>OY821779.1:7387500-17387500 GCA_963682175.1 Triglochin maritima
AAGTGTTCATCAAATTCTAAACAAGATTAGAGAGAAAAGAGCTAGTCAATAAATATCTAATTAACCTTAGAATATAGCTAATAACCCATCTTTAAGCTCTTGAGATTTCTATCTCCAAAAATATAAAACTATTAAGAGATTTTCGTGGTGATTTAAGGGAGGGATTAGAAATAGAGAATTATTGCATGTGTTTAAACAAGTAGGATAAGGAGTCATTTTATAGACTCCCAAAATATCAATATCAAGAATTATTCTCTAGTCATGATATCTTGCATTTTCTCTCCTAAAATTAATCCCAAATTGCCACATAAGCATCCTAAGGGGGTGTTAGTGGCACGGAAAGTTCCGGAAAATGATTTTCGGAGTCAAACGGAAAGCAAAAGAAAACAGAATCCAGAGGAAAACAATTTCCTTTTGACCGAATTCTGTTGTTTGTGTCTGAATCTGGAATCCAACAGAAAACATATTCTGTTGTTTGTGTCTGTCTCTGGAATCCGACAAAAACAGATTATGTTTATACATATCATTAAAAATATGTGAAATTTTATAACTACAGTTTAATTTATAAATAAAAATTTATTGCTCTAATCTCAATAGTATTACAATCCAAACAACATTTAATTTATAAATGAAAATATGTTGTTTTAATCTCAGAGATTTTTTTTCCTCCCACCATTTTTTTTATCTTACACCTGTCAAGATCATATAATTTCATGTTAACGCCTACATAGATGATACAAAAATTCAATACAATTCAAACATTCAAAAATAGAAGGCCTAAAAATAACATATATCACACAAACATTTTTCAATTGTACAAAAACAAGCTAAATGAAATATTACAATTGAAAAGTTAATATTCAATCAAACAATTAATACGAGTACATTAACAAGCCGACCACAAGCGAAGTTCATTATTACAACTGAATTCTTAATTTTCACTCATAGCTAGACCACTTCAACCATTCACCACGTATTTCATTTGGTAGACATGATGAATTCTTCTTTCTCCTTGTTTACTGTCAATTTTTGTAATGTCTATAGCAACCATTTCTTCCTGGACTAAAGTTTACCAAACTGAACTAAATGAGAATGATATATATCCATTTGTGGTTGTTCATGACAGGGAAGGGATTTTCTCTTGGGTTTGTCTAACAAAATAATGACATCATCTTCGACAACTCATCTGTTATTCTTACAACTGCAGCAAAAAAAAAGAGTTTGAACATTGCATTAATGGCCTAAGAAATATCACGTTCATGTTATAAAAGCATTCAGATGAAAAATAAAATCCATGAACAAGCATTTGAATCGTCAAATAGTCAAACCCATTTCCAGAAACTACCAAAATAACCATTCATGTCATCTTAAAACATTCGACAACCACTGCAATCCCGAAATAGTCTACTAAAAATCTCACAGCCAACTTATCACTAACAGTTCATAACAAAAACATAAAATACTAAATAACCACTCCGAACCTCAAATAGCAAATCCTCAAATAGTCAAACCGATTACTAAAACCAACCATCAATCAAGCAAAAACAAATTATGAACTCAACAGATTTCCACAACAAAAAAACTCAAATTCATCGAACAAACCATTTGCAATCCTAAAATGGTCAAACCCATTACTAAAAACCAACCATCAAGCAAGCAACAAATTATGAACTTCATTTTGAAAATGATCGTTAATCCACGAATGATCTGAAACCCTAGAAAACCAAACCAAATCCAAAACCCACCAACCTAACGAAACCAAACCATGGTAGATGAAGGTAGATAAACGCATCAAAAAGTGATCTAATCCACCAACAGATTGCAGGAAGAGAAGAAGTCGTCGCCGAAAGATAACAACAGAGATCCTTGGATTCGTCGCCGTGCGCTAGGTGAGTCGGGAGAAGAGAGTAGGTGAGTCGGGAGAGGAGAGTCGGGAGTGATTTCGATGGGGAGAGGAGGGAGATCGAGGAGTGATTTGGGGCATCACTTTCCCTTCGTTTCCGAGGGGGAAATGGGAGAAAACAGATGGGTACGAGGCTTTTATACGAGGGAAACCAAGAGAAAGTGTTTTTGGTTTCCCTTAAGTGCACAAACAGCTCCTTTTTGTCAGTCAAACAGAAAACATTTTATTTTCCATTCCATTCCTTCAAATTCCCTATGCACAAACCCCCCTTGAAAAACGTTTGATCAAATCTGGAATTAATTCAACCCATGATCTAATTATTCTCTTAATAATTCAGGCAGAAATTGTGTTGTTCGGTTAACCAAGTTCTCAACTCGGTCGACCGAACCATACTGTTTTATTTCACGTTCGGATGACCGTGAGCTAGGCGGTCGACCGAACATTCATGAGAAAAATTCTCTGAAAAAATTCGGGTGATCCGCGTCTTGCTCCGGTCGACCGTTGACCCACCAAAAATTCTCCCTAGCAAATTTCCTCAGACGACCATGTCTCTTTCGGTCTACCGAAAATATCCCAAGATAGCTCCTGGATATTTTCTCTTGGTTGACCGTTTAAACCCGGTTGACCGATTCCAATTGCCCAGGCTCTTTAGACAATTTCGGTCAATCATTTTCTTTATCCGACCCTTGTTCGGTTGACCGTTTCTAAGACACCTCGGTCGACCGAACCCAAAACAGTTTACCGTTCTGATACCAATTTTGCCTTTGTCAAATTTTGGATTCATTTCCAACAAAATTTGATCTTTTGGGGTTTTTAACAAATTAATATCTTATGTAATATATTATCCTATGTAATATTAAATTATTACACCTCATAATATATACACCTCATATGAATTTATTCATGATTCTGATTATGTCAATTTTCGTGACATGTTGATTTAATTGATTCACCACATGTGTCCTTTTTCACATGAAACCCGGCACATCATATGACATATAGGAGGATCTAAGCCAAATTGACAGCGATATTGAACACTCAATATCGCAAACTATAAGCGGTATCTAGCTACACATTATAGTTACCCAATTAGCATAGATGTCTTTGTTCCACTCGAACTAAACACGATCCATTTTGTGATGTAAGTGCATCAATTGTGTCTGTCCCTTGCCTCATGATATTAAGAATATATACAAAGTAGAAATGTGTCACATTTGTATTATATTCATTTCTTGATCTCTTTAAGCTAATTATAACTATGTAACTTAACTCAAGTTACATTGTGCACATTATACTTTTGTTTTATCAAGGGGCCCACTAATATCATCACTCAATTAAAAGGGACAGTGATAATCGTTTGACTAGCTATCTTTTCCAGCACAAGTCGTGTTCAACCAACTATTGTCTTTATCACTGTACTTATAGATAGCTTTTGACAATAATCAAATCAAACACTTCTTGAGTGAAAAGATATAAGTCTCATATCTTAGGATCCAAGACACAGTAAAACATTAATGACACGAAACACAATTTCATAATATTTTACTTAGGTCTATTGAATATATATAAAAGTAATCTTTTCCTCTTTTATATACTCGTGTCGTGAATTATTTGTAGAGCCACAACAATCGATGACCAACACGACAATCTTATCTCGGTAATTGTTTATGATAGTTCTTACTGTTATGCATTTCCATTACTTTCATTTTTATGTTTCTGATATGACTATTGTCTTTATCACTATACTTATTGCCAGCTTTTGACAATAATCAAATCAAACACTTTTTGAGTGAAAAGATATGTCTCATATCTTAGGATCCAAGACACAGTAAAACATTAATGCCACGAAACACAATTCCACAATGTTTTACTTGTTAGGTCTATTCAATATATATAAATAATATTTTCCTCTTTTATATACTAGTGTCGTCAATTATTTGTAGAGCTACAACAATTGATTACCAACACGACAATCTTATCTTGATGATTAATGTTCCATGTTAATTACCATGATTGTGAATAACTTTTGATTTATGTAAACCATTATCTTTTAGAGCTCTACGGTTAAGGACCAAACGCATCTTCTTTAACACTTCCAAAAGACGAATATCATAATCAATGAACAAAATGTTTGCACATTCAATTCATAATAATTGACATATAAAAGTAAAACTTTTAGAACACATTCCTTTCAGGGCGTTCTTTTGTTGATCAGGTATGTGCATCTTTAACCGTTAGAGTAGGACGTAGTGGTGGGTGTTGGGTGGAAGGGTGCTCAACGCCAGTGGTTGGTCAGTCATGGGGGTTAGGGTTTGCACAACTAGAGTGCTACCGATCGGGTGTACCGTGGTGCAACCCAGACCTTCAGTGGCTGGCCGGGTATGTCTCTCCCTAGCACGTCTCCTACCCTATGTTTCATGTGGTGGTTGATGAAGAATCGATGGGGAAGTGGTGAGGCTATGAAGAGTGTATCAGGTAGGATTATTGCATGTATATTGCGTTTTTTGCAACCCTACCCGTGTGGTTTGATTTGTGATCTTTTGGTGGTTCTGTTGATATGTTTATCACGTTGTAGCATAATCATTCTCCTGGTTGTGTTATTGAATTGTGATTTATCTTATTAGCATGATTTCATGACTCGTTATGTATATATATGTGTCGTAAATAATCATTGGTTTCAGATCTGGTGATTATGCGTGACTTGTCAAAACTGGCCAGATTTTCATGCAAGAGGAGCTTACTAATATTAGTTCTTATACTCATGTTTTGATTCATGATTACGTTCAGGCTTTAGTACATACATCGTTACTGATTTCAGGTCGTTACTCATGAGTTAATTACTGCTATGCTCGGATAGTATTTCAATGACTCATTGCTGATTTCTGATCATACATAGTCATGCGTAACTAATGATTACACACCACGATGGTGTGCTGATATTAGATCATATGTGCTTGTAATTAGGGGTGCACATGGGTTGGGTTCAACCCGAAACCCAACCCGAACCCGACTGGTCGGGTCGGGTTGGGGAGGGGTTCGGGTCGGGTCGGGTTGGGAAAATCAAAAACCCGAATTTTCGGGTCGGGTTCGGGTTGACCCAACCCAACCCGAACCTGATTATTATTTTTATTTTTATTATTTTATTTTATTTTTTCCCAAATAAACAGGTCGACCGAACATCACTCGGTCGACCGTTTTCAACCCAAAAATTTCGGGTGCTCAAGCCACCGGTCGACCGAACCCGGCCAAGTTTGGGAGAAAATTTCCGAATTCGGGTTCAACCCGACCCAACCCGAAAATTTCGGGTCTGGTTGGGTTGAACCTAAACTGGTTCGGGTTCGGATTCGGGTTGGGTTTTTTCCCAACCCGAAAATTTCGGGTTGGGTCGGGTTGAGGCCCAAACCTGACCCAACCCGACCCATGTGCACCCCTACTTGTAATTATTTAGTAACCTTATTCTGATAATGTTCCATGCTTTGCATACTGATTTTGGATTTCATACGCATGTATCTTTCTTGCCCATACATAGATAATTCCGCCATGATCTATTACTGACCATCGGTCCTGTAGGATTTCATGTTTAATTACACATATATATTTTCGGAATTTTTATGCGTAATAAGGATCTATTACAATTTTCTATGATTTATTTCATGCATGCATTGGTTTGTTTCAATAACTAGTTTTAAAACTTTTATTAAAAAAAACATGGGACTCCGAAATTCATACCTCGAAGTTCTCTAAAACTTCTTGAAGATTCGGAGACGTTGATGATGCTTGTTGCTGCGTCGGATGCCTCCGAGATTTCACCAAACTCTAAACAAGATTGGAGAGAGAAGAGCTAACCTCTCAATCTCCAATAGGGTTTAGAATCCAATTACTAACCCCTCTTTAGTTCCCTTGAGAAGTTGATCTCATAAAAACTAAAACTAAACTTAAGAATTAAGGGAATTTCGTGGAGAATTATGGAGAGAGTTTTTGCATGAGAAAAACAATGAATTAATTAATGAGGTAAGAAGATAAACTTGTATTTATAAGTTCTCTCCAAATTACCTATTCATGTACAACCTCTTGCCCATGATTTCATACAAACTTCCATCTAACCATCCACTATTTACAAATAAATAATCTCAGCCACGAATTAAATCAATTATGGACCAATTCCAAGCATGATCTAATTAATTCTTAAATTAATTATGCATAAAACCGTTTGAACCGTTTGGAGGTTCGGTTGAACGGTCGACCGAAACATGGTTCGAGCGGTCGACCGTTCAACATTCGGTCGACCGCTCGTAACAATAAAATATTTCATCGCAATGTTCGGTCGACCGACCGATAGATTTGGTCGACCGTTCCGAACAGACGAAAATTCCCTGTTATCGGTCGAGACGTGTCCGGTCGACCGTGCACGTTCGGTCGACCGTTTACGGTTAACCGGTCGACCGTTTGTGCGCTGTACTGCAGACTTGTCAAATTTCGGTTTAACCCCTACAAAATTTGACATTTCGGGATTAGTAGTAAATTCACAACTTATGTAACATATTATCCTATGCAATGATCAATCATTACACCCCATAATATTTACATCACATATGAATTTAATTTAGATTCTAATTATGTTATTAATCACAACATAATTTTGATTTTGCTTGTTCACCTCATGTGTCATATTTTCTACATGAAACCCGACACATCTTATGAACTCAAAATCCACATTTCTTGTTTCCCAGTTTTGTGGTGTGACCTATGGGAGGATCTAAACTAAGTTGACAGTGATATTAAGAACTTAATATCACAAGCTATAAGCGGTATCTAGCTACACATTATAGCTCCCAATTAGTTAGATGTCTTAATTCCACTCGAACCAAAACCCGATCCATTTAGTGATGGAGTGCACCACTTGTGTCCGTCCCTTGCCTCATGATATTAAGAATACACACAAAGTAGTATTGTGCCATCTTTGTATTAGTATTCATTTCTTTTTTCTCTTCAAGCTAGTTATAAATATGTGACTTGACTCAAATCACATTGTGCACATTATAATTTTGCTTTATCAAGGCGCCCACTAATATCATCACTCAATTAAGAGGGGCAATGATAATCTTTCGACTAGCTATCTTCTCCAACAAAAGTCATACTTAACCAACTAACGCCTTTACACTACTCTTATTGATAGCTTAAGACACTAGTCTAATTAAGCATTCCTTAAGCGATCGGATATAAGTCTCATATCAAAGGACCAAGGACACAGTAAAATATTAATGACACAGAAACACATTTCTATAATATCTTAATTGTTAGGTCAATTCAGCATACAAAAGTACTATTTTCCTCTTTTGTGTACCCGTGTTGTCACTCACTTGTAGAGCTACAATGATCTATGAACAACACGACAATCTTAACTCGGTAATTAATGTCTCATGTTAATTACCATGATTGCGAATATCTTTTGTTTTATGTAAACCAATATCTTTTAGAGCTCTACGGTTAAGGACCAAAAGCCTCTTCGTTAACTCTTCTAAAAGACGAATAACATAAACAAGTAACAAAACGATTTCTCATTCAATTCATAATAATTGTCATTTAAAAGTAAAACTTTTAGAACACATTCCCTTCAATGTAGTAGTGCATTATTTCGGGAGTATATTCTTGTAGTCCTTCATGACAAGATTACTGATTATGGGATATGTACGCATGCATTAGCTCTTAGGTATGTTCATATAACCTTTGTACTGCTCTGAATGTCTAAGTTTCTATTATGTATATGATCTGAAATGCATGATGCATGAAATCCAATGCTTGTGACAATTGTTTATGATAGTTCTTCCTGTTATGCATTTCCATTACTTTCATTTTTATGTTTCTGATATGACTATTGTCTTTATCACTATACTTATTGTCAGCTTTTGACAATAATCAAGTCAAACACTTTTTGAGTGAAAAGATATGTCTCATATCTTAAGATCCAAGACACAGTAAAACATTAATGACACGAAACACAATTCCACAATATTTTACTTGTTATGTCTATTCAATATATAAAAGTAATCTTTTCCTCTTTTATATACTCATGTCGTCAATTATTTGTAGAGCTACAACAATCGATTACCAACACGACAATCTTATCTTGGTGATTAATGTTCAATGTTAATTACCATGATTGTGAATAACTTTTGATTTATGTAAACCATTATCTTTTAGAGCTTTACGGTTAAGGACCAAACACATTTTCCTTAACACTTCCAAAAGACGAATATCATAATCAAGGAACAAAATGTTTAAGGAACAAAATGTTTGCACATCCAATTCATAATAATTGACATATAAAAGTAAAACTTTTAGAACACATTCCTTTCACCCTTTGTCGTTCGACAGAACGCACTGTAGTATGTTGGTTGGGGACGTTGACCATCTAAATGGTCGACCGCCGCTTTGACCATCTAAATGGTCGACCACCGCTTTGACCAGTCCGACCAAACGTACTGTTTTAAGTCGGTTGGGGGTGTAGACTTCAAAACGGTCGACCGCCCTGAGATCTCATTCGACCGATGACTTAAGATGACTTAAGTAGGGTTCGACCAATTCATATTTTGGTCGACCGGCGATGACTTAGAGGAATGTTGAAGTCCCTGATGTTTTTCGGTCGACCGGAAGCCCATTGTCGTTCGACCGTTGGGGATGTGTTATTTAATATTATTTTGTGGTGTAGACCTTTTAAACAGTCGACCGTCCAGTGACTTTTGTTCGACCGTTTGATGTTTGTTGGTTCGACTGTTGGATTGTGGTTCGAACCAATTACCGGTTTTGACGACCAACCGGTTGACCGTATGACCTTTTTCGGTCGACCTTGGAGCACTGAAATTGTATGTTTGTTTTATGAAGACGTTGGTGCGTGAATTTCATTTACTGCTTATGTTCCCATGTTATGACATGTGCATTGAGACCTAGGTGGTAGACCTGTGTGACCATATTCCCCTTTGCATGATCTATATGATATGGCTCTATGGAGCATGATGATTGTCGGCCTATGTGGCGACAAAGATGACTGTTGGCCTGTGTGACGATAGAGATGACCTTAGCCTTTGTGGCGAAGGAGATGATTGTCGACCTATGTGGCGACAGAGATGATTGTTAGCTCTTGTGCAACAAAGTTTTGTGTCTTAGTCTGTGTGGCGACGGAGATGACCGACCGATGTTGTTTTGACAGATGTGCTCGATCGATGTTGTTCCGGCGAGTATGATCGTCCAGCTGTGGCACGACTGACGAGTATGACCGACCAGAGTGACGGCTCTGGCGGATTGTGGTCTTCGACCACTGATCAGATCTGATGATGACTCGGAAGTGCGTGCGACCTTCACCGCACCCATATGACTAGTGTAGTTGCGGGTGTGGGTGTGCTGCGTACTTTCCGTATGACCGCATGTGTCTGCGGTGGGTATCTACGGATGTCCAAAACTAGACGTATGACTAATGAACCCCGGTTGGGGAAATGACTGTTATGATTTATAACCTGATGACCCGTTTGGGGAATGATTTGTATGATTTATGTTGGCATGATACTAGTATGGTAGGTCATGTATTGCATGTGCATGTAGGTGAGTTTGGCATACAAGGTTTCCTTATGGAAACTCACGACATTGTTGTGTTTTATTTCAGGTTCCCCTTCCGGAGCTGTTTGGGTGGTGACTAAGGTCGAGTGCATTTTGGAGTCCGGTCCTCATGTCTATTTTGAGGTTATTATGACTACTTGTATATCTGTATATTGTATTTTGATGTAATCATTTTTTTGACAACTCTTATATACGGTGCAACACCATATATTATATGTATATTTTCGAGTAGCGTTCCCTGGGTTGATGTTGATATCCTTTATTAAAAGTTTAAATTTTTTTGTTGTTTCGGGAACGTTACACGTGCTCTTTTTTAATCTTTTTGGAGTTGATTTCATATTAAAAAAAAGATAATTATCCTAACACGAAGCGTCGAAAACACGTTACAATAATACTACTTGGGTTTGGATGCCATTAACTCAGGGCGTTTGAGACTCAAAACTTGCTTTCTCATAATTTTTTACTTCCCCCACCTAAGACCATCTTTAGCAGCACCCCGAATACTTCCCAGACATCTTGTTTTCTCTCTCAGCCACATTAGTTTTTTCTCTCTACTACGTCAGCACAAACTAACCCCCCAAATTTTCCTTAACCACACCCAGAAACAACCCAAGCGCCCAACATTCTCTCCCTCCACGTCATTTGAGGATTAATTCTGAGTAAAACACACAAAAAATTACTTTTTTTTAAAATATAAACAAATAAAAAACATTTTTTCATATTTTTTTTTGAAAAAACGATTTAAAATAATTTTTAAAACATTTTAACATATTTTAAAACATTTCATATATATATATAAAATAAAAAAAACCCAACCATGGGTAAGCATGTGCCCCCTGATCCACCAGGACGGAAGAGGTGGTCATTTTTTTGCTAATTTGTCGGGCGTTTTGGTTGGACGCCTGGTAATTTCAACTCGTCAAAGATGCTCTAACATGCGTTTGGATTGGCGTGAAAATAGTTGAGACGCTAAGAATCCCCTCGGTCTAAACGACTGCACTTACACAATATCTCGTACAAATTTTCTTGTCCAAACACCTCTAGACCCAAACCCCAAATGCCAACTTTTTCTATTTGTCCTCACCGGAGACGCGAGTTATCCAAATGATACCTCCGGGAATAGAGTTTCCCTTAAATCTTAAAATCTTAGATTTATGACATGATTAGGTTAAACAAATTGAATGCTCTCGAGCTTCCCATCTCGTAAGTCGTAACAGCTCATAAATCTGTTGAACCACATCCCCCACTCTCCCTAAATCTCCACTCGACACCTTTTCTGGTCTCTCCTCCAAACCAAATCCTTTTTTTTAACAAACAAAAAACTCCAATAATAAACTAACAGATAGGGCTCCGCGTCTTTCCCAACTCCGTCGTCTCCACCACGCAAACCCTAACCCTAATTCTGATGGAGGACCTAGAGCCGTCCTCGACCACCCCACCACCCTCCGACCCCTCCCTCTCCCATCTCCACTCCCTCCTCCCCGACCTCGACGTCTTCGCTGACGACGACGACGACCTCACCCAGACCTCAAAGCTCCCTTCTTTGCCCCCCGATCCACCGCGGGACGACCCCTCCTTCCCCTTCGTCGACCCCTCCCCCCACATCTCCTCCCAATTCTACACCTTCAACCGCGACTCACACGCCCTCATGGTCCGCTGTATCCTCGAGCGCCGCCTCGCCACTCCCGACGAGATCCGACTCGCCACGCCGCGCCCCGTCCTCCGCTCCTGGCGGTCCGTGTGGAAGGATCGGAACGAGGGGACCGCGTATATCACCGCCTGGAAGCGAATTCAGGATAAGCTCAATGCGCGCGTCGAGCCGGGACACGAGCTTCTCTACTTTAAGAACAATTCGAGCCAGTACGTGTCGCATTTCGAGCAGTGGCAAGAGATTGTGACGTCTTTTCATTGCGACGCTGACCTCCAGCATCTCGGGCTTAAAGACACGATCGATAGGATTAAGCAGGTATGGACTGTTGGCGCTAAGTTTTATGGCATTCCGGAATCTTTCATTCGTGTTTGTGTGGCGGCTTGTTCCGTTTGCAATGGCGGCGGGCACCCGAATGGTGGTGGCAGCGCGTCGAGGTCTAAAAGACGGAGGTTTGAGTACACGGAGTCCTTCGACGTGCCGGCTAGGGATGTGCCTCATAGGCTCCAGCAGTTGGCTGCAAAACATAAGGTTGTTCTTTGCATTAGACAGAAGTATATAAGGTATAAGCCATTCATGGCCGAGGTGAAGGATTACGCTTGCCATCGGGCTGGAGAGCCATCTTCCGCAGCTTCGTCTAAGAAGTCTAGGGTTCTGAAGCGCGAGCCGTATGCATCCAAGAGGTGTGGTTGTGGATTTCGTATTAGGGCTATTGTACCTATAGCTAACTATAATGAGAAAGATAAGACTTTTATTTACCAGGAAGAGGGCACTGCGGTTTTCAAGCTTTATGCTGTTCATACTGGGCATGAACCTGGGCCTCTAGATGGGAATGCAAGGATTATACATCGGGTGGTGAGGCATAAAGGTGTTTTCGATCAGGACCCTGTGGAGTATGGAATCAATGATGAGATGGAGCCAGATTCTTACATTTCCTTGTTGGGAAAGGAAATTGGGAGTGATCTCCAGCTCTCTGTTCTTCAGCAGATCCAGGAGCTGCGATCTGAGGCCAGTTTTTTGGAGGGAAAGGTTATGAAGATGCCAAGAGAGGCACTATCGCTCCTATCTCAGGAACTTCCAGATATTCTTCACAGAATGAGAAATGCGCGTGAAAGTTTAATTTACATTAAGCCTCAAAACAATAAGGATGTTATGGTCGCTGGCAATGGTGAGCTTGGAAATTGGGACGAAGGGAACCAAGTTGAGCATGAAGCATTGTATGATAAAGACGTGGAGTTGATTGACGATGAAGACACTGATTTCAGTCAAACACTGAGGGATGATGTGTCTTGGGATTTAATAAAAACTGATTTTTGTAGCAGGAAGCTGCTTACAAGAGAGAGCTGCAAATCTGAAAAATGGCCGAGTTGCTGCAGGTTTGATGAAAAAAGCATTTTGGATTATTGTGAAGAGCAGGAGGAGTCGAAGTTGATAAAGCCCTTAAGGCATGACGGGACAATCGGGACGGATCCTGGTCTAGTGGGATTGCAAGTAGATGGGTTTTATCCTGATAATGCCAAGTGGTATGATTCACCCAGTGATTAGACCCAGATGTGGACCCTGGAAATGGAGGATTTCAGCACGGTGGGATTGGGTGAAGTTCATATTTCAGAAGGTTGGAGTTCACCACTTATTTCTTTTGTGGTTCTGTAAATTCTGTAAAAAATTAGATGTCGACCCAATATCTTGTTCAGCGATCAGAGTTGGAACTTAAGGTGGTCATTTCTTGCATATATGTTACATAACCATGTGGGTCATTTCTGCAATAGATTTAACTACATAAGCCCCTGAACAGGTCCTTGTAGAATTTCCTAACATGCACATATTAACGACATTTGTACTTGTCTTGTTCTTTATATTTGTGGTACATACATTCAGATGTTATCCCTGTCGCAGCCTCTAGTCATCACGATGGTTTGGTTTGGTTGTTTCAAAGTCTATTAGCGAACAAATTTATTGCCTTATTACCAATTGCTGCCATTTGCTTCTAGCTTTTGTCATAAACATGTTGCTGCGATCTGCTTCTAGCTTGGTTGTCATAAACATGTTGCTGTCATCTGCTTCTAGCTTGGTTGTCATAAACATGTTGCTGCCATCTGCTTCTACTTGGTTGATTTTTCTACAATTTGTGGATAGTTATAGCCTCCTGTCGCTAGTATCAGCATTGCATTGCTAGTGTTTTGTTCGTAGTTCTTATACTTTCATTTCTCAAGTGAAATGTAAAATGCTTCTACTATTGTCTTTGTTGTGCAATATTTGTAGTTTTACTTTCTCCTTTCATCTCTATCGAGCCCGCATCAAGAAACTGGTAATGTTAGACCTTTGTTTTTGTTCCAAAGACAACTTTGATGACCAAGCGAGATGCTGAGCTGCTTATCTCAGTCTCTGTCAAGGTAATATATGTTTTAATTGTAAAAGCTACTACAGTTTACATTGCAACATACATTCGACACTACAGGTTTTGATATTTTCTGTTGCATGTATTTGTAAATTTCATCAAGAGGGTGGATAAGCATGTATTTGCTTATTAAGCTTATACTAGAACATCAGGTCCCATCAACTCTGGCCCATGGGTTGGATTTAAAAATCAGTTTGGATCAAAGCAGTGGCTGAACTTGTCTTTTTACACATTATTTATTTCCTAGATTTTCCATGCATATAATGATCTGCACCTTTTCTATGTTACTGTACCATATGACAAATTATACGCACATTGTGCATCCCAAGTGGTTCAAGCACCACTTGGGTGGGGTGGGGACTGGGGACCCAAGTTCAATCCTCACTCTTGTAACAACCATTATTAGTTTTGGATGCGGATACACAATCCACCTAATAATTAAAATTAACCCTACTAATTATTAAAAAAAAGATTCTGGCTGCTGAATCCTGAATTATTTGGGATTCATTTGTTTACTTGTACTACACTGACTGTGTCCTAAGAAATTTAGTTTGCTGATTACTTTTAAGTGGTAACAGATTGCTTAGTTTTTATTAATTATCTAGCCATTCCTATGTTTATGTTTTGATTGAGGGTTTGGGATAATGATTTGCAATAAGAAAAATGAATTCAAAATACTCTGCTTGCTTGTCAGTTTTTGGAAAACAGAGACTAGAGTCTAGAGTTTCTTTTTATTTTTCCATGTTTTATCTCCCATGAATTTGATATACAGCGAGAGGAGGTAGGGTAGCATATTACAGCTTTTAGTTGCAAAGATACTGGAATTTCATGCAGAACTGTACTTTCACCTTTATTTCTAAGATTCACTTGCTACAGGTTGTGAGCCTGAGAACATTTTTACACATAAGCCTTGCCATTTGATCTTTTGATTAGTTGTCGCCGCAAGCACCTTATATGACATTGTGATCCAAGTTTTGTCTCCCTGCAGGATAAGACAGTAACTATGCCATTATTCTAAATGTCTATGCTTGAGTGGTTAAGTCTTGTGCAGTTATGATGTTCGGAGCTTGTTGTGACTTGTGTCTACAATTCTCATTTCCTTACACATACAGATGCGGTTTTTTTGTTTATGGATTTATACAGCTATCTGTATGCTTCTTTTCCCGAGTTCTTGATCTTGCAGTTGTTTGTCATAGTTACGTGTCTTTGGTTTTGTTTTTTCTTGATGCAGGAATGAGCTGTATCTGGTTCTGCCTACATGGTTCTCTGCTTTAATTTATATGGTTGCTTTACTTTTGTAGACTCGCAAGGTTTCTGGGTAGTAATCAGGAGTAACGCTCTTCTAGTCATTCTACTTTTTATAACTGCTGTTGGTTTATCTAGTAATAAATGTTGTGGGTTAGTGTGGTCACCCTGAGATTTGTTTTTTGGTCCATTCCCAGTGTCCTGGTGCAGGGTGGGTCAAGGGAAATCCCTAATTTAGAAAAAAAACTTTAGCAGCTTATGAATTCTGGAACAAGCTAAGCTGTCTCAGAATTTCATGCTAGCTCTGGATCCGTCTGAAGGACAATATCCCATTGTGTTCGGCACATTAACTTCCTATTGCTTGCCATGTATACTTAATAAGATGAACTTTATCAAGGTTTGGTTACTTGTTGGCAGTTGGCACAGGAATGAAAGAATGGGAACCAGTAAATGCATACTTTTGGGGTATCATGTTCACTTTTTACTTGCAGCATGCCACCTGCCAGCATGATGTTAGTTGTTAAACCTTGTAGATTTGATGGGTCATTAGATTTTATAATTGTGATTTTACACTGGTTATGGTGACAATCGTTAATTACATTGTCCGTGTATTCTCTTTTTCTTTCTTTTCTTGAAATTAAAGGCATGTTCGTCACCTTCAAGAAGATTTAACATGGCAGAAAAGTATATACCTTGTCCTCACCAGTCACCACATCTAGATCTTTGCATATTTTTAACAATTATATTTGCACAAAAGTTAAAAATGATGATGTTAAGATGGCATATTTGATAGAATAAGGCTGTTCCTGCTATCGTAGGATTTGGATTAGCTTAAAGCCTTTTCAAACACATGAAAGCCAGCCATAGTTGGATGTTCTGGTGGTGGAATGTGACTTTCCAATCTCTTCAGCTATTTACACCATTAGTTTCACTGGTTCAGATGCTATTTTAGATTTATGTGAATCGGAGTTTCTAAATGGAGTTTGATGTTGAAGTCGTGGTTTAGGTATTATTTCAAGTAAGAATTATGTGAAGTTGGATAGTCATTCTAAGTTCAAAATCAAGAGATGTCAACGTCATCGTCATGGTTGCATTTGTTGAAAGTGGTTGTTGCTTTCTTGACGAGATCTAATCTTGCACGGTTAGAATTCTAAAAACAAAAAATCAACCAGCTGATATTTAAGGTATTGGGCAAATTTGCCTTTTTATGGTTTGTTTGCTTGTGTCATTTTGAGACATCTGCACTATTCTATGGTTTTTGTAAATTTGGATAAAATATGAGAGAGAAAATAAGAGAAGAAAGGAAAACTTTGTTTTTCTTCTTTTCTTTCCTCCTTTTTCTTTTGCTTGGACAGACACTAGAGAAATTAAAAGAATATTTGTATTCAAGTATTCTTCTTTTTGTATCGTTGGGTTTTGTTTTGTTTTGTTTCCAAAATAATAAGGATGATCATAAAACTACAATAATCACATTTTTCTATTTCTCTCCAAAATTAAAAGGCAAATTGCCTGGATATTTTTTTTCCATTTCTCTTCTATTAAGTTGTTATGCAAGTTAGAGAAATTCAGTTGTTTTATTCTTTTTTCCTTAAGATGTTATTCAAGGACACCATTGAAGTGTAAAGCAATTCTGTTTTATCTTCATAAAACACTGTTATTATAATAAAACAAGCAAATTAAAAAAATGCCAATGAATTGGATTAAGAAGAAAGATAAGATGGAAAAAAAGAAACAAACATTTCTATGCATAAAATTGCAAATAAAAATGGATAAATTAGTAGGTTTTCAACTTTGGGATCACTAATAGTTTGCCTCGTGAAATTTGATTTGGAACATGTATAATACCACTGGGTTTTTTTAAAAAACAATAATATTCTATTGGTTTCATGTGTCTTCACTTTGCATGAGTCTGCTAAAGTTCGAACAATCTTAAAACCAGTATTGACTAGTATTATTAACACAGTTTAGCCCTGTTCAATGAAACTCAATTAGCCCTGTTCAATGAACCACGAAAAACTCAACACGTCTGCATATTTACCACTAAAAAGTCTTTTGTGTTTCCCTTTTTAAGTGAGGGAGACTAAAGGTATAAATACCAATCCACAACGGCAAATACAAATTGATAACCGTTGTAATGAATACCTTTATAAAAATTGATTTCAAATTCCAAATACAAAATCAATTTTCACTTTAGTTTATATTTCGATGGAGGTTGAGAAACCATCATGCTGCATTAACTGCGGTCGACATTTCTTAATAAGTGCTGACAAAGTAAACTACTATTACAGCTCTTAATGGACAGCTTTAATGATCTTTATCTCGTTGAGAATATAAAAACTAAATTAATTCGACCACCAACGGAACATAAATTTACAAACCTATGATGAGTCGAAAGGGAAGTCACAAGTAAGCTCCATCGTAATTGTTTTTTATATTTTTCTTTATTGTATAATGCGTAGGTATATAGCATGCGCTTCTTCTACCAATAATAAGAGGTTTATGAAAACGAATCTTCTTCGTCAGATATCTATATTAAGTTATTAACATGATTTCGGGAATTTTACGTTAACGCCCTCCTTTCTCAGCATATTATTGTAAACCTATTTTTCTCTTCTTCTGATTATTACTACGGATGGTCTAAAACAAATTGTCAAAAACCATCTTATAGTTATCGTACTCTTTGAAGTATCATTTCAAGTTCAAAGAAAACAATAATATTTCACCCCCAACCCTTGCAAATCAAAGATTAAGGTTATAGTTAACTAGTTAAGTACATAGCAACAAGAGATGCCAACAAAGATAGTTTTAAGATTAATTGTTAGACGTTAATATCAAAGGTATCAAAGAAACTAAGAATAATAAAAAGTAGTTACATAAAAACCTTAAACGTAGAGTATGTTGCTATAAAAACCCAATAATTTAACTTATGATTTATCTTCGCAACTACTCTTGAAGTGAGCGATAATGATACCTTATTGTGCGTAATAGTTGCAAATAGAATATCTTTTGTTTCGCCGTAATGTCGAATATTTCTCTCAAATCTTGAGTATCGCAATTAAAAATGGCTCAACCGACAAAAATTAATGTCATTATAAAAACGTATGTGATATAAGTTTACACCAAATGAATTTATTAGCCATCATTTGAATAAATTTATCATAGCACGGTAGGGTAGGCGAACAAACAAAAGATAGGACAGTAGTAATAAAAATGTCTATAAAAGTTTGGGTGTGATGCATGTGGGATGGAAAGTGATAAGGGAAAAGGAATCCAATAAAGTTACAATTTAATTACAAGTTTGAAGAATGGATAAAATATATTAAGCAATTGTTTTTGAATTTTTTTGGTTATATATTTGTGTTTCGTTGGCGGGTGGTTCACCTTCTTTGAAATTTAATACTTAATTCTTTTTAATATGTTGTGTCTATCCATAGTTTGGAGTTGATAGGCTTCAATTATATTATAAACCCAACAATCTTTAGCATAAATAATTTTTTTAGATGATATTACAGGGACCCCAACTTTCAATCTTTTGTGGTGCAATTTGCTGTTGTTCAATGTCAATGCAAATATAGTTAGTAATGGTGCAACTGTACAATATAAGTTGTATCATCTTAGAGCACCCTTAACGGGTGCTCTTTTGGGGTCGGGTCTGAGGGGACCCGACCCCAGGCCCCCTTAATGGGGGGCGGACCCAGGTCCACAACCCGGTCGTCCAGTTGAATTGGTGCTGGGGCTTTTCCCTTCTTCTTTGCCTTTTTTACCCCTTCTGGGCGCTGAAAAGGTTGTTGTGGAGTTTCATCTGGTGTTGTTTCGTCTAGCGGAGATGACCGGGTCGAAGAGCCTTCCGTGCTTTTTCTTTTAGTCCCGCTTCCTGATGTTGGAGTACTATCTACTTCCTCACGTTCAATTATTGTTGGGCATGCACGTGTTCCCTTTCCTGAACCGGGTTTTACCAACGACTCCCACTTTGGATACTTGCGTAACATTTCCCATGCATGGAGGAATGAAAACTTGGTACCGACAGTGGATTCGTAAATATTGTGCGCATCACGAACGACGTCTTCGTGGTTGTATCCGCTCCTTTTCCGTCGTAGAGCTTCATCATAGCAACCACTCCACTTCATTACTAATGGCGTAAACCTTCTCCAACGACCTTTCAATGAGTCCGAGAGGCGTGCGGTTATCATCTTGTTTGAACTAGCAGCCTGCTCGTACACGCGTGCCACTCTACCCCATAAAGCTCCGGCTTTTTGCGAGGTGCCTACAACGGCATCCATACTAACTTGCATGTAAGCCGAGATCAACGCTTCATCATCCAACGTGGACCAGGCCTTCAGCTTGTTTGGTTGTGGTGATCGTGTTGGTGATGGAGATGACGTACGTCGTCTTGGTTTTGTGGAGGGTTGGTCGTGATGTTGATCCTCATCATCAGAAGTTGAGATTGGGATAGTAGGACATGCATGTCCAGTAAGTAGGTCCGCATACATTTCATAAGGCGGTAATGGATTGTAATATTGTTGTGGTGGTGGATATTGTTGTTGCGGGTAAGGTTGTTGTGGTTGTGGATATTGTTGTTGTGGGTAAGGTTGTTGTGATGGTGGATATTGTTGTTGTGGGTATGGTTGTTGTGGTGGTAAATATTGTGTGGGTGGATTTTGTGAAGAACTTGGATTGTTGTAAGGGTCGAACTGGTAAGGGTTGGGTGGTGGAATATGTCCATAACCACTGGAAAATAATGGCTGAGGGGTGCCTCGTCCGCGTTGTGAGTCACGATTGTGGTCAGGGGACGACATTCTCTTGTAAGTTGCGGTAGTGCCTTAAGGGTTGTTGTGGAAAATGAAATCCAAAATGTTAGTTTATATAACCTTCTTCAAACCATCGCATGGATTTACTGGACAAGTTTGAACAATTAAGATTCGTCCGACAACGCATGTTGCATGAGCAGTTAAGATTCGTCCGACAACACATGTTGCGTGAGCAGTTAAGATTCGTCCGACAACGCATGCTGTGTGAACAGGTAAGATTCGTCCGACAACGCACGCTGCGTGAACAGGTAAGATTCGTCCGACAACGCATGCTACGTGAACATGTAAGATTCGTCCGACAACGCATAGTGCATGAACAGGTAAGATTCGTCTGACAACGCATAGTGCGTGAACATGTAAGATTCGTCTGACAACGCATAGTGCGTGAACATGTAAGATTCGTCTGACAACGCATGCTGCGTGAACATATAAGATTCGTTTTACAAGATGGATTAATGTTACAAATAAGAGGTCATTGTAACGGGAACCTTAAACTGCAACTTCTCCTCAAACGCAAAGTCTCAAGTATGTCGGCTGACAATACTTCTAATTCCAAGTCTTCCTCTTCCTCATCTGATGACGTAGATGAGGCAATAGACCAAGTAACCGACGGAGTTGTTGAGTACATCTCCTCTTATCTCAATACACAACGTCCATGTAGGACGAGAAGGCGAACTTCTAACCCGGACAGAGATCGGACGGTTGGTTATAATCGTCTAATTACAGATTATTTTACTGACAGTCCGGTGTATTGTGATCGTATTTTCAGAAGAAGGTTTCGAATGCGGAAGAATGTCTTCCTTCGAATTGTAAACACGCTCGAGGCTACCGATGTATTCTTCCAGCAACGACCAGATGCGGTGGGTCGACTTAGCATATCAGGTATCCAAAAATGTACTGCAGCGCTGCGGATGTTAGCATATGGCGTAGCAGCAGACGCGGTTGACGAGTACTTACGTCTCAGCGAAGCAACCGCAAGAATGTCCCTCCAAAAATTCTGTGAAGGCGTCATCAGCAATTTCGGTGCTGAATATCTACGAACGCCTAATCCAGCGGACGTAGCAAGATTGCTCCAGGTTGGTGAACTACGAGGGTTTCCAGGCATGATGGGCAGCATCGATTGTATGCATTGGGAATGGAAGAATTGTCCAGTTGCTTGGAAAGGGCAATATCAGGGCCGAAGTGGAAATGCAACACTTGTTCTGGAAGTTGTTGCATCTTACGACTTATGGATTTGGCATTCATTTTTTGGGATCCCAGGATCGTGTAATGATCTGAATGTCCTCCAACGATCTCCAGTTTTCGACGACATTATGGAGGGACGTGCACCACCTGTTAGATATGAAGTGAATGACAACTCGTATGATATGAGTTACTATCTCACAGATGGCATTTATCCAAAATGGGCAGCATTTATGCAATCAATCATTCTTCCTCAGACACCAAAAGATAAATTGTTTGCCCAATTTCAGGAAGCAGCAAGGAAAGATGTGGAACGCGCATTTGGGGTACTTCAAGCAAGATTCGCCATCGTGAAAAGGCCTTCGCTAGCATGGAGTCCAGAGATTCTCGGTAAAATTATGACTGCATGCATAATATTGCACAACATGATTGTGGAGGACGAACGCGACTCTTACGAGCAGTTGGTGGATGTAAACGAATTTCTCAACGACCGACCTCAAAACACCGCCGGAAGTTCAAACGAGTCAGGTTTTCCGTATTCCACTGATAGTATCGTAGATATTAACAAATATTTGCGTAACAGAGATCGGGTTCGGGACGCCCGGAAGCATATAGCATTGCGAGCCGATTTGATCGAAAATATATGGCAACGCTTTGGAAGGAATGCAAGTTAATTTTGTTTGTAATACGTATTGTAATAATTTAATTTAAAGTTATCGTATTATGTATTTGTCGAATTTTAATTAAATCTACTTTTTTGAAATTATTTGACAATGAACGTAATTTAATTAGATTAAGTTACTGTAGAAATAATTTATTTAGTAGTTTATGTGTTTTTGTGATGAAATAGAAAATGAGGTAGAAAAAAATTATGTGGATGAGAGAGAGTGTTGAAAGTGGGGTTGGGGTTAAGAAGTGAAAAATGGGTTGGGTTGGGTGGTGGGTTGCATAGTGTTTTTTGCTGATGTGGCGGAGAGAGAAACTGGGTTGGAAGAAAAAATGGGGTTGGGGTTAATGATGCTCTTATGGTAAAAATGTAAAACTAAAAAATGCGTCCTGTTGATAATTGAACTAGAAAGGCAACTTAATAGCTTACAGATTAGTCTAGTTAATAGATAGTCATGATTGCCATGATACCATAAAGTTTCACATACATAGAAAAATACCTTTTTGGCTTCCTGATGTGTAGAATTAATAATGTATAGTCAAAAGGAAAACTGTATATAATGGGATCAAACTTTGAGCTAAAATGGATATATCAAATGAATTTTTATTAATTGAGAAAAACTTGAAAGTTAGATGCGTATATATATGTGAACATGGAAAATCAAGTAATTAAGCAAAAGAATATTGAATAAAGAGTAATTACAGAACGTTGATATTATTTGAAAGTTTGAAACGAGCTGAACATAGTTACAAACTCAACTTTAAATTGAGTTTCCTTGCTTATACTAGCAGACAGGTCTATCTGAAATCTACCTAAACAAAGATATTGACAAAAAGAACTGCAGATACTTATTCCAGTAAAACCAAGATTAGCATCCCATCAGTTTGTTTCAACCCAAATTGTTAGATATGGCGAGAAAACCTTTGGCATCATTAAACCACATTTGAGTCTTTAGAGTTCAAACTTCAAACTCTGCAGGACCACAAACAGTCAAACATACAGAAATTCAAAACCTGGTGCAACAAAACTTGCAAGTTGAGGACGGATATACTTGACCTTCAGAAATCAAAAGTACTGGAAGCACATGGGCCACTATTAATTTAAACCCTATATATATGCAGGCTTAATTAGCTTTTCATTCTCTTTTTGTAAAGAAAGGCCTATAGAGCTTTTCTAAAATAAAAAAAACCCTAAAACATATCTTTCCTTTGAAAACAGCTTATTGCAATTTCTGCCATTGCTTTATTACTATTTGTGTCGTTAAGTTTTTCAAAACTTCAACTTTTCGCCACTATTTGAGTAGGTCTCCCTAACGCGTTAGAAATCCATTAATTCCCGTTAGATTTCATCACAATTAACTTAATCATCTTCTTAAGCGTTCCCGCCACTTCCCAACCTCATCTTGTCGCCACCTTCTCTTCGTCATCTCAATTCCGATTAGTGTTGGTGGTTAATCACCACCTTCTTCCACTCCGCCGAACCACTAAAATGCTTCACCTTCAACAGTCCATATATTTCCAAAACCCACCAACTCATATATCCGCTTCATCGTCTTCAACCTTCTCCTCTGCCCGACCTTAACACCCATTCATGATATTGCATTTCACGATCTCTTAATTACGAGTATGTCGTGTACACCTCGGACGTGCTAGACAGTATTTCTGTCGCATGCCGCTCCGGCCTCGTCTTGCTCTGGTCGCGTACCGCTCCGGCCAAGTCCCGCTCCAGTCATGTCGCACTCCATTCGTTGGGGTTAAGACCATCATTAACAATACTCGGGTACTTCCTGGACGTCTTTTTTTCTTCTCTTAGTCACATCAGTTTTCTCTCAGCCACGTCAGCACAAACCAACTCCCAAATTTTCCTTAATCATACTAAGAAACAACTCGAACACCCTTCTCTCCCTTTCACGTCATTTGGGGATCAATTTTGGGCAAAACAAAATTATAAACAAATAAAAAACAAATTTCATAAAAATAATAATTGAAAAAACGATTTAAAATAATTTTTAATATTTTTTAATATTAAAAAAAAACACCAAATCAAGAGGGGCCACGTGCCCCCCCCCCCCCCCCCGGGAAAATTCCTCCGACGGCCTACGTGGCTGTGCACGCTACAGTTGGCCGTTAAGGATGGTCTAATGGAGGTGGGGACAGGAGGACGTGGTGGATTGCGTAGGGTTGGGAGTGGATTTGGGAAGTTAGGGTTTTGTTGGGGTTTAAAAAAGGGAAATGGTAAGTGGAATGTTATGGAAGCAAACTGTTGCAAATTTTTAAGGCATTGCCATCAATGACGATAGATGCATTCGCCATAGTTCCAGCATTACGGCAAACCTGTGTCAAATATATAGCAGATTTGGGCGCTCTAGCCAAAACGAATCCTATTTTGGCCTTGACCTTCTTCATGACAATGTTCTCATACGCAGGAATACCCATGTTAGCCGGTTTTTGTAGCAAATTCTATTTATTCTTTGCCACTTTGGGTTGTGGGGCTTACTTCCTAGCCCCAGTGGGAGTAGTGACTAGCGTTATAGGTCGTTGGGCGGCCGGAAGGTTGCCATGAGTGAGGATTGGGGGACCAAAGGAAGTTTTCCGTGCACCGGACACGTAGCTTACCGAATCAGTTTGCGACACAAATGAGAATGCATGCTACGAAAGACAAGGTCGAGTCTGATACATCAACCGTCTACTTAATATCCTTGTACAAGTCCACAATCACTACACGAGATGAACCTAGGTAGGGTTGTGCAACCGGTCTGACCCGGACCAGACCAAACTCGGACCGAACCGGACCGTAACCGAATTGGCTCTGGTTTCCAGACCGATTGGGTCCAGTCCGGTCCAAAAAACCAGACCGGACCGGTTGTTGCTCAGCCCTAAACCTAGGTTTGGTGAATTGAAGTTGGCCTCCAGTGGGAGTCCTCTCCCAACACTAATTTTTATCATTTAATAATTATTATTTAGGTTTTAATAAATTTCTTTTGTGTGTAACAGCCTATTTTTAAGTCCAATGAATCACATTATGCCATGTGTATAAAGATAACAGAGTCGTCCGAATAGAGTGGCAAAAAACTATGGTTTTGAAAAACATTTGTGGCACCAACATAAATAGCAAAAAAAGGATGACAGAAAGCACAATAAGTTATTTCTTAATTACATGCAAGCAAAAAACCCTAATTTTTATTGATCTAAATGAAAATCTTGAATACCATCAACAGTCAACACCTCAACACATGGGATACGGCGACTACAAAAGAGTTCAGTACAAGCTCTTCTAAACAATTTTGAAGCTGTTTTTGAAAATGTGTTAACTAATAACTAGTTTAGAAGCATGTTTAGAGGACACTTTCTATGGAGGTTGTTTACTTGTTTATGACTTCATTCAACATAGGTAGCTATCAAAGAAAGAGTTCTAGTGTAGAAATAATTATCATTCCACTATTCCTATGATCCTATCCTATTTGATGTTTGAACATGATTAAAAATATGTTTGTCCATCGATGAAGACTTCCACTATAGCATATACACAAGAAAGACTCAAAGAAGTTTCTGCTTTAGTATAATTGTATTATTATATATGAAAATTGCATTCTTTGGTTCTGAACTAGTGAAGATCTATTTATGTGGGTGTGTCTTTATGATATCTATCTTACCAATCTGAAAACCATAATTGGAGATAAGATAATGTGAATGACGTTCTTGTGGTTAAGATAATGGATAATTAACTTTTGATGTATCCTTATCATGCTTAATTTTGCACGAGGACTTTCAACTTTACAATTTATCATCTTACAACTTTGTTTTCTTAAATTAAATTATCACACTACAAACTATACGAAATGTTAAGATACTAACAATCAATTAATTAGATTATTTATTAATGTTATTATTACGTTAAAAGTCACTCAAGTTTGTTCAAAATTCACCACTTGGGTAATTGGTTTTCTACCTCTTGAATACCAATTTTACGTTAAAAGTTCACTCAAGTTTGTTCAAAATTCGAAGTAGAGCCAAAAACTATTTAGTTGGGAGTTGTTGGCATTGGAAAAAATCATTTTTCTATTTAGGTTTAATTTACAGGAAATGAATGATCTTCGTAAGTTTCATGACCCACTCAGAATGGAATTGGAAAAACCATTCGAAGTACAATTTCATATAGATACGAGACTTTTAAATTGAAATTCTCGTACCTTCGTAATGTTTTCCTACAAACTTATCACCATGTGTCATCCTAAAAGTTTAATTCTCCAATTTCTATGTCGTATTTTTGCAAACCAATTGCACTTTTTTTGTCATATTTCCCAACTTGTTACGAAAAAAGTTTTTTTTGGTTGTTGAAAAAGTCTAATGGAACAGGCCGTTGAATTAGCAATTCAAACTTACACGTAGAAATCACAAGAATACAATATCATTTCCCACAAAAAAAAAAGTTGAAAACCATAAATCCATCTTGTCTTGAAAGCAACACAACTACTTGTTTTCCACTTGTCATTTTTTAAGCAATTACAAAGGTTTCTTAGTCTCACCGCAAGTGCTGCTAACGTTCCAAACTATGGGTCAAACAGAGGCAGTGACACTTTTTTTTAATAACAAACAAAAAACTGGCGTTTCGAAAATAACGGATTTTTTTTCTTCTTTTTCAAAGTGATGTAGGAAAAAGGACAAGGAGCAGGTGAGAGTGTTGGGCAAGACCGCGAGATGTGGGCCACCAATCCCCCCTTTCTGCAGCTTTTTAGTTTGTTTGGCTTTCAAAAACTTTGATTATTGCATAATCCTGATTTTTCAAATCATTAAGAGATGGGGATCAGAAATTCCAGGCTTTTTTAAAATGGTTTCCAGCTCCTTTTCCAACCCTTTTCACATGGCCCCAATTAATTCCTCCGGATTTGGTGCATAAAACCCCAAAATTCCACAAGAAGGCTCTTTTTTCTTCCTTTCCCACTTCATTATTTTATTTCCAAATTGTTGCTTGCACATTAGTATCAGCTTATTTTAGTGTTTCTTATCTTAAATGTAATGGTTATCTCTGAGTAGCTTTGAAAACACCACACCGCTGCGTACCAATTGATTTTGTTTTTAGCAAAATCTAGATTTATCTTGGGATTTTTTTAGTCATTTAAACTATTTATTCTTCACAAGAAAGATATTATTGTGGCAATTTTTCTAACCTTTAAGAAGAAAAAAATTGACTCTAAAAAGGATTTTAGGGGATAATACCACACCATTTCTAATTCTAGAAAAGTATGATTTTATTCTGATTACTTTTTTGCAAGTTGACACGAAAGATAAGAACAACAAACACATTTATAATTAGGCAAGGACATTTCTCCAATTCTCCCTATGATTTTAAACAAAGATAATGATGATACTGAAAAACAATGAATTCCTTTTGTTCTTTGAGTAGTTTCCAAACTATCGCACTTTCTTCTTACTGATAACTTTTGTCCTTACATTTTCTTTAAAGCTGTAAAGAGTTTTTCTCCACTTGGAAATTTCCATCTTTTTGGAGAACTCACCTTTCTTTTGGCAAATTTACCCATTAATTTCTATTTATTCAAAATTTGTCCTTTTTAAATTTCATATATGCACCTAACTTTACCTAACACACACCCAAAAAAATTAAAAGTTTTTTTTTTAAATCATTAAATTATTATCCACATTGGACAAAAATTAAACATCATGTCTCAACGTCTATCTATAAGGTAGGACATAAGCTCACATCTTGCTTCCAACAAATACATGGATTTTAAATTGAGTAGAGGTTTATGAATTTCTTAATTGATAAAAAATCTCAAAAACTCTTTTGAAACTTGTTTTCGCAAAATAAAATAATTCCTGTCTGAACAGTTTGAAAATAATTGTTAAGACCTCATAATTCACATCCGAGCAAATATTATAATGAGAAACCCATCTTTTTAAGAATTTTTCTCCTTTTCCCACTCTTTCAAAATCATTTCGTCCCCAACACACCCCGACTGTGTCCGGACACCTTCCGGCCAAGACCTCCACTCCGGCGCCCCTCTCCGGACAAACCGCCCACCTCCACCTCCTCCAATGCTCCACCGCTCCACGCACTAGTCCCTTCTATGCATGGAAGCTAGCGAAGCCATGAGCCCAGGCGTAGCCACTCCTCCTCCACCTACCCCTGCTCCGGCGCCGACTCCCCCAGCCCCACCGGAGCCTCCGGAACCGGCTGCCCCGTCTGCTCCAGACCTTCCGAAGCCGCCGGAGAACCCTCCCGCGCCGGCGGCCCCGGCGGGGACTCTCCCGGCGCTGACGACGGGGAAGAAGAAGAGGGGACGGCCGAGGAAGTACGCGCCGGACGGTAGCGTCCTGATGCCGCTGAATCCGATGCCGATATCGTCTTCGATGCCGGCCGGCGAGTTCACGATCACGTCCGCCGACGGGATGATGATAAAACGAGGCCGAGGACGGCCGCCGGGGTCCGTCACTAAGAACCACCACCCCTTCCGCCACGTCGACTTCGACTCGTCTTCTCCTCTTGGTAAATCAATTTCTCCTTCTCTTCCGTTTAATTTTTTTTTTTTGTCCTTCAGAATTTTTTTCTTCCTCTCGAGACGAGTCGACATGAAAATAGTGAGTTTGGATTTCTGACTATGAGGTTGTTAGTTACTGGTCCGTCACAGTCAGAGTGAGAACGTACGTGCGCAGTTGCCAGTCGCTCTCTTTGACCTTCGGGTATTCTGGCAAGTGTTGCTTTTCTTTTTTACTTCAAAGGCTGCGGTTTGGAGAGGACACTCAAACCTGTGTGTGTAATGTAACCTGAGTGTTGTTTATCCGTGTTTGGTGGGTGAGTTACCTAACTTTTGGAACTTTGTGGTCTAGCTTGGTAACTTGGGTTGTTGCTTAATAACTTGTGTTTGGTCAAGCGTCATGTTGACTTGTTGTGGATTGGTCCCTTCGGAATTGTTATTCTTCGATCCGTTTTTCGTTGTTCTTGATCCGTTTCAGGATGTGAGATCTCCTTCCGTTGCTTTGTGATGTGAAATTTTACGGTGGGATCCGTTTCGATGCGTTTTGGATAATCTATAATGTTTGGCTTTATGTTTTGTTTTGTGATGCTTGAAACATTAGCTTTGTGACAAAACGAATTTTGATTCTTTGATCACTCTGTAATGGTTCTTTGGTGACATCTTCTGCTTTGTCATGTACTCATGTTTTACCATTTTGTCATGCTTTTTCAATAATGTATCTGCTTTGAGGTACTAGCTCTGAAACTATGTTCTCTCTTAGGCATTCTATATTCACCAATGAGCTCCTCACCTGCTTTTTTTATTAAACAAGTTCAAATGAGATACTGAGAAATTTCACAGCTTTATTTTACAATGCATGCATGTGGTTCTGATTCTTGGCCATTTTTAACCAGGTGGCCTTGTTGCTTGCTCAGCCGGTGCATATTTCATGCCTCACATCATCACTGTTGCTACTGGCGAGGTATGAAATATATTAGCATTAAAGTTTGCAGCAGGTATATTTATTATGTTTGGTATTTTGTGCTCTCTAAGTTCTGTGTTATGTTTTGTAACGCAAATTGTACGTTTCTGCTCAATCTTTTTAATTGTTTTCAAATGATTTCCAGTTTTCCACCCACAAATTATATGATCTCTCTCAAGTGCTACATTTTTCAGTCTGACTAATGTGATACATTTTATTTTGCGGTCCACTTATGCTTTCACTTACTGGAATGAACTCTGAGATATTCTCTAATGAACTAATGAAGCATATTCATGCATCTACTTACGTTTGCTATCTTTTATTTCCTTTAGCAGTGCTTTGTTATGCCGTGTTTCTCTTGTTACTATCTTTATTGTCCTTTAAATGATTTTTTACATAGACATGCCATCACCTACTTGATTGCACCTCATTTTACCATTGTGGCCTCACTTTTTTCCTATTGTTATATATCTTCAGTTTATTGAGATGAAGTTTGGTAAATTTACCTACACAAGATACATTACAATGATGAAGCCCAAAATCTAGCCCTATAAAAGTTTTTCTAGAAAACATGTGGGAATTATTATTTTTCACATGCATCTTCTTGTCCTAGTAAGAATGCATTTTAGATGTACGAGAAGAAAGATGAAAGAAGTGATACATTTCAAATAATGTTTTTCCACCGGATATATTTTTTCCTTTATTAAATTGTCAATGAGATGAAGACTGGCATATTAATTAAAGAACATTTACTTGTTTCCTTACATAATCTATAACAATCTTATATTTTCTTAGTTACTGGTTAATCAAAGGAATTAACTAATTGTTCATGCTACAGGATGTTACCATGAAAATCATTTCATTTTCTCAGCAAGGACCTAGAGCCATATGCATTCTTTCGGCTAATGGTGTGATTTCAAATGTAACACTTCGGCAACCTGATTCCTCTGGTGGAACTTTGACTTACGAGGTTTGTAATTTTATCCTTTTTTTAGGAAAAAAAATTGACTAATTTTTGTCTGCTCCCAGGGTAGGGTACACACACACACGTGAATAGATCAATGGGTATGTAATTTCTCCATTCATGTTTTACCATAAAATTCCATGGTGCACAGAGTCTAGTTGTCCCATAGACGTGTTACTTATACAGTCCTCTATGTCCGTCTTCCTTGTCTTGATATGTTGGCACAAAGATTGCAATCCTTTCTATATACTTGCTCAGATTTCAAGCTACACACTTGGAGCTTTGACGACCACCATAGTATACGAAGCACCACAGTCGTATCAGTTGAGAGGACAGGAGGAATTTGAGAATCTTTAACTTATGACAAATGGATGATGTTGTGGGGGTGTTTTTAGTGGAACTAGTGTAGGAAATATAAAGTAGGTTAAGGACTACCAGTGTAAATAGTTTGCAACTAACATGTGAGTTACTGTAACTTGTGCATCTTTCCAGGCTCTATTGCAACCATGCTTTATCGCCTGCATCTTTGTTGTGAAACATAGCCAAAACTGTTATAAGAATCTAACCTGACCCATCTTTGGGTTTTCCATTTATGTAGGGACGATTTGAGTTGCTTTCCTTATCTGGATCCTTTATGCCAACTGAAACTGGAGGGAACAGAAGTCGTTCAGGTGGCATGAGTGTCTCTTTAGCAAGTCCAGATGGTCGCGTGGTGGGAGGGGGAGTTGCAGGTCTCCTTGTGGCTGCAAGTCCCGTGCAGGTGCCTTTTCTTTCTTATTGATGTAGTCATTCCAGCATAATTTTTCCTTTATTAATTGGAAATATTTTCAGTTGAAAATCATTTCTTTTAGTAATTGAAAACATGGTTCACTTACAACTCTTATAGTCTAGTTGAAGGAGATTTCCTATAGTTCTGAAAACATACTTCATGGAACTCTATTTCAGAACATGTTACTGTTAGGAAGGAGACTAGTTACTTATTTTTTCTAGATTATTTATAGGCGCATTCGTTGTCTTCTATGATAACTGCAACTTATGTATTGCTCTTCAGGTGGTAGTTGGCAGTTTCTTGCCACATTATCAAGCAGAGCTGAAGGTTAAGAAGCCTAAACAAGACACATTTTCCATCAATGCTCCAACATCAGGGCCACTAGTCACCCCTGTTAACATCGATGAATCTTGTGGAATTGCACAAGGGCAACAGAGCTTGCCGACCACAAAGCCAAACCATACTTCTTATAGAGGGGACAATTGGGCGTCGTTGCATTCCATTCCAGATACAAGGAACTCAACTGATATCAACATGTCACTCCCTGCAGGATAGATCCGTATGTCAGGACACATGCTTCCGAAACCAAATTCTGAACTCTCAACTGGAAGTTTGCATAAGATTGTGCATTAACCAAGTAGCCACAATTTGCCTACTGCTGCCCTAACTGAAGATGAGAATCCATTTTAGTTGTGCATTTGACTCGTCCATCTGTTTTTTATGTAGGTTACTCTGATTGCCCTTTATGACTGAATAATTTTATGTGTAACCTAGGACTCGAGCTTAGCGATTTCATGTTTGTCTTAATAGAGTTAGTGCTGAATATTGTCTCAAGTAGAACTAACTGTATTGAGTCCTTTTTCATAACTATGTAATGTTCTTTAGTGAAGTTGAATTGTTACTGCCATGTGTTGATTCGCTCTCAGGTCCATTAATCATATAAATTTTTGATTGATGTTGATATGTTCAGAGAGATGCACATTTCTAGTACAACATTCTTTTAGATGAAAGTTAGATTTTCTTGTACATCTTTCTCGTTTCCACCTGGTTGGTTACTACAAAAGGGTTAAACATTCCGACTTTAACCAAACCTTGGGATGTTACTCGTTCCTTAAATTCATTAGCCAAGATTAGAAATCTACCGTTGAATTTGTTGAGTTGGTGAAACAATACTAAGGGTTCATTTGGGTGATCCACTGTGTTTTCAGTCGCGCTGAGAAACGATATAAAGTTGACAGATCCTCTGTTAATTATGCGTGTCTCTGCAAGCATTTAATTAAGAACTTGGAAATCATTATACTAAGCTAGATTGCAACATGACACCAGCAGTTCAGTGGCAGCATTAATCTAGTCTTTTGATGTTGACTTCTGAACATTTACTTCGCTAATCCTAAAAGTGGGTCAGCGGTTGCTACGTGGATGGATTAGTTATTGATTCCTGCCCAACCAGATTGGTGGTACGTGTGCTTGATGGAGGTGCAAAGTAGTTGAAGAAAATTGAATACCTAAACAAACATTTTGCTTCTTTCCCTTCATCCAAATAGAGTCATTTAATAATCAGAATAAAAAGAAAGAGCCGTTCAACTTCTTCACACTCCATAGCCATACAGAAATAGAAGATAATTATCCAAATGTGGGCATTAGAGCTGCAGATGGGTTGGGTTTGGTTATGGGTGTAACCCAAACCCAACCTGACCTGGTTTTGTTATGGATTTATCCAGAACCGACCAAGACCCATAACCGAACCAACCCGACCCAGGAAATTCGGTTCGGATCGGTTTGGTTTCGGGTTAACCCATCATAAGTAATTATAAGTGTTAATTACAGTCTACCCCCTGAACTATGTCTTTGTATCACTTTGCCCTCCTCAAGTTTCAAAGTTAACAGCTACCTCCCCTGAACTTTAATTTTGTAACACTGTCTTTTTGAACTTCAAAAACTCATTATTTAATATATATTTGACGTTTTTTTTTCATTTTTTTATTGTATCCCTAATACACTCCTAAACCTATATTTACATGAAAGTTTGGATCGACACGGAGGTCGGATATGATTGGAATTTGGGTCGGATTGAGTGTCAATCTGACCCAAATTCCAACCATATCCGACATCCGTTTCGATCCAAGTTTTCACGTAAATATAGGTTTAGGCGTGTATTAGGGATACAATAAAAAATTAGGAAAAAACGTCGAATGTGTGTTAAATAATGAGTTTTTGAAGTTCAATAGGCAAAGTGTTACAAAATTAAAGTTCAGGAGAAGTAACTGTTAACTTTGAAACTTTAAGGGAGCAAAATGATACCAATGCACAATTCAGGAGAGCAAACCATAAAGAGAAAAAGAAAAATACAATGAATCATGACAACATTGTTTCCCACATTTACGTTTAAAATCTAAATTTAAGGATCAAAAGTCTACCCTTAGGACAGAAAATTGAACTCAACAACCAAAAACACAATAATGTACCTCCCAGATTAAAAACACAGTGTACTGCACAAATTTGACATGTTTGGTTCAAAACTTTTTTGGAGAGAGAGACGTTATTCTAACCATAAGCAAACTCATACAACACAATCACTGTTCACCAAGACAATACCTAGGGTTGGTTTAAACTAAATGTTCAGATTGTGCTAAGAAACACACAATATCTGGTAGTTGTTGGATCCTATATGTGCTCCTTGTGGACGGTGGAACATGTGATAGAAAGAAAACAAGAAGCATGAGCTTCGTGGGCTGCGGAAGGAGGTGAAGTGGACCAGACTAAGAAAAAGACAAGAAGACCTTTCCTTTTCCAGGTAGAGAAAGAATGTTTGTTAGTCTTTTTTAGCTCTTGATATCATGTTAAACTTGGTTGGTCCACCACCTCAACAAAATCTAAGCACTTAGGTGAAGGGTAATTGACTCAACTCTATTATAGAGTATTGCACACAACTTGAGTTTAACAACGTAGAACTATTTGCTCAACAGTCTCCAACCTCACACCATCAACCACCCTTTCTCTTCCTTTGTCTCGCCTTAATCATAGACCCCAAAAATATTCAGTTTTCCTTCCTTTGTTGGTAAGGTTGAAACTTACAATGGGTTTCTTCTTCTTCTTTTTTTTTGAAAATGATGGTTTGCTTTGTTAGATTTTTTTTGTGAATACGTGGTTGGTTGCTTCAAAGTTCAAACAGTGACGAAAGAACGGAGAGATTGGCATGGTATGTTTTTTACTTTTGTTTGGATAAATTGATAAACTGGTGAGTAGAAAATTATGTCAAATCAAGCACCAGCAATGACGAGGGCAAAATTGTAATTTTACATGAATGTGAATCAATCACAATCCAAACACCGAAATGCAAAATTCATTTCACCGGAAAATCTGCTTTTACAAAGACATATTCGGAATTGATTTTGACCATAATCGATTTATCAGGAATCGAACGGGTCTAAGCAACGTTTGGATGTAATTTTTAGACTCCGGTTGTTAAGTGGATTAGTAGTAAGTTTAATTTTGTTGACGACTTAAATGCTACATTGATTTGAGTCTACTTATCATGGAAATCATACCGACAAAATAATTCGGCTCAAAATGAAAAATAAAGTAAACCCAAATCCAAAACTAAATAGGACTCAACTTTCATTTTTTTGACCTAGACCTATACTATAATCCAATTCCAAATATCGAACTTAAAATTTAGGAGAACATTTCCATAATTAGGATAAAACCAACATTAATAACAATCAATACAAATACAAATCAAATACATCTTATCTATGAAAAATCTTTAAATTAAGAAATAAAATATAAATTCGACTTGAATATTATCATAAATATATTTTTACTGCCCCAAATCATATTTGTTACCGTATGTAAATGAATTTTATATCCCACGACTCTATCATCTTATGCCTAAGGGTGAAAGTCGTGGATAATATTTGTTTCGACTAGGGTTGTCAATTTTACACGAAACACGATAATACGACACGAAGTTAGCGGATATGGATTGAGAATTTGAACACGATTAATAAATAGGTTGGATACGGCAACATGATTATTAAATGAGTTGGATATGAATTTCTGCTGCAAAAACGATTGATACGATTAAGACACGATAAAAACACGATAAGTAATTGGGTAATTAGGCACACGATTACGAATACGACACGATTAATACACGACTAATACCGACAAGTCTATAAGTAATATATAAGTTATAAATTCTAATAAACAAATTCTAATAACTGAATGTCATATTTATAATCTTACCAATTATATATAAGTGGTTTGAAACTTTGAAGTTTGAACTCTAAACGAGTAGATAAATGTGTGTTAAATGGTGTAAACGGTAACAATGTTAAACGTGTACACGAAGTAACCAATTTAATAATCGGGTATAAACGAGTTGGATATGACAACACGATTATAAATGAGTTGGATACGGTAGAAATTTAGCAACACGATTATTAAATGAGTCGGATACGACACAACACCTAAAACTTATATATAGGAGTTGACATGACACGATTAGCACACGACACGATTGACAGTCCTAGTTTCGACCAACATATTCGAATTAGTTTAGTAGAATATAATCACTAAATGTAAAAATTCCCCCGCAAATATTTTTAGACTCCGGTTGTTAAGTGGATTAGTAGTAAGTATTATGAAAATAGAAAAATAATCATAACCGTACCGATACCATTTTCGGCCCAACTCTACCACCTTACGCCGATGCCATCACTGTAGCGCATCTGCATCTTCTGCGGGTCCTTCCCAGTTCCCAGTCGACGAAATGGAAACAAAAACCCCTTTCGACCTAACCGAGACCCAATTCCGATCATGCACCGGAAGCCGACGGCTAGCCACCGAGATGGCCGCCTCCGCCCCTTTCTCTGGCTACGACCACGCCGTCGCCACAGCCCGAGACATCTGGTTCAACAAGGTACATACATAATCACACACATACTTCCCTCCTTCCTTCACATCACATCTTCTTAGGAATCACATTTTATAATCAGATTTCATCCCAAATCCAAGAACTAAAAAACTTAAATTCTTCGTACTAAGTCTAGGGTTTGGTGTTTTGGAATGATTTTGGGATCTATTGATCGGTGAAAGTCGAAATTAGTAAAAATATGTTGGTAAGCACACAATTGTTCTGGTTTGGATGTTGTTTGCAGATTGATGTCAATAGTTGGTTGGAGGCTTTCGCGGCGCATCCGGAGATCGGGACGACTAAGCAGATGTCACAGTGAGACTCTTTTCTAACATCTTTGGAGCTTATTTGATCGTCTTTTGTGATCTTTGGTGATTTCTCTTCTTCTGTGTCTTAGGTGGTGCCAGGAGGAGCAGTCGGCTGCTTTAGCGACAGCTACTAACTCTGCCTTGGAGGTATCTGCTTAAGTTATTGTATTTTGTCGTTCTGAATGTAAACTTGCTACTTTTCTTTGGAACTCTACCAGTATTTTGTGTAATTTGTTTCATTTAAACGCTGTTATTTGGCTTTCTAGGAACTGTCTCAGTGGAACGTGCAGTACAAGAAGAAGTTTGGTTTTGTGTTTCTCATATGTGCAGCTGGAAGAAGCACGCCAGAAATTTTGGAAGAATTGAAGGTTAGTTTATGGTTATGTATCTCTCGAATGAAAGTATAATCTTCTGTGTTGAAGCCAATGTTTTTGTTGCATTAGCTTCTATTTATTCAAACCCATCATGGACGTTTAGGCAAAAGTAAAAACTGTTGTCAACTATATAGTTCAGATTTGGCTAAAGACAAAATATTGGGCAAGACATCTACAAGATAAAAAAGGTCTATTGCTTAATCCACTTAGTGTATTTGTACTAGGTTGTGTGAGAATTCATCCTCAGACCACTAGAAGGTTCCTTGGTCCTTAATGAGATGAGATAGGAGGTAAAAAGGAGGAAATTGTTCATTTATTTCATTTAGTAAGTTGACCAACGGTAGTAACTTCCAGGTTAGTGGTGATGGTGTAGGATTAAGCTCGCTTCCCTTGTCGTAAATGTAATATGGTTAAGCAATACCTCAATACTATTTTTTCTCCTTGTCTTCCTCCCACTTCAATTGCAAGTCAACAACTTAGCCACGTTACAATCAAATAATATAATTCGAATGTGCCATTGCTTTCCATACTCCTTGTCTTTGACTGACCAGGATAAGAAGAGGTATTAGCCACTGTTGGTGGTAGAGAAAAAAATTAAGCTCCATGCTCTATATTCTTTTGGAAAATGTTTAAGATGTATGACATGTTATTTCAGTTGGTGTGAACTGTATGGATTTTGTCTTAATCATTCTATAGCCGAACTGTTTCCCCTCCTTGTTGCTTCAATGTTTTCATGTCAAATTGCAGAGGAGAAACTGGAATTAAACTGCAATTCGTGATAGTCCTAGTTTATGCAGTACAATTCCTCTATGGCAGAGTGCACTCATAAAGAAATCAATAAGACTATTATAGATTGAAGTTGTTTAAAACCAGCAAATGCTTGAATGGATTGGATTAACGAGTGGCCCAGTTTTAGAGGATATTTTTGCACTAAAAGAAAACCATGTGTAACATTCTTTTGCTTACCCACACATGCTTCACTCGAATTGCCCTTCAGCATTTCTCTAGATTTCCTGATACAGACTACCAAGTTGCAAAGTGAAATCATACCACTCTGATATATTCATATTTGAACCACTCAAACCAAAACATGTCTGTCACTTTTTCATTTTTATCAAACTTCCTGTATCCGGCGCATGCTAGCTTATGATATCTGTTTAGCTGATAGTGTTTTCATTCTGCAGAAACGGTACCCACGTAGGCCTATTGTTGAACTTGAGATAGCAGCAGAGGAGGAGATGAAAATATTTGAATTGCGTCTAGCCAAGCTTTTTGATGATATAGCTGGAAGGTTGTCCTCGCCAACAGTTCGATCTCCTGCTACTAAACTAAGAGGTACAATTACTAATTTGTTAATAGTTTGCTGTTTTAGTCAAACCATGTTTTTTTGCATACTGGATGTTTGTTAGTGGCAGTTTATCTTAAATTGCCATTTAATACCAAAACACAATTCAGAAATATACCCACAGCAATGCGATACTGGAGATTTCTCTTTGAACCATTAACAAGGGAGGTGCTGATCTATATTGTGGCTTAGCTCAATTTCCAGACAAACACAACTCCTATCTAGTTTATAGCCATGATATACATCAGATCAAACAACCCAGAGTAGGTTTACCAACCAGAGAAACGAAGGACCGTGGGTGGATGAAATTTTCTAGTAATCAATGCACATATAGATGGTGAGCTGTCCCTGTGTGGGTAGAATAGGATCTGGTTAGGATATTCATTATCTGAATAGAAACTATTGTTGCTTTACTGATCATTAAATCAAGGGTTGAGTTTGTAGTCATTGGAAAAGTTCATTAGGACTTGGGATATTCACCAAATCCTTCAGTCGTGGAAACTTTTGAGTACAATTGCGACATCAATTGTCATAGTCATTCAGTCTGGGTATAACTTTGTCCTCTTCATGTTCGCCTTGTTTCTTTGATATAATCATTTATAATTAAGTCAATGATTAATTCCTAACAATTCCAATTGAGCAGTTTCTTACCAACTCCAGTAAGACTTAGGGAATCGTACATGCCTGAACCTTATTAAACATATATGCCAGACATTCCAGTTCTATCATCCAAGTCACACTAGTAACAGTATGAGTACTTTGGTTTTTACTCGCCCAAATCCATCAAAGTTGTAATTATTGGCAATAGTTATAATTTTGACCTGGCATTAATTCTAGTTACTAGTCAGCTTAAGGTGAATATTGTACATTACATATCAATGTACCATACCTGTAACAATAACTGAACTATTACCTTGCGACATGGGTTTGCTCAAACTGTCAAATTTTAAAATAATCCTGTTGAGCCATGGTGGGCCTTATCGAGCTAAACCATGACGCTGGTAACGTGTGTTCACTGCTGATTTCTTGTCTTCCCTTTTGCTTTGACACAATAACCATTCATATGTTCCACGTAAGTTGGTAATTCTATATATAGTAGTATAAGTTGTTGTAAAGCCTAACATTTCCTTTGTCAAAAAGATCGAACGGGCATACTGGGAAATCATTTTCTTGCCATCCCTAAAGCCTCGGGGAATAAAACCTGCAATTCTTCAGGTAATGCCCGTACTCGCCCTCCAATCACGACCCATATATTGGATGTGTCTCGTGGATCTCCAGCATCTGGTGTTGAGGTGCACTTGGAGGTGTGGAAAGGCAGCCAGCGCCCATCGTTGAGTACACAAGATTCAGGTGAGTGGGTACTTCAAGGATCTTCAGTTACCAATGCTGATGGAAGAAGTGGTCAGCTGATGAGCATTGTGGATGATATAACCCCTGGAGTTTACAGAATAAGTTTTAACACGGGAAAGTACGTTCCCTTTGGTTTCTTTCCCTATGTTAGCATAGTATTTGAGGTCCAAGAGTCTCAGAAATCCGAGCACTTCCATGTTCCTCTGCTGCTTTCACCATTCTCATTCTCTACTTACAGAGGAAGCTAAATAATATGTAAAAACTATGTCAAGGATCTCTTCTTTACTTTCGTCCTGCAATAGCTGAACAGCTTTTGTTTGTGCAGTGTTATTAAGAGATATTTGAAAGAAAAAAACGATGGAAAACTGTCAGTCTTGTATGGTGATGTAGGTCGATTCCCTTGAGTGTCATTTACATAAAGCAAAAGTAAATTGCCTGCTATTGATATTTCATCTAGCTTGTTAAGACTGAGATTTCAAGTTCTTGGTTTTTTTTATCCTTTAATTTTGGCTATTGACTTGATTTTCTGGTATGGGTTATGGCATCCCAATGACTTGTAAATCACAACTGGTGAAAGATTATTTTTTTTGATGACCGGGGAACTTACTGGGCCACCGCCTTTGAACGCGCTACAAACCTCGAGGTGGTTCACACTATTTTTTCCTTGACATACGGACTGAGGATTCAAACCGATATCAATCAACACTATTTTTTCCATGAATTGTCAAAATCCAGAGGTTTACTGCTATCAAGCTAAAGAATCACTTGAACTGGATTATCATTGATTGTGATGACAGTACAATCATATTTTAGTGCATTTGGGCTATTCATGCTGAGACTTAAATGAAGTTAAAATCTGTTCCTATCGACATGAAAAAGTAATATGTTATCGGTTTAACATTGAGAAAGTATATATACTTTGGTTCAGTTGGAAAGCAGAGGGCCTCCTGGACTACTGGGTCTACTCTGTTGTCATGTCATCGTCCTATAGTTCAATCTTCGCCTAATGTGCCCTGTAATACAATTCTTTATGGCGCTTAGGCTATTACGAACAAAATTTTAACGATAAGGTGACGTCACCATTGCAACAAAAAACTTAAAGGAGAAAATCATGAACACAGATTTTTTCAAGTCAAGAGATGCTATGAAGAAATTCTTATCTCACTCTACTGAAAAGCAATACCAGTTTCTAAACCACATACAAAACCTCAGAATACAAAACATATACCATTTCTTTCTAAAATAAGGCCTGTCCATGCAATCTTAGGTCCACTTCTGTTCGTCAAAGAAGTGTCTCAACTGTGGGAACTCTAATTTACAAAAAAAAAAATACTTACACATTGTGGGTGGTGCATAAACTAGCTTTAATTACCGACTTATTTTAAAATTAACGTTAAATTGAAAGCAAAGTTATCTTGCATTTTCTTTTTTGAGTTTTCCATGTGCTTGATTAAGTAACAGGTTAACAAGTTAAGGGTTTGAATTTTAGTTTTGTCCACATTCATCCTCCTTGATAAACCTTGGGAGACAAAAAAGAAAAAGAAAATTGAGCACGACTAATGGAGCCTCATATCCGACATGGAAACAACCCGTGTCATGTGCAAACCCACCCAACCGTTATCGTTATAGCCGTTAAAGCCCAACCATATTTCAAAATTCCCGCGTCAACCCTCATCCTCTCTTAAATCCAAACTCCAACCCATCCCTTCTTGCATCTTCCTTCCAACCCAATCCACCCCAACATGGAACGCGAACCCCCTCAGACCCCGACTGAGAACCCACCGCCCCGCCCCGCAAGTACCGACGAGAAAGTACTGAGGGGTTTCCTCCGCTTGTAAGTCAAAATATTGCTCCCCAACCATCCGGACCACTCCCATTCCCCCGAATCAGTAGAGAACCGCATCGATGATATGATTTCGGAAGTCAAGGAAATCCACCCGGGCATCTCCTTGGTTAACGCCATGTTGTGTCTCCTAATGACCCGTCTCAATATTCGTAGAGTCCCAGAGGTTCCTTGTGATCTCGTCGGTGCAATTAGGGAGGACAGTCGACTCATTGAGAGAGAGATTGCGGAGCATAAGAAATGGGCGCAGGAGAAGGTGATTCAGTTCGCGGTAAGGGTGATGGAAGGTGTTATGGAGATCAAGAATTTGGGAATGGAGAAGGCGGTGGACGACTGGGTGAGAAAGCAGGTGAGGAAAGTGGAGGAGGAGAATGAGTTGATCAAAAAGGAAATTGAGAAATACAGAGCAGAGCTGAAAGAAGCAGGTCTGGAAGAGTGGAAGTTAGACAAGAAGTTACGTAAGAGGCAGAAAGCTTGGGAGGCGCGGAAGGAGATATTGGTGAAAGGGATGGCGGAAGTGAAGGAGAAGTTGGAGGCACTTCACCTAAGCTCGAGCGAGGTCGACCAGGTTGCGAAAGAAGCCGAGGTATGCGAAAATAGATTTTTTTTATTTATTTCCCTTGCTGATAATGTCTCTCATATATTTGATAAAATCAGAATGAGGCGGTATAAGCAATTAAGCATGATATGCTTGTATCGGACAGATAGTTGAGATCCTTACTTGACAAGAATACAAGATCAACAATGAAGGCTGACATGAATTTTGTTACTCCCTAGACTTAGAATTTTAATCTATTTGCATCATATTGACGAATTGCAGGTTTGCAAGACCCAATTTATATTCTTTGGTTACAAATGCAAGATGTCCAAGAAATGGTTACTCTTGAAAACATTGATGCTCAATGCATTTGAGCTGTAACAGGGAAATCTTATTTTTTTAAATAAATAAATTGAGTGTTGTTATTGTCTACTTTTATAATTATTAAGGATGAACTGAAAGCATTTTTATTTTTAATAAAATGAAAATATATACCAAGTTATTTTTTGTTACGGAAAACAGTGTAAACCAAAAAGAGCCATCGGATTAAGTAAATTAAGAGCAAATGAAGAGATTGGAAACTTTATCGTTGATTTTTGCGCCAAGTCTGGGATTACACTAACCACTTATTCTGAGAGCCTAACATTAATGGTCCTATAATAGTAATTACAAAAGCGTAGGATTACTATCAATTTGCAGTCCCTTGCTGGGCTCTCTATTCCATGATCCAATGTTATAACTGAATTATGGGATTTGACACTATTATATATTTTCACGTGGATGTTCGTAAATTACAGGCCAAATGGCTGAAAGAAGTGAAGGCAAGAGAGGCGGCTAGCAAGCAGATTCAAGGCATAAGAGGCAAAATAGCATCCGAAGACAGCATTGAAGTGATGCTCAGCATTAAGAAGATGTATGATAAATTCCTCAAAGAGATTTGTGAAAAACCCCAACCTTCCAGTCCCACTTCACCCCTAAGATCTTCTCCACAAAAAATTTTGCACTCAAGTACTCTACTCCCAACTTACGGTGATCTATCTGAGCAGCGAGCACCAGAAAATATATTCAACAGAAGGAACAAAAGGTATAGCAGGAAATGTTTAACATGCATGACAAATGAGGCTTCAGTGGTCTTCCTGCCTTGCGCTCACCAAATTTTATGTGCCATTTGCAACATTGTAAGGAATGATAAAACATGCCTATGTTGTGACGCCCATATTGACGAAAGAGTCGCGGTGAAAGTTGGTGCTGCTGCTATTTTGAAGTCCGTCTGGTGTTGCTTCCAGATAGCATTATCTTCTCCAGATCCCGCAAAGTGGTTTAAACTTGTAAAATATTTGTTATTTTGACGGCGAAGGTTTGTTTCTGTATGTACATATGTATTAAGCCTCTTGCTTATAAACTGGATGATGTGAGATATATTTCTGCAAATCGATGAGACAGGATCTGTATTGGCATTGACAGTATACCATAGAATGTCAAGGGGAAAAATTATGTTAATTGCATTTGTTTGCAATTTTTGTTGATACATGGATTTGACCGTCTTGTTTGGTATCTCTCAAACTGGAGTGAGGACTCAGAAGGATGGTGAGAATGTTAAGGTTTTTATATTTATTTCAATAGAATGGATTCCTTATCAACACCAGTAAGATTTAGTTGTAGTTATTGTTATTAGGTATAATTTAACCTGGCATTCATTCTAGTCACTAGGCTAGTTAACTTAAGATGAATATGGTACATTACATATCATACTCAAAATGTCAAATATTTAAATAACTGTTTTGAGCTGGACTATATGGTACTTGTAACATCTCGAAACAACGGAAAATTTTAAAATTTATCATCAAAAAAACAGAGACAAATAATCAAAAGACGAGACTTTTACTTCTCATAAATACATCCAAGCGGTGTACCATATTACATCAGAGTTTGTCAAAAAGCTACATGATTACATCAGATATAACAAAAGGAGATACAAGTAATCATGTCGATCTCAGTGGTCCGAACGAGAGGATCTGATCCCAAAATGCGCTCGCCCGCTGTCACCACCCAACTGGACCTACTGCGGTCCTGAAATAAAACATGCAACAACAATGCATGAGTTTCCAGAAGGAAACCCCGTATGTCAAACTCACATATATGCATGCAGTAGTACAAACCTATCATACTAGTAGCATGTCATGTCATCGACAATAAAGAAAATAGTTCCCCCGAAGGGTAAAACAAGACATCAATCCGACAATCATCATGTCTCCCAAGGAGACCTACCGTAGGCACATACGGTCTAACGGAACAAAACGTGACGCTCCCCACACGCGACTATACTAATCATGTGGTTCGGCAAGGAGCATCCGCCAAGTCCGCGCCATAAGAAACAGAGTTGTAACTTCGTGGCCGAAATCACCCCAACGGAATCGTCGCTCGGTTGGTCTATCAATCATCATCTCAGTAGGTGTCCAGCTGAGGAAAACATAGCCGGAACAACATCAGCTCATCATACATCATAGCCGGAACAACATCGGCCCATAAAACATCATAGCCGGAACAACATCGGCCCATCATCGCCGAAACAGCATCGGCGGCATCACCGACACAACATCGGTGGTCCAACATATGTCCGGCACAACATCGATCGGTGGTCCAACATACGTCCAACACAGCATCGGACGAGTCCAGACCGAAGTCCGCCGGGTCATCAGGCTCCACGACCCGTACATCATACATTGGGATCCGCGATCCCTCATGTCTGCTACTCTACAATGAGTCCATCAATCCATCACATCATGTCACGATCCATACACGGAGGTGACACGTCCTGAACACCCACACTCTTCCACACGGCGGTCCCTAGGTAGGCACGCGTAACGCGCCTACTGTCACCTCCCGGCTCACGCACTAGGCGAGGACACGAGTTTCCGTGGACAGAGTTTGCATCCTAAAAGGACTGGGAATTCAGTTCTGTGCACAAACGGTCGACCGAAAGAGGCAATCCGGTCGAACTCTCTGCGCAAAACCTAGGACCCAACGGTCGAACAAGAGTCTAAAACCGGTCGACCGATACGTGGTCAAAATCCGGAGTCTGGTCAACATCAATCAATACTAACGGTCGACCGACTCAGGGGTCCCGTTCGACCGAAAACTACCAAGGCATCCTAGCAGTTCTAAGTCATATATCGGTCGAACACATACCAAACAACGGTCGAACAATCATGCATAATCATCAAGTACACTTAAGTTTCGTTCGAACGAAAACAAAGAACTGGTTGACCGAAAACCAACAGGTAACCCCAACCCGCCAGCACAAAACACTACCGGTTGACCGCCACAAGGCATCGTCCGACCGATGTTGGTTAAAGTCGGGTCATTACACTAAATCGGTCGACCGCCCGAAGGAATCGGTCGACTGTTGGTCGACAGCAACCTTGCGCCAGCTAAGGATTGTACGTCGTTTCTCGCCGTCGGCGAGGTCTCCGACTGGAAAGAGAAGAGAATGAGGGTGAGAGAGAGAGCAAGTGAGTGTGAGAGAGAGAACCATACATACCCCCCCCCATCCCCCCCCCCCCCCCCCCCCAAGCAAAGGGTTAGGGACATTACAATACTCTTCTCTCTAACTTGTTTAAAACGGCCTGATTAGTTTAATGTTAAAGCAAATTAAAGCAAATTAATGTTGCATTTTTTTAAAGTTTTTCATATACCTGATTAGTTTACAGGTTAACAAGTAAAGGGTTTGGATTATAGTTTTACCCACACCACATTCATCCTCTTGATAAATAATAAACCTGATGAGACAAAAAAAACAAAATTAAATATCGAGCACGACTAATGGAACGTCATTTCCAACATGGCAACGAGCCGTTTCCTGTGCAAATCCCACCCAACCGTTATAGCCGTTAAAGTCCAACTATATTTCAAAATTCCCGCGTCTAAACCTCAACCCCTCTTAAATCCAAACGCCAACCCATCCCTTCTTGCATCTTCCTTCCAACCCAATCCCCCACGACATGGAACACGAACCCCCTCAGATCCCGGCAGAGAACCCACCGCCTCGCCCCACAGGCGCCAACGAGGAAGTAATGAGGGATCTCCTCCGCTTTCAAGCCCTTAACACAGTCCTCCCTAACCAACCAGACCAGCCCCATTCCCTCGAATCGGTAGAGAAACTCATTGATGATATGATTTCGGAAGTCAAGGAAATCCACCCGGGCATCTCCTTGGTCAACGCCATGTGGTGCCTCATCTTGACTAATCTCGACATTCGTAGAGTCCCAGAGATCCTTTGCGAAGTCACGGGCGTGATTAGAGAGGACAACCGACTCATTGATAACAAGACACATGAGAGGGTTATGGAGATCAGGAGATTGGGGTTGACGAAGGTGGTGAACGAGTGGGTAAGAGAAAAGGAGAGGAAGCTGACTGAAGAGAATAAGACGATCAGAAACGAAATTGAGAAATACAAGCTGGAGGTGAGGAAGGCGGAGGAAGAGAATGAGACGCTCAGAAACGAAATTGAGAAATACAACATGGAGGCCCGGAAGGAGATGTTGGCGGAGGTGAAGGTCAAGGGGCTTCGCCTGAAAATGGGCGAGGTCGACGAGGCTTTGAAAAAAGCTGAGGTGCGCGATAATTGATGCTATGCTTTTTCCCCCACGTCGATAACGTCTCTCGCATATTTGACAAAATAAGAATGAGTCATTACTTGCCAAGAATCCAAGATTAATAATCAAGGTTGTGATGGTTTTTGTTAGTCCCATAGGCTTGAATTTTACTTTCTATACGTAATATTGGTGGTTTGCAGGCTTGCAAGACCCATTTCATATGCTTTGTTACAAATATAAGATGCCCAAGTAATGGTTACAACTAAAATGTTTGACGCTTCTTGCAGTTTTGCTATAACAGAAACATGATTTTCTTATATAAAAATCTGGGTGTTATTGAAAACATTTTTGTTGAAAATCAACAAAATTATATCTAAAGTTATCGTCGAACCATAATGTCATCCCAAAAGAGTAGTTATAAAGTAAATTAAGAGGAAATGAAGAGACTGAAAATATTATTATTAATATCTTGTGCAATCGAAGAGGTTGGGAATCAAGGATGCAAATGGTTACCAACTATCTGAGTATTTGATTCGAAAATTTCTATTTAGTTGGTATTTAGTAAGTTCAATGTTACCAATTTAATTTCGGATACGAATTTGGTTTAAAAGAAAATACCAATTAGAATTCGGATACGAATTCGGATATGAATTCGGATAGAAGGTATTTAAAATTTGAATTATCCGAATTATTCGAATACATGGTCAATATACAAATTAGTATTCGAAAATTTAGAATTCGAAAAATTTGATACGAAAATTTAGCATTCGAAAATTTTGATTCGAAAATTAATTACAATATATATACATATATATCTATTTAATTTCGGATAATATCCGAATACCAATTAGTATTCAAAAATTTTGAAGTTTCGGATTCGGATTCGGATAGTTCTACTGAATTCGGATTCGAATTTGGTAATAGAATATGGTATTCGGATTCGAATTCGGATATAGTAGGTATTCGAGTCAAATTATCCAAGTTGCACTCCTAGCTGTGATTAGTCTAAACCCTTGTTATGATCTTTTAGCTGACAGACTTAGATCAATGGTTGTAAGGTGGGAAGTTGGGGACAACAAAAACGTGGGAATTACCATCAACTTGCAGTCCCATGTTGTCTGTATGTATTTCATGATCCATTGTTGTTCCTGAATTATGGGATCGGATAGTATTACATGTGGATGTTCGTAAATTACAGGTCAAATGGATGGAAGTACTGAAAGCAAGAGAAGAGGCTGAAAAGCAATTTCAAGACACGAGAGATTCTGACATCCGCACTGAAGTGAACCGCAGCATTAAGAAGATGCATGATGAATTCCCTGAAGAGATTTACGCAGAACAACCAGACCAGTACAATACCGGAAGATTGGAACAGGAGCCTTCCAGTTCCACTTCACCTCTGAAATACTCTCCACAAAAAATTGTGTTTTCAAGTACTCTACCCCCAACTTTTGGTGATGCATCTGAGAAGCGATCACCGGAAGACATATTGAACAGAAAGGACCCAGGGTATACCAGGAAATGTTTATCATGCATGACGAATGAAGCTTCGGTGATCTTCCTGCCTTGTGCTGATCTGTTCTTATGTGCCGCTTGTGATAGTGAAAGGAGTGATCCGATATGCTTATTATGTGGCGCCCGTATCGACGAAAGAATCACGGTGCATTGAAGTCAGCCTTGTATTCTTCCGGAGAGCATTCCTTCCTCAGATCCCACAGAAAGGTTTGAACTTGTAAAACATTTGTCTTTTTAATTGTGAAGGTTTATTAGTTATGTTTGTAAGTGTTACACCTCTTGCTTATTTTAAGAAGACAGGATCTGTGTTGGCATTGGATGTTAAGGGGAAAAATTATGTTCATGGCATCTGTTTGCATTTTTTGTTCAATGGTTTTGTTTCACAGGTGTGACTTGCGAGGACTCAGAGAATGTTAAAATCAAACATTTTGTTTTGGTTTTATTTCATGCGACGGGTAATATTATAAGTGTGTTCTTGAGCTTCAAAAGTACTTCTCAGAGAATATTTTGAAAGGCAAGAAAGAAGGTTTCAGTAGTGAAATTGCCTAGCCAAAACACCTAGGTTATTCTCCTAGATTCTCCTTTTAAGTAGGTAAGGTTAATGCTACACTTTGGCTTGAAGGTTGTCAAGAAAGAATATATGCAATCTTGCTTCAGGATCACACCAAAGCTTTCCTCAAAGCATTTCATCCATATACTATCCTTTTACTTGCTTATTTTTGTTTTGACAACTTAGAACTGAAGATATGAGTCATCGGTGATGTTAACATGTCCAATTGAAAATCAAGGAATGCACTTTGGAAAGTGAACTTAATACATATATTTGTATATCTGAGATACGTAGGAAAGAACAATATATGACTTAAATGTGAATACATAACGCAAAGTTGCAGCAATTATAAATAGGAGAGCTCTTTGCAGGTACATCAAATACTCTGACTAATACTTCTTATCCTCCCATAACCAATCATTAAAAATGGATTGGGAATGGAATTTCCTTATTCCAGCAGTCCTAATATTGCTGCCACTTAAACTATATTCTCCAAGATCATGTACTAAAAGGCGTTGTCTTGGAGTTCACACGAGATCATATATAACATTTAGTTATATCTTCATGATGAATATATTGCCAACGTGTCCTTCTAGACATTCACCGAACTGTTAAATGTTCATCCTGAGACCAGAAGTTCGCGACCTCCCACATACTATCTCCGCTACTCTGCCTGCAAATTGGAGGAGACATCATTGCATTCCAAGCTTCAATATCTGTCCAAGAAAAAGAAACCATGTATATAAGATTTAATGGATTAAACCGATTACGTATAGAAAAGAGATGGAGACAGATGATAAACTACCGTTTATCGCAGGATTCATATTTCTTGAAGCCGTGCTGCTTTCAAAGGTTGGATATGGAACAGAAACATCAGCTGGATATGCACTGCTGAAACTAAAGTTTTCTACACCAGTCATCAAACTGTCGTTATTGGCGAAATCAGCATTTGCATAATATCCACTGGTAAAATTTGTGTTTAGCAGCATGATTGACACATCCATTGGGTCACATTGTGACGATTCGGCCATTGAGTTAGCGAACGGAATTTGTACATTTGAAGCCAATTGAGTACCACTCTCGAACGGGAAGGCCTTCATTTAGGATAAGCAAATAATAGATAAGAGTCAAAATCATTGCAGAAATCCAACGGGGAAAATATAAGAGTAACGTGAAAATTAGGCAATAATTTTCGAAGGACATACGTACCGTTGAAGTGTTCAGAAGATTATGGTACCGATCCCTCTGTCCGAATTGATCACTATCGACAACAATGGGCTCCGATTCAGTTTCATTCCTATTCTCTGATCCGATTGAGATCGGCAACGAAATGCTAGTTGTATTCCTACTGAAGCTCGGACTGCTTGCTAATGACAAGGAACTTCCTTTTGATTTCAAAGCTCTGAATGTGCTGTCACTACCTTTCTGCCCATTTTCACTCCTCCTAAGAATGTGGCAAAGAGCAAAAGCACCCTGTAGGTAAATATTTAAACTCATCAGTGCAAGAAAATTTAAGACTTATTTCGTTAGAATGTCTGATAGTTTTTTTCCCCGTAAGAGATACCGTAAAACCGCAAGAACCGTGGGGAAGTTCCTCATAGAGACGATACTCGTGCATAACCCATTCAGTTCGGTTCCCAGCCGGAGCTCTTCCTTTGTGGAAAACAAGAGTTTTCCTAAGGCCCATTACCAACGGCTCGCAAACAATCTTCCTATCTTTTCCGGTAGCTTTCCAGTAGCCCGATCCGGTGGCTCTATTTGTTCGCGAACCGTTTGGATACTTCTTATCACGAGGGCAAAAGAAGAACCACTCGAGATCTTTCCTTGGAAGGAATGATTTATCTGAAAAGTTGAAGTCCACATTATTGCATTAAGCCTCAACTACACTCTTAATTAAGGCTAAATACTAAATGCATACGAGTGCAGAGTGGTTTGTGAACTTCTATTATACCAAGCAGCAATATTTTGCGTTGAGTTTAAAATTTATATTCAGTTTTAAATTTACATAATCATGTACAATTAAATTTTCGATTTCAAAAGCAATACCTATGACTTTATGCATGATTTGTTAAGTTGTGGCCAAGTAAATACCTGGGAGCTCCCAAGGATCAAATTTGTACAACTCTACCACTGGAATAACTTCCAGCTCAATTGGTAAGCCATCGACTTTTCGTTTAAGGTAGTAACCAACCAATTCATCATCTGTTGGATGGAATCGGAATCCGGGTGGCAAAGACATTGCACCCATGTCTTCCTTCTAATGAAACTACTCAAATATCTTTCTAAAAGGGTATGAAAAAAAACCAGTTTTCAGAAATCAGAAACATAAAAAACATGCACAAGCTCAAGTTCCCACAGTATATCTGCTGAAGATTTGAAATATCCAAAAGTAGAAGCTTTTGTCAACGCAGAACTTTTCCAACACAGTACAGAAATTGCACAAAATAAATCCTCTGTACCACAGAATCATTATATGCCGAACTCGAACTGTTTTACTGTCAAAGTCTTCCCCGCCAATCAAACCAAATACAAAACACCAAACAACACCTTTTTTTTAAAAAAAAAATCACTTGAAAAGTTATCACAACAACAATTTCGCCAAATACCCAGAACTCACGAACACTCCCAACTTTTATAAAATTCGAAGTTAACAAGTGCAAGAGGGAAAAAAACCCCAGAATGTGATTAGAAAATTTAAAGTAGATGTTGTGGGATGGAGTGCTAAAACTTAGCGCGCGCTTTGCATTATATAAGCGTGAGGTGGGTAATGCTGCCAAGCAATCCAGGGTCGGCGTTATCTGATGTGAAGCAATTCCCAGAAGATTAAAAAAAAGTCAAAAAGAATGGCTTCTCCAATAACAATCCCGGCCAGTGTAGTTTTCACATTGCTAAAACTTAATCTCGTTTATTAGCTAGTAATAACTTATAAGATGTATTCTTTTGTGGAAAATTTGAGAAGTAGATTCTTGCCACGTCAAGCGTGAAATATAAAAACGACAAAATTATCCAATTGGGTCATAAGAGACAAGAAACATTATACCTGAATCATTGGGCTTATCTCTTGTAGGCCCTCCTGCATTGACCAAAATGTTGCGCTTCATATTGTGTTAATGTTTGTATCATTTAATTCGGCAACAATAATGTCACACATGCACACGAGGGAGTTGAGTTCCAGCTGCCATGCAAGTGACTTGTCCCTGTTTTATTATAGTGTTCAATGGAGGAGTTGTTTATTAGGATGAGAAAAGTCGATGAGCTGCAATTCTCAGGGCACCTACACTTTGTAGACATTTGAAAAGCTTCTAATGGTGTTAAAAGAAAAAGGGTAACACCACTACTGTCTGTAAATGAGTCGAGTCAAATCGAGCTAAATTTTTGAACATCAAATATTAAACTTATATTATTACAAAATACAAAGAATAATTATAAATTAAGCAACAAAAGATCCGAGTCGACCATTTAAGTCAAGCTTATGTTTTTTCGAGTTCGAGCGGCTCGTTTACTTGATCAAGTCGGAAGAATTTTTTATTTTTCATCAAGATCCATCATTTTTAAGTTAAATTAGAGTCGAATATTTTTCGAGTCAAATTTCAAGCTTGACCCAAAGTTAGACATGTTAGATCCCTAACCTAGGGTTAGTGGGCTAATGAGGTTTAAGGAGGGGGTTTGCATAGGGAAGGTGTGCGTGAACAGTGGGGTCGTGGGAAGGATGGGTTGGGGTGTAGGGTGATGGTGTAGGGTGAGGGTGAGGTGATGGGGTGTAGGGTTATTTAAGTGAATCTCTCTCTCTCTCTCTCTCTCTCTCTCTTTCCCTTACTTGCACTCTCTCACTCCCTCCCCATTTTCTGTCCGGCGACCAGAGGAGGAAGAAGGCTCGGAGGTTCCGGCGTGAGGAGGTCGTCGCGGGGAGGAGGACGCGCGTGAAGAGGACGGAGGCTTGAGCGTTGATCCGGCGTTTCGTCGTCTTCATTTGAGGTATGCCGCTCCTTAGTGTGGTTTGTTTGTTGACCCTCATGTGAGGGATGCGTTGGTCGAGTCGGGGGAGGTCGGAGACCTCTCCGGCGACACGTTTCTTCGTAAAACCTCGGTTGGCGCGAGGTTGAAGACGACCAACGGTCGACCGGATCCTTCGGGCGGTCGGCCGTTTTAGCACTGTTTGCCCGACTTTAACCTTCACCGGTCGAACGATGCCTTGGGGCGGTCGACCGGTAGTGCATTATTGCTGGTGAGTTGGGATTTTTCTACCTGTTGTCGGTCAACCGGTCCTTGTTGTGTTCGACCGGAACTTAAGTGTACCCGTTAGTTTTGTATGATTTGTTCGACCGATTTCATGTGACGTTCGACCGATCGTTTGTTGTTCGACCGTTGGAGGTTTGCGTTCGACCGATTATATGACTTAGAAATGTAGGTTGACCCTAACTGTTATCGGTCGACCGGGACCCCTGAGTCGGTCGACCGATGGATTAAAATGTGGTATAAGACGTTCTGTTAGTTTTCGGTCGACCGGGACCCCTGAGTCGGTCGACCGATAGAGTGGATTTCAATGTTGACCAGACTCCAGATTTTGACCTCGTTCGGTCGACCGGTTTTAGACCCTTGTTCGACCGTTGGGGGTTCTGTTTTTGAGCGCAGCGGTAGACCGTTTTAGGAGTACGGTCGACCGATTCCTTTCTGGAACCGGTCGACCGAATCCTTTCTGGAACCGGTCGACCGAATCACCTCTTCCGGTCGACCGTTTTGGCCCAGAACAGAATTCCAGGGTCCCTTTTGAATGCCAACTTTGTCCACGGAAACCCGTGTCCTCGCCTTGTGCGTGAGCCGGGAGGTGACGGTGGGCGCGTGATGCGTGCCTGCCCAGGGACCGCCGTTGGGAAGAGTGTGGGTGTTCGGGATGCGTCAGTTCCAGGTATGGAGCGTGACAAATGTGATGGTTTGATTAGACTTATTGTAGTATAGCAGGTCTGAGGGATCGCGGATCCCAGTGTTGATGTTGTGCGGGCACGCAACTGGCGTTGGGTGAGGTGACTACCGGCCCACGGGCTACGGAGGTCGCTGTCCTGCTTTTATAGCGGCGCGGTTGGTGTTTGCGGCTCGAGGAGCCTGATGACCTGGCAGACTTCGGTCTGGACCGTCCGATGTTGTGCCGGACGTTGTGATGGACCACCGATGCTGTGCCGGTGATGCCGCCGAGGTTGTGCCGGCGATGATGATTGTTGGGCCGAGGCTGTGCCGGCTTTATTGTTTTCCTCGGCTGGGCACCTACCGAGATGTTGTTGTTATACCTTCCGGGCGACGACCTCGTTTGTCCCTGTGGCCCCGACCACTGAGATTTACAGATCTATTTCTATCGGCGCGTAGACGTGACAGAGGCTCCCTGCCGAACCCTTGTGTAGTGTAGCCGCGTGTGGGGGGTGCGATGTCGCGGGCTGCTAGACTGCATGTGCCTGCAGTAGGTCTCTTCGGGAGACCCGATGATTGATTGTCGGACTGATGTCCTGTTTTACCCTTCGGGGGAACTGTTTTCCATTTCTGTTGATGCCATGACATGCTACTAGTATGATAGGTTCATTATGTGATACATGCATGTAGGTGAGTTGGCATACGGGGTTTCCTTCTGGAAACTCAGGCATTGTTGTTGCATCTTTTTCAGGACCGCAGTAGGTCCAGGTGGGTGGTGACCGAGGACGGAGCGCTTTGGAGTCGGATCCTCTTCGGCAGTTGCTAGACCGTACGACTACATGTATTATATTTCATTGTATCAGTATTGTAGTTGTACTTCTTTTGGAAACTCCTTGTATTTTGGGTGCACCCGGATTTATATATTTATATATTAGTGACGTTCCTGCTTGAGTTGTCTGTTATGTTGGTTATTTTGAAATTTTTAAATCTTCCGCTGTTTCGGGACGTTACAAGACAACACTATGATCTTATATGGAAGGTATTTGTGGCTTTATGTTTGTCTCCTTCACCCCAGTAGTAAGTTCATATCTTTAGAATCACTTCAGTCCTATGGAATAATGTATTTGTCATCTTATTATTGTGAGTTGCGACATTGGTTAGTCTATCATCTCTATAAGATCTAAGTACTCAACGGAACATTTATCTATTATAACGTGTATTACATTTTCATCTTTGACTTTGAGTGATGTAGGATTGTAATTCAATACTTTCTCGTATGTGTGATCAAGATTAATTCTTTGCACTTATCCCGGAACAACTTGGATCAATTAGTCTCAGATGAAGTTTGTCCTGGGAGACGTGTGTCTATCCCTAGTCCAACCTTATTGTGGAGCACCCCGTGGTTTTAGCCTCCACCTGGGATCGCCGAAGCGGCCGGGTGAAAGTATCTTTTAGTTTAAAAAACCCCTTAAATCAGTTAGTCTTCTTTGATCAGCAACATCATTATTTGTTATGTCCCTAACATGTGATTAGGAGTTAATGGTGATTATGGGGTGGCTTTGCATGGGAAAGAGGAGGCGAACAGTGGTGTTGCACAATGATGTGCGTGGGGAAGGAGGAGAGTAGGATGTGTAGGGTGATGGTGGGGTCGGGTGTTGTGTTGATTTTTGTGTTGGTTGAAGGATTCTCTCCTTCATTTTCTTGCACCAAACCCATCTCTCACTCTCCTTTCCTTTCCATTTCTGGTGAACCAGCAGTGGAGGAGGAGGCTTCGACGGGCGGAGTTGAGCTTGGAGTCGCGGAGGAGCGGTCGTGAGATGCTTGTGTCAGAGGTTGCGGTCGAGTGGGGGCGTTGAGCGAACCTCCGGCGTGTTCCGTCTTGCACTTGAAGTATGCCGGCTTCTTAGTGTGATATTGTTGCTCACTCACGTGTGGGTGAAGTGTTGGTCGGTCGGAGGAGGTCGGAGACCTCTCCAGCGACGAGCGACGTAAATCCTTGGCTGGTGCAAGGTTGCAGACGACCAACGGTCGACCGGTTCCCTTCGGGCGGTCGACGGATGTAGTGTATTTTGCCCGACTTTAACCAACACCGATCGGACGATGCCTCGTGGCGGTCGACCGGTAGTGCATTGTGCTGGTGGGTCGGGATTTCCTATTGTGTTTCGGTCGACCGGTTCCTTGTGTTCGTTCGACCGGAACTTAAGTGTACTGGATTTTGATGCATGCTTGTTCGACCGTTTCCTTATATGTGTTTGACCGTTTATGACTTAGAACTGGTAGGATGCCCTGGTAGTTTTCGGCCGACTGAGACCCCTGAGTCGGTCGACCGGTAGTATTGTATTGATCTTGACTAGACTCCTGATTTTGACCTCGTATTGGTCGACCAGTTTTAAATCTCTGTTCGACCGTTGGGACTTAGGTTTTGCGCAGAGAGTTCGACCGTTGCAGACTTTCGGTCGACCGAACCTTTCTGGGAACGTTCAACCAGGTTGCCTTTTCGGTTGACCGTTTGTGTACAGAACTGAATTTCCGGTCCTTTTGGGATGCCAACTCTGTCCAGGGAAACCCGTGTCCTCGCCTTGTGCGTGAGCCGTGAGGTGACGGTGGGCGCATTACGCCTGCCTGCCCAGGGACCTCCATGTGGAAGAGTGTGGCTGTTCAGGACGTGTCACCTCCGTGTATGGATCGTGACTTGATGTGATAGATTGATGGACTCATTGTAGAGTAGCAAGTCTGAGGGATCGCGAATCCCAATGTATGATGTTGTGTGGACACGCAACTGTCGTTGGGTGAGGTGACTACCAACCTATATGGCTACGGAGGTCGCTGCCCTGCTTTTATAGCGGCGGAGTTGGTGTTTGCGGCTCGTGGAGCCTGATGACCTGGCAGACTTCGGTCTGGTCTCGTCCGATGCTGTGTCGGACGTATTGATGGACCACCGATGATGTGTCAGTGATGCCGCCGATGTTGTTCCGGCGATGATGATTGATGGGTCGATGTTGTTCCGGCTATGTTCCTCAGATGGGCACATACTGAGATGATGATTGATGGACCGACCGAGCGACGACTTCGTTGGTGTGGTTTCGACCACGAAGTTACAGATCTGTTTCTTATGGCGCGGACTTGGCGGATGCTCTTTGCTGAACCCCATGATTAGTATAGCCGCGTGTGGGGAGCGTCACGTCTTGTTCCGCTAGACCGTATGTGCCTACGGTAGGTCTCCTTGGGAGACCCGATGATGATTGTCGGACTGATGTCCTGTGTTTCCCTTCGGGGGAACTGTTTTCCTTACTGTTGATGACATGACATGTTACTAGTATGATAAGTCCATTTGTACTACTGCATGCATATAGGTGAGCTTGACATACAGGGTTTCCTTATGGAAACTCATGCATTGTTGTTGCATGTTTTATTTCAGGACCGTCGTAAGTCCAGTTGGGTGGTGATCAGCGGGCGCGCGCATCTTGGGATCAGATCCTCTCACTCGGACCACTGAGGTCGACATGATTACTTATATCTCCTTTTGTTGTTTCTGATGTAATCATGTAGTTTTTTGACAAAACTCTGATGTAATATGATGCACCGCTTAAATGTTTTATGAGAAGTAACAATCTCGTCTTTTGATGTCTTGATCTCTGATGTCTTGATAATAATTTTTAAATTTCCATTGTTTCGGGATGTTACATTATTATCCCACTTTGGTAACGTAATATCAACATACAAGGACTTTATCCACTGCAAGAGGAAAACTCTTGTAAATTTGCTTTTGGATCAACTAAGATGCAATTATTAATAGATTCACATAGATGGCAGCTATGAATCGTCTCATTCCTGTGTAGCTTCTCTTAGGTGTTTAGTCGATACTTATTCTCCCAACTGCTAATACTGGAGTATTAGGTAAAATTCTAACCCAACCATGATATACTCTGATAATTGTTTTGGTAGGTTGATTGTGATATTTGTAAGCAAACGGGTTCCACACGCGTGCGCGAGATGAGTCATTGGTACGACTTATTCTGCCAAATTAAATCACATCTGATAGTTACATTACCAGCTAAGAGCTAACGAACCAGAATTAGCAAACGTGACCGGTCAACATCATGCAATTTACCAAAGGAAGCAACAATTGTACTTGTGAAAACTGAAAAGCAAAGCTGTGATAAAACAATGTATGGCAAAAAAACAAACCCACCACAAGCCTAATTATTCCCACTTATTGGGTTAAAATCAAAATAACTTAAAAGCATGGTAGACAAATGATAAATCATCAGTCCCACCGAAAGTAACTTTTCTGTTGAGCATGCGAGACATTTCCTACATGATTATGTGTTGAAATACATACATGCCAAAATCAGCTCAGACCCTCAACGGTCATCAAAGTCATCCCCGCTCCAACAAAATACTCCAAGAAAGGCAACATTGACTCCAGCAATAATCAAGGGATTAAATCTCACAAAATAAGACAACTCGTATATTTGATGTAAACGACTAGTTAACTGCATTTATACATCTCCCGTTCAATGTAATAAGACAAGAAGAATATATACAAAATCAGACCCAAATATAATATGGTATCAGAGCCTCGATTCTAAACCCCAGACGCTCTAACGAGCTCATCATCGGCTTCGACCTAATCTCCAAAAATCAGAAGAGGGTTGCAGGTCATACCTACCTCCAACTCTGCCAATCATGTCTGAAGTCACAGGCATCCACCCGGAGGCTAACACCACGCAACGTCTCGTCTTACAACCGCTCAACGACGAGAACTTCCTATCATGGGTCAGGGCCATCACCGTCTCCCTTAGTGGCAAGGGGAGGCTTGGTCACATCACGAGAAAAACCACAAAAACCAGAAGTAGAAAAAACCGAAAAAGCTCAAGAGGATTGGCAAAACTCCGATCATCTTGTCATGTCATGGATTCTGAATTCCATGCAACCGCAAATCAAAGAAATGTTCATCTACACAAACTCTGCAAAAGAACTCTGGGATTCAATCCAAGAGTTATACAACAAAACTTCGCACATGTGTTCAAAATCAAGCAAGAGATCTCGCAAACCAAGCAAGGTCAGAAAACAATCATAGAGTATTTAGGGTCCCCAAAAAGAAAGTGGGACGAACTGGGCATATATGAACCTCCGACCGCCCACATCAAGATCATCCAAAGCCGGACCGAACAAGACCAGATATACCAGTTCTTAGTCGGTCTAGACCCAAACTATGAGTCAATTCGGTCCCAGATACTACTCTCATCAGAAGTACCACCACTGTTCTGCATAGTCGCGATGGTCAACCGCGAAGAAACCCGACGCAAAACCATGAATCAACCAACAGAACGGGAAAACCAGGCTTTCACCGCCACATGCAACCCTAACTCAAACCAAAACGGAAAAGGAAATTCGGAAATCGCAAAGACGAGTACTGCGAAAACTATAAAAAGCAAGTACACAAAGAATCGTTGCTGGTTCCTGTTTCCACATCTCCGACCAACTAAGGACGGGGAGGGAAGAGGGGATGGACGAGACAGGGGTGGCGGCGGCACCAAGCAAGGAAACCCTAGTTCGGAAGAGCAAGGAAACAAATGGGGTGTAGTCAGGTCTGATCCGACTTCGTGGTCATATATAGGCACAACCGATAACCCGACCCGAGGATCAAGCTCCGCACCAGCATCCGAATCCACACGCACATGGGCTCAGACTGGGAGTGGACCGACGTATCCAATCAACCATCAACAAATATGCCTGCTCTTGAACCAACTCAATCACTTACTCCAAAATTAAAGCCCAAATCAGCAAAGTCAGAGTCAAAACAGAGGTAATTTTTCAGGTATGGCTTATCCCTCTAATTTTGTTGCTAGTTCCTCAGATCTTCTAGACAATTCGGGTTGGATTATAAATTCAGGAACAACTGACCACATGATAGGAAATGCAAATTTCCTGAAAAATATCATACCCAACCTTAATCTCCCAAATTATAACTGTCGCAAATGGAAGCCAAGTTGAAATAAAAGGACTAGGAGACATGCAAATATTAAATAACGTTGCCAACAATATTTTATATGTTCCATCTTTTGCATCCAACCTCTTGTCAGTTGCTAGGATCACAAGAAATTTAAATTGCAATGTAATTTTTACTCCCCATGATGTACATTTTCAGGACCGTACTACAGGGAAAATGATTGGCAGGGGTACCCTTATCAACGGTTTATATGTTATTGATAGCTCAAATAAAGCCTTGCATGCTAAACAAGTGTGGAACCATGAACTTTGACATAAACGCATGGGACACCCGTCTCATGCAATTTTAAAACAATTATTTCCTTTTATCAGAAATGAATTATGTTGTGATGTTTGTCGTCTTGCAAAACAAACCAGGTTGCCATTTTATTCTTCTATACACAAAACAAATAATCCTTTCGAAATAATTCATTATGATATCTGGGGCCCAACTCCAATTGAATCTTATAATGGTTTTATGTATTTTATTTTATTTATTGATGATTTTCTCGCACTACCTGGTTGTGTTTACTCAAATCCAAATTTGAAGTTTTGTCTATTTTTTGCGATTTTGTTACTCTTGTAGAAAATATGTACGACACTAAAATCAAAATCTTGAGATCTGACAATGGTTTGGAATATACAAGTAACGATTTTCAAAATTATTTAAAACAAAAAGAAAATTTTCACCAGACTACCTGCATCAATACTCCTAAGCAAAACAGTGTTTCCAAAAGGAAAAATCGTCATTTGTTGAATGTTACTAGGTCTTTGTTATTTCAAAATAATATTCCCAAAATTTATCGGTCTGATGTTGTCATGACTGCTGCTTATCTTATAAATCGTCTTCCTAGCCCCACAACTCAAAAATAAACAACCATTAGAAATCTTAAATAACAGAAAAATGAATATTGATCTTAAGACTTTTGGTTGTATATGTTTTGTTCACAAGAAAAGAACATACAAATTTGATTGCAATTCTGTTAAAACTATTAATTTTTTTGGGATGTTCATTCCAAAAAAGGGTACAAGTGTTATGATCCTCATAATTGTAAACTGTATGTTTCTCGTGATGTTTCTTTCTTTGAAGGCGAACCATACTTTAAGCTCAACAAGGAGACCTTGAACAACTCTATAGACTCTGGGATCCCATTTCTAGTGGATGATGACTTCAAAGAAATAACTCAAACCCTTGAGGAAACCAACACTCCTCAAGAGGGAAGGGAAGGGGAGACGATCCTCCCGAGGCAAATCCAGAACCATAGGTAAATGATCAAGAAGAGGAGACCCCAAGAAGGAGGTCAACTAGACAAACTCGGCTCCCGCCAAGACTCCAAGTTTTCATTTCTTACAATGTAACCTGCCCTATACAAAACTACATGTCCTATCATCACATAAAACCCAACCATTATGACTTCCTAACCAAAATCGATGAACATAAAGAACCAAACTCCTACCATGAAGCTATAACTCATCCCGAATGGTCTCAAGCCATGGAAGATGAATTAAGTGCGTTAGAAACAAATAAAACTTGGACCCTTGTTCCTTCCCAACCAGGAATTAAACCTGTAGGATGTAAATGGATCTACAAAATTAAGTACAATAGTGATGGAACAATTGAAAGATATAAAACACGTCTTGTGGCTAAAGGATACACCCAAACTTATGGCTTAGACTATCAGGAAACCTTCGCCCTCGTAGCTAAGATGAACACGGTTCGTGTCCTTCTCTCTATTGTTGTCAATCAGGATTGGAACTTGTTTCAGATGGATATTGGCAATGCTTTTCTCCAAGGAGATTTGGAAGAAGAAGTTTACATGACTTCACCCCCGGGTTACAACTCGACAAACAATCAGGTTTGCAAAACTCCACAAATCAATCTACGGATTGAAACAGTCTCCCCGCGCATGGTATGTCAAACTAAGTCACTCTCTTTTATTATATGGCTTTTCAAAATGTTCCGTTGATGTTTCTATGTTCACCAAACACGGCCACAACACCACCATTATCATATTAATTTATGTTGATGATATCATTATCACTGGAAACAATGATAGAGAAATTGATCATGTTGAATTATATCTAAAATCTAAATTTGACATCAAAGACTTAGGGTTTATGAAGTATTTTTTAGGAATTGAAATTGCTCTCTCAAAAAAGGGGATATTCTTATCACAACGTATGTACACTCTAGACCTTCTACAATAAACTGAGAATTTAAGATCTAAACTTGCTAACACACCTATCGAGACAAATGACAAGTTGAGCCTTACTGACGGGGAACTCTTAAATGACATAGGTCAATTTCAAAGATTAGTAGGAAAACTCATCTACCTCACTGTGACTAGACCTGACATTACATATGTTGTTAGTATTATAAGTCAATTCATGCATACACCACACACACATCACATGGATATTGTAGATAGAATTCTTAGATACCTAAAGAAAACTCCCGGTTAAGGCATATGGATGAGAAATAATAATTCTAATTCTATAATTGACTACTCTGATGCAGATTGGGTCGACAGCCACGATCGAAAATCAATAACTGGTTTCTGCACGTTCGTAGGTGGAAATCTCGTCACTTGGAGAAGCAAAAAATAAAATGTCGTTGCAAGATCCAGCGTTGAAGCAGAGTATCGTGCTATGACCTCAACTACCAGTGAACTGATATGACTTAAACAACTCCTCAAAGAATTAAATATATCATGCGAAACACCCATGCAGATATTTTGTGATAATCATGCAGCTCGCCACATAGCCTCCAACCCAGTCTTCCACGAACGAACTAAACACATTGAAGTTGATTGTCATTTCATCAGAGAAAAAAATCCAAGCTAAGGAGATCGAAGTCCCCTACGTCCAAAACAGTGACCAACTTGCAGATATCTTTACTAAGTCATTGGACACAAAACAATTCCAAAATATTCTCGACAAGTTGGGATCGTTCAATCTATTCCTAGCTCAACTTGAGGGGGAGTGTTGAAATACATACATGCCAAAATCAGCTCAGACCCTCAACAGTCATCACATCCATCCCTACTCCAACAAATACTCCAAGAAAGGCAACCTTGACTCCAGCAATAATCAATGGATTAAATCTCACAAAATAAGACAACTCGTATATTCGATGTAAACGGCTAGTTAGCTGCTTATATATACATATCCCGTTCACTGTAATAAGACAAGAAGAATATATACAAAAATCAGACCCAAATTTAATATTATGGTCAATCGTTAATCTTTTTGAATATAAGTGATTATGAGTTTTGTCTATATTCATAAATATGTATATCTATTTGTAATATTACTATATTTATAAATTTACGTATCTATTTCCTGATCATCGGAAAAGCAATAGATTAACGACGAAGTTACTCCTACAAATGTGAGTGGCAGTGGCAGTATATGCTCCTGTATATGTCAAATTGGTGCAACGTAAAAGAAACCATAAACGTTGAGTTGGGAGGAGTTTTTGTGAATGATCAAAAGTGGCCTTTCCATCTCAACGTCACTCTCGAAAACTGCTTTCGGCGCGCAGGACTTTGTCCGAAACGTGGGATGGACACACTAACGGTCCACTACCCAAACACTTTCCATCATTCCAAGCGCACACAACTTAATTTATTTTTATTATAAAACCAATGGTAGGGTAGGATTAACAAAGATACGTAGTTGTAACTTTTTAGTCTTATTATTTCTTTGTTACTTCATTGCTGGGTTTTGTATAACGAAAGCGCACGAAAAGAAAAATGCAATGTTGTCTAGGTAGTGTTTGACCTTAGTGAGTGTATATTCCACTTTGGGGGATTTTACTGCGGCTGGAGGTTGCATGCAATGGCCAAGGGGCGCTCGGGGGGATTAAACTATTAAAGAATATGTTCACGAGTCATGACACTATTTTTATTGTACGTTTGGAGATCTGTTAGGCGAGTGGAAAATGATTTGGTGAAATGTTATTCGAACATATATGAGGGAAAATTGTGTGCTGCCAAATAATCATAAGTTGCTTGCATAGCGATTTTTTAGGTGATCACCTTTACTGTGGCATGTTGAATCAATTTGAACGACGGATGAAAATTCATTCCAATCATCAAGTTAGTCTTATTAGAGAGGGTTTGTTGAAGGAGAACTGGCATCATCATTACATTGGCAAAAGAAAACTACATAGTACTAACTTTAGTTTATTATTCAAGATTAGTTACATCTGAACAAGGAACTTTTCAGCTAAACGTGGAAGATCATTTAAATTCAGACTTGACCATGAGTGTGAAGATAGTGGAGGAAGGAGTTTTAAGTTGGCAGATGACATGGTAGTGGGTTGTTCAATTGAAGCCAATATCTCTATCCATATCTCCATAATGCTCTGCCTTATGCTTTACAAAGATATTGTCACGCTTCTAAACAAGGCAACTTCAGATATTGGATTTGGAGACCAAACCATGTTGTATTGACAAAATTGAACTGAACCTAGACAAAGATTTGGTTTAACCGAGACATGCATTGTCTTCAAAAAATTAGGTTTTATTGACGACAAAAATGTTAAGAATATTACAAATGCTGGCTATGCACAAGGTATGGACAATGTTCTCTCTTCTTGGAAGGTCTATTATTCTGTAATCTATAGAACCTGTATAGTTTTATGGAAAATACCTGGCAAGTGAAACAAGAAGCAAAACAAAATTGGGAAGAGTTCACATACAGAATGACCGATGGCAAGCCGTATGCGACCATTCTGAATAGGATCAAGAATCAAAGTCAGCTTTTCAAGGAGAGATGTCTCAAAACTGTCGAAGATATTAGGCAAAAGATTCCCAGATTCTGCCTCCAAGTGATATTACCATCACTGTAACATCATCGTGGAACTTCCGTCGATCTCCTTGTGGAATTTCTAATAATTGATGGAGATCCATTCCTGCAGGTAAAGCACATAATTTATTATCAGTCAGATTATGTGAATATACATTACGCAATCTTGCAGATAAAAAATCAAAAAATATGCTTCAGATCACAACAGAAACAGGATTTTACAGGTAAAACAAAAGCACCAGCACACCGACTCTACACAATCATGAGTATGCTAGATGGCCAATAGCGAATGTTTACCTCCACTAGAAGATGGTTGATAAGTAACAATCTAATAACCTTCAACAGAGGGGAGAAATCTGGTGGAGAAAATGTAAAACTAAAGTTGCAATTATAGTTACCCAATAAACCTTCAAGGTCATCTCTATTAGTAATTAGTGTCTAGGCCAGCAGCATAAATTTATGTAAGTTTCGTAAACCCATGTTATTTTTAGGTTTTCACTTGAATGTTTAGAAAGTGGTCATGATCCTAACAAGTGATATCAAAGCTTAAACTATCTGAAATCACAAACACCACACTCTACTGAAAACAGCTACAAGATTAATGCTTCAACCCACACTGGTGCCCTTGTCCTCAGTTGAGGGGTTAATGAATGAGCTAAATATTAATGTCATCATATTAAGCATTAACTATACCAAATGTCATCTCAGTTATAAATGTTAAAATGCTGTAAGCCCTCAGTGATTATTAAATGGTCAGAAGATGCCCTAAAATACTATTAAGAGAAATATAACATTATGATGTCTTTATAGATGAATATGACAGAAACTTAAGTGGCATGCCACATCTATAAAAAGCACGCAACCTGGACAAACATATTAGCGCATGTTGAAGGCTGAAGGTGTTGTTTATAAATATAATGGATGTTTAAACCAAGTGATGACATACTGATTTGATGGGTAGATAGAAGGGCAATGACAAATATAAAAAGGACTGATAGAAGGGAAATTTCTACAATCATGTTCATGCTCATGGTAGCATATTGGTATGCAAGTATGCATGATATTCAATTGCTCCATGAGGGAAGCAAGAAATTTGAGAAGCATATACTGTTAACTCTTTCTGTATCAATGATACTGATATCTTTGCAATGAAGTCCTTATAGAACCATCTCACGTCCTGTCAAAAACTCTAATACTCAAGATTTACATGTGAATAACCAAACAAATATTTTGGTTCAATACAATCTTATACAACAGATACAACAAGCAACACAGAATATCTAAGCTTAAGGTAGTTAAAACTTAAAACAATAGACCCAAACTTATACCAATAACTTCTGCGTATTAATGATGAACGAGCAATCCATCAAAATTTGCAACATATTATTTATTTTATAAAAAAAATCTCAAGGATTAAATATTAATGATACGGAAGCCAAAAAACAGCGAGTATAGCTCCCACTGTTCTTCGTGATTGTAAAAATTCACAGTTCCAGTGCAACTTGCAACATAAGAAGATTAGGCATTTAAAGGCATAATTAAAAATGTCATATTTGCTATTTTCATTCTGAACCAAGTTTTGAAGCAAGATGGCATGGCTCTTAAACAATTGAATTGCACTGGTAATTAGATCTCGTAATTTATCTGAAACTTGCAAAAGAAATATAGCACATTTAACAAGAAAATGAACAAAATATGTGAAAACATAGGTATCGAAAACTAACCAGCTTTCCTTGCAGCACGTAAAAGAAGCTCCTCAACCAAACTTTGTGCAGGATCTCCATCAGGAAACTTTTCTAGGAAACAGTTAACATGAGAAACCACCTCCTCGTTGGTCATGTACTGGTAGATGCCATCCGACGAGAAAATTAAGAATCGATCACTTGAGCAAATTTTGTAGTGATAAAGAAATGGAGAACAAGATATATAAGGTGCTGTCCCAATGTACTTGTTGCGGAATACTTTTAACAATCCATTGTTCCATTTAGGCTGCAAGACGTACAAAATAAACAAGTCAGAATGAATTGAAAGTAGAATAGCAGTCTTTTGTAATATCATCAGATGGCTAAGATATACTAGGGAGAAGAAATTGGACAAGATACTACAATTTTTTATCCTTTGTACTATTTTACAGCTATGACTTATCTTCCAAAGATAATTCTTTAACTGAACATACTGAAGATGACCTTCTAAGGGTGTGCATACCTGTTTGAGATACCCAACTCCAAATGCTCGAGTAACCCTCAAACGGCCTTTCACTTTGCCATTGACTATACATCTAGGATCATCTGGGTGTTCTTCTCTAATTCTCTGAACTTCCTACAAAAAAAAAGACTGTAAGTGCAACAAAAATAATTCTTTGCATAGTAACCAGAACTGTGACTGGAGATTTCAAATAAACAACCGAAAACCCAGCAAACAAATAGCATCAGCTTAGCACTTGCAAAAGGCAAGCAAAGGCACTACAATTTCAAAGGTCTCTTTAATTTGAAAACCAACAAGTGGAGAAAAAAATTCAAAACACTTTTAAAAAAAAAGCATTTCACACCTTTCACAATATGATACTATCACAACAAATTAGTGGTCAACAACTACTACAAGTATAAACATTTCCCTTTCAAAAAGAAGACTGAGCATAATTCGACATTTATCAATCATGTGATGGGAAAATTGATGACAACCAACAGGTCCCCACCCTCCAACTGTTAGGGAAGTAATGATTTCGTAAACATAAAAACAGCTGAAACAGTAATAAATGAAAAACGTTTTAAGGTTTTCAATAAAGAAGACAACAGCCAAATAACAGGTTGACCATGATTTTGTTGAAGGCTTACTTCAGCATTAGTGATACTATGCTCCACTGATAATTGCAAAGCCCCCAATTCCATAACCGGAGCCAACTCTTCGCTTCCCTTATTTTGCTCTCTTACATTCATTTGATTCTCTTCTTGAAGTTTTGATTGTGCAACTACGACACGACTATCCCCTAAATTCAGCAAATAAACATCCTCACCTCTCATCAGAACCACCATCACGCACGACCCCATGATCGCAAGCTCGGGATTCCTATCCATCCCACATTCCATCAAATCAAGAAACTTCCGCTCAGTAATCTCCAACGCCCGTGCCAGAGCCTCGAGAACCAACTCATGATCCATCACATCGCACGCTCTAATCCGCCTCCCAAATGGCCTATCGAACAAATCCTCCTCATCAATCCCATTCTCCGTGCAATCGTACCACCAACTGGGGAACCTTAACCTGCAGCTCCCCAATCCGTTCCTAAACCTCGAAAACGACCTCGCGAGCCTCTCGGAATACGACAACTCGGCCTTCTTAACAGAGAATTCCCCGTTCCGCCGGAACTCGGCGTCCTCTTCCCAGAGAACCCCCTGGAGCTGCTCAAACACGCACTTATAAAGATGTCCGACGAGGAATTCCGCAGCATCGGGGCCGTTAAACCCGTCGTAAATCCCGACAAACATCCACCTCTCCTCCTCCGCCACCACAACATGCACCCGATCCTCCCCGGCCTTCCCGACGACTGACCTCGGCGGCTCCGTCTTTCGGCCTGTCTCCGACGAGCAGCGCCGGAGAACGGACTTCTCGTTGGTCTTACGGGATCCGAGGGAGAAGTCGTCGAAGGAGCGGTAAGGGAGACGGAGGATGCAGCGGGAGGAGGTGGCGTTGGCGGGGACGGAGGCGCCGGAGATGGATTTGAGTCGGTGCCGGGGTGACGTGGAGGATGACACGTGGAGGAAGGAGTGGGCCAGGGCGGCTTCCTCCTCCTGGTCCACCGTGGCCTTGCGTGGGCGTGATTTGATGCTGGGGATCGTCGAGTTTTCCGAATTAGAACAGCAACGTAAGTACGGTAACGACGAACCAACTCCCATTTTGGGTTCTCTCTGTCTCTCTCTCTCTTTTTCTTGTCCAACACTGTAACTGACAGGTTGGGTTTGGGGGTTTTGTTTGTGGGGTTTTTGTTTTTATTTTTAATTATGTGGTGAGAGAAATGTGGGGAACGGGTGGTGGAGGTGGCGGCGGGTAAAGGTGTTGGGGACGTGGAGGGCGATGGGAGTTGTCGGGGGCTTGCGGGAACGGAGTTCGGAAGTCAAACCACTTCTTCGTCTCGCGTCACGTGGAACTTAACAACATCACCACGAGAAAGTTTTTTTCCCATGCTAAAAGACCTTTTGCTGGCTTCGCTTCAATTCCGGTTCCAGTCCCACTGCAATTTACGAAAAACTGTGAAAAACATGTATTTTTATTATTGGAATTTACAAATAATGAAAAGAAGATAAATAAATATTAAATAAAATCAAATACAACTAAATAATATAAGAACATAAACTTAAATAATTAAGGATAATATTTTAATCCAGTCAAATGTAATAAAAATACAATTCAATAATGTCAATAAACAATATTTCAATCAAGCAATGTAGAATTGGCCGAATCATTGCACATTTTATCTGCAACTTTTTTTTGTTGTAGTTGAAATAATCCAACTTTAGTTTCTTCTTCGTCTACATCTTCTAATTGAAAATTTGCAGTCTCATCGTCATTGTGATTTAACTCATTATCAAGATCTTCAAGCAGATTTTCATTATCTTCTGTACGAATAAAATTATGTAACAGAACACATGCCAAAACTTGAGTTTCTATAGGAAAATACATATACCCCCCTTAAAATGACAAATTGATGCTTCACAACTCAAAAAGTTCGTTGTACCATATTTCTCAATTGAGAATGATGATAGCTAAAATTCTCAATAGCATTGGAAGGTAACTAATCACCATCATATTCACTTAAATGACAAATAAATCGAGGTCTATTTGGATAGTCTACATCAACTAAATAATATTTCATATACACGAATTAAGAAATATTAATATATCTTAAGTCTTAACACATACACATTTTGCTAAATGATTAATAGAAAAATATTTTTTTTACCAATCCGTACTTTTAAGTCATTTTTTCGTGTCACGTAGGACTGTGCAAATGGGTAAACCCTGATCAGATCGAAACCCGGTCCATCTCAAGGGCCCAGACCAAAGATCAGACTGGTCCAAGTCACGGCTAGACCGAAGACCGAACCTGTCCAGTCCGGTCCTGATCAAGCCTATTTTGTTCTAGATCATAGATTGAGCAACTCTTCATTTGTAAGTCTCTATATGTGGGTGTTTCTAGCATCAACAAAAATATCAATTAATTATTATGTGTCATGTGTATATGAAAAATAAGATTTAACATGTAAGAGTTCTCACCTAACCTCCACGAACTCGTCCCAGACTTCTTTCTCCACATGAGTTTGTCCTTTGATGAACTTAGGACCCCAACCACTCTGGTTATAAATGATGGTATAATTTTTATACATAGCCCTCGATGTCTTCATTCTACTTCCAATGTTTGCTTTTGTAATGGTAAAATTCAATTTACCATTAACTTTCTCAATGGTATTTGCAACCGTTTCAGGTTTAATTTTCCAATCAGGGGGTTTCCCATCTCCATCCATGATTGTCTCACATAAATATTATAGCTTAAGTTGTTTAGCCTTAGAACTCCAGATAAAATTTCTTCATTGCTTACTTTTGTTAACTTTTTGGTCTTAATCTATGTTTTGATAATTTAATCAGTCTAATCTTAATTATAATAAATGTAGAGTAACACACATATTTGAAGGGAATGTGTTCTAAAAGTTTTACTTTTAAATGCCAATTATTATGAATTGAATGAGAAATCATTTTGTTCCTTGTTTATGTTATTCGTCTTTTAGAAGTGTTAAGGAAGATGCTCTTGGTCCTTAACCGTAGAGCTCTAAAAGATATTGATTTACATAAAACAAAAGATATTCGCAATCATGGTAATAAACATGGGACATTTGTTACCGAGTTAAGATTGTCGTGTTGGTCATAGATCATTGTAGCTCTACAAGTGAGTGACAACACGGGTACACAAAAGATGAAAATATTACTTTTGTATACTGAATAGACATAATAAGTAAAATATTATAGAATTGTGTTTTCTGTGTCATTAATGTTTTACGGTGTCTTTGGTCCTTTGATATGAGACTTATATCCGATCACTTAAGAATTGCTTAATTAGACTAGTGTCTTGAGCTATCGATGAGTGTAGTGTAAAGATATTGGTTGGTTAAGTATGACTTTTGTTAGAGAAGATAGTTAGTCAAAAGATTATCATTGCCCCTCTTAATTGAGTGATGATATTAGTGGGCCCCTTGATAAAACAAAGTTATAATGTGCACAATGTGATTTGAGTTAAGTCACATATTTATAACTACCTTAAAGAGATCAAGAAATGAATACTAATACAAAGATGACACAATACTACTTTGTGTGTATTCTTAATATCATGAGCCAAGGGACGGACACAAGTGGTGCACTCCATCACTAAATGGATCGGGTTTTGTTTCGAGTGGAATTAAGACATATAACTAACTGGGAGCTATAATGTGTAGCTAGATACCATTTATAGCTTGTGATATTAAGCTCTTAATATCACTGTCAATTTAGTCTAGATCCTCCCATAGGTCACACCGCAAAAAACCGGGAAACAAGAAGCTAGATTTTTGGTTCATATGATGTGTCAGGTTTCTTATAGAAAATATGACACATGTGGTGAACAAGTAAAATCAATTATGTTGTATATAACATAATTAGAATCATGATAAATTCATATGAGATGCATATATTATGGGATGCAATAATTTATTATTGCATAGGATAATATATTGCATAAGTTGTGAATTTGCTAAAACCCCCTAAAGTTCAAATTTTGTTGGAAGTAAATCCAAAATTTGAAAAGGCAAAATCAGGTAAACGTTCGGTAATCCGTTATGGTTCGGTCGACCGAAGGATCTGTAGATCGGTCAACCAAACGTGGAACGGATGGTCAAAATTGATTGACCGAACTTGACCAAAGTGCCTGGAGTTCAGAAACGGTCGACCGAGCAATGTCCAGTTCCGATATTTTCGGTTAACCGAATGACACTCGGTCAAAGACGCAAATTAGTCCGAACGGTTAAGAAGAATTTTTCTCCTTAAGAATCGGTCATCCGTCAAGTGCATGGAAATCCGAACGTGACATATTCGGTTAACCGAGTATGTCTCGGTAGACCGAGTCCCGACTGATTTTCTGCCTTTGATAATTAAGAGATTAATTTGATCAATGGTTGGATTAGCTCCAAACTTGGTCAAACGTTTTGTTGGTGCATATAATGCAATTTGGAATTAGTTTATGAGATAAAATGTCAAGAGAACATGACTTAAGAATAGCCATGATTGAGAGTAAGATTGGAACCTATAAATAGGTCCTTATTCTCCTTAATTAAGTTAGATGTTTTCTAATTATTTTCTCTCCTAATTCACCACAAAAACCCACGAAAATTCTCTTAGTTTTTTAAGTCTTTGGAAGGAGAAATCTCAGAGATTAAGGAAGGGGTTTGTAGCTAGATTCTAAGCTTGTTTGGAGATTGATTGGTTAGCTCCTTTCTCTCCAATCTTGTTTAGGGTTTCGGTGAACACTCAGAGGCATCCGGCGCAACGAGAAGCGACGATCGTCTTCTTCAACGTCTCTGGAACATCAAGAAGTTTTAGAGAACTTCTAGGTATGAATTTCGGAGTCCTTTGTGTTTGTTTTAATGAGTTTTGAAACTAGTTATTAAAACAAACAAATGCATGTAAGAAATAAATCATAGAAAATTGTAATTGATCCTTATTGTGCATAAAAATTTCGAAAATATATATGTACAATTAAACTAGAAATCCTACAATATTGCATAACATATATATTGTCTTGTGCTAATTTCTGCAGTTAATCAAGACTCAATGAAGAAATAAATTCAGGTCGAGACATGTAATCAAGTTATTGAAGACATGTAATTTTATATTTCTTTTTAGTCTTTCGAATCTACGCAATCTTGAGAATACAAGAGTTAAAATATATTCACATAGACATTAGGTTTCTTATAAAAGTCACACCCAAAATTTCAGATCAATTGGACTTCAATAGGTCACCCAAACTTAGACCGAAAAGCACTAAACCCAAAATCCACTCTTAGTTAAAGGATTATACAAACGTAATTTTATTCGCAGAACAAACTTAGGTCGGAACGGTTCACCGATCGGGTGGTAAAATTCACTCTTAGTTAAAGGAAACAAACGGTCGACCGAATTGACTCTGGTAGACTTAATTAGTGAATTCCGGTCTAAGTTTGAGTGATCTATTGAAGTCCAAAAGATGTGAGATTTTGTGTGTGACTTCTATAAGGAATCTAGTGTGTATGTGACTGGCTTTAGCTCAAGTATACTCAATTAGACATAGTTCATAAGACTCAAAATATATCAAGATTACATGTCTTCAAATGAGCTTTATTACATCTTTGACTTGATTTCCTTTCTTCCTTAAGTCTTGATCACTTGTAGAGATTAACACAATGCAATATATATGATATGCAATATGTTTGCTACTCTACATTGATTACAATTAAGATTAGGTTGATCAAATCATCAAAACATAGATTAAGGCTAAAATGCCAACAAGTTCTTCACCCTTTTTTTTTCTTGATAACATTGATAAGCCAAAAAAATTACCACATAACATAATATCACATAAGCACAATGTCATAAAAAAGTAGATATTGTTTTTCAAGACAAAATACATGTTTACATGTCATCTAAAACCCACCTCAACCAATCAGCACGCATTTCATGAGGAAGACTTAAAAAATGCACTACTTGTCTTATCATTCTCAAACAATTTCATGGATTTAAAAATGTCACGTTGATCAAATCCCGGAAGTGAAAGTAGAATTGGAGATAACTCCAAAAATGCTTCTTTGTCCTTGTTTGTTTCCATTTTTTTGCTCTAGAGCAACCATGTCTTTTGCTCAATTGCAACCATTTCTTCCATTCTATATAACAACCAATTCTTCCATTACATTGAGTCTTTTTCCACTTGCATCATCTTCTTTTTCAACATATACTTTGAAAGCAACAGTCACGTCAACACAGATGACATTGCCTATTGAGACTCGATGTGAGGATGTGTCTTTTTCCTAGTTTACTTGAAGCTGGTGGTCTTTTTCTTTCTATTAATTGAGAATTGTTAACTTCAAAATCTCCACTTTGAATCCCTTCAAACTCTTCTAAATTATTCGTATTAAAGTTCTCACTCACACCTGGGGGGTCTTACAAAGTCATATTGCATTGCACATTCCCCATTAGCCACGTTACTTTCTAATAGAAATTGAAGTTGATTATAGATTGAGCAATTCTGTCATTTGTAAGTCTCCATGTGTGGGTGTTTCTAGCATCAACAAAATATCAATTAATTATTGTGTCATGTGTGTATATGAAAAATAAGATTTAACATGTAAGAGTTCTTGCTAACCTCCACGAACTTGTCCTAGGCTTCTTTCTCCACGTCAGTTTGTACTTTGATGAATTAGGACCTCAACCACTCTGGTTATAAATCATGGCATAATTTTATACATAACCCTCCATGTCTTCATTCTACTTCCAATGTTTGCTCTTTAAATTGTAAGATTCAATTTACCATTGACTTTCCCATTGACATTTGCAACCGTTTCGGGTATAATTTTTCCATGAGGGGTTTTCCCATCTCCATCCAGGATTATCACACATATTATAGTATAAGTTCTTCAGCCTAAGAACTCCACATAAAATTCCTTCATTGCTTAACTTTGTCTTTACTCGTAACTACGGATTCAATAAACAACATAAATTAACAATCAAAGCCAAATATTGTTTTCTAGATATTGTCTTTATGCACTAGTGCAGAAAAGTCCATATACGTCGGATATATAGTGGTATAGACGTCGGATTTCTATGGTCCAAGTACCCGACGTCTATTTCCCTGTCGTCTATTCCTTGTTGTATACACGTCGGATATATACGACCGACGTCTATTATATGTTAATTAACAAAAAATACATTGGAACGTATATCGGACATTCTGCACTCACATTAATCAAGCCCAAGCTGCCCAAGTGCCCCAAGAGCCAAACTTTTGACAAATAACCACGAATATCAAGCCCAACATGTGCAGGTGACCCAAGTCGTTCGCGTTCAGCAGTAAAGGAGTGGTGGAGTACATCAATCACACCCAAAAAAAAAAATCTCCGATGTGGGACTAAACTATTACACCAAATAGACGTCGGATATATACATTGACCGACGTCTATTCATACAGCATGACCTATAAACGTTGGTCATGCTATACATCCGACGTCTATACTTTGAAATAACAATAATTAATATAAAAATACGTCGGCTACCATATACAACCGACGTCTATACATGGGTTAATAATAAAAAAACGTTGCAACCATTTTAAGCCCTAAGTGCCAATCTTTTGACCATTAAATATATATATATGTATCTCACTTGCATTTTGTAGTGTGGTACCAAACTACCATTTAGAAGTAAAGGAGTGTTGGAGTACTTCAACTCTACCAATAAAAAACTTTCTCCAATGTGGGACTAAACATGTCACCATACACACACATGTGTACAACACAACACACATGTGATTGTAATTATTTTTAAATCCACATTATTCTTATACAAAATAACACACATAAATTCTTACACGAAATAAATCCTAAAAATTGCGTTATTTCTTATACAAAATAAATTCCAAAAAATGAGTTAATTTTTACACGAAATAAATCCCAAATAATTGCGTTATTTCTGATACAAAAGAAATCCACATAAATTCTTATACGAAATAAATCCAAAAAATAAACAAAAAATATTTTCTTCTTTCAGGAGGTATAGACGTCGGTTATACTAAACAACCGACGTTTCTACAAACCTATAGACGTCGGATGTCCAAATATCCGACGTCTATTTGGTGACGTCTATCGAGCATTCTGCACTAACGATGATTAAATGACAGTTGGGAGAAAACATATTCATAGAAATATTGCAACCAAATTTATGCATGATTACCACCTCATATGATTACCTCCTTCTACAACAACAAGTTGGCAAGTGACTTTGTTATCAAACAAATGGGAAAAGCTTATAGAAACTCTACACTACTGAAGCATTTGTCAGCTTATGATGATAGTAAATTTATATTACCAAACTAATGTTTTCTACCATAAGAATTAACTAGCTTTACCTCGTAGCAAATAAATTGCACCGGACTCTTTTGGAGATCTACTTATAAACAAAACCATTGTTGGTCTTTTGGTCTGAGCACCGGTTTCTAGAATCAAATATTGATTGCAGGTTGCGTCATCAAATACAAACAACTTGGAAATCAAACCAATCGTATCAACATTAATCATATTCGGAAGATCTAGTGGTACATCTAAAACCCTAGCAATTAAACAAAAAGGAAAAGAAAATCTAAGAACAAACGAAAAACCACGTCGGAAAAGTGCAAGTGTCGAAGTAGTAAAACAACCCAAACAAAAATAGAACTCAACAGAATCGATCCTCCTAAAATGAACCAAAATTCATCCCGTAAAACGAAACCAAAACGAATCACTAAAATAACATAAATAATCATGCATGTTGGCTAGGGTTTGAGGGATGTCACAGTAGTTGGTCGAGAAAAGGAGACGTCACCGGAGGTGGCAGGAGGAGAGAAGGTGTCGTCGGAGGTGGCTGGAAGAGAGGGCATCGTCGGAGAGGGGTTTGGGGGATCTTTCCTTGGAAAATCAAATGGGAGGTGAGAAAAATCATTGGGAAAACCTTTTATACTTGGGAATCCAAAAGAAAAAAATATCATTTCCAAGCATGGGGAAAATTATACTTGGTCGAAGGAAAAAATTTTCCATTGGATTCCAGAGTTCCAGCTGCACAAACCTCTCCTCAGTGTTGCCCAACCTAGGGGTGTAAACGGGTCGGGTATGGGGTGAGTATGGTCATATCCGAACACATACCTGTTTAACTAAACGGGTACAGCTATATACCCGTTTAAATATTGTTGTACTCGTACCCGTCCCATACTCGTTTAATAAACATGTATGGGGCAGGTATAATGATATTGCGGGTATATTTTTTGCTAACAAAAATCAATTTGGACGACCATAATCATTGGAGAAGAATGATTTAAGCCAAAAAAATTACTAAATTTACGATTTTTTGAGATTAGGAATTAAGCCAAAATGATAATAAATCACCAATTTTCCCAAAACGATTTTTTTTCCAGGGACTGGGTAAGATTTTCATCTTTTTTAGTCCAAACAATCACTTTTACCAACAAAAAACCCACATTTTATTATTTTAACTATATATTATATATTAATTAAAAGATAAATGCGTAAACGGTTATGGATATAGGTATACACATACCCCGCCCCAGTTACACCCCTAACCCAACCAACCAACCAACTAGGGACTGCTAATGTTGTTGATCTAGGAGTGAGGTGTGAAAATATTGGATCCAAGACAGATCTACCTAGGGGTGTGGTTCCATTTTAAATTTGACTTAATTTGGTTCGAAAAAAACTCGACTGTTGGTAAACGAATCGGCTCAAACTCGAAAAAATTGAAACTTAGACTCGAATACTTAACTCGAATTTTTTATTGCTAATTATTTTTTATATTTGATAATAATATAAATTAATTATTTGAGTCTCGAAAATTTAAGTCTATTTAACTCGTTTCCGCACCGAGAGCCGAACTCATTTCAAGTTTGGAAGGTTACGATCAGGTTTAACCCTTGTTCCTAAAATCCATCCGCAACCTGCCTAGAAGTCTAGTCCTAATCATATTGGAGGTCCATCAAGACTAGCAGTGCGTCATATATTGTACCTTTTATCAAAATTGATTTGAATGGGTTTAGGTTAGCTCTAGTTACAATTTTTTTGGAACCAACAAAATCTAGTGGGATCCGATTTGTGGGAATCGGGTAACTCGAACCGACCCGAGGAACCGAAAATATATGCATATTTTTGTGATACAAATGTCACGGTATTCTTGTGATTGCAAAATAAACTTGGCCACACGTCCAAGGAAAATTAGGACCGTGTTACGAGCAAGAAAATCCTACCTGAATTCTTCTTAAACCGAGAGTCAAATTAATTAGTGACTTCCTTTAAAGTTTAAACATTGTGTGTTCTCACGGGTCCTTTTCTTTGTAGGGCTGTGGTTGTTTGTACCATTGCCATTGGACATCTTCCGTGTCATTTGCAGATATCATGGATTCCCAACCAATTGCAAATACAAAAATGAGGTAATGGAAGATTCCCGGTCACTACAAGTAACCTGAATACTCTTGAGAAGATAATGTTGATAAACGCTCGAGGACCTGCAATTAACAAGCCAGAAGTCAAACTATCGACTTTCTTTTATCGGGAGATGCGCTTTACCACTCTCCACATTCATAGTATATCTATGTAGACAAGCATCGATTACATTTATCTAAGATTCTAAATTATTGAACTGGAGTATATATAAAAGTTATATTGTGGACTTTTACGACTACAAATGATGGCCAGTGATTAGCAGACAATCCACTCCAATTGTCTATTTTGTTGAATTTAATGACAGCTTGGAACTCGATCCAAGTGACAAATAGAGGTTTCGTGGTTACTGGTTGCTATTCAAAAAAATCTAAAATTAAAATCAATTTTTTTTGCAGTCCTTTTCGTAGTCAATTAACACCGAGGTTTAACTATTATTCTCGTATCGAAGGAATCAAGTGTTGATGTTTATAAAATTAACAATGTTAGGACTTTTAGGTACCGTTTGGATAAGATTCTTAGCTGGATTCCAATAAGAATCCAAATGTGTCACAAATAGAAAATCAGTTTCCAAATTATGTAAGAATCTCTAAGTTCCAAATTTGTTTCTGGGAGTCCAGTAAATTTCTAGTCAGTCTTTGATGGATTTGTTTCTGTCGATCGAATAAGATTCCGTCGACCATTTCTGATGTTGTTCTTCAAGTCAACTTTCTATCAAACTTAATGTTATTAACATAATCACACAGTTGCTGAAGTTCCAATACATACGGTATACGTAGCCCAAATTAACCTCCTAAATAGAGATATTTCTACCTTTGTCTAGTGGCACCTCTTTCCTTGGATTTGTCGATATATCCAACATACCTGGAAAAAATAACACTAAGGTCCAATTGGTCCCCATCGTCAATCGATCAAACCATTCACATTATGTCGTGTTAAACTGAAATCGACCCAAACATAACCAATTTAGTCATATTGGGTTAAATTTTCAAAACTCGACTCATTCCCAATTCTAAAAGTTCCTATAGTCGACTAACTCGGGTTGAATTCATTCCAAGGTCCAACTTGCGAAAACAATACATAATTGTTTTGGTGATTTTACAACAATATAAGTGATATTGATAGAATTTACCAAATGTTGGACAAAATTCATGTTGATTTATACATCTTAAGAGATGCTGGTATGATCTCACATCATACTTGGCTGGTTTTCCTTTGAATATCAACCATGATATCGCATGACTTGTATTCATCCTTCTTTTTAAAGTAACTGCCTTTTACGCATGGGTATGTGTCACTTGTTGAAACAAGTATCATCCAAGTATTGGGGAAAAATCATACCAGTAGATTACACCTCTTTATACAACATGATTACCACAATGCAAAGCATACATACTACATTGGAAACAATTTACCATTGTTAATAACTTGAAATTTTCTTATACATTCCCACCTGACATTGTATTTTACAAAAGATATTTATATCTACAACTAGGGTTGTAAATGGGTAGGGTCAAAATCGTTTAACCGTCATAACCAAACCGATGGGTAAGACCACGGCTTGTAAAAATCGTAACCGTTTAATAAATGAGCGGATAATGATTGTGAAAATCATAACCATTTAAAAAATGGGCAGATAAGGTTACATGATTTAACTCGTCCGTTTAACCATTTAACCGCGAAACATAATGAATATATAATATTTTGTTATATATACTATATACATGTAATTTTTTGTATTATTATTGTCATTATGTGTGGATGTTTGATGTTTTATATAAATTTGTGGATGTTTAAATTATGGATTTTTTAGGTTTTGATCGTAAATATATAGATGTTCGATGCAAGTTTGACAAGTTTTTATACATTTAAGAATTTACCCAATTCTTATATCGATTTTAGTATCTATTAAGTTTTAACCATATAACAATTTAACCACCAAAAACTGTTTAATTAAACGTGTAGGGTCATGAGTAGAGGTAAAAATAAACGAGTTTCTACCTTTGTCTAGTGGCACCTCTTTCCTTGGATTTGTCGATATATCCAACATACCTCAAAAACAAATAACACTAAGGTCCAATTGGTCCCCATCGTCAATCGATCAAACCATTCACATTATGTCGTATTCATAAAAATAACATATTTGAATTACTAAGTATTTAGATTGTATGTGGTAGAATTTGTAAATATTACTTATAGATAATAATAAAAAATTAACTTCGTTAACGGGAAAAGATATTGGAGTGACATGTGCGAAAAAGTAATGTCATTAATGAAATTTGTGTAGTTTTTCAATAGCAGTGATATAAGTAGTTATGGAGTGATGTCAGGAATGGAAATATAACGTTTTGAAATGACATGCAAGTAGGACTGTCAAATTCTACTCGAGCTCGGCTCGATAAAGTTCGACTCGAGCTCGGCTTGTTTATTAAACGAGCTAAGCTCAAACACCAAAATCCGCTCGTTTAATAAACGAGACAATCCATAGTCCGACTCGGTTAGCTCGATAAGAGCTCATTTAAATTTATACACATATTTAGGGGTGAGCATCGGTCCAGACCCGGACCATACGCTCTCTGGGGTCCGGACCGAACCCGAACCGAAAGTTGCACAACCCTACACATATTACATATATGTCACAAATAAACATATTATTTTCTATATCCCAATTATCTAAAAGCATACCATATAATTTATAAAAATTCTCATTTATATGCTAATGGTGTTTATAAAAAATGTAAATAATATGTTTTACAACAAGTTAATCAAATCTTATACGAGCTTAAACAAGTTGAAAAGTTTGTTAAGATTCTTAAACGAGCAAACGAGTCAAGTTCAAACTCGACTCATTTATTGAACGAGCCAAGCTGAAACAGGGCATCTGACTCGTTTATTAAACGAGCAAGTTCAAGCTCGGCTCTTTTATTAAACGAGCCGAGTTCAAACACCGTGAGTTTAGCTCGTTTATACCCTTTCGTGCAACCAAAAAAACTTTTTTTTATCATTAATCACAACTTTATATATATATATATATACATATATATATATACATATACATATACACACACAAACATCTATGTACGTTAATGTGTGTCTTGTGTGATGATAATATTATAAATAATTACAAAAGTGATAAAGAATCTTCAAAATTGTCATCTTATATTCAGAATAATTTAGTTGCCAAACGTTTTGTACAACTATATTTGATAATTTAGATAATATTCTTCTAATCAAATAAAATCCTCATAATATTTTTGAAAACATTGTGGAAGGTGAATAGGCGACAATATGACAAGGGCCTTCGAAACCTTTATGAAATCACATACCACTTCATCAAAAGGATTTCCTTTGACGTCATTATAATGGAAGAGTGACCATCAACTATTTATGAAGATATCTACGTAACTGAAATCTGATTTTCTTCCTCCAACATTCAGAAAATAAAATTGAACCTTATTTTAGATGAAGTTTGATGATAAAATCAAACTTGGTAACTATTCCATGATATTAAGAATGACATTCCAAAAGAAGATAAAATTTAAACTAGGAAAAAGTAAAACAGAAAATGTAATACGTTCATTTTCCACCTTTTGACCTTGTATCAATTAACTTTCTAATTTTTTATTTATTTTCGAGGTATATAGATAATACGAGTCACATGTCAAGATCTACGACTTGAATTTTCTATTTAAACTTTGAATTTAAGTTATTAACATGGATTAATTAACGTACACAAAAGTTAAAGGTAATGGATTCTTATTAGAAAAGGTAGTGTGAGGTGGTACCTAAAACCCCAGGGATGATGAAATTGAAAATTCGACGTTGATATTTAAATTACATTATAGAATAATCCAAACGTGATTCAGAAGTGCAAGATTGCTTTGAGTATAAAAAAGCATTTAGACTTTAGACATTTTAAAAACAAAAAGAAAATTCCAAAAAAATGAATCGGTTAGAAAAGGCTAAATATAGTAAAAAAGGCTCCTCACGAAACAAACTATAACAACCGGTTCGGAGTACATTACCCGCGAAGCCAAAAAAAAACCCTGGTTACTTCCAAAATTAAAGTTGAGACCGACGTTTGTTCCTAAAGTCCTCTCCCTCTCGAGAAGCATGACCGTTCCCAAACTGTCTGAATAAAAAAGCGTGAAAAGTGAGGATGTGCTTCCTGTAACACCTCAAAGTGTTTAGTCTTACATCGACAAATATAAAATTAGTAGTATGAGAGATAGTGATGACATGAATCTACTATTACACCACCCAACGAGTTTAAGCTTTTGTGACAAATTCAAAGAAGATGTTGTAAGTCAGTGGACTCGTGGGTAACTGATCAGACTCGAGCTCAGTGACGAAACTTTACACTCCTCTTGATGTGCAACTAACTAGCTCGAGATCCTGACGAAGACATCAGCATTCATTAAGACTACAAGGTGGTGGTTGCGACCAATTAAGTTGAATGGCAACAAAAACTGGGCGAATATATATATATATATACATATATATATATATGTATATGTATATGTATATATGTATATGTATATATATATATGTGCACTGTCTTGGATAGGGTTTCCTTTATTTTAACAGGAGTTTGACTTTCTTACAGGAAGATGTATTCCTGTGACATTTTTCTGATTCAATATTTTTGCCTATTGTATTGTAAGACAAAGTAGCTAAAATGAAGAATTTGTGTATGTATGTTTTTTGTATTTCCTAATGTGAATAATACAAATACATGTATATATATGTGTTTTGTTTATTTCCTAATACATGATTTAGCCGTTGTGATAATTGGTGTGTGAATGTATGTTGTCTTTGGTGAAGATTCGCTGGATGAATGATTTGCTTGATTGAGGATGTGTCCATATATGGTTGTGATGACCGTCCCTCAGGTTTACGCCTCCCTCTCCTCTCCGATCTCCCACCCTATCTCTCGACGGTCTGAGATGAGGGTAGATGAACCAACAACGATCCCGATTGTGCCCTTGCTTTTTACAATTGTCGTAGTGTTTGTCTTTTCTTTTCCCGAACTGATTTTTCCTTTTTACGCCTTGATTTTGGTTGCAAGACACCACAAATGCTTGGTTTTCCTTTTTGGTTGGTTGTGTCATGGCTTGTCGTCTTGTTTCTTCCTGTTTGGTCATGGCGACTACTGTGTTGAAGGATGGAAGCTCTGATGATAACAATATTTGTGATTTGAGGGCTTTGAAACTTGAATCGAGCCCTACCAGGAACTGGTAGATTTTGTTCTGGTCGAGCCGCTCTTGGAGAACATTTGGGTCGATGCTAGGTGGTTCGTAACCTAACTCGTCCCATCGGCTTTTGAGTGCTCCTAGATAGTCGGTGACAGATTTATTCTCTTGTTTGGTTTGTGCAATTTCTTGCGTGATTCTGAATGAATGTGCGAAGTTTTGTTGTTGTCCATACATCTCGTGGGCGGCATCCCACAGTTCTTTGGCGGAGTCTGAGTAGATGAAAAGTTCGCCTATTTGTTGTTGCATGAAGCTTAGTATCCAAATCATTACGAGGTGGTCTGTCGTCTGCCACTCCTCTTGTTTTGCACTGTCGGTGGTCGGTTTTGGCGTTTTTCCGGTGATGTGGCCCAACTTCCCCTTGCCACTAAGGGAAGGGTTACTGAGCGTGCCCATGAGAGGTAGTTAGCCCCGATTAGGAGTTGGGTGGTCAACCTTTGAGGGGTGTTTGCCGCTTCTTTGGCCATGGAGAAGGTATGGATGTCGCTTTGTTCGTCAACCCCTTCTCATATTAGGGTTTTTCTGAGGTTTGATCGACCAGTGATGATGAGTTTGGTGGATTTTGTTTTTGGTTTTGGTGGTAAAGCGGAAGGTGGGTGGGACTGTGATGAGTTTGGTGGGTTTGCTTCTGAGGGACGGTCGAAGATCGTCGTCGGTGATGAGCTCCCCTTTTCTGAGTCCCAATTATTGCTCTGATACGATGAAGAATTTGTGTATGTATGTTTTTTGTATTTCTTAATGTGAATAATACAAATATATGTATATATATATATATGTTTGGTTTATTTCCTAATACATGATTTAGCCGTTGTGATAATTGGTGCGTGAATGTATGTTGTCTTTGGTGAAAATTCGTTGGATGAATGATTTGCTTGATTGAGGATGTATGTCGATATATGGTTGTGACGACCGTTTGTGTCTGGGCTGTTGTGTATTATATTTCAACATAAAACACAATAAGTAAAAAATCTTCGTGTGATGTACTACTTCACTACTTCAAAGATGGAGTTGGAGTCTGTTAAGTCTGTCTAACCAACCACATATTTGGAAAATTGTGTTGATAAAAAGAATGCATACTTTGTTTATGCTTATTTTATGGCTTTCAGCAGTTGCACAATTTGAGCAATTGCCAAAATGTGTTTTTTGTAAGATAAACTTTTTATGATAACATAATGTTTGTTACGTTGTTATATGCATTTGCTTTTAGATCTCTTTATTTTTCAATGCAATCACGTGCATACTTCTTTCAAGTTCGTGAGATGACTTTAAGAGAGCTCGGTTAGCAATGCACTTTCCACAAGACTTGTGGCCAAATAGAATACGAAGTTTTTAAAAGAAAGGGAACCTTTCATGCTGCTATATGCTGATATACATGTTAAAAGACTTATTTTTAGCATAAAATTTCATACAATCGTCTTGTTGTTGGTGGTAATGGATGAAGACGAGAGTATCTGCAATCATTCTGTGAATGTGGCTGGAGTGGAGTTCAGCATGATGTGGCTGATCCGTTAATGAGTCACTTGCACCTTCTAATAGCATTGAAGAAGAAAATTTTGACGATGTATCCAGTTAGTTGCAGGAGTTACAAATTTGCGCTATATCACTCAGCCACAGAGGAGTTCATGGCTTACTAACTTGATGAGATGAGTGACTGCTGGTACTTCAGTAAGGGCAGACGGACGCGCGCGTCCGTGACGCGCCTTACGTGGACGAGTTTCGATTTGATGAGTCAGCGTCCAGTCAGCTATATCTTCTGCGCGGGCTTGATTTATTTGAAAAAAAAGACGGCTGGTTGGGTGGGACGGTTCATTTCCCCAAATCACGATTAGACGGTTACACTTCACGTACACCAGTAGAGTCTGTAGAGCATTCGAGTATCTGTCTGTCCAGTTTCCTAATTGGCTCTTTCCTCATTTCCTCTTCCCATCCAAAAACCGTCGTCCCATTTCGAGTCGAAGAAAAAACCAGAGAAGGCGAAAATGGATTCTTCTGTTCCTGAAACCTCCATCGCTCCTGAAATTCTAGCAGCGCAGGTCTGTCGTCAACCCGGATGTGTTTTTTTGATGATTTTAGGGTTCAACATCGACTTGTAATATTTTTTTTGTTGTTTCAGGGAAGCACGTACTACTTCCTCGAAACTAAGTGCGGTTTGAAGGCCATTCACCGGCAGTTCAGTCGGATGAAGGGGGAGGAGAAGAAGGTTTTCAAAGGGACGCCTTTCGGTCACTTCCTCATTTTTCCTCACATGACAACTGATAATGAGATCGTGGGTTGGTTCGTCAAACACTTCGACGCCAATGAGGTCGGGTTGAGAATAGCAACTGGGGTCGTCCCATTTACGGTAGAAGACGTCGCCCTGATACTGGGGCTAAGAGTGCATGGGCTGAGAGTTGATATGGAACCCATGTACGTAGAGAAGCGAGACGGGGTTAACCTCGACAACACTCAGCTACTGGGTCATCTTACTGCGACGAGTGCAATGGGCGACGAGGAGGAGAACGTCCGTCTCCTTATTTGTTTGATCTTCAATCATTTTTTGTTCTTCGATGGATCACTGCGAACTAGAGCGTGGTACACCAGGCACCTGAAGAACCTCAAGCGCCTCAAGAGATATGCGTGGACAAATGCAGTTCACGCTTGTTTGGTTAGGGGTCTAGAGGAAGCCAAAAAGAACCTGTCGAGGAGGAGATTGGCTGGGAACTTCACTCTGAAGCAGGGCTGCGTGTCTGGATGCGTTTCCATATTACAAGTAAGCAACTTGGTCCGGTAGTAGTGTTGTGTCTTTCTGGAATAAGTATTGTGTCTGTCCGGAATAAGTGTTGTGTCTGTCCGGAAAACGTGTTGTGTCTGTCCGGAATACGTGTTGTGTCTGTCCGGAATAAGTGTTGTGTCTGTCCGGAATACGTGTTCTGTTTGTCCGGAATAAGTGTTGTGTCTGTCTGGAATAAGTGTTGTGTCTGTCCGGAATAAGTCATGAGTCTGTCCGGGATAAGTGTTGTGTTTGTCCGGAATAAGTGTTGTGTCTGTCCGGAATAAGTGTTGGGTCTGTCCGGAATAAGTGTTGTGTCTGTCCGGAAAACGTGTTGTGTCTGACCGGAAAACGTGTTGTGTCTGTCCGGAATAAGTGTTGTGTCTGTCCCAGATTTATCATGAGTCTGTCCGGGATTTATTATTTCTGTCCAGTTTACGTTATGAGGCTGTCACTCCTAACTCATTCTTATTTATTTATTTATGTCTCTCCTAACTCATTCTTATTTGCAGGTGTGGCTTTGCGAGAAATTCAAATTGGGGGATCCCAGTTCAGCATTTCCACGGTTCAAATGTTGGACAGAAATGTTTGGGAGACGTCTCATCCTGAGGAAATGGGAGGAACGCGGCATCAACTTGCATGGGATTTATTGGGCCAAATTTGAGTTGAAGGGCACTCCAACACTCAGCGAAAGGGAGCATGAACTGATGATAGAGGATCAAATTCCTCCTCCAGAAGCAACTCCCGCACAAAAGGTCGCCTCGAAGGATACACCTTCAACATCCAATCTACCAAGGGTACAACTTAGTGAATGCAGCATTCCATGTGACCCACTGCTACAAGAGTTGGAACTAAGTGAGGTTAAGACGAATTGGCTGCAAGCCGAAGCAGCCCTTAAGCAGGCGACCGAAAAAATTAACAGACTGGAGGAAGAACTGAGGTACAACGTTTATTGAATCTCACGGCTCCCGAACGCGACGAAAAAGAGGTGATCTGGAGGGGGGCCTCTGCAATATAACCCGTGAACATCTCAAGGAAATAATAACGCCAAAATCGGAATTCAGCAACGAAACCATGGACGCCCTAATCGAGGTCCTGGTCAGAAGAGGAGGGCCGCAAAAGGTTGTTTGCATATCAACCTTTGAATCGGGAAGAATTGTGGAGGGACATGGAGGAGATATAATGGAAGACTGTCTACTCCCCAAAATTGTTGGACTAAATGCGGCGGAGACCATCATCGCACAGCCATGCTGGAAGTCTGGCCACTGGACTCTGTTCGTTGCCCACGGACCGAGATCAGAGTTCATTCAGTAGAACAGTATGTCCCGTTCGCTGGGAAAAGGTGAAGATCATTCCCGGTGTCTCGGAATTCATGAATGCACAACATTTCAGTTGATGGAATTTTGGCGAGAATTGTTGAAGGTCGATTGGCCGCTGATAGTTGAGAGGAAGGCTAGCCAACGACAGCTAGCCGGGAGTAACGACTGCGGGACATACGTTTTGTACTGGATGAAGTGTTTGATGGTGAATGCTGATCCGACGAAGCCGAAGCAGACCAAGGTTATCCACCGTGTGAGCGGCGAATTGGCTAACTGGTTACTTGAAGACTCTGGGGTGTGCGGTCAACAATAATCGGCCAAAAATACTTGTTTTACTTTACACCATTAATTGTTAAAAAAACCATTGTTTTTTATAGCTTATACATGTTCAAATTACATAGACTATTTGATAATTTTTATACTGTTGTTACGAACAATACATAGATCAATGATTAGTGTTGGGTTGAATGATTGGAGCAATACATGGATGAATGATTAGTGTTGGGTTGAATGATTGGAACAATACATGGACAATTAGTGTTGGGTTGAATGATTTGAACAAATAACGTAATCCGGACAGACATAAAAGTAAACCGGACAGACAAATAACATAATCCGGACAAACATAAAACGTAATCCGGACAGACAAATAACGTAAACAGGACAGACATATAAGGTAATCCGGACGGACAAATAACGTAAACCAGACAGACAAATCACGTAAACCGGACATACATTAAACGTAAACCGGACAGACATAGAACGTAATCCGGACAGATAAATAACTTAAAACGGACACACAAATAACGTAATCCGGACAGACGTACAACGTAAACCGGACATACATTAAACGTAAACCAGACAGACATATAACGTAATCCGGACAGAGAAATAACTTAAAACAGACAGACAAATCACGATAATCCGGACAGACATACAACGTAAATCAGACAGACATAAAATGTAAACCAGACAGACATATAACGTAATCCGGACAGACAAATAACATAATCCGGACAAACAAATAACGTAATCCGGACAGACTAAAAACGTAATCCGGACATACATTAAACGTAATCCGCGCAGACATATAACGTAATCCGGACAGACAAATAACGTAATCCTGACATACATAAAACGTAATCCGGACAGACATAAAACGTAAACCCATTGTTTTTTATAGCTTATACATGTTCAAATTACATAGACTATTTGTTAATTTTTATACTGTTGTTACGAACAATACATGGATCAATGATTAGTGTTGGGTTGAATGATTGGAACAATACATGGATGAATGATTAGTGTTGGGTTGAATGATTGGAACAATACATAGACAATTAGTGTTGGGTTGAATGATTTGAACAAATAACGTAATCCGGACAGACATAAAAGTAAACCGGACAAACAAATAACATAATCCGGATAGACATAAAACGTAATCCGGACAGACAAATAACGTAAACAGGACAGACATATAAGGTAATCCGGACAGACAAATAACGTAAACCGGACAGACAAATCACGTAAACCGGACAGACATAAAACGTAAACCAGACAGACATTAAACGTAAACCAGACAAACATAGAACGTAATCTGGACAGATAAATAACTTAAAACGGACACACAAATATCGTAATCCGGACAGACGTACAACGTAAACGGGACAGACATTAAACGTAAACCGGACAGACATAGAACGTAATCCGGACAGAGAAATAACTTAAAACGGACAGGAAAATCACGATAATCCGGACAGACGTACAACATAAACCGAACAGACATAAAATGTAAACCGGACAGACATATAACGTAATCCGGACAGACAAATAACGTAATCCGGACAGACTAAAAACGTAATCCGGACAGACATTAAACGTAATCCGGGCAGACATATAACGTAATCTGGACAGACAAATAACGTAATCCGGACATACATAAAACGTAATCCGGACAGACATAAAACGTAAACCGGACAGACATATATATAACGTAATCCGGACACACATAAAACGTAAACCGGACAGACATATAAGTTAATTCGGACATAATAATAAGTTTGAAGTTTTACATAGACTAATTGCAACAACGGACAAAATCAATAATCAAGGAGGAACTCCCTCGTAATACAAACTCATGTCTCAATCATTGAAGTCGTGATCCCCAGGTTTAGGTGCGACTGGGTGCAGCGACAGTGGAGCCTTCTTCCTGATGATTCTCCTATCGTTACTTTTAATTATTTTCTCAGACAAAGAAATCCGTCGTTTGCTCGGCGGTCTGCCTTTCCGTCTTGTCTTATCCGGATTGAGAACGGATGTACCCTCCAGCCCAGGATCAGCTCGTTGCATATGTTCCTTAAGCAAGTCAAGTGCCTCAACCGCATGAAGATATCTGTCGTGTGAGACGAAAGCGGCCTGGGCGATCCAAACCGCACGACCCATTATGTCGTCATGGCGACGAACCGCATCGTTCTCCGTCGTGCCATCTTGAAGGGAAAACTTGTCTCGATAGCTCCTTCGGATGTCCTTCCTCCATCTGTTGACGATGTAAGACTCGGGGAGCAACGCGTTGGGACGTAGTCGTGCAATAACAACATAAACGTGACAACAAAGGAGAGCGACGTGATCAAACATTCTGCAATTGCATGACCACTTCACATCTCTAATTTGCACTGCGAACCGTTTCGACAATGGGAGCATATGTGTCAATACATGTTCAGTCACATTGAAGTGGAATGTGTCCTCCTCGTTGAACTCGTCTGTGATATCGCAGTACATCATCTTCCCAATTTCTAATTACACCTTCTTGAAGACCCCCACCGTATACAACTCGCTCAATTTCCTCTCGAATGGATATTTCGAAATCAATTGCGGAGCCTTATGAAGACAATCGAAATCCGACTGAGCTTCTTTCTCATACTTGTGGCGGAGTGCGAGTTCGTATTGTTGAACGAACTGCTTAAGTGTCGTCCTAGATGTGAGGTACTTATCGAAGAAGGCATTCATACTCTCACTTCTCTGGGTTGATGTCATTTCGGCGAAAAAAAATCTCGCGCAAATGCAGGTACCCAGTACTCTCGAATTGCATAAATGGATCAGAGCCAACTGTTGTCGTGGAACTCGAAATCATCGAGAAAACCCTGCCAATTACGCTGAAATTCATCCGGAGTCTTGGAATCGAATACACAGTTTTTGAGCTCAAACAACGTATGCTCCCGGTACTTCGTGGGCAACTTCACAGGCACTTTATTCATTATGTGCCATATACAATATCTGTGCCGCGCTTCAGGGAACACAATCCTCACCGCCGCAGTTATGGCGCCACATTGATCTGTTATGATCGCCGGGGGGCTTATATCTGCACATAACGTAAACCAGATAAAAACAAGATGGTAATCCGGACAGACATAAAACGTAAACCGGGCAGACATAAAACGTTGTCCGGACAGACATTAAACGTAAACCGGACAGTCATACAACGTAAACTGGACAGACATACAACGTAAACCGGACATACGTGTTACGTAAACCGGACAGACAAATAATGTAAACCGGACAGACATACAACGTACACCGGACAGACATCCAACGTAAAATGGGTAGCCATAAAACGTAAATCGGACAGACAAATAACGTAAACCGGACAGACAAAGTACGTACCGTTCATGCACGTCAACCATGTTTGGAACAACCAAATGTAATTTTGTGTCGATATTCACCTTAACTTGCTTAAATACTTCTAAGATTTTCTCCATTTGTGCACTTGAGCTCTTCTTGAGTCTATTGGGAAATGGGGCTTTAGGAACACAGACTCGCTCAGGTTCAGGTTGAGCTATGGGTTCAGGTTGTGTAGGTGGGTTGGGCTTTTCGATTTGGACGTCAGGTTCAATGGTCAGGTCATATGTGGTTGCTTGATGGCTAGATTGATTAGACATTCTAGGGTTTACCACATTGTTATCAACTTGTCGTCCGGACCGTAATGACACTACTGCATTGATTTGTTGGAACGGTCCTTCCTCGTTAACCATTTGAACCGGTCTGGGGTTGTTATTTCCTGAGGGTGGTTGATAAGATTGATATTGATTATTAGTTCTTGGGTTCACCTCATGTTGACTTGGAAATTGACCCTTTTCTCTTTCACCTACTATTTGCGCTAATTGGCTGACTTGTGTCTCTAGCCTTTGGAATGATTGGTTGGTTGTTTGTATAAACGTTTTCATTAAATTTTTCAAGTTTGTCAACCTAACTTCATGATTTCCATTGTTATTACCCCCAGATGATGTATTATTTTGGTTATATGGGTTTGGTTGTTGTCTAGGAGGTTGACCTTGTTGGTTCCACGAAAAATTGGGATGATTACGCCAACCCGGGTTGTAGGTTGATGCATAAGGATCATTTCTAGAATGGTTAAACGTGGCATTAACATGTTCCAAGTCTACACAGTCCTCCATTAAATGACCAATCTGACCACATCTAGAGCAAGGGGTAGAGGATGCTTGTCGGGTTTGGTTTTGCAGCTCTAAACTTTCCATTCTGCGCATAAGGGTGGCTAGTTTTGCCTCAGCCGCTATGTTGGCATCTATAGCTAAGACACCTGGTCGGGGTTGACTTGCTATTCTAGATCCAATACTCGGGTTGATGGGTGTTCTAGCATTGTCCCATTGCATACTGTTTTCAGCTAAATCCTCAAGAAAAGTCCAGACATCATTTTCGTTTTTCGACATGAAATTCCCTTGGCTCACAGATTCTAGCATAACTCTAGATGTGGGTGTCAATCCCTCATAAATAATTTGGCATAATTGCCATTTTGGAATTCCGTGATGAGGGCATTGGGTCAAGACACTTTTAAATCTTTCAAGATAGGAATAGAACGGCTCGCTCTCAGACTGAACGAATGCAACAATTTCATTCCTAATCTTCATAGTCTTATGGTTGGGGAAATATTTTTTTAGAAACACTTGAACAAACTCAGCCCAACTCCTAATAGATCTTTCGGCTAGACTATATAGCCATTTCTTAGCGTCGTCCTTCAGTGCTAGAGGCACGAATTTCAGACGCACTGCCTCCTCAGGGATATGCTGGTATTGCATAAGAGAGCAGATTTCCTCAAATTCTCTAAGGAAGAGATATTGGATCTTCCCTAGAGGTGAACTTAGGCAGCATACTCATGTATTGTGCCTTAAGTTCGAAATCGCGACCCGGTATGGTGGGCATGACGATGCACGATGGCTGAGCAGCCATCGTTGGGTAGCACCGATCCCTCAGAGTCATAGGCGGGTTCACAACATTCTCACCCATTAGATCCGGGTGAGGTGGTGCAACAGATGGATTGGGGTTAAGCTCTAGACTGGAATCTAGATGAACTCGTGAGAGTCGATTACTCAAGTCCCGAATCCAAATCTGAGTGCACCGGGTTGAATCAATTTTTGAATTTGAGTTTGAAATTTAAATTTCAAATTCAATTTCAAAAATCAATTACCTTCTTTTTTTTTTAAATTTTAAATTTTAATTTTAATTTTTTTTTATGAAAATGGAAACAAACAATAGAAAGGTAAAGATGAGAAGGGAAAGAAGACTCAGACGAGAAGGGAAACTTAACTCTAAAGGTAAATTCAAGGGTTGGCCAGAAATTTCCTGAACAAGCACGGTTCAAACAATCCTAGACCTAGTGTCACTTAAATCTAGACGACTCCTAACTGGTTGAGTCGAATTGATTTGCTTGATTCACCTCCCTCACCAATCAAACCAAGTTGGCCAGTCAGTGTATAGCTAGTGGGGGTGCTTCCGACAGAGTCGGTGCCAATTAGACAACCACGTCGCTTGGAAGACTTTCGTCAACACAAAAACACTTTCTAGACACCAAATTGAATTCAATTAGTTTCAGGTCATAACAAGTCAAACCAATCTCCTCCTTAATTGAGTCCGAGTCCTTAGGGGCCAATGTCTAATTGATTTTAAATTTAGGCTTAGGTGACACTTTAGGATTGTGGTTTGTGGGTCACGGGAGGGTGATGAAATCCCCACCGTATCTTTGCCTACGGAGTTGCCCTTAAAGTAGTTTAACTTAGATCTAGCAAAGATAGTCAAACAACAGTCTTTTTAATGGGGGCAATTTCAAGGTTGTATGCAAACTAAAGTATATGCTTAAATGCAATCGTTAAACCGTGATACGTACCTTGCCTCCAGCACTCTTCAACAATAAAAAAATAATTTGCAAGAATTTAGCAAGAATAATGCAAGCAAAACATTATATGATGCATGCACTAAGGTCTTTCTAATTTTGCCAATTTTAGGTCCGAGTTGAATTATTGCCAATTATGGAATTGTAAACCCTAACACATGCAATTCTACGAAAGGAAACTTTTCAACAATTCAGATTTTACGAGAAAGGCAAGAAAAGTTACCTCCGCAATGCTCAGTCGGGTTCGCCGCCCGCTCTCGGAGAATCCAGTAGCTTAATGCGACCACCCAGAGATGCCGACGATGCCCCAGAAATTTAAAGACCATAACCCACACTGGTGCGGCGATTCCGCCGCAATCCACTTTGTAGATGCGGCGATTCCGCCGCCCAAGTGTCTCAAAATGCTCCCGGATTTCGCCGTGCGCTCTGTTGTCTCCTGCTACACAAATTCAAATACTTAGATCGCGCACAAGGTAGACAGGATAAAATCGAAAACACAAAAACACAAAATCTGCGTCGCCTCCCCGGCAACGGCGCCAAAAACTTGTTGAGAATTAAAATTTATACCGCAAGTGCACGACGTCTATGAAGACGTGCCAAGTACGGGTCGAACACAAGGATGGAGAGATTTCGTAGTTGATGTTATTTTTGATTAAGAGGAAGAAGGAGAGAAGAATCAATTGGGTTTTTAGGTTTTTGGATTAAGTAGCTAAACATGCACAAATAAAACTAAAACAAGAAATAAGAGAGAAATCCGTTGGATGGAGGTTTAGATTTAGGTTTAGATCAGAGAATTACTGAAACTTATTGTAAATCATGTTAATTATGAAGCATTACAAGATAAATGACTTAACATAAACTCAAGTAATCAAAATATACTAATCATGAACTTAAAATAATAACATGCAATTCATCTTCTCTAACCCTAAATCCGTCACCTCCACCCTTTGGAAAGAGTTAGAAACTCATGGAGGGAGGAAGAAGAAGGGATCCTAGAGACATTAAAAGAAAAACCTTCATGTTAATGCTTCATAATTAACATGATTTACCTTCATGTTAATGCTTCATGTTAATGCTTCATAATTAACATGAATTGCATGATTAACTCATGCAATTCACCTTCATGTTAATGCTTCATAATTAACATGATTTACAATAAGTTTCAGTAATTCTCTGATCTAAACCTAAATCTAAACCTCCATCCAACGGATTTCTCTCTTATTTCTTGTTTTAGTTTTATTTGTGCATGTTTAGCTACTTAATCCAAAAACCTAAAAACCCAATTGATTCTTCTCTCCTTCTTCCTCTTAATCAAAAATAACATCAACTACGAAATCTCTCCATCCTTGTGTTCGACCCGTACTTGGCACGTCTTCATAGACGTCGTGCACTTGCGGTATAAATTTTAATTCTCAACAAGTTTTTGGCGCCGTTGCCGGGGAGGCGACGCAGATTTTGTGTTTTTGTGTTTTCGATTTTATCCTGTCTACCTTGTGCGCGATCTAAGTATTTGAATTTGTGTAGCAGGAGACAACAGAGCGCACGGCGAAATCCGGGAGCGTTTTGAGACACTTGGGCGGCGGAATCGCCGCATCTACAAGGTGGATTGCGGCGGAATCGCCGCACCAGTGTGGGTTATGGTCTTCAAATTTCTGGGGCATCGTCGGCATCTCTGGGTGGTCGCATTAAGCTACTGGATTCTCCGAGAGCGGGCGGCGAACCCGACTGAGCATTGCGGAGGTAACTTTTCTTGCCTTTCTCGTAAAATCTGAATTGTTGAAAAGTTTCCTTTCGTAGAATTGCATGTGTTAGGGTTTACAATTCCATAATTGGCAATAATTCAACTCGGACCTAAAATTGGCAAAATTAGAAAGACCTTAGTGCATGCATCATATAATGTTTTGCTTGCATTATTCTTGCTAAATTCTTGCAAATTATTTTTTTATTGTTGAAGAGTGCTATAAAGAATAGCCATGATTAAGAGTAAGATTGGAACATATAAATAGGTCCTTATTCTCCCTAATTGGGTTACACAATTCAATAATTATTTTCTCTCTTAATTCACCACAAAAACCCACGAAAATTCTCTTAGTTTTCTAAGTCTTTGGAAGGTGAAATCTCAGAGGCTAAGGAAGGGGTTTGTAGCTAGATTCTAAGCTTGTTTGGAGATCGATTGGCTAGCTCCTTTCTCTCCAACCTTGTTTAGGGTTTCGGTGAACACTCGGAGGCATCCGGCGCAACGGGAAGCGACGATCATCTTCCCCAACGTCTCCGAATCTTCAAGAAGTTTTAGAGAACTTCTAGGTATGAATTTCGGAGTCCCTTGTGTTTGTTTTAATAAGTTTTTGAAACTAGTTGTTAAAACAAACTGATGCATGCATAAATAAATCGAAGAAAATTGTAATAGATCCTTATTATACATGAAAATTCGAAAAATATATATGTATAATTAAACATGAAATCCAACAGATCCAAGCAGTGCACTCGACCCTACCGGATAACCTATGTTTTGGTCTACTTTCACCTTGGTTTCCCGGAGCATTACCCTCCTTGGAGCAAGTAAGAGTGGCACGTATAACAACACCACGATCGTAATGAGATTGCCTTATCTTCACACCAAAACCACAGGAATCGGCATAGGAAACGTAAAATGCTTTGGCTTCTTCGAAGGAAGGAAAATACATCTTCTCTTGCGGGACGTTTGAGGCATGCGCCGGCTGTGAGCATTCATTAACGAGTGTCATTACAGTACAGCAAAAAGGGAGGAAGAAAAAAAGAAGGGTTCATAGGATCCGAATAAGGTAGCCAAAACATTTTGTATCTCCGTGAAGCGCCAAAAAATAAGAAATGGAGGACGTGCTGATTTGAGGAGCATTAAATGCGATTGTGGACGCATCGGGAAAATAAAAGAAAAAGGCAACATTCCGGAGTAAGTAGTACGCTTGTCCGGAATAAGTATTCCAACTGTCAGGATTACATAGTAACTGTGTCCGGAATAAGTCATGCGCTTGTCCGGAAAAAAAGAAAAATGAGTAAAAAAATAGGTGACGTGACACGTTAAGGGATCTTTAGTGGATCTCCGTTGAGCGCCAAAAGAAAAGGTGGTATCTCCGTAGATACGCATTTAATGCATCGGGAAGACAAATAAGAAAGACATCATTGCTCTGAGAAGCTTAGTGTATATGCTGACTGGATGCGGAATGGACAAAAGTTCTCCGCCACGTCAGTCGCGTCCGTGACGCGCGCATCTACTAAATATTTTCCCTTCAGTAAATATAGAACATTTTCAGTGTCACGTAGGCAACCGGTCCCCAAAAAAAAGTGTCATGCAGGCTTATAAACAGAGAAGTCCTTTGGCTGCGTTTGGATGGAACTCCCAGTGTGAGCTTCTGGTGGAAGTCAGTTTTTGAGATTTTGTATCCAAAAGTTGCTTATTTGCACCCAAAATTAAAGTTTTTGGATCCCTAGTCATCTTGTCCAACTAAATCCCTAAAGTGTACACCAATGAAGCTAAATATCTTACTCAAAATTGTATGTCATGTATCAAATTCTTTTTTTTTGAAGATTAACTCGTTAAATAGTTTTTGAATATTGTTCAACTATTTTTTCTAATTATCTTTTACACAATAAAATAAAAAAATTAGTAATAAAAAAAATTAAAGTACTACCTGAAGTTTTTAACAAAATCAGGTACAAGTTTTTAATAAAAAAATGATAACATCAAACTTTTGAATAATGAATAACAAAATCAAATGTAATTTCCTCAATTCAGCAGGAATATGATAATCTAAATTTTTGGACCACCAGAAAAAAACTAGACATCAATACCAAAAATGACATCGGGATTCACGCAGGATGCAAGTATCAGATTCTGGTTCCCCTAAAAATGTTTTGATGACCTCCAATTACTGTAGCGACTCCTTGGGTGCGGAGGAGTTGGAATCACCCCCATCCAAACACACCCAAAAACAAACGTTGGACGTTTCTCTTAAAATTGGTCAAGCTAGTAAAATATGTATCAAATGTTTATCAGATCTATATATGCAAACACTATCATTTTGATGATTCTTTTCCTTTCACTGGATAAATCTTGATTTTTTAAAGTTCTGAATTCTAATTGATAAGTGATAATTCACCAAGGATGTCTTCTTAGATTGTTTAATTTTTTTTCCTCTTCACGAGCGTAACAGAACCTATGTCGGTGAAGCACGGGATCTTTTGAACTGGGGATCAATCCAAGGATGTTCTTTCTTTACCACCAATTACTCATGTGACCTTGATTCTGCCAGTTTTGACTGTATAGATGAGGTTCTTTAATTTCCTACGCGATTAATGATTTAAATTGATAAAGTCATAAAACTCTATCTTGACAAGTACTTTGCAAAAGCAGGATAGCCGAAGTCTAGTTGGCCTAAATTGTTCTGAACGCTGAAACAGAAAGTAGAGGTCAAAAAAGTTATCTAGTTATCTTGTTTTTGAGGCTGCTGTGAAGATAATAAAAAATCTCACGACGAAAAATTGCGAAACTGATGGCTACTATTCTTCATCTGTTTACAGAAGTAAAGATTGTATAATTGATCCGGTCTTGTGTACTACATCTACAAGGTTGGAGTGGGGGCATCAGCAGATAAGGAAACTTGCACTTCAGCTGGTAGGTAACGCGTAGATTGATTTATTTGAGACCGGAGCTTCTTTTTATATAACATAACATGAAGCAGGCAAATATTTGGTTATTTTTCATATAACATCCCTTAACAACGAAAAAATTGAAATTTTAACGATAAAGAGATATCAAGATAATAATCATCAAGTGATAATTTTACTCATGTAAATAGTCAATCGGTGCACTAAATACAACAGAATTTGTCAAAATACATGATTACATCAATACAACAAAGTAATACAGGTAATCATGACGACCTCAAATGGTCCGAAGAGGATTCTGGCCTCAAAATGTGTGCACCCGCTGTCACCACCTCACAGAACCTACCACGGTCCTGAAATATGAATTAAACAAGAATGTCAGAGTTTCCCATTAGGAAACCTTGTATGCCAAGCTCACTTATATGAATGCAACAATACGGTAATGAACCGGTGCGGGGCACGCGGTCGACCGAAAATCTCCAGTGTCTCCAAAGCGCTATTCAGAAAAGCGAAATGGTCAACCGGCATGGGGCCCGCGGTCGACCGAATTGTGGCAGTTAGGCGGAAAAGTTGTAGTTCGGTCGACCGTTGAGGATTCCGGTCGACCGATGCAGACGGTTTTGCCCACGATATGCTTGTTTTTTTGTACAAATTTAGCCTACTATTTAAGAGATTTTCGCCATAATTTTGGAAATCACACATCATTATTATTTCCTTGAGAGAGATTTGGGCTAGAGAAAGATCTAGAGTGCTTTGGATAACAAATCACCTTCAAGTACTTGTAATCTCGGTAGTTTCTCTTGTTGGAGAAGCGGATTAAAGGAAAGGAAACCCGCAAGAGACCCCTCGAAGGACGTAGGCGCGTTGCCAAACCTTGTAAATCGCATGTGTTGTGGTTGCTTTCAGGTGTGTTGTGTGTTTGCTTGTATATTACATCTTGTGAGTGTTTCTTGTTTCATTAAGATTGGGATAAGGTCAGAAGTTAGTATCTTCCGCAAATAATATTCATATTTGTGTTTCGATGTGTGCGTTTAATCCTCCGTTCATGTAAGTAGAATCGTGAATCCACATCCCAATAGTTGGTATTACAGTTATGTTGGCTACTAGGGATGTCAGAGGACGCAAGAAATTTCCGGGTGGAGAAGGTCACCAGAAAATGAAACTTTTCGACATGGCAACGGAGGGTCCGTGCGTTGATGTCGCAGACGGACGAGCTTTTGAACACGTTAGATGTTTTCAAGAAGAAGCCATCAAAGATGACTGAAGAGAAGTAGGAGAGTCTGAATCATCAACCGATACGAATCATCGAGCTTTGCCTCTCGGATGATATTCTCTTCAAGGAATTTGCAGCTATAACGGCTGAATATTGGAAACTTCTGGAGGAGAGGTTCATAAAGAAGTGCCTTGGCAACAAGTTGAATCTGAAGCGTCAATTGTATACGGTTTGGATAAGGAAGAACACATCGTTTGTTGATCATCTCGCAATGTTCAAAACGACTATCCACAAGACGAAAGGAATATTGGAGTATGTGCACTCAATCGTATGGGGACCGACGCAGGTTCGGTCAAAGGGTGAAGCTGAATATTTTGTCACATTCATCGACGACTTCTCAAGGAAGGTATGAGTTTATTTTTTGAAAAATAAATTTGATGTTTTTGAGAAGTTTAAAGCATGGAAGGCCCGGGTAGAGAAAAGTACAGGAAAATTTGTTAACTACTTACAGACAAATATGGAGGTGAATACACCTCAAATGAGTTCACTAATTTCTGTGAGAAAGAAGGCGTCACATGATATTTCACTACACCGCGAAGTCCTGAACAGACGACATAGCTGAAAGGATGAACATAACTTTGTGTGAACGGACAAGGAGCATGAGGTTTCATGCGGATTTGTCAAAGGATTTTTGGGATAAAGCAGTAGATCTTGCGTGCTATCTAGTCAATGTCTCACCGCCATCGACACTTGAATTAAAGACGTCTCAGGAAGTGTGGACGAGTGAGTCATTTGATTATTCAAAGCCGATGATATTTGGATGTAAAGCTTATGCGTTGGTCGATGAGACACAACGGTCGAAGCTGGATTCGAAATCGAAGGAATGCATTTTTCTCGGTTACGATGGGGCAGTGAAAGGATATAAGCTTTGGGATTCGGTAAGCACAAAGGTTCTCTTACAGAGTAATGTGGTCTTTGATGAGACGGGTTTACTCAAGAGTCTTGAGGAGAAAGAGTAGCAAGAGAGTTCTGTGCAGGGAGACGAAACTGAAGTTAGGGTCACGACTTCAAAGGGTGAATCGAATGAAGAAGTTCAGCATGAACAATTGACTCACGAGTAAAGGAAGAAGCTGAGCAAGAGAGTATTGCTCATGAGAGACAAAGGAGGATCACTAATGCACCGATGAGGTATGGTCACGACGATTCTAGTATTGCATTTGCATTTGTTACCGAATGTGGGGACCCTTGCACATTCGATGAAGTCAATGAGCAGGAGGATAAGAACAAGTGGACGGTGTCCATGACCGAAGAGATGAAGTCTCTTCATAAGAATCAAACTTGGGAGTTAACGGAGCTTCCAAAGGGAAAACATGCGATTGGGTGCAAGTGGATCTTCAGGAAGAAAGAAGTGTCAACTCCTATGGAGGAGTTAAAATATAAAGCTAGGTTGGTGACAAAATGATATGCTCAGAAGGAATATGTCTATTACAACGAGATCTTCTCACCCATTGTAAAGCATACCTCAATTAGAGTGTTGTTATTCATGGTGGCGAAAGAAAACATGGAGTTAGAGAAAATGGATGTGAAGACATATTTTATTCACGTGCACATAGAAGAATATATCTATATGAAGCAGCTGGATGAGTTCGTTACACAAGGCAATGAATGACAAGTTTGCAAGCTGAAGAAGTCCATCTACGGACTTAAGCAGTCGTCGAGACAGTGGTACAAAAGGTTCGATACATTTATGCTTGAGAATGGTTTTGTGCGTTGCGACTATGATAGTTGTGTTTACTTGCGGAGTCTTGGAGACAGGTCACACGTGTTCTTACTTTTGTATATTGATGATATGTTGATTGCGACTAAGGAGATGAAGTATATAGATGATCTCAAACTGAAGGTTCACAGGGAGTTTGAGATGAAAGACATCGGAAGTGCAGAGAAGATTCTCGGTATGGAGATCTCCAAGGATATCGAGAAAAGTGAAATTCTGCTCACTCAAAGGAGCTATCTCTGGAAGATACTCGAGAGGTACAATCTCGAGAATGCCAAGCAGGTGGCCACACCTATTAGTGCTCACTTCAAGTTCTAGATTGAAGTGCAGCCCCTCTACTGAAAATGAAAGGAGAGATATGGAGAGAGTTACAAATGCTAGTGCAGTCGGATCCGTTATGTTATGATCTGCACTAGGCCAGACATTTCACATGTAGCTAGCCTCGTGAGTCGTTATATGGCTAACCCAGGAAAAGAGCATTGAGAGGTGTTGAAGTGGTTGTTGAGGTACCTAAAGGGAACCATGGATGTTAGCTTGAAGTTCACCAAAGATTAAGTACAAAGGCAGGGGAGGGGTACGTTGATTCAGATTATGCTAGGGATCTGGATAAACGGAGGTCCACTACAGGGTATGTGTTCACTTTAGGTGGAGGTCCAGTGAGTTAAAGATCGATTCTCCAACATACTACCACATTTTCTACGACAGAAGCGGAGTATATGGCAGCGGTTGATGCCGGAAAGGAAGCTATATTGTTGAAAGGTTTGGTAAGCTCTTTGGGGATGGAACATGAAGTGACTAAATTGGATTGTGATAGCCAAAGTGCAATTTATCTAGCCAAGGATCAGACGCTCCATTCAAGGACTAAAAATGTTGAAGTAAGGTACCATAAGATCCGTGAATGGATCGAGGATGGTCAGGTTATTCTCCAGAAAATTGATACGAGCGAGAATCTGGAGGATATGATGACTAAGGTGGTCAGTCGGGAGAAGTTTGATTTGTGCTCGAAGCTTCTCAATGTCCTCATAAACTGAGAAGGAGGGTCTCTCCGGGGGGTAGCGCCAACAGTGCTTCATGCAAGCACGAAGGAAGCGGGATAGAAGAAGGCTCAGGTAACCAATTCAAACCAAGGTGGAGATTGTTGAAATTTGGTTTATATTTGTTAAGTACAGGAAAGAAGGAGATTCGGTCGACCGGTAGAGGATCTCGGTCGATCGGAAATCTCCAGAGCATGCCAAGATTTGTCGAAAAATGAGAATCGGTCGACCGGTGCTGGGCACGCGGTCGACCAAAAATCTCCAGAGTCGTCAGAGCTCGGATCGAAGCGTGGATTGGTCGACCGATGCGGGTCACGCGGTCGACTGGAAACTTCCAAAGTCTCTCGGGCTCGGAACGAGGCTTCAAGTCGAGGATCAACACTGTAGATCATGCGACCGGTGTAGGGGCACGCGGTCGACCAAAAATCTCCAGAGTCTCCCTGGCGCTATTAAGAAGTGGGGGGGCATGCAGTCGACCGAATTGTGGCAGTTAGGCGGAAAACTCGTAGTCTGGTCGACCGATGCAGACTGTTTTGCCCACGATCTGCTTGTTTTCTTGTATAAATTTAGCCTACTATTTAAGGGGTTTTCACCCTAATTTTGGAAACCACACATTATTATTAATCCCTAGAGAGATTAAGGCTAGAGAAATATCTAGAGTGATTTGGAGGACAAATCGCCTCTAAGTACTTGTAATCTCAGTAGCTTCTCTTGTTGGAGAAGCAGACTGAAGGAAAAGAAACCCGCAGTAGACTCCCAAAGACATAGGCACATTGCCAAACCTTGTAAATCGTGTGTGTCGTGGTTACTTTCAGGTGTATTGTGTGTTTGCTTGTCTATTACATCTTGTGAGTGTTTCTTGTTGCATTAAGATTAGGATATGATCAGAAGTTAATATCTTCCGCAAACAATATTCATATTTGTGTTTCGCTGTGTGCGTTTAATCCGTCGTTCATGTTAGTAGCATCGTGAATTCTCATCCCAACAGACTTCTAAATGGTTAGTTTCCAATTAAAGAAAAAAATGCTTGAAAAAGAATTCAAACCAAATTAAGTTTATGTTCTTATGCTAGAGTAGTTTAGGGTTATATTGGGAGGGTCTCATAACAGCCTATTGAAATGTCTCGAGTATGATCTCCCAGGTGCCCCTGATTTCCACGTAGTATTAGAGTAGACAGTTAACGATCATAGCAATAGGCAGGGGTGCACATGGGTCGGGTTTGGTCCTCAACCCAACCCAACCCGAAATTTTCGGGTTGGGAAAAAACCCAACCCGAATCCGAACCCGAACCGGTTTAGGTTCAACCCAACCCGACCTGAAATTTTCGGGTTGGGTCGGGTTGGATTGGGTTGAACCCGAATTCGGAAATTTTCTCCCAAACTTGGTCGGGTTCGGTCGACCGGTGCTTAAACGGTCGACCGGTGGCTTGAACACCCGAAATTTTCGGGTTGGAAACGGTGGACTGAGAGATGTTCGGTCGACCGGTTTATTTGGAAAAAAATAAAAAAAATAATAAATAATAAATAATAATAAAATAATAAAAATCGGGTTCGGGTTGGGTTGGGTCAACTCGACCCCCTCAACCCGAACCCGACCCGAAAATTCGGGTTTTTGATTTTCCCAACCCGACCCGAACCCCTCCCCAACCCGACCCGACCCGACCAGTCGAGTTCGGATTGGGTTTCGGGTTGAACCCAACCCATGTGCACCCCTAGCAATAGGTTAAATTTTCTCCACACATGGGCATATATGGAAGTATACATAAATTCCGGTCAGCGTGAGGATGCGATTGAACGATCCTAAATCGGTTGATTGAGAATGTGTCCTTGCGGATACATTCTCAATAGTTTAGAATGACAAATAGCATAGTTTACAATGATTCCTATTAGGAATTCGATCCTGTAAATTCGTACCACGCATTGACAACACGAGATTTGGACACGAGAACATCACAATCAAGCACCCACCCAAAAAACAAGATAGATTACATGTCATAGATTAATCGGCGTAGATAAGTAATACGAAACATAGATTAAGATTCATGGTTGATGTTAGTTGATAACAGAAATTAGTTATTAACAGGAATTAGTTGATGTTAACAAAAGTTAAAGATAGTAAATTCATTCTCATGTAAATGTATTTGCGTGAGGGGTGTTAGAATTGAGTATCCAACTCAAAACAATTGACAATAAGTGAAGGGACCCAAGGATATGATCCAAGAGGATGCCCACATTTAGACGATATGAGACTATCATCTAACACTCCTCCGCACACGCGACCGGGTAATTTCTTCTATGTCTACACGTGTGAATAAATGATGAAGTGTCAAGCAGGTTGTTAGGCCTTACGGGCTTTGATATCATGTTAGAACTGTGTATTCAACTCAAAATCAATTGACAATAAGTAGATGGATCCAAGGACTTATGACTCGGGAGGATGCCCACGTTTAGGGACGTTTAGGCGACATGGGACTATCCTCTAAGAGATTTTGTAACTAAAAGGTAGGGATAATTTCCTAAACCAATTCTCAATGAGAAACCTCTTGACCCGGCCAAACTTCATGGCTTCGTCAAACCTCATGACATGGTCACTTGTGCTTCTTCCATGTGCTTTCCAACCTCGTCCACTAGAAAACCATGAATCCTTCTCGTATTTTGGATTCTAGACATATCACAACATATCTCGTTTGAAGTAAAACCTTGTTATTCATTTAAGTGATTTACCTCTTTTCTAAGCTTAAACTTTGTGGAAGGTGACAGATGACATAAGAGCGTTCAAAAAAATAATAATCGTTGGAGGTGGTTAATTATAATGGAATATCTACATAATCAAAATCTGGTTTTGTTCCATCAAAACATTCAGAAAATAAAATGGGTCCTCGTTTTAGATGTAATTAATTTGCATGCTAAAAGGCAAACCTACGTACGTATAAATCATTTTATGCACTTAATTATGAATGAGACACTCCAAAAGAAGACAGAATTTAAACTAGAAAAGAACAAAACAGATCGAGAACAACTTCTAGTTTTGACAACACATAACAAAACCCTTCTGAAGACAGCCATGCATGCATAAAACACACAACAATATTATTGTTATTACACAACAACAAATATTCAAACGTGACATTAGCTAGTGAAGTTGGAGGTTCTCATAATGATGCAACATGCATCCTGCTAAGGCTCGACCGTCCCGCGGGTGCCCAATGAGTCCATGAGGTTGTTGTGCCTCTGCGACGGACCGGACGGCGGCAGTGGAACACCTCTAAAGAACACACGATAGTTCGGTAGTCGCCGCCGCTGCCTGAAGACATCCAATTGCCCATTGCGGAGGCCGACATGTCTTGCTGTTGCACCATTGCATGTGTTAGAAGGCATTAGAAGGGAAAGGAAGAAAAGGAAGGAAAGGAAGTGTTGTCTAGAAGACATAGTCGGATGTTGTAATGTGATGTGATGAGATTGATGTGTTCGATCAGTTGTAGTGATTGGTAATGTTGAGTTGGGATTGATGTGAGTGCACGAGTCCTCATGCTTTCATTGTCATCGGGTCGTTTCTTCTTGGATTTGGAAGGAGAAAAGGAGCTTTTGGAGGGGGGAAGGAATAGTGTTTTTCTGTGTAAACGTACCGAAAACAAGATGGATATAAGAAGTGAGGAATAGAGAGTAAATGCGAGGGGAAGAGGGTAATTTAGCATCAATGAAGGGTTTCAGGAAAGGATTCAGAAGGATGTTTTGTTGTTGTACCTCTGCAATAAATAAGTAGAAGTTACATACTTATATGGATCAAGCAAGTCTTCATCTTGCATAGGATTTATTGCACGTATATATCAATTGTATTGTCACGAAGATTATTATACCAGAACTAGTCTTTTTTTAAGGTATTTTAGTTTTTTTTAAATTAAATGTCGACATGTAACTTAGAAATTCATATATTAGGCTAAGCTAACTTGAAATGCTAGGCCAATCGAGCTGAAAGTATGAGTAATATAATCAGAAAACTACAATGTGAATGCACTACAGGTAACACAAACAATAAGCACTTTAAACAGTCAGGCTCGAATAATAATCAGAGATGGAGTATTTTTCTAATCTCAGCCACAGGAAATCATATCATTAATCTAAGATTAACAAATTAACCATATAGAATCACTATATCAAAATCTAAACTAAATCAAAGAATTTAATGTGTCGAGGTTTTTAAAGATCTCGTAGCCAAAGAAAGTTGGTGGTGTTGCTAACTGAAGAGGATTTTGTGAGGTTTAGGGGCTAGGGTATTTTTTGCACTTGGAACTTGATGGTGAGGGACAAAATGGGAGAATTCATGTTTAAGATTTATTCTTAAACGTTAAAAGTTAGTAATAGGGGATTAAACCTAATTTCCGGGGCCATAATTAACACATTTCATAGTTTAGGAGTGGAAGTGTTACGTACCTTGTAACCAAGGGATCAATTTGTTGTTTACCCAGAAAAAAAAAAAAATATGCAGGAAAATAACAGTCGTGTTCCTTGAACTTGAACTTTGCCTCATTTCAAAGTGATATCTTAAACTTTGAATTCATGTACTGATGATGTACACACACACACCCTTCTTCTTTTCCGTCGTAACTTTAAGATTCATGTGTACAAATACACATACTAATATATATAAACAAGAAAGTTTCTTAAAGTTTATAAAGAGGAAAAAATTAAACTTGTAATTAAAGTTGTGGTTGGGCTGGGCAAGACAGGGGGTGATGATTGAACAGTAACAGTGATATGATGCAACCAGCCAGGGACCATCTCTCAGCTCTGAGCACTTTCATCAGTGAACAATGACTGAAAAGGCAACTAAACAGTAGAATATCTAAATCTTCTGGCTTAGTGCTTAAATGACCTGAGAGAGATTTTATTCTTACTTTCTACCATGAGGTGAAGAGAAGCCAACAAAGATGTAGAATAGTCAAGCCCACTAACAGCTATGTTGCAATTGCCACGTGTAGACGGAAAGCACACGACCAAGAATTATCTTAGAACATCATGTAACATAACATAATATGATTAGTAATGTTGTTTCTTCACTGTAAGTTGTAACATAGTATCCCAAGGTTACAATGTGTACAAGGGCAATTACGTCCATCAGACGTTTTGTAAAAGAACTTGTTGTTCATGTAGAATTGCATATAGGGTTTTCTTCTGTAAATTATAGAATTGATGACATAATTGTTATGGTTTTATTTGAATTGTTTAGATGACTCCTCTACCTCACCTTTCCTGGTGGTACGGGTAGAAGAACCGGAAAACTTGGCCTTTAGACTTGTTGTGGCTACACCTACAAGTGATAGCTAGTCTTACATTTAGGAAGTAATATAGAGCTTTTTTCCGTCAAGCTTGAGGAACTTGAATTGCCGGTTGAACTTGTCCTACTTCCAATGACGGGTTTTGACGTTATCTTGGAAGGGACTGGTTAACGCAACATTATGCTTGTGTCCATTGCTAAGAAAAGAAGATTGCAAATCCATTGACTAGACTCACTAGGTAAGGAGTGAAGTTCGAGTGATCTCAGTGTTGTGAGCAGAGCTTCCAAGAGTAAAAGCAAAGACTAACCTTTGCACCAGTGGTAACACTTCCATCGGGTCATGGTGGGTTTGTGGTTTTTAGTGACGCCTCAGGGATGGGACTTGGTTGTCTCTTGATGGAGCATGGTAGTGTGGTAGCTTATGCACGGAGACAACTCAAGATTCATGAGAAGATTTATCCTTTGAAGAGATAGCAACACAGATTTTGGATCGGAAAGAACATCAAATTCGTCGGAGAAATATTCCAATGGTTAGAGTTCGTTGGCAACATCACAAAGTCGATGAAGCAACTTGGGGACTTGATGAGGTTATCAAAAAGCATTATTCGTGCTTGTTTGGTAAGCTTTTTTATTAGCAATTTCGAGGACGAAATTTTTGTTAAGGGGGTTAGGTTGTAACATCTTGGTTCTAAGATAATAGAATAAATAAGTTAAGTAAATAAAGGAATACAAGGAGTGTTAGTTGTGGACTTAAGTGAAATAAGTTATTATTTTGGACTAAGTGGACATAGTGGGTTGTTCGGGGGCTAGACTGCAATTTTCCCCAAGTCTTTATCCCCATCTAGCAGCTGACTCAGAGAAGAGGGGTTTTTGTGGGTTTCTTCAGTAAGACAGAAGGAAAGGCTGAGAGAGAAAGGGGGATCAGAGAAGAGTCGTAGAGGCTAAGAAGATCAGGAAGGAGGGAGATCAAGGGGTCATTGCCATCGTCGACTTCGTCTCACTCTGGCGTCATCTCAGCTTCTTCTACTATTGGTATTTGGCTAAGGTATGCATGGGTTCTAGTGGGTAGGAACCAAATCCATCTTAATATGTGGGTTAGAACTTCATTGATTTGGTCTAAAAAGTCGTTCACACTAAGATTTCTTCACTAGTAGGAAATTGGAGTTATAATTGATTTTGGGTGTTCGTAATTAGTAGATGATATGGTTGGAATTTAGATCGAATTAATACTGAATCTGACTCAAATTCCAACCAAATATATCATATGTTTCAATCCAAGTTTTCACGTAAATATAGGTTTAAGAGTGTACTAGGGATACAACAAAAACAAAAACAAATGTGAGTTTAAATAATAGTTTTTTTAAAGTTCAAGGAAGCTAAGTGTTACAAAACAAAAATTCGAGAGGGGTAACTGTCTACTTTGAAAGTTCAGAGGTGCAAAGTGATATCAAGACATAGTTCGTGGAAGCAAACTGTAATTAACCCATTTTACCCCTTTTAAAAACAATAACAGTATGTTTGGCAATCTTTTTTTAATGAAGATTTTCCGAGGGGGATAACGGTCTAATTTTTCTATAAATCTCAAAACAAAACAAAAATAGATTTTGAAGAAGTGATCTATCATTTTATTCGTTTGGCTATTTAGATGGCATACAAAGGGCGCATGCGAAAGGGGCACAAAGAAAAAGAAAATGTGGAGGGGAAGTAGCCAATTAGAGAAGTTTCGTTCGCAACGGATACCTAAATGCTAAGTATGACTCATAATAATTTCTCCTTTGGGGCATATGATGATTTGTTCGCTACCTGAGGCGTTAATTTACCTACTAAAATATCGACGGTTTCTACCCAAGATCCTAGCATCACAATCCCATTTCTGTTTTTTGCCTTTTCAAACTTCTAAAATACACTCGTGATAAAAAGTGGTGTTTTACTTTAAATAGGACAATGATATCACATTTTCCTTATATTTCTCTTATTATTTATTCTGAACCTAAAAATATTACAAACTTTAGGACTTGATCACGACACCAACTTTAACAAATTCAAAACAAGACATTAGTAATGTGTAATTTTGTTAAAAATCCTATATGAATAATATTGATTTGAAATATCGTAAATATCAATAATTTAAATAGTATTGCTTTGTAATATTGTAAATTATCAATATTTCGAATAATATTACTTTTTAGGAATAGTGAGGATAAATGAACAAATTCAATGAGAAACAATCAAAAAGCATTAAAAAATAATTTCAAGTTAGATTTTTGGAGTAGAGAGAAATGTATAGGAATTTGGGGGTTTAAAAATAAGCTCTTACAAAAATCTCTCCATACATTTTTCGTTTGACAATTTATTTTCAAAATCTCTACAGAATTTCCAAAAACAACCAAAAAAATTGTCAAAGGGACCCCTAAGATTTTACTAGAAAATGAGTGCATAGTAGGAAAAAAATGGATTGCAGTACCTACAATGACACGTCGAGTAAGAGAGTTGTGTGTGAATTTTAGGATTTCGCTTAGCTTGTAAGGACCCTTTAGCGTTCGATACTCCTAAATTGCCATTCAAATTTCGACCTTCTTGGCCGAATTCTTAGCACCATCCTAGTAGTATACATACAAAGATGGGCATATTATACCAGTATACCACCCAATCTTTCTTTTAACATTTTATTCGTCTTAAGACAATAATCAACAATACAAGTCAATCATATAATCAGCAAGTACGACCATACATCAACCGTCCACTCCCTTTAGAACGACATCCATCCGGCCAACCAATTACGATCAAAGTCTGTCTAAAACAAACATAGAAGTACAATATGAAATGGCCATAACCGTAACCATCGGATTAACTCCAAGCACCGTCGGGAAAACACTCGTATCCGCCACGAATAACCCCTCGACATCCCAAGTCTCTCCGGTCACCCTCACCGCCGACGACCCCACCTCCGTCCCCATCCGGCAACTCCCCATTTGATGCGCCGAGCAAATCGGCGTCTTCAAGTCCCCCAACCTTCACTCCCCGGCCTCCCTCACGAATTTCTCCAGCTCCTCCTCGGTTCCGGTCCTCACGTCGAACCACCCTCCGTCCCCGTGCTGAGTCCCCACCTCCGCCGCCGCGGCGGCAACCAACGCCCTCAGCACCGTCTCCGTTCCCCTCCTCGGGTTCTCCTCGTCGCGAACGTCAAATTTGTACTTCAGCGACCCTGGGTAGTCCCCGGAGTTGTCCGACCCGCGGTCGCGGGCGAGCGCAAATATGTGGGTCGTCCGGGAAAAGTTGGTCATTCTTCGCCGGAAATACCCGCTGGACACCCACGGCGTGAGGCTGGCGAACATCCCCGGGTGGAGGACTGGCGCCTGGATTATGGTGTGGTATCCGGGAGTGTCGAAGTCCGGTGCCGTTGTCGACATCGCCGTTATGATCGCTCCCTCGTAGTTCGTTTTCTCCTTCTCCGGCCAGAATGGCTCCGGGAAGTGCCCCCACGCCATCACCTCCGGGTGCAAGTGGAGGTTCTTCACCAACGCCGGCGTGTTCAAAGCCCCGCCGGCGACGATTGTAACCGTGGAATTCACGACGATCGTTTGGATCCCGTTTGTTGCGATAACTCCTTTCGCGACATTTTTGTCGACGATAAAGTCTTGGAGAATTACGCCGTTACCAGTTCGACTCCGCGGTCCAACCGTGTCCGTTCCGCGGCCCAACCGTGTCCCGACCGCGTCCCCTCCGTGTCCCGACCGCGTCGATTCCGCGGTCCAACCACGTCCCGACCGTGTCGACTCAGCGGCCAGACCGTGTCCATTCCGCGGCCCAATCGTGTCCCGACCGTGTCCTTTCCGCGTCCCGACCGTGTCGACTTCGCGGCCAGACCGTGTCCATTCCGCGGCCCAATCGTGTCCCGACCGTGTCCTTTCCGAGTCCCGACCGTGTCGACTCCGCGGCCAGACCGTGTCCATTCCGCGGCCCAATCGTGTCCCCTCCGCGTCCCGACCGTGTCCTTTCCGCGGCCCAATCGTGTCCCCTCCGCGTCCCGACCGTGTCCACTCCGCGGCCCATCCGCGTCGATTCCGCGGTCTAACCGTATCCACTACGCGCACCAACCGCGTCGTATCCGCGGTCAAACCGTGTCCACTCCACGGCCCAATCGCGTCGATTCCGCGGTCGAACCGTGTCCAGTCCGCGTTGAATCCGCGGTCGAACCGTATCCACTCCGCGTCCCGACCGTGTCCAGTCCGCGGCCCAACCGTGTCCATTCCGTGGCCCAACCGCGTCGTATCCACGGTCGAACCGTGTCCAGTCCGCGTCGCATCCGCGGCCCAATCGTATCCATTTCCGCGGCCCATCGGCGAGGAACGTTTCCGTCGTGCCCTGCTTCTTCCCGTCCTTGCACCCGAGGTGGCACCACCCGCAGCTATGATCCGGCGGGGAATCCCGCGGAACGGTCTTGATAGGGAGTCCGAGAGCCGAACATCCCTTCCGGGGGACTGCGTTGGCGAAGCCCTCGTCTTCGAGATCCTCCGCCTGGACGCCCATTCTCTCGCAAACGACGTCAAGCGCTTTCTTAAAATCCTCCGTTCCGAACAACTCTAGTCCATGTTCTGTTCTCCATTCCTCTAGAACATGGTCCGGCGTCCTGATGCTCGCCGACCAGTTGATGGTCGACCCCCCGCCGATGGTGGCGCCGGCGAGAACGACGACGCTCAAGTCGTCTGTCGCGACGAGGCCACTTCCCTCGTACATTTGCTCGGCGGAGGGGCCTTCTAAGAGAGTGAGGTCGTCCCTGGAGAAGTAGTGGCCTTTCTCGACGACGAGGACCTTGTGGCCGGCTTTGGCAAGGACGCCCGCGACGACGCTGCCGCCGGCGCCTACGACGACGGCCTCGCAGTGGATGGTGAAAGGGCAGGTGGCAGTGGATGGGGTCGTCAAGAAGCCTTTGCTGCGAAGGGACCGGGAGAGGTCAGGTTCCGATGTAGTGGCGTCCAAGACGTTGCCGTGCAACGGGCTGTGGTCGTGTCTGGAGCTGTTGTTAGTGGAATCGTCAGATATCGCAGTGTTGGTCGGAGGCTTACCGGAGAATCTCGGGTCTGGGCCGCAGTAGCCGATCGCTTTCCACGCTGGATTCTCGTTTCTCTCGTTTACCTGAAGTCAATCGTTTTAATACGTTTAATTATGGGCTTAATTTCATTCATAATTAATCCTTGAAACTACGTACGTATATGGTAAAAATACCATCCCCACCTTGCAATTTGGGTCAAGTTCCTTTTATATACTTCCGATTTTTTGAAATAATTCAAAATCAAAATCGAACATTTACATTTATGATGCTAATTATATATGCACGTAAAAAATCGTACAAGATCATGAAATCGACAAATATAATGCATTTATTTTTAATTTCGTTTGAATCTTATTTAGAGTCAGATTCTAACTAGTGAACTCAAAGTTTATCTTATTTAATTTAAGTTCTCTACAATCTTACTATTAGATCTTATTTGCAATTAATTTCACTTTTTATTAGCATAACTGTTTTTCTCTTAATCTACCTTGCAATTTCAGATAAGTGGTGGATATAGTGGGGATTAAAATAGAAAATTAAGCTTCAGACTCGTTAGATAATTCAAGAAGTGAATCTTTACTCTATATATAAATATATGATTTTCAATATGCATGGATAATTCAGTTCATAAATGAAAATGTACTATTTATATTTTCAAATATAAAAAAATAAAAAATTATTAAGGAACTTGACCAGAAATGGAACAAACCCCGTGTCCTGCAATTACAAGTATATCATTACATCATGAGACTCATGACAATTAATAAAGGGAAATTTTTTTAAGCAGTTAAGCAGTTTGTGTTCATCACATCTGCGCCATTCTTAGCAGTTTGTGTGATTTAATGGGGTAGAGCTGTTAGGTGTGTGACAAAGAGAGCTTTTAATCAAGTTTTCCTTGTGAAAGTTCTGTTAGCTGACAATTGGCCATTTCCATTTTCATTATCACTAGCATGTGGAATTTATACGCAACATTTGCGTGCATGGATGGGTAGACATGATAGAGAAAGAATTCACTAATGACCATGATAATATTAATACGTACTTGGGTGAAGTAAGTGATCACGAGAGCCATTTTAATGGACTTGAAGAGCATTCTTATGGGATTGAGCCAGCATCTGGACCACGACAGCAGAATTCTCTCCCTCTGGCTCGGCGGAACCGACACGAATTTGTTGAAGAAGGGGAACCGAGAGGACAAACTCAACCTCCCACACAGGGCGAACGTACCCCACCACGTCGACAAGAACCATAAAACCACTCTGACCCACTTCACCATCGGATGTTTTAGCTTTCCTGAGATGGCGGCACCTCCTAACTGTGTAAAAAATGGAGGACTCTCATGGGGTATGATCGATAAAGACTAGCTTGCGTCATTGGAGATTAAAAAAATCTGCCAACTTAATTGGTTAACTCTAATTGGTATATAATGACCGGTGGGGGGTCAGTATCTGGTTTTCTTTATAGGAACGTGTACATGTTAATTTGCTGCAATTGAGCAGAAGCGGGTTTTGCTGCCATTTGATGCTTTTCTACCTGAATGTGGAGATGAAATTAAACTTGCTTAGCCATAGGCCACAGCAGGCTTGCATGCTGGATTCGGCTCAACCACTCAGTGCATTCAAAGTGATCAGCAAAAGCAACAACTATTTATGATATATCCGTCATAACCAAAGTGATATTCATTGCTCTCAGAATAAAAGTATTTTTTAACAGAATTATATTTATTAAATTCATAAATCACTGTATTTATTAACCCCAGCTTGTATCACCTAAAGAAAATTGCATAAGGAAAATTATGTATGTTGTTGGGTTCACGCTAGCTAAAGGGTGATCGAAACCCCAGTTTGTATGGAGTTTGTATTTCTGAGTTCCACAAATTAATTATCGCTTACAAGTTACAAAGAAAATTATTATAAAAAAAACCGTTTATAAATATATTTCAAAACCAAGCTAAAATATGTACCACATCCTAACAAGAACTAAAAAAAGAGGAAACGCATTGAAATTTCAAATCATATTTTGATATGGCACTCCAATATAGATATAAAATCAACTATATATAATCACAGAGACATAATTATCATACCAATCAAGCTCAACAAAGGAGGTAACAAACAAGAAAAAACAAGTAGAAAAGTAGAGAGGGTACTGGAGGAGAAAATGCTTACATGCTCCATCGCCCGGCCGGCTTTGGAAGCCGAGGTGCCATAAAATGTCACGAGAGAATCCTTCTTCGAGCGAGAAGAAATATCGACGGACGGCAAGAAAGTGTCGCAGATGGCCTGAGTGTTTCCATTTGTCTTGCGGAAAGATTGTTAGGATAAGATACGTGATCTCCTCTAAGTAGCTTGTGGCCGCCGACCCCTTCACCTCCATTCCCCGTTTTTTCCATCTTTCCGACCATCACCTTTCCACTATTGAGCCCAGTAGTCATGATGGCGGTTGATTACCTATATATAACAAGAAAACTGTAAGAGGTCATGAAATAGAGAGGTTGAAAGTTGGGGAACAACCTCTTATGCGTAGCTGTTTGTAGACACATTAATCGTAGGATGATTATTTTCAAAGATATATATACTTGTACAGAAAGAAGTTGCAACTTCAATCCGTACTCCGGTAACAACTTATAGCAGGTGAGATGTGGTTTTAAACTTCACGTTATAATTAAAATTAAACACAGCCAATCATCAAAAAAATTCAAAGATGTATTATATAATATATTGCACATGGTTCAAGTTATAGTGAGCTCATGACTTGTCTGATTAAGTTTATGTTCTCTACAATCTCACAATTGAATCTTATTTACGATTAATCTTACATTTTATTAGTATAAATGTTTTTTCTCTTAATCTACCTTAAAATCTGAAATGAGTGGTGAATATTGTTGAGGTTTAATTTAAAAAAATGAAACCCTGAATTCACTAGAAAATTCTTGTATTGGACGTAACTGAATTAGACCGAAATTTGCAATTGCACACCTTTTTTACAAAGTAGATTCACTATCACACGAATCAAGTAAATAATTTAGCAAGAATGAGAATGAGATAAGAGCCTAGAGTCTATGGCACAACATAGTCGATTGAGGATTTGGCATCCAATTAGAGAATGACACGTCAATATTAACTTGGATGAGCACGAGCTCTTAATTAAACAAAACCCTCGGCAACATCAACCATTATCCTATGATAGCACGAGATTGAGTTGCACTCCTATTCCTACCCTCGTAATTATGGACTTCCTAATCCCTTCATCTTCATGGCCTTGAAAATTTGAAAAGTATTGACCTTTTTTCTCAATCCTTTTCGTGAACTTGGGTACTTACGATTACAACCAACTAGCCAGCTAATGGAGTCATGGGCATTAAAGCTCAATTAATAGCAAGTCTGATGCAATTAGATGTATTTTCTGTAGGTGGATCTTGTTGCTTAGAAAGTTAATTGGGGGGCCATTGACCATGTGCTGTTGTCATATTTAGGTGACAATATACTATCTAGTAGACCTATTTTATGGGGAATTAACAGTATAACTATTAGAGATTCGACTGACTGCATGAATCCATTCAAAGAACTCATTACTTAAGAAATTACAGACACGAGTAGGGATGCAAATGGTTACCAAATATCCGAGTATTCGATTCGAAAAAATTGTAATTGGTTGGTATTTGGTAAGAAATAACCTACCAAATAAATTTGGAAATGAAATTGGTCATGTAAAGCTTACCAATTAGAATTTCGGATACAATTTCGGATACATATCTTACCAAATCCGAGTATCCGAATACCAATTGTATTTTAATATAAAAAATTAATCTTATATTCATACCAAGATGAATGACCAAGATCTTCTATACTTCAGAATGGATGGTCAGATTTTGTCCATTAAAACCTAACCCATTACCCAACCCTACTCCACTACTACAGCCGACAACCGTCCACTCCAAATCCCAAATCCCTTCTTCTCCAGCGAAAATCTCCCAAATCCCTTCTTCTCCAGCGAAAACTTTAGGTTCTCCCCAAATCCCTTCTTCTCCAGCGAAAACCTCCCAAATCTGGTGCATCTCGTCCCTTTCCGCAAATCAGCCGACCTTCTCGTCTCTTTCGGTATTCCCTAAATCCCTTCTTCTCCAGCGAAAATCTCCCAAATCTAGTGCATCTCGTCCCTTTCCGCAAATCAACTGGCCTTCTCGTCATTGACGGCAACGTTGTCGATACTCGCTAGGTACTAAGTCTTCCACCAAATCCACAAGAAACTATTTTTTATTCACAGAATCTTAAAAATCCCACCCATTGCTAGTGTTCTCACGAGGAATCAGAAAACCATGCTACAAATTAATACAGTAGGTGTTGGTTCATTGTTATTTAATTTATTTCCGGTGCTAAATTAACAATATCTGATCAAGATCAAGTAGGGGTTGATCTGTTTCTTTTAAATGCATTACGTGTGAAATTTACGATGGACTGTGTAGCTTGGTGCAATCTTATCCATGACGTTCTTGTGCCACTTGGTTTAAATGTTAATGACTTGGATTTCTTGTATTTCTGTTATATGGTTGATGTTTTAGTTTACCGCAATTGTCTTTTTTATATGTTCTGAACCAGTTTGAACAATGTTCTGACTTTGAGTGTGTTATATGTTTGTGCATTAAACACTGACGAGGTTTTAATTAGATACATGAGTTGTTTTTTATGCCTTAAAAATGTTAATGACTTGGATTTCAAGTATTTCTGTTATATGGTTGTTGTTTTAGTTTTCCTCAATAGATTTTTTTTACTAGTTGAAGTTGAACTTAGTTGCTTTATTTTTTTTAGATTTTCCCCCTAAAGCATCATGGAAATGGTAGAAGTTGAAGATGGTAATCCTACTGTTCAACCTGAAAAGAGAGTAGTTCGTAAAGAGAGAAGATTATGGTCTAAGGCTTGGGCTCATTATGATAGAAAAAGATCTAAAGATGGGGATATTATTGCTACTTGTAATTACTGCAAATTAGAAATTTGTGCAAATAGCTCAAGTGGAACCACCCGTCTTCATAATCATTTAAAATTTTGCATGGCTTATCGAAGGACGAAAGGGAAAAGTTCAGATGTCGGTCAGATGCTCCTTAAAACTGGACAAACCAAAAAGGATGGAACTAATTGAAGGGAATGTGTTCTAAAAGTTTTACTTTTAAATGCCAATTATTATGAATTGAATGAGAAATCATTTTGTTCCTTGTTTATGTTATTCGTCTTTTAGAAGTGTTAAGGAATAGACTCTTGGTCCTTAACCGTAGAGCTCTAAAAAGATATTGGTTTACATAAAACAAAAGATATTCGCAATCATGGTAATTAACATGGAACATTAATTACCGAGTTAAGATTGTCGTGTTGGTCATAGATCATTGTAGCTCTACAAGTGAGTGACAACACGGGTATGCAAAAGAGGAAAATATTACTTTTGTATACTGAATAGACCTAATAAGTAAAATATTATAAAAATGTGTTTCTGTGTCATTAATATTTTACTGTGTCTTTGGTCCTTTGATATGAGACTTATATCTAATCACTTAAGGAATACTTAATTAGATCAGTGTCTTGAACTATCGATCAGTGTAGTGTAAAGGCATCGGTTGGTTAAGTATAACTTTCGTTGGAGAAGATAGTTAGTCAAAAGATTATCATTGCCCCTCTTAATTGAGTGATGATATTAGTGGGCCCCTTGATAAAGCAAAGTTATAATGTGCACAATGTGATTTGAGTTAAGTCACATATTTATAACTAGCTTAAAGAGATCAAGAAATGAATACTAATACAAAGATGACACAATACTACTTTGTGTGTATTCTTAATATCATGAGGCAAGGGACGGACACAAGTGGTGCACTCCATCACTAAATGGATCGGGTTTTGGTTCGAGTGGAATTAAGACATCTAACTAATTGGGAGCTATAATGTGTAGCTAGATACCGCTTATAGCTTGTGATATTAAGCTCTTAATATCACTGTCAACTTAGTTTAGATCCTCCCATAGGTCACACCGCAAAAACCGTAAAACAAGAAGCTTGATTTTTGGTTCATATGATGTGTCGGGTTTCTCATAGAAAATATGACACATGTGGTGAACAAGTAAAATCAATTATGTTGTATATAAACATAATTAAAGTCATGATAAATTCATATTAGATGCATATATTATGGGGTACAATAATTTATTGTTGCATAGGATAATACATTGCATAAGTTGTGAATTTGCTAAAACCCCCTTAAGTTCAAATTTTGTTGGAAATAAATCCAAAATTTGAAATAGGCAAAATCGGGTAGAAGTTCGGTAATCCGTTGAGGTTCGGTTGACCGAAGGATCTATGGATCGGTCAACCGAACGTAGAACGGATAATCGTAATTGATTGACCGAACTTGACCAAAGTGCCTGGAGCTTTGGTACGGTGTACCGAACCAGAAACGGTCGACCGAACAATGTCAAGTTCCGATATTTTCGGTTAACCGAATAGCACTCGGTCTTAGACGTGAATGAGTCCGATCGGTTAAGGAGAATTTTTCCCCTTAAGATTCGGTCATCCGTCACGTACTCGGATAAACGATCGTGACAAATTCGGTTAACCGAGTGGGACTCGGTAAACCGAACAGCGGTCGATTTTCTGCCTTTGATTATTAAGAGATTAATTTGATCGATGGTTGGATTAGCTCCAAATTTGGTCAAACGTTTTGTGGGTGCATATAATGCATTATGGAATTAGTTTGTGAGAGAAATTGTCATAAAACCGTGGCTAAAGAATAGCCATGATTAAGAGTAAGATTGGAACCTATAAATAGGTCCTTATTCTCCCTAATTGATATACACAATTCAGAAATTATTTTCTCTCCTAATTCACTACTAAAACCCACGAAAATTCTCTTAGTTTTCTAAGTCTTTGGAAGGAGAAATCTCAGAGGCTAAGGAAGGGGTTTGTAGCTAGATTCTAAGCTTGTTTGGAGATCGATTGGCTAACTCCTTTCTCTCAAACCTTGTTTAGGGTTTCGGTGAACACTCGGAGGCATCCGGCGCGGCGAGAAGCATCTCCGACGTCTCCGAATCTTCAAGAAGTTTTTGAGAACTTCTAGGTATGAATTTCGGAGCCCTTGTTTGTTTTAATAGAGTTTTGAAACTAGATGTTAAAACAAACCGATGCATGCATGAAATAAATCAAAGAAAATTGTAATTGATCCTTATTATACATAAAAATTTCGAAAATATATATGTATAATTAAACATGAAATCCTACACTAATGTCATTGAGTGTTTTAAGTTTGATCCAGTTTTAAGTAGGCAGTATTTTGCAAATATGTTCATTTTGCATGAGTATCCATTTTCCATGGCTGGTCATGTTGGATTCAGGACATTTATCAGCAGTTTGCAGCCAGAGTTTAGGTTGTTGTCCCGTACTACAGTTCAAGCAGATTGTAAGAAAACAGTTGAAAATGAGAAAGCCAAAATTTATAAAACACTTGAGAAGCTAAAATCTCGAATAAGTCTTACTGCAGACATGTGGACATCCCTTGGTAATGTTGGTTATTTATGCATGACATGTCATTATATCAATGAAAAATGGAAGCTTGAGAAGAAAATTTTGAACTTTGTATATGTGGAGTCACCTCATGGGGCTGAGGAAATTGCTAAAGTGCTTCAAACACATATTTATGCATGGAATATTGATACCAAGTTGTTTAGCATTGTGTTGGATAATTGTTCAACCAATGACAAACTTGTCAAAGAGCTTCTAGAGGATGTTAATTTCACACACAACTTGATTAGGGATGGAGATTTCTTTCATTCTAGATGTTGTGCTCATATATTGAATATTATTGTCCAAGAGGGTTTGAAAGAGGTGCATGATGTTGTCCAAAAAATACGTGATAGTGTCAAATATGTCAAAAAGTCTCAAACACGTTTAGAAACTTTCAAAAAATGTGCACAACAAAGTGGAGCACCACAGAAGGGGTTGATTCTTGATTGTCAAACTAGATGGAATTCAACATACTTGATGCTACAGAATGCAATAGAGTTTAAAAAAAAGTTTTTTCTCGCTTGCCTGGGTTTGATAAATCATATAAAACTCCACCATCTTCCGATGATTGGGACAATGCACAACAGATTTTGGAATGTCTTAGTGTTTTTCTTGATGCAACTGAAACACTTTCTGGTACAAGCTATCCAACTTTGAATCAATGCTTTAATGAGATATATACTATTCAGATTTCTTTGAAATCATGGTGCAGCAGTCCATATACTTTTATCAAGTCCATGGCTGAAAAAATGTATCCGAAGTTTGAGAAATATTGGGGCAAAGTTAATGTTCTTTTCACCACAGATTGTATACTAGATCCAAGGTTTAAATTGAAGTCAATAGAGTACTTTTTTGTGCTGGTATATGAGAATGAATTTGAGGTTACAACACAAGTGGAATATGTTCGTAACAAGTTTTCAAAGATGTATGATTTGTACAAGTCAAATTTCAGAAGCAGTTCAGCAACACAAAATAATGATTCAGTTGGAAAGGAAGTTAGATTTCATGAAATTGCTCAACAAATGGTGAAATCTTCTAGGAAAAACTTACGAAGGGATCTTGGTCAGTTTCTTCAAAGTAGTTCTTCAGTTCGATCACAGAAATCAGATTTAGAGTTTTATTTGGAGGAAGGTGTTATGGTGGTGTCAGATGATGATTTTGATATATTAGCATGGTGGAAACTTAATGAGGCCAAATATCCTATTCTTTCATCAATAGCTCGTGATATTCTGGCAATCCCAGCATCTACAGTTGCTTCAGAAAGTGCTTTCAGCACTGGAGGAAGGATAGTTGACCAATACCGAAGTCGTTTGGATGCTGAAACTGTTCATACTTTGATTTGTGGTCAAGATTGGCTATTGCTATTTTGATTGTTATGATTATGTGCTACTAATTTATTTATACTGCTTTTTTAGATTCTATTGCGCTTGAATCAGATGACGCATTGTCGACACTTTTTTCGGAATTGCATTTTGATCCTGAAAATGAAGTCTTATCAAATGATGATAGTGGCACTTATAAAAGTCTACACATTGATGGTATACTATTTGATTTAGATGTGATATCACTTTCATTGGATTTCATTTTGGCTGACTTGGGTTTATTATTGATGATTTTTTTAATTTTCAAATGCAGGTGAAGTAGAAGAGTAGAGGTGCAGGTTACAACTTACAACTTACAAGTTACAAGAAATGAAGACAACAAAGAATGACTTAAGTCTTATAGACTAGTTATAGTCTTATAGTATAGATTATAAGCTCACTTTTTTTATATGATATGAATGAAAATATATTTTACTGAATTGAATTACATACTTTGTGGAACTTATAGGCTACAATATTTTGTTAAGTGGTAGTGTGAAACCACATACTTGCTGAATGTAACTTTTATGTTTAATTTTAACCATTTTTTTGTTTGAATTATATGTTTTCTGTTGCAGTAATGTCTACAGATGGTGAAGGTGGTTACTGAAAAACATTACTATTTGTTTAAATTGGAGTGCATTGAACAGGAAAAAATGAATTTCAATTCGAATACTATTCGAATTCGAATACAAATCTGAAAACCAAATGAAATATTTTCGAATTCGGATAGTGTAATTTTTTTCCGAATACAAATCGAAATTGGTATTCGGTTATGAAAGTCGAATTCGGATACGGATATATATTGTATCCGGTTCGAAATGTATTCGTTTGCATCCCTAGACACGAGCACACATCTCTATGAAAAAATTAGATCACACAACAAAAAAAGATAAACATGGAAAAATTCCAATCTCAGGAGAGAGAAAAAACACAGCCCAACACACACATTACGAATTTGATTGATAAACAGAAAATTTACATTGGTGGAACTCATCCTCTCACGATCGTTCACCCTCTCCAGTTTTCCCCAACTAACTCTCTATTCCCCTCTTTTGTAAACCCTAACACCCCCTTGCGCCGTCTTCATTGACAACTTAACCCCCTACTCCCGGGTTCGACTTGTGCTCTACTTTGTAAGTTGTGTGGTTTATGTCTCGGCGGACTCTTAAACTCATGAATATGCCGCATTGAATTTTTCTTTTGTTCCACTTTGAATAATTCCTGGAAGATACGATTCGAGACATTGAATTTGACAAGAACTATGGGCCAATAGAAGTGTCCAATTTGCATTAATTTGGGTTATCAAGATGTCATAAATGGAATTCATAAATAATAACAAATGATATTAATTTTAGCTTTCCCAAGTACTAATCATAGTTTAGAAGGCCACAATGTTGTCTAGGTAAAGTTCAAGTGTACTCATGTGGATCGAAATTGAATAAAACCTAGCAAATCTGATATATTGTTTTACCCGGCAAATCAAATTTAAAAAAAACAAATTGCTTACACGTGTGATGAGACACTACTGTAGAATATGGAATATACGTCGGATATATAGGGGTATATACGTCGGATATAAGCATTCTCATATCCAACGTCTATGTGTACGTCGTCTCTATATAGACGTCGGTCGCGTAAAATCCGACGTCTATACCTAAAGAATAAACATCGACTGTTATATATGACCGACGTCTATACCTAAAGAATAGACGTCGGATGAATATAACAGCCGACGTCTATTCTTTAGGTATAGACGTCGGTTAATACAAACAGTCGACGTCTATACCTTTTCTCATAGGAATAGACGTCGACTAATACAAACATCTGACGTCTACTCCTAAACCTGGACAAAAAAAATAGCAATCATAGCAAACACATTCATCCTGCACCAAATTCGTTCACAAATACATACACACTTTCATCAACATGTACATACAAACATACATGCACAAACACATACATACAAGCATACACAATCATTCAACACACTTTGCATTAATTTATACATAAACACTTGGCATTCATTATAAAATTGAGGAGATTATATGAAGGCATAAATTGTATATTTGTAATACAAGTGAACTTGTTAACTAAATTACAAAAAAATGCTAGTGACATGAGAACTTCTTAATTTATCAACATGCACTAGTGCAGAAAATGTCATATACGTCGGATATACAAGGGTATAGATGTCGGATTTGGACAGTCCAAGTACCCGATGTATATTTCCCCGTCGCATATTCCTTGTTGTATAGACGTCGGCTATATACGACCAACATCTATACAGTGTATACACATCGGCTATATACAACCGACGTCTATTATATGTTAATTAACCAAAAAATACATTGGAACGTATATCAGGCATTCTGCACTCACATTAATCAAGCCCAAACTGCCCAAGTGCCAATCTTTTGACAAATAACCACGAATATCAAGCCCAACATGCCCAGGTGCCCCAAGTCGTTCGCATTCAGCAGTAAAGGAGTGGTGGAGTACATCAACCACACCAACAAAAATAAATTCTCCGATGTGGGACTAAACTATTACACCAAATAGACGTCGGATATATAGATTTACCGACGTGTATACTTAGAGTACGACCTATAGACGTCGGTCATGCTATACATCCGACGTCTATACATTGATATATCAATAATTAATAAAAAAATACACCATATAGACGTCGGTCATGCTATACATCCGACGTCTATACATGGGTTAATAGTATAAAAAAACATTGAGCCCAAAATGCCTGACCTAGATTCATGACTACAATTAATTAACAAATATAAAGTTAGGTTTCTATCTACTGATTTCATACCTTTGCACATTAGATGAGAACACCGAATATACTAATCTAAAAAAAACCAAACATACATCCCATGGAAATTAGAAACTTCACAACACAAGGTTAACAAACAGAGCATCATATCTATACGACTTGGTTCATCAAATCAAGCAACACGTGCATAATTTACGACAGAATTAAACAAAACCACACATTAAATTCAGAACAGTAAAGAATCCAACCCTCGACAACTAAAATAGAATCAATAACAAATTTCCAAAGTATTAAATATGTTTCAAGAAAACTAAAACGACAGAACCCGAAACCCAACCATACACTAGGTGATTACCAAGGGTGTAAAGGGGTCGGGAACGGGTCCAGTATGCCCCTACCCGTATTGAGCTAAATTAGCAGATACAGGTACAAGTATATACCCGACAAAAAACATGTATACTCGTACCCGACCCGTACTCGTTAAGTTAGCGGGTACGGGGCGGGTAAACGGATATAGCGGGTATAATATATAAAATATATAAATATAACATATATATATAATATTATATAAAAATATATAACAAATCTTAACGGGTATACTGATAAATGGGTACGGGTAATGCATATACTTGTACCCGACCTGTTTATTAATTGGGTAAACGGGTACATGTATACGGGTTTGAATTTTTAAACATGTATGAGTTTTTGTGCTCATACATGTACCTGAACGGGGTGAGTGACCGGATATACATGTATTATCTGCCCCGTTTACACCCATAGTCTGATTACGTTCCTATTTTGGAAACAAATATTGCATAGCTTAACCAAGAATCGAATCTGATGCAACTAACACAACAAAACGCAAAACTCGAACCCGAACTCAACGACGACACCAATCGTGAATTCAGACAATGACTAGTGTCCCACGAAACACACATGCTCTTCATTTCATAAACCCCAAGGGCATCCACTATCATTACCTAGGTCATCTTGATGACCTAGTTGATGTACACTCTCTTTTATTTTCTCTCTTTATCATGTCATCATGACCAACCTCATTTTTCTCATTCACTATTCACCAATTTATCATGACCTAGGTTATCTCACTCTCTTTCATCCACATCATTAATTTACATATCAACTTTTATTCTGTTCCAAAATAATTTATATTTACCAAAAACATTAATAATCTATTTGGAAAACCCGAAATACCTATAAATCTCGTATTTCCAAATTGCATATAATTTTTTTATTTAACCATCAATGATTAGAAAATACTAAATAGCATTAATATTAATAAAGCAAAGATTACATTAAATTAAACAAACGTAAGTTTACATTACCCGAGACAATAAACCAAATAACACACGACATAAATCAAATATTAAGCGACGCAAACCACAAAACACCTATAATACATACTAAGTAGAACTCCGTGTTTTTTTCTAGTTTATAACCTATCTTCCCTAATTTGTAGCTGTGGTTTTTTTCAGTTTAAGACTTATTTTTCCTATTTTTATGATCAATTTCAGACTTTCAGTTGTTGTTATTTCAGTTTAATTATTATTTTCTACTTTAAATTTAGTATAATATTCCTTATTTCAGAAAAGTTTGTGTATTTCAATATAAAGTTCGTACTTAAATTCTAACTATTTATCAAAATAAAAAACCCCTAATTATTATAACAAATACCAAAATAAATCTTGTATTGTTATTTTTATCATTTTTAATATGTTTTTTAAATTATTTTTTTTTAAATATGTTTTCTAATTGTTTTTATTTTTTTTAAATTTAATCTTGTATTTTTTTAAAATTCATGAATGGATTTCCAAACGACTTGGTCGACGACCCGGTCGGCGCACGACCAGGTCCTGCTCCCCACTACCAGGTCGGTTGTGGGAATGACTGACCGGTGGGGAGGTCTAAGTGTAACACTCACGATTTGTCTTTTGATAATAATATATTCTGTCCAAAAAATCCCATATTTAGAATAAATTTTTCACTATCTTGATCGAATAAAACCAAGACCAATAATTCTCACTTGTATATAATAAAATTTCGAAATTGGCTTAATTAAATAACAATTCTCAACCCCCTAAATCTCGGATAAAAATAGAGACTAAACATGCTATATTGATCCAATCCAATGTTGAGGTAGGCGATCGCCACCCGCGGTGGTCGCCTGAGCGATCACCGCCTTTCGCCCAACAAAGCAGGGCGAAATAGGCGGTCTCCTAGCCGAGGCGACCGCTTAGGCAATAGTCGTGGGAGAGTTGTCCAACGGTTATCTCCTTTTTTTTAAAATTACAATATTACCACTACCCCAAATCCTATATAAACCCCTCCAAACTTCTTTATTTTTCACACATCTCTCATTCTCTTCTTCTTCATCATTCTATTCTAACCTTCTAGTTTCCTAATCTTCAAGTTTTCACGATTAAGTCTCCGGTCTGGTGCTTAATTTTGAAGTTGGAAAATGAAGTCTCCGATCCGGTTCTTTATTCTTCAACCGCCAAAATCAAGTGCATTCTTTCTAACTTCTCTTTTAGGTGGAAAGTTAACTACCTTTGTAATCGTACTACTAAGCAATAAATTGTATACCTAAGTGTTTAGGTAGGTAGAGAGGGTGCCTAGTGACACCTTGATCGAGGAACTCGGAGTCTTTTTGAAGCCTAAATATGTATGATATTTTTAGATAATATTTGTATATTTTTTCCTATTTTTCCCGATTTTTCCTATTTTTTAACTATTTTATCAAATTTAATTGATTGAAAAATATTAAAAAATGACCGCCTAGAGCTGGGCGGTCGCACAATCGCCTTGGCTCGCCTAGGCGGTGCGTGAACACTGATACAATCTAATAATCCATCAATTTACAATATTTAGAAATACTCCATAATAACCTTAAAATTTTGCATTTTTAACCTCTTAATGTTTGCATTATTACATGTGGTATATCCAATTTTGCATTTAAAGTGTTTGCAGATAATGTGTAGTATTGATTCGTAATTGCAATAATATATCTCCTCTGTTATGTGATTTTGTCCCGATGTCGTCAATACCTATACCGTGCAATATGCTTGTTATTTAATAGCCTCAACTCCTGAGATCGTTAGATCAGTTGAGGGTATCTATGCTAATAAGTTCCGCGAGGACACAGGGGTGTCGTAGAAGTTTTCTAATTAAAAGTACAATACTAGTTTTTGCTTTTCTCTCTTACATATACTGAATTGCTAAACATCGTCCCAAAATTACTTAAATCGCCCCTTAAAATTACCATTTTGCCCTTCTCTCATTTCTACTGCTATAACGCGACATTTTACCCTCCTATCACACATCTCTCTTCGTATTCCTCTTATAATCATAAAAAACAATGTTTTGGAGGTCAGTATTGAACCAACGAACGCCCCAGTGTACTCGAATCTGGTAAAATATCTAACATCTTTTTAATAAAAAAATTACGGACGTCCGACGGAGCCGCCCCCACGTAGGAGGGGGCGTCTGGCTAAGACGCCTCCCCCATGGGGGAGGCGTTTTACCCAGACGCCTTACCCATCGGGTAGGCGTTTTACCGAGACGCTATGCCCTTGGGACAGGCGTCTGTGTAAGACGCCTCCCCCATTGGGGAGGCGTCTTAGCCAGACGCCCCCTCCTACGTGGGGGCGGCTCCGTCGGACGCCCGTAATTTTTTAATATTTTTTATTATTTTTTTTAAAAAATAATTGATTATAAATTTAGATAATTGTTAAATTAATTAATTAATAAGTTAATAATTACTATATTCGGATGACCGATACCCCTTCGGTACACCGAAACTTCAAAAACTTCACCGGCGAGGTGGAATGCCGCTCGCTCACCGGGGAGCGAGACCCCCGAACGACCTGTCGAGGTGGTATTTGTAAGTCAGGATGTTTTACCACCGGGGGATTTTGGAACTTAAAAAATGTTGGATCTGGAATTTTTTTGAATCTTCATCACTTGCAAAAAAACTCATTGTAATCCGACCGGTTACCACCGAAAACTTGCAAAGAAACGTCAAATAATTTGAGATAACACACCGTATAATTTTAATTTGACAAAAAAATTAAAAAAAACGGGACGTCTGGCTAAGACGTCTGTACCATCGTGGAGGCGTCTGGCTAAGACGCCTCCACCATGGTTGAGGCGTCTTAGCGAGACGCTTAGACCATGGTATAAGCGTCTGGCTAAGACGCCTGGACCATCGTGGAGGCGTCTGTATAAGACGCCTCAACCATGGTGGAGGCGTCTTAGCCAGACGCCTCCACGATGGTGCAGGCGTCTTAGCCAGACGCTCGAGTCAGAAAAAAAAATCCGTCTCCGTTACTTCGCCTGATCTAGGTGTTTCACCAGACATTTTCGTGATGTTGGTACTAGGAATGTTAGTAAAACTGAGTCAAAAACCTTGCTTAAAGACACGGGACGATCTGGGTATTAAATATATTGTTAAGGGCAATTTGGTAATTTCAAGGGACGATTTAAGTAGTTTTGGGGCGATGTTTAGTAGTTCCCTACGTATATGGCACACACAATGGAAGTGTTTCTCATATGTTTCATTTCCTAAAAAGGAATTGTTTCTGCCTTTTGGAATGGGAAAGTAATGATAACGTGGATACCTATGTTTTTCTTCACTCCGTTCATTATTTGTCCTTCACAAGGAACACTTAAATCATGTATCTTCTAGTCACAATATGTTTCACATTAGATTTAGATTTAGATTGGTAGAAGAAGAGATGGGAAGTACGGGTTAGGAATCTTAGGATTGTTTGATAAACAAATAAAGGTATAAAAGTTACACGAAGAAAAAGTCGGGAAGCTGGAATAGCTCAGTTGGCTAGAGCGTGTGGCTGTTAACCACAAGGTCGGAGGTTCGAGCCCTCCTTCTAGCGAATTTTATAAAAAGATTGTATGTTTTTTTGCTTCACTAAAAAATTAAACTAGCCGTGCACACCTTCATTGTTCTTGCTCATGCATTTTAATTTGCACATATAACCTACACTTGTTTTACATAATAAATATTTAAAGTTGAGAGGAATCTTGGGCACAACCCAACTTATTAGTGCACCAAGGCTCGAGCCGTAGTCTTTAAGTAATTTAGATTGGTAATGGCTTTAAGAGCCCATCATGTAAGACTTTTTCTACTTCCTAGGTCCCGTGGCGTTACTCATCCAAAATAGTTGGGTCGTACCAATTAAGTGGACCAAGTTCTACACTCCTACACAAGATATGGTGTAATGATAATTTCAATCAGAAATTATGGTTTGTTTTCAACCTTTTCACCTAAAATTTCAATTCTATTTTCAGTTTGATTTTTGATATGGGCCTAAAAATACCCACCCCACTCGGCCATTCCCACCAATATGTGACAAATTGTCCCAGTTAATTCCACAAGTAATAGCCGTTGGGCGTTGGCCCATAAAATTGGTAGCATTGACATAAACTCAAAAAATGGAGTTTTTGTAATGGTTGTCAATATTTTCTAGAAGTTCCAAATTTTTGCATAGAATACAATGTTCTCAGATTTTGTAGAGGATACTTACGTTTCAGACTTGGATAGTTCATGAAAGTACCTACAGGTATGGCAAATAATAGCAGAAGCAAGTATTGCGATAATTGTAAGATCCCTAAACCCAATTAGGGTGTTAATTTGTGTTAGGTGGAGAGAAGTGGTGATGAGATAGCAGCATGGAGCGGGTGTGCGTGAACAGTGGAGGCGTGGGTGAGGATCGTAGGGGGATGGGTAGGGGAATGGTGTGAGGTGTGGTAGTGTGTTTAAAACAAAACTTACATCTCTCTCTTTCTCTCACTCTTCTCCATTTTTTGTCTCTCTCTCCCTCTCCCTTTGTTGCTCAAGTTCCGGCGGAAGAGGCTGCGTCGACGTGAGGAGGTTTTTCGGAGGCGACATTGCGCGAGTGAGGCTCCGACGGGTTCGTCGTTTTCGAAAGGTATGTCGGTTCACTAGTGTGATTTTGTTGCTCACTCACGATGGGATGAAATGGTGGTCGGTCGCGGAAGGTTGGAGACCTCACCGGCGATGAGAACGACGTAAATCTTTGGATGGCGTAAGATTGCAGACGACCAACGGTCGACCGGTTTAGAGTATTTGCCCGACATTAATCAGCATCGGTCTAACGATGCCTTGTGGCGGTTGACCGGTAGTGCATGTGCTGGTCTGACAGGGGTTTGCCTGTTGGATTTCGATCAACCGTTTATTTGGTTGGTTCGACCGGAACTTAAGTTGCCTTATGTATTGTTCGACCGCTTTTATGCACTGTTCGACCGATTGATGACTTAGTCTGCTAGGATGCCCCCTGATAGTTTTTGATCGACCGTGACCCCTGAGTCGGTCGACCGATTAGACTTATATGATTTTGACCAGACTTCGGATTTTTATCACTTATCGATCGACCAGTTTTAGACTCTTGTTCGACTGTTGGGACTTAGATTTTGCGCAGAGAGTTCGACCGTTGCAGACTTTCGGTCGACTGAACTCCATAGGAACGGTCGACCGGATTGCCTCTTTCAGTCGACAGTTTGTGTGCAGAATTGAATTCTCAGTCCTTGTATAATGTCAACTCTGTCCACGAAAATCCGTGTCCTTGCCTAGTGCGTGATCCGGGAGGTGACGGCGGGCGCGTTACACGTGCCTGCATAGGGACCGCCGTGTGGGCATTCGGGACGTGTCACCTCCGTGTATGGATCGTGACTTAATGTGATGGATTGATGGACTCATAGTAGAGTAGCAGACCTGAGGGATCGTGGATCCCAATGTATGATGACGTGCAGCTCGTAGAGCCTGATGACCAGGCATCCTTCTGTTCGGAACCGTCCAATGTTGTGTCGGACGTATGTTGGACCACTGATGATGTGTCGGTGATGTCGCCGATGTTGTTCCGGCGTTGATGGATCGATGTTGTTCCGACTATGTCTGTTGTCGATGTTGTTCCGGCTATGTTTTCCTCAACTGAGCACCTACTGACATGATGATTGATGGACCTACCGAGCGACGACTCCGTTGGTGTGGTTTGACCACGATAGTTACAGATCTGTTTCTTATGGCGTGAACCTTGTAGGAGCTTCTTGCCGAACCCATGATTAGTATAACCGCGTGTGTGGAGCGTCACGTCTTGTTCCGTTAGACCGTTTGTGCCTACGGTAGGTCTCCAAGGGAGATCTGATGATGATTGTGGGACTGATGTCCTGTTTTACCATACAGGGGAACTATTTTCCTTAGTGTTGATGACATGACATGCTACTAGTATGATAGGTTCATTTGTACTACTGCATTCATATAAATGAGATTGACATACGGGATTTCCTTATGAAAACTCAGGCATTGTTGTTACTTGTTTTATTTCTGGACCGCAGTATGTCCAATTGGCTGGTGACGGTGGGCCACTGAGGTCGGGATCCTCTCGTTCGGACCACTGAGGTCGACATGATTTTTTTGTACTTTCTTTTGTTATATATGATGTAATCATGTAGCTTTTTGACAAACTCTGATGTAATATGGTGTATCGTTTGAATGTTTTATTAGAAGTAACAGTCATGTCTTTTGATTATTGGTCTCTGATATCTTGATGATAAATTTTAAATTTTCCGTTATTTCGAGATGTTATAATAATAGTAGAAGACAATACTCTGGCATCGAATGAAGACCCCAATCACAAGAAAATGTTGGAAGAGAGAGGTGCAGGTGTTGTAACAACTAAGTCTAGTCATGTAACGAATTTATGTATCCTGTACATTTATATAGTAATATTAATGTCGTTTATATGTGATGTGAGTTTGTGTATTTGGTGTTGCACCACCAAGTTTAGAGAGTAATAGATGTGATGCGAGTTTGCGTATTTGGTGTTGCACCACCAAGTTTAGAGAGGTTTAGATGTTAGGTGTTTTGTGAGTTATGTAATTTTGTACTAAGGTTATGCCGAATTTTAATTTGGTCTGGTATTTTGTATTTCAATTCAAATAATAGTACTTTACCATCGTCAATATTATTCCTCTAAATCCATCACTTTCAGCTACAACCCTATTAGAAATCACAACAACGCGACTTTCTTATGATACCATCTGTTTTAATTCCACTATCTAAATAAAGTTAAATAATTCCAACTAATTCAAGTTAGCCAAAATCATAAATTTATCAAACATTTGCATGTAATTTCATGTTTGAATTTATCTAAAAGGTACATAACACTTTAAAAAATATCAAATTAGTAGCGATATCTACGATTGAAAGACATGTTCATTGATGGATAAGAGTAGCGCTTATAGTGCAAGAGTCGTTGATTCTAGGGGCTGTCAAATTCTAATCAAGCTAGACTCGATAAAACTCCACTTGTTTATTAAACGAGAGTCAAATTTAAATACCAAAATTTACTCATTTAATAAACAAGTCAAATCTAACTCGACTCGGTTAGCTCGACAAGAACTCGTTTAACTCATTTAAGTTTATACACATATTACATATATATCACACGTAAATATAAGATTTTCTATATTCTAATTATTTAAAAGTAGATTATATAATTTATAAAATTTCTTATTTATATGCTAATCATGTTCCGTAATTTTTTTATATAATAAAAAAACTAAAAATTCGAATTTAAGAAAAAAAAATTCCAAAAGTACTCGGATCGCGGTTGTGAATCGCGATCCGTGATTTTTTTTTTAAATTTGTTTTTTAAATAATTTTTTTATATTTTTTTTAAGTTTTCTGTTTTAGTTTTATTTTCTTTATTTCTGTTTTTCTTTTTTATTATAATTATTTGTAATCTTTTTTAAAATCTTTTTTTTTCAAAATATGTTTTCTAATTTATATTATTTTTTAAAAATTTAAAAATTTGTTTTTACTTTTTTCAAAAATCGACCTCTAAATCACGTCGATAACTGGACGTATTGAAATGTTAGGGTATTTTATACAATAAAAAATAAAATTTCTTAACCAGAATAAGAAATTATTTACAAATGAATTTTAAACAAACACTAAAACTAATTAAAACAAAAATTTGATAACGATTGTCGAAAATTCGTAGGGTGTACACACATTGCAAACAGTTTTGGAGGTCGATACAGCAAAAAATTAAAAACACAATTATTTTTTTAAAAAAATAATAACAATTACAAAACAGACTTTGCAAAGAAAGATAATAAAAAAGCTTAATTAAAATAATTTAAAAAAATTCAAAACATAAAACACTCCAACTAAAATCCGTGAATTTATTTTCTTTTATTGTTTTTTATTTTATGTTTTGATTTTTTTAAAATCATTTTAACTATGTTATATATATATATACTGCAAAATATGTTTTCTAATTTTTATAAAGTTTTTAAAAAAATTAGATTTGTTTTTAATTTTTTGCAGTATCGACTTTCAAAACTGTTTGTAATGTGTATCCACCCTACGATTTTTTGACAAATTTATAAAAATTAGAAAACATATTTTAAAGTATATATATAAAAAATATAGTTAAACCCTACGAATTTTGAATATAAAATATTTTGAAGTATTAGAAAACTGTTTGTAATATGTATCCACCCTACGAATTTTTGATAACGTTACCAATTTTAAAATGTACGTATATTGGTATTCGAAATTTAATTTTTTTATTAGATAAAAAATGTACCTAGTTAATACTATATTTTGATGTATATATATATATATATAACATAGTTAAAATGATTTTAAAAAAATCAAAACATAAAATAAAAAACAATAAAAGAAAATAAATAAAATTACGGATTTTAGTTTGAGTATTTTTTGTTTTGAATTTTTTTGGGGGAGACGGAGCGCGGGTGGGAACCACACGATCCGTGCCCCACGGATCGCGGGTCACGATCCGAATAGTTTTGGAATATTTTTTTCTTCCTAAAATTCGAATTTTTAGTTTTTTTTTATTATATAAAAAAATTACGGAATCATGTTTGTAAAATATAAATAATATATTTTACAAGTTAATCAAATCTTAAACGGAACTGAAAAACTTGTTAAACGATCAAACAAACCAAACTCGAGCTCGACGAGTCCAAGTGTAAACTCAACCAATTTATTAAACGAACAAGACCAAACTCAAATAGTTTATTAAACGAGTTCAACGAGCTGGACTCGTTTACACCCTAGATATTCATTGAATGTCCTCGTGGTTAGCAAGAGAAACAATTACAATTACAACATTCCACCAGGCAAAACATACAATCCCACATTACTTCCACAAGCTTAAGACTTGTTCATGTCATCATGTCCAATAACTCCCTCCTACTTCAAAGTAATCATATATTCCTTCTTAATCACAGTGGTGTAAGGTAGGTTTCGGTAGTGGTGGTGTTTACTTCCACAGGCTTTCTTGAACGGTTTCGGCCTCTATGCATGTGTCTCTCGCAGTACTTCTGCTCCGGCACCACGCCCCTCGAGCACCGCCACTTCTTCCCATCCGTCCTCCGGCACCTCCCAGGCTCTGGTTCCATTAGATTCCGGTAGTCAAAGCACTGCCCACCACCACAGTCAATTACTGCAATAAATAAGAGCAAATCAAACCAAGTGATAACAATATGATTAAGATCTCATATTGTTTAACAATAAACATGACATTGTTGATTATTAGCAGGTTATGATTTTAGAAAAGATAGGGAGTAAGGAATAGGGACCAACTATTAACTTCAGAGATTTAATTTAAGCCTACATTAAATTTAAATGTGAATTAAATATAAATAATTCACAAAGTTACTCGTTACGACTTACCACGCTGCCTAAACATCATCTGGTCAACTAAAATAATAAACGGTGATGCTAAATTAAAGGGTTAATTGCTTAAGTGGACTTCAAATAAATACAAATACCAACCAACCCCCTTTAATTTCTTGTAATATCTTAAATATTCTTGAATTTTATCTCACATAGGACTGGATGTACTTTAGATCAACCTTTTAAAGCTTAAATTAAGGTTCTAACGTCTGACAAAATCATCTACTGCCAAGTCGGTAGCTATGTAAGATATCACTAAAAATTGAAGCTATGATCTTTTGAGTTATTCGGAGGGTATTTAAGTAAACAACCTTAATTCAAGGACAAAACCTTTCAAACACAACCTCAATCATACATTAGCATATTAAATCATGTCAAGACAAAACCATAACAGTCAGTTAGCTTACGAGAAGGGTGGAAAGGAGATCTTATGCCAGCAGCAGCAACACTCTTCCAAATGGGAAGAACAAGGTGGAGAGGCACAGGAAGGCCAGAGACCATGTAGCTGTAGATAAGAGCCTGGTGTTGGAGCTCTTGAAGCTGGAAGAAGGTGAAGGCAGACTTGGGCTGTTCATTCCCAAGCCCAAGAGTCAAGGCCACTGGTGGAGAGGAAGAGGACATGTTTGGAGTGTCTGAGTTGGTTCAGAGAATGGAATGGTGTGGAACGATGAGATGAGGTAAATGTAGAGGTGAGTGAAGTGAGATTTTGAGTTTGGAAGAATAAGTGTGGAGTGGTACTCTGCTCTGCTGTGCCTGTAATAGACAAGTAGACAACTGCACTACTGCTAGGGGACAAATGTGAGAAGAGGGTGTTTGGATTTTGCCATTGGTTTTGTGAATATTTACGTTCATGCCCTTTGGCTTTTTTTCACTCGCTCCCAAAAAGAGCATTTGTTTGACGATCACTTGTTTCTATACGGCGGCCATCAGATGCAAACTTTAACAAAATATCTACATGTAAAGAAGCTTAACCTAAAGTTTGCTTCTTCTACGATAAAGTTGTTGTTCATTTTTCACATCTTCTAATGCAAACGTGAGACATTTCAAATGGTGTTTAGATGTTGTTTGGGGACTAAAAAGTTTTGCAAATTATACACTACCTCAATTATTGAAATGACCCAATTAAGCTACCTGAAGCTGGATTGGTTGATACATCATAGACCCTTGCATCACTTTGAATGCAATGGGAATGCAAAAAACCTTACACAACTGAATGGGTCGGTAAACTTGATCACTATAGCCATACTTAGATCATTAGACGGGTAGCTCAACTATACTGGATTATTTGTGGGTGATTTTGTTAGATGGATGGCTCAATTGGTTACTTACGAGTAATTTTGTTAGATGCATTAGCTAAATTTTACTTGGTTATCTGTGAGTAATTTTTGTGCGTAAGCTTTTCGATTGAGATAACCCAATAAACAACCATCACTTGTGAAATAGCAAACTTCGACTTGGTATGTGTGCAGGGGCAAAAGTGGAAGAATCGAGCTGGATTTTGTCACCCTATCTCCCGTAGACCATAGCATGTCGAGTCTTATTATTCTTGTGACTTGATAGGTTGTACTGGGCTTGCAAATCGCCTGAGATGCCACCAGAATTAGGTTCCATATATTATTTATATGCATAATTATAAATACAGGTTATCGCTTGGTTATCTTCTCAATTTTGGCTTATTGTAGTTCCAGGGTTTTACACTTGTATTCAATTTCATAGGCTTCTCATAGGGTTGGGCTTCAAGTTGTGCGGTAATTAAATCAACCCGGCCCATTAACGTATTCTGTAGGCCGCAAGTGAGGCCTAGTTTTACGGTAGATAACTCGATTTAGATAATGGGCTGGGAGCCCTTGAATAATCCAACCCGATTTCTCTATTATCAAAGATACCCTCCATTTTCATCCCACTTCTCACTACTGTATCTTTATCCATTCGCTTAACCAAGACTACTAGACTTGGATTAGTCAAGGGAAAACATTACTTTCTCCTAATATGTGTTAACTTTTCATAAAGAACAATAAATATACATTTCCATATAAATCCGAAAACCTTATATCTTTTGATGGGCTTGTTGGATAAAATCAACAAAATCATGTAGAGGTTTCTTCCTCATGTTGACTCACTTGACAACTTCTTTGACTTGGTTGTTACCTCACAAAAACCACATTAATCACGTTATCTAGCTAGACTCGGGGTTTTGGTCCAAATTACACGTCCAAAACTTGGTCAAATAACTATAGGGATTTTAGATTTTTACTAAAGTTGTTCTCATCACGCAACAGTGTGTTGTCAACTTCAAATAGTGGTGGGAAGAGCACCCACGTAACCACAAATAATAAGATTGAAAGCTAGGAAAGAATAAACAAGAAAGTGTAAAGGGGAACCTAAGCTAGACTTCATTTATTTTCCAAAAAACAAATAAATGAATGCGTTTGTAATGAAGTCAAGCACATCAAAAGAAAGCACAAACAATCTTTTAAGAGTAGTTATAGACGGACGCGCGCGTCACGGACGCACCTTACGTGGATCTGTACAGCTCAGATATTTTTCTTTGAGTCAGCGTCCAGTCAGCGAAATTTCTCTTCGCGCGTTTTTGTCTTTTTAAAAAACGCCGGTTCCCAATACACAGATAAGACAGTGTGCAGACCCTAGGACATCGTGCAGTCTCATTATTCGTGCAGAGCCCACACTTATCATAATAAAATATTTGTTTTTAAGTTTTACGTTGAATCAACTTAATTTGTCTAGCTTACTTTATGTGTGTGTGCAGTTTACATTATGTGTTTGTCCTGTTAACGTTATGTGTCTGTCCGGAATAAGTGTATATTGCTGTACAGAATAAGTGCATTTGCAGTCCGGAATAAGTGTATTTGTTGTCCGGTTTAAGAATAAAGTGTGTCCAGAAACGGAACATAAAGTTTGTCCGGAATAAGTTGATTTGTTGTCCGGAATAAGTGTATTTGCTGTCCGGAATAAGTGTATTTGCAGTCCGGAATAAGTGTAGTTGTCCAGAATAAGAAGAAATTGTGTCCAGAAACGGAACAGAAAGTTTGTCCGGAATAAGTGTATTTGCTGTCCGGAATAAGTGTATTTGTTGTCCGGAATAAGTGTATTTGTTGTCCGGTTTAAGAATAAAGTGTGTCCAGAAACGGAACATAAAGTTTGTCCGGAATAAGTTGATTTGTTGTCCGAAATAAGTGTATTTGCTGTCCGGAATAAGTGTATTTGCAGTCCGGAATAAGTGTAGTTGTCCAGAATAAGAAGAAAGTGTGTCCAGAAACGGAACATAAAGTTTGTCCGGAATAAGTGTATTTGCTTTCCGGAATAAGTGTATTTGTTGTCCGGTTTAAGAATAAAGTGTGTCCAGAAACGGAACATAAAGTTTGTCCGGAATAAGTTGATTTGTTGTCCGGAATAATTGTATTTGCTGTCCGGAATAAGTGTATTTGCAGTCCGGAATAAGTGTAGTTGTCCAGAATAAGAAGAAAATGTGTCCAGAAACGGAACAGAAAGTTTGTCCGGAATAAGTGTATTTGCTGTCCGGAATAAGTGTATTTGTTGTCCGATTTAAGAATAAAGTGTTTCCAGAAACGGAACATAAAGTTTGTCCGGAATAAGTGGATTTGCTGTCCGGAATAAGTGTATTTGCTGTCCGGAATAAGTGTATTTGCAGTCCGGAATCAATATATGGAATGCAATAATATGATGTCGAAACAAAAAAACGTCCGCAAAGCGCGCTCCCTCTGTCCGCTCGCTTTGCGGGGGGGGACTCACGTCCCCCGCAGGGGCTGCCGCCCCCTGCCACCCCCGCACAAACTCAACAAACCTCCCACTGTATATTTTACCCCACAAGAATTACGTTTAGGAAAAAAATAGCATCTCAGATTCCCTGTTTATGTAGAAAGTTTGTCCTGTTTTGTCCTGTTTATGTAGAAAGATTGTCCTGTTTTGTCCTGTTTATGTAGAAAGTTTGTCCTGTTTATGTAGAAAGTTTGTCTTGTTTATGTAGAATGTTTGTCCAGTTTATGTAGAAAGTTTGTACTGTTTATGTACAAAGTTTGTCCTGTTTATGTAGAAAGTTTGTCCTGTTTATGTAGAATGTTTGTCCAGTTTATGTAGAAAGTTTGTCCTGTTTATGTAGATACAATGAGAGCACAATGAGATATTGATGATACATATTATTGATGGTAACTATTACACAATAAGATACAATGAGAGTACAAAGACAAACAAACAATACAAACACAAACACAAACACACAAAAATTACAAAAAATAATATATCTTCTCCCAGTAAATCACACACAAACAAACAATACAAACACAAGCACGCACAAATTACAAAGATAATATATATTTTCCCAGTAAATCGGAAAGAAGATGTAAGACTTAAACATGACCGTCTCATTCACGCTGCTTACGTTGTGAAGAACCTTGGGAGTCGGCATCAGACGCTTTTTCGACGTAATATCTTACTCGAAATGGTGATTTATTACGGAGAGATGTACAACATAAACCGAACATACGTAAGTCTTCACCACGGAGCGTTGTACATCTCTCCGGAATAAATCACCATTTCGAGCAAGATATTATTTCGAAGAAGCGTCTGATGCCGACTCTCAGGGTTCTTCACAACGTAAGTAACGTGAATGGGACGGTCGATGACACTCTTTCTTTCTTCTTCATTCTTTTTCTGTCACGGGCACTCCAACAGTGCAGCAAAGATGTTGTGGTGCGAAGTCTTCACCACCGGATCGTCACATTCACGATGCTAACGCTGACAAGAACATCGGGAAGTCTTCGCACCGTCCCATTCACGCTGCTTACGTTGTGAAGAATCCAGGGAGTCGGCATCAGACGCTTCTTCGACCTAATATCTTGCTCGAAATGGTGATTTATTCTGGAGAGAAAGAATGAAGAAGAAAGAAAGAGTGTCATCATATTTGTATTTGGGTGGAGAGAGAGAACGTGCTGAGTTGAAACGCATTTAATGTGATTTGAGTGGACATCAGGAAGAAAAAACAAAAAAACATTCATGCTTTAGCCACGTAAGGGCTGACATGGATGTCCACGTAGAGCGCGTCCGTGACGCACTGCGTTCAACAAACATTTCCCATCTTTTAATACCACGGAAATTTGGAGTTAGATGTATGCACCTATATCGGTGTTATGGTTTGACAGATAGTTTGTTTCGGATTGACCCGTGATATGATGATTAAAAAAAAATTATAACCCACAATAAATAAGAATCCTAAACAGTTTATATGGATTACGTCAACTTACACTACCGAACTCAAATAACTTAATCTTTGACCCACTAAAATTCCAAAGAAAAAGGGTATTGAAATTATTAAGTTGTAAATGAAGGACAAAGATGCAACATACTCTTTCTTATATTTTATTCCATCCACTTAACCCCACTACCCTAACCATAGTTAACTGAACTTCCAACGCCACCACCCTCCTCTTTATCACACTCCCCCAACAAACACAAACCTCCACCAATGTCTTCTTCCACTTCCACTTCCATTTCAACAATGTCGTCGATGTTGTTAGTTGTTTTCGTTCTACTTTCAACAACATTCTCCTCCGCCCACAACATCACGGCCATCCTTAACGCCTTCCCGGAGTACAGCGAGTACAACCGCTACCTAACCGAAACCAAAGTCTCCGACGAGATAAACTCCCGGCAAACCATAACATGCCTCGTTCTCCCCAACCCGGCGATGACCTCCCTCACCGGGAAACACCCCCTCTCGGCGATAAAATCCGCCCTCCGTCTACTTACCCTCCTCGACTACTTCGACTCCGCCAAGCTCCACGCCATCGCCCACGGCACCGTACTCGTCACCACCCTCCTCCAGACCACCGGCAACACCCAGGGCAACCTCGGCTTCGTCAACATCACCAATCTCCGGGGCGGCAAGGTCGGCTTCGGCTCCACGGCTCCTTCCTCCAAGCTCGATTCCCTCTACACGAAGTCCGTCAAACAGACCCCCTACACCATCTCCGTCCTCGAGATCAGCGCTCCGATCGTTTTCCCGGGGCTCCTCGACGCGCCGGAGGAGACCGCGAATCTCACGGCGGTTCTGCACAAGGCCGGGTGTAAGACGTTCTCGGCTTTGGTTCTGGCGTCAGGAGTTCTTAAGATGTACGAGTCGGCGATGGAGAAGGGTCTCACCGTGTTTGCTCCGAACGACGAGGCGTTTAAGGCCAGCGAGGTTCCGGATCTTTCCCGGCTGAGTCAGGCGGAGTTGGTGACTCTGTTACAGTTCCATGCTTTGCCGAGTTACTCCCCCAAGGCTTCGCTGAAGATGAAGAAGGGCCCGATTCCGACCCTCGCCAGCTCCGGCGCCGGGAAGTTTGACCTGAGAGTTGTGACAAAGGGAGACGATGTCAGTTTGGATACCGGAGTGGATACTTCGAGGGTTGCGAGTGATGTGCTGGATAATGCGCCCGTTTGCGTGCTTTCAGTTGATAGTGTTCTGCTCCCGGAGGAGATTTTCGGGAAGGCGCCGGCGCTGGCGCCGGGTGTGGGGTCGCCGGCGTCGGCGCCAGGTCCGGTGATTGAGAGTCCTGCTCCGGTGCCGGGTTTGTCTCCTGCGCCGGAGGTGGAAGCTCCGGCTTCGGAAGTCGGTGCGCCCACCGGTGGTCCGGTGGAAGGCCCGGATGGGTCCCCCGTCGGAGCGCCGGATCAGGCGGCGGATGAGAATGCTGATGGGTCTGCGGCTGTCGGGAGGAGGGTTAGTTGGGCTTTGCTTCTCGCCAGTGTTCTGTCGTCGGTACTGTCTTCGTGATCGGGTTTGCGTTTGTTTTTTTACAGAAGGGTTTTGTGTTGGGGTTTATTCGTTTGAGGTGGACGGTAGTGATCAGAATTTGGACAGGATTTGATTTGGATGTCTGGTGCGGTGGGGTTTGTTTGTTGCTGATTTTGGCTTTTGGTTAGATTTGAGTTAGATTAGAAGAGTGCTTGGGTTTCTGTTGTCCTTTTGTGTTGTGTTCGGTTTGTTGTTGGACGTTATATTAGGTCTATCATCAATCACTGCTGATTCTGATGATGGATTTTGTTTGGTTTTCCTCTCAACTCAACTTGCATTTGGCAATACATGTGATGGTAATATCTTACGTTTGGATGGAAAATGTGGGTTTTCGATTTGGAAATAAAATTCTTGAGAATCTTGTGATGACTTGGGACTTGGGATGAGAGACGAGCAAAATCTGACAGTGGGCATGTGCGAGATGTGGATGCAGGTGCATGCATGCATGCAGAGCCTCTAGCTTTAGCTAGCAAGTGAGTCATGAGTTTGGGTTTACTTTATAATTCTCTAATCTTTATTTTCAGGAAACTTGACTGTTTGTATTAATTTAAATTGCTTATTAACCAAGTCGAGTCGAATTTAATATTCTTAATTCTAGATCATAGAAAAAATTAAAAAAACACATTGGTTTCATTGTCTTTGAGTTTGCTGGTTGGTTGTATGTTTTGACTGTGAGTCTGTGACATCAACCCCACCGATTGACTGACTCTTTGCCCAGGTGTTGTAAGAACCGAGGACTCAGTGGTCCAAACGTTTTAGGATGTTGGTGACATGACCATCGTTAGCTGGTAATTATGTCGCAGTTTGTAGCCTTGCAGTCAAGTCTTGTATACAAAGGTGTAAAATCGTGGGTATAGAACTATAGATTGTTAATATAAAGTCTTGTATACAAAGGTGGAAAATAATGGCCATAGACGTGAATATAAATAGTATGCATATACAAATGAAGAAAATCTTAGGACGAAATATCAAAAACGATAGTTAGAAATATAAAATATTTTTGTCGCAACATCTTGACCGGCGTACTCTGACGAAGATCGAGATTCGCACAAAATAATGATAAAGAAGAGGAGTGAGATGGTTACAGAAATTCGTAACGTAAAAGAATGTCTTTTTAAGTTGAGAACTTATTCTTTTATATTCACAAAAATTGTAACAGTCCGAACCAAAATAAATTAATTAATTAAATCAATTTATTGTCAAATGAAATATATGATAAACTCTCAAAGTAAATCAATTCATTGTCAAAAGCAATATAAGGAAAATTAATTAATTAAATTAATTATTAGGTGACATCTGACAATGACTTACTATTTACTGAGAGAGAGAAAAACAAGAACATACTTGGGTTAACCGATGGAAAAAACATGTCCTCGTTAACAAAACATTTAGCAATAGCTTTTCGATGGAGATTTTAAGAAAAAACTGATTTTTCTAAAAATCTTTGAAAAGCATATTTTGGAGAAAAAGTGATTCTCATTTTTTGTGATGATTGAGATTTGTTTTTACAAACATTCCTAAACTACCTTCTTGACTAAAAAGTTGTGTTCTACTTAAACATAACAATTATAATGTCATTTTTTTCTTTTATCTGTTTCATTTTTAATTCTCAACATCAACTTTATCAAAATCAAGTTATCACATATGAGTAATTTTATTAAAAATCTTCCTCAAAGTGATAACATCCATACAAAGATAAATTCTGCTTGTGGATAATTACGAAAAATGTTACCAAATTGATCCTCGACAAAAGAGTCAATTCATTGGTTAGTAATAAAAACACAACAAAAAAGAAACATATTGGAATTGAGGTTTTAAATATCAACTTTTCCAAAATTTCTTCGTCATTTTTTTCTTTCATTTGACATTTGATTTTAAAAACCTCTACATACGTCTACAAATTCTAAAATCAATCCAAAATTTGTTATCAAACAAACCTTAAGACCTCACTGTTCCTCGCCGGAAGAACTAACAAATAGTCTATACCAAAAGCAAGTAATTCGAGTTCAACACGCATGTGAGGGAAACTACAAATTAAGGCTAGTTGAGTAGTATGTTAGCTAATCGTCTACGTCGTTATGATTAGGGGTGCACATGGGTTGGGTTCAACCCGAACCCGACTGGTCGGGTCTGGTTGGGGAGGGGGTCGGGTTGGGTTGGGAAAATCAAAAACCCGAATTTTCGGGTCAGGTTCGGGTTGAGAGGGTCGGGTTGACCCAACCCGAACCCGATTTTTATTTTTATTTATTTTTTCTCATAAACCCGTCGACCGAACATCACTCGGTCGATCGTTTCCAACCCGAAAATTTCAGGTGTTCAAGCCACCGGTCGACCGTTTAAGCACCAGTCGGCCGAACTCGACTAAGTTTGGGAGAAAATTTCCGAATTCGGGTTCAACCCGATCCAACCCGACCAAACCCGAAAATTTCGGGTCGGGTTGGGTTGAACCTAAACCGATTCGGGTTCGGATTCGGGTTGGATTTTTCCCAACCCGAAAATTTCGAGTTGGGTCGGGTTGAGGCCCAAACCAGACCCAACCCGACCCATGTGCACCCCTAGTTATGATCTCTCCTAAGGCCATCCTTAACAGATGGACTTTTGGGGTCGGGTCGGGTCTCGACCCGACCCCAGACTCCTTAATGGGGGGGGGGGGTTCCAGGTCGGGTCGCGACCTGGGTTCCGACCAGGGTTGGCCCAGTTTTTTTTTTGTTTTTTTATTAAAAATTAGTTTTTTATTTGTTAAATAATATTTAATTGATATGTATATGTTTTTATATAATTAGGATTAATTTCTGAAAAATAAAATAAACGAAAATAATTAATAAATATTAGTAAAATAAATGTAAATAATTAATCAAAATTAGTAAAAAATAAATGTAAGTAATTAAACAAAATTAGTAAGATAATTGTAAATATATATAATTAAAGAAAATTACCTAGTAAAATAGAACGCATGAATTTACCCAGGTTCACCTAAAAATCCATTAGTAACCCCAAAAAATCAGTAGAGAATTACTAATAAATCTCAAAAATAAAAATTATTCACGGGGCGCTGCCTCTTGCCACCCCCGCCACCTCACCGGCGAGGTGGAACGCCGCTCGCTCACCGGGGAGCGAGACCCCCGACCGACCCGTTGGATTGGCCATTATTAAATCTACTTTTTTGAAATTATTTGACAATTAACGTAATTTAATTAGATTAAGTTACCGTAGAAATAATTTATTTAGTAGTTTATGTGTGTTTTGTGATGAAATAAAAAATGAGGTAAATAAAATTATGTGGATGAGAGAGAGTGTTGAAAGTGAGGTTGGGGTTAAGAAGTGAAAAATGAAATGGGTTGGGTGGTAGGTTGCATAGTATTTTCTGCTGACGTGGCGGAAAGAGAAACTGGGTTGGAGGAAAAAATGAGATTGAGGTTAATGGTGCTCTAAGAGCATCTTTAAGGCGGAAAAAACAGGGCACTGCACTACAACCCCCATTAGTTTATTGTAATGTTTGTCATCTCAATATTTTAATTGTACGGTGTACGATATGCTTATTAAGTATTCAAATAACGCATGATTTGAATCCATCTGTACGCGTAGAATCTCACTCTTCTGTTCAAACCAAGTTGTTTGTCATACAAATAACGTATTCTCCATGTGTTCCCCTTCCATCGATTTGGTTGAGCCTCATCCTAAACCGGAATTAACTAACAGTTGTTTGAAACTTAGAATTAAGTAATAGTTAACAAAGTGATGACAAAGAAAAGGTACTCTGCCGACCATGCACAAGCATTAACGCAGTGTCACACTGGTTAAGTACGAACCATGTTACTATTCCTTAATGTATCATTTCAGCTTAATTAGAGGCCTATATTGTAAATGCCATGCATTGTTTGACCAAATTCATGTGCCAGATCAAGTAAGTAAGGGCTCTTCTCACGTTTCTTCACTTCTTAATTCATGGTGTTATAAAGTGTTAACCTTGATTGGGCCTTCAAGAAAAAGGTTGGACTAAGATCCCTTTTTTCGAACATTGAGCTATTCGAATCTCGGCAATCCAGGCTTCCTAAAGAAACTGGCCTTTGAATTTGAACATCAAATGTTATGATAAGTTCTTAGGCTAATGCAACAGTTTCATGTTCTTCCGCTTGAATCCTGTTTGAATGAAAGCCATTTCTTTCGGATATAGTACAGGTGTGTGTAGATGAATTCCACGTCTACGGCTTAAGAAAATGAACATCCCTTCTCTTCAATGCAACATCTGAATACCAAACTTGATATTGTTCCAATATCAGCATTGTGAACTTTTCCCAATCTATAACTAGATGGGCTGGATACATGGAGCCTTGCTTAACAGTAAAATAAATTGATACGAAGAAGGCCATAATCCACAAAACTGGTTTTGGTTGGACTTTTGTACATACTTTTCAGTCGAAGAATCCAAACACTACTCCAGGACAGTTACTTTCGGGAGGAATTTCGCCAAGGCTAAAAAGTTGACCTCTGGATACGTTAATTCCCATCAAAAGACATGTCGAATCCAGCATTGGCAGAGAAAGCGTAACAAGAAGGAACCTTATCTATCCAACAAGCATAAAGCCAAAACAATCTCTCCTCTCTCTTGTTTCACCACTACAATGGTAAAACAAATTTCTCCTCTCTCCTGTTCGAAGAAAAATCTCAAAGTAGGCTTTGCCTAATTGTTCACGCTGGCTCTTCGATTGGTGTACAGCAAGAGCAAGGTCCACACCCCATGTGGCACCAATTAACCAACACAAACCATTCATTGAAGTCCCTGCCCTACCAATAAATTTTGGTGAACTTCTCCACGTAAATAAATAACTCCCCAACGTGAAATTGCTCGCTTTCACTAGTCAACCACACATATTAACCCAACTCTCCAAGTTGCAAAATAATCGCACTATCTTACATATATCTCTAGGAACAAAATTGGCTGTTACGTACAACATATATCTCTGAACAACGTAGCTATCTTAATCTTCCAAATTCCAACAATACAAATTATTTATGTCACAAGGATTATGTTCTAAACTTCTAAACAGCAAAAACTATACCAATTTCATCTAGTCGTATCTTTTCCGGAATTTCCTCAGCACCCCATCCACCGCCACCTCGAAAGCGTCCTTCTCCTCCTCGGCGACGGCCTTCCACCCGTCCCCCGGCAATGCGTACACCAATCGGGGTATCAACCCGACCACCTTTTCTCTCATTCTTCTAATTCTATCTTCCCCCAACCCCAACAATACTTGCGCAATCTGTACCGTCCCGTTACGCACCGCCTTCCGGTCGATCATCACCGAGTACTCCTCCTGCTCACCAGGCAGGAACAACTCGTACTGCACGTACGCGCTCCTCTTCCAGAAGAACACCGGTATCGCCCCGGCGATCATGCAATCGAATATCGACCGTCTCGTAAAACTATCGCCTCGCGGCTGCAGGCAGAAATTTGATCCCAAGAACAAATCCAGCGTCCGTCCGGTCCGGTTACTGCACTTCGAACCGGAGCAATCGACGGACCTACACTTATCGGCTTCCTCCCGGCATTGGTCTAGTAGAATTCCCCGAAAGTCGTTCTTGATCGCCGCACGTGCCGCGCCGGCGAAGCAGAAGAGAGTCGTTCTCCTTCGGCTGAGCACGTGCGCTTGCCATTTTGCCACGTCGGACAAGGTCCTCGGGTGGAACCCCGTCGGGTACGGCACACCGACGTCGAACTCGTCCCACGGATTCCGCTCGATGACGAACCTCGTCACGTTCTCCATCCCCGGCATGTACAGAAACCTCCCGCCCCAGTCCTCGTCCTTCGATCGCCGGAAGTCCCACGTGATCCTCCCCAGCATTAAGAAGTGGTCCCACCCGCCGGATCTTTCCCACGTGGGTTGGGTTTGGACCCATTTTAAGAGAAGCTCGCAGTGGCGGTCGCGGTCGGCGGAGGTGTAGTTGTTCGTCGACGACCACAGGTACTTCCCGACGGCAAGGCCGGCGTAGAAGGGGATGTAAAAAGCCGAGGCGGCGGAGGCGTTGGTCGTCCGGCAAGGGTGGGAGAGAATTCGGGTATGGTATATAAGCTCCCCGGCGAACTGGTCGGTGGCGAACCAGGTCGGCAGGAGGTCGGTGGGGACGACGCTGGCGAGGTCGGTGGAGGAAGGTCCATAGCCGGAGTTGGTTAGAGCGGCGCAGCGGGAGTTCCAGGGGTTGAGGTCGTCGCAGGACGCGACGAGGTCGGAGTTGAAGAAGGACGGGAGGTCGTAGACGTAGATTTCACCCGACGGACAGGAAGCCGGAGGGTTGGGATCGGACGGGGTCGGGGAGAAGCGGCGGAAGAGGGAGGAGACGGGGAGGAAGCGGGAGGAGAAGAGGAGGAGGAGTTGGAGGGAGAGGATGAAGACGACGACGCATGTTTTGGGATGGTCGTAGAATTTGTTGGGCTTCAGCGGAGAATCCGAACGCGGGAGCATCGGTAACGGGACCGGCGGTGACGGGAACGGGAGGGAGAGAGATGTGCGGTGGGAGTGGGGAGGGTTGGGGTGGTTTAAAATCGTTAGGTTTGACACGTGGCGGTCGTCACCGGATGGTGGCGGTTATTTAGGGGAATTAATGGCGTTGTCGGGAAGTCGTGGGGGAACTTTCGTTGGCTTTGTATTTGCTTCCCCTTACCGACATGGTGTGTATTTGCTCGGTTAATAATGTAATTAGGCATTGGTTTAATGAGAGATTATGGTCAGATGGTGCCAAATTATATGTGTCACCTCTTGAATGTAATCATGGATTGGAGTCATCTTTTTGGTCACATGTTCTGGTATGGCTCTATGTTTTCTTAGCCTTCCACCTCAATAGCACCATCCAGAAAAGCTTCTCCTACTGTTCTCTTTTGCAAGTTACAATGCAGTTGGATAATACAGATGTGCAAACAACAATACGTAGTAAATAAGGTAGATGCAGTCACACTATTCATCTAATAATTAAGACGGATCCTATCATTTATCGAAAAATAAAATACAATGAAGGTTGAGATTATGATGTAGGTATTATTGATCATGTATCGTAAATTTATGAGCACATGGAAGCGTTTAAATGAGACTAATTGGCTAAGATTTGGATGCCAAGTATAATGGCGACACACACCCACCTGTTTGCGGAAATCACTCCCATCAGTGTCGGCGATTTTAACGTATATACGTTCTTTTTACTTTTCATGATTAACTTGGAAGATTAAGTTGGAAGTGTCGGCGCTTCTCCACTGGTCCGAGCTTATCGTTACAGCTGTTGTGTTTCTACGTACGTATGGAACGAAGCCACCAATTATGATCGGAGGGATGGATGGGAAGAGCTATTTTGTCATCTACGTTACCATTTTTGCTATAGATTTATATCACCACAATAGATCCTAAACGGCTGCTAATTATATTATAATAGCTAAAGAGCCAACCTATTTATTCCTGGCTTCGACTATGACTTCGACTAGTTGTTTCCTACTTTCCTTTGCCTATCATTAGCCATGAACGCATGTCTATGCACATATTTAGACCCACGGGTTCACCTAACAAAGTTAATAGAAGTTACTCAAGTTTGACGGTTGAGCGACGTTAAAAGGTTATAATTAATATTCAATGTACATTGTAGAGTAAGTAGTAAACTAGTTATCCTCAGTCACACTAGGTTAGTTGGTTGCTTAATAATTCGGAACAAAAACAAAAATCCTCAATTATTTGCAATACTGCATGTGAGGAAGAACAAACACAGCTCTTTTAGTGCATGGAAAATATACGATTAGAATAGAACTTGTGTTACAAACTTACAACAGAGGTTGCTACAAGGCATGAATGTTATGACACTCGCTGGCTGGGAGTCTGGGACCAGTCTTTGTAGTATGAATCTAGTGGGTCCTTAAATTAAATTGTGTGTTATTTATTTTGTTAGACGTCATTTTCTGTGTTTGTTTTGTAGATTTAAAAAAACATACCACTTTATGTTTATTTTCTCTCTGATGTGGATATGTTAGCTTCTTTTTGGATGTGAATTGATACTAACATAGCGTTTTTTAATGTTTTGCCAATTGAAAAAACGCCCTAAAATAGCTTCTTTCCGAGAGAAAAATAATAATCCAAGATTAGAACAGAAACTTGATATTACTGATCGAGTAGGTAACTACTTATATTAGGTTTAGAGGAACCACATTGAATAATTATAGTAATGTCTATATATGAACTATGATATACATTCTATTTTTCAGATACATGTCTTCGTTTTCATCATTACATTAACAGGAATGATCTTGTAATTAAGGGACAAAATTAGTATAAATTTCTCAAGGTAAACACGAAATATGCCAAAAAAAATTCGGAAACAAAATCATGACATTTAATTATAAAAGATTTGCATCTATGATCCTTTTACAGAATAAATACGTCGATGTTGAAGTAAATGCACCTGATAACTTATGTGGGCCTTTGTAATTATGTGCGAAATAAGACTAATATCTAGCTTGGGTGAGAGAGGTGTGTGAAATTTAAACCCAAATTAATCAAAATAAAGGTACATATAACACAAAAAAAGACTTCTTTAATTCTCAATGAAGGAAAATTAACGATATATATATATATATAAGGGATCCACTACCTTGGGTTTTTTTAACACAACTTTTACACTAAATCTGGACCCTCCATCACCAAAACAGGAATGGTTAGGATTTCAAGCAAAAAAATTATTTTTTTATTCCTAAATCTCAATCTTCTCCCCCATCTTCCCTTTTTTTTCTCTGCTCACGTTTTCTTCTTCATCTTCCCAACTCATCTTTTTCTCCCCCGTAACCGCGAGATCACATCGTGGAAGGAGATCAAGTGGAGGTCTACCGACGCAGGTCCGTCGAGGAGATCGTGGGGTTGCTCCAGAGTACTTCCCACTTCGAGCTCGACCACGCCGAGGAGACATTGGAAGTCCTCTACAAATTTATCATGTTGTAGTCGTCGTAGGCGAATGAGTTTGCCTGCCGTTTGTAATGCTTATGAATTGTTTATCCAACTTTGTGATTGGACTTTGATAGAGAAAACTAAGCTTTCACGTGGTGTTTTACAAAGGTTGGAGTTCTGATTTGCCATTATAACGTGGAGAATAATTTGAAGTGCATTTGCCTAAAACACAGAATGATTTGGATTTGTAATTCTTGAGTAGCATTTGTTTGAGTAGGTCCTAGTCATATGAAGTTCAGAGACAACAATTACATGCTTCTAAAGTATCGAGGCATAGAAACACTCGATCTAGATTTTGAAATTTCAGATTGTGTGTAATAATGATAAGTGCTACATGTATCTTCCTATTTACAACCTTGTTCATTCGTTCCAAAATAACACAAGAGCATTGCAAATTTGTTCCCCAGCAAAATATCCATTCATTGTTCACCAACATTTCTGTTAACCAAAATTTTACAAACTATGGTAATAATAGCAACAAAGGATGCACATATATGTTTCATGTTTTTAAAGATAACATAAAATAACAAAAGACATTTGCTGCACCTCATTGATTCTTACAAGTAGTATTATAATGACCCAACTCATGGCAAATACTACACCTTCGTTTTTGTTTTTTGGCAGCGGCCATTCCAACTTCAAGGCCACTTTTAAGCCTTCCATAATCTGATTCTTTTTCAGAATTTTTCTTCTGACCTTTTGTTTTTGCGACTTGCGGATCAGCTAGTGGTGTGTCTTTAATTGGAAATTGTCTTTCCTCCACTTGAATGGGGTCATTGTTGGAACTCTTCAATTTGACAACTTCTTTAAATGCTTTGTCCATGGCATCAATTATCACTTGATAAGATTCTTCAGATTCATGTAAATACGGCAACAACAAACTTGTTTTACGATGAAAATTCAAAGTGCGGACAAAGGAAGACTTATCTGCATCGATTGTCAAAGGAATGGGAATACCATCACCTGCTTCTTTGGTTTACCTTTGAAGAATGTATTGTGGTGGTATCCTTTGAACATTTTTCCTGTGAAAGATAGATAATATATGTCGACATAGAATGCCTTTAAACTCAAACAGGTGGCATTCGCAGGCGGCATTCCATAATGCAATATTAAATGAGAATAAATTTAATATCCGGAGATTGGATACTTGATATTGAGTAAGAATTGGAAGATTCATTTTTCTCTAACTTTTCGATTGTCGACCGGAAGCTCTCTAACACTTCTTCCTCAAATATGTTAAACACATTTCGTGTGTAGACGATAGCAGCATGATCAGCTATTGGTGGCCTAATCTTTGGGACAAGTTTCATGTGCTTTGAGGCAAAATGTTCCCGATTCTCATCTTTGTACCGACGCATAAGAGCTTGCTCATACTTCACATTCACAACAAATTCTCTTAATGTAGTACCACTATGCACAAAGGAATCAAAGAATGAGTGCATACTTTCGCAACGTTGTGTGGTGTTCATACCGGCAAAAACAATTGGTCAGGTGTAAACAGGAACCCAAGAACTGCGAATATCGAAAATTTGTTTGAGCCATGACTCATCCATCATATTGTAGCTGCAGGAAAAGTTTAAAAAAATGAACAAATGTATAACATAAAAATTAAATTGTAGTTTAATGATAAATGTACCTTAGCATGATTGCATTCCATTCTTTCTCAAATTGCTCCGTCGTGACGGATTTATGTAAGCATTTTTTGATATCTTTCTTGAATGGTGATTTCTTTCTATACAAATAACCATATTTTTCTGGAAACTTCTTCATGATATGCCAAAGACACAATCTATGGGTAGTTGTAGGGAAAACTTCTCTTACCATATTCCCAATTGCTTTATCTTGGTCGGTTAAAATTGACATCGGCGCCTTTCCATTCATTGCTTCTAACCATGTTTTGAATAACCATTCGTATGATTCTTCAGTCTTATCTTGCAACAAAGCACAACCAAACAATATAGATTGGAAATGGTTATTAACACCCACAAAGAGCCCAAATGGCAGGTCATATTTATTGGTTTTGTAGGTTGTATCAAATACAACAACATCACCAAATCGCTCGTAACATAAGCGGGCTCTAGAATCCACCCAAAAGAAATTAACCATTCGAGACTCATTGTCATGTAAAATTGAAAAATAGAAGCTTGGATCTTGAGCTTGCTTCATTTTACAATAAATGAAAACACTCCTAGCATCGCCAATATCCAAATTTATTGTTCTCAAATTTCTAACATGATTCCAGCAGTCCCTACTTGAAAAGTTAACATTAGATTCATAATTAAATACCTCTGGCACTTTACCTAGGAAGTCCAATCTCGCAAAAAAATTCAACTAATTTTTTGGCAATTGAAGGCATGAACTTCTAATTTCTAAGATTACAAACACTTTTAGGACTAGCGAGCACATGATTGTGTGTGTTCTCAACTATTGTTGATATCCAATGATTTGTCACCTTCTTTCTTGACACAGTAAAAGCTACGAGACAACTAGTTCTACATGTGAGAGTCTTCTTTTTTTCTTTTCATCCACATCGGAAATGCGCTCTGACCAATGCCCCTCACACGAGCATACATAGCGTTGATACCTAATTTCAGCACTTCTAGAGAAGGTATTAGAATTTCGAATTTGCACACTAAAACCACTAACTTGAGCATAGAGATGGTAAAAGTAGTGAGCTTCATCAAGAGAGTCAAACACCATGCCTTTGAAGGGACGCACACCCTCATATTTTTCGTGACAATGTCTATGAGTGAGTTATTTGGCAAAGGTTAATAGAGCACTCCTCATCGATCAAATAGAGCACTCATCCTTTATGAACTATGAGGTAGTTTCTTAGAATCAAGTTAATTTTTATCTTGTGGAAAGTTAAGAAGTTATTTAAACCTTATCAAAACTATAACAACTAAATAACCGATAGTGTGCCAGAATGTGGTCCTCTGTGGTACCGAAGTTACACTCCGTTAATTTACACCATCCGTCACTGTATCTGAAGGTTGTTCCTATACGAGCAACAATATTCATGTTAGTAATTTATAGTTTTTGCTTACCACTGAGGAATTTCCATATAATATGTTGTTGTATTGGAAAATAAAGTATACATTCCTGCAGCTTCTAAAGAATAATTCTCAATTGTTATTGAACATATTACATTTGGTCAAGAGACTCTATGTACTTATGAAAATACGTTTTTCCTCTCCCCTTTGAATCCCTTCAATTATAACTTAGTTTAACTTGGCTGACCGCTATATTATACACATACCCAATTATTAATCAGGCAATTGTGCTTCATAGTTTGCTTTATTAATTGTTTATAAGCCGGGTTATTTTTCCTCGTTTTTTAGTTCATATTTCGTACTTATATTTTATAAGTTCACCATCCCATGTTGGGTACCTTGATTTAACTTTCCGAAGTGTATATCTAATACCCAGCATTCCACACGACAATTTGTGATTGGATGAGATTTTAATAAGATTGTATCACTACCGGGTCTATTAGTATTTGTTGCATAAAATATCGTAGATTCAATCTTTCCGTTGGCCCAGCCGCCATGCGTCTTAAAGTCTTCATGTCTACCATATTACTCATTATATCGATAATATATATTCTTTATGCTATATAGGATGAACTACATATTGTAGTTTTTTCAAGAATCATTTGACCATCCTATAAGTTTGCATCTTATGTTTTTTAGTAATCGTTTTGCTTATATGTAACTTCATTAGTGGATAACCACGTCTAAGATTATAAATGGCTATACGGCCATACACATAGTGTTGGGCTAATTATTGAGTTCGATTTGAGCTCGTTCAAGCTCAAAACATGGCCATGCCATCATGGGTTTTCCCCGTTGCACTCCGTTTACAAATTATTTTAGTTTGTTGTACTCCACCTTCAGATAGTTTGATCATGATTGTGTATTAGAGTATCATTAACCATGATGTGGATGACCTAGGTCATTCAATTTCTCTCTTTTCTCTCTCTCTCCTCCAAATTATCTGTCACATCATCATGACATAATCTCATCTTTCTCCTTTAGTATTCACTCACTAACCATGACCTAGGTCATCCCACTCGCTTTCCTCCACATCATTAATTTTCTTCTCAACTTTTATTCTATTCCAAAATCATTTATATTTACCAAAAACATTAATAAACTCTTTGGAAAAACCAAAATACCAATAAATCTCATATTTCCAAATTACATATATTTTATTTATTTAACCATCAATGATTACCAAATACTAAATACCAATAATATTAAGAAAGCAAATACTACATTAATATAAGCAAATGTAAGCTTACATTACACGAGACGATAAACCAAATACACGACATAAACCAAATAATACACGACATAAATCAAATATTACACGACATAAACCACAAAACACCTACAATACATTTAAATAAAACACACTTAAGCGTCTCTTCCGCCGAATCGTTGCCAGATGTTCTCGATCAAATCCGCCCTCAACGCGAGATGCCGGGTTATATCACGAACGTGGTCTCTGTTGTCCATATAGGTATTAATGTCCAGAACCCGTGCAACGGAGTAAGGCATTGGTCCCGAACTCGATATGTCGCGAACATGCTCAAACTCAGTTGTATCATAAATCAAGGAATAAGAGTCACGCTCGTCCTCCACGACCATGTTGTGCATTATGACGCACGAAGAGACTATTTTGTTTAGGAAGTCAGCATTCCACACAAGATATTGTAGGATTTCATGTTTAATTGTACATATTTATTTTCGAAATTTTTATGCACAATAAGGATCAATTTACAATTTTCTATGATTTATTTCATGCATGCATCAATTTGTTTCAATAACTAGTTTCAAAACTTTATTAAAACAAATATGGGTTCCGAAATTCATACCTAGAAGTTCTCTAAAACTTCTTGAAGATTCGGAGACGTTGGGGATGCTCCTCGCTGCGCCGGATGCCTCCGAGTATTCACCAAACTCTAAACAAGATCGGAGAGAGGGAAGCTAGTCTCTCAATCTCCGATAGGGTTTAGAATTTAATTACTAACCCCTCTTTAATTCCCTTGAGAAGATGATCTCTTAAGAACTAAAACTAAACTTAAGAATTAAGTGATTTTCGTGGAGATTTATGGAGAGAGAATTTTTGCATAAGTAATAATGAATTAATTTTGGAGGTAATGAGATAAACTTGTATTTATAAGCTCTCTCCAAATTACCTATTCATATGCAACCCCTTGCCTATGATTTCATGAAAAATTCCATCTAACCATCCATTATTTAATAATAAATAATATTAGCCACGAATTAAATCAATTATGGACCAATTCCATGCATGATCTAATTAATTCTTAAATTAATTCTGCTGAAAATGGTCTGGACCGGTCGACCGCTCGAACCATGTTTCGGTCGACCGTTCAATAACTCGGTCGACCGTTCGTAACAGGAATTATTCCATCTCGATGTTCGGTCGACCGACCGATTACTTTCGGTCGACCGTTCGAACAGATGAAAATTCACTGCGGATAAATATCATTTCTAAGATAATAATCTCATATCATATTGACGACCAATCACCTCGTGTCGAACGAGGGGCACAAATCCTTCCAACACGTCATTAAAAATGGGAGATCGTTGACGTACGTTGAGATCGTTACAGTAGCCGAGAATACCAAAAAAGGTACGCCATATCTAGGGATCGTACGATGCTATAACCTTTAACATAAGTGTTGCCTTGCCGCTCTAACCTTGATATTGTCCTTTCCAAGATGATAGACAATTTTTCCACTCCCAGTGCATACAATCGATGCTCCACATCATGCCTGGAAAATCACGTTGCGCAGCAACGTGAAATAACTTTGTCATGTCTTCTACAGTAAGTCTTCTCAGGTATTCAACACCGAAGTTGGCTATCACTCCTTCTACGAACTTCTAGTGAGTCATCCTTGTCGTCACCTCACTAAGGCGTAGGTACTCGTCAACGGTATCACATGCAATGCCATAGGCTAACTGATTGACATCATTTCATGCTTATATTTGTATCTTATATCCATTATCTTACACTTAAGCAATACTACGTGACGAGTTTTATGTTTGAATTTCAGAAATAAAGAGGGTTGAAGAGAAGAGGCATGAAATGACCCAAAAGCAGGAAAAATGACTTAATTGTGAGACATGAGAACTAAGATGCAAGGGAGAATGACCTGAACGTAAGACTGAAGGACCTAAGAGAAAAACAGAAAACTTCACACCATCATGGGGAGTATTTTGGCAATTCGATTCGGGTTGGAGCTCCAACAAACAAAGTAGATGCATCCAAGACCAACAAATATATCAAGCAAAGCCCACAACAAGATTCAACGCAATCCGGATCCTGTAGACCGCCAATTGGCGGTCTGGATCTTCCCGGATCCGCTGATACTTTTAGAGCGCGTGTATTAGATGATGTTTAGGCTATTTTTGGTATTTGTTTAGTCCCACATCGGGGGATTGTCCCGGATTACCTTTTTCTATGGCTATAAATAGAACTCTCCCTCCTCTCATGTAATCCATCTCTCTCTTTGTGGCCATATTCCCTACTAAGAGTGAAGCCTTGAAGCAAAACTCTGGTGGAGGAAGGGCTGCTTGTATTGAGTGAGTTAATAATAGATGTTTTTCCTTTAATTGTGTTGTTTCTCTCTTAGTTTAATTTCCTTTCATATGCATGTTTGCTTGTTTGTTTTGTTTTATGCTTCTTTAATATTTCTTGCTTGATTAATGTAGTTTCATTTCAGTATAATACTTCATTTTGTTAGAGTATTGAGTTTAAATATGTGTGAGTAGTTTCATCCCCTTTGGGGGGTGGAGTAGATGTGTGTACATGTTATGTAGATGGTATGAATGCTTGATATAAATGTTTGTGAGAGATATTAGTATGCTTGCTTGAATTAATAAGAACTTTACTTGATGGTTTCTGTCATAGTTAGGTACACTCCATGCTTGTTATGTTCTTAATAACAACCTTGCATTGCTCATATTAATCACATAAGTTATTGTTGTAGATGATAGGTTTTGTCATTAGGTACCTCTTATGCATTAACAAACACTAACTAACTTGAGCTTATTGTATGCATTCAACACCACACTTATTGCATGTGCACACACACACACACACACACTCTCCACCCCTTAGGGGTTTCATTCCTGAGTTTTATCTCCTTTCATTAGTTGCTTAGTTTAGTTTGTTTTGTGATTTCATTTCAGCCTTGCTATTTTACTAGTTTAGATTAGTGTAGTTAGTGTAATTAATCTTTCTCTCTTTCTTTACTACTAGCCTTCGCACAAACCAAACGTTGACACACCTCCCAGTGGACGACCCATATTTGCCACCGCTTCAACGCGGCCGTGCACTTGCGGTTTAATATAAAACGAATCAATCACTAACATTCGCAAAGCTTCAATGGTTTTTTTGTAGTCTCGATATACCTAGTCGACCAACAACATCCAACCTTGGTTGGGAGAACACGTCGGAAGTCTCAACGACACCCAATATACGCAGAAAATACATGATTCCTCATTCTGAATATTCTTCTGAAAATACGATGACCATACACAGGAGTTTCGGCAAAATAATAAAAAATAATATGACGATAACCTCCTTCCCGATCTCTATCAGGGTTTTGGGTCCTCATATGGCGACGCCTTGGAGCCTCACTACTCGGCCCACGAGTCGCCCCACGCTCAAGCTCTTCTAGTGTTTCAATGCTTACTCATCTCCAAAGCTCGTCGAAGGCATTATCAGAGGAGGAGGAGGAGTAAGTCAGTGGGTATCTTAAATTAGAAGTCCTTGAATTAGACATGTTTGATGAGATATGTCTTACCACTTCCTTCTTTATCTTGTCGAACTGACAATCTACATTACACACATGAACCATTATCTTGTCGAACTAACAATCTACAGTACGTGTGTGATGCCTTATCTTGTCGAACTGACAATCAATAGTACACTCGTGATGTCTTAGTTTGTCGAACTGACAATCTACAGTACACGCATAATGCCTTAGTTTGTCGAACCATCAATCTACAGTAAACACGAGATGCCTTATATGACTGATTTGAAATATTGTCCGGGAATATAATTATCTTAATATCATCTTGGGGAAACTAATAAAATAGAAAACCTGTTTAGGAAGTTAAGCTCAATCAGAACAAGTTCTCTATAAATACCCTCAAGTCCACCTTAGTCATCGCACACAACTTCATTTTCCTCAACCTCCCAAACTCTCTTGAACCCATGTCTTCTCCTGACAATAACATCGAGGCCCGTCAACCCCCCCACATCCCTCGTTGTCTCTTTAAACCTCAAGGATTTGCCATGTACTCCCGACCAGATCCCTATTATCGACCTATACTTCCACACGACGTAGGAAGTAGTACCCAACAATTTCCCAAAATAATACTCCGAACAACCACCCCTGCACCAGAACTGGGGGAGCTCCCAACAATACACCCAACATCCACACCTGCAACATCATCACCACGAGAGTACATCCCAACCACAATACTGAAGGGAATGTGCTATAAAAGTTTTACTTTTATATGTAAATTATTATGAATTGGATGTGCAAATATTTTGTTCATTGATTAATGTATTCGTCTTTTAGAAGTGTTGAGGAAAAGACTCTTGTCCTTAACTATAAAAATCTAAAACATAATGATTTACATAAATCAAAAGTTATTTATAATCATGGTAATTGACATGAAACATTAATTACCAGATAAGATTGTCGTGTTGGTCATCGATTATTGTAGCTCTACAAACATTTGACGACACAAGTATATAAAAGAGGTAAACTGTTACTTTTATATATTGAATAGACCTAACAAGTGAAACATTATGAAATTGTGTTATGTGTCATTAATGTTTTCACTGTGTCTTGAATCCTAAGATATGAGACTTATGTCTTTTCACATAGGAAGTGTTTAATTTGATTATTGTCAAAAACTATCATTGAGTATAGTGATAAAGACAATAGCTGGTTAAATATGACTTATGTTGGAAAAGATAGTTCGTCAAAAGTTATCATTGTCTATCTTTACTTGAGTAATGATATTAGTGGGTCCCTTGATAAAATGAAATTATAATGTGCACATGTGACTTCTGTTAAGTTACATATTTATAATTAGCTTAAGAGGTCAAAAAATGAATGTATAATATAAATGTGACACATTTCTACTTTGTATAATATTCTTAATATCATGAGGCAAGAGATAGACACGAGTGATATTGTACATATCACTAAGTGGATCGTGTTTAGTGAAAGGAACGTGTTCTAAAAAATTTACTTTTAAATGTCAATTATTATGAATTGAATGAGAAATCATTTTGTTCCTTGTTTATGTTATTCGTCTTTTTAGAAGAGTTAAGGAAGATGCTCTTGGTCCTTAACCGTAGAGCTCTAAAAGATATTGGTTTACATAAAACAAAAGATATTCGCAATCATGGTAATTAACATGAGACATTAATTATCGAGTTAAGATTGTCGTGTTGGTCATAGATCATTGTAGCTCTACAAGTGAGTAACAACACAGGTACATAATAGAGGAAAATATTACTTTTCTATACTGAATAGACTTAATAAGTAAAACATTATAGAGTTGTGTTTTCTGTGTCATTGATGTTTTACTGTGTCTTTGGTCCTTTGATATGAGACTTATATCCGATCACTTAAGAATTGCTTAATTAGACTAGTGTCTTGAGCTATCGATGAGTGTAGTGTAAAGGCATTGGTTGGTTAAGTATGACTTTTGTTGGAGAAGATAGTTAGTCAAAAGAGTATCATTGCCCCTCTTAATTGAGTGAAGTGTGCCCCTTGATAAAGCAAAGTTATAATGTGCACAATGTGATTTGAGTTAAGTCACATATTTGTAACTAGCTTAAAGAGATCAAAAAATGAATACTAATACAAAGATGAGACAATACTACTTTGTATGTATTCTTAATATCATGTGGAAAGGGACGGACACAAGTGGTGCACTCCATCACTAAATGGATCAGGTTTTGGTTCGAGTGAAATTAAGATATCTAACTAATTGGGAGCTATAATGTGTAGCTAGATACCACTTATAGCTTGTGATATTAAGCTCTTAATATCACTGTCAACTTAGTTTAGATCCTCCCATAGGCCACACCAAAAAACTAGGAAACAAGAAATGAGGAATTTGAGTTCATAAGGTGTGTCGGGTTTCATGTAGAAAATATCACACATGTGGTGAACATGCGAAATCAAAATTATGTTATGATTAATAACATAATTAGAATCTAAATTAAATTCATATGTGATGTAAATATTATGGGGTGTAATGATTTATCATTACATAGGATAATATATTACATAAGTTGTGAACTTACTACAAATCCCGAAATGTCAAATTTTGTAGGGGTTAAACCGAAATTTGACTAGTCTGCAGTACTCTGCAAAAACGGTCGACCGTTAAACGGTAAACGGTCGACCGAATGTGGCACAGTCGACCGAAATATTGCACAGTCGACCGGATGTGTCTCGATCGTAACGGGAATTTCTACTGTTCGTTTTCGGTCGACCGAAGTATATCAGTCGGTCGACCGAGTTATAAACGGTCGACCGAAACTTGGTCTAAACGGTCGACCGATCCAGACGGTTACTGCAGAATAAATTTAAGAATTAATTAGATCATGCATGGAATTGGTCCATAACTGATTTAATTCGTGGCTAGCATTATTTGTTAGCAAATAATGGATGGTTAGATGGAAGTTTGCATGAAATCATGGGCAAGAGGTTGCACATGAATAGGTAATTTGGAGAGAACTTATAAATACAAGTTTATCTCATTACCTTATTAATAAATTCATTATCTTCTTGTGCAAACATCTCTCTCCATAATTCTCCACGAATTTCACCTTAATTCTTGAGTTTAGTTTTAATTTTCAGAGATCTTCTTCTCAAGGGAACTAAAGAGGGGTTAGTAGTTAGATTCTAAACCCTATTGGAGATTGAGAGGCTAGCTCTTCTCTCTCCGATCTTGTTTAGAGTTTGGTGAATACTCGGGGGCATCCGGCGCAGCAACAATCATCCTCAACGTCTCCGGATCTTCAAGAAGTTTTAGAAAACTTCTACGTATGAATTTCGGAGCCCAATGTTTGTTTTGATATGTTTTAAGCAATCATTGAAACAAACCGATGCATACATGAAAAACAAATCGAAGAAAATATATGAATGATCCTTATTGTGCATAAAATTTTCGAATATATATAGGTACAATTAAACATGAAATCCTACATTTAGTTCGAGTGAGCAAAACATCTTTGTTATTTAGTTAACTATAAAGTGGAGTTACATACCGCTTATAGAATAATAAATAAATTCATATGAGATGTATGATGCATTGCATACATTGCATCATATGTCTTTCATTTAGATTACTTTTACATCAATAAATGCTACTAAGGTATGTGTTTAGTCTTATTTACAGAATACAGGGATCTGAATGCAATTTACCCACATCCCGAGCATAAACGCATGCAAAAGACTCATTTCTATCATAAAGACCAAGTTCAAGATTATCAGGTTACGAATGGAAATGTATCCAAGCATAAAAGCATTCAAGTCCTAATTGCAAAAAGAACAAGGACTTAAGCACAAAAGTAGTCGGGGACTTAACTGCAAAAAGTCAAGGACCTAATTGCAAATCACGAGTAGCTTTTATTCTCTTGGAGAAAATATATAGAAAAATCAATGTATATCTCCAAATATGTGAAGTAATTAATCCGGAGCTCAAAAGAATGGAAAGAATCAATCCAGACGCGTATAGGAGGATCAAATCATACCATAAACATCCAACCAAAATCTGGACCAAATCAGAGCATGATGTGCGGCGATTCCGCCGCAGATCACACACACCATGCGGCGATTCCGCCGCCCACTAGTCGATCCGTGTGCTCCAATTTCGTCCAGTCGTGTCTGGACACGTGTACTTTCCAATATTATACCTAGATCCCTTGTAGCAACTATAAATAGACCCGAGAACGATGTTAGAAGGGTCCTTAGTCTTTGGTGTTAGTTTTTATTCTTAACCTTAGTTTTGTATTCTTCTTTTCATTAATAAAATTCTGTCTTTTATTTCTTACTTTTAGTTTTTCTTTTGTAATGTCTCAAGGACCCCTTCTTCCTCCCTCTATGAGTTTCTAACTCCTTCCAAAGGGTGGAGGTGACGGATTAGGGTGAAGAGAAGATGAATGAATGTTATTATTTTAATTTCGTGTTAGTATATTTTGATTACTTGAGTTTATGTTAAATCATTTATCATGTAATGCTTCATAACTAATATGATTTATTATAAGTTTCTGAATTCTCTAATCTAAACCTTAAATCTAATCCTCCACCCAACGGAATTCACTTCTTTGTTCTTGCTTTAGTTTTAATTGTTTTTGTTTCTTGCTTTAAATAACTAAAACCCAAAAATCTCAAAACCAAACTTAATTCTTCTCTCCTTCTTTCCCCAATCGAAATCACACTAAAAACAGAATCTCTCCCTCCTTGTGTTCGACCCGTACTTGCCACCGCTTCATTGCGGCCGTGCACTTGCGGTATAAATAAAAATCTCAACAAGTTTTTGGCGCCGTTGCCGGGGATGCGACGTAGATTTTGTTGTTTTTGTATTTCCGATTATATTCTGTTTATCGTGTGCGCGATCTAACTATTTGGATTTGCGTTTCAGGAGACAACAGAGCGCGCGGTGAAATCTGACCGCAATCTGAGCCATCTAGGCGGCGGAATCGCCGCACCACCAAGAGTATTTGCGGCGGAATCGCCGCACAACCTAGGGATCCGGTCTTCAAATTTTGAGGGCGTCGTCTGCATCTTCGGGTGGTCGTATTGAGCTACTGGAATCTCTGAGAGCAGGCGGCGAACCTGTCTGAGCATTGCGGAGGTAACTTTTCTTGCCTTTCTCGTAAAATCTGAATTGTTGAAAAGTTTCGTTTCGTAGAATTGCACGTGTTAGGGTTTAAAATTCCATAATTGGCAATATTTCAACTCTGACCTAAAATTGGCAAAATTAGAAAGACCTTAGTGCATGCATCATATAATGTTTTGTTTGCATTATTCTTGCTAAATTCTTGCAAATCAATTTCTGTTGAAGAGTGCTGGAGGCAAGGTACGTATCGCGGTTTTTAACGATTGCATTTAAGCATATAATTTAATTTGCATACAACCTTGCAATTGCCCCCATTAAAAAGACCATTGTTTGACTATCTTTGTTAGATCTAAGTTAAACTATCTTAAGGGCAACTCCGTAGGAAAAGATACGGTGGGGATTTCATCACCCTTCCGTGGCCCACAAATCACAATCCTAAAGTGTCACCCAAGCCTTAAATTTAAAATCAATTAGACATTGGCCCCTAAGGACGCGGACTCAATTAAGGAGGAGATTGGTTTGACTTGCTATGACCTGAAGCTAATTGAATTCAATTTGGTGTCTAGAAAGTGTTTTTGTGTTGACGAAAGTCTTCCAAGCGACATGGTTGTCTAATTGACACCGACTCTGTCGGAAGCGCCCCCACTAGCTATACACTGACTGGCCAACTTGGTTTGATTGGTGAGGGAGGTGAATCAAGCGAATCAATTCGACTCAACCAGTTAGGAGTCGTCAAGATTTAAGTGACACTAGGTCTAGGATTGTTTGAACCGTGCTTGTTCAGGAAATTTCTGGCAAACCCTTGAATTTACCTTTTAGAGTTAAGTTTCCCTTCTCGTCTGAGCCTTCTTTCCCTTCTCATCTTTACCTTTCTATTGTTTGTTTCCATTTTTATTATATAAAAAAAAATTAAAAAAAACGAAAAAAAAATTGTAATTAATTCTTGAAATTAAATTTGGAATTTAAATTTGGAATTTGAATTCAAAAATTGATTCAACCCGGTGCACTCAGATTTGGATTCAGGACTTGAGTAATCGACTCTCACGAGTTCATCTAGATTCCAGTCTGGAACTTAGCCCCAATCCATCTGCTGCACCACCTCACCCGGATCCAATGGGTGAGAACATAGTGGACCCACCTGTTGTGCAACCTATAACTTTGAGGGATCGATGCTACCCAACGATGGCTGCTCAGCCATCGTGCATCGTTATGCCCACCATACCGGGTCGCGACTTCGAACTTAAGGCACAATACATGAGTATGCTGCCTAAGTTCACCTCTAGGGAAGACCCATATCTCTTCCTTAGAGAATTTGAGAAAATCTGCTCTCTTATGCAATACCAGCATATCCCTGAGGAGGCAGTGCGTCTGAAATTCGTGCCTCTAGCACTGAAGGACGACGCTAAGAAATGGCTATATAGTCTAGCCGAAAGATCTATTAGGAGTTGGGCTGAGTTTGTTCAAGTATTTCTAAAAAAATATTTCCCCAACCATAAGACTATGAAGATTAGGAATGAAATTGTTGCATTCGTTCAGTCTGAGAGCGAGTCGTTCTATTCCTATCTAGAAAGATTTAAAAGTGTACTGACCCAATGCCCTCATCACGGAATTCCAAGATGGCAATTATGCCAAATTATTTATGAGGGACTGACACCCACATCTAGGGTTATGCTAGAATCTGTGAGCCAAGGAAACTTCATGTCGAAAAATGAAAATGATGCCTGGACTTTTCTTGAGGATTTAGCTGAAAACAGTATGCAATGGGACAATGCTAGAACACCTCTTAACCCGAGTATTGGATCTAGAATAGCAAGTCAACCAAGACCAGGTGTCTTAGCTGTAGATGCCAATATAGCGGCTGAAGCAAAACTAGCTACCCTTATGCGCAGAATGGAAAGTCTAGAGCTACAAGCCCAAACCTAAGTGAATCAAGCATCGTCTATCCCCTGCTCTAGATGTGGTCAGACTGGTCATGTAATGGAGGATTGTGCGGACTGGGAACAAGTTAATGCCATGTATAACCATGCTAGAAATGACCCCTACGCATCATTGTATAACTCTGGTTGGCGTAATAATTCCAATTTCTCATCAAACCAACAAGGTCAACCTCCTAGACAACAACCAAACCCGTATGTCCAAAATAATACATCTTCTGGGTTTAGTAACAATAACGATCATGAGGTGAGGTTGACAAGCTTGGAAAATTTGATGAAAACCTTTATACAAACAACCAATCAGACCTTCCAAAGGCTAGAGACACAAGTCAGCCAACTAGCACAAATAGTAGGTGAAAGATAAAAGGGTCGGTTTCCAAGTCAACCTGAGGTGAACCCAAGATCTAATAATCAATATCAACCACCTTCAGGAAATAACAACCCTAGACCGGTTCAAATGGTTAATGAGAAAGGACCGTTCCAACAAATTAATGCAGTAGTGTCATTTCGGTCCGGAAGACAAATTGATAATAATGTGGTAAATCCTAGAACTTTTAATCAATCTAACCATCAAGCAACCACATATGACCTGACCACTGAACCTGACGTCCATTATGAAACACCCAACCCGCCTACTCAACCTGAACCTGTAGCTCAACCTGAACCTGAGCGAGTCTATGTTCCTAAAGCCCCATTCCCCAATAGACTCAAAAAGAACTCAAGTGCACAAATAGAGAAAATCTTGGAAGTATTTAAGCAAGTTAAGGTGAACATTCCACTCCTAGACATGATTCAACAAATACCTGCTTATGCTAAATTCTTAGAAGATTTGTGCACTAAAAAGAGAAAAACGAATGTACCAAAGAAGGTATTCTTAACTGCGAACATATGCTCTATTCTTTCCAACACATCTCCTATAAAATATAAGGACCCTGGGTGTCCCACAATTTCATGTTCAATAGGAGATACTTTTATCAATAAAGCCCTTCTAGACCTTGGTGCAAGCGTTAACTTACTCCCATTCTCTGTCTACGAGCAACTCAACCTTGGTCCACTAAAACCCTCTAAGACAACCCTCCAATTTGCTGATTGTTCTGTTAAGAAACCAAGAGGTATAGTAGAGGACGTTTTGATTAAGGTTGGTGACTTCATTTATCCAGTGGATTTTGTCGTAATTGATACTGAACCTGTTGTAAATCCTAATCGACAAATCCCTGTAATTCTAGGCAGACCCTTTTTAGCCACTTCAGAAGCATTGATAAACTGTCGAAATGGGCTCATACAATTATCTTTCGGGAACTTAAAAGCTGAATTTAATATCTTTCATATTGATAATGAGCCAGAAATAATATGCAACCCAAGTGATGTTGTGATGAGAGCACGTATTTATCAGATTTCTGAATCAAATAAATCATCACAAAAGAAAAAAAAGGAAGTAAGAAAAAGGGGAGTAATTCATATACCCAACCACCATCACTCGAGCAAATAAGAGAACCAATTTATGTGCGGGGTGTGGAACCTGTAACTCAGGACTCTCATTGCAACATGGGGAACAATTCAACTGGATACATGCACCAATATGGTGTCATTCAATCCAGTTCTGACTATGGTTGACTTTGAGCAAATTCCATCATTCCACCACAATTCACCAAGGTAATAAGTGCATTTGCTTTATATTTGCATACATTGAGGACAATGCATGATTTAGGTGTGTGGGGGGGGGTGTTTATGTATATATTTATCTATATAGCTGTCTGTTATTTCAAAAAAAAAATTAAATAAATAAATAAAATAAAATAAAAAAGCGAAAATTAATGTTTCATGACATAGCTTAAGATTGAACTGCTAAAACCCGTGTACAAATTGCATTGAGTTTTTGTTCCTTATTATATAGTTCTGCTTGTAGAAATTGTGACATAAATCTAAGTTCCAAAGAAATAACCCATTGCCCTTTAAGACATGTATGCACTTAAATTGGATGAATCAAATCTTTGAAGTTGTTGATAAAAAGCAGAGGTTGAGGTAGGGATATTGAGAACTATTAATGAAACGTTGATTTAGGATTTTGTGGGTATATCCGCTGAAAACCCTCAGGAGACAACACTCCTCCTCCTAGGAAACTTGGAGGTTTAAAGGCTTGTTGCACATGCTAAGTGCAACCGTGATTCCTACGAAAGTGAGTTAGGATTTCCCTATTTTCAATTTTCTTTTATTCTGTTTTGCTAGGGACTAGCAAAATCTAGGTGTGGGGGTATTTGATGCATTGCATACATTGCATCATATGTCTTTCATTTAGATTACTTTTACATCAATAAATGCTACTAAGGTATGTGTTTAGTCTTATTTACAGAATACAGGGACCTGAATGCAATTTACCCACATCCCGAGCATAAACGCATGCAAAAGACTCATTTCTATCATAAAGACCAAGTTCAAGATTATCAGGTTACGAATGGAAATGTATCCAAGCATAAAAGCATTCAAGTCCTAATTGCAAAAAGAACAAGGACTTAAGCACAAAAGTAGTCGGGGACTTAACTGCAAAAAGTCAAGGACCTAATTGCAAATCACGAGTAGCTTTTATTCTCTTGGAGAAAATATATAGAAAAATCAATGTATATCTCCAAATATGTGAAGTAATTAATCCGGAGCTCAAAAGAATGGAAAGAATCAATCCAGACGCGTATAGGAGGATCAAATCATACCATAAACATCCAACCAAAATCTGGACCAAATCAGAGCATGATGTGCGGCGATTCCGCCGCAGATCACACACACCATGCGGCGATTCCGCCGCCCACTAGTCGATCCGTGTGCTCCAATTTCGTCCAGTCGTGTCTGGACACGTGTACTTTCCAATATTATACCTAGATCCCTTGTAGCAACTATAAATAGACCCGAGAACGATGTTAGAAGGGTCCTTAGTCTTTGGTGTTAGTTTTTATTCTTAACCTTAGTTTTGTATTCTTCTTTTCATTAATAAAATTCTGTCTTTTATTTCTTACTTTTAGTTTTTCTTTTGTAATGTCTCAAGGACCCCTTCTTCCTCCCTCTATGAGTTTCTAACTCCTTCCAAAGGGTGGAGGTGACGGATTAGGGTGAAGAGAAGATGAATGAATGTTATTATTTTAATTTCGTGTTAGTATATTTTGATTACTTGAGTTTATGTTAAATCATTTATCATGTAATGCTTCATAACTAATATGATTTATTATAAGTTTCTGAATTCTCTAATCTAAACCTTAAATCTAATCCTCCACCCAACGGAATTCACTTCTTTGTTCTTGCTTTAGTTTTAATTGTTTTTGTTTCTTGCTTTAAATAACTAAAACCCAAAAATCTCAAAACCAAACTTAATTCTTCTCTCCTTCTTTCCCCAATCGAAATCACACTAAAAACAGAATCTCTCCCTCCTTGTGTTCGACCCGTACTTGCCACCGCTTCATCGCGGCCGTGCACTTGCGGTATAAATAAAAATCTCAACAATGTATATATATTGTGAGGTATAATGTTTTGACATTATATATGATAATATATTACATGATATAATGTGATCTACAACATTATAACATATGGATTTGCTAAAACCACAAATTCCAATTTTTGTTTGATATTAATCCAAAATTTGGTGGAGTCAAAAACAGTGAAAAATGGTCCAACCATTTGACCACGTTTTTGCATATATTAATAAGAGAATGTTTACTGATTAATTGTTAGATTTAATCGACATTGGCCAAATGTAGTTATGGTATGATGATGTGGCAAAATAAACAAGAGATGTAAACAAGAGATCATGTGTAAGTGGTTTGCACATGATGTGGGTTAGAGGAAATCTTATAAAATGGTTCATCATCTCTTCCTTGTTAATACTAATGTAAAAATTCTCCCTCTCCCTAACTAGCTCATTAATCCATCCGAAAATTCTCTTAATTATTAAAGTTTTTGGAGATTAAATTCTCAAGAGTTTTAGATGGGTTATTAACTAGATTCTAACCTTGATTTAGAGATTGATTGACTAATTTCTTTTTCTCTAATCTTGTTTAGAGTTTTGTGAACACTTGGAGGTGAATTGGCAGACAATTCAACGGACAACGCAACTCCGGATCTTCATATAGGTTTTAGAGAACATTTGGGTATGATCATCTTCTATTTATTTTAATATATTTGTAGATTACATGATATTAGAATAAATATAAAATAATGTACATGAAATCGTCGAAAATATGGAAATCGATCTTGTATGCATTTATATATTTTTAAAAATATATAACATAGATAGAGGCACGAAATCATATAGCTCCCAACAACCACCCCCAAGCCGATCTTCTAGACCCGACCCATTTCAGATGTATTCCCAACTCCTCAGTAGTCAATCTACTAGGAACGAGGATACCACTACCCCAATGGACGAGGATATGACAACACAGACCCTTGCCCCCATCGACTTGTCCCAACATGCACCACAAACGACTACCAGCCCTCTTAGAAGCAAGAACGTATGGGCAAAAGAGGATGAGAAAACCCTCGTTTTGTCATACATGGTGATTAGTTAAAATGTAGCGGTGGAAACGAACCAGAGGGTAGTGGTCCTTTAGAGAAAAGTGAAGAATTTGTACGACGAAATGAGACTCATAAACTAGTGACTGAAGCCACGAAACCTTGATTCTGTCAAAGGGCACTGAAGGAGGATAAATGCAGCTACTATGAAGTGGGCCGACTGCATGGATGAGGCCACTCAGCGGAGCAGAAGTGGGGTCAACACGATAGACCTCATCGGGCAAGCACACGCGATTTACGAGCGCACTCACGGGATGACCTTCTCTTACTACCACACGTTGTTGATGCTGAAAGAGTGCCCCAAGTGGCGGTCTACGGTCCCCATACCCGAGATGATGCGTGAAGATAACTTTCAAAGCGATTACAACTACCAGATGCAAACTAGTCCTACCTGACCATCCACCGGTTCATCCGGAAAAAGGAATCGTACAAACTCTTCAGAAGAAAATTTCTTAGTCTCTCCTCCTCCATCAATGACCCAGAATTTGTCGGCCCAACTGCACCTCGTCCTGCGAGTGTAAAGAAAAGCAAAAGGAAAGGGAAATGAAAAGCGGTGACGGAGGATCAAGACGTGTTTGACAACGACGCACACTTCCAGTCTCTTCATATCACGACCTCGGTCAAACAAGATGAAATTGCACTTCGGCGAGAGAAAATAGTGTTGGAAAAGGAGAAAGAACAAACTGTTCGAGCTTCTATGAAGTACAACCTTTATATTTCACTTCTGACGGCCAAGGAAATCGACATCTTGACCCTGAAGGATGAAATTAATCTGGAAAGGATCATGGACGAAAATTTTAATTAGAAATCCGTCGTTTTTATTTTCAGTTTATGACACATCTTCCCTATTTTTAGTTAGGGTTTTTATTTTAATTTAAGACTTATCTTTCCTATTTTAATTATCACTTTAGAATTTTAATTGTTGTTATTTCAGTTTAATTGTTGTTTTCTACTTTAAATTTAGTACAATATTCCCTATTTCAGAGAAGTTGATGTATTTCAGTATAATTTTCATATTTTAATTATAACATTATCAAAATATAATAAACTTTAACCCTAATTATTATCAAAATATAAACTAAAACTACTTAAATCCTAACTATTTATCAAAAGAAAAATGGTTTGTTGACGCATGCGTCTGGGATGCCGTCTGACGTGGTTAATCTAGTCAGCAAAAACCAAAGATTAATTAAATCATATATTATTTATTTATTTTGTGTCACATCACACGTACGCTAAACTATGCGACATTTGGTTTTCACCATACATATCTCCTTACAACCTTCCATTATCCCCCAAAACCTTTCATTCTCCATCATTTTCTCCCGGTGGAAGGTGAGATCAGTAAAAGAGATGTTGAGGGTGACGACGCGGGTGTGAGTCTGGAGGAGGTGGGATGCTGACGATGTTGGTTAGGACGTCACGACGTAGTTGGTCGACGATGATGATGAGGAGGAGGAGGAGGAGGAGGAGGAAGTGGTCGGCGTTGGATTCTGTCTCGAGGTGAGGATGAGGAGGAATGTGGTTCTTTGTAGCTGATTTCAGTTTTTTGTGTGGTGTTTTTTGGGGAAATATTGGTTTTCGTGGCTGATTTGAAGTTTTTGGTTTTGTTCAACGATTGATTGGTCTTGATTTTTTGGAAGTATGGTTCTTTGTAGTTGATTTGGGTATTTTTGTGTTGAGTTTTTGCAGAAAAGTTTGTTTCTTTGTGGTTGATTTGAACTTTTTGGTTTTGTTATGTAATGAATCGATCTTGGTTTTTCGATGTTATTTTGAAAAGTTTGTTTCTTTGTGGTTGTTGTTGTTTAAATTTGGTTTGTCTTTTATATTAATTTTTGGGGGTTTCTGAGTTATTTTCACTGTATTAGGTTTGATTTCGTGTTCTTGAAAAGTACAAACACAAGTGATAAAAATGACAAAATAAAAAAGGAAAAACAACAACTTAAAAAATGAAAAACAAGAACTTAAAAAAGGGAAAAACAACTTAAAAAGGAACAAACATAATTTAAATAAGAACAAACATAACTTCAAAATGATGAAGCAATACTTAAAAGGAAAAACAACAACTTAAAAAGGATGAAACAATACCTAAAATGAACAAACATAACTTAAAAAGGACGAAACAAAACTTAAAAAGGAAAAATAACAACTTAAAAATGAAGAAACAACAACTTAAAAAGGAACAAGCATAACTTAAAAAATAATATACATAACTTAAAAAGGATGAAACAATACTTAAAAAGGAAAACAACAACTCTTATGTTAAAAAGTACAAAACGGTACTTAAAAGAGATAAACTCTTATGTAAAAAAAGTTAGACGTAGATGTTAAAAGAAACAAACTTGTATGTTTAAAATGACGAAAAATGAACTCTTCATTTTACCTTTGTATCCGAATGTTGCATGAAGAAACCAAAAGTTGCGTTGGGAAAAGTAAAAGTTGTATGAGGAAACCAAACGGTGCAGTGAGAAAGTAATGTTGCATTTGGAAACTAAATGTTGCATGTGACAAACATGTTATTAAATTAATTTCTCTGCTGACTGGATTGCTGACTCAACTGACCACGTCAGGCGCGTCTCGGACGCCCGCGTCCGTGTATCACGACCATTATCAAAATATAAACTCGTAATTATTAAAACAAATAACAAACCAAAACCAAAACAAAAAAATAAAATCCAAGGCCAACTGTCACAACCCGATCGTCCGGCGACCGACCGGGACGACTCCGGTAAGGATGGTCTTAAAGGTCGAGATCTAAGCTAGGGTCAAATTTAAGGCTTATTGATAACTTATTTTTGTGGCTCAATAACCAATTACCATGGTGCTTCCTAGTCTGTAGAGGCGTGCATGGTAGTGGATCGAGGAAGTTCTACGTGTACACAATTGATGTAAATAGAATACCTGCCGCATAATGATTGAGGTTTAGGATTGCATTTCATTTACACATAGGTCTTGTCTTTTGATAACATGTAGATTATCATCAAAATAAACATATCATGGCTATGATCACCAACACGATATTAACAAAATCATGTCAGGTCAATTTAATATTGATCAAGGTTAATGTAATGGGCTAATTCTGGTATGATATTATTGTGGACTAATGTATGTATTATCAGGCCCATTAGGCTAGAGAGTGTATAGATTAGATCATGTATAAGAAGATAATGAGTTGGACTCAAGTCGTATTGTTAACATTCATCTTGACCGTTATCAACGTGTAATAGGGTCTATATATACCTCATTGAATAATAGAGAACTTAATCGAGTCTTATGGTTTCTGAACTCCTATCTTCCTCTCATGTGAGGTGGAGGCCCACCAGACACGAGTTTTCGTATATGTGTGGTGTCTCAGACATCCGATCTCTAATCACAATCTCACTTTGGTTTATTTTTGGTATCAGAGTATGTCTTTGTTGACCAGAGAAGGCGTTTGGAAACCAATTAAGATCAATGTCAAACAAGCCTAGTAATGAGGTAACTTCGTTTTGAGATCTAAGACGTGCTCACTCATGATACCCTTTCCTAAATCATGTTAACGTTTCCAATTTCTTCATGATCAAGTTCACACTAGATACCTACCTTATGTGGGATACTCGAACCTCCAACCTGATCAAGTTGCAAGGAATGGAAGGTATGTTGGATGGGAGTCTTGAGGCTCCAAAAACACCAATACTCTTAGTGAAGCAGTACTGGGATATGTGGTAAGAATGGACTCGTCATATGACCATCTCTTAAGTTGTCTTTTATGCAAGAATCGACAAACGTGAGTTCTAGCTCTTGTAACTGCTTTAATATACCAAAGAGAAGGAATTATAAGAATGTCAATGAGTATGTTAGGCAGTTTTATTGATGGATTGGAGGCTATTGGTAAGTAGTTAACTAGTTATTGGAAATCTAAGGTGTTTTGGCTCATGAATGGATTAGGCGACGACTATGATGTTTTGAATAACTTCAGTTTAGAACCTCCTCTTCCTACCTTTAGTAAACTCGTTCCTATGCTTTTAAGCTTTGAAATGAGAAAAATAAATTTCAAATTCAAGAATTTCAGACTTGTACGATTTGTTTAATTTAAAAAAGGTGGGAAATGTTAGGGTTATAAAAGAGCAAGAAAAACGGTGCTTTTGAGTTTTAACTCCAAATCTTATGGTTTTCAAACCAATGATTTTTTGAGTGCTTGATTCTATTCGAGAATTATGTTTTAAGACATTTTGAGGCTTATGTAAAGTTTTTTGACATGATGGAGGAGTGAGTTTACTTCTAGTGAGTTCACAACTCATCTCCAAAAATTAGATGATTTATCTTCAATACTGTTGTCCTCACTCCTCACACTTCAGCTCAAAATGACTTCGTAGAAAGAAGGCATAGAACCATAACTGATACGACTATACGAGTCCATTGCGATTTGCGAGATCCAATCGATTTGCTTGATTATCTAAAAATTTAACTGAATTCCATCCATAACAACAATTCCGACCCGCACCCAATCCACCACGGCACCATCCATCCTCAACCTCACCCCACCATGCAATCCCAATCCCAAATCCGAACCCCGATCTTCCTCGACCACCACCTCCGAACCCAAACGACCCCTCCCCAACCCCCACCGGCCCGTTCTATCCTCCAAGCCTGGTCGGACCTCCGATCCCAAACCAACCTCCACCCGTCCCTCCAAACCCTCGCCTCCCACCCCTCCCTCCACGTCGCCGACCCCCAGGCCAGAACCCTCCTCTCCCTCCTCCCTTCCCTCTCACCCCACTCCCTTCCCCTCCTCCTCCGCCTCCTCCACGTCTGGGCCCGCAAGTCCCCCTTCCACTCCCCTCCCCTCCTCGCCTCCGCCGTCGACCTCGTCTCCTCCTCCCCCTCCCCTGTCCCCGAACTCGTCCTCCTCCTCGGTGCCCTCGCCGCCGTTCCGGAGCTTCCCGATCCCTCCCGGAATGCGTGCTTGGATTGCCTCTGCCGGGTGCTGGAGGAGTTTCCGTCCGTGGTTAAGCCGGATGCTGTCCTCGAGGTGCTTGCTGGTATAGGATACGCTTTGTCGAGATGTGATGGTGTTTATTTCGGTAGGATCGTCGGGTTATTGTTCCGGATTTGGGGAGGGGACGGCCCGCCGGGGAATTTGGAGCACGGGCTCATGGTCCTGGTGTTGGCCGAGTGGTTGGTGATTGGTTTTATTAGTTCCACGTTGTCGGAGAAGGTCGAGCTTCTCTGCGGGGAGGTCTCGGTTGAGAAGCTGAGAGACGGTGGGTACGCGAGGTTTGCAGTTGTGATGTTCTCCGCTGGGATTCTTCGTGCTCTCCGGAGGGACAGTAGGTTGGAGTTGAGTGTGTTGTCGAGGAGTGCGGTTGAAGGGTCCATCTGTGGTGTTGCTGGTTATGTGGTTTCTAGAGTAGGGGAGGGTTATGAATTGGATGGTCAGGACCATGAGGGCCGGCTTCTCGTGCAATGTATCTCGCTCGGGTTGGCTAGGTGTGGGCAGTTTCCTCCCAATCCGACTGTGTTGCTCTGTGTTTGTTTTGCGTTGTTGAATGATGTCTTTCCATTGAGTTTCTTAGCGGGGAGCAATGCCGGAGATAAGCTTAAAGAGATGAGACAACATTTGGATGGTATTCTTTTTAGAGAAGGAGGTGCAGTAACTGGTATTTTGTGTAACCAATATTCTTCAGCCCGTGAAGAGGATATGTTGATCGTGGAACAACACATGTGGGTGTATAGCCAGGAATTCTACTCAAAGCTTAGGATGGCATCCCTTTTGTTTCGAGGTGGCCAAGAGGAATTGTTCAAGGAGTTGGAGAAGATGGCAGAGTCGATTTTCCTTATGGTTGTATTCTTTGCGGCTGCAGTATCAAAGCAAAAGTTGGATATCAGATCATCTTATTCTGCCAAATCAGAGGTTGCGTCTAAAATTCTAGTTGCATTTTCCTGTATTGAGTATCTACGACGAGTTAGGTGGCCAGAGTATACAGATGTAGTTCGGCGTGCTGTTCTGACTCTCCAGGAAAGTAGTTCAGCTTCTAATTCATTTATTGATTCAATGCCCTCCTATGATGATTTGACTGAAGAAAAAGGTACACAGTCAAATGACAACTTATGTAATCCTTAATGTTGTGTTTTTTTGGGTGAATTTGTTGTCCAATTTATCCAACCTATTCTTGCTTATGATACTTTTTTTTGAAGGGCTTTTATCCCTTAAAGGATCAAAGTATTCTTGGTCTGAAGATGACGTTCAGACTGCCCGCATCTTGTTTTACCTGCGTGTTATTCCCACTTGCATCAATCAGATTAGTGGTCCTATTTTCATAAAGAAAGTGACTCCAACCATGTTCTTGTATCCTTTTATCAAAATTCACTGTTGATTTTTTTATTGTCTTTCCTATATTTTACGGGGTTTGTTGGGCAATATAATGCATCTTTGGAGTGTTATCAACTAATGGTGGATTTGCCATGTACTTAATGGAATAAAAGATACTTATGCCATCCTAATGTTAAGGTATCTGAGGCCTCTCATTCAGTATTTGTCGCTTTTATATCTTCTGAAAGGGATTCCAATCAGGCCAGTGAGATGGAAGAGTTAAAGGAACAACTAGTATTTTATTACATGCAGAGAGCTCTAGAGGTATTTAATGTGAATAAATGTTTAGATTCTAGTTAACTTAGCCATGTATTTACAAAATGATCAAACCTACATTCATGGAAATTGCAGGTGTATCCAGATCTCACGCCACATAAAGGAATTGCTGCTGGAGTTACTGCTTTAGTTCGTCATCTTCCTGCTGGAAGTCCAGCCATTTTTTATTGCATCAACAGCCTAATGGAGAAAGCTACCCATCTTTATAGTATAGCGATTCGTGAAGATGCTTCTTTATGGAATAATTGGCAAGGTGATTCTGAACCTTGTAAGAAAGTTCTGGAGCTGCTTTTGCATCTCATTTCCATTGTTGACATACAGGTATAAACATCACTCTTTAACTTTTTCTTAAATGTTTTTTGTAATTGTTTAGCATTGTTTCTATATGTTGCATTCATACATTCTGAAGTTTGGGGTAAGAGTTGCATGACACAATTTGGTTTGTTTGCTGAAATAATTTCAATATTCCATATAGGCATATAACACTGTGTGTTTTTGTTTGTTTACTTAGCTAATATCTAGTGACGTCTATTGAATTAAGTTTATTAAGTTTCGGTACTCTATTTATTGTTGATTTTAGACTTATAGTATTTTTGCTTGCATATTGCATGTCTTCCGTTTGTCTGTTTTTTCACTTGCATCTTGTCTTTGTGCGTACATGTGGTACTTAACTTCCATTGTTCTTGCTAATATCTTTTGCTTTTGGAATGTATGTAGAAAAAAGTGAATAATTAGTTTGATTGCTCATCCATATAGTGTTATCTCCCAGGTTAAACGATATAATTTTTTCTTTATCATAACTCATGTGACCGGATTTTGGATTTTCCCTTTAAAATGTATACCAATCCAGATTTTGCCCCTCCTGGATTTTGGACTTAACTCTTCCGTCCGTTGATACACGGAACGTAGTTTGAAGTCTTTTCCAGCCGTTCAGCCTAGTTAAATATGCAACAATTGGATTTGCCCCCATTGAATTTTGGATTTTACCTAGTAAAGTATACATCACACTGGATTTTTGAATAACTTAGATTTTTCCTGGATGTCGTGTAAAATTTGCCCCCCCCCCCCCCCCCCCCCCCCCCCCCCCCCCCGACTTGAGGTCTTGACACCGCCCTGGGTGCACTACTGCATTCCACAATGTTAAGTACTTGCACTCAAATAGCCACAATGTTATTCAACTTGGTTTGGGTTCATGACATAATTATCAGGTTGAGATGACAGTCGTCACAATTTGAAATAGCCACAACAATTTGAAGTAGCCACCACTATTGGAATGCCTAAGTTTGAACTTGATATCTACCAGTCCTTTTTTGAAGACACCTTTTATATTTTTGTGCAAGGGATGTGAGACTAAACTATTTGCTATAGAAGAAAACCAGACTTTAAAATTCCAAGGTTTTTTGTGCATATTAAAAAAAGAATTTTTTTTCTGGAAGAACGATTTCTTAGAACTTTTATTGTTGAATTTTTATATCCCGTTCATTTTGTTTTAAATGTGTTGTCCTTGCTTGTGATATTTTTGTTTCTCATTATCTTTTCAGGTTCTTCCAAATTTATTAAAACTATTGGCACAATTCATTACCCAATTACCTAAAGAGGGACAGAAGATTGTGCTCGATGATATATACTCCAGGGTTGCAGAATCTGATGATGTAACGAGGAAGCCAACATTAGTTTCTTGGATCCAATCACTTACGTATGTCTCTTCTCAAGCAACAACTGTCAGCAGCAGTACAACTTATTCACGACTGTAATGGTGTGAGGTATGCCTCGTGAAATCCTTGATTCTGCATCAAGATATTCTGCTCATGCCTCCTTTAAAACTCATTAAACAAGATCCTTGCTATGATAATATGATAATTGACTAGTTGTACTAGTAGATTCTAAATCATAGTATTACTTGTAAAAAAGATTTTTTTTAAATCATTGAAAATATACCACGTAACCTCTAATTGGAGTGTTACTAGTCTTGTCTTCTTGATCCATACATAGCTCAAGTTCCATTTCTTAGATCTTACACTCTTACATGAACCTAAATTGCTAAAGAAGTTTGTCGACCGGTTGTGCAATATTTACTGGCTTTCTAAAACTTATTTTAATGGAGGGTGAGATTGAATGCATTAAAGATGATAATAATAATCTCTTAGTTAATGCGGAGGATATCAAGGAAATGTGGAGAGAATATTTTGATAAGTTGTTTAATGGAGAAAAGGATAGCGACACTTTTGAAGTGGATGATACAATTGAGGAATCTAATAGACGATTTGTACGGAGGATAAAAGAAGTTGAGGTTAAGGAAGTCTTAAAAAGATGAAAGTTGGTAAGGTTTTAGGACCAGACGAGATCCCGATTGAGGTACGGAAATGTCTGGGAGATAAAACAGTAACGTGGTTAACTAAATTGTTTAGTAGTATCTTTGAGAAAAATAAAAGACCAAACGAGTGGAGAAGAAGTATTTTAGTGCCAATTTACAAGAATAAATGTGATATTCAAAGTTGCACTAACTATAGAGATATTAAACTCATGTGTCATACTATGAAATTGTGGGAAAAAGTAATTGAGCACCGTCTAAGGAAAGAGACATGTGTTAAAGATAATCAATTTGGTTTCATGCCTGGAAGGTCAACGATAGATGTCATATTTTTTATTAGACAACTTATGGAGAGGTATATAGAACAAAAGAAAGATCTACATATGATTTTTATTGATTTAGGAAAAAAACATATGATAGAGTTTCAAGAAATGTTATGTGGTGGGCCTTGAGAAAAAGAAAGTATCAACAAAATATGTGAATTTAATTAAAGATACACATGAAGGAGTTGAAACTAGTATTAGAATTTGTGATGATGTGACTAAAGTTTTTCCGATTAAGATTGGACTTCATCAGAGTTCAGCTTTAAGTCCATATCCATTTGCTTTAGTAATGGACGAGGTGACAAAAGACGTACAATGTGAGATTCCACGGTGTATGCTTTTTGCGGATGATGTAGTATTAAATGATGAGAGTAGGGTAGTTGGGGAGAGAAAACTAGAATTGTGGAGAAATACTTTAGAAACAAAATGTTTTAAACTAAGTAGATCTAAAACTGAGTATGTGAAATGTTGTTTTAGTACCGGTAATACCGAGGAAGATGAGATTATATTAGATGGACAAGTGGTGCGTAGAAAATATATTTTTAGATATTTTGGATCAATACTTCAAAAAATGAGGAGATCGATGAAGATGTTAACCATATGATTAAAGCATGATGGATGAAATGATGACAAGCCTCAGATGTCTTATGTGACAAGAAAATTTCACTTAAGTTAAAAGAAAAGTTTTATAGAACTGCAATAAGACCTGTAATGCTATATGGTGCGGAATGTTGGGCCACTAAAAGAAAACATATACAAAAGATGAGTGTATCTGAAATGAGGATGTTGAGGTGGATGTGTGACCATACACGAATGAATCAGATTAGAAATGAAGACATTCGTGAGAGAGTTGGAGTTGCTCCAATGGAAGAGAAAGTTATCCAACACAGACTGAGATTGTATGGACATGTACAAAGAAGACCTATGGAGGCACCTACAAGAAGAAGAGTATTGAATCAGATCGAAGACATAAAAAGAGGAAGAGGTAGACCATGATTGACTCGAGAGGAAGCGATCAAAAGAGATTTAAAAGATTGAAATGTTCCTCGAGAATTTGCATTGGATAGAAACACGTTGAAGAATGCGATTCACGTGCTTGAACCGTGACTCCTTAGAGTTTCATTTCTAGCCTACTCCAACTAGTTTGGGATAATAGGCTTTGTTGTTGTGGAGGGTGAGATTGAAAGCGTCCAATGGTTGGTGAAATCAGTGATATAGAAGAAAGCCAATACATATTTACATGCTTATTTCCGTTCTAGTACGTGTGCTGTTAGACTTATAGGTGCCTGCTCTATATTTTGGATGCAATGTTTCAAATCAATTACATAATCCATACTTAATGTTACAAGCAACTCCAATTTGACTTAGGAGTTTGTCCTGAAAGAGATCAACAGATTGGGTTAAAACACACGAGAAAGGAGCATAATTGTTTATCTTTTTTAATTTTCCATAAATGTCTTTGCTTAGTGCATGCACTGTAAGAAAGTAATAAACTTGATTGGCACATCACATGTCATCAAGGTGGATCATTGTTGGAATAAGTCACCCTCAATTTCTTGAATTTTTTTCTTCCTTTAAAAATATACATCGATTGGTTGGAATCAAGTCTCAAAATCAATAGATCTTGGCTAGGTGTTTATTTTAACCTTAAGTAAAATATTGGTGAAAGACTGAAAGGAGTCAAGATGTTTGGTGTTTATATAGCTCACTATCATATATATAGATGAAATTTATATATCTTCTCATACGTTGGATACATCATGGCATTGATAGAGTGAAGTTGTGGAAGCAGACGTGCAATTGTTGGGGATGCAAAACTCATTACTCACGGAGTCACGGATGTTATCAACATTGTATCTAGCTATGATCTGGGTATTTTCGTTTTCATTTTGTAGAGTAGACAGTGGTCCGTCTAGTCCGTAAGTAGTAAATGAACATGGTAATAACATCATTTTGGTTGGTAGGATCTGGTCTGGTGTCAATAGCTGCCCAGCAAAAGTTGCAGGCAGAATTGGAACAGAACTTCTTAGCCTAGCCATTAGCCACTGCGACCAGATAAGGAACTTGGGAGCAGTGCCTGCTCTGTCCTCCAGTAATTCTGCCCCTTTCCATCAATGATAGTCTACTTGGTAGTCAGAGATATTTTTACCCGAGATTGAGTTTATTAACAGTCGAGTGTTGGTTTTGGAAGTTTTATCGTTTCTTGACCATACGTTTTAAAGTTCTTTGTTTGTCGTATGACTTATCCGTATCCCATGAGACTATGAAAGTTATTACTCTTTAAATAGCAATAATAATGATGACACAAACAATAGCAACCACAACAATAATTATCCAATTTTGCCTCCTGTGTGGGGTTGTGGTCTCGTGATCCCAAATTTTATTTATCTAATGAAATCTACCTATTGTATCAGAAAAAACCATAATAATAAAGTGGTTCTGGAAAGAAAGAAAAATATTTACTTATTTATTTAAGATCGCTGAAACATAATTGGGAAAAAAAAACTGGAAGACAAATCTGGAATAGGTACAATTGTAAAATATTAAAGGTGAAAATGTGCAACAACATTTGAAGATGATTCAATTTTGAAATCGCAGATAAGAAGAAGAAACCCAACGTCAATCTATTTAAGTCGGTACCTTTCCCAGAATACCCAAACCCCACTCACTACCCAACCACAAAGCCCATCCCTCCTGGGCCTCAACGGTTGCCTCCAAACCAAACCCAAAGCCCACGTCCCTCCGAAACCCTAACTCGCCTCCCCTCCCCTTCCCCTCCACGCCGTCGTCCATGCCTTCTTCCGATCGCCGTCCCCCGACCGTCCTCTAACCTCGCCTTCTATGACTCCTGAACCCCCCTCGCCATGTTCTTGGCTCCTCCCCCACTAGACCCCAACAAACCCCGATGCTGGAAGCGGGATCCACCCGCTTCCGACGAATCCCGATCCGGGAGCAAATTCGGGGCCGTCTACACCCGCCGGAAGCGACCACGGGATGCCAAGGTTGAGAAGGACCGGAGGTTCGGGATCTCCTTCGTCCGCCGCCAGCCTCGGAAGCGGGCCCACCAACCGTCGCGGAGTCAGGGTTTTGGGGATGGAGACGGGGTTTTGCTTGTGCTCGTCGGGGATTCAAATAGGAGTCATTCGGACCGATTCGGTCGCTTACTCGTGTCGATTCTTGCCGGCATGCGGAGGAAAGATGTGAATTTGTTCGGGCTTTCTTCTTTTCTGGTTTCCGACACGATTTCCGGTGTTTTCTCGTCTTGTGCGATCCGGTTCTTGCCACTGCCGTGGGATAGTGTAAGTTTGAGTTTGACAAACTCTTCTTGTTGTTTTGATTATTGGTGTTGAAAACTGTTTTTCGTCTATGTTGATGAAACCTTTATCTGTGGTCAGTATGTTTCTTGCAGAAATGACGCGTCCCGTAGTGGAATTTGCACGTTTTATGGTGCCCGCACGGCTGTTCCTTTGGTTTGGCTGAATTTCTCGGCAGTTCCATTCTACTTCAAGAGTGTGCAGTTGAGTATGTTTCCTTGTTTCAGACGGATACATCCTGCTTTTGCTAGATACCATGATGTGTGTGCTTGTAAGGACACCGTAAAAGTGGTTGATGTGGATTTTCTGGAGGATGCGAGTTTGAATGAACCTCGTGAGGTTGAAATTGTTGCTTCTGGAATGGACGTAGTAGCACTTGAAAGCTCTCCTTGCCATGGAAATGGCGAGGTTGGTCCTAACGAGGTGGACCATTTGCCTGATGGGCTCTCCCACCAGGGAAGCCTTTCTCCTGCAAAGGGAATTTCTATTGCCCAAAATGATCTTTTTCACATGCTTAAGATACGTAAGCATCACCGGAAGAAGAGAAGTTCATTGACTTCATTGAGGTCTACAAGGGTCCGATCCACGCCATCAAATTCTCGTAGGTCTTCTTTGTATACTATCCACAAGAGCATTCTGAAAGTGAATTCAGCAAGGGTAAGATCCACACGCAGTATGTCACTAGAGCAGGGTAGTACGCTATCAAGGAATGATTCCGTCCAACTGCCTTTTTCTGGACAAGACCATGCTCCCTTTCCTGCTTTATGTTCTCAGGACTTGACAAAATCTGCTACCAAGCACTGTAATGATTTAACCAGGGAAATGAAATATGTTTCTGTAGAGTTAAAGAAGAATATTGACGAATTGCATTGTACTGCAAATCTTTTGGTCATTGGAACTGATAGGTGTTGGAGGGAGGAGGATGCTCATGTTATGTTAGAATTTTCAGACTCTAAGGAGTGGTGTCTGGGTATAAAGTCAAGAGGCTGTCTGCGTTACCTACACAAGCCCAGGGACATGAGACCATGTTCCACAAACCGGTACACTCATGCTATGATATGGTTTGGTGAAAATGGATGGAAGCTTGAGTTCACGGATAAAATGGAGTGGATCAAGTTCAAGGAGTTGCACAAAGAATGTTCTGAACGCAACTCACAACAACTTGTTGATAAAAAGATACCTGTCCCTGGTGTAAAAAAAGTCTCAGGATACGAGAATGTTGTGGGCAACTTTGTGAGGCCAGAGTTTTATATCACATCAAAGTACGACGAAGTTGAAAGAGTTCAAAAGTGTGGAATTGCTTGCTATGATATGGACTCTGGGGACGAAGATTGGCTGAAACATGTAAACTCCAATCCTCCTGTAGAAAGTGCTGGTCCCGTCCCCATATCTGAGGATGATTTTGAGAAAATGATATTTGCATTTGAGAAGGCTGCTTACAATAACCTTGAGGATGTATCTGATCCGGAAAAAGCACTCAGTCTCTTTACAGATTTCGGAAGTGAAAATATGGTAGCTGCTGTTTTTGGTTATTGGCAAAAAAAGAGAAAGCAAAATCGTGCACCACTGGTCAGATTTTTTCAGGTAACGACCTCTTTCGTTTTTATGTATAGCTTCATATGCTTTTGCTTATCACCACTTAAAATATATCCCACAAATCAGAATCTTCCCTGTTAAACATGTTATTTTTTTGTCAACTCGTGCATTGATCTGAACTTGGCAACCATGCATACAGGATGTTCAAAATTTTATTTGAAAATATTTCTTGCAACTTTGCTATTATTAGAAGATAGCAAGTTGTTGCTTTCCTAAAGATACAAATTCTTTATTTTTAACACCCCTCCCCTAAACTACTTTTGTTAGTTGACAAAGTTTACTATGAAACATTTGTCCTGACATTCCAGATATATACAGTATTGTTGGTTGTGCTGTGTATATGACAATTTATAAAGTAAATGGAACAAATATTTTACACTATAAACAAGTCAACAAGTGATACATTTGCTAGAAAAACAACTCGTTCTATCATCCAATTGTCATTTTGAACTATTTGGTTTACGATGAATTGTTTGTTAGTTGGACTATATTATATTGTTTTTCTTATGCTTTAATGGTTGAATTGGTGAACCTTCTATGCCAGTTTGACATTGCTGTTAATCTTTGTCTTTTACAGTTACAGCCCTTGTTGATTTTCTCATGTGTCTAAGCGTGATGTACTAATAATGGGGTTTCAGGAATCACTTCGAAAAGCCTCGACACAAAAGCCGATTCTTCGGAAAAGAAGATCCTTGAAGAGGCAAGGAAGTCAGGGACGGGGGAAGCCAGAAAACTACCTACAAGGTATTACTGTTCGTGCAGCTTATTACATTTTTAAAACCAAATCCTTATTTCGAACTTCAAATTTTCACAATTGGTGCACTTTTCGGAATACTTGTTTTAAAAAAAATCCCGCTTCATTAATTACTAGTTTAGTTTTTTTAAGAACTCAGATTTTTTTGTAAAAAAATTATTCAGTATTTAAGAGAGTCCTATGATATCTAAATTGACAGTATATACCAAGTCGAAACTTGGAAGATTACTATCTAAATAGTTTTTATTTTTTTGTGATTTAGAATCATGCCCCCCTATTAGATGGAATGGAGAGTAAGGTGACCTCCAACTGAAAGAAACCCTAGTGGCATATCGTGGATGTCTCTTCAGTGACTGAAGTTTAGTCTAACAGTCACTAATGCTATAACTGTATTTTTTGTGCAGTTGGAGCTAAGCAGGAGGAACTACGAAGGGTTCGTGAAGCCGAAATTGCAGCAAATAAAGCTGTTGAAGTTGCAATCAAGTTGCGCAGCAGGGTTCAGATTTTAATGAGCAATGCCGACTTGGCGGCTTACAAGGCTTCCATGGCTGTGAGGCTAGCTGAATCAATCCAAGAACCAAATTCTGCTGATATTGCTTCTACCATTCTCGATGGATAACAGACGAGCTGCATTGTACAGAACTGTTGTAATCATGTTCTGCCCAACTGCCTGGGAAACCTTTTATCGTTCTCAGAGAGAATTCCCTGGCAGTTCACATTTGGGTTGTTTTGTGATCTTTTTTTTAGCTCAAAACGTGATTACGAAAGGGGGGGGAATTGTATTTTTGTATAGATAGTTTTTTTAGTGTTTCTAAGGTTGTATTCTCACCAGATCTATAAGCCATGGCTTCTTGCCTTCGCAGGAGCCAGTACAGGGAATTGAAGATTTGTTAACGTAAAATGGATTTGCATTGTTTTAACCAGATGTATATGAGATTCTCTAATGCCAGCTGTCTCGTTAGTATGTCTCGGAAAATGCTTGTTTTGAGCTGTAAAAGGAGGCAACACTAACCTGAAACTTTTTTTCTTCTCTTGATAATAGTCTACAGCCCCAGTTTTTACTCAGGTCCAGTCTTCTGTAATCAACATCTTTTTGTAGTTAAATTATTTAAATGGTAGTGGCAATGGCAATCTTTGATTATTTTTACAGTCTTTATGGGAGTCCTGAATTTTCAGGATTGTACAGTGTTAGTCAAATTGTTTTATTTGTTATATGTGTTGTATCCTTCTACTTGTGGTTGTGCATGGTGGCCGTAATTATTTTTTTAGTTAAATTATTTAAATGGTAGTGGCAATGGCAATCTTTGATATTGTTGCTGCTGACAGTGGCAATCTTTGATTATTTGAAGTCTTTGTGGGAGTCCTGAATCATCAGGATTGAAGGGTGACTCAAATTCTTTTATTTGTCATACAGGAATTCTCTAGTGAGCCCAGGGCTTAATTTTGCTAAATTAAGCTCCCACAATATCCACCACTCATTTCAAATTGTAAGGTAGATTAAGAAAAAAACGGTTATGCTAATGAATGGTGAGATTAACTGTAAATAAGATCCAATGGTGAGATAGTAGGGGGCTTAAAATAAATTTGATGAGCCCTGGGCTCACTAGAGCTAGTCCATATATATATATATATATATATATATATATATATATATATATATAAGGTCAAGCTCCAGTAAGCCAATGCTCATCAAATTTAGTTTAAGCCCCCTACAATCTCATCATTGGATCTTATTTACAGTTAATTTCACCATTCATTAGCATAACCGTTTTTTCTTAATCTACTTTACAATTTAAAATGAGTGGTGGTTATTGTGGGGTTTATTTTTTCTAAATTAAATCCTGAGTTTACTAGAGAATTCCTGTATATATATATCCTTCGGTCCTCCATTTTTATTTTTATTTTGACGATTCAGATTTTCCCAATACTCGTTCCTATTTTGGGATAGACGGGCTATGATTTCAAATTGAGGTGACTTAACATCATTTTTATCGGGACGTTTGACATGTTGGGGTTTGAATCCGGAATGTGTTCCACTCATCCCTAACCAGCTTGATTATGCCCCGGCGACGTCCTTGCACTTCAGTTCCGCACATGATTGTGGTGGTCTCCATGTTTGTTTGTGTGATTGTTGACGTTTAGCGAACTTCGATATTGTTGCTGGCTTGCTGCTTTAAGAATTAGGATACTGGCCGTATGTGTGATCTGATTGGTTGTCCCGAATTTCTAATTCTTGATGGATCGGGAATTCGGGAGAATTGCAACAAAGATAAATTGAAGTAAAATTAATTTTGGAGAAGAAATTGCCGAAGAACGGGATCGCATTGAGTTTTAACTTTGGAGTGCACCATTTTAGTTCTCTACAATTAAAGTAAAGTGAGAACTGAAGATTAGAAAGAGGTGAATTCGGGTGCTTCTTCTATGGTCGTGGGATGAAAAAAAAAGAGGTTTGCTGGATGTTTTCTTGCGGTCTGGTTTGATAGGTTCGTTAGAAGTAGATTTCCATCATAATTTTTTGGTCCACGCCAGAAAACTGAATTTATTCCATGAACAAGCGGGCCGACCCCAACGCCTGCAAGTAATATAAACGGGCTATAAGTTGCCCATTGATTTTTTTGTAACTGCAAATACTTGTCCACTCAATTAGGTAGAAGCCTTTTTTATACTCTGGAAGGCATCATGGTTTTATGGTTATTGAACTACCGATTAACTGCATTGTTGAGAGAAAAGAATCTCTTTGGTATGTAAACGGTTAATTTGCTGACCCTGATTAGAACATTAACGAACACTGGATCTCAGCCCAATCCAATCCTATTTATGGAAAATGTTATATTGGTTTTCAAGATGCTGCTTCTTTAGATTGCTTGCAAAGATAAAAAAAAATTATTTGGAATCAGTAAACTCTTATAGATATTAGAGACTTTCACTCAATAACAGTAACACTTGACCTTGAATTGAACACTCATGCCAAAATATAGTATTAGAGTTTCCAAAAGGGTAAATGTTGGCTCTACACATTACAGTTACACATCCACAAACACATCCCCCCTCTAAACAAACACAAGTTTCACCAAATGTGTGGGAATGTTATCTTTTCTTGATAAAGAGTGATGTTGAGAATAACTTCACAATTTGAATTTGTGACTAAGATGATAAAATCTCAAGAGCGTTTGTTAACTAGGATTTTATGGAAACCAAAGGAAAATAAAAACTTTTCCTTTTGACCAATCAATTCCTAGTGTTTGTGCTATAACTCGAAAGTGAAAGAACATTTCCTTGCTCTCCATACCATATAGATTTGTTAACCAATTAAACCTTCATCTCACAAATTGATCTAATTTTGATTTTTGATATATTTATTTTTATATTTTAATTATGGTTTCGAAAATCATGTTTTCTTTCGCATGTTATTTTTTTGTAATTAATTTGATTGTTTTAATTTGAAAAGGGGCTCTCAACTTTGAATTTTCTTCTTTAACTTTTTTATTTATTGCAAGTTAATATAAAAAAAATTAAAATATAATATATAAGTCCATGTTTTGTTACTTATGAAATTATTTAATTAAACTAAGGTATTTGTTGAATTACTTTTCAACTTCATAAACTTTAGTAAACAATTGAACTTTTTTCGGATTGTTTTTAAAAAAATACAAACTTAAAATTCTAATAAATTCCATGAAATGCACAAACAACAAAAATTGATTCCACTGTATTTCAATAATGTTTACAAACAACATAATTCAATTAAAAGAAAGTTGATTTTTATTTTCCACTAATTTCCATTTGAATGCGAAATCAACTTTCCGTCCATTTCTTGGACACTAACATCCAGTTGATTTTAAGCAGGCTGATGTGTTGCTCCCTTTCAAAGATGATGCTATTAGTAACATGATGCTCATTTGAAGGTAAAAAGCAGATGCAAAGGTTTGACATTGTCCTGGGAAGCACCAGGAAGTTTCCTACTGTATTATTATAGACAAATCATATCGAAACCCAAGAAGATTCCGACTTCAGAAATATATGAAGTGACAAACAACATGGCATGATTTGTCATACGCGTATTCGTGCATTATTAATAACAAAATATTCGATAAGTGTAACTTCGAAAAGTTGCATAACTTCGAAGTTGGTATTTTGAATGAGTTCCATTATTTTTCCTCCAAATTCTTGGAAAACAAAACAATTGCAATTGAAACTTTGTCACAGATCTCCAGCATTCGGATTCCTAATGGAACTCATTTCTCATCGTATTTACACGAACAGTCATTGACATTATATTTCCTCTTTATGTTTAGGAATCCGAATGCTGGAGATCCTTAACAAAGTTTCAATTGCAATTGACATTAAAGTTTAGGAATCATTTCTCATCGTATTTACACGAACAGTCATTGACATTTAAGTTTAGGAATCATTTCTCATCGTATTTACACGAACAGTCATTGACATTTAAGTTTCGATTTGAATATTGTAATCTATATATTTCAACATTGTGATCTTGCACTATCTCCATCATTTTAATAACTTATATATTGGTATTTGTCAACTTATTTAACACGTTATGCCAATTTTATCAAACCTTTTGAGATTTCGAATCTCCTAGATTTTTAACTCATCCAAATTCCAACTTCCTATATTGTCCTTACAAATAACTTTCTACCACCATCAGTTGGTTCTTTTGTAAAAGTTTACATGTTCATGGGATCTTTTCTTTTCGTTATTCTGAACCGAGTTTCATGAATTCCTTTCATCAGATTATTTGTTAAACATAGCTCTATTTTTTTTTTCTCCAGGCAAGATATGCTTTAATAATTTTTCCTTTAAGTCGATCTTATCTTTTATTCTTAAGTTGTTCTTGCATGTTCTTTAAAGATGGGATAAGAACTACATAGGCAATTCTATGAAGACAAAACTGAACAACAATAATATCCTAGCATTCACCTTTTGTCATTGTCATAGTTATTTAATTAAATTTTAAAAATACTGTAAAAAAATGTAACCGGCGGCCAAGACAACATTGAAATCCAACACGTCCATTTTCCACATGGCCGACCAACACCCTCACTCCCAAGATCCGCTACGCCATATTTTAATTAGCCATTTACTGATCAAATCACATCTAACATATGAAATATAGAAGTAGAATAACTTTATATTTGATTATAGTTTCTCTCTCTGTTATTGCACTCAGTTGCGCATTGCATCCTTAATCTTCAAAACATTGCATTTCCCCATTGCACTCAGCTTTAGGTAGTTTTTGGCCATCAAGTTATTTTTTTCTTTCTAAACTACCCTAACTCAAATCCTTAACAATACCATGAAATGCATACTTACAATGTATACTCAAGAGGTGTAATATGTAATGTATCATGTGAAATTCGATCTCAAATCTTAACTACTAGAACGTTATAAATTATAAGTTACATCAAGACTCACAGTGCATTGCATTGCATGATTATATATAACCCACCCCAACCCCTACAACTACAACGCTTCCACCATCACATCTTCCAAGCATGGCAAACTCTACTCTTCTCCTGACCCTTCTAACTCTCCCTCTCCTCCACGCCGCCGTCTCCGGTCCACGACCTCCGACCAACTTCATCCACACCTCTTGCAAGTCCACCCAGTACGCCGAACTCTGCGAGCAATCCCTCACCTCCTACGCCACCTCCTTCCCCCAGAGCCCCCGCCGAGTGGCCACCATGGCCCTCTCGGTGAGCCTCCTCCACGCCCGCTCGGCCGCCATCTTTGTCAACCGCCTCAGCGGCGGCAGCACACGTCCTCTATACTCCCACGCGTCCGGGGCCATGCAAGACTGCATGGACAACATGGGAGACGGCGTCGACCGCCTGAGGAGGGCATTGGAGCAAATGGGCCGGATGGGGAGGTGCACCAATCCCGCCTTTGCTTACCGGTTGAACAATGTCCAGACGTGGGCAAGCGCGGCTCTCACAGACGCTAACACTTGTCTAGACGGAGTCCGGAAGTCCAAATTAAATGCCGTCGTGAAAGCCGCGGCGGAGGAGAAGGTGGAGATGGTGGTAAAGGTCGTTGCCAATGCTCTTGCACTTGTTAACAGAATCCAGTCTTAGTTGGGGTTCAAGTGTTATTTGAGTTGTGATGTGTTTGTTTGATTTGTTTGTTGGTTTTGGTTACATGCATTTACTTGTAAATACGTAACGTCGGTTTGATATTGAGGAATAATGAGGATCGTTATGATGTTATACTTGTGTTATGTAGACTAATCTAGTTTGGCCACCTTTTGATTTTTGTTGGTTTGGACTTTGACTTGGATGTGAAAGTCAAAATGAGATCTGAAATCGAGATCTGCGATTTTTTAGTTTAAAATTCAAAGAAACTATTATTCTACGAAAATAGTGTCTAATGATATTTCACCGACCACAAATTGTTAGTGACGAAAGAACGCGAACAGAATCTTACTCTTATCTATGCAAACCAACATTTGTTTGTTGCTCTGACTTTGTAACGAAACTGCATCCAACAAATTCATATCAATTTACTCATGAAGATTGTGCATTTTTCGGCTTCAAGGCGAACAACTCAACAATAGACACCAACCAACTAAAGTAAGCTTGACAGGGATGAAATCAAGGACTAGATATCCAAATAAACTTAACTGTCTCATACTGAGCAAGAAAGATGACAGAATTTCAATTTAGAACAGGAAAAAAACATACGAAATGGAGTAGAAAAAGAAGAAAGAATGGATTTCCTTCGTCGAGCAACAACGAGAATCGAACATCACCGGATGAACTGCCAGAACAATAACTCATAATCATACACATAAAGGTTGATTCCTTTTTTTTTTTGTTACGGCTGTGTGGAGTGTTGACAGATAGCAACATGATTTTAGTGGGACTCTACAAGAATAAATAGGGGCTTGCCCTTCAACCTTTCACGCCCCTGCAAATAAGAAACCGGTCAAGTAAATCAAATAGCAGCTTTGTTCATCAAGTCGATATTAATTTTATGCATTTTTGTACAACCAAGACTCCAAAACAAAATTGAGTAACAAACCTTAAGCTCTGGAAGTTCAATTACACACGCACATTCAACTACCTCAGACCCGGCGCGCTCTGGAAGCAATAGGAAATGAGAAATGAGATGAAGCACTTTTAAGGAAAAACTGTTTGATGTCATAATTGTTCAGGAAAAAGAGTAGATGAAATAAGGAAGAGTCTTCCAACAACAGACTTTCAAGCAAAATATTTACACTTAATTGTACATAAAAACGGCATTCATTATCATTTGAAAAGAGATTAATGAAAGATATATATAACAGGAGTGCATTCAGGATTCAGCAATGAACACAAGCAAATCATATTCACAAGGAAGCTTCAGTGATGCATCAGTTGCATGATCGTACCACTTTTTGTTACAAGGCAATAGCAGACTTGGATCTTTTCATGTAAAAGGAAAAGAGGCAAGAAACTAAATGGACAACAATCATAAAATCACCGATAAATTCAACTAACAACGCAACACATTTTCATTCGTTTACATGGAGAGAGCTAATGGCATTTTTACATTTTGCCCTACACAGCATAACTTTAAAAAGACAAAGTGATCTATATTATTACATTGTTATAGGAATGAATATCCAATGAATTAACGTGTAAGCAGAAATTAGCAGAAATGCCCACTGTAACGGTGACATTAATTATCCCTGTGAAAAATAGCATATGCCAAGAGTAGTTCATGCGACATACAATACCAGATAAATCTCGCACGACATGTATTGCCACAAATTACGCAAACCATAAATCAAACAAAAGCAGAGTGTCTGTGTTTGCTAAATTCACTAATACATTAGAAGTAAGAACATTAAGCGATGACATATATCACATTTCAGCAGAGATTTCGGCAATGCTTATAGCACCATCGTTATAGCAAAAGCACATCTTAGATGTGAATAACACATACCTAGTAAACTTATGGCTGCACAAAGAGTGCCCCCGGTAGCAATCAAATCATCGACAACTAAAGCACGGTCTCCAGGTTGGACAGCTCCTGTATGCATTTCTAGACAATCTGTTCCGTATTCCAGGACATATTTCTCTGAAATGACGTCACCTGCTCAGAGAATCAGCAACGGTTGTTTGAAAAAGATACTGAAGTGGAAAGTTCGAGTGCGTGGAGTATGACTACCGACATTTATTTGACTTAGAATTATTTCTCCAATATCAAATTGTAACCTGGTTTTCTTTTGGTAAAAGCCTAAAAGGTATGACTACTTTTCACGTTTAATTACATATCAACAAAAGATGGACATTCACAGATTTAAGCAGCTGTAGAGATGACGAAAACCTAGACTGTTGGGATTCGAACATGTATGAGCAGACAAACGAAACAGAGAAAAAAGAAAACACACAAACCACAAGACAAATAATTTTACATGGAAAATCCTTACGCAAAAAATCACGACCACTACACGCTCACAAATTCATTATTTCGTCAGAAAGGTACAATGAAGGGAATAGAGGTACGAGTATATGAGTTCATCAACTTACAGATAAATGAGTACACTTCCAAAATACAATTAGATCTTCAAAATACAAAAAATATCACACTCATTCCTGGCAAGGGGTTGCATGTTATGTCCCTAAACCCTTGCTTAGGGTTAATGGTGATTAGGAGAAGGCTTTGCATGGGGGAAATGGAGTTGCACAGTGGGTGCATGGGGATGGAGGAGTTTAGGCTGGGTAGGGGATGAGTTGAGGGGGCTGTGATGATGGGTTTGAGTGGGGTTAAGAGAGAAAACGTTTTTCTCTCTCTCTCTTCCTTACTTCTTCTCTCATTCCACTTGCTCTCTCTCACTCTTTTCCTTGTCCGGCAGTAGCAGCGGAGGAGTCGACCCCGGTGGTGTAGGCGTGCGGTTCCGGCGAGAGGCGTGCGGAGGTGGGCGCGCGAGGAGGTCCGGAGGTGACGGAGGCGTGAGCGAGGCTCCGGCGGATTCGTCGTTCTCTTGAGGTATGCCAGCTTCTAGTGTGTTTGTGATTGCTCACCCTCGTGGGAGGGTCTTGTTGGTTGGTCGGGGGAAGTCGGAGACCTCCCCGGCGACGGGTTTTGCGTAAATCCTTGGCTGATGCAAGGTTGAAGACGTAAACGGTCGACCGAATGTAGCGTATTTTCCCGATTTTAACCATCACCGGTCGAACGATGCCTTGTGGCGGTTGACCGGTCATGCATTTTGCTGGTGGATCGGATTGCCTATTTGTTTTCGGTCGACCAGTTCCTTGTGGTCGTTCGACCGAAACTTAAGTGTACTGAGTAGAAATGCATGTTTGTTTGACCGATTATTTATATGCGTTCGACCGTTTATGACTTAGAACTGCTAGAATGCCATGGTAGTTTTCGGTCGATCGAGACCCCTGAGTCGGTCGACCGGTAGTATTGAATTGATGTTGATCAGACTCCGGATTTTGACCTCGTATCGGTCGACCAGTTTTAGATCTCTGTTCGACCGTTGGGACTTAAGTTTTGCGCAAAGAGTTCGACCGTTGCAGACTTTCGGTCGACCGATTTCCTTGTGGAAGCGGTCGACCGGGTTGTCTTTTCCGGTCGACCGTTTTTGCAAAGAGCTGAATTCCTGGTCCCTTTTGAATGCCAACTTTGTCCACGGAAACACGTATCCTCGCCTTGTGCGTGAGCCGGGAGGTGATGGTGGGCGTGTACGCGTGCCTGCCCAGGGACCGCCGTGCGGAAGAGTGTGGGTGTTCGGGAAGTGTCACCTCCATGTATGGATCGTGACTTGATGTGATGAATTAATTGGACTCATTGTAGAGTAGCAGGCCTAAGGGATCGCGGATCCCAATGTATGATGATGTGCGGATACGCAACTGTCGTTGGGTGAGATGACTACCGACCTATGTGGCTACGGAGGTCGCTGCCCTGCTTTTATAGCGGCGCGGTTGGTGTTTGTAGCTCGTGGAGCCTGATGACCTGGCAGACTTCGGTCTGGACCCGTCCGATGTTGTACCGGACGTATTGATGGACCACCGATTTTGTTCCGGTGATGCCGCCGATGCTGTTCCGGCGATGATGATTGATGGGCCGATGTTGTTCCAGCTATGTTCCTCAGATGAGCACCTATTGAGATGATGATTGATGGACTGACCGAGCGACGGCCCTGTTGGTGTGATTTTGACCACGAAGTTACAGATATGTTGAAGGGAATGTGTTCTAAAAGTTTTACTTTTAAATGCCAATTATTATGAATTGAATGAGAAATCATTTTGTTCCTTGTTTATGTTATTCGTCTTTTAGAAGTGTTAAGGAAGAGACTCTTGGTCCTTAACCGTAGAGCTCTAAAAGATATTGGTTTGCATAAAACAAAAATATTCGCAATCGTGGTAATTAACATGGGACATTAATTACCGAGTAAAGATTGTCGTGTTGGTCATAGATCATTGTAGCTCTACAAGTGAGTGACGACACGGGTATGCAAAAGAGGAAAATATTACTTTTGTATACTGAATAGACCTAATAAGTAAAATATTATAGAAATGTGTTTCTGTGTCATTAATATTTTACTGTCTTTGGTCCTTTGATATGAGACTTATATCCGATCGCTTAAGGAGTTCTTAAATAGACTAGTGTCTTGAGCTATCGATGAGTGTAGTGTAAAGGCATCAGTTGGTTAAGTATAACTTTCGTTGGAGAAGATAGTTAGTCAAAAAATTATCATTGCCCCTCTTAATTGAGTGATGATATTAGTGGGCCCCTTGATAAAGCAAAGTTATAATGTGCACAATGTGATTTGAGTTAAGTCACATATTTATAACTAGCTTAAAGAGATCAAGAAATGAATATTAAGACAAAGATGACACAATACTACTTTGTGTGTATTCTTAATATCATGAGGCAAGGGACGGACACAAGTGGTGCACTCCATCACTAATTGGATCGGGTTTTGGTTCGAGTGGAATTAAGACATCTAACTAATTGAGAGCTATAATGTGTAGCTAGATACCGCTTATAGCTTGTGATATTAAGCCTTTAATATCACTGCCAACTTAGTTTAGATCCTCCCATAGGTCACACTACAAAACTGGGAAACGAGTAAAGGGTATTTCGAGTTCATAAGGATGTGTCGGGTTTCATGTAGAAAATATGACACATGGGGTGAACGAGCAAAATCAAAGTTATGTTGTGATTAATAACATAATTAGAATCTAAATTAAATTCATATGTGATGTAAATATTATGGGGTGTAATGATTGATCATTACATAGGATAATATGTTACATAAGTTGTGAATTTACTACTAATCCCGAAATGTCAAATTTTGTAGGGGTTAAACCGAAATTTGACAAGTCTGCAAAACAGTGCTCAAACGGTCGACCGGTTAGCAGTAAACGGTCGACCGGTAGGGCACGGTCGACCGGACATGTCTCGACCGATAACAAGGAATTTTCATCTGTTCGAACGGTCGACCGAAAGTGATCGGTCGGTCGACCGAACATTGCGATGGAATAGTTCCTGTTACGAACGGTCGACCGAGCTATTGAACGGTCGACCGAAACTGGTTCGAGCGGTCGACCGAACCTCCAAAAACGGTCGACCGGTCCAGACGGTTTATGCAGAATTAATTTAAGAATTAATTAGATCATGCATGGAATTGGTCCATAATTGATTTAATTCGTGGCTAATATTATTTATTAATAAATAATGGATGGTTAGATGGAATTTTGCATGAAATCATGGGCAAGAGGTTGCACATGAATATGTAATTTGGAGAGAACCTATAAATAGAGGTTATCTCATTGCCTTTCTATCATCTTAATTAATATTGCTTTTCATGCAAAATCTCTCTCCTTAATTCTCCACGAAATTTCCACAAATTCTTAAGTTTAGATTTAGTTTCAAGAGGAGATCTTCTCAAGGAAACTAAAGGGGTTAGTAGTTGGATTCTAAACTCTATTGGAGATCGAGAGGCTAGCTCTTCTCTCTCCAATCTCGTTTAGAGTTTGGTGAACTCTCGGGGGAATCCGGCGCAGCAACAAGCATCAACATCGTCTCCGGATTTTCAAGAAGTTTTAGAGAACTTCTTGGTATGAATTCGTAGACTCATATTTGTTTTGATAAGTTTTTAAAACTAGTTATCGAAACAAATCGTTATATGCATGAAATAAATCGTAGAAAATTGAAGATGATCCTTATTATGCATAAAAATTTCGAATATATATATGTATAATTAAACATGAAATCCAACATATGTTTCTTATGGCGCGGACTTGGCGAATGCTCTTTGCCGAACCCCCTTGATTAGTGTATCCGCGTGTGGGGAGTGTCACGTCATGTTCCGTTAAACCGTATGTGCCTACGGTAGGTCTCCTTGGGAGACCCGATGATGATTGTCGGACTGATGTCCTATGTTACCCTTCGAGGGAACTGTTCTCCTTACTGTTGATGACATGACATGCTACTAGTATGATATGTTAATTTGTACTACTGCATGCATATAAGTGAGCTTGGCATACGGGGTTTCCTTATGGAAACTCAGGCATTGTTGTTATATCTTTTTCAGGACCGCAGTAGGTCCAGTTGGGTGGTGATCAGTTGGGATCGGATCCTCTCTTTCGGACCACTGAGGTCGACATGATTACTTTTATCTCTCTTTGTTGTTCTGTTGTAATCATGTATCGTTTTGACAAACTCTGATGTAATATGGTGGACCGCTGATATATTTGATGAGAAGTAACAGTCCCGTCTTTTATTATTGGTTTCTGATGTCTTATTAATGATTTTTAAATTTCCGCTGTTTCGAGATGTTACATTGCCACCCCGCTATCTCCGATGAGACCCACAAACTCAACAAAGACATGGATGTTGAACAGGGGAAACAAAGAAAACCTCTCTTAGGCTTCAGAACCGTTCGGACAGGAATTATAGTTTTAATTATAGGACATAGTGTTTTAATTATAGTTTTTATGTTGTATTTAATATTACTATGGTTCCATAGACGACCTACAGAATATATTAAGAATGTAGTTCTTATTATCACAAAAATATGGAATGAGGAAACTGAAAAACACCAATTATGGATAATCAAGCTAATAATAACATCAATAAGTAATGGGATACCTGGAAGTTTCCTTGGTTTCCTTAGTGGAATAAACTTAGCACCAATTGCCAAGGCTATAGGTGGGCCAAATATAAAACCTCTAGCCTCCACTCCTGCAAAAATAGGAGACAGTTCGGAGATTGGACAATGATAGAACTTCAACACAAGGTTCTGATGTAAGATTGCAGGAAAAGCACATGACAAGTCTATACATGAGTTAAGTTAGATCAAGTGGTGGACAACTTCGCATGCATATTATTGGAGTTACATATCTCAGATGTTTGGGAAGTAATGCAATGCAGCTCAACATGTTCACAAGAAAATAATCCTAAATTTCAACTTGTTCATAATATATATATAAAACACGGTAACACGTAAATATGTAATGTGCATATGGTGAAATAATACTAGACCAAGTGAGCAACTTGATTTCATGAAAATTTTCACCCTCTATCCCCATAACAATGCATGTGATAATTCTATTTGAGGTAAAACATTCCAAGGACTATTTGATTAACCAGATAACATGAAAAGCAGTGGTAAATCAAACCAAGCATTTAACTCAAAATTTATAAAAGTGCACCAGAAATTGACTTATTTCTTGCCGTGAGGCTCCATCAATCATAAAACTTCACAAAAATGGGAATGTTTAAAAATTTGTTTGTGGAAATATTTAGCACATATTGATCAACATTTTTACAAAAAACAACTAACACAACTCCAAAAGAGAAGTAGCTCACTATTTTGTCAGGCAATATTCCCCGAGAATTAGACATGCATCACCTACTTGCTTTAGCATAGCATACCCAACAAAAAATACTAGCATTGGCACTTAATGTTTAACAAATCCATGTAACAATAAACCAACATGTTGGTCATCTGACGATGATGCAAAACAGAAGCAACCAGGATCAAAAGGCCAAACAAAAGCACCATTCATCCCCAAACCAGGTTCAGGAATGTTGAGCTACAAAACAAAACAAACTGGGACCATCTGGAAGCTGGTGGATCTTATCATGTTCAACAAGAAACTCCAACATTACCTGGCACTAAGAACCATCAACAGACAAGATAAAGAGAAAGAAAAGAAATCGTGATTCACAAGTGTAATGTTATATCCATAAGATGAACGGGAGTAAGACATGGACTACAACAGGAAATAAATTGTAAGACCCCACCAAAGTAGGCACCAGAGCAGTACATGGAGTCAGAATGGAGAATGCAACAAGACAGTGGAACAATGTCAGTGTCAACTACCACCTTCCCCACACAAACCAAAATTCACACAAAAGACACAATACCTCCTCTTCTCTTCTACATGATCGATAACATCACCACATTCAACCCACACATATAATAAAGTTGTACTCTCTTTTTTCCTTCTTACTTCTCTCTACCCATTAAACAACATTAATTATTATAACCACAACATCTGTATTTTGAGAATTTGATTAATTTTTATGGACCGTTTAGTATTTTTTGATTCTTGCAAATTCCAGCATCAGCATACTTAGTTCTAACACTCTGTGAAAACAAATCTTATAACAGAAAGCGAAGAAACTTGAAAGTTGGAAATTTTCAGTTTAAAATACCTGCGACGACGGTTATGTTTTTGCCGGTGTAGCGCTGAATGAACATGTCGACGGCGTCCTTGAAAGCTTTGGGGTCAAGAAGCAGCGTCGTTATGTCTTGGAACATTATCCCTGTTAACAACCAACAACATATATTTTCCTGAATTCTAACCCAAAAAATAAAATAAAACGCCTGGAAAACGAAAGTTGGAATCTTTACAGAGAGGAACCTGGCTTGGGGAAATCGGGGATGACGCGGATGGAGGAGGCGATGGCATGGAGACGAGGGTCCTTCTCGTCGGGCGTCTTCGACATTATGAAGGGCAGACAAAGAAGTAAATCAACACAACAAAGATGTCTTCTTCTTGTTCTTGGTATTGTTGGTGTTGTGTTTTAAGTGTTGTTTATATATAGTTGTGGGTAGGGAAGAATGGACGAGATAAGAGGAAGAACATAACTCTAATCCTGAAGCTAAGAAGTAGGTAGTGGATGGTAGACTATGAACACCAACTGAAACGGCTACTCCCAATGGGGATACGTATAATATCTGTTCTGCCCATTATACCAAGCACAACCATTCCTTGTGTTATCTCTTTTCTTAATTTGGGCTGTAACTGTAAGCCTACAAGGCCTGACAGAAACCTTCTTTATTAGAACTTGTCTCGATGGATCCGGATTCTCTCGAGGGGTTAGTCTAGATTTGAAATGTAATGTACATTGAAACTGCAGATGATGGTCTGTGAGTTCAAGTTATTCATGCACATAGAAATCGTAAAATTTGAAATGTAATTTGAATATGATTAAGAGAGGAAAAAGTGAACGTGTTATTACATTTATCGACCGCTTAGATCTTATATGAAACGATTCTGAATTTTATGAATTTTAGTATGCATAGATTACTGGTCGATCAAAATTTATGGTTTGAATTTTATATTATATAGAAAGTCATTGACACTTTAATAAATGGAGAAAATATATGTTTGGTTACTCCGTATGATTATTTTTTAAGAAGATAAACAAATGTACAAAACAAGAAAATATATGTAATACAAACCACCTACAATCACATAGAATATGACTTTGGATCCTTTCTTTTTTAGAGGTGTGTTTAAGGTGAATCAAAACAAATGTGAGGGAACCAATCTTATTCAACAATGTGCTAAAGAGAAGGACGATTGTGGTCACGTACCCGCGTTTGATAAGAGGTAAGAGAAAATCCATTAGACCACCTTCAAAAGTTGAATTGTTACCTCTGTCTTAAGAAATACTTGTATGTCAGTAAGCTATCCAAAAGTATTCAAAACTTATTTTTAAGTTAAATACATTTTGTTTCTTATGTACTTCCCCTAATCATCATAGTTACCAACAAATATACTCTCCATTCAATTATTTTATTGTACAATATTTTTGCGTCCACTCTTTGCTTGTAAGACCTCTTGTGGTTAATTATTTTAGTGACAAAAATGATAAATTTACAAATTGAGTGGTAGATTTCTTGCAATTTGTTCGTTATCGTGGTCTCTCTCTCATCTTATGTATCTCCTATAATATATTGTTCTCTTCTATATGACCAAACCACAACTTTCCTCCTACTCTCCCATTCCAAAGGCCAATCCCTCGCCTAACCACATTCCACTTCTTCAACCGTCATATTCACCCCCACTAACACGATAGTCTTTCTTAATCATCACAGCTATTCTTGGAATTGTTAGATGTTCTCTTTAAAATAGTTTAAGAAGAAAATTCTGCCAATTAATTTTTAAATAGAAACTACAATTTGTGCAAAGTAAGACCATTTTTGTAGCCCGAAGTTATCTTTATTAAAACCGTGTAAGTAGACAAAGATATTGAATTCAAGTATCAACTAAACATCATTAATAGTTATAGTAATTCCACTTCTAAAATTGTAATTATTAGTACAATTGTGTTACAAACTGTTACGTGTCATATATTGGTCTTAATTAGAATGTGAATTTGAGTAAGACACGACTAGATGCATTGAGCAAATCTTTGAAATGAAGATAATTCGTGTTGAGTGGGAAATCATGCTTATATCTTTTCATGTACGTTTCTCAAAATTAACACCTTTTTAAAAGGACAATGGCATGTCTAACCACAGTGCATTTTCCATCATTAAGAGACAAATTAGTCCTATTTTTTTATCATGACTATCTTGGAGAAAGATTCTCATGATAATGACTGTGATGATCATAATCATTTAGCCTATCCATATTTAGAGGTGCACAAGAGTAAGAACTCTAGTTTAACAAATGAAAGGCCATGCTAATCCTTTCTTTAGAAGGCACGAAGATGTGCAAATCATTATAAACCACGTGTTTTTAAATTAATTCTCAAGATTGTGATTCTACATAGTTTCGCTATTAAATTAGACATGTCAATTGAGTCGTGTTCGTGTACTATCGTGTCTGACAACTCTACATTCGTGTAAGGATTTCGTGTTATCGTGTATAATACAAATTGAAAAGATTCCATCATGTTTAGATTAAAAATACTTAAGTGATATGCTATATTGATATTTTTCATTCTAAATAACATCTTAATTGACTATTATTAAGTAAAAATAATTGATTATCTAATAAAATATGCAAATTGTGTTAGTTTCGTGTACAAAAAATAACTTATCGTGTAATCGTGTCGTGTTCGTGTCAAATCGTACATCAATTATTTTATATTTGTATGTTCACAAAACATCATAATAAATCATTTCAATCATACAAAAAAATTTGTGTAAAGTCGTGTCTCAATATCGTGTAGTGTTCGTGTCGTGTAATCGTTTCGTGTAATCATACAAAAAATAGTCTTGGCATGAATATGATTTGTTTCAATATTACATGTATTTTAGCAAGCTAAAATACATGTAATATAGGAGAAATTTCAACTACTTCTTGTATAATTTTTTATATTTAAAATAAATCAGGTTACGTAAACAGTTTTTTGGGCACTTAATAGTCAGCGATTTTTCCTAGTTTTGATTTAGGAAAACAACGAACCATAAATCAAATTGTGCCAATCAATGTTGCTTGAAATAGGAAACAAATCTACGAGAAAAGTTGTATCATATGGGATACGTTACTATATAACATGGAGGGAATATATTGACAAAAAATGAATACCATGCATTTCAAGGAAGCATCATCATCTCATATCCGAGTATTATTTTCTATTACATAACTTTGATTCTTTGACTCTGACATAAAGTTTGCCATCCACATCACGGATTGTCACCACAGGAAGGAAAATTGTGGCACTTAATATTTTTAAATAGTTTTAGCTGTTTGGATAAGTGTCTCATTTAGTACTCATGCTTATTCGATTAGAATTTGTTAATTTATCCCACGACTATTTACTAATTAGAAAGAGAAAAATGCACATGACTAGATGATGCCATATGGTTAAGTGGATATGTTATTAGGAGCATCGAGTCAGAGATAAGATAAAAAGGGTGCTTTATTATTTGAAACTTTTTGTCTATGTCGAAGACGCATTATGTCGTGATTTAGTAAAAAGTTATTGAACCATGCATGCGATATGTGGTTGATGTTCTCTTATTGATATGTAATTATGGATGATATCCATGTGCTCTCTGCAACTCGGAGGATCCACCATACATCCTCAACACTTTATTTTGTAGCCTTTTGCCATTTTTATGTCGAAAGAGATACTTACTAGAAGCACATGGGTTGTTACATGAACTTAAGTCGAAGACAAAGAGGTCGAGATCATCCTATAGTATTTTTTGACGAGGGTGGAGTTGCTAGAGTTGCTCTACAAGAATATGGGTGAGTTTGGATAGGGAGTAATGGGAGGGAAGTTATTGGGAGATAATTAATAACTTATGTAAGAGTATTTGGATTGGGGTGGAATGACTGAGAGAATCTAATTGATAGTGAAAATTATTGGTCTTACATTTTATTTTTTTATTTTTTTTCTTCTTCTTCTTCTAATACCTATACTCTTTAGGGAAGTACTCGAGGTTAACTAAAATCGAAACCAACTCAATTGATACCATTTTGATTTGGTTGGTAAGCTTTTCCAAGTTTCAAAGTATTGTTTCATTTAACATTCTCTTAACATACAGAAGTGATTAGAGGAATGTAACCCTACAAGATTACTCTCCTACTTGAGTACCTTTGGAATCTTTCTCTTCTCCTAACGATTACCCTCGTTCCAACTTCCAAGTGCACCGAAAGAATTTTCCGTGATCCTTTTGGCAAATAAACGGTGTGATGACAAATAAACTTTGGTGGACAGAGATTTGTGAGAATAGGATTAGGGTTTGGAGTAGAAAATAGTTAGATTAGATAAGCAAAAACAAAGATGACAATGGTTTATACATAGTGGCTTCACTATATAGATATCTACTTAACTCATTAACTCATTGACTCTAACACTCCCCCTCAAGTTGTAACATATATATCAAACATGTCCAGTTTGTTACATAAATTACTTAACATATTAACATTTAAGCCCTTGGTGAAGATATCCGCTAACTGCTCAGACGACTGGGTGTAAGGAGTAGAGATGACCCCCTTTTGGACCATATCAAGAACATAGTGACAATCAGTGTTCACGTAGGCGATCGCCCAGGCGATCGCCCGTCGCGGTGGTTGCCTGGGCGACCACCGCCTTTCGCCCAACAAAGTTGGGCGAAATAGGCGGTCGCCTAGGCAAGAGCCGTTGGAGGCACTCCAACGACTCTCCACTTTTTTGTTTTTTTCAAAATTTACAAGTTTGCCACTACCCCCAAATCCTATATAAACTCCTTCAAACCTCTTCATTTTTCACAAATCTCTCATTCTCTTCTTCTTCATAATTCTATTTTAATCATCAAGTTTTCGCGATTAAGTCTCCGGTCTGGTGCTTAGTTTTGAAGTTGGAAAGTGAAGTCTCCGATCCGGTTCTTCATTCTTCAACCGCCAAAATCAAGTGCACTCTTTTTAACTTCTCTTTAGAATTAAATTAATTAGTATTTTATTTTCATATTAGTCTAGTTTTAAGATATGGCCTAGTACCCGACACTAGTCTCCCTATGCATCACGAGAGTTACGATGACCTAAGACCTACCCGTACAAATGACCCTGGTTGGAATACTGCCCATTACATTAGTGCTAATGATAAAAACTGCATTGTCTGTGAGTTATGTGGTAAGGAAACTAGAGGTGGTATAGCCCGTCACAAACAACATCTTGCACACACACCCGGTAGCAATGCTAGACTCTGTGATAAAGTTCATAACTATGTTAAACAAGACATAATTGCATACATGATTAGAAACAGTAGGACATTACAAAACGAAAATGTATGTCTTGATACTTATGTAGACCGAGAAAACATAGAATTTGATCTGGAAACCGGGTCGGGTTCCGGTTCTGCTTGGACCCCAACCTCCCGTTCTCGCCCCGTTCCTAGTCGAAAGAGACAAAAACAACGTTTGTGGGCACCATTCTGCGTACGTGGGAAGGACATGGTTTCCGACCCCAACAAACAACCATCGAAATAACCTTTAGAAAAGAAGATAGTAAACAATTAATAAAAAATGGTCTAGGCTTTTCTATAGATGTGGTATATCATTCAACATTGTAAGGACGCCTGAGTGGAAGGAAGCAATATCCGTTATTTGTACTTACGAACCCAGACTTAAACCCATGACGTATCATGAAGTTAGTGACTCATGCCTTAAACAGGAAATTGACTACACTAGAGGTATACTAGAGTCGTACATACAAGATTGGGCAACATACGGGTGCACGTTGATGACAGATGGCTGGACTGATAGGTTCGGTAGGAATATAATCAAATTTCTAGTAAATTGTCCGACAGGTACCATGTTCATGAGGTCTGTAGATGCTTCTGGTCACTCTCACACCACAGATTACCTGTACAAGCTGATGGACAAGGTAGTTGGCGAGATTGGCGAAGAACACGTTGTTCAGGTGGTCACCGACAACGCCGCCGCGTACTTACTTGCCGGTAGGATGTTGCAGCAAAAAAGAAGAAGACTGTTTTGGACTTCCTATGCAGCGCATTGCATCGATCTCATCTTGGAGGATATTGACAAGTTGTTTTTGAAGACTATTGCTTTAGCTCGTAAGATCGTCAAACATTTCAACAGCTCTTCCATGTTATTAAAGAGGATGCGAATTGCCATTGAGAGGAACCTGCTACGCCCTGCTGTCACGAGATTTGCCACCGCCTTTCTGACTTTGCAAAGGTTGTTCTTGAAGAAAAACAAACTCCGAGCCTTTGTTGTTTCCCCGAAGTACAATGATCCTAATGCAAGTTGGATAAAGAACAAGAAAAAGAAGGAGATCTCTACTGAAGTTGCCGAGACCATTCTACAAAGTGGTTTCTGGACCAACGACGTGAAGACACTGAAAGCCTCACAACCTATGGTCCAAGTTCTTAGACTTGTTGACGGCGATGAGAAACCACCGATGGGATATCTGTGTGACGCAATGGAGAAAGCCAAAGAACAAATCATGAGGAATTTTAAAGGAAACCCGAGGTTGTACAAGCAAGTCATCGACCTCATCGACACCAGGTGGGGTCCAGGGAAGATGATGTCCTCACCGCTACACTCAGCTGATTTCTTACTCAACCCTGGTACCTTCTTCTCCGTCCCACCTCAGGATCGAAATGTAGCTTTCAATGAGCATATGCCTGGATTCACGGATGTCGTAGAGCGACTCGTCCCCACTCCTGCAGAACAAGACAAGATTTGCAGTCTACTTGATCGTTACAAGAACTCCTTCGGAATATTCTTGAGGGATATGGTCGTCAGACAAAGGACGGAAAGAAGACCTATAGATTGGTGGCAGTCTTATGGTGCAGACATGGGAGAGACCGCATTACAGAGGTTGGCCCTGAGGGTGTTGGGATTGACATGCTCGGCATCAGGTTGTGAGCGGAATTGGAGTGTCTTCGAGCAGTTGCACTCAACGAGAAGGAACATGTTGGCTGTGAAGAAGATGAATGACTTGGTGTATGTGAACTACAATCAAACCTTAAGGCAAATGTTTCAGCAAAGGATGGAGAAGCCTGTATTTTATGACTCCATCAGTGTGGACTACGATCTCTTCGACGAGCATCCATGGTTGGTAGAAACTAAAGATCCGGTCTTCGCTGGAGAGGAGCTTACATGGGCCGATGCCGAGGAAGCAGCTTTAGGACATTCTTCTTCACGGAGACGCTTTGCTCGATCCATGTACACTGTATCTGACGCGCGGTATTGCACTGCATCTGACGTGCCATTATTAGGTGGTGGCATGGATGATGCCATCGTTCACATTAGTTCTAGAGATCCAGGTGCATCTAGTTCTCAACCATCGATGGACATCGACGAGCAATATGTCCAATCCGACGATGAAGAAACTGAAGAAGATGATGTCTACGTCGACAATCCGAACGAGAACCACTCCGACGACTCTGATGGTGGTGGATGATATGATATGGTTCCCAGTTGGATATTAAATCAATGTGTCCAATGGAATTAGTTAGTTAACTTGTAATTCTAATTTCTCTCTTATCTGCTATTGTATGAACTCTAAGTTACCTTTGTAATCGTACTACTAAGCAATAAATTGTATACCTAAGTGTTTAGGTGGGTAGAGGGGGGTGCCTAGTGAGGCCTTGGTCGAGGAACTAGGTGTCTTTTCGAAGTCTAAACATGTATGACATTTTTAGATAATATTTGTGCATTTTTTCCTTTTTTCCTGATTTTTTTATCTATTTTACAAAAATTAATTGAATTAAAAAAAGAAGACCGCCTAGAGTTAGGCGGTCGCACGAACGCCTAGGCGACCAGACACCCTCGGTCGCCTAGGCGTTCCGTGAACCACAACCTCCACATGTTTGGTACGTTCATGGAAAGTCGGATTATTAGCAATAAAGATGGCCACATGGTTATCACAAAACATTTGCATCAGAATCTTGATGGAGAATCCCAACTCAAATAGGAGAGACCACACCCAGACAACCTCGCAAGATGTTTGTGCCATCAATGTATATTCTGCTTCAGCACTTGACATGGAGACTACATTATGCTTCTTGCTACGTCAAGTAACTAAATTTCCACCAACATACATATAGAAGTCTGACGTAGACTTTCTGTCTCCTCTATCACCAACATATCCAGAATCAGAGTAGGCTGCGAAATCCAGATGACCATGATTTGTAGAGAAGACCTTTACAAGGTGCTCCTTTAACATATGCCAAAACTCTCATTGCACCCTGTTAGTGAACTTCTCGTGGCTCATGCATAAATTGTTAGAACCGACCCTCTCCCCTCCCTCATCCCTAACCCATCTCCATCCTCTCTCTCCCCTTCTTCTTCTTCTTCACGACCCAAACCAACAACCCACCTAATTCAACCTAAATCGACTTCGTCCTAGCACTAGCAATGACGAGGACAATGGTGAGGAGCTCTGACAACGTACGGCGGCGAATTTCGACTAGGTACGCCACCCACCTCCACTTTTCGGGTTCATAGGGGTCGGAGGGGGAAGAAAAGAAGACGGTGGCGGCGACGACTGGCATCGGGGAAGATCACGGGTTGGTGTCGCGTGCCTCCTGCGGAGCTGTGGCAGACCATGTTGCGGCGAGCTAGGCCGACCGCACATGGGCCAACGAGGTCAGGGGGTCGACGACGAGGCCGCCTAGCGGCTGGCTGGGTTGGGGCGGTAGGGTTAGGATTTTGGTCGATTGTGGTGTTTTTACATGAGGCCCCTGTGATTTATTGTATTTAGTTAAATAAGTTATTTCGGATAATTCCGTTGAGGCCCCTAGATGTTATGAGTATTTGGTTGATTAATTTAAGTTTGGTTAATTGCTGGAAAACCTTAAACTTTTGCGTTTTGTGAAAATAATAAATAATTGGACTAATTGTGAAAAAACCCAAGATTTAATTGTATTTGAATAAATAATAAATAATTGGATTAATTGCTGGAAAAACCACGGATTTAATTGTATTTGAATAAACAATAATTAATTGGGTTAATTGCTAGAAAACCCCTAGATTTAATTGTATTTGAATACATAATGAATAATTGGGCTAATTGTTGGAAAATCCTGGATTTAATTGTATTTGAATACATAATGGATAATTGGGTTAATTGCTGGAAAACCCCTAGATTTAATTATATTTGAATAAATAATGAATAATTGGGTCAATGATAGAAAAACCCTAGACTTGTACAATTCTAGAGAATGACTTAATTTTGGGAAAATTACTATTTTCCGTTGGACTTCCAGATTTTGTAATAAACTATATTAATTGAGGATTTTATTGTTTTTACCCTAAGTTTATGTATATGGATTTATGATTTGTTATTGCCTAAGTAAGGCTTATTATATGAATTGGGGTCGCATGACCCGTACTGTTGGGGTAATTGTGTTTACCCCTTGTTTTGTGTAATTGTGAGAGGTTTGTGGAACCGACTGCCCACACATGTCGTGCCTAGTGGCCGTTGGAGCTGGGCTCGGGTGTGTGTTGGTAGTGAGATGACGAGTGAGGCACGTATGACTAGCTGCTAGGGTGTCCCCCTTGTTTTGTGGCGGTCTAGGAGGGTCCACCCACGTTGTGACAAGTGATTGTTTGGTAGTGTTGCTCACGGGCTTGAGCGTGAGGTAGGATTCTCTGAGCCGGATGCGGGATTGGTCAACTTACCAGCATTGTGACGAGTGGTCGTTGGAGCTGAGCTAACGGGCTGAGACGCGTGGTTGGAGTAGGGTGTTGCCTTGTGGATCAGATGCGCGATCTTGTCGAGGGTGCACGTTGTGCTTGACTGGAATGCTTGATCGCCTTAGGACGTGTGATAGTTCTGCTGTGAGAGCGAGTCGAGTGTTGCCTTGTGGATCAGATGTGCGGTAGGGTTGAGGTGCACAGTCAACCTTGCTGGGACACGTGGTCGCCTTGAGACACGAGACCAGTGAGCCGTATGGTCGGCGTGGTTTAGTGTAGTGTCAGGTTGGGGTGGTGTACAAAATCTTGATTTCGACTCAGGCGTGTCTTGTGTGTGTGACGTAGTAGGTGGTTGAGGGTGACTTGGGTTTAGGACGCGAGGACTAGATCCGTGAGCTCACTTTATGTAATCCTTTCATTTCTTAGTATTGATCTAGTAGGATTTCAGAGTTCTTGTATTTTCCCTTCCGTTGTACCATGATGTTGATATTATGTTTGTTTTTAATTGAGGCATCGACTTGACTGATTTCGTTAATGTCTTTTTTTTGCTTGTTTTAGTTTGTGTTTGACTGTTGTGTTCTGAGTACAAAGTAGATGCGTTACAGTGAATCTGGAGTCCCACTGCATAAGAGATATCAGGATGAGTAACTGCCAAATATATGAGCTTACCAACAAGACGTCTGTACTGACCCAAATTCGAGACGGGGACGATGTCTCCTAGAAAGGTGGGGACTGCTCGATAGGTGTGCTTTCTGGTTTACAACCCAATAAAGTAATCTCCTCATGTAAGCAACACATACTTCCGCCGTGAGAGCGGCATGTTGGCTTTTTGGCTAATGATTGCTTATCCGTTTTGATGATTAATCAACATATAACTTAAACACATGTAATTCGTTCATATCACTCTTGCACAATACACATATATCGTTTTGTACTAACATTTCAGGTGACAAGTTTAACGAGAAATGAAGTTGAAGAGTAGATAGGTTTACATTATTGTCATTAGGATTTAAATGTAACTTGAGCACTTAAATCTTGATGCATTGCATATCATGACTCTTTAGGATTCCATAGAAGTAGAACTAAACCTTCAAATTCCATACAAAACTTCTTTAGAAATCAATCAAACCATATCCAGGATTTCTGCACTCAACCGGTCGACCGGTCGACCATCTGGTTCGACCGTTCAATCTAAAAAAACTATTTTCTGAACCTTTTCGGTCGACCGAACTGTGTTCTGGTTCGACCGTTTCATTAGAGTAACTTAAGGTTTTTGGTCGACCGATCAACTGTTCATACGTGCTGGAAGACACGTGCCTTAGTGCAAACCGGTCGACCGAAAGTCCTTTTCTGTTCGATCATTTGATTTCTATTTTTGTCTTCTTTTGTGACCGTTATACTTGTCGTATTATACAATGGTCCTATACACATACTTTCACTTACCCTCAAATACATAGCTTACCGGTCGAACAATTCGTATTTACCGGTCGACCGTTTGTCCATTGATCTTTCGTATCATGCTTTCTGCTATCGGTCGATACCACCTTGGTTCGACCGAACACACTTTGTCTCTACCGAACATTTCACATCGGTCGACCGTTTCCTAGTTTCGTTCGACCGGTGCACTTAAGTTCCATCCCAGTTAGTTCGACCGTTCCTCGTTTGTCTGACCGTTTGACTACTATTCACGTTATCGGTCGACCGTTTCTTTCTTACCGGTCGACCGAACATTGACAGAATTGCTTCCCGAATTTCTGGTTTGTGTATCTTACACAAAACCCAATCAAATCATTCTCAAACGGCTAGAACACTTAAGAGGCTTATATATAGAGTTTAGATCATCTTTTCAAGGCACCAATCCAATCTCTAAGCTCTTATTGTGCTAAAACCTTCCAAGTGCTCTTACTCTCTTTATTGCTCTCAATCACTCTCTTGATCAATCATTAAATTGCATTCATCATCAAATTCAAGTGCTCAAGAGTAGGTTACACAAAGTCTACTACAAAGGAGTTGTACAAGCTTCCGGAGTGAAGCTCTTCTCGGGTTGTGAGAAGGAGGTCCAAGCTTGGTGAGGGTGTTCGCGAGCTTGAATTGTTAAGGCTCGATCTTTGCCCGGAAAGAAGATCAAATTAGTGAAGATCACGAAGTTGCTCAAGGAAGAACAATTCGTAAGAGAGGACTAGGATCCGGTGCTTGGATCCAAACCTCTATACATCCGGTGTTTGGTTTGCCGTTTCATCTCACTATTTTCATTGGTTATCTTGTTATTGCACAAATAGTAAATAGTGAATAATTAGTCTATAACCCCCCCCCCCCCCCTTAAGACTAATATTTTGGGCAATTAGATCCTACACGGCATTCTTCCTTTGGCATATGCAAACTCAATGCCAAAGAGATATTTGGGTCGCCCAATGTCTCGTGTAACAAAGTGCTTCATCAAGTGCTCCTTAGTTCTCTGAATGCTCTGACGATTGCTGCCCGTCAACAAGATATCATCGACATATACCGCAAGTACAACGCATCCAGAGAAAGTGTTCTTATAGAACACAGAGTGGTCCACAACGCACTTGCGAAAGCCATATGCAACAACAATCACACTGAACTTTTCAAACCATGCACGAGGGCTCTGCTTCAGACCATAGATCGCCATTTTGAGCTTGCATACCATATTCTCCCCCTGAGTAACATACTCTGGAGGTTGCTCCATACATCGTCTCAACGAAGTTCAATAGAGAAATGTATTCTTGACATCAGCTGACAGAGCTCCCACGATTGATTCATAGCCACGAACAGGAGAAGACAAATAGAATTAAGACGAGCCACTGACGAAAAGATCTCAACATAATCAACGCCATAAGTTTGAGTTAAGCTACGAGCCACCAACGGGGCTTTATAACGATCGACTGTACCAATTGTGCACAATTCAGATTTGTGGATACTCGTAATTGCGCAATGCAATCCACTCGGTTCAACAGTTCAATCGATCGTGTAACATGCACTATGACTTGTGATGTCAAGTCCAACTAAACATGGATTAATGTCATAATATTTGTAGTTTTAAATGCCATAAAAAACTAGGGAGTGGAGTAAGAAACTCAAAGTATACTAGTAGACAGTTGGGCTTTCTTTGGCATTATTAACTTTGTCTTGTCATAGTTGTAATTACCTGGAATTTCATGTCATTGCTTTTTGGTCCGCTCTTTTAATTAAAATAATAGAATGGTTATATCCTTCAATAAAGATTATAATAATTATTGCAACCATAACCCGAAGAATAAGTTCTTCACTTCGTGTGTGTGTGTGAATCATAAGCCACATCTGTCTGTTGGTGACCAAACGGCCATGATTTTCCACCTTCATCTTGATTAAGATCGGATACGCCTTCAAGTAGTCATTGGAAAGGAATGACAATTCCTATGGTTCATTGGTTTCTATTATTGCTCATCACTTTAGTTTGACGTTAAAAAGAAATTCAACCTTGTCTTATTGATTGATTGAGTGCACTTGGGGATTTTGTTGATGGAAGAGGATATGAAGTTTCGAGACTTTGCTTTCTTGTCCAATCAAGTGGGTGTGGAAATTGATGGTGTGGGTCCTTTAGGATATGACGAGTTATCTTAGTTAGTGATGGATGGAGATGTTGCATTTGAACTTCAACTTGTTTTGGTTTATCGAGGTGCTTAACTAATTTTTCTGCGAGCTTTTAGTCTTTTATTAGAATTGGTAGGACGAAATTAAGCAGGGGTTTTTACCCTTTTCCAATGGAGTCCATGACTGGGATATCACATATAATTATGCTCGATTACAAGGATGTTGAAGACACAAACTCAACAAACAATTACATTGGTTGCCTAGGTTGTTATGAGTTTATATGGCAGTTCTAACGGAAGAGCCCAAAAAAATCCCATCTTATTACATAATAAAGGCAAAATAAAATGAGTGATCAATATATAAAAATATGATGGTAATTTGACGATAGGTTGTATGCATAATCTTAAGCTAATTAACCGTGCTTTGTGCCAAAGGATAAACAAAACCGACTTTGTCCTTTTCCAATTCAGATTTTTCTTAAACTCAGTGTAAGAATTTTATCATCGACTGATTGCTTAAAAAATGACAAAGTTCAAAAGAAAAAGAAATTAAAGTCTAAGGGAATCATACCCCTTTAATAAAAAAAACAAGAAATAAAATATTTATTAGGAAAATTACATTGAATAGCCAACGTCAGAAGCAACATGGAAATAGAGGTAGGGGGTCAACTGTATTTATAGAGCAAACTTGGACATGTCGGCTCTTATGAGGGGGTTCTTGAATTCATACCAGATTGACGACTGACATTGGGTCTTAGGTTTGAGGTTGGGCGGCTGGAGGACGTTGTGATTAGGGGTGCAACTCGGATAATTTAACTCGGATACCTGCTATATCCGAATTCGAATCCGAATACCATATTCCATTACCAAATTCGAATTCGAATTCGAATTCAGTAGAACTATCCGAATCCGAATCCGAAACTTCAAAATTTTCGAATACTAATTGGTATTCGGATATTATCCGAAATTGAATAGATATATATATATATATATTATAATTAATTTTCGAATCAAAATTTTCGAATACTAAATTTTCGTATTAAAATTTTCGAATACTAAATTTTCGAATACTAAATTGTGTATTTGACTATGTATTTGAATAATTCGGATAATTCGGATAATTCGAATTTTAAATAGCTTGTATCCGAATTCGTATCCGAATTCTAATTGGTAATTTTTTTAAACCATATTCGTATCCGAAATTAAATTGGTAACATTGAACTTACCAAATACCAACTAAATAGAAATTTTCGAATCGGATACTCGGATACTTGGTAACCATTTGCACCCCTAGTTGTGATGGCATGTGGCATTGGAACGTCTGGTTTGGGGCCAATGTGGAAGACTCTATGACATTCGTTGATGCCGACGGTGATGTCAAGGAAATATTGGTGGCTACTGCTGTCTTAGCTATGTCGAAAAAGAATTTAGGACAATGAAGTAATTTCGCAGAAGAATTGGGGGTAAATCTGAAAAGTAAAAAAATGTCAGATGAAAGAATTGGAGCATTGAAGAGGTTGGTTATTTGTTTTTATTAATGGAGTATGTTGCTAATATTTAAATTGCGCTTCAAAACATTGTCTTCTGTGATTTAGAGATGAAGAAAGTCCTCTAATGATACCATATTTTTATTGAAGTGTGGTTGCCGAACCAAATAATGCTACAATCATGGTTGACTCAATTGCACAATTTATTATTACTCAAATTATTGGTTTGTTGATAGAACAATTACAATAAATTTTAGAATAACTATCACGTGAGTCTAATACTTATCTTTTGGTCTGTATATCCACATTTCCACGTACACTGTTGAAAAAACCTTCTTCTCTATGATACCCCGGTCGGTTTGTATATCCACATTTTCCCGTTCGGTTGACCGTTCCGAAGACACTCCGGTCGACCGAACTCTAAACGGTTCACCGTGTTTGACCTTGATTTTGCCTTTGTCAAATTTTGGATTTATTTCAACCAAAATTTGATCTTTCGGGATTTTTAGCAAATTCACATCTTATATAATATATTATCATATGTAATATTAAATTATTACACCTCATAATATATACCTCATATGAATTTATTATGATTCTAATTATGTCAATTCTCATGACATATTGATTTTATTCATTCACCACATGTGTCCTATTTTCACATGAAACCCGACACATCATATGAACTTAAAATCAAACCTCTTGTTTCCTAGTTTTATGGTGTGACCTATAGGAGGATCTAAGCCAAATTGGCAGAGATATTAAACACTTAATATCTCAAACTATAAGTGGTATCTAGCTACACATTATATTTACCCAATTAGCATAGATGTCTTTGTTCCACCCGAACCAAAATACGATCCATTTAGTGATGTAAGTGCACCACTTGTGTCCGTCCCTTGCCTCATGATATTAAGAATATATACAAAGTAGAAATGTGTCATCTTTGTATTATATTCATTTCTTGATCTCTCTAAGCTAATTATATCTATGTAACTTAACTCAAGTTACATTATGCACATTATAATTTTGCTTTATCAAGGGACCCACTAGTATCATTACTCAATTAAGAAGGGCAATGATAATCGTTTGACTAACTATCTTTTCCAGCACAAGTCATGCTCAACAAACTATTGTCTTTATCACTACACTCATTGATAGTTTTTTACAATAATCAAATTAAGCACTTCTTGAGTGAAAAGATATAAGTCTCTTATCTTAGGATCCAAAACACAGTAAAAACATTAATGACATGAAACACAATTCCATAATGTTTTACTTGTTAGGTCTATTCAATATATAAAAGTAATCTTTTCCTCTTTTATATACTCGTGTCGTCAATTATTTGTAAAGCTACAACAATCGATGACCAACACGACAATCTTATCTTGGTAATTAATGTTCCATGTTAATTACCATGATTGTGAATAACTTTTGATTTATGTAAACCATTATCTTTTAGAGCTCTACGGTTAAGGACCAAGCGCATCTTCCTTAACACTTCCAAGAGACGAATACCACAATCAAGGAACAAAATGTTTGCACATTCAATTCATAATAATTGACATAATAAAAGTAAAACTTTTAGAACACATTCCTTTCAGAAACCTCTCAAAAGCATGTCAGACGACACTGGAAGCAGCACCCAGAGGTGAACACACCCCAACGCCTCGTCACAACTTCCCCAAATTGGACAAACTACATTTCTTGGGCCTAGGCAGTGACCCTTTCCCTCAGTGGCAGGGGGAGAGTTGGTCACATCACTGGGAAGTCGCAAAACCCAAAGAAGGGACCAAAAACAAGCAAGATGAATGACAAACGATGGACCATCAGGTCATGTCCTGGATCATATTGCCTCTATGCAATCAAACATCAAGGAAATTTTCATGTACAAAGAAAGTGCAAAGGAACTATGAGATGCTGTCCAGAAACATTATGGAAAGGTCGAAAACTTCGCACACGTCTTCAAAATCAATTAAGAAATATCCCAAACACGATAAAACTCAACATCTATCATTGAGTACCTTGGTATTCTTAGGAAACAATGTGACGAACTGCGGCTGTATGAATTTCCTACAACAGACGCCAAAATCATCCAAATCTGAGAAGAGAAAAACCAGATCTACCAGTTCTTGGTAGGACATGATCCAAGCTATGAAGCTATATGATCTGAGATCCTAATGGCACCGGAGCTACAAAGCCTCACTACTATCTCAAGTCGCATTCAACGCGAGGAAACCCAAACGAAAACCATGACATACAACACCAACAGTGTATTCTCCGACCATCAAGCCTTCATCGCCGGTCACAACCAAGCTTAGGGAAACAACTACAACAACAAAAAATGATTCAAAAACAAAACAAATGAACACTGCACAAATTGTAATAAACAAGGCCATAATAAAAACTCATCTTGGTTTCTCTTCCCCATCTCAGGCCTCCAAAAAACAGAGAAAGAAACCCTAGAGCAAACATGGTGGATGGGACCACCGGCATCAGCACCAGCTAACCTAGAGGTTGCGGTGGCCTCACTGACGGAAACCCTCACCCTAACGTGAATGACGTTTTTGGAAAGAATGGCGGCTTTTATATGAATGGACACCCGACTGAATATCTGCAACCAACAAACCAGATACCAACTAAAGGTTGGAATGGATATGCTACTGGATCGGGCGGATATGGGCTAGGCAGATTTGTGTGTGCTGCCTCAAACAGGTTCATGGATGAGGCTCCAGATCTGCAACAAATAAGTGCACTTGTTGGCCACTTGAATGGTTATTTGCAGATTCAAACCCCTAGATCAAGTAATATGTCAGGTATGGAAAGCAATCTTGATATTCATATTTGTGCCCTTTCAACAACGAAATCAAATATTAAACATTGGATTATTGATTCTGGGGCTATCGATCATATGACATGGGATCCTACTATGCTAAATAATGTAAAAAATAATATAAGATTATTAGATAAATTTGTTATTGTTGCAAATGGAAATCAAGTTGAGATTAAATGTACATGAGATGCAAAATTAATATCCTTTATGTACCTAATTTTGATACAAACTTACTTTATGTCGCCAAGATCACTAGAAAACTTAATTGCAATGTATGATGTAATGTTTCATGATCGTACCACAGGGAGGATGATTAATAGGGGTATCCTCACAAATGACTTAAATGTTCTTGAATCGTCTAATAAAGCCTCACATGCAAGATCTTTAGCTAATCACGAACTTTGGCACAAAAGGATGGGTCACCCATCTTCGAGTGTGTTAAGACTCTTATTGCCTTTTGTCAATTCCAAACCTTTATGTGATATTTGTTGTTACTCTAAACAAACTCGATTACCGTTCTCTATTTCTACTACCAAGACTCAACTTCCTTTGAGTTTGTTCATTCAGATATTTAGGGACCCACTCCCGTTGCTCATATAATGGTTTTCGTCATTTCATTAGCTTCATCGATGATTTTTCTCGAACCACTTGAATTTATTTATTAAAAAACAAGTGAGATGTTTATTCGGGGTTTTTTATGAATTTCTTACTTTTATTGAGAACATGTATAATGCAAAATTTGTATCTTTAGATCCAACAACGACTCAGAATACATGAGTAATATGTTTTAAAAAAATTAAACAAAAAAGAATTTTTCATCAAACCACGTGTATTAATACTCCTAAAAAAATCAACACTATTTAAATGTTACTCGTTCTTTACTTTTTCAAAACAACGTTTCCAAACGTTTTTTATCAGATGCTATTATTACTGCAACTTACATTATAAATCACCTTCCTAATCCTACAATTGAAAATAAAGAACTCATAAAAATTCTTACACGATAAAAAATGAACATTGATCATCTTAAAATCTTCGACTACCCTTGTTTTGTTCACAGGAAGCGGGAGGACAAGCTCGACTATAGTTCTGTCAAATGTATTTTTGTAGGATATTATTTTAGAAAAATGTACAAATGTTATGACCCCAAAAATTGTAAAATGTATGTCTTGAGAGATGTTTACTTTTTTGAGAATGAACCATTCTTCAAATCAGACGAAGACACTTTCGCTGCTACTCCTCTTCCCACCGTGGACTGATTGATCGTTTTATATTTAACCGCAAGTGCACGGCCGCGTTGAAGCGGTGGCAAATACGGGTCGTCCACTGGGAGGTGTGTCGACACTTGGTTTGTGCGAAGGCGAGAGGTAAAGAAAGGGAAGAAAGGTTGGTTACACTAAACTACACTAAGATGCAAATGGAAATGGAGATAAGCAATAAACTAAGCCCCAAAGGGGGTAGAGAGATTATGTGAACATAAAGATGTGTGTGTGATGTGTGTGTGTAATTAAGCTCCTCACAACATGTAGTGCATGAAATCATAAAACTACATCCAACTTTGCCTCTACATGAATTAAGATTTTACTACATCATTAAAACATACAAGACAATAATTGGAATGAAGCTAAATGAACTCAAGTATAAAGACTAGACCCTACTATGCCTCCACATGAATTAAGATAAGACTACATCATTAAAACATACAAGACATTAGCTAAGGTAAAGGCAACAAGAGTTCACACACTACAAATTGTGTTTCCAATATTAATTCCTATCCATATCCTAACCTTATCATTCCCCATAAAATAGATCCACTAATCAAAGCATAAGCTAAGCTTCATTCAAGAGCATTAGCATATCAAAGATAAGAGTGGAGACCCATTAGATGGTTATGGAAATCATTTAAAGCTCAAGGGATAAAAATAACACACACTTAATACACTACATGATTATATCACATATTTCTCCACCCCCCAAATAGGGATGGAACTACTCACTACTCATTACACTAACTATATTAGCAGAAGCAAACATAATACTGAAATGAAATTTATACTAATCAAGCAAGAAATATTAAAGAAGCATAAAACAAAACAAACAAGCAAACATGCATATGGAAGGAAATAAAACTAAGAAAGAAACAACACAATTAAAGGAAACTTCTATTATTAACTCACTCAATTACAAGTAGCTCTTCTTCCACCAGAGTTTTGCTTCAAGGCTTCACTCTTAGTAGGGAAGGTGACCACCAAAGAGAGAGATGGATACAATGGGAGGTGAAGAGTTCTATTTATAAGCATGGAAAAAGCTAATCCGGGACAATCCCCCGATGTGGGACTAAACCAATACCAAAAATAGCCTAAACGAACATTAATACAAGTCCAGGAGAAGTTGGGGCGGATCTGGCATGATCCAGACCGCCAATTGGCGGTTCCAGACCGCCAATTGGCGGCCTATAAAGCCCAGATCCGTCTGGGTCTTCTGGTGGGCTTTCCTTGAAGTGTGTCTTGGTCTTGGATGCATCTGGTTGGTTTGTTGGAGCTCCGACCCGAATCGAATTGGCAAAATACTCCCCATGATGGTGTGGAGTATTCTGTTTGCTCTTAGGTCCTTCTGTCTTGCAATCAGGTCCTTCTTCCTTGCATCTTGGTTCCCAGATCTCACAATTCAGTCCTTTTTCCCAGCTTTTGGGTCCTTTTATGCTACATCTCTTCAAACATATTTATTCCTGAAAACTAAACATAAAACTCGTGACATAGCATTGTTTAGGTGAAAGATAATGGATATAAGATACAAATATAAGCATGAAATGATGTCAATCATGGACCTTCTCGACATGCCTCCTTGCACTCCAGAAGACGCTCCTTGCTCCAGTGGGTAACGAAGGGGGAGAAGAAGAACCACCCCGAAAGAGGTCCACTCGTCCCACTCATCGTCCTGCCAGACTTAACAATTATTTTGTGTGGCATGTTACTTACCCTATTGAGGACCACTTGTCTTATAACCAACTATCACATAAACACCAAACCTTCCTAACTCAACTAGACAACAATAAGGAACCCAATTCATATCATGAAGCTATAGAAGATCCAAATTGGGTTAATGTCATGAAATATGGACTAGGAGCTTTAGAAACCAACAAAACCTGGTACTTAGTCTCATTACAACCCATCATAAAACCTATTGGTTGTAAATCGATCTACAAAATCAAATATTATAGTAATGGTAAAATGGAGAGATATAAGGCTCATCTTGTTGCTAAAGGATATACACAAACTTATGACCTTGATTACTTAGAAACATTTGCACTCATATCGAAAATGAACATTGTTCGTGTTCTCTTATCTGTTGCTATAAACCAAGGCTGGAACGTCTTCCAAATGGACGCTAAAAATGCTTTCCCGTATGGAAATCTTGAAGAAGAAGTCTATATGATTATGACTCCTCCACGTTACACCACGACTCCTCACCAGGTATGAAAGCTTCATAAGTCTATATATGGACTGAATCAATCGCCATGAGCATGATACGCTAAGCTCAGTCACTCCTTCCTTTTCTATGGTTTTGTAAAAAGTTCTGAAGATGCATCTATGTTTACTAGACATAGTCATAGCTAGGGCTATGCATGTTTCGGTCCGGTCTGGACCCTGGGAGAAGTTCAATTTTCGGTCCAGTCCGGTTTGAACCTGGTCTGGGTTTTTGGACCAGACGGGACCGAACCTGACCAGTCCGGTCTTCGATCTGAACCCTGGAGAGCATCCGGGTCTGGGTTCGGTCTGATCCGGTCTGTGTCCGGAATGATTCTCATCTATGTAGATGACATCATAATAATCAGAGACAATGATCATGAAATAGATCTAGTAAAGCAATACTTGAAATCCAAATTTGACATAAAAGACTAGGATTTATGAAATACTACCTCGGCATAGAAATTGGCTACTCAAAAAAGGAGTTTTTTCTCTCCCAAAGGAAGTATGTTCTAGATCTTTTTAAGAAAACTGGTAAAATAGGCTCAAAACCCACCAACACTTCTATCGAAACAAATAGGAAAATAGGACCTACTGATTGTATACCTCTAAGTGACATCGGCCAATTTCAAAGACTTGTTGGGAAGTTGGTCCATCTCACTGTCACTCGACCTCATATTACTTATGTTATAAGTATAGTTAGTCAATTCATGCATTCATCTCATACTCTTCACTTAGACATCATAAATAGAATATTGTGTTATCTTAAAGGTACCCCATGACAAAGACATTGGATGAAACCCAATAGCTCAAATTCTATAATTGGTTACTCTGATACAGATTGGGAAGGAAGCCACGACCAAAAATAAACCAACAATTTTTGCACATTTGTAGGGGGCAATCTAGTAACTTGGAGAAGCAAGAAGAAAAACGTCGTTGCCTGATCAAGTGCAGAGGTGGAATATCGTGCTATGACTTCCACCACCAACGATATAATCTGACTCAACCAATTACTCAAAGACATGAACATCAAAACTCAAGAACAAATGAAGATGTTCTGTGACAATAATGTAGGTCGACACATCCCTTCAAACTCGGTCTTCCATGAAAGGACCAAACACATAGAAGTCGACTGTCATTTTATCAAAGAAATGATCCAGTTTAAACAAATTGAAGTCCCATATGTTTCGAGCAAGGAGTAGTTAGCCGACATCTTCACAAAGGACCTTGATCATAAGATTTTTTCAAACCTCCTTCACAAGCTGGGATCCATCAACCTATTCCTGACCCAACTAAAGGGGGCGTTGGAAAAACCTTCTTCTTTGTGACTTGAACGTTGGGCTCAACAACCATCATCACCTAAATCATATATTCGGATATGGAAAACCTTCTAAAAAGTAAAGAAATCAAACAACATCCATCGTCTATCTTTAACATGTACAACGACTATGTAACCCACATTTTATTCCTTAGCGCGCGCGCACACACATATATACTCATGTATACAATTTGTAACAAACATATAACATAATCATAATACAATATTCACCGCACCAGATTTTGCTAATAGACGCAAAAAGTAATTGCTGGGGCATTAAAAAGAAGTCTAGCTTCATCCATCTCACTTCACCGATGAATCTAGGGGAGAGCATTTTTCGGTCCGGTCAGGTTTTTTGGACCGGACCGAATCCAACCGGTTCGGGTTTCTGTCCGGACCTCGGGACTGGTTCAGGTTTCGGTCTGGTCCGAACCTGGTCCAAAACCCAAAATTCCCCACAAAATATGGTCTGATCCGGGTTTTTGGACCGAATCGGACCGATCGGTCCGGGTTTGGTCCGGACTGAATCTGACCAGTCTGATATTCGGTCCGGACCCCGGAGAGCATCCAGGTCTGGTCCGGGTCCGGACCGATGCTCAACCCTAGATGAATCCCATCCCGGTTCTAATATAAGCAAATAATGAGATCCAATTTGGTGACCTTTTTAGAATTTAGATGCGAAGGGGGTTATGGTCATGTACTCGTGGGCGAAGGCGATCTCCATTAAGCAGATTAGAGGGATGTGATGTAACGTATGGTCTCGTCAAGTCTAATGGAGACATGGGATACGGTAGATACGGGAAGGTGATAATTTTGTTTGTCGTGTGTGGGAGCAGCGAAACTTGATTAAGTAGTGATAAGTCTAACTGTGAACCACAGTCAAACATTTAGCAAAGTTTACATGTTTCGATAGAGTAGCAACATAAAGCAAGTGGGTATGATTGCCCACTTATACAAACCAAAAGATATCACAACAATAATCTATTTGCCAAGTGATGCATTGCATACATTCTATCATATGTCTTTAATTTAGATTACTTTTATATCAATAAATGCTACTAAGGTATGTGTTTAGTCTTATTTACAGAATACAGGGACCTGAATGCAATTTACCCACATCCCGAGCATGAACGCGTGCAAAAGACTCATGATCCATGTCATGGTTGATCCGAATGATACTTCACCACCAGAGGAGGCGTGCAAAATAATTCAAGTGATAAACATGTGTAGAAGGGTTAGTGGTGTGAATGTTGGAGGAACAAAGACCAAGTCATATTTTTAATGAGTTAGATTTATATAATGAGCATGCAAAAATTCTTAGTGAGATGTATAAGGTTGAGGTGGAGATATTAAGAGCCATTAATGGAATGTTGATTTAAGACTTTGTGGGTGTGTTAACTGAAAACCCTCACGAGACAAAACTCGTCCTCTAAGGAAACTTGGAGGTTTAAAGGCTTGTTGCACATGGTAAGTGCAACCGTGATTCCTACGAAAGTGAGTTAGGATTTCCCTGTTTTTATTTTTCGTATCTTCTGTTTTGCTAGGGACTAGCAAAATCTAGGTGTGGGAGTATTTGATGCATTGCATACATTGCATCATATGTCTTTAATTTAGATTACTTTTATATCAATAAATGCTACTAAGGTATGTGTTTAGTCTTATTTACAGAATACAGGGACCTGAATGCAATTTACCCACATCCCGAGCATAAACGCGTGCAAAAGACTCATTTCTATCATAAAGACCAAGTTCAAGATTATCGGGTTACGAATGGAAATGTATCCAAGCATAAAAGCATTCAAGTCCTAATTGCAAAAAGAACAAGGACTTAAGCACAAAAGTAGCCGGGGACTTAACTGCAAAAAGTCAAGGACCTAATTGCAATTAAAGCACCAAAATATTATCTTGGAGAAAATCTAAAGAAAAATCAATGTAAATCTCCAAACATATAAAGGAATTAATCCGGAGCTCAAAAGAATGGAAAGAAATCATCCAGACGCGCAAAGGAGGATCAAATCATACCATAAACTACCAGCAAAAATCCGGATTAAATCAGAGAAGATTGTGCGGCGAAATCGCCGCATATCACATACATTGTGCGGCGGAAACGCCGCCCCCTCAGCGATCTGTGTGCTCCAATTTCGTCCAGTCGTGTCTGGACACGTGTACTTTCCAATATTATACCTAGATCCCTTGTAGCAACTATAAATAGACCCGAGAACGATGTTAGAAGGGTCCTTAGTCTTTGGTTGTAGTTTTTATTCTTAATCTTAGTTTTGTATTCTTCTTTTCATTAATAAAATTCTGTCTTTTATTTCTTACTTTTAGTTTTTCTTTTGTAATGTCTCAAGGACCCCTTCTTCCTCCCTCTATGAGTTTCTAACTCCTTCCAAAGGGTGGAGGTGACGGATTAGGGTGAAGAGAAGATGAATGAATGTTATTATTTTAATTTCGTGTTAGTATGTTTTGATTACTTGAGTTTATGTTAAATCATTTATCATGTAATGATTTATAACTAATATGATTTATTATAAGTTTCTGAATTCTCTAATCTAAACCTTAAATCTAAACCTCCACCCGACGGAATTCATCTCTTTGTTCTTGTTTCTTGCTTTAAATAATTAAAACCCAAAAATCTCAAAACCAACTTATTTCTCCTCTCCTTCTTTCCCCCAATCGAAATCACATTAATAACAAATCTCTCCCTCCTTGTGTTCGACCCGTATTTGCCACGTCTTCATTGACGTCGTGCACTTGCGGTATAAATTTAATTCCCATCACCAAGCATCATCCATAAGTTATCTAATTTTTAGTCTATGGGTGATCAGCCCGCTGCATTGCACCAGAAGCTTCAGGAGCTTCAAGATCAGCCTTATGATTCATAGGACCAGCTTGCTCCACCTCAGTCCTAGTCCGGTCGCCCACAGGATCTGTTTGCTCGACCTCAGTCCTAGTCCAGTCGCCCACAGGAAAGCCATATATTCCAATGGAAAGCCATAAACAAACAATTATATTCTTCTTTTCCTAAATCGACTTGGTTTTGAATAGTACAACAGAATTAAGGATAATTACCCCTAATATTGTTTAAGTCTATGCCCGACGTCCTATCCTAAAAGGTTTTAGAATAGTTACACTCAAAGAAGATATGTTATATTGTTTCATTGGTTGACTCACGTAAGGAAAGATTGGGTTTAAACGCAAGCCTTTGTTATTAGGGTTATCCCCGGTTAAAATTGTTGTTTTTTGCCTCAATCCGTGTTTTGATGATTTAATCAACCTAATCTTAATCACAACCAAATGTAGAGTAACACACATAATGTGTAAAATATATATTATTTTGTGCTAACATCTACAGATTATCAAGACACAAGAAAGAATGAAATCATGTCAATATATGTAATCAAGCTTATTGAAGACATGTAATTTTACCTTTTATTTGAGTCCTAGGAATCTATGTAATCTTGAGCATACAAGATTTAAAACATACACACTAGGTTCTTTGAAGAAGTCACACACAAAAAATCACATCTACTTGACTTAAATAGGTCACCCAAACTTTAGTCGGAAAATCACTAAACCTAAACTGCCTGTGCCAAACAGTCAACCGAACGAGTTCTCTGTTCGACCGTTTACAACACATTCTCTAAGTGAATTCTCTCGGTTCAACCGGTCGACCGCCCTTAACAGTTTGGTCAATCGTTCCTGTATTTTTTGGATGACTGTTACCTTTATCGTATTATACAACGATCGTATTCGTATAAACATACCTAACCCCTAAAATATAATTGACCATCAGTCGAACGATGACCTTAGAATGGTCGACTGGATGAAGACTTTTCTTGTTCCCAACACTTCATGTTTTTGGTCGAAACATTTATCCCACCTTTCATTCAACCGATTACAATTTACCCTGGCAGAAAACCCTAGATCAGTCGACAGACCCCTGTCCAAGTTCGACCGATGACTTAAGTCATAACCTAATTGGTTCGACTGTTCTTTAGTTCGTTCAAACGTTTCTTTATTATTAAAAAACGATCGACCGTTCTTATCGATTGGGTTGACCGTTGTGGGACAGAATTGTAGAACTTCAATATCTGTTTTGTGTATCTTACACACAATTCATTCAATTCTTCCTCTGCGGTTATAAAACTTTAGGAGCTTATAAATAGATGTTCTCAAACCTTATTTACACAACTCTCACACTTCCAATTGCTCCATATATTGGAGAGACTACTCCCAATCAAGAAATCTCAAATCCGACACTCAAAGCTTAAACCTCCACATCTTTGATCAATTACAAATCATACTCAAAGTGTGATCAAATTAAAGAGTGTTGATCCACTCACATTTGCTGTCAAAAGAAGTATAAATTTCGATGAAAGCCCAAAGCTTCCATCTCAGATTGTGAGAGGAAGAAACCTAGCTCGCAAGGTTGTTCGCGGAGCTTGCTTTGTAAAGGCTTAATCTCGGCCCAGAACGACATTGGAGAGTGAAGACGTAGGCGGATTTCGCGGAGTTGAGCGGAGCTTGCAAAAGAGGAAGTAGGTAGGATTCCGAATCTCTATAAAAATCGTCGAGTCTTCTTCTGGTTTGCTTGTCTTTTCTCTACTTGACTTTAAATTATTTCTGTTGCTTATTTAGTAGAGATTAGACTAATTTGATTAGAAAATTAGGGTATAGTCGATTCCGCTGTCTTTTCTCTACTTTGCAAGAGAGGAAGTAGGCGGGATTCCGCTGGTATCACTAACCTAGTCGATTAACATAAACATACATGATTAGTAGCATATCATGCATCATATTCATGTTATATATCCTTAATTTTACCCCAATATTGTGCTACTCGAGTGTTTGTTGTTATATTTCGGGTATTAGGTAATAAAGAAGAAAAGGGAAGAGAAAAATGACTGAAACGTAAGAAGAAAAAACTTAAATGAAGCAAAATGGACCTCTCAGGCATACACAATGACTCATCTACAAGAGGGAAGGACCTAGACTTAAGCCTGAATGGACCAAATAGCAAACTGAGAAACTTCACACCATCATAAGGGGTATTTTCTCAATTATATTTGGGCTCATACTCCAATAACGATCCAAGTGCACCCCACGTGAATAATTGAAACACTAAAGACGATATCCGAAAATGAGTCTGATTCGAGAAAAAGTGACCACCAATTGGAAGCCTAAGAGTACCAATTAGCGATCCTTTTTTCTCAGAATCCAACCTGGTTTCACGTGGATATAGGTTATGTGTTTATGTCTATTCTGGGAATATTTCATTAGTCCCACATCGGGGGAATGTCCCTAGTTTCCTTTTTTCATGCCTATAAATAGAACCCTTCTTCCTTATTTGTAATCTACTCATTGCTTGGTGGTCATTCTCTCTACTTGGAGTAAGCCTTTGAAGCAAAATTCAAGGTGGAGATGATGCCACATTTATTGTGAGTCATGTAAATAAAATATTTTCTTTTTAGTTAGATATTATTTCCTTAAGTCTTGCATGTTTTGTTTCCTTAAATCTTAACATAATTGTTAGCTTAATGAGTAGAGAGTAGATCTACCACATTTGGGGTGGAGGTGATATAGATTATGTGATACTGATGAGTTCTTTTATTTGTGTCATTTCATGTGCTTAACGTAAATCTATACTCGTAGCATGCTTAAACTTGTATTAGATGAGATGATGTCCACACTATGTACTTATGTCATGCTAGCTTTAGAGTTTATCTTGTTGCTTGTAATGGTTTGATGGAAATAGCTTGTTATGTATGGATACATTTGTGGTGCATATTCACATGAATAATTTAGGTTGTATGTAGGATCAATTGATGCTCTAATGGCCACACTATGTACTTATTGCATGCTTGACAATCTATAATCAACCTCAACTTTATGTGAGATATGCACGTTCATAGTTTTCTATGTAGCGTTGTGTATCCTACACTTAGATTACACACTAGCTTCTACTTGTATGCCACACAAACTATACTTGTGCCTAATTGAAACGAAGACTCACTCTCACACATACCTACACACCTCTACTCCATGGGGGGTTAGTTTAATTGTTGATTCATTCATAGTTTAGTGTAATCAAACTTCTTCTCCCATTATTTTCCACTTGACTTCTGAAGAACGAGAGTTGACACACCTCCCTGTTGACTCAACCCAAACTTGCCGAATCTTCACCGTCGTTGTGCACTTGCGCTTATTATAACTTAATCAATCAATACACAAGTTGGTTATTAGGAACCTAAACAAGCATATGAAGTGTCTAAAAGTTGTGACAAAACTGATCAAGTTAAGTATTCTTACTTAAACAAAGAAGCATACATTTACATTCATCACATATTGCATAAGATGTCATTCATTCTCATTCTTCATAACTTGTATGAACATCATCTCAACCCGAAAGGAGGATGAAACTACTCACTACACATTAAGCTATAAATTAGATTAAGAAAGAAGGACATTCTAACTAATTATACTAAGCTTAAGAAAACAAACCAAAACAAAGCTAAACATGCAAGTGTTAAAAGAGACAACATTAGAACAAAACTTAGAAAAATTATTTTATGAAGACTCACAACACAAGTAGTATTCATCTCCACTTGGCTATTCTTCTCCACTTGAGTTTTGTTCCAAGGCTTACTCCAAGTAATGAGAATATTGCAGGTAGATTACAAAGAAAGAAGAAAAGTTCTATTTATAGACATGAAAAAGACAACTGTGGACAATCTCCCGATGTGGGACTACTGAAACTTGCCTAAAATTGGCATAAACAACATAATACACAACCACGAGAAGCCGAGTCGGATCATGACAAAACTATATTTGCTATTGGCGGTCAATTGGCGGTCATGGTTGGTCAGATTCGACCCAATTTCGCTTGGCTTCTTCGTTGCTTCAATTCTCCACGTGGGGTGCACCCAGATTAGTTGTTTGATTTTGCTCTCGAATTTAATTGCCAAAATACTCCTCATGATGGTGTGGAGTTTCTTGGTTTGCTATTTGGTCTCTCCTTGCTTACATCCAGGTCATTCTCTCTTGCAGATGAGTCTTTGTGTATGATCGAGAGGTCCATTTTGCTTCGTTTAAGTCATTTCTTCTTACATTGCAGTCATTTTTCTCTTCGCTTCTCTTCTTTATTACCTAATACCTAAAATATAACAATAAATACTCGAGTGACACAATATTGGGGTAAAATTAAAGATGTTAAACATGAATATGATGTATGATATGCTTCTAATCAGTGTGCAGTCAGTCAACAAGCTCACAAAAAAATGAGGTGATATTTTGTGATTCGCATAAAGGAAAAGACCTAAGCTATTTGGCTCGAGTGTATACTTGTAGTATATGATAGTGTTGCAAATACTTGCTATTCCAATCAAGCAATCCCAAAGTTTTTTAAAGCCGAATGCTTAATCCATGGTTCCTCAAATTAAGGATTCCCAACCCTCCAAGTTTTTTTGGAGTACATACCTTTTTCCAACTCACCAAATTTTTAATATTGGAGTTCTCTAGTGAGTTATTCCATAGGAAAATTTTACAATTTTTATTCATTTGTTTCTTGACACCTATTGGTAGTGGTCTGAATCCTATATGGTAAGAGGCAATAGGAGTTACAACTACATTAATAAGTGTCACATGGCCTCCTATGGATAGATGTTTCGAAGTCCAACACTCAATTTTGCCTTCCATTTTGTTCAGAATTGGTTTCGAAAAGTTGGAGTTGCCAATGGAGTGGGAAAGTGGCAACCCCAAGTACTCAAAAGGATTTTTTTTCCCTTTCTTTTGCAACCAAGGAGGTGAGTGAAGTTAATTAGCTTTGTATCCTTGATATTAGTACTACTTAGGCAGGATTTGTCAAATAAATTGTTATCCCCGACAGTGTCTCGGATATGTCAAGAATTCGTTTAACGTTGATCACATTTTGTGTATCATATTATAGAAAGAGAATTGTGTCATTTGCATATTACAGGTTTAAGACCTCGATGGGTCAAATATTGATGCCAATGATAATTCTTCCTAACATTCCTAATCGCATCAATTGACCGAGGAAGTTGCCCACCACTGGGAATAGAAGAGGCGATAAAGGGTCTCCTTTTCTAAACCCGTTAGTTGCTCCAGATTAAATTAGCCTCCCGTCGGCTTACCATTGATAATGATAGATGCCCTTCCGGTTGTAATACAGAGTTTCATCCAATGACATCACAAGTGGGGGGATCCTAAAACTTTTAGGTTGGCCAAGAGAGAAAGTCACAATCAATTTTATCAAATGATTTTTCGAAATCTAACTTGGATGAGACCCTTTTTTGTTTTTTGGAGGTAGTGCATAACTTCGTAATTGTGAGAATGTGAAATGACTCTTTATAGAATGTGAGGCAATTTTATTTTGTCGTTTTCTTCCATTGGCCACTTTATTGTCGTTTCCTTTAACCATTGGATTTGAGATCGTTGTTTCCAACATGTCTCGTTGGTTTCCAGAAAGATTTCAATGATTTAAGGGAGCAATATCAACGAGGCTATGTTTCCTTAGAATTTGTTCAAAGAGTTATCTAGAGTTTGAATTGACGTTAGGGTGAGATCTTTCGTGTCAACCTCTAACTAAGTTGAAATCCCGGCCAATAACCAGGGCACTTTTGAAGAGGGTTTCTCTTGGTCTAGATCCTTAATGAATTCTTTTTTCCCTTGGATATGGCGGGGTTTAGGGGTGCAAATGGGTCGGGTTTAAGCCAGAACCCGATCTAACCCGAAAAATTCGAGTTTGAGAATAATCCAACCTGAACCAATTAGAGTTAGGGGTTCAATGGATATTCGAATATCCGAACATCCGTCTGTATCCGTATTCGAATTTGGACATTCGATCTGCGAAAAAATATCCGTAAGACTGTATTCGTATCTGATCCGTAAAGTCGTGGAGCGGATATGATTATTGGTACATCCGGTCCGTATAATATCCGATTCGGGATCGGATATCCCTAGTACAACATCCGTATTCATATCTGTATTTGAATCCGTATTATATATAGTTATTCTTTAAATTAATGAAATATTTATATGTTAAGTATTTTTTCTATAAATTACCCAAGTATATAACCTATCCTAAATTCCTAACCCTAAACCTACCTAAAGTCCTCCAAACACAACTCCAGCGGATACGGATAATATCCGTATTCGATCCGTATCCGATGGATTCTAAAATGGATATTCAATTTAATATCCGCCCGGATACGGATCCGGATACAGATGTATCATTTGTTCCGCGGATACGGATACAGATATTGGTAGATCTGATCCATATTCGCTCCGTTGACACCCCTAATTAGAGTTCAACCCAACCCGACTCGAAAATTTTGGTTTGGTTTGGGTTGGGTCAGATTAGGTTGGACCAGAATTTATTGCAATTACAACTTAAGTTTCCTGTCTCATTTCCAACACGTAGTAAGATTCGAGTCATTTTTTAACAATTTAAGTTTCACTCAGCAGATCTTCATTCAAAACACCACACACTCCACCCTGAACAAAAAATCAAATTTGATAGAAAATAATAATAATTCTTCAGATCTCCACTCAAACTAATCGCACGAACTGCCAAATCTAAGCAGGAAGCAAAAAACAACAAAACAAGTTCTTCAACAAAAAAAACTAACAATCAAATCTCCACTCCAACCATCCATCAAACCATCAAATCCGAACAAAATCAGATTAAAAAACATAAAAATGGACATTTTCTGAACAGAAATCATCATCGCTCTGAAAAAATAGAAAAAAACTAACTTTTCCAGTAGATCTCTACCAAAATCATCTGAAAACCAAAACAAAAGCAGAGTTGTAGATCAAGTGCACGCTGAGAACGTGGTGGATGGGCTTCTCCGTCCCGAACAACCGGTAGATCTTCGTTTTCACAGCTTCCACCAACGATGGTGAGAGGGGGCAAGGTCGCGAGGGAGGAGAGGGGGAGAGGTTGTCGGGTTTCGTTTTGGGAGGAGATGAGGCATTTGACTTTGGTTTAGGGATGACCCAGATTTAGTGGACGACCAACGCCCTAGATTAAAACAAAAACTTCGAGTTTGGGTTGGGTCAACCTGAACCTGACCTGATAACTTCAGCTTTATCAACCTAATCCAACCTGAATCCCTACCCAACCAGTCCAGTTTGGGTTAGTATTCGTGTTCAACCTGACCCATGTGCACCTCTAGCGGGTTCCATACACTCCGGTGAATTTCCAAGCACTAGTGCAGAATGCACAATAGATGTGACACAATAGACGTTGGATATCGAAACATTTGACGTCTATAGGTATAGATGTCCGATATCCAAACATCCGACATTTATAGTTTTATAAACGTCAAATTTTGTAGTATAACCGACGTCTATACCTCTTGAAATAAGAAAAATATTTTTTGTTTATTTTTTCCATTTTATTTAGTATAAGAATTTATGTGGATTAATTTTGCATACGAATTTATGCAATTTTGTACATCGTAGAAAATAATGTGAATTATTTGGATTGATTTAAAAATAGTTACATCAATGTAATTATCCCATGTGTGTTGATGTACATATGTGTGTTTATGGTCATATGTGTTGAAGTTTAGTCTCACATTGAAGAATTTGTTTTGTTGGTAGAGTTAATGTACTCCGTCACTCCTTTACTTCTAAATGAGAGTTGGGTACCACACTACAAAATACAAGTGAGACATATATATATAATGGTCAAAAGATTGACACTTGGGGCTTAAGATGGTTGCAATTTTTTATATTATATACCCATGTATATACATCAAATTTATAGGGTAGCTGACGTCTATTGGTCGTAATGTATGTATAGACGTCGGTCACCCTATATAGCCGACGTCTATAGGTCGTAATAATTTAGTCCCACATTGGCCAATTTTTGTTGTTGTTGTGGTTGATGTACTCCACCACTCATCTGGAGGTGAATGCGAACGAGTTTGGTCATTTGGGCTTGGTGTAGGCGGTTATTGGGCAAAAGATTGACACTTAGGCTTAATTAATGTGCGGGTTGAATGATGGCTATAGGCTGTAATGTACTCTTTTGTCTAATTTAAAGGTATAATAGATGTCGGTCGTATATAGCCGACATATATAGCATGGCATAGGCGACGGAGAAATATACGCCGCGTACTTGGACTACCAAAATCCGTCGTATATATCTCTGTATATCCGACATATATGGACTTTTCTGCACTAGTGAGGATAATTGTCTATTTCGAAAGGTGATAGAGATAAGATTTTTCTTTTTATCATCTCATTGATTTTGATTGAAGATGCATCCCAAGTCACCAATAAAGCATCTGAGGCCCCTTGGGGAGGCAAGAAAGTCCAATCTTGTATCGGGTGCGGGTTGAAATTTTATTTGATATGTTTCAACCCATCGTTCCCATAGAGTACAAGACAAATTCACTCGGTGTAGTTTCTCACTCTTATAATTTTTTAGGAAAAACCAATCTCACATTTATACGATTCTTCTTTTCCTGAGGAATGTGGTTTAATGTAATCATTTTTGCCTTATGCTGTTATGCATAAGCTTTTTTTCATTCCATACACCTCCATACATGTTAGACACCACTGCAAGAAGAAAATTAGAAAAGGAAATATTAATTATAAAGTCACAAATCGACCCTTCAATGGTTGACGATCAAGTAAGCAACAATTGACATGCATTGAGACCACAACAACTGACCATAGCAAAAAAAAAAGCGATTTTATTTAAGTATTTTAGCACAAATCCCCCATGCTTAACCACCAAAGTATCTCAATTTAGACTACGACTAACTAACGATGTTTAATTTTTTTTTTAAAAAAAATCTCGTATTCCTACAGAATAAAGACAATGAAGTAGAGGTGTGACCACTGACCACCTACGTGGGAGGGAACAAACTAACATCACCACACCAGAGCTGTTAGCTTGTAATCACGGACTCCAACAGGGAGACGTCCACGTCCATCCGATCCCGAATCGTACGGTCCAAATCCCACAGTCCTGTTCGAATCCAACTGGGGTTGGTACTTGGGACAGTAAACGTGCACGAAGCAATAGCATCCGTTGGGCCGTTTGTTGCTATGCTATCTATCCTGCTATCCATCCATCGACACAATCTACATTATAATAGTGCTGAGATCTCCGGATGTCTGTTCTCCACTTGTTTTTGTTGGGAAACGCAGTGGCATTTGGGCCCGATTCGGATCGAAATTTAGGTGGGACTTTTTCGTGTTCGGGAATGGTCTTCAAGGTGCCAACTTGTAACCATCTGCCCAGTGTGCCAGCTACCCGAAACATTTCCAATCGTTTCCGATCCCTCGTGGTAACGGAGGAGTCTGTATTGTCAATTCAATGGTTCAATAGTCCGATTTGGCATTGGTGCACGTTGTATGTTGTTGCCAATGATGGGATTAAATCGACCAATGTACTCTTTTTTTTTTTGATAATTGGGCAGTTCGATTAAGTATGCAAAACGGGTAGCTTTGCAAGACCATGTTCGATGTCATTGACCGATGTACTATGGTGTCTTGAAATCGATTCCACACACATTTCAGCAGCGGCGAAACCAGGAATTTTGTTTGGGATAAAGGAACGAAAACATAAAAAAAAGTTAGTATGTATTTAAGGAAATATTATAACTGGTCTCATGAGTTTTCATATTTTGAAAAATGTACATGATTAACTCACCGTTAACTTTACTAAGTATATTCTTTTCAATACAAACCACCAAATTATCGTTCAACCGATGATCATCTATTCAATTGTGCAAATAGTTCTTAACAATATTTTTTATTGTCGAAAATGATCTTTCAACTGTTACAATTACAACTATTTTTCTGCTAAACCATCAATTCCTTCTACCTTACAAAAGTCACCCAAGCTAAGCATGTCAAATATATATGTTTGAATATCATTAGAAAGTCTAACATAATATATAGTAGAGATTTTATTAGGATATGTTAAACCGACTAGTTTGATCTAAGTACAACATGTAAATAAATAATTTTTATGTTTCTTTCATTGGAATGATTGTCAATTCATGAAGTTTTGTATTTCTGATAAAGTAAAACAACTCAACGCGATCATAAAGATTTTTGATTTCTTGACCTTTTCGACGTGGTCGGCCACTCAGCCACGAAGTATAAATTACTTATCCAAAATATGAATCACAATTTCATACGTTGCACAAAAAAATACTTCCTTTAGTAGGTCATCGAAGTCTTATCTTACAATTTTGATCTAGTATTTATTTCAAAATTACAAGAAAGAATGAGACACTCCCTCCCTATGATATTAGTTTCATTCTTAAAAAATACAAATACTGAAACAAAGAAAATTTTGTCAAAGTAGGGAAATATTAAAAAATATAACAAACTTCTTTAAGAAAAATGTTGTATGTTACTGGTTCCTTGAATTTTCATTATTAAGAAAGAGGAGGGATGCCAACTCCCCAAAAAAAAATTGTTGTATATTTTTGAAAATATTATATAATATATTATCTCAAATGATTATAATGTTTCAGGAGGGGCGACGGCCCTCATGATATTTTGTTGTACCATTTGAAAAATGTGGTATAAATACTCTCTTTAAAATTTCAGCATTTTAAAGAGGGTTATTGCCCCATGCCCCCTTTGGTTTCGCCGCTGCTTATCAGTAATATTTAGTATCTTTGTTCATAAATCAAAATACCTGTGCGATACCAATTAATAGGTCTGACTAGTTATATGTGTTTGATCTTTGTTCAAATTGGAAAAAGTGGAATACATCATCTTCTGCTAAATGCTTAAATCGGTACTTGCGAGTCCAGACGACGATTCCAATTAAAGCGCAATAAATGTACTCATTACATCCCAACTATATTATTGGGCTACTTTCGTTTTGTATTAAAAGTTTTGTGGCTGCTAGAAACAAAGTCAGTTAAACAAATGATGGGCCGACTCTCTTTACTCAATTTCCTAATCAACACTGACAAAAGGTATAAAAAAAACATTGGCAAAGATATCAATCTATCCTCATTCAAAAAACAACATTGCAAAGGTATAAAAAGCGTTATAATGATGTATTATGATCTAAAGTTCATAATTTCAAAACCTCAATTCGTATCTGATATCTAAATCTCATAACCCAGGTGTATAAATTATAGCTTCAAATAAGTAATAGGCATGTGTTTTTGTTTATATGGTTAAAAAAAGCCCGTTCGTATCTAAACAAACATTAAATGAACACTTATTGGGCCTTAACTGCATTATTCATGTTAAAATAGTTCGTACAAACTATTTTGGGAAGAATTGATGCCCTCGTACGTAGGGAAAACGACTCGAGCAACAAGAAGAGAAACAGAATAAAAGAAGAGTAATATTCAGCGAAACACAAAATTGTACAACAATAGGCAATTATCGTAGTGTAATTTTTTATTATAATGATCTGTATAATTATCGACATATATCCCTTTTTTTGTAGCAGATGCGAAAACTAAGGGTGCGTTTGGCTTAGCTGAATTCCAACAAAAATCCGGTAAGAATCCAAATGTAATTTAAAAATAGAAAATCAGTTTTCAGATTCTATAAGAATCTTTGATTCTTAACAACGAAATTTGTATAGAAAGAAAAACTGAATTTTTGTAACTTTTTGTAAGAATCCAAATTCTAGAGTCACATTTACCATATTACCTTCAGTTGTATTTATCATAATATCCTCATATTTTAATATTTTTATTCGATAAATTTCTAATTAGTAATGTTATATATATTATATATATTTTAATAAACTTGAAGAATTTACGATATTTATTAAATAAACTTGATGAATTTACGATATATATTTTAATCCAAACATATTTTCATATTTTCCGATATTTATTAGATAAATTTCATATATATTGTATTTTATGATAATTTTTAATATTAGAAAATAACATAAATATTTCTACCTTAGTAAATATTCTCCCTTAATAAAAAAATCATATCATATCTTACAACAGTAATCTAATAACAAAATAAATTTAAATCTAGGGGCACACTGGTCATTTAACATTTAAAATCAATGTTCACGCAACGCCTAGGCGACCGGGGGCGTCCCGTCGCCTGGGCGATCGCCTAGGTGATTGTGCGACCGCGTCATTTTTTAAATATTTTTAAATCAATTAGGAAACATAGGAAAAATGCACAAATATTATCTAAAAATACCATACATGTTTAGGCTTCAAAAAGACACATAGTTCCTCGACCAATGTCTCACTAGGCACCCCCTCTACCCACTTAAACACTTAGGTATACAATTTATTGCTTAGTAGTACGATTACAAATGTAGTTAACTAACTCAGAGTTCATACAATAGCAGATAAGAGAGAAATTAGAATTACAAACTAACTAACCAATTCCATTGGATACATTGATCTAATGTCCAACTGGGAACCATATCAAATCCTTCACCACCATCAGAGTCGTCGGAGTAGTTCTCGTTCAGATTGTCGATGTAGACATCATCTTCTTCAGTTTCTTCATCGTTGGATTGGACATATTGCCCGTCGATGTCCATCGGTGATTGAGAACACGATGCACCTGGATCTCCAGAACTAATGTGAACGATGACATTATCCATGCCAACACCTAATAAAGGCGTGTCAGATGCAGTGCACGTGGATCGACCAAAACATCTCCGTGAAGAAGAATGTCCTAAAGTTGTTTCCTCAGCATCGGGCCATGTAAGCTCCTCTCCAGTGAAGATCGGATCTTCAGTTTCTACCAACCATGGATGCTCGTCGAAGAGATCGTAGTCCACACTGATGGGCTGATGGGGTCATAAATTCCGGGCTTCTCCATCCTTTGCTGAAACTTTTACCTTAATTTTTGGTTGTAGTTCACATACACCAAGTCATTCATCTTCTGCACAGCCAACATGTTCCTTCTCGTTGAGTGCAACTGCTCGAAGACACTCCAATTCCGCTCACAACCTGATGCCGAGCATGTCAATCCCAACACCCTCAGGGCCAACTGATGAGAATTAAATTTATACCGCAAGTGCACGGCGTCAATGAAGACGTGGCAAATACGGGTCGAACACAAGGAGGGAGAGATTTGTTATTAATGTGATTTCGATTGGGGGAAAGAAGGAGAGAAGAAATAAATTGGGTTTTGAGATTTTTGGTTTTTAATTATCTAAAGCAAGAAACAAGAACAAATAAACTAAAACAAGAACAAAGAGGTGAATTCCGTCGGGTGGAGGTTTAGATTTAAGGTTTAGATTAGAGAATTCAGAAACTTATAATAAATCATATTAGTTATGAAGCATTACATGATAAATGATTTAACATAAACTCAAGTAATCAAAATAGACTAATATGAACTTAAAATAATAACATTCATTCGTCTTCTCTTCACCCTAAATCCGTCACCTCCACCCTTTGGAAAGAGTTAGAAACTCATGGAGGGAGGAAGAAGGGATCCTAGAGGCATTACAAAAGAAAAGTAAAAACAAGAAATAAAAGACAGAATTTTATTACTAAAATAAAGACAAATAAAAACAACAACTAAAAAGTAGGTCTAAGGCCAAGGACCCTTCTAACATCGTTCTCGGGGCTATTTATAGTTGTTACAAGAGACCTAAGTATAGAATTAGAGAGTACACGTGTCCAGACACGACTGGACAAAATTGGAGCACACGGATCGCTAAGGGGGCGGCGTTTCCGCCGCACAATGTATGTGATATGCGGCGATTTCGCCGCACAATCTTCTCTGATTTAATCCGGATTTTTGCTGTTAGTTTATGGTATGATTTGATCCTCATTTGCGCGTCTGGATTGATTCTTTCCATTCTTTTGAGCTCCGGATTAATTCCTTTATATGTTTGGAGATCCACATTGATTTTTCTTTAGATTTTCTCCAAGATAATAAAAGCTACTCGTGATTTGCAATTAGGTCCTTGTCTTTTTTGCAATTAAGTCCCCGGCTACTTTTGTGCTCAAGTCCTTGTTATTTTTGTAATTAGGTCTTGAATGCTTTTATGCTTGGATACATTTCCATTTGAAACCCGATAAGCTTGAACTTGGTCTTTATGATAGAAATGAGTCTTTTGCACGCGTTTATGCTCGGAATGTGGGTAATTTGCATTCAGGTCCCTGTATTCTGTAAATAAGACTAAACACATACCTTAGTAGCATTTATTGATATAAAAGTAATCTAAATGAAATACATATGATGCAATGTATGCAATGCATCACCAACCTCTGTAATACGGTCTCTCCCATGTCTGCGCCATAAGATTGTCACCAATCTATAGGTCTTCTTACCATTCTTTGTCTGACGATCATATCCCTAGAGAACATTCCAAGTGAGTTCTTGTAACGATCAAATAAACCGTAAATCTTGTCTTGTTCTTCAGGAGTGGGGACGAGATGCTCTACGACATCCATTAATCCAGGCATATGCTCATTGAAAGCTACATTTTGATCTTGAGGTGAGATGGAGAAGAAGGTACCAGGGTTGAGTAAGAAACCAGCTGAGTGTAGCGGTGAGGACATCATCTTCCCTGGACCCCACCTAGTGTCGATGAGGTCGATGACTTGCTTGTACAACCCCAGGTTTCTTTCAAAGTTCCTAATGATTTGTATTTTGGCTTTCTCCATTGCGTCATGTAGATATCCCATCAGCATTTCTCAGCGCCGTCAACAAGTCTAAGAACCTGGACCATAGGTTGTGAGGCCTTCAGTGCCTTCGCGACGTTGGTCCAGAAGCCACTTTATAGAATGGTCTCGGCAACTTCAGTAGAGATCTCCTTCTTTTACTTGTTCTTTATCCAACTTGCATTAGGATCGTTGTACTCCGGGGAAACAACAAAGGCTCGAAGTCTGTCTTTCTTCAGAAACAACATTTGCAAAGTCAGAAAGGCGGTGGTAAATCTCGTGACAGCATGGCGTAGCAGGTTCCCTTCAATGGCAATTTGCATCCTCTTCAACAACATGGAATGGTTGTTGAAATGTTTAACGATCTTACGAGCTAAAGCAATAGTCTTCAAAAACAACTTGTCAATATCCTCCAAGATGAGATCGATGCAATGCGTTGCACAGGGAGTCCAAAACAATCTCCTTCTTTTTTGCTTCAACATCCTACCGACAAGTACGTACGCTACAACGTTGTCAGTAACCACCTGAACAACGTGTTCTTCGCCAACCTCGCCAACTACCTCTTCAATCAGCTTGTACAGGTAGTCTGCGGTGTGAGAGTGACCGGAAGCATCTACAGCCTCATGAACATGGTACCTGTTCGACAATTTACTAGAAAATTGATTATATTCCTACCGGATGTATCAGTCCAGCTATCCGTCATCAACGTGCACCCCTATGTTGCCCAATCTTGTCTATACGACTCTAGTATACCTCTAGTGTAGTCAATTTCCTGTTTAAGGCACAACTCACTAACTTCATGATACATCATGGGTTTAAGTCTGGGTCCGTAAATACAAGTAGCGGATATTGCTTCCTTCCACTCAGGCGTCCTTACAGTGTTGAATGATATACCACATCTATAGAAAAGTCTAGACCATTTTTAATTAATTATTTTCCTATCTTTTTTTTAAAGGTTCTTTCGATGGTTGTTTGTTGAGCGCCGGAAACCACATCCTTCCCACGTCCGCAAAATGGTCACTGCAAACGTTGTTTTTGTCTTTTTCGAGAAGGAACGGGGAGAGGACGGGAGGTTGGGGTCCGAGCAGAACCGGAGCCCGACCCGGTTTCCAGATCAAATTCTATATTTTCTACGTCTACATAATCATCAAGACATACATTTTCGTTTTGTAATGTCCTACTGTTTCTAATCATGTTTGCAGTTATTTCTTGTTTAACAGAGTCAGGAACTTTATCACAAGGTCTAGCATTGCTACCGGGTGTGTGTGCAAGATGTTGTTTTTGACAGACTATACCACATCAGTTTCCTTACCACATAACTCACAGACAATGCAGTTTTTATCATTAACACTAATGTAATTGGAAGTATTCCAATCGGGGTCATTTGTACGGGTAGGTCTTAAGTCATTGTAACTCTCGTGATGCATGGGGAGACTAGTGTCGGATACGTAGGCCATATCTTAAAACTAGACTAATATAAAAATTTAGACTGATATGAAAATGAAATATTAATTCTAAAGAGAAGTTAGAAAGAGTGCACTTGATTTTGGCGGTTGAAGAATGAAGAATCAAATTAGAGACTTCACTTTCCAACTTCAAAACTAAGCACCAGACCGAAGACTTAATCACGAAAACTTGATGATTAGGAAACTTGAAGATTAAAATAGAATGATGAAGAAGAAGAGAATGAGAGAGGTGTGAAAAATGAAGAGGTCTGGAGGGCTTTATATAAGATTTGGGTAGTGGCAATCTTGTAATTTTTTTTAAGTACGTAGTTGTTGGAGAGTCTCCAACGGCTATCGCCGAGGCGACCGCCTACATGTACACTGTTTAAAATCATGAGCAATAATTTTTTGCATTTAAACGATTTTTTTATTCTTTTAGGAATCATGATTCTTACATTTTCACTTAGAATCTGAATTCTCACATGAATCCTGTCACAAGAATCCAATCCAAATGAACCCTAAGTGTAACATGATCTTTTTTATTTTGACAATCCTATAACATGTTAATTTTTTAATATTAGTTAGTTACATTAGTCAAAAGGCAACACCAATTTTACTTTGGGCAGAAATGATAAATATTTTGGGGAAATCTTAATAGCACCCTTAGCGGGGTAATCATCTCCGGATGACCCTCGACGACCGCGGATGACAGGGTCGTTCGCGGTCGTCGCCCGGGATGACCTGGTTGGTCGGGGTTTTTTTTGTTTTGGTATTTGTTTTAATAATATGGGTTTATATTTTCATAAATAATTAGGATTTAAGTAGTTGTAGTTTATATTTCGATAATAATTAGGGTTAGAGTTTATTATATTTGATAATAATTAGTTTGGGTTTATTAATTTTTGATAATCCAAACCGACTTGTCGGGGTGTGTTTTGATTTGGGGTATTATTTTGTAAATAGTTGAGAATTTATTAAATTTTATTTTAAAGAGCTAGAATAATTTAATAAATCACAGACGTAAATAAAGTAGGAGGGAATATTTTATACACCAACTTCTCTAAAATAAGGAACATTTTACTAAAATTAAAGTAGAACTAAATAACAACTACGTTGAAGTAACAACTGATATTCTAAACTGATAAAATAAAAATGCAAGATAAGTCTTAAACTGAAAATAGGGAAGATAGGTCATAAACTGGAAAAAAGACGGAGTTCTACTTAAAGATTTCGTCACTGATCCTTTCCAGATTAATTTCATAATTGAGTCATGATGCCGAGTTCTTTGGCATTCAGAAGTGAAATAAAAATGTCGTCCTTCATAGAAGCATGACAAGTTTCTTCTTTCTCTCTTTCCAACTTTATCTTCTCTCAGCGAAGTGCAATTTCATCCCATTTGACCGAGGCCGCGACTTGAAGAGACTGGAAGCGTTCGTCGTTGTCGACCACGTCCGGATCCTCTGTCACAACTTTCCCTTTCCTTTGGCTTTTCTTTACACTCGCCGGACGGGATGCACTTGGGGCGACAAATTCTAGGGTCGTTGATGGATGAGGAGAGCCTATGAAATTTTCTTCCGACGAGTCCGTACGACCCATTTTCCCAGACGAACCGGTGGATGGGCGGGCATGACTACTTTGAAAGTTATCTTTACGCATCATCACGGGCATGAGGACCGTAGACCGCCACTTCAGGCACTCTTTCAGCATCAACCAGGTGTGGAAGTGTGTGAAGGTGTCCCGTAAGTGCACTCATAAATCGCTTGAGATGGCCGAATGAGGTCATTCGTGTTGTCCCCACTTCTGCTTTGTTGAGTGGCCTCATCCATGCACCGCCCCCACTTCATAGTAGCCCCATTTATCCTCCTCTAACGTCCTTTGAGAGAGACAAGGTTTCGTTGCTTCAGTCGCTCGTTTGTGAGTCTCGTTATGTCGTATAATTTTTTCACTTTTCTCCAAAGAGGCAATGCCTTCTAGTTCATTTACATCGTTGCATCGCAACTAACGAGGGCTTCGTCCTCATCTTTCACCCATACAGTCTTTCTTTTAAGGGGCCGGTAGCATGTTGGGATAGACCGATGAGGCAAGGGTCTGCGTCGTCCCTATCCTCGTCATTTGGGAGTAGTGGTATCATCGTTCATACTGGATTGACTACTGAGGAGTTGGCTCTACATCAGCAATGAGGTTGGGAGTTGTTGGGAGTATTGTGGTTGGGATGTACTCTCCCAGTTTTGATGTCGAGGTGGCCCAATTTTGGTTTGGGGGTGGATGTTCGGAATATGATTCGGGAAATGGTTGGATACTACTTCCTACATCGTGTGGAAGGGTTGGTTGGTAGTAGGGATATGGTTGGGAGTACGCAACAAATCCTTGTGGTTTAAAAAGACGACGAGGGACTGGAGGTGTTTGATGGTCCTCAATGTTGTGGTCAAGAGAAGACATGAGTTCATGAGTGTTTGGAAGGTTGAGGGAAATGAATTGTGTGTGATGAGTAAGGTGGACTTAAAGGGTATTTATAGAGACTTCTTCTAATTTAGTTTAGCTTCCTAAAGATGTTTTAAGATAATTATATTCCCAGACACGATTTCAAATTTGAAATCACACGCGTACTGTAGATTGTCAATCCGACAAGATAAGACATCACACACTTTCTGTAGATTGTCAGACTGACAAGATAAGACATCGCGCGCGTACTATAGATAAGTGTGTTAAATAAATAAAGTATATGTACACTAGTGCAGAAAAGTCCATATACAACGGATATACAGGGGTATAGACGTCGGATTTTGACGGTCCATGTACCCGACGTCTATTTCCCCATCGTCTATTCCTTGTTGTATAGACGTCGGCTATATACGACCGACGTCTATACAGTGTATACATGTCGGCTATATACGATCGACGTCTATTATATGTTAATTAACCAAAAAATACATTGGAACGTATATCGGGCATTCTGCACTCACATTAATCAAGCCCAAGCTAACCTAAGTGCCCCAAGTGCCAATCTTTTGACAAATAACCACGAATATCAAGCCCAACATGCCCAGGTGCCCCAAGTCGTTCGCGTTCAGCAGTAAAGGAGTGATGGAGTACATCAACCACACCAACAAAAATAAATTCTCCGATGTGGGACTAAACTATTACACCAAATAGACGTCAGATATATAGATTAACCGACGTATATTCATACAACACGACCTATAGACGTCGGTCATGCTATACATCCGACGTTTATACTTAGAAATAACAATAATTAATAATAAAAATACGCCCTATAGACGTCGGCTACCATATACAACTGACGTTTATACATGGTTTAATAGTAAAAAAAACGTTGCAACCAAGTGCCAATCTTTTGACCATTAAATATATATATACGTATCTCACTTGCATTTTGTAGTGTGGTACCAAACTACCATTTAGAAGTAAAGGAGTGATGGAGTACTTCAACTACACCAATAAAAAACTTTCTCCAATGTGGGACTAAACATGTCACCATACACACACATGTGTACAACACACATGTGATAGTTACAATGATGTAACTATTTTAAAATCCACATTATTCTTATACAAAATAATCCACAAAAATTCTTACACGAAATAAATCCTAAAAAATTGCGTTATTTCTTATACAAAATAAATTCTAAAAAAATGAGTTAATTCTTACACGAAATAAATCCCAAAAAATTGCGTTATTTCTGATACAAAATAAATCCACATAAATTCTTATACGAAATAAATCCAAAAAAATAAACAAAAAATATTTTCTTCTTTCAGGAGGTACAGACGTCGGTTATACTAAACAACTGACGTTTCTACAAACCTATAGACATCGGATGTCCAAACATCTGACGTCTATACTGATAGACGTCAGACGTTTTTATATCCGACGTCTATTTGGTGTTTTATATCCGACGTCTATTTGGTGACGTCTATTGAGCATTCTGCACTAGCGGTAACTTGGAAATAAATAAATTATTATGTTTTGGTAAATATAAATGATTTTGGAATAAAATAAAAGTTGAGAAGAAAATTAATGATGTAAAGGAAAGAGAGTTGGATGACCTAAGTCGTGGTTAAAAGTTGAATAATGATGGAGAAATATGAGGTTGGGTCATGATGGCGTGGCAGAGAGAGAAAGAAGAGAGAGAATGTGGATGACCTAGGTCATTGCTGTGTGTGCTCTAATAACATCTGACCTAGGTCATTATATTCCCAGACATGTAACTTTTAAATTTCGATTTTAAAGAATTTAACGATCGCTTAATAGTCGTATGCTGGAAAAATATTTGAAAACTCTTAAGAAAAAACTAAAAACAGATGGTGCGTGCTTGATCCGAAGTTTTTACACTATCTATTACTTGTCTACTAAAACCAAATCATAGGTGAAGCAAACACATGCCGAACTTTGGCACAAGAAATAATTGTAAACGACCGGCAAACTGGAGTACAAGTCCCGCTTAGTTACTTAGAGCACAAATAACGGCGCCCGAGCTACCCCAGACGCCCTGCATTCTCTTTCTGCCACATCAATTTTTCTCTCTGCCACGTCAGCTCACCCAATCCACCCAAAAAACCCCATTAACCAGGCCCGGGCTACCCCCACCCACCCTACACTCTCTTTCCTCCACATCATTTCTTAATAAAATAATTTTAATTCTTACACCACATTTAACAAATTATATAATATTTAATTGTAATTACTACTTCTAATTACTTTAACTTGATTTCTTTAATTTTTTTACTATTAAACCACCTCGACATGTCGTTCGGGGTTGTAAGGGGGCAGCGACCCCTGGAATTTTTTTGGATCTTGAAATTGTTGGTTCTGGAAATTTTTGAATCTTCATCTATTGCAAAAAAATATTGTCTCACATTAATAACAAATACTCAATCCATTAATAACAAAACCTCTACTAAATACTTAAAAATAAAAATAAATTGGACGAATATGAGGGAGACATGTGCCCCACCCGAGGGCGCCCCAGGACGTCCAACGATTGGGCAAACACCCAGGTAGGCATCCTAGACGGACACCCAAGGGGTGCCCACCCCGTTAACAGGGGTGCGCTCGAGCGGGGCACCCCATTAAGGGTGCCCTTACCTTGCAAAAGAGAAAAGCATTTCCTTTACAAAGCCAAAATACTTAAGTTTCACGAGAAAGTTCTTGGAACAGCAAATCCAAAAGAATGAAAAGAAAAACCTTGCTATGTCATAAGAGCATCATTAACGGCGCCCAGGCAGTTCTCGTCAGCTTCTCTCTCAGCCACGTCAGCTTCTCTCTCAGTCACGTCAGCACAAACCAACCCCCTACAAAATCAGTAACCATTACCCAATCCACCCAGTCACGCTACAGTATTTGTTGTCACGTCATTATTTTTATTCTTCTCTCCAAAAACTCTTTCAACAATCAACAAAATATATTAATAATCATTATCGTAATTATTTAATATCAACAATTCATTCGTTTTTAATTAACATTTAATTAATAAATACGAAAATATTATTAAAATTTAGAAAACCACATTACATAGTACATTAACCGGAAATTTAGAAACTAAAACTAAAAATACATGCTTAAATACTAAACTTAAATACTAAACTTCAAATACATCAAAACGCATTTCCTCCAAAGCGTTGTCATATATTGTCGACCAAATCGACTTGAAGGTTCAAATGTGTGGTGCGATGACGCACTTGATCTCTCATTCTCAAGTACCTGGTAATATCCAATACACGGTCAGTGGAATACCGAACCGCGTCGTTCACGGAATTTCCAGGTTGATCCTGAACAAATTCGTTCCAATCTCCAAAATTACCGAAGGAATCACGTTCATCCTCCACTATCATATTATGCATTACAATGCAAGCTGTCATTATTTTGTTAAGTACAATCTTACTCCATGCAAGAGATGGCTTCTTCACTATCGCGAATCGCGCTTGCAAGTCTCCAAATGCACGTTCTACATCTTTGTGTGCTGCTTCTTGTCGTTCAGCAAATAACCTGTCCTTCGGTGTTTGTGGATGAACGATGGACGGAATGAATGCTGCCCATTTTGGATAAATAGCATCAGTAAGATAATATCTCATATTATATCGAGAACCGTTTACCTCAAAATTCACAGGTGGAGCTCGTCCTTCCATTACGTCGTCAAAAACCGGAGATCGTTGCAGGACATTTAAGTCATTGCATGAACCTGGTGTGTCAAAAAATGAGTGTCATATCCACAAGTCAGCCGACGCCACTACCTCGAGGACAATAGTGGCATTGCCACTACGCCCTTGATATTGGCCCCTCCAAGCAACAAGACAATTTTTTCACACCCAGTGCATGCAATCGATACTTCCCATCATGCCTGGGAACTCATGCTGCTCACCAACGTGAAGTAGTCGTGCTAGGTCATTTGCATTAGGTCTTCGGAGGTATTCACCGTCGAAGTTGTTAATTACACCATCGCACAATTTCTCAAGTGCGTTTCTTGCCGTGGATTCGCTTAGCCTCAAGTATTCGTCCACCTCATCAGCCGCAACACCGTACGCTAGCATACGAATCGCCGCGGTACATTTCTGCAGGCCAGAGATGCTCATCCTACCGGTGGCGTCTGTATTACGTTGGAAGAAGACATCAGACGCCTCAATGGCACTCACAATGCGAAGAAATACATGCTTTCGCATCCTAAATCTTCTCCTGAAAATGTTGTTAGGATAAACAGAGTCGTTAGAAAAATAATGGGCAATCAAACGGTTGTAACCAAGCTCCTTATCTTTATCTGGGTTCGAAGTTCGCATTCTACGCCTCTTAGGACGTTGGTCCACCACTTGGGAGACATACTCCGTTAAGGAGTTCAACACTTGGTCGTAAACTTCGTCATTGGATGTTGAAGATGATGAAGACTTCCAACTGGAAGACTTATCGGGTGAAGACATTGTTCGTAGATGTATGAGAGAGAACCAACCAGGAGGAGTACATTTATAGTTGTGAGAAGTAACCTACAGTACGCGCGTGACTCACAAAAGACGAGACGATTGGATCAAGGCTTGGACTTCTCAAGCATCGAGGACCTACAGTGAGCGCGTGACTCACTAAAGACGAGACATTGGATCGAGGCTTGGACTTCTCAAACATCGGTGACTTACAGTACCCGCGTGACTCACTAAAGACCAGACGATTGGATCGATGCTTGGACTTCTCAAGCGTCGATAACCTACAGTACGCGAGTAACTTACCTAAAACGAGACGATTGGATCGAGGCTTGGACTTCTCACGCAATTGTTTGTGTATTTCTTAATTTGTTTATGATTTTTTTATTTTTTATTTTTAAGTAAATCAAAAAAAAGTTAATTAATTATAAAATATTTTTTCAATTATTTTGTACTATCTAATTAATTAAATTTCATTTACCTAATTAATACATTATCTTAATTATATATAAATAATCTTTATTTTAAAAAAATCGGACGAATGGAAGGACCACGTGACCCCACCCTGGACGCGTCCTCCCGTTAAGGGAGCGCTAATCGGGGCGCCCGGTCAAATAACACCCGTCAAGTAACGTGACAACCTTCGGAGCCCAGACAGTTACCCGTCAAGTTACGTGATAAGACATGTATACTTATTAAATCTACCAAAATCCGGCAGAGATGCGGATCTCTATCTATCACTGGTAGACTCCAACAGCTGCTCCGACACCCCCATGCACCAAACAGACTCCGTACTCCCTCTTGATGTGACGAAGATGACATCTATTAGTGCTCCTTAGCTGTTATCCTCCAATAAATCTACTACCTTTTACTACCCCTACCGAAGTAGCAACACTACTTGCTTTGTGACGGAAAGGTGAAGTCTTCGTGGGCTCATGGCCCATGCTTATACATCAATGTGGTGTAAAACATGTACGATGTTTTTTTAGTATAATAGTCAACCTTTTCCATCCATTTCCACCATCTATAGTAGGACGTTCTAGTTAGGGTTGCAAATGAATTGGAGGTATAACATACTAGTGCTTTATCTACATTCAATCCGCTTTAAGTTTGGTGAATTGCGAGTGGGTTCAATCTGTCTCTCCAAAATTTGCCACAACCCGCCTCCCAATTCAATGCTTGGCGTGATGCAAAATTTTAATCACGGCAAAACAATTAGACATTAGATACGCCGTAAGAGAATTGATTGAATCCACAACAATTAGACATTAGATAAGTACACGAATTAATTTCGATAGACTCCAATTGACCCTTATGTAAATTTCGATTTGATTTCGATTTACGTATAGGCACCGAATAAATGATTCTAGGGAACAAGGCATGCATGTGAGGTTGTGCCCACTTGAGATTTCATCAGAAATTTGAAATGGAAGGGTTGGGATCCCATTGAACAGGGTCCATCTATTAGGTTGTCGGAGGGTTGGAGGGCATGGTGGTGAAGGAAGGAGGGAGGCATGATCCCGTGCAATGAGGTTAAAAGGCCACATGTGTGGATGGCCTTAATTTTTGCCATCTTACTTCCACTACGAGTGGCAACCCTTGATTTGTTTCTCTATTTGTCAGTTGAGCTTGTTTGTTGTCTATCTTCATAATGTTGGGTGGCTCCACAACATGAGATTATTGACTTCTGAAGATAGATAGATGAAGTGAGACTTGGAGGTGGAATACCTTTCGAGGAAAGGGATCAATTCGTTGACTATAATCCTTGAAGAGTTCAAAGAGTGAGCTCAATTAAAATTAACTAATTATGACTAAACTAAGTGACGTCATGGATGAGAGAGAGACGTTTGCCAAAGAACTACAAATAAATGATCCAGACTGCTAAACATCGTCCGAAAATTACTTAAATCGTCTGTATCAATTATCATTTTATCATTCTCTTTTTTTTACTTATTTCTGATCCCAAAATACTATCATCTATTCATACTACAACAAAAAATAACCATGAAAAATAAAATCAGAATAAAAATACGGGGGACGCTAGTCCACCCCGCAGAGCGAGCGAGCAGAGAGAGCGCGATTTGCGGACGTTTTTTTGTTTCAACACCCTATTATTGTACTCCGGGATATTGATCCGTTTACCCATTTATTAACGTTTGCTTTTTTCCCCACCCATCACCACTGAAATCTTGCAACGAAACCTAAAATAATTTGAAATAATACACCATATAAATTCAAGATTTAAAAACAAAACAGGGCGTCCTAGCCAGACGCCACCCCTATTGTGTGCCTGAGTCATGATGCGGAAGTGATAACGATGAGTGCGGAAAATCCCAAAAGAAAGTTATACTATGCAAATTCACAAACACCTAGCATGCATGTACCGAATCAAGCAAATATCTGAAGCAAACCACAAACAATCAACCCAAACAACAAGGCATACGGGGAAACCTAATTTGGAAAAAATCACAGACGAAGAAAGTTTAGCGTCACTATGGTGTAAACGACAATACATGCAACATACCATAACATGGATATAATAGCTTCAAACTAGATCAGTGCTCTCGATGGTTACACATCCGAGTACAGTAAACCCTCAATCAACATGACTAATATAATATTTATACAAGAGGATATATAAACAAGAGTATAGGCTAACAATCCAAAAAATGAAAGAGCATGGAGAAAAAGAAAACTCAATGATACCAAGACTCGTTTGTCTCGAATCTCCAATCTTCATGCAACAAAGAGATCACATATGCTAATGTTGTATTTTGTGCCTCATACTTGTATATATATATTTTTAAAATTTTACAAGCAATTATGATCAGTTTTCATATTTTTCAACAATTTTATATACCAAACCTCCTAATGGTATTTCAAAATATATTATATACTAATTAATATTGAAATACATATATTGGATCATACATAGGGGATTATCAAATTGCTTTTACCAATCAGAAGTCACGTTGCACGTTGGATTGCCTTGGAATCATCTCGAAGTATTCTCCAAACTCTAAACAAGATTAGAGAGATCGAAGCTAGTCAATCAATCTCTAATTGAATGTTATAATCTAGCTAATAATCTCTTTATGCTCCAAAGAATTTAATCTTTCAAGTACTCAATTAATAAGAAGAATTTCGGATGGAGAAAATATGGAGAGAAGAAAGTTTTGCGTTAATTAAACAAAGGAAGGGAGGAGGGAGGTACCTATTTATAGGGCATCCTCAAACCCACAAAATATAGGCAAACATATAGGCAAACAATCGTACCATTTTTCACTGTTTTTGACTTTACTATTTTTGGATTAATATCAAACAAATTTTGGACTTTGGGGTTTTAACAAATTCATATGTTATAATGTTACGGATCACATTATATCATGCAATATATTATCATATATAATTTCAAAACATTATACCCCATAATATATACATCTCATACGAATTTATTTGTTATTCTAACCATGCCTTTATTACGAAATATTGATTTTATTATTTTACCACATGTATATTATATCATAACACATGAAACTTAACATCATATAAAATATAAAATCACGTCTCTTGTTTTCTAATTTTGTGGTGTGACCTATAAGATGATCTAAGTTATGTTGGTAATGATATTAAACATTTAATATCACAAACTATAAGCGGTATCTAGCAACACATTATAGTTACCCAAATAATAAAGATATTTTATTCACTCGAACAGAACACAATCCATTTAATGATATGTAATATATCACTTGTGACTATCACTTGCCTCATGATATTACAAATATTCTACAAAGTAAGAATGTGTCATATTTGTATTATATATTCTTTTTCTTAATCTCATAAGCTAATTATAAATATGTAACTATACATAAGTTACATTGTGCACATTGTCCATTTGTGTATGCATCTTTGTGATATCGACGATGAGTGTAATATTTAAACAATAATCAACTAATATATTTATCACTATGCATAATGATAACTTTTGATCATAAGAAAATACACACTTTTTATGCGAAAAAATATAGGTCGCATATCTTAAGATCTAAAGACACAATGAAAACATTAATGACACAAACACAATTCCAAAGTATTTATTAGGTCTATTCAATATGAAAGAAATTATTCTCCATTTCATAAACTCATGTTGTTAAAATATTTGTAGGGCTACAATATCATTTAACTAACATGACAATATTATCTCGGTAATTAATGTTCCATGTTAATCACCATAATTGTGAATTAATTTTGATTTATGTAAACCATTATCTTTAAAAACTCTATGGTTAATGGACAAGAATCTCTTCCTTAATACTTTTGAAAGACGAAAATATTAATCAAGGAACAAAATGTTTGTACATTCAATTCATATTAAAAGACATATAAAAGAATACTTTTAGAACACACATTCCTTTCAGCTAAGTATAAAGAAGAATCCCTCACATCCATTGGCTTTCTTCAACATCTCAAAACTCGTCTTTTGGTGACTCCAATAACTTTCTCAACATGATGACTCATTGAGATATAGAATCCACATTAGGTGACTCTAAGGAGATCCTTCGTGATATTGGAATCCACTATTGCTAACTGATTGATCGTTTAAATTTATACCGCAAGTGCACGGCGTCAATGAAGACGTGGCAAATACGGGTCGAACACAAGGAGGGAGAGATTTCGTTGTTAGTGTGATTTCGATTGGAGAAAAGAAAGAGAGAAGAAATAAATGGGTTTTGAGAATTTTGTGTTTTAATTATCTAAAGTACGAAACAAAAGCAATTAGAACTAAAACAAGAAATAAGAAGAGAATTCCGTTTGGTGGAGGTTTAGATTTAAGGTTTAGATTAGAGAACTTAGAAACTTATAATAAATCATGTTTAGTTATGAAGCATTACAAGATAAATGATTTAACATAAACTCAAGTAATCAAAATACTAATCACGAACTTAGAATAATAACGTTAATTCATCTTCTCTAACCCTAAATCCGTCACCTCCACCCTTCGGAAAGAGTTAGAAACTCATGGAGGGAGGAAGAAGAAGGGGTCCTTGAGACATTACAAAGAAAACTAAAAAGTAAGAAATAAGAAACAGAATTTTATTAATAAAACTAAGGTACACAAATAAGAACAACAACCAAGGACCCTATTTACATCGTTCTCGGGTCTATTTATAGTTGCTACAAGGGACTTAGGTATAGAATTGGATAGTACACGTGTCCATACACGACTGGACGAAATTGGGACACACAGATCGACCAATGGGCGGCGGAATCGCCGCACATCATGTGTATTGTGCGGCGGATTCACCTCACACGTTGGTCGGATTTAATCAGGATTTTTGTCACGCGTTTATGGTATGATTTGATCCTCCTTTGCGCGTCTGGATTGATTCTTTCCATTGTCTTGAGCTCCGGATTAATTCCTTCCATTGTTGGAGATTTATATTTGATTTTTCTTTTGACTTTCTCCACACAATAACTTGGTCCTTTTATTTTGCAATCAGGTCCTTGGCATTTTGCAATTAAGCCCTTGACCTTTTTTTGTAATTAGCTCCTTGAATGCTTTTATGCTTGGATGCATTTCCATTTGGAACCCGATAAACTTGATCTAAGTTATGTTGGTAATGATATTAAACATTTAATATCACAAACTATAAGCGGTATCTAGCAACACATTATAGTTACCCAAATAATAAAGATATTTTATTCACTCGAACAGAACACAATCCATTTAATGATATGTAATATATCACTTGTGACTATCACTTGCCTCATGATATTACAAATATTCTACAAAGTAAGAATGTGTCATATTTATTTTATATATTCTTTTTCTTAATCTCATAAGCTAATTATAAATATGTAACTATACATAAGTTACATTGTGCACATTGTCCATTTGTGTATGCATCTTTGTGATATCGACGATGAGTGTAATATTTAAACAATAATCAACTAATATATTTATCACTATGCATAATGATAACTTTTGATCATAAGAAAATACACACTTTTTATGCGAAAAAATATAGGTCGCATATCTTAAGATCTAAAGACACAATGAAAACATTAATGACACAAACACAATTCCAAAGTATTTATTAGGTCTATTCAATATGAAAGAAATTATTCTCCATTTCATAAACTCATGTTGTTAAAATATTTGTAGGGCTACAATATCATTTAACTAACATGACAATATTATCTCGGTAATTAATGTTCCATGTTAATCACCATAATTGTGAATTAATTTTGATTTATGTAAACCATTATCTTTAAAAACTCTATGGTTAATGGACAAGAATCTCTTCCTTAATACTTTTGAAAGACGAAAATATTAATCAAGGAACAAAATGTTTGTACATTCAATTCATATTAAAAGACATATAAAAGAATACTTTTAGAACACACATTCCTTTCAGCTAAGTATAAAGAAGAATCCCTCACATCCATTGGCTTTCTTCAACATCTCAAAACTCGTCTTTTGGTGACTCCAATAACTTTCTCAACATGATGACTCATTGAGATATAGAATCCACATTAGGTGACTCTAAGGAGATCCTTCGTGATATTGGAATCCACTATTGCTAACTGATTGATCGTTTAAATTTATACCGCAAGTGCACGGCGTCAATGAAGACGTGGCAAATACGGGTCGAACACAAGGAGGGAGAGATTTCGTTGTTAGTGTGATTTCGATTGGAGAAAAGAAAGAGAGAAGAAATAAATGGGTTTTGAGAATTTTGTGTTTTAATTATCTAAAGTACGAAACAAAAGCAATTAGAACTAAAACAAGAAATAAGAAGAGAATTCCGTTTGGTGGAGGTTTAGATTTAAGGTTTAGATTAGAGAACTTAGAAACTTATAATAAATCATGTTTAGTTATGAAGCATTACAAGATAAATGATTTAACATAAACTCAAGTAATCAAAATACTAATCACGAACTTAGAATAATAACGTTAATTCATCTTCTCTAACCCTAAATCCGTCACCTCCACCCTTCGGAAAGAGTTAGAAACTCATGGAGGGAGGAAGAAGAAGGGGTCCTTGAGACATTACAAAGAAAACTAAAAAGTAAGAAATAAGAAACAGAATTTTATTAATAAAACTAAGGTACACAAATAAGAACAACAACCAAGGACCCTATTTACATCGTTCTCGGGTCTATTTATAGTTGCTACAAGGGACTTAGGTATAGAATTGGATAGTACACGTGTCCATACACGACTGGACGAAATTGGGACACACAGATCGACCAATGGGCGGCGGAATCGCCGCACATCATGTGTATTGTGCGGCGGATTCACCTCACACGTTGGTCGGATTTAATCAGGATTTTTGTCACGCGTTTATGGTATGATTTGATCCTCCTTTGCGCGTCTGGATTGATTCTTTCCATTGTCTTGAGCTCCGGATTAATTCCTTCCATTGTTGGAGATTTATATTTGATTTTTCTTTTGACTTTCTCCACACAATAACTTGGTCCTTTTATTTTGCAATCAGGTCCTTGGCATTTTGCAATTAAGCCCTTGACCTTTTTTTGTAATTAGCTCCTTGAATGCTTTTATGCTTGGATGCATTTCCATTTGGAACCCGATAAACTTGATCTAAGTTATGTTGGTAATGATATTAAACATTTAATATCACAAACTATAAGCGGTATCTAGCAACACATTATAGTTACCCAAATAATAAAGATATTTTATTCACTCGAACAGAACACAATCCATTTAATGATATGTAATATATCACTTGTGACTATCACTTGCCTCATGATATTACAAATATTCTACAAAGTAAGAATGTGTCATATTTGTATTATATATTCTTTTTCTTAATCTCATAAGCTAATTATAAATATGTAACTATACATAAGTTACATTGTGCACATTGTCCATTTGTGTATGCATCTTTGTGATATCGACGATGAGTGTAATATTTAAACAATAATCAACTAATATATTTATCACTATGCATAATGATAACTTTTGATCATAAGAAAATACACACTTTTTATGTGAAAAAATATAGGTCGCATATCTTAAGATCTAAAGACACAATGAAAACATTAATGACACAAACACAATTCCAAAGTATTTATTAGGTCTATTCAATATGAAAGAAATTATTCTCCATTTCATAAACTCATGTTGTTAAAATATTTGTAGGGCTACAATATCATTTAACTAACATGACAATATTATCTCGGTAATTAATGTTCCATGTTAATCACCATAATTGTGAATTAATTTTGATTTATGTAAACCATTATCTTTAAAAACTCTATGGTTAATGGACAAGAATCTCTTCCTTAATACTTTTGAAAGACGAAAATATTAATCAAGGAACAAAATGTTTGTACATTCAATTCATATTAAAAGACATATAAAAGAATACTTTTAGAACACACATTCCTTTCAGCTAAGTATAAAGAAGAATCCCTCACATCCATTGGCTTTCTTCAACATCTCAAAACTCGTCTTTTGGTGACTCCAATAACTTTCTCAACATGATGACTCATTGAGATATAGAATCCACATTAGGTGACTCTAAGGAGATCCTTCGTGATATTGGAATCCACTATTGCTAACTGATTGATCGTTTAAATTTATACCGCAAGTGCACGGCGTCAATGAAGACGTGGCAAATACGGGTCGAACACAAGGAGGGAGAGATTTCGTTGTTAGTGTGATTTCGATTGGAGAAAAGAAAGAGAGAAGAAATAAATGGGTTTTGAGAATTTTGTGTTTTAATTATCTAAAGTACGAAACAAAAGCAATTAGAACTAAAACAAGAAATAAGAAGAGAATTCCGTTTGGTGGAGGTTTAGATTTAAGGTTTAGATTAGAGAACTTAGAAACTTATAATAAATCATGTTTAGTTATGAAGCATTACAAGATAAATGATTTAACATAAACTCAAGTAATCAAAATACTAATCACGAACTTAGAATAATAACGTTAATTCATCTTCTCTAACCCTAAATCCGTCACCTCCACCCTTCGGAAAGAGTTAGAAACTCATGGAGGGAGGAAGAAGAAGGGGTCCTTGAGACATTACAAAGAAAACTAAAAAGTAAGAAATAAGAAACAGAATTTTATTAATAAAACTAAGGTACACAAATAAGAACAACAACCAAGGACCCTATTTACATCGTTCTCGGGTCTATTTATAGTTGCTACAAGGGACTTAGGTATAGAATTGGATAGTACACGTGTCCATACACGACTGGACGAAATTGGGACACACAGATCGACCAATGGGCGGCGGAATCGCCGCACATCATGTGTATTGTGCGGCGGATTCACCTCACACGTTGGTCGGATTTAATCAGGATTTTTGTCACGCGTTTATGGTATGATTTGATCCTCCTTTGCGCGTCTGGATTGATTCTTTCCATTGTCTTGAGCTCCGGATTAATTCCTTCCATTGTTGGAGATTTATATTTGATTTTTCTTTTGACTTTCTCCACACAATAACTTGGTCCTTTTATTTTGCAATCAGGTCCTTGGCATTTTGCAATTAAGCCCTTGACCTTTTTTTGTAATTAGCTCCTTGAATGCTTTTATGCTTGGATGCATTTCCATTTGGAACCCGATAAACTTGATCTAAGTTATGTTGGTAATGATATTAAACATTTAATATCACAAACTATAAGCGGTATCTAGCAACACATTATAGTTACCCAAATAATAAAGATATTTTATTCACTAGAACAGAACACAATCCATTTAATGATATGTAATATATCACTTGTGACTATCACTTGCCTCATGATATTACAAATATTCTACAAAGTAAGAATGTGTCATATTTGTATTATATATTCTTTTTCTTAATCTCATAAGCTAATTATAAATATGTAACTATACATAAGTTACATTGTGCACATTGTCCATTTGTGTATGCATCTTTGTGATATCGACGATGAGTGTAATATTTAAACAATAATCAACTAATATATTTATCACTATGCATAATGATAACTTTTGATCATAAGAAAATACACACTTTTTATGTGAAAAAATATAGGTCGCATATCTTAAGATCTAAAGACACAATGAAAACATTAATGACACAAACACAATTCCAAAGTATTTATTAGGTCTATTCAATATGAAAGAAATTATTCTCCATTTCATAAACTCATGTTGTTAAAATATTTGTAGGGCTACAATATCATTTAACTAACATGACAATATTATCTCGGTAATTAATGTTCCATGTTAATCACCATAATTGTGAATTAATTTTGATTTATGTAAACCATTATCTTTAAAAACTCTATGGTTAATGGACAAGAATCTCTTCCTTAATACTTTTGAAAGACGAAAATATTAATCAAGGAACAAAATGTTTGTACATTCAATTCATATTAAAAGACATATAAAAGAATACTTTTAGAACACACATTCCTTTCAGCTAAGTATAAAGAAGAATCCCTCACATCCATTGGCTTTCTTCAACATCTCAAAACTCGTCTTTTGGTGACTCCAATAACTTTCTCAACATGATGACTCATTGAGATATAGAATCCACATTAGGTGACTCTAAGGAGATCCTTCGTGATATTGGAATCCACTATTGCTAACTGATTGATCGTTTAAATTTATACCGCAAGTGCACGGCGTCAATGAAGACGTGGCAAATACGGGTCGAACACAAGGAGGGAGAGATTTCGTTGTTAGTGTGATTTCGATTGGAGAAAAGAAAGAGAGAAGAAATAAATGGGTTTTGAGAATTTTGTGTTTTAATTATCTAAAGTACGAAACAAAAGCAATTAGAACTAAAACAAGAAATAAGAAGAGAATTCCGTTTGGTGGAGGTTTAGATTTAAGGTTTAGATTAGAGAACTTAGAAACTTATAATAAATCATGTTTAGTTATGAAGCATTACAAGATAAATGATTTAACATAAACTCAAGTAATCAAAATACTAATCACGAACTTAGAATAATAACGTTAATTCATCTTCTCTAACCCTAAATCCGTCACCTCCACCCTTCGGAAAGAGTTAGAAACTCATGGAGGGAGGAAGAAGAAGGGGTCCTTGAGACATTACAAAGAAAACTAAAAAGTAAGAAATAAGAAACAGAATTTTATTAATAAAACTAAGGTACACAAATAAGAACAACAACCAAGGACCCTATTTACATCGTTCTCGGGTCTATTTATAGTTGCTACAAGGGACTTAGGTATAGAATTGGATAGTACACGTGTCCATACATGACTGGACGAAATTGGGACACACAGATCGACCAATGGGCGGCGGATTCGCCTCACACGTTGGTCGGATTTAATCAGGATTTTTGTCACACGTTTATGGTATGATTTGATCCTCCTTTGCGCGTCTGGATTGATTCTTTCCATTGTCTTGAGCTCCGGATTAATTCCTTCCATTGTTGGAGATTTATATTTGATTTTTCTTTTGACTTTCTCCACACAATAACTTGGTCCTTTTATTTTGCAATCCGGTCCTTGCCATTTTGCAATTAAGCCATTGACCTTTTTTTGTAATTAGCTCCTTGAATGCTTTTATGCTTGGATGCATTTCCATTTGGAACCCGATAAACTTGAACTCGGTCTTTATGATAGAAATGAATCTTTTGCACGCGTTTATGCTCGGAATGTGGGTAATTTGCATTCAGGTTCCTGTATTCTGTAAATACGACTAAACACATACCTTAGTAGCATTTATTGATATAAAAGTAATCTAAATGAAAGACATATGATGCAATGTATGCAATGCATCACTAACTCTTCAGAGGTGGTAGGAAGAAGGAGACCATACTTGGTACTTGTTTTTTCACACCGTAATCTCATATGACACAAAATGGTAGAGAAGGAATGCCCAAAATAGCACTTAAGAAGTTTTGTCGTCCCCCAGAAATGGTCGACCATTTGATGCTCTTGTAAATGATAAAATGACTCTACAATTTGTGGGTCAGATAATTGAATAGCTTTCGGTCGTCCGGAATTAGAACTTCGGTTAACCGAAAAGGTGAGAACAGTAAAATCCAACTCGACTCTGTCTAGAATAAATCGGTCGACAGAATTGGTATAGGTCGGCAATTTCTTAGCAGTTCAGAAAACCCAAAAGTTACTATCTCATATATTCGATCGACTGTTTGCTAATCGGTCGACCGTTCCACATAGGTTTTCAAGGCACAAAACTATCAATATCAATTTTTGTCGTTAGGTTTTAATAATGTTTTAATGATAGGAGATTCTCAAACAAACTTAAAACCTAAGGACTTGGAAAAGAATGGACTCAATGAATATTACTAGACAGTGACGGAGACACGTACAAGGTAGGTGGGGCACTTGCACACCCAGATTGAGACCAAATTAGGCATAATATATTATTGTTGGTGGAATGTTGTTGTTAGAATTTGATTTTTAGTTTTTAAATTTAGACTTAATTTTGTCGTATTTGATGCAGGTTGAAGTTTAAAATTTGATCATAGAGAGCAGTCGGACACACAAATTTTTATCAATGGGTTCCAAAATATAACTACTTTTTGATTATACAATTAATAGAGTTTTAAAATTTAGTGGAATCCATGGCCTGAATTGGTCACTTGTGTGTCGCCTTTGTTGGAGAGAATGGTGGCTTCAAATTTTGATTTGTAAGTGCTTGGTTTTTTTTGGAGTTACGTGTGTTGCGTTTGTGGTGGAATGTGATTTTGGGATTTCAAAATTTGATCTTGGAAAATTGACGGTGAACATTTGGTGGCGATTGGTGGCTTGGTGCTCTCAAAATCCGATCTTTAGGTGTTTGGTTTTGTTTTTGTGAAGTTGGAACAATTAGGTTTGAGTGTAATGGGGTTTTGAAGTTGTGGTGGTTGTAAGCATTTGGTTTGTTGGTGCTTTGGTATGGTCAAAATTTAGATATCTTAGTATTTGGTTTTGTTGTTGTGGATTTGAGTTTGATTATTACCTCGCCCACCAAATTCTCTTGAATCGTTGTTAGTAGACATGTCGACGAAGAGCAAATACTTACAAATATGGAGGAAGCAAGAGGAGTTTTCTTGATTTATTTTGAAGTGTGCAGTTGGGACTTTAATGACGCCCCAAATATCTAATCTCTTTGGCACAATTCAATGAATCTAAACTCAGACAAAATCTGGACCTTTAAAGTTCGTTTGGATGAGTAGAGTTTCTCTGGGAAACCTGATTTCCGCCCTTACGCGATTGGGAGTGGTTCCCCACCGAAAATTTAAGGAGCGCGTTTGGATATCCGCCTTGGTGGAGCTCCTCCACCGATCTTCTCAACTGAAATCCCTATCTTATCCTCGAATCCTTGCATGTTCTCTTCTTCAAATCCATATTGTCGTCCCAAAAGCTCATCCTCAAGCGGTTGCATGTTGGCCATCCCAATCCAAAACCCCTCTTTAAATCCAAGGTTAGAGGGTACGGTGAACGTCGGCGGTCCCTCACACTGCGTGGATCTTCCCACATCCGATGCTTTTGGTTTTGCAGGTCAAGCCAAGCTTTGGCGATACGAGAAAGTTTGGGTACTTATTAGTAGCATATCATACATTGCATTCATGCTATATATTCTTTATTTTACCCTCATTTTTGTGCTACTCGAGTGTTTCTTTATGGTATTTCAGGTGTTAGGTAATAAAGAAGATAAATGAAGAGAAAAAGACCAAAATGCAAGAAGATATGACTCAAATGAAGCAAAGTGGATTGAAACTTTATTGAAATTAAGTTTAATCGTAAGTGCACAACCGGCGGTGAAGACGAGGCAAGTACAGGTCGATCCACAGGGTGGTGTGTCGACTCTAGTTCATTTGAAGGCGAGTGGGAAACAAATGGCAGAAGAAGTTGATTACACTAAACTAGATTAAACTATGTTAAACTAGCACGAAACAAACAAAGCAGATGAAAGCACGAGACGAAATAAAACTAAACTAAGTGACTGATAAAAACAAGCTGAAAATCAGGAATCGAAACTCCTAAGGGGTGGAGTGTGTGTACACATGAAATAAGTGGTGATGAACACATTCAATAGAGCACAAGTGTAGGTAGTGTTGTTATGCATAAGAAGTATCTCATGGCAAGACCTATCATGCAAATTTCTACTCTAACTGATTAATATGAGCATGAACAAGTTTGTTATTAAGAACCTAAACAAGCATGAAATGCACCTAAAGATTATTGCAGAAACCATCAAGTTAAGTACTCTCTTTAATTCAAACAAGCATACCAATATTTCTCACATAAAACAATATATAGCATTTATTTCATTCTACATGACATGTATAAACATCAACTTCACCCCCAAATGAGGATAGAAGTACTCACACATTATTAATCTAACATTCATATTAAGGAAAGAAAACATGTTAATTAAATCTACGAAGATTAAAACAAACAGTTAACTAAGCATGCAAGAATTAAAAGAAACAATAATGAACTAACAAAATATTCTTTATTGCTCACTCACTTTACAAGTAGCATCTCTCCACCAGGATTTTGTTCCAAGGCTTTACTCCTAGTAGAGAGAATGACCACCAAGAGAGAAGATGTATTATAAAGGAGAAAGAGTTCTATTTATAGCCATGAAAAAGGTAACATAGGACAATCCCCCGGCATGGGACTAAACACATACTATAAATGGACATAAAATAATATAATCGAACACCCGACTAAACCATGAATCGTTTGAAGAAATTTGGACCACCAATTGGCTGTATGGGACAACCAATTGGCGGTATGGATTGGTTGTATCGAGTCTGGATTTGAATGGTTTGTCTATGGCTTGATTTCTTGATGTTTGGTGAACCCTATTTGGTTGTTGATGTTTAGGCCCGAATCTAATTGTCAATTTACTCCTCATGATGGTGTGGAGCTTCTTCGTTTGCTCATTGGTCATTTTGGTTTACATTCGGGTCCTTCTCTCTTGCATCTCAGTCCATAAGTCTTGCAACTTAGTCATTTTCCTTAATTTTAAGTCATTTTTTAGTCTCTTCTTCTCAAACATGTTTATTCCTGAAAGTTAAACATAAAACTCATTACGTAGTATTGCTTATGCTTACAATAAAGGATATAAGACACAAAATATACATGATATGATGTCAATCACAGGTCAAGCCAAGTTTTGGCGATGCGAGAAAGTTGGGGTACTGATTAGTAGCATATCATACATTACATTCATGCTATATATTCTTTATTTTACCCCATTTTGTGCTACTCGAGTGTTTCTTTGTGGTATTTCAGGTGTTAGGTAATAAAGAAGAGAAATGAAGAGAAAAAGATTAAACTGCAAGAAGATATGACTCAAATGAAGCAAAGTGGACATATTTGTCATGCACAAGGACCCATCTGCAAATTAGGAATGACCCAGATGAATTCCAGAGGGACTTGAAAGCACGGAAAACATTTCAAGAGCAAAAATCCCTCAATACCATGATCTTGAAGAGTATTTGTGCAATTAAGACCAAACGGGTTAGAACCAACGAACCAGGAGTGCACCCCACGTGCAAAATACAACACTTAAGATCATGGAAGAAATCGGGGCCAATCAGACACAAAAGATCCGCTAGTGGTGGATTTTGATCTGCCATTGGCGGATCATTTTTGCCCAATTTGCCCCTAATTTCTCCCGTGGCTTCGTCTTGATTATATGGGTACACTAGACTATAGAGAAGGTTATTATAGCCGTCGGATTGCTCCAGATCCATCAAAACCCTTTTTTCTATAAATAGACTTGTAATGCCTCCTTTCTTCTTCTTCTTCCTCTCTCTAGGTTAGTTTTCTTTCTTGTTTAGTACAGTAGGTTTAATTTCTTGTTTATTAGAGTAGGTTTTAGTTTCTTAATTAGTAGTGTAGAGGAGAAGTGGAACAACCTTGTAATCTATCATTTTAATCTACTTTTCTACATTTCCATTATGGTTTTGTGTTGTTATGTTTCTTTGGTTAATATGTTGAGTAGAGAGTAGTCCAACCCCAATCGGGGTGGAGAAGAAGGTGATGTGATGTATTAAATGTGTGTGTTAATCCTAACCTTTAAGCCTCACATGAGTTTCATAACCATTTAGTGAGATTTTCACTCTTATCTTTGATGTGTTAATGCTCTTGATTGATGCTTAGCACATGTTTAGATTAGCGAGTCTATTTTATGAGGAATGATGAGGTTAGGATAATGATGGAGTGGATAAGAAGAAAACATGACATGTGTATTCATGTGCTCATGTTGGTCTTATCATAATTAATGTCTTGTATGTTCTAATGATTTTGCCAAATCGTATTTCATGTGGAGAGATAGTGAGATTTTGTCATTATGCATGTGCTCATATTAGTCTTATTTCAATTATTGTCTTCTATGTTTTAATGATAATGTTTTATCTTATTTCATATGGAGACAAAGTTAGATTTGGTTTTATGGATTTCATGTATTACCATGTTGTGATGAGCACCAATGAACATACACGTACACATATTCTCATTTCCGTATTTTTTTTCTCTACTCCCTTAGGGGTTTATTTTTATCGTTTGTTTTCTGATTTCGTACGCATCGTTGTATAATTCCGACCCCATTCTCTCTTATTTTCCCACTCGAGTATTGTGGCTTCCGACTCGTACACGCTCCTCGTGGACACGACCCGTACTTGTCGTGTCTTCACCGACGCCGTACATTTGCGGTTATTATAACTGAATCAATCAAGTACTAATGAGAGTAATTTTTTAGTGTAGCTGCGAATGGGTGGGTTGAATCACCATATCTTTCGTTCCTAACAATTTTGTTTGATTTTAATTCCCTGTTGTTAATAGATCGGTGATTGTTTTGTTCCTTCACTGTTTTAGGTCGACGGACATCGCTACCACTACATCTAATTGTTAAATGATCGGTGATTGTTTTATCCACCTTTGTCTTAAGCATTTCCACTTCACCGCCTCGGTCGGGTACGAATATGGGCACAAAAACTCATACACGTTTAAATTCTAACCCGTATACTTGTACCCGTTTACCCGGTTCGTAAACAGGTAAGGTACGAGTATACACATTACCCGTACCCATTTACTCATATATCCGTTAAGATATATTATATATTTTATATAATATATTTTTATATATTTTATATGTTATATATTAATATATTTTTATATACTATTTTATATATTATAACCGTCAAACCCGTTTACCAGCCCCGTACCCGCTAACTTAACGGGTACGGGTCGGGTACGGGTATATACCCGTACCACTAATTTAGCCGGGTACGGATAGAGGCATTCCGGACCAGTACCCGACTCGTTTACACCCCCAACCCCGATGTCTCCCAAATCCCAATCTACTTTAGCCTAAGATGTTACTCTATGTCTAATTGTTTGATGGACTTATTATCTTTGAAGTGATGATATGATAAATGAACAGCATATGCCTTAGATTTGGTGGTTGTATTAATCTTTTTTGCTATGTATGTATTATTTTCGGAGTGATGTTTTGGACGTTTTGATTTTACAATTTGATGCTTAATGACGTTGGTTTTGGTTTAAGTTTAAGTTTGATCCTCTTCAAAAGATAAGTTTGTCTTAGAAATTCCTATTCAATGATGTTGGTTTGCTTTACGTTTAGTCTTCTGCTTTTAGATATGTTAGTTTTATAATATATGTTCTCGGTTTGGAGTCTTCAAAAGCTTCGATTTTACTGAGTGATGGTGAAGAAGTTGCTTACAGTTATTGTAACTTCAGCCTGTACATTGTAGGTCCAACTGACTTCAACATTACGAGTTTGAATCTATTTATTCGAGGTTAACATTTTTGTTTTAGTATGATTCGTGGTTTGCACCCATCAAAATAACTATATAAATCATTTGAAACTTCAAGAATAAGATTAAAATACACAAAAATCTAACAACATTCACACTTCACAATATCTTCCACCCCAAATGGGGATGGACTACTCACTAATTATATAAACAAAAAAAGTAAAAACAACCCATCAACATGTAAAAAAAATCTAAATCTACTTAAGACAATAAAATATAAATAACATCAAATGAAAGACGTAAATGTAAATAACATGATATAAAAACTTGATTACTGGATAAAAAATTTATAAAGTTTCCTCTCCACCCCCTTATCTACACTATAAAACAAAAACTAAAATCTACTCTAATGTGGAGAGGAAGAATGGAAGAAGAGAATAATGGGAAAAAATAAGTGTATTTATAGAAGATTAGAGGGTCTGGATTAATTTGGGCGTAATTGGAGGGCTACAAATTAGATCTGGATGCTCCGCAGTACTCCAAATTAAGTTCGGTTGACCGAGCGAGCCTTGGTTCACCGTTCCAATTGGACAGTAAAGAATTGTTGCGATTTGGTGATCTTGTTCGGTACATCGTGGCAAGGTCGGTTGTCCGATACATGTGCGGATTTTCTGCTTACATTCTCTGGGAAATTGGTTTATCGATAATGGTCGAAATTTTATGTGGAAAAGAGTCCTTACGTTTTAGATTAATCAACAAGTATTCGGTAAGCCGACGGGTTCTCGGTAGACCGATATTGCATGTTTCAAAGGTTGTTAAACGACAAAAGATAAGTCTATTGGAGTATATTGGAGTTAGTTTGTGTCACGTGGGCCAATAAGATGAAGTCGTTTAGGCCAAAAGACACAAGAGAAGTTCGGATAACCGATACCCATTTCGGTACACCGAATAGAGATATCCAGAGTAATTTCGAAGCTACTGAGTATAAGAAAACTGTTGACCGGGTAGAGGTCGGTAAACGGACACAAGGATTCCAGGAAGATCACGTGGTTATTAACTCTAAGGAGACGGTTGACCGAGTAGGGTTCGATACACCGAAACAAGGATTTCAGAAAGATCAAGTCGTTACTGACTCTAAGAACACGATTCACCGAGGGTAACTCGGTCAGCTGTTGTGAACAAGTTCGGTAAACCGAGAGGCAAACGGTTGACCGACAGAGACGGATTTATTATTTTGTACATCAAATGTACATTTGATCTTATAACTCAAATAAATAGAAAATTATATATGAAATCCTTGACCTTTGATTACAAGTCTTGAACCTTGATCTTGAAGTTAATTAGTCTCTTGGTTTGATCACCTACGTTGTTAGGAATACATAATATTATGCAATTTGACAATATGATGTGTGTGATGTTCTAATTGGAGTTGTGCATAATATTAGTTTGTTAATCATCAAAATTAAGATTAAATGACCAAAAAATCAACAATCACATTCACAAACACAATTACTGTAACATTCACAATAACACAACTTCTATTACATTAAAACAATAAGACTATTTGAAACGCATCAAAAGTCAGTTAAAAATCACATGCCCTGAACTTTTATTACTTAGACTTTGTTCCGTAAGATTCCTTAGCTGATCAGCATACAAATATACACACGTTCTCTAGAATAAATAAATGTCAATGTAGCGGATAATTGGGGCCTACGATTCTACATATTTCTGCATATAAATCTTAGCAGAAGCCCCTGCAAACATAAAAGGCAAAAGAAAAGCTAAGATGGTGATGATGGATGGTTTGTCACTATGAAACGGCAAAATATGAAACGGTGTTCCCATGGTTTTTCATTATCTGATTGGAGTAGCTTTACTAGAAGAGAAACTTGGAATAAATCCTTCTCAAATATCTTGAGATGCAAACAACTATAAGAAAAAGGTTCTGAATGAAGTTTTTGTTTTGAAATAAAATCATGGTGCACTATTGGGTGATTTAAAAAGGAAAATGTTTAGTGGACGCGCGCGTCCGGGATGCGCGCTGATGTGGCCAGTCCACTCAGCAGACGCTGCTTTGTTGGCGCGAAGGGATATGAAATGTTTTTGGTTTTTTTATTCCTCTATTTTCGTACCTTCATCATTTCCACCATACTTCCCTCCATCCCTCATTAATGCGACTCAAATCACTCTCTTCCTTCATCATTTTGGCGCTCGGCGCTCCTACACGGCACAGAAGACTTGTTATCAATCTCAAGATGCCTCTTCCTTTTCCTTCCCTTCTCTTCTGTGGTCATTCCTTTGTACTCAAATGGAAATCGTTCCCGTGCCTTCCCTAGTGGAGCAGCCATCAAACGTTCCCCATGAGGGGATGTTTTTCCCCTCTTTCGAAGAAGTCAAAGCATTTTACGTGGCCTATGCCGATTATTGTGGTTTTGGCGTTAAGACAAGACAATCTCATTACGATCGTGGTGTTGTTATACGGGCCACGCTGACTTGCTCCAAGGAGGGCACCGCACCAACGGACCAAGGGCAAGGAAAATTGAAGCCTAGGTTATCCAGCAGAGTATAATGCACTGCTCGGATAAGGGTATCCGGAAACACAGCAAGGGGTTACAACGTTAACTTTGTGGATCTTAACCATAACCATCTCATGCTTGACCCGGAGCAAATGCGATTTCTCAGGCAAAAACGAACCGTCCCTGAGGCCGTCGTAGCACGGATATCGGTTAATGATGAAGCTGGGATATCGGCTGCTAAGACCATGCAATCTCTTGTGCTCGAGGCTGGAGGTTATGACAAATTGACTTTCAACGAAAGGGATTTAAGGTTTGTGTTCTTTCCGTCTAACATAATTGAAGTTGAACATTTTGCGCCTGGTCTTACTGGTTCCTGTTTGCAGGAATGTTGTAAACCAAGTCAGAAATTTGAAGATGGGACCTGGTGATGCACAAGCTCTTCAGGACTATTTCATTAGGATGCAGAAGATTGATTCCATGTTTTTTTATGTAATAGATATGGATGACGAAGGAAGACTACGCAACGTTTTTTGGGCTGACAGTCGTTCTAGAGCTGCATATTCATACTTTGGAGACGCAATATGTTTCGACACAACCTACATTACCAACAAATACGACATGCCATTCGCCCCATTTGTAGGAGTCAATCACTATTTCGAATCAGTTTTGCTCGGTTGCGCTTTGCTGTCCTATGAGACTACTGAAAATTACATATGGTTGTTCCAAACCTGGTTGTCGTGCATGAACGGTAAGTTTTTTTCCTTCTTCCCTCTTCATATCTTCCTCTTTTTTGTTTGTCTATTCGTAATAAAAAGTCTGTCTGTTCGGAATAAGAAGAGTGTATGTTCGGAATAAGAAGTCTGTCTGTTCGTATTAAGAAGTCTCTCTGTTCGGATTAAGTGTTGTGTTTTTTCGGAATAAGAAGTCAGATTGTTCGGATTAAGTGTTGTGTCTGTTCGGAATAAGAAGTTTGACTGTTCGGATTAAGTGTTGTGTCTGTTCGGAATAAGTGGTCTGACTGTTCGGATTAAGTGTTGTGTCTGTTCGGAATAAGTGGTCTGACTGATCGGATTAAGTGTTGTGTCTGTTCGGAATAAGTTGTGAGTCTGTTCGGAATAAGTTGTGAGTCTGTTCGGAATAAGTGGTGGGTCTGTTCGGATTAAGTGTCGGGTCTGTTCTGATTAAGTGTTCGGTCTGTTCGGAATAAGTGGTGGTTCTGTTCGGATTAAGTGTTGTGTCTGTTCGGAATAAGAAGTCGGACTGTTCGGATTAAGTGTTGTGTCTGTTCGGAATAAGAAGTCTGACTGTTCGGATTAAGTGTTGTGTCTGTTCGGAATAAGTGGTCTGACTGTTCGGATTAAGTGTTGTGTCTGTTCGGAATAAGAAGTCTGACTGTTCGGAATAAGTAGTCTGTCTGCTCGGAATAAGAAGTCTGACTATTCGGATTAAGTGTTGTGTCTGTTCGGAATAAGAAGTCTGACTGTTCGGATTAAGTGTTGTGTCTGTTCGGAATAAGTGGCCTGACTGTTCGGATTAAGTGTTGTGTCTGTTCGGAATAAGAAGACTGTCTGTTTGGATTAAGAAGTCTGACTGTTCGGAATAATGTCTCACTCCTTTCGAATTGGGTCCCTTATGCAGATATACCCCCCCAGCTATAATAACATATAAATGTGGTGCCATTACTGCTGCTGTAAGGAATGTCTTCCCAGATTCAAGACACAGATTCTGTATATGGCACATAATGAACAAAGCTCCCGTGAAGTTGCCGACGCAGTATCGGGATCACATATTATTTGATCTGAAATTGATTGTATATGATTCCAAAACCCCAGCAGAATTTGATCGTAATTGGCAGGGTTTCCTTCTTGATTTTGACCTGCAGAACCACAGCTGGCTCAAATCCATTTATGCAATCCGAGAGTCGTGGATCCCTGCATTTGTTGGTGATTTTTTTTTCGCGGGAATGACATCTACTCAGAGGAGCGAGAGTATGAACGCCTTCTTCGACAAGTATCTTACTTCGAAGACCACCCTTAAGCAGTTTGTTCAACAATACGAACTTGCGCTCCGCCACAAGTACGAGAAGGAAGCTCAATCAGAATTTGATTGTCTTCATAAAAAACCCCATTTGGTTTTAATTTATCCATTCGAGAGTCAGTTGAGCGAGTTGTATACCGTAGGTGTCTTCAAAAAAGTGCAGTTACAAATTGGGAAGATGATATACTGCGATATAACGGAGGAGTTCAATACGAATGAAACATTCCAGTACAAGGTATCTGAACGTGTTTTGGCTGGTGAGCAGCTACTGTCGAAACGTTTCCTAGTACAAAACACATCCATGAATTTTACATGTGATTGCAGAATGTTTCAGCACGTTGGGCTTCTATGCTGCCACGTTTTTGTTGTACTTGCACGCTTGAATCCTAATGCATTGCTTCCAGACTCTTACATCCTTAATCGATGGCGGAAGGATATTCGAAGGAGCTATCGAGATAAGACGTACCCAGACGATGGTGTAATGGCGAAGGATGCGCTACGTCGTCACGACGACATCATGGGTCGTGTCGTTTGGATCGCACAGGAAGCCTTCATCTCCCACAAAAGGTATATTGAGGCCGTGAAGTGTATTGAAATGCTTAAGGCACGTATGCACACTACACAAAACTTGGTTCGACCTGATGAACCTGAGTCTTCGGGTACATCGGTCCTTAATCCGGAAAAGGTCAGACGTATAGGAAGACCGCCGACTAGACGTCGAGTGTCTTTAGCTGAGAAGATAATTAAAAAGAGCCATAAAAAACACGCCCAACAAGAGAAGGGAAAGTGGAAGATGAAGGTTACTTCGCCGCTTCACGAAGTAGCACCAAAACCCGCGGATCCTGATTTCTCCGATTGGGACATAAGTTTGTATTACGAGGAATTTCCTCCTTAATTTACATTTTTTTGTTTTTTCCGTTCTTGTAAAACCAACAAACTTGTAATTGTTGATCTGTTTTGATCTGTAAATGGTTGTTATACAAGTTCAGTTCAGATTTACTTGTGTCTGATCGAAATAAGTTTTTCCTGTTCGGAATATGTTGTGGGTGTGTTGGGAATAAGTTGTGTGTGTTCGGATTAAGTGGTGTGTCTGTTCGGAATAAGTTGTGAGTCTGTTCGGAATAAGTGGTGGTTCTGTTCCGATTAAGTTGTGAGTCTGTTCGGATTAAGTGTTGGGTCTGTTCTGATTAAGTGTTCGGTCTGTTCGGAATAAGTGGTGGTTCTGTTCGGATTAAGTTGTGAGTATGTTCGGATTAAGTGTTCGGTCTGTTCGGAATAAGTGGTGGTTATGTTCCGATTAAGTTGTGAGTCTGTTCGGATTAAGTGTTGGGTCTGTTCGGATTAAGAAGACTGTGTTCGGAATAAGTTGTGAGCCTGTTCGGATTAAATGTTGCGTTTGTTCGGATTAAGTTGTGAGTCTGTTCGGATTAAGTGTTGCGTCTGTTCGGATTACGTGTTGGGTCTGTTCGGAATAAGTGGTGGGTCTGTTCGGAATAAGTGGTGGTTCTGTTCCGATTAAGTTGTGAGTCTGTTCGGATTAAGTGTTGGGTCTGTTCTGATTAAGTGTTCGGTCTGTTCGGAATAAGTGGTGGTTCTGTTCGGATTAAGTTGTGAGTCTGTTCGGATTAAGTGTTCGGTCTGTTCGGAATAAGTGGTGGTTATGTTCTGATTAAGTTGTAAGTCTGTTCGGATTAAGTGTTGGGTCTGTTCGGATTAAGAAGACTGTGTTCGGAATAAGTTGTGAGTCTGTTCGGATTAAATGTTGCGTTTGTTCGGATTAAGTTGTGAGTCTGTTCGGATTAAGTGTTGCGTCTGTTCGGATTAAGTGTTGGGTCTGTTCGGAATAAGTGGTGGGTCTGTTCGGAATAAGAAGACTGTGTTCGGAATAAGTTGTGAGCTTGTTCGGATTAAATGTTGCGTTTGTTCGGATTAAGTTGTGAGTCTGTTCGGATTAAGTGTTGCGTCTGTTCGGATTAAGTGTTGGGTCTGTTCGGAATAAGAAGACTGTCTGTTCGGAATAAAGTTAGCTTAAGAATGACATTGGTAATGTTTGTATTTTTACATGTAAATAGTTTGTGAACTGAATATGTAAACATTTTGTACATGTAAACCAAAAAATAAACAAAACCTGCACCTCCATCTTTGTCTGTTTAGACCTGCACACACGACCGACGATCCCTAAGTAACATGACCGCCAATTCACCCCTGATAGAGTGGATGGTATTGGGGTCATTCTCCTTCGTAGGGTCAAGATTGAACATTAGGCACCTTATCCAGTATAAAACGAAGGCGCCGCAATCGTTGCTCCCCGGTGGTTGTTGTTGGCTCTCCTTCCTCAGGATTCTCAGGGGCCAGTCGACCTTGAGTAGATCCCTCCAGTATACAGCCGCATCCGCTGCTGCACATTCATGTAGGCCTACAGTCTGCTCCGGATCATCACCTTCGCCTAGCTCCCTAGAGAGACTGTTGAATGCCAAAATCTCTTTGGACGGGCCATAGACAACCACCAATGTCCAATGACCTGAAGACCAGCATGGTTGTGCGATCACGGTCTGTGTTGGAGACGCACCTACGATTTTAGGGAGGATAAAATCATCAACTTCTCTGCCTTGCCCTCCAAGAATTCGCCCCGACTCGAATGTGGATATGCATATAACTTTTTCTGGGTGGCGTCTTTCTTCGAGCACCGATAGCATAGCGTCGATAGTTTCATCGCTAATATCCATCCTAGGCGTTATAAGCTCCTTCAGGTCGGAGCGTTTTAAACTCCACATATCGCCTCTCCAGATGAGTCGCATGGAATGCTGCAGTCTGCCAGTTGGAGCCTTGGCAAACTGACGGTTGAAGTTGAGCTCTTTCGAACAGGACCAATAAGTTGCAGCTCCCTTTCACTCATTGATGGAGCCCCCATCAGGTCGAACGTGCCGTCGTAAATCCGATGTAAGGTAATTCCACGTTCCTCCCATTTCATCAGGGTTAATCGTTTCCCAAACAGCTCCGTCCATCTTTTCATCCGTGGGAAAACTCCAGTTCTGGGCTCCCCCAATTTAAATTTCTCACAAAGCCACACCTTCAAATGGAAAGGAAAAAAATGAGAACTACTATACCAACGTACCTTCATATTCGAAAGACAACTGAATCCGAACATACATTAAACGTAAACCGAACAGACACCCAACTTAATCCGAACAGACGGACTTCTTATTCCGAACAGACACACGTCTTATTCCGAACAGACCCACCACTTAATCCGAACAGACCCACCCCTTAATCCGAACAGACCCACAACGTATTCCGAACATACTCAGAACGTATTCCGAACAGACCCACCACTTAATCCGAACAGACGCACCACCTCACCCGAACAGACGCACCACTTAATCCGAACAGACGCACCACTTAATCCGAACAAATGCACCACTTAATCCGAACAGACACCCAACTTAATCCGAACAGACGCAACACTTATTCCGAACAGACTCACCACTTAATCCGAACAGACCCACCACTTAATCCGAACAGACCCCCCACCACTTAATCCGAACAGACCCACCACTTAACCCGAACAGACCCACCACTTAATCCGAACAGACCCACCATTTAATCCGAACAAGCCCACCACTTAATCCGAACAGACTCACAACGTATTCCGAACAGACACACATCGTATTCCGAAAAGAACAAAAACAAAAAGAGAGGAAGAGAGGAAGTGTGAAGCAGGAACAAAAACTTACGTGTAGTATGGCAACACAAGCTTCGACATTCCCCTGCCTCATTATCAAATTCCCTGCCTTTTTCCTCTCCTGCAGTTCTAAACTTGCTTTCTCGAGGCCTCCAACCAAGGTTTTGTGAACTGCACTTGCCCATGCGTAGCTGCTTAGGCGTTTGATGTTCCTCAGAGGGTGCATGAACCATTCCTTCGGTCGCAGCGTTCCATCATAGAACAAAAAATTGTTGAAGATGAAAGAAATCAGGAGACGAACGTACTCCTCCGTCTCGCCCATGGTACTGTTTGCCATCAGATGAACTAAAAGTTGGGTGTTGTCAAGGTTCACCCCGTCTCGCTTCTGGACGCGCAATGCTTCCATCACCACGGCCTTCCCATGCGTCCGTAACCCCAAAATTAGGGCGATGTCTTCCGGTGTAAGGGGAACTACCCCTGATCCTATTCTCAGCCCCACCTCCTCCGTATCGTAGTGCTCGACGAACCAACCGACTATTTCGTTGTCCGTCGTAATGTTAGGAAGGTTTAGGAAGTGACCGAATGGGGTGCTACGGAAAGCCTCCTTCTCCACCTTATTCATCCGGTCAAACTGCTTTCGGATGGCCTTCCAGGAGCATCGTGATTCCCGGAAGTAGTACGTGGTTCCCTAAAACCAATAATTTAATAAACGGAAGTTCATCAAAAAAAATAACGACCCAGGGAAAGAAAAAATTAGAGACCCACCGGTTCTGGGACGTGTTCGATATCGACGGCCGGAGTTGAAGAATCCATTATCGTTTACAAGGTGCGCTTCACAGGGAAAGAAAGTCGAGAAAGCTTCACAGGTGCGCTTCCTACGTTCACAGGTAAGAAAGAAAGAAAGCGAGAGTCTCCCTTTAGTTCTGGATATGTTATCTTCCTCGGTATCCGAACCGTCGTTCGTAGGGTGTCTGCCGCTGTCTAATCTGGAAACGAACCGTCCTTCTTCGAAACCCGTCAAAAAAAATTTAAAACAATTTAAGGCGCGTTCGGAAGGAAAGCGTGACATGGCAATCCGAGTAGACGCTGACTCCTCCACTTTTTGAAGCCACGTAGGGCGCGTCACGGACGCCCGCGTCCGTGTATAAGGACTCATTTAAAAAACACATTTTCAGCCGAATGTAAAAGACCAACGAACCCAAAAGTAACACATTTTAAGTGAAATTAACGCCTAATAGCAACCCAAATTCCGCAACATTCCTCCACCAACCACAACCTAAACCCATAAAAAATCCATATATAATCAAATCTTTAGCACAAATTGTGTTATCCACAATAATTAATTAAAACTATGGATGGTAACATTTACGACTCTCATGTACCACTAACACATTCCTTTGTTCTTTTTAATAAAGGGTTGCGCAACATTAGAAAGTGGTAATCAACTATCTTTTTACAAATTCATGATAGATAAGAATGAAGTGGCACAACAAAAACCCAACAAAAGACAACTAAAGAACATATTAAGCTCTACTTCTAGTTAGCAATTTTTTTTTCTAATGATGAAATTGGTATCTAACTTCTTAAATTACAAAATTGGCTTTCTTTTTCGTAGACTTATAGAAGTGGAAAAGTTTAACAGTCGAATAATGTTCCATAGTTAATTAGTTACCTGGGAAAATATAGAACCAATGCCAACCATCATTAAAATTTCTGAGAACTGATCCTTATCGAAGCCAAAGCCGATTTCAGATAGTAATGCAAGCACACCAACACCATTTAATTAATTAATCACTTTGTGCTGAGATTGGTTAAGTCAAACTTAAGGTGAGAGATGTTATGTACCAGTAGGATGCTGGTGATGCCAAACATTCCCAGCTCATAGAAGAAGAAAGTGTAAGTTATGCGTTTTAACTATTTCACTGGAAATCATTCATAATATATTATCAGAGGCAAGTGAACAATGTGTCTTGTAGAAACTAGGGATGCAGCATCCCCAATGGAGTTGAATCTCTTCCTTGGGCCTTTACCGGCCAGCACAATTCCATACAGACCATAAGCATGTGGAAAGCTACGCAATGATGGAAGTAAAGTAATGATGGAGGTACCATATTGGAAAATGGTTGCAGAAAGAGTGAGAAGTAGCAACAGATTGCGTCCATAGTCATCAGCAAACTGCCTCAAGATGGGAAGCACTTTAACAGGGTCTACACATTAGAAGGTTCAAATATTTGGCAAAACATATCAATAAGTACCACAATGGCTTCCAAGAATTGTCGAAAAAAAGAAAATTACAAGGTGATAACCTTGTGTTTGTACACGAGAGAGGATGTGAAAAGTCATCACACAATAAAGCTTCCCAGGGTAGATAATTTCACAACATATTTTTCATTTGCTTTGTTTATCTTCCTTATATTGATAAGAAGCGTGTTATAGCAACAATAAAAATTTGCAAATTGTGCTAACTTGGCAAATTCACAACAAATTTGTAGTTCACAAAAATAAAAAATTATCAAGAGACTGAAAAAATCAAAGAGCAATTAAAAAAGTGAAATGATAGCTAAATCTTCGAATTTCTCCCTCTAACTTAAATTTCGCAGCACAAACGCAAAGGTCACAACCACACAAAGATGTAGATTGCAGAAAGTATATAAAAATCACATCCTAAACAAGTAAATTAGTGAATAGGCAGAAGTAAAAACTTGTTAAAAGCAATACTAATTCAAAAATCAGAACCAAATGACAGTACGGTTTTTCTTCTTCTAAATGCTTACCTAAATTCAAGAATCTAAGAACATGGATTGAAGCTCAACTCCTAAAATCCATGAATATAAGAACATAACAAAAAAATATGGAAAAATATTTTACCGGAATATGAAATCGGTATCAACAAGAACACATGATCTTAATCAAATTCCTCAAACAATCAACTTGGCAGGTGTTATCAAGGCAAAAAAGTTACCTTTCTGGAGGATTTGGGGGAGGAGGTTGTGGCTGACGACGGGGGCTCCAACCTCGAAGCCGCTGAAATTGCAACGAGTGGGGTTAGTGTTAGGATCGACCTGACAAGGTGGCATGGTCTAGGGAGAGAGAGGGTCGATCGTGGTTGGGATGTTGGGATTAGGGTTTCTAGTGATTCAGGATTCACGGAGGCGATAGTGGAACGAGGGGCGAAGGGGTGGTGTTGTCGGTGACGTGAGGGTGGTGTGGTGGAGGCTACGGTGCGGTACGGAGGTGCTGTGGGTGCGGAGGTGCGCGGGTTCGGGTGTGCGGAGGTCCAGGTGCGGTTTTTTGAGTGTAGGAAGAAAAAAAAATTAACAAACAAATCAAGTCGGTTCCACAAAAACCGACGTGTTTGTTGGATAAAACGCATTGGTTTTTTGGAACTAACGTGACAAGTTCATATGTCGACATGTCACGTCGGTTTTTTCAATAACTGACGTGATAGGTTCTTATCATGTCGGGTTTTTTTAAGTCCGACGTGATATGTCATTTCCAGCAGTGAAAGGTGATCTTCAAAGTTAGGTACTTTTCGAGGAAAACGTTCATATTTTTCCTCCTTTGGCTAGAAATCATTCCTGCAAAAAAATAATCACCAACAAAAGCTAGTACCTAGGAGTCATTGATTGCATAAATGGATTAGAGTCATGTATAGTTCTAAAACTCAAAATCACCAAGAAAACCTGCCAATTTTGATCAAATTCTGTTAGTTTTTTTCTAAAACACGTGATTCCAATACTACATTGACAACTTCGTGGGAGTTTTGTTCATTATGTGTCATATACAAAATTTGTGTCTAACGTTTGGGAAGATACTCCGTATAGGAGCATCAATGACGCCACATTGGTTGGTTATGATTGTTGGTGGAGGGATATCTACAGAATACATTAAGTAAGGAGAATTGCAACATGTTTTTAAAAGAACAAACTCATACCTCAAAACGTTTTAACTCATGTCTTAAAAAGACAAACTCATAATTTAAAAAAGACAAACCGAGGGGTTTAAAAAGACAACCCCTTACGTTAAAAATGACAAATCCATATGTTTAAAAATGACAAGTACACAGGTTAAAAATGACAGTCATAAGTTAAAACGGACAAACTCGTAACTTAAAAATGACAAACTGATAGCTAAACATGGATCAACTCATCGGTTAAAAAGGACAAATCCATATATTACAAAGGACAACCCGAAAACCTTTTAAAGAAAAATAATTAATATGTACCGCCCATGCACGACAGCCACGTTTGGAACAACCAGATATAATTTTCAGTGGTCTCAAAGGACAGCAAAGCGTAACTGAGCAACACTGACTTGAAAATGATGATTAACTCCTACGAATGACGCAAAAGGCATGTCGTATTTGTTAGTCAAGTAGGTAGTGTCGAAACATATCACATCTCCAAAATATGAATATGCAGCTCTAGAACGACAGTCAACCCAGAAAATGTTCATTAGTCTTCCTTCGTCATTCATATCCACGGCATAGAAAAATATTGAATCAATCTTCTACATCTTAATGAAATAGTTTTGAAGAGCTTGTGCATCGTCATGTCCCATTTTCAAATTTCTGACTTCGGTTATAACGTTCCTGTGCACAAAGAGTTATGAACGTTAGAGATCCCTTCTGACACACTTAGGTTGGTGATCTGCAGAAACCAAACAAATATTGGATCTCTCTCATTGAAAGTGAGTTTGTCATGTCCTCCAGCCTCCACGACAAAAGATTGCATGCTCTTAGCGGCTGAGATCCCAGCAGCATCATTGCACGTTATGCGTGCTATCGAGGCCTCAGGTACAGTTCGCTTCTGTCTTAGAAAACACATTTGCTCCTTTTCAAGCATAACATGGTTATGTTTAAGATCAACAAAGTTAATCTGGTACCCCCATGTTGGGTTTCCGAAGATCTTAATACAAGTCGTGCACTCTACTCTACTGGATAAACGAGGCATCAATTTTCATTGTCCTTGGGTTGGTGCATTGCCTTCCTTGGAGCAAGTAAGTGTGGCACAACTATCACCGTATCGAGCAAGAAGGCAAAACCACAAGCATCTGCATAGATATTATAAAATTTTCTTGCTTCTTCGAAAGAACGAAAAAACATCTTCTCGTGAGGAACATTTAACGGTTGCTACTCTTGGGAAGACATAGGTACAATTTCCATTGTAGTTGAGAATAAAGAAAAACCTACCCTAAAAAGTAAGAACAAATATACGAAAGAGAAAGGAAGACAAAAGGATGTGATTCTAGGGATTGTCATGGGATAGAGCGCCGAAAGATGTAATGTTCGCAGATGGGATAAAGCGTTAAAAAAGATTGATTTGAGAAACTTTAAATGAGAGTTTAATTGGGTAAAAAGAAAAAAAATGGCAAAATAAAAAAAAAACCTAAATCTACTGATGATCTAGATTTTACAAGTCAGTAGCGTCATGGAAGTGCGTCCTTAAGAGCGGCCACAAATTATTTTCCATTTTTCTCCATCCTTTTATCTAAATTCTCTTAATTAGCCGAGTACCTTAGAGATTCAATCATTGGTGGCATTGAAGGGGTTATTAGCTAGATTCTAATATTGTATTAGATTTGATTGACTAGTTTCAATCCATCTAATCTTGTTTAGAATTTAGTGAACACTTGAAAAATGTGCTTTGGGCGACTTCAAAGTGCATATCGACTTCCGGTTATTGAAAAGTATTTGACAATCCTTTTTGGTATGATTTAATTTATTCATTTTCAATATTATGTAGAATACATCTTATTGAAATAATCAGGGCAGCCTTATACATTAAATTATTGAACAAATATGAAAACGATCTTGCTTGTGTATATAAATAAATAAATATATACTCAAGCATGAACACGAAATCCTACAGAGGTATCAAAGTTTTTTTTTCATATTTTTCAATAAGTAGACTATTTAATTATATTTGATTTACTATCTCCTGGTTAACTAATTCATGAATTTACCCTTTTGAGTCCTTTTGCATTTTGATGGATGCATCAAGTTGGAAACTTAGTTTTTTATATTTTTATTTTTCTACATTAGTATGTATGTAAGATCATTGGATTTATTCTGATCTTTATGGTGAAATAAAAATAGCAAAATTAGGATTGTTCTGAAAAATCCAACAATGTCTCAATTTATGATTGATTTGTTAATTTTGTTACTAATTATTCTCTTGAGAGTTTTAAATGTTTTAAAACATGTCATATGAATTTTATAATCTTGTTTATAGACTTGTGTCTAATGGTGTGAATTTTTCCCTTTTGTTTAAATGATCATTTTACTTGGAAATTTATAAAACAAAATGTACGAATGAAGTTAATTTTCCTTGAAGTTTCTCTTCTGATAATTGTAATTAAGTTTTGATTAAAAATTAATTTTTTTATTGCTTGAATCATTTTCAAAGGATTTCAAAAATAATGAGAAATTGAGGGACTCCATTGGAAATGCAGAAACAAAAAGACCAAAAGAAGTGAATTTATTGCCGAACCCTATATGGCGTCGTTTGCTGTTCACAATCAATATTGTACGTATAAATTTCTTTCATCCCTTCCATTGCAACGCCAAAATTCGAAAAGCAGCCGTCTCCGGTCACATCACCTCTCTATCACCGAAACTAAAATCATGACGCCTTGTAATCATAATCATAATCATAATCACCTTGTTTAATTTGGTCTGATTAATCTGCATGCATGATATAATATAATCAAGGAAAATCCTTTCCTCCCCATTCCCTCTACTTTAATGCTTCCAACTCCTACCCCTCCCATTACCTTCTTTTAGCAACAGACCCCAACTCCACACTCCCAGTCTACTACTTCCCCTTTCAGCTCTCTCCGCTTCGCACATTTATCACCTTTTTTTAACCCCACATCCGCCTTCCTCCTCTTCTCCAAGGAGAAAAGCATGGTTGGTTCTTTGTTTTGAATTTTTATTTTTGTTGTTGTTGGTATCAAAGTTTTAATCATTTTGTTGTTGGTGGTGGGCAGGTGGGTCTTTGCCAAAACACTGTGCCGTACTGGATGGAGGCTTTGTTGGGCGAGAGATTCTTCCAACCTTGCTCTGTTCATGAGTCTTCGAGGAAGAATGAGAGGAACATACTTTGCTTGGATTGCTGCTCCAGTTTCTGCCCCCACTGCATCTCCCCCCACCGCTCCCATCGCCTTATCCAGGTTTGTATTCCAAAAAAACTATGTCACAAATTTGAAGGAGGAAACTGCAAAACAAATTAACATGTTTTGTTTTTGGTTTGGGTCAGGTGAGGCGGTACGTGTATCAGGACGTGATCCGACTGGACGACGTCGAGAAGCTGTTCGATTGTGGGTTAGTTCAGGTGAGGGGACCATGATCTCGGTCGGATTTGTCGGTCAAATAAAATAAAATAACGTATGCATGTGTTTGTTTATGTTAAATGTAATTTAGTTTTTGTATGTTTTTTGGTTTGGATTTTGAGAAGTCTTATACGACAAATAGCGCGAAGGTGGTGTTCATAAAGGAGAGACCACAGACCAGACCTTTCCGACTCTCCGGTCACGTTTGCATCACTTGTGATCGGCCACTTCAGGAGCCTTACGCCTTCTGCTCTCTCTCCTGCAAGGTCAACTTTCCTCTCTCAACCTAATGGCAATGTGGAAAAAAGTACTTTCTTTGGGTTCTTTTAAAACGAGTGATTAACTGCTCCGTTGATTTTGTTCTTTATAAAAGCAATTTTGGATTCCAAACTTGGTCAAATTGTATTAATTTGTTTTTCTGGATTAATCATTTGTGTCTATCATCTTATAAATAAGTAAAATATAACATCTTTTGGAGTTCACTGGTGTTTCCTTGCTGGAGACCACAAGTTCGAGTATCGAGCTTGACAATTCGATTATGAAGGTTAACAATTCTTTTATGATATTTTGATTTTCTTGGAGCGAATTTTCTCCCATTTGAAAAAATAATTATGCACACCTTGATTAAATATAACAAAAAATAATGTAATCTCATTTGTTTGGAGTTTGCATATGATTGTAATGTAATCTCCGATTAGTAGATAATCTCTCTTGAAACAGATCACACTTGAGTAATTATAAACAACGTGTAATTAAGTAAACGTTATCAGATAATTCTTATCCGTCATGGCAGGTGAAGCACATACTCACAACCGAGGGAAGCATATCCAAGTACCTCTATGAGTGCGACTTCCTCGCACTCTCCAGCCCATCCGACGCCGACGACGGCCACCTCACGCCTGGCTCCGTCCTCGACTCCCCCAACTTCTTAGGCAGCGCGACCGGTGTTGACTTAATCTGCTCGAATCTCCCGGACGTGGTCGTTCGTAGAAAGCGAAGTGTTCTCGTCGGCTCCTCCACTCCCGTCGAGGTCTCGCCGCCGCCGAGATCGGGGAGGTGCTGGGAGACCGTCAGCCGAAGGAAAGGTGCGCCGAGCCGGTCGCCGCTGTACTGAACCGGCCGGCTCGAATCACTTCGATTATTTTTGGGGTGTTTTAAGGTTTGTGATTGGACATGTGGGGTCGTTGGATTTGTGGAAGGATGCTGTCCTGAGTTTTTTAAAGCGAATGGGGTGGGATGTTTTTTGATTGGTCTGAAAGTATTTAGGGTGTTTACTTTCGGATTGTAACAGGTTGATAATATTTGTTTTGATCATGACAGACGTTTTATACAGGAATTAGTGTTAATTTTAAGAATCCTCGGCTATCTTGCTGACATGGTTCACTTCTAATACAGGTGTTTGGGTTGTTTACTTCTAATATAGGTGTTTAATTATTAACATGTACGTGGGACGGTTGAATGCCAATGTACGTGCTCTCGGTAATTCTTGTTTGTATTTTGGATTTGTTTTGTTAATCAACTTTTAATGCGTATCATTTGACATAATGAGAACGAATGTGTCAATAAAAACTGCCACGAACGCTAGGTTTTGAAATGTGGTGTTATGTTTTGGTTTTCTGTGTTCATCGTTATTTACCTTTTCTTCAGTCAATCACTCAAATGTCATCGTCTCATTTCACTTCTCCACTAATGGCATACTATTCATTGCAAAGGAATGGTGTTTGGTTACGTTTTGCAACAAGTAATTAGTACTCCAAATTCAACTTTTCCAACTCTACTCGGAAATTGACCTAACGGGTAGCTTAGTTGTGATATTTATTATCTTGACTATCCAATCCATGCAGACTGGAATTTAAATTGAAGTGATAGGTTAGATAAAATATTTTTGATCATTGATAGGTTAGATAAAATCGAAAGAAGGAAATTGGGGGTGATCCACATGTGCGAGCCTCAACAACAGTAGGCAAATAGTTGACTCCTTGGGTTCCACATGTTTTTCAAATTTAAATTAGGGTGCTGTGAATGGTGTGTACATATTTTCACAAAAGAGTGGGAGGGAGCATGGTGGCAGGTGAGTGGCCAAGAGGGGTTAGTGCATGGCAGCAGGGGGCAGATGTGCTTTGGGGGTGACGTCGTTTTTGGAACCATGTGCATTCTAACTTTTCTTTCCGACTCCTTTTCTGTTATCTTAGGTTGGGGTGCAAGCGAGGAACAATGCTGGAAAGCAAATATCAAGTAAATGACTATTTATTATGAATTATTTAAATTGTCCACGACAACTATTGCTACGTCATTTACCTTTCGTTTAATATTTATTTCGTATCATCTTTAAAAATAAGACTTATGTCTAAATTTTCCTCACTCTACAAGTACCAACACCAGGGAAAAGTCTGACAGAGCTTCTGAATCCGACGTTTGAAAAAACACCTCCTCTGTTGGATGATTTTATATATGCATTTCAATGTTATGTAGTATACATCATGTTGAAATGTCATAATGGAGTTTTATGCATAATTATTAGATAAATATGAAAACGATCTTGTTTGTGTATAGATAAAAAATTATACTCAAGCATGGGCACAAAATCCTACAAACAGAACACGTCAATCTTGTAATCATTTTTCATTGATCAAAGATGTTGTTGTTTACATTCTTGCTTTGCGAGAGGCTTCTTCTCCTTGAGCGACATCTTCGCTTGCAACGCCTCCTCCAACACCTCTCGTTTCTTATTCTTCTTCATTTGTTGATGTGCTTCTAACGAGCTTGCTAGGTCGTCGACGGTCATCTTTTTGAGGTCCTTTGATTCCTCAATAACACACACAACATTTTCGAAGTCTTCAGTGAGAGAACGCAACACCTTCTCTACCACTCTTCTTTCAGTTAACGCCTCCATATTTCTCTTCAATATTTTCACCACCATGTGAACCCTAGTCACGAAATCGGCAACACCTTCCGATTCCTTCATTTTCGCGCACGGGCGGGTGACGTGCGGGGGAGGTGGCATGGGTTTTGCGCGGGAGATGTCGTCGTGGCTGGGTGTCCTGCTCTCCGCCCGACCGTTGACGATGCTTTTATATCCTATCGTGAAATCTTATTGATGGACAGACTCAATTTGATTTAAATTGTACCGAGCTGCTCTAAACCATACTCACTTAATCATGATAGAGAATGGTTCCACTTACATTCAAAAGAGTGGTCATCCACGATTCATTCACGACAAAACAAAAATACTTTTGTATATTGAATAAAATCCATGGTTTATTTTGAATGCAAATTGACGTTTGTGTCTCTTGAAAACTTGCATAGCGGAAAAAATCACTATGGAAATATTGTATACTTTCATTTATATACGTTGTAAATAAATGGAAGTCCTAACAAATAAGATATTAAAAAATGGACTCATGAATCTCGAGCACAAAGTACAAGTGCTCAAACTTGGTTTGGGGCTGATCTTGTCGGCAAGTTGAGTTTGGATATCAAGTCATCCGATTTGAGGATATGGCTTAATACGAAGATCCAACTGAATTTTGAGATACATGATAGAAACTTATGATCTATATGACTCTAGATTAAGAGCCAAAAAAATGAACTAAGGACTGTTCAAATTGTGATAATCAAGCGCCATATTGTGTGCATCCAAACTTTGACTGCCGCAAATCAAACCGAAATAAGTCCTCAATAGCAAGGTATCATATTGGGTATTAAATGAATTAAAAGAACCTTTTTAATTCATTTCCAAAAGCCATATATGATATATGCACATCTATACGTCCAAGGCGCCAGGGATTCTCATGCAAGTGCAATTGATGAAAATTTTCATGTGAAACTCTATCTGGCCAATAACAAATTGAGGTTCTTTGTATCCATTATTTGAAAACTACCAAACTTTTAACTAGTTCAAACGAAATTACAAATCGAACCAGCTAAATGGACAAAAGTACAAATCCAACCATAAGATTGGATAAATACAAAACAAACACTTTAACCCTGGAAAATATATACTAACCAATATTCCTAAAATCGGAAAATACACCTAACATATAAATATCGGATATCCCAATAGTAAGACTGAATGCATGCCAAAAAAATTCTTGGGTTTTCTGTCTTAATATTGGAAAAGTCGTAATTAATACACGAACTACCTTAACCGTAAGCAAGGATATATACACACCAAAATTGATCTTAGGCTTCCCCTCTCTTATTGGCGATAGAGTCTTCATTTGACAAACTTAATGAACAAACACATACAAGATTTCCTTCGGCTTAAGTGGTTAAACTGACCAAAACATTATAATATAAATACCAAAATAATAATTGTCCAAACAAATCAAATACATACACAAACACCTCCAAGATCATGAGGTTAAACTAATCTAACCCTTGACGATTTTTCATAGTAAAATAAACTAAAATTGTCAAACAACCCAAATACATATACTAACACCTCCCTGTTACGAGGCTAAACTAACTGAAACCCTACGGTCTTATCACAAAGATGAGGTCGACAATAAACCAAACAACTACGTATGTTCTCGTAGTTAAGAGATTAAACCAACTATTGGACGATATTCTAATATAAGAATTATTGTCGTTATAAACAAAATACACACATAAAATTTTAAACTAATTTAACCTTCAACGATCGATCATTAGTAGTGAAATAAATTAAAATTGTCAAACCCAATCACATACATGCATATAATTCTTCTTGTTAGGATACTAAACTAACCGTTGGACGATATTTTAATATGAGAATCATCGTCGATATAACAAAATACATACATAAATCCCCTCCTAGGTTATGAGGATAAATAAATCGTTGGACGATTTTATAACAAAAGCATTATCGTCAATATAACAATATATATATATATATATATATATATGTATGTATGTATGTATGTGACCTCCACGTCATTAGGATAATCTGACTCATATTAGGTGATTCATCATAATAATAAACATTGTCAAATCAAATCAAATCAAGCTAAACAGAATATATATATATATATATATATATATATATATATATATATATATATAATCCTCTATTGGGTCATGAGGCTAAACTGACGAGGGCATGATGAGTCTCTCGTGATAAGAGAATCAAACCCAACGAATATATATACAAAATCATCTTCGATTGGTTAAGTGAGTAGTCTCGCCTTTATTTGATCCTCTCTTATTATAAGAGAAGCAAACCTATGTATTCAAATATATCCATAAATTCTCACTAATACAAAATAATTATACCATATAAGACGATCCATTTAAATATGAAAATGAGCAAACCGTCGAGTCCCAAAAACTCAAAACCATATTATCGCAGCAATATGGTCCCTTTAAGTGTACGAAGGAATAAAACGTTGAGCTCCGACTCTGAACGAGATATCATACAAATATATCATTTTTGTGATGAGCTCAGTTGTCACGTATTTCAAGTTATTTGATACGATAGTAGTTTGTCGTTATATTCTTAATACCTCACGAGAATATGTATCATATAACTTTCTTTTGTGCTCAATATAAATATGTCAAAGTTCCTGTATTTCTACAATCAATGTAAAGAAATATTGAATTTATATTTTTGTTTTTACAAATTGCATTTTATTTGTTTAGCGATACCTGTGATGACATAAACATGACTATAATAAAGTATTCTTCTATATGAAGTCGTACGGTGTGGAAATCCATCATGAATTCTTGAGAGATTTTTGCAACACCAAAAATATAAAAAGAACAAAAAACCCACGTTAAACAATAAATTTGCTTTTTTGATGTTTTCCCTTTGTAAACAATATTAACTTAAATTTGTTAATGATTTATAAGAAATGTAAGTTTATAAACTTTTGGTTCCAAAACTAGAATTATGTTACAAAGAAGGGTCCGGAACCATCTTTTTTTTATTTTCTTACCTCTATTTTCCTCTTTCTCGTATAAAAAGGTGAAAAATCTGTATAACTACAATACTCATTTTATAAAAGAAAAGGACAAATTTCTCACGAGCTCAATTATTCAGCAGGAGTTTGAGTTAGAAGGTTCATATAATGTGCGTTAATTATAATTTGCCCCTTCCCATTGTGGGTCGATTAAAATTTGTTCTCTCCCTCCGTCATTTTGAACTTTGAAAAGTGAAATGTGGGAACAGGAATATAGGGTGTGAACTCACGTTCATTGGGAAGGATTAGAGGCTAGGGGAAGGTGAGAGTTATGCACGAATCACATGTCCCAGAAGTCAATTTTTTGCGATTTTGGTGTGAAAAACACCATGTCTGTCGATCCTCTTGCGGATACGTTCTCACGGTTTAACTACATGTTGCATGCCGTCCCACTTTGTTACATGCAACTGTTCCCATCCACGATCGATGATCTCTATCAGAGCTCTTTCCATAATCTGATGAGTGACGACGCGGGACGTACGGAAGCGTGAGTTGGGATATTTCACCGACCGACAAATTAAAATTTGGTATCATCAAGAGTAAACAACACCAAGTTATAGCAAAAAAATCTCTCTTTCCCTTTCATTCTTTCCAATATACAGAGAATTCACAATTCAAGATGATTTGCAGAAGTAAACATAAACTATAATAGAATTTTATGACTAGATATTATTTAAGTCAAAAAGACGCTAACACTGGAACACCAAATTTTGACCTCCCCTTTCCGTCCTGCAACACCTGATTTGTTGCACTTTTTTTTGGAACCCTACGTAACATTCTCCTAACACGACAACCAAAATGTGTTGTTCCGAACTGAGATTGGAACGTCGTCCTAACGCCCCTCCCTCACTCCCACTTGGTTAATAATTCCACAAGTGTTTCTCTGGGACTTTTCTCTTTTGCGTTCCGTTTTGGTTTTCTTGGCATGATCTTCCTTTACGCTTCTTAAGTGAGTCTTAACCTTTGTCTACACCATATCAACCCGGAAAAGCGATGGAATTAGACTAAATTAGCAAACGAATTTTCAACTGGTAAAAAGGTAAATCGAACCTTATATCTTAATTGATGACCGAGCCACCAACAACTCCATAGCATAAGTCTATCGAAACATGCTTCATTTCATAAGTCTTCCTACTTCAATTTGAATGGGTCAAACTCTTGGATCTTTTGACCATAAGGTCATGCATGGAATTTGGAATTTTTCTTACGTACATAGAACACTCGCTTAATTGAAAGTTTAAGGCGTCGTCAAGCCTCCCGAATAGACTCGGGTTCTCCCCATGTGCTTAATAAAAAATCTAGCATCACAACAGACCATTCAAAGAAGTGAACTTTGACTTCTTCATGACACCTTCCTATATAAGAAAATCACACTTGGTACGTTCCCTCTCATCCTCGAAATATTTGCTCATCTCCATAAGACATCTAAACTACGAACAAGTACCACCACTTGACGTCAAAACAACCAAACTTTAAGATGTTTTGGAGTAGGAGCATTAGGAGATTGGTGGTGGTTTTTGTAGTTTCCATGGTGTTTGTGATGAGCGTCGAGATGAGAGTTGGAGAGGCGAGGGTGTTGAGAAGTGTGGAAGATTTGTCAACTTGGCATGGCTTTGTGTTGCAATTGTTGCCGAAAGGAGGTTCCACGTCTGGACCGTCTAATTGCCACTTCGGCTCGGCGAGTAATGGCGGGTCGTGTACTGTTGGATGATTTTTTTTTTATTTTTTTTTTACGTTTCAACTTAACTTTTAAGTTGGGTACTAACTATTTTTTGATTTTTTTTTTTTTTTTGCTGTGTGTGTAAAAAAGGGCTTCATTCTGTTGTTTGTTTGTTTTACGGCGGAATAAGTATCAATTTAAGTGTGTACGATCATAGAACCTATATGGAATTTTGTATCGAATTATTTGCTTCTGTTTCTATCTATGAATGAAGAATCCACTACTTCGGTAACGGAAAATTAACATTATCAGTCGTTTAAAATCTAAATTCAACCGACGAGTTCAAACAATTGATCTTATGCATGCACAAAAACTCATAAAATTGAAGTTATTTTCAATCATTTCAAATCATCGTCCCTTGACTAGATGCCGCTAGTGTAAATTAAAGCTTCTTAAGCCATTTACTGCCCAAAAGGTTGAATATATTGCACATCTAAATTATGGTTAAAAATACAGACCAGGGATGCCTAATTTACATCGGTCAAATCAGAGGATGCTGAGATCTTACAAGGTTTTAACATGTAATTTTAAATTTTTCTTGGTGTATATTTGACAGTGGTCTACAATTTTCGACCATATCAAAATTCTTTCATCACAGTATTCATATTTCTATTTACCACCCTCCGGATTTGCTGTCACACAAGGCAAGAATGACAACCTAGTCCAGTGGGAGAATCATTTACGGAATATCACTGCAAGGTAATAATTTCATAAATGGTGGGCACGGGCCGATTCTTATATAACTAAGAATGCAGGCCCAATTTTAAGACCCATCACGAGATTTGGCAAGTCGAGTGTTCACGTTTAGAAATCTTGGGGCGAATGGTTTTCTAGGTTTCTAAAGGGATTATATATGTTATTGTGTCCCCTTATATTTAAACTTACATGACGAAACCAAATCAATAGCGTAAATTTTTGCTTGGGTAATTAGACCCTTACACGTGCATTTTTCAAAATTACTTGCGTAATCAGTTTTACCCACCATTTGGTTTAGTCCACCTCCATCGGCCGTAATTTTTATTTATAATAAAAAAAAATTCAAAATTTCGAAATCTAGGAAAAAAAAAAAATAATTTCCAAATCTACTCCGATCGCGGGTGTGACCCGCGATCCGTGGGGGGACGGATCGCGGTTCCCACCCGCGATCCGTCTTCCCGCCAAAAATTTTTTTTTTTAATTTTTTTTTATTTTTTTTTATTTTTTTTTATTTCTGTTTTTATTTTTTATTGTAATTATTTGAAATCTTTTTTAAAATCTTTTTTTACCAAAATATGTTTTCTAATTTATATTATTTTTTAAAATTTTTTAATTTTTATTTTAATTTTTTCAAAAATCGACCTCCAAATCACGCCGATAACTGGGCGTATTGAAATGTTAGGGTATTTTATACAATAAAAAAATAAAATTTCTTAACCACAGAATAAGAAATTATTTACAAATGAATTTTAAATAAATACTAAAACTAATTAAAACAAAAAATTGGTAACATTGTCCAAAATTCGTAGGGTGTACACACATTACACACAGTTTTGGAGGTCGATACAGCAAAAAATTAAAAACACAATTAATTTTTTTTAAAAAATAATAATAATTACAAAACATATTTTGAAAAGAAATATAATAAAAAAACTTAATTAAAATAATTTAAAAAAATTCAAAACATAAAACACTCCAACTAAATTCCGTGACTTTTTTTTATTTTCTTTTATTGTTTTTTATTTTATGTTTTGATTTTTTTAAAATCATTTTAACTATGTTATATATATATATATACTTCAAAATATGTTTTCTAATTTTTATAAATTTTTTAAAAAAAATTAGTTGTGTTTTTAATTTTTTGCAGTATCGACTTTCAAAACTGTTTATAATGTATATCCACCTTACAAATTTTTGAAAATAAGTGGTATTCGAAATTTCGAATTTTTTCAATTTTTTTTTAAATTTTTGAAAATAAGTGGTATTCGAAAATAAGTGGTATTCGAAATTAAGTGGTATTCGAAAATAAGTGGTATTCGAAATTTCGAGTGGTATTCGAAAATAAGTGGTATTCGAAATTGAGTGGTATTCGAAAATAAGTGGTATTCGAAATTTCGAGTGGTATTCGAAAATAAGTGGTATTCGAAATTTCGAGTGGTATTCAAAAATAAGTGGTATTCGAAATACCACTTATTTTCGAATACCACTTATTTTCGAATACCACTCGAAATTTCGAATACCACTTAATTTCGAATACCACTTATTTTCGAATACCACTTATTTTTGAATACCACTCGAAATTTCGAATACCACTAATTTTCGAATACCACTTATTTTCAAAAATTTAAAAAAAATTTGAAAAAATTTGAAATTTCGAATACCACTTATTTTCAAAAATTTGTAAGGTGGATATACATTACAAACAGTTTTAAAAGTCGATACTGCAAAAAATTAAAAACACAACTAATTTTTTTTTAAAAATTTATAAAAATTAGAAAACATATTTTGAAGTATATATATATATATAACATAGTTAAAATGATTTTAAAAAAATCAAAACATAAAATAAAAAACAATAAAAGAAAATAAAAAAAAGTCACGGAATTTAGTTGGAGTGTTTTATGTTTTGAATTTTTTTAAATTATTTTAATTAAGTTTTTTTATTATATTTCTTTTCAAAATATGTTTTGTAATTATTATTATTTTTTAAAAAAAATTAATTGTGTTTTTAATTTTTTGCTGTATCGACCTCCAAAACTGTGTGTAATGTGTGTACACCCTACGAATTTTGGACAATGTTACCAATTTTTTGTTTTAATTAGTTTTAGTATTTATTTAAAATTCATTTGTAAATAATTTCTTATTCTGTGGTTAAGAAATTTTATTTTTTTATTGTATAAAATACCCTAACATTTCAATACGCCCAGTTATCGGCGTGATTTGGAGGTCGATTTTTGAAAAAATTAAAATAAAAATTAAAAAATTTTAAAAAATAATATAAATTAGAAAACATATTTTGGTAAAAAAAGATTTTAAAAAAGATTTCAAATAATTACAATAAAAAATAAAAACAGAAATAAAAAAAATTAAAAATTAAAAAAAAAATTAAAAAAAAAATTTTTTTTGGCGGGAAGACGGATCGCGGGTGGGAACCGCGATCCGTCCCCCCACGGATCGCGGGTGTGAACCGCGATCCGTCCCCCCACGGATCGCGGGTCACACCCGCGATCGGAGTAGATTTGGAAATTTTTTTTTTTTTTTCCTAGATTTCGAAATTTTGAATTTTTTTTTATTATAAATAAAAATTAACGTCCATCGGTTCAATTTTTCTTTGCGAAACGCTGTTAGTTGATTTGTTATCTGCGATTTGTACCTAGAAAATTGGGAAAGTCTACTACTTGACTTTCATGATTTCTTTAGTGTATAAAAGCTAATAAGTTGCTCTAATCACGTATGTTCCGGCGATGTCATTCTGAAACTTGAGATCTAAATTTTTTTTTAAAATTCTAACCACTAATCACCGAGAAGTCACTTTAAGTGAAGTTTCTCGCTTCATGGAAGTCACCGATAGTATCAATCGCACTCTTGTTGAATCAGATGTACAATTCGCCAAAAGAAGCTCATGCTTCTTAACTAAATATTTTTCATAATCCGATGATATTCGAAATCGTTGGACCTGTCAACCGATCCAGTAAATAGTCGTTTGACTTTAAACCTAAAGGAAGTCAACTAAATTAATATTTTAGTTTGGATTTCACAACATCTCCTATGAATGTATTATGCAAAATAATGGTTACCACTATGTAATTTGAAATTCGGAATATCTGCTCCGAAATATATTCACTTTGCTTTCTCTCTCTCTAACAAAATAATAATATGTAATTGTTTCTATTCCACTTCGTCCATGGTCGAATCCAGGAGATTTTGGTGGGTGAGGCAGGCAGAGTGGTTCGTACTGACTGAGAAAATATTGTAATGTTCTTTTTTGACTCATTATTACAATTTAATGTCATCGACATTAAGAACGCTACTTAAATAAATAAACAATATATAAGAAATAAGAAATATTCATTATATTTGTAATACTTTTTCCAAACCTCAACTTAAACATCCAAACAATTTTCCTACAATCATTACGTAAAGTTAAAACAACTATGGAATCATTTACTCTTTTTCGATATCAATAACTAAATGTTTTCATTCTCATTCACATGATCAACCAAAAAATCAAAATCTAACTAAAATAACCTTTGGTCACCAGGGTCACCCAATTCTCGTATTGGTAAATTCATTCTTAGTTCTAAACGTTAATCAATTAAAAACCATTTTTGCACCACAACCATAATTCGTTTGCATTCACATGATCAACTATAAAATCATATAATCTCTCAAATCTACATTTCATTAATTTTCATCTCACAACCACTAAATCTAATAAAAATTCTATTATTTTGTTTGGTTAACGCGTCACCCAAAGCTAAACGATGATAGAGATCATATTAGTTAGTTTTCACAACAAAGTAAATCATTTAAAACAAAAGTGTCGGATGATATTTTCTGTTGACGGAGAAAGAAATTAAGGAAGTGGGATTTGAGGTTTTGGTGTATGGAGAAATTGACAGTGTTTTTATTTTTTGATAGGATTTTGTATTATATTTTAATGACTTTTTACGTCGATTATGGCTGTCGATTTGTTACTATGTCGTCTATTTTGATAACCGACGTAGAATAGGGAGACCGAAATTTGACCCGCGATCCACCTCTGACTCCGTCAATTAAAAATAATTAATAATTGTCAATTTTTAGTAAATCTTCGTTAAAAATTCCAATCCCACAACCTTTAGTTTTGAGGGTGTCTTGATCAGCGAGAACCACATCTTAGTGATCCTTAAAATAGACATTCAGGGTTAACAAAGTAAATGAACAAATCAATAGAATTATATCAAGCTGGAGTAAAATAATAATGACATTAAGGTACATAAATCAAATTTGTAGTTGCACAAGAAGCAGTAACCCAATGATGACAAATAGCTAAAATCATACTTTCCGAGTGGCACTTACAGAAAAAAGACTATGTTAATTGCCCCCAAATTTATTTTTTACTTAATCATCCTAGGTGTTCGTGTTCTTCCTCAAATAACAATCTTAAGTCTAGACGAAACCATGTGCTGTATAATTCCTACGGCTGTTATTTTCTGCGGGTCCTCCCATGCATCAGTAGATATATGTGGTGTTTTCCATCTTATTTCCCATCCAATAAAATAAGATAAAAAGATAATGTACACTAATTTTCCTTCTTAATCGTGAATCAGATATTTGGACTGTTATTGCTGTTTGGTTTCACGTCGTCGACAAAATATCTTTCACTTGTTTTTAATTATTTCCCACAGGATTCGATTTTTATGTGATTAATGTTATGTACATTGCATGTTGAATATTGCAGCTACTAACTGTATTTGTTTAATCGAACAAAAAGCTTCCGGATTTTTTGTACTTTAGTAATGTGTCTTCTTCATTGTGTACATCAGCAATGTGTCGATGATGACAAGGTTTGGACTCTGGAGTTTGGTTTTTGAGGCGAAACGAAGACTTTGGAAGTTGGAAAGACTCCAAGCTTTCGCTGTCTTCCTCATCACCTCTGACTCCGTGGTCCGTCAATGCCACGCCAATCCCACTTCGAACTTAATTTATGTGCCTTTGTCGCTGGCATTGATGGGAAAATGGAATGGCACTCTTTGATTATCGTATGTTCTATATGTCTTGCCGATCATTAAATTATCTTTTCAGAATATTTCAGAATGGACAGGCGACAAGCTTAATTTGTTTTAGTTTAATGACTGGATCGAGAGGCAGAAATATACTTAAGAATAGAAATGGTGAGGTTAGTAGGAAGGAAATGGCAACGGGGTCAGATGTGGAAGGACAAAGGGATGCGGAGTAACGTGGTCGTATCCGACGTGTCAACAGCATCTAATATGTACACACGTGAACCAATAAAAGTGGTTTCAGAAGTGGACCGTAGTATTGACCTTGTCCCATTGTCCGTTTGCTGTCCACTGGTTGTTGTATGCTAGCTGCATGTCACACCCCCACACACAGTGGCGGTGGGTTTCCCTCGGTAAAACGTCTAGTAGTTTGGATTTTGCTGCTGTTGGATTTTGAAGTAGTTAATCTCATACACTAATATGGGATTTTCGAATCGTTTAGATTTTTTCCAGGACGTCGTATAAATTGTGTTCCCCCTGACTTGGAAAATTGGCACCCCCTCTGCCCCCACACATATGTAGCTGCCCATTGTCGGTGGCAACGTGGTTCCCAAATTCAGTGAACTCGGGGAATCCGGAGAACTGTTTCTGTGTATATGTTCTTGGTGTTCTTTACATTGGGTTGTTGGAAGATATTTTTTAATAAATGATTTGTACAAAAATTTAGAACCTTAGAGATTGTATTCAAGATTAGCTCTTCCACTTCATAAAAAGCTAAGGGAAGTCCAACACTTTTTATCTGTACTATACATTATTAGTGTGAGTTTATTCAAAGAAATCTCTATTTTTAAATGACACGCAATCAAAAAAAACCTATAATAATGTCCATGTTGCATCTACTACTCCATGTTGTTACGCTATGTTAAATATATTATTTTAGGATGTTTCACTTATATATCTAGATATTATATTTACATACAAACTTACATGTAACAACACAGGTATCGAGTCTAAATAGGTTGTAGCACATTAACATTTATATTAATTGGAGGTAACACTGATAAGAATTCCAAATATGGTATTCCACGGTATAATACCTCAAGTAACCTTTCACGCACAAACCTAATATCACATTATCTCTTACACCTTTGATTGAATATGAAGTTTAAAACAACAAGTCCACGACCATGTTGAAGCGGTGACAAATATGGATCATGTCCATGAGGAGTAAGAGCGGCTCGATCTCGAACATACTTGAGTGGGAAAATAAATGATGAATGAGTAAGTGTATTGAAACTAGCTATGTTATGCTAATCGACAAATTATACCAAATTTAACTAATCCCGTATGTGATGGAGAGTGCGTCGAAAGGTGTAGTTGTGTGACGCGTGTGTGTACGATTACGCTATCATGATATGAATAATATAGAAATCTATAACGAGCATAATCCTAAGAGTGTATCATCATTGATTAAGAATTATCACAGTCATTAAAATATACAAATACTACTCAAGATAGGGTCAAACATGACTATATGCTTACATGTCAATTTTCTACGATTAGGTCCCTTAGGATTCTTCATAATGTCCTTCCTAATTTGTACATTCAGGTCCTCGTGCATTACAAATTGGTCCAAAATGTTTCCAACTCTGTCAAACTTGCGAGTGGGTTTGTGATTTCCCACAATGACATCGAAACCACCAAGATAACATAAAATGTTGAAACTCATAGAGATAATACATATCATATCACTCATATTTTACTGTCCCATCGAGCAACTGTCTCATTTCATCCTTCACGAGATAAAGTACTCTAACATCAATGAACATGTTCCTCGGTATTGCAAAGCAGCCATAGCATGCTACTTCACCCAGCCATAGTACAAATACAACTAATACATTTTGGAGTTTTGCATTCATAAGAATCCCAGATGAATCCGCAGAACTACCGGCCGATATAAACGACACAAATCATCCCCAGTTTAAAATCACAACGAACTTGTTTGTTCCAATCGACATATGAGTCATAAAAAATACCAAGACATGTAAGTTGCAACATAAAAACACAAAATGCTTTCAAAACAAAAGCATGCCAGTTGCAACATCTAAAATTCTAAATTCACACATACAATCACATTTTTCAAAAAAACAAAAAAAAATCACAAGAATTGACCGGTCAAACGGACAAGTCCACCGGGCAAACCCCCAGCTGTCCTCGTGTTCAACGCCCCCTGGTTTTTTTCTAATTTTAAAACCACCCGTTGCGTCAGTTCAAGCCCTCAACTTGTCGTAATTTTATATTATTATTCTCAAAAACACCAAAAAACTTGTCGTCATTGCAACAAAAACCTATAAATAGCCCTCAAACGGCCTCCATCTGCCCTCCCTCCTCGCTTCCAATTCTTTTAGCCTCGAGTCAGGTACTCGCCGCTGGATTTTGATGACGTCATGTCTTACCGAACCCCACTAAACCAATCTTGCGAAAACGACCTTTTATTTATTTACGTGGTTTCGCAGAGCAAGCGCTTGTCCTTTGAATGTCCGCTTTCTCTTTTTTATTTTATTTACTTCCTCTTTTTGTGTTTTCTCTTTTTGAGCGTCCACGTTCCGCCCGTGACTTCAAATGCTAAATAAGTAATGCGTGCTTTTGGTGTTCCTGCAATTACGTTACATTCGTATGGACGTTGTGGTGTTTCCGATTCAAATTACTTTTGTTTCTTGACAGCCGAAGAATCTACGGTGTTTTGTCGGTCGGTCCGATATGAGAAGGTATGGTTTAAGTGGATTGCTTGATTGACCATTTGCTTCATGTTTGTTTGCTTATGATTTAATTTGTTATTTGTAGATCGCACGAATTGAGCGGTTCATGAATTTCGAGCGTGAGACAAGCGATAACAAAACACTTAAAAGGTGGCTTTTCATCGACAGCGAGGGATTGCTTTTCTGGGTTCGGGACGTATTTGCGAAGACTTGATACCGACTCTACTAAGGAATTAAGAGTTGGAAGAAAAAACAATAAGGGATTGTTTTGCTGGGTTTTAGTGTATTTTGAGAAGAATCGCTACCCGGTGGACTAAGGAATCAAGAATTGGATTAATGGGTCTGAGGTCGAATCGGAAATCCCCTGTTTTTGCTGACCCAGTGCCTGTAAACAGGACGAGGTTTGGGCCGTCCTCGAATTTGAAAGCTTATTCTCCTCCAACTGCAACCACCTATTCTCCTGGTTTGCTGTTGATAGTTCCTAAGAGAAGGCCTGGTCCTCTGAAAGTTGACGATGTCCGTGCGACTGGTTGGCTTGATGTTATGAAGTCCTCTTCCCCGACAGACCTGAATTTGAATAAGGATTTGGGGGGGAATGGCGTGGCCGCTGGTGAAGTGGAAAGTGCGTATTGTTCGTGGCTGGTGAGTCTCGTTAGCGTTAGCGGGTTTTTTTGTTGTTTTGTTTGCCTTGTAGATATTTTTTCTTTTGTTAGTCATTTCGATATCTTACGTGTGTTGTTACTTCTTGTTGTGCAGCTTAAGTATCCATCGGCTATTTCTTCGTTTAATCAACTAGCAAAATGCGCAGAAGGAAAACAAATAGCATTGTTTTTGGATTATGATGGAACACTTTCTCCGATTGTTAATAACCCCGACAGTGCTTTTATGTCTCATGCGGTGAGTGTACTTTTAATTTAGATTTCCCAATCATTTGAAACTTACATCGTTTCCGTGTAGGCATTTCGATTTGTTATATTGTGCGCAATGTACTTGTTTTTTCAAGATGCGAGCTGCTGTGAAGCATGTTGCTGATTATTTTCCCACCGCCATAGTAAGTGGAAGAAGTCGTGATAAGGTAAACGTTTAATGTCTTTGAATAAGCATTATCATATAGCCATCTTATTTTCTTCAACTAGCTTTGCATTGTTCCACGATTCTTCAATTTGCAGTAGAAATATGAATTATCATTTGCTCCATTTGCAGGTGTATGAATTTGTAGGACTAACAGAACTATATTATGCTGGTAGTCATGGAATGGACATAATGGGTCCAGTCAGAGATTCAGAATCTGATAATGATCATTCAAACAGTATTAGGTCTACTGACAAGCAGGTTAGATTAATGGCGACTTTTTTGTCTTGCAATTGGTTGATAAGACTTCAGATTTCTGTGCTATTACAAACTATTTGACTCTTGCTATGGCAATAGGAAAACAGTGAATTTAGGGTCATACTCTATGAGTGCATCAAGTAACCTGAATTTAAAAATTCAATCAATCCAAGGTCTTATATTATTTCCTATAGTTCTTACTTTTAAAGAGTCATTTTTCTCATTTATAATTGTCAAATATTTTCTGGACAATGCTGTGAAATTTACATTTATTAGCCTGTTTTGCATAGCTCCACTACACTTTACACATGCAATTATTTCCTTGCTACGATATTTTATTTCCGTAGTGTTATTCATCTAGAGCATTGTTTTGTGCTTTTCAGGGTAAAGATGTGAACCATTTCCAACCTGCAAGTAAATTTATTCCAATAATAGATGAGGTTCGTACTGACCAAATTTCACCTAGTAATGTGCCGAGTAGAATATTGTCCACTTTCATCGCATGAAAAAAATAAATTCAGTGATCATTTCTTCTTGATAGGTTTCTAACTTGCTTCTTAAGAGCATCAAAGGAGTCAAAGGTGCAACTATTGAGAATAACAAGTTCTGTGTCTCTGTACATTACCGACTCGTAGATGAGCAGGTAAGGCCATAGGCATCTGCAACTGCGCCATGTCTCATGGACTACAGTCTTTTCTAAGGCATATGTTCCGATTTTCTTTGTATCCCAGGATTGGGTCATTGTTGGACAGATAGTTCATGACATCTTGAAAGACTACCCAGAGTTGAGGGTAACTTACGGACGAAAGGTATCATAACTCAGGTTCTTGTTTTGGTCAAGTTCTCTTTGCTAAGCTAACATTGATAGGTGAGGCATTACGACTGATCTTTTGCAGGTTTTAGAAGTTCGACCAATAATTAATTGGAACAAAGGAAAAGCTGTTGAGTTTTTGCTTGATTCTCTTGGTCTGAACAACTCTGAGAATGTTCTCCCGATCTACGTTGGAGATGATCAAACTGATGAAGATGCATTCCAGGTACAACTGCTTTTCTCACTAATGCTACCATTTTAATATTTGGAGTTTCTTTAGGGATAGAAAAATTGTTCCTGTATAAGAACTCGTGAGACTTCAGATGAAATAAATTGTCATTCCATTTGGCAAAATCACATTCAACTCCACTATACAAGGGCATCAGCTTTGAGTTTCTTTTGCTTGATCAAGACTGAACATTTAGTTCTGTTTGTTGAATCTGTTCAGGTCTTAAAAGAGGCGAATCGTGGCTTTGGAATCCTAGTCTCTTCGGCGCCAAAGGAAAGCAGCGCTTCATATTCTTTACGAGACCCAACCGAGGTATATATCTAGCATCCTTTCTATCTACCTACTAACTAGTGTGGAAGTTAAATTTTGAAAAATTCTAGTATCGGTGAAAAGTTTGGTTTGTTCTTCTGAATTCACTTAGTGACAATACATCTGGTGCATTAGTTCTAAAACCGCAAGTCATACTTTCATCATATGAAATATGGATGTTCTGGTATTTGTTTATGACTCCACTAAAGGATTAACTTGCAATCTACCCTTCATTTCCTTATTTTTTAATGATCATGTTTTTTGTTTTTCCACATTATATTATATATATCCTTATGATATGTAAAATACAAACAAAGCAACTAATGTAGCATCGGTAAGATACAGAATTGAGATAAATCTAATGCTGAGACGTCATATCCTGCCATGCATGAACTAATATACTTATGTGGTACATCTTAATTTCAGGTGATGCATTTCCTTAAATCCTTAGTGGCATGGAAGACATCTACAGCAATATGATGTTGAAAACCAGTAACTGTACAAACTCCAGAATGTATACCTTAAACCATAGTAAATTCTCGAAGAATACTTACCAAAATGAAGATGACGGGCTTCTTCCTCATGTCTCACTACTACAAGCTGTTGTGGTTGTCTGTCCGACCTAGTGACATGTTCTGTTTTCACTGTTGTCTAGTATGTTCCATTACTTCAGTTCTATCATTGCTGGGTCATTCTTTTATCCATTCTTTTGTAAAGAATTTATGATTCCCAAAGCTTCAGGAGAAGTTTTTGGTCGTCTCATCGTCATCTAATTTTTGACGTTATGCTCTGATTGTTGAACTAGAGAGTGCTTGCTCATCCAGCAACACGTCTTTTTGGTTGAAGATGTGAATTTTTTGACCAGAGAGTGTGTAACGTTCCCTAATATGCGAAAAATTTAAAACGAAAGATCAAGCCAACACTAGACCAGAATAACGGGACAATACTAATAAAGACTCAAACAATGTGCACCTTACACGGGGTTCAAAGTATGATTACATTGAAGCAAAACGAGTATATAATAAAGATACTATAACAATCTAAGAGATAAGACTAGAGGATCTGGTCCCGGAGTGCACTTGTCCTCGGTCGCCACCCATTCAGCACCTAAGGAGGTTCTAAAATGCAGTCATGATAAAATGCATGAATGTACCGTAAAATGACTATCATACAAGTATAACATGACACAAAAATGTAATATGTACAATCATCCCCATCTTGGGGTGGTAAGGGACAACAATCCCACCAACAACATCTGGTCCCCCAAAGAGACCTACCGCAGGCTATGTGGTCATACGGAGGTACACGACTAATCCCCACTCGCGACTATACTAATCATGAGGGTTCGGTGAGATGGTCATCTCTGCCGCCACACATGCTGGTTGGTCCTCTCTATCGCCATCAGGGTCGGTCAGACGTCTCTGTCACCATCAAGGCCAGTCGGACATCACACTCCGTGGAGCTGGGTAACAATGCAATGCATTGGGATCCGTGATCCCTCAGGTCTACTACATAGAGTGTGGAATGCAACATGGTGCAAGCATAAGACACAAGGGTGACAAGTGTGCCAAACATCCTCTCTCCATCGCTCGGTGGTCTGTGGGCAGGCGTGATCATCACACTTATCGTCACCTCCCGGCTAACGCACGAGACGAGGACACGGGTTTTCGAGGAAACAAAATGATACATAACGAAAGGCAAAGATCCAATTCTGGGCACCAACAATCCACCAAAATCGGCACACTGGTCGACTGTTTCCCTATGAAAAAGAACGTTCAAACATAGGCACAAACCAATTGACCACTGAGACTTAAGTCAACGGTCGAACTAAGGTCTACAGGTGGTCAACCGTTTGGAAAGGTCTAGGCCAGGAAATCATTGAATAACAATGCAATAGTCAACAGTAAAGGGGTCTCGTCCAATCAAAAATAACAAGAACTTCATGAGTCCAAAAATAACTACATTCGGTCGAACTAGATCTAGAGCGGCTGACCGTTTAGATGGACTAAGCCCAGGTAAAATCTAAACTAAGAGTCAACGGCCGAACGAAGTGGGAAAACAGATTCAACCGAAATTATCATGGCCCTTACCTGCCAACAATTATTCACAACCATTCGACTATCGACAGGCATCGTTCGATCGGTGTTGGGCAAAGTTTAAAATTTAAACTACAATCACTCGACTGCCAATGGGCACTAGTCGATCGTTTCTCGGCAGATGCCCAGCTACGCCCGACACATCTGATTGCCCCTCGTCGCCAGATAGGCCTCCAACGACGAGCAAAACCCTTCACACGCCTTGTGTGAGCAACCTAAATTAACATAAACACCTTTAACTCGAGAGTCGGAGTTCACCAGAGCTCCGACCGCCTCCTTCCGCACCAACAATGCTTCTCCACCATCGGTCACACTACACCTTGCTCCTCCATGTTTCATTGACGTAACTCCACCTTCAACGCCTCCGGCAACACCTCTTGTCGCCGAAAATGGGGGAGGAGAAAGTTGTGGATGGAAGAGGAAATAGTGGAGTTGAGAGGAGTGAGAGTGAGGAAGAAGAGGAGAAGAAGGGTGTGTGCATCCTCTTATACACACCCCAACCCATGCAACATGGCCCCCTCATCCACACCATGCCTCCCATACCTACCTCATACCCCCTCAAGTCAAAGCCTCATTAGCCTAAACACCCACTTAATCGAAGTTTAGGTCTTAACAGAGCGAGTAATAAATTTTTTTTCCGATCACAACTATTCAGCCTTAGTTATTACTCGGTAAAGAGGCGTATTTTTGCATATAGCCCCAATGCATGTGTGGGGCCATGTATGAAATACATATGCTCAAAGAAATAACTATGGGGTTGTTTGTTGGTTTGGAAAGTGCTAGAAAATATTTTCGGTCAAAGGAAACCAATAGAAAATGAACCAAGTAGAATTGAATTTCTACTTTATTTTGTTTGCTCATGTCATCTATCGAAAAATTAAAACAAATAAATTATTGGAATATGATTTATAAAAGTATAATATTAAGTTTTGAATTATATTTTATGAATATAGTTTCTTATATATATAATGTCATTTTGTAATTTTGTTGTACATTTTTAAAAAATACCCATGTAAATGTAATTTGTGTTATTTATTTATTTAGACATGGTTTCAATGTTTTTATTAAATTTTATAGTCTAGTTATTAAGTTATTTTATTAGTCACCCTACAAAAAGATAAATTGTTAACGTCTTAAGGCCTAGACTTCTAATCCAAATCCCCCAACTCCTTAGTCAGTTGTCGCATCTCTGCTTTGCTTTTAGTCAAAGGTACGCATGCACGCAATGTATGCAACCCGCTTCCATCCGCATCAAATGGCATCAGAACCCATTGGTTTACGCTATGTCAAGCGATAAAGGCGAATGACCTCATTGGGGATGGGTCATCGATGAGTTCGTATGATGGATAAACATTCAAGATTTCTATGGTGATTAAGATGGGGATGATGTTTTGGATTTTATCTACGAGGTTGATAGATTCATAGATGTCTTTGATGACCGCCGAGCTAGTAGGGTGGAATTTTATCTTCGAGGAGAGGCCAAAATGTGGTGGATGTTGGGGCAAAATGATACATGGTTGTGTCAGAAGGAGCTGGTGTGCACTTGTTCCAAGATGAGGCAGATGCTATATTTGAGGTAATTATTAGGGCTGGCAATTCGAGTCATGGCATGAAATTCGAATTCGAATCCGACACTAAATTTTCGTGTTCGGGTTGACTCATTTCGAGTTTGAGTCAAATTCAAGTCGACACAAATGACACGAAATGCAATTCGGGTCGGATTCAGATTGAAGTACTTCGTGTTTCGTGCAATTCGTGTCGACCAGAATAACTCGAACTATAAATGAAAAAATGCCAACCCTAACCTAAAACTCACATCACCTCTACTCTTAAGCCGCCACTCTCCACTACCACTCACCTCCTCTCCAGTCTTCACCACTCGCCTGCCTCCTCTCCACGACTCGCCGCCATCGCCATCCACTTGCCATTTGTCTCCATCCTCTCTGACCTTCACCACCGGTCCGGCAGTCCTCTCCACGACCAGCGTCCACCACCTTCAGACCCTCCACTGTGTTCACCTCCTTCTCAGTGCCCCACCTCCTCCATCTCCACCCTCCCCCATTGTCGCGACTCAGCTCCACTTCTATGTGACCCCAACTTCAACACCGAAACAACTCCACCACGCTTCTCTACTGAAGATCCAACCCTCGACTACTCATCTACCCTAATTAATCTAATCAAATTTTCCTAATATCTAATAAACATGCAGCGGAAAAGACAATGCAAACCAAAATGGACGCAACGATTTTATAGAGGTTTGGCCTCCCGCCTACTTCCTCTCTTTCAATCTCCGCAAGCTCTGCCTACATCTTCACTATCCAATCTCGTTCTAGGCCGAGATTAAGCCTTTACACAGCAAGCTTGCGAACACCCTCACCGAGTTTGGTTTCCTCTTCTCACAATCTGAGAAAGATGCTTCGGGCTTTCACCGAAACCTATACAATATGCCTCGTGCTTTCACTGAGACATTTGCTTCTTTGACAACTGAGTTGAATGGATCAAACACTCTCTAACTTGAGCACACTTTGAGTATGATTAGGAATTGATCAAAGATGTGGAAGTTTCAGTTCTTAGTGTAAGATTTGTGATTTAGGAGTTGGAGGATTACTCTCTAGTGTTGGAGACAAATAAAAGTTGGAGAGATGTGTAAATAAGGTGTATGGACATATATTTACAAGCTCCTAAAGGTTTATACCCGTTGGGGAATATTTGGTTGAATTTTGTGTAAGTTACACAAAACATAATTCTAAGTTTCAGCAAATATGTCCTAAATCGGTCGACCAGTACAGGATCAACGGTCGATCGTTTCCATGAAATTAAGAAAATGTTCGAACCAACCTATCCTATGGTTGAACCAACTGAGCTATAACTTAAGTGATCGGTCAAACCAGGTCAGGGGGCTGTCGACTATTTAGAGAGTTTTGGCTATGGTAAAGGTAATCTGTCGAACATAAGATATGGATACGTTTGACCAAAAATAACAGACACTTTTGGGCACAAAATAATAGTTCAATCAGTCAACCATTTTCAGGTCAACGTTCGACCGATGGCCAACTACGTATTAGGGGTTAGGAAGAAATACGAATACGATCATTGTATATACGACAACGTTAACGGTCATCCAGAAAATACGAGTCAATTCGTCAACTGAAGGTCAGAATCGGTCGACCGTTAGGGTTAGGCAAAATCACTATTTGTAAAATCGTTAACTGTTAGAATCGGTCGAACGGAAAACTTGTTTCGGTCGACCGTTCAGCACAGACAGAAAGATGTTTGGTTTAGGTGATTTTCCTACCTAAGTTTGGGTGACCTATTGAAGTCCAAATGATGTGAAATTTAGTGTGTGACTTATACAAGGAACCTAGTGTGTATGTGAATAGATTTTAACCTTTGTATACTCTAGTTCACATAAGTTCCTAAGACTCAAATAAAAGATAAAATTACACATCTTCAAGTAGCTTGATTACATGTCTTGACTTAATTTCATTCTTCCTTGAGTCTTGATCACCTGTAGATGCTAGCACTATATAATATATGTTCTATGCATAATGTGTGTTATTCTATATTTGATTGTGATTAAAACAAAAAAGCCAACAGTTGTGGATTGTTGTTGTGATTGTGTTATTTTTTTGTTTAGAGAGGTTGTATTGTGGTTTTGGTTTCAATTTTCGGATTTGTTGTTTTTGCATTGGATGTTGATTTTTGTTTTCTGAGTGGTCTGTTATTTTTACCGTAATGCCATCTCCTCTGCCCAAGTCCACAACTACATTCTAACATCTTATTTTCAACTCTAAGATAATTTGTTGTATTAGCTTAATTGTTTGGTACTTTGAAATTTGTAATATGAAACTTTCAGAGCCCTGATGTTGAGATGTTATAGATTGTGTGTGTGTCTCTCACCAACCGGCTTTTGATCATTCATACCTCAAAAACCTCACAATTCAGGTATATTTTTTCAGGCTCTTTCGAACCAGCAGACCATGGAGTACCCCCAACTTCATGGTATGGTGGGACGGGTATGGTATTTTCTCTTTTCTTGACGTCTTTGGTTTGATTCGTATGTTTGATGTGAGAAGTGGTCATCGTTTGGTTGATTCAAAGGTTTTGATGTGTCATTCTCTTTTTGTAATGCATTTTGTGGTTTCTATTGTGATCGATTTGTGTTAAGTATTGATCTTTAGGTGTGGTTTGATTTGTATAACTTATTGATTGTATGAGTAAAGGTTAAGTTAGGTATGCAAATTTGTTGTTCATATTGATGTTGTTTGTGGTTGGGTTGGTGTATGTTTCTTTGTTCTTCTTTTGGATGATTTAAGGGGTTGATGTGGATGGTATGGTGCAGGGAAGATGACATTCGTGAAGAGGCATTTGACTGGAGAGTTCGAGAAGAAATACGAACGTAGGTTTTGTTTTTGATGTTTGAGGTGGAGTTGTCTTGTCATGTATATCATCACCTTTAAATTGGTGTATGTTTTTCATGTTCTTGCAATTGCTCTCTTTGTTGCTAATGATGAACTACAAATTATTTATTTTACTATTTCCTTGATATTTTTGCCAAGTTGAGAATTTATTGGTTAAATTATGATGATTCTTGGTTTCAATTCAATTTTAGATTTTTATGTTATTTTTGGGGTTTTTACTTTAGAAATGTATTTCAAATGGTAGTAGTTACTTTATTGTGCTCTTCTTCAATCAGTGATCAGACACTTTGACTTTTGTTGTTTCAAATTAATTTCAGATTTGTATGATTTTCAAACCTTCAGGACATGTTTCTGGTTGATTTGTTCTTTTCATATGACTCACGCTTGCTTTGGTTGTCTGTGCTTTTTGTGAAGGGTTTTTTGTCTGTGCTTTTTGTGAAGGGTTTCATCAGCCAAGATAATTTCCAAGTTGGAAATGCAAATGCCAAAAGGCAAGTGAGTTTATTTCTAATTTTATTCTTTGTATATTGAACTTGTTGTCACATATATCTATTAATGATATTGATGTTGTCATTTAAAGCTTCAGAAAGGCATTAGCGTTGAACTTGTAACCACGCGCACGCGCTCACACACACACACACACACACACACACATATATATATATATATATATATATATATATATATATATATATATATATTCTAACTAACTTGTAAGTATACTTGACCAATGCAGTAGTATATGTTTCATCCCAAAACACAACAATAGAGAGATAACTCCCAAGTGCCAACACCAAATGTACAACAAGAAAACTTGAAGAATGGTGTGTCAAACTAGCATTATTGTTCTTGTGGATTGCATTGGAGTCAAAGATTGTGTGGTTCTTCAACTTGTTTCTTCTTATTCTTTTTTTCAACTTGTTGACATTCACATTTTTTCATTTTAAATAGAGTAAATTGATTAGTACATTATTTTTACAACTCTATTTATCTTGCCACATATTTGAAATCATAACTTGGAGCCAAGATTATTTGGAAAGAACAAGTTTATGAATTTTATTTGTGTTGTGAATTGTGATGAATGTTTTTTGGATTTTTGATAAATGTTATGAATGTTTTGAAGATTATCATTATAGATGTATGATTTTTTTAAACAAACTTATTATCATTATGGATGTATGATTTTTTTTATAAACAAATTTGTGACATTCAATGTTGAGTATTGATGCAGGTTGATAATTTATTTCATGTTAGTTTGTGTTTTTCAAGTGTGTTTAAGTTAATCAAGTTAATCAGTGTCGATTCGTGTTCATGTTGATACGAACACGAAAAATGAAATCATGTAAACATGGGTCGTGTTCGGGTTATCTAATTCGTGTTCGAGTTTAAGATTAGATTTTCGTGTTCATGTCGACCATTTTATTTTAATTCATGTCCTTGTTTGGGTTTGGGTTGAGGGAAAATAATTCGTGTCAATTCATGTTCATGTCAAACACGACACGAAACACGAATTTTCGAGCCGTAGTTTTTATCCCATGAATATTTGAAGCATGAGTTGGAGAGATTATAGCATACATCTATTGATCTTGTTGAGGTAGAGCCTCGCAACATGACTTCAAAGATGAAATTCATCACCACACACACTACTGAGCAGAAAGTTTTTTTAGCACAAGGTGTTTGTCACTTCACATGAACATTTTCTTCCATACATAGTTTTATTCTAGACATGTTACCGTCTATCATATATATAGTCTCTTCCGACTCTTCTTAACTTTTAGAGGCAGTAGTTTTCAACCCGTGCTGGAGATCTCCGTTAACTCTTGGGTTTTCATTAAGGGTGGAAATATTTCACTTGCGAAAATCAAAGTAGTATGCGTATCCATTAATTGTACTCTTAGCTTGAGCTTTGTGTTGCAAATAATAGTCTCATATTTTGCTCAACACAGGTTACATACAATACTCTATAATATATATTGATCCATTATCATTCACCTAAGTGTTGAGCTTTGTAGATATGGTTGACCAACCAAATTTCACATGGTATCAGAGCGAGTCGATCAACTTGTGGGGCACACTCCAACTGATATTGTCCACATGTAGACACAAACAAAATAATTTCGGTCACGCGTGTAGGAGAGTGTTAAGAAAATTAAAATACTTACATTATAATATAGTTGAATCGACTAATCTTTATCAATAGGAGTATGCTCTAATCTCTCCAACATTCTCTCTTATGATCCTATGACTCTAATCCCTCCAGAATCCATTGTCGGAGAGGGACTTGTGTGTGTGTATGTTATTGTTTTGCTATGATACCACGAGAGAATGTTAAGAAAATTCCCATATTCGTAAACACGAGTTGTGCAACACTCTATGATAAAGTTTGATCAACAATCCTTCACTTAAGTGCTTGTGTTTCGTTGAAGTGGTGGACTAACCAAATTTAACGTGGTATCAGAGCCACTCGATAGACATGTCGAAGGGGCACTCTAACTCATATTGTCCACACGAAGGCACATATAAAATAATCTCGATCACGCGAGCGAGCGAGTGTTGAGCAAATAGTCCGACATTGTAAACAAAAGTTGTGTGCAACACTCTTTATTAAAGTTGGATACACTAATCGTATAGTAGTCGAGTTTATCATTTTTGGGATCATAAGAATTGAACATTCCCGAGGATACATTAGGGGTTGTTTGTGCACCTGGAAACATATGAAACAACAAACAATTTTCCTTTTGACCAAAACTTTTCCTGGTGTTTGTGTCGTTCTTGGAAAAGAAAAATATTTTCCTTTTGTTTTCCTTTATCATCCAGAATGTACTAAAATATTTTTCCTCGGTCCCCCCACAAGAAACCAATGGAAAGTGCAACAAAGTTGTAAAAAATGTACATGTCTATCAAACTTATTTTATATTTATTTTTATTACATCAAAACTTAACTACATAAACATTAAAATCATTTTAAAATTTAAACAATATGATTATCTTTAAAAAATAATGACAATATGTTCCAAAATTATACCATTCAACTAAATAATAAAAATTAACCACTCACGTCTTGAACTTCATATTGTTTCCATAAAATAAAATATTATTCAAATTTTAATTTAGTGTATTGTTTAAAAGTGACTACAATAATCTTTTTAATTAATTTGATATTCAACAAGGTATATGTATATAATATGTCATTCACACATTACCTTTTTGAGTTAAATTAAACTAAAATGTACGATACCTATTTAAATTTTGACGTACAACATATTTTTCACAACAAAATTATACATTTATATAAAACATTTACAAATAATATTAATTTTCTGTAAATGATAATTAATTGATTCAGATTTTTTATTTTTCCTGTGAATTTTAGTGGCTTGTACAAACAACAGAATCTTGATCAAAAGGAAATTGATTTCCTTCGGTTTCTGTTTTCCGTTGGTTTTCTTTTGACCGCAGAATCCATTTTTCGGTGGTTTCTTGTGCACAAACACCCCCTAGAATTTCTTGATTTTCCAATATGCATTGAGGATAATAGTAGTGCATGATTGATATTTCTGGATATCAATTTGGTGTGATATTGAAGTATGGTGAAGCCAATTGTGTACTTTACCTATGTTAAGCCAGTTATCAGGTCTTTTTCATCCTTCCAGAACTTGAATGTGTCTTCTTGCTCCAACATTCAAGTCGATCTATTACGACTAGTGCGATTGTTTGTATTTCACTTTCACATGAAGACTCTTCGGCCAGTGTGGAAAAAACCCTGCGTGGATGATTGATAGGGTGAGATCCATTCTGTATTCTTCTTCCGACCAGCAAACAAGTAAGCTCTATGATATCATATGGAAATGTAAGTATCGAAGTCATAGTCAATTGCTAATGATTGAGTGAACCTTTTAACTTATAATCCACGACAATATCTCTAAATTCTTTAACGTGAGACTATTCTCTAACACTATATATACACCCTCATTTCCTTATTTTCTTAAGATGACGCAGAGTAGGGCTAAGCATGGACTGGACCGGTCGGTCCGGGTTTGGTCCGGACCGGAACCAATCGGTCTGGGTTCCGGTCCGGACATTTCTGAAAATCCGGTTCCGGGTCCGGTCCGGTTTTTGTTTTTTATTTTAATTTTTAAGGCAAAAATCCGATGTTGGACCAGACTAGATCCAACCAGTCTGGTCCGGTCTCCGGTCCGAACCCTGGAAAAAATCTAGTCCGGTCTGGACCAGATGCTCAACCCTAACGCAGAGTGTCACTAAAACAATTTGTTTAACTATACGAGGAGTCAAGAAATCAAGAGTTGTGTATTGTAAGGAGACCACAACATTATACATGCACGTATATTTTTTGCAAAAACTATGATCCACATCATTGTAGTACCAAACATCAAACATACATATATGACATATTTGGATATGCGACATGCATGTGAGAGCATGATGCAGCTTCACATGAGGAGGAAGCACGCACGAATCATGCTAGCTTCCACTGCAAACAACACTTAAGCTTTGTGCTAATTATTATTATTCCGCTTTCCCCTACTCCATGCGCGAGGTTTGACTTGGCAGAGCAGTGAGCTTTGTGATTGGAGAAGTGAGAAGTCCATCCCTACCCAAACATTTAAACTATGGACCTCGAACATATAGGTAGGAACGTATTAGTCCACAACTCTACACGACATCGTGCATGGACACTTTATTGCACTCCCTTTTCGTCCCGATGGTAGCTAATAAAATTTAATTTGACTTGCAACTTTTGGTAAAGGTAACCAAACCATTCACTCCAGCATGTCCTTTCTTTCTTTTTGGAAAAAACATAAAATCTTTTTCGATCAATTCCATAAACACCTCTTTAAGAAGACTCTGAGTCGAACGAACCTACAAACTATGAGTCGTGCTCAACCGGGATCACTACAAGTGGGACATGTTGCTTTCTATCTTACTTCGAGATTGCTAGGTATCACATTTTTCTATATATCTTAGAGATATAACATGGGTATGCAACATATATATGGTCGCTTGTGGCCCAAAATAGATGTTTTGACTTTCTACTTTTTAGTAGCGAAATTGTTGAAGTCATTGGTGGAGATTCCGGAGACGACCTTCTTGCTTGCTTCTTCCCATTCATTGAAGGTGCAAAGCTTCTCTTCTCATTGCACTCACTTTTGTCACGATGACTCTCTCCAAATGTTGCTTTCTTGCTTACTTCCATTGGTATATGCATCATAGTTTTCTTCTATATATGCTAGGAAATTTAGCTCACTTTTGTCACTTCACATGAAGATTTTCTGCTATACATGTTTGGGCAGTAAATCATATATCTGGTCTCTTTCGACTCTCCTTGCCTTTTAGTTGCAGAAGGTTTCAAGCTCTGGTGGAGATCTCCGTTAACTCCTGCGTTCTTGCTTCTTCTGATTCATTAAGAGTGAAAAAAATTCACTTGCCGAACTGAAATAATTATTTTCATAACATATATATCCTTTAACTGTGGTCTCTTTTTTATGCTCCTATATATAAATACGCCTTTATAACACCATGAAGACTTTTTTTGTATTTATATTACGCATATTTTGGGGTACAAGACAACAAATATCCCATCTTGTTTTGAATTTAATTCTTATCTCCTAAGCTTTTAGTGTACTTCTTATATTCTAGTTTATATTTGATCAATAAGTATAATATAAGTCCGTTATTTTCTATTTTCTTAAACTTTGTTCCATGCCCTTTTTGTTGGTTGTTCAAGTGACAGTTTACCTGAATTCTGGGACACACCCACACCCACAAATAATTAAGTGATTGCTTTAGATTGTTAAGGACTTAACTAGTCGTCCTTTTTTTAGGTAAAGATAAATGAATTTATGAAAAGATGAGAAAATACAGAATTGTGATACTCTCCTGATTTATCAAGACGTCAAAATTGTAATACTTGACACCAAGCCAAATTTCGTATTAGGTACATGCACAACTATATTAGTAATGGGTAAAACGTTTGTATCAGGAAACATTAAGCAAATATTTTGGTAGGTTTCTCTGTTCTATCAAAATATTGATAAAAATCTTTTATTTTTAATTGCACATTAACTAATAGTGTTGAAGAAACTACATTCGAGGAGATAAAATGTCTCATAAGGAATAATGACTCCGGTCGCTAGATGTAGAGGGAAGTGCAAACAAATCGGGTCGGCGTGCATTAGAGAGAAAGACATAAGTACTACCAGCTGCCATGTGAAACATAATTATAAACTCATCTTCTTTATGAAAACATAACTGCTTTCCATCCACGGTTAATAACTTAGTCACAAGAACATCAACTATTGTTATAATTAACCATGCCGGAACGGATTAACCATGCCGGAACAGTTAATTTGGCTGATCTATTCGCTTATCTCCCACTTTGCTCATAAGTACATCTTAGTGAACAAGTGAAGCTTTAAAAACACAATAATAACTAGCTCCCACTGTTTCGGATCCAAAGTCCTCATTTCCAACTCAATGTCGCTTGACTTATATAATACCACCTAAATAATATACATATTTGAGAACCCTGAAGTAGTATTTGAGGACCATTTCACACAATATGGGATGTGTCATAAAGAGTGAGTTAGAGTTTCAAAGAAATATCAGTTTGAGTCCACTCATGGAATATATATATCTAACCCAACAAATGTGGTGCTTATGGAGATCAAGATCTTAAGAGTTAAGATTGATCCCCATGCCAAAGGAGAGAAAATCGACGTGCTATCATTAAGTAAGTCACCTTCATTTTCCATCAACATATATAATACATATAATAACAAGTATAAATCATATATGGAAAATTCCACTGCATGTGACACATCTAGACATTCCCATGCTTACATGCATATATAGGGCGCCACACATCACAAATCAACGGTCATAATTAATTGCTGTTGAACAAATACAACACCGGTTTACATATTACACTTAGTAGCTGCTGCATGCAATCCATGCATGACATGTAAGGTCCATCTCCGGCCAAATCATCATGGAGAAAGCCAACAAATTATAATATCCCACATCAACTACACTTAATACACATTTAAGAATGAAGATACGAGTTCCAGTATATATCACCAACTAATACTACTTGCTATTTAGACAATGTTTATTCTGTACACGAGTCCTGAAGCAGTTTCCATATGACCTTGAGTCCTCCAACTATCTATATATAATCAGTAATTCCACCTTAAAGGCGCATACCCTTACTTCCACATCTCAATCTGGTTGCTGGAGGCCGATGTCGAAGCAATATCATCTAGTGCTTCTGCTTTCTCAGGAAACTCAAATGTAGTAGTAGTATTGGTGTAATTCGCCTGTTCATCTGCGGTGTTATCTTGACTTAGCTGAGAGGCCACAAACTTGTCGAGCACCCTCCAATCCGTGACATGATCACCGGACTGATCGGTGACGCTTGGCGGTAGGTGTTGGTACATGTGGAGGGGTTGAGAGCTGCCTTGAGTGATATAGTTGGGGAGCTTGGGACTTTCCAGCTGGGGAAGCTGGAGGAAAGAGTGATGGGGCATGTTGAGGTTGTAGTGCAATTCCATTTCTTGCTTGCATGAGTAGGGGTTTTGGTGGTGGTATAGGATGTTGTTGGTGTGGTCTATTAATGCTTTGGGGGACTCGAAATCGGGGAAGAAGGCGGCTTGCTCCTCGTACCAGCACCGCGACTCGTGGTCTCTTTGGATTGCCGTGGCTCTCTTCTTGAAGACCCTGCACACCACCCAACCTTCCTCCTGAACATGTTTGAAAAATACCATGGTGTGAGTAGCTTGGAGTATGTTTGTAAGAAGAGTATCTTATAATGATGATATAATGCTGGTAGTTCGATTTTATTACGAAAATATACATGCATAATATGTCCTCTTTAACTTTTATAAGTAAACAATCTTCATTTAAGCCTAGAAATATTGCGGAGACCTTTCTGTTTACCGAAGTGTATATGGGTATTAAATTTCATTTCTAGCATATGAAGTGGACCTCCAGTTATATGAGCTTGTTTAGTGGAATAAACATTAACCATTTTCATTCAGCTACATATTATCCACTCTTAAAATCAATTAGGGGTTTCCACTTTCTATTTCATGTGCATATGAATGAGAACCATATAAAAAACCTTTTGAATGAGAACCATAAAAACAACCTTTGACATTTTCATTAGCCAATAAACAACTTTAAAACTGTAGGTGGATATATAAATACATCATGGATCACGTCGCAATGATAATAAAAAATTGGTTACTCAAATGGAACATAGAGGAAAGGGATTGTCTACTGGAATATTTGGATTTCCTCTTTAAAGATTTTACTTTAGAGAGAATATATAACATAAACTCTTAGGAGGAAACCAGACTTCAAGCCTATCCAGCTTGATCATTATAGAAATGTTTAAAACGTTATCATGTGTTTATATCTATGAAATTTGGTTGATCCATTACCTCAATTAAATTGAAGTATTTAGGCGTTGTTTAATGCTTCCAAAACTATAATAATTGAGTGCTGCATATATTTTGTGTTCTATATGCAATGTGAGATTATCAATTAGTCGTGTCTTGTCACGTGAGGCAGTCATCTACTTGTAAAATTGTGTCTATGTTTTGCGTAATTTGAAGAGGCCAGATTAATTGGTCATATTTATGTTGATGCTATTTATGGTCACGTCATCAAACCTTAATTATTAACTCTCAAGTAAAGATCATGATTAACATACTGGAGATATAGAATATATCATTTTCATGTAAATGTAAATGTTCATCAAGTCGTGTACGATCATATTTTCCTTTCTTGTTTATTCATATTAGTCGCTTTCCTTCAGTTTCGGGAGCAGCCAACTAGTAGCTATCTCAATTCATTCAAGTCTTTGGGTAGTACCCCCTTGTGTTAAGCCGAGAATGAGACTGAATATCCGAGTTCTGTACAAATCACCACAACTGAGCTAATTGACTATATTTTAAAGTTTATCGTGAAAATTATGTAATGTAACGATGTATCACAAAAATGCGTGCCAGGGTGAAAAGGGTTGCTAGCATACGAAGATTTTTAACATGCATGGTGTGGATGACAATATCAAAGCAAGGTATATTTATGTGTATATATAAGGCCTTTGAGAGGAAATGGATCAATAAATAATGTTTCCCTAATTAGAATATTAGTGCTGATATGTAATATTAATTCTTTGTACCACTTATTCTAACAAAGGCATTATTGAGATAAAATTTATGAAGATTTTTTTAAATTAATACTGAAGGAATTCTTTGTTGGCTTGGATATGTAATAAAGCTCCCAAATGACTACGAAATTAAGAGTTGACAAAAAAAAATCCGAACTAATTGGTTGGATACAACTGTTATTCAATATTTTCCGTGCTAATCTAAATCCACCTGTGTTTGCAGAAACAGTACTTCTTGATTATATTACTCCTACAAACAACTATTTCTGAAATTATACCAAAATTTCCTTCAACTAACTAATCCATTTGTGAAACGAAATTGTTCAGATGATTGCAGAAGTTACTGCAAGGAATAAATTACCTGGGGAGGTCCATTTTCATTTGTTTCAAGTCGATATTCATGCATGATCCAATCCGATTTTTGTCCATTGGGTGCACGCCCCTTGTAAAACACCAAAGTCTTCCTCATCCCAACAAGGCAATGTTTGGAATAAATTGGTTTATCTCTCCCAGTGGCCTTCCAAAACCCTGCCGTCGTCGCTCGATTTGTTCGCGTTCCAGTCGGATATTTCTTGTCCTTGTGGCTAAAGAAGTACCACTCGTTTTGTTCTTCGACTCCAATCCTACATTGGTCTTCAAAAAATGAAAAAAGCCGATCAATTGGAGTTGTCAGATATATCATAATCATTTGTAACATGAAATATGGTGACTTTTATTGAATTCAAACCTTGGAGATCCCATGGCTCTATTCTGTAGAGATCGACGTCTTTGATGACATCCAAGTCAATTTTTCGCGAGGCGACCTTCTTACGAAGGTAGTAGTCTACCAGTTCTTCGTCAGTGGGGTGAAACCTAAACCCTGGAGGGACATGTGAGAATGAGTTCATCTTCTTCTCCTTGTGGGAATGGCCTGCAATCATAATGTGGTAAAAAAAAGAACATGAGTTTGAAATTTCAAATTACTTATGCATCTAGACATTTAAATAAACTTAATATGACATGGAATTTTAATGGTATGTGTGTATGCTACAATTTTATGCCATGAACTGACATTATGCGTTACAAATAACAAAAATATGTTCTCCTTTTTGCTCAAATCAGCTAGGAGGATGATAGAGTTTGATGCAAGTATATACGCTGCACGTACGTATAGGCTTCTCCGAGCTAACTAGCTACATAATTAAGTTTCATTCAAGTAGCTTAAAATAGCACCTGAAGATCAACTTATACGGGGGATAAATAGTATGTATAACTAGCTTAATAGAGTAAGAATTGCAGATAAAGATATTCTGAAAAATAATATCTTATAAGCACACTCCACACACTTTCTATACATAATATGATACTAAGAAATAAGGATTGTTGAAATAATTTCATCAACGTGAGGTGATAATTACCTCGACTCCAATTTGGAAGAATGGTTAAACTTATCCTTGAAATAAAGAGAGCGCACGGAAAATCAAACTTAGGATTTGCTTGGCAATAATGATCTCGTGAATGCATAAGTGGATTTTGAACTAAATAATACTTGTCAAATGCTCCTATGAAATGATAAGTTTTACAAGTACAACCTATGATATTGTCAAAGACGAAAGATAATAACTAAATATCAAAACGAATTTCAAGAAAGGTTAGCTAGAGCTGTTTAGGTCTCCAAAAACAAACCTAATTAATGATGAACTTGAGGCACTTTAATCATATTTGGCAACATTTGATCAAATCGTGGTGGAATATAAGAAACCAAGTAGCAACCGCATGAAACGCCATTAAAAGGAAATACACACCATGATTGTGAAACCATCATAACATCCACCTTTTCCCAACAAATCAATCAAAAAACAAACAAAACTGAAAACCCCCTTTCTCCATCCTCCTATTAGTAGAATTCACATTGCAAAATAAAAATAAAAATAAAAATCACGTAGCATAACAACGTGACAAATCAAATAAAGCAAAAGGAAAAGCATGTAAGATTGTTAGAATTCATATATATCCTAATCTCTGGTGGGTCTGATCTTGCAACAAAACCCACAACTATAATTGCAATCTAGTGGCCAGTTAGTACATTTACCAGGTAGTAATCTGGATCTTCAGTGTCGTGCAAGGAAAAGATCGATATCTGAAGAAAAACAAACAGATCAATCCACCCTACTCGTCCAGTACAAGAACAAGAAGAGGAGTGCAAGAATGAGGTGTGCGTGTGGGTCGGAAATATCTTGATTAGGGATAAAGGAAATATAGAGGTGGTTTGGTTGGAGAGGTGGAGTGATGTGCTGCAAAAGCTAGAGCTTTTACAGGAAGAGTGGCGCAACGCAAGGCAATGTTGTCCTCTCTTTCTCTTTCGGTTTTGCTTTCAGCTTGGTGGAAACCACCAACCGCCACCGACAGCGACAGAGAAAAAACAAAAACAACAAATGATGTCTCTTGATTAAGAGGTGATATAGAAAAAGAAGAAGAAGAATTAAGAAGAAGAAGAAGAAGAAGAAGAATGGTAGTGCAATAACGTGAACTCGGGGAGAGAAGAGATTACAAACCGTAACGGAGGAATCGCCACCCCGTTGCGCGAGCTTTCTCTTTCTATCTCAATTTCTCTTTGGTGTACCACCCCGTTGGAGAAAATATTAATGGAAGGGAAAGGTTAGATTTAAGAAGAAAAATCATAGATTGTTTCTGATTAAAGATAATTAGCCGCCCTCACCTGGAGTTTTTTTTAAGACTTTCTTAAAGATTATGGTATGGGTCTTTCGGACGGCGGAGTGAAAACTTTATAGAAAAAATATTGCGGCAACTAAGAAGTCAGAATTTTTAGCAAACCCTGCATGCATAAATTAATTATCAAACTGTCAACGTTTTAGTTGGTGAAACTATGATTAGCTTGTAAATCTTAGTCTTTGATTAGCTAAGACCTATGCTCAGAAATACCGGAAGATGCGGCTGCATATGCGGATGCAAGATGGATGTGTGTGCGATGTACAACACATAGTAAGCCTACGTAGTGGCGCCCAGACACTCAGCTTACACATAAGATTTTTTATCCGTCACGTCATATATGATCAACCACTCCCCCAACTAGTCAAAACTTCTCTCTTAACATGCTCAGACTCACCCAGGAATTCGACACTAAATTAAACAATATAAAAAACAAAAAAATGGAAGGCCCCCACCCATCCCGCCTGGACCATGGTTGAGATTGCATCCACATACCACATATGCATCCACATCGCATTCACATCCAGCATATGTCAATCTGCATCCTGCATTTTTTAACAATGACTGAGATGTATTGGAAATTGGTTTAAATTTATTAATGCAAGAGAAACAGTGAAAAACGGTCGACCGGTGTGGGATACCGTTCGATCGAATTTTTTGGAGTTCAGGGACGATCGACTGGGATGAGGAAGCGTTCCTGGTAACGGTACCGGTCGACCGGTGGAGAAGTTCAGTCGACTGTTGCCCACGTTTTGCATGTTTTTTCTGTACAATTTTGAGTCTAGTATTTAAGGTTTTTTCACTCTTATTTTGTACACAACGCAACATTATTATTTCCTGCCTTATATTAGGGTAAGAGAAAGTTCTTCAGAGTTTTGGAAGACACATTGCCTCCATACCCTTTGTAATATCGGTTGCTTTCCTTGTTGGAGAAGCAGAAGAATGAAAGGAAACCTACTGAGGACCCCTCAAGGACGTATGTGTGTATATTGCCGAACCTTGTAAAACGTGTGTGTCGTGGTTGTTTCAGGTACATGCTCGTTATTTATTTATTTTTTCATCTTGTGTATGTTTTATTGCTATTAAGTTTGACAGAAGTTTAGTTTTTCACATTGAATATTTGTTTTCGTTGGTGCAATTAATTTGTCATCTCGTATTAGCATTGTAAGAATCTCTCCTAACAAAAGGATCGAGAGACGAAATCCTATTTGTTAGTCATGGGTTGACGTAATTAATTACATAGAATTTAATTTTATATTATTTAGTAACATTGAGAAAGTCTACGCATGAGTTCCAACTTCCAACTAATTCAAAATTTTACGTAATTTGTCTCATATTAGTATGCTCTAATCCCTTTCTAGAACTTTAATAGGTAGCATTAGCAAGTTCACGGAAGCTCCGGCAGGCAGGGTAAAGTTAAAATAAATTGTTAAGCTTTTTAGTAGATTTGATTTAATTACGACATCTAACGTGATAATATGATTACCTTAAATTGGTAAACATGATTGCATTTGTGATTTTGATTATGGAGTGATTACAATATTCAATATTTTTAATCAATATAGTGTAATTATATAATATTATACTCTTGACAACAGTGAATCAAACATGATCTCGGTTTAACGAGTAAGTACATTAATGTACGTACTAGACACACAAGTCCAATGTGTTATCATAGAAATTATAAATATGTTCTTCTAATTAAACCTCAACTTTTGATATTGCACACACCGTCTAAGCACTAACGTATATGTTGTTTGATCTATAACTATACCACAGAAATTATCTAACAGTGGAATGTCTTATCTCTTATGTGGAATCACGAAAAGCTCTCAACCTTAACCTTGGTCTTGTAAAAATCATAGTCAACCATTGCACATTGTCATTTATGTGAAATGGTTCTCGACGCCGCCCATAACTAAAAAACTAAGCGTCATTTTATAGCAAGCTTCTCATGAGCAGCATAATAATCCTTTGTTAACTGCCAGCCTGCAACTCTCTTATAAGTTATAACCAACTTTTACGTTCACCTAATTAACCACATAATGCCAATAAAGTCAATACCCTCGGTTGACCACGTTTATTTTTGTACAAAGGGTTGATAAACACACATAAATATACATCATCCATCTCATATTCTTTTTCTTTAAGAAATCTAATCCTTGTGTAATCAGAATCTCACTAATGTAGCTAAATTCCGATTTATGTACAAGAAAAAGAAACATTAAACATTCTCGATTTTCCAGTGGACCCGATCACAATGATGACCATTTCCACTATAAATTTCACCAACTTTTGCCCAACTCCCGTTCAATACATTTTCTTTGCATCCGCTAACTAAAACAGTAAAACCTGAGCTGAACAAAAACAAACTATTAACTTTTCATTACCAAAAATTAACTTTTTTGACAGCGTGGACCCCAAAGCACCGCCTCTACTCACTTCGGATGGAGACCCTTCGCCAAATAGGAATACAACCACAGGTCTACAGAAGCCTGAGCCGAGTCATCGATCCAGCCGAGCTTCTCCCAACGGGCCCACGAAGAAGAACGCAATGATACGGCTCCAACGTGGCGGCTATCAGTTCGACGTGAGCTGGCTCGTATCATGAGGATAGCAACTCGTGGGCCCAGACCAGGCTGGCCCACTTCTCAAGTGGGCCGAAGTGGTCGGGTGTGGGGCCGATCACGTGGTGGTGCGGATATTTGTCGAGCGTGCGAGTGACATTGGCCCAAGAAGTTGGATGTGTTTGGAGAAAACATGTTCTGGTGATCTGGTCTCGCCTTTTAATTTGATCCTTCTATTCACCACCTTTTGTTTGGTGCCTTTCTTTTTGTATAATGTGAACGTCTGGAAGGTTGATGATAATATTTAAATTTGGGGTGTACCAAAAGGTTCACACTTGTGCTTTATGGAATATTAGTTCTGACCTGGCTCATGCATTCATCGCACCTTTGTCATTTGCAATGGTTTGGATTTGAGGTGGTGCACTTAATAATATGTGATTATTATCCTCTCTTTTTTACTTTAGATGGTATTGGCATTCTTATGTTAGATATAGGACCTAATGCTTTAGTTACAAAGGCGTGTGGTGATTGTTTATGTATTGATATATGTAAGAGAATCAAAGATGGACTACATATGTTTGATGAAAAAGTGAAGGTAAAGTTACAGGAAAATGCATGCTTGGAAATAAAGTGCATGGTGATGACAATGCGTGGAAGTTGAAGAGCACTCCCTGAAGGGAAATGGTACGTGGACCTTTGTTATGTATAGCCAAATCAAAGGTTCTAATACAAGGTAGTTGTGTGTTAATATGTAGGTTATGTCAGAAAACGGATGGGTTGTTTTTTCTCCGCTGGGATGATTTATTCAAAATACATTTTAGAAGGATCCCATGCATGCTAGGTCATTCTTCGTTTTTCGTAAAAAGGGGTGTAATGTAATCATATTGACATACCTCTGGTTGCATTACATCGTTTAATTAGTTGAGAGGAATATCGAAGGTTGTACTCGCTCCGTGATTACACTACAAAGGCAAACCAATGACAAGGTACGTATAATTGGATTACCTAATGAAGGTCGTAATTCAATTGTATCACTCAAAGCTTGTCATATTATTGAAACTTGACCCCGACCAAGCCGGAGGTCTACCAAAACTCCAATGACCCCCTCTGGATATTTTCTGGGAGTCTGGGACTATTGAATTACAAAATTATTATTTATATTACATTGCCGTTCATATGGTGAATTCTAGCCTTGTAATTTGATTACAATAATTTTCTGATTCTAACACTAGTTAAATGCACTAGCTAGTCTACCACCTCGATTAATTGTCTAATCGTCTGGTTGAAAGAAACTACACTTCTTCCTCCACACTTCCTCTCTTGGTTTTCTACTTTTATGCATGCACAACTCTTGGATGACCATTGAATCATGGCCACACTGGATTCAAGAAATATTCTCAAGATAGATAAATATGTCAAACAAATGTATACATAACTATGTTACTTGATAACTTATAAGAAAGGGTTTATGCTGATCTTTGTTCTAAAAGTTGAGTTAGCTCCATTGGTCACCTTAATTTCGTAGTTATGATTAACTTTTTTCTCTTTCTCCCTTCTAATTTCTTTTCTTCAATATTCATGCTGTAACGTCCCGAAACAGCGGAAGAATTTTTTTCAAATTTAAAACATAAACATACGACCGTCAACGGTCAACAAGGGCACGCTACTGGAAAAGTCAACAGAATATATATATATATAAAAATATCTCCACGTGGAAGTCATAATACAGAGTGTCAAAAAGGGTGATTACATGTCTAATACATAACTACAGTAATCACTACCTCTACAAAAAGGATGAAGTGACAGGACCCGATCCCGGAGGCACTCTCCTCGGTCACCACCAACCTAAGACCGTCTGCTCCCTGAAAATGAAACATAAAATCTGCCTGAGTTCCCGAAAGGAACCCTGTATGCCAACATCTCCTACATATACAGAAATACAGATGAAAATGCCAAGAATGCTCATGCAATGCAATCCGCCTCGGGCCCAATGAATGCCCCAACCGCTGCGGACCATCTCCCAGCCGCGCCAGGGGCATGGGAAACATCCCCCACCCTGCCAATCCAGGTCCACACGAGGGGGGTCGCCGCACTCATCTCCCAGCCGCACACAGGGGCAAAAGGGAGGCATCCCCCCTGCCAATCCAGGCCCACACGAGGAGGTCTCGGCTTTCCTTCACAGGGAAAGTGCATCCCCTTCCCCCACCAGGGAAGAAGGCATCAACCACCCACACGGGCATGACAAGCATCCCTCTCTGCCGCACCGGCATCCACAAGGGGTCCAACAGAAATACGCTCTCGTCGTAGGTGAAATCCGTAGCTCTGAGGTCCGGTGATCGACCGTGGGCTCGGCAGCCGGTAGTCGCCTCTGCTCGACGTCACGTATGTGGATAAATCCACCACGGAAAGATAATTCGACCAACCGGTCGAACAAGGTCAAATCTAGCGGTCGACCGTTTGGAAGGTCTACGCTATACGTTTTATATACATATATATCCTGTCGGTCGAACCAGGGTCCGTTCAACCGATAAGGAAAACTGCATGAATCCTGCCCACTGCATTCGGTCGACCGAAACTCGTTCGGTCAACCGGATCAACAAGCACTTCACTACAGGAAAACTGCACGCGGTCGGTCGACCGGATCCAGAGCGGTCGACCGTTTAGATGGTCAACGCTCTTGACCGACTTTGCGCAGTTCGGTCGACCGAGACACACACTCGGTCGGCCGAAGGTCTGTCTACCCTATCTACTGGGATCGGTCGACCGAACAACTACCGGTCGACCGGACTAATATAACCCTTATAAAATATTCCCGCTAAAATTTGGCATAAACGGTCGACCGTCACACAGACGTCGTTCGACCGTTTTCGGGCAGTAAGCAAATATATACTAAACTCGGTCGACCGAGACCACTACCGGTCGACCGAAACATGCATTTTCCCTCTGGACAGGCATCATCTAGACGCCGTTCGGTCGACCGAACACTCAATCGGTCGACCGAACAGAGCGTCTTCAACCTCTGTCCAGCCGGGTTTCTCGCCGGGAAACGGCACCAACGCCGCCCCCTACACTCCCACACCTCTTGGGGAGTTACTATGAAGACTTGGCATATCTTTAGAGACGATGAAGACCCGCCGGAGCCTCGCTCGCGCACCGCCGTCTCCGAAGGCCTCCTCACGCTCCTTCCTCGGGCTCGCCTCCACCACGCCGCCGGAGATCTTCTCCTCCTGGCCCGCCGGAAGCAAGAAGATGGGTGAGTGTGGGTGGAAAACGAAATGGGCAACAAGGGAGACAAAATGGTTAGTTTTTGGTTTTTATAACAAAACCCTAACACCCCAACCACTCTCTCCACACCCTCACCATACCTCCACCCATACCTCCCTCACTCCTCACTCTCTCTCTCACACGTCCTTACAATCCACCCTCCTTAAAAGGATTTCGCCCCGAAATCAGAAAGGTAACTCACCGAAAAGCTCCGGATACTGCTTCCGAACTTCCTCCTCGATCTCCCAGGTGGCCTCGCGCTCACTGTGATGCTGCCATCTGACCTTAACCATCGGAATGGTCCTCCTCCTGAGCTGATGGTCCATCCGATCGATGATCTCAACTGGCCTCTCCTCAAGTGACAAGTCCTGCCGGATCTCAGGCACTGCAATCTCTATCACATGTGTCGGGTCTGCAACGTACTTCCTCAACATAGAAACATGGAAGACGTTGTGAAGGCCAGAGAACTGTGGTGGCAAAGCAACTCTGTAGGCGACCTCCCCGACACGATCCAAGATCTCAAAAGGTCCGACATACCTCGGACTGAGCTTCCCCTTCTTCCCGAATCTCATCACTCCCCGAGCTGGTGAAATCTTCAGGAAGACGTGGTCTCCAACCTCGAAGCTCAAAGTCCGTCTGCGTCGGTCAGCATAACTCTTCTGTCTGCTCTGTGCTGTAGCCAACCTCCTCCTGATCAGGTCGACCTTCTCTGCGTACATCTGCACAAGCTCTGGACCCACTAACTGCCTCTCGCCTACGTCACTCCAGCATACCGGCGATCTGCACGGCCTCCCGTACAATGCCTCATACGGTGCCATCCCAATACTAGCATGGTAGCTGTTGTTGTAGGCAAACTCGATCAGAGGTAGATGCTCATCCCAGTGTCCAGCCCAGTCCAGCGTGCAAGCCCTCAACATATCCTCCAAGGTCTGGATAGTCCTCTCTGACTGACCGTCTGTCTGAGGGTGAAAAGCGGTACTGAATCTCAGACGTGTCCCCAGTGCCTGCTGCAGACTCCCCCAAAATCTGGATGTGAACCTCGGATCTCTGTCAGAGATGATGCTCACCGGTACTCCGTGCAATCTGACGATCTCCTCTACATATAGCTTCGCCAGACTCTCCAAAGGCAAGGTGGTCCTGATGGCCAGAAAGTGCGCCGACTTGGTCAGTCTATCGACTATCACCCAAATCGCGTCATGGAACCGCCTCGTCTTCGGTAGCCCCGTGACAAAATCCATCGTCACGTGCTCCCACTTCCACTCCAGAAGCTCGATACTCTGCATAGGCCCAGCTGGCCTCTGGTGCTCGATCTTCACCTGCTGACAGACCAAACACCGACTCACGAACTCTGCAATGTCCTTCTTCATGCCTCTCCACCAGAAGTTCTGCTGCAGGTCCTTATACATCTTCGTGCTCCCTGGATGGATGGTGTACTTCGCTCTGTGTGCCTCCTCCATGATGTCATCTCTCATCCCATCAACCCTCGGCACCCAGATCCGCCCTCTGAATCTCAGACCTCCATCGACCCCAACACTGAAATCTGACCCCTCTCTGGCTGTCAACTCCAGCAAACTGGCCAACTCATCATCCTCATGCTGCGCCTGTACTACCTGTGAAACGGTCTGTGGCTCTACCCGCAACCCAGCTATCACTGCTCCCTCAGAGTCCCCAGTGAACGGCCTCCACTCTGCCAATGACTCAAGCAGTCTCCACTCCTGAAGGCACATGCCAGCAACTGATAGCTCTACTCTCCTACTCAAGGCGTCTGCAACTGAATTCACCTTCCCCGGGTGGTAGGAGATGGTGAAATCGTAGTCCTTAATGAACTCCAACCAACGACGCTGTCTCATATTCAACTCCTTCTGGGAGAAGAGGTACTTCAGACTCTGGTGATCGGTGAACACCTCAAACTTCTCACCATACAGGTAGTGTCTCCATGTCTTCAGTGCGTGCACAACGGCTGCCAACTCCAAGTCGTGCGTCGGGTAATTCTTCTCATGGGTCTTCAACTGCCTCGACGCGTATGCAATCACCCTCCCGTGCTGCATCAACACGCAACCCAAACCAATGCCTGATGCGTCGCTGTAGACCACAAAACCTCCTGTGCCGCTCGGCAGAGTCAACACTGGAGCTGTCGTCAGTCGTCTCTTCAGCTCCTGAAAGCTGTCCTCGCACTTCTGGGACCAAACAAAAGTGACTCCCTTCTGCGTCAGGGCAGTCAGAGGTGCAGCTAACCTCGAGAAGTCTTTGATGAAGCGACGGTAGTAACCCGCCAGTCCAACAAAGCTCCTGATCTCCGTCACGCTCGTAGGGGCTCTCCACTCAGTCACTGCCTCTACCTTCGCCGGATCCACCGAAATACCCTCTGCAGAAACAATGTGACCCAGAAATGCGACTCTGTCCAACCAGAATTCGCACTTCGAAAACTTAGCATACAACCTCTGGTCTCTCAAAATGCTAAGTACAATCCGCAGGTGCTCTCTGTGCTGCTCCACATCGGGTGAGTAAATCAGGATATCATCCACAAAGACAACGACACAACAATCCAAGTACTGCCTGAACGTCCGGTTCATCAGATCCATGAAAGCTGCCGGAGCGTTCGTCAACCCAAAAGGCATCACCAAAAACTCATAGTGCCCATATCTGGTCATGAATGCTGTCTTCTGGACATCCTCCTCTCGGATCCTCAGCTGATGGTATCCTGAGCGTAGGTCGATCTTAGAGAAGACCTTCGCTGACTGCAACTGATCGAACATGTCCTCAATCCTAGGTAGGGGATACCTATTCTTGATGGTGACCTTGTTCAGCATCCTATAGTCAATGCACATCCGCAAAGACCCGTCCTTCTTCTTCACAAACAGCACTGGCGCGCCCCAAGGTGAGACACTCGGTCTGATGAATCCAGCCTCCATCAGCTCCTGTAGCTGCTTCTTCAACTCTGCCAACTCTGCGGGTGCCATCCTGTACGGGGCCTTCGACTGCGGTGAGGTGTCTGCTGCCAGCTCAATGCAAAACTCCATCTCTCGCGGAGGTGGCAATCCTGGAATATCATCTGGAAACACCTCTGTAAACTCCCGTACCACATCTATCTCGTCCAACCTCGGAGACTCAGCCTCTGGGACCACCAGCGTCGCCAGAAACGCTCTGCAACCCTGCTGTATCAACCTCTGAGCCCTCAAAGCTGACACCACAATGCGGCCTCCTCTGTTCCTGACTCCTCTAATCATGATATCAGGCAACCCCATCCTCGGAATCAAAACCTTCCTCTCACGGCAAAGGACACGCACGTCATGCCGGGACAGCCAGTCCATCCCCAGAATAACGTCGAAGTCCTCCATCGGTAGCAAGACCAGATCTGCCGGAAAATCTTGGTCTCCCGAAACAACCGTGGCGCCGGGGATGAAGCTCCCCACAGTGCCCACCAGACCCAGGGGTGTGCTGACCTCCAAAGTGGCAGTCAACATCGCAAGGGTACAGCCCAACACTCCCGCAAATCGCTCCGAGATGAACGAGTGTGTCGCGCCACAATCAAAAAGCACTCTAGCCTCTAAACCTGCCACAAGAAGTGTACCTTCCACGACGGTGCTGGCGTCCCTCGCCTCATCTGCCTGGACAGTGAAGACTCGTCCAGTGCGCTGACCCTGCTGCGGTGCTGCAGGTCTCCTAGCTCCGCCGCCACTGACACTCGGGAGTCCCGGAGGTCTGCTCGGTCCAGCGCCCTTGCTAGGGCAGTCCCTGACGAAGTGGCCCTGCTGACCACAACCATGACAAGTAACCAGCCCAAAGCAGCGCCCAGTGTGCACTCTGCCACAGCTCCTGCACGCCTCTGGCTGCGGCGCCCCTGCTGCCTCGATCCGGGGCCTCTTGCCCGACTTCCCCGAACTCTGCCCTCCTGGCCTCCCTGAGGATCTCCCTACCGATCTCCTATCATCCTGATAATTCTCCCGGTAGTCCCTCTCCATGATAGTGGCACTCCTCACTGCATCCGCCAAGGTGCGCGGCATGCTCGACAACACTCGGGTCCTCAGATGCTTCCGGAGTCCCCCGACAAACTTCATCGACCTCTGCGCCTGGGTGACGAAAATCTCCGGACAGTAACGCTCAAGGGCGTTAAACTTCCCAATGTACTCCTCCAGTGTCATGCTCCCCTGCTCCAGGGTCAGGAACTCCACCCGCTTCCCGTCTCGCACATGCTCCGGAAAGTACTGCTCGTTGAACTCCTCAACGAACTCCTCCCATGACACATCCTCTCGACCGGTGAACACAACTGCTGAAGTCGACCTCCACCAGTTCGCTGCAGCTCCTCTCAGCACATAGGTGGCCAGGTCCACCTTCTTCTCCGGGGTACAGTCGATAGCCCTGAAGATCGTCTGCATAGTAAGGATCCACTCCTCAGCTGCCTCTGCATCCATCTGCCCAGCAAAAGTCGGAGGGTGCTGCCTCATGAACCGGTCGTGCATCGCACCGGCCCCCGCCTGCGCACTCAGCGCTGCCTGGCGCTCTAACATCCCGCTCAACCGCTCCACGGTGTCGAACAAGACTCTGCGCTCTGCCTCCCGGGCCTCCTCTCTCTCGGTCTCGCTCGAACTGCGAGTCTCAACCGCAGGCACAACCCGTCTCGGAGGCATCACTCTACAGAACAAAAGGACTCACATCAGAATGATCATGAATGCATGCAATGGACCTCTAGACTCTAATCCTAACTCGATGGTGGTTTCTTTGGAAAATACGCCGGGATCAAGGCTCTGATACCAAGTTGTAACGTCCCGAAACAGCGGAAGAATTTTTTTCAAATTTAAAACATAAACATACGACCGTCAACGGTCAACAAGGGCACGCTACTGGAAAAGTCAACAGAATATATATATATATATAAATATCTCCACGTGGAAGTCATAATACAGAGTGTCAAAAAGGGTGATTACATGTCTAATACATAACTACAGTAATCACTACCTCTACAAAAAGGATGAAGTGACAGGACCCGATCCCGGAGGCACTCTCCTCGGTCACCACCAACCTAAGACCGCCTGCTCCCTGAAAATGAAACATAAAATCTGCCTGAGTTCCCGAAAGGAACCCTGTATGCCAACATCTCCTACATATACAGAAATACAGATGAAAATGCCAAGAATGCTCATGCAATGCAATCCGCCTCGGGCCCAATGAATGCCCCAACCGCTGCGGACCATCTCCCAGCCGCGCCAGGGGCATGGGAAACATCCCCCACCCTGCCAATCCAGGCCCACACGAGGGGGGTCGCCGCACTCATCTCCCAGCCGCACACAGGGGCAAAAGAGAGGCATCCCCCTGCCAATCCAGGCCCACACGAGGAGGTCTCGGCTTTCCTTCACAGGGAAAGTGCATCCCCTTCCCCCACCAGGGAAGAAGGCATCTACCACCCACACGGGCATGGCAGGCATCCCTCTCTGCCGCACCGGCATCCACAAGGGGTCCAACAGAAATACGCTCTCGTCGTAGGTGAAATCCGTAGCTCCGAGGTCCGGTGATCGACCGTGGGCTCGGCAGCCGGTAGTCGCCTCTGCTCGACGTCACGTATGTGGATAAATCCACCACGGAAAGATAATTCGACCAACCGGTCGAACAAGGTCAAATCTAGCGGTCGACCGTTTGGAAGGTCTACGCTATACGTTTTATATACATATATATCCTGTCGGTCGAACCAGGGTCCGTTCAACCGATAAGGAAAACTGCATGAATCCTGCCCACTGCATTCGGTCGACCGAAACTCGTTCGGTCAACCGGATCAACAAGCACTTCACTACAGGAAAACTGCACGCGGTCGGTCGACCGGATCCAGAGCGGTCGACCGTTTAGATGGTCAACGCTCTTGACCGACTTTGCGCAGTTCGGTCGACCGAGACACACACTCGGTCGGCCGAAGGTCTGTCTACCCTATCTACTGGGATCGGTCGACCGAACAACTACCGGTCGACCGGACTAATATAACCCTTATAAAATATTCCCGCTAAAATTTGGCATAAACGGTCGACCGTCACACAGACGTCGTTCGACCGTTTTCGGGCAGTAAGCAAATATATACTAAACTCGGTCGACCGAGACCACTACCGGTCGACCGAAACATGCATTTTCCCTCTGGACAGGCATCATCTAGACGTCGTTCGGTCGACCGAACACTCAATCGGTCGACCGAACAGAGCGTCTTCAACCTCTGTCCAGCCGGGTTTCTCGCCGGGAAACGGCACCAACGCCGCCCCCTACACTCCCACACCTCTTGGGGAGTTACTATGAAGACTTGGCATACCTTTAGAGACGATGAAGACCCGCCGGAGCCTCGCTCGCGCACCGCCGTCTCCGAAGGCCTCCTCACGCTCCTTCCTCGGGCTCGCCTCCACCACGCCGCCGGAGATCTTCTCCTCCTGGCCCGCCGGAAGCAAGAAGATGGGTGAGTGTGGGTGGAAAACGAAATGGGCAATAAGGGAGACAAAATGGTTAGTTTTTGGTTTTTATAACAAAACCCTAACACCCCAACCACTCTCTCCACACCCTCACCATACCTCCACCCATACCTCCCTCACTCCTCACTCTCTCTCTCACACGTCCTTACACATGCAAATTGTGATAAAAAGCTAATCATCTTGGGGTTTTCCCTCACTCAAAAGTCGTATTTTCTCAATTAAGTAATTAAAAATGTTAATTTTTTTAAAAAACAATGACCCCATCGTACGTAGGACACCACAAATAGGATTGGGAAAGAAAAGTTCAAGCTAAGTGGCAAGCAGATCGATGAAATAGGCAATGTGGTACCTCTATACAATCTCCACTGTTCCACCAGTACCACAAAACACGTCTTCTACTTTCTCCACCTACGTATCTCATACACTTCCTCCAAGCGCTATGCAATTTTCACTTATGCTGTTGCCGTTACACAACTCGCAACTGCAAAAATATATGAGCTTAAGCTTTTATTCTACATTTCTAAACCTTTATGGCGAATTTAAGCATCGATTAATGCATGGTACCCGACACCTCGAAACTGAACATACAAGAGATCAAATTAATATTGTAGCTTTCCACACAAAAAATTAGTTCGTCTGAAGTGGAAAAAAAGAGTTGAGGATGACAACTTGAACGTATGTTCAAGGGATTTCGAATCCATTTCCTTCGTTAAAAGTTCTTGATCCTTTTTTTTTGGAAAAGTTCAACTAATTATAAATGCATACAAAGTCTTATCTTAGATGATTTCAGATCATTACCTAGCCATATCGGGGGTCCATATATATGCACAAGCTTCACATCAATTGGGAGGGTATGTACTTACGTATTGAAAATATATAGTTGTAGCTATACTTTCTTATGAGGCTTGGATACTAGGATTCGTGGAGATGTGTTTGGAACTAAGGTAAGATTCAAATCCATAGAAAACGACTTGCATGAACAATTAAGATCTAATAAACTATGAACCAGGAGTGCAACCATGGTGGGGCATGCGAGGGCTGAATCCCCACCTAATTTTTTGCAAATTTTCAATTAACTAGTGGCATGTAGTGTATGTAATCACATAAGTTTTGTAAATTTGAGATTATTATATTTGAAATCCTCAAACTTAAATGCAATTGTAATCAAACATACAAGTTATTCCATAAAAATAAAATAGGAATACACACATATATATGGTCACGCTCTAGTAAGCCCAGAACTTATCTTATTTAGTTTAGGTTTCCTACAATCTCACCATTGGATCTTATTAACGGTTAGTCTCACTTTTTATTAACATAACCGTTTTCTTTTTAATCTACCTTACAATTTCAGATGAGTGATGGATATTGTGGATGCTTAAAATTAATATGAAATTAAGCCCTAAGGTTACTAGATAATTCTTGTGTGTGTGTGTGTGTGTGTGTGTATATATATATATATATATATATATATAAAGTTTTTACACTAAAAGTTGTGATTGTAAAATTCACCACTAATTTTGGTACCACAAGATCGAGTCAAAACCTTATTATTAATTTACTCCTAAATTTTCCTCTTTCCTTTATTATTCTTCCTCTTGCTTTTCTTTCTTACATAAACCAAAAGTCCAATCGATTTGAGCACAGAAAAGTAACCTCATTGTACCACACTGTGTTTCTACAACCATCTTCGGCCACACACTCCGCCGGCTAAGACTCCCTCAATCTTTCTTATACAAACTGTCGTCTCCAATAGGTCATGCCACACAAACCATAGAATCTATTTTTAATTCTTTTAGAAACATGAATTCTCAATCAATTACGTACGACGTACATCTTAGTAGCATATTCTGTAACATCCTCGAAAATAGCAAAAATTTAAACCTAAGAAGATATTCAAAAATCATTGATAACATATCACATGAAGACGCTACTCAAAAAAAAAATACAATATAGTGCATCGTATACAAGAGTTGTCAAAAGTATGACTACATTCAAGAACAATAGACATAAAATACAAGTAGTCGTAACCACCTCAAAATATACTCGAGTATCCGATCCCTAGATGTACTCGTCCTCGGTCACCACCCGATCCGAAAAACATGAATAACAATGCATGAGTTTTTATAAGGAAACATTGTATGCCAAGCTCACTTATATGCATATGCATACTACATGACCTATCATACTAGTATCATGACAATCATAAAACATAACAGTCATCTCCCCACTCTGAGGTAATATAGTCATAAACCTCATCATCATCGAGCATCCGAAGATACCCACCGCAGGCACATACGGTCATACGGAGAGTACGCGACACACCCCACTCGCGGCTACACTAGCACGTGGGTTTGGTGAAAGTCGCACGCACTTCCAAGTCATCAATCAAATATGATCCCGTAGTCGCAATGTCACACCCGCCAGAGCCGTCACTCTGGTCGGCCATACTCGTCTGTCGTGCCACAACTTTATTTATATGTTCTTACATGTACTTAGTTCCAACCAACATAATCAATTAATGTTTGCTAAAGTTTCTAATTGTTTGTTTTTTACTTTTTAGTTCTATAATTATAAATTACAGTTTTTTTAAGGTTTGAAGTTTAATCATCTGGTTTCCAAATTTTGCGTGTCTCACAGGTGTTCAACTTTTAATAGGGTTATATGATTTATTTGATAAACTTAATAATAATGCAATAATATATCATTTTCAAAATACAAAAACTGGTTGTGGTCAATTATAATTTTTTTACAAAATGTAATTTTCTTTTGACAAAAAATTGTCACCCTTTAAACCATATATAATGATAATTTTCTCTTGATTTAACATTAAACCTCACCCTAATAAAAGTCCTGGTTCCGCCACTATCTCCAAACTTAAAGTATACATATGAAATCCAAGTATTCAATCTATCCGTTACTATTACAGGTATGGTATGGTTTTCCACAGGAGAGCACAACCTTATTATGGCAGTGTGTAATCCCAGGTTTGAAGTGAGAATGATGCAAAGATCCAAATCCACCAACAAAATATATCTTCATGTTAGGTAGCGCATACTACTCAAGTATTATGATCTTGACAACCTTCCCCTTATTGGTTACATTATCTCCTTGGGGGCTTTGTCTTGCATTAGAAACCAAATAGTTTTGACCTCTTTGATTGAAAATATGTATATTGACAAGGAGGTGATGATTAAACCATACATACATCTATACATTACCAATAAAGACTGCATGTGATTAATTAACAGTGTATTCTCTTATATTTGGTGGGGGTTAGCAGCTATATTAAGAAAAGATTGTTAGGTTAACGACAGTAATAATTGCGTTGGGGGGGTTTGTTTATATGGTGTTGGACTTTGATCAATATAACAATGAACGTAAGAAGTGATGATTGCTGTCTGTATGCATGTCTTCATCATAGCAAAAGGTATAGATACCGAATCACATGAAATCAAGGGATTTGATTTGGACAACGAAAGTTTGATTGAACAGATCTCTGAATATATTATTTGTGGCAATTTTGCAATTGATGTATAGTGCTCTTGGAACATTTTTTAGCCACCATCATCCCGTCAGCTGCTGAAGTCTCAAGTCTCGTTACCATTTAAACTCGGTAACTTGTATCTGATGTGTGTATACATATATGGGTGAATTGTTTGGGTGTCATCAAGAAACAACTATACTAGTCATATGTTATCTGAAAAACAACTATTTCCATTAATGTCACAGAAAAATCCAAAATCTTGTTATAATGTCATTAATTTTTTCCAATGACATTCCGTTAGTCATCCGCTAATGTCCTTTATTTTTATTAATATTTAATGGAAATTTTGCAGAATCACCCTGAATAAACACAGAATTCATTAGGGTTTGATTATTATTTTTGCAATTTTTACAAACACAATCAAATTTATGAATTCTGGGTTTATTCAGGGTGATTCTACAAATTTTCCATTAAATATTAATAAAACTAACAGACGTTAACAGATGACTAACAGAATGATATTGGAAAAAAAGTTAATGACATTAGAACAAGTTTTTGAATTTTTCTGTGGTATTAGTGGAAATAGTTGTTTTCAGATGACATATGATCAATATAGTTGTTTCTTGATGGCACACACCCAATTCACCATATATATATATATATATATATTGCATGTAGTGCTATGTAATAGTTAAAGAATTTGAATTTGGATGGTAACTGTACATCTGTATTGTGTTTTGAATGTTAACTAGACTCCAATTTTTCCCGTTGTTATAATTTATAAGTCATACCATCCTTCATAAATTAAATCAACCTTGAATCGTATGGCTGAAACATTTTCAAAAGTAAATGTATAAGTTGTTAGTTGTATCAATTAAACACCATCCTTGAAGAATTTTAGCTTTTTAATACTTTTTAAACATTATTTTAACTAAATATCAAGGTATATATATGCAATCCACTTTGTTAGAGTGCAATTTGATCTTGATTATTCCAATTTGATGATATTCCAACTGAACTAATTTTAGTTGGTAGAACTGTAACCTTTTGTGTTGGAAATTCGACCATGTAGGAGCAAACAAATGAAACAAAGAAAAGAACAAACACTCAAACCACAAGGCACACAAATTTACGTGGAAAATTCTTACGGGAAAAATCACAATTACCACAAGCTCACATATTCATTATTTCATCAAGAGATATGACCAAGGGAAGGGAGGCACGAGTCTTTATAGAAAACTCTACCAAAACCGCATCCCGGTGTGATCTGCACCGTACATCAACTTACAGATAAATAGGTAAACTGCTACACTCTGGAATATACAATTGGCTCTGCAAGGGGTAGACCCACATACTCAATATTTTGTTCTATAAAAGCATTTATTCTAAGTTTTTTTACAAGGGCCTAGGTTAGCCCTCGGCTTTGGTCGAAGACACTAGTAGGCGGGAGGACTCAGAATCGCAAACATGGGCTTAAGCATAAGCGGTAGAAGACTCAAAACATGTCTGCTTGTATAACTTCAGTTTTGAAATTTGAGGTTCAAATCTTTATATACACCACGTATGTTTCGTACACAAGCCTCAAATCTCATAACTTATGTTTGGGAATGGTAATAAGAAAGTTGATTGGGTAACGTGGAATGAATCCTTCGTTTCACAAACACTGGTACTGGTTGTTTTGTAAAACGCAATGTTACAAGCTAAAATGACAGCCTAAAACTTAAACGTTAACTTAACTCTTAAAAAAGTGTGTTTGACTGAGAAATTATGAATTTTAAGGTGTTGTTGTTTACCTTGAATATGTGAATTAAGTATTACTGTGGGAAGAACAGACAGACGGTCGGCCGGGCCATAAGTTCGATCGACCGGTAGTATAGTTTGTCGTCTAGGAAAAGTACCTGGAGTTTTTCGGTCGACCGGTAGTTCTCACTCGGTCAACCGTTTATATTTCTGAATGTCTTGGACGAAGTGTCTGGACACGTCCGGTCGACCGGATTTTCAACCGGTCGGCCGGGCCATAAGTTCGATCGACCGGTAGTATAGTTTGTCGTCTAGGAAAAGTACCTGGAGTTTTTCGGTCGACCGGTAGTTCTCACTCGGTCAACCGTTTATATTTCTGAATGTCTTGGACGAAGTGTCTGGACACGTCCGGTCGACCGGATTTTCAACCGGTCGACCATATATGCATTCGGAGGTTTCAGAACATTGCCTGGAGTTTTTCGGTCGACCAAAGGGGTGCGGTGGTCGACCGAGGGACTCAAGAATTAGTTACAGGTTTAAATTCGGTCGCCCGTCTCGCCCGTCGGTCGACCCAACTGAACATTTCTGTTAACTATCTGCACATTCTTTACTATGTTTTCTGGTGCAATTAATATTTATTTTGGCATAGTATATAAAGACAATTTTGTCCCCCTTTGTAATACCCTAATTATTATTGTCTACTTTGCATTCTTGAGAGAAATTGAGAGAGTATCCTTTTGGATTCGGTATGAGCAATTTCAACCGAGATTTCTTTGTCGGTTGGTCGTGTGTTCTGTAAGTCTCTCTTGTAATCAATTTCTCTATAGTAGATTGCGGTTGTGTCGTCCGTAGTTTTTCCAGCATTGAGTTTTCACGTTAAATCTTGCGTTCTTGCATGTTTTACGTGGTTTGGTGTTTACAATTTGCATTATTATTTTTTCTTTCTTCCGTCAAATTTGCTATTTCGTTCCACTGCGTATTTTGGGATTGATTCTATTCCCTAACAACTGGTATCACAGCTTTCGGTCCGAATTCTTGGGGTTTTATTGATCTTTCTTGCAAATACACATGGTGAATCAATGGAATATTGAGAAGTTGAGCCGAGATGTTAATTTCGGCTGGTGGTAAGTCAAGATGCACGCAATCCTGGTGCAGTAATAGGTGGAGGACGTTCTTGAAGGCATGAATTTTTTGTCGAAAGAAATGTACGAACAATATAAGTTGAAGTGTGAACAAAAGGCGATGTCAACTACAAAATCATCTCTGTCTGACGAAGTCCTGAGAGAAATGTTGAAGGAGAAGACGACTACAAGTATGTGAAAGAAGCTAGAGGAAGTCTACATGAAGAAGTCACTTGTGAGCCGGATTATCTTAAAGAAGAAGTTGTTCTTATTCAAGATGAAGTCGGGTATTTCCCTTCAGAAACACTTGGATGATTTCAATGCAATCATCATGGATTTGGAGAAAGTGGAAGCAAGGTTTTCTGACAAGGATTAAACGATATTTTTACTTTGCTCATTGAGTTCTTCCTATGATCACTTCATGGAGACAATGATGTACAGCAGGACCGACATCTCTTCTGTGGATGTTAAAAACGCATTCTCCTCCAATTCTGATATGGAGAAGATGTTTGATGGTTCTGATTGGAGCAAAAGTGAAACACTTGTTGCTCGTGGTAAGGGAAAAGATAGGAGTTTCTCAAAGAACACATCTAAGACCAAGTCAATGGACAAAAATATTATTTGTCATTACTGCAGGAAGAAGGGTCACAATATATTAGAATGTTTTAAGCTACAGAACAAAGAGAAGCAGAAGGGTTCTGGTAGTAGTGATCAGTCAGGTTCAAATGTTGCCGAGTCCGATTCTGAATTTGTGTTGACAGCTACATGTTCGTCTGAAGCTTCCGATGGTTGGGTGATTGACACATGCAGTACATTCCACTTAACTCTGAACAAGCAGTGGTTTTCATGTTATGAATCAGTGTCGGGTGGAATGGTTGTGACGGGTAATGGTGACAGGTGCGAAGTTGCAAGAATTGGCTCTGCCAGATTGAGGACCCACGATGACCTAGTCAAGGTTTTGTCGGATGTGCGATATGTTTCAAAGGCGACCAAGAATCTAATTTCAGTAGGTAGTCTGACTGCAAATGGCTACAAATTCAGTGGTGAGGATGACTCCTTATCCATCACCAAAGAATCACTTATTCTGTTGAAAAGGAAGAAGTTTAGGCCCGACAAGCTATATGTGCTTAAGGGAGAAATTGTGGTGGGTGACGCAGTTGTAGCGTCATCGTTTGGTGAGGAAAATGCTCAGCTTTGGCATATGAGTTTGGGGCACATAAGTGAGAAAGGCATGGTGGTGTTGAACAAACGTGGTTTGTTTGGAAGTCAGAAAATCGATTGTCTGGACTTCTGTGAATAGTGTATTGGGGAAGCATGAGAGAGTTAGTTTCTCCGCAACAAACCACACCACTGATACTACTCTAGATTATGTCCACTCTGATTTATGGGGACCCTCACGGGTTCCATCAAAAGGTGGAGCTCTCTACATGCTCATATTTATTGATGATTTCTCCAAGAAGACTTGTGTTTATATTCTAAAACAAAAGAGTGATGTATTTCATAATTTTCAGCACTGAAAGGCTATGATTGAAAATCAAACCGGGAAGAAGATTAAGATCTTAAGGACGGATAACGGTTTGAAGTTTTATTCCTCAGAGTTTAATGATTTCTGCAAAGATGAAGGAATCGTAAGACACTGAACCGTTCGTCATACTCCACAACATAACGGAGTAACAGAACGGAGTAGCGGAACGTTTAAATCGAACTCTCTTAGATGTATGCTTCTGAATACTGACCTCACTAAGGTTTTTTGGGCAGAAGCAATGTGTACCGCTTGTTATTTAGTGAAATGTTCTCCTCACACCGTTTTGAATATGAAAACACCGGAAGAAGTTTGGTCAGGTGGAGCTTCAGATCTGTCCAAGTTGAGGGTCTTCGGTTGTCCAGCGTACGCACATGTAGACCAAAGAAAGTTGAATGCTTGGTCGTTGAAGCGTATATTCCTTGGCTACGACTTGGGTGTGAAAGGTTATCGTTTATGATGTAAGGAATCTCAAAAGCTCATAGTTGAAAGAAATGTTGTCTTTAATGAGCTTGCTATGTTATCTTCAAGGAAAGACACTGTTATTTCGACTCCTATGTCAAATGGTGCTCCGGTTCAGGTGGAGCCACCGGTAGTGAATGTCGATGAGGACTCCAGTGTGACACAAGTGGAGAGTTCGAAGTCTAAGGAAGATGATGAGTATTTGTCGGCAAGGGATAGGGAGAGGTGTCTAACCAAAAAATCTCGTAGATACGCCAAATCAGTCATTGCATATGCTCTTAGTGCAACTGAAGTTATTGGAGTATCTAGTGAGCCGAGCAAATATTCAGAGACAATTTTGGCACCCGGTTCAGCTGCTTGGGTGGGTGAAATGAATGAAGAGATAAAGTCTCCTTATAAGAACCAAACTTGGAAGCTGGTAGAACTTCCAACAGGAAAAATGGTCGTTAGCTGCAAATGAGTCTTCAAGAAGAAAACCGAGGGTTCCTCAGATGTGAGATACAAAACTCGATTGGTTGCTCATTGTTTTAGTCAGGTGAAGGGTGTGGATTATAATGATATTTTCTCACCCGTTGTAAAGTATACTTCTATTCGTGTTTTGTTGAGTTTGATTGCAATTCATGATTTAGAGTTAGAGCAACTTGATGTGAAGACCGCTTTCCAACATGGAGAATTAGAGAAGCAGATTTATATGTCCCAATCAGAGAACTTTGTGGTCGAGGGTAAGAGAATCAGGTCTGTTTGCTAAAGAAGTTGTTTTACGGGTTACAACAGTCGCCCTGACAATGGTATAAAAGATTTAATTCTTTTATGGTTGGATATGATTACAACAGATCAAAGTATGATTGTTGTGTTTACCGAAAGGTATTTCCAGATGGCTCTCTTATTTTGTTATTACACTATGTAGATGATATGTTGGTTGCAGCTAAGGACAAGTCTACAATATTTGAGCTTAAAGAGTTGTTAAAGCCAGAGTTCGAGATGAAGGATCTCGGTTCAGCTAAGAGAATTCTAGGTATGGAGATCCATCGTGATCGTAAATGCAAGAGTTTGTTTCTCTCCCAGCAACAATATATTGAGAATATCTTACATCATTTTGGCATGGAGGGTGCCAAGTCTAAAAGAATTTCTCTCGTCGCGCATTTTAAGCTCTTGATAGACTTGTGTCCCAAGAAGGAGGAGGATAAGGCATACATGTCGTATGTGCCTTATACTAGTGCAGTTGGCAGTTTGATGTATGTCATGATATGCACTCGTCCAGATATAGCTCATGTGGTCAATGTTGTGAGCCGTTATATGTCGAATCCAGGAAATGAGCATTGGTCAGTTGTGAAATGGATTCTCAGGTATCTGAAAAGTACAACTAAGAAATCTCTAAAATTTGGTCAATCTTCGTATTCGTTGATGGGGTTTGTTAATGCCGATTATGCGGGAGACCGCGATAGACGAAGATCTACGACTGGTTACGTGTTCACTGTTGAGAGCACAACTATTAGCTGGAAAGAGACGTTGCAACACACTGTTGCTTTGTCTACAACAAAGGCAGAGTATGTGGAAACGACCGAGGGTATAAAGGAAACTCTTTAGCTGAAGGTCTATTTGGAGAGTTTAGTCCAGGTCAGAATACAGTGGTTGTCTATTGTGATATTCAAAGTGTCATTCATCTGACGAAGGATCAGATGTACCACGAGAGGACGAAGCATATCGATGTCCGTTATCACTTAATTCAGGAAGTTGTTGCTGAAGGAGGTGTGATGGTGAAGAATGTGGGCACAGAAGATAATCTGGCTGATATGTTGACAAAGCCCGTCATTTCAACTAAGTTCATGGTATGCTTAAACTTGGTTGGTTTGAGCTCCGAGTAGGTGGAGCTACGACGACGACACGAGGAAGGAAATGTTTCTTCATGTTTTGGGGGCTATTCAAGGTAAAGGTGGAGATTGTTGTTGTTTACCTTGAATATGTGAATTAAGTATTACTGTGAAAAAAACAGACAGACGGTCGACCAGTAGTGTAGTTTGTTGTCCAAGAAAAGTGTTTGGAGTTTTTCGGTCGACCGGTAGTTCTCACTCGGTCGACTGTTTATATTTCTGGACGTCCTAGACAAAGTGTCTGGGCACGTTCGGTCGACCGTAAATGCACTCGGAGGTTTCAGAACATTGCCTGGAGTTTTTCGGTCGACGGTTAGTTCGCAATCAGTCGACCAATTGAAGTTTCAGAATATTGCCTGGAGTTATTCGGTCGACCAAAGGCGCACGATGGTCGACCGATGGACTCAAGAATTAGTTACATGTTTAAGTTCGGTCGACCGACAGGTTTAACATTTCTGCTCACGATCTGCACATTCTTTTCTCCATTTTCTGGTGCAATTAATACTTGTTTTGGCATAGTATATAATTGCAATTTTGTCCCCTTTGTAATACCATAATTACTATTTTATACTATGCATTCTTTAGAGAAAGAAAGAGAACATCTTTGTGGATTCGGTAGGAGCAATTTCAACCGAGATTTCTTCGCCAGTTGGTCGTGTGTTCTGTAAGTATCTCTTGTAATCAGTGTCTCTATAGTAGATTGAGGTTGTGTCGTATGTGATTTTTCCCGCAATGAGTTTCCACATTAAATCTTGCGTTCTTGCGTGTTTTGCATAGTTTGGTGTTTTACGATTTGCATTATTATTTTTTCTCTCTTCCGTCGAATTTGCTATTTCGTCCCGTTACGTATTTTGGGATTGATTTTATTTCTTAACATGAGGTTTGTAAAACTTAAAATTTATCGAACTTCAAAACTCAAGTCATTCAAAGACATGGCGTATGTCTTAAATCAATATGATCAATTTTAAACGTTACCTTGCCGTCAAACTGTGGGTATGTGATGAATCTAATAAGATTTTGATGTTTTCATCAGCTCTCTTGGAGCCGTTTGATCAGTGTGTTGCTAAATCGACTTCCAGCAAAAGCGTAAGCTATCTATAAATTATGTTTTACTTTCTGAACTGTTATTCGTCGCCGTAAAACTACTTAAATCGCCCGTAAGATTACCATTTTGCCCATCTACACTTTCTACTAATATAACTCCTCATTTCACTCTTTTAACACAACTTTCTCTTCATATCACTCTTCTATTCACCACATAAGATGTCTCGGAGGGCAGGAAAAGAACCAGCGGAGACCCCTGACTACTCACATCTGGTAAATTACCTTGTTTATTTCAATTAATTTTTTTAAAAAAAACATTTTTGAGTCGGGCGTCTGAGGGAGACGCCCGACCCAACGAGAGGGTGGTCGCGGGAACCGCCTGTACGACATTGCAGGCATGGCGTTCAGTGATGACTGAGGATATGACGGCGACCGTGGTTGACAGTGGATTGGGTCACTTGTCGTACAGCATGTTTTCCTGCATCGACATGCCGTTGATTTCGGCATTCGTAGAGCGGTGGCAGCCTGACACCAACACTTTCCACTTGCCGTTCAGAGAGATGACGATCATGTTGCATGACGTCTTTCAGATTCTGCACATTCCTGTTGAGGGTCCCATGGTCAGTGCGCAGGCGCCAACATCTGAGCTGAAGTTATATGTATCTGAGTTGCTGGGTGTCAGCCTGGAGGGTCTTGGGCGGGATAGCTCATTTTGGAGTGACGGTGGTGTTAGTATCGACGCTGTGGACGAGTGTTGCAGACGGGGGCTACCACCACGGACTGAGGATACGCAGATGACTGCTTATTTCTTCTTACTGCTAGGCTGCGTATTGTTTGTCGACAAGAGCGGTTCCAGACTGAGACCACGCGACTTATTGGAGGCGAGGGACCCAGATACCATTGGTGATTACTCATGGGGGTCGGCGACGTTGGCATATCTGTATCGCCAGCTGGGCATATCTAGTCGTGCTGATTGTGGTTAGATTACGGATTGCTCTATCATAATCCGTCTGTGAATCAGAAATCATGACTTTCCTCCACCTTCCACCCCTGAAAATCTCTGCAGACTGCTTGTCCTTGCCGAATACGTGGTATGCGTAGTTGTACACGTCTTTGTTGATATGTCAGGTGCATAGTAAATGAGCTCACTCAGGAAAAACCTCTGCCACTGGCCGCATCAGACTCATCTCCCAGTCCGTAATTATTGTTGTCGGGCTAACAATATCCAATAACATATCTCGCAATCTCTCCAACACCCACCGGTAACTAGACTCCGTCTCATCCTGCAAAATCGCATATCCGACGAGGAAATTCATGTTTGTTGGAGTAACTCCAACCATCTCAAACAAAGGCATCTTGTACTTATTCGTCTTATACGTCGAATCCATACAGATTACGAATGGGTATGTACGTAACAACTGAACTGAAGTCGAATGTGCCAAAAATGCGTGAGTCAAAACATCAGTTTCTTCATCTGCCACAATCCAATGCAAATACTTATGCTGCACTGCCTGATGTGAATGAAATTTATACCGCAAGTGCACGGCGTCAATGAAGACATGACAAATACGGGTCGAACACAAGGAGGGAGAGATTTGTTATTAGTGTGATTTCGATTGGGGGAAAGGAGAGAAGAAATAAGTTGGTTTTGAGATTTTTGATTTTTAATTATCTAAAGCAAGAAACAAGAACAATTAAAACTAAAACAAGAACAAAGATGTGAATTCCGTTGAGTGGAGATTTAGATTTAAGGTTTAGATTAGAGAATTCAGAAACTTATAATAAATCATATTAGTTATAAAGCATTACATGATAAATGATTTAACATAAACTCAAGTAATCAAAATATACTAACACGAAATTAAAATAATAACATTCATTCATCTTCTCTTCACCCTAAATCCGTCACCTCCACCCTTTGGAAGGAGTTAGAAACTCATAGAGGGAGGAAGAATGGGTCCTTGAGACATTACAAAAGAAAACTAAAAGTAAGAAATAAAAGACAGAATTTTATTAATGAAAAGAAGAATACAAAACTAAGACTAAGAATAAAAACTACAACCAAAGACTAAGGACCCTTCTAACATCGTTCTCGGGTCTATTTATAGTTGTTACAAGAGACCTAAGTATAGAATTGAAGAGTACACGTGTCCAGACACGACTGGACAAAATTGGAGCACACAGATCGCTGAGGGGGTGACGTTTCCGCCGCACAATGTATGTGATATGCGGCGATTTCGCCGCACAATCTTCTCTGATTTAATCCGGATTTTTGCTGGTAGTTTATGGTATGATTTGATCCTCCTTTGCGCGTCTGGATGATTTCTTTCCATTCTTTTGAGCTCCGGATTAATTCCTTTATATGTTTGGAGATTTACATTGATTTTTCTTTAGATTTTCTCCAAGATAATATTTTGGTGCTTTAATTGCAATTAGGTCCCCGGCTACTTTTGTGCTTAAGTCCTTGTTCTTTTTGCAATTAGGACTTGAATGCTTTTATGCTTGGATACATTTCCATTCGTAACCCGATAATCTTGAACTTGGTCTTTATGATAGAAATGAGTCTTTTGCACGCGTTTATGCTCGGGATGTGGGTAAATTGCATTCAGGTCCCTGTATTCTGTAAATAAGACTAAACACATACCTTAGTAACATTTATTGATGTAAAAGTAATCTAAATGAAAGACATATGATGCAATGTATGCAATGCATCACTGCCTCTCTGAGAAACTGTTGTGCGGGATTCCTGTCTTCAGATTTCGTCATCCTCATGTACTCTCTGAAGTTGTAAATGTGTCTTTGATTCGGATTATCGTCCGGAAATTTCTTCTTTACCGCCAACAAAATGTTACGGGATCTTCCTTGTGCCTCTGTCATATCACGAACAATTTGCTTTGCCCCAGCACTAAGTCCGCTGACCTGTCGGTGACCCTCGGAATAAACTGCCAATGGGTGGTTGTGCTGCCCATACATGCTACTAGAAACAATAATCCATCCATCACGATCTCGTCGCTCCACCACTTTTACCAAAAACCGACAATTGCAACCTTTTCTTTTTGTATTCTTTCACAATGCAATACTCGTATCATGAGAACTCATCTCACGTCTGGGATCACATCTGAGGTAACAATTCATCCGGTTATCTGCTTTTGGTTTGTACGATGATATAACCAAAAAAAATATGACTCCTATTGCAATTTGTTTCGCCCATTTACAACCTTCCTCGATTGTTGTAAATATTTCTTTACTGTCAAAAAGCTCACTGTAATCTACTCCATCACCACCGAAATCTTGCAACGGAACCTGAAAAATTTGAATTTAACAAAAAATTAAAAAAAAACGGACGTCTGGCTAAGCCGCCTCCACCTTTGTGGAGGCGTGCATCTAAGCCGCCTCCAGCTAGGTGGAGGCGTTTGGCTAAACCGCCTCCACCTATGTGGAGGCGGCCTATCCAGACGCCTCCACCTGGGTGGAGGCGGCTTAGGCAGACGCCCGAGTCGGGAAAAAAATTCCACCCTCGTTACCTCGCCGGATTCTAGTGCTTCGCCAGACATTTTCGTGGTGTTGATACTGGAAATATGAGTAAAACTGAGTCAAACACCTTGTTTAAAGACACGGGACGAAATCGGTATTAATTGATTTGTTAAGGGCAAAAAGGTCATTTTTGGACGATTTAAGTAGTTTTCCGGCGACGAATAATAGTTCCTTTACTTTCGCTTCGAAAAAAAAACTCTAAATAATGACTTGGTTTTTGTGTCGTGGACCCAAGTTGGGCAACCAAATCACATCGGATTACAAAGTCCACTTCTACCCGATCCACATTGTCAAACTAGATCTAGTCTTTGGGACACAAGCAAAATAAAGCTGTTGACTCTAATCAAACAGCCTCATAATGTTAGTCAATAAAAATCGTAGTTAATTAAGAGATAAGTGTGTTTATTGCATCCACTAGCACCTAAGGTCAGCCCTAAAACTCGAGTAGGACAAGGAGACTTGCCACGTACGCCGTCCAATATATATAATATACAATAAAAAATGAGTTCACGTATTCAAATTCTATGTCGCTGAAGGGGCACATAGATGTTGCTTATAATAGCATATTGCTATATTATCTAATTATACATAGGTATATCATAGTTATAAGTGGCATTAACTAGCCAGGGACTAGTATTTTTGTAATATCCTGAATTTTTTAGTTTAGGTAATAATCAAATATCTTAATGGACTAATTAAGATTGTTGGATGATTGTGTGGTTTTAGGAGAAGATGGAATTTTGAGAAGAATATTGAGAAGAAAAAGATGGAGATTTTGAGGCAAGTACTGATTCGTTATTCTTCAGTTTCATATCATGTCTGTCTCTCTTGATATTCGTAGTTGCATGCATGTTGAGCATTAATATTGATTTTATGGATATGCATATGATTGCATGGTGGTGTTTCGGTCGACATGTCCTGTGGCTGTGTGTATGTTTCTAGCAGAGCAACTTAGGAAAGAGCTGCCTAACGGACAGCGTGGAGCCACCCGAGAGAGGAAAGGGCTGTCTGTCGTTAGTGTGGAGCTACCAGGTGTGCGTCTGACAGATTGATAGATTTCAGAAGCACAGGATGTGGTCGAATCTGAATGGGGGTTTCAAATTGATATGCATGCATTTTATTTGTGATGCATGTCTCTTGATTGTGCTTATTGACTGAATGTCATATTCTGTATTATTTTCCACATGATTATGATTCTGATTGATTGATGGTTGGTACTTGCGGGCTGTCGAGCTCACAATTTGTTGATTATATTTTTCAGATTATTATGGGCCTATCAGATGGATTTAAATATCAGAGTGCGTAGCGGTCAGGATCGTGGATCGTATCTTAACGCACCGGGTTCGGGCAGGGTGAGCAGTTGTCCGGGCTCGGGGCGTTACAATTTTAGTTGAGGGGTGAGCTGCCATGGAATGTTTCCATGTATGTTTATTGATTTGTGTTTACACTTGACTTGTGTTTGTAAGAAACATTCTCAAATATTTAACCGATTTAGGACTATTTTCACATACCTCTGCACGTGCAACTGAGACTGTATATCTGATTTTCAAGTAACAACAGACTGGATGACGTTGGCCAACGATCAAACCATTAGCTCTGATACCTTGTTGGAATCAAGAACTTTTAATCTTTGTCGTTTCCAGAGAAATCTGGATCTCCAATTAAGAAAAAAGATAAACTGCAAAATAAGATTGTTGTAATTGTCTGATAAACTCAAACGAATACGACAAGTTAATAAGTTAAGTTCAATTCTTGACAGTCCAATGGACTTATATATATATATATATATATATATATATATATATATATATATATATATAACGTAAGCAGCGTGAATGGGACGGTGCGAAGACTTCCCGATGTTCTTGTCAACGCTCCGTGGTGAAGACTTACGTCTGTTCGGTTTATGTTGTACATCTCTCCGTAATAAATCACCATTTCGAGTAAGATATTACGTCGAAGAAGCGTCTGATGCCGACTCCGAAGGTTCTTGACAACGTAAGCAGCGTGAATGAGACAGTCATGTTTAAGTCTTACATATTCTTTCCGATTTACTGGGAAAATATATATTATTTTTGTAATTTGTGTGTGTGTTGTGTTTGTAATGGAAATCTGAGATGCTATTTTTTTCCTAAACGTAATTCTTGTGGGGTAAAATATACAGTGGGAGATTTGTTGAGTTTGTGCGGGGGTGGCAGGGGGCGGCAGCCCCTGCGGGGGACGTGAGCCATATATTGATTCGTTTATTGCATTCCATATATTCGACATCATATTATTGCATTCCATATATTGATTCGTTTATTCCGACAATAATGAAGCCATATATTATTCCGGACTGCAAATACACTTATTTCGGACTGCAAATACACTTATTCCGGACAGCAAATACACTTATTCTGGACAACAAGTCCACTTATTCCGGACAAACTTTATGTTTCGTTTCTGGACACACTTTATTCTTAAACCGGACAACAAATACACTTATTCCGGACAAACTTTATGTTCCGTTTCTGGACACACTTTATTCTTAAACCGGACAACAAATACACTTATTCCGGACAACAACTACACTTATTCCGGACAGCAAATACACTTATTCCGGACAGACTTTCTGTTCCGTTTCTGGTCACATTTTCTTCTTATTCCGGACTGCAAATACACTTATTCCGGACTGCAAATACACTTATTCCGGACAACAAATCAACTTATTCCGGACAAACTTTATGTTCCGTTTCTGGACACACTTTATTCTTAAACCGGACAACAAATACACTTATTCCGGACAGCAAATACACTTATTCCGGACAAACTTTCTGTTCCGTTTCTGGACACACTTTCTTCTTATTCTGGACAACAAATACACTTATTCCGGACAGCAAATACACTTATTCCGGACAAACTTTCTCTTCCGTTTCTGGTCACATTTTCTTCTTATTCCGGACTGCAAATACACTTATTCCGGACAGCAAATACACTTATTCCGGACAACAAATCAACTTATTCCGGACAAACTTTATGTTCCGTTTCTGGACACACTTTATTCTTAAACCGGACAACAAATACACTTATTCCGGACAACAAATACACTTATTCCAGACAGCAAATACACTTATTCCGGACAAACTTTCTGTTCCGTTTCTGGACACACTTTCTTCTTATTCTGGACAACAAATACACTTATTCCGGACAGCAAATACACTTATTCCGGACAGCAAATACACTTATTCCGGACAACAAATCAACTTATTCCGGACAAACTTTATGTTCCGTTTCTGGACACACTTTATTCTTAAACCGGACAACAAATACACTTATTCCGGACAACAAATACACTTATTCCAGACAGCAAATACACTTATTCCGGACAAACTTTCTGTTCCGTTTCTGGACACACTTTCTTCTTATTCTGGACAACTACACTTATTCCGGACTGCAAATAAACTTATTCCGGACAGCAAATACACTTATTCCGGACAACAAATCAACTTATTCCGGACAAACTTTATGTTCCGTTTCTGGACACACTTTATTCTTAAACCGGACAACAAATACACTTATTCCGGACAACAAATACACTTATTCCGGACTGCAAATACACTTATTCCGTACAACAATATACACTTATTCCGGACAGACACATAACGTAAACAGGACAAACACATAATGTAAACTGCACACACACATAAAGTAAGCTAGACAAATTAAGTTGATCCAACGTAAAACTTAAAAACAAATATTTTATTATGATAAGTGTGGGCTCTGCACGAATAATGAGACTGCACGATGTCCTAGGGTCTGCACACTGTCTTATCTGTGTATTGGGAAATGAATCGTTCAACTTAAAGAACCGGCATTTTTTAAAAATATCAAAACGCGCGAAGAGAAATTTCGTTGACTGGACGCTGACTCAAAGAAAAATATCTGAGCTGTACAGATCCACGTAAGGCGCGTCCGTAACGCGCGCGTCCGTCTATAACTACTCATATAATATTTACCCCTAAAAAATATTAGGATACGTACTTAATGTAGTAGCAGTGCATGCTTGCATGTGTGATGTGTCCTCCCACGACGACAACCATCTGATTTTCCTGCATTAACGTTCCTTGTATCATCATATAATGAATAAATAGGAAAAACAAATATTAACGTACATTTTCAAGAAAACCCTCGCAATAAATAAGCAGCTGCTGCAAACACTCATGTCAACTCCTCAAACCTCGCATGTTGCCATCCCACCACTTGGCCGCCGGACGCAGCCATCTGTACCACCGCTTTACCTCCAAAACCGCCTCCTTTATTTAAGTCAACGATAACAAACATGTTCTGTACGTAAACCGAGCAAGAGAATTATCCGGCCAATATGGAGCCACAAGTACTAGTAGTAGTCATGTTGCTCTCGCTTCTTGTCTCAAATTCTCTTGCCACAAAGGAAGAAGTGATTGCCTCCGCTCGTGCCGGGACCAACCTCGGCATGAACCACTTCTCAGCGTCGAGGGTTATGGTCGGGGAGGGCGGTGGCGAGAACGTCGCATGGACGGAGTGCCGGAAGTTATATGAGGAGAGTGACGATCGGCTGCGGAGGTGGCGAGGGGATGGGGATTTGTTCGACGTGAAGACGTGGGTGAGTGCTGCGTTGACTAGTCACCGGACGTGTCTGGATGGGCTGGCGGAGAGAAGTGTTCCTGTGCCGGAGATTGCTAGGAATGTTACGAGTTTGCTCGCCGGAGCTCTCGCGAGGTCCGCTGTGTTGCGAGAAGACAAGAGGAAGAGTGAGTTCAAGGAATGCTTGTTCGTGAACTGGTTTTGGTAGTGTTAATTGATTAATTCGCTCCTCGCATGCATCATTGGAATGGTCACACTAATGTTTCATCGTGTACTTACATATGGCCACACTCCTGAAATCAGCTTTAGAAATATTATAATCTGAGGTTAGTTACGGACTGTCAAACTCCAATCTAAAATCTACCGTTGATTAATATACTTAACAATGTATAATCTAACATTTTCAATGTTATGACATTCAAGTAAATGTCTTGGAATTTGATGCGTCAAATCCGTTATTCAAACTCCGAGTAAATTATAATAATTTAGGGTCAACTCAATACATGTTTTCTTATATATTTTTAACAAAATCCTTCAATTTAATTGATTTCTTCAACTTTAATCCTTGACTAGTTTTCACTCTTTTCCCCGCTAAATTTTATAACTTAACCTCTCGATTAATTTTCAAATTTTAAAAATATTGTTTATTGTTTAGACTAAAGTGTTTGTCGTGCACGTCTTGGACTTGTACATATCAAGAAAGCTAAAACGTCAAACTAAGCTACTCAACACCTTAAGTGTTAATTTCACCATCAAGTTGGAATATATCCTACCATCTAAAAGAACATTAAGAAGTAAAATAGGCATGCTAAATTTGATCATTTGCTTTCATTCGTGTCTAGCCTGTTTACGATCTCACATTTAGCTAGCCAAATTAATATTACATGCTTTGCAAGACTCCAAACGCAACTTGAGTAGACAAATTTAACTAAAAGAGCTATCTTGTTTTTGTTACATTTAGACGAGCACCAACGGCCACAGCGACAACATTGGAACTCCACGGCTGGTAAAATGCAACTGCTAGAAAGATGGCACCCGCAGACCGGGCAAGTGGACATGGTGGTGTCCCAAGATGGCTCATCGGAATATCGGACCATCAACCAAGCCGTGGATGCAGTGGCGTCTCGTAAAAAATTGCAATCCCAGAAGCATCGGAGGATTGTGGTGTACGTCAAGGCAGGGGTGTATAAAGAGAACGTTGAGATAGGAAGGGACGTGAACAACGTCATGTTCGTCGGAGACGGCATTGGAAGAACCATAGTGACTGGTCGCCGGAGCGTACCTGATGGTTACACCACATACGGGTCAGCCACCTTCGGTATTGATATTCTGATTCCTACTTTTGATGCGCAATGTAAATGAAGTTAGTGTAGTTGTGAAATCAACTCTTAAATTAACTAGCTAGAGATGACGGATCACAAAACACATGACCAAGTTATTACCTTTGTTTGTGCCATTGTAAACAATTCATACCCTAAAATTTGAGCTCTTTGAACAACTAAAACCATGAATTTTGATACTAGTTATTAGAGAAGTCTCACGTACAATGTATTTATAGGTATTTTTCAGGTTATAAGTTTTTGGATTCCTTTACTGATTTGGTTTTGAATTAGATACTTAGACTTTAATTATGCAGGTACACCCTTCATTATGTATTTTGTATAATTTTTATTTATTTTGGTCATATTTAGGTTGATACCATCTTTTTCTAGACATGGAGATGGTGGTGTTAGTACATCATCATATTTCTACCAATCTTAACACCACTAGTATATTTTCACCCTATCTTCACACCTAAAATAGCTTGTTTCTCTTAATAATAAAATTATAAAACACATAATTTTTTTACATCAACATCAAAATTGAGATGTAAGAAATTAAACGATGGTAGAGGAAATATCTGCATTAATTATAAGATCAAGATGCAGGCGAAAGTACATCGATCTGATTCGAAGAACATCAATGTCAATGTATAAAAAAGATAGGAGGATAGTTATAAAAGTCGCCATGCCATATCATGTAAGTTTTGTGTTTTTGTGAAGGGGTGTCCGGTGATGGATTTTGGGCAAGAGACATAACTTTTGAGAACACAGGGGGGGCAAAGAAACACCAAGCCGTTGCACTACGTGTGAATTCAGACCAATCGGTGTTCTACAGGTGCGGCATTGTAGGCTACCAAGACACACTCTTTGCACACTCCGGCCGCCAATTCTACCGCGAGTGCCACATCCACGGTACCATTGACTTCATCTTCGGCAACGCCATAGCCGTCCTCCAACACTGCCTCATCGTGGTGAGGCGACCAATGCAGCACCAGGCCAACATGATCACGGCGCAAGGGAGGGATGACCCCCACGACATCACGGGGCTGTCCATACACGAGTGTCGGGTGGTGCCAGTGAGGGACCTCGTGTCGGGGACATGCAACACATTCCTGGGGAGGCCATGGAAGAGGTACTCGAGGACGATCGTCATGAGGACGGACCTAGATGGATTGGTGCACAAGAAGGGGTGGGCGGAGTGGCATGGGAGGTTCGCGCTTGACACTCTATACTATGGCGAGTACATGAACACCGGTGCAGGGTCCGGGACGGATGGTCGGGTGAGTTGGGGTGGATTTCATGTCTTCGGGAGGCCGGATGAGGCCGAACCATTCACGGTTGGGAGGTTTATACAGGGAGACCGGTGGTTGCCGGAGACCGGAGTGCCATTCTCGTCTGGAATGTGATATAAACAGTAGAAAACTGGTGGGATCGGTTGTGGTTGATGTATTGACACTAAGCATTTGTTAGTTCAAGTGCAATATATATGTGTACAACTGTTGGTAAGACATTCATGTGTAGCGTATACGGGGCAGTCTGGACTTAGGAACCAGTCTCAATGTCCTATTTTGGTTGAATATTCAAAATAATCTTCTATGACTTGCATTATTGGACGTCCAGAACTAGTTTTCAGTTTAATTTCCTACTTTTTCTTTAACAACTTTACTTTACTCTCGTTTGGCCATTACTTTGGTTTCTTTATGAGTCTATAAATAACCCCTTACTTAAGTAAGCTTACTCCCTAACATAAGACTGCTTTTTAACTATTTTCTCACAAAGTCACAAGCTATCTCATTCACTCACTTGATTTTGATTCCAAGTGCTCAAGATGAGTTCTTCCGTGCAAGGTTGTAGCTCTAGATTGGATTGGAGCATCCAGTACCCAGGATTGGTTGTTTGTTTGCTACCTTGCAGTGTGAAAGGTTTATTCTTCGTGCCAAAAAAGAGGTAGTGGAACTCTTGATGGACTAGGACGGAAGTATGCTGAACCCTATAAATCTCACTTGCCGATTACGTGATATGCTTCTTGTTCCTTTAAGTTTTTAATTCCACATTTGCATCCATACTTCGTCCCCCTCCCCTTCCCTTCCTCTTTCCAATATGGTTCCCAGATAAACTATTTTTTCTCACTCTAGCTAACATCCAAACATCACTTGAATTCTTCGGAATCTAACTGTTTCGGGAATCCATATTCTTCATCTTACAAAGGGGTTCAAACTCAAAATTTTAGACAACAACGGTTTTCTAGGCATCCAAGTAACTCTCAATCTCACATCTCTAGGATATTACATGAATTGTCATTGGCTTACTACGGTATTATGCTAGTCAATCCTTCAATTTTCACCCTGTGTCTTGACCAAGGGCTCTACTAGTCATTTGAGAGTTGGTGGGAAAATAGATCAATGAGAAGCAAGATGTGACTTAAGCTCGGGAAGATTTTAGACCAGGTTCAGTCGACCGTTCAAGTAACGGTAGTCCGAGACACAAGGATTTGATTGGTCTGAACTAAGCATACGGTTGACCGAATAGAGTTCGGATCACTGTTCACCAACTTTTAGAGAACCTTTGGGTATGATCATCTCTCTTTTATTTATTTTAATATGTGTAAGAATGCATGATATTAGAATAAGAGTAGTTATACACGGACGCGCGCGTCCGTGACGCTACCTACGTGGACGGACAAGTCAGCTGCCAGTTCAGCGTCCAGTCAGCCAAAACTTCTGCGCGGGGAAAAGTAAATTACGAATTATTGGGTGCGACGGTTCATTTCCCGAAATCACGATTAGACGGTTAAACTTCACGTACATCATTAGCGGCGGGACAACATTCGAGTAACTTTCCTCCCAAGTCTTCTCCTTTTCCATTCCCCATTTCAGCCGGAGTTCCTTTCCATACGCTCATCCAAAACCTTCATTCCTGTTTTAGTCGAACGAAAATTATAACAAGGCGAAAATGGATCCTTCTCTACCTGAAACCTCCATCGCTCCTGAAATTGTAGCCGCGCAGGTGTTGTGTCAACCACGTTCTTTCTGGTTCATTTTAAGGTTCATTATTGGCCTCTAACAATTTTTTTTGGTGGTTTAAGGGAAGCACGTACTACTTCCGCGAAACGAAGTGCGGTTTCACGGCCCTTCACAAGCAGTTCGACCGGATGAAGGAGGAGGAGAAAAATGTCTTCCAACGGACGCCTTTCAGTCACTTCCTCTCCTTTCCTCACGTCACAACTGACAACGAGATACTGGGTTGGTTCGTCAAACACTTCGACGCCACTGAAGACGGTCTGAGAATAGCCACTGGGGTGGTCCCATTTACGGTAGAAGACGTCGCCCTTCTACTTAGACTAAGAGCACATGGGCAGAGAGTGGATATGGAAGCAATGTACGTAGAGAAACGTGACGGGGTGAACCTCGACAACACCCAACTACTGGGTCATCTTACCGCCACGAGCAAGATAGGCGAGGAGGAGGAGCACGTCCGACTCCTTATTTCTATGATTTTCAATCATTTTTTGTTCTTCGATGGATCACTGCGAAGTAATTAAAGCGTGGTACACGAAGCACCTTAAGAACCTCAAGCGCCTCAAGAGATATGCGTGGGCAAATGCGGTTCACACTTTCTTGGTTGAAGGCCTGGAGGAAGCCCAACGGGACCTCTCGAGGAGGAGATTGTCAGGGAACTTCTCTATGAAGCAGGGCTACGTGTATGGTTGCGTTGCCGTATTACAAGTAAGCATCTTGGTCCGGAATGAGTGTTGTGTCAGTCCGGAGTAGTGTTGGTTTATGTCCGGAATAAGTGTTTTGTCTGTCCGGGATAGGTCTTGTGTCTGTCCGGAATAAGTGTTTTGTCTGTCCGGAATAGTATCTTGTTTGTCCGGAATACGTATTGTGTCTGTCCGGATTAAGTATTTTGTCTGTCCGGAATAAGAATTTTGTCTGTCCGGAATAAGAGTTTGTCTGTCCGGAATAGTGTTGCGTCTTTTCGGAAAACGTATTGAGATTGTCTGTCCGGAATAAGAGTTGCGTCTGTCCGGAATAAATATATTGTCTGTCCGGAATAGTGTTGCGTATGTCCGGAATAAGAGTTGCGTCTGTCCGGAATAAGTATTTTGTCTGTCCGGAATAGTGTTGCGTCTGTCCGGAATAAGAGTTGCGTCTGTCCGGAATAAGAGTTGTGTCTGTCCGGAATAAGAGTTGCGTCTGTCCGGAATAAGAGTTGTGTCTGTCCGGAATAGTGTTGCGTCTGTCCGGAATAAGAGTTGTGTCTGTCCTGGGGAAGTTATGTTTCTGGTTTTTAACTCATTCCTGTTTTCAGGTGTGGCTTTGCGAGAAGTTCAAATTGGGGGATCCCCGGTCAGCATTTCCACGGTTCAAGTGTTGGACGGAAAGGTTTAGCAGACGCCAAATCCTTAGAAAATGGGAAGATCGAGGCATCAACTTGTCCCGGATTTACTCGGGTCAATTTGAGTTGAAGGGCACCCCAAAACTCAGTGCACGGGAGCATTCACTGTTGTCAGAGGATCAATTTCCTACTGAAGAAGCAACTCCCGCAGCAAAGGTTGTCTCGAAGGAAACACCTTCAACATCCACTCTACCAAGGGTACAACTCAGTGAATGCAGCATTCCATGTGACCCACTGCTACAAGAGTTGGAACTTAGTGAGGTGAAGACGAATTGGCTGCGAGCCGAAGCAGCACTTAGGGAGGCGGCCGTTAAAATTAACAACCTGGAGGAAGAACTCCGGATCTCTCAAGAAGAGTGTCGTAGGCTGAGAGTCCGTGGGGAGGAGGAAGAGAGGGAAAAGAGGGAGGAGGAAAAGAGAAATAAGAGGGAGGCGGAGGAGAGGGAAAAGAGGGAGGAAGAGAGAAATAAGAGGGAGGCGGAGGAGAGGAAGAAGACAGAGGAGAAAGAGAGGGAGAAGAGAGAGGAGGAAGAAAGGAAGAAGAGGGAGGAGCAAGAGAAGAAGAAGAGGGAGGATGATGAGAAGAAGAGGAGGGAGGAGGATGAGAGGAATAAGAGGGAGGAGGATGAGAAGAAGAGAAGGGAGGAGGATGAGAAGAAGAGGAGGATGAGGAGGGAGGAGGAAGAGAGAAAAAAACGGAGGGAGGAAGAGAGGAAGAAGAGGGAGGAGGAAGAGAGGAAGAAGAGGGAGGAGCAAGAGAAGAAGAAGAGGGAGGAGGAGGATGTGAGGAATAAGAGGGAGGAGGAAGAGAAGAAGAGGAGGATGAGGAGGGAGGAGGAAGAGAGAAAAAAGCGGAGGGAGGAAGAGAGGAAGAAGAGGGAGGAGGAAGAGAGGAAGAAGAGGGAGGAGGATGAGAGGAATAAGAGGGAGGAGGAAGAGAAGAAGAGGAGGGAGGAGGATGAGAAGAAGAGGAGGGAGGAGGAAGAGAGGAATACGAGGGAGGAGGAGGAGAGGAAGAAGAGGGAGGAGGAAGAGAAGAGGAGACAGCAGGAAAGAAAGAGGAAGGCTGTGGTATCGCTACCGCTTTTGCACCCTCAAAAAATGCGGACCATTAAACCACGCTTGCGCACAGAACATATAGACGAAGCGCAAATCAAATCTGGCCAAGATGAGGCACAGAAGAATGCCGCAGAAAAACAAGAAGAAATAAAGGAGGCCGAAGAAGCCACCACAAAAACAAAGGGGGCCGAAGAAGCCAGTGAAGAAATATACGAGGCCAACGAAACAGCGAAAGATGAACTGACAGCCCATGTTTCGTCCACGAGGCCCGATGTGGATGCGACCGCCTTGAGAACGCTGACCAATGATGAGGTACGTCGTTTATTGAATGCAACGGCTCCCGAACGAGAAGCCAAAGATATTATCTGGAGGGGGGGTCTGAGCAATATCCGCAGGGGTGATCTGAAGGAGATGATTTCGGCAAAAACAGAATTCACCAACGAAACTATTGATGGCCTAATTGAGGTACTCCTCAGAAGAGGAGGGCAACAAAAGGTGGTCTGCTTATCATCCTTCGAATCGGAAATGATTGTGGAGGGACAGGGAGAAGATATAAGGAAAGATTATTTACTCCCAAAAATTGAAGGAATAAATATGGAGGAAGTCATCATCGCACAGCCATGCTGTTTGGCCGGCCACTGGACTCTGTTCATTGCCCACGGACCTCGATCAGAGTTCATTCAGTACAACAGCCTCTCCCGCACACTTAAAAGAGGTGACAATCCTAACCGTTTAGTCGGAACTCATGAATGCACCACGTCTAAGATAGCGGGATTCTGGCGAGGGTTGTTGAAGGTCGACTGGCCGCTGAGAGTTGAGAGGAAGGGTAGCCAACGACAACAACCGGGGAGTAACGACTGCGGGCCATACGTTTTGTACTGGATGAAGCGTTTGATGGAGAATGCTGATCCGACTCAGCCGAAGCAGAGCAAGGTTATTCACCGTTTTAGAGGCGATTTGACCAATTTCTTACTCGAAGACTCTGGGATGTGCGATCAACAATAAACGACTCTGGATGTTTTAATTTTTTTTACAAAGTTATACATGTATACATGTTAAAATTACATAGACTATTTGAATGATTTATCAATACAGGGACATTTGGTGTTGGGTTAAATTATCAATACAAGGACATGTATAAATTATCAATACTCTTAAACCGGACAACAAATACACCTATTCCGGACAGCAAATACACTAATTCCGGACAACAAATACACTTATTCCGGACAGCAAATACACTTATTCCGGAAAAACTTTATGTTCCGTTTCTGGACAAACTTTATTCTTAAACCGGACAACAAATACACTTACTCCGAACAACAAATACACTTATTCCGGACAGCAAATACACTTATTCCGAACAACAAATACACATATTCTGGACAACAAATACACTTATTCCGGACAGCAAATACACTTATTCCGGACAGCAAATACACTTATTCCGGACACACTTTATTCTTAAACCGGACAACAAATACACATATTCCGGACAACAAATACACTTATTCCGGACAACAAATACACTTATTCCGGACAACAAATACACTTATTCCGGACAGCAAATATACTTATTCCGGACAAATTTTTTGTTCCGTTTCGGGACACACTTTATTCTTAAACCGGACAACAAATACACTTATTCCGGACAACAAATACACTTATTCCAGACAGCAAATACACTAATTCCGGACAGCAAATACACTTATTCCGGACAGCAAATACACTTATTCCGGACATACTTTATTCTTAAACCGGACAACAAATACACATATTCCGGACAACAAATACACTTATTCCGGACACCAAATACACTTATTCCGGACACACTTTATTCTTAAACCGGACAACAAATACACATATTCCGGACAAAAATACACTTATTCCGGACAGCAAATACACTTATTCCGGACAAACTTTTTGTTCCGTTTCGGGACACACTTTATTCTTAAACCGGACAACAAATACACTTATTCCGGACAACAAATACACTTATTCCGGACAAACTTTTTGTTCCGTTTCGGGACACACTTTATTCTTAAACCGGACAACAAATACACTTATTCCGGACAACAAATACACTTATTCCGGACAGCAAGTACACTTATTCCGGACAGCAAATACACTTATTCTGGACAGCAAATACACTTATTCCGGACACACTTTATTCTTAAACCGGACAACAAATACACTTATTCCGGACAACAAATACGCTTATTCCGGACAACAAATACACTTATTCCGGACAGCAAATACACTTCTTCCGGAAAAACTTTATGTTACGTTTCTGGACAAACTTTATTCTTAAACCGGACAACAAATACACTTATTCTGAACAACAAATACACTTAATCCGGACATGGATGAATCGTAATCCGGACGGACATGGATGAATCGTAATCCGGACGGACATATAACGTAATCCGGACATACTTGTAACTTTATCCGAACATAAATATAACTTATTCCGGACAGGCATACAACAAACCAAAATTACTTAAATATATTTGTCGCCATCATAAATTAATTCACAAACGAACAAGCAAAGAAATAGTTGAATCTTATGCAATAATACGGACAGACATACAATGACTTTCAACAAAATTAAATAGGAATAATTCCAACCAAGGACAAATACAATAATCAAGGAGGAACTCCCTCGTAATGCAAATTCATGTCCCAGTCATCGAAATCGTGATCCCCCGGTTTGGGTGCTGCAGGGTGTAACGGGGGTAGAACCTTATTCCTGATGATTTTCTTAACGTTACTTTTAATTATTTTCTCAGACAAAGAAATCCGTCGTTTCCTCGGCGGTCTGCCTTTCCGTCTTGCCTTATCCGGATTGAGAACGGATGTACCATCGAACACAGGATCAGGTCGTTGCATACGTTCCTTAAGCAACTCAAGTGCCTCTACCGCCTGAAGATATCTGTCGTTTGAGTCGAAAGCGGCCTCGGCGATCCAAACCGCACGACTCATTATGTCGTCGTGGCGACGAAGCGCATTGTTCCCCGTTATGCCACTTTGAAGGGGAAACTTGACTCCATAGCTCCTTCGGATATCCTTCCTCCATCGGTGGACGATGTAAGACTCGGGGAACAACGCGTTTGGACGTATTCGGGCAATAACAACATAAACGTGACAACATAGGATACCGACGTGATCAAACATTCTGCAATCGCATACCCACTTCTCATCTCTAATTTGCACTGTGAACCGTTTCGACAATGGGAGGATATGTGTCAATACATGTTCGGTCACGTTGAAGTGCAATGTGTCGTCCTCGTTGAACTCATCCTTGATGTCGCAGTACATCATCTTCCCAATTTCTAACTGCACCTTCTTGAAGACACCCATCGTATACAACTCACCCAATTGCCTCTCGAATGGATATTTCGAAATCAATTGCGGAGCCTTATGCTGACAATCGAAATCAGACAGAGCTTCCTTCTCATACTTGTGGCGTACTGCGAGTTCGTATTGTTGAACGAACTGCTTAAGTGTCGTCCTTGATGTGAGGTACTTATCGAAGAAGACGTTCATACCCTCACTTCTCTGGGTTGATGTCATTCCTGCGGAAAAACAATCCCGCCAAAATGCAGGTACCCAGCGCTCTCGAATTGCATAAATGGATCGGAGCCAATTATTGTCGTGGAACTCGAAATCATCTAGAAAACCCTGCCAATTCCGCTCGAATTCTGCCGGAGTCTTGGAATCGAATACACAGTTGTTGAGGTCAAACAACGTATGCTCCCGGTACTTCGTGGGCAGCTTCACAGGGGCCTTATTCATTATGTGCCATATACAAAATCTGTGCCGCACTTTAGGGAACACAGTCCTCACAGCCGCAGCTATGGCGCCACATTGGTCTGTTATGATCGTCGGGGGGCTTGTATCTGCACACAACGCGATCAAGATAAAAACATATGTTAATCGGGACAAAAATAACGTAAACCGGACAGACGTCAAGGGTAAACCGGACGAGCAAAAAACGTAAACCGGACAGACGTAAGGGATAAACCGGACGAGCAAAAAACGTAAACCGGACAGACGTAAGGGATAAACCGGACGAGCAAAAGACGTAAACCGGACAGACGTAAAGGGTAACCGGACAGGCACATAACGTAAAACAGACAAAGCCGGACAAAATAAAACACGTACCGTTCATGCACGTCAACCATGTTTGGAACAACCAAATGTAATTTTGTGTCGTCTTGGAAGAGAGGAGTGCGCAACCGAGTAGGACAGACTGGTAGTGGTGATTTACCCCCACAAATGGGGCAAAAGGCATGTCATACTTGTTTGTTATGTATGTTGTGTCGAAACATATTGCATCTCTAAAGTAAGAGTAAGCAGCTCGAGAACGACTGTCGGCCCAGAACACATTTCGTAGTCTGCCTTCGTCGTCCATATCCATTACGTAAAAGAAGCGGGAATCATTCTTCTGCATCCTGATGAAATAATCTTGGATAGCTTGCGCATCTCCTGGTCCCATTTTGAGGTTTCTAACCTCGTTCACAACATTCATGCGAAACATAATTTTTATGACAAAGCTAAATGCGTAACTTCAACCAGGTTAAGTGGAGAATAAATAACCTTAGGTCCCGCTCGTTGAAAGACAATTTATCGTGACCTCCAGCTTCGACCACAAAAGATTGCATGGTCTTGGCGGCAGATATACCGGCAGCATCATTGCACGAAATGCATGCTCTGGCGGACTCCGGGACGGATCGTTTTTGTCGGAGGAAGCGCATCTGGTCTTCCGACAGCATGGCGTGGTTATGTTGGAGATCTACGTAGTTAATTACGTAGCCTCTGGATGGATTTCCGGAGACCCTGATCCGAGCAGTGCACTCGACCCTACCGGATAACCTATGTTTTGGTCTACCTTCACATTGGTTTCCCGGAGCATTACCCTCCTTGGAGCAAGTAAGAGTGACCCGTATAACAACACCACGATCGTAATGAGATTGCCTTATCTTCACACCAAAGCCACAGGAATCGACATAGGAAACGTAAAATGCTTTGGCTTCTTCGAAGGAAGGAAAATACATCTTCTCTTGCGGGACGTTTGAGGCATGCGCCGGCTGTGAGGACACATTAACGAGTGTCATTACAGTACAGCAAAAAGGGAGGAAGAAGAAGGAAGGGTTCATAGGATCCGAATAAGGTAGCCAAAACATTTTGTATCTCCGTGAAGCGCCAAAAAAGAAGAAATGGAGGACGTGCTGATTTGAGGAGCATTAAATGCGATTGTGGACGTATCGGGGAAATAAAAGAAAAAGACAACATTCCGGAGTAAGTAGTACGCTTGTCCGGAATAAGTGTTCTAACTATGCGGATTACATAGTAACTGTGTCCGGAATGAGTCATGCGCTTGTCCGGAAAAAAAAGGAAAATGAGTAAAAAATTAGGTGACGTGAAACCCTAAGGGATCTTTAGTGGATCTCCGTTGAGCGCCAAAAGAAAAGGTGGTATCTCCGTAGATATGCATTTAATGCATCGGGAAGACAAATAAGAAAGACATCATTGCTCTGAGAAGCTTAGTGTACATGCTGACTGGATGCTGAATGGACAAAATTTCTCCGCCACGTAAGTAGCGTCAGTGACGCGCGCGTCTACTAAACATTTTCCTTAGAATAAACATAAACATGTACATAAAGTCAATGAAAATATGAAATTGATCATGTATGTTTGTATTGAAAATTTTAAAATATACATATACAAAGGGACACAAAATCCTACACATCATATCGGTTTAATTCTTGTTTAAGTGTTTTGGAATTTAATTTTTATAGGAAAAAACACACCAAAACACTGGTATCCCCACCGTTTGTACTTGTGAAAATTAAGTGTTTTGCTTAATTGAGTTTAAGTGTTTTGCTGTGAAGATCATAAAATGACAGATTTAGATTATTAAGTTATTAAATTATACATGGTAAAATTTGTAAATATAACTATTAAAATAATAATTTTTAACACCGTTAACAGAAAAAGTTAACAGAATGATATTAATGGAATTTGTATAGTTTTTAGCGACATTAATAGAATTTGTATAATTTTTTAGTAACATTAATACAAACAGTGATATAATGATGACAGAAACGAAAATATTGTTTTTTGAAATGACACGTTAACAAAAAAATCTCTTTAAAATACTTAAAAAAACAAAAAAAAAACACGTGTGTTCCCAATCCCACTGGAGGTTAACGGGGACGGAAATCCGACGATACCCTGTAGTAGGTGCCCCCAGAGACAAACCACATGCACACCAACCTAACAATTGGTGATGTGTCTTTTATGGGGACACAACCCATGCATCCAAACACTTCGGTTTCCATGTGGGAGCAATCCAACTTGCCCCGAAATCCCCAAAAATGGTTTCTCCATGATCTAGGAGAGAGAAAGCATACAGCCAAACAATTCTTAAAGAAAGTCTCTTCTTATGAATTAAATGCAATGTAATGCTTATTCCAACAAACAAACATTTGCATTCCACATCTAGACCAACTGGGATTAGCTGAAGATTTCTTGTTTTAAGATAGTTAAAATCAAATATCAAATCCGGACATGTTTTAAGATGTCTGAGATATGAGTGGAGGTAGAATAGAGTTGGATACAAAAAAAAAGGAAGGCATTCCGGATCCAGAATCTGTCAAACCACGAAACCTCAAACCGATCGGGTCGGGAGTGACGTCAAAAAAAACCAGTTCCTATTCCAAGTATCCAACTCGAGCACGAGCCAGAACCTTCCAGAAGCGCCTCCCTTTCCTTCCGAGTCCTCCCACACCCGCCCCTATAAAACCCTTCTCTCCGATCTCCCCAAAACCCAACCTTTCCGATTCCGAATCCAATTGATTAGGTTTTCCCCCGATGGCCGACGAAGCCAAAGCCAAGGGCAACGCCGCGTTCGCCTCCCAACGCTTCTCTGACGCCGTTACCCACTTCTCCGACGCCGTCGCCCTCGCGCCCACCAACCACGTCCTCTACTCCAACCGCTCCGCCGCCTACGCCTCCCTCAACCGCTTCTCCGACGCCCTTTCCGACGCGCAGAAGACCGTCGAACTCAACCCAACATGGGCCAAGGGCTACAGCCGCCTCGGCGCGGCCCACGTCGGTCTCGGTAACCTGGAAGACGCCATCGCAGCTTACCGGAAGGGTCTCGATCTCGATCCGGCCAACGAAGCGCTCAAGTCGGGGCTCGCGGATGCGGAAGCGGCGGCGGCGAGGTCGCCGTTCGGGAATATGTTCCAGGGACCGGAGCTGTGGGCGAAGCTGACGGCGGATCCGTCGACGAGAGGGTACTTGCAGCAGCCGGACTTCGTCCGGATGATGCAGGAGGTGCAGAAGAACCCTAGTAGTCTCAACATGTATTTGAAGGATCAGAGGATGATGCAGGCGTTGGGGGTTCTTCTTAACATGAAGATGAAGATGCCGGAGGACATGGAGAGGGAGATGCCCGGTGAGGAGGATGCGGTGGAGAAGCCTGAATCGGCGAATGAACCGGAGAAGAAGCCGGAGAGGAAGCCCGAGCCGGAACCGGAGCCGATGGATGTGGAGGAGAAGGAGGCGAGGGAGAGGAAGACGGAGGCGCTTAAGGAGAAGGAGGCTGGGAATGCGGCTTATAAGAAGAAGGATTTTGAGAATGCGATCCACCATTATACGAAAGCGCTTGAGCTTTATGATGAGGATATTTCTTTCCTCACTAATAGAGCTGCTGTTTACATGGAGATGGGAAAGGTAATAAAAACTTGGATCTTTTTGATAATTTCCATAGCATATTAGCGTTGCTTGCCTGTTTTCTTCCAGCGAACTGTTTGAAAACATCGCTTTTCATTTTTACAGTGTAGTGCTTTTTTGCTCGGAATTTGTTAAGTCTTCATGTACTGGGTTAGCATGCTAATTAATTAATCAAAATAATGACTTAGTTTGCTTCCAGGTGAACAATCAACTTGAAACTTGGAAGTGATATATGGCGTAGAATCTGTATGTTTGACCAATGCTAAGTGCTAACCATCTTTTGTGATCTATTATTTATGGATGTTGCTTTAATCAAACTCTCCTAATTCCTATATGGTGAAGAGCATGTTACATTAGTTTTGGGTGACTTCAACCTTTTGCAGTTTGCACAACTCTAACCTATTTGCCTTTATCAAGATTAAAACTTCAATAACTTCACGTGTCTATCCTTATTTACTATGTATAACCAGATAAACATGTATTAATGTGTTTCCCACCAATTGACAACAACTTTGAAATATATGAATTATGACATTCTTTTCAAAAGAAATCTTCTAGTCGTTGTGGGAGAGTGACAAGTTATGATGCTCAATATCGGTTAAGTTAGAGGTTATGATGCTCAAAGCCTTTTGCAATAGTTTATTGTGATTTATGTGTAGGAACATATGTCTGTTTGTCTAAAACTCACCCTTGTGTTGTTCATGGTATGACATTTTAATAGTCTTAAGTTTCTAGACTTGTTATAGTTATCTTTGCCATGTGTTGCTTCTCGATTTGGTATTTGTTCTCTGAATTTGTTAATTAACATCACATCTTCACAAACCTTTGGTTATACTGTCAATGTTTTAAAAGCCTGTGATTTACTCTCTTTTAGTACGAGAACTGCATCAAGGACTGTGATAAAGCAGTTGACAGGGGTAGAGAGCTTCGTTCCGACTATAAGATGGTTGCAAGGGCTCTGACAAGAAAGGGGACTGCATTGGTTAAGCTTGCCAAAACTTCTAAAGATTATGATTGTGTTATTGAAGCTTTCCAGAAAGCTTTGACTGAGCACCGGAACCCTGACACACTGAAAAAACTCAATGAGGCCGAAAAGGCAAAGAAAGAACTAGAGCAACAGGAATATTTTGATCCAAAACTAGCAGATGAAGAACGTGAAAAAGGTATGCATTCTCATAATTTTTGTTCTTATGTCATGAACAATGTTTGCGCTAGTTTTCATGTCATCTGCTTCTGTGTCGTGCTCGTATGTCATAAATTTAAAAGGCTCTAGCAAGTTAGTCCCACATGGGGGAAAAGCACGATGAAATTTTAAGGGAAAGTACAAAGTAGACAAATCATGCAACGATTAGCAAATGAATTCACAGTGTTTACCAACTGTGCAATTTGGCTTTTTAATAATATTTTTTAAAGTTCCTGCTTCTTTCTTGTACTTGCATTCATAGAATTCTTAATTATGAATTGAGATTTGGAACATTAATTGCTTTATGCAAGTATGGAAGTCATAATGTATTTACCAACTCAATCATCCAAAAATTCATCCTGGTTATTTCTTCTCTTTTTTCCAGGTAATGAAATGTTCAAACAGCAGAAGTATCCTGAAGCAGTGAAGCACTACACAGAGGCTCTTAGGAGGAATCCCAAGGATCCAAGGGTAACTACTAACTGTTAAACTTAAGTAAAATATGTTAATTGTAGTATATCAGTTACTTTTAGTTTCAGTTTTCTTTCTCGGATGAAATAGAATGTCTCTGGTAATTGCTGGGGCCTGTCAATTTCGTCTCATTAAACTGGTGTACTGTAGGTCTACAGCAACAGGGCAGCTTGTTATACAAAACTTGGTGCTATGCCTGAGGGCCTGAAAGATGCTGAGAAATGCATTGAACTTGACCCTACATTTTCTAAAGGTTACACAAGGAAAGGTGCGATCCAATTCTTCATGAAGGAATATGACAAGGCTCTTGAAACATACCAGGGAGGCTTGAAGCATGACGCAAACAACCAGGAGTTAATGGATGGTATCCGGAGGTCAGTAGTGCAGAAGATACTCTGAATAGCTCTCGCTTATTCCTTATTTTTGGTTTTGACGTTTTTGAGAACAACTTTGCAGGTGCGTGGAACAGATAAACAAGACCAACAGAGGGGATATAAGTCCCGAAGATCTGAAAGAAAGACAGGTATTTTAGTAACGTCATATGTATCATGATGTGGATTTTCGCTTATTTCTGTGGTGGTTGGACCAGGCAAAAGCAATGCAAGATCCAGAGGTGCAGAACATTTTGTCTGATCCTATTATGCGTCAGGTATTGATTTTGACCTTCAAATTTTCAAGCATACTTTTTTTCTCGGTAGTGGTGTAATTTGTGTATTATTTAATGATTTGTTTTGTACACGTACAGGTGCTTGTGGACTTCCAGGAGAATCCAGCGTCTGCCCAGAACCACCTGAAGAATCCCCAAGTAAGGCACAAGATTCAGAAGCTTGTCAGTGCTGGTATTGTCCAGATGGGATAGAAGATGCAGTTAACGAGTAATCTTGACATGTAACCTATCTGTCTTGATTGGGAGCGTGGGCGGCCTTAGCTTTTTATTGTGGGACTTAATTATGGCTCGTTCAATTGCCGGATTGTATCCATCCATTTTGTAAGATGACCAATTCTGTTTGGGTTGGTTGGTATTAAGATGTTGTGACGTTTGAGCTGAAAAGTTTTAAGTTTATTTTGTTTTTCGTACTGCTATGTCCTGTTTGAGTTGCCGGTCTATTTCACGGAATACATTGCTAGTGTTGCAGGATGATTATTCCGAGTAAAGTAAACAAAGAGGAAAGATTAGATTGAATGATGGTTCGTAATTGTCTGTATGTGAGTACGTAGCATGTTACCGTGGACAGTGCGACGTAGGAATAACATGACACGTTGGAGTGATTTGCAAGACGAGAGGGGTGACAACAATATAGGGAAGAACTCAAATTGCACGGACCACGGCGAAGAGGGGTGATGCAAGTAACGTACCAACGCTATCCGTCAACGCCATCCTGTTGCGTCCACAAAACTGTGGTAGGATCGTCTGGGCATAACTTATGCACCCAGGAACGTAGGTACCAACAAAAGAAGCCCTATATAACAACGAACTTATATAATGTGTAGCTTGATAAGGAGAGGAGAGTAAGAAGTTTGTATTGAAAATTCTTATACTATTTACCTTTGACCTATGCATACCAAAGAAGGATAGCAGGAATTGCAACATCTAAGAGAAGTTAAGACCCATAGGCAAGTGATCCTCGTCCTTGAAAGCCACAACCAGTTTTGATTTCATTAGGAAGCTGAAAGATAAGCTTTGAAGATGCGTTCTTATTAGCATGCACGTCATCAACGGCAAATATAAGTAGCGAAACCAAAGTAACCTCCACATTTAAAGAGTACTAGGAAAAATGATCAAACGACAGAAGTACAAATGCTCCTCTATTCATCTTGAAACACGAGGGTGGTGCCAAAGAATAAACCGTGCTATGACAATGTCTAATACATTATTTCTGTTAATTCATTTCCAAAACATGGAAAATAGATGCCCTCGTAAAAGAAAAATAAATCAAGCTTCGGGATCTCCACCGAGTTCTAGACGGAGGTCATCATAGGGAAACACCTTTTCTGTCTGTTTAGAAAATCAAGAACAGAGCACATCAGTACATCAAAAACCATGTTCTAGATTATGAATGGTATTTTGTTGTTTATTGCACTGCTGTTCACCGATCATTGAGATATAAAAATATTAAGACAATCGATTTACTCGAGACTTACAGAGATCAACTATTTGAGTGCATACGGCACAATAATGCACGAGCTCTTAAGTCTACTAAATGTGATTCTTAAGCAATCTCTATGTACTTCATACTTGTTAATTTCTGTGAACTTCATACTTGTTACTCGATTTCGAAATATAAAATCAAAATACAAAACAACCGTACAATGGCTCACATCTAAGAAGGTTTACCTACAACAAAACCAATTATTGGCAAAATCCAAAGACTCACAGCCAACATTTCCCAGTTTTAACATATGGTTAAATAGCAAAGCATGTAAAACATGTCATCACCATACCCTCTCTGAATATAGCATTAAATTCTCTTAAAATTGGTGCCTAAACCTACCAATTCGCCGGAGCATAGGAAAAAAGGATGGATTGGAATCCATCAGTTTTGGCGGTTGTAATATTTGTATAGTCCAATTATCCAATACACATTATGTTTTTCGTCTTTTCAACACTTCATACTACTACTACTACTACTACTACTACTACTCTATCCTCCACAAAGTTTAAACAAATAATAAAATTTTCTAAAATTTAACATGTGTCAGACGAACATTAAGTAGATACTACACTTCGTATAGGCCTAGGTATGTGATCTCATCTCCGGACTCCAGTTGATGAAGCGATTTTTACCATTAGGATGCAAGTTGTGGTTGCAAACTTGCATTATATGTTTATACTTCACATCGTGCAAGTAGTGCTACTAAACAACATCTAAGGCCATGGCCACAATACAATTGTTTGAGGAACTTTGCATGTTTATAATTCATAGGAAGCCTTTAGGTCTTCTGTAAGTACCACATACCACAGTTCTGTTGGTAGAAGGATGCTTTTGGTTAATTGGTTAATAGAGACTTGTACCCACATAAGTAGTTTTGATAAAAATAACTCCTGACAAATTTTGGGATTCCAACGGGTTAAATCCTCATGGGCCTCAACAACATATGGATGACAATAGTACTCATAGATCAAACTCCGTGCCCCATTTTTTACAATTTTGATCTTTAACCATATCCCCATACCAACACTCTAAAATCAGCCGATGTGGTTGTAGAATTCAGAATCCCAAAGCAGTAGCTTTCTAAAGAATCCAGCTACACTCTAATCCCATAAAATATCCAAATGTGAATGCAAAACCAAAAACTCTACATCATTGAAAAAACCACTTATTATCCATTCGTACAGCCTTTTCAAATTGATCATTTTCTATAATCTCATCTCAAACTAGATATTCTTGGTGATACATATCTCATCCAAGGACACTTGTCATCATATAATCAAAATGCAGCTAGAAGAACGAATAGATACATTATAGATAGTTATGTATGTATAGTCAAGACTTTCTACAGTTAGTTCATGTAGTGAAGAGATATCTCTAATGGTGAAGAGAATAAAACCGTACTGAGACCAACTATGAAGCACAAATGAAACCTCACTTCTGCCAATATAAAATTTGGCATTATGTATCTACGTATTGATTAAGGGTTAAAGTTAGGAGATTTTATTACCTGAACATCAAAAAACACTACAATATAAATTATTTATCACACATCCTTCTCAATGTCGATTGTGTTTTCTTGTTTGTTAAGAAGTGCCACTTTTGTTTCTTACACTAGGAGTTAAAATGTCTTCTCCAGGTATGTGCTCCAACAGAAGGTCCTACCTATAATCCCTACTAGATTGCACCACAATGGCAATGGCCATTAGTACTAATCTCCATAATTCTCAATCATGAATTCATAACCAAATGCCAGACCGACAAACTCATCCATAAAAAAAGATTACTATGGAAAACCACAGGTAGAAAAGAAAAAAAACTCACAAACGGAATCTTGGACGCTTTATCGTTCCACACAGCCAGAAACCCTAATCCAGCAAAAAAGCTCAATCCTCCGCACAACCACGCCAGCGCCTCATACTACACCAAATCAAAAAAAAAACTCAATCCCAAAACGAATCCGAAACCCTAAATTGATCTCAAAACCCGACCTTCCCGACGGTGGGGGCGAGGCGATCGATGCAGGGCTCGGGGAACGGCGTGCCGTTGTCCCACACCAACTCATCTTGCTCCGGGAGGGGTTTGTCGGGGACGATGTGATTGCCAACGGGAAGGCCCATGCCGGAGCGGGTGCGGAGGGCGGAGGATCGGCCGACGAGAGCGCCGCCGGAAAGGACCCTCGAGGCCATCATCGAGCTCAATCTGCCCGCCATTCCGGATCTCTTCTCGCTTCTGCTTCTTTGATTTCTCCTCTTCTGCTCTCGTCCGTCGTCGATGGTGGAGTGAGTGGGCTTTTGGGGCCTTATTCGGAGGGTCCGATTAGGATCCGATTGTGTGTTTTGGGTCACTCGGCCTAATTAAGCTCATTTATGTGTTATTTTGGGTCAGCCAATAGATCCAATGGGTGAACTCTTAGACCATTTTAATCGACGCCCGAGTACTTCTCAGGCATCCTATTTTTTCTTTCAGCCACGTCATCATCTATCCGTTACGTCAGCACAAATCAAATCTTCTAAATTTTTCCTTAACCACACACAGAAACAATCCAGACACCCTACATTTTCTCCTATCCACGTCATTTGGATCAATTGTGGATAAAACACACACAAAAAATTAATTTAAAAAAAATAATATAAACAAATAAAAAACATATTTTCATAATTATTTAAAAAAATGATTTAAAATATTTTTTAATATTTTTAAAATATAAAAAATAACGAATCCGAAAAGACCACGTACTCCAAATTTTTTCCCGCCCTCCTAAAGAGGGCATTTTGGACGCCCGAAAAAAAAAGCACTCGTCAAAAGTGCTCTAATATAAACTTTTAAAAGCAAAAATTGATAACGATTGTGGGTCCTTTTCGGAATACCCACAAGGTTTTGAAGGATTTTGCAACACACCCTAGTATTTGTCAATCTCTATTTGGAATTAACAAGACTCCAACACATTTGATTTGTATTTTCTTAATATAATACTCAAAACCAAATAAAGTAGTGCTGGACGATGATTATATTCAAAGCTAACATTGTTTTAATATGTGTCCTGATAGGCCTTGAAAATTGTGTTACCCCATAAATAATGAAACGCACTTTAGTGTAATTTGCGCCTTAACACTCCACATGGTGTAATCCCCCAGGATACTTGTGCATAAGCAATTAAGCAGCGTGATGTACTCCAACAGTCCACACCTTCAAATGTAATGGAGTAAGTTTTAAATTAGATCCTAATCATGCTATAAGGCAGGCAGCCTTTGGTTCATCAAAGAAACAAAAGTGGGTACATTTTAAAGATCTCTTACCAGTAAAGTAGGCTTGTATGCAAAGGTAATTGGGATGTGTGGCCTAAGATCTAGTGTTTTGGGCACAAAGAGTGGGATCCACGTTTGGTCGGTCGCATATTGAGCGCTAAATATATCTAGTTATATGGTATACATGGGCAATCAAGAATGAATCATAAGGATCTACAAATATCAGCAATGTTTTGGATCCTACGTACCCATGGTGGGTTATTTTGAATAGTAATGAAAGTAAGTTTCAATTTGTAATTTTGCTAAATGTGGAGCTTCCAAAGACGAACATAAATTTGCTTGCAATCTTGAGTTTGTCTGATGAATCCTTGATCAATTTGTTTTTTGAGTGCTGTAACTTCAAAAGAGGCTTTACGTTGTGTTTAGAGGGGGAAAAGCGTTTGACCAAATATATCTTTACTAAAGAATTCAAATGAGAAGTCAGAGTGAAATACACATTAAGCTAGGACTACAAATAACTCTTCCGTTTGGGAAATTACATCTTCTTGCTTCTCGGAAACATGTAAATTTAGAACATTCCTTTGCCGGAGAAAGGCAAGACAAGTGCCATGTGCTAGCATGAAGGTCATGGTTCATCCGTATTTTCATTTTTTAGGAGAGAAACTTAACTTAAAAACTATATATCAACAACCATTTGAATATATCCAAATCCAAATCTTTCCTTGAACTAGCTCACATTAAAAGACTTGCAAGTGGAATGTAAATAAATAGGGCAACTACCAAGACACCATACTTTTAGGGGAGGAAGATGATATGTATCTGTTCTTTAATATCTAAGCAGGACGAATGTAATTTACTGTTGAGTGTAAATTCCATCATGGAGGCACTTTTCACAGCAAAGTAGATATTAATATACAAGCAAATGTACAAGTCTTCTCACCAATGTTGTGCCTACAAGATGTCTCAAAAGCTCAAGCAGACTTCCTTTTTACAAGGCTCGCTCAAACATATATACATGTTATAAGCTAAGAAAATATAATCCAAGTCTATATATACGTAGCTGAAGAATATTTTTTTGTTCCAGGATAAGAAATTGTAAACTAACTTCTTTTCTCCAACCAAACAGAATTTAGATCCCTACATATGTAGTGGACGTTACACCTTCCTCTTCAAGTATTTACCTTCAAATAAGCATTTATGTGAATGCATGCTTGCATGAAGTTAAACAGAACATTGACTGGCACTCTTCATCAAGAACAGAAGTATTCTCTTTCACGAATTTAATCGCCTCTCAACAAATGGTTTATACATTAGAACATGAGAACCAAAATTTGAATTGTCATCTAGTCGAATCATCTAGCTAGCATCAAATGTGCTTCTCAAGCTAAACATTGCAAGATAGAATCCAAACCTATACACAAGGCACATGTGTTACTTCTTCATTTCCTACCACCTCTCAAAATCCAAAAATCCATCTAATTAAGCATGGAGGAATATAATCTATTGTTTAGCTATTTATTCATACTATTGCAAAAGAAGGAAACCAAAAAAAAAAAGCATGACATAAACACATGCATACCCAAGCATCTATATGTTCGAACTAATAAATACTGTAACATCCATTTACACATATATCAGTTGTTGGAGGGAGGGTGTGTTCTTGGCTCATCGTAGTCGAGATGGAACCGAGGTTGCTCCTTGTCCTCATCATGGGGCACTTGCCATGTAACGGAAGCGAAAGAGTAGTCCTCACCGTTCTCCTCTCTTCGTGTTCCATTCACCTTCTTCAAATTTTCACCACACCCTTCAGTTACGTGACCATTTGGAGCATCTTCTGATGTTTTGGGCTGCAGTGGAATTGAATCATGCATGGGTGCTTCTACTCTTTTGTTATCTTCCTCAAACTATATAAAAAAAAGGAAATACAATGTAGGAAAGCTATTAGTAAATATGAGAGGAAATGTGGTTCCAAGAACATGCATGCATGGATTAAAGACCAACCTTGCTTACTTGCTCTAGTTGTAGTCCTTGAATTGCTCTTAAGTGAAGAAGGCGACCTTGGCAAGAAATGATAGAAAAGGATAAGATGATTAAGAGAAGTAGTGTAGGCATCGTGATATGATTTCTGTAGTTGTTCAATTGAGACAAAACAGATGAGTGGAGACTTTGTGGGAATGTTGTGTTGTGGACTTGAGGTTTGGTCAGTGATATAAGTAGGAGAAGCAATAGAGGTGAGAGAGTGGGAAGTTGGTCAATTTTCTGCCAAGACTTTCAAAATAAAAATAGAATTAATCTATAATATTTATATTATTACAAGAATTCCGTAAATTTGGGGGCATGATTTTGTTTACCCCGGTCCTTCGATAATTAATTAGTTGCTATTTATATGGAAACGTGATAACGATAAAGGAGAGGGAAAGAGTCGAGTTACAAAATTTCTACAGGAGGAGATATTTCATATTTGTATTAGAAAAGCAACAACTAAGCCACAGATTCCCCTCCCATAAATAGAATCTCTGATACACCAAATATGTGCGGAACATTTTCAGGGCCGCAACCATGATTTCAGACTTGGAGGGGCCGAACTTGTATTAAATTTTTATAATTTATAAGTACCAAAATACCTACTTACGACCGTCAGATAAAGACACATGAACCAAATCACTTCAGATTTGGAAATTTAAACTTATAATCGATGCTCTTTCATAGCTAAGAAGTCTTTCAAAAAAATCGAATCAAGTTTGAATTTTTCAGCAATTTTCTTCTCAACGTACACAACTTATAATTTGTACGGTTGGTTAATAATCATCGTTACCAGCAAAAAATAAAATTATTACTCTCAATTTGAAAACAATAAATATCAAATTTAGTGATGATAAGTAACGAAATTGACCTAAACAACACTAGAAGGTAGAGAAATTCGTTATAATACAAAACTTTACAAGTTTATAAAAAAATTGCAAATGCATCAAGTGAAGAGTTAGAGACCACTGATCAAGTCAAAATTCCAGATGCAATAAACAGAGGTAAAGATTTTCAAAAATCATGCAGGTGCTAAATTCAAAATTAAATACACGGTAGTCATGCCCCATAATCTAATTAAGAGGAGCACAGAGATGGAGTTAGAATGAGAGGTGCCCTTGGACAAGAAAATAACTAGATGGGATGGTCTTCCATGGCTACGGTTAGTTAGTAGTTAGTGGTGGATGATGTCGTAGAACCCACACGGACTCGGGCGGCCACCGCAAGGGGCCCATTTGTTGCACCCCACCGGATGAGTTTCTGCAGCTTCAGTGCTTCACCCATGTCTGCTTTATGTTTGCCCAACATCAAATGTGGGACACCGACACAGGACATCAATATAGATTCTGATTCTGCATGTTTAACTACATCAGAATTGTGATTTAACTTAAGAGTTGAAAATATGTGTTTCGTATATAATTTGTTTGCATTGTTAAGCTTGAGAATATTATCTTTTTGATGGAATTTTCGGATCACCTTTGTAAAATTGCGGGATGAAAAACTCAATTAAAGATGTAGATCTCGGACCACAAGATCTTGCTTTAGTCATTTCATATTGGCGTAAAATAGTATTAGTTTGTTCTGTTGTGACAATACCAATAAGAAATTCTTACCACAACCTACAAATATCATATAGATAGCATCCAAGTTTGATTCATCACCAACTTGACCCCAAGAATTTACAAGTTATGACCCAAAACCCTTCGCAACCCATATTTCATTGATAAGAGGAGAGCCAAATTAAAGTCCGATTACAGTAACATGAAGATACAGAGCAAATACAAACCCAACAAATGCAAACAATGCTATAGCCAAGGTTAACTTGTCGATTGCGCAAAATCATATTCACGTAGCTCATTAAAAGATGACAAGAATCATCTTCAAAATATTTGTCTTCGTCCACTAAAGATGATAAGCATAGATGTAACATGTTGAGGTGGATCAGGTAAATGAACCTTGAATGAAGCGTCATAGATCAACAAAAAGCAACAGAAGCGTCGTAGATAAACATGTTAAGAATTCCACACCAACATTTTGTTGTTACAATTACAAATATGATCATGTAATACAGTGGGTTACATATGTCGAATAAATATTCCATAAGGATTCAGATAAAGCCAACATACAAAAATATGTAAAGGAAAACAAGAAACGCATGAACAATGATCAGAAAGGACCTCAAAGACCGAGCCGTCGGAAGACGACTTGCCTCAGAGAAAATATCGGCCCACATACCAGTGCGTTTGATGGTCTGCCGGTTTTCTCCCAGGATAGAACGGTCTCACCGTCGATCGGACGCACACCGGAGTCGACGGACCACGAAAGCAGCGCGGAACCTCGCAAAACTCGGGCGTTGAACAACTCTGGATTCGTAGATAGGAAATCGCCGGAGAGGGGCGGTTTTCGTAGAGAGATTTCCCCCAAATCCCCCGCTGCCACGTCACGTCACGTCACGCCACGCCCTGCCCTGGACCGGGACGGGACGGGCGCGCGCGCGTGTGTGTGGAGAATTCTCTCCTCCTCTCTTTCCACCTACAAAGTGACAAGTGAATAGTATGTTTATCAACATCCTTCAACTTGTTAGCTTCACCAATGTGGAACTAAAAGTGAGGTGAGCACATGACACATGGGGAAATAGTTCTCATCTTCATCTCAACATTGGATTTCTTCAATTGAGCTATTCATGGGCCTAGCCCAAACTCAATAATCCAACAATCCCCCACAAATCCATTGTTGATCGAGCGAACAAACCTTGCAGCCTAGTGCTTTCAGTAATGGTACCTTTCGGGTTTGAACCACGACCTGAGTCCTTCAACTTTATCCCCACAGGAACTAAGTGAAACGAAGTCTTGAACTTGAACCTTTTGTGTGGAGATGTCCATTGAGAACAACACTAAACAGGTTATGCTGCAATCTACAGGGTTGATGCTTTACGGTCATGCATCCGTATCCTGTTTCATGAATGCTTTCAAGGAATGACCCTCATTCCTCTAATTGCGGCCACACAATCGCATTCACATAGTTGGGCTTCTCCAAAGATGCACTGCTAACATCTTGTCTCAAAGACTTGAACCCATTCAGAGTCTACACTCTTACTAAACTTGCAGTTTCAGCAACATATCCATTCTTTGAGGTATTGACACAGATACAATGTATGACCTACAATGTATCACCAATGAGTTGCACTTGACTCACTCAAGAACTTGTTATTACCGCATTGAACCAACTTCGTGGGATCTCCACTCAGATTGGTTGGGTTGCCATTCTAGATGAGTCATGTAATGGGTCTCAGTCCCATCCCCAACTTGGATTTCAGAACTTGAGCTAGATCAAGTCATTTGGTGAAAGGATCAGCTGTATTGTCTTTGGTACCAACAAAATCAACAACTATCACCCTTTCCGAGATCAATTCCCTTACAGACTTCAGTCTGACTTGGATGTGTCTCCTTTGTTTGTGGTTATACTTTGAGCTTCTTAACTTTGCAATAGTAGTCATACTATCACAATGCACAGATATTGCAGGAACTGGTTTGCTAGTCATTGGCAATTCAGAAAGGAGTCCTTTCAGCCATTCAGCTTCCATTCCACTTGTATCCAAAGCACAAAGTTCAGCCTCAAATGTAGATCGAGACAATATGGTCTGTTTTGTAGACCTCCAGGAGACTGCGCCTCCACCCAAAGTAAAACATACCCTGTAACACCGTTACTCCCAGAGTTTTTGGCTATCCAGCTTGCATCACTATACCCTTCTAGTACAGCTGGGAATTTCCCATAATGCAGCCCAAGAGTAGAAGTACCCTTCAAGTACTTATGTACTCTATCCAAAGCCTCCTAATGAGTACGATCAGGACAACTTGTGTATCTACTAAGTTTGCTCACCGAGAATGAAATATCTGGTCGTGTGCAATTTGCAAGATACATCAAGCTACCTATAATCTGAGAATATCTCAGTTGTGAAAATGGAACACCACTCTTGTTCTTGTACAAAGGTTTTGATGAATCATATGGGGTTTTCACAGATCTACAATTCGTATAGCCAAATCTCTCAAGAATCTTCTCAACATAGTGAGATTGAGATATGAAAATACCATCAACTGACCTAGTCAGTTTGATACCCAAGATCACATTTGCTTCACCCATATCCTTCATCTCAAACTTAGTACACAAGAAGGACTTGGTTTCATGTATTATATTCAAATTAGAGTCAAACAGTAAAATGTCATCAACATATAAACACAATGCAATACATGCATTACTTTGAACTTTGCAATAGACACATTTATCAGAATCAATAACCTGGAATCCAAATGATAATATAATTTTGTCAAATTTCTCATGCCAAGCTTTTTGGGCTTGTTTAAGTCCATAAAGAGACTTAACAAGTTTACAAACTTTGTTCTCGTTTCCAGAAGCTACAAATCTTTCAGGTTGGTCCATATAAATTTCTTCTTCAAGGTCACCATGAAGAAAAGCAGTTTTTACATCCATTTGATGGATTGTAAAATCATATACAGACGCCAATGCCAAGAGCACTCGGATAGTAGTCATACAAGGCACTGGAGAATAGGTATCGAAATAGTCTATTCCTTCCTTTTGTTTAAACCCCTTGGCAACTAATCTGGCTTTATACTTATCGATGGAACCATCTGGTTTTAATTTCTTTTTAAATATTCATTTACAACCGATCGTTGAACAACCTGGAGGAAGATTTACCAACTCTCATGTCCCATTAGAGACAATAGAATCCATCTCGACCTTAACTGCATCTTTCCAATGCTTTGCTTCAGATGAAGCCATAGCATCCTTGAAAGTGTTAGGATCACCCTCGATGTGGTATGTGATAAAATCACTTCCCAAATCCTTGGCAATTCGAGAACATTTGCTCTTTCTAGGTTCAATTTCAACTTGAGTTTGAGAAGACTCAAAATCGGCAATAGACAAATCTGCCCCCATATTTGTCATCCTTTCCACATGCTCGTGGATGGAACCAGACGTAGAGGGATCAACTGAAGAAGAAACTTGTTGAGGAACTCCAGATTTCATGGGAAATACATCCTCAAAAAATGTGGCATCACGAAATTTAACAATTGTGTTAACATCTATGCCAGATATCTCGGACTTGATTACCAAAAATCTGTACGCATAGTTATTAATCACATATCCGATAAATATTGCATCAACAGTCTTGGGACCAAGTTTTTTCCTCTTATGTTCAGGGATTAACACTTTTGCAAGACAACCCCAAACTTTAAGATATTTAAGGCTAGGTTTTCGACCACACCAGAGTTCGAATGGACTATCCTCCTTATGTTTCTGAGGAACTTTATTCAGAATATGGCAAGCCGTATTCAAATAATGTTCTATTTTTTCGTTCAGCAATTCCGTTAGATTGTGGAGAATACGACGCTGTCACCTCATGAACTATGCCAGAATCCTGACACACTTGTTCGAACAGGTTGGACGTATATTCACCACCTCTATCAGATGTCAACCTCTTAAGTTTCTTTTCAGTTTGTGTCTCTGCTTCATTCTTAAAGATAAGAAACTTAGATAACGCTTCATCTTTACTTTTCAAAAGATAAACATAGCAATACTTTGAACTATCATCAATGAAAGTGATAAAATATTTCTTTTTATCCTTAGTTAACATGTCATTGAATTCACAAGTATCAGTGTGTACTAAATCTAAAATACTAGTATTTCTAGTCACAGAATGAAACGGTCTTTTCGGTTGTTTAGCTTGTACACACACTTGACATTTTTTATTCTCAATAGCATACTTAGGAATCATATTTAAATTCATCATTCTTTTCAAACATTGATAATTCACATGTCCTAAACGTTTATGCCAAACATCACCAGATTCAATGGAATAAACAACAGGAGAAGATACATCTTTAACAGAAATAGCATTGCGATTATAAAAAGCAGGTTCAACATGAATTAAAAAAGCACCACAAGACAAGTACTCCTTGCCAATAAAAGTACCAGAAAGAGTAATCACAACTTTGTTACATTTAAATGTTACTTCATAGCCCTCAACTACCAGACACGAACCACTAATAATATTGCGACGAACAATAGACACATGATGCGTCCTGTGCAGTGAAAGAACTCGTCCTGAAGGTAACTTCAAGTCGATACGTCCAATTCCAAGCACCTTTGCAACATTCCCATTGGCCATCGCCACAGATCTACGATCAACAGGCTGGTAAGAGACAAACATGGACTTGTCAGCACATACATGCACATTAGCCCCAGTGTCAACCAGCCACTCACGTGGTTCATAAATGGAAAAAACTTGAGGATTAACAGAAACAAACTTACTGTTTGTCTCATCTACCTCAGTCAATACATTGACCTGTGGAGTCGATTCAGTGGTACATTGTTGGCGTTTGGCCTTCTTGGATGGACAATCCTTAGCCCAGTGCCCAACCTGTCCATAATTCCAACATGGTTTGTTTGTTGGCCTTTTCTGGATTTTGACCTTGGGTTTAGTCTTATTAATAGGTTGTGGTTTTCCTTTAAAATGTGACTTAGATGAGGATCCAATTAATACGTTTGCCTTTGGTTGGAACTCTACAGGCATCACTGGTTTTTCACCCCGATGTTCCTCCTCGATTGCAATAGCAACCATGAGGTCATCCATAGTTAGTTTTCCTCTCCTATGCTTTAGAGACATCCCGAAGTCCTCCCAGGATCGAGGGAACTTCTCAATGATTGACATTACCAGAAACTTCTCAGGAAGCTTCATGTCAGCCTCTTTTAAGCCATGGATTAGAATCATAAACTGATGAGCATGTTCAGTAACTGACTTGCTTTCCACCATTTGAAACTTAAGGAATTTTCCAACATAATACTTTTCATGACCTAAGTCCTCAGTATTATATTTTTTTATCCAACTCATCCCATAAATCCTTTGCAGTCACAGAAGCAGAGGAGGACGAACTATAAACATCGAATAGCACGTTGGACAGAGCCAACAGAATGCAACCTCGACATAATTTGTCCTTCTCTAGCCACAGTTCTTGTGCTGCTTTGATTTTGGGATCTTCAGTTTCAGAAAGTGGGAAAGCCTTTTCAATTACATCAACTAACCCAATAGTGGTCAACCAGATCTTCATACGTTGTTGCCAACGTTTGAAATTCTACCCGGAAATTTTTTCCGGCATGCCTGACACGTCCACTTTTGGCGCAAACGAATTATTAGACGACATAATTAACAATATTTTCTCTGAGATTGTTGTTACAATTACAAATATGATCATGTAATACAGTGGGTTACATATGTCGAATAAATATTTCATAAGGATCCAGATAAAGCCAACATACAAAAACATGTAAAGGAAAACAAGAAACGCTGGAACAATGATCAGAAAGGACCTCAAAGACCGAGCCGTCGGAAGGTGACTTGCCTCAGAGAAAATATCGGCCCACATACCAGTGCGTTTGATGGTCTGCCTGTTTTCTCCCCGGATAGAACGGTCTCACCGTCGATCGGGCGCACACCGGAGTCGACGGACCACGAAAGCAGCACGGAAGAGAGAGCGTAAGTGTAAGTTAACATTCTTCTATCTTCGAGTATTTTCTACTCAACAAGTGATATTGAAGTCGTGTTCGTGGTGATCATCTGTCGAAAACCACATAGTCGAAGCGCTGCTGGAGGAGTTGAAGATCACACTAAAGTAGTTAGTTCGATCAGTTTGAAACTAAGAAGTGATGACAAATTGTTAGATCCATGTGGCAGATTCAAGAAGCTCAATGGTGGAAACTACAAGTATTGGAGTTTATACTTGGAGTCGTACCTGCAAGGACGATTTATTAGAGTTAATGGTTGCGAATGAAACTACACCACCTCCTGCGGAAAATGCTAAAACGAGGAGAATGTGGAAGACAAAGGTAGGAAAGGTCATGCATGTGCTCAGGACAACTATTAAGAAGGATTTGCTTGAGCATGTACGTGAGTCCACAACACCCAAACATGTGTGTGATACCCTAAAGTCGCTTTTTCTCGCAAAAGCATGACACCCAACTTCAACTTTCAAAGAACGAGTTGATATCCACCAAACAAGAATGTATGTCCATCAAGCAATACTTTACAAAAGTGAAACACATTGTTGTGATATATCTCACTTAGATCTGGGGCTTAGGTCAGGGTATAGTGCAACACCCAAACACACAGTAGTACAAGGTTGACCAACTCCACCAACCATCTCAGAGTTAGAGATTATTTGTCAATCAATAGACCCTCACAATGCAAATGAGAGAAGTTTCTGCAATAGTGAAGATGAAGCACTAGTGTGCGGGAGGCAAAAATATGGATCAAGAAAACAAACTAGAGGTTCTCTACAAGAGGGAGTTGAACAACCTCGGGAGAATGAGCAAGCAAAGAGAAATATATCAGATGCTACAACTACGGTAAGAAAGGTCACTTCGCAAGAGACTGTTGGTTCAAAAAAAAATCTGCAAAGGGAAACGTCGTGATGAAATCTAGTCACAATAGAAGCCTAGTGAAGAAGAATGTGGCATTTTAGCCGTGTTTGCGCCCACATAAGACTTAGTCCTGACATGTATCTCAATTACTAGAGAATACGATGATGATATAGAGTGGATGTCTAATATAAGTTGGTTCCACCAAGAGGTGGACAAGTCTGAAGATAAAGAAGTTAAAGAAGACAATGGTGTCGCTTGTAACTCCAGTATGACTTAACAAGTATCACGTGAAGAGCCCATGTTTGAAAATATCATTAACGATGTTGAGATAGAAAAGATAAAGAAGACTTAAGCAACCATCACGATACAAATGAGTGTGTCTTATTTCGGATATTGAATTAAGTAATGAAATCTCATTAAGATTGTCCCTCAAGATCTTAGTAATCATGAAAATGATATCCAAGTGAGAAATGAATGGAGTTATGATCAAGTCATGGCACAAAACAAGACTTCTAGTTATGTCATCTTTGATGAAGTTGCATGTAAGTGTCCTCTGATGAGGTAACACTCAGACTTAAGAAATTTAGAAAATGGAATAAAAGAGAAGTAATAAAAGAAATATTAAAAAGGCAAAGATGTTGAAATTATCTTATTAGAGAAGTCCAGGAATTTAGGAAATATATTAAAGACAATGTTATGTAAAAAGAGATCGAGAAAACGAAGACCAATGGAAGAGGCTCAACCAATCCAAGTGGAGGTTGAAGAAGAATCAACAGATAACTTACGACGAATTTTCCCAAAGCAATGAAAACCAACTTCAAAGTATGCAAGTCTAGTAGCAAAAGATAGGATGGAGAAGCAAATCACATATAAAGATGCAAGCAACGGGCGATAATCATCCTGGTTGGTATTGAGGGTGAGTGTTAAGAATCCAACACCAACTTAGATCCAAGTCTAATCCCAACAAGATAAAAAAAATTTAAGTTAATTTTGAGCACAATCCAATATGCTCAGTCGATAGAGATTTTACACTTTAGACGTTTATATTTTCTTGAGAGTATTGAGAGTATTCTAGAAATTTCTTCTTTCTCCAAACTATAAATAGAGGTGTCTTCACTATCTCATGCATCCAAGTAAAAATTAGTCTTCACTACTACAAAGAGAGTTGTAGTTGTGTTAGTTAAGAAGTGTATATTGTAATATAATTTTTTTTGTATACAAGTGAGTATAATAGTAGAAATAGTAGTTGTGAGTGTGTCTCGCAAGATAAAGAGTGTGTAAGTGTAAGTTATAGTATCGTAACATTAGTTGTTATAAATACAAGTTTACATTTATCTATTTTGAAATCTCTTCTACTCAACACATGACATCATTAAAAAACACTAACCATGAACAAACTCAACAAACATTTCCTAATTCGACGTACTAACACAAAAACAACACCAAAACACAAGATACTAGACCATAACAACACAAGCTTGTCACAGCAAGCAACACCAAAACACAAGATACTAGGCCATAACAACCCAAATTTCTCACAGCAAGCAACACCAGAACACAACATACCAGGCCATAACACAAGCTTTGTCACAGCAAGCAACTTACGCAATATGCCAGAACCGACAATGTGACGTATAAGCGTTCTTCAACTCAAAATAACGGTAGAGGAGAAAGTAAGAAAGAACGATAGGAGAAAAGTGAAAAACAAGACAAAGGCCATGAAAGAAGCTTAGAGGAGGAAGGGAGAGGTACCATTGTCATCCTATCCTCTCCAAAACGAACATGCAAGAGGAGACAAACACCAAAAGTGGAGTGGATAATAATATTAGGACATCCACACCTAGTTAGACTGGATTCGGGCCGAATCGTGCCTGGCACAACATGCTAGGCGGGCCGTTTTGAAGAATATAGGTCACACCGACACGGCACAACACAACTCCCAGGTTCACACCTAGTTGATTACATAATATTATAACACGTTTCCATCCCCTCGGGCCACAGACATCATTAACCGTTGAGAAATCTAGAATAACTCCCTTAGCTCTATCTGGGTATAAGATTTCTTGTTTCTTGACAACAGCATACAAGATAAACCATAAATTTTTATTTTCTATCCAGCATGTCAAGCATCATGGTTGATACAATCAGATTTACGCAGAGCTTTACCTATGTCTACTATAAGACATCTCCAAAATCAGATTGGTATCTTCATATTTCCTGAATGTAAATTTTCTTGCCCAATGCAACCAATAACATTCCCACGCTCTATAACGGCCATGAGGCCGACAAGCTGCCATGATATATGCATTAAGTAAAATAATATTGTGGCGTATTCCAAAGTCGTACATTATAATAGCAATGATGAAGGTTGCTATGTACAGAATGTACATATATCATATTATAGAACATGGTAGAATAGAGCAAGTTTGTTGGTTTAAAGAGCAGTTACTCAGAAAGGAGCACTGGTTGTTTATTAGTTTTACTAATGGCGGAACCTACTGCACAGACTGGATTCCGAAGGTGTTCTCACCGCTGTATGTGACATATAGGAACCCATCTTCATCCTTCTTTTCATCATATATTGTAGACATCACAGCGCCTGTTTAATAAAAAGTCAACATTTAGATTCAGCTTAAGAAACTAGTCAACAAGCAATGTGATTATGTCAGGAAACAAAGTTCAGATACAAGTGCAAGTACCCGTAGGAGGAAGGACATTATCTACAAATATGAAGATAGCTTTTTCTGCGCTAAGTTTGATTCTCTTTCGAATAACATAGACAAACTGGCCAACTGTTAGATCAGCAGGGACCAGATACCTGTATTTTCAATGAAAATTTTCACAAAGAGCTGTTAGATACAAGTTGATTCTCTGCAGCAGAATCAACACTAAACTATTGTGCCATGCACACCAACTCTGATGTTCATCGGGAATAACTTAAACAAAACATCTCATTTGGATAATAAAAATGCAAGAATGTATTTTGAATTTCTGCTTACTTTTTCTTGTCGATGTTTGGAATGTCACTTCTTTCTGCCTTCTCCACTATCACCTTAAAACCATAGAAACATAATTCAGTGAAGGAAAAAACCCGAAGACAATGTCTTTCAACCATAAAAGATCTGCATTGCAGTAATAATATAAGTACATCACAAATATCATATGTCCTAGGTCTTTGAAAAGGTAAGTCAACCATTTTGAGCCCAAGAAGTTCAATTTTACACTGTCATGGACACTACTAACGAATATAAACCCTCATTTGTTCTATTAGTAATAGTTAATATCAATAGCAAATATATAGTTTATAACAGCAGTAACAGCAAATATACAGTTAATAACAACTCTCACGATACTAAGCCAACACCACAATCTTGACACCATTTTAACAAAAACATCTTTTCTCCGGAGCATTAATATGAGGTTATTAAATATAAAAACCTGATTGTATACTGCTTGTGCCCATTTTGGAGAGAAGCATAAGGGAGATGGATCATTCAGTGTTATGCAGAAACATAACCATTCGCACTAAATTCACAAGAAAAATGCTCATTTATCTTTTCAGAAGTAAAAGAATGAGTAAAATAAGAACATATCACTGAATTCTTTTCACACAGTTTTCCTGGAATTGTTTCTTTCAAATGTTAATAAACTAGCTTACACATGGTAAAATTAATATTGGGAACTATGTTCTGCTGTTCTCTCTTACTCTCTTTCAATTATATAAAAGTTAAATTAAAAGCATATATAAAAGTAATGCAAAAACTAGAGAATGTGGACGTGTGTATGAGAAGCTTTATGTAACATTAGGAATCGCTCATAGTCATACTGACTCTAACTAACTAAGCAAAAGATATATAACTATTGTAAAAAATTAACAATGTAGATACGTGTAAATAAAAGTTGTAAATACTCATCTCCCGATCTGCCAATTTAGTTGTTAAGGATTCTTACTCTTAACTTGTTATCATTTACAGCTTGGAAGTTTGAATTGAAACCAATTTAATGTTTTTAATTGCTATAGTTCTATTAAGGAAACTAGCATATATCTGTTTGCATCAAGAATGGTCTTAAAACGTCAGACAGGAAACTCATGAATTCTGCCGAAAGATGTTGTGCAGAGGTTCATAACATGAAAGTAACACTGTAATATTAAGCATGTTATGATGTCTCTGGAGTATGTTCATTGAGATAGTTCAAACCAATAATGCACAAACTAAAACTCAATTTGCTATGAGAGAGCCAAAAAAGTAAACCACAACCAGGATATACATATAATGATATATTGAATGTCAACTTGTGTGAGTTCAACTTTTAACACAATTCAGATATTACAGATAAAAATAGAGTGGTATCTATCACCATTACTAGCATCACTACAATCCATTGACATCACAAACAGAAGCACAATTATATAACATACACACAGACAATATTTGTAATAGAACGAAAACAAAAACTTGTTAAAACTTGCTACATCTCACCGGAATTCTGTCAGGGTATTTGTCCCTGATCCTGGCAGCTTCAGCCCGCCTCTTCTCTGCGCACGCCAAACGACAATTCACAACATCAGTTATACATCCGATAAATACACAATTTTATCGCAAAACAAGATAATCAATCCTCACCAAGGCTATGCTCTAACTTGAAGTTACTTCTTGCCATCTGCCCTGAGATCACAAACAAAGCCCAAAATCGTCAAATTCCCTCACAAAACTCCAACAACTCTAAACAATAATCTTCTTTCTTAACTAAGCTATATTTTACTTTAAACTTCCCAAAAAGCAAAAGCAAAAAAAGAGAAGAAAAAACACAAACTCATCCACAAAAGTTCGAAAGGGGGAAAACGCCGATCGAAAACGAGAACCCCACCACCACCACCACAACAACAACAACAACAACAACAACCAAATCCCGAACCTGATCGGTGACAAAATCGAATCGAGAAGAAGAAAAGAAAAGGGGTTGCGGACACGTCACCGTTTCGTCGGAGCTTGATTTTGGTGTTCCGGATTGGGTTTGTTTTGCTTCTCTATCCGGGTTTGGTACAAATGCCCCTTGCTTTTATAGGTGGAAGTGGATGGGAAGGGAAGGCAGGGGTAGTTTCGGAATGGTTGGAGATGTGCATTATTGGACAGGTTTTGGAGGGCTCAGGAATTTAACGCAATTTCATAATCCGAAGAATGGAAGGGTGGTTGTTTGGGTTTGTTGATTGCCCACGAAAACCATAACGACACGGCAAATTATGGAAAATTGGATAGTATATTTTGGTTGTGTTGTTGTAAACAAAAATTTAATAAAATCAGACTATGCCTTGGATGGCAAGTTTAACTGGAGGTTGATGTCATGGCAAGCCTAGTTGTCTCACTGGTTGCGAAGTTGATCGCAGGAGGTTGAATATATGATTGGGGATGAAAATTCAACACTAATACAAATGCGACGTATAATTCAACACTAATATTAAATGTAACTTTCTATAGCATTATAATTCTATATGTCTTGGTTGTCAAACTCTTTTAAGAAGATGACTGTCTTGGATGAAAAGTTGAACTTGAAGGTAAAACATTAATATTAAATGCATATTCTGTCTCGTTCGTTGCAAAGTTCAACGTAAGAGGTTATATGTTTGGGTGGTGAGCGGTCAGGAACTCAGGGTGAAGGAAAATTTTCAAATTCACCCTGCCGTAGATTTGTGCATCCGAACAGCAATTGGAGGCGGGGCGGTGGACTTGATGTGGTGAGAGCATTGGAGCTTTACAAGGTAAAAAAAAAAAAAACTGTGATCTGGAGGACCATAGTGGGGCGTTGAGGGCTATAATCAACAACAGTCCTCTCCATTGTTGCGTTTAAGGGAGAAAAAATATTCAAACCCCACCAACGCAGTTTATTCACCGCCATCGCAAATTCTGGGTTTATCCAGACGATGCCCAAGTCTGGGTTCATTAAATATATTACGATTTAGATGAGATTTCTTATGAACCATAAACGAGCTCAATAAAGTTTATAACCTTCCAAAGTTTGTGGTAATGTTACAAGTTACATGTTACAAGTTTTTGGGTATGATTGCCCAATCAAAATAATAAAGTGATAATTGAAAATAAACAAAACCCACTAAACATTGTAATTGAGTATGGTGTTGTATCAGCCGTTCAGTTTTTCGTAAAAGAGAGGTCACGACGAATAATGTTATCGATTTTGCTCCCTCTTTTCGATTGCTCAACCTCTTTCTAGCCACACCTCCTCCCCGTCCCTCTCTTCAAAGAGTCGTACTCCTGATGATGTATACGTGGTTGATCTTGTGTTTTTAAGTTGGTAATTGAATTAATAAAATTGATAAGTTCAGCGAGTCGTGAACCACGACTCCCCATTACGAAACGTTGCACCAGAGTAGACAATGTTAGGTAACGGTGACCTAATCACGACAAGCAACGAAATGCAATCCATTTATCAATCAAGGTGCTAACGTTTCAAGTCTAGTACAAAGCAAGTTAAGTTAAGATAGGTGGTGTGGCCCAAAGAGAAGAAGCCCGATCTGGTCGCCCGTCAACCTGTGGCTAGGTTGGATCCTATCGGTAGGGTTGTGCATGGTGTTGAGAACGATGATCATTTAATCACAAATTAAATGTTCTACTAAATCCAAAAATTAAACCCGAGTAGAGATAGAGCAAAAAAAAAAAATCAACACCAGATTTTTATTGAGGCTGAGATCTCCACCTTTACACGATGAGACTTGAGAATAACCTCGTATTGCTTGATTTTGCCTCTCACGACTCGATAAAGAGCTTACTCAAAACTTGACAATTTTTGTGATTCTTAGATATGGAATTGGAATCACTAACTAACACTCTAGACTTGAGTACACTTGTATATAATGAGAATTGATGCACAAGTGATGAAGTTTGACTTTGAATGTTTGAAAGTATTTGATGTCTGGACACAAAGGATAATAGTACAGAAAGGTGTCTTGGTATCTAAAACTTATGTATGAACTCCTATTTACGAGGCTTCAAACTCTACCAATTGTTTGGGACAGTTGATGTGATAAAAACCAAACAAAGAGATGATGTGACTTAAACTCATGCAGAAATCTGCATACGTTAGATTGACCATTTGAAGAACGGTTCTCCGGAAATAAGAATTGACTGGGTCAAAATTAAGTTTTTGATTAACCGGACAAATGTCGAATAACCGTTCACCAATTTCTAGAAGCTTTTGTCGAAATTCTTCTGATTTAATTTCGGTTGAGCAAATTGGGTTTGGTTGCCGATCAAAAATAACAATAACGATTTAATTGACTTTGTGACAAGAATTTCGGTCGTCCGGATCAAGAGTGTTTAGCGCCAAAGGTTGGAAATCAAATCTTTGATGTGAGACTAATGTTTATATTAACACATGGAAAGAGTGGTGGTGTGCCAGAAGTCAAAAAAAGTAAAAGTTGACTGATAGGAGATCGGTCTTGCGAAATGCACAAAGCAAATGAGCTTTTAAACAAAATACAAATGTGACCGTTGGAGTCAAATCCAGAACCGGTACAAGGGGATTCGATAGTCAAATAGGAAATCAGTCGTCTGAATGGAGAATTCCAATAAATATTCTAATGACTATTGAGATAGTTAATTCAGTTGTCCGTTAGAGTTTCCGTCATCGAAACTGGACTGTGAGAGAATCCTAATGCTCAAGTTTACATTTGCTCTTATAAACTCGATAAATAGAAAATTACAAGTCTCGATCCAAAACTTCGTTACAATCTTAAGTCTTTATCTTAATACTTCTTTTCTTGATAATACTGATTAACCTATTAAGATGATTTGCACAAAATACAAGTATATATGCAATGTATGTATTCACGTTTGTCAACTTTGATTGAATAGTTGATTGATTAGTATCACTATGATTAAACATCAAACTACACATAGATTAAGGCTTAAAAACCAACACATTGGAAGAGTTTTATTCGTCGAACCGCCTCATCCCACTCCACTTGGGATGGGTCGTGGGCCAATTTTTGCAACTCGTCACCTGTATAAACATGGCAGGTTGTGATGGTTTGGCAACCTGCCTTGCCAATCCACCAATCCGCCAAAATTTTATTTATTATTTAATAATATATATTATAAATATAATATTTATAGTTAGAAGATTAAGAAAAAAAGTATGTTTATGTTCAATAAATGAAAATTATGATAAATGAAAAATTAAACATAGAAAGTAAGAATAACATGCTTATCAAACCCACTAATCTCCATGAAAAAACTTGTCAGTCCACAAAACAAACTCAGAAACTCAATTGACATGTCAACCCGCCATGCACCCGTGGAACTCATCCCTAATGGGGCGGGTAGAGATAAAAAAATCCAACATGTTACACCTCGCGTAACCGCGAAACTTTGGGTGGGTAGGTGACGAGGGATGGAAAACCCAGCTCGCCTTGGTTGCAGTCAAACCTCTCAATGAGGTTCAAGCCACCAACTCTAATTGCATCAAGATCTCCCCTGTCGACCCTCGCCTCATCAGACAAGATGTTTGCAATTCTTTTGGTTACTAAAGGGAAGCACATAGTCAAGGTTGCATTGGGACATTAAAGATCCCCTCCTTATTCCACTACACCCCACAAACCACATCCACCCACTCACAATATTGTAGGATCAATGACCCCTAATTATCTAATCAAATTATGTTTAATTCCCACTTGATTAACAAGATATGCAGTGGAAACAATTTAAAGACAAGTATGGCAAAGGCAATGCAAACCACAAGAACACTCAGCGATTTTTATAGAGGTTTCGTCTCCCGCCTACTTCCTCTCTTGCAAGCTCCGCCTACGTCTTCACTATCCAATCTCATTCCGGGCCTAGATTAAGCATTTACAAAGCAAGCTCCGCGAACACCTTCGCAAGCTTGGTTTCTTCCTCTCACAATCCAAGAGGGATGCTTCGGGCTTTCACTGAAGCCTCAACTTCTTTTGACAGCAAATGTGAATGGATCAACACTCTCTAACCTGAACGCACTTTGAGTATGATTTATAATTGATCAAAGATGTGGAAATGTAATCTTGAGAGTGGGATTTAGGGATTTTAGAGATTGGAGAATTGTTCTCTAGTGTATAAGACAATTGGAAGTGGGAGAATTGTGTAAATATGGTTGGAGAACTTCTATTTATAAGTTCCTAAAGTTTTATAGTCGTTGGGGAAGAATTTGATTGAATTGTGTGTAAGATACACAAAACAAAAATTGAAGTTTTGCAGTTCTGTCCAGTAACGGTCGAACGAATCGGGAAGAACAGTCGACCGTTTCTTTAAGAATAAAGAAATGTTCGAACGAACTAGAGAACGGTCGAACCAATTAGGCTATGACTAAAGTCATCGGTTGAACCAGGACAGGGGTCGGTCGACCGCTCTAGGGGTTTTGGCTAAGGTATATAGTAATCGGTCGAACGAAAGGTGGGATAAATATTTCGACAGAAAATAGGAAGTTTTAGGGACAAGAATTGTGTTCATTCGGTCTACCATTCTAAGGTCAACGTTCGATCGGTGACCAATTGTATTCTAGGGGTTGATTGATATATATGAATATGACAGTTGTATAATATGACAAGGTTAACGATCATCCGAAATATACGGGGACAAACGACTAAAAGGTCAAGGGTGGTCGACCGATTGAACTAAGAAAATGCAGTTAGAGTATTTGTTAAAAATGGTCGAACAACACACAGGGTACGGACAACTGTTTGGCACAGGCAGATTAGACATAGGTTTAAGTTATTTTCCAGTTAAAGTTAGGGTGATCTATTGAAGTCTAAATGACGTGAAAATTTACGTGTGACTTCTACAATAAACCTAGTGTGTATGTGAGTAAGTTTTAATTCTTGTATGCTTAAGTTTACACATGTTCCTAAGACTCAAAATAAAGTAAAATTACATGTCTTCAAATAGCTTTGATTGCATGTCTTGACTGTAGGATTTCGTGCTCCTATGTATGTATATATTTTTTAAAAATTATACGTGCAAACATGATTGATTTCCATATTTTCGACAATTTCATGTACACTATTTTATAGTTATTCTAATATCATGTAATCTACATATATATTAAAATAAATAGAAGATGAACATACCCAAGGTTCTCTAAAACCTTTATGAAGATCCGGAGTTGTGTTGCCCGTTGAATCGTCAGTCGATTCGCCTCCAAGTGTTCACCAAAGTCTAAACAAGATTAGAGAGAAATGAGCTAGTCAATCAATCTCTAAATCAATGTTAGAATCTAACTAATAACCCATCTAAAGCTCATGAGAATGTAATCTACAAAAACATAAATAATTAAGAGAATTTTCAGATGGATTAATGGGGTGGTTAGGGAGAGAGAGAATTTTTGCATTCGTATTAACAAGGAAGGAGGATGGACCTATTATAGGATTTTCTCTAACTCACATCATGTGCAAACCACTTACACACGATCCCTTATTTATCTCTCCACCAAACCACATCATATGCAAACCACTTACACATGATCTCTCGTTTTTTGGATCTTGAGTCTACAATTCTAATCACTTTTAAGCTAATTACCTACTTGTTTAACGATCAAAGATATGCAGCGGAATTTGAACTAAACAAGCAAGTAAAGGAATGGAAAATGCAAACCACAATGGACACAAATGATTTTTACAGAGGTTCACCCACCCGCATACATCTTCTCTTGCAAGCTTCGTTCACGACTTCACTAACCACTCCCCGTTCCGGGTCGGGAGAGAACGCCTTTACAATCTTCAAACTCACGAACAACCCTCATCGAGCTTGGCTCCTCTCACAATCCAAGAGGGATACTTCGAGCTCTCAACGAAGTCTATACTCTTGTATTGGGCTTTCACCAAGACCCTTGCTTCTTGAAGAAACAATGAGTGGAACAACACTCTCTAATCTTGAGCACACTTGAGTGAGAATAGGATATAATACTAAAGTGTGGAAGGTTTGAGGCTTGGAGTGTTTTGAGTTTCTCTCTAATGTATTGGACAAATAGTAGTGGGAGAGTTGTGTTAAAATGTGTTTTACAACTCTATTTATAAGCATTAGAGAGAATATAGTCGTTGGGGTTAATTGGGTAAGAGTTGGTGTAAGATACACAAAACAGAAACTAGCAGGACCCAATTCTGGATAAGTTCGGTCGACTGAATCAGGCTGAACGGTCGACCGTTTGGCAGTTTTGAACTCAGTTCTGTCGATTGGTTAAGGAACGGTCGACCGCCCAAGGCAATGTCTGAGGTACACTTAAGTGATCGGTCGAACACCGAATAGGGTTCGGTCGATCGATTCACACCAGACACTTTGGGGTTGACAAACAAAATCATATTCGATCGACCGAAAACCGACAGACACTTTGGTTTGTCAATGGACATAAGTTTGGTCGACCGAACATGGTCCTCGGTCGACCGATACACAAAATGAATGTATGGCATTTGGAGATAATACGAATACGACCGTTGGGTATATACGACAAAACAAACGGTCGGAAATTTGTTGATACTCGGTCGATCGAAAAGGTCTGGACGGTCGACCGAACTGAGGCAGTTAAACACTAACATGATATATGATCACTCGGTCGACTGAATGTGGGCAGACTGTTCACGTTTTGATTTAGTATTTTCTGGTCTAAGTTTGGGTGATTTATTGAAGTCCAAATTATGTGAAATTTGGTGTGTGATTTCTATAGGGAACCTAGTGTGTGTTTGAGTAGTTTTTAGCTCAAGTATGCTCAATTACACAAAGTTCTTAAGACTCAAAGAAATACAAATTACATGTCTTCAAATAAGCTTCATTACATGTCTTGACTTGATTTCCTTTCTTCCTTGAGTCTTGATCACCTGCAGAGGTTAGCACAAAGCAATATATATGCAATGCAACATGTGTGCTACTCTACATAATCACAATTAAGATTATGTTGATTAAACCATCAAAACATAGATTAATGCCAAAAAGTCAACAATGTTTACATCTCCACTAAACCACATCATGTACAACCACTTTGCACATGATCTCTTGTTTATTTTGTCACATCATCATCTCATAACTACATTTGAAAAGGTGGATTAAATCCAGCAATTAATCAGTAAAAATCTCTTATTAATATATGCAAAACAGTGGTCAAACAGTTGAACCATTTTTCAATGTTTTAGACTCTACCAAATTTTGGATTAATATCCAACAAAATTTGGACTTTGGGGTTTAAGCAAATTCATATGTTATAATGTTGTATATCACATTATATCATGTAATATATTATCATATATAACGTCAAAACATTATAGCTCATAATATATACATCTCATACGAATTTATTTATTATTCTAACCATTTCGTTTTTTACGACATATTGATTTTATTATTTTACCACATGTATTTTATTTCATAACACATGAAACTTAATACATCATATAAAATATAAAATCATATTTCTTGTTTCTCAGTTATGTGATGTGAGCTATAGGATGATCTAAGTTATGTTAAGAATGATATAAAATATTTTATATCATAAACTATAAGTGGTATCTAGCTACAGATTATAGTTACTCAAATAACAAAAATGTTTTGCTCACTCGAACTAAACACGATTCACTTAGTGATATGTAAAATATTACTTGTGTCTATCTATTGCCTCGTGATATTAGGAATATTATACAAAGTAGAAATGTGTCACTTTTGCATTATATATTTGTTGGCTTTTTGGCCTTAATCTAGGTTTTGATGATTTAATTAACCTAATCTTAATTATGATGATGTAGAGTAGCACACATATTGCATTGCATGTATATTGTATTGTGCTAACCTCTACGGGTGATCAAGACTCAAGAAAGAAGGAAATGAAGTCAAGACATGTAATTAAAGCTAAATCGAAGACATGTAACCTTGATTTATTTTGAGTCTTAGGAACATGTGTAAATTGAGCATACAAGGGTTAAAAACCAATCACATACACACTAGGTTCCTTAGAGAAGTCACACACAAAATTTCACATTATTTGGACTTCATTAGATCACCCAAACCTTAGTCGGAAATCACTTATAAACTTAAACCCAGATTTCCTGTGTGAACCGGTCGACCGAACCAGTTCTCAGTTCGACCGGTTTATAACAGACTCTCCACAGTGATTTTACCGAACTCTACCGGTCGACCGGTTCTACCTTTTCGGTCGACCGATCCCGGATTTTAATATGGCCGTTTTTCTTGTCGTATTCCTATAACGGTCGTATTCGTATAAAACAAACTTAACCCCAAAATACATTCGGTAACCGGTCGAACGACGACCTTGTTTCGGTCGACCGGTTGAACATTTCTTCAAGAAACAAAATTCCCTGCTATCGGTCGTTACATTTCTCGTTCGACCGATTGACCTTTGTCTCAACCGAATCCCCTTTTCGGTCGACCGCTCCATACTTTGGTTCGACCGATTCACTTAAGTAGAGTTAAGTTCTAGCTCGTTTGTCCGACCGAATATTCTTTTGTTCGACCGTTCTCTTTGAAATCATGTTAACGGTCGACCGGTTTACTAGCTTCGGTCGACCGGTTCTGGACAGATTTGCAGCCCGATTTTCTGCTTTGTGTATCTTGCACAAAACCCAATCAAATCTATCCCCAACGGCTAGAATACCTTAGGAGCTTATAAATAGAGGATCAAGACTTGTTGTTAACACAACTCTCCAACTCCAATTGTCCCAATACATTAGAGAGAAACCTCAATCCTCAAAGCTCCCAATTCTACACTCTTTAAGCCTAAACTTCACACATTTGATCATATACTCATCCTACTCAAAGTGTGCTCAATTAGAGAGTGAATCCCACTCAGTTACAAGAGTTGTCAAAAGAAGCAAGGACTTCGGTGAAAGCCCGAAGTGTCCCTCTCGGATTGTGAGAGGAAGAATTCAAGCAAGCGAGGGTTGTTCGTGTTGCTTGTGGTGTAAAGGCGTTCTCTCCCGGCCCGGAACGGGGAGTGGTTAGTGAAGACGTAGGCGGAGCTCGCGGAGTCGAGCGGAGTCTACAAGAGAGGACTAGGACCCGGGTGGGGTGCCGAACCTCTATAAAAACCGACGCGTCTTTTGTGGTTTGCATTGTCTTTCTTTCTCTACTTGTTTGTTTATTCCGCTGCGCATTTGATTGCTTAATCAAGTAGAGAATTGTGGATTAGATTAAAAGTGATTAGTGGACCCATAACCCACACGATCCTACATTTGGTATCAGAGCCTTGTTAAGCTAAATTTCATTACTTTACCGTAATTTTAGCATGGCTTCAACATCTAATCACTTAGAGGGTTTATGCACCACAAGGCCTCCTTTGCTTAATGGGTCAAATTATGATTATTGGAAAAATAGAATGAAAATCTTTTTAATATCAAATGACCTTAAGTATTGGAAGTTTATTCAAAATCCATACATACCCCCAAATGAAGATGATTTAGATTCTCTATCTAGGGCTCAAATGAAAGAAATTGAAATGAATTCAAAAATTATGAATATTCTTTATTGTGGCCTTAATGAGGGAGAATACAATAGAATTAGGGGATGTGAAAGTGCAAATGAAATATGGCATAGGTTACAAATGCATCATGAGGGTGATAGCAAAACCAAAGAAACTAGGATAAGTCTCCTCATGCATAAATATGAAATATTTTCTATGCAAATCGGTGAGAACATAAGCGACATGAACACTCGCTTCACCGATATCACTAACTCTCTTTTGATTCTTGGAAGAAGGATAAATGAAGGAGAGATGACTCGAAAATTCCTCCGGTCATTGAGCAACGATTGGGAAGACAAGGTCGTGGCAATCGAAGAATCGCACGATCTTTCAAAATTGAAGATGGAGGAACTCATTGGAAATCTCATGGCCTATGAGCTCCAATTGAGTCATCGAAGAGAGAAGGAAGCTTCAAAGAAAAACTCCATGGTGGCATTGCATGCAAATTTTGATAAGCCAAGGAGGGTGGAAGAAGAGGACATTGAGGTCCTTGCCCAAGACTTCTTCAAATACCTCAAGAGGGATAAGGGAGAAAAGAATGAAAGAAGAGGTAGAAGAAGTGAGAAAAGAGAAAAAGAAAAAGAGAGGGAGGAGAGCGAAAATGAGAGAAGAGAAGGGGAAAAGAAAAATGAGAGAAGGGAGAGAAGAAGAGAAAAGGAGAGGAGTAAGAGAAAAGAAAAGAGGTTGGAAGCTCACAAGGCCACTTGGGACGATACGTCGTCGTCGTCATCCAAATCAACCGCACCTTCATCAACAAAGGAATATGCGCATATGTGCTACATGGCAATTCAAGATGAAGGAAGTGAGGTATCTTCTAACTCTTACACCACTAGAAGCAATTCATGTTCAAATAAATCATATTCTAGTGCTAGCTCTAATTCTAATACTAATGATGAATCATATACATATGATGAGCTTCAAAATGCATTTCATGATTTAGTTAAACAATATGAGATCATTTGTGAAAAGAACAAAAATGCTAGAAAAACTATAAATGATCTCAAATGCCAAATTGAATTAATCATGAATGAAAAGAATGAGGTGATTGCTAGACTTGAATCAAATGAATCATCACTTGCTAGTCTAAGTAAAACACCCATTATTGATGAACATGTAGATCTTAAAGCCTCAAATATGCAATTAAGAAAAGATCTTGAAATGTTCACTAAAGGAACAAAAATGCTTGATATGCTTTTGAGTAGTCAAAGACAATCATTGGCTAAACATGGTTTAGGATACAATGTGCATTTGAAAAACCATGTATCTCATACTACTTTAAATGGCAAGCATGTATTTGTTAAATCTAGTTCCTCAAGTGTGTGGGCACCCAAAACCAAAATGGTTTGGATCCCAAAAGCTAATGTTCAAGGACCCAAAGTTGTTTGGGTACCTAAGTCTACACTTGTAGGAGCTTGAGGAGGAAATTGGTGGTGACCGGGTGAGCCAAAGCGTCGAATTCGAATCCGGTTGCATCACCAAATAAGATTGGAGCTAATCAAGATTCAAGTTTGGTATAAATTTCTATCCTTGAAATTTCTGAAAATTTAGCTCTAATCTAGTTTACATGCTAAATTGTCATATCTTTAGAAGTTCAATTCATTGCAAATCATATACCCCATTCATTGCAAATCATTTACCACATTCATTGTTTTTAAATGTCAAATTTTTTAAATGGATGTGAGAATAAGGCTTAAGTTGAAACTTAAATGAACTTAATTTCATCATACTCATTGTTTCCATTTAGCCTTATTGATAGGGGGAGCTTAAATGTTATATCTTTTAGAGTAATGAAGTGCAAAATTTAGGGGGAGCAACTTCATTACAAGACATCCAAATTCTATGCTTAAAGTCATATTCATTTTTATTTTTGATGGATGTCAAAGGGGGAGAGATAATTAAGGGGGTAACTTGGAATTTGGCATAAAATTGAACAAAAACTATGCACATCCATAGGGGGAGCATTAATTTGCATAGTTTACATATACAAATTCCATGTATTTAGATAGAATTAAGATATAGGTTGCCATCATCAAAAAGGGGGAGATTGTTGGCTTTTTTGCCTTAATCTAGGTTTTGATGATTTAATTAACCTAATCTTAATTATGATGATGTAGAGTAGCACACATATTGCATTGCATGTATATTGTATTGTGCTAACCTCTACAGGTGATCAAGACTCAAGAAAGAAGGAAATGAAGTCAAGACATGTAATTAAAGCTAAATCGAAGACATGTAACCTTGATTTATTTTGAGTCTTAGGAACATGTGTAAATTGAGCATACAAGGGTTAAAAACCAATCACATACACACTAGGTTCCTTAGAGAAGTCACACACAAAATTTCACATTATTTGGACTTCATTAGATCACCCAAACCTTAGTCGGAAATCACTTATAAACTTAAACCCAGATTTCCTGTGTGAACCGGTCGACCGAACCAGTTCTCAGTTCGACCGGTTTATAACAGACTCTCCACAGTGATTTTACCGAACTCTACCGGTCGACCGGTTCTACCTTTTCGGTCGACCGATCCCGGATTTTAATATGGCCGTTTTTCTTGTCGTATTCCTATAACGGTCGTATTCGTATAAAACAAACTTAACCCCAAAATACATTCGGTAACCGGTCGAACGACGACCTTGTTTCGGTCGACCGGTTGAACATTTCTTCAAGAAACAAAATTCCCTGCTATCGGTCGTCACATTTCTCGTTCGACCGATTGACCTTTGTCTCAACCGAATCCCCTTTTCGGTCGACCGCTCCATACTTTGGTTCGACCGATTCACTTAAGTAGAGTTAAGTTCTAGCTCGTTTGTCCGACCGAATATTCTTTTCTTCGACCGTTCTCTTTGAAATCATGTTAACGGTCGACCGGTTTACTAGCTTCGGTCGACCGGTTCTGGACAGATTTGCTGCCCGATTTTCTGCTTTGTGTATCTTGCACAAAACCCAATCAAATCTATCCCCAACGGCTAGAATACCTTAGGAGCTTATAAATAGAGGATCAAGACTTGTTGTTAACACAACTCTCCAACTCCAATTGTCCCAATACATTAGAGAGAAACCTCAATCCTCAAAGCTCCCAATTCTACACTCTTTAAGCCTAAACTTCACACATTTGATCATATACTCATCCTACTCAAAGTGTGCTCAATTAGAGAGTGAATCCCACTCAGTTACAAGAGTTGTCAAAAGAAGCAAGGACTTCGGTGAAAGCCCGAAGTGTCCCTCTCGGATTGTGAGAGGAAGAATTCAAGCAAGCGAGGGTTGTTCGCGTTGCTTGTGGTGTAAAGGCGTTCTCTCCCGGCCCAGAACGGGGAGTGGTTAGTGAAGACGTAGGCGGAGCTCGCGGAGTCGAGCGGAGTCTACAAGAGAGGACTAGGACCCGGGTGGGGTGCCGAACCTCTATAAAAACCGACGCGTCTTTTGTGGTTTGCATTGTCTTTCTTTCTCTACTTGTTTGTTTATTCCGCTGCGCATTTGATTGCTTAATCAAGTAGAGAATTGTGGATTAGATTAAAAGTGATTAGTGGACCCATAACCCACACGATCCTACATTTGGTATCAGAGCCTTGTTAAGCTAAATTTCATTACTTTACCGTAATTTTAGCATGGCTTCAACATCTAATCACTTAGAGGGTTTATGCACCACAAGGCCTCCTTTGCTTAATGGGTCAAATTATGATTATTGGAAAAATAGAATGAAAATCTTTTTAATATCAAATGACCTTAAGTATTGGAAGTTTATTCAAAATCCATACATACCCCCAAATGAAGATGATTTAGATTCTCTATCTAGGGCTCAAATGAAAGAAATTGAAATGAATTCAAAAATTATGAATATTCTTTATTGTGGCCTTAATGAGGGAGAATACAATAGAATTAGGGGATGTGAAAGTGCAAATGAAATATGGCATAGGTTACAAATGCATCATGAGGGTGATAGCAAAACCAAAGAAACTAGGATAAGTCTCCTCATGCATAAATATGAAATATTTTCTATGCAAATCGGTGAGAACATAAGCGACATGAACACTCGCTTCACCGATATCACTAACTCTCTTTTGATTCTTGGAAGAAGGATAAATGAAGGAGAGATGACTCGAAAATTCCTCCGGTCATTGAGCAACGATTGGGAAGACAAGGTCGTGGCAATCGAAGAATCGCACGATCTTTCAAAATTGAAGATGGAGGAACTCATTGGAAATCTCATGGCCTATGAGCTCCAATTGAGTCATCGAAGAGAGAAGGAAGCTTCAAAGAAAAACTCCATGGTGGCATTGCATGCAAATTTTGATAAGCCAAGGAGGGTGGAAGAAGAGGACATTGAGGTCCTTGCCCAAGACTTCTTCAAATACCTCAAGAGGGATAAGGGAGAAAAGAATGAAAGAAGAGGTAGAAGAAGTGAGAAAAGAGAAAAAGAAAAAGAGAGGGAGGAGAGCGAAAATGAGAGAAGAGAAGGGGAAAAGAATCAATTATAAGGTCGTCACTAACCATGACCACGGACGACCTGGTCATGAGCGTTCTCTCTCTTTTCCACGTCAGTTTTCTCTATTCCCAACTCACTTTCTTATCTTTTCTATATTATTCACATCTTAACTAAAACTCACCACAACTTTCAACAACATATCTCTCCCCTTTACATCATTTTGGGGTCTATCTTAGTAAAAATCTAAAAAAATATCAAAACAATTGTAAAAAAATATATTTTTTTAAAAAATAAAAGAACTTAAACAAAACATTCAAAAAGTCGAAACAAAATAAACCAAAAAATATTAAAAAAACAGACAACCGGATTGTCAACCCGATCTTTTGAACGATCCGGTCGACAACCCAGTCGTTCATGACCTCGACCTGGGATGCCCAGGTCGTGGGGCCACGATCCCGTAAGGGATGCTCTAACTAAATAACCAAGGATCACCGGGAAAAAAAATTCCGAGGAAGAAAAGAATGGTACGCTGTTTCCATTGGGAAGTGCACCCTGTGACCTCACCGTCTCCATACCTGACAAGATGATCTCAAAAACCACGACAGTTGACAAGACTCATCACATCTTTCTCTCCACCCTTCACATTTTTTAAGAATTTAACATCCAACAACCCTTTACGAAAAAATGTCTATTTTCATGTAACAGTATCGTTTCAGTACAATTTCCCATTCTATCAGTTTCTTCGGCTGTAACTTACATTGTCTAGAAAATTCTCCTTCGCTGGTTTAACAGTTTGACTGGCAAAATAGCAATAGTATTACCGGTAAAATGTGATGCAATGTAATTATGGTAATCTAAGTATCACACGATCAGTCCCTCTAACTTAAGAGTACTTAGTAGTGCTGTCCAGGTTATTCAGTTTCTACATCATATTTTCTTTTTGTTACGTCATACTTAACTAATATTTTCTAACTATTCAAAACTTATCTAAATGTCTAAACGCATCAACCATCAACAAATTAATTACAAAGAAAAACTAAATTAATTACATACAAAAACTTAACTAAATTAATATTTACATTTAATATTATAAAAATTACTTGAACGAGGGTGACGTGGTTCCCACCCATTGGATCATGTTAAGGGTGGCCTAAGTAACAATTAAACGTGGTTTCCTCGTCCAATCTTCAGTATAACATGTGTGATTGGAATCGAAATTTTATGATTAAAGTGACTTTTCGGGTTATGGTTGATGGTGTGATTAATTTGGAAGAAGTCAAATAACTTGTAAAGCTATAGTTTTATTATTTTATTTTTTCGTAGAAGTACAAAATCACAAGTTAGTTGAATTTCTTTAAATTATCTTACAAATCAATTATCAGAATTCGTCAGGCGCATCTAATTTATTCACTTCCGTATTATTTTCAAATCGATTTTCATCGTTAAGTTTGTTTTCGGTGAGTTATTAAGGAAATGAACATGGTACCTGAGATTGTCAGAGTGGTCCATCAAAACAGTGATTGAAATGTCTGGTTTGATTGCCTGAAGATGGTAAAAATAAGAAATGATGATGGAGGAGGAAAAGGACGAAACGTCGTAACCTGTGGACACTGTTTCATGAGAGTGGACTGATGGGTGTTCAGAGCGAGTCTTTCTCTATGTTTTTGGTGTGAATGACCTACACATAATTATAGTGATGGGACCGGCTGTACACTTAATACACGTATAATAGAAGTCGAGTTACATCCAGAAGTACTTTAAGCTTGGATGGTCGTAATTTACTTGGATGTTTTTATTTTTGACTTGGATGTTTAATTACGAAATAAAAATATGGTTTCAAAAAGAAAACACACACACTGGACAAGAGAAACGAGCTTTTCCTCGTAAGTCGTAATCTCCTGTATGATGCCATATCATTATCCTTCTACAACCCTAACTTGGGTCCGTTTGGTCACACACACGAATCCACGTCTGCGTCTCGCATACGTTCAGATGCTGGTTTGCAGAACCAAACAACGGTTGGATTTGATTCATGCGTCTCAAATTCAGACGCTCTTATGTTAAATTCACTCGTTTGAGAAGTCAACTGAAGTTAGTTTTTCACCCAGACGCAATTATTTTTATTGAGTTACCAATATTACCATTTGTTACTCTATTATTTGATTACCAATATTGAAATCATTTTTAATCTGTTTTTTAAAAAAAAATTATTATTTTTTCAATATTGAATATTCAAGGTTAGTGAATAAATTATTGAATTATTTGGGTTTTTTAAAAAAATATTGAATAAAATAACTCAATATTTTTCAATAAGTTACATCCTCTACATCATTTGGGACCGATCTTGAAAAAATTTAAAAGTCATTAAAAAAATTAAAAAATTGATAAAAATAAAAATAATTAGAAAACATATTTCAAAAAAATAATAATTTAAAAACATATTACAAATAAATTTTAAAAAATAAAAAATGTAAAGGGTACCCCTACCGCAATTTTTTGTCTTCGTTTACACAAACAAAATTTTACGTTTGTGTTTCACTTTCTCCAGACGTTAGCGTCAAAAACCAACTCCGAGACGCAACGTCTCACCTTCGAAAACAAGACGTTGAGTGTTCCCAAACGAACTCTTGGTGTCTTTGCGTTTGAGTTTGTATTCATCTTGTTACACCATCAAGGTAAAAATCAACTTGATGTTCGATTAGTTGTAAGGGCAAAAATATGAGGAGGAGGGGGGGCGTCGCCTCCTCACCGGGTTGTCAATCATGAGCATGGTTTTTAAAACAATTTTTTTATTTTTTTTGTTTTGATTTTTTAAAATTTATTAGGATATTTTTTTGAAAATATGTTTTTTAAATAATCAATATTAAAGTATTACGTAATTTCAACTTGATCACAGTCAATTTAAAGTCAAACATGCTTCGTTCCTAAAGCCAAAACTCCGAAGGGCGAAGACATCTAAATAACCTCATCAGTCACCAATCCAATCTAAACTAATCCAACCTAATCCAGTAACCTCCATAACTCCATCCATGTACGCGCACAAGAGTAAGACCCGTGCAAGACAAAGCTAGACCGGAGTGTGAAAATTACAAAAAGGAATGACACCACGAAACGGAAAGAGAGGAAGAAAGCAAAAGAACTCCACTACTCCCATTCCTCACCTCTCCTACAAAGGAGACGTAGATTAGATAAGAACATCCGTGGTGGAGTGGAGAAGTGTAGATGAAGGGCTTAGTCGCCCCCTTGAATCTGGTGGGAAAACCAAACTACCAAAACCCACCCAAAAAGCAAAAAACCGAGCAAAGCCGAAGCTCGAGTCCACCCACATCGACTCTCACCTTCTCCTCGGGATGCGGTGACCCATGGGGGCTTTCCATGGACGATCTCGACCTCATCCTCCAACCCGGCCTCGTCGACTCCTTCCTCTCCTTCGACCCCTTATCTACTACCCCTCTCTTCCCCCTCTCCTCCCCTCCTTCTCTCCTCCTCGACGAGACCAACGCCTGTTTGCCGTTTCCTGACCCCGCGGTGGGATTGCTCGAGCAGATTTGTAAGGCTGCGGAGTTTGTCGAGGTCGGTAACTACGTCGCCTCGAGGGCGATATTGGCACGGCTCAATCTCGGGCTTTCCGACTCCGGAAAGCCCCCCCTTTTCCGCTCCGCTTTCCACTTCGTGGAGGCACTCCGCGTCGCAACGGATGGGAATGCTGGAGCGGCGGTTACGAAGCTTGATGTTCTGCTTAAGCTCAGCGCTTATAAGGATTTCGCGGAGATCTCTCCGGTTCTGCAGTTTGCTAATTTCACTTCCGTCCAGGTTATTTTGGAGGAGGTTGCCGGATGCGACCGGATCCACATTGTCGATTTTGAATTCGGGGTCGGTGGGCATTGGTCGGCACTCATGCAGGAGCTCTCTCTCAGGTGCGGTTCGGCCTCCGTGCCTGCGTTGAGGATCACAGCTTTCGTCTCCGGCTCTTCGCATCACCCGTTCGAGCTCAACCTTGCGCAGGAGAACCTTTCTCATTTCGCTGCTAACTTGAACATTTCGTTTGAGTTGAACATCTTGAGTATTGATTCCTTTGATCCTTTGCTGATTCGGAGTATGTCGAATGGTGGTCAGGAGGCGATTGTGGTGAACATTCCGGTCGGGTTGTCTTACCTTTCGGCCCCAGCGGTTCTGCGCCTTGTGAAGCAGCTTTCCCCGAAGATCGTCGTGTCGGTGGATAATGGTTGTGATCGCAGTGATCTCTCGTTCTCGCAGCATTTCCTTCAGGCAATACACTCGTCGGCAATCCTGCTGGAGTCAATTGATTCTTCTGGCGTGGACGTGGAGGTTGTGAACAAGATCGAACAGTTCCTAGTGAAACCTAGGATTAGTAGTATGGTACTGGGCCGACTATGTGGTGGCGGCAAGCTGGTTCCTTGGCGGACGTTGTTTGCATTGGCTGGATTTGTTTCGGTTCCATTCAGCAATTTCACCGAGATACAGGCAGATTGTCTTCTGAAGAAAATGCAGATTAGAGGATACCGTGTCGAGAAAAGACAATCTTCGCTGTCCCTGTTCTGGCAAAACGGGGAACTTGCGTCCGTCTCTGCTTGGAGGTGCTGAGGGCCTACTACACTGCAGGCATGTTATCGCTTAATTACCTTTTGCATTACTTATCAAGCGTAGTAATTGCAAACTTGTATCGTATCTATATTCTGGAATATGTTTCTTGTGGTTCCTCTTATCGTTCTTGCTTAGTAAGCATGTTGTCAATTGTAATCATGACAGAAGTAGGTTAATATTATCGTTAGCTAATATTTAAAGCTTTCGTGTGTCATTTGCATAGTAGCATGAATCACGTCTCCTTAGGTTGGTTCTTGTACACTTTGCAAGAAGCTACAAGGATAGAAAATTCAGTTCCTTGGACCGTTGATGTAATTTTATGACAAGCTCCTACCATCATAGCATCTCTATTAAGTTTTATTTTTCCTATTTGGCAGTTGTAGTTGCTAATGTTGATGCTCGTGTTACAATATTAAAAATACATATGCTATAATTGTATTGAAATTATATTTTATCTTCTCGATTTAATTTTGCTGTCCATTTGTGTTATTTGGTGTTTCAACAGTAGGATAGAAACTGTAGGGGGAAACTGTAGGATAGAAACTGATCTATGGTTGAAGTAGAATTTGGATTTAGATTTTGTGCATTTCCGAATCCTTGAATTTGGATTTATTCACTTTCTGAGTTCTTGTCATGCCAAGTTTCTGCTGGTCTTATCAATGTTAGATCCTAAAAAGATATACCTTGATTCTGGAATTTGAGTCTATCACTAATCTTTTACAGGTTGCTACTGTTGTACCATACCTGAATCCGAACATTAACACTTTGCAATGTCTCTGAGTGTTTACCATGTCACATTTCATAAAATCATTTGCCACAGCTCAGACACCATGGATCTGTGTAATGAAATTAATTCTCTCCTCGATCTTTAGGGTAGGAAGATCAAAGGGGTTTTGGTCTCTTATTTGCTTGTCTTGATGCAAAGGGAGATTTATCTTGCAACATGAAATCATCCTGCACCTGTAAGAAGCTTTAGGAGAAAATGGGAATTGCGAACCGATCATGTTACAACAATTAAAGAACAGTTAATTTTACATAATATACATTGACTTTTAATCAGCATTCCTAATCTTCACCTGAACACCAGTTTTTTCTGTCATATTAGATTGGTTTTAACATTTTCCATTACTACTTACAATTGTAGATTATTCATTTGGATATAGTTTCCTCGATCAAACTGCCATTAAATATGCCAGTTGTGAGTTGTCTAATATATGAATGGCTATTACCTTGTCTCTGGGCATTCATATTGCAGATAAGTTTGATTATTGTCTCAGGATGTACTTTGCTATTTGGCCCTGTTTATTCAATAAATATCTTCTGTCATGAGGTTATTTATCTCCTTGAAAGGTCACATACCAATGCCGCTACAGTTATTAAAACAGTATGTTATGGTTTCCCTTCACATGGTATTTGTATGACATTCATAATTTTTGTTGTCCCATTGTCGTTGGGGTAAAAGGTAGAGCATAGTTTAACAGTATGTCTTGAAAAAATGTGGCTCACTAGCTTTGTGTGATTAAAATTTCTTTGTGCTTAATCATATCCTTTACCGTACTACATATTACATTTGATTGTGTACTGCACTTCGATTTTTTGTCCTTGTGAGGACCTTTTAGTTGGCTTCTTTTGTTTTTCTGTTGGAATGTGTTTTTGCCCTTTGCCTTGATAGACTCCATGCTTTGCATTTGCTCCCTGTGGAATTGTATTTGGCATTTGTGCTGTTGCTTTCTCTCTTACTTCAACACTTTGCCTAGTAGTTGTCACCTTGAAAATTGATATTTTCTGCCAACTCTGTTCCTTATTCTGGCATGCCTGCTCCCAACAAATCTCTTGTTTTCACCAACCATTTTCTTTATCAAATTACTTTTTGTTGGTCTATGTTTTGACATGCAATGTTTTGATTTTTCTATCTACTCTATCCTATTCTAGACTAGTAGAGTTGTTTTGTTTCTCACATTTTTTTTTTTTCAATTGGACTTGGAAGCTTCTGTTTTTTAAGTGCTAGTCTCTACTCTAGGCAAAATAATTCTCCATCGGCTTGTTTACTTGATTTTTGTCCAAGTGATGGATGTTATAGAAAACAAAATTGTTTTAGGCATCAAGATTATTCAATAGCTCTGCTTACATCCACCACATGCTGTGTGTTTCCTTTCACATGTTAGGCTTAATATTCCGTTCCATCAGTCGTCATCATTTGTCCTTAAGGTTGGTTCTTCATTTCATTTTTAATGTGCATATCCCTCTTTACTCTGTCACTTGGAAACAGTGTTACGTTAAACCAGAAAAGGCTACAGATTAGATTATTCTATACTAACATGCCCTTGAGTGTGGACAAACCAGTCACCTTTAATTCTTTAAATTATTTCATCTACCTGTAAACATCTATTTTATAGCTCTGCTATGGAATGGGACCATGGGAGTTGTTTCAGCAACACAAAATAATGTCGCCCATCTACCCAAAATAATTGCAATCTCATCAGCTTCAGCAAGCCCCAATGGCCCAATGTTCAGTATAGATCACACAAGATATCGGATGGATACTATCTTGTTTGATTGTGTAGGTTGGGAAGATCTATCATTGCTGTCGGAAATCAGAAACGAGAAGTGTTTTGTCCATTATCAAATCCATGTTGCCTACTTTTTACCCCCAAAAAAGGTTGAAGCATCTCCATATGGGGATCATGAACTCAGTTGCATAATGGATTGATCGAGTTGCAGTTATATTTCAACAGCTCTATATGTTTCTAAGTTTCAAAACAGATTTATAATAGTAAATGTTTTGATAAGCATTTATGATAGTAAGTGTTCGTTGCGGTTATTTGTATTGCAAGTATATGTAGTTGGTTGTTTACAAGTTTAAAAGACCTCATGCAACATTCGATTTTTGTTAGTGACGCTTCACTTCCACATTGACCAATTCTATTATACATTTTGTGTTAGACAATATGCCAGGATGATTCATTTAGAGCTGAAGGGGGACATAAGTGTATACGTCATCTTTATTAGACACCCTGTTAGTAACTCTCTTCTGGTTTACCGGTGAAAGTTTTCCTTTTCTGTTATTGAATCTTACACTATCGCACATACTTAATGATACGCAAGTTGATTAAGCAAGAGGTAGTAAAAGTATGTAAAGTCCAGTGCGCCCTTTAGTCACCTCATCGTAAGAAAGGAGATTCTGAAATTTGACGAGGGTCACACAAACATGCAAAAATATGCAAACGATCGTGCCGTCGTGCGCAGAAAAATCTATAGCAAGGTTTGGACACGAGGGTTGGGACCACTCCCCAATGCTGGTTCCCACATTGGAAAGTGGCAGCGATGGTAGCTTTTATGATCAAAGAGTTAAAAAAAAATTGGTGGGCAACCTTTTGTGATGTCGAAGCCTCCTCGGAGGGGCAAATTCCTCTGATTGAAGAGATAGATCTTATGTTGCGACTGTTTTTTGTCTTTTACAAATCTCTTACGTTGCGACTATTGCAAGAGATCGGATTGCATGGAACCTTTTATTGTCGAGATATTAGTGGCAAGTGGGTGAAAATAGTGGTAATGTCAGATTTAACACCTTTCCGTTATTTTTACAATGTGGTAAAGTCACTTGGGAGTTGGGACAGGAATTCCACGGAGTTCCTCCGACCGCTAATGTCACTAAAGTGAGTCGCATCTATGTCGGTGCTGGTGGGCTGCTAATTGTAATAAGCTAGTTTTATCAGTTTCAGTTTGGTTAAGATTTGGATGGTACTCGCACGATAGGCTTTGCCTTTCAAATAAATAAATTTTGATTTGAAAAATTGAATTCAACGATTCTAAAGGCAGTTCGGATCATACTCTGATCTTACCTCAATTTCGTCGTACTAAAAATTTCAAATCGAATCCGCTCCATGACTTAAAAAGACCAAAAGAGGAACATTTCGGGTTGAGTTTAAGCTAAACCGGACTCAGTATGTACCCTAGATCAGGATTGAGAAACGTTCTCTCATGAAAACGATAATCCTGTAAACGATCCATCTCGACCTCCTACAAGGTCACAAGTAACACGCCCAACTATTGATATATTTAAATTATTTAACTATTATGAGACGTCATGGATATACTAAAACTGCCTGATTCTCTTTCCAACCAATTAAACACTAAAACAGCAATAAGGAATTTCTAGAAAAGGAACGATTACTATAAATACATAAGAGCCGGGCAAAAATAAATGATATTACTATTATAAAGTTAGCAAACGAATAAATAATGCTAGCTGATTCATTGACGACATCAACATAAAATCAACTAGGGTAATAACCTATGGCTATTATAATCTCATAAATACGAGCTTCCTGTAATAAAAAGAAATGTACAGATGCTGAAACCTGAAAAAGTATGGCGCGTGAGTCCCAACCTGGTGACGAGCAACTTCTGAAGACGACTACTGGTTTGTAACTTTGGTGACCATCATTTATGGCAGCTTAACCATTAGAGATCTCTGAACCCCTTTGTCAGTTTATTTTGCTTTTTGCAATGATCGATGCCCTGCTTCTTGTGCTGAAATATTCCTGTGTCTGAAGGACGCTAGAGAGGAACTGCAATACCATGGATTACCATGAAAACTGACAAAACTGTCCTTCAGACACCAAAAAGTGGTAACATTGTTTTGATGAAGGAATAGGAGAGTGCACCCGTGAATACGTAGCTGTCAACTCTATCAAGAATACCTCCTGCATATGACAGATCGAAAAAACTGAAAAAACTGAGCACATGGGTCGATGACTCGATATGTCAAATTTAGTACAATATCTAAGTTAGGAATTTTGAACGCCAAGAACTACTAAATGAGCAACACACAATCTTATTACCTCTATTGTTTATTTCTCCTTTGTTACAAGTATGGAGAAACTCAGAAAAGGGAGAACGAAGAAAATGATCTTAACTTTATTACATTAGGAACCTACCATGTCCAGGAATGAGAGATCCAGAGTCCTTGACACCAGCATCACGCTTAATTATGGATTCTATGAGATCCCCAGAAAGGGACCCTACAAAATTGAGAAATCCAAATGCCACAGCACTGTCGTAGAGAGAGAAAAAACGTCAGCATGCTAGTTAATTAGAATAAGGAAGAAGTTGATAACATATATATGCTAAGCTTCATGCTGTGTGGGTGACAGCCAAAATCACTAGTTAATGCTACACCAAGCATGATAAGAGCAGTGTAAAACATAAATTAGAAACCACCATCTGATTCTTCCAGCCCGAGCATTCAGCATCAGTTTATGCACATAAAATTGTTGGCATCAAATAAAGAAATACTTTTTCAATTTGTAGGCAAAAACGAAGTTAACCACATAGAAGCCGCTTCTGTGACTCAAATCAGTGATTTTTTTGTGACAAAACAGTGACATTACTACTCCACAAGCCACTTTATTGGGCATTGTTTAAGAGATCAAATAGCCAATCCACCCCAAAACAAATTGTTTGCCTAGTTCGGTCGGAAAACATGTTTTCAACCATAATCCTGTGCTTGTCTGATAAAGTGTCCGTCCAACTGGTTCAACTAGCAGGGAAGGGTTCCAAAACCGTATCCCAGAGACAGCAACATCATCAAATATTTAAGCATCCACCAAGAAGTGAAAAATGTCACATACTTCACGCTAAGAAGAACCTACATTTGCTTTAACATGTGCCGGGGCGGGGGTTGTGCACCGGAATCCGAGGGAAAGGAAAACAGATTCTGGTTGACTCCGAAAAGAGGTTGTTTGTGCACTATGGGGAATCACTGCCCACTTTTCGTCGGATTCCATGGTGTATACAAAATTTTATTTGAGTTTATCACCATTCTAGGTCGGAAAGCAACGGAAACTGAATTTTTTCGGTCGACCGTCGATCATTCGGTCAACCGAAATGATTTTAACGGACGGCCGAACACATTTCGGTTCACCGAAATTCGTAACTAGAATGATCAGTTCGGACGACCGAAATTAGTTTGGTCGACCATTTAACGTTCACTCAGAGAAATCACTGAAATTCTCATCAATAGTTTTGGTCATTCGGTTTTGGCATCCAAAGTCCTTCGAAATTACTTGTCCAAACATGCACAAACAACAAAATTCAGTCAAAGGAAAACTGTTTTCAAATTGTGCTTGCTGGTTAACTTCGAAAATCACTTTCCGAAAATTTTCGTGTCACTAACACCCCTGCAGGGAACACGATAGGGAAACATAAAATAGATTGGGCCCGTGAAAGCAATGAAAGACAATTTTATTTTGTGTGAATTGAGTGAAAATGCAGATTCGTTAAATTAAAGCCACAAAAATTCACCAATTCACAATTTCTAAGTTATCTGTTTTATTATTAAAAAGATGGATGGATGACAATACGGGTTGCCGTGTCGTGTTTATGTCAAACTCACCTACAACTCGACCTGATTTACACAAACCCAAACCTGACCCGTTTATTACACGGGTTGAAAAGGGAAGCTCAAACCTAACCCATCTAAAATCGTGTCAACCCGACCCGACCCATCTAATCTGTTTATTAAATATGTTGTGTTCGTGTACGGGTTTATTGTTACCTATATAATTGTTTTTTATGACAAGTGTGAACAGTTGCAATTTGATTTGGAGAAGATTATGAAAACTGCCATAAATAGCCATGTAATTGGTTGTCGATTGCTAATTAAAATATTTCAAAATAAAAAGATGGAAAATATAGAGATTCTTACTACTTTTGTAATTATATATAATATTATAAGAGCTTGATGTAGTTCTGGGGTTATCATAGCCAACATGGCTGTGACATCATTTCTGGCAACTTCCACTAAGTTTTTTCTTATGAATTTTTTTTAAGTGGGACAAAAATTATGTAAGGAACATGTGGTAAACAGTTCAAATAAAATGGATCATTATATACCTTGACCTAAATTTTTAATATGTTCTAGGTTAAGGGATAAAGAACATATGTGATAAGAATATATGTGATATGATTCGATTGGAATTTTTTTTAAGGTGGCTTAATTTCAAGTGTTACAGCCAAGTTGGCCATAAGGTGTCCCACAACCACATTTTCCCCATATTATAAATACAAATACATATATGTATTATATAAATATTTATAAACAGGTTGGATAAGGGTTACATGTGCTAAACCAAAAACCCAACCCATTTAATTACCGTGTTAATCGTGTCAGTCCGATTATGACCCAAACTCATCAATGCTAAACTCAAACCCGTATTTTCCGTGTCGGGTTATCGTGTATGGCCCAAATTATCACCCCTAGTCATGAAGCTAAAAAACAATTCTTCTTTTGAAAATTAGTTTTTTTTTGTATTTTTGAAAGTTTGAATTGGTCATCAATAAAATAAAGAGTTCTAATTAAAAATATGTTGTACGCATGAATTGCATGTTATTGATTTGGGTGGAAGCACTATAGCTAAGGAAAAACATGAGTTCATGACAAAGCACCATTTGTTTTTACGGGGAAAAAGTCTCGATGTTCCATTTTAATTAGGAGTGAGTTTCGGTCTGGGACCGGACCGAAGACCGAAATTTTCGGAAGACCGGATCGAAAACCGGACCGAATAAATTCGGTTTGAACCGGACCGGACCGAAGACCGAAATGTCGTGGCCTCCCGGACCGAAGACCGGACCGAAAAAGTTCGGTCCGGACACCCGGACCGAACCGAATTTTGCTCACCCCTAATTTTAACCTACCCCAATTATTTTGTGACCGGAGGTTTTGTTGTTGAAAAAAAAATCTTGATAGGAGCAGCTAGCATTATCATACCTTAATACGGACATTGGCCAGCATGACATACTTGATAAGATTACAGAAACACATACACAACCAACAAGTCCAGCAAGAGCTCCCTCCAGCGTTTTCTTTGGACTTATAGCTGTAAGAGGTGTGCGGCCAAAAAACTGCAAGAAAAAACTGTCAGAAGTGGAAGATCGATTTTTTAACAATACTTAATTCTCCAGCAACTATACAATATAGTGCTGCTTCTTCAATAGGGTTTCATTTGGAGGAGGCAGGGATCCTAACCAACTTTCATTTCTTTAAATTACCTATATCCATTTCCATGAACCGAGGAAAACACGTCATTCTGAGAAAGTTTCTCTTAACAGGCTGTATTATTGGCGCCTATTTGCTAGATAAGCAGCTGCCCTTCAAAGTTGAGATCATTAAAAGCTTCATTCATAACATGATAAGGGCAGTCAAATATTATACGATCTTCACTTTTATGTCGTGTGGGAGTTAGTCTCTACAGCTACACTGCATGCAACTATTATACATGAATATGAATGGTTTGATAAGTTACATATTTTCAACAATGGCAGATGTGGACAAAATGCATTGATGGAATACCACGTAATGGCCTTAGGAAGTTGGTAGCACCGATGATACAGATATCATAATTTTCATATACATTAGATGATGGGACAAGCTACTCTACAATCATTAAATCCTTGAATAGGTTGGACTTCATAGTTTTTCCTCCTACGTATTAGAATCTTAGAAGCAGTCACATGCATGTAAAAAAGCATATGAATCCAAGTGCGACATAATTATATGATAATGCAAGGAAATGATTTGATATTCATGATTGATGATGCGTAAAATTTGTGTTGACTCGAACGACAGTAATAACTAAGCCAAACATTTGTGATGAAAAAGCAATAATATGTGTTGACTTTAAATGATTGTAAATACACAAAACAATTAGACCTAAAAATACCTTTCCACCTAGAAAAGCAAATGTGTCTGCTGCAATTATGCTGCTAATAGAAATTAAGGTAGCAATGAGGCCAACAGTCCAATGAGTTGGCCCACCAAGAAGTTCTGGCCAAAAGGTGCTTAGTCCTGCATGAAGTCATATAATTATGACAAATTTTCGTTGCAGATTAGTCGTGAAAGAAAAAGTTGCTAGGTGTCTTTTAAATGCCATGTATAGAGGTTAACACTTAAATAGAGCCATAACAACAGGCCTGAATAAAATTCACTACGATTCTACAGTCAAATACACTGCCATCCAAATTTCAAAGAATAAAAGGCCCTTCATGGTCAGGCAATTAATATCTGAAGTAAAGAAAACGAAAATATAATAGCCAGAAACTAGAGTACGCTCCACGAGAACCAAAATAAGGCACAACAAACTGCCATCAAAACCGTAAGAAAGAAATAATATCTTACTTGTGTTCAGAGCGGGAACTGTCAAGCCACAACGGAGTTTAATCCAGAAACAAGGAAGATAACCACAGTAGAACAATCCAAATATTGCACTACTGAGCTGGGCAAAGCGAGGATTTTCTCTTTGTAAAATCAATGCCATTGCAACAATAAAAGAAGATGATGTCACAGACACATCAATCTGACCAAAGTACCTAAACAATCATCATGACAGAACAATTAGGTAAACCCAAATCAGAGTAGGCAGTAGAAGATATTTAATACAAATTAAAATAATAAAAACACAAAAACCTCCCACCTTTTGGATGAACTGAAGTACGCAGAGCTTATGGGTAGTTTTGATTTTATGTTATCACGAAGTCAAACATTAACCATGGTACTATGATGGACTATGGATATTTCTTTTTCTGAGTTAGCATGACAACTGTAGTCATCATTATGCAATGCCATAGCAACAAAACCGATTGAAGAAAACATAAGATCCCAGTAAGATTATGACTCAACTCAACACTTACAACCGTTGTTAATTAATGATTACCTCTACATGCCTTACCTCTTATCTACATATCACCAGTTACAAAATTCACTCCTATTATGCTCAATAGTGTTCTAACAAAGTACCAACCACAATGTGGCAAAAACAGACAGAAACACCAGACCTAATTAGTTGCAATAATTCACAGAGTTGGGAAAATTCCCAAAGTTAATTTTAGCACGATCTGCTAGAATCTAAATTGAGTACCTTTGAGCCCATTTCAAAATTTTACAGCTAATCTTGGTCCCTTTTTACCACATTTTCCTCATCTGAAAAGTACTGGAATTCTGCTTCTGCAGTTACACAACATAAATTTGCATGTTTCGGATGTTAGTAAAGCAATGCCAAAATGTTAGCATTTGTCTTACAAAATAAGCCCTTGTATATTCTAGTGGAGGATTGCACATATAACAAGGCATACTTTTTCCCTAGTTTTCAAATTCTTCTACGAGTAAGTCTTTCAGCATTTTTGAGCATTTACAGCATCTGCTTCAATTTCGACACACTCAACAGCTCGAGTGGTAAAACTCTGTTTCCCATTGAAATGAAATCCTACCGTTTACCCTACACTTTTTTTATCGGTCCCTACTCATTATTTTTTTTAATCTACTTAAAATTTAAAAGCTGTTTTCTTACCTGATTAACATTTAATGTTTGCACAAGGTGTTAACTCTGTAAATGTGCAACAGTATTAACTCTTCTAATGGATTCGAGACACATGATGATCAAATTTAGTGGGCAAAAAAATCACCATACCATTGTAGGGAAATAACTTCGAAATAATTTCAGGTTTGAACTCGGAGCTCAGTGGATAAGCAAGGAAGAATAGATTTTTGTCAGAACTACAGTGGAAACCAAACACGGTGACACCTACTAATCCTCGACTACCAAATGCGATATGAGTTGATAAGACGCCGACCTAAAAGGCGAAAGAATAGTTCTTTTGTACTCTACTTTGAAAAAATAAAATAATAATAATATGCCGACCTAAAGCAATGATATTTCTGAAGGACAAGTTTCAACTGACCTAAATATCTTTCACAGAAGTAGGGCTGAGCAGAATTTGGTCTGGACCGATGCCCAGCCCTAGAGTCTATCATCTTACACTCCTCCCATGTGATTCATTCTTAAAAATTTCACAACAACCCTTCCACCAATAAACACTTAAACAGAGAATTTCCTTCCACAATGGTCGGAAAGGATGAAACATGCATACCATATCAAATTTATAAAAGAAAATACGATCAAGGACACAGCATTGTCAACAACAGAAATGTAACACATAAGAAACACAACAATTTCTTATCTCAATCAAACCAAAAATAACACGTCCTCCATCATTTAGCGGCAAGTACAGAACACAAAGGAACATAGACACTTACAGCGTGAACAACGGCATCAACGCGCAAATAACAGAGCAAAACCTCGACACGTATCTTGGCGGAGGAGTCATCCCGATCGCCATCTCCTGACTCCTGACCATCTCAAAGTACTCCCTGGAACCAACGAAACTCGCGGCCGCCAACGCAACCGCAAACACCCAACCACCAGTCACCACGACGGCCCCGGCCCCGACCCCAATCCCAATCCCGAACACAACCCTATCCTTCAACCCCCTCCACTTGCTCCTCCTCCTCCTCCCGTCATCCACATCCACAACCTCCCCCACAACCGCCCCGTTCAAACCCTACCAAAACCCCAACCCCATCAGAACCCCCTCAAAACGCGAAATCCGATCAATCTGGGGTCAGGAGTACCTGTTCGGGGTGTAGTTCGAGGTTAATTCTCTCGACGGAGTCGGACGCGACGAGGAGGGTGAAGCGACGGCGGAGGACGGCGCGGCGGGGGGAGAGGAGGGTGGAGGTGAGTCTGGGGAAGAGGAGCGGTTTGGGGAGGGGAAGGGAGAAGGATGGGAGAGGGAAGGAGGGGAGAGGGGAAGGGAAGAGGAGGGAAAGGAGAGGGGTGGAGAGGTGGAGTTCCACCGGAAAGGCCATCGGTGGAGGCGAGAAGAAGCATGCGATTGCGGTACTTGTAATCTGTTGTTGGATTTCCTCTTTTTTATTTTCGGTTGTTTTGCATGTATGCGATTAGAAAATTAATATAATAAATTTTGCACTTCATGTCGTCTCTTTATAAGATTTGTCCTAATATTATTTAAAAGCCTTGTAATAGCATCCACCGTGGGCGATCATGGGACGCACGGCTGCCTGGACGACCGGTGTGGTCGTGGGATGCACGACTCGGTTGTCCAACGACCGGGTCGTGCCAAGTGGAACGACCCGGTTGGTCTGGATTTTTATTTTTTTTTGTTTTGGTTTTGTTTTGGTATTTGTTATAATAATTAGGAGTTTATATTTTGATAAATAGTTAGGATTTTAGAAGTTTTAATTGATATTTTGATAATAATTAGGGTTTATTATATTTTGATAACGTTAGATTTTCAGAATCCAAATTTTTTCCAATTAGGTGGAACGTCGCTCGCTCACCGGGGAGCGAGACCCCCGACTGACCTGTCGAGATGTGTTATTTGGTTTATATCGGGTATTTGTCTAAAACTTAAATACACCAATTTATTTGAAATATGGAATATTGTACTAAATTAAAAGTAGAAAACAACAATTAATATTAATGATATTTAGTATTTGGTAATTATTGATGGTTAAATAAAAAAGTATATGCAATTTGGAATTACGAAATTTGTTGAAATTTAGATTTTCAATTAGATTATGAAGTTTGAACCATCATTTGCCATCTTATGAAGTTTGAACCATCATTTGCCAAAGGATGTTTTTCAATCATAGATCGCACAATAGGTTGAATATTTGACATTTCTACAAAATAAATTATATGAGATTTAATGTCAATTTTATGTTTTAAAAATCAATACCGCAACTAATAATTTGTCCATAAATGCAGCAATCCAAGATCCTATCAATTATAATATAAACTAGCTAAGGGTATCGGATATACTATAAAATCAAGGTAAGAAAACATTTTCTAATCATAATCATTTCGAAATATCGCAACATTTGCATTTTCAAACTCTTATGACTCTTGTCGTTTTAATTAAGTGGGAATTTGACCGATCCTCGAAAGAAAAACTCTCTTTCTCAAAATCGAGCTAGGGCTCCGGGTCTTGTTAGAAAACTTATTTCATTTGATACGAGATACGGTTATCCATTGTATTCACAAATAAATATACTCGGTGTCCACTAAGGGTGAATCACACCTCGTACATCTATTTGTGGCACAATAATAAACAACCTTATATCTCCCATTATTCCCAAAATGGAGGAAGCTATCTTCCGCTAAGGGCGAGCAAAATATCCCTCGATTGATGACTGCTAGTGGATGAAATAAGAAAGAAAGATACTCTTAATTTTTGGTTGGACAATTTAAACATTAATATGTGATTTTAGAATTTAGGTGATCATGCATATTTATCACCTATACACATCCTAACATTCATCCATGCAATCACATATATATCAAGCACACAAACATAAATAAATCCATTCACACACATTGTGTGAGTTTATATGTTCCCGCGTCCTTGATCATTGATCCTCGATCATTGCGCTTCTTCAGCGTCTTCCTCTTGCACCATGGATGTTGATATTGCAAAAATATAAACATGCATCTCTCAATTTTGAAAATTGTCTAGTGCAAGTCTTATGTAAAAATCCTCTCATATGCATGCATATACATAAAAATAGAAATTTGGCTTTTACATATACATAAGCCCTTGTGATTGAATAATAATAACAACATACACATTCATTCATTCATTCACACATGACTTCTTCGGAACATATAAACTCACATATCCCTGCATAAGAGAACTCGAGCAACGCATGTACATATACTATATATTACTCGATTTAGTTTATCATGCATCTCTAAATCAAACAATTCTAAAATCAATTCAAATCCATTAAAATGATTTTATGCATCCATAATTCAAAACATAAAATATTTGAATCGTTGTTTATCCAATTTTCAAAAATAAAAAATTTAAAGAAAGATAAACATATGTCTTTTTTCCTTTTGTTGATTCATTATAAAATAATCATTTAATTAAAAACGAAAATTCTATAAATTAGACATAAGTATAAATTTTAATTCTAACATTCACATGATGTGTTTCAAAACATTTAAAACTATCAAAAGAATCAATTAGAATTAAATCAACAAAACTATCGGAAAACTCGAAGAATACATAGAACATGAATTGTTTCGATTATAGATGGTAAACTAAAATTAATTATATAGTCTAATTATTGAAAATATGAACTAAAAGCTCTGATACCACTGTAGGATTTCGTGTCCATATGTATGTATATATTTAAAAAAAATTAATACAACATACAAGACCGATTTTCATATTTTCAACAATTTCTATGTACATTACTTTGTGTTTATTATAATAACATGCAACCCTACATTTATTAAAATAAACCACAAAGGTAGAATCATACTTAAATGTTCTCTAAAACCTTTTTGAAGATCCAGAGTCGCGTTGCCCGTTGAATCGTCCACGGATTTGTCTCTGAGATTTCACCAAACTCTAAACAAGATTAGAGAAAAAGAGAGCTAACCAATCAATCTCTAACAAGGTTTATAATCTAGCTAATAACCCATCTTTGAGCTCTTGAGATTTCTATCTCCTAAAGTCAAAATTACTAAGAGATTTTCGTGGTGATTAGAGGAGAGATTAATGAGAGAAAGATTTTTGCATTAGTAGTTAAACAAGTAGGAGTAGGGGCCCTTTTATAGTCTCCCAAAACATCCTTATCAAGAGCTATTCTTTAGCCATGATCTCTTACTTATTCTCTCCTAAAATTAATCTCTAATTTCCACATAAGCACCAACAAAAAACGTTTTAATTAAATCTGGAATTAATCCACCCATGATTTAATTAATATCTTAATAATTCAAGCATAATCATTCTTGTTCGGTGGACCGAGTATAACTCGGTCAACCGAACCGTTCGGTCATAACACGTGTTTGGTGACGGTCGATCGAATCCGTATGAGAAAAATTCTCTAGAAGAATTCGGACGATTCACGTCTTTTACTCGGTCGACCGTTGACCCACCAAAATCGCTCCTGAGACATAGTCATCGGATGACCGTGTCACATTCGGTCTACCAAGAATACTACTTCTCGGTTGACCGTGCACACTCGGTTAACCGAACCCGATTGTCCAGGCACTCCAGACAATTTCGATCAACCGATTGCGCTTACTCGTTCCCTATTCGGTTCACCGATCCGAAGATACCCCGGTCGACCGAACTATGAACGGTTCACCGTGTTTGACCCAGATTTTGACTTTGTCAAATTTTGGATTTATTTCCAACAAAATTTGATATTTTGGGGTTTTTAGCAAATTCACATCTTATATAACATATTATCATATGTAATATTAAATTATTACACCTCATAATATATATACCTCATATGAATTTATTATGATTCTAATTATGTCAATTCTCATGACATATTGATTTTATTCATTCACCACATGTGTCATATTTTCACATGAAACCCAACACATCATATGAACTTAAAATCAACCCTCTTGTTTCCCAGTTTTGTGGTGTGACCTATAGGAGGATCTAAGCCAAATTGGCAGAGATATTAAACACTTAATATCTCAAACTATAAGCGGTATCTAGCTACACTAGGGCTGTAAGCGGGGCGGGGCGAGGCGGGTTTTCGCCCCACCGCTACCCACCCCCACCAAAGTTAAGTGGGTAGGCGGGGCGGGACAGGGCGGGTCAGGGTAAAAAAAATCCGCTACCCGCCCCGCGTAAGGATGGACTTGGCTATGCGGGGCGGGTTGGCGGGTTTAATCTTTTTATTAAAGCTAAATACAAAAATCAATTTATTTTCTTTAATATTATCTATTTTAATAAAAGCTAAGTACAAAAATGAAGGAAAAAATCAATCAATGTATGTTTTTAAAAGCTATATACAAAAAAAATTAAAGCTAAATACAAACTAAATCATAACTAAATACAAAAAAATCAAAAACATATAAGGCTTATGCGGGTTGCGGGTTATGCGGGGCGTGTTGGGAGAAAACCGCAACCCGTCCCGCTTATTATACGGGTGGCGGGTTGGCGGGTGGCAATTTTTTGTCCGCAACCCGCGTTAGGCGGGGTGGGTTGCGGGTAAAATTCAACCCATTTACAGCCCTAAGCTACACATTATAGTTACCCAATTAGCATAAATGTCTTTGTTCCACCCGAACCAAAACACGATCCATTTAGTGATGTAAGTGCACCACTTGTGTCTGTCCCTTGCTTCATGATATTAAGAATATATACAAAGTAGAAATGTGTCATCTTTGTATTATATTCATTTCTTGATCTTTATAAGCTAATTATAATTATGTAACTTATGGGTCCACCCACGTTGTGACGAGTGACCGTTAGGGAGACTTGCTCACGGGCTCGTAGGACTATAAATGGGGTGGGTAAAACTAGCCCTAACCCGACCCGCCTAAGTCGGGTAGCGAAGTAAAAAATCCAAACCGCCACCCGCCTACCCAAATACCCTCCTACCCGAGTAATAAACGGGGCGGGTAGTGGTTGTATTTTCTACCCGCCTCGTTTACCCGATAACCCGTATAAGAATTTAATAAATTAAATAATAAATATTATATATACACTTATATACCATATACATATACATATCCATATTCTATAATCCCTAATTTACAAATAGTGTTATAAAGTTGAAGTTATTTATAATTTTATGGTGTTCATCACATGGGTCATGTTTTTAATGTATGGTGTTATGCAGAAAAAAAAAACATATAAAAATCTATTTATCCATCTACCCACCCCGCATAACCAGTTTACTCGCCCTGCCCCACCCGTGTAACGTATTTACTTGATCTTAGGCGGGTCGGGTAGCGGTTTAAAAAAGAATTCACTCGACCCGACCCACCAACCCGCCTACCTTAGACGGGTAAGGTAACGGTGGGGTCAGAGCCCGCCCCGACTCGACCCATTTACAACCCTACGCGCTCGGGCGTGTGGTCAGCATCCGAAGCCGGATGCAGAACCGGTCAGCTCACCAGCGTTGTGACGGGTGACCATTTGGGAGCGTTGCTCACGGGCTCGGGCGAGTGGTTGGAGTAAGGTGTTGCCTTGTGGGCCGAATGTGCGGTCTTGTCGAGGGTGCACACTCGACCTGGCTGGGTGCGTGATCGCCTTGGGACATGTGACAATATTGTCGTGAGAGTGGGTTGATTGTTGCCTCGTGGATCGAATGCGTGGTAGGGTCGAGGTGCACGCTCAGGGACATATGGCCGTCTTTGGACACCAGAACAGTGTGAGCCGCCAGGGACGGCTAGACCTTGTATGGTGTCTGGTTGGGGTGATGTACTGAGTCTTGATTTGAGACTCAGACGTGACTTGTACGTGTGCAGGTGGGAAGCAGTAAGCGGTTGGAGGTGACTTGGGCTTGGGACGCGTGGACTGGATCAGTTGAGCTCAGTTCTCATGTATTTTCCTGCTCATATTAGTAGTCGTGTAGTAGGAGTTCAGATATTCTTGTATTCTCTTCCGCATTTTACTCTGGTATTGTCATTTGTTATATTTTGATTGAGACATCGACTTGACTATTTTTAGTTAATGTCCCTTTTTCTTTTGGTTTTAATTTGTATTGACTGTTGTGTCCCGAGTGCGGATTAGGGGTGTTATAATAACCCACCCTGATAGTTACAAAAAATTGGATTTTAAAAATCTAATGTTATCAAATATAATAAACCCTAACCTTAATTATTATCAAAATATAATAAACTCTAACCTTAATTATTATCAAAATATAAACTACAACTACTTAAATCCTAATTATTTATCAAAATATAAACCCCTAATTATTAAAACAGATACCAAAACAAAAAGAAACAAAAAAATCGACCAATGACCAGGTCGCTCGACCGACCTGGTCGTCCCACGACCGGGTCATCACGGGCGATGACCTTGAACGACTGGGTCATCCACGGTCGTTATGGTCATCCAGAGCGGATGACCCCGCTAAGGGTGGGCTTATAGATGAGTTCTCCCATGGTAATTTTCCTTAAATTGTTTTTTTATAATACATTTTATACTAATCACAACTAGAGTAGTTCTCACAAGTTTTTGTCAAGTGGAATTCTTAAAATTTTAAGATCTAGTCAATCAAAAAATAAAATAAAACTATAAACACTGTTAGGTGAAAACATATTTAACTCAACCACTCTTGCATCCTAGTCGATGAATGGCAAGAAGATCACGTCTTCCTCGAACAAGAGAACGGGAAGGGCAACACCGACGTCGCTTCATCCTCAGCCAATATCGACTATTGTTGCGTCTTTCTGGGCAAAAGACAAATAGTCGGTCAGTGTCTCAAACAAGAGAAAATGGAAGTACGACGACAATGTCGTTTCCTCCACGAATGGCAAGACCATTGTTACGTCATCCTCGACAAATGATAAAGATATTAAGTCTAAGGCGGGCAATTTTTCTACCAAGGCATTTAATGTTGAATCAAATGTAGAGAAATACCGGAGCGGTGAACGAGAAAAACCCAACGACTGTTGTTCATTTCCTTCATCCACCAAAATTACATGGTGGGAGAATAGTTTGTGTCAAATTACACATCATGTCATCCAATTAATCTTCTTCAATCTCAGCTTAGAGAACAATAAAATGTTTTAAAGGGATGTAAAAATACATCTGAGTTCCTATCTTCACGTCATCCAATGGTGGACAATTGGTGGGAGAATCGTTTGGGTACGAAATTGCTAGAATAGTCCCACGTCGTAGAAATGTGGGTTATCTCCTGGGGTTATAAGTTGGATTATCTCTCCACTTATTGTCAATTGGTTTTGAGTTGGACGCGTCCACTGTAACATGGTATCAGAGCCAATAAGACCCTGTTATTGGGCAGGCGTAACCTCTCCCATTTGTGTCACGCGTAGACACGACAGACCCGGTCACGCCTACGGGGGAGTGTTAGAATATTCCCACATTGTAGAAATGTGGGTTATCTCCTGAGGTTATAAGTTTGGTTGTCTCTCCACTCATTATCAATTGGTTTTGAGTTGGACGCGCCCACTTTAACAGATATTCATTATGTTTCGTGGACTTTTTAGTATCGACATTTTTCTTTAGTTACTTGTTACTTCACCTAGTTCTGAGAACCACAAGTATCTTTATAAAAAGTCAAGGATTTAGTAAATAAATTAAATGGACCATATGTATCAAAACCAGATGGACGTCTGGTAAAATAACTTATTCTGCCACCAAGGTTGGCACAAGGCTTATTGGTTAGAATCATAGGAGGCATACAACATCTAAGGCTTTCTAAGCACGTCGGAAAGCAAGGGTGACGCTAAAAACACAAGTTGAATTACACGGATCACAAGTAACGTAACAAGGACCACTCGTAAAATAACATGTACTTCTATGAAATACATTTACGACTCCACCATTTTGAAGCACATTTTCAGATCATTCATAAAGTTCACTTCTCAACAGTGTAAGCACCTTAATGTATAATGAGATGAACCATTACATCAAACATCATCGGTGAATCAAATCTAGATCCTAAATTGCTTAAATGACTTACAATGAACAATCAACTCAAATGATACTAAAACCAATTAGCATACATGACCCACGTAGATTCACAACACCGCAGAAAATATTACAAAGACATCATGTAAATTTACAAGGTCCTTATGTCAACTTACCATGTCCCCGAAATTTGGTCATTAATAACCAACTTCAAAAAATGATCTCTGTCCCTAAGGTCCCTTTCTGAACGTTATAACTTATAAGCACCGCAAAGTATAATCAAGGGACCATTACATAATATATGGTTGGTGAGTCGAATCTTCAACCCAATTAGCATAGGTGACCGACGAAAAGTAACAACATCATTTTCAAATTTATGTACTTACTAAAATTAATTAGTTCAACAAATGATACTAGAACTTAATTAGTCTAAGTGACATTACGAAGAATCACAACACTATCGTATATCAATGTTACTTACAATGAATAGTCTGTTAAAATGATATTAGAACGTGATTAGTCGATTAGCATAAGTGACACAACAAAGAATCTTAGCACAATCACCAAATCCATGATACTTACAACGACTAATCAATTCAAATGATAATAGAACCTGATTAGTATATGTAACCCGAAGAAAAATCAATATAACACTTCAGAAAATACTAGAAGAACATTGTGAAAATTTACAAGATCCTAATGTCAATTTATCAGGTCTTAGAGAACTGGATTCACTAAAAATCAACTTAAAATGACATTTTTCAAAAGTGTTCGAAACATGACGAATATGATACTCAAACGAACCAACTTTATGTTTACACCACTCAAAAACATCTTTGGTTTCTCTAAATAGGGTATTGAATCGAACTAATTGTATGATTAGTAACAAGACAACAATATCGAGGCTGACATGTCAAAGACCCAGAAACTATAAAAACATAATAGCCTACGGAAATGTCAAGAGAAGCCTCCTTTTACAATTTGCCAAAAGGTATAAGATTGAATCTGGATGTGGTCTGATCGTAGCTAAAATTTCTTTCCCCACTTTTCTATCACCTCTAAATAAGAACTAAATTAAAAAGAACAAGTTATACGCTTCTCTTTACTTCTCGAAACAAAACCACAATTGACATTTCTTTTCGATTGCCCAAGGCCTCATGCAAGATGGAAGTTCATCTACACGACTTATAAATGTAATTAGTTTTTAATGTGGGAGTATTAGGTATCATAGGAAGAAACAAGATTAAGCTTGCAAAGATAAGTATGTCAACAATAAGAAGGGAAAAAAGGGTCAGCTTGGGTAAGTATGACAATGCAGTAGCCAACATCCTATGGCTATAAACTAGACATTGAATTCGTTACCAGTATCCTAAATAAGTTCTATATTTAGGTAGACACAGAGTATATGACTAGAATATGTCCTGCAATCTTCATTAGTCGCATGCTTCGTTAGCTTCTGCAAATTTCTTTGCTTGCACAGCGGCAGCTTCCTCGGACACGAGAGCTTGTATAACCCGTGTTTTAACTTCCCAAGCGGAGTAGGGGAAGCCAGGCCTTGAATATGAATTAAGAAGTGCAGCGCTCGACTGCTTGACCAACTGAGAGTAGGGGCTTCCTCCAATGTCATCGTTTCGCCGAGTAGCATCAAGTAAAGTCAGTCCTGGCTCATAGTGCTCCAGTGTTGTTGAGCCAAACACCTTAGACAATGATGACTCGTGGGGAATCATCTTGGGCCAGGCCTCTGTTCTGCTGCCCCAAAACCTACAAAATGCATAGGAATTACTTCTGGAAGTACTGTACAATTGGTAAATAAATATGGGGGCATGAAGTCCAGCATCCACCAAAAACTTTTTCATATCAAAACTTGGCGTTTTGACTTTGAAAAAATCACAGATATTACAAGGTTCCTCCATGATATTGTAAAGGACCCTGTAGCATTAATTATCGACATACCTGAGCGAGAACCAATCGTTAACAAGATGAGGACAACCAACCCAACCTTGATAAACTTGATTTGATAGTGTCATCTCATCGTACACACTAACAGTTATTGATTGATGAATAATGAATTTTAGAATTTGGGATAGTCTATTGATTTTTTAATGCAATCTCAAATTATCTTAAATTTAAACATTGTAGTCAACCGAACTCACTCTACTCAAGAACAGTACCAGGAGGTATTGTCAAATTAGTTATTAACTCATATTGTAAAGTTGATTTTTTTTTATGATTCAGAATTCTCCGGCACCACCCGCCCCACTTTTGTGAGACGAGATGCAGTTCCAAATTGGGGTGGTCCAACATTAGGTACTCGAGGTGTATTTTTTTATGCTCGCTAGATAAAAACCACCCCTCAGGTACCCGACGATCCACGCCCTCACGTTAAGACCATAAATAACAGCACCCTTAACGGGAGCCCGCCCGGGCGTCTGCTCGGGCGGTTGGCGTCCCGATTGGACGCCCGGGGCGCCCTCGGGTGGGAGGCACCCTTAACAGGAGAGCTCCATTCAGGAAGCCTTGGGGAAAAAAGAGCACTGATGACTCCAGGACGCAATCACCATCAAAGGCAGAAGAAATGACGTCAAGACCGTCTGCACGGCCATCAAGTGTCAAGAAGACAAAAAACAAGGGTAAAAGTTCATTAGGCCACGAATACAATATAGATGTTAGGGAACTTGCACAACAAATTGCATACAACGCCCAAGTAAGAGAAAATGGGTTTTACAAGCAGGATGAATTAGCGAAGCAAGATTTTCAAAAACATATAAAAAAAACTAAACTTCACATGCTTCACACTCTGATAAAAAAGGACAACCCGTCGAGAAGGATCAAAAAATGATTGTGAAACTCGTGGACTAGGCGAAAGAGAATGGTTTCATGTAGTTTGATAGTTTATATTAAGTCGTATTTCGTGTAGTTTATATTTACGTGCAGTTTGTTGGTTTGTATTTCGTATCGTTCTGTATTACGCCTAGTTTGTATTTCGTACCGCAATGTGTTATTTCTATGATGTTGTAGTATCAATATATTTTCTAATTTAAGCATTAAATATGAATTTACCTTTGATTTATGTAATTTAAATATTTAAAATATTTTTCAAATTAATTATATCAAAAATTATCATCCCGCATTAATAAAAAATACTCAATACATTATCAATTACTTATAATAACAAATCCTCCACTAAAATAAATAAATTTAAATAAAAAATTGGACCAATAGAAGGACAACACGTACCCCCCCAAAGGTGCCCTGGGTGTCCAATCAGGACGCCCAATGCCTGAGCAGACGTCTGGGTGGGCGCCCGACCCGTTAAGAGCATATTTAACAGCGCCCGGGCTACCCCTGGGCGCCCTGCACTCTCTCTCTGCCACGTCAGCTTCTCTCTCTGCCACGTCAGCTCACCCAACCCACCCAAAAAAACCCCTTACCCATGCCCAGGCTACCCCCACCCACCCTACACTCTCTTTCATCCACATCATTTCTTAATTAAACAAATTTAATTCTCACACAACATTTAACAAATTACATTTTATATAAATCTAATTTTAATTACATTATAATTATATTTTAACTCGAAATATTGTTAATAATTACTGGTAAATCACGAAATTATTATTAAATATTACGGAGTCACGTTACATTTAAGACAAACTGAAATAGGAAATATTACAATCAAAGTTAAGAAACAACAGTACATATTACATAAACTCAACTTTTAAATACTACATGACCAACTACGTTAACTGATTTTCAAGCCGCTCCTCTTCCGTAGCGTTGCCATATATGCTCAATTAAATCGCCTTTCAGATCCAAATGTTGGTTCCTGTCACGCACTCGATCTTGATTGACAAAAAACTCGTGAATATCCGCTATACGATCGGTCGAATACGACGTTGCCTCAGCTGAAGTTCCAGGACGATCTTCCATAAATTCGCGAATATCTCCAAAATTAGCATAACAGTCGCGTTCGTCCTCCACTATCATGTTATGCATGATGATACAAGCTGTCATTATTTTGGACAGAACGTCCTTGCTCCAGGCAAGAGCCGGGTTTCTGATGATCGCGAACCTCGCTTGCAACACTCCGAAAGCGCGTTCAACATCTTTACGCGTTGCCTCCTGCACTTCAGCAAACAATCTGTGCTTCGGGGTGTGAGGGTGAAGAATGGATTGGATGAAGGCCGCCCACTGTGGATAAATACCATCAGTAAGATAGTATCACATATCATATTGAACACCATTTACCTCATAATTAACAGGTGGTGCTCGGCCTTCTAGTATGTCGTCGAAAACCGGAGATTGTTGCAGGACGTTCAAGTCATTGCATGAACCCGGTATTCCGAAGAAGGAGTGCCAGATCCATAAGTCGTACGATGCCACCGCCTCAAGGATCAGAGTTGCTTTCCCAGCACGTCCTTGATGTTGTCCCTTCCAAGCAGCTGGGCAGTTTTTCCACTCCCAGTGCATACAATCGATACTCCCCATCATACCTGGAAACCCACGTTGCTCACCAACGTAAAGTAGGCGTGCCAAGTCATTTGCAGTTGGCCGACGTAAATACTCAGGGCCGAAGATGCGAATAACACCTTCACAGAATTTGAGGAGAGCATTTCTGGATGTTGCCGCACTCATTCGTAGGTACTCATCGATCCCATCAGCGGCAACGCCATATGCTAGCATTCGCATTGCTGCCGTACTTTTTTGTAGACCGGAGATGCTCATCCTACCAGTTGCGTCCGGTGTTCGTTGGAAGAAGACATCAGATGCTTCGATGGCATTGTGGATGCGCAGGAAGACATGCTTTCTCATCCGAAATCTTGTCCTGAAAAGAGTATCAGAATACACAGGGTTGTCAGAGAAATAATCGTCTACAAGGCGTCTGTAACCTAGTTCACGATCTCTATCTGGGTTCGTCGTTCTCCTTCGACGCTGCTTAGGACGTGTAGTCCTTTCGTAAACAGTCTGTCTGGCTAATTCAATAGCACGGTCCATTAGATTTAATGTCTCATTCCAGTTATCATCGTCCGATTGACCGGAGTTTAAACTATTATCCGACATTGATGAGAGAAGAAGCTACAAGTTGAGAAGTTAAGGAAATGTGAGGAATCAGGAGATAAATAGATGTATTTATAGTTGGGAGGGTTTGGATGTATTTGTTGCACTGTTCACGCGTGATTGCACATAGTGTACGCGTGATTGCAAATAGTGCACGCGTGATTGCAAACAGTGCACGCGTGATTGAAAATAGTGCACGCGTGATTGAAAATAGTGCACCCGTGATCAAAAATTGCACCCGTGATTAAACAGTGTATTGGTTCTGGAAATTTCTTAATTTTAATTACTTACAAAAATTTATTACCCCACATTTATAACAAATACCCAATCCATTAATAACAAAACCCAAACAAAAAAATTTTCAAAAAAAAAAAATAATAACCAATGGGAGGGGGACACGTGTCCCCCTCCCATGGGCGCCCGGGCGTCTGCCCGGGACGCCCACCGCCCGGGCAAGCGCCCGGGCGGGTGGCCCGGGCGGGCGCCCCACGGGCGCCCCGCCCGTTAACGGGGGTGCGCCCGGGCGCCCGACCAGGGCGCCCAGGCGGGGCACCCCCGTTATGGGTGCCCTAACGGGAGTCCGTCCGGGCGCCTGAGTTGGGCACCCGGGCGAGAGTCTCCCGTTATGGGTGCTCTAAGGGTGGCTTAAGGGTTCGATCAGTAGTACACCCGGGGGGTATCAACTCATTATTGTTGTTTATACAATTAATAACCAATAAAAAAAAACTGAAGGTTTGTCAGAGTCCTCACAGAAACATGTCATGTAAGCAGTAACAGCAAGCCAAACAAGTTAAAAGCTAGTCTAGTGGTGAAAATCAACTCCCGCATTCCAATTAGTTTATGTTTAATAGCTTAAGCTGGTGTCATTAATAAAACCAAGTAGTTAGATTTCAAAAAACAAAACTGATTTACGAAAAAAATGAATAACCTAAAACCAGAGATCCACAACTTTATTACAGAAATAACCATTTAACTAAGCTTCAGACGCAACGCTAGATTCAATCCCTGATCGTGAAATCTAGTAACTAAGCTAACACCAACTCGGGCCCAAAACTTAAAAGACTAACCTAAAACAAGCTCTTCTTACTTTTCAACAAAAAAAAGCTCTCCTTCCAACTCCAAAACCAAATAAACCCAAATTCGTATGTCACAATAATACCAAAACGGATGCCATCTATCCTCGAACTTCAACACAAACACACATCCGACTCGAAACTTTCCAAACCAACCGTGGTTCCTCACCATCTTCAAAACCGCGAACACAATAATAAGTTCGAAACCATAAAAAAATACGAAAAAACACGATTTTTTCCGTCTTACTGAGGCGTGCAGCGTCCTCTGCTCCTGGTGTAGATCCCCCCGCGCCGCGACGCCGACACGAGGAGGCCTCCGCCTCCGCGCCTCCACTCCTCCCGCCGCGCCGTCGCTGCGGCGGAACTGACCAGGACCACGAGAGCGAACACCAGCACCGTCGCCACTCGAGAAGTCATTCCTTCCCGTCCCCACTCCCCACTGCTTCGGTTTTAGTTATGGAGCGGAAAAGGAGAGAGGGTTGGCATTTGAACGAAGCGTAAAGGCTACAGGGGCGCTTGCCCCCGAGTGGTTTTTTACCGAAATACCCTCGCTTTTTTAATACGGCATATATACTTTTCTTAAGTTAATTCAATTTCCTTTAACTTTCAATTTATTTTCAATTTGTTACTTGTCCTATTTTAATTTCTTTTGTTAGTGTGAGGTGGGAAGTTAAATTAGTTACCATCTTGAAAGTCAGGTTCCAAGTTTGCTTCTGGGTATATCGATTGGTGTGAAGTGGTAGAATGAGATAAGGATAGGGGTAGAATGAAAAATTACAAGGACTTTTTTTTACGAATATAGTGTTATTTTGTGTTGAGAGAGACACAATGCTACTTACTGAAATAGCATGAATTTAAAATGTTTTGAGAAGTAAGACTCTTTTTTTATAGTATTGACTATTGAACACTCTTAGCCTTAGGTGCTCATTGGTATAGGTTTAACTCTTCAATTCCCGTAGCGACAACTTATACAATTTATCGGCCTTCATTGTATCATTTCTCAAAAATAATAGTAGGGTAAATTGCAACAGAATATGGATGAAAAATAAATTTATATTTGGATTCAACCGCTACGTGCGGTCTATTTGTAAAGAATAGTTGCACATTCGTAGCATAAAGTTCGATTTTTGGTAATAAGACTTAGGATCACTCTCATCCATGACCATGAACTAGTTTTTTTGGATGAGTTGTAATTTGTGAATGTAGGTTCTGTTGAGTGCATTAATTCTCACCAATCATAATAACTTTACTTGTATTTCTTTAATATACATTTTTGCATTTTTTTGGGTCCGTTTGACAACAAGGTTTTCAATAGTAATTTGCCTAAAAACTACTATGTTTAATGTTTTGAAAATTGTGTTTTTCAAAATTAACCCGTAAAACGAAAAAATGGGGGGGGGGGGGGGGGGGGGTTCCTCCATTTGTAGTGGGGCCCACACGAAAAGAGTACTTCAATACCGATCAAATATAAATATATTACATTTTCTGCCATCATCAGTTTACCGATACTACCCTCGTACAATTTGATTAATGTCATGTCATATCCCTAGATAAAGTTTACAGATAACCATTTTTTCTTCGTTCACGATTGTCCAGTCCAGACTTCGTCCAGACCTAGTCCAAGCTTTGTCATGACTCAGTCCAGAATAGACACTCTGTCCATATGTCCACGATTGTCCAGTCCAGACTTCGTCCACGATGGTCCATACTTTGTCGACGATTGTCCAAGGCAATAAGGTAAAAAACTTTGATTAGACACACCACATTCCAGTTATCCCAATTTTGCACCAAAACACTCATTTTTCATGTTTGCCCAAAACTGATTGTGAAACTGATTATGAGTTTTCAAATGTCAAATCATTTAATGAGTTTCTTCAAGAAACTGATTATGAAAACTTTGTTACCAAATGGGGTAGTAATCAGGCATACTTCAAAATTATGCTAGGGAATGCTGGAATGTCCTTTTTTATTAAAAAAAAGTTAGATGTCATTGAACAAAACTCAACCAATGCTGGAAAGTCATTGTGATATTATTTAGCTTAGGACTTTTATCCTCTGGATGATGCTAAAATGGAACGTTGGGACCTTATCCAATCCTTGCTTGCTGATTCAAATTTCGAAATGTTATGTGACTTTATTGTCGTATCTTATCTTAAAAATAAAGTTTGTCGCATCTGCAACGGAATATTCTTCTTTTTTCGTTTTTTTTTTCCTTCTTCTTATTACGGTGCATCCTTTGGATTTAGTGATGAGTGAGGTAGGTAACCTAGTTAATTCGGATGCGATCCTCGTGTACTTCACCAGGCATACTAAATGAAATGTGTAGTCATAAGACCATACTGCCCTTGCGTTCCTAATGCCAGCGAGTCCTTCATGCCCATATTTAAATGAGATCAAAATGCCTGTGAATGGCATTCAATTGTTCTGTTCTCAACATTTTCTGAAGCTGTGGAGTTAACATTTTTACCTAACTGAAAATAATAAAATTTAACATCAGATTCTACCTTAATTCCATCAGGAACAACCGGTTGTTACCGCAAGTGATTTGGACCAATAAAGTTGCAAACTCGCAGGTGAAAAAAGTCTATAGCCTCGTTAACTTTTATGGGTATTATAAGGGTTGATACCGTAATTTTTTAATTTAATAAAATTTAAATGATTTTTTTTAAAAGTAGGATTGAAAAAAAATTCAAAAAGTAATCGGATCATGGGCCCGCGATCCGTGGGCGTGAACCCCTATAAAATCCGTCCTACTTCATTTTTTTCTTCAATTCTATTTTTTTCTTCAATTCCTCTCTCTTTTCCACTTCTACTCTCTACACAGTCTTCGAATTTTGCCGGCTGATATCAATTTTTCTGATATATAGGTCTTTGCTGGTGATATTTGAGGTAATTTTTTTTTCAATCTTACTTTATATTATTAGTGATTAATAATTGGTAAATAATATCAAATCTTGAAGTAATTTTAATATAAAACTGATTAAAGAATTTTACATTGTAGTTAACGAAATGATTGCGGTAAGTGTACACTTTGGCGGTGAAATAACTCAAAATGCAAGTTATGGTGTAGAGTACACGATAAGTTAAAGACTTACACTTTCAACGAGCGAAAATGTAACCTTAGAAGAAATTAAGAGTTGAATTTATCAAGGTTTGAATGTCGAAGAATCTCGGTACTCGATGGATATTCAATATCGTTGCAACATTGCACCAACTGGTTACTTTTTTTAATGTAATGTCTGTATATGACGAGAATTCCTGGAGAATAGCATATGAAACAACTAATTCGAAAATGGGAATGATGAAGTTATATGTTAAGTTTAATCCTGTGGAAATTGAGTGGAATGCTGAGATGTTTACAGGTAATCAACCGGGTAGTAGTAGTGGTGCACGGTTCATATCTCAACAATCATGTGTTGCAAACACCATAGCAGAAACCAGTCGACCTGCGAATAGAACTTCTGATTTCGTGCCGATACCAACAGATGATGAAGAAGAAAATGATGACGAAGATTACAATATAGAGACAGAGAATATGAATGAATCATCAGGTGAGGACGATGAGGATGCTGATGAGGTTGAGGATGATGCAGATATTGGTCCGAACGTGAGTCAGTTAAGCCAATACAACCCATTTAGAGGGAGTAGTTGGGTTCACCCAGCTAAAAGCTTTCATGATTGTTCTAGATGGGTTCCTGGAGATACATCATTTATAAAAAGCAGCGTAACAGTTGAAGGTCCGTTAGCTGAGAATCAAGCATTCTCATCAAAAGACGCTATGAAGAATGCAATATCGAAATGACATATTGACAATAATCGGGAGATCAAGGTGCAAGACAGTAGCAAAACCAAATATAGGGTAAGACGTAAAGATGAAAATTGTAGCTGGATGTTGTACACTGCACGGAGCGGTTCGGGTGATGCATGGTCGATAAGGAAATGTTTGTATAAGCATATATGCAGGTTTACAGCTGTCCGATTTGATCATGCTCAGCTGACTGCGAATATGATGGTCGATATCATCCGTGAAGATGTCGAAAATAATGTCTCGCTCCCGATTAAACAGGTTTTTGGTCTGGTACGAAATTATTTCCAGGTGTTAATCCAAAGTACAATAAATTATGGCGTGCCCACGAGATTGTTGTTGCATACATGTTTGGAAGTTAGTCGGGTTCATATGATTTGTTGCCTCAATTGTTAAATGCTATTAAACAATCAAATCCTGAAAGTAAAGTTGTAGTTCATTATGACCATTTACCATGTGTTGGTGTCCGTCAGTTTAAATGTGCAGCATGGGCTTTTGGTCCTTGTATTCAGGCATTCCAATATTTGCGTCCTATTATCAGCATAAACGCCTAATTTCTTAAAGGTAGATACGAATGAAGGTTACTTGTTGTTGTTGGGTATGACGTTGAGAACCAACTACTGCCTCTTGCATTTGGGTTCGTTGAGAAGGAAAATATATCCAATTGGGGATGATTTATGAGATGGTTGCGACGAGAGGTGATTAGAGATAGGAAGATATGTGTCATATCTGATCGACATGCTGCAATTAAACACGTTTTTAGGAATCCCGATTACGGTTGGCACGAGGAAGCAAATGAAGCAGTTCACCGTTTATGCACACAACATCTTGCCGAAAACTTGCTTAAAAATTGTAAGAATCAATATGCAGTTGACGCCTTCAAGGTAGCATGCAGACACAATAGTCTGTGGGATTTCAAAGCCAGTTTGGATCAAGTTGAGTATTGGAGTAAAGATACATTACAATACGTAAAAGGGATTGGGAAAAAAATGAAACAAATGAGCATGAACCGGAGGTTCATAGTAAGTGGTCGTTGTGTCACGACGGAGGCCAAAGATGGGGAATAATGACAAGCAATGTTGCGGAGTGCCTAAACAATGTATTCAAAGAAGCTCGTGGTTTACCCATTTGTGCAATTGTAGAGACGACATACTATAAACTGTTGGAGTGGTTCAACAACAGAAGACAACATGCCCATGTGTTGGCACAAAGAGGACACATATTTTCCGAGATGGTTACACAAATATTGGAAAAATCTGCAGCAGTTGCATGTCAACATGAGGTGAAAATAACTGATTTGGATACAAGGGTATATGAGGTCATAGCCAAACATGAAAGAGTGAGCAGAACTGGAAGTAGAAGAGATCGTAGTTACAAGGTGATTCTACGTGACGGCACCAGACCGAAGTGTAAGTGTCGGGGACTACAAAATACAGGTATCACTTGCAGTCATGTTTTGGCAGTGTGTGCCGCACGTAACTATAATGTCAATGAATATACACATTTGTACTACAGTTTCAACTCTCTAGTGCACACATGGGAGGGTCACTTCGATGTGTACGGGAAGGAAGAGGATTGACCTGAATATATGGGAGACAAAATCATACCTGATCGAACACTCGTGAAGAAAGGAAGGAGAAGGTCAAAACGTTTACCGATGACGATGGATGTCATGGAAGGAAGGATAGGTCTGGGTCATTGTACAAGTTGTGGTTCATTTAATCACACAAGCGATCGTTGCAATGTAAGGGAAGGTTGAATGTATTGTAATGTTTAATTTAATTTAATGTAATGCTTAATGTATTGTAACGTTGAATGTATTTTTTACTAGTCATATTTATAAGTCAAACCATATCAATTAAAATGACAAAACCAAATCATAAAATCTTAAAGTACAACATGTTTACAACTGAACTACAATATGAACTACTACGTGGGAGTGAAAATCTTCGTCTTCATCTTGCGTCGGCACCCTCGACCGACTGGAGTCGCAACATGCACTGATTCTTCACCTCCTCAGATAAAACGTATGGAACCAAGGAAGAACGTGCCTAGAGTCTCAACAGGTACAACATGCGACTGAGTCTCAACGGGGCGAACAGGTGATTGAGTCTCAACAGGGCAAAAAGGTGACTGATTCTCAACTGGCAAAAAATGTGATTGAGTCTCGTAAACTATAGAAGGTACATGATTTAGTTCACAAGTGTACCCTTGGTCAGTTAATGAGCTGAATATACTATCGAACAAAGTTCCAAAGTCTGTTTGCGGCAACTGAGGGGTATCATAATTAGTACCAGGTGTCTCATAAGTTGGATAATCTTCGAAAATCTGGGAAAGCCCGAACTGGGTTGACTGCGATGGTCCTGCGCCAATGTCACCGTATGTATGAGAATATCCAAACTGGGATTAACCTGCGCCAATGTCATCGTATGTTTGAGAACGTTCGAACTGTGATGGTCATGCGCCACTGTCACCGTATGTATATGAACCTCTAAACTGCGATGGATATGGGGCAAAATCATGGTATGATGCATTGGATAGCCTAAAACTATATGTTGTTTGGTCTACAGCTCTAGGTATTGCACAGTCATCACGAATGTCATATTACCATCATCATCTTCGGGAATCGACTCCACATCTGCAGGTAATCCAGCATTACTCAGTACTCTTTCAAATTCGTGAACCTGATCGCAATCGACGGCATCGAGTTGGTGACTCTTCAGCAACATTTTACAAAGCCCCTTAGTTCCACGTTTGTACAACTGTTTGATAACAAATTTAGCCCGTTGAATACCACGTAAGTCCTGAAATTGTAGTTTGAAAATTAAATAGTAAAACACAACAAACAATAATCGTCAAAGTCGTTAAAAAACATACCATACGTCGAATACGTGGTCCACCAAGAACGTAACCTAAGTCCTCGATAAAATCACGTGGGGTTGGCAACGGCCTTTCCAAACCGAACTCTATTTGGTTTCGTATGTAGACTGTGTACATACCATTATGCTGAAACCACTGACGATACTGTCGATTTTCTCTCGGATCATATGGTCGACGTCCTCAAGAATCTGCGGTATGTCCCACATTCGTATGTAAATTTCATGCTTCGTTGACCAAGTATCTCTCTGTCGGACCGCATGTACTATCTTATCAAATCTTTTCGGTTCTGTCCACGGATGAGGTTCTGGCGGTGGTGTCGTCTGAAAAAATTCAAACTGTCTCATAGTTCTTTCTGGATAATGCTATGATATCATCCAGAAATGAATCAAAGGCACTCTCGCAAGCCAATATGCAGCATCAGTAGTAAATACCCGGCCAGGAAGCAACATCATATATTGATTATACAGCTGCCAATTTACATGCTCATCCAACATACATTCAAATTCATTTCTATAATGTGTAAGACAATTATGTGCGACACTAACCTCATAAGTCTGTGAGTATTTCCACTTAATAGCAAATGGAGGTCGCGATTCTAGGTCTTCTCCACCTAACCACTCAGCAAGACCCACATGTCTCGGTCGGGCTATGGGAAACCGAGTCCAAGACCAGTGTTGAAGGAGTAATAATGCACCACCAATGTTCTTCTTACCAGTTTGACATGAAATAGACAAGTTGCGATATAAACATGAAAGCACGGTCGCACCCCAATTGTATACTATCGGCTTATCTAACACCTGCAAAAACCTCAAAAACATAACTGGAATACCTGTCCCAGAAATATCAGGGAAAACCATGGATCCGAACAAATACTTAGTGTAAAAATGTGGGACTTCTTCATCTGTGGGAAAATCTGGGAGGTTCCCGTAATTTACCTGCAACCATTACAAACTGATGTTAAATCCCGACTCTTTGAAAATGTGGGGCTCATCCGCTCCTACCGTTCGCTTACATTTTTTCATCATCTCGGCATTTATATCATTCTCAAAAGAATTTGTAATTAACTCACGACTGTCTCGATCAATGTGCCCGATTATTGGAATATCAGTGATAGATAGACCCCACAAACAGCTCACATCCTGCAATGTTAATCCAACCTCCCCAACCGGTAAGTGAAAAGTGTGAGTCTCAGGACGCCAACGCTCTACAAATGCAGTAATCAATCTATTGTCTGTCATTGTATGTCTTATTTGGGCAAGTTGATATAATCCCAAATTTTTGAGTGCCCGACTAAAACTATCGTGGAAAGGAATGACTGGACGATGTGCACGACATTCCAAAACAACCTCCGGCTATAATATATTAAAATATTTTGTGAAAAATACACCAACTAAAAATATGTATTTTAAATATTTAGAAAAATTAACACAATATGATTTTTGTTTTTACTTACATTTGTGCAAATATCATTGACTCTGAACATGCAATTTGGTGTTCCGAGAAGTGAGGAAATAGACTATCTATCCACTGCATCATTATACTCACGTTCGTTTTATGCAGAGCGATTTCTACTTAAATGACTCATTTTGAAAAAACAATTGTTCAGGAAAATAAAAAGAAAATTAATTTTAATAAGGTAAAAAAAATAAAATTAGTAAGTTTCATAACAAAATGCATGTTATAAAAATAATGTTATATATATAAATTTAAAACATAAATATAACTAATATTTAAAATTTCATTTAACAGAAAATAATAAAAAACTATTCCAAATACTTAGTGTAACTTTTTACTTTAAACTAAAAAGAAATAATGGAAGGTAAGCTCAAAACTCCCAACTTTCTTACTACTAATCAGTAATGCAACAAAACTTTTGAGTACTATTATAAAAACAAAAATATTATAAAGTTTCTTTTTATTCATTTTTGCAAGAAAAAAAGAAATCTATTTGAGATTTTAAATGTTTCTAAATACTAATTATTCTACCAAAAAGTTTCTGATTGACTAAATATACGTCTAATTATTCTCAAGTGTTATAGCGTAATTTGGTTTTTAATGTTGTGTGTTTTCATGTCTTTGGGTGTGAGAATTTTAGTTTTATCAATATCTCTTCAATATATTTGGTTCTAGAAAAAAGTTAAATGATATTTTTCTGGTTTACAATTAAGTCATTAAACCAACTTAAAATGTTAGAAAGTGGGATGATTGTTTATGATGTTTATTATGTGTGTGTTGTCTATATTATATAATAAATTTCGTAAATGTACGTTATAGAAATGATAAATGTATAAAAATTTAATTTAATTATAATTATAAACAGATACATAAATACAAATAATATTTAAAATTTAATTTAATAGAAAATAAAAAATTATCCGAATATTATTTATTTAACAAAGAAATTAAATCTTATTTTTAATTATTCTTTAGTAAAAAATAATGTGGAAAATTAACCTGGGTCCAAGATAAGCTCAGAGAGGGGTTGTGCGATGGGCCGATGGGAGAAGAAACTAGAAGAGGAGAGAAGTTTTAACGATGGGAGATTTAGTGTGGATTTTTTTTCGTGACTCAAACCCAACCACGGATCGCGATTCGCACCCGCGATTCGATTACTTTTCGAATTTTTTTCCTACTTTTAAAATTTTGCATTTAAATTTTATTAAATTAAAAAATTACGGGGTTGATATCCTTTTTAGAGGAGATGTTGCAAACTCTTATTTGGGGATCCGATTCTATGAATCGTGCCCCCACATCAAATTCTGTATTTTCATATAATTAATCAAACCATCTAATTTTCTATAAAAAAAGGCATGGAGCATTGCTCACTTTGAATCACGTGTTAACGTGGAAAAAGTCAGACAATCTTTAGAATGAAATTAACGAGTTAGAACTCTAATATAATACGTGCTTTGCCGATGAGCAGGTGGCTGGGAAAAGTAAAGTTTTTCCGTTGGGGAATGCAATGTGCAGCTTTCGATGACATAGAATAAAAGAAAACCATTTTTTTAAATTCTACTATCTCGTTGGATAACTTTATTTCAAATTCCAAACTTACAAATGCACGGGATTCAATTTATAATTTTAGAAGACAACTGAGTTAATCGTTGGTAAAAAGAACACAATTTGGAACATGACCTCAATGTTAACCACAACTTCAATGCATCCATGTCGAATTGTTGATGCTGCTGACCATGCATTCAAAAACGTTTTTCCTGTCAGCATATTTAAGTATCCAAGACGCTTTTCTTGATGAAACGAATAAGCAAGACTGCAAGAGCCATCAAAACCACCTCCAGGGATGAGTTAACATCGACAGCCACCTCGACAGATGAGTTAACGTCGACGTTCAAAATTTCTCATATATACCATAAGCATAAAAATTCATAAACAGAAGATTTCGATGCAACTTTAGATGATCGTAATCGACTATAGGTATAATCGGCTATATCAGCGTATTGTATTAGCAGTTTTAGAGGTCCGCAATTCTGAATCCTTGTGAAAGAACGTCTTCTAGAACAAAACACCACAACCTTTCCCACTCTGAGATGTGTTCGAAATAAGAACAATCTACGACACGGCTCTTAATCGCAAGATCGTTCTACTTTACCGTCCCGGACAGGAACCAGATGTTATAAAATACATTTATTAATCTACGACACTTCTATTAATCTTTTATTTGCATAATTTCTCAAATTTGCAATAAACCAAATTTGACGTTAACAAGAAGCCTGCACCAACCGCGTCATCCTGAAATTGTACACTAGAAGAGCCGCCCCAGGAAATTCTCAAGAACATAGAAAGTGTGTCGGCAGGATCTCAACTGGCAGGAGTCAATAACATGTAACTTCCAACCACGAGCATACGCGGCCTTGCTAGCTTCAGAGCCAAACATCTTCCCTGAGGGATGTTCTTGACAGCAAGTATATAATTGAACACGCAAGATGGAACTGTATAAATTGCAGTTACCTCCATTTGCTAAAACAATAATCATTACAGGCGTGAACAGAGCCTTCGTGCGGAATGAGAAAAGGAACAAGAAAAAAAAATTGGCTACCTAGCAGTGGGTATCCTCATGCTTAAGGTAAAGAAAAGCTCATAGAAAGAGAACTCATTATTGGTTACTAATAGAGCAATGAGATTACCAAATGGAGATATTGGAAGGCTCAGGCGAGGAAAAAGTAATCAGGAGGGAAGTGATTTCTTAAGCATCCCGCATCCCAATTCACATCTGGGCAACTGGTTGGGTAGGAAACACCACTCAGCAGCAGAAACATCAAACTTAGGGTTATTTATGCATACTCTGGCATATAAAAGTTTACCTCTACCGCGAACAGTTGGAAATTCAAGCTGTGGAATGCATTTTCATTGCTTGTCTATCTAGTTAGATGAGAAGTATCACAGACTCCTCCTGGTACCAAAAAATACGACAAATTGCAAAACATATTGACCATTAAATACCAACGGATTCCACTCATGAGATTTAAACCAGATGCAGAGTGAAGAAGCAACAGGGTGTAGCAGAAAAAGATCAATGAGAAGCCATCACAAATTCACAATAATAAGCAACAGATACTTAATGCAATGATCAGATAATATAGGAATAAAACGTCATATGAACAATTAGACAGTAAATGACAACAATTCTGAGATCATTAATCAATAATACAATCTATTTATATTTATTGTATGATTTTTTGTCACTGCAGGAAACAAGGTCATGAATCGTGATTTACCTTTCATGTAGAAAACCCAATATTACATCCTTCAGCGGCACCATCATTCAAGCAAAGAGGTTCAGTTCTTTTAACCATAATAATGATGAAAAATGCTAATCCAGATTTGGCACTCTGAGAACAAGGTTCAGAGACCCGTAGAACAGATTTAGAATATTCTGAACTCAAGATGTATAATTTATGCAGAAACATAAACCAATAACAATACCTACCTCCATCTTGTTCCTGAAAGAAAGTGGTTTTGTTTTGAACAAAGCTGTTACATAACAAATGTCTCACACCATAAAGATATCATTTAGATTTAAGCCTGAAAAGTACATTTGGCGAGTAACATGGGCCAAATTGTCTACCTCTTCGACTCAGCACATTCGGACAGTGATACCCATCAATAAGGTGGGATGGGGCTCCTAGATGACCTCCTGTGGCTGCCATGCCTCACAGGGGAACGGGACCTGCTCCGTTCTCTATCCCTATCACGATGGTTGTCCCCATTGCGGCTCCGATACCTGTCCCTTCCTAAATCTCGATCATTCCTGTAATTGTTGTTCTTCCAATCTGATTCTCTTCCCCCATCCCTGCTTCCCCTCCCATTTCTTTCTCGGTGCCCTTCTCTATCAGGATCCCAGTTTCTAGGCATATCATGGTCTCGATCACGATCAGAATATCTTTCTCTTCCCACATTCCTAGCTCTAGCTCTACCCTCCTCTTCTTTCTCTCTTCTCTTTCTACGCTCTTCTGCTTCCTTCTCTCTAGCTAGTCTTTCTTCTTCTCTTGCTTTCTCCTTTACTGCCTGTACATATATAATGAGTTTTTGTTCCGACAAACAAAAAGTACAAATCAAATTCAAAGCAGAAGTGGGCGTACCTTGTATTCATCAATGAAATCTCGTACCATGCCATAACCGATATGTTGTTTCCCTGATACATGTGATTGTGTTCTCTCTGCAGCATCATTTGCTACTAAAAAAGAACCACAAATATCACAAAGAGCCATTTTCTTCTCCTGAGTAAGCATCAACAGTTTGTCCGTCGCTGATTGCTGGGTCAGTGCTGTCTTTTCATTGTTCAACGTATCAACCTGCAGAGAGAGAATATGTGGGCATTTCTCGGAAAATTAAGTATATCAGGAAACGAAAGATTGCAAGCTACCTTACGCATCAGGGCCTCGGCCTCATCGACCTTTCCTGCTTCTCCAAGTGTTTCAACCTGCTCCAGCAATTTTTTAATTTTCTCCTCTAGAACAGATAACTGCTCAGATTTCTCAGGTGGAATCGGAGCAGGTGTAATCTCAACCTCTTGCGCCAGACGCTCACGACCACGTCTCACTTTTCGATCCAAGTCCATCACCTGAAGAAGCAACTCATAAATACAGTCAAAACAATACCCAAAAAAAATAGAACATTGAATTTGGAAGAATATGTTTACCAGTTTCTCACAAAACTGAGCAAGTTCTGCTTCGAATTTAGGAACATAGGAGTCATGCCGTGGTGAATTCTCAAAACTGGAAAACAAAATTTGTCAGGAACCACGATACACGGAATATAATTTACTAGGGACAATGGATGCATGTTGGATAACCTAACATTTTCAATAACCAAAAAAGGGATATTAGAAGTAAATATCTGGTTACCTTGAAATAGTAAAGAGCTTCCTATTTTAATCATAATGTCACATTAACAATTAACACGCATCGCAAGCATCAAATCTACCAAAACTATAAATCTTCCCTCCACTTGATAGTATGGTGCCTTGATAATTCTAGTAAGCATTCATTTACGAAAACATATTCATAGGTTCTGACACTATGTGGTGCATTCCAACAAATAGGATCAGGGATCAAACTTAATGTAGTAAGCCCATTCATATCACTGAAGCCAATTTGGTGGAGATAGCCACAACCTCCTGTGGGCACATGATTGAGCTCTCAATTTTTACAAAGGATTAGCTAGTCAGGTATCCACCAATATTAACCACTTCTAAAACTGAGGGACACTAATACAGAGTAAAGGTATCCAAGTGAGTAGGATATTGAGACAGTCATATTAAGAGCACCAAGTACCTTAACATAGGGTCCACATGATCGACTTGATGAATGATGATGAAACCCTTGGATGGGCAAGTAGTTACTCTAGACAAGTAGCTATTCGGATAAAAAAATAACTACGATCATCTTCTATTTATATATTTGTTTCTACTTTCTAGACTTTATAACTCTCAACAAGACAACATGTTAATCTATAGTTAAGTACTAAAACACAGAACCACAAAGTTTTTACTATCCAAAGTCACATACTCTATTTATTTTATTAGCTCAGAAAATGTCCCACTCAAAAAAAAACTTAGAAAATATCTTTGTTCATTCTTGAAGTTGTTTCTCTCAAATTGGAGGCACCTTGTGAGCTTCTTGCATCAACATCTCCCTCAAATTGCCTATGCTTAACTGACCAAGATCTAATAGTGTGACAACTGGCATCTCCAAAGCTTCACTCCCATACATCAATAGCATAAAAAAATTGAATGTTGTGCATCGATTGTTCAGTTTTGAGTTCGCCGTTATTGCATAGACCAGAGCTAGTGAGCTAGATGTAGAAGGCACAAATTATATCTATATGGTCCTCCCTGATGTCCTAGATTTTACGATTTAAATTACATTCTTTATGAATGATTTACTGTTTAATTTTTACAATCCACTCAACATAAGAGCTTCCAATCTTACAACAACAATGGCAACACCGGGTGAAGACATGATTATATTTTTACATTCATAGGCTAGAAAATCCCCACAATTGATTTTTACGTTTTAAATACTTGGCAATATTGAACCTTTCAGAACACATCCACTAACAGTCTACTCTAATGCAACAAAAAAATCATGTTCACGGTAAAATGCATAAGCCATCTAATGAAACTATATGTGTAATTTTATTTGGAGTACATGTGTTGCATAGACATTTAGCTTGAATATTCAATCGATAAAATTTTTGAAAATACCAAGAAAATGGAAAGCTCACTTTAATGATTTGCAAAAACAAATGTCTTCTAAGGAACTAAACCGATCTTTCCTATATTACAAACAAGGTCTGCAGAATGCAGATTACGCTTCAAGTGTCAACATACAAATTAGGAAGATACTGAGGAAATGTAAAACCCCCAACACTACATTTTTTGGGTGAGAATCTGATCAGAGAGCTATATTTTAGTTACCTCAACGAAAACAACTGCAACATCCAGAAAGAAGTCCAAAGGATAAATAGATCATAGCACGCCAATTCAAATTAATTTGCCTCCTACATGACATAAAGCAGCTAACCTTAAGAATATTTCCTTCAACTTAAAATTACTAAAAACACATGGGGCTGTACTTATCAAACACCCAATTCACAGCTAGACTTTAGAAATATGCCTGTGTGTATCTAGTTCAAGATAACACGGGATGGCAAATTATATATTCTAACCACTTGTGGAGAAGAATCACCCACATGTTGCCATCAAGTTACCAAGAGTATACATAATGAATTCTACAAATCAAACTCATATGGACAAAAGGTATTTTTCCCCTTTAAAACTCAAACAAGATGGGTTTCTCACCGAAAAAATAATCCCGTGCATCCAATTTCTTGCCTGATTTAAGTTCCACTCGACAAACATACCAAAATAAAATAAACATAAAAACAAATTTCGATCAATTAGGTAAATTAGAACTGCAAATTACCTTTCTTTGAGCTTCAGGTCGTGAATCCGAGGGCAAGGTCCTGCCACCAATAAAAATACAAGCATCATGACTCATGAGACACAAATCCACAAACAAAGGAACGAAAACGTAACCAAAACAGAGTGAACACGAACCTAAATCGCTCTTGGTGTTGACAAACAGATCGTGCGGGCAGAAGCGCACCATGTAGGCGCCGCAGACCTCCTTATCGTCCCACTTTATCTCCCTGAACCCTTTCTTCTCCTCCTCCGTCAAATTCCGGGCTAGAACAACACGAATCCAACGGCATCAGCGAAAAGAGAGATTTTTGCGCGGAAAAGGAAAGAATTGGAGTAGGAGGAGGGGGACTAACCTGCGCCCATGAGCTCGTCGAGCAAAGCCCTCTGCGCGTCCATGGCGAAGCCGGAGATCGAAAGGGGGGCGGAAAGTGGAAAACCTATAGAGGTCGAAACCCTAGCGGTTCTGGTTTCTCGGAGCGGTGGTGGTGATGTTACGAACCAAATCCCGAGCCTGCCGGTCACGTGCGGTGTCTATCGTCAGGATGCGGTTGCGATGAGGCGTTTTGTGATTTAATAATTAAACAATATAATATATATTAATTATAAAATATATACATTTAATTAAAAAATTAGGTAATTTTTTTAATAATTTCTAAGATTATTAATTTAATATTAAACAAATCATAATAAAAAAACCCAAAAAAATCAAAATCAAAATAAAAACTAATTGTTTTGAAATGCGTCTGCATTTGTCAGCATATGCGGCCGTATCGGGCCGCATATGCGAGCTCGGATGTGAGCCGTATTGGGAAGATGCGATGAGATTCTCCCCCACATCTGCATATGCGGCTGCATTTCAGAACACTGATAACGTTACGACATCAATAGATACTTTGGTAAATTACAATTTGGTCATCAATTATTTATAGCAAAATGACTTATGGATGTCAAGCATCACGGGACGTGGATATTTTGGTAGTGTTTTTTTCCACGTCAACAATTTCCATGTAATTTTAAAATCATATATTCTGTTGGACGGTTACTGTGCAAATGAAGCTCACTCATCACGTCCTTAGATAATGATGATGTCTTTGAAATATCGTAAAGATTGCGCATAGATAATCCTGAACTTGTTTTGCCTCCTTATATACTAGTTTTGCACAGAAAATCCTGAACGGTTACTGTGCAAATGAAGCTCACTCATCACGTCCTTGGATAATGGTGATGTCTTTGAAATCTCGCAAAGATTGCGCAAAGATAATCCTGAACCGGATTTGCCTCCTTATATTGAACTTGTTTCCCTCCCCTTTTAGTGTGATTTTGAAAAACTTTCTTTCTTTTCCTCTTTCATCCATCTTCTTCTCTCCCATTCCAAATCTCATTCTCCCGTGTTCCATTCCCAAAGACGATGGAAATTGTTCCTCACGTTGATCAGCAAAATGATAGAGATAAATCTCTTTCTCCCGTGTTCCATCCCTCTTCTTCTACACCATACGTGGGAATGGAATTCAAATCATTCGAAGAGATTCGTGACTTTTATACATCCGCAAGATTCGTGCTTTTTATACATCCGTTGCGGATGTTAATGGCTTCAGCATCAAAATTAGACATTCTCACTACGTGCATGACGTTATTAACAGGTGCATGTTGACATGTTCGAAGGAGGGTGCTCCACCCCTAACCAGGGTCAAGGTGAAGTCCATTCACGTTTTTCCATGTGTGTTTACTGCCCTGCGAGTATTAGGGTTGCTGGTAACCCGGTAAAACGTTATGTTCTCACGGATGTGTGTTTGGAACATAATCATGAAATGTTGGATGTTCGTCAACTTCATTTTCTTTGCGGGAAACGTGAGATTTCAGAGGCCAAGAAAGCTCGAATCGCCACGAATGATGCAGCTGGAATTTCAGCTTCTAAGACGACGCAAGCGTTTGTTGTCAAAGCCGGCGGTCATGAAAATGTCACGTTCATTGATAGAGACGTTAGGTTACCACGAATATAACCCTAATGAACTTCAAAAGCTTGCCATGATCTTTCCAGTTGTTGTCTAGAATCATATTGCAATGGTTTCCAGAACGTCTAGAATCATACTCTAGATTTACTCTAGACTATGTATGGTCGTTTTAGGGTTACATTTGCACGCGATCCAGAGTTTTCCAGAATGCGTCAGAGTCCTTCCAAATTTAATTCATACATATTAGTGTCTTGAAGTCGTATGGAATTCTCTGGATTTCTTCTGTAAAACGTTCCTATGATACATTGTTGTATTTGCATTTGTTCCATAGTTTATCCATAGTCATGTCAGACTTAAGCCGGACTAATTCATACTTCTTTGATGACTGGAAATCATTTGGATTTAGCCTGGATTTTTCCTGGAATATGTCTGGAATCGATAGTGTTACATATGCATTTTGGTTGAAGAGTGTGTCCAGAGTTATTCCAGACTCATTCCAGACAAGACACATATTTTTTATTGTTAGGAAATCATCTGGAATTCGTATGGACTTCTTCTGGAATATGTCTGGAATTGATAGTGTTACATATGCATTTTGGTCCCAGAGTGTGTTCACAGTTATTTCAGACTCATTCCAGACAAACGCATACTTCTTTTTGTCTGGAAATCATCTAGAATTTGTATGGACTTCTTCTGGAATATCTCTGGAATTGATAATGTTACATATGCAGTTTGGTTCCAGAGTTGTTCTAGAGTCATTCCAGACAAAACACATACTTTATTTTGCGGGAAATCATCTGGAATTTGTATAGACTTCTTCTGGAACATGTCTGGAATCGATAATGTTACATATGCAGTTTGGTTCTAGAGTGTCTCCAGAGTTATTGCAGACTCATTCCAAACAAAACGCTTACTTCTTTTTGTCTGGGAACCATATGGAATTTGTATGGACTTCTTTTGGAATATGTCTGGAATCGATAGTGTTACATATGCACCGATATCCTTCAGGAATGACTCTGGATACATTATGTTTTCATTTGGCATGACACTGGATTAACGTTGGATTGAGTGTGAATTGACTTTGGAATACATTTGGACTTTTGGTCAACCTTAGTCTGAAAAGGAATTTCTTTGGATGGGCTCACATTTCAAAACCACCAGTATTACTTATTTTTCAAAATAAAATATGAAACACAAAGAAGAAACAACAAAGGGAAAGACGTCCAATGTTTTTTTAAATGCCCACAATTTTATTACGAAGCGAATATGAAAAAGTACATGTCGAGACACAACAAAACTCCTACAGGTGCTAATCAGATGAAGATCCAACAGGGCGGGGATGATTCGACATGAAGTCCTCTAGCAACCGGCTTCGCTCCTCCTCGAGGACCTTCAGTTCGAAGAAAGTTTCTTCAATGGTTATACCAGTTGTCTTGTATGTGTCTGGGTTTCCAGTGTGCATATCTTCCGGTCACCCAGGCAGTTCATCATTCCCCACCGGCAGAACAATATGGACGACTCTACAACCTTCAACTTCTTACATCGCTTGCGATATTCATTTTCTACAGCCTCTGGACAGACTCTGGGATGACTCTGGATTGACTTTGGATTCCCTTTCGACTCATGTTTGTTCCTTGGTAACATGTGTTCGTTTTAAAACACTTGTATGATGTTTAGAAACTGCATCTCTTTTAAAGACCCTATTACAAAGACATGTGTCCTTTCACATTCAATTTCCTTTAGGATGTGTCTTTTCACATATTAATGGTATGTCCAGATTTCCATGCTCAACAGTCATTCTCCGGTTATCATGGGAATTTTTGTTTTTCAAATTTCAAACGTTTTGCCAATTCAATGTTGATTTTGCCCACGTGTTTGCTGAGTGGGTGCTGACATGTAGCGTGTCACCCACGCGTAGCGTCCGTGTATCAGCTCTCTTATTTATATGGTTTCGATGTGAGTCTAATTGAACAGAAAAGTTATCGAAAACTGTTATGAAATGAAATTCTACTCCTACCTTGATTCTTGTATGTTTTTCTTCCTTTTCCTGTGATATTTTTTGCCAAAACATAAGTTTACATTATGAAATAAGGATTACCAATAAGACAAAATAAGAAAAATAAGCAAAAACAAATGAGAATAGTTCGAGGTAGCATGGGGAAATTGTCATTTTAGGTCAAAATATAATTTCTGGTTAATTAATGGGTTGGACCAAACTCCAATAATATCATATTGGGGCATATTGAAAACTTTTATCACAGCAATAGACATGCATTGGACCGGGGCGTGGCAGGATCATGGGCACGCCCTGGTTGCGACTTGTGGAGGGTCTTGACGGGCAACGTCGGGTCCGATTTCGAGTTTGATTCTGATTCTTGTCAGTCGGGTCTGCATGTCTTTTTTGTACCAAAGATATTTAGATAGAAATTCGAAAGAAAAATTACCAAGAATAACAAATTAGACTTTCAACAAAATAATCAATTTTGTCGACGACATTGCCTCACCAACTACCTCGGCTACTCATCCAAACTGATAGTAATATTTTATTAAGTACAATAAATTTACAAATTACATACAATTTCTAATGTATTGAGTATTACAATTACAAATTACATACAATTATAAATAATTCATTTGTATTCGTCGGTGCTCTCGTTGATTTGCATGTTCTACATTCTAACTGTCATGTCCAACCAGTCCTTCGCACATTTGTTTCTCTTGAGTGATCTGTCGGACGTGTTATGTCTCTTGTTAGTCAAAACTCGTTTGCCTACGTTAAATGCAGATTCAGACGTATGGATGTGCATCAGTCCAAACCCGGACTGGAACCCGGTCCATCGCCATGGTGCAGACCGAAGACCGGATAGGACCGATCGATCAGTCTGGTCCCGGATCGGGCTTGTTTGTATTGAAAATTCGGGAATAGATTGAACCCATATCGGACCGAAGACTTGACCGGTCAGATTCGCTTTAGACCAGAACCCAGACTGAACTGTGCTCTCCCCTATTCCGACATCATAGTTGACGCTGGAGGAGTTAGTAAATCGAGTGCTAATAAAAAAAGTATTGGAAATCTAATAGAGTTTGGTTTTGTTTTTGCAGGATTGAAGTACATTTCACTTTTTAAATATTCAGTTAATTCGTTATGTGTTTCATTTTGTCTTATTTTTTATTATTATTGTTTGATCAATTTCATTGAAAGGTCTCATCTTCATCTTAATCCACAAATAGGTATTATTGGGATGATGATAAACTAGTAATGTTTGAACTTATTTGATTAATATTTTGTAGGATCGTGTGAGTTATTGGTCCACTAATCACTATTGCGCTAATCCCTAATTAATCAAACAATAAACGCAGCGGAAACAATTTAAAGACTAGTAGGGAAATAACATGCAAACCACAAGAAGACACGGCATTTTTATAGAGGTTCGGCACCCACCCGGGTCCTAGTCCTCTCTTGTAAGCTCCGCTCGACTCCGCGAGCTCCGCCTACGTCTTCACTAACCACTCCCCGTTCCGGGCCGGGAGAGAACGTCTTTTACACCACAAGCAACGCGAACAACCCTCGCTGAGCTTGGCACCACCTTCCTCTCACAATCCGAGAGGGACACTTCGGGCTTTCACCGAAGTCCTTGCTTCTTTTGACAACACTTGTAACTGAGTGAGATTCACTCTCTAATTGAGCACACTTTGAGTAGGATGAGTAATTGATCAAGTGTGTGAAGTTTAGGCTTATAGAGTGTAGAATTGGGAGCTTTGAGGATTGAGGTTTCTCTCTAATGAGTTGGGACAATTGGAGTTGGAGAGTTGTATTAACAACATGTCTTGATCCTCTATTTATAAGCTCCTAAAGATTTCTAGCCGTTTGGACAAGATTTGATTGGGTTTTGTGCAAGATACACAAGGCAAAAAATCGGGCTGCAAATCTGTCCAGAACCGGTCGACCGAAACTACTAAACCGGTCGACCGTTCACTTGATTTCAAGGAGAACGGTCGAACAAAAGAATACTCGGTCGGACAAATTGCTAGAACTTAACTCTACTTAAGTTAAACGGTCGAACCAAAGTATGGGGCGATCGACCGTTTAGGGGATTCGGTTGAGACAAAGGTGAAACGGTCGAACGAAGATGTGTCGACCGATAGCAGGGAATTTTGTTTCTGTTCAACCGGTCGACCGAAACAAGGTCGTCGTTCGACCGGTTACCGAATGTATTTTGGGGTTAAGTTTGTTTTATACGAATACGACCGTTATAGGAATACGACAAGAAAAACGGTCATATTAAAATCCAGGATCGGTCGACCGAAAAGGTAAAACCGGTCGACCGGTAGAGTTCGGTAAAATCACTGTGGAGAGTCTGTTATAAACCGGTCGAACTGAGAACTGGTTCGGTCGACCGGTTTCACACAGGAATTCTGGATTTAGGTTTTAAGTGATTTCCGACTAAGGTTTGGGTGATCTAATGGAGTCCAAATGATATGAGATTTTGTGTGTGACTCCTACAGGGAACCTAGTGTGTAAGTGATTGGTTTTTAACTCTTGTATGCTCAATTTACACATGTTCCTAAGACTCAAAATAAAATCAAGATTACAAGTCTTCATATAGCTTTATTACAAATCTTGACTTGATTTCCTTCCTTCCATGAGTCTTGATCACTTGTAGAGGTTAGCACATGCAATATATATGCAATGCAATATGTGTGCTACTCTACATTACTTATGATTAAGATTAGGTTGATTAAATCATCAAAACAAGGATTAAGGCCAAAAAGCCAACAATCTCCCCCTTTTTGATGATGACAACCTATATCTTAATACTTGAAAAGTTTAAATGTAAACTATGCATATAAATGCTCCCCCTATGGATGTGCATAGTTTTTGTTCAATTGTAGCCAATTTTCAAGTAACTCCCCTTTAATTATCTCTCCCCCTTTGACATCCATCAAAAACAAAAATAATTATGACTTTAAGCAAAGAATTTGGATGTCTTGTAATGAAGTTGCTCCCCCTAAATTTTGCACTTCATTACTCTAATAATAGATATAACATTTAAGCTCCCCCTATCAATAAGGCTAGATGAAAACTATGAGTATGATTCTAGTTAAGTTCAATTTAGTTTCAATTTAAGCCTTATTCTAACATCCATTTACAATATGACATTTAAAATCAATGGATGTGATATATGATTTGCAATGAATAGGGTTAATGATTTTCAATGAATTGAATACTAAGGATATGACAATTAAGCATATAAAACTAGATTAGACCTAATTTAACATGAATTGTATAGATATGAATTTTATACCAATGTTGAATTCGAATTTAGCTCCAATCTCATTTGGTGATGCAACCGGATTTGAATTTGACTCTTGAGCTCACCCGGTCACCACCAATTTCCTCTTCAAGCACCTACAAGTGTAGATTTAGGTACCCAAACAACTTTGGGTCCTTGAACATTAGCTTTTGGGATCCAAACCATTTTGGCTTTGGGTGCCCACAAACTTGAGGAACTAGACTTAACAAATAAATGCTTGCCATTTAAGGTAGTATGAGATACATGGTTTTTCAAATGCACATTGTATCCTAAACCATGTTTAGCTAAGGATTGTCTTTGACTACTTAAAAGCATATCAAGCATTTTTGTTCCTTTTGTGAACATTTCTAGATCTTTCCTTAGTTGCATATTTGAAGCTCTAAGATCTAAATATTCATCAACAATCGGTGTTTTACTTAGACTAGCAAGTGATGATTCATTTGATTCAAGTCTAGCAATCACCTCATTCTTTTCATTCATGATTAATTCAATTTGGCATTTGAGATCATTTATAGTTTTTCTAGCATTTTTGTTCTTTTCACAAATGATCTCATATTGTTTAACTAAATCATGAAATGCATTTTGTAGCTCATCATGTGTATATGATTCATCATTAGCATTAGAGTTAGAGGTAGCACTAGAATATGATTTATTTGAACATGAATTACTTCTAGTGGAATAAGATTTAGAGGAGTTAGAAGCTACCTCACTTTGTTCATCTTCAATGACCATGAAGCATGAATGTGCAACCTCTCTTCTACTTTGCAAGGAAGAGGATGATGATGATGGAGATGAAGAGTCATCCCAAGTGGCTTTGTGAGCTTCCTCCTTCCTTTCTTTCCTCTTACTCTTCTCATTTTCTCTTCTCCTCTCTCTTCTCTCATTTTTCTTCTCCCTCTCTTTTCTCTCATTTTCGCTCTCCTCCCTCTATTTTTCTTTTTCTCTTTTCTCACTTCTTCTACCTCTTCTTTCATTCTTTTCTCCATTATCCCTCTTGAGGTATTTGAAGAAGTCTTGGGCAAGGACCTCAATGCCCTCTTGAGGTATTTGAAGAAGTCTTAGTTTTTAATATATTCATTTTTTATTCTTTTTCTGCAAAAATACCCCAACCTTATTTTACAAGAAAGAAAAGGAAATGAAATTCATATTTGCTTAATTGCATTAGGTTTATTTTGAATTGTGTCGTATTGACCTCTAATCCCAACTTTGACGCAATTGGAATCTCATTTTTCTATATTTTAAACTTAAAACCAAGTAATTACATATATTTTTCTCACCTTCTCTTGCCGGTAGGTTTTAATATTCATATTTATAGTTTTTTTTATAATTGATAATGTTGATTTTAATTATTAAGTGGATCGCAGATTCACATCTCAGTTACGAGAGTGATAGTTAAACTTACGAACTCTCTCAACTCAAGTGACACATGAATTACTTGGGATACACAATAGGTGTCTATCTTGCCTTAGGGTTTCCTATATATCATGCCTACGGATTCTAATTTGCGACCTCTTTATAGTATTTTATGATCCCTTATGATCCTATATATCATGCCTACGGATTTTGATTTTTATGATCCCTTATTCCTTTATTATCTTGTTATCCCTTATTATTTTTTAATGGATCTTTGGTTGCGAGTGATTGTGACTATAGTTTGCCGATGTAATCGTAAGATCATCTACTCTACTGCTAATTCATTTTAAATCTCAAACATGAAATTTAGATTACTAGGATTTAACCATCGATCTCGATTATCTCAAAACAAGAAATCTCTCAAATGTACAAATATAACACTCAGAATGAAAGGAACATGATCAAAATGGAGTCCTCTTGAAAGAAACATTTACTAGTCGAAGTGAGTTCAACGAAATTGCCAAATTAGATGCATTTCAAGTTACCCAGAAATCACCTTTACATGCATTTCACTTCATTATATGCAAGCCAACTTGGACGAGCTTAAAGCTAGAATTACATCAAACAACCACTTACAACACAAACAAATCAAATATTTCAAACTTATTTATTCGTATCTCATTTACCGCAAGAGGAGCCTTCTTCTCAACATAACAGAGCCTCTCTCAGATGAAGTTTCTATTCATTGTTTCATATTAAAGTACTGAAATAAACGTTTCGGACCCAATGGATAGACGTTGGTGTTCTGGTCAAGATTCTCTGCAAACATTTACCACAATGATATAAATTGCGGACCGAGAAAGAAGTTCAATGAATGCATAAAAGACTTTTTGAGTAAGAGAATACTTTGGTTCGAAGAGGTCAAGCTACTTAGAACCTCTACGGAGTCAAATGAAATCTCGTTACATTTTCGTTACTTTCTTCCAAATTCCGAGTGCACAAACAACCCCTTAGTTGGTTCACACAGCTCAATAGATCTTTCTGCTTTTCTAAAAGTGACAGTAAGATCTGCAAGGAAGAAAGAAAACTACTGAAGCTCGATTTTAATACTCGATGAGGGACTCAAGATGAACATATATATTTCAACATACCTGCTTAATGCTCTTAAGTTCAGCCTCTAGTGCTAGGATTTTGTGGAGTACATTATCAGTATAAGATTTCCTCATTGCTTGTTCTCCATTGTCATCATTCTACATGGAGGAGACAGGATCAAGCTAAAATACCTATCATATGATAAGAAAGTTTCTCAAGCACCAACGAAAATTATTTCAAAGAAGCATATGGCTCTTTTTTGTTTTTGTGAATTGCTTAGTGCTTCTTCTGTTTTTCAGGTCTGTGGATTCCTAAAAAATGCATGTCTAGATTTATTTCGTATTTAGCGAGAGTGTTAGATAGAGCAGTAGCTATAGTGGAAGTATCATGCATGATATAGAAAGCAATTGAAGAATTAGGTACCAAAATTTTATCTAATTTCTAAGCCGGTTCCTCCAAGCTTCGCTTCTCATTAACAGCTGCCTACTGAAAAAATAAAAATTAAACCGTGCAATGTCATCATTCTGCCTGAAGGAGATAAGATGAAGATAAAAATATCCATCACATGATAATAGAAGTTTCTACAAGACCGAATTGGAAGAGAGAAACTGCTTCAAACAGAATTAGAGGGCTCAATTTTTAAAAATGCTTAGCGCTCTTGTTCTACAAGTTTGTGGACTCTACGAATTGCATGTCAAGACATATATATATATATACACTGAGAATGTCAGGTACACAGATAGCCTCTGTGGATATGGTAAGTGATCAAAGAATTAGGTACCACATTTTCCTCTAATTTTCGAGTTGGCTCCTCCAAGTTTTGCTTCCCATCAATAGTTGCCTAATGAACAAAACAAAAATTTCAGTTGTGAAAATCAGAAGTATCTTACGCTTATTGAAGTGTAGGTATCCAACTGAAAATCAATTGACAATGAGTAGATGAACTTTACAACTTATAGCCCAGAGGAAAGTCCACATTTAAACGATGTAGGACTATTATCTAACAACGCTTTGTTGATGTGCATGATATTTTCTTTTTGAAAGGAAAAGAAATCAAAGAAATCCTCCTAAGAGAAGCTCTAAGAAGACATAAAAATTTAGCTGCAAATCTGGTAGCTTCAGGTTAGGCTGCACATATTGTTTCAACCAATACGGTCAAGGCTAGTATTTCTTGTATGGATATTATTTCACACTCCATTGCATATGAAACGATAGGACATGTGGGAAAAAAACTCAAGCCAAGTATTCTAGCGGCTGACATAGCTGAACTTGGTGATTTTGAACAAAGAAATAGTTACCTGCGTTATGTTAGCTTCTTGACGAATCCATGGTCCCTTGTCTTTCAATAGACAGCCTCCAAGCTCTGAACAGTTGCAATTGCCACCAAGGAAGTCTGGCAAGTTACTGTTCTAGCAAGTTAATTTATTTTCAACTCCAATAATGAGACAGTAGCAGCAAATACCAGATTGTACCTCTGGTCGACAACTTCTAGTAGTCTGATTTGATAATCGCTTCCCAGGACCTACAAATTTTCATTCCAAGCAGTCTAAGAGTGAGACACTTTCTAATGTCAAAGGATACTATGGTATCCTTGCTCTTTGCTCTAACACCAAGCATATTTGAGAATGATGAGTTGGGAGCCCCTTACGTGTATCTTTGCTAATGTCCTTGCCTCAAAAAGAGGCACTAATATTTTCCATACGGTTCTAAATGCAAGTCCAGCATTGACTATGTAAAGTTTATGTAGAGTCTGCAAACAAGCAATCAACCACAAAAGGCAACAGTTATGCTTGCTGTGACACTATCATATGTCTATATCAACGTTCTTCATTCACAAAAAGTAAACATCTTCATGCTTCGTTTTAACAATATCTAGCAAGAACGAAAAATGTTTCGAAAAATACATTTTCTCCAATCAAATTGATATCTCCTGCAATCCTGCTGTTATTATGTCAATCAGGCAGATGTAGTCTTTTTTATGCAACACTTCATACAATATCTACAAACTAAAAATGAATCCAGTTCTTTCTTTAACAAAAGTTACAGTATTCCATGGAAAAGATTAACAGACAATTCAATGATAACATATTATTACAAGCCAAAGACTTGTTCTGACTACGAAGAGTGCTCACACTAAAAAAGAGAGTTAGTTTGGTAGTACATTTAATAAAAGCAATTTCAATTTAGTGAGTGGTAACTGGTAAGGCAACTATATGCCTTGGTCATTTTTTGGTTGGTAGAATCCTTGCAATAAGTCAGTTACTCCCAATTGACCTTGGGACAAACAGCAATTCGCAGGAGTGAGTTTTTCTTAATGATACCTAGACCATTCTAAATTTAGAAAAACTTTAGTCCTTCTCAAGGAATTAGGCTAGAGTTTCTGGTCAGAGGTTGCACAAACTAACAATATATGATAAAAACAGAAAACATACCAACATGGCAACATAGTTGATAGAATCATATAAATGACATACCTCTGGATAGTAATTACTGTCTATCTTTTGGATTTCCGTAAACAGATCTTTTGCATGCTTTGTGAAGTTGCTAAAACTCTGCAACGGAGCAGATTTATTTCAAAGATTGCAACCAGTGAGAATGGGTGTAAAAAAATAATTTTTCATATATAAAGGCAGGAAATTAACATCGAACTCACCACTCCTCTTACGTCTAAAATGCTTGTGGTGGTGGCTATGTGTCTATTAGCTGCGACTGAGCATGCAGGATATCTTATGTTCAAGGTTTTCTCCTGTTCAGTAACATGATATTTCACGAGACGGTCGATAGTAGTCACTTCTAGAAGTGCTTTGATATTCACCCTTCCTATTCTCTCAATGTATAACGGCCTGCCATATTTATCAACTCCATGGAAACCATGAGGGTAGCATTTTTTGACCTCATCATACTCATTAAATTTAAAATCCTGCAGCGCAAACCGCAAAGTCAATATATATATATATATATATATATATTTTAAAACTGCAAGGCATGAAAAATTCTTTCTCAAAGCAACAATATCGGGCCCTCTGATCTGTTATATTGGGGAAAAATTCATATTACTCTGAAATAGCACAACTTTCCCCACACAAAGAATGCAAATAAAGGTAATACGTGCATGTACTTTAGGAAAACTCAATTTCAATTTGTATTCCAATTTCGAGACTAATTTCAAAAGCTACTAAAACGAGAGGAAAATATTAAGAAATCAGCATAAAACTTAGACAAAACCATGCTAATTGAAAAAATAACTTCTCCATCTAGGTTGTTGACAGCATCAAATACTTAAGTTGTATGTCTATAAGGAAAATATTGTTGAAAAATTAACCAGTAACTTGAACTAAAGAGGCAATATAGGCAAACGTTGAAGAACAAGTTACTTTTGTGGACGACTAAGATAGACCCAACAAGATCGTTTGGTGCAAAGTTCTGGATGTTCGAATTCAGGAAATATAGCACATATCTAATAATTTTTATCATTCTGCCAATCAGTGTTTGCCAAAGGTAAAATTGTCCCATTAGAGTAAGTTGTAACAGATCATGAGAAGAGAAGAAAGATGGAGTAAACAATACCAATATCTAAATGAGTAACAATAATTCACCTTCACAAGTCCATCCACATCAAAAGCAGCACGCCATTTCAGCATCTTTACATACATGTCTTCTGCTTTCTGCAGGTCGAAGCCCCTCATACGGAGGAAACTACAACAATGTAAAAGAATCCATCAGGAAAGTAATCTAACAATAAGTCGTGTGCATTCCTCGCCTTTAGATTGCTACTTCTTTTTAAAATGTATTTTTAGCTGGACAATTAGCTACCTAAAACATGGCAAAATGCTCATAGTCAGATTTCAATACATACCGCAACAATGTGTGGTCGTCATCATTTTTCGCGGGTAGGACGCCTTTCACTAAAAGCATTTGTCTGAAGTCCTTCACTGCTGTATCACTCTTAAGATCACGAGTAACGTTAAAATCTTTTCCTGGAGATTCATTCTGGCCCTTCCTTGAGGATCTCCTTCGACTGAAGCTCGGTTTTGGAGAGGAGTTTCCAACTTGAAGCAGCTGAGGATTTGCTTCAGATGTCAAAAATTGTGAAACGTGAGGATCCTTGATGCCCGCCGAATTTTGCCTCTCTCCACTTTTAGTTCTGAATTTGGTCATTATACTCGTAATGCCTTTCATTGACAATGAAAAGGACATGTTGTCTGCCCTCTGATGAATATTATTCTATTTCGACCTGTTGCGTTCAAATCAAGAGCAGCTAAAATATAAGGTAATTTCAATTCATAGGAGGTACAACATGTTAATCAAATGTTCAACAATCTCGTCAAGATGTCAACATAGAAACAACAGTGATGATTTATTTTCAATACTTTAACCGATATCCCGAATCATAAAAATGCAAGATAGGACCATAAAAAGTAGAGATTGAAATCATTTAAAGGTGGCAACTCATATTTGGACTTTTGTTGAGAGGATGAAGCTCACAATAAGCAAAGTAACATGATTAACAGACAATGAGGATGCCTATGTGCTAGAGATCGAAGATAACCTTGAAGGTTACCCCACAGACCAATTCCCAAGCGAACCCAAGATTTTCAAAAGACACGATAGACATATCGTGTTTAGAGACTTCATAGAATCATTTGAAATAGTAGTCTAAGCACTAATGCTTAGAAAGTTCAAAACTCGATACCAAGTAATCTACCATGAAAAACATATTGAGATGCATTTCCATCTATATCGCCAACGTGAAATGATTCAAGTGAGACACAATCCGCGATTTGTAACATTTCTAGGTTTGAATTTGTTTTCGTTTCAATGCTTACACCCATACCTGCTGATGTCCAAAATCCAAAGCCTTCCTGTAAGAGTATGTTATGGAAACTACGAGGAGGAAAGAAAGGGAACGTAAAAAGAAGAATTATGGGGAATGGAGTGGGAATTGCTCTGGTCGATCTCGTGATGTCCCAACTCCAAACAAGTAAGGAATCTGGATTCCAGTTTCTATCAAAATGGAAGATGCTATCAAAAAGTGTTTTCTGAAGGCCAAAAAGGCGTGAGCGGCAGGATTCGAACCTGCGCGGGCAGAGCCCACATGATTTCTAGTCATGCCCGATAACCACTCCGGCACGCTCACCTAGTTGTTCTGGGTGTGTAATTACTTTAATTCATCTTGATTTGAAAGATTCGTTCACTTTGAAGAAGAAAGAAGGGAAAGATTGCGAACGTAGAGTTTCAGAATCCACAAGATTACCTTCTTCAAAATGAGAGGAAAAAAACGTAAGGCAAGAATCATTCCAAACTCTATACTAGTGGTTTAGTATCCAGTATTGAGGTGTAGATTTCCTTTGGAGATATTAAAGGAACATCATTAGGAAGAAGCACATGTTCTTAAGCAAGGTGTAAGGCAAGAGAACTCAAATGCATAAGAACTTTAGATGGAAATGGAACTGCTAAAGATTATGAAGTTCATTTGTTGATCAAGAATCTACCCAAAGAATAAGAACAATTTCAATTAGATGTAATGTCAAGCTGTTTCGGTTTCTGAATTATGCTTTTTGACAAAACATTTCAACTCAATTTAAAAAAATTAAGAAGTCTTCGAGGTTCATTCGGAAAAGCTTAATCTTTCATCTCAAATTCTGTGAATCACAATGCATGATAACCGGAAAAGCTAAGCTTTCATCACAAATGCATGAGATCAGCTTATATTCTCATTCTTCCCAAACCACTTAGAATGAAAAAGGCACATAGAGAATACTAGTACTAAATCCAAGAACTCGGAAAAGGAGTTTACTTGGACTTATCTAATATGGTCAAACATGTCGAGTTATTCCAAAAACAGCTGTAAAATCACAATTCACAACCACATCGTGCCAATTATTTGAGGAACTTGTGGAACAGCCAAGGGAGGAATAGTCCCACATCTTTTGTCTCAAACTCCAACCTAACTTCATATATCTGCGGATTCAGCATACTAACACGACCTTACTTGAACAGGATCTGTTCTATAGGATCGTACTACTGACTCCTTAAGTCAAAAGGAGACAGGCCTACAAGTCTGGTGGATGAAACGGACCCCTAGACCAGAGCGTGATTACTGGTCGCGACCGTCTGGTTTCGGATTGGTTTAATGGCCGCAGATGATCGTTCTCAGACATCTTCGGATGTCTGGGGTGGTTTAGGGGTTGTCTGACAGACCCTTATCATTTTTGGCTAATCTGTTACGTTCACGTGAGCTCGTCTGGAAGAATTTCGCGGCGGCGGTCCAATTAGGGTTTCTAATTTATGAACAGGTCGCAACATGCAAGCCATTTTGACCATTGAGTTAAAAAAAAATTACAAAAATAATTTTGACCAATCACAACTTAGATCTACATAAACCGAACTTCTCTCTTGTTTTGGATTTGAAATGCGTTCAGCTAAGTATGAATCGGAAAACTGAAGTGAGGAACCGGGCAAGTAGCAGCTTGTTTCTGGACGGCAAATCCATTAAAAATTCTTTCGTTTCGATTGTAGTGTTAATCACGTAAAACTCCTTGGATTAATGATTAGTTATGCACATTCCATTTGGTTGACTAATCACTTGATTTTGTATTTGTAATTTGTAACTTCTTGAACATATTTTGTTTGGTTCATATTCTGGCTTGCCCTTCTCTAATTTTTTTTCTTCTATCATCGTCAGCTTATTATTGTCTCGGTTGCCCCCACTCTTGTCTTGGTCTTCGTATTTTTATTGCATAGATTATATAGATCATTATAACGAGGGAAAAAAGGCGTGGTACGTGGAACTCGTAATAAGAACCGACAATAGAAGAGACGACAAAATGAAAGAGAATACTAGAAGAGTAAGGATAAGATGATGCCAAAAGAAGATGATAACATATGAAAGAAAGAACAAGAAGAAAGCGATAGTTTGGACTTTTCATGTTTGGAGAATTATTCTATTAGATCAATGTGGATATTCGTTTGATTTCATTTTTGTCTGTATAAACCTTCAGGCCCACCTAGACCTAGAAGTCTCTTTCCTACCGTTTATCAAGCAGAAATAGGACCGTATGATTCTTCCATTGTTTCCCCTAAAAAAGAGGGCGAACGAAATATGCTTTAATTTTCGATTGTGAGTGTAAATTTGAACGAAAATGTTGGGGTTGCTAGTTAATTTCTAAAAATGAAAATAGAGATCAGGAAAGGATTGTCATGAAATCACGCATGCATGACATGTGATGACAAATGTGTAATTAGGCTCTGATAACTGATAAGTTCCTCGCAGCAGTGAACTGGGAATGATTCTTGATGGTACGTCATAAATACGGAAAAATTATTAGTGGACGCCCAGCATCCGGCACGCTGGTGACGTAGAAAAATGATTTGTGTTTTTCTTCCACGTCAACATATATTATGCTTGACGGTTATTGTATAATTTGTCCACGTCAACATATATTCGGCTTGACGGTTACTGTGCAAGCGACGTGGTATGTGTACGTAACATATACTTTTCAAATGACGGTTACTATGCAGATAATGGAGTACATCCTGTCCTGGGATAATGGTTGACTTGTTCAAAGGAGGGTGCTCCCCCTCCTAACCAGGGTCATGGTGAAGTCCATTCACGCATTTCCACGCGGGTTAACTACCCTGTGCGTATTAGGGTTGCTGGTAACCCTGTAAAAGGTTATGTTCTTACGAATGTTTGCTTGGAACATAATCATGAAATGTTGGATGTTCGTCAACTTCGTTTTCTTTGCGGCAAACGTTAGATTTCAAAGGCCAAGAAAGCTCGAATCGCCACGAACGATGCACCTGGAATTTCAGCTTCTAAGACAATGCAAGTGTTTGTTGCCGAAGCCGGCAGTCATGCAAATGTCATGTTCATTGATAGAGACGTGAGGTATTGAAAATGTCAGAAGCTAATTGCAATTGGTGTTCTGGAATGAGTTCATTGTGAAAATGTTATGTAAATGCTCTGAAATGATTCTGGATTATGTATGGTTTCTGGGAATGTTATGTAAATGCTCTGGAATGACTCTGGACAATGTATCCCGTTATGCAATTGTTTCATGGACGTTGTGTGTGTATTCTTTAAATGTTCTGGGATGGATCTGTAATGACTATGAACTTTTTAGTGTCATTCAAGAGTCATTCCCGAGTGAATTTTCCACAAATGTCGATGAAAACGACCCTGAAAATGTTGACATGGTGCAAAATGATGTTTTTGGCCAATGAAAATTAGTCTGGTCTGACTCTGTAATGAGTCTGGAATGACCCTGGATGTTGTATGGTCGTCAGAACGTTACATTTGCACGTGATCCAGAGTGATTCCAGGGTGATTCCAGATCTCTTCCAGTTCTACTTCATTCATTTTGTTTGTCTCGAAATCACCTTGAAATGTTATGAACTTGTTATGGAATATGTCTGGTCGAGCCATTGTTTCCTATGCATGTTGTCCATAGTTTGTCCAGAATCATTACAGGATTTACCCAAAATCATCTTATATGTGTTTTCACACGTTAATGCGTAGTTTTATACATATCACATGAATGTTTTGAACGAAGTTCGTAACACAAAGCTTGGACCGAGAGATGCACAAGCTCTGCAGAACCATTTCATCAAGATGTAGTCTTTGGAGCCAAATTTCTTTTATGTTATGGATCTAGACAAGGATGGTCATTTGAGAAACGTTTTCTGGATTGATTCTCGTTCTCGTGCAACCTATGATTATTTTGGAGATGCTATCTCTTGCGACACGACATATCTTACTAACAAATATGATATGTCATTTGCTCCATTTGTTGGTGTGAACCACCATTTCGAATATGTTCTTCTAGGTTGTGCATTATTGGCATGCGAGACCACTGATAATTATATTTGGTTGTTTAACATGACTTACTTGCATGAGTGATATGTAATTTATTCACCCATCTTACATTTTTTACTTTAACATTATGATTTTAACATATTTAATAACTTCATTGTATAGGTACCCCCCACCAGCCATCATAACCGATCAGTGTCAAGTCATTACCGGTGTTGTTCATAATGTCTTTCAAGATTCGAGGCATAGATTTTGTATCTGGCACATCATGAACAAAACTTCTTTCAAGCTACATGTGCCCAACAAATCTCTAATTCTATCTCGATTGAAGGAGTTGGTTTATGATGCAGATGATGCTTCTGTATTTGAGACAAGATGGATGAATTTCATTGAAGAATTTTCCTTACATAATAATTCTTGGTTGCAATCCATCTACCATATTCGTCAATACTGGGTGCCTTCCTTCATTGGAGGGTATTTTTTGCTGGTATGTCTTCCACCTAGAGGAGTGAAAGCATGAATGCTTTTTTTGACAAGTATCTCACTTCGAAGACCTCATTGAAGCAGTTCATGCAACAATATGAGTCTGCTTTGCGTCACAAGTACGAGAATGAGGCACAGTCTGATTTTGATTCCCGTCAAAAGAGTCCTCAGCTGATTTCCCAATTGCCTTTCGAGAAGAAATTGTCACAATTGTACACAATTGGTGCAATTTGGTGAAAACAGGGACGAGGTTCTTTATATATCTAGTCGAGAACGTGTACACTTTGACTACTCTCCTGATTTCAAGGAGAAGATGTTTGAAATTCAGTACTCATCGGTTGATCATATTATTTCTTGTAGTTGTCGTCTCTTTGAACACGAAGGAATTCTGTGTTGTCATGCTTTACTTGTTCTCAATCGATTCAATGTTTCCACAATTCCATCGTCATACATACTTCGTCGTTGGAGGAGGGACGTTAGACGTAGCTATGAAACTCTCACTCCACGTGATAAAGTGGACTTCAAAATGGATGGAAACGCTAGATTTGATGACATTGTTGGTCGATGTGTGTCGTTGGCTGAGGAAGCATTTGTGTCTCACGAAAAATACTAAGTAGTGGTGAAGTACTTAGACTACATAAAAGAGCAAATATCTATGCAGTCCCCTCACACCAGTCGGTCTACTAAATTGTTGTCTGAGAATACGAAATCTGATCAAGTGTTGAATCCTCTTCCACTTCGCAAAAAAAAAGACGACCACCTTTGAATCGAAGAGTTTCTAAGCAAGAGAAAATCTCGTAGTCTATTGTCAAGAAGAAGTCTAAAGATAAAGGTAAGGTCAAATGCAAGGTTGATTCCCCGATTCATATAATTCCACGTCGAGAGGATCCAGATTATTCTGATTGGGATATGAGAGTTTATAATCAAAATTTGAAGTCTGAAATGTAATCACTATCGGTTGTTAGTTTGTAATACAATCTTTATAATTTTAAAGAATTGTTGGTTTTTGAATGGTGTTTTAATGTATGTGTTTACATGTTAATCAATTGTCAAACTATTATGCTATCCTTGATGCAAAGAAATTTCCAGACCGCGTGGAAAGACCATTTTTTCATACCCTTATAGATCATTTACAGACTGTGTCTATATATTCACGTGTCCCACAGTTCTGTAGCCGTTCTGGTATGACGTTGGACTATCACTGGATTGAGTATGTAATAACTCTGGACTAATTTTGGACCCTTCGTTAACCTAGGGTCTTTCTCGAATGACTCTGGATATATTATGGATTATTTTCTGGCACGACGCTGGATTGATTCTGGATTCCTTCTGGAATGACCCATGACTAATTTTGGACCCTGCGTTAACCCAGGGTTCCTTCTCGAATTACTCTGGATATATTATGGATTCTTTCTCGCATGATGTTGGATTACAGCTGGATTGATTCTGGATTCTTTCTGGAATGACCCTGACCTAACTTTGGACTCTGGGACAACCTGGGTTTCCTTCTCGAATGACCCTGGATACTTTATGGAGTCTGTCTGTCACGCTACTGGATTACTGCTGGATTGTGTCTGGATTCCTTCTGGAAGGACTCTTGACTAACGGTGGACTCTGCTTCAACATAGGTTCCTTCTTGAATGACTCGGGATACACTATGAATTCTTTCCGACACGACGCTGGATGACTGCTGGATTGAGTCTGGATTTTTTCTGGAACGACGCTGGATTCATTCTGGCATGACGATGGACTACCGATGGATTGAGTCTGAATTGATTCTGGAATGACCCTGGATTGCATTTTGGTTTCCTTGTTGAATGACTCTGGATACGTTATGGATTCATTCTGCCAATTAGTCTGCGTCAAATTTCGTCTAAAAATAATGACTATGTATACATTATGGATTCATTCTGGCATCATGACTCCGGATGCATTATGGATCGACTCGGGATGCTCTGGATATCATGGGTTCATTCTGGAATCACCCTGGAATCACCCTGGATTCAATCTGGATTGATGCTTGATTGCCTCTGGATACTATGGATTGACTCTAGGATCACTCTGGATTGGCTATGTACACATTATGGATACTTCTGGAATGCATCTGTCAATTAGTCTGTGTCAAACTAGTTCTAAAAATAATGACTCTGGATACATTATGGATTCATTCTGGCATGACCCGGTTTTCTTCTGGAATGACTCTGGATATATTTTTGGTTTATTTTGGCGTGTATTACCTGAAATGACTCTGGATATTTTATGGATCTATCCTGGAATGATTCATGACGAAAAATTACATATGGATTGGATCTGGTTTGACTCTGGATACCTCATTACTACATTCAGTGTAGCATGACGTTGGATTACAACTGTATTAAATTTGTCCTTTTTTTGGATGGTCTCACATTTCAAAAGGACCAGTGTGACTTATTTTGCAAAGCGAATATGAAAAGGAAGTAGATGTCGACAAACAACCAATTTCCTACAGGTCCGATGTTTCAGATGAAGATCCAAAAGGTCGGGGATAATTCGACACGAAGTCCCCTACCAACCGGCACCGCTGCCCCTCGAGGGCCTTCAATTCGAATAAAGGTTCTTCAATGGCTACACCACGTCTTGTATGTGTCCTGGTTTCCACTTCACATCGCTCTCTTCCAGTCACTCAAGCAGTTCGTCATTGTCCACCGGCAGAACATTATGGACGACTCCACAACCTCCAACTCCTTACATCTTTTCCGATGTTCATTTGATACACATTTAGGATAGCCTCTGAAATTACTCTGGATTGACTTTTCACTCATCTGGAATCACGTTTGTTGCCTGAGAACATGTGTTCGTTTGTATGCCTTATGTAGAAATTGGATCTCTTTCAAAGACCGAAAGTCTTTTCGCATTAAATTTACTTTAAGACATGTCTTCTCACGTATTAATGATATGTCCAGTTTTCGATGCTCAAAAGTTGTTCTCCCTGATCACGACAATCTTTACGCTTCAATTTTCAAACGCCTTGCTAGATCAACCGCCGATTCTGGCCACGTATTTGCATACGGGGCACTGCCATGGAGCGCATCTCGGATACCCAAAGTCCGTGTATCAGCTCTCATAAAGACGTACGAGAAGATAGTATGACTTTCACTTTAGTAATTTCTTAAATTCCAAATTATTTTATGTGTACGCATCCGCAGAGGTGCACCCAAGCAAATAACCCAAAATGTTACGTTTACCCCCCCTTCAACTTTCAATCTAACACTTTGCCTCGTCTCCACCAATAATGTATTATTTTTCAACATATTCGTCAATATTTTTTGATTTTTCTGCATTGTTTTCAAAGATTAACTTTGACACTAACTCTATGACATGTTTGGATTTATGGGTATTAATCGGAGGTCATATTTGGTTAGAATATGAGTCCGATTCGAGCCAAATCCAATCTAAATTCCTACTAAATTTGACCATCGATCTAGCCCGAACTTTACAACAAGTTAGGATTATGAGTGTTCTCGGCAACTATCATGAAAAAAACAAAAAAATAATGGCAAATCTGTTAAAATTCAAAATAAAATTGAAAATCAGGGACATAAAGTATTACAAAACCAAATTTCATGGGTGACAAGTGAAACGTTTCAAAGCTCAGGGGTGTGAGGTGATGCAGAGGCATAATTGAGGTGTGTAATTGTAAATAACCATATTATTTTAAAACTTGATTAAACGTAACCTAATTAATTTGTTCATTTAAGACATTATATGTAAGGGAATTTTTTGAAATGTTTTTTTTTCAAAAAAAATTCTCACGGTAGAGTCAAGTATGAAAAATACCTTTCGGAGAGGTCTACTACGATAGAAAAAAATTGAAAAAAATATATTTCAAAGTTCTCTAAAAAGAAACAACATCTTCGGCAACAATTTCGGATAATTTTTTCTCCCCTAGCATTACCCGATGTTTTATTTTTCAGGATAGAAAAATATTGTTGAAGATGACAACACATTTAAAGTGGTACGTAGATGATTGAGACCATTGTTCGGGAATACAACCTGATGCGGCCGCATTAGCAAATGTGAACCGGATGCGGGGCAGATGTACATCACATCTCCACGATGTGGTTCCCCGATGCAGTCTACATATGCAATCACATCTCAAAATACTCATTTTTTTGTTTTTTTTCTCTGATTTATTTAATATTGAATTATTAATCTTAGAAATTATTCAATTTTTTTCCTAAATATTTAGTTACTTGTATATAATTTATAATTAATATATCTATATTATATTATTTAATTATTAAATCACAAACCGCATATGCACCCGCATCCGCATCCTGCATATGTCGAATGCGGTGTCTTGCTGCATCGAATATGCATTCCCCATTTCTAAACCTTGGTTGAGACCATGAGTGTTTTTTAATGTTATAAAAGTTAGACCGTTAGAAGCATCGATCTGTTTAAGAAGTATTTAATGTCATTAGTTTTGTTTGTTAAAATTCAATGTAAGTTGCCTCATCGTGCTTGTGATAATGTGATTAGATATCGTTTTTCGAGCACTATGTTGGCAAATAAATTGAGTGTCAATCCGATCCAAATTCCAACTATATCTGACTTCCGTTTTGATCCAAACTTTCACGTAAATATAGGTTTAGGAGTGTATTAGGGATACAACAAAAAAATGGGAAAAACGTCGAGTGTGTCAAATAATGAATTTTTGAAGTTCATGGGGCAAAGTATTACAAAATGAAAGTTTATGGGAGTTGACTGTTAATTTTGAAAGTTCAGGGGTGCAAAGTGATACAAAGACATAGTACAAGGGGCAAATTGTAATTAACACTTAAAAATACGCTTGAGATGAAATCTCGTCTAAAATACTCTTGATCAAAACATTTTTTGGGTTTTGCTTGTGGGAGAAAGTGAATTTGGACAATTAGGGAAAACTTGAGAACATATTGTATTTTTTGAAGCACTTTCTAATGTAGGAGGTGAAGTCATAAACATTAAAAGTGAAGGGTGTAAAGTAAAGCATGTGTATAGGTGAAGGGTCAAATGTACAACTAACCCCGTTTTAGCCACTTTTTTGTGGTAGTAGAAGAGCTTTGCTCCAACAAAAAATTTAAAATAATTACTAAACCGCAATCTCAAATGACGTGTGATAACTGATAACATGCGTTCGACAGATCATCGAAACTTTGTCACACTACTCATATTGATATATTTTAATTTAGATCGGGAGATCTAGACGTTAACTTCTAACAGGTGCTTGCGGGTGTTCTATTTGGCGTTATGTAATTGAATTTTTGGTATTATCAGAAATACACCTGTAATTCAAACATATTTGTTTTTATGCATCTCTGTCGTTAGTTGAGTCTCATTCCGTCACCGTTTCCGTCTAACAATGTTAGACAATTTGTAAATTAAACTTGATATAATACAAATATCATTAATAGTTAAAACCAAAAAATATACAAAAACACCCAACCAACATGTCTCCTCTCCCTATCTTCTTCCTCCTCCTCACCACTTTCCCCTCCACCTATCCCCACCCCGCCAACCTCCCCTCCCTCCTTGCCCTTGCGAGGAGGCAAGAGAAGTCTTGAATCCTTAGATATGAGACTTATGTCTTTCACAAATAAAGTGTTTGATTTGATTATTTTAAAATTTTGTGATTGAGTATAGTGATAAATGCAATAGTTGGTTAAATATGACTTATATTGGAAAAAAGTTCGTCAAATGATTATCATTGCCCATATTTACTTGAGTAATGATATTAGTGGACTCCTTGATAAAGTGAAATTATAATGTGCACAATGTGACTTGTGTTAAGTTACATATTTATAATTACCTTAAGAGATCAAGAAATGAATATATAATAAAAATGTAACACATTTTTACTTTGTATAATGTACTTAATATCATGAGACAAGAGATAGACACAAGTGATGTTCTTACATCACTAAATGGATCGTGTGTTAGTTTGAGTGAGCAAAACATCTTTGTTATTTGAGTAACTATAATGTGTAGCTAGATACCGCTTATAGTTTATGATATAAAATGTTTTATATCATTGACAACATAATTTAGATCCTCTTATAGGTCACACCACAAAACTGGGAAACAAGAAATATGATTTTATATTTTATATGATGTATTAAGTTTCATGTGTTATGATATAATATACATGTGATAAAATAATAAAATCAATATTCCATAAAAACGACATGGTCAGAATAATAAATAAATTCGTATGAGCTATATATATATTATGGAGTATAATATATTAACATTATATATGGCAATTTATTACATGATATTATGTGATCCGCAACATTATAACATGTGAATTAGCTAAAACCCCAAAGTCCAAATTTTGTTTGATATCAATCCAAAATTTGATAAAATCAAAAACAGTGAAAAATGGTCAAATTGTTTGCCCATATTTTTGCATATACCAATAAGATATTTTTTTGTTGATTAATGACTGAATTTAATCCACCTTGGTCAAATGTAGTTATGGGATGATGATGTGACAAAATAAACAAGAGATTATGTGCAAAGTGGTTTGCACGTGATGTAGTTTATTGGAGAAATAAACATGAGATCATTTGCACATGACGTGGTTTAGTGGAGAGATTAACAATGGAGATTAACAATGGAGATCATGTGTAAGTGATTTGCACATTATGTGTGTGAGAGAAAATCCTATAAATAGGTCCTTCCTCCCTTCCTTGTTAAAACTAATGTAAAAATTCTCTCCTCTCCTTATCTCAAATCATTCAATTTGAAAATTATCTTTAATTAATTGTTGGAGATTAAATTCTTAGAGCAAAATTGATTATTAGCTAGATTCTAACATACTATTGGAGATTGATTGACTAGCTTCAATCTCTCTAATCTTGTTTAGAGTTTGATGAACACTTGGAGGTGAATCGATAGACGATTCAACGCGCAACGCAACTCCGGATCTTCATAAAAGTTTTAGAGAACCTTTAGGTATGATCCTCTTCTATTTATTTTAATATATATGTGCATTACATTGTATTAAAATAAAACATATGATAATGTATATGAAATCGTCGAAAATATGGAAACTGATCATGTATGCATGTATAACTTTTTTTAAATATATACAAGTATAAGACAAAATCCTACAAAATTAGTTAAATCATTCTGTTAAAGGACTAATTTTTCCTAATACCTTTTTAGGTTTAGCTAGTCCCGATGTCTTTTTTATATGTAACAAATATAATGTTTCTCAATTTGAGTCAACAATTATTAATAAATAAATTAGTTACTTTGGAAAAAAATAAATTGTATTTTTGTTTTTGTTAATTCAATTGTGATTATATACTTATTTCAAATTAAAAAAACAACCGAAAAATCAAAACCGACCCGACCAACCAAGTAAAATCCGATCCAACACCCCTGAATCTGACGTGGGTCGTGCCAGGCAGAGGGTGTGGGCTGCTGTGTCGTGCCAGCACTACATGACTCAACGTCGATGGCACGATTGGGCCGTGTTGGCACGACATGGCACGATGCCTAGGTTTAAAGAGAGGAAGGAGAGAGACTGAGGGAGAGAAGACATGTTTATTTCGTGTTGGTTTTATGTTTTTAACCTTTTGATTTTGTTTTTTATAATAAAGACATTTGTATTTATAATGTTTAATTTGTAAATTGTATAACATCGTTGGACGGAGAAGGTAACAGAATGCGATCTATTAACGACATATGTACATATGAGCAAATATGTTTGAGTTACTTGTGCATTTCCGATTAATTAAAAAAACATATTTATACTTAATTAATAGTTCGCGATTGCATTTGGACAGGCAACAAAACATGTTTCGTTCGTTTGCAGGGAAGGTATTGACTCCTGGCAAAAAGCTAAGATTCGAAACGAACGACACCCACATGTACGAAAGCAGTTGGGTCGCATTGGTCAAAAGATTTTTGCTAAAGCAACTAATCAAAATGTTTTGAAACGTGTGAGCATTATCCTTTCTGAAAAGGACGCGTATGTTGATATTTCTTTGCTTATCCCAATCAAAAGACGACTTCAAAGACAAACCTAATGGCCAACGAGACTGGACCAAGAAGTCCGAGCTGGAAGTAATATAATCGTTTACTTGCCAGGTCTATGTTAACGTAGGGCCAGTTTTAATTTCTTTCAAATAATTACATGTGATGTGATGAGGCAATAGAGAGAAAAATCCAATAGTACAAAGGGTGATCGAATATTGGGTACTTTTAGGTTTCTAGCAATTGTACCTACTGGTTCTTGTGGCATCTTCTAGGAACACAACCAATGATTAATTAAGAAGTAATTCTTGTGGCGTCTTGTACGAGCACAGACATCAGTTATGGCTGGAAACAAGACTTTGCGGCAAGACATGGAAATTTGTCGTGGTATCCTCCAGCTTGTTCACCATCATAAGATGAGGACCATTTCTAAAGTCCGGAGAGCAAATTTGCCCATCGGAAATGTCATTTTCCTGCAGCCAACCACGACTAGTCCTCCCCTCCGAATCATATTGATTTTAATGTCGCACACATCACCGGTAGATCATTTCTTATTTTCATTTTTTATATAGAATTACGGCAGAAACACAGCCATGCATGGGTTTCTCCAAAAAAATCCAACGTCATTTGTACTTCCATAGTTCCATGTTGAATCATTGGAAAGGATAAGATTGAGTTCCCAACATGTACATCTTGACCATAGCCACTAGATACCTTCCTAGGTTGTAAACGGGTCGGGGTGGGCGGGTTTCGAACCCACCGCTACCCGACCCGTCTAAGGTAGGCGGGTTGACGGGTCGGGTGAATTTTTTTTTAAACCGCTACCCGACCTGCCTAAGATCGGGTAAACGAGTTACGCGGGTGTGGCGAGTCGAGTAAACGTGTTATGCGGGGTGAGTAGATAGATAAATGAATTTTTTATGACACATTAGCCCCTTAAAATATTACCAATGTGATGAACACCATAAAATTATAAATAACTTCAATTTTATAACATTATTAGTAAATTATGGATCAGAGAATATGTATATGTATATGATATATAAGTGTGTGTGTGTATATATATAATATTTATTATTTAATTTATTAAATTTTTAGGCGGGTAATCGGGTAAACAGGACATGTAGAAAATACAACCGCTACCCACCCCGTTTATTAGTCGGGTTGGCGGGTATTGAGGTAGGCGGGTGGCAGGTTGAGTTGTTTACCCCGCTACCCGACTTAGGCGGGTCAGGTTGGCGGGTCGGGGCGGGTACCTATACCTTCCAAAGCCATGGAATCCAAGAAAGGGAACAAAGGATGGTTCTTATAACAAAACTTTGTTATCATGCCCGCACATTAATCCGGCCCTTCAGGGCACCCTTAACGGGGGTGCCCCGCCCGGGCGCACCCCCGTTAACGGGGCGGGCGCCCCTCGGGTGCCCGCCTGGGAAGCCCTCGGGTGGGGTAACGTGTCCCCCCCATTCGTCGATTTTTTTTAAGATTTTAATTATTTAATGGATGTTTTGTTATTAATGGATTGGGTATTTGTTATTAATGTGGGGTAATAGTATGGTCTAATATCACGCGTGCACTTTAATCACGCTTCCACTGAGCAAACACGCGTGCACTGTTTTCAATCACGCGTGCACTTTAATCACGCTTCCACTGAGCAAACACGCGTGCACTGTTTAATCACGCGTGCACTGTTTTCAATCACGCATGCACTTTAAACACGCTTCCAAAGAGTAAACTGTGTAATCACGCGTGAACAGTGCAACATATACATCCAAACCCTCCCAACTATAAATATATCTATCTATCTCCTGACTCCTCACATTTCCTTAACTTCTTAAGTTGTTAACTTCTTCTCTCATCAATGTCGGATAATAGTTTAAACTCCGGTCAATCCGACGATGATAACTGGAATGAGACATTAAATATAATGGACCGCGCTATTGAATTGGCCGGACAAGTTGTTTACGAAAGGACTACACGTCCTAAGCAGCGTCGAAGGAGAACGACGAACCCAGATCGATTGTATGCACTGGGAGTGGAAAAACTGCCCAGCTGCTTGGAAGGGACAACATCAAGGGCGTGCTGGGAAAGCAACTTTGATCCTTGAGGCGGTGACATCGTACGACTTATGGATCTGGCACTTCTTCTTCGGAATACCGGGTTCATGCAATGACTTGAACGTCCTACAACAATCTTCGGTTTTCGACGACATACTAAAAGGCCGAGCACCACCTGTAAATTATGAGGTAAATGTTTCAATATGATATGAGATACTATCTTACTGATGATATTTATCCACAGTGGGCGGCATTCATCCAATCCATCCTTCACCCTCACACCCCGAAGCACAGATTGTTTGCTGAAGTGCAGGAGGCAACGCGTAAAGATGTCGAACGCGCTTTCGGAGTGTTGCAAGTGAGGTTCGCGATCATCAGAAACCCGACTCTTGCCTGGAGCAAGGACGTTCTGTCCAAAATAATGACAGCTTGTATCATCATGCATAATATGATAGTGGAGGACGAACGCGTCTGTTATGCTAATTTTGGAGATATTCGCGAATTTATGGAAGATCGTCCTGGAACTTCAGGTGAGGAAACGTCGTATTCGACCGATCGTATAGCGGATATTCACGAGTTTTTTGTCAATCAAGATCGAGTGCGTGACATGAACCAACATTTGGATCTGAAAGGCGATTTAATCGAGCACATATGACAACGCTACAGACGAGGAGCGGTTTGAAAATCGGTTAACGTAGTTGCTAATGTAGTATTTAAAAGTTTAGTTTATGTAATATGTACTGTTGTTTCTTAACTTTGAGTGTAATATTTCCTATTTCAGTTTATCTTAAATGTAATGTGGCTCTGTAATATTTAATAATAATTTCGTGATTTAGCAGTAATTATTAACAATATTTCGAGTTAAAATAAAATTATAATGTTATTAGAATTAGAATTATATAAAATGTAATTTGTTAAATGTTGTGTGAAAATTATAATTGTTTAATTAAGAAATGATGTGGATGAAATAGAGTGTAGAGTGGGTGGGGGTAGCCTCGGCATGGGTAAAAGTTTTTTTTTGGTGGGTTGGGTGAGCTGACGTGGCAGAGAGAAAGTGCAGGACGCCCGGGGTAGCCCGGGCGCTGTTATTTGTGCTCTCAGTTCCAACACACCACACCACAATTTCTGCAACAGGAATAATATAAATAATATATAATATATAATATTGCGTATACTGTATGTGTTGATGTATTCATTATTCAATGTTGGCAATCTCTTTCGAACATGTTGTATATAAATAGTTAATTAAATTTAGTTTTCCAATAATGCAGCTATGTTAATCATACACCAACAAAAGCCTCAGACAGGCTCCGACAATAGATTTTTTTATATCTTTTACTGAAGTTGGTGCCACTTTGTTGTATGACGAAATTAATAAGAACTTATTCTTTTTCATTCAAAGAATCGAATACAGATTTTAGTCGAAAATGTTGCAACTCTTTCAGAACGGTTATTTATCCGATACAAGTGCAAAGAATATTTCATCAGATGACATAATACCGTTCACTCAAAGTAATGGAAAGTCTTTGGATCATTCCTTTTTGTAAATTTGTCCGACGCTTTTAACCATTTCTTCATATCTTTATGATTTCTTCAAAAGCCAAATTCATTATCGTGCTTGACGATGATTCTATGTTTTTTTATGATAACGATGATATGTAAAAGTTGTATACATTAACTCATTTGTTAGATTATTTTAAATGTTTACATTACTTTAATGATACTTGTAGTGGAGCACACAAATAGACTCGGCTTCGTTAAGGCTGAAGAGATCAAATCAAACAATTCGTATCTTCCACCGCAAACAGATCACACATTGGTTTTGCTTCTTCTGATGCTTCCCTCATGTAAAAAGAAAATAAACACAATATATTTAAAGCAAGTGGTACTGTTTATTATCTTATTTTAACATATAACTTAAATATACATGTGATAATTTTCTTGTTTCGGTATAAAAAATGTGAGAGTTGAGATGGGATGATGTGTACGTACGTATTCGCCAATTGGCAGCTGACACGTACGTATTCGATTCTCGATTCGCACCAAATACGCATCAGAAGTCAGAAGTCACAAGTATGCATCGAATTTGGTCCTAAATAATGCAGTTTAAAAAATCAAAAAATTAAGCTCACTTATTCTTTCGTGATAATACTGTTTTATCAAGATTATAATAAAGATATAGGGCTTGTCATAGTTCGCAGATATATATAATATAGGGTTTGGATGGAGATTCGCAGCAAATAAGGACATCAAATCATTTTGTCCTTTCCTTAACGATGCGGGAACACATATTATTGATTATGGAAAAAGTCCAATTGCATAACAACAATTATAAACTTTAGTCCAAAATTCTAGCATCTCAACACTCGACCTTGCTTTGCTCGTTAGGGTATCATCAACCGGGGATATTTTTTTCCGCCGGCCGCATTTTTTCGCACCCCTCGATGGGGGTGCACGACCAGGCGTAGCGCCTAGTTTTGCCACGTGGTCTCCACATATTGGCAGAATTATTTTTATTTTTATATTTTATATTAATTAGTTTAAATAGTTTAAAATTAGTTTAATTTGCAAATTAATTAGTTTAATTTGTAAAATAACTAGGGTCAGCATTGCGTCACTATGGTCAACTTTGTATCAACTTTGTGTCACTCAGGTCAGTTATGTATCACGTGGCCTCTGTCCCATTGGTCCGTTTTTATTTTTAAAATTAATATTATTGATAAATAATATTTTTTGTTAATTAAATTTATTAGTTTGATTGTGTTTTATTTTATTTTCAAAGTCTAAGTTATTGTAACACACATTTAATATTTAATAAATTTTATTTCAATTATTCGTAAACATTCACATTTTATTATAATAATTTATGATAAATAACTTATGTGATATAATTAATTGGAATTGTGGAAAATTAAAAAAGAGGAAAAAAATGAGGTGCATGTGATAAAGTGTTGATGTAACTAAGTTGACATTTATGAGTAAGTTGTAGTTGAGAAGTGAATAGTAGAAAAAGAGAGAAGAAAAATATCATACTGATGTGACAAAGAAATAATTTGCTGATTTGACTAGGTTGCCATTTATTAAAATACCATGGTTGAACATGGTCTTACCGTTTACGGTAGATTTTTAGTCATGACGGTTACAACTACTTAGTCAGGGACCACATTTGTAGGATAATTGGACAAAGAAATCCATCAAAGTGAAGTAAACAAATTTATAGGTTTTTTTCTTCCAATTGTATACATTCGATTACACTTGTGCGCTTATCTTGAGTATGATCAAGGATTAAGAATGTGAGATGCGGATTCGATTAAATTTTTTGCACTTGATATGGAGTATGATCAATTATTAGGAATTTATATGCAATTTACGATTTAATAATTATATAATATCAGTAATATACATATTAATTATAAATTCTATATATGTATGCATAAAAAATTTAAGCAAAAAATTTGAATCCGTCCTAACGTAAATACTATACAAAATAAAACATGATAGTACAAGTATACATATAATAATATGTTAATTTCCTAAAGAGGGAGAGAGAAATTTCGGGAAAAAACACAAGATTTTAAAAATTGAAATTGATTGTTCTAGAATGCGTCGCATATGCAGCCGTACCCGTCAGACATGCGGTTCACATACACAAGCGCGCATCCTGTGGATGTGATGCGGTCCCGGCCTCATATCGGAACAATGAGTATGATTGAGTACGTTGTTTCTTGTGAAATATATCTCTTTGAACGAAATTAATGAACATATTTTCATCTACCATTTCAATTTTTTAATTATTGATATTCAAAAAGGTTAAAGTCAGTTTAAACCTAAAGAGTTAAAACAATCTAAGAGGATCAAATGTCCAAATGAACTTTATTGAAAAATCCACACAATTTAGAAATAGAACTGTCAACTCTGGTTCGGCTCGATAGCTTGACTCGAAATCGACTTGAAAAACGATCGACTCTAGTTTAACTTGAAAACGAAGGATCTTGATGAAAAACAAAAATATCTTCAAAATTGGCTAGGTAAACGAGCCGCTCGAACTCGAAAAAAATTAAGGCTCGACTCGTTAACGCGCTAGAATTTTTTATTGTTTCATTTACATTTTTTTGTATTTTGTAATAACATAAGATAATACTTATTGCTCAAGATTTTACTCGACTCGGCTCGTTTACCCCCTATTTAGAAGGTTGTCTCACTCCCATTATTTTTTTCGAAATGCCCTTATTCATCTTTGGTGTTATAGGCTACACAATAGGATTGACAATGGGCATCATGTTTGAGGCTTAAGAGCCGTTTTCAATCATTAGTCTTGACCTTATAATGCATCTGGTTCTGCACGTGAGCTGATTGATGTCTGAGGGTTTTTTCTCCATCTAGAATTGTAAGGGCACCCTTAACGGGGGTGCCACGCCCGCCCCCCCTCCCCCCCCCCCGTTAACGGGGCGGGCGCTCCTCGGGTGCACGCCCGGGACGCCAACCCGGGCGCTTGCCCGGGCATTGGGCGTCCCGGGCAGACGCTCGGGGCGCCCTCGGGTGGGGGCATGTGTCCCCCCCCATTTGTCGATTTTTTTAGATTTTAATTATTTAATGGATGTTTTGTTATTAATGGATTGGGTATTGTGCACTGTTTTCAATCACGCGTGCCAGTCGAGGTAATTTCAATCACGCGACCTATCGAGGTGGTTTAATAGTATGGTCTAATATCACGCGTGCACTTTAATCACGCTTCCACTGAGCAAACACGCGTGCACTGTTTTCAATCACGCGTGCACTTTAATCACGCTTCCACTGAGCAAACACGCGTGTACTGTTTTCAATCACGCGTGCACTTTAATCACGCTTCCACTTAGCAAACACGCGTGCACTTTAATCACGCTTCCAATGAGTAAACTGTGCAATCACGCGTGAACAGTGCAACAGATACATCCAAACCCTTCCAACTATAAATACATCTACCTATCTCCTGACTCCTCACATTTCCTTAACTTGTCAACTTCTTCTCATCAATGTCGGATAATAGTTTAAACTCCAGTCAATCCGACGATGATAACTGGAATGAGACATTAAATATAATGGACCGTGCTATTGAATTGGCCGGACGGGTTGTTCACGAAAGGACTACACGTCCTAAGCAGCGTCGAAGGAGAACAACGAACCCAGATAGAGATCGTGAATTAGGTTACAGACGCCTTATAGACGATTATTTCTCTGACAACCTTGTGTATTCTGATACTCTTTTCAGGACAAGATTTCAGATGAGAAAGCATGTCTTTCTGCGCATCCACAATGCCATCGAAACATCTGATGTCTTCTTCCAACGAGCACCGGACACAACTGGTAGGATGAGCATCTCCGGTATACAAAAAGTACGACAACAATGCGAATGCTAGTATATGGCGTTGCAGATGATGAGATCGATGAGTACCTACGAATGAGTGCGGCAACATCCAGAAATGCTCTCCTCAAATTCTGTGAAGGTGTTATTCGCATCTTCGGCCCTGAGTATTTACGTCGACCAACTGCAAATGACTTGGCACGCCTACTTTAAGTTGGTGAGCAACATGGGTTTCCAGGTATGACGGGGAGTATCGATTGTTTGCGCTGGGAGTGGAAAAACTACCCAGCTGCTTGGAAGGGACAACATCAAGGGCGTGCTGGGAAAGCAACGCTGATCCTTGAGGCGGTGGCATCGTACGACTTATGGATCTGACACTCCTTCTTCGGAATACCGGGTTCATGCAATGACTTGAACGTCCTGCAACAATCTTCGGTTTTCGACGACATACTAGAAGGTCGAGCACCACCTGTAAATTATGAGGTAAATGATGTTCAATATGATATGAGATACTATCTTACTGATGGTATTTATCCACAGTGGGCGGCATTCATCCAATCCATCCTTCACCCTCACACCCCGAAGCACAGATTGTTTGCTGAAGTGCAGGAGGCAACGCGTAAAGATGTTGAACGCGCTTTCGGAGTGTTGCAAGTGAGGTTCGCGATCATCAGAAACCCGGCTCTTGCCTGGAGCGAGGACGTTCTGTCCAAAATAATGACAGCTTGTATCATCATGCATAATATGATAGTGGAGGACGAACGCGTCTGTTATGCTAATTTTTGAGATATTTGCGAATTTATGGAAGATCGTCCTGGAACTTCAGCTGAGGAAACGTCGTATTCGACCGATCGTATAGCGGATATTCACGAGTTTTTTGTCAATCAAGATCGAGTGCGTGACATGAACCAACATTTGGATCTGAAAGGCGATTTAATCGAGCACATATGACAACGCTACAGACGAGGAGCGGTTTGAAAATCGGTTAACGTAGTTGCTAATGTAGTATTTGAAAGTTTAGTTTATGTAATATGTACTGTTGTTTCTTAACTTTGAGTGTAATATTTCCTATTTCAGTTTATCTTAAATGTAATGTGGCTCTGTAATATTTAATAATAATTTCGTGATTTAGCAGTAATTATTAACAATATTTCGAGTTAAAATAAAATTGTAATGTTATTAGAATTAGAATTATATAAAATGTAATTTGTTAAATGTTGTGTGAAAATTATAATTGTTTAATTAAGAAATGATGTTGATGAAAGAGAGTGTAGGGTGGGTGGGGGAAGCCTAGGCTTGGGTAAAAGGTTTTTTTGGGTGGGTTGAGTGAACTGACGTGACAGAGAGAGAAGCTGACGTGGCAGAGAGACAATGCAGGGCGCCCGGGAGTAGTCCGGACGCTGTTATTTGTGCTCTAAAGCAGTTGCGTGAGTTCCCATGGTCAACACAAAAATAACCTTGGTGTATAAATTTTATGTTTTTTTTGGTTTGTTGCAAAATGTGCGGTGGTTTTGACGCTAAACTAGAAGATATGAAATTTTAGGCTTTGCACGGGAAATGGATTTGGGGTTCGTAGACATCATTTATTATATATATACAGTAATTATCTAGTAAGATTGGAGCTTAATCTATCTATTTTAAGCTGCTGCAATATTCATTACTTATTTGCAATTGTAGGTAGATTGATTATATGACAGTTATTATAATTAAAATATCTAATAGTAGGTATTAATGATAGATTAATCGTAATTAGATCTGACAATAAGATTGTAACGTTTCACACTAACTAGAGCTATGACTCTCTCTCTCTATATATAATTTACCTTTCCGGATTTAGGCAAAAACCGCCTTAATTATCCCGGATGCCACTCTCGTTTTATTAATCATGACGTGTTTATCATATCAGAAGAAAATCCAGATAAAACCCAAAAATCATGCCGAAGAATCTGAGACACAAAAAAATAAAATAATACAGGCTTGTCGCGAAGTTGGTCTGACGCCGACGTGTACCGCGTCAACCAGCACGACGACTCTGTCGTACCCTTATTTCGTACCCTTATTTCGTGCCCCTTCCCTTCCCTTTTATACCCCTCCACTCCTCCCTCTCCCGTCCGCGTGAGTTTGACGAAAACGCAAAAATCCCCGCTCTCTCTCTATCTCTCTAAAAATCTCCCTTACTCTCTCTAAAATTCCCCTCTCTCTCTAAAAGTCTAGGCCTTCTCTCTCTAAACCCTCCGCCATGGGGCGAAGCGGAAGGTTTTGTTAGACTCCGAAATCCCAATCGCTCGTTCTAGAGAAAGTGGAGAGAGAATGGGGTGGACAAAAGTGGGGTTTTTGGTGGTGCTTCTGGCGGTTGCGGTTACGGCGGCGGAGGAGATAAGAGGGGCCCACAAGCACGCCTACGCGGCGATGATGTACATGGGCACGCCGAGGGACTATGAGTTCTACGTCGCCACTAGGGTTATGCTGAGATCCCTCGCGAGGCTCCGCGTCGACGCCGATCTCGTCGTTATTGCCTCCAACGACGTCCCGATTCGGTGGCAACGCGCTATGTAAGGCTTCTGTCGATCTCTGTTTGCGTTTTTTTTCCGGTGAAAATTGGTTTTGTTAGAGAATAGTCCGATGTCGATTAATTTAGGGACTTTCTCCGGTTATAAGTGGTAAGATCCTTCCGCTCATAACCAATTGGTTTTGAGTTGTATACTCGCACTTAAATAGTTTATTTTTAGTTTTGTTTTTTGTTGTGTTTGCGGGTTTCCTGTTGATTGGAGAAGGCGATGATGTCGTGAGTTATTATATATTCGGAAAAAAAGTGATCATGTGGAGTCATGTGTTCATGCTCTTGCCCTGTTGTTGGGGTATCCAGGCATGATACCAACTACCATATTTTTATCCCCATGAAAGTCGCTTCTTGCTTACTCGTTTCAGATGAAAAGTCTATCTAGGTTGGTGATTGGTATGGAAAACATTGTTTTATGTAGGTTGGTATAAAAAATCTAACATGGTAGTTGGATTTTGTCCACTACCTTCTCTTCTGTTTTAAGTAGGACGTAGGACGTGTTCGTCTATTTATGCACCAGTACTCGTTTGACGACCATGTGGTTTGGGAACTTAACTATCGGTTTGATTTGAATGGATGTTCCTGTCATATGGCAAGAGCTTGATGTGTAGCTCAGCTTAATAAATGGCCCAGGTTGATGAATAGGTTTGGGTTATCTTAATTTGGGTTCCAAAACGTGTACCACCCCCTTTTTTCTTGCTGGATTTTCTAGTCTGGACCTGCTATTCTTCTATTCTTGGGATACGGGTGTAAGATTGTTAAAGATTTCATTGGCTATTTTATAAAGGGACGGCAATGTCACTCTCAGATGATTAGAACTATTACATCATGCGGTCACGGCGGGGCTTCTTTTAAATTTCAAACCTGTATTTTAGTCGATGGATGCTAAATTCAAATATGGTTATCTGTTACATCACATAAATTTAATGGATGTGTTTCTTTTCATGAGTGCCAAGTCAAAAGTGATACATTTTTCTGTTTACTGGGGAAAAAGTTCTGGTTGAGTACAACAGATAAACAATCCATGATTCGGGATTAACGCTTAATTTTACTACTCTAGCCTACATAGTTTTTTTTATCTCTCTGCTGGAAAATGGAGTTCAGTAATTGCCCAAATACTTAAGTCTAGAAACCTATTTATATATGATTGTCAAGTATGTACTTAATGCTCTTACTTGGCACAGTTTGCAATCCATACATTAATCAACGTCATTAATATTTAAATCATTTAAACACACATTTGGGTGGTCAGAGAAACTGTAATCCACCGAGCATAATTTAATACATATACTGATTATCGTTAGGATGGAGCAAAGTTTATAAGTAGTGACATGGCATTTAATCATCACCCTGATTTGTGGTTCGGAGAATACCAAATGATTTACTTTCAAACCATATTACATGTGGTATGATACAAGTTGCAATCGTGTACTTACTACTTACACTTTAGCATAATTTCTAGTCCATATGTGTGCATCTTAGTAGAATCTAAACTAATTTGACCTTAACCTTTGGTTAGTGTCACTCTCTCACAATCCAAATTCTAAAATCCAATGAGTATCGTTTAATATCCTTGGTGATTGTTATGACAGGAAGGAAGAAGATGGCGTAAAAGTAGTGATGGTTGAGAATTTGAAGAACCCATATGAGTTTCAAGGCAACTTTAACAGAAGGTTCAAGTTAACGCTAAACAAATTATATGCATGGAGTCTAGTGGAGTATGATCGAGTTATCATGATTGATGCCGACAATATCTTTCTTCAAAAAACTGATGAACTTTTTCAGTGCGGGTCATTCTGTGCTGTCTTCATCAATCCTTGCATATTTCACACTGGTCTCTTCGTCCTTGAGGTAAGAAAACCAGTTGCTCCCTTTCTTTTGATCGGTAAATTGTTTGCTTCCTAATTTACTATATTAACCTTTACTTTCCTATTGCCTAGCGAAATATAAGTTACACACTTCAACAAACTTGGTTATGTTCATAGTACTCTTTCTCTTCTAGATTTTGTAACTTATAGATGGATAGCTCTACATCTCAAGTACCAACTCTTTTTCTTGTTTCATATGTTTTTTTATATTAATTCTATTATTGCTATAAATTATAACACGACCACGTGGGTCATGGAATATTTGGAAAAAAACTCGCAAACTTAACTTGGTAATCTGCTCACAACTCCGAACTTTCAACGATACCTTTAACATCACTATTTTTCTACTACTTATCAACCACTTTATCTGCCTATTTGTGAGTTGTGGGACCAAAGGTACAACCAATGCATGTAGTGCATCTAAGGTATAAAGGTAATTTGTAAGACTAATTTTTTGTCAATCAAAACAAAAAAAAATGTGTTTTTGTATATTGTTATACATGTTCTCTCATCTTCCTTCAAATTCTGTTGCTTTTTTCCTGCACGTATGCCTTGTGTTTTTCTGCCTCAACCATTTGGGTTCAGCTGCACGGATATTAGATAAGATTTTTTTTCTCAAAATAATGATGAAAAAAATGGAAGAATATAAACCTGTGAAAGTTATTTGGCAAAATATGAGGGGAAAAAAGACATCTGTGATGTTGTTTTCATTAACAAACAACATCATCATAATTTTTTTTCCTTTTCTGAAAAAACAGATGTTTTTCAGAAGAAAAAAATTTGAAGATTAATAATTGTGGTATAAATTTATAATTTATAAATTACGGCCATCCAAATATATAATTCACGGTTATTCAAATTTAAATTGTATTATAATTTATAAATACCTTTAAATTATCCAAGCCGTTTGTAAAAATTGTTGTAGACCATTGATACGAGTTAGTGTTTAATTTTTCAGATTTGGCCTACTGAGCAAGATGTAATACGAACAAAAAAATTGTAATTTATGAAAATCTTAGACCCTTTTATGTTAAATCGAGTTATTTGTATGTATACCCAAGGCGTTATAATTTTTAATTTATAATTAGGATTGTTTTCAAAATAATCACCAAAAATAAAAATTGGAAGAACATACACATGGAAAACTTATTTGGCAAAATATGTACCTTAAAAACAAAACTAGTGATGTTGTTTTCATTAACTAAAATGACATCATGAGTGTTGTTTTTATCCTATATGAAAACAACATCAGTGATGTCGTTTTTACTTAAGGCACGTTGAACTAACGACGGATCGGTCGGGGGTCTCGTTTCCCGGAAAAAAAGTAAGTCATTAGTCGATATAGTAACTTGAATTAAAGTCAGCTAAGATACACAATATGTAACTTACGTCAAATTTTTATCAAAATTGTATGAATCAATTCAAATTATTATATTTAAGTAGTAATTCTTGAGGGGTAAAACACAAGTGAGAGTTTTGTTGAGTCTATGAGCCTGATTAAGGGTGCAGGAGTGGCAAGGGGCGGCAGCTCCTGCGGGGGACGTAAACAGAGGGGGAGAGCGTTTTGCGGACATTTTTTTCTTTCGACACCCTATTATTGTATTCCGGATTTTGATCCGTTTATCTATTTATAATTCTCAATGTTAATAAACGGATCAATATCCAGAATACAATAATAGGGTTTCGAAAGAAAAAAAAATCCATAAAGCCCCCTGCTACCCCCGTATTTTTTATTTAGAAAAAACATAGCATCTCGGATTTCTCTTTTACCTAGGTAAAAACGGTATCACTGATGTCGTTTTCATATAGGATAAAAACGACATCAGTGATGTCGTTTTTAGTTAATGAGAAGGCATCACTGATGTCGTTTTCGAGGTGCGTAATTTGCCAATTAAATTTTCCATGTGCATATTCTTCAAAAAATTTTATTTGGTGATTATTTTGAATTTTTTTCCTTATAATTACCCAAACCGTTATAATTGTATGTAGGTATACTTATTGTTAGTGGGTGTGAGTCAAAATGATTGACTTTTGTGGATCAAGGTAAGTGGAAAATATAGGATTTGATTAAATAAAAAATAAGTTTGTTTAAAGTGGATATCTGTATGTATTTGAAAGTGTTTCATCAATGCTTGTTTTGTGGTTGTGGGTAAGTCAGATTTCTTTTGAAGTAAAAAAAACATTATTTTGGTGGGCTTTTTGTACACAGTTTTTTATTAAGTTGATTTCAATGGGTCAATATTTAATTTGTCTTTAGAGAATAAAGGAAAATAAAATCTATAATTGCCACAGATAAATATTTTTATACCACAATTACTTGAACTTGGATTAGTTTTCCTAATAGGACAAATGATAATTATAAATTTAAAGGTAATCTATAAATTATAAATTTATATCATAATTATTAATCTTGGATTTTTTCCCTTTTCTGAAAAACATGTTTTTTGTTAATGAAACGGTATTACATGTTCCTTTTTTTATCATCATTATTTTGAATTTTTTTCCTATTAGATATCTATGAACAGGATGTGTACAAGTTTTGAGTGTTTTACTTCCATTGTTTATTTGTGGGATATTCTGTGGAAACATCTTTCGTTCTCAACGTATGAGTTATTAACGATGTGTACATTTACTGATTTACTCATATTGTGATGTTCATGCTGTGCCCAAGGTTATTTAAATCATCAACTACCAACTACATAGGTTTCCCTGAGGAAACAAACAATGTTACCCAGTACTTAAGCATTCTTAGCAAATTTTCTATAGATGTACCACTGAAATTCCACTCCTGCACGTGTTTGTGGTTTGTCTGTTGCAGCCGTCAATGGTGGTCTTCAAAGACATGCTTCATGAACTGGAGATTGGGAGACAGAACCCTGATGGTGCAGACCAGGGATTTCTTGCTAGTTATTTCCCTGAATTACTTGACCGCCCAATGTTCCATCCTCCAGAAAATGGTACAAAACTTAATGGGGCCTACAGACTTCCTTTGGGATACCAGATGGATGCTTCATACTACTGTAAGTGATGATGTCTTGGATTTGTGAATGTTAACTCTGTTTTGCAAAAAACCATATGCATATCTTTTATTGTTAAATTAATAAATTTATGACGTTATTGACACTGCAGATTTGAAGCTTCGTTGGAGCATACCTTGTGGGCCAAACAGTGTGATCACTTTCCCAAGTGCACCTTTATTGAAGCCTTGGTATTGGTGGTCTTGGCCAATTTTGCCGCTGGGCCTCTCTTGGCATGAGCAACGTCAAAAGACCCTGGGGTAAGATGGTATTCTTGTATAAAGCAGCGTTAGCATACACATTAAGTTGATGGATTTTTTATCTTTTCAAGTACACTACTTTTCTTCCTTTTATAACGATGAATGGATAAATTTGGAGCATCGATTCCACCTCTTTGCTTCCTTGGTTGATGCGGTATGGTGGAGTGCATTCAGTCGGACATGCATCCTCTTTGCTTATAAATAGTTAACTTTGTTGAATCCCAAGTAGAATATAGACACTTGTCAATTTGCATGTTCCTATTGTTTCGATGAAACTTTTCAGGAAAAGAGAGGTCTCTACCCATATTATCAAAACTTTTTGAGCTGCCCATCTGATTGTCTTTTTCTGTGGATATTTTCACTAGGTATGCTGCTGAGTTGCCAGTGACGATTGTTCAGGCTGTCGTGTACTTGGGGATCATGTTAGTCACCAGGTTAGCACGGCCTAGTTTGTCAAAGCTCTGTTACAACCGACGTCCAGAGAAGAACTTCGTCTTGTTGCATAACATGCTCAAGGTGGCAGCATTGTGGTCCATAGTAGCAGCTTACACTGTCCCATTCTTTCTAATTCCACGAACAGTACATCCTATACTGGGGTGGTCTCTCTACCTTCTTGGTTCTGCCTCACTTGCTTCAATTGTGATCAATGCCTTCCTGTTGCCACCACTTGCGATTCTTACTCCATTATTTGCATTCATCGGTGCACTCTTTGTTATGGCTTATCCCTGGTACTCAGATGGCGTCGTAAGGGCTCTGGCATTGTTAGTATACACATTCTTGGGTGCTCCATTCTTGTGGGCATCATTGACAAAGGTGATGGGGTCTTTGCAGATATTGATAGACAGGGAAGCTTATTTCCCAAGACTTGGGGAGTCTCCTCAACCACTAGAGTCCAGCAAGCTTTATTGATGTTCAGGTTATAGAAAAATCGGTCGTCTAATTTTTATTAACTTCACTTTTACCATATCAGCCCTCTGTACCTTTAGTTGTCTCATTCTCTGTAACTTTATGGAATATTGATGTCACGATATCAAGTTTTACTTTTATCGGTTTTATAATATTATTTAGGAATTGTAATCAGTGTAACTTTGGTTGTATTATTTAACCAGTAAATTGGAGTTTAGTCTCTAAATGTTTGTTCTCTCTTTTTGCATTGGGAACTCCCTTGATCCGCTCTCATGATGTTGTAGGCGTAGAAGAAGATCCACAATTATTACTAGGTTATACTGCCCACTTAATTTTTTTCTCAGATTTATCTGCAACGGGATTTCACAACATCCCCCCCCCCAACTCAACAATACACCAAGTGCTAAAGATTTGCAGTGAGACGTTGCATGTGAAAGGCTAGAATTTGGGACGCATGTAAGAGCACTTAACGGTTGTTTTTCACTCGGGCGCCCTTGCCCTCCCTTAACGGGAGGGCGCGCCCAGGGTGGGGCGCCCTGGGCGCATTTCCGAGCGGGGGCCACGTGCCCCCACCCCCATTGGTTTTCATTTTTTTTGTGTTTTTGTTTTCAAAAATGTTTTAAAATTATTTAAAATCGTTTTTTCAAATATATTTTTATGAAAATAAGTTTTCTATTTGTTTATATTGTTTATAAATTTTTGACAATTTTTCGTGTTTTGTCTAGAATTGATCCCGAAATGACGTGTAAGGGAGAGAACGTAGGGTGTTTGAGTTGTTTTGGGTGTGGTTAAGAAAAATTTAGGAGGTTGGTTTGAGCTGGAAAGAGAAACTGACGTGATTGAGAGAGAAACATGACGCCCAGGAGCTGTCCGGGCGCTGTTAACGGTGCTCTGAGTTGACAAACCAAACCGGGGTACACAATCGAGTATATGTCTCAAAAAAGGAAAGCAAACGAAAGCACTCCAATCCGCATATTTCAATCAAGTAAACCAAACCAGAGTACATCAAGTTTATTTCAAACAATGAAACCACACCAGAGTGCACAATTGAGTTTATTTCAAAAAAAATAGGGCTAATTTTCTTTTCCTCCATTCTTTTCCTCTACATTGAACAAATCAGATGTACTTTCGCTTGAATCGTCACCAACGACGAACTTACGTAGCTGAAGGGTGACCGGGCAGGTTTGTCAAATGTATAGATGATCTCAACGTCGTAGTTCTAACCATCCTAAAAACAAAAACAAAAAAAATCAATTAAGAAATAGTAAGACAGTCGTCTGATCAACTATTTAAAGTCTTTAACAAACTTTGCAATATAATTCAAATGGTCAATACATGTCATGTCAGTATCAATGAAAATGAGAGACGGTAGCTAGTTTAAGAATACATGAAATACAAACTATATTAAAAAAATTCGAATCAAACAAAAAAGATAAAGAAAAACTATCAGCATGAAAACGAGAAACGGTAGGATGCTCGAGTATGAAGTCACCCATACATGTAAAATGCATTAACTGACCTACAAATAAAGGAGTCAGTCATATATTACATAATAATGTAAATCACTGTTGAGTTAATTATATAATTTGTAGGGACCAAGTTGTAAAAAGAAAGCTAGAGAGGGATCTCTTCATGGAGAGAGTACCCATAATTTTTCTCCAATACAACATGGTATTGGAGCCGACCCTTTGCTAGAGGTGACCTCAAGCCAAGCAGCGCGACGTTCGTGGAGTGTGGCTTTGACAAAGGAAAGAAAGGAACCGATGGGAGCTGTGTTGGGGTTCGAGTCAGGTCTGTGAGTTGGAGGTCCAACCCTAGACGCGAGTCCGGTGAGGTCCATCCTTAGTCGCAAGGAGAGGAAGCTTGCAAGGAGAAGGAGGAGAGTCCGGAGGCGCACGTGTTCAAAGTGAATCGTCTTGGATTGCTACGTCGGAGTGGAACCACAGATAGCTCAGTTGGAACCATAAAAGTTGCCTTCAGTTTTGTGATGTGTTTGATGAAGTAAACGGTTAATTGCTAAGTATTTGTGCCGAATTAGATAAGTGTGTTAGAGATGGGAACACCTGTGACGAGTCAGGAACTGAAAGAGATCTTGAAGGGGATGGTTAGGGCGTACGTTAAATTATAATTTTGCTTTATCAAGGGGTCTACTAATATCATCACTCAATTAAGAGGGATAATGATAGTCTTTTGACTATCTATCTTTTCCAGTACAAGTTATGTTCAACCAACTATTATCTTTATCACTATACTATTGATAGTTTTTGACAATAATCAAATTAAACATTTCTTATTTGAAAAAATGTCTCATATCTAAGGATTCAAGACACAGTAAAATATTAATGACATAACACAATTACTTAATATTTTACTTGTCATGTCTATTCAATATATTAAAGTAATAATTTTCCTCTTTTATATACTCGTGTCGTCAAATATTTGTAACTACAATAATCGATGACCAACACGACAATCTTATCTCGCTAATTAATGTTCCATGTTGATTACCATGATTGTGAATAACTTTTGATTTATGCAGACCATTATCTTTTAGAGCTCTACGGTTAAGGACCAAACGTCTCTTCCTTTACACTTCCAAAAGACGAATATATTAATCAAGGAACAAAATGTTTGCACATCCAATTCATAATAATTGACATATAAAAGTAAACTTTTAGAATACATTCATTTCACAATGTTATGTTGTAAAGCTTGTGAACTTGGAAAACATACACATTCTACTTATAAAATTATTGTGTTGCCTTTTTTGCCATAATCCGTATTTTGATCATTTAATCAACCTAATCTTAATCACAATCAAATGTAGTGTAGCACACATAATGCATAGATATATTGTATTGCGCTAACATATACAGGTAATCAAAACTCAAGAAAGAATGAAATTAAAGACAAGACATGTAATCAAGCTTTTAAAGACATGTAATTTGCTTTTATTTTGAGTCTTAGGAACTTGTGTAATCTTGAGCATACAAAAGTTAAAACTTAGTCACATACACACTAGGTTTCTTGTAGAAGTCACACACGAAATTTCACATCAATTGGACTTCAATAGATCACCTAAACCGTAGTCGGAAAATCACTAAACCAAAACCTAAACTTCCTGTGTCAATCGGTCGACCGGAACAAGTTCTTTGTTCGACCGAATTTAACAGTCTCAGAGTGAATTTTCCTAACTCAACCGGTCGACTGCCCGTGACCTTTTGGTCGACCGTTCCCATATTTTTCAGATGACCGTTAACCTTGTCGTATTATACAACGATTGTATTCGTATAAATTCAACCAACCCCTAGAATACAATTGGCCACCGGTCGAACGTTGACCTTAGAATGGTCGACCGGAGAAGACATATATTGAGCCTAAAAGTTCATGTTTTTGGTCGAAGCACCTTTAGTTTGACCGATTACCTATACTCAGGCCCAAACCCCCTGAACGGTCGACCGACCCATTCTTTGTGTTCGGCCATTCACTTAAGTGAGACCTGTTTGGTTGGACCGAAGCTTAAACTTGTTCGAACGTTTCCTTAACATTAAGGAAACGGTCGACCGTTACCCCGATTTGGTCGACTGTTGAGGGACAAAATTACTGAACCTTGATTTCTGTTTGTGTGTTCTTCACACCAATCAATCAATTCTTCCCCAACAGCTTCCCCAACGTTATTTAGACAACTCTCTTACTTCCAATCGTCTCATACATTAGAGAGAAATTTCCAACTCCTAAAAACTCCAAATACTATACTCAAGAGCCTAAATTCCACACATTTGATCATTTCCATCTACTACTCAAAGTGTGCTTAAACTAGAGAGTAAAGGCTCTGGTGAAAGCCTGAAGCATCATTCTCGGATTGTGAGAAGATGATTCAAAGCTAGGCGAGAGTTGTTCACTCGCTTCTAGATTGTAAAGACATTGTCTCCCAGCCCAGAACAGAGAGTTGATAGTGAAGTCGTGAGCGGAGCTTGCAAGAGAGGAAGTAGGTGGGAGACCGAACCTCTATAAAACACTCGTGTCCACTGTGATTTGCATTGCTTTTCCCTACTTGCTTTTAATTCGTTTCTGCTGCACATCTTGTTATCTTAAGTAGGAATTAAGCATGATTTGATTAGATAATTAGGGTCATTATGATCTTACATATTGGTCTTTGAAGTTTTGAGCCATTTGCGCTTGTTCATTCTAATGTTTGGGGACCATGTCCTACTACTTGACTATGATGAGACATTTGCTCCAGTAGCAAATATGAGCACTGTGAGAATGTTGGTGCCATGTACTGCCAACTTCAATTGGCAATTACATCAGCTAGATGTCAAGAACACCTTTTTGCATGGGGATCTCCATGAGGAGGTGTATATGGAAATTCCACATGGCTTTGCTACTTCACAAGTAGCTGAGAAGGTATGCAAGTTGAAAGAAGTTTTGTATGGGCTAAAACAGTCTCCATGGGCATGGTTTGATAAATTCAGGCTTGCAGTCTGTGGTATGGGGTACATGCAGCGCAATGGAGATCATATTGTGTTTTATAGACACTTCAAGACTCGAATAACTGTCTTTGCAGTCTATGTTGATGATATTGTAATCACCGGTTATGATGATGAGGAAATCCTACGGCTAAATAAGATACTTGGAGAGGAATTTGATGTCAAAGATCTGGGGCAGCTAAAGTACTTCCTCGGGATTGAAATTGCAAGGTCGCAAAAGGGTATATTACTTTCTCAACGAAAGTATGCTTTGGACCTTCTTTCAGAGACATGGATGTTGGGTTGTAGGGTTGCTTCTACTCCGATTGAGCAGAATCATAAGTTGCGTACCAAGGGTGGTGACCCAGTGAGTAAGGAGCAGTATCAAATATTAGTTGGTCGACTTATATGTCTATGTCATACGAGACCTAATATTACTTTGACTGTGAGTGTGGTGAGTAGATATATGCATGATCCCAAAGAGCAGCATATAGAGGTAGTTTGTAGAATTCTCAGATATATTAAAGGAAGCCTGGGAAAGAGGTTATGGTTCAAGAGCTTTGGACAACTGAGAGATGAAGGCTATTGTGATGTTGATTGGGCTGGTTGCATGGACGATCGTAGGTCCACTACAGGCTACTGTGTATTCGTTGGAGGTAACCTTGTATCTTGGCATAGTTAGAAGCAAGATGTGGTGGCTAGGTCTACGACTGAGGCCGAGTATAGGGCTATGGCAGTTAGCTTGTGCGAGATGATGCGGGTGAAAAGTCTGTTATCTGAGTTGCATTTGTTTAGAGGACTCCCTGTAACTTTGGTGTGACAACAAATCAGCAATTAATATTGCCAACAATCCAGTTCAGCATGATCACACCAAACATGTGGAGATTGATTGTTTTTATTATTATCAAGGAGCAACTGAATAAAGGAGTTTTGGCTTTGAGCTATGTGAAGTTAGAGGAGCAGTTAGCTGATTGTTTGGAAAAAGGTTTAGGTTCTAATGAGTATGATATTTTTTGTAACAAGATGGTACTGCTGAAAAAACATGCTACGACGTCGGCATGTCATGTTGGGTATTTAACAACCAACGTGAAACGACTTTCTCACGTCGGTTGTTGTTAAACCGATATGACATGTTAATATATCACGTCAGTTTAACCAAAACCGATGTGACATATACATATATCATGTCGATTTTTGTCAAACCGACGTGTTTTCCTTTTATTTTAAAAAAAATATCACAAAATTTTGAAAAATTTGTCACGTCCGTTTAGCAAAAACCGATGTGACATATGCATATATCACGTCGGGTTTTATTAAAACCGTCGTGGGTTGCCATTATTATTTTTGGAATATATACCTCTCCCTCACTCTCACTGTCTCCCACAACACATGACGTCTTCTTCTTGTTTCCTCCGCCCTCACCGACGACGCCCCCACCCGACGCTGATCCAAGCCCGAACCATCGCAGTCCGTCCTCTGCACCGTCACCACGGGTAACATTGTCCTCTCCTTCCTCCTTGTCGTCCACCTCCCTCCTCTCCACACCCCACCCCTGTTGGCTTTTTGGCCTTAATCCGTATTTTGATGATGTAATTAAACCTAATCTTAATTAGGACATGTAGATTAGCACATGTAGTATAATAGTATACATGTTGTATTGTGCTAACATCTACAGGTGATCAAGACTCAAGAAAGAAGAAAAATCAAGTCAAGACATGTAATCAAGCTAGGATTGAAGACATGTAATTTTACCTTTCTTTGAGTATTAGGAACTTATGTGAATTGAGCATAACATAAGCTAATATGCATGCATTCACACACTAGGTTCCTTGTAGGAGTCACACACAAAATATCATATAATTTGGACTCCATTAGATCACCTAAACACCTAAAACATTGGTCGCCAGTCTACCTGTATTCGGTCGACCGTTCACCTTTCGGTCGACCGGTTATACACATTTTTGTTATACCAGACCAATCCGTTCAACCGATCACACATCTATTCAACCGATTACCCAGACCTGTTCGGTCGACCGGTAGACCTTCGGTCGACCGTTTCGTTTGCTGTTTTTGGTAAAAATATTACCGTTTTATTTGTCGTATTATACAACGGTCGTATACACATTTTTCTCAATATTCACCCCCATATACATTAGAACCGGTCGAACAAAATACATCTTTCGGTCGACCGTTTAATTCGTGAAAAACCCCCTGCTATCGGTCGACACAAGTTTGTCCAACCGATCAAGATTTCTCTCTACCGAACCCAGTAGTTCGGTCGACCGGTACCTGCTCGGTCGACCGTTGACCTATAGAACTTAAGTGATTCGGTCGACCAGTACCTATGTTCGGTCAACCGATCCATCAACTGACTCAAGGGTTCGGTCGACCGATACACCTTTCGGTCGACCGTTTCTGGACAGATTTCTGAACCCGATTTTCTGTTTTGTGTATCTTGCACAAAGCCCAATCAAATCTTGTCCAAACGGCTAGAAATCTTTAGGAGCTTATAAATAGAGGTTCACACTTAGTTTTCCACAAGATTTCACAACTCCAAAGTGTCAAACTTATAGTGAGATTTTCCACAACCTCAAAGCTCCCAATTAGTGATTCCAAAGCTTAATTTCCACATCCTTCATCATACATTCATATTAGCATATGTTGTGCTCAATACTAGAAGAGTGAGTTCCACTCCAATTGTTGTCAAGAGAGCAAGGGTCTTGGTGAAAGCCCAAGACAAAGTGAGCAAGGGTCTTGGTGAAAGCCCAAGACAAAGAAGTAGAGATTTCGGTGAAAGCCCGAAGTGATTCTCTCGGTTTGTGAGAGGTGGTGCCAAGCTCGGCGAGGGTTGTTCGCGAGCTTGAAGACTTGTAAAAGGCGTTGCTCCCGGCCCGGAACGGGGAGGCATAGTGAAGACGCAAGAGGGGCTCGAACGGAGATTCGAGAGGGGCTTGCAAGAGAGGACGTAGGCGCGGCCGAACCTCTGTAAAACCGACGCGTCTTCTCTTTGTGGTTTGCATTGCTTTCTACTTGTGTTTGATTTGTTTTTAATTTCCGCTGCATTCCTTTGATCGATCAACCAAGTAGTTAATTAGGGCTTAATAGTGATTAGTGGACCCATAACCCACACGATCCTAACACTACCTACATTTGGTATCAGAGCCTCGTTCGTTAATTTTGTTCTTAATCGATAAATTAACATGGCTCTTAATGCATCCACACCAAATGAATCATGTAAACCACCATATTTTGATGGAAATAACTTTAGCTCATGGAAATTTAAAATGTCTTCATTTATTAAATCCATGAATGCTAACTTGTGGTTTATGATTCAAACTCCATATGAATCACCTAGATATCATATTAGTAAATGGAGTTTAGAAGATGAGAAAAATGCATCCCTAAATGCAAAAGCTATGAATGTCTTATTTTGTGCATTAGGAGATGAACATTTTAATCTTGTTTGCTCATGTGATAGTGCTCATCATATATGGCAAACATTAGAAAAGAATTTTGGTGAAGGAGATTCACCAACCGGGAAGAAGGGAGAAGCCACTCCAATGGATGTAGCTCAAGTTAGATGTGAAGAAATCAATTCAACATCTTGTTCAACATCAAGCTCATCCGATGGAGAAAGTGAAGATGAGGTATCTTCTAGTCACTCTTCTAGTTGTAGTTTAAGTGAAAAATCATCACATTCATATAAACTACAAAATGCATTTCTAAAACTTTTAGAAAAATCTAAAGAACTTCATGAGTCTAATAAGTTAGCAAATAAGCAAATTCTTGATTTGAAATGTCAAAATGCATCTATCTTAGATGACAAAAATGATTTGCTTGCTAAAATTGAAGTTCTAACTTCTGAAAATGCATGCTTGAGGAATGAAAATTTAAATGGTAAAACTACCTCATCAAATGCAATTGATAGTCATATGCTAGAAATCGATACAAATGACTTGCTTATTAAACTTGATAAATCTCATCTTAAAAGCAAGCAATTACTACATGACTTGAATTGCATGAATAACAAGGTTGCAAATTTAGAGATTCACATGCTTAACATGAATGAAAAGCATGATTCAATGATTAAAAATCTAAATTGCTTGAATGAATCTCTAGCAACTAAAAATAGTGAACTTAATGCCTTAAATGAAAATTTGTCAAATAAATTGCATAAGTTCACACATGGTAATGAAAACAATTTTTATGTTAAGAACATTCCTATTCAAATTAATGTTAAACATAATTTTGCCATGAAAAAGAAAGTAAGTGTAGAGGTACCAAAATCAACTTGGATTTGGGTACCAAAAGTTAAACTTAATGGACCCAAGCAAAAATGGGTACCAAAATCTACACTTGTAGGAGCTTGAGGAAGAGATTGGTGGTGACCGGGTGAGCCAAAACGTCGAATTCGAATCCGGTTGCATCACCAAGTCAAGATTGGAGCTAATCAAATTCAAGTTTGGTATAAAATTTCTATCTTTGAAGTTTCTGAAAAATTAGCTCTAATCTAGTTTATGTGCTTAATTGTCATATCCTTAGAGTTCAATTCATTGAAAATCATTTACCCTATTCATTGCAAATATTTTACCACATCCATTAATTTTAAATGTCAAATTTTAAATGGATGTTAGAATAAGGCTTAAGTTGAAACTTAAATGAACTTAACTTGAATCATATTCATAGTTTTCATCTAGCCTTATTGATAGGGGGAGCTTAATTGTTATATCTTTTATTAGAGTAATGAAGTGCTAAATTTAGGAGGAGCTACTTCATTACAAGACATCCAAACTCTATGCTTAAAGTCATAATTAATTGTTGTTTTTGATGGATGTCAAAGGGGGAGAAGTAATAGATTAGGGATACTTGAAATATACATGAAAATTGTCAAGAAAAACTATGCACATCCATAGGGGGAGCATTTATATGCATAGTTATCTTATACATTTTTCAAGTATTAGGTTGGTTTAAGATATAGGTTGCCATCATCAAAAAGGGGGAGATTGTTGGCTTTTTGGCCTTAATCCGTATTTTGATGATGTAATTAAACCTAATCTTAATTAGGACATGTAGATTAGCACATGTAGTATAATAGTATACATGTTGTATTGTGCTAACATCTACAGGTGATCAAGACTCAAGAAAGAAGAAAAATCAAGTCAAGACATGTAATCAAGCTAGGATTGAAGACATGTAATTTTACCTTTCTTTGAGTATTAGGAACTTATGTGAATTGAGCATAACATAAGCTAATATGCATGCATTCACACACTAGGTTCCTTGTAGGAGTCACACACAAAATATCATATAATTTGGACTCCATTAGATCACCTAAACACCTAAAACATTGGTCGCCAGTCTACCTGTATTCGGTCGACCGTTCACCTTTCGGTCGACCGGTTATACACATTTTTGTTATACCAGACCAATCCGTTCAACCGATCACACATCTATTCAACCGATTACCCAGACCTGTTCGGTCGACCGGTAGACCTTCGGTCGACCGTTTCGTTTGCTGTTTTTGGTAAAAATATTACCGTTTTATTTGTCGTATTATACAACGGTCGTATACACATTTTTCTCAATATTCACCCCCATATACATTAGAACCGGTCGAACAAAATACATCTTTCGGTCGACCGTTTAATTCGTGAAAAACCCCCTGCTATCGGTCGACACAAGTTTGTCCAACCGATCAAGATTTCTCTCTACCGAACCCAGTAGTTCGGTCGACCGGTACCTGCTCGGTCGACCGTTGACCTATAGAACTTAAGTGATTCGGTCGACCAGTACCTATGTTCGGTCAACCGATCCATCAACTGACTCAAGGGTTCGGTCGACCGATACACCTTTCGGTCGACCGTTTCTGGACAGATTTCTGAACCCGATTTTCTGTTTTGTGTATCTTGCACAAAGCCCAATCAAATCTTGTCCAAACGGCTAGAAATCTTTAGGAGCTTATAAATAGAGGTTCACACTTAGTTTTCCACAAGATTTCACAACTCCAAAGTGTCAAACTTATAGTGAGATTTTCCACAACCTCAAAGCTCCCAATTAGTGATTCCAAAGCTTAATTTCCACATCCTTCATCATACATTCATATTAGCATATGTTGTGCTCAATACTAGAAGAGTGAGTTCCACTCCAATTGTTGTCAAGAGAGCAAGGGTCTTGGTGAAAGCCCAAGACAAAGTGAGCAAGGGTCTTGGTGAAAGCCCAAGACAAAGAAGTAGAGATTTCGGTGAAAGCCCGAAGTGATTCTCTCGGTTTGTGAGAGGTGGTGCCAAGCTCGGCGAGGGTTGTTCGCGAGCTTGAAGACTTGTAAAAGGCGTTGCTCCCGGCCCGGAACGGGGAGGCATAGTGAAGACGCAAGAGGGGCTCGAACGGAGATTCGAGAGGGGCTTGCAAGAGAGGACGTAGGCGCGGCCGAACCTCTGTAAAACCGACGCGTCTTCTCTTTGTGGTTTGCATTGCTTTCTACTTGTGTTTGATTTGTTTTTAATTTCCGCTGCATTCCTTTGATCGATCAACCAAGTAGTTAATTAGGGCTTAATAGTGATTAGTGGACCCATAACCCACACGATCCTAACACTACCCACAACCCCCACTCGCCATCCATCCACCTCCCTCACCCAGCCCGACCCCCACCCCCACCCCCACCCCTTAGCCCCAGCCCGACCCCACCCTGAACTCCCACCACAACCAGATCCCCCTCCGTGACCTCCACCACAATCACACCAACCCCAACCCGACACTCCACCACAACTCGACACCTCTCCACCACAACTGAACTGTCGCCAACCCAACACCCCAACCAACCAAATTGAATTTATAAATTTCGAATTTATATATATGTTCGAGAGAAGGCATCGTCGAAGAGGATGAGGCAGGGATGGAGAGGGTCAGACAGGGGCGGGGGGATTTTCACATTTACAAATATCCCCTAACCCTAAACCTTAAATTTTCACTTTTCCAAGATATGCACAAAATAGGGAAAATACTGGGTCAAATGGAAAATATTTTATTTTCCATTGGATTCCAACTGCACAAACGCCCCCTAAAAGGAGAGACCTCGGCTGTTAAAGGACACAACCACCACAACTCAAATTGAATTTATATAAGTTGTATTTATATATTTGTTGAATTTATATGTTAAGCTGACTACTCAAATGAATGAATGTTTGTGTTTGTTGAATGAATGAACTTATATGATATATATAGTTGTATATGTTTGTGTTTTTTTCCACATGATTTTTTTTATTACTATGAAACTTAATAGGAGGTTCTGCCGAAAATTTGAAAAATCCATGTATATTGGGTTATTTTTTGTTACGATTATTTGTGTTGTTGTGTAGATAACAATGGATCGAAAATGGATTTTTGCAAGTCGATTGAGTGATGAGTATGAGTACGGAGTTGATAAATTTCTAGAGTTTGTATAAGAGAATGCACATATTAGAAATGAAGGAAATATCTTATTTCTATGTAGGAAGTGTCTTAACATGTTCTTAGGAGATGGGAAAAAAATCAAGACTCATCTGTTTGAGAAAAGTTTTGATGAAGGATACTCACGTTGGATATGGCATGGTGTGAATGAATACGTACGAAGGAAGAAAGTGATAGTCCTTTTAATCAAGATGTTAATGATGAAGATTTGTTAAAGGATATGATTGGAGATGTTGCCGAGAAGTTTGATGATAAACTCCAAGTGCTTAGTAGTCTGTTGTCTGACTATGAAAAAACTTTGTATCTGGGTTGCAACGATTTCAGCAGATTGTCTGCAGTATTACAGTTATATACCTTAAAGCCTCGAACGGTTGGAGTGATGTTAGTTTTACTGCATTTGGGTTGTTAAAAGAAATTCTTTAAGAAAAGAATGAACTTCCAGATCGTATATATGAGGCCAAAAAACTCTTGTGTATGATGGGTATGCAGTATAGGAAAATACAGGCATGTCCTTATGATTGCATATTTATAGAAGGTTGAATATCAAAATCTGCATTATTGTCTGGTTTGTGATACGTCACGATACAAACATAAGAAAAATGTGAGTGGTGATATATTAGTACAAGGGCCGCCTGCGAAGGTGTTGTGATATCTTCCGATCATTCCAAGGTTGAAACGTTTGTTTGCATGCCCTGCGGATTCAAAAATCTGGCATGACACACAGATCGTGATAAAGTGAATGATCAGTTGCTTTGACATCCTGCAAATTGTCCGCAGTGGAAGAAGATCGATTCAAACTTTTCGTTGTTTGGTCAATAATCTTGATATATGAGACTTGGTATGTGTACTGATGGAATGAATTCTTACGGGAGTTTAAGTATCCTTCATAGTTTGTGACTTCTTCTACTGGTTATGTACAATCTACCTCCATGCGGTGATATTTAGCACAATTAATGACAGTTCCTGCATATTGAAATCTGTTTGGCTATTCTGTGAAAGGGCACAAAACGTGTCTTATTTGTGAAGAAAACACGTGTTCTTGCAGCTTGTGGATGACAGTAAGACAATTCATCTTGGTAATCACAAATATCTTCCTATGAGTCATCTGTACCGTAAAATTAAAAAGTCATTTAACGGAAAGTGGAAATTCGAAGAACCCCGTGCAGAAATCAATATAAGACAAGTTCTTGAGCGATTGAAAAACATCCAATGCGAATTCGACATGCCTTACAAACGCAAAAATGATAAGAATAGTTGGAAGAAAATCCATTTTTAACATTCCTTATTGGGAGACCTTAGAAATTAGACATTGTATTGATGTGATGTATGTCGAAAAAAAATATTTGTGACAGTTATGAACTCTTCTGAACATACCAGGTAAGTCTAAAGATGGATGTAATGCAAGACTTGATCTACTTGAACTTGGTATTCGAGCAAAACTAGCACTAGAGAGTATTTACCACCAGCTTGTTACACTTTGTCCAAAAAGGAGAAATTAGCTTTGTGTCGGTGTCTACATGGTGTCAAATTGTCGCAGGGGATATTTTTCAAATATTAGCAGTCTTGTTTCAATGAAAGATTTGAAACTACTTGGTTTGAAGTCTCATGATTTTCATGTGTTGATGCAGCAGTTGTTACCTGTTACTATTAGATCGATATTGCCAAAACACGTTAAACATGCTATTATCAAATTTTATTTGTTTTTCAACAAGATTTACAGCAAAGTAATTGATTCAAAGTATTTGGATAAGTTGTAGAATGAAGTGGTTGTTACGATATGTCAGTTGGAGATGTACTTTCCGTCTGTCTTTTTTTGACATTATGGTTCATTTAGTGGTTCATCTGGTTAGAGAAGTTAAGATACTTGGTCCGGGTTTTTTGAGCTTGATGTATCCTTTCGAGCGTTACATAGGTGAGTTGAAAGATTATTGTAAGAATCGACAAAGGCCAGATGCGAGCATCGTTGATGGTTACATAGCTCAAGAGGTAATTGAGTTTTGTAATGAGTACTTGAGTCATACTAAGAGTGTTAGACTTCCTAAGAACCGAAATGAAGATAAGATTGGGGGTAAAGGTACGCGTGGTCCGAAGATGATAAGTTCAAAATATGAGGATCTCTTGAAAGCGTATTTCTATGTGTTGTACAATTGTGATGAAGTCCAATCTTATTTGGATGGGCACAAAACCATAGTGAAGGAAAAACATCCTATATGGACTGATCAACAAGTAATTGATGCTCACAATAAGCTTTCGTTAATTGGTTTAGGAAAACTGTGTACAACCGTGATGTTTCTGAAAATTTGAAGTGGTTGACATATAGACTTAATCCTATTGTGACATCTTATAATGGCTATGATATCAATGCCTTTTCTTTCTATACCAAAACGGATGACGAGAAAAACATAATGTCGAATAGTGGGGTCACTTTGGTAGCTGAATCGTTGCACATCTCTAGTTCGAAAGATAGAAATCTCATATATGTCAATATGTCTTATTTTAAGGAAGATCTTTTCATTCTGATATCTCAAGTAAAATAGATTTTCTATGTAACAGATCCGTGTGCTAATGAATGATCAGTAGATTTAGAAGGAAAATGACAAATCATTTTTCAAGAAGATGTTAATGAGATTGGAGAAATTCCTCTATTTGTAGAAGTACCTAAACTTAAATCGCTCGAGGACGACATAACTGTTGACAACTTACTTATCCAAGATGATCATCATGGAGGAATATGGATCAAGGATCCCATGAGCAAGAAACGAAAAGGTCGAAAATAGAGGTTCAATTGAAAGTAAAGTTGCATGTCAATATCTTATGTTATTTGAATATGATTTTCTACTTTATTAGTTGATATAAACATTGGTTTTTTGTTATTTCAGGTAGATGGGCATGAATAAGAAGGACAATCGGCCAAACCTAAACACTGACGTCGACGTGCAAGTTGAAAGTGACGATGAGAATTTCATGACATCTAACGCATGTGGAGCTACTCTGATGCTCTAATTTCAGTAACTGATTAAGAGGGAAGGTCTATTACCTCTCCAGTTTAATAATGTGTTGGAGCCAATCAAACCAAACCAAACTTACTGGAGAAGTTATTTGGGTATGCTTGTAAGAACGAAAGTTGACATTTGTGTTGAAAAATGGTCTGTGGTCGACGCTTCACTTAAAGACCAAATTTGGCAAAATGTAATGGTAAGATTTTATTTCCTATGTTCTTAGCAAGAAACGAAAATGTCAAAAATAGAGGTAAGATTTATTGTTGAGCTCACGAAATTGTTGAAAAAGAAATAGTTGTCGTATGTGGGCAATAGGTGGAAAGTTTTTAAAACAGAGTTGACGACCAACTTTGTATTTGGGGAGTACAAGGATCAAAATCATTGTTTGATTTACAACTTTATTACTGCAACAACCTGGGCGCATTTCCTTAAATCAAGACAAACCCAGAATTTTTGGTAAGATTTTAATAGTTTCTTACCAATTGAATTTGATTTTCATAATATGTTTTCATAAAATATTTTTTATCTTTTCATCATAGGTCCTGTGCGATATTAATAAAGAGCGGCAATCCAAAAATAAGTTTCTTCATCGATTGTCTTGGGAAGACTATAGTAAACTTGAGGGGAAAATGATGGTAAAAAAAGAGCAAAGCAAAAAGAAGATGCTTTGCAGTCAGATTTAAGCAAAGAGCAAACAAGTAATTTGTCTCCACTGTCGCCACCACCTAGGCAAGAAAAGTGGAAAAGAGCACTTATTATACCCGATGGATGTTACATGACCAACGACTATGCAAATGTTGCAAATAAGATTATAAGTATTAAATTTAAATGTAATATTTGTATCTTAATCAGTATAATATTTATAATATAATTTTGTTATAGGACGATCTTTCACTACAAGCCTCATCAGGAGAATTTGTCTCGGATGGTAGAAATGACATATTATCCATGTTTTTGGGTAAAGTTCGAGGTGTGGGTAGTCGAATTGGAATTCGTCAACATTTTGGGTCATCTTCTTCAGATCGGGGGCTTATTCGGGAAAATCAGGAATTAAGGCAAAAAGGATGGGAGATTTGGAGAGTATGGTGAGAAATCTCTATGCTATGAACAACCTACCATTTAATATGCCAACTCCTTGGAGCACTTCAAGTGTTAATCTTGAAGAGGTAATCATGAAGCCAACCCGTCCAGTACCAACAGTAATTGAGGAAACATTAATACCAACAACTGAGAAAAAAATTGAGGTAAAAATTAATGTTTTTGTTTAAATTCCGCTGCACATTATTTGATTGATTAAAGAAGTATGTAATTAGGGTTAAAAATGATTAGAATTAGAGACCCTCACGATCCTACAAAGATGACCTTCCCGCCATTCTTATCCTAACTATGAGTTCCCACAAACCAACATTGGTGCTAAAATGCGACGGTTTAACACTGAATTCAATGATTGGTTGGAATATAATGTCACAAAATATGCTGTTTTCTGTCTTTATTGTTATTTGTTCAGCTCTTTTGGAACGGAGAAAGCATTTATTTCGATAGGATTTACAAATTGGAAAGATAAGAAACATCTAAATTCCCATGTTGGAGGGCCCAATAATGCTCATAATCATGCCAGAATCAAGTGTGAAAGCTTGATTAATGAAAAGAGACACATCCGGCCAATGTTAGATAAGCAGACAGATCAAACACGCAAAACTATAGAGTTCATCTTAATTCCACTGTGACAGTTGTTCGTTATCTTCTAAGGCAGGGATTGACTTTTCATGGTTATGATGAAACCAAAAACTCATGCAACAAAGGAAACTTTCTGGAGTTGTTAAAGACATTTAATGATATCACTGAAGACATAAAAATGTTATGAAAATTTCTCCAGAAAATGCTAAATTGCTCTCACCTAAAACTCAGAAGGACATCGTTAGTGCTGCGGGAAGTGAAACAACTAGTCCAATAATTGCTGAATTGGGTAGTTCTTTGTTTTCTATTTTAATCGACGAATTGCGGGATTCATCGATAAAGGAGCAAATGGCTATAGTGCTACGGTTTTGGATAAAAATGGCAGACTTGTTGAACGCTTCCTTGCTATTGTTCATGTTTGTTAGCTAATGCTAAATCTCTAAAGGAAGGAATCGAGAAAACATTTTCTAAGCCTGGCTTGTGTATTGCAAAATTACGAGGTCAGGGATATGTTGGAGCAAGTAACATGAGGAGAGAGTTCAATGGACTGAAGACCTTAATCCATAAACACAATGAAACAACGTATTACATCCATTGCTTTGCACATCAATTACAATTGGCCTTGGTAGCTGTTGCTCGAAATCATGGCCAAGTAGACTTATTTTTTCACGTGGTTTCAAGTTTGTCAAATGTCATTGGAGTTTCATGCAAAAGACGATATACTTCGTGAAAGACAATCCGGAAAAATTGCAGAAGCACTTGAAATGGGAGAGATTGAAAGTGGGAGAGGATTGCATCAAGAGACTACACTCAAAAGGCCAGGTGATACGCGTTGGGTTCTCATTACGATGCTTTGATTAATTTGAGTCTCATGTTTGGTTCAATTGTTGATGTACTTGAGATTATCGAAGAAACTTCAAATTCTGGGAAAAAAGGAGAAGCCACCACTCAACTCTGACAACTTGCAAGACTTTGAATTTTTATTTTGTATACATTTGATGAGAAATATCTTAAGACTGACTAATAATCTCCCAGTGTCATTACAAAGAAAAGACCAAGACATTATTAATGTCTTGGATTTAGTGGTAGTGGCAAAACAAAATCTACAAGAAATGAGAGAAGAAGGATGAGATTCTATATTGGAGCAAACTACCCAGTTCTGCACAAAACATGATATTATGATTCCAATAATGTCTGAATTGTATCGATCTCGAGGGCGTTCTCATCGAAGAGTAGAGAAATTTTCTAATGTGTATCATTATCGTATTGAAATATTCCACACAGTAATTGATATGCAAATTCAGGAGTTGAACAACCATTTCAAAGAGGGGAGCACATAGTTACTGATGTGTGTATCATGTTTAAGACCTAAAAATACTTTCTCTTAGTTTGACAAGACAAGATTGCTTCAAATGGCCAAATTTTATCCCAAAGAATTTTCTGATTTTGATCTCATTGTTATTGAGAGTCAATTGGAGACTTATGTTCGTGATGTCAGATCCAATCCAGAATTTGTGGATTTGAAAAGTTCAACAGAACTCGCAGAGAAGATGGTTCAAAAGAAGAAAATTTTAACTTTTCCGTTGGTTTTCTTGTTGATTACCTTGACATTGGTCTTGCCCGTTGCAACTGCACAGTTGAGAGAGTATTTTCGGCTATGAATATCATGAAAAAAAGATTGCCGAACCGGATGGGAGACGAATGGGTCAATGATCTCTCGTTATATACATCGAACGAGAGATTTTCGATACGATTAGTGATAAAGTTATATTAAATTTTTTTCAAAGCATGACACCTCGTAAGATTACCTTGTAACAAACATGTTTGAAGTTAATATAAAAGCTTTTTTAATTATTATATTATTTTTAGGTTTCTATATTTTTAAAGGGTACCCACTCAATATCATCCTAGGTCCGCCCCTGGTGATATATATCGATCATCCCCACATTACTGGAAAAAAGATTTTTTACGCCGGTTTTTTTGGGTCATATCACGTCGGGTTGATTGGTCTAATATACCGATGTGGTAATTGGGAGACGTAATATGTGGTCATATGTCCTCGATACATGATACATGATATGTCCCTGATATCACGACAGTTGTTGGAATAACCGACGTGATATATTCCAGATATCACGTCGGTTATTCCAACAAACCTGACATAATATGCCCCAATATCATGTCGGGTGTAGGACAACCGACGTGATATACTTATGTTAAAAAAATATAATTCATTTGTGATGTAATCTATTAAGATTTCCCTGCATTAAACACAAATATTCACAATGCAATATACACATTCACAATCACATTCAAATTCACAATGACAACACATTAATAATCGCATCACATTCACAAACACAAATGAATATACTAAGTGACATTCAAGTCATCAATTCACAATCACAATGCATCTTCACATTCAAACTAGCATTCAATGTCTCCGATTTCAATTCAAGCAAACAAAACAAGTTAACATTCATATGAAAAAGGAAGCATACGTAACATATATTGATCATCAACTTACAAGCATACATGTAATGAAAAATGAAGATCACCTCTCAAGTGTGTTGTCGAGCCCAGATTGTGAATATGGTTCAAGAGTTTCTCCAAAGAGCTACAAATTAAACAAATATATATAAACATACAACTTTATGAAAATAAGATGTATATCTCAATATAAGGTAGAAGCTACAGATTACCTCTCGTAAATCTCCCTCCTGCAAACACAACTCCACAATTTCTTCCATATACCTCATGATATAGTACCCGCACTCAGTATTTCCAATTTGTTTATGGTACTACAATTAAGACATAATGTATATTATGAAACAACGAAATTAATTGAAAATATAAGGTTTATTGTTTCAAAAATAATTTAATCATTCTACCTTCGTAGCATGCCAAGTTGTTGTCCTTTTTGGCTTCTTTTTTCCCCAACGCTTTATATATATCCATAGCTCTACAAAAATTGATAAATATCAGAATGTGTTATAAAATTTGACAACTACAATATATTTTTATGTTTTAAAGTAGTAATTTAATAGAACTTACAATTGCACAATTTGTTTGAAATCTTCCTTGGGTTTGTCCGAAGCTAAATGATCAAACCAATATGCAATATTTGTATCGGAACAAATAACAACTAACATTCAATGATAACTAGATAAAATTCATTCAAAAAAATATAATTAATTAATTTTAATAGTACATGTATTATATCAAATAAGTAAAAACATACATCTCCCAATATGATGCAAGATAATACATCTTGTACCCCTCAGCCATCACCTTCGCAATATCTTGTGGTCGGGTGTCGTCCAGGGTGGCAGAGTAATGTTGGACATAAATATCAAAATCTCTTTTCATAAGGCATTTGGTAAAGAGACTTATATATTACAATCAACAAACATTATTTAAATGTCAAAACTTAAAACATAAACAAATACCGTGAAAAGTAACATATATATTAATGACATACTTTAAACAAACTTGAACGATTGTTATTTTCAATTTCTCTAACTTAAGAAATTGCATAACATCCTTATGAATACATACAATTTTTGGTTGTAAGCCGTCTACAGTTGTGGAGCCTACGACTTCTTTCTCCATAACACTCTCCACAACATCGCCCTTGGGTTAAAATTGTATGAAATTGTATAACAATAAGCAATTCTTAGGCAACACATTTTTATTAAACCCGACAATTTTTTGGATCCTTTGGATTGTGGAGGTTCAACCTTTAACATAAAAATATACATTGTTAGAACATTCCTACTTAAATAATATATATGACGATCATAAAACCGTATATTAATTCTAAATGAGTACATTTTTATTCTTTTTCATTTCTATTAAAGAACATGACCATTGCAATACGTAGCTTTCGGCCTCCCCAACTGGATGAACTTAAGATTGTCTAAAGTCACTGCTACATTTTTTATCCAATTTTTACCTCGTGATGCGTCTTCAACGCATATACATTTCCATAAGCTACAAGTTGCAAATCAGGATCTTACAAATCAGGATATCTCCAAAAGTTTTGAATTGTAATTTTCATAACAAAAAAACACCAATGTGAAAATTAACATTCTTGATTTTTTTGAATTTAAGTGTTTTATTGTGTATATCATAAAAATGACAGGTTTGAATTTCTAAGTTATTAAATTATATAGGGTAGAATTTGTAAATATTATTATTAAAATAATAATTTTTAACGTCCCGGAACAGTAACACCGTTAACGGAAAAGTTAACGAAATGACATTAATGGAATTTGTATAATTTTTAGTGGTATTAATACAAATAGCGATATAGTGATGACAGAAACAGAAATATAGTATTTTGAAATTACATGTAAGCAAAAATCCCATAAATTTTAGGTATTTGGATAGGATCAATTCATACATATATTATATATTTTACAATTGATAATTAATATTTTTTTAATTTTATTATTTAAACCTTACTCCTTACATATGCCCCGCATGCCGCATATACGGGATGCAATCCATTGCCGTTTCGCATAGTATCTCACGTAACTGAATCTTATTCTATATATATTATTTAGTCAAAAATAATATTATTTTAAAAAAGATAATCAAACTTCAAACGTTTATTCTCCCACACACAGAAATTTCGGGAAGAAGAAAAAAAAATCAAATTTTGCTGCGGCGACCAGGGGATGTCCGTCCAGGACGTCGTGTGCTTGGGCCTTCCACTCCACCAGTGGAGTAGGTTGGGGGCGAGGCCGACGCCTCGACCCCAAGTTCTATTGACTACGGGAACGCTCTAGCGTTCCAAAGATATACCTTTCGACGACGTCGCGCTTCCAAGCTCTGGCCGTCGCCGTCGATTCTCTGCCGGTGAGAATGGAAGTTGGAGTTTTTTTGTTTCTTCCAACGCTAAATCTATCGATTTAAATAGATAATTTAGACCTAATTAATAACTCCCCAATTCCCCATGATCTTTCATCCTTAATTACCCATTAAAACATGATTTCACTTTTGTTGCCTCAAATTCGGATTAAGCGTGCCGAAAAAAATCGTTATCTTACAAGTTATTCTCCATCGAAATCAGAAATCCCTTATTGGCCGCCTACGCCGGATCTGTCATTGAAGTTAACTCTGGTCGTGAATGGTTTGTACGAGAGACTTACTTCTCCGTCGGCTCGCTTGAAAATCACCGTTACGAGCGAATATGATACCAAAAACTACGTCGGTTGTTGTTTCTATTGGTTTAGTTTGTATTGTCCAACCTTGAGTTGTTGGTTGCTGTAATTCGGTTATTTTTTTGTTTACATTAGTTTTTTTTAAATATTATACGAATATTATAACCTTTCTCGGAATAAAGAATTATGTGGTTTTTCAGAAATATTAGTCCAAAGACAACAAGTAAAGTATATTAATTACAAATTTAAGGATTATTTTAGTTTGGATACTTGTCCTTATGTTGTCCATTACCCTTTAAAGCTAATTGGAAATGAGACTGTAATCATACTGTCTAAATTTTTATTCTGAAACTAAAAAGGATCTGATGAATGATCAACAAAAAACCCCAAAACCGAATAAGCCAAATTGTTTGCATCCACATAGCACATTATTATTATTATTATTATTATTATTATGGTTTTCTAACAATAAAATGTTATTCAAATTTTTTTTAGTAGTCGTACTTTTAATAGTTCATTACTATGTCGAGTGCTAATAGTATATATTGTTGAATGTGATTATGAGAAAAGAAATTATGTAAAACACAATACATGAAATGGAAAAATCCATCCAGTCATTTACATCATGATTAGAGGTAATATTAGTTATACGAGTTTGTGACAAAGGTTGAGATTCAAGTCTAGTGTTCTTTTCTTGTTTTTTCCTTCCAGATGCTATGAGCAATAAAATGGTGAGGCACAAATAGTTTGTTTCTTACAACAGTGCGAGTCTGACCACTATATATAGGATTTGCTCCTAATTCTTGCTTTTCAGATGGAATATTCTCTAAATGTAATGATAATAATTCATGATATCATTACAACCAGAAAATGCTAAGATGTACCCATGTCGGGTTTATTTGTTTGTATACATGTTTGGAATAATTCTTTTTCTATCAAGTGAGTTAAGTTTCACATGGCAATGACACAAAGTTGATGCTGCAAACAAAAATGAGCAGTGTATGGAGTAGAAAAAGGTTGAAACAAAATATCAAAGCAAACGTGTTGCTCGACCTGTCTGCGTGTGAAATTATAACAACGATCATATTTGTATAATAAATTTTGTTTTTACAAAGAAACAACAGATCAAAACATTCACACAAGACAAGGTTAATTAACATTTAACACCCAAAACATCATCTAATGGGACATGGCCTGCCATTACTCGCCGAGCCGAAGTGGCAATTAGATGGTCCAGACGTGGAACCTCCTTTCGGCAACAATTGCAACACAAAGCCATGCCAAGTTGACAAATTTTCTACACTTCTCAACACTCTCGCCTCTCCAACTCCCATCTCCACGCTCAACACAACCATCATGCAAACAATATAAACAACCGCCATTCTCCTAATGCTTTCACTCCAACCCATCTTAATCTCTTAATCCGAAACACGTTGATAAGTTGAATATGCTTGGGATGTCACACCCGCTATGGTTATATATATAGTTGCAATTCAGAAGTCAAAGTCCCGCACCTGGAATGGTTCCAATGCTTTGACCCAAGTTGAGTTGGAATATTTGACCACGCGTAAGAGAATTAGGATGGTTTCATTTGTAACAAGTGTTTCCACACACGTAAATGTGTATAGATCGTGCGCTACATAAAACATAACTTTGGAAATTCAAGTTTTGGATGTGGAACATTAGGAAGAATATATTTTGTGTGGTAGATTTCTGTGTGTTGGTCGGGGACATCATGTCAAGTCTGTGGTCTTCTTGTCCATGTGTATGGTTATCTATCACTTGTTCAAATGTTGGAGGAAAGAAAATTTTCTGCAACAATTTCAATGTTTGACTTGAATGTTTCCCTCCGACCGGTTCAAAAGAGGAAAGCAGTATATTTCATTCGCTGTATTTTTTTATAAGTAATCTTCGTGGGCATTTATGTTTACTTCTTTATGTTCACCAAAACCACCGTTTCAACTTTATATTTATATTGAAATTAACGCAGTGAGTTGACCCAATTGGTTACCTACCAGTATTCTAAACTAGAAGTTATAAAATTTAATCTTGGTATCAGGTATGTTAGCAGCTAAAGATTTTCTATTTTTCTAGTTTGGCTTAATTACAGTTAGCACTACTCAACTAGGATCTAAGAGCATCATTAACGACGCCCAGACAGTTCCCGGGCGTCCTGCTTTCTCTCTCAGTCACGTCAGCTTCTCTCTCTGTCACGTCAGCACAAACCAACCCCCTACAAAATCCTTAACCATTACCCAATTCACCTAGTCACGCTACAGTATTTGTTGTCACGTCATTATTTTTATTCTTCTCTCCAAAACTCTTTCAACAATCAACAAAATATATTAATAATCATTATCGTAATTATTTAATATCAACAATTCATTCGTTTTTAATTAACATTTAATTAATAAATACGAAAATATTATTAAAATATAGAAAACCACATTACATAGTACATTAACCGGAAATTGAGAAATTAAAACTAAAAATACATGTTTAAATACTAAACTTAAATACTAAACTTCAAATACATCAAGACGCATTTCCTCCAAAGCGTTGCCATATATTGTCGACCAAATCGGCTTGAAGGTTCAAATGTGTGGTGCGATCACGAACTTGATCTCTCCTTCTCAAGTACCTAGTAATATCCAATACACGGTCAGTGGAATACCGAACCGCGTCGTTCACGGAATTTCCCGGTTGATCCTGAACAAATTCGTTCCAATCTCCAAAATTACCGAAGGAATCACGTTCATACTCCACTATCATATTATGCATTACAATGCAAGTTGTCATTATTTTGTTAAGTACAATCTTACTCCATGCAAGAGATGACTTCTTCACTATCGCGAATCGCGCTTGCAAGACTCCAAATGCACGTTCTACATCTTTGCGTGCTGCTTCCTGTCGCTCAGCAAATAACCTGTCCTTCGGTATTTGTGGATGAACGATGGACGGAATGAATGCTGCCCATTTTGGATAAATACCATCAGTAAGATAATATCTCATATTATATCGAGAACCGTTTACCTCAAAATTCACAGGTGGAGCTCGTCCTTCCATTACGTCGTCAAAAACCGGAGATCGTTGCAGGACATTTAAGTCATTGCATGAACCTGGTGTGCCAAAAAACGAGTGTCATATCCACAAGTCAGCCGACGCCACTGCCTCGAGGATAAGAGTGGCATTGCCACTACGCCCTTGATATTGGCCCCTCCAAGCAACCGGGCAATTTTTCCACACCCAGTGCATGCAATCGATACTTTCCATCATGCATGGGAACCCACGCTGCTCACCAACATGAAGTAGTCGTGCTAGGTCATTTGCATTAGGTCTTCGGAGGTACTCACCGCCGAAGTTGTTAATTACACCATCGCAGAATTTCTCAAGTGCGTTTCTTGCCGTGGATTCGCTTAGCCTCAAGTATTCGTCCACCTCATCAGCCGCAACACCGTACGCTAGCATACGAATCGCCGCGGTACATTTCTGCAGGCCAGAGATGCTCATCCTACCGGTGGCATCTGGATTACGTTGGAAGAAGACATCAGACGCCTCAATGGCACTCACAATGCGAAGAAATACATGCTTTCGCATCCTAAATCTTCTCCTGAAAATGTTGTCAGGATAAACAGGGTCGTTAGAAAAATAATCCGCAATCAAACGGTTGTAACCAAGCTCCCTATCTCTATCTGGGTTCGAAGTTCGCATTCTACGCCTCTTAGGACGTTGGTCCACCACTTGGGAGACATACTCTGTTAAGGAGTTCAACACTTGGTCGTAAACTTCGTCATTGGATGTTGAAGATGATGAAGACTTCCAACTGGAAGACTTATCGGGTGAAGACATTGTTCGTAGATGAATGAGAGAGAACCAACCAAGAGGAGTGCATTTATAGTTGTGAGAAGTAACCTACAGTACGCGCGTGACTCACTAAAAACGAGACGATTGGATCGAGCCTTGAACTTCTCAAACATCGATCACCTACAGTACGCGCGTGACTCATTAAAGACAAGACGATTTGATCGAGGCTTGAACTTCTCAAACATCGAGGACCTACAGTATTTCGTATTTTGTACTTGTATTGTATTTTGTTTCCGAGGTGTATATGTATTGTATTTGTATTTTGTATTTCTTAATTTATTTATGATTTTTTTATATCTTAGTAAATCATAAAATTGTTAATTAATCATAAAATATTTTTTCAATTATTTTGTAATACCTAATTAATTAAATTCCATTTACCTAATTAATACATTATCCTAATTATAAAAATAATCTTTATTTTTAAAACAAAAACAAAAAAAACAAAAACAAAATTGGACGAATGGGGAGGGAACGTGACCCCCCGCCCGGGAATCAACCCAGGGCGCCCCGCCTTGGGCACGCCCTCCCGTTAAGGGAGGGCTGCCCGGGCGCCCGGGGCAAAACGTTAATTCAAGGAGGGCAAAGAGCACCCGTTAAGGGTGCTCTAAATATTAACCCAAACTAGAGTTAATTCTTGCAAAACGTTAATACTAGTGGTTAACCCAAACTAGGAGACTTAACTGGTGTTTAAATGTGCCAAAAGTTGGTATTTTTTTAATTTAAATTTATTATTGGTTTTAATTTATAATTGTAAAATAGTTGGGTTTAGTAATTAAGATTGCGTGAATCTTTAGGACCGTGGTTCATTTTTTATATTAAAAACTCAAACTTTCCTTTTTTAATTAATATTCGTGCAATTAGTAATTATTTAGGTGTAGGCTTTGAAAGAAAGTGACAGAGGTGGTAGGTTGGAAGCCTCGGTAATTTAAAGATTTTTATTAATTTATTTTGAATGTAATGGTTTTTATCTTTGCGAACAATAAAAACAACTATTGGTAAATCAAAAAAAAAAATCTAATTTGAAAAATATGGACGGTTGTACCTAACAGATTAGGATGATAAAGTCATCTTTTGTTTTAAAAAATGCAAACCGTTATGATTAAAAGTTTGGTAAATTTGAAGGTCTCAATCATCTAAATGGACTACGAAATAAAAAAAGGAATAGTTATTTACAAGGTTATGTAGAATTAGTATACAACTATACATTGTAGGCTTTGAAAACAAAATCGTTATTGTTTTAGTGGAGTAAAAATTTCATTTTATAACTACTATTTCAAAAAAATATTTGACGGGAGTAAAGTGAGAAAACGGTTACGAATGTATAACTATAAAAGACCGTCAACTATTAGTTAATTTCCAAAATCATAGTATAGACTTCAGAGTTGTGTTTCTTTCTCAAAAAACTTGTCCCTTTCGAGGAGCATGATGGTTCTCAAGAGCGTGAAAGACGAGGAGGTGCTTCCTCTTGATCTGCAGCTGGAGATCCTGACGTGGCTTCCGTCACAGGTGGTTCTCAGGTTCAGGTCCGTATCCAAACAATGGAATGTCTCCACCCGGTCCACGCATTTCATCCTCCAACATCTCGCGAGATCTATCGACTCCCAAACCGACCCACCAACTTCCATTTGGCCCTCCGGCAACCGAACATAAAGACGTTGGCTGTGGATGGAACGAAAGAGCGCCCAAAGAGCCTCACACCTTTCCTTGTTTTGGCCTGTCACGATCTGTTAAGCAAATAGTCACATATTGCCAAACAAAAATTGTGTATAACACTCTCTAATAAAGTTCAATTCATTACTCTTCATTGTTACTTCCACGTAGTCTAACAATTGCCACACCTAAATCTTCAATCCCACCACCAACCAACGACTCATCCTTCCTTCTCCGCCGCCGTAACCGCAACCCCATATAACACTTTCTTGCGACCCAAACCCTGGCCAAGTTTGATTGTCCAGTCGTTGGTTTCCCTTCCGTCACCAGCCTTATTTCTCTTGGCATTGTCGATTCGCCAAAATACACTTCACCTGAAAGAAAGTAAAAAAGGCAGAAAATTCTCTAGAACTATAGCAGTATTTCATTTATTTTTTGTCTGTGTGTTATTTTATCAGTTTTACCTTTAATATTAATGGTATTTCGTGTTTTGTATTAATTCAGCCATGTTACAATCTGATGGTGATGTGAATCGGTATATGTTCAGATCTTAGTGAACGTTTTATTCTTTATCCCTATGTAATGTTTTCCGTTTGTAAATATGCAATATGAAAATCACAATCTTTTCATTCCTCTGTTTCGGGTCACGTAATCATTTGATCGTTCTTGATGCATCATTGAGTAATGCGATCCAATTTCTAATTAAAAACGACTGAAAGTGTGGTCTAAACCTTTTGTGTTCTTCAGGTGGTGAAAGTACAAAGTTGGGATGCGGAGTATCAGCAGAGAAGGAAACTTACAGCGTCAGCTGGTAATTAGTGACTTGATTGCCTTACTTGAGATTGGACCATCTTTTATTAATTGCCTAGATTGCTTCAAATTCTTTGGCAAGTTAAGGCACGTGTTTGCCAATTTTTCATGCCATAATTTGGTAGCTTGTTTGAGAGGATCTTGTCTTTGTATTTGATGATCCCAGAACTATTTGGCAGGTGCTCTAAAATTTCATAAGATCCGATAGCACATGTGCATTTAATATTTCATAATATTAACGATTATGAAGCTTCGAAAATATTACAGAAATCACTAGAAATAATAGGTTTGTGATTTTTAGAGAAATTGCCAACACACCAACTATTTACCCCTCTTCATGATAAAACCTGGGTTTTGCTTTCCCTTTCCAAATTTTGTTTTTCAAACATATGTTCAACTCTCTACTTAAAACTTCAATTTTACCATATATCATGTCCCTAGAGAATAAGAATACACAATCCTTAACTTTTCGATCGAATTTGGAAAACATGCTAAAAAGAAGGGGTGATGAAGATGACGCTTGAGGGTAGGTTAATAAGTTTGGATTTGTTAGGTTAATTAGAGTTGATGAAGATGACACTTTGAAATTATAAATTGTAAGAAGAACTTCTGTGAATAACGCTTAAAATTGGCTAAGTGTGTCAATACGAACGAAGTGGTGTGGAAGTTTGGAACTTTCATTCAAATTAAGGGGATGTTTTTCCAAGGGTAAAAAGTGGAAACTAAATGCAATCTTATTGTATTGATTGCCATGCATCGACTCGTATTGTGTTGAAAGCAAATTCAGAATTATCGGAACATATAATGCTTAGCATTTAGTAAACTTCAAATGGATTTCTCTTTCTGATATCCAAAATTGATAATGGATTTTGGGATGCAAGAGATTGTACTTTTGATCTTTGAGAACTAAAAATGATTCTTCAATCAATTTGCAGTCAGTCCTTTGGAGTATCTGATTATTTCTTGTACCAGCATTTCGTTTTTATTCCTAATCTAATGAAGTTGTGAATCATGATTGTTGTATTGGAGAAAAATTAGGCGTACTCTTTCCATGAAGAGGTCCCTCTCTTTTATTAGCTTTCTTTTTACAACTTGGTCCCAACAAATATATAATTAACTCAACACTCCCTCTCAAGATGAGTGATAGACATGTGCGGACCTAGGCATGAGCACGTGTAGGCAAGTGCCCAGGCCAGAAATTTGAAGTTAATGTAGGATATTAAACAAATCAATGTATGCCAACACTGCCAATCAAACACAGTATGTCTTGTGAGTATGCGATCAACTTAGTAGAGAGCTAAAAAGTTATAAAGTCCATCAAACAATTAGTGGTTTCCGATGTGGGATTATTCTAGAATGTGTTATATACTCATACAAAGTCAAAATTAAATTTACATTACATGGTATAATACTCTCCTTAATCCCTAAAAATTAAATTTTTTCCCCAAAATCCCTCTCCACCTCTGCTCCACACCATTCCACCTTCTCCATCCCTCTGCAGCTCCGCACCACTCCACCTTCTCCACCCCGTCCACCTTCTCCACCCCTCAGCACTTCTCCACGCCACTTCACTACCTCCACCCACCACCTCCGCCCTTGTCCACGGCTCCACCTCTGCACCTCTACCTCTCCACGGCTCCACCTCTCCGAGTTCAACCGCGGGTCAGCCAATCAGGTACTCTCTCCCTTTGCCAGTGGTGGAACAAGTGGTGGTGGACCTCGTCACCCCAACCAAGTCCTTGGTGGTCCCTTCTGTTGGTGTGTGGGATGATACTCGTCTCGCCAGCAGAGATTGAAGGTGTGTGGGACAACAAGAGCTTTCTCTCTAGTCTCGTCTTTGATCGCTGGGGGTTCCTATGAATGTGTAAGATTTATGTTATTTCTTGAATTGCATCTTCTGCCTGATTTAGTGTTTAATTACGAATTTTGATTGAACAATAAAATAGCTCCTCTGATTTAGTGTTTGCGAGTAGAGAAATTTGATCATTGTGTTGTTTTAGAGTATGAACCTTTCAATGAGTCCGAGAGGCGTGAGGTTATCATCTTGTTTGAACTATCAGCTTGCTCGTACACGCGTGCCACTCTACCCCATAAAGCTCCAGCTTTTTGCGAGGTGCCTACAATGGCATCCATACTAACTTGCATGTAAGCCGAGATCAACGCTTCATCATCCAACGTGGACCAGGCCTTCAACTTGTTTGGTTGTGGTGATCGTGTTGGTGATGGAGATGACGTACGTCGTCTTGGTTCTGTGGAGGGTTGGTCGTGATGTTGATCCTCATCATCAGAAGTTGAGATTGGGATAGTAGGACATGCATGTCCAGTAAGTAGGTTCACATACATTTCATAAGGCGGTAATAGATTGTAATATTGTTGTGGTGGTGAATATTGTTGTTGCGGGTGAGGTTGTTGTGGTGGTGGATATTGTTGTTGTGGGTAAGGTTGTTGTGATGGTGGATATTGTTGTTGTGGGTAAGGTTGTTGTGGTGGTAAATATTGTGTGGGTGGATTTTGTGAAGAACTTGGATTGTTATAAGGGTCGAACTGGTAAGGGAATGGTGGTGGAATATGTCCATAACCACTGGAAAATAATGGCTGAGGGGTGCCTCGTCCGCGCTGTGAGTCACGGTTGTGGTCAGGGGACGACATTCTCTTGTAAGTTGTGGTAGTGCCTTAAGGGTTGTTGTGGAAAATGAAGTCTGAAATGTTAGTTTATATAACATTCTTCAAACCAGCGCATGAATTTACTGGACAAGTTTGAACAATTAAGATTCGTCCGACAACGCATGCTGTGTGAACAGGTAATGTGTGAACAGGTAAGATTCGTCCGACAACGCATGTTGCGTGAGTAGTTAAGATTCGTCCGACAACGCATGCTGTGTGAACATGTAAGATTCGTCCGACAACGCATGCTATGTGAACAGGTAAGATTCGTCCGACAACGCATAGTACGTGAACATGTAAGATTCGTTTTACAAGATGGAATTAATGTTATACAAATAAGAGGTCATTGTAACGGGAACCTTAAACTCAACTCCTCCTCAAACGCAAAGTCTCAAGTATGTCGGCTGACAATACTTCTAATTCCAACTCTTCCTCTTCCTCATCTGATGCCGTAGATGAGGCAATAGATCAAGTAACCAACGCAGTTGTCGAGTACCTCTCCTCTTATCTCAATACTCAACGTCCATGTAGGACGAGAAAGCGAACTTCTAACCCGGACAGAGATTAGACGGTTGGTTATAATCGTCTAATTACAGATTATTTTACTGACAGTCTGGTGTACTGTGATCGTATTTTCAGAAGAAGGTTTCGAATGCTGAAGAATGTCTTCCTTCGAATTGTAAACACGCTCGAGACTACCGATGTATTCTTCCAGCAACGACCAGATGCGGTGGGTCGACTTAGCATATCAGGTATCCAAAAATGTACTGCAGCGCTGCGGATGTTAGCATATGGCATAGCAGCAGACGCGGTTGACGAGTACTTACGTCTCAGTGAAGCAACCGCAAGAATGTCCCTCCAAAAAATCTGTGAAGGCGTCATTAGCAATTTCGGTGCTGAATATCTACGAACGCCTAATCCAGCGGACGTAGCAAGATTGCTCCAGGTTGGTGAACTACGAGGGTTTCCAGGCATGATGAGCAACATCGATTGTATGCATTGGGAATGGAAGAATTGTCTAGTTGCTTGGAAAGGGCAATATCAGGGCCAAAGTGGAAATGCAACACTTGTTCTGGAAGTTGTTGCATCTTAAGACTTATGGATTTGACATTCATTTTTTGGGATCCCAGGATCGTGTAATGATCTGAATGTCCTCCAACGATCTCCAGTTTTCGACGACATTATGGAGGGACGTGCACCACCTGTTAGATATGAAGTGAATGACAACTCGTATGATACTGGTTACTATCTCACAGATGACATTTATCCAAAATGGGCAGCATTTATGCAATCAATCATTCTTCCTCAGATACCAAAAGATAAATTGTTTGCCCAATTTCAGGAAACAACAAGGAAAGATGTGGAACGCGCATTTGGGGTACTTCAAGCAAGATTCGCCATCGTGAACGGGTCTTCGCTAGCATGGAGTCCAGAGATTATCGGTAAAATTATGACTGCATGCATAATATTGCACAACATGATTGTGGAGGACGAACGCGACTCTTACGAGCAGTTGGTGGATGTAAACGAATTTCTCAACGACCGACCTCAAAACACCGCCGAAAGTTCAAACGAGTCAGGTCTTCCGTATTCCACTGATAGTATCGTAGATATTAACAAATATTTGCGAAACAGAGATCGGGTTCGGGACGCCCGGAAACATATAGCATTGCGAGCCGATTTGATCGAAAATATATGACCACGCTTTGGAAGGAATGCAAGTTAATTTTGTTTGTAATACGTATTGTGATAATTTAATTTAAAATTATCGTATTATGTAATTGTCAAATTTTAATTAAATCTAATTTTTCGATATTATTTGGAAATTAATGTAATTTAATTAGATTATGTCACTGTAGAAATAATTTATTTAGTAGTTTGTGTATTTTTGTGATGAAATAGAAAATGAGGTAAAACAACGAGGTGGATGAGAGAATGTTGAAAGTGAGGTTGAAGTTAATGAGTAAATAATGGTTTGAGTTGGGTGGTGAGTTGCATAGTATTTTTCGCTGACGTGACGAGAGAAACTGGATTGGAAGTGAAATTTTGAGTTGGGATTGTGGATGCCTCTTACGAAGCTGGCTCTTTCTCCGTCCAAAGTTGTTAATGTCAATCAAATTTCTTAAAAGCAAAGATACTTTTTCCAAATACTTACCGAACTCCAGAAATCTCCCACGCAGTCCACAAGCAGATACAATTACAAAGATACAAATCATACAAAATCCCAATAATAATAATAGACAGATCTCCACGGTAACATCTCTGGATGGAAAGGAAAACAGAATCCCGAAACAAAAGGCATCACCAAACACATCGCACACAAAAGCCCACTTATTTCTTCTGCTAAAGTCTAAAAATGGAAAGTTCCCTCCCCCAAAGACTCCTTCCAACATTACCATATTTGGTCACATTTCAGAAGACAAGGACACACTTGCCCATCCACTTGCCACAGCCCCACCACCACCTCTACTTCTCCAGATGCCAACATGGGCCACTCCCATATCCCAAAAAAGAGACAAAAACATGTCCAACAGTAACTGAAAACACCAACACCAAGTGCTTGCTAAAGAGATGTGAAGTGTTGCATGCCAAAACCAAGAAATTTGGACACCTGTTGAGTGTTGTGGATTAGCATTGCATTGGTGTGCTGGTGTTACTTGTTTGGAGGTGAAAAACTGGAAAATTTGAAACACAACTGTTGACAAATGGAGAGCTTAACCCACATTGGTTAAACTTAAAAGCCAGAACAAGATATGGTTAACTAATTAATATAATAATATTTAATGGAATGGAACCAAATAGCTGGACCCAGCAGAATGACAAGAGTGTAGTGCTGAGGAAGAGACACACCGTCACAACCAAAAGAGATCATCTGCCCAGCAACACTCCACAGTTGAATGCATTCTAAACATTCATAACAATCATAAGAGCTACTTTTGCTTCCACCAAATTGAAGAGCTAAAACTACAGCACACAATCATCAAAACTTCGGCTTCTGTTCTTCTCCACATTGCTGAAGTATAAAGCTAAAGTATAGAACTGAATACAATTGGAAGAATCAAAAGTGCCATTTTTTTTCAATTTCTATGTATTGATTGAGTACAGATCAAGCCAAAACAAACTTCGCTTAAAGCTCGATCTCTAAAAAACCCAAAACCCAATATCATACTATCATCCATCGAACCCCCAAAAAGAAACCATCGAAACAAACAAGAACCAGAATGAACAAACAAACAAACAACCAAAACTACCCATCTTCCCCCCAACTTCTTTCCACCTAAGCCGCAAAAACCCCAACGTCGACACTCCCGACCTCGCCGTCCTCGACCGGCGCGGGGAGGTTAAGATCCAACAACCTCCGGTCGAACCCGTCGGACGCCGCCGACGCGACGGTGGACGGCGGGGACTCATCGGAGACAGCAAAGTGGATCCTCATGTGGCCTCCCAACGCCTGCCCGGACCCGAACACCCTGCAGCAGACAGAGCACTCGTGCTTCTCCTTCTCCTCCACGACGCACGATCTCGTCTTCTTGTGGTTCGCCCGGTGGCCTCCGAGCGCCTGGTAGGACGCGAACACCTTCTTGCACGCCTCGCACTGGTACTTGGGGACGTCGTTTTGAAGGGCGAAGGCGGCGCGGGAGAGCTGCACGAGGCAGAGAGCGACGGCCTCGTCGGAGAGGCCATGCCGGCGGCGCTTGGAGGAGTCGGAGTCGGAGGGGAAGCGGAGGGACTTTCTTGGATTGGTACGGAGCGCGTAGGATGGGGTGGAGTCGGACGAGGAGGAGGTGAGTGGGGCCGGTTTGGGGGTTGAGACCACGTGCGACCGCATGTGGCCGCCAAGAGAGCGGCCGGTCGGGAAGCCGCGGTGGCAGAGCTTGCAGACGTGCTTCTCCATTGCTCAAACTGAAATTGGGTTTGGAGACGAGGCGTTATGAGGAAGTGGAAGCTTAAAAGTAGTAGTAGGTGACAAGCATTCTCAAACAAGAACAATAAAACCCAAGAGTTTTAATTTCCTCTAATTTCTGAGCGGATTGTGGATCGAAACTGTCCTGGTTTGGCACCACGTACGTACCTAATCAAAGCAAACATCACAGTTGTTATTGTATAAATAAATAAATGATTTCATCAGTATTAATTAAGTCTAATGTGTTTTACGATTATATTACAAAACGGTTGATTGGTATTCGAGTTCACGCCTCAGCTGCTTTTGCTACCATTCCTTTTGAATGAATTCGGCATTGGTGGTCAAATGATCCAAATTTGGTGATCTGGATTTGGAAAGGGAATCAACCGTGGCCGCGTTTTACGTGGAGGGTTAAGCTAACAACCTTGTTGGGGTGGTGGGATGGGGACTGGAATGTAATAAGGAAAAGTGTAGGGGGGAATTGTAAAGAGATGTGGAGATGGGAAGTAGAAGGGGAAGTCAATGTGATGTTGCGAGTTTGTTGTAACGACGGGGCTGGAAAGTATGTCCACGTGTCGACCGTTGTCTTCCCCAAGATGTTGTCTAACTCCCATTCGAAACGAACACCAAACTTTATCCAGCATTGTATATTTAGTTATATGTTTTAATAATATTTTTATACTACTCTGGTTTACATTTGACTTACATGAAACCGTTCTTCTGTGTTTGAATTCTGTATTTGCAATTAACTACGCTAAATTTAGGAATGGGCTCCAATTAGGATCAGCACTATTGTCACGCTTTCGTCCAAAATTAGAAAACACAACAGTTAGTTGTCGCAGTCTGCATTATAGGGGCTCATTTATAAAATTCGAGACGTAATTATTGGACGAATATCATGTGTTTTCACTTTCAAGAAGAAACAAAAGAGCATATGAACGTTTGTTTTTTTGGCACAACTAGATTTCTGTAGAAATTTCAGCTTTATGTTAGGTCAAATAAATTAAGATCGTTACTCATCTACGTAGAACTAGAAGACATATACCTAATGCTTAAACAATCGTAAGAATACCAACCAAATCAAATACTATGCTATAACGCTGTAACGTAGGCTTTTACATTGGTTTAGGCCACTACGCATGGTGTAGTTGATCCCTGCTTTCTTCTTTTGTAGGTAGGGGCCTGGATGGTGCAATTAATGTTCACTTCTCTCTCTAGTAGTCTTTAGTCTTTACCTATTAATTATTACTAGGCCTTTCAATTAATTAATTTTCTTACGAAAACGTATATTGCCATGCATGTTAATCTTAGAAGTGTAACTTCTAATTACCTGACTAGTTCTAGCCTGACAAAGTTAATTATTTTATCTGAGTTGGAGGCACTGGTTATCGATCAAGAAAAAAATAACAGAGAACTTACTCATGAAAATAATAAGCATTAATGTACCAATTTGAAACAAAATCATCGTCCATGTGTAACCACGGCATTATGCGGTAAAACGAGAATTTAGATATCGCACTTAGATTAGAATATTTCCATTTTCCAACACGAATGCAGTTTCACTCATTAAGCAGTCACAACTGATACGATAATGATTGGAATCGGAACGAACTTAAATAATGATGTGCTTACGTAAACATTACAATTCACAAATCCATTGCACTTTATAACACTCGACTCAAAAAACCAAAACTGGAACAGTCCCAAGTGACAACACAAATAGAGAAATTATAAACACAAAATAAAGTAAAAAAGAAGAAGAATTTATTAGATTTAAAACTAGCAGTATCTACTACCTAGCATGTCTCTGCAGCTGCCCGAAACAACTGCCCGGTCGGAATCAAGGACGCAGAGAAGAAGAAGAAGAGAAAAGAACCGCATCAAGATTTGGCTTGATGTCTTTGCAGCTGCCCGAAACAACTGCCCGGTCGGGAACGGATGCACGAAGTGGTGGTACAGTAACAGAGGCGGCCGTCAACGCTAACCTCAACGCCTCCAACTCCGCCTTCACTCTCTCCAACTCCTCCAACCCCATACTCTCCACAGTAGTAATGTTAATGTTCCCCGTCGCCGAGAGGTAGCGGTCAAGGACTGCGTCGACGGAGGGGCTCCCGAAGGAGTAGGGTTTGCCGGCGGGGGAGAAGACGAGGACGCCGATGTGGGCCCCGCAGAGGACCGAAAGATCCCTGGCTTTATTGAAGAGACCCTTCCGGCGCTTGGAGAAGCAAACCTGCCGTGCCTCCGCTTTCTCGATACGTTTTATCTCGATTCTCTGCCGCCCCACGCTGAACTTCTTCTTCGCCGGCGCAGCGCCATTGTTGTCGTTGGTCGGATTCATTTTCCAAAACGTAGAGTGCGCGAGTATCAGCGTATAGACGTAGAGTTGGGTATTGAAGATAATATAGTTCCAGATGTTGCTTCACATATAAATACGTTGCATTTGAGAATGATTTCTTGGAAATTTTAACTCTCAATTAGATATCAATCAAAGATCTCGTATCCGATTATAACGTTAGGAAATTATTACTTTCAATCAAGATCTGTAAGTTTCCTTCCCACCTAAGGATTTTTCACGTAAATATTTGAGTATGGTGTGATACAGTGATAGTGTTCTTATTTGTTTGTTTATTTGTTGCTTTTTATTAACCAGAGCAGCCGGACAAAAAAAAAGAAACAGCGACAAAGTTTCACAAGCAGTCAGGTGGCAAAATCCCATTTTGAGCCCGAGAAGCAAACAAAAAACCGAGGTTACGGCGGAGCTTATTTGCTTCTTATTCCTTCCAATTGTGCTCTAGTAATATAAATATAAAATAAATGGTTAATTACAATTTACCCTTCAATTATGTTTTAATATCACTTAACATTTTTGAACTTTCAAAGTTAACAATTATCTTTGGTTTTGTAACACTTTGTCTCCTAAATTTTAAAAATCTATTATTTAAATCTACATTCGTCGTTTTTTTGTTGTATCCCTAATATACTCCTAAATCTATATTTACGTGAAAGTTTGGATCGAAACAGATGTCAAATTTGATTGAATTTTGGGTCGGATTCAATACCAATATGATTCAAATTCCAACCATATTTGACATTCATTTCGATCCGAATTTTCACGTAAATATAAATTTATGAGTGTAATAGGAATACAACAAAAAATTGCAAAAAAAAATGTGGACAAAACGATAGTTTGGGGGTCACTGTTAACTTAAAAAGTTCAGAAGAACAAAGTGATATCAATACATAATTTAGAAGGTGAAATTATAATTAATCCTAAAATAAAATATCGAGCCCACAACAAATACAATGGTACCAAACTCTTCAACATTCAAAAGGTACTAACTTTAGGAGTCCGACACCAACCCAATTCAAGAAATTAAAATATCGATCCAATAAGTTGAATTCCAAAATTTCTTCATTCGTCCAAGACACAACTTTGCCAGTCCAAAATTAAAAGAATCCATCCAAAAGAATGACATTACAAAGTAATTACAATCAATAAATTACAGAGGACTTTGTTATATGCTAGCTACAATTGGTAACTGGTTAGACGCTGAATTATTTACAATTGATCAAAGATACCTACACAGAACCATTCCACTCCGTTAACATGACTATGTTGGTGGTGGATAATAGCTTATCTCTTGCTGAAGATGACATGTCTCTAGAAAGCTAGATATTATTGGACTATTGAGACGAGACATTATCACAATAATGAAAACAACTACAGATAAAGTAAATGACGATTTTATTACATCTCCGAAAGCACGCATCCTCCTTTTGATGTTTGGACGAAGGAGCTCACTCACAAACCTTGCAATTTTCTCGACAATTTTCATTACCATTTTAAAGGTGTTCCTTAACCACCAGTGTGGTATTCTGGCAGCAACTTCAGGGCTATCGTAGCGTTTGGGCGTTACGTTTCCTTCAGCTGTAACCAAAATAACAGTACTTAGTTTTCAAAAACACGGACGAGGAAATAAACAAGATAGTAAACTGAGTTTGGACAAAAATGTTTGGGAGACCGACTAAAACTGAAATCTAGTTCTCATCCACATGTAAACATCAAGCGGCAGCATGTTTGGATAACGAAACTGACAAAGGCTTAAAGCAAATAAGGTTATGTACATTTGAATATTGGATAGTATAGAGAGCTAATTAGCAAACTTGTGATATCTATATAGAATTCAACAATACAAAATGGCACAAAAACTGCTCATCGACGATGACAACAACAAAAGACTGGAAGTCTTGAATCAAAAACAAATCCTCAGAAAGATCCCATATCTGGGGATTTTTCTTCGAGGGTTAGATCTTTTGGAGTACAAAGTTTTCAATGAACTTAAGAAACCCCACATAGCCTATCTGTCTCCCTTTCTTTAAGGGTATCTGTCACATTTCTCAGTACTCACTGTGCCGCTTTCACTCTCATGAAGTGACTGTCTTTTTCAGATAAATTTGACGTTCTACATACAATTTATTGGGAATTACAATAATCAACATCAAATAGTTCATTAAACCTAATGCAAATAAATTGAATTATCCATTAGATGTACCTTTATCTAACTTGTTTGTTTACTTTCATCCGAAAATAAAAACTAAAAAAGCGTCCCTATGAAGCTGGATAATGCTATTATGCTAGTTTTCCAACATGAAGATCATGTTATCATGTCTACCAACATGATATGATAAATGGACATGGTTGTAAAAAGATTACATACAATTTTGAAGTATTTCACTTTTTATCGTTTTGTCAGATGACGATGTCAGGCTTGGGAGACACAATTTTGGTTGAATGACAAAATGCAAAAGTTAACAGAAGGTTATAGTAGTGCCACACGCATGTTCACTAAAATTAAAGAAAATCAACAACTTGAAGTTGTCTAAATGTTAAGGAAGGCTGTTTTTCTTCTAACCTGTATACAAAGGCTTCGTCAGTTCCTTCACAGCCTCATTTTTCATGACGGCATGCCAAACATCCTTATCCGATGAAAGTGAAACGAACATCGTCTAAAAAGGTGGCAATCAAATTAGTAAATAAGCTCTACGAATCAGATTAAACATATATATGAACATTGAATGCAACGATATAAGCAATCTAAAGGAAAACATATATGGCTTAGTTTTTTTTTGAATTTCAAAAGGGAGCACTGCTCTTTGAAAGAAATTGTCAAAAGAACATATTTTAATACTAGAAAATCGTGTCAATAACAATGATAGTTTCCATGAGCATTGCAGTCAAAAGGTGGATCTACCATAGAAAATGTTGACCTTGAGGTACCACGCAAGTAAATATAATGACACTTTATGGCAGTATAACTTAAGTTACATAAATAATAAACGAAAAATGAAACATAATTAAAACGAAAAATGATGAAAATGAAAAAATTATTACAGTTATGCAGGAGTATAAGTTAAAGTGATAGGCAGTTGCACGCAAGACTATTTTACCTCCACAGCTGGGTTCGTCTCCAATGAATGTACAGCATCAATTAGTTTACTTTGTCCACGAGATTGTACATTTGTATACTTATGCTGCAGTAGAGGAGGCTCAATCCAGTCCTGTTGTGATCGTGAACCAATCAGGAAGTTCCTATTGTTTTTGCGATCTGAAGTTGAGGTTTCATTTAGATGATCTTCATTGTGTGTAAAGGAATTTCCCTCCTCAACAACTGCTGGAAACCTGAATGGATTTTTAGTTGAGGTTTCATTTACATGAACCTCATTGTGTGTAGAGGAAGTCCCATCTTCAACAACTGCTGGAAACCTGAATGGGTCAAAAACCCTGAAGCAACAAAAGAAAAGTTCAACATAAATAAATCATATCATTGGTTTCGGCAGGTTTGCATCATTTTGGTCAATTGGAAACAACCTCACTGTTTTACAGTGGTAGGGTTGCGTACATCCGACCCCCTACCTCGCTTAGGCGGGAGCCTATTCTGAGGCATTGGGGTTATGTTGATGTTGATGTATTGGTTTCGGCAGGTTAATCCCAAGAAAATTCTACACACAGAAAATCAAGATATTGCAATCTTCCAAGCAAATTTCAGACATGACCAGCTTAGACAACTGGAAATCTGGAATGATGGCGTGTCATGGTTCACATGACAATTATTCATGCCCATAGGGCGAGTTAATGCTTATCAATAAACATCAGCATTACCCAGAAGTTTCCATCTGGAAGGAGGTTGGATGTACCCAACCATAATCTTGCTAATTAGAGAGGACGGTTCCAGTTTGACCCATTGTGTAGAACCGTAATCGACTTACTAATATTTCACAGTAAATAAGAATGCAGACAGTTTATATAGTTATTTTAATTGGGTCATGATGATGCAAATGCCAAACGGTTTAATCTAGACTCATTGGAAATGGACAAACCTCTTTCCATAAGAGACAACAGATCTCGCACAAAGTGCCCGTGGGCCAACAAAAGGAGAAAGCTAAATTGTGGTTCTTACTCCATTTTTTTTTTCTTTAAGAAAAGCAACATATTAGTTGATTGCTTTATGTTTGAAATCAAAATAATGAAAAAGGTTGCTTGACCACTCTTCAGAAGAAGCAATTATTCTTTCTCATTACAACTTGTTTGTAGTTGTTGACACCTGAAATATAGATTTTAGGGGGCAAAAGCACACATTATTCACAGATGGCAAAACCCAAACCTTGCCATATTGCTCCCCTTTTTTATCCAGTGAAAGACTAACCTTAACACCACAATTTACTAATAATGTGTGTGATAAGGAACAAAAAGAAAATGGAGACCAGTAAAACCAATAACCTGAAGACTGAGTCGTGCCCATAGACTCTTCATACTATTAGATTATGGATTCCCATTTTAAAACGGTACAATTTCTCCATTGAACAGCCCACAAATGGAAAACCCTCTTAAAAGTGCAATATTTTACTATCCTAAACCCAAAAAAAACCTAAAAACCACAGACAAAACAGATTAAAATTCCAAAAATAACAACAAAATACGCAACTTTCAAGGCAACAAGACCTACTGATGCAAAGTCGAAACCGCCTCGGCCACTTCCTCGTCCGATGGAGCCTTCTCGATGTCCAACCTCTCTCCAAACCACATCCCGTTCCCTTCTTCCCCCTCTTCACCCTTCTCCTCCGACTCCCACCCCTCCTGCTCCACCACGAACGGCTCCCTCAGGTCCCTCCACCCCTCAGACACCTCCGAAAGCTCCGCGGAGAGCTCCGGCAGATGCGACGACGTCTCCGACGAAGGCGGCGAAGAAGGGGCCGAAATAGATACCAGAGGTTCCGTCTCCGACCTCTTCGAGCCGCCACAGAACGGTAGGGATCGGAGGACTCTTCCTCCTCCCGTCTTCTCCATCGATCTTGCTAGGGTTCTGTTGATCTGTTCTCGTCGGGAAAAATTGGGGATTTGGATTTATTTATTTTTGATTTGGGATTTGGATTGGAGCGGGAAGGGGAGCGGAGTTGTTTTTATTGGTTGGGGTTATTGTGGAATGGTACCTGGAAGTTTGGGTATTAGAGGTTCTTTCTTGTGGGTTTTACTTTGAGCTATCCATTTCCGTGAAGATTCTCTCATGTCTTGGATTATGTGGTTGACCGAAACGTGCAGACAATATCCTGTTTTTCTGTTATTTGCAAACATTAACTTCCTTTGTATACCTTCAAAAACTTCCTTTGTAGAGGGTCAGTCAATAGTGTGTAGGTTTGGTTGGAAAATATTTTTAATGGGTTGATTCATTTAAGTAATTCTCAATATATTTTAGAATTTTCCTTCGTAAAAGAATATGATTTAGAATTCTTCTAAAGAAGTAAGAAATAATTCACTTTAATGTACAACATATTTCAAGACAGATGGTAAAAACAGAAACTTCAAACGTTAAAGTTTTAAGGCAAAACAAGAGAACTAAAGTTCCATTGTTTTGTATTATCTACGTATTATATCACAATCACTTGTCATCCAACAAAATGATGGGATCCCATTAGTGGGATAGCTATCCACTTTTTGTGGTGCTAAATTTGGATTATTTTTCAATCTTTGCATTTCATATTATTATACACGGCTTATGCTTATGTTCTTAGTATCGTTCAAATTTAAATGACTCAGCACAGACCTTGTTTTAAATTGAGTCAAATGATTCTTCAGTCTTTGGCGGCTCCCGGTTGAGCCATTTGACCTTTTGTCTTTGAAGGTAGTGTGAAATATGACCATACTGATTTAAATATTTTTTTTGTCCATACAAAGAATAGTTCCTTTAAAAATTGGAATTATTATGTATAAACATTTTTGTAAAAAAATTTCCACGTTTGGAATGGAATGGAAGTTACGTATGGCATTATGCTTGTTGTGCCATAAAGCAAATTAGAATATCCTACTCATAATCATTAAATATATAGTCTTTCATTTGGACAACGATAACTTCAGGGAGCAGATTAGCACTATTCCAGGAAGAAGATTTGTCTCAGGAATTCCAGCTGCCAAATTCTAATCGGTGATTTCTTTCCACGAAACAGCAAAAGTTAGATGATTCATCGAATCCGTGAAAGCAACCTCATGTTCTTGGGTGGAAGTTGAAGGTTTGACTACGTTAACAAAATATTGGAGAGACAGAGGAGGAACGACAATTAGTGTTAAAATTAAATACGTCCTCTACAATTATTTTTACCTACTTTTACCAATCATCAAATGATGTGCATGACGTGTGTTTTTATAGTAAAGATCTCCACGCAGAACTTGATCAAGGCATGTTTATTAAACATATGTAAGCTAATATTAAAATTCATAACTACATCAACTAAGATCATACTCGCATCTTACTATGATTTTGAACTACACTTATAACTAATCCTACGTTACGTGGCCACGACTTGTAATGTCATATACTGAATAAATATCAAACTTCTGTCGTTAGCTCTATAGTCAACGACAAAGCAATGCAATAATTTATCTAAAGCATGTAACTATATCTATATAGTATATTATAAGGAAAAATTATTTTGTTTTAACGATTAGGAATCAAATACTTCACCTTACTGAGCCAAGAATACCCAATAACAAAAACGAAAAAGTAGAATACTTACCTGGAGGGAGATAACTATAATAAGGTACCGAACCCAAAAAAAGTGATTTTTCTTCTTCTGTTAAGTATCGAGTTACAGTGCTTAATCGCAATCACTTTTTTGCCAAGACGGAAGAAAAAAAACTTTGCGAAACTTAATCCGCGATTTAAGGACGAATATTCCCAACATAATCCTACTAATAAGGATTATTTCCTTTTTCATAAAGATTTCCTACATAAGCAAATCTTTACAATGTCTCTCCCCTTCAATTGTTTCCGATTACTTGATTATTCGTTCAATTAAAGAAAAAGTAATTCATCATCTCAGTTAGTATGAACTTTATTGTAGCTAGATGAACTGCTTAAATCCAATCGAGCTGGCTAGTTTAACATCCGGTTCATTTGGAATTTCTGCAATCGTCTACTGATTTACTAACATATAGAAACTATTTGAACATCAACAAATGTAACCAAAATTTTATGATGTATCAAACCATTGTTCGCCCAAAAAAAAGAAGGAATTTTCGTGTTCTATGGCTTCAGCAATCTGACTTCAATCACTGTATTAGAGTATGTCTTTAAGCATTGATCTGATAAAGGGCATCGGCAGACTGATACAGCAAGTGCAAGTAGTAACATATAACTTGTGGGTAGCAACCAACCAAGGGCAGCTGCACAACAATCAATTCTAAATCCTGAGGGAAGTACAAAAATTTCAAGGAACTCATAAAAGGTTTTTCCGGAAGTAAATAAATCTTTAAAGGTCATCACTTAAGAAGTCATTTACAATGCAAATATGAGGGGAATGAAGTCTTTTCTGAATGATCTGTTATAGTGCTCTCATCTCCAAGGTGGCTCGATGATCCTGTTGAACTTCACTCTCTGGAGCTGGTGGTGCACTGTCGGTGTTTCTATTCATATCTTGCGCTGCCGGTGGATTCACGATAGTCATCGGCATGATCATGTCATCAGATAGGCGCCCCTTCATTTCTCGATGTTCTTGACAAATGGCACACCAATGCATGCAGCAATGAACCATGCATGGGTCACAAGGGGAGTTCTACAGGCAAAAAAACAGGATATCAGATATATTAATTTTGACAACAATGTATTTGTATTCCTCCCACTCCATTGATGTAACAGTGTGACATGGAGGTAATTTTAAAACTAGCAGAACAAATATGCATGTGAAACCATGATAAGTAGGTTTAGCTTCGCCAAGTTTTATGATATACAGGGAGATGCATCAACAAGTATGAATGAAAGAACAAAATAAGCACCTGAAGATGATATTTCTTTTGAAGGGACTGTCGGAAGAGTCCAGTATATATACCACACATCCACCAACCAAATAACAACCCTTCTCCAATCAAGAAAGATGTCTTTGGGTCAATACCGTGGAATATTGCAGTCAGTGCTGCGAGAGCAATACCACCTTCAACACAGATAGCATGGCAAAGACACGGCTGGTTCCAAGGAATTTCTTCTCTCAGGTTCTCAACATTCCGCCCGAACAGCACACATGGGCAGAACAGGCCAGTCAAACCTGTCAATGGGGAAAGAGAAAACAAATAGATATAAGAGATGGAGGGCAAGCAAAATCTATTGAATTCTAAGGTATTGTGGTAAATACAGACCAATAAATCTATCAAAATATAGTGAGCCTCACTGGTATGTGCACATCAAACTACATCTATGTTAATCGAGATAGGCATAACAATATCATATCAATCTGATCAGAAAGATGACTAGAATTAGGCTACTCTGCATACAAGCTACACTAGAATAAATATGAAATTGCTTGGTTGGATATAGAGATCACAACTGCATTGATGCATGTTTAATATATGGAAATAGGAATTTATGTAGAACATCAAGTAATCGAGAGTGTGCAACCATGTGCAATAAGCAAATATATCATTAATAGCCACTAGCCACACATTTGTTGTCATTCACGTGCTACACTTGCATTTGTAGCCTCTTGGTAGCAAGCCGAGAGATACATGTTTATCTAGTTTAGTTCCTCAAATATTCCCTCCTACCGAGACAGAAAAAATTCTCGACCAATAGTGACATGCTGAGTCTCAATAAACTATCACGCTTAAAGATCGCAGAACATGTTGAAGATGCCAACTTTCTAATAACAGTGGCTGGGGGATGGAGAACACTAAGAGCACCCTTTTGGGGGGGGGGGGGGGGGGGGGGGTGCCGGGCGTCCTCCTGTTAACGGGCCAGGAGGCATTTGGGCAGCCGCCCGATTGGGGAGCACGTGTTGCTATCAGGAGGGGGATCTAATATGCACTAACACGACTACAAATTAATCACATGACGAAAAACGAATATTGATTGCGGAAGGTAACTTCAGACTCTCTCTCAATCTTAATGCAACAATAAAACACGAATAAGATAGAATTAACAAGCAAACACAAAAAACACTTGAATCAAACCACGACACACGCGATTTTACAAGGTTCAGCAATATGCCTACGTCTTTGGGGGTCTCATGCAGGTTTCCTTTCTTTCAAGCACATCTCCAACAAGAGAAGTCTCCGAGATTACAAACAGTTAGAAGCAATATGTCTCCCAAAGCACTCTAAATCTCTCTTTAGCATAATCTCTCTCAAGGAAATAAGTATTGTATGTTGTGTTCCAAAATTAGGGCGAAAAACCATTTTATATTGGACTAAAACCGTACAAATAAACATGCAGATCGTGGGCAAACCGTCTGCAACGGTCGACCGATGGCATGCTTTACGCGTAACCGTCATCGTTTGGTCGACTGCTCACTCCGAGTCGGTCGACCGTTCCGCGCTTCTAAACAACACCTGGGAGCCCCTGGAAGTTCCCGGTCGACCGATCCGTGACTTAAACCTTTTTATATTGAAGCTCCTGGAAGTTTTCGGTCGATCGCGTGCCGAGCACCGGTCAACCGACTCTTGCTTCGATCCGAACCGTGAAGGCTCTGGGAGTTTCCGGTCGACCGCGTGCCCAGCACTGGTCGACCGAAACTCACATTTCGACGAATTTTGGACGCTCTCAACTTTTCCGGTCGACCGTGACTTGAGTCACGATCGACCGATGCTCCCTGTTTTCATGTACTTAACAATTCTACAACCAAATTCCAACAGTTCCCCCCTCATTCGTTGATTTTTTTATAATTTTTTTATTTTAGTGGATGATTTGTTATTAGAAGTGATGTGGAGGAAAGAGAGTGTAAGGTGAGTGGGGTAGTCCGGGCGTGGTTAATGGGAGTTTTTTGGTGAGTGAGTTAAGCTGACGTGACTGAGAGAGAGAGCATGATGAGTGGGGTAGCCCGAGCATGGTTATTCATAGTCTAACTTTGAAAAGTTACAACCTTTGACTAAAGCAATGTGCACCGGTGGTGAAAATAAACAAATGGCATATAATTTGAATGGACAAACTCTAATTTCAGTCCTTGTAGCAAGAATGAAATACACGGGCTGGCCAATAACGACACAATTTATCTAGTTAAGGTAGATATAAGTTCATAAAATAAAGCCTTTAATTCCATCTCAAAATCAATGCTGCTGAGAGGAGTGACTCAAAATTTTGTAGTCAAAATCCAGTGAAGGAAGTGTAATATCTGTCAGTATCTCTGTATGCACTTCCATTTAGAAATCAACTCAGCCTCAAACTGTTGGTTAAAATGCACAAAGATCTTAACTCCTTAAGAAGATCCTCTAACTGTAGTATCATTCTCAAAACTACTCACGAAGTCAACTGCAAATAACAAACATTTAAAAATACCACGAGCAACAATTTGAATATGATAACATCATTTCAGGGGTCATGATCATTAAAAAGGCAAAAACACCTGAAAATCTGTCAGTCAACAGGAATTTAATTTTTTTCCAGTGGATTCCAAAAGGAAGTTCGCTTCATTCTTTAGCACATAAACTCCATTCCTAAATTTCAACACACGACGTCAAAATTAAGTCCGCGCGACAAACTAACTTACAGCTATCAGTGTCTTCCGCGCAACCGAAAATCCCAGTCGACCACGGCTCGTTCGCCGGAGGTTCGTAGCTCTCCGGCAGAGGCTGCCCGCACTCATTGCACTTGTGAACCTCCAACTACACAACAACCTCAAACCATCAGGAGTCAAATCCCCCAAACCTCCATTCCCAACACACGGAAACGGTTCCGGAACTCTAAAATTGAAAACCGAAACAAGGATTGGAGTGTGACCTGGGGAACGTGGACGGGCTGGTTGAGCTCCCCGGGGCGGATCTCCTCCATCGGCGCCTCATTGGCCTTCGAGAGCTTCACGTACCGGGATCCGCCGTCCTCCGCCATCTCCGATCGGGATCCCGGAGGAGAGGGTTTCGGATCTGGAGCGAAACCCTAGAGTTGGATTGGATCTTCTCGGGGAAGGAGACGAGATCATTGAGGGGAGTTTGAAGTTTTATACAGGACTACAGGAGGATTGGAAGTCCACGCTCGGGGGTTTTACGCGTTTGTCCTCAAAAAAGACTTAACAAGGATTAATCCTTGACTTATTGGATAGTTTGGTCGCGACGTGGCAGGTGATCTTGATCGTTCGTTGTGTTGATTTTTTTCTTCTTCAAGTTTAAGAATTTTTCAACTGAGTTAGTCCGTGTTGAACATCATGGGATCTTGGCGATCGTCGGTTGATGTGGTTATAACCTTTATTATATGGCAGGGAGTCATGGGATAAGGTAATGGGCATTGGTAAAAAAAGAAAGAAAAATAAAAAAAAGGTAATGGGCATTGTGAATCTTTATTCGTCAAATGAAATTTATCTTATACCTTTCATGAAATAAGCAGCGACCAGATTCCGACAGTGGATTGTGTTAAAAAAAGGCAAAGAAAATCCTCGCCTACAAATTAATTTATAAGTGAGAGAGTCACTTGACTTATAATCTCTAATTACATCCTTAAAATAACTGACGTGGAGGCTGGAGACATGCCACCTTATGGAAAGGGTGATTGGGTGCGTCCCAAGATTTTTTTATTCTTTTGGATTTTGATCTCAAATTTTGAGTATTGATAAAACACAAAGTCCAACTCGGTCCAATGGGCTCACTTAGGAATTATTTTTGTCTATAAAATCAGTTAATTGTAATACTTATTTTAATCTCATATTGCTTATACATATTTCTGTATTTCAAACTCATAATATAAATAAGAATCTCACTCACTCTCTCGGATCAAGAGTTTGACTTTAGTTTTCCTTTGCACAATCTTCTCTCCACTTTGTGTTCAAACATGGTATCAAGAGCCACCAAATAGGTTGAAACCTTGATCCACTCTTCCTTCTTCCCGACCCAGCCCATCTTCACTTTTTTTCTTTCTTTCTTTCCGACCTATAACAAACCAAGAAAAAACAGCCTAACCTATAACCAACTGCATCTTGGGAACTCCTCTTCTTCCTTCTCATTTTTTGATCCAACAGTGTGGATCTGCTATCTCCCAAGCACACGGATTGTGCTTCTTCCAGCTAAATCCAATCATTCATCTCCCCCCATCCAACGGCCACCATCGTCTTCCCTTTCGCTTTTCTGCAAAATCAATACCAACCCTTAATTTCAAAAAACATCTCCATCCAACGGTCCTCTTCATCTTTCGCTACTGTGCTGTCAGAATCCAACAGGCAACTTGATCTAAATCGTTCTTTTCTTTTGTCTAATCCAACGATCACAACTCTTTCTTTGCCATCCCTCGGATCACTATCCTCACCATCCAACGAAAACACAACTCCAATCCAACAATCCAAAGCTAGCTTCAACAAACACCTCTCATCCCATCCGTCAATTCAAATTCGACAATCCAGATTGCAAGTTTCTCAAACACAATCTCAGTCGTTCCCCATCAAAGAAACCGTAATCTCAACGACCATGATCTTTTTCTTGACCTCTCTTATAAACCCAAATCTCGCCGTCATCATCAAACGAAAACCTTTCTTCTCCGTTCTATTTTCGCCTCCTTTCTTCCTTCTCCAGTATTTTTCCACCATGACGAACTCCAACTCTTCCTCCACCGTCCATGAAAACTCCACCACCACTAATCTACCTTCCGTACCCTCAAACCCTGCCTTTTCCGTCCACGTTCGTCTTGATCAGGACAACTTCCTTCTCTAGCGCTCTCAGATCGTTCCGTTAATCAATACCTCTTTGGATACCTCGATGGCTCATTCCAGTGTTCTCAATACCTCACCACAACTAACTCCGCTACCACACCATCCGCCATCAATCCTGCATACCTCTTCTAGAGCAAACAAGACCAGCTCCTTCTTGGCTGGCTTCAGGTGACTCTCATAGAAGGAGTCATGGCGCATGTCGTCAGCTACGACACTTCCCATGCAGTCTGGACCAACCTCAAGAGGCTCTTCTCCTCCCAGTCCAGATCACGTATCCTTCAACTTCGACTTCAACTGCAGACAACAAAAAAAGCTAGATCCTCCATCTCTAAGTTTCTCTGGCAAATGAAGTCCATTTTTGACAACCTCTTTGTCATTGCTAGTCATGTCACCGATGCCGACTTCGTGCTTCATATTCTCTCTGGCCTTAGTCAAGAATATGACTCTTTTGTCACCTCTGTGACAACTCGCCAAGACGCTCTCTATTGAAGATCTCCATAGTATGCTCCTCTGCCAAGAGACTCACATGGCCAAACACAACACTTCGAACATCTCGATGAACGCCATCACCAAACCGCCAAACAATCTGGACAATTTCCGTCCAATCAACGCAACAACAACCATAATAACAACTACTCTCGCAACAACAACACCAACCGTGACAACTCCCGTCCACGCATCCAGTGCCAAATCTGCTCCAAGCAGGGCCACTCCGCTCTCCAATGCTACCAGCGGTTCAATCCTTCTGTCCAATCCCCCAGAATTTCTCTGTTAACATGACTTCTACCTGTCCAGTAGCTGATGACGTCTGGTATCCCGACTCGGGTGCCACTCATCATTTGACGAACGACAATGGTGGCTTCCATGAGTCGTAGGAATATCAAGGGATAAATGTGATACGAATCGCTAATGGCTCTGGTTTACCTATACTTCGCTCAGGATCGATAGCTTTGCCACATTCTTTTAAACCATTATGCATGCATAATATATTTTATGTATCCTCTATTACGCGGAAATTATTAAGTGTTGCCAAGTTCACCTCTGATAATAATGTTTACTTTGAATTTTCCCCTACTTATTGCCTTGTCAATGATCTACTCTCGGGTCAGGTCCTCCTTCAGGGTTAACTTGAGTATAGGCTTTACCAGTTGTGAATCTCTGATTCTACTCCACGACAAATGGTGTTTCTCGACAAACGTGCTCCTGTTGATATCTGGCACCAACGTCTGGGACACTCTTCTGCAATAATTGTTCATTCCTTACTTCACAAAAACATGGTTTGCGTATCTCAGGACTTAAACATTTACATTTTTGCCATACTTGCCTGCAAATAAAGAACATTAAACTACCTCTTACTGAAACTACTACTCATACTATTGCTCCTTTACAAATAATACATTCAGATGTTTGGGGTTCTTACCTTGTTAGTTCTTCTTCTGGAAAAAGATATTATGTTTCGTTTTTAGATGACTTTTCTCGTTACACTTGGTTGTTTCCTATCACCTCCAAATCTGAAGTTATAAATGTATTTCAAAATTCAGGTTGAAAATTATTTCTCCTTAAAAATAAAGTGTTTTCAAAGTGACTGGGGAGGTGAATATTGCAATGTCTCTCAGTTTTTGACAAATCATGGTATTATACATCGTATTTCCTGTCCATGTACACATGAACAAAATGGATCTATTGAACGTAAACACCGTCATATTGTGGATGTGTGCTTATCTTTACTTAAACATGCTTCTGTACCGAATTATTTTTGGGATGATGCCTTTGTTTTTGTTGTTTTCTTAATAAATCGACTACCTACATTGACTTTGAAAAATATTTCTCCTTTTGAAAAGCTTTTTCACAAAACTCCTGATTATTCTCTTATGAAGGTCTTTGGTTGTACATGTTTACCCTACCTTCGACCTTACAACTCCAATAAACTAGAACCTAGTTCTACTGTTTGTGTATTTTTAGGTTACAAGTCCTCATCACAAAAGATATAAATGTTTTCACATAATTAATTCTCGGACTTACATTGCTTGACATGTTTTTGATGAATATTCTTTTCCTTTTGTTACCAGTTCTATTGCACGGGTATCTGGTAGTAGTGAGTCCTTCATCTCTGCCATACTTGTGCCTCGCATTTCTGACATAGCAGCACCACATGGTCCCTTGACAGTTAATTCTCCTGCCCCACCAACCGACCCAATTTCCACTTTGAGTAATGTACAACTTGTTCCCCCTAAAAACACCACTTCCCCACCATCATCTAAATGTAGGATTTCGTGCTCTTATGTATGTATATATTTTAAAAAAATTATACATGCATACAAGATCGATTTCTATATTTTCGACGATATTATGTACATTGTTTTATATTTATTCTAATATCATGTGATCTACATATATAAAAATAAAAGATGATCATACCCAAAGGTTCTCTAAAACCTTTATGAAGATCCGGAGTTGCGTCACTCGTCGAATTGCCCGTCGATTCGCCTCCAAGTGTTCACCAAAGTCTAAACAAGATTAGAGACAAAAGAGCTAGCCAATTCAATCTCTAAATCAACCTTAGAATCTAGCTAATAACCCCTCTAAAGCTTCCTGAGAATTTAATCTCAAAAAGCTTGAAAAGATTAAGAGAAATTTGGATGGATTAGTAGAGAGGTCAGGGAGAGAGAGTATTTTTGCATTAACTTAAACAAGTAGTGATATGAGATCTATTTATAGACTCTCCCAACACACATATCATGGGCTACCCACTAACTCATGATCTCTTGTTTTTCTCTCTCCCTTAAACCAATCACAAATTGACACATAATCATCCTAAAAACATTTGACCATAATCAGAATAAATCTAGCCCATGATCGGAAGAAATCTAACCCATTATCAACACTAATCTCTTAACAATTCAAGACATAATCGTTCCAAATGGTCGACCGAAACCACCACTCGCTCGACCAAACGATTATGACTTTTACGATTTTGGTTGGACCGTGAGATAGACGATCAATCGAATATTCATGAGGAAAAGTCCCTGGAAAATTTCGGTCAAACCACGTCTCACTCCGGTCGACCGTTTACTTACCAAAATTTCTCTTGGTAAATTTCGGTCGACCGTGTCCCTATACCGGTGGACAGTTATATCACCAAGATATTCCCAAGAGCTTTTCGGTCGACCGGGTATTATGCACGGTCGACTGATCCTATTATCAAGACACATCCTGATAATTTTGGTCGACCGATGCACATCCGATCTTTGTCCGGTCGACCGTTCCAAAGAACCCGGTCGACCGATCTCAAAATGGTTTACCGTTTTGACCCAATTTTGCCTTTGTCAAATTTTCAATTTACGTTCAAGAAAATTTGATCTTTGGGGTTTTTAACAAATTCATATTTCATGTAACATATTATCTTATGTAGTGTCAAACTATTACACCCCATAATACATACGACTCGTATGAATTTATTCATGATTCTAATTATGTCAATTTTCATGACATGTTAATCTTATCTATTCACCACATGTATCTCATTTCTCATGGAACCCGATACATCATATGAACACAAAATCAAGCTTCTTGTTTCCCAATTTTGTGTGACCTATATAAGGATCTAAGTTATATTGACAATGATATTAAACACTTAATATCACAAACTATAAGTGATATCTAGCTACACATTATAGTTACCCAATTAACATAGATGTCTTGTTCACTCGAACTAAACACGATCCATTTAGTGATGTAAGAACATCACTTGTGTCTATCCCTTGCCTCATGATATTAAGAATATTATACATGTGTCACCTTTGTATTATATATTCATTTCTTGATCTCTTAAGTTAATTATAAATATGTAACTTAACACAAGTCACATTTTGCACGTTATAATTTTATTTTATCAAGAGGCCCACTAATATCAGCAATCAAGTCAAGAGGGGCAATGATAATCTTTTGACAAACTATTTTTTCCAGTATAAGTCGTGTTTAACCAACTATTGCCTTTATCACTATACTCATTGACAGATTTTGACAATAATTAAATTAAACACTTCCTATGTGAAAAGATATAAGTCTCATATCTTAGACACATTGAAATATTAATGACACTTAACACAATTTCATAATATTTCACTTGTTAGGTCTATTCAATATATAAAAGTAATCATTTTCCTCTTTTATATACTCGTGTCGTTAAATATTTGTAGAGATACAATAATCTATAACCAGCACGACAATCTTATCTTAGTAATTAATGTTTCATGTAAATTACCATGATTGTGAATAACTTTTGATTTATGTAAACCATTATCTTTTACAGCTCTACAGTTAAGGACCAAGAGTCTCTTTCTTAACACTTCTAAAAGACGAATACACCAATCAAGGAACAAAATATTTGCACATCCAATTCATAATAATTAACATATAAAAGTAAATTTTTAGAACACATTCCATTTACTAAAACCCAACCATCTAGCCTGCCTTCTCCTTCAATACCCCTTCCTTGCACCGTTGACCCTCCACCCACCAACCATCCTATGACAACTCGATCCAAGGATAATACCAGAAAACCAAAATTCTTTTCTGAATTTCAGACATATCTCACCACTAAATACCCTCCTGTCCCTTCCTCCTTACCAGATACAACCCTTTCTTGCTTCTCAAAAACTGTGAAGGATGCCAAGTGGAGGCCCGCTATGGATGATGAGTTTAATGCACTCACCTCCAATGCAACATGGTCATTAGTACCACTTTCTTCCACTAAAAACATAATTGGTTGCAAATGGGTCTATCATATAAAAAGGGACCCTGATGGTTCTGTCAACAAAAACAAAGCCAGTATTGTTGCTAAAGGCTTTAATCAAGAGGTTGTTGTAGATTATGAAGAAACTTTTAGTCCGGTTGTGAAATCTGTGACTATTCGTGTTATTCTATCTCTTGTCATCTCTTTAAATTGGTCTATCAGACAATTAGATGTAAATAATGCATTCCTAAACGATGATCTTCAAGAGAAAATCTATATGACTCAACCTCCTGGGTTCATCAACCCCTCTCTCCTACAACATGTTTGCCGCCTGCACAAAGCTCTTTATGGGCTTAAACAGGCACCCCGTGCCTGGTTCACCAAGTTAGCAACACAACTACGACATCTGGGGTTCAAACCAGGCCTATCTGATCCCTCCAGATTTGTTCTTCGTGCAAGCCAAGATACTCTAGTAATGCTTGTCTATGTTGATGATATTTTACTCACTAAAAGCTCCTCTTTCCTTATCACTCAGGTTGTTTCAAACATTAACAAAGTCTTTTCTTTAAAAGTTTAGGCCATTTACACTATTTTCTTTGTATTGAAGTGCACAAAATTAAGTCTAAAATGTTTCTTAATCATCATAAATATATATCTGATCTTCTTGTTAAAACAAATATGCAAAATGTGAAACCAATTTCTTCCCCTTCACTACTGCAGAATTGGGAATACTCGTCGCCTAATAGACGTCGGTTGTTACAAAGGCCGACGTCTAATATAGAGAAGATCAAATAGACGTCGGTCGTCTATACCTCCGACGTGTATACTCAATAGACGTCGGGGAATAGACGTCGGCTGTTAGCCACCGACGTCTATACTTGATGCATTGCATACATTGCATCATATGTCTTTCATTTAGATTACTTTTACATCAATAAATGCTACTAAGGTATGTGTTTAGTCTTATTTACAGAATACAGGGACCTGAATGCAATTTACCCACATCCCGAGCATAAACGCGTGCAAAAGACTCATTTCTATCATAAAGACCAAGTTCAAGATTATCGGGTTACAAATGGAAATGTATCCAAGCATAAAAGCATTCAAGTCCTAATTGAAAAAAGAACAAGGACTTAAGCACAAAAGTAGCCGGGGACTTAATTGCAAAAAGTCAAGGACCTAATTGCAATTAAAGCACCAAAATATTATCTTGGAGAAAATCTAAAGAAAAATCAATGTAAATCTCCAAACATATAAAGGAATTAATCCGGAGCTCAAAAGAATGAAAAGAAATCATCCAGACGCGCAAAGGAGGATCAAATCATACCATAAACTACCAGCAAAAATCCGGATTAAATCAGAGAAGATTGTGCGGCGAAATCGCCGCATATCACATACATTGTGCGGCGGAAACGCCGCCCCCTCAGCGATCTGTGTGCTCCAATTTTGTCCAGTCGTGTCTGGACACGTGTACTTTCCAATATTATACCTAGATCCCTTGTAGCAACTATAAATAGACCCGAGAACGATGTTAGAAGGGTCCTTAGTCTTTGGTTGTAGTTTTTATTCTTAATCTTAGTTTTGTATTCTTCCTTTTCATTAATAAAATTCTGTCTTTTATTTCTTACTTTTAGTTTTCTTTTGTAATGTCTCAAGGACCCCTTCTTCCCCCCTCTATGAGTTTCTAACTCCTTCCAAAGGGTGGAGGTGACGGATTTAGGGTGAAGAGAAGACGAATAAATGTTATTATTTTAAGTTCGTATTAGTCTATTTTGATTACTTGAGTTTATGTTAAATCATTTATCATGTAATGCTTCATAACTAATATGATTTATTATAAGTTTCTGAATTCTCTAATCTAAACCTTAAATCTAAACCTCCACCCGACGGAATTCACCTCTTTGTTCTTGTTTTAGTTTATTTTTCTTGTTTCTTGCTTTAGATAATTAAAAACCAAAAATCTCAAAACCCAATTTATTTCTTCTCTCCTTCTTTCCCCCAATCGAAATCACATTAATAACAGAATCTCTCCCTCCTTGTGTTCGACCCGTATTTGCCACGTCTTCATTGACGTCGTGCACTTGCGGTATAAATTTAATTCTCATCAATACTCAATAGACGTCGAGGAATAGACGTCGGACTTCACAGACGCCGACGTCTATTTGTTCATGACAGGGAATAGACGTCGGAGGTATACAATATCCGACGTCTAATGGTCTTTAAAAGGAATCAGACAGTTGCGTTTTCTTTAACTCTTTCCAAACAGAAAATACGAAACCTTAGCCGCCTGTGATTCCTCCGATCTGATTCCTCGATTCATCCCGTCTGATTTCTCTGATCCATCCCGCGATCTCCTCCGCCACTACAGCCATCTTCGATCTTCTCTATTTTGTTCTCTTCCGCATCTCCGGAGATTGGTTGAATCTCTCAACCCCTAATCTCTCGACCTCTTAATTTTTTTGGTTGATTGTTAGTGTAGATTTTGATTTGCATTTCATTTTAAACTTTAACTTTAGATCCATTAGTGGCTTGCGATCGACCCTTTAGTTTTGGTTGATGTTAGTGTATATGAAAAAATAGTATATGGTAGATGATACACCTTACATTCATGATATTTTCTGTTTAACATATTTTTTCATGTTAAAATTATAGTCCTCTGTCTGCAAGTAGATTTAAAGTGGATTGATGTCGCTGTCGACGACGGCGTCAATCCTCTTTAAACCTACCTTCCTCTGTCTGCAAGTAGATTTAAAGAGGATTGATGTCGCTGTCGACGCCATGCGTCCGCTTGGTTTCCCCAAGACTTTAAAGAGGATTGATACACCGCTCGGAGGTATACAATTTCTCATGTCACTATCATTTTTTTGTAAATTAATTGTGCTGTATATTTCTTTGTAACAAGTTCACATGTATATTTATGTATACAATTTATGCCTTAATATAATAACCCCAATTTAATGTGTAATGAATGATTGTCTATATATGCTTGTATGTTTGTGTTTGTGCAGGATGCTTTTTTTTTGTCAATGTTTAGGAATAGACGTCGGATGTCTTGAATATACGTCTATGCTTGTATGTATAGACGTCGGATATTCATAGACATCCGACATCTATTCCTTGGACAATAGACGTCGGATGTCTATACGTCCGACGTCTAAGAATAGACGTTGTGCGCATACACGTCGGATGAGAGGATGTTAATATCCGACGTGTATATACCCTAACATCCGACGTCTATGGTCTTTTTTGTAGTAGTGCTTGTTGTTCCGACACAAAATTATCTAGATTCATCGGTACAACCATTCATGATGTTTTTATATATCGTAGCACCGTCGGAGCCCTTCTGTATATAACATTAACTTGAGCTGATATAATCTATGTTGTTACTCGAGTATGTCAATTCATGCATGCACCTATTGATGAACATTGGATGGCTGTTAAACGTACTCTGCGCTATTTAAAACAAACTATCCAATTTGGCCCTCAATATGTTCCCTCTCTCTCCCTCTCCTTCTATGACCACTTGTCTGCCTTTTCTGATGCATATTGGGTCAAGGACCTTGATGACCGCATATCAACATCTGGTTTCTGTGTCTTTTGGGGGCAAAACTGTTAAGAACGATGACCCTCTAATCACTAGATAAATGCGTAATTAAAAATACTAATTGAAGGATTAAGGGAGAAGACAATTGTAAACCACAAAATCGTCACACCGGAGTTTAGAAAGGTTTGGCACCACACCCTAATCCTAGTCCTCCTCGCAAGCCTCGCTCGATCCCCCGAGCCTCGCTTACGGTTCCACTAACTGATCTTCGTTCCAGGTCGAGATCAACACCAGTGTCGACGATTTTGTGTTTGCACTTGTTTTCTCCCTTAATCTTTCAATTAGTATTTTTAATTCCGCATTTATCTAGTGATTAGAGAGTCAACGTTCCTAACACTTGGTATCAGAGCATTAGGTTGCTAATTTCATTTACTTAATCATAATTTAGTATGACATCTACTTCTAATTATTTTTTGATATTATGCACAACTAAGCCACATTTGTTTAATGGGTTAAACTATAACTATTGGAAGAAAAGAATGAGAATATTTGTAATCCAATGACTTAAAATTTTGGACACATCTTAAACTCATACACATCTCTTAATGACGATGAGATTGTATCCTTAACTAAACCAAAAATTAAGAAAATGAAGATGAATTCCCGCATCATGAATATCTTTTATTGTGGGTTAAATGAAGGGGAATACAATAGAGTAAGAGGTTGTGAAAGTGCATATGATATATGTCATACATTAAAAATGCACCATGAGGGTTCAAATAGATTGAAAGAAATTGAGATTAATTTGCTCATGCATAAATTTGAACTCTTTCGTATGCAATCCGATGAGAACATAAACGAGATGCACACTTGCTTCACCGAGATCATTATCTCTCTCAAAGTACTTGGCAAGGATTTTAGCAATGGAGAAATGATTCGAAAGATTCTCCAGTCACTCACCGACGATTGGAAGGAGAAGACGATCGCTATCGAAGAAGCACAAGATCTCACCAAATTATCGGTCGAGGAGTTTATGGGTAGTCTGAAGACATATGAGATACAAATGAAAGACTATAAGGAGAAGGAAGCCAAGAAATCCTTGGTGCTACACGTCGTCGTCAATTCAATCAAAGGAGATAATGACAGAGTTGACAATACGACAATTCAAGGAGTTCCTTAAGGAAGAAAAGAAAGGAGAAAAGAAAAGAAGAAGAGCAATTGAAAAGAGAAGAAGAAGAAAGCTCTCAAAACTACTTGGGATGATTCATCATCTTCATCAATTGAAGGCGAATTCCCTTCGATGTGCTTCATGGCAATAGAAGATGAAGATAATGAGGTATCTTCTTGCTCTAGTGGCGATTCAACTGATTCAAATCATTCAAATTCATGTAATGAACTTCAAAATTAATTCAAAGAATTGCTTGAGAACTTTGAACAAATTTGTCAAAGAAACAAACTAGGAAGAAAGAAAATCAATGAGTTACAATCTCAAATGAATCTATCATGAATGAGAAAAATGATTTGTTGTTAGTCATGATAAAATTGCATTAGAGAACTCTAATTTGATTGATGAAATTGCAACTCTAAATGCAAAACATTCATGTAGTGATGATATTTAATATCTAATTGTTAAGAATGTTCAATTACAAAAGGATCTTGAAAGATTCACAAATGGAAAGAAAATGCTTGATAGACTTATTGGTAGTCAAAGACAATCTTTAGATAAACATAGTTTAGGCTATTATGTTAACAACTACAAAAATCATGTTATTCATACTACATTGAATGGAAAGCATTTCTTTGTGAATAAAAGTTCCTCAAGTGTTTGGGCACCTAAGACCAAAATTGTTTGGGTACTGAAACCTTCACTTATAGGTACTTAGAAGAAGGATGATCGGTAGCAATCAACTCAAGAAAGAAGAGATCGATTCCAAGCTTCAAAGAATACATTTGGGTCGAATTCATAAAGTCGTTGTCGTTGTCGAAAGGAGATTGGAACCAATACCGAATCGAGGATCAAAAGTTAGGTGACATTCTCAATCCTCTTAACTTTAACATTTGGTTTCTAATCTAGGAAAATTATTTGCTTAATTGATATCATACATCATTGCTTTTTAGGCCTTGTTGTAGGGGGAGCATACAATGTTATATCATCTAATGAAAATGGAGAATTACGTAATCTTAACCTTTACATCATATGCATTTATTATTTCCATTTGATTGATGTCAAAGGGGGAGAATGATAAGATTGAGCTTCAATTTACTCATACTATGCATATTGTTAGGGGGAGTATCTTATACATATATAGTTTACATATATGAAGGGGGAGCTATCATATAGAAAATGGGAGAACTTAAATTGAAACTCAAACATTAAGATATAGATTTGCCATCATCAAAAAATGGAGATTGTTGGATTTTTGACACTAATCTATATTAATTTTGATGATTAATCAAACTCATCTTAATCAATCAACATAATCAATCAAAGTGAGCAAACACAATTACATGCATTGCATACATACTTGTATACTTGCAATCATCTTAATAGGTTGATCAAGACAATCAAGGAAATGAGTATTGGGACAAAGACATCAAGACTCAAGAATTGTAATCAAAGCTTTGGACCAAGACATGTAATCATGTATTTAGTGAGTCCATAAGGTTTAATGTAAGCTTGCACTAGGATTCTGTCCGGCCACGATTTGGTAAACCGAACCCCTCACGGTCAACCAAAACCCTTCTTGTTCGATCCACCGAACACCTATCGGTTATCTGAATACTTCCCACCAGTAAACATTAGGTTGTTCTTTGGAATTGCCCTGTCGAAAGACAGAACCACCTTCGGTCAATCGAATAGCCTTGGATCGGTTTTGGACTTTGCTCCAACAGTCGCATTTGAATCGAGCCCTGAGAGCCCAATTGAGTTATCCTAATTCGGACGACCGAATACTTATTAGTCAATCGAGTCCTTATTGGCTTTAGGCGCCCAACAACTATTTACACATGACAATTGACCGTTGTACCCAATGACTATTTGAGCATTAACTTTCAGCGTAAATAGCGCGCTAACTTCGGTCTACTAGAGTATACACGGTCAACCGAACTTGAGTAGATCAGAGCCCAACCAATCCTACTATCCACCTTGGAACGATGAACCGAATGGAATTTGGTTAACCGAACTTAATAAGGGCTAAATTGATAATAGTTACTGGAAGTTGATGAATAATGATCTGAACCCTATTAGGTCAATTGTATGCTTAGTTCAGACCAATCAAATCCCTGTGTCTCGAACTACCGTTACTTGAACGGTCGACCGAACATGGTCTAAAATCTGCTCAAGCTTAAGTCACATCTTGCTTCTCATTAATCCATTTCCCCACCAACTCCCAAACGGCTAGTAGAGTTTGAAGGGTTATAAATAGGACCCCATTTGTTGATTTTGAGACTCTTGAACACTTCATATTTATCATATACTCAAAGTCAAATAATCTTCATCTTCAAGCTCTCATTCTTCTACACTCAAGCCAAAACTTCACCACTTGCATATTCATTCAATATCAATATCCAGGTGTTTTCAAGTATAGAGTGTTAGTTAGATTGTGATTCTATTTCTATATTCAAGAATCACCACGTGTTGTTAAGCTTCGAGGAAGCTCCCTCTCGGGTTGTGAAAGAAGACACGAGCGATGCGAGGATTGTTCGCAAGGCTCAGTGTTTTAAACGACGTTGCTCTCCGCCCGGAACGGAGATCAGTTAGTGAAACTGTAAACGAGACTCAGGGGATCGAGCGAGGCTTACGATGAGGACTAGGACCGGGGTGCGGTGCCGAACCTCTCTAAACTCCGGTGTCGACGATTTTGTGGTTTGCAATTGTCTTATCCCTTAATCCTTCAATTAGTGTTTTTAATTCCGCATTTATCTAGTGATTAGAGGGTCATCGTTCCTAACAAAAACATTGTAGCATGGAAATCAAAGAAACAAGCCACCGTTGCAAAATCAAGAACAAAAGCCGAATACAAGTGTCTTTCACATGCCACTGCTGAGGTCATCTGGCTTCAGCAACTTCTTCAAGATCTTGGACTATCATGTTCCAATCCTCCAACTCTATGGTGCGACAATATTGGTGCTACCTATCTGGTTGCAAATCCAATTTTTCTTGCTCACACCAAACATGTGGAAATCGATTTTCACTTCGTTCGTAAAAAAATTGTCACCAAACAATTGTTGATCAGATTCATTTCCAGCAAGGATCAAACAACATACGTGTTAACCAAGCTTATTTCCTCTTCTCAATTTGCTTTGCTCTGTTCCATGCTCTCTGTTGGACCACCTCCTGTTCGCTTGCGGGGGGATGATAAAACACAAAGCCCAACCAGTCCAATGACCCTCTTAGGCTCACCTAGGAATTATTTCTGTCTATAATATCACTTAATTGTAAAACCTATTTTAATCTCATATTGCTTATACATATTTCTATACTTCGGACTCATAATATAAATAAGAATTTCACTCACTCTCTCAGATCAAGAGTTTGAGTTTAGTTTTTCTTTGTAAAATCTTCTCTCCACCTTGTGTTCAAACAAGTATTTTGTTTAAACTTTATGTGATTCCGATCTCCTTAGTTTTAGAATTCAGCATGGTTTGTAAAGGTCGTTTGAATTTCCACATTTAAATTGTCAATATTTTTGGAATCCGACCCTTGAATTTTAATCTTTTTAGATTTTGATCATTCGAATTGTTTTACTTATTACCTATCTCATTGAAATACTTTACAAGTTCTGACCCTCTAAATAAATTTCTTGTTCGCCGAAATTTAGGACATATGATTTATTTTTTTATCCATTTGAAAGATGAAAATGATAACAACTGACATTGGTCGTGGGATGGAATACTGGCATATACTGTATTAGTTTCCCCGAGCGGTACAAATGCACTAGTGGCAAAATGGAGAATCTAGTCGTTGGAGAAGAAACGACGACAGACACCCATCACGACGACACTCCACCTCGCAAATGGGATGGATGGGATAGTGTGGATTCCTAATCTCTACCTTACATCCACTCACCACTAACCACATGTCCCTCTCCAACAAACCCAAAAGCCATGATCCTCTCCAAAACACGACCTTCCAGACCCCTCTCCCTCCTCACCCCCTTCCTTCCTCCCAAACCTTCCCTTAGACGACACACCACCGCCGCACCGGCCTCCCCCGCTTTCGGGATCCACGTCTTCCGCTGTCCGGTCCGACTTCCGTGATTATCCGTTCCGGGATTGCAAAGAATTTTTTTTGTTTTTGTTTTTGATTCGACGATAGAATTGCTGAATGAAATGCAGGATGCTGTCGGGATTGTTGCGATGATCTCCGAGTGCATCGCTTCGCGCGGAGGAAACATTCACGATGTCGATGTCTTTGTGCCTCCTTCCAAGAATGTCTTTTACTCCAGGAGGTTAGGATTTTATTGCTCTATGCTCGTCTCTCACGGTGTCTGATTGTGCTAGTTTTGTTTGATACCATGCTAATGCTTATTAAGTATTGAAGCCTTCCAACTCAAAACTAATTGTAATGAGCGGAGAGATTCTACAACTCACAATCCTGGAGGAAGTCCTCGTTTTAACCAACGTGAGACTTTTCACCAAGACTTATTCGCATGTGTGACCGAGTTTCTTTCTTTCTCCGTCTCTAGGCATGGATAACAACAACGATGAATGTCTCAATCTAATACCACATTGAAGTATGTGTATCAAACTCAAAATTAATTGGTAATGAGTGAAGGGATCTTACAACTTATAACTCAAGAAAAAGTCTTCATTTTAACTATTCTCTGACATTAGGTATTACTTAACATGTATATTAGTGGTGCTCACTAGTAGGATGAATGGAAATGTGACCTTCCAAGAAGTTTGCGTAAACTGATAGGATTCTGGCGAGGAATCCGATCACTTCCACCTCCAACAAGCAATCTCGGGTCAACAACTTGACCCTCTCTCAGCAAGCAATCTCGTGTCTTCGAGCTACACGAAGATCCAATTAGGAAATTTGAGCTCCTTGGACTCCAATGGACCACAAATTTGGGCTAAAACATGGATGCCCTTTTCCATCTTTTTATTTCTATATATACAAGGAAAAACCCTCTCCAGTGGAGAAAGGGTGAAAAAAATTATCCTAAGCTAATTACATTCAACCCTAAGCTAACGACGTTCTTAATTTGGTCGATTATTCATTACACGATTTAACGGGAAAAAACAACAAAAATATAAGAAAATAAGCATTCGACGAAGGAAGAAAGAGGAACAATGTTGGTTTGGTTAACGGGTCAGTAATCGGGTGCATCTTCTTCTCATCACCATAGCCGCACGATCTAACTAATTCGACTTAACCTTCACCGTCGGATTCAACTACTATAACCCCGAACTAACTCCTCCTCACGTGGTCCCCCCCCCGTCAACTGTCAATAGAAAATGACTTCTACATGCACAATAACAAATCTGCTCTCTGACCTTGGATGAAGATCCCCCGGCACTTATCATCCCCTCCCCTTTAGCTTAGTCCTTGTCCTCAAGGACAAAAGAAGGAAACCTCTGTTGGAACCTCTCTAATTCCTCCCAGGTGGCATCTTCCTCTTCTCTCCCTTTCCACTGAACGTGTACTTTCACTCCTGCTCGATTCCCTTTCTTACACAACCTTCTACCCAACACTTTAAGTGGTCCATTCTCCTGTAGGTGTTGTGGTAGAGCAATAACTACTGGGTGATTCCCATGAGATTTCTTCAATTGTGACACATGAAACACATCATGGATCCTGGATTGTAGGGGAAGCTGAAGTTTGTATGTCACAGTTCCTATCTTCTGAAGTACTGAATATGGTCCATAGTGTTTAGCTGCTAGCTTGTGATTGATTCTCCTCACCACTGAGTCTTGTCTATATGGCTGCAACTTTAAGTAAACTTGATCCCCCACTTCAAAAGTTCTTTCAGTTCTTGCAGAGTCTGCTTGTTGCTTTATCCTGGTTTGAGTTTGTTCCAAGTGTAGCTTGAGTTCTTTGAGGATCTCATCTCTGGATTTTAATGTCAATGCCACATTTTCCACCTTAGCAGCTCCAGGTACATAGGAAAGTAAGGTGAGAGGAGGTTTGCCATAAACAACTTTAAGTGGAGTAGTATTGGTAGACGTGTGATAGTTGGTGTTGTGCCAAAAAAATTTCCCAAGCCAACCACTTGTGCCATTCTTTAGGCTGTGAATAACAAAAGAATCTGAGGTATGCTTCAAGGCACCTATTGACTACCTCTGTTTGGCCATCTGACTGGGGGTGGTAGGTTGTGCTCAAGTTGAATAACTCTTGTCAGAACAGACTTGTGAATACCGCATCTCTATCACTCACAATGGATCTTGGAAATCCATGCAACTTGACCACAGTAGAGGTGAACTCTTGAGAAACACTTGAGGCTATGTAGGGATGCTTAAGTGTCATGAAGTGAGCATACTTGCTCAATCTGTCTACTACAACCAAGATGCAATTCTTGTGATAGGAGGGAGGGAAGCCTTCAATGAAGTCCATTGAGATATCCTCTCATACTTGCTCAGGTATGGGTAATGGCTGCAGTAAGCCAGCTGGGGAAAGAGTTTCTCCTTTGCATCTTTGACATGTGTCACAATGTTTTATATGCTCCTTGACATCCTTGGACATGCCTCTCCAGAAGAAATTCAACTTTAATCTTTAAGCATCCTAAATGGTTTTTAAGTATCCTGAATGACCAACTAGTGGTGTGTTATGAAATTCATATAAGAGCTTGGGTATTATCTGAGACCCTCTGAGCAACAAGATCCTTCCAGTATATTATAGGATTTCCCCTTCCATTTTGTTCTTCAGATGATCCTTTAATTAGCACTTTAATTCTGAAATCATCGTCAGAATTTGTCCTTGTTTCTGGAATTTTCTGTGCTAACCTTCTCTGTTAACCATATCAATGGATTTACGGAAGTGTATCTCTATTATGTATCAATCTTTAAAGGTAGGACGAATCAAAATTATGGTGTATTTTCGTTTACGAATACCACATAATTTTCAGACTGTAATTTGCATATTAGCCTTCAGAGGGCATTGATTGTTTAGGTATCAAGAGAAAATCTAGTTGACAACAAAAAAACTGCAATAACTAATTTTAGATTTAGCCAGTACTATGAATTTATGGGTAGAGAACTAGAGGTACAACTGAGATTATGTAATTTTAGATCATGGCTTGGAAGCATGTTTTCCGGGGGTGTTCGCGGTTATCTATATATTTTGTTGAAGTCAACTTAATGTACAACATTGTGGTAATTAATAACGTTGCGTTAAATAATCCTCCGGTAGAGCGTTTGAAACATTAAATTTGTTCACTTTTTATGTGGGAGATGTTCATACTAATAATGTTCTGTTATTATGTTGCAGCGAATTTGTTTTTGATCCCGTACGTTGGCCGCGCCAATCGATAGACGATGATTTCTTGTCAATATCAAAACACTTCAATGCTGATATTTCTGTTGTCCGAGTTCCGAAATTGGACCCAAAATATAGGATAGCAGTTCTTTCTTCAAAGCAGGTGCAATTTTGCTTTCACTCGAACCTTATGCTTAAAAACTTTGTTTCATAGTCCGGCTGTGGATTTTTTTTTTGGTAATTGTTAAGCATTTTTTGGTCAAGTAAACATTATTGTCGGGCACACGTTTTCTCCCTTTTTGGGTCTAACATACCTTGCACATGCTGTAGTAGGATCATTGTTTGTTGGATTTGCTTCATAGATGGCAGGAAGGTAAACTTCCAGTTGACATCACCTGTGTCATAAGGTGATTCTTGTATATTGTATAATTATTTCATTTTGCTCTTTTTTTGGTTTTAGATTTATTTATTTTTAGTAGATGTCAACATTCTTCTGCAGCAACCATGAAAGAGATTTGAATAGCAATATTAGACTTTTTCTTGAAAGACATGACATTCCCTACCACTACTTACCTACAACATCGGGCAACAAAAGGGAAGAGGAGATACTGAACCTGGTTCAGGGCACTGATTTCATTGTGCTTGCTAGATACATGCAGGTATCTTTATTTTATACTTCTACATCCTCCTTTATCTTTAAATTCATTCTCCCTGTGGTATTATCATTATGTATGCATAATTCATTCTCCTGCAGATAATTTGTGACTCATATCTTAAATATCACAGATCATAAAGTAGCTACCTGGTTAATCCTGTAATCCAGCAAAGATATAAACAATTTTGAATCCTCTAGCTGTTATCATCCAATCTTCTTTTTAATTGCGTGAAACCAAAAAAAAAAATGATAGAATAATCACAACATAGCATAAAGAACCAAGTAGTATCTGAGGCTTAATTTAGTTCTGTTTTCTCTGGTACTCTTACTATATAAAACAAAGCCCATTTGTCACGTTTTAGTTCAATATATTCATAATTAATATCCTCAAGTTAGTTTCAAACCTTTCACTTCTACTTTGAGCAAATGATGTCAATGTCATGTAAGTTGGTCTATTGCAACTTTGGGCAAATTTTCTCAAAGTTGTAATCTAACTTTTGGTATGAAACCTTCATGTCTTCCGATAAAATCTGTATATTATATTCTTACAAAAATTTCAGAAAAAAATTGCGTCTGAGGAAACTCAAGCCTACATCTCTTTATGCGCTTCAAAAGATTTCTTTTGATGTACTAAGTTGTATCTTATGCTATAGATAACCATCCTATTTGAATGGTGTTAACAGATATTATCCGAAAAATTCTTGACGAGCTATGGTAAAGATGTTATTAATATTCATCATGGCCTACTTCCATCATTTCGAGGAGGGAATCCTTCTAAACAGGTTTTTGTTTTTACCTTTGTCTCTTTAGTTGAACAACCAAATTGTTCTTTAATTTGTTTGACATTAGTCTTGAGTCTCTTGACTAGTCTAGGCTTTTGAAGCTGGAGTGAAGTTGATTGGAGCAACGAGTCACCTTGTCACTAAAGAGCTCGATGAGGGTCCAATTATTGAACAAATGGTATGTTCTCTAATATCAATCATTATTTTGATCTAAATTTTTTGCTTCTATAGTATGTATTACAAATTAAAATTGATATGTTCTCCAATATCAGTCATTAGTTTGCTATTCAAATTTAGCATATATAGTTTATATTACCTTACTCCTCTTCACTAGAGTAAAAATATTTGACATCTACATCGATATGTCTCATAATTTTTATGTGAGAACATAAAGCTTGTGTGTTGAACTTCATCTTATTTCCCTTGTAAATGAAGACACATTGTGTTTTTTCCCCTTTCAAGTAGAAGCATTGTGCTTTAATGCATGAATGGACTTCCTCGTTGAAACTTTTCCATCAGTATGTCATTATTTATCCATTTGAAAGGTTTGTCTATTTCCAATTCTATGGTCAGGTTGAAAGGGTTTCACACAGAGATAACCTGCAAAGTTTTGTGCAAAAGTCAGAGAGCCTTGAGAAACAATGTCTTGCAATTGCCCTGAAAGCATATTGTGAGCTTCGGGTTTTACAGTACGAAGCTCAGAAGACTGTTGTCTTCTGAAAAAGGAAAAGATCCACCAAAAGGTTTTCCTTACGCTTGCCAATTCGTTGAGCATGTGTATGTTCTCTCAGTTTGAATAAGCCCATTTTCCATTTCTCAATATACAGACAATCTTCAGAAGTTTTCCTTGCCATGTTCGCAATGATTTGGAAATGTTGAAAATATAGTTTTACATTGATCAAAATTGATTGATTCATGGAAGAACTGTGTCCACTAATTCTCACTTAAGAACTTTGGCTTTAGTTATAAAGATAGTGAATAGTGTAACATAATACAATTGGAATGATGATATAATGGTAATATAGACTATATAGTGATGTGAAAATGAACGGGTTGATGGAATAGTTGCCACTTGAGATTGAGCAAGTATTCTATTTTGATATTCAAGGACTTAGTTTTTGGGTTATTAGTTTTCTTTTCGTTGGGGTGTGGTTGGACGCTAAACTCGACTTGTTTGTAATTTCTTTTTGTGAATAAAGTTTCATGGGAAACCTGTAGGGGCAAACAGATGTGTTGCATTGCATCTTGATGGGATGCAATCAGCATGCATAAGAGCACAAAAGAAACGATGGGATGAGACGATTTTTTTCACTTGATGCGAAGGCATTTATGAACCGGACAAGTACAGAAAATCACAAGCAAATCTTCAACCAACATCCAGCAAGGACAACAACAGACAGTCCAGCAAAACAAACCACAGACACGAGAAATATCCACAACTTGACCCAGCAATCACAAACTAATCTATGGGTAATCATTGGAGGCCGGAAGTGGCTCATAGGAACCAATGAAGATGTCACCATAGATTAGCCCAGCCAAGGCGCCTCCGATCAAGGGACCCACCCAGTAGACCCAATGGCCAGAGAAGTCTCCGCTTACGACAGCCGGTCCGAACGAGCGGGCCGGGTTCATGGAACCACCACTGAAGGGTCCAGCGGCCAAGATGTTGGCACCAACAATGAAACCGATGGCAATAGGTGCAATGGTTCCCAATGAGCCTTTCTTGGGGTCGGCTGCTGTGGCATAGACGGTGTAAACGAGTGCGAATGTGATAATGATTTCCATAACCACGCCTCCGATTTCGCTCATTCCGGCTGCTACACTGTGTGTTGGGATCGCCTGTAATGATCATCCAAGTAAATTTTCGAGCACTTTCCAAATTGAGGCATGAATTTTAGCAATGGTGGTTAATGTTTACAAAAGGTTTGGTTTGACTTCAAGTTTGGATTTCTTTTGGAACCAGTAATTTACAAATTGGAGCTGGATTTTAGTATGTAAGGGCCAAATATGAATACAATTTTGATGAACGCATGGAATACAAGAAAAAACACACACAAGGAATTTGTGCTTTTGGTGAATTGTTCTTTTAAGGCGCATATAAAGCCGATTTACATCAATCTTTTGACCAACTAAATCTCATTTTAATATATATGTTTTTTTTGTTTTAAATATTTATCCATAACCAAATTGAAAATTCTAGAACTGCCGAGGCTCACGGTACGGACTACTAAAACAATTCGATATCTAGAGTCTACTCTTGAGCAAAATTTGATTTCTTTGTTGGCTCAGAAAATAATTTAAAAAACTTGTTTTTGGTTCCGTGCAAAACTAATTATTTACTTTTCACCCAAACCAATTTTGTTATAAACCATATTAGTTTGACCAAAGTAATCAAAATCTACGATAAAATGATAGTCTAATGATTATATATGTACTTACCAATCCACCGGTGACGAACTGGAGCAGGAAGCATGCGACCGTGGAACCAAGGAGTTGGGCAATCCAGTAGAAAATCCCAGTAAGAATGGTGATATTGCCTCCAACAGCAAGCCCGAGAGTGACTGCTGGGTTAACATGACCACCGGAAATGTTGGCACCAATCGCTACCGCGACGAATAAGGCCAATGCGTGGGCTACTGCAACCGCGACGAGGCCGGCGGGGTCCAAGGCCGCCCCGGATGTCAACTTACCTATAAATTCAGATCATAATCAAAGCCAACTTAATATTATTACATGGTTGTAAGAAAAAAAATGGTCATTATAGTTAGTGATTGTATTTAGTTTAACGTTTCATGTCACGGGCCATAATAACTCAGTACACATGACGGATGCAAACATGCAACCAATTAAGCAAGATTGGACCAATTTTTCTTCAAATTGCAAAAGAATAATCATATTGAAGGCTCACAACTACTATTCACATGACTTATTTAGTCTTTTAGGGATCCTCTATTATGAAGTTAAAAAAAACAGACTACATCTTCAACAAGCTGTTTAGAGTGTAAAACAAATAATAGATATGACGTCCCTTTTATTCGAAGGATATGTTAGCACGCCTTCAGGGAGCTATTCTAAACATAATCCTAACCATCAGACTCTCTCAATCATGTTGATATATTATGTTTCAATCGTAATTAATATGTCTTGCTATAAAATATCTATCAACTCAAGAGTAGTAGTAAGGTTGACGCAATGCAAGAATGCTAACGAAAGCTTCTGAGAAAACCAAACAAATTTAGGTCTAACGAACTTTTTGAAGGATGCTGGTAAGTTTTGAAATTATTAATTAATAGAACACAAACACATGTACGTAATAGCATATCACGATTGATGCGATTAACCAATCGTTGAAATATTCTCATATTACTCAAAACTAAAACCGGAACACTTCATATTAAAGTAATATCCACTACCTAAGTATTCGAGTTTTTTAAACAAATTTAACACAAATTACCATAGTTGTTAGCCTAAGAAATAGTTATGAACTAAAGCTCACCACAAGATCTAAGTATTTGAGTTTTAATCAAATTTTACACAAATTACTACAATTAGCTTAAGCTAGAGTTATAAACTTAGCTCACCATAAGCAATGGCAGACCCAACACCAGCAAAGACAAAGAGAAGTGTGGAAATGAACTCAGCCAAGTAGGCCTTGATGGACCCAACACTGAAGGAGTCACCAACGCTTCCGAATGCGATCTTCACCATCTTAGCCTATTAATTAAAATCAATTAATCTCTCTCGAATTTGCAGTGCAAGTTGTGTTAGAAGCAGTCCCATATATAGAGCCATGCAAGCCTAACGTGATGGGACATCATGAAGTGGGCAGTGAGTGGAGATCACTGTCACGTACCGTATTATATGCCGACCCAACCGCCCTTCGGCAATAGAAATTTCAATTCTTTGGAATCAAGACAACTACACCCAACTCATGTGGTGTTAATTCATGGTCGTTGGTGGTGGAGTGGACTTGCATGCAATGATAGGACTCCTCGTGAGGCTGATTAGGAACGACACACGGAATTTTGGTTTAGGAAATTTAAAAGTGGAGTTGATAAGTTTTTTTAAGAGTGTCGTGATATGGGCTGTGATAATGTTGTTTATAAATGGGTTTAGTTATTTGGTTTGTGTTAATGAACAGGTCATGCTGAGTCATATATCAGATTTAGGCGTCTACAATTTTGTATTACTGCGTACTATATTAGTTTTGGAATAGTGAAAATCAGAATTGTACTTAAGTGAAAGAGTAGTTATATACGGACGCGAGCGTCCGTGACGCGTCCTACGTGGAATAACACGTCAGCTGCCAGGTGTGCGTCCAGTCAACCAAAACCTCTGCGCGGGGAAATGTATACGAATTGTTGGGTGCGACGGTTCATTTCCCTAAATCACGATTTGTTGGGTGCGACGGTTCATTTCCGTGCGACGGTTCATTTCCCTAAATCACGATTAGACGGTTCGACTTCACGTACATCAGTAGCGGCGGTACAGCATTCGAGTAACTTTCCCCATTTCACCCGGAGTTCCTTTCCATACGCTCATCCAAAACCTTCATTGCTCCAAAACCTTTCCATTCCAGTAACGAAAACCAAGACAAGGCGAAAATGGATCCTTCTCTACCTGAAACCTCCATTGCTCCTGAAATTTTAGCCGCGCAGGTGTTTTGTCAACCATGTTCTTTCTGGTTCATTTTAAGGTTCATTATTGGCCTCTAACAATTTTTTTGTGTGGTTTAAGGGAAGCACGTACTACTTCCGCGAAACCAAGTGCGGTTTCGCGGCCCTTCACAAGCAGTTCGACCGGATGAAGGAGGAGGAGAAAAATGTCTTCCAACGGACGCCTTTCGGTCACTTCCTCAGCTTTCCTCACGTCACAACTGACAACGAGATACTGGGTTGGTTCGTCGAACACTTCGACGCCAATGAAGTCGGTCTGAGAATAGCCACTGGGGTGGTCCCATTTACGGTAGAAGACGTCGCCCTTCTACTTGGACTAAGAGTACATGGGCAGAGAGTGGATATGGATGCCATGTACGTAGCGAAACGTGACGGGGTTAACCTCGACAACACCCAGCTACTGGGTCATCTTACCGCCACGAGCAAGATGGGCGAGGAGGAGGAGCACGTCCGACTCCTTATTTCTATGATTTTCAATCATTTTTTGTTCTTCGATGGATCACTGCGAACTAAAGCGTGGTACACGAAACACCTTAAGAACCTCAAGCGCCTCAAGAGATATGCGTGGGCAAATGCGGTTCACACTTTCTTGGTTGAAGGCCTGGAGGAAGCCCAACGGGACCTCTCGAGGAGGAGATCGTCAGCGAACTTCTCTATGAAGCAGGGCTACGTGTCTGGTTGCGTTGCCGTATTACAAGTAAGCATCTTGGTCCGGAATGAGTGTTGTGTCAGTCCGGAATAGTGTCGGTTTATGTCCGGAATAAGTGTGTTGCCTGTCCGGAATAGTCCTGTATGTGTCCGAAATGACTGTCTTGCTTGTCCGGAATACGTCTTGTGTCTGTCCGGAATACGTCTTCTGTCTGTCCTGAATAGTGTTGTCTCTGTCCGGAAAAAGTGTCTTGAGGTTTTCCGGAATAAGTGTCTTGTGGTTGTCCGGAATGAGTGTTGTGTCAGTCCGGAGTAGTGTTGGTTTATGTCCGGAATAAGTGTGTTGCCTGTCCGGAATAGTCCTGTATGTGTCTGGAATGATTGTCTTGTCTGTCCGGAATACGTCTTGTGTCTGTCCGGGATAAGTCTTGTGTCTGTCCTGAATAGTGTTGTCTCTGTCCGGAATAAGTTTTGTGTCTGTCCGGGATAAGTTTTGTGTCTGTCCTCAATAGTGTTGTCTCTGTCCGGAATAAGTGTGTTGCCTGTCCGGAATAAGTGTGTTGCCAGTCCGGAATAGTCCTGTATGTGTCCGGAATACGTCTTGTGTCTGTCCGGAATAAGTAATTTGTATGTCCGGAATACGTCTTTGTCTGTCCGGAATAAGAGTTGTGTCTGTCCGGAATAAGAGTTGTGTCTGTCCGGAATAAGAGTTGTGTCTGTCCGGAATTAGTGATTAACGTTATGAGACTGTCCTGGGGATGTTATGTTTCTGTTTTTTAACTTATTCCTGTTTTCAGGTGTGGCTTTGCGAGAAGTTCAAATTGGGGGATCCCCGGTCAGCATTTCCACGGTTCAAGTGTTGGACCGAAATGTTTAGCAGACGCCAAATCCTTAGAAAATGGGAAGATCGAGGCATCAACTTGTCCCGGATATACTCGGGCCAATTTGAGTTGAAGGGCACCCCAAAACTCAGTGCACGGGAGCATTCACTGTTGTCAGAGGATCAATTTCCTCCTGCAGCAGCAACTCCCGCAGCGAAGGAAACACCTTCAACTCCTGCAGAAGCAACGGTCGCCTCGAAGGAAACACCTTCAACATCCACTCTACCAAGGATACAACTCAGTGAATGCAGCATTCCATGTGACCCACTGCTACAAGAGTTGGAACTTAGTGAGGTGAAGACGAAATGGCTGCGAGCCGAAGCAGCACTTAGGGAGGCGACCGTTAAAATTAACAACCTGGAGGAAGAACTGCGGATCTCTCAAGAAGAGTGTCGTGAGCTGAGAGTCCGTGGGGAGGAGGAAGAGAGGGAAAAGAGGGAGGAGGAAGAGAGAAATAAGAGGGAGGCGGAGGAGAGGGAAGAGAGGGAAGAGAGGGAGGAGGAAGAGAGAAATAAGAGGGAGGCGGAGGAGGAAGAGAGAAATAAGAGGGAGGCGGAGGAGAGGGAAGAGAGGGAAAAGAGGGAGGAGGAAGAGAGAAATAAGAGGGAGGCGGTGGAGAGGGAAGAGAGGGAAAAGAGGGAGGAGGAAGAGAGAAATAAGAGGGAGGAGGAGGAGAGGGAAGAGAGGGAAAAGAGGGAGGAGGAAGAGAGAAATAAGAGGGAGGAGGAGGAAGAAAAGGAGGAAGTTATGAGGAGACAGGAGGAAAGAAAGAGGAAGGCTGGGGTTGCGCTTCCGCTTTTGCACCCCAAAAAAATGCGGACCTTTAAACCACGCTTGCGCACAGAACACATACACGAAGCGCAAAGCAAATCTGGCCAAGATGAGGCACAGAAGATTGCCGCAGAAAAACAAGAACAAATAAAGGAGGCCGAAGAAGCCACCACAAAAACAAAAGGGCCCGAAGAAGCCAGTGAAGAAAAAGCGAAAGATGAACTGGCCGCCCTTGTTTCGTCCACGAGGCCAGATGTGGATGATACCGCCTTGAGAACGCTGACCAATGATGAGGTACATCGTTTATTGAATGCAACGGCCCCCGAGCGAGAAGCAAAAGATATTATCTGGAGGGGGGTTCTCAGCATTATCAGCAGGGGTGATCTCAAGGAAATAATTTCGCGAGGCACAGAAATCACCAACGAAACGCTTGACGGCCTAATTGAGGTACTCGTCAGAAGAGGAGGGCAACAAAAGGTGGTCTGCTTATCATCCTTCGAATCGGAAATGATTGTGGAGGGACAGGGAGAAGATATAAAGAGAGATTATTTACTCCCAAAAATGGAAGGACTTAATGTGGAGGAAGTCGTCATCGCACAGCCATGCTGTTTGTCCGGCCACTGGACTCTGTTCGTTGCCCACGGACCTCGATCGGAGTTCATTCAGTACAACAGCATCTCCCGCACGCTTAAAAGAGGTGAAAATCCTAACCTTTTAGTCGGAACTCATGAATGCACCGCGTCTAAGATAGCGGGATTCTGGCGAGGGTTTTTGGCGGTCGAATGGCCACTGAGAGTTGACAGGAAGGGTAGCCAACGACAGCTAGCGGGGAGTAACGACTGCGGGCCATACGTTTTGTACTGGATCAAGCGTTTGATGGAGAATGCTGATCCGACTCAGCCGAAGCAGAGCAAGGTTATTCACCGTTTTAGAGGCGATTTGGCCAATTTCTTACTCGAAGACTCTGGGATGTGCGATCAACAATAAACGACTCTGGATGTTTTAATTTTTTTTACAAAGTTATACATGTATACATGTTAAAATTACATAGACTATTTGAATGATTTATCAATACAATGACATTTGGTGTTGGGTTAAATTATCAATACAAGGACATGTATAAATAATCAATACTCTTAAACCGGACAACAAATACACCTATTCCGGACAGCAAATACACTAATTCCGGACAACAAATACCCTTATTCCGGACAGCAAATACACTTATTCCGGAAAAACTTAATGTTCCGTTTCTGGACAAAATTTATTCTTAAACCGGACAACAAATACACTTACTCCGAAAAACAAATACACTTATTCCGGACAGCAAATACACTTATTCCGAACAACAAATACACATATTCCGGACAACAAATACACATATTCCGGACAACAAATACACATATTCCGGACAACAAATACACTTATTCCGGACAGCAAATACACTTATTCCGGACAAAAAATACACTTATTCTGGGCAGCAAATACACTTATTCCGGACAAACTTTTTGTTCCGTTTCGGGACACACTTTATTCTTATTCCGGACAGCAAATACACTTATTCGGGACAGCAAGTACACTTATTCCGGACAGCAAATACACTTATTCCGGACACACTTTATTCTTAAACCGGACAACAAATACATTTATTCCGGACAACAAATACGCTTATTCCGGACAACAAATACACTTATTCCGGACAGCAAATACACTTATTCCGGACAAACTTTTTGTTCCGTTTCGGGACATACTTTATTCTTATTCCGGACAGCAAATACACTTATTCCGGACAGCAAAAACACTTATTCCAGACACTTTATTCTTAAACCGGACAACAAATACATTTATTCCCGACAACAAATACGCTTATTCCGGACAACAAATACACTTATTCCGGACAGCAAATACACTTATTCCGGACAAACTTTTTGTTCCGTTTCGGGACACACTTTTGTCTTAAACCAGACAACAAATACACTTATTCCGGACAACAAATACACTTATTCCGGACAAACTTTTTGTTCCGTTTCGGGACACACTTTATTCTTAAACCGGACAAACATGATACGTAATCCGGACGGACATATAACGTAATCCGGACAGACAAACAACGTAATCCGGACAGACAAACAATGTAATCCGGACAGACAAACAAATTACGTAATCCGGACATACTGGTCACTTAATCAGGACATAAATAAAACGTAATCCGGACATTGATGTAACGTAATCCGGACATACTGGTAACGTAATCCGGACATACTGGTAACTTATTCCGGACAGAAATTAACGTAATCCGGACAGACAAACAATGTAATCCGGACTGCCTAATTACGTATTCCGGACATACTGGTCACTTAATCCGGACTTTGATGTTACGTAATCCGGACATACTGTTAACTTAATCCGGACATACTGTTAACTTAATCCGGACAGACATACAACCGTACACTTATTCGGGACAGCAAGTACACTTATTCCGGACAGCAAATACACTTATTCCGGACACACTTTATTCTTAAACCGGACAACAAATACATTTATTCCGGACAACAAATACGCTTATTCCGGACAACAAATACACTTATTCCGGACAGCAAATACACTTATTCCGGACAAACTTTTTGTTCCGTTTCGGGACATACTTTATTCTTATTCCGGACAGCAAATACACTTATTCCGGACAGCAAAAACACTTATTCCAGACACACTTTATTCTTAAACCGGACAACAAATACATTTATTCCCGACAACAAATACGCTTATTCCGGACAACAAATACACTTATTCCGGACAGCAAATACACTTATTCCGGACAAACTTTTTGTTCCGTTTCGGGACACACTTTATTCTTAAACCGGACAAACATGATACGTAATCCGGACGGACATATAACGTAATCCGGACAGACAAACAACGTAATCCGGACAGACAAACAATGTAATCCGGACAGACAAAAAAATTACGTAATCCGGAGATACTGGTCACTTAATCAGGACATAAATAAAACGTAATCCGGACATTGATGTAACGTAATCCGGACATACTGGTAACGTAATCCGGACATACTGGTAACTTATTCCGGACAGAAATTAACGTAATCCGGACAGACAAACAATGTAATCCGGACTGCCTAATTACGTATTCCGGACATACTGGTCACTTAATCCGGACTTTGATGTTACGTAATCCGGACATACTGTTAACTTAATCCGGACATACTGTTAACTTAATCCGGACAGACATACAACGGTACAAAATTACTTAATATATTTGTCGCCATGAGAAATTAATTCACAAACGATCAAGCAAAGAAAGGGTTGAATCTTATGCAATAATACAATGACTTTCAACAAAATTACATACAATGACTTTCAACAAAATTACATACAATGACTTTCAACAAAATTACAATGACTTTCAACAAAATTACATAGGAATAATTCCAACCAAGGACAAATACAATAATCAAGGAGGAACTCCCTCGTAATGCAAATTCATGTCCCAGTCATCGAAATCGTGATCCCCCGGTTTGGGTGCTGCAGGGTGTAACGGGGGTAGAGCCTTCTTCCTGTTGATTTTCTTAACGTTACTTTTAATTATTTTCTCAGACAAAGAAATCCGTCGTTTGCTCGGCGGTCTGCCTTTCCGTATTGTCTTATCCGGATTGAGAACGGATGTACCAGCGAACACAGGATCAGGTCGTTGCATACGTTCCTTAAGCAACTCAAGTGCCTCTACCGCCTGAAGATATCTGTCGTTTGAGTCGAAAGCGGCCTCGGCGATCCAAAGCGCACGACCCATTATGTCGTCGTGGCGACGAAGCGCATCGTTCCCCGTTATGCCGCTTTGAAGAGGAAACTTGACTCCATAGCTCCTTCGGATATCCTTCCTCCATCGGTGGACGATGTAAAACTCGGGGAGCAACGCGTTTGGACGTATTCGGGCAATAACAACATAAACGTGACAACATAGGATACCGACGTGATCAAACATTCTGCAATCGCATACCCACTTCTCATCTCTAATTTGCACTGTGAACCGTTTCGACAATGGGAGGATATGTGTCAATACATGTTCGGTCACGTTGAAGTGCAATGTGTCGTCCTCGTTGAACTCATCCTTGATGTCGCAGTACATCATCTTCCCAATTTCTAACTGCACCTTCTTGAAGACACCCACCGTATACAACTCGCTCAATTGCCTCTCGAATGGATATTTCGAAATCAATTGCGGAGCCTTATGCTGACAATCGAAATCAGACTGAGCTTCCTTCTCATACTTGTGGCGTAGTGCGAGTTCGTATTGTTGAACGAACTGCTTAAGTGTCGTCCTTGATGTGAGGTACTTATCGAAGAAGGCGTTCATACCCTCACTTCTCTGGGTTGATGCCATTCCGGCGGAAAAACAATCCCGCGAAAATGCAGGTACCCAGTGCTCTCGAATTGCATAAATGGATCGGAGCCAATTATTGTCGTGCAACTCGAAATCATCTAGAAATCCCTGCCAATTCCGCTCGAATTCTGCCGGAGTCTTGGAATCGAATACACAGTTGTTGAGGTCAAACAACGTATGCTCCCGGTACTTCTTGGGCAGCTTCACAGGGGCCTTATTCATTATGTGCCATATACAAAATCTGTGCCGCGCTTCAGGGAACACAGTCCTCACAGCCGAAGCTATGGCGCCACATTGGTCTGTTATGATCGCCGGGGGGCTTGTATCTGCACACAAAGCGATCAAGATAAAAACATATGTTAATCCGGACAGAAATAACGTAAACCGGACAGACGTCAAGGGTAAACCGGACGAGCAAAAGACGTAAACCGGACAGACGTAAGGGATAAACCGGACGAGCAAAAGACGTAAACCGGACAGGCGTCAAGGGTAAACCGGACAGACGTAAGGGATAAACCGGACGCGCAAAAAACGTAAACCGGACTTACGTAAGGGATAAACCGGACGAGCAAAATACGTAAACCGGACAGACGTAAGGGATAAAACGGACGAGCAAAATACGTAAACCGGACAGACGTAAGGGGTAAACAGGACGAGCAAAAGACGTAAACAGGACAGACGTAAGGGATAAACCGGACGAGCAAAATACGTAAAACGGACAGACGTAAGGGAGTAACCGGACAGGCACACAACGTAAAATGGACAAAGCCGGACAAAATAAAACACGTACCGTTCATGCACGTCAACCATGTTTGGAACAACCAAATGTAATTTTGTGTCGTCTCGGAAGAGAGGAGTGCGCAACCGAGTAGGACGGACTGGTAGTGGTGATTTACCCCCACAAATGGGGCAAAAGGCATGTCATACTTGTTTGTTATGTATGTTGTGTCGAAACATATTGCATCTCCAAAGTAAGAGTAAGCAGCTCGAGACCGACTGTCGGCCCAGAACACATTTCGTAGTCTGCCTTCGTCGTCCATATCCATTACGTAAAAGAAGCGGGAATCATTCTTCTGCATCCTGATGAAATAATCTTGGATAGCTTGCGCATCTCCTGGTCCCATTTTGAGGTTTCTAACCTCGTTCACAACATTCCTGCGAAACATAATTTTTATGACAAAGCTAAATGCGTAACTTCAACCAGGTTAAGTGGAGAATAAATAACCTTAGGTCCCGCTCGTTGAAAGACAATTTATCGTGACCTCCAGCTTCGACCACAAAAGATTGCATGGTCTTGGCGGCAGATATACCGGCAGCATCATTGCACGAAATGCGTGCTCTGGCGGACTCCGGGACGGATCGTTTTTGACGGAGGAAGCGCATCTGGTCTTCCGACAGCATGGCGTGATTATGTTCGAGATCTACGTAGTTAATTACGTAGCCTCTGGATGGATTACCGGAGACCCTAATCCGCGCAGTGCATTCGACCCTACCAGATAACCTATGTTTCGGTCTACCTTCACCTTGGTTTCCGGGAGCATTACCTTCCTTTGAGCAAGTAAGAGTGGCCCGTATAACAACACCACGATCGTAATGAGATTGCCTTATCTTCACACCAAAACCACAGGAATCGGCGTATGAAACGTAAAATGCTTTGGCTTCTTCGAAGGAAGGAAAATTCATCATCACTTGAGGGACGTTGGAGGCAGGAGCCGGCTGTGAGGACACATTTACGAGTGCCATTACAGTACAACAAAAATGGAGGAAGGAGAGAAGAAGGAATGGTTCGTAGGATCGGAATAACCTAGACACTCATATTTGTATCTCCGTGACGCGCCAAACAATAAGAAAGAAGACGGAGGACGTGCTGATTTGAAAAGCATTAAATGCGATGGTGGACGCATCGGGAAAATAAAACAACAGCAACAAAAAATCAGGAGTAAGTAGTTCGTTTGTCCGGAATAAGTGTTCCGTCTGTCCGGAATAAGTATTCCAACTGTCCGGAATAAATAGTAACTGTGTCCGGAATAAGTTACGTGCTTGTCCAGAAACTAAAGAAAATGAATGACGTGTGTGTCCGGAAAAAAATGAATTTAATAAAGAGAAGGGAAGAAATAGGAGGACGAATGTTGAGTGTAGGAGCGCCAACATGAAGAAAGAATGGAGTGATTTGAGACGCATTAATGAGGGATGGCGAGGGATGGCGAAATTTGTACGAAACGAGGAATAAACTAAACAAAGAAATTGTTTCTGGGGAGAGAGCGAACTCAGCCGCGTCTGCTGACTGGGTTGCCCACATCAGCCATTCTGCTGACTGGGTTTGCAGCGTCCGTGACGCGAAGCGTTCAACAAACATTTCCCTAAGTGAAAAGGGTCTTATATTTTTCCCGATAATAAGTTAAAAAATTAGCTGAAATCATTGGAAAAGATATATACGTGGAGACTTTTTAGTCGTCAGGAAATTTCTTCCGTTCCATTGAACTTCATGGAAGTAAAACTGCTGCTGTTATTCATAAGTCACTTTAATATTCTTAATTGGAATCTTGTGTCGATTTCAGAGGTCACGTCTTGCCACTGTCGTGATGGGCACACATGCCCCACCAGCGGCTTTCTCGATTCTTAGGAAGCTTAGAAAATCTGTTGATTTCGTCGAAAATTGGCTGATATCTACCGATTGAATTTGTGTGCATTACAACACTGTTAACGGGCACCGGGTGTCCTGATTTCTCTCTATCTCAGACACGTTAGCTTCTCTCTCCACCACGTCAGTTCAAACCAACCCTCTTAAATTTTTCTTAACCACACTCAGAAACAACTCAACCGCACTACATTCGCTCCCCTACACGTCATTTCGGGATCAATTCTAGGTAAAACACGAAAAAATTATCAAAAAATTCTAAAAAATATAAACAAATAAAAAACTTATTTTCATAAAAATATATTTGCAAAAACGATTTTAAATAATTTTTAAAACATTTTCTAAACATACAAACACAAAAAAACAAAAAAAGTGACCAATGGGGGGGGCACGTGCCCCCAACCAACCAACCCATCCGCCCGCGTGTAAATTCGGGCGGATTCCCGCCCGAATTTCCACCCAGGCGGTGGGTTCAGAATTTTTTTATTAATAAAAATGTGATGTGTCGGGCAGTTGGTTAATCCGCCCGACTGTTAAGGATGACCTTAATGTCCGTAATTTTTTAATTTAATAAAAATAAATCTGAAATTAAAAAAATAACAAGAAAAAAAATTATTTCGAAATGTAATCCAATCGTGGGACATAGATCGGGAGTGTGAACCCGGATCTATGGGTCTGTTTGGTTAGAGAATCCAGCTCCCAACTTCTTCAGAGAATCTAGCTCCCCCACGAGAAGATGAAGGAGCTGCCCATCCCCCCTCAGCAGGATATGTTTGGCTTGGAAGCTGAACAATCGGAGAAGAAATGTCCCATCATGGTTGTAATACCCGAAATGCCCCCACCTCAAAAAATCCAGGGCAGGATCAGAAGAAACATGATTTTTTTTCCTGAACAGTGATCAGAGCTAGAGGAAGCACCCCCATGGCTGCTTCGATTTTCCACCTTGGACTCCGCGCTTGGAGCTGCGAATCTCTTTTCTGGGTGTCCGTTTGGATGGAGATTCGATTGAAGTTGAGATCCTGAGGGGTTGGAGAAGATGACTTCTGCCTAACCAAACGGACCCTATGACACAATTCACCTCAACTCCCTTCCTTCCCCTCCCCTCTCCTTTCTTAGCTTCCTCTCACATCTACTCCTCACATCTCTCTTCCTTCTTAACGCAATTATCTTCTGTTCTGATGTTGATCGGTATTCCGAATACATAACTCATCTAACTCAGCAGACTTCTCATTTCGGGACCAGGTTAATTCTTTCATGTTATTTATTATGTTTTTCTTAAGAATGATTAAAATTAAGACTTAATTCCAACTTTAAATAGATAGTAGTTGGAATAATTTGTTCTTATATTAAATTTATTTTTAAATATTAGTTGAATTTATGTTTCCGTTTATAATTACAATTAAAATAGTTTTGTTTGCATTTCATCATTTGTATAACATGCATTTTGTCATGGAACATGCATTTTCTATTTTGTTTACATTGTTAAATTTAATTTTTTGTTTGTTTTCATGAATAGTTTTTTGTCAAAATGACAAATTTTAGTAGAAGTCATTCCGTACAAAACGAATGTGAGTATAATGATGCAGTGAACAAAGAGTCTATTTCCTCACTCCTCGGAATATCAAATTGCATGTTTAGAGTGAATGACATTTGCGCAAATGTATGTACCAACAAAAATCATATTGTGTTAATTTGTCCAAATATTTAAATTACATATTTTTGGTTGGTGTATTTTGACGAAATATTGTAATATATTATAGTCGGAGGCTGTTTTGGACTGTCATGCACATCGTCCAGTCATTCCTTTTCACGAAAGTTGTAGTGAGACACTCAAAAATTTGGGACTATATCAGCTTGCTCAGATAAGGCATACAAGGACAAACCACAGATTGATTACTGCACTTGTAGAGCGTTGATGTCCCGAGACTCACACTTTCCACTTGCCCGTTGGGGAGGTTGGACTGACATTGCAGGATGTGAGCTGTTTGTAGGGTCTACCTATCACTAATCTTCCAATAATCGGGCACAATGATCGAGATAGTCGGGAGCTAATTAAAAACGCTTTTGAGATTGATATCAATGCCGATATGATGAGAAAAGTTAAGCACACAGTGGCAGCAGATGAGCAACAAATTGTTAAAAAGTCGGGATTTAACATCAATTTGCAATGGTTGCGGGCAATTACGAGAACCTCCTGGATAAACCGACAGATGAGCAAGTGACTCGATACACACGAACTTTCATTTTAGATTTGTTCGGATCATTGGTTTTCCCTGATACCTCTGGAGCAAGCGTCTCAGTCATGTATTTGAGATTTTTGCAGGATTTGGATAAGCCGATAGTGTACAATTACATTCAACCATAATAAAACACATTCAACCTTACAATACATTCAACATAATAAAATACATTCAACCTCACAATACATTAAACATAATAAAACTCGTAATTAGTCATTGTTGGTGTTGTTGCAACGATCTCTTGTGTGATTAATTGAACTACAACCTGTACAATGACCTGGACCTATCATTCCTTCCATGACATCCATCGTCATTGGTAAACCCTTTGACCTTCTCCTTCCTTTCTACTAAAATGCAATTAGTTGAATTTTTGACATAATTACTAATTATTAATCAGTGATAATACAAATTAAGAAGGAAAAAATTACTTCAAATATCACCAACTAAGCCCCATAGATCAGAAATTTGATATCACCGGAATTTGTTTTTGTAAATCAGCTAAATTTGAAGACTGTGTAGGGCAGAATGAGTGAGAAATATGGAATGAAAGAGAAACGGAATGGATGGTGGGTTTTATGGTCGTCAAATTCCACGGATCGGGGGTGTGAACTCCGATTGGATTAGATTTCGAAATAAAAAAAATTCCCCTATTTTTTAATTTCAAATTTATTTTTATTGAATTAAAAAATTACGGCATTAATGTTGGATTTTCCACTCATGACCGATTAAACTTCTATAAATATTACAACAAAAACTTTTTAGATGAAAAATAATGTCCAGGTATCAGTTTATTCCGACTTTCCGAGCTGATTGGATAATCAATCTGATAAACAATACAATGTCGGTTTGTATTATCTATTAATTTTGGCCCTTAAGTATTTAGTATATAATATATACAAACGGATAAGTGGATTAGATATTGTAAACGCACCGTAATGTTTGTTAATTTGTAGAAAGAAACTTCTTCATTCAAAGTCAACTACAAATTTAGTACGTAGGTTATAGTGCTTTTATACTCCAAATACACAATTAAAATCCAATATCGTTTCTCTACCGAACTTAGCATTGATAATTGATCATAAAGTTGAAGTTCCAGTTGGATCAGTTGGGTCTACATATTTTCTTTGAACTTGACTTATGATTGCCCTTTCTTGTTCATAGAAATGGTGGCTTTTACTATTGCAATTTTAGGTGAGCTACCTGCCAGTATTAGCATGCCGAACATATATAATTCACTATTTGTATTTGTAGAAGGCATTTCCCATTGCATCCATCAGAAACCAAGGGGGTGTTAGTGGCGCGGAAAGTTCCGGAAAGTGATTTTCGGAGTCAATAGGAAAGCAGAGGAAAACAGAATCCAGTGGAAAACAGTTTCCCTTTGACTGAATTCTGTTGTTTGTGTCTGCTTCGGAAAACAATTTGGATAAGAAAAACGGACGACCGAACTAGTTTCGGTCGACCGAAATGCGACTTCGTCATAGTGAACGTAAACGGAAGACCGAACTAAGTTCGGTCGTCCGAACGGGTCATTCTAGTTACGAATTCGGTAGACCGAAATATGTTCGGTCGTCCGTTATATTCATTTTCGGTGGACCGAATGTTTGACGGTCGACCGAAAAAATTCGGTTTCCGTGGTTTTCCAACCTCAAAGTGACGGAAAACTCAAAGAAAATTTTATACATACCACAGAATCTGACGGAATCCGTGTTTTCGTGCACAACCCAACCCTTTCTCAGGGTCTCATCAGTACACAATAGGTAGATTGTCAACAATTGAACATAGTAAGTCATGGTTGTAACATCCCGAAACAGCGAAAATTTAAAAATTTATAATCAAGACAACATAGCTCAATAATCAAAGACGGGACTGTTACTTCTCATAAAACATATAAGCGGTGCACCATATTACATCAGAGTTTGTCAAAACGATACATGATTACAACAGAACAACAAAAGAAGATAAACATAATCATGTCGACCTCAGTGGTCCGAATAGAGGATCTGATCCCAAGATACGTGCGCCCGTTGATCACCACCCAACTGGACCTACTACGGTCCTGAAAAAGATGCAACAACAATGCTTGTGTTTCCATAAGGAAACTCCGTATGCCAAACTCACCAATATGCATGCAGTAGTACAAATGAACATATCATACTAGTAGCACGTCGTGTCATCAACAGTAAGGAAAACAGTTCCCCCAAAGGGTAACACAGGACCTCAGTCCGACAATCATCATCGGGTCTCCCGAGGAGACCTACCGTAGGCACATACGGTCTAACGGAGCAAGACGTGACACCCCCCACACGCGGCTACACTAAACATGGGGTTCGACAAGAGGCATCCGCCAGGTCCGTGCCATAAGAAACAGATCTGTAACTTCGTGGTCGAAACCACACCAACGGAGCCGTCACTCGGTCGGTCCATCAATCATCATCTCAGTAGGTGCCCAGCTGAGGAAAACATAACCGGAACAACATCAACCCATCATACAACATAGCCGGAACAACATCGACCCATCAATCATCATCGCCGGAACAACATCTGCGGCATCAATGACACAACATCGGTGGTCCAACAATAAGTCCGGCACAGCATCGGACGGGTCCAGACCGAAGTCCGCCAGGTCATCAGGCTCCACGAGCCGCAAACACCAACGCCAACACTATAAAAACAGGGCAGCAACCTCCGTCGCCATATAGGCTGGTAGTCACCTCACCCAACGACAGTTGCGTGCTTGCACAATCATCATACATTGGGATCTGCGATCCCTCAGGCTGCTACTCTACAATGAGCCCAATCAATCCATCATATTAGTCACGATCCATACATGGAGGTGACGCGTCCCGAACACCCTTCCACACGGCGGTCCTTGGGCAGGCACGCGGAACGCGCCCACCGTCACCTCCCGGCTCACGCACAAGGCAAAGACACAAGTTTCCGTGGACATAGTTGACATTAAAAAAAGGAACCAGGAATTCAGTCCTATGCAAAAACGGTCGACTGAAGGAGGCAACCCGGTCGACCGTTTCCTCAAGGGAATCGGTCGACCGAAGGTCTGCAATGGTCAAACTATTTGCGCAAAACTTAAGTCCCAACGGTCTACCGAAAGTCTAAAACCGGTCGACCGAACGAGGTCAAAATCCAGAGTCTGGTCAACATTAATTCAAAACTATTGGTCGACCGACTCAGGAGTCTCGGTCGACCGAAAACTACCAGGGCATCCTATTACTTCTAAGTCATATAACGGTCGACCGCAACAAGCATAAAATGTTCCAGTACACTTAAGTTCCGGTCGACCGACCCAAGGAATCGTCGACCGAAACACAACAGGCAGTCAAAAATACACTACATCGGTCGACCGTCCAACGGGATCCGGTCGACCGTTGGTCGTCTTCAACCTCGCGCCAGCCAAAGTTTGACGAGGAAAACGTCACCGGAGAGATCTCCGACCTCCCCCGACCGACCAACACCACCCTCCCACGAGGGTGAGCAACCACCAAACACACTAAGAACCGGCATACCTCAAATGTGGGATCACCGGAGAAGATCGGAGATCCAAACCACACCAACTCCTCAGCAGCCGCCTACGTCCCGTGCGCCCCGCGTTTCTCCTCCAACTCCTAGCTGGCCTCCACGCGCCGGAGACGCCTCCACAAAGTCTGGTCGTCGGAAGAGAGGAAGGGAGTGAGTGAGAGATGAATGACAGCAACAAAATGGAAGAAGAAGAAGAAAAGAAAGGAGAACGAATTTGGTTTATAAAACCCAAACCCATCCATAGCAACTCCCTCCTCTCCACAACAACCTACCACCCAACCCACACCCCTCACGTCACTGTTCCTCCTCTTCCCCACGCACGCATTGTTCACACTACTTCCCTATGCAAACTTCACCCTAATCCCCTCCTAATCCCCCGTTAGTACCCTAATGGGTCAGGGACATAACAATGGTAGCAATTCATAATTTAATTTCGAACCAGTCTAGTAAATATATTGATATAGGTTATATTTTTAGAAGCAAAAAATAGAAGTGCAGCTGCAATAGTGATGTGTATTTTCCTACCAACATCAGTGGCATAAATGCTCATGACAAAGAGCAAAAATTGCACTGTCATGTCTCGAGCTCGACCTGCAGAACTGAGATGCATTTAAGGGGATGAGCCCAGTCAATTTTTCCCCAACGAGCTTAATCTATTTAGGCTCTGAACAACATTGGAGTTCATGGCAGACTACATTAATAGGTCAAAACAGCCTTTTCTGGTCCACCTCATTAATCTCTTCTTGGGCAGTGAGTGTATTTCTCCGGTCATCTAGGGTGTAAGGCAGAGAAGTTTGACATTTGACAAGTCCTTGTGGTGTTTTGGATTGTGTTTGAAAAAAAAACTTACTTAGAAACATATATTTGGATGCTATCCTATCGATAGCCCAGTCATTAGTGCAACTGTACAACTTAGGTTGAATGGAAGAAAGTTCCAAACTGTGAGAACTGACTCCATCTGTAAGTCTTCTTTTTTTACATTTATTTTATTATTACTGTGTTGGTTAAATTAGGTTTGGACTTTGGAAGCATAATGTTGAGAAACAAATGAAACGCATTGAACTAGTGAAGTAATTATTTTGGATTCCTATTATGTATTTGGTATAATTTCCTTCATGTCCTCTAAAAAATTAAAAATACCACTGAAAATTCTATAGTTTTTCAAAATATCTTAAATGCTCTTCAATTTGAAGTTTTGAACCAACCTTCCAACGATACGCTTATGGAAGTAATTATTTTAGATTTTGACCACAATGGAAAAGTACAACGAAAACTAAAGCATAAATGGATGAGAAAAGAGCACAATTGAAAATTTTGATCAAATTGGAATGTCTTTATGATGTTACGAAAAATTGAATGTATTTATGAAACATTTGTGAAAATTGTAGCTCAAGATTCCATCACAATATAAGAAGTCAAAATCAACTTGCCCATTGGATTAGGACCTAAAAGAAGTAGCGAACCTGCTGTCAATACTTGTAACAGTATTAGAAGTTATGCTCCACAGCCCAAAGATTACAAACCAGCATTCAATTCTCAACTTACTCCAAGATACCATTCCATTCTCTCCCGTCTAGACACAATCCACCCATTAATGTATGTCATCATTCTTTTATATCTACTGTTGCATCTCCTCTGGTTAATTTTCTGTAATGGTAGTGGTGGTGGACTCCTTGGGTAAGAATGAGTGGTGTTGGTGAGAGTGGAGATATGGAGTCTTTGGCTTCTGCTTCTTGCTCTTCTAGTTCTTCTCTCCATACGAAAACATGGAGGTGAGTGCAACTTTTTACATTTTGTGGTTATGTTGGTTTTAGTTCAGAGGAGGTTTAAATTTGCTAATTATATGTGGTATTTTTCGGAACGAGAAGGAAGACGTATTATTATTGTCTTTAAGAGTCGAACCTGTGACCTTTGGAACAAAAGTGCCACTTATAGTTGTGTCTAATGAACCACTCAGAGGTGTTCTTGCTTCACCTGTGGGGGTTAGCAATTTCTTGGTTACATGGTTTGTTATTAGAAGTTATTGCTGTCTTCGGTTGGAGGAGTTAAGATGGTATTTTGCCCGTTTGGACAACAAAAACAACTGGTGTTCTTTAGTTGATGTTGGGAATACGGGATTCGGTGAGGACCAAATTCCACAGTTGATGTCTGAGAAAATGACTTTCTAATTATATAAATTGTGTTCTTAATACCTTCCACGGTCCACCGATTGATGGTTGTGAGAAAGTTTGTTACTTCGAAAAAATTTCTCACGATTACTTGGTGACTTTTTCGCCTTTCTAATGAAATTGTTCTCTTCAGTGGCTTTGAAAGAAAGTTTGATTTCAGTAAGCACGTCAGAAATAATGAAGACTCGGTGAGCACACACTGGACTAGCCTTGAACATGTGTTTATATAATGTGGGTAAACGAAGACCAATCTAAAAAATAATTCTTTGGTTTCCACCAACAGAATCCCGCCAAAACCACGCAACTTAATGGAAATCCAGGAGTAGAGCATCCACATTGTCGAGTTGCCACGCCAAAGCGTAGAACTTCATTGGAAAATGATGTAAGTTTTCCCCATATGTTCAGCAAGAAATAGTCAGCCTGATAACTCATATTGTCACCTTACTGTTATGCTACCTAGTGACTTATTTTCCCTGTAATATGCAGTATTTTACATCAAGTTTCAATCTTTGATAGTTGGTGGAGTCTTAACATTTCATTCTCAAATATTTGACTAAACTTGCTTGTAGATAGAACAGCTTCAAATGCGTTTGCATCAAGAAAAGATTGTCCGAATGATGCTTGAACGAGCGCTTGGTAGGGCATCAAGTGCGATATCTCCAGGGCACAAACACATTCCTACCGAGGTACAATTGGTCTGTGACTGTAAATTTGGTGACTGGAGGGAAAACATATTCAAACATATTCAGTTTGGTGCCTAATGTGTATATCACTAGTTTTTTTTATGGGAACGGCAACTTGTGTAGGCTAAAGAATTGATTTCAGAGATCGAATTACTCGAAGAAGAAGTTGCGAGCGGTGAGCAGCATGTTCTCTCCCTCTACAGAAGCATCTTTGATCAATGCATTAGCAGATCATCATCGATTCGGGGCTCTCAGACCCCATCCCCATCTCACACAAAACCCAGAACAAGAAAAAAGGCAGATGTCATCTCCAATGCCTTTTGCTCCTCAAGAAAATTCTCTTTGCACTCTTTCCAAGTCCTCGGTTCCTTCAAGGATTCCAAGAAGAAATTTTCATCACCGAAATCTGTAAGAGCAAACCAATCGAGCCAAAGAAGAGACTTTCCCATAGCTTCTTCAATGGTCAGATTGATGTCATAACAAGAGCTAAATTGCATATAGAGTGCCATCAATTATCATTTGCATTTTCTAATCAACAATTGTATTTCAGGTTCAGGAACATAATTCGGCTACTTTGTGGAATCATCTCGAACGTTGCCCAAATAAGTTGTCAGAGGACTTAGTCAGATGCATGGCATTGATATACCATTCGTCGTCTGTGGAAGCAAACAGGGATGCAGGAAATTCGCAGTTGCCTTTGTCGTCGAGGTCATGTACCACTGCAGTCCTTCCAAGACACAAAATTGGTGATGACCAGGACTCATCTAGTAGACACATAGTACGTATATCATGCTTATCAAGAATTAAGAAAGAAATCTCAAACGCATCGGTAGCTATGAACAATTACAGGTTACAAAGATTATTTTTCCTCTCCTTTGGTGTGTTTTTTTAATACAGTATTTAAATATCATTGTCAATTGTTTCAGAGAACTAGTTGAGCAGCTCGAGTGTGTGGACTTGAGCACTTTAGGAACTAAAGCGAAACTAGCATTTTGGATTAATATCTTTAATTCCCTTGTAATGAATGTAAGTATTCCAGCAGAAAACTTGTGAATTATTCTATTCAAATTTGAATTGATTGCCCAACTTGCTTTGTGCAGGCACATTTAACTTGTGGTGTCCCTTACACTTCGTTAGGAAGAATATCCTTGTTCCATAAGGTAGTGAATGACTTTCCCATTTTCTTTTAGTGCTTCGACCAAGATGAAAAACTCCTGCTTAGGCGCGCAAGCACCGATATGATTATCTGACTTGTGGTTAATCTCTTCTTCTAACTATAGTAAAGGTTATCATCTCTGTCACGAGGATTGTCACGTTTACGCGTCCGACTAGCATTGAGTATTAAAGTGTGGATGTCCAGTTTATGAATTGATCTTGAAATCTAGAAGCCATTACAAAATTCTGTTAATAATTATCTGAACTTCTTAGCGCAGGCTACCTACAATATTGGGGGACATGTAATTAGTGCTGGTGCTATAGAGAACATCATACTGTCTTGTCATGCACCTCGATTTACCAGTGTAAGAACCTGATTTTTCCTCTTGTTAGAACTGATAAATTATGTTAATTTCCAGCAATCCTTATTCAGTAATAAGGTTTGCATTTGGTCATGATATCTCTATTATAGCCGGTCAACGCGATTGAAATTTCAGTTAAATTTTCCCGCATGCTATCTTCAAGTTTCATATTTTGTCATGGAATTCCTGTAAAATTTTATTCTCCAACCTTCTTCTCTAACTCCACTTGTTTTTGCAGTGGTTTGAGACCGTACTTTGTAGTACCATCAAGAAGAAATCTGAGGATGAGAAGCAAATCCAGAGTTCAGGTTTGAACCTTTCAGTTTCGGACCCTCGTGTTTACTTCACCCTCTGCACTGGTGCTTCTTCTGATCCGATGGTATCTCAACACTCTCACTTTGCAGCAACATTTTTAACCCGCATAATACGTAATCGTGAATGATAATTCTCATGTAGTTCAAGGTATACACATCCAAACACATCGAAGAAGAGTTGGAAATGGCGACGAAAGATTTTCTACAAACGAACGTGGTTGTAAAGAAATCGAAGAAAATTTTGCTACCAAAAATGCTCGACAGATTCGCTAAAGAGTGCTCCATTACAACAGACGATCTCCTTGTGTGGGTATGTGATAATGTTGATAGGAAACTGCAGGAGTTAATACAAACATGCATTGGTGTAAACTGCAAGAAGAAAGCTTCACAGGTAATTGAATGGATCCCCTACAATACGAAGTTCCAGTATACGTTTGAGAAGAATATGACTTGAAACCAATACTCTCTTGACGTATTGATCAGTTTGAATTGTAATTTTCTTGCAGAAGCCTGTGATTATCAGTTGAAATACAAAAATTTGTAATGGAACTTCTTGTTAGCCTCTTTGTTCTACATCAAAAGGAATACCCTTACAAACAACATAAGTCAATGCAGGCTCGTTACCTCTCCAGTTAGCGACATCGTTGTGCTAGCAACATATCTGCTCAAATCTATTCAGTACCATTTTCTCTGACACACAATGTGGTTAACTGGTGACAGTAAAAGCTCATTAACCTCACCTACACGTTAAATTCCATCAAGTTATGTTGAAGATATTAAAAGTATCAAATAAATGTATACTAACGGATAGATCTTTGTATATATATACTCATGTATTCAAACATCAAAATACACAGAAAAAATATCAAATAAAACATCTTCTTCCTTCTTCCCAATTCCTACACCTTCTTCCGACCAATTTCTTAACATGGTATCAGAGCTTCAAATCCTCACATAAAGCCTCAGATTTCCCCTGAAGTCCTCATCGGCCTAACATCTTCCTTGGGGGTTGAAGGTCGAACACTCCTCATCCAAACCCAAGAAGGAGAAGAAAAAAAACAACAAAACAGACATGTCAGACGGCAACAGAAATCAGCCGGAGATGGTGAATCCCCATCGCCTCGTCACGACGGCTCTAAACGGGGCCAACTATTTATCCTGGGCGCGTGCTGTCACCCTCTCCCTCAGTGGCAGGGGAAAACTTGGCCACGTCACCGGGAGAACTCCAAAACCAGAAGATACATCAGAAAAAAATCAAGATGAATGGCAAACCTCGGATCACCAAGTGATGTCATGGATTATCGCATCCATGCAAAATCACATCGCCGAGATTTTCATCTACAAAGAAAGCGCAAAGGAGTTGTAGGACTCGGTCCGAGACCACTACGGCAAAGCTGAAAACTTTGCGCATCTCTTCAAAATCAAACAGGAGATTGCACAAACTCAACAACATGGAGCTTCAGTCACTGAGTACCTCGGTACTCTCAGAAGAAAGTGGGACGAGCTAAGGATCTACGAACCCCCAATTGCTGACCCAGAAATCATTAAAAAACGACAAGAGCAAAATCAAATCTACCAGTTTCTGGTAGGGTTAGATCCGAGCTACGAGACCATTCAGTCTCAAATACTCATGGCATTAGATCTTCCAAGCCTCGCAAACATCATAAGTCTTGTTCAGCGCGAGGAAACAAGAAGAAATACAATGAACAATCACAACAAAAATCAGAACACCGACAACCAAGCCCTCATCGCCGGTCGAAACCAAGCTCAGGGAACGAAAAAAAGGTTCGGAAACAAAAGCAACGAACACTGTGAAAACTGCAAGAAACCAGGACACAACAAAAACTCGTGCTGGTTTTTGTTCCCGCACCTCAGACCACAAAAACCCGAAAGAAACACAAAAGCAAATCTGGTGGAAGGCAACAACAACAGTCTTCTCGGAGGAAGCGACAACGCCAACCTACTCGGAGGAGGCGGCAACGCCAACCAGGTCGGAGGCGCCGACTTCACCTTCCGGAGCAGCAACCGACACAACGAATACGAAGGGTTACAAAACCCTAGCGGTTTCGCGGATAACACCGCGTTATATACAAACCGCGTATCCGGATCCGGAAACCTGACTCCGCGAATCCGAATGGAAACTAGTGCTACCGGATCTGATGTTATCGGATATGGATCAAGCAATCCGAATCCGCCAAACAAGATCCAATTAAAAAACCTGGTAAATCAGCTAAATGATTATTTGCAGAATACCCCTCCTGCAACAGATAATTATGCAGGTATTACCAACCTTCCTAATTTTACTGCTTTCTCTGAAATAGCATCCAAATCACAAAATAAACCCTGGATTATTGATACCGGAGCAACCGATCACATGACTGGTGATCCAACTCTACTTAGCAATATAAAACAAAATCTTAAGTTATTAAATAACTTTGTAACTGTTGCTAATGGAAGTAAAGTCCAAATTAAAGGAATAGGAAAGACAAACTTAGTCAACAACACTTCTGATAATGTTCTTTTTGTGCCTAATCTCGATGCTAACCTTGTATCGGTTGCCAAACTCACCAAAAATCTTAATTGTAATGTTATATTTACTCCTAATGATGTTATTTTTCAGGATCGTATCACCAGGAGGATGATTGGTAAGGGTATCCTCTCGAATGGTCTCTACATTCTAGAAACCAAGAAGAAAGTTCTGCATACTCATATGGTACATAATCACATCCTTTGGCACAAAAGGATGGGTCATCCTTCATCAAATGTACTGCATTCTTTATTTCCCATTTTTAAAAATGAACTCTTATACGATGTTTGTCAATTTGCTAAACAATCTAGATTACCATTTCAAAATTCTAGCACCAAAACTCATTCTCTTTTCGAACTAATACATTCGGATATTTAGGGTTCAGCCCCCGTTGAGTCTTACAATGGTTTCCGATACTTTATTAGCTTTATTGATGATTTTTCTCGAGCCACCTGGATTTATCTTTTAAAAAACAAATCAGACACCTACTCTATTTTTTGCGAATTTCTTCGTTACATAGAAAATATGTTTGATGCAAAAATCCGTGTTTTTAGATCTGATAATGGTTCTGAATACATGAGCAATTCATTTCAAATTTTTTTACGACAAAAAGGTATTTTTCATCAAACCTCATGTATTAATACTCCTCAACAAAATGGGGTGTCTGAGCGAAAAAACTGACATCTATTAAATGTTACTCGCTCCCTCCTTTTTCAAAATAATGTCCCAAAAACCTTTTGGTCCGACGCTATTCTAACTGCTACCTATATTATCAATCGTCTTCCTAGTCCCACTACTAACTATAAGAAACCCCTAGAAATCCTATATAATAAAAAAAAATCAATCGAACATCTCAGAATTTTTGGTTGCACATGTTTTGTCCTAAAAAAACGAGAAGATAAATTTGATCAAAACTTCATCAAATGTATCTTCTTAGGATATTCCTTTAGTAAAAAAAGGTACAAATGCTATGACCCAAACAATAAAAAAACTTACGTCTCCAGAGATGTCACATTCTTTGAAAACATTCCATTTTTTCACAAACCTGGGCAAGAGGAACACACCTCCTCTGTCGCAGTTCCTCACACTGACCTGCCTCCTACGACATCACCAACAACCGAAGAAGGAGAAATGAAGATGAAGGAGGAGAAAATGAAGAAGGAGAAAATGAAGACGAAGGAGGAAGAAATGGACACGAAGGAGAAGAAAATGAAGGAAGGGGAGAAGAACCTCCGAGAAGATCTACACGCCCATCTCACCTCCCTACCAGGTTCAATGATTATTTTCTATCACACACCAAATATCCTGTCCAAAACTCCAAATATCCTATCCAAAACTTTCTATCATATCAAAAAAATTCTCAACAACATCAAGCCTTTCTAGGAAATTTAGACACAAACAAAGAACCTACACATTACCATGAGGCTATTAATGATCCAAAGTGGATTAAAGCCATGAATGATGAATTACAAGCTCTAAAAGATAACCACACCTGGACGCTTGTTCCTCTCCAACCAGGTATCAAACCTTTTGGATGTAGATGGATCTACAAAATTAAATATCATAGCACTGGGAAAATAGAAAGATATAAAGCATGTCTTGTGGCCAAAGGATACACCCAGACTTATGGCCTTGACTATGTAGAAACATTCGCTCCTGTAGCCAAAATGAACACTGTTCGGGTTCTTCTTTCTATCGCTGTAAATCACGGATGAAAATTATTTAAGATGGATGTCAAAAATGCATTCTTACAGGGAAATCTTGAAGAAGAAGTCTACATGACTCCTCCACCTGGAATCACCACGTGTCCCAACCAGGTATGCAAGCTTTATAAATCTATATATGGGCTAAAACAATCACCTCGTGCCTGGTATGCTAAACTCAGTCTCTCTCTCCTTAGCTATGGATTTACTAAAAGTTCTGTTGATGCATCCATGTTTACAAAACATAGTCACAACACTACGATTATTGTTCTTATTTATGTCGATGACATCATTCTAACTGGAAATAATAATCATCAAATAACATTAGTTAAAGAATACCTAAAATCAAAATTTGACATAAAGGATTTAGGACACTTAAAATATTTCTTAGGAATAGAGATTGCATATTCTAAAAAGGGGTTATTTCTCTCCCAACGAAAATATACCCTAGATCTACTTGAAGAAACTAAAAAATTAGGATCAAAACCTTCAAACACTCCTATAGAAATCAACAAAAAAATAGGACAAACTGATGGAAACCCTCTTTCTGATATTGGTCAGTTTCAAATGTTAGTAGGAAAACTCATTTACCTTATTGTTACCCGACCCGACATCACATATGCTGTAAGTCAAATAAGTCAATTTATGCATGCTCCTCACACACAACACTTAGACTTAGTAAAAAGGATTCTCTGTTATCTTAAGGGTACTCCCGGGCAAGGACTCTAGATGAGACCCAACAACTCTAACTCAATAACAGGTTATTCTGATGCAGACTGGGCCGGAAGTCATGATCGAAGATCAACCTCTGGATTCGGCACATTCGTCGAGGGCAACTTAGTAACCTGGCGAAGCAAGAAACAAAATGTAGTTGCCAGATCTAGTGCTGAAGTTGAATATCGTGCAATGACCTCAACCACCAGCGAATTAATCTGGTTGAGTCAACTTCTCAGAGATATGAAGATCACCACTCGGGAACCCATGAAGATGTTTTGTGACAATAATGTTGCGCGACATATCGCTATGAATCCTGTCTTCCATGAAAGGACCAAACACATAGAAGTCGACTGTCACTTTATTAGAGAAAAAATACAATCAAAACAAATAGAGGTTCCCTATGTCTCAAGCAAAGATCAGTTAACCGATATCTTCACTAAAGCTCTAGATCGCAAGACTTTCTCCAACATACTTCACAAGTTAGGATCTATCAATCCATTTCAGACCCAACTTGAGGGGGCGTGTTGAAGATATTAAAAGTTGAAGACAATAAATGCTTACCGTTGAACATTGAAGGTGGAGGAAGGCCCAATGCTTGACCAAACCAGTCCCCAAACAAACGATTGAGATCCCCAAGTATCAAATAAATGTATACTAACGGATAGATCTTTGTATATATATACTCATGTATTCAAACGTCAAAATACACAGAAAAAATATCAAATAAAACATCTTCTTCCTTCTTCATTCTTCCCAATTCCTACACCTTCTTCCGACCAACTTTCTTAACAAGTTAAATGCCAATTAGCTGACTTAAATATCTCTTGTTGTTCCTTTTATTGTGCCATTCGTATGGAAATATATGGGAAATCCACTTGACCTTCGGAATATTGTCTACTGAATTGCTGATTAAAATTTTCTAAAATTCGCATTTCTCTCATGTTTTGGGAAATAAATGAATAGGGAATCATCTAGCTGGAGTGTTTTGTTTCAGGATTTTGGTACTCGCAACTATATCCTGTTCGTTCTTATCAATCGATATAGTTATTTCTAAGAAAATTCTTTTCCGCATGATACACCACTTCTGCTTTTGGATACATTTTAAATCTCCTTTAATCAAATATTAGGTGCCAAATACTTGAAAGAAAAAAATTTACATTCTTATTGAAAAAATCCTTGAAAAAACATGTCTTGTGGAAAAAATCTCCTCCAACCTATAAGACCAAACTAACATTATAAGAATTCAAATAAAATATTAAAGGGTTGATTTCAATTTTCCCCCTGATCTTTTTTGGGACTTTGTACTTATGACTTTTAAAATGTAGTGATTTACACCTTTATTCTTTCACTTTACTCCTTTTTGCTGGTTTTGATTGCAAAAAATGATCAAACTGACATCAACCTGAAAATTTTAAATTATCACAATTATTTTAGAAAAACATTAAAAATAAACTCATGGAGCATCTTGTTTATTTTTAACATTATATTTTTTAAATATCTTTTCCAAAACATCTGAGGTTGAATAATAATATTTGCTGTACAAAATAATCCAGAGCCAAGTCTCGTACCACAATAATACCTTGCGAATTCACATGTCATGTTTGTCACGGCAACAACGGCCCAAAGTCCTCAAATGTATCTCGGATCCTTCTTTATAACAAACGGTAATTCTGCAAGACACGTTTGCATTTGTCCCAGAAAATTTGCAAAAGCAGAGAAACTACTATCTTTCTTCATAGATTTTACTTCAAGATTTCTCAGATGAGATAAAGAAAAACTATTGTCTTCTTTCAAAGACCTTAGTGAAAGATTTCTCAGATAAAATAAACAAGATGGGGGCTTTTGTGTCTCCCAGAAAGAATGCAAGTTTTGTGGGCGGACAGAAACACCACCTGAACAATTCTATATCATAAATATAAAAAAATCGATGTCAGATAAACAAGACGATGAATAGGAAAAAAGTAGTTCAAGATTGTAACGAGAAAACCAGCAAATCCAAAAAAAATCAGATATATTGCACAATATATTTCTTCAAGCTAAGTATAACTGTGTTTTTTCAGAAACATAATAAAGTTACATGAATTTTGGGGACTAATACGTGGAAATTAAATTGTTGGTGTAAAATTTGTATATATATTCAACAAATTGTTTTAAACTATCGGTTAGGGAATAAAATCAATCAAAAAAACACAGCGGAATCGAAATATCAAATCCAATAGACGGAATAAAGAACAAATTGCAAATCCAAACACCAAACCACACAAAATACGTAAGATTTAACGTGGAAACTCAATGCGAGAAAAACCACGGACGACACAAGTCTAATCTACTATAGAGAAAACATATTACAAAGAAAAGCCTACAGGACACATGAACAACTGACGAGAATACCCGGTTAAATTTAAACTCACCGAATCAACAAGGATACTCTCTCTCTTTTCTCTCAAGAATGCAAAAGTAGACAATAGAAGTTAATCTAATTGTTCTAAGACAAAGGGGGACGAAATTGCCTTTATACAGTAGGTCAAAACAAGTATTAATTGCACCAAAATCGCGTGGAGAAAAGTTCAAAACATGGGCGAAACTGGGACAGACGGTCGACCGAACGGGTGCTTCGGTCGACCGAACTTCAAACCGTATTGCAATCCAGGGTTTCTTCGGTCGACCAAAACCTAAGTTCCGGTCGACCGAAAAAAACAGACACTTTCCTGATTGCTCGACTGCATATTCGGTCGACCGAATCACTTAAGTTCCGGTCGACTGAAAACCGACATACACTTTCTCGTGTGTATCCGGTCGACCGAACATCTACTCTCGGTCGACCGAAAAACGACAGACACTTTTGCCCAGCTTCCTTGTGTGTGACCGGTCGACCTAACAGCTCCTATCGGTCGACCGAAAAACGACAGACACTTTGGTTGGACAAAATTGAACACACGTCCGGTCGACCGAATGTCTGTTTTTTCCCACAAATACTTTAATTACATATTTAAGGTAAACTATAACACTATTGAGCATTGTTACAGCAGCAAAACTTATAATGATCGATATCCAACAACAATATATATGTTACCGCTCACGAGATGTGAAACAAGAAAAATGAAAACACCTCAATGAACAATACTTGAGTATCAGGATTTACAGTAGGAGTAGTATATATTTCAATGATAAATTCACTAGATCAAAAGAACTATTTGTTGGGACAGCATCTTAGAAACAAATCTGTGGAACTAAAAAAACGCAATATATAAGAAACATAGTCATGCAAATACTACTAACTTAGATAGAAAACCAAAGAACATTAGGACACATGTGATTCCTTACCTGTTAAAGAACCCAACCGACGCTACACCCAACCGACGCCTCATCCAACCGTCGTGTCGCCCAACCAACACATTCAACCGACGCATCTCCTCCTGGAGCATCGCGTCGCTTCTCTCCCGAGGCACTTCAACTCAACGGATAAAATTGCACTTATATAAAAACCAATGTATTTCGAATTCAAATAAGTTTTTATTAAGCTAGAAAGAACATCCTCAATAAAAATCAAAACCTTCTTGCGTTTCTTCATGGTATCAAAGCATACAAACTCTGTTCATCACCGGTGATCCTCAGAGTTCACTGAACTCATCACCGGATCCCTCAGAAAAAAAACCCACAAACCAAACCCACAAAACTGACCCTCTTTTTCCTCAGGGGGGTTGAAGGAAAAAACCCAACATCCAAACCCAGGAGAGAAAATAGGCGGTGATGGATCAAGAGGCAAACGATGCTCACAGACTGGTCTCGCAACCACTCAACGGACAGAACTATCTGTCGTGGGCGCAAGCTGTCACACTGGCCCTCAGTGGGAAAGGAAAACTCGGACACATCACCGGGAATACAAGAAAACCAGATGGAGAGGGCACCGAGACATAACAGGAGGAATGGCAGGCGACGGACCACCTCGTCATGTCATGGCTCCTCAACTCCATGCAACCAAAGATTGGGGCGATCTTTCTCTACACGAACTCTACGAAAGAACTCTGGGACTCCGTCCAAAATATTTTTGGTAAATCACAAAACTTTGCTCATATTTTGAAACTAAAACAAGAGATCTCGCAGACAAAACAACAACGGCAGACCATCACGGAGTACCTCGGGGCACTTCAACGTGGATGGGATGAACTTTCCATCTACGAACCAGCGGCGACAGATCAAAAAACAATACTGGAACGCACGGAACGGGACCACATCTACCAGTTCCTTATCGGACTTGATGGCAGCTATGAAGCCATTCGAAGTCAAGTCCTGATGACCACCGAACTGCCGGACCTCGGAACCATCATTGCGATGGTCCAACGGGAGGAGTCCCGACAGACCACCGCTCAGAATACCGACCATGCATCAGAATCTCAGGCGTTTTACGCCGGCAAACCACAACCCAGTAAAAATAAACAGAAATATGGAAATAAATCTAAAGACACTTGCGATAACTGTAAAAAACAGGCCACAGTAGAAACGCCTGCTGGTTCCTACATCCACACCTCCGACCGACAAGGGAAGGAGGGGGAGATCATCGGAATCCGAAGAAAAACAACGGCGGAGCAACAGGAAATGGTGCGGCAACAAACCCTAACGGAGAAAGGGAGAGAAGATGGGAAGACGAATCGGGTGTTTTCGCGGATCAGCGCGGCTTTATATGCACGCGCGGAGAAACGGTCGGATCCTACGAAGGACGACCCGATTCCAGCAGATCCAGCCGACCCGATCCCCTTATACCCGCGAGCAGCGGGTCCAGCGGACCTGGATCCGGATCCAGACCGGATCTGGATCAGCTTCTTTCCCAATTAAATGCAATTTTACAGCAAAACCCCCCAAGATCAGGTAATTATGTAGGTATAACTTCCTCCCCACAAACTTTTACTGCAAATACTCCTAGAAATATGCTTAGTACAAGATCTAAATATAACAACCATTGAATTATTGATTCTGGAGCTACCGATCACATGACCGGAAATTCGTCCTTGTTACAAAACATTAAAAATAATCCCAACATGATTAATAAATTTGTAACTGTAGCAAATAACAATCAAGTTGAAATGAAAGGAATGGGAGAAACCATGCTATTAAATCAAATGAACAAAGATGTATTATATGTTCCAAATCTCACTTCCAACCTTCTATCTATCGTAAGGATAACAAAACACCTTAATTGTGATGTTGTATTTACCCCAAATGATGTATTCTTTCAGGATCGAGCTACAGGGAAGACGATTGGTAAAGGAGTCAATAACAACGGACTCTATATCTTAGATTCTCAAAAAAATGTTTTTCATACTTCTAGCAACACTAATCAGGATCTTTGGCATAAGCGGATGGGACATCCATCTTCTCATGTCCTAAAAACCTTATTTCCTACTTTTTCTCCTAAATATGCATGTGATGTATGTCATTTCTCAAAACAAACTAGACTTCCTTTTCCTATATCTAAAAACAAATCTAAATTTCCGCTCGATTTAATTCACTCCGATATCTGGGGTCCCGCCCCGGTCGAATCTTATAACGGTTTCAAATATTTTGTTTTATTTATTGATGATTTTTCGCGTAACACCTGGACTTACCTTCTTAAAAATAAGTCAGACGTTTTTAAATTTTTTTGCGAATTTGTAACATTTGTTGAAAACATGTATAATTTCAAAATTAAAACTCTAAGAACTGATAATGGGACAGAATATACCAGTCTCAATTTTTAAAATTTTCTAAAAAATCATGGAATCTTTCATCAAACTACGTGTGTTAATACTCCTGAGCAAAATGGAATTTCTGAACGAAAAAACCGTCACATCTTGAATGTTACCCAATCTCTGTTATTTCAAAGTAATGCACCAAAACATTTTTGGTTTGACGCAGTTCTAACTGCCACCAATCTCATTAATCGTTTGCCAAGTCCCGTCCTCCAAAACAAACAACCTTTAGGAATATTGTTAAACCGGGCACTGCAATTAGATCATCTTAAAGTCTTTGGTTGTATCTGTTTTGTTCACAAGAAACGGGTAGACAAATTTGACAGCAATTCTGTAAAATGTATTTTCCTTGGTTATTCTGTAAGCAAAAAAAGGTACAAATATTTTGACCCCGATACTTGTAAAATGTATATATCGAAAGATGTATCCTTTAGAGAGAGTGAGTTCTACTACAACAAGAGTACAACTAGGACTCTTCCGGTTACAACAACAACTCTACCACAAAGCCACATGGAAGAAAGAGAAGGACAAGAAAGCAACCAAGAAAACGAGGAAGAAGACGACGAAGAAGAAGAAGAAACTCCACCTCAAGACAATCAAGAAAATCCTCAAGCAAGGAGATCCACTCGTCCAAGACGTCCTCCCGTCCGGTTTAACGACTTTGTTACCTCACACGTTACCTATCCCATCGAAAACCACATCTCCTACGATAAAATTCTCCCAATCTACAAAACATACATCTCCCAAATAAATAACTTAGAACCTAAGACATACCAAGAAGCTATAGGAGATCCAAAATGGCACAAAGCCATGGGAGAGGAACTCAACGCCCTAGAAAACAACAACACATGGACACTCATCCAAAAACCAGAAGGGATCAAACCTGTTGGGTGCAAATGGGTCTATAAAATAAAATATAACAGTAATGGAACCATAGAAAGATACAAGCTAGACTTGTGGCCAAAGGGTATACTCAAACTTACGGGATTGACTACCTAGAGACCTTTGCTCCTGTTGCGAAAATGAACACAGTTAGCGTTCTTCTATCCACAGCAGTCAACAAAAATTGGAAACTCCATCAAATGGATGTAAGAAATGCTTTCTTACAAGGAAATATTGAAGAGGAAGTATATATGACTCCTCCTCCAGGTTACAACGTCACCTCAAACCAGGTATGCAAACTCAACAAAGTTATCTATGGTCTAAAGCAATCTCCACGCGCATGGTATGCCAAACTCAGTCATTTTTTACTTGCTTATGGTTTTTTGAAATCTTCCGCTGACGTTTCTATGTTTACTAAACACCACAAACAAGGTATCACCATAGTATTAGTGTATGTTGACGATATCATCATCACCGGAGACATTAACAATGAAATTAGTCAAGTCAAACACTACCTAAAAACAAAATTCGACATAAAGGACCTCGACCTCTTAAAATACTTCTTAGGAATAGAAATTGCATACTCAAAAAAGGGCCTCTTCTTGTCACAAAGGAAATATGCCCTAGACTTATTAACAGAAACAGGAAAACTTGGTGTTAAACCCGCCAACACACCAGTAGAAACAAACCTCAAAATCAACTCTACTGATGGAGAACCCGTCAAAGATATTCATCAGTTCCAAAGACTTGTAGGCAAACTCATATATCTAACAGTAACTAGACCAGACATAACATTTGTTGTTAGCATAGTTAGTCAATTTATGCATGCACCTCGAACACCACACTTAGGTATCATTGATCGCATTTTAAGGTATATAAAACAAACTCCAGGGCAAGGAATACTTATGAAAAATAATAACTCTAACAGTATCACTGGTTTCTCGGATGCAGATTGGGCAGGAAGTCATGATCGTAGATCAACTACAGGTTTTTGCACCTTTGTAGGAGGGAACCTCGTAACTTGGAGGAGTAAGAAGCAAAAGGTTGTTGCACGATCCAGTGCAGAAGCTGAGTATCGCGCAATGACATCTACAACTAGTGAACTTATATGGTTAAAACAACTTCTCAACGATATGGGACAATCTCCCAACATGCCCATACAGATGTTCTGCGACAATAATGTTGCTCGACACATAGCGTCAAATCCAGTGTTCCACGAAAGGACCAAACACATTGAAGTTGATTGTCACTTCATTCGCGAAAAGATCCAAGCAAAAGAAATAGAAGTTTCCTATATACCCAATAAGGAACAACTAGCAGATGTTTTCACCAAGGCTCTAAGCCAGAAGCAATTCAGTCAGATCATCAGCAAGCTGGGTACCTTCAACCTCTTCCGGACCCAACTTGAGGGGGAGTGTTAAAGAACCCAACCGACGCTACACCCAACCGACACCTCATCCAACCGTCGCGTCGCCCAACCAACACATTCAACCGACGCATCTCCTCCCGGAGCATCGCGTCGCTTCTCTCCCGAGGCACTTCAACTCAACGGATAAAATTGCACTTATATAAAAACCAATGTATTTCGAATTCAAATAAGTTTTTATTAAGCTAGAAAGAATATCCTCAATAAAAATCAAAACCTTCTTGCGTTTCTTCATCGATCCATAGCACTACCAATTTGGGACATCGATGCAGCAAAAACAGAAAGAAAAGAATTCGCCGAATCCTCAGACAGGTTAATCGTCACGACCAATTTCTTAATGTTAAGCAAACTTACTTCCTTTAGCAATATTTCCGAAAAAATTGTGAGAACCTAAAAATTAACAACATGTTCAATCTGTCAGTAGTTATGTGAGATTAAATCTAAAATTGCTTGAGCAATTAATAGACTAAAAAGTAATAGCCAGAAAAATTAATCTACGGTAATTAACTAAAAACCATATGTATGAGTTGGTGCAAATAAGTACATGATCAGTTTTCACCATCTATATCCGAATTATATATGATATACCTTAGATGAAATTTTGGTACACGAAATATAAAGACTCTTCAGAGTCTTTAGCTGTGAAAGTGATAGCAGTCAAAATAAATGGAGTGGCGTGGCCAATCGTAATTGGTCTAATACACTTGACGAGGATTGATGACTTGGCATATTTTGATTGGGTGTTTGGAGGTTACATGGATTCTATGTTAGTTAGAGTTAGTTTTAGTAGTTAGAGTTAGTTGGAGTTAGTTAATTGAAGTGGTTGTTGTAGCTTATAAATAGGTCATCACTTGTACTTGTACAAGCATCCATTTTGAATAATGAAATCTTAGTTTTGGTTATTGTGTTTGTTTGGAGTTTTGTGTCACTCGAAGAGCACTAATTGTATCGGTTCGTAGTTGGTGATCGCATTCGTGAGTCCGGTCCGGAGTGGATCCGTTGTGGGCTAACAATTTGGTATCAGAGCCAGGTTCCACAAAATCTGTTCCGATGAGTCAACATCGAGTAGTATGGGATACCCGGTGTGTCATTGGAGCCCGGTGGAGCTCGAATCCATCATTGGAGCGGGGTGGAGCTCAAATCCATCATTGGAGTCCCGTGGAGCTCGAATCCACGAATGACCGACGAGGACGTCGGAACGGAAGCGTGGTGGTTTGTTAAGATCCATAAGGAGTTTAGTCCCACATCGGGTAAAATGGGATACCCAGTGTGGGATATAACCTCATAGGTTCCCCCAACCTACAAGCTAGCTTTTGGGATGTGATACCAAATTGTTAGCCCACAACGGATCCACTCCGGACCGGACTCACGAATGCGATCACCAACTACGAACCGATACAATTAGTGCTCTTCGAGTGACACAAAACTCCAAACAAACACAATAACCAAAACTAAGATTTCATTATTCAAAATGGATGCTTGTACAAGTACAAGTGATGACCTATTTATAAGCTACAACAACCACTTCAATTAACTAACTCCAACTAACTCTAACTACTAAAACTAACTCTAACTAACATAGAATCCATGTAACCTCCAAACACCCAATCAAAATATGCCAAGTCATCAATCCTCGTCAAGTGTATTAGACCAATTACGATTGGCCACGCCACTCCATTTATTTTGACTGCTATCAGAAAGGAACCCCAGAAGAAGTTCGGACTCCCCACGACCGTCGTAAACACCGTATCTTAAATCCGGTGCGATCTCCACCCGGTGCAGGCTAGTGGCTTCTTTAAGGATACTTTTGGCATCCTCGAATCGACGAACTGCACCGTCAGCAGACTCCTCGAACGAAGTACGAGGTTATCGACTTTGGTCTGTCCCCCGAAAACCAGCACCTCCAAACGCACACAAAGAAGTATGATCTCCTCGACCCAGCCGTCCTCCACGTGGACATCGTAAAGCTGGAGGAACTTAAGGCGAGGGAGTACGACCGGAGTCCTCGAAACAATGCCACAGTTGTGGAGGTTGAGATGAACTAAGGAGTCGCGCGAGAAGAGACGGGAGGGAAGTGTGGGGGCGTTTGACAGGGAAAGAATCTTGATGATGTGGTCGCAGATGTTCCAGACTATTTTTTCGATCTTCTCCTCGTGCGATCTCCCACCTTCGAATATCGCCACGCATTCCGTGATAGGGTGACCGTGATAGGGTGAGGATCAAGAAGAAATAGATAGAATCACGAGAGTTGGAGGAGAGAAAGAATTGAGAAGTAAGTTGTATATTTTTCATATCTCCTCACAATACAAAGGACACGTATTTAAACAAAAACATAATAACCGTTAAACATGACACATAACCCACGTACTAATACAGGTAATTAAGGAAACTAATACTACTTATCAAACATAGAACCAACTTCACGTGCATAAAACCAACTACAAGTTGACTTCCCAGTGCATGACACTGTTCACGTGCATCATCATCCATTGTAGTCGGTGCATTTGGAAACATAATTAACAATAGTCGTTCGGTAATTAACAACATGTCCCGCCCACGGAGAATGCTTTGCATGGTGTCGTAGCTGTAGATATCTCCGTATAAGGAGAGCGATGGGATGCGACAGAAGAGAGGCCGCCATCTCTTGGAGAGAGTGGTGGTGAGTGCGGCTTCCTCGAAGTCCAGATTGTCTATGATGTGTATGAGAACGTCGTCCGGTAAAGTGCTGATGAGATCTTTTGGTACTTCTTGTGGGTGTTCGTCGTTGTTCTTCGTTGTGGTTTCCATCTTTATTCTCTTCGCTAGTGACCGGAATCAGTATCTGCCGGCGTGATAAAATCGAGAATTCACCTGATAAGGTTCTTGGAATCGACTTAGAAGAGAGATAAACACAAGTTTTAGGGCAAACAAAAGTTTTCTTTTTTCTATTCTTCTCAATAAATAAAACGTACAATTTTAGATAATTTGCAAAGACACTCTTAAACTATATTGAAATACCATGACCAAATATTATTAGAGTATTTAACATAAAAATGTGTTGACTTTTAGGTATTAATCTATGTTAATTTTGATGATTAAATAAACTAATCTTAATAAATCAACCTAGTCAATCAAAGTGGACAAATATGATTACATGCAATGCATATATACTTGTATGTGTACAAATTATCTTAATAGGTTAATCAAGATTATCAAGAAAAAAACATTGAGACAAAAACTCAATATTGTAACTAAACTTTGGACAAAAACTTGTAGTTTTCCATTTATTGCGTCATATAATCAAATGTAAAACATAACCATTAGGATTCCATTCCAATCCTGTTCGGACGACCGAATTAACCATCTCAAAAGCCAATAGAATTTTTACTGAAATCCTCCATTCGGACGACTGATTACATATCGGTAGGGCTGTAAATGGGTAATATTTTACCCGCAACCCGCCCCGCCCCGCCCCGCCTAATGCGGGTAGCGGACAAAAAAATGTTACCTGCCAACCCGGTAACCCGCCACCCGCATAACCCGCCTAATAAGCGGGGCGAGTTGCGGTTGTCTTGCAACCCGCCCCGCATAACCCGCAACCCGCCTAATCAAATATATTATTAATTTTTTATATACCAAAATCATTTTAATGTTTAAATTTTACTCATAACCATCAACCCACCTTACCAAATCATTATTCAACACTAACCAAATGTCTAGTTTTTCACTCAACACACATCCAATTTCCCAAAAAATACAATGAGTAATTATTATTTTTCAAGTTTTGATGTTCTTTTATTTTTCTTAGAAAAAATCAAAAAAAAATTAAAAAACCCGCCCCGCCTCACCTAGTCCAACCTTATGCGAGGCGGGTAGCGGTTTTTTTATTTTTGACCCGCCCCGCATACCCGCTTAACTTATGCGGGGCGGGTAGCGGTGGACCAAAAACCCGCCCCACCCCGCCCCGCTTACACCCCTACATATCGGAACACTGAATTCCCTTGGACCAGTTTTGGATTTGACTCCAATGGTTACATTTGTATTTTGTCTTAGAGCTCATTTGCCTTGTCCATTTATTTCTTATACACGACTTTTTCCACGTGTCAATTTTATCGCTGAACTCACAACAGATATTCGATTTCCAACTGTTGGTATATGCCAAAAGACAAACTCTTGATCTTGACGACCAAAATTCTTATGACAGAGGCAATTAAATCTTTATTATTATTTGGAATCAGTTAACCGAAATTAAATGAGGTAATTCGACAAAAGTTACTAGAAGTTAGTGATCGATTAGCCGACCTTTGTTCGGTCAACTGAAAACTTAATTTTGACCAAATCGACTCATATTTTCAGACAATCGTTCTTCAAACGGTCGACTGAATCTAGGGTTGTAAATGAGGTAGGTTTAACTTGTCGTCTCGCCAACCTGCTTAACAAATAGGGTGGGTTGTTGTTATCTCTCAACATGTCCCGCCTAACCTACTGTTGGTGTTTTGGCCTTAATCCTTGTTTTGATGATTTAATCAACATAATCTTAATCATAAGTAATGTAGAGTAGCACACATATTGCATTGCATATATATTGCATGTGCTAACCTCTACAGGTGATCAAGACTCATGGAAGGAAGGAAATCAAGTCAAGATTTGTAATAAAGCTATATGAAGACTTGTAATCTTGATTTTATTTTGAGTCTTAGGAACATGTGTAAATTGAGCATACAAGAGTTAAAAACCAATCACTTACACACTAGGTTCCTTATAGAAGTCACACACGAAATTTCACATAATTTGGACTTCAATAGATCACCCAAACTTAGACCGGAAAACACTAAACCTGAACCCTAACAGTCTGCCCACATTCGGTCGACCGGATGATCAAAGTATTCTGTTTTGTGTTTCCCTGTCTAGTTTCGGTCGACCGCACCATCTCTTTCGGTCGACCGTTCGAACTCACTCTTCCGACCGTTATTTTTGTCGTATATACCCAGCGGTCGTATTCGTATTAAAACAAAATACACCCCTATATACTTTTCCAACGGTCGAACCATCTACCCTGTCCGGTCGACCGTTTTATCTTGTCAAAATTCCCTGCTATCGGTCGATACTATTTCGTTCAACCGATCCAAATTTCCCTCTACCGAAACGTAAGTTCGGTCGACCGTTTATTTAATAGACTTAAGTGTTCAGTCGACCATTCCATATTTCGGTCGATCGTGTCATTAACGAACCTAAGAGTTCGGTCGACCGTTTCTGGACAGATTTGCAGCCCGATTTTCTGCTTTGTGTGGTTTGCACAAAACCCAATCAAATCTTGTCCAAACGGGTAGAAATCTTTAGGAGCTTATAAATAGAGGATCAAGACTTGTTGTTAACACAACTCTCCAACTCCAATTGTCCCAATACATTAGAGAGAAACTTCAATCCACAAAGATCCCATTTCTACACTCCACAAGCCTAAACTATACACACTTGATCAATTACTCATCCTACTCAAAGTGTGCTCAATTAGAGAGTGAATCTCACTCAGTTACAAAGTTTGTCAAAAGAGTATAGACTTCGGTGAGAGCCCGAAGTGATCCTTCTCGGATTGTGAGAAGAGGATTCCAAGCTCGACGAGGGTTGTTCGCGAGTTTGACGGTTGTAAGGCGTTGTCTCCCGGCCCGGAAAGGGGAGCGAATAGTGAAGTCGTAGGCGGAGCTCGCGGAGTCGAGCGGACTTGCAAGAGAGGACTAGGACCTGGGTGGGGTGCCAAACCTCTATAAAATCCCCGAGTCGATTTGTGGTTTGCATTTTTCTTTCTCTACTTGTGTATTTGTTTATTCCACTGCGCATTTGATTGCTTAATCGAGTAGAAAATTAGGATTAGCCATTAATTGTGGACCCATAGACCCACAATCCCACACCTACAACCCGCATAAAAAATATTTTATTTTTAATTAATATATATTGTATTATAAATATAATTAATTTTTTTATTTAGACTTTAAATCTAACTTAGTCAAATAACATATCTTACTCTATACGATAAAGTTATGAACTTTTGGTAATGCGATTGTGGAATTGTGATTTGTAATCTTTGGACTAAAGAATTCTTTATGTGGTTATGGACTTTATGTATGTCTTTTAGATTTGTTTTGGACATGCATATTATCATGTTTAGGACATATATAAAACTTTGAAAGTGTTTTATGTTATGAAAATATGTTATGTTGTATGTATTTTGTTTCTTCAGATATTTTGGTGATATATTCAAAGTTGTTGTCATTGTACATGTTTTAATTTAAGTCATAAGATTGTATAAGTTTTAATTTATAAAATTAAAAAATATAAAGACTCAAGTCACTCAACCCACTTAACGCGCCCAACCCACCTCGCAACCGCCTAATCCACCATTAGGCGAGGAGGGTAGCGGTTGTTAAAATTTTGCCCCGCCCCACTTATTGAATTAACTTAGGCGGTGCAGGTAGTGGTGGGGCAACAACCCGCCCCGTCCCGCTAACCCAATTAAGTTAGGCGGGGCAAAAACCTGCCCAACCCATTTACACTCCTAACCGAATATGTGAAGATTTCTACTCGAGCTTAAGTCACATCATCTTTTTCTTTGGTTCACATCTCCCAAACTCTCCAAAACGACTAATAGAGCTTAAAGCCTTATAAATAGAAGTTCATACATGAGTTTTTAGATATCAAGACAACTCTCTATACTCCTATCCTTTGTGTCCAAACATCAAATATTTTCAAGCTCTCATTTTCCTACACTCAAAACCAAACTTCACCACCTGTGTATCAATTCCGATCATATTCAAGTGTCCTCAAGTCTAAAGTGTTAGTGATTCAAAATTTAATATCTAAGAACCACCAAAGTTATAAAGTTTTGTGGAAGCTCTCTCTCTCTCTCTCTCTTTCGAGATAATCTTAGAACATATCTGGCAGAATACATCCGTCAGTGCATCTTAAAATAACATACACTGATGGACATATCCGGCAGTGTAGGCTAACACAACTGTCGGTGAATGTTTTCCCCCCAAAAAATCATTTTATCGTGGATTTTTTAATCTGAAAAATACACCGACAGTACGTATCTATCAGTATAACTTTCGGTTCTAAGAATGGTGCGAAAATATTAACCGACGGAACCTTTCCATCGGTGTTAGTGGTATCTGTCATTCTAGTTTTACACCAATGAAAAACACTATCCATCGGTGAACAATCAACTTCACCGACAGATATATATCCGTCGGTGAAGCCTATTTTTTAGTAGTGCTCAGGTTGTGAGAGGCGAAATCGAGCAAGACGAGATTGTTCTCAAGGCTCGCGATGTAAAGGCGGAGATCTCGGCCCAAAACGAAGATTGGATAGTTGTAACTCAAGCGGGGCTCGGAGGATCGAGTGCGAGACTTGAAAGAGGGGACTAGATCTCGGTGGTTGTGATCGAACCTCTATAAAAATCTGGTGTCGATTTTGTGGTTTGCTTGCTCTACCTACTTACTTTTAATTCCTCGTTTAGTAGAACATTCAGTTTGTGATTAGAGGGTCATCAATCCTAACAAAATGCACACAATTAACTCTAAAATTAATATATATATATTTTCGCTCTCTTGTTTCGAACACTGAATCACTTCTTATCCAACATCAACTAGTCTCCTCGATTGTGTTTCTTCTCGAAGAGTTCCATTCAAATAATATGAGTTTATGCTATGTCATCCTTAGCGACCAGACTATAACTATACAATTTAATTGGTATAGTCGCAAAAAAATAGGAAAAGAAAAGAAGAGACGAATTTCAATCCTATGAAAACTACTGAGAAATTATTGGGCATGCGCTATTTGTTCAAAAAGAATGTTTCCACAAATGATACATGTGTTGGAGGTGATGGATTTGGGTTGGTGTGCTAAGGTTGCTTGAAGTATTACGTCGTCGGAGATCAATTTTGGAATCTCCACCAATGTTACCTCCAGCGTAAGGCGAGCCGTAGAGCTTATATATACACGTTACTAGACTCTAACCCACTTTAGCCCAATACCCTTGTTGTCACATATTAGCTTGTATGTAAACATAATATTTGGATATATAAGCTAAATATCTTGAGATAATATATCAAACAGAGCAATATATCCAACAATCTCCTCCTATGCTCAACATATAACATAATCCCCACATGTGCATAACCATCGTCGTGAATCCGTTCCGAGATCAAATAAATATAAAGAGTTTTAGAAACAATCTAAACTTCTTTTGTCCCAACATCAAAAATATCTCAGAATCAATTCAACATATGCATAATAAACAAATATAAGTAGACATGTCAGATACTTCAGACTTTCAAATACTAAATATGCATAATGTTCACAAAACATAGACAATATATATGTAAGTCTCAAATAAATGGACTCTATCAAAATGGGAAGGGAAAATGAACTTTCAAGTCGTCCACATACATTGTAAATGATATAAACATAGACAATTCAAAAAACTTCTCTACAAGGAGAGTTTTTGAAAGTTCCTATTGCTTTTGAAATTGAGAGTTCAAGTGGTCTCATACATCTTTCATTGTCTTAAACTTACTATAGGTCATGGCTAAACGAGGACTTAAAGATGTTAACAAGTAATTCCTATGGATATCTTCATCCATTTTTCCATTGATATTCATCTATATTTTCAGTGCATGTTGCAAAATCACTCAAAACTGTGTAAAAAATACCACATTCCTTTATTCCAAACTGAATGTGAAGTTTCCACAAATTCAGTGACATCAAAATATTACAACTTCACAATATCAAAGGAACTGATTTTAGCCATTATCAAAAAAAATGGAAATAATGCACCTCGGGGTCGAGTAGACACTCGAACTTCGACCCAACTACTTTCTGGAGACGAGATCTGGCCGATCAGACCTCAAAATCGAATCCGGAGTGTCCAAAATCCCAAGAAAGATTGCTCGTGTCGTCAAAAACTTGCCGGAGGAGGCCGGAATGCTCTTAGGAAAAATTAGCCCCAAAACCCGTCGGAAAAGTAGGCTGAGATAATTTCACGTCCGACTTCTGTCTGGCACGATCTATCACTCAAAATCGTTTATATATATTTCTATAGCATAAATATCTTCGACATCAATCGCTCAACTAATCAACTCTCCTCGTTCTTTTCTTTTTTGAAGTAAACTCTACTTAAAATAATTGTGGCAACCAATCAAGAAGTAATGATCATTTGACAAGCATAAGATTAGAAAGGTCGTAATGTGGAAGATTAATTTCCTTCTAATTTTAATTTTTTCAAGAAATATCAATTCCAACGAGGATTTGACGCAGCCGTACGAAAAGAAAACATGACTTATAATTGCTATTTTGTTTAATTTTCTTTTTCTTTTTCAAAATAGTCGGTTTCACAAGAAAATTATTTTCTCTATTATGGTTTTCCATTTTGTGTTTTAATTAGAAAAATAAAATTGTGGATATATTTAGGTTAAAAAATACTAAAAAAACTATGAATCACTATCGATTCAATAATTACAAACTATTTAGGTTTATTTTATTTTAACAAACCAATATGGGCATATTTACGAAACTAGGACCGGGCAAGTGGGAGCCAGAAAATAGTTCTTGCAGACTTGTAGATCCTAATTAATGTAAATTCCTTTATTCCACGCATTAAATTAGGGATGAGACTTTATGCCTAATTTACTAATTCAATCAAAGCAAATCATGGTTAAGATTTGGTTTTTGATAGAAGCATAACCGAACCTATTTATTGAATTAACCGATTTATTTTATTTCCATATAATTTCTATGACATGCACGTGTAGTGCCTTATATTAATATACAACATACAATCCTCTTATTGTAAATTCTAATTTGTTTGAAATTCAAAACTTCATATGCAACTCCCAAAAAATATAGGTAAAGATACAAACCACACATGAATAGAAGCATGCGAATTACAACTATCACGATTATAGTACGTTCATATTTTACAGGGTACTGCATCCAAGTCCAAGGACATCACCTGACTGAACAGCATATGCAATCCTGGAAGCTTGTTAGGCCCTAACAGAGTCTAATATACAAATATAAGTGATTGAATTACTGGACATCATTCTCTGATCAGGTACGATCACTACTACATCAGTTCAAAATCTCTAGTTAGAACCCATTTCGAATGTAAATGAACTGGATGAGAAACGTCCGCTCCTACAAAGATCAATGAAGGCTCGGGCTTCGGAAAATGGTGCTCAACATTTACTTGGATCAAGCTCACTGCTCCAGTTTGTGACATCTTCGTCCTAGCTCCTGGGTTTTCTACTTAAATCTTGTCAGTATCAGCTTTTTCCAAAACACAATGTGCTGAACTGGTCGTACTAAAAGCTCATTCAGCTTGCCTTCATGTTAAGTTCCATCAAGTTAAATCCGATTTAGCTGACTGGATATCTTCTTATTGTTCCTTTTATTGTGCATTCAGCTTTTCGGAATGCATGTGTGCCCCAATCTGTGAATTGTCTCCCATGCTGGGAAATCTATCTTGTCCATTGGAATGTAGTCTACCGAATAGCTGATTAAGATTCCTAAAACTCACATTCCTTTCCTGTTTTAGACAGATACATGAATAAGGGAACTCATGAAATTCACCACGACCAGGTTTCATTTCATCAGCTTCTCCCAAGAAATCCCTCTGACATAACTTCACTTTTGTAGCAAATGTTGCCCAACCCATACTGTCACGAGCTCTAAGTAAAGAGCTCAATTTCTTTGCATTTGGACGTATCGTTCTTTTGTGCCCCATATACCTTCTGCATTTCGTTGGTATACCAAAAAAATCATCTCACCATAATAAATGGGGGAAAACAATGTAAATTGTTTTGACAAAAAAATTATTTGCATCACCATACTACGCTGCTTCCTAATCAATGTAATATTTTTAAGGAAACATCTTTTTATGGGAAACATACTATTTATTTATTAGAGATATTTGCATGACAAGAGAACAAAAATTAGTACTAGATCATATAAACCAAAGTAAAGATTTGTACCTGCGTCCTGCGAGAATTTTAGCCATGTTTCCATTGTTATTGGTGACAAAGACATCACTTTCGTCACAGACAATGTAGTCAATGGCAGCAAGGCGAGAGGAAAATGGAAGAAAAGGCTTCAGTTCTTCATTTACAAGCATCTCCTTGGTATATACATTTGGAAAGAGGTCCTTAAGAGGCTGTAGAGTGTTCTCTCCTCCATATATTTCTCCCGAGGCAATATAGAGGTATGAGTCGTTCCCATAACCTAGTGCCTTGAGCATCAAACCAACTTCATGGGGAGTAAGTGGACATTTCCCTCGACTCCTTTCATCCTCAGCATCCAAATCCTGAATGAAAAGTAGTCTTTTATATGAACCCTTACAAATCAACATAGGAAGCACGGATAACAGTCAACTCAATGCCAATAGAGTGGCCGAGTGGGTCAAAAATTAAAATTCTTAAATTTAATATATATATATATATGTATACATACAATGGAGATTCCTTACTGAGTCCCTCAGTATACATGATATAGAAAACTGCAACTCTTAGTACTCTGAAGTTCTTAAAAACTCACAGGTAATGTTTCCCAGCGCTTCCGGATTTCACGTAGTTCATTTATTTCCTTTTCACCTCCACCATAATAACAACCAGAAAAGGCAAGCATATCTGGTTCAAACCTGTACAGCAATGTAGATATATGGGCGGAAGTAAGAAAAACTCCACCGAGATAAGCATAAGTATGCAGTCTTTGTAAAGGAAATACAGTCGCACAAAATTGTCCTAAGAAAGGTAAATAAATATTATCTTTTAGTCTGTTTAAAACTAAGAAGAAATAACTGATGATTGGATATCATGGTTTCTGCAATGGTCCATGAAATAAAAGCACAAAAAAACATATTGGAAGTCATTTCCCATCAAATTGCTAATTTGCCCGATTATAAGTTAATGACTATCACTGTGCAACTTCACTTTATAAAAAAATATAATATTTTTTAGGGATAGAAATATATGAAATTTTGTGAACTGTTAACGTTCACCTCGGTAGTAAATATTCAATGAGTCAAGCCTTTGGATTTGAAAACCAAATGAAAATCATATAAATGAGACTCAACAAGGGTTTGGAAGTCATGGTGTAAATATATCATACTAAATCCTACACTTAGAAGCAAATGAGTGCAATAGCTTTGGCTTCATCATTTGCTTTTGTGTCTAGCATGATGGTCACCTAATAATCCATCATTAGCAATAGCATTTCCAACGTCATGGAATCACAATCTAAGAATTCAGGTATGAATAGACAATAACATAATCACATTAAAGTGGCATAAATGACACCCTCATTCTCACTGAATAATTTTTGCACCTATGCAGCCACTTAATTGGGTCGCACAATCAATAATGCAAGCCCAACAGCTGAATAACAGTCAGTTCAACTGGCTCTCAGATTAAGACCGCTTGATAGGCTCAGGAACCCAGATGACAACTCTTGCGCCATCAGTCTACCACATTGTTTTTTAGGTTGGGTTGCATAATACAATTACTTAGGAACCTTACGATGGGAATCTTAAGTGGCAATTATGTCTTCGCATCGAGTTTGAGTACCTTCAAAGCAAGTTCCTAAAAAAGATAAGAAATTTAAATGACTGAAAAATAAGTACCTGAGGTGAACCGCAATATAGCGGGAAGTCATCATCCTCATTCTCTTCACTACCTTTTGACCAATATTTTGGATTGAATTTGTAAATCTTAAGGCATGATAGTTGACACGGCAGCGTAACTTTTGTAGTTCCTCATCAAGGTCATTTGCTAATCGGTAATCGAATTTGGTCAACTGTAGAGCCTGCAAGCAGTTCGCAACTCTTTAGTTGGAATTCGGGGAAGGAAACCATACTGATAACAATTAACAAAACATGAATTATGTAAAATTGATATAATAATGTGCAGCTCACCAAAAAACTAGCATGTCTTGTTTGATAAATATGGTTCGTAAAAAAACTTATTAGACAGTAAAATTTAGAAAACATGAAATTGAAGATTTCCTCTTGGAAGTGTAAACTAGAGTTACTTTGGCCTTCAGTTTTATCAATGCCTCAGTTACAAAAGCTTATTAGTAACCATAACAGCAATTTTTTTGGCATACAGGTTGAACCAGGGAATTTGATTAATGATTTTAAAACAAGGTTATTCTTAAACAAACAAAAAATCTTCCTTGAAGAAAATGCAAGATTAGCACTTAGTATGTTAATTAGTGTGATTGCTCCAGGTAACAAAGTTAAAGAAATACTTACACGTCTACGCAGAAGTATGGGAAGGACTTGGTCAAGGTAAAATTCAGGCGCTGATTTCCTTGGAACACGCATGGTATATGGAGGCTTGTCCATTGATCTTATTACCTTGTTAGGTATTCTTTTGACAATAGTTACATCTTTCGAAAGCGAGGAAATAAACCAATCCACATCAAAAATATTTTTGAAATTACTGCATAAATAGGAGATACCTTGTTAGCATAAAAGTAAATTGTTTTACATGTTGAGATTTTTTTCTAATAAAAGTCAATAATCAACCTATTGTCTTTCCAGAAGGAATGGTGATCCAATTCAGGTACAACAAGGGTGGCGTTTAGGATCCGTGCAACTACGACAGCGTCAGTTATCTGTATGTGAAAGAATATAAATGAGGACTCAAGATCTTCATTAAATAACACCTTGGACATGCACTTAACAGTCCACAAGCAATGATTTAACGAAAAAAATTCAACTTCTAGGACCTTATATAATGAGTAAAGAAGAATAACATTCCAAATTCACAATGAAATCATTACGAAGAAGAAAGAATCTCAGCAAAATTTATCTTGCATCCATGTCCAACTTGACTTTGATTCTTGTCGATTTGTATTTTGTAAAGCCAGACCAATCATCAAATATCAAATACCGAATATGACAATTGTCTACAGGGATTCGATTAGGTCAAAATCATTACAGCATAGATGGGCAATGCAGCTAGACTGAACTCTGCAGAATCATCTCTAGTAGTATGATAAAAACATGAACTGTGATACAGTTCTTTTCATCTCTATCTACAGCAAATATTTAAAAAGTGTGAACTCAAAAGGGCCCGCTACTGAAGTCATTCTCTAAGGCTAAGAAATGAAAGAAAACTTGAGGATATGCTAGATGGAATCTCTTTCCGATGATTAATAATCTGATAGATAGGGTCTGCTATCTGCTCTCTCAGTAAGCTGGCTACAATGTCGGTTCATGCAAGAGGCAAAATTTTCTATTTTCCACGCAAAAGAATTCCTACGTGTCCTTTCCTAAATCATCTTGTCATCTGCTGTTTTTTATAAAATATTTCATCATTTTGTAAACAAAGAACAAATTAAAAGTTTCACAATTAATATTGAATTCAGCTTCTATCCCTGCAAAATGCACCAGAATAGTGTCATGATTACATGAGACAAAAATGTTACACATACCCCAGTTCGCTGTTGGTTTAATCCACCACTTGTAGCAATCAGCAAATATCCATTCGATTTACTATCTTGCACTGCAGCTGATTTTTTTCGAAAAAGAAAACTTAAGCAAAAGCACTACCAACACAAATCAGCAAATTATTTAACTTTAATCATAAACTTTCAAAATAAAACAGTTCACATTTTAGCGTCCAACTAAAACGATTCAAAGTACTTATCACCCACCACAATTATTAAATGCTAAGAAAATTACAAAAAGATGAAACAGATATTTAAAGTCCTCACAATGGAAATGAGGTCCTCTCTTGCTGCAACCATGGAAGAACATTGAGGACGTTGAATTCCATATATTAACTGGTATATGCTTGTTTACTGCCTGCACTGGTTTTACAATTAGATATAGCAATACACCCATTTAGGCATGCTACAAAAGAAATATATTTGACCAAAAACAAGAAATATTGCTGGAGTGCATGTGGTATACAACAACATCAGAGCTTTTATTCTAAAACTAGTTAGGATAGACTAGAAATGAAGCTCAGCAATAATCGAATCTCTTGATTCTTTTCCTGCACTCATAAATGGAAGAAAGAGTTTCCAACAAATGAAGGGCATAAAGAGAGATATTTAAACACTAAGAATAAGCAGATCGTAGTAAATAATTACCAAGGAATAAGGAAAAAATACTTTTAGGTGTGGTGTGGTGACTGTGGTTAGCCATGTATCATTATTTATCTTACTTTTGCAAACCAAAAAAATCAAACAGTATAAATTGGAAGAAGATTAATGCATTTCAGAGCTTATTAAGGGGAATTTAGTTCAGAGATACAATTAAATCATGTAAGTGATTAAAGAGTTTTAGCATTGAAACTTACAAGAGTCCAAATTCCAAGAACTAGATAGATACTTAAGAAACATGTAATTGTTGTTTCCAAACTTGATATCACCAGGACCTACTCACACAAATGCTACTCAAGAATTACAGCCTCACTGCTGCTTCAAATCATTATGTTTTTCGGCAAATGCACTTCAAATTATTCTCCATGATTAAAATGGCCAATCAAACGAAAGTTTCCTACATCAACGCCCACTTCTTCTAACAACAAAGTCCGTCAATTCATAATCTCTACAAATGGCACATTTGCTTGATCCTATACGCCACCACAAAGAATTTCAATCAAACCCACCGAACAAGCCCCAAACCAGGATCACCACATAAGTCACGTTGACGCTAGTCAGAACTCCAACCTTCGTACCACACCAAATGAAAGCTTAATTTTCTGTATCAAAGTCCAATCACAATGTTGGATCAAGTGATCAACGATTACTAACATTACAAAGGGCAGAGCAGACACACTCATTCACCTACAACGACAACAACATGACTTGCATTTCCTTAATTCTACACACCACCCAACACATTCCCACCAAATCCCTAAAAAGAAGCTCCAAACCAAAATGTGCTTCTGGGATGGAAACTACAGTTAACTACCATCCTTGGACTAATAGCCGCAAAACTCCAAATACCGGCATAAATGTGCTTGGTATAAATAATTATTTTCCACTCTAATTTTTTACGAATCTCAACAACTAACTTCAGCCGCAACATTTTCTAACAGCTACAAGTCCAAATAAATCTCACCACCATCGAAACTACTCGAAGTTCGTCGGAGGCTAACCATTTCGAGTCATTTTCCAAAAGAACCCAAATTTACGATTCCAAGACCAAAACCCTCACTTACCGACTTAAGCCGCCAGGGCCGCTTAATCCTCGAGTACGACTCGAGATCGGAGACCAAATGGCCGGTGAAGAGCGAGACGAGGCCGAGCAGGCACAGGAGGAGCCCGAGAAGCAGCGACCGGGATGCGGACCGGCGCCGGAAGAGCCGCCAGAGCACGATCTCCGGCGGGGGGTGGTCCCACTTGGGCTTGCCCATGCTCACGGGAGGTCGACTCGATCTGGCGTCGTCTGAGGGGGCAAGTGGGAGTAATTAGGGTTTACGGATTCTGGTGGGAATGAGTGAGTGAGTGAGTGAGGGAGTGAGTGGTCTGTTCCGGTTAACTTCGGGAATTCCAGTGCGCATTTACGACGTGTGTCGCTGAGAGTTAAAGTGGTGTTCCCCACTGGAGGTGGAGGATTTGTTTTTCTTTTGGGAAGGGGGAATTTGTCAATACGTCCTTGTAGTTTTTGGGATGAAAATTAGGGGATTCTGATTATCGCTTTTTTCCTCGCTCAATGAAAATCCATATAGGATGTGGATTGTTTTTAGCAATTAATGACAGCAAACGTGATAAAAGGCATGAAAAAAATAGCGTGCACACGCTTGATTTTTTGCTTCATAGTTGTTCGTGAATAAGATTTGGACTTAATAATACTTGTATAAATAGACTTCACAAGTTCGCAATACTCAAATGATCATCATTTTTTATTTCCTTTAACCGAAGGTTGCGGGTCGAACAACCAAAATTTCCTTTTTCTTTCTTCCTCTGATATGAACTGAAATTTCTACTTTTACGATCATCATTGGTTTGAAATGAAATGAAATCTTCTGAAAAACTCGTGTTATATTATATAGGTAGTTGCTAATAGAAGCACAAACATTAATCCTTCGTTCACGTGCAAATATACCACTTTTTTCAAAGTTTTCCGAACATATGCGGAATGCGGTTGCGCTATAGTTGCCGATCGTTGTAGTTATTCATAAACAATGGGTTCTTACATCAAGAAGAGAACCAGACTGACTGTTGATCAATGGAGTTCGGATTAGATGCTATTATTAAATTGTTACACAAGACGAGCTCAACTTTACATTAGGCTCAACCCGGTCAAAGCAATCGGACTACTCAAAACATATTTTCTACGTTTCCAAGCCTAGGTATAATCTTTTGCAACACAAAGTTACACGAAGAAACATTCTATCACTTTATTAACTCTTCTTCTTAACCTAAATATTTAAATCTGTGCTTTCTGTTTTTAAAGTTTAAAGGTGACTGTGGAAGTTGATTACCATGGCTAGCACCACTCGGCCTTTGTTTGATGGCAAACATAGGATTTAAAGAATCAGACTCTCAAGCAAGGGATTGGCCTTTTTGCATATATAGTAGCATCAAAAGCCGCGTCAATGGAAGAGTTTTCTACCAAAAACCTCGAAACCTGGTTAAATCACTCCACCACCAAACATGGGCAAGGAAAGGAAAACCAACCTTAAAGACAACCTATACACATGGAAAGATCCCTATAGCAAGTTGCACTTTTCAAAGGTATATATGACAACCTTGTGTGGTCCATGTGCTTGGTTTGGTAGCATACTTCAATTAGAATTTTACTGTTAGAGCCCAAACTTAATTAATGAGGTTACTATTCGTCGTCGGAAAATTACTTAAATTGCCCCAAAAATTACATTTTTGCCATTAACGAATCAATTAATACTCATTTCGTCACGTGTCTTTAAACAAGGTGTTTGACTCAGTTTTACTCACATTCCTAGTACCAACACCACGAAAATGTCTGGCGAAACACCTAGATCCGACGAGATAACGGGGGCGAATTTTCTCCCTCCGGCATCTGGCTAAGACGCCTCCACCTAGGTTGAGGCGTCTGGATACGACGCCTCCACCAAGGTGGGGGCGTCTTAGCCAGACGCCCGGGTTTTTTTTTTAATTTTCTGTTAAATTAATTTTTTTTCAGGTTCCATTGCAAGATTTCGGTGGTGATGGAGTGGATTACAGTGTGTTTTTTGATAGTAAAGAAATATTTACAACAATCGAGGAAGCTTGTAAATGGGCGAAACAAGTTGCAATAAGAGCCAGATTTTTTTGGTTATATCATCATACAAACCAAAAACAGATAACCGGATGGATTATTACCTGAGATGTGATCACAGACGTGAAATGAGTTCTCGTGATACGATATTGCACTGCGAAAGAATACAAAAAGAAAATGTTGGGGTTATCGTTTTTTGGTAAAGTGGTGGAGCGACGGGATCGTGATGGATGAGTCGTTGTTTCTAGTAGCACATATGGGCAGCACAACCACGTACTTGCAGTTTATTCAGAGGGTCACCGACAGGTCAGCGGACTTAGTGTTGGGGTCAAGTAAATTGTTCGTGATATGACAGAGGCACAAGCAAGACCACATAACATTTTGTTGCCGGTAAAAGAGAAATTCTCGGATGATAATCCCAACCAAAGACACATTTATAACTTCAGAGAGTACATGAGGAGGACGAAATTTGAAGACAGGAATCTCGCGCAGCAGTTTGTCAGTCAAGTAGTGCAGCATAACTATTTGCATTGGATTGTGGCAGATAAAGAAACTAATGTTCTCACTCACGTATTTTTGGCACATCCGACTTCAGTTCAGTTGTTGAGTATATACTCATTCGTAATCTGCATGGATTCGACGTATAAGACGAACAAGTACAAGATGCATTTGTTTGAGATGGTTGAGGTTACTCCAACAAACATGAATTTCCTCGTCGGATATGCGATTTTGAAGGATAAGACCGAGTCTAGTTACCGGTGGGTGTTGGAGAGGTTGCGAGATTTGTTATTGAATATTGTTAGCCCGACTGCAATAATAACAGACCGGGAGATGGGTCTGATGCGACCAGTGGCAGATGTTTTTCCTGAGTCTGCTCATTTACTATGCACCTGACATATCAACAAAGACATGTACAACTACGCATGCCACGTATTCGACAAGGACAAGCAGCTTGCAGAGAGTTTAAGGTGTGGAAAGTGGAGGAGAGTCATAATTTCTGATTCACAGATGGATTATGATAGAGCAGTCCGTAATCTGAAAGATTCTTACAAGTCGTGGCCAGTGCTCACGGAGTATATGGAAGACACGTGATTGATGCATAAGGAAAAGTTTGTGTTGAATTTGACGAATAAAGTTTTTCATTTCGGCAGCACTACGAACTGCAGGGTGGAAAGTGCACATTCGGCTCTGAAAGAGTGGATCACTACATCGACTGCCGCTCTCGACACTCTTTTCGACCGCGTGAACTCGGCTATTTAAATGCAGCTGACAAATATTCGGAACTTTCTTGAAGATTCGAGACGTAGAATTTTGGCAAACTACATATGTCCTTTGTTGAAGATTCGAGGACCTGACTCATCTGCTACACTACGTACCGCGCGTAAGCGAATTGCTTTCCCTTATCCTCCACGATAACCCGATGACTATTAATTTAATTTTAAAAATAAAATTTTATTAATGGATTTACTAAAATAATTAAACTAATTATTAACTTAATAATTTATTTATTTAGCAATTATCACAATTAATCAATAATTCTTTTACTAAAATCGTACACAACTAATTATTAACATAATAATCAATTTATTTAGCTATTATCACAACTTTTAATCAATAATTCCTTACTAAAATAATTAAACTAATTATTAACTTAACAAACGATTTATTTAGTAATTATCACAATTTATAATCAATAAAGGATTTACTAAACTAATTTAATTCATTATTAACATAATATTCAATTTATCACAATTTGTAATCAATTTAAATAAATTAAAAAAAATTTGGGGCGTCTGCAGGAGATGCCCCAACGTTGGGGGAGGCGGCTCCCGCAGACGCCTTGCCCTATGTTCGGGTGTCTCCCGCGGACGCCTCACCCAAATATATTTTTTATTTAAAAAATTAATTAAAATAAACAAGGGAAATTACCAGATTTAAGTAATCCGGGGCGTTCGCTAGTTCTTTTCCTGGCCTCCGAGACATTGTATATAGTGAATAGAAGAGTAATATGAAAAGAAAGTGGTGTTAGAAGAGTGAAATGAAGGGTTATATAAGTAGAAAGGGTAGAAGGGCAAAATGGTAATATGTACGAGTGATTTAAGTAGTTTTACGGCGACGAATAGCAGTTCAGTAATTAATGGATCGATCAAGTTTATTGGGTGTTTATGTGATTTTAGGGGAAGTGGAGGTGGGAGTGTAATTTACCCAAGTCTTTTCCACGTGCCTAGGTATGGATGGAAGGGTGGATGGCGGTGGGTTTTGTTGAGTATAAAAGGAGGAGTTGTGTAAGAAGTTGTAGTTTTGCTAAAAGGAAGAAGAGTGAAAGTTGAGGAGAAGAAATGAGTTCGGTGAGATTTGGGTTTTGTTTGTTGAGAGATAGATCAGAAAGAGTTTAAGAACGATCAGAAGTAAAAGAAGAAGAGAAGGAGAAGAAATTGGAAGGAGATTCAAGTTTCTTCAAGTGGGAGTTGCCGGAAGAACGAGAAGGAGATCAAAGATCACCATCGACGTTGGGAGCTTCGTCGATCGTGATAAATGTATGTCAAGTTCAATTACAAGTTTATACAAGGTGTGTGAGTGGTCGAGGGTGTCGTCGGAGGTCAGAGACCTCGTCAATGTCAAGTGCAGCAAGGTTGCTGCACTGGAATGGTAGACAGATTGTGGTATTGGTCGATCGATCGTAGTCTAAATGTGTGTTTTTCCTCCGCACCGGTCGAACGATGTCTCTTGGCAGTCGATCGATTATGCATGATCTCACGGGAAGAAGAGACTCTGTTATTTTTGGTCGGACGGGACCCATTTGCCATTCGACCGGTTGCACTGTAGGTAGGTCGGTTTGGGCCTGTACCATTGAACGGTCGACCGCCTTAGATCAGAGTTCGACCGATTGCACCTGTAGCTAAGTTGGTTCAGGCCTAGACCTTTTAAACGGTCGCTCGCCTTGTGATCAGTTCGACCGATAACTTAAGTGTACCTTCTTTGTTTTTTGACTGGTTTGCATTTTAGTTTGACTGGTTATGGTTTTGTGAAACGTAAGAAGTTTCTATTATTTTCGGTCGAATGAGACCCCTTTGTCGTTCGACTGTTGGGTTGAATTGTTTAATGTTTTCTTTCTTAGACCTTCTAAACGGTCGACCGCCTATGACATTTTGTTCGACCGTTGACTTGAGTTATTTAATGTTCAGTAGGCATATATTCCAAACGGTCGACCGCCCAAGGACTTTTGTATGACCGTTGCACGTATGTTCATTCGACCTATTGTGTTGCAGTTCAAACTTTAGTTTTGTACAACGACCAAATGATCAACCACTTGATAATTTCCGGTCGATCATCTATGCCCTGATTGGATTTATGACTTTTATGCTTATTGTACATTACTACATTTCATACCCTATGTATTAACCATTGGGATCGTGGATCCCAATGGTGACAGAGGTAACTGCCCTACTTTTATAGCGGTGGAGTTTGTGTGAGCAATGGGACAACCCTATAGTGTAGTATGTGGGATTGTGAATCCCAATGCATTGCATTGCATGGTAGCATGTGTTGTGAGACAGCCAGGTGAGAATGCCTCTGCGTGACAGAGTGGCGGGGGAGAGGACCGCGCGACCGAGTGGCGGCGGTGTTGTTTGGCCGGTGTTATTCCGGTAGGTAGCCTGTGCTGTGAGACGGTCAGGTGAGGATACCTCCGCGCGACCGAGTGGTGGCGGTGATGACTTTGCGATGATGTATTCCAATAAGTAGCTTGACTGTAGTACATCCAAGTGAGTTGACCGATCTGAGCGACGATTCCATCGGTGTGGCGTTGGCCACGAGATCAGATCTGATTCTATGGCGCGAATGTGTGTGCGATCCTCACTGAACTCTCATGATTAGTATAGTCGCGAGTAGGGATTAGTCGCGTACCTCCGTAAGACCACATGTGCGCGAATGTGTTCTAAAAGTTTGCTTTTACATGTCAATTATTATGAATTGAATGTACAAACATTTTGTTCTTTGATTAATGTATTCGTCTTTTAGAAGTAATGTTAAGGAAGATGATCTTGCTCCTTAATTTTAGAGTTCTAAAAGATAATAGTTTACATAAATCAAAAGTTATTCACAATCATGGTAATTAACATCGAATATTAATTACCGAGATAAGATTGACGTGTTGGTCATCGATTATTGTAGTTCTACAAATATTTGACGACACGAGTATATAAAAGAGGAAAATGATTACTTTTATATATTGAATAGACCTAGCAAGTGAAATATTATGGAAATGTGTTATGTGTCATTAATGTTTTCACAGAGTCTTGATTCATAAGATATAATACTTATGTATTTTCACATAGGGTGTGTTTAATTTGATTATTGTCAAAAGTTGTCATTGAGTATAGTGAAAAAGATAATAGTTGGTTAAGTATGACTTATGCTAGAAAAGGTAGTTCGTCAAAGGATTATCATTATTCCTTTTTACTTGAGTAATGATATTATTGGGTTAATTGATAAGGCAAAATTATAATGTGCACAATGTGACTTGTGTTAAGTTACATATTTATAATTAGCTTAAGAGATCAAGAAATGAATATATAATACAAATGAAATACATTTCTACTTTGTATAATATTTTTAATATCATGAGGCAAATGATAGACACAAGTGATATTTTACATATCACTAAGTGGATCTTGTTTAGTTCGAGTTATTTGGGTAACTATAATGTGTAAATAGATATCGTTTATAGTTTACGATATAATGTGCTTTATATCATTGTCAACATAACTTATATCCTCTTATATGTCACACCACAACACTGGGAAACAATAAATATAATTATATATTTTATATGATGTATTAAGTTTCATGTGTTATGAATTAATATACAGGTGGTAAAATAATAAAATTAATGTCGTGAAAACGACATGATTAGAATAATAAATAAATTTGTATGAGATGTATGTATATTATGGGGTATAATGTTTTGACATTGTATATGATAATATATTACATGATATAATGTGATCTACAACATTATAAAATATGAATTTGTTAAAACCCCAGATTCCAAAATTTGTTGAATATTAATCCAACATTTGGTGGAGTCAAAAATAGTGAAAAATAGTCCAACCGTTTGACCACATTTTTGCATATATTAATAAGAGAATTTAATGATTTACTGATTAATTATTGGATTTAATCTACATTGGTTGAAGGTAGTTATGAGATGATGATGTGGAAAAATAAACAAGAAATCATGTGCAAAGTGGTTTGCACATGATGTGATTTAGTAGAGAAGTAATAAGGGATCATGTGTAAGTGGTTAACACATGATGTTGGTTAGAGGAAATCTTATAAATAGGTTCATCCTCTTTTCCTTGTTAATACTAATGCAAAAATCATCTCTTCTCCTTAACGACACCATTAATCCATCCGAAAATTCTCTTAATTATTCAAGTTTTTGGATATTGAATTCTCCGGAGCTTTAGAGGGGTTATTAGCTAGATTCTAACCTTGATTTAGAGATTGATTGTCTTGTTCATTTCTCTTTAATCTTGTTTAGATTTTGGTGAACACTTGGAGAGGAATCGGCGGACGATTCAACGGGCAACGCAACTCCGGATCTTCATAAATGTTTTAGAGAACATTTGGGTATGATTATATTCTATTTATTTTAATATATATGTAGATTACATGATATTAGAATATATATAAAATAATGTACATCAAATCGTCAAAAATATGGAAATCGATCTTGTATGCATGTATAATTTTTTTAAAATATATACATACATAGCGGTACGAAATCCTACAGTGGTATCAGATTATTTAGTTCATATTTTCAATGATTAGACTATATAACTAATTTTAGTTTATCATCTACAATCGAAACAATTCATGTTTGATGTTTTTTTCGAGTATTCCGACAGTTTTGTTTTAATTTTAACTCAATCAGACCCAAATTACAACCATATCCGACCTTCGTTTCGATCCAAACTTTCACGTAAATATAGGATTAGGAGTGTATTAGGGATACAACAAAAAATTAGAAAAAAAACATCGAATGTGTGTGAAATAATGAGTTTTTGAAGTTCAAGGGGGCAAAGTGTTACAAAATTAAAGCTTAGGGGATGTAACTGTTAACTTTGAAACTTCAGGGGGGCAAAGTGATATCAATGCATAGTTCAGGGGGGCAAACTGTAATTAACCCTAATTTTAATTGATTCTTTTAATAGTTTTAAATATTTTAAAATACATCATATGAATGTTAGAATTAAGATTTAGACTTATGTCTAATATATAAAAATTTGTTTTAATATTAAATGATTGGAATCGACAAAACGAAAGAGGCAAAAGCTTATCTTTCCTTAAAAGTTTTTTTCTTTCGGAAATTGGATAAACAACGGTTTAAATATTTTGTATTTTGAACTAGGGATGTATAAAATCATTTTTAAATAATTTCAAATGATTTTTTAATTGTTTGATTAAGAGATGAAGGATAAACTAAATCGAGTAATATATAGTATACGTACATGCGTTGCTCTAGTTCTCTTTGCAGGGATATGTGAGTTTGTATGTTCCATCGAAGTCATGTGTGAATGAATGTGTAGGTTATTATTATTATTATTATTCAATCACAGAGGTTTTTGTATATGTAAAATCCAATTATCTATGTATATGCATGCATATGAGAGAATTTTTACATAGGACTTGCACTGGACAATTTTCAAAATTATGATATGCATGTTTATATTTTGCAAATATCTACATTCATGGTGCAAGAGGAAGTCGTGGAGAATGCACAAAGGTCAAGGATGCGGGAACATATAAACTCACATCAATATGTGTCTGAATGGATATAATTTATGTTTATGTGCTTGACATATATATGATTGTGTGAATGAATATTAAGATGTGTATAAATATAAATATGCATAATTACCAAAATTCTAAAATCACATATAAATGTTTAATTGTCCAACCAAAAAATAAGAACATTTTTCTTTCTTATTTCATCCACTACCAGTCATCGATCGAGGGATATTTTGCTCGCCCTTAGCGGGAGATAAGTTCCTCCATCTTTGGGAATAGTGGGAGATATAAGGTTGTCTATTGTTTGCCACGAATAGATGTACAAGGTGTGATTCACCATTAGTGGACACCGAGTGTATTTATTTGTGAATACAATGGATAAACGCATCTCGTATCAAATGAAATAAGTTTTCTTATGGAACAAGGTTTCATTATGGAAACTTAGGTATTGTTGCATGTTGTTTTTTAGGCCCTGACCGGCTTTGAGTGGGTGGTCACTGAGAGCGACTGCACCTGGAGTCGGATCCTCGAGTCTTGTTTTGAGGTTGTTATGATTACTTGTTTATTGTCTTTCTGGTTCTTTTGATGTAATCATACTTTTGAAACTTTTGTGTAATTGGTGCGCCTTTGATGTATTATTGAGTGACGTCCTCATGTTCTTTGGTTTGAATTATTGTGTTTAAATTTAAAAAAAATTTGTTGGTTCAGGGATGTTACATTTACCATGTATACCTTCTTTGTCATTTACCTTGTATCAAAGGCACTGCTATATATAAATATAGTGATATTACCTTGAGCTGTGGTTGATTTTGATAAAAGTGAGTTACAAGTGAAGAATGAGGCTTCTAAAACTAATTTTTGATCATTGGTTTGTCAGAGATTGGAACTTGACTTCCTTTTTTAAAGTTTTATATTTGGGGTAACCTCTCTTACTCTTGTTAATTCTATAAGAAGTCATAGAAATATCTAAAATAAGTATAAATCTATATGAATTCTCAATTGTAACTCATGACCTCCCTATCAATCTTCGAAACGTCAACCTACATTAGTGCAGAATAGTGAATAGTCGTTGCCAAATACACGTCGGTCGCCTATATATGCGATGTCTATATGTATATACGTCAGCTTTCCTAATAGTTGACATTTATGTTCACATCTAGACGTTGGTTTTTAATAACCGACGTCTATACCTCGTTTAAAAAATGTTAAAAAATAATCACAGAATATCATCGGTTGTGCCAAATGACTGACGCATATTCCCCATAGCATAAACGTTGCGTGGCCTTATGACCGACGTCTATAAACACATAGACGTCGAGTGGCCTTCTAACCGACGTCTATAGGTTTATTATAAAATTGTTCGTAAAACATTTTCATTATCTTTTTTATAACCTGACCACGACAAACCCGACCAAACCCTAGTCACCGCGACAATCTCGGACCAAACCCTAGCCACCACGTCAATCTCCGACCAAACCCTAGCCACATTGGTGACCCTCAACCTCCTCCACAATCCTCGACCTCCTCCACCACCACAGCCACGCACCTCCACGACCTAGACCACCCACCTTCAGGACAACCATGACCCCCGATCTCCTCTGACCTCCTCCGCCCCCGTCTTCCGATAATCATTCACCTTCATCAAGGTGAGTAAACTAGACCACCTCACCAGTAGTGTTAGTTTTTTTAAATTTTTATGAAATTTTATGGATCTTTGATTGTGTCGTGGTGATTTGGTGTGATATTTAGAAACCTTTGATGGTGGTTGATGCATCCGTAGATATTTGGTATGCGAGTCATTAGGTTCGTTCATGCAGACACTAGTTGCTAAGGTTCGTCACATTTGTGTTTTTGTCCATCTTTTGTGTTTGTGTTCGACCACCATTCTAATGTTATTGGTGTTGGATCTCGTGTCCCTATGTATGTATATATTTTAAAAAAATTAATACAACATACAAGATCGTTTTCATATTTTCAACAATTTCTATGTACATAGTTTTGTGATTATTCTAATAACATGCAATCCTACATTTATTAAAATAAATCACAAAGGTAGAATCATACCTAAAGGCTCTCTAAAACCTTTTTGAAGATTCGGAGTCGCGTTGCCCGTTGAATCGTCCACGGATTTACCTCCGAGTGTTCACCAAACTCTAAACAAGATTAGAGAGAAATGAGCTAGTCAATCAATCTCTAACAAGATTTAGAATCTAGCTAATGACCCTTCTTTAAGCTCCTGAGATTCTTATCTCTAAAACTTAAATTTACTAAGAAATTTTCGTGGTGATTAGGGAGAGATTAATGAGAGAAAGATTTTTGCATTAGTTGTTAAACAAGTAGGAGTATGGGTCCTTTTATAGTCTCCCAAAATACCTTTATCAAGGGTTATTCTTTAGCCATGATCCATTGTTTATTCTCTCCTAAATTAATCTCTAATTTCCACATAATCACCCAAAAAACGTTTTAATTAAATCTGGAATTAATCCACCCATTATCTAATTAATCTCTTAATAATTTAGGCAGAATCGTTCTTGTTCGGTAGACCGAGTATTATTCGGTCAACCGAACCATTCAGTTATAACACGTGTTCGGTGCACCGTGAGCTAGACGGTCGACCGAATCCGTATGAGAAAAAATTTCTCGAAGAATTAGGACGAACCACGTCTTTTACTCGGTCTACCGTTGACCCACCAGAATCGCTCCTGGGACATAGTCATCGGATGACTGTGTCACCTTCTGTCTACCAAAAATACTACTTCCCGGTTGACCGTGCACACTCGGTTAACCGAACCCGATTGTCTAGGCACTCCAGACAATTTCTGTCAACCAATTGCGTTTACCCGTTCCCATTTCGGTTAACCGATCCGAAGATACCCCGGTCGACCGAACCATGAACGGTTCACCGTGTTTGACCCCGATTTTGCCTTTGTCAAATTTTGAATTTATTTCCAACAAAATTTGATTTTTTGGGGTTTTTAGCAAATTCACATCTTATATAATATATTATCATATGTAATATTAAATTATTACACTCCATAATATATATACCTCATATGAATTTATTATGATTCTACTTATGTCAATTCTCATGACATATTGATTTTAATTAATTCACCACATGTGTTCTATTTTCACATGAAACCCGACACATCATAATGACTTAAAATCAAACCTCTTGTTTCCCAGTTTTGTGGTGTGACCTAAAGGAGGATCTAAGCCAAATTGGCAGTGATATTAAACACTTAATATTCAAACTATAAGCGGTATCTAGCTACACATTATAGTTACACAATTAGCATAGATGTCTTTGTTCCACCCGAACCAAAATACGATCCATTTAGTGATGTAAGTGCACAAGTTGTGCTTGTCCCTTGCCTCATGATATTAAGAATATATACAAAGTAGAAATGTGTAATCTTTGTATTATATTCATTTCTTGATCTCTTTAAGCTAATTATAACTATGTAACTTAACTCAAGTTACATTGTGCATATTATAATTTTGCTTTATCAAGGGGCCCACTAATATCATCACTCAATTAAGAGGGGCAATGATAATCGTTTAACTAGCTATCTTTTCCCGCACAAGTCATGTTCAACCAACTATTGCATTTATCACTATACTCATTGATAGTTTTTGACAATAATCAAATTAAGCACTTCTTGAGTGAAAAAATATAAGTCTCATATATTAGGATCCAAGACACAGTAAAAACATTAATGACACGAAACACAATTCCATAATGTTTTACTTGTTAGGTCTATTCAATATATAAAAGTAATCTTTTCCTCTTTTATATACTCGTGTCGTCAATTATTTGTATATGTACAACAATCGATGACAAACACGACAATCTTATCTCGGTAATTAATGTTCCGTGTTAATTACCATGATTGTGAATAACTTTTGATTTATGTAAACCATTATCTTTTAGAGTTCTACGGTTAAGGATCAAGCGTCTCTTCCTCAACACTTCCAAAAGACAAATACCATAATCAAGGAACAAAATGTTTACACATTCAATTCATAATAATTGACATATAAAAGTAAAACTTTCAGAACACATTCCCTTCAATTGGTATGCTTGGTTTTTGGGTGTAATTGAGGTTCTTAGATGATTTGTAAGATTGTTTTGAAATATGTCTTTTCTTGGTTCTCAATTATAATTTGCTTTTAAATGTTGAATTGGTAACTGCTCTGTGTAAATTGTTAGTCACCCAGTATTTTTAGTCTTGGTTTTGTTCACAACTCATTCACAGATTTTTAAAGTTTCCTCTCCTCTCACACTCTGCAAATGGTTAACATTTCTCAACTGGATAATATATTGTAAGCTGTGAAGTTGTAGTATGTCTATGGGTGTAAACGGGTCGGGTATGCCCCTACTCGTACCCGTACCCGGCTAAATTAGCGGGTACGGGTACGGGTATATACCCGGCAAAAAACATATATACCCGTACCCGACCCGTACCCGTTAAGTTAGCGGGTACGGGGCGGGTAAGCGGGTATAATATATAATATATAAAAATATAATATAAATTATATAAAATATATATTATATATAAAAAAATATATAATATATAACATATAAAATACTAAAAAAAATATTATATATAATATAATATATCTTAACGGGTAAACGGGTACGGGTAATGTGTATACCCGTACCCGACCCGTTTATTAACCGGGTAAACGGGTACGGGTATACGGGTTTGAATTTTTAAACGGGTATGAATTTTTGTACTCATACCCGTACCCGCCTGGGGCGGGTGACAGGGTATACGGGTATTACCCGCCCCGTTTACACTCCTAAGTATGTCACCACAACATAAATCTGCTTATGCATTCATTTGTCTGTTCAAGTTGTTTAACGTGTTTGTGTCCGTGCGTCACATTTGGTCGGATCGCTGAAATTGTTGCTGAAAGAGGAACAACTTGTGAGTTCCTTTTTATCTCGAGCATGATCCGTAATTTTTTTAATTAATAATCTTTTAATAAAAAATTCGAAAACTAAGAAGAAGAAAATTGAAAAATACACCGATCGCGGGTCGAACCCGCGATCCGGGCGACCACGGATCGCGGATCCGATCCGCGATCCGTGAAGTTTGTTTTTAAATTTTTTTTACTTAAATTCAGATTAAGTGTGTTAATCACAACTAGTTTTTATTATCTTCTCATGGTTCGCACGACACTTCTCTTCTAGTTTTTCTTCCATTGGGGGCTCACACAACACTTATTTCCCAACTTATCTTGGACCCAGGTAAATTTTACACAATTTTTTTACTTAAGAATATTTTAAATTAAGATTTAATTTCTTTGTTAAATTAAAATTATTTGAAATTGTTTTGTTATTTTCTATTATATTTAATTTTAAATATTAATTGTATTTATGTATCTTTTTATAATTAAATTAAATTAAATGTATATACATTTAAAATTTGTAAAACGTACATTTACGAAATTTATTATATAATATAAGTATTTGCAATAGTTATTTATTATTTTCTATTAAATTAAAATTTAAATATTAGTTGTATTTATGTGTGAAATTATTATAGCTTTCATTATTTCTATAACATGCAATTTGTCATGAAATGTACGAGTAAATTATTTTTTAATTATTATAATTAATTCTGTTTTTATTTTCATGAACAATTGTTTTGTCAAAATGAGTCATTTAAGTAGAAGTCGCTCGGTACAAAACGAACGTGAGTATAATGATGCAGTGGATAGAGAGTCTATTTCCCCACTTCTCGGAATTCCAAATTGCATGTTCAGAGTCAATGATATTTGCACAAATGTAAGTACCAAAAAAATCATATTGTGTTAATTTTTCTAAATATTTAAATTACATTTTTTTAATTGATGTATTTTTCACAATATATTTGAATATATTATAGCCGGAGACTGCTTTGGAATGTCATGCACATCGTCCAGTAATTCCTTTCCACGATTGTTTTAGTCAAGCACTCAAAAATTTGGGATTATATCAACTTGCCCAAATAAAACATACTGCACTTGTAGAGCTTTGGCGTCCTGAGACTCACACTTTCCACTTACCGGTTGGGGAGGTTGGATTAACATTGCATGATGTTAGTTGTTTGTGGGATCTACCTATCAGTGGTATTCCAATAATCGGGCACAGTGATCGAGACAGTCGTGAGTTAATTAGAAATTCCTTTGGGATTGATATAAATGCCGAGATTATGAAAAAAGGTAAAAGAACGGTAGGAGGAGATGAGCCACAAATTTTCAAAGAGTCCGGATTTAGCATCAGTTTGCAATGGTTGCGGGTAAATTATGAGAATCTGCCGGATTTTCCCACAGATGAAGAAGTGGCACAGTATACACAGGCTTTCATTTTAGATTTGTTTGGATCCATGGTTTTCCCTGATAGCTCTGGGACAGGTGTTCCAGTTATGTATTTGAGATTTTCGCAGGTGTTGGATAAACCGATAGTATAATTGATATCATCAGGCACAATTTGAAGACTGTGAAGAGAGTAGAATTTCAAGATTTGATAGTATGACCAATTATTAATAACTATAAATATAAGAATGAAAAAAATAATTACCTCAAATATCACCAGGAAAGACACACAGATCAGAAAAATTGATATTACCGGGCACAATTTCAAAACTGTGTGGAGAGTAGAAGTGGAAATGTGTGAGGAATTGAAAAAATAATTGGATTGAAAAAAAATGAGCGGATGTGTATTTATAGGAGCTCGCGCTCACGAATCGCGGGTGCGAACCGCGATCCGTGGTGACGGATCGCGGGGTCGACCCGCGATCGGTGCATTTTTCAACAAAAAAAAAATTCTTAGTTTTCGAAATTTTTATTAAAAGATTATTAATTAAAAAAATTACGGTGCATGATTGTATTTGTTTCTTCTTTAAACAAGTGAAGAGCCACCTAATTAGTTTTTGTATTGTGTTAGTATCATGCTTCTAACAATAAGGTAAAATTTTTGAAGTGTCGTAAATCTTATGCAATATATCAATTCGATTCTGTTATGTTCAGCCAAAATTGGAAGGTAAAAATCTAATGCAATTATAACATGTTATAGCCTAAGAGATAAAAATACATGTTCGATCTAATCCACGTTTTAGTTTAACATGAAAATTTTCAATTTAGGACATAAACAATTGAAAACTTGATAAACGTAAACAATTCAATTTAGTTCATGATTTAGTTTGGTTAAATATTATTTATGTTTAATGTTTATTTATGTTTAGTGAAATATTTATTTATGTTTAGTTAGTTAAATGTTTATTTATGCTGATTTTTTTTTATTTTGTTTAATTAAGTATTTGGATTTCTGTGTACATCTACTTTTATACACGGGAATAACGATAATTCAGGTGAGCTTGCAAATATTACGATAGAACATGGCAAAAAAATAAAATATGACCCCTTATCATGAGAGGTAACTTTGTTAAATGAAAGTAATTAGAATTTGATTTTGTAATAAGCTTCTAATTATATATACAATCAGAGCTCATTGGATGCTTGCCGTTATATTACCCGAAGCTAATTCTGCATATATATTGGTTTGATCTTTTGTGGTCGACTACACCAAGGGCATTCTTAAAGAAACTTGTGAATATGTAAGTTCGTTTTAATCATCGTATTTGTAATTCGTGTATTTTTATTAATATTATCGACTTCATATTTGAATAACTCGTGTTACTCAGGACAATGAAGGTTTACAAATTGGTTGGTGGAAGAAGCACTACCAAAAATACTGGCATAATCTGACATGCAATGAGAGTTAGCTTCTCTCATTTTTGTTAATTTTTTAAAGTACTTGAACGTATATTTAGCGAATTTATATCTTTGTACGTAGTACTGGAAATAACGAATGTGGGTATCACGTTGTGAGATACATGCATGAAATCATCGAGATTGCACTTGAAAACGTAGAACTATTTGAAGTAATATAGATCATTTTCAGTAGTATAATTATAGTTTCATTATTTAAATATTTATATTGTGTACTTGTATTTTCGTAGGTCTTTCAAAAGAATACTGATCCCTATTCGCAACAGGAGCTCGATGATACTTGTGAACGATGAACTCACTACTTTGTTACCAACATGTTAATGAACTAACAGTTTCTAATATCATGAACCACATTCTTTGTAATTAAACATGCAATTTTATTGAACCATATTCTTTGTATCACGAACATGTTATTGAACTAACATTATTTGAATATAATTTTACTTTAATATGATCAAACATCTTTGTGAATGATTGTGTTTATGAATTTGTGAAATATAAATGTGGGTGAATGAAATTAGTTGAATTTATGTATGATTGTGCATGATGAATGTGTTTGTTGTGCAGGATGACGATGTTGTATTTAATTTTTTTTAAAATTTGAGAATGGTATAAACGTCGATTATTAGATTAACCCGACGTGTAATATGAGCTATAGACGTCAGTTATTAGGTTAATGTGTGCCAAGTCTTTTTTGAAGGATATAGACGTCGGCTGGAAGGGATACTCGACGCGTATTCTCTTAGAATGGATGTGGGTTGTAAGGTATACCGACACGTATACCTCTAGAATAGACGTCGGCTGTAAGGTTATAACCAACGTGTATACCTGTAGAATAGACGTCCGTTGTAAGGTATAACCGACACATATACCTCTAGAATATACGTAGGTTGTAAGGTATAACCGACGCGTATACCTCTAGAATAGACGTCGGCCTTTTGTGACCGACGTCTAGGTATAGACTACTCATAAATAGATGTCGGGTTATGGAACACGAATAACTGACGTATAGAAGTTGTATATCCGATGTATATTTCATTTTCTGCACTAGTGCTAGTTACATTTTTAGACTAGGGTTCCTATAATTTGAATTCTTATAGTTCATCAACTTCCTTCAAGCGATTTGCCCTCTTTGTATCAATATCTTATAAAAAATGACTTCTCTACGTTTAACACAATTTCTCCGCTAGTTGAATCAGTCAGACAAGTGACTTAATTGTTTTTCACCATCCTTCTTGTTATGGACTACCATAAATATTTATCTCCAGTTTCATTCTGTGTCTTCTCTTCAACCTCGATCAACTCCGCTCTTTACGCTTGGAATGTTAAGTGTGTACCTGGCCGTCATGTTTATTATTGCGATCATCATATATAATTGAGTCCCTCTATATAGGTAGTGTTTGATAGAAAATACGCGTTAGACAGAATGACATACCACGAGACTCAATCATAAGTGTGTACCACTTATTTAGGTACCTAAAGCATAATTGAGTCCCACCAGTTAGTGTTTGATAGAAAAGTGCAAGAATATATAGTCTCACTTCTTAGGATTTCACTTCTTCCACCCAAGTGTAGTTTTTACCTAATTAAGGTTGTGAGATGAGAGCTTGATTGGCAGTGCTCGTACTTTGGAAGGTTGAAGAAATTATTAGAAAAATCTTGTTCCTCACTTCCCTCTTTCCATTAGTATTCTTTTTGTTGTCATTTGTCGTTCCTATTGTAGTTTGTATTTTGGTAGTTATGACTTTACATTTATTTTTCTCCATGTTTAGTGTAATGTTTAGCAAGTAGATCTATTTCGTTTTGGACTGGAACTGACGATGGAGTGGTGTTCGAGGGTGTCGTGTCATGTGTGTGTTTTAATCTTGTTACCATGTGTAGATTTGCTTATTTATTGAGTAGATTAACTTCATGTGAATTGGATGCATGTTTGATTTTTGATCTAATAATATTGTTACTAGTTCAGGTTTCACATCCTATACTTGGTTTGCATGTTTTAGCATCTTCTCATGTTTCCAATCTTATATATATAACTGTAAGATTTGGAGGTAATTAGTAGATTTACTAGTTTGGGTACATTAACTCTAGGTTTTTTGACGAGTGCTTGCCACAACGTTTATGACACTACTCATGCTTATAGATAAGTTAATGATGATTAAAATTTGTTTAAATTTGCATACTAATAACTAGATCAACAGATGTAGTTCACTTGATGATTGCATGTGATATCAATCTTGACAGCTATCATGTTTTTGGACATTCTCTAGACATATATATGCTTCATGTCTCACACACACTCATGCATCATTGCCTAGCTTAATTCTCCACTTATTGTTTGATCAGTGTATCGCTACTTTATCGAATAACAAGACATTAAGCAATATGCGCCAAATATACACTAATTAATCACACCAAATCACTTACAAAATGAGATAAAGGTGGGAGTTGGAAAAACCCTTAACTATTAGCTACGGTGAACCCATAGCTCAAAAACTTATTGAGCTGGCAAACACATTAATGAACTACTCTCTGTTGAGTTTAGATTTCCAACAATAGACATCTGGCCTAATCTTAGACGCTATACTAGTGTATGGACAATTACTTGCTGATGTGTCTACTCCAACAAGGCATGCTCGAGTTGTAACTTTACACTACAGGCGTGGACATTGACCCATTCATATGGATGATGTGGATGTGTTAGAGGTATAGCAGAAGGCACAGAGTCCACAATTTGGTGACTGCATGTGGGCGCCAGTTCCCATCACACCCCTAAAGTCTACCAGGATAGGAGGTTGGAAAATAGAAATGGATGTGGATGTTGAATTAATTAACTAAGAATATGCTAATTGGTATATCAGCTTAATTAGAATAGAGTAGCTGGATAGGTTTAGGGGGAAAATTCAAAGAGTATCAGTCTAAAACTGCAAGTTTTTCGTTGACCAATTTCAAATTAGTTCGATTGATCACTTACAAATATACTGCAGTGGAATTGGGTGCTTCCAACATGAGCTTCCCAACTAAAACTCTCCTTTCTTTCCTTGAAGGAAAAAAAGAAAGTGATTATGCTATTGGTAGAGTAGAGTTTAATTAGAATATAATAGATCAGTTTGATATAAATATAAGAGTATTACTCTACAACCAAACGTTGTAAATAAGTTTTGCAACTAGTTCGATGATCACCTAAAAATATACTGCAGCAAAATCACTAAATCAGTGCTTTTAACTCAAGGGGAGGTTCATTTTCCTTACTTTCCTTGGAAATAAAAAAGAAACTGAAAAGCACATCAATCCACTCGTACATTCTACTGCATTGCACAACTCATCCACCCACTTGGGGTAAACAAAGAGGAACATCAAAATAGTACTCTATGTGGTAATTAAAGACTGTACAGTACTACAACTCGTCCGCACTACATTTGTTTCTTTTGACACAACAGTACATCTGTACACATGATTCGACCGCATATGTTGGGTCATATGTTTCTTTTCTACCCAGTCGAATCTACCTTAGTGGACATAATAGTTAGGCAATCCAAATATAATTATAGAAACTACATTAGTAACTAATTAATTAACATGTGTTCATGGAGTGATCTAGCAAAGCACGTCCTTCAGCAACTTGTACCTCCGCCCTCCGGGCTTGCCAGAAGAAGACCCTTTGCTGCTCTTCCCACGGCCCCCACTGCCGCTACCGCCACTGTCACCGCCGCTGTCGTCGTTGCTGTCTCCTTGCTTGATCTTCTGCCCATGTGGGAAGTCAGACCGGGCCGCCACCGCAGGTTCCTTTCCCGTAGATTTCTTGGGGTGGTTAACTATGGGCTTGCGCTCCTCGCTTCGGCACCAGTCGCAGATCGTGGCGGAACCCGATGAGCTTTCCTCGCAGTAGTTGCTGCAGTACCTGTCCATAACGTACGACAAAGAATCATACCAACATGGTTAACTTAGTTCACTTGTTAGGCAATAATACTCTTACAACTTCGATTAGTATTATTCAACTTTTTTTACTTGATTCATGTTAAATCGAGTATTATTTTTGAAATTACGTCAGAGAAATTATATGAACACCCAAGATCGTCCAACCCTCTTTTAACATGATAAAACATTACGTATGAGCAATAACTTATTTGAACAAATTATATATGTAATCTAAACTTGACCATAATGACATGAGATGAAGAATATCAAGAGACGTACGAGTGTTGGAAGCGAGAAAGGCATCGTGCACATCGGAAGAGCTTGTCGGGGAAGCCGACGTCGCCGCACATGCAACACTCCATGTTAGGATTCATACAAGGGAGGGAGATCAAGAGGAAGGGAAGCAGAGAGAGGAGAAATGTATTGGTTGGGGGAGGTATATATATATATGAGGAGGGGGTTTGCATGGGATTCTGTTGGGGTTATATGTCCGTGAACAATGGTTGAGTTGCGCGCGGTCGTTTTCTGTTAGGACCGGGGGCAGACCCACGTTGTGAGGAGGGGGCAATTCCCCACACACACACACACACACACACACACACACACACACACCCCCCCCCCCCCCCCCCCCCTAAAATTTTGAAAAAGATACCTATAATATATTTATATAGGATCAAATTCTGGTGAGCCTAAACCTCATAAAATTTTGTTTAAGTCCCCTACAATCTCACCATTGGATCTAATTTACAGTTAATCTCACCATTCAATAGCATAACCGTTTTTTTCTTAATCTACCTTAAAATTTGAAATGAGTGGTGAATATTGTGAGGGATTAATTTAGAAAAATTAAGCCCCAGGCTCACTAGAGAATTCCTGTATTTATATAATATATATATCCATGTAATTACTTTAAAAATTCATGATAATAATCTATGTAAGGTATTTTAAAATTCATTATTATATTCATGATTAATCTATGAAAATTGCCTATGAAGCAAATCATCATGTAGAAATTAAATATTAGGTGTTTTATGTAGTGACGACCCATGAATTTTCAAAGTGGGTCTCGAAATATGAACATTAACTCAAAATACATAATCATAAAATTCAACAAAAATATATTAATATATAAAGCTTGATTAAAACATTTCATTTCGAATGATACTCATCTGGATTTTGGTTCACACAATTATTTGATTTTTTTTCTTTCACTTCATCAAATAATATTGTTTCAGACGATTCAATGAGTTTTTTCCCTTTCATTTTGAAATATCTTTCTACGGTGAAAGCTAAAAACACCAAGTAATTAATCATGCAATTCAAATGGAACAAAAATTAGGCAAAACACCAAAAATAGACAATACACAAACCTACAATTTTCCCACCTATAATTTTCTAATCTATATCTTCAATCCATTTTTACAATTACTTTTATAATCAAATTCTAAGGAAGCATAAATAAAAGTAACATGCAAAATCCAACAAAGAGTTTGTCCACCACGTTGGAAACCACGACAGAAAACTTTAATCTCCCAACACATTCTCTCAAAATTATTGTTGGCTAAGCTAACTTCAACTTCTCGTTAACACAAATCCAAACCAAAAAAAAATTCTTAAATCAAACCAAATACAAGAGAGATTTGTTACCTTTGTGTTGGAAAATATGACGGTTTGTTTGATTTTGGGTTTTCAATTTTTTTAAATACCTTAATAGTAAAAAAAATCAAAAAAGAATTTTATGTTTATATTAGTTTCATCCATGTAATCTCATTACTGATAAACTAGAATTTATTTTAATGGAAGATTGAGTTTGAGATCTGGGATTTCATCTTCCACTTGTACTAAATCTTATAATAATGCAATTTAACTTTTTTATATTATGATGAAAAAAATTATTAGAACTTTCTCGCAAGTTCAAGCAGAAGTAAACGTGGATATCGATCGATTGCACATTTTCGTTATTTCAATGATTACATTTTTCATGTAATGATTGACACTAAATTGCAAGAGCTTAATGATCTTTTATTAATTTTTATGTGTATTTTTTATGTTAAACAATATTTGAGTTTACTGATTGTTTAATGGGAACTACTAAACGTCGCCCAAAACTACTTAAATCGCCCATTGAAATTATCAAATTGCCCTTAACAATAAATTTAATACTCATATCGTCCCGTGTCTTTAAACAAGATTTTTGACTTAGTTTTACTAATATTCCTAGTACCAACACCACGAAAATGTCTGGCGAAACACCTAGATCAGGCGAAGTAACGGAGACGGATTTTTTTTCCGACTCGGGCGTCTGGCTAAGACGCCTGCACCATCGTGGAGGCGTCTGGCTAAGACGCCTCCACCATGGTTGAGGCGTCTTATCCAGACGCCTCCACGATGGTCCAGGCGTCTTAGCCAGACGCCTATACCATGGTCTAAGCGTCTCGCTAAGACGCCTCCACCATGGTGGAGGCGTCTTAGCCAGACGCCTCCACGATGGTACAGACGTCTTAGCCAGACGTTCCATTTTTTTTAATTTTTTTGTCAAATTAAAATTATACGGTGTGTTATCTCAAATTATTTGACGTTTCTTTGCAAGTTTTCGGTGGTAACCGGTCGGATTACAATGAGTTTTTTTGCAAGTGATGAAGATTCAAAAAAATTCCAGATCCAACATTTTTTATGTTCCAAAATCCCCCGGTGGTAAAACATCCTGACTTACAAATACCACATCGATATGTCGTTTGGATTTTGAAATTGTTGGATCTGGAAATTTTTGAATTTTCGGTGTACCAAAGGGGTATCGGTCATCCGAATATAGTAATTATTAAGTTATTAATTAATTAATTTAACAATTATCTAAATTTATAATCAAATATCTTTTTAAAAAAATAATAAAAAATAATAAAAAATTACGGGCGTCCGACGGAGCCGCCCCCACGTAGGAGGGTAAAATGTCTTACAGAGACGCCTGTCCCAAGGGCAGAGCGTCTGGGTAAAACGCCTACCCGATGGGTAAGGCGTCTGGGTAAAACGCCTCCCCCATGGGGGAGGCGTCTTAGCCAGACGCCCCCTCCTATGTACGGGCGGCTCCGTCGGACGCCCGTAATTTTTTATTATTTTTTATTAGTATTTTATTAAAAAGATGTTAGATATTTTACCAGATTCGAGTACACTGGGGCGTTCGTTAGTTCATTACTGACCTCCAAAACATTTTTTTATGATTATAAGAGGAATATGAAGAGAGATGTGTGATAGGAGGGTAAAATGTCGCGTTATAGCAGTAGAAATGAAAGAATGGCAAAATGGTAATTTCAAGGGACGATTTAAGTAATTTTGGAACGATGTTTATCAATTCAGTTGTTTAATCTACCCAGCGGAAATTTTTTCTCCCCGTAAAAATTCCCTGGATCCGCCGTGGTCAGGACATTGGGATAAGTTCAAACAGCACGTGTGTCGTGCTATGGTCTGTTCTTGTTTGCGGTGTTTTGCGAGAAAAGTGAGAAACCATTAATTGGCTTCTTAAGTAAATCGGTTTTACGTGGAGGGCTGGGATTGGTGGACGTGTGTGGATTAACCCTCTTTTTTTTGGACGTCGCTGGTTTTGGATATGGATAATTGTAAACATTATTAATGGCGGTGTCCAAGTGTTTACCTTTTTATTACTCTCTCTCTCTAAATATATGCATGTATATATGTGTGTGTTTGGATTGCCGTATGTAAGTAGCGTACAGTTAAACCTGGTTATTATCTTTTATTTATCCAGAAATTTTATCGTTACGGCGCTACACCAAATCGCAACACCACGTACGAGAACCGGTAGAGAATTAGAAATACAAAGTTAGAATGATTGGCTCACAAGAAGCTCACACATCCATTGGTTGGATGATTGGATCATTTGACATGCTACGTATCCGTAATTCCCATCCTCACTCATCCAACTACCCGCAGTTGTGATGTGGATTCACAATCTACTTAATAGTTAAAAATAAGGGTTAATTACAGTTTATCCTCTAAATTATGCATTAATATCACTTTGTGCTTCTGAACTTTCAAAGTTAACAGCTACCTCCTCTGAACTTCAAAAATTCATTATTTAACACACTCTCGATATTTTTTTTCTTTTTTTGTATCCCTAATACACTCCTAAATCTATATTTACGTGAAAGTTTGGATCGAAAGGGAGGTCAGATATAGTTGAAATTTGGATCAGATTGACACTCAAAAAGACCCAAATTCCAATCATATCCGACCTACGTTTCAATCCAAACTTTCACGTAAATATAGGTTTAGGAGTGTATTAGGGATACAACAAAAAAATTGGAAAAAAACATCGAGTGTGTGTTAAATAATAAATTTTTGAAGTTTAAGGGGCAAAGTATTATAAATGAAAGTTCAGGGGAGATAACTGTTAACTTTGAAAGTTCAGACGTGCAAACTGATACCAAGATATAATTCAGAAGACAAACTATAATTAACCCTAAAAATAATCTACAACTTATCGAGAGTGACAAACTACAACTCAGGACGAATATAAATTGGATGATGGCAAGGTGCTAAACATGCCTTGGTTGCTATTCCTTGTGTATCTTCCAAGCACTTTGTAGATGCCAAGCTACAAAATTTTGATTCCGGTTGGTTATGTACGTCTATCAGTCAAGGTCGCTGAACAAGATACAAACATTAGACCATCCTTAACCATAACCCCATTTTCTCCTCAACAAAGTTTCTCTCTCTACACATCAGCAAAAAACATTATGCAACCAACGAGCCAACCTAAATCATTTTTTAATTCTTAACCCCAACCTCATTTCCAACACTCTCTCTCATCCACATCATTTCTTTTTACCTCATTTTCTATTCCATCACAAAAATACACAAACTATTAAATATATTTTTTACAATGACTTAATCTAATTAAATTACGATAATTACGCATAACACGTAGAAGTTACAAATAATTAAAATTCGACAAGTAATTATTACGATATTTTAAAATTAAAAAATTACAATACATATTACGAACAAATTTAACTTGCAATCCTTCCAAAACGTTGTCATATATTTTCGATCAAATCGACTCGCAATGCCATATGTTTTCGAGAGTCTCGAACTCAATCTCTGTTATGCAAATATATGTTAATACCCACGATACTATCGGTGGAATACCGAAGACTCGACTTGTTTGAACTTTCGCCGATGTTTTGAGGTCGCTCGTAGATAAATTCATTTATATCCACCAACTGTTCGTAAGAGTCGTGTTCGTCCTCCACGATCATGTTGTGCAAGATTATGCATGCAGTCATAATTTTTTCGAGAATATCTAGACTCCATGCTAGCGATGACTTTTTCACGATGGAGAATCTTGCTTGAAACACTCCAAACACATGTTCCACATCTTTCCTTGCTGGTTCCTGAAATTGGGAAAACAATCTATCTTTGGGTGTCTGAGAAAGAAGGATTGATTACATAAATCCTGCTCATTTAGGATAAATGTCATCTAGACGATCAGGTTGTTGAGCTCTGTTCGAGACTTGAACATGTTTCACAAGTTAGAGGTGAAAAATTGAAGCGAAAACATATGTTGAAACTGGTCACGGGGAAGATAGCATTGATGAACATATTGTTTAGTAAGTCGAAGCGCACAGAAGTTGAAGACCAAACACTCGCAAAGTTGCTGGATTGGGTCGAGAAAAACGGACATCTTTAATTTCCTTTGAATGTCTAAAATTTAGTTTAGTTATGTATTTCGTTTTTATTCGGGTTTAAGTTAATTTACAATTATGTACTTTGTTTAAGTAAATTTCATTCGTATTTTCAATTATGGAAGTAGTACTTGTGTTATGTACTTGGTTATTAACCGGTTTAAGTTAATTCATTTACTCTTATTTGGGTTACAATGTATTTTGGATTTGATGATTTTCCATTAATTTTGTATTAGTATACTTAATTTAATCGATTTATTTTACTAATTTTCATTATTTATTTTAATACTCTGAAATAAATTCTAATTATATAAAAACATATACATATCATTTAAAAAATATAAAAAACAAATTTTAAATCATTTATCAAAACCAAAAAAACCAAAAAAATATATGAACCAACCTGGGTTGGCCACCCCAGGGGCGTATTTTCGGTCGGGTCTACGCCTCAGGTCGGGTCCGAGGACCCGACCTGGGTTTTCCCACGTTAAGGGGGTTGGGGTCGGGTTGAATCCCGACCCGACCTCAAAGAACACCCGTTAAGGGTTCTCTTAAGAGATTATGTACATATAATTTGAGGACTTGCATTTCTGATTTCAGCTATACATATATAGCCACAACATCGGAATGTAATAAAAGATAGGGTTTGGCGACGTCAATTTCAAAAATGTAAACGATATTGTAGCATACAAACATTTTTTTCAGGTGCAATATGAAGTTTGAATAGATTTTTTCTCATTTTGGCTATAAAAAAGTCTAGCATTTATCTCAAAATTGTTGCAATGACAAACTATGACGGCCATTATTTCTAGCTTTTTTATGCCAGCGTAATCCATGTCTCCTTTTATTTCCTGAACATTTTTAATATATTGGAAAATACTAACGGGAGAAAATGCTTCTTGATAAATTGTGTTTTTCCAGGTATTTATATTCTTCATTCTCAATGCATTAGTTTAGGTCCATTTCAACTATTATCATAGCTAACTTTTTTTTCCTCCGGAAGACATCAAAACTCCCCATAACATTTTTTTTAACGTGTAGAGTTAAGTTTCTATAAGTATCTTCACTACTGACCCATAAACCCATAATGTACCAAGAAGTCATTAAATTATATTTAAGATTTTTGACATCTAGAGTAGAAGTAGGCAAGTAGCTCAAGTATGGCTCAATCCCACAAAAGAGGAGGAAAAATTTGACATAAATTGACTTTTATATGAGTTTTTATATATAAAAAAGGGAGATCTCCGTGCCACCTTTTAGAAGGATATATATTTTCGATTATTGCACCAACACAACATGCAGGAGTTTAGAGTACGTGGAGTGGGTATATATATCACACATGTAATTTTACTAGCAAATGCTCAACTTTTCTAATAGAAGAGAATAACTACACCTGAACTAATATCTGAGCTTTCCCCCACAAAGTCACACACCGTATGTCAATATATGATATGTATGTTTAACATCGGGAAGACATGGGAGCAGTATGCGCCACCTTCTCACAGTTGACGCTGTCATGGGGTCATTATTACCCTTGGCCTCTTCTACTTTCCACATGCATTTTTTTTGGTTTTCCTTTTTTTACAAAAGAACTCGATGGTCCATGTTCTTAACAGTTCACGATGTAGTAAGGATCGAAAACAATACAAATCTTAAAATTGACGACAAAGTCTGCAATAACAACTAAACATCTGGTTACAATTGACTCTATCATAGGGTTATTAATTACCACCACTTGGTGTTGTCCTTTACACATCCAAATACCCTCTTGGAAACTAAGAAACTCCTTTATTTACATTTTTGTTTGAGTTTGTGACATCATGCACGTCTAGTCAAAATACAAATCTCAAGCTAATCGGTCATATTTTAACCATTAAATACCACACGACTAAAATTCGAACTCAGTATCACCGACACAAGTGCTTATATATATATATATATATATATATATATATATATATATATATATATATATATATATATACACATATATATATATATATACACATATATATATATATATACACATATATATATATATATACACATATATATATATATATACACATATATATATATATATATATATATATATATATATATACACATATATATATAGGGTCAAGCGAGTCTAGGGCTCATCAAATTTAATTTAAGCCCCCTACAATCTCATTATTGGATCTTATTTACAATTAATCTCACCATTCATTAGCATAACTTTTTTTTTCTTAATCTACCTTACAAATTGAAATGAATGGTGGATATTGTGGGGGCTTAATTTAGAAAAGTTGAACTCTAGGCTCACTAGAGAATTCCTATATATATATATATATATATATGGGTGAAACTTTGTGTCCGAAATCCGTCAATCCGACCGACTTCGTATTCGAAATCAAAAAAATTATCCGAGAAAAAAAAATCCGTAACCGAATTTGTATTCGGATATAAACATCCGTAAAAAAACGAAGCGAATACGGATATTGGTACATCCGATTCGAATAATATCCGGTTCGTATTTTATATGCACATATAAAAAAATATATACAATATATATGAATTAAATTATGTTATTTATATTATATTTAATATTTTTTCATGTAGGCAAAAAATAAAAGTTGAAATTTATTCTTGTTTAGATCAATCAAAAAATGTTTTTAAGTCTATTCGGATTTTTTAACGAATTCGGATATCCTAATTCGGAATGGATTTCAAACTTGATTCGGATGCGAATTTATTCGAATTCGGATCCGAATTCGACGGATACGAATTCGGATCTCTTTCTCAAACATTCGCTCGGATTCGAATTCGGATTCGAGAGAAAAAAACAGATACGAATTCGGATACTGGCACATCCGCTTCGTATCCGCTCCGTTTTCACCCATATATATATATATGTATATATATCAAACCACTGAAAGATGCTTAGGTGGACATGAATTGTTTACTTTCTTTATCAAAGCCCAACTAAAGGTGGTGACGGAGGATAACTAAGGAAGGAAAATAAAAAGATGGGCAAGTACAAGGACACTATCTCACTAGTGGTGATGTTTAGAAAGGGAGAGCCATCGCGGATGGAGGTATGGGAATCGAGCAAAAAGGTTGAAGACATGTACTTGAGGTGTCCGTTTGCAGTGGAGCGGTATCTGTTTTGGATGGGATGCTGTCCTTCCCACTCACCTCAGATGTGTGAGTGTTGTGGCCTTTCCTACTTGTCCTACACTTTTTCTGCAGCTCATCATTCATGGTTTGGCTTAGGCTTTGCTCTCTCCATCGCACTAGGACTGCAAGGACGGTGGTGTGTGATGGCTGTTTAGTTGTACGTGCAGGGCTGTTTGGGGGAACTGGAAAGGAAATCTGTGATGGGAAGTGACGGTAGATTTTTTGCCACACACATGGGTCGCAATTTCTTTTGAACTCATTATTTTGATACTTCATGTTCATGGAAAGACTTGCCTTAAAGGAAATTTTAAATTACAGCATTAATATTGGTCATATGGTGTCAATATCGTAATTGCAATACGATCACGTATACTCGTGTGGTACACATGCTTCTAGATATACTAGCATGATACTCATCCTATACATTAAAAATTACTCTCATGCATATTATTTAGTGTGAAAACTACATCGGCTCTACTGACGCCCAACGAATGTGGCCCCACACTAAACGAATGTATTGTCAAAAGCCTGAACATCAAGTCAATTTTGATTTTTGTCCAAGAAAAATATTCCATTTAATTTTCCTCACCTACTCTCCTTGAGATCCCCGAGAAAGGACGACTGAACCCTACACTGTCAACAAAAATTCTTATGGTCGGAGGTTTGAGGTTTACTAAAATGTGAAAATTGGACTACCGATATTGGAAAAGCCGATCGATCCAGTTGTGTGTCCGCCCGAGGTTTTTGATTCCTTGACTTATTATTTTTACCAACTCTCATCCACTCCCTCGAATGACAAGTAGACCTTGGAAGTAGGGCTGTAAATGAGGCAGGTAAAACTCATTCCGACCCGCCAACCCGACCCGCCTAAGTCGGGTAGCCGTATAAAAAATCTAACTCGCGACCCGCCAACCCGAATACCCGCCTACCTGACTAATAAACGGGAATGATAGCGGTTGTATTTTCTACCAGCCCCGTTTACCCGATTACCCACCTAAGAATTTAATAAATTAAATAATAAATATTATATATATACTTATATACCTTACACATATCTTTATTCTTTAATATCTAATTTACTAATAGTATTATAAAGTTGAAGTTATTTATAATTTTATGGTGTTAATCACATGAGTCGTGTTTTTAAGGTGCTAATGTGTCATGTTTATAATTTATGGTCTTATGCAGAAAAAGAAAAAAAATATAAAAAAACTATTTATCCATCTACCCGCCTCACATAACCCGTTTACCCGACCCACCTCACCCGCGTAACCCGTTTACCCGATCTTAGACGGGTCGGATATCGGTTTAAAAAAATTCACCCGACCCGACCCGCCAACCCGCCTACCTTAGACGGGTCAGATAGCGGTGGGTTTGAAACCCGCCCCGACCCGACTCGTTTACAGCGAAGGTTATAAATAAAGTTCCATTTTATTGTTTTACACATCTTTAAAACTTCATGTTGTTCTATTTTTTAGAGAGCTTTCCATGCTCCCATTTCCCACACTTATGTCCAAAACTTTATCACTTTTGTTATCCATTCCAAATCATATCCATGTGCTCAAAGGCTATTTATTATTAGATGAAGAAGAATATAATGACTGATTTCTTCATGGTGGTCCGATTTAGAGAGAGTGTTATCTATTCATAATTGGATTTTTTGTATTAGTACTCATCCGAAAGACAATATTTGAGGTGGTACCCATGCTTCTAATTCAGAATTGATTTCCTATACATTCGTGTGAGACCACATTCGTTAGGCTCCCATGAGGACAACCGTCATGAAAGCCTAACAGATGTGAGTCTCACTGACGGATGTACATATGCGCAATTCTTAAGGTATGAGATATGTAGTAAGCCAATACCCTCGTAAGCATGGATACCACTCCAATTTTAGTCTTTTGGATGGATACCCTAGCAAAAAACTGTATAATGTATATATGTATATGTATTATGATTCATGAAAAATTGAAATTGCATATGTTATATATGTATATATGTGTGTATGTATTATGGGATTATGATGTCAATATTAATTGTTAAAGGACAATTAATATTTTGGGATTATGATGTCATACATTGGTTGTTTTGTGTTTTGGTCCTTTTTAATATTTGAATTCAACGTGTGAGGATAAGTTGAGACAACTTAACTCTTCAGCCAGATGGTCCTGACTTATTTCAACAAAAAGTTGCATATTCAAATCCAATGTATGAGTTATTTTCAGTCCACTTCAAACACATATTCAAAACGATAAAGTAAATAAATTTCTTACACTTTTTTCTCTTGGGACATGTGTGGGTTACTTTCGGTCAGTCAATTAATTAAAAAATAAAAATATTAAAAGAATTCAATGTGTGAGATTAGTCATATATTGATTAAGTTGGGAACATATCATGGTTATAAGTAGGGCTGTGCAAGATTCGGGTCGGTCCGGTTTTTTGGTCCGAGTTCAGTCCGGACCGAATCCGACCGGTCTGGGTTTCGGTTCGGACCCCGGGACAAGTTCGGTTTTCGGTCCGGTCCGGTCCGAAGTCGGTCCAAAATCCTGATTCCCCCTCAAAAATCCGGTACGAGTTCGATCCGGACCAAACCTAACCGGTCCGGTCTTCAGTCCGGACGTCGGAGAGCATCCGGGTCCGGGTTCGGTCCAGGTCCGGGTTCGGTCCAGGTCCGGACCGATGCACAACCCTAGTTATAAGGCATGATGGAGCATTAACTCATAAATTATGGTTTAACCATTCCCATTATTTTGTTCATATTGTAACATGGTAACAGTTAGAGCCGATGATTTGATCGTAAGGTCTGCGTAGTCCCCTCTGAAGTGTCGAAGTCGATGTAGTCTAGCGTGTGCGGGAGTGTCTGAGATGGTATCATCTTGTAGAAGTTGAGGATCTAATTCAGGAGTACAAGGCATGTGAGTTTTTTTAATAGATTGCAAGTCAATCTTTGGATCAAAGATTTTTATTCCCTCCATCACACGATCATAAACACAAGTAAATAGCCATAGGTAGGGTTGTGCATCGGTCCGGACCCGGATGCTCTCCGGGGTCCGGACCAGACTTTTTAGGGTAAATTAGGATTTTGAACCGACTTCAGACCGGACCGAAAATCGAACTTGACCCAGGGTCCGGACCGATCGGTCTGGTCCAAAAAACAGGACCGACCCGAATCTTGCACATCCCTAGCCATAGGATTGTTATGATATTACGACAGTTTTGGTCCAGGGCAAAATATATACGGTGGCATCACAATTTTCGTTTAATTTAAAGACAACCACAACACCGTTAGTTCTGGGCCAACCTTTGATCCCACAACACCAACACTAGTATAGCACACTACCGAAGTCACCACATAGTTGAACAATACCGCCACCAGTAGGGGTGTAAACGGGTCGGGTACGGGTAAGGTATGCCCCTATCTGTACCCGGCTAAATTAGCGGGTACGGGTATATACCCGGCAAAAAACATGTATACCCGTACCCGACCCATACCCGTTAAGTTAGCGGGTACGGGGCGGGTAAACGGGTATAACAGATATAATATATATAGTATATAAAATATAATATATAGTATATAAAATATATAATATATAACATATAAAAATATTAAAAATATATTATATAAAAATATATAATATATGTTAACGGGTACGGGTAATACGTATACCCGTACCCGACCCGTTTATTAACCGGGTAAACGGGTATGAGTTTTTGTGCCCATACCCGTACCCAACCGGGGCGGGTAACCGGGTATACAAGTATTACCCGCCCCCATTTACACCCGTGGCAACCGGTTAACCACCCCACCTCCACAGAAAAGGTGTAACATTCGGTGATGCTGTGAATGGGTCAAGTTGGTAATGTTAGCATGTTGGTATAGTTTTGATGGAGGTGCTCGGTGTTGAAATTCTTGTCATTCTTTTCATTTGAATTTCTCTCTCAATTTTATACCATTAATATAGCTTTGGTCTACATTATAGCTTTTAATATCCACTTCATTGAATTTTAATTAGGGTTTTTAAAATTCATGCAGTTGAAAAACACATATTTTATGCTTATGTCATCGTTGATTCATTAAGTACTTTCTAAAAAACACATATTTTGATGTCATTAAAAAAATCTCTTTATTTATGATCATACATTACAAAAGCCCTTTATTTATCTCTATAGTGACCAATTTTTTTGATTAATAGTGACCAATTTTTTTCGTCTGCTCAGTTGTAAATTTAGTCCCGAAAACATTCACCTTCATCATAAATGCTGAACTATATATTATTATCAAAATCTCAATTATTGTCAAATAATTAAGTTACACCCAAATATGTAATCGCCAAATCTAACTATTTCCTAACATTGTAGTGTTGAAAATGAGTATTGATGTTACAAGTGGGTTTTGAGAAGACGTATTTAATTTCCTGGATTATTGTTTGTGATAACAAATGAAGAAATCTAGAGCTAACTTTAGGATTGTGCAGCAAGTTTTACCCGCACCCCACCCCGCTTGGGGAAGGGTGCGATCAGATTTTCGCCAACACACCAACCAACTTATATAAACAGATGGGTTGAGGTTGTCGTCTAACTTGTCTCGCGAACCAGTCAAACATTTATTAATATTAATATGTATTAAAAATGCAATTTTAAAATGTTAAGATTAACAAAAGAAATGTGTCAATACGTGTTATGGGCACAAAATTAACATTACTTAGGAATAAACTAATTAATAAGTCCATGTACCCGTTTAAAAAAATCGTGAACCTAACAAACCCCCAAACTCAATTACATAAAATTTTATAACTCAATCAGTTTTAACCCACAAACCCACCCTGCCTTGTCTCGCCTAACCTACCCATAAATGGGGCAAGTAGTTTCAACCGACCCCATCTCACCCCCATTAACCTGCAAGACTTTGGCATGGCAGGTAGGTTACCCTGCCCCACCCGGTTTGGAGCATTATGTCACGGACCTACTTCTCCAGTAGGAAACGTGCGGCCCAAATCACTAACTCCCTTGAGTTGCTTGAATTTGGCAGTCTCTTCACTCTCTCCCTCACTTAGCTAAATGTTCAACAGAACAATTGCACACACATTCACTGAAAGGGACACTTGAGAGGTTTGCTCAATATGCGATTATATTATCCACAAAGATTGAGTTACAATGCTAAAGGACACACACACATGAGTGCCTTCGAAAAGAGAGGAGGGTCCCCTTTATATAGGAGAGGATTACCCTTAGTACACATGAGGAGTTTGTATTCCTCCTTTATTTACAACCCAACACTTGTCTTGGATACAAGGCAATACTTAAGTACCCAAAACGGGTTTGGTCTTCATGCTAGAGAATACCTAGCTACCAGGAAGCTTCCCCAAAGCTTCACCAAGAGGAGAGTTTCTTTCAGAGTTCTCTTCTTAAGAAGTCAAGTTCAACTTGACTTCTTCCTCTTTTGATCTTTTCTTGGGAGAGCAATGTACCAATTTGCCTCCTTCTTGTTGGGGCGTTTCATTCTCCCCCACTTAATCTGGAGACGCCCTTGTCGATATGTAAGTTTGGATTGCCTCCCTGAACTGCCAAAGACTTTCTTTGTCTTCCCAAGTGGCTTCACTTGTTGGTAGCTTCTTCCATTGCACAAGATAGTGTGTTTTTGGTGGAACTCCGCGTTTCCTCACTATTTTGTGGTCTAGAATTCTATCCACTTCTTTTTCATGGGATGTGACTACAACAGGTGGGGCTCTGTCTGATATCCCTCGCTTCGGGTCTTCTTTGTCTTCATGATAATCTTTTAGATTGCTTACATGAAAGACAAGATGTATTTTCATTGTGGGAGCAAGGTTCAATGTGTAGGAAACTCGTCCTACTTTTCCTATCACCTCAAAGGGGCCTTCATATTTGCGGATCAATCCTTTATGCACTTTCCGAAAGGCTTTAAACTGTTGAGGTAGTAGTTTCACCATTACCTTATCTCCCACCTGATATGCTTTGGGTCTTCTCTTCTCATCAGCCCATTTCTTCATTTTCTTTGAAGCTTTGTGAAGATAGGCCCTTGCAAGCTCAGTTTGTTCATTCCATCCCTTGGCCATCTGATAGGCGCCCGGACTTACCCCTTTGTAGGAGGTTGCCAGCCCAACGAGAGTCGTTGGTTGGGTGCCAAGGACTATTTCGAAGGGACTCCTTCCTGTGGCTTCACTTCGTTGGAGGTTGTAGGAGAACTGAGCTATGTCCATTAGCTTCGCCCAATCTTCCTGACTGGCTCCCACAAAATGCCACAAATAGCCTTCCAACAAGGCATTGATCCTCTCAGTCTGCCCATCAGTTTGGGGGTGGAAGCTTGTTGAGAAGCGTAACTCAGTACCCATCATAGAAAACAACTCCTTCCATAGCTTCCCAATAAACCTTGTATCACGATCACTTATAATGGATGTAGGAAGTTCCCAGAACTTTACCACATTTTTTAAGAAGAGTCTGGCTGTTTCTTCTGCTGTGCAATCCTTTGGGGGCAGGGATGAAGGTTCCATACTTGGAAAATCGATCGACTACTACTAAGATTGATCCAGCTCCCTCAGATTTAGGCAGAGCTGAGATGAAGTCCAAGGAAACACTTTCCCAAGGACGAGAGGGGATTGGGAGGGGTTCAAGCAACCCATAGGGCAATTGTTGTTCTCCTTTATCCTGTTGGCATACCAAACAGGTCTTTACATAGAGTTCTACCTCTTCCCTCATCTTCGGCCAGTAGTATGATCCTTCAAGCAGTGCCATCGTCCTCCTTTGACCGGGATGCCCAGCCCTTCTGGTATCGTGGCACTCCTTGATAATCCTTCTCCGTAAGAGATTCCATTTTGGTACCAACATCCTTCTCCCACTAGTGTAGAGAACGCCATTCTCTATCCAAAACTTTGTAGTTTTGCCTTCATTTACTAGGCTCACCAGTTGCTTGGCTAGGGGGTCATGCATTGTTCCTTCTCTGATCTCCCCCATGAGATCATCTTGAATTTTGGAGAGGGACCATAGCTCGGCCCTTCTACTCAGGGCATCGGCTACAACGTTTGCTTTCCCTGGTTTGTACTCCATCTTGAAGTCAAACTTAGCTAAGTCCTGCCATCGGGCTTGCTTTGGACTCAACTTCTTCTGGGTTTGGAAGTAGCTTGTAGCTATGTTATCGGTTCGAATCACAAAATGTGATCCTAGGAGATAGTGCCTCCAAGTTCTGAGGCAATGTACCACCGCAGTCATCTCCTTCTCTTGGACGGTGTATTTTCTCTCCGTCTCATTTAGCTTTCGACTCTCAAAAGCTATTGGATGACCATCTTGCATGAGTACACCACCGATTGCAAAGTCGGAAGCATCAGTTTGGACCTCAAACTCTTTGACAAAATCTGGCAAGATTAAAACTGGCTCCTTCACCACCTTCTTCTTTAGGTTCAGGAAGGCATCTTCACATTCCTTCGTCCATTCCCAGTCCATCTTTTTTTTCAAGAGCTTGGTCAAGGGGCTGGCTATGGCGGAATACCGTTTTATGAACTTCCGATAGTAGTTCACCAATCCTAAGAAGGAACGGAGTTCGGTCACTTTGGTTGGGGCCTCCCATTCTTGGATGGCTTCAATCTTGGAGCTATCCATCCCCAACTTACCTTGTCTGATGATATGGCCCAAAAAAGACGCTTCTTCTTGGCCAAAGGAGCATTTCTCCTCCTTTACAAATAGCTTATTGTCCCTGAGTATTTGGAACACCTGCCTTAGGTGCTGAACATGTTCTTCCATGGATTTGCTATAGATTACAATATCATCGAGATAGACTACAACAAACTGATCTAGATAAGGATGAAATATCTTATTCATCAATGTACAGAAAGTTGCAGGAGCATTTGTTAGGCCGAATGACATGACCAACCATTCAAATGAACCATATCTGGTGACGATTGTGGTCTTTGGCACATCCCCCTTTGCGATTCTCACTTGGTAATACCCAGATCTCAAGTCCATCTTTGTAAAATACTTGGCCTGCCCAAGTCGATCAAACAAGTCTGCGATCAATGGTATTGGGTATCTGTTTTTGATAGTTACCTTGTTTAGGGCACGATAGTCTATGCACATCCGAAGGCTACCATCGTGTTTCTTCTGAAACAACACCGGGGCTCCATATGGGGCTTTAGAGGGTCTAATATGACCAGCTTTCAAAAGGCTATCAAGCTGCCTTCTTAGTTCTTCCAACTCTGGAGGTGGCATTCGGTAAGGTCCCATGGAAGGGGGTCTAGCTCCTGGCTCGAGCTCGATTTCATGGTCTACCTCTCTTCTTGGAGGTAACTCCCTAGGTAGCTCTGGAGGCATCATGTCTTGATTCTCCTTTAGTACCTTTTGGATAACTTGAGGAACTTCGTCTCTCTTTGGCGCGCCATCTTCTTTCATGGTGGCCAAGTATGTTTCATTTCCTTTCTTGAATCCTTTCACCAGTTGCATGGCAGACATGATGGGGATTGTGATGGGCGTTAAGGATGTCTGTACCAGATGCGTCTTGCCTTTCTCCATGATGCACAGGGCGTTGGAGGAAGGGAGTACTAGGGTGTTGATACTTCTCAAGAATTCTAATCCTAGTACCATCTTGTGATCATCCATAGGAACGACAGAGAAACATACCTTTCCCTTCCAAGTTCCTAGTTCCACATCAGTTGCCCGTACCACCCCATCAATAGGCTTGGCACAAGCATTCACTGTCTTGAGTCTCCCCTTTGCCTCAGATAGGGGGAGCCTCAATCTTTTTGCTTCTGAAGGCGTCATGAAGTTGTGACTTGCACCAGTGTCCACCAGCATCCTAGTTGGTTGGCCTCCAACTTTGGCCTCTACATATAGTAGGACTGTTTCTTCAAGGGACTTTGGGGGGGGGGGGGGGGCAAGGCTTGGCGTTTAAGACGCCTAGGAGTTGTAGAGACCCCATGCGCCCTTCTTCTTCTGGTTGCTTTTCTTCACTTTGGCTCGTCATGGCAGATAAAGAGCCAAACTTCGGACAATCCTTCATTGGGTGAGGGCCTTTGCAGACAAAGCACCCACCCTTTGGTACAAAAGACTTCTTACCATCCTGGTAGGAGTTCTTTTTAGAACATTTCTTTGGGAATTTCTCTTTTGAGTATTTTTCTTTGGAAGTTCCTGATTTTTGGTCACGCCCATATTTGTTCTTGGAGTCCTTTTGTTTTCCAGGGTCCTTTCGTTCATACTCTATCAAGGATTCAGCCATTATAATGGCCTCATCTAAGTTGTTCACAACTCTTCGTTGTAGTTCTCTTCTGGCCCATTCTTGGAGACCATTCATGAAGTTAAACAACTTGTCATCTGGGTCCAGACCAGGAATTTGAAGAACAATAGTTGTAAACTCCTTAATATACTCTCTGATAGAAGATTTATGTTTAAGCTCTACAAGCTTCCTTCTAGCTTCATAAACCACATTTGTGGGGTAGAAATGCCTTTTAAGATCTTTCTTAAATTTTTCCCACGTTTGAAGTGGTCTACATATGTTGTTATTAACATCCTCTATTTTTCTTTGCCACCACAAGGAGGCAATATCAGAGAGATAGTAAGAAGCAAAACTAACCTTTTGTATTCCATCTTGTATATTGGTTCCAGCAAAGTATTGCTCCATGGACCACAAGAAGTTGTCCACTTCTTTGGCATCCCTTTGGCCACTGAATTTGTTTGGACGAGGGATGTCCATCCTTGGCGCTTCCCTTGTTCCACCACCACTTGCCAAAACTTTCTTGCAAATGGTTAGCTCATCTCTGAGCTCTTGTCTGGATACTTCAAGGAACTCAATCCTTTCTCTCAGTACATCAAGGGTTTGCCTCAGATTGAATCGAATTTCTTCATCAACAGAATCCAAGCGTTCCTCCACACTTGTGAGGGTGGAACCCATGGTTAGAATTGTCTCATGACAAATCGATATCTTCTCCTCCAAGGATTCCATGCTCCCTCCTGGACCCCTGCTCTGGTCCCTCCGGCTCTTGGACTTCTCTCCCCCAGTAGGGACGTCCCTACCACGAGCTTCCTCACCGGCAGCGCCTTTCTGGCTTTCAGGATTCTTTCCGATGTTTGCCCTTTCACCCACTTGGTTACAGGCTCTAATACCACTTGTCACGGACCTACTTCTCAAGTAGGAAACGTGCGACCCAAATCACTAACTCCCTTGAGTTGCTTGGATTTGGCAGCCTCTTCACTCTCTCCCTCACTTAGGTAAATGTTCAACAGAACAATTGCACACACATTCACTGAAAGGGACACTTGAGAGGTTTGCTCAATATGCGATTATATTATCCACAAAGATTGAGTTACAATGCTAAAGGACACACACACATGAGTTCCTTCGAAAAGAGAGGAGGGTCCCCTTTATATAGGAGAGGATTACCCTTAGTACACAAGAGAAGTTTATATTCCTCCTTTATTTACAACCCAACACTTGTCTTGGATACAAGGCAATACTTAAGTACCCAAAACGGGTTTGGTCTTCAAGCTAGAGAATACCTAGCTACCAGGAAGCTTCCCCAAAGCTTCACCAAGAGGAGAGTTTCTTTCAGAGTTCTCTTCTTAAGAAGTCAAGTTCAACTTGACTTCTTCCTCTTTTGATCTTTTCTTGGGAGAGCAATGTACCAATTTGCCTCCTTCTTGTTGGGGCGTTTCAATTAGCTTACTTGTCCTCTACTAATAGAATGAGCAGGTGGTAAGCTTGTTGTAGCCTTTTAGGTGACATAAGCCGGTGAAATTTTATGGAGAGAAGAACAAGCGCTCCAAGCTTAAATGAACAAAGCAGATGCCTCTGAAAGATGAATTTTCTAAGTCAAATAGAAAGCACGGATGAAGAATGATTTCCATTTTTTTAGTTTGAATTCGTCATGAAAAATTGGTTAATGCTCCATGTCAACTTGTCCTCCACCAATGAGTACCAAGATAAGAGACGGTGGAGATGATTTAAGGTTGGTGGACTATATAGTGGATGTGGAATGTTATGTATTGAACTGACGACCATATTAGGTTAGCTGTAGATTCAAATGCGTGGTTAGCTGTAGTTGAAGGAAGTGTTAGCTAGGTTTCGTGATTGCTGTTCGTAATAAAAAGTATAATTAATTACATGTGAATTTTATATTCGTCAATGGGGTCCAAGATATGGTGAGATGATTTTAGGCTGGTAGGACACAGTGGAACGTTAAGGATTGGTAATTTGGTATGATAGCCTAAAAGGGTAAGTTTCTAATCTAAACATCTAATTTGAAGGTTAGATTGGTGGGTGAACTGTGACCGTTGGAATGATTCTCTAAAATGTTGACTTGGTCTAAATGGATCGGCGGTTTGATGGGCTTGACGTGGACTTCACGGAATGTGTTTGGATATCGATCATTCCATTGAGCTTGGGAAATGGAGTCATAATTTGCAATGAATAATTTATCAAATGGAATTCAAATATTACTACAATTACAATATACTAGCTTCTAGGGGTGTCAACGGATCATATACGAATCGGATATAGGTATATCCATATCTGCATCCGCATAAAATTTACGGATTCCAATACAGATACAGATTGTTTGCGGATATAAAAAGTCTATATCCGTTCAGATATTTGATGGATTCAGAGCGGATACGGATAATATTCGCTTCCGTAAACATAATTTCCCACCTTGTAACATTTTTCATTTTCACTTAGACAAATTCTTAAACTAGTCACATTTATAACTTTATTTGGTTTCAAATATTAATTTACTTTATCTTAACTTCTAACTCCATATTCTGATAATGATAACGATATTCAATGCTTGAATAAATGTGATTAGTAAATGTATTTTTATTTGAATAAATAAATTTAAATTATATATTCAAAATATAATCACACAATGTTGAAATATGAATACTTCTAAGTATAATAATGTATTGCATAAGTATATGATACAAATATGGATACGGATCTTATAATACAGATATTCAATCTCAGATCGGATGTTCGAAATGGATCTATCAATATCCATAGTTGCATTCGCATGTCCCCAATATTACACGAATCAAATATTATTCGGATCAAATATTATTCAGACAGAATATTTTTCGAACGAGACACGAACGAATTTTCGAAAATCCATCGACACCCCTACTAGCTTCTTATATTCCACACTACCCAACTAATGTTAAGAGACTGCCGTCGAGAAACAACAGATCCATCATTATAAACCAACATATAATCCAATTCCCGTACATGGTTTAGTATGTTCTAATACTCTAATGTCTATCCATAAAATTAGGAAATCAGAAGGCGTAGTGGAATAATATTCTTTAGGTCCACCCCTCGGCAGAAATTAAAAAAGCACCCGACTTCAATCCAATCTCCGTATGCATGGAGTCGTACAAGCGGCAGATTCGGATCTTGAAATCCGAAGTCGCAGGTCAAATTTGCAGTTGCATGGGCGGTTTGAATGAGCTGATTCCCGTACGTTCATCCGTACATACCCTTCCCTCCTCCCATGCATGGCCCATGCACGTACGTACTCCATCCATCTCCACTTGGATCTACAACCCCTCCCAAACCTCCATATGTGCCATTCCTAACCAACACCTTAACAAGCCACCAGGGGAAATGGAGGCTATATTTAGGGTGGGAATGGGGGACAACAGGTGGTGGACAGATGCTGAACACTAGTAGAATCCAAAACCACTCCCCACACCTCTCTCCTGCACCATCCAACGCTACTCATATCAATGCAAACACAAACTACGACCACCACTACAAAACCGTCCCACAACCCACCTTCTTCTCTCACCACCACCACCTCCCCATGCGTGTCTCTGCTTATGGACCAGAACCCTCATCATCCCACCACTACCACAGCGACTACCAATCATTGTAATAATAAGTACTTTTGTAGGATTTGTAAGAAGGGGTTTGTTTCCGGGCAGGCGCTTGGCGGGCACATGAGAGCTCATGATGTTAATGATGAGCTCTCGCCGGAGGAGGATGGGTTGCAACCGCTAGACTCTGGGGAGGAGGAGGAGGATGGGAGTAGAAGGATGTATTCGTTGCGGAGTAATCCGGATAGGATTAATAAGTATTTGGCGGAGGAGGAAGAGGAGGAAGTTGAGGGATCGATGGTCGATTTCCATCAGAGGCTGGGGGTGGTGGAGGCGAAGGCAGGTGCGTGCCCAACGTGGTCGAAGGGAAAGAGGACTAGACGGTCGGTGGTGGTGGATGAGCCGTCTAGCGAGGAGGAGGATCTTGCTGCCAATTGCCTTGTGATGTTATCTACTGCCAGGGTTGAGCACGTTGTCGTGACCGAGACGGAGGAGTCTTGCGCCTCCGCCAGCAAGGAGGAGGTGATTGATTTTCCTACGATTTGCATCAATGTTAATGCCATGGTTATGTTAATTTGTTGTTTTTCATTCATGCATTCTGGAATATTGCACTAGAATTAGTTTGTAGGTAATGGTTTCATAACTTGGGTCGATGACGAGGATTGCTTATCTTTGATCCCCATACTCTAATAGAATTCGAACAAAAAGACATTCTTGTACTCACATTAAAAATTGGTTTTTTAGGTAAAGTAAATCTCGTGCATTCTATTACTTCGGCTATTTTCATTGCGGATTTTATTTTGTTTCTATTTATGTGGGTAAGTAGGCATAGAGAGGCACTCATCAATCATAAAATTCATAACCAACACGTTTAGAGTTGAAAGGTTCTTTATTTGATCAATATGAGTTAATTAATTATAATCTCGAAATGATTTTGGGCAGGGGAATATTTTCGACTAATTGATAATTCTTAGCATTGTCCTACAAACAGGACACGAAACGTCTTCAAATTCCCCGAAGATCGATAGCTTCAAGTTATTCTATATTTACCATTCTTGTTAATTGTATGGACAAAAGAACGTCCTATTAATACAAACATTTTGACTTAGGTACTAAAGTCACCGGCTTCTGATAAACCACAACTACATAGGAGGATTGACTACCTCCAACTTTTTTCATGGTGCAACTCACACGATAATTTAACGACCAATGCATCCTAAACCGTCACATATGCTAACCCTTATCATCACATTAATTTATTTTGACCATTCTACAATCTTTAACTAAATTAAACATCATTTCTAAATAAATCCGGACACAACAATCTAACCTCTATCCATGACCAACTTCAAACAGGAAGAAGTAAAGCACCAACAGGTTGGCGCTTCGACGAGCTCCGCCGTGATCTCAAACCTAAAATTCCCATCCTTCAGCCCAAGAGGAGTGTTTGAGTGCAAAGCATGCAAGAGAGTCTTCAACTCCCACCAAGCACTCGGCGGCCACCGAGCGAGCCACAAGAAGGTCAAAGGCTGCTTCGCCTCCAAGCTGGACTCCGGCCACCGCCGAGAGGAAGAAGACCCTGAAAGGACTCCAGTAGCTCCGTTTGACCCAACGACAGTGTTAGCCCTCTCTCCATCAAGAAAGAAGGGGAAGTTGCATGAATGCACGATATGCCACCGCGTCTTCACGTCCGGCCAAGCTTTGGGTGGTCACAAGAGATGTCATTGGCTAACGAGCAACGCGCCCGCAGGCTCCAAACTCCACCAAAACCATGACAACCATTCCCTTATCCAACCCCAACCTTCTTTAACACTTGATCTCAATCTACCGGCCTCGACGGTGACCGCATTGGACCACTTAGGCCGGAAGGATTTCGATGACAAACTAGTTCTTGAAGCTCCCACAGCATTATCACTTCAAGCTTTTGTACACCCCAACCACACAAACTATGCCAATGGTACTAGTGGTTGTTCCAGAGATGTAACAGAGGATGAGAGGGAAAACAAGAAGGTGAAGTTTGCCAAACTGAGTGATATCAAGGACGTGGGCATGGGAGTGGAGAGCTCGCAATGGTTGCAAATGGGGCTCGGGCCATGTGTAAACGGGACGACTAGTGATCCACGAGAGTGTTCAATAGGTTGATGTGTGCGTGCGAGTGTTGCCATCGGAATCTTACCAAGGCTCATATGGAATGAGAAAAATGTATAATTTGTATTAATTGTTGTACATTTTTGTATCGGGAGATGGGTTGTAATTACTTTCAATTTTGTGTACTTTGTCCTTAGAGGAGAGAGAGAGTCTCGTACATGGACAGAAATAACGAATTCAGTCACTGTTGAATTCTAGTTTAATTTACCTCGTCTTTTAATTAATGCTTGTTTAGTCAACAAGTTCCTAGAATTTAGTCCATAAGCCTCATTATTTAATTTCCTTCGACTATTCCCACGGATCCCAAATCAAATCTAATGATATACCTTTGTCCGATGATATCTCGAATTTTGGTGCTGTTCACATCTTCTCTCTCATGCTAATGTGAATCTGTGATTGCAATCCTAATTATATATCTGATTAGAAATTGGGACTTAATTGCAATGTCATTTTGACCGAGGTGCATCGAGATATGGTTTTGTCCGGGTCACATTGCAATGTCATTTGTTAAGAAATTTACCTAACCTGGACATGACCGTTGACTCAACCTTATCACCGTCAGATCATCCTCTACGACAACAACTTCACAAGGAAATAAATACTCTCCCAAATCACCAACCAACAACTATGTCTTGCATACCATTCATATATATACCAATTGTACCTCACATGAAATATATAACAAAATAATAAACAAACATTCAAATCCTTTCTTCTTCTACTTCTTTTTCTACATTTGTGTAACAAATTCAATATGGTATCAGAGCAATGATCCACAAACTCCCAACCTCAGAATCTCCTGGAAGTCATCATCGACGTCACCTCATACAAGGGGGTTGAAGGTCGATCACAACCAACATCCAGACCAAAAAAAACACCAAAAACATGTCGGACGACACTGGAATCAGCCACCCCGAGGCAGCCACATCCCAGCACCTCGTCTCGACTCCTCTGAACAAGACCAACTACCTCTCTTGGGCAAGGGGGTGACCCTTTCCTTCAGTGGTCAATGGATGGTTGACCACATCATAGGGAAGACCGCAAAACCTGAAGGAGCAGGGAAAGAAACAAAGCAAAAAGAATGACAAACAATGGATCACCAGGTCATGTCCTCGCTCATCGCATCCATGCAACCCAGCATCGCCGAGATCTTCATATACAAAGAAAGCGCAAAAGAACTTTGGGATTCTGTTTGTGATCACTATGGGAAGACGAAATTTTTTGCGCACGTATTCAAAATCAAACAAGAAATCACCGAGACACGACAGAACGCTACTTCCATCACTGAGTACCTTGGTACTCTCAGAAGACGATGAGATGAGCTGAGGATTTATGAACCTCCAACCACAGACGCCAAAACCATCCAAATCAGACAAGAACAAAATCAGATCTATCAATTTTTGGTGGGGTTAAACTCTACCTATGAGGCCATACGATCTTAGATCCTCCTTGCACCGGAGCTACCAAGCCTCGCAACCATCACTAGCCTTATTCAGCTTGAGGAAACACGAAGGAGATGTAGGATTTCGTGTCCCTATGTACGTATATATTTTAAATTATTTAATACAACATACAAGGTCGTTTTCATATTTTCAACAATTTTTATGTACATTACTTTGTGTTTAATCTAATAACATGCAACCCTACATTTATTAAAATAAACCACAAATGTAGAATCATACCTAAATGTTCTCTAAAACCTTTTGGAAGATCCGGAGTCTTGTTGCCCGTTGAATCGTCCACGGATTTGCTTCCGAGTGTTCACCAAACTCTAAACAAGATTAGAGAGAAAAGAGCTAGCCAATCAATCTATAATAAGGCCTAGAATCTAGCTAATAACCTCTCTTTGAGCTCCTGAGATTTCTATCTCCTAAACTAAAAATTACAAAGAGAATTTCGTGGTGATTAGAGGAGAGATTAATGAGAGAAAGATTTTTGCATTCGTATTAAACAAGTAGGAGTAGTTGCCCTTTTATAGGCTACCAAAACATCATATCAAGAGCTATTCTTTAGCCATGATCCATTGTTTATTCTCTCCTAAAATTAATCTCTAATTTCCACATAAGCACCCTAAAAAATGTTTTAATTAAATCTGGAATTAATCTACCCAGGATTTAATTAATCTCTTAATAATTCAGGCAGAATCGTTTTGTTCGGTCTACCGAGAACTGTTCGGTCGACCGAGAACTATTCGGTCCACCGACCCATTCGGTTATAACACGTGTTCGGTGCACCGTGAGCTAGACGGTCGATCGATTCCGCATGAGAAAAATTCCCTGGAAAAATTCGGACGAACCACATCTTTTACTCGGTCTATCGTTGACCGACCAGAATTTCTCCTGGGACATAGTCTACGGATGACCGTGTCACCTTCGGTCCACCGAAAATACTACTTCCCGGTTGACCGTGCACACTCGGTTAACCGAACCCGATTGTCCAGGCACTCCAGACAATTTCGGTCAACCAATTGTGATTACACGTTCCTTATTCGGTTAACCGATCCGAAGATACCCCGGTCGACCGAACCATGAACGATTCGCCGTGTTTGACCCCGATTTTGCCTTAGTCAAATTTTGGATTTATTTCCAATAAAATTTGATCTTTTGGGGTTTTTAGCAAATTCACATCTTATATGATATATTATCATATATAATAATAAATTATTACACCTGATTGACATCATTTCATGCTCATATTTGTATCTTATATCCATTATCTTCCACCTAAACAATGCTATGTCACGAGTTTTATGTTTAGTTTTCAGGAATAAATAGGTTTGAAGAGATGAAGCATAAAAGGACCCAAAAGCTGGAAAAAAAGACTGAATTGTGAGATCTGGGGACCAAGATGCAAGGAAGAAGGACCTGATTGCAAGACAGAAGGACCTAAGAGCAAAACAGAATACTTCACACCATTATGGGGAGTATTTTGACAATTCTATTCGGGTCGGAGCTCCAACATGCAAAATAGATGCATCAAATACCAACAAAGCCTTCCAGAAAAGCCCACAAGAAATTCCAGAGCGATCCGGACACTGTAGACCGCTAATTAGCGGTCCAAGACCGCTAATTGGCGGTCACTTTTGGCCCAAATGCGCTCAAATTTCTCCAGCACATGTATTAGAGGATCTGTAGGCTATTTGTGGTATCTGTTTAGTCCCACATCGGGGGATTGTCCCGGATTAGCTTTTTCCATGGCTATAAATAGAACTCTTCACCTCCTATTGTAATCACTCCATATTTTAAGTGGCTATTCTTCCTACTAGAAGTGAGGCCTTGAAGCACACACTAAAGTAGGAGGATGCTACTTTTAATGTGAGTCATTTTATCAATAAAGTTTTGTGTTTCTTTCATTGTTTGTTTTATGCTCCTTTTATTGTTTGTGCATGTTTTAGTTTAATCGTCTTCTAATTCTAGCTTAGTTTTAATATGCTTTCTTTCCATAGTTTAATAATTAGTGTAATGTTTAGTGAGTAGTTCCATCCCCTTTGGGGGGTGGAGTAGATGTACATACATGCATTAGAGAATGAGATGAATGCTTTAATTTCAATGTGTTGATTAAACATGAATGTATGCTTGCTTGTTTAGGATAGAATTTATAACTTGATGAGTTTTGCCAAAATGATTAGACACCTCTCATTCTTGTTTAGGTTCTGAAATAAACAACTTGCATATGTAAATGTTAATCAACCAAGTTGGTGAATAGATTGATAGGTTTTACCATAACATTTAGACACTTCCTATGCTTGATAAACACCACCTTCATGTGTTTAAAGAATGTATTCTACACCCACCTCTTTGCTTGTGTGCACTCACTCCACCCCTTAGGGGTTTTCCATTCCTGAAATTCCAGCACTTCTATTTTGTTCTTAGCTTAGTTTTTATTTGATCGTTTATTTCTTTGTTTCGCATTTTGTACTTCTTAGCGTAGTTTAGTGTAGAGTAGCGTAACCAACTCTCTTCTCCATTATTTTCGCCACTTGATTTCGTGCAAACAAGAGACTACTCACCTCTCTGAGGACGACCCGTACTTGCCACCGCTTCATCGCAGCCGTGCACTTGCGGTTTAAATTAAAACGTTCAACAAGTTTTTGGCGCCGTTGCCGGGGAGGTGCCAGTCCAGACTCTTGTTTGGACGATTCGAGTGAATTTAATTTGTGTGTTGTAGTTTTTCGTTGTTTCAGGAGACTGGGAATAGCAAGTGGAGGCTACTGGAGAAATTTCCAGACGACCTGAGCACTTCAGACCGCCAATCAGCGGTCTGAGACCGCTAATCAGCGGTCGGGTGAGCTCTGTTCATCTTTTAATTTCTTGCTGTTGTTGCTCTAAATGATCTAGTTATCTGGGACTCAATTTGGCATGTTTTGACTTATAGTTCGTTCCCAGATCAATAATCAAACCTCCTTTAAGCAACTTGGACCCTAAAACTCAAAGCAAAAGATTAGGCATTCATTCTTGTTTAGGTCATGCATCATGTATGTGACTTAGGCATTTAGATTGTCTTTTATCTTAGCTTTATTTTCTGTTGCTGAGAGCTGGCGTCAGGTACGCACCTTCTACTCTCATTCATGCATTTCGTATGAACATGCATTAGTTAGTAGGAAGTGCATTGCAACAAGTGTGAGTTGAGCGTTGTTTGGAGAGTTGATTGCTAGATTTAGGACTCCAAAACGCTATTAAGGAGGGGCTGTCCCGTAAAAGATAAGGTGGGGGATTTCATCACCCTTTCCTTCGCCCCAAAAACCACACTAATCAAGAGCCTAATTTTAAAATCAAGTAGACATTGGCCTTAAGGAATTTGGACGCATTAGGAGAGTGATCCGGTCCCGACCGTCATGACCTGATCGGCGTTGCCCACTTTGTCGATAGTAGGAGAGACGAGATCCCCGGATCTTGGCTCACTTGCTGGGCTTTGTGGTCCTCGTTGTAGGGAGGTGAGGCGTGTTGAGGCCGTGTGACCTCGCAGTTAGGCGTCGTCTAGCTGTAAGGACCTATAGCGACCTTAGGATTGCTTGAGCCTTGTTTGCTTGTGTGCTTCTACCTGTACCCATCCGCCGTAGCTTAAGGACTTCTTCCCTTCTCTCCTGAGTCATTCTTTCTCTCTTGTGTTCCCTCGTCTTCTCTTCTACGTACATTCTTCATTTGAAAAAGAAAAAAAAAAGTTTTGTTTTGTGTGTGTGCACCTTTGTGCATGCTTTCGTGGACACGAGACGAGAGTGGTCGTTTGACGAGGAGCGTTGTCAATCCGGCTTCGGTCATCGATTTCTCGACACCTCCCTCCTCTCGTGTCGCACGTAGTCCGGGTTCAATGGCTGCTAATTTCCGTGAGGAGGAGCAGTTGCTGGACCCACCTGTTCCACCTGTGCTTCCAGTTGTCGTTCCCATACCTCTTCGTGATCGATGCTACCCGAGCCGTACAGCTCTGCCCTCATGCATCGTATTGCCAGAGGCAAATGGGAACCATTTTGAGGTTAAGCCTCAATTCATTTCCATGCTCCCTCATTTCACTGGGAAAGGTGACCCCTATATCTTTCTCAGGGAATTTGAGGAGGTCTGTGCTTTGTTCAAGCTGCAACAACTTAGCACAGACTCCATCCATCTTAGGCTTGTCCCCTTTGCGCTGAAGGATGATGCCAAAAAGTAGTTGTACAGCAACCAGACGAATTCCTTTAGGACTTGGGATGAGTTTCAATCTGCATTCCTCAAGAAGTACTTTCCTAATCATCGGACTCAAAAATTGAGGAACGAAATCAATTCGTTCTATCAACATGAGACCGAACCATTTCATGCATATCTTGAGAGGTTCAAAGAGCTACTATCCTCGTGCCCTCACCATGGCATTGAGTTGTGGCGTCTTTGTCAGATTGTGTATGAGGGTCTTCACATCCCGTCCAGAACGCTCCTTGAGTCCATGTGTCAAGGAGAGTTCTTGGGAAAGGATGAAAGGGAGGCATGGGCCTTCCTAGAAGACCTCGCTGAGAAAACCATGCAGTGGGAGAGTGTGAGGGAACCACCTGCATCATCTAGTATAGGAGCGAGGATCGCGAATGCAAACTCAACTAGATCGGGTTCCGCATTTGCTATCGATACCACTACGGCCACCGAGGCACGCATGGCGGCCTTAATGCGCCGTATGGATTCGATTGAGCTCCAAAACCAACAAAGTGCACCTCACATGTCCACATCTGGTCCAGTTCCTTGTCATTCATGTGGTAGGATAGGTCATGTAGAGAGCGAGTGTGAGTCAATTCCTCCTGAGATGGAGCGTGTCAACGCCATCTATGACAGAGCTAGGAATGACCCATACTCATCATCTTATAACCCTGGATGGAGGAACCACCCCAATTTTTCATGGAACCAAAATAATGCCCCGGGTAGTCCTTCAAACTCCTCTAGACCACCTTACCAATCACACCAACCTCCCATGCATGCACATTCCTATCAGCCACCCCAAGCGCAAACCACCAATCCATCGGGTTTCCCAAATTCCAATAATATGGAAACCCGATTCAATTCGCTTGAGACCTTGACTCGTGGACTTGAAAACTCAATGAAAAATTTTATGTCTACCACAAGTCAAGTTCTCACTTCAAATCAGCAGACCATGAAATCTCTAGAGCTTCAGATGGGTCAATTGGCTCAGTCTGTACATGAAAGAGAGAGATGGTCTTTTCCTAGCCAGCCTGAGGCTAACCCCCGCATGTACCAACAACAACAAATGCAAAATGAGAATGTGGTACCTCGGGGGAGGCAAGTGAACCATGTGGAGGAACCTGTTCACCATGTCAATTCCATTGTGACCTTAAGGAATGGAAAACAGGTTGACAATCACATTTCCTTGCCACACCCACCACCATCTATGCAGCCCCCCAGTGGAAATGGTGGTGAAGAAGAAGCTGAGGGTGAGGGTAATACACCAAAGCTTTCTTCTCAGGCACAGCAGAAAACCTACCTGCCAAAAGCTCCTTATCCAAGTAGGTTAAACAAAAAGCAGAGTGACAACATGGACAAGATATTAGAGGTATTTAAGCAAGTGAAGGTTAACATCCCCTTGTTGGATGTCATCCAACAAATACCTCAATATGCCAAAGTGTTGAAGGATCTCTGCACAACCAAGAGGAAGACCAATGTTCCTAAGAAAGCATTCTTGGCTGCAAATATCAGCTCACTTTTGTCCAATCCTACCTACACAAAATACAAGGACCCGGGGTGTCCTACTATTCAGTGTACGATAGGGGACACTAGATTGAGCAATGTTTTGCTTGATTTAGGATCAGCGGTCAACCTCCTCCCATTCTCTGTTTATCAACAGTTGAACTTGGGAGAATTGAAACCAACTAAGATCACCCTCCAATTGGCGGATAGATCCATTCGTATTCCCATGGGGATTATCGAGGACGTGCTTATCAAAGTTGGAGATTTTATATTTCCAGTCGATTTTGTTTTCCTCGATACCAATCCTGTTGCGAACACCCACTCTCAAATACCTTTGATTTTGGGTAGACCATTTCTGGCAACCTCCAATGCCTTGATTAATTGTAGAAATGGTCTCATGAAGCTCTCATTCGGTAACATGAGTGCCGAGTTTCATGTGTTCAACTCTGGTAGGCAACAGGAACCCATGGATGAACCTTTAAATCTAAATCTCATCCACCAATTGGAGAAAGCACCACAGAATCAACGAACACCCCTAATCCCAATGCAACCCATTGAGAATGTTCGTGGGCCCAGCGAAGACTCATTGCCTGTCTTTGCAATGCAACAGAGTGAGCTGGCCTCGAACATGAATGTCCAAAGGGAGTGTTCGTTGCATGATTCAGTTGAGAGTACTAGTGAGAGTGAGACACCTCATCATATGCCTATACCAGAAGGTGTCTCTACCTCATGTCCCATGGCCATTGAGCCATTTGAGCTTCATTTTGACTCCAACAAGGACCCACCTATGACCGAGCTTATGCTTGATGATCTAAACGATGGTGGGAGGTCCTTGTTGGATGACTTGGGGAGAAGCCCCATCCTTAGTGATGCAAGTCTGTTGCATCCATCAAATGAGCCTGAGGAACTCATTCCGATGCACCCGCCTATTGGTTGGAGGGTTTTCTTCGATGAGCAATTAAACCCTAGTGAGGCAACACAACTTCATTCTTTGTTGCCCACACCCAACCAATATCATGAGGGGTTCAAGCCTTTCAGCTTTGACCTTTCACCCCTCATGACACCTCAGAGTACCAGTGAAGTTTGCCCATCTCGGCAAGTCTCTGGTCCTCAAAACTTGATGTTCTCATTTGATGTTCCTTGACCAAATGATTATGAGAATATCTTGGTTGATGTATATATCTTGTAAAAAAAGTAAAAAAAAAGAAGAAAAAAAGTGTGTAATAAAAGACTCCTTCAGTGAGCATCGATTGTTGTGGGCCCCAACCCTTGTGTACTTGGGCCCAATTTCTTCACGTATTTATCTCCCTTCTTCAGCTTCTCACAGGATTTGAGGGAATTTGGGTTTGTGTCCATCAACATGACACTGAACGTCCCTTTGTACTTCATGTTGGTGAGATCTTTCCTTTTTCATGCATGTATCCATGTAGTATCTTGTTCACATTCATTGAGGACAATGCATGAAGTAGGTGTGGGGGGGGGGGGTGTTTTACGTGTGTACATAGTCGAGTCTTTTTCCTTTGGTTTTATTTTCTTTTGTTTGTATTGTTAGGGTCATGTTAGTGTGCCGCATTTAATATCGATATATCTGCTTGCCATGATCCTTAGGTGACTTGTCTTCTTTTGCTTGCCTAGTGCTTTAAAATTTTCACATTTCTTTCAAAATCTTCATGTGCTTGCGAAAGAAAATGTTTTTGTGGGTTTTGCGTGTGTTTAGCATGTGCAAAACCGTTGAGAGGCAAAGTAAAAAGAAAGCTCCCAAAATTGTCTTGAACTTGATGCATTAGGATTTCTAGTTTATTGGCTTTAGGTCTTGTCGAGTCGTTAGGATGCACCCTGGTTTTCCCTCAGGGGGCGTGTAATCATAGGGTTTCAGTACTCAAACATTTAAATAAGTCCACCCTGAACCTAGTGAGTCAAATAATTCGTGTTTGTGAGTATAAGGAAGTTTGTCGTAGTCGAGGGCCCTTAATCTCTTTTTGTGAAACTTAAGTGTAGGGGTTTTGGTTCCCATATAGATAAATAAGTGGTGTTCTCTCTTCTCGCACGGCTCCTATCACTCGGGAAAGTAGGTCTGAGGGGACTTTGTGCCTGGTGCTTTCGAGTCATCTGACTTGGGATGCGCCGACCGAACTCCCGTTACACGGGTGGTAGGGATCGCCCTATGTGGAGATTTGGGGGAAGGTGTACGTGATAGTGTAAGTCCTCATAGGCAATGATGCACGAAACCTGACCCTGGGAGAATCAAACACCAACCAATAAATGCTCCAAAGAAAAAGAAAAAAAAGAAAAAAAGAGTCAAATAAGAACCAAAATGGACTTTACACGTTGTATCACATTCAGAAGTTAAGGTTGCCCATGTCTTTCACTTAATTCCTTAGTTAACTCTCACGAATAACTCATTAGGCTAGGTGTGTGGACTGATTACATATATAGAGTCGACCCGTAGTATTACCGCGTCCCATGATCGACAAAATAAGTCCAGCGAGTCGTGTAGCTAGATTGATTAATGCATCTTGTCCGGATTTTGTGGGTAGATCCGCTGAAAACCCTCAGGAGACAACACTCCTCCTCCTTGGCGACAAGGAGGTTTAACGGCTTGTTGCACGTGCTAAGTGCAACCGTGATTCCTACGAAAGTGAGTTAGGATTTCTTGTTTTTCGCATGCTTTTGTCTTTCTTTGTTTTGCTCGGGACTAGCAAAAGTTAGGTGTGGGGGTATTTGATTGACATCATTTCATGCTCATATTTGTATCTTATATCCATTATCTTCCACCTAAACAATGCTATGTCACGAGTTTTATGTTTAGTTTTCAGGAATAAATAGGTTTGAAGAGATGAAGCATAAAAGGACCCAAAAGCTGGAAAAAAAGACTGAATTGTGAGATCTGGGGACCAAGATGCAAGGAAGAAGGACCTGATTGCAAGACAGAAGGACCTAAGAGCAAAACAGAATACTTCACACCATTATGGGGAGTATTTTGACAATTCTATTCGGGTCGGAGCTCCAACATGCAAAATAGATGCATCAAATACCAACAAAGCCTTCCAGAAAAGCCCACAAGAAATTCCAGAGCGATCCGGACACTGTAGACCGCTAATTAGCGGTCCAAGACCGCTAATTGGCGGTCACTTTTGGCCCAAATGCGCTCAAATTTCTCCAGCACATGTATTAGAGGATCTGTAGGCTATTTGTGGTATCTGTTTAGTCCCACATCGGGGGATTGTCCCGGATTAGCTTTTTCCATGGCTATAAATAGAACTCTTCACCTCCTATTGTAATCACTCCATATTTTAAGTGGCTATTCTTCCTACTAGAAGTGAGGCCTTGAAGCACACACTAAAGTAGGAGGATGCTACTTTTAATGTGAGTCATTTTATCAATAAAGTTTTGTGTTTCTTTCATTGTTTGTTTTATGCTCCTTTTATTGTTTGTGCATGTTTTAGTTTAATCGTCTTCTAATTCTAGCTTAGTTTTAATATGCTTTCTTTCCATAGTTTAATAATTAGTGTAATGTTTAGTGAGTAGTTCCATCCCCTTTGGGGGGTGTAGTAGATGTACATACATGCATTAGAGAATGGGATGAATGCTTTAATTTCAATGTGTTGATTAAACATGAATGTATGCTTGCTTGTTTAGGATAGAATTTATAACTTGATGAGTTTTGCCAAAATGATTAGACACCTCTCATGCTTGTTTAGGTTCTGAAATAAACAACTTGCATATGTAAATGTTAATCAACCAAGTTGGTGAATAGATTGATAGGTTTTGCCAAGCACTTCTATTTTGTTCTTAGCTTAGTTTTTATTTGATCGTTTATTTCTTTGTTTCGCATTTTGTACTTCTTAGCGTAGTTTAGTGTAGAGTAGCGTAACCAACTCTCTTCTCCATTATTTTCGCCACTTGATTTCGTGCAAACAAGAGACTACTCACCTCCCTGAGGACGACCCGTACTTGCCACCGCTTCATCGCGGCCGTGCACTTGCGGTTTAAATTAAAACGTTCAACAACACCCCATAATATATATAACTCATCTGAATTTATTACTATTCTAATTATGTCAATTCTCATGACATATTGATTTTATTCATTCACCACATGTGTCCTATTTTCACATAAAACCCGACACATCATATGAATTTAAAATTAAGCCTCTTGTTTCCCAGTTTTGTTGTGTGGCCTATATGAGGATCTAAGTCTAATTGACAGAGATATTAAACACTTAATATCTCAAATTATAAACGGTATCTAGCTACACATTATAGTTACCCAATTAGCATAGATGTCTTTGTTCCACCTGAACCAAAACACGATCCATTTAGTGATGTAAATGCATCACTTTTGTCCGTCAATTGCCTCATGATATTAAGAATATATACAAAGTAGAAATGTGTCATCTTTGTATTATATTCATTTTTTGATCTCTTTAAGCTAATTATAACTATGTAACTTAACTCAAGTTACATTGTGCACATTATAATTTTGCTTTATCAAGGAGCCCACTAATATCAGCACTCAATTAAGAGTGACATTGATAATCGTTTGACTAACTATCTTTTCCAGCACAAGTCATGCCCAACCAATTATTGCCTTTATCACTACACTCATTGATAGTTTTTGACAATAATCAAATTAAGAACTTTTTGAGTGAAAATATATAAGTCTCATATCGTAGGATCCAAGACACAGTAAAAACATTAATCACACGAAACACAATTCCATAATGTTTTACTTGTTATGTCTATTCAATATATAAAAGTAATCTTTTTCTCTTTTATATACTCGTGTTAGGGCTGTGCATCCGGTCCGGACCGGATCGGACCGGATTTTTATCCGAGGTCCGGACCGAAGACCGGACCGGACTGGATGTCCGCGGACCGAAGACCGGACCGGTCAAAAACCAAATTTTTTACATTAAAAAAAAATTGGACCGGTCCGGACCGGACCGGACCGGAAATTTTAAAATTTACCGGACCGAAACCCAGACAGGACCGGATTTTTTCGAAATTTTCCGGACCGAACCCGGACCGACCGGTCCGGTCCGATCCGGTTGACCGGGTCAACCCGGGTATTGCTCTCCCCTAACTCGTGTCGTCAATTATTTGTAGAGCTACAACAATCGATGACCAACACGACAATCTTACCTCGGTGATTAATGTTCCATGTTAATTACCATGATTGTGAATAACTTTTGATTTTTGTAAACCATTATCTTTTAGAGCCCTACAGTTAAGGACCAAGCGTCTTTTCCTTACCACTTCGAAAAGACGAATACCATAATCAAGGAACAAAATGTTTGCACATCCAATTCATAATAATTGACATATAAAAGTAAAACTTTTAGAACACATTCCTTTCAGGAGAATCATGACCGACAACAACATCAGCGCAAACTTCGACAACCATGCCTTCACCGCCGGTCAAAACCAGGCTCAAGGCAACAACAACAACACAAAAATGCATTTCAGCAACAAAACAAATGAACACTGCGAAAACTGTAAGAAACAAAGACAATAAAAATGCTTGTGGTTTCTTTTTTCTTATCTCAGGCCACCAAGAACGTAGAAAGGAACGCCAGAGCAAATATGGTGGACGGTATCGCCGGCAACAACACCAGCCAACCCGGAGGCGGCGACAACCACCTAGACAACCAAGACCCTAACCCTAACGCAAATGACGAAACCGGAAACAACAAGATGCTTTATAGTGCGGATCGCGCAACCGGATTCTCCCTCAACCCGAATACATATGGGTCGCGAGATGGGCTATCATGTGGGGCATCCGGATCCGCACCAAATAAGTGCTCTGGTGGGCCACCTGAATGAGATTTTACAAAAGAGCACCCCTAGAACAGGTAATCTATCAGGTATGAAACATAATCTGAATTTTCATATTCATGCTCTTTCAGGAGCTAAATCTAACATAAAGAATTGGATTATCGACTCTGGGCTACCGATCATATGACAGGGGACTCTACTATGCTTAGTAATATAAAAAACAATCTAAATCTATTAAATAAGTTTGTTACTGTAGCAAATGGGAATCAAGTTGAAATTAAAGGTACAGGAGATGCAGAATTACTTAATAGTATTCATGATAAAATCTTATATGTTCCTAATTTTGACACAAATTTGCTATTTGTCGTAAGGATAACTAGACTACTTAATTGTAATGTTATTTTTACTCCTCGCGATATCATCTTTCAGGACCATACCTCAGGGAGAATGATTGGTAAGAGCATTCTCTTAAATGGATTATATGTTCTCGAACCACCTAAAGCCTAACATGATGAGTCCTCAACAAATCACGATCTCTGGCACAAAAGGATGGGACACCCATCTTCTAGTGTGTTAAAATGTTTATTTCCCTTAATTAATTCCGAACTTTTATGCGACATCTGTCATTTATCAAAACAAACTCGACTGTCTTTTTCTAGCTCTACTACTAAAACTCAAATTCCTTTTGAATTAGTTCATTCAGATATTTAGGGACCTGCTCCCGTGAACTCTTAAAATGGTTTCGTTATTTTATTAGCTTCATTGATGATTTTTCTCGGACTACTTGGATTTACTTGTTAAAACAAAATCGGATGCTTACATTTTTTGTGTGAATTTCTTGCCTTTGTTGAAAACATGTATAATGCTAAGGTTCGTATTTTTAGATGTGACAATGGCTCGGAATATATGAGTAATATGTTTCAAAATTTGTTAAAATAATTTTTTTTCCATCAAACTACGTGTATTAATACACCTCAACAAAATGGAATTGCTGAACGAAAAAATAGACATCTTTTAAATGTTACTCGCTCTCTTCTTTTTCCAAAATAATGTTCCCAATTGTTTTTGGTCCGATGTTGTTCTTACTGCAACGTATATTATAAATCGTCTTCCTGGTCCCACTATTGGTAACAAACAACTCCTACAAATTCTACATAATAAGAAAATAACCATTGACCACTTGAAATTTTTTGGTTGCATTTGTTTTGTCCACAGGAAAAGGGAGAACAAGCTTGATTATAGTTCTATCAAATCGATTTTTTTAGAATAATCTTTTAGAAAAAAAAGAGTACAAATGTTATGGCCCCAAAAATTGTAAATTGTATTTTTCCGGAGATGTGTCTTTTTTTGAGAATGAATCTTTCTTCCAAAGTGATGAAGACTACGAGACTTCACCTACGGTTACGCTTCCCACCATAGACCTGCTCAACGCAACTCCAAATCCCTCTCATGCTCCGCAAGATCAGCCTCAACAAGTCGAAGACACACCTCAAGAAAATCCTCCTCAACAAATCGAAGACACACCTCAAGATAACCCTCCTGCTGGCGACGAAGGGGGAATGAAGATGAACTTCCACTAAGGAGGTTCACTCGTCCAACTCGTCCTCCCGTTAGACTTAACGATTATCTTGTGTCACAGGTCACCTAACCCATTCAGGATATCTTGTCCTATAACCAACTATCTCATAAATTTCAAACCTTCTTAACTAAAATAGACGAAAATAAGGAACCCACATCCTACCATGAAGCTGTAGGAAATACAAATTGGAATAATGCTATGAAAGAAGAACTAAGAGTTCTAGAAAACAATAAAACGTGGTCTTTAGTTCCATTACAACCTGGCATAAAAACCATTGGATGTAAATGGGTCTATAAAATAAAATATCATAGTAATGAGAAAATTGAGAGATATAAAGCTCGCCTTGTAGCTAAATGATACACTCAAACATATGATCTTGACTACATAGAAACCTTCGCATATGTTGCCAAAATGAACATTGTTCGTGTTCTTGTATCTGTAGCCGTAAACAAAGGGTGAAATCTCTTTAAAATGGATGTTAAAAATGCCTTCTTATAGGGAACTTTTAAAGAAGAAGTCTATATGACTCCTCCTCCAGGTTACACCACGACTCCTCATCAGGTATGCAAACTTCATAAATCTATATATGGACTAAAGCAGCACCTAGAACATGGTATGCCAAACTAAGTCACTCGCTCTTCCTTTATGGTTTTTTAAAAAGTTCCGTTGATGCTTCCATGTTTACTAGACATAGTCATTATATTACCACTATAGTACTTATATATGTTGATGACATCAAAATAACAGGAGACTGTGATCAAGAGATAAATATAGTTAAGAATTACTTAAAATCTAAATTTGACATAAAATATTTAGGATATATGAAATATTTTCTTGGAATAGAAATTGCCTATTCAAAAAAAGTATTTTCTCTCCCAAAGAAAATACATCTTAGACCTTCTCAAAGAAACAGGTAAAATAGGTGTTAAACCCGTTAACACACCTATCGAAACCAACAAAAATTGGACCTACTGATGGTACACCCCTAAGTGAGAATGACCAATCCTAAAGATTATTAGGAAAATTAATTTATCTCACTGTCACTCGTCCTGACATCACTTATGTTGTAAGTATAATTAGTCAATTCATGCATTCTCCTCATACTCATCATCTAGACATCGTAAACAAAATCTTGTGTTATCCTAAAAAAAACTCCAGGACGAGGACTTTGGATAAAAAACAATAACTTTAATTCCATAATTGATTACTCTTATGCAGATTGTGCAGGAAGTCACGATCGGAGATCCACCACTGGTTTCTGCACCTTTGTGGGAGGCAACCTAGTAATATGGGGAAGCAAAAAGCAAAACGTTGTCGCCTGATCAAACGCAAAAGCAGAATACTGCGCTATGACTTCCACTACTAACGAGTTAATATGGCTCAAACAATTGCTCAAAGATATGAACATCAACTCTCAAGGACCAATGAATATGTTTTGTGATAACAATGCAGCACGACGCATCGCCTCAAATCCAGTTTTTCATGAAAGGACCAAACACATAAAGGTGGACTGTCGTTTCATTTGAGAAAAAAATACAGTCAAAGCCAATAGAAGTTCCATACGTCTCCAGCAAGGACCAACTCACAGACATCTTCACAAAAGCCCTGGATCCACCAAATTTTCTCAAGCATTCTTCACAAGTTGGGTCCATCAACGTATTTCAAGACCCAACTTGAGGGGACGTGTTAAAAAAGTTACCTAACCTGGACATGATTGTTGGCTCAACCTCATCACCACCGGATCATTTTCTATGGCAACAACTTCACAAGGAAAGAAATACTTCCAAATCACCAACCAACAACTATGTCTTGCATACCATTCATATATATACAAATTGTACCTCATATGAAATATATAACAAAATAATAAACAAACATTCAATCCTTTCTTCTTCTACATCTGCGTATCAAATTCAATATCATTAAATGAGACATTGCATCTTAATTGCAATGTAATTAAATGACACATTCACATGTGTAGAAGTTACCCTTATGATTTCGGATGTGAGCTGGAAACGTCACACAGTTGCCTGACAATTGGCATCTATAAAAAAACACCAATAATCCAACCAACAAGAACAAACAATCCAACATGAACACAATTGCCATCTATAAAAAACACCAATAATCCAACCAACAAGAACAAACAATCCAACATGAAACACAAGGGCACGCCTCCTCATCTTTTCGTTCAACTTTTTTTTCTCTTATTTGGATACCTATTATAACAAATAAGTTTCTCTTATTTGATTAACATCTAACGAGAGAAAATAAAAAAAAAACATTCAAAAATACGAAAATACTTTTTTTTGTATTATACAATAACATACATCGTTCTATATTATTTTATTAATCTTCAGAATTATAAATTATTATAAATAAAATATATCCACCAAGAAAATTTGAAACTATAAAAACTCAGTAATGTTACAAACAAGATAGGATGTAATGAACATTTTTTGTTCTTCAAATACAATGGTGTTTGTTGTAACAAAAAAATTATTTATTTAAGAATGTTTAGATGGGAAAGAAAAAAGATAGAAGGATTGGGTGACGGAAGATTAAACCAGAAATGAGTATTTATAGTAAATTAGAATTTTTGGATAATATTTTTTAATAATAATTTTTTAATTACTAAAAAAATTATTTATTCAATTTCTCTCTAAATTTGAAAAGAAATTTAAATTACAATTTTGTTCCGAGTCTTCTGACCCCATCCTAAGAGTACGGACCTGATCCCTTAAAGCCTGAACCTACATCTGTGCAACACGAAAGCAAATTCCTTTTTTTCATCGCAAAGGTCACACTAAGAATTAATAAAGAAGACGAAAGACTATGAGCTTTTATTTGCATATTTGACTTCGAATTCTAGTTCGCCGGGTCGTTTCTCCCCTGATCACCCGAGGTCAGTCACCCATGGAGAAACCACATTCAATACTAGACAAGTAAACATACAAGTTATAGTTGGTAAATTTCGATCTCCCAATAGCCAAAATTACAGTTCAGAAAACGCCCAACTCCAGCCATTCTAATCCAATTAAACCGAACCAAAACATGCTGTATTATTATAGGGACAATAACCAAACCAAAAACAGATACAGCAAAGACAACTCATTCACATAAACCCAACTCCATATCAAACATCAAACCTCAGCAACACCCCGATCCCGACCCAAAACCACCTTCCCCATCCCCTCCTTCCCCACAACCTCCCCACACCCCTCCACGACGGCGCTCAACTCATACGGCGGCGCGTCCAGCGCCAGCCACTGCCTGACATAAAACAGCGTCTGCCTACACGGCACGTGGGGCCCAGTGGAAGTAACCTCGACGTACTCGCAGTACCACCCGTGGTGGGCCCCGGCGCCGTTTGAGGTGACGTTGAGGCGGCAGAGGGGAGGGGAGAGGCAGGGCCCGCGGCCGGAGAAGACGTCGAGGTTGCCCCGCTCGAAGTAGTCGTGGGTGGGGCCCATCAGGCCCCACTGGGCCTCGATGTCCGAGATCGTGATCGAGGCGCCCGTTGCGTCGCCGAGGGTGAGGGCGATCTTGGAGTCTGTTCCGGCTTTTATGATGCCGCCGGTCCGGATGTAGACGGTGTAGACGCACGTGTCTTTTGGGTCCTTCGCAGAGACGAGGAGGGCGGGAAGGAGGAGGAGGGAAAGGAGGCGAGACATGGTTGGAGGTGGTGTGGGATTTGGGTTGGTGGTGGTGGTAATAAGTGGGGATGTAGGGGAGGTGTGGGGGTGTTTTGGTAATTTCGTGGTGTCTGCGTTGCATGGCACGTTGTGTGCTGACATTGATGTGAAATTAATTAGTTGGGAATAGTGATGGGGAGAATTATTTTTCTTTGATAACTCTGGATAGATCTGATTTGGTGGATTGGTTCGTATCGGAGCACGTTTAACGATGCCTAAGTTACCCGTTCTTTATTTTTTATTTTTTTTCGGCAGTTTCACTCTCTCAATTTCATTATTCGACAAGTCAATTTCTTTTTCTATCAGGTCAATTTCTATATCTGCAGTATAAGTTCACCCAACCTATCCAAAAAATTATCTTAATCACGTCCAAAAAGGACCCCAACACCATATATTCTCCACCTCCACTTAATTTGGAGATCAATTCTAAGTATCATTTTTTTTACAAAATCAAAACAAACAAAAAACATATTTTCATAAAAAAATAATAAAATTATTTAAAACGAAATTAAAATGATTTTTATCAGACTTTTAACCCAAAAAATAATAATTCAACGAATCCTACCCAAGAGTCCGATCTCGACGCTAGGGCTGTCAATTTTACACGATAACACGACACGAAAATGACACGAAGTTAGCGGATATGGATTTAGAATTTGAACATGATTAATAAATGGGTTGGATACGGCAACACGATTATTAAATGGGTTGGATATGGATTTTTGCTACAAAAACGATTAACACGATTAAGACACGATAAAACACGATAAGTAATTGGGTAATTAGGCACACGATTACGAATACGACACGATTAATACACGATTAATACCGACAAGTCTATAAGTAATATATAAGTTATAAATTATAATAAACAAATTCTAAGAATTGAATGTCATATTTATAATTTTACCAATTATATATATATATGAGTGGATTGAAACTTTGAAGTTTGAACTATGAACAAGTGGATAATCGTGTGTTAATTGTGTGTTAAATGGTATAAACGGTAGCGGTGTTAAACGTGTACACAAAGTAACCCGTTTAATAATTGGGTATAAACGGGTTGTATATGACAACACGATTATAAATGGGTTGGATATGACAGAAATTTAGCAACACGATTATTAAATGGGTCGGATACGGCGCAACACCTAGAGCTTATATATAGGAGTTGACACAACACGATTAGCACACGACACGACACGATTGACAGCCTTACTCGACGCCCACCGCCCCACCAGGCGCTCGGACGGAAGACGTGTCAGTCAAAAACACAGATGTGGCCGGCACCGTTAATTTTGCTCTTAGAGCCACCCATTATACTACGATAAGGATTAATGGATTATTATCTATCCTTTAAATATATTAACATCATAATGTTCTTGTGAAATGGAAGTGATTTTATAGACAATATCATTTATTGCTGCATGCGTTTGTTATCCTTAACTTAATCCGATACAAAGAACTTAATTTTAAATCTGAAAACGATTTAAGTATGAGGTCCTTATGCTTGTGTACACGTGTCATCCAAATCCACGATCCTGCAGCAAACGCCACCAGTATAGTAGATGAGTTGAAATTGTCACATCACAATCAGGAGATAGCATAGGTCGTGTTCCTATAGGCATGGAGAGCAGTGATTGCTTAGACCATAGGCCCATTAATGCTCGACTGAGTAATTGGGCATCAGTCCGTTACATAAAATAAAACAGCTTACTTATTTATATCGGGCGTAATGAGTAAATGACCCTAGTAATTTTTTTATCTAATAAAAAATAATTTCTAATTTCAGGATTTTTTTTTCGAAAAGTACTCGCGGAAGTGACCGCGATCCGTTCCGAATTTTTTTCGACGGATCGCAAGTCAGAATCGTGATCCGTTAATTTTTTTTTTTTTAAAAAATTCCTACGGATTGCGATTCAGAACCGCGATCCGTGGGAATTTAAATAAAAAAAAATTAAAAAATTTCCCACGGATCGCTGGTGTGACCCGCGATACGAGTACTTTTCTATTTTTTTCCTAAAATTCGAAATTTGTTTTATTAGATAAAAAATTACGGCTTTATTTATTGATAAAAAAAAATAAAAAAATTAAATTATTATTTCTGTTTCGATACATGGGCCATGGTAATCTCCATACGTCTGAATCCCTTGTATGTCGGTCAAATTTTAGATAAGGTCTGTTTGGAACAGGCTGTTTCAGTTGTGGTCCATGGGCTGTTGGCCCAATATTATATATTCAGGTTTGGTGAACATTTAACTTGTTTGTTATTCTCTCAATGAATCCGATTGTATCGTTTGGGTAAGGTGGGATTGAGGCTGTAAATAGGACGGTTAAAACTTGTATGTATTTGTTATATATCATCCAGTCGAAGTCATTTAGGATTTGAACTCAGGTCGAATCATAGATCAATTTCTCTTTTTACAGAGCCTTGTACTAAGCTTAACTTGGAATGCTTATGATGTTATCAAGTTAAAATCTATAAGGTAAAAAAATGTAATGTGATTCTTGTTCAACAAGAATACAAATTCAACTATACTTAAACCTAGTGCAAATAATTTCAATTGATTAATATACCCACTTAAGATTCATTCTATCATGTTAAGATATACAACAAACTCCTAATTTTTGTACCATATAAACTTTAAGAAAATTGTACACTATATATATTATCATTAATCTTGTTCCGAAGAATTTGGTTTTCAGATAATCCCTTATGGAGATTGAGATTAGGGTTTGTTGGGAATTGGGAGGAACGAAATTTGGGTGAGAGAGAGAACCAAATAGATGAGCTGTGATTGGTTGGTTGTGATTAGTATAATTGAATCTACAGTACCAATGGGCTCCACTATTTATAATGAGTGGGCTCAGTCGTTAAGTTGGTTGTGGTATTAGGCTTGTTCAAATAGACCCCAATAACTAGTAGCCACTTCACAAGGAAGATGCTAATTAATATGAAAAAAAACTCTGGTCAGCAGCAACCTAAGTAATTTAACATCCTCCCCTCAAACTAGACTGTGGACATTGCGAACTCCAAGCTTGGAAACTAAGGATCTGAAGAGGTAAGAGAGTTGATGTTTACTGCTGATGAACTCACATGTGATTATCCCTTTCTCAATTTGATCGTGAACCACATGGCAATCCATTTCTATATGTTTTGTTCGCTCATGGAATACAAGATTAGATGTTATATGTGTTGAGCAGATTTGTTGCTGCAATGAAGCTTAACTGGTTCTTGGTGGTGTGAGTGAGAGATGAAAGATGTAAATAAGGATCACTCTCTGATGATCATGAGCATGAGAGAGATCACTCCTTTCATATATATAGAGTTTACAAGACCCACTAATGCCCCACAAACAATTATTAGTTTAACAAAGTTAGTTACACACAAAATGTTATGTAACACCACTGGAATGCAATTATCATCCCCCCTCAATCAAGCTCAACTATCCAGGGACAAGATGAAGCTTGGTTTGAAGTTCACGGAGTCTGCAAGGATGGAGACCTTTTGTAAAAATGTCAACAATATGGTCTTCTATTAAATGTGACGAATTTGGAACTAACCCCGTCCAACTTTCTCATGAACAAAGTGGTAATCCACCTCTATATGTTTCGTGCGCGCAAGAAAAATAAGATTTTGAGTCAGAGCAATGGCTGATGAATTGTCACAGAAGATGATAGGAGGCATGGGTAAGTGAATGTGTAGCTCTTGAAATAAGGATCACAGAAGACCGTGATACAACAAATTGCTTCTTAGCACTCCAAGAAATAGGATTTGACCTAAGATAAATGCAAAAACCATTTGTAGAACAACGATCAATGGGGCAACCAACCCAATCGGAGTCACAGTAAGTTGTGAGCTTAAGAGATCCTGGTTGCAATTTCAAGCTATAACTCAAGGTCTAGTAACTTATGTCAGGTCTAGTCAGAGTGATGTATTGTACCATACTTTTGTACTCAGTAGGATCAACTAGAGTAGTAGAAATTGTTGGCTTTTGACCTTAATTTATGTTTTGATAAGTTAATCAACCTAATTTTAATCACAATTAAATGTAGTATAACACACATAATGCATAGAAGATATATTGTATTGTGCTAACATCTACAGATGATCAAGACTCAACAAAGAATGAAATCAAGTCAAGACATGTAATCAAGCTACTTGAAGACATGTACTTGTGTTTCTATTTTGAGTCTTAAGATTTTATGTAACTTGAGCATACAAGAGTTAAAATCCATTCACAGACTCTAGGGAACCTATAGAAGTCACATACAAATTTCCATCTTAATCCAACTTGAATAGGCAACCAAATTCCATAAGATAACCAAGTTGTTTAGAACTATCTACAGCTAGACGGTTGACCGACAGTTGTCCGGTCGACCGGTTGACCAATGCAAATTTAGCCTTAGTTTGGTTGACTGATTTTGACCTTCCGGTCGACCGATTGTTCCGTATTTTCTAGATGTCCGTTAACATTGTCATATTATACAACTGTCGTATTCATATAAATCAACCAACCCCTAAAATACCTTTTGTCCACCGCTCAACCGATTACCTAGAAACGGTTGACCAAATGAAGATATTTTCAAGACACCAAAAATGTCTATTATTTTCGGTCGACCGGACCTATTTCATTTGTTCGACATATATATTTTCAACCTTGCCAAAACCCTAGTTTTGGTCGACCGTCACTCTTGTGGTCTACCGTTCACTTAAGTCATAGACCAAATAGGTTCGACCGAATCTTTATGTTGGTCGAACGTTTTCTTACTATTAAGGAAACGGTCGACCGATTACCTCGATTCGGTCAATCGTTTAGGGGCAAAATTGCAGAACTTTATTTCTGATTTGTGTATCTTACACATAACTTACACAATTCTTTCCCAATGGCTATATCTCTTTAGGAGCTTATAAATATAGGTTCATACACTTTATTTACACAATTGTCACACTTCCAATTGCTCCATATACTAGGGAGACTTCTCCAAATATCAAAATCCCCAAATCCTACACTCCAAACGCAAACTTCACCAACTGATCAAATTCCCAATCATACTTAAGTGTGCTCAAGTTAGAGAGTGTTGAATACTCAATTCCTTTCACTGTCAAAGATTGTAAAAGTTATGGTGAAAGCCCAAAGCATCCATCTCGGATTGTGAGAGGAGGTTCCAAGCTTGGCGAGGGTGTTCGCAAGCTTGAAGTGTAAATGCGTTCTCTCTCAGTCCGTAATGGGGAGTGGATAGTAAAGTCGTGAGTGGAGCTCGTGGAATCGAGCAGAGCTTGCAAGAGAGGAAGTAGACAGGAGACCGAACCTCTATAAAATCGCCTTGCGTTCTTGTGGTTTGCATTGTCTTTTCCCTACCTTGTTTTAAATTATTTGATTAGATTAATTAGGGCATTACGATCCTATATTTGGTATCATAGCATATGTCTTAAATTTCACATACTTAATCGTATTTTACCATGACATCAACTTCATATAATCATGTAGAAGAACTTTGCACCACTAGACATCCTTTGCTTAATGACTCAAACTATGTTTATTGGAAGAATAGAATGAAAATATTTTTTATTTCTAATGACCTTAAGTATTAGATCTTCCTTCAAAATCCATACACCCCAAGTGAAGAATAATTAGCCACATTGACTAGAGCTAAAATGAAGGAATATGAAATGAATTCTACCATTATGAATATCATTTATTGTGAGTTAAATGAAGGTGAATACAATAGAATTAGAGACTGTGAAAGTACATATGAAATATGACATAGATTACAAATGCATCGTGAGGATGATAGTAAAACAAAAGAAGCAAGAATCACTCTCCTCATGTATAAATATGAAATTTTCACTATGCAACCCGGTGAGAACATAAGCGAGATGAACACTCGCTTCACCGATATCACTAACTCTCTTTGTGTTCTTGGAAGAAAAAATAGTGAAGGAGAAATGAAAAGGAAGTTCCTCCGATCGCTCAACAACGATTGGGAAGACAAGGTCGTTGCAATTGAGGAAACACATGACATTTTCAAACTAAAGATGAAGGAGCTAATTGGAAACCTCATGACTTATGAACTGCAATCACCTTCAGTGGAGATCGAAGCAGATCTTACTCTAATCGAAGAAGCAAAAGATTTGTAGGAGACCGGAAGCCCATCCAAGATGCATGCATTGACTTCATCGCTGGAAACAACAGATTCACAGGCAGCAAGTTGATCTGCAATCACCTTGAAAAAATGAAGATAATCTGGCATCGATTCACTTTCTTTCTTCAGATGATGAAGTTGCTTGTGTAACGACAACACATGAGCAGGTGAGACCGACGCGAAATGCTGAGCAAGAGCATCCCAAGCTTCTTTAGCAGATTTGACCCCAACTACATAGAGTAGGGCAGAAACTGAAAGCGTAGCATTGATCCATGAAAGTAACATTTGATCACGTTAATACCAAAGAGGAAAATCTAACACGGTCGAGAGTGGTAGAGAGGAAGATCCATCCACGAAGCTCATCAACTTGTGACCTCGCAAGATTGGCTCAAACAACGATTTCCACATCAAGTAGTTTGTTTCCATCGAGCTTGATGGGAATCAGATTGGAGATGTTGGAGATGACCAGAGATGGAGAAACGGAAGCTATCACGAACAAAGGAGGAAGGAGAGAAAGATCGAGACGGAGGTGGTTAAGCTACAACGTTTGATACCATGTGAGCGAGAGATGAAAGATGTAAATAAGGATCACTCTCTGATGATCATGAGAGAGATCACTCCTTTCATATATATAGAGTTTACAAGGTCCACTAACGACCCACAAACAGTTATTGGTTTAACAAAGTTAGTTCCAGACAAAATGTTATGTAACACCACTGGAAGTAAAATTATCAGGTGGTTCACTTGAAGATCTTGTAGTAAATATCTGTACTCAGCATGAAGTATTTGCCTTTGATATGTACTTAGCCTCACAAGAGGATTTAGAAACAGTTGTTTACTTCTTAATGGGACAGGAGATAATGGAATGTCCATGAAAACACACATATACCGTAGTAGATCTCATTGTCAGTGGGCAACTTGCCCAATCAGCATCACAAAATGCCTGCAAGCTGGTTGGGTTCTTTGTGGGAAAGAAAAGGCCTTGACCTGGAGCTCATTTGATGTATTTCACTACTTGAAGTGCAGTTTTAAGGTGTTTTGTGCATGGTTTGGTCATAAATTGGTTTAGGTAATGCATTGAGTGGGTGATGCCAAGTCGGGTTATTGTTAAGTAGAGTAATTTGCCCACTAATCCCCTGAAAGTTGGGGGATCCTTGAGTGGTTCTATGTTTGTTCTGCTAACTTGTGTGTGACTTCCATTGGTGATCACATGGTTTGTTAGCTAGGATTCTTGTATCTTGCATGATCTCTAGAGCATACTTCCTTTGGACATATCCCATTGTTTGACCTTGCTACTTCAAGTCCCAAAAAGTATTTTAGCTGTCCAAGGTCCTTGATGTGAAATTGTTGCTTGAGATTGTTCTTAAGTTGTTCAATGTTTTGCCTGCAATTGGTAGATCATCGACATATATTAGTAACACGGTAAAATAATGGTTGGTTTTGGAAATGAAGAGGGAGTAGTCAGATTTAGCTTGTGAGTATCTATATGTTGTCAAAGCTTTGGAGAGGTTTTCAAACCAACATCTAGATGACTGCTTTAAGCTATAATTTGACTTCTTTCACTTGCAAACTAATGAGCTCTCTTCCTATGATGTGCCCTAGAAAAGAGATCTCATTCTGACCAAAGGAGCATTTTCCAGGCTTCAAAAATAGCCTGTAATGTCGCAAATTTTCAAATGCCAATCTGAGATGCCACTCGTGCGTATCCAAGTCCCTGCTATAAACAACGATGTTGTCCAGATACACTACAACAAAGTCATCTATATAGCTGCTAAAGACATCATTCATTATATTAGAAAAAGTTGTTGGTCATTTGTCATGCCAAATGACATAACTAAAAACTCATAAGACCCATAGCAAGTGATGCACGCAGTCTTGGGTACGTCCTCCTCTGCAATCCGGACTTGGTAGCAACCACTCCTCAATTCCAGCTTTGAGAAATATTGCGCCTGCCCCAGTTTATCGAACAAGTCCTCCATATGTGCTACCAGATACTTGTTCTTGATGGTGACCTTGTTCAGCGCGCGGTAGTCTATGCAGAACCGCAAGCTACCGTCCTTCTTCTGAAAGATGACGGGTGCTCCATATGGGACTTTTCTAGGTCGCAACAGTCCAGCGTCAAGCAAATCCTTCAGCTGCTTCTTCAGCTCCTCCAGCTGGATCGGGGCTTGGGCAGGTGGTCGAGCTCTGGACACAAGCTCTATCTTCTGGTTCACAACTCGTTTTGGTGGTAGCTCATTCGGTAGGGTGTCGGGCATGATGTTGCCGTAGAGTTTCAGTAGCAGCTGGATCTTAGTGGGTGCCTCCTCCGTAGGGCCTTCGTCTGGTTCCACAAGTGCAGCTAAAAAGGTCTCCTCTCTTTTCGAACACCATCTTTGAGCTGCAAGACTGAGAGTAGCCTCACAACCCCTTCCTCGTCCACACCCTTCACGAAGCAAGGCGTGTCGCCCCCAGTTACCATCATGCCTCCCAGATAGGGGCATTAAGCCCACATGTGCCTGCATAAAAAATTCCATACCTAAAATGACTTTGAAGTCATCCAGGGGCATGGACATGAAGTTGCTGGTACGACTTTAGTCACCAACCTCCAGGCGCGCACGAGCCACCCAGCGATCTTCCTTGCCTCCGAGTTAACCGCCTTGACGCAGCTTCCATCTTTTGGCAAGTTCCAGCCCCCACACCCCCACCTCTGTCTCAGCGACAAAGTTATGCGTTGCCCCAGTGTACACCATGGCTCGTACCTTGTGGTCATGGATCGTAGCTTCCACATGAAGTAGGTCGCAACCCCTCTTTCCCCAAAAAAATCTGATAGCGTTCAAGAGTTTCAGAGGATTGACCTTTACCTCCTCTTGCTCCTCGACCACAAGTGCATTTAGTTTCTCCTAGTTTGGGCATTCATTAGCTCGGTGAGGACCGTCAGATATGAAGCATCCCCTCGGCCTTTTGGTCCTACCATTGTCCAGCTTTGACCCCTCATTTTTCTCTGACTTGGGTTTGCCCTTTCCCTTGTCCTTGCTCTTGTCTTTGCCCTTCGCCTCCTGGTGCCCAGTTGTCTTGTAGTCCATAAGGGCATCAACGACGATCAAGGCACTTTGGAGATCTTTGACGCAAAGTCTCCAAAGCTCGGCCTGTGCCCATCCTTGCAGTCCGGCAATGAAGTTGTACAACTTGTCCTCTTCACTCATGAATTTGATGTCCAACAGCAAGGATGAGAAGTCCTTCGCGTACTCACGTACCGTGTTTGTGTGCTTGAGCCTCCTCAGCACATCACGAGCCATCCAGGCAGTGTTAGTTGGCAAGAACTAGGCACGTAGTTCCTTGGTCATGTCCTCCCATTGAGAGATGGCTGGCTGGGTGGAGTCTGAAGGGAATGTGTTCTAAAAGATTTACTTTTAAATGCCAATTATTATGAATTGAATGAGAAATCATTTTGTTCCTTGTTTATGTTATTCGTCTTTTAGAAGTGTTAAGGAAGATGCTCTTGGTCCTTAACCGTAGAGCTCTAAAAGATATTGGTTTGCATAAAACAAAAGATATTTGCAATCATGGTAATAAACATGGGACATTTATTACCGAGTTAAGATTGTCGTGTTGGTCATAGATCATTGTAGATCTACAAGTGAGTGACAACACGGGTACACAAAAGAGGAAAATATTACTTTTGTATACTGAATAGACCTAATAAGTAAAATATTATAGAAATGTGTTTCTGTGTCATTAATATTTTACTGTGTCCTTGGTCCTTTGATATGAGACTTATATCCGATCACTTAAGAAATACTTGATTAGGCTAGTGTCTTGAGCTATCGATAAGTGTAGTGTAAAGGCATTGGTTGGTTAAGTATGGCTTTTGTTGGAGAAGATAATTAGTCAAAAGATTATCATTGCCCCTCTTAATTGAGTAATGATATTAATGGGCCCCTTGATAAAGCAAAGTTATAATGTGCACAATGTGATTTGAGTTAAGTCACATATTTATAACTAGCTTAAAGAGATCAAGAAATGAATACTAATACAAAGATGACACAATACTATTTTGTATGTATTCTTAATATCATGAGGCAAGGGACGGACACAAGTGGTGCACTCCATCACTAATTGGATCGGGTTTTGGTTCGAGCTGAATTAAGACATCTAGCTAATTGAGAACTATAATGTGTAGCTAGATACCACTTATAGTTTGTGATGTTAAGTTATTAATATCACTGCCAATTTAGCTTAGATCCTCTCATAGGTCACACCATAAAACTGGGAAACAAGAAGGTGAATTTATGTTCATATGATGTATCGAGTTTCGTATACATGTGGTGAATCAATAAAATCATTATGTCATGAAAATGACATATTTAGAATCATGAATTTATATATGAGATGTAAATATATCATGGGGTGTGATTGTTTGATATTACATATGATGATATATTGCATAGGATATATAAATTAGCTATAATCCCAAAGATCAAATTTTGTTGGGAATTAATCCAAAATTCGATAAGACAAATTAATTAATTAAATTTGCTAAAACCCCAAATACGAATTTTGTTGGGAATTAAACCAAAATTCGATAAAGGCAAATTAATTAAATTTCCTAAAACAAAAAAACGAATTTTGTTGGGAATTAATCCAAAATTTGATAAATGCAAATTAATTAAGGAATTATTGATCATGGTTTTGACTTGGTCAATTATGATTAAATTTGGATGTGGATTAATAAATTTAATATTGGGAATTGGTCTTAAGAGAGAAAAACATGGAAGAATGGGTCAATGCATAGCCCATGATGTGGAAATTAAAGGAGCCTATAAATATGCCTAATTTCCTTCATTAAAAATAAGCATATGCAAAATTCTCTCTCTCTCTAACCACAACAATTAATCCATCCGAAATTCCTTAGTTAATTTGAGTTTTTGGAGAGTAAAATCTCAGGAAAGAAAATGGGGTTATTAGCTAGATTCTAAACCCGTTGGAGATTGATTGGCTAGCTCCTTTCTCTCCAACATTGTTTAGAGTTTGGTGAACACTCGGAGGCAATCCACCGGGCGATTCGACCGGCAACGCGACTCTGGATCTTCAAGAGGTTTTAGAGAACCTCTAGGTATGATCCTCTTTGCAATTATTTGTTTGTTCTAATGCATGATAAATAATTAGGACAAACAAATGCATGTCTATATGAAAATCGAAGAAAATATGAATTTTTCGATCCTATATGTTTATAAAATTTCGAAAAATATATACATATAATAGGGCACGAAATCCAACAGTGGTATCAGAGCTTTTGATTCATATTATCTTTGATTTAGACTATAAAATCAATCTAGGTTACCATCTAGAATCAAAACAATTCGGTTTTGTGTCTTTTTCGAGTTTTTCGATGTTTTGTTGATAAAATTCTAATAAATTTGTTTTGATGGTTTTATATGTTTTAAAACATCACACATGATTGTTAGAATTGAAATTTAGGCATTTGTCTAATTTATAGAATTTTCGTTTTATTTTAAATGATTATTTTATAAAGGAATCAACAAAGCCAAAAAGGACTAATGTTCATCTTTCCTTTTGGAAATTGGATGAACGACGGTTCAAAATAATTAATTTTGAACTATGGATGCATGAAAATCATTTTAATGGATTTCAAATGATTTTTCTAGAATTGTTTGATTTTAGATGCTTGATAATCTATATTAAATAATTTAGATTGGACATACGTGTATGCTTTGCTCGAGTTGTTTTTGCAGGAATTGTGAGTTTATATGTTCCAAATCAGCAACTATGAATGTATGGAATTATTATTATACAGGGGTTTATTTTTATGTAAAAGCCAAATTCTCTATTTCTATCTTTTAGATAATTGCATTGCCTTTGAGAGGTTTTACATAGGACTTGCACTAGTCGGGTTTTATCGAATGTGAGGAGCATGTTTATTTTCTGTAAAATCTACATCTCCGGTGCAAGAGGAAGTCGCCGCTGTAGCACATCGATCGTGGATCGAAGATCAGGGATCGAAGATCAAGGATCAAATGGAACATATAAACTCACACGATGTGGATTGTGTGAATGTTTAATTTCTGTTTTTTTAATTTCTGCTATGCATGTGATGAATGTGATTGAATGTTAGGATGTGTATGAATGGTAATATGCATGATAACCTAAAATTCTGAATCACATGTTAATATATGAAATTGTCCAACAAAATTAAGAGTAATTTTTGTTCTTATTTCATCCACTAACAGCCATTGATCGAGGGATACTCTGCTCGTCCTTAACGGGAGATAGCTCCCTCCATCTTTGGGAATAGTGGGAGATATAATGGTTGTCTATTGTTGTGCCACGATTAAATATATGAGGTGTGTTTCACCCTAGTGAACCCCAAGTATGTTTAGTTGTGAATACAATGGATAAACGTATCTCGTATCAAATGAAAATAAGTTTTCTTAACATTACCTAGAGCCCTCGCTCGGTTTTGGGAAAACATTTTTCTTACGAGGATAGGTCATATTCCCTCATAATTAAAACGACAAGAATCACAAGAGTTTGAAGATGCTAATATTGCTAAAATTCAAAAAAGGTTGTGATTAGAAAGAGTTTTTCTTACCTTGATATTGTGATATATTCGATAGCCATTAGCTAGTCTATATTGCAATTGATAGGATCTTGGATTACTGCATCTACGGGCAAAATTTTATTTGCAGTATTTACATTTATATTCGATATATATATGTATGTATTTTTAAAACATAAAATTGACATCAAAATCCTGTATAATGTATTTTGTAGAAATGTCTAATATCCAACCAATTGTGCGATCTATGATCGAAAAGAACCCTTTGCAAAATGATGGCTCAAACTTCATGAAATGGCAACTCAATCTTAATATCGTGTTGAGGTTTGAAAAACTATCTCATATTTTGGATGGTGAAATCCCAAAATTGAATGAGAAGACAACCGATAATGAGAAAGAGGCGATAGCCAAGTGGGAAGACCAAGAGAACCAAGTTCACGGTCTAATGTTGGCATCCATGGGTGACTCGCTTCAAGCGAAATACTTGGATTCAAAACCCAAGAAGACCATGGAAGCTTTAACAAAGATGTTCATGGATAGTGCCCGAAAGGAGCGCTATAAGACCACCATCACACTCACAAGGTGTCATATGGCGGAGGGAACATTGGTATCCGTGCATTTTCTCACGATGCAAGGATACCTTGATAAGTCGAAGCTCTCTTCTCCAATGCCCGAGGACATTGCCGAAGATTTGATTCTTGGCTCTCTAGCCTCGTCCTTTAAGGACTTTGTGATGCACTATCATGTGAGTAAAAAAAAGGGTGAGTCTTGAGGAGCTTCACAACGCTCTCAAAACGGCAGAAGTTGACATGGGCAAGGGTCGGGACAATCAAGTCCTAGCCGTCCATGAGAGGAGCAAAAAGATCAACAAAGGTAAAGGCAAATTTACCAAAGATACGTCAATCAAGAGCAAGAGAGTAGGAGGTGCTCATGAGAGTGCCTCAAGGGGGAAATCTTTCAAATCTCCAACTCCCAACACAGAGTGCTTTCACTGCAGTGAAAAGGGACACATCCGACCTAATTGCCCCAAATACAAGGAAGACCTTGAAAATTGGATGATTGAATGTAGGCGCCCGAGAAACGCCAAATGTATGTTTGTTATTGAGATAAATTTAATCACCTCTATCCTTGATTTGGTAATGGTTACCGGATCTTGTGCTCACATAATTTTGATGTGCAGCTATTGAAGGATAGGAAAGGAACTCGTGAAGAACGAGATGATATTGAAGATTGGAAATAGTACAAGCATCGCTGCGACTGTACAAAATTCTATGGAACTTCAATAGTCTAGTGATTTAAATTTATGCCTTGAAGAATGTTTATTATGTGCCTTCGATTAGCAATAACATTTCTATATCAAGTTTTAGATATGGATAAATTTTATTAAATATTTTAATTCTTGCTTGTCAATATCGAAGAATGGAATTCTCTATGCAAATACATTCGTACGGAATGACTTCTATTTGCTTGAAATGAATAATAAAAAAACTCCAACAAACAAACAATAACAAAAAGGAAACTAAGATAACTCACGTGAATGATTGATTCTTGTAGCACTATCGGATTGGTCAAATAAATGACCAAAACACCTTTCAAGAAGAAAGGAACGAAAACGAGTGCCTTATTGGATGTGATGCATTCCAATGTATGTGGTCCAATAAGTACAAGTGCAAAAGACAGTTTAATGTACTTCGTTTTGTTTACGGACAACTATAGTCATTATGCTATATTTGTCTAACGGGAAACAAAAGTGAATTCTTTGACAAGTTCAAGGAATTCGAGGATGAAGTAGTGAACCGACTCAACAAGAATATCGAGTCTCTATGAAAGGTTCGTAGGGGTGAGTGCTTAGGATACCTAATTTGACTCATTCCTAAAGTAGGAACAAGATATTGCTCAACATGGTTCGATCAATAATAAGTCAATTTAAATTGCCTATTTACTTTTGGAATTATGCACTACAAATAATGACAAACTCACTAAATAATGTTTCATCCAAATCCGTAGAGAAGATGTCTTGTGAGATATGGAGTTTAAAGACACCTAAGCTTGACTTTCTCAAGATTTGGGGTTGTGAGGTATACATCAAGAGATTGATGACAACCAAACTTCAACCAAAAGCGGATAAGTGCTTCTTTATAGGTTGTCCTCGTGTGACAAGAGGATACTACTTTTGGTGTATCACCTCCAATCGAAAGATTATAGAGAGATATATGTTTTTTCTAGAATTTCTGGAAAAGAGAGAAAAGTAGTGGGAGTAGAGTTAAGCTTGAGGAAACTCAAGATACTCTACAAGATCATGACATGAATGATGACATTCAAAATCATGAAGACCCCACCGAGATTCATTTGGTTAGTGGGAGCATGAGCGAGAGATCCTTACAAACATTGTGAGAGAATCTCAATCATCCCCACCTAGTGTACGTTCGAGAGTCGAACATGAACCTATTCCTCAGGAAATTGTGGAAGAAGTTCAAGAGACACGAGAAGAACCAAAAGAATAGAGAAGGTTGGCGAGGGAAAGGAAGAAACCCAATAAGTATGTGGGACTTCATGAGATCATGGTACGAGATACCAAAGATCCCTCGACCTTCCAAGAAGCAATGGAAAGAAAAGACTCCAAACTATGGTGAAAGGCCATGGAATCCGAAGTAGAATCCATGTATGATAATCAAGTATGGAACTTGATTTGCCTTTCTCAAGAGAAAATATCATTTGGTATAAATGAGCTTTTAGGAGGAAGATAGACATGGATAGTAACTTGACAACCTACGAAGCAAGGCTTGTAGCAAAAGTTATACTCAAATTCAAGAAATTGACTTTGATGAGATTTTTGAGAGGTTGCCATGTTAAAATCTATTTGGATTATGCTCACTACTACCGCATTTCACAATTGTGAGATATGAAAGATGGATATGAAAATGGCGTTCCCTAAACGGGAACTTGGAGGAGGATTTGTACATGGTACAACCTCAAGGTTGATAATCCAAATAATAGTGAGAAGAAATGCAAGTTTCGTGGATCCATTTATGGATTGAAGCAAGCATCGAGGAGTTGGAACAAACGCTTTGACGAAGAGGTAAAGAAGATTCACTTCATTCAAAGTAAAGGAAAACCTTGTTGATACAAGGATATTTGTGGGAGTCATGCAATACTTCTGATCTTATATGTCGATGACATATTGCTCATGAGCAATCATATACCCTTGCATTAGCAAACGAGAAATTTCATTGAAATCTGTATGTTCAATGAAAAGAAATGTATGAGGCTCAACACATCTTGAGAATCAAGATACATTGAGATACATCCCATAGATACATTGGCCAAAGTCAACGTGCAAACATTGACAAGGTCTTGGAAAGGTTCAGGGTGAACAATTCCAATATAGACAATGTGCCAATAAATATGAGTATAAGTGTGCAACTCAAGGAGTCTCAACGTTGGGCTGGCAAATTCATGTTTCGTGTCGTGTTTGACACGAACACGAATTGACACGAACTGTTTTTCCTTGACCCGAACACGAACACGAATTAATAAGAAATAGTCGACATGAACACGAACACGAAAATCTTGGCTTAAACCCGAACACGAATTTGGTAACCCGAACACGACCCACGTTGACACGAATCCATTTTTCGTGTTCGTGTTGACACGAACACGAATTAACCCGAATAACTCGAACTGACTTGTTTGACATGAATTTTTACAAACACGAATTAATCTGAACACGAAATAACATGTTTGACACCAATTACGACATGTTTGACACAAATTTACACAAACACGAATTAACCCGAACACGAACTAGCATGTTTGACACTAATTACACGAAACACGAAGTCGACCCGAATTACAGTTCGTGTTATTCGTGTCAACCCGAATTACACGAAACACGAAATACTCCAACCCGAACCCGACCCGAATTACAGTTCGTGTCATTCGTGTCGACCCGAATTACAATTCGTGTCATTCGTGTCGACCCGAATCGTGATATTTAGTGTCGGGTTCGGGTTCGGGTTTCGTGTCATGACCCGAATTGCCAGCCCTATCTCAACGTGCTCAATCAGGTAGAAACTTGGAGTACATGAAGGTAGCCCTTATGCTTCGGCAAAAGGAAGGACCATGTACACAATGACTTGCACAAGACTCGAAATCTCGTATGCTCTAAGAGTGACAGGTAGTCACCAATACGACGCAAGTCCTAGGCATGGGATTGCGGTCAAGAATATTCTGAAGTACCTTAACCGGACTAAAGATAAGGTTCTTGTTTATGAAAGACAAATGAGAAAATAGCTGAGGGCTGTTGTGATGCAATTCTCATAAGGATTCTTGACAATAGGAGGTTGGGATGATGATGCGTCATCATTATCAAAGGTGAAGGCATGAGCTAGTGTAGTTAGGAGTAATATTACTACGACTAACTCAACCACCAACGAAAGACAAAATAAATAAATGGGTGGACACAACAGTGACACAACTGATCCATTCAACAAACCTTCATACCAAGCTAAGAGACGAAATATATTTCGAGTCCATGGATCCAAGGATCTATGTGGATTCGCTTGATAGGTGATTTGAGAAGGTTACCCTAGTTATTAATGTTTTATGCATTGAGAATGTATGTGAAAGAAAACTTTGATAACAAGTGAGAGATTGAAGGAAATGTGTTCTAAAAGTTTTACTTTTAAATGTCAATTATTATGAATTGAATGAGAAATCATTTTGTTCCTTGTTTATGTTATTCGTCTTTTGGAAGTGTTAAGGAAGATGCTCTTGGTCCTTAACCGTAGAGCTCTAAAAGATATTGGTTTACATAAAACAAAAGATATTCGCAATCATGGTAATAAACATGGGACATTTATTACCGAGTTAAGATTGTCGTGTTGGTCATAGATCATTGTAGCTCTACAAGTGAGTGACAACACGGGTACGCAAAAGAGGAAAATATTACTTTTGTATACTGAATAGACCTAAAAAGTAAAATATTATAGAAATGTGTTTCTGTGTCATTAATATTTTACTGTGTCCTTGGTTGATATGAGACTTATATCCGATCACTTAAGAAATACTTGATTAGGCTAGTATCTTGAGCTATCGATAAGTGTAGTGTAAAGGCATTGATTGGTTAAGTATGACTTTTGTTGGAGAAGATAATTAGTCAAAAGATTATCATTGCCCCTCTTAATTGAGTAATGATATTAATGGGCCCCTTGATAAAGCAAAGTTATAATGTGCACAATGTGATTTGAGTTAAGTCACATATTTATAACTAGCTTAAAGAGATCAAGAAATGAATACTAATGCAAAGATGACACAATACTACTTTGTATGTATTCTTAATATCATGAGGCAGGGGACGGACACAAGTGGTGCACTCTATCACTAATTGGATCGGGTTTTGGTTCGAGCTGAATTAAGACATCTAGCTAATTGGGAACTATAATGTGTAGCTAGATACCACTTATAGTTTGTGATGTTAAGTTATTAATATCACTGCCAGTTTAGCTTAGATCCTCCCATAGGTCACACCATAAAATTGGGAAACAAGAAGGTGAATTTATGTTCATATGATGTATCGAGTTTCGTATACATGTGGTGAATCAATAAAATCATTATGTCATGAAAATGACATATTTAGAATCATGAATTTATATATGAGATGTAAATATATCATGGGGTGTGATTGTTTGATATTACATATGATGATATATTGCATAGGATATATAAATTAGCTATAACCCCAAAGATCGAATTTTGTTGGGAATTAATCCAAAATTCGATAAGGCAAATTAATTAATTAAATTTGCTAAAACCCCAAATACGAATTTTGTTGGGAATTAAACCAAAATTCGATAAAGGCAAATTAATTAAATTTCCTAAAACAAAAAAAACGAATTTTGTTGGGAATTAATCCAAAATTTGATAAATGCAAATTAATTAAGGAATTATTGATCATGGTTTTGACTTGGTCAATTATGATTAAATTTGGATGTGGATTAATAAATTTAATATTGGGAATTGGTCTTAAGAGAGAAAAACATGGAAGAATGGGTCAATGCATAGCCCATGATGTGGAAATTAAAGGAGCCTATAAATAGGCATAATTTCCTTCATTAAAAATAAGCATATGCAAAATTCTCTCTCTCTCTAACCACCCCAATTAATCCATCCGAAATTCCTTTAAAGTATTACAGGTAATAACTTAAAAATCCATTTATCTTTGTAAGTCAATGTTTCATTATTCAATAATATCATAAAACTCCTCTCTTGGTGATATCTTTCATGCTTGTGATTTTGCATGTATATCTTTTCGTTCCATTTTCTTTTTTGTTTGTTTGTTTTCTCTAACTAAAAATGTGGCTACAATATAAAAAAACCCATCAATAAACAATTAAATTTCACCGCTGGAAGTGCACACGCAACGTGCGGGCACATGCCTAGTATCACTCACTAAAGATGTAACATCCTCAAAACAGCGGAAAATTTTAAAATTCTAAACACTCAATCAACAGAGGATATTACGCAAATACGGGAACACAGGTGCACCAACATATATATAATATATATCTGAACATCAGAGTTTACAAAAGTTGTGATTACATCAAAAGTATAAACAAAAGAAGCAGTAATCACACGACCTCAACCGAGAGAAAGCTGGATCCGGTAGCAGCGCTCCTCTCCTCGGTCACCACCCCCTAACACCTATCACGACCTGAAAGTAAACGTGCAACAATGCCTGAGTTTCCAGAAGGAAACCCCGTATGCCAAACTCTAAATGTATAAATAAAATCATCCTAGCATGCAGTTCTACTCAACAAGAAAAGCATCACAACATGCTGGGCTCCGGGGCTCTCTCACCCAACCACAGCACACACCACAGGTACGGGGCTCCAGTTCTAATCTCAACCAACCGCCGCACCCACCACAGTCACGGGGCTCCAGGTCTAATCTCAACCAATCGCCGCGACTCACACTCGTCGCCAAGCTGGGCTCCAGGTCTAATTTCAACCAACCACAGCTACCACGACACGACCAAGGGCTCCAGGTCTAATTTCAACCAACCCAAACGTATAAGGGTTCCAGGTCTAATTTCAACCAACCCCTACACGCGGTCCTTGCTCAGGCTCCAGGTCTAATTTCAACCAACCACAGCTCTCACACAGTCACGGGGCTCCAGGTCTCTTTCAACCAACCGCCGCAACACCACAATTCTAAGCTGGGCCTCAGGCCTATTTCAGCCAATCCCAAGCTCACACACGGTTACGGGACTCCAGGTCTAATCTCAACCAACCACCGCAACCCTCGTGCACCTAGCACACTTGCCGGAAGAACATCGGCACCACGACTCGCCCCACACGGGCAACCACGACCATAGCACCTCCATAGTGTAAAACAGGGCAATCCACTTCGACCGGCACTCCATCGGTCGACCGACTCCCAACACCACACTCGTTCGGTCGAACCCAAATAAAGGGTGTTGGCTTTTTGGCTAATAATCGTTAATCCGTTTTGATGATTAATCAACTTCTCAATAAAAACATGTATCAATTGAAATATTATTACTTGCATATATATGTGTCATCTAACATTTCAGGATTCAAGTTTGAGTTAAACTAAAGATGAAGATCGAAGAGTAGCTAAATTTCAATTCCATGTATTTAGGCTCTAAATGTAACTTGGCACTTGAAACTCATGATTCATTGCATTACACATCACTTAGGATACTTAAAGAAGTCTCACATTATCTTCCATATATCCTAGACTTCATTAGAACTCAACCAAACTCATTAGAACCAAAGAACAGAAAAACTGAACTAAAACGGTCGACCGGTAGAACCATTTGGTTCGATCGTTTTTCACCAGACCTTCCCAGTCAACAAATTTTGTCTCAAAACGGTCGACCCAATTACTTCTTCCGGTCGACCGTTCCGCCTATAAATTTTGCCTGTTAGAAATCGGTCGACAAAATTCCTTCATCTGTTCGACCGGTTCTTTATATCCTGTTTTACTGTTATATTTCGGTCGACCGAAATATATGTTCGGTTCAACCGTTTGACCTTGTCGAGTGAGAAACTATTTTACCAAATACAAATCCTTCAGCCTATCTCATTTCGACACGTGTCCTCTGCATAGGACTTTCGGTCGACCGATAGTTCATCTCCGTTCGACCGATTGATTTCCGTATTTGTATTTATTATGACCGTTATACTTGTCGTATACTCCAACGGTCGTATACACATTTTTTTAACTAACCTAAGTTTGGATTTAGTATTCCGGTCGACCGGACCTCCCTGTACGGTCGACCGAATCATGTTTCTTCTCCGTCTCTTTGCTACTGGGCAGATTCGGTCGAACGTTGCACTTACCTTGTTCGACCGATTACATGTGTTATTATCGGGTCTCAAAGCAAACATGTCTACCGGTCGACCGGAACTCTTTGAACGGTCGACCGAACCTTAAGTCTTTTCCAGTCCCAGAGCTACTGTCTCTTTTCGGTCGAATTGGTATTCGAAACCGTTCGACCGATCACTTAAGTTCCAGCCCAGTTGGATCGACCGTTATCATTTTCGGTCGACCGAATGAAGCACTGCCTTGAATAGGTCGACCGTGTAACTCGATCCGGTCGACCGTTAGTCGCCAGAAACCTGTGCTGTCTTTTCTGATTTGTGTTTTCTTACACAACTCTCCATCACTTAATCCCCAACGGCTAGAACTTGTTTGGAGCATATAAATAGAGCTTAGAACACTCATTCAACCCCTCCAATCTTTCTCTAAGCTCAAAATCTCATTACTACTTCCAAAGTGCTAAAAACCCTTGTGCTCACAAATCTTCTCACTTGAAACCATCCTCATTAGATTGCATCATCATTTTCAAGTGCCAAGATTAGTTGATGAAGTTTTATTCTTCAAGAGTTGTACAAGCTTCCGGAGTGAAGCTCTTCTCGGGTTGTGAGAAGGTGGTCCAAGCTAGGCGAGGGTGTTCGCAAAGCTTGTGGTGTAAAGGCGTGATCTCGGCCCGCAACGGAGATGAGATTAGTGGAGAACGTGAAGTTGCTCGAGTAAGAGCAATTCGTAAGAGAGGACTAGGATCCGGTGGTTGGATCCAAACCTCTATACATCCGGAGTAGTGGTTTGTTTGTTCATCTCTTCTTCTTTATTGTCTCATATTTTGAATTTGGCATAGTTATCACTAATACCGTAATTAGTCTATTCACCCCCCTTTAGACTAAGTTTAGGGGCTAGTAGATCCTACATTTGGTATCAGAGCCTTGTTAATTGCATTTACACAAATTCACGTTTGTAGCAATGACCCAACAAAGAGAGGGATTTCACACCGGAAGACCTCCTTTGTTTGATGGAACAAACTATGCCTATTGGAAGAAACGTATGACCATATTCATACAATCTTATGATGTTAAACTATGGGTGTTCTTCCAAATACCTTATAAACAAGACAAACCATTAGAACGTATGGATGATGATGAATTAGCCATGATTCAAATGAATGCTAAACTCATGAACATAATTATGTGTGGCTTGACCGAAGAACAATATAGTAGAATTAATGCATGTGATTCCGCATTTGAAGCATGGCATATGTTAGAAAGTCACTTTGAAGGTCGATCATCCGTTAAGGAAACTAAAATAGATTCATTTATGCAAAAATATGAAATATTTGCTATGAAACCGAACGAATCCATTAGCGAGATGCATACTCGCTTTACTCTTATTACTAACTCTTTGAAGAACCTTGGTAAGGTTGTGATTGAAAGTGATAGGGTACGAAAGTTTCTTAGGTCTTTGACTTTGGATTGGGAGAAAAAGACTACGGCTATTGAAGAAGCCAAAGATCTCTCAAAGTTGAAGATGGAGGATCTCATTGGAAGCCTCATGGCGTATGAGATCCAAATGGAAGAAAGAAGAGAGAAGGAGAAGGAACGGGAAGGATATAAGCGTAAAGAAAAACAAATTGCCTTAAAAGCAACCTCGGATTCGGACGCAATCGAAGACGATGACACCGATGAAGATGTTGCTTTCCTAACCCGCAACTTCAAGAAGTTTCTCTCCAAGAGAAAATTTGCAAAAGGAAGAGGAGAAACTTCTCGGACATTCACTTGCTATGAGTGCAACAAAACCGACCACATGAAGAAGGATTGCCCTTTGCTTAGGCCAAGGGATCGTGAACGAAGAGAAGAAAGGAGATATCCTCCTAGAAGAGAAAGGGATGAGAGACCAAGAAAAGATAGAGATGAAAGCCCACCCCGAAAGGAAAAGGAAGAGAGGCCTAAAGGACGTGACGATTACAAGAGAAGGGATCGTCGCGAAAAGGATGGTAAAAAGGCTCTCAAAGCCACTTGGGATGACTCAAGTTCATCAAAGGACTCCGACTCCGAATACTCCCAAGAAGAAGAAGCACACATGTGTTTTATGGCATCCAATGTTGATTCCGACTCGAGTCCTCCTCCATCACCAAAGACAAGTGATCAACCTCACGTGGTGGAAATCGACGACGATGAGGTATCCCTAAACGAAACACCTCCTTATGATGATCTATTAGATGCTTTTCAAGAACTTGCCGAACGTTATGAAATGATTTGTCATAAAAACAAATTAGCTAGAAAAGTTAATCTAGATCAATCTATCAAATGTGATATGCTAACCAAAGAAATTGAGGTTCTAAATGATGAGATCACAATTCTAAAATCTACAAAAGATAATCATCTAAATGAAGATCTCATTGCCAAGAATATGCAACTCACGAAAGACTAAGAGAAATTCACCTTAGGTAGAAAAATGCTTGACATGCTTCTTGGAACTCAAACTCAATCTTTAACAAAACATGGTCTAGGTTATAAGGGAGGTAAACAAAAGAAACCCACTTCCTACTTTGTTAAAATGAATAACTCTTTTATTAGGAAAACAAATTATTCAAATGTTTGGGTACCTAAGACTACTCAAGTTTGGGTACCAAAAGCTAACCCTCGAGGACCCAAACAAATTTGGGTACCAAAGTCTTCACTTGTTTCTTTGATTGTAGATAAAAGCAAGGAGAAAGGGGAAGTGGATTCTCGATAGCGGGTGCTCGAGGCATATGACGGGAGACTCCCATGTTCTATCCAACTTAAAGCCTAAGAAGGGAGGAACCGTCACATTTGGAGATAATGCTAAAGGACACATTGTCGGCATTGGCAATGTTGGTAATTTTAATACTCCTAACATTGAAAAAGTTTTATTAGTAGATGAGTTAAAACATAGCTTACTTAGTGTTAGTCAATTGACCGATAAGAATTTTCTAGTTGTATTTGAGAAACACACTTGCCATATCATCTCTAAAAATGACATGAAAATTGTCTTTAATGGATATAGATCAAATAACATCTACATTGTTCATGTTGATAATCTTAGAAACCTAGGTGTTGAAACTTGTTTAGTTGCCTCACATGACGAAGCTTGGTTATGACACAACCGCTTGGGACATATTAGTATGTCACAATTGCACAAATTATCCAAACTTGAATTGGTTAGAGGACTACCAAAAATTGATTTCAAAAAGGACAAACATTGTGACGCATGCCAATTTGGAAAACAATTTAAATCTTCTTTTAAATCTCTAAATGTGGTGTCAACTTCAAAACCTCTCGAGCTTTTACACTTAGATCTTTTTGGACCCTCAAGGACCGTAAGTCTAGGAGGGAAAAGATATGCATTTGTAATTGTTGATGACTTTTCGAGATTCACTTGGGTTTTATTTTTAGCTAACAAGTATGACGCTTTTGAAAAATTTAAAAGTTTTTGCAAGCGTGTTCAAAGAGAAAAAGATTCTAACATAATCACTATTCGTAGTGATCATGGAGGAGAATTTGAAAACGAATCATTTCAAAAGTTTTGTGAAAAGTATGGAATTGAGCACAATTTTTCGTTTCCTCGCACTCCTCAACAAAATGGGGTAGTTGAGAGGAAAAATAGAACTCTTCAAGAAATGGCAAGAACAATGCTTGTGGAAAAAGGACTTCCAAAATATTTTTGGTGCGAAGCCGTTAATACTTCTTGCTATGTGTTGAATCGTGTTCTCATTAGACCTATTTTGAAGAAAACTCCGTTTGAACTTTGGCATGACCGGACTCCTAAAATTTCATATTTTAAAGCTTTTGGTTCAAAATGTTTTGTCCTCAATACTAAAGACAACTTGGATAAATTTGATGCAAAATCTGATGAGGCTATCTTTTTAGGGTATTCCGATAGGAGTAAAGCATATAGAATCTATAATAAACAAACAAGTTGTGTTGAGGAATCTCTACACGTTAACTTTGACGAGTTCGCTTGTGTGGATAACTCCTCTCTTGATGATGATTGTATGGATATAATTAGACATGTATCATCACAAGATGCCCCTCTTGAGTCTCATCAAGAGTCTCCAAGTCTTCCACAAGAGGACGTGGAGGATCTTCCTAAGGATTGGACCTATAGAAAGGATCATCCGAAGGACTTTGTGATTGGAGAGGTTTCTCAAGGTGTGACGACACGATCTAAAGCACATGTAGTTTGTGATTCTTATGCATTTATCTCTTCATTAGAACCTAAGAAAGTTGATGAAGCATGTAATGACGAATTTTGGCTAATGGCTATGCATGAAGAGCTAAATCAATTTTTTCGAAATAATGTTTGGGAACTTGTTGAAAAACCTTCTAACCAATCGGTTATTGGAACTAAATGGATATTTCGAAATAAACTTGACGAAGATGGGAATGTAATAAGAAACAAAGCTAGACTCGTCGCTCAAGGCTATCGCCAAGAGGAGGGTATAGACTTTGATGAAACTTATGCTCCCGTCGCTCGAATGGAAGCCATTCGCATGTTATTAGCTTATGCATCTTACATGGACATAAAATTATTTCAAATGGATGTCAAAAGTGCTTTCCTAAATGGCTTTATAAATGAAGAAGTTTTTGTGGCACAACCCCCCGGATTTGTAAATGAAACTTACCCAAACAATGTGTTTAAACTTAAGAAGGCTCTTTACGGCCTCAAACAAGCTCCTAGAGCTTGGTATGAGCGATTAAAGAACTTCCTAATCGACAAAGATTTTTGTGTGGGTAAAGTGGATACCACTCTTTTTGTTAAAACATATGATCATGATTTACTAGTGGTACAAATCTATGTTGATGATATAATTTTTGGTGCAAGTAACCCGCGTCTTTGCAAAGAATTTTCCAAGTCTATGCAGGGGGAGTTCGAGATGAGCTTAATTGGTGAACTAAACTTTTTCCTCGGACTTCAAATTAAGCAAACTAAAGATGAGAACTTCATACACCAAGCTAAGTACACAAGAGAGCTTTTAAAACGCTTTGGTCTTGAAGATAGCAAACCACATAACACTCCGATGAGCACTAGCACTAAGCTAGACAAAGATGAAAATGGCAAGGAGGTGGATATCAAGAAATATCGAGGTATGATCGGATCCTTGCTTTATCTTACCGCTAGTCGTCCGGATATTATGTTTTCTGTGTGTTTGTGTGCACGTTTTCAAGCTTGTCCTAAAGAATCTCATTTCAATGCTTTAAAACGTATTTTCCGCTATCTCAAAGGATCTCAAGAATTTGGTTTGTTTTACCCCAAAACTAGGGCTTTTGATCTTGTTGCCTATAGTGACGCCGACTATGCCGGTTGCATTTTAGATCGTAAAAGTACTAGTGGCACTTGCCAATTCTTGGGAAAATCGCTTGTCTCTTGGTTTAGTAAGAAACAAAATTGTGTTGCATTGTCGACAACCGAGGCCGAATACATTGCTGCCGGTTGTGCATGTGCACAAGTCTTGTGGATGAGACAAACCCTCAAAGACTTGAAACTTGAGTTTCAAACTACTCCTATTTTATGTGATAATACTAGTGCAATAAATCTTTCGAAAAATCCCATATTGCATTCTAGAACTAAACACATTGAGGTTAGACATCATTTTCTAAGAGATCATGCAACAAAGGAAGACATTGAGCTTATATTTGTTCCCACTAATGATCAACTTGCGGATATCTTCACAACCTTTAAACGTTGATCAATTCATTCATATAAGGCTAAATCTAGGCATGTGCAACTTAAATGACGTATAACTTGAACATTTCATGTGACTCTGTCGTAGTTTCATTCTTGGTTGTGATTTCTTTCAAATTGCTTGCGGGTTTATTGGGTGTTTATCAAATTTGGGCTTTTCAGACGTTTTTCGGTCGAACTGAAAGCAAGTGTCGTTCGACCGGATTACTGTTTTAATCTAGCAGTTTCTCAAATTTTCTCGGTTTCGGTCGACCGGTGTAGTTTGTTCGGTCGACCGGTCCCAATGCTGTGTCGTTTTTGAGATTTCCTGGTGTGTTTCGGTCGACCACGTATTCCACCTTGTTCGACCGTTTCTCACTTGGTCGACCTGACTTAAGTTAACTTAAGTTTCGGTCGAACCTTTGTTGATTTGCGGTCGACCGTATAAGTTTTGCGTTCGACCGTATGTGTTTTTTTTTTTGTCCAACCGAAAATCACCTAACAACTTTCACGCATCATTCGGTCGACCGGCAGTCTCCTTCCGTTCGACCGAAATTCGTCAGTGTTTCCACCTTCTTTGAATATTCGTGTTTCGGTCGACCGACATTCTCATTCCGTCCGACCGAAAATCTTCAGTAGCTTCCCTGGTTTTAAATTTTTGCTAGCGGTCGACCGTTGCGTAATACTCGTCCGACCGATTGTGACCAGTAGCTGTGTTGTCGTAGGTTTTCAAAAAAATAATTAACGCACCGGTCGACCGAGTAATGAGAGCGGTCGACCGTTCGTGTTATTTTCTGTACATTTAGGGCTTCTGCGAGGTTTTCCCTCATTTCACCCATTTCCACTCCTCAAACCCTAAGTGCCGCCCCTCCCATTCCGGTCGACCGCCACCCTCTCCAGCCGTCTTCCTCCACTCGTTCTTCAATTTTTTCGACTCCCTTCAACCACTTTCCACCTTCTCCACCATTTTCTTCCAAAATGGGTCGCTCAAAGCTCACCATCTCCAAGAAACGTCCCTCTCAAGAGAAGGCTTCCGAGAGTCGCTCCAAGAAGAAACAAGACACTCAACCTTCCTCTTCTCGTGCTCCGGCTTCTCCGGTTCAACCTTTGCTTCAGTTCATTCCGGTTGATGATGATGCTAAAAAGTCGTGGGATGAATTTTTCTCGGTTGCTAACTTCATACCATGTCGCAAGGTTGAGGTAGCCGACTTTGATAACTTGTCTTTACAATCCGTTTTAGATGCAAACAAACTCACTTACTCTCACACTATTATTGCATCTAAACCCTATTATCCATTTCTTGTGCAACAATTCTATTGCAATCTTAGAAAAGTCCCTCATAAGCATGTCTTGACTACCTTAATCAATGGGATTGAATATAGGATCACACCCGAATTGTTGTCTAAGTCTCTAGGTTTTTCGTCAAGGGGAATAAACATTTATCGTGACTTTCCTCAAGGTGCTCTCCCCGACACAAATCTAGAGTCAATGGTTGATGAGTTATATGCTATTCCTCCTCCTCGGGTAAACGGTCGTTTCAAACACAATGCATCTCTTTTACACCCTCTACCCCGGATTCTTGCCCAAATCATATCTTACAACATCTTTCCTAAACTTGGTCACCGAATCGAGATATCTAATTTGGCTTTTATGTGCATCTATTGCATCTATAAGAAAAAGTTGGTAGATTGGCCTAGTTTCATTATCTCGCACATGTGTCATCGTAGTGGATAGTATCTTCCCTACCCTATGTGGATTACTGTGCTTCTTGAAACACGGAATATCGATGTCACTTCTTTTCCCTCTGTGGTCTACAAATTTCCTTTCTGTAAGACCACCCTTTTCAAAATGAAATCCATTCCTCTTCCTTCGCCACCTCATTCATCTTCTGTGGACTCAGCTCAAAATTCCGAAGAAGAAGGAGAAGAGGCAGAAGAAGTATCTGAAGATCCGAGGTGGATGCCTCGTTCCGTCCCTCGCGACTCCAGCTCCTGGTGGGGTGAGGGAGACTCTGCTGCTTGGGCTCAAGGGCAGTGGTCCTCTTCATCTTCCATTGATCAGTATCGTTTTCAACAACTTTCGGATCAAGTTCATTCGTTCGAGGCCTCCACTTCTGCTCGCTTCGATGCACTTGAGGCGTCCACTTCTGCTCGCTTCGATGCGTTTGAGGCGTCCACATCCTCTCAGCTTGGACGAATTGAAGCCTCTCTTGACTCCCTTTCATCGCTGCTGCGTGATCAGAGGCTTGGGTGATTTGATGTTGTGTTTTGTGGTGCGTGTGTGTCATTTTGTCGTTGTATTTCGGTTTATGATGTTGTTGGTTCAAACTTTGGTTTATTGATGTATTTTGTTTTGAACCTCTTTGTAGTATTTGCTTTCGACATTGTTATTGATGTTTGTTATGAATTCTAAGTTTATTGCATGGTTTATTGTTGTCTCTTCTATGTTTTGGCTTGGCTAAATAATCTCGCTTCCGGTACCATATCTTATTTGCTTAAAACGCTTATCACATTATCTTATGGGTCTTTTTGCTTATGCCAAAGGGGGAGAAATAAATACATGCTTATAGATAGGGGGAGCTATAAAATAGGGGGAGCTTTAGTCATTGATTGTGTATGATAAAAATCAAATCTAAACATGTATTTAGGTTGATAAGTTGTCATCATCAAAAAGGGGGAGATTGTTGGCTTTTTGGCTAATAATCGTTAATCCGTTTTGATGATTAATCAACTTCTCAATAAAAACATTTATCAATTGAAATATTATTACTTGCATATATATATATATGTGTCATCTAACATTTCAGGATTCAAGTTTGAGTTAAACTAAAGATGAAGATCGAAGAGTAGCTAAATTTCAATTCCATGTATTTAGGCTCTAAATGTAACTTGGCACTTGAAACTCATGATTCATTGCATTACACATCACTTAGGATACTTATAGAAGTCTCACATTATCTTCCATATATCCTAGACTTCATTAGAACTCAACCAAACTCATTAGAACCAAAGAACAGAAAAACTGAACTAAAACGGTCGACCGGTAGAACCATTTGGTTCGACCGTTTTTCACCAGACCTTCCCAGTCAACAAATTTTGTCTCAAAACGGTCGACCCAATTACTTCTTCTGGTCGACCGTTCCGCCTATAAATTTTGCCTGTTAGAAATCGGTCGACAAAATTCCTTCATCCGTTCGACCGGTTCTTCATATCCTGTTTTACTGTTATATTTCGGTCGACCGAAATATATGTTCGGTTCAACCGTTTGACCATGTCGAGTGAGAAACTATTTTACCAAATACAAATCCTGCAGCCTATCTCATTTCGACACGTGTCCTCTGCATAGGACTTTCGGTCGACCGATAGTTCATCTCCGTTCGACCGATTGATTTCCGTATTTGTATTTATTATGACTGTTATACTTGTCGTATACTCCAACGGTCTTATACACATTTTTCTAACTAACCTAGGTTTGGATTTAGTATTCCGGTCGACCGGACCTCCCTGTACGGTCGACCGAATCATGTTTCTTCTCCGTCTCTTTGCTACTGGGCAGATTCGGTCGAACGTTGCACTTACCTTGTTCGACCGATTACATGTGTTATTATCGGGTCTCAAAGCAAACATGTCTACCGGTCGACCGGAACTCTTTGAACGGTCGACCAAACCTTAAGTCTTTTCCAGTCCCAGAGCTACTGTATCTTTTCGGTCGAACTGGTATTCGAAACCGTTCGACTGATCACTTAAGTTCCAACCCAGTTGGATCGACCGTTATCATTTTCGGTCGACCGAATGAAGCACTGCCTTGAATAGGTCGACCGTGTAACTCGATCCGGTCGACCGTTAGTCGCCAGAAACCTGTGCTGTCTTTTCTGATTTGTGTTTTCTTACACAACTCTCCATCACTTAATCCCCAACGGCTAGAACTTGTTTGGAGCATATAAATAGAGCTTAGAACACTCATTCAACCCCTCCAATCTTTCTCTAAGCTCAAAATCTCATTACTACTTCCAAAGTGCTAAAAACCCTTGTGCTCACAAATCTTCTCACTTGAAACCATCCTCATTAGATTGCATCATCATTTTCAAGTGCCAAGATTAGTTGATGAAGTTTTATTCTTCAAGAGTTGTACAAGCTTCCGGAGTGAAGCTCTTCTCGGGTTGTGAGAAGGTGGTCCAAGCTAGGCGAGGGTGTTTGCAAAGCTTGTGGTGTAAAGGCGTGATCTCGGCCCGCAACGGAGATCGGATTAGTGGAGAACGCGAAGTTGCTCGAGTAAGAGCAATTCGTAAGAGAGGACTAGGATCCGGTGGTTGGATCCAAACCTCTATACATCCGGAGTAGTGGTTTGTTTGTTCATCTCTTCTTTATTGTCTCATATTTTGAATTTGGCTTAGTTATCACTAATACCGTAATTAGTCTATTCACCCCCCCTTTAGACTAAGTTTAGGGGCTAGTAGATCCTACAAAGGGACGGTCGACCGTTTAGAGGGTCAACTCCCGGTTCAACGAACAAAACGACCAATCGGTCGACCGACAAAGGGGTCCCGGTCGACCGAAAATCACCAGGGAACAAATCCCTCAACACCACAACGAATTCGGTCGAACGCCGAGCACATCTCGGTCGACCGAATCTGTCCAGGGAATAATCCCTCACACGCACCATGAATTCGGTCGAACACCGAGCACATCTCGGTCGACTGAATTCCTCCAGAGTGTTCCCCACGCTCAGCGCACAAGTCCGGTCGACCGAACCCTCATTCGGTCGAATCGATCACTATGCTCACTTAAGTCACGGTCGGACGAAAATCAACGAGCGGTCGACCGTTTAGATGGTCTAAGCCCCCAACCGACTTAAGACAGTGCACACGGTCGACCGGCAAAGGGGACACGGTCGACCGAAACTCACCAGACTTGCCTCCAATGCACAATCGGTCGACCGCCCCACAGGCATCGTTCGACTGATTTGAGGCAGAGCCCGAATTCTCTTCACGAACGGTCGACCGTTTGCACCAACCGGTCGACCGATCAGGCAGTGAAATCTGCTGCACATTTACTCGCGACGAGCCAAACGGCCTACCGTCGACTTCCAAATACTCACGGTAATTAAGTGAGCGAGCTTGACATACCTAAAGGTCTGAAGAGACCTTAGAAGAACCACGACGACGCCTCCACGAGCGCGCCTCCCCAAATCACGATCCGTCAATGACTCTCGCGTCCAAACGGCGATCAATCACCTCCTCGACACACTCGAGCACTCCAACTCCTCCACCAATCCTACCACCACTATCACAGGACACGTGAGGTCGAGAGAGAGAAAAGGAAACACGAGGGATGGGTTAGCAAAACCACAACTCACCTCCGGCCACCACAACGACTCCGAAGAACTCCTCCACCACACGCCGGAGATCACCACCACCTTCCTCGCCGGAGAGCACTGAGAGAGGGAGAGAACGCGAGTGAGAGAGAGAGACACGAGAGAGAGAGAGACTCACCACAAATATCTCCTCCTCCTCTAATCTCAACCGTCCATCCATCCATCCATCAATCTCCACCCCTCATCCAATCCACACCATCCTAGCCCTTCATCCATCCCTCTCAATCCCAGCCGTCCATCTCTAAACCCCTCTAATCACCACCTAAACATCAAAAAAACACAATTAGGATAGGATTAGGATCAGAATCCTACAAAAGATCCATGATATTTTAAGAGAACTACTAAACGTCGCCACAAAACTACTTAAATCGCCCCTTGAAATTACCAAATTGCCCTTAACAATATATTTAATACTCATATCGTCCCGTGTCTTTAAACAAGGTTTTTGACTCAGTTTTACTAACATTCCTAGTACCAACACCACGAAAATGTCTGGCGAAACACCTAGATCAGGCGAAGTAATGGAGACAGATTTTTTTTTCCGACTCGGGCGTCTGGCTAAGACGCCTGCACCATCGTGGAGGCGTCTGGCTAAGACGCCTCTACCATGGTTGAGGCGTCTTATCCAGACGCCTCCACGATGGTCCAGGCGTCTTAGCCAGACGCCTATACCATGGTCTAAGCATCTCGCAAAGACGCCTCAACCATGGTGGAGGCGTCTTAGCCAGAAGCCTCGACGATGGTACAGACGTCTTAGCCAGACGTCCCGTTTTTTTAAATTTTTTTGTCAAATTAAAATTATACGGTGTGCTATCTCAAATTATTTGACGTTTCTTTGCAAGTTTTCGGTGGTAACCGGTCGTATTACAATGAGTGTTTTTGCAAGTGATGAAGATTCAAAAAAATTCCAGATCCAACATTTTTTAAGTTCCAAAATCCCCCGGTGGTATAACATCCTGACTTACAAATACCACCTCGACAGGTCGTTCGGGGGCCCCTGGAAAAAGATGTTAGATATTTTACCGGATTCGAGTACACTGGGGCGTTCGTTGGTTCATTAGTGACCTCCAAAACATTATTTTTTATGATTATAAGAGGAATATGAAGAGAGATGTGTGATAGGAGGGTAAAATGTCGCGTTATAGCAGTAGAAATGAGAGAAGGGCAAAATGGTAATTTCAAGGGGCGATTTAAGTAATTTTGGGGCGATGTTTAGCAATTCAGTATTTTAATAATAAGTGATTTGCTTAGATCTCAAAAAGTGGACAATTGCTAAAATACTCTTGTATTTTCACTATTCACTTGAGTGCACATACATTTCACTACATATTGCTTGAGTGTCCATCCACCGTTTTATTTTTCTGTTAGAACATTTGCAAAACACACCTTTTAAAATTGAATTGTCCTTAATATTAAATAAGAAAACTCAAACAAAAATATTTTTTATAAATACAGCCGCTATTATCCCTCTCTCCTGATCACTCTTCTCCCTCTCTCTCCCTCTCCTCTTCTCTCTCTCCTCTCTCTCATGTTCTCTCCCCCCTCTCTCCTCTCTCGCATCCCTCCTCTCTCTCTCTTTCTCTCTCTCATACCAACACCATTGTGGTATCGACTTTGTTCTGGAGATGATCGAAGCAGCGGAGGTTGAACGTCCCAAACCCTTTGTAGGGTTATTGTGGTGATTAGTGGAGTGCATGGGGAAGGAGGAAGGTGTGTAGGGTGATGGGAGTAGGGTGGCAGGAGTGATGGGTTTTGTTTTGTTTGGGAAGCAACCAACGTCCATTTTCCCTCCCTCTTCATCCATTTCCATCTCATCTCAATCTTCTTATCACCATCTCTTCCTTTTTCCGGCGACCAGAGGTGGTGACCGAAGTTCCGGTGGTTGGTGGCGTCCGCGACCCCGAGGAGTGAGGCGTGGAGTCGGTGTGGGGGGAAGGACGCGTGGGCGACATCGAGCGAACTCCGACGTGCTCTATCTTGCACTTGAGGTATGCTAATTCTTTAGTTGATTTTGTTACTCACCCACGTTGGGGTGAAGTTGTGGTCGGTCGCGGGAGGTCGGTGACCTCATCGACGATGAGAAACGACGTAAAATCCTCGGCTGACATGGGGTTGCTGTCGACCAACAGTCGATAGGTGCCTTCGGGTGGTCGACCGGTTTAGTGTATTTGCCCGACTTTAACCAACACTGGTCGAACGATGCCACGTGGCGGTCGACCGGTTGTGCGTGTGCTGGTGGGTCGGAGAATTTCCTGGTAGTTTTTGGTCAATCGTTCCATACCTTTGGTCCGACCAGAACTTAAGTGAACTTAATTATATTGCATGTTGTTTGACCGATTGTATATCTTGTTCGACCGATATATGACCTAGACTATTAGGATGCCCTTTGTAGTTTTTGGTAGACCGGGACCCCTGAGTCGGTCGACCGAATAGACTTGTATGATTTTTGACCAACTGTGAATTTTAATCCCGTATTCGGTCGACCGGTTTTATATTGGTGTTCGACCGTTGGGAAGTAAGTGATGCGTAGAGAGTTCGACCGTTTCAGACTTTCGATCGACCGAATCCCTTGGGAACAGTCGATTGGATTGCCTATTTCGGTCGATCGTTTGTGTGTGTAACTAAATTCCTGGTCCTTGTGTTGTATCAACTCTGTCCACGGAAACTCATGTCCTCACTTAGAGCGTGAGCCGGGAGGTGAAGGCGGGTACGTTGCTCGTGCCTGCCTAGGGACCGTCGTGTGGACGAGTGTGGATACTTGGGTCGTGCCACCTCCATTGATGGACTGTGGTGTGACATGTTGTTGCTGACTCTTTGTAGAGTAGCATACCTGAGGGATCGCGGATCCCAAAGCATGTTGATGCTTGGCTCTTGCAGCATGATAACCCTGCAGACTACGGTCTGAACCCGTCCAATGTTGTGTCGGACGTATGTTGTACTTCTGAGGTTGTGCCGGCGATGCCGGCGATGTTTTTGCCGGCGATGATGTTGTTGACGATGTTCCGGCTTGTTGTGCCGTCCCATGTTCTGTCGGACGTATGTTGTACCGCCAATGTTGTACCGGCGATGTCGTTGATGTTGTTCCGGCGATGATTCCTCAATTGGACACTATCAGGGAATGGTTGGACCGACCAGGCTCCGTCTCTGTCTGGGTGGTGTAGATTGTAGGATCGTGTGGGTTATGGGTCCACAATTATGACTAATCTTAATTCTCCACTTGATTAAGCAATCAAATGCGCAGCGGAATAAACAAACAAAAGTTAGAGAAAGGAATAATGCAAACCACAAGAAGTCGGGGGATTTTTATAGAGGTTCAGCACCCCACCCGGGTCCTAGTCCTCTCTTGCAAGCTCCGCTCGTATCACCGGGCTCCGCTCACAACTTCACTAACCACTCCCCGTTCCGGGCCGGGAGAGAACGCTTTTACAATATTCAAACTCGCGAACAACCCTCGCCGAGAGGGATGCTTCGGGCTTTCACCGAAACCTTTACTCTTCTTTGACAGCAACAAACTTGAGTGGGACAATCACTCTCTAAACTTGAGCACTCTTGAGAAAGATAAGAATTGATCTTAAGTGTGGAAATTGAGACTTGGAGTGTTTGGAATGATCTCTCTAATGTAGGAGGCAAATATGTGTGGGAGAGTTGTGTTAAAATGTGATTTACAACTCTTTATATATGCATTAGAGAAAATAAAGCCGTTGGGATTGATTGGGTATGAGTTGATGTAAGATGCACAAAACATAAACTTGCAGGACCCAATTTTGCCTAAAAATGGTCGACCGAAACGAGTATGTCGTTCGACCGTTTGGTCAAAATTCTTCTTTGACTTAAGTTCACTTAAGTTAACGGTCAAACGGGCTCAGGGGATAGGTCGACCGAATAAGTCCAGGCACTTCTGGGAGACCAAATTGTGTTGGTTCGGTCGACCGCTAGGAATGTTTTGGTCGACCGGATGTTTGGTAATTTTGGGTTATTTGGGAATAATATGAATACGACCGTTTGGTGTAATACGACAAAACAAATGATCATGTGACACGTGTGAATAGTCGAACAAAACGGTTTAAACGGTTGACCGATTTGGTCCAGGCAGTTCAAGTTTTGTTTAGATATTTTCCGGTTCTAGTTTGGATGATCTATTGAAGTCCAAATTATGTGAAATTTTGTGTGTGATTTCTATAGGGAACCTAGTGTGTGGTTGAGTAGTTTTTAGATCAAGTATGCTCAATTACACAAGGTTCCTAAAGACTCAAAGAAATACGAAATACAAAATACATGTCTTCAAATGAGCTTGATTACATGTCTTGACTTGATTTCCTTTCTTCCTTGAGTCTTGATCACCTGTAGAGGTTAACACAAAGTAATATATATGCAATGCAACATGTGTGCTACTCTACATGACCATAATTAAGATTAGGTTGATTAAATCATCAAAACATAGATTAAGGCCAAAAAACCAACATAGACCACGTGGTTCACTTTGCGTGGAAGTGCGGATGCTCCTCACCGATCCCTTGATTCGAATTGTCGCGTGTGGGGGTTCGTCGCGTATTGTTCGTAATACCGTATGTGCATATGGTAGGTTGATGTTGTTACTGGACTGATGTCCTTGTTGACCCTTTGTGGGTATTTGTTGCTGCCGTTGGACTGAGGTCATGTTTTACCTTGGAGGGGATTTGTTGCATTGCTGATGATGACATGACATACTACTAGTATGATAGGTTCATTTACCGTACTGTCGCATTCATATAGGCGAGCTTGGCATACGGGATTTCCTAATGGGAAATTGAGGCATTATTGTTGATTCATGTTTCAGGACCGCAGTAGGTTCTGTCGGGTGGTGACAGCGGGTGCACACATTTTGGGGTCAGGATCCTCTTCGGACTTGTCGATGTCGTCGTGATTACTTGTATCTGTCTTTCGTTGTATTGATGTAATCTTGTATTTTGACAAACTCTATTGTATTTGGTGCACCGACTGGTTATATTTATGAGTAACATTCCCACTTGGGTTGTCGTTATCTTGAGATATCTTGTTGGTTTAATTTTTCAAATTTTCAGCTGTTTCGGGATGTTACAGAGGCGGTCGGATGTGAGACTCTTAGCTTCGTCTCCGACGCCACCCCCGACGAGGACGTCACCTACTGGCTCGTCATGCTCTCCTGCGAGACCTGGGAAAAGAAACCAGATTGCCCGACACAAGTTCAAGATGAAGTTGAAGAAGAAGTTGAAGTAGATGAGGAAGATGAAGACGAAGACGAAGCGGAGTAAGAAGCCCAGACAAAGCTTCTACAAAAGGAGGCCGCGCTGACCGGTCTAAGAGAAAGGATGCTTAAAACAATGGAAGGAAACGGTTCTGCTGCAAGAGAAAAAGAGCTGAACCTTAAGGTCGATAAAAGAACACTTGTTCTTAAAATTGAGCTGGAAAGAATGAGGGAGAAAATAGGACAGCAGCAAAAGGAACTCATGGCATTGAGGCAGCAACTCCACAAGATTTCGTTGCTGAAATGGGGGGGGGGGGGGGGGGGGCAGCAACACCACAAAGATTTCGTTGCTGAAATGGGAGGCATTTGTCCCGTAGTTTCTTCTGCCTGTTCACCGACTTTATCAGGAGACGACAATCGTCTATTGTCAAGATTTCCTGGAAAGGTGTGTTTGAGTACCGTGTTTGAAGGGAACGAAGAAGAGGAAATGGAACGAGACAATGTCGTGAAGGAAGTCATAGAAAGAACAACAAATCACAACAAAACTTTGACTTCCTGAATCTACTTAAAGAAGAATTGAATCATCATAATGCGCACAAGCTCGATTCCAAGGATTCCACTGCCTGTAGGAGTACTAGGATTCAAAATATTTTCAGGCTCTGCGATAACTACATGGAGATTGCCCAAGAGGTTAAGTCCAAGACGCCATCGACGAGGAAAACAACCTGAAGTGATCAGTCATCATTGCCTCTGCTTGCTGCTGCTGAACTCAACCAGAAATCAGTGGGAGGCAAAGACAAGGAGAATTCTAAACCTAAAGATGTAAGAGAGAGAAGAGAGAGGGAGGGAGAGGACATGTGAGAAAGAGGGGAGAGAGAGAGGGAGAAGAGTGATAGGAGAGAGAGGGAATAGAGGGTGTATTTGTAAAATATATTTTTGTTTGACTTTTCTTATTTAATATTAATGATAATTCCATTTTAAAAGGTGTTTTTGTAAATGATCTAACAGAAAAATAAACGAAATGAGTCCCACAAACGATGAAAGGACACTTAAGTAATATGTTGTAAAATATAGATACACCTAATTGAATAGTGAAAACACGAGGACATTTTAACAATTGTGATCATTTTTATGTCTACCCAAACCTCACCCGTTAATAATTCTAAAAATAACCATGTGGTCTTTTCCAACCATGAGAATTATCAGTTCATAAAATAAAAACCGCTTTTGGTATATGTTGACAGATCCACTTAATGGTTGCCTTGTTGGTGACAATTGGAGTAAAGATTAGGTAAAATATGGCTTTCTTCATTGAATGGGATGTTATGACTGGAAACGTACAACACATCAACGACAAACATGTTTGACCATATTTATTTCCAATTTATCTATGCATTGACCCAGTACCAAAACTAAGGCATTATGCATCCACAGGTTATGAGATTGAATTATTATGTAGCCAAGTGTTTCTCTCGACTCCGGCCACTTGTTTAAAAATATACACGTGCTTAAAAACAAGTGGACAAGGTAAGAGAATCAGTGAGGAAGAAGGTGTATGTAACGTGAAAATTTAAAAAAATTATAACATACAATCAACGGATGATATTACTCAAAACACAAGTAAAATGATGTACCAACATATATCATATATATATCCGAGTGTTTCAAAAATGTGATTACAACAAAAAAACTATACAAGTACAAGTAATCACTCGACCTCAAATGAGAGAAATCGTGATTTTGTAGCGAAGCTCCTCTCTTCGGTGACCACCCCCTAACGTCGATCATGGCTTGAAAACAAACATGCAACAATGCCCGAGTTTCCAGAAGGAAATCCTGTATGCCAAACTCTACAATGCATGAAACAAAAACACACTAGCATGCAATTCTATCAACTAAGAAAAACATAATAAACAAGGCTGGGCTCCAGAGCTTTTTCACCCAAACAACAATACTCAACGTCGTCAAACTGGGCTCCAAGGCTTTTTCACCCAACCACAGCTACCAGTAAAATCCACCATCGCTCAACATAATCAAACGGTCAAACCCCCGAACACTCTCGGTCGACCAAATTTCAACAGTAAAATCCTTCATTGCATCCAATCAACACCGGTCAACCGAACCACCATCGGTCAAACCACACCACAAGTCAACTTAAGTCATCGGTCGGACGAGTCGAACAGGCGGTCGACCATTTGGATGGTCAACGCCCCAACCGACCTACAACATTGCACACGGTCGAACGACAAAGGGGCTCTGTGTTACATCCTAACCCTTTGTTATTGAGTTTATTGTGTTTTAGGTGGAGGATTAGAGGAGGTTGAGATGGTTTGAGATGGACGACTGAGATTTGTCTGGATTGAGTATAAAAGGTTAGATTCATCTCTCTCCCTCTCACTTCTCTCTCTTTACACTTGTCTCTCTCTCACGTCTCTCTCCCTCGATCCTTTTCTGATCAAGCTTGGGGGGAAGTCGTGGAGGCGAGATCGACGACGCACGGAGAAGCTCAGGTGTTTGCCGGAGTCGAGGTGATCGTGTTCGAGTTTTCGCCGGAGAAGAAAAGTTTTTGCGAGGAAGCGCTCGCCGGGGTTCTTCGAAGGCTTCTTCAAGCCTTAAAGGTATGTCAAGCTTTAGTTTAATCCTCCTTTTAGCCTTCGCGAGTATTGAAGTGGCCGACGGTAGGCCGAAAGGCTCGTCGAGAACCTTGCAGCAGTTGTTCTACTCGGGAACGGCCGACCGGTGGTTTGGCACGGTTGACCGGGCGTAGTGTTATTTGGGCAAAATCCCTTGCACCAGTCGGACGATACTGTAGGAGTGGTCCACCGGTGGTACATTTTATGCAAGAGGAAGATGCTCTGGGTGTTTTCGGTCGAACGTGTCCCCTTTGCCGGTCGACTGAAAGCACTATAGTAAGTCGGTTGGGGGTGTTGACCATCCAAATGATCGACCGCCCGTTGACTTCGTCCGACCGGAACTTAAGTTAACTTAATGGCCGGTCGACCGGAAGAGCGGTTTCGGTCGACCGTGTAGTGCGGCTTGTTGGTGAGTTTTACTGGTGGGAATCGGTCGACCGTGATTTTAGGATGGTTCGCTCGTTCGTGCTTTTGAGCAAAAGAGGATTTTCACTGATGGATTTCGGTCGAACATGGCCCCTTTGCCGTTTGACCGGATGGACGTTATTTCGGTTTTATTGCTGAATAGTAGTGGTGTTCGATCGACCGTCTATGGTCTTCCGTTCGACCGTTTGGGTACTATTTTGCATATTGATGCTTGTGTCGAGTGTGGTTGGATCTGCCTCGGGGGCAACGGGTCTCCGGCCTCATTGGGGCGACAGTACAGACATTGCCGGCCTGAGAGGAAGATCGTGGTTGTGGCTCTATGGAGCGGTGCCTTGTGTGCACGTGTGATTGTGGGGTTGAGGTGAGAGGACCCTTTAGACCCATGGCCGATGATTTTCCGGCGGTGCCTTGTGTGTACGTGTGATTGTGGGGTTGGGGTGAGACGACCCTTCAGACCCGTGGCCGATGTTTTCCGGCGGTGCCTTGTGTGCACGGGAGTCAGTTATGATTTTATTGCATTCTTCATTTCATGTTTCATATACGTATTTATGTTCATATTTAGGGGTTTGGCATACGGGGTTTCCCTATGGGAAACTCAGGCATTGTTTGTTTACATGTCAGGTCGTGCGCGTCCATAGGTGGTGGTGACTGCGGGCAGGAGCACCCAAACCAGATCCTGTCCTTTTATCTTTCGAGGTCGATGAGTTCCCTTGTATATGAGTTTGTATATCTTTTGTTTGGAGTTGTAATCATCATTGACTCTTGTATTATACAGTATTCCACTATATGTATATATGTACTTGTGGTTTGGTAACGACCCCGGTGTTTATTCTTGTGTCCGTTTAAAGTTTTAAATTTTCCGTTGTTTTGGGGTGTCACAAGGGTTCACCTCCAGATTTTGGGGTAGTCTGCAGAAGGCTTTGGGGACTCAGTTGAAGTTCAGCACAACTTTTCATCCGCAGACAAACAGGCAGTCAGAGAGGACTATCCAGACGCTAGAGGACATGCTGAGAGCATGTACTCTGGATTGGGCAGGATTTTGGGATGAACACTTGCCGTTGATCGAGTTCACCTACAACAACAGCTACCATTCGAGCAATGGGATGACACCGTACGAGGCTCTGTACGGTCGGCCTTGTAGATCGTCGGTATGTTGGAGTGACGTAGGCGAGAGGCAACTGATTGGGCCAGAGATTTCTCGGATGTATGCTGAGAAGGTTGGTGTGATCAGACAGAGGTTAACGACGACTCAGAGCAGACAAAAGAGTTACGCAGATAGGCGTAGACGAGAGTTGAGATTTGAGGTGGGCGATCACGTTTTCCTGAGGATTTCACCAGCTCGTGGAGTGATGAGATTTGGGAAGAAAGGGAAGCTCAGTCCGAGGTATGTCGGACCATTTGAGATTCTTGATCGTGTAGGAGAGGTTGCCTACCGTATTGCTTTGCCGCCGCAGCTTTCGGGTATTAACAACGTTTTCCACATTTCTATGTTGAGGAAATACGTTGCCGATCCGTCGCATGTGATTGAGATCTGTGTTCCCGAGATCAGTCAGGACTTATCTCTCGAGGAGAGGCCCGTGGAGATTGTAGATCGGATAGAGCACCGCTCAGAATGAGAACCATTCCGATGGTGAAAGTCAGGTGGCAACACCATAGCGAGCGTGAAGCCACTTGGGAGATCGAAGATGAGGTCCGGAAGAAGTATCAGGAATTGTTTGGTGAGGATTTGGTTCTAATTTCGAGAACAAAATTCCTTAAGGAGGGTGGATTGTTACATCCTAACCCTTTGTTATTGGGTTTATTGTGTTTTAAGTGGAGGATTAGAGGAGGTTGAGATGGTTTGAGATGGACGGCTGAGATTTGTTTGGATTGAGTCTAAAAGGTTAGATTCATTTCTCTCCCTCTCATTTCTCTCTCCTCACACTCGTCTCTCTCTCACGTCTCTCTCCCTCGATCCTTTTCTGATCAAGCTTGGGGGGAAGTCGTAGAGGCGAGATCGACGACGCACGAAGAAGCTCTGGTGTTTGCTGGAGTCGAGGTGATCGTGTTCGGGTTTTCGCCGGAGAAGAAGAGTTTTGCGAGGAAGCGCTCGTCGGGGTTCTTTGAATGCTTCTTCAAGCCTTAAATGTATGTCAAGCTTTAGTTTAATCCTCCTTTTAGCCTTCGCAAGGATTGGAGTGGCCGACGGTAGGCCGAAAGGCTCGTTGAGAACCTTGCAGCAGTTGTTCTGCTCGGGAACGGTCGACCGGCGGGTTGGCGCGGTCGACCAGGCATAGTGTTATTCGGGCAAAATCCCTTGCACTGGTCGGACGATACTCTAGGAGTGGTCGACCGGTGGTACACTTTATGCAAGAGGAAGATGCTCTGGGTGTTTTCGGTCGAACGTGTCCCCTTTGCCGGTCGACCGGAAGAGCGGTTTCAGTCGACCGTGTAGTGCGGCTTGTTGGTGAGTTTTACTGGTGGGAATCGGTCGACCGTGATTTTAGGATGGTTAGACTGTTCATGCTTTTGAGCAAAAGAGGATTTTCACTGATGGATTTCGGTCGAACGGGACCCCTTGGCCGTTCGACCGGATGGACGTTATTTCGGTTTTATTGCTGAATAGTAGTGGTGTTCGGTCGACCGTCTATGGTCTTCCATTCGACCGTTTGGGCACTGTTTTGCATATGGATGCTTGTGTCGAGTGTGGTTGGATCTGCCTCGAGGGCAACGGGTCTGCGGCCTCATTGGGGCGATGGTACAGACTTTGACGTCCTGAGAGGAAGATCGTGGTTGTGGCTCTACGGAGCGGTCACTTGTGTGCACGTGTGATTGTGGGGTTGGGGTGAGAGGACCCTTGAGACCCGTGTCCGATGATTTTCCGGCGGTGCCTTGTGTGCACGTGTGATTGTGGGGTTGGGGTGAGACGACCCTTGAGACCCGTGACCGATGTTTTCCGGCGGTGCCTTACGTGCACGGGAGTTAGTTATGCTTTTATTACATTCTTCATTTCATGTTTCATATACACATGTTATGTTCATATTTAGGGGTTTGGCATACGGGGTTTCCCTATGGGAAACTCAGGCATTGTTTGTTTACATGTCAGGTCGTGCGCGTCCATAGGTGGTGGTGACTGCGGGCAGGAGCACCCAGACCAGATCCTGTCCTTTTATCTTTCGAGGTCGATGAGTTCCCTTGTATATGTGTTTGTATATCTTTTGTTTGGAGTTGTAATCATCATTGTCTCTTGTATTATACAGTATTCCACTATATATATACTTGTGGTTTTGTAACGATCCCGGTGTTTATTCTTGTGTCTGTTTAAAGTTTTAAATTTTCCGCTGTTTTGGGGTGTTACACTCCGTCCGACCGTTACCAACCAGGTTTGCCTCAATTGCACCACCGGTCGACTGCCCAAGGGCATCGTTAGACCAGTGTGAGGTAGAAACCCGAATTCTCACTAGGAGTGGTCGACCGTTTGCACCAACCGGTCGTCCGATCCAGCAGTAAAATTTAATGCACGTTTGCTTGCGACGAGCCTTTCGGCTTACCGTCGACTTCCAAATACTCACACAACAAAAGTGAGCTACAACTACAAGTTGACTTACCGTGAAGGTTTGAGGAAACCTTCGAAGAACCTCGACGACGCTTCCACGAGCACATCTCCCCAAAATCGCAATCCACCGATGAACCTCTCGCTCGATCAACGATCACAACTCCTCGTCGAACCACAACCACACAATCACCTTCGTCGATCACTTCCCCAACCACTACAAACGAGACGGGTTGAGAGAGAGAAAGAAGAAGAACCAAATGAGAAGAGTTGGTTTAGAAACCGACTCACCACGTCACCTAACCAACACTCGCCGATCCTCACTTCTCCTCGCGGGAGCACAATCACTGAGAGGGAGAGAGAGATGCGAGAGTGAGAGAGAATGGGAGAGACTGAGAGTGAGTGAGTGAGAGAGAAATCACCTCAAATACTTCCCACCACCTCAAACCTCACCATCCATCCAATCCCCACTCCATCCTAGCCGTCCATCCAATCTCCTCCTAAACACCACCTAATCATCAATTAAAACCTAATTAGGATTAAGATCCCACAGTGTACATATATCAGTGATGGCACCATCACAGATGGCCTTTTTCTGTGAGCAATCAATTATGCGACTGTGTTTTGTTCCTACTCGGTTGTGTAAAATTTAATTTACTGATTTAATATAAATAAGTATCTAAGTTGTAAACATCGAAACACAATAGTATAGAAATATCTTTGCAATGCCCCATGGTGAGGGACCGAGGAAAATGCCACGTTGAGTTGGCGCCTCTGTCTCCTCGGGCCACCCATTCGTATTGGGATTTCACTTCATTTCAAGAATGATTTGATATTCTAATTGATGTAGTTTTTAATGTTCAAATTCGGAGTTTTCTAGATCGTCGTTTCAAATTCCGACGCTTGATTTGAATTCTTGATACTAACATTACTCATGGTTTCATACATCTCATCTATAAAAGTTCTAATACTTTGCAAAACCAAGAGCAAAATATACTACCGTAACAACATTGTTACAAGATGATCGAGATTTATATTAATGTTAAGAAATATCAACTAAGGGAGATTATATTTGTAGCTCTAGTGTCAATGCGTCATTACCCAATGGTTTACTAATTGTGTTTATAAATACTTGCTATGTACATTCCAACTTTAAGATGTGTTTTTAGCCCATGTGTTTGAAATAGTATAAGAATTTGTTTACATTAAGTGGAGTAATTCATTTAACTCGTGTGGAATAACTCGTCAAATTTCCCCAAACCCTAATATGTATATTTAAAACTCATGTGTGTTAAATGAAGGTAATCAACGACCTCCTTGCAAAGCAAATGTATAAATCTAGGATTTTGGGTACCTTGATTAGGTTATAAGATCTAGAGAAAGCAATCTGAGAAGGAATGTAATTTCATTTTTATGTTTGCCACAACCGTCTTTTGCCAGTTATTAATTTCCTGAACTAAAAAAGCATTTGTAAAACCATGTCAAACCACCACATTACCGAAGTTTGCTTACATTCATACTATTGTTGGTATTGCTTACTTTCTTACAATAAACCAGCTACTCTTGATGTGGAATTATTAATCAAACCCATAAATGTCAAAACCAACCCTCAACAAAAATGGGTCCTCTTGCATTGGCTGCTACGTACATGCCATTATAGGCATGGCAACAACGACAACGATCGATGATAACAACAGTACTAGTCCCCGTCGCGGTTGAGGACCACAATCGACACCCATCAATTGCACCTGGCTAGCAATTGGAGCCTCTCGTGTGCCTTCAACAACTTCATGTACGTCTAGACAACCATTGCAAGAATTTTTGTTGGTGACTTGTCACATTGTGTGTCCCCAACTCTCCGTAGTCCATCTCAATCGTTCTCTCCGTATTCCTGCACAGCAACTTTGTAACAAATTCTTTTGAACTCTGGACTAGGGTTGCTCATTGAATAAGTAGACTCCAATCATTGGAGCTCAATTTAGTTCCAATACGTCGATGTTCGTTAATCTCGTGTGCATTTGTTTTGTGTTACTTTGTTGTTTTGTGAAATTGCCTTTCCACCATCCTTCTCGACCATTGTCCTATGTAATCAATAACAGCAATATCGTAACAACTATATGGACTTTGTAGTAGGGTCGCTAATTGAACCATGCAGGCTCTAAGAACATCCAAAGAAGGGCTAGATCGGAGTAGTTGAACGAAGAAGAAGAAGAAGAAGAAGAAGGAAGCGAGGAGGGGAGAGATGGAGGCGGAGAAGAGAAATTAGGGTTAGGATTTCTTATTATGGTCTGATTGGTTTAAAAGAAGTGGGTGAGACTCCGTAACTCTGACTTCTAGGAACTTAAGTTCTGAGAACTTTAGTTCATTTTTTTGGGTGATAGGTAGTCATGTATTTCCGCAGAACTTGACTTGTCAGTGATTGGTTTATAGGAATTGTATGCTATGGAAACCAAAATAATAGAGTACCAAAATTAAAATTCATAAGATTAATATACAAATTAGTAATTATTTTCAAGTTTGTCCTCTATATACAAATTATTTTTTTTTCTTTAAGAAATTGTCTATATACAAGTGTTTCCGGGGACATGTTTTGGACTAAGGTGAATAGCTTGGGTGCCATCAAGAAACAACTATATTGGTCATATGTCATTTAAAAGTAACTATTTACACTAATGCCACAAAAAACTCAAAAACTTGTTCTAATACCATTAATTTTTTTTCAATGTCATTCCGTTACTCATTTGTTAATTTCTCTGATAATATTTAATGGAAAATTTATTAATATTTAATGGAAAATTTAATGTTTAATATTTAATTTCTCCGTTAGTCATCGTTAGTTTTATTAATATTTAATGGAAAATTTACAGAATCACCATGAATAAACATAGAATTCATTAATACTATTATGTGTGTTGTAAAAATTACAAAAAAATAAATATTTTCTGAAAAATAAACCCAATTTTTTTGTTCGTGATGGATTTGGGGTGGTCGGGTCGGATTTTCTTCATTTGTTCGGGTTGGTTTTCGTTTTCTCGATTGTTTTTTAATTTTGAAGTATACAACCACAATCGAATTAATAAAAACACAAACACAATCCCCTCCTAAAGTAACCAATTTATTTATTAATAAATGTTGACTCAATTAGAGAAACTAATGAAAAAAATATTTTTTCATCTACAATGATTTCTTTTTCTCTCACTAAACTAATGAAATCCGATAATTTTTATATTTTAAAATTTTAAAATACTTAAATATTTTTTATAAAAGATACATTTTCTAAAAAATAAAGAGTTTTTATAAAATAATTTTCAAAAAATATGTTTTTTGTAATTTTTGTAATTTTTACGACACATATAATGATTTTTATGAATTCAGGGTGATTCTACAAAATTTTCATTAAATATTAATAAAACTAACGGACGTTAGCCGTCGTTAACGAAGAAGTTAATGGATGACTAACAAAATGACATTGGAAAAAAATTAACGGCGTTAGAGCAAGTTTTTGGGTTTTTCTGTGGTATTAGTGTAAATAGTTGCTTTCAAATGACATATGACCAATATAGTTATTTCTTGATGACATCCAAACAATTTACCTTTTGGACTACGCCTTTTTATTACATGAATATATATATATGATGCTTGCCCTGTTAACTTTATCAAATTGTTTAGTTAAATAAAATTTACCGTTTGTAAAATTCATTCTACACAAGCTACGTGCAATATTGGTGAGCCGGTTAATATCCACCATTGTTTGACGGTTTTGTCATCTATTGAAATTAATTTCTTCCAAAATCTTCTTTAAATAAAATGTTACCTTTTATTCTATCAAAAAGATATATAATGTTGTGGCTTGGAGTTAAATAAACAAGTTTACTACATGAATAGATTAGATATCCTGATCAACATCTTCAATATTAATCCATGACCACCATCTTCAAATCATCTCCAAAAATGAAAAAATGACGGAAAAAATGTTATGATCGACAACCTTCTAATCTCAAACTAAATGCAAAATTAAAAGTAAATAAGAAATTAAAGAATTGCAAACCACAAATGGACGCTGTAAATTTTTATAGAGGTTCGATCACAACCACCATGATCTAGTTCTCTCATTGAGCTCTAATCGATCATCTCATCTTTACTCGACTATTAACTATCTGATCTCTTTTGTGCGCCAAGAACAACGACTTTACACCTTCACCTTGATCGATTTTCTTCTCTCACAATCCAAGAGGGAGCTTCCACGAAGCTTTACAATACTTTGATGATTCTTGGATGTTGAGGTTGGAATCACTAGCTTATAAACACTCTACACTTGAGCACACTTGTGAATGAAATTGATATGCAACTTGTGAAAATTAAGCTTTGAGTGTGTTGGAGCTTTGAAGGTTTTAGAATGAGAGTACAAAGAGTATAGACAAATTGAGAGAGTAATATTTGTGTTTTTGTCTCTTGAATGAGACTTTAATAGGCTTCAAAACAAATAGAGTCGTACGTTTGGGAGGGTGAAATTTGGACCAATGAGAAAAAATATTTTACTTGAGCTCGGGTAAAAATCTACACATGTTTGGTCAACCATTTGACGAACAGTTGTCCAAAGCAAGATGGTTGACTTGGTCAGAATTAAGCATTCGGTTGACCGAACAAAGGTCGGATAACTGATCGCCAACTTCTAGTAACTTTTGTCGAATTAATTCCGATTTAATTTTGGTTAGCCAAATTAGGTTCGGTGGGGCGATCCAAAATAGAAGTACAAATTCAATCGACTCTGTTGCACACGACCTCGGTCGTTCGGGACCCATTCGGTCATCCGAGTCAATAGTTTGTCTTTTAGCGTCAACAATTGGAAATCAAATAATTGTTGTGAGTCCAACGATTATATTAAATCATGGAAAGAGTCATTGTGTGTAAAAAGTCAAGAACTAAACGACTGACCGATTGGAGACCGGTCGTCCAAAAATGGACAAAGCAAATGGACTCTAAGACAAAATACAAGTGTGAACGTTGGAGTAAAATTCAAAAATGTTCCAATGGGATTTGGTCGACCGAATGACAATCAGTTTTTCAAGTGAGCAATTCTAAAGAGCATCCTAACGACTACTGATGAGATGATCTCAGTCATATGTTAGGTGTTAGGTTGACTGAACATGACTGTGGCTGAATCCTAGTGCTCAACTTTACATACGATTCTATGGACCTAATAAATAGAAAATTACAAGTCTTGATACAAAGTTTTGTTACAATCTTGAGTTTTTGTCTCAATGCTCCTTTTCTTGATGATCTTGATCAACCAATTATGATGATCTGCAACTATATACAAGTATATATGTAACGCATATAATCATGTTTGCCCACTTTGATTAATTAAGATTAGCTTAATTAATCATCAAAATCAACATGTTTTAATATCTAAAAGCCAACAATCTTCCTATTTTTATGATGATAAATTTATATCTTAATGCTTGGGATTCAATTTAATTCTCTTTTTTGTATATGATTTCTCCCCGTTCATATGTGTAAACTATGTATGTATATAATGCTCCACTTGTCAATATGGATAATATTAATCAATTGAAGTTCAATCTCTTATCACCAATATTGAGAATAAAGAACTCTAACCAAACAAACTTTTCAAGTCCACAAGAAAGAAGATGAGTCCCCAGAAGTGTTTTCCTTGAGTTAGGGAGTGGAAGTGGGGAAGCTCTTGTCTTTTATAGTTGGAAACTCACAAGGAAGTGGTGGAAGTCTAGTTATACCACTTCCTACAAATCAATCACAAAGAGTGACTCTGGAACTCCACTTCTCCCACTTCCAGACTCACTTCCTGCAAACCAATTAATCAACCCCTTAGGTAAAGTGCAGCACAAGTGTTTCATAATCTTGATCACAATCGGGCATACCCGATACCAAATACACGCTCATACCAATTACATCACTTTACGAACCCTTATCGAGCTAAATACAAAGGACTGAGAGCAATTACAAGCTGAATATAAAATGGATGAGACCTAGTGTAACATCACCGAAATAGCAAAAAAATTAAAATTTATCAATAAAGGGTCACAAGGAATATAACCCAAAAGCGCGGGAATATTACTTATTGAATATCCAAGATGTGCACCATATTACATCAGAGTTGTCAAAAGCTATGACTACATCAAGTATAGAGAAATGGAAATACAAGTAATCATACAACCTAGGAAATTACGATAGAAGATCCGATCCCAGAGTGCCCTCGTCCTCAGTCGCCACACGTCAGAACCTACTGCGATCCTAAAATACAAATATAACAACAATACTTGAGTTTCCATAAGGAAACCCCGTATACCAAGCTCGCCTATATGAATGTTAAGGTACAATGAAAGAACCTATCATACTAGTGTAGCATGACATGATATAATGCAATAAAACATTCCTTCCAAGGGTAAAATGACATATGTCCCACAATCCATCATCGGGTCTCCCATAGAGACCTACCACAGGCACACACGGTCTTATGGAGAGTATGCAACGCACCCCATACGCGGCTACACTAAACAGGGGTTTGGTGAGGGGCGCCCGTGTTGGCCTTTTGGCCTCAATAGTCGTAAGTTTGATAATTAACAAACTAATATTATGCACAACTCCAATTAGCACATCACACACATCATATTGTCAAATTGCACATATATTGTATATTCCTAACATTGTAGGTGCTCAAACTAAAGGATTAATCAACTTCAAGATCAAGGCTCAAGACTTGTAATCAAAGCTCAAAGACTTCACATCTAATTTTCTATTTATTTGAGTCATAGGATCAAATGTACACTTGATGCACAAAAAGATAAATTTGTTTCTGTCGGTCGACCGTTTACCTTCCGGTCTACCAAACATGTCCCAAACGGACGACCGAGTCACCCTCGGTGCACCGTCTCCTTAGAATCACTAGCTATTGATCTTCCTTGGAATCTTTGGTTCAGGCTACCGAAGCCATACCGGTCAACTGTTCCATTCCTTTCAGTAGCATTCAAATCATCTTTAGATATCTCTATTCAGTCTACCAAAGAGGTGTCGGTCATTCGAACTTGACCTACGTTTATTATCCTAACAACTATATCCTATTGGTTCACGTGGCAGAGAGTTCTTCAACAGACTTATTTTTTGTCGTATAGCAACACTCTTTGAAATGTCCCTAAACGGTCTACCGAGTCGTCTTCGATTTACCGAACCCTCGTTGCTAATCAAAACGTAATGACTCTTTTCCACATAACTTTTCGACTGTTATTCGTAACCCAACTTTTGAGTTGTGTCAGCTGAAAACTTGCACTTATGTCGGTCTACCTTAGATCACATGGTCGATCGAACTTGATCACTAGAGCCCGATAATTCTTTTCTGTTCATCTTGGAAAGGTGAACCGAATTGTATTCGGTGGACCGAATTCAATTGGTCGATATTAGAAAAAAGTTATTGGAAGTTGGTGAACGGTTATCCGACTACTAGTCGCTCAACCGAGTTGTGCTTTCGGACCAATGCACCCACATCGTCCGTATGTTTCTCGGTCGACCGAATATGCTCTGAATTCTGCCCGAGCTTACGTCATTACTTGTTTCTTATTGGTCTAAACTTCACCAACTCACCATAACAAGTATATTTGTTTTGAAGGCTATATAAACTTCATTTAAGAGACACAATCAACACTTTACTTACCAAAAATTCTTCATACTCTTGTACTCTCAAACTCCAAGCTTTCAAAGCTCCACAAACTCTCAAACTTCAATCAAATTCACTCCAAGCTCAAATTCCTATCCTTGAGTGCATCAAGTTAGAGTTCAACCACTTCTTTCAATTTTTATTGTGTTGTAAAGCTTCGAGTAAGCACCCTCTCGGGTTGTGAGAGAAGATCCGAGCAAGACGAGGGTGTTCGCAAGACTCCGATTGTAAGATGATTTATCTTCGACACTAAACAAAGAAAATAGTGAATTCTCATGTAGGGATCAGAGGAGCGATCAGAACTTGAGGAGAGGACTAGATCACGGTGGTGTGATCAAACCTCTTTAAATCTCTGGAGTCATCTTTTGGTTTGCAATCCTTCCTTCACTATTTTAATTGTGCATTATTAAGCTAAATTGGGAAATAATATATTCACCCCCTCTAGATTAGTGATCGATCTACTTACATTTGGTATCAGAGCATAGGTTTACTCATCTAATCCATTTAGCCATGGAGAGTAACACTAATCAACTTATCTACTACTAGACCCTCTTTGCTTTCCGGGAATAATTATGCACATTGGAAAAATAGAATGAGGATTTACATCCAATCAATTTCCTTGAAAATGTGGATCTTTCTTAGTAAGAAATATGTTTTACCCACTAGTGAATAATTAGCAACTTTGACTGTTGAGCTAATTGTTAATGCCAAGATGAAAGCTAAACTCATGAACATATTTGTTTGTGGAGTGAACACTCAAGAATATTGTAGGATTAACGGATGTGATACCGCTTATGAAATACGAAAATTACTTGAATCTCATCATAATGGATCATCTAGAATGAAAGAAACTAGGATTGATATATTTGTGTGCAAATATGAATCATTCACTATGCAACCCTGTGAAAGTATAAGCGAGATGAACACTCACTTCACCGAGATTACTAAGAATTTGAAAATTCTTGGTAAGAAGGTGAATGAAGGTGACAAGGTGCGGAAAATTCTTCAATCTCTCTCAAGCGATTGGGAGAAAAAGACAACTGCCATTGAGAAGGCTCAATACCTCAACACTTTGTCAGTGGAGGACCTCATCGGAAGCTTTATAGCTTATGAGATTCAAATGAATGGGAGAAAAGAGATGAAGAGCTCGAAAAAGAAAGAAAAAGATATTGCTCTCAAGACTAGCTTTGAATCCGAAAAGTCGGACGACGAGGAGAGTGATGAAGAGCTTGCAATGATGGTTAAGAGATTCAAGAAGCGTTGGGTGAAAGAGAAATTCCAAAGAAAGAGAAGGGATGATGGAGAGAGCTCAAAATGCCCTATTTGTTACGGATGTGATAAAGTTGGGCATATAAAGAAAGTTGATGGAGAATTGGGTAGTGCATCTTCATCAAGCAAGCAAGACGATCCCAACACTTCTAATGTCGCCCAAGATCTAGAAAAAGAGGTACTCTCAACTCATGATTCAAACTCATATGATGAATTGCTTGATGTCTTTCATGAATTGATTGAAAAATGTGAACTATAAAGGCATAAAAGTCAACTATCTAGGAAAGCTAATCATGATCTAGCATGTTTAAATGAATCATTATCAAATGAAGTTGATAAACTAGTCTGGGAAAATAATAGCTCAAAAGCACTCAATGATGAGTCTTATGTTAAAGAAATACATGATCTTAGAGAATGTAATAAGCAATTGAGAATTGATCTTGAGAAATTCACAAGAGGAAAGAAGATGCTAGACATGTTACTTAGTAACCAAATTCAATCATTAGAAAAACATGGTTTAGGATACACTTCAAATGTTTGGGTACCTAGAACCAAACAAGTTTGGGTACCAAAAGCTAACCCCAAAGGACCCAAACAAATATGGGTACCAAAATTTTCTTCTTCTTCTTTGGATGTAGGTGAAAAGGAAGGGGAAGTGGATCGTGGATAGAGGGTGTTCAATGCACATGATGGAAGACCACTCTATGTTCAAAATATTAAAATAAAAGAAGGGTGAAACCGTCACATTTGGGGATAATGCTAAATGTCACATTATTGGCATCAACGATGTTGGTAATGATTCTAATAACCAAATACAAATATATGCTTCTTGTGAATGGTTTAAAACATAATTTGCTTAGTGTGAGTCAATTAATCGATAAGGGATTCTTAGTGTTCTTTGATCAACCAATTGTATACATTATCTTTTAAGCTAGTTTGAAACCACTTTTAAAGGCTATAGATATGGAAATGTTTATGTTGTGCATGTTGATAGCATTGACTCATTCTCTAAGGAAACATGCTTAGTTGCTTCAAATGATGAATCTTGGTAATTGCATAAGAGGTTAGGCCACATTCGTATGAGCCAACTTCATAAACTTGCTAAATTTGACTTGGTAAGAGAATTGTCCAAATTGGATTTCAAGAAAAATAAGTTTTACGATGCTTGTGAATTAAGTAAACAAATTAAAAGTTCTTTCAAATCAATTAACATGGTCTCTACTTCAAACCTTTGGAACTCTTGCATATAGATCTCTTTGGTCCATCTAGAACCTTTAGTCTAGGTGGCAAGAGATATGCATTTGTCATCATTGACGATTTCACTCGATTTACTTGGGTTTTGTTTCTTGCTAACAAGAATGAAGCTTTCAAGGAATTTAAAAAATTTGCAAAACAAATTCAAAGAGAAAAATGATCTTTGAATTTGAAAATTCATAGTGATCATGGTGGCGAATTTGAAAATGAAGGATTTGAAGAATTTTGTGATTCTCATGGTATTGAATATACTTTTTCTTTCCCAAGAGCTCCTCAACAAAATGGGGTAGTTGAAGGAAGAATAGAACTCTTCAAGAAATGTCAAAAACAATACTTTGTAAAAATGATTTACCAAAGTATTTTTGGTGTGAAGCGGTCAACACGGCTTGTTACATTCTTAATCGTATTTTGATTCGACCAAATTTAAACAAAACTCATTTTGAACTTTGATTTGGCAAACCACTAAAAATTTCATATTTCAAAGCTTTTGGTTCAAAATGTTTTGTCCTCAATACCAAGGATAATTTAGACAAGTTTGATGCTAAATCCGATGAAGCCATATTTTTGGGATATTCAAGTAGGAGTAAATCATATCGATTTTATAACAAGAGAACTAGTTGTGTAGAAGATTTATGTAAGGATAATTCTAACATTGATGATGAACTTATTGATCATATTCGAAATGTAACATCTCAAGAACAAGCCAATTAATGAGACATCTCAAGAAAAACAAGAGCTTCCAAAGGATTGGCGATATAAGGATCATCCCAAGGATCTTGTAATTGGTGATGTATCAAAATGAATTGTTACTAGGTCTAATGCTCTTGTTGTATGTGACACTTATGCATTTATATCTCAACTTGAACCTAAGAAAATAGAAGAAGCATGTGATGATGAATTTTGGTTAATAGCTATACATGAAGAGTTGAACCAATTCATTCGTAATGATGTTTGGGAGCTTGTTCCGAGACCTAGAGATCAAACAGTAATTAGTACCAAGTGGGTTATTCGAAACAAACTTGATGAATTTGGGCAAGTGGTTAGAAAAAAAGCTCGATTGGTCACTCAATGTTACAACCAAGAGGAAGGCAACGCCTTTGGTGAAACCTATGCTCGGGTAGCTTGATTAGAAGTAATTAGAATGTTATTAGCCTATGCATTATACAAGAATTTAAAACCTTTTCAAATGAATGTTAAAAGTGCATTTTTGAATGGTTTATGTGGAGGAACTTTATGTTACATAACCACCCGACTTTGTGAATGAAACATACCCGGATCATGTATTCAAGCTTAAGAAGACTCTTTATGGGCTTAAGCAAGCTCCTAAAGCTTGGTATGAGAGGTTGAAGAACTTCTTTCTTGAAAATGGATTCACAATGGGAAAGTTGACACCACTTTATTCCATAAGACCAAAGAAAAAGATTTATTAGTAGTACAAATTTATGTTGATGACATTATATTCGGTGCTACTAATGATTGTCTATGCCAAGAGTTTTCAAAGTCTATGCAAGGTGAATTTGAAATGAGTTTGATGGGTGAGCTCAACTTCTTCCTTGGACTCCAAATCAAGCAAACTTCGGAGGAAAACTTCATCAACCAAACCAAATACACAAGAGAATGACTCAAAAGATTTAGATACGATGACAACAAACCTCACAATACTCCCATGAGCACGAGCTTGAAATTGGATAAAGATGAAGAAGACAAAGAAGTTGACATCAAAAGGTATTGATGTATGATTGGCTCAGTTCTTTATTTAATCGCTAGTAGACCCGATTTCATGTTTAGTGTTTATCTTTGTTTACGTTTTCAATCTTGTCCTAAAGAATCTCATATGCATGCTTTGAAAATGATTTTTCGATATTTGAAAGATACATGTGATTTTGGATTGTTTTATCCCAAGACTCGATCTTTTGATCTCATTGCCTATAGTGATGCTGACTATGCTGGATGTAAATCCGATCGGAAAAACACTAGTGGGACATGTCAATTCTTGGGTAAATCTTTGGTTTCTTCATTTAGTAAGAAGCAAAAAACGGTTGCACTCTCAACAACTGAAGCCGAGTATGTGGCCGCCGAATGTTGTTGTACACAAATCCTTTGGATGAGGAAACCCTCAAGGATTTGAGACTTGAGTTCCACACTATACCAATATTTTGCAATAATACTAGTGCTATAAACCTATCTAAAAATTCAATTCTTCATTCAAGAACAAAACATATAGATGTTCGCCATCATTTTCTTAGAGATCATGCTCTTAAAGTTGATATTAAATTGAAAACATTACCTCCAAGGGTAAAAGGACATATGTCCCACAATCCATCATCGGGTCTCCCACAGAGACCTACCACAGACACATACAGTCTTTGGGAGAGTACGCAACGCACCTCACATGCGGCTACACTAATCAGGGGGTTCTGTGAGAGGTGCTCGCACTTTCGTGCAAGTAGAATTAATTGAATCTCAAGGTCAACACCTCACCGTTGGAGTCGTCTCTCCGGTCGGTCCACTCACGTGGCTGTGCCACAACCATGCTACCTGCTGGAATACATCGTCAGACAGTCACCACCGCCATCAAGGTCGTACGGTCCTCTCCGTCGCCACTCAATCACATAGAGTTATCCTTACCTGGCTGTTTCTCAGCACAGACTATAAACATCGCCGCCATCAAGGTTGTGTGGGTCCCATCATCGTCCTTAAGGCCAGTCGATCGTTTCGGTAGCATGCAGGACGACCGATCGATTCATCCAGACCAAAGTCCGCAGGGTCATACCGCTCCGTAGAGCCGTGCAACATCGTGCATTAAAATCCATGCATGTTTCTCAACATAATCTATAAGGCAGAGGTGGCACGTCCCAAGCATCCACATTCTTCCACTTGGCGGTTCCTGGGTAGGTGCAGTCATCACAACCACCGTTACCTCCCAACTCATGCACTAGGTGAGGACACAGGTTTCCGTGGATAGAGTTGACACTTCACAATGACAAGGATTCCGTCCTGAGCACAAACGGTCGATCGAAAAAAGCAAACTGGTCGACCGCTCCCAAGGAATCGAGAGACGCTCGAATAGATGCCTACAACAGTCGAACCCTGGGCTTGTAACTTAAGTCCCAACGATCGAACAAGATCACATGGGCAGTCGACCGTTTAGATGGTCAACACCTAGACGAAGACTAAATCATCAAGGCAATGGTCGAACGACTCAAAGGCCTTGTTCGACCAAAATCCTCCTACATTCATTATCAGTCGAACCAGAAATCAATCGGTCAATCCCACATTCCGTATACTTAAGTTACCGGTCGGACAAAAGTCTAGAGCGGTCGACCGTTTAGATGGTCAACGCTAGGTCCAGACCAAAATAAGAAGGCAACGGTCGAACGGCTCAAGGGGCCCCGTTCGACGAAAAATAACAGAGACTCTCCAACCCAACAAATATGCACAACCAGTTGACAACCGCAAAGCATCGTTCGACTGGTGCTGGGTAACCAAGGAGAATTACGCTAAGACCGGTCGACCGCAAACAAACATCGATCGTCCGTTAGGTAGCAACTACCTGGCCTTGACAGGCAGAACTCATTGCCTCTTGTCGCCGGCGAGGTCTCCAACCTCCGGCGACAAACCAAAACCTCACACTCGCATGTGTGAGCAACTTCTAATGCAATGAACTTGACATACCTTTCTTCTTGCGATCCCCGGAGTTCGTCGGAGCTCCGCCTCTCGTGCCTTTTTCAAGCCACACCCTTTCCTCTCGTGCGCCTTGCTCGCTAGTCACCACTAGGGGTGAGCTTCGGTCCAGGACCGGACCGAACCGAACCGGACCGGACCGAAACCCGAATTTTCGGGAAGTTCGGACCGAAGACTGGACCGAATAGGTTCGGTCTGGTCCGGTCCGGGTCGGTCCAAAACCCGGATTTTCTCCTTAAATTTTCGGTCTGGTCCGGACCGAAGACCGAATTTCCAAAATTTTGTGGACCGAAGATCGGACCGAAAAAATTTGGTCCGATTCGGTCCGGACCGAAAAATTCGGTTTGGTCCGGGTGTCCGGACCGGACCAAATTTTGCTCACCCCTAGTCACCACCACTCGTCGGAGCCTTCGTCTCCCAAGTCGTCGAACGTGATGAGTGAAGAGGGGAAGAGAGGGATGTGGTGTTGCGAGAGAGGAAGTAAGGAAAATGGAGAAGAGGAGTGCATCATCTCCTTTTAAACCCCAGCACAAAACACCACCCCCGAACCCATCACATCACCCATTCCTCCACCATCACTCCAAGTCCAACCCCAATTAACCCCTAATCCAATTTAGATCCCTAATTAGGGTTAGGATATGACACCCAGACCTAAAATCTGAGCCGAATGCCTCATATTTCGAACCAGTTTTTCTCCACTTAATTCAGTCAAGCATTGACGTTGTAATCCAATAATCTAAGCTCGATAATGGAGTAGATCATCGAAAATCAAAAGTCACATGAGTTGTGCAAAACATCCAACATCTAACTTGATGAACTTATACAATTATTCCTGCTTTAATTTTGATAATCATAGGCTAACAATCTGGTTTTATCAACTGGACTATTGGCTTTAATAGGCTCGATTATTTGAAGCTCAATTTAATTAGTCCAACTTTGTATTGTTCTGTTAACTTTTAAAGTATTTTCATTTATCAGACTCGACCATGGTCATGAATTAAAGGAATTTGATAACACTCACGTTACTACCACTTCACCGGAATACTAAGTTCATGCCGAAACTCAAATAATGCCCAAGGTAGATCCTACTTTCTCTTCGTCATTCTTATTTTTTTATAATTTTTTTTATCTAATCTTATTCTACTGTATTTTTTTAAAATTTTAAATATCAAACATCCATCGTGTGAATGCGACTGTTGAAATTCGATTTCTAGTCTTAGACTGTCAAGACATATCTCGATCCCAACTGAGCTAACCCAGTTAGTTCTGACTAAAGTCTTTCAATGTCATTTTTCGATCATTGTTATGGTCCATTAATTGTAGACATGAAGCAGAGACGTCACCTTCAAAATATATCAAGATGATGATAAATATGAGAAAATTCCAAGTTTATCGCCATTTACTAGCACGTATTTACAACTAATCGGAACCCAACTAGCTAGTTTTGAATGAGCCCAGGTTCGAAATCATATCCCAACTAAGCAAGTTTCTCATCTTAAGATTTAATTGTTAAAGATAGAAAATTGAAGTCTTCTAGAAAAATTCTAGTGCACACGCACAACTTTACCATTGTTTGACCATACATATATATATTTATATATATATGTACAAATTTAGTAGTAACAAAAAATTAAAAAAATAGTTCCCCTTAAAATCAGAGAACCGGGCTAGGATTAAATTGGGGTATTGAAATCGAAATTAGATACTCTTATAGAAATATAATCCACATGTCAACTTATTAATAAACAAATGGGTCTCCAAATAGATATTTTCAGGCTTAAATTAACCAACAACCTTATTTGCATTTTAAAGACAAAATATCGGATGTGTTAGTCCTAATTGATAGCACTTTCCGAACCACCTTGACATTAATAGTTGGACTTTACCCTGCTTTTTCTTGTGTTGCTTTCCACTGGGCTTTCAACCAAAAATGTAAAGCTATAGAGGGGACAAGCTATTAAAAGGATATTATCTCATGATGGTGGGATAACACAAAAGAGATATGATACCACCATGGACATGGGAAACTTTATACCTTGCTTGTAATCACTGTAAGCTTTTCTTAGAGCACCTTATATTATACCTCGTGTTTGACTTTTATTTTTTATTCTATTTTTTGCCTTTTCTTTTCCATGCAGAAGAGACACTTCTTTTAGTTAGAGAGTTGAGGTTTAGTAATTATAGAGGTTGAGGTAGTGTTTGTTGTTTTTAATTTTTGATCTTCAGATATGGACTACATCAATTACTTTCCCATTTGCATGTGATATGTTAAGATTCTAGTGGCGCATCGTCTACTGAAGTACCCATACTTCGAGATTTCGAGTTTAGTTGCAACTATATATACGGATGATTCAATTGCAGACATGCAACTTGATTTGTACTATAAAAAGTAAATAAATTATTTAAAAAACTACAAAAGGAAAAAAAATGGTGCAAACTTTAATTTTTGTAAAGGTGGAAGCCTAGAATTAAGTTTGTTTTCGCTTTCCATAGGTGTGTAATATTAAAGTCACTATACAAGTATCTTTAATGTCCGAAGAATTCTGTGGGTAGTTTATCAGTCCAATAATAACATTCTGTGCCAAAAATCATACTTAATTCCTGGTAGTGGCGTTAGTTTAAAAATAGGGAACTACTAAACGTCGCCCCAAAACTACTTAAATCGTCCCTTGAAATTACCAAATTGCCCTTAACAATATATTTAATACTCATATCGTCCCGTGTCTATAAATTAGGCCTACGGTCTTGTATATTCATAATTTATCAGTAAAAACACCACGAAAATGTCTGGCGAGGGTGATGCATCCGGTGAGGTAAGTCTGGCGCGGGGTAAATTTTGGGTCGGGCGTCTGCATTAGACGCCTCCCCCAAGGTGAAGGCGTCTGCGTAGGACGTCCTCCCCTTGGCCGAGGCGTCTAACGCAGACGCCTACGCAATGGGAGAGTCGTCTTATGTAGACGTCCTCCCCTTGGGTAAGGCGTCTATAGTAGACGCCCTTTCCAAGGGTCAGGCGTCCTACGCAGACGCCTCACCCTTGGGAAGGGCGTTTAACTCAGACGCCCCTCCCATGGGGTAGGCATTTAATACAGACGCCCGGAATTTTTTTGATTTTTTTAATTTCGATTTTTTTTGTAGGTTCCGTTGGAAGATTTCGGTGGTGATGGAGTGGATTACAGTGAGTTATTTCAAACTACACAAATCTTTGAAACAATCGATGAAGCATGTAAATGGGTCAAACAAGTAGCTATCGGAGCAGGGTTTTTTTGGTCGTGTCGTCGTACAAAACAAGATCAGATAGTCGGATGGATTGTTATTTGAGATGCGACCGGCGAAATCAAATGGAGTCTCGGGATATGGATACTGCACTTCGAAGAAACACCAAAAGAAAGGGTTGCAGTTGTCGTTTCTTAATAAAAGTGGTGGAGCGACGAGATCGTGATGGATGTGTTGTGGTTTTTAATAGTGCTCACGGACATCACAACCACAGACTGATAGTTTATCCAGAGGGTCATCGTCAAATTAGTGGTCTAAGTTCTGGGGCGAAGAAGATTGTTCGTGATATGACTGAGGCGCAAGCAAAACCATGGAACATCTTGAAGGCAGTAAAAGAAAATTTCCCGGAGGACAATCCAAATCAAAGGCATATTTATAATTTCAGAGATTACATGAGGAGGACAAAATCTGAAGACCGGAATCCCGTCCAGCAGTTTCTCTATCAAGCAGTGCAGTGTGAGTACTTACATTGGATTATGGCGGATCCAGAAACTGATGTCATCACTCACACTTTTTTGGCACATCCGACGTCAGTCCAGTTGTTGCGGACATATCCTTTCGTTATCTGCATGGATTCGACTTACAAGACGAACAAGTATAAGATGCCTTTGTTCGAAATGATTGGGGTCACACCAACAAACATGAATTTCCTTATTGGATATGCAATTTTGATGGATGAAACTTACTCCAGTTGTCTGTGGGTGATGGAGAAGTTGCGAGATCTGTTATTGGGGATTGTCAGCCCGACTGCAATAATAACAGACCGGGAGTTAGGCCTTATGCGACCAGTGAAAGAGGTATTTCCTGACTCTGCTCATTTACTCTGCACATGGCACATCAACAAAGACGTATTGAACTATGCATACCACGTATTCGGCAAAAATAAGCAGATGGCAGAGACTTTGAGGCGTGGAAGATGGAGGAAAATCATGCTTTCTACTTCAAAAGCCGAGTATGATAGAGCTGTGTATGCTCTGAAAGATTTGTATAGATCGTGGCCGGCTATCACGGAGTATCTGGACACCACGTGGTTGGTGCATAAAGAAAAGTTTGTGCTGAATTGGACGAACAAAGTCCTTCACTTTGGGAACACCACGAATTGTAGGGTCGAAAGTGCTCATTCGGCTCTAAAAGAGTGGATTTCTACATCGACTGCAGCTCTGGACACTCTTTTCGAGCGCGTCAACGCGGCTATTGAAATGCAGCTGACGAATATTTGAAACGCTCTTGAAGACTCGAGACGGCGAAATTTGACTAATTTCGGACATGCTCTATATCGTCACATAAATGGTCGAGTTTCGCATCATTGCTTGCAATTGCTGAGTCAGGAGGTGAAAAGAATGCAAGAGTTAGATGATGAAGTTGAATATCATTGTGAGTGTGATTTTCTGACTTCTCATGGGATACCTTGCGCATGTACCATCCGCGGATGTCTTGAATCAGACAACGGAATTTACTTAGAGCAGATTCATTCGTTCTGGAGGACACTTGTCATTGGGGAAGGAGCCGGGAACGCAGAGTTTGTGTCTCAGGCAGCTCAAGACGCCGAACATTTTCGCAGCCTGGTTGATGAGATTGCAGGAAGTGACCCCACCGTAATTCGATCTGCCTCTCGGGTTTTATTCGAGCAGCTACACCCCGAACTTGCGAATTTGAGAGAGCCTGCAGAAAAAACAAAGCTACGATGTCGACCAAGGGGAAAGTCGACACGACGGGACCCTAGTGCGTTTGAGTATGCAGAGCGAGGTAGTGGTCGATCTTCAGGTAGTGGGAGTAGAGGTCGTGGTCGTTCTTCCGGTAGTGGAAGCAAAGGTCGTGGTCGATCTTCTGGTTCTTCGTCTGTGAGGGGAGGATCAGGTATACCATCCCTATATTTATTGTTATTTATTTCAGTAAATATGTATCTTTTGTTATTATATGTAACTGTATTTTTTATTGATATTGTAGTGACTGGGCGGGCTGACGTAGACGACTTTCCATAAGCGGATAGGATTCCAGGAATCATTATGCCATTCCTACACCAGTGGAATGATGTACGTGCTGATGGAAACTGTGGATTTCGATGTGTCGCCGATGTTTTGCACGGTGGTGAAGACAATTGGCAACTCGCCCGTCGTTCGATTTCAAATGAGCTAGCTGCGAACCCATCTTTTTATGAGCACGTATACTACGACGGTGTGTGATGCATTGCATACATTGCATCATATGTCTTTCATTTAGAGTGTTTTTATATAAATGAATGCTACTAAGGTATTTGATGCATTGCATACATTGCATCATATGTCTTTCATTTATATTACTTTTACATCAATAAATGCTACTAAGGTATGTGTTTAGTCTTATTTACAGAATACAGGGACCTGAATGCAATTTACCCACATCCCGAGCATAAACGCGTACAAAAGACTCGTTTCTATCATAAAGACCAAGTTCAAGTTTATCGGGCTTCAAATGGAAATGTATCCAAGCATAAAAGCATTCAAGACCTAATTACGAAAAGAACAAGGACTTAAGCACAAAAGTAGCCGGGGACTTAATTGCAAAAAGTGAAGGACCTAATTGCAAATCACGAGTAGCTTTTATTATTATGGATAAAATATAAAGAAAAATCAATGTGGATCTCCAAATATATGAAGAAATTAATTCGAATCTCCAAAGATATGCAAGAATCAATCTAGACGCGCAAATGACATTGAAATCATACCATAAACACACAGGAAAAATCCGGGTCGATTCTGAGCCAAAAAGGTGGCGATTCCGCCGCACCTCAAGAGCAAATTGCGGCGAATCCGCCACACCAAATTAGATTCATGCTCTAAAAATTTTACCGGTTGCGTGTTGACGCGTGTACTTTCTTATTTCATGCTTAGGTCCCTTGTATCGGCTATAAATAGCCCCGAGAACGATGTTGTGAGGAGTTCTTCCTTTTGTTCCATAATTTAGCAATAAAATTCTGTTTCTTTTATTTTATGTTTTTAATTTTCTTTTCTTAGTTTCTCTAGGACCCCTTCTCCCTCCCTCCATCTATGAGTTTCTAACTCTTTCCAAAGGGTGGGGGTGACGGATTTAGGGTGATGAGAAGAGAAGATGTTATTATTTTAATTTCGTATTAGTATGTTTTGATTACTTGAGTTTATGTTAAATCATTTATCATGTAATGCTTTATAACTAATATGATTTATTATAAGTTTCAGAATTCTCTAATCTAAACCCGATATCTAAACCTCCACCCAACGGAATTCACCATCTTTGTTCTTGTTTTAGTTTTATTTGTTCTTGTTTCTTGCTTTAGATAATAAAACCCAAAAATCTCAAAAACCCAATTTATTCTTCTCTCCTTCTTTCCCTTAATCGAAAATAACATCAACTACGAAATCTCTCCCTCCTTGTGTTCGACCCGTACTTGCCACGTCTTCATAGACGCCGTGCACTTGCGGTATAAAATTTAAATCTTCATCAAGTTTTTGGCGCCGTTGCCGGGGAGGCGACGCAGATTTTTGTTGTTTTTGTGTTTTCGATTTTATCCTGTTTATCTTGTGCGCAATCTAAGTATTTGGATTTGTGTTTCAGGGGACAACAGAGTGCGCGGAGAAATCCGGGCACATTTGGAGCTAAACGAGCGGCGAAATCGCCGCACCTGAAGAACAACTTGCGGCGAATTCGCCGCACCAGTAAGGCTTCTGGGCGTCATTTTTCTCTGGGGTCGTCTACATCGTGGATTGGTCGCATTGAGCTACTGGAAATTTCGAGAGCAGGCGGCGAACCTGTCTGAGCATTGCGGAGGTAACTTTTCTGGCCTTTCTCGTATAATCTGAATTTTCGAAAAGTTTCCTTTCGTAGAATTGCACGTGTTAGGGTCAAAAATTCCATAATTAGCAATAACTCAACTCTGACCTAAAAATTGGCAAAATTAGAAAGACCTTAGTGCATGCATCATATAATGCTTTGTTTGCATTATTCTTGCTAAGTTATTGCAAATTATTTTTGTTGAAGAGTGCTGGAGACAAGGTACGTATCGCGGTTTTTAACGACTGCATTTAAGCATATAATTTAATTTGCATACAACCTTGCAATTGCCCCCATTAAAAAGACCATTGTTTGACTATCTTTGTTAGATCTAAGTTAAACTATCTTAAGGGCAACTCCATAGGAAAAGATACGGTGGGGATTTCATCACCCTTCCGTGGCCCACAAATCACAATCCTCAAGTGTCACCCAAGCCTAAAATTAAAATCAATTAGACATTGACCCCTAAGGACTCGGACTCAATTAAGGAGGAGATTGGTTTGACTTGCTATGACCTGAAGCTAATTGAATTCAATTTGGTGTCTAGAAAGTGTTTTTGTGTTGACGAAAGTCTTCCAAGCGACGTGGTTGTCTAATTGGCACCGACTCTGTCGGAAGCGCCCCCACTAGCTATACACTAACTGGCCAACTTGGTTTGATTGGTGAGGGAGGTGAATCAAGCAAATCAATTCGACTCAACCAGTTAGGAGTCGTCTAGATCTAAGCGACACTAGGTCTAGGATTGTTTGAACCGTGCTTTCTTAGGAAACCTCTGACCGACCCTCTTATCTATCTTTAGAGTTAAGTTTCCCTTCTCCTCTGAGTGATCTTCTTCTCACCTACTTATACGTTCTAGTCTCCTCCCCTTTACATTATCTATTAGCATTTTAGGGTCGAGTCGAGAACTTGTGCTTGCTTAGCCTCATAAGGGTAAGAGTACTTGACTCAAGAGTGTTTTGATGGATGGTTACATGAGCAACCATCCATATCATTGTTGGGACCAGGACAATGCTTCCTGGTATTCTAAAACCTTGCAACCTGGGGTGGCTCAGACTAACACCCCATATGGTTGGGACAATCCTAATTGTATGACTGAGCAATCTTTATATTGGGGTAACATGAGAGAGGCACCGACTGCTAGACCACAATCTAGTTATGTTGGATCATATGCTGGTCAACAAACTGAGACATTACAACAAACTTTTGCCTCCTTCATGCGTAGGACAGACAACATGAGTGCACCGGTGGCTCCAGTAGCCGTACCGTGCGACTGTTGTGGGTTGAGTGGTCATGTTATCAGGGAATGCCCTTATGTTCCCCCAGAGCCTGAGTATGAGCATACTTTTTCCCAAGACGCTCAAAATGACTATTACGCATCCGCGTACAACCCGAGAGTGATGGATTCGTGGAGAAACAATTCCTATCCAAATTCTTATACTTCATTTTCACCTCAGTATCCTCCTCCCGAATACCCAGAATTCTACCAACTCCCCACGTCAAATCATTATTCTCAGCCCATCAACACCCAATCCCATAATTTCACAAGCTCAAACTTGGACCTCATAGTTGACCACGTACCTAATTCCTTGGAACAAACTTTCCTTACGTACATGGAATCCACTCAACGATCCGTACAAAATATAACATCGCATTTGAGTCAAATGATACAACAATTAGGTGAACGTAAGGAGAGTAACTTTTCGTGTCAACATGAGGATCCACCTTTTGATATCGAACCACCACCACATCCACAAATTCAAAGCACAATCTGTCAAAGCCAAACTCCTAGTCAGTCTGAAGGACTTGGGGTTTCAATTCACGATCACTTAGTGGAGGATTCGATACACATTGACCAATTTCATCATGAGTCGGCCCAGGATTGTGCCTTATCTTCGTGCCCCGTGGCCCTTGAGCCACATGATCTTCATGTTGTGCCTCTTAAGGACTCACTTCCGGTGGAGCAAGAGCTCCCTAGCACCCTCAATTTCAAACAACCTGATGAGAGTTTGCCTCTCACTATCGTTCCTGATCATCTTGGAAATGATGGAACATCAAACGACTACAGTGCTCATGAGGGTATTAGGAGTTCCTTGGAGGATACATTGGGTATGAGACCCATTTTATGTTTACCTGTTGAGTCGGACTTGCCTAACGAGGCTCCTGACCTCGCTCCGACGCACCAGCCAGTTGGTTGGAGAGTTTGGATTGACGATCATAACTTCAGCACCGTAACGGGAGAAACTCTTCTTCCGTTGCCCCCTATTTCCCAAACTCTCGAGAGGTTCAAGCTCTTTCAGTTTGATCCTTTGTATGAGACGCCTTTGCGTCCAATTCATGAACCTCTCATTTCTTCTTGTGATCTTTGTGAAGGGGGCCCACGCATGAATATTCTGGTCCCACGTGGTGTCATGTTCCCTTTTGAGGTCTTTTGACAAATGAAGATGGGAACTTATGTTTGTACATAGTTATATTTGTATAACAATAAGTTAAAAAAAAAATTGTTTTTATCTCTTCTTTAGCATCTCACAGGTTTTTGAGGGAATTCGGGTTTTTGTCCATCAACAGAGCCATGAACTTTCCTTTGTACTTCACGTTGGTGAGATTTTTCCTTTTTCATGCATAAATCCATGTAGTATCTTGCTCGCATACATTGAGGACAATGCATGATTTAGGTGTGGGGGGTGTTTATATATGTACATATCTATCTATTTGATTTTCTGCTCTGCTTTATTTTAAAAAAAAATAATTAAAACAAAAATAATTCAATATTCTATGACATAGCTTAAGATTGAACTGCCAAAACCCGTGTACAAATTGCATTAAGTTTTTGTTCCTTATTATATAGTTCTGCTTGTAGAAATTATGACATAAATCTAAGTTCCAAAGAAATAACCCATGGCCCTTGTAAGACATGTATGCACTTAAATTGGATGAATCAAATCTTTGAAGTGGTTGATAAAAAGCAGAGGTTGAGGAAAATATACCGGGAAGTGTGGACTTCTAATAGCAATTAAGCCTTGAGGAAAATAAAAGTAAAATAAAAATAAAGTGAGGAAAACACATTTTGCAAAATGATTACAAAAGCCCAAGCCTTCGAGTCACTGGCCCGTAGGGGTATCTTGAAACCCGGTAACTTGAGTCTGCCAGCTCGGGATTATCGACCAAACTCGCTACACGAATGCAAAAAGGGTATAAGTGTTAAAAAGAAAAGCAAATGTGTTGAATCACGGAATAAATAAATAAATAAATAAATACTTTAAGATACTCAAGGCCCAAAGCTAAAAGAATGATTCATGTCATGGTTGATCCGAATGATACTTCACCACCAGAGGAGGCGTGCAAAATAATTCAAGTGATAAACATGTGTAGAAGGGTTAGTGGTGTGAATGTTGGAGGAACAAAGACCAAGTCATATTTTTAATGAGTTAGATTCATATAATGAGCATGCAAAAATTCTTAGTGAGATGTATAAGGTTGAGGTAGGGATATTGAGAACTATTAATGAAACGTTGATTTAGGATTTTGTGAGTATATCCGCTGAAAACCCTCAGGAGACAACACTCCTCCTCCTTGGCAACAAGGAGGTTTAAAGGCTTGTTGCACATGATAAGTGCAACCGTGATTCCTACGAAAGTGAGTTAGGATTTCCCTGTTTTTATTTTTCGTATCTTCTGTTTTGCTAGGGACTAGCAAAATCTAGGTGTGGGGGTATTTGATGAATTGCATACATTGCATCATATGTCTTTCATTTATATTACTTTTACATCAATAAATGCTACTAAGGTATGTGTTTAGTCTTATTTACAGAATACAGGGACCTGAATGCAATTTACCCACATCCCGAGCATAAACGCGTACAAAAGACTCGTTTCTATCATAAAGACCAAGTTCAAGTTTATCGGGCTTCAAATGGAAATGTATCCAAGCATAAAAGCATTCAAGACCTAATTACGAAAAGAACAAGGACTTAAGCACAAAAGTAGTCGGGGACTTAATTGCAAAAAGTGAAGGACCTAATTGCAAATCACGAGTAGCTTTTATTATTATGGATAAAATATAAAGAAAAATCAATGTGGATCTCCAAATATATGAAGAAATTAATTCGGATCTCCAAAGATATGCAAGAATCAATCCAGACGCGCAAATGACATTGAAATCATACCATAAACACACAGGAAAAATCCGGGTCGATTCTGAGCCAAAAAGGTGGCGATTCCGCCGCACCTCAAGAGCAAATTGCGGCGAATCCGCCGCACCAAATTAGATTCATGCTCTAAAAATTTTACCGGTTGCGTGTTGACGCGTGTACTTTCTTATTTCATGCTTAGGTCCCTTGTATCGGCTATAAATAGCCCCGAGAACGATGTTGTGAGGAGTTCTTCCTTTTGTTCCATAATTTAGCAATAAAATTCTGTTTCTTTTATTTTATGTTTTTAATTTTCTTTTCTTAGTTTCTCTAGGACCCCTTCTCCCTCCCTCCATCTATGAGTTTCTAACTCTTTCCAAAGGGTGGGGGTGACGGATTTAGGGTGATGAGAAAGAGAAGATGTTATTATTTTAATTTCGTATTAGTATGTTTTGATTACTTGAGTTTATGTTAAATCATTTATCATGTAATGCTTTATAACTAATATGATTTATTATAAGTTTCAGAATTCTCTAATCTAAACCCGATATCTAAACCTCCACCCAACGGAATTCACCATCTTTGTTCTTGTTTTAGTTTTATTTGTTCTTGTTTCTTGCTTTAGATAATAAAACCCAAAAATCTCAAAAACCCAATTTATTCTTCTCTCCTTCTTTCCCTTAATCGAAAATAACATCAACTACGAAATCTCTCCCTCCTTGTGTTCGACCCGTACTTGCCACGTCTTCATAGACGCCGTGCACTTGCAGTATAAAATTTAAATCTTCATCAGTATTGTTTTGAGCAATTGTGCAGAATTCAGGAGTTACAATGCAATTTACCAATATTCGAGCTAAAACGCGTGCAATGGACTTAGATGGATCACAAAGACCAATTAGATAGAGATTCAAGCTCAAGTTGAAGTCCAATTGATTGCATAAGAAGTCAGGGACTTGATCGCAAATTAGAAGGACTAAAAAGTTATTTTGGAGGAGTATTCAAGAAGAAATCAAATTCGGATCTCCAAAGATATGCAATAATTGATTTATACACGTGGAGGCCACCCACAACATACCTAAAACACACCCACAAAAGCATGAAGTCATCTGGACCATCCATGCGGCGGAATCGCCGCATCTAACGGTCAATATGCGGCGGAATCGCCGCATGGGTTGCGATCCGTGCCTCCTATTTTCGTCCAATTGTGTAGTAACACGTGTCCTTCCTGATGCATACTTAGGGTTTCTTGTATCGGCTATAAATAGCCCCGAAATATTGTGTAAGAGAGGTCTTTTGTATTACATTTTAAAGCAATAAAATTCTGCCCTTTTAATTCTCCATTATCTTTGTCTTTTGTAAGCTTAGTTTTAGATTAATGTTTCATGTTCTTAATTCCAGTAGAATAATCTAGTTGTTCTTTACTCTTCTCTTAGAATAATTTGTTGCATGCTTAGAATAATTGTATTTGTTTTCGTAGATCGTAGTTTAGTATAATATTTCTTTCTTTTTGTTTTCATAGGCTCTCGATGATCTCCATGAACCCTTCTCCTCATCTTCTCCCCATGGGTTTCTAAAACCCTCCAAAGGGTGGGGGTAACGGATTTAGGGTTAGAGAAGAGATATCGTTTTTATTTTAATTTCTTGTTAGTGTTTTGATCATATGAGTTTTTGTTAAATCAATTATCATATGATACTTAATATCTCACTTGATTTATAATAATTTTCGTAATCTCTAATCTAACTCAAAGATTCATAACTCCCACCCACTGGACTCTCATCCATAGTTATTTCTTCTTAGTTTTTGTTCTTGTTGTTCTTGCTTTAGAAAAATAAAAAAATAAATCCAAAAATCTCAAACCAACATTATTTCTCTTTTGCTTTCCTTAATCAAAGAAAATCACAAAAATATAAGAATCTCTCCCTCCTTGTGTTCGACCCGTACTTGCCACCGCTTCAACGCGGCCGTGCACTTCCGGTATAAATAAAAATCTCAACAAGTTTTTGGCACCGTTGCCGGGGAGGCGACGAGAATTTTAAGTTTTTTTTGTGATTTCGTTTTTTTTTGTTTTGTTTGGATTTTGGTTTTTCGCGATCTAACGTTTTCTCTGTGCTTTTCAGGAAGTCGTAGAGAGGACACAAAAATCTGGAGACCATCCGAATTAAACAGGCGGCGAAAACGCCGCATCGCCAGTAGAGTTTGCGGCGGAAACGCCGCACGGGTTGAATATCTGAGCCTGAAAATTCTCCTGAACGCGACTCATCTCTGGGTGGACGCGTAGAGCACTGGAAATTATCGAGAGCGGGCGGCGAACCCGACTGAGCGTGCGTAGGTAACATTTGTTGCATTTTCCTCGTAATTTCCATTTTCGGAAAATTTCTTGTTTGGTAGAATTGCATGTGTAGGGCAAACTTCCATAATTGACACTAATTCAACTTGTGACCTAAAATTTTGCAAAATTAGAAAGGCCTTAGTGCATGCATCATTTAAAGATTTTCTCGCATTATGTATGCTAAATTTTGCAAATCAATTCATTGTTGAAGAGTGCTGGAGGCAAGGTACGTGCGCGGTTTTTATTGATTGCATTTAAGCATATAATTTAGTTTGCACACAACTTTGCAATTGTCCCCCACTAAGGACCAATGTTTGACTATCTCTGCTAGATTTAGGTTAAACTATCTTAAGGGCAACTCCGTAGGAAAAGATACGGTGGGGATTTCATCACCCTTCCGTGGCCCACAAATAACAATCCCAAAGTGTCACCCAAGCCATAATTAAAATCAATTAGACATTGACCCCTAAGGATTCAGACTCAATTAAGGAGAAGATTGGTTTGACTTGCTATGACTTGAAGCTGATCGAATTTAATTTGGTGTCTAGAAAGTGTTTTTGTGTTGACGTAAGTCTTCCAAGCGAAGTGGTTGTCTAATTGGCACCGACTCTGTCGGAAGCGCCCCCACTAGCTATACACGGCCTGGCCAAGTTGGTTTGATTAGTGAGGGAGGTGAATCAAGCGAATCAATTCGACTCAACCAGTTAGGAGTCGTCTAGACTTAAGCTACACTAGGTCTAGGATTGTTTGAACCGTGCTTGTTTAGGAAACTTCTGACCAACCCTCTCATCTATCTTTTAGAGTTAAGTTTCCCTTCTCATCTGAGTCTTCTTTCTCTTCTCACCTCAATTCTCTAGATTAGGATTCTTTTCTCATCTTTCCCCCTTCTATTGTTTGTTTCCTTTGTTTTCTTTTTCTTTTCTTTTCTTTTTTTTTGAAAAAAAAATAAAATAAAAAAAATCAAAAAGTAATTGATTCTTGAATTTGAATTTGGAATTTAAATTTCAAATTTGAATTCAAAAATTAATTCATACCGGTGCACTCAGATTTGGGTTCGGGACTTGAGCAATCGACCCTCACGAGTTCATCTAGATTCCAGTCTAGAGCTTAGCCCCAATCCACCTGTTGCACCACCTCACCCGAATCCAATGGGTGAGAATGTAGTGGACCCACATGTTGCACCACCTATGTCTCTGAGGGATCGGTGCTACCCAACGATGGCTGCTCAGCCATCATGCATCGTTATGCCCACCATACCGGGTCGCGACTTCGAACTCAAGGCACAATACCTGAGTATGTTGCCCAAGTTCACCTCTAAGGAAGATCCATATCTCTTCCTTAGAGAATTTGAGGAAATCTGCTCCCTTATGCATTACCAGCATATCCCTGAGGAGGCAGTGCGTCTTAAATTCGTGCCTCTAGCACTGAAGGACGACGCTAAAAAATGGCTATATAGTCTAGCCGAAAGATCTATTAGGAGTTGGGCTGAGTTTGTTCAAGTGTTTTTAAAGAAATATTTCCCCAACCATAAGACTATTAGGATTAGGAATGAAATTTGTGCATTCGTTCAATCTGAGAGCGAGCCGTTCTATTCATATTTGGAGAGATTTAAGCACCTTCTGACCCAATGCCCTCATCATGGAATTCCAAGATGGCAATTGTGCCAAATTATCTATGAGGGATTAACACCTACATCTAGAGAATCTGTAAGTCAAGGAAGCTTTATGTCCAAAAATGAGAATGATGCTTGGACTTTTCTTGAAGACTTGGCTGATAATAGTATGCAATGGGACACTGCTAGGGCACCAACCAACCCGAGTATTGGATCTAGAATAGCAAATCAATCCAGATCAGGTGTCTTAGCTGTAGATGCTTCTATAGCTGCTGAAGCGAAATTAGCCACCCTTATGCGTAGGATGAAAACTCTAGAGCTTCAAACCCGACCCCTAGTAAATCAATTCTCTTCTATTTCTTGCTCTATGTGTGGTCAACCTGGTCATGTTTTGGAGGAGTGTGCACACATTTCTTCGGACATGGAACAAGTTAATGCTGCATTTAATCGTCCTAGGAATGACCCTTATTCGTCAACCTATAATCCAGGTTGGCGCAACCATCCCAATTTTTCATGGAGCCAAGGGAATTCAAATCCTGCACCCATGCCTCAGCAAGGCCAACCACCTAGACAACAAATGTATTCAAACAACAACAATAATAGTGATGGCCGATTAACTGATTTGGAAAACTTAATGAAAACATTTGTTCAAACAACTACTCAATCTTTTCAAAAGCTAGAGACTCAAGTAAGTCAATTAGCACAAGTTGTAGGTGAAAGAGAAAGAGGAAGATTCCCAAGCCAACCCGAGGTGAACCCAAGAACTAACAATCCACATAATCAACATATGGCATATCAACCACATCAACATATGCCATATCAACCACCTCAACCATTTAATCCTCAATCATTCAATCCTCAACACATTAGGCCTCCACCTAATGTACCACATAATGCACCACCTCCTAATGTGAACAATAACAACAGACCAGTTCATATGGTTCAAGAAGAAGAGCAAAATCAACACATTAATGCTATACTTACATTAAGATCTGGAAAATCTGTTAATAACAATGTCACTCACCCCTTGGCTAATGAGCCTAATAATTTTGTCACACCTGAGCCACCAATTCAATCTGAGGAACCAATTGAAATTGAACCCACTGAACCTGAAAGAGTATTCATTCCTAAAGCACCATTCCCTAATAGACTTAATAAGAATCATACAAATCAAATGGAGAAAATGTTGGAAGTCTTTAAGCAAGTAAAGGTAAACATCCCTTTATTAGAAGCTATTCAACAAATTTCACCTTATGCAAGATTCTTAAAAGACTTATGCACAAAAAAAGGAAAACACAAGTACCAAAAAGAGCCTTCTTAACTGCAAATATAAGCTCTGTGTTAACCCAACCCACACAAATCAAATATAAAGACCCTGGTTGTCCGACTATTTCATGTGTAATTGGTAACACCTTAATCAATAGGGCCTTGCTGGATTTGAGTGCTAGTGTTAATCTGCTTCCCTACTCTGTATATAAAGAATTGGATATAGGAGACCTTAAACAGACTAGGACCACACTCCAATTGGCTGATAGATCTGTTAAGATTCCTAGAGGTGTGGTTGATGATGTTCTGATCAAAGTGGGTGAATTCATATTTCCTGTGGACTTTGTTGTCTTAGACACGGAGCCTGTTGCTAACCCTAGCAATCAAATTCCTGTGATCTTAGGAAGACCTTTTTTAGCCACTTCCAATGCCCTAATCAATTGTAGGAATGGATTGATGAAATTGTCATTTGGGAATTTGACAGGTGAGCTAAATATTTTTAACTTAGGGAAGCAACCTGGAATTTTCTCTGATGAATCGAGTGAATTGAATTACATTCAGGATTGTAGTGAAGATGAGTTGATTTCGGATTACTTAAATTTCACCCAATTGGATGAAGTTGATTTTCAAAAGAACCTGAGTGGTGAGGCCACAATTTGTGACCAAATCAATTATATAGGTTCGAATCGATCTTCACCCAATTGGTCAGCCTTAGGTGGACTTTTAGCCGAACCAAGACCTCAATCCAAACCCTCACTACAAGAACCACCATCACTAGAGTTGAAGCATCTCCCTACTACATTGAAGTATGCATTTTAGGACCCTCATCCACCCTCCCAGTTATCATAGCATCGGATTTGACTCCCAATCAAGAGAATGAATTGTTGAGAATCCTCAGTAGGAATAAAGAAGCTATTGGATGGACCATGGCCGATATCAAGGGGATTAGCCCATCTATAGTCCAACATAGGATCCATTTGGAAGATAATACTCAACCCCGTAGGGATCCGCAAAGGCGGCTTAACCCGGTCCTAACTGAGGCGGTCAAAAAGGAAATACTTAAGTAGTTGGACAATGGAATTATATACCCTATATCCGATAGTACGTGGGTTAGTCCTGTTCAGGTTGTCCCTAAGAAATCTGGAGTTACTGTAGTTGAGAATGAGCTTAATGAGTTAGTCCCGACCCGTATCCAAACCGGTTGGAGGATTTGCATTGACTATAGAAAACTAAATTCTGCAACCCGTAAGGACCACTTCCCTCTTCCTTTCATAGATCAAATGTTAGAACGGTTGGCCGGATATGAGTATTATTGTTTTCTAGATGGATATTCCGGCTACAACCAAATTCCTATCGCTCCTGAGGATCAGGAGAAAACTACCTTCACGTGCCCATTCGACACGTTTGCTTTCCGTCGCATGCCCTTTGGCTTGTGCAATGCTCCTGCCACATTTCAAAGATGTATGGTTAGCATCTTCTCTGATATGGTGGATAACTTCATGGAAATTTTCATGCATGATTTCTCTGTCTTTGGTCCCACTTTTGCCAATTGTTTGAACCATTTGGAATTAGTACTAGTAAGGTGTAAGGAGAAGAACTTGACCTTAAATTGGGAAAAATGTCATTTCATGGTTAAGAATGCAATAGTACTTGGTCACATTGTGTCTAAGGATGGCATTCAAGTGGATAAAGGCAAGGTGGATTTGATTAAGCATCTCCCTCCACCAACAAATGTCAGAGATTCGTTCATTTTTAGGGCATGTCGGATTCTATCGAAGGTTTATCAAGGACTTTAGTAAGGTGGCTAGACCATTGACTGAATTATTAGCGAAAGACTCTAAATTTGAATTTTCTGATAAATGTTTGGAGTCCTTTAACCACCTTACGAGGGAATTGACGTCGGCACCCATTATTCATTCACCCAATTGGACCCAACTCTTTGAGATAATGTGTGATGCATCGGATTACGCCATAGGAGCGGTGTTGGGTCAGAAAATTGAAAAGAAACCTCACGTGATATATTATGCTAGTAAAACATTGAATGATGCCCAATTGAACTACACGGTAACTGAGAAAGAATTTCTAGCAGTCATTTTTGCCTTGGAAAAATTTCGACAATATTTGATAGGCACACATGTGATTATTTACACTGATCATGTGGCAATAAGACATTTAGTGAACAAAAAGGATGCCAAGCCGCGTTTATTGCGTTGGATCTTACTACTGCAAGAATTTGATGTCGAAATCCGTGATAAAAAGGGTTGTGAAAATGTAGTCGCCGATCACTTGTCTAGAATTCCTCTTATCCCAGTGAATAACACACCAGTGATCGAATGAGAACTTTCCGGATGAACAGATTATGGTTGTGTCTGGCGAACCATGGTTCGCCGATATAGTCAATTTCTTAGTAACTGGTGTGACCCCGACTGAATGGTCTAAGAACGATCAAGCCAAATTTAGGTCCCTAGTAAAGAATTTTTATTGGGATGACCCATATCTTTTCAAGTATTGTTCGGATCAAATCATTAGAAGATGTGTTCCTGAGGAGGAATTTGCAAGTATTCTATCTTTTTGTCATGACCAAGCATGTGGAGGACATTTTGGAGCTAAGAAAACTGCGGCCAAAGTTTTACAGTGTGGATTTTATTGGTCCACCCTATTTAAGGATGCATTTGCATTTTTCAATTCTTGCTCTAGATGTCAAATGCTAGGAAAACTCTCTCGTAGAGACATGATGCCTCTGCACCCTATTCTCATAGTTGATATCTTCGATGTTTGGGGTATCAATTTTATGGGCCCGTTTCCAATGTCTTTTGGGAAGGAGTATATCTTGCTAGCTGTGGACTATGTGTCCAAGTGGGTTGAGGCTATCCCCACAAAATCCAATGACAACAAAGTTGTTGTCAAATTTCTGAAGGAGAATATTTTCTCCCGATTCGGTACTCCAACGTACCATTATCAGTGACCGGGGTACTCATTTTTGTAATCGATCATTTGAAGATTTAATGAGAAAATATTCCATAACTCATAAGTTAGCTACCCCGTATCACCTTCAAACAAGTGGACAAGTTGAGGTCTCCAATAGACAAATCAAGCAAATTCTGGAAAAAACGGTTAATGCCTCACGTAAGGATTGGTCTGTAAAAATTAATGACGCGTTGTGGGCCTATCGGACCGCTTTCAAGACCAATTTAGGAATGTCCCCTTACCGGTTAGTCTTTGGAAAAGCGTGCCACTTACCGGTCGAATTGGAGCATAGAGCCCTTTGGGCTATTAAGCAACTGAATATGGATTTAGAGGCAGCTGGTAATGCTCGAAAATTGGATTTAGTTGAGATTGAGGAAATAAGAAATGAGGCTTATGAGAATGCTAAAATTTATAAGGAAAAGACCAAGGTTTTTCATGATAAATCCATCGTTAGGAAATCTTTTTCTCCTGGACAGTTGGTCCTTCTCTATAACTCTCGCCTTCATCTCTTTTCCGGCAAACTCAAGAGTCGTTGGACCGGCCCTTTCATGATCAAAACTGTTTTCCCTCACGGAGCGGTCGAGATCAGTAATCCGGAGAACGGTAAAAACTTTAAAGTTAACGGGCATCGATTGAAGCCCTACTTAAATCGTCCCTCCAATGTTGCAGAGGAAGTTGTGTTTTTACACGCAATTCCTCATTCTGATTAAGTTTTAGTTTATTTCTCAAAAAAAATGTGAAAATAATAATAATGGGTACTTGACTTATTTTGGAAAACGGTGGAAGTTCATGTCTTTTTTCTAAATCTAACGTATACCACTTTAGCAGTATTCTATCACCATGGTGTTTCCTGAGAAGAACTTCCACCCGTTGCTTGTTAGTGATCAAAATGGCACCCACTTTTACGACGAAATCATAGCACGGAGTTGGAGCTACATGGTCCATAATAACAATGATGTGTACTGCCCTAGCTTAGTGGAGGAGTTCTATAGCAGTATCACTAACATAGACCTGGACAGTGGGTACATTTTACTGAATTGGAGAAACAAAGTCTGGGCGATTGACCTCAACATCATCTCCAACTTGTCTGACATACCACAAGGGGCCTCCACTTTGCCATCCGAGGAACTCAGTTTCTATCGGTCACTCATTGGACCAGATTGTGTGCTTAGCCGTGATCGGGGTATCAAGGGCACATCCATGTACCGGAATGTCTTTACAGCATGTAGGTGGGCATGCCAAAATGTCACGAGTAATACCCACAACACCTCTTTTCGCACCGTTGAGATGGGCATCGTTCACTCCCTGATGACCCGTGATCGCACTTACTGTATGTGCCGACGGCTTCTGACCACCATTGCAGAAGGCCACCAACGCAACTCCCAATCTCTGCCATGCCTCGTCACCACTATCTGCAAGCACTTTATGGCCTATGAGTCTTTCTGGGTGTACGAAGCTGACATGCTCCCTTGTACGGTGGAACGAGAGACATCCTCCTACCGTGGCACTATAGCGGACCTGTGGACACCTCTAGAAATGGAGGATGCTATGCAATCAAGTGAGTCGTCTGAAGACTCCGCAACATTCTGGGCTCAGTCAACCCCAGAAAACTCTGACGAGCATAGGTTCCGAATGTGGGGCGGGATGAAGCGCCTCAATAGCAAACTGAACAAAGCACTCTCCGACCGTGGAGAGTCGTCATCCTGAAGGCGGTAACTTTATTATTTCTTGCATTTCCTATATTATTCAATTTTGCATACATTGAGGACAATGCATGAAATAGGTGCAGGGGGTGACTAGTTATCTACCTATCTGTTTTGTTTGTATTTCCCATTAAAAAAAATCAATGTTTCATGACATAGCTTAAGATTGAACCACCAAAACCCGAGTACAAATTGCATTGAGTCTTTGTTCCTTATTATATAGTTCTGCTTGTAGAAACTATGACATAAATCTAAGTTCCAAAGAAATAACACATTACCCTTAAGACATGTATGCACTTAAATTGGATGAATCAAATCTTTGAAGTGGTTGATAAAAAGCAGAGGTTGAGGAAAATATATCGGGAAGTGTGGACTTCTAATAGCAATTAAGCCTTGAGGAAAATAAAAGTAAAAATAAAGGAATAAAGTGAGGAAAGCACATTTTGCAAAATGATTACAAAAGCCCAAGCCTTTGAGTCACTGGTCCGTAGGGGTATCTTAAAACCCGGTAACTTGAGTCTGCCAGCTCGGGATTATCGACCAAACTTGCTACACGAATGCAAAAAGGGTAAAAGTGTCAGAAAAAGAAAATGTGTTGAATCACGGAAGAAAAGAAAAAAATATACTCAAGGCCCAAAGCTAAAAGAATGATCCATGCCATGGTTGATCCGAATGATACTTCACCACCAGAGAAGGCGTGCAAAATAATTTAAGAGATAACATGTGTAGAAGGGTTAGTGGTGTGAATGTTGGAGGAACAAAGACCAAGCCAAACTTTTTATAAGTTAGATTTGTATAATGAGCATGCAAGAATTCTAAGTGCGATGTATAAGGTTGAGGTGGAGATATTGAGAGCTATTAATGGAATATTGAATTAAGACTTTGTGGGTGTGTCAACTGAAAACCCTCACGAGACAAAACTCGTCCTCTAAGGAAACTTGGAGGTTTAAAGGCTTGTTGCACATGCTAAGTGCAACCGTGATTCCTACGAAAATGAATTAGGATTTCTATGCTTTCATACTTATATTTCTCATGTTTTGTTTTGCTCGAGACTAGAAAAATCTAGGTGTAGGGGTATAAGATGCATTGCATACATTGCATCATATGTCTTTCATTTAGAGTGTTTTTATATAAATGAATGCTACTAAGGTATTGTTTTGAGCAATTGTGCAGAATTCAGGAGTTACAATGCAATTTACCAATATTCGAGCTAAAACGCGTGCAATGGACTTAGATGGATCACAAAGACCAATTAGATAGAGATTCAAGCTCAAGTTGAAGTCCAATTGATTGCATAAGAAGTCAGGGACTTGATCGCAAATTAGAAGGACTAAAAAGTTATTTTGGAGGAGTATTCAAGAAGAAATCAAATTCGGATCTCCAAAGATATACAATAATTGATTTATACACGTGGAGGCCACCCACAACATACCAAAAACACACCCACAAAAGCATGAAGTCATCTGGACCATCCATGCGGCGGAATCGCCGCATCTAACGGTCAATATGCGACGGAATCGCCGCATGGGTTGCGATCCGTGCCTCCTATTTTCGTCCAATTGTGTAGTAACACGTGTCCTTCCTGATCCATACTTAGGGTTTCTTGTATCGGCTATAAATAGCCCCGAAATATTGTGTAAGAGAGGTCTTTTGTATTACATTTTAAAGCAATAAAATTCTGCCCTTTTATTTCTCCATTATCTTTGTCTTTTGTAAGCTTAGTTTTAGATTAATGTTTCATGTTCTTAATTCCAGTAGAATAATCTAGTTGTTCTTTACTCTTCTCTTAGAATAATTTGTTGCATGCTTAGAATAATTGTATTTGTTTTCGTAGATCGTAGTTTAGTATAATATTTCTTTCTTTTTGTTTTCATAGGCTCTCGATGATCTCCATGAACCCTTCTCCTCATCTTCTCCCCATGGGTTTCTAAAACCCTCCAAAGGGTGGGGGTGACGGATTTAGGGTTAGAGAAGAGAGATCGTTTTTATTTTAATTTCTTGTTAGTGTTTTGATCATATGAGTTTTTGTTAAATCAATTATCATATGATACTTAATATCTCACTTGATTTATAATAATTTTCGTAATCTCTAATCTAACTCAAAGATTCATAACTCCCACCCACTGGACTCTCATCCATAGTTATTTCTTCTTAGTTTTTGTTATTGTTGTTCTTGCTTTAGAAAAATAAAAAATAAATCCAAAAATCTCAAACCAACACTATTTCTCTTTTGCTTTCCTTAATCAAAGAAAATCACAAAAATATAAGAATCTCTCCCTCCTTGTGTTCGACCCGTACTTGCCACCGCTTCAACGCGACCGTGCACTTGCGGTATAAATAAAAATCCCAACAGTGTGGCGCAGGCTCGTCACCGGATTAATTGGGGCGGGGGACCTTGTGGCGAGAATCACTACATGGAGACGTGGACGGACTTGTTTCCCATTGCAAATTTTTACAAGTGTGCAGTTATGTTCTTGTCTCTCGGAAATGATGGTTCGTTGTACCCATGTCTTACAGTTCTACCTTGGGAGAGTCCACCTACCGTGACGAGACCGTGCAGAGAGTTGATTATTGCTCATTTAGGGAGTTACGCTCATTACATTCGTTTGGATTTGAATGAGGGATTCCCCGTACCTCCTATAGCGACTCTGTGGTTTCAAGTACGAGATGAGAGTGTTATTGGATGGGAGCTGGAGTACCAAAATAGGATAGCATCTTGGCAACAATTATGTAATATGTTTTGATATGTTTGTACAATTATGTAATATGTTTTGATATGTTTGTACATTATATAGTGTTGCTTTATTATGTAATATGTTTTGATATGTTTGCTTTATTTGCATTATATATAATAGTACGATACGTTAGCAAACACAAATAAAAATAATAAGCGTATGACAAATAAGCAAACACAAATACAAATAATAAGCGTACGATATGTTAGCAAACACAAACACAAATACAAATAATAAGCGTACGACAGATAAACAAATATAAATGCAAATACTAAGAGTACGGTACAACAGATCAGCCTACTCATCATCTGAATCATGGTCGGAGATGCCTAACTGAGTATGCCACGAGTGTATGATCTCATCCAAATCTCCGCATGCAGCTCTGGCATCGTCTGGCAGCTCATCCCTCATCTGCAAGATTGGGTCTACAGCCCGCATCATCTTACTCATCCACTGCACATAACAATAACATTAGCGTACATTAACAAAATATACGGTACAAATAAATATAGATAAAATGAAAAAATTACCAGATCGCCACACGTCCTATCTGGTGGTCGATTTGCTCTCCGGGAGGCACCACGGACGATGATAGGATGTGAGTAACTACCGAACCAATCAAGATAACGTGCATCACACTCGGAGGGGTCGCGACTACGTCTGAAGTCGCCAAGGAACAGTCGGCATGATCTCGGAAATGTCTGCCAAGTCGATTCCGCTGTAGAAGCGGGGAACCTGACGTCGTACGTCGCTGCTGTCGCAGACCGCACCGCATGCTCTGGTGTCGGGATGTCAACCGGGATCACCTGAACATATCCTAACTGACGCAAGACCCGATCGGGCATATAAGGTTCTATGATATCCCGATAACGAATAAGACCCATCAATAAAGTCCTCGGGACATCCGCCGCTGGGTCAGGACCATAGGGTAACCACTCCACCTAAAGTTTAACACATTAATAATAATACATCTTAAAATTAAATAAATGGTGTAAAGTTTGATACCTCTGATGCAGTCATCTGATCTAGCCGTGCGCGGATGGAACGCAATCGTCCATCGCTCTTGTCCTCGCTCTGGACGACCCACATACCCGAACGTGGATGACCCTCGTCGATAATCTTCCGCTCATGATGCGGGCGGAATGCAGGAAAGTACTCGTATATCCACGCCTGCAGCAGCGTAAGACAACCTGCAATCCCAGAACAATTCGCACGGCTAGCTATCCCAAGCTGACGGTACAGGTATGCCAACGTCGCTGACCCCCACGAGTACTCACGAACGGTGTCTGGGTCCCTAGCCTCCAGTAGATCGCGTGGTCTGATCCGACAACCAGTCTTGTCGACAAACAAGACGGCTCCGAGCATCAAGAATAGGTACGCCGTCAACTGTGTATCATCGGCCCGCGGAGGTCGTGCCCGTCTGCATAAGTCCTCAAGGGAGTCGATGCCGACACCACCACCACTCCATAAAGTTGTATCTCTCGCCAGACCATCAGGTGTGACACCAAGCAACTCTGCCACATAACACCTCAGCTCAGACGTCGACCCCTGAGCACTAACCAGACGATCCACAGGAATGCGCAGGATCTGGAAAACATCGTGAAGCATGAACGTCATCTCTCCGAAAGGCATGTGGAAAGTGTTGGTGTCAGGCTGCCACCGCTCCACAAACGCAGAAATCAAAGGCATGTCGAGATAAGGGAACATGTTGTACGGTAAGTGCCCCAAATGCGTGGCACTAATCTCCTCTCTGATATCAGCACTCAGTGTAAACCGCCAACCCTGTAGTGCTGTACAGGCTCTGTGCCGATTATGGCACTTCAGAACCTTCTGATCCTCTCCGTCCCAGATCCGTCTAGCGATGTGACCCCAGAAACTAGGAATGACGCTCCCATCTAAAGGACCACCAGGCGTCATACTGCTCACGATCCAAGAATCGTCCTGGACCCTCTTCTTCTTCTGAGCGCGGGGATCAACAGTGCACGAGCTCGAATCCCCGGTCGTAAACCTCCCACCCCTACCCTTCCGCACCATCCATCCGGCGGAAGTAGAACTACCCGCTCGACCACGTCCTCTGCTATACTCCCCCTGCCTCTCCACCTCCGGGCGTTCTAACTCATACGGGTCATCATCGTCGCTCCCGTCGTCGGGACTGTCCACATGCTCATCATCGAAGGAATCATCATCCTTCTCACGACGACGTAATGCCTCTCTCTCCCTCCTGACCGAAGCAGATATCCCCCGTCTACATGGATGACGCGGTGCTGAATCATCCTCTAAAGAACGGAAGGCGTGTAATGGTATCGACTTGCCTTTCCCTCCACTGTGACCCGATGACTATTAATTGAAATTTTAATTACAAATTTGTTAAATTTGTTAAACTAAATTATCATATTTATCACAATTGTTAAACTAAATCAAAATTTGTTAAACTAAATTATCACAATTGTTAAACTAAATCAAAATTTGTTAAACTAAATTAAAACAATTGTTAAACTAAATCAAAAATTGTTAAAACTAAATATCACAAATGTTAAACTTAATAAGAATTTGTTAAATTAAATTTTCAGATTTATCACAATTTATTAAAGTAATTATCAGATTTAATAATTTAAAAAAAAAAATTGTGGAGGCGTCTGCGAGAGACGCCTCCCGTATGGTGGAGGCGTCTGTCGGAGACGCCTCCTCTTTGGGGGAGACGTATGCCGAAGACGTCTCCTCCATCGGGAAGACGTCTTCCCCAGACGTCTCTCGCTAGTGGTCGACGTCCGAGGGAGACGCCCCCCGCATGGGGGGAGCGGCTTCCTCGGACGCCCGCCCCATGCGGGGGGCGTCTCCCTCGGACGCCGACCACTTTTTTTAATTTTTTTTAAACAAATAAATAAAGTAAGGTTACCGTATACGGGTACACCGGGGGAACTGCTGGCTGCTTGTCTGGCCTCCGAGACATTCATAATCTTCTGTAGTAGGTATAGGAAGAGAAAGTTTTGAAAAAAGAGTGAAATTGTGAGATATATAAGCAAAAATAGGATGAAGAACAATTTGGTAATTTTAAGGGACGATTTAAGTAATTTTGGGACGATATTTAGCAATTCAGTAAAAATATTTAGAAGTTGTAATAACGTATAGATACTTACTTTTTTGTTGCAAAAAAATGTCGGAAGGCTGAAGGTCTTGCTAAAGACAAATATACTAGTACTAGTATATAATCTGAACTATGACATTTTAGCTAATATCATTAATTGAAGGAAAAGAAGCATTAGTATCTCTAGGGTCCACCTTCATGAATCTCCACCTAAATATTTTAGCATAAGCCCAACATACCTAAACCAAGTGTGATGTGGTTTAATGCCGGCCACACTTCTTCTGCGGAGGAGAAATATAGAAAAAATATCTTCGAAATCAGTTTACCATCTGACGAAATAATTAGTGGAATTGATTTTGTTTGTTTCGATCGGTTTTCAATACAAACGACCTTACACAGCAGAAGCATGAAAATGAAATGTTAACAAGAACTGGGACAACAAAGATATAAAATGGTGTAAGGCGCTTGCTTCGACTTTGACTAGACACTTGTTAAAAGCTAGACAACGTATGCGAACAACTTGGTAGGGATTGTTTTATTTGGGTTTTTGCATCTATACTCTTCAATTCCAGCCAATACTCATTAACTCAAGTTGGTATTTTGTAAAATTATCAGTTAATTTAATATCGGGTTGTGTTGTTTTGCGTTCATAAACCCCAATATTTGAACGAGAAATAACTATCCTTTTTTAGATGTATTTTTTTGTATTCCTCAGATACTGTCTCATTTTCAATTTTCAAATGTGGACTGTTCAAACTAATAAAAATTCCTAGCGATATAGTTGACATTATCTTGGAGCATCAAGTAAGGTTAACCCGTTGGTATACTCTTAGTCTTGGATTAGTTAAGACTATTGAGTATTGATGTGATATATTCATGCAAATGACTTTGTGAGATTTCAAGTAAGCAAAAATTTGATGGAAAAAAGTCAATTGCATTGCATTTTCCAAACACACCAGTTGGGCCGGGTAGCTTGGGAGATTTCTCATATTAGGATAGTTAAGACTTGAGATCAAATTTCAGGATCGTCTCATTTACAACTTTAGGATGTTTGAGATTAAAAAACTAGAGTGAGATTAGGGGTGCACACGGGTCGGGTCGAACCCGAAAACCGACCCGAACCCGACTGGTCGGGTCGGGTCGGGTCGGGTTGAGAAGCAACTCGGGTCGGGTCGGGTTGAAAAAATAGGAAACCCGAAATTTCGGGTTGGGTTCGGGTTGTAGGGGTCGGGTTGACCCAACCCGACCCGAAACCGAATATATATAAAGCTGAAATTTTCAGCCCAACCCAGTGACCCACTCAACACCCGCCCCGCCGACCACACCCCTTCTCCCTCTCTCCAGTCTCAACCCAACCCTAACCCTAGATCGACGCGCTGGCCGGCGATTCTCGTCTCTCACTTCCTCTTCCGGCGCGAGATCCAGGTGATGTGCTTCGCGCTCGGTCTGTTCGTCTCGCAAATCCTCAACGACCTCGTCAAGATCTCCGCCCCGACACCTGCGCTGCGCTCGAGGCTTGCGACGAAACCGTCCTCCAGGTAACCGATCACTCCATCATCCCACCCCTGTTCCGCCCTAGGGTTTCGTTTCCTACGAATATCCAGAGTTTCTGATTTATTTCGTTTACGATTTTGAAAAATTAACAATCAATATTTGCCATGTAATATTGCCATGGAGTTTTCTGATTTTCCTTCTTCTTTAATTCTTCAAGTAATTTCGCCATGTTCAATAAAATGTCAGAATGATTTGAAATTAGTCATAATCTTAGTTGCTTATATTCAGATTCTGTGGTGGAGTAATCTGAACAAATAGGAGGATGGACTGGAGATAAAATGTTGTTTTAATGCATGTATGTGAAGATTGTTGTTAGATTCCAGATGTTTTAATGCATGTATTCGAAATTTTTTCTCTTCGCATGTATTCGAATATTTTCTTTCTTTCTCATGGTTAACAGTGATATTAACAGTGATATTAACAATTTCGGGTCTAACCCGACCCAACCCGACCCAACCCGAAAATTTCGGGTCGGGTTGGGTTCAACCCGAATGGGTTCGGGTTCGGGTTTGGGTTGGGTATTTGTCTAACCCGAAAATTTCGGGTTGGGTTGGGTTACAGCCCAAACCCGACCCAACCCGACCCGTGTGCACCCCTAAGTGAGATAAGAATAAATTTAATAATAATAATAATACGAATAGTAATAATAATAATAATTCAAACACGTATAAAAGAAGTCAAAGGCACGTTTTTTTTAATCTCTTCGCCAAGTGTGATGCTAAATCATAAAGTACATGTTACAATCTCTTTACTTACAATAAGGTTGTCAAATGCATCCAACATAAATGTTGTCCGGAAAATTATCATTGAATTTTACTTTCCGAAGGACACTGAAATACCATGATTTAGGGTACTGAAATTCAAACAAAAACATGTCATCTAAACTTAATCAGAAACTGGAAGACAACTCAAAGAATTTAATTGTTTGTATTTGGCAACTGATTCAACTTTTGTTCATTATTATCTTTTTAAGTTAGTACGAATCGATATTTTACTATTTGCAACCAATTTTCTAATCAACGATACGTAGCCAATTTCGCAGTCCTTACAAAAATCAAAGACCCACAACAAATGCAAATGTTTGGATGGACGCTGAAGTGCTCATGTAAGCATGACCCTCTCCTCTTTAAACCACATTACCTTTTGTATTGTCCCTATCATGTATTGCGCACAAAACAAATCCACTATTATAACAAACAAATCCGACCACTTCCAGCTCTTATATTCAATTTTAAGTAGAACAGTTCCGGTGCAGAGAGAGAGAGAGAGATATTGCTTAATTATTGCATAAACCCAAAGCAATATTGGAGATGTTGATCACCCACGAAAAACAAAAGCTAAGAAAAAAGATGCTGATTGCCCACCAGTTACCAGATCCTTTCAATTTCTTGTCCTTTTCAATACTAAAGAAATAATTGCCCCTCTAGAGCTAAAGAGAAAGAAAGAAAGAAAGAAAGCAAGCAATTAATTAGTACTGACAAATTTAAGCATCAAATGGCTTCTTATGTGATAGCTTATAAAGAATATTCCAGTTGAGCAATCAAATAGCTAGAAGTAGCTACAATATAGTTATACTAAATACAAACCAAAAGTTTTATGATATCTAATTAAGTATGATCAATGTTTTCATTTTTATTTGAGTAGAGAAGTAAACACCAATTGAGTGGAAAAGGACCACATGAAGTTACCAATTCACACGCAACAAAAAGGAAAATTTACTGCACAACAAGCTGTAGTAAAACCTAACATGCAAATCTACGTGAACTAATCAATCAACTGAGGCCCCCCCCACAAGAAGGGATCATGATCATCTAGCCGGAATCCGATGCCGTGGCTATCGCACTCCGACGTGGGCACCCAGAGGGAAGAGTAGTGGCACAATCCATCCTCCAACCCTGAGAAAAGATCTGGCAAATCGAACAGCTTCTCATCATCATCATCATTGCTCGAGGAATTCACCGGCGCCGGTGAGCCGGGGACCGTGAGGTGCCCGCACTCGACCACAGCGGCTTTTGCGGCTGCAACTTGAATGTCCTTGGGGGCGGCGGTCGCGGGACGGGGAAGCAAGTGGACAAACTCGGGGAAATTCAGGTGGGCTGCGGCCTGGCCCTTGATGGTCAACTCAGCCACGTCGTGCGCCCGGGCGGCCATCTCGGCGGTCGGGTAAGTCCCGAGCCAAATTCTCGACTTCTTCCTTGGCTCGCGGATCTCCGACACCCACCGGCCCCAATTGCGCATCCGGACGCCGTGGTAGGTGTTGTGTTTGGTGTCTCGTTGCCGCTTTCGGTTGCTTTCCCCACCTTCTTTGGCCGGCTTCGCGGCATTCGGGTCGGTTTCGGGTGTCGTCGGGGAAGTGGAGGAAGTGGTTGTGGAAGAGGAAGAAGGAGAGGAGGCAGTGGCCTCGAAGTGTTCTTCCATGTTAATAGAAAAGTTGGTTGTGAATTGTGATAGACTACGGATTTGGTGATGAGGTTCAACTTATTATATACGGGGGACTGGGACTCTAGGAGAGGGATTGATATAGATGGGCCCATGCACAAATCGTTTTCTCTTTGGGTTTTTTTTTCTTCAATTTGCTAAGGCGTCTCAACCTTAGTTCTTGGGATGGACTGTGAACCACAGTGGTCACCGTAGACTACGGGAGGGTCTCTACACTTAACAAGTTTCTAACTACGCAAGTATGGAGTGACTTGTGGGTAAGAGTAGTGTTTCCTACCATGGTTATTTTCATAGGTGCGGTAAAATTGGTTCTTCACACTTATATTTTAACTATTTCTTTCCGTTCACCTACCTTCTCATCTTATTTGCTTGTATACGCTTGCGTCATTAATGGGGTTCACTATGTCACAAATTTAATTCAATTCCGTAAAGAATTTTACAATTTACATCTTCAAAATTAAAAATGTCATTAATGTTAACTAAAAAATAAATAGAGAAAACTCAAACCCACAATTCTCTCTCTTTTCTCTCTCTCCCATCCTCCCTCTTTCCAATTTTGTCTCATCTCTCTTTTTAGTCCCTCTTTTCTCCTCTCTTTCTCCCCCTAGCACTCTCTCCCAATTTCTCTCTCTTCTCTCTCTAATTCTCTACTCTCTCCAGTCATCTCTCTTTTCCTAACTTCTCTCCTCCCAACCCACCGGTGAAAGTGGTGGTGCTGCTGTTGGAGCAGGGAGGGAGAGAAAGCAGTGTGGTGATGATGGTGGTGGAGCGTAGAGCGTCCGTTGGGCTAGGAGTTCATTGTTTGGAACGACGAAAATGGGGATGAGGGGGTCGCGTGAGGAGGACTAGAGAGGAGAGAGAATAAGAAAGAGAGAGGAGAGAAAAATGGAAAGAGGGGAGAAGTGAGGGTTTGGGTTTTTTGTTTTGTTTTTTTAACATTAAGGATATTTTTAATTTAAGAGGGTATGCGCTAGAGGGTATTTTTAATTCCTATCCAAATTTCATGGAATTTGTGATGGGATGGGTCCCAATAACGACGCTAGTGCATACAAACAAATAAAATGGAAATATAGGTGCACGTAAGGATAGTTTAAATACGGATGTAAAGAATCAATTATGTGTTGTTTGAGATGCACTCAAGCAAATAACCTTGTTTTACAGAAGTTATGTTTGGGTACGTTAAATCTGGGACATGCCTTTGATAGAAGTTAGCAACTTCTTTCCAGTAGGTACTTTCTTGGTATTTAATCGAACCTAATGTCACTACTACAGAAAATGGAATATATGTCGGATGTACGAGGGTATATACGTCGCATATCAGCATTCCCAGATCCGACGTCTATGTTTACGTCGTCTATGCATAGACGTCGCACGTGCTTTATCCGACGTCGGTTGTATGTATTTAGGAATAGAACTGCTTTGTTTGTGTATTTAGGAATAGACGTCGGTTGTATGTATAAACGTCATCTATACATAAAGAATAGACGTCGGTCGTTATATAGGGCCGACGTCTATGCTTTAGGTATAAACGTCACCACCTTCTTCCGTGAGTTGAACTGCTTTGTTTGTGTATTTAGGAATAGACGTCGGTTGTATGTATAAACGTCATCTATACATAAAGAATAGACGTCGGTCGTTATATAGGGCCGACGTCTATGCTTTAGGTATAAACGTCGGTCAAATAACAGACGACGTCTATTCTTTAAGAATAGGCGTCGTCGTATACATACAACTAACGTCTATTCCTTTCTTCAGAGGAATAGAAGTCAGCTAATACTAAAAGCCGACGTCTATTCTTAAACCTGGACAAAAAAATAGCATCATGCACACTTGTATTTAGTCATCGTATTTGTAATTCGTGTACATACAACCTGCACCAAATTCGTTCACCAATACTTACACACTTTCATCCACATGTACATACAAGCATTCAAGCACAAACACAAACATACAAGCATACACAATTATTCAACACACTTGGAATTAATTCATACATAAACAATTGTCATTCATTGTAAAATTGAGGCGATTATATTAAGACATAAATTGTATGTTTGTCATACAAGTGAACTTGTTAACTAAATTACAAAAAAATGCTAGTGACAGGAGAACATCTTAGTTCATCAACATGTTTCTGATAAAATAACGAGCTCATCGGTCGTAAGTTTCATCGAGCTCCTGTTGCGAGAAGGGATCACTACTTTTTGGGAAGACCTATCAAAATACAAGTAAAAATTTTAATATCTAAATATTGAAACTACAACTATACAAGTGAATAATGATCTATATTACCTCGGATAGGCATACGTCTTGAGTTGCCAATTCGAGGATTTCTTTCATGTATCTCATCATGTAGTAACCACATTCCGTATTTCCAACCTGCTTCCGGTACTATAAATATAGAAATTTGCTAAATATATGTTCCTAACTTAATTAACAAAAATGAGAGAGAACGTACTCTCATTCCATACCATGTTATTCTTGCTTCTGTGGTTGTTCTCCTGCCACCTAAAGTTCTCTAAACCTTAATTGCCCTGAGTAGCACAAGTTAAACCTTCGTTCAATAATACTAATAAAAATACACAAATTACAAATACAATAACTAAAACGAACTTACAAATTTAGAAGTTTCTTTATTGAGTCTCTTGGTTTATTCGACCCCAACGGATCAAACCAATATGCCGAATTAGTCGTGGGGCATACAACGACAAGCATCCAATGAGCCTTGTTATATATAATTAGAAGTTTATTAAAAAATAAAATTCCACTTTGAATTACAATGTTTACCTCTCATGATAAGGGAGCAGATAATATCTTTTGTCTTCTTCTTTCGTGAGAGTCCCAAGCTGACCTGATTTATCGTCATTCCCGTATATATATGTAGATGGACTGATAAATCCAAATAGTTGATCTTCGGGAAAGACTGACTTTCTGGCGTCATAAAGATGTCTACAAGAGTAAAAATTATACTTTATTACAGTTTCGATAAAATTATTCAATACATTTCATTTTATACCAAATGAAATTCCCAAATCAGAGATGAGAACAAACTTGGGAGGACACACAACACGTCCATTTTGCACAGCAATCCACAATTCCGAACTAAAAATCCAGAAAAACACAAACACAATCAATCTCAAGCACCTAAATCCACAAACACATCATCAACACGTGAATTTTCTGAAAAACCATCAAATCGAATCCGACAAGCGTGAGTCACTCGAACGGGAAAAGATACATCTTTGATGACGGCGGTGAGGTTGGTGGTGACCTTGTTGTTGACGACGGCGTTCTCGGCCGTCCACTTGTCCAACCCTATTCAAAATACGAACAAAAATCGAAATGTTGGATCCGAATGAGAGGAGAAGTTTACCAAGAAAGAAATGACACATTACTCCACCTAAAATCCGAAACTAAACAAACCAAAACTAAACGAAACTCTTACGGTGGTTAGGGATGTGGAGGAAAACGGAGAATGCTGCAGATCGATCGCGGAAAAGGGTTTGGTCGCGGAACGAGTAGGGTTTGGTTAGGTTTTTGTCTGGAATGAATGACCTATAGACGTCGGATGTTATATACAGACAACATCTATACCCGACGTCTATAGGTCGACGTCTATAGTGTATAGACGTCGGATACAATGGGTATTACAACACCCGACGTATATAGGTCGACGTCTATAAGGTATAGACGTCAGATACAATGGGTATTCCAACAACCGACGTCTATTGGGTGACGAGTAAAGACTATTATGCACTAGTGTGTGGTTGATACGTAGAATTCCATTGGTAGGTTTGTCTATTAAATCGGTAGCACCCCACCTCAATATGTCACTCTTGGTGTGATAGGTATATAGTAAGTAGTGATAAGGTCTCATTTGTACCTTAGAAAACATCAAGAAGTTGGGAACTAGACTTATGAAATGACTTCTAGGTGATAAGTATTCTGGAAAATTGTAGAAAATCTAGAAGTCATGTTGTAGAAAGATTTCTTGGACTTAAAAATATGTACTAAGAGTGAATTTCAACTCTAAATGAAGGAAAAATATGAAAGTAAACACTATAACAGAACATGGTTTCACTGACGCCACCTATTCGTCGGCGCATGTCCTTATCTGTCAGTGAACACCGACGGATCTACCTACCGTCGGTGTAACTATTATGGGTGTTATGTTACACTGACGGATAAAGGTTGTCTATTTTACTTTTGGTGTGAAATTTCCTACCAAATACATTTCCGACAGATGGATACATACACTGACGAATACATTTCGTTGGTGCATTTTATTGGCAACCTACACCGACAGTACGTATCCGTCAGTGTAAGTTGCGACGTTTGTCGGGTTTTGATTTTCCTACTCAAAAGAAAGAATTCATCATAATTCAATAACCACAATTCATTCATCATTCACCAAACATTCATGCATCAAAAGTAAAACATCTAAACACAAGAACTCATATATATATATATGCATTCATCTCAAAACACTTCATACACAAAAGTTTTAATTTAATAGAAATTAAGTTTTGAATTCATTAAGTAGTCAAAAAGGTTAAACAAACATAACAGATAGAAAACAGAAATTCTAAGTTGTCAAATCTCACGTGCCAAACCTCATGTTCCTGCTCCACCCAATGGTCGGTTAACTAGGGGTGTAAACGGGGCGGGTAATACCCGTATACCCGGTCACCCGCCCCGAGCGGGTACGGGTATGGGTACAAAAATCCAAACCCGTTTAAAAATTCAAACCCGTATACCCGTACCCGTTTCCCGGTTAATAAACGGGTCGGGTACGGGTATACGCATTACCCATACCCGTTTACCCGTATACCCGTTAAGATATATTATATTTTTTTAATATTTTTTAATATTTTATATGTTATATATTATATATTTTTTATATATAATATATATTTTATATAATATATATTATATTTTTATATATTATATATTATACCCGCTATACCCGTTTACCCGCCCCGTACCCGCTAACTTAACGGGTACGGGTCGGGTACGGGTATATATGTTTTTTGCCGGGTATATACCCGTACCCGCTAATTTAGCCGGGTACGGGTACGGGTAGGGGCATACCCGACCCGTACCCGACCCGTTTACACCCCTACGGTTAACGTCATCTCGACTTGCCAACAGTGGTGGTGTGCAAATGAATGTTATAACAATACTTTGCACGATTGAAACATTATACATTAAGATTATTATTTATATAAATTAAGATATTAAATCTAATCCAACTTATTAAATTACAATAAAAAAACTCAATCCTTAGAACCCACGTTCACTATCAAGTAGTCGATGGTCGACTGCATCTCTGTGAGCTTGCTTTTCGTCTCCACTAGCTCGCTTCACAAAACTTTAGCTCTTGATCTTGCGGCACATTTTGCTCAACCTGCGATTTGGCTTCAATCTGTACTTGCAATGGCGTTCTGCACAGTTCGTAAATGTTTGTCGGGGTGACAAGATTGGAGTACGTCCTGGCACATCTTGTTGGCTTTTTTGCCTTAATCTATGTTTTGATGATTTAATCAACCTAATTTTAATTATAATCAATGTAGAGTAGCACACATTATGCATAATATATATATATTGTATTGTGCTAACTTCTACAGGTGATCAAGACTCAAGGAAGAAAGGATTCAAGTCAAGACATGTAATTAAGCTCTTTTGAAGACATGTAATTTGTATTTCTTTTTAGTCTTAGGAACATTGTGTGATTGAGGATACTTGAGCTAAAATAAACTTAAACACACTAGGTTCCCTATAGAAGTCACACACAAAATTTCACATCAATTGGACTTCAATAAATCACCCAAACTAGAACCGAAAAACACTTAAACCTTACTTGAACTGTTAGGACCAAATCGGTAGGCCAGAACGAGTTCTTCGTTCGACCTATTGGGTTGTTTATTCTATTACAAGATTTAGTGTTAAACCGGTCAACCGTTTAGAGCATTTTGTATGACTGTCTACATGTGTCACATGACCGTTAGACGTGTCGTATTCTACAACAGTTGGATTTCCCAAACCCCCTATTTTACCAAACTTCCGGTCGACCGAAAATTTTCTAGCGGTCTTCGGTCGACCCAGCCAACATTTCTTGGTCACCCTAAACACTCTGGAAGTTTCCGGTCGAACGTCTCCTAGACCTTGGTCGACCTAAACTCAAATTCTTCTTGAACCCAAGAGTGCCTGGATGTTTCCGGTCGAATCAACAATTTGCCATGTTTGACCGATTCTATTTTATTTGACAAAAAACCCTAGAACGGTCTATCAATCCCCTTAGCTAGTTCGACCGTTCACTTAAGTGAACTTAAGTTGTAGCCAAAATTGACCAACTGGTTGACTGGTATACCCGATTCGGCCGACCGAATTTGTGCTGAATTGTGTCCTGCAGGTTTCTATTTTGTGTATCTTACACAAAATCTTTCTAAACTTGCCCCAACGGCTATAACCCCTTAGGAGATTATAAATAGGTGTTCCCTTGATACAATTAGACAACTCTTCCAATTCCTATTGTCACATACACTTAAGAGAAAGCTCTAAGTCTCCCATTCCCCAAATCCTACTCTTCAAGGTAAACTTCCACACTTTAGTTTCAATTCATATCATACTCTAAGTATGCTCAAGTTAGAGAGTTACCGATCCACTCAAACATTGTTTGTAAAGAAGCAAGGACTTCGGTGAAATCCCGAAGTATCACTCTCGGGTTGTGAGAGGAAGAAAATCAAGCTAGCGAGGGTTGTTCGCAGAAGCTTGTGGTGTAAAGGCTTAATCTCTGCCTGGAATGAGATTCATAGTGAAGACGTGAGCGGAGCTCGAGGGAGATCGAGCAGAGCTTGCAATAAAGGAAGTAGGTGGGAGGCCGAATCTCTATAAAAATAGGGTGTCTTCTTTTGGTTTGCATTATTCTTCTTTACTTGCTTTTGTTTTTAAATTTTTCGCTGCACATCTTCGATTGAGCAAGTATAGGTTAATCAACCCTAAAATCGATTAGAACTAAGTCATACACGATCATACATGTGGTATCAGAGTCTTGTTAGCTAATTTCATTACTTAACCGTAATTTTAGCATGACCGAAATTGCATTCACGTCTTATGATTCATCTAGACCACCATATTTTGATGGAACAAACTATTGTTCATGGAAAGATAAAATGAAAATATTTTTATCCATGAATTTAAACATGTGGTCCATGATTAAAACTCCATATGAAACACCTAAGTATGAAACAATGGAGTTTAGAAGATGAAAAACAAGCTTCTTCAAATGCTAAAGTCATGAATGTTTTATATTGGGCACTTGCAAGTGAACTTTTTAAGGTGATTTGTTCTTGTGAAAGTGCACATGATATTTGACAAAGACTTGAAGATCATTTTGGCAACACTTCACTAAACTCAAGTGAAGATGAATCAACATCAATGGATGAAGCTCAAGAAAGATGGGACAAGAACACCTCCACATCTTACTCCTCATCAAGCTCATCCAAAGGAGAAGTTGCCCAAAAGAGCTACATGGCATTAGAGAGGGACGAAATTGAGGTATCCTCTAGCTCTAGCGATAGTTCTAGTTGTAGTTCAACTAATGGAACATATCTACAACATGCATTTCTTGAAAGCCAAGGAAAAAATTGATGACCAGGACACTATATCTAGCCTATAATGAAACAAAACACTAAAAAATCATGAACTAAAATAAGACATTAAATGACTGGATTACATCAACCAGTGTTTGATCATTCATACTCTATGAAGAAAAATCTTAATTAGTGAGGTGGAGTTATGGAAATCGAGAGAGAGAAGAGGTGGACAATAATCTGAAGCTACACATGAAGCGTGAGGATCACACTTTGAGAGGCCTCGTACGCAACGAATATCTCTCTTATAATTATGTCCTTCACTACACCTACGGGTACCTACTAGTAGGTGGTTACCTACTATCTGAGTATTCGATTCGAAAATTTCTATTTAGTTGGTATTTGGTTAGGTTCACGTTACCAATTTAATTTCGGATACGGATTTGGTTTAAAAAAATACCAATTAGAAATCAGATACGAATTTGGATACAATGTATTTCAAATTCGACTTATCCGAATTATTCAGGTACATGGCCAAATACACAATAGTATTCGAAAATTAGTATTTGAAAATTTTGATTCGAAAATTAATTACAATATACATATCTATTTAATTTCGGATAAATATCCAAATACCAATTAGTATTCGAAAATTTTGAAAATTCGGATTCGAATTCGGATAGTTCTACGGATTTCATATTCGAATTCAAATTTGATAATGGATTATGGAATTCGGATTCGGATATATCAGGTATCCAAGTCAAATTATGTGAGTTGCACCCCTAGTTACACCATACATTCGATTGGTAATCCTAATTAAAATAAGGATCCTGTGAGGCCCAAGTTGGGTTTCCCACGCACCTCCTCACGCTCCTAGTGTAGGATTTCATGTTTAATTACACATATATATTTTCAAAATTTTTATGTATAATAAGGATCGATTACAATTTTCTACAATTTATTTCATGCATGTATCAGTTTGTTTTAATAACTAGTTTCAAAAACTTATTAAAACAAACACAAGAGACTCTGAAATTCATACCTAGAAGTTCTCTAAAACTTCTTGATGTTCCAGAGACGTTGAGGAAGACGATCGTCGCTTCTCGTTGCGCCGGATGCCTCCGAGTGTTCACCGAAACCCTAAACAAGGTTGGAGAGAAAGGAGCTAGCCAATCAATCTCCAAACTAGCTTAGAATCTAACTACAAACCCCTTCCTTAATCTCTGAGATTTCTCCTTCCAAAGACTTAGAAAACTAAGAGAATTTTCGTGGATTTTTGTGGTGAATTTAGGAGAGAAAATATTTAGCAAACTTCTAACATAATTAAGGAGAATAAGGACCTATTTATAGACTCCAATCTTATTCTCAATCATGGCTATTCTTAAGTCATGTTTTCTTGACATTTTCTCTACAAACTAATTCCAAAATGCATTACATGCATCCACAAAACGTTTGACCAAGTTTGGAGCTAATCCAACCATTGATCAAATTAATCTCTTAATTATCAAAGGCAGAAAATCGATCGCAGTTCGGTTTACCGAGTCACACTCGGTTAACCGAATATGTCACGATTGTTTTACCGAGTATTGGACGGATGACGGATTCTTAAGGAGAAAAATTCTCCTTAACCGATCGGACGAATTCTCGTCTAAGACCGAGTGTCATTCGGTTAACCGAAGATATCGGAACTGGACATTGTTCGGTCGACCGTTTCTGGTTCGGTACACCGTACGAGAGTTCCAGGCACTTTGGTCAAGTTCGGTCAATCAACTATGACTATCTGTTCCACGTTCGGTTGACCGATCCATAGATCCTTCGGTCGACCGAACCATAACGGATTACCGAACTTTTACCCGATTTAGCCTTTTTTAAATTTTGGATTTATTTCCAACAAAATTTGAACTTTTGGGGTTTCTAGCAAATTCACAACTTGTGCAATATATTATCCTATGCAATAATAAATTATTGCACCCCATAATATATGCATCTCATATGAATTTATCATGATTCTAATTATGTTATATACAACATAATTGATTTTACTTGTTCACCACATGTGTCATATTTTCTATAAGAAACCTGACACATCATATGAACCAAAAATCAAGCTTCTTGTTTCCCGGTTTTTACGGTGTGACCTATGGGAGGATCTAGACTAAGTTGACAGTGATTTTAAGAGCTTAATATCACAAGCTATAAGTCGTATCTAACTACACATTATAGCTCTCAATTAGTTAGATGTCTTAATTCCACTCGAACCAAAACCCGATCCATTTAGTGATGGAGTGCACCACTTGTGTCCGTCCCTTGCCTCATGATATTAAGAATACACACAAAGTACTATTGTGTCATCTTTGTATTAGTATTAATTTCTTGATCTCTTTAAGCTAGTTATAAATATGTGACTTAACTCAAATCACATTGTGCACATTATAACTTTATTTTATCAAGGGGCCCACTAATATCATCACTCAATTAAGAGGGGCAATGATAATCTTTTGACTAACTATCTTCTTCAACAAAAGTTATACTTAACCAACCAATGCATTTACACTACACTCATCGATAGCTCAAGACAGTAGTCTAATTAAGCAATTCTTAAGTGATCGAATATAAGTCTCATATCAAAGAACCAAAGACACAGTAAAACATTAATGACACAGAAAACACAATTCTATAATGTTTTACTTATTAGGTCTATTCAGTATACAAAAGTAATATTTTCCTCTTTTGCGTATCCGTATTGTCACTCACTTGTAGAGTTACAGTGATTTATGACCAACACGATAATCTTAACTCGGTAATTAATGTCCCATGTTAATTACCATGATTGCGAATATCTTTTGTTTTATGTAAACTAATATCTTTTAGAGCTCTACGGTTAAGGACCAAGAGACTCTTCCTTAACACTTCTAAAAGACGAATAACATAAACAAGGAAAAAAATGATTTCTCATTCAATTCATAATAATTGACATTTAAAAGTAAAACTTTTAGAACACATTCCCTTCACCTAGGCCCTTCTAGCCACGTCAGGTTTTCGGAAAAGTAGATAGTATTTGGTAAAATACGGTTGGTTATGGTAAACTACGAGTACGTTATTATATAGTTTGTATTTTTTTATTTTTCTCCTCTCTATTTTAACATATATATTTTTTCTCTTTTCTCATAATTTCTTCATCTCTCTCTAACTTTTTTGTCTTTTTAACGTCACATTCTTTCTTTTCCAACACCTTTTTATCTCTTCTCTCGCATATTTTTCAATTGGTAATTACGAAAACTCACGTGCTAATTTGTCAATTGCTTTCGGTTAAACAACATATCATAGATGAGTAAATATTTTAATATAATAGGTAAATAAAATGATTTTTGGTTATTGGATACTTTATGTATACGACAATACACAAACTATGATAGTAAATAACTATACTTAGAGACTAAGGCTTGGTTTGGATGATGCTCCCAGATATGAGCTTCTCGTGGGAAATCAGTTTCTGGGAATGTGGGTCCATGAGCAGCTTCTTCCCCAGAGGTGAAGAGTTGTTTGGATGGGCAAAAGGCTTCTAGGAGCCTCGTATGTATTGTTGAAGTAAATTCTCAAATTGACCCCTGACTTTGATTAAATAAAAGCTTATGCATGTATATGTCGAAATCAACGGGATAAAATCGTCACAAAAATCCAACAAGTGGAGGAGCTGTCAGAAGCTCATCCCATGAGCTTCCCATCGACATGCAAAACATGCCTCGGTTGCCGTGTTGGGAGCCCAGTTCCACGGGATCCATTCACATGTTTTGATTACCCAAGTGAACTGTAGCAGCTCAACGATGGGAGGAGAGTTGGATCCCCTCCGATCCAAATGCAGTCTAAAATACCCAAAACTTGATACGAAAATATCTATATTACGAGATATTTTTTCTCTCATCTAATACCTTTTCCTCTCTCATCCAACACATTTTCTCTCTCAATATTTGACACATTCACAATTTGTTTCAATCCCTTTGTCACATTCTTCAACTTATTTTTTCAGCATTTTCTCTCTCTACTCCCACGTCTTTTTAGCAAGTAATTACCAAAATCTCACATGCTAATTTCACCATTGCTTTTAGGTAAACAAAACATCATGGATGGGTGGATGTTTTAATATATCAAGGGAAATGATACAAGTTTTGGTTACTTTTTAGAGTTTTGTTTGAACATTTTTTGTTATATCGGGTGATTCTTCAATTTCTGTTTGAGAATTATATGTTTTTGTTGTATGTTATAAGTATTCAAGATTTTGGCTTTTGATAGTCTATATATACAACAATACTCAAACTATAACAAGAAAATGTATACATCAAGAGTCGAAAATACTCATAGCATGATACGACAATACCCAAATTACGAGACATTTTTTTCTCTCTACTCTAACACTGTTTAATCTCTCATCCAACACATTTTCTCTCTTTAGACATTTTTACCCCTTTCTTTCTATTTTTTATTGTTTTTTTTTTCAATTTAAATTTAAATTAATATGCCTTCACATTATGATTACATTTGTTATTGTCACAAATCATCCACAAGTAAACAATTAGTGAAATGGCAGACGTTTTCCGTTGTATACCAATACTATACCATGGAAACACCTTAATATTATCACTTGTATACTCAAACAATAAAACAATGAAGACAAACATACAAATATTGAATATGTATTGGAATATGTAACTACCCAACAATAACACAAAAATTCCTAGTCTACAATTCAAAAAAACTCGTATGACAAACAAACTGATGACCTTTTTTTTTTGTTCATCCGGAATTAATACAACATTAATTAATACAAAATTATAAAAATTATAATATGAAAATACATTAACTATAACATGGAAATACCTATACTACAATAACAATACTCTTGACGCAAACACCAAAGAAGACCATAAAGCATGTTGTCATTCTCCTACTCCTCCATCCACCTGAACTTCCTCATCTCTCCAATTATCTCAAAATCCCAATCACCATGGACCGCACCATCAACACGTCCTCTCCTGTTGGAAGAATGATTTTCTTGAGAAAAAATAGAGATGCAGTAGAAAATGGAAATAGAAAATCAACATTGGAATTGGAAGTTTGTTGGGTATTTCTATTTGGTGATCTGGGTATCTTTCATCGTGTTTTGGGTAAGTTGAGAAGTATTTTGTTGTAAGATCAGAATCAACGTCGAAGGGTTCATCGTTTCAACATGATGTGTTATTTCATAGCTTCAAGTTGGATCTTGAACCCAAAACAAAGAAGACAATAGTTTCAATTTGTAAAAAACTAGGCAAAACAAAATAATGTACCTGAAAAATGAACAAAAAAATGAAAAACAACAAATGGAGGTGGAAAAGTAAAGGGCCTACTGACGTCTATACGCCGATATGGAGCGGCAGGAAGGCAAATGAGGTACTTTTGGACAGTGCTAGAGAGATGCTAAATAAGCCTGTGGTCGCGGTCCAGCATGCCTGTAAAGAAAGATATGTTGTCAGTGAAGATTTTGTGTGAAGCCTACGCGATTATGACAGGATTCGAGTGTATTGGAATGTGTGACTCGATCACCTCCTTTTCTCCTCACTCCTACTCCTCCTTATCCTTTAGTGCTAATTTTTTGAGACCTTCTTCAATTCGGCCACATGGATGAGAGGAACTGGTCCTTTTCGAGCTTTTGATTCTAGGCCATTTGGCTCCATCCTGGTTATCCCTTACATCATCAGTTCCCCGAGCCTCTAGTGAGTTACAGATAGGGCAGATTATGATGGTTCTGGGAGAGATTATACATGTTGGTACTAGATTCAAAAAATTAATGTACCGACACGATGTTCTACGTGAATCCACATTGGAGGTGACCGGTAGGTCCGTCAGGGCACTGAGAGTCTTCGAAAACTCTCTGCCATCACAATGCATCAAGGAATTTCTCCATAGTAGTATCAAATCAGCGGATGATCAACTGTGGAGCTTTCCGTGGGTCCTGCATATTCCAATTTGCGAAAACTTCTTGATTGGTCTCCTACTAAATGGGTCGATCTTGCTCGGAACGAATTAGCCAGACATGTAACGCCCCGAGCCCGGACATGTGCTTACCCACCCAAACCCGGTGCGTTAAGATACGATCCACAATCCTGACCGCTGCGAACTCTGATATTTAAATCCATCTGATAAGCCCATAATAATCTGAAAAATATAATCAAAAAATTGTGAGCTCGACAGCCCGCAAGTTCCAACCGTCAATCAATCAAAATCATAATCATGTGGAAAATAATACAAAATATGACATTCAGTCAATAAGCACAATCAAGAGACATGCATCACAAATAAAATGCATGCATAACAATCTGGAACTCCCATTCGGATTCGACAACATCCTATGCTTTTGAAATCTATCAATCAGTGAGACACACACCTGGTAGCTCCACACTAACGGCAGGCAGCTCTTTCCTCTCTCGGGTGGCTCCACGTTGTCCGCTAGGCAGCTCTTTCCTAAGTTGCTCTGCCAGAAACATACACACAGCCACAAGACATGTCGACCGAAACATCACCATGCAATCATATGCATATCCATAAAATCAATATTAATACTCAGCATGCATGCAACTACGAATATCAAGAGAGACAAACATGATACGAAACTGAAGAATAACGAATCAGTATTTATCTGTCTCGCAACCACAACCTTGATTCGCAACCCAAATCAAATCTCCAGGTTTCATATTTCCTATTTTCTTTTATCTCTTGCACAACAGAAGCCTAACAACTAATAATCAACATCAAAAATTATTGATCATACCAAAAATCAAATTCAACTAATTAACTAAAAATCACTCTACCTTACCTTTATTTCATCACGTTCTTCTCTCTTCCAAACTCCTCTTCTTTCTTCACCTTTTATAGGCATCCAACTCCACCGCCTCTCAACTCATCTTCTCACCATCACACGTGTAAAAGTTGGGCAATTTGCCTTTAAACCTCATCTTCACCTAAAACCATACATAAATCCAATAAACTTGATTAGCTTTTAATTAAGGTTTGGGTTCTCACAAGACCACCCTAGACGAGTGTAGCTAACAACGAAGGCTTTTCCACAAACTCTGGTATTCGTCTTCGTTTTTTTTCCATTTTCAGCCTCTGAAGGGAAATTTCCTGCAGCCGATCAGTTGGGTTGAAGTTGTCATTGACTCTTATCGACTGACTCACATTTCTCTACCATAGTGGATAGATAAGGCAACACTTCTTCGAATAATCCACACTCGACACTGTGGAAAGCTTAAGAGAGTGGTAAAGCCAAGAAGAATTGGGTAGGAAATGCAGAAAATCAGTGAAATAATGGATTGTTGACAATAAAATGTTACAAATGCGAGATTTCATAGTTGTAATAGACGTAGGAACAAAAACAAATACGAATAATAACCCAAAATTAGGTAAAATCACCAAAAAAGTATCATGAGTGGTGGAAGCCATGAGAAGGGAAGGTGACGGTGAGAAGGAAATGAATCGGATGAATGGTTAGAATTTATATAATGTTTTCTTCCAAAAAAACTGAAATGTTTTAAATTTAAAATACTGAAAATGTACTACTTTTGGCAAATCATGTGTGCATCAGCTACTTTTGGCATAGCAACTACTTTTAGATGCAGGTGGGTAACTTCGTAGATGTGATTGAGTATTATATGGGTATATTATATAAAACGTATGAATTGTTTAAATACGAATACAATAAAGAAGGAAGATGTTTGTTTTCTTGTTCACGTTAGCACGCATTGAATGAAGGTAAGAAACAACAAGAGATCTTTACTTTCCTTAAAATAATGTCATCTAACACAATCAAATTGGCATCAATCATGTGGGAGTGGGATGGGCTTGCCTGGTGGTGGGCTTGCATTTGAGCAACTTGCGACACTCTTGAATCCTCCACTCCGACTTGGAGCCGTGCTTAGCTTGGTGGGGCCACAAATATTTTCAGCTTTCTATGTAAAAACAAAAGAGCAAGAGGGAGTCAAATTGTCTCATTTTAGGACAAACCAGGATTGATCTGTCGCATGATCTGCATTATTGACAAGAATAAGCTCGCCACGAGGATTCTTAAGAGAATCCAATGACACTTTTGATTGCAATCACATGGAATGTGAGTTCCTTGTTTTTATGTCACAAGGAGAAAGTATATGCAAATGTACTTATGTACACAGTAGTATTTGCATGATTTTGAATCTTACAAATAATTGCTGCATGTTTTTATTTTTTTATTTTTTGGGTGCGTAGAGGATTATTCTTTTGCTAATGAATGAGTTCAACGGGAGAAGATGGACATTTATGATTTAGTTCTATATGATCTGACCGAACCCTATTACATGTGCAACATTTAAAACTTGCAGGATGATATTATCAAAAATGGTTGATGGCACACAACCGTGATCACTAAGCGGTTATTTGAAATTGATCTTTGTACCTAATAATGATGAGGATAATTCTTTTTCCTGGCATACTATCTTATCTTCTGTAATACTAAGTGGTATACCTCAGAGTCAATTTTTGATCTTTATCTACTAGTCGAACTAATTTCCTTGAATTTTGAAAGTATCCCTTTCACAATATTAGTCTTGCCTCTTGTTAGGTTGTAGTAGCCATTTCTCGACAAACAATTAGTCACAAGCAATTATAATAGCCCTTAATCAGGGACAAATTTCAAATCCGACCACCTTAAACGAAGAAAAGCACTGGAGAAACCTAACCAAAATCTTCACTACATTGCATTGATAAGGAAAATGACACGATAAATCAAGCTTTTTTAGTACCGTTTACTGACCATTCAATCCTTCATGTCCTTATTCTGCCGGTACTTTGTCACCATCAAAAAAATAAAAACACTGTACTGCAACAAACACCCGGTTCTCTGCTACGACTTCAACACGGAGCATGTTCAGTTGATTTTTATCCTCAATTTTTTATAAGATTTAGTAGATTCAGAACTTCGTGATGGCTGTGATATTACCAGATCTGGCATACCCACCAAGCAAGCGCATTCTTAATTAATTGTCCAAGGTCAGATTTTTTCTTGTGGCCTCTACTAGGCCACGGGTTACGTGACTGTTACTGATTTTATATCTTAAAATGGTCGTTTAACGGTAAAGCTGAAAAGAACTATTAAAAAAACAGTAAAGCTGAGAGAAAGAAGGTCTCTGGCCTCTTAAGTGTAGCACTTTAATCTTTTTTTACGATTGATAGGATTAATTTTTAATTATTAAGGTGTGTTACGTTAGTGTATCATACTAACGATCGGTTGCTACAAAGTGGATGAATTAGTTAATTCAGAGATACTCCTTGTGTTGACACTTCATTCTTAATAACTTCTAGTGAGTTTTTTTCTTTGTGAAATTTTTGTAGGTAACGTGCACCACATCTAAGAAACATTGTTAAAAAACTTAGTTCAAATGACTTATTGTTGACCTTGATCTAATTACTTCCAATTTCAGAAAATTATAGTCAATCAACATCAGATATTTTGGTTTGAAAGTGAAATTAACTTGCTCAAGACACCTAAGTGCTTTAACCATGTTTTAAAAAAAAAGACCTAAAAGGTGAGTATGTTCTAACTTAATAGATGAGAATGCATATGAATTGGTTTGATTGCATAAGTGACTTAATTGAGTTGTCGCAACTAAGATGACTACAGAAGTGCTATAAAGAAAGAAGACTCGGTCACAAAATCACAAACTTAGGGACTATTGAATTCTGAGTATTAAATCAAAATTAATTGTTGATGAGTGAAGCGGCAATACAACTTATAACTTATGAGAAATTCCATAAATTCTTCGAGGTAGGACCACCCGGTGATTTACTATATCTAGACTTCAAAACTGTGACTTCTAAACCAAATCCACCCTACATACCTTTAAGCATAAGATAATTTTTCTTTATAACATTTCCCAAGAAATTGTTGGAATATTAAATCCATGTATGAGTTTAATCCCACATCGGAAGATGTCAGATGGGAAAAAATGTATATAACATTTTCTCTATTTTACTATATAAGGACATGCACTCCATCCAAAATTATACACAATACACACAAGTTCTCTCTCTCCACCACAACACCACTACTTGTTAAAAGCAACATTATGGGTCTTGATCTGCTCTCGTGGTTCGTCAGAGTCATAGTAGTGTGACGACAAAGACGTTGCAACCGTTCTTTCCTCGGAGAAAGCACCTACGCCCAATCACACCGGTACATGGGGACGATAATTTCCTAAGGGGAGTCTAAAAAGACAACTCGATTAAATTGTTCTTTATTCTTAACTTTGTTTGTTTTTGATGTTCTGACTGCATGGATTTGTTAATTGGTTTTATTTAGATTGTAATGAACTTTATAATCGACGTATATATCACATTCTTATGCAAATTATTATCATTTTTGTTAACAATCTTGGAGAATTTATAGGTTAGGACGAGTAATCAATGGTTTGCCCTAAAGTGGGCATGTCAGGAATGTTCGAAAAATTTACAAGACAAAACTTCAAATGTTAGCAACAACGAATGAAAATTGGGTTTACCAGAATAAGATTAGATGATGTAATTGAAAATGTTACCTCTTTTATTAATTTGGATGATCCCACAAATATAGAAAATCATGAGGTGTGGATTGAGAGACAAAAATTGTGTTGAGGATGCATATTGTTGACTTTGTCCAACGTGCTCTTTGATGTCTACGGTTCATCTTCCTCCTCCATTGCAAAAGATTTATGGGATAAACTTGACAAGAAATATAATACTTAGTTCACGAAGTATTAAGTTGGGAAGTTCTTAAAGTTCCAAATGATAAAGGGAATGTTAGTTATCGAACATGTCGAAAAGTTCATGATTCTAATACATGGCTTCAAAGAGGTGGACATGAAACTTCCCGAGAAGTTTCTGGTGATGTCCATCATTGAGAAGTTTCCTCTCTCTTGTGAGGACTTCGGTATGTCTCTTAAGCACAGGAAAGAAAAATTGACTATGGATGATCTCATTGTTGCCATAGGAATCAAGGAGGAATATCGTGGTGAAAAATCTGTGATGCAAGTTGAGTTTCAACCAAAAACAAACATGTTAGTTGGCTCCTACAAAAAACAACAAAGAACAAACCATGTTGGAATTATGGACCGGTTGAGCACTAGGCTAAGGATTGTCCTTCAAAGAAAGTCAAAGGCCAACAAAGTGACACTAATTCGAGTCCACATGTCCATGTTTGACTGCTATGGAGGAGACCAACAGTAAGTTTGTTTCTGTTGACCCTCGAGTCATTTTCATTTACGAATCATATGAGTGTAGGATCGTGTGGGTTATGGGTCCACTAATCACTTTTAATCTAATCCCTAATTTTCTACTTGATTAAGCAAACAAATGCGCAGCGGAATAAACAAACAAGTAGAGAAAGAAAGACAATGCAAACCACAAAAGACGCGTCGGTTTTTATAGAGGTTCGGCACCCCACCCGGGTCCTAGTCCTCTCTTGTAAGCTCCGCTCGACTCCACGAGCTCCGCCTACGTCTTCACTAACCACTCCCCGTTCCGGGCCGGGAGAGAACGCCTTTACACCACAAGCAACGCGAACAACCCTCGCTTGCTTGAATTCTTCCTCTCACAATCCGAGAGGGACACTTCGGGCTTTCACCGAAGTCCTTGCTTCTTTTGACAACACTTGTAACTGAGTGGGATTCACTCTCTAATTGAGCACACTTTGAGTAGGATGAGTATATGATCAAATGTGTGAAGTTTAGGCTTAAAGAGTGTAGAATTGGGAGCTTTGAGGATTGAGGTTTCTCTCTAATGTATTGGGACAATTGGAGTTTGAGAGTTGTTTTAACAACAAGTCTTGATCCTCTATTTATAAGCTCCTAAGGTATTCTAGCCGTTGGGGATAGATTTGATTGGGTTTTGTGCAAGATACACAAAGCAGAAAATCAGGCTGCAAATCTGTCCAGAACCGGTCGACCGAAACTAGTAAACCGGTCGACCGTTAACTTGATTTCAAAGAGAACGGTCGAACAAAAGAATATTCGGTCGGACAAACGAGCTAGAACTTAACTCTACTTAAGTGAATCGGTCGAACCAAAGTATGGGGCGGTCGACCGAGAAGGGGATTCGGTTGAGACAAAGGTCAATCGGTCGAACGAGAAATGTGTCGACCGATAGCAGGGAATTTGGTTTCTGAAAATATGTTCGACCGGTCGACCGAAACAAGGTCTTCGTTCGACCGGTTACCGAATGTATTTTGGGGTTAAGTTTTGTTTTATACGAATACGACCGTTATAGGAATACGACAAGAAAAATGGTCATATTAAAATCCGGGATCGGTCGACCGAAAAGGTAGAACCGGTCGACCGGTAGAGTTCGGTAAAATCACTGTGGAGAGTCTGTTATAAACCGGTCGAACTGAGAACTGGTTCGGTCGACCGGTTCACACAGGAAATCTGAGTTTAAGTTTATAAGTGATTTCCGACTAAGGTTTGGGTGATCTAATGAAGTCCAAATAAGGTGAAATTTCGTGTGTGACTTCTATAAGGAACCTATTGTGTATGTGATTGGTTTTTAACTCTTGTATGCTTAATTTACACATGTTTCTAAGACTCAAAATAAAATCAAGATTACAAGTCTTCATTTAGCTTTATTACAAATCTTGACTTGATTTCCTTCCTTCCATGAGTCTTGATCACCTGTAGAGGTTAGCACATGCAATATATATGCAATGCAATATGTGTGCTACTCTACATCATCATAATTAAGATTAGGTTAATTAAATCATCAAAACCTAGATTAAGGCCAAAAAGCCAACAATCTCCCCCTTTTTGATGATGGCAACCTATATCTTAATTCTATCTAAATACATGGAATTTGTATATGTAAACTATGCATATTAATGCTCCCCCTATAGATGTGCATAGTTTTTGTTCAATTTTATGCCAAATTCCAAGTTACCCCCTTAATTATCTCTCCCCCTTTGACATCCATCAAAAAATAATAATTATTTAAGACTTTAAGCTTAGAATTTGGATATCTTGTAATGAAGTTGCTCCCCCTAAATTTTGCACTTCATTACTCTAATAAAAGATATTACATTTAAGCTCCCCCTATCAATAAGGCTAAATGGAAACAATGAGTATGATTCAAGTTAAGTTCATTTAAGTTTCAACTTAAGCCTTATTCTAACATCCATTTAAAATTTGACATTTAGAATCAATGGATGTGATAAATGATTTGCAATGAATAGGGATAATGATTTTCAATGAATTGAACTATATGATATGTCAATTAAGCATGTGAAGCTAGATTATAGCTAATTTAACATGAATTGTATATATAGGAATTTATACCAATGTTGAATTCGAATTTAGCTTCAATCTCATTTGGTGATGCAACCGGATTTGAATTTGACTCTTGAGCTCACCCGGTCACCACCAATCTCCTCCTCAAGCTCCTACAAGAGTAGATTTAGGTACCCAAACAACTTTGGTCCTTGAGTGTTAGCTTTGGGAATCCACACCATTTTGGTTTTAGGAGCCCACACACTTGAGGAAGTAGACTTAACAAATAAATGCTTGCCATTTAATGTAGTATGAGATACATGGTTTTTTAATTGAACATTGTATCCTAAACCATGTTTAGCTAAGGATTGTCTTTGACTACCTAAAAGCATATCAAGCATTTTTGTTCCTTTAGTGAACATTTCTAGATCTTTTCTTAATTGCATATTTGAAACTTTAAGATCTACATGTTCATCAACAATGGGTGTTTTACTTAGACTAGCAAGTGATGATTCATTTGATTCAAGTCTAGCAATCACCTCATTCTTTTCATTCATGATTAATTCAATTTGGCATTTGAGATCATTTATAGTTTTTCTAGCATTTTTGTTCTTTTCACAAATGATCTCATATTGTTTAACTAAATCATGAAATGCATTTTGAAGCTCATCATGTGTATAATTTTCATTATTTGCACTAGAGTTTGAGCTATCACTATAATAAGACTTAGTTGAGCATGAATTACTAGAACAAGAGTTAGAATCTACCTCACTTTGATCTTCAATAGCCATGAAGCATGAGTGAGCCACTTCTCTTCTACTTTGCAAGGAAGAAGATGATGATGATGGTGATGAAGAATCATCCCATGTAGCCTTGTGTGCTTCCTCCTTCCTTTCTCTTCTCTTGCTCTTCTCCTTTTCTTTTCTCCTCTCCCTTCTCTCCTTTTTCTTCTCCCCTTCTCTTCTCTCATTTTCACTCTCCTCCCTCTCTTTTTCTTTTTCTCTTTTCTCACTTCTTCTACCTCTTCTTTCATTCTTTTCTCCTTTATCCCTCTTGAGGTATTTGAAGAAGTCTTGGGCAAGGACCTCAATGTCCTCTTCTTCCACCCTCCTTGGCTCATCAAAATTTGCATGTAATGCCACCACGGAGTTTTTCTTTGATGCTTCCTTCTCTCTTCGATGACTCAATTGGAGCTCATAGGCCATGAGATTTCCAATGAGTTCCTCCATCTTCAATTTTGAAAGATCGTGCGATTCTTCGATTGCCACGACCTTGTCTTCCCAATCGTTGCTCAATGACCGGAGGAATTTTCGAGTCATCTCTCCTTCATTTATCCTTCTTCCAAGAATCAAAAGAGAGTTAGTGATATCGGTGAAGCGAGTGTTCATGTCGCTTATGTTCTCACCGATTTGCATAGAAAATATTTCATATTTATGCATGAGGAGACTTATCCTAGTTTCTTTGGTTTTGCTATCACCCTCATGATGCATTTGTAACATATGCCATATTTCATTTGCACTTTCACATCCCCTAATTCTATTGTATTCTCCCTCATTAAGGCCACAATAAAGAATATTCATAATTTTTGAATTCATTTCAATTTCTTTCATTTGAGCCCTAGATAGAGAATCTAAATCATCTTCATTTGGGGGTATGTATGGATTTTGAATAAACTTCCAATACTTAAGGTCATTTGATATTAAAAAGATTTTCATTCTATTTTTCCAATAATCATAATTTGACCCATTAAGCAAAGGAGGCCTTGTGGTGCATAAACCCTCTAAGTGATTAGATGTTGAAGCCATGCTAAAATTACGGTAAAGTAATGAAATTTAGCTAACAAGGCTCTGATACCAAATGTAGGATCGTGTGGGTTATGGGTCCACTAATCACTTTTAATCTAATCCCTAATTTTCTACTTGATTAAGCAAACAAATGCGCAGCGGAATAAACAAACAAGTAGAGAAAGAAAGACAATGCAAACCACAAAAGACGCGTCGGTTTTTATAGAGGTTCGGCTCCCCACCCGGGTCCTAGTCCTCTCTTGTAAGCTCCGCTCGACTCCACGAGCTCCGCCTACGTCTTCACTAACCACTCCCCATTCCGGGCCAGGAGAGAACGCCTTTACACCACAAGCAACGCGAACAACCCTCGCTTGCTTGAATTCTTCCTCTCACAATCTGAGAGGGACACTTCGGGCTTTCACCGAAGTCCTTGCTTCTTTTGACAACACTTGTAACTGAGTGGGATTCACTCTCTAATTGAGCACACTTTGAGTAGGATGAGTATATGATCAAATGTGTGAAGTTTAGGCTTAAAGAGTGTAGAATTGGGAGCTTTGAGGATTGAGGTTTCTCTCTAATGTATTGGGACAATTGGAGTTTGAGAGTTGTTTTAACAACAAGTCTTGATCCTCTATTTATAAGCTCCTAAGGTATTCTAGCCGTTGGGGATAGATTTGATTGGGTTTTGTGCAAGATACACAAAGCAGAAAATCGGGCTGCAAATCTGTCCAGAACCGGTCGACCGAAACTAGTAAATCGGTCGACCGTTAACTTCTATCGGACAAACGAGCTAGAACTTAACTCTACTTAAGTGAATCGGTCGAACCAAAGTATGGGGCGGTCGACCGAGAAGGGGATTCGGTTGAGACAAAGGTCAATCGGTCGAACGAGAAATGTGTCGACCGATAGCAGGGAATTTGGTTTCTGAAAATATGTTCAACCGGTCGACCGAAACAAGGTCTTCGTTCGACCGGTTACCGAATGTATTTTGGGGTTAAGTTTTGTTTTATACGAATACGACCGTTATAGGAATACGACAAGAAAAACGGTCATATTAAAATCCGGGATCGGTCGACCGAAAAGGTAGAACCGGTCGACCGGTAGAGTTCGGTAAAATCACTGTGGAGAGTCTGTTATAAACCGGTCGAACTGAGAACTGGTTCGGTCGACCGGTTCACACAGGAAATCTGAGTTTAAGTTTATAAGTGATTTCCGACTAAGGTTTGGGTGATCTAATGAAGTCCAAATAAGGTGAAATTTCGTGTGTGACTTCTATAAGGAACCTATTGTGTATGTGATTGGTTTTTAACTCTTGTATGCTCAATTTACACATGTTCCTAAGACTCAAAATAAAATCAAGATTACAAGTCTTCATTTAGCTTTATTACAAATCTTGACTTGATTTCCTTCCTTCCATGAGTCTTGATCACCTGTAGAGGTTAGCACATGCAATATATATGCAATGCAATATGTGTGCTACTCTACATCATCATAATTAAGATTAGGTTAATTAAATCATCAAAACCTAGATTAAGGCCAAAAAGCCAACAATGAGTGGTTGGTTGACACATGGGCTGATGTGCACGTATGTGCTGGTCATTCCATGTTTGTCTCTTACCAGCCTGTTGATGGAAAGACTATGGTGTTGGCGAATAGAAACATTGCGAGGATGTTTGGTGTTGGACGTGTCGATCTGAAGTTACCTTCAGGGAGAGTTCTTTCACTACACATGATGCATTATGTGTTTGTCATTCGTCGTAATATTCTTACTAGTCCATGTTTGGTAGTTAAGGTTATAAAGTGACTTTTAAGTGTAATAAAGTTGTAATAACTTATTTAGGTACTTTTATTCACAATGGGTACTTGTCTGGTGATGGTTTTTTTACTTCATGTTGAACATGCATTTGATAATCATAATGCTATTTGTGTGCATGATGAAACTTCTTCTCATGTTTATTCTATTGAATCTTATGATGTATGGCATGGACGTTTAGGACACGTGAACTATCAATGTTTGAAAAAATAATGAATTTAAACATGATTCCAAAGTATATCATTGAGAATAAAAAATGTCAAGTGTGTGTATAAGCTAAGCAATCTAAGAAACTTTTTATGATGGACTAGGTAATGTAATATTTTAGAATTTATACATACTAATACTTGTGAATTTAATGACACATTAATTAAGAATCATAATAAATATTTTATCACTTTCATTGATGATAGTCAAAATATTGTTACGTATACCTTCTTAAAAGTAATGATAAAACATTGTCTAATGAATCAAAGACTCAAACTGAAAAGAAACTCAAGAGGTTGATATCCGATAGAGGTGACAAATATACTTTAAATTTATTTGATCAAATTCATCAGAGTTGTGACATAGTTCATGAGGAAACGACGTCATATTCACCACAATCTAATGGGATTGCTTCACGAAAAAATAGTACATTATTTGATGTGATTAATACATTGTTAGAGAGTTTAGGATTACCGAAATATATGTCAGGGAAGCTCTGAATGAAGGCTGAATACGGGTTGTCATATTCTGAATAAAGCTCCCCATAAACATAAGGAGGTCAGTCCTTTCGAACTCTAACATGGTTGAAAATCAAGTCTTAAATATCTTAAAGTTTGGGGTTGTCTTGTAAAAGTGGTAATCCTTGAACATAAAAGGAAAATAATTGGTCCCAAGACTTTGGATGCAATATTTCTCGGATTTATGACTAACAATTATGCGTATAGATTCTTAGTAATCAAGTTCGAGATATCTGACATAGATGTTAACACTATTCTTGAACTTCGTGATGCAAGATTCTTTGAGGATGTATTTCCCATAAAACCTGGAGTTTCTCGACAAATTTCACCTGTGGATGATCCCTCTACTTCCAGTTCCATCCATGAACATGTGGTAATCATGAAAAATGTGGGGGCAGATCCGTCCATTACCCAACCTGAGTTTTCATAAGCTCAAGTAGAAGTTGAAATAGAAGAAACAAACGGTCTAGGATTACTAAGGGCTTGGGAAGTGATTTTATCACATACCATATCGAGGGTGATCCTAATACTTTCAAGGATGTTATGGCTTCTTCTGAAGCAAAGCATTGGAAAGATGCAATCAAAATTGAAATGGACTCCATTGTCTCTAGTGGGACATGGGAGTTGGTGAATCTTCCTCCGGGTTGTTCAATAATCGGTTGTAATTGGATATTCAAGAAGAAATTGAAATCATATAGGTCCATTTATAAGTACAAAGCCAAATTAGTTGCCAAGAGTTTTAAACAAAATGAAGGAATATATTATTTTGATACTTATTCCCCCAGTGTCTCGCATGACTACTATTTGAGTACTTTTAACATTGGCATCCATTTATAATTTTACAATCCATCAAATGGACGTTAAAAAATTGATTTTCTTCATGGTGATCTTGAAGAAGAAATTTATATGGATTAGCTTGAAGGATTTGTAGCTTATGCAAAGCAAGAGCAAAGTTTGTAAACTTGTTAAGTCACTTTATGGACTCAAACAATATCCTAAAATATGACATGAAAATTTTGACAAAGTCATATTATCATTTTGTTTCTAGGTTATTGATTCTGATAAGTGTATGTAATGCAAAGTTAAAGGTGTGGCATATATTGCAATGTCGATGACATATTACTATTTGGCTCAAACCTTGATATAATACATGAAACAAAGTCCTTGTATACTAAGTTTGAAATGAAAGATATAGGTGTTGCAAATGTGATCTTGAGACTCAAACTGACTAGGTCAGTTAAGGGTATCTTCATATCTCAATCTCACTATGTTGAGAATGTTCTTAAGAGATTTGGATAAACAAATTGTAGATGTGTGAAAATCTCATATGATTCTTCAAAACCTTTGTACGAAAATAAGAGTGGTCTACCAGTTTCATAATTGAGATATTCTCAAATTGTATGTAGTTTGATGTATTTTGCAAATTACACACTGCAGATATTTCTTTTTCGGTGAGCAAGCTAAGTAGATACACAAGTTGTCACAATCATACTCATTGGGAGGCTTTGAATAGAGTATTAAGGTACTTGAAGGGTACTTCTACCATTAGGCTACATTATGGTAAGTTCTCAGCTATACTATAAGGGTATAGTGATGCAAGTTTGATAGCCAAAAACTCTAAGAGTAATGATGTTACATTGTATGTTTACTCTGGGTGGAGGTGCAATCTCCTGGAGGTCTACTAAACAAACCATATTGCCTCAATCTACATTTGAGCGTGAACTTTGTGCTTTGACACAAGTGGAATGGAAGTTGAAAGGATTACTTTCTGAATTGCCAATGACTAGCAAAACAATTCGTGTGATATATTTACAATGTGATAGTATGACTACTGATGTGTTCGTTTTAAATACCGCAAGTGCACGACATCGGTGAAGACGTGACAAATACGGGTCGATCCACATGGAGGTGTGTCGACTCTTGTTTTTTCGAAGGTGAGTGGAAAAAATGGGAGAAGAAGTTGATGACACTAAACTAAACTACATTAAACTAGTAAGCAACAAACAAGGAAATGAAAGCACGAGAGTAACTAAAACTAAACTAAGCAACTACTAATAAGAAAGATGAAACTCAAGAATAAAACCCCCCAAAGGGTGGAGTGTGAACATATATAAGGTGAGAGAAGTGATGAATGACGCATGTAAGCATGTGTGTGTGTTCATGCATAGGAAGTGTCTAAAGATGTGACAAAATCTATCAATCCATTCACACAGCATACTAGTAATTACTACTTGATTATCACAAGATGAGGCTCAACATGAGAAGTGTAACATTATGGCAAAACTCATCAAAAACCAGGAACTCATGTGAAGAACAAAGCTAAGCATGAGAAGTATCTGAAATTTATGGCAAAACTCATCAAAACAAAGTTTCTTCAATCAATCAAGCAATTAAACGCTAATACAAACACACGACTAAAATGTAGCATATCCAACAGGAAATTTCAGCCAATAAACATGAGGAAATCAAGTATGAGAAGTGTCTAAATCTTGTGGCAAAACTCATCAAAAATCCCCCAACATGTAGATGAATAAAACAAACCCGATGAACATACAAACATTCAAGTCTACACAATCTAAATTCATCAATCTTTCAAAACCTCATAAATGTGCATCATCTCCACCCCCAAAGGGGGATAAAACTACTCACTACTCATTATGTTAACATTCAGATAAAGAAAAGAAAACATTCTAATTATACTAAGATTACTAAAACATAATTAAGCTAAGCATGCAAGAATTAGAAAAGATACAATATGAACTAACAAAACATTCTTTATTGCTCACTCACATTACAAGTAGCATCTCTCCACTAGAGTTTTGCTCTAAGGCTTTACTCCAAATAGAGAGAATGACCACCAAGAGAGGAGATGTCTTACAAAGGAGGAGGAAGAGTTCTATTTATAGCCATGGAAAAAGATAACCCGGGACAATCCCCCGGTATGGGACCAAACGCATACTATAAATTAACATAAAACAACATAATCGAACACCCGACTAAACCATGAATTGTTTAGAGCAATTTCGACCACCAATTGGCGGTCTGGATTGGGTTGATGGGGTCTGGTTTTGGGTGGCTTGATTTCTTCATGTTTACTGAACCCGATTTGGTTGATGAAGTTTAAACCCGGATCTAATTGCCAAAATACTCCCCATGATGGTGTGGAACTTCTTGATTTTCTCATTGGTCCTTTTGATTTACATTCGGGTCATTCACTCTTGCATCTCAGTCCATAAGTTTTGCAATTAAGTCATTTATCTTGCTTTTAGGTCTTTTTGTGTCTTTTCTTCTCACTTGTCTTATTCCTGAAACTTAAACATAAAACTCGTTACGTAGCATTGCTTATGTTAAAAATAAAAGATATAAAACACAAATATATACATGATATGATGTCAATCAACTACCGTTGCAAAGTTGAGAAGTTAAAGTATAATCAAAGCAAAGACGACACATCCAAGTCAGATTAAAGTGTGTAAGGGAGTTGGTCTTGGAAAGGGTGATGGTTGTTGATTTTGTTGGTACCAAAGACAATATAGCTGATACTTTCACTAAATGACTTGATTTAACTCAAGAATATAAATAAGTTGGGGAGGGGACTGTGACCCATACTATGACTCATTTAGAACGGAAACCCAACCGATATGAGTGGAGATCCCACAAAGTTGGTTCAATGTGGTAATAACAAGCTCTTAAGTGAGTTGAATGCAACAACTTGTTGATACATTGTATATGTGTCATTTCCCAAAAGAATGGATATGTTGCTGAAATTGTAGGTTTAGTAAGAGTGTAGACTCTATATGAGTTCGAGTATTTAAGACAAGTTGTTAGCAGTGTATATTCGGAGAAGCCCTACTATGTGAATGCAACTGTGTGGACAGAGTTAGAGAATTGAAGGGTCAGTACTTAAAATCATTCATGAAATAGGATATCGATGGATGGCCATAATGCATCAACCTTATAGATTGCAGTATGACATGCTTGGTGTTATTCTCAATGGATATCTCCACAACAAAGGTACAAGTTGAAGACTTTGTTTCACTTAGTTCATGTGGGAGTAAAGTTGAAGAACACAGGTTGTGGTTCAAACCTGAAAAATATCATTGCTAAAAGCACTAGAACGCAAGATTTTCTCGCTTGATCAACAATTAATGGATTTGCAGGGGATTGTTGGAATATTAAATCCATGTGTGGGTTTAGTCCCACATTGGAAGGTGTGGGATGGGGGGGGGGGGGAAGTTTATTACATTTTTCCTTCCTGATTTTCTGAGGAGTGGATAGAGTGGATGTACATGGGGTAATGGGTTTGATTTTTTCTGTCATATTTTACTATAAAATGACATGCACTCCATCCAAAGTTATATACAATACACATGCTCTCTATCTCTCCAACGCAACTCCCTACTCGTTGAAAGCGACTTTGTGAGTCTCAATCTACTCTTATGGTTTGTCGGAGTCATAGTGCGACGGCAAAGACGTTGCAATAATTCTATTCTCGGAAAAATTGTGCACTCAATTGCACATGTACGTGGGCGTGATAATTTCTTTAAAGGGGAGTCTGAAAAGGCGGCTCGGTTAGGTGTTCTTTGTATTTAATTTTGTTTACTTTTGTTGTTTTGCCTGTATAGATTTGTTAATTGGTTTTATTTGAATTATAACGAATTTGATAATCGACATATATATCCCATTGTTATACATATTATTATTAGTTTGTTAAGAGAAACATGTGTTTCGCAAACCCCTACAAACTACGACCAAAAGTCTATGTGCCTACGTGAGGTGGTAAACCACCTGACACCCATGAGCCGAGACCGTGATCGGTCACATTTGGACAACAATCCACGTCCAAGACCCCAACAAGACAACCACCATCAATGCATGGAGAAGTGGTGCATGGATTTGTCATTTACCTCCACAAATTCTTATCAACACCTCCAGTCCTGTTTGGGTTGGTGGTCCTGTACTGTGCAATCTCGGTATGTAGACATACGGAGACATCAGGAAACAAAGCCTGGATGGTTTCGTTCTAAAACAGAATAAAGATGATATAACTATGTAGTGATGTACTACGATTAGTGTAGGTCATCTTCATAGAGTTCAAAACCTTTTTATTTTGGAGTATGAAAATTTGCAATTTGAACTCGACGTATAACGTAACAATCAAATTGGATTGAAAAATGGTTGACTAAAAGATAAATGGACCCATCATTTCCTTATTCCTTATATCATATGTATAATACTTCTATCCACCACGTGTTGGTGGCCTGAGGAACGGTGACACCTGGTGGACACATGGGTTGGGCGACCACCCTAGATTTTTTTTATTTTTTTAGATTTTGATCATGAAATTTCAATTCGGTCTACATTTTGAAGAACTTTTGTGATTCTCGTCATCCTCATTTTTGACCGTTTTGAGTTTCGACCACGTTGAATACTTTTGAATAAAAATATGTGCAATTAATCAGGTATAACTCGAACTAAATAAGTGAATTCTAAAAAAAATGTCCTTTACAAATTCCATCCCCCACTTCGATTCCTGGCACCACCCTAGGTGACGTCACCTCAGCAATAACTTACAAACGCCATGAAAACTATATTGCAAAACTCAAGTTGATCTCTTGTGTTTTTCTCTATTTATCTAACCAAAAGTCATCTGAATAATTGGCATATTCAGAAGAATTAACCTTTTGGTTTAGCGGCTTTAGTAAAGTATAATTCCCATTTTCAAAGGGATCGACATTTTTTTTCGGTCCTCAATGCAGCAGATTTGTGTAGCTTTCAAACATGTGAGTCCATGAATTTATTGCTTAAGACTGGGACCCAACCCCTTGTCTAAAGATTCAAACCCCATCACTGGGCCTTTTATTTAACAAGATATCAAGTTACTGGAATAAGTGGCAATATTTGTAATGTTAGCCAATCTGCTTTTCCCTGGCAGAATCTGATTCAGACACTTCCAGTGGCATGAAAAAGTATATATTCTAATCTTAGAAGCTCATGGTGAGCTTTGACTGCGAGAATATAATTGAGTAGCTGATCTTAGCCTTAGTAAAGTACCATATCTGCCAGGACAGGAACTTACCATGTTTTCTAAAAACACATGAATAGACAAAGGGCAGTTGTGCATCTAATGATTTCACGTGCATGAACTAAAGACTAAAGTGAAGCATATGGTCTCTTCCCTCTAAAGACAAGATCAGTTATGTTATATGGCTTTTTCCCAGTTCTCAATTTTTAGAAGCTTTAAAGTTGGCTGGAAAATGTACATTGAGTTATTTAGAAGTTGGCCATGTGCTCCTCCTACACAGCTAACCTGCCGGCTAGGGAGCTTGTCTGGGATGATAATTGACATTAAGTTTGGAAAGAAACTTAAAACAGGAAACAATGGCTTGGCACTCATCCTTACAAGTTACAACTGGCCATCAAGCTATAAATGCAATTAGGCAGAGAAAAGAATCTAAACAGAGGAGTCGATAAGAACAACCATTGGAGTTCACCAGTACACAATGTGACTTATGTGAGAAAAGATCACATGTTTAACTTATGGCGGTGACTAATAATTTTCTTTGCAAGCTACAACTACGATTGTAGAATTTCATTATGGTTCCCGAAAATTAACTACAAGAGTGAAATTTCCTCTTTTCTTTCAGATCTTCATTATTTTTAACACCTAGAAATGGTTTTCAAAGACCGGACGTAAAACTATATCTCTGATAAATAAGAAACCTTTTAATTGGCCAGATTTTTGTTTATCATACACAATGAAATGTTCTGAAGATCTTGAAACAGAGATTCCTATAGCCATAAAAAATACTTCATCCTAAGTACAAAACAGAGACACCATTCGAGTGAGAGGGAAGAAAAAATATTTTGGTTATCAAGATGAGTTTGTCATAAGATATCTACCGTTCGGCTAAGAAGATTGAATCCTTCAAGCTCTACAATGTGAACGTGAAACCTTCATATACACATCCTTCCAACTGAACAAACGATTTTATTATTAGTGACAAAATGGAGCAGCTACCAGAAACAAGATCTCTGGATTAGCAAAACAAGAAAAAATGGATCACAAAATCATGTAGGGTGGCCCGATCCAACTTGCCAAAAGCCCAGGCCCAAAACAAACACCAAACCTAGGTGATGCGCAACCCGACCCGACCCGAATAGCATGGTGGCTAGTGAGCTTGTGGCCTGCTCGTGAGCATTTAGGGTGTACTCGTGCAAATATATATTCCCTACCCCAATCGTAGACATTAGCCTTATTTTATTGCAATCTTAGCCCTATCCAGAAACTTATTACATTACCGCCTACTAGATTGTCATTACGAAATTGGAAAGAAGTAAGAACTCAGTAGTTGACCAAGTAAGTCGTAACATATTGTTCCCCATGATTACAAGGGAAACGAAAGCAAAAGGAAATCCCACTCTCGCCATTCCAATTTTTTTTCGAGTTTGTTACAACTATTCTTCTAGGCCTTCTCTTTCTGTCTATATGGGACTCCGGACGGACAAGAACGGTTCATATTCTGGAAAGGAAAAATGAAATATTGGTGGGGTGAGAGAGGCTCGAACTCTCGACCTCAGGATCACTCTTTAGCTATGAGACATACGCGCTAGCCAACTGCGCTACCACCCCCATAATGTCTTTTTTTATTCATATATATGAGGAAAAAACGCGTGCTAACGCAACGTCACCACAGATACACGTGCTAACGCGCAACGTCGGGAGCCCTAGGATTCGCTCTAGTCGAGTTCAGTCAAGCGAACAAGGAAGGTGTCAATGGCGCACATGACAGTTACCTCAGGGTAAAGTGCTTCCTTACAGTACCATCAACAGCCAGGACTATAAGTTGTGAGATCTTGATGAAGTGTGGGCCTCCTGGCCCCTACACGAGTGAGCAGAAAAGGGAGGAGGAAGGAGGCCAGTAGACCCCGCCTAAGTGGTTGATTCTACTAATTTCCTAAGAATCCAAAAGATTAAAGGTTATGACTTCTGTAGAGGTCTTTATCTAAGTTCACAATTATTGTGAGTTGGCATTGCAAGAGCATCATTTCAACTTTAAAAAATGTACCTTATAATTAAATCTCACTATGTAAGTGAAATATTTGGATATTCAATACCTGGTCCAAAGATTGGCACTTGGGCAACTTGAGTTTAAAATGGTTGTAATTTTTTTATATTATTTGAAGGTATAGATGTCGATTTTATATGGTAACCGACGTCTATAGGCTGCAATACTTTTATTATTATTATATTAAGGTATAGACGTCGGTTTTATAGGGTAGTCGACGTCTATAGGTCGTAATGTCTGTATAGACGTCGGTCACCCTATATGGCGGACATCTATAGGTCTTAACAGTTTAGTCCCTACATTGAAGATTTTTTTGTTGTTGGTGTGGTTCATGTACTCCACCACTACTCTATAGGTGAATGCAAACGAGTTTGGTCACTTGGGCAACTTGGGTTTGATGTACTTGGTTAATGGTCAAAAGATTGACACTTGGGGCACTTGGGCTTGATTAATGTGTGGGCCGAATGCCTGTTATAGGTTGTAATGTATTCTTTTGTGTTTATTTAAAGGTATAATAGATGTTGGTCGTATGTAGCCGACGTCTATATAACAGTATAGACGTCTATATAACAGCTGACGTCTATATAGCAGGTCATATGCAAATGGTAAATATATGTCGAGTACTTAGACTGTCAAAATTTGTCGTATATATCCATGTATATTCGACGTATATAGACTTTTCTGCACTAATGTCAAGAATGTATTGAATGAGTTAATCCCAAGTCTCTCGACATATATATCACTTCAACTTGTACTCTTATTTTCTTACATATTACCAAGTCGACATGCAAAATCAAGGAAGGACACTCTCTAAAATTAGTCGTTCCTAGACTAAAAGTCAAACAAATTAGATTAACCATAACTTATATTCTCTTTCTTTCTTTCTTAAGAAATTCCCAATAACCTAAACCACTCTTTATCAAAAAAAAAAAAACTAAACTAAACCACTGCTATAATGATGCCGGATTGACTTTGAGAATTCATTCCCACACTATCTCAGAGCATGGAGCAACTCCTCTCCTTGGGAAGACTGATCCCCACCATACTTCTCCTTCTCCTTCTCCTTCTCCTCCGCCCATCCCCCACTCTCTCCTCCTGCAATAAAACCTGCGGCTCCATCGCCGTCCGGTACCCCTTCGGGACGGCCTACGGCTGCGGGTCCCCCCTCTTCCACCCCTTCGTAACGTGCACCGCCAATGAAACTGGCGGCGACAGCCTTGTCCTCACCAGCCACAGTGGTGCCTACCAAATCACCTCCATCTCGTACTCCACCTCCACTCTCACCATCTCCCCTCCTCTCATGTCGACATGTTTCAACATGTTCTCCTCCACTCCTCCCCTCGGCATCGACTGGTCCAGCCCGTTCCAACTTGGTCCCTCTCTCTTCCTCCTCCTCGCCTGCCGCCGCCCCACAAACCCCCCAATATGCGACACGACGAAGTCCCACCTTTGCGCTCTCATCCACACGTGCCCGACCATAGTCTCCCTCGGGCTCCCGATCTTCGCACCGACCGACACTTGCTGCGTCTACTCCGCGGCCAGCCTCGGCCCGAAGGACGACCTCGATATAAAAGGGCTGGACTGTAAGGCCTATACGTCGGTCGAGTCGTTCGGGAGGGTGACCATGGACCCGAGGACATGGGAGTACGGTGTGGTGTTGAAGTACAGTGAGACTATGTCGGGGTTCGAGGAGGAGGACGTGAGGGCGAAGGTGTGTGGGGAGTGTGAGGGAAGTGGTGGTGTTTGCGGGTTCGCGCCACCGAGGAACTACTTCGTTTGCGTGTGTGAGAACGGGATGAATACGAGCACAAGTTGTGGTGGGATGGAGAAGACGGCGGAGGATTACTGGAGTTCCGCAAATGATGCTGCGTTAATCCTCGTAAAATGTATACTTACTATTGACCTTTTTTTCTTATGTTTTCATATTAATTATATAGCTGCAATGGTTTTTGAGAATTTTAAAGATTTTCATGTTTTACTTAAGTCATACCAAAGTTGACATGTTAAGTTACTTAAGTTCACCTTAGAGTTATATTAATCCAATGTTTTAGGTTTCAGTAGTGATTTTGCTGCTAAGATTTCTCTCTTCTCATCATTCTATCTTCTGCAGGATTTAAGTGTGTTAACATTATTTTGATAATGGTTATATTAATTGTTATGCTAAAGCTTTTAAGGTGGACCATAGTTTACGCCTTATATATGGTATGGTTTATTTTGCAGGGTTTCAACGGCTGATGAGCTTACTGAGTGTCGTTTTGATCATTTGAGGAAGATATGTACTGAACCCGTGACCGGTATTTTAGTTTTTAACGTATAGTTTCTATTTTTCCTTCTAAATGGTAAGAGTGGTGGGGATATTGTAGTTACTCTTATCATGGAGAACCTAATGGAGGCTGAAACGAAACTAGAAAAAGCTTTGTGAGAAAGAAGAAAAAAAGTGTTAAAGCAGATGCTTTAGTAGGGAGGATGATTGTGGTGCTCATGTAAAGGCAGGAGCATTGGATGCATGAAACTGAAGAAAGGTGGATTCCACTCGGAGGCAATTTCGTTGTGGTGGCTTTAGTTTGATTCTATCGTTATTATTAGCGCCTTTGGCATGCTATTGTTTTGGATAATGTCGAGACATCCAAAATTGTATTGTTGTTGTGGTTGACTAGTGTTTTTTGAGTCCTATTTGATAACAATGTTAGTTGTGCATATGAATGTTTGTTAATACTCATTTCAGCTGAACTAAATCTGTTATTTCTGTCATTACAAAAGTGAAAACTATGTTGGTATCCGCTGAATTGTTCGATTATTTTCTCAATATATTGCTTGGGTGAACCTCATAGTTGTCCCAATTGGTGATATTCAGTCTAGTTTTTACTATTGCCTGATGCACACATCAAATCGAACATATTTGCTCTTACGTATCTCTACCATTTGTGGGGTCTATTCTCTCACGGTTTCCATACAACGTCGTTAGAAATTTTGCAAATTAAACCTTATAAAATTACAAATATCCTTAATATTAAAAATAAAAACATAAAAAAACCAAATTTGTCTATCCTCTCTCTTCTTTTTCTTCCTCCTCCTCCCCCTCACTCACTCCCGAGCCCCACCTCAACCTGTAAAAAAACAACACCAACAACACTCTCCCAATCATCATATCACTAGTGCAGAATAGTGCATACTCGTCGGCCAATAGACGTCAGTTGTATTAACAGCCGACGTCTATAGGTATAGACGTCAGCCGTTAATACAACTGACGTCTATTGGGTGCCATAGACGTCAGTTCATGTAATTCCCACGGAAACCGACGTGTATTCCTCATCCATAGACGTCGGAGTACAGACGTCGGCTGTTAAGACAACCGACGTCTAGTGGATGCAGCGTCGGGGTATAGACGTCGGTTGACAACCGACGTCTATGGATCTTTAATTGGAACCAACCTTTCATTTTTTTTCTTTTATCCCGACAAAAACACAACCAAACCTTAGTCGACCCCTGTGACCCTCCGACCACCGCAGTCGTCTTCCTCCACTTCCGCGACCCTCCACGACCACCATCACCGCAGCTGCGACCTCCGACCTCCGCGACCTCGTAGATGTTGTAGTATGATGATTGGATGTTTAACATGTTTGTTACTGGTTTATATGGAATGCATATTTTAGAATAAATTTCTGCATTTTAAATGTTTCTTGTGAAAATTCTGGTATCATGTATGACCAAAATAAGATTAGTACTAATTTTGTAAGTACTTAATGAATTAAAGCATATCTTAATCACAGCATTGTAGTATTGTCATGTCATATGAATGTCAATATTTAGGCTGAAAGGGTTTAGGTTAGGAAGAACAAACGTTTTGGAAGTGTGAAAGGGGTTTGGGTTATGATTTAGGTGTTTAAGTTAGCATTTTTCAGTGTTTAGGTTGTTTTAATGGTTCTTAAGGCGTGTTTGGATTTTTTGATTGTTTACATCTGTGTTTTAGGAGTGGGTTAGGATCTATTATAGATTGGTTTAGGTCTTGGTTTAGGTTTTAGGTTTAATATTTTTACCGGTTGAGTTAAAGCGGTGGTTATTTAGGTGTTGTGTGTTGCTTCATGGGTTGATTGTGTTTTATTGGGTTCATTTGTGGTGGATAATTTCTTTTATGTTGTGATTTAGGGTTTAGATTGATTAATTTGGTTTAGTTTACTTTAAGTTGCTTGCAGATTGAGGTTAAAGTTGTTTTTAGGTGTTTTAGTATCTTAAGTGTGTTTTTTTGGTTTTAATTATTGAATTTTGTGTCTTTTCACATATTAATTTTAATGTTTTGAGTTGTTTTAGGGTTTTAGAATTTCAGTTTAGAGTGGATTAGAGCAAGGTGGGGTATAAGGTTTGTGGAGAATATGTAATGTGATGTAGTGAAGAATATGTAATGTGATGTAGTAGAGAATATTATACCCAAATTTGTAATTTGAATGTGATGTAGTGGAGAATATTATACATTTTTCTTGTTAATCCCATGATTTGAAGAATTTACATATCAATTTTTTATCGGAGGTTCTACCAAAATTACAATAAAAAGTTAATCCCAATTGTTATTAATAACATGATATTTTATGTTTAGCATATTTTTCTGTCAATCGAAGTAATTATTTTTAATACTTGTTTTTAATATCTTAAATGTTTATTGCCTTACTTCTTTGAATTTACAATATTATTTACATACGTGTCTATAAATATGCTGGTATTATTTCTAATAACTCATCAACCCATTAAGCAACTTGGCATTTAATAACCTAAAGCAAAAGATTAAACAATATTTGCTAAGTCATTCATCATATAGGACTTTCCATTCATCGTATTTATTATTTATTTTACGATTTATGTCGTAGATTGTTGGCGTAAGGTACGTAGTCTCTTTCACTAATCATTCATTAGAAAGAACGTATTAGTTAGTAGGACTTGCATTGGAACAAGATTGGGGTGAGTGTTTGTTTGGTGTGTTATTTGTTAGATTAAGGTATGAAAAACACTTAGGGGGGCAGTCACCTATAGGAGATGAGGTGGGGGATTTCATCACCCTTTCCTTGGCCCAAAAATCACTTAATAAAAGAGCCTTAATAAAATCAATTTAGATGTTGGCCCCTAGAATTTTCGGACGCATTAAAGAGAGGAAACCGTTATGGTCTGAACGTTGTTGCCCATCTAGTCTCCTTGAGATTTTATGAACCTCCGGATTCTTGATTTCCTAAAGACTAGTGGTCCTCGCTGTTTAAGACCGTTTCGGCCTGAACGTCGCTGCCCATCTAGTCTCCCTAAGATTTGAGGAACCTCCGGGTTCTTGATTTCCTATAGACTAGGGGTCTTCGGTGGGACTTCAAAGTTAGCCGTCGTCTAGTACTCAAGACCTATAGTGGACTTTAGGCTTGGTTTGCCTTGATTGCTTAGTTAGGTTTCTAACATTCCTTATTCCCACACTAGATTAATGACTTCATCTCCTCTCTCCTGAGTCATTTTTTTCTCATCTTCATGTCTCCGGATCTTCTCATCTACGAACACTTTCTTTTAAATTGAAATTTTATTTATTGTCTTCAATAATAACTATCATTTTTTCTTAATGTTTAGATTGAAATGGATCGAGAGTGGATTCTTTCAAACCGATTGAGTAATGAGTATGAGAACGTGGTGAATATGTTCTTAGAGGTTGCCAAAAATCATTTAAAGAATATGAATGACAGAGACATGGTGTATTCTCCATGTAGTAATTGTCATAATATGTCAGTGCTGACTTCTCAAAAAATAAAAGATCATTTGTTTGATAAAGGTTTCGACCCAAGTTACAGACGGTGGATATGACACGACAAAAATGAATCATTTAGTTATTCCAAGAATGACGGGGACAATGTTAGTGAGGGAGATCACTTAGAGGAAATGGTTCAGGATATAGCTAAAAGTTTTCGTCCAACCCCGATTTACTTGCTAGTTTACTAAGTGACAATGAGAAGCCGTTATAAAAGGGTTGCACCAATTACTAGATTGCCAGCAGTGTTGAAGTTGTACAATTTAAAAGCAGGAAATGGTTGGATCGATGTCAATTTCACATCACTGTTGAATCTATTGAAAGAAATGCTTCCAGAGCATAATGAACTGCAGGATAAAACTTATGATGCTAAGAAAGTGTTGTGTCCTATGGGAATGGCATATAGGAGGATACATGCATGTCCGAACGATTGTATATTTTATAGGGGTGAGTTTGAAAACTTACATTCTTGTCTCGGGTGTAATGTTTCACGATACAAAATGAAACGCAGTGGACTGAACCACAATGTAGATGATGATGAGATAAAAATCAAAGGACCTCCTGCTAAAATTTTGTGGTATCTTCCGATAATACCAAGGCTTAAATGCTTGTTTGCGGAAAAGGAGGATTCCAAAACATGACATGGCATGTTGATCGTGAGAAACCAAATGATCAGTTGATACGTCATCTTGCAGATTCACCTCATTGGAAAAAAGTAGATTACAACTTTCTTGTGTTTGGTGAAGAATCTGAGAATGTACGACATGAACCTGTACGGACAATGGGGGTTAAAGAGTTGTCTCCGGCTTTATACGTCGTCAAAGAGGATGTTATGCAGTTTTTGGCGATAAATCAATTATGCATAATGATTATTGACGTCCAAATGAAGTAAGTGTTTTCTTCTGTATAAGATGAAATGCTTCAAATAATTTTATCCTAATAATAACATAATTTAATTTTTACTCTTTTAGACATCTTTATGACGCCAGAATGTCAGTCTTTCCCGACGATCAACTATTTGGATTTGTCAGTCCATCTACCTATAAATCCGGGAATGACGATAAATTAGGCAGCTTGCAACTCTCATGAAAGACCAAGACAAAACATACTATCTTCTTCATTATCATGAGAGGTAAATTTGTTAATTCAAGGCAACTGGAAATTTATTTTGTAATAAACTTCTAATTATATATAAACATAGCTCATTAGATGCTTGTCATTCTATGTCCCGAGACTAATTTGGCATATTGGTTTGATCCTTTGGGGTAGATTAAACCAATGAAATTCATCAAGAAACTTGTTTCAATGTAAGTTCGTGTTAATCATCGTATTTTTAATCCGTGTATTTTTATTAGTATTATCGAATTCATGTTGAATAACTTGTGCTACTCAGGACAATGAAGATTTACAAAGTGTTAGGTGGCAGGAGAACAGCCCAAAAAATGAGAGTAACATGGCATGGAATAGGAGTAAGTTCTTAAGTTCTTTCTATATTTTGTTCTTAAGTCCTATTTTTGTTAATTAAGTTAAGTAATTGAACATATATTTAGCAAATTTATAATTTTGTAGTACCGTAAGCAGACTGAAAATACGGAATGTGGTTACTACGTGATGAGATACATGGAGGAAATCCTCGAAATTACACCTCAAAACATATCCCTATCCGAGGTAATATAAATCTCTATTCAGTTGTATAATTATAGTTTTATTATTTAGATATTAATATTTTTACTTGTATTTTTGTAGGTCTTACAAAAGAATAGCGATCCGTACTCACAACAGGAGCTCGATGATACTCGAGTCAGAGTCAATCTGGATGGAGAATCCAACGCCCATGAGCTGCCTTAACCTCGTCAGTTGAACAATAAGCTTTTCTTCTTGTTTGCATAATGTTCGTATTAATGTTGTTCTACGATCTCTGATAATGTGAAACTTGAATAATAACATACAAACTTAAAATTACTCTGATACATAAGAGTATAAATCGCAACGATATGACGATCCCTTTCGATAAATAAAGGAACAAATAATTAAATCCCATATGAATCTAAACATACAAAATCCTTTCTAGGTTACGAGGCTAAATTAACCGTTAGGCGATATTACAACAAAAGCATTATCGTCATGTATCAACATATGTATAAAAGACCTCCACGTCATGAGACTAAACTGACTCATATTAGATGATCTTCATCATAACAAAGAAGATTATCAAATCAAATCAAACTAAATTGTTATACACGACGATCCCCTTCAAATAAATAAGGAAATAAGTCGTCAAACAATATATGGAATATATAAGCAAAATGATTGCCTTGGTCATGAGATTAAAGCTAATCATGGTTTGATAATATCTCCTTATCAGAGATAAACTTGTTGGATGATGGAATATATGCTTGAATCTCTTTGGACAAGAAGTTAAATCACCATAGCAAGATGGTCCCTTTGAATATGAAAAGGAGCAAACCGTCAAATCCTAAATTTTGAAACCAAATTGTCGTAGAATTTACAGTTCCTTGAAATATAAGAAGGAATAAACTGTCAAGCTTCGACTCCGAACGAGACTCTATACAAATGTATCATCTTTGGCATAAACTCAACTGCCACTTACTTCGAGTTATTTAATATATGATAATAGTTTGTGAAATATGTATCGTGTATTCATCTTTTGTGCACCATATAAATGTGCCAAAATTCATATACCAATTAAATGGAATATTGAATTTATATCATTTTGTTGTCATTTGCATTTTATTTACCTAGCATTATAAATGGTGGCATGATTGTGACAATAGTGAGGCATTCTTCTATACGAAGTTGTAAGGTGCGGAATTCCATCATGAATTCTTGAGAGGTCTTCGCAACACCAATATAATAATACAAAAGAACAAAAAACCCACGTTAAACAGAATGGCACACCCGGTGGGACCTCTCATCCTCTTTGTCACATATGTTGTGCCAATGTAGCACTACTGGATGCTGATGCAATTGATACTTTCGTAAGAATACATTCTATTTCAAGAGTTCTAGTATGCTTCTTCAGTGAGACCTCTCATCCTCTTTGTCACCTACGCGCCGATGTAGTGTTCCTGGATGCTAGTGCAAATGATATCTTTGAAAGAATGCATTCTCTTTCAAAAGTTCTAATACGCTTCTTTGGTGGGACTTCTCATCCTCTTGGTCGCCTATATATGTCACGCCAATGTAGCGCTACTGGATGCTAATGCAAGTGATATCTTTGGAAGATTGCACTCTTCAAGAGTTCTAATATGCTTCTTTTGTAGGAAGATGAACTTGGTCACATCATCGTATTGATTATCTATCTTACCATGATGTGCACAAGACATCCTTCAGTACCCTTTGATATCATGTGGACGGACACCATATATCTACATATATGTCGGGGTATAGACGTTGGCTTTTTTATATGACCGGCGTGTATAGGCCTTATAGAAATCTAACAGTTACGCTTTTTTTCATTTATTCTAGACAAAACCCCGACCGGACCCTAGCCACAAAACCGACCCTCTCCGTGACCGATCTCCGGCCTTGGACTTTGTTTTTTTTTAACAATGTTGGTTGGTTTTGCAGTTTCAATAGTTTGGAAATAGCAGGGGAGACTGGGGGTGGATTTTGAGTTGAAATTTGTTGTCCTATTGGATTTGGAGTTGGGATTTGAGAGATTTTAATTCTTTTGATTTAATTTCCCACAGATTGTCATCTAGTTGATCTATTTTTGTGAGTGGATATTCGAACTTTGTGTTTATAATGTTTGCATATCTATTTTGAGAAATTTGTTGTAAAATGTGAGTGGATATTTGGACGTGTAAAATTGGATTTGGAGTTGGGAGTTGAAATTTGTTGTAAAATTGGATATGGAATCAGTTTCTTTTGACAAATCAAACTTTCTCAATGATTTGTGATTCGATTTCCAACTTATTTTTTCTGGGTTTGTATTATTGTCTTATTGAACTCTTCCTTGCCTTGGGTCTGAGTGGAATAGATGTTATATTATATAGTAGATGATTATGAAAGATGATATCATGTATACCTTGCTGAATTTCCCTGTTCTAGTCATGTTTAACTTAAATAACCTTTTACACATACTCCATAAGTTTGCATCCTAATTTTAAAAAGTGTCCAAGTTATGATTTATTTATTTATGGGTTTGCATAAAAAGTGTCCAAATTAGAACAAATCTTTAGTTATTGAGTTCATACATTTATTTGTGTTTATTTATGTTTTGTTTAGTTAAATATTTATTTATGCTGAAAAACTTATTTTGTTAAGTTAAATGTTTAGTTTGTACTAACTCATCGACCTCCTTAAGCAACTTGGCCTTTAATAACCTAAAGCAAAAGATTAGACAATATTTGCTAAGTCATTCATCATATAGGATTTCCATTCATCGTATTTATTATTTAGTTTACGATTTCTGTCTTAAATTGCTGGCGTAAGGTACGTAATCTCTTTCACTAATCATTCATTAGAAAGCACACATTAGTTAGTAGGACTTACATGTAGGATCGTAAGGGTCTCTAATTCTAATCACTTTTAGGCTAATTACCTACTTGTTTAAGCAATCAAGTATATGAAGCGGAATTTAAACAAATAAACAAGCAAGTAAAGAATACAAGGCAAACCACAAAATGACTCGGTGATTTTTATAAAGGTTTGGTCCCCCGCCTACTTCCTCTCTTGCAAGCTCCGCTCGAACTCCATTGTTCCGCTATCAACCTCGTTCCGGGCCGAGATTAAGCCTTTTACAAAATAAGCTCCATGAACACCCTCGTGAGCTTGACTTTCTTCTCTCACAATCCGAGAGGAACACTTCGCTAACTTTAGCACACTTAGCTTAGGATATGGAATTGATACTAAAGTGTGGAAGTGTAAGCTTGGAGAGTAGATTTGGGGATTAGGAGACTTGGAGTTCTCTCTTAAATGTATATGACAAATGGAAGTGTAAGAGTTGTGTAATTGTGTCATAGGAACACATATTTATAAGCTCTAAGTGAGTTATAGCCGTTGGGACAAGTTTGGTAAGTGTTTGTGGAAGAAACACAAAACAACAAATTGCAGGACCCAAAACTGAATAAGTTCGGTCGACCAGATCGGGCAGAACGGTCAACCGATAGGCAAATTTGAACTCGGTTCGGTCGATTGATAAAGGTGTGGTCGACCGGATCAGGCTATAACTTATGTACACTTAAGTTATCAGTCGAACACGGAATAGGATTCGGTCGACCGAAAACTAACAAGCTCTACGAGGTTGACAAACATAATCAAATTCGGTCGACCGAAACAAGGTCTACGGTCGACCGAAAACCAACATGCAGTTTGGGTTCGTCGAGACATCTTAAGTTCGGTCGACCGATAGGAAAAAGTATTTTGGGTTATTTGTAAATAATACGAATATGACCGTTGGTATAATACGACAATTCTAACGGTCGGAAATTTATGTTGACTCGGTCGACCGAAAAGGTCTGGATGGTCGACCGAAACCGGGCAGTAAAACACTAACAGGATAATTGATCACTCGATCGACCGAACGGTTTGTTTCGGTCGACTGAACGTGGGCAGACAGTTATGGTTTTGGTTTGGTGTTTTCCGGTCTAAGTTTGGGTGATCTATTGAAGTCCAAATGATATGAAATTTTGTGTGTGACTTCTATAAGGAACATAATGTGTGTTTGAGTAGTTTTTAGCTCAAGTATACTCAATTACACAAAGTTCCTAAAACCCAAAGAAATGCAAATTACATGTCTTCAAATAAGCTTGATTACATGTCTTGACTTGATTTCCTTTCTTCCTTAAGTCTTGATCACTTGTAGAAGTTAACACAAAGTAATATATATGCAATGCAATATGTGTGCTACTCTACATTGATTATAATTATGATTAGGTTTATTAAATCATCAAAACATAGATTAAGGCCAAAAAACCAACATTACATTGGAACAAGAGTGAGGTGAGTTTTTGTTTGATGTGTCGTTTGTTAGATTAAGGTATGAAAAGCACTTAGGTGGCAGTCACTTATAGGAGATGATGTGGGGGATTTCATCACTATTTTCTTGGCCCAAAAACCACTTAATAAAAGAACCTTAATAAAATCATTTAGATGTTGGTCCTTAGAATTTCCTGACGCGTTAAGGAGAGGAAATCGTTTAAGACCGTTATGGCCTGAACGTTGTTAATTAAGTTAAGTAGTGGAACATATATTTAGCGAATTTATATGTTTGTAGTACCGCAAGCAGACTGAAAATACGAAATGTGGTTACTACGTAATGAGATACATTGAGGAAATTCTCAAATTTGCAACTCAAGACGTATGTCTAGATCATTATTCAGTTTTATAATTGTAGTTTCATTATCTAGATTTAATATTCTTAACTTGTATTTTTGTAGGTCTTCCAAAAGAATAGTGATCCCTACTCGACGCAGGAGTTCGATGATACTCGCGACCAATGGGCTCACTATTTTTTCAGAAATATGTTTATGAACTAAGAGGTTATCATATCACTAACACTTTCTTTCTAATTTATTTAACAAGTTCACTTGTATTAAAAACATACAATGTTATGTCTTAATATAATCGCCTCGTTTTTAGAATGAATGCCAAGTGTTTGTGTATGAATGTCAAGTGTGTTGAATGATTATGTATGCTTGTATGTATGTGTTTGTGTATGTATGCTTGTATGTATTTGTAGATGAAAGTGTGTATGTATTTGTGTTTGTGAACGAATTTGGTGCAGGATGAATGTGTTTGCTATGCCGTTTTTTTGTGCATGATGAATGTGTTTGCTATGCAGTATTTTTGGTGCAGGATGATTGCTATTTTTTTTGTTCAGGTTTAGGAATAGACGTTGGTTGTTTGTATTAACGGACGTCTATTGTTTTAAAAAAAGGTATAGACTTCGGCTGTTATATACGACCGACGTCTATACCTAGGCAATAGACGTCGGATAGACTAGACGGCCGACGTCTATTGTCTAGGTATAGATGTCGGTCGTATATAACAACCGACGTTTATACCTAACTAAAAGACGTCGGCCGGTGAGCGACTGACGTCTATGTATATACGACGTATAGATAGACGTCAGGTATGGGGTGTTTTATATCCGACGTATATACTTTCGTATATCCGACGTATATTCTCTTTTCTACCGCAACGTAGAAAAAGCTTTGGAAAAAAAAGTGTTAAAGCAGATGCTTTGGTCGGGAGGTGATTGTGGTGCTCATGTAAAGGCAGGAGCATTGGATGCATGAAACTGAAGAAGGTGGATTCCACTGGGAGGCAATTTGTTGTGGTGGCTTTAATTTGATTCTATCGTTATTATTAGCGCCTTTGGCATGCTATTGCTTTGGATAATGTCGAGACATCCAAAATTTTATTGTTGTTGTGGTTGACTAATGTTTTTTGAGTCCTATTTGATAACACTGTTAGTTGTGGTCATTTCAGCTGAACTAATTCTCTTATTTCTGTCATTACGAAAGGGAATATTATGTTGGGCCGGGTATCCCCTAAATTGTTCGATTTGTTTCTCAATATATTGCATATCTTCCAACCTAATCCCATTTATCAATTGCAGATCCTGTACTTTGAGCTATTTGTATGTATTCGAGTGCATTGTTCTCATAGCATTACTTAGCTTCTACATGTATGTATTAATTCTATATTTCATTCGAGTTATATGTAGAACTGTCGGTAAACATTCACCATGTGGGCCGGATGACGTTGAGGGCTCTTTACTTGGTTACTCAGGATCTGTTGATGCCCCAGGTGCCGCTAAAAAATGGAGTTTTGAGAATACAATGGGAAATAGAAACTAAAGGAATTCAAATTTCCTTTAATAAAATTTCTATTGTCTGTACATGTTACTGAAATTATGAAATATGCTGGAAAACAAATTATCATGAAACCCAACATCTTTTCCAAATACAATGTGGACAACCTTATGATAGATAGTTCTTGGCCACGGAATGTGACTCGTACCGCAAAATTTTCTTTAAACATTACAGTGATTTCCTTAAACATTACAGTGAGATGACAACTCTTTCCTAAAAAGGTAAGTCATCCTAGGCTGTAACTGGGACTAGTATAATTTTTGTACATATTCAAAAATTATATATATGTTTCCCATACCAGCTTTACACGTTTAATAAATGCGACGGGACAACTATGACTCTACTCATGCCGAATTTTTTTTTAATAATAATTTAATACAAAATTAAATATTTAGGTAAATACAGGATAAATTTTGAGATATATTCCCCTTTACCAAATCCGATGGGTGAAAGCCTCCACCTTTTTTTGTTTTAATTAGTTTTAATTTTTGTTTTATGTTTGATTTTTTAAAATCAATTTTAATCTATTTTAAAAAAAAATGTTTTCTCTTTGTTTTTGTTTTTTAATTTTTTTTTCAGGATCAACCTCCAAACGATGTGGATGAGAGAGAGTGTTGAAAAGTTGTTATTTTATCTAATAAAAAACTCAATTCTTTTTATCCGTCATAAAAAATTATTTACAACTAAATATAAAACAAAACTAAAACTAATTAAAACAAAAAAAGTATACAGACCCATCACACAAAAAATGAGTGTACACCCGTCGGACTCCTTTATTTTTTTGTTTTAATTAGTTTTTGTTTTTGTTTAATATTTAGTTGTAAATAATCTATTATGCTGGATAATGAGAATTAGTTTTCTATTGGATAAAATAACCTAATTTTTCCATGTTTTGGCATCCACATCATTTGGAGGTCGATCTTGAAAAATTAAAACAATTAGAAAATATTTTTTAAAAATGATTTTAAAAAGCAAAACATAAAACAAAAACAAAAACAAAAACCAAAACTAATTAAAAAGGTAATAGTTGGTTAAACATGACTTAAAAAGATAATTTTAAAAAAAATATATATTATCATTGCCCTCTTAGTTCGAGTAATGATATTAGTGAGCCCCTTGATAAAGCAAAATTATAATGTGCATAATGTGACTTGAGTTAAGTTACATATTTATAATTAGCTTGAGAGATGAAGAAATAAGTATACAATGCAAATGTGACGCAATTCTACTTTGCATATACTATTAATATCATGAGCCAATGGATAGACACAAGTTGTGCACTTACGTCACTAAATATATCGTGTTTAGTTCGAGTAGAATAAGACATCTATACTAATTGAGTAACTATAATGTGTAGCTAGATACCGTTTATAGTTTGTGATATTAAATGTTTAATATCACAAACTATAGCTTAGATCCTTTTATAGGTCACACGACAAAACTGGGAAATAAGAATATTGATTTTATGTTCATGTGATGTATCGAGTTTCATGTGAAATAGCATACATGTAGTGAATCGATAAAATAAATATGTCGTGGAAAATGAGATAGTTAGAATCATAAATAAATTCATATGAGATGTATGTTATTATGGGGTGTGATGTTTTTGACATTACATATAATAATATATTACATGATATGTGAATTTGCTTAAAACCCCAAATATCAAAATTTGTTGGATGTAAATCCAAATTTGACAAAGGCAAAATTGGGTCAAAACGGTAGACCATTTTGAGATTGATCAACCGAAGGCTTTAGAACGGTCGACTAGACAGAGACGGATTACGCTCGGTTCGACCAAAAAATTTCAGGACGTGTCTTGGCAATAGGAACGGTCGATCGGAAATTTCCAGGAGAATATCTTGGTCATAGAACCGACGTATGGACACGATCGACTGACATTTATCATGAGCAATTTTGATAAAGGGAACGGTAGATCGGAGTGAGACGTGGTTCGATCGAAATTTTCTTGGGACCTTATAAATATTCGGTAGACCGTCTATCTTACGGTCCGACCGAACTTGTCAAAGTATTAACCATTCGGTCGACCAAGTGGTGATTTCGGTCGACCGTTTGACACAATTCTATCTTGAATTGTTAAGAGATTAGTGTTAATCATGTGTTGGATTTATTCCAATTGTAGTCAAACGTGTTTGAGGATGATTATGTGACAATTTATGATTGGTTTTAGGGAGAGAGAAACAAGAGATCATGGGTCGCCAATGATGTAGGTATTGGGATAGCATATAAATAGATATCATTTCCCCTCCTTTAAATTAATGTAAAAATATTTTCTCTCCCTAACCTCTCAACTAGTCCCTCTGAATTTCTCTTAATTATTCAAGCATTTGGAGATTAAATTCTCAATGAGCTCTAGAGGGGTTACTAGCTAGATTATAAGCTTGATTTAGAGATTGAATTTGTTAGTTCCTTTATCTCTAATCTTGTTTAGAGTTTGGTGAACACTCAGAGTTGAATCGACCGACGATTCAACATGCAACGCAACTCCAGATATTCATAAAGGTTTTAGAGAACCTTTGTTATGATCATATTATTCTATTTATTTTAATATATATATAAATTACTATGTATTAAAATAATATATAGAATAATGTACATGAAATTATCGAAAATATGATAACTGATTCTGCATGTATGTATAAAATTCGAAAAATATATACATACATGGGAACATGAAATCCTAGAACGAGATTCTGCAAAAAAAAAAAATTACAAAGTCCGAACGGAGCAAGTGCAGATATAGACGCTTCCAGGCAATTACGAGGCCTTACACATGATAGACTCAGAATTGATCACGACATATTTTAGTATGTGCAAACCATCGCTAATAAAGTCAAGATTAACAATGAATTGTTCGTTGATCTACGGGTCATAGAAAAAGTCGTGGTGATTGACCAAAAGATTTAGCTTTATTGTTACCTCTTCTGAAAAAGGACAAGGCACAGGTCGATAAGTTTTTGGTGTTCGCATGAACAATTCATGAATTAGAAGTCCAGTATTTAAAATCTCACTCTTCTGCAAAATTAGAGAATTACGTCCCCCTTACCGTAAAACCGACGTAGTAAGGGGATTCTACGTAAGTTGTGGAAAATCGACATGAAATTTCACTTACCATGTCGGTTTTTTTGCAATTGACCTAGAATGCCTTCTTAGGTCATCTTTATCAGCGCCTGGAAACTGCAACTGACCTAGAATGCCTTCTTAGATCATCTTTATCAGCCCCCGGACACTTTTCGGGCGCCTTGTTTTCTCTCCCAGCCACGTCAGTTTCTTTTTCCACTACGTCAGCACAAATCAAACTCCCAAAATTTCCTTAATCACACCCGAAAACAACTCAGACACCCTACATTCTCTTACCTCCACGTCATTTGGGGATTAATTCTAAGTAAAACACACACAAAAATATTAATTTTTAAAAAAAGTAAAAACAAATAAAAAAATATTTTCATTTTTTTGAAAAACGATTTAAAATATTTTTTAACATTTTTAAAATATAAAAAAAATTAAACGAATCCAGAGGGGCCACGTGCCCCCAGATTAAATCCACCCGTCTTTCCCTTGGCGGATGAATTTTTTTCCCACTCTCCCATTAAAAGAGGGCATTTCGGGCACCCAAAAAAGAGCATCCTTAACGGGTGCTCTTACTACGCCGACATGATAGGTTAGATTAACAAAATTAACATAGCAAAGGGGATTCTACATCAGTTGTGGAAAACCGACATGAAATCTCACTTACCACGTCGGTTTTTTGGCAACCGAATCCCAAATCTCGCCTCCAAAAACCCAACCAATATACCAAATCCAACTCCAAACACCAAATCCCGATCCCTGCCGCCTCCTATCCACCCACACCACCATTTTGGCGCCATTCAAACCCCAAATCCCAACCCCCAATCAAAAGTTGATATTTCACTTGACGATCCACCTAAGAAGAACAAAGACAGGTGTCTCTGGTATAAAGTTCTTCAGTTTTTGGTTAACACTTGTGTTTATTTGGTTAGGTGCTTAGTTTAATTTAAGATTTGCATGTTATTAGTTTTAAATTCTTATGAATGTAATGATGCTATGAGTTATCTATGTCTTGTGGAGCATTAATCTTGGATAAATTATGTAATTGATTAATATTGTTGATCAAATGTATTTTTGTTGGATTAATTTATAATTGTGATTGTAGTTACGATGTAATAGATTGTTATATAGTAGATAGAATTTTTCGTTCCAAATATATAAATATCTATATTATTTGGTTCCGCTAAGACTTTACGTTGGTTTTAAGGAAAATTAACGTAGAATTTCCTATGTACAGGTATTTTCCATGTCGATTTTTTTTGGAAAATCGACGTTAAAAGAAACTTTCTACGTCAAGCTAAAGGAAAACTGACGTCAAAAGTCTACATTTTTCGGGTTACAGGAAAACCGACGTAAAAACGCTCATTTACTACGCCGGCCGGTCAACCTGACATAATAAGTCAAAAAAATCGACATAAAATACTATTTTGCTATAGTATCCGGATGAAGCTTTGCAAAGTCATGTCACTGTACCAAGTTGTGACATGACTTTGCAAAGCAGTTCTGGAATTGAAATGTTCGAGTTCTGGATCGTTCCTTGTTCATGCGAACAATGCGAACCCATCAACATTTTCAACGTCATGGTTGACGGATATTTTGTCCTTCTTTGATGGCGATAACATAATAAAAAAAATCGGTCAGTGATCGTAAGATATTTTGTACGATTGATAAGTGAAGACTTCACCATAAGTCTGGACTCTGGAGTTGGTTAACGATGATCTGCACGGTCAAATATGTCCAGACCTACAGAAATCAAGCTCATTTTTCCCTATCCTTGACGAACTTACAAATTTAATGATATTTAATGCATATGTATTTGCTACTTTCGTGAAACATTGGATTTTTCTGTAGTGCGACGAAACTTATTATAGTATTATAGCACATGATTTTGGTTGGACTAACATGTTCACGCATTCACTTACTAGTCATCCAGCAGAGGCAAACAACTTAACAAGTTGCCGATGCTAAGACCATGTACTTTGCGTCTTTTGTAGAAAGCACAAGAATTTGTAATTTTTTTGAGAACCAAAAAAACTTCAAATCCAAGAAAGAAACGTACTCTGTCTTTTCCAAATATCAACGTGACGATTGACGAAATTGAAGAATATATATTCGAAAAACCTGTTCTTATTTATTAAGTTTTTGATAAACTAGAAAAAATGTTTTTTTTAAAATTTAGATATGAAGCTAAAGTAAAATATTAGGATAAGCCATCGCCGAAAAAGTGGATAAGACTCACAATCAACAGATGATCGGAACTAACGTGATAGATAATTAACACTGATGAAAATAAAAATAGTCCGAGTAATCGCCAATGGAGCACACAAAAATATGAGCTATCAAGAGATCTATTTATAACCAAAAACAATCTAGTACGGTTACATGAAAATATGAACTGAAATTTACCCAGTGATGAAAACAGATACACAAAATTAGTAACCGTATTCAAGTCAAAATCCTAACCGAAAATAGATAAAGGATTGAACATAGTTACAAACAGAGACGATTAGCGACCCATGGAAAACAAAACAAATAAGATTACTCTTGTCCGTCATAGAATAAATTATTGTATTATGTACACACACACCCATTAATCTAATTTGCTCAATGGTAAAAGATGAAATGAACAGTTGTAAATTAAATCCCATGAGAATAAATGAGAGAATACCTTTGATGGGTATTTATAGGTACAAGAGATATGGGTATTTATAGGTATATATAATCTAGTGAAGGAGAAAGTCGTAATATTTATAGGTATATTTCCTATATAAATCTAGTATAGGAGAAAGTCGTAATGACAACCAAAACGACCATTTACAATTTAACAACCTCCACTAACCATTCCTGAGTTCCCCTCTTCGGCCTACAAAAGCCCAACACAGGAAGCCCATTACATTCTCAGGTGACACACATTGTTGAGCTATTACAAGTTGGTAACACACCTTAGCAATTTGTCCATGTTATATCTCTACTAGAGTGTCGCTTCGAATTGAGTAATAGAAATAAAAGGGTAAAAGATTAAGGAAGTCAAATTTTATATTGTAAAAAAAAAATCTACAATATTAAGTTTTACTTTCTTAACTTTTACCTTCGTATTAATATACTATCCTTAATTAATTATGTGTAGAATTTAAATTGTCCTATTGGTCTGGCGGAGGACAGCGGCATCTTCCACCCCTTTAATCTTCACAGACGCGTAAGCTGCAGCTCCGGCCACTGCTCCCGCTGTCGGGGCCACCATGTATATCCATATGTGCTTGTAATTGCCAGCGGCGACGGCCGGACCCAGAGTGCGCACCGGATTCATGGAACCACCACTCACTTTCCTGCATGGTCAGGCTATAGTAAATACCAATCCTTTAAAGACAACAAAATCGATTAATAACCAACATGTTATAGGTAGACACAAACATATAGACCATTAAGATTGTTGATTTTTTATTTCAATTCTGAAAGTAAAGTTATCGATTTTAATACGAAATTAAAGGGACTTAAGTATTCATGATCCAAATGTAAGACTTGATCGAACTGTTGGATAAAAAGTTAATTACAATAATACCATTTGAAATCTTGTAAGATCTAAAAGATCTTTGTAAGTAGATGTAGTGCATAAAGTACCATTTAATTTGGTTGACAACTACTTAACGAACACTTAATAATACTTACCCGGCAATAAGAACGTTAAGCATAACCGTGGCGCCAACCGCTAGTCCCGCCAATTCTCCCACCTGTCAAATTTTAAATATCAATCATTAAAGCTAATTACGAGGGAGGAAAAAAGGTTTAGAAACAAAAAATAAAAATAAAAAAGTCCTCTACCGCTCTCGTGTCGGTCGCAACGGCAGTAACGACAAACATTAGAACGAAAGTGATGAGAAACTCAAGGAAGAAGGCCTGTTCGGCGCCAACAGAAGGCACCGTCAAGCCGCCTGAGAGAAAAGGGTTGAAGATGAGTTTGAGAGCGAAGGAAGCACAGAGAGAGGCAGCGACTTGGATGACGATGTAGGCCGGGACTCGAGTCCAAGGGAAGTGGCGGACGGCCGCAAAGGCGACAGTGATGGAAGGGTTCACGTGGGCTCCGGAGATGTGTCCAGTGGAGAGGATGACGACCATGACTGCAAGGCCACTGGAGGCAGCGTTTGGTAGAAGGCTGTCGTCGGAAGAGGCGTACTTGTGCTTAATAACAGGCACAGCCGTAGCGGAGAATACGAGGATGAAGGTGCCTATGAACTCGGCTAGCAACTGCATTAATGCAAAGTAATTAATATAGAACGTTATAATTAAACAAGTGAGTTTGTTACGTATCGAATGGGGACCTTATATGAACTTGAACTAAAATGGGTATGTGAGCAGTCTATTGTCTTGGTTAGCTATGCAAGTCTACAACATATTATGTTGTTGTTATTATTGGAAAAGATGGAACGAATAACGATTAAATTTAATTTTTTTTCGTAAGAAACAACAATTAAGTATTTCACACCGTCCAGTTTATGTACATAGAATTTTCATTGTATGCTTTTATTTTTATTTGAGCTTCACAACAATTCAAGTTAGTTTAGCCTAACTTCACAACAATTTACCATGTTTACAGTTTACCCTAGAAATTTGGCAATCAAGGTAAGACGTTTTTGCTAGACCACTGATCATGTTGATGTAGACATAGTATTTCTTGTACGCATGCTAAAAATCAAGCTTCTTGCCTTACTAACAAGAACATTGTTCCATTTTAAATTTTACTTGACATTCTAATATTGTGACGTTGTTAGTTACTGAACTTTCACGAAGTAAGCCAAACTTGGGCCTGGGCCTGTGCAATTATATTAATATTTCCGAAGTTTAACCCTCCGGGCCGAAGGTCTTTGAAGAACGTACTTCTTAACTGAGATTTAGGAGCACCAGCACGGTTGAAAAACCTTCTTTGCAAACATCAGAAACCTCAAATAATCATTTTATACATCATTCCTAGATAATTAAACTTTGCAACAAATCAAATGACAATTAAGAAAAAAGGAACAAATATTGAAATGTGAAGCCAAAAAAGAGAGATAATTTGTTTGTAGTAGTTAGCAATACCTTCTTTGTGAGAGAAACAGTAGGCAAAGGCATGTCATGGAAACAGGAGTTGAACGAGGATGGCTTCACCGGAGGGTACTCCGGTGGCGACCTACCGACCACAGTGCTTGGTGGAGCTGGTGAAGATCGTGCGTTTGGCATTGGGATGTTGTTTGTGCTTCTCCAAACCAAGAAGGCCTACTGTTTATATAGGGTGTAGCATAAGGTAGTCAATTCTCAACGTCAATGATTAGTAATTCAATAGTGCGTTATATATTTTTCGCAATGCATGTGTATTATATATTAACTTATTTTCTTTCTAATCCCGTGTTATCGTTCTAAGATCGCCATTACTAAAACCACGGTATGCATGGATGGTGTTAGCGGTGAGCTTCGGTTCGGGACCGGACCAAACTTTTCGGAAGACCGGACCGTATAAATTCGGTTCGGTCTGGTCTGGTTCGGTCCAAAATCTCAAATTTAACCCTTAAAATTTTGATCTGTGATCAGACCAGACCGGATTGAAGAACAAATTCACGTGGTCTCCCGGACCAAAGATCGAACCGAAAAATTCGATTCAATAAGGGTACCCAGACCGGATTAATTTTTGCTAACCCCTAGATGATGTTATGTTGAATGAAAACAAAACGGCCTTAATAACTTTTTTTAATAATAATCTTGAATATATAATGGGTAATATACATTATAAATGGTTCACAATTTACAATGTTCATAATGTATTGCTCATGATTTTGCCATGTATTTTCTTTAAACCACAAAATACATACATTATTTAAACCACAAAATAACATCGTATATGATGGAAAAATGATTTGCAATTCTCCTCAACTTTAGCAAGCAATACCAAGTTGATTGTACCTAGACTTGTCAAATCAGACAAGACACGATAATTTCTTGTATGAGTACAGGTCTTTGTATACGAATAAGACGATAAGCATACACGATACACGAACTCTTATCATGTTGGATTTGTGTATAAACATTTATACACGATAGCCTGATAATGTATCGTGTACTTGGATACACGATTACCCACGTTAGTACACGAATAAACACTTTTATACATGATAACACACTAATAACACGATAAAAACTAAAATTTAATTCTAGAAAAAAGAGACGTCGAGGAGAAAACAAAAGTCAAAGTCTTCAAAACCAGCACATGGCCACAAGGTCAAATTTATTTATTTTTGTATATTTTAGATATTCAAATTTAGGAGTTGCTTTTTTACTGTGTTAGTACGCTCTAATGAAATTATTTAGAAAAAACATTGATTTTTTTAAAAGAATAAAAATTCTTTGTTGGTTTCCGTGTCGTGTATACACAATAATTATTGTGTCGTATTCATATTCGTGTTCGTGTACACAAACCATTTTCGTGTTCATGTATGCTCAGAACCTACTAATATCAAATCATACACAACATAATAATACACGTACACGACAGATAAGTCAAATTGTGTGACATGTTAACATATCAACTTGTATAGAATCAAAAGATGCCCAAATTAAAAGAGAAAAAAGAGTCTCACTTTAGGGTTAAAATGATAATCTATTATCAAGTGCTGGTAAAATTTTCATTTCCACCGGAATAATCGGAATTTTATGTTTGTTGGTAACACTTATTGTAACCCTCCTCGTTTATTTTACGTACCTAGGACAAGGTACGTAAAATTTAGGAAGGTGGAGTTATCAAGTGATGGAGAGGAGTTTAGTAAAAATGTGATTGTGAATTTACTATCGGAATTCGCGATCTTGCAACATTTGATTCAGAGTATTATAATTAATTAAATGACAATCTGAACTAACATTTGGTTAATTCTTAATTAATGGTTTAGTAGATGAAAAAAAATATGTTTTACTGTAAGAGAATCTATATAAAGGGTTCATGAGTTGATAAGAAACCAGTCCTGAACAAGGATGCCCCCATTTAGAAGGCAAACGGCTCTATCCCGCCGGTGCACACAAAAGGCCGACCAACTATAGAGGTTCGCATAATTCTTGATGTTGGAATTTGTAATTTGCATTCATAAGTTGTCCATGTTAATCACATTTAGTCAATTGAGACGATCTTTGGGCCTACTCTTGGCGATTGACCCAAAGACTTCTGCGATATAGAACTAAAGAAGTCTTTGGAAGCCATCTTCAATAATCCCTCCACGTAGCCTTTTGACTCCCTTCGTCCCCTAAACTGAGACCCCTGTTGCACCATAAAGAAGCCCATTTTCACAATATATATGGCAAAATCAAAGTATATATTTTAGTTTTAGAAGGAGAAATTGCTAAAACAAACACACATTTCTCTGTGATATTAGAAATAATGCACGTTTCTTTACCTAATTCGGAACTAAAATGTTGTGCTGACAGCTCATTGCCTCATTTTGAAAGAAATTTAGGAATAAAAGTAGGAACAATTGAATTTTAATTACACCAAAAGTATAAAAGTAGGAATAAAACGTAGATTTTAGTTGTAGGACTCCTGTTGTCATGTGTAAATATGACACGTCTAAGAGAATATAATTATGATTCTCAGTCATGACATATATATGCACACCCTTCATTTTTTTTTGAAAAGAAAACAAATAAAAGAGAAGTACTTGCACACGTTTGAGTATTCTCATCTTAAGGGATCAAGAATAAAGTACAATCTACATACAATATTGAATTTGAATAAAGCCTCAAGAATCAGATTCCTTACCCCTTCTCATGTAAGTAAAAGTAAGAGGAATAAAACATCTTCTAAGGGCACAGCATCTTCCAAAAGAGTAGTTGTGGACGTGTTTATTTTAACTGTTCATGTGGAAGATTAACCAGTAAGATGCATATTGATTGGAGGACCAGTGCAAGTTCTTGTCTTCTTTAATCTGTTTAAGGAAGCATGGGAAGAATTAAAGAGTGAGATGCAGGCTAAAAGGAACTACAAGTTGAGGCCTTGGAACCTTGTCCTATTCAAGAAGCATGCCTGTGCATGGACCCTTTGGTCTGTGTTGCTAATGGAAATATGTTATTCTGAGTATAAGATTTGCTTAAAGTTTGATTTGAAGAGGACGAGTATCTTGGTGTCAACTAGGTCTGAAAATGAGGCAGGCTTCTGCTATAAGGTTCATGAACTTAGGAGTTTTGGTCTTGCTTGATTAGGTTATAATATTAATGGCTTTAGTTAAAGGTTATATAATTAATTTGTGATATGTAAGCGCATAGAAATGGAATATTGTAAGATGGGCTTAGCTTGAAAATCTTCACGAGAACCAAGGTCCTATGCGTGTAAGGTCCACTGGGCTTCAGTAGTAAAGGAAATTTCTCGGGCCCCTGCTTTACTGCACAATTGAATAGAGTCCATACTTAAATTTAATATGATAAACACTGATTCACTCTAGTTTTTTGGGCAACATATATTTTTCTAAAAATTCTTATGCAATCGAAATTTTAATCACAGTCAACAAAGACTCAGTTCATTTTTTATGAACTCAAGCTATTGAACTGGCTAAATAAGCAAATGATACTTTCACGAATTTTTTAGTCAATTTGAGCTTAAGAACATGTTCACTTTCGGCTTGATTTTTTCCAGTTCAAGCTAAAAATGAGCTTTTCTCGAGTCTTCAACAACTGAAGATTCCAGCCAAAATATGTTCCAAAAAACAACATACCACATCACTCCACGATAATTCCCGAAGACCCCCACCAACCGAAGGACCACAAGGGCAGGAGCCCTACGTGGGTTCATTCACATGCACAGTCCAAGACAACTCACACCACAACTGTTTCCTCCGATTCACATGCACATAAAATCCAATCCCACATCCAACTTCTTACCGACACAACACAACCCTCCAAAAACAAGAATTATATCCCAAGTAATCTAAAAGAATAGTTTAAAAATCTTCCATCCTCACTGACATAACTACACGTGGACAATAAGATGCGGTTATACAACTTACCTATAATTAAAATTAATTGTACCACTTACCGAAAAAAACCCTCCCACTCGCCGACAGGTCCACTTCCTAAAAAACCCAAATCCTCCGACTGTGAACCGTGGCCCCCGGCCTAATGGGCCCCATTAGTGGCACCATATACCCTCCCCCTCGAGCACCGCGTGAACCGATGGGCCCAGACCGTACGGACCCTTCAGATCACTGCAGTGGTTGGGCCCATCCACTTCCCACAAGCTGTCAACCCCATCTCTCGCTCTACTCTCTCTCTCTATAGAGTGTAGTGTTGTAGACTATCTCATCGTTCCAAACAAATACAACTCATTAATGTCACGTTCGTCTCACACCTCCATTTCCATTTAATATCAGTCACACACACACGCAAGAAGCTGCCAATTTCAACAACATCGATCCAAGTTTTTAGTTGGTTGCTGATGCCTCAGGAAAGGATTCCCACCAGGCCACCACTACTCTGGCTTGCTTTCCCGAGAGTGCCATCTTCCCAAGCAAAGCTTGTTTTGTTAATTGGTACTCATTTCATAGATTATTAGGTAACGCAGCTTCAGTGGGAACCTGACGTGTGGTGAAGATAACTTAATATATTTGGGCCCAATGGGTCAATGGGACCCATTTGGGAAAAAAACTTCTATTAAAGTATTTAAAAAAAAATAAGAGTCCAAAATCAACACCCCAAAACACACAAACTCTATCTTCTCTGACATTCATCTAGCCAAACCTTGGTTCCAAATTTTAAGGAATTTTCAACACAAATGTAACAAATCTCTATTGTATTTATTTTGATTTAAGCATTTATTTAGATTTGTGTTTGTGATTGTGAGAAGTTGGAGCTCGCTTAGCCAACAAATATTTTGGGATAAAGTGTTAAGAGATTGAAGTTTTGTGTGGTTGTTCCCAATGTGTTGGACAAAATAGTTGTTGGGTTTTAAATTTTACACGTTTTACTTTTATTTATGATTCCTTAGAATTAAATTCTAAAAATAATTATAAAAATAGTCTGAAAAAATAAAATAGAAAATTGTAGGCAGTAATTACAAGAGATATAATGTGATTTTGTGTATGGTACACGTGATCAGAAAAATAGTGACTATGAATTAATTTTGGTGTTTTGCCTGCTTTTTGTTTCATTTTTGTTTCATTTGAATTGAATAATTAACTTGATGTTTTTATTTTTTTTGTGAAATTTAACTTTTAGTCTTTCACCTTGGAAAAATATTTCAAAAGGAAGAAAAAAATCAATGAATCGTTTGAAAACAATATTGGTTGATGAAGTGAAAGAAAAAAAGTCCAATAGTTGAATTTTATGATTATGTATTATGAGTTAAGGTTCATATTTTGGGATTCCCTTTGAAAAAATTAGGGTCCACCACTGGAGGTATGCTTGGTACTTGAGAAATGGAATTTCTTGTATTTTATTGAATTTGGACCCTACTCGCTCTACCAAAGTGATCAACTACGCACAAATGCACAATACTACGTCTACATATTGATATTGTATGACAAGGTTGATGTTCAATATCCAATCGCAACACTTGGCATCCTAGCAGTACCATATTTCTTGGTCTCTTGTTGATTTTCAAATTTTGAATTTTCGACCCTCATAATTCAAAATACATAGAAATCCTCAACTTCTTTATATTTTGACCCTCCAAACTTTGACCCACATAGATGTTACAAGCACACTATTTTGAACTATACAAATTTTGAATCCCATTCCCATTACTTGAATTCTTTGTACCGCGCGATTGTGGATTACAAACACTCAACATTAGTTGCTCAGCATAAGGGTGTGAAATCGCGTCATTTGTACGTATTCATATTCTTTTCTTTTTTGAGATATCACGATATGTAATACCGAATTGCTACAGGAAACTAGACATCGGCAAACTCACGTAAAGAATATGGATATTGATTAATCTGATAAGTATAATATCCAATGTGTGTGAATGAATAATATTTATATGTATATTTATGTATTTAAAATTCATATAATACTTACATATGTATTATTTTATAACAATACTTCAGTTCTTTACTATTTCTTACGGTACAATTTGATGAATATTTATTTATTTATCATTATATACTACATATATGACATTCTGAAGCGTATTACAAGCAAGCAAACAACATTAGTTGCTCCTCAACATATAAAATCGATGTGAATTAACTAGGATATCATAGTTCATTAGAATGTCATGTTTTGCCATTTTTTGTACTCTACTCGAGCTTGAATTGCGGAAGGTGTTAATCACCGTGGTCAAAGCTATGTTAAAGATTCTGGCCACTTACATTCTTGAATTTATTGAATTTTCAATACAATACCTTTTGATCTAATATCATTTTTTATCATGATAGCATAATTCAATTGCCAACAAAACAAAACAAAAGATGAGAAGGTGTTGAAAGTTGAAACAAGATATAATAGAATCGATCATACGTTTCAAAAGCTATATCTATCCATCCAATATCTGTATATGTATATTTTTGTATAAAAATACAAAGAGCCAGAGAAGGTGTTCCACGTGCATGCATGCATGCAGTACCACCGGCCCTTCTTGTGCTCTGCAGGCGTTATTCGTTAACGAGAGGTCACCTCGATACACTCAAACCATCTCTCCGTTTATTTGGTTAGGCCTCCTCCCACCCTTTCTTTTATTGGAGGGGGACGACACGGGTAGTTGACTGCCAAGAGAGGCCAAGAAGGTATGTCATGAGAGAGAGAGTTGGCGAGGGATGGGGAGACCACTGCATGTGAGTTATTTGTACGTCCCCTCTCTCTCTCTTCCTCCCACCTAATGAGTTCTGAGTTATGACCACTCTGAGTTATGACCACTCTCTCTCTACTCTGCTGCTCTTGCTCATGGCCCAACGATAGCAACAGAAGATGGATGGCTGTTTGCCATCTTTTCCTTACGTCTCTCTCCCCTCGTTTGTTTGCATTTTAATGCGTTGTATATCTTAGTTGTTCCGCGTTTTCAGTACGTGACCAATTTGAGAATAGTCTATTGATAATTTTTATCTCGGATTGTTACGTCATATATAATTTCTTTTCAAGTATGACTTTGATATCTACATTTTCAATGCAATGGTATCAAAATTAGAAACAAATAAAATTACAGCAGCGTATAAAAATCGAGTTAGAGATGGTATAACTGGTTAGATTGAGTCTTATAACATTAGAGATTCACTCCTAAGTATATCACTTGGAATCTTTAATTAGTAACTAGGAATACAAACATAATAATGTAGAAATATAATGCATCGGTCTGTTCGTGTGAGCGACAAACAACAGTAGATCATATACGTTTGTGTTGCATAATACCCCCATAACATTAACTCATGGGGGCAGCGTGAAGGGTAATTTGGCATCACATAGTTCGAAGCGCCCACGTAGCATAATAAGTATTAAATAAGACGTGGGTGTGAGTTTGGGTGTCATACATTAGTTTTGATTTGCGTGTGTGGAATTGTAGTTGCGTTATAGTATGAGTTGGAAGGGAATAGATTCAGGAATCCTAGAAGAGTGTCAGCACCGACAATTTTGATTCAGAGAGTTGGATTTGATGGTGGCAGTACTTGCAAGGGGCTGGTTCAATTCGGTGCTCTGCTGGGAGTAGTTTGTATCGTTCGTAAGAGGCAACTGCTGCGCAAAACACAAAACACTGGAGTTCTGTAATTAAAGCTGGGTTTCAAACCAGCTTTTGTTTAACGTGTACCACTTGTTTATGTACATATGGACCGGAGTTTTATATGACTATATTTTCTGAGCTTAGATGATGAATCATGATGTGGTTTGTAATGGCTTGTATACTATTTCTCACTTTGTGCTAAGTTTCTTACTCTTAAATTAAATACGGTTAATTTCACAATTACCTTTCAAATATTTTCTATTATTTCATGATATGAATGCTTTTATATATCCTTTAGTTTGTCAAAATATTTCAATTGCATTATGCAACAAATAGTTTCACATGGGTAGATTTTAGGTTATTCTAATTCGTATAAGGTCTATATGCACATTCACTTAGAAGATATATATTTTGGGTTGAATTCTTACATGGAAAATTATTTCTATTGGTATCAATGTTATAGTTGTACTTATTCTGCCTACTTCATCCATGATATAAAGACTTATCACAAACATAATAAAAACATTGGACACGAGATAAGATAAGTGAAAAAAATGTCTGGTATTGGTAGAGATCTAAGGTTCTATTATGTGACTATAAGCCCATGTACTTTCTCTTTTATTAATTAACTTTGAGGTGAATTCTCAATAGGTTCCTTGTTTCTCTTGGTATTAGAGAGTTGTGATTGATCAACTTGTGCTTATTTGTGAAGCTGATTTGGTATGTAAAATTTGAAAAATTAAAAAAGATTTGAAATGTATTGACTATATATATACCAAATGATAAAAGCTTAGGTATTATTGAAGGTTATAACAAAATTTGTGATATATGTAAGATTAATTGAAAAGTTTTAGTTGATATTGGATGATTAAAAACTTCTAAAAAGACTTTTTGCTGATAGGTTTGCAAAAGCTAGAGAAAACGTAATATGAAAACAACATGACTTGAAAATCACAGTACGAGAAAATTTCTTCACTTTCACTCTAAAAAAAATTCCACAATATAACATCATAAGTTCATTAGTATTGCATATGTTTGTAAGTCTTTCTAGAAGGCTATATATGGCACCTTCTATATGTATTCTTGGCTACCTGTATTAAGAAAATGATATTTTGTTATAATGAAATCGACTTGTGCAATTTGCACTGCTATTTTTTGAACTTCTTTAGTTTGATGTTTCACTTGTGGTCCTCTGGAGATTTACACTTTTACTACACATCGAAATAATAATAATAAATCCTAGTCTTTTTTTATAATGAACTGCTATTCGTCGCCGTAAAACTACTTAAATCGCCCGTAAGATTACCATTTTGCCCCTCTGCCCTTTCTACTAATATAACTCCTCATTTCACTCTTTTAACACAACTTTCTCTTCATATCACACTTTTATTCACCAAATAGAATGTCTCGGAGGCCAGGGAAAGAGTCTGCGGAGACCCCTGACTACTCACATCTGGTAAATTACATTTTTTATTTCAATTAATTTTAAAAAAAAAACTTTTTGAGTCGGGCGGTCTCCGGAACCGCCTCCCCCTTGGGGGAGGCGGTTCGTGCGACCGCCCGATCGTTGGGTCGGGCGTCTCCCGCGACCGCCCGACCCAATGAACAGACGTCTGCGGGAGACGTCTCCCACGTACGGTAGGCGTCTCCGGCAGACGCCTACCACGTAGGGTAGGCGTCTCCCGCAGACGCCCGGTTTCTTTTTAATTTTATTATAAATTGTGATAAATTTTAAATAAATTGAATATTATGTTAATAATGAGTTAAATTAGTTTAGTAAATCGTTTATTGATTATAAATTGTGATAATTAATAAATAAATCGCTAAATAAATTGATTATTATGTTAGTAATTAGTTGTGTACGATTTTAGTAAAGGATTATTGATTAATTGTGATAATTGCTAAATTAATAGATTATTCAGTTAATAATTAGTTTAATTATTTTAGTAAATTCATTAATAAATTTGTATTTTTAAAATTGAATTAATAGTCATCGGGTTACCGTGGAGGAAAAGGGAAATCAATTCCCTTACGTGCGGTACGTAGTATAGCAGACGAGCCAGGTCCTCGTCATCCACGTAGACGTGGTATTTGTGCTTCAGTTAGGAGAGAGAGAGATCTGTTATGTCGTCGTCAGACACCTGGAGAGTCTTTCGACGACGAGGATGATTCAGATGAGCTGAGGAGTCACGACGACAGTGACGATGGGGGCCGATACGACTTGGGGCCACAGGAGGAGGCGGTACATCAGGCCGGTCGAGGACGGGGGCGACACGGTGGTCCTTCATCTGAGTGGGTCATTAGAAAGGATCGAGGTGGCCGGTTTGTGACCGGTGATTCGAGTTCGTGCACTGCAGACGCCCGAGCTCAGAAGAAGAAGAGGGGTGATGACGAGTCTTGGATCGTCACGGATATTATTCCCGGTGGTCTTGTAGATGGCAGCGTCATTCCAAGTTTCGGAGGCCACGTCGCCAGACGCATGTGGGATGGCGAGGAGCGGAAGGTTTTGAAGTGTCATAATTAGCACAGAGCCTGTACGACATTGCAGGCATGGCGCTCAGTGATGACTGAGGATATGACGGCAACCGTGGTTGACAGTGGATTGGGTCACTTGCCGTACAACATGTTTTACTGCATCGACATGCCGTTGATTTCGGCATTCGTGGAGCGGTGGCAGCCTGACACCAACACTTTCCACTTGCCGTTCGGAGAGATGACGATCATGTTGCATGACGTCTTTCAGATTCTTCACATTCCTGTTGAGGGTCCCATGGTCAGTGCGCAGGCGCCGACATCTGAGCTGAAGTTATATGTATCTGAGTTGCTGGGTGTCAGCCTGGAGGGTCTTGGGCGGGATAGCTCATTTTGGAGTGGCGGTGGTGTTAGTATCGACGCTGTGGACGAGTATTGCAGACGGGGACGACCACCACGGACTGAGGATACGCAGATGACTGCTTATTTCTTCTTATTGCTAGGCTGCGTATTGTTTGTCGACAAGAGCGGTTCCAGACTGAGACCACGCGACTTATTGGATGCGAGGGACCCAGATACCATTGCTGATTACTCATTGGGGTCGGCGACATTGGCATATCTGTATCGCTAGCTGGGCATATCTAGTCGTGCTGATTGTGGTCAGATTACGGGTTGTCTTACACTGCTGCAGGCTTGGATATATGAGTATTTTCCTGCTTTCCGCCCACATCGTGAGCGGAAGATTGTTGAGCGTGGCCATCCTCGTTCGCGTATGTGGGCTGTCCGGGCGGAGGATAAGAGCGAGAGTCGACTTCTTTCTATTCGTAGACGACTAGATCAGATGACTGCATCGCAGGTATATAATGTATATATCATTCACGTTTATTTAAATTTAACTTTATTATTATTAACGTATAAACGTTTAGGTGGAGTGGTTACCGTATGGTCCCGAGCCTGCTGTAGCTGTGCCGAGGACTACATTTATGGGCGTTATTCGTTATAGGGATATCACAGAGCCTTATTTACCTGATCGGGTGTTACGTCAGTTAGGTTACGTTCAGGTGATCCCGGTTGACATCCCGACGCCCGACCATGCAGTACGGTCTGCGACTGCGACGATGTACGACGTCAGGCACAGCGTTTCGTCTGCGGAATCGGTTTGGAGGACATTTCCGAGAGTAGGACGACTACACCTGGCCGATCTGAGTCGTAGCCGCGACCCCTCCACCTGTGCTCCAGATTATTTGCAGTGGTTCGGTAGGTGCTCACATCCACTGCTCGTACGCGGTATCATTCCGAGACCGGAGAGACCACTGGATAGGACATGTGCCGATGCGGTAAGTTTATCTAATTTTATATTTAATTGTAAAGTATATTTTGTTATTGTACGCTAATTTCTATTTTATATACAATGGATGAGTAGGGCGATACGATGTACGCAGCCGTTCTTGCGAGAGAGAGACGTCATGCCGAGTGAGGCGACGAGCCTTGCATGTACAGATTGGGATCGCCTGATCGAGGATTGGAATAGCCAGTTGGGCATTTCGGACCATGATTCAGATGCTGAGCTGTAGTTGTCTTGCTTTTACTTTCGTTTTGTTGCACTGTTAGTACATTTGTTGGTATATGCTTATGTTTATTTGTGTACTCTTATTATTTATTGCTGACGAACATATCTTCTACATATTTCTTTGACTATCGTATTTTTTAATATTTATTTTTCACGAAAAGATTTTCAACTTATTTCTTTAGATATGAAATAATATTTAAATTTAAAATACGGTAAAAAAACAACACGATATAAGTATAAATACACGATATATTATACATTATAAAACATTACAAATTACAATCAACGTAACCGGTTCCAATACTCCATCCTACTTTGGTACTGATCCTCCCATCCAACAACACTCTCATCTCAAATTTGATACCATAAGGTCGTTATAGGAGGTATTGGGAAATCATCAAGTAATTCCAAACGAAATCTACTCCATAATTTCGCCCATTTACAACCTTCCTCGATTGTTGTAAATATTTCTTTACTGTCAAAAAGCTCACTGTAATCTACTCCATCACCACCGAAATCTTGAAACGGAACCTGAAAATTTTGAATTTAACAAAAAATTAAAAAAAAAACGGGCGTCTGGCTAAACCGCCTCCACCAAGGTGGAGGCGTCTGGCTAAACCGCCTCCACCTATGTGGAGGCGTGTTAGGCAGACGCCTCCACCTAGGTGGAGGCGGTTTAGCCAGACGGCCGTGTCGTGAAAAAAATTCTGCCCCAGTTACCTCGCCGGATTCAGGTGCTTCGCCGGACATTTTCGTGGTGTTGGTACTAGGAATGTGAGTAAAACTGAGTCAAACACCTTATTTAAAGACACGGGACGAAATCGGTATTAATTGATTTGTTAATGGCAAAAATGTCATTTTTAGGACGATTTAAGTAGTTTTCCGGCGACGAATAGTAGTTCCCTTTTTATATCGGTAAGTTGGAACTTTTTATTGTTTTTCCATTCTTAATGTAAACTCTAACCATACGTTGTCCTGAAATCGTCTCATGACAAACTGAGGCTGGTCTTTAGCATGTTTTGAGTTTGAAGTTTCTGAAGCTGGTGTGGTCTCCAACATTGCTGCGGAATAGATGGGCACCAGTACTTATTATCATAAGCTTTTAGCTTTTACCTTTAATTCAGTATCCACGGGTTTCGTACGTCTGGAAAGACAGGAAAATGCAATCGGTGAAAATCCACCTTATACTTTGGTTTGACAATATATGCAGTTTTAAAAAATATATGTAATCGGGGTGTTCCATTAATACTATAAAACTTAAGCACTTGTCCGAAGAGTAGTGGATCTAAGGGTGGAAACGAGCCGAGTCGAGCGAACTTTTGAGCCATAAATATATTTTATGTTATTATCAAATACAAAATAATAATTATAAATGAAGAAATAAAAAATTCGAATGAACCATCAAGACGAACCTCAATTTTTTTCGAATTCGAACGAATCGTTTACCAAATTAAGTTTGATTTTTTTTGTTTTTCATCAAAATTCTTCATTTCAAGTTAAATCAGAGTCAAACATTTTTCAAGTCGAATTTGAGACAAACTATCGAGCCAAGTTAAAATTGACAACTGTAATACTGTTACGCAAAATAAAGGAGAGAATGAAATCACCGTCATCATTTATTTTCATTGGAATCTCAATTCCCTTGTACAAGGGAATGATATTCCTTCCACCCCTAGGAATAGTGATTCCATTCGTGGTGGTTTCCTCCATCTTATTTTTAATTTGTTTAGTTTCCATTTTTTTTAATATTTTAGTGTATATATTCATCTTAATTAATATATTTATATAGAGAAATATGTATCTATGTGTTTGATTACATTTTATAACTTTAAATATTCTAAATCAATGTATATATGTATTTGATTACACTCTGATGTTTCAATTATGCATGTATTTTTAATTATATTTTATGTATTTAAAATTCTATTTCATTGTTTTGATCAATCTTGATTTAATTCCAATTTCTACGTGGGGTTAGAATAAGTAAATTTTATGATTAATTTTGTAAACTTTCATTTGGTTAAAATTTCTCTTGGGTCAAACATATATTACATCTAATTATAATAACGATGAATGCGATTAAGGACTTTTATTTTGCATCACTCCTTGACGTGAAACCTCTCAACATTTCGACTTGTCATTCACGTTTGCAAATTATTTTCTCATATATGATATAATAATAGTGGTGTACGTGCATAAATACGTACTATTTATCTAATAATACAACTAATAACATAATAAATAATTGATCCAATACATAATATATAGTTAAATAATAATCGAATGAGTCAAACATAGATTAGGTCATATTCAAATAATAATACTTAATAATTGTGGTAATTGTGCTTAAGTTCATACTAGTTATCTAATACTTACTAGTGCAGAATAATGGATAGTTGTCACCGATAAACTTCGGTCACCCAAAGAGACGTCGTCTATAGGTATAGTGTAAGAACCCTAAACCCATTATGGGTGCTAATGAGGGGATTAGGAGGAGAGAGGTGTTTAGGGTGGAGTTGCATGGGGAAGAGGTGACGGGAACAGTGGGTGCATAGGGAAGAAAAGGGGGCGTGCACTGTAGGCGTGGAGGGAGAGTGATGGGTTGGGTTGAGTAGAGGATTGTTGGTGTTGTTGGTTGGGGTTTAAGAAGGAAATCTGATCTCTCTCTCTCTCTCTCTCTCTCTCTCTTTTTCTCTCCCGTTTTGATCTCACTCTCACTTTTTCCTTTTCTCTCCCGGCGACCAGAGGGTGTTGCGACGTGTGGTGTCGAGCTCGGAGTCGCGGAGGCGAGGACGTGAGGCGTGCGAAGGGGGTTGCTGTCGAGGGGTGACGGAGGCGCGAGCGGTGCTCCGGCATTTCATCATTTTCCTTGAGGTATGTTGACTTATTAGTGTGGTTTGGTTGCTCACCCAAGTCTGGGGAAGGTGTTGGTCGGCCGGGAGAGGTCGGAGACCTCTCCGGCAGCGAGATTCTTCGTAGAAACCTCGGCTGGCGCGAGGTTGAAGACGACCAACGGTCGACCGGGCCCTTCGGGTGGTCGACCGAATGCATGTGTTTTTGTATGTCTGTTGTGTTTCGGTCGACCGGTTCCTTGTGTTTGGTCGACCGGAACTTTAAGTTTATTGGATTATTATGCAGGATGTTCGGACGATGGTTTTTGTTCGGTCGATCGTTTTATGACGTAGAAATAATAGGTTGACCTTGTTAGTTTTCGGTCGACCGAGACCCCTGAGTCAGTCGAACGATAGTGTTGATTTTGATGTTGACCGGACTTCGGATTTTGACCTCGTTCGGTCGACCGGTTTTAGACCTTTGTTCGACCGTTGAGGATTGTGTTTTGATCGCGACGGTAGACCGTGTTAGGTGTACGGTCGAGCGATTCCTTTCTGGAAGCGGTCGACCGAATCACCTTTGTCGGTTGACCGTTTGGGCCCAGGACAGAATTCCTGGTTCCCTTTTGAATGTCAACTTTGTCCACGGAAACCCGTGTCCTCACCTTGTGCGTGAGCGGGAGGTGACGGTGGGCGCGTTCCGCGTGCCTGCCCAGGGACCGCCGTGTGGAAAAGTGTGGGTGTTCGGGACGCGTCACCTCCAGGTATGGACCGTGACTAAGATGATGGATTGATTGGACTCATTGTAGTATAACAGGTCTGAGGGATCGCGGATCCCATTGTATGATGTTTGTGCGGGCACGCAACTGGCGTTGGGTGAGGTGACTACCGGCCTTTGGGGCTACGGAGGTCGCTGTCGTGCTTTTATAGCGACGTGGTTGGTGTTTGCGGCTCGTGGAGCCTGATGACCTGACAAACTTTGGTCTGGACCCGTCCGATGTTGTACCGGACGTTTGTGATGGACCACCGATGTTGTGCCGGTGATGCCGCCGATGTTGTGCCGGCGATGATGATTGTGTGGCCGAGGTTGTTCCGGCTATGCTGATTCCTCGACTGGGCACCTATCGAGATGTTGTTGTTATACCTTCCGGGCGACGGCCCCGTTGGTCCCCAGTGCCACCGACCACAGAGATTTGCAGATCTGTATTCTATCGGCCCGCAGGCGTGACAGAGGCTCCCTGCCGAACCCTTGAGTAGTGTAGCCGCGTGTGGGGGGTGCAATGTCGTGTGCTGTAAGACTGCATGTGCCTGCACTAGGTCTCCTCGGGAGACCAGATGTTGACTGTCGGACTGATGTCCTGTTTTACCCTTCGAGGGAATTGTTTTCCTTTCTGTTGATGGCATGACATGCTACTAGTATGATATGTTCGTTTGTGTAATGCACGCATATAGGTGAGTTGGCATACGATGTTTCCTTCTGGAAACTCAGGCATTGTTGTTATATATTTTTCAGGACCACAGTTGGTCCAGTTGGGTGGTGATCGGTGGGGGCGTGCATTTTGGAGTCGGATCCTCTACTCGGACCATTGAGGTCAACATGATCACGTTTTATCCTCTTTTGCTGTTATGTCGTAATCATGTATCATTTTGACAATTCTGATGTATTTTGGTGCACCGATATTTGTTTTATGAGAAATAACAGTTCTGTCTTTGATTATTGTCCTTTATCGTCGTGATTGTGAATTTTAAAAAATTCCGCTGTTTCGGGATGTTACATATAGACGTCGGCTATTAAAATAGTCGACATCTATGGGGTCCTCTAGACATCGGTTGTTGGAATAATCATTTAAACTGATGTCTATACTCCGACGTTTATCATCTACACCTATAGATGTCAACCTATAGACGTCGGCTGTATTATATAGTCAACGTCTATTCCCCCTCCACATAGGAGAAACTCCTATCGAACCACAATCGAGGTATTAGGAGAAACACAAAGAGAGAGAAAAACTTCATTCAGACTTCATTTGAAAAGATTAAAATAAATGGTGGTTCGTTTATGTCATAAACTGTCGAGTTATTATCGAACTACTATCGAGGTAAAAGGAGAGAAAGAAACTTCATTCAAACTTGGTTTGAAAAGATTCAAATAAAATGGTGGTTCGTTGAAGTCCTAGATTGTCGAGTTATTATCGAACTACTATCGAACCACAATCGATGTACGAGGAGAGAAAGAAACTTCATTCAGACTTTGTTTGAAAAGATTCAAATAAATGGTGGTTCGTTTAAGTCCTAAACCATCAAGTTATTATCGATCTACTATCGAACCACAATCGAGATACTAGGAGAGAACAATGAGAGAAAGAAACTTCATCCAGACTTTGTTTGAAAAAAATCAAATAAATGGTAGTTCGTTTAAGTCTTAGACCGTCGAGTTATTATCGAACTACGATCGAGGTAAAATGAGAGAACACAAACACCAACTCAAAGACAAACAAAAAACATCGAGCTAAGAACAAGTTATTATTTATATTAATAGTAACCATTACCGATGTACAATGAGAGATCACAAACACAAAAACAAAAAAAATTATAAATCTCTTCACAATCAATCAGAAGAGAATGATCTGCTCAGATGTCGCATTTATCTCTAGGCTTTGACTCAACTTAGCAGCCTTTCAGAGAAGCTTCTGCATCCCTAAGTCATTTACGCTTTGGTCGGGTTTATCCACTGGTGGTACTGGTGTTCTATTGTCCCAAACGAAGTACCGACAGCGGATGGTTGACTCCGAGGAGCCACAGACGTAGAACTTTTTGCTAATCTTGTTCGAAGTGTTGGACCACAACCTGGTTGCCTTTAGACCACAACTACATGTGCGATAGGGTAAGATGTAAACTCTCGGTATTTCAATGGGGGGGGGGGGGGGGGAAATCTCCCCATATTGGTCCACTGATGATGTGCTTAGCTTCGTCGGAGTAGTCGTCTGAGGCATTGTGTTGGAAGACTATTTTTTGGGGTGGAGGAGACGAATCGAGTACACTTAGTGGGGGAGGGAATCGAATACACAACTAAATGGAAGACACCCTAACCTCTAATTTTATAAACCCTGTAATGAAAGGTTGCGTCTCTTCACGCAATAATGAAAGGTTGTGTCATCTCAAAAGGAAGGAATGTTGAATGGTTGCGTCTCTTCGCATAATAATGACTCGTCCTATCATGGGATGTTTCACTTCGACATATGAACATTTATCATGTTGACCATCGAGCGTAATTGAGCCCTTATCGAGTTTCTATATAATAAATATCGAGTTCAACCGAACCATAACAAAGTATGACTATCGAACATACAAATCGACCCGCACTATCTATCGTGTACCGTCAAGTACTATCGAACTTGATTGATTTCTAAAACAATTTAAAATATCGAGAGAGAGAGGTCTAGAGGATTTTAGTGGTCCCACGATTTAGGTAGGGGTAGTTTGGAGGGAAGTGGAAAGATGAGCGTATTTTTTAGATGATTTCAAACTTGAGTTTTTTTCTTGAGGTTGGGACACTTATGACATAGAAAGTCAAATTTTCCTAGTATAATAAATAATTGATCCAATACTAGGTGTTGAACTATATGAATCCGAAAAATTTAGTAATGCCCTTAGAGCTGAAGTTGCGAAAAACAAAATAAATGATCAATGAATTGTCAAAATTACATGAGTTCTCAGAGACAATAATTAGTGATGCATTAATAAAAATAATTAGACAATATAAAATTAGCTTTTTTAGTATCATTTATGAAGAGTATAAATCCTTTGTAAGAAGACATAGATTTTAGTTTATACTTTTGAGAATGAATGGAAAAGATTTTATTTAAATATTTATTTAATTTTTCTTAGTACATTTGTAATTTAGAAGTTAATATTGTATTTTTATTTATAACTTCTCTTATGCATGTAAGGGCATATTGGGAAATACAACTCAAATTAATTATATTTCTTTTAGAAAAAGTAATTTAAAAATGGAATTATGATTCCTTTCTTAGGTAAAATTCCAAGTATAACAACCAAACACAAGAATGAAACCATAATTTCTTTCCATTCCTACCTTGATTCCATTCGGATCTTCATTCCCACTCAATAGGAAACTCGTAGTTTTTATACACATATATCAAGAAGCTTTGCGAACAATATTAAAATAGCCAATCAAACCCTGTCCAATATTATTTAGTACGCTTGTTCACAACTAGTGTCTAGGTGAACAAGCTCAATTCCGGTGGAATATTATAGTGTCTAGGTAGCCAACAAACTCAATTCTAGTATAACCTAACACTAGTAGCAAAAAGAATTTTCCGGTGGAATATTATTCCAAATATGTCTGATCCAGTGTTGAGATTTTAGTTTGAACCCAATTTAAAGTAAGGGTAATACCGAAAGAGAGGTGTTTCCCAACGGAAATGTTCGTAAAGAGTAGTGTAAATACTTAGACCATCACTGATCATGACCTGGACGACCTGGTCATCAGCTCTCTCTCTTCAAAATCAATTTTCTCTCTCTTCCACATCAGCTTTCTCTTTCCTCAACCCACTCTTTTCTCTTTCCTACACTATTCACCTCTTAACCACAACCCAACACAACCCTCAACAACCTATCTCTCTCCTCCACATCATTTCGGGGTCTATCTTAGTAAATTTTAAAAAAAAAATCAAAAAAATCAAAACTCAAACAAAACTTAAAAAAAACTGAAAAATATTTTTTTATTTAATGACCGGGTCGTCGACCCAGTCACAAATGACCCGGTGACCCGGTCAACCTGGGATGACCGGGCGTGGGGGGATCCCCCCCCCCCTCCCGTTAAGGAAGGGTCGTTATACACGGACGCGCGCGTCACGGACGCGCCTTACGTGGATCTGTACAGCTCAGGTATTTTCTTTGAGTCAGCGTCCAGTTAGCGAAATTTCTCTTCCCGCGTTTTTGTCTTTTTAAAAAACGCCAGTTCTTTAAGTTCAACGATTCCTTTCCCAATACACAGATAAGACAGTGTGCAGACCATAGGACAGCGTGCAGACCCTTTATTTGTGCAGATCCCACACTTATCATAATATTTTTTATTATTAAGTTTTGTCCAGAAATGGAACTGAAAGTTTGTCAAGTTTTTGTAGAAAGTTTGTCCGGTTTATATAGAATGGTTGTCCAGTTTATGTTGAAATTCATACTTATTCCGGACATAAAATACACTTATTCCGGACATAAAATACACTTATTCCGGACAAAAATACACTTATTCCGAAAAGAAAATACACTTATTTTATTGCGGACAGAAAATACACTTATTCCAGACAAAAATACACTTATTCCGGACACCAAACTTTCTTCTTATTCCGAACAGAAACACAACTTAATCCGAACAAACAAACAACATATTCCGAACAGACAAAAACATATTCCGAACAGACAGACAACTTAATCCGAACAGACACACAACTTAATCCGAACAGACCCACAACATATTCCGAACAGACACACAACATATTCCGAAAAGACAGACAACTTAATCGGAACAGACACACAACTTATTCCGAACAGACCCACAACATATTCCGATCATACACACAACATATTCCGAACATACACACAACTTAAACCGAACAAAGACACACCTTACAACTTAAACCGAACAGACATAAAACTTAAACCGAACAGACACACAACATATTCCGAACGGACACACAACTTAAACTGAACAGACATACAACTTAAACCGAACATACACACAACTTATTCCGAACAAACCCACAACTTATTCCGAACAGACTCACAACATATTCCGAACAGACACACAACTTAAACCGAAAAGACACAACTTAAACCGAACAGACACACAACATATTCAAGTCCCAATCAGAGAAATCAGGATCCCCGGGTTTTGGTGCGACTTCGTGAAGCAACGATGTAACCTTCATCTTGAACTTTCTCTTCTCTTGTTGGTGCGACTTCGTGAAGCAACGATGTAACAGACCCATTCACGCTGCTTACGTTGTGAAGAACCCTGGGAGCCGGCATCAGACGCTTCTTCAACGTAATATCTTGCTCGAAATAGTGATTTATTACGGAGAGAGGTACAACATAAACCGAAGCGTCTGATATTATTTCGAGCAAGATATTATTTCGAAGAAGCGTCTGATGCCGACTCCCAGGGTTCTTCACAACGTAAGCAGCGTTAATGGGACGGTCGATGACACTCTTTCTTTCTTCTTCATTCTTTTTCTGTTACGGACACTCCAACAGGGCACCACAACATCTTTGTTGCACTGTTACACGAAAAAGAATGAAGAAGAAATAGTGTCATCGACCGTCCCATTCACGTTGCTTACGTTGTGAATAAACCCTGAGAGTCGGCATCAGACGCTTCTTCGAAATAATATCTTGTTGGAAATGGTGATTTATTCCGGAGAGAAAGAATGAAGAAGAAAGAAATAGTGTCATCATATTTGTATTTGCGTGGAGAGAGAGAACGTGCTGAGTTGAAACACATTTAATGTGATTTGAGTGGACATCAGGAAGAAAAAACAAAAAAAGAAAAACATCCTTGCTTTGACCACGTAAGGGTTGACATGAATGTCCACGTATAGCGCGTCCGTGACGCGCAGCGTTCATAAATCATTTTCGTTAAGGAATCCCTTAGGGGTAAGTTCTCTTCAAAGTAGGATCTTTTCAGCACCTTCGAATGTGTGAATTGAGAATATCTCAAAGCGTAGAGTATAACAAAAGGTTGGAACTGCGTCTAATTATATCAGATCAATTTATGTTGGTCTACTATATATATCTATAAAATTAAACTACTCAAGTAGAAGGTTACATTTTTTTCCACATTAATTTTGTTAAGTTCTTAACTTCCTATATTCCACAGAAACTAGTCACATGACATGCCAAGAAGAACTGTTTTGCTGAACATAACAAAGTCGTCCACACAAAATCACAAACCCTAATAATTAAACAATGTAGAACCAAACCAATTAACAACGACTTGGCAAGCACGAGTACAATTGCATAAGAAATAGAAAAGTAAGCTTTGCAACAACAGCCATGGAATCTTAGAACCATGCATGATTTTATGTCAAGAAAACAGAAGTTGAACGCCCAAACCATTGGTGGAAACACCGAGACATGACTGCGAACAGTGATGTATCCTCTTTTTAGATCTTCCACCTTTAAGCATACTTTTGGCTTGTTTATTCAATGCTGACAAAATCTAGTTGTGGATACCAACCACAACAACCAAAAATATAAATATAAAAATAAAATTAGAATGACAAAAATCATGACGTGCTGATGGAATCTAAACACGTATGTGTATAATCAGATACAATCCTCTGACCTGTCATCAGCCGGTCTGCCATGTGTCTAGGAATGGACGGCCGTGATGGCGACTTTAGCGAAAGATGGACCGAAGCAATAATTGTGTCTCTGCGATACTCTACAATTCTAGAATTTGAAGGACATTTAATGTTGTGGAACTAAAATTTTAATACTGTAGTACAAATATAACTTTGTAAGCACAAACCAAATCGCAACACTCAAGCTAAAAGCTGCATACAATCTTGATGAATACCAGGTAAGACCCGTCAGTTTTTTTCTTTTACATCATACATTCTTTCACCTCAATTCCTCTTAATCATACCTTAAAACATATATACCTTAGATTCTTTTTTCTTCGCACCAATTGGAAACCAACCTAGATAAATAAATAAAATTTAAAAATAAAAAGATTTTTTTTTAAAAAGATTTAAAAAACATATGTTTAAAAAAAATTAATGACAAATTTAAAACATTATTTTAAAAAAATTGTTTTTAGATAAAACGTGAGGCACCCCCGTTAATGGGCCCGTAGTCTCGATGGATACCATATATTCATCGATGCCATAAAATTAAGCAAGTCGAAAACGTATATCTTGAACATGTTCAAAATGCATATCTAATTTTATGATTTACAATGTACATGAATAACTTACGTTATATATCAAAATGCATTTTATAATTTTTTGTTTATATTGAAAACCGAAAGTAAATTGAGGAACTTAACCATAATTTTTTTTTGTAGAAATCTCGATGTTCTACTCCATAAAAAAGAAAACTCTTTTTAGATAAATGAACACAAACTATTTATGGATGGAAGGAGATATCATATATATTGGTGATATGAAGAAATACAGCATTGTACTACAACTTACCAAATACACACATTCCCTCGTGTACATGTACAGTATTTCAGTATTACAAAGGGCTACGTAGCAAAATAATTATATGTTGATTTATGAGTACCTGTTAACATCTGTCGGTTGTGAGATAACATTCCTTGTGGGTCTCTAACGGTTTCACATCAATCCCAACAGCTCGTAGAAATTTGTATTCCATCCAACTCCAATACGCCAAGACATCATGCTCTATGTTTGTCCACGTTACAATCAATTTAGTGCGTTAGTTAAGCGGTAATTTAGCTTCCCAAATTGACTTCGATGAAGAAGATGGCCAATCCCTGTCACTACATTGTGAATGGGATATGGTTAATTAGGTACTTTAGATTTGTATCTTTGTATTTGACAATTGTTAATAAGTATACCATCTTTAAATCAATTTCAACATGAAACTTAAGCTAAGACCTTAGTTTTGGACCACGTGCAATTTCGCGTTTTTTTCTTCTAGTCAAACAAAATGTGCTTACAAGAAGATGACGTGTCCAATATTAGTCTAATTAAAGGTTTGTCCTCTGTTACTTGAGGGTCTTCTACGTACACTAAAAGCGGTCGAAATATATATACATAGAAGAGATTTATTGTCCTTCAATTTTGTTGACACATAATTGCACTTGACGATAAAATTAAATTTAAATTGAAAATTGAAAATTCAAACTTTAGATGTTAATCTACAACATATACAACATAAATACAATTAGGATATCAAAAATCATAAAATTTGATAATTGTTTCATATAAGATCTAGAAATTATGTTTTTAGCGAATGTAGTGCGTTCGGTTTTACTTCTCCAAATATTGCATAAACATTTTTCAATTTTTATGATTTTTGATATTCTTAATCTATATATGTTATAAATCAAGATCTACGGTTTGAATTTTCAATTTAGAGTTCAGATTTGATTTTATAATCAAACGCAACCATGTGTTAATGAAATTTAAGGGTAGTGGATCCCTCCTCATATACATACATATGTATGTATATAATTTGACTGATTGTTTCAGTGCTTGAATTTGTTGAAAAATATACGCACATTATATGTGATTAAGTAATGGTTAGGTTAATCGACTTTTGATCAATTAATGCATACTAGCTCGAGATGAATTAGATAATATATAGTATCTTGGATCTACTAATGTAGTTGGGGCAAAATCAATAATTCGGGCTTCCTTTGTACCACGAGTGCTACATGAAGCAATTTTCTAATTCAGTTTTTATTGGATCATTAATTAGGCTAAAATGACTCGATTCGTTTCAATTTTTTTAATGATATAGAATTCCCCGACACTCACTTCCACTTGCCACAAGTTGATCGAGGTTACAAACTGGGGGTGGTTCAACACTATTTTTACCGAGTCATGATTACTTACGTTGCTGGAATTCGAACTTGCGTTCGGAGGAGAATTTTCTACACTCCTCAACTAACTCCGCTAAACTTCGGAGACTTTATTTTCTATTTAACAGTTAGAATGGGGATTTCTCTAAGATGGAATTCATAGATCCAACTTTTCTATCACTGAAGCCACAAAGATCCAAACTTTGTGGGACACAGTGATAGGCGGAGACATCGACGACGTGTAGCGGAGAATACCTACCCCACAGTTAGCCAATGGTGCAGCTGATATTGAGAAGGGTCCAAACCCTTCGGCCTCTGGTGCAGCAAGTAGAAGTAGAGGTCGTGGATCCACACAACATCTTGAGGATTGGAACTCTACTATTCATAATGAAATCGAGTTCACACCGGAAGGCGTATGGATGGGAAAGAACGTCGAACGCTTCTAGAATTTCATCAACACGATAGCTTGGATGACACAAGTACTGGCTCTTCGTTATTCAGATCGAACATTGATGGAAAAGAAGGACAAAGATGTGCATAGATGCAATTAACGGTAATATTATATAAGTACTTAAGTTACATTAGTATTGATTTAAATTGTAGATTAGTTTGAATTTATTTCACAATCACATTAGACAATTCCTGAAGGGTTCACAGCAAAACTTAACTCCTCTCTGAACACGAAATGAAAGGAAAGAGATTACAATTGTACCTTGACGTTGCGAATTTGAAGACTAGAAAGGCTAGATTGGCGGCTAGACCGCCATATATTTCCATGCAGGATTAGTCTGCTCTGCTTGACTACTAGTCCTCGAGGCGTTTAAGGTAAATTTGTTAATTTTTTAGTTTAATTATGATCACTGACAAAAAAATAAGAATTTAGTTTAGTGGTGATGCAGAAGAAGAGCGAGACTAACAAGAAAAACTAGGCAAATTTGGTAATACCATATCTGTGTGGTACCAAATCAGTGGTGCGACACAATGAGAAAATGGTGAGATATTATTTTATTTTTTTTAAATTCTTATAGATTTTTTAAAATTCTTATAGATTCAATGGTATTGCAGAAAACTCAGACGCTCCTGAGCCTAGTCGTACAGATATGTAAGTCCGACTTCATGACAAGAAACTTCGTAAAGTTGCGGTCTTTATTGTAAGTTTAAGATTATTATTAGTTTTCAATTACTTAATGTTGTTCGATACATTCTTTGTGAATTCATAATGTTTTATTATTTTAGAAACAATTGGAAGTTTTGCAAGGACCGGGTGAGATGAGCTCTCACACTGGTGCAGAATGCACAATAAACGAAGGATATCCAAACATCCAACGTCTATACCTATAGACGTTGAATGTTTGGATATCTAACATCTATTGTGCGAGGTATATACGTTGGATATTTGGATATCTGACGTCTATATGGCTATCCAGTTTAGTCCCACATCGGGGGGGGGGGGATTTGTTGGTGTGGTTGATGTATGGACCGCACGAGACGTCATCTCAAGCAGAGAGTAACACCATAGTGGAGGTTGAGAAATGTGAGCAGTTGAAAATGGTGATAAGCAAGCTAGCTTATATGAAATACGAGCTAGCAAAAATGAAAATCGAGCTTGTGAGGTATAAGTCGATGGTCAACGTTTAGATGGATATGGGGGTTTTAATCCCGATGTATTGTATTTGTAATTTAGTAAATTATATTACATTTACTAAGTTAGTTTATATGCATTATAATGTTCAAAGTGACTTAATGTTAATGTTTTAATCGCGTATGATTTTTGCACGCCAAATCCGTCGCTAAGTCTAGATAACGATAATGATCCATCGGGTGGAGCCGACAGGGGATGTTTAGTAACTTAGTGTTTTATGTGTTTTTTGTTGTTATTGTTAAGCTCTATTTTAGTACTTACTGAATTTAGATGATAATTTTAATGAAATTACAACTTCTTTGTTTGAATTTTTTTAGATAAATCAATATATATATATATATATATATATATATGACTTTTGTGTTTAGATATGTATGAATAGTTGTTGAATGAATTGGATGTGTATGAATGTTTGTTGAATGATAATTGAATTGAATGTGTTTGAATATTGGATGAATGAACAACTAAACCCGAAATCCGGAAGAGCAAACAAGCTCTTTTGGGCTCTGGACATGACCAACTCCGATGGACTCTATCCGTTGGCGTAGGTGGTTACATTTAGTGCAATAGCTATACCGATGGTACGTATCCGTCAGACAAAGTACTGATGTTTGTTGGTGGTCGTACATCAATGATACCTATCTGTCGATGTTTATGAACGATGTATATCTTCGACAGCACGTTTCTGACGGGTGTAGAGCATCGACGGATGTATCGTCAGTGTTACGACGTGGGTATTCTGCGATGAAAGCAAGCGAATTTTTTGTAGGAACTTGCGCGGCAAATGTAACTCTGACGGGCTCTATCCGTTGGAATAGAGATACAACGACGCATTCAACACAAACAGAACTTTATCCGTCGGTATTGACGTACACCGACAGAAAGTGATTTGTACCGACGATACCTACTGTCGGTGAAGCCTGTATTGATGTAGTGAAAGTATTTTGGAACATTCTCCACTTCTTTGACACACCGTTATCTATATTTTTCCAAGCCAAGTACAAATTCTCCGCTCACGACATCTGGGACATTCACCCCTCACTGACCCACTCACCCTTCTGGAAAGCCTTACTGCATTCGACCATTCCTTCGGCATGTTACCACTTGATCCTTTGGCAACGACCACACAATTGGTTCTCGGGCGACCTACCACTCATCCCTGCAAGGTGGCACAACTTTCTCCGTGTCCAAATGTTACAGGGCTTTCTTTCGAGCTCAAGCAGTTTAACACACACACACAAACCTTTCCTTGCCCGGCTCTCCCACCAAAAACACCTCCTACCCCGTATCAAAACTTCCCTCTGGAAATGGTACATCAACGGCCTTCCTTGGCCCATCATGCACTCCTGCGCCTTCAAGACTGTACGCATGTATGACTCACAACATAAACTATAGTCACCTCTCAATCTCCTTCACTCAATCTGGGCACTAACGACACTCCAACTTTCACAAATGTAATCCCCAATCATGAACTTCTTTCACCACGTCTACTTGTACTGCTATCCACTTTTTATAAATGAAATGAGCTTTTGCTCCTTCAAAATAATTGTTTTTGTACCTTTCCAGAATCGAGAAGCGCACCCTCCAAGATTCCAAATAGTCAATGTTATACTCAACTTGTCAGAATGTTCTACAACACGAAGAAAAAAAACAGCCCGCTTACCCACCAAGATTAACAAATTCAATATAAAATAGTACGACAAATTTTTACAACTTTGTAGATTAGACATCACAAAACCTTTGGCCAGCATAAGCTAACTTGGTGGACTTTTAACTGTGGTGTTGCAAAGTGAATTGTTATTCGAAAATTACTTAAATCGCTGTTACGAATTAACATTTTACCATTCTCTCATTTCTACTCATATATCTCGACATTTAACTCTCATATCACCTATCTCTCTCCATCTTCCTCTCATAATCGTAAAAAATAATGTTTCGGATGTCAGGAAATGAACCAACGGACACCCCGGTATACTCGAACTTGATAAAATGTCTAACTTCTTTTAATACAAAATAAAAAAAAATTAATGGGCTTCCGCCGGAGCCGCCTCCCTCATGGGGCAGGCGTTTGGCTAAGACACCCCCATTGTAATCTGACTCGTTACCACCGAAATCTTATAACGGAACCTCAAATAATTTGAGATAACACATCGTATAATTTTAAGATTTTTTTTTTTTTTTCGACGGACATCTTAGACAGACGTCCCCTCCATGAGGGAGGCGTCTGACTAAGACACCCCCACCATGGGGGAGACATCTGACTAAGACACCCCCACCATGGGGGAGGCATCTGGCTAAGACGCCTTCCCATGGGGGGCATTTTATCTTGACGCCCGATCCGATTTTTTTTTGCTTGATTTACTTCAACGAATCCATGCGCTTCGTCAGACATTTTCGTGGTGTTTGTACTGGAAAAATGAGTAAAACGTAGGCAGAAATCTTATTTTAAGAGACGTGACGATATATGTATTAAATGAATTGTAAATGACAAAATGGTAATTATTAGGAGAATTTAAGTAGTTTTCCAACGATGAACAATAGTTCCAGTGGAAAATTGTTTAAGAGGGAGTGAAATATTCTCTCAGGTCAAACTTCTATGATGATTTGATGCATGAGATAATTGCACGGCATAATACAAAAAGTCTCCGGTCGAAATTATTAGATTATATATATTAGATATTAATAACGATAACAAAAACAACCAACAACAGTTAATTCAGATGCAGATGTGACAGATACAAGGAAAAAAACAAAACGAAGTTCAACATCGCAGCCATGTTGCGCGCAATTGTTGATTCTCAGAAAATAGTGATCAAGCGATCATTCACATAGTCTTAACATATCGATTTTGTTTCTCATTATCTACGGAAATAAACAATTACATACATATAAAGACACATGTTCGTAGCGACAATGATATCGTTTTGCACCTTTAAGCAGCGGAAATCTGTATTTTACGATAGAATCATATTAGAGGAAACAAAAAATAAGCTGGTGGTATCAAGGTTATGACTTGTGTACTAAACAAACAATGGCCTGAATAAATATACCAATTCAATGCATGGAATAGGTATAAATTTACTCAATATGTAATTGGACATTTTGGTCTTCGGTTTTGAGTCTCTGTCTCTCGGATATGGTTACCTTACATCTTCGGAATCTAATCAAACAATTTGGCAAGATATTGATGCGTCCTGTGATGGGAGGTTTGAGAAATAAAGATTTGATTTGATTGTGTTTTGTGATGGGAGGTTTGGGAAATAAAGAGTTGATTTGAATGGGTTAGAAACTTGCATTGAAGAAGAACATCAGAACAGCCAACCAAATCTCATTCAGTCGACTGGAACGCATCGCAGTTGGATTGTGAATTTACGATTTAGAATTTTATTCAGTCAATTTCAATGACTTTTGCAAAGACGAAGACAGTTTTAGATATCGAACCGTTCGTTACACACCACAACATAATGGAATCATAGAAAAGTTGAACCAGACTCTCCTTGAAAGAGCCCGATGCATGCTCCTAAATGTAAGAATGTCCAAGGATTTTTGGATAGAAGTGGTCTTTACAGCTTACTACACGGTGAACCGCTCCCCACATTAGGCATTGAACTTCAAGATACAAAAAGAAGTGTGGTTAGGTAGCACTCCTGACCATTCAAATTCAAAAAACGTTGACAGTTTATGCGTGTTGATCAAGAAAACTAGATGTTAGATCATTGAGGTACATTTTTTTGGTTATCAAACATGTGTGAAATATTATAGGTTGTGGTGCAAAATCTCATAAATTCATGATTGAAAATTAAAGATGTGGTCTTTAATGAAGTTGTTATGCTGGCTTCAAGAAAAGAATCTACTAATGTCCATCACATTGATTTGGGAAAAATCTTATTGTTGGAGGATCATCCAACTCCTAATCCCATGTAGCAAGTTAATTCCGGTTTTATTCTCCTTGTACTCTGATCATTCTCATAGTAAAGTTTGATCTATCTTGATTTTCCCAATTGCGTTTCCATGTAGTTTTGGTGTTGTGCTTCTTTGTGTTTACTTCATTACTTGTGAGATTTCTAATGCATGTAAGGTGCTCGATGAATTGATAGTTTGAGTTCTATTGGTTTTATATATCATTACGTATACGAACCACCACACTAAATATCCTAACAGCATCAAAAATTACGCCATGATTTTGGTACCCCTATATCTATACATTCTTTCTTGGTTTCACTTCTCTCACCTTTCTCTCCATTAGATTGGTAGGCAGTGGCTACATGATTTAGGTGGTGATTGTTAAGACCTAATCCCACTTTAGGGAGTAAACCCACGAAATTAGGGAGAGGCATGGGTTGTGTGTGTGTTGTGCATGGGGAAGAGGGGAAGATGATGGGGTTTAGGGTGTGGCCAGCTACTGTAGCGCATGCATGGGTTTAGTGTATAAAGAGCAAACTCATCTCATCTCTCTCTCTTGTTGCCCATTCGTGTTTTTCCACCCAAACTCACCCATTCTTCTTGCATCCCAGCGACCAGAGGAGGAAGGAGAAGAGCTCCGGCGACGTGGTGGAGGCGCAAGCGAAGGAGGAGCGACGAGAACAGAGGAAAGAGGGAGACGAAGCTAGAAGTGACGGGGAAGGAGGAGGAGCTCGCCGCACACGTCTTCTTCACGATGAAAGGTATGCCAAGTCTTCATATTAACTCCCCAAGAGGTGTGGGAGTGTAGGGGGCGGCGTTGGTGCCGTTTCCCCGGCGAACCCAACTGAACAGAGGTTGAAGACGCTCTGTTCGGTCGACCGGTAGTGAGGTTCGGTCGACCGAACGAGGTCTGAATGATGCCTGTCCAGGAGGGAAAATGCATGTTCGGTTGACCGGTGGTTGGGTCGGTCAACCGAGTTTTAATGAATATTAAGTTACTGCCCGAAAACGGTTGAACAACGTCTGTGTGACGGTCGACCGTTTATGCCAAATTTTAGCGGGAATATCTAAGGGTTATATTAGCCAGTCGACCGGTGGTTTTTCGGTCGACCGAATCCCAGTAGATAGGTTAAACAGACCTTCGGCCGACCGAGTGTGTGTCTCGGTCGACCGAACTGCACAAAGTCGGTCAAGAGCGTTGACCATCTAAACGGTCGACCGCTCTTGATCCGGTCGACCGACCGCGTGCAGATTTCCTGTAGTGAATGGCCTGTTGATCCGGTCGACCGGAAGAGTTTCGGTCAACCGAATGCAGTTGGCAGGATTCAGGCAGGCTTTCTTATCGGTTGAACGGACCCTGGTTCGACCGACAAGATATATATGTATATAAAATGTATAGCGTAGACCTTCCAAACGGTCGACCGCTAGATTTGACCTTGTTCGACTGGTGGGTCAAATTATATTCTTTGGTGGATGTATCTACACGCGAGACGTCGAGCATAGGCGACTACCGGCTGCCGAGCCCACGGTCGATCACCGGAACTTGGAGCTACAGATTTCACCTACGACGAGAGCGTATCTCTGTTGGACCCCTTGAGCGTGTGCGGCAGAGGGATGCCTTCCATGCCTGTGTGGGTGGTAGATGCCTTCTTCCTTGTGTAGGGAGGGGTTGCACTTTCCGTGTGTCGGAGAGCGAGGTCACTTGTGTTTGTGCGGCCGAGAGACGCCTTCTTCCTTGTGTAGGGAGGGGATGCACTATCCTTGTGTTGGAGAGCGAAGGCAGTCAGTGGGCCCGAGGCGGATTTGCATTGCATGTGCATTCATGGCTTTTCGTATTTGATTCTATTTATGTTAGGAGATGTTGGCATACAGGGTTCCTTGCGGGAACTCAGGCAGATTTTGTGTTTCATTTTCAGGGAGCAGGCAGTCTTAGGTTGGTGGTGACCGAGGGGAGTACCTCCGGGATCGGGTCCTGTCTTTTTAGCTTTTGTAGAGGTAGTGATTACAGTAGTTATGTATTAGACATGAATCGCTTTTTTGACACTCTGTATTATGACTTCCACGTGGAGATATTTTATATATATGTATTCAGTTGACTTTTCCAGTAACGTGTCCTTGTTGACCGTTGACGGTCGTATGTTTATGTCTTAAATTTGAAAATTTTCTTCCGTTGTTTCGGGACGTTACAGTGATGGTTCTCCAAAGATTATGACTTTAGCTACATGATCTAGGTGGTGGTGGTTCTCCAAAGATTAAGAGTTTACAAGAGAACAGAATAGAAGAGGGGTGAATAGAGAAGGCTTTGTTTATGTGTCATCATTTTATATATTAGGTCACATTTGTGTCACCATTTTATACATTTTCAACTAGTCCTCCAATAATCCAATTCAATCAGATAATATAATTTCAAAAAAACATTGTTGTTCGTAATAATGTCTTGGATAAAATTAAAATTTGAAAATCGTAGGTTTCATAAGAAAGGAGAAGGAAGAAAAAACACAATATATATGTTCGAGAAATAAATGTCTTGTGGTCTTGCCTCTTTTATTGAATTATGCATTTTCAACAAAATCAAATATTTATAATGCATTATTTGGGATGATTCAAACATCCATATATGTTTGAAAATAATATTTCTGGGAAATACACGTTTTCTAAATAACACATTACTTTGGGCTATCCAAACATGCCTTTTATCGTTGTTAGAAATCATCGGAAAAAATTCAAACTCCTAATAATGTAAAGAGAGCCGAATAGCAATAATCGAACAACACAAGTGAAGATAGAGAATACAAATCACAAGCGCGCACAATCCAAACCACAAATCAAATCAAATTAATAGAGACATACACGATTTGCCTGGAAGTTTTTCATGAGAATGAGAAAACACAGTGAGGATGATCCGATAAACCTTCACTATAAATCAAAGTGTCCCTATACAAGAGTTGATCTTTAAGAGACTTATTAGATAAAGTAAATACAAGGGCTTCGATGAGACATCTCGAAGAACAAGAATATCCTCAATCTTCTCCCGAAACCCTAGCAGAAGGAAGGGTTCTCCAGAACTTTAATTTAGTTATTAATTAGGGATATAAAAAAATTGTGTATGAGGAATATATATACTAGTGCTAATGACGTACTGCATATTAAGGATTTGTCATTGCTAAGACAGCCATACGAAGTTGGTGGTTATCGAGTTGATCGATCGACTACAATTGTTCCGCAAACAAGTAGATCATTCATTATTTCCAAAACGGGCAGAGCTTCCATGTGTCATCCACGCAAGACAGCAAACGCCCCCTTAATTAGTCTCCAACCGGTCATGTGTATCAACTGATTTAAGACATCGATCCAACTATTCTATCCATTAAATCGGTCGAATATTTAGAAGGGGCGATCAACTATCTTGTAACACTCTTTTATTCATGTTTGATGAAGGACTATCTTTAATTGTTCTCCATGTTGACTTGAATTTCATTGACTTGTACACATCAAACACCAAAATCTCATATCTTCCTACTTAATCCTGTATATGCGCAAAGCTTAATGGTCCATTTGGATAACTTGAGTTTTGAAGTTCAAAACTTAACGATTTGAGGTTGGTTCTAAACTTCAAAAGTCCATGTGCATTTTATATCTAACCCTCAAGTCACATGCTTATTTGTTTGGGTTTTGAATTTTAAAATATTAAGTTTTGGTATCCTTACACTCAAATCTTAAATTCATTTGTTCGGAGCGGTAAATAAAGAAGTTAATTGAGACAAATATTATTGAATAATTTTTGCGTTTTACAAAACACTCGTCCTAGTTGTTGTTTTGCAAAACTCATGTTACAAGCTAAATGACAACTTCAGTAAAGTATGTTTGGATAACAAAATTAATATGAGTTAAGGTTTGTAAAACTCAAAACTCCTTCAAACTTCAAAACTGAAGTTATCCATGCAAATGCACCGTAAGGCGGTAATTATCTTCAAGTGATCTTCTTAATGACCATGCTTCCTTGAGAAACGATGTCCTAAATGAACTGATACAGAACATTAATGTGCTTGATCACTCTACATGATGCATTGATCCTTCATCGATCAAATAATGAATAACATTTTGACTATACATAATATATCATTGTACCTCATCCTTTGATTAAGATTTACTTTGACATATAAATCATCCACTACAAGATGAGCTACAAAGTAACCCTTCCACCGACAATAATCGATAATGGATCTTCTCTTCTCACGGACCCTTACATATTGAATAAATATATCCTGTGAATTTTCGAAAAATTCCCAAACGCTCAAACTAGTATTTTGTACGTAGTAGGTATCTCAAAATCCATTTCACGGTCATTTCCATGATTCAACGTATTATATTGACAAGCACCAGTCGCATGAGTTGTACATAGAAGAGTGCAAATCGCATACGTGAAACACACACTCCATTAGAGTATAAAACACCTGACATACACATTTTCTGTTCAGTCTGTGAAAATCTCACGAAGGTATTGTGTTTCTATTATTATTAGTTTGTCCACGTAGTAGAGGAATTTTAACATCCCGAAACAGCGGAAATTTAAAAATTATTATCAAGACATCAAAGACCAATAATCAAAAGACGAGAATGTTACTTCTCATAAAAAAGTCAAACGGTGCACCATATTACATCAGAGTTTTGTCTAAAAGCTACATGATTACATCAGAAACAACAAAGAGAGATACAAGTAATCATGTGGACCTCAATGGTCCGAACGAGAGGATCCAATCCCAAAATGCACGTGTCTGCCGATCACCACCCAATTGGACCTATTGCGGTCCTGAAATAAAACATGCAATAACAATGCCTGAGTTTACATAAGGAAACTCTGTATGCCAAGCTCACTTATATGCATGCAGTAGTACAAATGAACCTATCATACTAGTAGCATGTCATGTCATCAACAGTAAGGAAACACAGTTCCCCCGAAGGGTAACACAGGACATGAGTCTGACAATCATCATCATCGGGTCTCCCAAGGAGACTTACTGTAGGCACATACGGTCTAACGGAACAAGACGTGACGCTCCCCACACGCAGCTATCCTAATCATGGGGGTTCGACAATGAGCATCCGCCAAGTCCGCGCCATAAGAAACAGATTTGTAACTTCGTGGCCGAAACCACCCCAACGGAGCCGTCACTTAGTTGGTCCATCGAACATCATCTCAGTAGGTGCCCAACTGAGGAAAACATAGCCGGAACAACATTGAACCATCATCGCCAGAACAGCATCACCGGCACAACATCGGTGGTCCAATATACGTCCGGCACAACATCGGACGGGTCTAGACCGAAGTCCGCCAGGTCATCAGGCTCCACGAGCCGCACATCATACATTGGGATCCGCGATCCCTCATATCTGCTACCCTACAATGAATCCATCCATCACGTCATGATCCATACACGGAGGTGACACGTCTCGAATACCCACACTCTTCCACCCGGTGGTCCCTGGGCAGGCACGCGTAACGCGCCCGCCGTCACCTCCCGGCTCACGCACTAGGCGAGAACACTGGTTTCCGTGGACAGAGTTGACATCCTAAAAGGACCGGGAATTCAGTTCTGTGCACAAACGGTCGACCGTTCCCAAAAAGGTTCGGTCGACCGAAAGTCTGCAACGTTTGAACTCTCTGCGCAAAACCTAAGTTCCAACGGTCGAACAAGAGTCTAAAACCGGTCGACCGAAACGTGGTCAAAATCCAGAGTCTGGTCAACATCAAATCAATACTACCGGTCGACCGACTCAGGGGTCTTGGTCGACCGAAAACTACCAAGGCATCCTAGCAGTTCTATGTCGTAAAACGGTCGAACACATATCAACTATCGGTCGAACAATCATGCATAACATCAAGTACACTTAAGTTCCGGTCGAATGAACTCATGGGACCGGTCGACCGAAAACCAACAGACAACTCTCATCCCACCAGCACATGCTCAACCGGTCAACCGCCACCAGGCGTCGTTCGACCGGTGTCGGTTAAAGTCGGGTTGTTACACTAAACCGGTCGACCGCCCGATGGAAATCGGTCGACCGTTGGTCGACAACAACCTTGCGCCAGCCAAGGGTTTTACGTCGTTTCTTGCCACCAACGAGGTCTCCGACCTCCCATGACCGACGACAACATCCCTCACACGAGGGTGAACAACAAACCACATTATGAAGCCGACATACCTCAACAAAACGACAAAACCACTGGAGTCTCGCTCGCGCAACGTTGTCTCCAGAACCTCCTCGCACGTCCACCTCCGCACGCCTCATGCTGGATCCGCACGCCTAATCCGCCGGAGTCGTCTCCTCCTTCACTGCTCGCCGGACAAGGAAATGAAATAGAGTGTGAGAGAGGAACGAATGGAAGAGAGAGAGAAAGAGTTTTCTGCTTATACCACCACATCCATCACCTCACCACCTCTACTCCATCACCCTACCCCTCATCCACAGTTACCGGCCCCCCTCTTCCTTTTTTTCCCCATGCAAACCTCATCCCTAATCACCATAAACTCCTAATTGGATTTAGGGATCTAACATGAATTGTGTTATCTAAAAGATATTTGGATAGCTTTTTATCCTTTGACAATATGATATAAGATATTTCGATAGCTTGGTATGGAGTTTTTTAAGTTTTTAGAGCATAGAAGTGATTAACCTAAATACCTCTCATCCCCACAACAGTATTGTCATTTTCATTTCTGCACATGTATGGTTCGTTTGTTGAAAAGAGGTGGATGTCTAGTCCACATATGCTTAACTTTACGAACTTTAAGGTGGAAAAAATATCACACTACACAAAGTAGAAAAATACCCAAAGCCCAAAAGGCAGCCAGACATATACACAACACGTGGCACCGTTGGCACATGTGAAATTGGGCACCAAGAAAATCGAGTATTTAACAAAAAGCACCTCAGAAAAGAAAAAATGGATAGCAGTCCTGATCTTTTTGTTCCCCAAACGGCCACAATGAATGGCATACCTAAATCATACATACATCGAGTACTCAATCATCCCACACATCTCATCCATCCCTCTTTTGTTCCTTTAACCAACACATCTAATGCTTTCATTTCCCAAACAAATCACAATGTACAAAAAGAAAAGAAAAAAAAGGAAAAAAAACTCCATTTCTCTCTCATCTCTTAACTCACTCACTCACTCACCCACACTCCCACAAAAACCTCTCATCTCTCCCAAGTCCCACCCCCTCCTGCCTCCTCCAAAATAGAAGCACCAATTCCCCTACCCCCCAGCTTTTACTCTGCTGGCTCATCTTCGTCCAATCCACCCCATCACCTCCACTTCCACTCTGCAACCCACAGACACTAGAAACACCCAAACTAGGTAGCCGCGCATGCATGCCAGACTCGAACAGTCCGACCCTAACCAAACAGATCTGAGAGCCTCTCAGAAGACATAAATACACTAGGATGCAGTCAGGGTTCGGGGTGTCTGAGATGCAGCAGTTCATGGTCGACGGGATATGTTCCCCGTTCTTCCCCGTCGCCGCGGCCGCGACCGACATGTCGCAGCAGCAACAGAAAACCCACCAGAATCAAAACCAACAAGAACAACACCACCATCCTTACTCACACCATCAACTACAACAACACGACCCGCAACAACCCCAAGCACAATACCATCATCACCAGCAGCAGCAGCAATTCCAGCAATACCCTCACCTGTCTACTGTATCTCAGCTAAACCAGCACCACCACCACCAGCAGCAGAGGTTTCCGCACTTCCACCACCCCATCCCGATAACCCAGCAACTGTTCCACCAGAACCACCACTTCCACTTCTTCCAGCAGGAGCAGCAGCGGAGGGTGCACCACCACCTCGGCCTCGACCAGGAGCCCGAGACCTCCGCCGTTTCCCCTCCCCGAATTGTCGGTGGAGGCGGCGGAGGGGATGGGATCCCTTCCTTTCTCGCTCCGTCTATGAATTTCCGACTCTCGGTTAACGAGAGCAGCGGCGGTGACGACGACGGCGGCGGCGGCGGCATTCTGCACGGGGACGAGGACGGGTCGGAGAGCCGCCTTCAGGCTTGGCAACCGCCCCCAACTACGCCAAGGGAGGAAGAATCCGCCATCAAAGAGCCGTTCTGGTACCATCACAAATCTCTTGATTAAATTTCTTTTGGAAATTTCTGGAAAAAAATGGAAATTCATGATGAGGGTAGATCTGAAGTGGGTAATTAAATTGCACTAGTGTAGGAGTTTCTCTTAGTGTGTGGTGTTAAAATGAGTCTCATCAAACTAGTGTTGCATCCAATTGTGGATGCAGCTTAAATGCACTGGGGATTACTTGTTAGCAATAGCATCCACTATAGCTCCTGCAGCAAATATTCAACTTCTTTTTGGGTATGTTTTGTGGGAGTCATGCATAGATCCCGCCTTGGAAAGAGGGAACATGTTGTGCTCACCGCCCTAAACTCATTTTATCAACAAAAAAAAATAAAAATTGAATAACTATTAAAAGTCCCAAACCTTTTCAACAACAGTAGTGGTGGGATTAATGGTTCATCTTTTTGTCCTCTCTTTTTGCCTATTGTGGGTGTTTGGTTGGATCAGGAGGCCACTGGACTTGGATTTGGACTACATCAATAGAAATAACAAGAGGTGCAAGGATAAGCAACAGCAGCAGGAATTGGAGTTGGAAGGGTCCAGCAACAAGCAATTCAAACCAACTAAGGATGCGACGACGACTAATGTAGTGGTCGAAGACGCCACCAACAGCGGAAACAACTACAAGTTATTTAGTGAGCTCGAAGCGATTTGCAAACCGGGAGGAACTACCACTAATAATAACCAGACCGGGTCGAGTTCGGCCCTCACAGGAGAAAATCCACCGACAAACCTGACCGACCCGAACCTGAATGTCGACGACCAAATTGCCGACCCCGACCCCATCGACGACACCTCCACAGGAGAAGAAGCTTCCCTCAAGAAAACCGCAACGACCAACAACGCCAGAAAGGCGAGCAAGGAGAAGAAGCGGAAGAGGAGGAAGCAACAGCTGAGCAACATCGTCGCCTTCTTCGAAACACTAGTAAAGCAACTCATGGAGCATCAGGAGACCCTCCACAGGAAATTCCTGGAAATACTGGAGAAAAGAGACCAAGAGAGAATTGCAATGGAAGAGGCGTGGAGGCAGCAAGAAGCCTCGAGAGCCACGAAAGAAGCTAAAGCGCGAGAAGAAGAGCAAGCTCTCGCTTCCGCTCGAGAAGTCGCCATCATATCCTTCCTTGAGAAAATTACCGGAGAAAGCCTTAATCTCCCCACCAAATCATCCTTCAAGAAAGCCCAACATGACGACAAAGAAGATGACACCACTACCACAACCACCACCAACAACCAGATTCAAGGAGTCATGAACTCCAACCGGTGGCCGAAAGTGGAAGTTCAAGCTCTAATCAAGGTGAGAAGCGGGTTAGAGAAGCGATTCCAAGAACCAGGGCTGAAGGGTCCGCTATGGGAGGAGGTGAGCTCGGCAATGGCATCCCTGGGATACCACAGGAGTGCCAAGAGGTGTAAGGAGAAATGGGAGAACATAAACAAGTACTTCAGGAAGACGAAGGAGAGCGCGAAGAAGCGACCGCAGCATTCGAAGACATGTCCTTACTTCCACCAGCTAGACCAGTTATACTATTCCAAGGTCGCTTCGGCGGCTGCCCCGGAGATGGACCAAAGAGGTAATGGTAACTCCGAATTGCTCGATGCGATTGTGGTGTCGACCGATCAAAGCGGGTTTAAATTCTCCGATATGATGCAATCCGCTGGTCCGGTGGAAGGGTTGCTTGAGCTCCAACGTGGGTGCAATAATCAGGATGATCGTAACGACAATGTGGAATGCGATGAGGAGAAAAGGGACCGTCTGGGTCGGAGCCCGATCGATGGTCGTGATGGTGGTGATTAGGAGGTGCACCAGGAGGACGTGGACGAGGAGGAGAATCGTTCACATGAGCCCACGCTATTCTTCCCTAGGATCGGAACATAGGAAACAACACACATGCATTGGTCACACTGGTGAGGCGTAATTATGGGATGTGTTCTTGCTTAATTGTTAGGGTTTAGATGGAGATGGATCAACATTAATGTTTAGCTGTAGCAGCAGTGCATGGCATAATAAATCCAGTAATAATGTTGTATATTTAATGTTGTTGTGGAGAGGAAGATGTTTAGTTAATTAGATGACAAAGTCTCTGTTACCCTTTACCCCCGTTTATTATTTAATTCGTACGTTGTCGTGTAATATTTAAGTTTATTTCTCTTCGTTTGTGGTTTAATTTTCCCTGCAAAACTTGTTTGTAGCAAGTCAATAATTTATATGAGTATATGGGGTTCACCGGTTCAGTGACTATCGTAGTGTCATCACTTTCTCTTTTGTTGTTTGTTTCTCCATATTGAATCATGCATTATTCCTGCCTGACATGATGATATCTAATAAGAACAAAATGACCCATCACCTTTCTCAGCTCTTCCTGCCACAGATCAGTGAGCCACAATTCCAGTTCTTACGTGGGGTCCTCTCAATCTCTATCCTCATGTCGAATACTATTTCCATACCCAAGAAAAGTGCACCATATCCTACATGCTGAGACATAATATAATACACATATAGTGTAGATGGTACACGGTGGTTGGTGCACGTCTTTGTTCGAAGAAACGCTGTTTCCATTGCGGGGCATGCATTGCATGAATCGTTTTTTTATGCGAAGTTAGTGTGAATGACGGACGTATAGAGAGAGAGAGGAGGAGGAGGAGGAGGAGGAGACGTGAGTGGTGTCGTAATAGCAACTGCAATTAATACCCGCTGTGGTGTGTTGTTTTGTCGTTGTTTGGGAAAAGTGTGACGTCAGTGATTGCACTCCGCACGGCGAGACTCCTATTCATGCACGGCCACTGTGGATGACTATGTTTTTTTTGAGCACACACAGTACAGGGTAGGGTAGGGTATGGGTAAGGTACTCCTCTCTTCTCTTCTCCCTCGTGACAGGCTCGGCCGACATTGATCGTCCTATGCTTCTTCCATTCCGCGGCCTTCCTCACCATTTTTCTAAGAAAAATAAGGCGAAGACGATCATATACACTGATTATCATGCAACTTGTTTAAACAGTTCTCCACCGCCACCGGTTTTCCATCGTCTGGTAGTCCGTTATTGTCCCGCTTGATAGCCTTGATTGAGGTAGCAGTAAGAAAATAGTTAGCTAATATATTGGAATTATGGCGATTCATCGGATTCTCTTAAAGATTGGACGTTCCAACTCACTGCAGTACGGGTACCAAATCCGTAATTCGGTATGTATTATATTAATCAGAAATTAAGAGAGGGGCCTGAAAAGTTTCTGGACCTCCCGCTCGGTAATAGCATTTGCCAGTCACCGATGCACTTGCAATGTAGCAAGAAAATTTCACGCTCATACCGCTAATTGCGGCCACGGTTCATGTGATAACTTCAAATGTCAACAGAGTTCTGTAAAATTTGTACGATGTTTAGGAAGACAATCCAATGTTCTTTTTAATCTCAACCCGACGCCAGCGTTGACTACTATTACGAAGGACACACGGATGACCGGTGACAACGCCATTCCATCTCTTTACAGGATGCTGCTCTCTGCAAAGAAATGGTCAATCAGTCAATTCTTGTCCAAGTCAGGTTGTTTTGATAGAAAATATTAACTCCCAAACGCTGAAAGGATTAGTGAAATGGACACCACGTGTACATGTGTAAGGAAAATTTCAGGACTGCATAAATTAATTACGAAGACCGGAAAGAACCATAAAATAAATGAAGGTCGTACGCATTGAAGGAGGCGTCACCTCATACACGTGAAACATTAAAATGGAATATTTAGAACCAGCCAGGGCTACTATTCAGAGTAGTTTTGATGAAAACATTAAAAAACAAAGAGAACCATAACAATCAGGCCTAAAAATTTACTAACATGCATAAAAAGTTAAAAAAACAAGACAATAATAAAGACCTCTCAGGAAAAAATAGGTTGGATACTCTTCCTACCGCAACCATTACGTAAGCGTAGAGATAAGAATGGATAAAAAAAATCATTCAGCATAATCATTCAGCAAACGTGAAAGAAAAATGGTTAAGTCCCTTGGTCCCCCACTGCAGTGAGGGGCAGTTGAATTATAGTAAAGCAGTATTACTACCAAGTACAGAGAATCACCTCGTTTTCAAAACATATCAAAAAAATATATCCTGGCAAAACCTTAAGAAATTGGATTTCTTAGAAATTGGACTTTTAAAACCAGCCCAGTACAAAAAGTTGATGGAATCAAGGAGGATGGTTGGTGATGGAATGGAGACACATACGGGGCCATAGGAAGAAGGTTGATGTCAGTTGCAGGTTGTTGACGCCATGTCTGCAGCATTAAATGGATTTATTGAATATAAAGGCACAGTGATGGCAGCTCCACGCACACAGAGACAGTCATTCTGTTACACCAGCCTACTCCACGTGGTTCATATTAGATGGATTCCATCAAGATGCACAAAACCATTATGCACCATTTAAAAGAGCCATTGGTTTGTCGATAAAATTAAGGCACCAGATAATCATATTTCAAAAATAAAAATCTAAAACGGACATTCAATTTTGATGTACGATAGAAAAGAAACGTGTAACTTAAGGTCACCACCACCATCTTGGATCAGTGATGGTAGGCTATCACAACAATTGGGATGGACTCATCTTGGGCTAGTGGCTCGAGAACGAAATTACAAGAGATGGGGTTTTTGAAATTGAGTCCAAAGGTAACGGTGGAAAGTAGGAAATGATACAGTCATCCTAAGACCCTCAGCGCACCTGTTGAGATGCAAACCAACTATATACTAACTAATGTTATTCTAGTAAGTCATCCATGAAGAGTAAAAAAATGTACTCAGTAAGGGAGTAGAATGAATATAGCACTGTAAAGGGAGGATAATACCTCAGATGTAATCACCCTGCACTATCTTAGAAGCAATGTACTTTCCCAAGAAATCAAATCCATGGTAATAGAGAGCCTCAATGTCGACCCTCAATCCTTTCTCCACCATACGCGCTACCTCATCCTTGTAGATTTCCTTTGACACCAAATAGAAAATATAGCATTCAATTTCAAATAAAATAACAAGGACAAATTAACAAGGTTAGATAACTATATATGGTGGTTCAAATGCCAGGTTGGTTGAAATCATCAAATAAAGGAGAGCAAGAGCAAATTATCATCTAACTACGACATACAAATGAAAACACCTAGAGGAAAGGAATAAATTGACAAATTTAGTATGGAAAATAAGTTGTAAGAATAACAGCAATTAGTCATTTAGATTGCTGCTAACTAAATTTACCGGAAACATCTTTGAAGACATCAACCCTTTGGCTGTTTGTAGGTCACGTGGTTGCAGCTGAGTGAAAGATTCTGAAGGTATTTTATGTAAATCATGCCCTCGCAACCCAAGCCATTTAACATTGCACGCTGCAAGAACGAAGACATCATAATATTGCTCTTGAGCCCAAAAAGAACTTCTAAGCAAATCTTTGATTAAGTACCATATCTATATGATTCCAAACCCATTGTTATACTTCCATACTTGTAGATACATAATATTGCTATTCCTGCTGGATTCCTGCAGCAATAGTTAGAAGTACGATCACCATGTGGGAAGACTGCACCCTAAGTAAAGAGAGAAGGTGTTTATAGTGCACCAATCCACCAGAGCAATGATAGGGAGTTCTGGGAAATTGCAGCTCAGCCGATGCAAAAGAAACCTGCTTCAAATATCAAATTAGATGTGAAAGAAGAGAAGAATCGCAAGAAAGCAAATTGTATGGCAAGACGATAAGTAGAAATTAAGCTTTTGAATCATAGCATATCTATATCTACAATCAATACAAGAAAATAATAGGAAGAAGGAAATTGGTCCGCTAAAACTCTACAGGAAATTGGTTCATCTTTTTCAAGAGACTTCTCTAACTGAGTTCAATGGTCCAGCAGGTTCTACCACCAACATGACATAAGGGCTAGCCTTTGAGCATATGATAGCTACAAGCCTCACTCAACCTTTGTTTACTCACGACGACCAACTTCAGAACCAGGATGACAACTTTGGGAGTGGGATAAAAATTTCATGTTTGTGATTTCTTCCATATGGCACTCAAGATCAAAAATCCAACCGGAAGTTCATAAAGAACCAAGATTATTATAACCAAGTGAATTTGTACAGCATAGCTAAACAAACGCTTCATGAATTTACAAACAACCATGACCTTGTGGCTAGGTCCGGATATCCCTTTGCTGTAATCAAAATGCTTGGAATCTGAAGAAAGATACGATCCTCCGCTAACCTCTGGAAAATCGCATCCTGTGGAAGAAGCATCCACCAAAAGCTAAGATTAGAAAATGCTTGTAACTAGTTCCTATGTTGATAATTTAAAATAAAACAAAAGCACATCACACCTTTATCAACATTTTCTTGGTAAAATAGTTATTAACTTGAACACACTGAACAGTAAATACCTTCTCAACTATGATGATGTATCGAGCATCAGACTGGAAGACCATACTATCTAGTATACTTAGGTCACCAGTAATGGCAAATCCAGCAGTGCCAATGGTAGAACAATCAACAATATTCTGTCCTGGGACCTTTGCACCAACTTAGTCATTTTTTGGTACTTGTCAATGAAGAGAAACACAAAATTAAACTCCAACAGAAGGAGAACATACCTCTACAATTATACGCCCTATCATAGTTCCTCGGGTTGAAGCCATTATTCCCAGACTGTTCCGACTACATCGGAGCAATGAAACAACATCTGCAGATTAATGGGTGAGCTCACTTCCATAAATCACATGAAACATAATCCCCCAACTTAAATAGAAGATTTGTGCAGGTAAAAGTTAATTAGAATATCACTTGACGGAAGAAATTAATCATTATCACAATTAGAAAATGTAACGTCCCGTCCCCGAACCAGCATCAAGTCTGAGTCTAGTCCGTCACTCATGAATCAACTGTCCCACAACACTCATCTATTGCCACAAAAACTTAAGTTGGTTGGTGTTATGGTAGTAAACTCATATCTATATAACCCACTTCAACATTCTTACGTTAGACAATGTGGGACTATTATTGGGGTGTTACAACCAACCCCACTTAAACACCTGACATCTTCGTCAGGGTCAAACCATAATCAATCATCATGCATTGTGGGATTATAGAGGTGGTTCCAACCTTCTTGGTGTAGCACTTAGTTCCTGCAATTCCGACTAGTTAAGACTCTGATACCATTTGTAATGTTTCGTCCCCAAACTCGCATCCAACCTGAGTCTAGTCCATCATTCATCAGTCAACTGTCCCGCAACACTCTTTTTCTTTCCACATATTGCCACAAAACTTAAGTTGGTTGGTGTTATGGTAGTAGACTCATGTCTATATAACTCACCTCAACATTCTTATGTTAGGCGATGTGAGACTATTATTGGGGTGTTACAGAAGGAGACAAAATAGATGAACAAATCTTAATATGGGAAAATGCAACTAACACAAACAAAAAAATGGTATGTCAATTAATAAATGTTGTTTATTGGTGATAAGTCTTTTACGACAAAAACTGCTATCATGTAACATTCTGAAAAGAAATTTTTAACTGACACAAATCATTTGCATCAAGAACTATGAATTTCAGTTTCCGACTTTTCCTTTTAGCAATTACTCTATGTATGAAGGGCAACCTAACATGGATTATACTTAGACTATTTGAATATGATAACCTACCAAGACATCATTGGAACAAGTTGTACAACCCTAATACATTCCATGCAAGGAAGAATTGGTCCGCTGGTTGGGGGGGGATATAAATCTCAAATTTAATAAAAAGAAATCACTAATTAGATGCTAAGAGTAAGTATCACCAAACATATCAGGTCACACATACCGATCTACCTCATTTTAAGAATGCGGCTTACGATTTTCAAGTAGTATAACCAACAAAAGAGAGTTGCATAAACTATCTAGTAATCTATAGATTGAATTAGCAAATAGAAAATCTTTTTAAGACAATTATATGAAGCCATAAATCTTCTACCAAGCTAATGTGTTCAGACATGCTTCATTGAATTTATCACTGGAAACTAGAAAGTCGCAGAGATTTATGGACTCAAAACATTGGTTAGATGTTTGCATGAATGAGGTGATAAGTTGCATCTTCAAAATGTATATACGAACATGAAGACATGTTAGCATGGAGCCAATTTCCCCCACCTTCCAACGTAATTAGCCAAGAAAAGATCAAAACAAAAGGTTAGAACCAACCAGAATGTAATTGGATTAGCCATCTTGTATCCATTCTTATACTTTATTCCAAAAGGAAAATGATGTAACTTGCTTTGATTCATATAGTGAAATGCTTACAAATTTTTATTATTAGTGTTATATATATTCATTATTCAGTTCCAGTCTTACCGGTCTCGTTATGTTATATTAATTGTAACTTACAAAAGTGAGTAACAAAATGTATACGATCATATTGTAATGGTTGCTAGAGAAAACTAACAATTTGAAGATTTTCCACAGTTGATGCTTGTTGGTAGTAAAGATTTCCTACATTGCTCAAATGACTTTTGTGTCACCCAAATCAAATTTAAATTATATTACATTTTTATCTATAAAGACAATGACCATGTTTTCATCATAGTAGTATGTATCCACCTTTTAGAATATAAAATCACATTTTTTTCTAAAATTGTGTCAAATCTTTATTATTTACAAAACCACGTAAAAACTAGTTTCTGGGTACATGAATATCATTTTTCATATCCTTCGGGGCGACGTCTAAATTTTAATAAGTTCACATTTATATTTGTTTGAAGAAGCACCAACATTGTTGTGGACATAGAAGGATGGATAGAATTACAAAATGTGGATATCAAACGTAGACATTTGGGTATGTCGAAGAGAAATGAAACTTTAAGCAATGAAGTTGTAGGACAAGCAGGGGCAGGTCAAGATTAACTTCAATAGTAGCAACAAAAAAAGACTTGAAGTTTTAAACTAAAACCAAAGATTTAACCCAGGATATATACCCACAGAGGGAGGCAATTCACATGCTAAAACCCGAATTTCAATGAGATACATACAAGCTATCCCAACTACTTTGGGTTGGAAGTATGCCACAGTTATGTACAGAAGGAGGTGATTCACATGCTAGAAACCTGAGATCGAATTACATTACAATCTACCCCAACTAGCTTGGGTTAAAAGTATATCTAATTATTTTGCAAGGGCCAAATAATACCTTGGACGGTTCTATTAACCAGCACTTGGGAAGTGAAATACGCAGGAGAATCACATAGGAGCTTGTAGAATAGCTCCCTCTGCGTGACCTTCTTCTCCTGACTCACAAGCTGAAAACACACCTCCATGACTTTCCACACTAAACCACATCAAAACACAAATACAAGTCACCAAACAATCCACACAAAACAATAACAGACACGAGCAACTTTGACTCCGATACCTCTAATGAAGGCCCTGGTGTCACTCGGTTTCGTCAACGACCTTGCGGAAGACGATGGCCCGAGGAAAACCGACGACACATCGCTCAGCAGCCCTTGCCGGAACCGGCAGTTGCTGGACCGTCTACTCACCTTCAAACACCACGAAATCAAACGTCCAACCCTAGGAGAAGGAGAGGAAGGGGTTAGAGATTACCAAGGGGATGTCGGGGACGATGGGAGAGGGGGAGGAGAGGTCCCGGAGGAAGTTGAGGACGGCGACTTCGATTCGCGCTCGGACCTGCAAGGAATAAGAGTTGGAGTTGGAGTTGGAGTTGGGGATTGGGAGAAGAGGAGTTAGGGTTAGGGTTACTTGGGATGGAAGGAGGGATTCGGCGTAGCAGAGGTTCTGATCAGAGTGGAAGAGAGTGGATTTGGAGAGGTCGGTAGCCATTGATGTCTTTCCTCTCTCCCGCCGTTGCTCTTTGAACCCGATTGGGGCCGTTTTGTTCTTCTGTGGCCTGTGGGACTAAAATACTATGGTGGATTTTTTTAGGTTAATTACGATTTATTTTCTTGAACTGTGATACTTTGTGTTCTTGAACTTTCAAAGTTAACAGTTACCTCCTCCTGAGTTTTCATTTTATAACATTTTACCCCCTGAACTTCAAATTTTCATTATTTAACACAATTAACGTTTTTTCCCAATTTTTTGTTTTATCCCTAATACAATTTTTTGTCGTAACACAACAACATAACTATTCGCACATTCAAGAACTCAAGCCAAAATCAAACAAGTCATAAAACATTCATTCATTCAAAAATAAGTTTGATTCACAAAATAGTTTGATTTATTCATTTTACACATGATAAAAGTAACATATTAAATGTAATAACTAAGTCGTCAAACCTTCAGTCCCTACTCCGCTTGTAGGCATGTGATCGTCATCTCGTCTCGACGGTGGCAGCAGTGTGCATTGAGAGGTGACGTCGTGATCCTGCACGTTATAAACAAATATAAAATTGACATAAACCAATAGATGCAAAAGGTTAACTAAACAACACGTAGAGAATACCTCGCTCGTGTAACCTGTCTTCTCGAACAAAAGGTTCATTTGAAGCTGCATTTTACTAAGCGCAGATTCCGTCATCTTCAGCTTATCATAAGTCATCGCGAGCTCACTACTTACGCGCTTCAACTCCACAGCTGCTTCGTCTTTCCGCTCCACGTCGGCTCTGGCATTGCGTTCTGTTCTTCTTGGCATCCTACGAGCACCGTACATATCCGCAGGCGTGATGTAGCTGGAATACATACGGACCCGTCCATGTCTATCGCCCAACGTGATGCCAACCAGATCATCAGGAGCGACCGAAGTGACAGAACCCTGAGGGCTCGACTCACCAGATCCTCTCGTAGTCTCAAACTGTGAAATAAAACATTTCAATAGTTAAACTTCAATAGAAATGTGAAACATAGTAATAATTATAAATCAATATACATGTAATTAACTTAGAATGAGTAGAGCGGCTTCCGGATGGTTCCTGTGGTGGAGTTTAATCCACATGTCTGTCCGTGTGGGCTCCAGAGCACTCAGGTCTTCTGCAATCTGCAATAAAAAAAGATGTATCATAACATAAAAAATAAAATCAAATGTATCAAATTTAGACAAAAAAGTAACCAATTACAATCTTCTCCTTATGTCGCACAACATACTTCGTACCACATGTATGTTGTATAATTAGGTTCGCCCGATTTTTCTTGTTGATCTCACTCTTTTTTTGCATCAAAAATTAAATACAATGATAGTTTTATATTAATTGAACAACATTATATTTATTAAAATTAAAGTATACCTGAAAAACCTCACTGACCCAATAATCTAAAAGAGTGGACTAATCCTTGACAGAGATGCTTTGTGGTCGTCCGGCCATCCGCTCCTCCCGAGTCTGTGCTGGCTCCACCTGCTTCTTGTAGAGGTCAAACTTGTATTCCTTCAACTTCTTGTTTAGAGACCTCGTGACCTTGTCTCTAAATCCCTCAGGAATCATCCAATGTGCCTGTAAAACAACGTTATTCCGTAATTAAATGAAATAAATAATAAATTAAGTTACGATGGTATGAAATGTTACCAAAATATGTTGCCATGTCATGTCCTTGCCCTTCTTTGACACCAGTCTCCAGTCTGCATAACGCGAGGGAAGTTTTTGTGACCTCCTCGCAAGTGACCCAATAAAGTTCTGAAAATTCTCAACCATGGGTCCTCTGGTGTGAAATCAATCGGAGATTGGTCCTTCTTGTAGGATCGTGTGGGTTATGGGTCCACTAATCACTTTTAATCTAATCCCTAACTAATCAAACAATAAACGCAGCGGAAACAAATTTAAAAATTAGTAGGGAAAAAACATGCAAACCACAAAGAGACTCGGCGTTTTTATAGAGGTTCGGCACCCCACCCGGGTCCTAGTCCTCTCTTGTAAGCTCCGCTCGACTCCGCGAGCTCCGCCTACGTCTTCACTAACCACTCCCCGTTCCGGGCCGGGAGAGAACGCCTTTACACCACAAGCAACGCGAACAACCCTCGCTTGCTTGAATTCTTCCTCTCACAATCCGAGAGGGACACTTCGGGCTTTCACCGAAGTCCTTGCTTCTTTTGACAACACTTGTAACTGAGTGGGATTCACTCTCTAATTGAGCACACTTTGAGTAGGATGAGTATATGATCAAATGTGTGAAGTTTAGGCTTATGGAGTGTAGAATTGGGAGCTTTGAGGATTAAGGTTTATCTCTAATGTATTGGGACAATTGGAGTTGGAGAGTTGTGTTAACAACAAGTCTTGATCCTCTATTTATAAGCTCCTAAGGTATTCTAGTCGTTGGGGATAGATTTGATTGGGTTTTGTGCAAGATACACAAAGCAGAAAATCGGGCTGCAAATCTGTCCAGAACCGGTCGACCGAAACGTGGAACGGTCGACCGAACGCTTGGGTTCGATAAGAATACGGTCGACTGAAATATGAATAGATCGACCGAACACTTAAGTCTATTAAGAAAACGGTCGACCGAATAAGCATTTCGGTAGAGGGAAAATTGGATCGGTCGAACGAAATCGTATCGACCGATAGCAGGGAATTTTTGACAAGGTTAAACGGTCGACCGAACTTGGCACATGGTTCGACCGTTTGGTTAAGTATATGGAGGTGTATATAGTTTTAATACGAATACGACCGTTGGGCATATACGACAAGAAAAACGGTCATATGAAAATCCAGAATCGGTCGACCGAATATGTAGAACCGGTCGACCGGTAGAGTTCGGTAAAATCACTGTGGAGAGTCTGTTATAAACCGGTCGAACTGAGAACTGGTTCGGTCGACCGGTTCACACAGGAAATCTGGGTTTAAGTTTATAAGTGATTTCCGACTAAGGTTTGGGTGATCTAATGAAGTCCAAATAAGGTGAAATTTTATGTGTGACTTCTCTAAGGAACCTAGTGTGTATGTGATATGTTTTTAACTCTTGTATGCTCAATTTACACATGTTCCTAAGACTCAAAATAAATCAAGATTACATGTCTTCGATTTAGCTTTAATTACATGTCTTGACTTCATTTCCTTCTTTCTTGAGTCTTGATCACCTGTAGAGGTTAGCATAATACAATATATATGCAATGCAATATGTGTGCTACGACACATCATCATATTTAAGATTAGGTTAATTAAATCATCAAAACATAGATTAAGGCCAAAAAGCCAACAATCTCCCCCTTTTTGATGATGACAACCTATATCTTAATTCTATCTAAATACATGGAATTTGTATATGTAAACTATGCATATTAATGCTCCCCCTATGGATGTGCATAGTTTTTGTTCAATTTTATGCCAAATTCCAAGTTACCCCCTTAATTATCTCTCCCCCTTTGACATTCATCAAAAACAAAAATTAATATGACTTTAAGCATAGAATTTGGATGTCTTGTAATGAAGTTGCTCCCCCTAAATTTTGCACTTCATTACTCTAAAAGATATAACATTTAAGCTCCCCCTATCAATAAGGCTAAATGGAAACAGTGAGTATGATTCAAGTTAAGTTCATTTAAGTTTCAACTTAAGCCTTATTCTAACATCCATTTAAAATTTGACATTTAGAATCAATGGATGTGATAAATGATTTGCAATGAATAGGGTTAATGATTTTCAATGAATTGAACTATATGATATGTCAATTAAGCATATGAAACTAGATTAGAGCTAATTTAACATGAATTGTATAGATAGGAATTTTATACCAATGTTGAATTCGAATTTAGCTCCAATCTCTTTTGGTGATGCAATCGGATTTGAATTTGACTCTTGAGCTCACCCGGTCACCATCAATCCCCTCCTCAAGCTCCTACAAAAGTAGATTTAGGTACCCAAACAACTTTGGGTCCTTGAATGTTAGCTTTGGGAATCCAAACCATTTTGGTTTTGGGAGCCCACACACTTGAGGAACTATGGTTTACAACTAAGTGCTTTCCATTTAGAGTAGTGTGAGATACATGGTTTTTCAATTTTGCAATGTATCCTAAACCATGTTTTTGCAAAGATTGTCTTTGACTACCTAATAGCATGTTAAGCATCTTAGTTCCATGTGTGAATTTTTCTAGATCTTTTCTTAATTGCATATTTGAAGCTTTAAGATCTACATGTTCATCAATAATGGGTGTTTTACTTAGACTAGCAAGTGATGATTCATTTGATTCAAGTCTAGCAATCACCTCATTCTTTTCATTCATGATTAATTCAATTTGGCATTTGAGATCATTTATAGTTTTTCTAGCATTTTTGTTCTTTTCACAAATGATCTCATATTGTTTCACTAAATCATGAAATGCATTTTGTAGCTCATCATGTGTATATGATTCATCATTAGCATTAGAATTTGAGCTATCACTAGAATATGATTTACTTGAACATGAATTACTTCTAGTGGAATAAGATTTAGAGGAGTTAGAGGTTACCTCACTTTGTTCATCTTCAATGGTCATGAAGCATGAATGTGCAACCTCTCTTCTACTTTGCAAGGAAGAGGATGATGATGATGGAGATGAAGAGTCATCCCAAGTGGCTTTGTGAGCTTCCTCCTTCCTTTCTTTCCTCTTACTCTTCTCCTTTTCTCTTCTCCTCTCTCTTCTCTCATTTTTCTTCTCCCTCTCTTTTCTCTCATTTTCGCTCTCCTCCCTCTCTTTTTCTTTTTCTCTTTTCTCACTTCTTCTACCTCTTCTTTCATTCTTTTCTCCCTTATCCCTCTTGAGGTATTTGAAGAAGTCTTGGGCAAGGACCTCAATGTCCTCTTCTTCCACCCTCCTTGGCTCATCAAAATTTGCATGCAATGCCACCATGGAGTTTTTCTTTGAAGCTTCCTTCTCTCTTCGATGACTCAATTGGAGCTCATAGGCCATGAGATTTCCAATGAGTTCCTCCATCTTCAATTTTGAAAGATCGTGCGATTCTTCGATTGCCACGACCTTGTCTTCCCAATCGTTGCTCAATGACCGGAGGAATTTTCGAGTCATCTCTCCTTCATTTATCCTTCTTCCAAGAATCAAAAGAGAGTTAGTGATATCGGTGAAGCGAGTGTTCATGTCGCTTATGTTCTCACCGATTTGCATAGAAAATATTTCATATTTATGCATGAGAAGACTAACCCTAGTTTCTTTAGTTTTACTATCACCCTCATGATGTATTTGTAACCTATGTCATATTTCATTTGCACTTTCACAACCCCTAATTCTATTGTATTCTCCCTCATTAAGGCCACAATAAAGAATGTTCATGATTTTAGAGTTCATTTCAATTTCATTCATTTGAGCCCTAGATAGAGAATCTAAATCATCTTCATTTTGGGGTATGTATGGATTTTGAATAAACTTCCAATACTTAAGGTCATTTGATATTAAAAAGATTTTCATTATATTTTTCCAATAATCATAATTTGACCCATTAAGCAAAGGAGGCCTTGTGGTGCATAAACCCTCTAAGTGATTAGATGTGCTAGTCATGCTAAAAATACGATTAAGTATAGAATTTAGCTAACAAGGCTCTAATACCAAATGTAGGATCGTGTGGGTTATGAGTCCACTAATCACTTTTAATCTAATCCCTAACTAATCAAACAATAAACGCAGCGGAAACAAATTTAAAAATTAGTAGGGAAAAAACATGCAAACCACAAAGAGACTCGGCGTTTTTATAGAGGTTCGGCACCCCACCCGGGTCCTAGTCCTCTCTTGTAAGCTCCGCTCGACTCCGCGAGCTCCGCCTACGTCTTCACTAACCACTCCCCGTTCCGGGCCGGGAGAGAACGCCTTTACACCACAAGCAACGCGAACAACCCTCGCTTGCTTGAATTCTTCCTCTCACAATCCGAGAGGGACACTTCGGGCTTTCACCGAAGTCCTTGCTTCTTTTGACAACACTTGTAACTGAGTGGGATTCACTCTCTAATTGAGCACACTTTGAGTAGGATGAGTATATGATCAAATGTGTGAAGTTTAGGCTTATGGAGTGTAGAATTGGGAGCTTTGAGGATTGAGGTTTATCTCTAACGTATTGGGACAATTGGAGTTGGAGAGTTGTGTTAACAACAAGTCTTGATCCTCTATTTATAAGCTCCTAAGGTATTCTAGCCGTTGGGGATAGATTTGATTGGGTTTTGTGCAAGATACACAAAGCAGAAAATCGGGCTACAAATCTGTCCAGAACCGGTCGACCGAAACGTGGAACGGTCGACCGAACGCTTGGGTTCGATAAGAATACGGTCGACTGAAATATGAATAGATCGACCGAACACTTAAGTCTATTAAGAAAACGGTCGACCGAACAGGGTTACCGGTCGACCGAATAAGCATTTCGGTAGAGGGAAAATTGGATCGGTCGAACGAAATCGTATCGACCGATAGCAGGGAATTTTTGACAAGGTTAAACGGTCGACCGAACTTGGCACATGGTTCGACCGTTTGGTTAAGTATATGGAGGTGTATATAGTTTTAATACGAATACGACCGTTGGGCATATACGACAAGAAAAACGGTCATATGAAAATCCAGAATCGGTCGACCGAATATGTAGAACCGGTCGACCGGTAGAGTTCGGTAAAATCACTGTGGAGAGTCTGTTATAAACCGGTCGAACTGAGAACTGGTTCGGTCGACCGGTTCACACAGGAAATCTGGGTTTAAGTTTATAAGTGATTTCCGACTAAGGTTTGGGTGATCTAATGAAGTCCAAATAAGGTGAAATTTTATGTGTGACTTCTCTAAGGAACCTAGTGTGTATGTGATATGTTTTTAACTCTTGTATGCTCAATTTACACATGTTCCTAAGACTCAAAATAAATCAACATTACATGTCTTCGATTTAGCTTTAATTACATGTCTTGACTTCATTTCCTTCTTTCTTGAGTCTTGATCACCTGTAGAGGTTAGCACAATACAATATATATGCAATGCAATATGTGTGCTACGACACATCATCATAATTAAGATTAGGTTAATTAAATCATCAAAACATAGATTAAGGCCAAAAAGCCAACACTTCTTCGGCCATTCTTCCAAACACTGAGTGGGATCGCGTCCCCTACTCCTACTCTTACTGGCTTCACCTGCAGAGGGTGAAAGCTCAATCTCGTCTACGGGAACCTTTTCATCAGACTCCAGTGAATCTGTACATCGACGACGTATAGATGTGTCATCCATGTCCCTCTTACGAGTGCTACGTCGTCGAGGCATATCTGAAATAAAGAACATCACAATCCTTACATCTAATATCGATTCATAAATTTAAAGAAAATTATTATCCCAAATCAATTACAATCCTTAAATCCAAACTTGATTCCAAAATCCAAGATCAATCCTTAAATTCAAACTTGAATTCAAAATCAAAAGTTGATTCCAAAAACCAAGATCAATCCTTAAATCTAATATCGATTCATAAATTTAAATTATAACACAAAATGAAATTCTTAATTCATGATAGAATTTGTAATCCAAAATCAAATCCGAAAGTGAATCTTAAAATTGAAATGAAATCCTTAAGGCAAAATCCAATACGTAGTTCAATTTCAAATCTTAAATTCCATTCAATTTACTGAATCGCAAACACATCAAAAATTATTTGAACGACAAACATTCAATTCATCAAACATAAATCAACAAAAGTGCTTGAATAATCTTGCATTTTTTGCAAAAATACTTTTTTCATCCAACAAACAAACAAAACTTAAATCCAATATCAAATCCTAAATTCTAATCAAATACGTTGTTCAATTTCAAATCTTAAGTTCAAATTCGAATCTCAAATCCAATATCAATCCATAAATCTTAATTGTAACCAAAATCTAATCTAGAGTAAACCCAGAATTTACGAATCCTAAATCAATTCGTAAACCCAAAATATTACAAGAATTTGGGAAGAACCTCTCCTATAATTTTGATATTGAATTTTTTTAAATCCTGTATTGACAAGAAAACAATACTCAAAGTTCACAACATTAGCATACACAATCACTTCATACACATCATATGTATACATTACATTGTTTTAGTAATGCAAATTCTAACAAATCAAGCTTCACATTGAGTTTAATCTAACATTAAATCATATAAAATTTAAAAATAATCATACTAATCTAGTTTAAACTATACAAATTATCTTTATCAATCATACAAACGTGAATACAACCTAATTCGAATCATATACATCTAAGACCATCCACTATGGGCGGTCATCGCCGGATGACTGATCCAGTGGAGGTTGCCACATAGGCGACCGACTTGGTCGCATGACGGACGACCCGATCGTCGACCAGGTCGTTGGAGCGACTTGGTCATGACAAGGTCGGCCGTTGGTTTTATTTTATTTTGTTTTTTTGCTTTTGTTTTGTTTTTTATAAATGATTTATAATCTTTTTTTAATTATTTGTTTAAAAATAAGTTTTATAATCGTTTTTAATCGTTTTTAATTTTTAAAATTTTTAATTACTTTTTTAATTTTTTTCAAAATCTACCTCCAAATGATGTATAAGAGAGAGCGTATTGAAAAGTTGGGTTATTTTATTCAATAAAAAACAAATTCTCTTATCCACCATAATGAATTATTTACAATTAAATATTAAACAAAAATTAAAACTAATTAAAACAAAAAATATGTGAGGTTATCAAGTCTGTGGGGGTGTGCGCACTCACTACACTCATTTGTGGAGGTCGATCTGGAAAAAATTAAAAACAAAATTAAAAAAATTTCAAAAAATAAAATAAAATTAGAAACACATATTTTTTAAAAATAAGATTTAAAAAATAGATTAAAATGATAAAAAAATAACAATACAATATTTATTGGTATTTTGGTTTTGTTTCGGTATTTGTTATAATAATCAGGGGGTTAAATAATATATATATATATGTATATATATATATCTGTGTAATTTGGAAATACGAGATTTATTAGTATTTTGGTTTTTCCAAATAAATTATTAATGTTTTTGGTAAATATAATTGATTTTTGAATAAAATAAAATTGATAAGGAAATTAATAATGTGGAGGAAAGAGAGTGTGATGACCTAGGTCGTGGTAAATTGGTAAATAGTGAAGGAAAAAGAGAATGTTGGTTATGATGATGTGACAAAGAGAGAAATGAAGAGAGAGAGTGTGCATGACCTTGGTCATCAGGATAACCTAGGTCATGATAGTTGATCCTCTAACAAATTGTCGACAAAATACAATTTCTAAACTAATAAAATTTGACATTCATTTCAATCTAACATTAAGTCATATAAAATTTTAAATTAATCATAAAAATCTAAATTAAATTATACAAATTACATTCATATATATATACAGGAATTCTCTAGTGAGTCCAGGGCTTAATTTTTCTAAATTAAGCCCCCACAATATCCACCACTCATTTCAAATTGTAAGGTAGATTAAGAAAAAAATGGTTATGTTAATGAATGGTGAGATTAACTATAAATAAGATCCAATGGTGAGGATTGTAGGCGGCTTAAACTAAATTTGATGTGCCCTAGGCTCACTAGAGCTTAACCCTATATATATATATATATATATATATATATATATATATATATATATATATATATATATATATATATATATATATATATATATATATAGGGTAGTAAATGGGTAGGATTTTACCCGCAACCCGCCCCGCCCCACCTAATGCGGGTAGCGGACAAACAAATGTTGCCCGCTAACTTGCCACCCGCATAACCCGCCTAATAATCGGGGCAGGTTGCGGTTGTCTTGCAACCCGCTCCGCATAACCCGTAATCCGCCTAATCAAATATATTATTAATTTTTTATATACCAAAATCATTTTAATGTTTCAATTTTACTCATAACCATTAACCCAATGTACCAAGTCATTATTCAACACTGACAAAATGTCTAATTTTTTACTCACCACACATCTAATTTCCCAAAAAATGCAATGAGTGATTATTATTTTCTCAAGTTTTGATGTTCTTTTATTTTTCATTGGAAAAATCAATTTTTTTTATAAAAACCCACCAAACCCGACCCGCCTCACCTAGTCCAACCTTAGGTGGGGCAGGTATCAGTTTTTTTATTTTTGACCCACCCCGCCCCACATACCCGCTTAACTTAGGCAGGGCGGGTAATAGTGTAACAGTGTACCAAAAATCCCCTATATATCGATTACGATTAAAAAATTAAAAGATTAAAAAAAATCATAACAATTTCCAAAAAATAAAATAAAATTGAGTGAGTTGTTGGAGTGGTATATGGTGGTTTTTGGTGGCTGTGTGAAGTGGTTTGTGGTGGTGGAGGGGGAAGTGAGGCGGTTGTAGGGGAGGTGGGGGTTGTGGTGGTCAGGGTTTCTTCGTGGTGGGTCAGATTGGTGGTGGAGCGGGTCAGGCTAGGGTTTGGTGGTAGGGGTGGTGGATGAGGCACTAGGGTCAGGTGGGGGGTCGGGCTGGGGATGTGGGGGCACATGTTAGGCATTAGAGAGGTGCTAGGGTCGGGTTAGGCGGGGGACGTACGCTGGTGGGAGGAGGGTTAGGGCGGGTGGGGGACGTTTGCTGGTGGGAGGAGGGCCAGGGAAATTGGGAGGAGGATGAGGTTGCGGTGGTGGTGGGGAGGTGGGTCAGCCGTGGTGGGAGGCGTTACTAGAGAGGAGGAGAGAGTGGTGGTGTGGCGAGGAGGAGACACACGTAGAGGAGACGACCGATGACGGTGGAGCGACGAGCGGAGGTGCACGCGGCGAGCGTGGGTCGGCGATTGTTAGGGTTTTTTGTGTTGGAGAAGAAAGGAAATTGAAGGGATGCCTGACTCAGGCTCCTGATAAAAACCTACACCGACGGAAAGGTTATGATCCGTTGGAGTAGTGAAAGTTCTGGACACCAAGTACAATGACGCCCTTATCCGTCGGTGTTAACGAACTCTTTCGTCAGAATACGTTCTTACGCGAAAAGTTCTGAACACCAAGTACACCGACACCCATTATTCGTCGGTGTTAACGAACTTTTCCGTCGAAGTACGTTCTTGCGCGAAAAGTTCTGGACATCCGCGTGTTTCTTAAGTGAAAACCTACACCAACAGTTTCCTATCCGTTGGAGTAAAACCCTAAAATGGAAAATTTTGGTCGAACCAAATTTATCCGTCAGTGTTATTATTAATTGTCGTCAGTGTAATGGTTGACATTTGGGTTTGAAACGCTCGATTTTCAAAGTTAACTCCGACGGATAGAATCCGTCGGTGGTATGAAGAACAAGTACTCTGACGACCATTATCCATTGGTGTTAACGAACTCGTCTGTCGGAGTACGTTCTTGCGAAAAGTTTTTGAAGCCCGCATGTTTCTTCAGCGAAAACCTACACCAATGAGTTCTATCCGTCCGTGTAGGACCCTCAAATGGAAAATTTTAGTCCAACCTAATTTATCTGTCAGTGTTATTATTACGTTCAATTGGTGGAACGAACGTCCGACGCAAAGGTTTATCTATCGGTGTTACATCCCTGCACCGACGGATATATATCCGTCGATGATTCCAATATTTTGTAGGATTTCGTGTCCCCATGTATGTATATATTTTAAAAAAATTAATACAACATACAAGATCGATTTCATACTTTCAACAATTTTATGTACATTACTTTGTGTTTATTCTAATATCATGCAATCCTACATATATTAAAATAAATCACAAAGAGAGAATCATACCCAAAGGTTCTCTAAAACCTTTCGAAGATCCGGAGTCACGTTGCCCGTTTAATTGACCGCTGATTCGCCTCCAAGTGTTCACCAAACTCTAAACAAGATTAGAGAGAAATGAGCTAGCAAATCAATCTCTAATTAGGCTTAGAATCTTGATAATAACCCTTTTTAAGCTCCTAAGATTTCTATCTCTAAAACTTAAATTTATAAAGAGATTTTCGTAGTGATCAAGGGAGAGATTAATGAGAGAAAGAATTTTTGCATTAACATAAACAAGTGGGATGAGGGGTCCTTTTATAGGCTCCCAAAACATCCTCATCAAGAACTATTCTTTAGTCATGATCTCTTGCTTATTCTCTCCTAAAATTAATCTCAAATTGCCACATAATCATCCGAAAAAATATTTAATTAAATCTGGGATTAATCTAACCCATGATCTAATTATTCTCTTTTGATAATTCAGGTAAAAATCGCACTGTTCGGTTGACCGAGAATTTTTCTCGGTTAATCAAACCATTCGGTTATAACATATGTTCCGTGGACCGTGAACTAGACGGTCAACCGAATATGCATGAGAAAAATTCTCTGGAAAAATTCGGGCTATCCGCGTCTTGCTCGGTCGACCGTTGACCCACCAAAATTTCTCCTCGCGAACATTTATCGGACGACCGTGTCACCTTCGGTCTACCGAAACTATTCATTCTCGGTTGACCGTTCACTTTGTTTCACCGAACCCAATTGTCCAGGCACTCCAGACAATTTCGGTCAACCAATTGTGTTTACCCGTTCCCCGTTCCGTTGACTGTTCCGAAGACACCCCAGTCGACCGAATCCTAAACGGTTTACCGTGTTTGACCCCGATTTTGCCTTTGTCAAATTTGGGATTTATTTCCAACAAAATTTGATCTTTTGTGGGTTTTAGCAAAATTATATCTTATGTAATATATTATCCTATGTAATATTAAATTATTACACATCATAATATACACACCTCATATGAATTTATTATTATTATTCTAATTATGTCAATTCTCATGACATATTGATTTTATTCATTCACCACATGTGTCCATTTTTCACACGAATCCCGACACATCATATGAACTCAAAATCAAGCTTCTTGTTTCCCAGTTTTGTGGTGTGACCTATAGGAGGATCTAAGCCAAACTGACAGCGATATTAAACACTTAATATCTCAAACTATAAGCGATTTCTAGCTACACATTATAGTTACCCAATTAGCATAGATGTAGTTGTTCCACTCGAACTAAGCACGATCCATTTAGTGATGTAAGTGCATCACTTGTGTTTGTCCCTTGCCTCATGATATTAAGAATATCATCACAAAGTAGAAACGTGTCACATTTGTATTATATTCATTTCTTGATCTCTATAAAGTAATTATAACTATGTAACTTAACTCAAGTTACATTGTGCACATTATAATTTTGTTTTATCAAGGGACCCACTAATATCATCACTCAATAAAGAGAGACAACGATAATCGTTTGACTAGCTATCTTTTCCAGCACAAGTCATGTCCAACCAACTATTGTCTTTATCACTATACTAATTGATAGTTTTTGACAATAATCAAATTAAGCAATTCTTGAGTGAAAAAGATATGTCTCATATATTAGGATCCAAGACACAGTTAAATATTAATGACACGAAACACAATTCCATAATGTTTTACTTGTTAGGTCTATTCAATATATAAAAGTAATCTCTTCCTCTTTTATATACTCGTGTCGTCAATTATTTGTAGAGCTACAACAATCTATGACCAACACGACAATCTTATCTCGGTAATTAATGTTCTATGTTAATTCTCATGATTGTGAATAACTTTTAATTTATGTAAACCATTATATTTTAGAGCTCTACGGTTAAAGACCTAACGTCTCTTCCTTAACACTTCTAAAAGACGAATACCATTATCAAGGAATAAAATGTTTGCACATCCAATTCATAATAATTGACATATAAAAGTAAAACTTTTAGAACACATTCCTTTCTTCCTATGAGCCTCTTTTATTTCGTAGGATCTTGTAGTGGTTCTCCCGGATCTTTAGCAAAGGCCATGATTGACTTCAAGTGGTGTTGGTTTTGAACCCAACAGACCTGTATCTTTGAGAATTTGAGTTGCATACTTTCTTTTATTGAGGTTGATTCCTTTTTTTCTCCTTGCCACTTCTAGTCCCAAAAAATACTTTAATTCACCCAAATCTTTGATATAAAATGCTTGCTTGAGTTTAGCTTTCAGTTGCGTAATTACTGCATTATTGTCATCTACAATTAAAAATGTCATCAACATACACTAGAATTGCGGTAAATGGATGATTGGTTTTAGATGTAAATGATGAGTAATCTCATTTTGATTGAGTGTATCCAAAGCTCTCTAGTGACGTGGAAAGTTTTTCAAACCAACAACTAGACGATTATTTAAGACCATAAATGGACTTTTTTAATTTGCATACTAGATTGTCCTTACTTTTCTCAAAAAGTGATGGTATTCTCGTATAAACATCCTCCTGTAGTTCACCTCCTGTAGTTCACCTTGCAAAAAAGCATTATTAACATCTAATTGATATAAAAATCAGTTATTAATAGCAGCAAGGCCAAGGACAATACGCATTGTGGACCAAGGCCAAGGACAATACGCATTGTGACCATCTTGGTTACAGGTGCAAAAGTATCATGAAAGTCTAAATCATCAATTTGATTAAATCCTTAGCGAATAACCTCGCTTTATATCTTTCTATATCAGCATTTGCCTTATATTTTAGGGTTAATTACAGTTTGCCCCCTTGAACTATGCATTGATATCACTTTGCATCCCTGAACTTTCAAAGCTAACAGTTACCTCCCTTGAACTTTTATTTTGTAACACTTTGTCCCCCTGAACTTCAAAAATTCATTATTTAACACACACTCGACGTTTTTTCCCAATTTGTTTTGTGGTATCTCAATCCGACCCTAATTTCAACCATATCCGACCTCCGTTTCGATCCAAACTTTCACGTAAATATAAGTTTAGAAGTGTATTAGGGATACAATAAAAAAATGGGAAAAACGTCGAGTGTGTGTTAAATAATGAAAATTTGAAGGTCAGGGGGCAAAGTATTACAAAATGAAAATTCAGGGGGGGTAATTGTTAACTTTGAAAGTTCAGAAATGCAAAGTGATACTAATGCATAGTTCTAGGGCAAACTGTAATTAACCCTTGATTTTATAAACCAACCTACAACCAATTAGTTTTTTCTTAGGTGGTAGAGGGACTATCTCCCATGTCTTTTGAGTCTTAAAGCATTGAATTCATTCTGCATTGTTTTTATCCACTTGGGGTTTTACATGCTTCAATATAAGAATGAGGTTCTTGGATATATTCAACAACATTGATATAACATGCATACCTATTTGATAATGAATTTGAACTAATGTATTGTTCAAGAGTATACCTGGTCCCCCCCCCTCTACTTCTAGTGATGAGAGGGGTGCTTACCATACATTATGATGTTGTACATGATTTTCATCAGCTATGTTTGTCCTGATAGTAGGACACTGGTAGTCTTTGAGCATCGCAGATCTGACATGTGTTCTAGATGATCTTCTTGGTGTTGTATCATTGATTGTATTGACATGGTCATCATATGTTTCTTCATCATGCTGCATAGTCTGATTTGTATAGTGATTTACCTCATCTGATAGATGTTGAGTGATTACATCACCATTCAGTTCCTCATGTGACTGAATATTGTGTGTCCCTTCTTGGTCATCACTTATATCATCATGATTACTACTAATATCTTCATGATCACTTATGTAATTAGGGATAACAGTGATCACTTATGATTACTACCAATATCTGCATTATGGATGGATCTTCTATAGAGTCATGGGTTGTTTGGGAAGAAGCTCGTGAGGGAGAAGATGGAGAGAAAAAAGTGAAGTTTGTTGAGATCTTATTCACATGAAAGATAGACTTGATAGTTTACAATGGGTCTGGAGTCTGGACCCGACTGTTGGGAGGGGGATCTAACAATGCACTAACTCGACACGGATTAAACGCACCACGTATAATAGAATATTAATTGCGGAATTAACTTTGGATCCTCTCCCAAACTCAATAGCAACAAGAACACTAATAAGAAGGAAATAATCAAGCAAACACAAATGCACACCTGAAACAACCACGACACACGTGATTTACAAGGTTCGGCAACGTGCCTACGTCCTTGGGGGGTCTCCTGCGGGTTTCCTTTCCTTCTTCCGCTTCTCCAACAAGAGAAGCAACCGAGATTACAAATGATTGGAAGCAAAGTGTCTCCCAAAGCACTCTACATCTATCTCTAGCCTTAATCTCTCAACTCACAATGAAGGAAACTGTTGATATTTTCGTATGCTACATTGAAGAGCAAACAAGTCCTTTTATAGACTCAAAAACCGAGCTACAATTAAGCAAAACCGAATAGAACTATTCATGGGGACACGGTTAACCGATGCTCGTTCGGTTAACCGTGACTGCTTCAACAGGAACGATTCTTGTTTCGATTTGGTTAACCGAATCCTTCCCGGTTGACCGAGGGAACGATTCTTGCGCGTCTCGGTGGACTGCGAGAACGATTCTTCCACGAACTAACGAATTCTTCTAACAACCCTCCGGTTGACCGAGTGCCCCTCGGTGATCCGTGCCAACTTGGACCGACACTTTCCAGATTCTGGGAACACCAAAAATCTGCTCAACGGTTTACCGAAACCGTTGTTCCGAAGTGCTTGAAGCCTTTGGACGGTAGACCGAATCCAATTCGGTCGTCCGATCCCAGTTGCAGACGAAGTGCCTGGAATCCTTGGATCGGTGGACTGAATCCAATTCGGTAGACCGACCCGTCTTCGTCGAAAATTTCCCGGGTTGTGCGTCGGTAGATCGACTCCAATCCGGTCGACCGACTCCAATCCGGTCGACCGACTTCTTCCTGGATTTGCTTCCTTAACAAATATAAGCCAATTTTCAACAATCTCCACCTTGGTTTAGATTTGTTACCTGAGTCTCCCTTTAACTCGCATCCTTCGTGTCTTCATGAGACACCGCTTGGCGCTACCCCCGGAACGCCCTCCTTCTCACTCTCGGAGGACATTGAGAAGCTTCAAGCACAACTCAAACTTCTCCCGATTGACGACCTTAGTCATCATATCCGCAGGATTCTCACTTGTGTCGATTTTCTGGAGAACAACCTGCCCTTCTTCGATCCACTCTCGGATCCTATGGTACCTTACTTCAATATGTTTGGTCCTTGAATGAAACGTCTGATCCTTGGCTAGATAAATTACACTTTGACTATCGCAATATAATTTGGTCACTTCATGTTCCATCCCCAAAGAGCTAACCAAACCCTTCAACCATATAGCTTCCTTTCCGGCATCGACAGCAGCCATGTACTCCGCTTCCGTTGTAGACAACGTGGTAGTATGTTGGAGAACCGATCTCCAACTCACTGGACCTCCACCCAAAGTGAACACGTACCCTGTTGTGGACCTCCGCTTATCCAGATCTCCAGCGTAATCTGAATCGACGTACCCCTCCACCTGCCTTTGTGCTCCATCTTTGGTGAATTTCAAGCTAACATCCATGGTTCCCTTCAGGTACCTCATCAGCCACTTCAACGCTTCCCAATGCTCCTTTCCTGGGTTAGCCATGTAACGACTCATGAGGCTAACTGCGTGTGAAATGTCTGGCCTAGTGCAGATCATAGCATACATAACGGATCCAACTGCACTAGCATATGGAACTCTCTCCATATCTCTCCTTCCCTTTTCAGTAGAGGGGTTGCACTTCAACGAGAGCTTGAAGTGAGCACTAATAGGTGTGGCCACCTGCTTGGCGTTCTCGAGATTATACCTCTCGAGTATCTTCCGGATATAACTCCTTTGAGTGAGCAGAATTTCACCTTTTTCGGTATCCCTGGAGATCTCCATACCGAGAATCTTCTTTGCACTCCCGAGGTCTTTCATATCAAACTCCCCGTGAAGCTTCAGTTTGAGATCATCTATATGCTTCATCTCCTTAGCCGCGATCAACATATCATCAACATACAAGAGCAAGAACATGTGTGTTCCATCTCCAAGACTCCGCAAGTATACACAACTATCATAATCGCAACGTACAAAACCATTATTAATCATAAATAAATCGAACCTTTTGTACCACTGTCTCGGCGATTGCTTATGTCCATAGAGGGACTTCTTCAGCTTGCATACTTGTCCTTCCTTGCCTCGTGCGATGAACTCATCCGGCTACCTCATATAGATTTCTTCCTCTATGTGCCCGTGAAGAAAAATTGTCTTCACGTCCATATGCTCTAACTCCATGTTGTCCAAAGCTACCATAGCTAACAACACTCTAATAGAGGTATGCTTTACAACGGGTGAGAAGATCTCGTTGTAATCGACCCCTTCCTTCTGAGCATATCCTTTTGCCACCAACCTTGCTTTATACTTTATCTCCTCCATAGGAGATGACATTTCCTTCTTCCTGAAGATCCACTTGCACCCAATCGCGCGTTTTCCCTTGAGAAGCTCCGTTAACTCCCAAGTTTGATTCTTATGAAGAGACTCCATCTCTTCTTTCATGGCCACCATCCACTTGTTCATGTCCTCCTGCTCCATAGCTTCTTCGAATGTGCAAGGGTACTTACATTCGGTAACAAGTGCAAACGCAATGCTAGCATCATCGTGACCATACCTCACCGGTGCCTTTGTGATCCTCCTATGTCTTCCTTGAGCAATACTCTCTTGCTCAGCTTCCACCTATACTCGTGAGTCAATTGTTCCCTGCTGAACTTCTTGATTTGATTCTTCCCTTGAAGTCGTGACCCCAACTTCAATTTCGTCTTCCTGCATGGGAACCTCTTGCTGCTCTTTCTCCTCAAGGCTCTTGAGCAGACTTGTCTCATCAAAGACCACATTACTCTGTAGGAGTACCTTCTTGCTCGCCGGATCCCAAAGCTTATATCCTTTCACTGTCCTATCGTAACCAAGGAATATGCACTCCTTCGATTTCGAATCCAGCTTCGACCGTTGTGTCTCATCGACCAACGCATAGGCTTTGCATCCAAATAGCTTAAGCCTCGAGTAATCAAATTGCTCACCCGTCCACACTTCCTGAGGCGTCTTTAATTCAAGTGCTGATGACGATGAGATATTTACCAAGTAGCAAGCAAGATCTACTGCTTCCGCCCAGAAATCCTTCGACAGATTTGCATGAAGCCTCATGCTTATTGCCCGTTCGTATAGTGTTCTGTTCATCCTTTCAGCTACGTCGTTTTGTTCCGGACTCCGCGGTGTAGTGAAATGCCTCGTGACGCCTTCTTTCTCACAGAAACTTGCAAACTCCCTTGAGGTGTACTCACCTCCATTATCTGTCCGTAAGTACTTAACAAATTTTCCTGTACTTTTCTCTACTTGGGCCTTCAATGCTTTAAACTTATCAAAGACATCAAATTTATTTTTCAGAAAATAAACACATACCTTCCTTGAGAAGTCGTCTATGAATGTGACGAAATATTCGGCACCACCCTTTAACCGAACCTGAGCTGGTTCCCAGACGTCTGAGTGCACATACTCCAGAATTCCCTTCGTCTTATGGATAGCCGTCTTGAATCGAATCCTGTGCTGTTTACTGAAGACACAATACTTGCAAAAATCCAATTTGCAGCTCTTAACTCCCTGCAACAGTTCTTGTTTGTGTAGCTCACACAAACCCTTTTCCGACATATGACCAAGCCTCATATGCCAAAGTGCGGTGCTGTCTTCGTCTCGTGCAACGTTTGTTGCACCTTTTCCTGCTACTGCATTCCCTAGCATCCAATACAAGTTGCCCACCTTGGTTCCCTTTATCACTGTCATCGCCCCATGAGTGACCTTAATCTTTCCGTTCCCGCCGGATCATCTCCACCCGAGAGTATCAAGCTCTCCTAGAGAAATCAGATTCTTCTTCAACTCCGGTACGTGACGCACACCCGTCAGCGTTCGAATGCACCCATCGAACATCTTGAACTGTACGGAACCAATACCGACGGTAGTGCACGGTGCATCGTTGCCCATAACAACGATCCCTCCTTTCAGTGGCTCATAGGATGTGAATCACTCCTTATCTGGGCACATGTGGAAAGATGCCCCTGTATCCAAAATCCATCCAGATGATGATTTGTCAATACCTGCAGCGCAAACCGTTGGAACGTCGACTTCGTTCTTCTCCTCCACCACGCTAGCGGAGTTGTACCCGTCTTTCCCTTTCTGCAGCGACTCCTTGAAGGCCCTACAATCACGCTTCATATGACCAACCTTCTTGCAGAAAAAACATTCAAAGGATCTCCCCTTTGATTTGGACCGCCCTTTACCGTTGTTTCTTCCTTTGTTACCCGTCCTGCCCCTTTCCGGTGCTACGATCAATCCTTCACCCTTCTCGAAAGAACTACTACTTGAATTCTTCCTTGCATCGTAAGAAATCAGCGTGCCCTTGACCTCCTCCAACACCAACGAATCCTTGCCATATATGATTATGTTCACCAAGTTCTCATACGAGTCCGGCAGCGACGTCAATAACAACATTGCTTTGTCCACGTCCTCCATCTTGCCATCAAGTTGAGTCTGATCAGCTATCAACTTATTGAACACCGAGAGATGCTCAATGAACGGCGTGTTCTCCTTCATCCGAAGCATGTACAGCTGACGCTTCATATTCAACTTGTTGCTAAGGTTCTTCTTCATGAACCTCTCCTCCAGAAGTTTCCAATATTCTGCCGCGGTCTTCGCCGATTCCTCGAAAAACAAATCATCCGAGAGGCACAACTCGATGATTTCAATAGCCCGGAGTTTCAGACTCTCCCACTTTTCGTCAGTTATCTTCGACGACTTCTTCTCAACCCCATCCAACGTCAGCAATAGCCCGTCCGTTTGAGACATCAACGCACGAACCCTCCGTTGCCATGTTGAGAAGTTCCCTTTCCCGGTGAATTTCTCCACCCGAAAATTCCGCGCTTCCTCTGCCATCGTAAGTGCAACCAAAGCTCTGATACCAGCTGTTGGGAGGGGAATCTAACAATGCACTAACTCGACACAGATTAAACGCATCACGTATAATAGGATATTGATTGCGGAATTAACTTCGGACCCTCTCCCAAACTCAATTGCAACAAGAACACTAATAAGAAGGAAATAATCAAGCAAACACAAATGCACACCTGAAACAACCACGACACACACGATTTACAAGGTTCGGCAACGTGCCTACGTCCTTGGGGGGTCTGCTACGGGTTCCCTTTCCTTCTTCCGCTTCTCCAACAAGAGAAGCAACCGAGATTACAAATGATTGGAAGCAATGTGTCTCCCAAAGCACTCTAGATCTATCTCTAGCCTTAATCTCTCAACTCACAATGAAGGAAACTATTGATATTTTCGTATGTTACATTGAAGAGCAAACAAGTCCTTTTATAGACTCAAAAACCGAGCTACAATTAAGCAAAACCGAATAGAACTATTCATGGGGACACGGTTAACCGATGCTCGTTCGGTTAACCGTGACTGCTTCAACAGGAACGATTCTTGTTTCGATTTGGTTAACCGAATCCTTCCCGGTTGACCGAGGGAACGATTCTTGCGCGTCTCGGTGGACTGCGAGAACGATTCTTCCACGAACTAACGAATTCTTCTAACAACCCTCCGGTTGACCGAGTGCCCCTCGGTGATCCGTGCCAACTTGGACCGACACTTTCCAGATTCTGGGAACACCAAAAATCTGCTCAACGGTTTACCGAAACCGTTGTTCCGAAGTGCTTGAAGCCTTTGGACGGTAGACCGAATCCAATTCGGTCGTCCGATCCCAGTTGCAGACGAAGTGCCTGGAATCCTTGGATCGGTGGACTGAATCCAATTCGGTAGACCGACCCGTCTTCGTCGAAAATTTCCTGGGTTGTGCGTCGGTAGACCGATTTCAATCCGGTCGACCGACTTCTTCCTGGATTTGCGTCCTTAACAAATATAACCCAATTTTCAACACCAACCTCATAAAGGTGTGGGTGATGGTTAAATGGATTTGGGTATCCGAAAATCCGATTAACTAAGTGGGCTGATTTATTGGTTAACTGGTTATATTACGATCCAGTTAACAAGATAGTACAATTATTTCACTTAGTAAGATATTAATGCTAATTCCAACCTACACTCATCACCACAAATCTCACCATCTTATAGGTCCCAAACCAAACCAAACCAACACCACACCACACCACAAACCCCACCACGAAACAGATTCCTCCAACTCATGGCCGTGGGCCTCTCCGCCGCCGCCACACCCCTCCACCGCCACCACCTCACTCCCCTCCTCCTCACCTCACCCTATGCCGCCTCGACCACCCCTCTCGCCCTCCTCAACCTCCGGCCTCGCCGTCGCCACCGCTATGCGATGACCACCGTCTGCTTCGTGGTGTCCCCGTCCGAGAACGGGAAGCACGCGAAGGAGGCGGTGGGGGAAGAGAAGGGTGTTGTGGTGCGGGTGGAGGGGAGAGCGGAGAGGAAGAAGGAGAGGAGGACTTATCTTGTCGCGGCCGTGATGTCGAGTTTGGGGATCACTTCGATGGCTGTGGCTGCCGTCTACTACCGGTTTTTGTGGCAAATGGAGGTCGATCGGAGTTCGAATTCTCTTTCATCTTATGTTGTGATTAAGAATTAAGAATGAGAGTTGAGTTTAAACATGTGTTGTCGTGTTTTGTTGTTGTAGGGTGGAGAAGTGCCGGTTTCGGAAATGGTCGGAACATTTGCTCTCGCCGTTGGTGCAGCGGTGAGTCTTCCGTTTCAATACAATTTTATAATAAGAATAGAACTTAATCCCGGTGAGTCTTCCATTTCAATACAATTTATTACTAATACGAATAGAACTTTGAAATCCACTTGCACATGTTTCAATAGTCGGTGCGATTTATTATTTTTTCCATCGGTTCTGAAACTAATCCCAGCTAACCTCGTTGTGACAACAAAAAGAACCAGAAGTTTGTAAGTGAAGTATGTAGTTGAGATTGATGAGAATTTTGATTGTTAAAGGTGGGAATGGAGTTTTGGGCAAGGTGGGCGCACAAGGCGTTGTGGCACGCATCGTTGTGGCACATGCACGAGTCGCACCACCGGCCACGGGAAGGACCCTTCGAGCTCAACGATGTCTTCGCCATAATAAATGCTGTTCCGGCCATCGCTCTCTTGTCCTTTGGCTTCTTCCACTCCGGTCTTATTCCTGGCCTCTGCTTTGGCGCTGTGAGTCTTTTTTGTCCTTTATCTTCTTCTTTTTCCAGTTATCTCTGTTAATTGATAAACTTTTGGTTGATAAATTTCGATCTTCCAATTGACTTTCATCAATCGAGCTTTTATTGCTCTCAAGTCTTTCTGAGTTGAGTTGGAGTGATAAGGGTTGGGCTGTGTGTGTATTATTGACCATGTCAAAGCTTTTTCAAATTGAATCTGAAACCGCTTGAAATGGAGTTAAAAGCCCATTACTACATTTTCCTTTTGGTGGTATGTTCATTTAAATTTCATTAGAAATGATGTAAGTCCTAACAAAACTATGTTGTTTAATTTAGTTAGAATACTATTGCTGGTCTCCATGCTCTTAATTTGTCTCCCAACTCAAACGAAATTTATGAGTAGCTTAAACATCTGTATCGCATGTTACCCTGACATCTGACATGAGTTGTTGACCACGTGTCACCTCATTACAGGGTCTTGGGATTACGCTTTTTGGAATAGCTTACATGTTCGTCCACGACGGTCTGGTCCACCGTAGATTTCCTGTGGGCCCCATCGCCAACGTCCCATACTTTCGTCATGTTGCTGCTGCTCACCAGGTTTTGCTCTTAAAAAAATGAAATTAATCACACTCTTAATAACCCTAATTAGCAAACTAAACAAATATTTGGTTTTTGCGTTTTTCAGATCCACCACTCAGAGAAGTTCGACGGTGTGCCGTACGGTTTGTTTCTTGGACCGAAGGTGAGGGCAAAAGGGGAACCATAAAGTGTATGTAGTGTGTTGTTTAATTTTGAAATGTTTTGTCTTGGTATTTGAGATTTGTTGGCTGTTGTGGACAGGAATTGGAAGAGGTTGGTGGAAGTGGTGAGTTGGAAAAGGAGATCAGTAGAAGGATCAAGGCCAGCTCTAGGACAACCACAAATACTTGAAATGTTTTTCCTTTTCCTTACTTTTTCGTGTATGGGTTTTGTTTACATTAATTTTAGAGGCTGAAAGTTTAAGATGAAAATGTGAAGAGTGGGAAAAAATATAAATTGTATCAGGATTCTGGAATCCTGATCATGTAAAATGTATTATATTGGGGTAATTTAATTACCGTGTTAATAGGAACTTGAACTTAGAAGAAAAAAAACAAATTTAAGTGTATTATATGAAGCGAAACTGTATTACTCATCAATTGCAACGTCTCTAGATTTAGTACTGTGGATTTCTTTCTACTTTATGTAAGGCAATTTTACATTTTTCGGAGCTGCAATAAATATTGCAATCAAATCTTGGTTCACAACGCTCGAGAGCAGTGACGTCATTGTCTTTAATTCAAAAAAATGCGTTATTTTTGCATTCAGTAAAATGCAGCCCTTTTCTTGTAACCTTTTGTTGAGTAGAATTTAGTAAGAGTTAATTAGAGTTTGTACTCTTGAATTATTACTTTGTATATTCAAAGTTTAAAAGTTTACAGTTTTGAATTTTCGTTTGATTTCGTAAATTTTAAGAATTCATTATTTAATTACACATTTAGATCGAATCGGAAATCATATATAATTGGAATTTTGCTCAGATTGAGTATCAATTTGGGTTGGAATAAATAGTCTCTTGTTCCTTGGTTTTATTGTATATTTCCGGTTTATACGATGACGAGACGTTCTCTACATTTCTTATTCACTAGTCTCCCAAACGCAACTTCCACCCTCAAATACTCAAATTAACAAATTGTGAGCTAATACAACGAAGGGTAAGCCGATGTAATAAATTTCTAGTTGAGAAGTAACTACCCTCCAAAGTCCAAATCATGTACCAAATATACCAACACAAAAGTAACTGAATTTGCATTATATAGTAGATAGCTGAAGGGACAAACAATTATAATCCCGTTTGAATGATGCCCCTAATGTGAGTACTGAGTACGAGGGTGTCACATTTACAGCTTCATGCCCAAAAACACTCGAACTAAAAATCTTTCTCAGACAAACACACACACAACAATACAACATGTAACAAAACATATCAAACTGTGCAGTAACAATCCTGGAACTCAATTTTCTCAATATCCAAACTCTCCTCCGGGAACGGGCAGTTACTCAAATCCTCCCCCTCATCTACCAAAGCCGGGCAAGTCTTCGGACTCACACAACTCGCAACCCCCTCAACGTCGGCACAAGTCCACTTCGGCATCTTCGACTTAACAACCTCAATAGTCGCATTCGACAAGCAAATCCCGGAAAACGGCGCCCCAGCGATCCCCTCCAGCCTCCCTGCCATGCTCACGTTCTCCGCAACGACGTCCTTGTAGTTGATCCCCCTCACGACCGGCACCGCGTTGCGGTCCCACCCGTCATCCGGGTGGGCCCCGTAGTTTCCGGTCATCCAGAACACCCACTTCATGGTGTGCAGGGACAGGTCCCGGACGAAGATGTCCTTCACGTAGGCACCTCGGCCGATGCCCGTCTTGATGCGGACGGCTGATTCGGAGTCGATGGCCGTTATGGCCTCTGCACGGACGTCGCTGATGCCTCCAGACATCTCGCTGCCGAGGGCGATGACAGCGCTGGTCGGGGAAATGCAGGTGAGACGGCGGATGACGATGTGCTTGCTTGGCATGCCGAAGGCGATGCCGTACTGGTCCCAACCGCTCTTTATGGCCACGCAGTCGTCGCCGGAGACGACGTAGCAGTCCTCTATTAGAACGTCCGAGCAGGAGTCTGGTGCATGTGTACGTGCAACAGTTAAGTGGTTATTACATTTCTTTTTGATTTCTTTGCCTACTCTAGTCAACTGTATTTAACCCCATTAACATAAATACAAAAAAGTATAATTCCCATAATGCGATTCATTTAACTTGAACAGTTGAACTCCTTGAGTCCTTGTGGTCTTATTAGTTTAGGATTATGATCTACCAACTCTACTGATCCTTGATGTATTGGTTATTATTAGTTTTGAAGTTATGGGAAATCTAACTGGTGAATGTAAACTTAATCATAAGCTGAGCTTTTGAAATAGTGTTGGTATTATTTGGCGGATTGGCTCGACGTGCTAATGACTATCGGCTTCGACTCACGAGACTGAAGCATTTAGCGGGAAATAAAAGCCTAGTTTTTGCACTAGTACATTCGAAATGGTTTTAAACTATTAACGCATTTCGTCATGGATCTAATGTCGTTGATGTTGGTTTAATAGCGACCAAATGAATGTCTGCAAAGCCCCTTTTTTTTATTCTTAACAGAAGCATATGAAAAATTTCTTGAAAACAAAATTCCCATTTTGGTGCTTAGGATGTTTACCAATCAACACACCCAAAATACCAATCCATGATTCAGAGTATGTCCACTGGTGGGGTTTCAGCCCACCGGCCTAATCCATTGGGCCATGTTTACAACGACCCAATATAGATTACGCGATGTCTTTTTATTAACCTATAATTATCAGTCTATCTGTCTAGTTGGTCAATAGAGATTATTTTTGTAATTTATACTTGCAGAGTTGCTCCTATCCAACAGTCCGTCTAATATCTATTATCTTATCTACATAAACATAATCCTATTAAAATAAAATTAAAATTATATGGTTATACCTTAATTATCACCAAACAAAGTAATATCATCCTCTTCTTAAGATTTAATTACCTGGATTAATTCCATCTGTATTTGGGGAACGCACTGGAGCCAGAATTGTAATGCCCTTCACAATAACATTCCTGCGAATTTAAACATTCAAACATCATATGTCAGCGTTCGCTTTCAAGGAGGTGGTGATCTACCCGACTACCCTAATAGGTCATAACCAATTAAATACACTTCCTTTCATGGATTTGAGTTACAAAGTGAAGAGTCAATAGATTCGACCTATATCTGTTTGAATGAATGGCACTGAGAATTATAAATAAAGAACCGAGTCAATGACATAACCTGCTGTAGACAGGATGGATGTTCCATGAAGGAGAATCTTTGAAGGTGAGATTAGAAATGAGGATCTGGTCAGAGAACAAGATCTCCACTAAATAGCCTCGCGTGTATTGGAGCTCTTTGTTGTGGAACTTGTCCCACCACATCTGCCCTTGCCCATCTATTGTCCCATTGTCCCCTGATAACAGTTCGAACATAATATGGTAACCAACCAAGTCAGACACCTTGCTTATGATCAACATAATTATTTAAATAATACAAATTAATGTATCAACTGTCACTACATGGAAAACCTACACTGGCTATACATCTGAAAGAAGTGGTCATAATTGATCGGTACATTAACCAACCGGAACTACTAGCTCAGTTAACCTGGACCAATGATTGAATCTTAACATTGTGGTTTACATGTTGAGATTTAATTAAAAATAAAAAATGCTAAGGAATGTTATTAGTTTATGTTTTGTAACGACCCCTTGAGGCTTTGGTTGAACTGTGGAAGGTCAACCGTATATTTTTGGAAACAGGAGGAAATTAAGTTTGTACCAAAGACGTGCCTAAAATAAAGAATAGATGACTCCGTACAGGAACTTCAAAGTCTTCGTATGCAGATGTCGCCCTTTAGTTCATGATATAGTATGTCTAGCATCATAGGATAATATTTTCATTATAGATGGATAATTTGGTTACCTGTGATTATCACATCAGTGAGATTGTGTCCGTTGATGAGGCTACTAAACCTTCCACCTGGTGCATCCCTCCCTCTACCATACGAGGGCAATGGATCAATAAGTGGCCACTCATTCATGTCCTGAGACAATCAACAAACTTAGCATGATAAACACATGATGTTTAAGTTTATCAGCTCATGAATTAGAAAAAAACGTTTAATGACATTCGAATGAATTTTGGTAATGGTTCAAAGCTGATAGACTAAAAAAGTTGCTCCAGAGGCAAACAAGCAAAAAGTCATAATAGGACAAGACTTTCACAATCACTGTAAAATTAAAGGATCACAAATCACAAGTTAAAGTATTACTGTTACTTATATATTACTAGTATAGTACTTCTAATTTTCTAGAAAAATATAAACAAACATATGTGTTTAGGTATGTCCTGATCGACCAATTGCCATTGCCACTATGTATGGGGGAGTAGGAGAAACACCTACTAAATGTGGCATTGCCACTATAAGAAAGCTATACAATACTCCTCCATCGATCACCCTAATTGGAGTAGGAGAAGGAGCAGCAGCTCTGCACACAGCTTGAATCACAAAGTTTTGGCAGGAAAAGAATGTCGGTAGAAGAAAAATCCACAATAAAGCATGTGACTATGCTAGTTACCTCTCAAACTTTTCAGAGGAATTGATAAAGATATTGGATAGCTACAAATCTACAAGTGGTAACGTACAAATTTCCCGTGAGTGAATGAGTGGTTCCGTGCCTTTCTTCCGATAAAAACAACATTAATTTATGGATAGGCAAACAACATGGTCATTTTATGCCTCGTTTCCTCTTAAACTTTTCCGTGATCCAGTTTTACCAAACCACTGAGTTGGGGGTGACATGCAAATTCACTCCCAGTCTCATAACAATATTACGGTGGGATGCAGATTCATAATTCACCTAATAATTACAATTGGTTTTAGTAATTAACTTCTTTCCAAAAGAAAGTACACAAAAACAAAAACAAAAACAATTAATTCACCACCAGCATTACAGCCACTAAGTTGCCTTTTTTGTTGCCAATATTGACTTTAGGAAACTAAGCTAACTTGACCTATTAATCTCTCGTTGGATGGTATATACGGGAATAACCAAACATAAAAAATACTTGCAACAATATTCTCAAAACAAAAGGCAAAAACATAAATATCCCAAAACGCGGAACCATTTGCCGGCGACGAGCGCCGGAGCAAAAAAAAAAACAGAACCAAACCGAACCTGAGAGGCGAGAATAACGGCGTCACGGTGCAAAAACAAAGTGAAGCAACTTGTGAGATTGAAGCTTCCGGTTACCCATTTCCCGGGCGGCACGTAGAGCAACCCGCCGCCGTCGCCGGCGAACTGGGCGAGGTGCTCCACAGCGCACTTGAAAGCCCTGGTGTTCAACGTCACGCCGTCTCCGACGCCGCCGAAGTCGGCCACCGAGGCCACGTGCTTCCTACACCGCGTGGCCCGGTAGTTGAGGTTGGTCTCCGGTGGGGCGTCGACGATCGGGCGCCGGACGCCGTGGTGGCCGCCGCCGCCGGTGAATCCTCCTTTCCGGCGGGGCTCGGCGAGGGGGAGGGAGAGGAGGAGGAGGAGAAGGGAGGTGAGAATGATGGTTTGCATGGTGGTTAGGAGAGAGGGTGTTTTGGTGTTTGTTTTAATGGAATTTGAGTTTGGGACTTATGTGGGATTTGATTTTTGGATTTGGAAGTGTGGGTTTGGTTGTGTGTGGATTTATAGGATTTGGTTTTGAGGATTGGTAGGTTGGTTTGTATGTTGGATGGTTTCCATCTTTTCAATTTAAAGAAGTCGAGTTTTAATTAAAATTGTAATTGTGTCAATTTTGGCTAAGTGGACTTGAACTCTGAAAATCGACTTTATTGTTTAACTATTATTGACTGTTCGTCGGCATATAATGTGATTTTGACAAAATCACAAGTTCAATTTTTGAGATTGAAAATATCAACATTTTCTTTAAAACTACAACTATATGAACGTTGGCTTCCCTTTGTATTTTAAAAAAAGAAAAGTCTCACGATTTACAGTTTAATAATTCAAATAGCACTAGTTACCAAGGAAGGATAAATTATTCTAATATTTTATATTTTTTCTAGTTAAAGTGTCTACGAAAAAACAGAAGTTAAAAACATCACAAATTTTCATATTTAATGGAGTCATATAAAAATGGGGCATGTTCGGGAGCCATTGGGATTGAAATGCGATTCCTAATCAATGGATGGATGTTGATTTGGCAAACACACTTTAATAAATTTGATGTATGGCAAATGTAACAATTAAAACATAATTAGCTTTTATAAAAGGAAAATTTTTCAAAAATTTTTTTTTTAAAAAAATTGCCAAAATAAACCTCCATTAAAAGTAATTTTCAAACTAGCCCCGCGGCGGGTTTTGTTTTTTTGTACATAGAGAACTCGGCATCACCAGTGCCGAGTTCATCTTTTGCGAACTCGGCACTGGTGATGCCGAGTTCACCTTTGGTTTTTTATTGGCCAACACTTGAAATTTTCACTTAAGATGTGACACTTGATAGAACTCAGCACTGGTGATGCCGAGTTCAACTTTGGTAGAACTCGACATGGGTGATGTCGAGTTCAACTTGGTTTTTTATTGGCCAACACTTGACAATTTTTACTGATGTGATTCAAATAGAACTCGGCACTGAGAGTGCCGAGTTCTATATAAGAAATTGTTCTCCTGACGCTCAGATCGTGCATGAGACGATTGACGCGTCAGGAGAACAGTTACTTAAATAGAACTCGGCACTGCGAGTGCCGAGTTCTAAAGGAAGAACTCGGCGTTACCAACGCCGAGTTCCGTCGGGCTATAAAAGCAGCCCCCCCCCCCATCCGCCGAGTTCCGAGTTTTTAAGGTTAGGGTTTTGATTTTTTTTCATTTTCCACTGTTTTCTTGCCTTTTTATCTATTTGGATGATATACATTGTTGTTTTACGTATGATTGATGATATACGAGTTCAGAGATTTGGCAGTCGCATCGGAGTACAGTTGGGGTAGTGCGGCTTTGGCCCACTTATATCACATGTTAGATGAAGCCTCACTGATTCCGACGAAACATTTGTGTGGTTTTCTTACGTTCCTGCAGTTGTGGTGCTGGGAACATCTACACATTGGGAGACCTTTGAAGAGAATACCATTAGTATACCCGGAGGACGAGAGGGCACCATTAGGGTCCCGTTGGAGACGACCAAGAACATTCAAGGGTAGTGCGAAGACGACGGCACTTGATTTTTATCGGAATGAGCTGGACGTGCAGGAATTCGATCAAGTGATCTGGGACCCTTATGCAAATTTGGATCTTAGTCAGTTACCACCACTATGTACGGAAGGTTCAGAGATCTGGACGAGCCGTACTTGGCTTATAAATTTTGGTGAGGTGGTTATGCATTGTCCAGACCGAGTGATGAGACAGTTCGGTCTACAGCAGCACATTCCAGAGCCGATGGGGGAGAGGACGTGCTCAAGCACGTCCTAAAAGGAAGAAGAGATTGAGAGGTCACTTAGGATAGATATTTAGTTGTGAACTTATTTGGTTGTTTTTATATGGTACTTTTGGATGTATGTTAAAATGTTGAACTTCATATTCCACTCGTAGTTGTATTCTGTTTTATCGTACTTGTTTGTGTGTGTGTTTTATCGTACTTGTTTGTGTGTCGTGGTCGAATTGTGTTTTCGTTGATTGTGTCGTGGTTGAAGCCAATGACCAGAAAAAATACCTCGTGAAATTTGAAGAATGAGTTATTACTTGCACTTGTGGATACATAATTGCAATGCACGTCCCATGTTCACATGTACTAGCAGTTTGCAGTGGAAGACATGCAAATGTCAACACTTCACATTTGGTGTCCCCATATTATGAGGTTCAAATGTACAGGGAGGCGTACAAACCGATATTTGTCCCAATTCCTGATGTGAGGTATTGGTCAGATCGAGGCAACATCACAATGAAGCCTCCCCAAACCAAAAGACCTCCCGGTCGGCCTAAATCAACGCGAATCCGAAACGAGATGGACGAACACTCTGGAAGAAAGGTAAGGTGTGGGAGATGCGGCGGTATAGGGCATAACCGAAAGCGATGCAAAGAACCTATATAGCAAAATATTTTGTATGTGAGACGAATGAATGTAAGAGTTGATTAATTGTAAGACTTATAATGTATTTGTAATGTATTTTGTTATGACTTGAATGAATGTACGACTTAAATCCTTTTTAAGAGTTGATTAATTGTAAGACGAATGAATGTAATGTATTTTTTAGGACCGCAAATTTGCCTACTTCGGCCTATTAAACTCACTTTTTTTAAGTGAAATCGGCGTACTCGGCGTTAGTAACGCCGAGTTCTTCCTTTAGAACTCGGCACTCTCAGTGCCGACTTCTATTTAAGTAACTGTTCTTCTGACAATCAATCTCATACACGATCTGATCGTCAGGAGAACAGTTTCTTAAATAGAACTCGACACTCTAAGTGCCAAGTTCTATTTAAATCACCTCAGAAAAAAAGTGTCGAAGTGTTGACCAATAAAAAACCAAGTAGAACTCGGCATCACCCATGTCGAGTTATACCAAAGTTGAACTCGACATCACCAGTGCCGAGTTCTCAAAAGATGAACTCGACACTGGTGATACCGAGTTCTCTATGCACAAAAAAACAAAACCCGCCGCCGCCACGTGTCAACACGTGGTGACAGCGGGTCTAGTTTGAAAATTACTTTTAATGGAGGTTTATTTTGATAATTCTTTTTTAAAAAAAATTATTTTGAAAAAATTTGCTTTATAAAACACAAAAACATCAACTTATGTGTCCAACTCTGGAGTATAACTATTCTACTTAATAATGCCATGGGTAAACGGTACACATATGTGATGATTGATTGATTTCTTGTCGGCTGTGGCAATGAAAAATCCCGTCTCAATGTTATAAACGTGGGCTCTGCAAATCGATCACAAGCAACTAGGGGTGCACATGGGTTGGGTTCAACCCGAAACCCAACCCGAACCCGACTGATCGGGTCGGGTTGGGTTGGGTTGGAGAGGGGTTCGGGTCGGGTCGGGTTGGGAAAATCAAAAACCCGAATTTTCGGGTCGGGTTCGGGTTGAGAGGTTCGGGTTGACCCAACCCAACCCAACCCGAACTCGATTTTTTTATTTTTTTTATTTTTTTTTATTTTTTTTTTATTTTTTCCCAAATAAACCGGTCGACCGAACATCCCTCGGTCGACCGAACATCACTCGGTCGACCGTTTCCAACCCGAAAATTTCGGGTTTTCAAGCCACCGGTCGACCGTTTAAGCACCGGTCGACCGAACCCGACCAAGTTTGGGAGAAAAATTCCAAATTCGGGTTCAACCCGATCCAACCCGACCCAACCCGAAAATTTCGGGTCGGGTTGGGTTGAACCCAAACCGGTTCGGGTTCGGGTTGGGTTGGGTTTTTTCCCAACCCGAAAATTTCGGGTTGGGTCGGGTTGAGGCCCAAACCCGACCCAACCCGACCCATGTGCACCCCTACAAGCAACCTTTGTTTGTCGTACACGTGGAAAATGGCAAAGGTCCCTACGTTACGAGGATATTTACGGTTTTCACATCTTTCAAAGTTAGCATGTAGTTCTTCTGGATTTTATTTCGTAACACTTTGTCTATTTTAACTTCAAAAAATTATTATTTAATACACATTTGATTTTTTTTTTCTAATTTTTTTGGTATTCATAATACACTTTTAAACTTATATTTACGTAAAAATTTGTATCGAAACGGAAGTCGGATATAATTGAAATTTAAGTCAGATTGAGTGTCAAATAATAATTTTTTCAACTATTGAGTGTCAATAATTGAATAAATCGCAATTGAATAAATCTAGAATTCATAAATTTATAATACAGAGAGATAAGAGAGAATGTAAAGTGCGAGAGAGTAGAGATAATTGAAAATATTTAATAAACTATTCAAGTGATTGTTTCTAAAATTTACGACATAAAATGAAATCGATGAAATCTAGGTTTATTGAAGGATGGTTACGTAACAATTCCAATAAATATTAATATAACTAACCAAAGTCAACATTAACAATACCAAAAAAAGTAGCGACACGAGAGCAATTGTCAATGTTTTTCTTTAACATTAGATCACATAATTGCTTTTAGACGGTATATTTCAAATTTCGTAAATTGTTATTAGTGACATGTAAGGAAATAATCCAATTAAAATTAATTTTGTTAAACATAAGACAATAATATAACAGAGATAACATCAATAAATTTCGTTTTCCAAAACATTAGACAAGTTTCTAGTTAGTATGGGTTTTGCATTAAAACTTATAATCATTTGCGAACAAACACCATGAATTAATGGAAAGCAGGAAATGTCCATTAAATATACACATGTTATTCAATAAATTCATATACTTATGTTATGAGCACATAAACTGACCCCATTTTGTGAACGAAAACCAAAACTTTACGTTTTTTGACAGCTTGGGTAGCCAAAGATGCCCCCACCAGACCACTCGACATTCAACAAACAATTTCCACCAAGCCACTAACTAGATCTAATTAAGTGAGAGTGAGAGTTGACCCTTCTTAATTAAGTGGTCCATTGATGAACCCGCCGCATGCTACGTAGAACAACCTCATTCATCCATTCATCCTAACATTCCTACCACCATTCATAAAGGTAGCTCTTTTAAACACACGCATGCAGCTTCAGCACCTTCTTTTGCATTTATCATTGAGCTACAGATGATGGGCAGGAAATAATTGTTTGCCACTTCGCTTTGGAATGTGAGGCGATTGGAACCTTTGCCCTTCCATCAATCAATGTTTGAATCAATATAAGGTTTTTTCTTCTTCAAAGTATCAATGTATTTTATTTATTAAATAAGGCAATTGTAAAAGCATAAGCAAAAAGTTACAATGCAAAGTACATCTTCAAGAAAGAGAGCCGCTAGAGCAATGGTTAGCCAAGGATTGCAACTCGAATCTCGGATATTGTGTCCCCATCTTTAACACCGCTCGGGAAGTATTTTCTCTCTCAGCCACGTAAACACAAATCAATCTCCTCAAATTTTCTATAACCACATCTAGAAACAACTCAAACATCTTAAATTTTATCTCCTTCACATCATTTGGGGATCAATTCTGGATATTTTTTTTTTAAATATAAACAAATAAAAAACATATTTTCATAAATTGTTTTTGAAAAAAACATATTTTCATAAATTGTTTTTGAAAAAAACAATTTAAAACAATTTTTAATTTTTTTAACATATTTTAATTTTTTTATATAAAAATAAAAAAAAACCAATAAGGAGGTGCCATATGCCCCACCCGCCCGGGTGGTTCCCGCCGAATTTTCCACCCGGGCGGAAGATGTGGAGCTCAGAATGCTGATGTGTCGGCGTTTGTTGTCGGGCGCCTGGTATTTTTGGACCAACAAGGATGCTCTCAGGTTGAAATCCAAAGCTTCACGTTGGTAGTGAGGTCATTTATCATGAGTACGCTGGTTGGCTGGGTGGCCCTGAAAATACAATTGTTCTGGTCTTCCAGATAGTCCAAATGTATGAATAGTAGATACTGAGATAACATTGAATGTACCAAGAATTCTATCGAGGATAGGTGAGGTTGCATTCGGGAGAAAAAAAGGGTTTACAAATCCATTTTGACATGGGATATTTTTCATTCTCTGGAGGGCTCAATATAGAGAGAACAAAACCAAACATTCATAGGCAGAATAGTTTATAAGTGTAATACCCTGAATTTTTAATTATATTGTTGACTTGTAATTTGGTAAAAATGGGAGATGTTAAAGTGATTTTCAGAACTTATCTTATCTTTTGTCTTTGGATAAAGTTGGAGAATGTTGATAGTTATCTTGAGTGAACATTTTGTTATTAATTTGTGACTTGATGAATAAGTCGGGAGTTGAGAGGGGAAGCAACTGTGTGTGTATATGTGCATGTGCGTGTTAATTCTCATTCACTGGTGTTTGAGATGTAGTGAAGTAAACCAAAAATGAGAAGAAAGTGATGGATGTTTCGATTGATTAAGAATGAGAGAGATTGGATTGAAGAAGATCAGATGGGAGCTGCGTGAAGAAAATGTTGTTGTATTCGAGGATTCGGATTCAATCAATGCAGTCAAGTATCAATTCGTTAATTTGTGGTTTCATGTCGTGTTTGTCTCTCTTGATATTCTTAGTTGCATGTTTGTTGAGTATTGATGTTGGTAGTATTGATGTGCATATAATTGCGTGGTGATGTTTCTGTCGGAACGTCCCGTGTTATATTTTTGTGTCAGGCTACTTAGGAAAAAAACTACCTAACATGCAATGTGGAGCCATCTGAGAGAGAAAATGGTTATATGTTGTCGGTATGGGGCTACCAAGTGTGCGATGGACTGATTGGTCGACTCAGACGCATGGGACAATGTCGATTCAAGTGGGGTTCCATATTCTGATGTCTGCATATTATTTGTGATATATGATTACGCTTCTTAATTATTGTCTTATTCTATCTTTATCGCATGATTAGCGGTTGGTGCATGCAGGTTGTCAAACTCACAAATTACTTGCTATATTTTTTCGATAATTGTGGGCCTACAAAGATTATTTAATTGGATAGATTATCAAAGTGTGCAACGGGAGTGATCATGGATCGTATTTGTTGAATATTGGCTTATATTTGTTAAGGAAGCAAATCCAGGAAGAGTCGGTCGACCGAATTGGATTCGGTCTACCGACGCACAACCCAGGAAATTTCGGCGAAGACGGGTCGGTCTACCGAATTGGATTTGGTCCACCGAACCGAGGATTTCAGGCACTCCATGTGCAGTTGGGATCGGACGACCGAATTGGATTCAGTCCACCGTCAGAAAGTAACAAGCACTTCGGAATAACGGGTTTGGTAAACCGTTGGGGAGATTTTTGGTGTTCCAAGAATCTGGAAAGTGTCTGTCCAACTTGGCACGGTCTACCGAGGGGTTCTCGGTCGACCGAAGGGTTGTTGCAAGAATTCATTAGTTCGTGGAAGAATCGTTCTCGCGGTGCACCGAGCCGTGTGAGAAGCGTTCCCGCGGTCAACAGGGAAGGATTCGGTTAACCGAATCGGAACATGAATCACTCCTGTTGAAGCACGCACGGTTAACCGAACGAGCATCGGTTAACTGTGTCCCCACGAATAGTTTTGTTCGGTTTTGCTTAATTGTAGCTTGGTTTTTGAGTCTATAAAAGAGTTTGTTTGCTTTTATTTTCGATACACAATTGCATACAATATAGTTTCCTTCATTGTGAGTTGAGAGATTAAGGCTAGAGATAGATCTAGAGTGATTTGGAGGACCTATTGCCTTCATATATTTGTAATCTCTGTTGAATCACTTATTAGAGAAGCAGAAGAAGGAAAAGAAACTCGCAGGAAACCCACAAGGACGTAGGCACGTTGCCGAACCTTGTAAATCGCGTGTGGCGTGGTTGTTTTAGGTGTGCATTTGTGTGTTTGTTTATTTCCACCTTATTAGTGTTCTTGTTGCAATTGAGTTTGGGAGAGGGTCCGAAGTTAATTCCGCAATCAATATTTGGTATATGTGGTGCATTTAATCCGTGTTTCGTATAAGTGCATTGTTAGATCCCCTCCCAACAGCTTGTATCAGAGCTTTGGTTGCACTTTCGATGGCGGAGGAAGCACGAAACTTTCGGGTGGAGAAATTCACCGGGAAGGGGAACTTTTCAACATGGCAACGGAGGGTTCATGCGTTGATGTCGCAGACGGACGAGTTATTGCTGACGTTAGATGGAGTTGAAAAGAAACCATCGAAGGTGACAGACGAAAAGTGGGAGAGTCTGAATCTCCGGGATATTGGGATCATCGAGTTGTGCCTCTCGGATGATTTGCTTTTCGAGGAATCGACGAAGACCGCGGCAGAATATTGGAAACTTCTTGATGAGAGGTTCATGAAGAAGAACCTTAGCAACAAGTTGAATCTGACGTGTCAGCTGTACATGCTTCGGATGAAGGAGAACACGTCGTTCATTGAGCATCTCTCGGCGTTCAATAAGTTGATAGCTGATCTGACTCAGCTTGAGGACAAGATGGAGGATGTGGACACAACAATGTTGTTATTGACGTCACTGCCGGACTCGTATGAGAACTTGGTGAACACGATCATATATGACAAGGATTCGTTGGTGTTGGAGGAGGTCAAGGGCATGCTGATCTCTTACGATGCAAGGAAGAATTCGAGTAGTAACTCTTTCGAGAAGGGTGAAGTATTGATCGCAGCACCGGAAAAAGGCAGGACGGGTAACAAAGGAAGAAACAACGGAAAAGGGCGGTCTAAATCAAAGGGGAGATCCTTTGAATGTTTTTTTCTGCAAGAAGGTCGGTCATATGAAGCGTGATTGTAGAGCCTTCAAGGAGTTACTGCAGAAAGGGAAAGACAGGTACAATTCCGCCAGTGTGGTGGAAGAGAAGAACGAAGTCGACGTTCTAACAGTTTGCGCTGCAGGTATTGACAAATAATCATCTGGATGGATTTTGGATACAGGAGCATCTTTTCACATGTGCCCGGATAAGGAGTGATTCACATCCTATGAGCCACTGAAAGGAGGGATCGTTGTTATGGGCAACGAAGCGCCCACCGTCGGTATTGGTTCCGTACAGTTCAAGATGTTCGATAGGTGCATTCGAACGCTGACGGGGGTGCGTCACGTACTGGAGTTGAAGAAGAATCTGATTTCTCTAGGAGAGCTTGATACTCTCGGGTGGAGATGGTCCGGCGGGGACGGAAAAATCACGGTCACTCATGGGGCGATGACAGTGATAAAGGGAACCAAGGTGGGCAACTTGTATTGGATGCTAGGGAATGCAGTAGTAGGAAAAGTTGCAGCAAATGTTGCACGTGATGAAGACAGTACCGCACTTTGGCATATGAGGCTTGTACATATGTCGGAAAAGGGTTTGTGTGAACTACACAAACAGGGACTGCTAAAGGGTGTTAAGAGCTGCAAATTGGATTTTTGCAAGTATTGTGTCTTCGGTAAACAACACAAGATTCGATTCAAGACGGCTATCCACAATACGAGGGAAATTCTGGAGTATGTGCACTCAGACGTCTGGGGACCGACTCGGGTTCGGTCAAAAGGTGGAGCCGAATATTTCATCACATTCATAGACGACTTCTCAAGGAAGGTATGAGTTTATTTTCTGAAAATAAATTTGATGTCTTTGATAAGTTTAAAGCATGGAAGACCCAAGTAGAGAAAAGTACATGAAAATTTGTCAAGTACTTACAGACAGATTACGGAGGCGAGTACACCTCAAGGGAGTTTGCAAGTTTCTGTGAGAAAGAAGGCGTCACGAGGCATTTCACTACACCGCAGAGTCTGGAACAAAACAACGTAGCTGAAAGGATGAACACGACACTATGTGAACGGGCAAGGATCATGAGGCTTCATGTGAATCTGTCGAAGGATTTCTGGGCGGAAGCAGTAGATCTTGCATGCTACTTGGTAAATATCTCATCGTCATCGGCACTTGAATTAAAGACGCCTTAGGAAGTGTGGACGAGTGAGCTATTTGATTACTCGAGGCTTATGATATTTGGATGCAAAGCCTATGCGTTGGTCGATGAGACACAACGGTCGAAGCTGGATTCGAAATCAAAGAAGTGCATATTTCTTGGTTACGATAGGACGGTGAAAGGATATAAGCTTTGGGATCCGGTGAGCAAGAAGGTACTCCTACGGAGTAATGTGGTCTTTGATGAGGCAAGTTTGCTCAATGGCCTTGAGGAGAAAGAGCAGCAAGGGAATCCTATGCGGGAAGACGAAATTGAAGTTGAGGTCACGACTTCAAGAGGAGAATCGAATTGAGAAGTTCAGCAGGAAACAATTGACTCACAAGTAGAGGAGGAAGTTGAGTAAGAGAGTATTGCTCAAGGAAGACCCTTGCACATTCGAAGAAGCTATTGAGTTTGCACTTGTTACTGAATGTGGGGACCCTTGCACATTCGAAGAAGCTATTGAGCAGGAGGATAAGAACAAGTGGATGGTGACCATGACCGAAGAGATGTAGTCTCTTCATAAGAATCAAACTTGGGAGTTAACGGAGCTTCTCAAGGGAAAGCACGCGATTAAGTGCAAGTGGATCTTCAGGAAGAAGGAAGGGGCATCTCCTATGGAGGAGATAAGATATTAAGCAAGGTTGGTGGCAAAACGATATGCTCAGAAGGAAGTGGTCGATTACAACGAGATCTTCTCACCCGTTGTAAAACATACCTCTATTAGAGTGTTGTTAGCCATGGTGGCTATGGATAACATGGAGTTAGAGCAGATGGACGTGAAGACATCTTTTCTTCACGGGCACATAGAGGAAGAGATCTATATGAGGCAGCCGGATGGGTTCATCGCACAAGGCAAGGAAGGACAAGTATGCAAGCTGAAGAAGTCCCTCTATGGACTTAAGCAATCGTCGAGGCAGTGGTACAAAAGGTTCGATTTATTTATGATTAATAATGGTTTTGTATGTTGCGATTATGATAGTTGTGTATACTTGCAGAGTCTTGGAGACGGAACACACGTGTTCTTGCTTTTGTATGTCGATGATATGTTGATCGCGGCTAAGGAGATGAAGCATATAGATGATCTCAAACTGAAGCTTCACGGGGAGTTTGAGATGAAAGACCTCGGGAGTGCAAAGAAGATTCTCGGTATGGAGATCTCCAGGGGTACCGAGAAAGGTGAAATTCTGCTCACTCAAAGGAGTTATATCCGGTAGATACTCGAGAGGTACAATCTCGAGAACGCCAAGCAGGTGGCCACACCTATTAGTGCTCACTTCAAACTCTCGTTGAAGTGCAACCCCTCTACTGAAAAGGAAAGGAGAGATATGGAAAGAGTTCCATATGCTAGTGCAGTTGGATCTGTTATGTATGCTATGATCTGTACTAAGCCAGACATTTCACACGCAGTTAGCCTCGTGAGTCGTTATATGGCTAACCCAGGAAAAGAGCATTGGGAAGCGTTGATGTGATTGTTGAGGTACCTGAAGGGAACCATGGATGTTAGCTTGAAGTTCACCAAAGATGGAGCACAAAGACAGGTGGAGGGGTACGTCGATTCAGATTACGCTGGAGATCTGGATAAACGGAGGTCCACAATAGGGTACGTGTTCACTTTGGGTGAAGGTCCAGTGAGTTGGAGATCGGTTCTCCAACGTACTACCGCGTTGTCTACAACGGAAGCACAGAACATGGCTGCTGTCGATGCCGGAAAAGAAGCTATATGGTTGAAGGGTTTGGTTAGCTCTTTGGGGATGGAACAGGAAGTGACCAAATTGCATTGTGATAGTCAAAGTGCAATTTATCTAGCCAAGGATCAGACGTTACATTCAAGGACCAAACATATTGAAGTAATGTACCATAAGATCCGAGAGTGGATCGAAGAAGGGGAGGTTGTTCTCCAGAAAATCGACACAAGTGAGAATCCTGCGGATATGATGACCAAGGTTGTCAATCGGGAGAAGTTCGAGTTGTGCTCGAAGCTTCTCAATGTCCTCAGAAAGTGAGAAGGAGGGCGCTCCGGGGGTAGAGCCAAGCGGTGTCTCGTGAAGACACGAAGGATGCGGGTTAGAAGAAGACTCATGTAACAAATCTAAACCATTGTGGAGATTGTTGAATATTAGCTTATATTTGTTAAGGAAGCAAATCCAGGAAGAGTCGGTCGACCGGATTGGATTCAGTCTACCGACGCACAACCTAGGAAATTTCGACGAAGACGGGTCGGTCTACCGAATTGGATTCGGTCCACCGAACCGAGGATTCCAGGCACTTCGTGTGCAGCTGGGATCAGATGATCGAATTGGATTCGGTCCACCATCAGAAAGTAACAAACACTTCGGAATAACGGGTTTGGTAAACCGTTGGGGAGATTTTTGGTGTTCCGAGAATCTGGAAAGTGCATGTCCAACTTGGCACGGTCTACCGAGGGGTTCTCAGTCAACCGAAGGGTTGTTGGAAGAATTCGTTAGTTCGTGGAAGAATCGTTCTCGCAGTGCACCGAGCCGCGTGAGAAGCGTTCCTGCGGTCAACAGGGAAGGATTCGGTTAACCGAATCGGAACAAGAATCGCTCCTGTTGAAGCACGCACGGTTAACCGAACGAGCATCGGTTAACTGTGTCCCCACGAATAGTTTTGTTCGGTTTTACTTAATTGTAGCTCGGTTTTTGAGTCTATAAAAGGGCTTGTTTGCTTTTATTTTCGATACACAATTGCATACAATATAGTTTTCTTCATTGTGAGTTGAGAGATTAAGGCTAGAGATAGATCTAGAGTGATTTGGAGGACCTATTGCCTCCATATATTTGTAATCTCTGTTGCTTCTTTTGTTAGAGAAGCGGAAGAAGGAAAAGAAACTCACAGGAGACCCACAAGGACGTAGGCACGTTGCCGAACCTTGTAAATCGCGTGTGTCGTGGTTGTTTCAGGTGTGCATTTGTGTGTTTGTTTATTTCCATCTTATTAGTGTTCTTGTTGCAATTGAGTTTGGGAGAGGGTCCGAAGTTAATTCCGCAATCAATATTTGGTATACGTGGTGCGTTTAATCCGTGTTTCGTATAAGTGCACTGTTAGATTCACACTCCCAACAATATTCACACAGAGTTCAGACAGGTAAGCACTTGTCGGAACTTAGGATGTTACAATAAGGTTACAAAGGGTAATGTGTTGACTAGTAAGGAATTGTTGAGTAAAATGGGGCTCTCTTGAGTTACAACTCCTTGATAGTAAAAGTGCATTGAAACTTTGAGATTAAGAGAGTTCAATTTGATATCACTTATCTAATTGTTTTACTAAAGAAGTATGTTTTCACCACAACCCACTTGCGAGTGAATGCCAAGAGACGGTAAGCGAGAAGTGGGCAGAAATTCCGGAATGCTGTTGCAGAATTTTTTTCATGCGATCCATGTTTGGATCACCTTGTAAGAAAAATCAAAATTCAGAGAAATCATGCACTGTGGAAACTGTGAAACTGAAAAATACATGCCTTTCAGACAAAGACATCATCTTCTTGAACCCTCACTCAAAGCAATGGTTAATTTTGGTAATTGGGCGGAGAACACACGTTAGGAGAGCCTTCACTCAAAAATAGTAGAGGAAAAATCATTACCTCCTCTCACCCACCCTCACCAATCACCAGGGTCTGGAGGAAGCTCCATCCTTCCTCTTGGTTTCATGGATCAAGCATGAACTGAAAACAATACGTATCTCAAGTTTGTGGCTTGTTTGACTGAATGCAGCATGGCATCAAACTTATAATTGTTCAACAAAGTCACAGTTATAGCAGAGAGATACACAAGGATAAGTTATAACACATCAACAAAGTAAGAGGACGTGCTGTGAAGTCTTCATCAAATATACAATAAGGAAGCAGTCACAGACTCACAATTCATAAGCCCAATATGATTTTTTTTTCATCAATATTCCTCATAAAAGTTGACCTCATCAGTCAGATGATTACCTCTTATTATCCCATCAAACACTATCTCATCGCTGTTAAACAATTCTTCATATGGAGCTTCAGCAATTTGAAGAGAAGAGAAGGCCTCTGCTGCAACAAAACCAGGTGTGATTTCCATTCCTCGACCTCTTTCTTCGAAATAAGGCTCCTGGAAATTTGCTCCAATAGTCACAGGCCGTGCAAACCCCCAGTTATTCCATTTCAATCCTGATCCATAGGTATCGGAAGCACAACCAAGTTGCCCAAATGTGGATCTTTTGAGTCCATTGTAACCAACGACGAAGCCAATTCTTCTTGGATCATCCATGTAGTCTTGTCTTTGACCTCCGTTCCATAGCATGTCGGCTGAGTCATCTAAGTCCTCACCCCCAAGGACATGCAGAGCAACCGATTCAGCAATTGCAGCACCTTCCTCATCGAGCCGCTGCTGTTCTTCTATCTTCTTTTGTTTCTTTTTTTCCAGCTCAGATCTTATGGCAGCAGAAGTTGCCAATGCCTTCTCCAGTCGCCTCTTTTTCTTCTCAGCCTGCTTCAGGCGATCCATGTCATCTTTCACTTTCTTCTTCTCTTTCTTCAGAACAGAAGGTGATGCTTGGCCACACCTTACTTTCTCCATAAACCCTAATCTTTATTGAACTGTTATCTCAAGCTTTTAACTTCAAAAGCCTTAACCAGGAGAATAGAAAACTTCCCAAGAAACGCTCTACAACTACTAACTTGGAGTTTCTAAAGTTATGCTAAATATTGGAAGGGATAGAACTAGAGGCTAGACCCACTCAGGCCTAAAAGAGTAACTCATTTTGCGGACAGTACAATCCCAGAATGAAATAACAGGACACCGCAGAAGAGAGAATTTGTACACTTTGACAGATGCATCGGTGGTCGCTTTTCTTCCAAATACGTGACAATCCAAAGCACCATTCATGCTCTTTGATCTATGAGAGAAAGACCCAGGTGAAGGAGTTCTGGCAGCAGGGATGGGACTGCAAAACCGAACAGTTCATATGGCTTCTCTCCTACAATAGACTACTATAAAAGATTAGCATTTTAAGGCCTTTTAAACAAATTGCGCTGCAATTTTGTAATCTGCATGAAAAATATGTAATGAAAAACTGAAAAGGGATATATATTAGGTTCTTATATCCAAGAAGTTTCATGTTATTGTAAGCTATGGATAAAACACACTGTCGCACACACACTAGTAACACGTCTCAATAATCAACAACTCAACTCCAGTATCTAATTACTTGTAATACCTACGACCATCTAGTTGAATCCGGAGTATGGATATTTAATATTTTTCTTTCTAGATGTTTGATATGCACTAGTTTCTTTGCTAGAACCAAAACTTTTTTTCTTTCTTTCGTTTTCTTCTTTTTTTTCCTGCAATAAAAGCAACCTTAGGAACTGCCAGTAGAACAATGCATATCAATGCAGTTAGGACTTGGGAGGAGAAGCTATCTTAGTTCTCTGCCAAAAAGAGTTATTGCATGACTTATTTGCTACGGACCATATCAAGGTAAATGAGCATAAGAGAATGCTAAAGCATAGATACGTGCACATATACTCTGAAATAAGAGGGAGATACCATGAAACAAAAATATCTGAAGTAAAATTTTGTTTTATAAGTACAATCTAATGCTTTCGCAACAAATATATTAATATCAAACCAATAAAAGAAAGTGCAAAGTGCATAAATAATACCATTTCATAAAGAATACAATACAATTGAAATTATTTGTAAACCATTGGAAATGCAACATATATAGAAGTAAATTGAAAATGACATGTAATTAAATTTATAAATCCTGCGTTTTTGACAATTACAACTTCCATTATTGGTACCAAAGAATATTATAATACGTAAAGTTAGGATGCTATATAGATATGTCAATCAAGTAGAAGATAATCCTTATTTAATAATGAACCAATATTGCTCAAAATAGGGTAACATTACGTATCAAGGATTTTAGTTCGACCAGTCAAGCGCAAGTTGGTTTAAACGAAAAGCTAATGGAATACACTAAAAAATATGCAAAAATACTTCTAATATTTTTAGCAAAAACATGACTTTAGAATTAACTATAGTATAATAATAATCATTAGAGATAGGACAGTAACTAGAATACTAAATCACCTCACACAACAAGTCCAAATATTAGGATTCAAGTGGAATTTAAATAGAAGTCTTAACTTTGTCCTACCAGACATCCAATCTTTAGAACTTTAAATGGTTCCAGAAAAAACGACTTATCCAACAATTCTATATATTTTTGTTCTCCATCCAATGAAGAATAACTTCTATGATCTCGTCACCAACTGAAGAACAACAACAACAAATATATTGGGAAAAGCACCAATCACTGGTCAGGAAAGATGCTGGTTGGAGAAGACGTCAAATATTAAGGTTGATTGGACCTAAAGGGAGCGGGCGGTGGGGTTGTAAGATGAGAACTGAGAGTGGTGGAGTATTGTAAAGATTTAGGAATTTCTTACTCTATGTGGATAAACTGACATGTAAAGGGTATGTTTAATCATTTGCCAATTGAACAAATTTCAATTGATCAAGCAAAACGCCGAATTGAGCTTATTTTAAATCATTTATATATAAAAAAGATTATAGTAATGTGTGATGAATTTCAAAGCTTATCGGGTCAATGCCTATAACGCTATGTCACAGGCTAGCTGTTCAAGGCAAGCTACTAGATAAGATTCTTATTTGACATGGATATGCTAATGCTCCCAAGTCCCAACCAAGTCAACCGCCAATCAAATTCATAAATTAATCAGAATTTTATTTATGCTCTATATTTTTCAGCTAACTCACATGTATCTGAACCAAGTTTAGGTCGTCCAACTAAAAGATTATAGTGTAAAAGGTTTCATCCATATAAGCTAGTCCGGGTCATCAAACCCTTATGACTCGCAAACTACGATATATTACAATATCCCCGGTGCAAGGCTGACTCTGCCTCCAACGAGATCTCGTGTGGGCCTAAACGTGGAGCCAGAGAACTCGAGCAAAGAAGATGGTTCACATGAGTTTAGTTCAACATTGAAGTTTAAGAACCAACATCAATTGGCTATTAAGGTTGATGGAAATCAATAATGACACATATTTTTGACAATAAAAGTGCAGTTTCTATAAATTCATTAAGTACACTTTTGTTAACAAACATTAAGTGACTCTGAACAAAGAGAGACTCAAACAGAAGAATACCAAAAATAACAACTAGATCATCAGTATATAAAAAGTTATCCACAAAAATTTTGCATCACCTCGACGATAACAAAACGAAGCACTTCCAACATTCAATCCATAAACTTACTCCAAATCTCGACAATCAAAATATCAAATCAGAAAGCCTAAATTTTATAATACCGAAGCAAAGGAAAGAACTTTAGCATCAAATAGCTACGAACTAAATCGATCAGATAAAATACCATAAAATCCCCAATTCCGCCGCTCCAACCGAATTAGGAAGTAGAATTAGCAGCTCTACTTTCCGACCATTCGATCCCAAAATCAAATCTTATCGTCCACGACACCTAATTCCACTCACCCCAACAACAATCAGCAATCCCCAATCCCCAATCCACCGCTCGAAATCAAGCAGATCTGAACAAATCCCCAATTGGGAAAGCGAAACGAAACTAGAAGGCGTACCTTGGATTGGACGATTGGAGAAGGGGGAGACCAAATTAGATGGATCGGAATCTGGATTTGGGATTTTTCTTCTTTTTACATGTCTCGATGGATGTGAGATTTCTGGATCTGAAAAAGAGAGAAGGAAAAAAGAGTTGTGTGTTTGTGGGGTGTAGTATGTTTATGGACAGCAAGACAGAGACAGGTTTGTTGAGGTCATGGCATGCCAAGGCAGTGTCTAGGGGTGCACATGGGTCGGGTTTGGGCCTCAACCCGACCCAACCCGAAATTTTCGGGTTGGGAAAAAACCCAACCCAACCCGAACCCGAACCGGTTTGGGTTCAACCCAACCCGACCCGAAATTTTCGGGTTGGGTCGGGTTGGATCGGGTTGAACCCGAATTTGGAATTTTTCTCCCAAACTTGGTCGGGTTCGGTCGACCGGTGCTTAAACGGTCGACCGGTGGCTTGAAAACCCGAAATTTTCGGGTTGGAAACGGTCGACCGAGTGATGTTCGGTCGACCGAGTGATGTTCGGTCGATCGGTTTATTTGGGAAAAAATAAAAAAAAAATAAAACAAATAAAAAAAATAAAAAAATCGGGTTCGGGTTGGGTTGGGTCAACCCGACCCTCTCAACCCGAACCCGACCCGAAAATTCGGGTTTTTGATTTTCCCAACCCGACCCGACCCGAACCCCTCTCCAACCCAACCCAACCCGACCCGACCAGTCGGGTTCGGGTTGGGTTTCGGGTTGAACCCAACCCATGTGCACCCCTAGCCGTGTCGTGTCTTCCCTTCGCTTCTACTAGTCTTCTATACCAATATGTCTGTCGGAGTCGGAGTCAGAGTCGGAGTCGGACCCACACGCCTTTTGCTTAACCCGTTTAACTGACCAACGGCTATTCGGATTAGGGGTGCACATGGGTCGGGTTTGGGCCTCAACCCGACCCAACCCGAAATTTTCGGGTTGGGAAAAAACCCAACCCAACCCGAACCCGAACCGGTTTGGGTTCAACCCAACCCGACCCAAAATTTTCGGGTTGGGTCGGGTTGGATCGGGTTGAACCCGAATTTGGAATTTTTCTCCCAAACTTGGTCGGGTTCGGTCGACCGGTGCTTAAACGGTCGACCGGTGGCTTGAAAACCCGAAATTTTCGGGTTGGAAACGGTCGACCGAGGGATGTTCGGTCGACCGGTTTATTTGGGAAAAAAATTAAAACAAATAATAATAAAAAAATCGTGTTCGGGTTGGGTTGGGTCAACCCGACCCTCTCAACCCGAACCCGACCCGAAAATTCGGGTTTTTTATTTTCCCAACCCGACCCGACCCGAACCCCTCTCCAACCCAACCCAACCCGACCCGACCAGTCGGGTTCGGGTTGGGTTTCGGGTTGAACCCAACCCATGTGCACCCCTAATTCGGATAAATACATGAAAATATATTTATAAAAATGATCATAAGACTCTCGAGTCGAGCTCGAGTTTTTCTAATCGAATCGAACTGACCCGTTTAGCAACTTGACTTGGGGATGGTGTCAATTGATGCTATATTCATTTTTTATTGAATTTAAGTTGAGTTAATTTGGATTTTGATTCTCCAGCTAGAACTCACAACCATGTGTCTAACTAAGAATTATGTTCGATTTGTTGTAATTGGATATTGATTTTTTATCTTTTTACTCTCTTTTTTCCCACTATTTTGTCGTTTCTCTTGTTCGAACAATTTTTATTCTAATTTATCTTTGATTATTCTCTATTTTTGTGTGTCTCAACCTGATGCATTTCATAGCGCAAACAATATACAACACAAATAGAGGCTAAATCAAGTTGGATCTGAATTCAAAGTATTAAGCAAAGACAATGAAATATATGGTGGGGAAAAAACGAGGAAGAAATATCAGATTTGTAGAATAAAAACACTAAAACAGTATACAGAAAAAATATTCAAATACAATAGTAGTATAGGAACCAAAAATAGTTGTTTTTTCAACGAAACTAAACCTTTGCTCGACCAACAAATGACATATTTCTACTAATATACTTGTCTGGAAGTTTCATTGATACCTTATGATTTGCCATTGTAATACCAATTGTATTTTGAAGAAACGCAAGGGGTTTGTGTTTTATTGAGGATATTGTTTCTGTTTCAACATTACATTTGAATTCAAAATACATTGTGTTTTATACGAGTGTAAATCTAAACGTTGGGTGAGCTGCCTCGGGGAAGAAGTGTTGCGTCCGTTCGGAGAAGGGGATGCGCCTGTTGAGGAAGAGGCGCCGTTTGGATGAGCGCCGGTTGGGTTCTCGATGTATCCTTTTTAACACTCCCCTCAAGTTGGGTCCGGAAGAGGTTGAAGGTACCCAGCTTGCTGATGATTTGACTGAACGGCTTCTGACTTAGGGCCTTGGTAAACACATCTGCTAGTTGTTCTTTACTGGGTATGTAGGGGACTTCTATTTCTCTTGCTTGGATCTTTTCGCGAATGAAATGACAGTCCACTTCAATGTGTTTGGTCCTTTCGTGAAAGACTGGGTTGGACGCTATGTGTCGAGCAGCATTGTTGTTGCAGAACATCTGTATGGGCATGCTGGGAGATTGTCCCATATCGTTGAGAAGTTGTTTTAACCATATAAGTTCACTAGTTGTAGATGCCATTGCGCGATACTCAGCTTCTGCACTGGATCGTGCAACAACTTTTTGCTTCTTACTCCTCCAAGTTACAAGGTTCCCTACTACAAAGGTGCAGAAACCTGTAGTTGATCTACGATCATGACTTCCTGCCCAATCTGCATCCGAGAAACCAATGATATTGTCAGAGTTATTATTTTTCATAAGTATTCCTTGCCCTGGGGTTTGTTTTATATACCTTAAAATGTGATCAATGATACCTAAGTGTGGTGTTCGAGGTGCATGCATAAATTGACTAACTATGCTAACAGCAAATGTTATGTCTGGTCTAGTTACCGTTAGGTATATGAGTTTGCCTACAAGTCTTTGAAACTGATGAATGTCTTTGACGGGTTCTCCATCAGTAGAGTTGATTTTGAGGTTTGTTTCTGCTGGTGTGTTAGTGGGTTTAACACCAAGTTTTCCCGTTTCTGTCAATAGGTCTAGGGTATATTTCCTTTGTGATAAGAAGAGACCCTTTCTTGAGTATGCAATTTCTATTCCTAAGAAGTATTTTAAGAGGTCGAGGTCTTTTATGTCGAATTTTGTTTTGAGGTAGTGTTTGACTTGACTAATTTCATTGTTAATGTCTCCGGTGATGATGATATCGTCAACATAAACTAATACTATGGTGATTCCTTGTTTGTTGTGTTCAGTAAACATAGAAGCGTCAGCGGAAGATTTTAAAAAACCATAAGCAAGCAAAAAAAGACTGAGTTTGGCATACCATGCGCGTGGAGATTGCTTCAGACCATAGATAGCTTTGTTGAGTTTGCATACCTGGTTTGAGGTGACGTTGAATCCTGGTGGAGGAGTCATATATACTTCCTCTTCAAGATTTCCTTGTAAGAAAGCATTTCGTACATCCATTTGATGGAGTTTCCAATTCTTGTTGACTGCTATGGACAAAAGAACACGAACCGTGTTCATTTTCGCAACAGGAGCAAAGGTCTCTAGGTAGTCAATCCCGTAAGTTTGAGTATACCCTTTGGCCACGAGTCTAGCTTTGTATCTTTCTATGGTTCCATTACTGTTATATTTTATTTTATAGACCCATTTGCACCCAACAGGTTTGATCCCTTGTGGTTTTGGAATGAGTGTCCACGTGTTGTTGTTTTCTAGGGCGTTGAGTTCTTCACTCATGGCTTTGCGCCATTTTGGATCTCCTATAGCTTCTTGGAATGTCTTAGGTTCTAAGTTATTTATTTGGGTTAGATATGTTTTGTAGATTGGGAGAATTTGTTCGTAGGAGATGTGATTTTCGATGGGATAGGTGACGTGTGAGGTAACAAAGTCGTTAAACCTAGCCGGAGGACGTCTTGGACGAGTGGATCTCCTTGCTTGAGGATTTTCTTGATTGTCTTGAGGTGGAGTTTCTTCTTCTTCGTCTTCCTTCTCGTTTTCTTGATTGGTCTCTTGTCCTTCTCTTTCTTCCATGTGGCTTTGTGGTAGAGTAGTTGTTGTAGCTGGGAGGGTCCCAGTTGTATTCTCTTTGTAGTAGAACTCGCTCTCTCTAAAGGATACATCTCTTGATATATACATTTTACAAGTATCGGGGTCAAAACATTTGTACCCCTTTTTGTTTACAGAATAACCAAGGAAAATACATTTTACAGAGTTGTTGTCAAACTTGTCTATCCGTTTCTTGTGAACAAAACAGACACAACCAAAAACTTTAAGATGATCTAATTGCAGTGCCGAATTTAACAATATTCCTAAAGGTTGTTTGTTTTGAAGGACGGGGCTTGGCAAGCGATTAATGAGATAGGTGGCAGTTAGAACTGCGTCAGACCAAAAATGTTTTGGTATATTACTTTGAAACAACAGAGATCGGGTAACATTCAAGATGTGACGGTTTTTTCGTTCAGAAATTCCATTTTGCTCGGGAGTATTAACACAAGTAGTTTGATGGAAAATTCCACGATTTTTTAGAAAAGTTTGAAAATTGAGACTGGTATATTCTGTCCCATTATCGGTTCTTAGAGTTTTAATTTTGAAATTATACATGTTTTCAACAAATGTTACAAATTCACAAAAAAATTTAAAAACGTCTGACTTATTTTTAAGAAGGTAAATCCAGGTGTTACGCGAAAAATCATCAATAAATAAAACAAAATATTTGAAACCATTGTAAGATTCGACCGGGGCGGGACCCCAGATATCGAAGTGAATTAAATCGAGCGGAAATTTAGATTTGGTTTTAGAAGTAGGAAACGGAAGTCTAGTTTGTTTTGAGAAATGACAAACATCACATGCATATTTAGGAGAAAAAGTAGGAAATAAGGTTTTTAGAACATGAGAAGATGGATGTCCCATCCGCTTATGCCAGAGGTCCTGATTAATGTTACTTGAAATATGAAAAACATTTTTTTGAGTATCTAAGATATAGAGTCCGTTGTGGTTGACTCCTTTAACAATCGTCTTCCCTGTAGCTCGATCCTGAAAAAATACATCATTTGGGGTAAATACAACATCACAATTATGGTGTTTTGTTATCCTTGCGACAGACAGAAGGTTAGAAGAGAGGTTTGGAACATACAATACATCTTTGTTTATTTGGTTTAATAACATGGTTTCTCCTATTCCCTTAATCTCAACTTGATTGTTATTTGCTACAGTTACAAATTTGTTAATCATTTTGGAACTATTTTTAATATTTTGTAACAAGGATGAATTTCCGGTCATGTGAAGTCCCTTGACTTTGGCACGGGCCTGCTCCATTTGGCCCAGATGATCCCATCATCTTTCCGGAAGTGTTTCGTCAAACCTTCCTCAACATGCGAACTAGTACACTTGCAATCAGCGTCAGCTTGTGTAGCTCTTCTAATTTTGTCAAAGTTGTCCCCCCGGACTCCTATGACGATCTCCAAGATTGCCTCCTCCCACGCGTCTTCGGTATCCCCCCTACTAATCGCGTCGGCAGCCTCGATAAGCCTCCAAGGCTTACACTTGAACACGAACTCAGCTTCGGTCAAGTACTCATGCCATCTTGCTTGCTTCGGCGTTAGATTATTAGTGTTCTCACAACAACTACAAACCGTGTTGTCCATATACACCTCGAAACGCCCTCCCAACAAGTAGACTCCCGGAGTCTCTAGGCAATACACGACTTTGGTCAGCTCCCGTTCATGCATGGCATCCCTCCTCTCAGCAGGACGTTGCTCATAACTCCCATAAGCAACCAGATATTCACCTTGCACTAGAACTCTCCCAATAGTCGGTAACATCACAAACCTTGCCCCGTGCAAGAACTCCAATCCAAGGATGATGGTGAAATCATCCATAGGTATCACGAGAAATCGATACATTCCCCTCCACGCATCGATCTCAACGTTCTCCCGAATAGCCCCCGCTATTCGCGCGTCTTTGCTGCCACCAATCACCACACACCCTCTCCTTTTGTCTACCCTAAGACCATGAGAAGTGGCCAATGCCTCGTGCGAGAGATTGTGAGATGCCCCCAAGCACACAAACGCCCCCGCGATGTGTCTTCTGAGCCGCATCTCCACGAACAGCAAACTTGTTGTGTTTCCTCCTACACGCCGCCGCATCATCCCCATGATGTCGCGTGTCCACGTTGTTGTCCCGAGTCCCCAAACTCAGCTCTGATACCAGCTTGGATCAGAGTCATTAATCCAATGGTTGTTATATTTAGATCTTGTATCAAGCATATTTCTGAAAGTATCTTAAGTTATACCTGCACAATTACCTGATCTTTGGGGGGTTTGCTGCAAAAAAGCATTTAACTGGATCAGCAGCTGATCCAGATCCGGTCTGGACCCGGATCCGGGTCCACTGGATCCGCTGTTTGCGGATATAAAACCATCGGGTCGGGTTCGGTTGTAGTCGGGTTGCCGACCATGAGATCCGTCCGATTGCGTGCTCATAAAAACCCGCTGATCCGCAAGAACACCCGATTCGTCTTCCCATTTCCTTTCCCCTTCTCTGCTAGGGTTAGCCACCGCCGCTCCATTTCCTGTCGCTCCGCCACTGTTTCTCTTTTGGTTCCGATGATCTCCCCTTCCGTCCCTTGTCGGTCGGAGATGTGGGTGTAGGAACCAGCAAGAGTTTCTATTATGACCTGTTTTTTTACAGTTATTGCAAGTTTCTTGTGGCTTATTTCCATATTTTTGTTTAGTTTTACTGGGTTGTGGTTTTCTGACGTAAAAAGCCTGAGATTCTGAGGCATGGTCGGTGGTCTGAGTGGTGGTCCGACGGGACTCCTCCCGTTGGATCATCGCGATGATGGTTCCGAGGTCCGGTAGTTCGGCGGTCATTAGGACTTGACTCCGGATGGCTTCATAGCTTCCGTCAAGTCCGATGAGGAACTGGTAGATGTGATCCCTCTCCGTGCGTTCGAGTATGGTTTTTGGGTCCATCACCACTGGTTCGTAAATAGACAGTTCATCCCATCCACGTTGAAGTGCCCCGAGGTACTCCGTGATGGTCTGTCCTTGTTGTTTTGTCTGCGAGATCTCTTGTTTTAGTTTAAAAATATGAGCAAAGTTTTGTGATTTACCGAATATATTCTGGACGGAGTCCCAGAGCTCTTTCGCAGAGTTTTTGTAGAGAAAGATCACCCCGATCTTTGGTTGCATGGAGTTGAGGAGCCATGACATCACGAGGTGGTCCGTTGCCTGCCACTCCTCCTGTTTTGTCTCGGTGCCCTCTCCATCTGGCTTTTTTGTATTCCCGGTGATGTGTCCGAGTTTTCCTTTCCCACTGAGGGCCAGCGTGACAGCTCGCGCCCACGACAGATAATTCTGTCCGTTGAGTGGTTGAGAAACCAGTCTGGGGGCAACGATCGCTTCTTGATCCATCATTATTTTCCTTCCTTCCCCTGGGTATGGATGTTGGGCGGTTTTCCTTCAACCCCCTCGAGGAAGAAGAGGGTTGATTTTTGTGGGTTTGTTTGTGGGTGGTCTGAGGGATCCGATGGTGAGTTCAGTGAACTCTGAGGTTCACCGATGATGAGGATCACGAGCTAATATGCTCTGATACCATGAAGAAACGCAAGGGGTTTGTGTTTTATTGAGGATATTGTTTCTGTTTCAACATTACATTTGAATTCAAAATACATTGTGTTTTATACGAGTGTAAATCTAAACATTGGGTGAGCTGCCTCGGGGAAGAAGCGTTGCGTCCGTTCGGAGAAGGGGATGCGCCTGTTGAGGAAGAGGCGCCGTTTGGATGAGCGTCGGTTGGGTTCTCGATGTATCATTTTTAACATATTTGGTTATCATAACTTTGTCAACATATTAGTTAAGGTTGTTTCCTCAATACTCCTCTTTTATTGATGTTTTATGTAAAAATGATGAAATCCAGCCATCGGGGCAGATAAGTAACATTATCGTGTTAGTTTCCAATTTAGCTACAAGACCACAAGTTTGTATCAGCACGGTCACAAGAACGACTCGTCTAAATTGTATTTGATCCAACCAAACACACTATTGGGTCAAATTTTAGTGAGCTCAGGACTAATCTAATTTAGTTTAAATCTCTTACAATCTCACCATTGAATCTCATTTACTATTAATCTCACATTTAATTAACATAACCGTTTTTCTTATAATCTACCTTCCAATTTCAAATGTGTGGTGAATATAGTAGAAATTTAAAATAAAAAATTAAGTTTCAAACTCACTAGATAATTCCTACACTATTATATTCGCATAAACAATCTTAATAAAATCAACCTCCCTTATCTACGTATCTAAAAATTTCTTGGGGGGCAGAATCTTGTCTTTAGCGACAGAAACTTACCATCACTAAAACTACAAATTCCTGTAGTGACTGTCACTACGCTATTAGACGTACTCTTATGTAAAGCAAGAGTTTATTGATCATGGCATTCAAAGACTTTTACGGGAAAACTTACATTTGAATAATCACAATGAAGAATGTAATGCGACCCACACTTACACTAAAGTAGGTTCAGATTAAACCAAATAAGCGACTTATCAATTATGGTTGCAACGTATTTGCACATAACATAAAGACATTTATAAATTGAAAGCAGCTTGAGGTCTCCACGGAAGATGAGAGCAAATTCCCGAGCCTTATTAATCGGCTGGATTAATCGCCATACCCGAGCTTTGTATTAGAGGTAGAATCTTGATGTTATTTTTCTATTACAGTGCAGTCTGGAGAAGGAATTTTTTTGGAGTTGATACTTGTTTTCCTATTGCATCAGAATTAAAATGAATGGAGCAATCACCTTTAGAAATTATTTTGATATTTTCATTCATACCTACTGCTCAAGTGCTCAGTATTCCACATTGTTTGTTTTTTAATCAGCATAATTGGCATAGATAATGCTTTAGTCTCTCTCACTCATTTCTCAACAGAGGTATAATATTGCATGATCACGTATGGTGACAAAGTCATGCCACTATTAGTCGGCTTTGAATTCCATTTCCTTATTTATAAGAAGGGAAATCCACATTAATAACCTATAAATATACAGAAATATCAACCATGTTTTTACTACTTTAAAATTTAAATATCAAAGGCACTTGTTGATATTTTTAACAATACATACTAATACTTTTTTTGAAATATATAATAAATTTCATATTACCCACTGCGTCAAATGCAACAGTGAGATAACTTTCAAAATTGACGAAGCAAAAGTTAGATAAATGCAAATCATAAGGCAAAGGAACTCGTACAAAAGTACAGCAACTTGGAATAAGATAATCTTGTGATAACACAACAATGACATTAAAAGCAAACTCCACGGTCAAGCTGTTTCGATCCCATTGTTCAACAATGACATAAAAGGTGCCATGTTAACAAGTTAAATAATAAAATACAAAATACTAAACGTTCCATTTGCTTTCAAAATACAAACAATACAAAATGTACAGGATGAATTCATCTCAAATCATGAACAAACGAAAAAGAAACCAAAGCTCACATGATTTTCTTCTGAAAAATGAATGTCTAGTCATGAATAAATGCTGATGAACTCGTTGTTTCGGTGAGTGCTTTCTCTGGACGTTAGATTAACAACCACCTAATTCTGTAGTAATAACAAATAAACAAATTACGCCTTCCAAAATCATCAACCGCAAGATTGATGCCTCACTCGTGGTTTGCTATTATATGACCATATCGTTCTGCGGGAGTAACAAATAAACTAATTCTGCCTTTCCTAAAACAACAGTAGCTGGCATGTTTTCTTCGGGGAAAAGTTGCAGTAGAAATTTAGTTGTTTTCGATCCAAGTCGGGTAAATATGCTTCTCGAATATTCCATGACCCTTGGTGTCATTTTGCATTTGATCCATGTCTCTTCATTCTTCGTCTTCCAGCTCACGGACAGAAGGAATATGACAGTCAAAAATCCGCTCTTTGCTGCAGTTTGAAGCAAACATCATGCCTCTTTTGTTTGATGTTCGTCAGATGTGAAACCAAACAAAAAGCAAAAGGAGTTGGCACATGACGAAATCGACGAACCTAATCCACAGTAAGGTGAAAAGTCAAATGAAGAACTCTTAAATACGTCACGTTAGATATTTCATCCTGATAGAAAAGAGTTCCAGTTTTATCATTACAATCATTAGGAAGAAATTAATGTATATCTATATAAAAGGCAAGTCAAATTGTTACCAATAAAAAAGTCAAAATGTGTTGTATTCAAAGGAACTACACATGCAAACAACATATAATAGTAAGTACAAATCAAGTGTCAAGCTATCAATACAGCTCTTAAGAAAATACCAAAACCATGTGGACTCAGCCATTAAGAACAATCCTAGAAATATTTGAATTGTTTGAAGATGCATGCCGAGAATATTGTCGGAATAGTCCCACATCAGGTAAAACTAATGTGTTGTGGGTTATAAAGGCCCACAAATATCACCCTAACAAGTCGACTTATGAGGTGTAGAGCTCCTTGTGGGACCCGATCTAAACTTTCTTAACAAATTTGTACACTAAGGCTATCAATACTCTGAAAGTATATCAATCAGCACATCTAGCATTGAAGTATGCAAATAATCAAAGAAAATCATGAGTAGAGGGGTTTGAAATTAAATCAAAAAATCAAGTAGCTTTAGGATGTGAATGGTTTGTTGAGAACGGGGTTTGAAGTAGGGAACCAGACTTCCCAAACAAAATTCTAAATTCTTGTTTTGCCGAAAGTCTTTAGAAACTGAACATTCCCGAACAAGATGCCTTCTCCTTGGATCTCAGGTCCTATTAAACTCATAGGAAGTCGAGGAAAACTAAAAAAAAACTCTAAAGTTCGATAATTTTTCTCATCTCACATATAAAATCAACTTGTTCCAATTACCAAAATATCAAACCACATCTTTAAACCATAGATCATAAATGGAGTTCCTAAAAGTTGAGCATCCTCTCCTACTAATCACAACCTAAGGAAGCACTCATGTTACATATTACGAGAATGGGTGACATCAACATGTAGAATGTTATTGCACCATAAGTAGTTGACGTCATGGATAAAAAAAGATATATTACAACATTAAACCACATACTTATTTGTTTGGGTTCCATTCTTCTGGTCAAGTACTTTCCCCTTGTGGTCATCACAACATAACTTAACAACACTCATATTGCTCAAGAAAATAGAACGTTCCAATTACCCCAACAGCAAAGGTAAAAAGATTGTGTTTCGGGAACATAGAACTTACAATGAGTCAAGTGGTATCAGCTGAATAGATAGTGCAGAGTTCCATTAATTTGTATATCATTGCCTCTAGCTGAATTGCTTAGGGTTAAGATTCAAAAAGGAAAAAAAAACACCGCAGCAAGTACATTAACTACAATATGTTGACTACAGAATAAAGAAGAGAGTTTAAACTGACATGCATTAGATGTTCTTGAATCTTGAATTCTTGATGATATCCATGCCCAAAGCAACCCAATCATAACATAGATGAGACAGACATCGCTTTCGATTCTTGATACCTCAACAATTTTTAAACTTGTAAATGATCCCGAGCAGCGAAGCATCTTTATAATCTTCCCTACAATGTAAAAAATGAATAAGATGCTAAGATGTGTGAATCATAATAACACACGCAGTTTGCATCATGGTTTTCTCTGTTACTGTAAAATTAGTAATGTACTTATGAGAACCTTATACTGGCTACAAAGAGAAGTTATGGTCGTGACATAAACTGATCTTTTATGAATGATCTTCCATATGAAACACGGTGGTAGGATATATCAATATGAAAGCATCCCTGTATGAGAGGAAAGAACAGACGTTACAAGAAAAAAGGCAGAAGGAGATTAAGATCGCCTAAGAGGGAACTGAGGGAGTAAGAAAATAAGGTCATACGGAACAACGGGAGAGAAAACAATCCAATTCATCTAAGTTTTTTTTACGCATATAATTAAATAGGAAACCATGCTTTATCAAAAAAAATCATAGTCATTTTAAACAGCAATTTTGACATTTGAAACATGATAAAATGCAATATACCTTAAGGAAGGTGTGGGCTTCAGATGCTAGTTTTCAGTAGAAATGAATGCATGACATAGTGTTTTTCGGCATTTTGGTACTCCACGTTTAGAATGTGAACTTGGAAAAAAATATTGTGTGCTCATTGGAGTAGCTATCGATGGGTACTCAGTTTCCTGCATACCATCTCCAGGAAGCATGATCATTTGTTAAAAGATATCATTGATCTTGTCATATGGATAAGATTAGAGTATTATACTAGACCATAAATCATCATGTCAAAATGTAACCACATTACGTGCCAAGCCTTTCAACTGAGTAGACTGAAAATGTTGCTCGGCTACTTAGTACACCAAGCTCTAAGCATCCCATGGAGTAGAGGTTAGAACAGTAAAATTCAACACTGTGTCTCAATCTTCTTCATGAATATTACCATGACTTCATTCAAGGACCTTTTCTCACAAAGTCCTTTCGACATTGTGGTGCATGATTGGTATCAGTCCCTTGAGTTCCACGTCTCTCCAAAAACCGAATGGCATTACTAATCTCCCATCTTCACAGAAACTCATTACCAATATCAAGTAGGAAAGGGCATCCAGTTCATGACCTTCTAGCAGACATCTCTTCAAACACTTGAAGTGCTTTATCTGCCTGTCCAACCAAACAGTAACCATTTGTAAGTGAATTGTACGTTATGGCATTAGGCATGACGCCGCACTGCATCATAGAACGAAACATGTCATGTGCTTCTTCCAAACGTTTTTGCTTGCAGTGAGCATCAATATAGATGTTATAAGTGATGACATCTGGATGTATTCCTTCGTACTTTATTACATTGAAAAACCTTTTGACTAGATCCCATTTCTCTAATTGGCAGAATCCATGAATCAAAGTATTATAAGTGGTGACATCTGCACATATTCCATGCTTACGCATTTCACACAGAAACCCTTCCACAATCTCAACTCCGGTACACAACCTAGCAAGAATCGTGTTGTAAGTAACAATATCAGGTAAGGGTCCATTATGACACATTACATGAAAGAGATCCACAGCCTCATTAAGTTTTAAATTCTTGCAAAATCCATCAATCAAAATATTGTAACAATAAATATCAGGTACTACGCCTCCAACAATCATTGATCCTAAGACTTTCTCAGCATTGTGCATCTCACCAGCTAAACAATACCCGTGCATCAATATACTATAACCTACAATATCCGTGGCCTCTCCTTTACCCAACATCAAATTGAACATTTTGTGAGCCTCCCTGATCTTGCCCAAATCGCACAGAGACACCATCAAAGTGTTAAGCGTAACATAACTCGGCAAAGGACGATCACAAACCATGCATTCAAAAATAAAAGCAGCTTCCCTCCAATATCCGAGAACCAGATACCCACGAATTATTGAGCTCCATACAAACCCGTCCAGTTGCAAACCTTCATCACTCATTTCACCAAGCAGTTTCAGTGCATCGTCCAACCGACCCTTCTTACAGAGACCATCAATAACCACAGTATACGCAACATCATCGGGCCTACAACAAGCCTCAGCCTTCTTCATGCGCCTCAACCATTCTAAACCGTTACCCACCTCTCCAACATCACAAAAACCTTTGATAAGACTAGTGTAAGTAACCACATTGGGACAACATCCCATCTCTGGCATTCTCTCGAACACCTCCAGCGCATCACTTAACCTGAATTCCACACACAACCCATTAATCAAAGAGGTACAGATAACCGTATCCGGCTGGCAACCAGTCTTAAACAACACTCCGAACACTCCAAACCCCAACTCCACCTTAGACAAGCCACAGAAACACCTGATAAAAATCCCATATGTGTATGCGTCCGGCGAAACGCCACCGACCCAAACCATCTTCCGGTACAACGAGGCGGCGGAGAGGTAAAGTTGGGATCTTGCGAGGGTCGTGAGGAGCTTGTTGAAGGTGGAGATGGAGGGTTTGGGGGTCGAATTGAGGAGTTTCTGGAAGATTTCTATGGCTTCGCAAATGGAAGGTTGGGAATGAGAGGTTTTGGGTGGGAAAGGTGGGGTTTTGCGGGTTTTGGGGAGGGATCGGAGGTTGGAGGTGGCTTTGAGGAGAGGAGATAAGGCAGACGGGCGAGAGGAGGATATGGTGGAGGAGAGGGAGGGCAATGGCATGGCGCCGCCGGGGAGGTACCTGCGGCGGCGAAGGAGGAGAATATTCCGGCGAGGCCGTGGGGTGCGCTGGGTTTGGGTTATGAGAAGGGCCTACACAGAGAATTGAATTCATGGGTTTGGAACTTTGGACTGGATTTGCAAATTGGAATTATTTTTTTCCATTTTTAATCACTTATGTTTTAGTTATATAAATTTCCAACTTTTGAATACAAATTTAATTACACTTTCGAAGAGTTTTTCATAACCCAGTTTTAGCTCTCTTAATTTCTGATACGAAATGATGACACAAAATAACATGACAACCTAAGAACAAGTATATGCATGAAAAGCTTGTATCTATGTCTTATATGTTAACACAAACATTGAATGTGTTTGTTTGGATCAAGTAGGGCAACACATGTTAGACCCTGTTTGGATCGTACGAGATCCCGCTCCTCCACATGTCAGGAGCCAACACAATGTTACTAGTAATCCAAACGCCTATTGGGATCCTAGGGAGCTCAGCTCGTAACGCGGAACCTGAGGCCTTGGATAGAGAAGCTCGAGTGGAGGAGTTTCTCGGCTCCTTCGGAATTCTGGTTTTGTTTGGACTAATTTATCTCATACATCATTTGAAGATCAATCATGGGTTAAAAAAATGAATTTAAAAAAATAAACAAATAAAAAACATGTGTTTCAAAAAAATTGAAAAAAAAACATTTAATTTTTTTATTTAATTAAAGTCTAGGTTACATTCCCAGAAGCTAACTTCCCATCAGAAACCGACATTTAGGAGTTACACCCAATTTCAACCTTAGTAACCTCTAGTAATATACCAGTTTTTTTACAACGCTTTTCAAGTTTGATTAATTGTGTTTTAGCATTGAGAACTTTTTTAATCAATTGTGACATATAAAATGTTAAGATAGTTAGCAAGATGAAAACTAGTTTTCAATTATTTTTTATTTGATAAAAATATAACATCATTAATATAGAAACGGATTTACTCTAAAATAGAAATAACTACAAACAGAAAATAACGGAATAAAAAATTATCTATAGCACAACATATCAATTTAAAATTAGTAAAACAAATAATAATTAGGAAAGAACATGAGTATGAATCATATCATAAAAATCATATCATAAAAGGTTGAATAGAAGCCTAAATATTGATTACCCAAGTCTATCCCCACGTTGGTCGTCGTCCCGCCTTCTTTGTTGTAGTCCCCCCCTCCCCTCCTCCTCTCTATATCTTTTGACCACGTTGATCGTCGTCACTCCTATGTTTCCAGCTCCCCCCTATGTCTCCCAACCATGTTGGTCGTCATCATTCCTTCTCTGTTAATGTTTGGTGTCACTGTGGGTCCCACCTACCTTAAAAATTTCTAGGATGACCAAAATGTTAGAGGACGAATACAAGTTCAGGTCGTTCATCAAATGCCCTATTACGGGAAACCTTCCCTGGATGTCATTGTCTCAACCCACTAGAAGTTGAATCTATACTACAGGGTACCGAATGACAGATTAATTTTGTGTAACACCCCAAAGTTTAGTCCAACATCGACTGATAAGAAAATAGTAGTGTGAGATATAAAGGCACGAGTCTACTACTACAATAATCAACCAACTTAAGTTTTGTGACAATAAATTGGTGTTGTGGGACAGAGGACTTATGAGTTACAGACTAGACTCAAATTCAATGTGGGTTCGGAGACGAGACATTACAAATGGTATCAAAGTCTTGACCAACTAGGATTGTGGGAACTAAATGCTACACCAAGATGTTGGGAGTCACCTCTAGAATTCTGCATCGCTTGATTGATTGATGAGTTTGACATAATGACGACGTTATGTGTTCAAGTTGGGTAGGTTGTAAAACCCCAAAGTTAAGTCTCACATCGATTAATAAGAAATTAGTAATGTGGGATATAAAGACACGAGTCTACTACTACAATAACCAACTTGAGTTTTGTGACAATATGTGAGTGTTGTGGGACAGTAGACTCATGAGTGACAAACTAGAGTCGGGCTTGATGCGGGTTTGTAAACAAGACATTACATTTTGTACACTGGAAATGCTACTATCTTTTTCTCTGTGATAGTAATATCCATACTAGAATTCTAAATATGTTTTCTGGAAACGACTGATACATTTGGATTTGTATGCCGTTGTGGACTAAAGGGAAATGCTTTTTGGCACTTTGAGTGACAATAACCGCGAGTTGCCCAATAGCTTTTGTATAAAGCCTGAGTTGGGAGCACATCAGAACTATGTGCCGAAGGTGGTTGAGTGTGCCATGTTCTTTTTCGTAGACCTTGTGATTAACCAGCTGAATGTTGTTGGTTTGATTTTGGCTAGCTAGTTCGGCTAGTTACGTAGCTGATTTGAGCTGGTCTGACATGATTGATGAGCGTCTGCTGCATAAAATACTCGATGTAGTGAATCTTTCCGATGGTGGAGAAATTGGCTTCAAGCAAGCGATTAAGCTCTTGAGGGAGGTTCTAGAGAATGTGGAATCTGTTCTAGAAAATAACTTGATTGGGAATTATTTCGAGGAGATCAATCAGAATTCTAGGAAGTATGTTGTCCAGGTGGACGACAGTATATAATGAAGACTCTTGAAATGGGCACAATCAAGACTCTTATTGTGTGGGACAAGCTTGCAGTGACCTATTATGTAACATCCCAGTTCATCATTGGGTCAACGTGGAAGTCAAAATCAGAGTTCCCGTGGAAAATGGAAAATCACGTGAAAATGATAAACAATAAAAGAACAAAGAGAGAATAATTGGAGATCTATAACAATTTAGATAAAATAAATAAGACAGTTCAAAGAGATGAAGTCCTGAAACCAAAGACTCTAAGTGTGATTCAAAAGTAATAACATGACTCAACAACAAATGAGTTCAAAATAAGAAATAGAACAATTCTAGTTTCCGATGCACAGAATCCCTAAAGACGTCCAACGCAGGCAACCTACTCAGTAATACCTGCAAAACAATCATAATAAACTGAATGTGTTTTCATAAAGAAAACTTTGTATGCCTTTGGACAACAAAAACCAATTCCAACATAGTCGACATAACCAACTATTATCACAATCACGTCAACATAAATGCAAGTATGGTAAATATTACTATCACCATTCACAATCTATCATTCTATTGAGCCAATACAATCAACACTATATGGACAATCTCAATTAAACATTAAATATCAATATTATTATCTATCAATTCTGTTGGTCGATATAATAATAACAGTATGTGAATCCTATGAATCTCCCACTACAAGTACATAAGGTCTTCCGATTGGTCCATGACCCATCCTCACTCTAGTATATCAATCTAATTTAACTAAGGACTTATTGTTGTCATACGTCTCTTCACAGATCATTGCCTCAATAGGCAAATATTGCTCGTAAGAACTAATAGTGTCAATACAATCAATTTATTATTACTTAACAGTGTTGTTTCCAATTTAACTAAAGACACAAATACCATCTATTTTCTTTAAAAGAATAACATAGGAACTCAAGGTAGAGAATGCAATTATGCCATTTAATTTAAATGCACAATAACTAATAATTAAGGGTAGCAAACGCAATTATGACAATCAAGAGAAATCTCCCAGAAACTTACAAGTCTAGGTGGGAAAACACAATTCTGTTAATTCAAGCAAGAGTTCTAAAAGGGAAATGTTTTATTGCCGCGGTGCGTCCGGGACGCCGTCTGACGTGGATAATCCAGTCAGCAAAAACCAAAGATTAATTAAATCACATATTATTTATTTATTTTGTGTCACATCACACGCACGCGGAACTATGTGACCTTTGGTTTCCAACGTACATATATTCTCAAAATCTTCCATTATCCCCCCAAACCTTTCATTCTCCATCATTTTCTCCCGATGGAAGACGAGATCGGTAAGAGGGATGTCGAGGAGATGACGCGGGAGTGAGCCTTAAGGAGGTTGGGACGCCGACGTCGTTGGTTAGGACGTCACGATGTAATTGGTCGGCGAGGAAGATGAGGAAATGGTTGGCGTTAGAGTCTTTCTCGAGGCAAGGAGGAGGAGGAATGTGATTTTTTGTAACTGATTTTAGTTTTTTGTATAATGTTTTGGGAGAAAGTTTGGTTTTCGTGACTGATTTGAAGTTTGGGGTTTTGTTATGTGATGGATTGATGTTGGGTTTTTCGGAGACATGGTTTTTTGTAGTTGTTGAGTTTTTTTGTGTTGAGTTTTTGCAGATGAGGAGGAATGTGGTTTTTTCTAACTGATTTAAGTTTTTTGTGTGGTGGTTTTTGGGGAAAGTTTGGTTTTCGTTGCTGATTTTAAGTTTTTGGTTTTGTTCTATAATTGATTGGTCTTCATTTTTTTTGGAAGTGTGGTTCTTTGTAGCTGATTTGGATTCTTTTGTGTTGAGTTTTTGAGGAAAAATTTGTTTCTTTGTAGTTGATTTAAAGTTTTTGGTTTTGTTAAAAAGGAAAAACAACAACTTAAAAAGGAACAAACATAACTTAAAAAAGGAACAACAGAAAATTAAAAAGGAAAAAACAGAAAATTAAAAAGGAAAAACATCAACTTAAAAAGAAACAACAGAAAATTAAAAAAGATGAAGCAATGCTTAAAAGGATGAAGTAGTACCTAAAAAGAAACAACATATCTTAAAAAGGACGAAACAAAATTTAAAAAAAAACTTCACACTTAAAAAAGTACACTCACTTAAAAAGGAACAAACTACACTTAAAAATGTACAATTCACAGTTAAAAAGGAGAACCTCAAACATAAAAAGGAACAAACATCACTTAAAAAGGAACAGACTACACTTAAAAGGTATAACTCACAGTTAAAAAAGTGAATCTCAAACATATAAAGGAACAAACAATTCTTAAAAATGAACATACATCACTTAAAAAGGTACAACTCACAGTTAAAAAAGGAAAACCGCAAACTTAAAAAGGAACAAAAAACACTTAAAAGAATAACTTCACACTAAAAAATGTACAATCACTTAAAAAGGAACAGACTACACTTAAAAATGTACAACTCACAGTTAAAAGGAGAATCTCAAACATAAAAAGGAACAAACAATTCTTAAAAAGAAACAGACATCACCTAAAAATGTACAACTTATAGTTAAAAATGTGAACCGTAAACTTAAAAAGGATAAACGTAGATGTTAAAAAAGAACATGTTTTGCCCTTTTAAGTTGTTGTCTGGGGAAACCAAAAGTTGCGTTGGGAAAAGTAAAAGTTGCATGGGGAAACCAAACGTTGCAGTGAGAAAGTAAAAGTTGCATGGGGAAACCAAACGTTGCATGTGACAACAACATGTTATTAAATGAATTTCTCTGCTGACTGGATTGCTGACTCAACTGACCACGTCAGCCGCGTCCGGGACGCGCGCTGCCGTGTATAAGGACCCTTCTAAAAAATGTAGAAGTTTAGGTGTAAAGCGAAATCATCAAAACTTAGTTCAATATACAAACTACCAAAAACTAAACGATCGCCACCAATACGCCAAAATGGAGGGGGCAAAAGGAAAAACCCCAACCAAAACCATGTCTTCCTCTTTCCCTCACTTCCGATCCAACCCAAATCCGAACCCCCCCTCGTGGCGGCGACTCCTCGCGGCGGCGGCACCTAGGGAGGCGGCCTCCACGCGACGGAGACTCCGGCTAAGGTCCCCAGCGCTTCACTTGCGGCTCCCAATATCTCCGGTGCTCCACGCCTCTCCTCCTCGCGCGTTCGTTGCGCCACGCGGCGGCTCCGGTGGCTGTCCAGACGTTGAAGGGCTCCAACGTCGAGATTCAGACGTCGAAGAACTCCTCGGAGGTGACCTCAGGGCTCCACGCGCGTCCACAAGACGCGAGTTCCAGAGTCCAGGCGGCGAGCTCGACGGCGGCGCTCTCCACGATGATCCTTTGACGGCGAATCCGACGTCAACCCAGGCGTCAACCTCGACACGGTGAGCCGACAGCTCGACCCTCGACACGACCAACTACGGGGAACGTTCAAGCATATACCAAAGACATACCTCCAATGAGATCACGACGATCCGCTCCGGCTTCACTCCTCCAACCTCCGGCCGTGTCCACCTCACTCTGCCCTCGTCGTCGAAGCGAACTTTTAGGGTCCAAAAACGGTTTTGTTTTTCTCTACCAATCATTTAAATATGTAATAGTGTAATACTTCTAACTAAAAAAAAAGTAACTTCTAATTATCAATCAATTCCCAATTTAATCTGTTTTTATTTTATTGTTGTAATACCCAAAGTGTTTAGTCTCAGTTAATATAAAATTAGTGGTGTGGGTTATAGTTTACTACTACACCATCCAACCGATTTAAATTTAGGGAGCATGTTGTGGGCAAGTGGAGACGTTGGTGGCAGATCAAATTCGGACTCGATGCGGACTCAGAGACGGAACGTTACGCCCAACTTTTTGAGAAACACGACCAGTGGTAAAGCTATCGTCAAGAAGATGATCAAAGTAACTTTGAGGACGCAGACGGTTATTCTCAATTGGAAGTGCAGGATAAATGTTCCTTGCTCTTTTGGTTGCTGAAGAACTATCAGCAGTTGGGATGCAAGTTAGCGTTGGTCACCAATGAATCTGAGAAGGGGTCTCGATTCTGCAAAGACTTCGGAGGAATCGGCTCACAATGAAGACGTTCAACAAGACTTCTGATAATGACAATCCTATGTAAGTTGTCCAGCACCCCCTTTCAAGAACATGGTTTTGTGGCAGTAGTTCAACAGGAGATGCATGCGTTTTATTTGAGTTGCTTCTTTTCTTCAATTAGTTAGAAATTTTTAGAAGTGTTTTATAAATCGAACTTTTGGTTTGGTTTATGTTATTCGGTATACCGCATTGTGAAGGCGGTATTTTTTCTTCTTTTGGTTGATGTCTCAAAAAGAACTCTCTTCATCCATCAAGACGCTGCAAAGACTTAACGAAAATGCAGATCCCAGAATAACCAAATGAATGAATCATTAATAACAAACGTCCATTTGAAAAACTTGAGATTTCAGAATGCCTAGAGCAGACAAGTTCATTCACGATCACCAAACCATTCTCAAATGAAGAATCTTTATTAATTATTGGATCAATAAAGACACTAAAACAAGGTCACCACCAACACACACAATTACAACAACTGCAGTGAATCCTACATTAAAATCACAAACCTCATCTAAATTCCAAAACCCAGATGGGAAAAAAGAAATACTAAACCCCAGAACAGAAAAACATAGAGACCATCTACTTGAATCCCTCAGATCAGAAGGCTTTGTGGTGGTGAGGCAAAGCCTTGGAGAACGCAGAGGCAATGGAGTGGATGGCTGATGTTGCTATCCTGCTCTTGATTTGTCCTCTCTTGGGTATCAACCTTCTACCCTCAAACTTCCTCCCATGCCCACCCAAAGCTAGTTGAAGCGTGGACGCTCCCATCTCTTTGCTCTTACTTGTGAAGTGGGATGTTTTCGATGTAATGCTACTAGTGTTTTATGTGATGATGTCTTGTGAGTTCGGAGGGTATTTATAGTTTTTTTTTATGCAATGTATTTACAGTGTTGTTGGATAAGGAAACAGGGGCAGGAGGAGGACAAAGAGATTGACCGGCCCAGCACATATTATTTTTTAGTTTTAAGATCATTATTGCACCATGGCAATTTGTTTTGAAAAGGAGCACCATGGTAATTTGCAAGTAATTTTAGCCTACTAGATTTTAGTAGAATGGTCTTCAGAGAGGATTATGATATTGCGAATCAAGTTTGATTATCATCTCTGAGCTACATGATAGTTGCCTATTATCTCTGAGCCACCTTAAAATTTTGTTTTATTTCGTTCTTGTAGTGTCGTCGATTGGTGAGAAGGTGGATCAACAGTAGAAATAATATTATCCATCTCACATTCCATCCAATGCAAAGACTATCAGATATTTATTTGTACTTGGTAATACTTAATAATGTCACGTAGTAAAACTGATGTTTGGTCAATATAATTTGCTTGTAATTGGATTCAAGCTAATATTGTATTGGAATACTACGTGAACTTAATATTGATTATCAAATAAAAAAACAAATAGACGGTAGTCTTTGCATTTATGATATGCTTTTGGATATGAATTGTCTGCTGCCTCCACACTACGACCAACCAGTGAATCTACTCAATACAATTTACTCACGACTCACTACTACATTTTTAGATTGAAAATCTAAGAAGTAATTGGTAACTTAATACCAAGTAATGTAATGAAATATAATATTGCCACAGCCTACCGGGACATGTTTTTCTGAACACGCACCAGATGATTCTGGTTTGCTCCGTCGTTTAGTTCTTGATTTTCCGTGCAAGCAATAGTGGCAACTACGCGACCTCGTTTTGGATTTGTTTTTTGCTATATTGGGTTTATGGTTGTAGTGGGTTTTGGTAATGGCTAATTGCCTAGTTGGGGTTTGTTAGGATGGTGGGGTGAGGAGGTTTTGGATTCGGATTTAGATTTAGATTTGTGAAGATCTTGTCTGTCTTTGTAACAAATCGTTATCTGTCTTGAATTGGTTGTTAGCCTCTTAATCATGTGGTACACTTGGATAGTACATGATCAAGCTTGCAGTTTACGATAGATGTGATATCGCGATCTATGGGCATAATAGTGTTTTGGTAATGTATGTAATCAACAAAAGGAAGCAGCAAAGTTGACATTGTCAAACCGAAGGTAGAAAACAAAGCTGGCAACCCTAGTATTCATTAGAATAGAATTTAAAAACAGCAATTGTGGGGGATCGATCAATGGGATGGGAACTTTTAGGTCAGCATCATTGTTTTTCAATAAAAGTCACGTTGAGTTGAATTCTACGTGTACATGTTTTCTTTTTAAATTAATATAGTGCATTGAAATTAAATATACAGTTGTCACACTGAGATTCGAACTGGTAACCTCAAAGTATATTTCACTGAGAGACTGCCAATTAAGTTACACCACTTGTGTTCATTTTTTTTTTTTTGAAATTAGATGAAATTAAATATACATTAGTGTCGTTGGGATTCAAACCGGTAACCTCAAACCTCAAAGTATATTTCACCGAGACCACAGTTAAGCTACACTATTTGTGTAGTCTATCTATACATGTTGGGAGAGAGTAGGCAAGTTCATGCTCAACAAGATTAATTTAGTATAAAAAGCTATAATACCTCACTGCATTATACATTAATAATGTTTCGTAAACTATTGGTTGATTTGTAGATAACGATTTGGAAGTGAAAACCAGAAAGTTCTGCAATCAAGCACCTAACTTAAAAAAATGATGTATTTAAATATATTTTTACCTCTTTCACTGAACTCATGAAAGGTCTTAACTTCAAATTCATCTCCAAATTACAAATCCAACTTTGTGTTTAGCTGATTGAATTCCAATTAAAACATGAACGAGTTCAGATCAAATCGAATAGTAACTAGCTTAATTTGATCATAAATAGTCACATCAGTTGTAGGGAGTGCGACTCTTCAAAACCACCGATCTAAGATGACCCACTGAGCTCATAATAATGAATCGATTATATTCAAGTTGGTTAAAAACAAGAAACATCAAGCTTTACTTTTGTCAACCGCGTTTTGCTCTAGTGGCCCATTGACCCATTCCCATAAAGTTAAATCAGTAAAAATGATGTCCTTCCAGAACATCAGTAAAAACACGAGAAAATGAAGCACGTTTACGTTATTACACAAATCCAAAATACCAAAAAAGAATGTCATATCCATAGATCGATGTTCCCCATCATTCTTGGAAAGTGTTGCCTTTTCGCTTTGACCTTGGTACTATGCTTTTCAAGCCGTCGAGCAATTCTTCCACTCCTAATGCATGCAATCGATGCTTCCATCATTCTTAGAAAATCACATTGCTTACCAATTCGAAGTAACCTAGATGGTCCGTCAGGGTCGACCTTCTTAGATATTCATTACCAAAGTTGACAATGACACATTCTGTGAACTTTTGGAGAGATGTTTTTACCGTCCTTTCACCAAGACGTAGGTACTCATCAACTAAATCAGTCGAGACACCATACGCTCATATTTGCATAGTTGCAGTGCATTTTTTGTAAGCCCGATATCTCGAGTTTACCAACGGCGTCTGACTTTCGTTGAAAGAATGTATCAAATGTCTCAACGACATTTACTATCCGAAAGAATACATGATTTTGCATTCTAAATCTTTTTCTAAAAAACGTTAAAAACACACAGGATTTTCAGAAAAAGTCGATTGTAACCTTCGTTATCATTACGATGGGGCTTTCGAGGCTCTTGCTGCTCTCTCCTGATTTTGCAGTAAAGTTTTATGGATGGGTTGTAGGTAGCATCTCAATTATTTTATCCACTTCGTTGTTGTTCAGAAGGTTGGTGTCGTCGTTGGAATATGAATTAGACGAGCTAAAAATGGAATAATCCTCATCATAATTCACGATGAATATGAAGTATGTTTGTACTTATGAAAGATAACTATATATAGAGAGGTTAATTTCCAATTTTCAAAATTGAATTTTTGAAATTTGAAAGTAGTGTCACGTGACACAAAATTGTGCGACGTAATACAAAGCTGACCCTCGCTGATACAAAGTTGACCAATGTGACACAAAATTGACCATTTTGTTTTATTGTTTTTTGATTTTTTTAATTATAACTCGTTGCTTTATAATGAGCACATTCTAACTCGTTGTAGAACACATCTTTCATTTTTCAACTCAAAATGTATTCCCCTAACCACCCACGACAGGCATGAAACACCAACCACGAGCTTCCAAAAAATCGACGCTTATTTCCCACTAGAGCACCATATTCGTTCCCAAGTCCATATACCATGTACATGGAATACCAATATCAACAAGACCGGAATCCATTCCCACCAATTTGGATTTCGTCTCATGCTTATGTGTATAATTTTAAAATTTTATATACGCAAACAATATCATTTTCATATTTTTAACAATTTTACGTACAAAACTTCATATTTGTATTTCAATAGACATTATATACTTATTAGTATTGAAATACACAAGTTGATCGTACCTAAAAGAATTGTCAAACTCTTTTCAATTGTCGGAAGTCAGGTTGCACTCGAATCACCTCGGAATTTTCTCCAAGTGTTCACCAAATTCTAAACATGATTTGAGAGATTGAAACTATCCAATAAATCTCTAATGTAAGTTTAGAATATAGTTAATAACTCATTTAATGCTCCAAAGAATTTAATATCCAACACTCTATTAAACTAGAGAATTTTCGGATAGGTGGGGTGGAGAAAATATGGATGGAATTTCGGCATTCATTCATACAAAGGAAGAGAGGAGAAACCTATTAATCAGGCATCATCAAACTCACATCATGTACAAACTACTTACACATGATCCATTGACTATCTCTTCTTTAAACCTATCATATTTTGACACATCATCATCTCAGAACCTCCTTCGACCAAGTTGGTCAAATCAATCCCATGATCAGAAAAATTCTCTAATTAATGCAAGAAAAAACGTCGAAAAACGGTCGACTGAAACTCAGTTACTCCAAAACGTTCATGATAATTTCGGTCGGACTGAGTCTCATGTCGGTCGACTGTTCCCTTACCAAGAACGTTCCTGATAATTTCAGTCAAACCAAACATCCCACCGTTCGACCGTTCCCTTACCCAGATGGTGTTGGATTTTGTGCCCCAATTTATGTATATATTTTTTAAAAATTATACATGCATACATGATCGATTTTCATGTTTTCAACAATTTCATGTACATTGATTATAATTAAGATTTGATTGACTACATCATCAAAACATAGATTAAGACAAAAAAATCAACAAAACTATGTAGTAAGATAAAGAAAGCTTACAACTTGACAACCCGAATGAAACAAAACATCAGAGAAGGAAACACAGATTCCTTAAAAGGTAGGTGGAGAAGAATTAGAACAACCGTTATAAAGTGGATTGGTTGTTACAATGAGTCAGTTGCACGCAAGAGCAGGATGAATGACGAATGTCATTCGAGAAGCACACTGCATCCACAAGCGCACTCACAATTTTAAATTTTACTTCTTTCATGCGTAGGTAATGTTGTGTAGGTACCCGTAATGACAACCCATCATATATTCTTTTATCTGCAACAATCAACGTGGACGACCTAGGACTTCTATCCCTATTGTTGATAGTCCAGAAACAGGTAGTTCTAGAAAAAGATCGTGTGCAGAGGAGTCCAAAACTACTACACACCTACTTTGATGTCACCAATTGACATATAAAACGTTCAAGCAGAACCGTACACTCTCTGGAAGGAGTTAAGAAAATCAAGAAAAAAGAAAAAGTCAAGATAGACATGTCTCATCTAATTGAGAGTATTACCAAAAATTCAGACATCAAAAGAGAAGTCAATTAGTCTTGAGCAAGACAAACTAGATTTCCAACTTAAGAAGCATGGAGACAAAAAAATACCCATCACACAACATAAAATGAAGAAACTTGAATAGTTGATGAGTTTGTCGAGTAAGTCCTCATCAATGGACCTTGAAGAAAAAATAAGGAAAAATTAAATGCGGCATTGTAAGATGAAATAAGATTTTTTAAAATCTTCCTAATGAATTTTTTGTTGTAATTTTTTAAATTGTTTATGTAAAATAATTAGCATTTCTAACTACTTTTCTAAATTATAATCATCATCAAAAAACAAGAAAATAAATTAATAATTTTAATTAAAATCGTCAAAGTAATTAACATTATCATCAAAGTAATTAACAATATAAATTTAATTAACAAAATTATTTTATTTAACAATACTAATTAATTTTCAAATTAAACTAATTTTAAAACTAAAAAAATAACCAGTAGGTGGAGGCCAGGTGGAGGCCCCAAAATGTCGATGGGACACTGCCATTAAGGTGCAACCTGAATGGCCTAAACAACCTTCAGCAGAATCTGTATGTGAAGAAAGCCAAAATCTGCTAAAATTGCTTAACCAGAACCTTGTGGAATCTACTACATAAGGTGCATATCTGATAAAAGAACAGATAATACGATGACCGTTCATTGATAAAATATGGAAGGTTTTATTATATTAGATAAACATGCAGTGGCCGTTAAATGGATCAAGAGGTAAGAATCAGATCAATCTAAGAGTCTTCAGAGCAGAAACATAATACGTAGAGCAAAAAGAAGAAGTTGAGCAGCACTGAAATCGATTGTCGCTTTCTCGAGATTGCTACATTATCATTTTCTTGATATCCCAGTTTAACAGTACAACTACAGAGTTGTTACATTATCATTACATATAAGAACACGATGAAACTCAAACCAAGCCAGAGAATACCCTTTTACATAAAGTAATCCGAAACAAACCATTCAAGAAGTAGAACATCAATAGCAGTCGTCATAAATTTACTAAGATCCCAATCACCTAATAGCGTTTATGCTTCTATACAATCACGTGAGGAAAATGCACATCTTCACAACAATGCAACAGGTTGTTCAAATCATGTCATTTACCAATCAAGTAACACCTTCAGAAGGCAACAGACTTACCAGCAGCCGGGCCACTTCCATAGCTCATCTTAACTTCTGAAACAGAAGTTGGAATAGGCGACCAACCACCAGCTGAGAGCCTCGATGCATTCCTCCATCTCGAGAACAAAATGAACCCAGCAAGTATTAAGGCCACAAACGCAAAACTGCAGAGGACGAAACGCACAAACGCCAAGAAGCTTCCTGACCCGTGTCCACTAAGATTAATACCGTCATCAAGATTGCCAGCCGAATTGCTCATCTTCATAATCTCCAATCCATTTAGCAAACCATTAACCTTCGATGCAATACTCAAATTCGAAGGGGCAATCATCACACTCAGACGTCCGGAAACATCTGGTCGAGTCACAAAGTCCACATAATAAGGGTGAGCCAAATTCATAGCAGAGCTGGAGAGGTCGAAATCCTCATAAGCAACCTTCCCATTAACGAATATGTTAAAGTAAACCTCATTCAGCGCCAAACTCGCAATATCGCAGAAATGCAGGCGGACAAGGTACTCATACCCCATCGGAACGAAGTAATTCCAAGTCATGTTAACACCGGACTTAGACAAATCGGCAATCTTTGTAATTCTGGCAGTGCTATAAACATTAAAAGGCGCAATCTTATCGCTCGCCCCATACTCCGCATACTGAATCCTCCCACCAAAACGCACCGTCTCGGACGGCGACCCCGGCATCAAGAACTCCCCATCCGGAACCCAATACCTCCACACGGTATCATTAAACGGCGTAATCTTTGCCCCACCAGCATTGACCCTATACAAAACCTCGAACTCCCGCTTTGCGAACCCGTCCGTCTTCTCGACCTTACCTTCTTCTCCGACGACACGGGCGATATCGGGGACCAATCCGGCGGCCGGAACGACCTCGATCGCGTTGACGAACGCAAACGAGGTCCGATCAAACGGCAGAAACGTAACCACAAGCTCGTCCGAATCAACATTAACAAAGAACTCCTTCAACACCAACGGCATATCATCAAAACCATTCTCATCCCCACCACCGTGGTGGACCCCACAAGAACCGGCCTTCTTCGAGACCCCACCGTCAACTCTAAAATCGGACAGAAGCACCGATTTGGAGGCCAAGACGTGGAATCGGGCGCGGGTGAAGTCGCAGGAGGGGGATTTGAAGGGGTGGAAGTGGAGGCGGAGGAGGTGGGTCCCACTGGAGGAGACGCGGAAGGAGTAGGAGGTGGGTTTGGGGAAGACACGGGCGGAGGAGTAGAGGTTGTTGGGGTGGGATGAGAGGTTGGAGACGAGGTGGGACTTGGAGGGGTTAGGGAGGAAGGGGGAGTCGGGGTGGAAGACACGGTTGTCGGGGGTGGAGATGGGGGTGGGGGAGCCGCAGGTGAGGAAAATAGGGGTGGCGGAGGCGAGGGGGAGGAGGAGGTGGAAGACGAGGAAGAGGAAGAACGCCATGGATGGGGGTTGGAAGGAGAGGAAGGGAAAGGTGGGAGTTTTGTGGTTTTTTTTGGGGAAGACGCGGGTTGAGGAAGACAGGTGGGATTGAGAGGGATGGATGGATGGATGGAAACGTTGGTCTTGGTCTGGCTTGCCGTGTTTTCTTCGGCGTTTTGCATAATTAACCTCCTTTTATGTTTATCTTGTGTTTTCTTGGGCATTTTGCATATTTTGGGTTTCAAATTAGATCAACTTTAACGTAAAATTAGAATTGTGAATGTATTACGTATACAATGCAAAAAAAATATTGTGAAATTACAGTAAAAATATGAAAATATAATGAATTCTTAAAGTTCAGTAGAACAAGGTATTACAAAATAAAAGTATAAAAGTAGTAAATTAAGCGTAGTTTAGCAGCGAATTGTAATAAATCAAATGGTTAATTATAATTGTACTACTGAATTATATCCCAATTTTACTTTACTCTCCTGTAATTTAAAACGCGATAATCATTTTCTTATACTTTCATTTTGTAACATTTTACTACATTCGATTTTAATAAATTATTATTTTAGCACATATTTGTTGCTATTTTGCATTGAGTCGTTTCCTGACACACTCCTAATTATACAAATCGGATCAGAATTCCAATCAAATTTGACGTCCGATTGGATTTGGACTCTTATATGAAGTTAGGACTATGAGTTTATTAGGCATAAAATACAAAAAAATAAATTAAAATATATACGAATATGTGGAAATAATGGATTCTAAAAATTTAGTAGGTAAAATAGTACAAAATGAAAGCACATAAGTGTGATTGTCGGATTTTAAAGTTCAAGGAGACAATGTGAAATCGATGCTATTTCATGAAGCTAATTTTAATCAACCCTTTTTGAAATTATGTTTTGTCCACAAATTATTTGTTTTCATATTGGATTTTTTTTAAAACCAAACCCTTTTCTTTTCCCAAACAAAAAAAAACTTGGATTTTTTAATGGTCGCTTAAGTTATATGTTTATTGTGATAGAAAGGCTTACAGAAGAAGATGAACGATTCAAGTCAAATACAAGCTTAACTTTCAAGAATTATATCGGAAAATAAGGAGATTTTTATAAATATATATCAAGTTTTGAAAGGATGTCTTTGCAGAAACTGTTGATTTGTCTCTTAAGAGATGATCGTTCGTTTGGCAAATGAAGGTGTTTGACCATGTGATCGGTATTACTGGAATGAATGCTTTCTGAGTGCTTTCGTGGATGTGAACAAAAATTTACTGTTGTCAAATAATTATTGTTACGAGAATTGGAATGGAAAAAAAACTTTTAGTTCGTTTCCTTTTAAAAAATCTAGTATATTACATGTCACATTTAAATGTTTTAATTCCTTCCGAGCACTATTTTAATGTCGTAGCATATAAATAGGAAAATGTTTACCGAATTTCCAATTTTGACACCAACTTACATCTAATAAAAATCGATCAGGTTTATTTCCCAAAATTATAAGGGGAGAAATAGGGGTTCAAAACACACTTCGCAACACCATCATAAGGGGAAGAAGATCCCAATTCCACTTCGGAATTGCACCACGAACATTAACATAAGACTAAAGAGATTAGTTCGTACGACGACAGCAAATCTATTATATTCTTCGTCAAGATTGGGTCCCACAGACGGTCCCATCATAAGGGGAAGAAGATCCCAATTATTTTTATATCGTCAAACCAAGAAAAAATTGTCCACCTGAAGAATAACATACATATAGAATCATAGAAGAAATAAAGAGAGACAATTGCTTAGGAGTCGTGACAGATTTAGAGACTATTTCATTAAACAATTTTGGACGTGATAGTAGTGTAGACTGTAGAATGATAAAGGAAATAGATTGAGAAGAAAACTCCACAAACGAAGTTTGATTAAAAAAATATAGAATATTTATTTATATATAAAGGACAGCCTGGTCATAAAGAGACTCCTGTTTTGTGATAGTTGGGGACAAGAATAGTGGCATACATGTGACAATGGCAAACAGTTCATAACATGAACCTTCACATAATACTAGAGGAAGATCAATGGCAACATCCACTAACTACCATAATCCTTAACAATCAAACCTTGTCCTCTTTGATCTTATGCTTTTATGTTACACAGAAGCTAACTACTCCATAACTTGATCTTATCTTTCGCTTTGGTCACTAGTCACTACCAAACAACAACAAAATCCAATTGGTTAGAACAATAAAAAGAACATTCACTGAACAGAAATCATTTTTCACCAATGCACTAACATGTTCTGGTTGAATCCTATATATTTCCAACTAATGTTGCATGTAAGCAGGATATGAGTAGCAGCGAGAACACCGTGTTGATATCGGTGTATGTCGAAAGACCAAAGAAGAAAGCCTTGCGTGTTGATGACCATCACGCTCACAATCGTCTCCATCCCCACAGCCGCTGCCGCGTGACAACCGGTAAAAATGGTGCCACCGATCGGAGAGCAGAGCTACTCCAGTACTCTCGGCTGCTAAGAGAAGATACGGATGACAAGTTCATTTCAAAACCACCTAAGGAACCTACCACTCTTTAGATACAGCTCTTCCCATTTAAGAGCTTATTCTGAACATCTAAGTTTTTTTCAGGTTTCTAGCAAAAAAAGGAACTGGGGAAACCCAGGTTGCTTTTGATATTGGAAGAAAACAAGGGTTTCTTGTCTAAGAACATTTATGAAGAAAAGGAAAAGTTATTATGTTCCAAACTTTGGATTTAAGATTAAAGCCTCAGTTAAGAGACTGAGAGTAAGTTTCACTATAATATTATACTAACCAGGCCTACTTGAGCATGACATTTAACGTGATTTAAATCATTCAGGTGCTAAAGATATCGAAGTTTATCCCTAGATTTCGCACTGCATTCAGAAGGATGACATCGAGAAGTTGACCGCCCGACACACGATTCGTCACAAATTACTACATTCCCTGCGTTTATTGTACTTGGGGCGGCTTTGGTTTCGTCTTCTGAATGTACTGGAGGGGAACATGGTCAAGCTATGTAACATGAAGAAGAAGTGTTTTGCTGGTTTGAACAACATTGGCTGAATTTTCTAAAGTTTTGATGACCAATTGTTACAAGCAAACATCCGGGATAGACATGTTAGCTTGATGTTGTCATTTAATTACTGAAGATGTAAAAGTTCTCGTTGAGATTTCACTCTGCAATACAAAAGGTCATGAATCTGAGAATCAGAGCACAGTTTTAGTAGTACCTTCGCTTAATTATGTGATGGTCAACCAACCTCCTTCAGTTTGAAGTTCTCTTTTATTCCGTTATTCAGGATTTGTAATTTGTAATCTCTACTTCCTTTTCTTTCATAGTTACGATCTTGCACTCTGATCAAATAGCATAATCTCTTTTGTGTTTTGTTATTATCTATCCACACAAAAGGCAAAACCATATGCATTAGATAGGCAATTGGTAATTCTTGTGGTTGTCCCACTCCCACATGATCCCCTGTAATTTATTGCCTGTGTAAGCAGATTGGTTATGTATACTATTTCTTAACAAAGTTGTAGAAGATCTGAGTGGAGGAAAATGTAGAAGCTGAGTGTTGTTGGAAGAAGCTTGAAGAAAATCTCTTCTATTCTATACTCTTGTGAATGTTTGACTGCTGCTAATTATTGGTATGTGAAAAGTCGAGAAGGATGGGGATCGAAAGAATTCAAACAAACAAACAAAAACAAGAAATTGGTATGAAAAAAAATATTCAGCGATCTGACCATCCGAAATGTAACGAAAAAGCTTTGAGCAGAATGGAAGTGGATATTTATTGGCGTATAGAATATTATTTTTGGCAAAATATCAAAACAAACAAATGACAAAAGAAACCGTAATTTTTTTAAATAATAATCATTTTAAAAAAAATCGAAAACTAATCCAAAAAAAAAAAAAAATCAAAAGTACGCAGATCGCGGGTGGCACCCGCGATCCGTGAGCACGGATCGCGTGTTCGACCCGCGATCCGTCACCACGGATCGCGGATCGCACTCGCGATCCGTGAGCACGGATCGCGGGTCGCACCCGCGATCCGTGGGCGCGAGTTCTTATAAATACACGGATCGCGGGTCGCACCCGCGATCCTTGGGCGCGAGTTCTTATAAATACACGTTTCGTCCATTTTTTTTTCAATCCAATTATTTTTTCAATTCCTCGTACATTTCCGCTTCTACTCTCCACACAGTTTTGAAATTGTGCCCGGTAATATTAATTTTTCTGATCCGTTTGTCTTTCCTGGTGTTATTTGAGGTAATTATTTTTTTCATTCTTATATTTATAGTTATTAATAATTGGTAATAATATCAAATATTGAAATTCTACTCTCTTCACAGTCTTCAAATTGTGCCTGGTGATATCAATTTTTCTGATCCGTGTGTATTTCCTGGTATTATTTGAGGTAATTATTTTTTTCATTCTTATATTTATAGTTATTAATAATTGGTAATAATATCAAATATTGAAATTCTACTCTCTTCACAGTCTTCAAATTGTGTCTGGTGATATCAATTTTTCTGATCCGTGTGTCTTTCCTGATGTTATTTGAGGTAATTATTTTTTTCATTCTTATATTTATAGTTATTAATAATTATTAATAATATCAAATATTGAAATCCTACTCTTTTCACAGTCTTCAAATTGTGCCTAGTGATAACATTTTTTCTAATCCGTGTGTCTTTCCTGGGGGTATTTGAGGTAATTATTTTTTTCATTCTTATATGTATAGTTATTAATAATTGGTAATAATATCAAATATTGAAATTATACTCTTTTCACAGTCTTCAAATTGTGCCTGGTGATATCATTTTTTGTTATCCGTGTGTTTTTTCCTGGTGAAATTTGAGCTAATTTTTTTTTCATTCTTAATTTCTATTTATGTCAAATTATTAATAATTGGTAATAATATCAAATCTTGAAATAATTTGTAATATAAAACTGATTAAAGAATTTTTCATTGTAGTTAACAAAATGATTGCGGTAATTGTGTACTTTGGCGGTGAAATAGTTCAAAATGCAAGTTACGGTGTAGAGTACACGATAGGTCCAAGACTTACACTTTCAACGAGCGAAAATGTAATCTTAGAAGAACTTAAGAGTTGGATATATCAAGGTTTGAATGTCGAAGAATCTCAGTACTCGATGAATATTCAATATCGTTGTAACATTGCACCAACCAGTTACTTTTTTTTAATGTGATGTCTGTATATGATGAGAATTCTTGGAGAATAGCCTATGAAACAACTTATTCCAAAATGGGAATGATGGAGTTATATGTACAGTTGAATCCTGTGGAAATAGAGTGGAGGGTTGAGATGTTTACAGGTAACCAACCGGGTAGTATACTATCAGCTTGTCCAACACCTGCAAAAACCTCAAATACATAACTGGAACACATGTCCCAGAGCTATCAGGGAAAACCATGGATCCAAACAAATCTAAAATGAAAGCCCGTGTATATTGTGCAACTTCTTCATCTGTGGGAAATTCTGGCAGATTCCCGTAATTTAGCCGCAACCATTGCAAACTGATGCTAAATCCGGACTCTTTGAACATTTGTGGCTCATCTCCTCCTACAGTTCTTTTACCTTTTTTCATAATCTCGGCGTTTATATCAATCCCGAAGGAATTTCTAATTAACTCACGACTATCTCGATCACTGTGCCCGATTATTGGAATACCACTGATAGGTAGACCCCACAAACAGCTAACATCCTGCAATGCTAATCCAACCTCCCCAACCGTAAATGGAAAGTGTGAGTCTCAGGACGCCAACGCTCTACAAGTGCAGTAATCAATCTATTGTCTGTCCTTGTATGTTTTATTTGGGCAAGTTGATATAATCCCAAATTTTTGAGTGCTTGACTAAAACAATCGTGGAAAGGAATTACTGGACGATGTGCACGACATTCCAAAACACCCTCCGGCTATAATATATTCAAATATATTGTGAAAAATAAATCAATTAAAAAAATGTAATTTAAATATTTAGAAAATTAACACAATATACTTTTTTTGGTACTTACATTTGTGCAAATATCATTGACTCTGAACATGCAATTTGGTATTCCGAGAAGTGGGGAAATAGATTCTCTATCCACTGCATCATTATACTCACGTTCGTTTTGTACAGAGCGACTTCTACTTAAATGACTCATTTTGTCAAAACAATTGTTCATGAAAATAAAAACAGAATTAATTATAATAATTAAAAAATAATTTACTCATACATTTCATGACAAATTGCATGTTATAGAAATAATGAAAGCTATAACAATTTAACACATAAATACAATTAATATTACAATTTTAATTTAACAGAAAATAATAAATAACTATTCCAAATACTTATATTATATAATAAATTTCGTAAACGTACGTTATACAAATTTTAAATGTATATACATTTAATTTAATTATAAAAGATACAAAATTACAACTAATATTTAAAATTAAATATAATAGAAAATAACAAAACAATTCCAAATAATTTAAATTTAACAAAGAAATTAAATCTTAATTTAAAATATTCTTAAGTAAAAAAATTGTGTAAAATTTACCTGAGTCCAAGATAAGCTGGGAATTAAGTGTTGTGCGAGCTCCGAATGGAAGAAAAAACTAGAGGAGAAGTGTCGTCCGAACCCGAGAAGATAATAAAAACTAGTTGAGATTAACTGATTTTAACTCAAAATTTAATCTGAAAACTCAAAAATTAACTGAAAAGTTAATCTGAAAACTCAAGAATTAACTGAATACCTCTGAAAACTCAAAAACTTACTAACTGAAATCAAAAAAAAATTTAAAAAAAAAAACAGACGGAACGCGCTTTTATAGCGCGTTCCGTCCCACGGATCGCGGATCCGATCCGCAATCCGTGTCCCTCGGATCCGCGATGGCGCGGATCGCGGGTTCGAACCGCGATCTGCGTACTTTTGAATTTTTTTTTGGATTAGTTTTCGATTTTTTTTTAAAATGATTATTATTTAAAAAAATTACGAAAAAGAAAAAGAATTTGAACCCGACGTGAATCGAACACGCAACCTTCTGATCTGGAGTCAGACGCGCTACCATTGCGCCACGGATTCTTGATGTGTTTTTCACACATTTATAACAATATGAATTATGTACTAAAGATTCAGTTCTTGTAAGTTTTCGTTATACTTGAGAATATCCAAAATAAAGCAAAAGGTACCAAATCTGACCCTAAAACAGTACCAAAATAGCAAAATGGAGGGCATCGAGGTACAATTTGCAAATGAAGAATTTTGATCCAAAGATGGCGACTGACGCCTTAACATCCCCAACTCGGTCGCAACTTTTTATTATAATTCTGCGATCACACGTCTTATTAGAATCCCATAAGCGCATTTCTAGAAAAACATCCAGAACTAAAACAATCAGAGAAAAAACAACCACACAATGACACAATGTACAAAATTACTAGCTATTGGGTTAATAATACATTGATGTCTTGAGTCATTCGGAAAAGGCATTCATCCTTGGTTCAGTAAAATCTGGATTAAATTCAAATTATACTTCAAACCGAACTTTCAAAGATGAATAACTTAATCTTCTCAAGATATCGGCAAAGCACAACTTCTATGGGATGAAACCCTTGAAGCTTGAGGTCGTCCTTCTCTTTCGCAGTCTCTCTGAAATCGCAAATGCCAACTCTAAAGACTGTGAAGCATTCAGTCTGGGATCACAGTGAGTGTGGTATCGTGAGCCCAAGTCATCGTAGGTCACTGCCTTTGATCCACCGACACATTCTGTAACATTTTGACCTGTCATCTCCAAATGAACTCCTCCAGGATAGCTGCCCTCTTGTTCATGGATGTCGAAGAAAGCTCTAAGTTCGGACTATAAAGGCAAGAAAAGAAGATTTAGATCCAAACTTATCACAATATTTGAGGTAAATGATTGTTGAAATCAAATTATTCTTAAATGTACCCTAATAGCATCGAATGATCTTGTTTTCAAACCACAAGGAGCCTTCATAGTGTTCCCATGCATCGGATCACTGATCCAAGTAACAATTAGTCCTGCTTGACGGACAGCTCTAATCAAATGAGGAAGTTTCACACGCATGTTTTCAGCTCCCATTCTCGTGATAATTGTAAGTCTTCCAGGTCTGTTATGGGGGTTCAAGATTTCACAAATCTTCACAAGTTCAGATGGATCCATCTTGTGGCTTACCTATATGTGAAAATAATATATAATGGTCATCAAAAAAATGAAATACTACCAAAATTGAAATCTTTTATTTTGTATGACTTTTTAATGATCAAATAACATAAGATTTGTAGATATCATAAACCATACTAGAATAAGAACAAAATTTTATTTGTATGCGTATAAAACCTCCCCTAAAAACGAGGATTTAGGTTACCTTTATCCCCAACGGATTTGCCACTCCTCGAAGAAATTCAACATGTGCCCCATCCAATTGCCGAGTTCTCTCACCCACCCAGAGCATGTGAGCTGAACAATCATAATAATGACCCGATGTAGAATCTTCCCTAGTCAAGGCTTGTTCATATGGCAAGTGTAGACACTCATGAGATGTCCAAAACTCAGCTGTTGACATTATAGGATGATCAGGAGTTAAACCAGCAGCCTCCATGAAACCAATTGCATCATCCACTCTCTGGGCAAGCTCCATGTATCTGTAACAAAAAAGAAAAGAAAAAAGATTATTAATTACAATTACAAGTAAATTTTCATTGATTATAAAAACCAATGTTGCTCCTTCTGCAATTTGTAGCATAATATTTTGAAGGAAAAAAAGAGTGGTAAAACAGCATGCACTGGAATGTAATAATTTATGAGAACAAATTTAAGCCGTGCAACAAATATCGAACATAGAAATTAGATATAAACAGACCTCTCCCCTTGCTCACTATGCTCTAAGAAATCAAGGTTCCATTTTGTGACTCTCTGGATAGATGCATAACCACCGGTAGCGAAAGCTCTAAGAAGATTCAAAGTTCCTGCAGATTGACTATACGATCTAATCAACCTCTGAGGATTTGGCAATCGTGCTTCCTCACTGAAAGCATCACTATTGATATTGTCTCCCTGGTAGCTAGGAAGTGTAACACCATTTTTAGTCTCAAATGGATCGGACCTGGGCTTTGCAAATTGTCCAGCCATTCTTCCAACCTAGTGAAAGACAATTCATTTGTACAAACCCATAACATAAACATGAAAGAAATCGGCAGCGAACGAATTAAAACATCGTCAAGAACTCGTACGGTTAATGTCTGAGAAGGACGCCATAAGCTAAGAAGTTAACAAGAAGTTCCCAAAGGCATGAAAGGGACAATAAACAAAGAACAGCAAAAAAACCTTATATCGCAAACTACTCGTGACAGCCAGGTAGGTTAGGACAAAACAGAGATTTTTTTCTAAAAAAAGGAACATAGAAAACAAAAGAAATCTGTTTGGGTCTTGATTTTCTCGAATACAATCTCTTACTTTAAGAGGCATACAGTAAAAGTGCTATCTAACCATTGCTGGTAGGAATAATAGTGTGGGTTATATCACCAAAACGGCTAAAAAGAATACAACTAATTACAAATAAAATCACATTGCTCTATACATATATCACTAGTCAAAGGATAACAGAAGGGAGATTATGTGGTAGAACATGTACTACATGAAAGACATCTATTTAAAAATGGAAGGTAATATAATGCAACTTTCTAGATTGTTAATACAAACACATCAAGGGCCTAATTGATATGTTTATGAATACCATCTAATAGTTCTACTTTGCACTAAGTATGATATAAAAGATTGCAATATCATCTTATAGATGTGTCCTCTAGGTATAACCATATGCATCTGTTTTTTGGATAGATCACACCATTACCTACAAAGTAATAAAACATAAACATATTGTTTCTTCTGCGCTAGTACATCATCCATAGGTAGGTATTGCCTCATTACAGTGTCACACCGCAACCACATCAAACTCATGATGGAGGATAATCTTCTGAAACAACATTAGCACTATTGTTAAAATAAGAGAGCAATATTGCTACTCAACAGATAAAAATATCTAATACCAATTCTTTTGTAGTCTGTACATATATCAGCGTCTCAAATTTATCAATATTTCTTGTGAGGGCTTCTTCCTTTTCCAACCTTTTATGCAAGTATTTTGATTTATCTAGATCCCAAAGTCCTAATCAAGGACACCTCCATTCTATGATAATAGTTGTTTTAGCTTAGGGACAAATTTAAGCTATTTGAAACCAGTTTCTTAATCCTCTTAAAAACAACAAATAATTCAAAACACATCAATAGCATGAACGAAAGGAATGCTTACAGTACTAAAATATGTCTTTTTGTCGAACTTACTATTCTTCCAGTTAATCAATTGATAAAAGACACCTCCTTCCTAACAGATCAATCAACACACCATTCAAAACCGAACATCAAAACCCTCCAAAGGCAGTAAAAACCCGACCTTTACGATCGGCATCTGCCCGCCGAACGTCAAAACGACAGCCATCTGCAGCAGAACCCTAAACGTATCCCTGATATTGTTCCCATTGAACTCCTTGAAGCTCTCGGCGCAATCCCCGCCCTGGAGGACGAACGCGTTCCCGACGGCGGCATCGGCGAGCCGCTCCTCGAGCTTCCTTGACTCCCCGGCGAAAACGAGAGGGGGATAGGAGTGGAGCTCGTCGAGGACGGACTGGAGCTGGGCCTCGTCGGGGTAGGTGGGGATCTGGAGGGCTTTCCGGCCGCGCCACGAGGAGGGGGACCAGTTGGAGGGAAAGGGAGGGAAGGTTTTGGTGGTTGTGGTGGCGAGGGGGAGGAAGGAGTGGGGTTTGGAGGTGGGAGTGGAGAAGGGTTTGGAGGTTAGAGGGATTAGGGTTGAGAGGGACGCCATTGTTGAGGTTTGTGGCGAAGCGGAGACGATGATGGGGTTTTCGCGTTGGGGTTGGGATTTGTTGCATTTAAGCCCTCCGTGGTTTTTTTTGGAATGGGTAAAATTAGGGATTCTTGATATTCTATCACTTGAAACTTGAAAGTATTTGATTTGCTGAAATGTCATCCAGTTATGACTATTTACCTATAAACAATCAAAATAAGTTGTCACTATTTAACATTCAAAATGACATTATGATTTATTTTTTTATCACTCTGTTAACTTTTTCCATTAGTAGTGTTACTATTCCGTTAATGGTTTTAAAAATATTAATATTTAATTATAATTTTACAATTTCACCCTTAAAAACTTAATTAATTTTTTTGTCATTTCTTTTTTCCCCTCTTCTCTTTGTTATCTCTCTCCTCTCTCTTCTCTCTCTCTCTCCCCTCTCCTTTTTATCCTCTCTCCTCTCACTCGAGAGCCAAAGAAGAGGGAAAGAGACGAATGAGAGGAGAGAGGACAAAAAAAGGAGGGAGAAAGAAGAGAGATGATAAAGAGGAGAAAGATGGGAAAAAAGATAAGAAAAAAATAATTAAGTTTTTGAGGTGAAATTGTGAAATTTATAATTAAATATTAATATTTTTAACGTCGTTACTAATACCACTAACGGAAAAAATTAACGGAGTGACAAAAAAATTTATAGTGACATTTGAGATGTTAACAACTTATTTTGGTTGCTTGGTTAGTCCTAGATGACATTTCAACAAATCAAAACTCGTATAATTAAGTTCGGCATGTTTCTTGTGGTCTTATAGTTGCATTTGCATGATAAGATTATCTGCAGACTTTTACACCAAAAGTAAAAAAAACTAGAAATTCTTATAATGTGATGTTGCAAAAGATAAAGTTGACCAATATTTGGACTGTGTATGTGAGGTAAATGTGGATGATATAATTGATTACAATATATACATTGCAGCTTGATATGAAATATAAAAGTCTCACTAAAATTAAATAAATTAGTCGACTTATCTTGACCTTTAAACTTCTAACTATTGTGCCCTCCCGATATATCTATTCCAATAAGTGATTAAATATATGTTATGTTTAGGCTTTTAGGTATTATATATCTACATATCATATGGTTATGTCTTTTTCTGACTATCTTTATTTCTGATTCAATATTTGTAGGAATATAGGATCGTGTGGGTTATGGGTCTATGGGTCCACTAATCACTATTAAGCCCTAATTAACTACTTGGTTGATCGATCAAAGAAATGCAGCGGAAATTAAAAACAAATCAAACACAAGTAGGAAATAATGCAAACCACAAAGAGAAGACGCGTCGGTTTTACAGAGGTTCGGCCGCGCCTACGTCCTCTCTTGCAAGCCCCTCTCGAATCTCCGTTCGAGCCCCTCTTGCGTCTTCACTATGCCTCCCCGTTCCGGGCCGGGAGCAACGCCTTTTACAAGTCTTCAAGCTTGCGAACAACCCTCGCCGAGCTTGGCACCACCTCTCACAATCCGAGAGGAACACTTCGGGCTTTCACCGAAATCCTTGCTTCTTGTCTTGGGCTTTCACCAAGACCCTTGCTCTCTTTACAACAAATGTAACCTTGAGTGGGATTCACTCTTCTAGTATTGAGCACAACAATTGCTAGATGATTGTATGATGGAGGATGTGGAAATTAGGCTTTGGAATCACTAATTGGGAGCTTTGAGGTTGTGGAAAATCTCACTATAAGTTTGACACTTTGGAGTTGTGAAATCTTCTGGAAAACTAAGTGTGAACCTCTATTTATAAGCTCCTAAAGATTTCTAGCCGTTTGGACATGATTTGATTGGGTTTTGTGCAAGATACACAAAACAGAAAATCGGGTTCAGAAATCTGTCCAGAAACGGTCGACCGAAAGGTGTATCGGTCGACCGAACCCTTGAGTCTGTTGATGGATCGGTTGACCGAACATAGGTACTGGTCGACCGAATCACTTAAGTTCTATAGGTCAACGGTCGACCGAACAGGTACCGGTCGACCGAACTACTGGGTTCGGTAGAGAGAAATCTTGATCGGTTGGACAAACTTGTGTCGACCGATAGCAGGGGGTTTTTCACGAATTAAACGGTCGACCGAAAGATGTATTTTGTTCGACCGGTTCTAATGTATATGGGGGTGAATATTGAGAAAAATGTGTATACGACCGTTGTATAATACGACAAATAAAACGGTAATATTTTTACCAGAAATGGCAAACGAAACGGTCGACCGAAGGTCTACCGGTCGACCGAACAGGTCTGGGTAATCGGTTGATAGAAATGTGATCGGTTGAACGGATTGGTCTGGTATAACAAATATTGTGTATAACCGGTCGACCGAAAGGTGAACGGTCGACCGAACTCAGGTAGACTGGCGACCAATGTTTTAGGTGTTTAGGTGATCTAATGGAGTCCAAATTATATGATATTTTGTGTGTGACTCCTACAAGGAACCTAGTGTGTGAATGCATGCATATTAGCTTATGTTATGCTCAATTCACATAAGTTCCTAATACTCAAAGAAAGGTAAAATTACATGTCTTCAATCCTAGCTTGATTACATGTCTTGACTTGATTTTTCTTCTTTCTTGAGTCTTGATCACCTGTAGATGTTAGCACAATACAACATGTATACTATTATACTACATGTGCTAATCTACATGTCCTAATTAAGATTAGGTTTAATTACATCATCAAAATACGGATTAAAGCCAAAAAGCCAACAATCTCCCCCTTTTTGATGATGGCAACCTATATCTTAAATCAACCTAATACTTGAAAGATGTATAAGTTAACTATGCATATAAATGCTCCCCCTATGGATGTGCATAGTTTTTCTTGACAATTTTCATGTATATTTCAAGTATCCCTAATCTATTACTTCTCCCCCTTTGACATCCATCAAAAACAACAATTAATTATGACTTTAAGCATAGAGTTTGGATGTCTTGTAATGAAGTAGCTCCCCCTAAATTTAGCACTTCATTACTCTTAATAAAAGATATGACAATTAAGCTCCCCCTATCAATAAGGCTAAATGGAAACAATGAGTATGATGAAAGTTAAAATCATTTAAGTTTCTACTTAAGCCTTATTCTAACATCCATTTAAAAATTGACAATTAAAATCAATGGATGTGATAAATGATTTGCAATGAATAGGGTAAATGATTTTCAATGAATTGAACTCTAAGGATATGACAATTAAGCATATTAACTAAATTAGAGCTATTTTTCAGAAATTTTAGAGATAGAAATTTTTATACCAAACTTGAATCTTGAATAGCTCCAATCTTGATTTGGTGATGCAACCGGATTCGAATTCGACGCTTTGGCTCACCCGGTCACCACCAATCTCTTCCTCAAGTACCTACAAGTGTAGATTTTGGTACCCATTTTTGCTTGGGTCCATTAAGTTTAGCTTTTGGTACCCAAATCCAAGTTGATTTTGGTACCTCTACACTTACTTTCCTTTTCATGGCAAAATTATGTTTAACATTAATTTGAATAGGAAAGTTTTTAACATAAAAATTGTTTTTATTGCCATGTGTGAACTTATGCAATTTATTTGACAAATTTTCATTTAAGACATTAAGTTCACTGTTTTTAGTTGCTAGAGATTCATTTAAGCAATTTAGATTTTTAATCATAGAATTATGCTTTTCATTCATGTTAAGCATGTGAATCTCTAAATTTGCAACTTTTTCATTCATGCAATTTAAGTCATTTAAAGTTTGCTTGCTTTCAAGATATGATTTATCTAGTTTCTTTAGCAAGTCAATTTTGTCATTTTCAAGCATATGACTTTCAATTGCATTAGATGAGTTAGATTTAACTTTCAATTTTTCATTCTCATCTTTTAAACATGCATTCTCTAAGATGAGCTTATCAATTTTAGCAAGTAAATCATTTTTCTCAAGCAAGGTTGATTCATTTAGACAATGAAGATCATGATTTACTTCTCTAGCTAACTTGTTCTTTTGACATAAAAGCTCATATCTTTCAACAAGTTCATGGAATGCATTTTGTAGTTCTTTAAAGGAATATGATTCTTCATTAGAACTAGAACTAGAACTTGATGAGCAAGATTTTGAAGATACCTCACTTTCTTCATCGATTGTTACAATGAGGCATGTGTGAGCATCTTCTCCCTTGGATGAGCTTGAGGAGGAATATGATGTAGATGTGTTCTTGTCGCATCTTTCATGAGCTTCATCCATTTGGCTTGAGTCTCCCTCTTCCCCGGTTGGTGATTCTTCCTTGTCACCATACTTAGCTTGAAGAACTTGCCAAATCTCATGTGCACTTTCACAATAAGACACAAGGTCAAAAAGTTCATACTTAAGTGCACAATATAGTACATTCATAACCTTGGCATTCAAGCAAGCTAATTTTTCTTCTTCTAAACTCCATAGATTAAAATCAACTTTAGGCAAATTATATGGAGTTGAGACTATGGACCACATATCTAAATTAGTCATGGATTTCATGTATGTTTTCATTTTACTTCTCCATGAATAGAAATTAGTTCCATCAAAAAATGGTGGTCTAGAAGAGCATATAGTTGTGGATGCATTAAGAGCCATGTTAATTTATCGGTTAAGAACAAAATTAACGAACGAGGCTCTGATACCAAATGTTGGAATATAGGATCGTGTGGGTTATGGGTCTATGGGTCCACTAATCACTATTAAGCCCTAATTAACTACTTGGTTGATCGATCAAAGAAATGCAGCGGAAATTAAAAACAAATCAAACACAAGTAGGAAATAATACAAACCACAAAGAGAAGACGCGTCGGTTTTACAGAGGTTCGGCCGCGCCTACGTCCTCTCTTGCAAGCCCCTCTCGAATCTCCGTTCGAGCCCCTCTTGCGTCTTCACTATGCCTCCCCGTTCCGGGCCGGGAGCAACGCCTTTTACAAGTCTTCAAGCTTGCGAACAACCCTCGCCGAGCTTGGCACCACCTCTCACAATCCGAGAGGAACACTTCGGGCTTTCACCGAAATCCTTGCTTCTTGTCTTGGGCTTTCACCAAGACCCTTGCTCTCTTTACAACAAATGTAACCTTGAGTGGGATTCACTCTTCTAGTATTGAGCACAACAATTGCTAGATGATTGTATGATGGAGGATGTGGAAATTAGGCTTTGGAATCACTAATTGGGAGCTTTGAGGTTGTGGAAAATCTCACTATAAGTTTGACACTTTGGAGTTGTGAAATCTTCTGGAAAACTAAGTGTGAACCTCTATTTATAAGCTCCTAAAGATTTCTAGCCGTTTGGACAAGATTTGATTGGGTTTTGTGCAAGATACACAAAACAGAAAATCGGGTTCAGAAATCTGTCCAGAAACGGTCGACCGAAAGGTGTATCGGTCGACCGAACCCTTGAGTCTGTTGATGGATCGGTTGACCGAACATAGGTACTGGTCGACCGAATCACTTAAGTTCTATAGGTCAACGGTCGACCGAACAGGTACCGGTCGACCGAACTACTGGGTTCGGTAGAGAGAAATCTTGATCGGTTGGACAAACTTGTGTCGACCGATAGCAGGGGGTTTTTCACGAATTAAACGGTCGACCGAAAGATGTATTTTGTTCGACCGGTTCTAATGTATATGGGGGTGAATATTGAGAAAAATGTGTATACGACCGTTGTATAATACGACAAATAAAACGGTAATATTTTTACCAGAAATGGCAAACGAAACGGTCGACCGAAGGTCTACCGGTCGACCGAACAGGTCTGGGTAATCGGTTGATAGAAATGTGATCGGTTGAACGGATTGGTCTGGTATAACAAATATTGTGTATAACCGGTCGACCGAAAGGTGAACGGTCGACCGAACTCAGGTAGACTGGCGACCAATGTTTTAGGTGTTTAGGTGATCTAATGGAGTCCAAATTATATGATATTTTGTGTGTGACTCCTACAAGGAACCTAGTGTGTGAATGCATGCATATTAGCTTATGTTATGCTCAATTCACATAAGTTCCTAATACTCAAAGAAAGGTAAAATTACATGTCTTCAATCCTAGCTTGATTACATGTCTTGACTTGATTTTTCTTCTTTCTTGAGTCTTGATCACCTGTAGATGTTAGCACAATACAACATGTATACTATTATACTACATGTGCTAATCTACATGTCCTAATTAAGATTAGGTTTAATTACATCATCAAAATACGGATTAAAGCCAAAAAGCCAACAATATTATCATATACATTTCGTTTGCTTTCTTGTCTATACAAACTTCATTTTCAGATGAGTTCATACTTTTTTTTTGATAAAGTTGTGATTTTCATTAAATAAAAGGCCTAGGGTGTTAACTTATAACCAAAACACCCAAGACAAAGCACAAAAATTTCCCACATGATGGGTATGTGTCCCCCATTCGTCCAATTTTTTTAATTTTTAAGTATTTAGTGGAGGTTTTGTTATTAATGGATTAGTCATTTGTTATTAATGCGGGGTAATAAATTTTGGTGTAATTAATTGAATAAAATTTGAAATATATACATTAATAAACAATTATTTTTTGATCCTTCTCCGTCGGGTTGTCATTCCTCATCAGAGAGTGAAGCATGTCCAACTTAATTTTTTTAAATGTCTTTGGAAATTCTTTTCCGCTAACTCCTCCTGCTTGGAGAAACCATCTTCTCTGACTTGGGCGGTGTATCGAAGCTGTTGTGCAAGTTCTCTAACATCAGTGTCGCCTTCGGGGAGTAATGCACTCTTTACATTTTTCTTGGCCTTCTTTACACCTTCTGGGCGTGTAGACAACCCCGAGGTCAGCTCTTCTGCATCCAAGGGTGATTGCGTCCTGGAGCCATCCGTGCTCTTTCTTTTCCCAAGACTTCTTGACTGGGGACTACTTTCATCGTGCAACTCTAGGGACTCCCAGTCAACACGCACGACATTAGCTCCGGATATCACAGACTCTCATTTTGAGTACCACGCAACATGACTGAAGCATCAAAATAAAGAAATTTAGGCCCATGAGTTTGCTCGTTGAGAGAATTGTGGGAATGTTGAGTTTTGGACTGGTTGTGCGTAGTGGGAGAATTGTGGGAATGATGAGTTTTGGTCCGATGGTGGGAATGGTGGTGCGTAGTGGGAGAAGTCTGGTTGTTGGTAAAATGGACGTGAGGGGTATCATTGTGGATAGTGTGGACGCGGATTTGATTGTGGACGAGGGGGGAACGGTTGTAATCTGGAGAAGACATTGCAATGTTGTATTTTGTGGAAGAGATATGGGATGTAAGTTGTGTTTTGTGTAAGGTATATATAGAGAAAAAATTAGACATTGTGCAGTCACGCGGATTACTTTTCACGCACATGTATACTGTACATTCACGCTGACTACTTTTCTTTCACGTGTATATTGTGCAATCACGCGGATTACTTTTCACACACACGTATACTATACATTCACGCGTATACTATGCATTCACGTGCGTTTCAAATTTCAATTTTTCAATTTTTTGTGGTTTAATAGTGATTAATATTATTAATGAATAATTATTATTTTTAATTAATTAATACTAATAATAATTATATCGTGAATTAGAATTATAATGTAATTAGAATTGTATAAAATGTAATTTGTTAAATGTTGTGTGAGAATTAAAATTGTTTAATTAAGAAATGATGTGGAGGAAAGAGAGTGTAGGCTGGGTGGGGTAGTCTGTGCATGGTTAAGGGGATTTTTTGGGTGGATTGAGGGAGCTGACGTGACAGAGAGAGATTGCAGGGCGCCCGGGGGTAGCTCGGGTGCTGTTATTTGTGCTCTTATAGTGGGTTATCACCCCCCACATATTCTTAAGTGAGATTTCCAAGGATGCTTGGTGATTGACATCATTTCATGCTTACATTTGTATCTTATATACATTATCTTTCACCTAAACAATGTTACGTAACGAGCTTTATGTTTGAATTTCAGAAATAAATAGTTTTGAAGAGAAGATGCATGAAAGGACCTAAAAGCAGGAAAAATGACTGAGTTGAGAGACTCGAGGACTATGATGCAAGATCGAAGGACCTGAATGCAAGATAGAATGACCAATGAGCAAACAAGAATACTCCACACCATCATGGAGAGTATTTTGGCAATTCTATTCGGGTCGGAGCACCAACAATCTGTTGGCTTTTTGGCCTTAATCCGTATTTTGATGATGTAATTAAACCTAATCTTAATAAGGACATGTAGATTAGCACATGTAGTATAATAGTATACATATTGTATTGTGCTAACATCTACAGGTGATCAAGACTCAAGAAAGAAGAAAAGTCAAGTCAAGACATGTAATCAAGCTAGGATTGAAGACATGTAATTTTTCCTTTCTTTGAGAATTAGGAACTTATGTAAATTGAGCATAACTTAAGCTAATATGCATGCATTCACACACTAGGTTCCTTTTAGGAGTCACACACAAAATATCATATAATTTGGACTCCATTAGATCACCTAAACACCTAAAACATTGGTCGCCAGTCTACCTGAGTTCGGTCGACCGTTCACCTTTCGGTCGACCGGTTATACACAATTTTTGTTATACCAGACCAATCCGTTCAACCGATCACACATCTATTTAACCGATTACCCAGACTTGTTCGGTCGACCGTTTCGTTTGCTATTTCTGGTAAAAATACGACCGTTTTATTTGTCGTATTATACAACGGTCGTATACACATTTTTCTCAATATACACCCCCATATACTTTAGAACCGGTCGAACAAACTACCTTATTCGGTCGACCATTTAATTCGTGAAAAACCCCCTGCTATCGGTCGACACAAGTTTGTCCAACCGATCAAGATTTCTCTCTACCGAACCCAGTAGTTCGGTCGACCGGTACCTGCTCGGTCGACCGTTGACCTATAGAACTTAAGTGATTCGGTCGACCAGTACCTATGTTCGGTCAACCGATCCATCAACAGACTCAAGGGTTCGGTCGACCGATACACCTTTCGGTCGACCGTTTCTGGACAGATTTCTGAACCCGATTTTCTGTTTTGTGTATCTTGCACAAAACCCAATCAAATCTTGTCCAAACGGCTAGAAATCTTTAGGAGCTTATAAATAGAGGTTCACACTTAGTTTTCCACAAGATTTCACAACTCCAAAGTGTCAAACTTATAGTGAGATTTTCCACAACCTCAAAGCTCCCAATTAGTGATTCCAAAGCCTAATTTCCACATCCTTCATCACACAATCATCTAGCAATTGTGCTCAATTAGAGAGTGAGTTCCACTCAGTCACCATTGTTGTAAAGAGAGCAAGAGTCTTGGTGAAAGCCCAAGACAAAGTGAGCAAGGGTCTTGGTGAAAGCCCAAGACAAAGAAGTAGAGATTTCGGTGAAAGCCCGAAGTGATCCTCTCGGGTTGTGAGAGGTGGTGCCAAGCTCGGCGAGGGTTGTTCGCGAGCTTGAAGACTTGTAAAAGGCATTTCTCCCGGCCCGGAACGGGGAGGCATAGTGAAGACGCAAGAGGGGCTCGAACGGAGATTCGAGAGGGGCTTGCAAGAGAGGACGTAGGCGCGGCCGAACCTCTGTAAAACCGACGTGTCTTCTTTGTGGTTTGCATTACTTTCTACTTGTGTTTGATTTAGTTTAATTTCCGCTGCATTTCTTTGATCGATCAACCAAGTAGTTAATTAGGGTTCAATAGGTGATTAGCTTAAATAGTGATTAGTGGACCCATAACCCACACGATCCTACCTACACAATCCAAGTAGATGCATCAAAGACCAACAAATAAATCCAGAAAAGCCCAGAAGAAAATCCAGAGCGATCCGAACACTGTAGACCGCTAATTGGCGGTCTCTTTTGGTCTGGATCCGCTAAGATTTATGTGGGGCGTGTATTAGAGTGTGTTTAGTCTATTTTTGTTATTTGTTTAGTCTCATACCGGGGGATTGTCCCGGATTACCTTTTTCTATGGCTATAAATAGAACTCTCCATCCTCTCTTGTACCCAATATCTCTTTTGGTGGTCATCCTCTTTACTAGGAGTTAAAGTCTTGAAGCAAAAACCCCAGTGGAGAGATGCTACTTGTAATTGAGTGAGTAATAATAGATGTTTTCCTTTAGTTATGTTTTTTTTTCTTAGTTTAATTTCCTTTCATATGCTTGTATGCTTCTTTAGTTTTATGTCCTTTTAGTTTCTTTAATATTTCTTGCTTGCTTAGTTTCATTTCAGTAGAATGTTTCATTTTAATGTAGGTTGTAGTGTAATGATAAGTGAGTAGTTTCATCCCCATTTGGGGGGTGGAGAAATGTGTGATATAATCATGTGGTGTATTAGGTGTGTGTTATCTTAATCTCTTGAGCCTTATATGACTTCCATAACCATCTAATGAGATTTCACTCTTATCTTTGATATGCTGATGCTCTTGAATGAAGCTTAGCTTATGCTTAGATTAGTGGACCAATTTTATGGGGAATGATAAGGTGAGGATATGGATGAAATTGATGAAGGAAACATGATATGTAGTTGCATGTACTCTTGTTATCTTTACCTTGGTTAATGCATTGTATGTTTTAATGATAATGTGTTATCTTATTTCATGTGGAGGCATAGTAGGGTCGAGTCTTTATACATGAGTTCATTTAGCTTCATTCCATTTATTGTCTTGTATGTTTTAATGATATTGTGTTATCTTAATTCATGTGGAGACAAAGTTGGATGTAGTTTTATGATTTTCAAGAACTACATATTGTGATGAGCTTAATTGAACACACACATATCTTTGTATTCACACTCTTTTCTCTACCCTCTTTGGGGTTTACTTTTATTGCTTATTTTCCATTTACTTTCGCATTGTAATGTAGTGTAGATCATAACTCTTTTCTCTCCTTTCTTTCACACTCGTCTTCGCACAAACTAAAGTCGATACACCTCCCTGTGGATCGACCTGTATTTGTTACCGCTTCAACGCAGTCGTGCACTTGCGGTTAATTAAAACATATCAATCACTTGGCATGGATAGAGATATCTGGTCATTGTTCGCTTAGTACACAACACTAAACCAACGATCAAACCAGAATAACGTGTGTGCGCCATTTCCCAGTGCTATACTGCTGAAATTACAAAGAAGAAGTATATATTCGGTTAGATCTTGCTAGAACGGCGAGTCATCGCTTGACAGTTGGTAATATCCCAAGCTTTGAGTTGGAATCTTGATATTTATTTCTAATTATATTTTGACAGGCTTTGTTGTCAAGATTAAGGTCCCACGGTTTTTTCAACTACATGCTCAGTACTTGGTTCCGAAGATTCCAAGACAGTAGGATTTCATACCTCTATGTATGTGTATATTTTTCAAAAATTATACATGTATATAAGATCGATTTCTATATTTTCGATGATTTCATGTACATTATTTTATATTTATTTAATATCATGTAATCTACTGTCTACATATATGTTAAAATAAATAGAAGAAGATCATACCCAAATATTCTTTAAAACATTTATGAAGATCCGGAGTTGCGTTGCGCACTGAATTGTCCGTCGATTCGCCTCCAAATGATTATCAAACTCTAAACAAGATTAGAGAGAAAGGAGATAGTCAATTCAATCTCTAAATCAAGCTTAGAATCTAACTAATAACTCATCTAAAGTCCCTGAGAATTTAATATCCAAAAGCTTGAAATAATTAAGAGAAATTCGGATGGATTAGTGAAGAGTTTAGGGAGAGAGAATTTTTTTGCATTAACATAAAACAAGTAGGGAGATGAGAACTATTTATAGACTCTCCCAACACCCACATCATGGCCTACCCACTAACCCATAATCTCTTGCTTTCTCTTCCTACAATCAATCACAAATTGACACATAATCACCTTAAAAACGTTTGACCATAATTAGAACAAATCCAGCCCATGATCAACATTAATTTCTTAACAATTCAATGCAGAATCGTGTCAAACGGTCAACCGCAACCACCACTCGAACGACCGAACGGTTATGACTTTGACAAATTTGGTCGGACCGTGAGCTAAATGGTCGACTAAACGGTTATGACTTTGACAAATTCGGTCGGACCGTGAGCTAGACGGTCGACTGAATATTCATAAGGAAAAGTGCTTGAAAAATTACGGTCGAACCACGTCACACTCTGATCGACCGTTCCCTTACCAAAATTGCTCATGGTAAATTTCGATCGACTGTGTCCCTCTACCGGTTTTCATGATTTTTGAGCTCATCTCAATTTCTTTCATTTTGGGTCTAAAAAGTGAATCTAATTCATCTTCATTTGGGGGTGTCTATGGATTTTGAAGAAACATCTGATACTTAAGGTCATTTAAAATAATGAAAATTTTCATCATATTCTTCCAATAATCATAATTAGACTCATTAAGCAAAGGAGGTCGAGTTGTGCACAATCTCTCTACATGATTAGATGTTGAAGCCATGCTAAAAATTACAGTTAAGTAATGAAATTTAGCTCACAAGGCTCTGATACCAAATGTAGGATCGTGAGAGTCTCTTATTCTAATCACTTTTAAGCTTAATTACCTACTTGTTAAACAATCAAAGATGTGCAACGGAATTTAAACAAATAAACAAGCAAGTAAGGAAAGACAAGCAAACCACAAGAAGTCGGGGGATTTCTATAGAGGTTCGGCACCCCACCCGGGTCCTAGTCCTCTCTTGCAAGCTACGCTCGGATCACTGAGCTCCGCTCACGACTTCAAGATATGAGACATTATGGAATTGTGTTTCGTGTCATTAATGTTTTATTGTGTCTTAGATCCTAAGATATGAGACTTGTTTCTTTTCATTTAAGAAGTGCTTAATTTGATTATTATCAAAAGCTATCAATGAGTATAGGGATAAATGCAATATTTGGTTGAACATGACTTGTGTTGGAAAAGATAGGTAGTCAAACGATTATCATTGCCCCTCTTAATTGAGTGATGATATTAGTGAACCCCTTGATAAAGCAAAATTATAATGTGCACAATGTAACTTGTGTTAAGTTACATAGTTATAATTAGCTTAAAGAGATCAAGAAATGAATATATTACAAAGGTGACACATTTCTACTTTGTATATATTCTTAGTATCATGAGGCAAAGGATGAACACAAGTGGTGCACTTACATCACTAAATGGACCGTGTTTAGATCTAGTGGAACAAAGACATCTATGCTAATTGGGTAACTATAATGTGTAGCTAGATACCGCTTATAGTTTGAGATATTAAGTATTTAATATCGCTACCAATTTAGCTTAGATCTTCCTATAGGGCACACCACAAAACTAGGAAACAAGAACTTGATTTTAAGCTCATATGATGTGTCGGATTTGCATGTTAAAAGGGACACATATGGTGAATCAATAAAATCAATATTTCATGAGAATTGACATAATTAGAATCATGGATAAATTCATATGAGGTGTATATATTATGGGGTATAATAATTTAATATTACATAAGATATGAATTTACTAAAAAACCCAAAAGATCAAATTTTGTTGGAAATAAATCCAAAATTTTACAAATGCAAAATCGGGGTCAAACACGGTAAACCCTTTAGGGTTCTGTCGACCAAGGTGTCTTCGGAACGGTCAACCGAACGAGGAACGGATAAACACAATTGGTTGACCGAAATTGACTGGAGTGCCTGTACAATTGGGTTCGGTCAACCGAGCGTGAACAGTCAACCAAGAGAAAATATCCAAGAGCTATCTTGAGATGGTTTCGGTAGACCGAAAGTGACACTGTCGTCCGATGATATTCGACCGGAGCAAGACGCGGATCGTCCGAATTTTTCCAGGGAATTTTTCTCATGAATGTTCGGTCGACCGTCTAGCTCACGGTCAACCAAACATGTGTTAAAATCAAATGGCTTGGTCAACCGAGAAGAATTCTAGGTTAACCGAACAACACGATTTTTGCCTGAATTATTAAGAGAATAATTAGATCATGGGTTAGATTAATTCCAGATGTGATCAAACGTTTTTTAGGAGAGAATAAGCAAGAGATCATGACTAGAGAATAGTTCTTGATAAAGATATTTTGGGAGCCTATAAAAGGACTCATCATCATACTTGTTTATGTTAATGCATAAATTCTCTCCCTCATTAATCTCTCACTTAATCACCACGAAAATCTCTTAATATTTTTAAGTTTTGGAGACAAATTTTAGGAGGTTATAGATGAGTTATTAGCTAGATTCTAAGTTTAATCAGAGATAGATTGACTAGTTCCTCTCTCTCTAATCTTGTTTAGAGTTTGGTGAACACTTGGAGGCGAATCGGCGTGCAATTCGACGAGCAACGAAACTCCGGATCTTCTAAAAGGTTTTAGACAAAACTTTGGGTATGATCATCTCCCTTTTATTTATTTTAATATGTGTAGAAATGCATGATATTAGAATAAACATATACATGTACGTAAAATCAATGAAAATATGAAATCGATCTTGTATGTTTGTATTAAAAATTAAAAATATATACATACATGGGGACACGAAACTCTACAGTTATAGCCACCAGCCCACCACCATCACCTTGTATTAAATGTAGACATCATCTCCTCAACTTAAATGATAATTTTTCCCAACTGTTTGTTATATCCTATATATGTCTAGACAAAGACAATTACCTATGATACCTTTTGTGGGAGAAACAAAACCAAAAATGCTGGAATTTATCCAGATAATTTATAAGGTTGTAAAAGTATTTTGTGTTTGGAACTTATCTAGAATATACAAAATCTTTGTTACTACTTCATAGGTCCAATTTCAAAAACAACTGTAGAAATTATGGGTATGGATCAGACGTCTATAAACATAAAGCACAACTCAACTATAGTTAAGTCGTCAAAAAAAAATCTTCACTGCATATTATAAATAATAATAAGGTATAAAATAATAAAATAACATGGTACCGACTTCTTGTTTGGGTTGAAAATGCTATTATTATTCCACACACGGTTGTGTTTTGATGGGAGCACAACATATGACAACATAGCAGTGACATTTCTATTAGATATCGTCGTTGACTAGTTGCTTGGGATTAAAGAAAACCAGTCTTAAATTGAAACTATGGATGATATTAAATCTTTAATGATGCTTTCAGAAAATTAAGTGATTATAGAGTAATTTCTTACGAAGCAACAAAATAAAATTTTATCGTTTTCAAGCCAAATTTGCAACGACTTCAGAAAAGTTGACTTCGAAAATGCAAAATCTTTCAAACTACATTATAGGTCAAATTTCAAATCCAAACGTAGAAGTGATGGGTTGAGATTGGACGTCCATAAACATAAAGCACAACCCATTTGTAGTCAAGTCGTCTTGAATAACATTTTCTCCACTACACATTATAAATAATAAAAAACTATAAAATAATAAAACAACATGGTACACACTTCTTGTTTGGGTTGAAAATGATATTATTTTTCCAGACACGATATATCTTGTTCAAAGATATATCTGAATGGCTGGATAGGGTTGTGCATTGACCGGGTCAAACCGGTGAACCAGACCGGACAGGACCGGACCGGTCGGTCCGGGTTCAGTCCGGAAATTTTTGAAAAAATCCGGTCCGGTCCGGGTTTCGGTCCGACAAATTTTAAAATTTCCTGTCCGGTCCGGTCCATTTTTTTTAAAATTTAAGGTAAAAATCGGGTTTTTGGACCGGACCGGACCGAACCGGGTCTTCGGTCCGCCTATCCGAATTTTTTCCGGTCCGGTCCGGTTTTCGGTCCGGACCTAAATTTTTTTTCCGGTCCGGTCCGGACGGGACCGATGCTCAGCCCTATGACTGGATATCCAGGTATTTCCTGACATGTCCAACAAATCTTAACGACAGACATTGATCTGTTGCTAAAAATCAGTTTCAGAAACTCTTAATCTATATCCATATGATAAATGTGGACACTCTATATATTTTCAGACCTCATACTGTTTTGGAAAGACTTGGGTGATTTATGTCTGGATAAGTGATGATACAAGACGTATAATTGTGTATTGTCTAGTTGTTTAATAATTTCTATGTATGTCCACACAAAGTTAGTTATCCATCGAAAAAGTAAATGGTATGTAGACAACATGAGTGACGCACCAATACATGTTATTCTATATCGTTGTATATTTGGAAAAAGTGAGATGTCATATGTTTGGATAAGTGATGACACAAAATAATTGTTTATTGTCCAATTGTTTTATACTATTTATGTATGTCCTGATAAAAATGTTATTTTGCAAAATGTTTATCAAACATATTATCTATATGTATCTCAAAAACATATTATACATTTTATATCCAGAAATGTTTGGCAGCAAACACAAGCGTAGGAAAATATATGCCTGAAATAGTAAGGATACAAGTTTGAGTAAATGTAGACATATTACCAACATATATCTGAATAACTGGATATCCAGATATTTCATAAAGATATATCTTGTTTGGTGAAGGCAATAAGAAGTCAAATGGAGTTAGGGGTGAGCAAAATTCGGTCCGGTCCGGGCACCCGGACCGCACCGAATTTTTCGATCCGGACCGAACCGGACCGAATTTTTTCGGTCCGGTCTTCGGTCCACAAAATTTTGGAAATTCGGTCTTCGGTCCGGACCGGACCAAAAATTTAAGGGGAAAATTCGGGTTTTGGACCGACCCGGACCGGACCGGACCGAACCTATTCGGTCCGGTTTTCGGTCCGGACTTCCCGAAAATTCGGGTTTCGGTCCGGTTCGGTCCGGTCCGGTCTTGGACCGAAACTCACCCCTAAATGAAGTGTTGAGGAAGGTTGCAGAGACATGAGTGTTTGACATCATCTCTTATCACGTTGCATTAAATTTTGGCGGGAATATGTAATGATTGCTTGTATTTTTCCACTAAACAATGAGGAGAGAAACTGACAAGTTATTTCAAACAAGTTGGGCGGCTGTGTGTAGTTTGCACAAAAGATTCCAAGTGGAAAACTCTCATAGGATGGACACAAAAGATTCCAAGGCTGAATGCGTGAGTGTGGAAAGAGAACGAAGTCCAAAAAGAGCCGAAAACAGAGTCCGCTGAGCATTCACTTTGGTCTTAGCCGATTGTGCTTTTGTGCTGAAGGAACAACGATCTGCTCTAGCTCTATTGGAACATTCTAAAGCGATTTTTGCGCCCACGGATGTTGAGAATATCTTGCTCGGTGGTGCATCCTTAGGTAGTGCCGTCGAAGATCCCAAGCTTGTCGGATTTGTGGGCGTCAAGGTAGCTGTGGGGAAGATCAGTAGATGACATTCGTGAAAGGCCTGCCTCCAACTGCCCCCATCCAAGGAAAGGCCGTGAAGGGTTTTATTTAAATTGAAATGGATTGAATCCAGCATTGGGCCCAGTTATGCTTTGGCCCACTTGGTTATTACAACCAAAGAAGTTGCTCAAGGCTTGAAAACATTTGATTGCTTGGGCCTGAATATTTATTTGGACTTTTGAGGCTTATTTGGGCCTCCCAAGGTCTGGTTTGGTTCCTTAGACAGCATTGTGTTCCAGTTGGGGCTTGAACGGTGAAGTATGTTCAAATTCCGTGGCCTCGCTAATTTTGAGACCTTACTTGACTCTTTGGCGAGGTTGTTCAATTGGTATTCCGATTTGTCTACTTGCATCGTCGATGAGTCGGGGATAAGCACCACCTCGGTCTTTGGACGTTAGAATGATCTCCGTAACGCGTGGCACCGAGAGTGTCCTTCGAATGGACGCACTTGAATGCATGTAACCGTAAGTACTTGCTTTTTAGTTTGTTTTCATCAATGTATACTAATTCTCCAAAATGCGACGCAACGTCATGAAAATATTCTGGCGTCCAAATGTCAAAGAGCATTCCCCGAAGTATGATCCAAATAGCAGCATTGGTAGTGGCGCAAACCTTCATATCTTAGACCAAATGATCAAGTTATAGGTTGCCGCCTCTAGTGTTGCGAGCACAGTGTCATGAAGACTCACCGTAATTGTAACATCTCGAACAGCGAAAAATTTAAACTTTTAAAATCAAATGAACCACAAGGATAAAGATCACCAAGAGTGGGGACATTACTCATAGAATACTCAAATATATCTGGTGCACCATATTACATAAGAGTTTGTCAAAAGAGTAATCACATCAGAATACGAAACACATAAAATATGTAATCACGACAACCTAAAATATGCAGACAACAAGATCTAGTCCCAAAGTGCAATCTCCCTCAGTCACCACCTGCTGGAACCTAACGCGGTCCTGAAAATAAACATAACAACAATGTCTGAGTTTTCATAAGGAAATCTCGTATGACAAGCTCACTTATATGCCCTATCATACTAGTATAGCATGACATGATACAAAGCAATAAAACAACATTCCACCAAGGGTAAAAACGGACATCCGTCCCGCAATCGATTCCGCTGCCACACCGGCTACACGGTCTACAATCGCCACCGCTGCCACACATGCCCTAAGGTCCACAACATCACCGCCACCACACAGGCCGCACGGTCCGCAACATCGCCGTCGCCACACAGGTTGCACGGTCCACAACCATCGGTGCCACACAGGCCACACGGTCCACAACCACATATCGTAGGCACATACGGTCTAGCGGACAGTACGCAACACATCCCCACACGCGGCTACACGAGCCAAAGGAATCGGTGAGGAGGCGTTCACACTTACGCGTAGGTAGAATCAGATCTGAAAACATCGTGGTCCACCACCACACCAACGGAGCCGTCGCTCAGGTTGGTCCATCACCGACGCCACACAGACTGCACAGTGTCTCACTCGATAGGTGCCCAATCGAGCTACCTACCGGAAATCATCAGCGACAGTCCATAGCCGCTACCACACATGCCACGCGTGATCCTCCCTACCGACACACAGGCCGCACAGGGGTCCTCCCGTCGCCACACAGGCCGCACGAGCTCGTGCAATCACGGACTATCAAGGCCAGTCGAACATATCCGCCACACAAAGGGCCAGACAATTGACAGATTTGGACCAAAGTCCGCGGGGTCATCGAGCTCCACGTGCAGACACCAACTCCGCCGCTATAAAAGCAGGGCAACGACCTCCGTAGCCATCCAGGCCGGTAGTTGCGTGCCCGCTGAAAGCAATGGGATCCACGATCCCTCATGTTGCTACTCTAATATGAGAGTCAAGGCATAATCTACGTCACACACTATAACACATAGGTGACACGTCTCAAGTATCCATACTCTTCCACATGGCGGTCCATGGGCAGGCACGCCCAACGTACCCATCGTCACCTCACAGCTCACGCTCTAAGCGAGGACACGGGTTTCCCTAGACAAAGTTGACACTTCACCAAGACCATGATTCTGTTCTGGGCTCAAACTAGGGCTGGCAAATTCATGTTTCGTGTCGTGTTTGATACGAACACGAATTGACACGAATTGTTTTTTTCTCGACACGAGCACGAATAAATAAGAAATAGTCTACACGAACACAAAAATCTAATCTTAAACCCGAACACGAATTTGGTAACCCAAACACGACCCACATTGACACGAATCCATTTTTCGTGTTCGTGTTGACACGAACACGAATTAACCTGAATAACTCGAACTGACTTGTTTGACACGAATTTTTACAAACACGAATTAACTTGAACACGAAATAACATGTTTGACACCAATTATGACATGTTTGACACAAATTTACACAAACACAAATTAACCCGAACAGGAACAAGCATGTTTAACACGAATTACACGAAACACGAACCCGACCCGAATTGCAGTTCGTGTCATTCGTGTCAACACGAATTACACGAAACACAAAATATTCCAACCCGAATCCGACCCGAATTATAGTTTGTGTCATTCGTGTCGACCTGAATCGTGATATTTAGTGTCGGGTTCAGGTTCGGGTTTCGTGTCATGACCCAAATTGCTAGCCCTAACTCAAACGGTCGACCGCTTCCGCAAAGGAATCGTTCGACCAGACGCCAACAATGGGTGAACTCTGTGCTCAAAACCTGATTCCCAACAGTCGAACGAAAGGCTAAAACCGGTCAACCGAACGTGGTCAAAATCCGGAGTATGGTCAAAAATATACAAGTCTATTCGGTCGACCGACCGAAAACTACCAGGGGCATCCTAGCAGTCTAGGTCATCTACCGGTCGAACAAGATACAACAATCGGTAGAACAACATACAATACAAATAGGTTCACTTAAGTTCCGGTCGGACCAAAGGTCAGGAACGGTCGACCGTTTGGATGGTCAACGTCCGGTCCAAGCGAAACACAAAGCAACGGTCAAACAACTGAGGGGTCTTGGTCGACCGAAAACTCCCAGACAATCCTCCGACCCACCAGCACATGCACAACCGATCGACCGCCACAAGGCGTCATTCGACCGGTGTTGGTTAAAGTCGGGCAAAATACACTAAATCGGTCGACCGCCCGAAGGCACCGGTCGACCGTTGGTCGACAACAACCTTGCGCCAGCCAAGGATTTTACGTCGTTTCTTGCCGTCAGTGAGGTCTCCGACCTCCCACGACCGACCACAACTCCACCCCAACGTGGGTGAGCAACAAGACATCTAATGCAAGAACTTGACATACATTCTTCGAGAAGAACCACGTTCGTCAGATCTCCGCAACCAACGCCGGTCCACACTACACGCGCCACCTCCTCTTCGCGCCTTCTTCCAACCACGTCTTTTCCTCGCGCACGCCTTGCTCGCACCACCACGCCGCATGAGATTCAGAGGGGGGAGCAGAGACGTGCGGGAGAGGAAGAGAAGAAGAAGAAGAAGAAGAAGAAGAAGAAATGAGAGTAGAGAGGGAGAGATGTGAGTTGAGTGTTTTTCTCTAACAAACACACCCAACCACACCCTACGACACCCCCACCCATGCCTCCCATCACATCAGCCATGCTTCCACCATCACTCCTCTTATTCCCCATGCAAACCACCACCACTAAACATCATTAGCCTCTCAATTTGGTTAGGGTCTTTACAGTAAGGATCTTTATATACGGACGCGGGCGTCCGTGACGCGCATTACATGACACTTCAACTGTGGTGAGTCAGCGTCCAGTCAGCTTGACACGTGGTCCTCTCCCTACACGCCTTTTTTTCTTTTTCTTTTTTAAATCGACGGTTCTTTGAGTACGACGGTTCGTTTCCAAATTAAACGATTAAACAACGTGCAGACACTAGTGTGGCGACGGTCCGAGTCTCGAGGAAGGAAACGAATAGACCCATCGAAAGGGAAAGGAAAGTCGATCTTTGTGTCTGTACCTCTGAACAGAGAAAGCCGAACAATAGTTCCTCTCGGTGTGTTTCACAACAAAACGAGAAATGGATTCGCCGAGTAATGTTGTCGCTCCCAAAGTTGTGGCTAATCAGGTGGGTCGATTTAGGTTTTTTTCGTGGTTGGATTTGTTATTTACAAACTTTCTTTTCCTTTTTTGTTTGTTTTAGGGAAGTACGTACTACTTCCGGGAAACGAAGTGTGGTTGGACGACGATTCAAAAGAAATTCGGTAGGATGAAGGACGTCGAAAAGGAGGTTTTCCGGGGACCACTTTCGGTCACTTCCTACATTTTCCTAACATTCCAACGGACAATGAAATACTCAGTTGGTTCGTCGAACACTACGACGCGAAAGAGGTGGGGCTGAGAATAGGATCAGGTGTAGTCCCTTTTACAGTTGAAGACGTTGCCCTAATTCTGGGGCTAAGAGTGTGTGGGAAGACAGTTGTTATGGAACCCACGGGCGTACAGAAGCGAGACGAGGTGAACCTTGATAACACTCAACTATTAATGCATCTGACTGCAACCAGTGTGATGGGCGACCCTGAGGAGTATGTCCGACTCCTTTTTTGTTTCATCTTTAATCAAAACCCGATATCTAATCCTCCACCCGCTGGACTCTCATCCATATTTCTTTTCTTTTTAGTTTTTCTTTTGTTGTTCTTGCTTTAGAAAATTAAAAACCAAAAATCTCAAACCAAACATATTTCTCTTTCTTCCTTAATTCGAAAATCACAAAAATAACAATATCTCTCCCTCCTTGTGTTCGACCCGTACTTGCCACGTCTTCATTGACGTTGTGCACTTGCAGTATAAACTTAATTCTCATCAAGTTTTTGGCGCCGTTGCCGGGGAGGCGACGATGATTTTGTTTATTTTTTGTGATTTCGATTCTATCTTGTTTCTCGTGTGCGCGATCTAACTATTTGGGTTTGCGTTTCAGGAGACAACAGAGTGCGCAGCGAAATCCGGGCACAGTTGGAGCAAGAAGGGCGGCGGAATCGCCGCACACCAAGAACAACGTGCGGCGGATTCGCCGCACGTTTGAAGCATTTGGGCTTCAATTTTTTCTGAGGTCGTCTCCATCTCTGGGTGGACGCGTAGAGCATCTGGGAATTTTTGAGAGTGGGTGGCGAACTCGTCTGAGCATTGCGGAGGTAACTTTTCTTGCCTTTCTCGTAAAATCTTAATTTTCGAAAAGTTCCTTTTCGTAGAACTGCACGTGTTTGGGCAAAATTCCATAATTGGCAATAATTCAACTCTAACCTAAAAATTGGCAAAATTAGAAGGACTTAGTGCATCCATCATATAGTGTTTTGTTTGCATTATTCTTGCTTAATTCTTGCAAATTAATTCTTGTTGAAGAGTGCTGGAGGCAAGGTTCGTGTGCGGTTTTTTAACGATTGCATTTAAGCATATAATCTAGTTTGCATACAACCTTGCAATTGTCCCCCACTAAAAAGACCAATGTTTGACTATCTTTGCTAGATTTAAGTTAAACTATCTTAAGGGCAACTCCGTAGGAAAAGATACGGTGGGGATTTCATCACCCTTCCGTGACCCACAAATCACAATCCTAAAGTGTCACTCAAGCCTAAAATTAAAATCAATTAGACATTGACCCTAAGGATCCAGACTCAATTAAGGAGAAGATTGGTTTGACTTGCTATGACCTGAACCTGATCGAATTTAATTTGGTGTCTAGAAAGTGTTTTTGTGTTGACGTAAGTCTTCCAAGCGAAGTGGTTGTCTAATTGGCACTGACTCTGTCGGAAGCGCCCCCACTAGCTATACACTATCTGGCCAAGTTGGTTTGATTAGTGAGGGAGGTGAATCAAGCGAGCCAATTCGACTCAACCAGTTAGGAGTCGTCTAGAATTAGGCTCCCTTAGGTCTAGGATTGTTTGAACCGTGCTTGTTTAGGAAACTTCTGACCAACCCTCTCATCTATCTTTTAGAGTTAAGTTTCCCTTCTCCTCTTAGTCATCTTCTTCTCACATTCTTCTACGTTAGAGTATCCTCCCCTTTACACTCTCTCGTAGCATTGTTAGGGTCGAGTCGAGCATTTTTTACGAGTTTAGCCTCGTGGTAGTGTGAGTGGTCGACTCTAGAGTTCTTTGTGAAGATGGATGGTTACATGGGCGACCATCCATATCATTGTTGGGACCAGGACAATTCGTCCTGGTATTCCAGACCCATGCAACCTGGGGTGGCTCAACAAACACTTCGTATGGTTGGGATAATCCTAATTGTGTGACTGAACAATCTTCATATTGGGGTAACATGAGAGAGACACCGACTGCTAGACCACAATCTAGTTATGTTGGATCATATGCTGGTCGAGAAACTGAGACATTACAACAAACTTTGACCTCCTTCATGCGTAGGACAGACAACATGAGTGCACCGGTGGCTCCAGTAGTCGTACCGTGCGACTGTTGTGGGTTGAGTGGTCATGTTATCAGGGAATGCCCTTATGTTGCCCCAGAGCCTGAGTATGAGCATACCTTTTCCCAAAATGCTCAATATGACTATTACGCATCCGCGTACAACCCGAGAGTGATGGATTCGTGGAGAGACAATTCATATCCAAATTCTTATACTTCATTTTCACCTCAGTATCCTCCTCCCGAATACCCAGAATTCTACCAACACCCCACTTCAAATCATTGGACTCATTCTCAGCCCACCAACACCCAACCTCAAAATTTCTCAAGCTCTGACTTGAACCTCATAGTTGACTGCATACCTGATTCCCTGGAACAAACTTTCCTTACGTTCATGGAAACCACTCAACAGTCCGTACAAAATATGGTACTGTAATTGAGTCAAATATTGCAGCAATTACGTAAACGTGAGGAGAGTAACTTTTCTTGTCAACATGAGGATTCATCTTTTGATATCGAACCACCACCACATCCACAAATTCAAAACACAATCTTTCAAAGTCAAACGCCTAGTCAGTCTGAAGGACTTGGGGTTTCAATTCACGATCACTTAGTGGAGGATTCGATTCACATTGAGAATAAGATGAACCAATTTCATCTTGAGTCGGCACATGATTGTGCCTTATCTTCTTGTCCCGTGGCCCTTGAGCCACATGATCTTCATGTTGTGCCTCTTAAGGACTCACCTCTGGTGGAGCAAGAGCTCTCTAGCACCCTCAATTTCAAACAACTTGATGAGAGTTTGTCTCTCACTATTGTTCCTGATCATCTTGGAAATGATGGAATATCAAACAACTACATTGCTCATGAGGGTATTAGCAGTTCCTTGAAGGATACCTTAGGTATGAGACCCATTTTTTGTTCGCGTAGTGAGTCAGACTTGCCTAACGAGGTTCTTGACCTCGCTCCGACGCACCAGCCAGTTGGTTGGAGAGTTTGGATTGACGATCATAACTTCAGCACCGCAACAGGAGAAACTCTTCTTCCGTTGCCCATTATTTCCCAAACTCTCGAGAGGTTCAAGCTCTTTCAGTTTGATTCTTTGAATAGGACGCATTTGCGTCCAATTCATGAACCTCTCATTTCATGCGTATTCTGGCCCCGCGTGGTGTCATGTTCCCTTTCCAAGTGCATTGACCCACTTTTGAGATTCTCATTTGATGTCCTTTGATAAATGAAGATGAGAACTTATGTTTGTACATAATTATATTAAAAAAAGTACAATAAAAGACTCCTTCAAAGAGCATCGTTTGTGTGGACTCCAACCCTTGAGTATTTGGGCCACATTTGTTTCCCGTATTTGAATCCCTTCTTTAGCATCTCACAGGTTTTGAGGGAATTCGGGTTTTGTCCATCAACATAGCCATGAACTTTACTTTGTACTTCACGTTGGTGAGATCTTTCCTTTTTCATGCATAAATCCATGTAGTATCTTGCTCACTTTCATTGAGGACAATGCATGATTTAGGTGTGGGGGGTGTTTATCTATCTATATATTCTGTTCTTTTAAAAAAAATATTCCATGACATAGCTTAAGATTGAACCGTCAAAACCCGTGTACAAAATGCATTGAGTTTTTGTTCCTTATTATATAGTTTGCTTGTAGAAATTATGACATAAATCTAAGTTCCAAAGAAATAACTCATTACCCTTTAAGACATGTATGCATTTAAATTGGATGAATCAAATCTTTGAAGTGGTTGATAAAAAGCAAAGGTTGAGGAAAATATACCGGGAAGTGTGGACTTCTAATAGCAATTAAGCCTTGAGGAAAATAAAAGTAAATAAAAATAAAAATAAAAATAAAAATAAAGGAATAAAGTGAGGATAGCACATTTTGCAAAATGATTACAAAACCCAAGCCTTCGAGTCACTGGTCCGTAGGGGTATCTTGCAACCCGGTAACTTGAGTCTACCAGCTCGGGATTATCGACCAAACTCGCTACACGAATGCAAAAAAGGGTAAAAGTGTCAAAAAAAGCAAATGTGTTGAATCACGGAAAAAGAAAATATACTTTAAGATACTCAAGGCCCAAAGTTAAAAGAATGATCCATGTCATGGTTGATCCGAATGATACTTCACCACCAGAGGAGGCGTGCAAAATAATTTAAGTGATAACATGTGTAGAAGGGTTAGTGGTGTGAATGTTGGAAGAACAAAGACCAAGTCAGGTTTCTTATAAGTTAGATTTATATAATGAGCATGAAAGAATTCTAAGTGAGATGTATAAGGTTGAGGTGGAGATATTGAGAGTTATTAATGAAATATTGAATTAAGACTTTGTGAGTGTGTCAACTGAAAACCCTCACGAGACAAAACTCGTCCTCTAAGGAAACTTGGGGGTTTAAAGGCTTGTTGCACATGCTAAGTGCAACCGTGATTCCTACGAAAGTGAGTTAGGATTTCCCTGTTTTTATTTTTCTTATATTATGAAAAAATAAAATAAAATAAACGAGTCTTTATGATAGAAACAAGTCTTTTGCACGTGTTTATGCTCGGGATATGGGTAATTTGCATTCAGGTCCCTATATCCTGTAAATAAGACTAAACACATACCTTAGTAGCATTTATTGATATAAAATTAATCTAAATGAAAGACATATGATGCAATGTATGCAATGCATTAATCTTCAACCATTTTTTGTTCTTTGATGGAACGCTTCAAACCAAAATGTGGTTCATGAAGCATTTGAGGGACTTCAAATGCATCAACAGATATGCATGGGCACGTGCAGTTCACACATTCTTGGTTCAGGGTCTGGAGGAAACCAGCTTAGAACTGCAGGAAAGGAGATCGGTCGGGAACTTCATTATGAAGTAGGGTTGCATCGATGGTTGTGTAGCAATGCTACAAGTAATAAATTTTGTCCGGAATACGTTGTGTGTCTGTCCGAAATCAGTCGTGTGTATGTCCGGAATACGATGTCTGTTTGTCCAGAATAAGTAGTTCGGTCTGTCGGGAATAAGACGTTTTGTCTGTCTGGAATACGTTGTGGGAAAGTCCAGACTAAGTTGTGAGTCTGTCCGGAATTGGAAGATTGTTTGTCCGGAATAGTTGTGAGTGCATATTTAGTTGGGTTTCTGTCCGGAATACGTTGTGTGGTTGTCTCGAATCAGGCGTGTGTCTATCCGGAATACGATGTCTGTCTGTCCGGAATAAGTAGTGTAGTTTTTGTGAAGTCCTTATTAACATTTAATCTTTCCCATTTGATGGTGTGACTTTGTGAGAAATTCAAATTGAGGGAGCCCAGACAAGCATATCCACGGATGAAAAGTTGGACGGAAATGTTTGGGAAACGTTTAACCCTGAGGAAATGGTAGAACGTGGAATCACCTTAGCCGAGATTTACAACGGCAAATTCGACCTGAAGGGGCCTCCATCACTAAGTGAAAGGGAGATGCAACTGATTAGTTCCGGTCAAAATCTTACTCAAGAGTCGCACAAAGCAAAGGGGCCAGCTTCAACATGTACTCTGCCAAGGCTACAACTTAGAGATTGCAGTATTCCATTGGACCTGCTGCTACAAGAGTTGGAACTGAGTGAGGTGAAGACAAAATGGCTGCAAGCCGAAGCAACCCTTAAGAAGGCGACTAAAGAGGTTAACAAACTGGAGGAAGAACTGAGGATGTCCCACGAAGAGTGTCGGAGGCTGAGCGAAGAAATTGTGTCTCTACGAGGAACAGGGGCATGTGAAACTCACTTTGGGGAGAAGACCCAATATGTAAATATAGAGGAGGATCAGGAGGAGGAGGAGGAGAAGGAAGAAGAGAGGAAGAGAGAAGAGCAGAAGGCAGAAAAGAGGAAGTGGGGAGAGGAGAGAAGAGGAGAAGAAAAAAAAGAGGGAGAGGAAAGACAAGGAGGAACAGAGGAAAAAAGAGGAGGACAAGGAATAAGAAAGGAACAGTGTGGAGAAGCAGAAAGAAGAGAGGAAAAGATTGGAGAAGAGGAGAGAGGAGGAGAATGCGGAATAGAGGAAGAGGGAGGAGAAGAAGAGAGAGGAGGAAAAGGAAGAAGAGAGGAAGAGAGAGGAGGAGAATGCGGAACAGAGGAAGAGGGAGGAGAAGAGGAGAGACGAGGAGAAGGAAGAAGAGAGGAAGAGGGAGGAGACGAGGAGAGAGGAGGAGAAGGAAGAAGAGAGGAAGAGGGAGGAGGAGAAGAGGAGGAGAAGGAAGAAGATAGGAAGAGGGAGGAGAAGAGGAGAGAGGAGGAGAAGGAAGAAGATAGGAAGAGGGAGGAGAAGAGGAGAAGGAAGAAGATAAGAAGAGGGAGGAGAAGAGGAGAGAGGAGGAGAAGGAAGAGGGAGGAGAAGAGGAGAAGGAAGAAGAGAGGAAGAGGGAGGAGGAGAAGAGGAGACAGGAGGAGAAACCAAACTAGGGTGTCAAAAGACAACGCTCGAGGAAAGATGAGGAAGAGTGGGCTAAGAAGAAGAAGGTGGAAGCGGAGCAAAAGAGAAAAGACAGAGCGGCCCAAAGGAGCTTACCGAAAAAGGGGAAAAAAAGAAGACGACAATAACACGTTGGCTCTCCACTTAGGGTCGACGAGGCCTGATGTTGACATGACCGCATTGGGGACGTTGTCAGCTGATGAGGTCAACGTGTTATTGAACTTGACCGCACCCAGCAAGGACCAGACAAAGGTGATATGGAGAGTGGACATATGTAGTCTAACACACCGTGAGCTGTAGGAACTAATAACGCCGGTGATGGATATGGGCGACGAAACAATGGATGCGATGATTTCGGTCCTCCAAGGAAGACGACAAACATGAAAGTGTTGGCTTTTTTGCCTTAATCTATGTTTTGATGATTTAATCAACCTAATCTTAATTATGATCAAGTAGAGTAGCAGACATGTTGCATTGCATATATATTGCTTTGTGCTAACCTCTACAGGTGATCAAAACTCAAGGAAGAAAGGAAAATCAAGTCAAGACATGTAATCAAGCTCCTTTGAAGACATGTATTTTGTATTTTCTTTGAGTCTTAGGAACTTGTGTAAATTGAGCATACTTGAGCTAAAATCAACTTAAACACATACTAGGTTCCTTATAGAAGTCACACACGAAATTTCACATAATTTGGACTTCAATAGATCACCCAAACTTAGACCGGAAAACACTAAACCTGAACCCTAACAGTCTGCCCACATTCGGTCGACCGTAACAAACTGTTCGGTCGACTGAGTGATCATTCATCTTGTTTTTGTTTTCACTGCCCGGTTTCGGTCGACCGTATATGCCCTTTCAGTCGACCGTATGAACTTATTTTTCTGACCGTTTATTTTGACGTATTATACCCAATGGTCGCATTCGTATTAACCAAATATACCCCAAATACATTTCATGTATCGGTCGACCGAGGACCTTGTTCGGTCGACTGAATATCTGTCTCTTGACAAACCCGAACCTCCTGGACAAAATCGGTCAATCGCTAGACCTTAGCTCGGTCGACCGAATTGATCATTATTTGTCAACCCCAAAGTGTCTGGTGAAAATCGGTCGATCGAACCCCTTTCGGAGTTCGACCGTTCACTTAAGTGTACCTAAGTCGTAGCGCTGGGTGGTCGACCGTTACCTAACCAGTCGACCGAACTGAGTTCGAAACTACCAAACGGTCGACCGTTCAGACCGATCCGGTCGACCGAATTAACTCAGAATTGGGTCCTGCGAGTTTCTGTTTTGTGTATCCTACACCAACACTCACCCAATCAACCTCCAACGGATATATTTTCTTTAATGCCTATATAAAGAGTTGTAAAACACATTTTAACACAACTCTCCCACTACATACTTGTCCAAAATATTAGAGAGAATCTCAAACACTCCAAGCCTCCAATTTCCACACTTAAGATCAATTCCACATCATAAGCTAAGTGTGCTCAAGTTAGAGAGTGTATTTCACTCAAGTTTTTGTTTGTGAAGAAGCAAGGACTTCAGTGAAAGCCCGAAGTGTTCCTCTCGGATTGTGAGAGAAGAAAGTCAAGCAAGCAAGGGTGTTCGCGGTGCTTGTTTTGTAAAAGGTGTTCTCTCCCGGCCCGGAACGGGGAGTGGATAGTGAAGTCGTAAGCGGAACTCGAAGTGTTGAGCGGAGCTTGCAAGAGAGGACGTAGGCGGTGGCCGAACCTCTGTAAAACCCTCGTGTCCATCGTGGTTTGCATTATCTTCCTTTTACTTGCTTGTTTAGTTTAAATTCCGTTGCATATCTTTGATAGATCAAACAAGTAGGTAATTAGCGTAAAATTGTGATTAGTATTGTGGACCCATAACACACACAATTCGAATCAGGGCGAATTGTGGAGGGTCAAGGCGGAGCAATTGATGATTGTATACTCCCTGAAATTAATGGATTGTCTCCAATAGAGACCGTAAATCGCACAACCATGCTGGTCTGCAGGCCATTGACATCTGGTGGTTGCCTACGGCCCCGTCTACGGAGTTCCTGTAATTCAACAGTACGTCTAGGGTGCTAGATCGAGGTGAAGATCCAGACGTGCTGGTTGGCGCACATGAATGCGCAGAAGCAGAGGTGGCTAAATACTGGAGGGAAGTGTTGAAGGTTGATTGTCCATTGAGAATCCTCAGGAAGCAAAGCCAACGACAATCACCTGGGAGCAACGATTGTGGAGCGTATGTTTTATACTGGATCAGGTGTTTAATGCTAAAGCTTGACCCGACGAAGGAGAAGCACCAGAAGACCATTCACTGTATCAGGGGCGAATTGGCGGTCTGGTTACTTAGGGACTCCCATTTGTGTGTGGAAATCTAAAGACCAATTTCTGGAGTGTTTTCTTTTTTACCTGTACGAATTACAAACTCCATTTTTTTAAAGATAGGAAATTGCAAATTACAAACTCCATTTTTTTAAAGATAGGAAATTACAAATTACAAACTCCATTTTTGGAGTGTTTTATTTTTTAAACGTAATCCAGACAGATCCAGAACGTAATCCGGACATACTAGAACCATAATCTGGACACACGAACGACATAATTGGTACATGCTAGAACGTAAATCGGACAGACCAGGACCTTAATCTGGACACAAAAACCACATAATCCGGACAGACCAGGACCTTAATCTGGACACAAAAACCACATAATCCGGACAGACCAAGAACTTAATCTGGACACACAAGCCACATAAAATTGATGCATTTGGCACATTTTACAACCTAATGAATTAGTATTTATACTAAAACCTGGACAAACCCACAGTATAATCGGGATAAATCTCCCACTTAATCCGGACAGACCGAGAACGTAATCCGGACAAATCCAGAACGTAATCCGGACAGACTAGAACCATAATCTGGACACACGAACAACATAATTGGTACATGCTAGAACGTAAACCGGACAGACCAGGACCTTAATCCGGACAGACGATGACCTTAATCAGGACAGACCAAGACCTTAATCTGGACACAAAAACCACATAATCCGAACAGACTATGTGAAATGAAAGCTTCCTATGCGATCCAAACGAGACGACCCATTATGTCGTCGTGACGACGAAGCGCATCCTTCTCCATTATGTCATCGTTTGGGTACATCTTGTCTCGATGGCTCCTTTGAATATCCTTCCGCCATCGATTAACGATGTAAGACTCCGGAAGTAATGCATTAGGATCTAAGCGTGCAATGACAACAAAAATGTGGCAACATAAAAGACCAATGTGCTGAAACATTCTACAATCACATGTGAAGTTCGTAGATCTAATTTGTACTATGAAACATTTTGACAGTCGCTGCTCACCACACAATACACGTTCAGATACTTTGTAATGGAATGTGTCACCTGTATTGAACTCCTCCGTACTATCGGAGTATATCATCTTCCCAATTTGTAATTGTACTTTCTTGAAGACCCCTACCGTATACAACTCGCTCAACTGCCTCTCGAATGGATATATTGAAACTAATTGGGGACTCTTATGAAGACAATTGAAATCTGATTGAGCTTCCTTCTCATACTTATGGCGGAGCGCGAGTTCGTATTGTTGAACGAATTGCGTATGTGTGGTCTTAGATGTCAGGTACTCGCCGAAAAAGGTGTCCATACCCTCACTTCTCTGAGTAGATGTCATTCCTACGAAGAAACAATCTCCAACAAATGCAGGTATCCAGGACCCTCGGATTGCATAAATCTATTGGAGCCAACTATGGTTATGAAGGTTAAAATCACCAAGAAAACCCTGCCAATTACGCTCAAATTCTGTTGGGGTTTTGGAATCGAATACAATCAATTTGAGATCAAATAGCATGTGTTTCCGATACTGCGTCGGCAACTTCACGGGAGTTTTGTTCATTATGTGTCATATACAAAATCTGTGCCTCGCGTCTGGGAAGACATTCCTCACAACAGCAGTAATGGCGCCACATTGATCTGTTATGATCGCCGGGGGACTTATATCTGCATGGACGGGGGCAATTTTAAATGAGCGAGTCATATATTCAAAGGTACGAAAAACTACTTTGAAAACTTAATCCGGACAAACACACAACTTATTCCGAACAAACCCACAAAGTATTCAGAACAGACACACGACTTAATCCTGACAAACATACAACTTATTCCGGACATACACCCACCTTATTCCGGACAGACACGCAACTTGTTCCGAACAAACACACCACTTTGTTTGGATAGAACGACAACTTATTCTGGACACACTCAAAACTTAAACCGGACAGACATATATCTTATTCCGGACAGACCAGGACCTTATTCCGGACAGACAAGCTACTTTATCTGGATAGAACCACAACTTATTCTGGACACACTCAAAACTTACACCGGACAAACATACATCTTATTCCGGACAGAGCATGACCTTATTTGGACAGACAAGCAACTTTATCTGGATAGAACCACAACTTATTCTGGACACACTCAAAACTTAAACCGGACAGACATACATCTTATTCCGGACAGAGCAGGACCTTATTCCGGACATACAAGCAACTTTATCTGGATAGAACCACAACTTATTCTGGACACAATCAAAACTTAAACCGGACAAACATACAACTCATTCCGGACAGACACTCACCTTATTCGGGACTGACACATATTTAAACTAACTATATTAACAACATGAAGCATAATACTGAAATGAAACTACACTAAGCAAGCAAGAAATACTAAATAAACTTAAAAGGAAAGGAAAGACTAAACAAGCATGCACAAATTAAAAGACAAGATTAAAAGAAACTAGAAGAATTATTTTATTAACAAATGACTCACATTGAAGGTAGCATTCTTCTCCACCTTGAGTTTTTGCTTCAATGCTCACTCCTTAGTAGAGAGAATGCCACCAAGCAATGGGTGATTACAATGGAAGGTGAAGAGTTCTATTTATAGGCATGGAAAAAGCTAATTCGGGACAATCCCCCGATGTGGGACTAAACCAATACCAAAAATAGCCTAAACAAACATTAATACAAGTCCAGGCGAAATCTTAGCAGATCTGGGATGATCCAGACCGCCAATTGGCGGTCTATAAGGCCCAGATCCGTCTGCCTTTTGTGTTGGACTTTGCTTGAAGTATTTCTTGGTCTTGGATGCATCTACTTGGTTTGTTGGAGCTCCGACCCGAATCGAATTGCCAAAATACTCCACATGATGGTGTGGAGTTTCCTGTTTTGCTCTTAGGTCATTCGGTCTTACGATCAGGTCATTCTCCCTTGCATCTTAGTCCACAGGTCTCACAATTAAGTCTTTTTCCTGCTTTTGGGTCCTTTCATGGCTCTTCTCTTCAAACCTCTTTATTCCTGAAAACTAAACATAAAACTCGTCACGTAGCATTGCTTATGTGTAAGATAATGGATATAAGATACAAATATAAGCATGAAATGATGTCAATCAAGGAGAAAAAAAAAATTGATAATCCTTTTTGCTGACATGGATGAAGCCAACTCAGCAGCGTCCTCAATGGACGTCCTAAATAGCGGCCACTAATCATTTTCCTTACCGTAATTGCTTGAAAGAGCTCGCAGGCTGAGCCCCACATGCTCTGGCCACTTTTGTGCAAGAGTTGCTGCTAAATCATTCTCCTTAGCTAATCCACTTCTAATGATGGCCACCACACAACATGAGATCGAGCTCCCTCAAGTTGCGAAAGGAGGCCAAACTTTGTCGGATGCGAAGTGGATAAGGTTGCGACGAGCCATAGACGTTGTGGTGGAGAATCTTTTGGTCCTTACTGAGGAAGCATTTTTATTTTGAAGATGGTTCCGGGCAATATTACATTGCCTTTTAACATGTTATTGTTTATGACACTCGAAGCGAATGGTCTTTGAACCATTGGTTGCAAATGTGTTTTTGTGCTTTAAGTTTGCCTTTCTGGATCTGATTTTTATACAGGGAATAGTGTTAGGTTCCTTTTGCTTTTCGTATGGGAAGAGTTGATTTGGTTCTGAGGTCGCAACAACCTCAACGTACGACTTGGGAGTAGGTGGCATAGTCTTGCAAGTTAGCATTTTTTTATGACCTAGAATTTCCTGACACTTGCCCCACTTTGGGATACTTTGGGACATGCATGCTACGACTCTAAACTGGGGGTGGTCCAACACTATTTTCACCGAAACGTTTGACATGTCGTTGTTGGGATTTGAATCCGGAATGTGTGTTCCTCTCATCCCTAAGACCATGAATAACCATGTCCGGACTACCCCCACTTGCCCCGCTCTCTCTCTGTCACGTCAGTTTCTCTCTCTACCATGTCAACTTCTCTCTCTATCACGTAAGCTCACAACCCACCAAAAAATTTCTCTTGCTCACGCCCAGAAACACTACAAACACCCTATATTCTCTCCCCTACACGTCATTTGGAGATTAATATTAGGTAAAAAAAGTTCACAAAAAAATCTACAAAATCAAAACAAATAAGAAACATATTTTCAGAAAAAACAATTTGATAAAATAATTAAAAATAATGTTTTTAACAAAAAAAATAACGAATGAGGGGGGAAGGGGGTACCCAACGAAATCACCCACACGGGAAGGTGATCACGAGCTCTGTCGCCCGATTTCACGCCCGGGTGGGAGAAGTGCGGGCTTCCGTGGCACCCACTTTACGAGGGAAAGCCGACGTAGTTGGGCGCCCAGTTCATCCGTCCCCGTTAAGGATGCTCTAACCAACTTGACTACCTCGAGGGAGAGAAGTTAGCACTTTCCAGATTCCCCGTTGTTCATTAAAATGGTCATCCTGCTATTTGCAGGTTGTACTTGTGAGAAAGGTATGTTGGAATGTTCTTTATGTCAAGAGGTATGGTTTACGACGAGGAGGGTCATCTGCCTAGGTGAGCCGCAATAAATGGTTGAAGGTCTAATGGAGACCGTTGTGGTGCTTGGACGTTGTTGTCCAGTCCAAACTTAATATTATATATGACTGTATGGCCAAAAGGTCACGTGATTCCAGTGAATGTGGGACCAGGAGTCTAATTAAGTTGTCTTTTTAACAAATGATATAATGCTTATCTTAAGCAATTTAAGAGCACCCTTAACGGATGCTCTCCGGGACGCCCGGACATCCCTCCCTTAACGGCAGGGCGAGCCCGGGCGGGGGCCACGTGCCCCTCCTCAATTCGTCCGAATTTTTTTTTTTTAATTTTAAAGATAAAAAATATTTATAAATAATTAGGATAATATATTAATTATGTAAATTGAATTAAATTAATTAGGTATTGAAAAATAATTGAAAAAATATTTTATGATTAATTAACTTTTTTTTACTTATTTAGATAAAAATAAAATTAAAAAAATCATAAAAAAATTAAGAAATAATAGTACAATACTCATACATTTCGGAAACAAAATACAATATAAATACAGAATACGAAATACAACAGAAATAATGAAAGGAAAGACAATCATCCTACGGATACGAAATTTAAACTACCAGAATACTGATATACTACCACAGACATATTGAAAGCATAAGCACCTACAGATATCCTTGTGCTTTAGCCCACTCCTTGAGTTCAACAAGTGTTTCTTTATCTAATTCGTCCTTGTTTTCCTTCTTCATTAGAGCGAAGAGGACATCAAGTTTCTTGCTGTTCAGTTCCCTTTGGAAATTCGCCTCAGCTTTGATGTGTTTCCTCTCCATTCGTTCTTCGTAACGTAAATATTTTTCCTTTTTCACTTTTGCGCTATATTCAATTTGTTTCCCCAGTTCTAACATATCAGGATCAAGTTGTGCCTGAAATGGTTGTTTCCCTTTCTTTTTTTTGGCTTTTTTAACACCATCAGGACGAGGACATATTTCGAACACCATTTCATCTGCTGACGGTGTTGCGTTACTCTCATCGTCGTCGGTGTTTTTTCTTTTCCCGCTGCTAAAACTCTCCGGACTTTCTGCAGCGACGTTTCCGGTGGGAAGTCCAAGCGCAACAGACTCCCATCTGAGGTCACGCGCATATTGTAGCTCCTCGATGCCTGAGAAGTCCAAGCCTCGATTCAATCGTCTCGTCGTTTGTGAGTCACGCGCATACTGTAAGTCCTCGATGCCTGAGAAGTCCAAGTCTCGATCCAATCGTCTCGTCTTTTGTGAGTCACGCGCATATTGTAGGTCCTCGATCCTGAGAAGTCCAAGCCTCGATCCAATCGTCTCGTCTTTTTTGAGTCACACGCATACTGTAGGTCCTAAATTTTAAATTTATTAATTTGTGGTTTTCTAAATTTTAATAATTTTTCGTATTTATTAATTAAATGTTAATTAAAAACGAATGAATTGTTGATATTAAATAATTACGATAATGATTATTAATATATTTTGTTGATTGTTGAAAGAGTTTTGGAGAGAAAAATAAAAATAATGACGTGACAACAAATATTGTAGCGTGACTGTGTGGATTGGGTAATGGTTAAGGATTTTGTAGGACGGTTGATTTGTGCTGACGTGACAGAGAGAGAAAGAAGGGCGTCCGGGAACTTGCCAGACGCTGTTAAGGATGCTCTAAGCTGTCATTTCGAGAGAGTAAGAAGATCTTTATCGTTCTTCCCCAATATGTGTTCGCCGACGCCGTTCCTCGGGCTTTGCTTCCTTCGTAAATTTAGATATTCCACTCCGTGGAAATCCTCTCCTCTTTTGTTTGAGGTGATAGACAAATTTCTAAAATGTTATAATGCCCTTTTAAAGGCAAATGACCGGATTTCTAAATCGGCGAGGCAAAAGGACGGGATGAGTGAAAAGAAACTTTGGTGCACCTGACCGCTTTTGGCCTTAAGAAACTTTCGCCGTCCAAAAAGCTCGCCTTGTCGATGCAAGAGTGTATGTCGCTTTGACGTAGTTTCGTTGCTATGATAGGAACATATAACAATACCGTGTTCGAGAGATACAAATGAGTCACTAGGAAGAAGCGACGAGATATTAGCTAAAAACAACGACGTGGCATCGGTGAGGGAGCTGGACAGACGAACGAAAGTTAGAGAGAGGGAGAGGGCTAATGATAAGACGAGAATGCGGGACATGTATAGTTCCTACGTTATTTTTATCCCCACATGTCTAACAACATTGACATTAGTCAAAAAATTGAAAGATGAACAACATAAGGTACGATTTGCATATAAATAACAAAGTGGGCGTTATAAACGAAAATCCACCCAGATGAAGGACAAGGACGCAAATTATGTAGAAAACTGTCCGTGAATGGAAGATACAGATTTGGGACAAAACACTTTCTTGGATGTTCGTACAAGATTCCTGTCGCGTGAATAGTGCTGCTGTGCAGAAGTGGTCTGTTGGATCCGACTCCGTTGGCTGTGCAGCTTTAAACAGGATAACTGATTTACAGGTACTAAAATAAGTCAATGCAATTTGCAAAGACAAGCAAGAAAATTGGGATTCTATTTTTTCACTTCGTGCGAGAACAATAAAATAAAATTAGACCAACAAAATTAAGACACCATTAGGATAAGTAAACCCGCAATATATTAGGATACAAATTGCACGAACTCGTGATTATTTACAATTTGCAACATATTCAACAGGAATGCTGTGTACTTTAGCACGTTGATTATTTCTTATGTGTGTATACGTTATTGTTGGGGAATACGTCTAATTGTCATGGGTGTTTAGTAACATGATATTTCTGAAGTGACCTATTATTTGTAATCATTTATCCCCAAAATATATGCAAGACAATCTACCTTAGATCTGCTGGTATAGTTGCAAGTCAACCGCAAATGTAGTATGGTTAACCATTTGTCATCAACTGAACATGTGGCTTCTAACGAAACAAGATGAAATGCATCTAAAAAAACATCATTTTCCCCCTCCTATTTCGGCGGTACACTGTGTAAATGAAAACAGAAAATGGTAATCAGGCTAGATGCACATTTGTGTGCCTCCAACATAAAGCTACTTACCTATGTGATAATGTGTTTTAAAGAGTCGGGTTGAAAGTACTTTAACACATACAAGATTCTGCGATTTCAGTGCTAGTGAAGTCGAGATTTGACAATCATACTCCTTCGGCAGAACAGATTCATTCGGTGACGAGATGCATGCTTAGGAGAAGTCCAGGAACCGCTGCTTCAACCTCTCATGGAGCTCCTTTGAAACGCATCCTAGTCTTTTAAATTCTAAATGCTATTTACACACAAAGAAAAACAGAAGAATAAGTCAGCTAAAGAATATTATTAAAATTGTGGACAGCAGAAACAAATAAACAAAGAAAGAGGAATGTTGAAGAGAGTATTAATTGGGAAGTGAAACTAACCCAGAATCAGAATTGAGATTGAGGTCTCCATGAGTTTTCGACACTCGCTTCACCTTCAATGCTACAGTATTATTGAGGACAGCAACCTTGATGCTATTCCAAATATCCGAGTTTGTGGGAAGTGATGCAATTTTCTCTGCTATGGGCATGTCCTCAGGCAAGACTGAACCAAATACGGTATAAGTTCTTTTCCACTCTTCGTGATTAGCAAGGCTGATGACAAATTCAGGTCCGAGGTCAATCCAAGCAACAGATCCTCTTCTCATTACAGGGCATGCTTCCTTCTGTATGTCATTGAATGGAACTCCTTCAGCTTGAAGGGTTCCTTGAATCAACCCATAAGGAGGGCCAAAAGATGTCTGTAGAAATTGAGACAAAAGAACTTGAATGAGATTATGGTTGATAATATGGTCTGTAATTTCATTAAAATTATTATATATCTGTACGACTGTACCGTTATAATAGAAATAAATAAATTGAATAAGGAACCTTACACCAGAAATATGATTTCCTTCTGAGTCCCAAGAGTCTCCACGGCTTTCTGCACGATAAAATTGGCAACCAGCGCAATGTCGAGAACCCAGTAACTCAACAATATAGGCCACAGATTGTGGTGCACACTCGGGGAAAAGCTATGACAGTGAAATACAATGTCAGATTTTGCACGACCAGATAAGATCATATATAATTTCTTTTAGAAAAAACAACCTTGACAATTGAGAAATCTCAAGAAACAATTTCTACCACTCGTTAACCCAATTTGTGTGTTGTAGTTAGGAAAATGTCAGACCATAAGACCACTTAATACATAAGAGTTGAAGCTTATTGCTATAGAAAGAATAATATTGAGTACAGTTAACTAAATCGGGCTCTAGTCAATTTGGTAGATGTTGAATATGTTCATTTGACTTACGAGTTACGACACTAAGAGGAATACCATATAATGTGATGGTTGGGCTTTCTTCCCCTTGACTTCACACTTATACACTTATAAGCGTATATTATCTTTTCTATATGCTATTCCCAGTTCCTAAAAGCATTTCAACTTCATTCCCTTTAAATCATTTTTTTATCAAACAGGTTATCAGTCAAACAAACATAGTCACCCCTTTAAGTTGAACCAAGATTTTGGTGACTAGGAACAGATAATCTTGTATACTACACTCATTTTGACCATGGTGTTTCACCAGCAGCATTTCAGAGTAACTATATGATTTCAACGAATCATCTGCTTGCGGATCTCTCATTAACTTTCGTAAGCAAGAAATGCACCTATCTCTAACATAGATAACCCTAATCTATTTGGCAGCTGTTATAACAATAGCCACCAACACATATAATAGGAACATTCAAGGTAATATTAGATGTGAAACGAAGATAAGATGCATCTATTGGACTATCAACATACTTTTATATGAAGAGTTCCATATTCAGTTTCCAAGCCAACAATGCCCTGTCCAAAGAAGAAGAAAAATCTATTATGACTGTGCAACACAACTAGGTACACAATAAACAAGCAAACTTTCATAAGATACGGATCATAATAATCTAGTTTTCTTTTGATGAAAATAATAAGCCATTCAAATGTGAAACAGTAGGACTCTGCCACTGCAATGGCAAAGAAAGAAATTCTTCAATAAAGATCATATACATATCCTTCTGTACCGTGGTTAAAGGCTTCAATAAATATTGATTTTCAAAATTATGAAACTTCACGAACCCTTAGGTGCTGCCACATACAAATTTGACATGATTAATTCAATATACAGTCTGTCCATTTGTAACATGTCGAAGATTTAAAAAAATTCTGAAATTTGGAATAGCGTGTACTACCTCAAAGATGACTATAGAAACTGTCTGCATTTCTTAGTGTGAAATTAACAGACGGTGGATTGCACTTCCGATCAATGAGACAATCAGAACAACTTCTCTGATTAGTAGGGGCATGGTTGTGTACATTTGACTCCCCCACCCCACCCACACCCAAGCAGGAGCCTTGTTTAGCGTGTTGGTGTAATGCTGAAGTTGACGTCAACATTATGACTAGATAGAACCAAAATTGGTTCCTTCCAGGAAAGATGGAGCAAGGGGCTTGAGATGGCAAAAGTTTGAATTACAGAGCTTGAGAAACATGGATTCCCATAAGTTTTGAATTACTTGCTGCAACTGTAATTAGTAGTTGATAACTAAGAAGGATGATACCGTGAATTTTTTTATCAGTGATAACAGTTCAGGCACTTAGAATAAACCTGAGCATCTCAACAGACTTCAACTTCAAAGTTCCCAGGAAAAAATATCAGTTGAAGTTTCTAAAAAAGTGTTGCAACTTCAAAGTAATCACAACTATAGAACGAAACAAATAAAGTCAAGAGAAAATATTCAATAATCTCAATTGATGATTAAAACCAACTGATATGGCTTTAAGTAGAAATTAGTAATCTGGCTTTAAGTAGAAAATTTGTGCGGCATGTGTTATTTGGTGCAACAAGAATAACTACCTCCCCTTTCCCAAAAATAACTCCGGAGGTCCATATAACATTCTCTCCCTTGTTTTGTAGGGCAGGAATTAGAGCGTCCTTCTGCTTCTTCAACCAGCACTAATTAAAGGAAAAGGAAAAGATAACATCAGGAATAAGTTGTAAGAAATTATTACAGAGAGTAAACAGGTTACAGCTTACAAATAGCATTTGGTACATCTACCATGGAAATTTATAACTTCTCTATATAAAGATATAACCGCAACCCTTTTATACTTTGAATGTCGTATGACATAATATATAGTCAGTAAATCAAGTAGTTCATGCTATACGCTTCAAAGAGTAATTCTCAACCCAAGGTGAATACTAGGAATATAACAAATTAAATGATTCATTTAGGAAAGATATGGGAAACAGGAAACCCTAAATATTTATCTTTGGCCATGCCCAACTTCCTCCATCCAAAAACATTTAATTCTTTATTTTCTAGCATGTAGACATTTGGAAGTGGAAAAGTATTTATCTTAAAGTTCATAAAGATTTTACCTCAAAGCTTTGACCGTAAGAAATAAACTTTGCTTGCTTTACCAAAAGTAGACGTAATTTGAGGGGAATATTTATTCAAGGAATTTTCTATGTACCTACAACTTTCCAAGTCCATCAAAGAGTAAACAAATTCCCCCTGAAACATAAAATATTCCCAACCTTTTTCCCTCTTATTGAAGTTTAGTGAGCTATCAGAGTCTATTTAACACAGCATCTGACATCTTTAAATAAAATCATTCAATTCGGGGAACCCCACCTTGAACCATTTCCACCTACCAATAGGACAGGGTCACAAGAATAGCAACTGAATTAAAGCACGTCATTCAAAATAAGAAATGCTTTCCAAACCAAAGTAACTGATCTGACAAGTTGATCATTCTTTCAGATAATTTAAGAAGCATCTACCACAAAATAGTCCTATGACTCCTATCACAAGTTAGAATCATCGAAGTACCAAAAGCCTAACAACTGTTCACTACTGCAATTAGGAGTCCCTGTCAGTGCACGTTATTTAACTTCTGTAAATGGTTCAGCACATTGCAGATCCAAGTCAGGTAATTATCCTATGAAGTATCTAGAACCAAAGAAACCTATCCGAATCGAAATAATCAATTAGCAAGACCCAAAAAAATAAATCATCGAAGCAATCAAAGTCCATCAGTGCCATTTCAGTGAATTCTCCAAACAATTCAGCAGATCAAGGTAAAATATCTATCCCTATGATGATATCCAACACCACAGAGTTCTAAATTTCCAAACCATCGAAGGTGAAAAGCCAAACAACCATCAATATCACAATATGAATCCACCGCCAGTGCAGACTCAGTCAAATTTAACAAACAATTCAACAGACCCAAGTGAACCTATAAACTCTAATCTCAATTCAATTTCACGAATTAGCCAAACTGTAAGAATATTTACACAATTTCCAGAGAAACATGAGTGCAGAGTATAATGGCATCAAGATGTAGATCTCTGGCTTTGAACTTGTTGACGCCCAAAACTTAATGGATAAATTAGACAACTCAAGAGTTGTAAGATCTGCACAAAAGAACAACACTTTTTCATGCAAATACAATGATATCACCTTTCCTTTCAGTACGTCACCAACTCCAAGATTTTTATTGACGGGATTCTTTTTTGTTGCAATTTTGCAGTACACTTGTTTTACCCTCTTAATTTCTACCTTCCTATCATCCTCAATCCAAGCGATATCTAAACGCAAGTCAGATCCTGCTTCGCCGTGACAGTCCAATACAAGGGATCTACCTACTAGTAACTTCCTAACGCCAATTAGTACGAATTCTACCTAATTATAAGCCAACTTTAAAACTAAACTTGCTCCATTTGGATTAAGGCAACGACATTGTCTTAACACACAAAACACTTCCAACACTAAATTTTGCTTCCAAATAGGATTCAAACCATTGCCATTCTATCGTACACAACGCAACAAACTCTAATTCTCCCAAAACACAAAATTCAGGTAAATCCCGAATCCGGACTCGACGGGCAACCTCGCCAGACTTCCAATTCCTTCACAACAAAACCAAACCGAAAACCGAACGAAACAACGAACCTCACCAAACTTCTCCTTGCACCGGTCCCGATCCCCGCAGAAGACCCAAGAGTCACAAAGGCACGGCCCGTCCACGCCCCGGCACATCTCCTTGCAGGCCCTACAGCACTCCTCGGACGAATTCGTCTTAAAGTCGGACCCCCACTTCACGGCGGCGCCCCAGAGCTCAACGCCTGGGATGCCGCGGCAGCAGTCGCCGGTGTCCTCGTCGCGGGAGGAGGGCAGCGGGGAGGGCGTGCGGCGGAGGGAGAGGGAGAGGGAGAGAGTGGTGTAGGCGAGGAAGGCGGTGAGGAAGGCGACGAGGGCGAGGGCGAGGAGGGGAAGGCGACCGGAAGGGGTGGCAGCGTGGTCGGGCTTGCGGGCCATTGGAGGGGTTGACTTGGGGTGGACGGGTGGAGAATGGAGTTGGTTAAGAAAAGATGGTTGGGGATGGAATGGAAGTTGTAACAGTCGACTAGGATTACTTTACTAATGGCAGTTAAAGGGCTAATCAAGCATGCTTAATGCGTTTCGTGGGTCAATTACTAAGGACAGGTTTAAAAGTTGCTTTAGAAATGTACCTTTTATGTGTCGTTGGGACTAGGAGATTTGAGTAGGTAAGACAATAACCGACACAATATTTCGTGGGTTTTATTAAATATATGTGTCGTCTGATTTTTTCTTCTATCTAAATTACTATTTTGTCTTTCACAATCCATTTAACTATTTCGTCTCGTCGCTTAAACTAAGGCTTATGTCTCAGTATTTCCCACTCCTGAATCCGAAGAAGTAAGTCAAACAAAAAAATAAAATTTAGAGGGGCCTGTGTCTGGCTAGGACGCCACCCTCGTGGGCATTTTTTTGTTTTTTTAATAAGTTGTGTTATTTCAAATTATTTCAAGTTCTGTTGCAAGATTTCAGTGATGATAAAGTAGATTATAGTGAGTTTTTTGTTACTCAGCAAATAGTCGAAACAATCAATGACGCGGATAGATGAGCGAAACAAGTTGTCATTGAAGTTGGATTTTTTTGGTAGTATCATTCTATAAACCACAAGCAGATAATCAGATGAATTCTTATCTGAGATGAAATCGCATAAATGAAATGAGTTCCCGGGATATAGATATAGATATTGCAATACGGAAGAACACGAAAAGAAAGGGTTGCGGGTGTCTTTTTTGATAAAAGTAGTCGAGCGACGAGAGCGTGATGGATAGGTCGTAGTTTCTAATATTACTCATGGTCAGCACAACCACAGACTTGCAGTTTATCTAGAGGGTCACCAACAGATCAGCGGTCTTAGTCTTGGGCTAAGAAAATTGTTCGTGAGATGACTGAGGCACAAACGAAACCACGTAACATCTTGTTGATGGTAAAACAGAAATTCTCAAAGGATGATCTGAATCAGAGACACATTTATAACTGTAGAGAGTACACGAGGCAGATGAAATCTGAAGACAGAAATGCCCCTCAACAGTTTCTATATCAGGCAGAGAAGTATTGGTACATGTATTGGATTTTGGCGGATGAAGAAACTAATGTCATCACTCATACATTCTTAGCACATCTGACGTTAGTTCAATTGTTACGCGCATACCCCTCGATAATTTGCATGGATTCGACGTACAAAACGAACAAGTACAAGATGCATTTGTTCGAGATGGTTGGGGTGAAACCAACAAACATGAACTTCTTATTGGCTATGCAATTATGAATGATGAGACTGAGTCTAGTTATCGGTAGGTGTTGGAGAAGTTGCGAGATCTGTTATTGAGTATTGTCAGCCCGACTGCAATAATTACGGACCGAGAGTTAGGTCTTATGCGACCAGTGAGAGAGGTTTTTCCTGACTCTGCTCATTTACTTTGCACCTGACATATCAACAAAGACGTATACAATTATGCATACCACGTGTTCGGCAAGAACAATCAGACAGCATAGGGTTTTAAGTGTGGACGGTGGAAGAAAGTCATGTTTTCTAGTTCAGAGTTCGAGTATAATAGAGTTGTGTCTGTTCTGAAAGATGTGTATAGGGCTTTTCCGGAACTCACGGAGTATGTGGACAGGACGTGATTAGTGCATAAAGAAAAGTTTGTGTTGAATTGGATGAACAAAGTGCTTCATTTCGGCAATACTACGAACTGTAGGGTGTTTCATTTCGACAATACCAAACCCAAAGAGGAGGCATTTGCCGCGGACGCCCCCTCCATTTTTTTGTTAACTTAAAATAAATGAGAATTTTTACCTGATTCGAGTGCGTCGGGGCATCCGTTGGCTCCTTTTCTGGGCTTCGAGACATTGTTTTTTATGAGTTTTAGGAAGATGAAGTGAGAGTGATGGTTGGAGAGTGAAATGAAGAGATATATAAGTAGAAATAAGAGAATGACAAAACGGTAATTGGCACGGACGATTTAAGTAATTTACAGGTGACGTTTAGCAGTCCAGTATTTTATTGAGTCAGATTTGGGTACATATGTTTAGACACGGTACTTTGACGATCAGGATTGGGTATAGGATTTTGAACATGAATATACGATAATAGACACAATAAGATTGAAGGGAATGTGTTATAAAAGTTTTACTTTTATATGTCAATTATTATGAATTGAATGTGCAAATATTTTATTTCATGATTAATGTATTCGTCTTTTGGAAGTGTTAAGGAATAGACTTTTGGTCTTTAACCGTAGAGCTCTAAAAGATAATAGTTTACATAAATCAAAAGTTATTCACAATCACGGTAACTGACATGGAACATTAATTGCCGAGATAAGATTGTCGTGTTGGTTAAAGAGTATTGTAGCTCTACAAATATTTAACGACACGAGTATATAAAAGAGAAAAATGGTTACTTTTATATATTGAATAAACCTAGTAAGTAAAACATTGTGGAATTGTGTTATGTGTCATTAATATTTTCATTGTGTCTTGAATCATAAGATATGAGAGTTATATTTTTCACATAAGAAGTGTTTAATTTGATTATTGTCAAAAGTTGTCAATGACTATAATGATAAAGACAATAGTTGGTTAAACATGACTTATGCTAGAAAGATAGTTCGTCAAAAGATTATAATTGTGCCTCTTTACTTGAGTGATTATATTAGTGTGTCATTTGATAAAGCGAAATTATAATGTGCACAATGTGTTATGTCCTAACCCTTGCTTATGGGTTAATTGTTGCTTAGGTGGTGGTTTTGGGGAGGTTTAGATGGACGACTGAGATTGCTTGAGAGAGAAGTATATAAGGTTGGATTTCTCTCACTCACTACTCACTCGTCTCTCTCTCTCTCTCCTGCTCATTTCTCTCTCCCTTAGGCGAGCCGCAAGCACCGGATTGGAGTGGATTTGGCGAGGCTGGGAGGAGCTTGGATGGTGGCCGGAGTTGCGGTGATCGGGCTCGAGGTTGGGTTTTGGCCGGAGATAAAAAGGAGTTCGTGTAGAGACGCTCACTGTGGTTCTTCTAAGGCTTCTTCAAGCCTTAAAGGTATGTCAAGTTTTACTTTTATGATCACCTAAGCTAGTGTGAGTGTTTGAGTAGTCGACGGTAGGCCAAAAGGCTCGTCGGAGGTTGTGCAGCAGATTAATGCACTGTAACGGTCGATCGGTGCTTGGTTCGGTCGACCGGTTGTAGTGTATTTTGGGCGGTATCTCTCGCACCGGTCGAACGATACCCTTGGGAGGTCGACCGGTTGTGCATTTGAGCGAGAAGATGGAGACTCTGGGTGATTTTGGTCGAACGGGTCCCCTTTGTCGTTCGACCGGAAGCATTGTCGTAAGTCAGTTGGGGGCGTTGACTATCCAAATGGTCGACCGCCTGTTTGACTCGTCCGACCAATGACTTAAGTTAACTTAAGGTTTGTTCGACTGTTGTTATTTCAGTCGACCGATGTAGTTTGGATTTAATCTTGTGTTTTAGTGGTAGTTTTCGGTCGACCATTGGCCTTATTTTTGTTCGATCGATTGTGCTTGTTTGAGCAAGAAGATGATTTTATTGGTTGATTTCGGTCGAACGGGTCCCCTTTGCCGTTTGACCTGTTGTTGGTTATTTCGGTTATTTTCGGAATTGTTGTGGGGTTTTGGTCGATCGTCTGTGGATTTCGTTCGACCGTTTCGGCCCACTTTTGCATATTTTGCTTGTGATGTTTGTGGTTTGGATCTGCCTCGAGGGCAACGGGTCTTGTGTGCACGTATGTTTGGTGCGGCCGATGATTTTCCGGCGGTGCCTTGTGTGCACGTGTGATTGTGGGGTTGGGGTGAGAGGACCCTTGGGACCCATGACCGATGATTTTCCAGCGGTGCCTTATGTGCACGTGTGATTGTAGGGTTGGGGTGTGAGGACCCTTGAGACCCGTGTTGGGAGTGTAAGATTTTGTGTCCCTATGTATGTGTATATTTTAAAAAAATTAATACAAACATACATGATCGATTTCATATTTTCATTGGTTTTACGTACATGTATATGTTTATTCTAATATCATGCATTCCTACACATATTAAAATAAACAAAAGAGAGAGGATCATACCCAAAGGTTCTCTAAAACATTTCAGAAGATCTGGTGTTCCGTTGCTCGTCGAATCACATGCTGATTCGCCTTCAAGTGTTCACCAAACTCTAAACAAAATTAGAGAGAAATGAGTTAGCCAATCAATCTCTAATTAAGCTTACAATCTAGTTAATAACCTCTCTTTAAGCTCCTGAGATTTCTATCTCCAAAACTTAAAACTTTTAAGAGATTTTCGTGGTGATTAAGGAAGGGATTAGAGAGAGAAAAATTATATTGCATGTAATTAAACAAGTAGGATAAGGAGTCCTTTTATAGGCTCCCAAAACATCCATATCAATAACTATTCTCTAGTCACGATCTCTTACCTTTTTCTCCTAAAATTAATCCCAAATTGCCACATAAGCATCCTAAAAATGTTTGATCAAATCTGGAATTAATCCAACACATGATCTAATTATTCTCTTAATAATTCATGGAAAAATCACGTTGTTCGGTTAACCGAGAATTCTTCTCGGTCAACCAAACCATTAGTTTTTAACACATGTTCGAATGATCGTGAGTTAAACGGTCGACCGAATATACATGAGAAAAAATCCCTAGAAAAATTTGGATGATCCGCGTTTCGCTCCGGTCGACCGTTAACCCACCAAAATTTCTCCTGGCGAATTTCTTCGGATGACTGTGTCACGTCCGGTCTACCAAAAATATCCCAAGATAGCTCCTGGATATTTTCTCTCGGTTGATTGTTCAAACATGGTTGGTCGTTCTCAATTGTCCAGGCACTCTAGACAATTTCGGTCAACCAAATGCGTTATCCATTCCCCGTTCGGTTGACCGTTCTGAAGACACCTCGATCGACCGAACCCTAAACGGTTTACCGTGCTGACCCCGATTTTGCCTTTGTCAAATTTTGGATTTATATCCAACAAAATTTGATCTTTTGTTTTTTTTTAGCAAATTCATATCTTATGTAATATATTATCCTATGTAATATTAAATTATTACACCCCATAATATATACACCTCATATGAATTTATCTATGATTCTAATTATGTCAATTCTAATGACATATTGATTTTATTGATTCACCACATGCATCACTTTTCACATGAAACCCGACACATCTTATGAACTCAAAATCAAACTTCTTGTTTCCCAGTTTTGTGGTGTGACCTATAGGAGGATCTAAACTAAATTGACAGCGATATTAAACACTTAATATTTCAAACTATAAGCGGTATCTAGCTACACATTATAGTTACCCAATTAGCATAGATGTCTTTGTTCCACTCGAACTAACACGATCCATTTAGTGATGTAAGTGCACTATTTGTGTATGTCCCTTGCCTCATGATATTAAGAATATATACAAAGTAGAAATGTGTCAACTTTGTATTATATTCATTTCTTGATCTCTTTAAGCTAATTATAACTATGTAATTTAACTCAAGTTACATTGTGCACATTATAATTTTACTTTATCAAGGGCCCACTAATATCATCACTCAATTAAGAGGGACAATGATAATCGTTTAACTACCTATCTTTTCCAGCACAAGTCATGATCAACCAATTATTGTCTTTATCGCTATACTCATTGATAGCTTTTGAAAATAATCAAATCAAACACTTCTTGAGTGAAAAAATATAAGTCTCATATCTTAGGATCCAAGACATAGTAAAACATTAATGACACGAAACACAATCCCATAATGTTTTACTTGTTAGGTTTATTCAATATATAAAAGTAACTATTTTCCTCTTTCATATACTTGTGTCGTCAATTATTTGTAGAGCTACAACAATCGATGAGCAACACGACAATCTTATCTCGGTAATTAATGTTACATATCAATTACCATGATTGTGAATAACTTTTGATTTATGTAAATCATTATCTTTTAGAGCTCTACGGTTAAGGACCAAACGCATCTTCCTTAAGACTTCCAAAAGACGAATATCATAATCAAGGAACAAAATGTTTGCACATCCAATTCATAATAATTGACATATAAAAGTAAAACTTTTAGAACACATTCTTTCAGGGAGAGAGGTCCCGAGAACCCAGTCGGACGGTGGTTGTGATATATTGCATTTTCATATCGTGTCTCATATTTGTTCTATTCACATTTTAAGAGTTTGACATACGGGATTTCCTTATAGGAAACTCAAGTATAGTTATGGTTGCATTGCAGGTCGCGAGCGTCATTAGGAGGTGGTGACTGAGGGCGGGAGTACTTGGACAAGATCTTGTTTTCCTTGTTTTGAGGTTGTTGTGATTACACTTGTACATGTTGTATGTCTTTTGTTGTTGTAATCATACTTTTGATTTCCTGTATCATATACAATGTACTAGTCGATATATGTGTGTGTGTGCGTGTGTGTGCGCGTGTGACTTTCGTAACGTCCCTGTGCTTGATCCTTATCTTTTAAAGTTTTAAATTTTCCGCTGTTTCGGGGCGTTACACAATGTGACTTGTGTTGAGTTACATATTTATAATTAGCGTAAGAGATCAAGAAATGAATATATAATACAAATGTGACACATCTCTACTTTGTATAATATTCTTAATATCATAAGGCAAGAGATAGACACAAGTAATGTTCTTACATCACTAAATGAATCGTGTTTTATTCGAGTGAACAAGACATCTTTGCTAATTTGGTAACTAGAATGTCTAGCTAGATATTGCTTATAGTTTGTGATATTAAGTGTTTAATATCATTGTCAATATAGGTCACACCACAAAATTGAAAAAAAAAAAGAAGTTTGATTTTATATTCATATGATGTATTGAGTATATATGTGGTGAACCGATTAAAATCAATGTGTCGTGAAAATCACATATTTAGAATCATAAATAAATTCATATGAGATGTATGTATTATGATGTGTAATAGTTTGACATTACATATGATAATATATTACAAGATATATGAATTTACTAAAAACCTCAAAGATCGAATTTTGTTGGATATAAATCCTGAAGGGAATGTGTTCTAAAAGTTTTACTTTTAAATGTCAATTATTATGAATTGAATGAGAAATCATTTTGTTCCTTGTTTATGTTATTCGTCTTTTAGAAGTGTTAAGGAAGAGGATCTTGGTCCTTAACCGTAGAGCTCTAAAAGATATTGGTTTGCATAAAACAAAAGATATTCGCAATCATGGTAATTAACATGGGACATTAATTACCGAGTTAAGATTGTCGTGTTGGTCATAGATCATTGTAGCTCTACAAGTGAGTGACGACACGGGTATGCAAAAGAGGAAAATATTACTTTTGTATACTAAATAGACTTAATAAGTAAAATATTATAGAAATGTGTTTCTGTGTCATTAATATTTTATTGTGTCTTTGGTCCTTTGATATGAGACTTATATCTGATCACTTAAGGAATGCTTAATTAGATTATTGTCTTGAGCTATAGATAAGTGTAGTGTAAAGACATTGGTTGGTTAAGTACAACTTTTGTTGAAGACAGTTAGTCAAAAGATTATCATTGCCCCTCTTAATTGAGTGATAATATTAGTGGGCCCCTTGATAAAGCAAAGTTATAATGTGCACAATGTGATTTGAGTTAAATCACATATTTATAACTAGCTTAAAGAGATCAAGAAATGAATACTAATACAAAGATGACACAATACTACTTTGTGTGTATTCTTAATATCATGAGGCAAGGGACGGACACAAGTGGTGCACTCCATCACTAAGTGGATCGGGTTTTGGTTCGAGTGGAATTAAGACATCTAACTAATTGGGAGCTATAATGTGTAGTTAGATACCGCTTATAGCTTGTGATATTAAGTTCTTAGTATCACTGTCAACTTAGTTTAGATCCTCCTATAGGTCACACCACAAAACTGGGAAACAAGAAATGGGGATTTTGAGTCCATAGGATGTGTCGGGTTTCATGTAGAAAATATGACACATGGGGTGAACAAGCAAAATCAAAATTATGTTGTGATTTATAACATAATTAGAATCTAAATTAAATTCATATGTGATGTAAATATTATGGGGTGTAATGATTGATCATTACATAGGATAATATGTTACATAAGTTGTGAGTTTACTACTAATCCCTAAATGTCAAATTTTGTAGGGGTTAAACCGAAATTTGACAAGTCTGCAGAACAGTGCTCAAAGGGTCGACCGGTTAGCAGTAAACGGTCGACCGATCGAGCACGGTCGACCGGACATGTCTCGACCGATAACAGGGAATTTCCATCTGTTCGAACGGTCGACCGAATGTAATCGGTCGGTCGACCGAACATTGCGATGGAATAATTCTTGTTACGAACGGTCTACCTAGTTATTGAACGGTCGACCGAAACGCGGTCCAAACGGTCGACCGGACCTCGCAAACGGTCGACCGGCCAGACGGTTTTATGCATAATTAATTTAAGAATTAATTAGATCATACATGGAATTGGTCCATAATTGATTTAATTCGTGGCTAAGATTATTTGTTAGCAAATAATGGATGGTTAGATGGAATTTTGCATGAGATCATGGGCAAGGGGTTGCAAATGAATAGGTAATTTGGAGAGAGCTTATAAATACAAGCTTATCTCATTACCCCAAAAATCTAATTCATTATTTCTTGTGCAAAAATTCTCTCTCCATAATTCTCCACGAAAATCCCTTAATTCTTAAGTTTAGTTTTAGTTCTTAAGAGATCATCTTCTCAAGGGAATTAAAGAGGGGTTAGTAATTAGATTCTAAACCATATCGGAGATTGAGAGACTAGCTTCCCTCTCTCCGATCTTGTTTAGAGTTTGGTGAATACTCGGAGGCATCCGGCGCGGCGAGAAGCATCCCCAACGTCTCCGAATCTTCAAGAAGTTTTAGAGAACTTCTAGGTATGAATTTTGGAGCCCATATTTGTTTTAATAAAGTTTTGAAACTAGATATTGAAACAAATTGATGCATGCATGAAATAAATCATAGAAAATTGTAAATTGATCCTTATTGTGCATAAAAATTCGAAAAATATACATGCATAATTAAACATGAAATCCTACAAATCCACAATTTGATAAAGGTAAAAATCAGATAAAACGGTCGAATGTTTTCGGAGACCGGTCGACCGGAAATTCACAGTAGTTGTTGCTTATGTGAATGGTCGACCGAAAGGACACGTGGGTCGACCGAAAAAAATCCAGGAACTGTTGCTCGGATTGATCGGTCGACCAGTTGAAGTCATGGTTCGACCGAAACCTTCCAGGAGCTTCCATAAATTCTTCTTGGTGGTAATCGGTGGATTGACTTGTGGCTCAGTCCGATCGAAAACTTCTAGTAGTCGTTTCTCGTGTTGAATTAGTCGACTGTTTATGTGTTCTGTTCGACCAAAAAAATCACAGTAGCTTTGGTAGCGTGTGAAGGGTTTACCGCCTGGTTTCATGGTCTAACCGAAACTGCGATTAATTGTAAATCAGTCGACCAATTGGTAAGTTCGGTCGACTGGTGGACACACTTTTGTCAGAATTATGAAGAGATTAATGTTGATCATGGACTAGATTTATTCCAATTATGGTCAAACTTGTTTAAGGATGATTATGTGTCAATTTGTGATTGGTTTGTGGGGAGAGAAAAGCATGAGATCATGAGTTAGTGGATAACTCATGATGTGGGTGTTGGGAGAGTCTATAAATAAGTCTCATCTTCCTACATGTTTTAATTAATGCAAAAATATTCTCTCTCCCTAACTTCTTCACTAATCCATCCAATTTTTTCTTAATTATTTCGAACTTTTGGAGATTAAATTCTCAAAGAGCTTTAGATGGGTATTAACTAGATTTTAAGCTTGATTTAGAGATTGAATTGACTAGTTATTTTCTCTTTAATCTTATTTAGAGTTTGATGAACACTTTGAGGTAAATCGACATGTGATTCAACGTGCAACGCAACTCCGTATCTTCATAAAAGTTTTAAAGAACATTTGGGTATGATCCTCTTCTATTTATTTTGATATTAATGTAGATAACATTGTATTAAAATAATATATAGAATAATATACATCTCATCGAAAATATGATAATCGATCCTACATGCATGTATAAAATTTAAAAAATATATACATACATAGAGACATAAAATCTTACAAAGATAACATACATGTACTTAAGTATTAAAAAATACGACAGTACACAAACACATAATAAAATATCCAGTAGACTAATACCTTTTATTTAATAAGCGACAAGTCCACTGTATGAAATCATTAGTCTTAAAGTCTTTACGCTAGAACTTGCTATTTGATTTAACTTGACTTGGTACGTTTAATTGATGTTTGACTTTATTCCTTCGAAGTTTGAAATATGCAAGAGATTTAATTTATATGCAGGTTTTGTACAATATGAGTTGAAATGGATTTAGGCTTTATACAACATTTTTTTGTGTAAATGTTGTTAATTGGAATTTTGTGTAAAAATCATTTTTTCATGTAAAAATTGTGTTTTCGTGTACATTATCATGTCACGTTTGTTCTGGGTAAGAAGACTCGATTAAAAACCATGTACATAATGAGGAATATCGTGTAAAGATGATATCATATCTGGTCGGGTATAGATATAGATCTCAGGTCCGATATGGATAACCAAAAATCCTATTAACATAAAACATTTACACGACACAGTAAAATACGACATGATCGACATGCCTAGCTTTGAGGTAATGCTTGATTCATCCTAATCAACGATGTATGTAATTTCATTGTACTTTGATTGCATTCCATTGTTTGGTTGGGAAGGCTAAATGTTCTAATAATTTTGTAATTCAACTACATCACTTTTAAGGTAAGTGGATCATCACTGACATCGTAATCCAATTACATTACATTGTAGTCACCACAATGTTTCTCAAACTTTATCACGTCGTCAAAACTTTTCATGGAGCTACGTTAAACTTTCTACTACCTCTCAGAACATTTACCATATCTATTAAAATAAACTATTTTAAAATTACATTGCGATTCATGTGTTTAATTCCAATATTACCAAACAATGTAAGTTTATTACATAGTTGGAATTCAATTCATGAGAATATAATTGAACTACATGGAATTGGATTTCATGTAATCAAATTAATCAAATCAGTTGAGGAGTTATTATTGATTTTGTTTTGGACATATGGTGAGAAGCAAAGTGGAAGTGGATTCTCACATATTTAAGTGGTTGGAGAAACAAAAGGTCCAAATTGCTAATGGTTAAGAGTCAAGTAACTTCTGCTCGTGCTTGATAAGTTGCCTCAGACTCGTTCGGTTTTGCTCGCTCAACAGCTTGGCTCAATTGTTAACGAGTCAAGCACGAGTTGAATAATCTACTCGAGAAAATAAACAAGCTGAGCTAAGCAAAACCCTACTCGCTCACTCGTTCGACTTGATTGCTTGTATATATGCATACGAGCATACATCCCTATATACACACGACATGATACATTACAAATATTACATCTTTATACATGGAGAATGGATGAAAACACGAAGATTAAATTATTAGACAAATTAACCATATAGTCTTAGCCAAGGGTGTCTATAAGATCATCTGACAAATTAGAAATTTAATATATGTCAAAGAATTAAAATGCTACTTTCACACCTCAGGGGCGCCGACTATTGATTTGCCCTAATTTTCCCCAAAACAACCCCATCAAACCCACGACCCCTACTTCCAAGTCCAAACAAACCCTCACAATACGAACCTTAGAGGTTCAGTTTTAGTTTCAGTTTGGTTAGTTTTGCTTCGAACCTTTGACTTTATGTGTTAGTTCGCTTTTGATTGAGATAATTTGCGAAAGTGCAAACGATAATGTGCAATTGTTTTCTTATTATTATTAGCTCTTAGGATATCCTTGATCAAATATTTTTATAATTTTGTATGTCTTTAAATAGATAAGTCGGGTAACATGTAGAACACTCTTTTTTCATGGAAATTATCACTGGATCCTGACAACACATCAAATCTTATTAATTGGGAAAATTAGGACAAGAAATTGGGGGAGACTATGTCAATACTAGAGCTTGGAACAATTTGAAGAGGTCGAGATGAATTGGAAGGGCAAAAAACAATGGAGGTTGAAATGCAAAGCATGCAGTAAGTCTTATGCTTAGTATGAATAGTCGCAACAAAAAATATTATGCTTTAGGATTTGGGAAGAAACAATTTGTCTTCGGTGCAAGCTCAGGTAACAATATGTTAGAAATAAAGGGACCGTATGATCCTACGAATGGTAGCGAGATAATCGCAAAGATGATTATAGTGCATGGGTACTCTTTCAGAATTGTGGAACATTGTTGGTTTAACAGGTTTTGCATGTACTTAAATCCTCGGTTCGAGAAATGTTCAAGGAACACTATCAAGAAGGTTTGCATGCAAATCCATGAAACATATGTTATGAAGTTATGGAACAGTTGAAGGAGCATTTGAAGGAACAGTTGAAGAAAAATGACAAGATCTCTCTGACTTCGGATTGTTGTGTTAGAATTTATGGCCCTCTAATCGATAGATAAATACGGAATTAAAAATAACAATCGAATGATTAAGGAAGAGACAATTGCAAACCACAAATTCGTCGACACCGGAGTTTAGAGAGATTCGGCACCCACACCCGGGTCCTAGTCCTCCTCGCAAGCCTCGCTCGATCCCCCGAGCCTTGCTTACGGTTCCACTAACCGATATCCATTCCGGGCCGAGACCAACGTCGTTTACAACACCGAGCCTCGCGAACAACCTCGCATCGCTCGTGTCTCCTCTCACAACCCGAGAGGGAGCTTCCTCGAAGCTTTACGACTTGGTGATTCTTGAATAAGGAATTGGAATCACAATCTAACTAACACTCTACACTTGAGCACACTTGTATATTGATATGGAATTGGATATGCAAGTGGTGAAGTTTAGGCTTGAGTGTTGTGGATTGAGAGCTTGAAGATTGAGAGGATTTGACTTTGAGTATTGGATAGATAAGAAATATTCAAGATGTCCAAAACAATCAAATGAGGTCCTATTTATAAGCATTCAAGCTCATCTAGCTGTTTGGGAGTTGCTGGGGAATGGACCAATGAGAATGCAAGATGTGACTTAAGCTCGGACAGAAATTGTGGCATATTCGGTCGACCATTGTCAAAACGGTAGTCCAAAGAATTGGTCTGAACTAAGAACTTGGTTGACCGATTATGTATCGGATCACCGTTCACCAACCTCCAGTAGCTTTTATCTATTTAGCCCTAATTAAATTCGGTTCACCGAAGTACATTCGGTTCACCGTTCCAAGGTGGACAGTAGAATTGATTGGGCTCTGATTATGTCAAGTTCGGTTGACCGTGTATACTTCGGTAGACCGAAGTAGCGCGGGTATTGCGCTGACATTGAGTAGGAAGTTGGTTTATCGTTAACGGTCAAGTGCCACGTGTAAAATAGTTGTTGGGCTCCTAAAGCCAATAAGGATTCGGTAGACCGAAGTGTGTGCGATCGTCCGAAGTGGGTCAAGTTAATTGGGCTCTAGGGACTCGATTTGAATGCGACCGTTGGAGCAAAGTCCAAAACCAGTCCAGGGCTATTCGGTCGACCGAAGGTAGTTCGGTCTTCCGTAGGGGCAATTCCAGAGAACACCTAAGTTTTACTGATGGGAAAAATTTGGTTATCCGACAGGTGTTCGGTGGACCGAACTGGGTATGATTCGGTTAACCGAAATAGATTCGGTTTACCGAGGAATGACGGGACAGAATCCTAGTGCTCAAGTTTACATAAAACCTTATGGACTCAATAAATATAAAGTTACATGTCTTGATCAAAAACTTTGATTATAAGTCTTGAGTCTTGATGTCTTTGTCTCAATGCTCATTTCCTTGTTTGTCTTGATCAACCTATTAAGATGATTGCAATTATACAAATATATATGCAATGCATGTAATCGTGTTTGCTCACTTTGATTGATTAGGTTGATTGATTAAGATTAGTTTAATTAATCATCAAAATTAATATAGATTGAGACCAAAAAATCAACATGTTGGACGTTGAAACAAATCTGTTGGTTACATGTGTCTGACTGTTCATTTCATTGATGAAAATTGGACTTTAGAAAAACTTAATGTCAATTTCTATGAGTTGGATCCACCTCATACCGGGTTCATCATATGTTATGCGGGTATGGAATACCTTCAAGAATGAAGAATTCGGGACAAGATCAAGTCTATCACATCAGACAAAAATGCACATAACAACGACCTAGTAGCAGATGCTTTGAAGGTAAATTTCACCTCTCACGGTCAATTAAAATTTAAAGGGATGGTTTTCCATCTCCAATGTTGCGAACACATTCTGAATTTGACGGTGCAAAATGGTCCAAAGGAAATTAAAGATATTCTCCATAGCATTCACGAAAGTGTGAAGTATTTGAATAAGTCATCTTTTCGATTGTTCAGATTTGAAGAGAGCCAAGCAATTAGTTGTGTCTACTGCTAAAGGATTGTGCATTGATTGTCCCACTTGGATGGAATTCTATGTATGTCATGTCAGACCAATTGTGGCTTCAGACTATGCTTTCAGTGTCGGTGGAAAGATTCTTGATCAATATAGGAGATCTTTATAACTACTCAAACTGTGAATGCTTTAACATGTACATCAAGTTGGTTTCTAAACAAAAGGATGATATTGATTGCCCAACCAAGTGTAAGTATTTAGTTGCCTAACATATTGCTACTTTTTTGGGAGTGTTTTTACTGAAGTTAAATTCATTTGTTATTCGTATTTGTAGTAAAATTATCTAATTGAAAAAGGTAAATTGGTGATAATCTTTGAAAGCTGGGCGAGCTTGAAGTTTGAATGTAAGTTTTTTTCTCATTTTTCATTTATTCTTTTCAAGTTCTACAAATATGTAGATTCCGATTATATGAACACAAACTCATGCATTTCTAGCTACTTAAATAATTTGATTTTCAATAAACCTTTTTTTTACCTGATTATGTTTTTGCAAGTGTAATAATCAAATTCGAAATCCATTTGTTCCCATCTTTTGAATCCATTATATACATATTCTTACTTTTGCTTCATTTTTTGTTTCAGGGCAAAGAAGGCTACCACCTATTTCACCTTATTTAGTTTGTATCTACGTGTTTGTTTGATGAAGACTATTTTTTAGTTCAACTTTGATGTACTTGACTTATTTTGTTTGAGACTTCTGAATTTTCAAGTGTTTTAATTGTTGGTTAATTTGATAAGTAATAAGTTTAAAAAATATATATTTAAAGTGGAATTAGTAGGGGGAAAACTCATGCTACTAACGAGGAGCAAGTAGTGAGCTGAGTGGTTCACAAGCAAGTAGTGAGCCTGAGCATGGGCACAATTTTGGGGCTCAAACCGAGTGTAGAGTGAGCGATAAGCAGGCAAAAAAATAAACTAGTCGAGTTCGAGTCGGTCTCGCTTACTTGAACTTGGCTCGTTTACGATCCTAATCCGGTTAGAAACGTTGGAGGTCCCAAACACATTCTAATTGTCGGATTGGAAAACCAAGATAACACATTCTTGTTCAAAGAGCACGTTGGGGGTGTAAAGGAAATATACAGAGTGGTTGTATGTGTTTTAGCATTTGTCCCCGTGTTTGAACTGCAATATGTATAAGCAAATATATTGTTTTAGAATATAAAAATGTATGTTCTAATATATGAATTATGTAGCAGAGAAATTTCCTGATGCATAATTAATTTTAGTGTTTTGATGGTAGGATAAGCACTACTGATAATTTTTGTACTTACGATTTGAACATGTAATAGGCATCAAGTGAGTTAACTTGGCACGATTTAATTGTGAGATTTGAAAAAGAAGGAAATCACATTCTTCTTCACAAAACATATGCATGGACGGTCATATGTGATGTTAGTAACGGTTATATCTTTTATCTTCTTTCCTCATTTTTTGTCCGTCTTCCCCCATCCAAGCGGACTTATTAGTAAGTATAGAACAAATAAAATCAAATTATGGTCCACATTCACGTCGAATTGCTTCAGAACATCAACTTTAAGATGGAAGGAGTAATTCTTTCGAAGTCGCACCAGCTTTGGAGTTGTCGTTAGGTGGAATATCTAAAGATGTAAGACTTCTAACTTAGTATAGAATAGAGCAGAGATTACTTTGCATGTCGGGCATGGCAAAGATATAGGCTCTAGCTCTAATAACATGAGACCGAAGAATTGGCAAAGATAAGTCAAATCTTGTATTAATGCAAATAAATTAATCAATTATACATGTTTGTTCTCTATATGGTTCCACCAAACACATGGTGTAGCCTATAGGAATCTGGTATGCAATTTCTGCCAAGAAAGCAAATTGATCTAGCTGAACTGTTGACTTTCAAATGAGTTTGGATTAAGAATTTCAATATAAATAACACTTTTTCTTAAACATACGGATTACAAACTGTCTAAAAGATGGGTTCACGTAGTCAAAACATAAATATTTGTATAATATTTGTTATGTTGGTAGACCAATTAAATTTCGCATGATATCACTCCGACACAATTTCGCATGATATCACAATTGACTTGTGGGAGCACACGTACGCATCAACAATATCACACCCAAGTCCAACTCATATTGTCGATGTGTGTTGAGATATATGTTATTTTGTCGATTGTTTTCGGAGAATTGATAAGATTTGTAGATGGGTACGTACTTGTTGAGATTTACTGTAACGCCCCGAGTCCGGACAGGTGCTTACTCGTCCGAACTCGGTGCGTTAAGATACTATCCACGAACCTGATCGTTGCGCACTCTGATATTTAAATCCATCTGATAGGCTCATAATAATCTGAAAAATATAATCAACAAATTGTGAGCTCGACAACCCGCAAATATCAACCATCAATCAATCAGAATCATAATCATGTGAAAAATAATACATAATATGACATTCAGTCAATAAGCACAATCAAGTGACATGCATCACAAATAATATGTATGCATAACAATCTGGAACCGCCATTCGGATTCGACCACATCCTGTGCTTCTGAAATCTATCAATCAGTCAGACGTACACCTGGTAGCTCTACACTAACGACAGGCAGTCATTTCCTCTCTCGAGTGGCTCCACGTTGTCCGCTAGGCAGCTCTTTCTTAAGTTGCTCTGCCAGAAACATACACACAGTCACAAGACATGTCGACCGAAACACCACCATGCAATCATATGCATATCCATAAAATCAATATTAATACTCAGCATGCATGCAACTACGAATATCAAGAGAGACAAACATGCTATGAAACTGAAGAATAACGAATCAGTACTTGTTTGTCTCGTATCACAACCTTAATTCCACAAATCACATCCAAACTCCATCAATTTCCTTTATATTTCTTGCACCATAAAATCCTAATCAAATATAGAGATCATCATCTAAAACATTATATATGGTGTTCTTGACCAAAACAGTAAAGTTCAATTACAAAAATAAGGTAGATTAACTCTTTAACTATGACTCACATACCTCAAAGCCAACCCACAACCGAACCTCCTTCACCCAACCTCTTCTCCAAACTTCTCCTTCCGACTTCTCTCCTCTACCTCCTGCTTCTTCTTCTCTCCGTTCCCTCTCAACTCACTCTCACTCAACCTCTTTCTTCACGTTGAAGCAAAACATCCCCTCACGTTTTTCCATTCCCACTAAATAAACCAAACTTAAGCCACCGCCTCTCTCCCTTCTCTTACACCAAGGCACGTGTAAAGGCATGGATATGATTCATTCAACCCTCAACTTCACCTAAAACCACACATAAATCCAATTAACATCAAACACTCTTAATCTTGATTAATTTCCTTAAAAGGTTTGGGTTCTTACATTTACTATTTGTCAATAAGAAGAATATTGATTTTTATGGTGTCTTTTATGTTAAAACTAAAAAGTGTTTATATATTTTGTTGAGATAATACTTTTTCCATATTAGTAGCTATTTAGAAAAAAAAGCAAAATTAACTTTATATGAGTGGCATTCGGAGCACTTTATAGTACTCAAGTATTTGTAGCTGATATTATTTGCTGGGTTAATTTGTTGATCCATGTACATGTACTGGTAGTTTTGAACGAAGGAATCACTTGGGAGTTGGATCATGCTCTTCTAGTAGGTTTGTTTTTAAGTTACTCTTAGGTAAATTTTGTTGTGGATTTTAATTACTATAATAAACAACTTGTATTAGAAAAAAAAACTATGGTATTTGTCATTGTTACCCTCGAAGGAAATTTATATTTAAGATCTTTTTTTCTAAAAGCATTTTTTAACTTTTATTACTTTAGAGCACTAATGTAATAAAACAAATGAAGCTCAAAATTACAAAAGCTGGTGTACTTATCACTACTTATACAAGAGGAGATAATCACACATCTTAATAATACACTTAGTGGTCCGATTTACTCTGATAAAATTCAACCAATTTGTAGTTCCTTTAATCCTTAGATTTAAAGGTCGATCATATATAGTTCGGCAACAACTCGCGTGGATCACTCTGGCCTCCTCAAAGGTCCCATCGTTGGAGCAAAAGCTCGCGAAGTAACGTGGGTCCAAGTACCGGACTTTGAGGCCGAGATGGCAGAATGCACCGTTTAATTCCCCTCAAGTCGTACATCACATCTTGCTCCTTCTCACCCTTGGCTTTAGTCCTCATGTGGTACCTCTCCTTGTAGAGTGCAATCGTTTTGAGGTTGTTGCGAGAGTCGAAAGGTCTGTCGTTGTAGGAGTCGCAACTGATTTGGAGGTCTTCTCCGTTATGGCTTAGTTTTGGGAATGGATCCCTTAGCCACAACACGTCCATGTCCTGCATGTTGATCAACATTGTGAATTACATTATCTTATAATAAACTCGTGTTTAAAAAAAAACTTAAACTACAATGTAATAACCCTAAACCCGATTTGGGTTAATGTGGATTAGTGAGGAGGTGATTAAGGAGGAGGTTAGCATGGGGAAGAGGAGGTGAACAGTGGGCTGGTGATGGGTGTAGGGAGGCGAGTCACTGTTGGTGAGGAGATGGGTGTTGGGTTTAAAAGCTGGAAACATCTCTCTCTCTCACTTTTCTCTCTCTGATTTCGTTCTCTCCCTCTCTCAGTTGATCGGGCACCATAGGTCGTTGGCGAGCGTGGGTTGTGCGGTTCCGGCGTGAGGCATGCGGAGGTGGACGCGCGAGGAGGTGACGGAGGCGACGTTGCTTTCGAGAGATATGTCGGCTTCTTAGTGTGTTTTGTTGTTCTCCCTCATGTGAGAGGGTCGGTCGGGGGAGGTCGAAGACCTCTCCGGCGATGAGTTTTGGCGTAAATCCTTGGCTAGTGCAAGGTTGAAGACGATCAACGGTCGACCAGATTCCTTCGGGAGGTCGACCGATGTAGTGTATTTTGCCCAATTTTAACCTTCACCGGTCGAACGATGCCTTGGGGCGGTCGGCCGGTTGTGCATTTTGCTGGTGGGTCGGGATTGCCTGTCGTGTTTCGGTCGACCGGTTCCTTGGGTTCGTTCGACCGAAACTTAAGTGTACTGAATAGAGATGCATGATAGTTCGACTGATTGTTTATATGCGTTCAACCGTTTATGACTTAGAACTACTAGGATGCCCTAGTAGTTTTCGGTCGACCGAGACCCCTGAGTCGGTCGACCGGTAGTATTGAATTGATGTTAACCAGACTCTGGATTTTGACCTTGTTCGGTCAACTGGTTTTAGATATCTGTTCGACCGTTGTGACTTAGGTTTTGCGCAGAGAGTTCGACTGTTACAGACTTTCGGTCGACCAAACCTTTCATGGGAACGATCGACCGGGTTGCCTCTTTCGGTCGACCGTTTGTGCACAGAACTGAATTCTCAGTCCTTTTAGGATGCCAACTCTGTTCACGGAAACTCGTGTCCTCGCCTTGTGCGTGGGCCCGAAGGTGACGGTGGGCGCGTTACGCGTGCCTGCTCAGGGACCGCCGTGTGGAAGAGTGTGGGTGTTCGAGACGCGTCACCTCCATATATGGATCGTGACTGATGTGATGGATTGATGGACTCATTGTAGAGTAGCAGGCATGAGGGATCGTAGATCCCAATGTATGATGATTGTGCGAGCACGCAATTGTCGTTGGGTGAGGTGACTACCAGCCTGGATGGCTACGAAGGTCGCTGCCCTGCTTTTATAGCGGCGCGATTGGTATTTGCGGCTCGTGGAGCTTGATGACCTGGCAGACTTCAGTCTGGACCCGTCCGATGTTGTGTCGGACGTATTGATTGGACCACTGATGTTGTGCCGGTGATGTTGCCGATGATGTTTCGGCGATGATGATTGATGGGCCGATGTTGTTCCGGCTATGTTCCTCAGATGGGCACCTACTGAGATGATGATTGATGGACCGACCGAGCGACGACTTCGTTGGTGTGGTTTTGACCACGAAGTTACAGATCTGTTTCTTTTAGCGCGGACTTGGCGGATGCTCCTTGCCGAACCCCATGATTAGTGTAGCCGTGTGTGGGGAGTGTCACGTCATGTTCCGTTAGACCGTATGTGCCTACGGTAGGTCTCCTTGGGAGCCCTGATGATGATTGTCGGACTGATGTCATGTGTTACCCTTCGAGGGAACTGTTTTCCTTACTGTTGATGACATGACATGCTACTAGTATGATAGGTTCATTTGTACTACTGCATGCATATAGGTGAGCTTGGCATACGAGGTTTCCTTATGGAAACTCAGGCATTGTTGTTGCATGTTCTATTTCAGGACCGCAGTAGGTCCAGTTTGGTGGTGATCAGCGGGCGCGCGCATTTTGGGATCAGATCCTCTCGTTCGGACCACTGAGGTCGACATGATTACTTGTATCTCCTTTGTTTTATTTGATGTAATCATGTATCTTTTGACAAACTCAGATGTAATTTGGTGCACCGCTTATATGTTTTATGAGAAGTAACAGTCCCGTCTTTGATTATTGATCTCTGTTGTCTTGATGATAATTTTTAAATTTTTGCTATTTCGAGATGTTACATACAATGTGTTGCATTTCTTTCCTCTAATGTTTCCTATCGTTTTTCAGTTTGTCTCAAGTTGTTCCTATCTAATCTAATTTTAATTAATAAACCTCTTGTTTGACGATTTACGGACACTCGTCATTTAAGAAAACACTTTTCATATTTTGAATTTGAGTTTCGAGGTAATTCTTTAATTTGCAATTATGGTTTCCACTTACTTGGGTAACTGCAATTTACCTTCAGATATACAATGTGTTTCAGCAAAAATGTTTTCTTTCCGCAAAGAAAAAAGAAATTCCATAGTTGTAGTTTAAATCCAATGCATAAAGAAATTTCGAGACTTAAAAAATTGAAGTTGTGACCTTTCGTCAAAAGTTCCAAACATTTAATTTGTGTACTGGTGCTTTTCTGTGCGAATATAATGTCCTTTTTGCCGCCGATAGTTTCATTTTTTTTAATTTAATTATTTATAGACAATTTTACCCTTGGCTCATTTACTTACGTGTCAGTGGATGTCCGAAATTCAAGAATCCGTTTGCGTCTGTATTCGTTTTATCTGAGAATCCGTCATCCGTAAAATCATATTCGTATCCGAAACTTGATATCCGGCAACTCGCGAAGTGAATATGTATATTGATACATTTGATCCGAGATTGAATATTTGTATTATAAGATCTGTATCCATATCCATATATGTATCAATATTTGATCAATATCATACATAACATAAATATGTATATATTTATTAAAATTTTATAATTTGTACATAGTTGGTAATTAATTGTAACTTAATCTGGAAAAAATTATATCCGAAATCCGTGTTCGTATCTAGGATGGAATATCCATCAATTTGAGGGGTGAATACAGATATTAGTGTATCCGATCCGAATAATATTCGCTTCGGAACTACATGTTTGTATTTCAATATCCATATCCATATTTGTATCATATACGTATGCAATACATTAGTATACCTACAAGTATTCATATTTCAACATTGTGTGATTATATTTTGAATACATAGTTTAAATTTATTTATCAAATAAAAATACATCTACTGATCATATTTATTCAAGTATTGAATATTATTATCATTTTCAGAACATATGGAGTTAGAAGTTAAGATAAAGTAAATTAATATTTGAAACCAAATAAAGTTATAAATGTGACTATCTATAAAAATTTATCTAAGTGAAAATGAAAAATATTTTAATGTGAGGAATTATGTTTACGGATGCGGATATTATCTTTATCTGCTCCAAATTTGTCAAATATCCAAACGGATATAAACTTTTCATATCCACAAACAATCTGTATTTGAATCTGTAAATTTCATGCGGATACGAATATTGATATACCTACATCTGATCCGTATCCGATCCGTTGACAACCCTAGGTACACCTCAAAAGGTGCACAATGACTTAATTTTTTTTGCATTTTCACTATTCACTTGGGGTCATCTATATTTTAAACATTATTGCTTGTATTACTTTCTGCGGTTTGTAAGTCTCACTTTTTTAATTTTTCTGTTAAAACATTTACAAAACACGCATTTCTAAAATTGAAATGTCCTTAATATTGAATATTAAAACCTAAAATAAAAATTCCATTTACAAACACTCTCTTTCTTTCCCTCTCTCCTCTATTTCTTTCTCTCATGCTCTCTGGCTCATGTTCTTTCTTCTCACTCTCTTTCTCTCTCCTCTCTTCTATATAAACACACGATTGTCTTGTTTAATTCCACCAAATTAACTCATCCATCCGCATACTAATACTTCACTTGCCTTGAATCTACTTAGCAACAATGCATACACACCAACTGTAAATATGGTTGATCGGTTAGTTCAAGTATCCGGTGGACTCCGACCACAAGTCCAAAGTGCTAAACGTATTCTCCTTCAGCGCTCCCCCACATGAGGGCCTTCCAGCTGGCGTGGTTCTCCTTCTTCGCCAGCTTTGTCTCCACCTTCGCGACAGCCCCCCTCATCTGCGACAACCTCAACCTCACCTCCGTTGACATTGGCAATGCCAGTATCGCTTCCGTCTCTGGCGTCGTCTTCGTCTATCTAGTCATGGGCACCGCACGCGACCTCGTCGGTCCCCGCCTCGCCACTGCTACACTCATCATCCTCTCCTCCTCGACCGTCTTCTGCACGGACATCATCGACTCCCCGACGTCCTTCCTCGCCGCCCGCTTCCTCACCGACTTCTCCCTCGCTAGCTTCGTGTTCAACCAGTTCTGGACTATCTCCATGTTCTCCACCACCAAGGTCGGGATGGCCAACGGGTTCGCCGTCGTCTGGGGAAACCTCAGTGGAGGCACAACCCAGATCATCATGCCCCAGCTTACATAGCTCACTTTGATCCAGTTCAACCCCACCAATCATAAAAATAATAATTATTCTTGTTATAAATGGGTCATCAGAAACAAAAGAGAGAGAGAACGTGAGAGAGATGACAAGGAGGAGTGAGATGACAAAGAGGAGTGAGAAAAAGAAGAGAGAAGACAAAGATGAGAGAGAGAAAATAAAAAAATGCTAAAAAATAATTACATTTTTAGGATGAAATTATAAAATTTATAATTAAATATTAATATTGTTATCGTGAAATAAAAAAATTATAATGACATTTTATATGTCATAAAAAATTAACGGAATGACATAAAAAAATTATAATGACATTTTAGATGTTCAAAATTTATTTTAATTGTTCATGGACAAATAATCGTAACTTGATGATATTTCAGAAAATCAAGTATTTTTAAGTAACAGAATAGTAAAAAACACTTTATTAAATAGTTAGAATTTTTCTACCCATAACCATACTTGCGCTGCTAAATGTTTTGAACCCTATACTGCACTGGGAAGTGCACTTGGGAAGTATTCTAAGCGATGACAAGATACGAGAAAAAGAAAAAAAAAACTGTCCTATTTTATTTTTTATGGGAAAAAATATATCTTTTAATTTATTTCCTTTTTATATTCTATTGTTTGAAAATTATTCTAGAGTCGTGTACGTGTCCCTGTTACACGGCTGTTTGTGGCAAAGAGTGCACTCAATCCCGCCATTCGTCATTTTAATTATACACGACTAATATATAAAAACTAATTGAAACAAAATTCTAGTCAAGAAAAATGAGATTTTGCTTCATTCTATTTCCATTGTTTTCTCATTGAAATTTTATTTATTTATTTTATCTATTCAACTATCCGACCTTATTTTAATTTGGAAGATACAAATAGTACAGTTTGGATATCTTAATCTTAACTATTCTCAGTAGACATTCTCTCTTAAATCGCTAGACATTCGTCGCTAGAAAACTACTTAAATCGCTCGTGTGAATTACCATTTTGTCATTCTCTCATTTCTACTCATATATCTTGACATTTAACTCTCCTACCACCCTTCTCTCTTCATCTTCCTCTCATAATCATAAAAAAACAATGTTTCAGAAGCAAGAAATGAACGAATGGACACCCCAGTGTACTCGAATCTGGTAAAATGTCTAACTTCTTTTTAATAAAAAAAATAAAAGGGGCGTCTACCAGAACCACCTCCTCCATGGGGCATGCGTCTGGCTAAGACGCCACCCCCATGGGGCAGGCGTCTGCAACAGGCGCCTCCCCAGAGGGGGGCGTCTGGGACGCCTCCTGGGGAGGCGTCTGGTTTAGACGCCCATATTTTTTAATATTTTTTTAAAAAATATACGGTATGTTATCTCAAATTATTTCAGATTATGTTCCAAGTTTTTTGGTATTAATTGGTAATTATACGGGTTGGATTACAATAAGATTTTTGTAAGTCGATTTTTGGATTACAGATCCTGAACGACCTGTCGAGGTGATATTTGTAAGTCGAGAAGTTTTACCACCAGAAATTTTTGGATCTTGAAATTGTTGGATCTAATTTTTTTTGAATCTTTATCACTTGCAAAAAAACTCATTGTAATCCAACTCGTTACCACCGAAATCTTGCAACGGAACCTCAAATAATTTGAGATAACACACCGTATAAATTTAATAAAAAATTGATTTTTTTTACGGATGTCTTAGCCAGACCCCTCTTGGGGGCGTCTTACTTGGGGGTGGCGTCTAAGACGCCTCCCTCGTGGGGGAGCGTTTTACATAGACGTCCGATTCGATTTATTTTTTGCAGAGCTTAGTTCATCGAATCCATACGCTTCGTCAGATATTTTCGTGATGCTTGTACTGGGAAAATGAGAAAAACACAGGCAGAAACCTTATTTTAAGAGACATGACAAAATGAGTATTAAATGAATTGTGAAATGCAAAATGATAACTATTATGACGATTTAAGTAGTTCTCTGTCGATAAAGAGGAATTTCCTAACTATTTCAAGATAAAATATCTATCAATTAGTTGCTTTGACCGTAGAATCCCCAAAGACGGGGAGGATTTAAAGGTAAAAAAAATTCTAAAAAGAAACAGTTCAAACTTAACCACCACAACCGGGTCAACATTGACCCGAATCCATCAACCCTCCTACTCCCCCAAAACTCCCCCCACGTGACATTTTCTCTCCCAAATAACACCGCCGGCGCCCTTCCTGACCGCCTCTCTCTCTAACCTCCTCCAATCCCTCCTGTCCCCTCCTCGAAACCCTTAAAGGGCGAAAAGACCAAAGCGCCCCTCCGCATTCCCCTCTCGCCTTCCCGGGATCTAGGGTTCGGCGGCGGAATGTACCGGGAGAGGGAAGGCGGCGTCGCGGCGCGGTCGGACGTGAGGATGCTGGAGAGGAAGAGGATCAACGATGCGCTGGACAAGCACCTAGAGAGGTCTTCTCCTAAGACGTCGAAGGGCGTGGGCGGGAGGGAGAGGGAGAGGGGGTTTGTGGCGGCGGGGTCGGGAGGGAGGATGCCGGATCAGAGGATGCTCGCCAAGAGTAAATTGTCTGAGGGTAATTGAGTTTCGTCAATGCTTTGGAAATGATTGGTTGTTTGTTGGTTTGTGAATGATTAGGAGATTATTGTTCGTTGGTTGTTAAGTTTGGAATAGAATGGATCGTTGGTAAGAGAGAAGCTGTGAAGGTTGAACTTAGAAATGATTGGTTGTTTGTTGGTTTGTGAAAGAAGAATGGGTGAACTCTTCTTAAGTTAGTAGAGTGCTTTAGAGTGAGGATTGCCCCAACTACGCCGTTGTGCATCATGCAAAGTGAACTGATATCCGATATCCGTTTGGGCCTAACTGTATGGTAATTTAGGCAATTGTGGGCACGTCAAATGGGAAAAGTCTTTTAATGCTGCTCTGATGTTGAGTTATGGCTGTGGTTATTTCTTGCTTAGATTATTTTCTTGAATGGGTAACCAGGGTAAGAGCTAAACTTGGAATGGATATATTGACAAAACGGTAGGCTGTTAAGAAGGATGGGTGAACTCTTCTTAAGTTGGTAGAGTGCTTTAGAGAGAATAATGCCCCAATTACACGGTTAGGTGTGGTGCAAAGTGAAGTGATATCCATTTGTGCCTAAGTATCCAGCTGTCAAGGCAATCATGGGCGTGTCAAATGGGAAGTCTTTTGATGCTGCCCTCATCTTGCGTTTGCGTTAAATTGGTTTTCTTTTTGGCTTAGTTTCTTTTCTTGTAAAGTTTTACCTTTTTGGTTCTCAACTTGCTCTGTTCAAAAATCAGTTTAGTTATGCTCATTCCCCGTGGAGTCAAATATTACTTTTTTGCATTTTAGGTTACAATGGAGTACATTACATAATCTGCATTCTAAATTACTGTGAAATAGTGTACAGTTGTTGCATTTTGGGTCATGAATCAATTGAGAACAATCTCTCTGATAGCGTATGGTATGGCTATGCACATCCGACCCTTACCAGCTTAGGACGGGAGTTTCTTTGAAGCATTGGGTTAACATTGAGGTCAACAAAATCAGTCTAATATTTTTTTTGCTCTCTGGTTTTGTTTTTTTGGGCATAAAGTAGGTTAGAGACAATGTTTACCCTTGTGCACCTTTAGAGTTGAATTTTGCTATTCTGTTTTGGTTTCAGATCTTTCATTATTTTACTAATTAAGAAATTAAGATATTAAAATTTGGATTAAGTTAATCAGTTAATGTATATTTTACTGTAAAAAAACAGAACTCTAGTTTTTGTACAGCAGGCCCATCTTCTTTCTAGGATGCCAGATTCTTATATTGGAATTATGACTAGTTTTATGCTTTGAATAAATGTCTCAGTGGTTACTTAACATTCAATTATTCTTTTCTTCTGGATGCAGAAGAATCTGAGTCAGAAACTGAAGAATCTGATGTTAGTGGATCCGATGGGGAAGACACATCTTGGATTTCTTGGTTTTGCAATCTGAGAGGGAATGAATTTTTCTCCGAAGTTGATGAGGACTATATCCAAGATGATTTTAATCTTTGTGGGTTGAGCAGTCAAGTTCCATACTATGACTATGCACTTGATCTCATTCTCGATGTCGAGTCTTCTCATGGTAAGATTGATTGGCCCAACTTTTATCCAAATGGGTTCTCTTATATCTTTATATTTTGAGATGTTATTTTAATCTATGGCTTTATTGCATCGTTTATTGATCTCCCCTCTTCGTTTTATCCAAGAAAGAATCAACTAGGAACTAAACGTATCCATTTTGTGGAACCAATAAAATGTCAAATATGGTTAAATCCTTATTTTTACTCTAGCTGATTCATTTTTGCATTTTGTGGTAGCCTGCTAAAACGGGAGGTAGCTTGCAAATGAACTCAGGAAAATTTCAGAAGAGAATACTAAATTGCATAATGGGCTGACCTATATTCATTTTGTGTTTGCAAAGATACTAAATATGCATGATGAGTTGATGACACCATACTTAAGATAGCATTTGGATATACAGTTACGCTTCTAGCCTTCTAGCTTGGTTTGCTTCTGTTTTTGCAACATGTTGAATTTGCAAGATTGTCTTCAGTTATAATTAGAGGTTGAGGAACGAGAGAACTAGATTGCCTGTTGTCATGGTTTGGAAAATTTTGAACTCAAATGTGATGTCTTGAAGTGTCCTTGTTTATTCATCATCAATTTTTCGGTTGATGGGATTAGACAAACAATTCAACATCTGAAAATTGTTGGGTTGGGTCAACTTTAGAACTGTCCCACTTGAGAACTCAAAACAGTTTATCGGTATTGGCTGGTATTTTCTGGAATGCCTTAAGAATAGGCTCAAGCACATCTCTGGAATATTCATTGTTTATATCTAATCCAATGTTTCACCTAAAGAAAGGGCTTTGTTGTGCTTGACTCTAAAGTCGGTAAGCACGCCAACAACATTAAATTGTTCATCATATAGCATCTAAGTGAACTAGAATGGTTAACATCAAGTGAAAACTAAATCAAAAACAAGTTTCTATCGCTTTTGAACCTTGACAGTCATCATGGATGGGGCTGCAAGTGCTGACTCTGCAAGTAACAAGGCAACAATGGAGATTGAGGAAATGGAGGAAAGAAAATTGTTAGGATATTCTTACATGTAAAATGTCTATGTCGCTGGTGTAGGTGTAAAATATCTACATCAGAGAAGCACCATAAAACTGAAACAGTATATGTGCAGTTTGTATAAGCAAGTTCTTTAGTTAAGTGTAATTGTCTTATTAGTATTTGGTACCTTCCTATAATACCACATCATGACATTGGAATTTTAATCCTCAAATTAGTTAATCTATACCCTCGACTTATTTTGCTTTCTTTTCATTTCTTTTTAGATTGCATAATTAGATTTTCTTTGATTTGCAACAATTTATTTCTTTTAGCTAGTGTTCAGCAAATCATATAAGTGCCTTAACTACATAATATTACTTTAACACTATCAAAAGTGGTAACGAAGCACTGTAATACCTTGACATTCAAATTAAAATCTTAAATATTGGGACCTTGGGTCCTTAACAGGGATGTTATTGTACTTTGGTAATGAAGCTACTACTACTACTACTAAATGGATGTTGTTGATTATAAAGTGATTATTATAATCTTTATCTCAGGGAGTCATTGATGGTACTTACAAGAAATTCACCCTTGAATTATCTTGAATTGTTTAATGACTAGTGTTTGGCTGAAATATGAAACTCAAGTCTCAAATGCTGGGTTGTAAGGTACAACTTAGATTACTCTTAAAGATATACATGGATCTTTAATTGTGGAGTAGCCTCATTCCTTAATCTCATTTCAACTTAAATAATTGCACTTACTGAGCATTTTCTTAAATTGGAGGGTTCATTCTTGCTGTAATATCTGTACAGTTATATGTTTCTTATTTGCCCTTGAAATTTTTCTACGTCTGCTAAGGGTTAAGGCTCTTTGTCAAAATCATAGGCGATATGTTCACTGAGCAGCAGAACGAGTTGGTTGAATCAGCAGCGGAAATGCTTTATGGTCTGATCCATGTCCGGTACATATTAGCCAGTAAAGGAATGGCAGCAATGGTGAGATTCACAATATTTACTTTCATGTGCATTTTGTATAGTAAGTGAAAAACATATTAATTCTTTTGCAGCTAGACAAGTTCAAGAATTATGATTTTGGAAGATGTCCAAGGGTTTACTGCTGTGGACAGCCTTGTCTTCCTGTTGGGCAGTCTGATATTCCTAGATCAAGCACTGTGAAAATCTACTGTCCCAGATGTGAAGATCTGTACTATCCCAGATCCAAATACCAAGGCAGTATCCTTTGTTTCCTTTTCCATTTCACACGTTTCCAGTATTTTCACACGAGAAGATTGACATGCATAATTTGCTTGCAGACATGGCAGAGCAGATATTTGTCATGTTCTATTTGGAAATTAATGTGAAGACACATGCAAAGATATATTGCATTGTCTTTATGTTTCTTTCGGAATGAGAGCTTTTATGCCTTAAGAGAATATGCCTCTTTCTTCTCATTGTATTCTTTCTAATATCATTTTATCAAACTTTTCTTAACTTCTGTAAAGATATTGACGGGGCTTATTTTGGCACTACATTTCCTCACCTCTTTATGATGACTTATGGACACCTGAAGCCGCCAAAGCCATCGCAGAGCTATGTTCAGAGGATCTTCGGCTTCAAAGTTAGCAAGCAGTGACATGAAAAGTTGTCCACTATGTTGCCTGAACATACTTGACCATTGTGCTTATGTGGGAAGAGAGAGGTGCACTGATCTCGGAGTTTAACGGTTGTTGGATGAATTCCGATTAACAGAACCTTTCACAAAAGGGTTGACCCCCAATTGTATTGGCAGTCTGTTGTTTCATTTCAATCAGTGATTAGTGAACATCTGTAAATGCTGTTGTTAATGGTTCAAAATTATTTATATTCTCGCAGGTTTTCTTGTTGTGGAGACTGGAATGAAAGCCCCTCGTGTTTGAAGATATATGATGGCATGCATCGATTCATTATCCCATATTTTTCCCACTGATGACCATTTAAGTTCAATTGACGGCATTCTTTACCAATTGAAACATACCTCTGTGGTCAAAGAACACAATTAATTTGGTCATTCAACGTATCTTCGATTGGCAAAATTATCAGCATTAAATATTAAAAATTAAAACTAATCTTCGACCTGCACTGCACGTAATAAGGAGAATGTTTTTTTTATTTTTGAGGAAAATTGCTGGAGAATGTCGTACAGTACTCGATTCCCAAAATCGCTGGAGAAGTGGGTTTCTTTCATGACCCACACTACTAATTTCAATAATTAACAGAGCTAATATGTGAAAGACAGTTATGTTAACGCGGCCTACTAATCATGGTCAAACGAATCTCATGCAACCGTAGAAGCAACTACAACGTCAACGGGTTTCAAAACTTTCTTGTCAAAAAGACTCAAAACTCTAAAACTTGAGTCAAAATCAATTTCTGCACTATACCCAAATTCAAATACCCCATCTTAACACCCACCTCTAAACAAGGAATCAAGACTAAGAATAAAAATATCCTACCTAAAAACACCCTCTCCAGAGCATACAAAACCTCTGTATCACCCCTAATAATAGTAATCTATTAACCCAACACGAGTTAAAAAACACGCGCACACCTCAAATTTAAATCCGTTAACGTCCATCCATTTGCCTCCCCAACTTCCACCCATCCCCTCCAAAACCCCCCATCATCCCAGATCTCACCACGTGGCACCCCTCTCACTCCAACTCCACCACTCCCACGTCCGGTGGCACCCCCGTAAATACCCCCAACGCCCGCCCCATTTTCCCACCCTCCTCCCCCATATATAAACCCCCACCCCCTTCCCGACGTCGCCATCCTCAAATCTACGAACCGAACCAATCCAATCCAATCTCAAATCCCCAAACCCTAACCCTAATGGGCCACCAATGGTGACTCTCCACCGCCACCGTCCGATCACGCCGGCGACCATCTCCGGCCTGATCCGCCACGTGCTCCGGCGCTTCCGCCTCCGCTTCCGCCTCCTCCTCCTCCTCACCTTCCCCTCCCTCTACCTCCTCTTCTCCCGCAAGTCCCTCCTCCTCGACTTCCTCTCGGCCGTCGCCTTCTCCTCCCTCGTCGTCCTCCTCCTCCTCTCCCTCCCCTCCCTCCGTCTCCTCCTTGCCCGGTCCACCTCCCTCCTCCCCTTCCACCGGAAGTCCCCATCCCAGGTCTTCTGGTCGATTGGGTCCTCCCCGGAGAAACCAAAGTCGGAAAAGACACGCCTTTCGTCGGGATTGTGGGTGCAGGTGTACAGCAACGGGGACGTGTTCGAGGGGGAGTTCCAGAAGGGGAGGTGTTGGGGGAGTGGGGTTTACTACTATTACATGAGTGGGAGGTACGAGGGCGGGTGGGTGGACGGGAAGTACGATGGGTTCGGGGTCGAGACGTGGGCGAGGGGGAGTAGATATAGGGGGCAGTATAGGCAGGGGTTGAGGCATGGCTTCGGGGTTTATAGGTTTTACACTGGCGACGTTTACGCCGGAGAGTGCTCCAACGGGCAGAGTCATGGGTCCGGAGTGCATACTTGCGAGGATGGGAGTCGCTATGTTGGGGAATTCAAGTGGGGGGTCAAGCATGGCCTTGGCCATTACCATTTCAGGTCACCTTTTCGTTTCTTTTTCTTGGTTTTCATGTTTTGCTTCCGAATAATGAATATGGTTCTTTGTGATGATTTCTGTCTACTATGTTATCTTTAATTGACCTGACCGGAAAGGAGCAAATTTTACGTGTTTTCGTCATTGAATTTTCATGGGATTTGAGTTAAACTTTGTCAAAATGTGGTTTTCGTCTTATCGTTTTAAGTCTTTTAAAGCTGTTTTTTTTAGTTAGTAGTTCGTAGTTTGGAAGAATGGTTTTCTTTAGAAATTGGATGTCTGCTGATTGACCCTGAGGACTTTGTCTAATACAATTGATAGAGGAATTGTGCCTGTGATAAACCCAATAGGATTGTATTTCTTCTCGCACTACCACCTTGCCCAGTATGATTCTTGGTCTTTGTAGGAGTGAAAACTATGTAGGCAAAGATTGTGTTTAAGTTCAATCTCTTTAAAATCGTAAAGTAGCTCTATAGTGGAAGCTGTGCAACAGCTCTTGCATAATCCTTTGCACTGTCAATGTAACTTCAATCATGTTGGTAATTGTAACTTTGCATTTAAAACTGAATTGATTGTGATTGGAATCGCTTAATCGTTTACACAGTAACATGGAAATAGTTGATTCCTTTACATGACATACAGGACGGCTGAGTACATGTATATTTGTGCAAACGTACAACTTGTAGTAGGATGGTTCTGCTTGAACAATACAAACCGATCTGAGTCGTTCTGTAAAACAGTAAATGTTCCATTCCCTGTATCAGATCAAACATTCTTGCCAAAACTAGAGATAAATAGAACTACAAATATGGCAATGTTTTGACCATTAGGAACCTGCACCTTAAAATTCAGCAGTTTGTTTGTAGTGATGATGCTCACTTTTAGTAACCAAAGCTAGCATGGTGGTTATCATGTTATAAATTACTTGTGGTGCATCTTATGTTTATATATATATATATATATATATATATATATATATATATATTCTTAGTGTTTAGTTTTTGACTTGTGAAAGTATTGAAATACAGGAATGGAGATACATATGCTGGTGAATATTTTGCAGATAAGATGCATGGTTTTGGAGTTTACAGATTTGCAAATGGGCATCGATATGAGGGAGCCTGGCATGAGGGCAGACGTCAAGGTCTTGGAATGTACACATTCAGAAATGGAGAAATGCAATCTGGCCATTGGCAAAATGGGGTTCTAGATATTATAAGCACACAAAATGTTCATTCTGGGTCCCCTGTAGCGGTTAATCACTCTAAAGTGCTTAATGCAGTTCAGGTATTGTAAATTCTATTTGAAATTCTTTTTGAGGCTTCAGATGTTTACCTCCAACCAGATCAATTTCGTTAAACCTAAATATATAATGAGTTCTATTATCAGTGTCACCACCCTAACTATTACCCCCATCAAGTGGGGTAGGCTGTAAGAGATTTTTATAGCCAGTCTTGATTTAGGTATTGGATTTTTTGGTAATCCCGCAAAAGATCCTAAAGTTGGATAGATATTAATAACCACATGCCAGTTTGTTTACAGTCACCAAACACTTGGTGTTAACTTCTAATCAAACAACTTAAGATAGAAAGGAATCTAGTTGATGTGTTTTTAGACAAGTTGACAATCAATTTACCTGAAATGGATTCACTACTTCTTGTGGTGAGAAAGGAGAGATTTGTGGTGAAAATGTTACTCACATTGTCACACGCTGATGGTCTGGTTTGTAGGAAGCACGAAGAACGACGGAAAAGGCATTTGACGTCCCTAAGGTTGATGACAAGGTCAACAAGGCAGTGGCAGCTGCTAATAAAGCAGCCAATGCTGCAAGAGTGGCTGCCGTCAAAGCCGTCCAAAAGCAAATACCCACGAAAAGTGATGACATACCAATTCCAATAGTGTGAGTTATTATGCCCTCCAAAAAATGCGTACACAATGGAAGAAGAATTAATTACAAGCAATCGGTGTGTCAAATAACAGAAACATGAGCGAGCAAACTTTCTTTTGGCACTCCAAAAGATTTTCGTTTCCACAGTCCTCATCCATGATGAGCAGTAGTATCACGTGCCTGCTTGAGACAATCCATTTACCAAGCAAGCTACTATTTTGTTGGTTATGTACATAGCTTGAGTGATGTAATGAATGTATGTGCCAGAAAATTGCAATTAGTCTCTGCACTCCAGTGTTGGCACTTCGTAGAGTTTTATCTCTATTTCAGATGGCAGGGTGAAACCCTCCACTATGTTTTGTATGTGAACTTTGAAGTTCTAGTGAGCAAAAAGAAATGAGACCAAGATGTCAGTGATCGTGTGCCTTCTTGGTTTCTTCCCGTTTTCTTGCCTTTTGTTGTCTACTATACTTTTTATTATTCGATCCGCACCGAGTCTTTAGACTTTTATCAGTTTGAATCAATTTGAAACGTCAATTTCAAAGCTGGGAGCCTGGGACAAGTTCCTGTCTCGCTGTTTCAGAAGGTGAAAAGGATGTCAGCCCTTCTTTCACTATTCGTAATAATCCGAAGCGAGTAAAGTGGAAGAAAATGGAACGTTTGTCTTTATAGTTTCTCCACCATGTATTGCAGATCCACATATGAAATTACCAAAAAATAATAATAAAAAAAGTCATAACACATACCATAGGGGTAAACGTGGTATTTAACATCACATTATATTATATGGGAACTGAAATAAGCTTCCCGTGAGCGTTAGTCCAATACAAAACTAGAAGTGTACCAAGCTGAAAAACTTGGTACCAAGTTGTTTGGATGACAATGTTAAGCTTTTAGGGACAAGTTCATTAGGGTGCATCCAAACACACCTATAAGATTGGGAAGACTTTGTGAGGGTGACCATTTTAGAAGTCGATAATGTACACAAGCTGTAATGCTAAAATTCGGATGGGTTGTACTTTAAGTGGACCTCAGGATATCCTCTTTACGCTGTGGAATTTAATGTCGCAATTCACAAGTGAGCATTTACTCAAGCACCAACTTGGAAATCAAACTCATCCCTTTCATATGGTTGAAAATATCTTAATTCTCTTTCCTAAAAAAAATAATCTCAATTTTCGGTTGAGGATCTTTAACTTTGAGATAGTCAAGATCAGAGATTTATCATACAAGTTTGCGTGTCTGAGATATAAAATGGATAAAATAGAGAGTAGATGAAATCACAAAAAAAAACTGAATTCTGAAATATCCAAAAGCAGCCTACATAGTAAATGACCAAGTGGGCTGCTTAAATTTGCTCTATGAACATTTTTATCAGTATTATTAGGAAGCACTCTTATTGCCATCGAATTGAACTCCATAAGATCGTCTCGAGGTTTCAAAGGAGACCGAGAACCACGGCAAAGTCCGAGAAGGCATCTACCGTAACAATCTACCTGCAAATGTTACCGACGTGGTGTCGTATGCAGACTACAAAGTAATTGATGGGTGATCATACTAACAACATCAATCCACATATCCTTGCCTTTTAGCCTTTGTACTTGGTAATGTCTTTCGTAGGTCACAACCTCTTCGTAGGTGTGCGACCTCTTCGGTGGATCCAACCTACTACAGACCGGGATTTCATCCATTTACTTTAACTGTCAAGTTCTTCAATCTCCTTTCTATTATAAGACGTGAATTGTTTTGAGTATGTTTTGAATACAATTAAGACATAAATAAAAATGAACTGTTTATATTTGTTGGTTTCTTGATCTTATATGAAATGATTATACAACTTTATGATTTTTGAGGTGCACGGATAACACGGGTCCTAAATCAAAATGTACAGTTCGAATTTTCAATTATGATAAAAATCGAGAGTGTATTGAAAGAACTTGACCTCAAGTAAATGGAGGAAATCCCAATCCACCTACTACTATGTGGAAATCGTGCTTGCTGAGCTCTTCTTGCGGAAAATCGCAAACCTGCTTCTTTACATAAGGCAGCTAAGAACGTAATTTCCATCAATACATTTTATGTTCATCCTAGTTTGTTTCAGTTCTGTAGTGTACGGGCAATTATGATTTTATAAATTCCCTTTGGGCTTAGATTTTGGATGCGGTAAAACGAGTTGCATATAATGTTATTACTCGGATGATTGGTCTGTTTGGTTTGATGTTGTTGCGGTACCTAATATTATTTGCATTTGACCTTTCAACTTGTATCTTAATCTTACCGTTTTTATCCTGAAGTTAACTCTGAAAGAGATTGTGAGAATTGTTAGTTTTGGATTGTAAGAATCAAATTGAGAAGTTCCAACTAGTTACAAAGGTAAAATGAGACTTTTTGAGTTGAAGGGATCCATAAGTCGTCAACCATCTCTTGACATTCTTAATGAAGCTAATTACCAACATTTTCGGAGGAAACGAAACATATCCAAAAGTACTTACCAACAAAAACCGACCTAATCCAAAACAATCAACAATCAATCATACCCGACCTAATCCAAAACAAAAACAAAAACTCACCAACAAAAACAACAAACCTTCTCAAATAGACAAAACTGAAAACCTCCATTTGACAACCCTTAATCTTCAACCCCCCCAATTCAAGGGCATTTTAGTCATTTCTATGTTTCCCTCCTCTCCTAACTATAAATACCTACCAAAAAAGAACGTCCACATAAAATAGATACAAACATTTTCTTACAATTTATTATGGCAATGACGACGACGACGACGACGATAGAGGAGCACCGCAAGGGTGCGGTTGTGTTCACGAATCCGGGGGAGTGCAGGAGGAGCAGTGTGGAGCTCCTAGAGAAGTTTGGGCTGCCGCAAGGATTGCTACCATTGCCGGTAGAGAATTTGTTAGAGGCAGGACGGAACGAGAAGACAGGGTTCGTGTGGTTAAGGCAGAGGCGGAGCCACGAGTTCACCTTCAAGAAGGTTGGCCGCCTCGTGTGGTACGACAAGGAGGTCACTGCATTCGTCGAGAATGGTCGGATGAGGAGGGTCACCGGCGTCAAGTGCAAAGAGCTATTGATTTGGCTCACCCTCGACGACATCTCTATCGATAGAAATAATCCTGAATACGTAGTCTTCAGAACCCCCTCCCGCCTCTCTAGATCCTTTCCTGCCTCTGCCTTCGGCCTCGATCAAGACTAACATATCACACCAACAACGAAACGAATGAAAGAAAGAAAGAATTTGTATTGCTATAACAACTAATTACATACGTATTTTTGTTTCAAATTGTGTATTTTTTACGTGTAAATCTTCTGTTATGTCTGGAAGGACTTTTTTTTTCTTCCAGTAAGAGAGAATCTCTGCATCACCCTATTGTCCAAAACATAAATGAAATTAATGGATATAACATAGGGGTGTAATCGATCTCTAAACGAGCGATCCGAGTCTGCTCAAGATCGGCTCGTTAAGGGTTTCGAGCGGAAAATTCTGCTCGTGCTTGGTTCGATCTGCTCGCGAGCGGCTCACGAGCGGCTCGTTAACCTAAAACTTTTTTTGGTATTGAATTCCTAATAATGTTGTCCTAATAAGTAAATTATAAAATTACTTAAAACAAATATAATAATAGTTACTAACACAATCTTAAAATTAACACCTAAAATAAAACGCAATCTTATAAATTATACGACAACATTAACATCTTATAAATAAGATTATACACTTGGATCAAACAAAATCAACACAATATTAAAATCAAACACAATCTTCTAAATTGTAGGACGACTCACAACATCAACATCTTATAAATAAGATCATCTACCTGACCCAAACCTTAATTTATTTGAACTTTGGTGTAGAAAAGAATGAGAAAAAATAATAATAATGAAAAAAATGAAAAGTTTAGTACTAATATGGTTTTGATTCTAATGAGTATTTTGGTTTGGTTTGTTAAATGGATTGTTGGGTTTGGTAAATTAGTTTATTTAATGAGTTTAACACTTTACCGATCGGGTAATTGGATAGAATATTCAGGTTAATCAAATAATTGGATATAGTAATCAGGTTTCGAGCGATAATTGAGCGAGCATCGAGCGAGTATCGAGCGAGCGGGGTCTGCTCGTGCTCGGTTCGTTACTAACCGATCCGAGCAATTTCGAGCAAAATCAGAGCAAAATCGAGCGAACATCGAGCGATCTATCGATCCCAAGCAGAACTTGACAGCCCTAATATAACAACTCGAAACAGATTGACATAAGAATATTTCATCTGATTTGGCGTTGTTATTTTTTAAATGTTTTTTTTGTATGAACAAAATTCCTTTTACACATTTATCGTGTTGTTGTTTTGAATACCGTAGAGTAAGTGACAAGGTTAAAATGTTATTTAATTCGATCACATGTCATTGCAACTGGAAGACAAACGAAATTAGAGGATATTGTGGATATTAACTCCTTGGAGTCTTGGAGACATTTGAACGAAGGGTATTTGAGAAATCAAATTTGGGTCCGGTTCTGGACTGGACCGAAACTGTAACGCCCCAATCCAAACGACAAGCGGAAAATCAGAGGAAATAAAAATTCGCTGGAAAGGGGCCGTCACAGGGAACAAATCGAATCAACACTGAACGAGATAAAGGAGCTCCATTTAATTTAGAAAATAGGACTACAAGTGGATAATACATGTCAATACTCGAATGAGTTTACACAAGATCTCAAAAGAGGTTGAATACATCATAACCCTATACTTTCCTGTGTATGAGAGACAAAAAACTATTAACTTGGATAATCACCCTGCATCTATATGCCAAAAACATATGCCACAAGCCACCACCTAAGTCTGGTGGTTACCTGCAAAAATGAACGTCACACCGACGTGAGTTATAAACTCAGTATGCCACAGGTTCAGGTTTAGAACTCAAACCAAATGGCTAAATGATGCAATGAATAAACCTGGTCAAATTACTACCGAGCAAGCAATATGCAATGGCAAAAGTCACAATGCAAAACACACATTTACCAATCACATTATTGGTTTAAATCACAATGCAAATACAACGGTATGCCAATCTCATCATTTGTTACCAAAACATGTATATATATGCATCAATACAACATATTCAACAAAATATGCATCAACATAACATATATAACAATATGTGCATCAATACAACATATTCAACAAAATATGCATCAACATAACTTATATAACAATATGTGCATCAATACAACATGTGCCAATCTCTCATTATTGGCTACATGTACCAATCTCATTATTGGATTTAAAAACATGTACAATCATGTATATCGAGAATTACCTCATAAGAATTCATTATAAGGATTCTCACCGCATTACTCGCGGTCTTCCGGAAAATGTACCCTTTCGTACATTAACCTGTATCATATTTCGAGAATTCCTAAGAAATCTCATCGTAGGCACATACGGTCTTCCGGTCAACGCATGGCCCAACCCCACCCATTTAAAAATCACAACATACAATTGTGGGGTTTCCATACGTGACCTGTATCATATAGATAACAGATCTGCAGCTCTGTATCTGCGGTCATCACAGTCGCATGGCCCCGTCGGACCATCGCCCATTACTTTGGTCGCCCCTCTCTTTGGGCACACATGTCACAATTCCTTAGAGTCACCTCACTCTTAGGACACATGTCAAAATTCCCTTGGAGTCGCCTTTCTCTTTAGGCACATGTTACTACTCCGTGGAACCGCCCCATCGGGCCTTTTCGCTCTAATGAGCCTGTAGTGCCATACCCATCCCATGCATTTTCATTTTCAATCATATGAGATGCATGTCATTTTCACATCAGTTAACAATTTTCCTTTAATGCAACATCTACATGGTGCAATCACAATAAAATCATATCATTCACAAAGCTAAGCAACATGAAGCTTTGTTCACAACAATCACAAGCACAAAACATTATATCTTTCACAAGCTAGATTAAAATTTAACTTGTTCTCAACAAGTCACACTTGTTGCAAGACAAAGAAGGCACACATGCACATAATATTGTCTGAGTTCATTCTCTATTTTGTCTAGACTGCACCTTAATATGAACCACCTTGTCACCACATCCACCACCGGTGTTCTACCCAACATGCAACATGAAGATGAACTCTTAATAACACTCATCATTAATGTAACCAACATGTTACATCCACATTCCAAGTAAACAAGTCACATTTGTTGCAAGACAAGCAAATCACACTAACATAATTTGGTCCTTACCTCAACATATATCAAGAAGGACATACAATAAAACTATTCACATATGTGGTTTTGTTTTCAACATGACCATCACAACTCAAAGTAAGGATGTCACATACATGTTAAGGCAAGTTATTTTTAACCAAAACCAACTTAGATTCACATCTACACATAATTAACAAGATTATTCATGTATCAAAAACCCATTTGGGATGCTTTCTACATCTTACCCCATGACATACCTTAATGTCAAGAAGAAATGGAGAAGATGATGCCCACAACCCCCAAGCTAAGGATCAGTCACCTCCGGCGACGTTGGATCGTCTCCGGCGAGGTCTCCTCCAAGGGTATCTAAGGAGGGAGATGGAGTTAGGGTTTTTGCTCCAAAAAGAGGGGAAGGAAGAAGGAATCACGTTTTTCCCCCAAACCCCCCCTTAAAATAGTGGGCAAATATCACCCAGGACCTTAAGTTTTCTAGGAAATAAACTCAAGGCCTTACATCCTACCCTCCTTAAAACAAATTTCGTCCTCGAAATTAAGAAGGTAAAACTCACCAAAGAGTTCCGGATACTTTTTGTGAATCTCATCTTCCACCTCCCATGTGGCCTCCTCAACACGGTGATGTTGTCATCAGACCTTTACCATTGGAATGACCCTTCTACGGAGTTGATGTTCCATACGATCCACAATCTCCACAGGTTTCTCATCAATGGTCAGGTCTCCTCTTATTTCAGGAATCTCCAACTCTAAAACATGGGATGGGTACGGTATGTACTTCTGCAACATAGATACATGGAAGACATTATGGATGTTCGAAAACTGAGGTGATATGGCTAACTTGTACGCAACAAGACCTACACACTCTAGTATCTCGAAAGGTCCAACATATCTTGGACTCAACTTCCCTTTCCGACCAAATCTCATGATTCCTTTTGTTGGTGATACACGTAAGAAGACATGATCCCCAACTTCAAACCTCAATTCCCGTCTTTTCTTGTCAGCATAACTCTTCTGTCGGCTTTGAGCAGCTAAGAGTCTCTTCCGGATCAACTCAACTTTCTCCGTGTAAAGTTGAATGATATCAGGACCAACCAATTGCCTCTCGCCCACATCAGTCCAACAGAGTGGTGACCTGCACGGTCGACCATACAAGGCTTCATACGGTGCCATACCGATGCTAGCATGATAGTTGTTGTTGTATGCAAACTCTACCAAAGGTAGATGTTCATCCCAACATCCAGAAAAATCAAGGGCACAAGATCTCAACATGTCTTCTAATGTTTGAATAGTCCTCTCAGATTGACCATCTGTTTGAGGATGAAATGCTGTGCTAAATTTCAACTTTGAGCCCAACGATTTTTGTAAGCTTCCCCAAAATCTGGAAGTAAAACGAGGGCCCTGTCTGATATGATAGATACAGGCACACCATGCAATCTAACAATCTCCTCGAAGTACAACTTCGCTAGATTACCCAACGGCAAATTTATCCGTATAGCTAGAAAGTGAGCAGACTTGGTCATCCGATCAACAATGACCCAGATTGCATCATGTTTTTTTCTTAGTCTTTGGTAAACCAGTCACGAAATCCCTAGTGACATGCTCCCATTTCCACTCTGGAAGTTCAATCTTCTGCATCATTCCAGCCGGTCTTTGGTGTTCAATTTTCACTTGTTGACAAATAAGGCATTTGGATACAAATTCTGCAATATCTCTCTTCATGCCTCTCCACCAAAAATTTCTTTGAAGATCCTTGAACATCTTTGTACTACCCGGGTGAATGGTGTATCGAGACTTGTGAGCCTCCTCCATAATTTCACTCCTTAAACCATCCACATTTGGAACCCACAATCTGTTCCTGAATCGAATACCCACATCCGATGCCACCTTAAAATCTGAATTCTCCTTAGATGAATCTTTAAGCAACTTAGGAAAATTCGGATCTTCCACTTGCCTTTGTGCAATCCTTTCAATGATGCAGGGTTCCACTCTCAAGCTAGCCACCATAACATTCTCATCTTCCTGTATGAAAGGTTTCCATTGTACAAGATCTTCGATTAATTTCCATTCTTGTACTATCATGCTTGCAACGAAACCTTCCCACTTCCTACTAAGAGCATCTGCCACAAAATTTGCTTTCCCGGGATGGTAGGAAATAGTGAAGTCATAATCCTTCAAAAATTCCAACCACCTCCGCTGCCTCATATTTAGTTCCCTTTGAAAGAACAGATACTTTAGGCTTTTGTGATCAGTGAATACCTCAAATTTCTCACCATACAGATAATGTCTCCATATCTTCAGAGCAAATACCACCGTTGTCAATTCCAAATCATGAGTTGGATAATTTCTTTCATGGGTTTTTAGTTGTCTTGAAGCATATGCCACCACCCTTTCATTTTGCATCAACACACACCCAAGTCCCGTGCCTGAGGCATCACTAAAAATAACATAACCCCCACTACCTGATGGCAGTGTCAACACAGGGGCAGATGTTAATCTTCTTTTCAGCTCTTGAAAACTATCCTCACATTTCTGAGACCAAACAAACTTTACACACTTTCGAGTTAGAGCGGTTAAAGGAGCTGCTATTTTAGAGAAGTCTTGTATAAACCTCCTGTAATAACCAGCAAGTCCAACAAAGCTTCTGATCTCAGAAACATTCTTTGGACTACTCCATTGCATCACTGCCTCTACCTTTGCTGGGTCAACTGCTATTCCATCTTTAGATACAATATGTCCAAGAAACATCACTCTGTCCAACCAAAATTCACATTTGGAAAACTTAGCATAAAGCTTATTAGTTCTCAATGTTTCCAGTACAATCTCCAAATGTTTTCTGTGTTGTTCTCGACTAGCCGAATATATCAAGATGTCATCCACAAAGACAATGACAAATTGATCCAAATATTGCTTGAATACTCGGTTCATCAAGTCCATAAACACAACCGGGGCATTAGTCAACCCAAAATGCATCACAATGAATTCATAATGACCATATCTGGTCCTAAAAGCAGTTTTCTGCACATCCCCATCTTTGATCCTTAGTTGATGATAACCAGACCGCAAATCAATCTTCGAGAATACTGAAGTTGTTTGCAACTGGTCAAATAAATCATCAATTCGAGGTAACGGGTATTTATTCTTCACTGTCACCTTATTCAGCATCCGGTTGGTTTAGCCTAGGAATAACAATTTCCTTCTCACGGCAACGGACTATGACAACATACTGAGCCAACCAATCCATTCCCAAAATGACATCAAAGTCTGTCATTGTAAGTGGAATTAAATCTATTGGAAGATCAAGACCACAAACCAACACAGACACATCAGGAAAGAACTTCCTAGTTGTAGCAATATCTCCAACTGGAGTGCGCACATTCAGGCCATATGCCATAGCTTGTGGCACACAATCTAAACTTGTGGCAAAGTCCTCAGAAATAAAAGAATGGGTAGTACCACAATCAAATAATACTCTTGCAATGTAACCATCAATGCAAAGGTTACCTTCAACAACTGCATTGGAGTGTTCGACATCTTCAGAGCGAATTGCGAACACTCTACCGGGCAACTTCTTCTGCTGATCAGGTCGTGCCACCCCTTTACCATCATCTCTCTTGTGTGGGCAATTCTTCATAAGGTGCCCTTTTTGTCCACAATTAAAGCAAGCTTTATTGACAATGTAACATTCCTTGCCTGGGTGCCAACGGCCACAACGGTTGCATGTCTCCTTTGGAGAGCCTCCAAATGACCTCACATCAGTCTTTTGCTTCTTATCTTGATGTCTTTTAAATTTGTGACCGCTACTACTTGCACCTTTGTGAGGTCTCTTCCCATCCTGAACATTGTCCAAGAAGTCCCTTTCAATCTCTGTTGCACATTCAATTGCTTCCTCTAGTGTCTTCGGTCGGCTAATGATAACTCTAGACTTCAATTGCCTCTTCAGTCCTTTAATGAACTTCTTCGCCCTCTGCTCTGGCGTCACATAGGTGTGAGGACAATAACGTTCAAGCATCATAAACTTGTTGATGTACTCATCCAAAGACAACTCCCTTTGTTCCAAACTTAGGAACTCTTCTCTTTTCCGGTCTTTCACATGTTCAGGGAAGTACTTCTTTGCAAATTCTTCAAGAAACTCTCCCCAACCTATGTCTTTTCGATCATCAAAGACAAGTGTCGAGGTATTCCTCCACCAGTTCGCTGCTTGCTCTCGAAACCTATAGGTGGCAAAATTCACCATCTCATTCTCCGGGCAATCCATTGCCTCAAAGATACGCTCCACAGTAAGGATCCAATCTTCGGCAACCTCTGGATCTATCTTTCCTACAAATGTAGGAGGGTGTTGCCACAAAAATCTTTCCAACAGCTCAGTTGTTGCATTTCTTTCTGTTCTGGCGACTTGGTTTTCCATAAGATCAGAAAGTCGCTGAACAGAGTTAACCATAGTGGTCCACTGTTGTGCCCTAGCAGCCTCTTCAATTCCAACACCATGGCGAGGGACTCGTGGAGCCCGTGGAGCTTGTGGAATTTCTCTCACACGCCCACCACCCTTACGTCTGGCTCTCGCACGACCACCTCTCACACATGGGGGCATCTGAGACACAGCAAAAACAAACAAACATGACAAACATGCAACATCCAAAACAATGCAAATACTACCAGTCCATCGATAAACAATTGCAATGATATGCAAGATGCAATTCCTAATGTGGTGATAATTTATCCTTTTTGTCTCTATACACAGGAAACTTCGGCTCTGATACCAAAACTGTAACGCCCCAATCCAAACGACAAGCGGAAAATCAGAGGAAATAAAAATTCGCTGGAAAGGGGCCGTCACAGGGAACAAATCGAATCAACACTGAACGAGATAAAGGAGCTCCATTTAATTTAGAAAATAGGACTACAAGTGGATAATACATGTCAATACTCGAATGAGTTTACACAAGATCTCAAAAGAGGTTGAATACATCATAACCCTATACTTTCCTGTGTATGAGAGACAAAAAACTATTAACTTGGATAATCACCCTGCATCTATATGCCAAAAACATATGCCACAAGCCACCACCTAAGTCTGGTGGTTACCTGCAAAAATGAACGTCACACCGACGTGAGTTATAAACTCAGTATGCCACAGGTTCAGGTTTAGAACTCAAACCAAATGGCTAAATGATGCAATGAATAAACCTGGTCAAATTACTACCGAGCAAGCAATATGCAATGGCAAAAGTCACAATGCAAAACACACATTTACCAATCACATTATTGGTTTAAATCACAATGCAAATACAACGGTATGCCAATCTCATCATTTGTTACCAAAACATGTATATATATGCATCAATACAACATATTCAACAAAATATGCATCAACATAACATATATAACAATATGTGCATCAATACAACATATTCAACAAAATATGCATCAACATAACTTATATAACAATATGTGCATCAATACAACATGTGCCAATCTCTCATTATTGGCTACATGTACCAATCTCGTTATTGGATTTAAAAACATGTACAATCATGTATATCGAGAATTACCTCATAAGAATTCATTATAAGGATTCTCACCGCATTACTCGCGGTCTTCCGGAAAATGTACCCTTTCGTACATTAACCTGTATCATATTTCGAGAATTCCTAAGAAATCTCATCGTAGGCACATACGGTCTTCCGGTCAACGCATGGCCCAACCCCACCCATTTAAAAATCACAACATACAATTGTGGGGTTTCCATACGTGACCTGTATCATATAGATAACAGATCTGCAGCTCTGTATCTGCGGTCATCACAGTCGCATGGCCCCGTCGGACCATCGCCCATTACTTTGGTCGCCCCTCTCTTTGGGCACACATGTCACAATTCCTTAGAGTCACCTCACTCTTAGGACACATGTCAAAATTCCCTTGGAGTCGCCTTTCTCTTTAGGCACATGTTACTACTCCGTGGAACCGCCCCATCGGGCCTTTTCGCTCTAATGAGCCTGTAGTGCCATACCCATCCCATGCATTTTCATTTTCAATCATATGAGATGCATGTCATTTTCACATCAGTTAACAATTTTCCTTTAATGCAACATCTACATGGTGCAATCACAATAAAATCATATCATTCACAAAGCTAAGCAACATGAAGCTTTGTTCACAACAATCACAAGCACAAAACATCATATCTTTCACAAGCTAGATTAAAATTTAACTTGTTCTCAACAAGTCACACTTGTTGCAAGACAAAGAAGGCACACATGCACATAATATTGTCTGAGTTCATTCTCTATTTTGTCTAGACTGCACCTTAATATGAACCACCTTGTCACCACATCCACCACCGGTGTTCTACCCAACATGCAACATGAAGATGAACTCTTAATAACACTCATCATTAATGTAACCAACATGTTACATCCACATTCCAAGTAAACAAGTCACATTTGTTGCAAGACAAGCAAATCACACTAACATAATTTGGTCCTTACCTCAACATATATCAAGAAGGACATACAATAAAACTATTCACATATGTGGTTTTGTTTTCAACATGACCATCACAACTCAAAGTAAGGATGTCACATACATGTTAAGGCAAGTTATTTTTAACCAAAACCAACTTAGATTCACATCTACACATAATTAACAAGATTATTCATGTATCAAAAACCCATTTGGGATGCTTTCTACATCTTACCCCATGACATACCTTAATGTCAAGAAGAAATGGAGAAGATGATGCCCACAACCCCCAAGCTAAGGATCAGTCACCTCCGGCGACCTTGGATCGTCTCCGGCGAGGTCTCCTCCAAGGGTATCTAAGGAGGGAGATGGAGTTAGGGTTTTTGCTCCAAAAAGAGGGGAAGGAAGAAGGAATCACGTTTTTCCCCCAAACCCCCCCTTAAAATAGTGGGCAAATATCACCCAGGACCTTAAGTTTTCTAGGAAATAAACTCAAGGCCTTACAGAAACAACCAATTCAGACCGAACCGATTCAATCCGTAGGGTAGAATTGTAGATAATGGCCAGCATGCGTATGAGCATGTTCTACCGATAGCAGCAAGGAGCAAGTGTGTTTGAGGTGAGGTTTAATCAACAAAAGCTAATCTACGATAACCAATCATGAGAAATCATGCATCAAACATTTACATAGCATGCCATCACAAACATTTGCTTCGGCCCACAACAATACGCGTAAGATAACTTCACATTAAACCATGTTGAATCGTTGATAAGGACGTACACACAGTGGAACAAGTATTATATGACCTACTACTACCTGCCTATCCTTTTTCTAAAAAATAGACAATTAAACATAAACACCATGATACAACGGATAAATAGATTTTGAGAAAGAAGAGAAAGGATACTAAACAACCGCATATCTTCAGATGCAGCAGTGCCTTGTAAGACTTCAAACATAAAATGTCTTACCAAAAGCACATCTGTTTATCCCCGAAGAAATGCTTCTAGCCTCCTCGACTTTAAAGGTTGCGGAGGCTGGAAATCATCTAACTGTACAGAAGGACTCGAACACATTTCTTTTAAAAAAGAGGCACCCTTCTCTGATTTTATGTACTCGAGGATGCTCCCAACAACATCCGCAGCAAGCCCTGTCTCAACAAGACTCCCTGGTTCTTCACCACCATTGCGTATCAATTCTCCTACATCTCCAAATCGAATCAAATTCTCTAAGATGAGTCTACCAAAGAGTTGTCCTAGAAATTCCGGCGCCCGAGGAGCATCACTCACTGCATCCTCCAATGATGTCAAGACCAACTCAAATCTGGAAGTGAAAAGCACTCGGTTATCATGAAACGTGCAGATATATAATATATATGCAACACATCACCTAAATGACAAAGTATAAGCTAAGGATTGAGTTTTGGTAGCTAATATGCCACAAGGTCTAAATTCATGTCAACCACCTCAACATAATGACAATCAAGGAAGAACGAACTAAAGACTAAACAAAAGTGCTGATATGAAACAACATATTAAGATAACTGGCAAATTGTGTGGCATTATGTGGTGTAAAAATGTGCAATGGCATTAATATAGCTGCAAATATGAAACTAAAAGAATGATTTGGAAGATGACAAGAAGCCAAACATAGCAAATGTATTGAATGACAAAAATATTGCGCACAGTTTTCAACTAAAATTGACAAAAACTGGGTTGAACACGTACCCTCGGATAAGCTGTACTCCTCCAATAAAGGAATGAACTTTGCTGAGCTTTACAAGTAGCTCAGACAACAAATTTCTTTCAACATCCTTCTTCTCAAAAGAGTCTAAGACCCATAATGATATCATTGAAGGATAGAAATCAGGCGAACTGAGCTCTTGGATACACACAGCAACTTCATTGACATCTTTGGCACTGGAAAGAGACTTTGTATTAAGAATCAATGAAGAAAGAAATTGAAGTGTAAAACAGAAGCTACAACATATTCCAAATCCCTGAATTAATGCAGGGATCTAAGAAACAAATTCGACAGATTGTTAATTCCTACAAAAAATAAGTGAAGACTCAGAGAACCAAAAACTATACGGCACAAGAGTACAAGACAATTTGTGCATTATACTAGATCAAGTTAATCACTTTAACAGTACCCTCAAGTTCTTGGAGAGAAATTTGAGTATAGAGGAAAAAGATAAAACCGTACAGCTGAACTGCTGCTAATAATGCAATAACAATATCTGTACTCTGTAACAACAATAATGTGAAATTGAAATAGCCTGCATTCTAACGTTATTATGAGCACAACAATTCAAAAATCAATATTTGTATTCGCAATATTGTGAATCCAATTTCTCTTTAAATTCCATATACACAAAAACCAGATGCAAAATAAAAGTGTAGATACTCTGAATCCATGCCCACCATTAGTAAGAAGTCACACGTGAATGAAATTAATAAACCTGCCAAAGTCAAATCAATGCAGATAATATATCCATATATAACACACATTTACTCCAAGCGAAATGCAACATTTGCAGAGTTTCTTTGAATATGAAAATATAACTGTAATTAAAACGAATTAAAGAAAATGTAGACGCGAGAATTCCTTATCCAAGACAACCATGAGGTGTAAGATGCAAATATTTACTCTAACTAGGAGCAACAAAAATATAGTGAGTACTACTCTTATCACTTATCAGTGTATCTAACATACTCCCTTCTTTACAAATATCTACCTCCATTGGTTCAAATATGTGACTGTCAAAAGGCAGTTATGGTAATTATTACATTTAAAATAACTCTGACTATTCATCCTCAAAATCACATGTTCCCTCTTAAGTAAAACAAAAAATGAATTCTTATCATTTTAATAAATAACTGTGTCAAAAGGACTAAATGTGACAGCGAAGTAGACAAACTATTCAAATCAGAAAGACTGGAACATCGTCAACATCAACATTACACCCCAATGCCTCAATAGAGGCTCCCGCCTAGGCGAGGTAATGAGGATCGGATGTAGATAACCATACCACAGTAAAAACAAAGATGTTGTTTCCAATTGACCCAATAATGCGAAGTGCAAACTAACCATCTAGAATTTCACAATTAATAAGAAATGCAAATAGTTTAAATAGCTATTTGATACAGTCCACTGTGACCAAATGCCAAAAAAACAATTTAATATTTGACACAGTGGAAATGGACAACAAATCAGAAAGACTGGAACATGGTGGAAAAAATATTCAAAGAATACACAAAAGAAACAAGTGATTTGATCTGATGAACAATATCCTGATATGTATTACACAAAAAAGGCCAACCAATGTGGAAAAACACAACTATCAAGAACATTTTCGTTTCAATAATGCGAAAGAAAAGAACCAAGGATAAACTATAGAGATGAAATAAGAGAAACAATGAGCTGATATGCGAAGAATGAGGAGCATTTTCTGTAAACAAAGAAGACAAAAGACAAGGGACTAGTTCAACTTCTACATCTGCGGAAAGATTATATAAAGCAAAGTTAAGAAATATAAAAAGGTTGATACCTGTAATATTCCCGAATTGCAGACATTGACTTCTTTTGTAAGTACTCTGATGAATGACTAACTCGAGGAGCAGCATTCCGGCTTCCAGCTGTAGATCCAGGCATTGGGTTTGCAGCAATTGCACTAGAGCTATCAGAAGCCCGAATGACATGTCTGCTTCCAATATAAGAACTAGGGTCCCTGGAGTTCGATTTGTCAGGCATAACTATAGACCTATCATTCAAATGCCTAGAGATGCTATCATCCCTAACCAAGTGAGACGCAGATTGATCTGATACAGAACCGTAGCCATTTGAGCTTGGTGCCGCTCTTCGACTCTCCCCTGTGTTGGAAGACAAATCAGCAGCTGGGATTGGCATCAATGGCTGTCCTCTCGACGACATTCCTCTGGCAAGGCCACCTTGGGGACCAAGCTTAATAGCTTCAGCACTACTAGGCCTTTGCGGCAAGGGAACCGAAAGTACTCTACCCTCGGAAGGATGTCTATCCTCTAGTCGAAAATCTTGAGCACCATGACCACGAATTTGAGTATGCAAACTTCGAATATTTCCCAATTGTTGAGAACCCGAAGAAGATGAAAAATTGGAGCGGTGACCGTAGTCAACATGCGGAGCCCTCCTGGAAGAGGAGCTTATTCCAGGACCACGTGTCAGTCTACTTGCTTGAGCTTGCCGTTCTTGAACAGCATCCCTGTGCACTTCCTCTATCTTCTTAGGACCTTCCACTTTCCGCCGCTGTTGCCACTTGTTCAATCTCAAATCAATTGAATCCTTAAGCATGAATCTCATCCTTGAGGATAACTTTTGATTAGTTGATAATTTTGACATTATATCGAAATATGCATCCATGTGTTCCTTGGCCTTAGGATGGTCTATCATCGCTCCTATTGTGCTCATTAGTTTGCACAACGCTTCGATATCTTCTTCATCAGGATTTTGCTGCTGCCCTAATAACTTTTTTATGCACTCATGCATGATTCTTTCAGTTAGCATCCTCTTTTTATACAGCTCTCCAATCAATCGGATATTCCCTAACATCCGCCTACGTGCCAGAAGCTTCTTTTGTTCCCTTTCCTGTGTATTTTGTTTCAGTTCACCTTCTTCGACTCGGTTTGCTTCAGCTTCCTCTTTTTCCCCTCTCTCAAATTCCTCCTGGCACTTATTCAAAAGCAACCTCTTAAATGTAATTTTTTCATTATCACTGCTGCTAAAGTCTGGTAATGCTCCGGAAAGATGTACGCAGAAATCTGCATACATCTCACAGAAAGTAGGCTCCATCAAAGCTTTATCAAAAATTTGAGAAATAACACCAACAAGAGTGTCAACATTGTCAATGTTAACTTCTTTAACTTGCTGAAAGAGTCTCTCAAAATTTTGAGGAGTCAGTTTGTTCAGAATTGATTTCAGCTGTCTCTGCTTCGCTTCTTCTTCATCAGAGACTTTACCTACTTGATACTTCTTTTCTGCTTTATGCATTGCCTGCGAAGGAGACTGAGGGGGATGCATAAGACCTCTTTGTACTCCCGTAGCACGTTGCCATCTATCTGCCTCTACATTTCCACGTGGTGTTCCCCTATGGCCTCCTGCTGATTGAAGCGGTCCAGATAGAATTCCACCAGAAGGTCCACGAGGATTCCTCAAAACACCATGATTAACCCCTTGATTGGGACGACCATGCAAAACATCCGAAGGATGATCACGAACAGAAGCAAAAGTATTAGGTGCTTTGCTCCATCTGTCATTATCCATAGCATTAACAACACAGCGATCAATACGGTTGGACCCAGTTGGTCTATCTATGATCCTTGCAGAACTTGAAAATTGTCTGTTATGGGAAAGGCCCACTTGGATGTTCATCAAGGCATCTGCAATATCGGATCCAATCTCAAAGCCTGATGGTAGATCAGTGCACTGGTCTGAGAAGGTAAACAAAAAATCTCTCGAATACTTTTTACTCATAGAACCACTCTTAGAATCATCAAGCTTCCTGACAACATCAGTCAGCTGCAAATTCTCAGACGTTCTCAAATTAGGTGCAGATAGATCTGCTGCATCCTCCCAATCCTCTAGTTCAGATTTACTCTGAACATCCTCCTCAACAGCTGAATTTTTCTTCTCGGCATCATCTTTCTCCTGTATCATGTCAACTGCAGTCTGACTCTGGTTACTTGCAGAGGTAATGACAGCTTCTACCTTTTCTTCTGGACCTTTATATGCCATATAAAGATCAGAGTTTGTACCAGCAGCATCAGCTTTCAAAAGAAGCTCCTTCTTCTTCTTCTTCTTTCCAGTAGGGGTCTTGGTCCGAGCCACTTCTGCATGAGATGTATCCTTGGATGCTGGTGTGCCAACAAGAGAATCAACAGTTGGATGATCATCAACCTTACCTTGGTCCTTCTTAGTTGTATCGGAGGAGTCTGCAACAGAAGATGTTTCAAGCTCAATGGTCAGTTCATTAGGATATTGCGTTGAAGGAACTTCTTGATGAGACGTGTTTTTGTTCTTATTTGGGTAAGAATCCATGGTGGGTGTCACATCTAAATCAACTGGGCCATCGCTAGAGGGAGCAACATCACCTTCAGGTGAGCTAGTTATAGTGTCTTCCACTTTTGTCCTATTACAGTCTGAAACACCACTTGCTGCTTCATCCTCAGAACTCTTGCACTTGGTTCCAGTATCTGACCCAATAACATCTTCAATTAAATTTTCAACCGCCGGAGATTGCTTTTGTGACACTCCAGAACCATTTTCATCCCGAAGAGATTCAGAAACATTAAGCAAAGTAAATTCTTCATTGTTGCGGCTATTTTTAGAAATATCAGTGATCATATTAGGTATCTCAAATTTCACTGGGTCCCGAAGTTCTTCTCTCTGCTCAACTTCAGCCAAATCAAGAAAATCAATCTTTGATATCTCAGATTTAGTACATAACTTGGCAGTGTCAGAAGATGAAAGGGTCTGTGTGGATTCTGGTTGTGATGCTCTTTCTGTGGATGAGACAGTTTCATTCAAAGAGCCCACAGGAATCTCCATCGAAGCAGGCACATCATTGTTTTCTTTACTTTCACATGAACCAGCTTCGGAGGAAACATTTTGGTCTGTGATAGGAGAAAAGGTCAAGGTAGATGTTGGTAATTCACTAGACTCGGAATAAGCTTGACCCTGGCTGTAAGTTTCTGATGCTTGTTTGATGACTGAAGATGCCAGAGAACCTTCTACGAGTAACTGCAAAAAAGACTGATTGCATTAGTGGAAAAATCAACTCGCCCATGCTGCCAACAGAATTGGATATTTTAAGATTCAACTACTACTATCAGGATTCAACGATATTTTGTACCGCACCCAACAACCATATCTATAATTTTTCTTTTGATATATCATAACTTATTTATAACTTCCAGTGCCTTTTGTCATTGCAGTTAGCATTTAATGTTTAGATTGTTCCTTTGATATTGGCCCTATTGCAAATAAACCACTGTATTTATGCAGTTATTGATGAGTTTCTTTAACCAATGCCAACAATATTTCTCTCCTACCTACCAGATGACATCTCTCTGTACCTAGCATCCTTCGGAAAAAGTTCTTGGATTCTTCGTTTCCCAATCCATATTCGACACATACTAACCTAAATATCTCCACTCCATCGATTCTTAACGAGATTACCAAAGCCAAGTCCTAAAAATATAACCATTAGAAGCCTTTGTTATATTTCTACCTTTTCCACGCTTGGATGTGTAACGCTTCTACCATGAGAATGGTACCTTCATATACTTGTAAAAAAAGGCGAGAACATAAACACTACCCTTGAAGTGAACTGGTTATTTCTCATGTGGAATTAGATGAGTAGATAACAAATTACATCAAATATTTCTATGATATTATGATACTCAGATATGCTAATCTGCTCAACAAAAACTGGAAAGAATAGTTATAGACATACCTGTTTCTCTTGAGAATGTGTTTCATTTTTGGCTAGGTTTCCATTGTGGTCCCTCAAAGACTCAGATTTTTCCCTCGTGGAATTGGATTCCATATCTTCAATCTCAGTGGAAAGTGTACAAAGAGGACCACCAGATTGCATCCTCTCGGATTCGTTCGTATCATCAGGCTTTTCTAGATTAATTTCAGGTTGTTGGCCAGAGCTTTCAGATCTAGCATCAGTTATCCTTGAGGAAGAAGCAACTTCGCCTAAAGGTTTCGTTGTTTTTATCACTTCATTGTTAGAAAAACTAGAATCAGATTTTTCTAAAGATGTATCTTCTTTCTTGGAAGATATTATAACATCAGTATTCTTGATTGTTACTTGAACAGCAGATGATGAGGATGAAACTGGTACCCTACCATCACTATGGGTTTGTCCCCTGTTTGCTGGTTCAGATCTTCCCTGCACAGGTCTAGATTTTGTCTCAGAAATACCATTAGCAGGATTACCTGATTTACTGCCAGGAAGGGTATTGGATGCGGATGGATTCACAATTGTAACAGTTGACCCAACTCGGGCAGTAGGATAGTTAAACCTTGGAGGTTGTGAGTTAGCAATCACTTGAGTGCTTGTCAAATGATTAGAAGATGGAACAGGAAAATAGGGAGACCCAGAGCCGTATGGACCAGATTGCATGGTTGGATAGTAACTCATAGGGTGTGGCGAAAAAGAAGAGTTTGGTTGAGATTGGGGTGGGAGACTGGGATGGGGTCTTTTATCAAGCTTCAACTCCTCATGAGTATCAGGGTGTGTTATTTTAACGGCAGATTTACGAGGAACATTAAACATTCCAGCTTGCTGCTGGCCTATACCTGGATTCATTGGAGAAGGTAATTGATGACCAATCTGAAAGTTTAGACCTTGAGTCTGATGCATCATCCCTTGAGACTGCATCAAATGGGGTGGGAGGTTTGAGACAAACATCTGTTGCTGGATTTGTTGGGGGTTGCCAACAGACATAGGTATTGGAATCTGCAATGAAGCTGCAGCAGTATTATGAAGCTGGACTTGATGATTAGGACCACCAAATTTCATCGGAATTTGTGGTTGATGAAACATTGGTATGGACATCCCTGATATAGGTACAGAAGAGTTTTGGGCACTCATGGCAGAAGGAGCAGGCATTTGAATATGGTTTTCCCTTTTTGCATTTGATTGAGGATAAGAGTTAACTAAATCAGGGTGATTGCGATCAGCCTTGTCTTTCTTTGGCTGCTGTTGTGGCTTTGGAGCAGAAGCTAAAGGCAATGAGGGTCCTGTCCCTGCTCTTAATGAATTATGACGAGCCTGAAATTTTTCATCATAAGATTGTATAAATATTACATCAGACTGCTAAACTATTATACTTCCTTTGAAATTTAACTAAACATGGCCCTGCAAGAAGTGAACAGTTAGAACAGCATGAAAATCAATGTATGAAAGCATGTCTCGAAAGAGAATTTAGACATCCCGTTTGGGGCAAGAAAATGGAATTACTACCAGAAGCGGGTTTAAAATCATGAAAGTCTATGTCTACTTAGGTAGAGTTAATTTGTGCCACGCATCTCCTTTCCTTGATAAAGGCTGAAGTAGATATATCTTACACTAAGTAATTACTGGGTAACAGGGTAAGGTTAAGCTTTAGAATAGAATGATAACCTAGGACATGTTTCTGAGCACCCACACTTTATGTTATTTCTAAGAGAGATAATTGCGAGAATTTGTTGTCTGTACAACATAATGGAACTAAAAATCCAAAACAAAAGGAAGTGATAAATGGAACATGATTGACATGTATCCTTAGCCTACTAGATAACTTTGTCACCTTTGGGCCATCAAGAGTCTGAACAGAAGTCCCAGCCCTCTCCAACCTTGCACTTAAGTTTTAAGTAGTGACTTGTGAAAGTGTGAGTATCTTCATATTCAACACCTCTTAATCCCAACTATGTTAGCTATTGGTTATCAAGTGGTATAATCAAAAGTCGCTTGAAGATATAATGATACATTAAAGATTCTTAATTTTGCCAAACACGGCGACAATAAATAGAAAACTTCTTTACAAAAAAAAAATTGCATTATATGAATTTAATATTCTAACAAATTGCTAAAATATCTCCAAAAATTGAATAAGCCCCATTCCTATTTTGTTGATTTCTACATAAAGTATATATACGCAATGAGACTTTTTTGCCAGGATATACGCAATGAAACCTTTCAGTCAATCACTTGCATCTATTTTCCACTAAAGAATATTTTATGAGACTCTATTCCCCAAATACGGAGCATCCTACTTCAACATGACTCACAACTCACAAGGTCTAACAAGCAATCAATATCCCAACAAGCATCCAACTTTAGTATTGGGCATTATATCTCATATTAAATAATTCAATCTTACTACAATAACTTGTACAACATATTAGAAATACAAGGAGTTCATCTTAAATGATTTGAGGTACTGGTATGTTAATATACAATATGCACTTGGATGTCGTAGCTTTCAGAAGTTCAGTCTTTTGAATTCCTTCTCTTGGGAATGATAAGATGTATGAATTGCACAGTTGCACTACAGAGATCTTACGAAGCCCGGACCACTCAATGTGCAAGCCACCAGGGTGATTACAATGGGTTAAACTGGATTTGATAATGGTCTGTGTAAACATTACTTAAAAGTGTCTTTTTTATTTTAATTATTACAAATATAAAAATTTAGAAGTTAAGAACTTCAATCCACAAGGTCATTAATTCGACACTAGAGGTAATCAAAAAGAAAATATATTAGATACTTAAAAAAAATAGAAGGATTTATTTTTCCTTTTGTGCAAAATGTGTGTTTCTATTATCACAGTGACACCATTATTCTTTGATCACGGTGATAAAAAGAAACGTATGGGAACAAAAAGCATCTGATTACGAAGCAATGACACCAAAAATATAAGGCTGGACTCGCTGCACACCTGGTCTTTTTTCTGCTCGTCCAAATTGGGAGGTGCTGAACTAGTCCTTGCTGGTATCTGCATCATGTGGCAAAGTGTAAAAAATCAACATGACTACCAGCTAGAAGATTAAAAAAACATGTAAATAGCAAAATCCAAGTAAGCAACGTTAGTACCTGCATTCCATGCACAAACCCTACATTAATCGAGCCAAACTGTAGAGTAACTGAACTCGATGAATCTCCTGCAAACAAAAAGTTCATGGAAAAAATTCAGTAACCATTGTCTACGGACTACAAAATATACTACCCATCGCGATATTCACGCTGTGTTGGCAACTGAGCAGCTCAATCAATAAAGAAACTGAAGTTAACAGGCAATAATACCCTTGGTAGGCTTTACGGGCGCCGTAGATTCCCCACCTGCTGGTTGAGAAGGTGGAGGTCTTGGAATGGGCCTAGAAATTCTTGATGTGGTTCCTTCCATTTGCTTCACGGCTTGCTGTCCTGAAGCTTCAGAAGACACTGGAAACACCAAACCAAAAGTAACCAACATTAAGCACTAGCAATGAAATGCTACATTTTTTTTAAAAAACTGCCATAATATAAGGGCCATAATTGCCAGTACCACGCGAATTGGCTTGCGGATGGACTCCATTCTGCACGGCTCGACCGGACGCAGTGAAACCGCCTCCCGAATCGACATTCGCAGGGTTGACCCGGTGCTGCCAACCTTGTCCATTACCCTGCTTCTTAAAGCTACAACACCAAAACAGAATCAGCTTATCAGCAACGCGTCAAAAGATTCCACACAAACAACTCAAACACGCAACCAAAACGAACCTGCGGTTGGGAGACGGCGGGTGAGGGACGGGGTTCGCGGCCGCAGCGCCACCACCACCCGGAGTCGCGTAACCGCCAGCGGCGCCGGCACCTCTGCCGCCGAAACCCCGGTGGTGACCGGACCCGGATCGCGCCGTTTTCCTCAGCTGCGCGTCTCTGGATTGGTTATGGGACATAAATCCAACCTTCTCACTACAAACCACATAAAAATCCCCCAAATCCTCACAATCGAATCCCGCAAACCCCCGAGATTCCCAATCGAGAAGGCGGAATGCGAGACGAAGTTTTGGGGAAGATTAGGGTTTCCCCTTGGGGGGGAGGAGGGAGAGAAAGTGGGGGAGAAAGGTGGGATTTTTGACGGAAGTGAGAGAAGTGGGAAAGGAAAGGAAAACGAAAAGGGGGAGAAAACGGGAGGAGTATTTTGATGGGGGAGAGAGGGTGGGTGCGACGGGTACGTGGCGTTTCTCCCTGTAACTTGTTATTGGAACATGTTTCATTTTGGATTAAAAAAATATTCATTTTTTTCTTATTTTATTTGTGTATGTATTTTATTTTATTTTATTGATAATTTATGTATGTACATGATTGATTGATCATTGATCAGTAAAATAAAAAGGGTCGTGATAGACGGACGCGGGCGTCACGGACGCGCCTTACGTGGATCTGTACAGCTCAGATATTTTCTTTAAGTCAGCGTCCAGTCAGCGAAATTTCTCTTCGCGCGTTTTGGTCTTTTTAAAAAACGCCGGTACTTTAAGTTGAACGATTCATTTCCCAATACACAGATAAGACAGTGTGCAGACCCTAGGACATCGTGCAGTCTCATTATTCGTGCAGAGCTCACACTTATCATAATAAAATATTTGTTTTTAAGTTTTACGTTGGATCAACTTAATTTGTCTAGCTTACTTTATGTGTGTGTGCAGTTTACATTATGTGTTTGTCTTGTTTACGTTATGTGTCTATCCGGAATAAGTGTATTTGCAGTCCGGAATAAGTGTATTTGTTGTCCGGAATATGTGTATTTGTTGTCCGGTTTAAGAATAAAGTGTATCCAGAAACGGAACATAAAGTTTGTCCGGAATAAGTGTATTTGCTGTCCGGAATAAGTGTATTTGCAGTCCGGAATAAGTGTATTTGTTGTCCGGAATAAGTGTCATTTGTTGTCCGGTTTAAGAATAAAGTGTGTCCAGAAATGGAACATAAAGTTTGTCCGGAATAAATGTATTTGCTGTCCGGAATAAGTGTATTTGATGTCCGGAATAAGTGTATTTGTTGTCCGGAATAAGTGTATTTGTTATCCGGTTTAAGAATAAAGTGTGTCCAGAAACGGAACATAAAGTTTGTCCGGAATAAGTGTATTTGTTGTTCGGAATAAGTGTATTTGCTGTCCGGAATCTGAATAAGTGTATTTGTTGTCCGGTTTAAGAATAAAGTGTGTCCAGAAACGGAACATAAAGTTTGTCCGGAATAAGTGTATTTGCTGTCCGGAATAAGTGTATTTGCTGTCCGGAATCGGAATAAGTGTATTTGTTGTCCGGTTTAAGAATAAAGTGTGTCCAGAAACGGAACATAAAGCTTGTCCGGAATAAGTGTATTTGCTGTCCGGAATAAGTGTATTTGTTGTCCGGTTTAAGAATAAAGTATGTCCAGAAACGGAACATAAAGTTTGTCCGGAATAAGTGTATTTGCTGTCCGGAATAAGTGTATTTGCAGTCCGGAATAAGTGTATTTGTTGTCCGATTTAAGAATAAAGTGTGTCCAGAAACGGAACATAAAGCTTGTCCGGAATAAGTGTATTTGCTGTCCGGAATAAGTGTATTTGTTGTCCGGTTTAAGAATAAAGTGTGTCCAGAAACGGAACATAAAGTTTGTCCGGAATAAGTGTATTTGCTGTCCGGAATAAGTGTATTTGTTGTCCGGAATCGGAATAAGTGTATTTGTTGTCCCGAATAAATGTATTTGCAGTCCGGAATAAGTGTAGTTGTCCAGAATAAGAAGAAAGTGTGTTCAGAAACGGAACAGAAAGTTTGTCCGGAATAAGTGTATTTGTTGTCCGGAATAAGTATAGTTCATGCCCGGTTTAGGAAGAAAATTTGTCTTGTTTATGTAGAAAGCTTGTCATGTTTTGTCCTGTTTATGTAGAAAGTTTGTCCTGTTTTGTCCTGTTTATGTAGAAAGTTTGTCCTATTTTGTCCTTTTATGTAGAAAGTTTGTCATGTTTTGTCCTATTTATGTAGAAAGTTTGTCCTGTTTATGTAGAAAGTTTGTCATGTTTTGTCCTGTTTATGTAGAAAGTTTGTCGTGTTTATGTAGCATGTTTATGTAGAAAGTTTGTCGTGTTTATGTAGCTTGTTTATGTAGAAAGTTTGTCATGTTTATGTAGAAAGTTTGTCTTGTTTATGTAGAATGTTTGTCCAGTTTATGTAGAAAGTTTGTACTGTTTATGTAGAAAGTTTGTCCTGTTTATGTAGAAGGTTTGTCCAGTTTATGTAGAAAGTTTGTCATGTTTATGTAGATACAATGAGAGCACAATGAGATATTGATGGTACATATTATTGATGATAACTATTACACAATAAGATACAATGAGAGCACAAAGACAAACAAACAATACAAACACAAACACAAACACACAAAAATTACAAAAATAATATATCTTCTCCCATTAAATCACACACAAACAAACAATACAAACACACACAAATTACAAAGATAATATATATTTTCCCAGTAAATCGGAAAGAATATGTAAGACTTAAGCATGATCGTCTCATTCACGCTGCTTACGTTGTGAAGAACATTGGGAGTCGACATCAGACGCTTCTTTGACGTAATATCTTACTCGAAATGGTGATTTATTACGGAGAGATGTACGACATAAACTGAACAGACGTAAGTCTTCACCACGGAGCGTTGTACATCTCTCCGGAATAAATCACCATTTCGAGCAAGATATTATTTCGAAGAAGCGTCTGATGCCGACTCCCAGGGTTCTTCACAACGTAAGCAGCGTGAATGGGACGGTCGATGACACTCTTTCTTTCTTCTTCCTTCTTTTTCTGTCACGGGCACTCCAACAATGCAGCAAAGATGTTGTGGTGCGAAGTCTTCACCACCGGATCGTCACATTCACGATGCTAACGCTGACAAGAACATCGGGAAGTCTTCGCACCGTCCCATTCACGCTGCTTACGTTGTGAAGAATCCTGGGAGTCGGCATCAGACGCTTCTTCGACATAATATCTTGCTAGAAATGGTGATTTATTCTGTAGAGAAAGAATGAAGAAGAAAGAAAGAGTGTCATCATATTTGTATTTGGGTGGAGAGAGAGAACGTGCTGAGTTGAAACGCATTTAATGTGATTTGAGTGGACATCAGGAAGAAAAAACAAAAAAAACATTCATGCTTTGACCACGTAAGGGCTGACATGGATGTCCACGTAGAGCGCGTCCGTGACGCGTTGCGTTCATAAAACATTTTCCAAATAAAAATTAAAGATAGTCTAAGGTTGCCATTGGGTGCAACTTGTTTTCTCCGTGAGGGTGTGATTAGTTTTGTAGGAAGTAACGGAGAGTTCAAAATTTAACTTCGTGACTTCCTCGAGAATTTGTAAGATTTTTTGCTTGTTAGTTATTTTAAAATATTGTATTTCTATTTCTGTTATCCATAGTTATTTGTATTAATATTTCTGAAAAATTACAAAAAATCAATTTTTTGCGCATGACACTCTAGTAACTTTTTTTGTTAACGTCGTTATGTTCCGTTAACGGCGTTAAAAATTATTATTTTAATACTAATATATACATTTCTACCATATATAACGTAATAACTTAGTAATCCAAATCTGTCATTTTTTATGATTTTCACAGCAAAACACATAGATTCCAAAAATCAAGGCTTATAATTTTCACGAATACAAATTGTGGTGATACAAGTGCTTGGGGTTTTTTTGCTGTGAAAATTAAAATCCTTGATTTTTTAATGTAAGTTTTTTGTTGTGAAAATCATAAAAATGACATATTTTGATTACTAAGTTGTTAGATTGTATATTGTGGAATTTGTAAATATTACTATTAAAATAATAATATTTTTAACGTTGCTAACGAAACATTAACGACGTTGACGGAAAGTGACATTAATACAAATAGTTATGAAGTGATGACAGAAAGGTAATACAGTGTTTTAAAATAACACGCAAGCAAAAAATTATAGTGGACGTAGGGAATGTTATTTAGAGTACAATTTTATAAGTATTTGGAACTCATAAAACTTAATTCTCGAAATTATTTTAAGTTGTCTTACAAACCAATCACTAGAAATTGTTATGGAGTCAGTTTCATGTTGTTTGTTTTCCTACAAATCACATACACCCTAACAACTTTGATATATTCATGTACGTAAAGTTCTTCGTTACTGATGGTGTTTCAGTGATCTCACTTTCAAACGTTACTTAATGTAGCATCTATATACAAATCCTTGTTTATTTTTGTTGTTGTTTTAGTATTGTTTATCTTGTTTTTTCGTTTACTTTTGACGTGGGTGTAATTTCAAGAGAATGTGTTCTAAAAGTGTTTAATTTGATTATTATCAAAAGTTGTCACTGAGTATAGTGATAAAGACAATAGTTGGTTAAATATGACTTATGCTGGAAAAGATAGTTCGTCAAAGGATTATCATTGTTCATCTTTACTTGAGTAATGATATTCGTGGGCTCCTTGATAAAGCAAAATTATAATGTACACAATGTGACTTGTGTTAAGTTACATATTTATAATTAGCTTAAAAGATCAAGAAATGAATATATAATATAAAAGTGACACATTTCTACATTGTATAATATTCTTAATATCATGAGGTAAGGGATAGACACAAGTGATATTTTACATATCACTAAGTGGATCGTGTGTTAGTTCGAGTGAGCAAAACATCTTTGTTATTTGGCTAACAATAATGTGTAGTTAGATACTGCTTATAATTTATGATATAAAATATTTTATATCATTGTCAACATAACTTAGATCATCATATAGGTCACACCACAAAAACTGGAAACAAGAAATATGATTTTATATTTTATATGATGTATTAAGTTTCATGTGAAATGAGATAAATGTTGTGAATCGATAAAATCAATATGTCATGAAAATTGACATAATTAGGATCATAAATAAATTCATATGAGATGTATGTATAATGTATTATGATGGTGTAATGGTTAGACATTACATAAGATAATATATTACATGATATATGAATTTGTTAAAAGTTCCAAGGATCAAATTTTGTTGGATGTAAATCTAAAATTTGACAAAGGAAAATTCGGGACAAAACGGTAGACCGTTTTAGGATCGGTCGACTGGGTTCTTTGGAACGGTCAACCAAAAATTATCAACATGTGTCTCGATAATAAAATCGATCGATCGGGTGTAATACACGGTCGACCAAAAATCTCCAGAGAATTTTTTGGTGATATAACGGTCGACCAGTATAGGGACACGGTCAACCAAAAATTAGCATGAGCAATTTTGGTAAGGGAACGGTCGACCAGAGTGAGACATGGTTTGATCGAAATTTTCTAGGGACTTTTCCTTATGAATATTCGGTCGACTGTCTAGCTCACGGTCCGACCAAACTTGTAAAAGTCATAACTGTTCGGTTGACCGAGTGATGATTTTAGTCGACCGTTTGACATGATTTTGCCTTGAATTGTTAAGATATTAGTGTTGATCATGGGCTGAATTTTTTCTAACTATGGTCAAACGTTTTTTAGAACGATCATGTGTCATTTTGTGATTGGTTTAAGGGAGAATAAAGCAAAAGATAATGTTTTAGTAGGTAGCACATGATGTAGGTGTTGGGAGAATATGTCTCATCTCCATACTTGTTTAAGGTTAATGCAAAAATATTGTAACATCCCGAAACAGCGGAAAATTTAAAAAAATCATAATCAAGACAAAGAGCACAATAATCAAGGCGGGACTGTTACTTCTCATAAACAAATAAGCGGTGCACCATAATACATCAGAGTTTGCCAAAATGAATACATGATTACAACAAAAGACAAGGGAAGATAACGTAATCATGTGGACCTCAGTGGTCTGACTAGAGGATCCGACTCCAAATGCGCGCGCCCGCCGATCACCACCCCACTGGACCTACTGCGGTCCTGAAAATATATAACAACAATGCCTGAGTTTCCAGAAGGAAACCCCGTATGCCAACTCACCTATATATGCATGCATTACACAATGAACCTATCATACTAGTAGCATGTCATGACATCGACAGAAATGGAAAACAGTTCCCCCGAAGGGTAAAACAGGACATCAGTCCGACAATCAACAACGAGTCTCCCGAGGAGACCTACTGCAGGCACATGCAGTCTTACAGCACGCGACATCGCACCCCCCACACGCAGCTACACTACTCAAGGGTTCGGCAGGGAGCCTCTGTCACGCCTGCGGGCCGATAGAATACAGATCTGCAAATCTCAGTGGTCGGAGCCACAGGGACAGACGGGGCCGTCGCCCGGAAGGTATAACAACAACATCTCGGTAGGTGCCCAGCCGAGGAAAACAACATAGCCGGAAAAGCCTCGGCTCAACAATCACCATCGCCGGCACAACCTCGGCGACATCACCGGCACATCATCGGTGGTCCATCACAACAGTCCGGCACAACATCGGACAAATCCAGACCGAAGTCTGCCAGGTCATCGGGCTCCTCGAGCCGCAAACACCAACCGCGCCGCTATAAAAGCAGGGCAGCGACCTCCGTAGCCCGTGGGCCGGTAGTCACCTCACCCAACGCCAGATGTGTGCCAGCACAACATCAACACTGGGATCCGCGATCCCTCAGGCCTGCTATACTACAATAAGTCCAATCAATCCATCACATTTGTCACGCTCCATACCTGGAACTGACGCGTTCCGAACACCCACACTCTTTCCAACGGCGGTCCCTGGGCAGGCACGCATCACGCGCCCACCGTCACCTCCCGGCTCACGCACAAGGCGAGGACACGGGTTTCCGTGGACAAAGTTGGCATTCAAAAGGGAACCTAGAATTCTGTTCTGGGCCCAAACGGTCGACCGTAAGAGGTGATTCGGTCGACCGTTTCCAAAAGGAATCGGTCGACCGTCCCTAACACGGTCTACCGCTGCGCACAGAACACAACCCCCCAAACGGTCTACCGAAGGTCTAAAACCGGTCGACCGAACGAGGTCAAAATCCGGAGTTTGGTCAACATTCAAAACATTCTATCGGTCGACCGACTCAGGGGTCCCGGTCGACCGAAAACTAACAGTACATCATTTTCAATCTTTTAATCCATCGGTCGACCGACTCAGGGGTCTCGGTCGACCGATAACAGTTAGGGTCAACCTACATTTCTACGTCATATAACGGTCGACCGAACATATACCACGGTCGAACCACATGCATATAAAATCCAATATATTTAAGTTCCGGTCGACCGAACACAAGGACTCGGTCGACCGAAACGCAACAGGCAGTAAATAAACACATGCATTCGGTCGACCGCCCAAGGGCCGGTCGACCGTCCGGTCGTCTTCAACCTCGCGCCAGCCGAGGTTTCTTTGCCCAAACGCGACGTCGGAGAGGCCTCCGACCTCCTCCGACCGACCAACACGACCCTCTCATGAGTGTCAACAACAAAACCACACTAGAGAGCGGCATACCTCAACCACGACGACGAAACGCCGGAGCTCCGCTCACGCACGTCGCCTCCTCCGGTCTCCTCGCGCTAAGCCTCCGCGCGAAAGTCTTCCTCGTCCGCCCCCTCCGCGATAGCTGCTCCCACCGCGCGCACCAGCAAGGAAGGAAGAAGAAATGTGGAAGGAGAAATGATGAAGGAGAAGAAAGAAGAAGATGAAAGAAAAGCCCTATTTAACTCGGATGCTACAGTACCCGACCCTTCACCTTCCCATGCAACTCCTGCACACTTACCCTCCCCATGCAAACCACACCTTAAACCCGAGTTAACCCTAAACCCGGGTTAGGGTTCTAACAATCCACCCAACTTAAAAGGATTTCGTCCCGAAATCAAGCAAACACTCACCGAAAAGCTCTGGATACTGCCTTCTGACATCCTCCTCGATCTCCCAAGTGGCCTCGCGCTCACTGTGATGCTGCCACCTGACCTTTACCATCGGAATGGTCCTCTTCCTGAGCTGATGATCCATGCGATCAACAATCTCGACTGGCCTCTCCTCGAGCGACAAGTCCTGCTGAATCTCTGGCACCGCTATCTCAATAACGTGCGACGGATCTGCCACATACTTCCTCAGCATCGACACATGGAAGACATTATGCAGACCCGAAAACTGTGGCGGCAATGCAATCCGGTAGGCAACCTCTCCAACTCGGTCGAGGATCTCAAACGGTCCAACATATCTCGGACTGAGCTTCCCCTTCTTCCCAAACCTCATCACACCTCTGGCTGGGGAAATCTTCAGAAACACGTGATCGCCCACCTCAAAACTCAACACCCGTCTGCGTCGATCAGCATAACTCTTCTGCCTGCTCTGTGCTGTGGCCAGCCTCCTCCTGATCACATCCACCTTCTCTGAGTACATCTGCACAATCTCTGGCCCCACTAACTGCCTCTCGCCCACATCACTCCAGCATACCGGTGATCTGCAAGGCCTCCCGTACAGCGCCTCGTACGGTGCCATCCCAATACTCGAGTGGTAGCTGTTGTTGTAGGCGAACTCTATCAGTGACAGGTGCTCATCCCAGTGCCCTGCCCAATCCAGTGTGCATGCTCTAAGCATATCCTCCAGGGTCTGAATCGTCCTCTCTGACTGACCATCTGTCTGCGGATGAAACGTTGTACTGAACTTCAGACGCGTCCCCAACGCCTGCTGCAGACTCCCCCAAAATCTGGAAGTGAAACGAGGATCTCGATATGAGATGATGCTCACTGGCACTCCATGCAACCTGACTATCTCCTCCACGTACAACTTAGCTAGACCCTCCAAAGGCAACGTGGTCCGGATCGCTAAGAAGTGCGCCGACTTGGTCAGTCGATCGACTATCACCCAAATCGCGTCGTGGAATCTCCTCGTCTTCGGCAATCCCGTGACAAAATCCATCGTCACGTGCTCCCACTTCCACTCAGGAAGCTCAATACTCTGCATCGGTCCTGCCGGCCTCTGATGCTCAATCTTCACCTGCTGGCAGACTAAGCATCGCTCCACAAACTCTGCAATGTCCCTCTTCATGCCCCTCCACCAGAAGTTCCGCTGCAGGTCCTTATACATCTTCGTGCTCCCCGGATGAATGGTGTATCTAGCTCTGTGTGCCTCCTCCATGATGTCATCTCTCAGCCCATCAACCTTCGGCACACAGATCCGACTCCTGAACCTCAGACCACCATCAACCCCCACACTGAGGTCTGATCCATCTCTGGAAGCTAACTGTAGCAGACCAGGTAACTCATCATCCCCATGCTGAGCCTGAACCAACCGTGAGACAGTCTGCGGCTCCACCCGAAGTCCAGCAATCACCGCTCCCTCCGAACCCTCGGTGAATGGACTCCACTCTGACAAAGCCTCGAGTAGCCTCCACTCCTGGATGCACAGACTCGCAACAGAAACCTCCACCTTCCTGCTCAGTGTATCTGCAACCGAATTCGCCTTCCCCGGATGATAGGAAATGGTGAAGTCGTAGTCCTTAAGGAACTCGAGCCATCTGCGCTGCCTCATATTCAGCTCCTTCTGCGAGAACAAGTATTTCAGACTCTGATGATCGGTGAAGACCTCGAACTGCTCGCCATACAGATAGTGCCGCCAGGTCTTCAACGCATGAACTACCGCCGCCAACTCCAGATCATGAGTAAGGTAGTTCTTCTCGTGCACCTTCAGCTGTCTCGAAGCGTACGCAACCACCTTCCCATGCTGCATCAGAACACAACCCAAGCCTATCCCTGATGCATCGCTGTAAATCACGTAGCCTCCATTGTCACTCGGTAGCGTCAGAATAGGTGCTGTCGTCAATCGCCTCTTCAGCTCCTGAAAGCTGTCATCGCACTTCTGGGACCAAACGAACTTGACGCCCTTCTGCGTCAATGCTGTCAGCGGCGATGCGAGTCTGGAGAAATCCTGGATAAACCGCCTGTAATACCCTGCCAGACCTATGAAGCTCCTGATCTCCGTCACGCTCGTCGGGGCTCTCAACTGAGTCACTGCCTCGACCTTCGCCGGATCCACTGAAATCTCATCTGCTGACACAATATGCCCCAGGAAAGCCACCTGATCCAACCAAAACTCACACTTCGTGTACTTGGCATAAAGCTGCTGATCCCTCAAGATGCCAAGCACAATCCTCAGGTGCTCTCGATGCTGCTCCCTGTCAGGCGAGTATACCAAGATGTCATCCACGAACACCACGACAAATTTGTCAAGGTACGGCTGGAAGGTCCTATTCATCAGATCTATGAATGCTGCAGGCGCATTCGTCAGTCCAAATGGCATCACCAAGAACTCATAGTGGCTGTACCGCGTCCTGAAGGCTGTCTTCTGAACATCCGCCTCCCTGATCCGCAACTGGTGATAACCCGAACGCAGATCGATCTTCAAGAGCACTCTCGCCGTCTGCAACTGATCGAACAAATCATCAATCCTGGGCAAAGGGTACCGGTTCCGAACGGTAACCTTATTCAGCATCCTGTAGTCGATGCACATCCGCAACGATCCATCCTTCTTCTTCACGAAGAGCACAGGCGCTCCCCATGGAGAAACACTCGGTCGAATGAACCCGGACTCCATCAACTCCTGCAACTGCTTCTTCAGCTCCGTCAACTCAGCAGGTGCCATCCGATAAGGTGCCTTCGACTGAGGTGTCGTACCCGCAACCAACTCGATGCTGAACTCAATCTCTCGGTGCGGCGGTAACGCTGGAATCTCTGCTAGAAAAACATCTGGAAATTCCTGCACTACCTCTATATCCTCCAGCCTCCTCGTCTCAGGATCAGGAACTACCAGCGTGGCCACAAACGCTCTGCATCCTTGCTGTATCAGTCTCTGTGCCTTAACTGCAGACACAATCAGACAACCCCCTCTGCTCCTTGCACCTCTGATCAGAACATCTGGCATGCCCTCCATCGGAATCAGGATCTTCTTCTCACGGCAAAAGACTCGTACATCGTACTGTGACAGCCAGTCCATCCCCAGTATGACGTCGAAGTCCACCATCGGTAACAAGACCAGATCTGCCGGAAAATCATAGTCTCCCGAAGCAACTATGGTGCCAGGGAAAAAGCTCCCACAGTGCCCACCTCACCCATGGGCGTGCTGACCTCCAAAACATCAGTCAGCAGCACAGGGGTCCGACCCAACTCGCCAGCAAACTTCTCCGAAATGAAGGAGTGAGTGGCGCCGCAATCAAACAACACACGCGCTACTGAACCAAAAACTGAAAGAGTACCTTCCACGACGGTGTTGGAGTCCCTCGCCTCCTCAGCCTGGATAGTGAAGACTCGCCCGGTCCTCCTGCTCTGGCCCGGTGGAACAACTGACCGGCTGCCTCCGCCTACTGCTGGTGGTCCTGGCCTCCTGCTCGGCTCCCCCTGCCTCTGAGGACAATCACGGACAAAATGTCCCATCTGACCGCAACCCATACACGCTCCAGTCCGACGGGGACACTCCTGTCCTGGATGGAACCTCCCGCAGTAAGTGCACGCTCCAGACTGACGTGCTCCTCCTCCATCGAACCTGGGCCTCTTGCCCAGGTTTCCTGCCCCACGACCAGCTACTATGCTACCGGTGCTCACTGACGCCTTCCGTGCCTCCTGATTACACTCCCTCTGGTCCTGCTCGATGATCGTAGCATGCTTCACCGCATCTGCAAGGGTCCGCGGCATGCTGTTGATCACCCGAGAACGAAGCGGCTGCCTCAGTCCCTTCACGAACTTCCTCGCCCGCTGCTCTGGGGTCACACAGATCTCTGGGCAGTAACGCTCCAAGGCGTTGAACCTGCTGATGTAGCTCGTCAGCATCATCTCCTTCTGTTCGAGCGACATGAACTCCTCCCTCTTCTGACCCCTGACATGCTGGGGGAAGTACTGCTCATGAAACACCTCTAAGAACTCCTCCCAGCTGACATCCACACGGTCATCAAACAGAACTGTGGACGTTGACCTCCACCAGTTGGCGGCCTCGCCATCGAACACATAGGTGGCCAGCTCCACCATCCTCTCTGGTGCTACTCCAATAGCGCGAAAGATCTTCTCCATCCGGAAGATCCAGTCCTCCGCAACCTCCGGGACCCTCCTGCCATCAAAAGTCGGCGGGTGCTGACGCATGAACCGATCATGCTCAGCTCCCACTCCGGCCTGGACGCTCTGAGCTGCCTGACGCTCCAGAAACTCGCCCAACCTGTCCCAATGAGCACCAGATGTGTCTTCACTGGAATTACGATCGCGTGGAGAACTCCTCACGCGCTTAGGTGCCATCTGACAGAAGAAACAATTACAACTTCAACCATGTATGCATGCGAAAAGATAAAATGCATGTGTCCTATTACTACAAGGGTGATTTCATTGGGAACCGCATAGAAATCGACCGCTCTGATACCAAGTTGTAACATCCCGAAACAGCGGAAAATTTAAAAAAAATCGTAATCAAGACAAAGAGCACAATAATCAAGGCGGGACTGTTACTTCTCATAAACAAATAAGCGGTGCACCATAATACATCAGAGTTTGCCAAAATGAATACATGATTACAACAAAAGACAAGGGAAGATAACGTAATCATGTGGACCTCAGTGGTCTGACTAGAGGATCCGACTCCAAATGCGCGCGCCCGCCGATCACCACCCCACTGGACCTACTGCGGTCCTGAAAATATATAACAACAATGCCTGAGTTTCCAGAAGGAAACCCCGTATGCCAACTCACCTATATATGCATGCATTACACAATGAACCTATCATACTAGTAGCATGTCATGACATCGACAGAAATGGAAAACAGTTCCCCCGAAGGGTAAAACAGGACATCAGTCCGACAATCAACAACGAGTCTCCCGAGGAGACCTACTGCAGGCACATGCAGTCTTACAGCACGCGACATCGCACCCCCCACACGCAGCTACACTACTCAAGGGTTCGGCAGGGAGCCTCTGTCACGCCTGCGGGCCGATAGAATACAGATCTGCAAATCTCAGTGGTCGGAGCCACAGGGACAGACGGGGCCGTCGCCCGGAAGGTATAACAACAACATCTCGGTAGGTGCCCAGCCGAGGAAAACAACATAGCCGGAAAAGCCTCGGCTCAACAATCACCATCGCCGGCACAACCTCGGCGACATCACCGGCACATCATCGGTGGTCCATCACAACAGTCCGGCACAACATCGGACAAATCCAGACCGAAGTCTGCCAGGTCATCGGGCTCCTCGAGCCGCAAACACCAACCGCGCCGCTATAAAAGCAGGGCAGCGACCTCCGTAGCCTGTGGGCCGGTAGTCACCTCACCCAACGCCAGATGTGTGCCAGCACAACATCAACACTGGGATCCGCGATCCCTCAGGCCTGCTATACTACAATAAGTCCAATCAATCCATCACATTTGTCACGCTCCATACCTGGAACTGACGCGTTCCGAACACCCACACTCTTTCCAACGGCGGTCCCTGGGCAGGCACGCATCACGCGCCCACCGTCACCTCCCGGCTCACGCACAAGGCGAGGACACGGGTTTCCGTGGACAAAGTTGGCATTCAAAAGGGAACCTAGAATTCTGTTCTGGGCCCAAACGGTCGACCGTAAGAGGTGATTCGGTCGACCGTTTCCAAAAGGAATCGGTCGACCGTCCCTAACACGGTCTACCGCTGCGCACAGAACACAACCCCCCAAACGGTCTACCGAAGGTCTAAAACCGGTCGACCGAACGAGGTCAAAATCCGGAGTTTGGTCAACATTCAAAACATTCTATCGGTCGACCGACTCAGGGGTCCCGGTCGACCGAAAACTAACAGTACATCATTTTCAATCTTTTAATCCATCGGTCGACCGACTCAGGGGTCTCGGTCGACCGATAACAGTTAGGGTCAACCTACATTTCTACGTCATATAACGGTCGACCGAACATATACCATGGTCGAACCACATGCATATAAAATCCAATATATTTAAGTTCCGGTCGACCGAACACAAGGACTCGGTCGACCGAAACGCAACAGGCAGTAAATAAACACATGCATTCGGTCGACCGCCCAAGGGTCGGTCGACCTTCCGGTCGTCTTCAACCTCGCGCCAGCCGAGGTTTCTTCGCCCAAACGCGACGTTGGAGAGGCCTCCGACCTCCTCCGACCGACCAACACGACCCTCTCATGAGTGTCAACAACAAAACCACACTAGAGAGCGGCATACCTCAACCACGACGACGAAACGCCGGAGCTCCGCTCACGCACGTCGCCTCCTCCTGTCTCCTCGCGCTAAGCCTCCGCACGAAAGTCTTCCTCGTCCGCCCCCTCCGCGACAGCTGCTCCCACCGCGCGCACCAACAAGGAAGGAAAAAGAAATGAGGAAGGAGAAATGAGGAATGAGAAATGAGGAAGGAGAAGAAAGAAGAAGATGAAAGAAAAACCCTATTTAACTCGGATGCTACAGTACCCGACCCTTCACCTTCCCATGCAACTCCTGCACACTTACCTTCCCCATGCAAACCACACCTTAAACCCGAGTTAACCCTAAACCCGGGTTAGGGTTCTAACAAATATTCTCTCTCCCTAACCTGTCTACTATTCCATCCGAATTTCTACTAATAATTTCGAGTTTTTCAAATAAAATTCTCAGAGAACTTTAGAGAGGCTATTAGTTAGATTCTATGTTTGGTTTAGATATTAAATAGGTTAACTCATTTCTCTTTAATTTTGTTTAGAGTTTGGTGAACACTTTGAAAAACAACATAAACCTAACGAACGTGGTCGATCGGCAACCCTTCAGTCCACCGAAATTATCTTAACGAATGACCGAAAATTATTATTCGAACATGCACAAACAACGTAATCTAGTCAAAGAAAAACTATTTCCCATTTGATTATATTTACTTCTAATTTCTAAATCACTTTTTGGAAATTTACACGGTATTAACACCTCTTTAAGAATCTAAGACATTTTCAAAATCTCCTTACGTGGAACATGATTGCCACTGTTTACCTAATATCCTCAAATGCTCAAACTTCTGTAAAGACGTTTCTTGACAGTGACTTCTAGTGTTTTCACAACGGCCAGAGTTTTGTTGATCTTCCATTTAAATTTCCATAATGAGAGAAAATTAGGTACGCTCTTGATAGAACAATCTTTAAATAGAACACATAGTGCTAGCATAGTAGACTATGCAATTGTACTTCTCAAATATACGTGTATTGCAGGGGAAATCATTCTCAATTACAAAAGATATAACATGTACCTTCTTAGTAATGTGTTTCTCCTCAAAATCACACCATCGGCCAACTAAATTAGCTAAGTTGGTAAGTATTGGATCTATTAGTTGTCATGAGTCATGACCCAATAATCCAATATCATATTCCAAGCATACCACTTATATATAGTTTCATTTTTCCTTTTGAAAATAGATATAATTTCACTGTTTTCAAAGTTAACGTAATTGAAAGTTATTTTGCTAACTAATTGATGCCAATAAAGCAACGTAAGCCAAGATCACCTCGATTACAATGAGATATTGCTGATACTGAATTGGTTGCAATTTAAGAAATCGGTTGGAACATTATACAAATCTGAGATACTCGCAATCCTGTTAGTCGAACATTTATTAATCTGCATAATAATATAACAAGACCACTTCCTAGACTGCAAGGAGAAGGGGACAAACATGTACATGTTCCTTATTATATGGTTAAATTACAATAGGTAGAGATCAACTATAATCGAGTAAAACTTTAAAACGTCAAGTTCACAATTTTTAATTTTTGATTTGTGTAACACTTTGACATCATCTCCATCAAAAATTAGTTATTTTTAAACATATTTATCGTTTTTTTTCTGAAAACATTTCGTGTTGTTCGCCAAACATGTGTTTTGATGTATCTTATAGTAAAATTTGAATCGAAACGGATGTTAGATTTTACTTAAAATTGATAATGATTGGTTCAAAATCCGACTCAATTTTTAAGCACAAATCTAAGTTACTCAAATAAGAGAAAAAATATTTAACGTACTTTTTTTATTTCTAATATTAAACAAAAAGATTCGCAAATAAAAACGCTAATACCACGACTAATCTGTAAATTGTTTAAGATTTACTTACTCGCAATACATTCTCGCAATACATTCTGCAGCAGTATCTTGACCAACTCCAGGTCCAATAGAACTACAGAAGCAAACCGTATAGCTAATCCAGCGAAGTCAATATCTGATTTGACCATAACTTTACAAAAAAATAGATAAAATATACTTTTAGCAAACAACACCAAATAATTTGTGACAGACTATTAATACGTTGAAAAATAATAATTTTTCAACGAAGAATGGTCAAAGTATTAAACATATTAAGTTTAAGGGTTACAGGTGTGACATTTTAAACTGCAATAAGCACTCGATCGTATAGATTCATAATTGATGATGCCAAACTCTTAACTTATTATCAATATATTGGTAGTCAATTGTTTCTGATCGACAAGAATGACAAGTGTCCTTACCTTCTCACGTTGGTGCCTGATGGGACAGCGACTCTTGGAAGATGTCAAATCAAGAATAAGTTATGATTCTCACTTAAATAGATATGATATCATATGAATCATCTTTGTAACCTAATAATTTACAACTCCATGTGTCAAGTCTCTATTTGCGTGTATATTGATGTATGAGTGTTGGATGGATCAATTATCAGTCTTGTACGTACGGAAACGTATGAATACAAAATAATAATTTCTAATAAATTATTTAAATAATGGTAGTAATCTAGCTATTAATTATGAGTTGGAGTGTAAATCACAGCTGAATTTGAGCGAACCAAGTATCTTCGTAATTGGGCTATTAGTCATTCGAATAGTATCACCAAAGTGGTTTGAACATTGAATCGACCCCAACGTTGTAAATCGAATTTAATTGGTTTATTGATCCAACACACGTTGGTCATAGACAAGTGGACTGGAATGGGATTTGGGGTTTAACTTAAGGTGGTTGGGTTTTAGTTGCCGCAAGTTGATTGAGTTGGGTATTATGATTATTGTTTAACGTGGTCAAAAGATGATATGATTGTGGTTTAGAATGTTATAGCGTCAATATATTGTTTTCGTGTACCCTTAAAGGTCGTTTTTTTCTTCTTCCAGATATGACCAATTGGTTGTTCACGGTAAACCTGGGTTTTTTGGGGTTATTTTTTTAATTTTTGGAGGTATTTTAGTTACTTTTTAGATTTTTTTAAAAAAAATGCCGGTCCGACCCGGCAAAACCGGGGCTCGTGTCCCTTAATGGACCTTGGGCCCGGCCCGACCCAGCACCCAGGTCTAGTTTACGATGGATCACTTTATTAGTAACACTGTGTTTCGACATCAATGTTTGATAGACTTCTTCCCGTTTGGTGGTCTCAAAGCTCATAGATTGACCCATGTCACAATTGTTCCCGTCTGACTTCTTCCTGACGATTGTTTAGAACTTGGATGTCATTCACCATTGTTATGCATGAGTTTTTCAGTCTACAATTTTGAGTAGGATGACCCAACTGAAACCTCGTATAATTAACATAAATTGGATCGATTTTGGCTTATCAAACGCGCGACTTTTAGAAACTTGGCCAGTTTCTCGGTTACATTCTTTGATTTCCTGAAGAGTATGTTCATCTCATGTTGAAACATCAAACACGGATTGCGTTGCACCTTAAAGATCATCACAATGCTTTTGACCCTCTCCAGAAGTCGTGATATCAACTGGAAGATTGTGAAGTGTGATCATACTAGCACTAAATGACCATTCTGTTGAACCCCCACCCTCCACCTTCCTCCCTTCCTTCTTCTTCATCAAACTCATGCTGAATTAGGGTTTTGGTTTTGTTTGTGGTATTTTGTAAGGTGGCCCATGAATTTTAATTGTTTATGGTTAAAAAAGTTAATTAGAATAATTGTTGAAAGAACCCCATAATTTTGTGTTTTATGTAAAATAATGAATAATTAGGATAATTGCCGGAAAAACCCTAGATTTAATTGTATTTGATCAAATAATAAATAGTTGGGATAATTGCTAGAAACCCCCTTAAATAATGAATAATTAAGATAATTGCTCAAAAATCCTCGACTTAACAAAATTGTAGGAAATAACTTAATTTGGAGAAAATTACTCTTTTTCCCTGGACTTCCAGATTTTGTAGTAAACTATATTAATTGGGAATTTTCTTTCCCCCCTGAGTTTAGGTATATTGCTCTGAGATTCGGTATTGCCTTAGTAAGGCTTATGATATGAATTGTTGGGGTCGTATGACCCTTACTTTTGGGGTAAACTACGTTTATCATTGCCTTATGTATGTTGTGAGAGGTTCGTAGAACTCGTTGTCCACCCACTAGGGTTGTGCAACAGTCAGTCTGGTCAGGGTTTTTGGACTGAACCAGACCGAATATGTAGTCGGTTCGCGTTGGGTGTTTACGAAATATCGGGTTTCACTCCAGTCTGGACCGAACCCTGAAAAAATCGTTAAGATTGGACCAGAGAACACTATTTGCACATGCACAAATCTAACCCTTTTACCCTCTAATCTCAGAACCGCCGCCCACATCCCACACCCAAACCATCCTCCGTCTTCCCCGTTATGGCGATCCCCTCCTCCGTCTTTCCCGTTCCGATGATCCCCTCCTCCGTCTTCCACTATTCCCCGTTCGAGGTGTCGATTTCGTTGAAATTTGGTGGCGATGTGGTTCTGATCAGAGTTTTTGAGTTGGAAAGTTGGATTCTTTTTGGTTTTTGGGTTGTTTAAGTGCGATAGGTTTTGTCGGTTTGTGTTCGGGCGAAGTTGTTGGGGCCAAAGTTTGGGGTTTTGTTGGTTGGTTGTCAATTCGTGAGTGTTTTGTTGGAATTTATCCTTTAAATGTCATTTTGGTTGCTGAAAGTTTGATTTAGTGGCGATTTTTTTATTATTTTGGTCGGGTTTTCTTTTGGTCGAATATGTTTTTTAGTTTTGATGGTTGGTTGTCGATTTCGCGAGGTTTTTTTTGTTGGGATTTTGGTGTTGGTCGGAGCATTTTGACTTGCTGTTGTTGATTTTTGGTTATTGTTTGTAGTTTGGTGTTTCTCGTGCATATTTTTTATGGCAATTAGATTAGTATTAGTAAAACCTATTTGCTAATACTAATTTGTTAATTTTGGACCGACTAGAATTGCGAATTTTTTCTCACCATAACTTTGGAGATTTTGTAATGGCTTCTGGTCGAGTTCTGTTCGTAGTATTTTCTGCTTCGGTTGGATTCTTTTGCTTTGGAGTTCCCCCTCTAATTTTTGATGTAAATGAAATCTACAACTCTTGCCAATCGTTAGAAGATGCGGTGTAGTTGTGAATTAGTAAGAGAGTGGCATTTTGTTGGGAACTGATATTCGGAATTTGACTCTATGGAATCAGGGATTATGATGCCCTATGGTAACCTTGAATAATTTGTGGCTTTGTGTTTCGTTGGATACTTGAATGTTTGGCTTCGTCACAAATTCGTCCTGAGTATTTGTTGTTATTGTCATGTTGTGTTTCATCTCAAGTGAAGTTAGAGTATATTGAAGTTATGAAGTCTGTAAAATAGTCTTTATTTTGGTTTTATTGTATATTTGTATCTCAGATTCAATCACAAACAAACCCAGACTGGACCAAACCGACTGGTCCGGTCTTCGATCTGACTGTGACAGAACCGGTCCGGTCCAAACCCAGACCATGGAGATGGTTCGGGTCCGGTCTAGGTTTGGACCGATGCACAACCCTACCACCCACGTTGTGACGAGTAACCATTGTCGAGTGTTGTTCATGGACTCGAGCATGGGATGGTGTGTGAGCCGTGTAACTAAACGTTAGGATTTTCCCCTGTGTTGTGGTAGTTCGGGAGGGTCCACCCACGTTGTGGCGAGTGACCGTTGGAGTTGGTCTCACAGGCTCGGGTGTGGGGTCAGCTCTCGAAGCCGGACGTGGAACTGATCAGCTCACCAGCGTTGTGACGAGTGGTTGTTGGAGCTGGGCTCACGAGCTTGGGCATATGGTTGGAGTAGGGAGTTGCCTTGTAGATCGGATGCACGGTCTTGTCAAGAGTGTACGCTCGACCTGAGTGGGACATGTAACAGTTCTATCGTGAGAGTTGATTGAGTGTTGCCCTATGGATCAAATGCGCGGTAGGGTCGAGGTGCACGCTCGACCTTGCTGGGAAACGTGGTTGCCTTACGACACGAGACGAGTGTAAGTAGTGTGGACGGCGTTGCCTTGTTTGGTGTCAAGTTGGGGTGGTGTACAGAGTTTTGATTCAAGACTCTGGCGTGGTTTGTGTGTTTGCAGGTGAGATGCAGTTAACTAATAACTATATGCTAATTAACTTTCCTTGTTTCTCAATTGTTGTATGATCATAGATGTTATACCTAGAATTTAATTAAATAATTTATGGTATATTTCCCATTTTGATATAGAATTGAATTATGTAAAAAACTGGTATTAATGAAAAAATACAAAGAACATGAGAACATATGTTCTTCTAATGCCCTGTGTTGAACGTTTTAATTAAATCGCAAGTGCACGGCCGCGTTGAAGCGGTGGCAAATACGGGTCATCCTCAGGGAGGTGAGCAACCTCTCATTTGCACGAAATCAAGTGGTAAAATACGGAAGAGAGTTGATTATGCTACGCTATGCTACACTACAAAGTGTGAAGTATAAAATGCGAAAGAAAGCAACAAACGATTAACTAAAACTAAACTAAGAACAAAAGACGAGTGCTGGAATTCAGAAATGGAAAACCCCTAAGGGGTGGAGTGAGTGCACACATGCAAAGAGGTGGGTGTTGAACACATTCTTTAAGCACAAATAGAGGTGGTGTTATCATGCATAGGAAGTGTCTAAATGTTATGACAAAACCTATCAATCCATTCACCATCCTAGTTGATTAACATTTACATATACAAGTTGTTTATTTCAGAACCTAAACAAGCATGAGAGGTGTCTAATCATTTTGACAAAACTCATCAAGTTATAAATTCTATCCTAAACAAGCAAACATACATTCATGTTTTATCAACATATTGTAAATAAAGCATTCATCCCATTCTCATTTGCATGTATGTACATCTACTCCACCCCCCAAAGGGGATGGAACTACTCACTAAACATTAAACTAACTATTCAACTAAACAAGGAAATCATATTAACTAAGCTACTAAAACTAATGAAATGAAATTAAACAAAGTAAAACAAGAAACATAAAACAAACAACATAATAAAGAAACTTTTATCAAAGTGGCTCACATTTAAAGTAGTATCCTCATACTTTAGCGTGTGCTTCAAGGTCTCACTTCTTGTAGGAAGAATAACCACTTAAAATATGAAGTGATTACATTAGAAGGTGAATAATTCTATTTATAGCCATAGAAAAATGCTCTCCGGGACAATCCCCCGATGTGGGACTAAACAGATACCAAAAATAGCCTAAACAAACACTAATACATATGCTCCAGAAAACTCAGCAGATCCGGGAAGATCCGGACCGCCAATTGGCGGTCTATAGGATCCGGATCACGCTCAGATTTGTTGTGGGTTTTTCTTGGTATATTTGTTGATCTTGGATGCATATACTTGGCTTGTTGGAGCTCCGACCCGAATTGAATTGCTAAAATACTCCCCATGATGGTGTGGAGTATTCTGTTTTGCTCTTAGGTCATGCGGTCTTACGTTCAGGTTATTCTCCCTTGCATCTCAGTCCTCAGATCTCACAATTCAGTCTTTTTCCCAACTTTTGGGTCTTTTTATGCTTCATCTCTTCAAACCTATTTATTTCTGAAAACTAAACATAAAACTCGTTACATAGCATTGTTTAGGTGAAAGATAATGGATATAAGATACAAATATAAGCATGAAATGATGGCAATCACCTTGTTACTTTTCATCTCATCTCTCATGTCCTCTACCTCTCACCCTAAATTTAGGGTAAGGTACTGGATGTTAACTTCTTTGAGAAGCGAGGAAAATGTTACATTAATTTATTTTTCCTTACAACTTTAACTATGTCTTTATATCACTATATATACTATCAAGTTAGTCAACCATGGGATTAAATAAGTATCACTTTTCCAAAACCTTGACCTTATCCTCCACCATTGTCATCTACTTTTTCTCCTCCTCCAACTTTCACCACCCTCCTCACTTTTCTCTTCAAACCTCATGACATTTTTCATGGGACATCAATGCTCCTCGAGAAATTTTATTTTAGATCTCATTTTTTAATTTTTTTTGAAATCATAAAAAAATATTTATTGGCAAATGTCAACACATAAGCTAGAGTTGCAGGTTTGGAAACATTATATGTCAAAGAAGATGGAAAAATACAAGCCACAAGGTACATAATCATGTAATATAACTATGCTTCTAGAGTGACATGCATCCTGCAGGAACTCATCTGCCACAAGATCGTCGAAAAATGGCCAATAAGTATTCAAAAATTGGACCAACAGAGATTCGTCTAGACCGCCAAAATCCATAGAGTGACATTGCGAGTGAGGTCATGTATCATAGGTGTAACGCCCCCGATCTGGCAGGTATGCACACTGGGGAATCCAAAAGAAGTGTCGCAATCAAAGTCATCTGCGACAACTGAATGACTTACACTAACAGACTACACGACTCGACAACAAAGAACATGAACATACATAGATAGACTAACATAAAATATAACTGAAAAGAGAGATTATCCATATATGGTAATAAGGTCAAATACATTACATCGGGTACAAGAGGGGAATACATCATAAATAATGCGGAAGCCAAAGATAAACTGAAGAATTTGGTCGACGTGTCCCTCGTGTACAGAATCCTCCGAAACATCTCCAGTCCACCCCTGAACGAACCTAAGTACCTGAAGGAAAGCATAAACATATATGCGTGAGTTTTCAATAAAGGAAACTCAGTATGCCCCATGCCCAATCCAAGTTTACAACGTTATGCATGAAGTCTAACTATGACAGATGCATCCGAAAGCAACAGAATGGTCACAACTCTAAACAACTACGCCGCTCAGGTAACACCCGAAGAGATCCCTCTAAAAAGGAGTCACAACACCAGCCTTGCTGGTCAGAATCACAAGCAGGTCACTCGACAGTGACCCACCACTTGGCACAAAGCGGTACACCAGATAAACGCCCCAATTCGTGGAAATATACCTACATGATATCATCGCAACATTGGAAACATCCAACTTGAGACAAAATGACAGCGCTCATGTCCAGGACTTATCTTACGCCTGACCTCCACATAGAGGGCTTGTGCAAATGGTCTCTGACCTAGAGGACCCACTTGTGGCCCGTCGGCCTAGAAACAGAATGTGCCCAGAATTAATTTATTATTAATGCAATGCAAGCTATCTATAGGTCTACTGATCTATATAACCACACAAAATCAGAATGAGCACGACACAAGGGTATACAAATATCCTCCTCTCGGCTCCAGAGCAGACATAATATCAGAATTCAAGCAACCACCAATGGGCTCTAGAAAGAACCAACACCCATAACAGAGACATATCAAAAACATCACAACAACATGTCATCTACGGATCATGATACTTAGTTATAGGGTCTAATGTCCTAAGGGGTACATGCAACTACCCATCATCACATCAGATCAGAAACATGCACACAAGCAAGCAATAACAAGCATCATAGTAAAATATATCGATAAATAAGACATAACGATATTCATACTATATGATCTCTAAATTTGAGAACACATATTCGATAGTTAGTACAATTTTAGAGCAAGTTCAGACGTAATAATGTGCATGCACAACCAACAACTATAATATCAAGTACTTGGTGCTATGAAAACTACATGTCGTAATAGTATGGTTGAGAAATAACTTCATTTCAGAATCAAGCATGCACACACATAAATAATTACATAAACCTCTGATTACAGTAATGCATGAGGTATAATCCAAACACTTAGATCAGGATTGCATGCAAGAGGTCTTAGTCGAATGTGCACATGAACACTACAAGTCAACAATGCACATGCACGTGTATGACATGGAAGCAATATGAATGCATTACTATAATACTCAATTAACTCAGACATGCATATATACTAATATGAGATCTATTCTAGCACGTGACAGAGCTCAGACATACGAAAATTCAGAGCACACATCCATTCATAGAACTAGTACAAGCTTCACAACCGAAAATCACAGACATAGCACCAGCCACCCTAGCCTCCAACTGAAGCGACCATGGCTCCCCTGAGATGTCTGACCGGAGGTGGTCAGACCACACCTGAGGTCTCCGGACCTCCAGCGTCCCCTGGCTTCCACAACCATCCACCTACACTCGCAAACCTAGCGCGCGTTAGGTGTAAATCGGGTGGTGGTGCAACTGATTGCACCACCAGCCAGCTTAGTGATGGTCGGCCCTCCGGCCACCACCCTCACAGCCCCACTCCATAAACTCTTCAAGGGTCCAGAGCATACCCGAGCTTCTGAAAATCTCACCAGAGATCGACGAAGAACAACCCACAACCTCCTTCGAACCGCACAAAAGAACTGCACCCTTGCTTGTTGCACCTCCCCGAAGTTGCCTCGCCGGAGCTGCTGCCACCAGGATGCCGGAGAGGAGAAGGGAGGTGGTGTGAGAATTTCGTGGGTGGGGGAGAGAATAGGGTAGGGATGACTGTGGGCAAGGTTTTTGCTCCAAGGAAACAAAAAGAAAGACAACTAGTAATTGCAAATAATGCACCTTCATTACTTACCATCAAATTCAAATGTATGCAAATGTATGTAATCAAACAAAGATCCTCCCTTGCTGACTGGGATGCCACGTCATCCTCCTCAGTCTAGTCAGCCCTACACGACCCCACCTAAGCAAAAGTCGAATTTCTAAAGCCACTCACACCCGATCAAGCCAATTGAGTAAATCAGCTGCAAAATTGCCAGATGAGTTGCATTCGCTCGCCCAAAAAAGAAACATTTCCCCAAAAGAGAACTTCTCCCAAAAAAGAAACTTTTCCTCAAAGAGGAAACTTTCCGGAAGACGGGTTTTCCCCGAGAGAAATCATTCCCGAAAAGAAAACTTTCTCCGAAAAAGAAAACTTTCCCGAAACGAAAAATAAACATACAAGCAAGCGAACAATAACAAGCAAGCAGACATAAGGATCAAAACAAGTATAAGAGATGACAAGGAACTTATTACAATATTAGGAGAGTGGGTCATACAATAGGCTTGATTGAGGGAGATGCATCACTGAAAATACAGTCATTCATTGTCCTCTAGATAGTTCAAAAGTATGAGAAGAGGTGTGTGCTCCAAGCTACGTGCCCCAAGTTGTACGATTTTTGTCTTCAGATGATGAGCAGGTGGTGCGGTTCAAGGGATACTGAGCTAGCATGATTTGAACCAATAATTTATTGCTAATAGATAAGATTACATCACATTCCAAGAAAATTTGATCACCGATTCGTTTGCGTTTTTGCACATAGAGCAGTGGCTCGCCCAGTGGACTCCTCTTTTTATAATGTTATCAAAAGTTAAAAATTATTATTAATGACAAGCTAGATGAAGATTTTCATCATCGACGGACATTTAATTTCTTATAGTAGTTTCCATGGACTGAGCATAGTGCTTCCGAAAGATGGAAAACTATAGAAATATTTGATCGAATATGTATTATTCAGGTTTTGGAGCCATATTGGTTTGTTTTTAAAGTTATCCAAGAGATTTATTTTGCATCTAGTATTGATAATAGCATCGAATATTTCTAATAACTCCTGGTTTGATGCTATGTGCAAATTTTATTTTGTTATTATTTCCGGATTTGACATGTTTCAACAACCAATCTGGGTAAGAATTGAAGATGTGTGAAAATAGAGTTTGCAAGGCTAAAATGTGTTTAGATCTAATTTTTGTTATAAATTTGTCACCGAGTGACTTACACATGAGATTGATTTAAGCCTCTAGATGTGCAATAAATGTGGCCACACTTTCACCATTGCAATTCTTCGGCTTCATTCGGCAATGAGCTTCAGATAGTGGCTTTCGGTCCAAAAGTCATTCCACCTCACCTATTAGCTTCCGTCACACTCACCTGTCTCACATCGACGAGAAGCGGCTTCCTGAAGGTGTGCTCGACTTGTGAAAGCCTAACTTCCGATCTTCCCCGGTTTGGCCCTCCTCGTGCAACGCACGAACTTGCAACTACAATGGCATGGAAGCAACCCTCAGCGTCATCGTCTCTTCTTCTCCTCTTCTCAACCATCTGATGTCCTCCACCACCGTCGAGAGCGTCATGTATCGTCGTCCGACGTGTCTGTGTGGCTTGATTGCCAAAAATCTTCAGTCTCACATGTCGAGGAACCCTGATCGTTGGTTTTTCGCTTTTGGATCGCCATATGTAACTCCGATTGTTGTGTTTCTTGTTTATGATATGTGTTACATTGATTTCCTCCTAATAATTGATTTTCTGTTTGTAGTGGAACATCAAATGTGATTTTTTTCCGCTGGGTTGATGAAATTGAAGGTGTCGTCGAGAATGGTTTGTTGGCTGATGTTCACGATGGGAGGCACAACGAATTTCCCGTTCGACTAATGGATGTTGTTCGTCCAGTGCAGTCATTAGAGGGCGACTTCATTCGCCTTTGCCAACAACGGCAGAGAGACTGATTGCTCCTTATGCTTCTTTACCTCTTGTTTGTAATGGCTTTCGCCCTGTTCTTCGGCGTTGTCACTGCTCAATGTCGTTGAAAGAGACATAGGTCCATGTCATTGAAAGGAATGTGTTCTAAAAGTTTTACTTTTATATGTCAATTATTATGAATTGGATGTGCAAACATCTTGTTCCTTGATTATGATATTCGTCTTTTGGAAGTGTTAAGGAAGAGACGCATGATCCTTAACCGTAGAGCTCTAAAAGATAATGATTTACATAAATCAAAAGTTATTTACAATCATGGTAATTAACATGGAACATTAATCACCGAGATAAGATTGTCGTGTTGGTCATCGATTGTTGTAGCTCTACAAATAATTGACGACACGAGTATATAAAAGAGGAAAAATTACTTTATATATCGAATAAACCTAACAAGTCAAACATTATGAAATTGTGTTTCGTGTCATTGATGTTTTACTGTGTCTTAGATCCTAAGATATGAGACTTATATCTTTTCACTCAAGAAGTGCTTAATTTGATTATTGTCAAAAGTTATCAATGAGTATAGTGATAAATGCAATAGTTGGTTGAACATGACTTGTGCTGAAAAAGATAGCTAGTCAAACGATTATCATTGCCCCTTTTAATTGAGTGATGATATTAGTGGGCCCTTTGATAAAGCAAAATTATAATGTGCATAATGTAGCTTGAGTTAAGTTACATAGTTATAATTACCTTAATGAGATCAAGAAATGAATATAAATAAAGGTGACACATTTCTACTTTGTATATATTCTTAATATCATGAGGCAATAGACGAACACAAGTGGTGCACTTACATCACTAAATTAATCATGTTTTGGTTCGAGTGGAACAAAAACATCTATGCTAATTGGGTAACTATAATATGTAGCTAGATACCGTTTATAGTTTGAGATATTAAGTGTTTAATATCGCTGTCAATTTAGCTTAGATCATCCTATAGGTCACACCACAAAACTGAGAAACAAGAAGCTTAATTTTAAGTTCATATGATGTGTCAGGTTTTCATGTGAAAATGGACACATGTGGTGAATCAATAAAATCAATATGTCATGAGAATTGAGATAATTAGAATAATTAATAAATTCATATGAGGTGTATATATTATGAGATGTAATAATTTAATATTATATAAGTTAATATATTACATAAGATATGAATTTTCTAAAAACCCCAAAATATCAAATTTTGTTAAACCGAATGGTTCGGTCAACCGAGACGAATTATCTCGGTTCACCGAATAACACAATTTTTGCCTGAATTATTAAGAGAATAATTAGATCATGAGTTGAATTAATTCCAGATTTGATCAGACGTTTCTTAGGATGCTTATGTGACAATTGAGATTAATTTTAGGTGAGAATAAGCAAAATATCATGACTAGAGAATAATTCTTGATAAAGATGTTTTGAGAGCCTATAAAAAGACATCTCATCTTACTTGTTTATGTTAATACATAAATTCTTTCTCTCTCATTAATCTTTCCCTTAATCACCACGAAAATCTCTTAATAGTTTTAAGTTTTGGAGATAGAAATCTCAGGAGCTTAAAGATGGGTTATTAGCTAAATTCTAAGCTTAATTAGAGATTGATTGACTAACTCATTTCTCTATAATCTTGTTTAGAGTTTGGTGAACACTTGAAAGCGAATCCGCGGGCGTTCTGAAATGTTTTAGAGAACCTTTGGGTATGATCATCTCTCTTTTGTTTATTTTAATATGTGTAGAATAAACATATACATGTACATAAAATCAATGAAAATATGAAATCGATCTTGTATATTTGTATTAATTTTTTTAAAATACATACATACATAGGGACACGAAATCCTACATCGTGAGCCATACATCATCATACATTGAGATCCGTGATCACTCAGGTCTACTACTCTACTGAGAGTCAAAATTGTAGGATTTGTGTCCCTGTGTATGTATATATTTTACAAACTTATACATGCATACAAGATCGATTCTAATATTTTCGTCGATTTCATGTACAATATTTTATATTTATTATAATATCATGTAATCTACATATATATTAAAATAAATAGAAGATGATCATACGCAAAGGTTCCCTAAAACCTTTATGAAGATCAGGAGTTGTGTTGCTCATTGAATCGTCTGTCGATTCGCTTCCAAGTGTTCACCAAACTCTAAATAAGCTTAAAGAAAAATGAGCTAGCCAATCAATCTCTAAATGAAGGTTAGAATCTAGCTAATAACCCATCTAACGCTCCTGAGAATTTAATCTCAAAAAACTTGAATAATTAAAAGAATTTTCGGATGGATTAATGTGGTGGTTAGGGAGACAGAGAATTTTTGCATTAGTCTTAACAAGGAATGAATGATAGACCTATTTATAGGATTTTTTTAACCCACATCATGTGCAAACCACTTACACATAATCATTTTTTAATCTCTCCACTAAACCACATCATGTGCAAACTATCTTTTCCATCATAAGTCATACTTAACAACTATTGTCTTTATCACTATACTTAATGACAACTTTTTACAATATTCAAATTAAACGCTTTCTATGTGAAAAGACATGTCTCGTATCTTATGATTCAAGACACAATGAAAATATTAATGACACATAACATAAATTTATAATATTTCACTTGCTAGGTCTATTCAATATATAAAAGTAACAATTTTCCCTTTCTATATACTTGTGTCGTTAAATATTTGTATAACTATAATACTCTTTAACCAACACGACAATCTTCTCTCGATAATTAATGTTCCATGTCAATTACCATGATTGTGAATAACTTTCAATTTATGTAAACCATTACCTTTTAGAGCTCTACAGTTAAGGATCAAGAGCATTTTCCTCAACACTTCTAAAAGACGAATACATTAATCAAGGAACAAAAATGTTTGCACATCCAATTCATAATAATTGACATATAAAAATAAACTTTTAGAACACATTCCCTTCAAATATAACATTTCGTTACGCCACAGTCTATTAACAGAGGTGACACATCTTAAGTACCCACAATATTCTACTTGGCGGTCCCTGACAGACACGATCAACGCACCCACCGTCACCTCCTGTCTCATGCACTAGGCGAGGACACAGGTTTCCGTGAACAAAGTTGGCACTTCACTAGGACTTGGAATTCAGTTCTGATCACAAACGATCGACCAAAATAGGCAATCAGGTCGACCGTTCCCAATAGGACCTGATTGACATCATTTCATGCTTATATTTGAATCTTATATCCATTATCTTTCACCTAAACAATACTACGTGATGAGTTTTATGTTTTAATTTCAGAAATAAACATGTTTGAAGAGAACAAACATAAAAGGACCTAAAAGCATGAAAAAGGAATGAGTTGAGATATTCAAGGACTAAGATGCAAGATCGAATGACCTGAATGCAAGATCGAAGGACAAATGAGGAAACAAGAATACTCCACACCATCATGAGGAGTATTTTAGCAATTATATTCGGGTCGGAGCTCCAGCAAGTGAAGTAGATGCATCAAAGACAAACAAAGACATCCAGAAAAGCCCAGAAGAAAGCCCAGACGGATCCGGACTCTGTAGACCGCCAATTAGCGGTCTGGGACCGCTAATTTGCGGTCCTGGTTGCTCCGAATCCGTTAATCTTTATGAGGGCGTGTATTAGTGTGTATTTAGTCTATTTCTGGTATTTGTTTAGTCCCATACCGGGAGATTGTCTCGGGTTACATTTTTCTATGGCTATAAATAGAACTCTTCACCTTCTATTGTAATCACTCCATGCTTTGTGGCCATTCTCTCTACTTGAAGTGAAAGCCTTGAAGCAAGAAACTCAAGTAAAGAGATGCTACTGGTATTGTGAGTCTGAAATCAATAAAGTTTTCCTTATTTTGTTGCTTCTTTTATAGTTCTTGCATGTTTAGTTTAATTGTCTTTTATTAAATCTAGCTTAGTTAATATGTTTTCTTATCTTAGTGTAATAGTTAGTTTAATGTTTAGTGAGTAAAATCACTCCCTTTTGGGGGGTGGAGATGATACTTATATACGCAATTAAGAATGGAAGAATGTTTTATCTTGAAATGTGTTGTTTAATATGAATGAATGCTTGCTTGTTAGAATAGAACACTTTACTAGATGAGTTTTTCCACAAATCTTAAGACACCTCTCATGCTTGTTTAGTTTCTTAAATAACCAGCTTGTGTTTATGAATGTTAATCAAATAGGTTAGTGATTGAATTGATGAGTTTTGCCATGATAAGTAGACACCTCCCATACATGAAAACACTACATCCACTTGTGCCCATAGGAAGACATTCTTACCTTCTTATTGTGTATGTGTAATCACTCCACCCCCTAAGGGGTCCCTCTCTTACTGATTCCAACATAGTGTTAAGTTTCTTTAGTTTAGTTCGAGGTAATCGTTAATCGCTTTCCGTTACATTTCTCTTCTTAGTAGTTTAGTGTAGCCTAGATTAGCTTAGACAAACTCTTCTCCCTTGTTGTTGCCACTTGATTTTTGAAAAACTAGAGTGGTCTCTCCTCCCCGTGGATCGACCCGTATTTGTCACGTCTTCGCCGACGTCGTGCACTTGTGGTAGTTTAAACGATTAAACAAGACCGGTCGAACAAACGCATGCAACAGTCGAACTCTCTGCTCATAACCTAAATCCAAACAGTCGAACAATCATATAAAACCAGTCGACCGATACGTAGTCAAAATCTGAACTCGTATCAAAATCATACAAGTCAAACGGTCGACCGACTTAGGGGTGTAGGATCGTGATAGTCTCTAATTCTAATCACTTTTAAACTTATTACCTACTTGTTTAAGCAATTAAATAATGCACGTCAGAATTAAACAAAAACAAGCAAGTAAAGCAAACCACAATGATGACACTGGATTTTATAGAGGTTCGGCCTCCAACCTATTTCTTCTCTTGCAAGCTCCGCTTGATCTACCTCGAGCATCATTCACGTCTTCACTATCAATCTCGTTCTGGGCCGAGATTAAGCCTTTTACAAAACAAGCTCCATGAACACCCTCGTGAGCTTGACTTTCTTCTCTCACAATCCGAGAGGAACACTTCAGACTTTCACTAAAGTCCTTGCTTCTTTACAACTGAGAAGTTGAGTGGAACACACTCTCTAACTTGAGCACACTTAGCTTAGGATGTGTAATTGATACTAAAGTGTGGAAGCTTAGGCTTGGAGAGTAGATTTAGGGATTGAGAGACTTGAGAGTTTTCTCTTAAGTGTATATGACAAATGGAAGTGTAAGAGTTGTATAACTGTGTCATAGGAATACCTATTTATAAGCTCCATGTGAGTTATAGCCATTGGGACAAGTTTGGTAAAAGATTATGGAAGATACACAAAACGGAAACTTGCAGGATGCAATTCTGCAGAAGTTTGGTCAACCGGATCGGTATGTTCGGTCGACTGTTGGGCAGATTTGGACACGGTTTGGTCGACCGGTAAAAGAACGGTCGACCACCAAAGACTATGACTTAGGTACACTTAAGTTATCGGTCGAACACCGATATAGGTTCGGTCGACCGATTCATAACATACTCTACGGGGTTGACAAACAGTGGACCTTGTTTCAGTCGATCGAAATTCAGCAAACATTCTGGGTTTATCGAGACGTCTTAGTTTGGTCGACCGATAGGAAATGTATTTTTGGGGTATTTGGAAAAACACGAATACAATCGTTGGGTATAAAACGACAAAACAAACGGTCAGAAAATTATGTTAACTCGGTCGACCGAAAAGGTATGAACGGTCAACTGAAACTGGGCAGTAAAACACTAACATGATAATTTATCACTCGGTCGACCGAACATGAGCAGACATTTCTGGTTTTGGTTTTGTGTTATCCGGTCTAAGTTTGGGTGATTTATTGAAGTCCAAATTATATGAAATTTTGTGTGTGACTTCTATAAGGAACCTAGTGTGTGTTTGAGTAGGTTTTAGCTCAAGTATGCTCAATTTACACAAAGTTCATAAGACTCAAAAGAAATGCAAATTACATGTCTCCAATTGAGCTTGATTACATGTTTTGACTTGAATCCTTTCTTTCTTGAGTCTTGATCACCTATAGAAGTTAACACAAAGAAATATATATGCAATACAATATGTGTGCTACTCTACATTGATTATAATTAAGATTAGATTAATTAAATCAGCAAAACATAGATTAAGGCCGAAATGCCAACAAGGGGTCCCGGTCGACCGAAAACTACCATGGGCATCCTACAAGTTTCTAGTCATTAATCGGTCGAACTAATAATTTATCGGTCGAACAACCATTAAGTTACTTAAGTTACCAGTTGGACAAAGTCAAGAGCGGTCGACCGTTAAGATAGTCAACGCTCTGTCCAGACCTGTTCAGAAGGCAACGGTCGACCGACTCAAGGTCTCGGTCGACCGAAAACAATAAGCATCCTCCGACCACCAGCATAAGCACAACCGGTCGACCACCACAAGGTATTGTTCGACCAGTGTTGGTTAACGTCGGGCATTACACTATATTCGGTCGACCGCCCGAAGGCACCGGTCGACCGTTGGCCAACAACAACCTAGCCGAGCTAGGTATAACTTGTTGCCCAAAATTCGCCAACAAGGTCTCTGACCTCCGCCGACCAGCCAACACTTCACACCAAGTGTGAGCCAAACAAACATGCATCTATTGAACTGGCATACCTTTTCGCTAGACGGAGCTTGCCGGAGATAGCTCGAAGCCGCCTCCAACAGCCACAGCTCGTGCGTCCTTTTTCATGCGTCGACTCTACGCCTCACTCCTCGGGGCCACGCACGCCACCAACCACCGGTGCTTATGTCACCACCTCTGGTTCGCCGAAAAGAGAGAAGAATGTGAGAGAGATGATGAATGGATAAAAAGGAAGAAGGAAATAAGAGAGATGAGTTTGGTTTATAAACTGGACAGCTAAACGTTGCCTGTAAATTACTAAAATTGCCCATGCCAATTACCATTTTGCCCTTCTCTCATTTCTACTCATATCTCTCTTCATTTCACTCTCCCACCACCATTCTCTTCATCTTCCTCTTAATCATAAAAAATAATGTCTCGGAGGCCAGGAAAAGAACCAGCGGACGTCTCGGTGCACTCGAATATGATAAAATTCCAAGTTCTTTTTAGTAAAAAAAATAAAAAAATTAGGGGACGTCCGTCGGAACCCCCCATAGGGGGAACATCTAAGCCAGACGCCACCTCCATGGAGGTGGCGTATGGCTAAGACGTCCCGTCTAAAATTAAAAAATCTAAAAATTATATGGTGTATTATATCAAATTATTTCAAGTTCTGTTCCAAGATTTGAGTATCAATGGAGTGGATTGCAGTGAGTTTTTTTGTAAGTCAGGAAGTTTTACCAAATACCACCTCAACATGTTGGTCTGTTTACCCAGACGCCTCCCCCATTGGGGGGGGGGGGGGGGTTAACCAGACGTCCCGTCCAAAAAAAAGTTGTTTTAAATTCGTCTAATTCAGACGTTTCGCAAGACATTTTGGCGGTGTTGGTATTAGTAAAGTGAGGAAAACTTAGACAAAACTTTAGTTTAAGAGACGTGACGAAATGAGTATTAAATGAATTGTAAATAGTAAAATCGTAATTGTGATGAACGATTTAAGTAAAAATAGGACGACGAATAACAATTCTCTTTATGAAACCAAAACCCAACCCAACGGTACCTCCTCCACCTCTACACCACCCTAACGCCTCCAACGCATCCCATCCCATCCTCCTCCTTTCCCATGCATCATTAAAACCCCACAGTAACCCTAAGAAGGGTTTAGGTCTAACATTCTTAATCTAATGTTTGTTTGTCAACTTTGTTTGTGACTCCCAATATTACAAGAAATTTACCCAAACACCTTACAATAAAAACCGAAGTCATCTGCCCAACGAGAGAAACAAATAAGTCGGAACTTGGACCAAATTATGCAGGAAAAATGTGTATGGTTCTAATCGGAAAACAAAAACTCATAGTGAATCTCTCTACGATATCTCCTTTGTCTTCTGAATCTTGTTTAGGTTGGATTTTGGGTTGGATTCACTCGGAAAAATTGATTTTAGATTAGAATTTGTTGCTTCAATTGGTGAAATTGTATTTGGGGTTGTGAATTTCTGATTTCATATTTCCGTGGTAGAAAACAAAACTCGAGGTTGTTTTCTTCAGATCTAACAAAAAATCCACAAACGAAACAAAAAAATCGGAAAATATTGTTATAATACGGATCCAGTAACCAGTTCGGTCTCCGGGTCAGATTCGAACCACAATCCCGCTTCGGCTCGGTGAGATCCGTATTTGGACCACACTTACCTCCAAAGTCACCCCTTCGCCCCGTCCACTCCGGCACCAAATTCCACTCAGCGAATCCCCACCGTCAAAACACAATCCAACGGTCCAGATCACTATCATCGACGTCATAGGAACCCCAGGAATAAAAATCGCCCGTGAGGCCGCAAGTGAGGCACGTGCCGCGTGCGTCCAAATCGGCCTCTCTCTCCTCCACCCTCGTATAAATAGTGGCAGAGCGGAGTTGAAGTGGCGCTCCGTCTTCGCTCTCTTCCCCTCCAATGGCTTCCAATACTAGGGTTTCGATCTCGTTTCTTCTCGTCTTGGGATTCGTCTTCTTCACGCCGATCGCCTCCGAGGAGACGGCGGAGGTGCCGACGGCGCACGTGCTCACACTTGACGCGTCTAACTTCGCCAACGAGGTCGCGAAGCATCCGTTCGTCGTCGTCGAGTTCTACGCTCCGTGGTATGGTCCTTGATTTGATGATATTTTGGAGTTTGGAGTCTGTGGAGTGGATCGGAGTAGTGTTTCGCGTGGGTTGGGAATTGTGGGAGTTTAGTGGTGTTTGGTGGATGGATGGATCGGATTTGGTTTTCTTCTGGTTGGGTGATTTGTATTTTGTGTTTGGGAAATGCGTGTAGGAGTTAAAAGTGAATTTATGTGTTGGTTTGCTTAATTTGAGCTGATTTTGTTAATTCGATCGTCGTGAATTTGGTCCCTTTTTTCGTAGTGTGATGGTCGAGCTTCGTGACGGCAGAATTTGCTAAGAAAAAGATGGTTCTGTGAAATTTCTCCCTAATAGAAGAGATGTATTTTTTTGAGAGTGGGTCGAAATCGGTTGGAAGAATTGCTCGGAATTTTGATTAAGATTGCATTAGTTTCTTCTTCTTCTTCTTTTGAATAACATGTTGCTTCTTTGTTTTCTGTTGCATTAGTAAGCTGACTTTCTCTGTGAAGTGGAGTGTGGTGACGGTGTTTTTCTATTCGAGGATTTTTGCAAACTGTGATTCTGTTGAATCTTGTTTCTCGTTTGTTGATTATGTGGGTTTCCATGCATGTTTTGACCTGAAAACAGCTTGCATGAAGGTAACATTTTTTTGAGAATAGTCGATTGCATTGAGAAAAATTGCTGTTTGTCCACGGCTAGAAATAGTAGTCTCCCACGGAATAGATGTCTTTTTTTGCATGATGGTAACATGTTGTCAATTTCCTTTGACCTAGTCTAATTTTATGGCTCGCCTTCACAGGTGTGGGCACTGCAAGAAGTTAGAACCTGAGGTAATCCAGAAAGATAAATGGAAGCCTCGGGCTTGTTTCGGTTTATGTGTTTTTGACGTTTCTTATTGATTTTTCTTCTTCTTAAAACTGGTTTTGTTTCTTTTGCATGCAGTACGAGAAAGCTGCAGAAGTCTTGAGTAAACATGATGTTCCAATCGTGCTCGCAAAGGTGGATGCTAATGAGAAGTCAAACAAAGAATTAGCTTCTCAGTATGAAGTGAGTGGTTTCCCAACACTCAAGATTATCAGGAATGGGGGAAAGAGTGTTCAAGACTACAAAGGCCCTAGAGAAGCGGAAGGTATAGTGGAATACCTGAAGAAACAAGCTGGTCCTGCATCTGCTGTAATTGGATCTGCTGAAGATGCTGACACAATTATAGATGAGAAAAAAGTGTTTGTGGTAAGAGCATCATTTTCCCCTTTATTTGCTATTTATTCTTCTTCTTTTTCCTTGTAATATCAGCGTAAATCGAATTATTGACCTGGATTTGTTACTTCCTAGGTGGGTGTTTTTTCTGAATTTTCTGGCGAGGAGTTTGACAATTTCATGACTGTAGCTGAGAAACTGCGATCAGAATATGATTTTGCTCATACGTTGGATGCTAAACTTATACCAAAAGGAGAATCCAGCGTAACCATACCAGTTGTTAGAGTGTTGAAACCATTTGATGAATTATTTGTTGATTCTAAGGTATAAATGATGAACATCTTGAAGCAAATCTACGCATTTTAGGATTAAAACACTGATTCACTCCTGGATATTTTTGTAGGATTTTCATCTTGATGCTCTTGAAATGTTCATACAACAAACCAGTACGCCTGTGGTGACTCTTTTCAATAAAGACCCTGCCAATCATCCCTTTGTTATAAAGTTTTTCAACAGTGCTGAAGCCAAGGTAACAAAATCTTTACCACAGCGTACCTAATTGGCTGAACCCCCATCTCTCTTCTTGGCATTGAACTCGCACACACACACACACAGGTTTTGGTGTAGTATGGTGATAAGTTTGACAGGGCTAAGTGAATCACTAATTTATTGATCATAATTCTCGCACTATAGCATTTTAGGCAACCACTTGCAGTTAAATTTTCCACATAATAATTTTTCTCCTCTAAATTTGGGTTGGCAGGCCATGTTGTTTGTGAATTTCTCTTCTGAATCAATAGAGGAATTCAAATCAAAATATCATAACGTTGCTGAGAATTTCAAGGGAAAGAACACAAGCTTCTTATTGGGTGATATTGAAGCCAGCGCAGGAGCTTTTCAGGTGCATTATATATTTGAGGCTGTCCTGGTAGGGTGAATAAATGCAGAATATTTTAGGCCAGTGTGTTTACAAGTTTGTTTCTTTTGAACAGTACTTTGGCCTAAGGGAAGAACAAGTGCCTCTCATTATCATACAAACTAATGATGGCCAAAAGTATCTCAACGCTAATGTGGAACCTCACAAAATTGCAGACTGGTTCAAGGATTACACGGTAAATCCACTTCTTTGTCTTTGGTGGCTGTTTTGTAGTGGCCTATATTTCAGCTGTAATGGGCTTTTGATAATTTGATCTCAATATTAAATTTTGCTCGTCCCATTTCTTCTGCAATATCATATCATAGCTATCCCTTGTATTGAATTTGTTCTACAGCATGTAGTCACCATCTTCAGAGAAGAATTAGAGACTATATTTGTTGTCGCCACCATTAGTGCAATTGAATTATGGAATAGGGTATTCATGAAGTTGGATCACAAGATCAGTAGTTGTATGTGAAGCACATGTAGGACCATTTGTATCACTTTTTTGTATTATTAGTGGAAGGCAAAAATGGAATACAAGGGCACATGACCATTTGTATCTTACAGTATGAACCGTTGAAATTTGAAGTAATTATAGAGTTGTATAAAATCAATTTTAATGAAATCCCAATGGTAGCGACTTACAACACAATCAATTGCTATCGTAATCGACAAATCGTCATAAATAACATTATTAGATTTTGTGTTGTGAGTTCTGAGTCGTGCACAAGAACAAAATTAAATGGAAACACAACCACACAATCCAAAGTCATCCAAATTCATAATGTTTGATTTTATCTTAATCTTTAAACGTTAAGTTACATGATTATTATAATCCACTAATGCTTTATATAGTGGGTCTACATGGTTTGTAAACCTTAACAAAATTTTTTTAGTAAACCACCCATGCATGACACAAATTGAGATCATATCATGTACAGTTATGCAGATTCCATTCTCTATTTGGTTGGAGGTTAACATACATAGTTTATAATAATGTTGTTTTAGATACCTAAGGACGTATTTAATCATAGTAATCTATGTGCTAGTATTTTTGTCTCTCTACAGCAAAATTCTTTTGAAACATTTCTTAATTAAGAATAACCAGTATTTGTCAACTGAAGGACAAAAGGTCATGAGATATTCCAACACCACTACTATTGATAAGTATCATTCATTCTGTCCTTATGGTTGTTTATACATTCTATTCTTGTTTTCTTATATACCTTCAAATATGGAAAAAGCTGAGTTCGTCATAAACAGTTTCAAGATTACCTGCGTTAGCCTCCATTATGAGAATATAGATGATATGTGATCCACTTTCACCTACTGTAGGTGAAACTGGACTTCTATTTTGTGTTATTTAGTCAGTACTTGATATTTACGTTCTCTCCTTATTTTGCAGGATGGTAATGTAAAGCCCTACAGGAAGTCAGAGCCTATTCCTGAAGCCAACAATGAACCTGTTAAGGTTGTCGTGGGTGACAGTCTGCATGATGTGGTCTTCAACTCTGGGAAGAACGGTTCGTCCAAACGATTTTTATTTTCTATTCCCATTCTCTTGGTAAAAAAGAAGTGATCTGTTAAACAATTTTAACGGCATAAAATTTGTCTTTCCTCCAAAACGTTTAACTTACAGAGATTCAAACCTAATACTGTCCTTGTGAATGCCCCTTGGAAAATTAATTGCCCTCCCGGCTTAAAAATGATATTTGTTATGCCTTTTTGCATGACATGATATGAGTCATTTTACAATTTTTAATAAAGGGTATGATTAGATTCATATAAACTCGGTCTTTTTTACAGTTGAGATGTTTTCTCTAGTTGTCTTTAAAATAAGATTTAATTTTCAATTTTTATGTAAAAGTTGTGGTAATACCATAATGGTAAAAATGACTTTTTTATTTCTCTTAGAAGGAGATGTACCTTATTCCAAATTTTCCTATATATGCGTTTAGCAAATAAATCCGTCACTGCAAAAATATATTTCCTAGTTATCATGATTGTGGTTTTGAATTTTTTATATAAATTTCCTGTGTTTACCATGCAGTCTGATTTTTATACTTTCATCAAGCTTTAACTTGTTCGTGATTATTGTAGTTCTCATCGAATTCTATGCACCATGGTGTGGACACTGCCAGAAGCTAGCTCCCATCTTAGATGAAGTGGCCACCTCACTCGAGAGCGACTCAAGCATTGTCATCGCAAAAATGGTACGGATCGTTTCAAATCTTGCTAAAATAAGATGTTTCTGTATATTCGCTGTGAATATCATGACGAGATCTGTTTATGTAACACATGCAAACATTTGTCTGCAACATAGCTTACTAGTATTTAGACTTTTATATAATTTAGACACCAAATCGGTTCAGCTGTTTCTTCTGAATTTCTTTTCCTCGGCTGTATGCCTGTATTGCTGAGATGAAGTTTGGTATTAGCCCTTTCTTTGGGTTGGAGGCCCTTCCACTTGCATAAGATACTATGGGAATGTTTCCGATATGACATTTTTGGTAGTACTTGTAGAGTCTTGAAGATTTATGGAGTAGGTTTAAAGTTTTTACGATCGTACTGATGTCTATTGGATATTGCTAGATAAAAAGGGCAACCATAAAAGTTACTAAATACTAGAAAAGCAACTTCTCATCACATTGTCTCCGTAGATGTTCTTCCCTCAAGTTAAGGGATAACCTAGGAAACACAGACTTTTTGAAAATGACCATGCATCTGCGTCAGACACGTATCCTACTTGGGTGTGGGTCGGATTTGCCCGGATGCAGATCGGGCACGCCACATGGCGTGTCATATAGTAACCGAGGTTGGATTCGGGGCGGGTGGATGGGGAATTGTTTGGGGATTCAGAGGAGGCGGCGTTGGTCGAAAGGGTGAAGCCAGTCGGAGGAGGCAAGGCTGGTCGGTGGAGGCAGTTGGAGGATACCGGCAGGAGGAGATGAAGCCGGTCAGAGGAGGACGTTGGCAACCGGAGGAGGGTGAGGCTGGCAAGAGAGGGTGGCCACTGGTTTTCTCTTTTGGTGGAGGTGGACACTCAGTTAGTGTGTGGGTTGGATTGGATGGAGGGTTGAGGTGAATGACAAAGAAGGTTTAAAATAAAAAAGAATTGCCAAACAAACACTGGAGTCCCAAAAATTCTGCAAAACCTAGCCAATTTTTTAAGTGTTCTATTTTAGTATTTTAGGTGTGTCTATATATAATATTATAATTCATACAACTTCAAAATTTATATGTATTATTTTATTTTTTTAGCCGTACCGTATCTCTATATCCTGGGTTTTGAATAACTGTTGAATCCCCACTCCTGTATCGGATCACACCCGAATATGGCGTAGCTGTGCTTTTTTTAGCTCTTCTTGTGTCATTTTAATTGTCCCAGTAACAAAGTATCTGGGTGACTTTCAGACTATCTGTTTGCTTGAATCTTTCTGAATGCAGTAGTTATTTCTTCTTGTCTTCTTCTATTTACTATATTTTGCTGAAAAGTTCTGCAATGTTTTAAAGGAAATAAAGGGATGCTTTATACAATAGTAGACGACCACTGTATGTTGCAATGGTTCTATTATATGAGTCTTCGAAATGTATGTCAAGTACTCTTTCTTTTGAGATCCACTGGTGCTTCTGGAAATCCTACAAACTTTTTTCCTGCTAATTTCAGGATGCAACGGCAAATGATGTCCCAAGTGAATTTGAGGTCCAAGGCTATCCAACCTTATACTTCTTGTCAGCCAGTGGAGAAAAGAAACAATACGAAGGTGGCAGGTCAAAGGAGGACATCATTGATTTTATTGAGAAGAACAAAGTTTCAATAGCTCAACCTGAGTCTGATCCTGCTCAATCTGAACCACTTAAAGATGAGCTGTAAGAGGTAAGAAAATTTTGCATATATTAGATTCAAATTAGTCGTTTGCACATATTTTTTGCTTCCTCCTTGAAGATTAAACGTAGATATGTCTTTCAAAATGGAATGTAGCCTTCACTGTAGCATGCATTTAAATTTCTTAAATACATGTTACCAGTAACCTCAGAGCTTTTACCTGTGATTCTCAAATGCATTGATTAGATCCTTCAAATATATATATATATATAGGAGATTTCGTTTTTGAAAACACGTTGGGTGTTTTGGTACACTTCCAAAGAGTGCTTAAAGAGGTTGACAAACTACTGGAATACTAGATTGAGAGAATAAATAAAATACACCAACTGAAATTTGTTCAAATAACCAGTTAACAGAACAATGTGTTCCAACTTTTGACATTGAAGTGGCAGGGGATTATTATTTTTATGTTCACTATTGTATGATTTGTTTTCTTGACGAGGCTTCTTTTCATGCTTTCTACAAACAAGTACTTTTCAGCAATCTATTGCACTACAACCAAATCTGCATTTACTGTGTTGCCTGCGCTTAAATGTTTCTAAGCTTGGAGATGTAGAATCGTGTGTGTAGGCTTGCAGCAGCAAGATAATGTTTATGCACGGATTTTACGTCGGTGGCAGAAAATGTACTGGAAAATTGGTTGTTGGTGTAGTATCTATTTACTTACTACTTACAGAACCCCTGTAGTACCATATACTTCAGCAGAATTCTGTTCCAACTGTATGACATTTCTTTGATGGTGTTTGCAGGAAGTGATGACAGGTTGATAAACCAACAGAACAAAAAAGCGAGGCCTTGGTGCTTGATATCCCAGAGTTTCAGTTGTCTCCAAAGTTATGAATATGTATTTCTAAGCTATTACGAAATCGCAGTTAGTTTAAACAGACCTCCTACTTCAGCTTGTCTTCTCTGAAAGCTTCTGTCCTTGAAACAGTTTTTGATGTATTTTACCAATAAATTATGAAATCAGCATCCTGTTTTGCTTGTTCTTTCCCCATGCACTAGTCCTCTCTGAACTAGTGACTAGTTGCAAACTCATGAACCGAGACCGAAAGGGATTTCGTGTCACTGTGGAGGGCTACTGTGAAGTCAAAACTACGGCACCTGTGGTCTATCAGGTCAGCACTTGCATCATGGAACATGAATTCAGTTGTAGAACCTTTGTAATCTGATTGACCTTTTGGATGTTCTCCGTGGTTAATCCCTTCCATAAATCATGTGCCACTGACTAAATATGGCAGCACGTCATTTAAGCAACTTCTATGGAAAAATATATTTACTGAACACGACAACGAGTCGATGACTGAATCACACTGTAACCAAATAAAGGTGGTGATAATTTTCAACATCAACGGAGTAAGCAGTATTAAGAAGTAAGTTTACAGTTTATTGGACAGGAATGACTGTCATGGTGGTCGACATCAGGTCAGTTGTGACTGATTAAACAGAAATGTTAATAGGAATGTGAAAGTAAGTGAAAAATTAGCACAAAGTTGTGATCTCAAGTTCAGAGATACAAAACCCAATGGATTTGTTCACAAGTACACATCCAACCCTTCAGACCGTAAATTAGGGGTGTGCAAGGTCCGGGCCACTGCGTTTTTTTGGGACTGGACCGACCAGATCCAATCGGTTCGGGTTCCGGTCCAGAAGTTTTGGAAAATTCAATTCTGGTCTGATTTTTGTTTTTTTTTTATTTTAAAAAAATCTGGTCTTGGACCAGACCAGATTTTTTTTTGGTTCGGTCCGACCATCGGTCCGAACCAATCCGGTCCGGTCTAGTCTCTGATCCACACTTCAGAAAAAATTCTAGTCCAGACCCGATGCACACCCCTACCATAAATGACCCCCTCCGCTACGTCAGTTCACCTCACCTACCCAAAATCATCTTAACCACGTCCGGACTACCCCACACACCCTACTCTTTTTCCTCCACATCATTTTTAATTAAATAATTTTAATTCTTACACAACGTTTAACAAATTACATTTTATATAATTCAAATTCTAATTACTACTAATTACTTTAACTCTAAAATATTTAACATTTACTATTAAATCACGAAATTATTATTAAATATTACGAAACCACGTAACATATTACATAAATTGGACTTCGAAATAGTACATTAAAAAATACGTTAACCCATTTTTAAACAGCTCATCGTCCGTAGCGTTCTTATATATATATGTGTGTGTGTGTTCTATTAAATCGCATTTCAGATCCACATGTTGATTCCTGCCACGCACCCGATATTGATTGACAAAAAACTCGTCAACATCCGTTATACGATCGGTCGAATATCATATTTCCTCAGCTGAAGTTCTAGGTCGATCTTTCATAAATTCGCGAATATCTAAAAAATTGGCGTAAGAGTCGCGTTCGTCCTCAACAATCATGTTATGCATGATAATGCAAACTGTCACTATTTTGGATAGATGTCCTTACTCTAGGCAAGAGCCGGATTTTTGATGATCGCCCACCTTCCTCAACACTCCGAAAATGTGTTCTACATCTTTACGCGTTCTCTCCTGCATTTCAACAAACAACCTGTGCTTCGGGGTTTGAGAGTGAAGGATGGATTGGATGAAGGCGGGCCACTGTGGAGAAATTCAATCAGTAAGATAGTATCTCATATCATATTGAAGAACATCATTTACCTCATAATTACATGTGGAGCCCGGTCTTTCCAGTATGTCGTCGAAAACCGGAGATTGCAACACGTTAAAGTCATTGATTGAACCCGGTATTCCGAAGAAGGAATGCTAGATCCATAAGTCGTACGATACCACCGCCTCAAGGATCAAGGTTGTTATCCCAGGACGCCCTTGATGTTGTCCCTTTCAAGCAGCCAGATAGTTTTTCCAAACCCAGTGCATACAATAGATACTCACCATTATACCTGGGAACTCATGTTGCTCACCAACGTAAAGTAATCGTGCCAAGTCATTTGAAGTTGGTTGTCGTAAATACTCAAAGCTGAAGATGTTAATAACAGTCGCTCGGGTGAGTGCCCCTGGTGGGAAGCCGGAGGCCGTCTGGCCTGTTAACGGAAGGGTGCCCGGGTCGGACGGGTGGGAGCACCTGACATGTTAACGGTGCTCTTAGAGCAAAAAAATAGTGTTTGGGCTACCCCGAGCGCCAAACTTCATCTCTCTGCCACGTCAGCTCACCCAACCCACCCAAAAAATCCCTTTAACCACGCTTGAGCTACCCCCACACACCCTACACTTTCTTTCCTCCACATCATTTCTTAATTAAACAATTTTAATTCTTCCACAACATTCAACAAATTACATTTTATATAATTCTAATTCTAATACTATATTTAATTACTTTAACTCAAAAATATTTAATAATTACTATTAAATCATGAAATTATTATAAAATATTAGGAAACCACATTACATATTACATAAACTGAAATCGGAAATATTACATTCAAAGTTAAGAAACAACAATACATATTACATAAACTAGACTTCAAAATAGTACATTAAAAAATTGTTAAATCATTTTCAAACCGCTCATCATTCGTAGCGTTGCCATATATGCTCGATTTAATCACTTTTTAGATCCAAATGTTGATTCCTGTCACGCACCCGATCTTGATTGGCAAAAAACTCATGAATATCCGCCATACGATCAGTCGAATGTTGCATTGATTCCTGCTCATATGTTTCAGGTCAATCTTCCGTAAATTTGCGAATCTCTCCAAAATTAGCGTAGCAGTCGTGTTCGTCCTCCACTATTATATTATGCATAATGATGCAAACTGTCATTATTTTGGATAGTACGTCCTTACTCCAGGCAAGAGTCAGATTTCTTATCATCGCGAATCTCGCTTGCAACACTCCGAAAGCACGTTCTACATCTTTACGCGTTCTCTTATGGACTTCAGCAAACAACCTGTGCTTCGGGATTTGAGGGTGAAGGATGGACTGGATGAAGGCGTCTTATTGTGGATAAATATCATTAGTAAGATAATATTCCATATCATATTGAACACCATTTACCTCATAATTAACAGGTGGAGCTCGACTTTCTAGTATGTTGTCGAAAACCGGAGATTGTTGCAGGACGTTCAAGTCATTGGATGAACCCGATATTCTGAAGAAGGAGTGCCAAATCCATAAGTCGTACGATGCCACCTTCCCAAGTATAAGGGTTGCTTTCCTAGTACACACTTGATGTTGTCCCTTCCAAGCAGTCGGTCAGTTTTTCCACTCCCAGTTACAATCGATACACCCCATCATACCTGGGAACCCACGTTGCTCACCAACATAAAATAGTCGTGTCAAGCCATTTGCAGTTGGCCGCCGTAAATACTCATCACCGAAGTTGCTAATAACACCTTCGCGGAATTTGAGGATGACATTTCTGGATGTTGTCGCACTCATTCGTAGATACTCATCGATCCCATCAGCTGTCACGCCATAGGCTAGCATTCGCATTGCTGTCATAGTTTTTTATAAGCCTAAAATGCTCATTCTACCAGTTGCGTCTGATGTTTGTTTAATCGTTTTATATTAAACCGTAAGTGCACGACCGCGTTGAAGCGGTGGCAAATACGGGTCGATCCACCGGGAGGTGTGTCGACTTTTGGTTTGTGCGAAGGCGAGTGGTAAAAAAAGGAGAGAAAAGTTGGTTACACTAAACTACACTAAGGTGCAAGTGGAAATGGAAAAGAAGCAAGAAAACTAAACCCCAAAGGGGGTAGAGAAATAATGTGAACATAAAGAAGTGTGTGTGTTCATTAAGCTCCTCGCAATATGTAGCGCATGAAATCATAAAACTAAATCCAACTTTGCCTCCACATGAATTAAGATTAGATCACATCATTAAAACATACAAGACAAAAATTGGAATGAAGCTAAATGAACTCAAGTATAAAGACTAGACCCTACTATGCCTCCACATGCATTAAGATAACACATTATCATTAAACATACAAGACATTAACCAAGGTAAAGGTAACAAGAGTACATACACTACAACTTGTGTTTCCAATATTAATTTCATCCATATCCTAACTTTATCATTCCCTATAAAATAGATCCACTAATCAAAGCATATGCTAAGCTTCATTCAAGAGCATTAGTATATCAAAGATAAGAGTGAAAACCCATTAGATGGTTATGGAAATCAAATAAAGCTAAAGGGATTAAGATAACACACACTTAATACACTACATGATTATATCACATATTTCTCGACCCCCAAATGGGGATGAATCTACTCACTACTCATCACACTAACTATATTAACAAGATGAAGCATAATACTGAAATGAAATTAATCTAAGGAAGCAAGAAACATTAAAGGAACTAAAAGAATATGAGACTAAACAAACATGCAAGACATGTAAATCGAAATTAACTGAGCAATGTAAAAACTAAAGCAAACAACATTTAACTACAAAACTTCTATTATTACTCACTCCAAATTACAAGCAGCCCTTCCTCCACCAGAGTTTTACTTCAAGACTTCACTCTTAGTAGGGAAGAAGGCCACCAAGAGAGAGATGGATACATGAGAGGAGGGAGAGTTCTACTTATACACATAGAAAAAGGTAATCCGGGACAATCCCCCGATGTGGGACTAAACAAATACCAAAAATAGCCTAAACATCCTCTAATACACGCGCTCCAGAAGTTTCAGCGGATCCGGGAAGACCCGAACCGCTAATTGGCGGTTCCAGACCGCCAATTGGCAGTCTACAGGATCCAGATCTCGTTGAAATTTGTTTTGGGCTTTTCTTGGTATATTTGTTGGTCTTGGATGCATCTACTTTGCTTGTTGGAGCTCCGAATCGAATTGCCAAAATACTCCCCATGATGGTGTGCAGTTTCTTGTTTTGCTCTTAGGTCCTTCGGTCTTACATTCAGGTCCTTCTCCAAGGGTAATTTCATGGCTCTTCTCTTCAAACCTCTTTATTTCTGAAATTCAAACATAAAACTCGTCATGTAACATTGCTTAGGTGTAAGATATTGAATATAAGATATAAATACGAGCATGAAATGATGTCAATCAAATACCCCCACACCTAAGTTTTTGCTAGCCCCGAGCAAAACAAAGAAAGAGAAAAACAAACGAGAAACAAGAAATCCTAACTCACTTTCGTAGGAATCACGGTTTCACTTAGCACATGCAACAAGCCGTTAAACCTCTTTGTCGCCAAGGAGGAGTGTTGTCTCCTGAGGGTTTTCAGCGGATATACCCACAAAATCCGAACAAGATACATTATTCAATCTAGACACTTGACTCGTTGGACATACGCGGTAATCCTATGGGCCGACTCTATATAGGTAATTAGTCCACACACCTAGCCTAATGAATCATTCGTGCAAGTTAAATAATGAATTAAGTGAAAGACATGGACAACCTCAACATCCTCAAATGATACAAAGTGTAAGGTCCATTAAGGTTCTTATTCACATTTTTTTTCTTTTCTTATTTTTTTCTTTTTTTCTTTTCTTTTTATTAGTTGGAGCTTCATTTTCCCAGGGTCAGGTTTCGTGCATCATTGCCCATGATGACTTACACTATCACGTACACCTTTCCCTAAATCTCCACATAGGGCAATCTCTACCACCCGTGTAACGGGAGTTCGGTCGGCGCATCCCAAGTCAGATGACTCGAAAGCACCAGGCACAAAGTCCCCTCATACCTACTTTCCCGAGTGATAGGAGCCGTGCGAGAAGAGAGAACACCTACTCACTTATTTCTTATCTACAAGATTTCAAGGGTCCTTCACTACAACAAACTCCCTTAAATTAACAGACACGAATTATTGACTCACTAGGTTCAGGGTGGACTTCTTTAAATGTTTGAGCATTGAAACCCTATGATTACTCACCCCCGAGGGAAAACTGGGGTGCATCCTAACGACTGGATAATCCTAAAACCACTGTACTAGATATCCTAATGCATTAAGTTCAAGACAATTTTGGGAGCTTTCTTTCTACTTTGTCTCTCAACGGTTTTGCACATGTTAAACACACACAAAACCCACAAAAGATTTTCTTTCGCAAACACATGAAGATTTTGAAAGAAATGTGAAAATTTTGAAGCACTAGACAAAAAAAAAGACAAGTCACCCAAGGATCATGACAAGCAGATATATCGATATTAAATGCAGCACACTAACATGACACTATCAATACACACAAAAGAAAACAAAAATCAAAGGAAAAGACTCAACTATGTACACACGTAACCCCCCCCCCCCCCCCCCCCGCACACACACACACCTACTTCATGCATTCTCTACGCGTGAAAGCAAAGTAGTCCGCGTGAATTGAAAAGTGTCAGTGTGAATGCAAAGTATACGCGTGAACAGTCTATGAGTGAAAACAAAGTAGTTCGCGTGAATTGAAAAGTGTCCACGTGAATACACAGTGTCCGCGTGAATGCACAATGTCCAATTGTCCTTCTATATATACCTTACACAAAACACAACTTACACTTCATACCACTTCCACAATCTGACTTCATTGTTACGAAACACAACTTTACAATGTATTCTCCAGATCACAACCATTTCTCTCGTCGTTCACAATCAAATCTACGTCCACACTATCCACAATGATACCCCTCACGTCCATATTTCCAACAACCAGACTTTTCCCAATACTCACCACAATTCCCACATCCAGACCTCTCCCAATACCCACCATCATTCCCACAACCAGACTTCTCCCAATACGCACCACCATTCCCACCACCAAACCAAAACCAATCATTCCCCCAATACGCACCACCATTCCCACAAAATCAACCCCAATTTCAGAAGTTTGGCTAAAACATGTCCCAAGAAAATAGTCGGAGTATGGCAGACACTGAAGAAGAGGACCACGACGACGATGAGCCCCAACTCCCCACACCGTCACACCACCATCCCCACGTCCACAACGACACCACCACAAGCAAGTCGAAACCGTCAAATGCAATATGAAGCTGTGGACCACAATTGAGAACGAGCAACTCGTCTCGGCATATACGGAAGTCAGTTGCGATGCGGTGACGGGGACAAACTAGAAGTCCACTTCCTTGTGGACAAGAGTAAAACATGTTTACAATACTCCGTCGTAGAAACAGACCTCCCGGAGAGGAATGCGAAGTCCTTAAAAGGACGGTGGAGGAGAATTGTACCTACTGTCAACAAGTGGGTGGAATGCTTAAATCAGGCGTACCGACGGAAAAGGAGTGACAAAAATGACGACGTTATCGTTCGGTAAGCTCACGTGATCTACGAGCGAACTCATAGGTCCAAATTTCTTTATTTTGATGCTTGAGTCATGTTGTGTAGGTACCCAAAATGGGAGTCCCTGATATCTGGAGCAAATGTCGTGAGTGTTGATCGGGAGTCCCTGAAGTTTAACGATGAAAGTAGTCCCCATTCAGGAAGTCTTGGGAAAAGAAAAAGCATTGATGACTCTAGGACGCAATCACCATCGGAGGCTGAAGAAATGACGCCAGGACCGTCTGCACGCCCAGAAGGTATCAAGAATGCCAAAAAAAGGAAAGTTCATTAGGCCCCGAAGACAACACCAATGTTAGGGAACTTGCACAACAACTTGCATACACCACCCAAGTGAGAGAAGATGGTTTTAAAAAAGTAAGATCGACATGCTTCACTCTTTGATGAAAAATGACAACTTTTCGGAGCGGAAACAAAAAATGATTGTGAAACTCATGGACTTGGCGGAAGAGAATGGTTTCATGTAGTTTGTTAGTTTATATTAGTTGGTATTTCGAGTAGTTTATATTACGTGTATTTCGTACGGCAATGTATTACGTGTAGTTTATATTTCGTACAACAATGTATTGTTCCTATGATATTGTAGTATTAATATATATTCTAATTTAAGCATTAAATATGGATCTACCTTTGAGTTATTTAATTTAAATATTTCATTTTTTTTCAAAATAATTACATAAAAAATTATCAACCCACCTTAATTAAAAATACCCAATACATTATTGATGAGAATTAAATTTATACTGCAAGTGCACGGCGTCAATGAAGACATGGCAAGTACGGGTCGAACACAAGAAGGGAGAGATATTGTTATTTTTGTGATTTTCGAATCAAGGAAGAAAGAGAGAGAAATATGTTTGGTTTGAGATTTTTGGTTTTTTAATTAATTTCTAAAGCAAGAACAACAAAAACTAAAAAGAAAATAAAGCAAAGATGGATGAGATTCCAGCGGGTGGAGGTTTAGATATCGGGTTTTGATTAGAGAATTCTGAAACTTATAATAAATCACATTAGTTATAAAGCATTACATGATAAATGAAACAACATAAACTCAAGTAATCAAAATATACTAACACGAAATTAAAATAATAACGTAATTCTTCTTCTCATCACCTTAAATCCGTCACCCACAGGGCTGTAAGCGGGGCGGGGCGGGTTTTCGCCCCACCGCTACCCGCCCCGCCAAAGTTAAGCGGGTAGGCGGGGCGGGGCGGGGCGGGTTCAAAAAAAAAATTCCGCTACCCGCCCCGCGTAAGGATGGACTAGGCTATGCGGGGCGGGTTGGCGGGTTTAATTTTTTATTAAAGCTAAATACAAAAATCAATTTATTTTCTTTAATATTATCTATTTTAATCAAAGTTAAGTACAAAAATGAAGGAAAAAATCAATCAATGTATGTTTTTAAAGCTATATATAAAAAAATTAAAGCTAAATACAAACTAAATCATAACTAAATACAAAAAAATCAAAAACATGTAAGGCTTATGCGGGTTGCGGGTTATGCGGGGCGGGTTGGGAGAAAACCGCAACCCGCCCCGCTTATTATGCGGGTTGTGCAGGTGGCGGGTTGGCGGGTAGCAATGTTTTGTCCGCAACCCGCGTTAAGCGGTGCGGGGCGGGGCGGGTTGCGGGTAAATTTCAACCCATTTACAACCCTAGTCACTCACACCCTTTGGAGAGAGTTAGAAACTCATGGATGGAGGGAAGGAGAAGGGGTCCTAGAGAAACTACAAAAGAAAACTAAAAACACAAAATAAAAGAACAGAATTTTATTGCTAAAAAGAAGAGGAGGAGAGGAGCCCCTCTCAATACATGATTCGGCCTTATTTATAGCCTCAACCGGGGATCCTAATACATAAAAGGAACATACACGTGTGATTACAACATTGGTAAAAATTTGTGCGCACGGATCAACTTTTGTGCGACGGAATCTTCGCATTTTGTACATGAGGTGCGGCGGAATCACCACCTTTTTGGCTCGGAATCGATCCGGATTTTTCCTATGTGTTTATGGTATGTTTTAGTTGTCCTTTGCGTGTCCGAATTAATTATTGCATATCTTTGGAGATCCGAGTTAATTTCTTCATATATTTTGAGATCCAAATTGATTTTTCTTTAGAACTTCTCCAAAATAATCTTTTGGTACTCGTAATTTGCAGTCGGGTCCCTGTATTCTGTAAATAAGACCCTTAGTAGCATTTATTGATATAAAATTAATCTAAATGAAATACATATGATGCAATGTATGCAATGCATCAATTATCAATTACTTCTAATAACAAATCATCCACTAAAATTAAAAATAAAATTGGACCAATGGGGATACGTCCCTCCCACCCCAGGACGCCCTGGGCGGCCACCCGGATGGTTAACATGCACCCGTCCGAGCAACGAGTGCTCGTTAACCATGCTCTTAGACCATGTTAACAGTGTCCGGGCTCCCTCTCTCCGCTACGTCATCTCACCACACTCACTCAAAAAAAAAACCTTAACCACGTCTGGTCTATCCCCACCCACCCTATATTCTTTTTCCTCCACATCATTTCTTAATTAAACAATTTTAATTCATACACAACATTTAAAAAATTACATTTTACATAATATTAATTGTAATTACTACTTCTAATTACTTTAACTTGAAAATATTTAATTTTTACTATTAAACTACCTCGACAGGTCGTTCGTGGGTGGCAAGGGAGCAGTGCCCCCTCGAAATTTTTTGGATCTTGAAATTGTTTGATCTGGAAATTTTTGATTCTTTATCACTTGCAAAAAAATTCATTGTAATCCAACCCGTTACTACCGAAATCTTGCAACGGAATGCACAGTACACGCGTGAATGCACAATGCAAGCGTGACTACATAGTGCACGCGTGATTAAATAGTTGAAGCGTGATGATACAGTGCATGCGTGATTGAATAGTCGAACCGTGATGATATAGTGCACGTGTGATTAAACAGTGATCCCACAATAATCAAAATTTATCACACCACATTACTAAAAAATACTCAATACATTATCAATTAACTCTAATAACAAACCTCCACTAAAATAAATAAAAACCAAAAAATGGACGAACGTAAGGGGGACACGTGCCCCACCCAATGGGTGCCTGGGGTCCATCGGGTGCTCTGGTGCCCGAATGGACGTCCGGGTGGGCTCCCCGGGCGCCCGGTTCGGGCGTGAGGGCGCACCCGACCCATTAAACAAGCTCTTAAGGATCTAAAGTTCAACCCAGACACTGAATGTGGCAATACTTTGGCAACTGTATCAGTTAGTTGTGAGAGGCACATCTGGCGACAAGTCAGTACCCCAAAGGCAGTCCAGATTCAGTGTAAAAGTTAAAAGTCCGGGGTCCTGTTACATTGGATGCAGTGGGCAACGTATCCCTTTTCTTCGTAACTTTAAAAGCTCTTACTCTTTTGAGAAAAACTATTCTTACTTGCTTAACAAAAAAAAATCTTACTAAGTGAAAATTGCAAATGTAATGTTGCCTTTTAGATTGAGAATATATATCTCAGTTGTTGGTGAAGACAGTAAGATAACGTCTCCCTCTCTTCTACGTAGTTGAATTCTCAACATCAGCAACGCACACAGGATCTCCTCTCCTCTCTCATACTCTTCTTAATTACTAGAAATAATATGATTACAAAGTTTGGTAGCAAATTCGTTTCGGCTTCCAAGATCGTGTCAGCCCTGTCATGTTCTTCGTACTGAAGACATGACCTTTGGTCCCCCCTGACGTGTAGAGCACTCGGAGATGAGTAGACACACTTGTCTTCTATATCTAATTAAACTCCCGAGTTCGCATCTAACTCCAATCATCAACCACACATGCATGCCTTCGGTTAGTTAATTAAATTATTTTTCACATCACACACGAATTAGTGAACGAACGGGGACTATTCTCATCCCACCAACCGATTCACGAGCAAAGATTTTGAGCTCAAACACATGCTTCCTCAGCAGCCAATCAGCCATGGTGGTAGGGTGTTGATTATGTTTTATATGTCTTCTTGCATTGCACAAGTTCCATGGAGGCTGGTGGGTGGTTAAGAAAGAGTTGTGTGATGTTCAATGATGAGTTTTTATCAAAAATTCAAAATCACGCATAGCAATATGGGTCAATATGTCCTTTTCGTTTTCCAAAAGGCGCCACAAGTGAGTGTCCATTGTCCAATGTATGGTAAATAGAGATTAGTTTGTTCGATACAATTATATATTTCTATTCACGTGCAATGCCATACTTGTATTTGATTATGTTTCGATTTTTTTATAACTTTTCTTCTTCAAACACGAGACCATAATTTACCCTCAGAGGCACAGAAAATGTCTTATATTAATACTGGAAGTTTTTCTTAATATTTTCTCCTCTTTTTCATTTCCAACACAAAACGTAGTCTATTTGGAATGACAACAGTCAACAACGTGCTCTTGATCTCATTTCTGATTCTAAGGGTGAGGTTTCACATAGAATGCAGAATAGTTCCAACGTATAATAGTTATAATTAAGCAGATAATTATCAAATTATCAGCAGATTGCAGAAGGTTATATAACAACACATCATAACAATAAGTTTTTTTTTTTTTTTGCAAATTAATATGCAAAGATTCCAGATTTTGTTACACGATGCACCACGTGGCCTGCTCATCATATCTCCATAATTTGGAAGGCCATCTCATTCTCAGAGAGATAAAATTTAGTGAAACGTACATTTCCCGAATGTAAGAAGATTACTTAATTATCGTGGTTGTTAGTGCTTGATTTATATATTTTGTATATCGTATCCGTAACCACCTATCGCGCGTAGATTCCACAAATCGGTCACCAATACCAACCTAACAAAATATGTTCTTATATATTTCACGTAGTTTGTAAACTAAACGGTACACCAACCAGAAAAAAGGTTGTTTTAGGTGAGCATGCAGGTTTCTTTAGAAATTGTGAAGGGGAATTCTGGCTACGATCAAGAATTTATCGTAAAGAGATTACAGTAATTGCCCGATTAAATTGCCACACACCGTATTAAGGTTTACAAAGAAGATACCTTATGTGCTAGCCAGAGTGGTCCATCCTGACGATCAAAGATGACGTGCAACAAGCAACGATCGATTGAGTGGTTTGTGAAAAAGCAAATGGCCCAAGAGAGTGGGTTGGCTTAAGGTTGGTTTGCTTGAAATTTGACTCGACCTTTACTAATGCTTGCTAAAATGCTTGGAAAAATTGATCTCATTTTAGCTTGAAAATACATGAACACCACTTCTAACTTGGAGGATGAGTACAAAAAAAACTCGAATTCAACTCAATAGTAACAATTAAATTTCACTAAAAAACGGTGATGATTATATTTAACTAGAAAACTAGTGATAACTATATTTCAGTGAAGTAAGGTGTATCGCTAGACATGGGAGGCTAGAAATAAATTTCTCGATTAATCAGCTCCTCAGTTGGCAGCAAATTAAAGAGTATAGCCGTCACGTAACTCAACACGTAACTCAAATTAAAGTCTATAAGTATGTATAATAATTTCAATTTTTATTTTTTGTCACATTTCTTGGGGAGAGAGAAACAACATGAGAGAGTGGGTTCATATGGGATCTAGCATTTTAACAAGGACACGTACACGAACCCCACGAGACAACTGGTGGGTTTGTATCGTCCGTCACGAGTGCAGTGATGGGGTGATGATGCTGATAAGGAGACAACTTTGCCAGGCTAATAATAATTAAACAAACTCTAGTAATGCCATGTACTCTAATAATTTAAGAATCTCTTCATGCCTCGCCATAAGAGCATCCCTTAACGGGATGATTTTCTGCGGCCATCTGAGGTCGGTCATCCACGACCTGGGATGATCGGGTGTCGTCTATAATTTTAATTATTTTTTATTTTTTTTATTTTATTCTTTGTTTGATTTTTTTGTTTGATTTTTTTAAATATTTTTGTTTTTGAAAATACGTTTTATAATTGTTTTGATTTTTTAGATTTTTTTAGATTTTTTAGAAATTTTTACTAAGATGGACTACGAAATGATGTGGAGGATAAAAATAGGTTGTTGTGGGTTGTGGTTAAGAGCATAAATAACAGCGCCCGGGCCATGCACTCTCTCTCTCTGCCACGTCAACTTCTCTCTCTGTCACATTAGCTCACCCAAAAAATACTCTTACCCATGCCCGGACTACCCCACCCACCTTACACTCTCTTTCCTCCACATCATTTCTTAATTAAACATTTTAATTTTCACACAACATTCAACAAATTACATTTTATATAATTCTAATAACATTATTATTCTATTTTAACTCGAAATATTGTTAATAATTACTGCTAAATCACGAAATTATTATTAAATATTACGGAGTCACCTCAGTGGAAGCATGATTAATGTGCACGCATGATATTAGACCATACTATTAAACCACCTCAACATGTCGTTCGGTGAGCGAGCGGCATTCCACCTCGCCGGTGGCGGGGGTGGCAAGGGGGCAGCGCCCTTGGAAATTTTTTAGATTTTGAAATTGTTGGTTCTGGAAATTTCTTAATTTTCATCACTTACAAAAAATTATTACCCCACATTTATAACAAATACTCAATCCATTAATAACAAAACATCCACTAAATAATTAAATTTTTAAAAAAAAATCGACGAATGGTGGGGGGGGGGGGGGGGAACGTGCCCCCCACCCGATGGAGGCCCGGGCGCCAAATCGGGTGCTCTAGCACCCGATTGCCCACCCGGATAGGCGCCCGACATGCGCCCTCCCCGTTAAAGGGAGGGCGCCCGAGCGGTCGACCCATTAAGGGTGCCCTAAGAGGTGAATAGTGTAGTAAAGAGAATAAAGTGAGTTGAAGAAAGAGAAAACTGACGTGGAAGTGAGAGAAAATTGATTTTGAAGAAAAAAAGAGCTGATGACTAGGTCGTCCAATTCATGGTAAGAGATGTCTAAGTTCCATCGCGCGAGTTGGGAGACCAATCTTGAGTTAACAAACGTAGAATCTTGTAGAAGTCTGAGGAAAGATACCACGTCATCTCTCGATTGAAGTAATGAATTGCAGCCAATAATGTGGCCTTGTGGAACGTGGAATGGGTCTCACTCGTTTGAAGTTTATTAAATTTATTTTTGTGTGATGACATGATGTGATGACATACAATCATATAGTAAAGTTATTGCTATTGTTTTTAAATGCAAAAATTAAATTTGACGCGAGAGACATCTCGCGAACGAATCACGACAATCTTTTTGACTTTGGCAATCCAACAACTTTCCTACTTTGTCTACAAATTGGCATAGCATTCCCAGGTTTTTTTTTCTTTTGGCAAATACAAACAAAGTCCATTTATGTGGGATTTGAAATATTGATTTGTTTCCTTGACTTAAAGCTAAATTACATATGGAATAATTAAGTCTTAATTACCTTTTAGTAATAGTGTCAAAAATCATAGCCAGTTGTTTACTTGTCAGGTGATCTATAACCAAAAGGAAAGTGATGAAACAACAAGATGTCAATTACAGAACTTGAGGATCGATGATTTTATGATGAAGATGGATCTACTATCCTAAAACTAACTTGGTATTAATTTACCCTCAACAATAACTTGAAATTTATTTAAATTGAAATTTCAATTGTAGATCTTGAAATATTAATCATATTATTTTTGTGTGTCGTAAATCAAAAGGTTACATAATCATTTGATATAATTCAAGAGATACAAAATCAGCATTACATTAGTTGAAAATGTGGTCTCTTGATCTTATGTCCAAATTTTAATTTTCAGCGAACATAAACAAAATGAGCCATAGAATTTAAATCAAAAATTAAATTTCATGTTATTAATAAAGATAAATCGATGTCAACTAGTTACAAGTTATTATATTCCTCTTCTTTTATTATTTCAAGTTCAAAAAAATTCAAGATTTTGTTACTCTTTCTTTATCATATTCTATACCTAGAAGTACAGTAAGACACATGGGATGTTTAAACTTTGTGGCTTGAGATGCAATTTATTAAATCAAAATAATGAAAATCGAATGTGGTGGATGCCACATGTCATGGATAAAAATTTAACATAATAAGTATTTCCAAGTTTTTTTATATGTGTACACATGCAAGTTGACACGTAAGGGAAAACTCTCGCGTTCATTTCGGGATGGGTTTTTTTCGCGTTGAATTTCAGCACACTATTAAATGGGTTCCTCATGTAGCATTTCTAGAAATTACACCATAGTCGAAAACTTTAATTAGGTGAAGGTGGGACATGTCTTGGCTTTCAGTTTTAAGGAATTTGTGCACCAAATGTTAAGGGAACAGTAACACAAAATAATGAAGTCTAAACAAGCAACGATAAAAATAAAATTATAAGGAACAACAAATTACAAGAGCATTCCTTTGAGGGGAGAAAAACAAAGCAAGACCAGTTGGACAACATGGAATCACAAGTTTGTGTCTCGTTGTTGTTGTCTATAATTAAAATGAATACAATTAACCTATGCATTTCAAGAAAAACATAGAAAATGGATTTTAGAATGAAGTGTGCCCCACTCTTAAAGGAGCTCCAAAATAAAATTTATAAATCCAAGAACAGTATAAGAAGATCGAGCAGTTTTTGTTGAATGAATAATAAAGCAAAATAAACATTATTCATCCTCTAACAAAACAAAAAAAAATCTGAGTGGTTAGAAAGTAAGTCGGCCCTTCATAGTCACGACTCACGAGTGAAACCTCTTGTTTTTTCTTATGGTCCTTGTGGATTAAGAGAAATAACAAAATATTCGAAGCTTTCCCCCCCTTCTTAATAATGGTTTTCAATTCATTGAACGTGACATTTTATATGACCAAGCGAGGTTAGGGTATAAAATTGCAAATCTCAAAAGGACTAGACTGAAATTACTCCCATGGGTTCATAACTCTTTATTCTAATTATATATTAATCAAATCTACCTATTACGAAAAGGGAACTCTAATTATTCATATCAACCCAAAGTGCACAACATTAGCATAAAATAAAACCAGTTGCTTTAAAAAGTGGGACATGCGTACCCCCCACATGAAAGTGTCGTTGCACCAACCTAGTCTTCTTTTCACAGACTACCACGACCACGACCCAACTCCCTCCCTCCCTCCCAAATTTCGTAAACAAGAACTTATAAATAAATAAAACTCTTAAACAAAAAAAACTTTATTAGCAAGTTTTTTAGGAACCAAGATTCTCGACTCCTTTCCCACTTTATGAGCAACGATTCCAAAGTAGGGTGACGTAAAATAAGATTTTCAAAATACTTTTTTTTGTGCAAATCTAGATTTCAATCCAAAAATCTAAAACAATGACTCCACGGCCTCAACCAAGTGCATTACACCTGAGAGGATAGTAAAAAGTATCAATTCCCTACCGAAGACGGTAACTCCAGAGGAGATGTAGCTAGGGGTGAGCATCCGGACCGGACCGGACCAGATTTTTATCCTGGGTCCGGACCGAAGACCGGACCGGATGCTCGTGGACTGGTCTGGTCAAAAACCGAATTTTTATAAAGAAAAAACAAAAAAACGGACCAGTCCGGACCGAACCTAAACTTCCCGGACCGAAACCCGGACCGGACCAGACCCAACCAACATTTTCCGGACTGAACCCGGACCGACCAGACCGGGTTTTGCTCTCCCCTAGATGTACCTGAAGGAGTCCCACTGGGTAGCTTAGCTGGTTGGAGCCTCACAAACGTGAGGTCACGGGGTCGAGTTTCCTCAGGTGCGTCTAGCCCTTATACGACAGAATGGATCAAAAATGGACAGAAGGTGATAAAAGAGATGGTCCTGCTCAACCTAGTTGCCATCCAAAGGGCAATGGTCCGGTGAGTTCGTCGGCAAAAAAAAAAAATATAACTGAATGAGACGTGATGAAATCAGGAAAACTTGATTATGAACGATACTATTATATCCTTGTTGATTTATTCAAGTGCATACTAAGGTAAATTCAACCGACCCTTAGGTCGATTCATAAATAAAAACTTTGGATCCTTATACACGGACGCGGGAGTTCGTGACGCGCGCTGACATAGACAGTACAGGCAGCAGTCCGGTCATCAAAATTCAAATATCTATTACTTTTTGAAATTAAATAAATAACATATTTATTTTTTGTGTCACATGCAATTTTTTATTTTCCTGATACAACATTACGTTTCCAATGCAACATTTCTTTCCCAATACAACATTTTTCCAATGCAGTTTCTTCTCAACAGAGACACAACTTGATCTAGACAGATACACAATTTAATCTGGACATACATACAACCTATTCTGGACAGACACATGACCTGTTCTGGACAGACACAGAACATATTCTGGACAGACATAAAACTTATTATGGACAGACACACAACCTATTCTGGACAGACACACAATCTATTCTGGACAGACTTTGAACTTATTCTGGACAGACTTTGAACTTATTATGGACAGATATACAACATATTATGGACAGACTTTGAACTTATTGCGGACAGACTTTGAACTTATTCTGGAAAGACTTATAACTTATTACGGACAAACACACAACTTATTATGGACAGACTTTGAACTTATTGTGGACAGACTTTGAACTTATTCTGGACAGACTTTGAACTTATTATGGACACACACAACTTATTATGGGCAGACTTTGAACTTATTCTGGACAGACACACAACTTATTATGGGCAGACTTTGAACTTATTATGGACAGATTTTGAACTTATTATGGACAAACTTTGAACTTAATATGGACAAATTTTGAACTTATTCTGGACAGACTTTGAACTTAATATGGACAAATTTTGAACTTATTCTGGACAGACTTTAAACTTATTATGGACAAACACACAACTTATTATGAGCAAACTTTGAACTTATTATGGACAAACTTTGAACATATTCTGGACAGACACAACTTATTCAAGGCAGACACAAAACTTATTCTGGAGATAATAAGGTGTGAGTCTGTCCATTTTAAGTTGTGGGTCCGTGGGAGAATCAAATGTTGCATTGGAAAAATAAATGTTGCATGGGGAAGCGAAATATTGTATTGGAAAAGTAAAAGTTGCATGTGACACAAAATAAATATGTTATTTAATTAATTTCAGAAAGTAAAAGACATTTGACTTTTGATGACTCGACTACTGACTGTTGAATGGACTGACCACGTCAGCGTACGTCTCGGATACAAACGTACATTAGTCATTTTCCATTTAAAAAAAACGAAAATACAAAATAACGAAAGAAAAAAACAACCGAGACCAAAGGAAAAGAAACGAAAACTATGGAAAACCACTTCCTGACCCACCCCCGGTTTTCCCATCCCTTTAAAACCCCCCCGCAGACCCTCTCCTCCCTCCAGAAACCAAACAACTCCAAAACCAACAATGCCTTCCCGATCCAAGATGGGCATGAGAAGGCAGAGCTTCCGCTCCCTCTCCAACCTCCACTCCCCCTCCCCGTGGCTGGAAGAGGAACGATCTCTTACCCTAACCCAACCCCACTTCCTCGATTGCTGCTTCCTCTGCCACCGCCGCCTCGCCTCCCACAACGACATCTTCATGTACCGCGGAGACACCGCCTTCTGCACCGAGGAGTGCCGCGAGGAGCAGATCGAGATCGACGAGGCCAAGGAGAGGAGCGCCAGAAGGGCTGGGTTGAAGAAGAAGGCGTCGAAGAGGAACGACGGCGAGAGGGCCAAAGCCAGAGGCGTTCTCGTCGCCGTCTAGATTTATAATAAGATTTTTATTTATTTTTGAAGAAAAGTGGAACCCTAATAAATGGGGTTGTAAATTGGGTGGGAGATTGGGATTTGAAGGAGGAGGAGGAGGAGTTGGGGTTGATTCTTTTTTCTTTTTTTGGGGGAGTTTTGGAGATTTGAGTTTGTTGTATTGACACCAAGAAATTTTGAAGGTATTTTCGATACAAAATTGAATATGGATTGGGAGTGGACCAATTTTTGTTGATTGAATTTTGGGATTGAAGGAATACATGTAATTCTAATTAATGGTGAATTAGCAGAAATTGTGGTTGTGAGTACATCTGACCCCTCTATCTGCTTAATGTGGTAGTGTTTTTTAAGATTTGGTGTTGTGATGTATAATTCTCTTTGGTTTTTCGTTCTCTTGGGAGTGAAATTCCTCATTGTGAATTTGCTGGGAGTTGAGCTTTTTTTAGTGGTAACTGGTAAGGGTTGATTTTAATTGTAAAGGGAAATTACGGAATTAAAACTTAGGGTGCGTTCGGGTAAAAGATTCTTTAAAAATCTGCCATGGTGAATCTATTTTGTCAAACACTAATGGGATCTTGAAGAAGACTTCGTAAAACATGCTATCAAAACTTCTCCCACCTCAATAATCAAGAAAAAAACTGATTCGGTGGACTATTCATTGATTATGGGCACAAAAGACATTGTTGTCCACGTCTCTTTCACTTATTTCAACAATAAAATCCAAATTACATGGAAGAAGCTTTTTTCCCCCTTCAACATAGTATTATCATTTTATCTTTAAAAATCATCATAAGAATCTCACGTATTCAAACATGTTTAACCTTTTATAAGAATCCAATTATTTTAGTAAAAACCAAATTCACACGTGAATCGTTACTCTCAGAATCCAATCCAAACGGACTTAATAACCACGACTTTGGATCCACCGTTATGTGTGGAAGTCTGCAACACATTTAAAGTTGTGTTAATTTTGTGAGAAGTAGAAACGGCTGGATCTATTTAACATCAGTATTTGAGGGAACAAACCAATAAATATCTGAATTGTTATTCATCAGAAAACTACTTAAATCGTCTCAATGTTATTAAAATGTATTACTTCTTTTTAATAATAAAAAAATAAAAAAATTAGCGGGCGTCCGCCGGAGCTGCCCCATGCCACCCCCGCCACCTCCATCGGTGAGACGTCTTAGACAGACGCCCCCTCCATGGGGGAGGCGTCTGGGTAAAATGCTCGTCCTTTTGGGGTGACGTTTGGCTAAGACGCCCCCACCATGGGGAGTCATCTAGCTAAGACGCCTCTCCCATGTGGGCGTTTTACCCAGACGTCTGATCTGATTTTTTTGCTGGGCTTACTTTGCTAGACATTTTCGTGGTGTTTGTACTGGGAAAATGAGAAAAATGTAGACATAAATCTTATTTTAAGAGACGGAATGAAATGTGTATTAAATGAATTGTGAAAGCCAAAATGGTAATTGTTGGGATGATTTAAGTAGTTTTCCGACGATGAATAGTCCCACGCAAAGTTGAGTAAATTCACGGTACAACTATTTACCTCCCAAAAAGACTGTGGGAATCGGTAAACCCAGCATTTGTGGGAAGAATTGGTCAACTGAGGAGTTAGAGGTGATTAAACATGTGCTTAGATGTTGAAAACCAAGGTGTAATTATTTTAGTGGGTTTGCAATTATTCGGGGCAAATAATTGAGGGTCTATGTTTAGGAGGGGAAAAAGATTCCCTAATAAATATCAACAGAATGAGCTCACATTTGACATTGCCATCAATTTCCTTGTGGTTGAACACAGCTGTATAATACAATTATACAAACATTGTGTTGTGTCACCACACCAGACAAAGTCATGGCATGGTCACGAGGCTGTTCGGTGGTTAGAAGTCGATTTCCTTCGCTGAATCATGCTAAAATTAGCTTTGAAATTTCTCACTTTTATTGCTAAAACCAAAAAATGTGTTGCTTTCTTCCCGGTGTTTCTTTGTCCTTTTTCCTAGTGTGGTTTCGATACTGTTCGCCATGGATTCAACTTGATCATATAAATCACAATCTCTGCTATGAATCACAGCAAAGATTAGCAAAAATACAAGGTTTATCCTTAAGAGGTTTAATACAATAAGTACCCTCCAAAAGATGCTAGTTCGAAAAACCAAATGAACCTGCAAGTCCAGTAAACCATAACATCTAGTGCCCTTGCTGTTAAAAAAACACTAGATGTGTCCTCAGCCCCTCTAGCTCTCAAAGTGCTCTCTCCCATTCCTTCCTGGATTGTTTCCGTCTGGTTGAGGAACGTGGCGTCCAAGGGGCCCTGGGCTGTTCGCCTATGTGCATTGGGATTGGGCCTTGAGGTGAGCTTAGAGCAATAGTGCGGGCCCTTGATGCCTAAGGTTTGTTGCAAGAGTTCGTCTTGCTTTTTTAAGGTTCTTGTCATGGTTCAAACAAATCAAAACATTCATTAGAGTTGAACGTCTCTGGAAGATTTTAACACAAGATGACAAGTAATTATAGATTTTCTAAAACGGGTAACGAAAGGGTTATATTAGGGACAACGTTGGGGATTTAAGTTACGATGGTCAAAATTTGGAAGGACAATATAAATAAATACATCGGGAGGGACTCTAAAAAAAAATTAGGAGGTTGAAAATCAAGTCGTCGGAATCCAAGAAAACCAACAATACAGATGGAAATCCTAAAATCCAAAGAACCACTTGCTTATATATGGTCCTTTCATGTGATATAATTTCTATGCAAGTTGGACGGTTCTTTCACAAAACTGACCAATTCGACAAGTAATGGAAACAGTGGTGGGTCTACAGTCCGTCTCAAGTCCCACCATGACAAGTATGAGCACTGTGAACATGATAAATGTCCTGTTTTGTTTGTGGACTCAACTTCAGGTATTTGTTATACTTTGAATAGATTGAAACCCCTCCATGTTGGAGTCTTATTGTTGAGGGACAGGGTGCAACATCCATGGAGGGAAGGGAACAAAATTAGCTCAAAAACTTGGAGCTCCATTCTCCAATTACACAATTGATACTCGGATATTGTTTAAATTGGAACACAAAAATTGGGCTTGTAAGTGCAACTCCAATGTGATGTCGTTGCTCGGGGTTACAGAGGTATATTCCAATTCAGATTACCGAACTTTCAAACCGCTTTTTCATATAAACGTTTTTTCAGAAAGTCAAATTGCACACACCACCATATCTTACATACCAATCACACTCCAATACCAGTACTTGCAAACCAATCAAACCTTTACGAAACAATTCAAAGGTGAGGACAGGGCAGCTTACTCAAAACAAACAGGAACTCAACCTGATCGGTTGTCTTACAGAGCTGATTAATTTGAACCTATTGATAAGAATCAAAGGTCTTATTTACCAAACAGAAGTCAATTGGTCGCAGTCCTAACATGGAAAGTATCAAATGCCTATCCTTCAACAAGTTACCATCACAGCAGAATCAAAATGCAAAAGGCATGCTTCAATGTCCATATGAAAGAACCTGTCTTCGCAGGGATTAAATTTATTACACAAAAACTTGTATTACCTGGAGATTTTGCTGGAAACAAGTCAAGACAAAGTCGAAAATTCTGCAAACAAACGATGACTAAGTTGTCTCTGAGAGCAAGATTTTTTAATAGCTTAAGAATTATCAGATGCAGAAAGAAGAAGAAAAGCTGGTAGGATGGAGGCTATCAGCCTGTGAGTGCGGCATTCATAGCACTATGAACATCGACACCGATTTGGGCTTCGGCCTTCTCCAAGTCGGTTGAGGCAGAACTAAGCTTCTGGGTAAAATCAGCCAAGCCCTTCTGTACCAAGCTAGGGTCGATACGGTCCAACGGAACAGCCTCAACTGCAACTATATCGGTAACAGAATTTGCATGTATGAAGGCAAACCCACTGCTGACAAAGTATTTAGTGACTTCACTGCCTTCGTGCACGGAAAGCAACCCAGGCTTGAGCTCAGCAATGGTCGCAACATGACCAGGCAAAACACCCATCTGGCCTGAGGTTGCAGGTACAATCACCATGTCCACCTGAAAACAAACATATCAAAAGAAGGAAGTAGGTTTTAGGTTTCAAGATTCAGATAATCAGATCAATACAAGAGGAGAAAATATCTCTGTGATATGCAAAATCAAGAAAGAGATAGAAATGGTATGATAGTGGTGAAAAGAAAGAACAAAAGCATGGATGCAGTTTGAGTACAATCTTCACAATGTAAGTCTGGAAAAGAAAAATAACAGAAATGTAGAATAGAAAAACCTCTTGCATCACTATTCGCAGCAAACCCCACAAAGAGCTGTAGTACATCCTTTCACTTGCAAGAACATGATATAGTAAACCAAACTAACAAGTTCGCAGTTAACAGTGTATTAAGTGCCTCTACAGCTATAAACTGGAAAAGAAAGAAAATCCAGATATATGTACAGGACAACATTCTAATAGTGATTTTCCTCGCCTATAAACCTACAAAAGGTGGGTCTTCCCAAATGCAGACCCACAAAAGAAGTGAAACCCTGCTGCACCTCGGATTTAATAAAAAGGTTAGAAATATATGAAGATGGGGGGGGGGGGGGGGGGGGTCATAATTAATGATCATATCATAAAACTAGTTACGCCCACAAAGTATAGATGCCTTAGTGTTCAGCTGTTTACTCATTCAGAGAGATGCAAAAGTCTGGCACCTAAAATCTCATAGATGGGTTACACCCCTACTCTTCACCTTGCCCAATATTTTCTTTCTACACTCCAAGTTACCAGTTTTTATAGGCCAAACCCTTCTATCCTTGACTTCACCCAGGCTCCCAACTGCAAATAACTAGATAAAATGGAGGGAATCTAGAGAGATGGTAAAGCCTTCCAGTTAACAACAGTGACCATCACAAGCAATAAAGTTCAACACAAGTAGCAGCATACAATCACTACAAACCCACTCAAACAGTGAAACAGCCAAGCACAAGTGACCTGGCAATCGTGTCGTGTTCGTGTACTTTCGTGTCAGACAATTTCGTAATCGTGTCAGGATTTCGTGTTATCGTGTTAAGTACAATTTGAAGAAACTTCATCATGTTTAGATTGAAAATAGTTAAGTGATATGTTATATTAATATTTTTCTATATAATTAACATATTAATTGACCATTATCAGGTAAAAATAATTGATTACCTAACAAAGAGATGTTATTCGTGTCAGTTTCGTGTAAAGAACTAAAATATTGTGTAATCATGTCGTGTTCGTGTCAAATCGTGTATTAATTATTTTATGTTTATATCTTCATAAATCATCATAATAACGCATTTCAACCACAAAAAATTTCGTGTCATGTCGTGTAAAAATCGTGTCACAATATCGTGTCGGGTTCGTGTCGTGTTATCGTGTCATGTCAGAAATTACCAGGCCCAACCCCTCTTTAACAACTTAAAGCAAGTGCCTAAGCTGAACTACTGAGCAGAAGCATAAGAAGGGACGGGAAATAGAACACCAAGAAATTTAAACGACCAGCATTGTTTCCTCCAGTCTCATCAAATATATTATCCAAAACTCATCTGCTGCCGATCCACTTTTTTAGTTCCAGAAGCGCGCAAAACTAACATTCTGGCAAACTAATTCCTTAGCTAATCAAAAGTTAAACAACATTCCCAACACACAAACAAACATATCTTCTCATAACCAAACAATCCCACCAGTACAAACACAAAACCCACAACAAAGAAGAAGAAGAAACGCAATCCTTCTAGAAAACACAAAGCCAATTTCTTCACACAATGACGGGTTGAACAGCATTCCAAAAACCCACAATCACGAACAAAGACCAAATAAAAGACTCTTCTACAAACAGATGAACACCTCATTCATGATAATAATAAAAAACAACCTTCAGGAGAGAGAAAATGAGACAAACCCCAAACCACACCACCAAAAGAATCCACTTCCCCATTCTGGTGAGTAGACGTACCGGCGAGCTAAAATCGCAATATTTAGACAAACACAAACCTCATTTCACCACATCCACCAAAAACCCCAAACTCCCTTCTCCTTGCCAGCGAGCTAAAAATGCAATATTTGGAGTAACAGAAGCCTCATTTCACCATATCCACCAAAAAACCCCAAACCACAGAACCCAAAACGAATCCACTTTCAACGAACCTTCTTTCCGCCTAGCTAAAAAAGTATTCTTTCGAGGAAACACAAACCGCATTTCAACACCTCCTCCTGAAGAAAAAAAAACCAAACCGCACGATCGAAAAATGATCTACTTTTTACAACCCTTCTTTCCGGCGAGTTAAAAAAGCAATCTTTTCGAGGAAACACAAACCCCACTTCATCACATCAGTAAACAAAAAACAAAAAAAACGCAAACCACATCACGAGAAAAAAGGTCCATTTTTCCGACAAATCCCAAAAGAGGATCGGTTTCCAACAAACCTCCTTCTCGGCGAGGGCGGACTGGTAGGGGAGGACAAAGTTGACGGTGAGTTTCCCGGGGATGGAGGATGGGGTAGGGGGGCGGGGCTTCATGAAGGAGAGCGGGGTGTGGGGCGGATCGAGGTTGGGGGCGACCCGCTTCCAGGCCTCCATGAAGTCCTCGTCGGGCTTGATCTCGGCTGGAGTGGCCGTAGAGAGGCGGCGCGCGGCGGCGGCGGAGAAGGGGTTGGATCGGGGGAGGAGGCGAGCGGCTTGGCGATACATGGTCGGGCGTGTCGGAAGGGCGATCGCGAGAGGGCCAGATTTGGGGATTTGTATGCTGAGGCCTCGGGGTCGGGTCGGTACTCGGTAGGCCCGGTTTTTTTATCCGACCCGATTGGATAGGCCTTGGTTCATTTTTACAGAAAAAGACCAGCGTTGTTATATTTAGGATGATAATAATAATACATAATAAGATTAGAGTAGTGATACACGGACGCATACGTTCGGGATGCACACTGACATGTTCAGTACAATCAGTAAAAGTCAAATGTCCTTTATTTTTTGAAATTAAATAAATAACATATTTTATTTTGTGTCACATGTAATTTGTACTCCCTCATGCAACATTACGTTCCCAATGTAACACTTCATTTTCTCATGCAACATTTCATTTCCCAATGCAACATTTGATTTTGTGTGCAATATTTTCCCAATGCAAATTATTCTGAACAGACACACAACCTAATATAGACAGACACACAACTTATTCTAGACAATCACAGAACTTATTATGGACAGATACAAAACTTATTCTGTAACACAAAACTTATTGTGGACAGACACAACTTATTCTGGACAGACACAACTATTTTGAACAGACACATAACTTATTATGGACAGACATAGAACATATTCTGGACATACACACAACATATTCTGGACAGACACAAAACTTATTATAGACAGACACATAACATATTCTGAACAACAAACATAACTTATTTTGGACATAATAAGGTGATGGTGTGTCCATTTTAAGTTGTGGGTTTGTCCGTGAGGGAATCAAAAGTTGCATTGGGAAAACAAATGTTGCATGGGGAAACAAAATGTTGCATTGAAAATGTAATGTTGCATTGGGAGAGTATAAGTTGCATGTGATACAAAATAAATATGTTATTCAATTAATTTCAAAAAGGAAAAGACATTTCACTTTTGATGACTATACTGTTGTTGCTGACTGGACTGACCACGTCAGTGTGTGTTCCGGACGCAAGCGTCCATTTATCATTTTCCTAAGATTACATATGTTAATTCTTTATCCGTAGATTGGGCACCCCATTAACATATCTTTTATATTAAATAACTCATATTTTATTTGGGATTTTTGTTTGAGTACACTTGTAAAGTCCTTTTATTGGATCTTTGCACCCTTTTAGTTTTATATTAGTCTTGTACACTTGTGAAGTTCAAATTTTACATTTATACACTTTTGTTATGTTCACGTTACTTTTCAACCCACGCCGTCAGTTTAACTTAACGTCCTATTAGCATTAACAGTTAAAAAAGGATAGTTAGTGGTTAACGTCGTTAATATCCTACACTAAATCACCCCCTTGTTAACCCCAAATACGTCTCCAATTTCTACCCACATTCGTCCTCTTCTCAATCCACGAAAACCCTTTCTACTCCTCCCGATCGACCCAGTGCTTTCTCCTCCAAAACCCCCAATTGACCTCCCACGAGGGAGCCAAAATCAGCTGCTTTGAAGCAACAAATTGAGAGTGCACGACAATAGGACATCACACCCAAGTCGGCAGTTCCAGCTGAGCACTCGACGGTCCAAGAAGAAGTCACATAGGACAGAGCCGTCGAAACTTCCATCTTGGCCAAGGAAGCATGCAACTATGGTTCAGGAGCAACAAATTCCAATTACTCTGAAATAGAGGAACAACCAGTAGATGTCGTTGGAGTACATTGAGGAGCTATGGTATAGTTAGTGAAAAATAATAGCATAGAACTGCATCTCAGAGACTTTACCCATGCTCTCCATGGGTATGAACTTTACCGAATAACAAAAAGTTTGGTTTCTCCCAGCACATGTATATGACTCTATTGTTGTTGAGCGTACATGCAAGTTTAGTGTCGAGCATTAACTTCAGTTAGATATGATAATGATAGTATCTTAGAAGCATATATAAACTATACGGTCTACGAACCTTGATTTTTGTTGTATTTTAAGTGTTATTTTTGTTGTATATCAACTATGAACGTCGATGATGCTTTTGTTTCGAAGGGAAATTGTGTTTATCTAGTACAATGGAGGATGGGATTGGGTAGAATGATTTGAGAACGTAACCAACTTGGAATGTGAAATGTGAACTAGTTTCATAGTTTGTACGTCATGTTACTAAGATAAGAAGTTATGGTGATAATGTGGAAGGATATGAATGACTGAACTACTCTGCTGAAGAAATTTGAGCTTTGACTTTTGCCACCAATTGTAAATGTGAAATGAGAACACAATTAGAGTGTTAAAACCGATCCTTATATTTCATTTTCTCTTATTTCTTGAGACAATTATGAAGCTTGGTATATGGTTGTGAATTGATCTATTGTGATCTATTCCCAACGATTCTTTATTTCATTCTTGCAGCAAGTCCGCAACACAACAAATAAGTGAAATTTTTCAAAGTGGAAGTACAGAAGTCGTTTGATCTTACTTGAGGCCCGGTGAAATGACATTTGCTCAACACAATCAAATGGAATAGAAATACAAACGAGTGGAATGCTAACATGTATGGTGTTTCACATCCCATAAGCAATTAAGCATCGTATTTCACTAGACTAGGAGGAAACAAAGTGACGACCGATGCGATTTATGTTCTTCACAAATCACAACACAAATGCTTCAAATTGAATTCTGAGTTGAAAGTCGAAAGCTTTCCTCCAGGAAGCAACTGACCAATGTGTGAATGAGCTTTTCAAGTTGTACAACTTGTTCCCTCTTTCATCATGTTCCATTCAGAATGAAAACTCCTAACTTGTCTTTTGCCATCATTTTTCTGTAGTCTAATCCACACTTCTCTTGTCCTACCGGTGGACAGATCTGTAAGTTTTAGATTTTATTTCAAGATTCATCTGTCCGCTAGACAGAAACTTCCTGCAGAGGTTCATGACTTTGTTTTGATGTCGCCAGCAAGTCAACCAGCATGTTAGTGGGAGCAAAGTACATATGCAACGACATCATGCAGATAATGATGCATAAGAACAACTGCAGCCATAAACAAAAGAATTACATCAGTGGCTTACAAACCATGTCACAATTTATATGCCCTTCAAAAAATTTGCAGAAGATAAATATTTGTAGAATGCAATGCAAAGCACACTCTAATCTTGCAATCTTACCTGTGTAGTGGGTTTGAAACTGAATAAGAAGATTGACAACACCATTGTGAGTAACATTGACATAGATGTTGAGTACACATGCGTGAAGATATCAACAAGATAAAATCATACAATTTTAGAACAATATGGGTAAGAAGCTAGCAGTCCGAATTTACCATTATGCATATATCTATTATGTAACAAAATAAATGTAAGTTAATAGTGGAAGTTACCTTCACAATATTATCTGCATATTTCATCAACCATGATACAAGTAAACCACTTGATCCCAGATTAAGTACAACCAACCATGTTGTTATGGTGTATCCATTTAAAAGATGCTGCCACCAAGGCCCCTTCTCATATCCTACTCTGAAGTCATCCCAAATTAGTTGCACCATATTGAAAATCGCACAAAACCTTATACCATTTGCATTAACATGAAGAGAATGGCAAAAATAATTTGTGATAAATTATCTGACAACATGGAAAGAAAAAAGTAGAACTAGCCTTGCAAGGAATACCTACGTATACAACTGTACATTCTGCCAGTATAAGTTGTCGTTGTTCTTCGAGTGGGGTGACAACGACGAACTTCGTAGGTTGGTCCGGACTGTGGAGCGGGAGGCTGCAAGAGCAAACTAGTGGGTTGAAGATACGTAGATGCTGCAAGGGGCGGACGGTAGAAGGTCAGGTTCGGAGAGGTGGATGTCGTGTTTAGAGATGTTGGGATTTCGAGATCGGGAAGGAAGGGATTGGTGTTTGGGTCGACTGGGAGGACCAGAAAGCTTTGGTGCGGATTGAGAAGAGGCGGATTTGAGTAGAAATTGGGACGAATTTAGGGTTAAAAAGGAGGGTGAATTACCTACTAATTATTTTCTGTTAACTGTTAATGCTAATAAGACGTTAAGTTAAACTGACGACGTGGGTTGAAAAGTAACGGAACATGACAAAGGTGTATAAATGTAAAATTTGAACTTCACAAGTGTACCAGGCTAATATAAAACTACAAGGGTGCAAAGATCCAATAAAAGGACTTTACAAGTGTACCCAAGCAAAAATCCCTATTTTATTTAGGGTGTGTTTGGATGTAACTCATATATGTTAGATTCTTGTAGAAAGTCAGTTCTTAAATTTTTGGCCTGAAAAACTGCTTATTCCCCAGCAGAAGTCAGAACTGTTTGGACGACGAGAAGCTCGATGGATTCCCCAGTGCCCTCCAATTAGGCAAACCTTTTTGAAACCCCTACTTCACCCTAATCCCTCCGCCCCTTTGCTTCCACCCCAAGCCAACCTCATCATTTCGTATCTTCACCTTCAATCCCGCCCTTCTCGACCGATGATGACGGAAAAGCATGGCCATTGCTTCTAAAGCTTCAAGCAACTCAGCAAGTCTTCCTAGACAGACACAATCTTCTGTGGAAACTCTTTGGAAAAAAAGTCATTGCAAAGTAAAAGATCCAAGTATTGTAACCCCTAAAATATTCAAGCATTTTACCACAATATGCAATCATAACACCACACTTATCAACATGATATTTATGTTATCAATGGGTATCAAGTAAACGAAAAGAAAATAAATTACAAGCAAGATTGACAAATTGGTTGACTTGGTTATAAGGATGTATAAAAAGTTGAAGTTTTACAAGTTATTAGTTATTACTAACTTAAGGACCGCCCTCAAATATGAAGTCAAAATTTTGACAAAACAACTAAAGGAGTATAACTAAAACTTGATGACAGCAAGTTTGAAGAGTATAACAAAAACAACTTCAAATCCATTGGATAGTAAACTCTTAAAGTTATCCTTTCAAAATATATAAAAGAAAATATGAAGAAGAGTATAACACAACATAAACAGAACTTGTGAATAATGAGACACAAAATCAATTTTGGGATAACACGAGGAATAACCCCAATTGATCGATGGTAGGATGTTCCATAAGTTTCAGCCACCATGAGGAGTAACACAGGAGCTTGTCTGTGGGAAAAACTTCATTGGGATGTAGGTTGAGACCTGAAATTCTCGGGAACCCTCTGACTTTTAGATGACAATGAATCACTGTAGCAGTTCTAGCGGTGTGGGGGAGCCGGAATCACTGTCATCCAAAATGTCATCTTAGCAAATCCAAATGAATTAGATAAATTGAATTTATAGTATTTAGTATTGTTCACTTTCGACCGTAATATTACCAAACAATTGCTATGTTTTTAAAGGGGGTTACTAAACGTCACCCGCGAATTACTTAAATCGCACATGCCAATTACCTTTTTACCCTTCACTTTCCATTTAATTCACATTTTGTCATGTCTCTTAAAAGAAGTCTTCTCTCTCAATTACCCTCACTTTACCAGTACCGACACCAAGAAAATGTTTGGTGAACCGTCTGTATCTGGCACGGTAAGTCTAAAAAATAAATTCAACCGCATTTTTTAAATAAAAAATCTTAAGTTTATACGGTGTGTTATTTCAAATTATTTCAGGTTACGTTGCAAGATTTTGGCGGTGACAGGGGTAGATTACAATGACTGGAGCGTGATGGATGGTTCGTACCTACTAATAGTTCAAATGGTCAGCACAACCACAACCTTGATGTTTATCCAAATGGTCACTGACAGATCATCGGTCTTAGTCCTGAGGCTAAAAAAATTGTTCGTGATATAAGTGAGGCACAAATGAAAATCGCATAACATCTTGTTGGTCGTAAATGAGAAATTTCTAAAGGACAATCCGAATCAGAGACACATTTATAACTATATAGATTACATGAGGAGGGTGAACTGCATCATGCAGTCAAAAAATCTAATGTTGTCACTCACGCATTCTCGGCACATCCGACGTCAGTTAAGATGTTACATATATACCCTTCGGTAATTTGCATGGATTCAACATACAAAACAAACAAGTATAAGATGCATTTGTCTGAGATGGTTGGGTTGACACCAACAAACATTAACTTCCTTATCGGTTATGCAATTATGAAGGATGAGATTGAATGTAGTTACCACTAGGTATTGGAGAAGTTAAGAGATTTATTATGCAGTATTGTCAGCTCTACCACAATCATAATAGATCAGGAGTTAGACCTTATGCGACCAGTGATAGAGTTATTTCCTAACTTTACTCATTGACTTTGCACGTGACATATTAATAAAGACGTACAATTACGCATACAACTCATTCGGGAAGAACAAGCAGTTAGCATAAAATTTTAAGTGTGACAAGTGGAGGAAAATCATGTTTTCTACTTCAGAGAAGGAGTATAATAAAGGTGTGTCTGCTTTGAAAGATGTGTATATGTGTGGGTCGGATATTATGAACTATGTGGACGAGACGTAGTTAGTGCATAAAGAAAAGTTTGTATTAAATTGGACAAACAAAGTCCTTCATTTCGGCGACATAATGAATTGTAGGGTCGAAAATGCTCATTCAACTCTAAAAGATTAAATATTGGATCACTTCATCGGCTGCAGCTCTGGACACTCTTTTTGATCGCGTCTATTGAAAGACAGCTTATGAATATTCAAAACTTTCTTGAAGATTCGAGACGTCGAAATGACACTAACTTTGATACGCCTCTATATCAGCATCTAAATGGTCGAACTTCCCATTACTGTTTGTCATTGTTGACTCAGGAGGTTAAGAGAATGAAGGACTTAAGTGATCAAGTTAAAACTCATTGTGGGTGCGCTGTTCTGACTTTACATGAGATTTCTTGTGCATGTACCATGCACCGTTGTATTCAGTCAGGCGAAGTGATTTATCAGGACCATATTCATCCATTCTGGAGAACACTTGTCATTGGAGACAGATTGGACATCCCAGAGTTTGTGGATCAGTCATCATAATGTTGGCTTTTTTACCTTAATCTATGTTTTGATGATTTAATCAACCTAATCTTAATTATGATCATGTAGAGTAGCACACATATTGCATTGCATATATATTGCTTTGTGCTAACCTCTACAGGTGATCAAGACTCAAGGAAGAAAGGAAAATCAAGTCAAGACATGTAATCAAGATCTTTTGAAGACATGTATTTTGTATTTTCTTTGAGTCTTAGGAACTTGTGTAAATTGAGCATACTTGAGCTAAAATCAACTCAAACACACACTAGGTTCCTTATAGAAGTCACACACGAAATTTCACATTATTTGGACTTCAATAGATTACTCAAACTTAGACGGGAAAACACTAAACCTGAACTCTAACAGTCTGCCAACATTCGGTCGACCGTAACAGGCCGTTCGGTCGACCGAGTGATCATTCATCATGTTTGTGTTTTCACTGCCCGGTTTCGGTCGACCGTGTATACACTTTCGGTCGACCGTGCGAACTTATTTTTCCGATCGTTAGTTTTGTCGTATATACCCAATGGTCGTATTCGTATTAAACCAAAAATACCCCATATACTTTTTCATGTATCGGTCGACCTAGGACCTTGTTCGGTCGACCGAATATCTGTCTCTTGACAAACCCGAATCTCCTGGACAAAATCAGTCGACCGCTAGACCTATGCTCGGTCGACCGAATAGATCATTGTTTGTCAACCCCATAGTGTCTGGTGCAAATCGGTCGACCGAACCTTATTCGGTGTTCGACCGATCACTTAAGTGTACGAGTAGGGTTGTAAATGGGTAATATTTTACCCGCAACCCGCCTCTCCCCGCCCCGCCTAATGCGGGTAGCAGACTAAAAAATGTTACCCGCCAACCCGCTAACCCGCCACCCGCATAACCCGCCTAATAAGCGGGGCAGGTTGCGGTTGTCTTGCAACCCGCCCCGCATAACCCGCAGCCCGCCTAATCAAATATATTATTAATTTTTTATATACCAAAATCATTTTAATGTTTCAATTTTACTCATAACCATTAACCCACCTTACCAAATCATTATTCAACACTAACCAAATGTCTAATTTTTCACTCAACACACATCAAATTTCCCAAAAAATACAATGAGTAATTACTATTTTTCAACTTTTGATGTTCTTTTATTTTTCTTAGGAAAAATAAAAAAATTTAAAAAACCTGCCAAACCCGCATAACCCGCCCCGCCTCACCTAGCCCAACCTTAGGCGGGGCGGGTAGCGATTTTTTTATTTTTGACCCGCCCCGCCCCGCCCCGCATACCCGCTTAACTTATGCGGGGCGGGTAGCGGTGGACCAAAAACTCGCCCCGCCCCGCCCCGCTTACACCCCTATGTACGAGAGTCTTAGCATTGGGCGGTCGACCGTTACCTTACCAGTCGACCGAACTGAGTTCAAAACTGCCAAACGGTCGACCGTTCATTCCGATCCGGTCGACCGAATTAACTCAGAATTGGGTCATGCGCGTTTCTATTTTGTGTATCCTACACCAACACTCATACAATCAACCCTAACGGATCTATTCTCTCTAATGGCTATATAAAGAGTTGTAAAACACATTTTAACGCAACTCTCCCACTACTACTTGTCTTATACATTAGAGAGAAATTCTCAAGCTCATTTTTTCTCAATCCAACACTCCAAGCTTACATTTCCACACCTTAGCATCAATTTCACATCCTAAGCTAAGTGTGCTCAAGTTAGAGAGTGTGTTCCACTCAAGTTTTTGTTTGTGAAGAAGCAAGGACTTCGGTGAAAGCCCGAAGTGTTCCTCTCGGATTGTGAGAGAAGAAAGTCAAGCAAGCGAGGGTGTTCGCGGTGCTTGTTTTGTAAAAGACGGTCTCTCCCGGCCCGGAACGGGGAGTAGATAATGAAGTCGTGAGCGGAGCTCGAAGTGTCGAGCGGAGCTTGCAATAGAGGACGTAGGCGGTGGCCGAACCTCTGTAAAACCCACGTGTCCATCGTGGTTTGCATTTCTAGTCTTTACTTGGTTTTTGTTAGCTTAATTCCGCTGCATATCTTTGATAGATCAAACAAGTAGGTAATTAGGATTAATTTTGATTAGAGATTGTGGACCCATAGCCCACACGATCCTCCTACATTTGGTATCAGAGTCTTGTTAGCTAATTCTCATACTTAATTGTTTTTTAGCATGACCTCTACTTCATCTAATTACATAGAAGGATTATGAACAACTCGACCTCCTTTGCTAAATGGGTAAAATTATGATTATTGGAAGAATAGGATGAAGATTTTCCTAATTTCTAATGACCTTAAGTATTGGATGTTTCTTCAAAATTCATACACACCCCCAAATGAAGATGAATTAGATTCACTTACAAGACCCAAAATGAAAGTAATCGAAATGAATTTGAAAATCATGAACATCTTGTATTGTGGCCTTAATGAGGGTGAATATAATAGGATTAGGGGTTGTGTAAGTGCATATGAAATTTGACATAGACTACAAATGCATCATGAGGGGATAGCAAAACTAAGGAAACCCGCATTAGTCTTCTCATGCATAAATATGAGATTTTTCTATGCAAATCGGTGAACACATAAGCAAAATGAACACTCGCTTCACCGATATCACTAACTCTCTTTTGGTTCTTGGAAGAAGATTAAATGAAGGAGAGATAACAAGGAAATTCCTCCGATCGCTAAGTCACGATTGGGAAGCACCTCTGCAACATGGTCAGGACCATAAGATAACCACTCCACCTAAACGTTGATAATAATAATGATAATAATAAAACAAATGAAAAAATATAGTCTTGTACATGCGATGTAGTCATCTGATCTAGCCGTCTACGAATGGAACGTAGTCACTCCTCGCTCCGGACAGTCCACCTACACGAACGAGGATAACCCGACTCAATGATTTTTCGCTCCCGATGCAGGCGGAAAGGAGGAAAGTACTCATATATCCAAGCATGTAGCATCGTAAGACAACCCGCAATACCTCCATAATCAGTACGACTAGCTATCCCCAACTGACGATACATGCATGTCAACGTCATTGACCCCCATGAGTACTCACCAATGGTATTCGGGTCCCTAACCTCCAATATATCACGTGGTTTGACCCTACAACCGCTATTGTCGACAAACAAGATGCATTCGAGCAATAAGAAAAGGTAGACAATCAACTGTGTCATCGACCCACGGAGAATGTCGGCGTCTGCAGATCTCGTCAACAGAGTCAATGGTAACACCACCGTCACTCCAAAAAGGGTTATCCTTCCCAAGGTCTGCAATGGTCACTCCGAGTAACTCGGCTACATAACACTTCATCTCAATCGTCGATGCTTGAGCACCAATCATACAACCCTCAATAGGAATGTGAAGGATTTGTACCACGTCATGCAGCATAATTGTCATCTCTCCGAAAGGCAGGTGGAAAGAGTTTGTGTTAGGTTGCCACCACTCCACAAACGCAGTTATCAACGACATGTTAATGTGAGTGAACATGCTCCAAGGCAAGTGACCTAATCTGCTAGCAACAATGGTCTCAGTGATATCAACACTCAAAACTGACCGCCAACTCTGTAGTGTAGTACATGCTCTGTTTCGATTATGGCATTTTCAGAACCTTCCGATCATCGCTCGCCCAAATGCGTCTAACGATGTGGCCCCCGAAAGTAGGAATTACGCTCCCATCTATAGGACTAGGGGTGCACATGGGTTGGGTTCAACCCGAAACCCAACCCGAACCCGACTGGTCGGGTCGGGTTGGGTCGGGTTGGGGAGGGGGTCGGGTCGGGTCGGGTTGGGAAAATCAAAAACCCGAATTTTCGGGTCGGGTTCGGGTTGAGGGGGTCGGGTTGACCCAACCCAACCCGAACCCGATTTTTTATTTTTTTTTATTTTTTTCCCAAATAAACCGGTCGACCGAACATCACTCGGTCGACCGTTTCCAACCCGAAAATTTCGGGTTTTCAAGCCACCGGTCGACCGTTTAAGCACCGGTCGACCGAACCCGACCAAGTTTGGGAGAAAATTTCCGAATTCGGGTTCAACCCGATCCAACCCGACCCAACCCGAAAATTTCGGGTCGGGTTGGGTTGAACCCAAACCGGTTCGGGTTCGGGTTGGGTTGGGTTTTTTCCCAACCCGAAAATTTCGGGTTGGGTCGGGTTGATGCCCAAACCCGACCCAACCCGACCCATGTGCACCCCTATATAGGACCATCAGACATCATATTAGTCACGATCCAAGAATCGTCATCGACCTTCTTTTTGTGAGTTCAGGCCTCCACAATGCACAAACCGATATCGCTACTCACAAACCTATCATCTCTACCATTCCGAACTATATACTCAACAACAGAATTGCTACTACGTCGCCCCCATCCTCTACCATACTCGTCTGCTCCAACCCATACCACCCCTCATCGTCACCTTCCTCGTCGTCACCCTCATCATCGAAAACGACATCATCATCAAACGAGTTATTACATGTCTGATGATGACATGAAATTTCCATTCCCTCCTAACCGAAGCAGATATACCACGAGTATGTGGATGACGAGGACCTGAATCATCTTCATAAGGTCTCACAAAGTGAAATGGTATTGATTTTCCTTTTCCTCTACGACGACTCGATGACTATTAATTACATTTTAGAAATAAAATTTCGTTAAATGAAATTAAGTTACTAAATTTACAAAATTACTAATTATTAATAACTAATTACCAATTACTAATTACTAAAAAATGGGGGGGGGGCGTCTCCGCCAGACGTCTCCCCTAATATATTTTTTAAGAAGTAGAAATTTTACTTTATTCGAATTTAACGGTAAGTCCGTCGACTCATTTCTTGCTATCCGAGATATTATTTTTTGTGGTTGAAATTTGATGCTGAAAGGAAATGAAAATAGAGGGGTGTGGTAGAAGAGTGCAACGAAGGAAAAAAAACACACAATGGTAACAGACCTAAGTAATTCGCGTACTACGGTTTTCTTTTTAAATCATCTGACAATTGAATTTGAAAAAAAATGGCTTTGATTTTGAAGAGAGAGATTGAGACACGTGACTTGTATTTGATTTTGAATCCTCAACTTTCCACTAGTCGTCACTGACCTTCACTTTCCTCATTTCTCTCCTTCCTTCCCTCCCTCCCAATCCCAACCAAGACTTCGTCTTCTTCTTCCTCCAAACAAACAAACACTAGAGATTTTCTCTAGGGTTTCTCCCGATGTCGACGATGGAGAGCTTGATCGGCCTCGTCAACAGAATCCAGAGAGCCTGCACCGTCCTCGGAGACCACGGCGGCGACGGCGCCTCCACCCTCCCCACCCTCTGGGAAGCCCTCCCCTCCGTCGCCGTCGTCGGAGGACAGGTCCTCCCCTCTCTCTTCCTCCCTTCTCTCTCGCTCTCTGTCTGACGTCATGTGTTTTAACAGAGCTCCGGGAAGTCTTCCGTCCTCGAGAGCATCGTCGGGAGGGATTTTCTTCCCAGAGGATCCGGTTCGTGTGGATTTTATTTTTTTGGTTTTGTTTGGAGGTTTGTGATTTGGATTGTTAGGGTTTTGGCTTTGCAGGTATCGTGACGAGGCGTCCGCTTGTGCTGCAGCTGCACAAGACTGAGCGGGGACAGCAGGATTACGCCGAGTTCCTTCACTTGCCGCGGCGGAGATTCACCGATTTCTGTGTGTTCTTTTTCCTCTGTTTGATTGTGTTTTTGTAAATTTTTGAAGTGCTCGTGTTATGAATTCGATCGTTATTTAAGATGATCAATTGACTTGTATGCTCTGTACCTCTGTATTCTAGGTTGTAAGTATATATATTGGGACCATCCGCTTATATATATATATATATATATATATATATATATATATATATATATATATATATAATCCGTAAAGGATTTGAGAGTGCCCAGAAAGCAGTAAGGTACTGTTTGACTATATGTAGGGGTCTAAGCTAATAAGGCATGTAACTGTTTGACTATATGTAGGGGTCTAAGATAATAAGGCATGTAAATATTGTTCGAATTCCATGGACGAGTCATTGTTAGGATGCCCGATTTCAGAAATGTGCTTATTTTATTTTATTTTGATGGAATTAAATTCACTTTAGGAATGATTAATAGACGCTCCTCAGGACGATTGACACCTTGGTATGCTGCCTGTTTGACCATCAGAACCTGTTACATACAGTATTTAGATGTTTTGCAAAACATAATTCTTTTATTTTGGCTAGCAAATCCTGCTACGATTTTTCATCTTCTGGTATGCATATAAGCAGTAGATTTCTTATCTAGCAATTTTGTCTTTTCAGCTGCTGTGCGAAGGGAAATCGAGGAAGAAACTGAAAGGATGACAGGGAAATCAAAGCAAATCTCTCCAATTCCGATTCATCTGAGCATATATTCTCCAAATGGTATGGATTTTTTGTCTTCTGAAAACTTTTGTAAATCCTTCATTGCTTCTTTATTTTGCTTCCTGGTAAAAAGGCTTTTGTAGTTAATAAAACTAAAAACTTGATGATGAATTTCAATCACATGTACTAACTTTGTTTACGTATTTTCTGAAATTGTTAAATGTTAACATATATACACAACATAGCGCTACATGCCTACATAACATTTTGTGGGGCATAGTTAAATCATATTATTATTATTATTATAATACAACTCAATGCATTTATCAAGGAACTTTCACACGTTCATCAATTTTTTTCTCTTCTTTTCTGCATGACTAGTCAACGTGAGGTAATGGATTTGCAATTTAATCTGTTTCAGTGAAGAGATTACGAGTGTGTTTTATAATAACACATTCATTCATTACTTTAATGTTTATGTTACCTTAGCTACCACAACTTTCAGGGCCTGGTTGCATGTTATCGGCTTCCTACTATTATATTTACATCAACATAACCCCATTGCCTTAGAAGAGGCTCCCGCCTAAGCGGGGGGGCGGGGGGGGGGGGGGGGGGGGGGTCGGATGTACGCAACCCTACCACTGTAAAACAGTGGGGTTGTTTCCGATTGACCCAAATGATGCAAATGCAACTGACCATCTGCGATTCCACAATAAATAAGAAATGCAGATCGTTTAAATAGTCATTTGATATAGTCCATGATGCTTCAAATGCCAAAAAACAACTTAATCTTTGACATAGTGAAAATAGACACTTCCTACTATTATATTTATTCAGTAAAAAGGGTGAATTAGTTTCTATGAAATATGACTTGCAGTTGAATCATTCCTGTACATGTTTTCTTTTGCATAATCTCTTTGAAAGAGTATATTAGTACTGTTGTAAAATATGGTTCTTGTACATTTTTGAAATATTCTATATTCTTATAATACACTATTGGTTGTTGCTGGCAGTTGTCAACTTGACATTGATTGATCTACCTGGCTTGACAAAGGTTGCCGTAGGTAAAAAACTTTAATTAAAAGTCTGTTATTCAACGATAGCATTAGAATGTTATTTTTTATTTTCTTAATTTACTTTTGCAGAGGGACAACCTGAGAGTATAGTCCAGGATATAGATAACATGGTTCGCTCCTATGTTGAGAAGGTACATCAGTGTTCAATTATTGTTCAACAGGGCATACTTGCATATCATAACACTACATCGGCATTTTACTGAGTAATTTTTTCACATTAATTAGTATTTTGTGTCTGAATTACTTATCGCTTTGCACAAGATAGTGGATTTTGCATTCAAACGTTTTTTTTGTGAACAGACTTAACATCTCTTTTCAATTCAAACAAAATATTAACTAGTTTGGAACATTTTTATACCCATCCATTTGATTATACGACAATCTGAAAAATAACAAAAAAATTAATTGTTACCTCATCTTAGATTCAATCCCAGCCTAGCTGCTATTTTGGGGGTTCCATGAATTTCTTCGTCCCCCCCCCCCCCCCCCCCCATCTTCCCCAAATGTTCCCACTCCCTCCCAGGCTGCCTCCTCTTCATCACTAAGAATCACTATCCGAGGTCTGCTTTGACCACTGGAGATGCCGCCCAGCCGCTTCTTGTGCAGTAGTGCTGCTTACCTCATTTTATTTTCTGTGATTTATGTAAAACTTATAATTTTACGAGTAGATAAGTTGCTTGTATATAGTATTTGAGTATTATTTTCATTAATTATACATGCATGCATTTATTTTATTTATATATTAAATGTATTATATTGTATATTTTTATATAATAATGACGTCAACCGGTCAACTAGTTCTCTGACGGTTGAATTGGTTGACCAATCCATTAGTATCTTAACCGGGTCGGTGACCAATTTAGGCCTGAAAAATTGATTATTCATTACTTCAAATATCCTGCATCTATAAGTCTGATTTTACACACTGGAATAGTGGATAAAAAACCTTATGTATTTATGTGATGTTCACGTGCTTTCAATATAACCTTTTGTTTGAACAAATCCGTTGTTTCATTTGATCTAATATTTAACAAACTAAATGTCTGATTTCCATGCAGCCTAACAGCATAATACTTGCAATATCTCCTGCCAATCAAGATATTGCAACATCTGATGCCATCAAACTTGCAAGAGAAGTGGATCCTGCAGGTTTCCCAGAAAACAAACATATATTTACGATTTTTTCTTGGCATATTTTCATAAGACGAAAATTGTTACGCTTTCTCTTGCATTTTCTAGGTGATAGGACGTTTGGAGTACTGACGAAGTTAGACTTGATGGATAAAGGAACAAATGCACTCGAAGTAAAATTTTCTTCATCCACGTCTTTTTTTAGCTACCAGTTGGAAACATATCTTTGAATATATTTGTGCAGAGTTGAAGGATTAGCGCTTACGTATAATATGGTGCTTTCATTTTTAGGTTCTTGAAGGAAGATCTTATAGACTACAACATCCTTGGGTTGGAGTTGTTAATCGTTCTCAAGCGGATATAAACCGAAACACTGACATGATTGCTGCTAGAAGAAAAGAGTGTGAATACTTTGCAAGTAGTCCTGATTATGGTCATTTAGCTAGTAAAATGGGATCAGAATATCTTGCAAAATTGCTCTCACGGGTAAATGTTCTTAACAATCTGTATTGCAATTATTTTGTTTCTTAATGGTCTTATCGAAAGCCAAATTTTCAGCACCTCGAGTCAGTAATTCGGGCACGAATACCAAGTATCACATCCTTAATAAACAAAACCATCGATGAGTTGGAATCGGAGATGGATCATCTTGGTAGGCCAATCGCTGTTGACGCAGGGGTGAGGGCACTTATTCATTATGAAATCACCTTCTTCGTATCGATCATTTTTTAAATATTGTAAAAACTCAATAAAGCATTATTTATGAATTCTAGGCTCAATTATACACCATATTAGAGCTTTGCCGTGCGTTTGACCGAATATTCAAGGAGCATCTTGATGGAGGGTAACAAACTAATTTGTCTTTCCGGTTATTTAATGTCATTCCTTCATCTTCAAGATATTGATTTGGCTTTTCTCTTTTGTTATTTACTTCCACTATCAATTGTAGATGTGGTTGTCTTCACAACTCCCTGATATTTTCTGTTATGTAGAGCATATCTGCTTTCAATTAAAATAAAAAAAATGATTTAGATGTATTGTTTATCCCTTTTTGATCTATAGTAATGAATTAGTGGACTTCAGTTTCCAGTTTTTAGTTTTCAGAAAATAGAAAAGAGTATTGGTATTCTGTTCTTCTACCAGGCCTTTCATGTCCTATAGTCAGGGATTAGCGGGTTCATTTTCTGTCCTTCGAAATTGAGTTTTCCAGAAAAAGAAGACAGAATGGCCGAGTATTAGCACGTGTGTTTTGGGAGATTTCTCAACACGATTTAAGTATTAACATGGGCAGTTCACTGTATTGTTTAATTTGACATCAAAATATTAAATTATGCAATTGCAAGTTTGTAGGACTATATCCTTTAACAGCCCATTGCTTAAAATCTCATTTGCAGATGTTTTACTTGTTTGTGACGTGAAAAGTTACATCTTATTACATATTCCAAGTTTTCTTGAAGCAGGCGCCCTGGTGGTGATCGAATTTATGGAGTATTCGACAATCAGTTACCTGCTGCCTTGAAGAAACTTCCAATTGATAGACATTTATCTGTGCAAAATGTGAGGAAAGTGGTTTCACAGGCTGATGGTTACCAGCCTCATCTGATAGCACCTGAGCAAGGTTACAGGAGGCTAATAGAAGGTGCTCTCAGCTACTTCAAAGGGCCAGCCGAGGCATCAGTAGACGCTGTAAGTCTTTGTCTATGCTTCTTGGCTCATCCGCAAAATAAGGTGATGCTATAAACTGTTTGTTGAATAATTGTTATCAACTTACACAGAAGTTCTTTACAGGTACACTTTGTCTTGAAGGAGCTTGTGAGGAAATCCATTGGAGAGACTCAGGTAATTCTTTCACCAGTTACTGGGAAAGTTGTATTCATCTATCCAATTTTTCTGCATATATCTGTTTTTTTTCTTCTTGCACAGGAGTTGAAGAGATTCCCCACACTCCAAGCTGAATTGGCTGCTGCATCTTATCAAGCCTTAGAAAAGTTCCGTGAGGATAGTAGAAAGACAGCACTTCGGCTTGTTGACATGGAGGCTGCATATCTAACTGTTGAATTTTTTCGAAGGCTTCCACAGGAATTGGAAAAAGGAAGAGACCCTTCCATTTCAGGAGTTGACCGGTATTCAGAAGGTCATTTCCAGAAGATAGCATCAAATGTATCAGCATATATAAAGCTGGTTTCTGACACACTCAAGAATACCATTCCCAAAGCTGTAGTTCATTGCCAGGTTAGAGAAGCCAAGCGGTCCCTGCTTGATCATTTTTACACCTTAGTTGGTGCCAGAGAGGTGTGTTTTATCATCCTAACTTTATAAATTCTTTCTTTGCATGTTTACGGTTTATGCTGTCTAAGATTCATATTATAAGTAGTCATTTTCCTGCAGAGTAAGCAGCTTGCAACGTTGTTGGATGAGGATCCGTCTTTGATGGAGCGCAGACTGCAATGTTCAAAGAGGCTTGAACTCTACAAGAATGCTAGAGATGAAATTGATTCGGTGTCATGGGCTAGGTGAGTGCCATACGCGAGGCGTTGGGACTGCCTTGAGGATCTTAGGCTATATATTCCATACAGGATGTGCGGTCCTTTAGGCAGTGAAGAACATTAGTTACTCAGTCGCATGTTCTTGTTTCTACTTCTACTGGTGCCATTTACAGCTGAGTTAATAGTGGATTAGTGGTAAGGCTTGGTCGTAATCAGGCTTTAGAACTTGGCATGCTGCCGTTTCGGCAGGTAGAATTCTTTGTGAGATTTTGTCATGATTGACATTGGATCTCTGGAGTTAGTGTATTCTATTTACATGCCGTTGTATATGTTGTTAATTCTGTGTTGCTTAGCTTGCGTTATGCCAATCATTTTTTATTCTGTGTCCCATGTTACACGTTTGGGTTGATGAATGCGATGAAGTTACTGCTTCAATGGTTATATATCTATTTGAATATTTCGATACCTTTCACTGTTTTACCAGAAGAGCTAATGAATGGGTTAATGACCCACAGTCAGCCATGAGCAAGGTTCAAGGTATGCCTGTTAGGGTAAGACGAGACGTATGTTATTTACACCATCAAACCTAAATAACATGCAAGATAACAGAGTAGCAACTTGCTAGATTCTTTATTTTGAAATTTGGTAGTTTTATTGGCATAATAAAAAGAATCGGTTACGACCAACAGACGGTTCCTGATCCAAAGTGAAAATGGTTTAATTACAAAGCTTGGGTATCTATGCTCTCCTTGGAATAAAAAGAATGAGAGAGATAAGAGTAGCAACCTGATAGATTCTTCAGCAATTGTCATCGGTATCTTTTTTGTGTTGGTATATTCAGGCCTCAAGTGTGACCATTTTTTTAGCTTTTGGATGTTCGTGGAAGCAATATTCAGGCCTTCACATGGACACATCTTATGGCTGTGATTTATTTTTTTGATCATAAGAGTTACTTTTGTTTATAATTAATAATCAGGAGTCACATATAATTAAATGTGTGACGAACCCGCGTCTGCCTTTTGCGGTTGGTTTTTGATACAAGTATATTCCCAAGTGCAAGGTGTGATCATGCAAATGATGAGATCAGGCACTTCGCAACTATCCACTTTCAAGCATTTTCGTTTTCAATCTAGTGTCACATTCCTTTTTTGTTGTTGTAGTGTTACATTCCAACAGTGAAAATTGTGCGTTAGGTACTTCAAAGAAAACAACTACAAATTTACAATTACTCTAATTGCTGAATAAACACAAATCAAACATGAAACACGGATGAAATGAATAATCACGCTGGTCCATGAATTTCCAAGTCACGACCTAAGGTAATCAATATACTTACTTCAATCCTTCTAAAAAGCAATATCTTGAATCTTGATAAGCGAAAAATTGCACATCTGGCCCTGTTGGATTCTCCAATCTGAAGGGGTAGCGTAATTTATTTATTTTTGAAAATAATCGGCAGCGTCATGTTATGCAGTATTTTGCAATATCCTCTTCAGCGAATCAATGCTCCAGCAACTGTAATTATGCGAGAATGCAATATCGATACTAGGGGAGAGCAACTTCCGGTCTGGTCCGGACTGAAACCAACCGGTCCGGGTTTCGGTCCGACCCACAGGAGCGATTCGGGTTTCGGTCCGGTTCCGGACCAAAACTCAAAAATCCCCAAAAAAGTTTGATCCGGTCCGGGTTCGGTCCAGACCGAACCTGACCGGTCCGGTCTTCGGTCCGGACCCCAGAGAGAATCCGAGTCTGGTCCGAATCGATGCTCACCCCTAATCGGTATGGTACAGAATTTTGCTCGCCCACATTCTTCCATAGTTTTACCTCGAAGAAGAGACAGTGCCCCCAACAACCTTCAAGAAGATACCGAGTACTACTACCTCAACGAATTTCATCATGTTAAGAAATGAATTCCCTTCACTTTCATTATGTTCAGGTGCTCCAATTCACGTTAAGATATCACGAGATTTCGACCAACAGAAGAAAAAAAATACACGACAAGGCAAATTTGAGAAGACAATAAACACATTCTCTTGACAACTCAGCCAATTAAAAACAGGCCATGCCGAACAGAGACTCGGGTCTGAGGCATAAGATAATGAGAACCATGAAAAAAAAGAGTACTCCACTAACAACCATCCGTTAATTAATGGCCATATTATATGCATCGATGATGAATCCATCATCCGTCGTTGCACTCCTGAGAGGTCTCAACAGAATGAGGATCCTAGTAACGATGGTGATTTAGCAAGTGCAGCCATAAGGCCATGGCACCCTCCTTCTGCTCCATAGAAGCAATGTGAGAATGTATGTGCTTAGCCTTGAACTCCTCAGCTTGTTCAGCAAAGGAGTCCATCGATAGTGCCTCGTGCGAATCCTTCCATTTCTTGTTATAAGAGTGGAAGAGGCACTCATCAAGGTACAATCCAACCTCAGGAGCTGTCGGAACATTAACCTTCACGTCCCTGAAATGCACCAACAAAATAATATTAAGGATATAGCCACAACAAATACAAGTACGAAGTAAGAAACTTTCTTACTTTCTTAATGCAGAATCCATGGTAGACTCGGTTGTACAATTCCTCATGATAGCAACAGCAAGTCCAATCATCTTCCGTATTTGGTGGAGCATGAAGCTTTGCCCCACAACTTCACACTTAACAAACTCAACTCCATCTACACTAATCACATCATTGGCATGGAAAGACACAATGTATCTCTGAGCTGAGGGGTCTTCAGCCTTCGTCCTCGATGTGAAATTATGGAAATTATGAGTCCCCACGTAGCGCCCAAGGATTTCATTAAACCTAATTTTCTCCTTCTCCCCATAATGGAACTTGGAAGGTTTCAAGGGCTCTTTTTTTTCAACAATTGGCAATGGCTCCACTTCACCCGCAACAGATAGCGTCTCAGTTGATAAGTTCACATCTTCAACAATTGAATTACCAACATTCTCCACTGTTTTTTCCTCATTGCTCTTGATTTCCGCTTTGTTCCGACAAGATTGCAAAGCAGCACAAGCAGAAATAGTTTCCTCAACTGCAGAAACTTCATTACCAGCTTCTGTTTGTTCTCTCCCTACAGAACTTGCACACTCCGATGTCGGTTCAGTCACAACGCCATTACCTCCCGTGACCTCTAACCCGTTACTGCTAACACCAACATCTTTCTCCTCAATTACATCTAAACCTCCCAAGTAACTTCCAAGGCAGCCCTCTCCTTCCCCTTCCAAATTCTCATGTCTCCCATACCATGCAATCTTGTATCCCTTCTCAGCACACTCAAGGCAAACCCCATCCTCCCTCTCCGACTCTGTACAATGCTTCTCTGGACCAAGCGCAAAAAGCGGAAGCAAATAAACATACCTCCTCCTATCACAAAACTTTTTTGCATTAAATGAGCCCGTGACACGCTTAAACCCAAAAACTCTAATCTGTGGGTCCAGATGAGAATTAAGCCTCTCCACGAGCCCCTCTGGCTCCACATAAAACCTTCCAGCTACAACCTAAAAATAAGAAGAAAGAACCACATCAATCTCAACAAAAATGCAATATAATGTGTTTCTGTTTTTGTTAGTGTATGCAAGTTATAAAATAATCAAGCAAGTACGAAAAGTTTAATCTTTGAGGTCTCCATTGAAAAAAATTCTTCTCTCTTTCTTAGAGCTATTAAAGTAAAAAAAAAAAACAGAAAATTAACCTTCTCATTGCAAAGAAGTCATTGTTCTAAGTTCTAACAATAAAAGCATTTGACTTCACATGGTTAACTCCCCTCTCACCCCAACTCTCAAGCTAATATAAAGCTGGTCGCGTCGAAGTTGCTCTTTGCCTCACTATACTTATATGATTCTATTTTAGGCGTGTCCTCATTGAGCATACAACTTACAGTCAATTCAGAAACTAGTATGTTTCGTTCGCACTTCAACCGGACCACCATCCTCACCCTCTCGGCTCGATCCCAGACTAATAACTACTTATCGTACATGGGAATGGATCACCTAACGAACATTGTACCAGTGAATCGCAAATTTTAATTAGAAGGAGAAAAAAAGGGAGACCTGACCAAGGGCGCTGACGCCCTTATCGGTGCGGGCGGAGCGGGACCAGTCGCAACGGCGGGGGTTACCACGGTCGGGCTCGGGGACGGCCCAGGAGAGGAAGAGGGCCTCCTCGAGGTCGGCCTCGATGGTCCTCGCTCCAGGGTTCTTCTGCATGCCCTGGTAGCCCGCGCCGCAGTACCCGAAGAATAAAGCCACCTTCCGACGCTTGTACCGGGCCTTACCCGTCGATGGGGACACCGGCACCGGCGCCCTCTCCGGGGAGGGTGAGAGCTTTGGTCTCTTCGGGTCGGGAGGAGAGGACATGATGGTGGTGGCCTGGTGGGACTAGGGTTTGTTTCGGCGCTGGAGTCAGTGGATGGGTTTGTTTTCTGATTTGTTTAATCGTCTTGTCCTGCTCTAATATTTAGAATTCTTTGTCTTAATTTGTCTCTTAAATATTATAAACTGTTTCGGTGTTTTCTTATTATTATTATTATTATTATTATTATTATTAGATCAAGTTCTAGTGAGCACATGATTCATCAAATTTAGTTTAAGTCCCCTACAATCTTACCATTGTATTTTATTTACAGTTAATCACACAATTCATTAGCATAACCGTTTTTTCTTAATCTACCTTACAATTTGAAATGAGTGGTGGATATTGTGGAGGCTTAATTTAAAAAAATTAAGTCTTGAACTCACTAGAGAATTCCTATATTATTATTATTTACTTTGTTGACTGTTCTATGAAATATTATATATGTTCTAAACATATGAATGCGATCGCTGAAATTCAAATCCTAGACCTGACCAACTCACGAGAAGTGATATACTAATCCCAATTGGTTGACTATTTGCTTGATCTTAATGGTATTATTAGCTGGGAAATCATAATTGATTCACATCTTACTTGCATTGACTGTGCTGAATTAGATTTGTTAAGTACGGGTAACACAAATGTATTTATTAGCAAAACGAATGAATGCTAATATGGTGCGGTTGAAAAAACAACTGTCATAGTCCTATAGATCTTTGCTTTAATGTTTTGTAAATTTCTCTTGTTTGTTTTCGAATTAAAGTCGGGAAATGTTCTATCAGATTTAAATACTTCCAGTATGTCCATTTCCACTGTGTCAAAGATTAAATTATTTTTTGACATTTGGAACAACATGGACTATATCAAAGAACTATTTAAACGATCTGCATTTCTTTTATTGTGGAATCGTAGATAGTCAGTTGCATTTGCATCATTTAGGTCAATTGGAAACAACCTCACTGTTGTACGGTGGTAGGGTTGTGTACATCCGATCCCCCTTACCTCGCTTAGGCGGGAGCCTCTTCTGAGGCATTGGGATTATGTTGACGTTGATGCAGTATTTCATCAATTTAGTGCTTCCAAGTCAAAATTGCAACTCTTAATATACTATCTTTTGGCTTATTAAAACTTAAGTCACCTCACCATTATCATGTAAAAGGTAAAATATTAGTCCATTCGTTGGAAGACAATTGTCTTATTTGTAACAAGTGGATATTTTAAAATATCAATAAGTTATAAATACAATAACTAGATGTCATCTATCTCATATATAACACAATTATTTTTTAAATCTTAAACAAATGCCAAAGGTTACGTAATTACATACATAGAAGACAATCAAAATTTGTTTTGAATTGAAATCATCAAATCTAACAAGAGAAGAAAAAAGAAGATTAGGGTTAGGGTTTGATAGAGAAGTGACATCAGAAAGGAAGAGAGAATAATATATCGTTACAGTACAATACATATAGGCATTCAAACCCACATAATCGGGTCGATCCTCATTTGGAATCCGTTTACATGATAACATGAGTTTATCAGGTTATCTAGTTAAGCACGAGCCATATCGGGGTGACCATAAGTCCCCAAATTGATTAACCTCAGATTGTGGACTTAATTATGAGCCACTTTGAATGGGCACAGGTGCACCTTACTCTTTGGACACAAGTTTCTCCGCACCTAACATTTCGTGGGCTGATTTAATCAACTTGGTCCAGCTTCATCATGGGTCTTGGGTCCGATCCTTATCCGTCATTTGCGGGTGGCTTGTGGTCTGCTTGTCAACAATTTTAGGCAACAAATCGAGTGAACGGTGAGATAAAGGAACGAACCTTGTGACATTCGGAAAACGTGAAGACGAATTGGAACCATGGAGTAGAGTTCCTCCAGCTTAGCGTTGAAAAAGTACTAATTCGGGAAAGAGTAAAAGAGAACAAGAAAAGTGAAAAACATATATACGACTCTGCAGCAAGAGTTAAGCTCACTGCTTAGCCAAACAATACATGAATAGGAGGTAGAATTAAAATTTGGTTTTTTTACTTGGATGTGACTTCAAAACAACATATTTCATTTTATATCATCACAGTACCAATATTTATCCTAATGTTATTATGTTAAAAAAAAATTTACTTGGATACCACTCCAAAACAACATATTTCACTTTATGTCATCACTGCATCAGTATTTATCATAATGTCATCATTTTAAAGGAATTTTTACTTAGGTGTCACTTCAAAACAATTAATTCTATTTTATATCATCACTGCACCAATATTTATCATAATATCATTATGTTAAAGTGCACAATCTGGTTCGGACATGGATTTGGACCTTAATCAGACCGAAATGGACCAGAATACCAGTGGATTCAGGTCGGGTCTTCGATCTATGGATATGTTTAATTTTGGGTTTCCAGTTCAGTCCGGGCAAAACCCGAAATATTCTAGTCGGGCTAGTGACCTGGGTTTTTAAAATGATTTGTTTTCATGGGTGAGAAATAAGAAAACTCATGAAGTAAAAACTCTTAACGTAATAACATTAGAATAAATATTTTAATGCAGTGATGACATAAAGTGAAACATGTTGTTTTGCCATCCAAGGAAAAAAAACCTTAAAATTTTCATCGGACAAATTTAAGCTCAGTTAGAAAATGTCCATTCCTGGTCAGTTTCAAAAGAGCATTCCTTTCATGGCGTACTCTTCCAACAAAGATTTCAACTAAGGTTATGCAAAGCATTGGCTTCCCAAAACAGATTTTGTAACATGCGGCGTTAACTAATTTGAAGTCTGAAAATGTCAATAATAAGTTTGCACAACTGTAACTTTTTTCATGCAGCAAGATTTCTGGAGGCAACCGAACTGAAAGTACCAGGGTAATGTGTAGAACGTCTCTAAGTACTTCACAGAAATACATGGTTTTTTATTCCGTAGCATCCAAAATCAAAGACTATGGGCCTCACTTGCTACATTGAACTGGGAGGGTCACTCCCAAATCATAAAACTAGTCCCTTTCTGGAGCGTCACCGGAATCTTTCCTTACGCTTAGATTTCCAGTATAAGTCCAAGCTCTCTCAATGTCGGCACAGACACTTTTCATTAAATTCCTATCTGAGTGCACCTTAGTACTCTTTGGAATGGAAAGTTTTGCAGTTTCAGGACTTCTGCCCACAGGAGAAGAGGAGCAAAATGGAGTAGCAAATGGTGAAGCACAAGGAGTGTTCCGGATAGAGAAGGGACTGGGGGATATTTTCTTCTGCACAGGAAGGCCTCTGAATCCACCTGGATTGAACAAAGATGCATTCTCTGAAAGTGCAAACTTTCTCGTGGTGTCATCAACGTATATTAGATCATCGATTCTAGCAATTATATTGAATGCCAGACTCTCCATAACCCTGGCGTAGCTTTCGAGAATAGATTGACCAACATCCTGAAAGAGAAAATTATGAATGAGTGTTTAAGTTATCAGTGAAAAATTGCTGATGTACTATAACGAGTCAGAACGAGTCAGGTCTTGGTCTTCTTTATTGGACAACTCCCTAGTAGATCCTAGGTTGTAGACAATACCAAAGAGGTTAGAACTAAGAAACAAGGTCAAAATCACGTACTACTATGGATGTCATTTGTCACCAACAAAAGTCAATATTTCTCTTTTGCTGAAGTAGTATTATTAAGGAATGATTCACCAAGGAATACCTTGTTGTATTGGATTTTATTCATGTCCAGCAGTGTCTGAGGGAGACCAGGGTAACGAAGTCTTAAGCTCTGCAAGAGACTTTCAGCACGTTTTGCTAAGACTTGGTACTTTCCACCATCTGTTATAGAACTCTTGGTCTTCCATCTCCAAGCTGATCTTCTTGCTCTTCCAAGCGTGAGGTGAGATTTTCGTTCTTTTTGTTTCCACAAATGTACAGCAGCCTCAATTCTGTTGGCTATTTCAAGAGTTTGATGTTCAGATGACAGGTCCAAACAATCCAAAAGACATTCTGGCGAGAACTCATCGGCTGTAATGTATTGGTAGATGATATCACCCAAACAAGACTTCACACTCTGCAAGGAAAAAAAGGAAACATGAAAAAATAAGGAAAATCACCACAATATCAACTAACAGTGAATCGCTAAAACGGAAAACTGAAGTTAAACAGAAATTATGAACAGCATAGTGGGAGATGCAAGTCAAAGAAACCAGGCATAACATAGCATAGTTGAAGTGATGCACACATTTAACCAAACTTCAGTAAGAAAATTGTCAAGAATTTGAAAACAAATAACCACAGAATATATGCAGAGCCAATAATGTAGCACAAACCCAACCAATTATGCAGAAAACAAATGTAAATCATGGAGAGTCAATAAGTGAACATCAGTTTAATATGTGATTTGTCATCTTTACTCTCTTTACATCGACAAATACAAATTCAATAGAAACATGGAAGAAGTTGTTGCAAAACACACCCTCTTACAAACATACAGAATTTCACAAGAAAACGACTCTCACATAATACTTAGTTAATTGACTTAGCAGTTGTACTCAAACATAGGTACATTTTCGCAACTATAAGATTGCTTGAAATGAGAACTACTATTTCAAGGGGAAAAAAATCTGTATGCAAGTACAAAGACAAAGAATAGGAACGTTATCGGGTGACTCACGAGTAAGTAAACATTTTTCAACAAGATAATATTAAGATGGAAGCAACATGCTCTCCTGGTTGCCATAAGTAAAAAACTATAAATAAGTCAACAAGTATAACTTAAGTTTTTGACAAACTGACATTGAATAATAAACTAGAAAAAATAAAGCAAGAGAATAAGAGAACATGTCATGGTCACATCTTTCAAGTTCTAGCAGAGAAGCTCAACAAACGGAGATTGAATAAAAAAATGAACAAATATTAGAGTAAGAAAAAAACATGTTCTAGATACATGTTTTAGATTCTTAAAGTTATGAGGAGAACACATTAGCAGTGCCAAGTGCCAATCGTCATTGTTTATATGAACATAAAAAATCCTTCATCAAAACATAAAATTACACCACGGAAAGATAAACAAACACATTTATGAGCTTCGATTACCTTTGGCAAAGTCTCAAAGTATGCATCTGGGATAGCCATGTCAACCAGCACCATGCTATTTATTGCCATAGCAGCCTTAAGTATCTGATTAGCATAATCCCTGCATTGCTGCAAACAATTCCTGGTCACCTCCGGCAGCCCATTCGGTGGGACTCGAGGGCATGGAAGCCACCACTTCTCCTCCTGCCTAACAGACGACGGTCTACTAAAACTAGAAACACCACAATCACAATCCCCAGTCAAATTATCGACCACACTCCCCTGCTCCACATACCAGAACACCGTCTCCTTAAACCCATCAAGCATCCCAAGAAGCATACCGTCAAGCTTCTTGAGCGCAGGCAGGTTTAAATACAGATCGGATCGCGGCCGAGGGACCATGACCTCGAAAGTGCCCCCACCGGGGAATTGCTGCACGGAGGGCGTCAATTCCACAATGGAATCGCTTACGCAGAGTAGCCATTCCAACTCGCGGCGCCACATTGCCTTCTTCTGCGGCGCCAGAGGCTCGAGCCGCCATAACTCCCCGAACACAGTGGCTGAAAACACCAAACCAACAACTACAAGTCATCAATCAATTGGGAAACAAACAACACTAGATTTTTCAAAAAAAAAAAAAAAAAAAAAACCCAAACCAGAGAGATTGGTGATGGCGTTGGAGATGGCGAGAGCGGTGCAAACTCCCTTTCCACCGCCCGACATATCTTCTCCTAAGAGAAGCTTCGCGAACCTCTCCTTCATCATCTCCACTTCTGAACCGCAAACACAAAACGAAACAATTCATTCACCAACACAACAATTAAAAAACCGAAAAACAGTTAGATCTCGAACCAGAGGAGTCGACATTCTTCTTTTTCCTGTCCTCTTCCCAGAGAGAGACGGCGTTGGAGGCGTCTCCGACGAGGTCGGGGAGGAAGTCGGCGGCGGGGCAGCGAGAGGTGGAAGGGAGAGAGGAGGGAGTGGAGTTGAGACGGGTGTGGCGGAAGGAGGAGAGATCGGAGTCGGACTCGCTTACGTCGGCGCTGGGGCTGTAGCTGCCGCAGTGGTCGCTGTGGTCGTCGGAGATCTCCTCCTCCGTCCAACTTCCCATTCTAACCGAAAATGTGTTTGGGTGAGTTCTGAGTGAGTGAGGGTTCTATTCTTTTTCTTTCTTTCTCTGACAAAAGACTCTGCTCTGCTTCCTCTCTCTTTTCTGCCTCTCTACGTTAGCTTTGTCTAAACATGGAGATTCGAGATGGAATTTTAATTTTTGTTTTTTGTGTAGTAATTGTGATTACCAACATAGAGTTTTGCTTTTGGATTACTTGCGCTTGAATTTTGTAGGTCCCCATTAATTAAAGGTTAACCGCTAAATCCCTTCCTACTTTAATGTGCTATTAAAGGTTAACCGCCTGGTATCCCTTAATAGCAGTGGCTAGTGGGAAGCGGCGTTGTCAATATATTAAGTCTGGAGGGGCACAATTTACATGACATGTAGGAGAATTTTTTTAGGAGTTTAAAAATACTGTATAATTTAAACTTAATATTATCAAATCCAAAATTCAGATGGTCAAAATCCAATTGGTGTATACTTAAGTATGTTAAATCCAAAATCAAGAAGAACAAAATCCAGATTAGTATACATTTTACAAACGAAATCTAAATACAAGATGGTTTGCACCCTTGGTCCATAGCTAGCACCGTCAGGCAATCGGATTTTAGAGTGTGATGTGTTTGTTTGGATCAGTGACTCGTGACTTGAATATTACTAAAAACATTTCGATGACTTAGAAGTTGGTGCTTGATTTGTGGAAGTACAAGAATAACATTGCAAATTGAAATCGCATGTACTTAAAATCATAAAAAAAAAACTCCAACATTTTAAATGTGTGTGGTTGTATTCATGTGTAATTTTTTTTAATGACTTTAAATGTGAGAGAATCATAAATTAAAATATGTTGAGCAAATGATCTCATATTGACAGACACAAAGATATATGTAATATTCTATAATTAAGTTGGATCTACTAATGCTCACCTAAGTTTTTATGTTTAGTTAAGATGATAGACAAACTAAATTTCACAAGACGCAAGTCGTGGCTAGAAATCTGAGGCACTTTGTTGCTCTTTCAATCAATAACTTTAAGCTCAAGTTGGTGTTGATCTAGAACTACTTATCCAAGTCACTCTTCATTCTTCAGTCGCTTTTTGAGAGAATGAGATTATCGGTGTGTTTGGATAACAACGAATGAGACCAAAAAAATGAAGACAAAAGAAAAAAATGTATTTATTTTCTTTTATTTGGATACAAATAAGTTATAAGTGAAATGAAAAGAAAAATATGATATCGTATTATCAAAATATCGACCTTTGATACAAAAATCAACATTATCTCGTTTTCAGGAGACGAAGTTAGAGAGCACGTAGATCATAATTTTTCTCTTTTAGGTTGCTATACAAGCGTCAGAAAGCTCAAAGATGATGATGAAAAATAGCCACGTGGGCGCGAAAATCTCGGAAATGATGATGATGTGGTGGCAATACTAATGTGTTTTTTATGTTGATGCAAAACAGGAGAAAAACATCGGTCGATGCCATACCACCTCTCTCTTATTATTAAAAAAAAAGCACTCTCTCTCTCTCTCTCTCTTCTGAAATTAGTTGGTTTCCGTACCAAAGTCAAAAGGTTACACCACAGTCCACTGCCACATAAGTTGCAGTCTTCTACCGTTTATTGGCTCCAGTCATCAGTTCAGTCACTTGAGTATACAACTAGAATGCCATGTCATCTACCATTTAATCCAATGCTTGTTTTCCATTAAAAAATATTATAATAATTACATATAAGGAAAATCGCAATAAAAAACTTATTAAGGGCGTAATCGAATTTAACTTGATTAAATAGGAGCACGAGTACAGATAGTTGGAAGTATTACTACTAGTAAAAATGGTCATAATCATTCACATTAATAGAAAAGCAGCTTTGCGAGTATTGATGATAATGGATTAGAGCATTTGGAGTTTACTTGGACTGGAATCGTCCTACTTCAATAGGGTTTTTTTTCTTCTCTTATTTCGGAAAACGTGATAAGATGGGCGTAATTATAGTATAGGGATCGCTTCCTACACTGCTTTTTAGATTTTCTTCTTCACTTTCTAGATAAGACGATCGAACGGTCAACGTCAAGAGATCGAAAAGTGGGGACACATCCACCGTTGATGAACCTCACTATATAAACACCTAGATAGTTCTATCTACGTAGAGTGTAGAGTTTGGAACCATTTAAGACGTTGACATCGCATCTTTCTCTTGTGGACAAAAAACAAGACAAAATTCATGTTGGCAACAACGGGAAAATGGTGGTAGTGGCTTCGTAAATCGAAATTAAACTTGTTTTTTGTAGATAATTAATTAATACATGCATGCTGTTGTGGAGCGTGTGGAGAAAATGTGGGTTGAAAATAGGAATACGTGGATTCCGAAGGTGGTGCCTTTTGACCTTAAGAAGGGAAGGGAGGTTTGACAATTCGAAAATTTTAAGTTGGAGATGTGGTTTGAAATTTTGAATTTATAATATAGAGGAGAGGGGACGTGGGAAGACTACCTGTTTTTTTGCTTTTGCTTTCGTAAAATTAGAAATATTAAAATAAAAGAGGTACGGGTTCGTAAGTTCGTATCTCGTATGTAAGTTGTAACTCGTGGGTGACCTGTCTATGTATGTATCAACACGAATTTAACTTTTACATTTCATAAGAAACACGTCTAGACCTATACAAATAATTTCCATGTGAACTTGTTTTGAGACGATAATTGACTTCTAGAAGATTACTATCAATCGCTGGAATAATTAATAAGGTGTATTAAAGTGTAATTGATTTCGGCACCGTTTGGTAAATATATTAGATCAATTATTAAGGTGTACGATCGAGATTGCAATATGTTCGTAAATCAAGTTTTACTTAAGAGAATAGTGATCGAGATCGAGGAGCCTCAGCGCAGGGCGTCCTTGGTGATTAAACTAGATCAAATATAGAAATGACTCTGAGAAATAAGCAACTTCTCGAAATACGAAAACAGAAGCTGGGATACACACTCCGGATCAGTAGATTCTTAATCTATTCAATTTACAAAACCAAGCGCGTAAGCACACGCTATGTATTTGAAGTTTTGACTTGAGTTAAGACTAAACGAAAATCGGTTTCGAATATGGTATTTAGAGGTGTAAACGAGTCGAGTCAGGTAAAATTTCGAACTATAAGTATTATCTTATGTTATTACTAAATCAATTTTTATTATTATAAATAGAATAATAAAAAATTCAAACGAACTATCGAGTCAAACATCAAATATTTTCGAGTTCGAGCGGTTCATTTACCGAACTAAGTTTGAAGATTTTTTTGTTTTTATCAAGATCCATTATTTTCAAGATAAATTAGAGTCAGACATTTTTCGAGTCGAACTATCGAGCCGAGCCAAATTTGACAGTCCTAGATGGTATGAAGGTTGCCCTACATACAACTATACAAGTATAAATTGTGTAATCAAGTGTGGACAAAGAGAAGGAAGCCAGCGAAGGGTGGCTAGCTCATCAAGTCCTACGACGATCGACTCAAGGTCTTGTAACAATTGACGCCCGTGGATTTGGATGCTTAATTTGGACTCAAGGTCTTGTAAAACATAAATGAAATCTCCGATGTTGACTACATGCAATGAGAGTCTTAAAGATTGCATTACACATCTTTCACCATATCGTGCATACCATTTCTAAGGAATAACGCCATCCCCTCTACGTGGTTCCTCATAAAAATGGTCCCTTTCTTCCAACAATGAAAGAATACAATCCACACATGGGGGGTGAGATTTGCACTTGCATGCCCTCATTCTTACTTGCCAAAAACATTTTTGGACTCAAAGGGAGGAGAATCTTTTAGACTTTGTTTGGATGAAGCGTTCCCATATATGAACTTCTGGTGAGAAGTCAGTTTCTGAGAATGTAGATCCAGGAACATTTTTTTCCTCAGAAGTTAGAAATTGTATAGATGGACATAAAGTTTTTGGGAGTGGGTGATGTCTCGTTGAAAAAAATTCCTAAATACCTTTAGACTTTGATTAAATAAAAACTTATACATGTATATGCAAAAAAATGGGAGTAAAATCGTCGTAAAAATCCAACAAGTGGATGCGTTTTTGTACCCGTACTCGACCGAGGCGGGTGACCGTGTATACGGGTATTGACCTTCCCGTTTACACCCATGTATAAATTGAAGAAAAATAATTCTCCCATCATCACCATTTGATTTTGAATTGGATATTCACACTTTAATATTGTATATGAGCCAAAAAAAGTCTAGTAGACAACTTAACACATTTATCCATGTTGTTGTTCAAGTGTTCACATATAGAAAGAATAATCTTGCACACGTGTAGGAGAGTGTTAGACAATAATCACACATTGGATGATTTAGGAACATTATCCTAATATTATAAGTTGAAGGGTATTTCCACTCATTACGACCAATTGATTTTGAGTTGGATACCCACACTCTTCGATAGAAAGTATGCATTAGGTAGGAACGAGAATACTGAAAATATGATTTGAGCTCAAAATGTGCACTTGTCAAAGATTTTAGAAGAAATGGTTAGATCTATGAAAATGGGTAGCTATTCTATCAGGGTTAGTCATCTCACTTAGCAAACCACCATGATCACTTTTATGAATATTAACCAACTACATTATAAGGGTTAAATAAGACAAAAATAACCCGATTTCCATTTTTGTCTTATTTAACCCTTATATGTAAATATTTGCATAAGGTTTGCCCATTGATAGGATATTTGTTGTATTGTTACGTTCTACTATAAATGTACTGAATTGCTATTCATCGCCCCAAAATTACTTAAATCGCCCTAACAAATTACCTTTTTGCCCTTGACCTTATTTAGGCTTATATAAGTCACAATTTCACTTTTTTACCACCGTTTTCTCTTCCTATACCTCATGCACAATATCTCGAATGTCTCGGAGACCAGAAAAGCAACCAGCGGTTCCCCCGATGTATATTTTTTCAAAAAAAAAAAACCACTTACCTGGGCGTCTAAGGCAGACGCCCCTCCATAGGGGGGAGGCGTCTGTCGGAGACGCCTCCCCCCTATGGGGAGGCGTCTACGACAGACGCCTCCTCCCTATGGAGGGGCGTCTGCCTTAGACGCCTCCCCCTATTTTTTTTTTTAATTTGGTTAAAATGGTAATTTTCAGGGGCGATTTAAGTAATTTTTGGGTGATGTTTAGTGTATACTAATGGGGTTGTTATGTACAGTGGATGGGTAAGATGATTTGGGCTGTGTAGCCGATCCTGGCGAAGAAGGACGAGATGTCAGACGAGTACAGCAGAGCTGCTTGTGTAGATGATGGTCACTTGATACAGGCGTGACATTCTCAGTTGGGCATCCCCGACCATGATTAGGTTGATAAGTAGTTAGAGTATTAGTATCTTACTCTTATTATTGTATTCTCGTTTCTGTCGTACACTTACTATTCGTACTTGTATTTGTTTATCTGTCGTACGTTTGTTTTCGTATTTGTGTTTGTTTCTCTGTCGTACTGTTATTTTTTTATGATGAGTATTCTACCTTTTAATTTTTTTGATAATCAATTCACACTATATAATGTACAAACATATTAAATTTGATAATGTAAACCCTATTTTCTATTAATATTAAAAAAAACCCCAAAAAAATTTTTTTTTAGGGGGAGGCGTCTGCCGGAGACGCCTCCCCATAGGAGGGAGGCGTCTGCCGGAGACGCCTCCCCATAGGGGGGCGACGTCCGCCACAGACGCCCGACCCAAGGGTCGGGCGTCTGTGTCAGCCGCCTCCCCCCTATGGGGAGGCGTCTCCGGCAGACGCCTCCCCCTAAAAAATTTGTTTTTTAAGTTTCTTAAGGGCAATTTGGTAATTTCAAGGGGCGATTTAAGTAGTTTTGGGGCGACGTTTAGTAGTTCCCTAAATGTATGCATGAATACGAAGTGGATTCTTAAACAATTCTTCTTTTCCATAAGGTTCAACCCACTAAACCCCCTATTGGAATTCCACACATTACCACATGACAAAAGGAGAGAAAAAAATGGATTTATTTATTTATTTTATAGAATGACAACATCGTACTACATACATAACGACATCATTACGACACATCCTTATTTCCCGCCAACCCAACTGATCCAACCACCACCTCTCCCTTCAATTGCAACCAATCTTCCCTTTGTTTTGCTCCACTATATATACACACAACCTTCTCCATATATCCACAACTAAATAAACGTACACCTCCAATTAACCAAATTATACAATAATACTCCTCTTCTTGCCCCTTCCTATCATGGGCTCTTTCCCAACCAACCTTGAAGGCATCCCTTGCCCACTCCGGTACCCGTTCGCACGCCGAGATGTGTCGGTCGTGGACGACTACCATGGCGTGAAAATCGCCGACCCTTACCGATGGTATTTAATTTGTTGGTGATTAATTTTGAGAGTTTTGTTTGTAAATTTGATTGGTTGGACTAATTCAGGTTGGAAAATCCGGATGAAGAGGAAGTGAAGGAGTTTGTCGAAGCGCAGTGTAAAGTGACCGATGAAGTGCTTGGTGTTTGCGAGGAGAGGGACAAATTGAGGAAGAGGATCACTGAGTTGCTTGATCACCCAAGAAACTACACTCCATATAAGCGAGGGAACAGGTAATTGGATTATTGGTCCAAATTATACAACAACTGATAATGAAGGGACATTCTTATAGTTTATTAAGAGTTTCAAGTATTTCGAATTAAGAAACATATGATCCATCCTAGAAGCAAAGACTTCGTAACATAAAAAAAAAAAAACAATACTCTTATTGTTGCATGTAGCAAAAAATAGGCGCCATAGTTAATTTATCGACTCGTGTTGCTTACATGTCAGACAATTGTGTACTCGATTCTCTCTTTTAGTGACTTCTAGCTTTAGTTGAGTTGTGTCAAAAAGATTGTGTCTTTCATGCGAAGCATGATTTAAATGGTTTTCATCATGTTTCAACTACTAATGGTAAAATAATATCTACATTGATGCTTCCGTGTTGTAAAACATCTTCAACAATCATTTTGAAATAAAAAAAAAACTTATTAGCTTAACAAGAAGATGCTAAACATGTGGTTTTGCATTTCAACAAAAATGTGTAAAAAATTATCATGTTTTTGCGTGATGTTCTTCATTGATAATTATGACCGAGAGAACCAACCACGGAAGTTTTAATCTTGTCATGCGCATTCGGTTAGAAACTGTTAGTTCGTGTTGTAAAACGAAATCAGTTATAGTCTTGTAGAATTTGAGATTGGAGTATCTTAGCAAAGGCACATTTTTAAGAGAATTTGATCAAATGGCATTGTAATAGGTACTTCTACCTGCACAACTCCGGTCTCCAAGGGCAGAACGTGTTGTACGAGCAGAATGGAACCGAAGGGGAAGCCAAGGTGTTGCTTGACCCCAATGAACTCAGCAAGGATGGCACGGTAGCATTAAGTTTGTATTCGGCAAGCGAGGATGGAGAGTACTTGGCGTATGGATTGAGCTCTAGCGGGAGCGATTGGATCACCATCAGGGTAATGCGGGTCGAGGACAGAAAATTAATGTCTGACACTTTATCATGGGTAAGTTAGCTAATTTTGTGAATTCCTTTTTGTTTACTAGAGATGAAACTAAATAAACACTTAATGATGTGTGTTTTCTCAGATTAAGTTTTCGTCGATCAGCTGGACTCACGACCGAAAGGGATTCTTCTACAGCAGATTTCCAGCTCCTACGTATGTTTGATTTTCATCGTGAATACTTTCAATCTTATAGAATTTTGAAAAATCAAAATGTTTTGTTGTATGGATTATGTTATAGTTGTTGAGGGTCTTTATTTTTGTGTGATGACTGAGTTTTGGTTGTTATACAGGCAAGGTGGTGGTGATGGAACGGAGACAAATATAAATCTGAACCATGAATTGTATTACCATTTTCTTGGAACAGATCAATCTGAAGATATTTTGTGCTGGAGAGATCCAGAGCATTCAAAATATATTTATGAGGGTCGCGTAACTCACGACGGAAAGGTAGGCAAATAGCATGTTTGTTTTCTAAGGGAGGCGAAATCTCAATAGGTTTTAGACTGCTTCCTTTGCCTTAAATGATCATGAACTACTAAGCCAATAGCTTCTAAACATTCTATGGATTAATGGTGTTAATGCAAATCACTCTGTTGATCTAAATGCTACTCTTCATGTACAAAGTTTTAGAATCAAACATTTTATTGTTAGTGAGTTTGTTATCAATTGCACATCTCAATTACATGCAGTTCCAAAAACTTAGACGAAGTTTGGTTTCATGATCAGTTTTCTCTCCTGCTTCTTGTTTATCTAAGCAAGTCAGTCAGTAATGAAAATTTCGGCTAGATTTTTCTACATTAAACTCAAAACATACATAATTACATATTGATGCACACATCAAGCGTTTTTTCTCTCTTTCAATTCAGACTTTATTTCAAGGATCTGATGCATCTTTCGGTATCTTTCAGTATTGTCTTTTGTTCATCGAGGAGGGTTGCAGCCCTGTGAATAAACTATACATTTTCGACTTAACTTCAATCACCGAGGGACTCGAAGGTTTGAAGGGGACTCGAGGCATGCTTCCCTTTGTCAAACTCGTTGACAATTTCGATGCAATGTACCTCTATGTAGCTAACGATGATTCAAAATTCACATTTATGACAAACAAAAATGCTCCTAAAAGCAAGTTGGTTCGCGTTGACATCAACTATCCCCAAGTTTGGGAAGACGTGGTGCCCGAATACGAGAAGGGTGTGTTAGAATCAGCTTGTGCTGCTAATGGCAATCAGTTAGTGGTTAGTTATATGAGCGACGTCAAATACTCCGTGCAAGTAAGAGATCTGAAGAGCGGTCGGTTGCTGCATCAATTGCCTATCGACATAGGTACGGTTTACGGTATCTCGGGAAGACGCAACGATCCTGAGGTGTTGATTGGCTTCACTAGCTTCCTCACCCCAGGGATTATATACAGGTGCAATTTGTCAACTGAGGTTCCTGAAATGAAGATCTTTAGAGAAACTGTTGTTTCAGGGTTCAATAGAGATGATTTTGAAGTCAAACAGGTAAGATTCAGTGGTATAACTCCTGAATTTTTGTTATGCTGAATTACAGCTCGTGGGATCCAACTTTGCATGATGAATTAAGTTGATGTGTAGATTAAGTTGTCACTAGAATTCAGTAGCATAAATCAACATTTCAATCTGCTATTTCTCGAAGTTCAAGTAAGTATGGCTTGGTTTGTTATCCATAAGTGTGTTACCCCCCACAAAATCTCATAACAGCCCACAACAAATGAGGATTTAAAAGTTTAAATGAAAATTTTGTAGTATTTTCTTACCTAAGGAATTCAAGAGTACAATAACTGGGGGTGTGCCATTTTTAGCAAGATTATGATTCACAAATTAATGTATTTTTTCCTTCCAAACTGTTAAAAATGAGACTTTTGTTATTGAGTTTCAGGTTTTCTATTATAGCAAGGACGGGACTAAAATACCGATGTTCATCTTCGCGAAAAGGAACATAATTCTCGACGGATCACATCCAGCATTGCTATACGGATACGGGGGATTCAACGTCAATCTGACGCCTTCATTCAGCACAAATCGGATCGTTGTGACCAGACATCTAGGGGTTGTTTTCTGCATTGCAAATATCAGAGGTGGTGGTGAGTATGGGGAGGAGTGGCACAAGGCCGGTTCACTGTCTAACAAGCAGAACTGCTTTGATGATTTCATCGCTGCCGCTGAGTATCTGGTGTCGTCGGGGTATACCAACCCGAAGCAGTTGTGCATAGAGGGAAGAAGCAATGGTGGTCTTCTGGTTGCAGCTTGTATTAACCAGGTTAGTGAATGAATTTGCTAATTTATTTTCATGAAATAACACTAACCCAAAAGCCAATTGCATCTCAAAATTGACTCCTAAAACCTTATGGAATGTTTGAGAACTGATTATCAAAATGTGATTCCAAACACTCTTAGAGCAGTGACAATGTTATATTTTGTCAGATGCAATCGTATAGGAGATCTAATGAATTTAAATTGTTTGGTGCAGAGGCCGGATCTTTTTGGCTGTGCTCTTGCACATGTTGGTGTCATGGACATGTTACGTTTTCACAAGTTCACCATAGGTAAAATTTCCTTACAGCTAACATAAGATCTGCCGTCTTCGGCATTTTTATTTTTTATTTTTGTAAAAATACCAATCTGATCCTGTTCATGATTAAAATTACCAGGACATGCATGGACTTCTGATTTTGGTTGCTCAGTTAAGGAGGAGGAATTCCAGTGGCTTATCAAGTATGAAACTTATAAACAACATTTTCAAATTTCCTTATGTATTAGTTAACCATTCAATGAGGTTGCAATTTCATGTTCTAAGCTGACATTTTCCTCAGATACTCACCACTTCATAATGTAAGAAGACCATGGGAAGAAAAGACGGGTCAGCTAAGATATATACAGTATCCACCGACGATGTTGCTCACGGCCGACCACGACGACCGGGTGGTGCCACTGCACTCACTAAAACTGCTAGCAGTAAGTTTCGGTGATCTTTTAATTTACTCTGACTTCAGCTGTTATTCCAATGGAAGCCAATTAAGTTTTTCAAAACCAATAGAATCTATTGGAAAATTCAAATTTCTGATTACTGACAATGTTAGTCTTTAAAAGTTGTTTAGAAGTATTTTTTTAACACGACTGTTGCTTCACAGACCATGCAATACGTTCTCTGCACAAGTGCAAAAGATAGCCTACAAACAAATCCAATCATTGCGCGGATCGAGAGGAAGGCGGGGCATGGCGCTGGACTATCTACTAACAAAATGGTTCTAACTTTTACTAAAATCTGGTTACTTATTTTAAATTATTTTGTAGTTACTAATTGCTTGTTTATTTGCTTTGCAGATCGATGAAACTGCTGACCGTTACGGCTTTATGGCAAAGATGATGGGGATCTCTTGGATCATATAGCACCAACTTTCTTGTGTGCTAATGATGTATCTTATGAAGTGGTCTTGTGCGTTTGGACATCAGAGGAAACCGAGTACACTGGATTTGTCAATAACCTTCCATTGTCTTTTAAGTCTTTTTGACTGTCAATGTGATAATTTTTTATAATTCCATCATTTTGATATTTTGACTTTTGAGTGATATAACCAACAAAATGTTGGGAGGAGATCTAACAATGCACTAACTCGACACGGATTAAACGCACCACGAAATACTAAATATTGATTGCGAAAATTAACTTCTGGACTCTCTCCCAAACTCAATTGCAACAAGAATACTAATAAGATGAAAATAAATAAGCAAACACAAATGCACACCTGAAACAACCACGACACAAGCGATTTAAAAGGTTCGGCAACATGTCTACGTCCTTGGGGATCTCCTACGAGTTTCATTTCCTTCTTCTGCTTCTCTAACAAGAGAAGCAACCGAAATTACAAGTATATGGAGGCAATAGATCCGTCAAATCACTCTAGATCTATCTTTAACCTTAACCTTTCAACTCACAACGAAGGAAACTATGTTGTATGCAATTGTGTTCGAAAATAAGAGCAAACAAATCCTTTTATAGACTCAAAAACCGAGCTACAATTAAGCAAACCGAACAGAACTATTCGTGGGGACACGGTTAACCGATTCTCGTTCGGTTAACCGTGCGTGCTTCGACAAGAGTGATTCATGTTCCGATTCGGTTAACCGAATCCTTCCCGGTTGACCGCGGGAACGTTTCTCACGCGGCTCGGTAGACCGCGAGAACAATTCTTCCACGAACTAATGAATTCTTCCAACAACCCTTCGGTCGACCGAGATCCCTTCGGTGGACCGTGCCAAATTGTCCAGACACTTTTAGATTCTCGGAACACCAAAAATCTACTCAACGGTTTACCGAACCCGTTGTTCTGAAGTGTCATTTGCTCTCTAACGGTAGACCGAATCTAATTCGGTAGACCGACCCGTCTTTGCCGAAATTTCCTGGGTTGTGCGTCGGTAGACCGAATCCAATCCGGTCGACCGACTCTTCCTGGATTTGCTTCCTTAACAAATATAAGACAATATTCAACACAAAAAACGTGCACGTTCTTGTACACATGAACCACAACCACCGTAGATCCTACCCACGATACATGTCACAGGTTTTAAAGTAAAGTACTTGTAGCATTCCATACTAATCATGTTGAGAAGGATGCTGTAATTTAAATTGTAATTTCCGTGTTGAGTATACAGCTCAAAAAGTATATGATCACATGAGTATTAAAAGTGCATGACATTGTTTAGTAAACACATACATGTCACAGGTCTCATCCTAACACCTCTGTTTCCCCCAATTTTCCACGAAATAATTCCTTTAGTTTCCCTACAGAAATCAGAACATCCTTACAAAAAAATGAAATGCATGAATTCTGCAATTCACAAATGCTTTAAATGAAGGACGGAGATGGTGCCCACTTTGAAATTGTAACTTTCACAGGAAAATCAACTAGAAGATACAAAATCAGATAATAGCATTATTAATCAGACAACACACGACAGGATTCAAATTGTTGGAATAAGTTGGGAACAATACGTTCTCAGATAGCAATTTCCAACTAACATATATCACAATCGTGTAACAGTTGGCTCCTCAAAATTATTATGGAAGACGAGAAGTTTCAAACAGAAAAAAGCCAGGCAAGAAAAGGAATAGTTCATGTAACGAATTACCATGATTGTGAAGGATGTTACATAATTTCGGAGTAGCTACAAGGATCATGTGCCAGCAACATGCTTGAGAAATGCTTGAGTGGATTGCTTGGCAAAGCATTTCTGTTGTAATCGTACATAAGGAGATCCCAAGGCAGATAGAAAGTGGGTGGGCTTCGAAAATGAAAAAATCTCATACCAAACTAGATCATTCTCATCCCACTCAATGGAAAAACGTTCTTCCCCAGCCTGGTCATTGCGAAGTTTAGTGGATAGTCATGTTTCAGCATAAATAACAGGAAGCAAGTATATGCAAAAACAATGGTTGATAGAAGACGAAGCATAACAAAGAAAAAATAGTTAATTGTGTTGAAACTTCAATGTTTTGAAGTGCAGATAAATTCAACAATTAAGTCAACTTAATAATGCCCAACAAGTGATACAATGGGCGGATATCTATTTCTAAAAAGGCAATGTTAAGTGTGTTCTTTTTTGTGGGTTCTTTTATGAACTCTTGGGCAAAATCCTAGATATATCTGGGGATATAATGATCTCTGACACTCCACATCTCCTCAGATATATCTGGTTACTCTTAGATATATCTGATAGGATATTACATACATTTCATTCCTGGTTTAATGTATGTCTAGGGTAGCCGAATATATGTAGGATAACCAGATATATCTGATGAGACGTGAAGTGTCAGAAATTATTATATCCCCAGATATATCTAGGATTTTGCTCAAGAGCCCAAAAGAAACCTACAAAAAAACACACTTAGCATTTTCCTTCTATCCCAAGAACATAGTTAAGTATTAAATCTTCTGTTCGCATAAATTGTTCAAAAAGTCAAGTGTTGAGTGTCAACCTAGTGCAGGACCACAAATATCCTCTGATTTTATCATACGTCAAAGATGTATTACTAAACCTGTAAAGAAATGCAAAGTCCTTAGGATTAAGTGATTAACTATCGTAATGAAATCAGTTTTCTTGTTTTCATTACATCAATTCCGATTTCCTATTTTCCAGGAATATAACAGGATTAAGCTGATGACAGAAACCAGAACTCCAAAAATATCATGAGTACCAAATAGGAGATTTTAACCAATTTGTTTCACCTTTCATATCCAACAGTGTCTTTTTTGCCTTCCTACAACAACATCATAAAATCAACGCAAGTCCTTTTGTTGTATTTCTATTTCAAATAAAAGATGGTAGTTTTGGCCCATTTTTATCTCCAATATTATGACTTCCACCTTGCTGTACCAAATGATACACCTACAACAGATGCGTAAACATGGAGATGCTAGAGAAACATTACATTTCCTCCACAGTGTTGTTCCGTTTGTTAAAAAAACACCATATTCTTGTTGTAAGCTACACAAACACGAGGAAGAACAGAAATCTTATAGAAAGCCTCTAACAGTGCTTTTTCCCAACAAGGTCCCAGCTGGATATTGTAGAATCTGAATTTCTAAGAAAACACCTCTTTAGTGCAAAATAATAGTGGAAATTATAAAACACCTTTCTCATGTGAAACTTTATGAGGGAACCATGCAATCTCAGTGTATCCATCTATACTGAGAAGCCTGACTGAAAACCAACAGCAGTGAGTTGCTAAATCAAAACCCCAAATGACTACGAATTATGCCCTTACAAATCATAAAGTTCATCTATACTGAGAAGCCTGACTGAAAACCAACAGCAGTGAGTTGCTAAATCAAAATCCCAAATGACTTCGAATTATGCCCTTACAAATCATAAAGAAATGTTTGGGACAATAAGCCAACATCCACATCTAGCCAGCAACACTCAACAGCAGTTTTTTTATATCTGTCCAACAGCAGTTAATCAGCATGCAGTAATTTCCCCCTTCTGAGAAATTCAAATCATGCTAGGAACATGTACTGCTATTATGCTAAGAAAGAATCAAACATGTAGGAACCAAATCGAACATTAATAACTTATTCTTAAATGATAACAAATAGTAGTGGCAAAAAAGAGATAACAAATGCCACAAGCTCACGTAATGATAATTTAGGGGCGGAGATTACTAACCAGTAAATGGCCATGGAGCGTACCGCTGCCAAAACAGAAGGAACCCTTTCCTGATTTTGAGAGTTGTTGGGCATTCACAGATGACGAACTATTATCAACATATGCAATTTGAAGGGGCATCATAATCCAAGGAATGAGTTGTTTTGTGCAAACACAGAAATTCACTCCCTTCTCCACTGGTGTATCTGGTTCAACGAATGCCCAATCCAACCCAAAATGCCTGCTTCAATCCAAATTATCATCATTTAATGTTATCACCAACACTGTCTTAAAACAGCTAAAAACACAATTCAAAGAGAAGTCACAAAACATCAGTCTAAGTGAAGTGTGTTTTCATGGTCAACTGTGCTTCAAACCATGTTAAAAAACAAAGGATTTTTTTTCTACTTCTACTACAAGTACCTGAAAACCACAAAACAACTTTGGAGACGAACATCACAGACGCAACATTCTCCCTAAGAATGTTGTCGATTTGCAAGGAGTTGAGGAAATTGTAAAACTCCAATCACTTAAAACTTCTGTACTTTTATGTGATGGGACTCATCCTTAATACAAATTTTAAGTCATTTAACCCCAATTCCAGGCTGCCTTTTAAATTTTCCCTGCATGTCAAATCTAACAAAACTATTTCACTCCAGAAATCTTGTTCCTCACTTAAAGATTTCCCACAAACTAATCACACCAATTTTGGTACCAATTTTAAGTCTTGCAACTCCAGTTCCATCAAAGGATACAATGAAAGATTATTCACTATTAGCTTGTGTTTTTTCTATCGGATGAGAAGAATGACAACATACTTGATTGCACCGTTTCCAAGATAAACATTGTTCAGATTGATCCTGAAAGAAAAAATTAAATACCTCAATGTCATCTCTATCATGACATCTCTTATTCTGTTCCTTACAGTTCATTTGCAAACATATCTTCAGAAAAAAACACAAGCCAGCAGTGAAGGATCTTCCATTGTATCCAATGATGGTGCTAACGATTCTCCTGAGGAGGTTTGTGTGCTCGATCTTTACTCAGGTTGTGGTGCAATGTCGAAGGGATTGTGTCATGGTGCCAACCTTGCTGGTTTAAAAATGGAGATGAAATGAGCTGTTGATATGAACCGTTATGCTTGCGCTTCACTAGAGAGGAACCATCCACTTGGCAAAGGTGAGAAACTAAAATGCTGAGCATTTTCTAGAACTCCTTAAGGAATAGGAGAATATTTGTGGAAAGTTCTCCAATATGGTGTGTTGATGTTATATGCAGTGGTCCTCCATGCCAAGACATAAGCGAATACAATCACTTTAGGAATTTTGAATGTCCACTAGACAATATAAAGAACATACAGATGATACCGTACGTGCATATTGTTGACCATTTGAAGTCCAAGTACATATTGATGGAAAACGTGATCAGCATCTTAAAGTTTGCCAAGGGTTTCCTGGGAGGATATGCTCTAAGATTCCTAGTATTGTATCAAAAGAATTACCAAGCGAGGCTTGTATTATGGCAGCTGGTTGCTATGGTCTGCCACAGTTCAGATAGAGGGCATTCTTGTGGGGTGCTCTGCCTAGTGAGAACCTGCCACCATTTCCTCCGCCAACTCATTATGTGGTGGTACGGGGTGACATTTCAAATGAATTTGAGCCAAATCTGGCTGCATATGGTGAAAGAGAGCCTCATGCTCTTCAGAAAGTCTTGTTTCTATCAGATGCAAGCTCTAATCTTCCTCCAGTCACAAAATTTGAGAAGAGAGACGAAATGTCATACATCGAAGAACCGATGACTGACTTTCGATGTTTCTTCAGAATGCAAAAGTAAATTGATGAGCTTCAAAGAGGTTTATGTGAGTGTAAGCTCTTTGACCACTTCAGCTGAATAAATATGATTATATGCAGTAGAAAGAGAGCTACTTCCATCAAGAAAACCTCCGGTTCCAAACTTTAAAAAAAAAAAACTCAAACTCGAAACGAACAAAATTTGGATAACAAAACAAGATTGTCTCAACAGAGAAAATAACACAAGTATCTCTACGAAACGCAACCATGTCTGAAATTGAATGACTAAATAGCAGCAGCACTACAAATATGTTATTACATTTAACAAAGCTAAAAACCTAAAAACTTAGCCGAAGCGTAGTTGATTCGATTTTCTCACAGAGCATTGCAAACATGTTGTGTTTAGCAACAACTTGTTGACAGCACAAAAGTCAAGTCAAGGCAACGAGTGGTGAAATTGGGGGGGTTAAAGAGAGCAGCACCTCCAAGAGAGGAGGGCGTCCTTGGCGCGGCAGAAGGTGTCGGGGCCGGAGCCGAGGAGGACGCGGGCGCGGTTGACGTGGAATCCATCGACGTGGTGGGGGTCTGAACGGGACGCGCAGTGGTAGTTGGGGTCGTAGTTGAAGCACCCTCCGCTGCTGATGTGCGTCACCACTTCGATTAGGGTCGTTTTTCGAATGGAAAACAAAACAAAACAAAACAAAACAATAGTTATAGTAAAGTAGTGTAGTTTAGTTTACTTGGTGATGCAGGAATTCTGCTGCTCCCGTGATGGCCTCCTCCAGCTTACAAATAGTCCGAACATCTCCTTCCACCAAACCAATACCACTGCTATAGCACTAGTGTTGAATAGAAAGGAGTAGAGGACTAGGTCATTAGGGATGCAAAATATTCAGATATGGTATTACCGCATATTTAATTTACCGATACTGGTACAGATCACTCTGGATACGAAAAATGTATATGCATATTATATGCGTACATATGCAATATAAAATGAGTGTATTTTGTGATAATTCATATAAACTTTTATCACTTAAATTGGATAAAATTATATTTTAACTATATTAGTTTAGAAATGTAATTTTTTTTATCACTAATAGTAAAAATTGAATTTAAAAAATCATGAAAAAATTATCTGCATATTTGTATCTGTGTCCGTCAAAATTCAAACATCCATATCCATATTTGTTTCTTAACAACTAGAAATCTGATATTTGTATACACCTGGATATGGAAAAATGAGATTCATGTCCTTAAAAAACAAACACTGATACAATTCCTTTGTGGATAGTCTGCATCTGTTTGCACCCCTAGAGAGGACTGTTTGTTATGTCGTCTAAATAACACATGTTTTTATGTTGAATAATCTCATTTCCACTTGTCCATCTTATAGTTTAGTTTGCAACAACATCACAACCTGACTAGTTGAGAAGGGTGGAGACATAAGTTCAATTTTTATTCTAGTAACAACTAGTGGTCAATGGAATAGAGTTTAGCACAACTCATTTTAATAATTAAAAATTAATCCTAACAATTATAAAAAAAAACGACCAATATAGTATGGTTTGATCAGACCTTTTTTTAAGTTGGTAGCTGCATTTAAAATAAATAGACCGTGCTCTGAAACACGGCACAAGTGCACAACCGAAGGGGTTACAAAAAAGGAACATACAAGTTCTCAATAAGCAATTACCAATAACAGAGCATTTAGAACCTAAAGACCAGCGGGGAATGGTGCTACAAAATGCCTTAAGCTGTGGTTGGGTGGCCTTCACCTTCCACCAGCGCAGCATTGTCATTGCTGCCACTACCAGCAAAGGTGGTAGAGTCCTGATTGTGACGCCCGGACGGTAGGATCAATTTTAACTATTCAGGTGTAGAATTTTTAAATTTTAAGTTAATAAGAGATAACGGCAGAATAATAGATACGATCGGCCAGCAAACCACGATGCCATGCTCTCTAATTTTCAAATCACAACACGAATCGTTCACAGTTATATTCGGATGTCTACCCAACAAATAAATAACACTTGGGAGAAATGTTCGAATTAATCATTTGCCATCATATTCCACTTATGTTTTATGATTTTGGAGGGTTCACGGTTTGCACGACAAAGTCATGTTAACTTTGGGAAACAAACGTATAATTGAAGTCATAAAAATGAAACAAAATCCCATTGCATGAGAACAGATGCACTGCATCAAACATGTGGAGATGTAGATAAGATTTGCATTCCGAAGCTGCATCCATGTTCACGGGTCTCCTCTCATTCATCACAAGTTGCTTGATCATTATGGGGATGGCTTCATGTTCAGTAGCAGCATGAATCTGAACTCCATTCCTTCCCTTCAGTGGATTGAGTTGGAGACCTCATGAAGCTTTCAATAGCTATCGAATTATCGTAGGAGAAGGAAGAGCCGTAATTCATTCAAAACTGTCCATCTTCACATCAGTGACATCAAGCTGCAAAATTTCTGCCCTGCAGCCTAAAAGTGATCCAACGCTGCAACCAACGGGTATCAATAAGAACACTATTTTCAATATGACATCCATCCTTGCCGAGGTAACTATGACCCTGTGGTTAATAAATAGAACTTGCCCAATTACAGAAGATACATACAAAGAGGATACATACCTAGGATGTGTACGTCCAAGATCTCCATGAACAAATTCCTTGATATATGTCCCTGCCTGCAATTGAGTTTGAAATTAGTAAGCAAATTATAAAATGGGACTAGATTTTTTGCCATCAAACAGGATGGCATTTTATTGTAGCATAGAGCCTGCTATTATCTGAGCTTAAAGAAACTCATGTAAGCACATCTAGGACCTCCAAGACACAGAACACCAATACCACTGTTTAAGCGGGCGGTCGCCTGGGCGACCACCCGCCTACCGCCCAGTAAGCTGGGCGGCCAGGCGAGCCTGGGTTATCATAGCACATGCTATGAACACAGAGCACTGCAACGGCTAGATTTCTAGCCGTTGCATTCTGTACTGTAGCAACAGTTAGTTTTCTAGCCGTTGCTACAGTAGCAAAGAAGAAGAAAATTAATTTTTTTAACCCCCTCTCTCCTACTTTTGTTCTTATAAATACCCCCTTATTCATTTCATTTCACTAATTCCTTCTCCTACAACCTTCATTCTCTCAATCGTAATGACCACGCCTTATTACTCTCGCGGATGCGAAAAGCAATCGGCGGCAACTTGTTATGGCCCGTAGTCACCCGATTTGCTACAACTTTCTTGACCTTGCAGAGACTCTATTTCAAGAAGGAACTCAAATCTTTTGTAGTATCCGCCGACTACACCGACTCAAATGCTACGTGGATGAAGAACAAGAGGTTGAAGGAAACGTCGAACCAAGTGACTGAAGTCATTCTTTCACAACGCTTCTGGGCCAACGTTGTGAAAACACTTAAAGCCTCACAACCAATGGTCATTCTTAGGTTGGTGGATGGCGACGAGAAACCATCAATGGGTCATCTTTATGACGCAATGGAGAAAGCCAAGGAAACAATCCGTCGGAACTTTGAAGGTAACCGACGGCATTATGAAAAGGTCATCGATTGCATCGACAAGAGATGGGGTGAAGGAAAAATGATGAGTTCCCCACTACACTCAGCTGGATTCTTACTTAACCCAGGGACCTTCTTCTCAACTCCGATAGATCAACGAACCACAACCATGAACGAGCATATGTCGGGCTTCTTAGATGTCATTTACCGCGTTGTTCGTACCCGTGAAGGTCAAGACAAGTGTTCATACTTGCTGGATCATTACATCTCAGAACTAGGCATGTTTGGGAAGGACATTGTGAAGAGACAACACACTGAAAGAAGACCAATTGATTGGTGGCGTGCGTACGGGACAGACCAGAAGGACGAGACATTGCAGAGGTTGGCACTAAAGGTTCTTGGCCTAACTTGCTCGGCTTCAGCTTGCGAGCGTAATTGGAGTGTGTTCGAGCAAATGCACACGAAAAAAAGAAACAAATTGGCAACAAAGAAGTTGAATGATTTGGTCTTCGTGAACTACAACCAGAAGTTGCAGCAAAGATTTCAAACATGAATGGAACGTCCTGGTTTCTTCGATCCAATTCGTGTAGATTACGACCTGTTGGAGGAACACTCTTGGTTAGCCGAATCTGACGATCCGGTCTTCACTGTGGAGGATCTGACGTGGGCTCAGGTGGAGGAAGCTGCCTTAGAACCTCCATCTTCACGAAGACGGACTCGTCGATCCACAACGTCCTCAACTACACCTTTCTTAAGCGAGGGATTAGATGAAGACATCAACATAATTTCTTATGGTTATGGAGATCCAGGTGCATCGAGTTTTGAAGCTCCCCAAGATGTCGATGAAGAGTTCATTGCGACCGATGATGAAGAAACGGACGACAATGACGTCTATGTTGACGATCCAAACGACTCGGAGGAAGACGACGATAATGAAGTTCCTAACTGGACTTTAGAACAATGTGTCCAATTGGAATGAGTAAGAATCTAGGAAACTTGTATTGTGATTGTTTAGTCTTCTAAATTGTATTACAAACTCTAGCATTAATAAAATTAAAACCTTAAGTGTTTGGGTAGGTAGATGGGGTACCTTAAGTGTTTGGATAGGTCGATGAACTAGGTGTCTTTTCGAATCTCAAACATGTAAGACTTGTTTCTATAATTTTTGGGCATTTTCCCAAATTATCCTGATTTTTCCTGATTTTTTTAAATTAAAACAGAAAAAAAAACAAATTAAAAAAAAAGTGGGTCGCCCCAGCCCTGGGCGACTGGAGGTGCCCAGTCGCCTAGGCGTCCCCAGAACATTGACCAATACCACCATACTAACATAACAGGATGATGATACCTGAGTGCAAAGATGCAGCAGGAAATACTGACAGTTCTCATTGATTTTCTCAACTTTCATCCTGATACAAAAAAATGTTGATCAGCTAAGTAAAATCTTTTGAAAAGTGTAACCAAAATCATATGGCAACAAGTGGAAAATGATGAAGGCATCTCTCACCAATGTATTATTTTAGTGCGTTCCAATGGACTACGGCGATGAAGCACTCTAATTGGTGTCCTTTGTAATATTTCCTGCATAAAATTATGATCAATGTGATGATTATAATATATCAAGAATTCTCTAGTGAACTCAGGGCTTAATTTTTTTAAATTAAGCCCCCACAATATCCACCACTGATTTCAAATTGTAAGGTAGATTAAGAAAAAAACGGTTATGCTAATGAATGGTGAGATTAACTGTAAATAAGATCCAATGGTGAGATTGTAGGAGACTTAAACTAAATTTGATGAGCCCTGAGCTCACTAGAGCTTGACCCTATAATATATAGAAATACTTTTTCTATCAAACTGCAGAAGTTCAAAGCATTTCCTGCACATCGGACACAATGGGTGACAATAAATAAGATTATTTAATTATGAAATTACAAGTTCAAATTGGGAAATATTTTAGTGTAAGAAGTATAATATATAGCACTTACAGAAGGCCTAACTTCATGTAATAGACAGAAAACTAATTAAGAGTATATTTGGTATCAGAACAGGTTATGAGAACACAAGACTACGAGATGAATGCACTGGTAACATGTTTTCCATCAAGAAACTGATCAAGTGACCTATAATAAAGAAGCATGTGATTGAGGGTTTTGCACTCCTGGCATAAAATTGAAAGGGAGAAGAACAATAAATAAATTCAGTTTCAAATAAGAGTGTAGGTACAATGTACAAGACACCATGCACTAACTAATAATGAAAGTATATTACATATAGGCAACCCATGAGGCAATGACAAATCAAGGTGAATAATATATTGTGCGATGTGGCACAATTGCACGTGCCAATATAGATTTTACAATGACAGAGCATGCCAAACAAGCAAAATTATCTTATGGATAGCGAAATTCATAAATAATTATAACAAGAGATGAAAAGGTAATTGCTATGGGGTCCTCTAGCCCTTTAGTAATTTTTGAGAAACCAAAAGCCAGAAGAAGAAAAATCATCCAAAGTCCAAACAAAAGTTTATTTTTCAAAATTTTGCACTGCAATCAAGAAATCTAGTTAACATCTTACCATGTTATTGATGGACGATAGCTTCTCAATATCTTCCTCGGTAAGTGCATGTGAAATCCATACCAGAGCAGCATACTGCTTCTGTAAGGACACGGTGAATTGGGAATGCAAAAGTAAAAACACGAAGAGAAATAAAATGGACATTGTGTGCTCTGAAATAGATAAAGTAATTGGCACAAAAATGTTTTTCCATATCAACCTGTTTCTCTGACTCTCCTTCGCGCATCATTTCCCAAGCTTTGCTACCAAGAACTTGGAGATTTTTAACAACAACCTGCTTAGTAAAAATATGTAATGAGATTAAGCCATACACTAGCACAGATGAAGAAAGAATTGTGAATAGTAATGTTTACATATTTATCCTTGGAATTGTTTATCGCATCAGTTATTTCTTGAACATCAGCTGAAGAAAGCAACACACGAGCATTTGAAACTTCAACTAGAAAGGGTCGACCAGATCCAAGCATTCTAACCTGAGAAAAGGGTTGTCCACTCTCGTGTAAGATTGTCATACAAACAACTTCAAAAATAAAAGAGTCATACATCAATATCTTCTCTACCAGCAGCATGAAATTTGTAGCCATCACCTTGACACTTCAGAAGAACATTGTTCCCAACTATCTCCTGAAATGGGTCTTTCTCATCAAAATATCCAAAGAGCAGGGGATTAAGCAGGCAAAGCACAACAGTAGATATAAATATAAACAAGAAAAGGGCCAGTGCATTGAAGATGAATGGTACCTCGACAGATGCTTCACCCATTCTCTCGTCATCTATTATCCAGCGAGATTGACTAACCTTTCTAGAGAACTGTTTGAAATTGAAAGCAAGTTAATTATGATGTACAACAGAAGATGGATGAAAAAACAAACAAGATTGATCTCATGATTTGACTTCACACTTCCGGAAGTCGAACTACATTAGTATGAACTGTTATCTATCTATTGTTATTGAATTTGCTTGTCTCACTTCTTACTTTAATCCCTAGTGGGAAAATCCATCGCATTTCTCCAGACAATAATGGCCAACAATATGACATTGGTATTACCATTTTTTTTCTGTGAAAGGTTAATTTTTGCACCTTCTTTAGACCTGTACCAGTTTCAGGAACTTCAAGTGTTGCTGAAGGAGGGGGATTTTTTTGCCTATAAAGCAAGTATTGCAAAGAAGGGCATAGTAGACATTGATACTTTTTTTCTGGCGAATAGGAAAATAAACAAAACCATGATATGTCATACAAAACAATACTTCAGGTGAAATGAACAAAATACAAATTAAAATCTCTAGGAAAAGAATTGTTCATTACATCTAACAAATTATGTCTGATGAGTTATGAAGTGAATTGCACTAAGGTATTATGAAACACTTCTGTGAATTGTGCAAAGAAAATCTTCATGCAGACCAACATACCTTTAAGTATCTTCCACCAATATACATGGGCATCCTATGACAGAGAATTGACAAACAGCATGGTTGGCTAACCTAAAACAAGGATATCAGTTATACACTTATACTACGTCTTTCGAAAGGACGTTCACGTTTCAAGTATAAGCACCTCTTCTGGAGGTAAAGTGAAGCGCTCCAAAAATACACTATCTACCAAACCTTCCAAAGCTCGACGAACGACTGCATCTGATTCAATTCCATTATCATGTTTGCCATTTTGTGGATGATCAGATTTGCTTTCATGCTCTAAATTCACAGTACTCAAAATAGAAGAGTTAAATGAGCAATCTATTTCCAACATTCTGGTAAGCAAATGGTCTACATCAAACTTAATGGTACTTCAGAATATTTGTTTGGAAAAATAATTCAAAAAATCCAGATATAAATTGCATGCACTTTGCAATCAACTTATATCAGCAGGTGAGAAGCATGACACATTGACACTTGACCCAGCCAATCAAATAAATTTGAGAACATTGTAAACATTGTATTTGATCACACTATACCAAAAACAGCTGGTACTGCAAAAAAAGGTAGTTAATATAGATATATACTAATTCAATTACCAACTTGACCAATAGAATGGATACATGATGTTCTCAGGAAAGGGGTTGATGACATTAATGTTGGTAGCCAACACATGCAATCTCTAAAACCATTGAATCGTGAACAAACTCCATGCATTGATGGAACATATGATTCTTTACGAACTACAAACAAGGGTGCATTGTTTTTGACATTTGCAATTTGGTTGTTTCAGGTTTATATTTACTAAGTTTATATTAGGTATTGCACAAAGGCAATATTTGTCCAAAATTTGTGAGAATGGAAGAATGAACAGTTGAAAACAAATATGTATGGCATATCTACTTTACTAGGAAATCCATCCAAATAGAAAAACCAACTCAAAGTAATTTCAAACCTTGACCTTTAGGATGATGAGGAGATACTGGCTATGTTTGGCAAGGTCACACAGTAAAGAACCCCTCCGTGATTTGGTGCTTTTCAATAGTGAAACAGGCAAACAAGGTGTAGTCAATTTTTTTAATAGGTTAGATTTACCCACTTTGATTTTTTCAGGCAGACCATTTCTTAAAGAGGTTTGTACTAATTTATTTGTAATCCTTGTATAGTTCCACCACACTAGGTTGTAGGTTGCTCTATTAATTTGTTAGGATGGTTTTATCAATAAAAATTTCAATTTCATGATTAAAAGATAAGAAATGAACAAGCAAGAACTGACAGTAGGAATTCAGCGGTTAGTTCGAGAATAATTCCTTAGATCCTGTGTGTAGACAGTTGAATGAGTACCTATTTTCCTTCTTTTGCAGCCCATGTCATCACCCAGTATGTTTTGAAGCTTAACTGAGGCATCCAGATGACTATATAGAAACCGAGTAACCAAGTTTGTTCGGAAAGGATTGACACCACATTTGGTATTCTGCACTCAAAATGTAACCAAGTTTATTATAGTTCTCCTCTATGAGATAGCACCCCTAATTAGTTCGAACAAACAATAGCTCGTTACATATGAATATCAGAAATTGCAAATTACCAAGCATTTCTCAAGTGGATTGACAATTGACAGTTTCAAAGCATCCTTTACAGAAAATTTCTCGGCATGATACTTCTTTTCATACCAATCTTGGCATCCATGTTTTTCTCTCACGTATAACCTATATAATACAGAAAGATATGTAAGCAATGGAATAAAATGGATAATAAAGCAGTGTTCCTATCTTAAAGTGAAAAGGTTACGCAAGAGTACATCCACAGATATACATTCAATGGATGACACCTCCAACTGGATCTCGTGAGCCCAGTGATAAGGGATAAAAGAATCACAGCTAATAGATCCTATCATAAAACTAGAACCCTATCTCAATGAATAGTCTTGTCAATGCTTTACAAAGAAATCATCTTTTTCATAAACCAAAAAGAAAACAGACCAGACCATGTCTGTCAACATTCTGAAACACATTTTTGGACAACAGCTTGACTTGTACTAAAAAACAGGCTATAAACATAAAGAAAACCCTTTGGTAATTACATTATCGTCATCTAAAGTAAAATAAAGCTAAACAATTTAATGCAGTACATAACTAATTGATAATGACGAGCCTGTATGAAGAATTAAACTTCATTTGACAGAATAAGAAAAGAAAAAAATCCTCACCAGAAAGCACGCTCATTAGCAAGTATCGCCGGTGGTATAGATATTTCAATAGAAAAACCATCAATAGCATGCCCTGCTGCCTTAATAATTCCAGAAACACTTGTTGTGAAGCTACCCAAGCAATTGGTTTTCTTAAAAGATGCCTCAACTACTTGTTCATGGGTACAAGCAAACTGTAATATTCCTAGACAAATGATACAGTAACCATTTTCTTTGAAATTGCACGAGTTGTTAGAAGTACTTGGATTGGACACATTCCCATTGGACTCACTCTCGCAGCATTTCAATTCGTTAAGTACTGCTAGCAGGGTAGAATTGGTAACCAAAGAAGAAGAATACAAATCTCCTTGAACACCAAAAAGCCGAAAAATGCATCTAGCACAAACCTGAAGAACAGAATAAAACAATTATAACGGACTTGTGTGTGTACTGAATACTGCAGATCTCCAGGAACTAAACATGACATTTTCTTTAAAAAACGAACATGAAACATGTTTAGGTGAATCAATCATGAAATTTAATAGCAGAATACTTTTGGCTTTTTACTGATTAAAAATGAATCATTTTCTCATTCCTATATTGGCACCACACACTAATTCTACGAGCTGAATAAAATTCTAGGAGCATATACAATAGAAAGGTATTAAATGGAAGCAACAAAAAAGAATAAAAATAGTGGCAAGTAAAAAAAATGGTTACATATGGTTGTATGCTTGGTTTGGAATAAGCTCACAGAAAGATGGTAATTTGCGGACCCAAAAGGGAACCAAGAGGGGGCCCAGCCTGGGTCTGCAATTTCCTTGTATATATCTTGGTTAAACTTCAATTCTGATTTTTTATTTATAAGTTAAATATGATGATAAGTTGATTAGGCCTCACTCGTTCAAAAATAATAAAAAATCAATTAATAAGGTATGAGAACATTTCATGATACAAGTAATTAGGTTTGTGGTCTGTGGGCTTAAGTTGGCCCCTACTGGAAAAAAAATCTACGTCTGCGACCGTATGTTATTATCAAATTCCAGGGAAAATCCGCAAGTTCACACGAGCAATCACCGAAACAGATCATTTAAAAGGCCCTAATTCCAAAACTCAACTCAAACCACAATTTTCCACATCTCATCACACTCCAAAATCTAAACTAATAAACTACTTACATTCAAGCTACAAATCCGACAACATCATTAGCGAACCATAACATGAAACAAACAAACAACAACCAACAGTTACTCCGTGATCAAAACAGAATACTGGCAAAGAACTAAACGAGGAATGGAGAAAAGAACGAACCCCAATTGAGATCAACTCTTGCACGACGTCAGGCGGAGGGAGGTGTTCGGAAACAGCTTCGGTTATGGCGATCCGATCCTCTTCCATCTCTCTCTCTCTCTCTCTCTCCTGCGATGGTGAAGTGAAGGCTGCGCGCGGGCAGTTGAGGGTTTCGGCCTGCGATTTTTGCTGCACGGAGCGGTTGCGGGTACGGGTTCGTAAAACGGATTAAGGATCCGATTATGGTTAAACGGATCTTCTTTAGGTTTTAATGGATTATTTGTTGGATATCGGATTTTCAGATAGGATAAAAAGATAAATGAATAGTGAATAGGGTTGTTCGTGGGGCGGGTTTGACCCGCCAACCCGCCCCGCCCCGCGTAGGGCGGGTTGCGGTTGAAAATTTTCCTACCCGTGACCCGTTAACCCGCCGGACTAAACGGGGCGGGTTGCGGTTAATGTGTTACCAACCCGTTTACCCGTTACAAATATAATTATTAAAAAAAATACATATTTATGTATTAAAATTTTCGTTATTTCATTAAACTTCTAAAATTTCTTCTAAAATTAAAATTTTCCTACCCGTGACTCATTAACCCGCCACCCGTTAACCCGCCGGACTAAACGGGGCGGGTAGCGGCCCAATTTTTTTTTACCCGCCCCGCCCCGTTTGCCCGCCTGACTTTAGTGGGGCGGGTAGCGAGCGGAGCCAAACCCGCCCCGCCCCGTCCCGTTTGCAGCCCTAATAGTGAAAATGCAAGAAGGGAATAGATTCATTCAATAGAAGATGAAATGTGAATCTTTTCTACGGTTTGGATAAAAATAAGTTGGATGTTTCACTTAAGTATTTTCGTATTTTCTACGATACCATTTGTATCTTGGTATAACTGCTTAAATACTGTACACGTGTTGTTGAGCTAAAATACCTTTCATGTGTCATTTCTTTTGCTCGTTTTCATTCTATTTATGGTAGACTTAATATGGTAACATTCGTTTTTATTGTTTTGAGGTATCTAACCCTCATGTCTTCAATAAGGCATTTTCAACGTATAGAACGTGTGTGTGTAAATTCCTCCATTAGTAACAAATTACAATATAGGATAGGACATTTATAGCAAATCTTCCTCCACTAGTAACAAATTACAATATAGGTCATTTATAGCAAATCACCAACTTTCTTCTAGGTGATAAACATTCTCTTTAATTTCCTCCAATAATGCATAAATGTGATTTTAATTCTTTGCCATAACATAAAGAAATAAACTAATCCAATAATGAGAGTAATCTGAAGTTGATGGGCATAGCATAGGACCACCACCCATCAAAAGCAAGGTCGGCTATGATCTTGTAGGTGGCCTGAGTCGGATGGGTGTAGTCCCACATCAAGTACTCGTCACGGTTGGCGCAGTAAGTGGTGCTAGGCGTGCATGGTGCTTCTCCATTCCACGCCCCCACCCCACAACATGCACTCTTCTTCTCCTTGAACCCTTCATATATATCACCAACCAATCAAACAGTTAGTGTAGCATCCCGAAATAGCGGAAAATTTAAAAATTTATAATCAAGACAAAGAGCACAATAATCAAGACGGGACTGTTACTTCTCATAAACAATAAAGCGGTGCACCATAATACATCAGAGTTTGCCAAAAAGAATACATGATTACAACAAAACGATAAGGGAAGATAGATGTAATCATGTGGACCTCAGTGGTCTGACTAGAGGATCCGACTCCAAACGCGCGCGCCCGCCGATCACCACCCCACTGGACCTACTGCGGTCCTGAAAATATATAACAACAATGTCTGAGTTTCCAGAAGGAAACCCCGTATGCCAACTCACCTATATATGCATGCATTACACAATGAACCTATCATACTAGTAGCATGTCATGGCATCGACAGAAATGGAAAACAGTTCCCCCGAAGGGTAAAACAGGACATCAGTCCGACAATCAACAACGAGTCTCCCGAGGAGACCTACTGCAGGCACATGCAGTCTTACAGCACGCGACATCGCACCCCCCACACGCGGCTACACTACTCAAGGGTTCGGCAGGGAGCATCTGTCACGCCTGCGGGCCGATAGAATACAGATCTGCAAATCTCAGTGGTCGGAGTCACAGGGACCAACGGGGCCGTCGCCCGGAAGGTTGATGTGAATTTTATTTATACCGCAAGTGCACGGCGTCTATGAAGACGTGGCAAGTACGGGTCGAACACAAGGAGGGAGAGATTTCGTTGTTAGTGTGATGTCGATTGGGGGAAAGAGTCTTTTATTGTACTTCTTTTTTTTTCTTTTTTTTCTTTTTTTCTTTTTTTTTCATATAACTATGTACAAACATAAGTTCCCATCTTCATTTGTCAAAAGACATCAAATGGGAACCTCAAGAGTGGGTCAATGCACTTGGAAAGGGAACATGACACCACGCGGGGCCAGAATACGCATGCGTGGGCCCCCTTCACAAAGAGCACCAGATGAAACGAGAGGTTCATGAATTGGACGCAAAGGCATCTCATTCAAAGGATCAAACTGAAAGAGCTTGAACCTCTCAAGAGTTTGGGGAATAAGGGGCAACGGAAGAAAAATATCTCCCGTTGCGGAACTGAAGTTATGATCATCAATCCAAACTCTCCAACCAACAGGCTGGTGGGTCGGAACGAGGTCAAGCACCTCGTTATGCATGTCCAACTCACCAGGAGAACAGGAAGTGGGTCTCATACCCAAGGTATCCTCCAAGGAACTCCTAATACCCTCATGAGCAATGTGGTTGTTTGATGTTCCATCATTTCCAAGATGATCAGGAACAATAGGGAGAGGCAAACTCTCATCAGGTTGTTTGAAATTGAGGGTACTAGGGAGCTCTTGCTCCACCAGAGGTGAGTCCTTAAGAGGCACAACATGAAGATCATGTGGCTCAAGGGCCACGGGACAAAAAGATAAGGCACAATCATGTGCCGACTCATAATGAAACTGGTCCAAGTTATTCTCAATTTGAATCGAATCCTCCACTAAGTGATCATGAATTGAAACCCCAAGTCCCTCAGACTGACTAGGAGTTTGACTTTGAAAGGTTGTGCTTTGAATTTGTGGATGTGGTGGTGGTTCGATATCAAAAGAAGAATCCTCATGTTGACAAGAAAGGTTACTCTCCTCACATTCACGTAATTTCTGCGACATTTGACTCACTTGCAGTGTCATATTTTGTATGAACTGTTGAGTGGTTTCCATGAACGTAAGGAAAGTTTGTTTCAAGGAATCAGGTATGCGGTCAACGATGAGGTCCAAGTCAGAGCTTGGGAAATTTTGGGGTTGGGTGTGGATGGGCTGAGAATGAGTCCAATGATTTGGGGTGGGGTGTTGGTAGAATTCTGGGTATTCGGGAGGAGGATACGGGGGTGAAAATGAGGTATAAGAATTTGGATAAGATTTGTCTCCCCATGAATCCATCACTCTCGGGTTGTACGCGGATGCGTAATGGTCATAATGAGCATTTTGGGAAAATGTGTGCTCATACTCAGGCTCAGGGGGAACATAAGGACATTCCCCGATAACATGACCACTCAACCCACAACAGTCGCACGGTACGGCTACTGGAGCCACCGGGGCACTCATGTCGTCTGCCATACGCATGAAAGAGGCCAAAGTTTGTTGTAATGTCTCAGTTTGTTGACCAGCATATGATCCGGCATAACTAGATTGTGGTCTAGCAGTCGGTGCCTCTCTCATGTTACCCCAATATGAAGACTGCTCAGTCACAAAATTGCGATCATCCCAACCATACGGGGTGTTAGTCTGAGCCACCCCAGGTTGCATGGGTCCGGAGTACCAGGGAGAATCGTCCTGGTCCCAACAATGATATGGATGGTCGCCCATGTAACCATCCATCTCAAGAAAAACTCTCGAGTCGATCACTCTCACCACCACGAGGCTAAGCTCGCAAAAAGTGCTCGACTCGACCCTAAAACGCTAACAGAGAGTGTAAAGGGGAGGAGACTATAACGTAGAAGAAGGTGAGAAGAAGATGACACAGAGGAGAAGGGAAGAATCCCTAGAGCTAGCGAGGGTACAAGGTGAAGGTAGAAGCCTAACTAGCAAGCATGGCTCAAACAATGTAAGGCAATGGGTCCTTAGGCTAGACGACGCCTAACTTCGAGGTCACTAGCCTCGACACGCCTCACCTCCCTACAACGAGGACCACAATGCCCAGCAAGTAATACCAGATCCGGAGATCCAGTACCTCCTACTATCGACAAGGTAGGCAACGCCGATCAGGTCATGGCGGTCTCAACTAGATTACTCTCCTAGTGCGTCCGAATTCCTAGGGCCAATGTCTACTTGCTTTTAGTTAAGGCTTTACTTGAGTGTGCTTTTTGGGGCTAAGGGAGGGGTGATGAAATCCCCCACCTTATCTTTGAAGTCTATAGGTGATGCCCCTTAAAGATGTTTTGAAATCTTAGGCTAGCAAGCAACTCACCAAACAAGCACTCACCTCACTCTTGTTTCGATGCAAACCTTACTCACTAATGAATGTCCTAATGCGTGAATGAGTGATAAGGAATGCGTACCTCGCTCCAGCAATCAACGACAAAATGTAAAGCAAAGAAAAGAAAGATGCATGCAAGGTCTACATATGATGCATGACCTAGATGGCAAGAAGTCTAATCTTTTGCTTTGAGTTTTATGGTCCAAGTTGATTAAAGGGGATTGAAATTAAATCTGGGAGCAAACTAAAGATCACAACATGCAAAATTGGGCTCCCAGATAACTACAGTGAACAACATAACAACTGGAACAAATTTGCGAGCAATTGAGGCTCACCAGGCCGCCAATTGGCGGTCCCAGACCGCTGATTGGCGGTCACTTTGGGGTCTTTTGCTCTCCAATTACTCCAGTCGCTTCCCCTTGATCATCAGGTTCCCTGACACTAAGAAAAACTGAAAACAAAAAATTAAAAACCCCTCGAATCGTCCAAACCAACGTCTAGACAGAGCACCTCCCCGGCAACGGCGCCAAAAACTTGATTGATTGTTTTATATTTAACCGCAAGTGCACGGCCGCGTTGAAGCGGTGGCAAATACGGGTCGTCCACTGGGAGGTGTGTCGACACTTGGTTTGTGCGAAGGCGAGAGGTAAAGAAAGGGAAGAAAGGTTGGTTACACTAAACTACACTAAAACGCAAATGGAAATGGAAGAAGAGCAAGAAAACTAAACCCCAAAGGGGGTAGAGAAATAATGTGAACATAAAGAAGTGTGTGTGTGTTCATTAAGCTCCTCACAACATGTAGTGCATGAAATCATAAAACTACATCCAACTTTGCCTCCACATGAATTAAGATATGACTACATCATTAAAACATACAAGACAATAATTGGAATGAAGTTACATGAACTCAAGTATAAAGACTATACCCTACTATGCCTCTACATGAATTAAGATTTCACTACATCATTAAAACATACAAGACATTAGCTAAGGTAAAGGCAACAAGAGCACATACACTACAAATTGTGTTTCCAACATTAACTTCATCCATATCCTAACCTTATCATTCCCCATAAAATAGGTCCACTAATCAAAGCATAAGCTAAGCTTCATTCAAGAGCATTAGCCTATCAAAGATAAGAGTGGAGACCCATTAGATGGTTATGGAAATCATATAAAGCTCAAGGGATAAAAATAACACACACTTAATACACTACATGATTATATCACATATTTCTCCACCCCCCAAATGGGGATGGAACTACTCACTACTCATTACACTACTGATTAGACTAAGCAAAGAAAGCATAATACTGAAATGAAAGTTAACTAAGAAGGCAAGAAGCATTAAAGAAACATAAAAGGAAAGGAAAGACTAAACAAACATGCACAAATTAAAAGACAAGATTTAAAGAAACTAGAAGAATTATTTTATTAACAAAATGACTCACATTGAAGGTAGCATTCATCTCCACCTTGAGTTTTTGCTTCAAGGCTCACTCCTTAGTAGAGAGAATGCCACCAAGCAATGGGTAATTACAATGGAAGGTGAAGAGTTCTATTTATAAGCATGGAAAAAGCTAATCGGGGACAATCCCCCGATGTGGGACTAAACCAATACCAAAAATAGACTAAACGAACATTAATACAAGTCCAGGAGAAATTTCGACGGATCCTGAGCAATATGGACCGCCAATTAGCGGTCCAAGACCGCCAATTGGCGGTCCAAAATTGTCGGATCGTGTTGGAATTTGTTGTGGGCTTTGCTTTCTGGTATTGTTGGTCTTTGATGCGGTTACTCGACTTGTTGGAGCTCCGACCCGAATAGAATTGGTAAACTACTCCCCATGATGGTGTGGAGTATTCTGTTTTGCTCTTAGGTCCTTCTGTCTTACATTCAGGTCCTTCTCCTTTGCATCTTGGTCCCTAGATCTCACCATTCAGTCCTTTTTCCCAGCTTTTGGGTCCTTTCATGGCTCTTCTCTTCAAACCTCTTTATTCCTGAAAACTAAACATAAAACTCGTCACGTAGCATTGCTTAGGTGTAAGATAATGGATATAAGATACAAATATGAGCATGAAATGATGTCAATCAAATACAGATCTGCAAATCTCAGTGGTCGGAGCCACAGGGACCAACGGGGCCGTCGCCCGGAAGGTATAACAACAACATCTCGGTAGGTGCCCAGCCGAGGAAAACAACATAGCCGGAACAACTTCGGCTCAACAATCACCATCGCCGGCACAACCTCGGCGGCATCACCGGCACAACATCGGTGGTCCATCACAACAGTCCGGCACAACATCGGACAAAACCAGACCGAAGTCTGCCAGGTCATCAGGCTCCTCGAGCCGCAAACACCAACCGCGCCGCTATAAAAGCAGGGCAGCGACCTCCGTAGCCCGTGGGCCGGTAGTCACCTCACCCAACGCCAGTTGCGTGCCCGCACAACATCAACACTGGGATTCGCGATCCCTCAGGCCTGCTATACTACAATAAGTCCAATCAATCCATAACATTTGTCACGCTCCATACCTGGAACTGACGCGTCCCGAACACCCACACTCTTCCCAACGACGGTCCCTGGGTAGACACGCATCACACGCCCACCGTCACCTCCCGGCTCACGCACAAGGCGAGGACACGAGTTTCCGTGGCAAAGTTGGCGTTCACAAAGGGAACCAGGAATTCTGTCCTGGGTCCAAACGGTCGACCGTAAGAGGTGATTCGGTCGACCGTTTCCAGAAAGGAATCGGTCGACCGTCCCTAACACGGTCTACCGCTGTGCACATAACACAATCCCCCCAACGGTCTACCGAAGGTCTAAAATCGGTCGACCGAACGAGGTCAAAATCTGGAGTTTGGTCAACATTCAAATCATCCTATCGGTCGACCGACTCAGGGGTCCCGGTCGACCGAAAACTAACAGTACAACATTTTTAATCTTTTAAATCCATCGGTCGACCGACTCAGGGGTCTCGGTCGACCGACAACAGTTAGGGTCAACCTATATTTTCTACGTCATATAACGGTCGACCGAACTCAAGCCTACGTCCGAACAACATGCAATATACACAAATAAACTTAAGTTCCGGTCGACCGAACACAATGCCTCGGTCGACCGAAACGCAACAGGCAGTACAGATATACATGCACTCGATCGACCACCCAAGGGCCGGTCGACCGTCCGGTCGTCTTCAACCTCGCGCCAGCCGAGGTTTCTTCGCCCAAACGCGACGTCGGAGAGGCCTCCGACCTCCTCCGACCGACCAACACGACCCTCTCATGAGTGTCAACAACAAAACCACACTAGAGAGCGGCATACCTCAAAAGAAACGACGAAAGTGCCGGAGCTCCGCTCGCGCACGTCGCCTCCGGTGATCTCCTCGTGCGCTCAACTCCGCACCTCTCCTGCCTGGACCGCCTCACACCTCACGCCGACGCAGCCTCCTCCGCCTGAGCTTGAGCGACTGAGGAAGAATGTGTGTGTTTGGTGAGAATGGAGGAAGAAGAAATGAGGAAGGAGATGAAAGAAGGAGAAGAAGAGAGAGAGCCTTATTTAAAACTCGTGCTACAGTAACCCCAACCCTTCACCTTCCCATGCAATCTCCTGCACACTCACTTCCCCATGCAAACCACACTCTAACCATCATCAGTCCACTAACCCTAGGTTAGGGATCTAACAGTTAGCTAATTAATTAATAGAGAGATTTAGCAAATTGTCATGGGATCACTCGTTTGACTTTGATGCTTGAATCAAAACTATCATGTTTTATTTCAACAGTAAAATGTTGTTAGATGAAATAACATAATAGTATTAGCCATTTAGTAGATATTTGACGTTGGAGTAGTATAAAGCACGCAATATTGCTTCTTATCTTTGTCTTTTAGTTAAGTGCACTAAAAAACTAGTAAGCGCCTGAGAAGGTACACCTGTGTAGAAAGATGTCAAGCTATATATATAAGTAGTGATAAATTAATTAAAGGTGTGAATCCGAAAAACACACGATGACCAATACCACAAACATTTTGTAGGATACGAGTGTCACTGATAACAAAATAATAAGTTTTATGTTCTTGATTGTTGTTCTTAATATCAACCAGATGTTCATATTGTAGAGTTTTACGGTGGAATAGATAAGATTTGAAGAACATATTTTAATGATGTGATGTGACTTGTATCTTGGAGGTATGGTTAGAGTAAATTTTCAAAAGAAAATCAACTACTTGTTTCAAACAATGAGTACGTTGCTCACCAATTAAGTTGCTCCGCACTGGCTGCAATATGAGTTGTAATTTCATGGGCATTAGCGAAAGAGAACTTAAATCCTGATAATTTCAATTTGAGACTCCATAACATCTTTCGTGTGGCTTTGTTGTAGCTTCGAGACAGATCATTGAGCTCAGACCCCTAAGAGCAGGAGTGCATGCAGCCCACCATTCCGGTGCCGAAAATCGCGAATTTCATCGCAGCTCCAAGATCGTACAATTTCTGCAATTTTCAGCAACACATACAAAAGGCACCATCGTTTCGAGGAATATATGAATTTGAACTCACAGAAAGGAGGGTAGTGAGTGGAAATAATTAAAAAGATATTGCACGATATATAGTTTTATCATAAACAAATCGACCTGTATGTATTTGGTTTTAATATAGTTAAGATGAAGAATCGTACCTTTTAATTTTCTTGCTTCATTTGTCGAAAAAATTTGTGCTCCGATTATCTTTACACTGAATTTTATTAAAAATCCAAAAAAAGTAAAAGATATAGACCTGGAGTTGGCGTTTGAATTGGGCAGACAGAGAAGAAACAAAGTGGCAGTTGAGCGTTTGTGTAACGTACCTGACAACAGCGGAAAATTTAAACAATAATAAAGACCGTCAACGGTCAACACAGGACACGTCATGGGAAACAAACCAACATATATATAAAATATATAAGATATAGACCCACGTGGAAGTCAAACTATACAAATGAGTCAACTGTGATTACAACAAAAGTGAATATACATGTAATCATTACCTCAACAAAAGATATACAAAAGAGGACAGGATCTGATCCCGGGGGCACCCTCCTCGTTCACCACCTGACTCTAATGCTACTCGCTACCTGAAATGAAAACAAACAAACATGTCTGAGTTCCCTGAAGGAACCCCGTATACCAAACCTTCTAAAATACAAAAAGGAATTAAAGACAATGCAATACAATGCACATGATCATCCACCTCGGGCCCACAATAATGCCCTCACCGCCTCCGCGGCACTAAACCACTCCTGCCACTAGGGTCAAGTCAGTCCACCGCTGCCTCACAAGGGTCAGTCGACACCACTGCTCCCCAAAAGTGCAGGAAGGAACCCCCGGTACACGTCGCCACCCCAGGAGCGAGTCAGCCCGCCGAATACACAACTCGGGTCAGACGACAGCCGCTGCTCTCCCAAGAGCCGTCATACGCGCACCCTGCCGGAACATCCTCGGCCTACCACTAAACCCTCGCAAACTGCCCAAGGTTTACGGCACACATCCCTCACACCCCGCTCGGTAAGAGAGGCAACAGTAATACAATAATACGCCTTCGTCGAAGGTGAAATTCGTAGCTCTCAAGGCCGGTAATCGACCGTCGCCTCAGAGCCGGTAGTCGACCTGTACTCAACGGATCGCGTTTGGATAAATCCACCAACTTGCGGCAGATCGGTCGACCGCTAAAAGCACTCCGGTCGACCGGTCCCCCACACAGTACACGGTACTGTACAAACAAGTCTACCGGTCGAACCACGCCAACCGAATTACCGACCAATCGGTCGAACAAAAGTCATCTAGCGGTCGACCGTTTGGATGGTCTACGCTATACCAATTTATATAATATATATATCCGATCGGTCGAACCAAGGGGTCGTTCAACCGATAACAGGGATTTCAACATTTTGCCTAAGTGGTATTCGGTCGACCGGAACTGCTATACAGTTCGATCGAAACATCACAGGCACTCTACCGCTTAATTAAAATGCTCAGTCGGTCGACCGAAAGTTAAAAGCGGTCGACCGTTTTGATGGTCAAAGCTCCCAACCGACTTAGCATCGAATAGATCGGTCGAACAAGGTTAAGGACGTTCGACTGTTTAATAAGTCAAAATCCCCAACCGACCCATTCTCATTATTTTTCGGTCGACCGGCTAAGTGGACACGTTCGACCGATAACAGCATCAACCCTTTTCCCGCACAAATCTGGCATAACGGTCGACCGTCCATAGACATCGTTCGACCGTTCGCGGGTGCAAAACAATATAATAATAGGATCGGTCGACTGCCCACAGGCACCGGTCGACCGATCGTCGTCTTCAACCTCTGAATTGGTTGCAATCCGACGGGGAATTCGACACCAACGTCGATCCCCTACACTCACAAAGCTCATGTGAGTTATAATGAAGATTTGGTATACCTTTTGGTCGAGTGAAGAAGCCTCCCGAACTTGAGCCACTTCACTCCTCTTCTTCTTCCTTCTTCCAACCTTCTCTCGCGCTTCACTCTCTCTGAAAAGGATTTAGGTGAAGAAAACGCCAACCCTTATCTCCTCTACAACTTCTCCTTAAATAGGCAATCCAACCTACACCTCATCCAATCAAAACCCACCAACTCTCTCTCCTCTCACGTTCCAACACCTCATTCACTGTTCCAAGATTAGATTAGTGTTAATTAGGTTTAGGTTTAGTTAATTAAGGTGTTTTAGATTAGGTTCTTACAGTTTGGTTGAGCCCACCTGTTTCCGCAAAGAAAGCGAACATGTCGTTATTCGCTGTGCTGAAAATAAACATCGATTTCGCTAGGAAGATCTTTGCCTTTCTTTCACCCATTGATTCCTTCAATCTCTTCACAGAGCTCTCGAAGAATTTGATCTGAGTGTTCATCGATAACGATACATTCTCACCCTGTTTAACCAAATATATACATTGTCAATCTAATAATCATGGATGTGGTCAAGGATGGTGACTAATCGTAGTTCTATAAATTTAGTTGGTTCACTGTTGTGCAATAATTATGGAATGTACTCGTAAGATTGTTAATTAATGTTGTACAAACTTTGTTTTTTTTACCGTAGTTCTTTTTTGAGGAGGATTCATGACTGCATTACAATTTCTTAAGAAAATTCTAAGTTAAATTCAAAAGTTGAACTAGTAACTTTTGACACAAAATACGATCAGACACTTTATACGTCAGTGAATTACCCAAGAGTTCTGCTCAGAAATGCAGGAAGACGTGGTCGTATATGTGGATGCGGGTAGGATGCACATCGTATATGAAGGATGTAAGGTCTCGATACGTTCCGCATGGTTGCTCGTATACGTGATATATTTCAAAAATAATATTGTCTGAACTTTGTTTTTTTACTCTGATTTGTTTAATATTGAATTGTTGATGTTAGAATATATATAATTTATATATCTATATTATTAAATTGCAAACCGCATATACACCCGCATTGTATCCTTATACTGTATATATAAGATGTGGTGTCTCGTCACATCCAATCTGCATCTCGTATTTCTGAATTTTGTCGAGAAGTGTACAATATTTTCGTTAAAATATATTTTTCAGCAAGGGAATTGTTCGTGTTTTACCGTAGTATCAAAGACTCCGGAACCACCAGATGCGAAGTTGACGCCATTAAGCTCTTGCGAAGGAGTGGTGATGGAGAGAGCCGCTGGAGGGCTCGCTTTGAACCCCATCTTTTGAGCTGTTTCAGGTCGTCAAACACATGTTAGAAATGTCATGTCGGCAGCAACACATATGTAGATTTCAACCTCTCATGACTCTCATGTTTGGTTTGTGTCTCCATCACTTGTACGTGAGTCTCATCTACTGTGGCATGTTAATTTGGTGTATTGTCATTTCAAACAAGAATCATGCGTTTTGGGTTCAAATTTTTCCTTGCAACATTTTTTTAATTAAATTCCAAAGTATAACTAAATGCCAAATGCATAACCCGCTTAATTCAGTCATAATATCTTGATTATTTGAAGATTAAGAACATTTACGTATTACGTTCTTATAAATCTATCACCACAGGTAGTAGAAACAATGATGAAGTTGGATGCATTAAATCTGAAAACGATGTTTAACTCCTGTATGTAGACACATTAATGTGGTTATGTTTCCTGAGAAACACAAAATACTTTCCGTTAAACTTCCGAAACCTGAAGGCCGACGATGCAAATATTAGAGTTTTTAGTCGATGTCTCCAAACTATATACTTCAACACACACAAAGTGTTTGAAGATCGTTCAAAATTCTAAAGAAATTGAGCTTACCTAAAAAATCCACTCCAATATATCCATTGCAAAATCTCCCGGTCGGCACTCCGGTAGGGTAATCAATACCATTATGTTCGTAATCCGCCTTGGTGGACGCATCTCTGGGAAGATAGTTGTTGTTTCCAACGTCGGCGTTGAGTCTCCGAAAACATAAATTGCCGTAACTCGAGCATCAGTCGTTTGACACGTGGCACCGAGGAGGAGGACGGCCAGAATGGTGGCCGGAATGATCATTGGCGTCGGGATCAGTATTTCTGTTGCTAAAGTCATTTTGGAAGTGGAGGTCAAATTAGGACTGACAATTCGGGTCATGACACGAAATTCGAACCCGAACCCGACACTAAATATCACGATTCGGGTCGACACGAATGACACGAACTGTAATTCGGATCAAGTTCGGTTGATATATTTCGTGTTTCGTGTAATTCGAGTTGACACGAATAACCCAAATTAAAAATACCAAAATCCCAATATTACTAAACCTAACCTAAATCACATCTCACTCGGTCTCCACTCTCCTTCACAAACTCCTTCAGCCGCCTCCAAGTCTCCAACACAAATCTCATCCACCCCGTCTCCACTCCTCTCGCCGTCCTCTCCTCTCGCCGTCCTCTCCTCTCATCATCTTGTCTCCTCTCCTCTCGCCGTCCTCACCACTCGCTATTCTCTCCTAACGCTATCCTCTCCTCTCGCCGTCCTCGCCACGTCGTCACCTCTCGCCGTCCTCGCCACGTCGTCACCTCTCGCCGTCCCACCACTACTTCTCCTCCACTTGTGTCGCTCTTCCTCTGCCGAAGCTCAGCCAAAATCCCCCAATTCCTTCCTCCACGCATGCTCAGGTAAGGTTCCAATCGGAAGTCAAAACCGTCCCTTTTGCTTCTTTCTCTGCGTAAAACTAACTGGATGGAAACTTAACGATGAGTGTGATTTTAGGGTTCCGATGGGTGAATCTAGCCTTGTTTGTCAAATGCTTCCGTTCGATTGTTCACTTCCGTTTAGCCCCAAATTACTTTCTTTTTCTGAGTTTATGATTTTTTTTTTTTGCCTTTTCCGATGGGTGGTTATGTTATTTAGAAACTTATTTGAGGAGAATTTGTGTGTTTTCCCAATTTTTGTGCTCACTGTTTGAAGCTGGATTAGGAGAGGTAATTATCGTGTTGATTTTGAATGAATAGACTTTGCATGCTTGGGATTGTATCATCCGTGATGAAGTTAAGTATCCTTGTGTGTTAATGCCCTGAGTTCAGAAAAATTATGTGATGCCAAAAACATGTTTGTGTGTATTTTGGGGGTGTTTGTGTTAGTTTTGGTAGTCGATTGTGGAGATGTTGGTGGTAGGATGAAGTCGATGAAAATACATTTCTGACTCCTGCTGAAATAAAATTTCATATTGTTATGATGAAAGCAACCAATTTTTAAAAGCTCAGTTATATTAGAGAGATCTGCTAAAAGATTCAAGCTGGTTTAGAATTCTTCAAGCTGGTTAAAAATAATCTTGTAAAGATAATGCATTCCTGTCAATTAGTTCTTCAAGCTGTTAAATAATTCTTCAAGGTGGTAGTTGTTAGCCCTTCTCTTATCTTCCATATGTTAACATACAGGTACATCTTTTTTGTCACTTTACTGAGCTCTGAGCATTCCTGAGTCATTACTGGGTATGTATCCCTCATAAGCTGGCAGTATTAAATAATTGCAACCTATTTCTTATATAATTAGTTCCATAATGGTTCCTCTAGATCCAATTTTGCTGCAAATAAGAAAATGTTGGCAAATTCGTGTCAACACGAACACGAAAAATGGATTCGTGTCATCGTGGGTCGTGTTCGGGTTACCAAATTCGTGTTCGGGTTTAATAATAGTTTTTCGTGTTCGTGTCGACTATTTCTTAGTAATTTGTGTTCGTGTTCGGGTCGAGATTAAATAATTCGTGTTCGTGTCAAACACGACACGAAACATGAATTTGGCACCCCTAGGTCAAATGATTTGTGAAGCACTTGGTAGCAATATGTGGTTGCTTTATAGTGTCACGATATGGCTTACGTGTGAGTTTAGTATTAATTATTAGAGTAGGACAATAAAATGTGAAGAAAATCATGTGCCCACGTTTGTCACCTTCCAAAACTTTGGATCCAATAATGCAACAAGACTCCTGATTAAATGGTAAGAACACTTTCAAGATAGGAAGTTGGGATGTGTAGTGATATTACCCGAAAGTAGTTATTAACTGTAAAATTGGTAGTTGGTACTGTAAACTTTGTTAGTTTTATTATCCACCACAATTGTCTACGAAATCTATAGATTTTGTTTCTGCATCAATTATAATGCTTTGGATTTCGGTAGAGTTGTTGAACTTAGGAAAAAGTAGTGGGCGGAACTAAGAATTTCGTTGAGGGGTGAGCAAAACTATAAAGAAAAAAAATCATCAACTTATCGTTCAACCTATGTTATTTCATTTAGCTGTGCAACTTTTACCTATAAGAATCTTAACTGCCCAAGCAAGAGACCTCTCCTAGTGGAAGCATATGCAAATTTCATTTTCAGTTTCAAGTTGAATAACGGGGACGAAAATCAAGGAGTGTTGTAAGCAAAAAAATACGATCAAATTAGATTTGGATTCATGACATTGTAAGTTAAATCTTAAGGTAGCATTGTCTATATATATACCAGAAAAGTAGATGTAGGTGAGTAGGTCATGTACAAACAATCCTAGAAATAGAACAAATGATGTGGAGTAAAGAGAGTGTAGGGCGGGTGGGGTAGCTCGGACATGGTTAAGAGTGTTTTTTGGATGGGTGAGGTGGGTTGACGTGGCGTGGCGGATAGAGGAAGCAGGGCGCCCGAGGGTAGCCCGGACATGGTTAAACATGGTCTTGGAACCATGGATGTTAAATTCTTCTCTAAAAAGAAAGTTTTACCCATAAACAGTCATCATGTTACGCCCAAACCAATTTTCAGAAAATCTAAAACCCAACAAGAGTCTGAAAAGTCCTCTATCATCTCTAACCTCTCTTGTCCTTAATCCTAAATCCTAATCCTAATCCTCACCTCCCTTTCCCCACGACACCCCTGCCCTGACCCTCTCCTTCTCCGACGCGTCTCCACCACATCACCCATTGCCGTCGCCGGTGGGTCCAACTTCGCCTTCTCTTTGTAACTACCGATTTTCGTTTTTTCTAATGGTCAATCTTCACTTCTAGCGCAAAAATAAGTCCCAATAGTCTTAGATTTTCCACACTACTGAAATAGAATCACAAATTTTTGATTTTGCAGTCCAATAACATCTCCAAAAAATCTTTAAGGCGTTTATGATTAACATTTGATGAAATTACAATTACTCTTACGGTCCGTTTGAAATCATTTTTTGATTCCTGAAAATCGAGAATCAAATGTGATTTTCAATTGAAAATTACAAACTTAGAATCTCGGTGCTTATGCAGTGGTACGCATGGGAACGATTCTAAGATTTGGTCAAATTTTAGGAAATCTGATAGTCGAAATGTGATTCCGTCATTCCAAGTGGATCCTTAACCTAGTTTCCTACTCGAAATGTTTGTATATGTGTGGAGTTGCATGCCTATCGTGTATTTCCATAGTGGGAATCGCTGAATTAAATGGGCAAAAGAAAGAAAATGTCGGGCCTTGCACATATTGGTGTTCTTTGTGACTACGGTTCCACCATTTAGGCAACAAGTACATAAATGTCGTTATAGTTGGCTGCTAATCTTTTTTTTCCAGGAAAGTATTCAAATTTGGAATTTTAGGGTTCCATGTAAATATATGTTGTTTTTTAGTTTTTTTTTTGTACCAGTGTCCTTTTTATTCAATCCAACTTGTTTGGCATTTGGCAATCACTGTTATAGTATTATCTATCGATTGATGAAGTCTTATTACTGATATGGGGACTTATGAGTTTTCTGAAAGTAATATTCCACCTGATGGACTCAAGTACTTTTCTGACATTATTCTCATGCTTACTTTTTGTAGGACCAAGATGGTGAATGCAATCAAAGGTTTGTTTATCTCTTGGTATGTATGAGATGTGGATTTTCTGCTTAATTGATCTTGAAGAAGTCATTAGAATTCTTTTGCTTTAGCTCTCATTTTGATGGTTGCATTATTTCAGTGATGTCCCCATGGCGCAGTTCATCGTGAGCATGAATGCTTCACTTCCGGCTTCTCAGAAGTTTATCGTCCACATGCTTGATAGCACCCACATATTTGTTCAACCGCATATGGGAGAAATGATCAAGAGTCGCATCGTGGAGTTCAGAGATCAGAACTCATACGAAAAGCCAGCTTAATTCAGTTCAAAATGCCTTGCAGTTTGTCCCTTTGGAACACCTAAAGAGATTACAATAAACATCCCTTCTCCAGTTGTCTACATCTGCTTCACTTCCCTAATAACTGATAATTACATTGCCAAATCGCTTTTGTTGTGCATGAGACAAGTAGGTTGAATGTGTTTCCGCTCCTGTTGTGGATTTTGCTATAGTTTGAATTGTTTTTGGAAGAAATATACAACATTTACTGACTTTTATTAGCTTCACATATATGACAGACCTCATCAAGTTTTTGGTTATGTTGAGTCTTCAACAGGCCGGAGCATGAGCTTCCAGATTCACTGCTAGAGGTCCCTGCAGGACTTGAAATTATGATAGCATGAGCTTCAGTTTTATTTAGTTTGGAGTTTGGGCGACCTCTTCCCAGGGAAAAGAATTGAACTTATGAATTGTACACTTCTTTATTAGCGGTTTAAAATGACTGCAATTAATCTAGTTCTCATTCTAGAATCCAGATGATTACCACTAGGATCCTAATACTACAGAGTGCCAAGCACTGAGTATGCTTCTCCTCAACAATTAATCAGTCAATAAGCAATTAAGCATCTTAAAACTTCTCGGGCTAGATGATTCGCTGAGATATAATAGTTTGTACTCGACTTTGAAATTTCTATAAACAAACTAATCATAATATTTCCGCTCTACTCAACGGGGCTTTATTCCTTGTCAATTGTCATGTACATCCTTACGGTTCATGTCATGTCCAAAAAAATCAAATATATAAATAAATAAAGTTATTCCGTTTCCAACTAAATTTTAGTTAGAAAAAACCTCATTTTCTAAGAGTTGCAAATATATACAAAAAAGGAAGTCCATTTATTTACTAAACTGCTAAACGTTGTTCCACAATTACTTAAATCGTCAGTGTGAATTACCGTTTTGCAATTCTCTCATTTCTACTTATATATTTCTTCATTTCACTCTTTTACCACCTCTTTTTTCATTTTCCTCTCATAATTATAAAAAAAGTGTCGGAGGCCAGAAAGGAGCCAATGGACTCCTCGGTGCACTCGAATCTGGTAAAATGTTCAATTTATTTCAAGTTTAAAATAAAATAAAAACATTTTTTGGGGTGGGCGTCCGCGGGAGCCCCTCCCCAGACGCCTCCCCCATGGGGTGGCGTCTTCGTCAGATGTCCCTTTTTAAAAATAAAAAATCTTAAAATAGTACTATGTGTTATCTCAAATTATTTCATGTTCGGTTCCAAGATTTTCGGTATTAACGGGGTGGATTACAATGATTTTTTTTGTAAGTCAGGAAATATTACCAAATACCACATCGACAGATCGGTCGTAGGTTTCGCTTAAAATCTAACGTTATATAATACCAAATACCAAATTTATTATATTACCAAAATATAATAAACCATAATCCTAATTATTATCAAAATACCAACTAAAACTACTAAAATCTTAACTATTATCAAAAATAAATCCCTATATTTAATGGTCAAAAGATTGATATTTTGGCCACTTGGGCTTAAGATACATTTGAAATTTTGCAACCGCATGTTGAAAATACTTAAATCACTTGCAAAAAACTCATTGTAATCCAACCCGCTACCATTGAAATCTTGTAACGAAACCTCAAATAATTTGAGATAACGCACCGTATAAATTTAAGATTTTTATTTTATTTTTGAACGTTGGGTCGTCAGCCGCCTCCCCAATGGGGGTTTGCCCAGACGTCCTGTCAAAAAAAAAAAAATCACGTGATCCAGACGATTCGTCAGACATTTTCGTGGTGTTGATACTGGTAAATTGAGGAAAACTTAGTCAAAAGTTTTAGTTTAAGAGATGAGACGAAATGTGTATTAAATGAATTGTGAATGATAAAATGAAAATTAGATGTGCGATTTAAATAATTTAAATAATTCACGGTCCTTTTACTTACTCCCCACTTATTTCTGACGACTAATTTTTTTTACCTCAACAACGTCTAAAATTCACACATTGTGTATTTCAAGTGGTTCAACCGTTCAAGCAATATATGTTTGACCCGGACCGGATCCGGATGCTCTCCGGGGTCCGGACCGAAGACCAGACCGGTCAGATTCGGTTCTGACCGAACTCGGACCGGATTTTTGTGGGGGTTTTTGGGTTTTGGACCGAGTTCGGACCGGACCGGACCAGACCGAAACCCGAATCCATCCCGAGGTCCTGACAGAAACCCGGACCGGTTGGTTTCGGTCCGGACCGATCGGTCCGGTCCAAAAAACCGGACCGGACCGAAAATTGCTCACCCCTGATCTTGAGGCCTCAGCCTCACCACTAAAATGAGGTTTTTATCAGAAAGTGACTATAGGAATTTTAAATCACTGACAAATGTTGGATACATCTTGTATGATTGTGCCCAGTTCAGACTGTCATGCATTGGTGCATCCCTAACATCATCATGTATATATTATAATATGGGGCGCCATGCTCATTATAATTCTGAAATGAGTGTATATTATCCATCAAAGAATGGGTAGACATTACCATTCACCAGCTGATACCATCTTGTGAATTCTAAATCAGACCATTATGCATGGAGAGAAGAAAATTAATGAACCGGAACTAAGTGCAATTCCTCCGAGACAGTTTCTGTCTACTGCCTTCTCCTCTTGTCACAGTTGTTATGTTGTGCCTTGTAATCATATGGCCAAAATTATTTTTTATGGCACAATATATGCTGATGCTGGAATCTCTACTTCTCTGGTAACACTTTGTAATTGTTTTCTTTTACAAAATAAGTCCAGTCAATTCTGAACACGACACTATTACACAACACAATATGGTGACATAATTTAGACACGACTTAACACGAAATTTTTTGTATGATTGAGATGTTTTATTATGATGATTTGTGAAGATACAAATATAAAATAATTGATACACGATTTGATAAGAACACAACACGATTACACGATATGTTGTTTTTTACACGAAACTAATACGAACTGCATCTTTTGTTAGATAAGCAACTGTTTTTTACTTGATTATGGTATATTAAGATGTTACTAGAATGAAAAATATCAATAGAACATGTCACTTCGCTATTTTAAATCTAAACATTATGGATCTTTGTCAATTTGTGTTATACACGAAATCCTAACACAATTGTAGTTTTGTCTGACACGATAGTACACGAACACGACACGATTGACATGTACTTAATTGACAAAAAACTCATCCTGTCATGCCTTAGGAGCTTGCATATCTTGGTTAGAAACTAGGGTTCTAGCAAGTTTGCTTTAAATTTGATTTGCATGTTGCTAGTTCTATGGCGGTGACTGTTTAAGCATGAAAAAAACAAGATAACCATCTAGAAAAAAGACTTGACAAAATGAACTCGGCAAATTTGGTCGGTCTGTCACACTTAACTATTTTCAATCTAAACATGATGGATCTTTGTCAATTTGTGTTATACATGAAAACACGAAATCCTGACACTAATGTTTTAACGTACGGCCACATACTCGGTATGCGGCTGCACAATGCGACCCGAACGGCTAGGGTCGCATATGTGACCCCCCTACAGTCGCACCAAAGAGGATGTGACTTGTGCGTCGCATGTGCGGTCGCATAGGAGGAAGGGGAAGATGAGAGAGAGAGGTAAGGGAGTAAGGAGGGGATGTCGACGAGCGCCGGGAAGGGGCAGCGAGGAAGGAGGACGCAGGCAACAGGTAGGTGGCAGAGGGTACAACGCGAAAATAGATGAGTTTTCCAAAAAAAAAAAGAGGGAAAGAAGATGAGGTTGAAGGAGGGAGTGGGGAAGAAGAAGAAAAGGTTGAAGGGGTACACATGTTTTAGATTTTTAGGAGTTTTACAATTTTTTCGATTTGTAATGATTTTTTGGAAAAAATAAAAAATATATTACCATTGTGCGGCCGCATATGCGACTGCGACCCTGGGGCACCCAGCCGCACATGGTCACATATGCAATGTTAAAATCTTGTCTGACACAATTGCAGAACTGTCTGACACGATAGTACACGAACACGACACGATTGACATGTACTTAACTGACAAAAAACTCATCTTGTCATGCCTTAGGAGCTTGCATATCTTGGTTAGAAGCTAGGGTTCTAGCAAGTTTGCTTTAAATTTGATTTGCATGTTGCTAGTTCTATGGCGGTGACTGTTGAAGCATGAAAAAGACAAGATAACCATCTAGAAAAAAGACTAACAAAATGAACTCGTCAAATTTAGTTGGTCAGCCACATTTTTTAACCCCATGAACTTAGGTCAAAAATCTCAGACACAATTTGGTTGAATTCTCTATTTGCTTTGGTAACATGTTAAATATGGTATGTCCACTAATATTTTAAAATTCATGAACTTAGGTGGAAGTTAATAAAAACAATTCTCAATAACTCACTTTTGAGTAACGTGGGGGCTATATTTCCATGACTATCCTTTCCTACTCAAACAAATATCTCGTCTTTTAACATATCAGACTAAAGGTCCAACCCAACAAGCCATTGATACTTACATTCCTTTCAAATCACTTACATCCCAATTCCCAACATCACCATTAACATCCACCACACCAAAACTCATGTCTCCACTTTACACTGCTTCAAATAAATACTTTCACCCGATTAAACCCTTTACACCTTTGCTGGCCTGAATTTGATATCATGAACTAATGCTATATATGAAAAACAGAAGCATGACAAAGGAAATTGTACCTTAAAGTTTCACTAATGCATCAGAAGGATTTTCCACTGCCAAATTAGTGTTGGGCTGAACATCCGGATCAGCTTCAGATAAATCTGGAAGGACGGCGGCAGTAGCAGAAAAGAAAACTACCGTTATTCAAACATGCATATTTTGTCATGCAGGACAAAGCTAGAGAGTACAACACCTACCACCAGAATATCTTAAAACATATATTAGATGGAAGTAATTCAAGCATACCATAGCCTCGAGTATGGGGTTTGAGTAGATTGCCACTGCAGGCAGCACTGCCGCCTGTTGACCCCACGGATCCAACTCTTCCTGGCTGATAATTCAGACCACAAAAGCAATATGTTGAAAACATTATGAAATCACTTAAGTGTCCCATCTTCTTCAAAAATTAAAAATAGTAAAATACAGACGTCGAACCTGCCCAAGGCCGCTGGAGTTCTGCCAAAGTGAAATTGCATTGCCAAATTTTGCTGTGCCTCCTTTGAATGATCAGAGCACATCTATTTCCAGGGGGGGGGGATCCTCAGTAAGTGAGGTATGTCTCTTTCCCAAGTCAAACTAAAAGTCAGAAATGTCATTATCAAAACAACCTGTATATAATGATATCGGAAAAGATGTTGCTGATTTCTAGTTAATCTGGTATTTAAGTCCGTTAGCTTGTACTGCGTAGAATTGGCCTATTGAATAAATGGGATATCTCATCAAAACTTTATCAATGGAAAAGACTATCAAAATAGGAATGCTTAATATTGACATGGACAGAGATCCAATATCAAAAGAGCAGAAAACTACAATACGTATCTGAACCTCATCATAAAGCAACAATGAGAACCAGCTTTCGAGAAGGAAGTTAAAGCATACAAACTTCTTATTACTTGTGCCTTGCTCTACCAGCACGTCCTTTCTTTTAGTTGGAGGATGCCCTTTTTTAAAAGGACTATGACAAAACCAGTTGACTGAATTTGGTATACCACTAGTAGCACCATCATCACAGTTCCCAATTGTTGTCGATAGTTCTTGTGGGGGCTGATCATTTACGCTGTCATGCATGAGAAGTTTCCCTTTTGCTTCGTCTAGATGCTCAATCAAATGAGAACACTTCGTGTGGGACTTTGCTGCAACCTCGGCAAGCTGATAGAAGTATTGGCACAATGTATCATATCGCTGCATTTGTTGATTCGTGCTAAAATCATCATAGGAACTCTTCACAAGAGTGTAATTGTGCTTAACATCCTTCCTCGAGCGTGCTAAAATGTAACATGGTGGAACTTCATTCACATTTTTTTTTCATTAGCACAGCAATAATATGCCTGAAAATCAAACCTCGAAACTCAAACAAGCGGCAGGTGCACTGGAGTTCACCTTCAGCTTTGTAAAGGATATTAAAAGAAACCTCCTTTCTACATCGGTCATCCTTCACTTTAACACTATCGGTAACTTCAAATGTGGAAATATAATCATCATCCTTTGAAACAGCGATGTTGCAGTACAACAGTCCCTTCAACTCTTCTTGGAACAACTTAAAAATGTCATGTGTGTAAACCTCACGAAACTGCCTTTCTACTGAAAGATCTGAAACCAACGGCAGAGTTGTTTTAAAAGATGCAAAATCAGCCCTAGTCTCTTTCTCAACCATGCTTCTTAATGCATTATCATATTGCTCCACGAATTGCTTCATACTAGTTGTTTGCTTTACATAACCATCAAAGAAAGGAATAACACTTTCATTCCTTTCGTTCCGTTGAGTTGCGGACATTCCTGCCCAGAAACTGTCTCTAAGAGCATCCTTGACGGGTGTAAATTTGCGGTCGTGAGAGTTTGGTCATTAATGACCGTGACTTTTTTTTTTGTTAACGGGTGAATGGAGCGGTCGTGGAGAGGTCATGGATGACCGGGTCGACGACCCGGTCATCCATTATTTTATTTTTTTTTGATTTTTGATTTTGATTTTTTTGTTTTGTTTTGATTTTTTTAATTTTTTGTTTGAGTTTTTTTATAAATTTTTTTTTTGAAAATTCGTTTTATAATTGTTTTGATTTTTTAGAAATTTTTTAAATTTTTTTAAATTTTTACCAAGATGGACCCCGAAATGATGTGGAGGAGAGAGGTAGGTTGTTGTGGGTTGTGTTGGGTTGTGGTTAAGAGATGAATAGTGTAGGAAAGAGAAGAAGTTGGGTTGAGGAAAGAGAAAGCTGATGTGGAAGAGAGAGAAAGCTGATTTTGAAGAGAGATAGAGCTGATGACCGGGTCGTCCAGGTCATGGTTAGTGATAGCCTAACAAAAAGAGGAACCCAGCGATGCTGTTCCATGTATAAGTACTGCAACCACCCATTGTTCGAAAGGTTAAAGTTCTCAGTCATCCTGTTCCAATTTAGTTCGAACTCATCACGCACGAAGGACTCGTAAATAGCATGCTTGAAACTTCGTTTAATATCCCGATACTGCGGAAAGATGCCCAACTTTTCAGGAAATTTGTTCAGTATATGCCACAGACAAAATTGATGACGGGCATTCGGAAATACCTCCGACACCGCATCTTGTATGGATTTGCATTGGTCCGTAATAACCGCCTTGGGAGAGTACCCCGACATGCACGCCAACCAAGACTTAAACAACCAAACATAGGTCTCCGTATCATCACCGGAGAGTAAGCTGCAACCCAACAATACAGACTGCCCATGGTGATTGACCCCAATGAATGGAGCAAAAGGCACATTGAACTTATCCATCAAGTAAGTCGTATCAAACAAAACAACATCTCCAAACGTCTCGTACGCAGCCCTAGACCTCGCATCGACCCAAAACATGTTCCGCAAATTACCTTCCTCATTCAAATCCACCACATAGAAGAAATTGGCATCCTTCCTCTGACACCGGAAGAAGAAATCCTGAATCGCGTCCGCATCCCCAACTTCAAGAGGCAAATGCCTCCCATTCCTAATGTAAAACCTAAATTGCCTCTCAACGGACCACGAACTCTCACACCCCGCCGCATCCTGACTATTACCCGAACCACCAATCCCATTCGACTCGTTCCTCTCTTCCCGACTACTCCTCCCGACCCCCAGCGCATGATTATGATCCAACCGAACCTTGGACACAATCAGCTTCCTCTCACCATCCACGATCAAATTGATCTTCGCCTTACAGTCGGTTCGGATAGAGGAATTCTTCCGGCTCTTCGAGGTCGACGTCGGCTTCCGGTCCTCCCCGACTTTGGTGTTGCTCCGGCGCACGCCGAAGCCGACGCTGGCGGCGTAGCGCTTGTAGTAGTCGTAGGCTTCTGTCTCGGAGGTGAAGCACATGCCTTCTTTGGGTGGATCCACCCACTGGAGTTCGTCCTTCTCCTCCATTGCCGCCTGGGTGGAAGGGGAGAGGTGGGGTGGGATAGGGTTTGGGGATCGGGACGAGGAGATAGATGGTGACAATTGGATTTGGTGGAGAGTTGGGATCTGAAGTGGGGCTTTGCATCTGAGTTGAGAGACTTCGGAGGTCCAAATCGGTCGTTCGGAGGTGGAACTTGTACGGACCGTGGACTTTTTTTTTGTGTGTTTTGTTTTTGTTTTGGATCTATGTTTGTTACAAACATATTCTAACTGTATCCGTCTTTTAGGATATAGTTAGGATAGAAACAGGAGAAAGGATTTTTTTTTTATTTGGATAACTACTGTGATTAACATCTTACGTTAAAAAAACGATTAAAATATAATTTTCTATTTATTATACAATAATATACATCTTTTTATGTTATCCTAATAATATTAAGAACTACAAATTATTATAAATAAAATATGTCTACCAAACTTGAGTTTTTTCCTCTTTAGAAACTTAGTAACGTTACTAACAAACTTCAAGGTAACATATTTTTAAAAAATATTTCTAATGTAAAATTGAAAAATAAATATACAAAATCTTCGGATACAGTTAGAATTAGAATTTTTTGTTCTTCGAACACAATAACATTTGTTGTAACAAATTTTTTTTTAGGAATTTTACGAAAACACTTGAAACACGTCATCATATCCAAATGAGAAGATAAGTAGAAGAGAATATCTAGGTGGGGAAGAAAAGAATGTAGAATGGTTGGGTTGGGAAAGATGGAATGGGGAACGAATATTTATGGGTAGCAATTTATGATTTTTTGGTAGAGTTTTTTAGAATGAGTATTTTTGTCACTAAAAATTTATTAATTCACTTTCTCCAAAATTGAAGAGAAAGTTGAATTACAATTTTGTATTACAATTTTCTTTTCATTTCTTTTCATTCCTTAAGTTGTTATCTAAACGAGAGAAAATCTAACTTTCTTTTCTGTGGTTATGTTGTTAACCAAACATACTCTTAGTATGTTTAGAACCAGTTTCGAGGCATGGTGTCTGGTCGTATGCTTTTTTTTTTATTTAGATTTGCCTAGACTCCAAAGGAAGCATCTAAACATGTTGTAGTTGGCGTCTAAGTCAGGGGTTGAGTCTGATTTCTGCGATTTTTACTTCTTAATCTTTAGACACGGTAATTACTTGAAAACGTGGTAAAACTCAATTCAAACTTCACGTCTGGGCGACACACGGGCACCCACTATGTCACCCAAATGAAACCAGTGGGTTTCATATTGTTTGTTTTTTAATGTTACAATTATAATCCTGTTTTAGACAATTATAAATTTATAATCTTAGTATGCAGAAATATAGATGTGTCCATTGGAAAATAGTTATAGAATGTCAACATTGTCTTCGAATAGCAACTTAGGTGTCTTGATAGCAAACAACATAGAAATGGACAACATAAAAATGCAGAAAAAGAGAAATGAAGATATTTGTTGTTTCTTTAGACACGATATTTGTTGTTTCTTTCCTTTGTTTTGCATACCAACATAGAGTATGAAAAGAAAGAAAAAAACGACGTTGAAATGGTCAAACTCTTCTTTTTCTATATTTTAATAACACGAATATCATTTCCATATGATATGAGATCATATGATGCTACAAATTTACAACATAAAGGGCAAGTAAATTGATTTTTAGTGCTCAATGAATAAACTTAAATCAGGCGACTTAAGCTAAATAAATGAAAACCTTTTATGTGGAGACTCAAGGGCAGCCAAACGGACGGTGGGAGGGTTCTTCTGAAACTTGTTCACTACGTGATACTTCAAATCCGGAAAAACCAACCAAATCCAAAAGTGCAATGGCAGCAGCAATGAGTTTCCGTTCTCTCAAAGTTCTCTTTTGGATTAATTACAGTTTGTACCCTTAAACTATACTTCATTTCACTTTCCACATTTGAATTTTAAAAGGTGATAGATATTTCTCCTGATTTTTTGTTTTGTAACAATTTATCTTCCTAAACTTTAAAAATCCAATATTTAAATTAAACGCTCATTTGTCGTTTTTTGAAAGAAAAAAATTGTGTTGTATCCCTAATACTCTCTTAATTCTAATTTTACGTTAAAATTCAAATCTAATCGAATGTCAGATCTAGTTCGAATTTGGGTCGGATTGAGTATCAATCCGACCCGATTTCGAACCATGTCTAACATTTGATTTCAGGTGTAAAATGAAATTAAATCATAGTTCAAAAAGGCAAACTGTAATTAACCCTTACTTTTCTCCAAGAAAATTTTCTTCTTTTGGCATCCATTCGATCCAAATTTGAACCAGGTCTAACCTCCGATTCCAAGGGCAAAGTGAAATTAAATCGTAGTTCAAAGAGGTAAACTGTAATTGTTAGAACCTAATACTTGATTATGGGCTTAAGCACGTTTAGGTGGCTGACGGGTGTTTTGGGAGAATTTTGGGACGGTGAGGTGGAGGGTTTTGATTGGTGGATGAAAATGGGTGGAGTATTTATGGTAAACTCTACTCGTCTTCTTCACTTCTCCATCTCATTCATCTCTCTCTCAATCCGTCTCTCTCTCTCTCTGGAACTCCAGGGTTGGAGTGATCAGCGAGTGAAGGAAGTGTTCGGTAAGCGTGATTAGAGTTGGTGAGAAGATTGGAGTGAAGTTCGCCGGAGAAGAGCATTTAGTGAGGAGGTAATCGTCGTTGCTCTTCAAGGACTTCTTCAAGCCTTTAAGGTATGTCAAGCTTCTCTTTAATACTCACCTGAGGTGTGTGAGTGGTCGATTTAGTCGACGGTGGCCGTTAGGCGCGTCAGAGGTTGATGTGTAGCAGGTTGCAGCTGAATAACGGTTGACCGGTGCGTTCCTTGGTCGACCAATGCTAGTGTAATTACGGGTTTCTACCTTGCACCGATCGAACGATGCCTTTGGGTCGTTGACCGATTAAGCATTTTAGGTGGACTCTGGTAAGTTCGGTCGAACGGGTCACCTTTGTCGTTCGACCAGTTGTACTATAGTGAGTCGATTGGGGGCTTAGACCATCTAAACGGTCGACTGCCCTAAGACTTGGTTCAACCGATGACTTAAGCGGACTTATAATTGGTTCGACCGGTTGTATGTTTGGTCGACTGGTGTTGCTTCAGAGAAAACATAGGGAATCCCAGGTTTCGGTCCAACGGAGCCTTTGTTCGACCGATGAGATGTTTTGTTGATCGGTAGTGTGGCGCAGACCTTCTAAATGGTCGACCACCTATGAGTTTAGTTCGACCTAGTGGTAGGTAAGTTAGTTGGACCCAGGAGTTGACCATCCAAACGGTCGACTGCCTATGACCATGGTTTGATCGATTGTTGCTTTTGTGTTCGATCGGCTAGGTGACGGTTGAACCATGCATGTTTCTTAAGAGAGTCAGTCAACCGGTATGCATTATTCGGTCGACCGTTGTTGCCATATTTTGTACTATGGTGGTTGGGTGAAAAAACCCTTGAGCCCGGTAGTTGTTTGTGTGTTGTTGTGGTTGGGTGAAAAAACTCTGGAGCCCAGCTTGTATGATACGGTGGTTGGGTGAAAAATCCATGGAGCCCCGTTACTGATTGAGTGAGTGAGTGAGGTTGGGTGAAAAAACCCTGTAGCCCTATTTGCTGCTCGTGTTTGCTAGAGTTGGGTGAAAAAACTCTGGAGCCTTGTTTATTGATCGTTTTTGCTGTGGTTTGGTGAAAGAGTCTTGGAGCCCAGCTTGTTGACGATGTTATTGTGCAGTAGTTTTTGTATGCTACGCTTGTTGTCAGTTTTAGTTCATATATGTGTTAGAGGTTTGACATACTATGTTTCCTTATGGAAACTCAGACATAGTTGTATGTTTACTTTTCAGGTCGTGAGTGACGGTAGATGATGGTGACTGCGGAGGAGTAAACTAGGGACTGGATCTTGTTTGTCTCTCATTTTTGAGGTTGTAATGATTACACGTACATTTATTTTATAGTCTTTTGATGTAATCATATTTTTGAAACATTCAGATATATATGATATATATTGGTGCATATTATGTTTGTTTCCGGTAATATCCTCTTGTGTTGATTGTCTTTTAAAAGTTAAAAAATTTCCGTTTATCGAGAATGTTACAGTAATTAACTCTTACTTTTCTCCAAGAATTTCTACTTCTTTTGGTGGTTAAAACTTAAAACTCTTAACACGAGTGAAAGGCAAGAGTCACGAAATGGATCAACCTAAACAAAAAGCTATATGTTGAAATTTGAGACTGTCTCACAAACTTAGCAGCCAAAAGACAATACATCAACAACCCGCCGGATGTGCCTTGTTTCTGAATTCTGACAGTTCAGTACGATAGTTATGAGAAACTTTTACCACCAATGAAGTGAATTCAGCTTTCACACAATTGAAGTGAATTCTAACTGCAAACCAGACAATTAGATGTTACTTCAGAGACACATATACATGACCAGCCTATTAACTTTTTTACTTGTCTAGACTTGCACAATGGAAATAGACCATTCCTTCTATTTTTGTCAATAAGTATATGAAGCAGTGAGATGCTGAAGAAAAAGTATCGCATCATCCACAACAGACAATCCTCCAGAGCTTCATTGTTCTTCTACCAAGCTTGTTTAACGTCGAACTGATGAAGCCAAGGAAGAAGTTCACAGGGCCAATGGGACAATCATCCCTACTTCGAAGCTCGATTTCATTATGGCTGCTTTCTGGAGGGGTACTGTCGCCACTAGTCTTACCCTTCCTGAGGTAGAAGCTCCTTCCACCTACATCTCCAAGCTTTGAAGAATTGCTTAAACCTGACGGAGAATCACAATTTCTCTATCAAATCGATATATGTTTAAGAAATTTGGTAAATGGTATTGTTGCAACTAGGAGTTTGGTATTTGGAGCAATTACTTCTGTTTTTCGTTTTTTGTTAGTCAACAGTCATTGCAAAAGGAAAGTGGAACGCAAGCATAAAATCCATGTAGTGTTTGCTCCCTTTGAAGCAGGCCGCTCCTGAGTGATTGTGCCCAACTCGAACCATTTGGGCAAACTATAAGGTTGGTGACTCATAAACCACATTGAAGCAGAAAAAACATGTTCTGTTATGCGGCATATATATATATATATATATATATATATATATATATATATATATATTTAGAAGATCATCAGACTGATAAGAAACCCACAAAGGAAGAATTTTTGTAACTAAGTTGTTCACAAAAATCCAAAATAACAAAACTTTTCAGAACGGAGGAGGCTCAATCACACCAAGCAAGGACTAAATCGCAGGCTTCACAAAAATGATCACTTGCATCAGCAAGCAATCTAATAATGATCAGTGTACAGGAATAGTACTGAATGAGGAAACACGTGAGTACTGGAGGATTTTAATTACAGCTAATACCCAAAATTCGGCTTGAGCTTACAGAAGAAAATCATGGATACTTGGATAGGGCTCAACAATTAAGGAAATCAACTAAAAACAACAATTCAATCAAAATCTACTCTTTTCTTTCATTCCTGAAGTTCTATCTCATTGTTCAACCTAACATAAGAAGGACCAAAGCCTAGGTTATTTTCAGCATCTCATTTCTAAAAACTATAATTTCCAAAAAACAAAAAAGAAGAGCATAAACCAACCACATTCTAAAATTAGATCTATTGGTCGAATAGAGGAAATCTACAAAACCATATGCTCCAGTTGACTAGATTCCCTCGCAAAGATTATCCATCTTGGAGTTCCACTGTTTATCCATTTAAAAAAAGGGAAGCCCTCTAAACAACTCATTACCAACATCAAACCTAAAATGATCAGACTATCCATTTCCCACCCAAAGCAAACACATAAGTCACAAGTAAGTTTCTCACTAGTTGTGTCATACCGTGTTTGTATCGGTCAGTGGCATACTCGTGGCAAAGAAACCCTTAGAAATAGCACCAAATTTTGAATAGGCAAAAATAAAACAAATTAATGTTCTCATACTATTAAACCTTTGAAACGTCCATTTGTTCCCAAGTAAAAATCAATTGATTAGCCAACAAATGCATAGCATGTCACTTTTGCAAAAATCTCAACTTGTGCATGGTCATGTCATTCCGGACTTCCTATGCAAAGCCATGCCTTATTCTTTTATATTGATCTCGATAGATCATCAGATTCATCACAACTTAGTCAATCCACCGATAAAAGATTTTTTTTTCGCAAACATAAACAGAAGTCCACAACCCTGCACGGTTGCCGCTCCCATCGAAAATCTTAGTTGAACCTACGAAATTTGGCACAGTATACACCTTCCGAGGTGTCCAACGAGTTTCCAACGCATTAAACCAAGTCACAATTTCGTGTTATCGTATCATGTCAGTATTACGAAAATCGAGCGAAAATTACACTACCTCACCTTCGAAGCAGAAGTAAGAATGATAGAGCTGAAACCTCTCATCCTCCCGACCACTCCTCCCCCTCTCAATCTTCGGACTCCTCCCCTCCTTCCCGTACCTATCGACCACGATCCCAATAGCCTCGCCGACCGTCGCGCCCAACCGGACCATCGCCTTCACCGGGCCGGGGCTCCCCTCGACGGTCACGCTGACCACCACCTTCGACTCGTCGTCGTACCTGGGGGCCACCACTTCGGGGGTCTTCGTCTCCGGAGAGAGGACGTCGGTGCAGGTGGAGAAGCGGGGCAGGGAGGGGGTCTCCGGGGAGGGCGGGAATGGGAGGAGGGGCTCGGAGAAGTGACGGTGGAAGGAGGAAGGGAGGGGACGGGGAGGGCGCCGGCGAGGGCGGTGGCGGTTGCCGGTGGACATCGGTGGTGGTGGCGTCGTGGGAGGGAAGTGGGATTATTATTATTTTAGTTCGAAGGAAAGGTTAAAAAATGTTTGTGTTTTGTTGGTTTCCAACCGAAAGGGAAAGTAGACGTAGGAGGAACTTGACTTGGGGCGTGCTGTTGAGCAGTTGGGTTCAACACCCGTGTGCAAAGTTCCAAATTTTCGTGTCTAAATATCTGATGTCAAATGTGTACTATGAACAACATACAATAAGTTTGAATTTAATAAACTTATTGTCAGATACAATAGTCAAATGGTGACACAATAGTTCGTTACTAAAAAAATAGTGTTTATTGTCCGGTAATTGGTTTCTTTTTATGATCCAAAATTTCTAGACACCTACTCAAGATATGATTGGTACCCAGAAAACTTACAAGAAGTGATGAATTAGAGTTCCAAAATTTCTAGACACCTACTCAAGATATGATTGGTACCCAGAAAACTTACAAGAAGTGATGAATTAGAGTTCCAACAAGAAGTGATGAATTAGAGTTCCAAAATTACAAGAAGTGATGAATTAGACATCCACTTAAATGATTGATACCCAGGAAAAACTTCTCAGAAGTGGAAGAAGTACAACTAGGGGTGAGCTTCGGTTCAGGACCGGACCGGACTGGACCGAAACCCGAATTTTCGGGAAGTCCAGACCGAAGACCGGACCGAATAGGTTCGGTCCGGGTCGGTCCAAAACCCGAATTTTCCCCTTAAATTTTCGGTCCGCTCCGGACCGAAGACCGAATTTCCAAAATTTTGTGGACCGAAGACCCGACCGAAAAAATTCGGTCCGGTTCGGTCCGAACCGAAAAATTCGGTTCGGTCCGAGTGCCTGGACCGGACCGAATTTTGCTCACCCCTAAGTACAACCTTCGTTATGACCCATAATTTCCTGTCACACACTTAAGGATATGTGATTGGTACCGGGAAAACATCCCAAAAGTGAGGTTCCAACCTTCTGTGTGGTGTTTTTATGACTCATAATTTCCTGACACCCACTTAGGGTATGATTGGTACTTGGGAAAGTTTTTCATAAGTGAAGAACTAGAACTCCAAAATGTGTTATGGCATTTCGGGTGTTCAATAGCACGAGAAACTACAAATAATAAGGAAGTCAAGTTCCATAAGGACTTAGATAACTTAAAAGTTAAAAAGATGACTTAAGAGGGATTTTTTCAAATTCCAATTTAAAATGTTAGAAGTGAAGTTTTTAGGAGTACTTGTCACACAAGTGGGTTGAAGATTAAATTGAGAAGTTGTTCAATACACTGTACGTAATTAACTACGTCGTTGGAATCGAACTTGTATCCAAAGAGAAATTATTCTTTTTTTCCAACAAGCTCAAATACACTGTACCGGGTAATTGGTGTGGTAGGAGATAAATAACCTTTCCTACTAAAATATATGCAAGAAAAAACAATATTCTTGAAATTAGAGTCGTAAAGTTTACGAGTTTCTAAAATTGGACTGAAAATCGAGAGAGGTCAATTTTCTCTCTTACCGTGAAAACATGGATTGTAATCATTGTTGGAAGTGAGCTAGATCTTTGGGGAGAACCAAAGTTCTAAACTTGGAATCATGGATTTTTGTAGACTTTTGCCAACCAAATGTACCCTTACTTGAAAACGTAATTCCTACAACACTTTCACCACTTTCTTAGTATTCCAACCACTTTAATCTGATTTTCTTCTTTTGTTGCCAATTAAATAAGAAGCTAGATAAACTTAATTTCTCTTAATTCTTTCTTTTTAAGGTTTCGTTTGGATAACCAAAAGTTTTGAATTTTGATTTCGAAAATACGTTTTACAAGTTGGCATCCAAACCAGATAACGTATTTTGAAAATACATTATTGTACGTGTTAATGTGTTGGCTAAATTTTTTTTCGTCAAATCAGAAGTTTGATAATTGATAAAAAAATAAAAAAGGAAGAAAAGACACAACCTATTTGAGAAGAAAAAAGACATTTTACCTCTTTTTTTGAAACATGCATTTTCAGAAGGAAAAAAACGCAGATTTATAATGTATTACTGGGGGTGATCTAAATATGCTCAATGAATGATACAATTTTGTAAAAAATACGTGGTATTCTAGACTATCAAAACAGACTCTAGGCATCTATTTACAATTTTACACCCAAAAGGTTTACATCATTCTCATTTTTCCTCAGAATGTGTTTGGTACGAGGGTAACAGAGGGTGTAAATTAGTGTAAATTTTCACCTCCTCAACACATGCTTCGAATGTTGGAAAAATTAGGATAGGGAATCTATACATGGAGGTAATAAATTTCCCCTCCTCTCCCATGGAATAAAAATTATGAATTTTTTATTTTCTTTTATCTTTTTACTTCTAACCCATCTGTTTCTTAAAAATATACCGTAGGATGACTAAAAAAAGAAATCTTACTTGATTTGTACTAATTTTATTGGGTCGGATGAGAGTTTTCTTAAACTTTGGGATTATTGTTCCATAAAATTTTCCCTTGATATACTAAACATTGGGAAAAACAATTATTAGTCTCCTAAAATATTATTCTCATAATATTACTCCAGAATTTTTTTCCTTTTAAATTTTCTCTCGTTACAAGCGCATCGTTAAAGGAAAAATTGAAAAATATTTAACAGAATGCTTGTAGGCTCGTAGACGGCCCTGTGATTTAGTAATGACTCTTCGAAGGTTGTGGCATGAATGAATTTGCCGAATGTCATCTTCTTCGTGTTGGTAAATATTTTCGATGTACTTCTTTATTATTATTACTTTTTTATAATAACTATTAGTATAGAAAGAAAAGAAATGGATGCATTGTGAAGCAACAGAGAGAGTCTTCTCGGTTCATGAAAACCTCAATGTTTTATTTTCTTCACAATCTTGAAAATTCTCGCATTTACTTACACCGTCCAAACAATAATGATGGCAATTATCTGTACGACAAATATACATTCCTTGCGCAGGTCGGTTGAAGACCTTCGAGTTGGTCGTTGGCACCTGTCAACTGCCCAAGCAGCACTTTTTAAAGTTCTGAACTTCTGATTGTGCTTTAAACTTTGGAGTTAAGACTTCACAATTAAGTAATTCACATATCTTTTCCTTTTCCTTACCTATGGCCATAAGCAATCTGGTGTCATGTCAGTATATATCATTTATGAAAAGCCAACATGGTCCAATGCGAACACGATTAAAATTGATAATCATGCTAAATATAACTAACTTTAATATTGTTTTTCTTACATTTTGTCGGTGGAGAAGTTTGATAGTGATGTTTGGAAATGATAATTGGTCCTTTGGTATTACTCCCGATATAATAATCTCAAGTAATCCCACGCATTTGAAGTTTGAATTGGTTTCATGTTTACAATATCTTTTGCCTTTAGGTCGTAAATCATGAAAAGAGCAGCAACAGGCAATCTAGTTCAGTCTACCAATCTGGAGTTGAAATTTGGATTCTGCAATTGGACCACAGAAAGTGGTAATAGGGAATGGATATGCTGCAACAGTGAAACATCACCAACTATCCAATTGCTATACAATATTAGCCAGTGCTATGCACACTAAAAAGTCCAAATCATGACCAAGACAGCATAAAGATGAATATGGTAATTAGCAATCGTGCCGACTTCCGAATGGTGTGGTGTTTAGGTAGCCTTTGACCTTCGTTGCAGTATTACAAATTGATGCGGAATGTATAGATGAAGTTCTTTACGGAAAAAAAGAACTGATGGTTCCCCTCCACTTTCTTTGAGAATGTTCTTACTTCACAACTTGAAATGAGGTTAGGCATTTGTCTTCTTCTTTTTATGACAAACAATGATTTATCTTTTTACCGACAGAGACATGGCATTTTACAATTACCTTTTCAAGAGTTAACTTTCCCGTTTATAATTATTATGGAAATTAATGTAAACTAATGATGTAAGTCCGGATATTACTCGTGTCCTTCGTAATTAGGGATTTTTCTTCTTCTAATCCATCCATTGATTCGATGTACAATCAATCGTCTATCATTTTACAGTAAATAAAAAATATAAACAGCTTATAGAGTCATTTGATTTAGTCCATTTCATTCCAGAATGCGGGATTTTTTTATGTTGGTCAGTTCTTCTGCATCCACACAAAAAGGAATTCATTCTTTTCTTTTTTTTAGGAAAGTTTGATTCATTCATAAAATCAAAAGGAACCAAAGCCATGAGACACCGCTTCGGTTCGAGGTACAAAGCAAAGGCACAATTCAAAATAAAACTGACATAGTTTAGCCAATTCTCAATGATTGATCATTTTAATAACCGCAAGTACACGACGTCGGTGAATACGTGATAAATACAAGTCGAACCTTAAGGAATTGTGAGTGTTGTTGTGACTACCATACTAGAGTGAGAAATGAGATGATTATGTTAAACTACATCCGGTCGATCGCCGTCGTGGTATCGTTCGACTGATGGCCAAAAACAAGGGTTAGGTGAAATATGTGTATACGACCGTTGAAGAATACAATGGTCATATTTAAGACAATACGAGGTGTCAAACAGTCGGGCCAAACTCAATAACAGGGACTAACCGGGACATGTGAAAAGAAATAACCGATAAAGTAAAATACAAAGTTTAAGGCATAAATCGGTTAACAAAGGCTAACAGTGGAACTGGGATAAAGGATCGGTCGACCGTTTTGGGAAGGAACAAGAGTTCGTTAAATTCAGCCGAACAAGATATTGTACCGGTTGACCGACTAGAGCAGAAACTCTATTCCAAAGGGAATTCCTACGTGTATCGTGATTAAAAATGAGTTCCAATTCTTAGTACTCAAGTTTAAAAATTAACAATTTCTATTCGAAATCATGAGTTGTTCCCTCTGTGAAGGTTAATATCTAGTTGGACAACGAAATCCCAAATTTTTTCTACAAAGCTATAGCCGAAGAAGAGCAATCATTTGATTCAGCCTCGCTTTCGCAAAGTGATCAGGTCGGGCTTACCCGAATACCTCTATTAATCAATTTGTCTTTGGTTACTATTTTATTGCGAAATCGCCGCACCTAAAGAACAACTTGCGGCGAATCCGCCGCACACTTGGAGCTTCTAGGCTTCAAATTTTTCTGGGACGCGACTCATCTCTGGGTGGACGCGTGGAGCTACTGAAATTTCGAGAGCGGGCGGCGAACCCGACTGAGCATTGCGTAGGTAACCTTTGTTGCCTTTTTCCTCGTAATTTCTAGTTTCGGAAAATTTCCTTTTCATAGAACTGCATGTGTTAGGGCAAAAATTCCATAATTGACAAAAATTCAACTCTGACCTACAAATTGGCAAAACTAGAAGAACTTAGTGCATGCATCATTTAGTGTTTTGTGTGCATTATTCTTGCTAAATTCTTACAAATCAATTTTTGTTTAAGAGTGTTGGAGTCAAGGTACGTGCATGAGTTTTATTGATTGCATTTAGGCATATAATTTAGTTTGCATACAACCTTGCAATTGCCCCCAATTAAAGACCATTGTTTGACTATCTTTGCTAGATCTAAGTTAAACTATCTTAAGGGCAACTCCGTAGGAAAAGATACAGTGGGGATTTCATCACCCTCCCGTGGCCCACAAATAACAATCCCAAAGTGTCACCGAAGCCTTAAATTAAAATCAACTAGACATTGACCCCTAAGGGCTCGAACTCATTTAAGGAGAAGAATTGGTTTGACTTGCTATGACCTGAAGCCGATCGAATTTAAGTTGGTGTCTAGAAAGTGTTTTTGTGTCGACGTAAGTCTTCCAGGCGAAGTGGTTGTCTAATTGGCACCGACTCTGTCGGAAGCGCCCCTACTAGCTATACACTGCTTAGCCAATTTGGTTTGATTAGTGAGGGAGGTGAATCAAGCAGATCAATTCGACTCAACCAGTTAGGAGTCGTCTAGATCTAAGTGACACTAGGTCTAGGATTGTTTGAACCGTGTTTTCTTAGGAATTTTTCTGACCAACCCTCTTTCTATCTTTAGAGTTAGGTTTCCCTTCTCATCTGAGTCTTCTTTCTCTTCTCACCTCAATTCTCTAGATTAGGATTCATTTCTCATCTTTCCCCATTATATTGTTTGTTTCCATTAAAAAAAATCTATAAAAAACGAAAATAAAAAAAAAAATTAATTAATTCTTGAAATTAAATTTCGAATTTAAATTTCGAATTTGAACTCAAAAATTGATTCAACCCGGTGCACTCGGATTTGGATTCGGGACTTTAGTAATCGACTCTCACGAGTTCATCTAGATTCCAGTCTAGAGCTTAGTCCCAATCCATCTGCTGCACCACCTCACCCGAATCCAATGGGTGAGAACGTAGTGGACCCACCTGTTGCACAACCTATAACTCTGACGGATCGATGCTATCCAGCGATGACTGCTCAGCCATCGTGCATCGTTATGCCCACCATACAGGATCGCGACTTCGAACTTAAGGCACAATACATGAGTATGTTGCCTAAGTTCACCTCTAGGGAAGACTCATATCTCTTCCTTAGAGAATTTGAGGAAATCTGCTCTCTTATGCAATACCAGCATATTTCTGATGAGGCAGTGCGTCTGAAATTCGTGCCTCTAGCATTGAAGACGACGCGAAGAAATAGCTATATAGTCTAGCCGAAAGATCTATTAGGAGTTGGGCTGAGTTTGTTTAAGTATTCTTAAAAAAATATTTCCCCAACCATAAGACTATGAGGATTATGAATGAAATTGTTATTCGTTCAATCTGAGAGCGAGCCGTTCTATTCCTATCTAGAAAGATTAAAAAGTGTGCTGACCCAATGCCCTCATCACGGAATTCCAAGATGGCAATTGTGCCAAATTATTTATGAGGGATTGACACCCACATCTAGGGTTATGGTAGAATCCGTAAGCCAATGAAACTTTATGTCAAAAAATGAAAATGATGCCTGGACTTTTCTGGAGGATTTAGCTGAAAACAATATGCAATGGGACAATGTTAGAACACCGCTTAACCCGAGTATTGGATCTAGAATAGCAAGTCAACCCAAACCAGGTGTCTTAGCTGTAGATGCCAACATAGCGGCTGAAGCAAAACTAGCTACCCTTATGCGCAGAATGGAAAGTTTAGAGTTACAAACCCAAACCCGAGTGAATCAAGCCTCGTCTATCCCTTGCTCTAGATGTGGTCAGACTGGTCATGTAATGGAGGATTGTGCGGACTGGGAACAAGTTAATGTCATGTATAACCATGCTAGAAATGACTCATACGCATCAACCTATAACTCGGGTTGGCGTAATAATTCCAATTTCTCATCAAGCCAACAATGTCAACCTCCTAGACAACAACCAAACCCGTATAACCAAAATAATACATCATCTGGGTTTAGTAACAATGTCGATCACGAGGTTAGGTTGACAAGCTTGGAAAATTTGATGAAAACCTTTATATAAACAACCAACCAGACCTTCCAAAGGCTAGAGACACAAGTCAGCCAACTAGCACAAATAGTAGGTGAAAGAGAAAAGGGTCGGTTTCCAAGTCAACCTGAGGTGAATCCAAGATCTAATAATTCATATCAGCCCTATCAACCACCTTCAGGAAATAACAACCCTAGATCGGTTCAAATGGTTAATGAGGAAGGACCGTTCCAACAAATAAATGCAGTAGTATCATTACGGTCCGGAAGACAGATTGATAATAATGTGGTAAATCCTAGAACGTCTAATCAATCTAGCCATCAAGCTACCACATATGACCTAACCATTGAACCCGACGTCCAATCTGAAAAGCCCAACCCACCTACTCAACCTGAACCCATAGCTCAACCTGAACCTGAGCGAGTCTATGTTCCTAAAGCCCCATTCCCCAATAGACTCAAAAAGAACTCAAGTGCACAAATAGAGAAAATCTTGGAAGTATTTAAGCAAGTTAAGGTGAACATTCCACTCTTAGACATGATTCAACAAATACCTGCTTATGCTAAATTCTTAAAAGATCTGTGCACTAAAAAGCGAAAAACAAACGTACCAAAGAAGGAATTCTTAACTGCAAACATAAGCTCTATCCTGTCAAACTCGTCTCCTATAAAATATAAGGATCCTGGATGTCCCACAATTTCATGTGCAATAGGAGATACTTTTATCAACAAAGCCCTTCTAGACCTTGGTGCTAGTGTTAACCTACTCCCGTACTCTGTCTATGAGCAAATGAACCTTGGTCCACTAAAACCCTCTAAGACAACCCTTCAATTTGTTGATTGCTCTATTAAGAAACCAAGAGGTATAGTAGAGGATGTTTTGATCAAGGTTGGTGACTTCATTTACCCAGTGAATTTTGTCGTACTAGATACCGCAATTCAGGTTGGCATTGGTCAAAGGCTTCTGCCAAGTCCTGGTTCCCCGTGGGGAAGCCCATTCTAGGGTTTTTGACCATAGCTCTTGAGCAGGCAGCAACATGATATGTGGTTAATGTTGGAGGTTCAAGAGCCATTGGTGGTGCACCATGGTACTAATTTGTTGCATCGGCTCTGGGGAGAAGAAAATGGTTCTGTGTGGTGCCATGACAATGCTTGGCGAGGATGGGGCAGTTATTGTATTTGGGCTGGGTTGCACCATCATTGGCCATGATACTCCAAATTGAGCTCCTGGTTGTGCTTCTCTCACTTTGTAAGAGGGGATTCACACTCAAGAAGGCAACAAGCATTGCGTCAAAGTTTGCAGTCGAGATTCTGTTCATATGGAGCATTTGAGGCACGATATGCAACCCCTGTGAGTTTGGGCTGGCATGGGGTTGTCCCGCAGGGATGACCACCAACTGGTTGGGGAGAGATCATCAGTTGTATGCCAAGTTTTCGAAGTGCGAGTTCTGGCTGAGCAGTGTCGCCTTTCTAGGATACATCGTATCGGGAGCTGGAATTTCGGTAGATCCAGCGAAAGCGCGGTGACGCAGTTGAGAGCCCCGACTAGTGTAGCGAAGATCAGGAGTTTTGTGGGTCTGACGGGGTACTATCGCCATTTTATTCAGGATTTTTCCATGTTGGCTTCACCTCTGACGACTTTGACGCTGAAGGGCATCAAGTTCGTGTGGTCCCAGAAGTGCGAGGACAATTTCCAGGAGCTGAAGAGTCGACTGACGACTGCCCCAGTTCTGACACTTCCCAGTGCTAGCGGTGAGTTTGTGATTTACAGTGACGCGTCAGGCGTTGGACTGGGATGCGTACTCATGCAACATGAGCAGGTGGTTGCGTACGCTTCGAGACAGCTGAAGGTGCACGAGAGGAACTACCCACTCATGATTTGGAGTTGGCGGCAGTGGTGCACGCTTTGAAGACTTGGAGACATTACTTGTATGGCGAGCAGTTCGAGGTTTTCACAGATCATCAGAGCCTGAAGTATCTATTTTCGCAGAAGGAGCTGAATATGAGGCAGCGTAGATGGCTCGATCTGATTAAGGATTATGATTTCACCATCTCGTACCATCCGGGAAGGCAAATTCGGTTGCAGATGCTTTGAGCAGGAAGGTGGAGGTTACCGCAGCAGGTCTTTGTATCCAGGAGTGGAAGCTGGTCGAGGCGTTGACCGAGTGGAGACCGTTCACCGATGAGTCACGAGGTGTTGTGATTGCCGGGCTGAGAGTGGAGCCGCAGATGGTCTTGAGTATTGTTCAGGCTCAGAGCTCTGATGATGAGTTAGCTGGGTTGTTACAGTTAGCTTGCAGAGATGGATCAGACTTCAGTATTGGAGTCGATGATTGGCTGAGGTTCAGAGGTCGTGTCTGGGTGCCGAAAGGAGGAGATCTGAGGAAGGACATTCTAGAGGAGGCGTGTTGAACGTTTTATTTAAAACCGCAAGTGCACGGCCGCGATGAAGTGGTGGCAAGTACGGGTCGTCCTCAGGGAGGTGAGTAGCCTCTTGCTTGTACGAAATCAAGTGGCAAAAATTGGGGGAAGAAAGTTGTTTATGCTAATATAGACTACGCTACACTAAGAAGTACGAAATGCAAAAGAAAGAAATAAACGATCAAATAAAAACTAAGCTAAGAACAAAATAGAAGTGCTGGAATTTCAGGAATGGAAAACCCCTAAGGGATGGAGTGAGTGCACACAAGCAAAGAGGTGGGTGTAGAATACATTCTTTAAGCACATGAAGGTGGTGTTTATCAAGCATAGGAAGTGTCTAAATGTGTGGCAAAACCTATCAATCTATTCACCAACTTAGTTGATTAACATTTACATATGCAAGTTGTTTATTTCAGAACCTAAACAAGCATGAGAGGTGTCTAATCATTTTGGCAAAACTCATCAAGTTATAAATTCTATCCTAAACAAGCAAGCATACATTCATGTTTAATCAACACATCAAAAATAAAGCATTCATCTCATTCTCTAATGCATGTATGTACATCTACTCCACCCCCCAAAGGGGATGGAACTACTCACTAAACATTACACTAATTATTAAACTAAGCAAAGAAAGCATATTAAAACAAAGCTAGAAATAAAAGACGATTAAACTAAAACATGCACAAACTATAAAAGAAGCATAAACAAACAATGAAAGAAACACAAAACTTTATTGATAAAATGACTCACATTAAAAGTAGCATCCTCCTACTTTAGTGTGTGCTTCAAGGCCTCACTTCTAGTAGGAAGAATAGCCACTTAAAATATGGAGTGATTACAATAGGAGGTGAAGAGTTCTATTTATAGGCATGGAAAAAGCTAATCCGGGACAATCCCCCGATGTGGGACTAAACCAATACCAAAAATAGCCTAAACAAACATTAATACACGTCCAGGAGAAAACTTGGTGGATTTGGGCCCAAAGTGACCGCCAATTGGCGGTCCAAATTTTCCGGATCGAGTTGAATCTTGTTCTGGGCTTTGCTTGGTGTATTTGGTGGTCTTGGATGCATCTACTTTGTTTATTGGAGCTCCGACCCGAATCCAATTGCTAAAATACTCCCCATGATGGTGTGGAGTATTCTGTTTTGCTCTTAGGTCCTTCTGTCTTGCGTTTAGGTCCTTCTCCCTTGCATCTTGGTCCCCAGATCTCACAATCCAGTCCTTTTTCCCAGCTTTTGGGTCCTTTTATGTTTCATCTCTTCAAACCTATTTATTCCTGAAAACTAAACATAAAACTCGTGACATAGCATTGTTTAGGTGAAAGATAATGGATATAAGATACAAATATGAGCATGAAATGATGTCAATCAAATACCCCCACACCTAACTTTTGCTAGTCCCGAGCAAAACAAAGAAAAAGAAAAGCAAACGAAAAACAAGAAATCCTAACTCACTTTCGTAGGAATCACGGTTGCACTTAGCACGTGCAACAAGCCGTTAAACCTCCTTGTCGCCAAGGAGGAGGAGTGTTGTCTCCTGAGGGTTTTCAGCGGATACACCCACAAAATCCGAACAAGATGCGTTAATCAATCTAGCTACACGACTCGTTGGACTTATTTTGTCGATCATGGGATGCGGTAATACTACGGGTCGACTCTATATATGTAATTAGTCCACACACCTAGCCTAATGAGTTATTCGTGAGAGTTAACTAAGGAATTAAGTGAAAGACATGGGCAACCTTAACTTCTAAATGTGATACAATGTGTAAAGTCCATTTTGGTTCTTATTTGACTCCTTTTTTTTCTTTTTCTTTTTTTTTTATTTTTTTTTATTTTTCTTTGGAGCATTTTATTGGTTGGTGTTTGATTCTCTCAGGATCAGGTTTCGTGCATCATTGCCCATGAGGACTTACACTATCACGTACACCTTCCCCCAAATCTCCACATAGGGCGATCCCTACCACCCGTGTAACGGGAGTTCGGTCGGTGCATCCCAAGTCAGATGACTCGAAAGCACCAGGCACAAAGTCCCCTCAGACCTACTTTCCCGAGTGATAGGAGCCGTGCGAGAAGAGAGAACACCACTTATTTATCTACATGGGAACCAAAACCCCTACACTTAAGTTTCACAAAAAGAGATTAAGGGCCATTGCCTACGACAAACTTCCTTATACTAACAGACACGAATTATTTGACTCACTAGGTTCAGGGTGGACTTCTTTAAATGTTTGAGTACTGAAACCCTATGATTACACGCCCCCTGAGGGAAAACCAGGGTGCATCCTAACGACTCAATAAGACCTAAAGCCAGTAAACTAGAAATCCTAATGCATCAAGTTCAAGACAATTTTGGGAGCTTTCTTTTTACTTTGCCTCTCAACGGTTTTGCACATGCTAAACACACGCAAAACCCACAAAAACATTTTCTTTCGCAAACACATGAAGATTTTGAAAGAAATGTGAAAATTTTAAAGCACTCGGCAAGCAAAAGAAGACAAGTCACCCAAGGATCATGGCAAACAGATATATCAATGTTAAATGCGGCATACTAACATGACCCTAGCAGTACACACAAAAGAAAAGAAAACCAATGGAAAAAGACTCGAATATGTACACACGTAAAACCCCCCCCCACACCTACTTCATGCATTGTCCTCAATGAATGTGAACAAGATACTACATGGATACATGCATGAAAAAGGAACTATCTCACCAACATGAAGTACAAAGGGACGTTCGGGGTCATGTTGATGGACACAAACCCAAATTCCCTCAAAACCTGTGAGAAGCTGAAGAAGGGAGATAAATACGTGAAGAAATTGGGGCCCAAGTACACAAGGGTTGGGGCCCACAACAATCGATGCTCACTGAAGGAGTCTTTTATTACACACTTTTTTTTGTTTTTTTTTGTTATTTTGTTTTTTTTGTTTTTTGTTTTTTTGACAAGATATATACATCAACCAAGATATTCTCATAATCATTTGGTCAAGGAACATCAAATGAGAACATCAAGTCATGAGGACCAGAGACTTGCCGAGATTGGCAAACTCCACTGGTACTCTGAGGTGTTATGAGGGGTGAAAGGTCAAAGCTGAAAGGCTCGAACCCCTCATGATATTGGTTGGGTGTGGGCAACAAAGAATGAAGTTGTGTTGCCTCACTAGGGTTTAATTGCTCATCGAAGAAAACCCTCCAACCAATAGGCGGGTGCATCGGAATGAGTTCCTCAAGCTCATTCGATGGATGCAGCAGACCTGCATCACTAAGAATGGGGCTTCTCCCCAAGTCATCCAACAAGGACCTCCCACCATCATTTAGATCATCAAGCATAAGCTCGGTCATAGGTGGGTCCTTGTTGGAGTCAATATGAAGCTCAAATGGCTCAATGACCATGGGACATGAGGTAGAGACATCTTCTGGTATAGGCATATGAGGAGGTGTCTCACTCTCACTAGTACTCTCAACTGAATCATGCAACGAACACTCCCTTTGGACATTCATGTTCGAGGCCAGCTCACTCTGTTGCATTGCAAAAACAGGAAATGAGTCTTCGCTGGGCCCACGAACATTCTCAATGGGTTGCATTGGGGTTAGGGGTGTTCGTTGATTTTGTGGTGCTTTCTCCAATTGGCGGATGAGATTTAGATTTAAAGGTTCATCCATGGGTTCCTGTTGCCTACCAGAGTTGAACACATGAAACTCGGCACTCATGTTACCGAATGAGAGCTTCATGAGACCATTTCTACAATTAATCAAGGCATTGGAGGTTGCCAGAAATGGTCTACCCAAAATCAAAGGTATTTGAGAGTGGGTGTTCGCAACAGGATTGGTATCGAGGACAACAAAATCGACTGGAAATATAAAATCTCCAACTTTGATAAGCACGTCCTCGATAATCCCCATGGGAATACGAATGGATCTATCCGCTAATTGGAGGGTGATCTTAGTTGGTTTCAATTCTCCCAAGTTCAACTGTTGATAAACAGAGAATGGGAGGAGGTTGACCGCCGATCCTAAATCAAGCAAAACATTGCTCAGTCTAGTGTCCCCTATCGTACACTGAATAGTAGGACACCCAGGGTCCTTGTATTTTGTGTAGGTGGGATTGGACAAAAATGTGAGCTGATATTTGCAGCCAAGAATGCTTTCTTAGGAACATTGGTCTTCCTCTTGGTTGTGCAGAGATCCTTCAACACTTTGGCATATTGAGGTATTTGTTGGATGACATCCAACAAGGGGATGTTAACCTTTACTTGCTTAAACACCTCTACTATCTTGTCCATGTTGTCACTCTGCTTTTTGTTTAACCTACTTGGATAGGGAGCTTTTGGCAGGTAGGTTTTCTGCTGTGCCTGAGAAGAAAGCTTTGGTGTATTACCCTCACCCTCAGCTTCTTCTTCACCACCATTCCCACTGGGGGGCTGCATAGATGGTGGTGGGTGTGGCAAGGAAATGTGATTGTCAACCTGTTTTCCATTCCTTAAGGTCACAATGGAATTGACATGGTGAACAGGTTCCTCCACATGGTTCACTTGCCTCCCCCGAGGTACCACATTCTCATTTTGCATTTGTTGTTGTTGGTACCTGCGGGGGTTAGCCTCAGGCTGGCTAGGAAAAGACCCTCTCTCTCTTTCATGTACAGACTGAGCCAATTGACCCATCTGAAGCTCTAGAGATTTCATGGTCTGCTGATTTGAAGTGAGAACTTGACTTGTGGTAGACATAAAATTTTTCATTGAGTTTTCAAGTCCACGAGTCAAGGTCTCAAGCGAATTGAATCGGGTTTCCATATTATTGGAATTTGGGAAACCCGATGGATTGGTGGTTTGCGCTTGGGGTGGCTGATAGGAATGTGCATGCATGGGAGGTTGGTGTGATTGGTAAGGTGGTCTAGAGGAGTTTGAAGGACCACCCGGGGCATTATTTTGGTTCCATGAAAAATTGGGGTGGTTCCTCCATCCAGGGTTATAAGATGATGAGTATGGGTCATTCCTAGCTCTGTCATAGATGGCGTTGACACGCTCCATCTCAGGAGGAATGGACTCACACTCGCTCTCTACATGACCTATCCTACCACATGAATGACAAGGAACTGGACCAGATGTGGACATGTGAGGTGCACTTTGTTGGTTTTGGAGCTCAATCGGATCCATACGGCGCATTAAGGCCGCCATGCGTGCCTCGGTGGCCGTAGTGGTATCGATAGCAAATGCGGAACCCGATCTAGTTGAGTTTGCATTCGCGATCCTCGCTCCTATACTAGATGATGCAGGTGGTTCCCTCACACTCTCCCACTGCATGGTTTTCTCAGCGAGGTCTTCTAGGAAGGCCCATGCCTCCCTTTCATCCTTTCCCAAGAACTCTCCTTGACACATGGACTCAAGGAGCGTTCTGGACGGGATGTGAAGACCCTCATACACAATCTGACAAAGACGCCACAACTCAATGCCATGGTGAGGGCATGAGGATAGTAGCTCTTTGAACCTCTCAAGATATGCATGAAATGGTTCGGTCTCATGTTGATAGAACGAATTGATTTCGTTCCTCAATTTTTGAGTCCGATGATTAGGAAAGTACTTCTTGAGGAATGCAGATTGAAACTCATCCCAAGTCCTAAAGGAATTTGCCTGGTTGCTGTACAACCACTTCTTGGCATCATCCTTTAGTGCAAAAGGAACGAGCCTAAGATGGATGGAGTCTGTGCTAAGTTGTTGCAGCTTGAACATAGCACAGACCTCCTCAAATTCCCTGAGAAAGATATAGGGGTCACCTTTCCCAGTGAAATGAGGGAGCATGGAAATGAATTGAGGCTTAACCTCAAAATGGTTCCCATTAGCCTCTGGTAATACGATGCATGAGGGTAGAGCTGTACGGCTCGGGTAGCATCGATCACGTAGAGGTATGGGAACGACAACTGGGAGCACTGGTCGAACAGGTGGGTCCAGCAACTGATCCTCCTCACGGAAATTAGCAGCCATTGGACCCGAACTACGTGCGACACGAGAGGAGGGAGGTGTCGAGAAATCGATGACCGAAGCCGGATTGACAACGCTCCTCGTCAAACGACCACTCTCGTCTCGTGTCCACGAAAGCATGCACAAAGGTGCACACACAAACCACAACTCTTTTTTTTCTTTTTTTTTTTCAAATGAAGAATGTACGTAGAAGAGAAGACGAGGGAACACAGGAGAGAAAGAATGACTCAGGAGAGAAGGGAAGAAGTCCTTAAGCTACGGCGGATGGGTACAGGTAGAAGCACACAAGCAAACAAGGCTCAAACAATCCTAAGGTCGCTATAGGTCCTTACAGCTAGACGACGCCTAACTGCGAGGTCACACGGCCTCAACACGCCTCACCTCCCTACAACGAGGACCACAAAGCCCAGCAAGTGAGCCAAGATCCGGGGATCTCCTCTCTCCTACTATCGACAAAGTGGGCAACGCCGATCAGGTCATGACGGTCGGGACCGGATCACTCTCCTAATGCGTCCAAGATCCTTAGGGCCAATGTCTACTTGATTTTAAAATTAGGCTCTTGATTAGTGTGGTTTTTGGGGCGAAGGAAAGGGCGATGAAATCCCCCACCTTATCTTTTACGGGACAACCCCTCCTTAGTAGCGTTTTGGAGTCCTAAATCTAGCAATCAACTCTCCAAACAACGCTCAACTCACACTTGTTGCAATGCACTTCCTACGAACTAATGCATGTTCATACGAAATGCATGAATGAGAGTAGAAGGTGCGTACCTCACGCCAGCTCTCAGCAACAGAAAATAAAGCTAAGATAAAAGACAATCTAAATGCCTAAGTCACATACATGATGCATGACCTAAACAAGAATGAATGCCTAATCTTTTGCTTTGAGTTTTAGGGTCCAAGTTGCTTAAAGGAGGTTTGATTATTGATTTGGGAACGAACTATAAGTCAAAACATGCCAAATTGAGTCCCAGATAACTAGATCATTTAGAGAAACAACAGAAAGAAATTAAAAGATGAACAGAGCTCACCAGACCGCTGATTAGCGGTCTCAGACCGCTGATTGGCGGTCTGAAGTGCTCAGGTCGTCTGGAAATTTCTCCAGTAGCCTCCACTTGCTATTCCCAGTCTCCTGAAACAAAGAAAAACTACAACACACAAATTAAATCCACTCGAATCGTCCAAACAAGAGTCTGGACTGGCACCTCCCCGGCAACGGCGCCAAAAACTTGTTGAACGTTTTATTTAAAACCGCAAGTGCACGGCCGCGATGAAGTGGTGGCAAGTACGGGTCGTCCTCAGGGAGGTGAGTAGCCTCTTGCTTGTACGAAATCAAGTGGCAAAAATTGGGGGAAGAAAGTTGTTTATGCTAATATAGACTACGCTACACTAAGAAGTACGAAATGCAAAAGAAAGAAATAAACGATCAAATAAAAACTAAGCTAAGAACAAAATAGAAGTGCTGGAATTTCAGGAATGGAAAACCCCTAAGGGATGGAGTGAGTGCACACAAGCAAAGAGGTGGGTGTAGAATACATTCTTTAAGCACATGAAGGTGGTGTTTATCAAGCATAGGAAGTGTCTAAATGTGTGGCAAAACCTATCAATCTATTCACCAACTTAGTTGATTAACATTTACATATGCAAGTTGTTTATTTCAGAACCTAAACAAGCATGAGAGGTGTCTAATCATTTTGGCAAAACTCATCAAGTTATAAATTCTATCCTAAACAAGCAAGCATACATTCATGTTTAATCAACACATCAAAAATAAAGCATTCATCTCATTCTCTAATGCATGTATGTACATCTACTCCACCCCCCAAAGGGGATGGAACTACTCACTAAACATTACACTAATTATTAAACTAAGCAAAGAAAGCATATTAAAACAAAGCTAGAAATAAAAGACGATTAAACTAAAACATGCACAAACTATAAAAGAAGCATAAACAAACAATGAAAGAAACACAAAACTTTATTGATAAAATGACTCACATTAAAAGTAGCATCCTCCTACTTTAGTGTGTGCTTCAAGGCCTCACTTCTAGTAGGAAGAATAGCCACTTAAAATATGGAGTGATTACAATAGGAGGTGAAGAGTTCTATTTATAGGCATGGAAAAAGCTAATCCGGGACAATCCCCCGATGTGGGACTAAACCAATACCAAAAATAGCCTAAACAAACATTAATACACGTCCAGGAGAAAACTTGGTGGATTTGGGCCCAAAGTGACCACCAATTGGCGGTCCAAATTTTCCGGATCGAGTTGAATCTTGTTCTGGGCTTTGCTTGGTGTATTTGGTGGTCTTGGATGCATCTACTTTGTTTATTGGAGCTCCGACCCGAATCCAATTGCTAAAATACTCCCCATGATGGTGTGGAGTATTCTGTTTTGCTCTTAGGTCCTTCTGTCTTGCGTTCAGGTCCTTCTCCCTTGCATCTTGGTCCCCAGATCTCACAATCCAGTCCTTTTTCCCAGCTTTTGGGTCCTTTTATGTTTCATCTCTTCAAACCTATTTATTCCTGAAAACTAAACATAAAACTCGTGACATAGCATTGTTTAGGTGAAAGATAATGGATATAAGATACAAATATGAGCATGAAATGATGTCAATCAAGGCGCACATATCCCGTTATTCGATCCACCCGGGCAGTACGAAGATGTATAGAGATCTTCAGAGGAATTTCTGGTGGAAGAGGATGAAGACGGAGATCGCATAGTTCGTTGACAGATGTCTGATTTGTCAGCAGGTGAAGATTTAGCACCAGAGACTTGCAGGACCGATGCAGAGGATTGAGCTTCCAGAGTGGAAGTGGGAGCACGTGACGATGAATTTTGTCACTGGGCTGCCGAGGACAAGAGGATTCCATGATGCGATTTGGGTTATAGTCGATCGACTGACCAAGTCGGCACACTTCTTAGCTATCCAGACCACTTTACCTCTGGAGGGTCTAGCTAAGTTGTATATTGAGGAGATCGTCAGACTTCATGGAGTGCCTGTGAGTATTATTTCAGATCGAGATCCGAGGTTCACTTCCAGGTTCTGGGGGAGTTTACAGCAGGCCCTGGGGACTCGGTTGAAGTTCAGTACGACATTCCATCCGCAGACAGACGGTCAGTCCGAGAGGACCATCCAGACGTTAGAGGATATGATGCGAGCTTGTACTCTGGATTGGGCAGGACATTGGGATGAGCATTTGCCGTTGATAGAGTTTGCCTACAACAACAGCTACCATTCGAGCATTGGGATGACACCGTACAAGGCCCTGTACGGGAGACCGTGTAGATCACCGGTATGCTGGAGTGATGTAAGCGAGAGACAGACAGCTAGTTGGCCCTGAGATTGTGCAGATGTATGCTGAGAAGGTTGATGTGGTCAGGCAGAGACTAGCGACAGCTCAGAGCAGGCAGAAGAGTTACGTTGATAGGCGTATGCGGGAGTTGAGGTATGAGGTAGGCGATCATGTCTTCCTGAAGATTTCACCATCTCGAGGAGTGATGAGGTTCGGGAAGAAAGGGAAGCTCAGTCTGAGGTATGTCAGACCGTTTGAGATTCTCGATTGGGTTGGTGAGGTTGCCTACAGGGTTGCGCTGCTGCCGTAGTTTTCGGGTCTTCACAAAGTCTTCCATGTTTCGATGTTGAGGAAGTACGTAGCAGATCCTTCTCATGTGATTCAGTTGGAGGTTCCAGAGATCCGTTAGGATTTGTCTCTTGAGGAGAGACCGGTTGAGATTGTGGATCGGATGGAGCATCAATTGAGGAGGAGGACCACTCCTATGGTGAAGGTCAGGCGGCAGCACCACAGTGAACGAGAGACCACTTGGGAGATTGAGGAGGAGGTCCGGAAGGAATTCCCAGAGTTATTTGGTGAGTTTCGGTATTAATTTCGAGGACGAAATTCTTTTAGGAGGGTGGATTGTGGGATCCTAATCCTAATTGTGTCTTAATGATGTTTTAGGTGGTGATTATGAGGAGATGGTTTTGGACGGCTGAGATGGAGTGTTGATGGATGGTTGAGATGGATTGGAGGAAGATATTTATGGTGACACTCTCTCTCACTCTCTCACGACTCTCTCCCTCAGTGTGCTCCGGCGAGAAGTTGAGAGCTCCGGCGAGGAGAAGTGGTCGGCATCGGTTGGTTGGTGGAGGTGAGTTGGGTTGTGTGCTTATTCATCTCCATTGCATTTTCCATTTTCTCTCTCTCTCTCAACCTACTTCGTTTTCAGTGGTCGGGGTGGGAGTGGAGAGTGAAGGAGGTAAAGGTGTGCTCATGCTTGTTGAGGAGGAGGTGATCGTTATGCGAGCGTGAGGTTCGTCGACGGATCGTGATTTTGGGAGAAGTGCTTGTGGAAGCATCATCGCGATTCTTTGAAGGTTTCTTCAAACCTTCACGGTATGTCAACTCGCTCACTTTAGTAGTGTGAGTATTTGGAAGTCGACGGTAGGCCTTCCGGCTCGTCACAAGTAAACATGCAGCTGATTTTACTGCTTGATCGGTCGACCGGTTTGTGCAAACGGTCGACCGTTCGTAATGAAATTTCGAGTTCTGCCTCACACCGGTCGAACGATGCCCTTAGGGCGGTCGACTGATTGTGCATTTGAGGCAAACCTGGTTGGTTTCGGTCGAACGGGTCCACTTTGCTGTTCGACCGTGTGCACTGTCATAGGTCGATTGGGGCGTTGACCATCTAAACGGTTGACCGCCAGTGTGACCTTTTCCGACCGGTGACTTAAGTTGGATTGGTGGTCGATTCGACCGAAGGTGGTTCGGTCGACCGTACTTGATGTGGAGTGTGGGAGAATTCCCTGATGGAATTCGGTCGACCGAGAGTGCTCGGGGGTTCAACCGGATTTGTTGGTGATAGTTGGGGGATTTCCCTGGTGGAATTCGGTCGACCGAGTGTGCTCGGGGGTTCGACCAGGTTCGTTGTTGTGCGTGAGGGATTATTCCCTGGTGACTTTCGGTCGAACGGGGCCCTTTGCCGTTCGACCGATTGGTCGTTTTGTTCGTTGAATCTGGGAGTCGACTTCTAAACGGTCGACCGGTCCTTGACTTTGGTTCGACCGAACGAGTGTGGTTGGTGGGAATTGGTCGACCGATGGAGTGCCGGTCGAGGCAATTGCCCTGTATTTGTGAGATTCGGTCGACCGAGACTTTTGGTTCGGTCGACCGTTTGTGTCCAGTTTTGCACATTGGAGGTGCGGTTGTTGTGGTCGTCCGTGTGGGGCGAGTTGTGGTGCCGATGTTCTTCCAGCAGGTGTGCTAGTGGGCACGAGTGTTGCGGCTGTTGGGTGAAAAAGCCCTGGAGCCCCGTAACGGTGGTGTGAGCTGTGGTTGGGTGAAAAAGCCCTGGAGCCCAACTTGGAAATGTGAGTGTTTTGGTGGTTGGGTGAAAGAGCCCTGAAGCCCCGTAACTGTGTGAGAGCTGCGGTTGGGTGAAAGAGCCCTAGAGCCCAACTAGTCTGTGCGGGGTTGGGTGAAAAAGCCCTGAAGCTCCGTAGTGCGTTCAGGTTGGGTGAAAGAGCCCTGGAGCCTGAGCATGGACCGCGTGTTAAGGGTTGGGTGAAAAAGCCATTGAGCCTGAGCATGGACCGCGTGTTAAGGGTTGGGTGAAAAAGCCCTGGGTCCTTGGACGTTTGGGTTGGGTGAAAAAACCCTGGAGCCCTTGGTCGTGTCGTGGTAGTTGCGGTTGGGTGAAAAAGCCCTGGAGCCCAGCTTGGCGACGAGTGTGTTGCGGTGGTTGGGTGAAAAAGCCCTAGAGCCCCGTAACGGTGGTGTGTGTTGTGGTTGGGTGAAAGAGCCTTGGAGCCCAGTCTGGTTGTGGTGCTTTTCTTGTTGGTAGAATTGCATGCCAGGGTGTTTTTCAGTTCATGCATTGTAGAGTTTGGCATACAGGGGTTCCTTCTGGAAACTCAGGCATTGTTGCATGTTTGTTTTTCAGGTCATGATCGGCGATAGGGGGTGGTGACTGAGGAGAGGAGCGCTGCTACCTGATCCTGCTTTCTCTCATTTTTAGGTCGGAGTGATTACTTGTATTTATTGTTTAGCCTTTTGAAATGTATTCACACTTTTGAGATATTCGGATATATATATTATATATGTTGGTGCACCTTCTTCCTTGTGTTTGAGTGATATCATCTGGATTGTTGTTTATAAAATTTTAAATTTTTCCGTTGTGTTGAGGATGTTACATGTACTACGAAGAAATAACCAGCTGCCAATGTTGGTAGACTTTTTTGTCGCTCCATCCGTTACCCACCATACTCTAAGGGCTTCTATCGTACTTCCAACAATCATTTGCTCAACCGCAGCACTTCGATAAGTAATAATGAACTTGTTAGCTCGAATGGACCTAACTTCCCACCGATCAACACCCGACTAACACTTCTCGAATTCCAAAGCCAACTCTGATTCGGTCGTGATGCCACTTAGTTTTTCCACCGCCACAATTTTTTCAAGCTCCTTCGCGACGACAAAGGCTTCGTGAGGCGGGCGTATGTTGATGAATTGGTTGCCATAGCTCTTGGATTTTCAGAGCAAGTTGTGTCGGTGGTTGTAAGAGGAGATTGTATGAGAAAGGTTTGGGGTTTATGAATTTACAATTCTTTTTGATGTGCCCTAGTAAACCGCACTTGAAACAAGTTATTGTTTTGATCGTTGTGTATTAAAGGCTTTGCTCTTTCTGCGGCGACGTAACACATTCCATTTATTGTTGGTCATACTTTTGTGCTTCCCGTTCGCCTAAGAGTTTATATGAAGTATCGGAATATAAACCCCCATGTACTTATGTCAGGCTAACCTAGCTTCTTAATCTCTGATTAAGATACAATTGGTGTGAGTGATAGGTGGATTGCGATTAGTTTTCCCAACGATTATTTTTTCAAATTTGAAATTTGATGGTTTAGAATTTCTAGTTTTAATTGCACATATATATTTTCGAATTTTTTACGCACAATAAGGATCAATTACAATTTTCTATGATTTATTTCATGCATGCATCGATTTGTTTCAATAACTAGTTTCAAAACTTTATTAAAACAAATATGGGCTCCGAATTTCATACCTAGAAGTTCCCTAAAACTTCTCGATGATCCGGAGACGTTGATGATGCTTGTCGCTGCGCCGGATGCCTCCGAGTATTCACCAAAGTCTAAACAAGATCGGAGAGAGAAGAGCTAGCCTCTCAATCTCCAATAGGGTTTAGAATCTAACTACTAACCCCTCTTTAGTTCCCTTGAGAAGAAGATATCTGAAAACTAAAACTAAACTTAAGAATTAATGAAATTCGTGGAGAATTATGGAGAGAGAAGTTTGCACAAGAAGATAATGAATTAATTAATGAGGTAATGAGATAAACTTGTATTTATAAGTTCTCTCCAAATTACCTATTCATGTGCAACCTCTTGCCCATGATTTCATGCAAACTTCCATCTAACCATCCATTATTTGCTAACAAATAATCTTAGCCACGAATTAAATCAGTTATGGACCAATTCCATGCATGATCTAATTAATTCTGCATAAAACCGTCTGGCCGGTCGACCGTTTGGAGGTTCGGTCGACCGTTTAGACCAAGTTTCGGTATACCGACCGATATACTCGGTCAACCGTTCATAACAAAACATTTCATCGCAATGTTCGGTCGACCGACCGAAATCATTCGGTCGACCGAAAACGAACAGACGAAATTCCCTGTTACGATCGATACACATCCGGTCGACCGTGCAATATTGTGGTCGACCGCGCAACATTCGGTCGACCGTTTAGCGGTTGACCGTTTTTGCACAGTGCTGCAGACTTGTCAAATTTCGGTTTAACCCCTACAAAATTTGACATTTCGGGATTAGTAGTAAATTCACAACTTATGTAACATATTATCCTATGTAATGATAAATCATTACACCCCATAATATTTACATCACATATGAATTTAATTTAGATTCCAATTATGTTTATTAATCACAATATAATTTTGATTTTGCTTGTTCACCACATGTGTCATATTTTCTACATGAAACCCGACACAACTTATGAACTCAAAATCCCAATTTCTTGTTTCCCAGTTTTGTGGTGTGACCTATGAGAGGATCTAAACTAAGTTGATAGTGATATTAAGAGCTTAATATCACAAGCTATAAGTGGTATCTAGTTACACATTATAGCTACCAATTTAGTTAGATGTCTTAATTCCACTCGAACCAAAACCCGATCCATTTAGTGATAGAGTGCACCACTTGTGTCCGTCCCTTGCCTCATGATATTAAGAATACACACAAAGTAGTATTGTGTCATCTTTGTATTAGTATTCATTTCTTGATCTCTTTAAGCTAGTTATAAATATGTGACTTAACTCAAATCACATTGTGCACATTATAACTTTACTTTATCAAGGGGCCCACTAACATCATTACTCAATTAAAAGGGACAATGATAATCTTTTGACTAACTATCTTCTTCAACAAAAGTCATACTTAACCAACCAATGTCTTTACACTACACTTATCGATAGCTCAAGACACTAGTCTAATCAAGCATTTCTTAAGTGATCAGACATAAGTCTCATATCAAAGGACCAAGGACACAGTAAAACATTAATGACACAGAAAACACAATTTTATAATGTTTTACTTATTAAGTCTATTCAGTATACAAAAATAATATTTTTCTCTTTTGTGTACTCGTGTTGTCACTCACTTGTAGAGCTACAATTATCTATGACCAACACGACAATCTTAACTCGGTAATAAATGTCCCATGTTTATTACCATGATTGCGAATGTCTTTTGTTTTATGTAAACCAATATCTTTTAGAGCTCTACGGTTAAGGACCAAGAGTCTCTTCCTTAACACTTCTAAAAGACGAATAACATAAACAAGGAACAAAATGATTTCTCATTCAATTCATAATAATTGACATTTAAAAGTAAAACTTTTAGAACACATTCCCTTCAGATATGGGTGGTTGTCTGTACACTCTCGATGGTTTTGAGGCCTTTGAACATCTTCTCTGGTAGGAGTAGCATCGTCGTCCCACCACTTTGATCTTTCCCAAAGGAATTGATTCTTTGTTCATCTTGATCAACACTCCACCAAGTTACTATTTTTCTCTCTTTAGCATTTGGTTTTTTTTCATGTCAATTCTCAACCGTTGGTCGAATAATATAGAAAACCAAACATCTTCGTGGGACACATGTTCTCAAATAACCACTTATAACTAAGTTATGTGATTTCAAACAATCAGGACATGAGCTGAAAAAGATCGCTATTTGAAGGTCACAATTTGACTTCAAAAGGAAATTTTCCATAAGGGTGTCGTTTGGCTATGAAATTAGGTCATGCTTAGTTTGTTGTGATCAAGGGTGTAACGTATATTACCCTTGATTACATTATCTCACTTGTTTGATAAAATTAACGGTTGTAATCACTCTGTAATCAAATCACACGCCTTTCAAGATAGTAGAATTACCTCATTGGAGGTCGTAATCTAATTACGTTGCAATGTAATCAAGTCATTGCAAATTGCTCAAAAATTCACAGATGCAAAACTCAACATCGACTTCGTCAAACGTATGTCGGAGTTTCAACAACTTTTCCGCACATTTATCAAAGTTATTAAATTACAAATTTACTTTTGAATTACATTGCAATTCCTACGGTGCGTTCAGACATTACAAACAATGTAATTTGATCACATGAAATCTAATTTATGGTAATGTAATCCAATTACGTGATATTAGATTCCATTTAATCTTACAACAACAACCCAAAGAAGACCCTAGAATAAAGTCCAATGGAACAAAAAAACCATGATTGGGTTGGATCAGACTTAAAATTATTTCATGATAATTGGACTTGAAATGGGCCCAAATTAGCCCATCAAAGATATACTGATCTTGATTTATTATTTGCTTGCCTTCTTGTGTTATGTTTTGAAAAAATTCAGGCAGTTATATTATAAGTAATCTATTCTAAGATGATTGTTTTTCTTGATTTTGTCAAAAGGTGACCGAGAGATCACAGTTATCATAACAAGTTAACTTGGACATGATTCTTAAAGATGCAATCAACTAATTACAAGTAACGAGTACCAAGTGTAATGATTACCAAGGAAATATGAGTTTCTTAAGTAACTTAAAATATGGTTAATTAATATCACAAAAAATTTCTTGGAATTTTGAAGATACCCTTTTATATTTGCATATTAAGGTGTTAACTAAGAATTCATTGAGAATTAGAATCAGCTTTGGATGTATGAGCTGCAGATCTTAAAATAAAGCAAAAATCGTAAGGATGTCTAAGCAAAATGACTCTTCCAACTCCCAACTAACAAACCAACTGACAAACCAACTGACAAACCAACTGACAAATACCTCATTGTGCTCTGAATTTCATAACCTTACCACACACAAAACAAAAACCTTTTGAATTTCTCCAATCCAATAACACAAAATATGGTATTTATTCTTTCCTCTTCACTCCCATTAACCAATTTCAAATTCAAATCTACCCTCCAAAACTCAAACCACCAAAACCCCACCAAACCGTTGAAGAACTCAATTTGGGTCAACCCCAAAACCCGAAATCCGTCTCGCCTCCTCCTCCACTCCTCCGACTCCTCGTACGCTCGTCTCGTCCTCCTCGCCCAAACCCTATCATCTCTCTCCCCTTCCGCCTTTGTGCAATCCCTTTCGGATGCGAAACTCTCCACGGAAACCGCCTCTATAGTCCTATCCAACACGACGGATCCCCAAACAACCCTCTCGACCCTCAATTGGATCTTGTGCAATTTGAAAACCAATCGGAAGTCGTACTTATACAACATTGCTTTCAAGGTCTTGCGTAAATTCAAAGATTTGGATTCCGCTCTGAAGGTGTTTGATGATATGTGTGATAGAGGAGTGACACCTGAGAATGTGACTTTCTCAACTTTGATCGGTTGCGCTATGGCTTGTGGACTTCCAAATGAGGCGGTTGGATTGTTTGAGAGGATGTTCGAGTATGAATGTGATCCGGATTGTGTCGTTTACTCCGTTCTGATTGACGGGTTGGGTCGGGCGGGGATGGTGGAAAAGGCATTGGAGATTTATGATAAAGCAAGAGGGAAGAATAGGAGGCTTGATGTTGTGACCTTTGCGAGTGTTATTAGAGTTTATGTGGCGGATGGAAATTTTGAAGGTGCGCTTAATGTGTTTGAGGAAATGAAAGCTGTTGGTGTGAGGCCTAATGTGGTGGTTTACAATGCGGTTTTGGACGTGATGGGGAGGGCCAGACGGCCATGGCAGGTAAAGGCAATTTATGAGGAGATGAAAAGCAATGCAGTGTCGCCTAACTGGGTGACCTACGCTTTGCTTGTTAAGGCGTTTTGTAGGGTTCAACAAGTTGACGATGCAGTTCATGTCTATAAGGATGCAAAGAGGAAAGGAGTTGAGTTTAATGTGGTATTATACAATACAATTTTGTCTTTGTGCGTCGAGAATGGTTTGCTAAATGAAGCATTTGAGGTTTTTGATGACTTAAAGGGATGTTCGAAAGGATGCAAACCCGATATTCAGACATTTTCGACAATGATCAAACTACATTCTATCAGTGGAAATGTTTCAGAGGCAGAGAATGTTCTGAACCAGATGTTGCTGGCCGGGTTCAAACCTACCATTATCGTGCTTACGTCGCTTATCCAATGTTACAGTGCAACTAAACGCACAAATGACATCATCAAGACGTTTCACCGAGTGATGGAATCGGGAATTACACCCGATGATCGGTTCTGTAGTTGTCTTCTGGACGTTCTGGCTCGGACTCCCCAAGAAGAGGTAGAAAAGGTCATTTTTTGCATCCAAAAGGTGAACAATGATTTGGGCCTTTTCATAATGCAATTGGTCGATGTTGACGTTAGCAATAAGGCTTTTAGGATAGAATCTGAAGAACTCTTCTCGAAAATTCGTAGGGATGTTATCAAAACTTACTGTGATTCTTTTATCAACATATGTGTCAATCTGAATCTTATGGAAAGAGCTTCTGTAATAATGGAGTTAGCAATTAAGCTTGGGATTTACAATGCGATTCAGTCAAAATCGTCAACACAATGGTCTCTACATCTGAAAGGTCTTTCAGTTGGTGCAGGGGTTACAGCTTTACACATTTGGACACATGATTTAACACGAACACTGGTGAGCGGGGGCGAGTTTCCTCCCCTGCTTGGGATTCAGATCAGTCGAGGGAAGTGTAAAACTTTTGAAGGAGATTTAGATGTTGTTTTGGAGTTGCAACTGAGGGAGTCAAAAGCTCCATTTCACAAGTCTGCAGATAGAACAGGATGGTTCTTGACTACAAGGGAGGCAGCAATGTCCTGGTTGGATTCAAGGATTTCTGCAAACTGAATTGCTTGTTAAGGTACATACAAAGCACCCACTTCGAGCAATATTACAATGTAGTTTCACTAAAAAATTGTTTTACTATATGTTGGTACAGTGATTTTAATTAGTTGGTAAATAGTTGATTCCTTAGAAGTTTTTGTATCTCTAAACAATCAGAATGCCTTTCTGTTGGGTATAGGATCTTGGAAATAAGCAAATAAGTCAGCCTTCAGCTGAATTTGTATAGGAAGTTTGGCAAAAAATCAAATATCTACGGACGCAAAAGAATTTTGATACAAAAAAATTCTGTAAAACATTTGTTTCTAGAGTATGTTCCTTAGACTTTTGCATTGGATAAAAATGCGTGGAAGAAGGCGATTCACGTGCCTGAACCGTGACTCCTTAGAGTTTCATTTCTAGCCTACCTCAACTAGTTTGGGATAAAAAGTTTTGTTGTTGTTGTTGTATTTGTTTCTAGAGTAGATCAATAAAACTTGGAAAAAAACTACATATCATTATGGGTGAAGTGCCAATTTACACAAAACATAATATTAACATGCTAACAGAATGGGGTCATCCGAGTTGCTGAATACCCTCGACAAAACATCCATTCGGTAAAACAATCATCAATTCCTCAAGTGAGAAAGGAAATGTCAAACTCAAGGGAGTGTTGTTATAGTTGGTGATTGTTGTAGTGGTAGTAGCAGCAGCAGCAGTAGCAGCACAGTGGTTGGTCTGAATTTAGATAGTTGGTCTAATATTAATGTGTTTTTTTATATATGTAGTAAATTAGTAATGATGGTGATGATGATGGGAAATGGTTGGTCTGAATTTAAACAGGAATCATTTACAGACGGGGAAACCCCCCAAACCTTTTCCTCTTGATGGCGAATTTAAAGCTCAATTGGGGATCAGGAAGTGAAAAAGAACATTATCTGAATGACCCATCATCCATGAATTTTAAGTTCAGATATACAAAATCTAAGTGAGAACATTATCTGATACATTCAATAGAAAGTAATAAGACTCTGTAAAGTAAAAACAATTGAAAAAAGTTGAGTAATACTTCTGTAAGAATCGAACAAATTCAACGGTCACAAGAACCAATTGTTATGAACGCTCCTCTCATTCAGCTCTAAAGAGAAGTAGTTCCTCCTTATCTGTTGGCGTAGAATGCATCCATAGTTGTAAGTGTCAAATTCTCTGATCTTGTCCTCGCATGAAAAATTGCAAACTTACAGAATTAAAATATTTGAATGGTCGAACCGTTGGCGTGCATTATAGGGAAAAAATTCACTTTGAAACCTATTAACTGCTTCAGTTATCAAATCACCTGGCTCGGATTTCAAATGACCATTTTTTGGCATACAAAGTTATATATGGGACAGCTCAAGATGTTGAGTAGGGCCTTTGTCGGAAAGTCGATGGTTCTACTTAGACCTGATCAAAATTTTATGACTTGACACAAATTACATGAGACAAGCATACGTTTTTCTGACCAAAAGAAAACACGCATAACTGCAACGATCTTCTCACAAGAAAACTATACTAGACCTCTTCCATGCTCATATAATGTTACAATTTTTTTTTCTCTTGGAAGATGGTAATCGTATTCATGCGCATGGCAACAGATCCGCACATGATTCAAATGGAGCACTGAGAAAGGGGATGATACCAGATCAACAGGTATGCAAAACTACAATCTGGAATTAGAGAAGATGATTACTACCAAATTTTGTTCTCAACTTTTTTAGTTATATAGTTGTAATATCATGAAACTTTTGTGGAGAAAAAGGTGGGAAATGAAATATTACATTATGGATATTGTCCAGCAAGTTCAAGTCAAATTCCCTACAGCAAATCAATCATCAAACACCTGGCTCTACATAATTTTTGTATTCTTCGGTTTGACGATAACTTATTAACATTCATACCTATAGTTAATTCTGAATTAAGAGTTTCAATTGGTAGTTGGTGTGTAACCATATTAAAATTGAATTGTCTTGTTCTTCGTTTCAAATGTTTTTTTATAACATCTATTTAAGAAAATGATTAGAAAGATGTGATAATTACGAGTACCATTAACCAACACTATATTTGTTTCTTTTGATAGTTTCTTTATTTGAAAGTAATGACCTGGGATCAAGGACGGAGCCAATATTTGAGTCCTGGATGGCGGAGTTTATATTAAATACTTCATGTGAATTAGTACCAAAATATACGTAGGTAACATGTCAAAAAGAAAAATGAAGTAAAGTACATCAAAACTAAAATTTAGACTGACATTTCTTCATATTACAATTTTTTAATAATCATATCTAATTCAATTTTTTTACAATATTCATTAAAATTTTAGACAACCATAGAATTCATGAGAAATTCATCATCATTCCAGTTTTGAAGTTTTGTTTGAACAATCTTCCTAGTTGAAAATGCAAGTTCAGTTGTTACAATACTCAGTAGAGACAAGCAGAGTTAATACAATTGTATTACTTGATCAACCAAATATATAATTTTTCGCTTAAACTTGAAACTTTATGAACCAAATTCAGAAGCCTGCCAATATTTTTCAACTTAAATTTGGATTAAATTCATATTATATTGTCTCAATTCTTAACACATTACATGACTTTTATTTAACAATAATTGATGTTTTCTCTCGTTACGAAATACTAATACTCATAGTACGAGAATGAAAGAAAACAACATGTAAACCATAATAAAATAAAAACAAGGAAAATAAACAATACTCTTGGATATATATAAAATAATTTCTAAAAACCACACAAGTATACCGTGCAAAGCCAACGTAAATCAAATATAGAAATATCAAAGAAAAAACGGAAGGAAGAGGCAATTGTACCATGGGATAGGTCCTTTAGGGTTTTTGAAGTTTGAGAGAGATAAGCCTAATCATGTTTAGTAGTGGATAATAACTAACAAGGTAAATATATGCTGGGTAGTTGAGGTTTTTGTTTTAGAAAATAATAGTTAAGGTTTACAAAGAAACCCGCCATGTACATGTGGGTGTGAGCAAGTGGGCTTTCAGTTCAATCCAAGTAAAAATTATGGAAAAATATTACGAAGACTATTTTTTATTAACACATAAGACTTTTCAACAATTTTAGGTAGGCCGAAATTTAAAATTTAACTACATTAATAATAATTTTCGTCTGAGATCCTCTCCAATTCTTGCATCATTCGAGAGTTCCAATTCTTTGCATCCATGTCATCCTTTTCATGATGGATGATGGAGAAACGTTTATAAAAAACAATTACATTGGTTATGGTCTTAAACGGTGATTTAATTAATGATTTATATTGGAAACATGTTGTAAAAACATAATAACGGCTAACCGCACCCATTTTTATCATCCTTGTTTATGATTTTTTATCTAGACGTCTCATTTTTTTATTTTATATGGTGTGCTATTTCAAATTATTTCAGGTTCCGTTGTAAGATTTCAGTGCTGACGGGAAAAAACACTAACGTAAATAAATGGGTAAACAGATCAATACCCGGAGTACAATAATAAGGTGTCGAAACAAAACAAAAAATCCCCACAGGGGCTCCCGTCCCCTGCCACCCCCGTATTCATATTCCGATTTTATTGTTCATGGGTTTTGTTGTTGTAGTATGAACAGAGGATGACACATTGGAGTAGAAATAAATCAAATGAGAGAATGACAAAATGATAATTGGTACAGACAATCTAAGTAATTCACGGACGACGTTTAACAGTTCAGTTTAAAATGTATGATTGAAATGTTGGAGAAGATCCAAATTCATATGTTAATTCAGTCCAAAATATGTAACTTAGAAGTTGTGAGTTGATACTAATCCAATTTGGATTTACTGACTGAGCTAACTAATTGGTTTTCCTTTTTGATAGTTGTGCAACTAATTAAGGTTTTTTTTTACTTGGGTACGCCTTCAAAAGATGTCCATAACTGATTTACACCCGTGTTTTTCATATTTACTTGAGTACGTCTTACGTGCTGGGTTTTTACTTGGGTACGCACTCCCCGTCAACGGGACCCAGTCCGTCAGACCTCCGTAACCCCCGTAACACCTCTGTCAGACTTTACAATCCCCAAGTAACTGATTTACACATGTGTTTTCCATATTTACTTGAGTGCGTCTTACGTGCTGTGTTTTTACTTCGGTACACATTCCCCGTCAATCCTAAACTTTAACATTTGGTTAGTGTTGAACGTTTTAATTTAAACCGCAAGTGCACGGCCGCGATGAAGCGGTGGCAAGTACGGGTCGTCCTCAGGGAGGTGAGTAGCCTCTTGCTTGTACGAAATCAAGTGGCAAAAATAGGGGGAGAAAGATGTTTATGCTAACCTACGCTACACTACGCTAAGAAGTATGAAAGGTGAAAGAAGCAAACAAACAATGAAATAAGAACTAAGCTAAGAACAAAACAAGAACGCTGAAATTTCAGGAATGGAAAACCCCTAAGGGGTGGAGTGAGTGCACACAAGCAAAGAGGTGGGTGTAGAATACATTCTTTAAGCACATGAAGGTGGTGTTTATCAAGCATAGGAAGTGTCTAAATGTTATGGCAAAACCTATCAATCTATTCACCAACTTGGTTGATTAACATTTACATATGCAAGTTGTTTATTTCAGAACCTAAACAAGCATGAGAGGTGTCTAATCATTTTGGCAAAACTCATCAAGTTATAAATTCTATCCTAAACAAGCAAGCATACATTCATGTTTTATCAACACATCAAAAATAAAGCATTCATCCCATTCTCTAATGCATGTATGTACATCTACTCCACCCCCCAAAGGGGATGAAAACTACTCACTAAACATTATACTAATTATTAAACTAAGCAAAGAAAGCATATTAAAACTAAGCTAGAATTAAAAGACGATTAAACCAAAACATGCACAAACAATAAAAGAAGCATAAACAAACAATGAAAGAAACACAAAACTTTATTGATAAAATGACTCACATTAAAAGTAGCATCCTCCTACTTTAGTGTGTGCTTCAAGGCCTCACTTCTAGTAGGAAGAATAGCCACTTAAAATATGGAGTGATTACAAAAGGAGGTGAAGAGTTCTATTTATAGCCATGGAAAAAGGCAAACCGGGACAATCCCCCGATGTGGGACTAAACAAACACCAAAAATAGCCTAAACGAACATTAATACAAGTCCAGGAGAAAGTTGAGCGCATTTGGGCCAAAAGTGACCGCCAATTAGCGGTCTTGGACCGCTAATTAGCGGTCTACAGTGTCCGGATCGCTCTGGAATTTCTTGTGGGCTTTTCTGGAAGGTTTTGTTGGTATTTGATGCATCTATTTTGCATGTTGGAGCTCCGATCCGAATAGAATTGCCAAAATACTCCCCATGATGGTGAGGAGTATTCTGTTTTGCTCTTAGGTCCTTCGGTCTTGCATTCAGGTCCTTCTTCCTTGCATCTTGGTCCACAGATCTCACAATTCAGTCCTTTTTCCCAGCTTTTGGGTCCTTTTATGCTTCATCTCTTCAAAGCTATTTATTCCTGAAAACTAAACATAAAAATCGTAACATAGCATTATTTAGGTGAAAGATAATGGATATAAGATACAAATATGAGCATGAAATGATGTCAATCAAATACCCCCACACCTAACTTTTGCTAGTCCCGAGCAAAACAAAGAAAGAGAAAAGCATGCGAAAAAAACAAGAAATCCTAACTCACTTTCGTAGGAATCACGGTTGCACTTAGCACGTGCAACAAGCCGTTAAACCTACTTGTCGCCAAGGAGGAGGAGTGTTGTCTCCTGAGGGTTTTCAGCGGATCTACCCACAAAATCCGAACAAGATGCATTAATCAATCTAGCTACACGACTCGCTGGACTTATTTTGTCGATCATGGGACGCGGTAACACTACGGGTCGACTCTATATATGTAATCCGTCCACACACCTAGCCTAATGAGTTATTCGTGAGAGTTAGTTAAGGACTTAAGTGAAAGACATGGGCAACCTTAACTTCTGAATGTGATACAATGTGTAAAGTCCATTTTGGTTCTTATTTGTTTTTTTTTTCTTCTTCTTTTTTTTTCTTCTTTTTTTTTTTACTTTTTGGAGAATTTTATTGGTTGGTGTTTGATTCTCCCAAGGTCAGGTTTCGTGCATCATTGCCTATGAGGACTTACACTATCACGTACACCTTCCCCCAAATCTCCACATAGGGCGATCCCTACCACCCGTGTAACGGGAGTTCGGTCGGTGCATCCCAAGTCAGATGACTCGAAAGCACCAGGCACAAAGTCCCCTCAGACCTACTTTCCCGAGTGATAGGAGCCGTGCGAGAAGAGAGAACACCACTTATTTATCTACATGGGAACCCAAACCCCTACACTTAAGTTTCACAAAAAGAGATTAAGGGCCCTTGCCTACGACAAACTTCCTTATACTAACAGACACGAATTATTTGACTCACTAGGTTCAGGGTGGACTTCTTTAAATGTTTGAGTACTGAAACCCTATGATTACACACCCCCCGAGGGAAAACCGGGGTGCACCCTAACGACTCGATAAGACCTAAAGCCAGTAAACTAGAAATCCTAATGCATCAAATTCAAGACAATTTTGGGAGCTTTCTTTTTACTTTGCCTCTCAACGGTTTTGCACATGCTAAACACACGCAAAACCCACAAAAACATTTTCTTTCGCAAACACATGAAGATTTTGAAAGAAATGTGAAAATTTTAAAGTACTCGGCAAGCAAAAGGAGACAAGTCACCCAAGGATCATGGCAAGCAGACATATCAATGTTAAATGCGGCACACTAACATGACCCTAGCAGTACAAACAAACGAAAATAAAACCAAAGGAAAAAGACTCGACTATTTACACACGTAAAACACCCCCCCACACCTACTTCATGCATTGTCCTCGATGAATGTGAACAAGATACTACATGGATACATGCATGAAAAAGGAAAGATCTCACCAACATGAAGTACAAAGGGACGTTCAGGGTCATGTTGATGGACACAAACCCAAATTCCCTCAAAACCTGCGAGAAGCTGAAGAAGGGAGATAAATACGTGAAGAGATTGGGCCCAAGTACACAAGGGTTGGGGCCCACAACAATCGATGCTCACTGAAGGAGTCTTTTATTACACACTTCTTCTTTTTTTTTGTTTTTTTTTTAAGATATATACATCAACCAAGATATTCTCATAATCATTTGGTCAAGGAACATCAAATGAGAACATCAAGTCAGGAGGACCAGAGACTTGCCGAGATGGGCAAACTCCACTGGTACTCTGAGGTGTCATGAGGGGTGAAAGGTCAAAGCTGAAAGGCTCGAACCCCTCATGATATTGGTTGGGTGTGGGCAACAAAGAATGAAGTTGTGTTGCCTCACTAGGGTTTAATTGCTCATCGAAGAAAACCTTCCAACCAATAGGCGGGTGCATCGGAATGAGTTCCTCAGGCTCATTCGATGGATGCAGCAGACCTGCATCACTAAGAATGGGGCTTCTCCCCAAGTCATCCAACAAGGACCTCCCACCATCATTTAGATCATCAAGCATAAGCTCGGTCATAGGTGGGTCCTTGTTGGAGTCAATATGAAGCTCCAATGGCTCAATGGCCATGGGACATGAGGTAGAGACACCTTCAGGTATAGGCATATGGTGAGGTGTCTCACTCTCACTAGTACTCTCAACTGAATCATGCAACGAACACTCCCTTTGGACATTCATGTTTGAGGCCAGCTCACTCTGTTGCATTGCAAAGACAGGCAATGAGTCTTCGCTGAGCCTACAAACATTCTCAACGGGTTGCATTGGTGTTAGAGGTGTTCGTTGATTTTGTGGTGCTTTCTCCAATTGGCGGATGAGATTGAGATTTAAAGGTTCATCCATGGGTTCCTGTTGCCTACCAGAGTTGAACACATGAAACTCGGCACTCATGTTACCGAATGAGAGCTTCATGAGACCATTTCTACAATTAATCAAGGCATTGGAGGTTGCCAGAAATGGTCTACCCAAAATCAAAGGTATTTGAGAGTGGGTGTTCGCAACAGGATTGGTATCGAGGACAACAAAATCGACTGGAAATATAAAATCTCCAACTTTGATAAGCACGTCCTCGATAATCCCCATGGGAATACGAATGGATCTATCCGCCAGTTGGAGGGTGATCTTAGTTGGTTTCAATTCTCCCAAGTTCAATTGTTGATAAACAGAGAATGGGAGGAGGTTGACCGCTGATCCTAAATCAAGCAAAACATTGCTCAATCTAGTGTCCCCTATCGTACACTGAATAGTAGGACACCCCGGGTCCTTGTATTTTGTGTAGGTAGGATTGGACAAAAGTGAGCTGATATTTGCAGCCAAGAATGCTTTCTTAGGAACATTGGTCTTCCTCTTGGTTGTGCAGAGATCCTTCAACACTTTGGCATATTGAGGTATTTGTTGGATGACATCCAACAAAGGGATGTTAACCTTCACTTGCTTAAATACCTCTAATATCTTGTCCATGTTGTCACTCTGCTTTTTGTTTAACCTACTTGGATAAGGAGCTTTTGGCAGGTAGGTTTTCTGCTGTGCCTGAGAAGAAAGCTTTGGTGTATTACCCTCACCCTCAGCTTCTTCTTCACCACCATTCCCACTGAGGGGCTGCATAGATGGTGATGGGTGTGGCAAGGAAATGTGATTGTCAACCTGTTTTCCATTCCTTAAGGTCACAATGGAATTGACATGGTGAACAGGTTCCTCCACATGGTTCACTTGCCTCCCCCGAGGGACCACATTCTCATTTTGCATGTGTTGTTGCTGGTACACACGGGGGTTAGCCTCAGGCTGGCTAGGAAAAGACCCTCTCTCTCTTTCATGTACAGACTGAGCCAATTGGCCCATCTGAAGCTCTAGAGATTTCATGGTCTGCTGATTTGAAGTGAGAACTTGACTTGTGGTAGACATAAAAAATTTCATTGAGTTTTCAAGTCCACGAGTCAAGGTCTCAAGCGAATTGAATCGGGTTTCCATATTATTGGAATTTGGGACACCCGATTGATTGGTGGTTTGCACTTGGGGTGGCTGATAGGATTGTGCATGCATGGGAGGTTGGTGTGATTGGTAAGGTGGTCTAAAGGAGTTTGAAGGACCACCCGGGGCATTAGTTTGGTTCCATGAAAAATTGGGGTGGTTCCTCCATCCAGGATTATAAGATGATGAGTATGGGTCATTCCTGGCTCTATCATAGACGGCGTTGACACGCTCCATCTCAGGAGGAATGGACTCACACTCGCTCTCTACATGACCTATCCTACCACATGAATGACAAGGAACTGGACCAGATGTGGACATGTGAGGTGCACTTTGTTGGTTTTGGAGCTCAATCGAATCCATACGGCGCATTAAGGCCGCCATGCGTGCCTCGGTGGCCGTAGTGGTATCGATAGCAAATGCGGCACCCGATCTAGTCGAGTTTGCATTCGCGATCCTCGCTCCTATACTAGATGATGCAGGTGGTTTCCTCACACTCTCCCACTGCATGGTTTTCTCAGCGAGGTCTTCTAGGAAGGCCCATGCCTCCCTTTCATCCTTTCCCAAGAACTCTCCTTGACACATGGACTCAAGGAGCGTTCTGGACGGGATGTGAAGACCCTCATACACAATCTGACAAAGACGCCACAACTCAATGCCATGGTGAGGGCACGAGGATAGTAGCTCTTTGAACCTCTCAAGATATGCATGAAATGGTTCGGTCTCATGTTGATAGAACGAATTGATTTCGTTCCTCAATTTTTGAGTCCGATGATTAGGAAAGTACTTCTTGAGGAATGCAGATTGAAACTCATCCCAAGTCCTAAAGGAATTCGCCTGGTTGCTGTACAACCACTTCTTGGCATCATCCTTTAGTGCAAAAGGAACGAGCCTAAGATGGATGGAGTCTGTGCTAAGTTGTTGCAGCTTGAACATAGCACAGACCTCCTCAAATTCCCTGAGAAAGATATAGGGGTCACCTTTCCCAGTGAAATGAGGGAGCATGGAAATGAATTGAGGCTTAACCTCAAAATGGTTCCCATTAGCCTCTGGTAATACGATGCATGAGGGTAGAGCTGTACGGCTCGGGTAGCATCGATCACGTAGAGGTATGGGAACGACAACTGGGAGCACTGGTCGAACAGGTGGGTCCAGCAACTGATCCTCCTCACGGAAATTAGCAGCCATTGGACCCGAACTACGTGCGACACGAGAGGAGGGAGGTGTCGAGAAATCGATGACCGAAGCCGGATTGACAACGCTCCTCGTCAAACGACCACTCTCGTCTCGTGTCCACGAAAGCATGCACAAAGGTGCACACACAAACCACAACTTTTTTTTTTCTTTTTTTTTTCAAATGAAGAATGTACGTAGAAGAGAAGATGAGGGAACACAGGAGAGAAAGAATGACTCAGGAGAGAAGGGAAGAAGTCCTTAAGCTACGGCGGATGGGTACAGGTAGAAGCACACAAGCAAACAAGGCTCAAACAATCCTAAGGTCGTTATAGGTCCTTACAGCTAGACGACGCCTAACTGCGAGGTCACACGGCCTCAACACGCCTCACCTCCCTACAACGAGGACCACAAAGCCCAGCAAGTGAGCCAAGATCCGGGGATCTCGTCTCTCCTACTATCGACAAAGTGGACAACGCCGATCAGGTCATGACGGTCGGGACCGGATCACTCTCCTAATGCGTCCAAGATCCTTAGGGCCAATGTCTACTTGATTTTAAAATTAGGCTCTTGATTAGTGTGGTTTTTGGGGCGAAGGAAAGGGTGATGAAATCCCCCACCTTATCTTTTACGGGACAGCCCCTCCTTAGTAGCGTTTTGGAGTCCTAAATCTAGCAATCAACTCTCCAAACAACGCTCAACTCACACTTGTTGCAATGCACTTCCTACTAACTAATGCATGTTCATACGAAATGCATGAATGAGAGTAGAAGGTGCGTACCTCACGCCAGCTCTCTGCAACAGAAAAAAAACTAGGATAAAAGACAATCTAAATGACTAAGTCACATACATGATGCATGGCCTAAACAAAAAGAATGCCTAATCTTTTGCTTTGAGTTTTAGGGTCCAAGTTACTTAAAGGAGGTTGATTATGGATCTGGGAACAAACTATAAGTCAAAACATGCCAAATTAAATCCCAGATCACTACATCAATTATGAAAACCTACCAAAGAAATAAGAGTGCAAACAGAGCTTACCAGACCGCCAATTGGCGGTCTCAGGCCGCTGATTGGCGGTCTACAGTGCTCAGCTTGCTTCAAAACTTCTCCAGGTGCTCCTCCTGACCACTCCAAGTCTCCTGAAACAAAGACAAACTACAAAACAAAAATTAAATCCACTCGAATCGTCCAAACAAGAGTCTGGACTGGCACCTCCCCGGCAACGACGCCAAAAACTTGTTGAACGTTTTAATTTAAACCGCAAGTGCACGACCGCGATGAAGCGGTGGCAAGTACGGGTCGTCCTCAGGGAGGTGAGTAGCCTCTTGCTTGTACGAAATCAAGTGACAAAAATAGGGGGAGAAAGATGTTTATGCTAACCTACGCTACACTACGCTAAGAAGTATGAAAGGTGAAAGAAGCAAACAAACGATGAAATAAGAACTAAGCTAAGAACAAAACAAGAATGCTGGAATTTCAGGAATGGAAAACCCCTAAGGGGTGGAGTGAGTGCACACAAGCAAAGAGGTGGGTGTAGAATACATTCTTTAAGCACATGAAGGTGGTGTTTATCAAGCATAGGAAGTGTCTAAATGTTATGGCAAAACCTATCAATCTATTCACCAACTTGGTTGATTAACATTTACATATGCAAGTTGTTTATTTCAGAACCTAAACAAGCATGAGAGGTGTCTAATCATTTTGGCAAAACTCATCAAGTTATAAATTCTATCCTAAACAAGCAAGCATACATTCATGTTTTATCAACACATCAAAAATAAAGCATTCATCACATTCTCTAATGCATGTATGTACATCTACTCCACCCCCCAAAGGGGATGAAAACTACTCACTAAACATTATACTAATTATTAAACTAAGCAAAGAAAGCATATTAAAACTAAGCTAGAATTAAAAGACGATTAAACCAAAACATGCACAAACAATAAAAGAAGCATAAACAAACAATGAAAGAAACACAAAACTTTATTGATAAAATGACTCACATTAAAAGTAGCATCCTCCTACTTTAGTGTGTGCTTCAAGGCCTCACTTCTAGTAGGAAGAATAGCCACTTAAAATATGGAGTGATTACAAAAGGAGGTGAAGAGTTCTATTTATAGCCATGGAAAAAGGCAAACCGGGACAATCCCCCGATGTGGGACTAAACAAACACCAAAAATAGCCTAAACGAACATTAATACAAGTCCAGGAGAAAGTTGAGCGCATTTGGGCCAAAAGTGACCGCCAATTAGCGGTCTTGGACCGCTAATTAGCGGTCTACAGTGTCCGGATCGCTCTGGAATTTCTTGTGGGCTTTTCTGGAAGGCTTTGTTGGTATTTGATGCATCTATTTTGCATGTTGGAGCTCCGACCCGAATAGAATTGCCAAAATACTCCCCATGATGGTGAGGAGTATTCTGTTTTGCTCTTAGGTCCTTCGGTCTTGCATTCAGGTCCTTCTTCCTTGCATCTTGGTCCACAGATCTCACAATTCAGTCCTTTTTCCCAGCTTTTGGGTCCTTTTATGCTTCATCTCTTCAAAGCTATTTATTCCTGAAAACTAAACATAAAAATCGTAACATAGCATTATTTAGGTGAAAGATAATGGATATAAGATACAAATATGAGCATGAAATGATGTCAATCAGTTAGTGTGCCTTGGTTTTAATTGAGCTTAATGTATTAAGTGAATGTATTGATTGAATGTGAGTGTGGCTTGAGAAATGCACAAATCAATCTGAGAAATGCATATGTTTTTAAATCCTAAACAAATCAATATGAGAAATGTATATGTTTTTACGTGTTGTATCAATATGAGAAATGCATGTAATGATCTAACATTTTCTATATATGTTTTTAAACCCTAAACTTTAACATGAGAAATGCATAGATATAATGTAATGATCTAACATTTTCTATATATGTTTTTAAACCCTAAACTTTAACATGAGAAATGCATAGATCTAAGCACAAATCAATCTGAGATGTTAGCATAAATCAATCCAAAATGTAAGCACCATAGTCATAGAAGCAAATCAATCCTGATCATTACATGCACATCATTTAAAGACAATCCACACTTACATTTAATCAATACATTCACTTAATACATTAAGCTCAATTCAACCACGGGGCGGACCCAGGTGTGGGCATGCATAGGCAAGTGTCCACACCAGAAAATTGATATTGATGTGGGATATTAAGAAAAATCAATGTGTGTCTACGCTGCCAACCAAACACAGTATGACTTATGGGTGTGTGATCAACTCACAGATTGAGTAAAGAACTAAAAACTTATAGACCTCATCAAACAATTAGTGATTTCCGATGTTGGATTATTCTAGAGTGTATTATACAAAGTGGCTGCTATTGCATTGACCCCTCAAAGGAATTTCCCATATATGGGCCTAATTGCATCATGTCTTGTTCGTTGCATCCCACTAAAAAATAGACATGAGCCTACAAGTGGGTTTTAGTGTTGGTCCAACCAATAAACAATTTCAAGTACAATGATATTGTGAGAATGAGATCATAAATTCATAACCATTAACCATGTTTGGTAATATTTTTCGAGAAGTACACGTAGAACCAAAAGAACTTAGAAGGTCAACGAGGGAAAGGAAGAAACCCGATATGTATTTGGGACTTCATGAGATCATGGTACTAGATACCGATGATCCCTCGACCTTTCAAGAAGCAATGGAAAGAAATGACTCCAAATTATGGCTCAAGGCCATGGAATCCAAAATAGAATCCATGTATGATAATCAAGTGTGGAACTTGGTTGACATTCCTCAAGGGAAAAAGACCATTCAAAATAAATGGGTTTTCAAGAGGAAGATGGACATGGATGAGAACTTGACAACCTACAAAGCGAGGCTTGTAGCAAAAGGTTTCACTCAAGTTCAAGGAATTGACTATGATAAAACTTTTTCACCGGTTGTCATGTTCAAGTCTATTCGGATTATGCTCGCTATTGCCGCATTTCATGATTATGAGATATGACAAATGAATGTCAAAATGACATTCCTTAATGGGAACTTGGAGGAGGATGTGTACATGGTACAACCTCAAGATTTTGAAGATCCAAAGAATAGCGAGAAAGTATGTAAGCTTCAAAGATCCATTTATGGATTGAAGCAAACATCAAGGAGTTGGAACAAACGCTTTGACGAAGAAGTCAAAAAGATTCACTTCGTCCAAAGTAAGGAAGAGCCTTGTATATACAAGAAGGTTAGTGGGAGCCACATAGTGTTCTTGATCTTATATGTCGATGACATACTCCTTATGGGAAATCATATACCTTTGCTTGAGCAAACGAGAAGTTCATTGAAATCTGCATTTTCGATGAAAGACATGGGTGGGGCTCAATACAACTTGGGAATCAAGATATATAGAGATAGATCTCGTAGACTCATTCGCCTAAGTCAACGTATGTACATTGACAAGGTCTTGGAAAGGTTCAGCATGAACAACTCCAAAAAGGGCAATGTGACATTGAGTATGGGTGTGCAACTCAAGAAGTCTCAACGTGCTGAATCACGTAAAAACTTGGAGTACATGAAAGATATCCATTATGCTTCGGCAATATGATCAATCATGTACGCGATGACTTGCACAATACCCGATGTCTCGTATGCTCTAAGCGTTGCAAGTCGTCACCAATCCAACGCAGGTCCTGAGCATTGGACTGTGGTCAAGAATATTCTGAGGTACCTTAACCGGACCAAAGATAAGTTTCTTGTTTATGGAGGACAAAGGGAGTTAATAACCGAGGGCTATTCGGATGCGAGTTTCATGAGTGATCTCGACGATAGAAGGTCGTAATCAGGATACATCTACCTTCTAAATGGTGGAGCCGTGAGCTGACGTAGTTGGAAGCAAACCACTACGGCCGACTCAACCACCGCTTCCGAAGTAATGGTTGTCGCTGACGCGAGCAAGGAAGGAGTGTGGATTAAGAAGTTCCTTGAAGAGCTTGGAGTAGTTCCCTCGTGCGAGGGACCCATAGAGCTATTTTACGATAATAGTGCATCTATCTCGCAAATCAAGGATCCCAAATCACACCACAAAGTGAAGTACATGGATCATAAGTACTTTGTCACACGTGACTTCATCGACGAGGGCAAAATAAATCTGTTATGGGTGGACACAAACAGCAACACAACTGATCCATTCACCAAACCCTTATCCCAAGCCAAGGGAGAAATGCATTTCGAGTCCATGGGTCTGAGGAACCATGTAGATTGGCTTGATGAGTGATTAGAGAGGGTTGTCCTGGTTATTATTGTTTTATACATTGAGAATGTATGTGAGAGAACTTTGATAACAAGTGGGAGATTGAAAGGAATGTGTTCTAAAAGTTTTACTTTTCTATGTCAATTATTATGAATTGAATGTGCAAACATTTTGTTCCTTGATTATGGTATTCGTCTTTTGGAAGTGTTAATAAAGATGCGCTTGGTCCTTAACTGTAGAGCTCTAAAAGATAATGGTTTACATAAATCAAAAGTTATTCACAATCATGGTAATTAACATGGAACATTAATCACCGAGATAATATTGTCGTGTTGGTCATCGATTGTTGTAGCTCTACAAATAATTGACGACACGAGTATATAAAAGAGGAAAAGATTACTTTTATATATTGAATAGACCTAACAAGTAAAACATTATGGAATTGTGTTTGGTGTCATTAATGTTTTATTGTGTCTTGGATCCTAAGATATGAGACCTATATCTTTTCACTCAAGAAGTGCTTAATTTGATTATTGTCAAAAGCTATCAATGAGTATAGTGATAAAGGCAATAGTTGGTCGAACATAACTTGTGCTGGAAAAGATAGCTAGTCAAACGATTATCATTGCCCCTCTTAATTGAGTGATGGTATTAGTGGGCTCATTGATAAAGCAAAATTATAATGTGCACAATGTCACTTAAGTTAAGTTACATAGTTATAATTAGCTTAAAGAGATCAAGAAATGAATATAATACAAAGGTGTCACATTTTTATTTTGTATATATTCTTAATATCATGAGGCAAGGGACGGATACAAGTGATGCACTTATATCACTAAATGGATCATGTTTTGGTTCGGGTTGAACAAAGACATATATGCTAATTGGGTGACTATATTGTGTAGCTAGATACCGCTTATAGTCTGAGATATTAAGTGTTTAATATCACTGTCAATTTAGCTTAGATCCTCCTATAGGTCACACCACAAAACTGGGAAACAAGAGGTTTGATTTTAAGTTCATATGATGTATCGGGTTTCATGTGAAACTAGGACACGTGTGGTGAATAAATACAATCAATATGTTATGAGAATTAACATAATTAGAATCATAATAAATTCATATGAGATGTATATATATTATGGGGTGTAATAATTAATTATTACATAGGATAATATATTACATAATATGTGAATTTGCTAAAAACCCCAAAAGACCAAATTTTGTTGGAAATAAATCCAAAATTTGACAAAGGCAAAATCGGGGTCAAACACGGTGAACCGTTCATGGTTCGGTCGACCGGGGCATCTTCGGATCGGTTAACCGAATAGGGAACGACTAAATGCAATTGGTTGACCGAGATTGTCTAGAATGTCTGGACAATCGGGTTCAGTTAACCGATTGGAAACGGTCAACCGAGAAATAGTATTTTCGTTAGACCGAGGGTGACCTGGTCATCCGATGACTATGTCCCATGAGCGATTTTGGTGGGTCAACGGTAGACCGATTAAAAGACGCGATTCGTCCGAATTCTTCCAGGGAATTTTTCTCATAAAGAATCGGTCGATCGTCTAGCTCACGGTACACCGAACACGTGTTATAACCGAATGGTTCGGTTGACCGAATAATACTCGGTCTACCGAACAAGAACGATTATGCCTGAATTATTAAGAGATTAATTAAATCATGGGTGAAATAATTCCAGATTTAATTAAAACGTTTTTTGTGGGTGATTATGTGGAATTTAGAGATTAATTTTAGGAGAGAAAAACAAGGGATCGTGGCTAAATAATAACTCTTGATAAGTATGTTTTGCGAGACTATAAAAGGACTCCTACTCCTACTTGTTTAAGACTAATGCAAAATTCTTTCTCTCTTTAATCTCTCCCTAATCACCGCGAAAATCTCTTAGTAAAATTAAGTTTTAGAGATAAGATTCTCAGGAGCTTAAAGATGGGTAATTGGTTTGATTCTAAACTTTGTTAGAGATTGATTGGCTAGCTTCTTTCTCTCTAATTTTGTTTAGAGTTTGGTGAACACTCGGAGACAATTCCGTGGACGATTCAGCGGGCAACGTGACTCCGGATCATCAAAAAGGTTTTAGAGAACCTTTAGGTATGATTCTACTTTTGTGGACTATTTTAATAAATGTAAGTTGTATGTTATTAGAATAAAACACAAATAGATGTACATAAAATTGTTGAAAATATGAAATCGATCTTGTATGTTGTATTAATTTTTTTTAAATATATACATACATGGGGACACGAAATCCTACAATATATTCACCGAGTTTCTTCAAAAATACATATTCACTAAGATAAATTTTTAATTTTCGGTTCTGGAAACTTATTTTCCGTATCTATTCAATTTTTCAAAAAATAGAGGATAAATAATTATTAAACATTTTTTCTTTCTTCCTCTTCATTTTACCAACTCTCGACACAAGCTCGTGATATTTGTAGTGAATGAATGAAATCACTAAAGTGCAAATCATAACTAATAAAATCTACGTATGAAATTCGATTGATCGAACCCACTTCAACAAAATCAAACATCTTTGATAATATATAGCAAATTCAATTTCATTATAGAATGTTACGTACATTTATTGTCTAAGTACATCGGCGGGATATTATAGAATGTTACGTAGATTTATTGTCTAAGTACAATATAGAATTTTAATTTAAAACCAAGTCACACTCACCAAATGTTAAAGTTTGGGATTGACGGGGAATGTATAAAACATAGTCTGTAAGGCGTATTCAAGTAAATATGGAAAACACATGTGTAAATCTGTTACTTGGGGATTGTAGAGTCTGACGGGGGTGTTACGAAGGTCTGACGGAGTGGGTCCCGTTGAAGGAGAAGACGTACCCAAGTAAAAACACATCACGTAAGGCGTACTCAAGTAAATATGGAAAATACGGGTGTAAATCAGTTATTGACATCTTTTGAAGACGTAACCAAATAAAAACCCAACTAATTAATTGCGTGTAATACACGTTTTACAGTTCAGTTACTTGCTAGCCCTCTCGTAGGATTTTTTTTAGTAATTAGTATTTAAGTGAATTACATAAAAAGGATGGGTATGGATGTATGGTACGTACACCATCCAAGAGATCAAGACCAACAAAAAACAAGTTGACACCAAAATCACGGCAGCCTTCCTGCGAGAAGAGGAATGGTTTCATCTTGCATATTATCTGTAACTCATATATCAATGAATATTACTTGCAAAAGAACAATTCATACATCAATGAAGGTATAATACAAACAACAAATTCTACAAGTCCAAACAAGAGTTGTAAGAACCAACTCGGTTGTAGCACAAAAATCCCTTCTTATCTACCCCACACTAGAGTACAAAAACAAGGTAACGTTTCTTAACTCCAACTCTAAAGTAGACAGAAATGAGGATTTTATATGATCACGTTTGGCCTTTTTTTGCATGCAATCGTTGTCTATTCAGCAGTCACGACAAACCAGCAGTTTGTGGCTTAGTAGCACTAAACAACAATAATCATAACATTATTATTACTAATGATGATGCAAGATATCGTCATCTATGAACTCTTTATTCCGATCTTAAGTTGTCCTTTTGCATGGTTTGGAAGGACTTGGGTGGAACACTTGGGAATGCCTGTGTTTGTTGTTTTCTTATTCCGATGTGTTCAGTTTCGTAGTATTCTCGCAACTTATCAAATGAGACCAATTTTAATTTGTTGTTTTGGACGTTCTCGTAATGTGGCACGTGAAATGGAGTTGCTCCCATGCGCGCATTTTTGTTTCCACTTCAAAATATTGAAATTAATTGACCTCATAGTTATCTGATCATATTCTTTGTTTCTAAATTGATTATATAATTATGTATATCAGAGTCAGACAAATGTGGTATAACTGTTCGTGGAAATGTTGTCGAGCCTCTTAACGCGCGTCGTTGTGCATATATATGTTGAAGAGTGTCAAATTTAATTTTAAAATCATATTAAGATTTGATATTTCAAAGGATTAATATTTGCATGGTTACACACCTAATTAAGATACAGAATTCGCATATAAAAATTAGGAAATGCATTGAATATGTCTATTTTGCAATAAAGGTGCTACGAAACAACGTCATTAATGTGGGGATCAGTTTTGTCTATATATATGCCATCATTCTAACTGATGCGCGCAGCGATTAAAAATATGAGACTCACTCTCCACATTTGGATGAATCAAAAGGAAAAAAAACATCACCTAACCTCAGTATAATTGTTAGATTTCCAACGACATATTCTTGTACATGTAGTTGAGTTAGAATGTGGTTAGTGAGTAGAATTTTGTAATTGACATTTTTTGCAAATTTGATCTCAATCTAAAAAAAAAATAATAATAAAAAATTAGATATTCCTCACCCATTAGCTTTTCTGATGCGTAGTCTCTTCAATATGTTTTCTTTCTGAAAATTTTAACACGTTTTTTTTCAATTAACGGAACAGACAGCTATGAACTAAGATAAGGAAATAATGATAATCCTAATTGTTTTGTAACTACTATATGATTTGAACCTGCAATATTTAATTAGGGTAACTAAAGATGACTAGTTAATTAGCTATTTTAACCTACAGAAGCCGACAACTACATTACTTAGTCGAAAGAAAACGACGCCAAGGAACACGATGGTGTTCTTCCTACTAGCCGACCATATATTTATGGGTGTTCATGATGGGCAAACGAGATATATTTAACAGATCCTAAGGTTTAAGTATTTTTTTAAAACTTGTTAGCAAAGACCATGCAAGCATATATAATTAAGTAATTAAATGGTAATGAAATAATGGTTGGTTGTGGATTGGATGGGAATGGGAGGAGAGGACAAGAGGGCGTGAGGGTGGAGACAAAAGGCATCGGAACACTAAGAGACATGGTGCGCTACACCTGTGTCTGTGTGCTCCATCATCTCTAGCTTGTCCTTTGTGGTGTGGTGGGGAAGAATGGGAATCCTCATAGATCTCCTCTTTTCTCTCTCTCTCTCCTCTTCTTGTTGCATGTACTCTTCCATGTGTTCATTTATTCTTGTGCTTTGGAGTGATGTGAGTTTGGAGTTGCACTTCCCACATCCCGACAATTGTGGGCTCTCACCCTCCACACTCTTTTGTTTCTTCTTCTTTCTTGTCAGTTTCTATGTCTTTCTCTTTCAATTTTATTATAGCCAATGTCCACTCTTACAGACAGTACTAACTCAAGTGAAGTGAAGAAAAAGGAAATCCTAATTGCTTTGCTGCTAAATAGCTAGGATTTGAAATTTAATCTAATAAGTAAAGCTAGAATTCAATTATCTGAACTTGTCTTTCTAGTTTGTATTCCATATAATATATAATATAATACCCCTTACATGCACATCTCCGACTAAAGGATATATATATTTAATTTGCTTTAGCATTTATATGAAAAATGGGTTACATGTGCAGAATCGTTAATAATTATATCCATGGTAACAGATATTTTGGGGCTATATCACTTGTCTTTTGCTTTGTGATAGTTATATACTAGTACTGCAATCTTCTTATGGAATAACACAAATTGCAATATGAGCTTGGTTGGGCGTGAGAATAAAAGGTGGAAATGTTACTACTGACATAGCAAAATTATACTTGGTAGAGTAATACTTGTGTCACAATCACAAATAATGTAATTTATGTTTAAGGTATTTACTTATTTGGACTACATATTATCAAACATAATTATTTAGTTTCTTCTTATGAAAAACATGCACATACTATATAGTATTATACATAGAAAATGACACCAAAAGGAGAACAAGTATTAGGAGATAACTTATGTAAGCAAGACCGAGATAGACAACGCCTAAGTATACACCTATTGGATCGATTAGAATGTCGCCAACATCATCATGAATGTCATCAATGATGATTTGTAAATATAAATCATCGAATGGAAACTAAATCAAGTGCATTTTAAGAATAATTGCTCATAATCAGGTGTGCATCAGACAATGGTAGAAATGACAGGGTGTTTTCGAAATTATACCAAAACCAAGGATACTCGAGTCGTGTAAGAAAAGTTAATATATATTATTTTTTGAGAATATGTTAAATATTATTGTACGTCCTCTTCACCTTTTATCTTTTCCGGTTAAAGAAAAGAGTAGTTATAGACGGACGCGCGCGTCACGGACGCGCCTTACGTGGATCTGTACAGCTCAGATATTTTTCTTTGAGTCAGCGTCCAGTCAGCGAAATTTCTCTTCGCGCGTTTTGGTCTTTTTAAAAAACGCCGGTTCTTTAAGTTGAACGATTCATTTCCCAATACACAGATAAGACAGTGTGCAGACCCTAGGACATCGTGCAGTCTCATTATTCGTGCAGAGCCCACACTTATCATAATAAAATATTTGTTTTTAAGTTTTACGTTGGATCAACTTAATTTGTCTAGCTTACTTTATGTGTGTGTGCAGTTTACATTATGTGTTTGTCCTGTTTACGTTATGTGTCTGTCCGGAATAAGTGTATATTGTTGTACGGAATAAGTGTATTTGCAGTCCGGAATAAGTGTATTTGTTGTCCGGAATAAGTGTATTTGTTGTCCGGTTTAAGAATAAAGTGTGTCCAGAAACGGAACATAAAGTTTGTCCGGAATAAGTTGATTTGTTGTCCGGAATAAGTGTATTTGCTGTCCGGAATAAGTTTATTTGCAGTCCGGAATAAGTGTAGTTGTCCAGAATAAGAAGAAAGTGTGTCCAGAAACGGAACAGAAAGTTTGTCCGGAATAAGTGTATTTGCTGTCCGGAATAAGTGTATTTGTTGTCCGGTTTAAGAATAAAGTGTGTCCAGAAACGGAACATAAAGTTTGTCCGGAATAAGTTGATTTGTTGTCCGGAATAAGTGTATTTGCTGTCCGGAATAAGTGTATTTGCAGTCCGGAATAAGTGTATTTGCAGTCCGGAATAAGAAGAAAATGTGACCAGAAACGGAACAGAAAGTTTGTCCGGAATAAGTGTATTTGCTGTCCGGAATAAGTGTATTTGTTGTCCGGAATAAGTGTATTTGTTGTCCGGTTTAAGAATAAAGTGTGTCCAGAAACGGAACATAAAGTTTGTCCGGAATAAGTGTATTTGCAGTCCGGAATAAGTGTATTTGTTGTCCGGTTTAAGAATAAAGTGTGTCCAGAAACGGAACATAAAGTTTGTCCGGAATAAGTGGACTTGTTGTCCAGAATAAGTGTATTTGCTGTCCGGAATAAGTGTATTTGCAGTCCGGAATAAGTGTATTTGCAGTCCGGAATAATATATGACTTCATTATTGTCGGAATAAACGAATCAATATATGGAATGCAATAATATGATGTCGAAACAAAAAAACGTTGAATACTTCAAAAGTTTTGTCACCATACTTTGATTTAACTTATGGATATGACAAATCCGTGCCACCCCCGCACAAACTCAACAAATCTCCCACTGTATATTTTACCCCACAAGAATTACGTTTAGGAAAAAAATAGCATCTCAGATTTCCATTAGAAACACAAACACACACAAATTACAAAAATAATATATATTTTCCCAGTAAATCGGAAAGAAGATGTAAGACTTAAACATGACTGTCTCATTCACGCTGCTTACGTTGTCAAGAACCTTCGGAGTCGGCATCAGACGCTTCTTCGACGTAATATCTTACTCGAAATGGTGATTTATTACGGAGAGATGTACAACATAAACCGAACAGACGTAAGTCTTCACCACGGAGCGTTGACAAGAACATCAGGAAGTCTTCGCACCGTCCCATTCACGCTGCTTACGTTGTGAAGAATCCTGGGAGTCGGCATCAGACGCTTCTTCGAAATGGTGATTTATTCTGGAGAGAAAGAATGAAGAAGAAAGAAAGAGTGTCATCATATTTGTATTTGGGTGGAGAGAGAGAACGTGCTGAGTTGAAACGCATTTAATGTGATTTGAGTGGACATCAGGAAGAAAAAACAAAAAAACATTCATGCTTTGGCCACGTAAGGGCTGACATGGATGTCCACGTAGAACGCGTCCGTGACGCGCTGCGTTCAACAAACATTTCCCCAAAGGAGACAACTAGATGTACAGTATCTAACTTCACAATCTTATCGTAGCTGCATATATTTGACCGCGATCTTGGAAGTTATTTAGATGGCGAAGTCTGCTATGAAGAAGGTGGGGAATCCTAATTTGTATTAACACATGATGATAATTAATTATTATAAATAGTATAGATATTGTGGTCTTGTGGATGACGATTGAAGAGTGATATTATTCAACACGTCAACCAGCTAATAAGTTAAAACAATTATGAACAAAATGAAGGGGTACCAATGCAAAAATGACCACTTATTTAACCAATTGTTAAACTTATATTGATCAAAACCAATTAAACCTTCTATTTAATCCTTAGTAGAATAAGACCCAAATTTTCACCAAAATCTCTATCCACATGCTTCTCTCTTTGATTAGTAATGCGAGCAGCCACATAGCCATAATTATCTCAGTTCTAGATCTAAGAAAGTTCCAACCTCTGATCTAAAATTTGCTACGACCATGCCTAACCAATAAATGTGACTTTTTTTTATAACCAATAACTGTGATTTTGATGACTAAATTTGTAGTCCCTAAAAGCAGTAAACTAGAGATCCTCAACATAGAACACCACTACGTACTTTTTACCTTCCAACACCTATCTATTTTCACAAAGTACAAAACAGTATACCCAAAGTAATAGAATAAGATATAGCTAAAAACAATTACACGTTAACGACCACTTGCACTAATTCTTAATTTATATCTTATTCCCGTAGCTCTTACTTGCAATTTAACAGGGACAAAGAATTTCCTACTATTGTTGACGGAAGGGTGGGCGTTACAGATTAAAATAGTACATTAGGGGTGATTCGACCTTTTTAAAGCTCAAATGGTCATTTACCCTATAATTTTTACTATTAAATTCAAAAATGTAATTGAATACTTCAAAAGTTTTGTCACCATACTTTGATTTAACTTATGGATATGACATAATTAACTTTGGTGATTTTTTTTCATTCAAACAAGATTTTTTTCCCGATTCGGAGGACCGTTAATGCTTCCACAGCATACAAAAAATTCATACTCAACTTGGCACCCGTTCGATCCCCACAACAACCACGACAACAACCACAACCACCACAAAACACAACATTGTGCATGTCCCTTCAGATCACATTAATTATGCCAAATAAAGTTAAGTACAAAACTGCCGCCGAGGCGAATCACCGATCGATCACCGGCTGTCGCCGGACCGGATCCACTTGGAGAAGGCCCTGAGGGTGTTACCATCAGCCCGGTAATGTTTTTGTGTGAACTCTAGGAACTCTGACCATGTGAAGTCTGGGTACATTCTGGGGTTGTGTTGGTCGATTAGCTCAGGTGGGGGTTTCACCACCTTTCCCATGTTGGGGCACAGGAAGTAAGCCAGGGACTTCCGGGCCCTCGAGCTGTTCACCACTGCTCTGTGCAAGCAGCTCTTGTACTTCCCATTGGATAAAGCCTGTGTCAACCACATATTTAACCAAAATGTTAGTGAGTGGTGAAGTTTGTTGTCACTTATTTAGTGGATTTTAAGGAGATAAAGCCTGTGTCAACCACATATTTATACCAAAATGTTTATGAGTGGTGAAGTTTGTTGGCACTTGTTAGTTGATTTTAAGGAGATAAAGCCTCTGTCAACCACATATTTATACCAAAATGTTAGTGAGTGGTGAAGTTTGTTGTCACTTATTAGTGGATTTTAAGGAGATAGAACCAACAAATGTTCAGAAGACATACAAACAATAGGAATCTTAACTGGGTCCGATTGTCTCATTGTCCCAACATGCTGAGTAAGTAGTGATTTTATTCAAATGAAATAATGAGTGAAGTAATGAAGGGACTTGACTTTGTAAAATCACGAATACATGATAAGAAATTTAGATAAAGTGGTAAAGTGCATTGACTTGGTAGTGTATTGTTTGATAGGAAAACATAAGATTTAAAAAAAATGACAATTAAAAAAATGCTATTTTTTCTAAGAAATTGTTACTTGAAAATGGTTCTCACTTTTACCTAAAACCAGGTGATGTGAATTCCTTGATTTTCCTCTACTTTTTGTAAACCACTCACACTCATGACTCATACACTTCAATTGAGCTTGATATACAATTGTGGACATCTTAAGGTCATAACAAAAGAAATCATAAGGGGATTTATAAAAAAAAACATAAGGATTTTTTCTTCACAAAAAGTTATAAGAAGTGGAAAAACACAACCTTATTATCCTATTGAGTCTATTGTCTATTTCTTTCCGCTCCCCTCAAATATACCACAAGACCATTATTTAAACTTTTTTATTAATTTTATTAGCTAATAAAATATGACCCCAAGAGAAACCCCATCCCAATGTTACCACTACCAATGCAAAATGATATATTTAAGCTATCCGAACTCCAATGCAAAATGATATTCGAAACAACAAATAATACACTCCAAGACAAAACACATATATTTGGAGGACATTTGCATCGCACTACCAAAACTTCACACTATCCCATAAAACCCCCACTAAGAACCCAATATCTACTTCCTTCCACGTAACAACAAAACAAAACAAAACTAACCAAACCAACCAACCATAACAATATAATCTTACCATGAAGGTGTCTCCGATGTTGACGACGAAGGCATGGGGGTTAGGAGGGATGGAGAGCCAGCTTCCCTGGTGGAAGACCTGGAGGCCGCCGACGTGGTCCTGGTGGAGGATGGTGAGGCAGGTCGGGTCGCAGTGGGGCCCCGTCCCCAGCGTCTGCTCCGGCGTCTTGCATGGCGGGTAGTAATTCAGTCTCATGATCGAATCGTGGCCGTCGAATAGCTCCGTGAATCGGTCCCGTCCGACCACCAGGCTCGCCGCCAGCATCTCCATTATCGTCATCGATAGCCCGCCCATCGCCTCGCAGTACTCCTCGTATACTTCCCTGCAAACACATTAGAAGAAAAGAACAAAAAAATATTGCACTTGTTAGAACTCAACAAAATTAGAAGTCAGTTTCTTGCCAATCAAAAATATTTATGGGAAAAAAATCACTTTTGGCCTCTCTAGATATTTTAACTTTTACGGGTAGGGACCAAAAAAATGAGATCTTCAACTAAAGGCTATATAGTACCCGAGTGATTGATAGTGGTTAATTTCACGAATCAATACTTCTCTTGTCCTTCTACTACCATCTAAAAAAAACAAATGGTAAAATAATGTGTACCGTCAATTTATTTTAATAAGGCTAACTGAGTCCATAGAATTTTGATTCGAGAACAGTAACAATCAAGAATCGTACCAAAATGAACGACGACTCGTGCTCTAAAAGAGTACGATGGAAAAATACTTTCACAGAGAAGAAGAAAAATCACAATGTACGTATCTTCATATCTTTATTCATAAATTTGATTTGACTTCGTTTCAGAATAATTAAAATTAAACATCGTTTGGAATTTAAGTCTTTACCCGTAGGATTCGAAAGTCGACCCGAGCTTCGACTCGAAAAACCTTCTAACGGACTCCGACCCCGACCGATGTTCGAACGACAGCGTCTCCTTCCACGGCAGATTCTTCGAGAACCTTCCGACGAAGCTACTGGCATAGCCACAGCTCTCTCCGACGCCCCTCGCCGCCCTCTGCTTCTCCTCCAACGCCATCCCGAAGAACCCATCGACGCACCGGTGGGCCCTCTCGACGAGCCCGGCGTCGATGCCGTGGTTCACCACCTGAAAGAAGCCGTGCTGTTCGCACGCCTTGGAGACAACGGCGGCAACGGTGGCGTCGCCGGCGAGAAAGGCGCCGAGGTCAACGACGGGGACGCCGGGCATCTGGTCGGCGTTGGCGGGGGTGGGGCGGTCGTGGTCGGGCCAGATGAACTGGGTGGGGATGGAGACGGAGGTGGAGAGTATGGCGGCGTCGAAGACTAGATCGCCGCCGTCCGATCTCGTCATGGTGATTTGGACGGTGGATGGATGGATGGATGTAGGTTGGGTTGGGAGTTGGCAGTGGCCAGTGTGTGTGCGCTGAGGGGGTGGCAATGAATGGGTCGGAGGTTTTATAAGGACGATTCTGAGAGTCTTATACGGCGTTTTTTTATTTCTTTGTATTTGTATTTGTATTTGTATTTGTATTTGTATTTGTATTTGTATTCGTATTCGTATCTGTATTTGTATTTTTGTTCTTAAATAAATGAGACTATAAAGTAGTCTAGAGTTTGGATTTGTTTCGCAACATATATGATATTTGTTGTGATTTCCGCATTCGATCATGTTTCCATTGTTTGTTTGTGTAAAAGATTATTCGTATGATTATACGACGCATATAAAACAACAAATACACAAGATGTGTGAAAGTTGGTTTTCTCTATTGAAAGATTTTTTTTGGAAACAATGTATCGAGTTTCAAACTCTATTTTTTAACGTGTTAAGGTTGTTTTAAACTTCTCGAAACGATTATCACACTAATGAAAATGACAACTTGTGTTTAATACTAAATGTGTGACATGTAGCGAGGAACAAGACAAGAGACTACCTTGGGTATGGATTACTACGTACTATTTGCGATTTGTGATGACCGGCTCAATGGTTCGATTCCCAGATATATCATTCGCGATATCCCAGAGCATTAACAGCAGAATTAAAAAGTAGGTGTTTTATCATTAAAAATAACTGAATAACTAAAATAAGTAGTACGATAAGCTTATCAATGGTGATTCAAGAAGCTTTGTCTTTTCGTTAAATATTTCCTCAACTCAAATCCAATGCACCGAAAAGGTAAAAATGATTTAAAAAAGCTATTATCCATGCTTAGACCCACTATAGGCCGGTTGGGTGTTAAAAAAAAAAAGACCAAACATTAGCATAATCGTTATCAACTGAGTAAGATAATCCGAGGTGTTGATCTATGTGACGTCGCCTAGGCCGGTTGGGTGAGGCCACCCATACGTATAAGACAGGTGTCAGTGGGACGATCCGATTCTTTTTGGATTGGGGAATCCCTGTTGGGATTTGCGCTTAATCCGACATCCATCCATCCATCCATCAACCTATTCCGTTTCGATAACTTTCATTTACGTGTGATGAATTATAATTATTATTAGGACAGGACAAGGACAAGCGAGGGAGGTGACGTGGCAGACACAAGCCATACGTGAAAGGTGCAGCACTTTTGTCGTCCCATTTGGTCTCCACTGTAATTAACCCCCGATTAGTGGAGGTGGTGGGATTTGTTTGCTTTCTGTTTTGTTTCTGTTCGCTTCTGTTTCTGGCTTTCTTTTATTATTTCTATAATTAATTGTTTAATATGTTAAGTGGGCAGTGGAGCAGTGTGGTGTTTGTTTTGTAGCTTTTAGGATTGTTTTGTGCTGGTCTTTCGGATCTCACAGATCAAGTGTTTCATCACTAGCTTTTTTGGTGCCTTTCTGGGAACTCATGGGATCCACTGGTTGTGGGGTGATATCAAATATCAATATGTGCTGTAGCGTTATCGATTTCAATTAATATAATATAATACTCCAAAGTAGGCCAAACATGGAGAAATGAGAGGGTGTCCCAAATCTGAAAAAAGCATAAAGTTGACGAATTGGATGCAAAGAAAGATTATCCTCACTGTTTTTAACATTATAATTACTTCATGTTGTCAGTTATCTGTTGGATTGTAGGGGCTTTTGCATGTACATGAGTATCATAGAGTCCCACACACTTTTTGGTGTGAGTGAGTGAGTGAGTGAGTTCGAGATTTCTGTACAGTGAAGCATTGATATTGTTGTCTTCTTTTAACTGTTTGGGGAAATTCCTAAAAATGGGTTAATGTGCTATAAAAAAAAGGGTTTAATGGGACCGCAATAGAGGAAAACATGAGGGGTAAAATTTAGATTTTCTTCCCAATCCCGCCAAAACACCCACACAAATCGTACAACAAAGATAACGGATAAATTAGAAGAACCAATCACACTTATCAGATTTAGTATGGTCCAGCAGACACCACTTTTGAGAAATCCATTAGGGAAGAGAATCTTCTCCCCCACAAATGCCTATTTCTAATCTCCCAGAAAGATATATATGCTTGTTCACTAATAAACCTGACTTGAAAGTAATTCTCTTTTAAAACAGCAATAAGACTGTTAGTAAGTCTGTAAGAAACTCATTTTTTTTAATCATCTTTTCATTATTCTAACGCCTTAAAAAATGCTCCTACCTGATTAGAGTAAAAAGGATTAAGATGTACACAGTCGTATCCTTAAAAAATACAAATCAGACACACAGTCGTATCCTTAAAAAATACAAATCAGAAAGGTTGCTTCCAATTAACCTATTAGTGCAAATGACAATTGACCATCTATTATTTCACAACAGATAAGAAATACAATTCACGTAGGAACTTCTCTGTTTACATGTACAAGAAACTTACCTAAGAACTTGTTTATCAAATCATCAAGAGGTTACAAACATAGTCCTCGTGTTTCATTGTTTGTAGTTTATTTGTCTATTAAATTTATATATTCTTGGAATGTTGACTGCACGTAGGAGCTCGAAGTGTTGATCAACCATGTATCTTTCATCATTCGGGGCACCAATAACAAATTTCATGGAGAATTGAAAATATATAATTCATAATCTCATACTATCCATATAATCATGGATTGTTGGAGAACGATAACCATAAAGGTATATATTTAGTTATGAATTTCTATATATGTACACCAAAATTAACATTGAATAAATAGTAAAGGGCAAGAAGTAGAGAATATGCACAGGAGAACCATTAACTACAAATTATTCTTAGTTACTTACTCTCAATTTCACTAAAAACCAATTTCATAGGTGTGTCAACAGAAACGAACGGACTAAATGAAAACCTTTTGGGGTCTATACTATTAGGGCACTCATGCAAATAATTACTCCTTTTAATCTAATCCTCAAAAGAGAGAAGAGATGCAACATGTCCATGATACGTTTCACAAAAGCCCGACATCTATATCTAAAATCCGATTTACCAACAGCCAACGACAATTGTAGTACACTTGTACATGCAGCTTATAGTAGTCTTGCTACATACATCTTACGTACCAAATGAAGAAGGCATTTTCAACACCAAAAGGATTGCCCATTTTGGAATAATGATGACAAAGAGATACACTAGTCTTCTGACTTCGCCATTCACTTGCAAATTGTGGCCACAGGCAACAGTCAACCTTTGTCGAATATATACTCTCTACACTAGTTACTTATTACCAAAAAAAACTTTTATGTTTTTTTATGTCTATTTATATACATGTTAAAGTTTCTTATTTAGTATACATCCCTTTGTGATAAAGAGTCATGGTAATTTTTGGTATGTGTAAGAACTAAACTGAAGCCAAAGCTGAAGTTTATTGTACTAGAAGACAGAATACTAAGCTTGTGAACTCTTGTGAAGCAAACGCAAATATGTCTCGACTCCTGCTTGCCTTAAGCTCGATCATGTATGATTCGAAGCTTAATGCATCAAACTCAAGCTCGACTTTCGAGCTCAATAACAAAATGAGCTTATAGGCTAATCAAGAAGACAATTCAAAGAGAAAATAAGAAGGGCTTAACGTGGCTACGAGGACAACATATTCAACATGGTTATGACGCTTCGAATTTGGTTACTTTCGATTTATTTCTCTATTATGAAAATTTTCAAGCGAGATATATGTAAGTAACACATTACAAAATTTTCATATAAATGGATCACTAATCTAAGCATTTCGAAATTTAATAAATTTCAACCTTTTCAAATATGATCGTTTTAGATAAACGGTAAAATTAACTTAGATAGACCTAAAATTTTAATATGATCTAATTCAAAGGATAATAATAATACACGAGATTTAGTTTTATTAAAAAATTCAACATTAAAATCATCCAAAATGAATTATCATAGTTATATTGACCATGTTGCGCCTCAAAGCCACATTAAACCAAAATAATAATAACATACACAAATGTATAACCATTTAAGTGCTTTTTAGGGTATGAATAAAAAAACATTTTTTTTTTGAAGAAATCGTTGACAGATGGAAATCAAGAAATGATACACCTACCATAAACTAAAGCAAATGAGGATTATGTTCTAAAGACAAGGATCTCGGAAGTTATTGATGCAATATTTCCAAAAAAAACATCAGATTGAGAAATGTTTACCTAAGCCTAAGCAATGACATGACCAACCCTATTAATTAAGAATAACAAATGGTGAGGTGAGTTACACACGACAATTATGACTTGTGAGTTATCTGGTTTGTCCATGTTTTGGGTGGGGAATCTGGGGATGTAGAAATGCAGCATCAACTTTCGAGAGCAGACTTTGTTTGTGGTCAGAGAGAATCTGAAGGTCTAGATAGCTCTGTGAATCCAATTCCCTCAACCGAAAGGCTACCGGTAACAAGAACAGATGCTCCATCAATAACGGATATGGCACTGCAGATGTGAAACCTCGTCTTATCTCTGAATCCTACTCAAAAAGTATTTTTTTCTTTCAAGAACTGGTTTCAGGTAAATATCTGTTCATATGTTTGTATCAGGGTGACTTATGTGTCTTAAGTTTTATGGTCTGTTCATGCTTCTACTGATTCCACTGAAAAGTTAAAACCAAACAACAAGACTTTCGAGAGCATTAGTTAATATTAATGAAACAAATATGATAAGGTGTTATGGAAAATCTTACCTGATACAACTAACAAGATTTGAACCTGCAAGGTTTAGCTGTGGTTACTTTAAAGTGACTAATTACTAGTTGAGCTATCTCAGCTTGTCTGACGTATCTTAATGTTGTGGTAGCTTATAATGGGCATATCATCTTTGGTTTGAAGCCTGGGAATCAAATTCACTCAACTAAAACCAGAAAAAAAAACACAGAAGTATACATGCCAACCAAAGACATTAACAAGAATGAGCATAATCAATTGGGTGAGATTAACTCAAGTTTCTAAAAAACAATTTTATCCATTTCACGCAGAAGTGTTCATCATCAACATAACCCCAAAATCTCAAAAAGACTACCACGTTAAGCAAGATAAGGGGGGTCGGATGTACACAATCGTATCCCTGTCACAGGGTGACAGACGGAGATATTTTCATTGACTGGTGATCTGACGCCTAAAATTTTTTATGGTCATTTACAATAAATAAGAATTGTATACAGTTTATATGAACCACAGTGATTTAGTTCATTGTAACCCAAAAGCTAAAACATAACTTAATATTTGACTCCATTAGGAATGGACCAATCGTGCAAAAGTATTGCCACTAACATATAAAAGATTTCCTATCATATGTATAACAATAATATCCATCAACTTCAAGAAAAAAAATATCTATCCGATGGCAAATGACAATGCATCAAGACATCAAGTAGGACAGACTACCAATGGACAGCTTAGCTAATGCGCACTGTTTTGGCCAAGATTCTGAAAAAATGGGATTTGGGACATTTTGAGGCCAACTTGCCAATCTGGTCTATGCTGTGCTCATATGCTACGGGGAGATGCGATTCTTCAGTTTACGGAGAAAAAATAAAATTTTATTTTGTTTTATAAGCACATACATGTCACTTACTCTCTTACTTCTGTGCTCACTATGATACATGACAATTCTGTGACAATTTGATCTTCTAACTTAACCAGATGCAATGAACATAATTCTCCGAACAAGATACTTTTGGAGAACAAACAAAAAACAAGTTGCCTCAGAGTTGCAGCATTGCCATTATTAGTTTCATTTCATACATCTATGATGGTAATAATACCCTGATATCACCTACAAACAAGAGTTCTTTTGAAAGCGTTTCCTATGCTACTCTACAAATATTTTAGTTTGATGTAAATGAGAATAAATCCTTAACTAGGACCCCTTTTAGTCGTATTAGATATGTGTTCTTTATTTCAAGGAAAAGGAACACATTTTCCAAACACAACAAGCTGCAGGTGGTCATTCTCCCTGAAAATCCACTAAATGGTACGTACACAAGTCAAATTCCAGTAATGATAAATAATTAAATAATCATATTGGCAACAAGCCAAACTCATTCGGTTTTCTACCGGTTAGGCGTAGAACAAGATTTATCTGGAATTATGGTTTAGAAATTGGTGGTAACAAGTTTTTAACTTGTGTGTCATACAATAGTTTCCTGCCTCAGTTAGTTGTTTTCCTTTCTATCATCAAAATATCACTTTTTTCCATCAGACTAATCAAAAGCTACAAATACGTGGTCCACTCCTTAAAAGAGAAACTGAAAAGCCTTAAAGCTCAAGTTGCATTGCATCTAACTTATTCCAGAGTCCGTACTTACATACTGGAAAAAGTAGAACGTATCTATTCAAATGGTCCTTTAAGCACTTCCAAAAGTGTATAGTTATAGGATTTCCTTTCTAAATCATCATAACTATTGCCAAAGTAAAAGTATCTCACTTAAACATGACCAAGACACTGGACCATGACACGTTGCCACATCCACAAATATAATAAATCTTCATGATTATCTTCACTAATCTTCTTCAGATTCCTTAGTTTTTTCCCCTTCAATTAGAGAACAGAATGGTATTTAGATCTCAAATGTTTGTCTAAAGACCGGTTTGAGTGGGTTTGGTCTGGTGGTAGATTTCACAGTAGACAGATCCAAAAATGAGAAAGATACCTCCTACTAGTACAACTTTGGAATAACACTATACATCTTCGTTCCCAGAAAATTCTTGTGATACAAAAAGAGGTTAGGATTAGTTCAGACGCGTCCACTTTGCATAATTGCTGGATAACAAATCGCAAAATCACATCCACCTATGGTTGTCCCCAGGTAAGATTGTGTTGGGGTACACTTTACCCAGCATTTGATGCGATCCCTATTACACCTCCCCCTTTGGTTACCCTTCCGAGTCCACCTCAAAAGACAAGTCTACAGGGATCATTTCTACATATGTAGCAATCCTCTCAATGAATTACTGGGTTTTGCCCAAAGTGGAAGCACTAACCAGCAAATGCAATGTTCTGTCTGTTGGCAACCATAATCCCAAAATTTTCAAAACGTGTAACATTGTAGTGGAGTGTAGACCATCTTAAAACTATGGTTTTAGAGAGATGATAGACTGATCAAATTTTATATGAGCCCCACTTCAGTTCATATTGTTCAAGTTTAGGCACAAAAAAAAATCTGTCATAGGCGTAAGGGGAGTACATTAGAAATATAACCTACCATCTACGTATTTGAGTTTTCAAAAGACGGGATACCAATCAAATTTCAAGTAGTGATATCTGAATTTTAGACAACAAAAACTATCACTGAGCAAGACGTTATAAGATGGGGAAGACGCACCTGAAGAATCTCAGATATGGGATGGATCATCCAAGGAAGTCACCTGCATCTGAGCTCTTCCATCAGATCAATGGCAACTCTTCTGCATTTACTCAAAGAAGCTAAAAGAGTTATAACTATTAAGAAGGAATAACTGCCAGTGCAATTTAGTTTAGACCACCAGTTAAGGGGGAACAGACATCATTTTCATATCGCCCAATATTAACTTGGAGTTTTGCTTTGAGTAAGTGAATATCTTTGGTAAAGTTACGCCTTGCTAAAACAAAAACAAACTAGCAGTATGTATATATTAAAGAACAAATAAATAACTTCAGACAGAAGGTGGCAATTACCTTTAAATTTAAATTCAACCCAAAGAAATTGCATAAGCAAGTATTTTCACAACATGATATCATCAACATCTTGCGAATAGGTGAAGTTTCCTCGAAGGGCATAACTTGAACAGCACTGACAAACTAGATGCTACATTACACAATCCAACATTGTGACCTTCACTATAGGATAACTAACGAGTAGAGGAAGATCCAAGGATAGAGGAACTTCACTAATTCTTGGATAGGAAAGCAAATCGTTCACCTGTACAGAGTTATTTATGAAATTAGATAGAAGCTATATAAGAAAGTATCCAAGCTAATAGAATTACCAAGTGAAATAGAAACTGGGAAACAGGTAAAAAATTACCAATGCCTAGTTATTGTAATGAGTTGAAACTTCCTCGTCAGGCTACCTAGTAATTGTAATTGAACAAACTGAAATGAGGTCACCAGGTTGTTTCTATCTATGAAAAAGGAAATATAATGTCAACGAACAGTGGAACAATAACAAAGATGAACTGTGACGGCCAGCGAACACCCCCAAAATAACAAAGGCAACTTGTGATAACTTCGTGTACCAATTTCTTGCTTTGGTTTCAGCATAACTGAAGAATCTACAACTCAGAAGAAAAGACAGATCATACTACATCTTATTTAGGGAGACTGACGGCATTCAGCTCTAATAGGTGCTCAAAATATGAATATATCAACAGTTAGCTTAATGATCAAATTCACATATTCTTAGTCTCATACACCAAATTCAAGTAAAACGTATCAAATTGCAAATAATCAACAAGAAACGGTTAAGATTTGAATATGAAATTTAAGTTTAAAGATGAATCTTACCTGGAGGAATATTTTGTAGGATTTCATGTTTAATTATACATATATATTTTTCGAATTTTCATATATAATAAGGATTTATTACAATTTTCTTTGATTTATTTATGCATACATCGGTTTGTTTTAACAACTAGTTTCAAAAACTTATTAAAACAAACATAAAGGGACTCCGAAATTCATACCTAGAAGTTCTCAAAAACTTCTTGACGTTTCAGAGACGTTGAGGAAGCTAATCTTCGCCTCTCGTTGCGCCGGATGCCTCCGAGTGTTCACCGAAACCCTAAACAAGGTTGGAGAGAAATGAGCTAGCCAATCGATCTCCAAACAAGCTTAGAATCTAGCTACAAATCCCTTCCTTAGCCTCTGAGATTTCTCCTTCCAAAGACTTAGAAAACTAAGAGAATTTTCGTGGATTTTTGTGGTGAATTAAGAGAGAAAATAAATATTGAATTGTGTAACCCAATTAGGGAGAATAAGGACCTATTTATAGGTTCCAATCTTACTCTTAATCATGACTATTCTTTAGCCATGTTTTTCTTTATATTTTCTCTCATAAATTAATTCCTTCATGTATTACATGCACCCACAAAACGTTTGACCAAGTTTGGAGCTAATCCAACCATCAATCAAATTAATCTCTCAATAATCAAAGGCAGAAAATCAATCGCTGTTCGGTTGACCGAGACCCATTCGGTTAACCGAATATGTCACGATTGGTTGACCGAGTACTAGACGGATGACCGATTCTTAAAGAGAAAAATTCTCCTTAACCGATCGGACGAATTCTCGTCTAAGACCGAGTGTCATTCGGTTAACCGAAAATATCGGAACTTAACATTATTCGGTCGACCGATTTTGGTTCGGTACACCGTACCAAAGTTCCAGGCACTTTGGTCAAGTTCGGTCAATCAAATATGACTATCCGTTCCATGTTCGGTTGACCGATCCACAGATCCTTCGGTCGACCGAACCTCAACGGATTACCGAACTTTTACCCGATTTTGCCTTTTTCAAATTTTGGATTTATTTCCAACAAAATTTGAACTTGAGAGGGTTTTAGCAAATTCACAACTTATGCAATATATTATCCTATGCAACAATAAATTATTGCACCCCATAATATATGCATCTCATATGAATTTATCATGATTCTAATTATGTTATATATAACATAATTGATTTTACTTGTTCACCACATGTGTCATATTTTCTATAAGAAACCTGACACATCATATGAACCAAAAATCAAGCTTCTTGTTTCCCGGTTTCTTGCGGTATGACCTATGGGAGGATCTAGACTAAGTTGGCAGTGATATTAAGAGCTTAATATCACAAGCTATAAGCGGTATCTAGCTACACATTATAGCTCCCAATTAGTTAGATGTCTTAATTCCACTCGAACCAAAACCCGATCCATTTAGTGATGGAGTGCACCACTTGTGTTCGTCCCTTGCCTCATGATATTAGGAATACACACAAAGTAGTATTGTGTCATCTTTGTATTAGTATTCATTTCTTGATCTCTTTAAGCTAGTTATAAATATGTGACTTAACTCAAATCACATTGTGCACATTATAACTTTGCTTTATCAAGGGGTCCACTAATATCATCACTCAATTAAGAGGAACAATGATAATCTTTTGACTAACTATATTCTCCAACAAAAGTTGTACTTAACCAACCAATGTCTTTACACTACACTGATCGATAGTTCAAGACACTGATCTAATTAAGTATTCCTTAAGTGATTAGATATAAGTCTCATATCAAAGGACCAAAGACACAGTAAAATATTAATGACACAGAAACACATTTTTATAATATTTTACTTATTATGTCTATTCAGTATACAAAAGTAATATTTTCCTCTTTTGCATACCCGTGTTGTCACTCATTTGTAGAGCTACAATGATCTATGACCAACACGACAATCTTAACTCGGTAATTAATGTTCCATGTTAATTACCATGATTGCGAATATCTTTTGTTTTATGTAAACCAATATCTTTTAGAGCTCTACGGTTAAGGACCAAAAGCCTCTTCCTTAACACTTCTAAAGGATGAATAACATAAACAAGGAACAAAATGATTTCTCATTCAATTCATAATAATTGACATTTAAAAGTAAAACTTTTAGAACACATTCCCTTCATATTTCAATACTGTGTTACTTAAAGGGGGGGTTTGTGCACATGGATTCCGAGGGAATCCGACGGAAACGGAATTTGGATTCCGGTTGACTCCGGAAATGGGGCGTTTGTGCACGAAAACACGGATTCCGTCGGATTCTGTGGTATGTATAAAATTTTCTTTGAGTTTTCCGTCACTTTGAGGTTGGAAAACCACGGAAACCGAATTTTTTCGGTCGACCGTCAAACATTCGGTCCACCGAAAATGAATATAACGGACGACCGAACATATTTCGGTCTACCGAATTCGTAACTAGAATGACCCGTTCGGACGACCGAACTTAGTTCGGTCTTCCGTTTACGTTCACTATGAGGAAGTCGCATTTCGGTCGACCGAAACTAGTTCGGTCGTCCGTTTTTCTTATCCAAATTGTTTTCCGAAGCAGGCACAAACAACAGAATTCAGTCAAAGGGAAACTGTTTTCCACTGGATTCTGTTTTCCTCTGCTTTCCCATTAACTCCGAAAATCACTTTCCGGAGCTTTCCGCGCCACTAACACCCCCAAAGAGTTAAAAGTCAGTTTCCACACTTCAATAAAGAAGTAGCCAAGAATGAGCCAAATAGTGTATAGATACTGCCATACTGAACCATTTCCTGATTTTTATCGGTGTACTACGTACAGTCCATTCATTCTTCACGGTTACAACAATAATTGTTTTCCTGTCATACCACCATACAGCTTGCTGCAGTATCTTCTGCACTCTAAACGTTATTTGGCCATGGATTGTAAAGAAAAATACAAATCCATAGCACTCGGTACCAAAAAATGATTTAGCAACAAAGATGTTTTTTACATGATAGTGTTCATCTGCTTGGCCAAGATAAGCGAATGCATCACACATATATTGCAATAAAACTATGTTGCTTAGCACCTTTAAATTTCCTCCATCACACTTACAATATAATTAGGTGATTTTTATAGGTCTAAAAAACAAACCATGGGTTTGGTGACAAGCATGCACGATCGGAAGATGAAATTAATAGAGGGTCGGGCTTGCATATGTGTTAGTCGATTCATGTTTACTAGATTATTTTCATGAATTTGTTAAAATTTAATGACAGGCATATTCACTTACTTTACTGGGGCAACAGAAAAGTTCTTTTTGTGAAGATTACTAACATAGAGATCACGGGTCAATCAGAAACAACTTCTCTATCACAGGGTGACATGGGTATGGTTTCATATATCCAACCCCTCCTTACCTTGCTTAATGTGGGAGCCTCTTTAAAGGTCTTGAGGTAATATTGATGTTGAAGATTACAAACATGGAGTTGTAAATTTGCACCTTTGGCGAAGATACCTCCAGATGAATTCTTAACTACATGCACAAGCAATAACAAGGAAAAAAGAAAAAGACAAGCAAAAAAATACAAGGACTTAATTTGGTCTGGTAAAACTAACCTAATACATGGTGAAGGCAATGTGAGATATTCACTATAAAAAAGAATTAAGTATAAAATAGCACTGAATTTAAAACGAGAGAAAAAATAAATTCAAATCATCTAACAGAAACATCATTGGAACCCTTTCGATGAGATTAACCTATGAAACCTTGAGTTTTTCCTCTCTGGAATTTATCACCCCAAAAACCCTCATCTCGGGTCTATATTATGCCACATGCATGACGGTAATATGGCAGTGGGGAAATTGACTACCAAAACTAAATTCTGTATAATTGGTATATTAGTTATGAAATTCAATATCCCAACTTCAAAATTTATACCTACGATGACCTTCCCACAAAGATAATGGGAAATCATGCAAAACTTCGCAACAAATTATGAAATCTAACTTACCAAACTGACAATCCACTTCCTTAAACTTAATGTTTTATACTGAAGTTTGTAAAGTTCCTAAAATTCATAGACTTCAACCAATAACACCTATATTGAATTCTTTTTAGTTCCTAAAGTTAGTTATCCCTGAGCTTGTTTTCAAAATAATTGATATAAAAAAGGATGTTTGTTTTGATGTAAGCATAGAGCTTGATAACTAAATTTATGCACTCCAAATGATAATCTAAAACATTCAAGACTGAAGCCTTCAATAAGGTAACTAGTTCAATGTATGTAGACAAAAACAGGCAACAAATATGTTTATTAGGAGACAATGACAGGATCATAGATTGATGATTCTCAGACATTTTGAGCTTGGGTCACCATAGGTCACAGATAAAGGAAGTAGTTCATTGCTCATAAACGTGATAAGGCAAAGATCTGCTGTGTAAACTATAACATGATCGTGCATTCATGGCTAAATTGTGATTATTTAAACGTCTCCTTAACCAAACAAGAAGTGTTCTTTTTAATAATACACAACAAAACGATGTACAAAGGAGAGCAAAAACGAAAGGATGGTTTCAGAAATATAAGCAGGTTATCATCGTTTTCGCTCCATTCAGGTAAGGTGGGCTAATATCATCAACCTAACATATGAGCCATCACATGTTGACTGAACACTGTTTGACCACTCTTAGTTGTCATTTATAATTTATAGGTGACTTGGCTAAACGATCGTCTTTAGATCATACCAAACACTAAGCCAACATCACGTGGATCAATTTACATAAAAATACAATTTTTATTGGCATCCACAGCGAAGTAAAACATTTCAAACCCATCCACTATGACATTTCCAAAATTATCCTTACCAGAATTCAACAAAGCAATACTGCAAGAATATGAGTCGGTTAGTTATATTAAAAGTGAGTGGAAATCTGATGTTATAAGTTTTTCCCAAGTTTTGCTGATATTACCTTGTACATGTAACACATACCAATGTGTATAATGTAGTTACTTTTAAAGTAACGATGAGTGCAAAACATAAGAGGATAGAAGCAGCAAAACCTTAGGGAAACTCATAACACCGGATTAAAAGTATATCCACCCTTAACTTACTATTGATATCGTTGTTTTCTGCATTATAACCCAAGAGTGGTAAGTTATACATTCTGGCACCCAACAAATACATTAGTCAGAAATGAAAAGGCCAGCACAACTTCCATCTAAACGTATTACAACTCTATTTTGTATGTTTATGCCGTCATAATAATTGCATATCCATGTAAGTTGGGATGACGAGGTATTGAACTCCCAATATCACTATACCCCTATACATTTTTAATAGGCAAGTGCAACAACAATCACCACGTCATGAATAAGTTCTGAGCGACCTTCTATTCCCCATGGTTTCATGGTGTGACCTCATAACCAACTGGGGTTAGCCTGGTTGGAAGAACTCTTGTTTTGAGATAGTGAAGACCAAAGATTGAACCCCAGCAATCTCATTCTTATGGTTGGGAGGTTGAAATTTAAAATGGGGATAGCATAGTAGATAAAATCAAAATATTAATGTTAACTCATCTTTATTGAACAAGTTTCCACATATATCTAACCCAGTTCACATAAATGTAAGGACTTTTGAAGACAAAAAATATTTTCTTCAACATTTCAGAATCTACAACTTTTTGGTCAACATTTGGAAGCCTCATAAGAACTTACAAAATAGACATCTCTCTTCTAAATTATTTGCTCTAACTTTCTTCAATAGAAATAAAAATACAGGATGGGAGAAAAATAATTATGAGGGAAATGATTTACAAGTTTGGAAGGACACTGAATCAAATGGCTGTTGAACTCACCGAGCCTTCTTTCTGGATTTTGAAGCAGCACAATGTGGAGACTGAGACAATTCTAGTGGAAGGCGTGGTGGCTCCAAATCACCAGAAAGCATACCCATAACTTCCTTGATTGGTGGGCGACGATCAGGTGAACGCTGAAGGCATAGAAGGGAAACCATAATACAAAGAAGTACTTGTTCTTGATCCACTGACACAAGAGATGAGTCCACAAGGTCCAGAAGGTTCCCTTTGCGTGCAAGATGTCGAGCCCAAGAGATGAGATTGGCACGCTCAAACTGCAACATTGGAGAAGCAGTCACTTGTAGCGGCCGGCGACCAGAGATTATGACCAGTAAAAGGACCCCAAAGCTATAAATATCAGATTTTTCCAAGAGCAGCTCCCCTCCGGACTCAGGAGCCGCATAGCACATGGTACCTCTCATGCTAGGGGTGCTACTCACACCACCACTTTTGGGGATCTCCCCACTAGCCCAGTCATGGCTGCTACGGCATCCAGTGATCCTAGAATCCGTGCTTGGGCCGTCCCTCCGCCAATCTACGCTACCCCTGCTTCCCCTGCTCCAACTCAACTTCCTTCTACTCCTTCCCGATGCTGTTCTTGAATGCTCTCCCTTCCGCCACCACTGCCTCTCCCCTCCACTTCCACCACCAGCAGTGCAACTGGAGGCTTTGGGCTCCAGCATCTGTTTTTTCTTCTGGTTCTTTTTAGAAAGCTCCTCGCAAAACTCCTCTCTCCACCACTCTCTGGTGGGATGGGTCTTATCCTTCTTCCTCTTCAATCTATCCCCATCCAGTGAAGCCCACCAATCAGAACGCCTTGATTGCTTCCTCTTCACCTCCGAACCAATTGGCTGACAGTCATCCGCACTTGCTGCGGCATCGGAATCCCCCCAATTTGCGGTCGGCCTCTCCTTACTTATTTCTGATCCAATCCACTCCATCACATAGTCCTTAACAGCCCCACTATCAGATTTGCCTTCCCCATCCTGCCGCCACCACCAATCTTTACAAGACGCCCTGCTCTCGATACCACTATCCATGCTCACCTTATCCAACCCGCCCGTCTCAGACACCGAAGCCACCTCCAATTTAGGGGCGACATCTGGCGACACCCCTTCATCCCCTTCATTAGCCAACAGACCAAAACCCTCTCCTTCCGGCGACCCAACTCCCACCCCTCCATACCCAAACCCAGCTGCCAACACACTCTCCGTCTCAATCGCAACCACCGACCCATTATCCTCCCCATCCACTTCAATCACCACGATTCCACCATCACCCTCTCCATCCCCATCCACCGTGCCCACCTCGGTAGTCAACAACCTCGCAAGCCCAAAATCCGCAATATTCGCTCGAAAACACGAATCCAGAAGAATATTACTCGCCTTGATATCCCCGTGAACTACCGGCGGATCGCATCCAATGTGCAAAAATTGCAATCCCCTCGCAACGTCGAGAATGACATCGAACCTCCTCTTCCACTCCATCAACTCCGGCGACTTCCGGACCAACAACGCGTCCTGCAAACTCCCATTCTCCATCAAATCGTAAACAAGAACCAAAATCCTCCTCCTGACCACATCATCCCCACCGCCCACCTCATCCTCATCATCCTCGATATCGTCAAACCAGTTCCTCCTCTTCCTCCTTCTCCTCCTCCTTTTCCTCTTCCGCCTCCTCGGTCGATCCTCCTCGTCCTCGTCGGAGCAGAACCCGACAGGGAACACCACGTGCTCGGCCCGCCCCGTCCGGGCGGCGAGCTCGAGCTCGTTCTGGAACTCGATCTCGCCTTGGAACGACCCCGAATCCATCAGCTTCGCGGCGATCGGCTTCCCCGAAGGGAGCAAGCCGCCGAACACCGACCCGAACCCGCCCTGCCCGAGCTTGTTCGCCGGGGAGAACCCGGCCGTGGCGCGCCGGAGCTGCTCATACGTGAACCTCTGCAGCGGCTGGTTGGGATCGGAGACGGCTGACGGCGGGGACGACGGCGCCGTGCGGGTCCGCGCACCGGCTTTGCGGCGGTGGCGGCAGTGGTAAATAACGAGAAGGACTAGAGTAGCGGCGACTAAGACCGAAGCCGCGGCTACGGTGGCTTCGGCGGCTAACATGAGGCGAGAGGAGTGGTGATGGAGGAGTAAACGGCGCGAAGACATCGGTTTAGACGGCTCGAGCCGATGTGTAGGGGAAGGTAGAGGGGAGTAAGTAAGTAATGGAGTGGAGGAAAAAGGTTTGACTCTATTCGATTTGGATATTTGTTTATAGAAGGGTTAGTTAGAGATATAATGAATAATTAATGCTGAGGAAAAGTAGAGAAGGATGTTTAATTAGGGACGGCTCTGTGGTGTTGTGTGCTGTGAGTATATGGCAGTGTGTGTGGTGATGATTTTGCTTCAAAAGAAAGTTCAGAACTCTGTTTGTTTGCTTTGGGATTTTGGGTGGTGAAAATGAGTTGTGGCTTTGGATCTGTTTTTGAATTGGGAATCGTTTTGATATTTTAATAGTGGGTTTCTATTTTCTATTGTGCTTATCTAACAACTGACTCTTACTGAGGTTTTTTGTTCCAGAGTCAAACCTTCGTCGTTAATGAAGACATATCGTTTTTTAGAACATAAAAATTTGTGTTTTTTTTTTGTTGGTCTATCGTCTGTACAGCATCATTGATGGTTGCTAAGAAATTGTCACGAGAATTTGTTACGTGCATATTTTATTTTTTGGTTAGGTAGATTCACCGAAAAAACAAGAGAGAATCCTCCGAATGGTGAAAGAGAGGAATTGGGTCCACTCATATTTAATAATTTTTAATGGATAGTGAGTGAGAGATAGTGGGACACATGTTACTTTGCTTATTATTTCATTTTTGTTAATTTTTGTTCGTGCAAGAGGGAAAATGGTTCGGTAGAAAATGTTAGTATAAAATGACAGATTTGAGATAAATGCGAATTTTTGAGAATGTTTGGTGGAAAAATAATCTGAAGGAGATTCATAGAAAAAATCATGAATAAACTAATTTCAGTATCATCTCAAACTAAATTAAATGAGTAAAATTGAAGGGTGTCTTTGGATACCTTCAAACATTTGAAAATATCTTGTTGACTTGTGGTCTATGTTTTTTTCGAGATTTCCTTTTTCCATGTTTTTAGGTTCACTTTTGCTGTTTTGCACTTTATTAAGTTAAGGGTTTTGCATTTTTGGTCAGAAAAGTTGTGAGTTTTGCGTGACAAGACAGAAGCAAAAATGAATCCACTCAAAAGATTCATAAATAAAACTATAAAAGGGGAACCTTGTGCTTTGGACTTTTTAATTCTCCAATGATGAGAATAGGAACGAGAAGGAAGACAACAAAGAGCCTCCATGAATTTTGCACTCAGACCAAACCACGTTAGAGCACCCTTAAAGGGTCGTGCACGCCCTTGCGCCCGGGCACCCACCCGAGCTTCAATTCGGGCGCGCGGAGCTCCCGAATGGACGCCCATGGTGCCATCGGGTGGGGGCACGTGTTGCCCCCATTGGTTATTTATTTATTTTAATTTTGTAATGTTTTAGTGGAGGATTTGTTATTAGAGTTAATTGATAATGTATTTGATATTTTTTTAGTAATGTGGGGTGATAATTTTTTATTATTGTGGGATCACTATTTAATCACGTGTGCCCTGTGTCATCACGCTTCGACTATTCAATCACACGTGCACTACGTAGTCACGCTTGCACTGTGCATTCACGCGTGTACTGTGCAACAGATACCTCTATCTACTCTCAACTATAAATACAACTATCTATCTCCTTTAACTCCTCACATCTTCTTAACTTCTTCACTCTTATTAGTTTCTTATCTCAATGTCGGATAGTAGTTCAAACCCCTCTCAATCCGACGATGACAACTGCAGTGAGACATTTGATATGGTGGACCGTGCTATTGATTTGGCTTCCCGGGCTGTGTATGAACGGAGTACACGTCCTAGGCTTCATCGAAGGAGAACGACGAACCCAGATAGAGATCGTGAACATGGTTACATATGCCTTAGGGACAATTATTTTTCTGACAACTTTGTCTATTATAATTCTATTTTCAGTAGAAGATTTTGGATGTGAAAGCATGTCTTTCTCCACATTCACAATGTTGTTGAAGCATCTGATGTCTTCTTTCAACGAACACCGGATGCAACTGGTAGAATGAGCATTTCTGGATTACAAAAAACAACGGTAGCAATACGAATGCTAGCTTATGGTGTGGTCGCTGATGAGATCGATGAGTACTTACGAATTAGTGTAACAACATCTAGAAATGCCCTTCTCAAATTCTACGAATGTGTTATTAACATCTTCGGCCCTGAGTATTTACGTCGACCAACTGCAAATGACTTGGCACGACTACTCCCAGGTATGATGGGTAGTATCGATTGTATGCAATGGACAACATCAATGGCGTTCTAGGAGAGCAACCATGATCCTTGAAGCGGTGACATCGTACGACTTATGGATTTAACATTTCTTCTTCGGAATTCTGGGTTCGGCCAACCACTTGAACGTCATGCAACAATCTGTGGTTTTCGACGACATACTTGAAGGTCGAACTCCCTCTGTAAATTATGAGGTAAATGGTGTTCAATATGATATAGGATATTATCTTACTGATGATATTTATCCACAGTGGGCCGCATTCATGCAATTCATCCTTCACCCTCAAACTCCGAAGCACAGGTTGTTTGCTTAAGTGCAGGAGGCGACGCGTAGAGATGTAGAACGTACTTTCGGAGTGTTGCAAGCGAGGTGGGCGATCATCAAAAATCTCGCTCTCGCCTGGAGTAAGGACGTACTATCAAAAATAATGTCAGCTTGCATCATCATGCATAACATGATTGTGGAGGACGAACGTGACTCTTACGCTGGTTTTGGAGATATTCGTGAATTTATGGAAGATCGGGTGCGTGACAGGAATCAACATTTGGATTTGAAAGGCGATTTAATCGAGCATATATGGCAACACTACGGACGAGGAGCGGTTTAAACATTGGTTTAACGCAATTTTTAATTTTCTATTTCGAAGTCCAGTGTATGTAATATGTATTGTCGTTTGTTAACTTTGAATGTAATATTTCGAATTTAAGTTTATGTAATATGTAATGTGATTTCGTAATATTTAATAATAATTTCGTGATTTAATAGTAAAAATTAAATATTTTCGAGTTAAAGTAATTAGAAGTAGTAATTACAATTAATATTATGTAAAATGTAATTTGTTAAATGTTGTGTATGAATTAAAATTGTTAAATTAAGAAATGATTTGGAGGAAAGAGAGTGTAGGGTGGGTGAGGGTAGTCGGACGTGGTTAAGGGTTATTTTTTGGGTGAGTGAAGTGAGCTGATGTGGTGGAGATAAAAGCTGACGTGACGGAAAGAGGGAGCAGGACGCCCGGTGATAGCCCGAGCGTGGTTAAACATGGTCTTAGATCGTGTATAAGTGGTTTGGTTTGGGAGTGAACTAATCGTACAAGGATCATGAATTGAGCGCTTTGTCACGTTAGATCATATTATGTATTCACGAAGATCAAACCTCCAGTCACTTGAATTTATTGAGTTCGGTCCTCAGTCCTCACACTTTGATTTTAGAATCATACCTGACTTGGATTTTATATAGTACGGACGGGACTGCTTTACTGTGGCTTCTACTCGCCTAATTCAGTTGAGTTGGCGGTCTGACACTATCAAATTTGTTTTGCTTTGAGTTGGTTAGATTCAATAGGAATATGTGGTTAGGTTCAGCTAACAAATCCTGACCTACAACACAACAAAGAAGTACAAGCTCAGTTCAGCTAGCAGCTCAAACATCTTAAGTGTGCATTTGAAGCAAAAACATCATGTACATCATCGTCAAAGAATCATTATAAAAACCAAGAATAGAGAGTGGGGACTTACCACTTTCAGTTCCACGTTGCTAAAGGTGTTCTACTAGAATCCTGCCACTCTAGTTCTGTTCAGCACATCTTTTCCTATCTGTTTGACTAATTAGTAATTACCATGTTTGGGAGTACTTGTTCGACTAGAACGATAAAATGCAAAGCACAAGTTCTCAGACTATAGTGGTACACCAAACGAACTCCAGCTACATTGGGCTACAATAACCTAATTAATAGTAAGGTAATAGAAATTACAAAGCAATCAAAGAAATATGTGACTTCTCCTTGAGCCATTAGTAGGAAGAATCAATTGTGAGAGTAAAAATTTACATATAAAATGCATTAGCAATATAAATACCAACGTCTCCTGATCTCTGGGAGTCCACAAACATCCCCACCACTTTTTGTTGGATAACTACACCTACTTGGAGATTGAACAAGTTACAATTGTTCATTAGACGATTTCAGCTCCCTAGTAATCCTTGCATGCTTTGCCCTGGGCAACATTGTGTCACTGTTAGGTGTCACTAACAGGCAATGATCTATGTTTTCATCATCGCTGTCTTCGTTGTCAGACGCAATAGACTCTGAACCATCTGTGTCTGTTTTCCACGAAAGAAAAATTAATAAAGGGTGGTGGTTTGATCAATGATTCAGAATGCCACACTTACGAAATTATGATTGAACTTCATTCAAATTGTGTAAACAGTGGTAGCAATTATCATAGATCATACATCAGACATCAAAACCAGCTGAAACTTCCATTTTGTAAGTCACAAAACTTGAGTTATGAAATCATGGAATGATTTAAAAAATCAGCATCAAATCTCATTTACAATCTAAAGAGTTAACAGATCCAAGTATATTTCTGAGATAATTAACACGTCTTGGGAGAAAAAGAAGCAACAAAAGCTACAATTAAATGGCAGATGTCAGATTAACAACTGACAGTCACAAGCACCTTCAGCAAAATTCATTTCCCACAGAAAAAATAGTAACCTTTTTCCCCAACCAAATGCATCATCTAAAATTATTTTATTTCTGACCTTTATATAAGGAAATATATGCTACTCCAGGTTCTTGATGTATCTTAAGGTATAAATACTACAATTTGGTAAATTCAAAGAGGAAATTGGTGAACAGTATTTGCAGAAAAACTAACCTGATGAGATCGTATGATCAGGTAGATGCCTAACCGCAGTAACTTGTATACTTTCAGGTAGAAGACAATTACAGAAAGAACCTGAAATATTCAAGATCCACAAAAATAGTTACTATGAGTCACAAGCATCAGAGAACAACTGAACAAGCTCATAATGCTATTACCTAGTCTAGCAAGGCGATTGACCCATCCAGGAATAGGCTTCCCAGTCAAACGCATGCAGACATCATTAGTGAAATGATTACAATTTTTAACAATCAAATGGTACGAGTCACCATGATATTTTCCTGAAAGGTGTTCCATAAAATGGCGAAACTCAGAAGGAGACATATTGGTAGTGCCCAACCATACTGAACGTCTGTATGTGAAACCAGGGCAGCACTTTGGTTCCACTTCGAACACTCCACTCGTGGGGTATTCATGTGCTCCAAAGGCATATTCCATGCCATGCACTGCAAGTTATGAAAGGTATAATCATTTCCCGCTGTTCAAAATGTCAAATACATGGCAAATTAAGTGTTTAAATCATAACAGCTAGCTGCAGTTTTAGTTCAGCGGGATTTTAGTTATCATACCATGCAATCATAACAGGTACCAACAGTTTGAGTTCCTTTATCCAAAAAAATCTTCTCTGGATTCATATGGAAAGAACTGTCGAGTAAAAGTCTGAAAGTACAGATTCTTTACAAAATAAGAAGGATCACATTCTCTAGGTAAAAATGTTATTCCATGCAATACTTAGGTCTGGTAATAGAGTTTGTTAAGATTGTAGAAAAACTAACGCCTTTATACATGGTTTTTGCTTTAAAGTGATAATTCAACAACTGGAATAACAATTTCGTGATTTATCTACGGGGTGAATAAATATAGACAACCACAATCTCCTAGCTACAACAAAATAGGTACTAATGAATTTGATTTCAACTTAACACATGAAACCATTTCTTAAAAGATAAAGATGCCCTTGTGATTTAAGCCAGATATTATTAACACGGTTTCATAACAACCTGATGATTCATGCAGATGTTGATAACATCGCCTTTTAACTTACAAATGATTTGCTTTTGTTTCTTATCCTAAATGAATTTGATTGATTTATCTAACTGTACAAAGTGTCAGTGTCACCATGCAGAAGGAATGCATGTGATATCCTCGGTGAATGGATTAATACAACTCATGGACATGAAGTTTGGGTGAACATGGCAGTCTAAACTGTAAGTTAGTGCTATGATGCTTGATGGGCCCTGATGGTGAAACTGGCATCAAGGGCAATTTCCCATTCTAAGAAGATACTAGGTATGTGAAACAACAACATAGGGACAATAGTGCGCAAGACTTAAGCATAGATAATTAATACAGGGTAGAAACTAGAAACACAACGATTGTGACACCCCAAGAATAGTCTCACATTGTTTAACATAATATGTTGGGATGAATTATAAAGACATGAGTCTACTACCATAACACCAACTTAAGTTTTGTGGCAACCTAAGTGGGTATTGTGGGGAAGTGGACACATGGGTGACCGACCAGACTTGGGTTTGGTGTGGGCCTGAAGACATGACGTTACAATGATAATATGAGATATTAAGTCTGACTTCCTAATAACTTTACACACGTACATGAAGGCAAGAAAAACAAAAATTGCATTGACATGTAATTCCAAAACCTGGTCTTGAAAGTGTTGTTAGACCTATTATTAGTTTCATACTATTTATTTGATATTTCAGCCACTTTAATAAGTAAAAAAAAATCAGCTCAACAGGGAAACCTTCAATCCTTGATGTTCACATACTTTCCTTGGTTTATGATACATGCAATTCTCACTGAAAATTGCAAGTTTCTACCTTCCAATAGATATCCATGTGTCTAGAGATTTACAACTTGGTTACATTGTTTTCAAATATACCTGACCATAAAGAGCATACGGTCATTCATGTCATGCATAACATTCCAAAAGCGTCTTTTTATTTCGTCGAACTTGTGGGAATTTGGTGTGCACAATTTGCCATGAAACTCCAATGAACTTGCATGTTGTAGATTCCGAATATTCAAGACTATAACTCAAAAATTGTAGAATTCTTTGCAAACATGGGAAAGATCCTGCTCTCACAGAGAAATAAGTTTTGTGCACTTTGATTGCCCTTTTCAACCATGCAGGAAGCCTTCATAACTTATTCAGAGAATGTGACCCAACCTTCTATAGTTCTATTCATATTAAGAAAAAAAACATATTTACCTACTTCCTAATAACACCCCCTTGCAAAGACACATGAAATCATAGAGTATTTTGGTAAAACTCTTCCTTCATTCATCTTCCAACTCATACATTCAAGCATGTAAAGAGAAGGAAAAGTTTATTTTTCTTTCTTCTCTTCCCTTCTTTCCCAATATTTTTTCTCCTCTTTACGTTACCAACCTTTTCTCTCAATTGCCATATTTCCTTTCTAGTTTCCACCCAAACAAAAGAAAACCCAGAATGTCTTCCCAACTTTCTCTTTTCTTAAGTCAAGTTACCACTCAAACCAAGTCCGTTAGAATTTCTATTCTGGTAAACATGTTAAAAGTGTTATGACTCATTCACGCACTTTCCACAATCAATCCCAAGTAAACATAATGAAGCTAAACTATAAAAAGTTAAGTGTTGACTATGTGGGTCTGATCGGTGAATGTGGGGTTTGACAAGATTGACGTACGGTGCATATTGCACCAGGATTAGGGTTTTGGTAAGGTTTCCCTATAAATACTCGTGTTTCCCTTCCATTTGATGTAACATTTGACGAAATAGTGGATTAGACATCGTGTGATGGCTGTGGTTTATTCCACTGTGGTTTTCCCTTGTAAAATCGTGTCTTGTGGTTGTTTGTCATTTGATCGTGGTCGAATTCCTAACATTAAGAACTCGTCCAGTCGATTAACAATTAAGCCTAAACTTCGACCGGATCACCTCAAATGCTCAACACAACTCCATATTTCCTAAAAAGAAAAACAGTAGAGCAAACAAATTAACAGAAAATCAGACCTTCGATGCCGGAATGGAAGATCCCGAACCCGAACCAGTACGCGTAATTATTAACCGGAGTAAGATCGTAAACGTTCAAAATCACATCGCTAACTCCACCCTCATCGCCCTGCTTCCTCGACGACCCGGACGACGACGACGACGACGACAGGCTCCGGAGAAGGGACCCCATCGGATCCGACACCCACACGCCCGGATCGCGAGCCTCAGATGGGGATCGTGGGGGATGGGAACGGCATTCCGGCGTGATTCGAAGGGAAAGGGGTTGTGAAGTGGGGTTTGATTTTGACGAGGATAGGAAAAGGAGAGAATATTGGTTTTGTTTTGGTTCTCGCTGTTTAATTAGTCGAAACAATCATTATGGGGTAGAAAACAGACTTTGTGCTGGTTTTATCTCTTTTTAATTAAGACAAGTGCTGGGTTTTTTATGGGTATTAATCATTACATTTACACAAGGGCAACAGAGACTGTAGATTTTTGGATAATAATTTTATGGAATGAAATGGAGACAAACATGACTATGAGAATGACCTCCGAACGTTGGCTTCGTGTTGGAGAGAAATGGAGACAAAATTGTCCAAAATTATCCTTATTTTTTTTCTTTCAATTTTCAGTTATCTATTTATTATACATTTACGAGCATCCAATTACAAAAATCATAATCACAAGTTACACAAACAAATCAAACTTCTCATTATCGTCTCATCTTCTTCACCTTCAACATTAGCATAAATACATTAGCATGTATTCACCAAGCCACGTCTTTTTTTCTTTTTAAATACAAAATTAAGTTAATCATTTGTCTTTTATGTTATATATTAAATTTTCAATAATATCTTTTTCCGTTATATATTAAATTTTCATTAATATTTTTTCCCAAATTCAAGTTTAGTTGAAGTTCACAATTGGTGTTTAGTCTAACATTTTAGTTTCAAATCAGAGTCCAATTATAATCAACATTTTGTCACACCAATAGATATCAATATATATGTTTTGATATCACTTCCCTCTAAAGATAGGAAACCTTAAAATAAATAAACATGATCACAGTTGAAAAAAATTAATTTAAAATTACAATCTCAATATTTGGATTCTAATCTGATTCAATTTAATACACATGTACTTGAATAAAATGTTTGATTGTATTTAAATGTAAAAAACATATAACAAATTGAACATCAACTACGAACTACAAATATTTGCATTGCAATTTGCATAAAACAAAGGTACTTGTATACTTAGCATGCTCTAAGTTGACGATGAGGAAAAATGTCCCCAAGCTTTCCCTATGACCAATGAATTAAGGGGGGATAATGTGGTAATTGGAATTTTGTTCTTGTGTATTTCATTTACGCAAACTATGTAAGTTAAATCATTTTAATTCTACTAATTGATCAGATGTCATAATTGATGTGAAAGAAGTGCTTGAATTCTTAGAAACATTTATATATGTAAAAAACACTAATTTAACAAAGATCAGTTGTGGTGTTTTGATAATTGATTTGCAAAAATGACTGTCAAACAAGTGAGATCTTTAATATTCTATTGAAAAAGCACTTCTCTCCTTAATAAACAAGACAAAATCTTAAAAGGTCGGTGTTTATAGAAATAAAGATATCATTTTGCACCAATCTTTAAGGTCAAAATAAATACAAAATGAAAAACAAATTACAATATAATAAAGAAAATTAAGCACATGATCTAAACTGAAACAGGATTTACAATTCGGAAGTGAATTGTACTGATGTAATTAATTTTGGAATTCCATTTTGTATACATATCGAATAGGAGTAAATAATCGAAGGTATTAATGAAAATCTTACACAAAATGCAAAATGCTTGTGAACAAAAACAATGATCAGAGTGATCATAATATACGTACAATTCTGAAAACCCGGATCCACGGATAAGTGGTTAGTCATAATATACGTACAACTCTGACAACCCAGATCCACCAATTAAGTGGATAGTTTATTATCCTAAAACATTGCACAGACGACAACCCAAACTGCACATGTACAGTTGTTGCAATCTATATATGATGATATTATAAGTAATAAAAACAGTGTGTATAAAATACATTATACATATACATGTAATGAAATTAGAAGGTAAATTTGGAAAGATACTAAATCATTTTCGAATTAATTATCAACATCATAATTCTTTCCATATATACTCGCCCAACTCATATCATTACACACCTCCACTACACAAGCTTCCAAAACTTTTTATCTTCAAAAAAAGCCAAGCCAGCATGTTCCCATGCATGCCCTGCTTAAAACCTGGAGGAGCCATGTCGGATCTCACCTCCAACGTAAGCCCGTCATGTTACCTCACACGTTAATTTCTTCGTTCAAATTTTCTTGGAAAAGCGTAATAATATGAGTTATGTTTGTGGTACAGATTAAGTACATGTCCCTGAAAGTCATGAAAGTGCAGAAACACTTTAAGAGACGGAGACAGAAAGGGAAGAGTGGTGCCGACGATGATGAGCGAAGTGGCGGTGGAAGCTATGTTTACGAGGAGGAGGACGAGAGGGAATGGGTGGCGGAGGAGGAGCCTGGCGTGCTCCTTACATTTGTTTCGCTTCCACATGGCGCAAACCTTATAAAAAAACTCCAATTCAGGTGCATATTAAGTTACTTTCAACTAGTTTTCTAATGCAATAAACCGGATTTTTAGTCTTTGAATAGCGAAGATAACGGTCGAAGCCCACAAGACTTGAATTTTTTTGATACTTCGTCATTTCAATGAAAGTATTCAAAAAATGATATGATCGTATCAATCACAGACTCTTAATTATGATAGAGAATACATTTCTTTGCTTTTGCTAATTTTGACCAGCATGACTTTGATGAAGAATTTTAGAAAGTTACTTGGCAAAAAAAGAATTTTAGATACTTTTGATCTATGCGACTCTACTTCAGATAAACCTCACTTGTGAAGTTGTTTTGTTCTGGATCTACCGCATTAACTAGCCCGAGCTATGTATCATCAACATCTTAATGAAATGACTTTCATCCACAAAATGATTACCTCTTTGTTTTTGACCTGTACCTCTTTGTATTTTGAATTCAAATTCTTTTTGCGATCGACATTTCTAGAAATATCATAATTGCACATTTAGTTATTTTCGTAAGCAAACATTAAGTCATTTCTATATATGCTAACACAATCCAAGGTGGCTTTTAATTCCATGATAACCTTCCATACGAAGTTCTTGAAAATATTATTTCCATGCCGTGGAAGCGAAATTCCGGAAATTCAGAGGGCACGTTATAGGTAATAAATTGTTCACAAAAATTAATAATGTTTGTTCAGAATAAGTTGTGCATATAATCTTCCGTGGTAAAATTATTTAGATGAAGTTGTGTAGCTAATTATTGGATGTTTTAACTGAACTAACCCTTCGTTCAATTTTATTTTTTTTTGCAATCAAGCAAGGAATATTTTCCTGACGACGAGGCAGCTGAAGATTGGTGGAAAAACAACTGCGACAGAATCGAGTCTCTTCACAACGTTCAATATCCAAAGCTTCCTTCAACAGCAATGCAATCCGAGGAGGAGGTAGAGTGTTAGTTGTTTCAAGAACTTTAAAGTCGTTACTTAACTTATGAAAGTAGCAAATTAACCTTATATAATTTGCATAATAATATTAAAAACATAATCAGGAACACAAAATTACTTGACCATCGCATGTAATATTTCTTTCATTTTGTGTCCCAACAGAGCCAACACAGCTCAAGCCTGGAAAGCGGAGAAAACCCAGTAGACAACATCAACCGCTTCCACAGCGCATTCACAAGAAACACGGGCACATCCACAAGAGAAGCTCCGGTGTCAGGCTGCGGTAGAGGAGCAGTGGAGTGGGTGGTGGAGGACCAGCCAGGCGTCTTTGTGACCATCCGTTGTACGCCGGACGGCATAAAGGAGATTATGACTGTCCAGCTAAGGTAAACTACTCATCAAAAGAGTACATTCAATTTGAAGTTGTAATCAACCTAAATTTTATTAGAGAGCATTAGTGTAATTACATATGTATGTGAAGCTGAAAAATGTGACCCTTTGGTTGCAGTAGGGACTACTTTGGGGATGTGAAGGCAAAAGTGTGGTGGACAGAGAACAGGGAGAGACTTCAGCAGCAGTACTCCAATACTAGATCCAGTGGCTTAAATATTTTTTGATGTTTGTTCTGGTTTTAATTGTACGTTGTAAACACAAAATGTGCATTGTGATCTGATTCCTATAGTTTGGTCGCAGATTGTCGTAGAATTTAACTTTGCACCTCTCCTTTTTTAAAAATCACAACATCCCCCCCTGATTTTTGATATGTTTAACTTTATCGTCCTCCAACCATAGTATGTTAACCATAATATATAGTTATATACCGATCTTACCGATATTGAAGGTTTTTGGGCCCTTTGTTATTGTTGCTTTGTATGGCTGATCAACCACCTACTCACTGACCGTATGATTGTGTTAAGGTTAAAATTTTGGCACTTCAAAAATCTTAAGATTTGTGAAAAAATTGAGGATTTTTTTATTGTAATCGCATAATAACGAACAAAATTAACATAACATGAGTAGAGAGAGGTTTAGGAAACAAGATCGAAAGGTGAGGTGAATATCGTGACGTTCCGAAAGTGCAATGCAAAGTGAAATGAAAACATAAGCAATAGAGGTAGTATACTTTAATTAGCAACAATAAAATAAGTGGTCAAGTGGATTAAGTAAGGAAAAATAAATACAACTTTGTTTAACATAAAAAAAGTCAAACACAAGTATAATGAGAAAATTAACTTTTTATGCCTCAAGTTGTTCAATCTTTGGAAATAAACGTCCACTTTATCCTCTGAAATATATGTTTATCTTTCCACTTCTTCCCAAAATACCCCTGACTATCTCGTGGGACCACTAACATCCTTTGGAACACTCGCTCTGTCTCTCTATGTCTCGATTTTTTAAATTATTTCAGAAATTGATAGGGTTCGATGGTACTCGATAGATAATGGGATCGATGTGTATGATTGATAGTTATACTTCGCTATGGTTCGATTGAACTTGATATGTGTTATACAAAAACTCGACATGAGCTCGATGGTCAACATGATAAATGTTCACATGTCGAAGTGAAACTTCTCATGATGGGACGGGTCATTATTATGCGAAGAGACGCAACCGTTCGACACTCCTTATTTTGAGAGGACACAACCTTTCATTATTGCGCGAAGAAATGCAACCCTTCATTGCAAGGTCTATAAAATCAGAGTCTCGACTAAGTGTATTTGATTCGTCTCCTCCACCCAAAAAAATAGCCTTCCAACACAATGCCCCAGACGACTACTCCGACGAAGCTAAGCACATCGTCGATGGACCAATATGGGGAGGTTGTCCCCCCATTGCAATACCGGGAGTTTTACCTCTGCTCTATCGCACCTATAAATGTGGGCTGAAGGCAACAGAGTTGTGGTCCAACACTCCGAACAACATTAATAAGAAGTTCTACGTCTATGGCTCCTCGGAGCCAACCCTTCGTTGTTGGTACTTCGTTTGGGATGATGGAACATCGATACCATCGGTGGATAAACCCGACCAGAGTGTAATGGACTCAGGGATGCGGAAGCTTCTCTGGAAGGTTGTCAAGAGATAAACAAAATTATCTTTTGGGCTTGCAGGTGACATCTGAGCAGATTATTCTCTTCCAATTGATTGAGAAGAGATATATAATTTTTGTGTGTTTGTGTTACTATCAATATCAATAATAACTCGATGTTTGTGTTTGTATTTTTTGTTTGTCTTTGTATTTGTGATCTCTCATTGGTTTCTCCTTTAACCTTGATTGTGGTTCGATGGTAGTTCGATAATTACTTGACGGCTTATGATTAAAAAGAAATACCATTTAGTCGAGACTTTTCAAACGAAGTGTAACGTCCCCAAAACAGTGGAAAATTTTAAACTTTTAAAAGATAATGAAAGTCATTGATAACCATATCACATGAGAACGCTACTCAAAATATATACATTACATAAGGTGCACCATATACAAGAGTTGTAAAAAGTATGACTACATCAAAATACATCTGTCATAAATACAAGTAGTCATAACCACCTCAAAATAGACTAGAGGACCCGACTCCTAAATGTACTCGACCTCAGTCACCACCTGAAAAATATAAATAACAACGCCTGAGTTTTCATAAGGAAACTCCGTATACCAAGTCTACCTATATGCACATGCAATACATTATATATGACTTTATCATACTAATATCATGGCATCATATAAAACATAATCTTCATCTTCCCACACAGGGGTCATATAGTCGTAAATCTCGTTTTGTACATCTGAAGATACCCACCGCAAACACGTGCAGTCATACAGAGAGTACGTGACGCACCCCCACTCGCAGCTATACTAGTCATACCGATTCAGTAAAGGTCGCACGCACTTCCGAGTCATCAATCAGATCTGATCAGTCGTGCCACAACTGGACGATCATACTCGCCAGAACAACATCGGTCGAGCACAAACGCCGGAATAACATCGGTCGGTCATATTTGTTGCCACACATGCTAACAGTCATATTGCTCCATAGAGCCACATCATATAGATCATGCAAAGGGGAATATAGTCACACTGGTCTACTACTTAGGTCTCAAAGCATATGTCATAACGTGGGAACATAAGCCATAAAAGAAATCCCCGTGCCAACGCATTTATAAAACAAATATACAAATCCTGTGCACCAACGGTCGACCGAAAATGTCATATGGTTGACCGATTGGTCATTAATATCAGTAATTGGTTCAACCACAATCCAACGGTTGAACCAAACAAACATCACTAACGGTCGAACAAAAGTCTACTCGTGGTCGACCGTTTGGAAGGTCTACGCCACATATATCATTAAAATAATCATCCCAACGGTCGAACGACAAAGGAGGCTCGGTCAACTGAAAACAAGGATTTCCTACATTTTTCTCTAAGTTATTACTTGTCGAACCACATAGCCACCGGTCGAACATAACTTAAGTTCTCTTCAGTAATCGGTCGAACAAAATCAAGGAGTGATCGACCGTTTAGATGGTCTAGGCCCTGACCAACTTACTTTAATCCAATCGGTCGAACAACAAAGGTCTCGTTCGACCGAAACTAAAAAACGTCATCTTCTTCCTGCGAAATCAATCATAACCGGTCGACCGTCACAAAACACCGTTCGACCGGTGCGGGTTAAAATTGCACGATTACACTAAGACCGGTCGACCAATACTACAATCGGTCAACCGTTCCAGTGCATCAATCTTGCTGCATGATTGATTCAGTTATAATAACCGCAAGTGCACAACCGCGTTGAAGTGGCGGCAAATACGAGTTGATCCACAGGAAGGTGTGTCAACTTTGGTTGGTTCGAAGGCGAATGTGAAACAAATAAGAGAAAGAGTTTAGTTACACTACACTAAACTAAACTAGGAATGAACAATCAATAAAACTAAACCCCATAGAGAGTAGAGAAAGAATGTGACTACGAAAATATGTGTGTGTGTTCAATTGTGCTCATCACAACATGTAGTACATAAAAACATAAAACTAAATCCAACTTTGCCTCGACATGAAATAAGATAACACAATATCATTAAAACATACAAGACAATAATTTGAATGAAGCTAAATGAACTCATGCATAATGACCAAACCCCACTATGTCTCCACATGAAATAAGATTTACACAATCATTAAAACATACAAGACATTAATCAAGGTAAGGGCAACAAGAGTACATGCAACCACAAGTCATGTTTCCTTTACCAATTTCATCCATATCCTCGCCGCATCATTCCCCATAAAATAGGTCAACTAATCTAAGCATGTGTTAAGCTTCATTCAAGAGCATTAGCATATCAAAGACAAGAGTGAAATCTCATTAGATGGTTATGGAAATCATGCAATGTTCAAATGATTAAGATAACACACACCTAATACATCACATAATCGCATCACATATTTCTTCACCCCCAAATAGGGATGGAACTACTCATTAATCATTACACTAACTACATTAACAAAATAAAACATTCTAATGAAAGGAAATTAAACTAAGCAAACAAGAAATATTAAAGAAGCTAAATGACAGGAAATTAAACTAAAAAAGTATGCAAGAATTAAAAGACAATATTAAAAGAAACTAAGAAAAAATATTTTATTTAAGTGACTCTCACATTACAAGTGACATTCTTCTCTACCTTGAGTTTTTGCTTCAAGGTTTTTACTCCCAGTAGATAGAATGCCACCAAGCAATGTCTAGGATACAAGGGAGGAGGATGAGTTCTATTTAAATAGTCAAAGAAAAAGGCAATCGGGGACAATCCCCCAATATAGGACTAATACACTACTAAAAATAGACATAAAACACTCTAATACATGACCCGATGAAGTTTTATCAGATATGGACCAAAACAGACAGCCAATCAGCGGTCTTGGACTGCCAATTGCCAAAATACTCATGATGGTGTGGAGTTTCTTTATTTGCTCATTGGTCCTTTGATTTTGCATTCGGGTCCCTCTCTCTTGCATCTTAGTCCATAACTCTTGCAACTTAGTCCATTTTCTTGCTTTTAAGTCATTTTAGAATCTCTCATTCTCAAACTTATTTATTCATGAAACTTAAACATAAAACTCGTTACGTAGCATTGCTTAAGCTAAGAATAAAAGATATAAGACACAAATGTATGCATAATATGATGTCAATCACTCCACCTTAGCACCAATGAGGTCTCCGACCTCCTCCGACGCCCCCGACCACTCGCACACCTTGTGTGAACATCTAATTGAACTTGACATACATTTCTTACGATCGACAACGTTCCAAACATTGACGGCGATCACCTCCTTGTTTTTCTTCGAATCAGGCAAACTCGATTTTACCAGAGCTTGATTCTTGTTCTGACCTCCTCTTCTTCTCAGCAAAACTCCTCTTCTTGAATCTTTTACTCGACTATCATCTTTCACTCCTTTCCTATTAGCAAAACAACCCAAATCTCACCCAACTCTTTCTCTTCTCTCAATCACTTTCTTCTCTTACCAAACAAAACATCAACTTCTACACTTAACTCAACTCCTCCATTTATAATCCAACAATCCTTCATCGCCTCTCAACTCCTGCTCTCACCAAGACACATGTAAAGTTGGGTAATTTGCATTCACACCTCAATTTCACCTAAAATCACATAAACACCCAATTAGCCACTAATCACTTTTAATCCTTGCCTAATCCCTTAATTTAGGTTTAGGTTCTAACACGAAGTCTGAATGAAGTCTCTTCTTTAACCTCGGTTGTGGTTCGATGGTAGTTCGATAAGCACTCGACGGACTAGACTTAAACGAACCACCATTTATTTGAGTCTTTTCAAACGAAGTATGTATGAAGTCTCTCCTTTAACCTCGATTGTGGTACGATGATAGTTCGATAAACACTCGACGTACTAGTTCTTAAACAAACTACAATTTATTTGAGTCTTTTCAAACGAAGTTTGAATGAAGTCTCTCATTTAACCTCGATTGTGGTTCGATGGTAGTTCGATAATCACTCGACAGACTATGACTTAAACGAACCACCATTTAGTTGTGTCTTTTCAAACGAAGTCTGAATGAAGTCTCTCCTTTAACCTTGATTGTGGTTCGATAAGCACTCGACGGACTAGGACTTAAACGAACCACCATTAATTTGTGTCTTTTCAAACGAAGGCCTCAGGGACTTTAGGATTTAGGGTTTAACAAAAATTTAGTTCAATAATAGCTCGATAGTCATTGTGCAGTTTCAAACGAACAACTTCTTCCGTTCAAGTCAGTTCTGTCATTCTACCTCGATAGAGCTCAACGGTTGTTCGACGTTGGTCGATGGTTGTTCTATTACATCTTCGACTACGTTGTTTGCATGAGGAAAATTAAAACAATCACATCATTCACAACATTCAAATATTAACAAAAAATAACGTAAACAATATAACTGATTGTGTATTGACCACACATTTACAAAAAATAGGGTTGTCAAAGTTTAAAACTAATAACACATACACACAAAAAAGTATCATATAATAAAACATTGACTGCAATAACTAAAATAACTTCACCATCTTCCTAGTCCACCCGGTGTATTCTTCGAAGCTAGGAGGGACGTCAGGCAGTGGGGAGGGCATTGGGTCAGGGATGGGTGTCTCGACGAGTCATGTCACCCTCGATTATCACACATTTCAGTCGTGCTCACATGGTAGAGAGAAAGTTGAGAGAATATCAAGCTCATGTCGAGTACATATCGAGCTCATCGATCCCAATGAAGAGAACTCTCTTTCTTCATCATATCGTGCGCATATCGAGCCTCCCACTGGTATGGTTTTTCACACTTTTCTCATAACTGACAAGACGTTTCGACAGAAGGAAACCCGACTGTCAAAAATGTTCATGCCTTGATAGTAGCGTTACTTATCGAGCTTTGATCTAGTACGTATCAACCTCATAGATCCCAACATAGCGTCACCTCGAACCACACATTGGTACAGTTTCCACACTTTCCTCTTAATTGCTGAGTTGACGTTTGGTGATTAGGTAAGTGAAATGGGGAAAAACATCATCAATAAGCGTGTCGACTAAACTATTGAGTGCATATCGAGCTCATCGACCCAAACAAAGACTCTCTTGCTCCATCATATCGATGTCACATCGTACCTCAACTGTGAAATTTTCACACTTCGCTCTTAATTGTTGACGTGACGTCTGTAAGGAAGGAAAATGAACTGTCGAAGACTTTCTCAGTAATCGTATTGTTGTGGGTCGACTAAATTATCGAACAACTATCGAAGACATATCAAGCTCATTGTGTAAGGGACATATCGTGAAAAATGTTTGGCATCGAAAGTATGCACAACCCCAACAAAGCAGACATATGTTGTTCCATGTTAGTGGTCTCATGAGATATGCAGAGGTATTTTGGGAAGAAGTGGAAAGATAGACATATTTTTCAGATGATGTCAAAGTGGGAGCTTATACAAAAGCGATCTTGACTACAACTCCCATACGAAAGTAGATGTCAAAGTGGGGGCATATTTTTCTTTGATAAGCATATATGAAAGTGATCTTGACTACAACTCCCAGCTCCACACAAACCGTGTTTGGATGTGGCTTCCACATTGTAGCAACTTATATAGACATGAGAAAGCTAGGTGGAGCTGCATCCAAATATGGGTTGCATTTGAATGCAAGCCATGGAATTTTTCTCATGGTTAGAAGTCATATAGTAGATGTTAGAGTAATGTCCCTGAGCTTCTCCACTTTGTGGTGTTTGGTCGATGGAAATTAGTCAATTACGAAATAGTCCTCTTAAAAATTTTGACTTGCACATGTGAGCGGGTTAAAACCAGAAGTACACTATAAATGTGTTGAAAGCTCCTAAAAGCTTATTACGTGTGCTTCCCCGAGAAGCATGACACAACAAAAGGTTTGTATCCTTCACTTCTTGTGTTTGGATGTTTTTGTTTACCTTGTGGAGGACAAAAGTAAACGAGAAGTTTCCAAAAGTTGTATCCAAACACGTAGGTTGCGTTTAAATGTCACATGGGGAGAGTCTTTTCGTGAAGAGCTTCCCACAAAACTTTATTGTGGATGTAAGATGTTTGTTTCCTAGCTTTTTGTATTTGTGATTAATTAAGTGTACATGTGAAATTACCCAAAACCCAAAAAATATTAATCTTGCACATGTGATGGGGACATAACTGGTATTCCACAACTAAATGTATGAGAAACGAGAGAAAATATCATCTTGTGTACTTCTTAGTCCAACACTAAAAAGTGATTTAGGAAGTGTAACAATATGGAACAAACGTAAAAAGTTTATCCACCTCATATTTTGCGTTTAGATTTCATGTTCCTGCTTGGGGGGACAGAAGTAATAAGAGAGTTAAGGAAAACTCTCCCCACATGTTCTCGAAACAAAACCTAATCTATTGAATTGTTGGTTTTGCCATCAAAGTTCGTTTTTATTACTTATTAAAAGTCAAGTAGTTACTTCCAAGACTAAACTCTAAACTTTTGGGGTGAATCAGCCTAGAAGACTTTGAGGTGAAGTGAAAAAGAAAAAAAAAGAATACAATACCAAAAAGAATCACGTCAGTTCACTCTTGTCGTTAGATGAATACCAAACGCCTCCTAAAACTTTTCTCACTTTTCTTTCGCACGTGCCACCGCACCCACTCACCGGACGTGTCACCAGGATCAACCACCCCCAAATAACAACCACAACTCCCCCAACTGGCTTTTCTCCCTCCCTCGCTCGCACTCCATGGCGACGAGCGCACCCACCCCATTCCCCTTCTTCTCCCTCCCCACTCCTCCCAAACCACGTCCAACAACACACCACCTCCGCTTGCTTCCCCTCCTTCCCACCGTCCAATGGAGATGGAGGGCGCCATCGTCGCGTCAGATGAACGTCGGGAAGCCTTTGCTGGTGCGAGCCGCGGAAGATGACGACGGATTCGTTCTCGAAGACGTGCCCATCTCTCCCAGTTCCTCCCCGATCTTCCGGTATCGTCTTGCTTTCTCTAGGCGACGTGATCTATGTTGGTGTTTCGGTTTGTTGTGGTTGGATGTGACGTGAATGTGCGATTTGAATTGTTCGGTGTGTTTGAGTATAAGGGATTAGGGAGTTACTCGTAATCGTAAAGGATGTTGACGTGTTGCTTGGATAGATTCTCATGGATGGGGAGAGAAGGGAAATTATGTTCAGTTGGGAAGAAATAAGTTGGAGAAAATTTTATAAGGTCCCGTTTGGGTAACGAAATGTTTCAAATCTTTCATTTCAAAAATACATTTTTCAAGATGACATCCAATTCAAATAATGTATGTTGATAATACGATATCATACTTACCAATGTGTTTGGCTAAAAAACATGTTTTTTGTAAAGGGTTTTATAAAAAACAAACAAGGAAACAGAGACACGACATATTTGTGAAGAAAAAAGAGGTACTGCCTCTCTTTTTTTCGAAAATGTGTTTTCAGCAAAAAAAATGTAGCTTTGTATTATTCATGGTGATCAAGTACCCCTTTAGGATTGAAAACTGTAATTTTCTGAATAATGAAGTTTCCCTAAAAAAAACCATGGTAATTTTGGACTATCCAAACATGCCCTAAGTGTTTTGTGCGTTACCAGGAATTGTATAAATGCAGTGAAATGGTGTGAAGTTTAATGATTTGGTAAAGTGATTATAAGGAGATATCCCTCATCATGTAGGTTTTAACCGCTAATGGTTTACTGCCTTGCCATCTTCGTGTTTACTTTCTAACGGAGATCTGAAATAACTAAATTGTTAATGTAAGAAAGAAGCAATTGGATGTTTAAGTTGAGTAAGAGAAATACATGGCTAGTGTTGACATCTTTTAATCCTTTTCTTTCTTATTGTCTTGAAGAGCTAAAACTGCTTGTTTCTTCTTTGTCAGACATATCCGAATCCCTTGAAGAATAGTCCAGCTTATGCAATTGTGAAGTGGGTTTAAAATTTTGATAATCGATTTTCCTTTTGTTATCTGTTTGTTCACATAAATAATTGTCGGTTTTTTCATTAGGCAAAATTTTGTTGGCCCAGAAGATGCAGTTGCTCAAAGGGTATGCACCCCATTATTTTCAGGTCTTACACCTTGGTTCTGACATTCTTTATTGTTCTGTGATCTACTTTCAGTATTTGGTTTTCAAGTAAGTTGTTTCCTCTCTATTTCAAATTCAGACTGTCGTTACGAAAGACAGTCCTAGAGGAGTGCATTTTCGCCGTGCTGGACCTCGTGAAATGGTACTTCAGTTATACAAGTAAATTGCTGATTCTTTCGGCACTCATCCATGTAGGTCATGTGGTTTTTCTGATGCTTGATAGGTTTATTTCAAGCCAGACAACGTGCGGGCTTGTATAGTAACTTGTGGTGGGCTATGCCCAGGCATTAATACAGTTATCCGAGAGATAGTATGTGGATTGAGTTACATGTATGGAGTTGAGGATATCATTGGGATTGAGGTAATCTCATAGACATTTTTGCTTAGCATTAAGCTTCTAGTTTGTTCTAAAGGTTTACAAGGAAAACCAGTTATATCTATCTTTTCACAGAAGGTGGAAATCATGATCATTAACTTACAATGTGATGCTGATTGAAATCATAATCATCTTTAAAATTGCAGCCACTTATCAAATTAGATTTGCCTAAAATTCGAAAAGCAAAAAAGTGAACGGGGTTTCTTGCCTCTCCAAATACAAATTGTTAGATTTAGGTGACACGAGATCGTGACTTCACGAGATATTCTTCTTTTCCACAATTTTTTGCAAATTCCTTCAAAAATTTCCTACCTCAGCAGTTTTTGTGGGTGTATCTGGCTCAGCATGAGATGGTTTTTTGCTCCATTCCAAATTGGGTGTTTAATTGGGCACTTTTGATGTTAGAATTTTTCATGGACAAGAGCTTTAGCTAATTGTATCTTTTCTCTTATGTCATAATGATGGCAATTGAAGATGCATCCCTGAACTCCCAAGTCCCAATTGAGTTAAAGATCACTATAGGTTATTGTCTTAATTTCCAGGGTGGCTATAGAGGTTTCTATTCCAAGAATACAATTCCCTTGACACCAAAAACTGTAAGTGACATTCACAAACGCGGTGGTACTTTTCTTCGTACTTCACGTGGAGGACATTATACCCAAAAAATTGTAGACAGCATTCAGTATCGGGGGATCAATCAGGTTACCATTGGCATATCTTAAGCTTTCAAAATGTTTTGTAGTGTATGCTGCTGCAAATGGTTATGGTTCAATTTGTGTCACTTAGGTGTATATTATCGGTGGTGATGGAACTCAAAAAGGTGCAGCTGCCATCTACAAGGTTAATTTTTTGTTATTTCGATAATAGTATTTGAGGTTTTTTGCTTGAATACAATCATTTTAGTTTTATGTCAATTACAATTTTTACAGGAAATTGAAAAACGTGGTCTTCCCATAGCTGTTGCTGGGATCCCTAAGACCATTGATAATGACATTGCTGTAAGTTTACAGAACATTGGAATATTTTCATAGCTATCATGCCTCACCTATGATATATAAGTTGCCACATGCATTGTGGAAAAGTAATTGTGTCAAATGCACTTTGGCTTAGGTGTTGTTAATGGTATTGTTATCATGTGCAAAGAACATCACAGTACGTTGCTGTAGAAATGATTTCTATTTCATGTTTGAAACCACTGGGAGTTTGGGATGATGATAATTGTGTCAAATGCACTGTCTTAGATGTTGGTAATGGTATTGTTATCATGTGCAAAGAACATCACAGTACGTTGATGTAGAAATGATTTCTATCTCCATGTTTGAAACCACTGGGAGTCTGGGATGATGATAATTGGTTGGTGTCTGATGTTCGATGTGCTTACTCATCATAGGATGTTAAATGTTACTGTTAGAACTAAAAGCTTCAAACCTCTTTGGCAAATAACCATGTGTGTATTTCAATAATTATATAACTTGGACATAGAATTGTGAATTGTTACACAGACAACCCACAGGTTCTGAGTCTTCTGAGCTACTCCTGCGTAGCGCTGAGTCATCATAGATGCACAACGTCAGTTTAATTATCTTCTCAACTTTTTTTCAAGTTTTATTTTGCTCTCATTCCATCTTTCATTACCTATGTTTTAAATACAATAACTGATATTTCATCATGTTGGAGGAGTCTGTTAGATGAACTAATATGCGAAATGTATAGTTAGTTCTGATTAAAAATATTTCTGGTGGCAGAAAGTCCTAAGAGGTACTAATAAAAAATGCTAGACCACCCGTAGTTCTGTCAAATTCATGTAAAAACAGGAATAGGCTAGTCTTCTGAGCAGCTCTTGGACTTTGTTTTCTAGTTCAGTTAATTTCTTCTCACATTGCAAGAAATGATATAGTTGATCTCAGGTTATAGATAAATCATTTGGCTTTGATACTGCCGTTGAAGAAGCTCAGAGAGCTATTAATGCTGCACATGTGGAAGTTGAAAGTGTGGAAAACGGTGTTGGTATTGTGAAGCTTATGGGTCGTTACAGTGGTAAAATGATGTTTCTGTCTTTGTACTTTTTTTCCAACTTGGGGTGTATCATAATATCACTATTTTTGTAGGATTCATTGCGATGCATGCTACATTGGCAAGTCGTGATGTGGTAAGACCCTTAGTTATCACATGTTAATTCAACTAAAGACTACTAAATTTTAGATGCTGTGTTTCACAATATGTAAATCTTTGTTCAAATACATTTGTGGATCCAGGAAGGAAATAAGGTCTGGGAAGAAAAAGAAATGTCCATTGTTTACCTGCTGATCTATTCTTTGTTTTGGTTTCGGACCCACCAATGATCACAACTAAGAATAACCTATTTCCTTTCTTTACTATTTTTTAAGATATTTGTTTGATTGTGATCTAATGTACTTAATTATTTTGTGTTTCTTTCTGGTGTGATAATGCTTTGGTGGCAGGATTGTTGTTTGATACCAGAGTCTGCGTTTTATCTTGAAGGAAAAGGAGGGCTCTATGAATTTATTGAACAGCGTCTCAAAGAGAATGGTCACCTAGTTATTGTACTAGCCGAAGGAGCAGGACAGGAATATGCTGCACGAGATACAAAGGTGACTAATGAAAAGGACGAGTCAGGGAATAAATTACTGATTGATGTTGGCATGTGGCTCACTCAGAACATCAAGGTATCAAGCAAAGCTCTGTACCTTTTTAAATTCTGGAGATAGCAAAACAAAGGAAATCTACTTTTGTTCCAGAAGGCTTTGTGATTGTGGTTTCTTGTTTGCAGCAGCTCCTTGGAAAATATACATGTCCACATATTGTATTTTGCCTAGAATTTGATATGAAACCCATTTTTGGTGATGTTGATTACTATTAAACTGTGGCCATATTTCCCTTAAGACTCTTCCATTTATCAATCACCACCATAGTATCTTAGGTACTTGGGTTTTAAAGCTGGTCTCTAACCTAAAATTTATAATGAGACCCTTAATTTGATGGTGATTTCTCATGAAACCAACGTGTTGGGACTTCACAATTACCAGTATAACTGTATAAGGCTCTTTGCTGGTTTTCAGCATTTAATTTTAAGCTTTATTTTATTGGCTTAAGATGAAAATGACCCATTTCGCATAATATGTGAATTGATATTTTGTATATTTGACAAAAATTATATCAGATATTGGATTTATTAACCACAGATCATATTGAGTAATCTTTGTACGTCTTTTTATCCGGTATTGTCACTGATATAGTGCTGTTTTTGTACCTTTGTTTTGCAGGATCATTTTGAAAGAAACGAGAAGATCGCAGTTAAAATGAAATATATAGGTAAAAAATCTCGTTCTTTGGTTCAGCATTGCTATGATGTTACTATAGCATCTCTTGGGAAAGATAACCAAGTGCTGTTCTAATCTGTGGTTCTATTTTCTTCTATAAGAAACCATTTCTTCTTTTATGAAGATAACTTGCAGTCTAATGCAACCCTTGATGTAAGTTCACTTTATTTTTAGTAATTTAAACTGCACATGAAGTTCCGAAATGTTGTTCAAACAATCAAACTTGTTGCAACAGCTCTCTAGTATGCATCAAACAGGAAGCCGTGTAGACTTTTTGAAGTTTCTTGTAATATTTTGACATTTCAATTAGGTGAAACATGGTATTCAAATACAGAAACACTAATAAAGTTTCTTAGATGAGTTTTCAATCCAATATGGATCCTCCATGCATAAGAATTCCTTAGCTTTAGTCATGGTTTGTTAGAACCTCTATTCTTGTGCAGATCCAACTTATATGATTCGTGCCATTCCAAGTAATGCATCTGATAATGTGTACTGCACACTTCTTGCACAAAGTGCTGTTCATGGTGCTATGGCTGGCTACACTGGTTTCACAGTTGGTCCTGTAAACTGTAGGCATGCTTATATCCCAATATCTGTAAGTGTTTCCCCTTCTAAATTCAATTCTCTTTTTTATGTTTATTTTTTTCATGTTACCATGTCAATCACGCTTTACTCTTCGGTGACGTCTTAGAAAGATAGTTTGTAGAAGTTCTACTACTTCAATGTTTACAATTCATGGGACCATTTGATGATTGAATTCATGTTTTTAACATTATTCCTAGTTTGTTGGCATGTCTACCCAGGTTTAAGTTCCATCTTGTTTCATATCAATCTCACTGTTATGTGAAAAGCTTAAAATAAAATAAAAATGAAAGGAGAAAAGCAAAAGGCTTTTCTGAGGTTCAAACAATAAAAGGACAACACGAGAGTAGAAATGACTTGCTAGCTAAGCAACTCTGTCCTTCGAAAACTAAATTTGACATTTTCTATTTCTTGCGGACTTTGTGTTTCATCTCATATCACTACATTTTTCCCCTTCTAGATTTTGTTTGCCTTTTCGAAAATACTTGTTTTACTTGTCTAGGGGTGTCATTGAGCCAAGTTCGAGCAAGCAGAGCTTAGCTCAACCTGATTTTGCTTGGTAGTGAAAATTATGAACTCATTACTCGGCTCAAAATCTTAGAGACAAGCTTAATGTGTGATGCAATTTCGACTCGGCCAAGTCTGCGAGCCACTCGGCTCAAACATTAACTATATTCATGTGTGTGGGCACTTGTTGCGTGTTTTTTTACTAATTTATAACCGAGCAAATGAGTTAAGCGAGCGAATATGGCAAACTTGTGTTTGGCTCTTTAATTTTAACGGGCGCAATTTTTCTCCTCGTGCTCGACTCGATGGGAATTGTACCGGGTAGAACCAAGCAAGTTATTTGGTTCGAGCAAAACGTGGAAGACTTAACTTGCTCGTTATATATATGTTTGGGAAGGAGACCTTTTAGATACAGATATTCCAAAACGTTTGTAATTGAAAAATTCTCAACTATTATTACTGAATAACCATGTGTTTTCTACTATTCTCTGTACAAACTGTAAGACTTTTTGCAATTACTGTAGTGTTACCCTCTAGTGAAATCCAAAACTCCCAAATTCTGTGAGCCGCTATTATTTGTTCTTACTTGTATCGACTTATTTTCGTGAATTGCTCATCTTTCTGTCTTTTTGCAGCATGTCACGGCAGTAACAAATACTGTGAAACTGACAGATAGAATGTGGGCAAGACTTCTTTCTTCAACGAATCAGCCCAGTTTCTTTGATCATTGTATGCTGGTTGACAGTACTGATAACAGGAATACAGAGGTTTTTGAGGACAATTGTCCTTCGTTTTGAGTTCACTGTAATCCCAAGTTTACTGTAATTTTTCTGCTCAGTTTCTTTGAAATTGAATGATATTAGTACAGAGAACAATTTTGTTTGTAGACTAATGAGACATGAAACACGAATTTAAATCTATGGGGCTCCATATGTATTATCCGTGCATGTTGTGATCTTTCAAAGTTTCTCAGAACTTTGATCAATGTTTACCTTAAAAGTATCAAGTACGTAATTGAACTTTGAAGTATCAAGTATGTAATCAGTCATTTACATTACTAAGTCGTGGTCATAGCCTGACATTTTTTTTCATTATCTATTGTCCATTCACATTCATATGCGAAAGCAGTGTTGCCTAGATCTGGATAGCTGGAAGCAATGCATGGAGACGTGAGAACACGTGATGCTTTTCCGTTGGTACTGGGTACATATAATGCACTGAAGCTGGTGCAACAATTTCTGACTTTACGAAAAGTTTAACTTAAACCAAGTCAACACATTATTGATTGGCTTGTTCACATGCTCCGTCAATTTATAGTATGTAATTTGGGTTGATATTTCAACATCTGACTTTTCCCTATACAGAAATTTGAACGTTGAATACATGTATTTTGGTGTGAACGTAGAATTCTAACAACTCTGGTTCTATCAGATACGTGAAGGCATCATCAACCAATGGTGTAAACGGCCGAACTAATTCTCTTTACTATTATTGTGATGTAAGCAAATAATAGAATGGGCGGTGGGACAATAAAAAAATATTGGTCGTCAATTTGAACAACTACATTATGTTAAATAAACATGTTTAGTACTAGAGTTAAAAACATGAAATGTTATCTTGCGTCTGACAACTAGTCCCGACTTTGCGATGGTCTAACTCGATCTATCATATTTCCTTGTAAGGCAAGTATGGTTAAAAGGCGTGGAAAAATATGGCTTGAAAAGGAAAAATTCTTCAACGTTAAGGTATTTTGACCACTTCGGGATAAAACTAGAACCTTTTCCATGGGGATGACTAATGCTTCTAAAATTCATAGCCGCTTCTTTGAATATTTCATGATTGTTCGTCCACCAACACTGCTTCTTCTAAAACTGTGTTATTTTCTAGAAACTGTGCTTCTGAAATTAACGGTCGGGAACAATAATTTTTTCCAAGAGTTTTAATTGCCATGTTATGTTTTTTCCCCGAAGGACAAGTAAATTTTAATCGTTGTGCCTGCTAATATAATTTTTTAAAAGAACGTATTATGTGAATACCAGTGATATACACATAAACACAGTAGCTGCAGAAAATGGTCTCATGGCAAGTTCTGGCAGAAGCAAAGGCTGATAATAATTAGAACATACACAAGGAAAGATTGAACGAATGAATAAAAAATCATTGGTTATACTAGTACTCGGGCTGCGCTAGATTGGCTGGATTAGCCACGCTCGGAGAGCACTTTTTTGTAGCTTAGGTACTTTCTGTTGTAACATAGATCATACGCCAATCTAGGTTGTATATCCTTAACAATAAAAATAAAAGAAATAAAATTCTGGAAGTCCGACCTCTTGCAAAAGGAAAATGAATCAAAAAATCATCCACACAAGCTAGTTTTTTTTTTTTTTGTTAAGAAAAATGTCTCATATAAAGTTCTGGCAGAAGCCATGGCTGAAAGGACATATACAGCTGCGAAAGAATGAACGAATAAAGCAATTAAATCAATAAACACTTTTTTTTTTTTTTTGACATCGTAGTCTTCTGATCACAAAACCATAAGAGAGTACGGCGACAACGGCGGAAGAGAAAATAAATTATTTTTCCAACCATCCTGATCAACTCCCAAATCCCAAACTCCACCGAAACAGGAAGGCGTTAGAGGCCAATCCATCAAAGATGTCTCTTCCAAAGAACACGACTTCTCCTTCTTCACCACAACTTCAACTACAGCTTCTCTCTTCCTCTTATGCAATTTCACATCATTATCGTTAGTAATTGTGGTTGTTGTGTTAATCTCGTTAGGGAAGTTGAGGATGGCTTTGCTGCCGCGCAACTTGAACGCTGCGGCATCGTAAGCTCTGGCAGCCTCGATGGGGGTGTCGTAAGTTCCCAACCAGACTCTCGACCCCTTCTTGTTTGGATCCCTAATCTCCGCCGCGAACTTCCCCCACGGCCTTTGCCTCACGCCTCTGTACTTCCTCACGTCCACCTCCACCACTCCTCTCTCTTCCTTCCCCGCCTTCGTCGGAAGAGATAGGGTGAGTTCAGAAGGCACATTTCTTTTCCGCTGCAGCGTCTCGGCATCGCCGAGGAGGTGGTTGCGGATGTAATCGATGGCGGAGACCTCGTCGCAGTTGGCCATTGGAAAGGTGAGGTTTGGAGTTGGAGTTGGAGTTGGAGTTGGAGTTGGTTGTGAGGAGTGGGAGAGGAGTGAGGTGGGTATATGTAGTGCGAGCTGCGAACAGGATTGGATTGGTCGTGGTGGGTTCGTGGATGGTGGGTGGAAACTGGAAGGAGAGATGGTTTTGGTCGTTTTCGGATGGATTTTGGGATTAATTAAATTCCAACTTGTTGGACACCTAGACGAGCGGATAAGTTATGTGTCTTTTTCTCACTCAATCAAACGAAAAAATCTTATTAATAACGTCTAGACTACTCCACCTACCTTACATACTTTTTCATCCACGTCATTTCTTAATCAACAATTTTAATTATCACACACTATTTAACAAATTACATTTTATATAATTCTAATTACATTATAATTCTAATTCACGAAATAATTAATATTAATATTAATTAGTTAACAATAATAATTATTCATTAATAATATTAATCACTATTAAACCACAAAAATTGGAATATTTAAAATTTGAATATTTGAAACACGCATGAATACACAGTACCTCCGTGAATGCACAGTATACGCGTGCGTGAAAAATAATCCGCGTGATTACACAGTATACGCGTGAGAGAAAAGGTAGTTCGCGTGAATGTACAGTATACGCGTGTGTGAAAAGTAATCCGCGTGACTGCACAATGTCTACTTTTTCTCTCTATATATACCTTACACAAAACACAATTTACATCTCTTAACTCTTCCACAATCTGTCCTAATTGTTGCTAACTCACACAAAAACACAATGTTGCAATGTCTTCTCCAGATTACAATTGTTCCCCCATCATCATCAATCAAATCCGCGTTCACGCTATCCACAAACATAACCCTCACGTCAATTTTACCAACAATCATTCCAACAACCAAACTTCTCCCACTACGCACCATCAGTCCCACCACCGGACCAAAACTCATCATTCCCACAATTCTCTCACTACGCACAACCAGACCAAAACACTTTGTTCCCACAATTCTCTCAATATGCACCATCATTCCCACATAATCAACCGTAATTCCAAATGTTTGGCTGACACATGTCTCAACAAAGTAGTTCGAGTATGGCGGACACTGAAAAAGAGGGTCACGACGATGATGAATCCCCACAACGACACACCGCCACACCACCATCCCAACCACCACAGCGTCGCCGCCGCGAGCAAGTCCAAATCGCCAAAACCAATCTGAAGTTGTGGACCACAGCTGAGGACGAGAGACTTGTCTCTGCATATATGGAAATCAGTTGCGATGCGGTGAGAGTGACAAACCAGAAGTCTACTTCATTGTGGGCTAGAGTTAAACGTGTGTACGACATCTCCGTGGAAGGCACAGGCCTCCCCGAGAGGAATGCAGAGTCCTTAAAAGGACGGTGGAGGAGAATTGTACCTGTTGTGAACAAGTGGGTTGGGTGCTTCGATCAGGTGCTCCGACGGAGAAGGAGCGGCCAGAATGACGACGATGTTGTCCGGCAAGCGCACGTGATCTACGAGCGAACTCATGGGGTTATATTTCTTTATTTTGATGTTTGAGTCATGTTGCGTAGGTACTTAAAATGGGAGTCTGTGATATTCAGAGCTAATGTCGTGCGTGTTGACTGGGAGTCCCCGGAGTTGCACGATGAAAGTAGTCCCCAGTCAGGAAGCCTTGGGAAAAGAAAAAACATGGATGGCTTCAGGACGCAATCACCCTCGGATGCAGAAGAGCTGACGTCGGGGTCGTCTACACGCCCAGAAGGTGTGAAGAAGGCCAAGAAAAAGGCTAAGAGTGCATTATGCCCTGAAGGCGACACCAATGTTAGAGAACTTGCACAGCAGCTTCGATACACCGCACAAGTCAGAGAAGATGGTTTCTCCAAGCAGGAGGAGTTAACGGAAAGGAATTTCCAAAGGCATTTAAAAAAACTAAGTTGGACATGCTTCACTCTTTGATGAAGAAGAACAGACCGACAGGGAAGGATCAAAAAGTAATTGATAAACTTGTCGTCTGGGCAGAAGAGAATCAGTACGTGTAGTTTGTTGTAGTCTGTATTTCGTATAGTTTGTATTTCCTTTAATTTGCATTTTGTGTTGTTGTAGTTTGTATTTCTCGTAGTTTGTTGTAGTCGGTAGTTCGTATGGTCTGTATTTCCTTTAATTTGTATTTCGTGTGGTTGGTTGTAGTTCGTATTTTAGTATTATTAATGTATTATTCTTATGGTATTGTCGTATTAATATATATTCTATTTTAAGCGTTAAATATGGATTCACATTTGTTTATTTAATGTATATATTTCAAATTTTATTCAATTAATTACACCAAAAATTATTACCCCACATTAATAACAAAACATCCACTAAATACTTAAAAATCAAAAAAAATTATGGACGAATGGGGGGACACGTGCCCCCCACCCGAGGGTGCCCCGGGTGTCTGCTCGGAATGCCCAACGCCCGGGCAAGCGCCCGGGTGGGCACCTGCCCCGTTAATGGTGGGCGCCCGGGCGAGCACCCCCATTAAGGGTGCCCTTAAGGTGCGTTTGGGACCACCAACTGTTCACTGCTTTTGCAGTTATAAAATGTCTGCCTCAAACACATTTTAGCTACTCTGATTTTATCTTAGTCCACGTTTGGTGAACTGGTTTCTTTTTCGTAAGTTGCTTTCTTATTAATTTTTACAATAATATTCTCTCTTTTAAAAAAAAAATTATTGTGTTTTTAAAAAAAATTAGATTTTGCATTCATTAATAAAAAAAATTGATTGTTATGAAACACAACAACAAAATACAAAATGAGTCCAAACCAAACCAAATCAAATTGAAATCGGATTATACAGTTCCGAAAACATAAAATTTAGTTGTTGGTTATGTTGAAGATATCAAGGCAGAAAATTTATGTGAGAAAGGTGGATTTCTTTTTAATTGTAAATTAACTCTGCCTTTCAGTTTCTATTCAAAAATAAATTCTTTTCTTCTTTTGTGGTCCCCATCCAAAAAAGTAACAGAAATGTTTTTTCCCCAACAAGTACACGCTTGAGTTTGGTTAAACACAGATAGTCTGGTGTGTTTAGACTTTAGACGATGATTGCTAACCAAGGTCAAGATTGAAGTCTTAATGTTGTTATTAAAACAGATACCAAGCAAGTTAGCCTACACAAATTCCTTGTCTAATCCCTTTGAAATAATCAACCCGTACTGCTCCACTAATCTTAAAGATTATAATATTCTCATTCAGTAAATAATTACTAATAAAAAACTCCAAGTTGATGATTATTGTTGGAAATTATTGAGTTTGGTGAGTGTTGTGTACGAAGAAGAAAAGGAGTGTTTGTTTCTATTGCTATATTTTTACATATGTTAATACTGGAATATATATGTGTGATTACATAGCCGTTGGTAGATGATATTGTGGTGATCTCTTTCCTTGACGAGATGTTGTCATAGATGGAGGAGCGTGGGGCTCTCCAACGGTCAAGTCTGTGCAAGGTAAGTTTCTCAACACGCCCCGCTCAAGTTGGGTCTGGAATAAGTTGATGGATCCCAACTTGTGGAGAATGTTTGAGAATGTCTTGTGATCAAGAGCTTTTGTGAAGATATCTGCGAGTTGATCTTTACTGGAAACGTATGAAACTTCTATTTGCTTTGACTGGATTTTCTCTCTGATGAAGTGACAATCAACCTCTATGTGTTTAGTCCTTTCATGAAAGACCGGATTTGTGGCGATATGTTGTGCTGCATTGTTATCACAAAACATATTCATTGGCTCCTGGGTGTTGATGTTCATATTTTTGAGCAATTGTTTGAGCCAGACTAATTCGCTAGTGGTGGAAGTCATGGCACAGTATTCTGCTTCTGCACTGGACCGGGCAACGACGTTTTGCTTTTTGCTCCTCCACGTAACTAGATTGCCTCTTACGAAGGTGCAAAAGCCAGTGGTGGATCTCCGATCATGGCTCCCTGCCCAATCTGCATCAGAATAGCCAATTATTGAATTAGAGTTATTGTTTTTCATCCAAAGTCCTTGTCCTGGAGTACCCTTGAGATAGCATAAGATTCTATTTATGATGTCTAAGTGGTGAGTGTGAGGGGAATGCATGAATTGACTAATTATACTAACAGCATAGGTAATGTCAGGACGTGTGACTGTAAGATATATTAGTTTATCAATGAGTCTTTGAAATTGACCGACGTCACTTAGAGGTGTACCGTCGGTGGGTCCTATTTTTTTGTTGGTTTCAATTGGTGTGTTTACAGGTTTAGCACCTAATTTACCTGTTTCTTTGAGAAGGTCTAGAATGTATTTCCTTTGAGAGAGAAAAATACCCTTTTTCGAGTAGGCAATTTCAATTCCAAGAAAATATTTCATGTATCCTAAATCTTTTATGTCAAATTTGGATTTTAAGTAGTTTTTTATTTTATGTATTTCTTGATCGCTATCTCCAGTTATGATAATGTTATCTACATATATAAGTACTATGGTTGTGTTATTATGATTATGTTTAGTAAACATGGATGCATCGGCAGAGCTCTTCAAAAAACCGTAAAGAAGGAGAGAGTGGCTGAGTTTGGCATACCATGCTCGTGGTGATTGCTTTAGTCCATATATGGACTTATGAAGCTTGCATACCTGGTGGGGAGTTGTGGTGTATCCTGGAGGAGGAGTCATGTAGACTTCTTCTTCAAGGTTTCCCTGCAGAAATGCATTTTTTACATCCATTTGAAAAATATTCCACCCTTTGTTTATAGCTATGGATAGGAGAACACGAACAGTGTTCATTTTGGCTACGGGTGCAAAGGTTTCTATGTAGTCAATCCCGTAGGTTTGAGTATACCCTTTTGCCACGAGGCAGGCTTTATATCTCTCAATTTTCCCATTACTATGATATTTGATTTTATAGACTCATTTACATCCAACTGGTTTTATACCTGTTTGAAGAGGGACAATGGACCATGTTTTGTTGGCTTCTAAGGCCCCTAGTTCTTCCTCCATGGTTTTAACCCAATTTGGATTTCCTAATGCTTCATGATATGAAGTGGGTTCTTTATTATTGTCTATTTGGGTTAGGAAGGTTTTAAAGTTATGAGATAGATGGTTGTAGGACAAGTAGTCCTGAATGGGGTAGGTAACCTGTGACACAATATAGTCATTAAGTCTGGTAGGAGTGCGGGATGGACGTGTGGATCTCCTTGGTGGAGGTTCATCTTCATTTCCCCCTTCGTTGCCAACAGGTGGAACATCTTCGACTTGTGGTGTGGGAGTAGGATTTTGTAGGTTATCTTCTTCTTGCGGAGTGCGTGGTGAATGTGGAGGTATGTTGAACAAGTCCATGATGGGAACTGGGCTGGCAGCGGAAGTATCTTCGTCTTTGTCAGGAGTGAAGAACGGTTCGTTCTCAAAAAAAATTACATCCCTTGACACATACATTTTACAATTTTTGGGGTCATAACATTTGTACCCTTTTTTTCTAAAAGAATATCCCAAAAAAATACATTTGACAGAATTGAAATCTAGTTTATCCTCCCGTTTCCTGTGAACAAAACAAGTACATCCAAAAATTCTAAGATGATCAATTTTTATTTTTTTATTTTGTAAGATTTCCAATGGTTGTTTATTATCAGTTGTGGGGCTAGGGAGACGATTTATAATATATGTTGCAGTGAGGATAGCATCAGACCAAAAAACGTTTGGGAACATTATTTTGAAAAAGTAGAGAACAAGTAACATTTAAAAGATGTCGATTTTTCCGTTCAGAAATCCCATTTTGTTGAGGTGTATTAATGCAAGTGGTTTGATGAAAAATTCCTTTTTGTTTTAATAGGTTTTGAAACTCATTACTCATGTATTCTGATCCATTGTCAGATCTAAAAAAACGGATTTTGGCATTGTACACGTTTTCAACAAATGCAAGAAATTCGCAAAAAATAGTATAAGCGCCTGATTTTGTTTTTAATAAATAAATCCATGTAGTGCGTGAGAAATCATCGATAAAGCTGATGAAATACCGAAAACCATTATGAGAGTCTATGGGAGCAGGTCCCCAAATATCAGAGTGAACTAATTCAAAAGGAACTTGAGTATGAGTAGTAGAGTTAGGAAAAGATAAACGAGTTTGTTTTGATAACTGACAAATATCGCATAAAAGGTCAGATTTAAGCAAAGGAAATAAATACTTTAATACTTTATGGGATGGATGACCCATCCTTTTGTGCCAAAGTTCTTGGTTATTGGGGGACCCAGCATGCAAGGCTTTACTAAACGGTTCAAGCACATACAACCCATTTGAGAGGGTGCCTCTACCAATCATCCTCCCTGTGGTGCGATCCTGAAAGATGACGTCATGAGGGGTAAAAATAGCATTACAATTAATTGTTCTAGTGATCCTCGCAACAGATAGTAAGTTTGTGTCAAAATTGGGGACATATAAGATTTTATCATAAAATTTGTTAATTAACTCAGCATCTCCTGTACCTCTAATTTCTACTTTATCACCATTTGCTACAGTAACGAATTTGTTTAGTAATGTTAGATTATTTTTTATATTTGTTAACATAGTAGGATCCCCAGTCATATGATCAGTAGCACCGGAATCGATAATCCAGTGTTTTATATTAGTTTTAACTGCTGAAAGGGCACGAAAGTGATAGTTAAGTTTTTGTTCCATACCTGATAAATTACTTGTTCTGGGGGTGGTTCTTTGCAAATATTCGTTGAGGTGGCCCACCAGAGCATTTATCTGGTTCGGATTTGGAGCTCCACCAGTTCCATTCGTTAACCCATTTAGCATGCTTGGTCCATTTAAACCCAGTCTGTGTCCATGCAGTATCGGGTCTGAAGAAAACCCGACTTGGCGATCCGGAGTATAAAACCCGTTGTTGTTTCCAAATCTGTCATTCGTGTTAGGGTTAGGGTTCTGGATGTCTGAGTGGCCGCCGCCGTCTCTGGACTGGATGGTGCTGCCACCGGCGATCCCTTCCACCATATTAGCTCTGGCGTTTCGTTCTCCGTTCTTGGGTGGCCTGAGATGAGGAAAAAGAAACCAACAAGAATTTTTATTATGTCCTTGTTTCTTACAGTTCTCGCAATGTTCGTTTGCTTTGCTGCCGAATCGTTTTTTTGTGTTGTTGTTGCCCTGAGCCTGGTTGCGACCGGCGATGAAGGCCTGATTTTCGGAGTTTGGATTTGTATTGTTGTTGTTCATGGTTTTTCTCCGTGTTTCCTCGCGCTGAATGATGCTTGTGATGGTCGCGAGGCTCGGTAGCTCCGGTGCCATGAGTATCTGAGACCGTATTGCTTCATAACTGGGATCCAATCCTACCAGGAACTGGTAGATTTGGTTATGTTCTTGTCTGAGTTGAATGATCTTTGCGTCTGTGGTTGGAGGTTCATAAATCTTCAATTCATCCCATCGCCTCCTGAGAGTACCGAGGTACTCGGTGATGGAAGTTGATTTTTGGCGTGTTTGGGAGATCTCTTGTTTGATTTTGAAGACATGCGCAAAGTTCTCCGTTTTCCCGTAGTGGTCTTGAACGGAGTCCCACAGTTCTTTTGCGCTTTCTTTGTAGAGGAAGATTTCGGCGATGTTGGGTTGCATGGACGCAAGGAGCCAGGACATGACCTGGTGGTCCCTTGTTTGCCATTCTTCTTGCTTTGTTTCTGTCCCCGCCCCTTCAGGTTTTGCCCCCTCGGCCACTGAGGGAAAGGGTTACTCCCCTCGCCCAGGAGAGATAGTTGGTCCCATTCAGAGGTGTTGAGACTAGGCGCTGGGATGTAGCTTCTTCTGGGTGGTTGATTCTGGTGTCGTCTGACATCGTTTTGGTTTTGTTTGGGTGTGGATGTCGGTTGTAGTCAACCGTCAACCCCCTTGTATAAGGTGACGCCGATGATGACCTCCGGGAGGTTCTGAGGTTTGAGCGTTTGTGGATCAATGCTCTGATACCATATTGAGTTTGGTCGAGTGTTGTGTACGAAGAAGAAAATGAGTGTTTGTTTCTATTGCTATATTTTTACATATGTCAATACTGGAATATATATGTGTGATTACATAGCCGTTGGTAGATGATATTGTGGTGATCTCTTTCCTTGACGAGATGTTGCCATAGATGGAGGAGCGTGGGGCTCTCCAACGGTCAAATCTGTGCAAGGTAAGTTTCTCAACAGAAAGATTCCAAGCGAAGTTATTAAAATGACCCACCACCCTTCCTTGGCTTTTCGTCAAGGACAGGGGAATAATACGTGTTTTCTTTCTTTTTTTCTTTTAGGGGAATAATACGTATAATATTTTTGCTTGATTACTTGTCTCACCCTCCAGCAGCCTTTTTCCAAGCAAGATAAATATGATGAGAAGGATGGGTAGGGACTCGAAATTAAATGTTGGACTTCTGGATAACAATCCATTAAAAAGTACTATAGCAAAAACAAAAGTTGAACTCTGAATTTACTATTACTCAAAATGACTTTTCCCCCCTTTCAATAGTCTCGTCTTATAAGCATTAATCAGCTCGTTGTTTTTGGTAAGAGACAATAATCGATTCCATCAGTCTCGTGAGCTTAACCTAAGCTCCCATCCAAACCAACATGTTCTTTGTGACACTATCTATTGGAACGAGCTTGGAGGACTGATCGGGTTGACATTTTGTAAACAGTATGACCCAAGCACAATGGTTTGACCCGTATATCCGTATTATCACCCATAACTCTAAGGAATAGCTTAGTATCTTTTGATTCCATTATCCTCACCCATAACTATAAGCAATAGCTTTGTATCTTTTGCTTCCATTATCACATGTATGTTATATTGTTATATTGGGGAAATTAGCAGGTGCTCCCTATCGGCTATCTGTGTTGTTTTTTATGGTCAATAAAATCGATGAATATTTTTCCTACCCGGTGATCTCACATCGTTACCGACCAAGTGATAACAAATTGGAATTGTATGACCTAAAAGAAAGAGATTTTTAAATGTAATTACCAAATCAAAGTAAATATCATTGATAAATATAGTTACCATTCAAACATCATATGGAACTACAAGGCTCTTGTACGTGTTTATTTGCACACTTTTGAGAGCTTATTATACTACGATAACACTACAACATAATAGGGTTTCACCGACGGAAAATACTCGTCAACATAGGTGAACACCGACGGATATACTTATCGTAAGTGTTGCTTGCATCGGTGTTTAGCGTTGGATTATTGAGTTTCGGTTAGGCCCATTAATAACTCAATTGAGTAAATCTAATGTTGAGTTGAAGATAAAAATTATTGTCCTATGTGTCACGTGTTCACCTCACTTTTAGTCTCACATTGGTGAATCTAAAAATTTGAAGGATGTTGATAAACATCCTCTTCACTTGACCATTTGTAGGTGGAAAGAGATGAGGAGAATTCTCCACACGTCCGCCCGTCCCATCCGGTGCGTGGCGTGGCAGCAGGGTTTTTGGGGGAAATTAGAGGGTTTAGCCTCAAGGTGATTGGTGTATCTTTTTGGACCTCATGTTAATTATTTTTTGCAACTAAGTCCTTGCCGTTTAAAATATTATATACATGTATATATCACAGTTAGCTTCTTCCTGTGCACACACGTTTTTATTCTCATCCTCTCCCTACGAAAATGGTCGAGTTCTCCTAGTCCAGAGTTCTCCTGCGATCTCCTAGTCCAGAGTTCTCCTGTGATCGATTCTTGCGAGATTCCACGCTGTTCTCGTGGTTCGTCGACTCCGGTGTGCGCCTGATCGACGGTGAGACCGTTGTACCATGGGAGAAAACCGGCAGACCATCAAACGCGCTGGTATGTGTGTCGATATTTTCTTTGAGGCAAGTCACCTTCCGACGGCTCGGTCTTTGAGGTCGTCTCTGATCACTGTTCGTTCTTTTGTTGTTTTCCTATACATGTTTTTGTACGTTGACTTTATCTGGATCCTTATAGAATATTTATTCGACATATAGAAAACTCTTATATTACATGAATCTATTTGTAATTGCTTCAACATTTAGTTCCACCGACAGATGTTTCGACGGATAAATATGGGCGGTGTTAATTTTGGTGAGAAATTTCCTCCAATTTTTTTTGTCTTTTTTCGTCGGAACAAAGAACACCAACAAATATTCGTAGGAAACACCGACTAATACTTCTTTCTCAACGTCACCTCCGAATGTGGGTTTACTCCAATGGATATGAGTAACCTACCCCGACGGATATGTACCATCAGTGCAAGTTCTGTCCAGAATTTGAAAAAAAATCATATTGGTTCTTTCCGGGTTTCGATTTCCCTGATTAAAAGAAATAATATTTTTCATCATTCATCCACAATCATTTAAACAAAAGAACTCATATATGCATTCATCTCAAACAACAAACTACATACACAAAAGTTGTAACTATATTGAAATTAAGTTTTCAGTTCACAAAGTAATAGAACGAAGTTTAACAATGATAGTAGACATACAACACAAACACTAGGTCGTCAAACCTCCGATGCTTGCTTCGCTTGATGGTCGGTGATCATCGTCTCGTCTTGGTGGCGGTGGTGTTGTGTAAATGGATGTGATATTAATATTATGCACATTACAATGCATTATCTTAAACGATACTTTGTATAAATATAGTAAATGTGATACACATTACTAATTACGATTAAACAAAGAAATATTTAACAAAGTTGTAATGTTGGCTCTTAGCGTGTGAAGGTGGACGTGTCTTCATTTGGCATTCCAATAAGAGGGAAACAAACAAATTGGATTAAAATCAAAAGATTTGATGATGTATAAACCTATAAATGGCAAGTAGTAGGAGGTCGGTCGGACTACGTTTATTTTTCTGAAAATGGGCCGGTCTCTTTCAAGATGTTTCGGCCGGTCCGTTAGATAATCACATGGGCCTTCTCATGCCTGAGTTTAAGAAATTTTAGACTTATGAATTATTGAATTGATCATGCATGCTTTTATGAGGTATAATATAATATAATAATATTTACGATATTTGTTTCCTTATATGTTATTTTATATATTTACACAGAAGGGAAAAATGATGACCTCACCTGAAAAGGCTGAAATGCATGTTCTTCACATTTTACATTTTCTTGACTTCTTACCTTACAACATGTTTCACTCAGCTCCTTAATACCACTAAAATGTTTCTGCAACATAACATAAAGAATTAAGGATTATGGAAGTCTGGAAGATATGACAATTTTCCTCAATTAGAACTTAGAAGGTGATATTGGAAATTCATAAATAGATTGCATCTGTTCACACTGTGCAAGTGTGCATACGAAGAATTTGATGATTCACTTTGAGATTGTGCACGCGATAAACATAAAATTGTTAAAAGTTAAACCAAGAGAATGAAAAAGGATTAAAATCTTCAACAAAAGGGAAAGCCGTTGCCCGTTTCAATGTTCTTTATTTTTTTGACAAAGCAAAAGCTTGAAAAAAGGTTTTTTAATTTGGCATCGAATAATGCAATGATTTTGATCTGTTCCCACATTGTAAAAGGTTAACAACATGCATAAACACACCCAATTAAAAGTTGGAAGGAACATATTCCAATCCTTTTAAGCTTAGGTTATTAATATTGGATTATAATATCATAAGCACACGTTCCACGTATGTGGCACTTTCTTCAAGATGATAAAGGTCGATTGCATGCCCCAACTTTGCATAGTCTCTATTATTTTATCCATTTGAAAGCTGGTTGAAAAAAGTCAGAAGTTTTCATTTTTTGATTTTCTTTTTAAATGAAAAGTGTAATATTTCTGCATTCTAGCTATCATTTCACCAATCCCCGTCAATCCATCAATATCTTGTCGAAGGAAATGATGTGTACCACAAAACAAAAAAACACTGGTCATCATAGTAGTGTTCGGGACGCGCTTATGTGGTCAGCCCAATCAGCAGACGCGTTTGAGTTGGCAGTCTCCACAGAAAAAGTTTATTTTTTATTTTATTCATCGTTTCGTACAAATGTCTACATCCCTCCATCCCTCATTAATGCTTCTCAAATCACTCATTTTCCATGAACATTTTGACTCTCCTATACAGCACAGGAGACTTGTTATAAATCTCAACATGCGTCTTCCTTTTTCTTCATTTCTCTTCTGTGGTCCTACCTCTATGCTTTGATGGAAATCGTTCATGTGTCTTTCCAAGTGGAGCAGCCGACAAACGTTCCTAAGGAGGGGATATTTTTCCCCTCTTTCGAAGAAGCCCAAACATTTTACGTTGCTTATGCCGATTCTTGTGGTTTTTGTGTTAAGAAAAGGCATCACACCCGTTTGTTTGCTACCTCTGGGTCAAGTGTTAATGTGCTGGAACGAGATGCAATGGTGTCAAAGCTTCCGAGGATTTTGGCGTGATGTTCTACTGTTAAAAGTTCAATCAGAAAGTTCAATGCTTTTGCGTATAATTCCACATATACAACAAACAAGACCAAAGTCATCCTTAAGAATGTAGGAATGATCACATTCTTCTTCATTTTCTTCATGTACAGCAGTTGTATGTCTGTTCGGAATAAGAAGTCAGTCTGTTCGGAATATGTTGTGTGTCTGTTCGGAATAAGAAGTCTGTGTGTTCGGATTAAGTGGTGTGTATGTTCGGAATACTTTCTGTTCCATTTCTGCACAAATTTTCAACATAATCTGGACAAACATTTTACATAAACTGGACAAACTTTTTACATAAACAAGACAAATTTTCTACATAAACAAGACAATCTTTCTACATAAATAATACAAACTTTCTGTTCCGTTTCTAGACACACTTTCTATGTTTTTGCGTGTAATTCCACATATACAACAAACAAGACCAAAGTCATCCTTACAAATGTAGGAATGATCACATTCTTCTTCATTTTCTTCATGTATAACAGTTGTATGTCAGTTTGGAATAAGAAGTCTATCTGTTCGGAATATGTTGTGTGTCTGTTCGGATTAAGTTGTGCGTCTGTTTGGAATAAGAAGTCTGTCTGTTCGGAATATGTTGTGTGTCTGTTTGGAATAAGAAGTATGTCTGTTCGGAATAAGAAGTCTGTCTGTTTGGATTAAGTTGTGCGTCTGTTCGGAATAAGAAGTCTGTCTGTTCGGAATATGTTGTGTGTCTGTTCGGATTAAGTTGTGCGTCTGTTCGGAATAAGAAGTCTGTCTGTTCGGAATATGTTGTTTGTCTGTTCGGAATATGTTGTGTGTCTGTTCGGAATAAGAAGTCTGTCTGTTCGGAATAAGAAGTCTTTCTGTTCGGAATAAGAAGTATGTCTGTTCGGAATAAGTAGTCTGTCTGTTCGGAATAAGTAGTCTGTCTGTTCGGATTAAGTTGTGTGTCTGTTCGGATTAAGTTGTGTGTCTGTTCGGAATATGTTGTGTGTCTGTTCGGAATATGTTGTGTGTCTGTTCGGATTAAGTTGTGTGTCTGTTCGGAATAAGAAGTCTGTCTGTTCGGATTAAGTTGTGCGTCTGTTCGGAATAAGAAGACTGTCTGTTCGGAATATGTTGTGTGTCTGTTTGGATTAAGTTGATCCAACCTAAAAGTTAAAAACAATATTTTATTATGATAAGTCTGGACTCTGCACGAATAAAGGGTCTGCACGCTGTCCTAGGGTCTGCACTATCTGTGTATTGGGAAAAGAATCGTTCAACCTAAAGAACCGGCGTTTTTAAGAAGACCAAAGCACGTGAAGAGAAATTTTGCTGACTGGACGCTGACTCAACACGTCCACGTAAGGCACGTCCGTGACGCCCGCGTCCATGTATAAGGACTCGTTAAAATATGTTAATTACATGTAAGCCTTTCTATTTGTAGTTAAAAGGACGACAGAAACATCAACTGATGTGGACTTCCTTTGTAGTGTTTTTTGGTGGACTTAATTGATATCATTAATTGTTAAGGTAAATCGGTGGAGTTGGTATTTGATATACTTTTAACAACAATTATTTTTTGGTTGATGACATATTGATGCAGGCTATATTGCTTTTTATATTAGAGAACATTCAATAGGTATCGACGTTAATGAATTTGAAAGATTGAAAAAATTGTTGCGAGCAAGGGAGAGGTGGAAGCCAAGGTACGATGAATTCACTACTCGATCCTACTATTACTGTTACAAGTTACCAGTTACTTCAGGTTTACACCAGGTTGATACGTACTTGAAATGAAACATGCATGTGTCCTTCGTGTTTCATCAAGATAATGTGAACGTAGGCCATTCCATTTAATCTAACTAGCTTATTTCTATTAGTTACGAGTTTTCCAGGTTTTTGTCGTGGTCGGTTGAGACATGATGTTTTTAATGTGAAATTGAAACATTGTTCTTGTTTTTCTCAATAGAATTAATGTTTCACGATCATAAGGAAATGCAGAACACATCTTCTGTTTCTTAGGTTAGTTAATTGTTTTCTGAATAAGTACGCTGAAATATTAGTTTGTTATTTAAACTGAGATATACGAGAAGCAGTAGCTTCAATACTAGATAAGAAGTTCTTGAGTTTTTGGCTAATGGTCAAAGTGATATTTACTAAAGTTTTATCTGAAAGTCAATAGTTCTTGAGTTTCATTTTAACATTCCATCCCACAACTTCAATTTTCTTTCTACTCCGTATTTCCTAAAGCATATCCCATTGACCAACAGATGATCTGAAAAAACAATAATAAGCGTATTTCGTGATGGGGTGACACAAGTGTTCAGGAGTTAGGAGTAAAGTTGCAAAATTGCAAATAGATCTCGTACAAAGTGGACATGAGTATCATCATATTTATGTTGTATCTGGGATATGGATGTGGAAATGATTCGTCCACGGATACGAAAATTCATATAAGAATTCTAAAACAACACACAAGTATATAGAACAAATATTTACAAACCAACACGTAAAAAAATCCACATATGTACAATGTATTAGAAAACTAATATATACATGAGAACTATACTACGAAACTATTTATTAAAATACATATAATTTCATATTTAGAACTTGGATTACTTACAAAATCAATATATACATGAGAACTAGTTTCATATTTACAAAGGCCTTCTCAAAGTCTAGTTTGAGCCGCATCCATTATTGACAACCCTTGAGGGCATCCCTTAACGGGTGCAAAACAAACCTCACGACCGGTCATATGTGACCGGTCATCTTTGCCATGGTCTTAACGCGAAGATGACAGAGGTCATCTTCGCCTGGGTTGTCGACCCGAGCGTTTCAACGCTCGGGTCGACGACCCGGTTGTTCGGGTTATCTAACCCGGACGAGCCACGTGGCGCGTTCGGGTTGAATTTTTTCAGTTTTCAATTTTTTGATTTTTGGTTTTGTTTTTGTTTTGAATTTTTTGTTAGAGATTTTTTTTATTTTTTTATGAAAATACGTTTTATTTTTTAGAATTTTTTTTATTTTTTTTAAATTTTTACCAAGATGAACCCCGAAATGATGCGGAGGAGAGAGATATGTTGTTGTTGGGTTGTGGTTAAGAGGTGAATATTGTAGGAAAGAGAAGAAGGTGGGTTGAGGAAAGAGAAAATTAATGTGGAAGAGAGAGAAAGCTGATTTTGAAGAGAAAGAGAGCTGATGACTAGGTCGTCCAGGTCATGTTAGTGATGGTGTGAGGAATGCAGCTTGTATGTCCAGGACCATTTAAGGCCAACGTAAGTCTAGTCGCCAAAGTCTTGGAAAATATTTTATATAAGTTGCTGATCAATGAGATGGGTCTTAGATCTTTGATAGTCTCAATACCTTTTTTAAAGGAAATAGAGCAATTAAGGATTGGTTTATTCCCATCTGTTGATTTTTTGGCATTATTACTCTTAATTATGATCATTAACAAACTAATATTATGAATAACTTCAAATAGCACGTCACTTATATATTCCTAACATTGTAGGTGCTCAAATTTAAAAACTAATTAACTTCAAGATTAATGCTCAAGACTTGTAATCAAAGCTTAAAGAAAAGACATGTAATTTTCATTTTACTTGAATCTTAAGATCACATGTTGACTTGATGCACCAAAGACATATATATCCAATCGACCGTCAAACCTTTGGTCCACTGAAATGATCAAAACGGATGACTGAAAGTCATTTGTGTAGTTGAATATTCTCGTCAAGCATTTATCGATTCCCAAAATAAGGATCATGGAAATGGTTCGTCATATGAACAAATAGAAAAACTAGACTTATCTTTTTACTCGTTATATTCATTGTTTGTTTGCTTTGTTTTGAGTATGAATTTGCTTTTGTATCAGTTTTATGTCTTCTCCTTCCTTTTAGCAATGAAATTTTATTTTCTTATTACGTGTCTTTTTGTCTCAACATATTCCTTATGATAATTTTTTGCTTGATGTCAAAATTGGAAGAAAAATTGGCATAATATGCTTAAATAACTATATCAATTTCATGCACATTGTAATGGGGAGTTCCATCTACATTAGGTATATTGATAGGGGAGCACATACACAATTTGACATTAGTTTGCCAATCATAAAAATGAGGAGTTTATTGGCCTTTTAGCCTCATTACTCTTCATTTTGATGATTAATAAACTAATATTATGCATAACTCTAATTAACACATCATATATATCATGCTATTAAATTGCACATACCCTTCTTATTGGATGATCATGATACTTCCCCAAAGATCGAAATTCTTGATCAATGGAGGAATGATATTACCATTTTTGTTCAATAAGATACCAAAGTGGATGATGGACTCATTCCACACTAGAAATAATCGCACGAAATCGCTAAGCTCCTTCCTGGGCTTGATGAGCTTCATGCAGATTGCCTTTGGCCCAGGAAGCTCTAGTACCACTCAACCCTAGCGTGAAAGTAGGAGCTTGGGGCTTATGAGGGCTTGCGTCTAAACCGAGTTGACTTCCCGCTTGTATTGGGATTCCAATTGTATATTCCTAACATTGTAGATGCTCAAATTGAAGAGATAATCAACTTTAAGATCAAATCTCAAAACTTGTAAACAAAGCTCAATGAGAAGACATGTAATTTTCATTATACTTGAGTTTTAGAATCAAAAGTTCACTTGATGCACCAAAGGCATATCCTACCGTATCAGTCGACTGTCAAACCTTCGGTCTATTGAAATTCTAAGAACAAACTACTGAACACCTTTTGGTCAACTGAAATCGTTAAGTCAGTAACTTCATATCCTTAATGGAATCACTAGTTCGGACAACCGAAAGTCATTCGGTCATCTGAAACATTTGCTCAAAGAAATTCCAATATTTTACTGGAATTCTCATTTCGGTCAACCCTCTTCCATTCAGTCACCAGAGTCTTTCTAACGATCAAATTAATCCGACGTGACTTGCTCTCATTGACCCATGTGGTAAAGATCCGTTGAGAATTTTCAACGAAGTCAAACACAAATATTTGAAAACTCAGATATTCCGGTCCACTGACCATTACTTGGTCGGTTGTTTCCTTAATTTGTTGGTTGCTAGCACACATTGAACTTTTCTACGTGTTAATATAGCCGCTGGACTCTTAACAGATATTTGATTTTCAACCATTAGCATAATTCTTGACTTTGACACAACCAACATATATAGATCGAATGTCATTCGGTCAACCGAATCAATTCGATCAGAGCCCAACCAATTATTATTGTCTGCTTTTAAACAACTAACCAAACTTTGTTCGATGAACCAAATTAATTAGTCAAAATTGAAAAAAGTTATTGGAAATGGTTATCGATTATCCAAACTTTATTTAGTCAACCGAACATGTTATTTTGACGAAGTCAACCTTTTTGTTGTGGACGACTGTCTTAAACACAATGGTGTCTCTAATTGGTCCAAATCTCCCAAACTCTCCCAAACGGCTCTATTTGCTTTGAACCCTATAAAATCTTCATTCAAGAGACACAAACACACACATAACTTACTCTGAATATTCACTCTTTGTGCTCTCAAGTTTCAAGTCTTCAAAGTTCTGACAACTTTCAAATTTTCATTCAATTCACTCCAAGCTCAATTCAAATCATTTGAGTGCATTCAAGTTAGGTTCAACAACCTTCATTGAATTTCAAGTGTTGTAAAGTTTCGAGGAAACTCCTTCTTAGGTTGTGAGAGACAAATCAAGCAAAACAAGGGTGTTCACGTGACTTGGATTGTAGAGGGTTTATCTTCGACCCGGAACAAAGAGATTAGTAAATACTTGAGTAGGAATCGAAGAACCGATTGAAACTTGAGGAGATGATTAAATCACAGTGGTTGTGATCGAACCTCTACAAAAAACGCTGGAGTTGATTTTGTGGTTTGAATTCTCTTACTTTATTTTTCTACTCCCTTAGAAATAATTTTATATTAATCTATTTACCTACATCTAGATTAATGTTTGATTCTACTTATACTCTCCAGTGCGTGATAGACGGACGCAGGCGTCACGGACGCGCCTTACGTGGATCTGTACAGCTCAGATATTTTTCTTTGAGTCAGCGTCCAGTCAGCGAAATTTCTCTTCGCGCGTTTTGGTCTTTTTAAAAAACGCCGGTTCTTTAAGTTGAACGATTCATTTCCCAATACACAGATAAGACAGTGTGCAGACCCTAGGACATCGTGCAGTCTCATTATTCGTGCAGAGCCCACACTTATCATAATAAAATATTTGTTTTTAAGTTTTACGTTGGATCAACTTAATTTGTCTAGCTTACTTTATGTGTGTGTGCAGTTTACATTATGTGTTTGTCCTGTTTACGTTATGTGTATGTCCGGAATAAGTGTATTTGCTGTACGGAATAAGTGTATTTGTTGTCCGGAATAAGTGTATTTGTTGTCCGGTTTAAGAATAAAGTGTGTCCAGAAACGGAACATAAAGTTTGTCCGGAATAAGTTGATTTGTTGTCCGGAATAAGTTGATTTGTTGTCCGGAATAAGTGTATTTGCTGTCCGGAATAAGTGTATTTGCAGTCCGGAATAAGTATAGTTGTCCAGAATAAGAAGAAAGTGTGTCCAGAAACGGAACAGAAAGTTTGTCCGGAATAAGTGTATTTGCTGTACGGAATAAGTGTATTTGTTGTCCGGAATAAGTGTATTTGTTGTCCGGTTTAAGAATAAAGTGTGTCCAGAAACGGAACATAAAGTTTGTCCGGAATAAGTTGATTTGTTGTCCGGAATAAGTTGATTTGTTGTCCGGAATAAGTGTATTTGCTGTCCGGAATAAGTGTATTTGCAGTCCGGAATAAGTATAGTTGTCCAGAATAAGAAGAAAGTGTGTCCAGAAACGGAACAGAAAGTTTGTCCGGAATAAGTGTATTTGCTGTACGGAATAAGTGTATTTGTTGTCCGGAATAAGTGTATTTGTTGTCCGGTTTAAGAATAAAGTGTGTCCAGAAACGGAACATAAAGTTTGTCCGGAATAAGTGAATTTGTTGTCCGGAATAAGTGTATTTGCTGTCCGGAATAAGTGGATTTGCTGTCCGGAATAAGTGTATTTGCTGTCCGGAATAAGTGTATTTGCAGTCCGGAATAAGTGTAGTTGTCCAGAATAAGAAGAAAGTGTGTCCAGAAACGGAACAGAAAGTTTGTCCGGAATAAGTGTATTTGCTGTCCGGAATAAGTGTATTTGTTGTCCGGAATAAGTGTATTTGTTGTCCGGAATAAGTGTATTTGTTGTCCGGTTTAAGAATAAAGTGTGTCCAGAAACAGAACATAAAGTTTGTTCGGAATAAGTGTATTTGCTGTCCGGAATCGGAATAAGTGTATTTGCAGTCCGGAATAAGTGTAATTGCAGTCCGGAATAATATATGGCTTCATTATTGTCGGAATAAACGAATCAATATATGGAATGCAATAATATGATGTCAAAACAAAAAAACGTCCGCAAAGCGCGCTCCCTCTGTCCGCTCGCTTTGCGGGGGGGACTCACGTCCCCCGCAGGGGCTGCCGCCCCCTGCCACCCCCGCACAAACTCAACAAACCTCCCACTGTATATTTTACCCCACAAGAATTACGTTTAGGAAAAAAATAACATCTCAGATTCCCTGTTTATGTAGAACATCGGGAAGTCTTCGCACCGTCTCATTCACGCTGCTTACGTTGTGAAGAATCGTGGGAGTCGGCATCAGACGCTTCTTCGACCTAATATCTTGCTCGAAATGATGATTTATTCTGGAGAGAAAGAATGAAGAAGAAAGAAAGAGTGTCATCATATTTGTATTTGGGTGGAGAGAGAGAACGTGCTGAGTTGAAACGCATTTAATGTGATTTGAGTGGACATCAGGAAGAAAAAACAAAAAACATTCATGCTTTGGCCACATAAGGGCTGACATGAATGTCCACGTAGAGCGCGTCTGTGACGCGCTGCGTTCATAAATCATTTTCCTCTCCAGTGGGTATCTGGTTTTAGTGAAAGCGTTCAAAGAGAGTCATAATTTTGTCATTGAAGTTGCGCCAATATAATAGAACCCAATGTTGAACCCCTCGGGTTCTGGGAATTTGCTAGGTGGTAAAGTGAAGATGGTATCCTCGAGCTCTTTGGTCGAGAATGACCTTATTAAAAGGAATGGGTCACTAATTTTGTTGTTGATCAATATATCCCACCCTTATTGGGACTTTGAGTCATTTTGTTGCATTAAAAAGTGGTTGATAATGGCCTGCAAGCTCGCTTGAATTCAAGCAAAGTTGTAAACCCTTTGCCAAATGCCTTATACTTTTGATCGTTCAAATTTTCGTAAAGTACAAATATTTATTAAAAATCACAACATAGTGGTAAAAGCACCTTAAGATTTGATTATAATAAAAACCCACCAACAGTAACGAGTCAAGGACCTAGTCGTTGTAATAGCAAAACCTGTGGCAATGCACACTAAAAAACCCCCCCACTCGGCCACTCCACTTCCACTCTCTAACCCAACCCAAAAAGCAACCGCAGTCGCTGGCCTGCAGGGCGTGGAACTATTTATTCGCCAGATTTGACTCACCACTACCTAAAAAGCAGCCAACCAACCAAGATAAAAAGCCACAAGCAGAGAACAAAAAAAAAAAAAAAATCTAAGAGAATGCCACAAAACTGAAAAGAAGAAACCCAAAACCAAAACCAACCAGACTGTTGGAGTAAGTTAGCAGCAGCAACTGATCGTCATCAAACACATTATGGGTTGCACGGCGTCGAAGGTGGCGAATGAGGACGTTGTCCGGCGCTGCAAGGAGCGCCGGCGCCTCATGAAAGATGCCGTAACCTCCCGTCACAACCTCGCCGCCGCCCACTCCGACTACCTCCGCTCCCTCCGCCTAACCGCCTCCGCTCTCTCCCTCTTCGCCTCCTTCCAGACCCTCTCCGTATCCGACCACACCCCTCCCGTCCTCCTCCACTCCCGGGCCCCTCCTCCTCCCCCTTCCCTCCTCCACTCCGGCCCTGCCGTCGCTTCCTCGTTGTCCTCCTCCTCCTCCCTCCCCCCGCCTCCTCCTTCCCCTCCCCCTCCGATCCCGCCGCTAGTGCCGGAGAGCCAGCCGAAGACGAGGAGGAAGGGGTTGGAGACCATGTCGACATACTCGAATACGACCTCCTCGTCGGCCTGGAACTGGGAGAACTTCTACCCGCCTTCCCCTCCCGGATCCGACTACTACGATCGTCTCAGCCAGCAACGGAGGGAAAGGGAGGAGCAGCTCCGGCGAGAACAGGAACAACAACAGCTACAGCTACAGCAACAGCAACGTCGGCAGCAGTATCAGTACGGTGGGGACCACCACCGTTTGCCGGAGGAGGACGGGGACTCCGACGAGGACGGTTGCCGGAGTAGGGAGGAAGTTCGGCGAGGGGAATGGGAGGAACGGTATAGCCGGACGAGTTCTTCGTCGCGGTCGGAGGATGAGATGCAGCACGATTCGGTGTCCGAGATGAGATCAGAGTACTACGGTGGTCCCCCGGCGTCGGATTTGGGAATGTCGCCTTTGCCGATGGAGATATCGAGGATGGAGGTCGAGGATGGGTCGGTTTCGGTTGTGGATAGGAAGATGGTGGTTAGGCATAGTGATCTGAAGGAGATCGTGGCGGCGATTGAGGAGTATTTTGTTAAGGCGGCGGCTGCTGGGGATGAACTCTCTGATCTGCTTGAGACCGGGAGGGAACAGCTTGATCGGAGCTTCCGGCAGCTTAGGAGTGAGTATCATTGTTAAATAGGGTGGTTTCGCTTTTTAATTCGGTGTAGTTTTTGGTTGATTGTTGAGTTTTGGGGTTGTTTGTTGCAGAGACGGTGTATCACTCAAACAGTGTGTTGAGCAATTTGTCGTCAACATGGACGTCAAAGCCGCCGTTGGCGATAAAGTATCGGTTGGATACGGCGGCATTGGAGGATTCGGGTGGGAGGAAAAGCCTTTGCTCTACATTAGAGCGGCTGCTAGCTTGGGAGAAGAAGCTTTACGAGGAAGTGAAGGTAATATTTGCTAATCTCCATGGTTATCATTTCATTGCAACACTATTTGCATGTCTTGCTGTTTCTTGGCTTGGTTAAGGTGGTAATCCGATAACATTGTGAGAGGGTCCTCTTGTTTGCTTTCCATCCAGTGGTGCGTTGCTTTTAGAGGTATCATACAGAAACTTGGAAACTAGAGGAGAGGTGAATGAATCAATGGAGTATTTGAGACCCATGTGGGTGGGGTTCTGAAATAGGGACAAGACACGCCAGATGTTCCAAGTCTTTAATTTTAACGATTGGGGGTGACAGGTCATGCCCAGCATGTAGTTGTGCTGATTTTTCCATTGTGATAATACCAAGAGGGCCAGAGGAGGCAAGCGTTCAGTGGGTCAGCGGGATCTTGTTGTAATTGCTGCCGCTGGTTTTGAATATTCAATTCGTTCTTCCATCATCATAAACTGTCAGCACAGTAGCAAAACTGCTAGAAAATGGTGTACCGACGAACAATTAGGATCTGCTGTTATAAATTCAAGACACGCTCAACAGCACAATTAGCATTTATCAACTTATGTAATTTCACCTTTTGACCTTATGTCATTGGTGGGTCCGTGGGTGAGGTGACTACGAGATTTTGTTAGTATCACTTATGTCTATTTTTCATACCACTTATTTCATTGATTTAGTAGATAGAGTTGGTTTCTTCTGAAGCCTGTACGTTTAAAATTTGTCTCATTCAGTTGGCAACTTGGCATTAGAAATCCATATTTATCTGCAGGAAACCGTTGTTTATCGGTTCTTATGCCAATAGCAATGCCGGTTAGATGAGTAGGCATGGGAGAGCCATTCAATTCGAAAAATTCTTGGGACATTAATTATCAATTTAGATCCGCTAGCATTTTCTAAAGTTGATTTTCGAAGATTGGCAGTGAAGGGCTCAATTGGTGTTGTCATCAAACTACAGTGACCATAAACATAATTGATACCAACAATAACTTGCTGTGATACGAAATCAGACAGAACACTCTATTTTCCTCGATCGATTAAATTCTTGTAAAGAATTTGCCATCCTGATTAGGTTTATTTTCTCCAGGCACATCTTGCTTACATTACTAAAAAAACCGTTTCAACCTTTGCCATGCTTATGTGTTCACAGAGTTTCCCCCTTAAAATTTAGTGATGCAATGTAAGTATATAACTGATGCATTTTATGCAGGCTAGAGAGGGAGTAAAGATCGAACACAAGAAGAAGTTGTCAGCACTGCAGAGCCAAGAGTATAAGGGCAAAGATTATTTCAAAATGGATAAGACTAAAGTCTCGTTACAGAGATTGCAGTCGTTAATACTCGTCACGTCACAGGCTGTTTCAGCGACTTCTTCAGCTATCATCAAAGTCCGAGATGATGAACTTGCTCCACAACTCATTGAGTTATGCTATGGGTATCTTCCTTATCTACTTGTCGGGTTTGATTGTGATGGTTTACGGGAATTCAAAAAAGCCATAAGATATGCTTCCTGCTTAAGCAAATTCATCAACTGGCTTTAATGACATTAAGATTATGAAATACACATCTTGTTGTCCTTGCAGATTCATGAACATGTGGAGGTCCATGAACAAATTTCACGAGATTCAAAATCACATTGTCCAACAAGTCCGTGGTCTTGTAAATTGTAGTATTTCTGTGGAAGCCACATCTGATCTGCATCGACAGGCTACACTTGACCTTGGATGTGCAGTGTCTGACTGGCATTTGAGCTTCACCCGCCTCGTTAAGTTTCATCGTGAATATATACGGGCTCTCCATGCGTGGTTGAAGCACACTGTATTTCCAGTCAGTGGAGATGATACTGAGAAGGATCACTACTCCTCTCTAGTCTCCTCAGAGTTATGTGCTTTCTGTGATGATTGGAAACAAGCACTTGACAGACTTCCCGATACTGTGGCTGCAGAGGCTATCAAGAGCGTTGTCACCGTTATCAATTCCATATCCTCAAAGCAAGTAGAGGAATTGAAGATAAAGAAAAGGGTGGAGAGCTACTCCAAGGAGCTTGAGAAGAAGTCTTTGGCATTGCGAAACATCGAAAAGAAATTTTACCAATCGTATTCCACGGTGGGTATTGGCATACCAAACAGCTCTGATATGCACGGGCAGGTATTTGACGCACGTGATCCACTCTCGGAAAAGAAAATAGAGGTCGCTGGCTGCCGGAGGAAGGTGGAGGACGAGATGTTGAGGCATACAAATGCAATCAAGGTTACAAGAGAGATGACTTTAAACAACATACAGACAGGCTTGCCTGGAGTATTTCAGGCAATGACTGGTTTCTCTGGTTTATTTACAGAAGCTCTAGAGGGAGTATGCCGTCGCACAGGCTCCTGCCAACAATAAGAAATTCGATCTGTGTTCCAAATTCTTATAATTCTTTTGCAGTAATAGAATCTCATATAACTATAGGTACGAGGTGGGTTCTCTCCACCAACTATTTTGAAATGTTCTTGTACGACGATACAGATACGCCGACGAGGTAAAGAAGGTTTTGCTTGTGAAGTTAAGGATGAACATTATCCTAGAATCTTGTAGAGTTGTACAGGAACTGTTTATCTCTGTTGTTTTGATGTGCATTGCCGTACAATGAATATATTTAAGGATTTTATTCGGCTTAGAATTTTACCACGCTTTTTATCACTGCCCAAACATTTCTTATTCCTGTTTATAAAATGTTTTGATATCATTTTACTCTCTTATGTTTTAATATCATTTTTTTTAAAATCGACAGTCATTTCACTTAGAACTTTCGTTTTAACATTTTGTCCATCTAAATTTTAAAAATTTAGAATTTAAATCTATATTTACTATAAATTCGACGTAAATTTCAAACAAATTCTGTTTTGATCCGAACTGTTTGTTAAATATAAGATTAGGATTGCACTACAGGTATAAGAAACAAATTGCAATAAAGATAAGCAAAATGCACCATTCAGTAGATGAAACTGGGTTTTCTGAACGCCATTTCCTGGAGAGTAGAGACCGCTGTATCTTGTTTTTATTCTTTTATTTGTTATGTTACCGATGTGGTCGGTCGTGTAATCACACTTCTATCTAGCTTTATAAATGGGACAAGTACCTATAAAGTGTCTACCTATCTTAGGCCACTGCCTCGTCTATTTTATTACTACTGAATCAATCCGCTGGGTATAAGTTACTCTGCCCATTGCTCGGCCGTCATGTGGATATGTCAAATAATGTAGTAGAAAACTTTTTGTTCGTTGTAAACTTGTAATGGGTTATGACCTTTGTAGTGAATTTGTGAATGTCATCATGCACTTGTGTCATCTTCGAACAACCAAAGCATTCAAGGCACCAAATTATGTTGTTTAAAGGTAGAGATAGAACTATAAAGTTCCGCAAAAAGATCAATTTAGCAAAGAGGCAGACATGTGGCAAAATCCCAACCTTTTTCTTTACAATTTAAATTTAGAGTGTTCTTTTTTTCCTTACAGAAACAAAGTTTGGTTGCACCACTGTCCAGCAACACCAGACATTCGAGGAGCACTAGCCATGACAACATCTAATCCTATCAATCAAAGCAAGAGGAAAAGGGCATTATGGACCACTGTACTTCCTCAAACAATGGACCTCAAATCCTCAATCCAGTCACATTGTCATGTAGATGTTTTAAGGTGTGCTCTTTAGGGAAATTATGTTTGTCTCAAGATATTTTATAAAATTATCTACTCTATTTTGTTAAATCCAAGATGCGGTCTGCTATTACCATAGTTCTATGCTTATGCTTTCCATCCATATTTTAACTATTCTACCAACTCAGTTAGTCCCGGTAGATTGTGAAGTAAAATGTGATCGGCTCTGGATTCAACAATATTCATTTAAAAACCAAAACTAAAAATCTTAGAACATTATACATATTTAGTCTTCAAAGTGATGTAAACGAAGTAAGTGGTTCGTATCATATCATATCATGGCGATAATGTGAATCGATACACCATGGATTAAATGAAACAAGGTAAAGATGTATGGAAGCAACGTGAGGTTGGTGAAACAGAAACCCCACCGACATTATCACAGGTGGCCTTAGGTATGGTAGCTTCCAACATTGCCAGCACATGCTTTGTCTACTAACTTTTCCAAGAACAACAAAATGGATGCAAGACAATCATATCAAGTGCAAAAAGAGTGTTGTGAAGATAGATAGGAATCTAATCTACGAGTGGTCCGTCCAATTCTTCCAATGGAACGTAAGTCCCAATAGTATGGGCTGCAGATGGGTTTTTTCAAATAAACCGATGGGCTTAAGCCCATAATGACTTATATGACTAGTGGTTTACTCGGAATTAAAATGTCTAGCCCATAGCGTTTTCTATGGATTGATGGTTTACAAATTACAATGAATTATAGTGTCTAGTCTCTTGTCTCATCGCAATTTCGTTGGTATCATATTACATTATATACATATACGGTCTACTAGATGGTAAAGGGAAATATACGGGAAAATCGTCTGAAAGTTCGAAATATTGCAATTTTGTGTTGTATGAAATATTTTATTCATGCAAATTTTAGTGAAATTCCAATGTAATTATTATGCGATAAAAAGATTAATATTGAACTTAAACATGGCCGATGATTATTTTAAAATGTTTCTCCACCGGTAAACATTTTATTATCATGAAAATGTATGAGTACTTTTTTTTCCAAAGCACTTGCAATTCAGACAATCTACACCTCCTATCTATTGGTGTGTGTATATGTGTGTTTGTGTATGAGGGTTGTAAACTTTGGTCGACTCGATAGTTCGGCTCAAATTTGACTAAAAAACGTTCAACTCTGATTTAACTTGAAAATAAAAAATTGGAAAAAAAATTCTTTCAACTTGTTTCGGTAAATAAGACGCTCGAATTCGAAAAAATTGAGACTCAAAATTATTCTTTTCGAATTTTTTATTCTTTAATTTATAATTATCTTTTTGTATTTAATAATACTTTTAACTCAAATTTCTCTCACCCTCAAACATTTTAAGTACCTTTCATCTAATATTTTCTATAATATCCCACAGTTTTCCAAATTTCCAATTATAACGCGGTGATGATTCAGAAATAGGAAGTGCCACTCTCTCCCACGAGTCCAATGACCAAGTTAGGTGTCGTTACAACAAACAACATCCAAGTCCGACCCCAGTGGCACCCTGCATGGCAACCTCAACTCCACATGTTCATCCTCACCCCCATATTTATGACCACCACACCACCGTTAGTTACTACCACTTCCATAGTCCACACCACTCTATTAGCTAGCTTCCACAACTTCCAGCAATGGCAGACCGATACCCCTACAATCCCCAGGAACAACACCACGACGTCCAATACAACCCACACCCGGCAGCCCAAAGGGTCGGCAAGATCCTTGGCGCCGTGACAGTTGGAGGGACCCTGGTGGTCCTCTCCGGCCTCACCATGGTCGCCACCGTCATCGGCCTCACCGTCATCATGCCACTTCTTGTGATCTTCAGTCCGGTCCTCGTCCCGGCGGCGATCACAGTATTCTTGATTGCACTTGGGTTTGCATCCTCCGGTGGGCTGGGTGTGGCAGCGCTGTCGGTGGTGGCGTGGTTGTACCAGTACATGACCGGAAAACATCCGGTGGGGGCGAGGGAGTTGGACGAGGCCGGCATGAGTCTGGCGGGCAAGGCTAGAGATTTCAAGGAGGGTGTTGGGCACAGTATGGACCAAATGCAGCAGTCTGGTCGAGTTGGAGAGTAGATAATAATGCAAATGCAATGCATGTACGTTATGGGTGGGGATATGTGAAATCGGAGTGGTGTCATTGTGTGTTAAGTAGTATATATGTTTTGGATGTCATGTCATTCATATATCATCAAATATGTATGTCACCTGTAGTCTGTAGTCATGATATATGATATATAACAATAAAGTTTGATACCATCTTTCAAGTTATGAAAAAGATATATAGCCTGTTATTGTTACTCATCTTTCGCGGAGATGTCAAAGTAATACTCTATGAAAGGCAGACAAACAAGATAGCTATACATGCATTCAGCAACCGACGTAAGATGTGGTAGTGGTACAAAGAACGACAGATACGATGTCTACCCCATCCCAAAGCACGAATGATTACTATAAATCGATTGTATATTATAACTCCGGATACTGGAGTGATAGCTATGAAGAGTGAAACATAAGTTCACAACTGAAAAAGGCTACTCGTTGTTACGAACGCAATATCCATACCACTGAACCAAATTTAAGTGCGAGCACTACCACCAGCCACCGACTTCATCAGCATTAAATATACTCATCACCATGTTCTCTTTGAGAGAACCATGACGTTGAAGTTGTGAGAACTTGGATTTCTTTGGATTATGTTCTTAATCACCTTAGCAGCATCCTACATAAAAAAACAATGCATGAAAAATTATTAATTTTATAAATTTACGTCCCTAAAGATTTCTTGTTTTTTGCACAGTCAATACGTCACGAGATTCAGTACACTTTACATGCAAGTTTCTGTAGTTGAATCTCGAAGGTGTTCCTAATGTGCTATCAAAATTATCTAAGGTTACCTTAGCGGTTGTTTTCTCACTGAAGAATCAAATCAATGAACACGCAGAGCTCTAAGTCTCTAACCTAGGCATTGCATTGGATGGTATTTTGCCTAAACTGATTCACTGAAATTGCTCCAAAGAAGGATTTTCTTGATGTCCTTGCTCACGGTTTCTCATGCAATGGTTCCGCAACAGTATCCAAGATTAAGAATCATAGGTCCGTGACAATACCGACTATGGGGCGAACCTTATCTCCAACATTGCAACACCATTGATTCATTGCTATGTTTATAGTACACTTCATTACATTCTTGTGCATTTTAACACGCCATTTGCCTTATTCATCTTTAGTTGGACACTGCACATGAACCTTGTATCTTCCGGTAAGGTTTTCCATCTTCATTTTCTTGATGTCCTTGCTCATAATTCAACTTTCTGATGGAATGTCCTAAAAAACTTGGCAAGGAGTACTAATACTGAAACGACGACAAAACAATGCAATGGTTGACCATAATTGGATGCTTGAATCCAACTATATATGTCGTGCCAGGATCGCAAGTCGCAACCTTCTACATGTTTGTCATTGTAGGTTCATCATCCGCTACTTAATTTTTATTTGGGTAAAATATGAGTAAAAAAAGACACCTGTGATACCATTTTTATTAACAAAAAACATCACAGATGTTTTTTTCATTTTCTGAAAAAGACATCGGCGATGTTTCTCAAAAAAGGAAAAAAATTCCAAGATGACAGGATTAATCAAGGCAGATTTATTACTAATTAATTCATTATTACCACAAACGTATTCACAAATGCGGTAAAATAATTTCACAAAGTATGTCCAACAAGAGAAGCAAATATATTCATTTTAAAGTATTAAATTAGCATGTAAGAAAAAGTTGTCAAAGCCCAAAACTATCGAAATTGCAAAAGTTGGAAAATTTTACAGAAAAATATCAGGTAAAGGACTAACAACTACATATTAGCAAGTAAGAAAATCACTAAACAAACAAAAGTAACAACCAAATGTTTTGTCATCTCGCGTAGAACGGGAAGGGTGAAACACTCTAACATGCTTTGGCGACAAGACAGTAGTGTTGTGATATTCATCTTTGATAATTTGCACACTATGCGTTGCGTCTCCTACTAGGTAATTTACAAACCGCTCCGGTAATTTTAAGGTAATTTATAAATTATAATTATAATTTAAACTTGGATGACCGTGAATTTAAATTTATAATTTAAACACCAACACTACTTTTATTTTTACAAACAACATCCGTACCACAAACAACTTGAGTACCCACCTAAAAGGTAAAAATTGATATGCACAAATTTTAAAAAAATTGTGAAATTATTTTACCACATTTGTGAATCCATTTGTGGTAATAATGACTTAATTAATTATGAATCTGAATTAATTTGTTTCTTAATTTGGGTATGCAAAAACAACATCGTGTTTTTTTTTCTTTTCTGATTTTTTTCTTTTTCGAAAAACATATGTGATGTCTTTTTTGTTAATGAAAACGATATCACAAGTGCTATTTTCTCTCTCATATTTTTCCAAATATCTTCACATTTTTATATTCTTCCAATTTCTTTTTTTCCATCATTATTTTGATTTTTTCCACAGAAAGTACCTGCAACAATGTGCTCCGTGACGAAGGACCATGTGATAATGGCTGTGACTTACTGCCATCAAGCTCATACAATTCTCCTAAAATGATTCAGTACAGAACATTATAAATGGAATACAAAGTCGCTGCAGTTAAAAAGAAAAAAATGATTTTAAAAAGATTTCAACTTTTTACTTACCATCAACACAAGTGAAGCAAATAAAATGTTCATTCACATTTGCTGTTGGAGATGCCTTCCAAGAGAAGTTCTTAGTAAGTTTCCAGAATGGAGAAATTAAAACTTGGAGCTAAACAGTGACAATTAGTTCACAAAAAACAAAAACAAAAAACACAAAGCACATCTGTTGCATTACTTCAAAGTTGAGAAAACAAGGAAGCAATTAGGTAACTTACACTATCACGTCAATGTAATAATATTTCCCATCTATTGCATGTTGATTTTCCATAGCAATGCCATGCATTTATTACATCTAATTTACATCAACATGCACGGATATCTGAACCACTCTGTTCTTGGCAGCATAAAGGTATTATTCATTGTGGGGTATGTGTTATAAACATGTCACATCTTTATGTGGAGAATATTGAACCTCGGAAGCACAACACTAAACACATACACCCTGTGAAATCTAATTTGTAACAAATTGAAATTTAAAATGAAAATGAAAACTTATTGTTTTGCCGATGTCAACACAGAAATGCACTTGAACTCAACCCTCCTAAAATTGCAACAAGAAAACCTCTAGAACACACTCCGAGTCACAACATCTACAGTCTACACCAAACTGTTAAGGAAAACTCTATAAGGTTGCAATGCAACTATAAGTTCATAACCACATGTCCAAGTTGATATTAATTATTAGGGTTTAAAATTAAATTCATCACCCGCACTTTGTCTCATGTCTACAATCTTGAACCGTTCCAACTATAAAAGTACTCGATAAGGTCGGCAATCTTAGTATCAACTCCAAGAGTCAATTCATCCATGAAAAAATTACTACATAGGGAGACCCTTGTTTGGTACACAAAGGAGAACCTAAGACGTCATAGAATGAAACTATCAAAAATGAGCGTGCTACCACAAAATGAGCAAGAACATTTTATGATTCACCTCAGTATCACCACAATATGCTGCCACAGAATGAGCATCTTCCATTTCTCTATCCTCTTCAAGAAAAGTAGCCCGCTGTATATAACAAGTTAACAAAAAATAAAGAAGTATAAGCATTCAATAAAAATAATTCTTCTTTATCATCATTTCATTTAAAGGCAGAATTGACCATGACCATGGAAAAATAAAAGCATTGACGACAAGTGTACTTTTTCACCAATTAAGCGGGTTTTGATTCACCAAGATGATGTCCACTATGTCAATATTGACCTAATACCAACATATAGTTGCAGATGTATTTTCAATTCAAAAGAAAATTGGATGCTTATAAAGTTAAACGTTATCCACCAGAAAACACAGGAACTACGTGCAATTCGTAATATGGGGTCTTCTATATAATCTCTCCCCCCCCCCCCCCCCCCCCCCCCCCACTTTGTGGAGTGAATATTAAAGAAAAGATGGCGACATCTGGAGTTTAAATAAGAGAGATCCTAATAACTACAGCTCTAGACCTGGTCCACCAGCGAGTCGTAGACATTACTAACGTAGAATGTAAACTTGCATAAATTTCTCAATTGTTGGTAGGTACTTTTTTCTTTCATCGGTGATTGTTATTAGATACTTAACCCATGAATACATCATCACATATCCATTGGGGTAGGATAATTCAAGGCAGTTAATCCTAACCTCCGAATACAAATACAAGACAAAATAAAACATTAAAATCAAGGGAAGGCTGAAATACTATGAAAATAATGCTAAACCACTGTTCAACACGAAACTCCTTAATAGTTGAAGTGCGAAGGTTCAGTTTTTTAAATGGCCCTGTTTTTCCTAAGCACTGCACAAGCGCACCAAAGCCAAACATGTTGATTGATTGTATTGGCAACTACACATCCACACGTCATACTCAGACATACTTTGTTGCAAATTGACTTAGACTGCTATATGGCAAATTTCCATTCTACCTTCAAAGATGTTTTGTTCGTATGGCAGACAAATGCTCACTATATATGAACTCCATTAGGTTTGAACTTTGAAATGGTACTTTTATGGGGAGTGTCAATATGCCACACTCATTGTTGCTCAGTGTACAATGTACTTCACCAAAGTATCTTGTCTTTTTATACATGTAAAACAAAGAAGATATATCCAAGGTCCTATACAGAACTACAAGTTTTTATAACCACAATGATTTATTTTAGTAAATAGTATTTATTTTTTACCACCATGGAAGCCTTTATTTCATGAATGAAGATAAGAAACAAAACAAGATTTACACACAAAAAATGAATCTTGTATCTGGTTTTCATACAACACTAAGGCTACGAAAACAAAAAATCAGCCTAAATTAAACATACCTCCATTGGATCCATTTTTTTAGTTGATTTGAAAAATCTTTCAAGGTAAGAATCTGGAACTGAAAGGCAACAGCCACAGCAAGAAAGCAACTTTATTCAAAGTAACCCATAAGGCTATAAGTAGATCTAATGAAATTTATCGAAGAAGGCAAAAACCAATGAGTTACAATTAGTTCCAAGAGAATGCAACTGAGATAAACCAACAAGATCAAATGATTTGAACATATTAAGATTTAGAAATAAGATATATAGTATCAACAAAAAATATATAAAGACATCTTCCCATGCTCTTGGTTTCATTTGATCCTTCCTTTGAGCACATATCTAAATAAGCAATCAGCATGCTTATGGTTGTTGTATGAATATGCATGACATAAAATAGAAGGTAAAATATGCATGACATGAATACATGATAAAATAGAAGGTAATGTTGATACAATTACAAATATGATCATGTAATACAGTGAGTTACACATGTCGAATGAATATTCCGTAAGGATTCAGATAAAGTCAACATACAAAAACATGTATAGGAAAACAAGAAACGAAGGAATAGTAATCAGAGACGACCTCTAAGACCGAGTCGTCGACCTTAACTGCATTAATCATTAGAGACAATAGAGTCTATCTCGACCTTAACTGCATCTTTCCAATGTTTTGCTTCAGATGAAGTCATAACATCATTGAAAGTGTTAGGATCACCTTCGATGTGGTATGTGATAAAATCACTTCCCAAATCCTTGGCAATTCGAGAACGTTTGCTCTTTCTTAGTTCAATTTCAACTTGAGTTTGAGAAGACTCAAAATCGGCAATAGACAAATCTGCCCTGACATTTGTCATCTTTTTCACATGGTCGTGGATGGAACCAGACGTAGAGGGATCAACTGAAGAAGAAACTTGTTGAGGAACTCCAGATTTCATGGAAATACATCCTCAAAAAATGTGACATCACGAAATTCAACAATTGTGTTAACATCTAAGTCAGATATCTCAGACTTGATTACCAAAAATCTGTACGCATAACTGTTAATCACATATCCGATAAATATTGCATCAACAGTCTTGGGACCAAGTTTTTCCCTCTTATGTTCAGGGATTAACACTTTTACAAGACAACCCCAAACTTTAAGATATTTAAGGCTAGGTTTTCGACCACACCAGAGTTCGAATGGACTATCCTCCTTATGTTTCTGAGGAACTTTATTCAGAATATGGCAAACCGTATTCAAAGCTTCTCCCCACATATATTTGGGTAATCCTGAACTCTCTAATAATGCATTAATCATATTAGATAATGTTCTATTTTTCGTTCAGCAATTCCGTTAGATTTTGGAGAATACGGCACCGTCACCTCATGAACTATACCAGAATCCTGACACACTTGGTCGAACAGGTTGGACGTATATTCATCACCTCTATCAGATCTCAACCTCTTAAGTTTCTTTTCAGTTTGTCCCTGCTTCATTCTTAAAAATAAAAAACTTGGATAACGCTTTATCTTTACTTTTCAAAAGATAAACATAGCAATACTTTGAACTATTATCAATGAAAGTGATAAAATATTTCTTTTTATCTTTCGTTAACATGTCATTGAATTCACAAGTATCAGTGTGTACTAAATCTAAAATACTAGTATTTATAGTCACAGAATGAAGTGGTCTTTTCGGTTGTTTACCTTGTACATACACTTGACATTTTTGTTTTCTCAATAGTATACTTAGGAATCATATTTAAATTCATCATTCTTTTCAAACATTGATAATTCACATGTCCTAAACATTTATGTCAAACATCACCAGATTCAATGGAATAAACAACAGGAAAAGACACATCTTTAACAGAAATAACATTGCGATTATAAAAAGCACGTTCAACATGAATTAAAAAAACATCACAAGACAAGTACTCATCGCCAATAAAAGTACCAGAAAGAGTAATCACAACTTTGTTACATTTAAATGTTACTTCATAACCCTCAACTACCAGACACGGACCACTAATAATATTGCGACGAACAACAGACACATGATGCGTCATGTGCAGTGAAAGAACTCGTCCCGAAGGTAACTTCAAGTCGATACGTCCCAATTCCAAGCAAATTTGCAACATTCTCATTGGCCATCACCACAAATCTACGATCAATAGGCTGGTAAGAGACAAACATGGACTTGTCAGCACATACATGCACATTAGCCCCAGTGTCAACCAACCACTCACGTAATTCATAAATGGAAAAAACTTGAGGATTAACAGAAACAAACTTACTGTTGGTCTCATCCACCTCAGTCAATACATTGACCTATGGAGTCGATTCAGTGGTACCTTGTTGGCGTTTGACTTTCTTGGATGGACAATCCTTAACCCAGTGTCAACTTGTCCACAATTCCAACATGATTTGTTTGTTGGTTTTTTCTGGATTTTGGCCTTGAGTTTAGTCTTATTAATGGGTTGTGGTTTTCCTTTAAAATGTGACTTAGATGAGGATCCAATTAATATGTGTGTCTTTTGTTGGAACTCTACATGCAACATTGGTTTTTCACCTCGATGTTCCTCTTCGATTGCAATAGCAACCATGAGGTCATCCATAGTCAGTTTTCCTCTCCTGTGCTTTAGAGACATCCTGAAGTCCTCTCATGATCGATTGAATTTCTTAATAATTGACATTACCAGGAACTTTTCAGGAAGCTTCATGTCAGTCTCTTTTAAGCCATGGATTAGAATCATAAACTGATGAGTCTGTTCAGTAACTGACTTGCTTTCCACCATTTGAAACTTCAGGAATTTTCCAACATAATACTTTTCATGACTTAAGTGCTCAACATTATATTTTTTATCCAACTCATCCCATAAATTCTTTGCAGTCACAGAAGCAGAGGAGGACGAACTATAAACATCGAAGAGCACGTTGGACAGAGCCAACAGAATGCAACCTCGACATAATTTGTCTTTCTCTATTCACAGTTCTTGTGCTGCTTTGATTTTGAGATGTTCAGTTTCAGAAAGTGGGAAAACCTTTTCAATTACATCAACTAAACCAATAACGGTCAACCAGATCTTCATACGTTGTTGCCAACGTTTGAAATTCTGCCCGGAAAATTTTTCCGACATGCCTGACATGTCCACTTTTGACGCAAACGAATTATTAGACGACATAATTAACAATATTTTCTCTGAGATTGTTGATACAATTACAAATATGATCATGTAATACAATGGGTTACATATATCGAATGAATATTCCGTAAGGATCCAGATAAAGTCAACATACAAAAACATGTATATGAAAACAAGAAACGAATGAATAGTGATCAGAGACGACCTCGAAGACCGAGCCGTCGGAAGACGACTTGCCTCAGAGAAAATAGCGGCCCACATACCAGTGCGTTTGATGGTCTGCCGATTTTCTCCCAGAATAGAACGGTCACACCGTCGATCAGGCGCACACCGGAGTCGACGGACCACGAAAGAATCGCGGAACCTCATAAGAATCGGTCCCCAGATAACTCTGGATTCGGAGACCTAAAATCGCTGATGATGGACATTTTTCGTAGAGAGAGGATATGAATAAAACGTGTGTCTACAAGAGGAAACCGACTGTGATATATATATGTATTTAATCTTGTAACCGTTAAGGACTTAATTGCAAAAATAATTAACACGGGGTCCAAAAATTAAATACACTCATCACCTTGAGGCTAAAACCTCTAATTTCCCCCAAAACCCCCGTTGGCTCGCCTCGTCTCGCCACGCCCCGGACGGGGACGGGACGGGCGCGCACGCGCGTGGAGAATCCTCCCATCCTCTCTTTCCACCTACAAAGGGTCAAGTGAATAGAATGTTTATCAACATCCTTCAACTTGTTAGCTTCACCAATGTGGGACAAAAAGTGAGGTGAGCACATGACACATGGGACAATAGTTCTCATCTTCATCTTAACATTGGATTTTTTCAATTGAGTTATTCATGGGCCTAGCCCAAACTCAATAATCCAACAGGTAATATATGCATGAAATCAATATATGAATCATGCATGTACAAACAAATAAAAATCCATAAACATTACTGTACTTACTTATATTAAGGTCTGTAACTACATTTCCCACAGCATGAAGAAGCCCAACAGTTCCGCAAGCATTTGCCACAGTTTGTTTCAAAAAGTGAACATTTTTACTCGGTGGCTGGAACCAAAGCAAAAACAAAATATATCATTATAAATACGAAAAAAATGCAGCAAATGCATCTAAAACATAACATCGAAAACCCAAGGACTTCTGAAGGTCGTAAAGAACACATTTCACAAGGTTAGCCATAAAGCATAGAAAGTAGAAATAGTTCAAAATCGATTAAACCATCACAAAAGGTGATTAGTGTGATTAGAATCTGATTCCAATCACTTGTAATTTTCAAGAATCAGATACACTACATTAAGGATGTAAATACCTCGACTGAAAAACACTAGAGTTAAAGATCGAATTTCAAACTGATAACCCAAAATTCACGATTTTTAATATCGGAGTCTGGAAAAGAATTCAGTTCGAAATACAAATACAATAATTTACAAAACTCCCAACCTTATTTCCACCTTCCGAAGATCGGTCAGCTTCAACCTTCACACACATCCCACACCAAAACAAGTCAAATCAGCCTTCAAATCGCCAAATAAATAAATAAAAACGCATCGCAATTCTTTCCACCTTGGAATTGTAGGGGAAAAGGAAGAGCACTGCGAGCACAGGCTGGGGGACCATCTGGAGGAGGTCGTCGTCGAGACCGTACACGTCGCACATCTCCACGTCGTCCTCGCGGAGGCCCAGGCGCCAGAGGAACTGCGACGGGGAAATCGAGGTGAGGCAAGGAAACGGAGAAGAGGAAGAAGGGTTGGAAGGGAGGGGAGAGGGAAACACCTGATTCATCACGTCGGGGTTTGCTTCCAGGGGGATCCATCTCTTGGTCGTGGAAGAGGAGGATATTTCTGTTCCCCTCGTTGTTGTCGCCGTAATGCGCTGCCTCAAAGTGGTTGCAGAGTTTGAGATTAGGGAAGTTTGTTGAGTGTCAGAAATTTGAGGTCTTTACGACTTTAGGAACAAAGAGTTTTGAAGGATTTTATTTCAACTTTCTAATCTTAAATGACCCTCAATATCTATTTTCTGATTAAATAATAAAGAGGTTATCTCCTATATTTTAACGTTATATTTTAGTTCACCAATACTGTAAATTTCAGTTAAATAAACTTTTGAAGTTTTTTTTTGTCTTTTTTGTAATAGACTTCAAATATAAATAGAAGTTCCATTAAAAAATGGGGGGAAATATGACAAAAAAAACAGTGAATCCGACTTTGGATTTTCTGTAAGCACCCAAACAAGAAAACTGGAAACAAGTCTTTTTGCTTCTTTTATTATTTTTAAATGTAGGGTTCTATTTGCATTTGAGATTCATAGGGCAAACTTGGAAGTCGACAATTAAAATTTAAGTTAACCCAAGTTATTTTGAAAAGTTGGTAGAAGTATATAGGTGAAAGAATGTTTAAAAAAAAATATGTTAAGATATTGCTTGATACGAGGGATGAGAACGATTAAGAGGATTAATAATTTTGAATGAAAAAATACGTTTTTTCAACACAAAATATCTACCGACTAATCATTTTCTTTCTATTACTCTCAATCCAATCCATTTTAAAACAATTATTAAGTAAAGAAAAAACATAGTAAAAATTTTCAATTTCTTACAAACAAATCAAAGACTAAGCAAAAATAACTTTCAATTAAATGTTTGAATAATTATGGTATAGCTAAATGTCACACTGTAATTTTAACTTATCTTAGACCGTAAACACGATTATTCCTCACAAAAGGCATGCCACTGTCTGCTGAAAAACCTTAGGAGGTGATTATTGTGTAAGAAAATCTTGGAATTAAAATTCGAAAACTTCCGCAAAGTTGTACTACTCCAGAGTGCTTCACTTTCTACTTGCATTTGAATTTGCAAATTTTCAATATTCATCAACTCAACGTTTGAGAACACATAGTAATTATTTTTTAAAATCAGTCTGTGGACGCAACTTCACAAGCTTATCTAACTAATGTCCACGTGTGATAACGTAGCAGCTTTGGATCTGTGAAATATTAGTTATGTGATGTAGAAATCATAACTTTGGATCTGTAAGTGAAATATATTTTGATTTCTAAGTATAATCATGAGCATTTTGAAGTACTATCTAGTTATGGTTTGCCAAATTGCCAGGCGAAACATGAAGCAAAATTTCATCTAGAAATTGAAGCGAAGTCTCATCCCCAAACTGCAGCAAACAAAACCTGAATTCGGAGCTAACTCAAGTACAATAGTGAAAGTCATATTTGAGGCAAAATGTAAGACATGATAGATAACTGAAGAAAACTAATGTCTCAATCTGTGATAGACAAATGATACAAATCAAGACTGATGTCCAAAATACAAGCATACCAATGTAATGGCATAGCAGCTTCAACTCCCCAAAAATTTCCAAATACAACGTCAATTCGATATTTATCTTGCAATTATGCGTTATTACATGTTTCTGGCAAACCAACCACCTACAAGCTTGACTTGCTTCAAGACTTTGATGACAAATAATTACAACAAAAGTCAAAACATCTCTATGACTAAAATATACTTCTGACAATGAAAATTAAGCAATGGGAAGAACAAGAACGCAGAAGGTGATTATATAGACCATATCTGATACCTCATACCAGTAATGTTCCCTAAGCTATTAGTCAGGTTGTGGTCTAAAAGAACTCAAAATCTAAGTATTTACCCCCAGTCTTTATGTCTGTCTCAACCATTTTTTTACTTACTTTATCGATACCAACTGATGCTTCAACCCTTTCAACAGCTCCTAACTTTGGATGCAGATTTATCTCGACCATCCTGGGAATTTCGGGTGGTGTGCTGCAACGTATTAACGCCCAATTAACTCCCTCGAAGAAAGGATGCTGCTTGATTTCTGTGGCTCCTCTTTTGACGCCAAGTCGATGCTGAGGCTCTTTGACCAAAAGGCCCCTGATTAAATCCCTGCTGGAATAGCTGGTTGCTGGAGTTTCGGGGAATTTCAGCTGCTGACCAATAACATTAAAAAGAGTTGCACGATTATTTGATCCTTTAAATGGTGTCTTCCCATACAGTAGTTCGTGCATGAATATTCCGAAGGTCCACCAATCAACTGCACTTCCATGGCCTTCACCTTTAATGATTTCTGGGGCAAGATATTCGTGGGTTCCAACAAAAGACATGGACCTGGCAGAGGTAGGCTCCGCTAAAAGCTCAGGAAGGACAGTCGAATGCAGCCTAGGCTCAGCTCGTTGAGTTACAATATTTTTCTTATTTTTCTTTTTGAAGAGCCTTGGCATGAAACAAGAAGGCTCTACACACACAGCCGAGGGTTTGATGCAAGCAGGTTGAACACAAAATGCACCAGACGCTTGTTTTGAACGGTCACCGTCAAGGGATGAAGTTCTAATGAGGGTGGGGGAAACTGAACATCTTAGTGAGAGATCAAAGTCCGAGAGCATAATGTGGCCGTCGTCCCGAACAAGAACGTTTTCAGGTTTCAAATCTCTGTAAACAACTCCAAGCATGTGGAGATACTCGAGGGCCAGTAGAACTTCTGCAGCATAAAACCTGCTCAAGCATGAAGATAACAGATGTAAGTTGCAATCACCGACTCGCCATCCCCTACAGAAATGGGTTCCAATGTTTGACTACAGAAGAAGAAAAATTATCCCATTATACTTCTATACATTATATTTTCTTACTCCACACACTAATCTACATCTTAAAAAAAATCAATCTACAAGACAATTTCTAAGGAGCGCAATTAGGAAAAGCAAGGAGCTCGAATGGCGTAATGAAGAGCATACCTTGCAGCATACTCGGAGAAGTACTTTCCTGTCTGTCGTTGCTTTAGCGTGTGCAGATCACCACCTGGGCAGAACTCCATGACCAAGCAGGAAAATCTGTCCGTCTCAAAATGGGTGTACAAGGTCGGTAGGAATGGGTGATCCAGCAGCTGAAGAATTTCCCTTTCAGTCTGAGCTCTGGTTAGCTTCTTCCTACTCGCTAGAGAAGCCTTATCCATCACTTTCATTGCAAACAAACATCTCGTTCCACCTAACTCAGAGAGATAAACACTGCCAATGTCTCCACAACCAAGTCTTTTGAGGAGTCTAAAATGACTCATCCCTAAAATACCATCTCTTGCCCGAATAGAAACGATAGCGTTCCATCTTGGGTCGTTTCCTTTGTGTGGCTTATTAGCACTCCCTGTGAGATTGCTCCAACTACTTTCGTCACTGAAACCACTGCTATCACTAACTCTGCCCAAGGCATTTTCACAATTCCTTTCGAAACTGAACATGCTATCACAAGTAAGCGCATCACTCTTGTATGTGGTTGTGAGACAGCTATTGGCAACACTTGCAGGCATGACTACGCCAACATTGCCAGTGCTCTTATGAGGGCTGATGCTGCAACTTGGAGGAAAAGATGTATCCCACAAACAATCTTCCTTCTCTGCAGAGTTTGAGGGCACAGGCAACGGTTTATCTGTCTTTGATGTGCTTGTGGAAGATATTGGATCACACATTCTGTCCACATCGAACATTTCAACCCGATTTTCAGCAGATGAAGTAGACGTCACAATGCCTTTGACATTTTCAACTTGAAGCAAGGGATCATCCACAGAAGGGTCCCTAGAAATGTCTTTGACGAAGCAGCCCAGCTCATTCTTGTTCTCGTCTATTGTCACATACAATGTTTTAATCATATCCGCATGCAAAGGTTCTGAAGGATGGCTTGCACCAGAGAAAGAACTAATCCTATTCTCTTCATTAGAATCCTTATCAATGACATTATCATTCTCGAATTTCAACTTTTTTTCCTGAATCGGGTCATCTCTCACCGGCATTTTCACAAACATGGGTTGGTCTACAACCTGCAGTTTATCTACACTCACTGAATCTGAATCTGAATCATCCTTCGTTGTTGTTCTCCTCCCATGCAAATCAGGCATTGGCTCAAGTACGGGCGACAAAATGCGAGGTGTTTCCACGTCATCGAGTCTCTCCATATGTATTAAATTCCACCATCAACCGAAATATGAACTATAATGCACCCTAATCTTTGTTAACTTAACCTTCCAAACTTATTGCCCTTGTACTTTCACTCCTCTTCCTCCTTCTCTGAAAAAAAGAAGCAGTTGCAAATATAATTTTTTCCTTATTGTTAATAAATGCCCAGCATAAAGATTTCTCACAAAAAAATTGCATGACCACTAAAAGGATCTCACAGGCACAAGAGGGAAGCAAGAAATGCATTGATTTCGTTCTTGAAAAGAAGAAACCCCTAAACATTCACTATTATGTTTACAACTCATTGATAAGGAAAAAAAACTATATTTTCCTCATAAAAACCCCAAAAGGACTTCTATATCATGAAATACACATTCTCCACAAAACATCCAACAAAGAGCAAAAGGAATCAATGAAGAGAGTCACACAAGAGAGGTGAAGAAACATTACTTGACAAGTGGGATGGATTTTGCCCTGTGGTTGGAACCCTATCTCTCCACTTTCTCTTACCCACACAAAACCAGAAGCTGAGAAGTGAGAACTCTATCTCAACTTTCCTGTTTGATGGTTCGGCTTTGCTTTGCTTTGTTTTTTTCTTTTTCCACCCTACATATAAAGAAAGAAAGAAAGAAAGAAAGAAAGAAAGCAGTAACTACCGTGGGTTCTTTTTACCGTTGATTTTGACTGGACCAGAGACTCGATTCGACTTGTTTACATTTTTACTATAAAGTTTAAATTGAAGTTATCGCTGACTTAAAGGAACTATTAAAAAAATAGAGAACAATTCAATTAGAATTTAGAACACCCACACTTCAAACATTATTGAGGTAATTGTGAACACATATCTAAAGTGCTCATAAACATGTGTGTAGTGTATGAAGAGATAGAAGATGGATGAGAATCGAAATGATTGAATTTTCACTTTTACGAGCCGAATATGTAAATAGTCGAGCGCACGAGGAATAAATTATCTTTATATGTCTTTTCTGATGTTTTTTTACTCTACCCATTCCATTTTAAATCACAACATCCCATACATACGAATAAAAGTGTTCAGATTTGATCTCTCAACGAAGTTTAGCTCCTGTCGGTTTTGTATGTTGATTTTCTATGCGTAACATCGAACAAGACATTATCATAAAGAAGGGCAATAACTGCTTTGGTCTGTTATGGGACCAGAGACTATGATGAGGCAAATCTCTTTCTCCTTTTGTAGTGGGGAGAATGATCAGAAAGAAAAACATGATTTGATGATGATGATGATGATTAGGTTCGTGCTTGTTGGGGATCTTTTTTGGGTCTAGAAAATAATACTCAAATTCTCAAAAGGTCGATCATTGCATTCATTGGTTTTTAAACACTAGAACCAAGTAATTTTCTTGTAGGACAATTGATTGTTTGTTGGAAAATGATTTTATCGACTAATATGGGATCGAGACCATCTAATTAACATGTACTATTTATTTTATTTCACATAATCGGAGAGATTACATTTTTTCTTGTTCCTTCTAGTTCTAGACGGAGAGAAGTATCTTTGTGTTCTGAAGGGAATCTCCCAACTCTAAACGTCTCTAAAGCCAGAGAGATTAATTTATTACATTGTAGGAAAACTACGATCCAACAGAATATATTGGGAACTGCTGAGAGGCGGAGAGTCGTTGGCCCATCATGATACATGTGATCGTCTTAAACTTCAACCGTTGGGGATAATAAATATATACGGCTTTGCATAAGTACCCTACATTTTAGTCAAAACTGGATCGATAAAATCTTATTTGACAACATGCGATAGAAATGTGAATTTTGTTGTGAATGTAGGGGTGGTGTTAGGTAACATGGAGCAGATTGTCGATCGTTTAGAATTTTCAAATCCTAATTAGTGTAGACACTTAATGTAATATCCTGAATTTTTTAGTTGAGGTAATAATCAAATATCTTAATTGACTAATTAAGATTGTTGGATGATTGTGTGGTTTTAGGAGAAGATGAAATTTTGAGAAGAATATTGAGAAGAAAAAGATGGAGATTTTGAGGCAAGTACTGATTCGTTATTCTTCAGTTTCATATCATGTCTGTCTCTCTTGATATTCGTAGTTGCATGCATGTTGAGCATTAATATTGATTTTATGGATATGCATATGATTGCATGGTGGTGTTTCGGTCGACATGTCCTGTGGCTGTGTGTATGTTTCTGGCAGAGCAACTTAGGAAAGAGCTGTCTAACGGACAGCGTGGAGCCACCCGAGAGAGGAAAGGGCTGCCTGTCGTTAGTGTGGAGCTACCAGGTGTGCGTCTGACAGATTGATAGATTTCAGAAGCACAGGATGTGGTCGAATCTGAATGGGGGTTTCAGATTGATATGCATGCATTTTATTTGTGATGCATGTCTCTTGATTGTGGTTATTGACTGAATGTCATATTCTGTATTATTTTCCACATGATTATGATTCTGATTGATTGATGGTTGGTACTTGCGGGCTGTCGAGCTCATAAATTGTTGATTATATTTTTCAGATTAATTATGGGCCTATCAGATGGATTTAAATATCAGAGTGCGCAGCGGTCAGGATCGTGGATCGTATCTTAACACACCGGGTTCAGACGGGTGAGCAGTTGTCCGGGCTCGGAGCGTTACACTTACCATTTTCAACTCCCTTGGATTTTTCATTCCTTAGGTTCCTGGCACCCTAAGTTTTTACAAATACTAATAGTTAGATTAGTAGATACAATTTTCCTAATCAAGTTTAGTATAAGAGTATATATTTACCCCCTTGTAAGCCGTAAATTTTTTAAATAATAAACATATTTAAAAAAATTTGAAAACTAATCACAAAAAAAAAAAATCAAAAGTACGCAGATCGCGGGTCGAACCCGCGATCCGCGCAACCACGGATCGCGGATTGGACCCGCGATCCGTGCGACGGATCGCGCTATAAAAGCGCGATCCGTCGGGGTTTTTTTTAACTTTTTTTTATTTCAGTTATTAAGTTTTTGAGTTTTCAGATTAAGTATTCAGTTAATTTTTGAGTTTTCAGTTAATGTTTGAGTTTTCAGATTAAATTTTGAGTTAAAATCAGTTAATCTCAACTAGTTTTTATTATCTTCTCGGGTTCGCACGACACTTCTCTTCTAGTTTTTCTACAATTCGGAGCTCACACAACACTTATTTCCCAGCTTATCTTGGACTCAGGTAAATTTTACACAAATTTTTTACTTAAGAATATTTTAAATTAAGATTTAATTTCTTTGTTAAATTTAAATTATTTGGAATTGTTTTGTTATTTTCTATTATATTTAATTATAAATATTAGTTGTATTTATGTATCTGTTTATAATTAAATTAATTGTATATACATTTAAAATTTGTATAACGTACATTTACGAAATTTATTATATAATATAAGTATTTGTAATAGTTATTTATTATTTTCTGTTAAATTAAAATTGTAATATTAGTTGTATTTATGTGTTAAATTGTTATAACTTTCATTATTTCTATAACATGCAATTTGTCATGAAATGTACGAGTAGATTATTTTTTAATTATTATAAGTAATTCTGTTTTTATTTTCATGAACAGTTGTTTTGACAAAATGAGTCATTTAAGTAGAAGTCGCTCTGTACAAAACGAACGTGAGTATAATGATGCAGTTGATAGAGAGTCTATTTCCCCACTTCTCGGAATACCAAATTGCATGTTCAGAGTCAATGATATTTGCACAAATGTAAGTACAAAAAAAGTATATTGTGTTAATTTTGTAAATATTTAAATTACAATTTTTTAATTGATTTATTTTTCACAATATATTTGAATATATTATAGCCGGAGGCTGTTTTGGAATGTCGTGCACATCGTCCAGTAATTCCTTTCCACGATTGTTTTAGTCAAGCACTCAAAAATTTGGGATTATATCAACTTGCCCAAATAAAACATACAAGGACAGACAATAGATTGATTACTACACTTGTAGAGCGTTGGCGTCCTGAGACTCACACTTTCCACTTACCGGTTGGGGAAGTTGGATTAACATTGCAGGATGTTAGCTGTTTGTGGGGTCTACCTATCAATGGTAATCCAATAATCGGGCACAGTGATCGAGATAGTCGTGAGTTAATTAGAAATTGCTTTGGAATTGATATAAACGCCGAGATTATGAAAAAAGGTAAAAGAACGGTAGGAGGAGATGAGCCACAAATGTTCAAAGAGTCCGGATTTAGCATCAGTTTGCAATGGTTGCGGCTAAATTACGGGAATCTGCCAGAATTTCCCACAGATGAAGAAGTGGCACAATATACACGGGTTTTCATTTTAGATTTGTTTGGATCCATGGTTTTCCCTGATAGCTCTGGGACAGGTGTTCCAGTTATGTATTTGAGATTTTTGCAGGTGTTGGACAAGCCGATAGTATACAATTGGGGTGCGGCCGTGCTTTCATGTTTATATCGCAACTTGTCTATTTCATGTCAAACTGGGAAAAGGAACATTGGTGGTGCATTGTTACTTCTTCAACACTGGTCTTGGACTCGGTTTCCCGTAGCCCGGCCGAGACACGTGGGTCATGCTGAGTGTTTAGGTGGAGAAGACCTAGACTCGCGACCTCCATTTGCTATTAAGTGGCAATACCCACAGACTTATGAGGTTAGTGCCGCACATAATTGTCTTACACATTACAGAAATGAATTTGAATGTATGTTGGATGAGCATGTAAACTGACCGCCGTATTATGAAAGTATGATGTCGCTTCCTGGCCGGGTATTTACTACTGATGCTGCATATTGGCTTGCGAGAGTGCCTTTGATTCATTTCTGGATGATTTCATGGCATTATCCAGAAAGAACTATGAGACAATTTGGATTTTATCAGACGACGCCACCGCCAGAACCTCATCCGTGGACAGAACTCAAAAGACTTGATAAGATAGTACATGCGGCCCGACAGAGAGATGATTGGTCAGCGAAGCATGAAATTTACATACGAATGTGGGAAAGACCACATATTGTTCACGAAGGTCGACCATATGATCCGAGAGAAAATCGACGGTATCGTCAGTGGTTTCAGCATAATGGTATGTACACAGTCTACATACGAGGCCAAATAGAGTTCGGTTTGGAAAGGCCGTTGCCACCCCCACGTGATTCTATTGAGGACTTAGGTTACGTTCCTGGTGGACCACGTATTCGCAGCCAACCCAGTTTGGATATTCTGAAACATATGGTGACATTGGCGCAGGACCATCGCAGCCAACCCAGTTTGGATATTCTGAAACATATGGTGACATTGGCGCAGGACCATCGCAGCCCACGCAGTTTGGGCTTTCCCAGATTCCCGAAGATTATCCAACTTATCAGACACCTGGTAGTAGTTATGATACCCCTCAGTTGCCGCAAACAGACTTCGGGAATTTGTTGGATGGTATATTCAGTCCATTCACTGACCAAGGGTACACTTGTGAATTAAATCCTGTACCTTCCATAGTTTACGAGACTCAGTCACCTTATTTGCCTGTTCAAAATCAGTCACCTTTTCGACCTGTTGAGTCTCATTCACCTGTTCAGACTCAACCCCAATCTGAGTTGGTTCCATACGTCGTCTCTGATGATGAAGAAGAATCAGTGCATGTTGCGACTCCAGTCGGTCGAGGGTGCCGACGCAAGATGAAGACAAAGATTTTCACTCCCACGCAGTAGTTCATATTGTAATTCAGTTGTACTCGCGGTTGTACTTTAAGATCTTATGATTTTGTTTTGTAATCTTAATTGATATGGTTTGACTTATAAATAAGACATTATAAACATTATAAACATTACAACACATTCAACATTACAATACATTCAACATTACAATACATTCAACATTACAATATATTAAACATTACTATACATTCAACCTTCCCTTACATTGCAACGATCGCTTGGGTGATTAATAGAACCACAACCTGTACAATGACCCGGACCTATCCTTCCTTCCATGACATCCATCGTCATCGGTAAACGTTTTGACCTTCTCCTTCCTTTCTTGACGAGAGTTCGATCAGGTATTATTTTGTCTCCCATATATTCAGGCCAATCCTCTTCCTTCCCGTACACATCGAAGTGACCCTCCCATGTGTGCACTAGAGAGTTGACACTGTAGTACGAATGTGTATATTCATTGGCATTGTAGTTACGTGCGGCACACACTGCCAAAACATGACTGCAAGCGATACCTGTATTTTGTAGTCCCCGACACTTACACTTCGGTCTGGTGCCGTCACGTAGAATCACCTTGTAACTACGATCCCTCCTACCTCCAGTTCTGCTCACTCTTTCATGTTTGGATATGACCTCATATACTCCTGTATCGAAATCAGTTATTTTCACCTCATGTTGACATGCAACTGCTGCAGATTTTTCCAATATTTGTGTAACCCTCTCGGAAAAGATGTGTCCTCTTTGTGCCAACACACGTGCATGTTGTCTTCTGTTGTTGAACCACTCCAACAGTTTATAGTATGTCGCCTCTACAATTGCACAAATGGGTAAACCACGAGCTTCTTTGAAAACATTGTTCAGACACTCTGCAGCATTGCTTGTCATTATTCCCCATCTTTGGCCTCCGTCGTGACACAACGACCACTTACTAGGAACCTCCGGTTCATTCTCATTTGTTTCATCTTTTTTCCCTATCCCTTTTATGTATTGTAATGCATCTTTACTCCAATACTCAATTTGTTCCAAACTGGCTTTGAAATCCCACGGATTACTGTGTCTGCATGCTGCCTTGAAGGCGTCAACTGCATATTGATTCTTACAATTTTTGAGCAAGTTTTCGGCAAGATGCTGTGCGCATAAACGGTGAACTGCTTCATTTCCTTCCTCGTGCCAACCGTAACCGGGATTCCTAAAAATGTGTTTAATTGCAGCATGTCGATCAGATATGACACATATCTTCCTATCTCCAATCACCTCTCGTCGCAACCATCTCATAAACCATCCCCAATTGGATATGTTTTCCTTCTCAACGAGCCCAAATGCAAGAGGCAGTAGTTGATTCTCAGCGTCATACCCAACAGCAACAAGTAACCTTCCTTCGTATCTACCTTTAAGAAATGAGGTGTCTATGCTGATAACAGGACGCAGATATTTGAATGCCTGAATACAAGGACCAAAAGCCCATGCTGCACATTTAAACTGACGGACACCAGCGCATGGTAAAGGGTCAGAATGAACTACAACTTTACTTCCAGGATTTGATTGTTTAATAGCATTTAACAATTGAGGCAACAAAGCATATGAACCCGACCAACTTCCAAACATGTATGCAATAGCATTCTCGCGGGCACGCCATAATTTATTGTACTTTGGATTAACACCTGGAAATATTTTTCTTACCAGACCAAACACCTGTTTAATCGGGAGCGAGACATTATTTTCGACGTCTTTACGGGTGATATCAGCCATCATCTTTGCAGTCAGCTGAGCATGATCAAATCGGGCAGCTGTGGACCTGCATATATGCTTATACGGACATTTTCTTATAGACCATGCATCACCCGAACCGGTCCGTGTAGCGTACAACATCCAGCTACAATTTTCATCTTTACATCTCACCCTATATTTGGTTTTGCTGCTGTCTTGCACCTTGATCTCCCGATTATTGTCAATGTGCCATTTCGATATTGCGTTCTTCAGAGCGTCTTTTGATGAGAATGCTTGATTCTTAGCTAACGGACCTTCAACTATTACGCTGCTTTCTATAAATGATGTATCTGCAGGAACCCAACTAGAACAATCATGAAAGCTTTTAGCAGGGTGAACCGAACCCCTCCCTCTAAATGGGTTGTATTGGCTTAACTGACTCACGTTCGGACCAATATCTTCATCTTCCTCAATCTCATCAGCATCCTCGTCGTCCTCACCTGATGATTCATTCTCTGTATCTATATTGTAATCTTCGTCATCATTTTCTTCTTCATCATCTGTTGGTATAGGCACGAAATCAGAAGTTCTATTCGCAGGTCGACTGGTTTCTGCTATGGTGTTTGCATCACATGATTGTTGAGATATGAAACCTGCACCACTACTACTACCCGGTTGGTTACCTGTAAACATCTCAACCCTCCACTCAATTTCCACAGGATTCAACTGTACATATAACTCCATCATTCCCATTTTGGAATAAGCTGTTTCATAGGCTATTCTCCAAGAATTCTCATCATATACAGACATCACATTAAAAAAAAAGTAACCGGTTGGTGCAATGTTACAACGATATTGAATATTCATCGAGTACTGAGATTCTTCGACATTCAAACCTTGATATATCCAACTCTCAAGTTCTTCTAAGGTTACATTTTCGCTCGTTGAAAGTGTAAGTCTTGGACCTATCGTGTACTCTACACCGTAACTTGCATTTTGAACTATTTCACCGCCAAAGTACACACTTACCGCAATCATTTTGTTAACTACAATGAAAAATTCTTTAATCAGTTTTATATTACAAATTATATCAAGATTTGATATTATTACCAATTATTAATAATGTGACATAAATAGAAATTAAAAATGAATAAAAAATTACCTCAAATTTTACCAGGAAAAAACACACGGATAACAAAAATTGATATCACCAGGCACAATTTGAAGACTGTGAAAAGAGTAGAATTTCAATATTTGATATTATTACCAATTATTAATAACTATACATATAAGAATGAAAAAAATAATTACCTCAAATACCCCCAGGAAAGACACACGGATCAGAAAAAAAGTTATCACTAGGCACAATTTCAAGACTATGAAGAGAGTAGAATTTCAATATTTGATATTATTAACAATTATTAATAACTATAAATATAAGAATGAAAAAAATAATTACCTAAAATAACACCAGGAAAGACACACGGATCAGAAAAAAAGTTATCACCAGGCACAATTTGAAGACTGTGAAGAGAGTAGAATTTCAATATTTGATATTATTAACAATTATTAATAACTATAAATATAAGAATGAAAAAATAATTACCTCAAATATCACCAGGAAAGATACACGGATCAAAAAATTGATATCACCAGGCACAATTTGAAGACTGTAAAGAGAGTATAATTTCAATATTTGATATTATTACCAATTATTAATAACTATAAATATAAGAATGAAAAAATAATTACCTCAAATAACACCAGGAAAGACACACGGATCAGAAAATTGATATCACCAGGCACAATTTGAAGACTGTAGAGAGAGTATAATTTCAATATTTGATATTATTACCAATTATTAATAACTATAAATATAAGAATGAAAAAAAATATTTATCTCAAATAACACCAGGAAAGACACACAGATCTGAAAAATTAATATTACCGGGCACAATTTCAAAAATGTGGAGAGTAGAAGTGGAAATGTACAAGGAATTGAAAAAATAATTGGATTTTAAAAAAAATGGACGAAACACATATTTATAAGAACTCGCGCCCATGGATCGCGGGTGCGAACCGCGATCCGTGGTTGCGCGGATCGCGGATTCGACCCGCGATCGGCGTAGTTTTGATTATTATTTTTTTTTGTGATTAGTTTTCGATTTTTTTTTAAATGAATATTATTTAAAAAAATTACGGCTTGTAAGCAACGACACATTGAAAAGTTTCAATATAGGCATGCATTATTATAAAATAATAAATCACATTTTCAAATGGAAAAAATGCAAAGACATTTTATCATATGCTTCAAATTAGTACCGAAGAATAATTCAGAATATCAACTTAGTTAATCAAAATAAGATAAGTTGTCTACTTGTCTCTTGTGGAAATATCCTTGTTTTGAAAGTGATCTAAAATACATCACTACTTATTGTGGGACATACGCCCAAACATCAAAAAAAAATTCCTGTCTAAATTGAGTGCTACTTCTTTAACTGTTAAAGTCACGGTAATTGTTGAAATAAACGAAGATCTTCCTCAGATTTCAGCTCAGGCTCAGCTGACATCCTTGCCATCATCGTCGCAATCCAAGGAGAAATATGCCCGTTGCAAAACCCACAAAGGAAATCATTCATGCCGAACATCAATTCCGCAATTCTTGCCAATCAAGCATAACAGGAAACATTGTAACGACCCTCTCAAAGATCTCATATATATAACCAGTCTGTAATTTAAACAATACAATATACAAAAACATACCCTTTTCTTTCCAGTCGTTTTCTACATGGTATCAGAGCGTCGTGCAACGATCTTAGGATCCTCAAACTCATCATAGATCGGTCTGGGGTCTCGGATATCTCAAGATTCTTCACAGACCATGTCCCTTTTTTCTTCCACAAACAAAAACCACCACAAAACTGAGAAAAGATGACCTCGCTAGGTCTACCGGAGGGCAACATGAGCCAGAGACTCGTGTCGCAACTACTCAACAACAACAACTTCCTCTCTTGGGCGCGGGCAGTCACTCTGTCCCTCAGCGGCCGATGGAGACTCGGCTTCATCACTGGGAAACTTAAAAAACCAACCGGAGAAGATAGTGAAGCCAAACAAGAGGAGTGGGACCCCAACAATGATCTGGTGATGTCATGGCTCCTACAATCAATGGAACCCAACATTGCAGAGATCTTCATGTACTTCACCACAACACAAGAACCATGGGAGGCTACTCAGACCCTTTATGGTAAACCAAAAAACTTTGCTCACATTTTTAAACTCAAAAATGACATTGCGCATACCAAACAAGGAAAAAGCTCTGTCACCGACTACGTCGGGACACTCAAAGGCAAATGGGACGAGGTAGGGATTTATGAACCACCCAGCTTGGATCAAGTAATGATTCAGGCAAGGCAAGACCAAAACCGTGTATACCAATTTCTGTTGGGACTCGATTCAAGTTTCGAGCAACTAAGAAGCCAAATCCTCATGTCAACGGAGTTACCTCCGCTCACGACAATCATCGCAATAGTTCAAAACGAAGAATCCAGAAGAAAAACAATGGTGCAACCACAACAAATCACATCAGAAAACCATGCCTTCGCAGCCTCAAAACCGGATCAAAACCAAAACACAAGGAAAATGTATGGTAATAAACCACATGATGAAGGGAATGTGTTCTAAAAGTTTTACTTTTAAATGCCAATTATTATGAATTGAATGAGAAATCGTTTTGTTCCTTGTTTATGTTATTCGTCTTTTGGAAGTGTTAAGGAAGAGGCTCTTGGTCCTTAACCGTAGAGCTCTAAAAGATATTGGTTTACATAAAACAAAAGATATTCGCAATCATGGTAATTAACATGGAACATTAATTACCGAGTTAAGATTGTCGTGTTGGTCATAGATCATTGTAGCTCTACAAGTGAGTGATAACACGGGTATGCAAAAGAGGAAAATATTACTTTTGTATACTGAATAGACCTAATAAGTAAAATATTATAGAAATGTGTTTCTGTGTCATTAATATTTTACTGTGTCTTTGGTCCTTTGATATGAGACTTATATCCGATCGCTTAAGGAGTTCTTAATTAGATTGGTGTCTTGAGCTATCGATGAGTGTAGTATAAAGGCATTAGTTGGTTAAGTACAACTTTTGTTGGAGAAGATAGTTAGTCAAAAGACTATCATTGCCCCTCTTAATTGAGTGATGATATTAGTGGGCCCCTTGATAAAGCAAAGTTATAATGTGCACAATGTGATTTGAGTTAAGTCACATATTTATAACTAGCTTAAAGAGATCAAGAAATGAATACTAAGACAAAGATGACACAATACTACTTTGTGTGTATTCTTAATATCATGAGGCAAGGGACGGACACAAGTGGTGCACTCCATCACTAAATGGATCGGGTTTTGGTTCGAGTGGAATTAAGACATCTAACTAATTGGGAGCTATAATGTATAGCTAGATACCGCTTATAGCTTGTGATATTAAGCTCTTAATATCACTGCCAACTTAGTTTAGATCCTCCCATAGGTCACACCGCGAAAACCGTGAAACAAGAAGCTTGATTTTTCGTTCATATGATGTGTCGGGTTTCTCATAGAAAATATGACACATGTGGTGAACAAGTAAAATCAATTATGTTGTATATAAACATAATTAGAGTCGTGATAAATTCATATTATATGCATATATTATGGGGTGCAATAATTTATTGTTGCATAGGATAATACATTGCATAAGTTGTGAATTTGCTAAAACCCCCTTAAGTTCAAATTTTGTTGGAAATAAATCCAAAATTTGAAATAGGCAAAATCGGGTAGAAGTTCGGTAATCCGTTGAGGTTCGGTCGACCGAAGGATCTATGGATCGGTCAACCGAACGTGGAACGGATAATCGTAATTGATTGACCGAACTTGACCAAAGTGCCTGGAACTTTGGTACGGTGTACCGAACCAGAAACGGTCGACCGAACAATGTCAAGTTCCGATATTTTCGGTTAACCGAATAGCACTCGGTCTTACACGTGAATGGGTCCGATCGGTTAAGGAGAATTTTTCCCCTTAAGATTCGGTCATCCGCCACGTACTCGGTTAAACGATCGTGACAAATTCGGTTAACCGAGTGGGACTCGGTAAACCGAACAGCGGTCGATTTTCTGCCTTTGATTATTAAGAGATTAATTTGATCGATGGTTGGATTAGCTCCAAATTTGGTCAAACATTTTATGGGTGCATATAATGTATTATGGAATTAGTTTGTGAGAGAAATTGTCATAAAAACGTGGCTAAAGAATAGCCATGATTAAGAGTAAGATTGGAACCTATAAATAGGTCCTTATTCTCCCTAATTGTGACACACAATTCAGAAATTATTTTCTCTCCTAATTCACTACTAAAACCCACGAAAATTCTCTTAGTTTTCTAAGTCTTTGGAAGGAGAAATCTCAGAGGCTAAGGAAGGGGTTTGTAGCTAGATTCTAAGCTTGTTTGGAGATCGATTGGCTAGCTTCTTTCTCTCCAACCTTGTTTAGGGTTTCGGTGAACACTCGGAGGCACCCGGCGCGGCGAGAAGCATCCCCAACGTCTCCGAATCTTCAAGAAGTTTTTGAGAACTTCTAGGTATGAATTTCGGAGCCCTTGTTTGTTTTAATAGAGTTTTGAAACTAGATGTTAAAACAAACCGATGCATGCATGAAATAAATCAAAGAAAATTGTAATTGATCCTTATTATACATAAAAATTTCGAAAATATATATGTATAATTAAACATGAAATCCTACAGTGGTATCAGAGCTTAGGGTTCAATTTTCTTATGATTCATGGCTGTAAACAAATTTAGTTTACCATCTAGGATTTAAACAATTCGTTTTACCGGTTTTTCGGTCTTTAAATGTTTGTTGAAATAATTCCTTATAATAATTCGTTTTAAATGTTTTGAATGTTTAAAACATGTCATGTAATTATTAGAATTATGATTTAGACATAAGTCTAACTTGCAATAATTTCGTTTTAAGTATAAACGATTATTTTGTAAGAGAATCAACAAAACCGAAAAACTGCAGTTCATCTTTCCATTGGAAATTTGATGGACAGCGGTTCAAAAATAGTTTTTGAACTATGGATGAATGAAAAATGTTTTTAATGGATTTCAAAATATTTTTCAAAGAATTGTTTGGGATTCTAGATGCTTGATAAACTAGGTTGTATAGTTTATAGCAATTGCGTGCATGGATGCTTGAGTTGCTTTGCAGGATTGTGAGTTTATATGTTCCAAAATCAGAAGCTATGAATGTATGTCATTATTATTATCTAGGGGCTTATGTGTGTAAAAGCCAAAATTCTCTCTATTTCCGTCTTTTAGATAGTTGCATTTGCATATGAGAGGTTTTTACATAGGACTTGCACTAGTCGGTTTTATCGAATGTGAGGAGCATGTTTATTTTCTGTAAAATCTACATCTCCGGTGCAAGAGGAAGTCGCCGCTGTAGCGCATCGATCGAGGATCGAGGATCGGGGATCGAGGATCAAGGATCGAAGGGAACATATAAACTCACACGATGTGGATTGTGTGAATGTTTAATTTCTGTTTTTAATTTCTGCTATGCATGTGATGAATGTGTTGAATGTTAGGATGTGTATGATTAATAATATGCATGATAACCTAAAATTCAAAATCACATGTTAAATTGTCCAACAAAAATTAAGAATAATTTTCCTTCTTATTTCATCCACTAGCAGCCATTGATCGAGGGATATTCTGCTCGCCCTTAGCGAGAGATAGCTCCCTCTATCTTTGGGAATAGTGGGAGGTATAAAGGTTGTTTGTTGTTGTGCCACAATTAAATATATGAGGTGTGTCTCACCCTAGTGAACCCCAAGTATGTTTAGTTGTGAATACAATAGATAAACGTATCTCGTATCAAATGAAAATAAGTTTTCTTAACATTACCTAGAGCCCTCGCTCGGTTTTGGGAAAAAGTTTTTCTTACGAGGATAGGTCGTATTCCCTCATAATTAAAACGACAAGAGTCACAAAAGTTTGAAGATGTTAAATGTTGCTAAAATTCAAAAAGGTTGTGATTAGAAAATGTTTTCTTACCTTGACATTGTAATGTATTCGATAGCCCTTAGCTAGTCTATATTACAATTAATAGGATCTTGGGTTGTTGCATTTATGGGCAAGATTTAATTTGCAACATTTACATTTATATATTCGATATATGTATGCATGTGTATTAAAACATAAAATTGGCATTAAAACCTGTATGATTTATTTTGTAGAAAAATGTCGAACATCCAACCTATCGTACGATCCATGATAAAAAAACACCCTTTAGCAAATGATGGCTCAAACTTCATTAGTTGGCAACTCAAACTCAACATCGTGTTAAAGTTTGAGAAACTATCTCACATTTTGGAAGGTCCAATCCCAAAGTGGAATGAGAGATTAACCGATGAAGAGAAAGAGGCTAAGGCCAAGTGGGAAGACCAAGAGAACCAGGTTCACGGTCTTATGCTAGCATCCATGGGTGACTCGCTCCAAGCGAAATACTTGGATTCAAAACCCAAGAAGACCATGGAGGCTTTATCTAAGATGTTCATGGATAGTGCCCGAAAGGAGCGCTATAAGACCACCATCGCACTCACAAGGTGCCATATGGCAGAGGGAACATCGGTATCTATGCATTTTCTCACGATGCAAGGATACATTGAGAAGTTGGCAAAGCTCTCTTCACCAATGCCCGAGGACATTGCTGAAGATATGATTCTTGGCTCTCTAGCCCCGTCCTTTAAGGACTTTGTGATGCACTATCACGTGCGTGAAAAAGGGGTGAGTCTTGAGGAGCTGCACAACGCTCTCAAAACTGCTGAAGTTGACATGAGCAAGGGTAGGGACAAGCAAGTCCTTGTCGTCCATGGGAGGGGCCATAAGATTGGTAAAGGAAAGGGCAAATCTACCAAAAGTGGTTCAATCAAGAGCAAGGGAGTAGGAGGTGCTCGTGCGAGTGCCTCGAGGGGGAAATCTTAGAAATCTCCAACTCCCAATACGGAGTGCTTTCACTGCGGTGAAAAAGGACACATCCGGCCAAATTGCCCCAAGTACAAGGAAGACCTTGACAACGGAGTGATTGAACGCAGACGCCCCAAAAAGGCCAAAGGTATATTTGTTATTGAAATAAATTTAGCCACCTCTGTCCAGGATTGAGTAATTGATACCGGATCTTGTGCTCACATAGTTTCTAATGTGCAGCTACTCATGGATAGGAAGGAACTCGTAAGGAACGAGGTAGAATTGAAGGTCGGAAATGGTGCGAACGTGTCTGCGGTTGCACAAGGTTCTGTGGTGCTTCAATTATGTAGTGGTTTAAATTTATGTCTAAAGAATGTTTATTATGTACCTTCGATTAGCAAGAATATTATTTCTGTATCATGTCTGGATATGGATAATTTTAATATAAATATTTCAAATTCTTGTTTGTCTATATCGAAGAATGGTGTGTTCTATGCAAATGCGTTCATAAGGAATGGTCTCTATTTGCTTGAATTAGATAATAAACAAATCTTTAATATCAATAACAAAAGACTTAAGACCACTCACGAGAATGATACTCTCTTGTGGCACTATCGTCTTGGTCACATAAATGAAAAGCGCATCAAGAAATTGCAAGAAGCTAACCTTCTTGGTCTACTTGATTTTAAATCATTGGAGACGTGCCAACCATGTCTAATGGGAAAAATGACCAAAAAGCCTTTCAAGAAGAAAGGCCCAAGGGCGAGTGGCTTGTTGGATTTGATACATTCCGATGTATGTGGTCCAATGAGTACTAGTGCACGAGATGGTTTCAGGTACTTCATTACGTTCACGGATGATTATAGTCGTTATGGCTATGTTTATCTAATGAGGAACAAAAGTGAATCCTTTGACAAGTTCAAAGAATTCAAGAATGAAGTAGAGAACCAACTCGACAAGAAAATCAAGTCTCTGCGAACGGATCGTGGAGGTGAGTACTTAAGTGCCGAATTTGACTCATACCTAAAGGAGTTTGGTATTGTACCTCAACTCACCCCTCCCGGTACACCTCAGTGGAATGGGGTATCCGAAATGAGGAATAGGACATTGCTCGATATGGTTCGGTCAATGATGAGTCATGCGGAATTACCTCTTTACTTTTGGAGTTATGCACTACAAACTGCGGCTTATACACTAAATAATGTTCCATCCAAATCCGTGGAGAAAACTCCTTATGAGCTATGGAGTGGTAAAACACCTAAGCTCAGTTTTCTCAAGATTTGGGGTTGTGAGGCTTACGTCAAGAGATTGATGTCGACCAAACTTCAACCAAAAGCGGATAAGTGCTTCTTTATTGGTTATCCTCGTGAGACAAGAGGATACTACTTTTGGCATATCACCTCCAATCGAGTGATTGTAGAGAGGGATGCCACATTTCTGGAAAAGGAATTTCTAGAAAGAGTAAAAAGTAGTGGGAGTAGGGTTGTGCTTGAGGAAACTCAAGATACTCTACAAGATCATGAAATGAATGATGACATTCAAGATCATGAAGGCCCAACTGAGATTCCTTTGGTTAGTGGGAGCGTGAGCGAGAGACCATCACAAGAAATTGTGAGAGAATCTCAATCATCCCCACCAAGTGTACGTTCAAGAGTTGAACGTGAACCCATTCCTCAAGAAATTGTGGAAGAAGTTCAAGAGACACGAGAAGAACCAAAAGAACTTAGAAGGTCAACAAGGGAAAGGAAGAAACCCGATTTGTATCTGGGACTTCATGAAATCATGGTACTAGATACCAATGATCCCTTGACCTTCCAAGAAGCAATGGAAAGGGAAGACTCCAAACTATGGCTTAAGGCCATGGAATCCGAAATAGAATCCATGTATGATAATCAAGTATGGGACTTGGTTGACATTCCTCAAGGGAAAAAGGCCATTCATAACAAATGGGTTTTTAAGAGGAAGATGGACATGGATGGGAACTTGACAACCTACAAAGTGAGGCTTGTAGCGAAGGGTTTCACTCAAGTTCAAGGAATTGACTATGATGAAACTTTTTCACCGGTTGCCATGTTTAAGTCTATTCGGATCATGCTCGCTATTGCCGCATTTCACGATTATGAAATATGGCAAATGGATGTCAAAACGGCGTTCCTGAATGGGAACTTGGAGGAGGATGTGTACATGGTACAGCCTCAAGGTTTTGAAGATCCAAAGAATAGCGAGAAGGTATGCAAGCTTCAAAGATCCATCTATGGATTGAAGCAAGCATCAAGGAGTTGGAAGAAACGCTTTGACGAGGAAGTGAAGAAGCTTCACTTCATTCAAAGTAAGGAAGAACCTTGTGTATACAAGAAGGTTAGTGGGAGCCATGTAGTATTCCTAATCCTATATGTCGATGACATATTGCTTATGGGCAATCATATTCCTTTGCTTGAGCAAACGAGAAGTTCATTGAAATCTGCATTTTCGATGAAAGACATGGGTGAGGCTCAATACATCTTGGGAATCAAGATATATCGAGATAGACCCCGTAGACTCATTGGCCTCAGTCAACGTGCATACATTGACAAGGTCTTGGAAAGGTTCAAGATGAACAACTCCAAAAAGGGCAGTGTGCCAATGAGTATGGGTGTGCAACTCAAGAAGTCTCAACGTGCGCAATCACGTAAGGACTTAGAGTACATGAAGGATGTCCCTTATGCTTCGGCAATTGGGTCGATCATGTACGCGATGACTTGCACAAGACCAGATGTCTCGTATGCTCTAAGTGTGACAAGTCGTCACCAATCCAACGCAGGTCCTGAGCATTGGACTGCGGTCAAGAATATCCTAAAGTACCTTAACCGGACTAAGGATAAGATTCTTGTTTATGGAGGACAAAGGGAATTGATAGCTGAAGGTTACTCGGATGCGAGTTTCATGAGTGATCCAGACGATAGAAAGTCGCAATCAGGATACGTCTTCCTTCTGAATGGTGGAGCTGTGAGTTGGCGTAGCTGGAAGCAAACCACTACGGCCGATTCAACCACTGCTTCAGAAGTAATGGCTGTCGCTGAAGCGAGCAAGGAAGGAGTGTGGATCAAGAAGTTCCTTGAAGAGCTTGGAGTAGTTCCCACAAGCGAGGGACCCATCGAGCTATTTTGCGATAATAGTGCATCTATCTCGCAAATCAAGGATCCTAGATCACACCACAAAGTGAAGTACATGGATCGTAAGTACTTCGTGACACGTGACCTCATCGACGAAGGCAAAATAAATCTGTTATGGGTGGACACCAACAGCAACACAGCTGATCCATTCACAAAACCCTTATCCCAAGCCAAGGGCGAAATGCATTTCGAGTCCATGGGATTGAGGAACCATGTAGATTGGCTTGATGATTGATATGTAATGGGGTTTGCCCTAGTTATTATTGTCTTATGCATTGAGTATGTATGAGAAAGAAAACTTTAATAACAAGTGGGAGATTGAAGGGAATGTGTTCTAAAAGTTTTACTTTTAAATGCCAATTATTATGAATTGAATGAGAAATCGTTTTGTTCCTTGTTTATGTTATTCGTCTTTTGGAAGTGTTAAGGAAGAGGCTCTTGGTCCTTAACCGTAGAGCTCTAAAAGATATTGGTTTACATAAAACAAAAGATATTCGCAATCATGGTAATTAACATGGAACATTAATTACCGAGTTAAGATTGTCGTGTTGGTCATAGATCATTGTAGCTCTACAAGTGAGTGATAACACGGGTATGCAAAAGAGGAAAATATTACTTTTGTATACTGAATAGACCTAATAAGTAAAATATTATAGAAATGTGTTTCTGTGTCATTAATATTTTACTGTGTCTTTGGTCCTTTGATATGAGACTTATATCCGATCGCTTAAGGAGTTCTTAATTAGATTGGTGTCTTGAGCTATCGATGAGTGTAGTATAAAGGCATTAGTTGGTTAAGTACAACTTTTGTTGGAGAAGATAGTTAGTCAAAAGACTATCATTGCCCCTCTTAATTGAGTGATGATATTAGTGGGCCCCTTGATAAAGCAAAGTTATAATGTGCACAATGTGATTTGAGTTAAGTCACATATTTATAACTAGCTTAAAGAGATCAAGAAATGAATACTAAGACAAAGATGACACAATACTACTTTGTGTGTATTCTTAATATCATGAGGCAAGGGACGGACACAAGTGGTGCACTCCATCACTAAATGGATCGGGTTTTGGTTCGAGTGGAATTAAGACATCTAACTAATTGGGAGCTATAATGTATAGCTAGATACCGCTTATAGCTTGTGATATTAAGCTCTTAATATCACTGCCAACTTAGTTTAGATCCTCCCATAGGTCACACCGCGAAAACCGTGAAACAAGAAGCTTGATTTTTCGTTCATATGATGTGTCGGGTTTCTCATAGAAAATATGACACATGTGGTGAACAAGTAAAATCAATTATGTTGTATATAAACATAATTAGAGTCGTGATAAATTCATATTATATGCATATATTATGGGGTGCAATAATTTATTGTTGCATAGGATAATACATTGCATAAGTTGTGAATTTGCTAAAACCCCCTTAAGTTCAAATTTTGTTGGAAATAAATCCAAAATTTGAAATAGGCAAAATCGGGTAGAAGTTCGGTAATCCGTTGAGGTTCGGTCGACCGAAGGATCTATGGATCGGTCAACCGAACGTGGAACGGATAATCGTAATTGATTGACCGAACTTGACCAAAGTGCCTGGAACTTTGGTACGGTGTACCGAACCAGAAACGGTCGACCGAACAATGTCAAGTTCCGATATTTTCGGTTAACCGAATAGCACTCGGTCTTACACGTGAATGGGTCCGATCGGTTAAGGAGAATTTTTCCCCTTAAGATTCGGTCATCCGCCACGTACTCGGTTAAACGATCGTGACAAATTCGGTTAACCGAGTGGGACTCGGTAAACCGAACAGCGGTCGATTTTCTGCCTTTGATTATTAAGAGATTAATTTGATCGATGGTTGGATTAGCTCCAAATTTGGTCAAACATTTTATGGGTGCATATAATGTATTATGGAATTAGTTTGTGAGAGAAATTGTCATAAAAACGTGGCTAAAGAATAGCCATGATTAAGAGTAAGATTGGAACCTATAAATAGGTCCTTATTCTCCCTAATTGTGACACACAATTCAGAAATTATTTTCTCTCCTAATTCACTACTAAAACCCACGAAAATTCTCTTAGTTTTCTAAGTCTTTGGAAGGAGAAATCTCAGAGGCTAAGGAAGGGGTTTGTAGCTAGATTCTAAGCTTGTTTGGAGATCGATTGGCTAGCTTCTTTCTCTCCAACCTTGTTTAGGGTTTCGGTGAACACTCGGAGGCACCCGGCGCGGCGAGAAGCATCCCCAACGTCTCCGAATCTTCAAGAAGTTTTTGAGAACTTCTAGGTATGAATTTCGGAGCCCTTGTTTGTTTTAATAGAGTTTTGAAACTAGATGTTAAAACAAACCGATGCATGCATGAAATAAATCAAAGAAAATTGTAATTGATCCTTATTATACATAAAAATTTCGAAAATATATATGTATAATTAAACATGAAATCCTACACATGAAACTTGCGATAACTGTAAAAAAGCATGTCACACACGGAACAATTGCTGGTTCTTGTTTCCCCACCTCCGACCACCCCGCGACAGAGAAAGAAGAGGAGATGAGAAGAAGGATGGACAAAACCACGGCGGTGGCGGCTTCGCCGGCCAAAACCCAAGCGGATCTGGCGGCGACCACTCAACCTCATTTTCTCTCGCAAACCCTAGCTTTGGTGGAGAAACCACAAATGAGAGGTATGGAAACAAATCCGGATCCTCCGGTTTTTATACGCAGGCATCACAATCGGGTATTCCACCACCCGACCAAATATGGCGCACACCCGAATCCGGATCTCATCCGGGTGCACCTACTGATCCGAATTATTTGAAAGACTTGCTGGCCCATCTCAATGATGTTTTGCACAATCAACCCTCACAAACAGGTAATCATCAAGGTATGGATACACCTATGGCTAATTGCTTTCAAGTCCATTCTCAACATAACCTATCTAAACCTATGTGGATTATTGATTCTGGCGCAACTGATCACATGACTGATCACAACCTCTTGAACTCCTTTACAATCGAAAAAATGCATGTTGATCATCTTAGAGTTTTTGGATGTGTTTGCTTTGTTCATAAACCTCGTTCCGACAAATTAGATTGTAATTCTATTAAAACTATTTTTCTTGGATATTCTGTTCAAAAAAAGGGATAGAAATGTTATGATCCCAACAAATGTAAAATGTATATTTCCATGGATGTATCTTTTTTTTGAGACTGGATCCTACTTCAAACCAAGCGAAGCCCCCAATGATCAAGAAAATTTAGGAATCAATGGAGTTCTTCCGGAAGCTTTTTTTCCTCCTGAAAACAATACTAATCCTCAAACAGGGGAAGATGAAGACAACAACGAAGAAGAAGACAATCACAACTTCAATACCAATGATGATGAACCTCCTGTTCGAAGATTCAACAGACCCACCCAAGCTCCAAGTAGACTTCAGGACTATGTGACCTACAACATCGCATATCTGATCCAAAAGTTTTTTTCTTATCAAGCCTTTAAACCATCCTATCGTGCTTTTTTAAACCAATTAGATAATCAAAAAGAACCTAGGTCCTATCATGAAGCAATTAGTCATCCTGAATGGCTTTAGGGCATGAAAGATGAATTAAATGCTTTAGAAACTAATAAAACTTGGACTATAGTACCATTAGAAAAAAGGGATTAGACCAGTAGGCTGCACATGAGTTTATAAGATAAAATACAACAATAACGGCTCCATCGAAAGGTACAAGGCTCGTCTGGTAGCCAAAGGATATACTCAAACCTATGGGATAAATTATCAAGAAACATTCGTCCATGTAGCAAAAATGAACACAGTTCGGGTCCTTCTCTCTATAGCGGTCAATAAGGGTTGGGACCTTTATCAAATGGATGTAAAGAACGCATTCCTCCAAGGTACTCTCGAGGAAGACGTTTATATGACACCTCCTCCAGGCATCATCACAGGTAAGAATCATGTTTGTAAGCTTCATAAATCCATCTATGGATTGAAGCAATCACCTCGCGCCTGGTATGCAAAAAATAGTCATTCTCTTATCATTTATGGTTTTTCAAAATGCTTCGTAGATGCATCCATATTCATAAAACAACATAATAACAACACCATCATAGTACTTATTTATGTTGATGACATCATTATTAGAGGGGACAATGATGAGCATATAACCTTAGTCAAACAATATTTAAAAAACAAATTTGATATAAAGGACCTCAGACACTTGAAGTACTTTCTGGGTATAGAATTTGCATACTCAAAAGGGGGTTTATTCTTGTCTCAAAGAAAATATGTTCTAGATTTACTTCAAGAAACTGGAAAAATTGGATCTAAACCTGTCCACACACCCCTTGAGACTAATTGAAAGGTTGGACCAACTGATGGTGAACCAATCAAAGATATAGCTCAATATCAAAGGCTAGTATGAAAACTCATTTATCTCACTGTAACCAGACCTGACATAACACATGCCGTAAGTATCGTTAGTCAGTTCATGCATGCACCTTACACTCATGACTTAGTCATAGTGGATGGAATCCTTCACTACCTTAAAAAAAACTCCGGGCCAAGGCCTTCTGATGAAACAAAATAACTCTAACACCATTATAGGATACCCTGATGCAGACTGGGATGTGAGTCATGATCGAAAATCTACCACGGGATTTTGCACATTTGTTGGAGGGAACCTTGTCACCTGGCGAAGCAAGAAGCAAAATGTGGTTGATAGGTCAAGCGCTGAAGCTGAGCATCGAGCTATGACATCCACCACTAGTGAACTCATTTGGCTTAAGCAACTCCTTAAAGAACTAAAACAACCCTATCATGAGCCTATAAAAATGTTCTGCGACAACAATGCAGCTCGCCACATAGCCATCAATCCTGTCTTTCACGAAAGAACAAAACACATTGAAGTAAATTGTCATTTTGTTCGAGAGAAAGTTCAAGCTAAAATAATTGAAGTTCCCTACGTCCACAGTAAAGAGCAACTGACAGCTATCTTTACAAAGGCAGTAAATCAACAACATTTTGAAGACATACTCCACAAGTTAGGTTCCTCCAATCTATTCCGGAATCAACTTGAGGGGGAGTGTTGAAATAAACAAAGATCTTCCTCAAATTTCAGCTCAGGCTCAGCTGGCGTCCTTGCCATCATCGCCGCAATCCAAGGAGAAATTTGCCCGTTGCAAAACCCACAAAGGAAATCATTCATGCCAAACATCAATTCCGTAATCCTTGCCAATCAAGCATAATAAGAAACATTGTAACGATCCTTTCAAGGATCTCATATATATAACCAGTCTGTAATTTAAACAATACAATACAATATACAAAAGCATACCCTTTTCTTTCCGGTAGTTTTCTACAGCAATGTTTGGATCGGATCAGGTGTCACATCTGATTCATATTTGAGTCGAATTTAGTAACAATCAGACATAATTTTTAATCAGATTTGACATTCGATTTGAATCGAACTTTACAATTAAATTATATTTATAAGTATTCTAGACAAACAACACGAAAAAATAAAAATAATTAAGATGTGAAATCTAACTATTAAAAGAAGTTCAAGGGATAAAGTTTTAATGATCTAAAGTTCATGAGGAGGAGTGTTATGCAAGGTATAGGTGTTTGGTTTTGTTGTTTTTTTGGCAATTTTATTCCATATCATGCCTAATATTAATTTCACGTAGTTCTACCTACGGTATGGATGATACTGTGATTGGTTTTAGGAAGTCGATGGATGCCAAAATTTTAGTTTCTTGATGACACTTAAGTCAAAAATCCTGGAAACAAATAGATTGCGGAAGTTAATATTAGCCAAACATAAAATCACGTAAAAGCCCGAAAAACCGTATTAGTCCCAAAATAGAAGTATTCGGGGACTTGGGAGCTATCCATCCCATGACAGATGGCCAAATCCCCCAAAAGTAGTGCCTTAAAATCTTCGATATGAACGCCACATCAGACGTGCCACGTTTCCTATTGGATTGATAAACATACACAATGAACATTTTCCTTAAATAAAACGGAGGCGATCAGACGGAGCCACTCGCGAACACCAGCGGTTGGATTCCGGTCCCGACGAGGTGACGATCTCTTCTTCTTCTCATCTCGATTTCGTCGTCGGTTTTGGAAGTTTTCTTCCGGTTATTATTACAGAAAAATCAAAACTTTGTTTGTGCTTTCATGATAAAATACCCTTACATGGTTCACTCTGTGTTGGATTGTGCGAAAGGGATCGTGTAAAATATGTATTTCTGGATCCACCGAATATAGGATTTGGGAGGTTTTTCCGTTATGACTGATCCGGTGTTTTGGGATTTTGATCGGAGGAAACCGCTATTGCGAACTACTGCTCTGTGTCTCGCGAGGGTTTGAATTGATCTCCATGGTTGCGTTTTTTTCTTCCTTTGGAAGCAGTAGTTATTTCAAATACTCTTCCGGGATAGGAAGACTGGCCAATCGACTGTGCGGATTTTGATTGTGTTCTTAGGTCATGTTTATACGTAGGAGAGGAATTGTTTGATGAGCTTCCAGGAGAGGAATCGTATGAAGGAATGGGGGTCCAAATTACCATTTTTCTCCCGACGATACAATTTTTTTTATGGTTTACATGTTTGTGTGTAACTTATAATTTTTATGAGTGGTTGTTATTAGCCTGTATATGGGGTGGGTAATACCCATTTACCAGTTAGCCGCCATGTTGGGTCGGGGTCCTGTTCAAAAGTAGTTTCATATATTTATAAAGAGTAGATGAGCAAGAATAGGTGAAATTCTTCTTCTTCAGTTGTACTTTCATTTATGTTTGTTGTTACACCTCAAATAGAATGTCAGATTTTGGATTTCATTTAATGATCATTTGGTAATTGATCGCATTTCAGGGTGTATGAGATACAAAATGGAGAAATGGAATGTTCAACTTGCTTTGATTTGCTTGAGCCTTACAGTATTGTCTGTTGTATGTTATCCAGACTTTTGCATATTTTCTTTTTTGCATTTCTATTGTATAGTTTGTTCACACTAGTTTTCTTGTGACACTGGTTTAAATTGGTTGCAGCTTGCTGAAAATCAAAACATATGCCCAGCAAATTTTGATGCGCCATGTGCTCCAGCTGGAGATTGGGAAGGAGAATTCTTCCCTGGCATTCCAAAAATCAAATACGAGGTATACAACCATTACTCGACTAGTATGTTTCATGGAAGATCATTTTTTGGCATAAGGCTAAGAATTCAAAAAGAAGAAATACACATTCTCTCAAGATATTTGATTTTTTTATGACGGTAGGGTCCTAAGAGCAAAAATCCATTATCATATAAATGGTACAATGCGGAGGAGGAGATTCTAGGGAAGAAAATGAAGGTCAGTGATACACATTGCTTAATTGACTTCATCATTAGTATCCCTGTCAATTTATTTATTTTGTTATAATGAGATATACTTAAACACATTATGTGGATTAAAATGATTCAAATTCATACTGGTTATCTCTGTATTTTGTTCGCCTAAAGGATTGGCTGAGGTTCAGTGTTGCATTCTGGCATACATTCCGTGGAACTGGGGCAGATCCTTTTGGTGCTCCCACAAAGTCATGGCCATGGGAAGATGGCACCAATTCACTAGCTATGGCTAAAAGAAGAAGTATGCGTCCTGGTAGCTTCTTTCATGATGGTCATTTTCTATGATATCTTAAATCCATTCTTTCATGTGACACAGTGAGAGCCAACTTCGAGTTCATTGAAAAGCTAGGAGTCGAGAAGTGGTGTTTCCATGACAGGGACATTGCACCTGATGGTAAAACACTCAAGGTGAGTTAGTGTCGTTTCGATGTTATTGTAAATCAGTTGCTTTATTTCATTGTGTTTCAAATGATAGAAATTTAACAGGCTTGAATAAGAATAATCTGTGTAGAGCTCTATTTGATTGGTTTTTGTTTCATAAGATCTGTTAGACGCATCACCACATTACTGCCTAATACAGTTTTTTACAGGATAAATTTGCTCTGGTGGGTTTTAGCATCTTTCAGTTGATAACTTAGAGGCCAACTTTGGCCTTATCATATTTTGGTAGTGGTAAAATCTATAGCTTGATAGGCTAGTCATCTGCATGCATTATTCATTAAAAAAGTTATTATTCATGATGCATGCAGTATTTTACTCTAGTTTGTAGATTCAACTTGTTTTTTTCTCCATTTTGATACGACCAGGAATCAAATGCAAATCTGGATGAAGTTGTAGAATTGGCCAAAGAACTCCAGGTAAAGTTCATGTAATTGCCATTTATTGAAGATATTTTGATGAATGAATGTCTAATTAAATGAATTTTTTGCTGAAGTTTCTTATTAGGAACAAAAAGTTTAACAACTTAGGTATTTTGCTTGTTCATTTTATTTGGAATGTATGTGGCCATGCGGGGTAATTTTCCCCCCCCTTTACATTGCTTCAGGGAAGTAAAATTCATCCTCTTTGGGGTACAGCTCAGTTGTTTGTGCATCCTCGCTACATGCATGGAGCTGCTACAAGGTGTGGTTTCATTCTGACCCTTTTCCAAATCTTATCCTTTTCTCAGATCTTTTGTTATAAATTTACAAATTCCACTTTTCGAACAGCCCTGAATTAGCTGTTTATGCATATGCTGCTGCTCAAGTTAAAAAAGCTATGGAGGTATGCACTGCAAATAAATTGCCTTTTACTCGTCAGCCTGTTTGTAGTAATTGTTATTTGCACAGGTCACACATTATCTTGGAGGAGAAAATTATGTCTTCTGGGGTGGCCGAGAAGGATACCAGACACTTTTGAATACTGATATGAAAAGAGAGCTGGATCACTTGGTAAGAGATTCTGTTGAAGAATTTATAAGGCAACTTCAATAGCTTTTTTTGGTTGTTTCTAGTTTTGTTTCCATAAGTTTAGGACATTTGGTTCTTTTCTCATTATTATTTCTGGTTGCAGGCTACTTTTCTTCATGCAGCAGTTGATTGGAAGAAGAAGATTGGATTTAATGGTAACTCACCATCTTGCCTACTTCATCGACTGTTACAGGCTTAATGTGATTCATTTTACAACTTTTATAACATAAAGATTTTTAACTTTACTTACAATAAATATGTACCGTTTGCTGCATAATGGGATCGCATGCGTATTTTTATGTTCATTAATTTTGCTTTGTTTCTTCCTATCAAATTGATTGATCCTGTTGTTAATAACCCAATGAGAAGTATCATTGATTTACAACAATTTGCGTTCAGGGACACTGCTGATTGAACCTAAACCCCAAGAACCCACAAAGCACCAGTAAGTTATTGTTATTACAACGTCATCTTGTATTGACATGCTTGTTATGTCTCATTGTAAGTTAAGTTTTGCTACCTCTTTTGCAGATACGACTGGGATGCTGCAACTACAGCTTCATTCTTACAAAAATATGGACTAATCGGTAAAAGCTTGAACTCTTGCTTCTTTTTCCTATAGCATTTTTCAAATTCGTATTATTGGATTCCTCTTGAATTACTCAAACGAGATAGTCATCGTTATCTTATTGGTTACAAAATCAGAAGTACAATTTCTTTTACAGTTGAGATGCAAGCTACACAGTAACCTTTCCTATTGCTGCAGGTGAATTCAAGCTGAACATCGAATGTAACCATGCCACACTCTCGGGCCATAGGTATTTTTTATTTATTTTGTTCCCCACTCAGATGCTACCCTATCTGGTCCTTGTTACTGTTGAGTTTCTATTTCTTTCATCTAGAAGTCCTACTTCACAAAATGTCCTGACAATAAAAATGCTCATGTCCACAGCTGCCACCATGAACTTGAAACTGCAAGAATAAATGGATTGCTTGGTAACATTGATGCAAATACGGGTGATCCTCAAGTAGGTGGGTGTCAATTTTTACATGGAGAGATTTTTTCCTTCATTCTGTTTGGAATTAAAGAAAAAAAAATCTGCAGTATTTGATAAGTGCATTTGTTACTGCAGGCTGGGACACAGATCAGTTTCTTTCTGACATTCCAGAAGCAACGCTGGTTATGCTCAGTGTGATTAGAAATGTATACACCTCTGATTGCTTTTTAATTCATTTCATTTGCATGTAAAGTGCCGCCTATTATAGAGTTGTTCTCAATTTGTTGATATATTTCCGTGTAGGGAGGGCTTGCACCTGGAGGATTCAATTTTGATGCAAAACTGTGAGCTACTTTGCTATCTTATTTTGTTGCATTTTATATCAATTTCATAGAACTAGTTTTGTCCCTTTTTCTTATCTCCTATGTTGTTCAAATAGGCGGAGAGAGAGCACAGATGTGGTTGATCTGTTTATTAGTCACATTCTAGGAATGGATACACTAGCTCGTGGGCTCCGCAATGCTGTCAAGATTATTGAGGTTGCATTTACAACACATTAGTCCATGTCAACGAGTGGGTCATCTTCCGTGTTCTCATTTGTAATCTTTTTTTTGTAGGATGGATCCCTTGAAGAACTTGTTCATAAACGTTATCACAGTTTTGACTCTGAATTCGGTGCACAGGTTGAGGTAATACTCTTATCTAATCAACCTTCGCGAATCAGTAACCAATGTCCATACTAGTTACACTTAATTGAATATGCAAATTGCCATTCCGAGGAAAGGGAAGGTTTCACCTTCTAGACTCTAGTTATGGATGGACTAGGAAGTTGAAGCGTGGGGCTTCATGTCCATTAAGAGTGGGCAACTAGTAGTAACTGAATCTTGTCTGATTACAGTTACCTATAACCTGCACAGAGTTTGTTCCATTGTTAGTACTAACTGAATCATTTTTGTTTGCAATGACCGTAATCTTGTTACTAATCATTAACAAGGAGTTATTTTGATAGGCTGGGAAGGTTGATTTTGAAGCACTTGAGAAGAAAGCCATGGAATGGGGTGAGCCAACCGTTACTTCAGGGAAACAGGTAAATACAGTTTTTTTTAAAGCTTGCATTTGGATGTGTTATATGTACATTTTATGTATTTTCAAATTTAGGGATGTTGAATTCTAGGATACATTAATGACATGATTTGTGATTCCCTGGATTCAAAAGTATGTCAATTCCACCTCTTAACTTCGTATGAGATGATATTTCGAAGTAGGATGAATGATTTACAGGTTGTTAAAGAAAATCATTTAAACAAGCCAATCACGAACAACATAATACATCTGTAGTTCAAGCTGAAGTGCAAATTCAAGTTACACTACGACATCCAATTCATGATGATGTTATTGAAAGAAAAAAAGATTAATTACCTCTCACTCTATTAAAGTTTAATATTCCGGCAGCTTGGTTAATTTAACATAACCACTTATGCTCATACGCTGCAGGAACTTGCCGAGATGATATTCCAATCCGCTTTGTAGAGACAATACTGGTGGACATGAAGAAACGTCGTGTAGGCAAGTCCACTCGTTTGGTTTGTGATTTCGTGTGTAATAGAATTAGGTTCTGGCGAAATAAGAATCATAATGCAACGAATAAATTTTTGTACGACACTCCGTTGCACCTCCACTCATGCATCATCATCATCTGATGATGGGATTGAACATGAATGCAGGAGTTTGGTGTTATGATGACTGTTTTCGCTCTTACTTGTATTTGCTTGTCCACAACCTATGGCCTATGCTACGTTCTGCGGGGTATCATTTCACAAAACTAATGTTTGTGTAGAAATGAGATGTCATCTTGTATGTGGGATTTAAATATTAAATGGTGTTTTATTCTAGGATTAGAACCCACATATGTATCTTGGCGAACATAGATTCCCATCTCCTTATTTTTTAATCGACCTTGCGATCAGGTGAGCATTACCCGGTCCGGATCCAACCGGTCCGGGTTCCGGACCGATCTGATTTTTGTTTTTTTATTTTAAAAAATCCAGTTTTTCATCGGTCCGGTCTTCGGTTCGGACCCTGGAAAAAATTCCGGTCCGGACCAGATGCACACCCCTACTTGCGATGTTGGAAGATTTCGGGCTCCGTTAGCATTTGGGTTATATTTCTAGTATATATTGCGATTTCATGGTAAGTAGGTCAAAAAGTAGTGGACTATTCTCATTGACTCTAAATGGATGTAATAGTAAAATGTCAAGGTTAAATAAGAGGTCTTATCCTATTATTCATGTTTTGTGGCATGCATATTAGTCAAAGCATATATATATATATATGTATATATATATATGTATATATATATATATACATACATATATATATACATATATATATATATATGTATATATATATATGTATATATATATATATGGTCAAGTTCTAGTGAGTCCAGAGCTCATCAAATTTAGTTTAACTTCATACAATCTTACCATTAGATTTTATTTACAGTTAATCTAACCATTCATTAATATAATCGTTTTTTCTTAATCTACCTTACAATTTGAAATGAGTGGTGGATATTGTGGGGACTTAATTTAGAAAAATTAAGTTATGAGCTCACTAGAGAATTTCTATATATATATATATCAAGTATCCTTCCCGCTTTCTCTATTCTACCAAACTATTGTACATAGTTTTCAATTTATTAAAATTCATGTACCATTAACAGTGGCCTAATTGAAATTAAAAGAGAGAGATCTTAGTAAATAAACAATACAAAATACCACGAAATATTTAAGATGTTATTAGTCCTCCAGTTTGCCATCAATGGTTCATGGAGCGAATGTAACTCTTTGTGGGTTTGTTTTTGTTTCATTCATGCAACAGCTATACGTGTAAAGAGTAAGACGGATTAACGACTCTTGGATCCAAGGAAAGCACCAAAGCAGTAAACATAATACAATTAAAAAACATCCAAAGAAATCAACAACCAGTACTGAGTCTAAACTCTAAGAGACCAGCATTAAAAATTCGTCAGTCGAGCCTGACTGCCTGAGCTTGTTGACACTTATAAACTTGTTTAGAAAAGGCGTCAGTTATAGCTAATAAAAAATTATAAAATCCAGTTGAACAAGACAATACACCTCAAAAAAAGAATATACCCCACCACCTGCAGTTGATCTGAGTATTGGGTCGGGTATAATCTGTTATTCCGCATTGTCCTGACTAATGTGGGTTGTGGGCAAAAAAAGCTTACCTGCCACTCCCGCAATCCGTATAATAAGCGGGATGAGTTGTAGTTTTCTCAAAACCTACCCCACAACCCACATTAAGGTTAATTTATTTTTTACTTTTATCCTGAGTTCTTCGTTTGTCGACGTCTTGATGAGATTATGATTTAGTACATCTTGTTTTGGTACCGAGATCTAGTGTAGTCACTGTCTTTAGAAACACTTGCCATCATTAAAAATCAAGGTCGTAGTCCTCCTATCAAGTCCATAGTGAGGGTTTAGAATTTTTTTAGTTTTTGAACAATGCCCTGCCAGACCTGCCTAACTCGTCCCACCTAGTCCACCCTTAGGTTGGGACAAGTAGCTCGTTTTTTCCCGCCCCACCCCCATTTACATAATTCCTCAAGTTGGCAACAATTTTAAAATTTTAAGTTGAAAACGTATTTTTCATCGTAATTGAGAGTAGGGATATTAAATGTACCATGTTGAATGCTTCTGAGGTTAATCTTACCTAAAAAGAATTAAAGAAGAAACTAAGCTCAAGTTTGAATCTTGGAAACAAAGTAGAAAAAAAAGCTAGCAGAGAACCACCCGTAAATAGGGTTGTAAATGTGACAGGTTTGACCCACTCCCTCCCAATGCGTGTTGTGGACGAAAAAATGCTACCCACCACCCGCACAACCCACATTATAAACGGGACGAGTTGCGATTTTCTCACAACCCGCCCCACATAACCCTTGTATTTTGCTTGATTTTTTGGTATCCAGCTTTGATCTTTTTGTATATAACTTTAAAAACATACCTCGATTAATTTTTTTATCTTGATTTTTTGTATTTAGCTTTGATCAAAATGGAAAATGTTTAGGAAAATAAATTGATTTTTATATTTAACTTTAATAAAAAATAATAACCCACCAAACCCGCCCTGCCTAGTCCATCCTTAGGCGGGAGGGTAGCAAGTTTTTTTTGACCCCGCCCGCTCCGCTTACCTACTTAACTTAGGTAGGATGAGTAGTTGTGGAGCAAAAATCCATATCACCTCGTCCCGCTTACACTCCTACCCGTAAATTAAGATAAGAACGAATCCAAAACATAATTTCAAAATCAAAACAAAAAATTCTCACCCAATCAAACACACCCACCAACCACGATGAGGGCGTCATCCTAGGAACGACGAGCAATGATACTAAGTAATTATCAATATCGAATTGATGAATTTGAAGGTTTCACTGCTCAAATGTAAACGAGATTTGCAACTCACTTTTACGAGACTACTGATCTTAGTTATTCTAAGGTTAAAATTGTTGAAGAACTTTTTTTAGAGGATATTTTTACGTTCTATTATTATTTAACGAATTAATATAACACATACGAGGTCCAAAGAGAAGTGGAAAAGTAACTGTAGTTCCTTGCGACTACTAGAATTTGAACTTGCGCACTCAAGGTGACCCATCCGCTCTGAAATAAACCAAAGTGGTCATGTGGTCTAACTAAATCAACAAATACATAATTTAGGATGTCTTTTTTGGATGGATCTCCTCCGGTTAAGGGTCCAGCCCATATGATTTGGAGTAAATCATAGTTTAATGTTTGTACTTGTAATTAGATTTTATATTTTATATTTTTAAAGGAGACCCACTAATAAAATATGATTTGCATCACTTACATTATTATACAATTGTAATTCAAATCAAATGGAGTGGGCCCTCCTAAAGTAACCGGAGGGAATCCAATCCATCTATTTAAAATAAAAGTTTGGATATGTCTTTGATATCATCATATCCGTGTGGTCCCACGGCAATAACCCATAAAAATGTTCCTTTCTATCGTAAATACTAAATAGGATATAGGAATAGTAATAATAAATGCACCATGCAGTCTTTCTCTGAGGGTAGGTAAGCAATTTTACCCAATAAATTAACCAGAATTTTGAATTCCGGAAACAGTGCAGGACAGCAAACAACACAACCACCGCACCCCAAAAGAAGAACACGAACCGATACAAAGTTCCAAACCCATTTCCACAACAAAAAAAAAAAAAACCAAACCCACAATCACCGGCGACGATGAGCGGCGGCGTTCCGGGAACGACGAGCATCCACGTGACGGCCCTGGACGGCCTGGTAAACGTCAACTCCCTCTTCACCATCGCCGTCTTCGTCGGCCTCTCCCTCACAACCCCCGGCCAGCGCAGCCTCGAGAACAAGTCGGCCTGTGACGCCGGCGACGACGTGGCCCGTTCCCTCCTCGTCTTCGAGGTCCTCTCCTTCAGCTTCTTCCTCTTCTCCAGCCTCGTCGCGCAGGGCCTCAAGCTCGCCATCAACCTCCTCAACAGCAAGGACACCGACGACGCCTTCCGGGCCCACATAGACGCTAAGGTCCTCCGCCTAGGGATGCTCGGGTCGGCGGCGGGATCGGTGCTGGGGTGCGTGTTTTTGGTGTTGAGTATGGTGGATGTGATTCAGATCCGGCTCGGGATGCTGTCGTGTGGGAGTAAGGCCACCGTTAAGGCCGTCGCGACGCTGATTGTTCTGGTTTCGTCTGCTCTCGTGGTTTACATCTCGACGGTGTTCTACGCTTTCACGCGTTAATGATCGAGTAAGTTGGATTGGATGTAATGTGAATGTGATGTGTTCGGAAATGTTTTTAGGTTTTGCCTTTTATTGTTTGTTGGAGTTTGCGTAAATTTCCATTCTAGGAAGATGGATTCTTTGGTTAGGGTAGGAACCATGAGATAGCTGTAATTTAGCTTCGTTTCTAGAAAAAAAACTGTAGTTTAGCTTCCGAAGAGAACTTTCTGCTACGGGCTCGAATACAATTGAGATGAGCATACCGTGGGGCTAAGAGTTGCCGGATAAAGGATCGAATGCTCGAGCTGGAGTTGTAAGTGTCATGAACCTTTTATACAAGATTCAGTCAGTTCTTACTTGATTCTTACTAGGAGAGTAAGATCTGTGATGTTGTGAATGATTTGCAGGTTATGGGTGGAGGTTAACTAGCATAAACCAGGAAGCTTATGAAAGGTGAAATTTATCTTTGAGGTTGTCAGATTTGGAACGAGAAGGACAAGGTCTATCAGGGTCATAGAAACAGTAGTGGAATGTGGTGCATAGGAATAATGTCATTCTGAAAATTTTATATACCATTTAATATTATCCTTTAAGTTCTGAGTCTGAAATAGTAAACAATAAGGTGTTGGAGTGGTCTTGAGAGTTGAGATCTTTGTCGTTGACGAGAAGACACTTGCAATTAGTAAGACTAGCCAACAAGGCAAGAAGCATAATGAAAATACGAGGCCCATTGGATGTGGATCAAGCACAAGAGTATGTGGAAAGTTGTGTGATTGTTGGCCGTTTAATGAACTTAGGGAAGTGGTTTGACTATTCCGCAGAAGATATGGAGACTAGCTCAATTGAGTGATCGTGTGGACGGCCAGGGGGGTACGGGGATTCTATTGATCACGCTTTATTCTTGATTTGTGAGTGTGTCGGAGCCAGCCAAGGTGAAAAGAGAAGAGTTATTATAGCTCCCTATCTCTTGTTCTCATACTCAGTTCGTACTAATAGTAGTTTCTGCATTGTTGTGTTTTTTATTCTCTGTATTTATTGATTTTTTCTTCTTAAATGCCTCATGATGTTTTGTGGTGCCTCATGATTTATGCCTCATGATGCCTCATGATGTTTCATGACGTTAATGAACTGTGTGTTGTAATAGGAGACGGAATTGAAATTGTGGGTTCTCCGTAAAACGGTGGATGCCATGGTAGAAGCCACCAGTGTTTTAAGGCCTGAATGGCTTATAGAAGTTAGAACTTCAAGTTCTAGCTTCTGAAAACCTTAGATACCATTTTTCAGCCTTAGATTCCATTTACCAAGCCACAGCTGAACGTTGCAGCAAGAAGAGTGACTTTGTTAATATCAATTGCCTTTAAAAATGGAATCAAAGAAATGCTGTTGAAGTTTTGTTGCCCTTGATTGTTTTAACTTAACGTTGGCACTTCAGTATGATGTTGATTTTGTAATCCGCCAAGGGGTAGATAAAAGTGGAAAGAGACATAAATTGTGAGTGTCTTGGAACAAAATTAGTTCCTTTTCACATGCAGAATAGTTGGAAAGTAAGAGATCTGATGCAGTTTCATAGATCAGCACATATTTTGGTAGTCAGGATTCCACGCTTAGTAGATTGTGCTGATCTGATTAACAAAGATAAAGGGCGTATGATCTTGAAATGTGATCACGACTTGCATTGTGTTGTCATGCTTTCGCCTTTCTAAATACCCTTTTTTATAGTTAGTAGGGCACTGCTTAGCTGGAGGTTTTATTAGCTTTTCCAGGCTATAGGACGTATCCCGTTTCTATATTTCTAGTGCTACATGCCGAGATTGTTGTTGTTTACCTTGAATAAGTGTTTAAAGTATACGTGCAGAAAAACAGACAATCGGTCGACCGGATGGAATGATTCGGTCGACCGGATGTGTGTTGAATTTGTCCAGCAAAGTGCCTGTTCTTTTTCGGTCGACCGGAATCTAGGATTCGGTCGACCGGGCACACAATTGGAGTTGGACAAAAGTTACTGTTGTTTTTCGGTCGTCCGGAACCTTGGATTCGGTCGACCGGAAACGTTCGAGGAGCTGGGAGAAAAGTGTCTGTTGAAATTCGGTCGACCGGAACTTAAGTGTACGGTCGACCGATTATGCACTCGCGCAAGCTAGAAAAGTTACTGTCGATTTTCGATCGAACGAGACTTCAATTTCGGACGACCGTTTATGATACAGTTATTTAATCGGTCGACCGGATCACCCGATCGGTCGACCGTTTGGACCCAGTTCTGCCCACGTTTTGCACATTACTCCACCCGATTTTGGTGCAACTTATACTTGTTTTGGCCTCATATATAAAGACAATTTCGTCCCTTTTGATTATAGAATTAATTCCTATTATTCACTTTTGTTCTTGAGAGAAAAGAGAGAGATAGCATCCTTGTGATTCGGTAGGAGAGATTTGAGCCGGGTTTCTTCGTCGGTTCGTTCGCGTCTCCTGTAAGCATCTCTTGTAATACGTTTTCTTTATAGTAGATTTGAGTTGTGTCGTCCGTGGTTTTTCCCGCATTGGGTTTCCACGTTAAATCTTGCGTGTTTTGTGTGGTTTGGATTTCGGATTTGCATTTTGTTCTCAAGTTTAGCCGATTGGATTCGTTAATTTTGTTCCGCTGCGTATTTGGGATTGGTTTTAATTCCTAACAACTGGTATCAGAGCTTTTGGGTCCGAATTTGGGGAATTTTCGTCGATTTTATTTTGTCAAGTACTCATGGCGAATAATTGGAAAATTGAGAAGTTGAGCCGAGATGTTAATTTCGGCTTGTGGCAAGTCAAGATGCACGCAATTCTGGTGCAGCAAGAGGTGGAGGACGTTCTTGAGGGCTTGGATAAGTTGCCAAAAGAAATGTCTGATCAAGATAGGCAGAAGCTTGATCGAAAGGCGATGTCAACCATTAAGTTGTCGTTGTCCGACGAAGTTCTGAGAGAAGTGTTGAATGAGAAGACGACTGCAAGTATGTGGAAGAAATTAGAGGAAGTCTACATGAAGAAATCACTTGCTAGCCGGATTATCTTGAAGAAGAAGTTGTTCCTATTCAAGATGAAGTCGGGTATCTCCCTTCAGCAACACTTGGATGATTTCAATGCAATCATCATGGACTTGGAGAAGGTTGAAGCAAGGTTTTCTGATGAGGATCAGGCGATCCTTTTACTTTGCTCGTTGAGTTCTTCATATGATCACTTCGTGGAGACGATGATGTATAGCATGACCGACATCTCTCTTGTGGATGTCAAAAACGCACTCTCCTCCAAATCTGATATGGAGAAGATGTCTGATGGTTCTGAGACGAGCAAAAGTGAGGCACTTGTTGCTCGTGGTAAGGGGAAGGAGAGGAGTTTGTCAAAGAACACCTCTAAGACCAAGTCGAGGGACAAAGATATTATTTGTCATTACTGCAAGAAGAAGGGTCACAAGATTTCAGAATGTTTTAAGCTACAGAACATAGAGAAGCAAAGGAGTTCTAGTAGCGGTGATCAGTCAGGTTCGAATGTCGCGGAGTCTAATTCTGATTTTGTGTTGGCAGCTACAGGTTCTTCTGAAGCTTCCGACGGTTGGGTGATTGACACGGGCAGTACATTCCACTTAACTCCGAACAAACACTGGTTTTCATCTTATGAAACAATGTTAGGTGGAATGGTTGTGATGGGCAATGGTGACAGGTGCGAGGTTGCAGGAATTGGTTCTGTCAGATTGAGGACCCATGATGGCCTAGTCAAGATTCTATCGGATGTGCGACATGTTCCGTAGGCGAGCAAGAATCTGATTTCAGTAGGTAGCCTGACTGCAAAAGGCTACAAATTCAGTGGTGAGGATGACTGCATATCCATCACCAAATGATCACTTATTCTGATGAAAGGGAAGAAACTTGGGTCCGACAAGCTTTATATGCTTAAAGGAGAAACTGTTGTGGGTGACGCAGCTGTAGCGTCATCGTTGTCTAGTGAGGAGAATGCCCAACTTTGGCATATGAGGTTGGGGCACATGAGCGAGAAAGGCATGGCGGTGTTGAACAAACGTGGTTTGTTTGGAAGTCAAAAAATCGGCAGTCTGGACTTCTGTGAATTTTGTGTTTTTGGGAAGCAGAAAAGGGTTAGCTTCTCAGCAGCTAAGCACACCACCAAGGCCACTTTAGATTATGTCCACTCTGATTTATGTGGACCTTCTCAGGTTCCATCAAAAGGTGGAGCTCGCTACATGCTCACATTTATTGATGATTTCTCCAGGAAGACTTGGGTTTATATTTTGAAACAGAAGAGATGTGTTTCAGAATTTTCAGCACTGGAAGGTTATGATTGAGAATCAAACATGAAAGAAGATTAAGGTTTTTAGGACGGATAATGGTTTGGAGTTTTGTTCCTCAGAATTTAAGGATTTCTGCAAGGATGAAGGAATCGTGAGACACCGAACCGTACGTCACACACCACAACAGAACGGAGTAGCGGAACGTCTGAATCGAAATCTCTTGGAGAGAGCTCGATGTATGCTTCTGAATGCTGACCTGACTAAAGATTTTTGGGCAGAAGCAGTGTGTACCGCTTGCTATTTAGTAAACCGTTCACCTTACACCGTTTTGGATATGAGAACACCGGAAGAAGTTTGGACAGGTGGAGCTTCAGATTTGTCCAAGTTGAGAGTCTTCGGTTGTCCAGCGTACGCACATGTAGATCAAGGAAAGTTGAATGCTCGGTCGTTGAAGTGTATATTCCTTGGCTACGATTTGGGTGTGAAGGGTTATCGTTTATGGTGCAAAGAATCTCAGAAGCTCATGGTTGAAAGAAATGTTGTCTTTAATGAGCTTGCTATGTTACCTTCCAGGAAAGACACTGTTATTTCTACTCCCGTGTCAAGTGGGACTCCAGTTCAGGTGGAGCCACCGGTAGTGACTGCTGATGAGGATACCGGTGTGACACAAGGAGAGAGTTCGAAACCTGAGGAAGATGAAGAGTATTTGTTGGCAAGGGACAGAGAGAGGCGGCTGACCAAGAAACCCCGTAGATATGCCGAATCAGTCCTTTCATATGCTCTTAGTGCAGCTGAAGATATTGGAGCCTCTGGTGAGCCGAGCAAGTATTCAGAGGCAATTTCGGCACCCGATTCAGCTGCTTGGGTGGGTGCAATGAATGAAGAGATGAAGTCTCTTCATAAGAACCAAACTTGGAAGTTGGTAGAACTTCCAAAACGAAAAAGGGCCGTTAGCTGCAAATGGGTCTTCAAGAAGAAAATCGAGGGTATTTCAGATGTGAGGTACAAAGCTCGATTGGTTGCTCGTGGTTTTAGTCAGGTGGAGGGTGTGGATTATAGCGATATTTTCTCACCCGTTGTGAAGCATACTTCTATTCGTGTTTTGTTGAGTTTGGTTGCAATACATGATTTAGAGTTAGAGCAACTAGATGTGAAGACCGATTTCTTGCATGGAGAATTAGAGGAGCAAATTTACATGTCCCAGCCGGAGGGTTTTGTGGTCGAGGGTAAGGAGAATCAGTTCTGTTTGCTGAATAAGTCGTTTTATGGGTTAAAGCAGTCGCCTCGACAATGGTATAAAAGATTTAATTCTTTTATGGTTGGACATGGGTACAACAGATCCCAGTATGACTGCTGCGTTTACCGAAAGGTATTTTCAGATGACTCTCTCGTTTTGTTATTACTCTATGTAGATGATATGTTGATAGCAGCTAAGGACAAGTCTAAAATTTCTGAGCTTAAGGAGTTGTTGAAGGCTGAGTTTGAGATGAAGGATCTTGGATCAGCAAAGAGGATTCTAGGTATGGAGATACGTCGCGATCGTACATGCAAGAGTTTGTTTCTCTCCCAGCAGCAATATATTGAGAAAGTCTTGCATCGTTTTGGCATGGAAAATGCCAAGTCTGAAAGAATTCCTCTCGCAGCGCATTTTAAGCTCTCGGTAGACTTGTGTCCCAATGAGGAGGAGGACAAGGCATACATGTCACGTGTGCCTTATACTAGTGCAGTTGGCAGTTTGATGTATGCTATGATATGCACTCGTCCAGATATAGCTCAGGCGGCCAGTGTGGTGAGCCGCTATATGTCGAATTCAGGAAAGGAACATTGGTCAGCTGTGAAGTGGATTCTCCGGTATCTAAAAGGTACAACTAAGCTATCTCTGAAATTCGGTCGATCTTCGTATTCATTAATGGGGTTTGTTGATGCCGACTACGCGGGAGACCGTGATAGACGAAGATCTATGACTGGTTATGTGTTTACTATTGGGAGCACCGCTATTAGCTGGAAAGTGACGTTGCAACACACTGTTGCTTTGTCTACAACGGAGACAAAGTATATGGCAGCGACCGAGGGTATCAAGGAAGTTCTTTGGCTGAAAGGTTTATTTGGAGAGCTTATTTCAGGTCAGAATACAGTGGTTGTTTATTGTGATAGTCAGAGTGTCATTCATCTGACGAAGGATCAGATGTACCACGAAAGGACGAAACATATCGACGTCCGTTATCACTTCATTCGGGAAGTTGTTGCTGAAGGAGGTGTGGTGGTGAAGAAGGTGGGCACTGAAGATAATCCGGCTGATATGTTGACGAAGCCAGTTATTTCGACTAAGTTCATAGTATGCGTGAACTTGGTTGGTTTGAGTTCCGATTAGGTGGAGCTAAGACGACGACACAATGAGGAAAGAAGTGTTTCCTTCAAAGAGTTACAGGGGTTATTCAAGGTAAATGTGGAGATTGTTGTTGTTTACCTTGAATAAATGTTTAAAGTATACGTGCAGAAAAACAGACAATCGGTCGACCGGATGGAGTGATTCGGTCGACCGGATGTGTGTTGAATTTGTCCAATAAAGTGCCTGTTCTTTTTCGGTCGACCGGAATCTAGGATTCGGTCGACCGGGCACACAATTGGAGTTGGACAAAAGTTACTGTTGTTTTTCGGTCGTCCGAAACCTTGGATTCGGTCGACCGGAAACGTTCGAGGAGCTGGGAGAAAAGTGTCTGTTGAAATTCGGTCGACCGGAACTTAAGTGTACGGTCGACCGATTATGCACTCGCGCAAGCTAGAAAAGTTACTGTCGATTTTCGGTCGAACGAGACTTCAATTTCGGTCGACCGTTTATGATACAGTTATTTAATCGGTCGACCGGATCACCCGATCGGTCGACCGTTTGGACCCAGTTCTGCCCACGTTTTGCACATTACTCCACCCGATTTTGGTGCAACCTATACTTGTTTTGGCCTCATATATAAAGACAATTTCGTCCCTTTTGTTTATAGAATTAATTCCTATTATTCACTTTTGTTCTTGAGAGAAAAGAGAGAGATAGCATCCTTGTGATTCGGTAGGAGAGATTTGAGCCGGGTTTCTTCGTCGGTTCGTTCGCGTCTCCTGTAAGCATCTCTTGTAATACGTTTTCTTTATAGTAGATTTGAGTTGTGTCGTCCGTGGTTTTTCCCGCATTGGGTTTCCACGTTAAATCTTGCGTGTTTTGTGTGGTTTGGATTTCGGATTTGCATTTTGTTCTCAAGTTTAGCCGATTGGATTTGTTAATTTTGTTCCGCTGCGTATTTGGGATTGGTTTTAATTCCTAACAGAGATAGTGAGATACTATAATAAGGTGTAGATAACTTTAATCTCCAGAAACACTCGTCTAGGTTCATTGCTTCCGATTCAGTTTCTTTTTTGTATTTCTCCCAGGAAGCCGTTTCAAGGATCCTTGGCACAAACACGCATAACTTTGTTTTGTTTTTTTTTGAAAATATTGCCAGAAAACAACATCTAATTGACTAGTTTATGTTTGTTTATTTTAGAATGATACCCAAAAGTAACATTTTTGGTTGAATTCTTATCATATTTAAAATAATTTCCAGAGAAAATCCAAACGTATTCTGTACGCCCGTACCTTTTCTTGATAAAGGCCCCACTTCCTAGTTCCTTCCCAGTACATGTATGTTTTGCTAGAAAAAAATCATGTTAGATTTCAACGTTGAAATCATCATCTCATCTTAATTCCATCCATCTCATATGTGTTAATGTTGGGCCATGAAAAGTTATCAGACTTCCTTTCTTTGATCATTCGAAATCCTTATACATTAAATCGTAAGTGGGATCAACTTTAGCAGGTCATGACACCAATGCAGTGAAAAGTGATATAGTGACAGTTTTTTCTTCCTGTTGCCTTGTTCTTTTCTCATCTTTGCTTATGTGATTTTCTTTTCTTGGGCAGATACATATGTTGCACGTCAGTTTCAGGAAAGAAAGCAATGGAAGGAATTGATCTTGTAATCCAGATTAGTTGTTGATATTCGATAAGGCTGCTGGCTTAGTGAAACATAGCCAGCATAGATCCACATTCATCCACTTATGTGATTTGTATTACTTCTGATGCCCCAAATGTGGTTCTTCTAAAAGGGTTTAACTCTGTTTTTGTAGTAAAAATACTGACTAGGGTGTCAGCTTTGTGAATACTTTGATCGCATCAAGAATCAATTGACGTTTGTCCACATTGAATCTCTCTTAAATGATCCTGTGGTTATTGTTCTTAAAGCAAATCGTCCGGAGTCCTACCATCCAAGACATGGTAGAAAATGGTATATTCTCTTCGTGGGTGTGGTTGACTTAAATAATGTTCGAATTTGAAAGACAATTAAGATGCATGGTTAATTCTAAGATGTTAAGTTTTGGAGGTGGAAACCTAGCGACGCCATGTTGTCATGAAGCAGTACTGCAGTTTGATAACAGGAGCAGCAGTACCTTGCATTCATAGCACTCAAAATTAAGATATAATATGCATCCCTTATTCACAATAGAAGAGGCAGCATTAACCAGAAACCTGTTAAATTCTTGGATCTCTTTACCTATCAGATGCTCATCTAGCATATACGTTTGATTCTCTAAGATAATAATGATGATCCAGAGATTAGCATGATCTGTTCAGTTCAGATATAACAATCGGTTAGAACAATGAAGAAATATAGAGGCTGTGTTAGCAGGACTAGCACCTTGTAACATTAGTAACCTGTGAGGGTAAATAATAACAGCAGCAGTTAATCCATCATGCGTCCTTTGGGTTATCGAAGTGTGAGTGCAGCGGTTGTCAAGGATTTGAATATCTACGCCATATCCAGCGAGAAGGTCTTAATATCTGTTTAAGTAGAGCCATTTTTGGTACATTCCAGTGCTCCACATGCCTGAACAAAACATAGGATAATGACGATTTCTTGACTGAGAAGAAGCAAATAATAAATTTGATCAACTTACCTGCACACCTTCCCTGTCTGGGAATCAAAATAGTATTCTGTGTAACCAGTAGCTGGCGGAAAACACCAAAGCAAATCATCATATGATCATCGAAATCTGAACGATAGACTTGTAAAATCATATATCAGGTTTTTTTTATGTTATAAAGTTAAGTTTTATTTCCCGAAGTATTAAATGGTTGAAGTAGAATGCATGCAGATCCAAGTAACAAAGCGGAAGTACTAAAAACACCTGAGAGAATCGGTCTCCAAGGAAACGACATTACAGAGCTGAATCGCCAGTGACCAATACCCTTGTCCTGTTTATTGGATGCAGCTCCATCATCAGTTTAAGCATGAAAATTCAGAGGTACTTCAAGTTTTTTACTCTCAGACTAACAAACTTATGTTCTAAGTTCCAAACATCATTTACTTAACTGTGCCAAATTAGAAAAACAAACCTCATAGTCTTCCCATTTTGTTAGTTTCATATTAGACTTTACAAGTAACGAGCCAAAGTTTGTACAATTTCTTTTAAAACGGTGAAGCCCTTCAAATGAACCAGCTGGATCGGCAAACTCGCAGTCATCATTATATGCATTCAGCGTCAGATTTCCTGAGAAACGAGGATGATGAATTTATGACTATTTGATGGTCAGTAATTCTGATAATATGCATAATGTCATAGCAGTAAATCTTAAATGCGTATAAAATGAAACATAAACACTAATATAGCACGAGGCCCACAAAAAGAATTTTATCATAAATATTTCATAGTTGTCATAACCATAAAACCTCATAATGTGAGAACCAGTAAATGTTTATGGGAAGAAATTTACGCTAAGAGAAAGATGTATGCATATTGTTTTCTTTTTCTTGTCATGTGTGGTCCTTTTTGTCTTGCCATCTTGGGAACAATTGAGTTTGACTATATAACTGTTGAGAAAGATGACCCTCTACTAAATGCATAATTAAAATAAGTAGTGATAGAACAAGCAAACCACAAATCAATTCCGATGATTTTTATAGAGGTTCGATCACAATCACCGTGATCTAATCCTCTCGTTGAGTTCTGATCGATCCTTCGATCCCTACTCGAGTATCCACCAATCTATTCGTTCCCGGTCGAAGATAAACCATCTACAATCCAAACCTTTCGAACACATTTGTCTTGCTCGATTCGCTTCTCATAACCCGAAAGGAAGCTTCCACAAAGTTTTACAACTTTGATGATTCTTGGATGTAGAATTGGAATCACTAAGTAACACTCTATACTTGAGTACACTTGCATATGATAGGTACACAAGTGGTGAAAAGTTGGCTTTAAGTGTAGGAAATGAGATTTTGAAAGTGCTTGATGTTTAAACACAAAATATAGGAGTATAAAAATGTGTCTTGATGTCTAAAACTCATGTATAAACTCTTATTTATAAGACTTCAAACTCTACTTAAGTGTTTAGGAGAGTTGGTTAGATTTGGATTAAAAAAAAGATGACTTTACTTAAGCTCGGGCAAAAATCTACACAAATTCGGTCGACCATTTGAAGAACGGTTGTCCGAAAATAAGAGTTGACTTTGTCAAAATTAAGTTTTCGGTTGACCGAACAAAAGTTAATAATCGATCACCAACTTCCAATATTTTTTGTCGAATTTCCTTTGATTTGATTTCGGTTGACCAAATTGGGTTCGGTTCGCGGATCCAAAATAGCAATAATGATTTAATCGACTTTGTCATAATAATTTCGGTCGTTCAAGACCAATTTTGTCATTCGGGACCAATTCGGTCGTCCAGATCAAGAATTTGTTTTTTAGCGCCAACGGTTGAAATGATCATTTTGAGTCCAATGACTATATTGACATGTGGAAAGAGTCATTGCGCGTTAGAGACAAAAAGTAAAGGGTTGACCGATAAAAGATAGGTCGTCTGCAAATGAACAGAGCAAATGGACTCAAAACCGGTCCAAATGGATTTGATCGACCGAATAACAATCGGTCGTTCAAGTGGATAATTCCAGAGAGGATCCTAACGAATACTGAGATGGTCAATTGAGTCATCTATTATGGTTCAGCCGTCCAAACTAGACTGTGACAGAATCCTAGTGCTTAAGTTTGCATTTGATCATATGAACTAAATAAATAAAAAATTATAAGTCTTGGTCTAAAATTTTGTTACAATCTTGAGTCTTTGTCCTAATTATCTCAATACTTCTTCTCTTGATAATCTTAATAAATCTATTAAGATAATTTTCACACATACAAGTATATATATGCAACGCATGTAATCATGTTTATTCATTTTGATTGAATAAGTTGGTTGATTAAAATTAATTTGATTAATCATCAAAATTAATATATATTAAGCCTAAAGCCAACAATAACTATGTAAGAATCCAAGTTCACTGAAGTTACTTCAGTCTCGGTATTGTCAACCGAGCATTAACAAAGTAGTCGTTCTTCCTCATCCATAGAAAGGGCAAAAATGTTTCTTAAAAATTCAGAATTGTTGTTCTACGGGAGGAGGAGTGATTATAGAAAATGTAGAGCCCTCCCTTGAGTTTATGCCCACTAAAATTCTCTTGTGTTTCAGCTTCTCCAAACTCGAAGACTAGGAAATCATTCTGCCTCCTCAACCAAATTTCCGGAAATTTGATGGGCTCCTAACAATAACCTCTTGTTTTTGCTAGTGATCTTTCACAGCGAAGCTCCAAACTCAAATGACATTCCCAAGCTTCTGAACTTCAAATCCCAATTGACACACACTTTCAAGTGCTACAATCACACAAGGAAGGTATCTGAATTCGTTTTAACGGGCACTCTTCAGGTTGATTTGTCTAATCTAGTCGTTTTCGATCTGCTCCCTAATGGTTTCAGATGGCACCGGTCCTGCTCTACCAATCAAAACACCAAACATCGAAACTACCAACTAAAAGCAAAAAAAAAAAAAAAAATCTCATGAAACCTAATAATACAAATTCGTCTACACTTCCAACAACAAATTCCATCAAACAATGAAAATCGGACCTGTAACGAAATAAGACCGCCGGAAATCGTCCTTAATTGCCTCAACAACCCTCTCCCTCCCGACCACCGGCCCCACATCGTCGTCCCCATCGACCTCCTCAACGGGAGATGGCGGCCGGAAGAGGGAAGCGGCGATCCCAAGGAGCTCAAAGCCGTACCACGCGACCTTGAGCACGGCGTTCTGTGTCTCCTCGGTCTCGTCCGACCAAGCCTTGTAGTAGGTTCGGAAAACCCTAGATTTTTCTCAGTGGGTTTGGGGACGGGGAGTGGAGGGACGGGGAGGAAGGCGGAGGCCATTGAACCTGTTTCGGTTGTTTGTGTGGAGAAGCGCGGATGTTAGTTGTTCCGAGAGACTAGAGACCGAGATTGTTCTGATTTTTTGGGTTGATTTTTATATTGACCCCCACTATATAATAAACTAAATATAACTGTGCATTGCAAATAATATTTTATATTTAATTTTACGTCAAAATATCCGAGATTTATTTTTTTTGAGTTCTAACGACTTGTTTATCGATTAAAATAGGAAGATTTTTTTTTGTTTTTCGTCAAATTCTTCGTTTTAAAGTTAAACCAAAGTTGAATGTTTTTCAAGTCAAATTCGAACCAAACTATTTTAAGTCGAACCAAAGTTTGCATTCCGAGTTTCCCACGTTAGATTGGTATAAGTATATACGTTCATCCACCCCCATCAAATCGCAAGGGGTATTTTGCAAAATCCACCTCCGAAAAACACGAACGAAAAAGTCGCCTTCCAGCCGTTATAAATACCACCTAAACCCCATGAAGTTTCACACTCAAAACAAAACTAAGAGGGTGTTTGGTTGGGGGTACCTGGAATGGAATGGAATGGATTTCATTCCATTCTGGTGTTTGGTTTGTTTATTTTGGACCCAGAATTAGAATCCATTCCAGCTCATACCTAGGAATTAGAACCTTACCTACCTACCATAGAATGAGAATCCATTCCAGCCTGGTATGAGATTCTCATTCCATTCCATTCCATCCCAGCCAACCAAACACCCCCTAAAGAGTTTCCATATGCTCTCGACAAACCGAATCATGTACAAAGCAAAGCTTCTGCATTTGGGAGACGCGACGGTCACCGGATGCTACGGCGAGCCTATCCCTTATAGCAAGCTGAAGGACATCGGACCGCCACCGGAACACATACTCGTCGGCTTCAAGGTGGGCAAGACGGAGGTCGAAATCCGCCAGTACGGGGATGCCACCAAGTGGAAAACGCATTTCTACGGCGACAAAACGTACTCTTGGATTGTTGACGTGGCGCACTTCCGGCAGACGTTCATTGCCCTCATGTCGGACGGCTGTTTCGGAGAATTGGTTTTCGACGCCGTCAAAACTCCCGGACTTATTGACGTAACGATGATTCCTTTGGAGATCGACGGGAGCTTCGACAGGGATGAGGGCTTCACGTCCCATGTGTTCGACGTCGAGACCGACTACGGTGTTAGCGTTGTGGACGTGGTGGTGAAGGGGGAGAGTATCGTAGGAATTCACGAGTGGGTTTAGTTAGGGTTTAATTTGGAGTCTCATGCATGGTGGCTACGATGTATATGCGCTCTTGTGGATCAGTTCGTATTTGGGAATGCAATTAGGTTTTGTCCGTGTTGTTTGTAGTTAGTTACTTGTTATATTGTGATTAAAATCAATTGACATATTAATACTATTGTTTATCCAAAGTTTGTTTTATCTGTACACTTACCTATTTTTGTGGCATGTTTTAGCAGTTTCTTTGTGGAAAGTCGAAGCATGCATTCAAACTTGTTTTTATGCATAAAATTAGGAGTCTGGAATTACGGCTTCGAGCTGAAGATATATTATTTATTTTCTTAATCTCTAATTTATGCATACTCATCAATGTCAATGGCAATCATAGCGGTCGTTGCAGAAATAAAAATAGTAATTTACTAGTTCGTTGGTTTGGCATTAAGTAGAAATACCACCACCTTAAATTAATTCAAGTTTATTTTATGCACGTAAAAACTCTCAAATTATAAATAAATTTCTTGAATTAATTTAGTAAATTCATATTAAATTAAGAAATACCACCTTTGTAGGTGCAATTTGATGTTAACTTTTGTATGATTATACCAACTGCTTGGGTTAATCTAGTTCGGGTCAACTGATAGATCTTTGTTCCCGGATTAGCCTAGATCATATCCCCAAACACCATATGTTACATGTGAGATTAATTAAGAAATATTAAAAACTTTAGCATGCATGTCCATAATTAAACTAGATGAGTACTAAGATGGCAACTCAAGCGAGTGAAGAGCATATTGGTAGAGCGTGGCGTGAGGGCACCAAACATTGGCTTGTTATGTCCATATATGATTAGCACTACATTCAGAGCAGCGCAAATTCAACTAATTCTCGTTCCAAGCCAATTTAAGATTTTGTAGATTGGTTTTTGGTAACTAAAGTCAAAGGAAATTGGTGGAATTCTCAACCTCATATATATGATTTTATTTGCTGCAATTTAAGATTCGCTGGATTCTCCGTTATTAATTCCAAATCAAATTGATCTTGATTGCCAAAAGAACCACCTTTCCTCGCTACAAGTATCTATTTTTATACTCTATAGCGTGAGCTTGTTATTGTCTCGGTCTCAGTTAGTAGATCCGCCAAGTTAGTGTGTGAGCTAGGTTGATGATGGGAGTGATGATTTGGTGGACGTGACCTAGTTTTTTGTTGTTTCATTTGAACGAGTTAATCTAGAGCGTCCCGTGTAATAGTCTAGAATTTTATTTCCTATCATGATACAACGACTATTTATATATCTCAAGTTCAATAATAAACAAGAGGTTGGGAAGCCATATGGCAATCCGATTCACCAAGGCAAACATTAGTATAAATAATTATTTATTTCAATTTTATAGTTAATGATTATGGATAAGATGTATGCAACTGTGTCTACATAATAAAGTATGAACGTATTGTTGGATTTCGTCACATGCTTGTGTGTATAATTTTAATTTTTTATATATACGTAAAAAAGATCATTTTCATATTTTTCAACAAATTTTATGTACAAACTTCATAATTCTATTTCAATATACATTATATAATAATTAGTATTGAAATACACAAGTTGACCAAAAGTATTTTCCTTAAAATTTCTAAAAGACGAATATATTAATCAATGAATAAAATGCTTACACATTTAATTCATAATAAAAGACATATAAAAGAATAATTTTAGAACACGCTCTTTCACGTATCATGTAAGTTCAATGGTATTAATTTTAACGGTCATAAAAATCTTAAGTAGTGGATATTATTTAGCAGAATCATTGGATGTTTCAAATTCGTAAATTAATTAAATGCCCAAAAAAAAACTCTCTCTTTGGAGATCGAATCATCCGACAATTTATTAAGTTATAATAAATATATGTAATTATGCACATATTATAATAGATATAAATATAATATGAATGTGTGTTATGTATGTATGTATATATACGTATGTTTGAGTTGTCGAGTTAGATAACCGAGCGAGCTAACGAACGAGCAAAGCAATCCTCGTACTCAACTCGTTTATTTTACCAAGTGGATTTTTTTGCTTATGCTCGTCTCATTAGGAACCTAGTCGAACAAAATCAAACTAGATGCGGAGCATGAGCAAAACGTGACAGACTGGCAACTAGGGATGCAAATGGAAACTGATTATCCGAGTATCCGATTCGAAAATTACAATTTGGTTGGTATTTGATTTTTTTTCTTTCACCGAATAAATTTTGGAATTGAAATTGTTTTAATTTTTATACCATTTTCAAATTCGGATACAAATTCAGATATATGTCAAATCATATCCGAATATCCGAAAATACCAATTTTGACTTCCAATATATGTGATTATTAATATTTGTATTGTGAGTTAATATAAAACTAACTTATTTCCTATGTAAATATAAACATAATAGAAATGCAAAAATAAATTATAATATAATTATCGTAAAACAACTTTCCAAAATATTTTAGAATATACAACAATATATATATACATATATATATGTTATAAGAATTTGAATATTATCCGAATTCGTATCCGAATTTGAAAAGTTCTCAAAATCGGATACGAAATTTGTAAGTTATAAAAATTTGAATTCGAATTTGGTATGCTTATTTGGAATTCAGATACAGATTATACCAAATTCGAAAAGATCAATTTACATCCCTACCAACAATCATATTTATAATATAGAACAAATAACTTTTACTTTTTTGGATAAGCTAAGACGAGTGGGCCTTTGGCCCATACCTAATTAGGGGAGCTCAACTACTTAACTAACTTCAATAGTCCGCACTCCGTAGTAGTAGTCAATAGAATCCGAAGCCTGAAAAAAATGGTGGATCGGTCTGGTGCATTGCACTTCAAACTACTAACTTAAAATTATTCAACAAGAATCCCAATTCCACCCGAACATGCACCAAATCTGGCCATGTTGTAGAGAGAAAGGTCGACGATTGACTCATATTTGGGACCTTTACCAGTTTACCTTCCATCTTAAATTTCTTTCTAGCTATTTTCTTTATGTTCGTTTCCTTGTAATTGACATGTTATTTCGGGCCATAGCAAGTCAAATATTGCAAAGATACACAAAACAATACATTATCATAACTATTGCTTTCAAACAGTGGATTTTACAAATCACAAACGTTTTAATACGTGCAAGTGGATATTAAGCACGCATATATACAGGCAGGACATAAGCCCTCTCTAGAACTTTATGTTAATGAATACTATTTTTTTTTAAAAATAACGGCAGGAAATTCGTCATGTCTGACGACACACGAATTGTGGCATTAATGTTTTTTTTTGGCCTTTTTAAGTTACCCGGCTTTCCTGTATATGATCGTATGTTTTTAAATAAGAGTGGTTGAGCTAAGAAAATATGAAATATCCAAGCAGGAACCAGAAAGCTCTATGGGCTGCCCAAAACCCAGAAATCTCGAAATCCTAAAGTCTTCGTATCATCTAAAATTTAACTTTTGAAGACCTTGACTTGAAAAGCCGAATTAGAAGTCATATAACCTCAATTAGAATGAACGATGTAAAAAATTGGAGTCCTGAATCCTGATGCAGACCTGAACGTCGCTTAGCATCACAAAACCAACAAGATCATGTGACTGTGATCTGTAGCTAATTAATTCTCCATGCATTCACTTCGACCTTGTGATCGATCCGCAATCATTCCTTAATGACGTACTGTTGGAAAGGGTCACATTAATAAATGTTTTTTGAAAGGTTATACAAATAAATTTTTGATTCATATAGTAACAAATACAAGACAATTTTTTTGATGTTTTGATTATCTTTCGGTTTCATGTTCAGACTTGTTTTTTGTTTTTGGGGGAAACTTCAGGCTTTCAAGTTTAAAATCTATGTTTCTCGGTGAATTTTAACTTGCATTTACTGCAAAGTTTTAACATAATATTATATTTCCAACAATTCAGGTTTTTTGGTGGAACTAACAAAATAGAAAAAAGTAAGACACGGATTTGTTACATTTGCAAAGTTTCTGCAAACTGGTAACTGCAACCTGAGGAGCATCATGTAGAGGTGGGATACTGGAAAGAAAATATTCCATGGAAAGAAAATGATTCGATAACGACAAGGAAAAGGAACATTCGTAAAGATTCTCTCCCATTTTTCTCAGTACACTCCCTTACCACGTTAACCTTCTCAAGTTCTTCTACATCTTTGATATTGGTACTTCACCAACAAAATGTATTCTCGCTCATAAAAATAATAAAAATTGTATTCTCTCGTAATAGGTTCGACTAACAATTTATTTAGACTTTTATTTTCACTCGGAGGTAGGAAGGCAACGGAAAATCTTCCAGTTCCTATTACATTTTAAAATAAATTATACAAAGTTTAATTTAGTATCGGCAAAGTTCAACATAATTCTTACAACATTATCATCACTCTCAAAGCAAGTGATTTACTTAAAGGACATTAAATACCAATATCAATCAGAAGATTCATTATCTTGAGAATACCAGAGATCGAAAACAAACAATATCATTCACATGTCTAGTCTAGGATGTTTGTAATTCTAAATGAAAAAAACCCAATAAATTAGATAAACATAAGAAAAAGAACATCAAATTTACAGAAACACAACGACCCAAATCTCATTTCAGGGGTGCAAACGCAAATCCCCCAAGTCACTAACCAACCAAACCTCCACAATCCAAGTCAAATAAACCGGGAACAGTCGTTCCCTACCCAATTCCAACGTCTCAGATCCCCTCCCCATCCATCCAACGGCCACAATCCCCTCGTCGTCTCCACCTCTCACACACCCCAGCAAAGGATAAGAAACCCCCATCACTCCCCTCCTTCCTCTCCATTGGTCTCCTCTCTCATCCACTCCACCCAATCCCACCTCGACAATGGCGGCCTCGTCCTCTCTCACCATCCAAACCCTCGCCTCCCGCGCCCTCGCCGGCGCCGGTTCCCCTTCCCCGTCCCACTCCGACCGCCTCGCCTTCCGCCTCCGCTCCCTCTCATCCAAGCCCCTCCAGTCCTCCCCCTTCCTCCGCCGCCGCCGAGCCGCCGTCAAAGCCGCCGCGGTGGAGACTCTCCAGGGGAAGGCTGCTACTGATGAGTTGGTCGAGAAGTCGGTTAATACGATTAGGTTTCTGGCGATTGATGCCGTAGAGAAGGCCAACTCCGGTCACCCTGGGCTTCCGATGGGTTGCGCTCCGATGGGGCATATATTGTATGATGAGATTATGAGGTATAATCCTAAGAATCCTTACTGGTTTAACCGCGATAGGTTCGTGCTGTCGGCTGGACACGGGTGTATGCTTCAGTATGCGCTTCTTCACCTCGCTGGGTACGACAGCGTAAAGGTCAGTTCTTTTTCGGTGAAAGTTAGATCTGGATCTGAATTGTGGTTTAGTAATTGAGTGGACTGATCATGGTAGTGAACTTGTGAGAGAGGTTTGACTTTTTTCTACTGATGTTTGTTAGTAATAAAGAATATTGATTCTTGTGGGGGACAGTGTGTTTCACGATAAGTTTTCCGATGATGATTTTACTGATGAGTTGTATGAAAGAGGTTTGACTTTTCCTCTAAGCTAAGACATTAGGTGAAATTTCTTATTATAATTAAGGTTTCATGGGTGCCATGGAATGTTTTGTTTATATTGTTTGATTTTTTAACGAGGGATTTGGTTGTTTTGGTGTTTTTGCATCTTTTGTGTTCCTTTTGGTTTGTGGTGTTTGGTGACTGATAGCTGCAGTTAGGGTATGTGGGATAAAAAGTAAGGATGATGACATTATGTTGAAAAGTTGCTGTTTGTTAGTTCCTGCACCATTCGTGGTTAGCAATGAATTGCCGTCTGTGTCTTTTATTCACCAAGTGACCCTAGAAAGTATGTAAAAGACTTGTATTAGGAAATTGAGTTGTGGTACTTCTTTGAGCTTTAAAAGTTACACTAAGGTATTTCTGGTTCCTTGCTTTTGGTTCAAAATTCAAAGCTGTTTTATTGTTGCACAGGATGAAGACTTGAAATCTTTCCGTCAATGGGGAAGTAAAACTCCTGGTCACCCTGAGAACTTCGAGACTCCTGGAGTGGAAGTCACCACTGGTTTGCTTCTTCAGCTCTTAAAGATTCAAGATTTTCAAATAACATATTGAACTGGAGGGGCTAGATCTCTTCATCTTAGAGCATCTTGTGTAATTTGTCAGTTGTCATCCATATGGTTAGAGGAGTTTGATTTAGCTTTCTCTGTGATGGTTTATCAGGTCCTCTTGGTCAAGGAGTTGCAAATGCTGTTGGTTTAGCGCTTGCTGAGAAGCACCTTGCAGCAAGATTCAACAAACCAGACAATGAAATTGTTGATCATTACACGTACTGATCTTCTACTTTGTACCTTTGGCATTTGATCACCTACTCATACTTTTCTCTGAGAAACTGAACTATATTTTCAAATGCAGATATGTCGTACTTGGTGATGGTTGTCAAATGGAGGGTATTTCCAATGAAGCTTGTTCCCTAGCTGGGCATTGGGGTCTTGGAAAGCTCATTGCCTTCTACGATGACAATCACATTTCCATTGATGGGGATACTGAGATTGCATTCACTGAGGATGTAAGTGCACGCTTTGATGCTCTAGGATGGCACACAATATGGGTGAAGAATGGAAACACTGGTTATGACGAGATACGAGCTGCTATTGCGGAAGCAAAAGCTGTCAAGGACAAGCCAACCATGATCAAGGTTGTTTATGAATTTGTTATAATTACATAAGATGTAACATTGGTTTTGTTTTTTTGCTATAATTGCTCTCCTTCTAAATTATTTTCACTGACATTGCAGGTAACCACCACCATTGGTTATGGTTCACCCAACAAGTCCAACTCTTATGCTGTGCACGGAAGTGCATTGGGAGGCAAAGAAGTCGAAGCCACCAGACAAAATCTTGGTTGGTCTTATGACCCTTTCTTCGTCCCTGAGGATGTGAAGAGGTAGGAGAAATATAAAGTTTTTTATACATATACAACTGATACCTGATTATTTTAATCATTAATTTTCTCTTTTGTCTTAGTCATTGGAGTCGCCACACATCAGATGGTGCTGCCCTTGAGGCTGCTTGGAATGCCAAGTTCGCAGAGTATGAAAAGAAGTATTCAGAGGATGCTGCTATGCTGAAGAGTATTATTACTGGTGAATTGCCTGCTGGGTGGGAGAGGGCTTTGCCTGTAAGTATTTCTGGGAGTCTTCCTTGTGCCCGTTAAAGTTACCAAATGCTACTCAAATTTGTCATTCATCACTTGTATTTGCTTGTACAGACATACACACCTGAGAGCCCTGCTGATGCTACCAGGAATCTTTCTCAGCAATGCTTGAATGCACTTGCTAAAATGCTCCCCGGATTTCTTGGTGGCAGTGCTGATCTTGCATCCTCGAATATGACATTGATGAAAATGTATGGTGATTTCCAGAAGGATACACCTGAGGAGAGGAACCTTAGGTTTGGTGTTAGGGAGCATGGAATGGGTGCCATATGCAATGGCATTGCTCTCCACAGTCTTGGCTTTATTCCTTATTGTGCTACATTCTTCGTTTTCACAGACTACATGAGAGCTGCTATCAGGATTTCTGCTTTGTCTGAGGCAGGAGTGATCTATGTCATGACTCACGATTCAATTGGACTTGGTGAAGATGGTCCTACCCATCAGCCAATTGAGCACTTGGTGAGCTTCCGAGCCATGCCCAATATCCTTATGTTCCGTCCGGCTGACGGCACAGAGACTGCTGGATGCTACAAGGTTGCAGTTGAGAGCCCAAAAAGACCGTCGATCCTTGCCCTCTCCCGTCAGAAGCTTCCTCAGCTTTCTGGAACATCCATTGAAGGGGTTGCAAAGGGAGGATATATTGTGTCTGACAACTCCTCAGGCAACAAACCAGATGCCATTCTTATGGGGACTGGGTCTGAATTGGAGATCGCAGCCAAGGCTGCAGACGCGCTGAGGAAGGAAGGCAAGACAGTCCGTGTTGTCTCTTTTGTATCATGGGAGCTCTTTGATGCCCAGCCGGAGGCATACAAGGAGAGTGTCCTCCCTGCAGCAGTAACTGCAAGAGTCAGTATTGAAGCAGGATCAACACTTGGATGGGAGAAGTATGTTGGAAGCAAGGGCAAGGCTATCGGCATTGACCGGTTTGGTGCCAGTGCTCCTGCTGGTACAATCTACAAGGAGTATGGTTTGACTGTTGACAATGTTGTTGCAGCTGCCAAATCTTTATAAGCCTCGGTATTTGTCTAGAACTCTTTCTTTGTTGTCATTGGGAGGAGATTTTATTTTCATACCTTTCAACTGTAATAAAACTCCTGCTGAATCTCTTTTGTGCCCTTTTTTCCTGCTGGTGTTTCTATGTGAGACATTCTCTCCAATTTAGTGGAGATTGATGATGAAATGTAATTCCTTTAATCTATTGAATATGAAGAGGTTTTCTGAACGTAATGTTCTTTCTTAAACTGTGTTGCTACTTCAAATGTCATGCCAATATTCATCGAAATCCTTGCAGATGGAAGATATCTTTTGCCTTAATATGTAGACAGAGAAACTAATTTTTTTTGGATTGATCTATCTGTAAGCCTGCATGAGTTGAATTAAGTATTATGTGCTGTAATTATTCCAAAAACGTATCAAGTGCTGTTCCACACTTCCATCTCAAGAATTTGATAAGTGAAGAACATAAGAAGCAAATTTCAAAAAAATAAAATAACATAAGCAGGATGTTTGTCATTTTTGTGTTCAAAAGAGTACCATACTCCTAAATGTAACCATAGCTTCTAGTGGATGAGGAGCTGAATTTTAGCCTAAAAAAAATCAGGGAAAGATCTTTTTGGGGTATCCCTCAGACCTGTAATTCTTGCAACAGGATAGGCATCATTTGCTCTCCAATGGCTAGTGTGGAAGAGATGAGGTATGGTATGTGATGGTTTTTTGTTTCTATCAACAGTACCTTTAAAAGGTGAGGTGGGAATTATCTGATAGAGAAGGTGCATAGTCCTCTCGTGGTTCCCCCTTTATGCGGTTTCTATTTCTTATCCTGTCCAAACTCTACTTCTAGTAATATCTGAATTGATTACTAAATATATCGTCAATTGTGACTTGTGAGTTGTCCCACTAAACATCTTAGTGTGAAATCAAAAAAGAAATGAACATGACATGTTGGCAACTTGTTGTTACACTTAACATTTCTTGTCGTACTCTTTCATTTTTCTCATTGTTTTGGGAGTCTTTTGCGAGAGGAAGATTAATTTGGTTCTTATAAAAAAAATTCTTTTGCGTTATCGTATGTCTTTATATTACGCGTTACCATATTCTACCTTATTCACGTGCATCTAATATTCTACTTGTGGGCCGACAGATGTTATTCTACTGAGATCATCCGTAACCATGACTTAGACAACATGATAATGAGTTCTCTCTCTTTTCTCTTCCTTCCAAATCACATTTATTTCTCTTCCACATCAACTTTCTCTCTCCCCAACCAATTTTTTTTCTTTCCTATACTATTTATCTCTTAACCACAACCTACCTCTCTCATCCGCATCATCTTTTATTTTCACTAACTTTTATTCTATTCCAAAATCAATTATATTTACCCAAAACATTAATAATTCAAACAAATATATATTAATTAACAAATAATTATTTTTATTAATAAAAAAATAAAATACAAATTTATTTAAATTTTAAACCATTTTAAACCATTGCTGATTCATACCCAGAGTTGATGTGCCACATAAGTTGGGCGGGAGGTCCTGCTCAAACTCTGTCGTATCATAAATAGTGGAATATGAGTCTCTTTCGTCATCTACTATCATGTTGTGCATTACGATAAAGGCATTCGTGAAAAAAGTGGATGGAGAATATGGTGTGGTTGTGAGAAAGTGGTTGTGGTTAAGGTTGTGAGAAAGCGTTGCGGTCGTTAGAGAGTGAAAAAGTGGTTGTGGTTGCTAAAAATAAAGAGAAAAAGTGGTAGTGGTTGTGGTTAAGATTGTGAGAAAGTGTTGCGGTCGTTAGAAAATGAATAAGTGGTTGTGGTTGCTAAGATCATTCTGTATGTCTAAAAATAAATAATTTCTAGGAAAAAATTTATCAAATTTTATTAGTTTAGTAGTCGAGCCATTAAGTTTAGTGAGAGAAAAAAAGAAATGCAAGTTGAAAGATAGAGATGAGAGAGTGTATAGATAAATTATTTGAATAATTTTTTGTAATTTTACAACACATATTTTGAATTTTATGAATTTTTGGTTTATTCATGGTGATTCTGTAAAATTTTCATTAGATATTAATATACTTAACGGACGTTAAGGAAAAATTAACGGTTTACTGATGAAATGACGTAAAGTTAAATATTTTATTTTCCTATGACATTAAGATAAATAGTTTGATTTTTTATGATATTAAGTCAAATAGTCAAAATCAAGTGGCATAAAATCAATTTAGTTGTTTCTTGGTGGCACTCAAACAAATAACCCAAAATAAATACACATAGATAAACATTTTCAGGGCCCACTGAAACACACGAAAACATTCTCCAATCAAGAAGGATTAAAATCATTCTGTCGTCCATAGAAGTACAGAAACTATCATTACTAACATGCATGGTAGATTGCACAAACTATAACGAAAGCATATAAACATGCCCCATAACACAAGCATGATATGGGAGGCGACGAACAAAAGCTAATAACATCGTAGCTAAGGCCTAAACCCGGGGAGAGATTTATTCAGAACCATATATTAGTGCTCCCTATCTAGCATATAGGCCTAAACCCGGGGAGAGATTTGAGCTCGCAGAGGATTCTTCATGACTATGGTGAACTCCGGCTTCTCCGACAGATCGATTTCTTCGACTTGCTTCCACTCGAACTCCCTAACCAAATTTGCCACAAAGAACTCAAGGTGTAGCTCGGCGAGCGCAAGCCCCGGGCATATCCTTCTTCCCACCCCAAAAGGCATCATCTTGATCTCCCTACTTCCGGTTATATCCACGCCTTCCCCTTCTCCTCCGGGCATGAACCTCTCGGGCTTGAACTCAAGAGGATCCTCCCACATTTTCCCGTCCCACCCCATCTCCGCCACCGTGAAATTAATCGACGCCTTCTTCGGAATTAAGTATCCATCGATGACAATATCCTCCGTCACGGAATGAGGCAACACAAAGTGTCCCGGCGGGTGTCTCCTTAATCCTTCCAGTATAACTGCCTTCACATAAGGCATCTTATGCAAATCCTCTTCCTTTATCTCTCCCTCTTCTGAAACTACTCCATTAATCTCCTCAATTAATTTCTTCTGCACGTGCGGGTGCTTCACTATGTTCGCCATAATCCACTGCAAAGCGGTCGACGTCGTATCGGTGCCGGCGTTCAGAAACTCGGAACAGAGTCCAACGATCTCGTCATCGGTTAATTTGTGGCCGTTGCCCTCCGGGAGATCGAGAGCCAGAAGTGAGTCAACGTAGGAAAATTCGTATATAGTTTTAGTTTCATTTTTGTTCGGATTCCGACGACGAGACTCGATGAACGGCATGTAGATTTCGTTCTGGCGCCTGCGCAGATCCATGAGTCCTTTCCACCGCTTGGGGAACACATACCGGGCGATCCCCGGAACGAAGGCAAATATCTGAACCTTCGCGACGTAAAGAAGCAAATCACGCTGGACTTGCTTGATTCTCCTGATGGATTCATCATCCAATCTTTCCCCGAAACACATGAACACGAGAAGGCAGAACATAGCGTGCTGGAACGCCTCCACGGGGACCACAACTCCGTTTTCGTTCTCCTTCGCCTGCGACCGGAGTTTCTCGAAGAGAATCCCCAAAACCCAACTTCGAGCGGAGGAGTAGAGTTTGACGCGGGATGGATGGAGAATCTCCGACATGAGGTTCCGGCGGAGGAGGCGCCAGAGGGGACCGTAGCCGGCGTTGTTGATGCTGCGGCCGTTATTGCTGAGTAGGCGGAAGGCGTCGAGCGGCGGGGGGCGATCGGCGAAGGTGGCGCCGTGGTTGACTAGGAGTTTGTGCGCGAGGTTCCGGTCGGCAACGAAGATGGCGGGGCGGGAGCCGATGTGGATGGTGAAGATCGGGCCGTAGCGGTCGCGGAGGACGCGGAGGAGAGGCTCGAGGTGGGAGAGGGAGTGGCGGAGCCAGAACAGGTTGCCTATGATCGGAAAGTAGGTGGGGCCCGGTGGGAGACGTCGGCGGGTGATCGCGCCGGCGGCGAACGGGACGAGGAGTTTGGTGAGAACGGCGAGGATGATTGCGGTCAGGATTATGTTCCACAGTTCCATTTTTTTCGGTTTTTCCCTTCTCTCTCTCCTTCCGCAAACTCTTACGTCGTTTTTGTGTTTGCTGAAATTATTTTGCTTCGTTGAAAATTATACAGAGAAGGACGTGGATTCGGAGGAGATGTGTCACTTTGCAATCCACAAAGTAGTGACGTGTAATGAACAAAAAATCCCCCAGGAAGATTGCGGTGAGAATAAGAATCAAGTCGCTTTAATAATTAACGAAGGTACTTGATTTAGGTTATGAAATTTTCATACATGTTAACCGGGTCACATCAGTACTCTATTTCCGTTACGACATTTTTTTCTCTCGTTCTACTATTCAGTCATCAACTACAACTCACTTATAAAATGTCAACTTAGTCACATCAAAACTTACTAACTTCTATATCATTTATTTTTCTCTCATTTTTAATTTCCCACAATTCTTGTTAATTATATCACATGTTTTACAAAAATTAATTATATTACATATTTTTTAAAAATTAAATGCGAAAATTTAATTAAATTTATTACTTTTATCAACATTATTAAAGTAATTACCACAATTTTTTTGTTTTGTTTTTTTAAAATCATTTTAAATATTTTTTTTCAAATCTTTTTTTTTTCAAAATAAGTTTTTTATTTGTTTTAATTTTTTTGAATTTTATCTAAGATCACTTCCATATGATGTGACTGGGAGAAAATGTTACAAATTTAGATATTTTTATCCAATATAAAAAAAATTCACTATCCAATATAATAAATTATTTATAATTAAATATAAAACAAAACAAACTAAAACAAAATTTACAAAAAAAATCGACCTGGTCCTCAAAATGGGCGGCAGACCGCTAGATCCCACGACCTGACGGTCTCCCGCCCATTTTTGCACCCCGTCGAGGGGTGCAACTAAATGTCAGCAAAAATTAGGGCACCAAGGGTGCCCTTAAGTTCCATTTTTCTCTCTCTCTTCCGCAAGCTCTTACGTCGTGTTTGTGTTTGCTTGCGTGATATTATTTTGCTTCGTTGAAAATTATACAGAGAAGGACGTGGATTCGGAGGAGATGTGTCACTTTGCAATCCACAAAGCAGTGACGTGTATTGAACAAAAAATTCCCGAGTAAACTTGATTTGGGCCAAAATTGCATCCAAACTCATTATGATATTGATTGTTTGTTTTTTAATTTGAATTAAGTAAATAATCACAATTGAATTAACAAACACAAACATAATTTACTTTTTATTAACAATTGTTGACTCAAATTTGACATTTGATATGGTCTCTGAAATGAATGTGTTCTAAAAGTTTTACTTTTATATGTCAATTATTATAAATGTGCAAATATTTTATTCATTGATTATTGTATTCGTCTATTGGAAGTATTAACGTCTTAAACGGTTGTCCTAATTAAGCTTAGAATCTTGGATAGGAACAAAATGTGGTCAACCGTCTTGGATTCGTCTAATTAAGCTTAGATTAAAAAAGATGAATACAATAATTAAGGAAAAAAATGTTTGCACATCTAATTCATAATAATTGACATATAAAAGTAAAACTTTTACAACACATTTCTTTCAGAGACCGCATTATAGAGGTTGACTCTGAGGGTGTTGGGATTGTGACAAACTCGGCATCAGGTTGTGAGCGGAATTAGAGTGTCTTCAAGCAATTGCACACGAAGAGGAGGAACAAGTTGGTTGCGAAGAAGATGAATGACTTGGTGTATGTGAACTGCAACCAAATGTTAAGGCAAAAGTTTCAGCAAAGGATGGAGAAACCTGGATTTTATGAGCCCATAAGTGTGGACAACGATCTTTTCGACGAGCATCCATGATTGGTAGAAACTGAAGAACCGGAGAGGAGCTTACATGGACCGATGCCGAGGAAGAAACTTTAGGACATTCTTCTTCTTCTTCTTCACGGAGACGCTTTCGTCGATCCACATCCATAGCATTTGACGTGTCGTTATTAGGTGTTGGCATGGATGATGAGATCGTTCACATTAGTTGTGGACATCCAGGTGCATCGAGTTCTCAACCACCGATGGACATCGACGAGCAATATGTCCAATCCGACGATGATGTCTACGTCGACAATCCAAAAGCGAACCACTCCGACGACTCTTATGGTGGTGCTCCTACTGGTGGAGGATTTGATATGGTTTCGAGTTGGACATTAGATCAATGTGTCTAATAGAATTAGTTAGTTGACTTGAAATTTTAATTTCTCTCTTATCTTCTACTGTATGAACTCTGAGTTAGTTAACTATCATTGTAATCGTACTACTAAGCAATAAATTGTATACCTAAGTGTTTAGGTGGGTAGATGTGATACCTAGTGAGACATTGGTCGAGAAACTATGTGTCTTTTTGAAGCCTAAACATATATAGTATTTTTAGATGATATTTGTGCATTCCCCCCTATTTTTCCCGATTTTCCTGATTTTTTAAAATATTTTATCAAATTTAAATGATTTAAAAATAAAAAAATTGGTCGCCCAGAGCTGGGCAACCGCACAATCGCCTAGAGGTCTGGACACACCCAGTCGCCTAGGCGATACGTGAACATTGCCCATAACTATAAGCAATAACTTTGTATCTTTTGCTTCCATTATCACATGTAATCATTTCCTGTCTGCCCCGTGGATTCAAAGAATCTGACATGACACGCAGATCGTGATATGAACGAATGGTCAAATGCTTCGACATCTGGCAGATTCTCTGCAATGGAAGAAAACCGATTCAGACTTTTTGTTGTTTGGTCAAGAATCCAAAAATATGAGACTTGGTCTGTGTACTGATGGAATGAATTCTTACGGGAGTTTGAGTAGCCTTCATAGTTCGTGGCTCGTTCTACTCGTTTTGTACAATCTACATTCATGGTTAAGCATGAAACATAGATACATGATGTTGTCTTTAACTATTTCTGGTCCAAAACAATCGTGCAATGACATAGATATGTTTTTCACTCCCCTGATTGATGACTTAAAGAAAATTGTGGAATGATGGTGAGCAAGTGTGGGATACACACCATCAACAAACGTTTACAATGCGTGCGATGATATTTTGCACAATTAATGACTTACTTGCATATGAAAATCTCTCTGGCTATTCTGTGAAAGAGCACAAAGCGTGTCCTATTTGTGAAGAAAACACGTGTTCTTTGCAGCTTGTGCATGACAGTAAGACAATGTATCTTGGTCATCACAAATTTCTTCCAATGAGTCATTTGTACCGTAAAATGAAAATGACATTTAACGGGAAGAAGGAATTTGAAAAACCACCTGCAGAAATCAGTGTTAGACAAGTTCTTGAGCGGGTGAAGAACATCCAATGCAAATTCGACAAACCTTACAAATGCGGAAATGATAAGAGTAGTTGGAAGAAAAAAATCATTTTTTAACCTTCCTTATTGTGAGACCTTAGAAATCAGACATTGCATTGATGTGAATCATGTGATGCATGTTGGAAAAAATGATTGTGACAGTTTGTTAGGAACGCTTCTGAACATACCGGGTAAGACTAAATATGGATATAAAGTCAGACTTGATTTACTTGAACTTCGTATTTGGGAAAAACTAGCATCGATGAGTTAGGATAATCGTAAGTATTTACCACCAGCTTGTTACACTTTGGCTAGAAAGGAGAAATTAGTTTTGTGTCTGTGTTTACATGGTATTAAAGTGTTGCAGGGGTATTATTTAAATATTAGTTATCTTGTTTCAATGAAAGATTTGAAACTACTTGGTTTGAAGTCTCATGATTGTCACGTGTTGATGCAACAATTGTTACCCGTTGCTATTAGATTGATATTGCCGAAATACGTTAGACATGCTATTATCAAATTTTGTTTATTCTTCAACAAGATTTCCAGCAAAGTAATTGATCCAAAGTATTTGGATGAATTGGTGAATGAAGTGGTTGTTACGATATGTCAGTTGGAGATGTACTTTCTGTAGGATTTCGTGTCCCTATGTACGTGTATATTTTTTAAAAAAGTATACAAACATACACGATCGATTTCATATGTTCAACAAATTTATGTACATTGTTTTGTGTTTATTTTAATATCATGCAAACCTACATATATTAAAATAAATCACGAAGAGAGGATCATAACGAATGGTTCTCTAAAACCTTTTCGAAGATCCGTAGTTCCGTTGCCCGTCGAATCGCCCGCCGATTCGCCTCCAAGTGTTCACCAAACTCTAAACAAGATTAGAGAGAAATGAAATAGTTAATCAATCTCTTATTAAACTTAGATTCTAGTTAATAAGCACTTTAAAGCTCCACGAGATTTTATCTCCAAAAACTCCAATTGATTAAGAGAATTTCGTGGTGATTAGTTGAAAGATTAGGAAGAGAGAGAATTTGCATTAATATTAATTGTGTGTATTAACAAGTAGGGTGAGATGTCCTATTTATAGCCTCCCAAATCACCAACATTAAGAACTATTATCTAGCCATGATATCTTGTTTTTCTCTCTTTTAAACCAATCACAATTTGCCACATAATCACCCTCCAACACGTTTGACCAAATCTATTGCTTACCGTTATGGGCAATGTTCTCATATCACCTAGGCGACTGGGTGTGTCCTGACACCTAGGCGATTGTGCGGTTGCCTAGATCTGGGCGACCAATTTTTTTATTTTTTAAATCATTTAAATTTGATAAAATATTTAAAAAAAATCAGGAAAATCGGAAAAAATAAGGAGAAATGCACAAATATTATCATTTAAATGTAACTGTGGGTCAACAAAAATTAAGCGTAGCAAATCCCTCCTCATATTAGATATATGTTATTAACATCGTAGAATTTGGCCATTATTTTATGTAAAACTCAAATGATTGACCCCATATAAATTCCACGTCCAAGACTCCAACAGTAACCACGACATATGACGTGCAATCACATATTGTTAATTCAAAGTTATAAGTGTGTATGCACTCATTCAATATTTTGACTACTTATTGTATAAAGAGCATAGGATCCAGGTCGACTTGTGTCTCAAATCACCTGGTTCACGAGTTTAAGAAGCCTTTGCTTTTCTTTGCTTTCAGACACCATGTCAAAAACGAAGAATCCAATCCAACAACATCAATCACCAAATCCTCGGAATCAACAATTGCATACAGGAAAACCTCCATCTCTCTCAAACAATTGAGTTAAATGAGGAGGAGAGAAAACCCCCCTTATATGCTTGATGCTCCCCTTATTCGGTTTTCGAGTGTGGATCATAACGAATCATCTATCCACTACTCGATTATGTTACAATATGCGGCCTTACTAAAGTTGTGGGCCGAACGGGCCTGTTTTTATTATATGCATAGTAATAACTAGTTTACCCAACAAACTGAGAAAATGAAGTGCAAACTAATGGAAGCTACTCTTATATATTTTCGTATTGTTGCTCCGTCAAGTAGCTAGAGATGCTACTTTGTATTCATGGCAGCGTCTCACAGCCAAGCATTCTTTTGATTTTAATGCAATTCACCTTTCATAAAAAAAAGTCATGTTGATGACTTCCGGTATCGGAACAAACATTTATAATGGTATTCCCGGGTCAGGCCCTCTCCAAGTTTTCTTTTCGGTTTTTGATTGGACCAGGGACCTAATTAACGCATCGTCAACAAAGTTTAAGATTAAGTGTGTGTATATATATATGGGAGCTGGGCAAAAGTGCATGTTGATTTTCGGTCGACCGAAACTTAAGGATTAGGTCGACCGGGCACACACAAAGAGCTGGGAAAAATGTGGTTGTTGATTTTCGGTCGACCGGAACTTAAGTGTTCGGTCGACCGAGTATGCACTCGCCCAAACAGGAAAAGTGTCTGTCCATTTTCGGTCGACCGCTACTTAAGGTCCGCTCGACCGATAGAACTTGTTTTGCGCTACGGTTAGAAGATTGGTCGACTGAAGCACCCATTCGGTCGACCGTTTGACCCAATCCTGTTCACGATTTGCACATTTCTCCATGCGATTTTGGTGCAACTTATACTTGTTCTGACCTACTATATAAAGACAATTTTGTCCCCCTTTGTTATAGAGAACAATTAGATTAATTGTTATTGTTTACTTTACATTCTTGAGAGAAAAGAGAGAGAGCATCCTTGTTGATTCGGTGATAGCAAATTTAACTGGGTATCCTCGCCGGTTTTTCGTGTTTCCTGTAAGTCTTTCATTATAATATGTTTCTCTATATTAGATTTGGAGTTGTGTCGTCTGTGGTTTTTCCCGCATTGGGTTTTCACGTTAAATCTTGCGTGTTTTGCGTGGTTTGGATTTGCAATGGTGGTTTCTTTCTCTGTTAAATTTGTTAATTTCGATTCCGCTGCGTACTTGGAATTGGTTTTAATTCCTAACAATAACAACGAAGAATTATGAATTTTTGGATGTTTCAACAAAAAATAAAACTTAAATCTCATTACAAACACATTGAAAGATCCATTTTGGTATCAGTTATCCATTAGATAACCGAGTACGCCCTTAGCATGGAAGAACTTCTCAAAAGCAAGATTATCCTTAATATGGCTAATTATTGCAAAACAATGTCAATTACAGACAGCAATCAGCATATGGCTAAATAATTGTTGCTGAACTAAGAAAAAAAAGGTGCAACATCATTTCCAAATCAGACACTGACATTTATTTACTAAAGAAGCTGCTGAACTAAGCTTCTACGTGCAATCTACCTCTCAACCCCTAGTTGCGTGGAGAAATTGTTGCTTTGAGAGGACTCTTCATGACAATGGTGAACTCCAACTTCTCGGACAAGTCGACATCTTCGACTTGCTTCCACTCAAACGCTCTCACCAAATTGGCCACAAAGAACTCGAGATGAAGCAGGGCAAGAGCGAAGCCTGGACATATTCTTCTCCCGACCCCGAAAGGCATCATCTTGATCTCCTTAGTACCAGTTATGTCAACATCTTCTCCCTCGCCTCCCGGCATGAACCTCTCCGGTTTGAACTCAAGAGGATCCTTCCACACCTCGCCATCCAATCCTATCTGTCCAACAGTAAAATTGATGAACGCCTTCTTTGGAATTAAGTGGCCATTAACAACGGTATTCTCCGTCACCGAATGAGGCAGCAACAACTTCCCCGGCGGGTGCCTCCTCAATCCTTCCAATACAACGGCCTTAACATACGGCATCTTATGCAAATCGTCTTCCTTAATCTCCCCCTCATCTGAAACAACACTACTGATCTCTTCTATCAGCTTCTCCTGAACGTGTGGGTGCTTAACCACATTCGCCATAATCCACTGCAAAGCAGTCGACGTCGTGTCCGTGCCGGCATTCAAGAACTCAAAACAGAGCCCCACGATCTCATCATCTGTCAATTTACGCCCGTTGTCTTCTGGAAGATGGAGATCGAGAAGCGAGTCGACGTACGACAATTCGAACCTATTCTTTAGCTCTTCCACATTTAGCTTCCTGCTCTGACGGCGGGACTCGATCAACGGTTGGTAGATCTCCGTTAGACGCCTTTTGAAGTTCTGGAGTATCTTCCACTTCTTGGGAAACAACAAGTGAGCGATCCGTGGAAGGAAAGAGAACTCCCGAAGGCTCGAGGCGTAAAGAAGCAAACCACGTTGGGCTCCCTTGATCCTCCCGATCGCCTCGTCGTCCAGTCTCTCCCCGAAGCACATGAACACGAGAAGGCAGAACATGGCGTGTTGGAAAGCCTCCATCGGGACCACGACGCCCTCCTTATTTCCCTCAGCCTGTGACCGGAGTTTCTTGAAAAGAACCTCCAAAACCCAAGCGCGGCCGCCGTTGTAGAGCTTGACTTTCGAAGGGTGGAGGATCTCCGACACGAGATTACGTCTTAGGAGGCGCCAGAGAGGGCCGTATCCGGCATTGTTGATGGTGTGGCCGTCGTTGCTGATGACGCGGATAACGGCGAGTGGTTTCGGACGGTTGGCGAAGGTAGCGCCGTGGTGGATTAGGAGTTTGTGGGCTAGGTGGCGGTCGGAGACGAAGATGGATGGGCGGGAGCCGACGTGGAGAGTCACGATGGGACCGTAGCGGTCGCGGAGTTGGCGGATGATGGAGTCCAAGTTGTAGATGGAGTTGCGGAGCCAAAGGAGGTTTCCAACGATGGGGAAGAAGGGTGGACCCGGCGGGAGGCGGCGGCGGGTGATCACATCGGAGAGAAAAGTGAGGAAGAATTTCGCGGCGAATGCGAGGAGAGTGGTCGTTAGGAGTATCGCTAAGAACCCCATTTGATATCTCTTTATCACGTCTGGTGTTGTGATGTTACTTCGGTTTTGTTGTGGTTTGAGATGAAAGGATACATGGCTGTGTTATATAATAGTGTATGCGATCTTCTTCCCCAAGAATTTGTTTACGTAGTTATTTTGGGATTGGTTCTTCTTCTTGGTCAGCAAGAAGCTGGTGACGCGATCCAGATTGTTAGTTTGTTACAAGGTGACGTGGGGAAGAAGCTCCAATCACGAAGGGTAAATAGTTTGTAGGATAACGTCTTGCATAACAAGATAAAAAAATTTGTGGACTACTTGAAATTTTCTGATTCTACGAGGCGCCAAGTAATCTTCCATACAATCCGTTATTAATATAGTAATCTGAACAATTAAACTTAAAAATTATATAGCAATTAACCCAGCAAAATTAGTTAGTCTTGTTAATCCTGATTTGGGCCGTTGGATTATATTAGGGTTGTCAATTCTGACTCGAACTCGAAGTTCAGCTCGAATTCGACTTGAAAAACGTTCGACTTAGAAATGAAGTATCTTAATGAAAAATAAAATATTCTTACGATTTGGTTTCGATAAACGAACCGCTTGAACTCGAAAAAATTGAAGTTTGACTCGAAAATTCGACTCGAATTTTTTATTGCTTCGCTTATAATTTATTTATTTATTTGGTAATAATATAAGTTAATATTTATGACTTGAAATTTCGCTAACTTATTTACACTCTTGGGTTATATTATACACAAATCTAGGTTTTGAGGTGAGAATTCACGTGCAATACAATTGTTACCTTACATTTTGTATTATTTTTTCTTATGAATTTCACATATCAATTAACTTTTTTATTGAAATAGTAAATGAGAGAAAAAAGACAATGGAGTGAATGGACACAATTCGAATATTTCGTATACACTTAAATATATTTGATATTTAGAAGAATAGATATAAGGGAAGATTAGGCTCTCAACTCCTACTGCGTGTAGAAATTGTTGCTTTAAGAGGCGCTATTCATGACAACAGTGTGAACTCCAGTTTCTTGGACATATTGATATCTTCGACTTTCTTCAAAATGGGCCACAAAGAACTCGAGATGAAACAAGGCAAGAGCAAACTCCGAAAGGCATCGTCTTGATCTCCTTGGTGCCAGTTAGGTCCACATCTTCACCCTCTCCTCCGAGCATGAACCTCTCCGGCTTGAATTCAAGAGAATCCTGTTGGAATTCGTCCCCAATTCTGACAAAATTTGTAAACTAAACAAAATTGTGATATTTTGAAGAATAGATATAAGGGAAGAAGATTAGGCTCTCAATTCCTACTGCGTGGAGAAATTAATGGTATCAATTACTCAGATCATCACTAACCATGACCTACATGACCCGGTAATCATCTCTCTCTTCAAAATCAACTATCTCTCTCTTCCACATCAGCTTTCTCTCTCCTCAACCCACTTTCTTCTCTTTCCTATATTATTCACATCTTAACCACAACCCAACAAAGGCCACAACAACATATCTCTCATCCACATCATTTTAGGGTCCATCTTGGTAAAATTTTAAAAAAAATTAAAAAAATCTCTAAAAAATCAAAACAATTATAAAACGTATTTTCATCAAAACAAAATTTAAAAAAAAGTTAACAAAAAATTAAAAAAAATCAAAACAAAAATCAAAACAAAAATCAAAACAAAAAAATAAAAAATAAAATAAAATAATGGACGACCCGGTCATTCTCAACCTCAGTTTTTTAGCCGTTAACAAAAAAAATAGGGTCACCCACGACCGACCTGCTGACGACCTTGAATTTAGACCATCACTAACCATGACCTGGACGACCCGGTCATCAGTTCTCTCTCTCTTCAAAATCAGTTTTCTTTCTCTTCCACGTCAGTTTTCTCTTTCCTCAACCCACTTTCTTCTCTTTCCTATACTATTCACATCTTAACCACAACCCAACACAACCCACAACAACCTACCTCTCTCCTCCACATCATTTCGGGGTCCATTTTGGTAAAAATTTAAAAAATATAAAAAAAATTCTAAAAAATCAAAACAATTATAAAACGTATTTTCGGAAAAAAAATTAAAAAAAACTCAAACAAAAAATTAAAAAATCAAAACAAAAACAAAAAAAAAATCAAAAAATAATAAATTGTTCAAACGACCGGGTCGACGACCCGGTCATCTTCGACCGAAGTTTTCAAACCAAAAAAATATTTTTTAATTCATGACCCTGCCACGACCTTGGGATGACCCGAGTTTTTAAGCGGTAAGGGATGCTCTTATAGCGTTAAGGGATGCTCTCATTGTCAAAATTGTGTTCATGCATCTGTTAGTGTGTGGTCTACTGATTGGCTACTTCCATAGAATAGCAACCTAGTGATGTGTTTGCTGGTGGGTATTATTAGTTGGGTTTTTGTCTTTGGTATTCATCTAAAATTTTAAAATCGGCATTGAACATCATTATTTTCTTGAGCATGTGTTGCAGCAGACCTCATAGCTTCATTCGGACCGAATCGGTCCGGTCAAAAACCGAATTTTTTAATTAAATACAAAAAAGACCAGTCCGGACCGGATCGAAATTTTAAAATTCTCCGGGTCGAAACCCGGACCGGATCGAAACAAAACTTTCCGAACCGAACCCGAACCGACCGGTCCGGTCCAAAAACCTAGACCGGTCTGGGTTTTGCTCAGTCCTACCTCATAGCTTGTATCCCTTCTCTTCTTTATGAATTTTCATTCTTAAACCCGTCTTACCAAGCGTTTTGATGAATAAACGATTAGAAGAGATTACATTTGAAAGTTTGTTAAAATCCAAAAACCAGAGATGAAACTTTCAAAACAACACAATTTCTGAAATTGAAGAAGTCAGAATTAGAAAACTTAAGAAAACCAATTTAGATCGTCACTTCCTTGAGTGTCATCCCTCCTTTGTTGGGTAGGAACTTGTTTGTCTGCATATATCAAAGTTTAGATTTGACGTTAAATATATAATTAAGCATGTGTAATTTTAATTAAAAATTCCTAGAACGTTGTTGGATTTCACTGGCCTCCCACCACTCCTCTACTGAGTCACTCAAATTTAGCTAAAAGCATGAATATAAGGTCAACTTTAACGTTTTACAGGGGTACGTACCTAACCAAAAACCCTTTTAAAAACAACACATTACAAAACTGTTATGATGCACATTACAAAGTCATCAAACGAACGTGCCTCGCGCTGACTCGTTGAAGGATGTGCATGAGCGCAAGTTTGACCGGGAGAAATAGACATGACTCTAGTGTAGCAAGTACGGGCATGAGATCAAGATAAACATTTTTGATAGGTACCCAACTTAAAAACCAAGTTTTTTACGTAGAACGTGGTCTTATGGAAAGTGGATACAAACTATTTCCCCGCCGCACTGGAAGAGGAAGAAGAAACTATCAGACAAATTCTAGGAGAACAAGAATGTAAATAAAGGATATTTATTTGTTCTTAATAGTGTCACGCGGGAATGTATCACGTGACGTCGTGAACTTTAGTGCATGCTCCCATTGTAGTTGACGCGATGATTGTTGGGAGAGGATCTAATATGCACTAACACGACACGGATTACACGCACCACAAATTATAGAGAATATTGATTGTGGAAATTAACTTCTGACCATCTCCCAAACTTTGTGCAACAAGTAAACACGAATAAGATGAAAATAACAAGCAACCACACAACACACATGAAACAAACCACGACACACGTGGTTTTACAAAGTTCGGCAAGATGCCTACGTCCTTGGGGGGTCTCCTGCGGGTTTTCTTTCCTTGAAGCTCTTCTTCAACAAGAGAAGTGATGAGAATTAAATTTATACCGCAAGTGCACGACGTCAATGAAGACGTGGCAAGTACGAGTCGAACACAAGGAGGGAGAGATATTGTTATTTTTGTGATTTTCAATTTAGGAAAGAAAGAGAGAGAAATAAGTTTGGTTTGAGATTTTTGGTTTTTAATTATCTAAAGCAAGAATAACAAAAACTAAAAAGAAAGTAAAACAAATATGGTTGAGAGTCCAGCGGGTGGATGTTTAGATGTCAGGTTTTGTTTAGAGAAATCCGAAACTTATAATAAATCACATTAGTTATAAAGCATTACATGATAAATGATTCAACATAAACTCAAGTAATCAAAATATACTAACACGAAATTAAAATAATAACATCATTCTTCTTCTCATCACCCTAAATCCATCACCTCCACCCTTTGGAGAGAGTTAGAAACTCATGGATGGAGGGAAGGAGAAAGGGTCCTAGAGAAACTACAAAAGAAAACTAAAAACACAAAATAAACCAACAGAATTTTATTACTAAAGCATGGAATAAAAACTAAGGCTCTTTTCAATACATGATGCAGCCTTATTTATAGCATCAACCGGGGATCCCAATACATAAACGAAAAGTACACGCGTCAATACAGCATTGGTAAACATTTGAGAGCACGGATCGACTTTTGTGCGGGTAATCCGCCGCATTTTGTACATGGGTTGCGGCGGAATCACCCCCTTTTTGGCTCAGATTCGATCCGTATTTTTCCTGTGTGTTTATGGTATGATTTAAATGTCATTTGAGCGTCTGGATTGATTTCTTTACTTTCTTTTGAGCTCCGAATATATTTCTTCATATATTTGGAGATCCAAATTGATTTTTCTTTAGAACTTCTCCAAAATAATATTTTGGTACTTTAATTTGCAGTCGGGTCCTTGATATTTTTGTAATTAGGTCTTTGAATGCTTTTATGCTTGGATGAACTTCCATTTGAATCCTGATAATCTTGAACTTGGTCTTTATGACAGAAATGAGTCTTTTGCACGCGTTTATGCTCGGGATATGGGTAATTTGCATTCAGGTCCCTGTATTCTGTAAATAAGACTAAACACCTACCTTAGTAGCATTTATTGATATAAGATTAATCTAAATGAAAGACATATGATGCAATGTATGCAATGCATCAAGAAGTTTCCGAGATTACAAAAGATTGGAAGCAATATGTCTCCCAAAGCACTCTAGATCTCTCTCTAGCTTAATCTCTCTCAAGGAAATAAGTATTGTATGTTGTGTTACAAGATTATGGTGAAAATCCTATTTATAATGGGCTAAAACCGTACAAAGAATCATTTAGATCGTGCATAACTGTCTGAAAACGGTCGACCGGAATGCTCCATCGGTCGACCGGTTTTCGGTGAGTTCTCGTAACTGCCATGGGTCGTTCGACCGCTCACCCCGAGCCGGTCGACCGTTCCGCGCTTCTGTGCAGCGCTTGAAGCTCCTGGACTTTTTTCGGTCGACCGCGTGTCCAACACCGGTTGACCGATCTGCATGCTGATTTCCATCTTGCAGCTCCAGTCACTTTTCGGTCGACCGTGTGCCCAACACCGGTCGACCGAATCTCGATCAATCCTGAGTCCCAAATATCCTGGCGTTTTTCGGTCGACCGAATTCCCAGAATCGGTCGACCGATCCTGATATGATCCGAGCCCAATGGCTCCTGGAGTTATTCGGTCGGCCGAGTGCCCCGCAACGGTCGACCGATTATCCCAGATTTCCTGTACTTAACACTTCTATAAACCAATTCCAACAATAATGCCATGTGAGAGCAACTGTTCCCTTTGCTAGTGTGACGTGAGTAGGAGTGTCGATGGATGTCTAAATATCCGTTAATCTGAACGAGTCTAAGTTTGAAATTTAATAATTTATTTGGAAAAATAATACGCACGAAACCGTATTCACATTCGAGTTTGTGTATCTGCAAGGTCGAGGAACGGATATGACTACTGGCGTATGTGATTTGAATAATATCAGCTTCGAGACAAATATCCGAATTACAATATCCTATATATAAGTATTACAATGACATCAATACAATCTTAAGTGTTTGATGTGGGTTCGAATCCATATCAGAGTACATTTTTGCTCAAATATTTTATGTTTTATTCGTTGTTATTTTTACCTAATGTTGCTAGTCCTATAAAACTCACATAAGATAGACTTGAGTAGCCTAGTGTCATGAATCTGTGGGGCTGGGCTAACGATGAGTCTAGTTGGTTCGGTCTGTAAGGGCCATGTGTGTTAAAGATCCAATACCAATCCAAGCCTAATAAATTATTACTTAAGCTAATTATAAGTCCAACCCACTAACCCAATTTCTAGAGAATTCATACTCTAGATGTTTCTTCATTATCCATCACTATGAAGCTTCATAAAAGATTCAAAGTGAAGAAATCTCAACTCTTCTATAAGCTTCCATTCACACCTATAAATAGGGTGTGATCTCCCATTTCAAACCATCCAAGAGAAGAGTTCTCCATCATACAAAGAGTGAGTCTTGTGTTGTTGTGAGTGAGTAGTGTAGTCCTTTGTAGTAGAGTGAGTAAGAGTCTTGTAGTTAGGAGAAAAGTCTTGTAGTGAGTTGTATTGTTGTAACAACTTTAGTTGTGCAATATAAGTCTCATTATCATTTCATTTTACTACTTCTTTACTCAACAATGTGGTGCCCAATTGAAATTTTAATTGGGGTTTTGTAGTCTAGTTGATTCGGATAACCGCATTTTATTCGAATCCGATGGATCTCAATTTGGATTGTGCAAATAGAATCCATTCAGATACGGGTCCAAACATAGCATCTGGTTCGGACATAAAGTATAAATTTTTGAATACGAAACAATTTGGATATAAGTAAATCTGATATATATCTGCTCTGTATGACGCCCTTAACAGTGAGTACGTGATGCTCTAATGTAAATTGGACGCCCAAGGAATCATACGAGGAGCAAATTTACGATCCACTCGGATTATGGTAAGGGAGATGAGTTTACTTGTCTATAATAACGAACCATGTAACAATCGTGTGGCCGAACCAATATCGTTTCATATCTACAAATGATATGGCTATTATGATTAACAAGTTGAAAGTCAAATTGTACAAACTGCCACCGACATGATAGATCACGATAGCGCGTAATAATAACGTACAACACTAAGCTCAATTAAAAGAGCAAATTTATTTATTTAGTGAAAAAGCTGATTTCATCTCCCAATGCGCGGTAAGATCGTTGCTCGGAGAGGATTTTCCATGACAACAGTGAACTCCGGTTTCTCCTTCCAGAGATCAATCTCTTCACCATCGACTTGTTTCCATTCGAAAGCGCTCACTAAGTTGGCCACAAAGAACTCGAGAAGAAGCAAGGCTAGGTTGAGCCCCGGGCATATCCTTCTCCCCACCCCAAAAGGCATCATCTTGATCTCCCTACTCCCGGTTATGTCCACGCCTTCCCCTTCTCCTCCGGGCATGAACCTTTCGGGCTTGAACTCAAGAGTATCCTCCCACGTCTTTCCGTCCCTCCCAATCTCCGCCACCAAAAAGTTAATCGATGCATGCCTTGGAAACAAGTACCCGTCCACGACGATATCCTCAGTAGTAGTGTGCGGCAACAGGAAGTGGGATGGTGGATGCAGTCTCAATCCTTCCAACACAACCGCCTTTAGATAAGGCATCTTTTGTAAATCCTCTTCCTTTATCTTCTCCTCCGAAACAACTTCATTAATCTCGTCTATGAGTTTCTTCTGCACGTGCGGGTGCTTCACCACGTTCGCCATAATCCACTGCAAAGCAGTCGATGTCGTATCGCTCCCGGCGTTCAGAAACTCGGAGCAAAGCCCCATAATCTCTTCGTCTGTCAACTTCTTACCGTTGTCCTTCGGGACTTCGAGAACAACGAGCGAGTCGACATAGGAGAGTTCAAACGTATTCTTCGACTCTTCCACGTTTCGGTTCCGGCACCGAATACGACGGGACTCGATCAACGGCAGGTAGATCTCTCTCTGGCGCCTGTACAGATCCACGAGCCCTTCCCAACGTTTGCGGAGCACGTAACGAGCGAACCATGGAAAGAACACAAATATACGAACCTTGTCGAAGTGAAGAAGCAAATCACGATTGACTTGTTTCAATCTCTCAACCGCATCGTCGTCCAATCTCTCCCCGAAACACATGAACACGAGAAGACAGAACAGGGAGTGCTGGAACGCCTCCCCGGGGAGCACAACTCCGTCTCTATTTCCCTCCGCCTGCGACTTGAGTTTCTCGAAAAGAATCTCCAAAACCCAACTTCGAGCTGAGGAGTATAGTTTGATGCGGTAAGGGTGGAGGATCTCCGACATGAGGTTACGACGGAGGAGGCGCCAGAGAGGACCGTAGCCGGCCCTGTTGATGTTGCGGTCGTTATTGCTGATGAAGCTTAAGGCCTCGTGGGGTTTGGGACGGTTGGCGAAGATGGCGCCGTGTTGAACGAGAAGTTTGTGCGCAAGGTGGCGGTCAGCGACGATGATGGTGGAGTGGGAGCCGATGTGGAGAGTGAAAATGGGGCCGTAACGGTCACGTAGGTCGCGGAGGAGAGGTTCGAGGTTGGAGAGGGAGTGGCGGAGCCAGAATTGGTTCCCGATGATCGGAAAGATAGTAGGGCTTGGCGGGAGACGACGGCGGGTGATCACGCCGGTGGCAAAGGTGAAGAGGAGTGTGGTGGCGACGCCGAGGAAGATCGTAGCTAGCAGTACCTCCATTTGGACTCTAATGTTTGTTGGTATTTGGAGTTGGAGAAGAGAGGTATTATTTCGAGTTCCGTTGGAATGTTTTCTCAACTTTGTTGTCTACTCTACCAGTCGGCTTGTGATTTATAAAGAGCACGAGGACTTCGATTCGTATTGGATTTTGTGAAGCAGCGCAATGCAGCTCTTTAGGCTTGCGAACTTCAAGAATGTTTGTTGGATTTGTTTTGATGGCCGTGGACCTCATGCTCCGGATAGGGTTGCGTTTTTCAAGGCCATTGTGTACTTCAAGGGCTAGTGTGGTTTCAGATAAAATGATGTATGTGCGTTTTTTATTTATAATTAAGGATGTATGTGCGTTACGTGCTTATTTGCGATTGTCAATTAGTTTTAAAAAATTGTGACTAGTAGCTAGTTAGACTAATCCTCAGTCCCTAAACTCCAAAAGTGACTAAAATCCATTTGCAAGATCTTTAATTCTCAAATGCTGTTATGGTTGTTATGCTTGTCACGGTATGAGCTGACCTCGTCTATAAATATAATTATGAATCCTCTTGATGATTAAAGAGAACCATTTATTTAGCTTGACTCTCCACAAATCACCTCGGCTAGTGAGGTTTGGGCCTTCTTGGGGAGTATTTTCTCTGTTCAATCTCGTTCTAGTTATTTCCAGTACAAATCTGAGCTTCTGGGGTTGAAGAAAAGAGTTCTTAGTGTTACTGATGTTGCGCAAATAGGCCAAGTCAATTGCGTTCGGTCGGGTGGAGTCACTGAGCTATTAACTCGACCGAGACATGCTCGACTCTTGTAACGTCAACAATCGGCTTGCATGTGGTGACGAATTCGATGGATGGCCGTTTTATTGCATATCTGAGTTTAGTTCTGTTGTATTATGGGATTTTTGTTTTTGAAAAACATTTGCTTGTGAAGGTCTTGAAGACTAGCACCGCATGTTCCATAGCTGTTAATGGTTGTGTTCTTCAAGGGTTCGTGTTGTTATGTGTCTTACATTTGTTACTCTTATTTTGTAATAAAAAAATGTTTTTTTTTGGACCATTAGCTAGCTACATTAATTCTCAAATTTGCACTCCATGAACTCACCAAAATGCCAACATTTATTTCGTGGTTTTTTTTGAAGAGCTTAGGGCATCGATACGTGAACCACACAATTCGGAAAAATGTCAAACAGTTAAACTCGATCGGGTCAACTATCACGTCATTCGAAAAGAGCATGAGGTCATCGACCAACTTTTTCCATAAAATTGAAGGAAAATTTGAGATGTTAACTTCAAGTAATTTCAATCATCCATCGATATTTCATCTTTAGGTAACAGCAAATTTGCACTGTCTTTGTTTTGTAGTGTGGGAAGTAAATGCTTCAGCTATCGCAAATTGAATCTTAATAATATTGTAGACACCCCTCGCCTCTAGGTTAGATCAAGTTTCTAATACATCCACCTTTCACCCCTCGCGACGAAAACTCGACCAGAATCACCTTTTCAAGCTACTGAACTCCCTCTGGTCACTTTGGAAGGAGCGCTGCAGCAGTCTCTACAGTCGCCCCAATCGGATGAGACAACCAAGCTCTATTATCATACATACATACATACTAATGATATCTATTTATTAATTTTTTGAAAGCAATGTATTTATTTATTATTAAAAACTCAAAGCTAAATCGTTACAGACAGCTATCAACATGATACCTATTAATATTGTGACAATATGGTAGAAACATACCAACATAAATTCTCAAACGAGAACTTGAGAAGCCTTTCGACACTATAAACAACAAAAAATAGACACTTACTAAAAAGAAGCTGTTGAGTTGAGCGGGTACATTCTACCTGTACTTTTATCTCGTATTACGTGGAGAGATGGTTGCTCGTAGAGGATTCTTCATGACAACCGTGAACTCTGGTTTCTCAGAGAGGTCAATCTCCTCATCAGTAACTTGTTTCCACTCCAACTCCCTGACCAAATTGGCCAAAAAGAACTCAAGATGAAGCAAGGCTAGGTTGAGGCCCGGGCATATTCTTCTCCCCACCCCGAAAGGCATCATCTTGATCTCCCTGCTCCCGGTTATATCCATGTCTTCCCCCTCTCCTCCGGGCATGAACCTTTCCGGTTTGAACTCAAAAGGATCATCCCACGTCCTTCTGTCCCATCCCATCTCCGCCACCGTGAAATTAATCCTCGCCTCCTTTGGTATCAAATAGCCATCAATAACTATATCCTCCGTAACAGTGTGAGGCAACACGAAGTGGGCTGGTGGATGCCGTCTCAATCCCTCCAACACAACCGCCTTCACATAAGGCATACTTTGCAAATCCTCTTCCTTAATCTCCTCCTCATCTGAAACGACTCCATTAATCTCCTCAATTAATTTCTTCTGCACGTGCGGGTGCTTCACGACGTTCGCCATAATCCACTGCAAAGCAGTCGACGTCGTGTCCGTGCCGGCGTTCAGAAACTCGGAACAGAGTCCAACGATCTCTTCATTAGTTAATTTGCACCTGTTGTCCTCCGGGAGATCGAGAGCGAGAAGTGAGTCGACGTAGGAGAATTCAAATTTATTCTCAGTCTCTTCCTTATTTTGCAGTCGGCCCAGGCGACGACGGGACTCAATCAACGGCAGGTAGATCTCTCTCTGGCGCCTACGCCGCTCCATGAGGCATTCCCACCGTTTGGGGAACACATAGCGAGCGATCGACGGAAAGAAGGTGAAAACCTGAATCTTAGCGAAGTAAAGAAGCAAATCACGATTGACCTGTTTGATTCTCCCAACCGCCTCATCCTCCAATCTCTCCCCGAAGCACATGAACACGAGAAGGCAGAACATGGCGTGTTGGAAAGCCTCCATCGGAACCACAACTCCGTTTTCCTTCTCCTTCGCCTGCGACCGGAGTTTCTCGAAAAGAATCCCCAAAACCCAACTTCGGGCGGAGGAGTAGAGTTTGACCCGGGAAGGGTTGAGGACCTCCGAGATGAGGTTCCGGCGGAGGAGGCGCCAAAAGGGGCCGTAGGTGGCCCTGTTGATGTTGCGGCCGTTGTTGACTAGGAAGGCGAGGGCTTTGTGGGGTTTGGGGCGCCCGGCGAAGGTGGCACCGTGGTGGACGAGAAGTTTGTGAGCGAGGTGACGGTCGGAGACGAAGATAGAGGGGCGGGAGCCGATGTGGAGGGTAAATATGGGGCCGTACCGGTTGCGGAGATTGCGGAGGAGAGGTTCGAGGTTGGCGACGGAGTGGCGGAGCAAGTTGAGGTTGCCGATTATGGGGACCACGAAGGCCGGACCCGGTGGGAGTCGGCGTCGGGTTCGTATTCCGCCGGCGACTGTGAGTAGCAGTTTAGCGGCGATGGCGAGGATAATGGTTGTTAGGAGTATGCCCCCAAATTCCATTTCGTGTTTATCTTTGGTGGTCCGATTTGGAGTTGTTTGGAAGATATGATTATTTTGTATTTGGGTTTCTGGTTAGGGCTTCGAGGCTCGAACCAAAGTTAATTATTTTTTCACATGTCCGTGGCTGGGGCAGTGCAAAACTAGGGTCGGACCGGGTGATCGGACCGGACCTGACCGATCGGTCCGGGTTTGGTCCGGGAAATTCTGATTTCATCCGGTCCGGTTTTCGGTCTGCCAAAATTTTAAATTTCGGTTCGGTCCGGTCCGGACCGGTCTTTTTTTGTTTTTTATTTAAAAAAATCGGGTTTTGACCGGACCGGACCGATTCGGTCCGATCTTCGGTCTTGAGGCATCCAGTCCGGTCTTCGGTCCGGACCCCAGACAAAAATTCGGTCCAGTCCGGTCCGGACCGAATGCTCAGCCCTATCCGTGGCTCCTTTGACGTTCAATTCGAACTTCAATATCGTGTTTTTGCTCGACCGTTCAACTCGGCTTGTTTCTTCATGAGTCTTGTTAACCGATCTAAAAAACATACATGTACATAAAGTTGTAAACCATTGTCTCTAATGTGAATTTTTTAAGTTTATTTCAATTTTTTCAGATGAATTAGATTTTCAATTATAGTACTAACTGCTAAGTGTCAACGTAATAATAGCAATTCAGATAATCATTATCTACATCTTATTCTACACACTCGAATGTCGTCTCATAAAAGATGTCTCAAGGGCAAATCTCAACCTTTAAAGATTAAAAATTTCAACACCAGTATTACAGAAAAATGTCTAACAACAATCACATTTGCAGGATATTGTCTTTATAAGGTATTATAAGAATTTAGTTACAACTAGTATTTTTTAGATCAACCAACATATAGAAAATTCATATTATGGGGATTACGACTCTTTTTCCCAATGTTTTTATTGACGAATCTGCATTAACATAACACATCGTAAATGATAACAAAGAATCTTTAAGTGAAATACATAGATAATGTTTATTGGATCGACATGTTTGTGTTTATATAATTGGAAATGGATATTCATTGTCATGTCATGTACTAATGTGTGTATAAATATGTATATTTTAATGTTACATGTGGTGTATGTATAAGGATGTATGCTTGTATGCGTATATACGAGCAATAGAGTTGAACGAGTGACCGAGCCAACAAGTGAGCAAGGGTTCACTCAGCTTGACTTGTTTATTTTCTTAAACGAATTTTTTGATTTGTGATTGACTCGTTAACCAAACAAGTCTCAGACGAGTTGGCGAGCGCAAGCTGACGCGGTTGAAGCCCAAAAAAATTTAATTTTGATGTCGTTAGTTACGAGAGTCAATCGTATGGAGATCGACATCTACGTATGTTTCTTAACCCTGACGAGATGTCTTACATGAGCTGAGTTGACTCTTGAAGTGCCCAGTAGCATTTGCATGATAACCTTCAAAGAATCAATTATAGTCCAAATTGAATTTTTTTATTTATTTTATACACGCAATAACACATTCATTTTTAAGCTTAAATATTTCAAACATATGGACGACATTATATGAATTTGATTGTTGATCTTTACTATCTTAAGAGGAATGATCTCCCAGCTAACTAGCTTTAGTTGGTATTTTAACCGAAAGAAAACTTAGGTATCATGTTGTTGTCTACCTTGAATATGTGATTAAAGTATTCGTGGAATAAAACAGACGATCGGTCGACCGGAAGGAGTGTTTCGGTCGACCGGATGTGTGTTTTGATTTGTCCAGCAAAAGTGTCTGTCCATTTTCGGTCGACAGGAACTTAGGATTCGGTCGACCGGACACACACGAGGAGCTGGGCAAAAGTGCATGTTGGTTTTCGGTCGACCGAGTATGCACTCGAGTAAGCAAGAAAAGTTATTGTCGCTTTTCGGTCGACCGGTACTTTAGTTTTGGTCGACCGGTAAAAGCTGGTTTGCGATACGGTTAGAGGATTGGTCGACCGAAGCACCCATTCGGTCGACCGTTTGACCTATTTTCTACCCACGTTTTGCACATCTCTCCACGCGATTTTGGTGCAACTTATACTTATTTTGGCCTACTATATAAAGGCAATTTCATCCCCTTTATAATAAGAGAACAATTAGATTAATTGTTATTGTCCACTTTGCATTCTTGAGAGAAAAGAGAGAGAGCATCCTTGTTGATTCGGTGGGAGAGTTTGAGTCGGGTATCATCGTCGGTTCGTTCGTGTCTCCTGTAAGCCTCTCATTGTAATACGTTTCTTTATAGTGGATTTAGAGTTGTGTCGTCCGTGGTTTTTCCCGGGTCTTGATGAATTGCATACATTGCATCATATGTCTTTCATTTAGATTAATTTTATATCAATAAATGCTACTAAGGTATGTGTTTAGTCTTATTTACAGAATACAGGGACCTGAATGCAAATTACCCATATCCCGAGCATAAACACATGCAAAAGACTCATTTCTATCATAAAGACCAAGTCAAGATTATCGGGATTCAAATTGAAGTTCATCCAAGCATAAAAGCATTCAAAGACCTAATTACAAAAAGGTCAATGACTTAAGCACAAAAGTAGTCAGGGACTTAATTGCAAAAACCCGAGGACCCGACTGCAAATTAAAGTACCAAAATATTATTTTGGAGAAGTTTTAAAGAAAAATCAATTTGAATCTCCAAATATATGAAGAAATAAATTCGGAGCTCAAAATAAAGGAAAGAAATCAATCCAGACGCGTGGAGGCCATCTAGAACATACCAAAAACACACCCGCAAAAGAACAAAACAATCTGAGCCAACCAGGCGGCGATTCCGCCGCATCTGACGGTCAATGTGCGGCGGAAACGCCACATAGGTTGCGATCCGAGTCTCTAAATTTCGTCCAGTAGTGTAATAGCACGTGTCCTTCCTTATTCATACTTAGGGTTCCTTGTAGCGGCTATAAATAGCTCCGAAACGATGTTGTGAAGGGTCATAGTTTTGTTTTTTAGTTCTTCTCTTTAGCAATAAATTTCTGCTATTTTATTTTGTGTTTTTAGTTTTCTTTTGTCGTTTCTCTAGGACCCCTTCTACTTCCCTCCATCCATGAGTTTCTAACTCTCTCCAAAGGGTGGGAGTGACTGATTTAGGGTGATGAGAAGAAGACTGATGTTATTATTTTAATTTCGTGTTAGTATATTTTGATTACTTGAGTTTATGTTGAATCATTTATCATGTAATGCTTTTATAACTAATGTGATTTATTATAAGTTTCAGAATTCTCTAAACAAAACCCGATATCTAATCCCCCACCCGCTGGACTCTCATCCATATTTCTTTTCTTTTTAGTTTTTCTTTTGTTGTTCTTGCTTTAGAAAATTAAAAACCAAAAATCTCAAACAAACATATTTCTCTCTCTTTCTTCCTTAATTCGAAAATCACAAAAATAACAATATCTCTCCCTCCTTGTGTTCGACCCGTAGTTGTCACATCTTCATTGACGTCGTGCACTTGCGGTATAAATTTAATTCTCATCAGGTTTCCACGTTAAATCTTGCATGTTTTGTGTGGTTTGGTTTTTGGATTTGCATTTGCTCTCAATTTTTAGTCAATTGGCTACTATTTCGATTCCGCTGCGTATTTGAGATTGGTTTTAATCCTTAACAACTGGTATCAGAGCTTTTTGGTCAGAATTTTGCGGTTTTCATCGATCTTTTTGGCAAGTACACATGGCAAATCATTGGAAGAATGAGAAGTTGAGACGATGTGAATTTCGGCTTGTGGCAATTCAAGATGCACGCAATCCTGGTGCAGCAAGAGGTGGATGACGTTTTTGAGGGCATGGACGTGTTGCCAAAGGAAATGTCCGATCAAGATAGGTTGAAGCTTGATCGTAAGGTGATGTCAACCATCAAGTTGTCGTTGTCTGACGATGTTATGAGAGAAGTGTTGAAGGAGAAGACAACTGCAAGTATGTGGAAGAAATTAGAGGAAGTCTACATGAAGAAGTCACTTGCGAGCCGGATTATCTTGAAGAAGAAGTTGTTCCTGTTCAAGATGAAGTCGGGTATCTCCCTTCAGCAACACTTGGATGTTTTCAACGCAATCATCATGGATTTGGAGAAAGTGGAAGCAAGGTTTTCTGATGAGGATCAGGCGATCCTTTTACTTTGCTCGTTGAGTTCTTCATATGATCACTTCGTGGAGACAATGATGTATAGCAGGACCGACATCTCTCTTGCGGATGTCAAAAACGCACTCTCCTCCAAATCTGACATGGAGAAGAGGTCTGATGGTTTTGAGTTGAGCAAAAGTGAAGCACTTGTTGCTCGTGGTAAAGGGAAAGAAAGGAGTTTCTCAAAGAACACCTCTAAGACCAAGTCAAAGGACTAAGATATTATTTGTCATTACTGCAAGAAGAAGGGTCACAAGATATCAGAATGCTTTAAGCAACAGAACAGAGAGAAGCAGAAGGGTTCTAGTAGTAGTTATCAGTCAGGTTCAAATGTTGCTGAGTCCAATTCTGATTTTGTGTTGACAGCTATAGGTTCCTCTGAAGCTTCTGACGGTTGGGTAATTGACACTGGCAGTACATTCCACTTAACACCGAATAAACAGTGATTTTCATCTTGTCAGGTGGAATGGTTGTGATGGCTAATGGTGACAGGTACGAGGTTGCAGGAATTGGCTCTGTCAGATTGAGGACCCACGATGGCCTAGTCAAAGTGCTACAAATTCAGTGGTGAGGATGATTGCATATCCATCACCAAATGATCACTTATTCTGATGAAGGGAAAGAAGCTTGGACCCGGTATGCTTTATATGCTTAAAGGAGATACTGTGGTGGGTGACGCAGTTGTAGCGTAATCGTTGTCTGGTGAGAAGAATGCCCAACTTTGGCATATGAGGTTGGGGCACATGAGCGAGAAATGCATGACGGTGTTGAGCAAACATGGTTTGTTTGGAAGTCAGAAAATTGGCAATCTGGACTTCTGTGAATTTTGTGTTTTGGGGAAGCAGAAGATGGTTAACTTCTCAGCAGCAAAGCACACCACCGTTGCCATTTTAGATTATGTCCACTCTGATTTATGGGGACCCTCTCAGGTTTCATCAAAAGGTGGAGCTCGCTACATGCTCACATTTATTGATGATTTCTCCAGGAAGACTTGAGTTTAATTCTGAAACAAAAGAGCGATGTGTTTCAGAATTTTCAGCACTGGAACGTTATGATTGAGAATCAAACAGGAAAGAAAATTAAGGTTCTAAGGACGGATAATGCTTTGGAGTTTTGTTCCTCAGAGTTTAACGATTTCTGCAAGGATGAAGAAATCGTGAGACACCGAACCGTACGTCACACACCACAACATAATGGAGTAGCGGAACGTCTGAATCAAACTCTCTTGGAGAGAACTAGATGTATGCTTCTGAATGTTGACCTGACTAAGGATTTTTGGTCAGAAGCAGTGTGTACCACTTGTTATTTAGTGAACCGTTCACCTCACACCGTTTTAGACATGAGAACACTGGCAGAAGTTTGGACATGTGGAGCTTCAGATTTGTCCAAGTTGAGAGTCTTCGGTTGTTCAACGTACGCACATGTAGATCAAAGAAAATTGAATGCTCGGTCATTGAAGTGTATATTCCTTGACTACGATTTGGGTGTGAAGGGTTATCGTCTGTGGTGCAAGGAATCTTAGAAGCTCATGGTTGAAATAAAAATGTTGTCTTTAATGAGCTTGCTATGTTACATTCCAGGAAAGACACTATTATTTCTACTCATGTGTCAAGTGGGACTCCGGTTCAGGTGGAGCCACTGGTAGTGACTGTTGATGAGGATTCCAGTGTGATACAAGGAGAGAGTTCGAAATTTGAGGAAGATGAAGAGTATTTTTGGCAAGGGACAGAGAGAGGTGGCTGACCAAAAATCCCGTAGATACGCCGAATCAGTCCTTGCATATACTCTTAGTGCAGCTGAAGATATTGGAACCTCTGGTGAGCCGAGCAATTATTCAGAGGCAATTTTGGCACCCGATTCAGCTGCTTAGGTGGGTGCAATGAATGAAGAGATGAAGTCTCTTCATAAGAACCAAACTTGGAAGTTGGTAGAACTTCCAAAAAGAAAAAAGGTCGTTAGTTGCAAATGAGTCTTCAAAAAGAAAATCGAGGGTCTCTCAGATGTGAGATACAAAGCTCGATTAGTTGCTTGTGGTTTTAGTCAGGTGGAGGGTGGATTGTAGCGATATTTTCTCACCCTTTGTGAAGCATACTTCTATTCGTGTTTTGTTGAGTTTGGTTGCAATTCATGATTTAGAGTTAGAGCAACTAGATGTGAAGACCGCTTTCTTACATGGAGAATTAGAGAAGAAAATTTACATGTCCCAGCCGGAGGGCTTTGTGGTTGAGGGTAAAGAGAATGAGGTCTGTTTGCTGAAAAAATCGCTTTATGGGTTAAAGCAGTCGTCTCGACAGTGGTATAAAAGATTTAATTCTTTTATGGTTGGACATGGGTACAACAGATCCCAGTATGACTGTTGTGTTTACCAAAAGGTATTTCCAGATGACTCTCTTGTTTTGTTATTACTCTATGTATATGATATGTAGTAAGAAGCTAAGAACAAGTCTAAGGTTTCTGAGCTTAAAGAATTGTTAAAGGCTGAGTTCAAGATGAAGGATCTCGGTTCAGTAAAGAGGATTGTAGGTATGGAGACACGTCGCGATCGTACATGAAAGAGTTTGTTTCTCTCCCAGCAGCAATATATTGAGAAAGTCTTGCATCGTTTTGGTATGGAAGATGCCAAGTCTGAAAGAATTCCTCTCGCCGTGCATTTTAAGCTCTCGGTAGACTTGTGTCCCAAGAAGGAGGATAAGGCATACATGTCACGTGTGCCTTATACTAGTGTAGTTGTCAGCTTGATGTATGTTATGATATGCACTCGTCCAGATATTGCTCAGGCGGTCAGTGTGGTGAGCCGTTATATGTCGAATCCAGGAAATGAGCATTGGTCAGCTGTGAAGTGGATTCTCCGGTATCTAAAAGGTACAACTAAGCTATCTCTGAAATTTGGTCGATCTTCGTATTCGTTAATGAGGTTTGTTGATGCCGATTACGCGGGAGACCACGATAGACGAAGATCTATGACTGATTATGTGTTCACTGTTGGGAGCACAACTATTAGCTGGAAAACGACGTTAGCTTTGTCTACAATGGAGGCAGAGTATATGGCAGTGACCGAGGGTATAAAAGAAGCTCTTTGGCTGAAAGATTTATTTGGAGAGCTTAGTCCACGTCAGAATACAATGGTTGTTTATTGTGATAGTCAGAGTGTCATTCATCTGACGAAGGATCAGATGTACCACGAGAGGACGAAGCATATCGACGTCCGTTATCACTTCATTCGGGAAGTTGTTGCTGAAGGAGGTGTGGTGGTGAAGAAGGTGGGCACTGAAGATAATCCGGCTGATATGTTGACGAAGCCGGTTATTTCAACTAAGTTCATGGTATGCGTGAACTTGGTTGGTTTGAGTTCCAAGTAGATGGAGCTAAGACGATGACACAATGAGGAAGAAAGTGTTCCTTCAAAGATTTCCGGGGGCTATTCAAGGTAAAGGTGGAGATTGTTGTTGTTTACCTTGAATATGTGATTAAAGTATTCGTGGAATAAAATAGACGATCGGTCAACCGGAAGGAGTGTTTCGGTCGACCGGATGTGTGTTTTGATTTGTCTAGCAAAAGTGTCTGTCCATTTTCGGTCGAAACAAGATTCGGTCGACCGGGCACACACGGGGAGCTGGGCAAAAATGTTTGTTGGTTTTCGGTTGACCGAAACTTAAGTGATTCGGTCGACCGAGTATGCACTCGAGCAAGCAAGAAAAGGTATTGTTGCTTTTCAGTCGATCGGTACCGTTTCGGTCGACCGGTAAAAGCTGGTTTGCGATACGGTTAGAGGATCGGTTGACCGAAGCACCCATTCGGTCGACCGTTTGACCTATTTTCTGCCCACGTTTTGCACATCTCTCCACGCGATTTTGGTTCAACTTATACTTGTTTTGGCCAACTATATAAAGACAATTTCGTCCCCTTTGTAATAAGAGAACAATTAGATTAATTGTTATTGTTCACTTTGCATTCTTGAGAGAAAAGAGAGAGATGACATCCTTGTTGATTCGGTGGGAGAGTTTGAGTCGGGTATTCTTGTCGGTTCGTTCGTGTCTCTTGTAAGCATCTCCTTGTAATACGTTTCTTTATAGTGGATTTGGAGTTGTGTCGTCCGTGGTTTTTCCCTCATTGAGTTTTCACGTTAAATCTAACGTATTTTGTGTGGTTTAGTTTTTGAATTTGCATTTGCTTTCAATTTTTAGTCAATTGGATTTGTTATTTTATTTTCGCTGCGTATTTGAGATTGATTTTAATCCTTAACATATCATTTGGATGAACTTCCTAAAATGTCGATTACCGAGGACAATTTCTAGATGCATAGAATTCTAGTTCTTCTATGAAAACAATTTTTTCTCAAACATATTTGGATATTACGGATTCTTTCCGATGGTTCCTAAGCCTAAAACGACAATTCTAGCCTTAAACTAACATACGTTTTCACCTAGGGGAAAATAAATTTCAATTGTTCAGCAAAACCGAACTACGGTTAAAATCTATTTCTCATAAATCCAACACCCATCCTTCATCATACTAAAATAATTCATCTGGTGCCTGTAGGTGTTGGATGATTTTCGAAATTCAGGAACCATCTAGGATCATATTCATATCCGAAACTAAACATTCACGCTCGACTGCTAGCGAAACAAATATGAATATATCTAAATATTCTTGAGAAGTCAAACCTAAATCATTAAAAGTAGCAATCAACATGACATCTATTGATGAAAGCAAATATTTTTTATTAATTGAAAGGCATATATCAACACACAAGCAAATATTATAATGTTATAACATTCTATATTAAACAAGGTATAATAAGAGTCTACGAGTACATGTAGACCCAACTAGACACGTATTAATATCCTTACATGAAAGTACACTACCAGCTTAAGTTTGCGAAGGAGAAGCTTTGCAGCATCGTGCCCAATCAGAAATACAGATGTTTACTGAAGCAGCAGCAGTCGAACTAAGTTTGTACGTTCTACTACCTGTATTTCATATCCTATTGCGCGGAGAGATTGCGACTCGTAGAGGATTCTTCATGACTATAGTGAACTCCGTTTTCTCGGAGAGATCAATCTCTTCATCTCCAACCTGCTTCCATTCGAAAGAGCTAACCAAGTTGGCCACGAAAAACTCGAGATGAAGCAAGGCCAAGTTGAGCCCCGGGCATATCCTTCTTCCCACCCCAAAAGGCATCATCTTGATCTCCCTACTTCCGGTTATATCCACGCCTTCCCCTTCTCCTCCAGGCATGAACCTCTCGGGCTTGAACTCAAGAGGATCCTCCCACATCTTCACGTCCCACCCCATCTCTGCCACCATGAAATTAATCCTCGCCTCCTTTGGTATCAAATAACCGTCAATAACTATATCCTCCATAACAGTGTGAGGCAACACGAAGTGGGCTGGTGGATGCCGTCTCAATCCCTCCAACACAACCGCCTTTAGGTAAGGCATCTTATGCAAATCCTCTTCCTTTATCTCATCCTCTTCTGAAACAACTCCATTAATCTCCTCAATTAATTTCTTCTGCACGTGCGGGTGCTTCACTATGTTCGCCATAATCCACTCCAAAGTGGTCGAAGTCGTGTCGGTGCCGGCGCTCAGAAACTCGGAACAGAGTCCAACAATCTCGTCGTTGATCAGTTTCCTACCGTCATCTGGAAGATCGAGCGCCAGAAGCGAGTCGACGTAGGAGAATTCGAACTTATGTTTTCCCTCGTCTACTTGCTGGTCCCGCCTCACACTACGACGGGATTCGATCAACGGCAGGTAAGTCTCCTTCTGTTGCCTACGCAGGTCCATCAGCCCGTCCCATGTTTTAGGAAACAAATAGCGAGCGATCCACGGAAAGTAGGCAGAAACTTGGACCTTAGCTATGTAACGAAGCAAACCACGTTGGCTCTTTTTTATTCTCCCTATCGCATCTTCGTCCAGTCTCTCCCCGAAACACATGAACACGAGAAGACAGAACATCGCGTGCTGGAAAGCCTCCATCGGGACAACAACTCCGTCCTTATTCCCCTCCGCCTGCGACCGGAGTTTCTCGAAGAGAATTCCCAAAACCCAAGTACGAGCGTAGGAGTAGAGCTTGACTTTGGACGGGTGGAGGATCTCCGACACGAGGTTACGTCGGAGAAGGCGCCAGAGAGGGCCGTAAGTGGTCCTGTTGATGTTGCAGATGTTTTTGCTAAGAAAGGCTAGAGCTTTGTGGGGTTTGGGACGGCCGGCGAGGGTGGCGCCATGGTGGACGAGGAGTCTGTGCGAGAGGTGGCGGTCGGCGACGAAGATGGCGGGGTGTGAGAGGATGTGGAGGGTGAAGATCGGGCCGTAGCGGTCGGCGAGGCGGCGGAGGTAGGGCGCGAAGTTGGAGATTGGGTTGCAGAGAAACTGGAGGCTGCTGATTATGGAGACGAAGGGCGGACCAGGTGGAAGACGGCGGCGGGTTTTTATTCCGCCGGCAATTGTGAGGAGGAGTTTGCCGGCGACGGCGAGGAGAGTGGTGGTCAGTAGTAGTATGGTCCAAAGTTCTACTGTTGTGTTCATCTTTTGTGGTCTGGTCTGTAGTTGTCGTTTGTAAGATATGATTATAGCCTTTATAGGCATTTGGGAATAAAATTTTAGATTTTGACGTCGTTGGATGTGAGAGGCAAGCGTATCGAGGTCGACATCTACTTCTGTTTCTTAATCGTGACGTCGATGAGCTGCGTGGACTTTTCAAGAGGAGTAGCATTTGCATGACAAACTCCCAAAGAATCAAATATAGTTCAAATTGAAGTTTTTTATTTATTTTATAAATGTAATAACACATTTGATATTAAATCTCAAACATTTCAAACATATGAACAACATTATATGAATTCATCTATACTATCTTTTGAGAAATGATCTCCAAACCAACTAGCTTTAGTTGGTAATTTGAGGTTATTTATGGAAAGAAAAACCTTTTGTGTTTTTAGATGAACTTCCTGAAGTGTTGATGAATGTGGACATCAGATTCTTGAAGCAATTCTAATTCCTTTGTGAAAGCAAATATTTTGCACACATGTTTGGATATTACGAGTTCTTGTTCATAGTTCGTAAATCTAAAATGACAATTCTAGCCATAAAATTTCCACATATTTTGTAAAAAAAATTCTTTGCAATGCTACTCGATTTCAAAATTTCCATTTTTGAACTTATTATATGCGATTCCACAAAAATGAAAATAAATAAATGTGTAAATTGGACATTTATCCTATTCTTCAAATGACTTGTTTTGAAGCAAGAAAACGAATTAATGCATGTTAAATAAAATGAATTTATTTTTAGTGGGTAACTAAAAATGTTGTTTGGAACGATGATTCCTGAAATGAATTATAAAAAATAGATTCCTGAAAATCCTAATTTGCAGCATCTACTTTTATGTTTACGCTGAGAACAAATTTTTGTGCTTCATATTTTGAAACTAATACATGCGTATCTCCGCTAGTACAATTTCTAGCGCATAATGAGTAGGTGTCAATGGATGTTAGAAATTCGGAAATTCGTTCGCGTCCGGTTTGAAAAATATTCGGTCCGAACAATATCCGATCCGAATAATATTCGATTCGTGTAATATTCGGGACATGCGAATGCGAATATGGATATTGATACATCCGATCCGAATAACATCCGATCCGAGATTGAATATTTGTATTATAAGATCCATATCCATATTTGTATCATATACGTATGCAATACATTATTATACCTAGAAGTATTTATATTTCAACATTGTGTGATTATATTTTGAATGTATAATTATTAAATTTACTTATTCAAATAAAAATACATCTACTAATCACATTTATTGTTGCTTTTCAGTCGATCGGTACCGTTTCGGTCGACCGGTAAAAGCTGGTTTGCGATACGGTTAGAGGATCGGTTGACCGAAGCACCCATTCGGTCGACCGTTTGACCTATTTTCTGCCCACGTTTTGCACATCTCTCCACGCGATTTTGGTTCAACTTATACTTGTTTTGGCCAACTATATAAAGACAATTTCGTCCCCTTTGTAATAAGAGAACAATTAGATTAATTGTTATTGTTCACTTTGCATTCTTGAGAGAAAAGAGAGAGATGACATCCTTGTTGATTCGGTGGGAGAGTTTGAGTCGGGTATTCTTGTCGGTTCGTTCGTGTCTCTTGTAAGCATCTCCTTGTAATACGTTTCTTTATAGTGGATTTGGAGTTGTGTCGTCCGTGGTTTTTCCCTCATTGAGTTTTCACGTTAAATCTAACGTATTTTGTGTGGTTTAGTTTTTGAATTTGCATTTGCTTTCAATTTTTAGTCAATTGGATTTGTTATTTTATTTTCGCTGCGTATTTGAGATTGATTTTAATCCTTAACATATCATTTGGATGAACTTCCTAAAATGTCGATTACCGAGGACAATTTCTAGATGCATAGAATTCTAGTTCTTCTATGAAAACAATTTTTTCTCAAACATATTTGGATATTACGGATTCTTTCCGATGGTTCCTAAGCCTAAAACGACAATTCTAGCCTTAAACTAACATACGTTTTCACCTAGGGGAAAATAAATTTCAATTGTTCAGCAAAACCGAACTACGGTTAAAATCTATTTCTCATAAATCCAACACCCATCCTTCATCATACTAAAATAATTCATCTGGTGCCTGTAGGTGTTGGATGATTTTCGAAATTCAGGAACCATCTAGGATCATATTCATATCCGAAACTAAACATTCACGCTCGACTGCTAGCGAAACAAATATGAATATATCTAAATATTCTTGAGAAGTCAAACCTAAATCATTAAAAGTAGCAATCAACATGACATCTATTGATGAAAGCAAATATTTTTTATTAATTGAAAGGCATATATCAACACACAAGCAAATATTATAATGTTATAACATTCTATATTAAACAAGGTATAATAAGAGTCTACGAGTACATGTAGACCCAACTAGACACGTATTAATATCCTTACATGAAAGTACACTACCAGCTTAAGTTTGCGAAGGAGAAGCTTTGCAGCATCGTGCCCAATCAGAAATACAGATGTTTACTGAAGCAGCAGCAGTCGAACTAAGTTTGTACGTTCTACTACCTGTATTTCATATCCTATTGCGCGGAGAGATTGCGACTCGTAGAGGATTCTTCATGACTATAGTGAACTCCGTTTTCTCGGAGAGATCAATCTCTTCATCTCCAACCTGCTTCCATTCGAAAGAGCTAACCAAGTTGGCCACGAAAAACTCGAGATGAAGCAAGGCCAAGTTGAGCCCCGGGCATATCCTTCTTCCCACCCCAAAAGGCATCATCTTGATCTCCCTACTTCCGGTTATATCCACGCCTTCCCCTTCTCCTCCAGGCATGAACCTCTCGGGCTTGAACTCAAGAGGATCCTCCCACATCTTCACGTCCCACCCCATCTCTGCCACCATGAAATTAATCCTCGCCTCCTTTGGTATCAAATAACCGTCAATAACTATATCCTCCATAACAGTGTGAGGCAACACGAAGTGGGCTGGTGGATGCCGTCTCAATCCCTCCAACACAACCGCCTTTAGGTAAGGCATCTTATGCAAATCCTCTTCCTTTATCTCATCCTCTTCTGAAACAACTCCATTAATCTCCTCAATTAATTTCTTCTGCACGTGCGGGTGCTTCACTATGTTCGCCATAATCCACTCCAAAGTGGTCGAAGTCGTGTCGGTGCCGGCGCTCAGAAACTCGGAACAGAGTCCAACAATCTCGTCGTTGATCAGTTTCCTACCGTCATCTGGAAGATCGAGCGCCAGAAGCGAGTCGACGTAGGAGAATTCGAACTTATGTTTTCCCTCGTCTACTTGCTGGTCCCGCCTCACACTACGACGGGATTCGATCAACGGCAGGTAAGTCTCCTTCTGTTGCCTACGCAGGTCCATCAGCCCGTCCCATGTTTTAGGAAACAAATAGCGAGCGATCCACGGAAAGTAGGCAGAAACTTGGACCTTAGCTATGTAACGAAGCAAACCACGTTGGCTCTTTTTTATTCTCCCTATCGCATCTTCGTCCAGTCTCTCCCCGAAACACATGAACACGAGAAGACAGAACATCGCGTGCTGGAAAGCCTCCATCGGGACAACAACTCCGTCCTTATTCCCCTCCGCCTGCGACCGGAGTTTCTCGAAGAGAATTCCCAAAACCCAAGTACGAGCGTAGGAGTAGAGCTTGACTTTGGACGGGTGGAGGATCTCCGACACGAGGTTACGTCGGAGAAGGCGCCAGAGAGGGCCGTAAGTGGTCCTGTTGATGTTGCAGATGTTTTTGCTAAGAAAGGCTAGAGCTTTGTGGGGTTTGGGACGGCCGGCGAGGGTGGCGCCATGGTGGACGAGGAGTCTGTGCGAGAGGTGGCGGTCGGCGACGAAGATGGCGGGGTGTGAGAGGATGTGGAGGGTGAAGATCGGGCCGTAGCGGTCGGCGAGGCGGCGGAGGTAGGGCGCGAAGTTGGAGATTGGGTTGCAGAGAAACTGGAGGCTGCTGATTATGGAGACGAAGGGCGGACCAGGTGGAAGACGGCGGCGGGTTTTTATTCCGCCGGCAATTGTGAGGAGGAGTTTGCCGGCGACGGCGAGGAGAGTGGTGGTCAGTAGTAGTATGGTCCAAAGTTCTACTGTTGTGTTCATCTTTTGTGGTCTGGTCTGTAGTTGTCGTTTGTAAGATATGATTATAGCCTTTATAGGCATTTGGGAATAAAATTTTAGATTTTGACGTCGTTGGATGTGAGAGGCAAGCGTATCGAGGTCGACATCTACTTCTGTTTCTTAATCGTGACGTCGATGAGCTGCGTGGACTTTTCAAGAGGAGTAGCATTTGCATGACAAACTCCCAAAGAATCAAATATAGTTCAAATTGAAGTTTTTTATTTATTTTATAAATGTAATAACACATTTGATATTAAATCTCAAACATTTCAAACATATGAACAACATTATATGAATTCATCTATACTATCTTTTGAGAAATGATCTCCAAACCAACTAGCTTTAGTTGGTAATTTGAGGTTATTTATGGAAAGAAAAACCTTTTGTGTTTTTAGATGAACTTCCTGAAGTGTTGATGAATGTGGACATCAGATTCTTGAAGCAATTCTAATTCCTTTGTGAAAGCAAATATTTTGCACACATGTTTGGATATTACGAGTTCTTGTTCATAGTTCGTAAATCTAAAATGACAATTCTAGCCATAAAATTTCCACATATTTTGTAAAAAAAATTCTTTGCAATGCTACTCGATTTCAAAATTTCCATTTTTGAACTTATTATATGCGATTCCACAAAAATGAAAATAAATAAATGTGTAAATTGGACATTTATCCTATTCTTCAAATGACTTGTTTTGAAGCAAGAAAACGAATTAATGCATGTTAAATAAAATGAATTTATTTTTAGTGGGTAACTAAAAATGTTGTTTGGAACGATGATTCCTGAAATGAATTATAAAAAATAGATTCCTGAAAATCCTAATTTGCAGCATCTACTTTTATGTTTACGCTGAGAACAAATTTTTGTGCTTCATATTTTGAAACTAATACATGCGTATCTCCGCTAGTACAATTTCTAGCGCATAATGAGTAGGTGTCAATGGATGTTAGAAATTCGGAAATTCGTTCGCGTCCGGTTTGAAAAATATTCGGTCCGAACAATATCCGATCCGAATAATATTCGATTCGTGTAATATTCGGGACATGCGAATGCGAATATGGATATTGATACATCCGATCCGAATAACATCCGATCCGAGATTGAATATTTGTATTATAAGATCCATATCCATATTTGTATCATATACGTATGCAATACATTATTATACCTAGAAGTATTTATATTTCAACATTGTGTGATTATATTTTGAATGTATAATTATTAAATTTACTTATTCAAATAAAAATACATCTACTAATCACATTTATTCAAGCATTGAATATCATTATCCTTTCTAGAATATGGAGTTAGAAATTAAGATAAAGTAAATTAATATTTGAAACCAAATAAAGTTATAAATCTGACTATTTATAAGAATTTGTCTAAGTGAAAATGAAAAATGTTATAATGTGGGGAATTATGTTTACGGATGCGGATATTATCCGTATCCGATCCGAATCCGTCAAATATCCGAACGGATATAGACTTTTCATATCCGCAAACAATCCGTATCCGAATTCGAATCCGTAAATTTCGTACGAATGCGAATATGAATATACCTATATCTGATCCGTATCCGATCTGTTGACACCCCCAGTGATACTATACTACTGGGATCATAACGTTTGGCATAATGATTCTGTTATGCTACACCGTTTATTACAAGTGAATATTTATGTTGATAGTTTCGTGTTTCAGGGGTTTGCTTGATTGTTCTTCCTCGTTATTCCATCATTGGACGAGAAACCGCACATATGAGAAAATTCAAAACTACAAAGTCAGGTGTTTCTAGTCTAATTGCAGTTGTAAGCAGATAAGAGGTCGAAATTTCCTCATTATTTCCCCAAAGAATGTCGTGAGTAAACAATAGAAGAAAAAAAACGAAGCGTAGTGTTACGTGTATTCGTTTTCTTCACAATGAAGTCAAACTGACAATTAGTCGTCTGCATTACCTTAATACGTTGCAAAAAGTCTAACAAACAATATTTATTCTTGACTGTTTCGAAACTTTTCAAGACTTCAGTTATGGATGTCCACCACCCTTAACGGGTGCTCTTTGCCGGGCGCCCTCCGAGATGTCCGGGCAGCCCTCCCTTAACGGGAGGGCGCACGGGAGGGCGCACCCAGGGCGGGGCGCCCTGGGTGGATTCCCGTGCGGCAGGCCGCCTGGGAATCCGCCCAGAGCGCCCGGGCGGGGGGTCACGTGCCCCCCCCCATTTGTCCAATTTTTTTTGTTTTTATTTTTGTTTTAAAAATAAAGATTATTTATATATAATTACGATAATGTATTAAATAGGTAAATAGAATTTAATTAATTAGGTATTATAAAATAATTAAAAAAAATATTTTATAATTAATTAATTTTTTTTTGACTTACTTAAAAATAAAAAAAAAATCATAAACAAATTAAGAAATAATTGTACAATACTCATACATTTCGGAAACAAAATACAATACAAATACATAATACGAAATACAACAGAAATAAGGAAAGAAAAGACAGTCCTCCTACGGATACAAATACATAATACGAAATACTGATAAACTACCACAGACATATTGAAAACATAAGCACCTACAGATATCATTGTGCTTTAGCCCACTCTTTGAGTTCAGCAAGTGTTTCTTTATCGAATTCGTCATTGTTTTCCTTCTTCATTAGAGCGAAGAGGACATCAAGTTTCTTGCTGTTCTGTTCCCTTTGGAAATTCGCCTCAGCTTCGATGTGTTTCCTCTCTAGCCGTTCTTCGTAACGCAAATATTTTTCCTCTTTCACTTTTGCGCTATATTCAATTTGTTTCCTCAGTTCTAACATCTCAGGATCAAGTTGTGCCTGAAATGGTTGTTTCCCCTTCTTCTTTTTGGCTTTTTTAACACCTTCAGGACGCGCACATGTTTCGAACACCATTTCATCTGCTGACGGTGTTGCGTTACTCTCATCGTCGTCAGTGCTTTTTCTTTTCCCGCTGGTAAAACTCTCCGGACTTTCTGCAGCGACGTTTCCGGTGGGAATTCCAAACGCAACAGACTCTCATTTAGGGTACCTGCGTAACAAAAGTCAAACATGCATGAACTGAAATTTGGCGTTGTGTGTTCGTTCGTAGATGATGTGCGCTTCATGGATGATATCGTCCTCGTTGTAACCGCTTCTCTTCCTCCGCACCGCCTGGTCGAAGCAACCGACCCATTGGTTCACAGATGGCAATGTACGCCTCCATCGCCCCTTCAATGATTCATCGTTACGCTCTACTACACCTGGCTCGCTTGAGTCATTGTAGATGCGCTCCACACGTTTCCAGAAGGACTTCATTTTTTGGTTTGTCCCAACCACAACATCGCCACTAACAGCCATGTAAGCCGAGGCAAGTCGTTGATCCTCTTGTGCGGACCACGATTTTTGTGAGTCTCGATGCTTGAGAAGTCCAAGCCTCGATCCAATCGTCTCGTCTTTTGTGAGTCACACGTATACTGTAGGTCATCGATGCCTGAGAAGTCCAAGCCTCGATTCAATCGTCTCGTCTTTTGTGAGTCACGCGTATACTGTAGGTCCTCGATGCCTGAGAAGTCCAAGCCTCGATCCAATCGTCTCGTCTTTTGTGAGTCACGCGCATACTGTATCTTCTCGATGCCTGAGAAGTCCAAGCCTCGATCCAATCGTCTTGTCTTTTTTGAGTCACGCGCATACCATAGGTCCTAAAATTTAAATTTTAGATTTTAAATTTATTAATTTGTGGTTTTCTTAATTTTAATAATATTTTCGTATTTTTTAATTAAATGTTAATTAAAAACGAATGAATTGTTGATGTTAAATAATTGCGATAATGATTATTAATATATTTTGTTGATTGTTGAAAGAGTTTTGGAGAGAAGAATAAAAATAATGACGTGACAACAAATACTGTAGCGTGACTGGGTGTATTGGGTAATGGTTAAGGATTTTGTAGGGGGGTTGGTTTGTGCTGACGTGGCAGAGAGAGAAGCTGACGTGCCTGAGAGAGAAAGCAGTGCGCCCGGGAACTGCCTGGGTGCCGTTGATGATGCTCTTAGGTCCCGAAAAGAAGGGTTCCATGAATTAAGAAATCAATTCTCACTGATCATGAAAAGGAATGAAGCATGTTCTTGTATATCCTTTTGATCCATCAGATCAACATAACGTCCAATTATAAATGGGAACTTGACCCCTATAAATCTAGACAGTACTTCTTCCCTCAAATCACTCAGAAGATAACTCAACATATCAACCCGTAAATCTTGAGTGCTAATCAATCTTACCCATGCATGCCCTGCGGAGGCGCTGGACCTAGTCAAAGTAAGCTGAACAAATACCAAGAGGTCCATACACGGTGCAGAATAGTGAATAGTCCGTCGTCAAATACACGTTGGTTGCCCATATGTGAGACGTCTATAGGGTCCTCTAGACGTCAGTTATTTGAATAATATTTTACTCGATGTCTATTAGCCGACGTTTATTCTTCACATGTTGAAGTACATACGTCGATCATAATTTACAGTAGCGGATCCACATAGGTGTCTGGTGGGGCACGTGCCCCACCATTATAAAAAAGAAGTTTTTATTTTTTTATTTTAAATCTAATGGTCATGTGTTATTCTGCTAACCATGTTAGCATGTTGAATTACTATTCTTACTTGTTTTTATTTTTCCAGCTACTTTTATAAAAATCAAATATTGAATGATTATTTGGTTACTTTTTTAAAGAAAGATTTATTTTTTGGGTATTAGGGGTGAGCATCCGTCCAGAACTGGATCGGACCAAACCGAGGATCAAATTTTTGGTATTCGGCAGACCAAATAAATTTTGGTTGGTCAAGTCTGGTCCGGTCCGGTCCAAAAACCGAATTTTACTCACGAAACCTCGGTTCGTACCGAACTTGACTAGACTAAGACCCGAATTTTCAGTATCCCGTGGACCAAAGATCGATCGGGTCGGTCTGAAAATTCGGTTTGATCCAAATTTTGCTCTCCCTACTAGTACGTGGTGCCTCACCATACTTCAAATCCTGGATCTGCCACTGATAGCTAACAACCGACGTCTATAAACATCGGTCATAGCTTATATGCATGGGGTATAGACGTTGGCTGTAAGCTATGACCGACGTCTATGGGGCTTATATGAAAGAGCAATTGTTTCATTTTTATCTTTTATTCGACAAAATCTCCACCTGACAAAACCCTAGCCCCTCCGACCAAACCGCAGTGACGTCCTCTGCCACCACAGTCGTGCCCTCGACAACCACAACCTCCGCAACATCGATAGTCACAACCTCTTCCGCCACTACAACTACCTCCACCACCCAGCCACGTCGGGGTACATTTCAGTACACATTTCCATTTCAGTACACATTTTGTTTTTTTCAGTACACATTTTGTTTTTAGGTTTGTACCCAACATTATTTGTACCAATAATGCATTCTTTTGTTGTTATGAAAAACAATAATGAATTATTTTAGGTTTTGAAACATGTGTGTTGACAGAAGTTTTTAAATTGTCCCTCATGGGTACAACCCCGGAACTTGCATTGACTTTTCGTTTAAAATTTTCAAGCAAAAAACATCCAAAGATGTCATTTACAAATGACACATTTCTGAAATTCTAAGCAGAATTTTAGTTGGATTTGCTAGATTTTAGTTGAATTTTACAAATGACACAAATTTTAGCTGAATTTCAGTAGATATAAAATTGTTAGAATTTTAGTTGGATTGTTATCTACTAGAACCCATTTAATCTAGTAGAATTTTAGTTGGATTTGCTAGTTGGATTGATATCAATTTAATTGTTTTGGTTTAGTAAGTGTGCGCAAGCGGAAAAGTTGCTACCAACTAGAAAATTCAAAACTCAACATAGCAAGGTTGTAATTAGGAGTTATATATGATTTTAGGATTGAATTGAACTTGTATTTTATTTATTTATAATGTTTATGTGATATAGTGAAAATAAGTATGCATGATATGAATGTTTGATGTTTGTAATGTAAATGTGATGCAGTGGAGAATATTATATATTTTTCTTGTTAATCTCATGATTTAAAGATTTTTCCATAGCAAATGTTTAGGGGAGGTTCTGTCAAAATTTCAATAAAATTATAATCTCAATTGTTATTAATAACATGATTTTTGTATTTATCTTTTTTTCCATCTTACTATTATAATCCAAGTAATTATTTTTAAGAATTACTTTAAATATTTAAATGTTTATTCCTTTGCTTCTTTGAGTTTTCAATATTATTTACATATTGTCTGTAAATATGCTGGTAGTATGATAATAACTCATCGACCACCTTAAGCAACTTCACCTTTAATAACATATAACAAAAGATTAGACAATATTTGCTAAGTCATTCATCATATAGGATTTTCCATTCATCGTTTTTATTTTTTATTTTACGATTTATGTCGTGGATTGCTAGTGTAAGGTACGTAATCACTTTCACTCATCATTCATTAGAAAATACGTATTAGTTAGTAGGATTGCATTGAAACAAGAGAGTGAGTGATTGTTTGGTGTGTTGTTCGTTAAATTAAGGTATGAAAAACACCAAGGGTAGTGACCTATAGGAGACGAGGTGCGGGATTTCATCACCATTTTCTTGGCCCAAAAACCACATAATAAAAGAATAGCGATCCCTACGCGTAACAGGAGCTCGATGAGTCACTAATTTGTTACCAACATGTTAATGAACCACATTCTTTGTAATTAAACATGAAATTTTATTGAATATGTTTCTTTGTATTACTAATATGTTATTATATACAATTTTTACTTTAATATGATCAAACTTCTTTGTGAATGAATGATTGTGTATGTGTATGATTGTTGATGAATGTGTATGAATGTGTTCGTTATGCAAGATTGTATGATTGTTCCATTTAGTATTTTTTTAATTTGTTTAGGGTATAGACGTAGATTATTAGGTTAATGCGAATGATATAGACATCAGTTCTGAGTGACAACCGACACTTACTCTTTAGGAATAGACATCGGTTGTGCGTGACAACAGACGCTTATGTTTTAGCAATAGACGTCGGCTATGCGGGTGATCGACATGTAGGTATAGACGACACATAGATATACGTCGGGTGTTGGTTGTCGTATATCCATAAAAGTCGTATATGCGACGTATATTTCCTTTTTTGCACTAGTGATATGTGTTGATCTACAATGTTTAATTGGACGAAATCGCCATTAATTTTGTTTATGTATGGACTTAATTTGTTTGTCAGATTTTGTTTAGTAATTGAGTAGAATTCAAACTCTATAATTTGGTTTTATCTTGTAAGTGAGCTTCTTATCCTCTTAAACAAATGCTTAAACATCATGGTGTGGTTTTTTAAGTCAGAATTAAGGATTAGACATACAAGTACTGAATTTATTACAAACAAAATGATAAATCATATATACAACGTCTTTTGGTCATTTCTTGTCTCCATCAACAAAGACTTCTTCTTCTCCAATGCGTGAAGTGCGTTGTAGAGTCAATTACATCGTTGTAACCACTTCTGACTAATCTCCACAAAGCTTGTGATTTGAAGAACACCTTAAGTTGAATTGCCTAATTGTCAAAATATTTTTCAATCAATTTTGGAAGATGCAATTCAACCGGATTAGAAGAAGACATTTTAATTGAGTCTTGGTAATTAACAAATATTGGAACCTAATTAAGACACTTGCTAGTATGTTGGATGGACTAATTAGTGACAATCTAAACAAAATTAGAAACCAAACTTAAGAGATGAAACAATAACTCTTCTTTTCTTTTACTCTCATTTCTTATGAATGATAACATCCAAGATCATATTTCTTGATATAATGTGTTTTATATCATTGTTAACATAACTTAGATTCTCTATCTCTCGTCCCAACTTTGCCCAACCCTCAGACCCCCAGTTAAGCACAACTCCACAACAGTCGTCGTAAGGTGGAAGTGGGGAATTGGAGGGCGGTGGAGAGGTAAAGGTTGGGCTGAAAGGAATGTGCGTTCTAAAAGTATTCTTTTATATGTTTTTATTATGAATTGAATGTATAAATATTTTATTCATTGATTAATGTATTTGTCTTTTAGTAGAGTTAAGGAAGATGTTCTTCGTCCTTAACCGTAGAGCTCTACAAGATAATGATTTACATAAATCAAAAGTAATTCACAATCATGGTGATTAACATGAGACATTAATGACCGAGAAAAGATTGTCATGTTGGTTAAATGATATTGTAACTCTACAAATATTTAACAACATGAGTATATAAAAGAGAAAGTGTTTACTTTTATATATTGAATAGACCTAGTAAATGAAATATTATGGATTTATGTGTGTGTCATTAAGTTTTCATTCTATCTTTGAATCCTAAGATATGAGACCTATGACTTTTTCACATGAGAAGTATATAATTTAATTATTATAAAAACTATCATACGTATAGTAATAAAGATATTGATTGGTTGTATATAACTTGTGCGGAAAAAAATAATATGTCTAAAGATTATCATTGTCCCTCTTGCCTCAAGTGTTGATGTTATTGGACCCCTTGACAAAGCTAAGTTAAAATGTGCACAATATAACTTATGTATAGTTACATATTTATAATTAGCTTAAGAGGTCAAGAAAGAAATATATATAATACAAAGATGACATATTCCTACTTTGTACAATATTCCTAATATCATGAGGCAATGGATAGACACAAGTGATATTATTTCATACAACTAAATGGGATCGTGTTATGTTTAAGTAAGCAAGACAACTTTGTTATTTGGGTAACTATATGTGTAGCTAGATACTGCCTATAGTTTATGATATAAAGTATTTTATTTCATTGCCAATATAACTTATATAATCTTATACGTCACAACACAAAATTAGGAAACAATAAATATAATTTTATGTTTTATGTGATGTGTTAAATTTCATGTGATGTGAAATAGTATACATATGACAAAATAATAAAATCACTATGTTGTGATTATGACATGGTTAGAATACCAAATAAATTTATATGAGATGTATATATTATAGGATATAATGTTTTGACATTATATATGATAATATGTTACATAATATAATGCGATCTGCAACATTATAACACAAGTATTTGCTAAAACCCCAAAGCTCAATTTTGTCTGATATTGATCCAAAATTTGTAAAGGCAGAAAATAGTGAACAACGATCGAACATTTTTGGGAACCGGTCGACCGAATTTAACAATAACTTTTAAATTTTGTAACGATCGACCGGTTGGACACGCGGTTCGACGAAAATTATCAGGAGTATTCATGGTAAGGGAGCGGTTGACTGATGTGTTTCGTGGTTCGACCTACATTATCGGGAGCGTTTTTGGTAAGGGATCGGGCGACCGCTTGAAACTCGGTCCGATCGAGAATAACGGTCGACCGTCTGGGCTTATCGTCTGACCGAAATTGTCAGAAGGTAACCACTCGCTCAACCGATTGGTTTCTTAGGTTGACCGTTTGCCCACGATTTGACTTGCATTAATCAAACTTTTTTGTTGATCATGTGCTGAATTTGATCTAACTTGGTCAAATGAGGTTATGAGATGATGATGTGTCAAAATATGAGTGATTTAGTGGAGAAATTAATAAGAGATCATGTATAAGTGGTTTACACATGATGTGAGTTTGAGAATGTCATATAAATAGGTTCATTCTCCATTCCCTTTTTTAACTAATGCAAAAGTCTCTCATCTCCGTATTTACTCTATCTCTTCCATTTGAAAATTCCCTAAATTAGTTAAAGTGCTAGATATTAAATTCTTTCGAGCATAAATGAGTTATTAGCTAGATTCTAACATTGCATTAGAGATTGATTGACTAGCTTCGATCTCTCTAATCTTGTTTAGAATTTGGTGAACACTTAAAGAAAATTATGAGACGATCCGAGTGCAACTCGACTTCCGACAATTGAAAAAGATCTGACAATTCATTTAGGTATGATAAACTTATGCATTTTATATATTATGTAGTATACATCATATTGAAATACACAAATGATATCTTGTACGTATAAATCGTTGAATAAATATGAAAATGAGCATTTAAAAAAATATACATAAGCATGTGACCAAATCCAACATGAGCTTGGTTAGGGTTAGGATTTGGATTTGGCTCTTGATAACATGTTGTTTGCAAAAGCTCAATTTTCCATTCATTCCCATACAATATATAGTGTATACATTTACACATAAGGCTTAATCTATTCCATATTCTCAACAACCACTTCTAACACCATGTATAAACATTTAATTGTCAACGGCCCTCAAATTGGAATTAAGCATGTTCATGTATATCCTTTTGATCAATCGGATTAACATATTCTCCAACGTTTATTCTACAAATAGTAACATATTGCATGCATTAATAAAAAGGACGGTGATCATGTTAATTCCAATTGTGTAGTTGTCGTAAATAGGAACTTGCCCCTGTAAATCAAGACACTTCTTCTCTGAAAACACCTAGAAGAACACCCAAACATATCAACGAGTAAATCATGAGTGATTATCAAGCTTTTGGGTATGCTGGTTCTAATCCTTACCCATGCTGGCCATGTTCGGGCACGGGTCCTTGTCAAAGTAAGCTGAACATGTACATAAGTATTTATCTACAATGCTTAATTGGTCCAGTTCGCCATTAATTTTGCTCAAGATTATTTAGTAATCTAGTAGAATTCGAATTGTGTTTTTTGAGTCAGAAGAATCAGATATACTAGTACCGAATTGTTACAAACGAAACAATAAATCAAAATATACAAGCTTATCAGTTTTATTTTAAGTTGAAGAAGCCCGCAAACTACGAATTCAAGTTCGGATTTGGTTCGTTAAGTATTGGATGTAATTTGAACAAGGTTGTCTAACGAACTTTGTGTTAGACCTCCCTTAACAGCAGGGTGCGCTCCCTGGGGGGAATTTGGGCGGAAAACCACCCGAATTTCCTCCCGGGCACCCGATGGGGGGTGTCTCCCCCCATTGGTTGGTTTTTTTAAAATCTTTTTTTTGTTTTGTTTTTAAGTTAAAAATAAAGATTAGATATGTAATTAGGTTAATGTATTGATTAAATTAATTTTAATTTAATTAATTATGTTTGTAATTTAATTGTGGTTAATGTATCGATGTTTGTATTTTGTAATTATTGTAGAATTGTTTTTAATTAATTAAATTGTTTTTGATTTATTAAGATTTAGTTAAATTCAAAAAAGAAGAAATGAAATATGAAATTCCGATAAGTCACAAAACACTGATACAATACAAATAAATTCAAGCTGAACAATACAAATACGAATACAAAATACAATAGAAATACGAATACAAAATACAATAGAAAGACAGATACAAAATACAATACAAATAAGGATACAAAATTTAAATAGATGTCAGTACAACAATAACGATAAACTACGAAACACACATTAACTCCACATTCTTTTAAAAAACTACAGGAATCGTTGTGATTTAGTCCAATCTTTGAGTTCAGCAAGTGTATCTTTATCAAACTCGTCATTGTTTTCCTTCTTCATCAGAGAAAATAGTACATCGAGCTTCTTGGTGTTGAGGTCCCTTTGGAACTTCTCTTAAGCTTCAATGTGTTTCCTCTCTATCCTTTCTTGGTAACGTAAATACTTGTCTTCTCTCACTTTGACTCTATATTTAATTTGTTTTCCTAGTTCTAACATGGGATCGAGTTGCGTCTGAACTGGTTGTTTCCCCTTGTTTTTAGCTTTTTTAACACCTTCTAGACGACGACATGGTTCAAACATCATTTCGTTCGTCGACGGTGTCGCGTGGGCCACATCGTCGTTGGTGCTTTTCCTTTTCCCATTGCTCAAACTCTCCAGAATTTCTTCTCCGACGTCTCCTATGGTAGCTCCAATCCCAACAGACTCCCATTTATGGTACCTGCGCAACATAAGCCACGCATGAATGTAATGAAATATGATCTTGTGATTTCGCTCGTTGATGATGTGTGCTTCTTTGGTGACATCGTCCTCATTGAAACCTCTTTTCTTCCTCCGCACTGCCTGGTCGAAGCAACCGACCCATTGGTTCACACGGCAAGATATGCTTCCATCGTCCCTTCAATGACTCATCGTTACGCTCTACTGGACAAACTTCGGCTGATTCATCGAAGAGGAGCTTCACGCGTCTCCACAGGGACCTCATTTTTTGGTTCGTCCCAACCACAACATCGCTACTTACAACCATGTAAGCCGAGACGAGTCTCTTATCCTCTTGTGTGTACCACACCTTCTGCGAGCTAATCGTCCCAGTTTTGTGTGTTCCTTGACGGCTTGAAGGTTGAACGACATTTTCATCATTCGTATCAGGTATCATGCGGCTTACATTCACACTACTTTCTCCAATTTGGAGGCGAGAGTACATACTAAATTGGGATTGGGTTTGGTCTTGTTCTTGGGTTGGTGGGTGGTGTGGATTTTGCGGGAACTGTTGGTATTGATGGTCTGGGTAGAATCCTGGGTGTTGAACAAATTGGTTTTGATGGTTTGGGTGGAATCCTTGGTGTTGGAAAAATTGTTTTTGGTGGGATGAGTGGAATCCTAGGTGTTGGACAAATTGGTTTTGGTGGGATGGTGGAATCCTTGGTGCTGGAAAAATTGTTGGCTTGTGGTGGACGACGTGGAGAACGATTGTAGTATGGTGAACCATTGCCTTCCGAAGAAGACATTGTATGGTGAGGGTGGAAGTAGTAAGATAGGATTTGGGTTGAGTGGAGAAGTAAGTTGGTAGGGGTATATATAGCGATGTCTTCGTCTTGTGTTTTGTGTAGTCACGTATGTACTGTAGGTCCTCGATACTTGAGTGGTCCAAGACTCGATGTCATCGTCTTGTGTTTCGTGTAGTCACGCGTGAATTGTGGGTCCTCGATACTTGAGTGGTCCAAGACTTGATATCATCGTCTTGTGTTTCATGTAGTCACGCGTGTATTGTAGGTCCTCGATACTTGAGTGGTCCAAGACTCGATATCATCGTCTTGTGTTTCGTGTAGTCACGCGTAAACTGTAGGTCCTCGATACTTGAGTGGTCCAAGACTCGATTTCATCGTCTTGTGTTTTGTGTAGTCATACTTGTATTGTACGTTATTTCTCACTTCTATAAATACGATCGTCATGGTTTGTTCTACCGTATCTGACTCATTCAACTACCACTGATGGCCCCGACGAGCGTGACGGAGATCGGGAGCTTCGTGTGACTCGCTGGGTATTACAGACAGTTCATTCAGGATTTCTCCATTCTTGTTTCACCACTGACGGTGTTGACGTAGAAGGGCGTCATGTTCGTATGGTCCCAGTGTGCGATGACAGTTTCCAGGATCTGAAGAGACGACTGATTACAACACTGATTCTGACGCTACCGAGTGACAACAGAGGTTATGTGATATACAATGATGTGCCCGAGATTGGCTTGGGTTGTGTATTGATGCAGCACGGGAAGGTGGTGGCGTATGCTTCGAGGTATTTGAAGGTGCACGAGAAGAACCACGTCACTCATGATTTGGAGTTAGCAGCGGTGGTTCACGCGTTGGAGACCTGACAACATTATCTTTACAGGGAGCAGTTCGAGGTGTTCACAGATTACCAGAGCCTGAAGTACTTGTTCTCACAGAAAGAGCTGAATATGAGGCAACACAATTGACTCGAGTTCATTAAAGATCACGACTTCACCATGTCCTATCATCTGAGGAAGGTGGATGTGTCAGTTGTAGGCTTGTGCATTCAGGAATGGAGGCTACTCGAGACTTTGTCGGAGTGGAAGTCGTTCATAGAGGGCTTTAAGAGGCAGTGATTGCGGGACTTCGGGTAGAGCCACAAACCATCTCGCGAGTTGTTCAAGCTCAACATGATGATGAGGAGTTAGTTGGTCTGTTACAGTTAATTGTTAGGGATGGATCAGACTTCAGTGTGGGTGTTGATGGAGGTCTGAGGTTCAGGAGTCGGATCTGGGTGCCGAAGGTAAATGGGCTGAGAGATGACATCATGGAGGAGGCATACAGAGAGATATATATCATTCACCCGGGGAGCACGAAGATGTATAATGACCTACAGTGGAACTTCTAGTGGAAGGGATGAAGTGGGATATTGCAGAGTTCGTGGATCGGTGTTGTGTCTATCAGCAGGTGAAGATTGAGCATCAACGAGTAGCAGGACCGATGTAGTGTATTAAGTTGCCAGAGTGGAAGTGGGAGCACGTGACGATGGATTTCGTCACAGGCCTGCCGAAGACGAGGAGATTCCACGATGCCATTTGGGTGATAGTTGATCGACTAACCAAGTCGACGCAGTGTTTTTGGGTGATAGTCGATCGACTGACCATGTTACCTCTGGAGGGTCTAGCTAGGTTGTACGTGGAGGAGATAGTCAGGCTACACGGAGTACCAGTGAGCATCATCTCTGATCGAGATCCCAGATTCACATCCAGATTTTGGGGAAGGCTGCAGCAGGCTTTAGGGACACGACTGAGGTTCAGTACAACGTTTCACCCACAAACTGATGGTCAGTCTAAGAGGACGATCCAGACCCTGGAGGATATGCTGAGAGCATGCACACTTGATTGGGCAGGACACTGGGATGAGCACTTGCCGCTGATAGAGTTCGCCTATAACAACTACCATTCTAGAATTGGGATGACACCGGACGAGGCGTTGTATGAGAGGCCTTGTAGATCTCCGGTATGATGGAGTGATGTGGGCGAGAGGCAGATAATGGGGCCAGAGCTCGTGCAGATGTATGCAGAGAAGGTCGACGTGATTAGGAGGAGACTGACCACGACACAGAGCAGGTAGAAGAGTTATGCTGATAGACGCAGACGGGTGTTGAGCTTTGAGGTTGGCGACCACGTGTTTATGAAGATCTCACCAACTCGAGGAGTAATGAGGTTTGGAAAGAAGATGAAGCTCAGTCCAAGGTATGTCGTGTCATTCCAGATCCTAGACCAAGTTGTAGAGGTTGCCTACCGGAATGCGTTGCCACCGCAGTTTTTGGGTCTTCACAATGTCTTCCACGTGTCGATGCTGAGGAAGTATGTTGCGGATCCAACTCATGTGATTGAGATAGCAGTGAAAGAGATCCAGCAGGACTTGTCTCTTGACGAAATACCAGTCGAGATCGTCGACCGCATGGATCACCATTTCAGGATGAGGATCATTCTGATGGTGAAGGTCAGGTGGCAGCATCACAGTGAGCGCGAGGCCACTTGGGAGACCGAGGAGAAATTCCCATGTGCAAGTGTGAGTTTCCGGCGATGAACAAAACCTCAACCAACCCTTTTCGTTTGGTCGACGATTTTGGGTTTGCCCAAAGTATTATCGAGTAAATTTGTTTGTTTTATTTTTTTGTCCCATGGACTTTTGTTTTAATTTTTGTGCTTTTTGTGAAATTGTTTTAATATGACGTTCTGATCTAACAATTTGTTTATTTTAATAATTTTGGTCCCATGGGCGTTTGCCTGAAATTTGTTTGTTTGTTTTATTTTTTCTTAAGGTTCTAAGTGATGTACATAAGGTGTTTGATGATTTGATACTTTGGTTTTGTAGGCTCCCGAGTCTTGCGATTTTTTTCAATGGTTCAACGAGGTGCTTGACTACTCGGTTACTGACATTCCCACCAATTTAGACGAGCTTCGTAAAGCCGTGATAGAAAACTTTGAAAGGCATGAACGACAGTTGAAGTTTTGTTTGGATCAACTTGTGGAGGTTATGGTTCGTTTTGACGAAATGTATGAGACACTCCAGGAGGTTAAGAAGGTAGTCGATGATCTACAACCAATTGTGGAGAAGACGGAGATATTGATGATTGTTGTGACTGTGGTGTTTGTTGTCGTGTTCCTTAAGTTTTTGCTTTAGTTTGGTTGTTCGTGTTGTGGTTGGTTGTTGTTTGTTGTTTGGTGGTCCTGTTGAACTTGGGATTATGTGCGTTGAGGTTGGTTGTTGTTTGGTGGTCCTGTTGAACTTGGGATTATGTGTTCATGTGTGATGTTATGTTATTTCAGCTTATGAGTTATCTATTTTTGGGGTTAATTTTTCAATTTTTGTGATTTTTTGTGAAATTGTTAGAAGTTAGGAATGAGAACTCTGAACAAAGGGTATATATTGAGAAAAAGACTTCTCCATCCTTTTATTCAACATAATTTGGCACATTAAGGGACTAATAACATCGTTAATGAAGTGCACTAGATTGGATAGGACATCTATCTCGTTACTATGGATGATAAAACCATATCAACTAATGCATTTATAGAAGGCAATTGATTAGCATGACAAAGCAACACTTCTGAAAGGAATCGCAGAAAAAAATGGATTTCAGAAAACATGAGCATACTGAGAAAATTATGTGGAACTTGCAAACATTCCATTTTCCATCTCGTCACTAATGTAAGCACAACAACAATGTTTATAGTTTTGTTTACGTCCGATTATATGACATCTAAGATGTCATGAAATCTTTAATGACATTAGTGAGATCTTAATTTTTGGAAAGATACTTATGAATTCTTCCCATTCATTAACATGTTCCTAGGAGAAGAAAAATGACACATCATAACTACCATCACTGACTGGTGGAATGAGTTATTTCTGTCTTGAGTTTGTAAGAACAAATATCTAACTAAAATGCAAATACCACACCAGCTTCCCTAGAAATTCAACTCATGTATGAAAAGATGTGGTAAATTACAGTTAGTAGTTGGACAAAAAGGTTCTCCAAGCTATAACTTATTGCTACAATCAATAATAGAAGGATCTGCTATCTGAACAATATAAATACAAAATTGTAAGAGATAACCTCCTCATAAGAACTAACTATTTATTTAACCATGAAGGACCTTTTACAACTGCATCCGCCAACAACACTGGGATTTGATGTTACCTGTGGTCATTAGAAGATGAAAACATGTATCACAAAAAATCTGCTTAAATACTTTACAGAGCATCAACAAGTCCAGTGAATATTGTTTGTTATTGAATAATGAGTAAGTTAACATTTATTAAATACAGGTAAATGTGATCTCCTTTGTATTTGGTTTCCACATATTCAGGGCTGCAAAAGAAATCTGAACACTAAACAATAAGATATATCAATGACTTGCAGACATTAGGATAACGAAACTTATAAAACTATATCCAAGGAGATGTAAATATTTGGAATTAATAACTAAAGCAAATTCCTACACGATCAAGGAAATATGACATGATCAGGGAAATCGATGTCCCTGTTTAAAACATGAAAATATGACATTTATCATGGAAAGCAAAACGAGGAAATATGACATTTATCAGGGAAAATATGACAAGAAAATACTTCAAACACACAGTCTTTGTAACAACAATACATTAAACACACATAATACTTGTCCCAACTATAATATGACATACTTCAAATCAAACGACACTTCCATTAGATACTTGACCCAACAAGTTCATCATCGGCCCACATATTGCGAATTGAATTTGCGAAGTTGTGGACATCCGGCCAGCTGTGGTTGATTCGGCTGCAGTGGTTGTAGATGAGGATGGTTTGTCTCTTCTGTCACCACCTCGCATATTAGTCGTTTCAGAGTCGGAGTTGGAGAAAATAAAGAACACAATATTAGAAAAGTTCCATGATTTCAGTTGGTATTAATTGAGAAAGTGTTTGAGGTAGAGTTTAGACCTTCGTTGTGGGATATTATGGGTGTTTATTTTTTCCCTACATTTTCTGGCTTGATGCCCCAACATACCACAGTTTTTGCATTTTTGGTGCTTTTGTATGTTGGTTGGCTTATCAGCAGCCTTCTTTCTTTTAAGACTTGGGCGGCCTGCTTTTCTTTTTGTTTTGGGATGGTCCACTTTCACTACTTCCCCTTTTGAAACCCAAGCACCTTTGCCGGCATTGGGCTTATGTTTTGAGCGTAACTCTTCTTGTAATTGGCAACGTAGTACGTCTTGCTGACATATTCATCCCACATTGCACCTCTAAGAGAACCAATTAGTGCGCATGCATGCTTGCACGGAAGACCAGAAATGTCCCAAACTCTACATGTACAACACTTGTTGCTCAAATCAACTATACACCTCTCCGCACGACATGTTACTTCAACAACAACGTCGGTAGCCCAGACAACAGTGTAGCCACCAAGCTCTCTGGTCATGATTCCCAACCATTTCTTAGAAAATGGCACCAAATTCCTCTTCCACTATCTTGACTTTGTTTGTCTTGTAAATATGGTATTCATGTACTTATGTCTAAGTACGTCTACCATACTAACCACTGGTAGATGTCTTGCTTCATTGATATAGGCGTTCTAGGACTCGCTGCAGTTGTTGGTGATGAATGGGCACTTTGCATGTTGACCAAAATGACTTCTAGACCATACTTTGTCTTTGTACTCAACCTTTAGAATCCATTCGTACGCTGGCTTGCTAATTGAGCGCATTTCAGTCATATATTTATTGTAATCCTCGAATTTGTAAGCACGAGCCGCACCCCAAAGTTGTGATTGCAACATTGCTCCATGGAATTTTCTTTTGAAATTCTTGTATAAGTGACGCATACAACTTTTGTGTTCAGCAAAAGGATAAACTTTGGACACGGCCTCTTCGAGGCCCTTGCACCTATCTGTAATGATTGCCAATTCATCTGGCTGGCCCACTGCACCTCTCAACTGCGTCAGAAACCACAACCAAGAAGCAAGACTCTCACTCTCAGCTATCCCAAACGCGAGTGGGAAGATGTCATTGTTACCGTCAACACTTGTGGCAGATAGAAGCACGCCTCTATATTTGTGCTTCAAATGAAAACCATCCAAACCTATCACCGGCCGACAACCATTGAGGAATCCCTCTTTACATGCTTGCAAACTAATATTTGAATTGGTTGTTGGGTAGACCTCAAGCTTAACCACACTGTCGGGATTCCTTTTAGTTAACTTATCCACCAGATTCGATAAAATATGATATTGAACCCCATCTCCACCATGTAGCTTTCCTAAAGCTATTTCTCTACCCCTCCACACTCTATGGTAATGTAGTTTCAAGTGATACTATCTCTGCAGCTGGTATGCGATGTGCTTAACTGTTATTCGTTCATCTTGCCTCAACCACTCAATAGCTTGATACACAATCCAATGTTTTGCGGCCATCTTTGAGTCACAGCTGTTAACTGAAGAAGAGGTATGTGTGGCTTGGTCATGGTCTTAATCTGTAAGGCTTTACATTCCTGCATCTTAGAAGCATGAATTCTCCAGGGACAAGTGGAATCATGACATTTAGCAGTCACTTGATTAGGTTGACTTTTTATGAAATCCACCACACATTCAGTTACAATACAATGTTGAACAAGGATCATTCTGAAGGTTGACACATCTGGGAATCTAGGACCCATATACATATCTGGATTCTTCATGTCAACTTCAATCGGGTGTGGACCATCGTCAAATTGGAAGTCGAAGTCCTCGTCTCCATCCTCATCCAATGTGGCATCAAACTCAGGAAGCACCACCTCTTCATCCTCTTCTTGTTCTACATCAGAAACCCTGCCTGAATAATAATATGTACCATCCTTATCAGAATCCCATGCAACGCCCATGTCCACGTCATCTCGATCTTCTATTGTTGGATCTTCCGTTTGTTTGTTTGGCTTCCTTATTCTGTAAATAACCCTCTCTGTTCCTCTCACTTTATCAATTGGAGGAGATTCCCTTTCCACTTCCACTTAAGACAGTTCTGTAGGAGTGCTCAAGGGTACTTCATCTTCACGATCAAGCTCACCAACGGGTTGGTCAACCCCTTCTAACTCAGTAGTAAGTGGAGATTCATTCACTTCCAGTAATGGTGCAGCCATTGGTGGGTCAACCAATCCTACTTGCTCGGTGTTCTCATCAATTTGAACTGCCTCTGAACTAGCAAATATTTCCAACACCATCTTCGGATTTGGGTGTGCAAAAGCTATTTCAATATCTTCATTTGAATTAATACTTTTGTAATCCTTCCTCTAAGGGTAAGGAATTAGGTATTGAACCTTCAAGACTTCATTCATGCCTATTTGGACATACTTATTTATCCAATTTCTAAGATCAGAAACATTAACATCCTCAATCACAACCATGGGACATTCAACCTCTTTGAACCCAACTGCACGCCTCCTTCCCCTTCTCACAACCCATTGCCCACCGATGTGAAGCTTAAGACATAAATTTGCAATTTGAGCAGCCCTATTTAAACCACAAAGCAAACATAATACGAAGCAATAATAAACAACACGACTTAACCCAAATAACTCACAAGCATCATCACCCAATACAACAAGAAGCAACTATATATTATAACTCAAACAGACGTACCTCTTGAGCACAATGAAATTAGTAAGTTCAGATGTCAAAGTATAATTAGTAAGTTCAGAATTCAAACAGATTTTGGATGCACAAAGTATAATTCAGTTGATTCCCAAAAAAAATCAGATTTTGTCATCGAAATAGCAAAAATCACAAGGAAACTTAAATCACATCAATCAAACCCAAATATCACAATCAAGCTCAAATCACATGAATTCATCAAACTACCAAAAAATGCGAATATTTTTTTCAAATATATTATCAGAACCACATAGATTAATCAATAACCACATTTCCCTTAAACCATAAAATCAAAAACATTTGGGATAATAGGAAGGTACCAAACTCGACGACCGGCCATCCCGCTACGCGTATGCATCGTCGTCGGTCGGGCAATGGCATGCGAATCAACGAGTGGGTGACTCGGTTCAAGATGATGTAGTGTAGACGGAAGGAGAACGAGACGCGGGGGGGGGGGGGGCGTCGTCGGGGAGAGACGTCGGAAAATTAGGGATTTTGGGGGAGAGGGAGAGTGATTTGGGGGAAGATCGATTTAGGGGTGGATTGTATTTTTGGCTCCCAATGAAATCAGTGGGCTCTAATTGCGAGTCTAATTGGGATTCTAGGCCGACTCTAATTAGGATTCCAGGTCGAGTCTAATTGGGAATCCAATTAAACATGCTCGAGTCGGGGCAAACCCATTAGGTTTAAGTTGATTTCAGTTAACGACGTCACGACGTAACTGACGGAGTAACGACAAAAGTTAACGACATATGTGGGAGATTTACTCAAGCAATTTCCTTGGTTCCTGGGTGTTCGGGAGCAACAAAAAATTACAGGACTGCAAAGACCCAATAAACCATATTTGGAGGTGCACCCAAGCAAAAACCCCATTTATATATCATCTGTATCCATGATTCATTACCGAAATTTCTGTATCTGACTACATATATGTTTTGTAAGGATATATCCGGTCTATCTTTTTTTTGTCCATAATGGTCAGTATTTGTATCTGGAATCCAAAAATGGAGGTGGATATATTTATATCTGCACCGTATATTGCATCCCTAGCAGTGATCCAACTTTATACAAAGTGATTGTCATTCTTTAGCAAGATGAGACTACATTGCTAATGTACTAAAACCTTTCAATGTTTGAGAACCTTTTGCCATTCCTTGCTTGTTTGATTCGGGAATTCAATGATTGAATGATTCTAATACGCCAAAATCATGCATCTGGAGTTCTAGAAATAAACGTATAATGCGGCCCGGCAATTCTAATCCCATCCACCGAGATGTAATTATGTGAAGGATGCGGACGGGGTTTTGGACTTCGTTGATTGCAGTCATTGCACCACATGAATGATGTACGCATGCATTTCTTGCTTTGGGACGTTGTATTAGAGCATCCCTTATCGGGATAAAAACCTGGTTCGTGACCAGGTCGTCACAAAAAAAAATTCTTAACGCGGGAAAACAACAGGTCGAAGATGCCCGGGTTGTCGACCCGGGCGTTGAAACGCCCGGGTCGACGACCCGGTTGTCCGGGTCAGCCAACCCGGACGCGCCACGTGGCGCGTCCGGGTTGAATTTTTTGATTTTTGTTTTTGTTTTGAATTTTTTGTTAGAGATTTTTTTTTATGAAAATACGTTTTATAATTATCTTGATTTTTTAGAATTTTTTTATTTTTTTTAAATTTTTACCAACATGGACCCCGAAATGATGTGGAGGAGAGAGATAGGTTGGTGTTGGGTTGTGGTTAAGAGATGAATAGTGTAGGAAAGAGAAGAAGGTGGGTTGAGGAAAGAGAAAGCTGATGTGGAACAGAAAGAAAACTGATTTTGAAGAGAGAGAGAGCTGATGACCGGGTCGTCGAGGTCATGGTTAGTGATGAACTTAGATAGCGAGTCTCTTTGGGTCCAATGGATAACGACAAAATCCATGATGTCAATCTACCTGGTCCGTATCGCCACCTAATGATTCCTCTTTAGCTTAGAGAGAAATATTTCAAAACAGGGGGAGTCGCCACATGGGAATTGATTATGTGACCTTGCTTTCAATTTTTGAAAGAAATCGAGACATTCCCTATGGGAATTGATTATGTGCAGCGGACCTTATAAAATAATTTCAACAAAAAATAACATACTATGAAGAAACGCGTAAGGGTTTTTGGTTTTTTTGGTATTAAGTGATTTTGTTTGAATACATGATTTTATATAAGTACAAGTTTATCCGTTGAGATGAAGTGTCTCGGGAGAGAAGCGATGCGATGCTTCGGGAGGAGATGCGTTGGTTGAATGCTTTGGCTGGAGGATGCGACTGTTGGATGCTTTGTCTGGAGGACGCGACGGTTGAATGAGGCGTCAGTTGGGTGTAGTACAGGTTGGGTTCTTTAACACTCCCCCTCAAGTTGGGTCCGGAAGAGATTGAAGGTACCCAGCTTGCTGATGATCTGACTGAATTGCTTCTGGTTTAGAGCCTTGGTGAAAACATCTGCTAATTGTTCCTTACTGGGTATGCAGGGAACTTCTATTTCTTTTGCTTGGATCTTTTCGCGAATGAAGTGGCAATCAACTTCAATGTGCTTGGTCCTTTCGTGGAACACTGGATTGGACGCTATGTGTCGAGCAGCATTATTGTCGCAGAACATCTGTATGGGCATGTTGGGAGTTTGTCCCATATCGATGAGAAGTTGTTTTAACCATATAAGTTCACTAGTTGTAGATGCCATTGCGCGATACTCAGCTTCTGCACTGGATCGTGCAACAACCTTTTGCTTCTTACTTCTCCAAGTTACTAGGTTCCCTCCTACAAAGGTGCAAAAACCTGTAGTTGATCTACGATCATAGCTTCCTGCCCAATCTGCATCCGAGAAACCAGTGATACTGTTAGAGTTATTATTTTTCATAAATATTCCTTGTCCTGGAGTTTGTTTTATATACCTTAGAATGCGATCAATGATACCTAAGTGTGGTGTTCGAGGTGCATGCATAAATTGACTTACTATGCTAACAGCAAATGTTATGTCTGGTCTAGTTACTGTTAGATATATGAGTTTGTCTACAAGTCTTTGGAACTGATGAATATCTTTGACAGGTTCTCCGTCAATAGAGTTGATTTTGAGGTTTGTTTCTACTGGTGTGTTGGCGGGTTTAACACCAAGTTTTCCTGTTTCTGTTAATAAGTCTAGGGCATATTTCCTTTGTGATAAGAAGAGACCTTTTTTTGAGTATGCAATTTCTATTCCTAAGAAGTATTTTAAGAGGCCGAGGTCTTTTATGTCGAATTTTGTTTTTAGGTAGTGTTTAACTTGACTAATTTCATTGTTAATGTCTCCGGTGATGATGATATCGTCAACATAAACTAATACTATGGTGATACCTTGTTTGTGGTGTTTAGTAAACATAGAAGCGTCAGCGGAAGATTTCAAAAAACCATAAGCAAGTAAAAAATGACTGAGTTTGGCATACCATGCGCGTGGAGATTGCTTTAGACCATAGATAGCTTTGTTGAGTTTGCATACCTGGTTTGAGGTAACGTTGTAACCTGGAGGAGGAGTCATATATACTTCCTCTTCAAGATTTCCTTGTAAGAAAGCATTTCTTACATCCATTTGATGGAGTTTCCAATTTTTGTTGACCGTAATGGATAGAAGAACGTGAACCGTGTTCATTTTTGCAACAGGAGCAAATGTTTCTAGGTAGTCGATCCCGTACGTTTGAGTGTACCCTTTGGCCACAAGTCTAGCTTTGTATCTTTCTATGGTTCCATTACTGTTATATTTTATTTTATAGACCCATTTGCACCCAACAGGTTTGATCCCTTGTGGTTTTTGGATGAGTGTCCATGTGTTGTTGTTTTCTAGGGCGTTGAGTTCCTCTCCCATGGCTTTGTGCCATTTTGGATCTCATATTGCTTCTTGGAATGTCTTAGGTTCTAAGTTATTTATTTGGGTTAGGTATGTATTGTAGATTGGGAGAATTTTATCGTAGGAGATGTGGTTTTCAATGGGATAGGTAACGTGTGAGGTAACAAAGTCGTTAAACCGGACAGGAGGACGTCTTGGACGAGTGGATCTCCTTGCTTGAGTATTTTCTTGATTGTCTTGAGGTGGAGTTTCTTCTTCTTCTTCTTCGTCTTCTTCCTCGTTTTCTTGGTTGCTTTCTTGTCCTTCTCTTTCGTCCATGTGGCTTTGTGGTAGAGTTGTGGTTGTAGCCGGGAGAGTCCCAGTTGTACTCTTGTTGTAGTAGAACTCACTCTCTCTAAAGGATACATCTCTCGATATATACATTTTACAAGTATTGGGGTCAAAACATTTGTACCCTTTTTTGCTTACAGAATAACCAAGAAAAATACATTTTACAGAATTGCTGTCAAATTTGTCTACCCGTTTCTTGTGAACAAAACAGACACAACCAAACACTTTAAGATGATCTAATTGCAGTGCCCGGTTTAATAATATACCTAAAGGTTGTTTGTTTTGGAGGACGGGACTTGGCAAACGGTTAATGAGATAGGTGGCAGTTAGAACTGCATCAGACCAAAAATGTTTTGGTGTATTACTTTGAAATAATAGAGATCGGGTAACATTCAAGATGTGACGGTTTTTTCGTTCAGAAATTCCATTTTGCTCAGGAGTATTAACACACGTAGTTTGATGAAAAATTCCACGAGTTTTTAGAAAAGTTTGAAAATTGAGACTGGTATATTCTGTCCCATTATCGGTTCGTAGGGTTTTAATTTTGAAATTATACATGTTTTCAACAAATGTTACAAATTCGCAAAAAAATTTAAAAACGTCTGACTTATTTTTTAAGAAGGTAAATCCAGGTGTTACGCGAAAAATCATCAATGAATAAAACAAAATATTTGAAACCGTTGTAAGATTCAACCGGGGCGGGACCCCAGATATCAGAGTGAATCAAATCGAGCGGAAATTTAGATTTGTTTTTAGATGTAGGAAAAGGAAGTCTAGTTTGTTTTGAGAAATGACATACATCACATGCATATTTAGGAGAAAAAGTAGGAAATAAAGTTTTTAGGACATGAGAAGATGGATGTCCCATCCGCTTATGTCAGAGTTCCTGATTAATGTTACTAGAAGTATGAAAATCACTTTTTTGAGAATCTAAGATATAGAGTCCGTTGTTATTGACTCCTTTACCAATCGTCTTCCCTGTAGCTCGATCCTGAAAGAATACATCAGTTGGGGTAAATACAACATCACAATTAAGGTGTTTTGTTATCCTTGCAACAGATAGAAGGTTGGAAGTGAGATTTGGAACATATAATACATCTTTGTTCATTTGATTTAATAACATGGTTTCTCCTATTCCTTTGATTTCAACTTGATTGTTGTTTGCTACGGTTACAAATTTATTAATCATGTTGGAATTATTTCTAAGGTTTTGTAACAAGGACGAATTTCCGGTCATGTGATCGGTGGCTCCAGAATCAATAATCCAATGGTTGTTGTATTTAGATATGGTATTAAGCATGTTTCTAGGAGTATTAACAGAAAAAGTTTGTGGGGAGGAAGTTATACCTGCATAATTACCTGGTCTTGGGGGGTTTTGCTGCAAAATGGCACTTAATTGGGATAAAAGCTGATCCAGATCCGGTCTGGATCTGGATCCGGATCCACTGGACCTGCTGGTCGCGGGTATAAATTCGACTGGTCGTGGGTCGGGTCGGCTGGATCTGCTGGAATCGGGTCGTCCTTCGACCGTTTCTCCGCGCGTGCATATAAAGCCGCGTTGATCCGCGAAAACACCCGATTCGTCTTCCCATCTTCTCTCCCTTTCTCCGCTAGGGTTTGCTACCGCACCATTTCCTATTGTTCCGCCGTTGTTTTTCTTTCGATTCCGATGATCTCCTCCTCCTTCCCTTGTCGGTCGGAGGTGTGGATGTAGGAACCAGCAGGCGTTCCTACTGTGGCCTGTTTTTTTACAGTTATCGCAAGTTTCTTGAGATCTATTTCCATATTTCTGTTTATTTTTACTGGGTTGTGGTTTGCCGGCGTAAAACGCCTGAGTTTCTGATGTATGGTCGGTATTCTGAGCGGTGGTCCGTCGGGACTCCTCCCGTTGGATCATCGCAATGATGGTTCCGAGGTCCGGCAGTTCGGTGGTCATCAGGACTTGACTTCGGATGGCTTCATAGCTGCCATCAAGTCCGATAAGGAACTGGTAGATGTGGTCCCGTTCCGTGCGTTCCAGTATTGTTTTTTGGTCTGTCGCCGCTGGTTCGTAGATGGAAAGTTCATCCCATCCACGTTGAAGTGCCCCGAGGTACTCCGTGATGGTCTGCCCTTGTTGTTTTGTCTGCGAGATCTCTTGTTTTAGTTTAAAAATATGAGCAAAGTTTTGAGTTTTACCGAAAATATTTTGGACGGAGTCCCAGAGTTCTTTAGCAGAGTTCTTGTAGAGAAAGATCGCCCCGATCTTTGGTTGCATGGAGTTGAGGAGCCATGACATCACGAGATGGTATGTTGCCTGCCACTCCTCTTGTTTTGTCTCGGTGCCCTCTCCATCTGGCTTTTTTGTATTCCCGGTGATGTGTCCGAGTTTTCCTTTCCCACTGAGGGCCAGTGTGACCGCTCGCGCCCACGACAGATAGTTCTGTCCGTTGAGTGGTTGAGAAACCAGTCTGGGAGCAGCGTTTCCTTGATCCATCGCTGTTTTCCTTTCTTCCCTTGGGTTTGGATGTCGGGAGGTTTTCCTTCAACCCCCTTGAGGAAGAAGAAGGTTTTTTTGTTGTGGGTTTTTCTGAGGGATCCGGTGATGAGTTTAGTGACCCTGAGGATCACCGATGATGAGGATTACGAGCTTGTATGCTCTGATACCATGAAGAAACGCGTAAGGTTTTTTGGTTTTTTTGGTATTAAGTGATTTTGTTTGAATACATGATTTTATATAAGTACAAGTTTATCCGTTGAGATGAAGTGCCTCGGGAGAGAAGCGATGTGATGCTTCGGGAGGAGATGCGTTGGTTGAATGCTTTGGCTGGAGGATGCGACTGTTGGATGCTTTGTCTGGAGGACGCGACGGTTGAATGAGGCGTCGGTTGGGTGTAGTACAGGTTGGGTTCTTTAACATACTATTTTTAAAAAAGGTTTAAAACTACCTAAGTTCTAGTTCTATCTGGGCTTAATGCCTTCATGTGTATTAGATTACATGCGTATGAGATTAAAATGAATTGAAAAGTGGAGTCGGGCCTTAATACTAGTTCAAACTGGACTTCAATTTTGGGTCTTGCTTAACTCACATAATTTAGTAAATTTCATAGTGGGCTTTTAAGTTTAAAATGAATTCTATAAATTCCATGGTTGACGTATAATTTTGTACGTAGACTACAAACAACCTGAAGGTGCTCGGACTGACATCTCTTTCAGTTCAAAGAAATATGACAATTTAATACCTTATAGATAAAACAATCAATGTTAGCTAGAAACACCGAGCATTTGAATTAAAAAGGGCGAATTGCTTGGGTGTCATTAAGAAACAACTATATTGGTCATATGTCGTCTGAAAGTAACTATTTCCACTAATACCATAGAAAAATTCAAAAACTTACTATAATGCCACCAATTTTTTTCCAATGTCATTTCGTTAGTCATCCATTAACTTCTCCTGTAACGTCAATTAGTTTTATTAATATTTAATGAAAAAATTGCAGAATCACACTGAATAAAACCAGAATCCATAAATTTCATTATGTGTGGTAGAAATTGCAAAAAATACTCAACAAATGCACACAAAAACTATTTTTTGAAATAAATATTTTATAAAAACTCTATTTTTTAGAAAATGTATCTTTTATAAAAATATAATTAAATATTTTATAATTTTAAAATATAATTTTTTTTCGGATTTCATTAATTTAGTGAGAGAAAAAAATGATATAGAAAAGAATATTTTTCATTAGTTTCTCTAATTAAGTCAATAATTATTAATAAATAAATTAGTTGCTTTGGAGAGAAAATAAATCATGTTCATGTTTTTATTAATTCGATTGTGGTTTTATACTTCAAAATTAAAAAATAACCGAGAAAACAAAACCAATCCAAACAAACGAAGAAAACCCAACCCGACTACCCCGAATCCGTCACGGCCTGACAAAAAAATTGTGTTTCAGTTTTTCGAAAAAAAATATTTTTTTGCAAATTTTGAGTATTATTTTGCGATTTTTTAGAATACATGATAGAATTTATGAATTCTTGGTTTATTTAGATTGATTCTGCAATGTTTCCATTAAATATTAATAAAATTAAACGGATGACCAACGGAAGGACGTTGGGGGAAAATTAATGGTATTAGAGCAAATTTTTGGATTTTTCTGTGACATTAGTGAAAATAATTACTTTCAAATGACATGACCAATATAGTTGGTTCTTGATGGTACTCGAGCAATTCGCCCAATTATAAAAGAACATGAAAACTAATATTTGATAAGATTAAAGATTGTGAAATAATTAATAGTGCATCGAACTAAATTTAGCATGAGACGAGAAAAATGGCAGACAACGCAATCCATTATCGCATATGGTATTAAGCGTCATTAAACTATGCATATCCATTCAAAACGAGATCAATATTGAAAAGCTTGCTAAACCACCATAAATAAATACACCTTAGCATAAGTACAACAGAACCCAAAATAAAACAATAATACCATGGGTAGTCTTTCAAGGTTCTACGACTGATGCACCTTACGAATGTGTGCCTCGCCGACCCCAGCAGTCCTTGAAAAGGTAAGCGAAACACAGCTTGAAGGTCTACATCTGCTTATCGAAAGGACTTATCCAAAGCAGGTCCACTTGGGCTTGGTTCTTTAGTTTTTTTTCCCAAGTAGAGATGGGTTCACTACAATTTCATTTGCTGAACAAGCCGAATTCGAACTCTTCTCACCATTTCATGATCAATTTGCGCTATTTCAAGTATTTGTGACCTGCACACATGCACCAAAACATGTTTCCTTGGGTATCACATGGAATGAGAGTGATAGAAGGACAATAAAAAAGAATGCCCTCTAAAATTTCCTTTAGTTCTTGTTCCAAAAGCACGAAAAAACAATAGTGTCATATCACATCAACAACATCGCGGAAGATATACAAGTACCATTCAAAATTACAGAAAGTATAATAAAAATTGCATATTTAGATCAAACTATTACTGGACGAAGTTATCCAGATTCATATTCAACCCATTAAGCTTTATATTGAGGAACAAATCCACATTCATCTGTACTTCATTTAGTTTATGCGTGTTTTACATGTTGCTTCCTGGTTTTAGCTTGAAACATTCTTTCAGAGTTTGTCAAAATGGTGGCAGACTGGCAGCACTTAACCTACATTTTGTTTGGACGTGTAGCAAAATTCATGTGGCCAGAGGTGAGAGGAAAGAGTTTGGAAGAAGCAGAGGCAACTATAAAAAGAGATGTTAAGAATGTGTTTTCTTTGTAAATTGAAAAGAAAAGGAAAGTGGTCTGGAATCAGACTGCTGCTGCAACCAAGTGTCCATCTTCTATAACTTCCTGTAGGAAGTTGTACCTCTGGTACCTCACCTAGGTTAGGGTACCATCTATGACAGAATAAGACACTAGTGTAAGTCTAGACACTACTGATAAAGTTTTCATGTCATTCTCTTTCTGGGATCCAAACACTCATAACAGTTTTAAAGAACGAGAGATTCATGAGAAGGAAAAAAGATGTCTCAATGATTAGCATAAAAAGACAAAAAAATGACTTAAACATCCTCTGCATTCACTCACCTACTAGGGAATTTGAAATGTGTAGTAGGATTTGTGTATGCATCTCTGAGTACTTGGACTTGTTCTCCAAGGAACACAAGCAGACCAGGCTAACATGTATTTTTGCTTTTTCAAAGCTTAACCAAAAGGGGCCTTATTTTGTTATTTGAATAAGCCTACTCAGAGCACTTTACTGGGTCAAGGCTTGTTTGTTGATGTTGAAGATCATGGGTTACTAGGTTACTGATGGTTGTGGCACTTCCTGCGACCACCCCATACACACGTTTACATAACCCCACCTTAAGCAGCCAAGATATATATAATCTCTCTTCCTTCTGCTTTCATCTGAATCATAGCTTTTGAACTTCGATCCATTCAAGTATAGCCTATGAAATGAAAATTTAGCTCAACCGATGCTTTCCCTAGGTATTTGACACATTGCAATTCAACTTGCATACACTATACAGTATATCTTAACTTATTAAGGGGGTTTGAATTCGACCAATTAATTTCCAAACAATCACAATACACGCTATATTTACTATTAAAACACATCAAATCGTATTTTATCGACCAATTAGATTCTGAAAGAACGAGATATTATTCACTAATACTTTTTTTCCATGAAAAATTGCTTATGGAGGTGGTATTCGGTTGATCATTCGATCTAAGGCCATGCTTGATTCTCTGTAATCAAGTGTGTAATGTAATCTGATTACAACCGTAATTACATTACGTTGCTTGAGAAAAGTGATTACATTACGTTGCTTGAGAAAAGTGATTACATTACGTTGCTTGAGAAAAGTGAATGTAATAATCACTTTGTAATATAATTACAAAGGTAATCCAACTAGACTCCTTTCAAAATAATTGAATTACATCATTGAAACTTCTAATGCAATTACATTGCAATGTAATTAACTCATTTTAAATTACTAAGACATTATCGAGTCATCAAAATTAAAATTTGAGTTTACTGAATGTATGCCAGAACTCCGAAGCTTCCCTGGACATTTATCATATTTATTAAATAAAAAATTATTTTTAAATTACATTGCAATTCCTATGTTGAATTCCAATGTTACCAAACAATGTGATTTTATTACATATAATTTAATTCATGGGAATATAATCTAGTTTCATGGAAGTGAATTCGATAGAATCCAATTGTGGTAAACCAAGCATGGTCTAAGGTCCTGCTTTGTTCGCCGTAATTAGATTCCATGGAATTCAATTCTATGTTATTAGATTTCATTCTAAGGAATTAAATCCATGTAATCAAATTACATTGTTTGATAACATTGTAGTCAGCAAATGAACTCAATGTAATTCAAAAATTTATTTGTAATTTCATAGATCCGATAAATATCGAAGAGGTCGTCAGAACTTTGGCCTGCTACCGGTAAGGTCAAAGTTGAGTTGAAAATGTTTGAGTTATATGAAATGAGTTAATTACATTACAATGTAATTGGATTACGATCTAACAATGTAATCTAATTACCTTGAAAAATGTGTAATTGAATTACAGAGTGATTACAACATTTAATTTCCTCAAGCAAGCAGTGGAATGTAATCCAGCATGTAATCTGACTACATTACACCTTTGATTACAACGAACCAAACGTGGTCTAAGTGTATTCCATGGCACTAATGTCATTTTACATTGTAAGAACATGCTCTGTGCCTACAAGGCTACAACACTCCACATAAGAATTTTTTTATCAATAATTCCAAGTAAGATATGAATAGTACAAGATCATCATCATTTAATGGAACCACACCAAGAAGATTCCACAACTCTTTTGTTATCGAGAGTTGGACCACCAGAAATTTAAGGCATGTTCAAATTAATTAGTAGTTTGGTACTCCACCTAAACTAAGGAAATTATGCTTTAAGGAGATTATGTTTTAACACTTAAAAGGTCGACTTACACAACAATCATACAAGTTTTCACTTATATGTATTGACGAACTATACATCATAGACCAGAATATGTCCATCGTGTATCAACTTTTACAATGAAATCTCACTCAAAATCTCAATTTGATCCAGAAACCAACTCTTTGGATAAAAGAATTCCCTTCATTTTCACTAATATCTAGTGTTTTAACAACACTCTCTTAACACACCGTACTTTGTTTCCTTCAATAGTTTTGAGTGACCAACTTGATGATAACTATGTGATCATATCTTTGCCTAGAGCATGTTGACTTGTTAGAGCTAATCCTCACTAACAAGTTACATGTTAAAGCATGATAATATATTATGGTCAAAACATTAGACACATTTTTGATACAGTATAAAATTCAATTGTTTGCATACGTAGTTGCTGAGACTTCGGGAAGCTTATAAAGAAAGGGAGATAAGCTGAAAACGGACAAATAATTTAACCCAAAAAAACTTACTAGTGCTTGCATATGTGCAGTGGGGCTCCTGGTGAAAAGTTGCTAACTCTAGTTAAGTACTTCTGCAAAAAAATGATCAGATCAAAAACCATTTTCAAAGAGAAGCACCTCCTGCCTCCTTGAATTCTCCAACACAATCATGTCCATAAATACACACAAAAAAGTCACTAAAATATCCACCTCATTACTAATCCCAACTATCTCTGCTCCTCCTAATGGCCTTCTTCTGTGAAAGGGCCTTCTTGTTTTGTAGCCTCTTCTGCTCTGCAGCAGCAGCCCTTCAATTACACATGAAATGGATTCAATGGATATAAAATAAGAGTGCCGTATATCAATATGGAAAACTTCCAAAATATCAAATCTGAACAGAAAGGGCTATCATTTCACAAGTGTCAAACGAAAATGAACACTTTAAGGAAAGATGTGCCTACAGTTTCCCAATTTTTTTCTTTGTTTCTTCTGATGGAGGCGGAGGGACATAAGCAGCAGCATCGATAATTGCCTGTAAAGTGTTATAGAAACAAGAAGCATGAAGAGTCAGAGCATCAACATCAACATTATCCTAATGCCTCAAAAGAGACCCCCACATGAAGAGGCTGAGCAAGTTTCAGAATAACATGTAGCTAAAACTTTAACAAATATCACACAGAACATTAAATATAAATTCTGATGAGGAAAAAAAAACATTAATTTGATGCAGAAGTTTCAGGATATTCACAGAACCTGTAGCTTCTCCAGAGCATCTTGAATGTTACCCCTGGACAAGAAATACATAAAAATATCAACTGCACAAATAGTATGCAATAAAACTTACAGAAAAATAATATGAAAGTGTTGAGAGATTAACTGTTGGGTCCTAGTCTTTGTAGAAGAAATCACGATTTCACCATCTTTATTTATACGGTTTTTTTCCTGTCCAGTAGTAGGAAATTAGTAAGTTCAGCAAAATATGCATGCAATTAGTAAACCATAAGAGCCCAAAGAAAGTACAGTACAAGATGCATGTTAAGTAGATAAGAAATGATGCTTTTATGAGCTATGAGTCAAACTATTATTTTAGATTGAATAGATTCATAGAAACAGACCATTTGTAAGATCTTCTCTCTCACTCTCTCGCTTAGCCAAAAAGCTTTTTGAACATTGAATCGCATGTCCACTTTTGTGCTTACTGCAACAATGTAAGTGTAGGGCAATAAGAACAGGGCAAAGTCAGAGCAATAAAAACTTCAAATGAGGTCAAAAAATATGGCTTCAGAAATTATATGGGACAGAAAAAGAAACCTACAAAGTTGTACAAGAGTGAAGATGTTAGCCCATGTCAAGAGTCGTAATTAATTCATGCTAGAGTTGATGTGTATATTTAAGAATGATTATTTTTCAATGTATAGGAGCTTTAGCACCAGGATGAAAGCAAAAAGAATATATATAATATATATATTAGATTTTAACTTAGCTAAAGTAAATCACAAAAGTAAAAATAAAAATAAATCAATTCAAACTAGGAATTGGATTTACTAGAAGCAGAAGGTGAGATCAATAAATAAACTGAAAAAAGGAGATAAATCCACCATACCTTTGTTAACATTTTGACCCCCAGGACCTCCACTTCTAGCAAAACTGACAGTAACATGCTCTGAGGAAGAAGTTTTGTACGTCAGAACAGCATACAACAATATCAAACAGCACTTTAGCATCAAATATAAAAAAAACCCTCCTATTATCATACGTGTCAAAAAAATGCTTCAAAAGAAAATATAAAAAACATCAACTAACAAAAAAATCGCAGATTGATGTGGAGATCTGGAAAGACAAAGGCATTCAGCACTGGAATCTTAATGAATCTTTCACGAGATTAATCACATGCTGATATTTATCTCTAGCTAAAATGCAGATGGCTAACGCAACTTCAAGCCTCCATATTAAGTTTACTGCCAATGGGATTCACTAGCTCAAATTGTCGATGTAGGCATGGAAAACTTCAAATTATTTTCCATCACAATTGAGTCAAAAAATCCCAACACAAACTCCAGTAAAAAACCACTGCTTAAGTTCAGTACTCCGTTACAAACTTAAAATTCCAACTTTCAAGTTGTTTTTTGACAAAGTGACATCCAAAACCAATCTCAAAAGTCTCAAATCGTTAATCCATCTCAAGATCATTCCAAATATCACCCGTCCTCATTTAGATAATCCCAAATGCTTACTAGAAAACATGATCGCAATGTTCACCACAACCTAAATGCCCAAATCTCAAACTATCACTAGTACAGTAAAATCTCGAAATCCCACTTTTCCATGAAAACCGACTCAATTATCCACAAACTACAGCATCCGCTGAACTTCGGTTAAAACCACAAAATCCAAACTTCGGGGCCGGAACGGTCCTAACTTTACCTAGTCCGATATTAGGCGTGGGACCGGAGTCGGCGGAGGCCGCTCTCTCCTCGGACTCCTCCAGAATCTTCTGCATCTGCGACAGGCGAGCCGAGACCTTCTTCCTGTCGCCGGCGGGGCCAGAAGCGGCGCATCGGATTCGAGCGAATCGGAGGGGGGGTTGGGTCGGGAGGGATGGGAGTCCGACCGGAAGCAGCCTCGGGGAGATGTTGGAGAAGAGGCGGAGGAGGATGACGGCTCGAACCGTCGCCATTTCTTACCGGAATTTCGGGTTGTAAGCCCTAGTTTGTTTGCGAGGTGAAGAGGATTGGCGTCGGGACAGTTGAGGTGAAGTTCCGCCACTCGATTTTGAGATTACAATTGTGTGCGTGGGCCGAAATGGTAACCACACTCAAACGTAAGGGAAGACGCACATTGTTGGAAGTGAGATGCATAGTTATTTCTAACTCCACGAAATAATAACGAGCTTAAAAAAATGGCAAACAGTAACTAATCATCTGAGTATCTGATTCGAAAATTACAATTTGATTGGTATTTGATAAAGAAGTTTTTACTAAATACAATTTGGAATTTAATTGATTTAAATTATTTTACCATTTTCAAATTCCGAACGAACTCGGATATAAGTCAAATCATATATGAATATCCGAAAATACTAATTTTGGCATCCAATATATTTGGTTATTAATATTTGTATTGTTAGTTAATAAAAAACTAATATTTTCTATGTAAATATAAACATAATAGAAATGAAAAAGTCAATTATAATATAATTCTCTTAAAACAATTTATCAGAAAAAGATCCGAAAAGAAAGTGTGGATGATGCTAGAAGCATATGTATATTTACTTCTGGTATATCGCAAGTTCGCAACCTATTTTACAAAAAAAATCCAAGACGGGTGCCCTGAACCCACTTTACAAATTTATCTTCCACGACGGGTATCCTCAAGTGCCAAAAAATTGTCTCGATACCCAATTTCATGTTGGATCGCTTCATGTGTTCATTTAAATTATTTGTAAGTATTTGTGGCAATACGGGTTACCGTGTCGTCTTCGTTTCAAATCTATTTACAACTCGACCTGTTTATTATACGGGTTGAAAATGGAAACTCAAACCTAACCCATTTAAAATCTTGTCAACCCAACTAATCTAACATTTTTATTAAATGGGTTTTGTTTGTAATTTGTATACAAGTTTATTTGTACCTATATAACTGTTATTAACGACAAAACTTAACAACAATTGCAATTTGATTTGGAGAAGATTACAATAAATAGCTATGCAATATTATAATTAGGGATGTCAGTGGATATTCGAATATCCAAGCATCCGTTTGTATCCATATTCGAATTTGGACATTCGATCCGAGAAAAAATATCTATAAGACCGTATTCGTATCCGATCCGTAAAGTCATGGAGTGGATATGGTTATTGGTACATCCGATCCGTATAATATCTGATCCGGGATCGAATATCCGTAGCACAACATTTGTATTCGTATCCGTATTATATATAGCTATTCTTTAAATTAATGATATATATAAGTTAGGTATTTTTTCTATAAATTACCCAACTATATAAACTATTCTAAATTACTAACCCTAAAGTACTAACCCGAATAATATCCGCTTCGGAACTACATATCTGTATTTCAACATATGTATCCATATTTGTATCATATACTTATGGAATATATTATTATACCTAGAAGTATTCATATTTCAACATTGTGTGATTATATTTTGAATATATAGTTTGAATTTATTTATTCAAATAAAAATACATCTACTGATCACATTTATTCAAGCATTGAATATTATTCTCGAATATGGAGTTAGAAGTTAAGATAAAATAAATTAATATTTGAAACCAAATAAAGTTATAAATGTGACTATGTATAAGAATTTGTCTAAGTGAAAATGAAAAATATTATAAGATTGAGAATTATGTTTACGGATGCGAATATTATCCGCTCCGAATCCGTTAAATATCCGAACGGATATAGACTTTTCATATCCACAAACAATCTGTATCCGTATTTGAATTTGTAAATTTCATGCGGATACGAATATGGATATACATATATCTGATCCGTATCTGATCCGTTGACATCCCTAGTTATAATATACAAATGCATATATGTATTATAGGAACCTGTAAACGAATTTAACACGAGTTACTTGTGCTAAACTCAAATCCAACTCATTTAATTACTGTGTTAATCGTGTCAACCCGATTATGATCCAAACTGATTTATACCAAACTCAAACCCACATTCTCTATTGGACTGGTATCATGTTATCGGTGTCATAATCCAAATTGTCACCTAAACAGATTTTACTTTTTCTTGTTTCGGGACGTGATTGTATGTGTTTAAGAAGTTTTGCTTGTGTATTCATGCATGATTTAGGATGTCTCATCGGAAGTGCACGTGGGTGTGCCATTGTAAAGAGAGGTTGGTGTAACCTATCATGGGAGCATGGAACTAGAGTTTCTCATGGGTTTGAGGAAGTTGTTAGTTGGGAGAGCATCAGTGATACAAAGGTAGATGTGTTTAGGGTTATAAATGGGGCGGATTTAACATATTGTCATGCGCCGTCTTATGTGGGTTGCGGTAAAAAAACTATACCTGCTAACCATTTAATAAATGAGGTAGGTTAAAGTTATCTCTCAACCCGTCCTACCTAACATGCAATCCGCACTAAAACAAAATAAGAACGGGGATTTTGCTTGGGTGCACTTGCAAAACTTGGTAATTTGGCCTTTGCACGTGTGTATTTTTTATATTGATGCAGAATGCTTACCAGACGAACTATTTGCAATTACCGTGAGCAAACATATTAATGACTAATATTAATGACTAGTAACGCGTTTATTCAAATCGAAGCAAGCAATTTGATGTCTGACTCGAGCCTATATGACCGATCACTTGAGAAAACTTCCTTTGCAGGCTGCCATTACTTACTGACCTCTTAGAGTCAAAATCGAAGTAAGTCGTTATGATTCAGCCAGAGGATGGTAGCAGCACGCACAACTGCACATACACCAGATGAGGACTAGGTGGACTTGACTTCAAGCAGCTTATAAGAACTAGCTGCACATACACCAGATGAGGACTAGCTGCATTCCCAGGAGGGTACCTAAGTGGACTTGACTTCAAGCAACTTATAAGAACCTTACGATCTGATGCGCGAGGAAGGCCTCTCGTTGGATGAAAGCCGTTGCGCGGTTTCTATTTCTAAGTATCCATTTTGGTGCACTTACCCTTAACGCCATTTCCCTTTGTTCTAACATTGTTACTATTACCGTTACCCAAATCACTAAAATCGTGTGTAGCCAATTTATTCCAAATCGACTTTAATACAAACTGACCCCACTAAATACCGTCGAACACCAACCCAAATCCCTAAAATCCCCCCCCCCCCCCCCCCCCCCCCCCCCCCCCCCCCCAAATCCAACCTCACTTTATGTCGTCGTGGACAACCTGCCCGATATCCCAGTCTCTACATCTCATACTCGACCGTTGTCGTTGTGGACTACCTCTCGACGACAATGCATATGCATAACGGGTTGGCTGGTCATCGGCTAAGGTAACTTCTTATTATCCCAAATATTCATGATTTTATGGTTTGCGAAGTAATGGTTGGATTGAATAAGGTTTATAATGGGTTAAATAGGGTTTACAGTGAATGTATCTTGAAATTTTGTTTCCAAAGGGGGGCTGATTAGTGTTTATAATTGGTAGATTATGGTTTACAATTGGTTGATTAGAGTTTATAATGGGTTTACAGTGAATGTATCATGCAATTTTGCTTGGCAAAGGAGGGTTGGTTAGTGTTTACAATTGTTTGATTATGGTTTACAATGGGTTAATTAGGGTTAAAATGAATGTATCGATGATTGTGACTCATGTTATAGATATTTATAGTTGACAATGGACTCTGAATTACCTAAATATGTATATTTCTTAAAGTTACATTTGTCTCAAACAAAAAATTATGATTTTTCAGTTCTAGTGGTATGCTATCTGGAATGGTTAATAGATGTTGACAAAATTACTAATTATGCATTGTGTTTTTAATGTAACTAAACTACTTAATCAAATATTGATGTATGTAATGTCTCTAAATTTGTGAAAATTAGTAATTTTCTACGTCCCATGTGAGATTTTGTTGATTTGAATAGGAACGTTAAGATTCAAAGTGGGTGTTGGTAGCAGATGGGTTGTGAAAAGGGGTCGTCGGCGTGCAATTGGATTCAAAGTGGTTGACGGTCCTATGATTGTGATTGAGGATCTTGAGGTTTCTAATCTTACAAATTGGATTAATTAGTACATGAAAGTTGCTATGAATGAAGTTTGGAAGATTGATTACTTGATTACTCACCCGTGGAGGAAGGAGTACAAATTTATTAGTTCAAACGAAGATGTTAAATATGCTCTGGCACACCCAAATCCAAAGATGGAGTTGCTATTATTTGCTAGTTTAGTTAGAGATAGTTGAGTTCTATGAAGAATGTTGAGCAAGTAGGATCAATAGACCAACCAATGCCTGCACAGGTAGGGGAAGTGAATGAAACTCCATTTACTGCTGAGCTAGAAGGGGTTGAACAACTGGTGCTTGAGATCTACCATGAAGATGAACAAGCAGTGTATCTTCCTATACAGCTGGCTATAGTGCAACTTGAAAAGGTTCCTCCAACTAAAAAAGTAAGACGAACACGAGAGAGGGGTAGTAATAGAACAAGGCCTCTGAATGTTCAAAGGCAATATCCCACAATAGAAGACCAAGATGATGTGGACATGGGAACTGCATGGGATTCTGATGATGAGGGTCTGAATTACTACCCAAGTAGGGATTTAAATGTAGAAAAACAGGATGTCGAAGAAGTGGTGTTTCTTGAATTTGATGTAACATTGGATAATGATGATGGGGTGGACTTTGACTTCCACTTTGATGATGGTGCTCAGCCAAAATTGAAGTTGACATGAAGAATCTAGATATATCTGACAATGCTTGATTCTCAGATGTCTCATGTTTTAGAATAGATCTTATATAACATTGTATTTCTTAGTGAGTGTGTTGTGGATTTCAATAAAAGCCAACCTGATGAGGTCACCGCCAAATGTCATGATTCGACTTGCAGTTGGAGGATCCATGCTTCTAGGATGCAGGATCTAAAGTCTTCTAAATTAAGACTCAAAAGCACTCACACACTTGTTCTTTAGTTAATAGTTGTGCAACCAAGATGACCACGAAATATTGGATTGTATTTCAAGCGATTGAGTGGCAGTGGCAAGATGAACGACTAACTATTAAGAACATCAAATACCAGCTACAAAAGAGAGTATCACTTGAAGCTACTTTATCATAGAGTGTGGAGAGGTAGAGAACTCGCTTTGCAAAAGCTACTTGGTGGAGATGGGGTTTAGTATCATCTATTGCCTACTTTGGTGGATGAGCTGATTAGAAAGAATCCAGGAAGTGTGGCTAGACTGGAATTGTACCCGAACAATCATTTCAGATAATTGTTCGTATGTTTGCAAGCGTGTAAATGTAGGATCATAATGGCCAAATAAATCTAATCACTAAGTGCTCTAAACTAAAAATAATTGCAGCGGACAAACAAATATAGCAAGTAGGTAAAGGAAATGCAAATCACAAGAACACAGAGATTTCGAAGAGGCGGCACCCCACCTGGGTCCGAGTCCTCTATTGCAAGCCCAGTTTGACCCCATGAGCCTCGCTTGCATCTTCACTAATCCTCTCCCGTTCCAGGCCGAAAGATAATGTCTTTACAAAGCAAGCTCGCGAACACCCTCGCGAAGCTTGGTTTCTTTCTCTCACAACCCAAGAGGGATGATCACCGTTATGGGCCAAGATCAAACCTTACAACTTTGACAGTAAAGAGAAACAAGAGTAACAACCACTCTAATTGTGAGCATACTTGAGTAGGATAAAAAAATTGGTCAAGTGGTGAAGTTTAATCTTGAAATATGTAGGATTTGGATTCTAGGAGTGGGAGAATTCTCTCTAGTGTATGACTAAGTTTTGAGTATAAGAGTTGTGTGAATAAGGTATGAGTCTCTATTTATAAGCTCTTAGAGATATATACCCGTTGGGATTGATTTGGTAAAGATTTGTGTAAGATACACAAACAAAAAACTAAAGTTCAACAAATCAGGACATCAACGGTCGACCAATACGGGCAAGGTGGTCGATGTTTCCTTATAAATAAGAAAACATTCAAATTGAAGTACAAACTGATTGAACACTAAGGCTACAACTTAAAGTGAACGATCGAACAAAAATTAGGGGAGGTCGACCGTTATGAGGGTTTCCTTAATGTTAACGTTCGAACGCAAAAGGAAACTCGTCCGACCGAAAATAACAGGGACTTTTGAAGTGCAAGATTATCTTCATCCAGTCGACCGTCATCATGGCATCATTCAACCAGTGGCCAAAAACAACTTAGGGGTTAGGTGAAATTATACGTATACAATTGTTATAGCATATGACAAGAAAAATGGTCATATGAAAATACAGGTAAACAGTCGACCGACCAGACAAAATAGGTCGACCGATGGATATGGGTAAAATCCCTTAAGAGAATCAGTTGACTGGTAGAAACGGTCAAACTAAAACTTGTTTCGGTTGACCGTTTTGCACATATAGGTTATGGTTTAGTTTGTGTGATTTTCCAACTTAGATTTGGGTGATCTATTGAAGTCCAAATGATGTGAAATTTTGGTGTGTGACTTCTACATGGAACCTAGTGTGTATGTGAATGGTTTCCAACTCCTGTATGCTAAATTTTGCAAAGATTCTTAAGACTCAAATAAAGGTAAAATTACTTGTCTTTAAATAGCTTGATTACATGTCTTAACTTCATTCAATTCTTCCTTGAGTTTTGATCACTTGTAGATGTTAGCACAATACAAGATATTTTTCATGCATAATGTGTGATACACTTAATTTGATTGTGATTAAGATTATGTTAATTAAATCATCAAAACATAGATCAAGACCAAAAAGGTAATAATAAAGACATGTTCTTAAGAGATCGTTGATCAGTCGTAGCCTTGGATGGTTGTCATCTGAAACACAAATATAGGGGTGTGCTACTTTTGCTACAAGTGTAGATGGCAACAACGACATTTTTCCCATAGCGTTTGGGATAGCTGAGACTGAGAGTGTCACTTCTTGGGTGTGGTTCTTGATGTAGTTAAGAGAAGCACTAGGTCAGCCAAATTGGTTGGTCATAATTTCAGATAGATGCAAGGGCCTAGAAGAGGCCGTGTCTGGCATATACCCAGGTTGTGAACACAAAAGTTGTATACGACACATATACAAGAATTTCAAAAGAAAATTTTCTAGAGCAATGTTACAGTCGCATTTGTGGAGTGCATCAAGAGTGTACAAACTCGAGGACTACAACAAATTCATGATTGAGATGCAGTATATTAACCAACAAGCATACCAGTGGATCCTAATGGTCGAGTATAAGGATAAAGTGTGGTCTAGAAGTCATTTTTGTCTAAATGCAAAGTGTGTTAGGATTGATGACCCTCTAATCGCTAAACTAATTGCAAAATTAAAACGATAATTGAGAGATTAAGGGAGAAGACAATTTGCAAATCACAAAATCGTCGACACCGAAGTTTAGAGAGGTTTGACACCGCACCACGGTCCTAATCCCCCTCACAAGCCTCGCTCGATCTCCTGAGTCTCACTTACGGTTCCACTAATCGATCTCTGATCCGAGCCGAGATTAACGTCGTTTACAACACCGAGTCTCGTGAACAATCCCCGCATCGCTCGTGTCTCCTCTCACAACCCGAGAGGGGGCTTCCTCGAAGCTTTACAACTCCTTGATGATTCTTGGATTTGGAAATGAAATCACAATCTAACACTCTATACTTGATCACGTTTGGATATTGATATGGAATGGATATGCAAGTGGTAAAGTTAGGCTTGAGTGCAGAAGAATGAGAGCTTGAAGATTGAGAGGATTTGGCTTTGAGTATGAGATTGATCGGAAGTGTTCAAGAGTGCTAAAACCAACAAATGGGATCATATTTATAAGCCTTCAAGTTCTACTAGTCATTTTGGAGTTTGTGGGATATGGACCAATGAGAAGCAAGGATTTGCTTAAAGCTCGGGAAGAATTTAGACCAGGTTCGGTCGACCGTTTATGTAACGGTAATCCGAGACACTACAAATGGATTGGTCATATATAAGCACTCGGTTGACTGAATATACTTTGGATTACCGTTCACTAACTTCCAGTAACTATTTTCAATTTAGTCCTATTTAATTTTGGTTAACTGAATTTCATTTGGTTCCTCGTTCTAAGGTGGACAGTAAGATTGTTTGGGCTCTGATTACTCAAGTTTGGTTGAGCATGTATACTTTGTAGACCAAAGTTAGCACGAGTTTTGCGCTGAGAGTTAAGGCTCAAATAGTCATCGGGTACAATGGTCAAGTGTCGCGTGTAAATAGTCATTGGACACCTAAAGCCAAGATGGATTCAGTTGACCGATAGGCATTCGATCGTCCAGATTAAGGCAAGTCAATTGGGCTTGAAGGATTTGATTCAAATGCAACCGTTGGAGCAAAGTCCAAAAACGGTCCAAGCCTATTCAGTCGACCAAAGGTGTTTTGATCGTCTGTCAGGGCAATTCTAGATAGCATCCTATGATTTACTGATGGGAAGGATTCAGTTGTCCGATAGGTGTTTGGTGGACCGCACGAGAAAGGATTCGGTTGACCGTGAAGGGTCCAGTTTACCGAATCTTGACGGGACAAAATCCTAGTGCTCAAGTTTACATTAAACCTTATGGACTCAATAAATACAAAATTACATGTCTTGATCCAAAGCTATGATTACAAGTCTTGATGTCTTTGTCCCAACACTCCTTTCCTTGATTAACTTGACTAACATATTAAGATGTTTGCAAGTATACAAGTATATATGTAATGCATGTAATCATGTTTGATTGATTAGGTTGATAGATTGCTTACAAGCTGATCCAAACAATACTCCATCTCCCGTTCAGTCCGGGCAAAGTTCTGAACCACCGCCTTCTGAAGCTCATCCAAATTGGTGGGAATGTCAGAAACAGAGTACTCGTGCTCTTCTTCAAACCATTGGAACAAGTCGCAATGCTCGGCAGCCTACAAGGCAAAGTAATCATTTCGTCAAACACCTTAGGTGCACCATCAAAAAGTAACAAAAGAAGAAAATAAACAGAAATCATACCTGATATAGCGGGGGCAAACCCAAAATCGATGACCAAATGACATAGGGTTGTTGGACGTCTGGATCTTCATCGACAATTCACACTTGCACATCAGGATTTCACCAATGCCCAGCCAAGCCCAATCTTCACCGTGAAGCTGCCATTGTGAAGCAACGTTGATGGGGTCGGTCCACTGGCTGAGAGCGTGGAATCAGTAGGGAATTAAGCAGGTGGTCCTCAACGACACGGAGAGAGGGGTCGGGAGAGGTCGGATTTGGGGGTTTTGGGGGGAAACCAAATCGAGATTTTAGGGATTCTGGTTGGTGTTCGACGGTATTTAATGGGGTCGGTTTGTATGATAGTCGATTTGGATTAAGGCTAGACATGATTTTAGTGATTTTGGTAACGGTAACAATAACATTATTAAAACAAGGGGAAACAACGTTAAAGGTAAGTTCACCAAAGCAAATAGTTTGTCTGGTGAGCGATCTGAAGCAATATACACACGTGAAAAGACAAAATCACCATTTGAAAGTACACCCAAGCAAAAATCCCAAATAAGATCTATAAATCATTAACCCTAGCCACCTCTTTCTCTTCACTCTCTCTTACTCACAACACAAACCTTAACCCTCTCTTCTCAAAAACCATCTAATTGTCCACCCCGATCCAACTCCGGTCGCCACCACTGCTTCCTCAACCTCCTCCTCCCCAAGCGCAACTCTCGTCTTCTGTCTTCTTTTTCAAAATAACGTATAATTGATAATTATGCATATGCTAAATTTAACTTATCATGTTTCATTGGCGTAGTTGAAAGTAATGATGATGTAGCCCTTGCAGCAATGTCAGCTTATTATGTGCAGGACGACGATGAGAATTTCATTCTTTTGTAGTCACGTAACTTTTATTTTTTCTATGATAATATGATTTCTTTTTTTCTAAATAAAAAAAAATCTAAAATTTCACCTCACTTAACCCACCTAACCCCCACCCCGCCTAAAGGTGGGCGGGTAGCGTTACACCCCTAGATGTCTTTCACATGGTGTAGAATTATCTTGTCGATGAAACATGTAAATGATGTGTTCAGTCCACCTTTTTTTGTTTGTGAATGTTTTCATGTTCGACACTCTCCTATTGTATGTGATAAGAACGGTGTCGGAATGTCAAAATACTAACATATTGCATGTAATGTTTCTGTACATATATATAACTAGTAATGGGGAAAACGGACGCAAATGATTAGTCTTAGCCTTCTCCACAGAAGAAGAAGAAAATGGGAGGAATAACAATGCCAATTTCAAATTATATGTTGGAGCTAACACTCCCATATGCAGCAGATAATGTAAATATTGCATTTAGTTTGGGAACAGCAAGGGCTCCACAACATGTTATCCATCCCTCACCTAGAAACAAGACATGAAACTAACAGCTCTTGCACGGAGCCAATTTTCCTGGGAAAGAAATGGTGTATTATCGAGAAAAAAGGGGTATTATCAAGAGTATGCAAAAGGATCGAGAAAGTTTCATTTAATCCTCCAATTCAATAATCTTCACCACAGAAGCATCTCCCACTTTCTGGCAGACAACAACTCGGTCATGTGATTTTATGACACCGGCTGCCTTGCCGTAATCAAGTGCAACTTTCAGAACCGACTCATTTGTAGCATTTGTAGATTCAACCTGCATAATCACACATAAAGGAAAACAAAATTATTCATTAAGCTCAGACTGTTCTTAAGTTCAGAGAATGGCAGTTGAACTTCACATTGGAAGCAAATCATGTTCACATGTCGAAGGACAGTAACAAAAATGACAAAAAACAACATAAAAGATCTACTCCCGTTTACTCACCATCTTGCTGCATGTGTCTCACAGAAATTGAACTGTCCACTTACTAAGAGTTTTTGGTCATTTTGTTTTCCATTAGGGCACGCTAATAGAAAATTAGAAATTGGTGTATATAACTTCACGACCACTTTCCAGGATCACACAGGAACCGTATTCAGGATTTACATTCTTACAAGTAGGAAAGTAGAACGTCTTTTTTCTAAGTTCATTTGCTCAAACTTAAATGACTGATTAGGGGAGAGGGAATGAATCACCATAACAATGCAACGACAACCACAACAAAAGGGAATTGGACATTACGATAGTGCAGAGTTTAACAGCATGGGGCAGAATTTGGTGTTGTATCATACAAACAAATGACACCACTCAATAAAGTAAAAATTATTACGAACACTATAAAAACAAATTGGATAAAAAAGTCTTACTGGATGTCGAGGGTCTGCCAGCATTGGAAAAAGCGATCTCACTATGAGTGATTGCCTTGCCTGTACATTAACCAGCAAAGTTATCATCAATCACTATTGGCGACAAAAGCAATATAAAAGTGGAAAGGTTAATTACCCTTGTAACAAATCATATCTAACACAATAATGCATGACAAAATTTCAGAACCTTCTGATGCTCATGAAGCTTAATTACAAATTGTCAAGGGTAGATAAGACGGTATTAAGCTAATGAATAGTTTTCACATGTTTAATCCTACATAATTGTTGGCAAAGAAGATGATTTCATCATTTGAATTTTTATTAACTATGGAAGAAGAGTAGACAGGCAACATCTTAACATGAAAATAGTAGAAAGTTCAATAATCTGATATACCATTGAATAAATATCCATGAAAACAATAATATTTTCCTGAATTCTAAAATTACTGCCAGCTAAAGGCATTTGGGTAAAAAGAACAAAAACAACAAAGTGACTCGAAAAAAATGATCTAGGTATACATGTACAAATACAATGAATCTAAAGGTATATGTGCAGTTCAATATGATATAGTAATAGTATTGATACAGAGGCATATAAGCTTAGTGTTTATACATCATGGAAAATTGGAAACCAAAGATAATAGTCTGAAAGAAGAAAATAAATATTCCGTCATTTGATACACTAACACTAGTCAATATAACTGGATAAGACATCTGTCACATCATTTTCAATTAAAATTAAAGATGACAACTTCTACACTTGAGAGAACAAGGAGGATTAAGAAAATGATAACATACCTCAAATGCACCACTAAAACTCCAACGAAGTTGGTTAGTTTTGAGTCTTGGGATGACAACAGATAATACAGGCATTGTAGGTCTGTATTTAGCAATCAGCCTACACAATTGCAAATAACACATCAGACATTTTGGCCACGTAGACAATGTGCATATCTCCCTCAAATGAAGGAAATTGTCAACCAATACCTTGCTGCCCTTCCAGATGAAGTGAAAACAATAATGACAGAAGCCTACACCTTTATTGCTGCACGCACCTATCAAAACAAAATGGTAATTGCTACAGATTATACAACACTTGCAATGAATTGGAATAACAAAATGGGAGAACATACTGCGGATGATGCTATAGACTCTAAGTGGGACATCGGTTCTCCAACGTATTTCACGGTCTTCTTGAAGTATAAATCTTGGTTGAAAACCTTTTCTGCCTGAACATGCACCGAGAAAGCTCATACATGAGATCAGTGAACCCAGGAAATGAAGACAATTAAGAACAATAAAGGAAATATAAAAATAAATGTCAAAGGACACCACGGTAGAAAAAGGTTAAGAACCCAAAATTACAGCCCGAGACAAGTTCCAAATGTTACCTCAGAACAAATCTTCCCAACAATTGAAATGGTTTCCACGGGATATAGTCCACGAAGAGTCTCAGCACCCAAAAGGATTGCATCACTTCCTGAAACCAATAAGATAAGACCAATAAATAAAGTACTGGAGGCATCAACGTGAATAAAAAGTTTAATGTGCATTAAATTCTTAAAGCTCAAATAATTCACTCTTTTTCGTATTTCTGGTTAACTCTTGAAATTGCATTATTGGGCTAAGCTATACGGATACAATTGAACTTAACAAGATGTCGGTAGCATGTATTTCACATACATTTACAAGTAACTCATATTTTAGTTTTAAAAGGAACGATCTCTAGTCCTCTCTCTATATTGACTGTCAAACCAAACATTAGTTTTTTTTTTTAAAATCTATGCTGACTTAAATCACGGAATAATCTTACAGCATCAAAACAGGAAAGGTTTAGCATTGCAGTCGGCAGAAGATTATAAAGGAGAAGCTATGCATTACATACCATCAAGTACTGCATTAGCCACATCAGTGGCTTCAGCACGAGTGGGTCTCAAGTTGTCTGTCATACTGTCAACAACTCGAGTCACCACTGCAGGTTTGCCAGCCATGTTACACTTGTAGACGGCAGCTTTCTGAAATAAGAAAACCTACAGAACGGCACAAGAGATCAAAATGACCGTATCAATATCATATGAGATCTGCATCTTGATAAAACAATTAAAAGTGATACAATGAAAATCAAGGATACCACAGTTACGTACACATAATTACAACAGCAACATGTTACTGACCGACAGTAATAGAAAAATGATTGTGCAGTAAAATACCATTTTAAGTTTTGAACTAACCTTTTCTGGTGGGAGATCTATTCCCAAATTTCCACGCGACAGAATTATACCATCAGCTTCTTGTAGAATTTCATCGAAATGAGTTAAACCCTGCAAAACAATTGGAATTTAAAATCCAAAAATTTAGAAATATAGAAGCACGTCTAAAAACCAATCACTGTGAAAACCTCAATATTTTCGATTTTTGCGAAAATCTGAGTCTGGTGAAGGTCACCCAACTTCGACAGAAATACACGTGCCTGCACCAAAATGGGGCTTGTCATTCATGTGTTCGGTTAGAAACCCAATTTTTAAATTTAAAGAGCAAACTGATTGAACATTGGTCCCACGGAAGTAAAATTTTAAGATGAGAGTGCGAAGTATAAGAGGCTCACATGTCGAACATCTTCCGCATGCCTGGTATAGGACAACGAGAGGAAATCGATATTGTTACGAACACCCCACTTAGTTATGACCTGCAAGATGCACTTCGCATGTAAAATAAACGATAGACGGAAACGAAATCGAGCAAATCCAGGTAAATGACAAAATGACACACATCTTTATCAGCATCGGTTAAGGTGGGCAAATCAATGTGAACTTGCGAAACATGGAGCGTAAAAAGAGCACCGGCAAGAGTGGCGGAGTTCTTGATAACACAGACAACATCATCCCCTTCGAGATCCGCAACCTCGAGCCAAACCGAGGTGGTCTCACTCCCCGTAAACAGGTACTGTCCAATAAAAATAGTGTCCCCCGGCTTCACCGCCTTGGCGAGTCCGGCGAAGTTGATCGGGAGAAAATCCGAGGAGGCATCGGCATCGGCATTGGGGGTGAGTACAACAGTGGCGTTGGCCTCGAGAGAGATGGGGTTAGCGGAGGGGTTGAGGACCTGGAGTTCCGGCCCGACGGTGTCGAGCATGACGGCGCAGAGCTTCTTGGTGGCCTTGACGGCGAGCTTGAGGTTGTCGAGCGTCTGCTGGTGGTAGTCGACGTCGCCCCAGGAGAAGTCGAAGCGGGCGACGGACATGCCGGCCTTGAGGCAGGACGAGATGACGTCGGTGGTCCGGGACTTGGGGCCGAGAGTCCCCACGATCCGGGTCATCGCCGGGAAGAAACTCTGTTGGAGACATCAGATCAAAATGGATTCATTAACCGATGGATGATAATGATGAATCATTCACTGTATGTTTACCTGCTTGGATGGCTCCAGAATGGAGGCCATCCGGATCGGCTCTTCAAGGAGGAGATGGGTGGAGTGCATCTTCTTCTTCGGAGATCTGCTTTGGTGTGGCCAACTTTTGCTTCTAAAACCTCAAGCCTTTTTTACTTTCCCTTTCGCAGTTTGGCTCTCGTGTGTTTTGTTGTGTTGTCTTACGACCGCATGCATGCTGGCTGGGAGAAGCCTTGGATCGCTCGTCCTTTGTTTTAAGCTAACCCCCTGCCCAAGTTTTGGTTTTACCAGCAGCGGAAACCCTTTTTTTATGGTTAATTAGAGTTTGTTTTCTAAATTATGCATTATTTCTATTTTCCTCGTTTGAATTTTAAAAGAAAACAATTACATCCCTAAATCTTCATTTTGTAATATTATACATTCTTGAATTTTAAAATTTTAATATTTATCTATTCATTTATCGTTAGTTTTTGAATCTTTTGTGTTGTATGCTTAATAAACTTCTAATCATAATTTTATGTTAAAATTTGGATCAAATCGAATGTCAGATGTTGTTAAAATTTAGGTCGAATTGCTTTTGAATCTGATCCGAATCTGAACCAGATTTGACATTTAATTTGATATGAACTTTGACACGAATTAATATTAGAAATGTATTAAATATGCAACGCAAAAATTCCAACAATAACAACAAATTTGTTTTAAATCATGGGTTTTTAAAATTCAATGGAAGAAAGTGTAACAAAATAAGAGTACATGGGTAGTGGTTGTCACGTTTTAAAGTTCACGGGAGCAAAGTGAAATGAGGGCATAACTAAGGGGCACACTATAAATAATCTTTTTTTCTCAATAATTGGTAAGGTTAATTTTAATTATCAAAGTAGTGGTGAGTCAACCCACCGACCTACTTCCCAAGTCCACCCAACTGCCTCTCAACCAATTGGTACATATGTTTTGTTTTTCCTTTATTTCATTAGCAACCGATTGAATGTTTTTTCTTTGTTTTTTTAATAATTATTGGATTAATTTTAATTATTAAGATTGACTGTGTAACTGGCTAACCGCATCCCACCGACCACGGGGGTTCGAAAGTGGATGTTGAACTTGGATACCCAACTCCACCCAACTACTTCTTAACCAGTTGGTAGACTCTTTGTGTTTTGTTTATCTTTTGTTTCATTAGGAACAAATTGAACCGAAGAGCAAACCATATTACGATTAGGTTGGTTCTATGTGATTCAACCAGTGATTTAAATTAGTTTGATCAATGACAACGTCGTTGATGTCATTATGTTATGAATGATAAGTAGACCAAAGTAACTCCACAATGATGGTCGAACCAATGGTCCAACTTGTTGAACATACTTTCACCGTATATTAACTAAGTATGCAAGTAACTAGTCAAACTTATAACAACAACAAAGTGACCAACATAAAGCATTTCAAAATCAAAAACTAAAACTTCCTCGTGTCCAACTTCTCAGCAAGTCATCCATAAGAGGTAGGGGTGTAAATGATGCGGATACAGTACGGATATACCTAAACTCAAATTAAAATTTCAGTTTTGGAAGAGAAAAAAACAATTTGATTCAAAGTTTGGTTAGGGTTTTGTTTGTGTGATGTAACTGAAATTAAATTTCGAGTTTGTGTTCGAATTGACCTTGTTTTCGAAAACAAACTGAACTAATTATATCTTTATATATAAATAGGAAAAAATGTCAAACCCCGACCGACCGATCCGTTGCTAGTTCAACATGTCTTATCTAAAAACAACATCTCGAAACCAAGAAAAAACTTGCCTAGGTAAAAACGGCATCCATGGTACCATTTTTCATAAAAGGTAAAAACATAATCTACAGTGTCGTTTTTAGTTAATGAAAACGACATCTGTGGTGTCGTTTTTAATGTGCATACTTTGCCAAATAAGTTTTTCACGTGCATATTCTTCCAATTTTATTTTTTAGGTGATTATTTTGAAAAAAAAATCCATATAAATATGTATTTGTAGACATTGCACAAGTGTATACCATATTTATATAATGGGCTGAACAATATATGTATAAGCACAACCCGTTACATCTTCAGGCCCAATTGGTTGTGTCAACTATGACTTTTAGTTGAAGGAATCGTTACATACAAACCAGATCTTGAAACAATCGAAATCGATTTTCAATTTCATTTCAGTTTGGTTCAATTTGGAAAATACAACTCAGTTTGGGTTACAGTACTACCTATAAATTTCAAATTGAATTCAAAATACCCTTCAACCCGGGGCAAACAAACTCGGTCCTATCGCTACTTGTGACTTTCTTCGATTAACTTCTCGAGTTCTCTATCAGAGCAACAAATTTAAATTTCCCTCGTTTACATACTAGACCCAATAAAACTTCTTATGGAAGTTGTAGTTTTTTTTTTGTGTGTGTAATTGATATTGTTAGATTCTCTGACACGGGTGTTTTTGTTTGATCCAATGGCGGTAAACAATTTCCAATTTTCCACGCTGCATCAATTATCTGCTATTAGATGTGTTCTACATGTAGTTTTGTGCTCAGGAATGCGATGGATGACAAGCTTGGTGGGTTGAGTCTCATGCTGCCGTGGAGGGTTTTTTAAGTCGTACAATTAGATGCACAGTGGAGTTGGGGAGTCGAAGAAGAAATCTTTTGATGAAGCAACCATCTCGCGTTCCTGACTCCTTATGGGTTTTTTTGTATTCTGGGTAGGATGCTGTGATCATAACATTCCAACTTTTTTACTTATGCAATGAAATCACCAATTATCAAAAAATAAATAAAAATCATCTCCCGTTCCTAAGGCTCACTTCTAGGTCTGTCAATCTTGCACACGACGCAAAAACACAACTTCACACAACACAAAATGATAATACAATTAAACACGAAAATATTTTTGCGGTCGATTAATATAGTTATGATATTTTATAATGATATAATATTAAAAATATTTAAACGATTTGATTTTTGAATACTTACTCGAAAATGAATAGTTTAGCATCTTTTATAGTCTAATCAATTATTTTTAACTTAAATTACTACTAAAGACGTTTCATGGTACAAGAACATGAACATGTAAAAATATTTGTCCATTAGCAATAAAAAAACCTTTCAAATTAATGGTAAATGTAGTACACTGAAAGTTACACAATGTTTAACATGAAATGTACACAAACCAATGTTTTGAAACCGAACCGGGCATCGAATCGGAAAACCTTGATTCCTGTTAAATATGGTCTGATCGTCGGTTCAATCAGCGATAATGTCATCATAGCATCATCAAACTGGTTCCCAGTTTGAACGGACCGACTCATTATTCTTTAAAATATGGTCGAAGAGTGGTTCAACCATGTTAAACCGAATAAAATCGAGTATTAACATGTTTTCCAGATATACATATATGCTTGAAACAGTGAAGACATTACACCTCTCTACCAAAAGTTAATTTCAATGATTAATTCTTATTAATAACAATTATGTGCATAATAAAATGGCATAATGACTTTGATTTGTAATAACAAATAAATATTTATAAAGATGTTATTCAATAAATTTGTTTATAGACAAAGTGTATATTTTCTGTAGAGTAGTTGCATTGTTTTGTTTGTTAATATACTTAGGTTTGAACCTTAGTACTAGTAATATTTTTCAGAATTAATTTTAAAAAACCATCTAGTTTGATTCAGTGGTTTGGTCCGATTTGATTAGTTCAACAAGTTTTTCAATGGTTTGACCGGTTTAATCCAGTTCAACATATGGATTGATTTTTAGAAGGTCGAACCGCCCCTACCACTGTTTCACGGTTGAATCTTGACAGACCCACCTGCCGCACGTGGACCTGAACGGACCTACACATCCGTGGATTTAGTGTAACGTCCCCAAAACAACAGGAAATTTTAAACTTTTAAACGATAATCAAAGTCATAGACAACCATATCACGAGGGAACACTACTCAAATATATACATCACATAATGTGCACCATATATAAGAGTTGTCAAAAATATGACTACATCAAAATACAAGTAGTCATAACCACCTCAAAAAGACTAAAGAACCCAACTCCTAAGTGCACTCGTCCTCAGTCACCATCCTGCTCAGTACCTGAACAATATAAACAACAATGACTAAGTTTCCATAAGGAAACCCCGTAAACCAAGTCCACATATATGCATATGCAATACTCAAAACATAACCTATCATACTAGTGTCATGACATCATATAGTCATAGTAGTCATTTATCCCCACACATGGTTCATATAGTCATAAGTCTAATTTTGGACATCCGTAGAAACTCATCGCAGACACATGTGGTCTTACGGAAAGTACGCGACACACCCTCACTCACACCTATACTAGTCATATGGGTTCGGTGAAGGTCGCACACACTTCCGAGTCATCAATTAGATCTGATCCTGTGGTCGTAATGTCACTATCCCCCAGAATCGTCACTCTGGTCAGTCATACTCGCCAGTCGTGTCATAGCTGAACGATCATACTCGTCGGAACATCGGTCAAGCACATCCGCAAAAACAACATAGGTCGGTCATATCCGTCGCCACATAGTCTGTCATATCCATCGCCACACAGGCTACGGTCATATTTGTTGCCACACAGGCTACAGTCATATCTTTCGCCACACAGGCTACAGTCATATCTTTCGCCACACAAGCTACGGTCATATTGCTCCGAAGAGCCACATCATATAGATCATGCAAAAGGGAATATGGTCCCATATGTCTACTACATAGGTCTCAATGCACATGTCATATCATGGGAACTTAAGCTGTAAAATAAATCTACGCGACAACACGTTCATAAGCATATAATACAATCTAGTGCTTCAACGGTCGACCGATTGGTCGTTAACACCGGTAATTGGTTCAAACCACAATCCAACAGTCGAACCAAACAAACATCAAAACAGTCGAACAAAAGTCTCTGGATGGTCGACCGTTTGGAAGGTCTACGCCACAAAATTATTAGAATAAACATACAATCGGTCGAACGGCGAAGGGGACCCGATCGACCAAAAATAACAGGCAATTCGTACTTTTTCTCTAAGTCATCACCGGTCGACCTAAATATGAATCGGTCAAACCACATTTAAGTTATCTTAAGTAATCGGTCGAACAAAATCAAAGAGAGGTCGACCGTTTAGATGGTCTATGCTCTGACTGACTTACTTTTGATCAAATCGGTCGAATAACAAAGGGTCTTGTTCGACTGATTCTAAACAGAGTCGTCTTCTTCTTGCGAAATCAAGCATAACCGGTCGACCATCACAAGACATCGTTTGCCCGGTGCAGGTTAAAATATCACATTTACACTACAACTAGTGGACCAAACCTAACGTCGGTCGACCGTTACAGTATAGAAACCTTGTTGCACTTTGTCTCTGGCGAGATATCTGATCCACGTCTACATCTACGATCCTCACACGCCTTGTGTGAACTTCTAATTGAATTTGTCATCTTTCTCACGGTCGTCGGCGTTCCAAACGTCGACAACGATCACCTCCTCTTTTCTTCGAAATCCGGCAAACTTGACCTTCCTGAGCACAATCCTTCTCCTTTTTTCTTCTCCTCCTGGATTCGACTTCTCCTTCTCCTTCTTCTTACGACCAACTCACTTCTTAACTCTCAATTCTTCCTCTCTTCTTCAAACAATTTAACAACCTCATTCTTCTCCTCAACCTACCTATTTATAATCTATCCAAGCTCAACTCCCTCTCTCACCACCATACATGTAACGTACCCGAAAACAGCGGAAAATTTAAACAATAATAAGGACCGTCAACGGTCAACACAGGGCACGTCACGGGAAAACAAACTAACATATATATAAAATATATAAGATACAGACCCACGTGGAAGTCAACTATATAAACGAGTCAACTGTGATTACAACAAAAGTGAATGTACATGTAATCACTACCTCAAACAAAGGAAGCTACTAAAGAGAACAGGATCTAATCCCGGGGGCACCGTCCTCGGTCACCACCTGACTCTAAACCTGCTCGCTACCTGAAATGAAAACAAACAAACATGCCTGAGTTCCCTGCAGGAACCCCGTATACCAAACCTCCTAAAAATATAAAAAGGAATTAAAGACAATGCAATGCTATGCACATGATCATCCGCCTCGGGCCCACAATAATGCCCTCACCGCCTCCGCGGCACTGAACCACTCCTGCCACTAGGGTCAAGTCAGTCCACCGCTGCCTCACAAGGGTCAGTCGACACCACTGCTTCCCAAAAAGTGCAGGAAGGAACCCCCGGTACACGCCGCACCCAAGGAGCGAGTCAGCCCGCCGAATACACAACTCGGGTCAGACGACAGCCACTGCTCCCCCAAGAGTCGCCTAGCGCGCACCCTGCCGGAACATCCTCGGCCTACCGCTAAACCCTCGCAAATTGCCCAAGGTTTACGGTACACATCCCTCACACCCCGCTCGGTAAGAGAGGAAAAAGTACAACAATAATACGCCTTCGTCGAAGGTGAAATCCGTAGCTCTCAAAGCCGGTAATCAACCGTCGCCTCGGAGCCGGTAGTCGACCTGACATCGACGGATCGCGTGTGGATAAATCCACCAACCCGCGGTAGATCGGTCGACCGCTACAAGCACACCGGTCGACCGGTCCCCCACACAGTACACAGTACTGTACAAACAAATCTACCGGTCGAACCACGCCAACCGAATTACCGACCAATCGGTCGAACAAAAGTCATCTAGCGGTCGACCGTTTGGAAGGTCTACGCTATACCATTTTATATAATATATATATCCGACCGGTCGAACCAAGGGGTCGTTCGACCGATAACAGGGATTTCAATAATTTGCTCAAGTCTCGTTCGGTCGACCGGAACTGAAATACAGTTCGACCGAATCAACACAAGCACTCTACCGCTTAATTAAATGCTCAGTCGGTCGACCGAGAGTTAAAGAGCGGTCGACCGTTTTGATGGTCAAAGCTCCCAACCGACTAAGCATCAAATGGATCGGTCGAACAAGGTTAAGGACGTTCGACCGTTTAATAAGTCAAAATCCCCAACCGACCCATTCTCATTGTTATTCGGTCGACCGGCTAAGTGGTCCCGTTCGACCGATAACAGTATATCCCCTTTTTCCCGCACAAATCTGGCATAACGGTCGACCGTCTAACGACATCGTTCGACCGTTCGCGGGTAAATATCAATATAATAATAGGATCGGTCGACTGCCCACAGGCACCGGTCGACCGATCGTCGTCTTCAACCTCTGAATTGGTTGAATTCCGACGGGGAATTCGACACCAACGTCGATCCCCAACACTCACAAGGCTTATGTGAGTTATAATGAAGATTTGGCATACCTTTTTGACGGTTGTGGAAGTCTCCCGAGCTTGAATCACTTCACTCCTCTTCTTCTTCCTTCTTCTCCTTCTTCTCCTCTTCTTCTACTTCACCTTCTTCTTTCCTCCTTCTTCTGCTCCGAATCACTCCTCTCACTCTCTGATAACAGGCAATGATGAAGAAAACGTCCAAACCCTTATCTCTTTACAACATCACCTTAAATAGACAAATCCACCTACACCTCATCCAATCACACTTAACCTAAAACCTAACCAACCAAAGCCATCCACCTCAATCTCCACATGTCCAACACCTCCACCTCTCCATGCAGGATTAATTAGGGTTAATTAGGTTTAGGTTTAGTTAATTAAGATGTTTTAGATTAGGTTATTACAATCTACCCTCCTTAAAAGAATTTCGTCCGCGAAATTCAAAACAACTGACTTACCGGAATAACTCTGGATACTGCCTCCTGACATCCTCCTCAATCTCCCAGGTAGCCTCTCTGTCAGTGTGATGCTGCCACCTGACCTTCACCATAGGAATCGCCCTCCTCCTGAGCTGGTGTACCATCTGATCCACAATCTCAACTGGTCTCTCATCTAATGACAAATCCTGCTGGATCTCCGGTACTGATATCTCTATCACATGAGCTGGATCGGCCACGTACTTCCTCAACATAGAAACATGGAAGACGTTGTGAAGTCCTGCAAACTGTGGCGGTAAAGCAATCCTATACGCCACCTCACCAACCCGATCCAATATCTCAAACGGTCCGACATATCTCGGACTCAACTTCCCCTTCTTCCCGAATCTCATCACCCCTCTGGAAGGCGAGATCTTCAGGAAGACATGATCTCCTACCTCAAAAGTCAGCTCACGCCTCCGCGTATCAGCATAACTCTTCTGCCTGCTCTGCGCCGTAGCTAGTCGTCTCCGAATCACGTCGACCTTCTCTGAATACAACTGGATAATGTCAGGTCCAACTAGCTGTCTCTCGCCCACATCACTCCAGCATACCGGCGATCTACACGGTCTCCCGTATAATGCCTCATAGGGTGCCATCCCAATACTCGAGTGGTAGCTGTTGTTGTAGGCGAACTCGATCAACGGCAAATGCTCATCCCAATGCCCGGCCCAGTCAAGTGTACACGCTCTCAGCATGTCCTCCAATGTCTGTATCGTCCGCTCTGACTGGCCATCTGTCTGTGGGTGGAAAGCTGTGCTAAACTTCAGACGTGTCCCCAGTGCTCTGTGTAGACTCTCCCAAAATCTCGAAGTGAATCTGGGATCTCTGTCTGAAATGATACTGACCGGCACGCCATGAAGTCTGACAATCTCCTCAATATATAACTTAGCTAGACCCTCCAGAGCAAGAGTGGTCTTAATAGCTAAGAAATGCGCCGACTTGGTCAGTCGATCGACTATAACCCAAATCGCATCGTGAAATCTCCGTGTCTTCGGTAGCCCCGTAACAAAATCCATCGTCACGTGCTCCCACTTCCACTCGGGCAACTCAATCCTCTGCATCTGCCCTACTGGTCTCTGGTGCTCGATCTTCACCTGCTGACAGACCAAACACCTCGACACGAAGTCTGCAACGTCCTTCTTCATACCTCGCCACCAGAAGTTCCGCTGCAGGTCTTTGTACATCTTGGTGCTCCCTGGATGAATGGAATATCTCGATCTGTGTGCCTCCTCCATGATATCATGTCTCAGGTCCTCTGTCTTCGGCACCCAGATACGGTCTCTGAATCTCAGACCTCCGTCCACTCCAACTCTGAAGTCTGACCCATCTCTGGCAGCTAACTGTAACAAACTGCTCAACTCCTCATCTGTAGTCTGAGCACGAATCACTGCTGATACTGTCTGAGGCTCTACTCTCAATCCGGCAATCACTGCGCCCTCAGAGCTATCAGCAAATGGCCTCCACTCTGCCAAGGACTCTAGCAGTCTCCACTCCTGAATGCATAGGCCTGCTACTGATACCTCCACCTTCCGGCTCAAAGCGTCTGCAACTGTGTTCGCCTTCCCCGGATGGTAAGAGATAGTGAAGTCATAGTCCTTAATGAACTCAAGCCATCTGCGCTGCCTCATATTCAGCTCCTTCTGCGAGAACAGGTACTTCAGACTCTGATGATCTGTAAACACCTCGAACTGCTCGCCATAAAGATAGTGTCTCCAGGTCTTCAGTGCGTGAACCACTGCTGCTAACTCCAAATCATGTGTCGGGTAATTCCTCTCATGGACCTTCAGCTGTCTGGATGCGTATGCGATCACCCTCCCGTGCTGCATAAGTACACATCCTAAGCCAACACCTGAAGCGTCGCTATAAATCACGAATCCACCCGTGCCACTCGGCAATGATAAAACTGGTGCTGTGGTCAACAGTCTCTTCAGCTCCTGAAAGCTGTCCTCGCACTTCTGCGACCAAACAAAAGTGACTCCCTTCTGCGTCAGAGCTGTCAGTGGTGCTGCCAATCTCGAGAAGTCTTTGATGAAGCGACGGTAATAACCCGCCAGTCCAACAAAGCTCCTAATCTCTGTCACGCTCGTAGGGGTCCTCCACTGTGTCACCGCCTCTACCTTCGCCGGATCCACTGATATCCCCTCTGCCGATACAATGTGTCCGAGGAATGCCACTCTGTCCAACCAAAACTCGCACTTTGAGAACTTAGCATATAACTGCTGAGCCCTCAAGATGCTGAGTACAATCCTCAGATGCTCTCTGTGCTGCTCCACATCTGGTGAATAGATCAAGATGTCATCCACGAAGACAATCACAAATATATCAATGTACTGCCTGAATGTCCGGTGCATCAGATCCATGAACGCTGCCGGAGCATTCGTCAATCCAAATGGCATCACCAAGAACTCATAGTGTCCATATCTCGTCCTGAAGGCTGTCTTCTGGATGTCCTCATCTCGGATCCTCAACTGGTGATATCCAGAACGCAGGTCAATCTTCGAGAAAACCTTCGCTGACTGCAGCTGGTCAAAGAGGTCCTCAATCCTAGGTAAGGGATACCTATTCTTCACCGTCACCTGGTTCAGCATCCTGTAGTCTATGCACATCCTCAAGGATCCGTCCTTCTTCTTCACAAACAAAACTGGTGCACCCCAAGGCGAGACGCTCGGTCTGATAAATCCAGAGTCCATCAACTCCTGCAACTGCTTCTTCAACTCTGTCAACTCAGCAGGTGCCATCCGGTATGGAGCCTTCGACTGTGGTGTAGTGTCGGCTACCAACTCAATGCCGAACTCTAACTCCCGGTGTGGTGGTAAACCTGGAATCTCTGCTGGAAAAACATCCGCGAACTCCTGCACCACCTCAATGTCCTCTAGCCTCTGAGACTCTGCCTCCGCAACTACAAGTGTCGCCAGAAAAGCTGCACATCCCTGCTGTAACAGTCTCTGAGCTCTCACAGCAGATACAATAATGCGACCCCCTCTGCTTCTGATCCCTCTAATCAGAATATCAGGCAAACCCTTCCTCGGGATCAAAATCTTCTTCTCACGGCACAAGACTCGAACATCATATTGGGACAGCCAATCCATCCCAAGTATGACATCAAAGTCCTCCATCGGTAGCAAGACCAGGTCTGCCGGAAACTCCTGATCTCCCGAAACAACCGTGGCGCCGGGGACAAATCTCCCCACAGTGCCCACCAGACCCAGGGGTGTGCTGACCTCCAAAGTGGCAGTCAACATCGCAAGGGTACAACCCAACACTCCCGCAAATCGCTCTGAGATGAACGAGTGTGTCGCGCCACAATCAAATAACACCCTAGCTACTGAACCTGCGACAAGAAGTGTACCTTCCACGACAGCGCCTCCATCCCGAGCCTCCTCTGCCTGGATGGTGAAAACTCTGCCAGTGCGTTGCCCCTGCTGTGGTCGGAAAGGTGGTCTACCTCCGCCTCCTCCTCTGCCTGGTGCGGGTAAACCCGGTGGTCTGCTCGGCCCAGCTCCTCGGCTCGGACAGCTCCTGATAAAGTGACCCAGCTGGCCACACCCATGACATGCTCCGGGGGTGAAGCACGGCCCGGAGTGAAACCTCCCACAAGTACCACAAGGCTCTGGTCGTGGTACTGCAACTCCTGCTCCCTCGTATCAGGGCCTCTTGCCCGGATTCCCTCCAGTCTGACCTCCTGGCCTCCCAGAGAACCTACCTGATGGCCTCCTCTCATCCTGGTAGTTCTCCCTGTAGTCACGATCAAGAACAGAGGCACTCTTCACTGCATCGGCCAACGTGCTCGGCATGTGTGTCAGCACCTTCGTCCTCAACTGCTTCCGGAGCCCCCGGACGAACTTCCCAGCCCTCTGCTCCTGTGTAACATACATCTCGGGACAGTAACGCTCAAGGGCGTTGAACTTCCCGATGTAGCCTGCTAGGGTCATGTCTCCCTGCTGAAGACTCAGAAACTCCTCCCTCTTCTGATCCTGGACATGCTGCGGAAAATACTGCTCGTTGAACTCGCCAACGAACTCCTCCCAGGCTATATCATCTTTGTCCGCAAACACCACTGCAGATGTGGACCTCCACCAGTTGGACGCAGCACCGCCCAAAACATAAGTAGCCAGGCCCACTCTCGCCTCTGGAGGACAACCAATAGCACTGAAGATCTTCTGCATCGTGAAGATCCACTCCTCCGCAGCCTCTGCGTCGTACTGCCCCAGAAAGGTAGGCGGATGCTGGCGCATAAACCGGTCATGCATAGCGCCAGTCCCCGTCTGCCCAGTCTGTGCTGTCTGCTGCTGTAGCATCTCCGTCAGACGTCCGACCGCATCGAACAACGTCCGACGCTCATCCTCCCAAGCCTCATCCCTCGCAGTCTCACTCTCACCGCGAGTATGGGCAACCGCCTTCCCCCGTCTAGGAGGCATCTGCCAAAGGAAACAAGACAATATCAATATAATCTGTGCATGCATGATCCTCTAGACCTACTCCTAACTCAAAGGTGGTTTCTTTGGACAAGTACGCCGAGATCAACGCTCTGATACCAAATTGTAACGTACCCGAAAACAGCGGAAAATTTAAACAATAATAAGGACCGTCAACGGTCAACACAGGGCACGTCACGGGAAAACAAACTAACATATATATAAAATATATAAGATACAGACCCACGTGGAAGTCAACTATATAAACGAGTCAACTGTGATTACAACAAAAGTGAATGTACATGTAATCACTACCTCAAACAAAGGAAGCTACTAAAGAGAACAGGATCTAATCCCGGGGGCACCGTCCTCGGTCACCACCTGACTCTAAACCTGCTCGCTACCTGAAATGAAAACAAACAAACATGCCTGAGTTCCCTGCAGGAACCCCGTATACCAAACCTCCTAAAAATATAAAAAGGAATTAAAGACAATGCAATGCTATGCACATGATCATCCGCCTCGGGCCCACAATAATGCCCTCACCGCCTCCGCGGCACTGAACCACTCCTGTCACTAGGGTCAAGTCAGTCCACCGCTGCCTCACAAGGGTCAGTCGACACCACTGCTTCCCAAAAAGTGCAGGAAGGAACCCCCGGTACACGCCGCACCCAAGGAGCGAGTCAGCCCGCCGAATACACAACTCGGGTCAGACGACAGCCACTGCTCCCCCAAGAGTCGCCTAGCGCGCATCCTGCCGGAACATCCTCGGCCTACCGCTAAACCCTCGCAAACTGCCCAAGGTTTACGGTACACATCCCTCACACCCCGCTCGGTAAGAGAGGAAAAAGTACAACAATAATACGCCTTCGTCGAAGGTGAAATCCGTAGCTCTCAAAGCCGGTAATCAACCGTCGCCTCGGAGCCGGTAGTCGACCTGACATCGACGGATCGCGTGTGGATAAATCCACCAACCTGCGGTAGATCGGTCGACCGCTACAAGCACACCGGTCGACCGGTCCCCCACACAGTACACAGTACTGTACAAACAAATCTACCGGTCGAACCACGCCAACCGAATTACCGACCAATCGGTCGAACAAAAGTCATCTAGCGGTCGACCGTTTGGAAGGTCTACGCTATACCATTTTATATAATATATATATCCGACCGGTCGAACCAAGGGGCCGTTCGACCGATAACAGGGATTTCAATAATTTGCTCAAGTCTCGTTCGGTCGACCGGAACTGAAATACAGTTCGACCGAATCAACACAAGCACTCTACCGCTTAATTAAATGCTCAGTCGGTCGACCGAGAGTTAAAGAGCGGTCGACCGTTTTGATGGTCAAAGCTCCCAACCGACTAAGCATCAAATGGATCGGTCGAACAAGGTTAAGGACGTTCGACCGTTTAATAAGTCAAAATCCCCAACCGACCCATTCTCATTGTTATTCGGTCGACCGGCTAAGTGGTCCCGTTCGACCGATAACAGTATATCCCTTTTTTCCCGCACAAATCTGGCATAACGGTCGACCGTCTAACGACATCGTTCGACCGTTCGCGGGTAAATATCAATATAATAATAGGATCGGTCGACTGCCCACAGGCACCGGTCGACCGATCGTCGTCTTCAACCTCTGAATTGGTTGAATTCCGACGGGGAATTCGACACCAACGTCGATCCCCAACACTCACAAGGCTTATGTGAGTTATAATGAAGATTTGGCATACCTTTTTGACGGTTGTGGAAGTCTCCCGAGCTTGAATCACTTCACTCCTCTTCTTCTTCCTTCTTCTCCTTCTTCTCCTCTTCTTCTACTTCACCTTCTTCTTTCCTCCTTCTTCTGCTCCGAATCACTCCTCTCACTCTCTGATAACAGGCAATGATGAAGAAAACGTCCAAACCCTTATCTCTTTACAACATCACCTTAAATAGACAAATCCACCTACACCTCATCCAATCACACTTAACCTAAAACCTAACCAACCAAAGCCATCCACCTCAATCTCCACATGTCCAACACCTCCACCTCTCCATGCAGGATTAATTAGGGTTAATTAGGTTTAGGTTTAGTTAATTAAGATGTTTTAGATTAGGTTATTACAATACACGTGTGGAAGGTAAAGAAAATTGACTTCACACTTCCTTCACATCCTCCCACGTGCAAAAGAGAATTGTCTTACTCTTTCCTTTTCAACCAACCACCCCATATCCACCTAAAATCACATAACCAACCCATTAACTACTAATTACTCTTAATCCTTGCTTAAATCCTTAATTAAGATTCAGGTTCTAACATTTAGATTTTAGAGGTTCATTATCATACTCTCGTTTCCTGGGGTTTCAGAAAAGAAAAAGGAAAACAAGTAAATGGAGGAAAATTTGAGTTTTACGTACTCGTGCACGACTTGTGTACAACACTATGGAACCCAATATTCTAATCCACAGCTGTTGCGAAGTGATGAAGCATCACTATTGGCATCCGAAGTGGGAGACATGTATGGCGCACCTCTGTCGAGTTTGTTTTGTGCCACTTTGGCGAAATTACCACTACGAGATGGACCATTAATGTGCAATGGAATAAAATCAGCAGACCAACACTAGTAGGCTTCTTGTTTATCTACTAGTGGACGGGTGGATCATTTAATTATCCGATCAAGTCTGGAATAATTTAGCACATGTTTTGGACGAGTAACAGTTTGGATCGTTGTGGAAGTGTTGGGGGACATACTTAGGTGAGGCAGGATCTGCCGGTAGCCTAATATGGGTTTTTTTTCCCTCTGATCAATAGATTGATTGTTTTGAGTTTTTTTCTTCAAGTTTTGCTACTTCTATCCTTTTTGATAAACATAATACCTCATATTTTGTATTTATCCTTACTTTAAAGGTACATTTTATATATGAATAAGTATTACATGTACAAGATAGTACCTGTAAAATTTAGGATATCTACACTCTTTCATGGTTGGTGTTTGTTTTAACAAGTGACCATAATGTGTAAAATGTAGATACTTTAAGAAAAAGAACGATGACTACAAATCATGAAGTATTGTGACTCACGTTGAAAGTAAAATCAGTTAAGTATGATTTTAGATCATACTAGTAGATTTCAGGGGATACCTAAGTGCGTTTGGTGGAGTTGTGGAGGAACGTAGAGGTGGTGAGGTCATGAGTGATTGAACATGAGTTATCTTAAGGATGTGATTCAAACTTACGATGATTATGGAAATCTAAAACTTAATTTACGTGACTTCTACTCGTTTTAAAATGAAAATTCTGAAAATCACTCATAATACAGATTTCTTTAGTCATAGGACTTTTCCTGGAACTCAAATTCTAATTTTTAAAAGTTTTCCTATGTACCAATTCAACCAAATGTCAAGAAGTTCAATTCCCTACTTTCTTGAAGTTTTCTTGAGTACCAACACTCACAACTTTAGATGAACTTTGAGTTTGATTTACATGTTAAGTTTCTTTTTAAAGTTTTTCTTGAGGATTTGTTGCTTTACATTCAATGCAAGTAGGAGTTTTACTTTGCCTTTTTTATGAATTTTCTTTTCCTAATTATAATTCTCTCTGTGATTGAAATTCTTAGTCATTCCTTGTTTACAGTGTAGAAAATGTGATTATCTGTTGTATTATTCTTGATTTGTGTTTACAAATACATGTGATTATATAGTAGATTAGTAATCTAGCCGTTTGAAATGGTAACGGGAAACATTTATGATCTTTGGATGATGAGATGCAATAAGTTGTATGGTAGGGTTCCGAGAGGTGGCATTGATGATGTATTAAGTCTGAGCCTCGAGTTCTTCAACACTCCCCCTCAAGTTGAGTCCGGAAGAGATTGAAGGACCCCAACTTGTGAAGAATGGTATCAAACTGTTTTTGATCCAAGGGTTTGGTGAAGATATCTGCGAGTTGGTTTTTGCTTGTGACGAAGGGGACATCAATTTCTTTAGTCTGAATTTTTTCTCTGATGAAATGACAGTCAACTTCTATGTGCTTTGTTCGTTCGTGAAACACAGGATTGGTGGCAATGTGACGAGCAGCCTGATTGTCGCAGAGCATGTGCATAGGTTCATGATATGGAACCATCATTTCTTTGAGGAGTTGTTTGAGCCAAATCAGCTCACTGGTGGTGGATGTCATGGCACGATATTCCGCTTCAGCGCTTGATCTAGCCACAACGTTTTGTTTCTTGCTTCTCCAAGTGACGAGGTTGCCTCCAACGAAGGTGCAGAACCCAGTGGCAGATTTACGATCGTAACTACCCGCCCAATCTGCATCAGAGTAACCAATGATTGAGTTAGATTGGTTTTGTTTCATCCATATGCCTTGTCCTGGAGTTTTCTTTAAATACCTGAGTATTCTATCAATGATGTCTAAATGATGGGTGTGTGGTGCATGCATGAATTGACTTACTGTGCTAACTGCATAAGTTATGTCAGATCTAGTGACGGTTAGATAGATGAGTTTCCCTACTAAACGTTGAAATTGACTTATATCGCTTAATGGTTCACCATCAGTGGGACCAACTTTTCGGTTTGTCTCGATAGGTGTGTTGGCAGGTTTAGATCCTAATTTTCCTGTTTCTTTAAGTAGATCAAGAACATACTTTCGTTGAGATAAAAAAAGGCCTTTTTTTGAGTAAGCTATTTCAATGCCCAAAAAATATTTCATGAATCATAAATCCTTGATGTCAAATTTGTTTTTTAGATATGACTTAACCCTATTAATTTCTTTGTCACTATTTCCGGTGATTATAATGTCGTCTACATAAACTAATACAATGATGGTAATATTGTGATCATGTTTGATGAACATAGATGCATCGGCAGAGCATTTAGAGAAACCAAATTGACTGAGAGATAGACTAAGTTTTGCATACCAGGCTCGGGGTGATTGCTTTAACCCGTAGATTGATTTGTGAAGTTTGCAAACCTGAGAGGTGTTATAACCTGGAGGAGGAGTCATGTAGACATCTTCTTCTAAGGCTCCTTGTAAGAAGGCATTTCGGACGTCCATCTGGAAGAGATTTCATCCATAGTTTACTGCTATAGATAGGAGAACACGGACAATATTCATTTTTGCAACAGGGGCAAAAGTTTCTTGGTAGTCGATGCCATATGTTTGAGTGTATCCTTTGGTTACTAATCTAGCTTTATATCGCTCTATTGATCCGTTGCTATTATATTTGATTTTATAAATCCATTTACAGCCAACGGGTTTGGTTCCAGGTTTAGGGCTGACCATTGTCCAAGTTTGATTTTTTTCTAAGGCTTCTAGTTCTTCTTTCATTGCTCTCGCCCAATTAGGGTTGCTAAGGGCTTCTTGGTAGGAGGTTAGCTCTTTAGTCTTTTCAAGGGATTCTAGGAATGTTCGGTGGGAATTTGCTATGGCTTTGTAGGATACGTAGTTTTGAATTGGGTATGTAACATTATAAGTAACAAAGTCTTGAAGGTGAGATGGGGGACGCGTTGGTCTTGTGGATCTTCTTGTGGGGGCTACTTCGTGAGCTGGTTCAGTGTGGCGTTCTCCTTGTCCCTCTGGAGTGTTGTTTTCTCCCCCTCCTTGAGGACCGTTTTCTCCCCCTCCTTGAGGAACGTTTTCTCCCCCTCCTTGAGGAATAGGATTGCCTTCAAGGAGAGAGAACTCGTTTGGATGTAAGTCGACGGATGGAAGTGAGCCAGTTGACCCTGCAGGAGTGTTAGTCATAGATTCGAAGTATGATTCTTTTTCAGAGAATGAAACGTCCCTGGAAATATAGAGTTTGCAATTTGTAGGGTCATAGCATTTGTATCTTTTTTTGCGACTAGAGTACCCAAAAAAGACAGTTTTGACTGAGTGAGAGTCAAATTTATCGATCCGTCTTTTATGAACGTAACACACACAGCCAAAAACTTTGAGGTGACCAACGCCCATCTCCCTATTATTTAGAATCCCCAAGGGTTGTTTGTGGTCTAGAATAGGGCTAGGTAGACAATTGATAAGATAAACAACGGTTAAGATGGCTTCAGACCAAAAAATTGTGGGAACTTTGGTCTGAAAGAGCAGGGATCTGGTGACATTTAGAAGATGTCGGTTTTTCCTTTCGGAGACACCGTTTTGTTCTGGGGTATTAATACAGGTGGTTTGGTGATGAATACCTTTTTCTTTTAAGAAGGTTTGAAACAGGGAACTAGTGTATTCAGCGTCGTTATCTGACCTAAAAGTCTTAATTTTTGTGTCATACATGTTTTCAACCAAAACAACATATTCGCAAAAAATAGAGAAAACTTCAGATTTGGATTTAAGCAGATATAACCAAGTAGTGCGAGAAAAATCATCGATAAAAGTGATAAAGTATTTAAAACCGTTATATGACTCTATGGGAGTTGGTCCCCAAATGTCAGAATGGACCAGTTCCAATGGTTTCCTAGTCTTAGTGGTGGAGGAATAAAAAGGTAACCTAGTTTGTTTTGCAAGGCGACAAGTCTCACAACATAATTCCTTGTTTGGTATGATGCTAGGAAATAATTTTTTTCAAAACAGGAAAAGACGGATGTCTCAAACGTTTATGTAGAAGGTCGGGTGTATAACGGGATGCGTTATTTGCATGGAAGGTATTGTCCGTTGTTTCTAGTACGTAAAGACCATTAACGAGAGTGCCTCTACCAATCATCTTCCCTGATATACGATCCTGAAACAACACATCAGAAGGTGAGAAAATAGCATTACAATTAAAAAAATTCGTTATCCTTGCAATAGATAAAAGATTAGATGTAAACTCGGGAACATATAATATATTTTCGGATGTGTTATTTAAGACTGTAGATTGTCCTATACCTCCAATTTTTACTCGGTTTCCATTTGCTACAGTAACGAAATTGTTTATGTTTGGGTTATTTTGAATATTGCATATAAGTTCCTTGTTTCCGGTCATATGATCAGTTGCACCAGTGTCTAAAATCCATGAATTAGAGGTTCAAGTATGGTTGCAAGAGATGTGAGTTGAAAAAATACCTGACCCATTACCTTGCGGCGTCGGATTTTGACCGGATTTATTTAGTAGACAGTTGAGCTGGGCCAGCACATGACCCAAATCTGGGTGCATAGATCCAGGCCCAAGGTTGTTTGCTTGAAGCCCATGATGTGCTGGACTGGGCCCGTGACCAGCAGACCAGAGCACACCTCTGTCTTTCGGATCAAGATCCGACCCGAACATGGACCCCGGTTTGTCGGTAAGCGGAGGATCCACGAAATCAGAGGATAAATATCCTCGACTCCCGGATCCAGACCCGGATGCCCATTTTGTTTTTTCGCCTCCGTTGTTAGGGTTTTGCGGGGTGACGTTTGGTCTGCCGCTGGGGTTAGGGTTTCCTCTGCTGTCGCCCCCTCTTTCTCCGGTTCCATCCTTTGGTGGTCGGAGGTGCGGGTAGAGGAACCAGCACCGGTCGCGACTGTGTCCTTTTTTCTTGCAGTTGTCACAGTGCTCGTCTTTGTGTTTTCCGAACTATCCTTTTCCTTTCTGGTTTTGATGTTGTACTGTGACGAAAGCTTGGTTTTCTCTGTTGTTTTCTCTGGTGTTTTGTGGCATAGCATGTCTTCGAGATTCCTCTCGTTGAATCATTGCGATGATCTGAGTGAGGGGCGGAAGCTCCGATGATAGTAAGATCTGAGATTTCAGGGGCTCGTAGCTAGGATCGAGACCTACCAGGAACTGGTAGACTCGGTTCTGCTCGTCCCGTTCTTTTATGATTTTAGGGTCGTTGGTCGGTGGTTCATACACACCAAGCTCGTCCCATCGGCTTTTAAGGGTACCGAGATACTCGGTAACCGATCTGGACCCTTGTTTGGTTTGCGCAAGTTCTTGTTTAATTTTGAAAATGTGGGCGAAGTTCTGTTGCTTACCATACAGAGCGTGGATGGAGTCCCACAACTCTTTGGCCGAGTCGGAGTAGAGGAACAGCTCCGCAATCTGAGGTTGAATGGAGTTCAACACCCAGGTCATCACCAGATGATCAGAGGTTTGCCATTCCTCAAATTTTTCGTCGTCGGTGTCAGGTTTTGGTGTGCGTCCCGAGATATGGCCAAGTTTCCCTTTGCCGCTGAGTGATAACGAGACCGACCGAGCCCAGGGCAGATAATTTGCCCCCGTGAGGAGTTGGGTGGTGAGTCGTTGTGGCGTGGATCCTTCTGAAGTCATGGCGAGCTTTTTCTGAGGTCAGAAGACCGATGATGTTTTTTTTTTGGATTTGGGTGATTCTGATGAGAACAAAAACAGGGTCTGAGGTCAGATGACCGGTGATGGGTTTTTTTGGGATTTTTGTATGAGGGAAGCTTGGTTTTGGGTTTTTCCTTTTTTTGTGGAAGGAGACTATGATGAAAGGAGAAAGACGGAGGAGGTGAACGGAGGTTCGCCTCCGATGATGATCCTCCTAGATCTGAGATCGTTGCTCTGATACCATGTAGAAAATGTGATTATCTGTTGTATTATTCTTGATTTGTGTTTACAAATACATGTGATTATATAGTAGATTAGTAATCTAGCCGTTTGAAATGGTAACGGGAAACATTTATGATCTTTGGATGATGAGATGCAATAAGTTGTATGGTAGGGTTCCGAGAGGTGTCATTGATGATGTATTAAGTCTGAGCTTCGAGTTCTTCAACATACAGTACGGTCTTCCTTAGTTGTATTGTCGATTGACGATTGTTAGATTGTAATAATTGTACAAGCAAATCTAAACATATATAATTACCTCCACTTGGTTTGTCCACACAAATAGTTGTAATTAATGAAAATTAGACATACCGAAATAATTCTAGATTTTCATATATTTAAAAACCCACACTTAAACATACATAAGACATTTGCGATTGCAATGTCATTGTGCTTCAACCCGTGCTATATATGAAGCACAACATGCAAGAACACCATCCAAGCTATAACTGGGCACTTCATTGTGCTCAGTCTCCAACTCTACTTTAAGCACAACATGACCATTCTATAATTAGAGTTACTTAAAGCATGGAAGCGTCATTCCAAAACCTGAAGCAAATCAATAACTTGCACGATGCTTAATATTGCAACAGATGTTACTGATTACCACCTTCATCTTAATCAGACTCCTCTTCCTCGACCCACCAACTCAATTTGAAGATAATAACAGTATTAATTAGAGAAGTATGCACTAAGCTATGTTTCAACCTGACCCCTTCTCGTCCGACAACCAACCCTAAACACATGCTCCTCCCCAGTGCACTCATCCACTCTCACCACCCACTGACTCTTCTTTCTTGCCGCCACTCGACTCACTCTCAGCCCATCCCCAATGGGAAGCAACTCTGACCTCACCACCGACGACACTTCGCACCTCATGGCATTATGACCCACCACAATCCCTCCACCACTCCTCCCCACCACCGCCTCTGCTACCGCGAACGTCCTCTCGTGCCCTCTCATTGCACAATCAAGTAGCACGAAATCGGCATTGTTAAAATCCCTGACGAGGAGGGTTTGCGGATCGCCAACGACAAGGTGCACCCAAGAAGCTTCATCACCGAGAATGGCATGAGAGGCGTGGAGGTGGTGGTTGTCGGGAAGAATACAGGCAACTAGACCACCAGTTTGGCGGGCGGCGGCGACCAAGGCTAGGGTGGTTGATCCAGCGGTGGTGGCGCAAATTTCAACCATTAGACGAGCCCCATTGCCTGCCGCCATTGCAGATATGAACTCTACCACGTTCGGCTCCGAAGAGTTGTTTCCCTGTCGATGTTTGAGCATGTTAAAGGTAAGAAAATTAAGATGCATATATGGATCAATTAAAGTTAATATTGTGTAGATTGAACTTAATTATAAACATATATAGTGATCATGAAGTGTGTTATGATAAATTTCGTATGTGCAATTTACATGTTTAAGAAAGAGAATTAAACCCGAACGAAGATGTGTGTATGTGGATTATTGCAAAAACCATCTTTTTGTAACATGACTTACATCATTTTTAATACACAAAATAGAACTTTTGTCGATCAATATAAACTTGAGATCAAGATCCTCTCTAATATTTCATTGCAGAGGGGGTTAAGTTAAGCTAATTCATTAGATCTGATCGTGTTGGTGACATGGTAATGTTGCAATGTTTTGTATATAGAACCAACGATAGTTTATGTTTTTAATGATCTATTATTTGATGGTCTCTTAGACTCAAGAGCTAGTAGAAATCGCACACCTAAAATTGAAGAGCAAATTAGGGTATTTTTGGTTACCGTTTTCAAGGTATGGAGGTAAGCCCTTGTGGCATTCTCAGCAGACCAAGCCATCTCTCTCTCTCTCTCTCTCTCTCTCTCTCTCTCTCTATCTATCTATCTATCTATCTATCTATCTATTTCTATCTCTCTCTATCTCAATAAGCTTTGGTTGAAGAAGTAGATTGCATGTGGAAGACAAGGCTAGTGCACATGCATTTATAGTAAGAAACATAATTAACATTCCCACGTTAAGGTTTCATTATTAAATTAATGAGGTGATCATTATCTAACTAAGGCATTGAACTGTACATAATGACCAAGGGAGCTTCCTCTCATCGATCCCACATGTACATATATAATAGAAAAAAATAAAGGCCACCACTCCTCCCGAAAGATTCATATTAACTGTATTGTGCAGGGATCATGCGCAGTAGTATAGTCATCCATCGATGTGGATCACTTCTTTTTTTAAGTACATTTTCTACTTAGCTTTTAGCTAAATATAAGGATATGACTAACAGTTTCGTCAAGGTTTTGGAATTTGATCTTTATAGTTCCTTTTTTCCAAATTAAGCACTAAATAATATTAATGAAGTAAATGTAAACGCATAAGCACCAAAATATATTGGTACGTATAAGGAGTGAAGGAGAAAAACTATAGCTGTGCACGACCGCTACTTATTGAATTTGAACCTTCAAATTTTAGTTGAAGCGTTTCTATATTGATCGGCTATGATCTTGATTACTCAAATATTGACGATCTACTAACTAAATTAACTTCATTTTGTGAACGAGGACAAGTTGAGATATCTCAACTAATTTCCTTGGGATTTTTTTTACCAAAGGTTGCAGATCAAACCCTACCAGTTGCAAAACGGCTAAATGCTCTTCTTTCCACCTTCTTCTGGGACTTATTTGTGTACATTCACTTTGTTATATAATTAATAAATGTTAAAAAAAATCCTTCATTTCGTAGAGCATCACTTTTGGAATTGTTGCTAACAAACATAAGGGTTACTAAAATATTCTAATTATTTTGCTTGCAACTGTCTACATTTTGATAGATATTTGAGTAGTCATTTGTTGGGGGTGCTATTCGCCTATTCATGCATGTAAGTGGGCATATTATTGCGTTGTGGTCTAGTGAAAAGACTAAGACTGTGGGTACGTAGGAAGGAATGAGATGGAAACGACAACGATACACGAGAGCACAAGAGTTGGAGATGTTGCATTGGTGTGTAGGTGCTGTGGAGGACATGGACAGGGAGGCCCATGTTCTAACCTAACTCGTGGATTAAATGCACTACTGGAGGAGAACAACAGATAAGATTCTTGTTCTTGGAGGTTAACCAAAACATTTTCCGCGTAGCTAGGGTTTTGGTAGTCAATGTAGTTGAGTAGACTTGTTAGAATGTATGGTTTAATGAATAAGTTTAATAACATGTTTTTGTGGTGTACATTGCTAGAGATCCATTTTGTGATCTAGTTCTTTCAAAATTGCTGTTCTGGAATTGACATGGTTGGCAAAGCATGCATACAACCACGGAAATTTACACACTAGCTAATCTCGTTTACATGGTTACATATATACTTACGGTAGTCAACAAATTTATGGATAGAATTGAAAGTTTTAGTAAATTTAGTTAATCACCTAAGAGTTTCCTTGACTATATGTTGTCTGATGAATATATATTTCTGGATGTAGATTAGCTAAGATGGTTCTTTCTTCTGGCATACATATTAAATGCATGTACTCTAAAAATAATTTCATGTAGATAAATGATCGTCTGGTGAAAAAAGTAAATGCCCAAAAACCCTTATTAGGTTTAATTCTTATATTTTTTATAGATATAAAATTATATGAGGGCAATTATGAATGAGTCTGTAATGACTTTTATAGCCAACTTGGTCGTGACACTCAAAAATAAGATATTTTAAAGTTTTTTTAAATTAAACTTAATCACATGTATTGTTATCTTAAGCTATAACATGTTAAAATTTTAGGTCAATCGAAGTTAATTTCATCAGTGATCTAAAATGCTCATATTTGAACGACTGAAATTTATTGAATTTAGAAGTATTCAGATCAAAGGTCTACGATAATCCATTTATCTGAAATTTTACTACATGTTCCTTATACATGGTATATCCCACTAATAAAATTTCATAGAAAAACTAACCGAAAGTGGCTGAAAACGTGATGTCGCAACCAAAATGTCTATAAGCCTCCTACAAACTTTTTTTTTCCAAATTATATATACACTTCCTCAATTAATTTGTCTTATATAAGATATGTACTGTTGAAATTGCACTCTGAGCTGGTTAGTTGAACTCATAAGAGCACCACTAACGGTGCAAAAATGCACCTCACGACCAGTCGTCCCACCTTATGACCGGGTCATCTCCCAGTCATCTGAGGTTAAGAACGCCCGGTCGTTGAATATTTTTATTGTTTTCTGATTTATTTATTTTTGTTTTTTTTTTGAAAATTTTGAATTTTTTGTTTGAGTTTTTTTTTTTGAAAATACGTTTTATAAGTGTTTTGAATTTTTTTTCAAGATGGACCCCGAAATGATGTGGATGAGAGAGATAAATTGTTGTAGGTTGTGGTTAATATGTGAATAGTGTAGGAAAGAGAAGAAAGTAAGTTTGGGAGAGAGAAAACTGATGTGGAAGAGAAAGATAAAAGAGAGAATGCTCATGACCAGGTCATTTGAGATCATGGTCAGTGATAACCTAACTATATTTTGCTCAACTTGATATGTTCTTGAAAAGAAAATTGGGCAGCTTCAAAATTCTCTACAAGACGGAGCAGGGAGTTTTACTTATATATTTTTGCGACAAAAGGACAAAAGTCTAAAGTGTCCTCACGACAATCGACTGACAAATCATATAATTATCTGCAAACAACAAATAAATGTTGGGGGAAGATTGTACTTTGTAAATGGCTAGTGTTTCACACATTTACCCATCAACATATTCATAGATCAAATGAACATGAATAAAAAGCTCTTCCATATTGACATTCACATGTTCACAAGGTCTTTTTTGCTTTTGACTAATTGATGATCAGATCTCAAACACTATTTCTTCACGTTTTAATATGGGCTTAGTGTGACCATGGAGACATCGTAGCCAACATGGTCGTGACACTTTATTTTTGGCTGTTTTTGATAAGTTATTTGTTATGAAATATTTGGAGTGAGAAATATATTATGTAAGGAACATGGGCTAAAATTTTCATGTGAAATTGACCATTATAGACCATGATTTAAACATTTTGAAATTCAATAAATTTTAGTCGTTCAAATAAGAATATTTTAGATCAACGGTAAAATAAACTTAATTTTTTTATTGGTATGATACTAGACAAAATTTAGTTTGATTAAAAAGAATTTACATTAAAATTGTCCAAAATGAGGTGATATAGCCACGTTAGCTATGTTGTCTCATAGCCACATTAAACCCTTTAATATTTATTAACTTAATTGATATATAAAAGCATGCATCTGTCGGCCAAAAGCCGAACCAAATTATATAATTAATTAATAATTAGCTTATCGTAGTTTGTCTCCAGTCAATTTGACTAAACGAGCATACACCTCAAAACTTACATTGTGATTGTAATCACGTGATTAAGGAGCCCTAAATTCATCATTAGTAAAAAATAATATATTAGTTTGTAAGATAGTTTACAGGCAAGGAAAATCTAGCTCGCATATCATTGACCGTATATTTGTAGAAACAACAACCAACCGAATCTAGTGTAATGAATAGGTAATGCAAACTTAAAGAACCGCACATGTGATGATGTACCGACCTATTAGTCCAACACTAATTTCTGTGGAATTAGATCCCCTCCACTTACTTGAAGGGTCAAGTTTTTTCATTACACTTTCGATTCTTGATACAATTGAAAATCAAATTGTACATCTCGATATATGATACGACTTATTTATGTACGTCGAAAATTGTAAAATTTGATAATTATTGCACATAAGATCAAGAAACTGACAAATAATGGTGCGTTCATTTTTATTTTCGTCTTGATTCTATTGAAAACGTATGTATGTATCTATATATATTATAATTTTATGATTTTCAACGTCTATATATACGATTTGGATTTTCAACTATGTTAAAAACCAGAATTATATTGAGGAACTTGACCATTAAGGAAATGAGGGAATCAATCCCAGCCCAATTTCTACGAGGACTTTCTAGTATAGAAAAGGAAGGAAAAAAACATGTTATTTTTATTACATCTTTGGTGTTTCCATTTCTAACGAGTTTTGTTTAAATTGAAACTAAGGAAGAAAACTAATTTACCATCACCACCAAGTATTTAAGTTTTTTGAAGATGATGAATAAGCTAAAAAATTCATGGTATCAAACACAAATTAATCACTTCTATAGTATGCACGCGTGTAGACATGAAAAAAATCAATACAATCACGAGTAACTTTTAAGAGAAACATCGAGTTGAATTATTTCAATTAAATTGATCATTTATGGTCAAATTGAAGAAAAGCATGGTGGATGGATCTGCTATGGAGTCGTGGAGACGATATTGATGGTGATGGTGATTTGGAAAAGAGATGCGAGAGGAAGAAGATGAGATGGAAAGAGTAAAGTTAGTTGACATTCGATATAAGTTAAATTTTCCAATATCTTTACTGCACTGCTACGACAGATTCGGGGAGCAGAGACATGATCTAAACAAGAACCACAACACGACAAAGTGATCTCTATTATTTTTTGCCAAAATGCTTCATTTGTGACATCAATTATGAGGCTTTACAGTGAGAAAATCATTTTCTAAGATCAAAACAGTGAAACAGTTGCGTGGAATGAGAATTATATATTAAGGAATCAATTTTATTAAAACCAACTTGTTTCGTGAATATTGTTCTCAATTATTGTTTGTGTTTGTCTTAAATGTGTGTTGGAAGCTTTAACTTTTTATTTCTCTGAAAACTTAAAGAAATAGCCACTTCTTTAATAATCTACATGTATTTATTTTAATAGACACTCGAAAATCTGCCCTATTCCTCTGAAACATAAAACATAAAGACCAGTAATCAGGCTTAGAACTGGATTTCTGAGATACCAGTCACTTTGCTAGTACATGAACAACATGTTCAAGAATCTAAAAGAAATAAACGAAAACACGATTCGATCCGTGTCACTTTGCCTCATAACTTATATTTTGTTATTTAAAGAAAAAGAGACGTCTACTTCCAAGCAGTTTATATAATAAATTTAAAACGAACTTGTTCTCATGAATGAAGACATAATGAGACCGTAGAACAACTTCTTTGTCTCCCATGCTGTTTAATTTACTTAGACAACGACAAAACTCCCTCAACACTTTTTTTCTTCTTCCTCTTCTTTCCTTAATTTTTTTTGGAAAATTATTTGGCGTTCTCTAAGTAATTTGCGACTAAGTTTTAATTATCTGGGTCATCCATGAATATTATCGTGCTTTGGTTAGAATTGCATGGTCAGAGATGAATTTGATTTTGGAACAACACTCCTATGAGAGAGAGAAAAACACTTTTTACGTTGCGCCGATAAATTGATTCTAGATACGGATTGCTTGCAAATCGGAAAGTACACATTTGCATCGGTAACGACAATGGTTGATTTCGTAATAATATTTGTCATCACTTCAAAGATTCATCATTATTCATCGTTTAATTTGATTTGAAAGGTCATTCTTAATACATGTTAGATTTTATCTTAATATTTAAAATAAAAAAATATTTGAGGCAAAATAAAAATAATAATATCATATTTTAATAGTTGATCATGTTATATGTAAGTAATGTAACATATGATAAGGAATTAATATCAATTAAATTTGAACGAAAGTATAACATTAACAATAACATTTAGGATTTTTTTTGAAGTAATATTAAAAAAACAAAATTGGCATAATATAAGACTTGAAACTTATTTATTAAAATATGAGGAGTAAAAGACAACAAAGACACCCTTGGAAAACAACAAAAACAGTAAGAGCGGTGTCATTTTCATTTATCATCTTTTTTAAGCTTTAATGAAATGGAAAATGATATATGGATGCGGACGTCAGGGACGCTCCAGTTGGTTGCTGATGTGGCTGTACTGATGTGGCAGATTCAATATTTTATTATCAAGTGGGTGTGGGTGCGTGTGCGTGACAATCTATGCGACGATTTGATTCCAAATACATATTTAAATATTTTTTCTTCCCTCATTCATCTAAGGCTCTACCATCTCCCTTAACTTTCATATTCCGTATTCCTTATCCCGAATGTGTCCAGAATGTGTTCAAAATCAGTCCATAATGTATCCAGAATGTGTCAGAATCAGTCCATAAAGAATGTGTCCAGAATCATTCCAGAATGTGTCCAGAATGTATCCATAATGTTTCCAAAATTAGTCCAGAATGTGTCCATAATGTTTCCAGAATCAATCCATAATGTATCCATAATGTGTCCATAATGTGTCAGAATCAGTCTATAAAGAATGTGTCCATAATCATTCCAGAATGTGTCCATAATCATTCCAGAATATTTCCAAAATGTGTCCATAATCATTCCATAATCAGTCCAAAATGTTTCCATAATGTGTCCAGAATCAATCCATAATGTATCCATAATGTGTCAGAATCAGTTCATAAAGAACGTGTCCATAATCATTTCATAATCATTCCAGAATGTTTCCAGAATTTGTCCATAATGTATCTAGAATGTTTCCAGAATGTCTATATAATCAGTCCAGAATGAAATCATAAATCCAGAATGTTTTCTTTTATCGGGAATCATAAATCCACAAATCATGATTCCCCTTTATAGGAAGATTCTCCACGTTTGCTAACGCGACAAGTGAAGTGGAGCGCGTCCGTAACTCTCCTTTATGGGAAAATTTCAAAAAAAATGTCAGCTCAATGCTTATTTTACTCACGTGTTTGCTGAGTGGGTACTGATGTGTAGCGCGTCACGGACGCTGCACGTCCGTGTATCAGCTTTAGGGGTAGCAACGGGTATCCGGAACCGAACCGGGACAAAACGAATATGGGTCGGATATGGATATACACTTTCAGAACCGACCCGGTTCCGGTTCGGATATGGTTCTTGGCAATGGACCCGGAACCGGATCCGACATGAATAATATTTTCAAAAAAATGTCACCTACCAGGATTCGAACCTGAGGTGCATGACCACAGTCAAATGTGCTTCACCACTACACCAACTCATGGGAGTTGGTAATTAATGTTATCTTGAATGGATATTATTTTGGAAAAAAATGAATTTTGTGTGGAAAGTATAGTCCCACATCGGAAAAAATGAATTTCTCACTTCAAATCCAAACAATAAAACCTCACTATAGGCAATTGGTTTAAGTCTTTTGGGATGAGTTTTTTTGACCAAATCCGCAAAGAACACATTGAAAAATACAAAATTTGTACTGAATCCTAGGGGTGAGCAAAACCGGATATCCGAATTTTCGGATACCAGAAATCCAGATATCCGGTTTTCCGGATCACCAAAATACAATTCCGGATCCGATCCGGATCAAACTGGATATCCGAATTTCGGGTATCCGAAAATTCGGATTTTCGTTTCCGGATATCCGGTTATTGTTCCCATAAATACCTGCATAAATTTTCACAAATTCTCTAAGTTTTGCAATCCAAATTTCAGTCCAAAATAATAATAATAAATACTATATCAATAATTATACAGGGATAAAGAAATCATAATCACCAAAATATTCACAAAACTTATTCTCCACCATAAACACGAAAAGATCAAATGATTCGTAACAAATAAAAATCACAAAGTCATTTTGGAATTCAAGAGTCCAATACAAAGTCAATGTTCTTATAGTGTTCTTATAGTAATGCCGAAGTTGGAGAGGAAGGGGACGATGGACTCGAGAGGTTAGGGTTCGGTCAGATGAAGAGGGATTCGTGGGAATCCGGTTATTCGGATTTGACGAGCATTCATAATTCGGATTCGGATATCCGAATTCTCCAAAGGTTTGATCCGAATCCGATCCGAAAAGGAGGGTAGAAAATCGGATCGGATACTCGATCCAGATTATTAGGGTCGGATATCCAAATATTCGGATGTAATAAATCAGATACCGGATCGGAAAACCGGATATCCGAATTTTCGGATTTTTTGCTCACCCCTACTGAATCCGGTTCCAACGGATATGGTTTTGAGTACCCGTTAACCAACCGGGATCCGATTCAAGGTACCCATGTTGGGAACCGATCTGGATCCAGATCCGATTCTAGGTTCCAATTTATAATTCGGTTTCGGTTCTACTAGTACCCGAACCGGAACCGATCTGTCGCCATCCCTAATCAGCTTCCTTAATGAAAACGGTATTTGACCTACTATTTTCACCAAACAGATCAAGGTGTTGCCAATACCGTTTTCTACTAGGACAGAAGAGGAGCCACCACACCCTTACCCACGAGCCAATCTTCCAAAACCTTCCCAAACCGCCACCTCCTTTGTTCCATCCCTCTCTCCTGACGATTTTGTGCCTCCTCAGTGCCAGATTTTGGCTTTGAAGTCGTCCTAGCTATATGTCCCTATTTTTTATTAATATTTTGTTTGTTCATATTTTGCTAGAGTGATAAGTTGAATTTGGTATTTGGATTTGAATTAAGGTTGTTTGTGTTGATCTTATGGTAGCATTGGATAAGTTAGTGTTAATTTTGATTCATTGTTATGTTTTGAAGTAATTTAATGGTTGATTTGGTTGAAGTACTCAACTCTTATATTGGTTTATCTAGTTCTTGGGTACGAATACGATAAAACAAATACGAACATAAATAGATTCTCTGATTTCAAACATCCTCTGACACCTTTAATTGAATCTAACATATTTAGATTTAAAACCATATGCAGATGTCTAAAAATTGAATCAAAGAGTTTCAAAGACACGCAACAAGTCTACAACAGAAGAAAAAAAAACGGATACCCACACCAGATAGCCCACGGATTGCAAAGGCACACTACAGATCTCATTTTATTGTCAATCCGGTCTCACTACCCAAAATGTTTCTAGAAAAGTATATTTCAGCAGCAATAGTAAGACAAGGCATGGGTGTAAACGATTCCAAGTGTGACTATGTCTCAACAGAGAGCTCGAGCACACATGCATGGAATGGGCAGCAAGTAGACAAACTAATGTTTCGAAAGCTCTATGTGAAACAACTATGCCATGGGCTGAATTGATATTGGCAGGGAAGTTCCCTTACTGGGAGGGACATGTCTTGTTGATCTGGTGTATGGCTTAAGATCAGATGTACCCCCATTGTGTCTTCTATCTTAAAGTAAAACAAGAGGTTCAAGAGATCATGAATGCTAGACCGTGACATGGCTTCCTGAAGGGTGGGCATCAGTGGATAACAGAAGTGTAAGCTGGCATTGACAATGAAGTTTGCAGGATATTATTTTACTCTTCCAAGCATCAGTCTCCAATCTTGATGGGTCCGAAGTCCAAAGTTAAATTCACGCATTTCTCCAAAAGCATTCGAGATACTACATAGTAACCTAACCGCTGCTAGGACGAGATGTAAAGAGAAACACAACCATGAAGTGTGAGCATCTAACTCAAAATCAATTGGTAATTAGTACAAGACCCTCCAACTTATAACCCAAGAGAAAATCATCATTTTAATCGATGTAAGACTATTCTCTAACACTCCCCTGCACGCGTGACCGAGATTTATTTTTCTACGTGTCTATGCATGGATAACAATGATAGATGTGTCAAGCCGGTCGTTGGATCTTTTAGGATATGATACTATATTGAAGTGTGAGTATCTAACTCAAAACTAAAACTAAGTGACAATAAATAAAGAGATCCTACAACTTATAATCCAGGAGAAAACCATCATTTTAACTGATAGACTATTCTCTAACATGAGATGTACAAATAAATCTAACTATGAAACCGCTGCTAGGATTCGAACCTTGAGATGTCTAGTGTCGAAGTTACTCTGAGATGTCCAGCTGAGTTAATTGGAGTATTCAAACATTTATTGCCTCCAAGCAACTAACTACATCTCCCTGTTGCCATGGGACAAAGTGACGTCTTGCTTCAGTTATGTTCCAATCATCTTTCCTCGGAATTTATGCTTCTGTTTCTTTTGATTCTCACAAAGAAAACAAGTGAATTTATTCATCAGCTTCTGGTATTTGTTGGATAACTACTCTTGCAAGAAATCATTCAGAACCAAACCTGAATTCACAAGTCTCTTGAAAGCATGAAATTCCAGCCACATAAGTAACTCATAACATATTTGGGAGAATGGCATAATATGAATCAAACGATGCCATCAGCAACTTCGACAGCCAAAAAAAGTCTCTGTGAACTGGAAATTATCTTTACCATAGTCACAAGTTGTCTTGAGTGTGCCTGCCTGCCGTCTTGTTTATTTGCTTCAATCAAGAATGTTTGAAACGTAATCCATAATAGAACTGAATCAGCAGCAAAAAACTAATACCACCCTAAATTTGCTTACCTCCATTGCCCCTTGGCCACATTGGAAATGGATCTTTACTTCGACTGAAGATCCACATCTGATTACATGACACCAAAAACCATCCATACTGCATTGCTGATCATGCTCATTTCTGGATACATAGGAGAATGAACACCAGCTCTAAATAAGCTGCTTGGATACCATTAGATAAGTTTACAACGTTCCGTGATATGTCAAGACTCGAGAGATGGGCTTTTCCAGTGGGGCACAAAGAACAAGTATGATGCACAAGTACCAAACTACAGTTAGGCTCAAAATAATAGACAACAATATGATATGGTAATTAAATAGAAGAGCCACTGCTTTGGATCTTCCTTAGTGCAACAGCAATGATTTTGTACGTCTATCCTTCGGCAGAAACAACATTCTTGAAAAATGCTCTGTATACTGGATAAGTGTGAATTTCTACCCAGCAAGCATGGAGGAGAATGTGCAGGCAGGGCCACTTCAAAGATCCTGGAGGGAACCTATCTTTGTGGAATCAAAGAAGTCAAGGTGTAAGGTGGTCTAAATGATCACTCTATTATACGCATACGAAAAGTAAATAATTGTGTAGCTGCGATGAAAATATACACTAACCAATAAAAGGAGGTGATACCTTGTACCGCTGATTTTCTGTGCTTTTGTAATGATACTAACTCATAATTCTATTGTTATAGTTATGGTTCATAATTCTATTGTTATAGTTCAAGAATCACAAACTCATAATTAAGAAATCTTTGGTTCATATATGAAAATCCAAAAAGATCATGACTCAACTTAAAAATAGTAAAACAAATAAGCCTATTTCGGCAATATCGCATATAGCTAGGACTTAGTACACAATGTATGTGCAAACAAATGAGCATCAACACAGTAATAAACATTTCCCTTCTGTGCAATTCTAGCTGCTCAAATAAAAATCCAGCAGTTAGCAGACACCAACATATACTTTTTTTTACAGTAGCAGGATGAAGTTATCCTTTCCATATATGAACAACAAGGAGTGTTCTATCTTGGTGTGAATGCGTTATAAAAATCATGCATACAATATAAAATGAATGGAACTTATTATCAAAATGCAAATAAAACATTAAACACTGTACAAGTGTTAACATGAAAGGCTAGAAATTCTTACAAATACAATTCCTGTGTCTGAACCCCAAGACAGTCAGCAAATGTTCTGCAACAGAAAGGTGTTATGCAATGCCGGTTAAAAAAATTAACATTAGAAGGGATGTCAAAACCAACTTTACAAACTAGATACATCTTCCAGCTCTCATCTATGTTTCTTGACAAGTTGACCACCCATTAAGCAAGTTCACAAGGCTTCCATTGCTTAACATTTTGAGCCAACTCAGTAGGCACAGCAGCAGACCAGGATTCATAATCTGGCAGAGGTCCAGTTAGAGCAAGATAATTTTCACTATCTTCTCCAGAAAGTCTCCTCCAGCTTAACTGTATTAACACCTTAGGACAAATCAGTCACTTAACAAAGAAAACAAAGTAAGAAAATTATTGGAAAAGATGCTATGACCAATTTCTTAATATTACTTTATTGCTATTGTTACACTATTCCTTAATTCTCTAATAAATGCATCTCAAGCTTTTCTGGTTATCATGTACATATTTATCATAAAAAGGATGAAATGTTGACATTTGATACAACACCTAGCATGATATCATGTATATCAATACATACATCATCGGTTTGCTTCACACACGCATGCTATCAACAACAGCACCACCTTTTTACTCTGACAAAGTGCAATTATGCTTAAATGTTAGTTCTGAGTGGTTATATTTAGCAAGATTAACCAAAAAAAGCTTAAAAAAGGAAACAACACAAGGATATCAATTGCCTTAAAATCAGTTGATTAGGCTTGTAGGCCATGTCAATAACAAACGATTCCGAATAAATGAAAACATACTTCTGCATTCAACTTATATCGACCTAAGCACTGGTTAATGATTATGTATCAAGATTCAAACTCCAAAGTGACCAAGATAAAAATGCAAAAAATGTGAGTGAAAAATGCACAAGTCTCTCATGTTTTCTTCACAAGCGGCTACAAATTGACAATGTTACTATTATGTATTTATTCGGCAACAAATTGTAGATAAAAGAATAACTCAAGACGTATCAAGAAACTATTTAGTACGAAATACACATGATGGAATTTGTTGGAAATGGTTTCGTCAACAAACTTGTGGATTTTGTTCATGATCAATATTCCTTATAATTTAGTAGTAAAATTTTCACAGTAATGTTACATCAGAGACCATAGATGAAGTCAATAAAATCTACATCAGCCTGTATTTCAGGAAACAGCAATCTACTCAAAAAAGTCGATGAAAACTTACTCACATTAAGTTGCGAAATTTTCACTAGCTCATTGATCCAACTGTACTTACTAAAAATCAACCAAAAGAATATTGGAAGAACATCTGTCTTGTACAGTTAAAAAATCATTGATTTCTAATGGACTTAAATGGTACAACAATATGAAGAGGATAAAAAAATCAAACAAAATGCAGATGTAGTTGCAGATAGGATTACCACACATTTCAAATTGAGTTTTCTTAAATGTAGAATCTTATTTGAGGTGGTTTAATGGCCAACTAATATGACTATTGGAAGAGAACAGTTGGGTTAAGATATAAAAGAAAAATACATACCTTTCCAGGGAAAGATTTGCATAAGGTCTTTATTGTAGGATTTTGCACCCAATTATGAGCTGGTAAAGACTTGGCATCAAATACTCCGTCGTCATTATATGCTTCAGAATGAGCTCCACCACAATTGACCATGATACGACCATTTGGCATTAGTTTTCCTTCAAGATCTGACCATGTGCTGGTCTGCGAAAATTACCATAATTTTTTTCTTAAAAATACCTCAAATCTGAACCATACTGAGCAAGTCAAGTAGTCAACATACAAGGACATATCTAGAGACAGCGAATAACACATGGGTGTTTAGTGGAGCACATGGTAATACAACAACGCATTAAAAATATTGAGGATTAAGGATAAGGGAAGTAGGGAACTAATACATGGATCGCGAGCTCTCCAAAAAACTATATAGAGTCAAAATCAGAAGAAAATCATATGACCACATGCGGAGCTTTGTCAAATTAACACTCAAATGCAATGATAATGGCTAACTAATAAAGCAATATAATTTAAACCAACACCATCAAGAAATTCAACTTAACTATTTGAGTTCGTTCATTTGTTCCTGTTCAAGAAGATTCTCTCGTGAAAGGTTTTGCTTTTTATGTTCAGGTTATTCTTAGGATACTTTTCTATTGGTTTTGAAAAATTCAGAAACTTCAACGAAATCCTAAATCATTATGCTTAAGCTATCCTTAGCGATGACCTATTTAGGTGGCATAAGTATTAGTTCACTTAAATGTATGCAAATCAATCGCTCATAAACAGTTTTTCCACTTCCATGGTGCTTTCTGCAAAGTCACACCCTTACAGAAGAAAAGGGAAACAAAAGTTTAAAACGAAGATGGTATGCCTGACACAACAGTGATTTGAATTGACACTTTTCGAGGGGTGGAATACTCTAATTAAATGATCTTATGATTTCTACCTAATAATACAATAATCAGCAACATAGAAGATGAGTTATTCCAGTAACCATAACAACTTTTTTTTGGGTGAACATAACTGCTTCAATTAAGCGACAATCTCTTAAGGGATGTAGGTATACCTCTTGCAGTTCAGGTAACACTTTGCCATCAAAAAAGAGATCCAGCACTATGCCTGCACAACTCACACCAGTTAAAAAACAATGCAGAATATCAGCTTGTAGACGTAGCTAAGGGTGCAAACGGATCGGATATGGGTATTACTATATCCATATCCATATTTGATTTGCGAATACGGATCGATTCGGATATAAAAAATATGTATCCATGTATTTAAAAAACATACGGATATGGAACATATATTTTATAAACGGATACAGATAAAAAAACAGATATATATAGCGTACATATAAAATGTAAAATGAGTGTATATCATGGTAATTCACATAATGTTTTACCTCTTGAATTAGATAAAATTATATCTTAACTATATTAGTTAAGAAATGTAACAAATTTTATGTGTAGTAGTAAATTTTAAGTAAAAGTTAAAATGAATCATGAAAAAATAACTAATTTAAAGATATGCAGGGAAAAACATTATATTAATGTTGCAGATATCCATATCCGTATCCGACCAAAATATGCATATTTGTATCCATCAAAATTCAAAATATCATATCCATATCCGCAAAAACTTGTAAACCGATATCCATATCCATATCCGCTCGGATATGGAAAAATGATATCTGTATCCTTAAAAAAAGGGATACGGATACATACAATCTGTGGATAATACGTATCCATTTGCACCCCTAAATGTACAACACCATCATTTTCAAGAGACGTCTTAATGATCAACCTTGAAGCAAACATGAGGGGAAACAAAGCTGATTAACAAACCTCTGAGAAATATTACCTGCAAACCCTCCTGGAATCTGTGCAGCTGGTGAAAGTGCATCACCAATATTAACGGATAAAACTCCTCCAGCACCTGTAGGGTTTTCCAGCTTGGAGAGCCCAAAAAATTCTCTTGCTTTATGTACCAACTGAAAAACAGTAGCACCAACTCGAACAATAATAAACATTGTAAAGAATTACTTAACAAGCAATTACATAAACTGCCAGAAAAAGATACGATTGAGGTTTCACAAGAATATCAAATATGTCTAGATACGAATAAAAGATAAGATGGCTATGTAGGAGAAATAAAAATAGAGACAAATATAGAAAGTTAAATATTTAGGGGCATTGGGCCAAAGGCTTATCCTGACAAATGCTAACACTTTGACCAATTTTTATTATAAAAGATTGATATATCATAAATTCATAATCACATGTCAATAAGATAGGTAACTATGGATAACATAGACGATGGCTGAGAATAGTCCATCATGTCACCAGGATTGGTTCACATGTTAAAAGAAAATGTTGATGCAGAAAATGGGAGAGCTTCAATTGCATAGGCAGACAAAAAGTTCTTTTAGAACACACTTAAACTTATCCAGGCTTTCTACTTTCGTGTCTGAAGTCTAGATAGACCTATACAAATCTTTAAAACAACTCCGCTTATCTTTCTTTTTTGAAAATAAATATTGTTGCTGTGGAATAAATTGCAGGAAACCATATGGATCCTCGTACCAATCATAAATGCCCAGGTAACTCAAATATGTGTAACATCGTGCATATATGTTCATTCAACACTGAGTATGCAAATAGAGAGGTCGGGGAAATCAAATTGTAGGCAAGACAAAAGCCCCAGAAGATGTGAAAATGTTTGGCTTACTATGTCATCAATCTCCCAGCCTTCCAGATGCAATGAAGGCCAAATGTCGAGCATTATGTTTGCAGCTGTGCCAGCACCCTGAACAAGTCCGTATCTTAAGTCATTAACTATAGTCCTAATTTGAAAAAATAAATTAAAGGCTGAAAATCAACTCAGAGTAAAATTGAGAGATGTATTACCAAGCCTAATATGGCAATAGGGCCTTCTGGAATAATAGCAGGGAGGGTGGCAAAGTCATCCTACAAGCAGATGTAACACGCGATGTTAAAAGAACAATGGTAATCCAGAACAACTAACCACAAATAAATGAAGGGTAGTGTAGAAGAAGTGAAATGCTGTTTAGAAGCTTTGAACGAGATGCTAACTTTTTTGTTAAATATCATCAAAAGAATTGAAAACATATAGCAAAAAATCAAGGCTGAAACAAAGAATGAAACGGAAATTGAAAGATAATGAAAACTAGAGGAAATAAATGCACTCTCGGTAACTAGAGAATGGAAGTTCGCTGAACGATCATTATAGGATGTTGAAAAGTTGTCAATATCAATTGGTGGGCCACCAAATAGCGCACCATATATAGAATTGGTGTCGCTTCATCAACATGAAATCGAACTTTGAGCAGAAAATGTCTTCAGATCAATTAAGGAAATAAACACTTCGTCCTTGACGTTGGAACTACAAAATGGAAGAAACTAAATTGAATCCTCATGAAAGATTAACAAGATAAGCACCATGTAGGTAGTTTTGTTGACAACACAAAGCCTTAATCAGTCACAAAAAAGAAACAAAACAATAGTAAACCCATATCTTTTGAATAGAAAAAAGTAATTTAAGTTCAGAGATTGTCATACTGGAAATGAGATCATGCGACTTAAGATTTACTTGTCGTTACAACATTCATGGGGTTTTGCATCAGAGGAAAATCAAAGAATTGTGAAAGTTAACTTTTTAAGGTGTTGTATGAGATGATGATGATGATGAGATGAAACACTAAGTTCACAAAAGCACCACGTACCCAGTATGAACCAGTTATTTTTTTTTCCTTGTTAAGGATGCTATGAACATTATCTGCAAAACAAAACTAAAGTTAAAAACTATGGAAACAGAAGGATAAAAAGGCACAGTTCATACTAAATCAAAATATTCCTAGAATGATTTTTATTGTCCATTAACTATAGATGAAAGTTTGGGATAGTTTGTAGTAACATTTTTTCAAGTATTAAGGGCATGGGGTTTCAACCAAGAGACTGGATTTTTGTTACTAGGATTGCTACCTGTAAACCATTTTTTGAATTGCTTATATTATGTTCTAACTTCTAATTATACAAGTGATGAAAGCAGCTAACTTGCAGCTAAACAACCGTATAAGCATAGCCTTAGCATGCATTACAATTAAGCATAATGTGCAAAAAATAAAAGAATAACATCAATAAGATGTGCATAAGCATGTCAAAAATCCTTACAGTGACCAACTATCAACTTAATGCAGTGATGAAGATATAAGACTACCATATATTTTTCACTGGAAAATTCCCATGATTATTAAAGGACACCAATATGGAATTTTAAAGTCCAGTAACACGTTATAGCTTCAGTGAATATCCAATCAGAAAAGTAAAGTTCAATAGATATAATTTTCCATCTGTTTTTCTTCATTTGATGCTTGCGCCCTGGAAATAATTGGATTGATAGTACAAACAAGAACTTGTAGTTTAGTATTATTTTACTTTTCAGGTAGGCTGCACCGGATGCAATTTCTTGTTCTATCTTCTTTTATCCATACAAGATTATTCCATTTATAGGCTATACTCCCTATACAGGATACAATTTCACAAATGTACGTCTCTTCCAAAGTTCCAAACTCCTATGTACTACATTTCTTAGGTCTTAGAACTTATCAGGGTTAACTATGCTATACATTTGTATTTGTAGCAGTTAATCTTTGATTACTGTTAGGTAAGTTTATGAGTGCTACATGTTCGATATAATGCTAGTAGTCATGCTTAGCAGTTTACAAACTTAAAGTCGTCAATGTTTGTTTGGATAAGCATTTTTTGTTTGATGAATACTACTTTTTGTTTGTTACAGTGACTTAAAGTCGATATTTAACTTGTGAAAGTACTGAACGATTAAAAACTATTGCGATCCAAACATTTATAACTGAAACTATTATATAAAATAAAAAGAATAATATTGTACACATCGTTACAAAAGCTAATTTTGGATTGATATACTTAATTATCGAATTTTCGCAATGAGTTTAGATACTGAGTTTATCACATTTTCAAAAACCTAACCGAATCCGAAGTTCTATGAGTTTCAAACCCTTGTAAAACTGCATTGTGAATGACTTCTCTCACTTCCACTTTAACTAAGTTAGTCATGAAATTGACTTCCGAATTTTCCAATACTTTCTGCAAACCAAGTACGCCCTACAACTAGAATAAGAAGAAAAAAAGGCGAAAATTTAACTGACGGGTGGAGTCGAGGAGGAGGAGTCTAGAATCGGGAGTGTCGACCACAACAATATCGTTGTAGGCGCTCCTCACGGCCGCCACAAGAGAGACGGCCTCCGTCTTCCCTTTCTCCTTACTCTCCCCTTCCTCAGCCCGGAGGCAGGAGATTAGGGTTCCCCATCTCCGCGCTCTCTCGCTTCGAGGGAATGTGGAGGTGGTAGTCGGGGAGAGAGATGGTATTGGTCGGAGGAGTGGGTAAGAGATGGCCGGAAGTGGTCGGAGCGCCGCCGCCATTGCTTCCCGCCGGGAGGGGTTGATACCGGGGAGTTTTTCGCGCGCGTGTTGATAAGGGACTGAAATCGGGTACTTACTAGTTGTGTGTGTTTTTCGGCCAGGGTTCGGATCCGGATCCATCTAAAATTTTAAGTATGATTACAGTTTCTCCCTTGGTAACATATCGGTCTTTTAAATTTTTAAACGTTGCAATTTTGGATTTGTAATATTGTGAATCTTTTTTCTTCTTGAAATTGCTATTTTCAACTTACTCATCGTTATTTTTTTTATTTTTTTTTGTATGTTTTGTTAAACATATTCTTAATGGTAAAGTTGAAATCAAACTGAAGATCGTATTTGATTCATATTTGGGTTTGGATTTGGTACTAATTGAATAAAAATGCAATCAAAATATGATATTCGATTTAATGTAAATTTTGATATAAAGATAAATTAAATTATATTTGACAAACAATAAAAAAACACGATGGACATATTAAATAACAATTTAATATTATGATATATAATATTACATGTACTTTTATGTTGTGTTAGGATGCGTTGTTTCGACATAAAGTTTGACTTGAAGACGAAATTTTAAAGTTTCGTGTTTACAAATATCATGTTTGGTTTGATATTGTGCTGGAATTTGTAAATTTTTCATGGTACTTTTAAATTTCACGTCGTCAAAACTGAATTCCATGTTGAGAGGTGGAATTTCGTTCCACGCAATTTATTTTAACCTTGGTTAATCAAACTAATTCAAAATATTAATGTTGTGTTCTTATATGATTTTATAGTCATGTAGTTTTTTTAAGGTTCCGATATAATTCCAATATAGTCATGTTGTGTTCTTGTATGAATTTGTGCTCTCTATTTAGACTTTGGACTCGTGTCGTGCCGCCACGTGCCCGCATGTGCAATGTCTGACACGACACAGTGGCCTGAGTCGGCCCGGATCTGGGGTGTCGGTTCAGGGTTTTTTCGGTTGGGTCGGGTTTTGAATTTTCGGTCGCTTTTTTTAATTTGAAGGAAGTATACAATCACAATTGAAATAGCAAACACAATTTATTTTTTCCCAAAATAACCAATTTATTTATTAATAATTATTGACTTAAATCGAGAAATAATATAAATACATAATTTGTTACCTATGAAAACAACCCAGAGGCTAGTTAAACTCGAGTAATGAAAAAACCTACTGGCTATTAGGAAAAAAACTCCTTAAACAAAATGGTTTAGCTAATTTGTCTTCAATCTTTGTCGTCGCTGCTGTCGTTAAGATGCATGTTTTGTATTCTGTACGCAGCGGTCATCCAATCATTTAGGCATATGCTCATTTCAATTGACTTGTAAGAGCATCATTAACAGCGCCCGGGCAGTTCCCGGGCGCCCTGGTTTCTCTCTCCGCCATGTCAGCTTCTCTCTCCGCCACGTCAGCTCAAACCAACCCCCCTAAATTTTTCTTAACCACACCCAAAAATACCCCAAGCGCCCTACATTCTCTCCCCTACACGTAATTTCGGGATCAATTCTAGGCAAAACACGAAAAATTATCAAAAAATTCTAAAAAATATAAACAAATAAAAAACTTATTTTCATAAAAATATATTTGAAAAAACGATTTTAAATTATTTTTAAAACATTTGTTAAAGCAAAAAACAAAACAAAAATTCGGGCCAACGAGGGGGGGCCACGTGGCCCCCCGCCCAGGGCGCCCCACCCTGGGCACGCCCTCCCGTTAAGGGAGGGCTGCCCGGGCGCCCGGGCGTAGAGCACCCATTAAGGGTGCTCTTAGACATGTTTTGTCTTTTGTCAGTCAAGACACATTTACCTGCGTTAAATGCAGATTCCGACATCATAGTTGACGTTGGATGACATAATAAGTCTCATGACATCAAGGAAACCAGTAGAAAACTATCTGATATCTTTTTCCACCAGTTTAAAACATCAAAAACTTTTAACTTAGCAGTAGTCAAGTACATATATCAGTGTTTAAATATCCAGTTAATTCATTTTGTGTTTCATTTTGCACTAATTTTAATTTTTTTTGACTTAACTGATTCCATTGGGAGTCATCATCATCTGGATTTATTGCAGGTGGTTGTGATGATGAACTAGCAACATTTGAACTAATTTAATTTACATTAAGTAGTCTTTCATGTATATATTCTTCAAAATATATGTTTCACAAAGACTTACAATTATCTACATGTTTTTGGAATTTTTCGTAATTCGTATTTTCAAAATTTTATTCCAAGAAAACCTATAAACCACTAATTTTAAATCTATGATCCATAATAAAAGCTAAACAAAAATTAAATGGAGGATGATTCCAATATTTACTAAACTTAACATCTATTTAATTTAAAATTTCAACAAAACTACCAATTGATCTGTATTTGCCAAATACTCCAATAATTAGAAGAATTCATAGATAAATATGTTAGAAGTTAGGTAATATTGTCCATTAATCTATTATTGAAGGTAGATTTTTTTTTAAATCTAACATAATTTTACAATTATCCCAATCTATGGGGTTTAACATATACTCATTTTTTGTTTTTCATTATAAGAGGTTGTAATTGCAAGATTAAGGATAACAACGTTTTAACATTTCATATGTAGAATTCATATATGGGGGACATCTAATTTAAACTTCTTAGGTTTAACATGATTATATACACAAAATTCTCTAAATTCCTGGTATCTTGATGTACTACTGCAACATACATAAGCAATTGCATTTCTAATATTTTCTAAGTAATGTTTAATTATGTCAAGTTTATCTTGTACTACCAAGTTCAAAGTATGACAAACACACTCGTATGAAAGAAAAAACCATCTACATGTGGATGATAATAATTTTTAAACATTTTTATTGATGAACTGTTATTAGTAGCATTATCAAATGTAATTGCATAAACTTTATTTTCAATATTATTAGCTACCATGATTTTTTAATATGATCAAATATAACATTGGTCGTGTATAGATGAAAAATAGGTAAAAAAAAAATAATTGTTTATTTAAACACCATAAATCATCTATATAATGAACAGTTACGCAACAATAATGATAATTATTTGGACCAGTCTAAACATCACTAATTTATGCTACCTTATTGTTGATTGATGAAAAATAACTAACCATGCGTTCTTTTTCTTTACCGACTTAATCAACTATGATATTTTTAAATGTTTTTTTTCTACAAAATGTTTTAAATTGCAGATTATGGTAGATAATTGCATCCCTAAGGGCTTTAGATTCACATTTGCTAAATGGTAGTTCATTTCTCATTATGAAGTCAACAATTATATCTCTACCTTTAATTGAACAATATTTTCTCAAATTTAAAGTTTCACTAGTTGTGTCTAAAACCGATTTACGTTAATTTACTACCGACGATGCATGCTTACGTTTACATGAAATTAAATGTCTAGTTAGATAACTACTAAAAACTATTAGAAATGAAGAGCATAGGAGTCAAGAAATCAGACGGTAAGTGACAACTTGTAGTTATTGGCTTCACGCTTTAGCTAAAGCTCGACACGTTTCCAACAAAATCAAAGCAAGTAGAGAAATAATAGAGAAGACTTGGAGAGATTTAGAATAAGAGTTGAAAGAATTTGGTGTGAAGAAAATGAAAAGGGTTGGGGTTTATATAAGATGAGAGGGGGGTACTTTCGTAATTTAAAAATAATAATAGTCGTTGGACTAACAGGTCGTGCCGGCCCGACACGACACATCACGACATGCTGGCATGTCGAGGCGGGCCGACACGACTCAAATCCCAGGTCTATCCCTATTGTACTGCAAATTTATGGGAAAATATTCAAATTATAAGTGTAAATTCTGATCATGCAATCAATATCAAATAGAAAAGTTCAAGGAATTTTTGCTTGGATGCACTTCCAAAAGTGTTTTATTAGACCTTTGCACCTGTATAAGTTTTTATTGGTCTAGTACACTTGAGAACTTATCTATTTACTTTGGTACGCTTTCTCGAAAAATCCGTTAACATCCGTTGGTATGTTCTGTGACAATGTTAGGGTAATTTTCATTTAAATCCTTCAACTTCCGGAAAATGACCATTTCCGTTAAAACCCATCCAATTTGGGGTAGAAGTGAAAACCCCGATTTCACCCCCAATCCAAAACCCTAATTTCATATGGTTGCAAGCATGCACAATATGTCTCGTCTTTCTCATTTCCACCTTGCCCATGTTAGAATGGTTTATTTTGCCCATGTTAGAATGGTTTATTTGATTTTCTTATAGAGGTGGTGTTGGACTTGAAGTTGAAGTTGAAATTTTGTTCTTTATGTTCTTTGTGATTTTGTTAATGGATTGTTAAAGGAGTAAAACATATTTTCATTTCCTGTTTTGTTGTGTTATGTTCTTAGATTCACGGTGAGTGGAGTTTCGATGCATGTTCAACCCTCATCAGGTTTATTGGTACTTAAACCAATTAGGAAGGATGGGTGTATCCAATTAGTTTGCAAACACATTAGTACATTACTACTAAATTTATGTTAATCAATTTCCACTTTAGCTTAGAGATTATTATTGTGTTATATATACAAGATGCATGCAACATTGAGTGCTGCACACAGAAAGGAAGACCTCCAAAGTTTCTTTCTTTTTTAACCCAGCCCCTCAGTTTCTTTTTGGTCTAGTAAGAATCACTAAAGTAGCACAATTGAAGTAAGTTCCATAAGTAACATCTTTTTGGACTTTGTTTTGCAGCAGTTCAGGAGTTTACTTGAAAACTTATGAGTTAATCTTGAAAACTTGTTTGTTGATTTCAACTATGGCATGGAAATTGGAATCGCATCAAGGGCTTAGAGAGCGAGCTTGGAGAACTTTTGAAAACAGAGTAGACTAGAAGAGTATAGAAAGAAATAAAGAAAAAGAACAAACTAAATGTTACTTGAAAGATAAAAAGTGAGCTAATCATTTTATTATGTTTGGATGTCTAATATAAAATTGATTTTTTTATCTTTTTTGCTTTCCAACCATTTGTAGGATTTCATGTTTAATTACACATATATATATTGGGGGTAAATAGTGATTTTGTGGAAGTAGGAGGGGTTAAGTGCAAATTGGATGAGTTTTGGTGGTAAATGGTGATTTTGTGGAAGTAGGAATAGTTAAATGCAAATTTGATGGGTTTTGGCGTAAATGATCATTTTCTAAAAGTTGGAGGATTTAAATGAAAATTATACAAGTTCCCAAGTGTACTAGACCAATAAAACTTATACAGATGCCTCAAAGTTCATATATGGAAAGTTTGGACTGCCAACACAGGTCACTTGTTTTGTTCGTAACATGCACATCCAAATTCGAAATTTGATGATTTTAGATCCGTTGGAGAAACAATTTAAAGGAGAAAATGTTCATTTCTCTTAAGACTTGTCAAATTTTGATTATATGAGGGTAAAAAATGTGTGTCAAGACAAACTGTATTTGGAAACCGGACAATTGATAAATCATCAGTAATTTGTACATAAGGTTCTCCTCCAAAATCCAAATCAAGTGATGCAAGAGGAATTGCAAAGATATTTTGGAGAATCACGATTCTCTCTTTCATGAGATATTCCAAATTCAGACGTTTCATGGGTCAAATGACACTTGAAATACAGCTGACTTAAAGAGAAACATAATTCTATATAATCAAGCTTATTGTAATCGTTTTCTTTGATTTCATGGACAGATTTGATTTCATGGACAGAAAAGTGAAACACATGTTTGACTTGTAATTCACAAACATACAATAGAATTTGAAGTTACTACCATGTGACAATATTGAAGAGATATTGGTTTTGTAGATGATCTAGTTAAAATTCATATATCCCACTTTATTCTTGCTCCTTTTCTTTAACCATATCACTGTTCAAAAACAGTGTCATAAAAATACAATCTTAGTACGAGCTATTTTTTATTTTATCTCTCCATTTGCCTAATTTTAACATGCGCGTTTCAAAAACGGTGTCAGAGAAATACAATCCTAGTATTGACTAATTTTAACAGGATAAGAACTACTTTTGTATGTTATCTATCCCGTTTCACCTCATTTTAAATTCCAAACAAGCAAATAAATCTAGCGAGACTCAATAGTCAATACCTAGTCATAACTATTTCAATATCTTAATTCCTAACCCTTGGTCCAATACTGACTACTTCAAGGTTGGTTATTATTTGTCATTACTCGTAAGAAAAGGATTCTGATGGGAATACTGAAGGAGACTGCCACGTGAACTACCGAATGCAGCTCACAAGTCATAATAACTCTTCACATGCCAACACCTTTCTAATTTTTATTGACCGCACGAATGGTAGAAGGAAAATTGAAGAAACACATCATGATTCATGGACGAGACGTTTCTTAAAACCACACATCCATTGTGAATTCGTGATTCCTGCGTTTTGATTGCAACGGACCAACTACCTCACTTAGAAAAACCAAATAAATAGCAACCGAGCGAACTACGTAGACTTAAACCTCATTACTGAAGTTAAGAGTTAAGACTTAAGACTTAAGACGTAAGACAGAACACTTTTCTTTCAGGTAAAACTGAAATAGCAGGTACTTGTTATTGACATCTACTAGATCAAATGCAGCTACTCCTGCCAACCTTTCCTTCTTTAGGAACACATGGTGTTGTACTCTGAAAGCAACTCAGCTTGGATTTGTCACCTTGTCGGCTTCTATTCTAACTTGTTAAGTTAGATAAGGAGTCGAGCACAGCACAATTTTTTTCCTAAGTAAATATAATGATCAGAAAAAGAATGAACTTAAGTTATTCGTAAATATATATACTCTTATTTAACAAGGAAATCCTACAAAATTAATTGACTCTTAATTGGCCTATTAGAAAATGACGATTCTAAAATTGTTAACTTACAAAAATTATAATTCAAAAGAGTTCTAAGTATTTACTTCCAATTTAAAACCAAAATAAATTAAAATTCCTCACAATGTAACACAAAAAATGGTTGTGAAGTGAATTAGAAATTCGATCTGAAATTGGAGCTCTAAGATTACACTTACAAAGTTACATCCCTAATTAATTAAATACCAATACTTAAACTAATCACAACCTAAGGAATGAAAAAAACCAAATTGGCAAAAACAAAAAATCTACACAAACCAAAATTCAATCACACACCCGATTTACTGCACACAATAATTTCCAAATTTGAGAACTAAAAATCAATAATAATCACATTTTTTTCCAAACTAAATATACCACACAACAAATCCAACATCCGTACTTGGTCCCCCCCCTCATTACACTCCAAGAGACTCCGCACGCGGACAGCAGCGTCCTACCCTACCGGAGGTGGCACGTCCGTAAATACCCCGAAAACCGGGGTGGAACTCCAGCCTCGCAGTCCCAACGACCTCATCCCAAACCCCGGCGAAGGCGGCAAGGACGAAGCCGTGGTTGTCCTGGTGGTTGAGCGCGAGGAAGCGGCGGAGGAGCGCTTGCATCTCCTTCTCGTCGGAGATCTCCTCGTCGACGATGACGGCCAGCATGGAGCGGCGGAAGTCGGCGACGGGGTCGGCAGAGTCCTTGACGACGGCGACGCTTGGGCGGCGGCGGCGGGGGAGGGAGAGGACGGAGCGCTCGAGGTCGGAGAGCTGGCGGAGGAGAGAGGAGGGGCTGGGAGTGGAGGAGGAGGATGAAGAGGGGGAGGAGTGGGGGAGGAGGGGTTTGGGGGTGGAGATGGAGGTGGAGGTGGAGTCGCGGCAGCCGCAGGTGAGGGAGAAGAAGGACGGGGTGGATTTCTTCTTTTTGGAAGGCGGTGGCGCCACCGTCGAGGAAGAGGAGGTGGTTGTGGTCGTCGACATTTTGGATGGGAATTGGGAGTGAGAGTTTGGGTTGGTTGGTTGGTTAATTGGTTGGTTTTGGTGTTTGGGATTATTGGGTGTAAGGGTCACCAGCTGGGATAATTACGGTTCTGCCCTTGGGCGATACTAGCTTAAGGAAATTTAATTACTGTCCTAATACTCCCGTCATGATAATTATCTTTTACATTCACAAAATCATAGGCTAGCATAGTTAGGTTTTTTTTTTGAGATATTTAAAACTAAAGAATGAATTCCGACAATTCTATTTGTATTTTTGGGTGGGATGTAGACTTAATAAAGAGTCTGTTTGGCGTCAAAGTTGCAGGTGTTTCGTTTCTGGGAATATTGTAAATCCAACTCCTAACACAAAAGCATACTTCCAAATAAGAAATCCAGCGTCAAGCATTAGGAGCCACACGTTGGATGCGTCACGAGATTCCTTTAAGAAATCCAAAACAACTTTATGTGTATGTTTTGGCGTCAAGAAAAAATTAAGTCCAATCCATACAGGAGGAGTCACAAGCAAAATTAAAAGAGTAGTTATAGACGGACGCGCGCGTCACGGACGCGCCTTACGTGGATCTGTACAGCTCAGATATTTTTCTTTGAGTCAGCGTCCAGTCAGCGAAATTTCTCTTCGCGCGTTTTGGTCTTTTTAAAAAACGCCGGTTCTTTAAGTTGAACGATTCATTTCCCAATACACAGATAAGACAGTGTGCAGACCCTAGGACATCGTGCAGTCTCATTATTCGTGCAGAGCCCACACTTATCATAATAAAATATTTGTTTTTAAGTTTTACGTTGGATCAACTTAATTTGTCTAGCTTACTTTATGTGTGTGTGCAGTTTACATTATGTGTTTGTCATGTTTACGTTATGTGTCTGTCCGGAATAAGTGTATATTGTTGTACGGAATAAGTGTATTTGCAGTCCGGAATAAATGTATTTGTTGTCCGGAATAAGTGTATTTATTGTCCGATTTAAGAATAAAGTGTGTCCAGAAACGGAACATAAAGTTTGTCCGGAATAAGTTGATTTGTTGTCCGGAATAAGTGTATTTGCTGTCCGGAATAAGTTTATTTGCAGTCCGGAATAAGTGTAGTTGTCCAGAATAAGAAGAAAGTGTGTCCAGAAACGGAACAGAAAGTTTGTCCGGAATAAGTGTATTTGCTGTCCGGAATAAGTGTATTTGTTGTCCGGAATAAGTGTATTTGTTGTCCGGTTTAAGAATAAAGTGTGTCCAGAAACGGAACATAAAGTTTGTCCGGAATAAGTTGATTTGTTGTCCGGAATAAGTGTATTTGCTGTCCGGAATAAGTGTATTTGCAGTCCGGAATAAGTGTATTTGCAGTCCGGAATAAGAAGAAAATGTGACCAGAAACGGAACAGAAAGTTTGTCCGGAATAAGTGTATTTGCTGTCCGGAATAAGTGTATTTGTTGTCCGAAATAAGTGTATTTGTTGTCCGGTTTAAGAATAAAGTGTGTCCAGAAACGGAACATAAAGTTTGTCCGGAATAAGTGTATTTGCAGTCCGGAATAAGTGTATTTGTTGTCCGGTTTAAGAATAAAGTGTGTCCAGAAACGGAACATAAAGTTTGTCCGGAATAAGTGGACTTGTTGTCCAGAATAAGTGTATTTGCTGTTCGGAATAAGTGTATTTGCAGTCCGGAATAATATATGACTTCATTATTGTCGGAATAAACGAATCAATATATGGAATGCAATAATATGATGTCGAAACAAAAAAACGTCCGCAAAGCGCGCTTCCTCTGTCCGCTCGCTTTGCGGGGGGGACTCACGTCCCCCGCAGGGGCTGCCGCCCCCTGTCACCCCCGCACAAACTCAACAAATCTCCCACTGTATATTTTACCCCACAAGAATTACGTTTAGGAAAAAAATAGCATCTCAGATGTCCATTACAAACACAAACACACACAAATTACAAAAATAATATATATTTTCCCAGTAAATCGGAAAGAAGATGTAAGACTTAAACATGACTGTCTCATTCACGCTGCTTACGTTGTCAAGAACCTTCGGAGTCGGCATCAGACGCTTCTTCGACGTAATATCTTACTCGAAATGGTGATTTATTACGGAGAGATGTACAACATAAACCGAACAGACGTAAGTCTTCACCACGGAGCGTTGACAAGAACATCGGGAAGTCTTCGCACCGTCCCATTCACGCTGCTTACGTTGTGAAGAATCCTGGGAGTCGGCATCAGACGCTTCTTCGAAATGGTGATTTATTCTGGAGAGAAAGAATGAAGAAGAAAGAAAGAGTGTCATCATATTTGTATTTGGGTGGAGAGAGAGAACGTGCTGAGTTGAAACGCATTTAATGTGATTTGAGTGGACATCGGGAAGAAAAAACAAAAAAAACATTCATGCTTTGGCCACGTAAGGACTGACATGGATGTCCACGTAGAACGCGTCCGTGACGCGCTGCGTTCAACAAACATTTCCCAAATTAAAAACCATACCCATCTCAGCGTCACATAACGCATGGCGTTTGGTAACACACATACCCTGTGTCATGAATGTTGATTGCAATATGTTGTTGTTTTTCAGAAAAAAATGTATAAAAAAACTTAAAACATATAATCAAAATTTTCATGTTATCTCCGTGTAAAAGAAGTTTGGGATCGTTGTCATTCTATGTTGCCAAGGAACTCATGTTGTGCTTTTGTTGGATTTCATAATTTTATCCATCCACGATATTCAAAACTTTGCATGAGATGTCTTGACAGTTGACATGAGGGAATGCTTATATACTACTTAAATAAGAGAAACAAGGAAAAGGTTTACTATTCCTAATATAGGATATACACAGCTACTTGCCTACTTACACCTAAACCTGGTGTGCTTTAATTGGTCCACATCGTTTTAACAATCACAATTTAATTAATTTCCCCTTTATTTTTCGTTTTTTCGAACCTGAAATCTTTTAATTGTCTTATCGATCTGGTCATCAGTTTTCATTAACAAGACATGTATTTTATAGTTGTTCTTTTGCAGTTAGATATCATTTCTTAAGATTGATGGTAAGAGTTCGAGTTAACATGACATGTATTTTATAAATATTCTTTTGTAGATAGATATCATTTCTTAAGATTGATATTAAAACTTTGAGTCAAATCTGTTTAATCGGTGTTACTGCTTTTTATTACTACTATAATATTGATCCCTATACCTTTTCCTCTTCCTCTAATGTTTTTTCGTAACGTAACTCATCAATTAACGTTGCAAGTATCCATAATTTCACAGACACGATTCATGAAACTGTTAACTTAAAACTGTTATTTTCGGGAGGTAAGTTTGAACTTAAAACCTGTCGGCATGTTTTAGAATTCCACCACGAAGGTCAATTTTTACTCTGCCATCCCAAATAATTTTGTTTGATAATCCTTTGTTTTCCCACGTCCTTAGCTGGATGTCACAAACAACCAAATGAGAAGATCTTTACACACGTTTGGACAAGGAGTGTCAGGTAATTATTAAAAAAAAGAAGAAGACAACGAGTGTCAGGTGAGTGAGAGTCCTATAACAATAGAAAAACTTAAGAGATTTATACTACCAAGACGAAATAACATATACAAATACACATTGGATCGGTCGTCGAATCCAAGGAATTCACATGTTCATATCCACTTTGGAACAACTTTCGGATCGTGCATTTTGGTTGGGCTAATCCTAGAACTACTTGAATCGTCTAAATAATTATCATTTTATTCTTCACAATCAATTTAATACTCGTTTCGTCACGTCTCTTAAACTAAGACTTATACCTCGGTTTTCCTCATTTTACCAGTACCAACACTACGAAAATGTCTGGCAAAACGCCTGAATCCAGGGAGGTTAGCTGAGAATTTTTTTCTTCCATCCCGGGCATCTGTCTAAGACGCCCGCCCTTACCTTGGGGTAGGCGGCTTAGACAGACGCTTGGGCCATGGGCAAAATGCCTGTGTAGGCCGCCTACCCCAAGGTGGGGGCGTCTGGCTAGGATTTATTTAAGTTTTGTTATTTTAAATTATTTCAGATTCCGTTACAAGATTTCGATGGTGATGTATCAGATTACAGTGAGTTTCTTTTAAGTACACAAATATTTTCAAAAATCGATGACGCGAGTAAATGGGCGAAACAAGTTGTCATCGGAATTGAGTTTTTTTGGGTAATATCATCCTACAAATCAAAAGCAGACAATCAGATGGATTGTTATCTGAGATGCGATCGCAAAAATAAAATGAGTTCTCGTGATATGGATATTGCAATACGGAAGAACACGAAAGGAAAGAGTTGTGATTGTCGTTTTTTGATAAAAGTGGTCAAGCGACGGGAGCGTGATGGATGAGTTGTAGTTTCTAATAGTACTCATGGGCAGCACAACCACAAACTTGGAGTTTATGCAGAGGGTCACCGACAGATCAACGGTCTTAGTCCTGGGGCCAAGAAAATTGTTCGTGATATGACTGAGACACAAGCGAAACCACGTAACATCTTGTTGACAGTAAAGAAAAAAATCCTGGAGGATAATCCCAATCAGAGACACATTTATAACTTCAGAGAGTACATGAGGATGACGAAATCTGAAGACAGGAACATCGTTCAACAGTTTCTGAATCAGGCAGTGCAGTATCAATACTTACATTGGATTATGACGGATGAAGAAACTAATGTCATCACTCACGTATTTTTGGCACATCCGACGTCAGTTCAGTTGTTGCACACGTATCCTTTCGTTATATGTATGGATTCGACGTACAAAACAAACAAGTATAAGATGTCTTCGTTCGAGATGGTTGGTGTGACACCAACAAACATGAACTTCCTTGTCGGCTATGCGACTATGAAGGATGAGGCCGAGTCTAGTTACCGGTAGGTGTTGGAGAAGTTGCGAGATCTGTTATTGGGTATTGTCAGCCCAACTGCAATAATAACAGACCGGGAGTTAAGACTTATGCGACCAGTGAGAGAGGTTTTTCCTAAGTCTGCTAATTTACTTTGCACCTGACATATCAACAAAGACGTGTACAACTACGCATACCACGTATTCGGCAAGAACAAGCAGTTTGCAGAGAATTTGAAGTGTGGAAAGTGAAGGAAAGTCATGCTTTCTGCTTCACAAACCGAGTATGATAGAACTGTCCGTAATCTGAAAGATATTTTTCACTCTTGGCCAACTATCACGGAGTATCTGGAAGACACGTGGTTAGTGTTGCCTTTTTGGCATTAATCTATGTTTTGATGATTTAATCAACCCAATCTTAATTATAAATCAAAGTAGAGTAGCACACATATTGCATTGCATATATATTGCTTTGTGCTAACTTCTACATGTAATCAAGACTCAAGGAAGAAAGGAAATCAAGTCAAGACATATAATCAAGCTTATTTGAAGACATGTAATTTGCATTTCTTTGAGTCTTAAGAACTTTGTGTAATTGAGCATACTTGAGCTAAAAACTACTCAAACATGTTGGTTTTTTGGCCTTAATATATGTTTTGATGATTTAATAAACATAATCTTAATTGTGATCATGTAGAGTAGCACACATATTGCATTGGATATATATTGCTTTGTGCGAACTTATACATGTGATCAAGACTCAAGGAAGAAAGGAAATCAAGTCAAGACATGTAATCAAGTTCATTTGAAGACATGTAATTTGTATTTGTTTGAGTCTTAGGAACTTTGTGTAATTGAGGATACTTGAGCTAAAATCTACTCAAATATACACTACGTTCCCTATAGAAGTCACACAAAATTTCACATAATTTGGACTTCAATAGATCACCCAAACATAGACCGGAATACACCAAACCTTAACATGAATTGTCTGCCCACATTCGGTCGACCAAAACAGACCGTTTAGTCGACCGAGTGATCATATATACTGTTAGTGTTTTACTGCCCACATTCGGTCGACTGTCCAGACCTTTTCGGTCGACTGAGTAACAACATATTTCCGACCGTTTGTTTTGTCGTATATACCCAACGATCGTATTCGTATTATTCCTAAATACCCCAAATACATTTAGTGTATCGGTCAACCGAGGACCTTGTTCGGTCGACTGAACTAAGACATCTCGACAAACCAAAACTTCATGTTCGTTTTCGGTCGACCGTGAACCTTGTTTCGGTTGACTGAATTTAATCTTGTTTGTCAACCCAGAAGAGTCTGTTAGTTTTCGGTCGACCGAATCTATCTCGGTGTTCGACCGATAACTTAAATGTACCTAGAACATAGCCTTTGGCGGTCGATCGTTCTGCCCGTTTCGGTCGACCGAACTCATCCAGAATTGGGTCCTGCAAGTTTCTGTTTTGTGTATCTTACACCAACTCTTTCCCAATTAATGCCAACGGCTATATTCTCTCTAGTGCTTATAAATAGAGTTGTAAAACACATTTTAACACATCTCTCACACTTCCATTTGTCACATACACTAGAGAGAAACTCTCAAGCTCCAATTTCCTCGATCCTACACTCTAAGCCTAAATTCCACACATTTGATCATAGTCAAATCATACTCAAAGTGTGCTCAATATTTAGAGAGTGTTGTCCCACTCACTTGTTGTTCAAGAAGCAATGATTTTGGTGAAAACCCGAAGTGTTTCCTCTCGGATTGTGAGAGGAAGAAGGTCAAGCAAGCGAGGGTGTTCGCGGTGCTTGTGTTGTAAATGTGTTCTCTCCCGGCCCGGAACGGGGAGTGGTTAGTGAAGTCGTGAGTGGAGCTCGGTGATCCGAGCGGAACTTGCAAGAGAGGACTAAGACTCGGGTGGGGTGCCAAACCTCTGTAAAATCCCCCGTCTCCATTGTGGTTTGCTTCTTTCTTCTTACTTGCTTGTTTATTTGTTTTAATTCCGCTGCATATACTTGATCGATTAAACAAGTAGGTAATTAGCTTAAAATGATTAAAATTAGAGACACTCACGATCCTACAAAACACACACTAGGTTCCTTATAGAAGTCACACACAAAATTTCATATAATTTGGACTTCAATAGATCACCCAACCTTAGACCAGAAAACACTAAACACTTAACCTGAACTGTCTACCCACATTCGGTCGACCAAAACAGACCGTTCAATCGACCGAGTGATCAAATACCAGTTAGTATTTTACTGCCCGGTTTTGATTGACTGTCCAGACCTTTTCGGTCGACTGAGTTAACACAATTTTCCCACCATTTGTTTTGTCGTTTTATACCCAACGGTCGTATTCGTATTTTTCCAAATACCCCAAAAATACATTTTCCTATCGGTCGACCGAAGACATTTTTCGGTCGACCGAATTTAAGATGTCCCGACAAACCCAAATTGCTTGTTGGTTTTCGATCGACCGTGGACCTTGTTTCGGTCGACCGAATTTGATCTTGTTGGCAACCCCAAAGAGCATGTTAGTTTTCGGTCGACCGAATCCTATTTGGTGTTCGACCGATAACTTAAGTGTACCTAAGTTATAGCATGATCTGGTCGACCACACCTTTATCGGTCGACCGAAACGAATTCAAATTTGCCTAACGGTCGACCATTCAGCCTGATCCGGTTGATTGAACTCACTTAGTTTTGGGTCCTGCAACTTCTTGTTTTGTGTTTCTTCCACAAACACTTACTAAACTTGTCCCAACGGCTATAACTCACTTAGAGCTTATAAATAGGTATTCCTATGACACAATTACACAACTCTTACACTTCCATTTGTCATAAACACTTAAGAGAAATTCTCAAGTCTCCAAATCCCCAAATCTACTCTCCAAGCCTAAACTTCCACACTTTAGTATCAATTCCACATCCTAATCTAAGTGTGCTCAAGTTAGAGAGTGTGTTCCACTCAACATCTCTGTTGTAAAGAAGCAAAGACTTCGGTGAAAGCCCGAAGTGTTCCTCTCGGATTGTGAGAGAAGAAAGTCAAGCTCGCGAGGGTGTTTGCAGAGCTTGTTTTGTAAAAGACTTAATCTCGGTCCGGAACGAGGTTAATAGTGAAGATGCGAGCAAAGCTCGAGGGAGATCGAGCGGAGCTTGCAAGAGAGGAAGTAGGCGGGAGACTGAACCTCTATAAAATCCGGTGTCATCATTGTGGTTTGCTTTACTTGCTTGTTTTTGTTTAAATTCCGCTGTGCATTCTTTGATTGTTTAAACAAGTAAGTAATTAGCTTAAACAAGTAAGTAATTAGAATTAGAGACCCTTACGATCTTACAGCTAGTACATAAAGAAAAATTTGTGTTGAATTGGACGAACAAAGGCATTCATTTCGGCAACACGAAAAGGGGGTGTCTGCGTCGGACGCCCCTGGTGCGGCGTCTCCAGCAGACGCCACCCAAAGTAAATAAATAAATAAATGAGACATTTTACCAGATTCGAGTATGTGGGTGCGTTCGTTGGCTCATTTCCTGACCCTCGAGACATTCTTCTTGATGATTATGAGAGGAAGATGAAAGAGAGTGGTGGTAGGAAAGTGAAATGAAGAGTTATATAAGTAGAAATGAGAGAATGACAAAATGGTAATTCGTACGGACGATTTAAATAGTTTTCGGACGATGAATAATTTTCTTTTGGTACAGTCTTTATTAGAATTATTAGAAGGCAACATCTTTTCAACCTCTCGAGGATTTAAAGCTGTCATCTTAAAAGCCGAAATTGTCTTATTCTTGCACAAAAATAGTATTTGACATGGGTGTGATTATGCATTATTGGACCTACATCAGTAGAAATATTGTGAACAAAGGGAATAAAATATTGGGAAGGGTCTGCTTTGTATTTTTATTAGTTAATTTTTAATTAAGTGGTTAGGAGTGGAGGACATAGATATGAGTTAATGATTCAATCTAGGTAGAACCACTTTCAATTTTCCATATTTCCTTTCCGGATTAGTTTCAGAGATTCCTATTGGAGAAACTGTTGAAAGAAGAAATTTGTTTGGAATTTGAGTAATTTTTACGTTCATGCGTTATTGAATGCACTTCGTAACTTCCTAACTTGCTCTTGATGCATTGAAGAATATGTAAAACTCACGATTTGGACTTAGTTTAAAGATGTATACGTTAGAGGAATATGACGTTGGATTTCATATTTTATTTCGGTCCTATTGGGTGGCGCAAATGGTTTGAAAAAGTTAGTTATCAATGACATGAAGGGCAACGACAAAGGATCGACGAAGAGAGTGAAGTACAATCGGCTTAATTCTTTGTTTGACAGGTCGACCGTTTTGACGATACAGTGGACCAATCTGAATTGTCCACTTACTCGCAATTGATCGTGTTTCAAACCAATCTTTTGAAAAAATAGTTGTCACATGGTAATATGTCAAATTTAGAACAAGTATCATGCTAGTAAACCAGGACTAGTGACTGCAATACCATTGTAAATAAAAGAAAAATCTAGTGCGACTGTGCGACTTGCCACCAAGCAAACTGCTCAAATATTAAAAATGAACCACCAACCAGATCATTGCCGAGACCTGTCGGAGGAAATCAAGAAGTAATATATGCTGTCATCACTTATCTTGCGGGGGAATTTTTCCTACTCCATGCTGATATACACATAGTACTTGAGTAACATAACATATACTTCATATATAGATTTGAACGGATTTCTTAATTAGTTTTACCAGCTCATTGCTCAGTAGTGTGTTTCTTTTCTTCAACTTACTAAACACTGAGCCTCTGACTCTACCTTGGGGATTCCCATGATCTTTGCAGTTTATGACTTTCTACAGTCCACTGAAGATATTTAAAAAGATGGCCCTTTTGACTCATCTGTGGCAAAGAGCTGACGAAACATTACTCTGTTTTTCCATATTAGTTGACATTTCCAGAACAAAAATTTCTCTGTTTTTCCACATTAGTTAACATTTTCGGATAAGACTGTCAAATTTTGCTTGACATCGGTTAGCAACGAGTCGAATACGAGTAAAGACATCCACTCGACAAACTAGACGAGCCGAGCACAAGCAGATCATACTCACTCGATGCTCACTCGCTTGTTCACTCGAATCCAATACACATATATGCTACCAATTATGCAGACCCAATTACTCTATCCAATTAACACTTTACAAAACCCATATAACAAAATATCCAAACCCTGACCCTTTTCTAACCCTTCCCCCGAACATTTCTCTTCAAACCCTACTTGCTCTAATGATTCATTGAATGTGGGATTGAACATGATTACTCTAGATCCATGCCTTACATATTCTCTACCTAAACATCCCATTTGGCGCAGGATTTTGAATAAGTAGGTTCGTTTTGAAGTGAGATATTCAACATCTGGATGTTGCAGGAAGTTCTTGGAGTTCTTTTGAGTAGTGGATTTAAGGTCAAGTTCATTTGTGCTAGCTATTGGAGAAACTATATTTATTTTGTGTTATATAGTTTTGTGGGGATTAAAATACTCTTGTTTATTTAAAGTATCTAACTATTTCTTATTAATTTTTGAAAAATACTATTTTATCTAGTAAATTTCATGTTTGAGCTTACACTCTAAACGAGCAATCGAGCGAGCCGAGCGGTTCGCGAGCATTGAACAAGCCGAGCACGAATGACTATTTTTGGTCAACTCAAGTAACGAATGGGCGACGAGCGGGCAAAAAACCTAAATGAGCGGAGCTCGATCTGAGCATGTTCGCTCGTTTATAGTCATATTTCCAGAAATGTTAAATTACTATTTTGAATCACATAAAAAAACTTCTTAGCCTTGTAGTTAGACATGGGTAACGGGCCTGGCTGGCCTGTTACCATGTCAGATCGGCTCAGTCGATTTCAGGTCCACCATCCCGACTGTGTGCCAGCGGGTCGTGCCGTCCCGACACGACTTGCAGGTCTACTTGTAGTGTTTGTAAACGAATTCAACTTATAAAAGAAATCAAACGAAGAAAAAATACACACAAACAAACCACCAAGTCAAAACTTTACATGGAAACACTTTCTGGAGAGAACCACAGTCACCTCAAATCCTAATATACTATTTTGCAAATGGCTACAATGTAAAATCCCAAACACTTGGTGAGGCTAATGTGTTTAAGGAGAGGATTAGGTGGATGTTGGCTTTGGAGAAGGATGGTGATTGGTATGGGTGACATGGGTGTAGGTGAAGTGATGGTGAGGTGAAAAGGTATGTTTGATGTGATGTGGAGTATGGTGGAATGGTGGTGACGTGAAGAAGGTGTGATCGAGGTGTTGAGGGATGGGGTCTGGTGTGGGTTGCTTGCTGGGGGTGTTGGGGAGGTGTTTTGGAGAAAATACTCTCCAAAGCAAGGCAACTCTTTTCTCTCTCACTCTCACTCTCAACTTCATCATCTCTCCCTCCCTCTCACTCTCATTCCTCTTTTCCGACCATCAGTGAAGCTACGGGAAAACAGGCGACGGAGGCGACACAAGCAAGGCAAGACGTTAGGTGTGAGCGTGGCCGACGTGGTGCAAAGCGAAGAAGGTGATCGCAGGCGGTTGCTGACCGGAGTTGTGGCTCGTGAGCTCCGTCGATCGCGAAGGAAGGTATGTTGGCTTTTTAGTTTGATTTGTGGCTTACGCATGTTGGGTTGAAGTTATGGTCGGTCGCGGGAGGTCGGAGTGTAGGATTTCATGTTTAATTGTGCATATATATTTTTCGAATTTTTATGCATAATAAGGATCAATTACAATTTTCTACGATTTATTTCATGCATGCATCAGTTTATTTTAATAACTAGTTTCAAAACTTACTAAAACAAACACAAGGGATTCCGAAATTCATACCTAGAAGTTCTCTAAAACTTCTTGATGTTCCAGAGACGTTGAGGAAGACGATCGTCGCTTCTCGTTGCGCCGGATGCCTCCGAGTGTTCACCGAAACCCTAAACAAGGTTGGAGAGAAATGAGCTAGCCAATCAATCTCCAAACTAGCTTAGAATCTAGCTACAAACCCCTTCCTTAATCTCTGAGATTTCTCCTTCCAAAGACTTAAAAACTAAGAGAATTTTCATGACTTTTGTGATGAATTAGGAGAGAAAATAATTAGAAAAACATCTAACTTAATAAAGGAGAATAAAGACCTATTTATAGGCTCCAATCTTACTCTCAATCATGACAATTCTTAAGGCACGTTTTCTTAATATTTTCTCTCACAAACTAATTCCATAATGTATTACATGCATCCACAAAACGTTTGACCAAGTTTGGAGTCAATCCAACCATTGATCAAATTAATCTCTTAATTATCAAAGGCAGAAAATCGATCGTGGTTCGGTTTACCGAGTCCCACTTGGTTAACCGAATATGTCACGATTGTTTAACCGAGTATTAGACGGATGACCGATTCTTCAGGAGAAAAATTCTCCTTAACCGATCGGACGAATTCACGTTTAAACCGAGTGTCATTCGGTTAACCGAAAATATCGGAACTGGACATTGTTCGGTCGACCGTTCCTGGTTCGGTACACCGAACCAGAACTCCAGGCACTTTGGTCAAGTTCGGTCAATCAATTTTGACTATCCGTTCCACGTTCGGTTGACAGATCCTTCGGTCGACCGAACCATAACGGATTACCGAACGTTTAGCCGATTTAGCCTTTTTCAAATTTTGGATTTATTTCCAACAAAATTTGAACTTTTGGGGTTTTAGCAAATTCACAACTTATGCAATATATTATCCTATGCAATAATAAATTATTGCATTCCATAATATATGCATCTCATATGAATTTATCATGATTCTAATTATGTTATATACAACATAATTGATTTTACTTGTTCAACACATGTGTCATATTTTCTATAAGAAACCCGACACATCATATGAACCAAAAATCAAGCTTCTTGTTTCCCGATTTTTGCAGTGTGACCTATGGGAGGATCTAGACTAAGTTGGCAGTGATATTAAGAGCTTAATATCACAAGCTATAAGCGGTATCTAGCTACACATTATAGCTCCCAATTAGTTAGATGTCTTAATTCCACTCGAACCAAAACCCGATCCATTTAGTGATGGAGTGCACCACTTGTGTCTGTCCCTTGCCTCATGATATTAAGAATACACACAAAGTAGTATTGTGTCTTCTTTGTATTGGTATTCATTTCTTGATCTCTTTAAGCTAGTTATAAATATGTGACTTAACTCAAATCACATTGTGCACATTATAAATTTGCTTTATCAAGGGGCCCACTAATATCATCACTCAATTAAGAGGGACAATGATAATCTTTTGACTAACTATCTTCTCCAACAAAAGTCATACTTAACCAACCAATGCCTTTACACTACACTCATCGATAGCTCAAGACACTAGTCTAATTAAGCAATTCTTAAGTAATCGGATATAAGTCTCATATCAAAGGACCAAAGACACAGTAAAACATTAATGACACAGAAATCACAATTCTATAATGTTTTACTTATTAGGTCTATTCAGTATACAAAAGTAATATTTTCCTCTTTTGTGTACCCGTGTTGTCACTCACTTGTAGAGCTATAATGATCTATGACCAACACGATAATCTTAACTCGGTAATAAATGTTCCATGCCTATTACCATGATTGTGAATATCTTTTGTTTTATGTAAACCAATATCTTTTAGAGTTCTACGGTTAAGGACCAAGAGTCTCTTCCTTAATACATCTAAAAGACGAATAACATAAACAAGGAACAAAATGATTTCTCATTCAATTCATAATAATTGGCAATTAAAAGTAAAACTTTTAGAACACATTCCCTTCACGGAGATCTCACCGGCGGCGAGAAATGACGTAAAATCCTTGGCTGGCGCAAGGTTGTCGTCGACCAACAGTCGACCGATGCCTTCGGGTGGTCGACCGAGTTAGTGTTTTTGCCCAACTTTAACCAACACCGGTCGAACGATGTTGTGGGAAGGTCGACCAATTGTGCGTGTGTTGGTGGGTTGGAGGATTGCCTCGTACTTTTCGGTCGATCGTTCCATACCTTTGGTCCGACCGGAACTTAAGTGAACTTAATTATATTGCATGTTATTTGATTGATTGTATATCTTGTTTGACCGTTATGTGACCTAGACTACTAGGATGCCCCTGTTAGTATCCGGTCGATTGGGACCCCTGAGTCGGTCGACCGATTACACTTGTATGATTTTGACCAGACTCCGGATTTTGACCATGTATCGGTCGACTGGTTTTAGACTCTTGTTCGACCGTTGGGACTTAGGTTAGACGTAGAGAGTTCGACCGTTGCAGGCTTTCGGTCGACCAAACCCCATAGGAACGATCGACTAGATTGCCTATTTTGGTCGATCGTTTGTGCGCAAAATCGAATTCCAGGTCCTTGTTGAGTGCCAACTCTGTCCACGGAAACCCGTGTCCTCTCCTAGTGCATGAGACGGGAGGTAACGGTGGGTGCGTTACTCATGCCTGCCCAGGGATCGCCGTGTGGAAGAGTGTGGGTATTTGGGACGTGCCACCTCCGTGTATGGATTTGTGGCGTAATGTGATGAATTTATGGACTCATGGTAGAGTATCAGACCTGAGGGATCGTGGTTCCCAATGTATGATGATATGCGGCTCGTGGAGCCTGATGACCTAAGCAGACTTCGGTCCAGAACCGTCCGATGTTGTGCCAGACGTATGTTGGACCACTGATGCTGCGTCGGTGATGCCGCCGATGCTGTTCCGACGATGGTAGGGCGGTGTTGTTCTGACTATGATGTTGTCGATGCTTTTCCGGCTATGATTCCTCAGCTGGGCACCTACTAAGATGATTGATGGACCGAACGAGCGACGACTTCGTTGGTGTGGTTTGACCACCATGGATATAGATATGTTTCTCACGACTCAGACCCTGCGGGCGCCTCTTATCGAACTTCATGTTTAGTATAAATGCGTGTGGGGAGCGTCGTGTATTGTTCCATAAGACCGTATGTGACTCAGACTTATGTCCTGTTTTACCATTCGGGGGAACTGTTTTCCTTACTGTTGATGACATGACATGCTACTAGTATGATATGTTTATTTGTACTACTGCATTCATATATGTGAGCTTGACATACGGGGTTTCCTTATAGAAACTCAGGCATTGTTGCATGTTTTATTGCAGGACCGCAGTAGGTTCTGGCGGGTGGATACTGATGATGGAGGTACGTTGGGATCAGATCATCTTTCTGTATTTTCTAGGTAGTATGACTACTTGTATTTCCCTCTTGTACTCTGATGTAGTTGTATCTTTTGACAATCTGATGTAATAGGGTGCACCATTTGGATATTTTATGAGTAACATTTCCGCCTTTGATGATCTGTCTCTTGTGATCTTTATCTTAAATTTTATAATTCTTCCTCTGTTTTGGGATGTTACATACAAGATACAAAAGAGAGAGATACAAGTGCTTATATAAACAATTTTTAAAATACAGATGAATTTGAACAGTTTATCTCTAAAGGATCAACCAAAATTTGGGTCAATATAAGTAAGCATCTGAATTCGTAAAATTAACCCCGAGGGCTTGCAACCCCTACATTGCAATCATGCTTTAATTAGACTCACATACATAACACGTTGTACTTTTTTTACAACGTACATGATATTAAAATGATGATTAAGGAGGATTAAGTAAGATAAATATGATTAGTAGCATATCATGCATCATATTCATTCTATATATCTTTTATTTTACCCTAATATTGTGCTACTCGAGTTATTGTTGTAGTGTTTCAGGTATTAGGTATTAAAGAAGAGAAAAGTGAACAAAAAGAATCTGAATGCAACAAGAATGGACTGAATTGAAGACTTCTAGACCCATTTGTAATGCACAAGGACTGGATCACAAATCAAGAAGGACTCAAGTGAAAACCCGAAGGGACCTGATTGTGAAATGCAAAATATTGTGACACATGACTTGAACAAGATCAGTATTTTGCCAATTAAACTCAAAGCGGTTCAAAACAGCGGACCAAAGCTTTACCCAACATGCCAAATACAACATTGAAGCTCCCAGAGGAAATATGGACCGATCGGGCGCAAACGATCCGCCTGTGGCGGATCCTTTTGCTCCAATTGATCCCCAATTTCTCTCGTGGCTCGGACTTGATTAATTGGACACCCCAGAGTATAGAGAAAGTTATGACAGCCGTCAGATTGCTCCCAGATCCATCTAAACTCTTATTTCATCTATAAATATCATTGTTATCCCTCATCTCCACATCTTTTTCCTCATTCCCCCATTAGAGTAGATTTTAGTTTCCTATTTTAGTAGTGTAATAAGGGAGTTGGAGAGGAGCAAACTTTGTATTTTTATTTCTTAATCTACTTTAGTTCTTGTTCTTTATGTTGATGTTTTTTTCCATTTTATGCAATTTCTTTAATGTAGTGTGTGTGTTAATCCTATCTTCTAAATTTCTTTCATGGGTTTATGTTCTTTTCATGCTTTCTTTAGTGTGAAGATGAGTAGAGAGTAGTCCATCTCCATGGGGGTGGAGAAAAAGGTGATTTGATTGTGTGATGGATTAATGCGTGTGTTAATCCTATCATTTGAGTCTTACATGATTTCCATAACCATCTAATGAGATTTTACTCTTATCTTTGATGTGCTAATGTTCTTGATTGAAGCTTAGCACATGCTTAGATTAGTTGACCTATTTTATGGGAGAATGATAATGTTAAGATAATGATGTAGTGGAAGAAAGAAACAAGACATGTGCATGCATGTGCTCATGTTGGCATCTAAATTAATGTCTTGTATGTTTTAATGATTGTGATAAATTTTATTTCATGTGGAGACATAGTTGGATTTGAGTCATTATGCATGTGAACATATTTGCTTCATTTCAATTATTGTTGTCTACTTTAATGATAATGTCTTGTTTTATTTCATTTCATGTGGAGGCAAAATTGAATTTGAGTTTTATGAATTTCATGTGTCATATGTTTTGATGAGTACATTTGAACACACACAACACACATTTTCGTATTTGCATTCTTTCTCTACCCCACTAGGGGTTTAGTTTTCAATTATCGTTTTTCCGATTTCCCACGCATTTTAGTTTAATTTCGATCACATCTTTCTCTTCTTTTCTCTCACTCGAGTATCGTGAATCTGACTCATACGCGCTCTCTGTGGACCGACCCGTAATTGTCACCGCTTCAACGCGGCCGTACACTTGATTCAATCAAAATACATTCAAATTGGGAAAAAAACAATGAGTGCATCTCAACGTTGATAAAGTTAACAAGGTGATACAGAATTAACGAGTATATCCACAATGAGAACCATGAATGAATCCGAACTGACACCGTCGACACGTCAATCATCGCGATTCACAACCAAACCATCACGTTATTTGTCATAAAATGTTTCTACGTTACATGCATTTTAATGTTTTGTGTTTAATATCATGTGTATGTCTAAATATGTGTTGTAGTTTGTATGGTATTGGGCCGAACATGAATGAGCCCAATATGCATTGGGGTGTAGATAAGTATGAATGTAAAAACATTGTGGGCAGTTATCAAATCAGTTTTCTTTTGGTTTTACAAAGAAATTGAATTTTCTTTGGGTTTTCTCCTCCAACGCAAGAGGACAGAGATCAGATCTCTTGTTGTTGGGTTAGTGATTTAGATAATTTCCTAAACTATTGAATTGTAGGAAGGAAATTGCGTCACTTGGTATCAGAGCCTAGATCGGTCTACACATCGCAATGTTGAGAAACGAAACACCACCGGATCCGACTATATCAGCCATACTAGAGGAGATGCGAAGGGATCGAGAAGAACGACGAAAAGAACGGGAGGAGAATCACGCCATACTTCAAACTCTAACAACTTTGGTGCAACAAGTGGCACTTAATGCACCAAGACATCAACCAAATCGTCGAATGACACCGAAAGTGAACAACGAGGATGCTGAGTATGATGAGTTATCACCTCAAGGACGACGTGGGAATCCACGAGAAAGACACACAGTTCAGGACCGGGGAGATCGTGTTGCCAATCGATGGGATGCAGGTTTTCGCGTCGAAGTTCCAGAGTTCACCGGAGAACTCAACCCTGAGGAATTCCTTTATTGGTTAAGTGCAACCGAGGAGGTGTTTGCGTTGAAAGAGGTCCCGACTGACAAGAAGGTTTCTTTGGTAGCAACTAGATTCAAGGATCGTGCCGCTGCGTGGTGGCAATCTTTCCGCTATCAACGGTATTTGGATGGGATAAATGTTCTTGAAGATTGGAACGAACTGAAAAAGGGAGATGCGCAAAGAGTTTTTGCCGTTTAACTATCGTCAAACTTTGTTTCAGAACCTCCAAGGGCTAATTAAAGCTTCGAAGACCGTTGATGAGTATACAATCGAGTTCTACCGACTTGTTGCTCGAAACCAATTGCGGGAAACACAGGAGCAGTTGGTGGCACGTTATTTGCATGGGTTACAGTTCCAAATTCAAGATACTTTGAAGGTGCACACTTTTGCCAATGTCACAGGAGCGCAAACAAAGGCTCGTGTGGTCGAGCGCAACCTTACTCGAAATGCAACCAACCGAGGAACAACTAGTATTCAGGGAGGTTTGACGAGCCAACATCATCAAGATGTAAGTCCAGCAATGTTAAGGACTCCATGGGCACAACAAAATAAAAACATGGGACAACAAACACAAGTGGCATCAAGTACCCCATCAATAGTTCAAGGAAATAAAGCCGTTATCCGCTGTCATCGCTGCCACGAATTGGGTCACTATGCCAATGAATGTCCCAAACTCAGGTCACAACTTTATACTCAAGGGATGTATGAAAATGAATTCAGGAACTCGTACGAAGTGGGAGTTGTTATGGAGGATGATTCTTTTGTGGTCGCGCCGGAGGACATCTGTTAAATCCCAAACCCTTGCTTAGGGGTTAATGGAGATCAGGGAGGAGATTAGTATGGGGAAGAGGTGATGTGCAGTGTTTTGCTTGGGGAAGGGGAGACATGAACAATGGTGGCGTGGAGAGTGATGGGTTGAGGGTGTAGGGTACTGTGGACTCGGGTTTGGTCGGGTTTAAGTGAAGAAAACCTCTCTCTCTCTCTCACTCACTTGCTCTCTCCCTCTCACTTTCCTTTCTTTCCCTTTTCCGGCGCAGTGGAGGAGGAAGTTTCGGCGGACGGAGTTGAGCTATGAGTCGCGGAGGAGAGGACGTGAGGCGTGCGAAGGTGGTTGCTGCCGAAGAGGTGACGGAGGCGCGAGCGAGGCTCCGACGGATTTGTTGCTTCTTCGAGGTATGCCGCTCCTTAGTGTGATTTTGTTGTTAACCCTCGTGGGAGGGTTGTGTTGGTCGGTCGGGGGAGGTCGGATACTTCTCCGGTGACATGTTTTGGTGTAAAACCTCGGCTGGCGCGACGTTGAAGACGACCAACGGTCGACCGGGCCCTTCGGGCGGTCGACCGATGTAGTGTATTTTTGACTGCCTGTTGTGTTTCGGTCGGCCGATTCCTTGGGTCGGTCGACCGGAACTTAAGTGTACTGGACCTTTTATGCATGTTTGCGGTCGACCGTTATATGACTTAGAAGTAATAGGATGCCCTGGTAGTTTTCGGTCGACCGAGACCCCTGAGTCGGTCGACCTATAGTTTTGATTTGATGTTGACCAGACTCTGGATTTTGACCTCGTATCGGTAGACCGTTGGGACTTAAGTTTCGCGCAAATAGTTCGACCGATCCAGACTTTCGGTCGACTGATTCCCTTGAGGAAACGGTCGACCGGGTAGCCTCCTTCGGTCGACCATTTTTGCACAGGACTGAATTCCTGGTTCCTTTTTGAATGTCAACTCTGTCCACGGAAACCCGTGTCCTCGCCTTGTGCGTGAGCCGGGAGGTGACGGTGGGCGCGTTCTGCGTGCCTGCCCAAGGACCGCCGTGTGGAAGAGTGTGGGTGTTCGGGACGCGTCACCTCCATGTATGGATCGTGACTAATATGATGGATTGATTGGACTCATTGTAGAGTAGCAGGCCTGAGGGATTGTGGATCCCAATGTATGATGATTGTGCGAGCACGCAACTGTCGTTTGGTGGGGGGACTACCAGCCTATATGGCTACGGAGGTTGTTGCCCTGCTTTTATAGCGGCGGAGTTGGTGTTTGCGGCTCGTGGAGCCTGATGACCCGACAGACTTCGGTCCGGACCCGTCTGATGCTGTGCTGGACGTATGTTGGTCCACCGATGTTGTGTCGGTGATGCTGCCAATGTTGTTCCGACGATGATGATTGATGGGCCGATGCTGTTCCGGCTATGTTTTCCTTAGTTGGACACCTACTGAGAGGATGATTGATGGACCGACCAAGCGACGACTCTGTTGGTGTGGTTTCGACCACGAGTTACAGATCTGTTTCTTATGGTGTGGACCTGGCGGATGCCCCTTGCCGAACCCCATGTTTAGTGTAGCCGCGTGTGGGGGTGTCGCGTCTTGCTCCGTTAGACCGTATGTGCCTACGGTTGGTCTCCTCGGGAGACCCGATGATGATTGTCGGACTGAGGTTCTGTGTTACCCTTCGGGGGTACTGTTTTCCTTACTGTTGATGACATGACATCCTATTAGTATGATAAGTTCATTTCTACTACTGCATGCATACAGGTGAGCTTGACATACGGGGTTTCCTTATGGAAACTCAGGCATTGTTGTTGCATCTTTTTCAGGACCGCAGTAGGTCCAGTTGGGTGGTGATCAGCGGGCGCGCGTATCTTGGGATCAGATCCTCTATTCGGACCACTGAGGTCGACATGATTACGTTTATCTTCTTTTGTTGTTCTGTTGTAATCATGTATCGTTTTGACAAACTCTGATGTAATATGATGCACCGTTTATATGTTTTATGAGAAGTAATAGTCCGGTCTTTGATTATTGAGTTCTGTTGCCTTGATTATAAATTTTCAAATTTCCGCTGTTTCGGGACTTTACAACATCTATGGGGAGAGTTTAGTGATACGACGCCTATGTCTCACACCGAAGACTACTGAAGATTGGAGGAGATAAGACATTTTCTCAACCAAGTGCAATATTGGTGGCAAGGTATGCAAGTTAATTATTGATTCAGGTAGTTGGGAAAATGTTATTTCGGAAGAAGCAGTTCAGAAATTGAACTTAAAAACTAAACCTCATTCACGTCCATATCAATTGGGGTGGCTGAATCGAACCACAAAGGTGAAGGTTGAAAAGAAATGTTTAGTTGAATTCTCTATCAGCCCACATTACAAGACAAACATATATTGTGATGTAGTACCTATGGACGCATCTCATTTGATACTTGGTCGACCATGGAAGTTCGATAATAAGATGATATACGATGGTTATGCACATTCGTATACCATTTGTGGTGGTCCAAGAAAGGTAATCTTACAACCTTTGAAGGAAAATGAAGGTATTGAAAATAAAAGCATCACTTGTCTTTCCCGAGTAGAGTTTGAACAAGAGGTTGAAGCCACCGAGATGTGTTTTGCAGTCATTTCAAAGAATATTTCAGCCACTAAAAATTCAGAAAACAGTGATGAAGTGCCGTTACATGGCCGAATTGTGCTAGAATTTTTTTTGTGATGTGTTGCCACCTGACCTTCCTGCAAGTCTGCCACCACTAAGGGATATCCAACACCAAATAGACTTGGTGCCTGGTGCTGTTCTTCCAAACAAAGCACACTATCGCATGTCGCCCCAACAACACGAGGAGCTTAAGAAACATATCACAGAATTGTTGGAGAAAGGCTACATTAGAGAGAGCATTAGCCCATGTGCAGTGCCTGCATTGTTGATACTCGAATAGTAGAATTGCAGAATATTCATGAACAAGTGAAAACAAATTTGGAGGAGGCCAATTCAAAATATAAATTATATGCTTATCGAACTCGGAATGAAGTCCATTTTGAAGTTGGAGATCTTGTGTGGGTTTACCTCTCAAAGGAACGCTATCCTGTTGACGAATATAACAAGTTGAAGCCGTGCAAGATTGGACCATGTCAAATCCTTGAAAAGCTTGGCTCAAACGCTTACCGCATTGACTTGCCGGATGATATCTCTATTTCTAACGTATTTAATGTGCAGCATTTATCTCCTTTTCATGGCGACAACCCGAGCTTGAGGTCAAGCTCTGTTGAAGAGGGGGAGCCTGATGCAGAATTAACGAGTATATCCACGATGAGAACCATGAATGAATCCGAACCGACACCGTCGACACGTCGATCATCGCGATTCACAACCAAACCATCACGTTATTTGTCATAAAATATTTCTAAGTTACATGCATATTAATGTTTTGTGTTTAATATCACGTGTATGTCTAAATATGTGTTGTAGTTTGTATGGTATTGGGCCGAACATGAATGAGCCCAATATGCATTGGGGCGTAGATAAGTATGGATGTAAAAACATTGTGGACAGTTATCAAATCAGTTTTCTTTTGGTTTTACAAAGAAATTGAATTTTCTTTGGGTTTTCTCCTCCAACGCAAGAGGACAGAGATAAGATCTCTTGTTGTTGGGTTAGTGATTTAGATAATTTCCTAAACTATTGAATTGCAGGAAGCAAATTGCGTCACAAGGTCACAAATAGAGTGCAGACTTCTGAGTTCTGACCCTTTGTTCTCCCAACATGATCTGACACAGAAAATTTAAGTTTGCACAACTTGCACTACAGTAAGGTAGTAAAGTAACCAAATGAGCAAATTTTAATACTCAACTTGTCTGAAGTTGTAAGCAGATTACTGTTTTACCAATTCAAACTCTGTATTCGTCTTTTATATGGTACCTTGAATTTTTGGTTATTGGGCAATTCTTGCCAACTCAAATAGTTGTGAAATGTCAGGTGGACGTGGGGCAAATATTGAAGGCAGAATTGAAGCAAGTTCCCATACCAAGCAAGTCTTCATCTCCTTATCAGCAAAATAAAACAATCGTCACTAAAATCAAACTTTGGAATGATAAAAAACAGCGAAGTGAACATGCACAAAGCTAGCGTCGTGTATGCATACATGGAAAAGAATGTGAAAACACATGAACTTCTAAAACCAATGCATCATGAATCAAGGATTCACTTTGGCTAACTAATTAATAATTGTCCTTCAAATCCTTCTCCCTGACAGATCTACAGCGTAGACTGCGGTCGCATTTGGATAGAACAATCCCCAGTGTTTCTCTACATCCGCCCCACCCTTCAAGTTCTCATCATAGAGGGAGAATACAAACGTCGGTATTTTCACCGACGGCCTAAGAGGAGTTCCAAACCCTCTAGCAAGTCTTCTTACAAGGTTCCTATTATATGTCATGGCATTTTGAACTTTGGCGCCACTGTCTTTCTGGTTGCCAGCATTAGGCCACCCAGTTTCTGCAACAACAATGCCGACTCGAGGGTAACCGAGCCGAGCCATGGCAAATGCCACCGCATCTAGTTGCTGGTCCAGCATGTTTGTGTAGACCAACCTCGTGAATGGGTCGGTGTACGACGGTGCCGTTGGATCGAGCAAGACGTACTTCAGGTTGACGAATCGAGGGCTTGAGGCCCAGACAAAGTAGGGATAGACGTCAAGAAAGAAGGAGGAACGAGTGCGTTGGAGGAATTGGAGCAATGGTAGTATGATATTCCTCGCAATGTCCGGTCGGAATGCGCCCAAGGATGGAGGGAAGGAGGTTGCCAGTACGTCCATTGCTAAGGGAGTTCCAACCTATTATGTTTCAAAACCGAAACAAATGGTGTCTACAATTAGCTTGGTAAATGAAAACATGTATTTTATCTGAAACCGAGTTTATTTTTCGAAAGATATTATATAAATGAAAAACATGTTTGATGTGGATCTGTAAGAAGATGAGAGAATTTCTAACGACAAAAAAAGCTTCCATACCCCCATTTGATAACATAACTACTTTCTAGTTGGAGCTAGAGGTTTAATTAAACCATTTTTGTAATTTTATTCTTAATGTTAACTTCAAGCAATGTCATTTCAAATTAGCATAACAAGCATATCAATCAATACCATGATGTTGGAGAGACCACTGGTCAAAAGAGATCGTTTGATGTTGACCATGGCCGGAACGAGGCAAGGCCAGACAGAATCTTCAATGGATCGGTCGGAAAGAATCTCATTCCCGACAAGGAGATACCGAATTCGAGTAGCTGGGACGAACGGCCGGACATTCGACCGCACCCAGAGGTCTGCTTGGGACTGATTCGATGCGAGCTGAACAATAAAACCATTAGGAACCATCACAGACACGTCTAAGCCAGTGTTTGCAAGAGCAGATAGAATGCCAGGATTGGCGTCGTACAACTTGACGCTACCAGCACCAACGGATTTAATGAGCTCGACCGAACGAGAGGCGGATGGGAGGTTGTCACCGAGTTGGCCGTAATTGATGCCCACTTTGATCGAGTTGGTGGCTGAAGTGGTGAATAATAATAGAATGACAAGAGTGGAGAGGAGAGAAAGAAAAGTCATCTCTAGTTCTCTAGTAGACCTTAATTAACTTGATGCTCAAAACTACATTGGATTTATAGGTAGAGGAGTAAGTTTCTGATCTTAGTTTATGAAAGGGTGTTGTTTTGCATGCATGCATGGAGAAATCTTATATATCTGCAAGAGGAGTGTAGTTGGGTGATATGAGTAGTTGGTTGAGGCGTGTTATTAACTTATTGTTACATTAATGATGTGGATGATTTGCATGTGTCAAGAGATTAGGACTTAGGGTTGAGTTGTTATCTATAGAGAACAATTTTCAGCATTTGTCGTTGTATAGTTTGTAAGCGGGTGTCTGTGGCATGTATGGAGTTTTATAGCAATGTGCATTATCGAATGGTCTGTCGTAACATTGTCTTATAATATTTATAAATAGGAAAAATACAGTCCAGATATTTTTAGGAAACTACTATTCGTCGCCGGAAAATTACTTAAATCGCCCCCAAAATTACCTTTTTGTCATTAACAAATCAATTAATACTCATTTCGTCCCGTATCTTTAAACAAGGTATTTGACTCAATTTTACTCACATTCCTAGTAACAACACCACGAAAATGTCTGGCGAAACACCTGAATCCGGCTAGGTAACGGAGGCGGATTTTTTTTTCCGACTCGGACGTCTGGTTAAGACGCCTCCACCTTGGTGGAGGCGTCTAGATACGACGCCTACACCATGGTGGAGGCGTCTTAGCCAGACGCCCATATTTTTTAATAATAAAAAATAAAAAATAAATAAATTCTTAAAATTATACGGTGTATTATCTCAAATTATTTGAGGTTCTGTTGCAAGATTTTTGGTGGTAACGGGGTAAAATTACAATGAGTTTTTTTGCAAGTGATTAAATTTTCAAAAAATTTAAGATCCAAAATCCCCGGTGGTAAAACCTCCCGACTTACAAATACCACATCGACAGGTCCGTTCGGGGGTCTCGCCCCTTGGAAATTTTTTGGATTTTGAAATTGTTGGATCTGAATTTTTTTTGAATTTTCATCAATTGCAAAAAACTCGTTGTAAGGTGATGTCAGACGGTCGACCGTTTGCTTCTCGGTCTACCGAACATGTTCCATGCGGATGACCGAGTTTCCATCGGTCCACCGTGATCGTAAATACAGTAAGTTTTTGATCTTCCTAGAATCATTGTGTCAGTTTACCGATCTCTACCCGGTTATCCGAATATTTATTCTCAGTAGCTTCGACATTTCTCTGGAAATCTCTATTCGGTGTACCGAAAGGGTATCAGTCATCCGAATATAGTAATTATTAACTTATTAATTAATTAATTTAGTAATTATCTAAATTTATAATGAATTATCTTTTTAATAAAAAAATAAAAAAAAATAAAAAATTGCAGGCGTCTGTGTAAAACGCCCAGCGTAGGAGAGAGGCGTCTGGCTAAGCCGCCCAGCGTAGGAGAGAGGCGTCTTAGCTAGACGCCCGTCCCATGGGCGGGGCGTCTGTGTAAAACGCCGACCCCTAGGGGGAGGCGTCTTACCCAGACGCCCCTCTCCTACGCTGGGCGGCTCCGCCAGACGCCCGCAATTTTTTATTATTTTTTTATTAAAAAGATGTTGGATATTTTACCAGATTCGAGTACACCGGGACGTCTGTTGGCTCATTACTGACCTCCAAAACATTATTTTTTATGAATATAAGAGGAAGATGAAGAGAGATGTGTGATAGGAGGGTAAAATGTCGCGTTATAGCAGTAGAAATGAGAGAATGACAAAATGGTAATCTGTTGGGGCGATTTAACTAGTTTTAGGGCGACGAATAGCAATTCAGTATTTTTATCATCTAAGAAGGGTTTGTGTAGAAGGAAAACTAGTAACAATCCCGTGCATTGCGTTTCTATTTGTGTTTCTGTGTTGACCATAAAGTTTTTCCATACAATAAATAAAATAGATTTAAGGTAAATATATATGATTTAAATAGATATCACATTGTTTTTTTTCCTTCTTTTTACGAAAATAAAAATAATTTTAGCAAGGTAGCATCTACCCTTGTTTGTTTCTGTTATTGTTTACCTTGAATATGTGTTTAAAGTATTAGTGCAGAAAACAGACGATCGGTCGACCGGAAGGAGTGTTTCGGTCGACCGGATGTGTGTTGGATTGTCCAGCAAAGTGCCTGTCATTTTTCGGTCGACCAGAATCTAGGATTCGGTCGACCGGGCACACAATTGGAGTTGGCAAAAGTTACTGTCAGTTTTCGGTCGACCAGAACCTTGGATTCGGTCGACCGGAAACATTTGAGGAGCTGAGAGAAAAGTTCCTGTTGAATTTCGGTCGACCGGAACTTAAGTGATTCGATCGACCGCGTATGCACTCGCGCAAGCCAGAAAAGCTATTGTCGCTTTTCGGTCGACCGGTAAAACCTGGTTAACGATATGGTTAGAGAATCAGTCGACTGAAGCACCCGTTCGGTCGACCGTTTGGACCCACTTCTGCCCACGTTTTGTATATTTCTCCACGCGATTTTGGTGCAATTAATACTTGTTTAGGCCTACTATATAAAAGCATTTTCGTCCCCTTTTGTTTAAGGTTAATTCATATTGTCCACTTTTGCATTTTTAAGAGAAAAGAGAGAGAGAGCATCCTTGTGATTCAGTGGGAGAATGTTGAGCCGGGTTGTTTCGTCGGTTCGTTCGCGTCTCCTGTAAGCATCTCTTGTAATGCGTTTCTCTATAGTGGATTTAGAGTTGTGTCGTCCGTGGTTTTTCCCACATTGGGTTTCCACGTTAAATCTTGCGTGTTTTGTGTGGTTTAGATTTTGGATTTGCATTTTGTTCTCAAGTCTAACCGATTGGATTTGCGATTTCTGTTCCGCTGCGTATTTGAGATTGGTTTTAATTCCTAACAGTTTCTTAGATCAGTTTCTACAATAGGATATTAACAAAACTATATCAAAACCAAGTAACGTTGAAATAGTTCAAATTCGTATGGTCCCAGATAACCTACCTACTAATGTATCACACAATCACACCTATCATACTTGAGGCGGTATGGCTTCTTAATACAACCAACCATTACCTTTTAATAATTGTTAAATACTAAATAGGTTATTTGAAAGATCACAAAGTGGGCTTGCTGGAGGTAATGGTTGGATCCATTCTATCCTTTAACAAACTAGTTCAAGTATGTGGCCCAAGAAATGGTTCCAGTCTAATTGGTTCAGGTCTAATCTGGGACATAAGGAGGGTGATCATCCAATCATATATATGAGATTGTTACGAATACATGAGATTACACGTGACATAACCGAAATAACAATTTTTAACTAATTATAAGTCTTCTCTCTCACAGTTATGCAATTGAATCAAGTATCAGTCAAGTATAAATTACAGACATATCAATAGGTTATATGAAACCACACAACGCTATATGCCTGAATTAAGTGCACTCATTTATCTTCAGGTTTTATAAGCGCTATATACCCGAATTAAGTGCTCATTTATCTTCAGGTTTTATAATAGCTACAAAAGTTTTTTTTCTTTTTCTTTTTCTTCTTCTAGTTTTATTTTTATTTTTGCTGAGATTTAGATGCATCTTTACCTTTGCATCTTGCCATCAAAAGTATCACTAAAAAAGAGCTACTCGTAAACTTATTTAACACATGATGGAATCTTGGAAGTAGGTACCCCTCTATACTGTTTCATTGAAAATAGAACATAAAGATAAAAAGTTGAACTAACTCTTAGCCGGGCCTATGGTAGCCTTTACTTATTCAACTCAAACATCAATGCATTTCTGAATGGTCATTCCATGAGAATCTTTATCAAACCCATATCAAAATTGTAGGCATCTAGTCTTTCACTAGGGCCAGAGTCCTTGTGGCTTCACAATATCATTCAAATCCTTCTCCATCGGGAAGTTAATTCTACTTCAGGATTAAATTCCAAGAGATTGCAACAAGGCAGGGTAGATCTACTTCTAGAAGTATATTCAACAATGAAGTCTAGAATTATTTACAGATATTTTTTAAGAGGAGCAAACAAGCTCATACATTAATGTTGATATAAAATTATAACATGATATGGGTAAACACTAAACTATGAAACGTTTACCCACTCAACACTTTTGCTAAAGATACTTAAATTTGCTGGGGGTGGTGGTGGGCACGACTCCTTGAACTTTGGAATTTTATCTATTTTTGAGGACCTTAGGTTGGAGTTCCTTAGAATTTTGTTATCTTTAGTGTCAACCTTTCTGCACCGTCCCTACAAATTTCGATCTTCCTAGCATTACCTTTGGATATAAACACGTCTTTCACGTCCAACACACTTCTTTTTTTCAAATCCTTATACGAATCAAAACGTGTTCAAACAATCCATAATGGTGGTTACTTACATTTGCATGCAACATCGACCTATGAAACAACAGATGCCAAGTAGAATCAGGACAAAATGAACTGGTGGAACATGCCCCAAACAGGCTCCAAAGGTGCATGCGGTTTAGATTTGCTGTAGGTGCTCTTGCCTTCCCATTTCTTGCACTCATCATTTAACAGTGATTGATGTTGAAGTAAGGACCCTATGGAGCAAATGAGGTTCACCTTTTCAACTCAGCCAGCCTGGATTGATGAATTCAGCTATTGTATTAAGTTTATTATTGGTTGATTTGTTCTTTTATTTGTCTTTTCAAGGACCTCATCAGCCCAATCAATCATGAACCGCCCAATCCACAGTGCATCATCACTCAATAGTATATGCATGAGCTTAATAATGGCACATATTTATTCCCATTTGGGTAGAAATATCCCTTTTCGCACACAAATATTGGAATTGTTATCTTTTTGCTCAGATTATTCGTTTCGTTGAGCTCATTTTAGGACGAGAGAATTCAAAATCCTTGTGAACTAAGCTTGTGATGAAATAGTTTGAGAAAGATCTTAGGAGGTAACTTGAGATTCATGTAATACATCCCTATTGTCGATTTTATCTTCCAGGATCCCATGGATTAGGTAATTAAAAACGTTTTGCCGAACCATATTAATTGTTATGTTTTCACCCTCTTATTATTGTTTGCCTTCTCTTATTTGATGTGGTATGTCTACTGGAGTTAGATTTTCAAGGTCCAAACGTACAATATTGCAGATTAGATGAAGAACAAATCACCAAACAAGAACACATAAATTTATTTAGGTTCATCTAATGTGGACTACGTCATGTCTTTCCTTCTTCCTTTCTTGTATTATTTTATAACCGTCAATACAAGAGTAAGTTATACACCAATTAAAACCCTAATTGCAATCATTGACTTAAAACACATCATGCCTAAAAATATATATTAGTAACCCGAAATTGGTACAGAATTACTAATAAATCTCCAAATTTAAAAATACATTGTGCTTAGTGAGACCCCAGACCGACCAGTTGGAATGAAGATAACAAGTATGAGTAATCCCAACAACTAGCATCATATTTTTGACAAAAGTTCTTAACACGAAGGTGGTGATCGAAACACTAATATATAAAGATGAAAGAGACAAACACAAAGACTATTGTCCACAATTACATCAAATTAAGTGATGTTAACACATATAACGAGAATTGAGGATGCTAATCTAAAATGTTATGTTTTACTAATGGTATCATCTTGACCTGTGTAATCAGAAATACTATGGATCCGTTCCATTTACTTGAGGGTCGAGTTTTTCATGCAAGAGTATACTCACTTGAGACATGTTGGGGTGATTCCCATATGGACGTACCTATAGGACTCCATATATATTTCAAACAAGGCTTTCATGCGGATTTATCAACGAGAAAAAAAACAAAAAATTGTCAAATCCATAGATATCATGCAATACTCTATATCCACAACATGTCAAATTGGTGATAAAATTCAAATCATAATCAAGATAATATGTCAACAAAAGCAGCCACAGCTACTTAATATCGTTAAAACGACACAAAACAAACATTAATTAATAAAAACAAAATCTAGAAGTCAACACATCCACAGTCTGCATGCTTACTAATGGAGCAGAACACATAAAAGAGATGAAACTAAAGTTGTTTCGAACCAATAATGACAAGAAGAGGAGAAGTTCTCCACTTCTTTCTCACCTCCAATTCAATTAAATTAAATTCCTCCGAACCTCGACTCGACAAAGTGGTCAAGATTCAACAAGAAGAAACACCAGGCCAACTAAGCTTCTCCTAAAACATCACATTGCCACGACTAGTCCATAACAGCCGTTCCTTTCCCATCATTAAAAGAAAAAGGATTTGATCCAACGGCTGAGATCAAATCGATTCCCACCACCAGCTTTGCCACCTTTTTAAGGTCCCTCACCAATCACCACCTCTTCGTCTTCTTCTACCAACCTGAGCCACAGGAACCGAACCCGATTCCACTCTCTTGGTCTGGATTTTGTCTGGGGGATTCCTCTTGCCTTGGTTTCAATTGGGCAAGTCTTAAAATTCGATCCTGGTTGGTTTGCAAAGAGAAAGTTGTGATCTTTTGCTTGAAAACTATGAAGGTTTGTTTTTCTTCTTCTTTTCCCTTCGTGATAAAGCTCAGTTAAGTAGTTAAGTGTTTACATTGATTCCTTAAAGGGAATTATTCCTCTTGATGTGGGGAAGGAATTATGTTCTGAGTTTTTTAGATTCTTTATGTTTTCAGTAGTATAGATAGAGTAATCTATGATATAATTGTTCTTTTTGGATCTTGACCAGAACCTTGATCATCTTTTTACACATTGAAAAGGTGGTATATTCAATTTCAGATATCCAATTTTTATTAGAATCTTATAGAAGTTGATGGCGTAATTGCAGAAGGTGGTGTTGAGGTTGGACTTGCATGATAACAAGGACAAGCAGAAGGCCATGAAAGCTGTTTCCACTCTTTTAGGTCCCAAATCACAACTAATCCTTCCTTGATTCCAAACAATTATGGAATAATTGCAATTAGAAGGAAAAAAACTCATAATTTGTTACTCTGATTTTGTTATAGGAATTGACTTCATTGCCATGGACATGAAGGACAAAAAGATAATCGTGATCGGGGACGTCGATCCGGTTAAAATAGCGAGCAAATTGCGAAAGAATTGGCACGCAGAAATCGTGTCTGTCGGGCCGGCAAAGGAGCCCGAAAAGCCGAAGGAAGAGCCCAAGAAAGAGGAAGCCAAAAAGGAGGAACCTAAGAAGGAAGAGCCCAAGAAGGAAGAGGAAGCCAAGAAGGAGGAGGAAGCAAAGAAGGAAGAGCCCAAGGCAGAGGAGCCGAAGAAAGACGAGGCGAAGAAGGATGATACCGAGAAGCCAAAGGAAGAGCCCAAGAAGGAGGAAGAGAAGAAAAGAGATCCCAATGAGCAAATGATGGAGCTTGTTAAGTCTTACAGAGCTTACAATTATAATCCTTACATGACCACACCCAATCCTTACAGGGCTTACAATTACAGTCCTTACTTTGTTCCAAGTGCAGAGGACAATCCAAATGCATGTGTTATCTCTTAGTTTGGTTGTGGTTTTGAAGGTGTCCAGAAACAAATATGCTTGTGAGATGCCGAGTGTGGATTCTTCACCAAAACTTTATTGGAGGTGTTCATGTGTTGGTGAACGTATGTATAGATGAATAAGTTGCGATTTTATATGATGTTATGTGAGTAATTGTAGTATAACTTTTTGAAAGTTAGATAATGCATTGGGATCATATTTTCAGTTCCTATTTGAGCTTGCTTGATCATGCATTGAGTTGGATGCATCTTGTAGTGGCATAATATAACTAGTTTTGCTAAATTTTTCTTGCAATTGACATGTTCATGTTTATGATGTTTTCGGGGTGGTTAACTTTGTGTCCATAAGTTATGCCAAGTAAAATTGTTCTTTGTCAGTTTTGTTTATAATGTTACTATTTTTATGGACAATAAAATATTTCATGGAAATATTTTGAAGTGATCATAGAATTTTCCTTTTGGATTGTTAGATTAGCATTTCTAGCTGAATCATGGAATAGCTCGAATTATAGGATTTTAGGAGTGGTTTTTGTGCTGCTGAACAATCCTTAATTTCCTAACATTATCGTATAGTCATTGTATGCGAAAATAAAATTAAGAATTTCCAAACCAAAATTTTGAAACCAAATAAGCATATGTGGACTAGAATTAATGACAAATCACTGTCTTGGTTGCATCTAGTAAAAAGGAATATCATCAACTGCAAACGTTTTGGGCGGTCAGGTTTCTATCGGTACATGGGAATGGCAATATGTTTTTGGTAATGATGTTGACATTTTGTATAAACTATTCTGGTGGTGAAAAAAGATGGATAAATTATCTGAACCGTTAAACATCGTCCCAAAATTACTTAAATCGTCCCTTGAAATTACCAAATTGCCCTTGCTCCTATTTTTACTTATATATCTCACAATTTCACTCTTTTTTTCAAAACTTTCTCTTCCTATACCTACTACACAAGATTACGAATGTCTCGGAGGCCAGGCAAGCAGCCAGCAGTTCCCCCGGTGTACCCGTATGAGGTAACATTACGTTATTTATTTGTTTTTAAAAAAAAAAAAAAAATCGTCGGCGTCCGAGGGAGACGCCCCCCGCATGGGGCGGGCGTCCGAGGAAGCCGCTCCCCCTATGGGACGAACAAGTATAAGATGCCTTTGTTCGAAATGATTGGGGTCACACCAACAAACATGAATTTCCTTATTGGATATGCGATTTTGATGGATGAAACTTACTCCAGTTATCTGTGGGTGATGGAGAAGTTGCGAGATCTGTTATTGGGGATTGTCAGCCCGACTGCAATAATAACAGACCGGGAGTTAGGCCTTATGCGACCAGTGAGAGAGGTTTTTCCTGACTCTGCTCATTTACTCTGCACATGGCACATCAACAAAGACGTATTGAATTACGCATACCACGTATTCGGCAAGAATAAGGAGATGGCAGAGACTTTGAGGCGTGGAAGATGGAGGAAGATCATGCTTTCTACTTCAGAAGCCGAGTATGATAGAGTTGTGTATGCTCTGAAAGATTTGTTTAGATCGTGGCCGGCTATCACGGAGTATCTGGACACCACGTGGTTGGTGCATAAAGAAAAGTTTGTGCTGAATTGGACGAACAAAGTCCTTCATTTTGGGAACACCACGAATTGTAGGGTCGAAAGTGCTCATTCGGCTCTAAAAGAGTGGATTTCTACATCGACTGCAGCTCTGGACACTCTTTTCGAGCGCGTCAACGCGGCTACTGAAATGCAGCTGACGAATATTCGAAACTATCTTGAAGACTCGAGACGGCGAAATTTGACTAATTTCGGACATGCTCTATATCGTCACATAAATGGTAGAGTTTCGCATCACTGTTTGCAGTTGCTGAGTCAGGAGGTGAAAAGAATGCAACAGTTAGATGATGAAGTTGAATATCGTTGGGAGTGCGCTTTTCTGACTTCTCATGGGATACCTTGCGCATGTACCATCCGCAGATGTCTTGAATCAGACAACAGAATTTACTTAGAGCAGATTCATTCGTTCTGGAGGACACTTGTCATTGGGGAAGGAGCCGGGAACGCAGAGTTTGTGTCTCAGGCAGCTCAAGACGCCGAACATTTTCGCAGCCTAGTTGATGAGATTGCAGGAAGTGACCCCACCGTAATTCGATCTGCCTCTTTGGTTTTATTCGAGCAGCTACACCCCGAACATGCGAATTTGAGAGAGCCTGCAGAAAAAACAAAGCTACGAGGTCGACCAAGGGGAAAGTCGACACGACGGGACCCTAGTGCGTTTGAGTATGCAGAGCGAGGTAGTGGTCGATCTTCAGGTAGTGGGAGTAGAGGTCGTGGTCGTTCTTCCGGTAGTGGAAGCAAAGGTCGTGGTCGATCTTCTGGTTCTTCGTCTGTGAGGGGAGGATCAGGTATACCATCCCTATATTTATTGTTATTATAATTTTGTTATTTATTTCAGTAAATATGTATCTTTTGTTATTATATGTAACTGTATTTTTTGTTGATATTGTAGTGACTGGGCGGGCTGACGTAGACGACTTCCCATATGCGGATAGGATTCCAGGAATCATTATGTCATTCCTACACCAGTGGAATGATGTACGTGCTGATGGAAACTGTGGATTTCGATGTGTCGCCGATGTTTTTCACGGTGGTGAAGACAATTGGCAACTCGCCCGTCGTTCGATTTCAAATGAGCTAGCTGCGAACCCATCTTTTTATGAGCACGTATACTACGACGGTGTGGCGCAGACTCGTCACCGGATTAATTGGGGCGGGGGACCTTGTGGCGAGAATCACTACATGGAGACGTGGACGGACTTGTTTCCCATTGCAAATTTTTACAAGTGTGCAGTTATGTTCTTCTCTCTCGGAAATGATGGTTCGTTGTACCCATGTCTTACAGTTCTACCTTGGGAGAGTCCACCTACCGTGACGAGACCGTGCAGAGAGTTGATTATTGCTCATTTAGGGAGTTACGCTCATTACATTCGTTTGGATTTGAATGAGGGATTCCCCGTACCTCCTATAGCGACTCTGTGGTTTCAAGTACGAGATGAGAGTGTTATTGGATGGGAGCTGGAGTACCAAAATAGGATAGCATATTGGCAACAATTATGTAATATGTTTTGATATGTTTGTACAATTATGTAATATGTTTTGATATGTTTGTACATTATATAGTGTTGCTTTATTATGTAATATGTTTTGATATGTTTGCTTTATTTGCATTATATATAATAGTACGATACGTTAGCAAACACAAATAAAAATAATAAGCGTATGACAAATAAGCAAACACAAATACAAATAATAAGTGTACGATATGTTAGCAAACACAAACACAAATACAAATAATAAGCGTACGACAGATAAACAAATATAAATGCAAATACTAAGAGTACGGTACAACAGATCAGCCTACTCATCATCCGAATCATGGTCGAAGATGCCTAACTGAGTATGCCACGACTGTATGATCTCATCCACATCTCCGCATGCAGCTCTGGCAGCCCATCCCTCATCTGCAAGATTGGGTCTACAGCCCGTATCATCTTACCCATCCACTGAACATAACATTAACATTAACGTACATTAACAAAACCTACGGTACAAATAAATATAGATAAAATGAAAATTTTACTAGATCGCCACACGTCCTATCTGGTGGTCGATCTGCTCTCTGGGAGGCACCACGGACGATGACAGGATGTGAGTAACTACCGAACCAATCAAGATAACGTGCATCACACTCGGAGGAGTCGCGACTACGTCTGAAGTCGCCAAGGAACAGTCAGCATGATCTCGGAAATGTCCGCCAAGTCGATTCCGCTGTAGAAGCGGGGAACCTGACGTCGTACGTCACTGCTGTCGCAGACCGCACCGCATGCTCTGGTGTCGGGATGTCAACCGGGATCACCTGAACATATCCTAACTGACGCAAGACCCGATCGGGCATATAAGGCTCTATGATATCCCGATAACGAATAAGGCCCATCAATAAAGTCCTCGGGACATCCGCTGCTGGGTCAGGACCATAGGGTAACCACTCCACCTAAACTTTAACACATTAATAATAATACATCTTAAAATTAAATAAATAAATGTAAATGGTGTAAATTTTGATACCTCTGATGCAATCATCTGATCTAGCCGTGCGCGGATGGAATGCAATCGTCCATCGCTCTTGTCCTCGCTCCGGACGGCCCACATACCCGAACGTAGATGACCATCGTCGATAATCTTCCGCTCACGATGAGGGCGGAATGCGGGAAAGTACTCGTATATCCACGCCTGCAGCAGCGTAAGACAACTTGCAATCCCAGAACAATCCGCACGGCTAGCTATCCCAAGCTGACGGTACATGTATGCCAACGTCGCTGACCCCCACGAGTACTCACGAACGGTGTCCAGGTCCCTAGCCTCCAGTAGATCGCGTGGTCTGATCCGGCAACCACTATTGTCGACAAACAAGACGGCTCCGAGCATCAAGAATAGGTACGCCGTCAACTGTGTATCATCGGCCCGCGGAGGTCGTGCCCGTCTGCATAGGTCCTCAAGGGAGTCGATGCCGACACCACCACCACTCCATAAAGCTGTATCTCTCGCCAGACCATCAGGTGTGACACCAAGCAACTCTGCCACATAACACCTCAGCTCAGACGTCGAACCCTGAGCACTAACCAGACGACCATCCACAGGAATGCGCAGGATCTGGAAAACATCGTGAAGCATGATCGTCATCTCTCCGAAAGGCATGTGGAAAGTGTTGGTGTCAGGCTGCCACCGCTCCACAAACGCAGAAATCAAAGGCATGTCGAGATAAGGGAACATGCTGTACGGTAAGTGCCCTAAATGTGTGGCACCAATCTCCTCTCTGATATCAGCACTCAGTGTAGACCGCCAACCCTGTAGTGCTGTACAGGCTCTGTGCCGATTATGGCACTTCAGAACCTTCCGATCCTCTCCGTCCCAGATCCTAGCGATGTGACCCCAGAAACTAGGAATGATGCTCCCATCTAAAGGACCACCAGGTGTCATACTGCTCACGATCCAAGAATCGTCCTGGACCCTCTTCTTCTTCTGAGCGCGGGGATCAACAGTGCACGAGCTCGAATCCCCGGTCGTAAACCTCCCACCCCTACCCTTCCGCACCATCCATCCGGCGGAAGTAGAACTACCCGCTCGACCACGTCCTCTGCTATACTCCCCCTGCCTCTCCACCTCCGGGTGCTCTAACTCATACGGGTCATCATCGTCGCTCCCGTCGTCGGGACTGTCCACATGCTCATCATCGAAGGAATCATCATCCTCCTCACGACGACGTAATGCCTCTCTCTCCCTCCTGACCGAAGCAGATATCCCCTGTCTACGTGGATGACGCGGTGCTGAATCATCCTCTAAAGAACAAAAGGCGTGTAATGGTATCGACTTGCCTTTCCCTCCACTGTGACCCGATGACTATTAATTGAAATTTTAATTACAAATTTGTTAAATTTGTTAAACTAAATTATCATATTTATCACAATTGTTAAACTAAATCAAAATTTGTTAAACTAAATTATCACAATTGTTAAACTAAATCAAAATTTGTTAAACTAAATTAAAACAATTGTTAAACTAAATCAAAAATTGTTAAAACTAAATATCACAAATGTTAAACTTAATAAGAATTTGTTAAATTAAATTTTCAGATTTATCACAATTTATTAAAGTAATTATCAGATTTAATAATTTTAAAAAAAATTGTGTAGGCGTCTGCGAGAGACGTCTCCCGTACGGTGGAGGCGTCTGTCGGAGACGCCTCCTCTTTGGGGGAGACGTCTGCCGAAGACGTCTCCTCCATCGGGAAGACGTCTTCCCCAGACGTCTCCCGCTAGTGGTCGGCGTCCGAGGGAGACGCCCCCCGCATGGGGCGGGCGTCCGAGGAAGCCGCTCCCCCCATGGGCGTCCGACCACTTTTCTTTTAATTTTTTTTTGAAAACAAATAAATAAAGTAAGGTTACCGTATACGGGTACACCAGGGGAACTGCTGGCTGCTTGCCTGACCTCCGAGACATTCCTAATCTTCTGTAGTAGGTATAGGAAGAGAAAGTTTTGAAGAAAAAAATGAAATTGTGAGATATATAAGCAAAAATAAGATGAAGGGCAATTTGGTAATTTCAAGGGACGATTTAAGTAATTTTAGGACGATGTTTAGCAATACAGTAAATTATTCCATCCTCATTTTCACGTATCACTGTCAAGCTCAGGTTATGGTCACAAAGTTTTCACCCTCTCAATCACTCACTGCTTTTATCATTTTCACCCGCACTCATAATGGCAAAAAAGCAGAATGTCACTCTTCCCTATTATATTATGGTTTTATGCTCCTTTAGCAATTAAGGTTTTCATCCCTTTCAAAATATTTCCAATGCAAAATGGAATGTAGCCTATGAAACTGCAAAAGATTCGAGGAAACTTTATAGTGTTACAAAGGATTTCAGGACATTATATAGCTTATGTGGTTTGGAAGAATTGTAGAAAGAGGTCGTTTGACCGTGGCAAGAGTATGAAAAATTGTGCAGTTAATAAGGCGATGCAAAGACAATAGCCGAGTTAACTTGGAACAACAGCGTTCTTGCAACCACAAGTTAAAGGATCAAATCTTGAGTGTACCAAGAATAAGCTTGTAGATTTGTAAGTGTGTTTTCCTCTTTCTATTCTCTACCACCTACCTCTTATAGTAAAAAAAACCCGTCTTGTTTTGTTAAGTCCCTAACCTTGGTTAGTGAACTGATCCCGTGATTAGTAGGGTTTGCATGGGGAAGAGAAGGGGAGACGTGAACAGTGGGCGTTGGGTAGGGTGATGGTGTAGGGGTGGTGAGGTGATGGGGGTGTGTTGGGTTTAAATACAATCATCTCTCTCTCTTCCTCTCTCTCATTTTGCTCTCTCTCACCTTCACTCTCTTCTCTTTTCCGTCGGCCAGCTATGGAGGAGGAGACTCCGGCGTGAGGCGCGAAGGTCGGTGTGCGAGGAGGTGCATGTGCGGTTGCGGATCGGAGGTGGTTTCTTGAGTTCTCCGGCGGGCGTCGTCGATTGCTTTGAAAAGGTATGCCGGCTTACTAGTGTGGTTTTGTTGTTCCCCACGTTGGTGGGAAGTTGTGGTCGGTCGCGGGAGGTTGGAGATCTCGCTGGCGACGAGAGAACGACGTAAAATCCTTGGCTGGCACAAAGTTGCTGTCGACCAACGGTCGACCGGTGCCTTTGGGCGGTAGACCGGTTTTACTGTTTTGCCCAACTTTAACCAACATCAGTCGAACGATACCGTGTGGCGGTCGACCGGTTGCATGTGTGCTGGTGAGTTGGAGGTTTCTGTTGGTTTTCGGTCGACCGCCCTTGGAGGTTTCTTTCGATCGGAACTTAAGTGTACCTGATTATATTGCATGATGTTCGACCGACTTTGATATATTGTTCGACCATTATATGACGTAGACTATTAGGATGACCCTGGTAGTTTTCGGTCGACCGGGACCCCTGAGTCGGCCGACCGAATAGACTTGTATGATTTTGACCAACTCCGGATTTTGACCTCGTATTCGGTCGACCGGTTTTAGATTGCTGTCCGACCGTTTGGACTTAAGTGATGTGCAGAATAGTTCGACCGTTGTAGACTTTCGGTCGACCGTTTGTGTGCAGAACTGAATTCCTGGTCCTTGTGATTGTGTCAACTATATTCACGGAAACTCGTGTCCTCGCTTAGAGCGTGAGCCGGGAGGTGAAGGCGGGTACGTGCTCGTGCCTGCCCAGGGACCGTCGTGTGAAAGAGTGTGGACACTTGGGTCGCGCCCCTCCGTGATGGACCGTGGTGTGACGTGTAGTTGCTTGATTCTCTGTAGAGCAGACCTGAGGGATCACGGATCTCAATGCATGTTGACGCATGGCTCGTGGAGCACGATGGCCCTGCAGACTACAGTCTGGACCCGTCCGATGTTGTGTCGGATGTATGTTGTGTCGCCGAGGTTGTGCCGGCGACGCCGCCGAGGTTTTTGCCGGCGATGATGGTGCCGACGATGTTCCGGCTTGTGGTTATGTCGTCCAATGTTGTGTTGGACGTATGTTGTACCGCCGATGTTGTGTCGACGATGCCACCGATGTTGTTCCGGTGATGATCCTCGATTGGGCACCTATCTTGGGATGTTGACCAACCGGGCCACGACTCCGTCGAGGTGGTGTAGACCACATGGTTACTTTGCGCGGAAGTGCGGACGCTCCTCACCGACCCTTTGGCTCAAGTAGTCGCGTGTGGGGGGTGCGTCGCGTACTGTCCATAAGACCGTATGTGTCTACGGTAGGTTTTCGAGGGAGACTCGTTGTTGTTTCTGGACTGATGTCCTTGTGGACCCTGTTGAGGGTACTTGTGGTGTTGGACTGAGGTCCCCTTTACCCTTGGAGGGATTTGACGCATTGCATATGTTGATATGACATGCTACTAGTATGATAGGTTCATTTATCGTACTGTTGTATTCATATAGGCGAACTTGACATACGGGATTTCCTAATGGAAAACTCAGACATCGTTGTTCGATTCATGTTTCAGCACCGCAGTAAGTTCTGTCGGGTGGTGACAGCGGGTGCACACATTTTGGGGGCAGGATCCTCTTCGGACTTTTCGAGGTCGTCATGATTACTTGTACCTTCTTTTGTAGTATTGTTGTAATCATATCTTTTGACAAACTCTGTTGTATTATAGGTGTACCGACTATTGATTTATATAAGTAACATTCTCGTTGATGAATTTTATTTGATTATCTCTTGATGGTTTAAAATTTTAAATTTTTGCTGTTTCGGGATGTTACATGTTTGCTTAATTAGTCCAGGCTTTTATCAAAAAGATTTTGGTTTTCATTCATGAATAAATCTTTAGTTCCTAATGCTTTGGGAACACTTGACAATTCAATTGCCCAAATGACATGGAAAGCATATATAGCTCTGTCATTTGTAAAAGAAAAGTAGACAATTTATAAGGCCTACAATTTTCTACTTAAGTATTTGTATTTCAAAAGGGCGCTTATCTGTGTAGTGATTGTTGGAGACTTGGAGGTATTAAATACGGCCCAATTGCCTAATAATGCACTATGAAATTACATCTAGTACTTTGTCTTTCTTTGAAGGATTGAGACTTGAGATCAATAATAGAGAATAAGCTGTTAATGCAAATATCTAGTATCAACTTCTGGTGACACATGTAATGGGCCATAGTTCCAACTCAAATCAAACATTACGTGTGGAAAGAACATATTGTGATCTGTCCTTCAAAAATAAAGTCAAGGTAAAAGGTACAATTTATTCTTAATTAAGTTGCCTTTTAGGATTCTTATTCTCTTAAAATCCATACTAAGTTGAAATAAACAACAAGCACGATCCACTTTGTTAGAGTAGAATTTTATTTTAACCTTAGATACTAGAAAATCAGCAACCTATCAACTGGGTTAACCTCGGATCCCATAGTCTTGATTTTATCCTGGTGGATCCAATTTCTATTAATTTCTATGCATTAGTCAACAGTAACTCACCATACAGATGCAGGAGCACGCAGACTACAGCTACACTTCGCTTTCATCACACATTTCACAATCATAAGAAAACAAGAATATCTGAAATTCCAACTTTTAGCAGTTGTTGCTATTATGCAAGGCTTGTTCTTGAACCTTCTATTCCAAAGTTTAATAGGAGTCTATTATTGTAGTGGATCTTTCCTTGTCAATCTCTCTTTATGAAAAAAAATGTCAAAATTTTACATCTACCAATAACATTTTCATTCCGCATATATGCTACTATATCCCTTAGCTAGGGAATGATCATGTTTTGATTAACCAAACACAATTTGACGGGTAGAAACTTATTCAACATCAGTTTTGAAACATAATCAGTACATTTCGGCCGGCAAGATCATATATCTTGACTTCCACTAGAAAGGTTAAAAGCATCCATGTAAATCTTCTTCAACAAGATGATCAACTAAATTATACCAAAAGAAAACATATAAATATAAGTGGCCAAGCAATAGCCACACTTCATATTTTCTGTAGTGCATATTGTAATCAGGTTTCCTTAATATTGCCCAACAGAGAGATGCACGTCTATCCTAACCTAGTGGTTTTAGCTTACTTTTGTGGAAAACTCATATGTGTAATTCTGTTTTACCGAACTTCGTATTTGAAATATACCTAACTCATTTTCCATAATATTACCAACAACTCCATTTCACCAACTTATTGGTTGACAATAATGACATCGCATTTATAATAATATAATTTATAACAACAGGATATATAGGTTGGGATGGCGAAATCATGTAGATCAGCAGGTGTCATTTTCTCATATATTAGATCCTGAATCAGCTTTGCTAAGTTACAAATTACGTGAAGGAAAAACATTATTTGTAATAAACATGTGATCATCCACAAGGATTTTAGTTGAGAGAATGCCAAAGTTGCTTATGACTTCTAAATCTGACATCACAGCAAATAAATGAAATAACTAATCAACACAAGGTACAAGAGATGTCGTAGTGATCACAAATTAAGCAGAAGGATGACATTAGATTTGGAGGTTTTTACCGGTAGGATTTGTTGTTGATTTTTGCATTATATGAATCTCATTGTCAATGATAGCCATAAATTTGAATCACATTGTTAATTATACACACTTCATATTACTATTGGTAATATAGGTGCTATCACCTCTGGAGCTGGAATAATATTAGTGGAAATTTCTCAGTTAGATCCTTTATGAGTTTCTTAAATGTAGGGGCATTAGAAGGGACTGGGGTAAATGGATATTGAAAACAATCTCGTCCTCTCAAAACAATTTTTTTTATTTGGTTGTTATCATTAGACATATTTGCCACAAAGGTAAATCTCCTTGAGAGGAATTAATTGTGATTGCTATTGTAGTTAACTTACGGGGGTTGGACATTTTGGATTGGTTACAACTATTTTTTGCTTCCGACACTGTATTACTAATGAAATAGTCTGAGTCAGTGGCGGATGTAGAAATTTACATGAGTGGGGGCCAAAGTGTAAGCGAGTCGAATCGAGCCAAAATTTCGAGTATTTCATATTATTGTTTATCATTACTAAATACCAAAAATTAAATTCAAATTAAACAATAAAAATTTCGAGTCGAGCTCGAGCTATTTTGAGTTCGAGTCGGCTCGTTTAACGATCCGAGTTGGAGTATTTTTTAAATTTTCACTTATCTCGTTTATTTTTTCAAGTTAAACCGTAGTCGAGCATTTATTAAGTCGAGTTAATTTAAAGTTCGAACAAGAATTAACATGCCCTTATCGTTCTAATTGATTGGTAATCATTATACTATGATTTCATACAAATAATAATTTCATTTTTCACATGTGGATTCTCAATTAGATGAAGTTGTCTTCCCTAATCATGAGTAATTTTGTCTAAATTACGAGAAACATTATTACTCCATTCATCTTTGTTTTTATTGTTTTAACATTACACTATTAGACTTGATTTGATCTTACTCTTCAATAACAAATTGTTATTTAATTATAACAGTTAGGTGTAACAATGGATAATAAAGTTCTACTGTAACGTCCCGAACAGCGGAAGATTTAAAATTTCAAAATAACCAACATAACAGACAACTCACGCGGGAACGTCACTAATATATAAATATATAAATCCGGGTGCACCCAAAATACAAGGAGTTTTCCAAAAGAAATACAACTACAATACTGATACAATGGAAGAGAATACAAGTAGTCGTACGGTCTAGCAACTGCCGAAGAGGATCCGACTCCAAAGCGCTCCGTCCTCGGTCACCACCCACCCGGACCTACTGCGGTCCTGAAAAAGATGCAACAACAATGCCTGAGTTTCCAGAAGGAAACCCCGTATACCAACTCACCTATATGCATGCATCACATAATGAACCTATCATACTAGTAGCATGTCATGGCATCAACAGATATGGAAAACAGTTCCCCCGAAGGGTAAAACAGGACTTCAGTCCGACAATCAATCATCGGGTCTCCCGAAGAGACCTACTGCAGGCACATGCAGTCTAGTAGCCCGCGACATCGCACCCCCCACACGCAACTACACTACTCAAGGGTTCGGCAGGGAGCCTCTGTCACGTCTACGCGCCGATAGAAACAGATCTGTAAATCTCAGTGGTCGGGGCCAAAGGGACCAACGGGGCCGTCGCCCGGAAGGTATAACAACAACATCTCGGTAGATGCCCAGCCGAGGAAAACAACATAGCCGGCACAGCCTCGGCCCAACAATCATCATCGCCGGCACAACCTCGGCGGCATCACCGGCACAACATCGGTGGTCCATCACAACGTCCGGCACAGCATCGGACGGTCCAGACCGAAGTCTGCCAGGTCATCAGGCTCCTCGAGCCACGAACACCAACCGCGCCGCTATAAAAGCAGGGCAGCGACCTCCGTAGCCCGAAGGCCGGTAGTCACCTCACCCAACGCCAGTTGCGTGCCCGCACAACATCAACACTGGGATCCGCGATCCCTCAGGCCTGCTATACTACAAAGTGCCAACCAATCAACTCAAAAGTCACGGTCCATACATGGAGGTGACGCGTCCCGAACACCCACACTCTTCCCAACGGCGGTCCCTGGGCAGGCACGCATCACGCGCCCACCGTCACCTCCCGGCTCACGCACAAGGCGAGGACACGGGTTTCCGTGGACAAAGTTGGCGTTCAAAAAGGGAACCAGGAATTCTGTCCTGGGCCCAAACGGTAGACCGTAAAAGGTGACTCGGTCGACCGTTTCCAGAAAGGAATCGGTCGACCGTCCCTAACACGGTCTACCGCAGCGCACAGAACACAATCCCCCAAACGGTCTACCGAAGGTCTAAAACCGGTCGACCGAACGAGGTCAAAATCCGGAGTCTGGTCAACATTACAATCCAGTCTATCGGTCGACCGACTCAGGCCCCGGTCGACCGAAAACTAACAGTACAACTTCTACATCATTTTATTCCATCGGTCGACCGACTCAGGGTCTCGGTCGACCGACAACAGTTAGGGTCAACCTATATTTCTACGTTATATAACGGTCGACCGAACATACTCCAAAGTCTGAACATCATGCAACATAAACCAATATATCTAAGTTCCGGTCGACCGAACACAAGGCCTCGGTCGACCGAAACGCAACAGACAGTAAAGATATACATGCATTCGGTCGACCGTTCAAGGACCGGTCGACCGCCAGGTCGTCTTCAACCTCGCGCCAGCCGAGGTTTCTTCGCCCAAACGCGACGTCGGAGAGGCCTCCGACCTCCTCCGACCGACCAACACGACCCTCTCATGAGTGTCAACAACAAACCACACTAGAGAGCGGCATACCTCAACGAAACGACGAAAACGGCCGGAGCACCGTTCGCACAACACCGCCTCCGGAGACCTTCTCGCGCACCTCCTCCACGCGCCTCACTCCACCGTGGTCGCCTCCTCAGCTGCAACTCGCGCACCAGGAAAAGAAGAGAGTGAATGGAGAGAATGAGAGAGAGAGAGAGAAACGTTTATAAACCCAACCAACCCAAATCTTCTCCCCACGCGTGAACAGTGCCCTACACTGCACAACCCATCACCTCCCTCACGACCACTGTAGCGCGCCTCCACCTCTTCCCCATGCACACCAACTTCCCATGCAAAACACCCTCTAATCCTCCATTAACCCAAGCTTAACCCTAATCTAGGGTTTGGGTTCTAACATCTACACTTAGATAGTAGTATTAATGAATGAATTATTTGAAGATTGAGATTGAATGCTTGATCTAGGTATTTAGATGTGGATTTGAAGGAAAGGAAAATTATAACAATATAATTTATCGCTTCTCATACATTTTCTACAAAACATATAAGTACACATATATAATGGATTTTTTGACAAAATTTCAGTGGGGGCCATGACCCCACCCCCAATCATCAACGTGGTTCCGCCACTGGTCTGAGTTGTAGTTTCTATCAAAGAAAAGGTACAAGTTTTTTTGCATGAGCTAAAATTTCTTTACTTTTAGTTGTACAAATCCCATTTCATCTCTCCTTCCAAAGCAACATACTTAGATTTATTTGCCATACATATACATAAAGAAAACAAAGCAGTGGATTCGACAGGCCACAAGACCATGGCCACCTATGACAGCAACATTAGGTTATGTATTTATGATCTGTTTGGTCATTATATATTTAATTATATAATATGAAAAAATTGAGGATGAGAATCTTTATGGGAGTGGTGTGGATGTGCTTTTCCACGTAGGAGAATCTTGGAGTTTTGTGGGTGAGGAGATCAGCACCTGTCCTAGTTGGACATTGTTGAAGAAAGAAAGAAAGAAAGAAAGAAAGAAAGCTATGGATTGGTATCTTTGAGAGGATGATTCTTTGTTTTCAATCTACACGTACGTTGAATATAGTAACGTGGGAGGTGACATCTCAACTTGTTGGTTTGTCTTCTAGCTCTTGTAGTTAAGAGGATCAGAGGGGAGTAGAGGGTTTAGGACTTCAGTTTTCTTTTTATGAATTTTATTCAATTGATGAGTTATGACGTGAAATATAAATTAGTTAATTAAATTGCTGTTTGAGCTTTCGTGCATGAGTTACTTTTTACTCATGAGATTGCCAAAGTAGGGAAAGGTAGAGAGAGAGAAAGAGAGCGCAATGCCAAACCACAAAAATGACAATCTCCAAGGCTCTGCAGCAAGTTTTATATATGTTTCCGGGTTGCCTTTAAAAAGATCGGACAAGTTTTATATATCATTCACTCTATATTATTGTTTTCTTTCTATTTAACTGAAGTTTAGTGTTTTCTTTCTATTTAACTCGTTAATTTGCAAGAAGTAGAAAGAAGTACAAAACTTCAGTTTCTTGAACTTCATTTGCTTTTATACTGGAAGTATGAGAGTAGAATTTCTACTGTGTTATGAAACAATAATATAGAGTGAATGATACACATTTCATTCAATTCTTATGTTGTAACCTATCGCCCATTTAAGTATATTCATTTGTATTAAATTGTATTGATTTGTACTAATTCCTCTTTTACTTCATTGTAACTCTTATGTCTTTCTAAGTCTATAAATAAAGGTAATTGTAATGTCCAAGGATGAGAAGAACAATGAGATGAAATACAACTCCTCCATTCTCCCTCAATCTCTTGTCTTTTTTGCTTGATCGTTATTTTATAACACGTTATCAACACGATGTCTTGATAGCATTGTAGGTATCGTCCAAGGTAACAAATCATATCTTTGACACTCATGATATGTGATTTTTTTGGGCACTTGTAAACATTCGAATATTCAAAGTATTGGTTTGTGCATATTTTTCTTTTTTTGTTCTCTTTAATAGCCACGTTTTCAAAGAAATATGAGATAAAGCCATGCATAAATGAAGGTCTGGTTTTGGTTCATGTGCAACCACCTAAATAGTTTGTAAATAAATCTTGACTTCAATTTCCCCTTCAAAAGATTATTTTTCTCTTTTGTCGTTTGGTCTTGAGGAAAACAAGTGCTTAAGTTGTAAATTTTTGTATGAGTTTCATGTTTTTCCATATTGTTCGATGATGGGTCATGCATGAACGGTGGTCGACCATTTTCTTTTCTAGGTTTGCATGAGCTTAAATGAATTTTTTGGATATTAATCATTATAGTCCATTCCTATTTAAGGCTCAAATGCTTGGTATATTTTTTTGGACCTTTCCTCTTCACGTGAGATGGATTAAGGATTCATTAATCTAGGATTAGTTTTTTTACAAAGGATTTTTCCTATATTAACATATAAAGATTTTGCTTTTTTTTACTTAGAGATTATTTTGATTGGAATTAACAATATTTTGATGCTTCAAATTGTACCTTCTATCTAAAAGAGTCATCATCACTTATCTACACTCATGCCATATATACATCTCTTGAGCACATGTGATTTAATTATTTTTGTTACAAATGTTTAAGTGATATAATATAGTATATTGCAAAGAAATTTGAGTCACCATCTTACAATATTTGTTGTCGTTGACATTATGCTTATTGGAAATTAATTTATAAGCAAAGTCAAATGTAATTTGTGTGTGCTTATATTTGATGTGATGCATACATATCTCATGATATAGAAAACATGCTTATATTTGATGTGCTTGACCTCGTTCGATCTTAGATGAAATAGTATTGAAAATATATGGATGTACTTCCATCGAGAATGTGAAATTTTACTATTGATATGACATCTCTTGTGTAAAAGAAGACATATCACTTTTATAGCAATCCTTAAAAGATTTATATAAATATCAGAAGGATGTGCTAATGAGTAAATTTGTGTGGTCCATCATATTATTTTCCAAATAAAACTTTGTGGCTAGAAGACCACAAATATTGTTTTCCAAATACATGAGATGTAAAAGGAAAACGATTTTATCGATCATGCAAGATAATGATCCGATACTCCAGTAGTAGTACAGAGCCCAAAAAAAGAAGTTCTAAGACTTTTTTAAAGCTTATGCCTAGATTACTTGTGCTCTAAAAGCATGAGTATTAGTTGTTGTATGACCACAATATTTGCTCTAGTGTCTCTGGCGCCTGTGCCTGAAGCACGTGCTAAAGTGTTATGGAAGAAAAATTAATGGTAGATGCAATAGAAATTGTGGAAATACGAACTACGAGATGATTGGTTGACAGTTGATGTGTTACAAATTTATTATTCTTTATTTCGACTCTTTATGTAATGGTAATCGATTTAACCTTGTTGTGAATAATACCTTCAGAACTAATAAAGTTTTTTCTTATCTATGATATACGTATTCTTTAGAAATTGTGTTTTGATAAGGAGACGTTACCAATTTGATTTCATTACCCACTTAATGCATATGATTTACTAGACATAATGTGCTTTCAATGTTTGTCGTGTCTTTTATGCATACAAATGCAAATTCATGCCAATTAATTTTAATTTATTGCAATCATTAAGAATCAAATGATTCACACGTATAAGTTATATGAATTCTTAGTATGTTGATTAAAAGAGTATTTGTAAAGTAGTTCAAGCATGTAATTTTGATGCATCACATGATCATTCACAACTATTACGAGCATTCATCTCGTGAGGACATAATATCTATTTTGATAGATGTATATATAATACAATGTGCTACACTATAGTGGATTTTGAATTACCATGTTCCAAATGATCATTGTTATTGAAAATGATATGCATTGGCCCAGAAAGTGAATATCTTAATATTCATGCAATGCTACTATACAAAGATTTAGAGATTATTCATTTAAAGAGGGTTATGAAATTTTATGATAATTCGTGAAGGATTCGTATGACCGTCAAAACGACGTGCAAATAGCTAATTGAGTAAAAATGTACATTGATCTCTAAATCAAACCCTAGAGTTTAGTAGTAAAAGAGAAATATTTTATTGATTATTTTACAAATTAATGACCCAATACTCCAGTAGTAGTACGGAGTCAAAAACCCAAAAGTTTTGGGTTATGCATTACGATGATTGAAGGTCATGAGATTTATTGGAAAATCATGATACATTTCTTCTTTATTTTTTGGTGTGTCAGAAGCACACACTACAAAATATCGTGAAAACAAGAGCATAAGCGGTGGACTAAAAATTGTGCAAATAAGAAGTATGAAATAAAGATGACTTCAACGAGACGAAACATGCCCAGAAGTGCCTAAATAAAATCATCTTTTATATTAATTATGGATGTCATCATTTGTATTATTTTTGTGAAGCTTTAGATAACTATGTTGACTTCTCATAGATGAACAAAAATGAGGTCAAGTTTGTCAACCGATTTGGACAATAAATGAGAGTCTCTCTCTTGCTAGAGTATCTCTCAAATGTAGATCACTTTGGCATATCAAAAATGGTAAAATTATTGAACACTTCTTATTGCTCATATTTATGTTTGATATAATTTAGACATGGTTTATCAACGTGCATATCTGTCAATATTTTTTATACCAATATCATATTATAAATACTTACTTTACTTGTACAATAATAAATAGATTATTTTCCCTCATGCGATTTAAAGCTCCTGAAGGGCTAAGTTTTTATTATCAAATTCAATAATATTATATATATATATATATCTGTGTGATGTATATTTTCTGACATTAGGAGGAGAAGGTAGAAGCTTAAAGAATGTCAAGAAAATATATTATATTGAACATGAAATTCATGAAATAACAGTAAACATACAAGTATGATTGAACTTGAAGTTCATAAAAGAATATACGTAGAAATATGATTGAACCTAAAGTTCACAAAAGAATATACGTGCAAGTATGATTGAACATAAAGTTCATAAAATCATTATCTTACAATATCTAGCAAGTAATTATCATACATGTTTATTGATCACAAAGAAGTGACTAAGTCGTGTATTACTTGGCATAATACACATAAAATAAAGTTCTGGAGATCTCCACAGGATAAAATATATTTGAGCCGATTGATTGATTCGTTTTATATTAAACCGCAAGTGCACGGCCGCGTTGAAGCGGTGGCAAATACGAGTCGATCCACAGGGAGGTGTGTCGACTTTTGGTTTGTTCGAAGGCGAGTGGTAAAGAAAGGAGAGAAAGATTGATTACACTAACTACACTAATCTAAACTAGTAAACTAGGAAAGCTGAAATGAAATCATAAAACAAACTAAACTAAGAACTAATGAAAGGAGATAAAACTCAGGAATGGAAAATCCCTAAGGGGTGGAGTGTGTGTGTGCACATGAAATAAGTGTGGTGAATACATACAATAAGCTCAAGTGTGGTTAGTGTTTGTTAATGCATAAGAAGTACCTCATGGCAAGACCTATCATTTACAACACTAACTTAGGTGATTTATATCAGCAATGCAAGGTTGTTATTAAGAACATTACGAGCATGGAGTGTACCTAAGTATGGCAGAAACCATCAAGTAAAGTTCTTATTAATTCAAGCAAGCATACTAATATCTGTCACAAACAATAATATCTAGCATTCATACCATCTACATAACATGTACATACATATACTCCACCCCCAAAAGCGATGAAACTACTCACTAATCATTACACTACCTACATTAACAAAATGAGACATTATACTGAAAGGAAATTTAACTAAGCAAGAAAGGAACATTAAAGACGCTAATTGAAAGAAACATAAACTAAAAAAATATGCAAGAATTAAAAGACAAGATTAAAAGAAACTAAGAACAATTATTTTATTAACAATGACTCACATTGAAGGTAGCATTCTTCTCCACCTTGCGTTTTGCTTCAAGGCTTACTCCTTAGTAGAAAGAATGCCACCAAGCAATGAGTAGTTTACCATAGAAGGTGAAAAGTTCTATTTATAGCCATAGAAAAAGGCAATCCGGGACAATCCCCGATATGGGACTAAACAAATACCATAAATGGACTAAATACACACTAATACGCGACCCACCAAAATCTTAGCGGATTTGGGCCAATTGGCAGTCTTTATGGTCCGATAACGCTGGATTTTATTCTGGGCTTTTCTGGATGTCTTTTTTTGGTCTTTGATACATACTTCACTTATTGGAGCTCCGACCCGAATAGAATTTCCAAAATACTCCCCATGATGGTGTAGAGTTTTCTGTTTTGCTCTTTGGTCCTTCGGTCTTACGTTCAGGTCATTCTTCCTTGCATCTTAGTCCCCAGGTCTCACAATTCAGTCATTTTTCCCAGCTTTCGGGTCCTTTTATGCTTCATCTCTTCAAACCTATTTATTTCTGAAATTCAAACATAAAACTCGTCACATAGCATTGTTTAGGTGAAAGATAATGGATATAAGATACAAATATAAACATTAAATGATGTCAATCAAATTGTTAAATTGCTAAAGGATAAAGCCCGGAAGACTTGTAGTTGCACTTTTTTTTTCTTCCAATTTTTGTCCTAATTTTTTTTATTTGTTAAATGTTTTTAATGAGGCAGCTTGTACGTGCAATTTTGTTAGTGTATGTTATGCACTCTTCTTCTTAGCTATTTTTTCCACAGGAATTTATAACGAAGTTTTTAACGAGACATAAACATAACACATATTGTCTAAATGGAGTGTTATACATTTATGTTGAATTGAGGGGGAGAATTATACACTCTGCACTTTTTTTTCTTCCTTTCACCAAGTTTTGTCCCACATGATTTTTCTTGATAATGTTTTTAACGAGACAAATCAAAAAGCGTATATCAAAAGCTGATCATCCAAGGGGGAGTGTTATGAAACAATAATATAGAGTGGATGATACACCTTCCATTCAATTCTTATGTTGTAACATATATCTCGTTCAAATATATTCATTTTGTATTAAATTGTATTGATTTGTTCTAATTCCTCATTTATCTCATTGTAACTCTTATGTCTTTCTAAGCTTATAAATAAAGGTCATTGTAATATCCAAGGATGAGAAGAACAATGAGATGAAATGCAACTCCTCCATTCTCCCTCAACCTTTTGTCTTTTTTGCTTGATCCTTATTTATAACATATTGGAGTTTGAAGATCTATTTTTCACAAATTTTAAGAACAGAAACTCTTATTTTCGTATTCTAATTCCCCATTTAAAAATACAAATTAGTCATCCGGAGTCCAATTTCTCAATCCATAAAGTTTCTGAATTGTTAAACATCACCCCAAAATTACTTAAATCGCCCATTGAAATTATAATTTTGCCCTTCTCTCATTTCTACTGCTATAACGCGACATTTTACCCTCCTATCACACATCTCTCTTCATCTTCCTCTTATAATCATAAAAAATAATATTTTGGATGTTAGTAATGAGCCAACGGACACCCCAGTGTACTCGAATCTGGTAAAATATATAACATCTTTTTAAGAAAAAAATAAAAAAAATTACGGGCGTCCGGCGGAGCCGCCCCACGTTGGAGGTGGGCGTCTGGGTAAATCTTTCCCTAATTGTTTCGACTTAACTAACTCTAATGTCTATTGGTTAACTAGATGATGGATCTGTTGATTAGTGTAACTTGTATCGGTAAATAGTTACTCTCAATCGATCAGTTGTTCCACCCATCTCTAGATTTCAGCCCCCTTTGTACGACCTTCTAGTATCTTTCAATTGTGATGTATATTGATAAAGTCTTCTCCTTCATCCATTTCATTTTTGCTTCGTTCAAGTATTTTCTCATTAATATAGGCAACTCTAGATTTTTTTTTGTAATACTTCATCTTTTGGTATCTTCAGAACTTTTCTAGCCAGTAAAATTGTGTTGAATTTTTTTGAATGATTAAGTGGTCAATTTGATTGTTCTCATCGCTCATGTACACGCAAGTGATTTCTCATTATTGGTGCTGAAGTGGGAGTTAGCTACTAACTTTGCATTGTGAAACTTTCCAAAATAAAGTAGAATTGCCAGTTCGGAGTGGTCAAATCTTCTCTCAATTACATAAAGAAAATGAGTCGTTATACACGGACGCGCGCGTCCGTGACGCTTCCTACGTGGACGGACCAGTCAGCTGCCAGTTCAGCGTCCAGTCAGCCAAAACTTCTGCGCGGGGAAAAGTAAATTACGAATTTTTGGGTGCGACGGTTCATTTCCCGAAATCACGATTAGACGGTTAAACTTCACGTACATCAGTAGCGGCGGTACAGAATTCGAGTAACTTTCCTCCCAAGTCTTCTCCTTTTCCATTCCCCATTTCACTCGGAGATCCTTTCCATACGCTCATCCAAAACCTTCATTCCTGTTTTAGTCGAACAAAAATTATAACCAGGCGAAAATGAATCCTTCTCTACCTGAAACCTCCATCGCTACTGAAATTGTAGCCGCGGGTGTTGTGTCAACCACGTTCTTTCTGGTTCATTTTAAGGTTCATTATTGGCCTCTAACAATTTTTTTTGGTGGTTTAAGGGAAGCACGTACTACTTCCGCGAAACCAAGTGCAGTTTCACGGCCCTTCACAAGCAGTTCGACCGGATGAAGGAGGAGGAGAAAAATGTCTTCCAACGGACGCCTTTCGGTCACTTCCTCTCCTTTCCTCACGTCACAACTGACAACGAGATACTGGGTTGGTTCGTCGAACACTTCGACGCCAATGAAGTCGGTCTCGGAATAGTCACTGGGGTGGTCCCATTTACGGTAGAAGACGTCGCCCTTCTACTTGGACTAAGAGCACATGGCCAGAGAGTGGATATGAAAGCCATGTACGTAGAGAAACGTGACGGGGTTAACCTCGACAACACCCAACTATTGGGTCATCTTACCTCCACGAGCAAGATGGGCAAGGAGGAGGAGCACGCCCGACTCCTTATTTCTATGATTTTCAATCATTTTTTGTTCTTCAATGGATCACTGCGAAGTAAAGCGTGGTACACGAAGCACCTTAAGAACCTCAAGCGCCTGAAGAGATATGTGTGGGCAAATGCGGTTCACACTTTCTTGGTTGAAGGCCTGGAGGAAGCCCAACGGGACCTCTCGAGGAGGAGATTGTCAGCAAACTTCTCTATGAAGCAGGGCTACGTGTATGGTTGCGTTGCCGTATTATAAGTAAGCATCTTGGTCCGGAATGAGTGTTGTGTCAGTCCGGAGTAGTGTTGGTTTATGTCCGGAATAAGTGTTTTGTCTGTCCGGGATAAGTCTTGTGTCTGTCCGGAATAATGTTGTCTCGGTCCGGAATAAGTGTCTTGAGGTTATCCGGGAAAAGTATTACGTATGTCTGGAATAGTATTTTGTCTGTCCGGAATAAGTGTGTTGCATGTCCGGAATAGTCCTGTATATGTCCGGAATGATTGTCTTGTATGTCCGGAATACGTATTGTGTCTGTCCGGAATAAGTATTTTGTCTGTCCGGAATAAGAGTTTTGTCTGTCCGGAATAAGAGTTTGTCTGTCCGAAATAGTGTTGCGTATGTCCGGAATACGTATTGAGTTTGTCTGTCCGGAATAGTGTTGCGTCTGTCCGGAATAAGAGTTGCGTCTGTCCGGAATAAGTATTTTGTCTGTCCGGAATAGTGTTGCGTCTGTCCGGAATAAGAGTTGCGTCTGTCCGGAATAAGAGTTTGTCTGTCCGGAATAGTCCTGTATATGTCCGGAATGATTGTCCTGTCTGTCCGGAATACGTATTGTGTCTGTCCGGAATAAGTATTTTGTCTGTCCGGAATAGTGTTGCGTCTGTCCGGAATACGTATTGTGTCTGTCCGGAATAAGTATTTTGTCTGTCAGGAATAGTGTTGCGTCTGTCCGGAATAAGAGTTGCGTCTGTCCGGAATAAGAGTTCGTCAGTCCGGAATAGTCCTGTATATGTCCGGAATGATTGTCCTGTCTTCCCGGAATACGTATTGTGTCTGTCCGGAATAAGTATTTTGTCTGTCCGGGATAGTGTTGCGTCTGTCCGGAAAAAGAGTTTTGTCTGTCCGGAATAGTGTTGCGTCTGTCCGGAATAAGAGTTGTGTCTGTCCGGAATAGTGTTGCGTCTGTCCGGAATAAGAGTTGTGTCTGTCCTGGGGAAGTTATGTTTCTGGTTTTTAACTCATTCCTGTTTTCAGGTGTGGCTTTGCGAGAAGTTCAAATTGGGAGATCCCCGGTCAGCATTTCCACGGTTCAAGTGTTGGACGAAAATGTTTAGCAGACGCCAAATCCTTAGAAAATGGGAAGATCGGGGCATCAACTTGTCCCGGATTTACTCGGGTCAATTTGAGTTGAAGGGCACCCCAAAACTCAGTGAACGGGAGCATTCACTGTTGTCAGAGGATCAATTTCCTACTGCAGAAGCAACTCCCGCAGCAAAGGTTGCCTCGAAGGAAACACCTTCAACATCCACTCTACCAAGGGTACAACTCAGTGAATGCAGCATTCCATGTGACCCACTGCTACAAGAGTTGGAACTTAGTGAGGTGAAGACGAATTGGCTGCGAGCCGAAGCAACACTTAGGGAGGCGACCGTTAAAATTAACAACCTGGAGGAAGAACTCCGAATCTCTCAAGAAGAGTGTCGTAGGCTGAGAGTCCGTGGGGAGGAGGAAGAGAGGGAAAAGAGGGAGGAGGAAGAGAGAAATAAGAGGGAGGCGGAGGAGAGGGAAAAGAGGGAGGAAGAGAGAAATAAGAGGGAGGCGGAGGAGAGGCAGAAGGCAGAGGAGGAAGAGAGGGAGAAGAAAGAGGAGGAAGAAAGGAAGAAGAGGGAGGAGCAAGAGAAGAAGAAGAGGGAGGATGATGAGAAGAAGAGGAGGGAGGAGGATGAGAGGAATAAGAGGGAGGAGGATGAGAAGAAGAGGAGAGAGGAGGATGAGAGGAATAAGAGAGAGGAGGATGCGAGGAAGAGGAGGGAGGAGGATGAGAAGAAGAGGAGGATGAGGAGGGAGGAGGAAGAGAGAAAAAAGCGGAGGGAGGAAGAGAGGAAGAAGAGGGAGGAGGAAGAGAGGAAGAAGAGGGAGGAGCAAGAGAAGAAGAAGAGGGAGGAGGATGAGAGGAATAAGAGGGAGGAGGATGAGAAGAAGAGGAGGATGAGGAGGGAGGAGGAAGAGAGAAAAAAACGGAGGGAGGAAGAGAGGAAGAAGATGGAGGAGGAAGAGAGGAAGAAGAGGGAGGAGGATGAGAAGAAGAGGAGGGAGGAGGAAGAGAGGAATACGAGGGAGGAGGAAGAGAGGAAGAAGAGGGAGGAGGAAGAGAGGAAGAAGAGGAAGGAGGAAGAGAAGAAGAAGGAGGAAGATATGAGGAGACAACAAGAAAGAAAGAGGAAGGTTGTGGTATCGCTACCGCTTTTGCACCCTCAAAAAATGCGGACCATTAAACAACGCTTGCGCACAGAACATATAGACGAAGCGCAAAACAAATCTGGCCAAGATGAGGCACAGAAGAATGTCGCAGAAAAACAAGAAGAAATAAAGGAGGCCGAAGAAGCCACCACAAAAACAAAAGGGGCCGAAGAAGCCAGTGAAGAAATATACGAGGCCGACGAAACAGCGAAAGATGAACTGGCCGCCCATGTTTCGTCCACGAGGCCCGATGTGGATGCGACCGCCTTGAGAACGCTGACCAATGATGAGGTACGTCGTTTATTGAATGCAACGACTCCCGAACGAGAAGCCAAAGATATTATCTGGAGGGGGGTTCTGAGCAATATCACCATTGCGCACTCAACAATTTTTTTTCCAAAGTTATACATGTATACATGTTAAAATTACATAGACTATTTGAATGATTTATCAATACAAGGACATTTGGTGTTGGGTTTTTATAAAATTATTTTCTTGTTTCCGGACATACATGATACGTAATCCGGACGTTATTTGCAGTCTTATTCCGGACTGCAAATACACTTATTCCGGACAGCAAATACACTTATTCCGGACAAACTTTATGTTCCGTTTCTGGACACACTTTATTCTTAAACCGGGCAACAAATACACTTATTCCGGACAACAAATACACTTATTCCGGACAGCAAATAGACTTATTCCGGACAAACTTTATGTTCCGTTTCAGGACACACTTTATTCTTAAACCGGACAACAAATACACTTATTCCGGACAACAAATACACTTATTCCGGACAGCAAATACACTTATTCCGGACAAAATTTATGTTTCGTTTCCGGACACACTTTTTTCTTAAACCGGACAACAAATACACTAATTCCGGACAACAAATACACTTATTCTGGACAACAAATACACTTATGCCGGACAAACTTTTTGTTCCGTTTCTGGACACACTTTATTCTTAAACCGGACAACAAATACACTTATTTCGGACAGCAAATACACTTATTCCGGACAAACTTTATGTTCCGTTTCTGGACACACTTTATTCTTAAACCGGACAACAAATACACTTATTCCGGACAACAAATACACTAATTCCGGATAGCAAATACACTTATTCCGGACAAACTTTATGTTCCGTTTCTGGACACACTTTATTCTTAAACCGGACAACAAATACACTAATTCCGGACAACAAATACACTTATTCCGGACAACAAATACACTTATTCCGGACAAACTTTATGTTCCGTTTCTGGACACACTTTATTATTAAACCGGACAACAAATACACTTATTCCGGACAACAAATACACTAATTCTGGACAGCAAATACACTTATTCCGGACAAACTTTATGTTCCGTTTCTGGACACACTTTATTCTTAAACCGGACAACAAATACACTAATTCTGGACAACAAATACACTTATTCCGGACAGCAAATACACTTATTCCGGACAAACTTTATGTTCCGTTTCTGGACACACTTTATTCTTAAACCGGACAACAAATACACTTATTCCGGACAACAAATACACTTATGCCGGACAACAAATACACTTATTCCGGACAAACTTTATGTTCCGTTTCTGGACACACTTTATTCTTAAACCGGAACAACAAATATACTTTTTCCGGACAACAAATACACTTATTCCGGACTGCAAATACACTTATTCCGGACAGCAAATACACTTAATCCGGACTGCAAATACACGTAATCCGGACAGACAATCATTGTAATCCGGACATACTGGTCAGTTAATCCGGAGAAAAATAAAACGTCTTCCGGACATTGATGAATCGTAATCCGGACGGACATATAACGTAATCCGGACATACTGGTAACTTAATCCGGACATAAATATAACTTATTCCGGACAGACATACAACAAACCAAAATTACTTAAATATATTTGTCGCCATCAGAAATTAATTTACAAACGAACAAGCAAAGAAAGGGTTGAATCTTATGCAATAATACTGACAGACATACAATGACTTTCAACAAAATTACATAGGAATAATTCCAACCAATGACAAATACAATAATCAAGGAGGAACTCCCTCCTAATGCAAATTCATGTCCCAGTCATCGAAATCGTGATCCCCCGGTTTGGGTGCTGCAGGGTGTAACGGGGGTAGAACCTTATTCCTGATGATTTACTTAACGTTACTTTTAATTATTTTCTCAGACAAAGAAATCCGTCGTTTGCTCGGCGGTCTGCCTTTCCGTCTTGTCTTATCCGGATTGAGAACGGATGTACCATCGAACACAGGATCAGGTCGTTGCATACGTTCCTTAAGCAACTCAAGTGCCTCTACCGCCTGAAGATATCTGTCGTTTGAGTCGAAAGCAGCCTCGGCGATCCAAACCGCACGACCCATCATGTCGTCGTGGCGACGAAGCGCATCGTTCCCCGTTATGCCACTTTGAAGGGGAAACTTGACTCCATAGCTCCTTCGGATATCCTTCCTCCATCGGTGGACGATGTAAGACTCGGGGAGCAACGTGTTTGGACGTATTCGGGCAATAACAACATAAACGTGACAACATAGGATACCGACATGATCAAACATTCTGCAATCGCATACCCACTTCTCATCTCTAATTTGCACTGTAAACCGTTTCGACAATGGAGGATATGTGTCAATACATGTTCGGTCACGTTGAAGTGCAATGTGTCGTCCTCGTTGAACTCATCCTTGATGTCGCAGTACATCATCTTCCCAATTTCTAACTGCACCGTCTTGAAGACACCCACCGTATACAACTCGCTCAATTGTCTCTCGAATGGATATTTCGAAATCAATTGCGGAGCCTTATGCTGACAATCGAAATCAGACTGAGCTTCCTTCTCATACTTGTGGCGTACTGCGAGTTCGTATTGTTTCACGAACTGCTTAAGTGTCGTCCTTGATGTGAGGTACTTATCGAAGAAGGCGTTCATACCCTCACTTCTCTGGGTTGATGCCATTCCTGCGGAAAAACAATCCCGCCAAAATGCAGGTACCCAGTGCTCTCGAATTGCATAAATGGATCAGAGCCAATTATTGTCGTGGAACTCGAAATCATCTAGAAAACCCTGCCAATTCCGCTCGAATTCTGCCGGAGTCTTGGAATCGAATACACAGTTGTTGAGGTCAAACATCGTATGCTCCCGGTACTTCATGGGCAACTTCACAGGGGCCTTATTTATTATGTGCCATATACAAAATCTGTGCCGTGCTTCAGGGAACACAGTCCTCACAGTCGCAACTATGGCGCCACATTGGTCTGTTATGAGCGTTGGGGGGCTTGTATCTGCACACAACGCGATCAAGATAAAAACATATGTTAATCCGGACAGAAATTACGTAAACCGGACAGACGTCAAGGGTAAACCGGACGAGCAAAAAACGTAAACCGGACAGACGTAAGGGGTAAACCGGACAGACGTAAAGGGTAACCGGACATGCACATAACGTAAAACGGACAAAGCCGGACAAAATAAAACACGTACCGTTCATGCACGCCAACCATGTTTGGAACAACCAAATGTAATTTTGTGTCGTCTTGGAAGAGAGGAGTGCGCAACCGAGTAGGACGGACTGGTAGTGGTGATTTACCCCCACAAATGGGCAAAAGGCATGTCATACTTGTTTGTTATGTATGTTGTGTCGAAACATATTGCATCTCCAAAGTAAGAGTAAGCAGCTCGAGAACGACTGTCGGCCCAGAACACATTTCGTAGTCTGCCTTCGTCGTCCATATCCATTACGTAAAAGAAGCGGGAATCATTCTTCTGCATCCTGATGAAATAATTTTGGATAACTTGCGCATCTCCTGGTCCCATTTTGAGGTTTCTAACCACGTTCACAACATTCCTGCGAAACATAATTTTTATGACAAAGCTAAATGCGTAACTTCAACCAGGTTAAGTGGAGAATAAATAACCTTAGGTCCCGCTCGTTGAAAGACAATTTATCGTGACCTCCAGCTTCGACCACAAAAGATTGCATGGTCTTGGCGGCAGATATATCGGCATCATCATTGCACGAAATGCGTGCTCTGGCGGACTCCGGGACGGATCGTTTTTGTCGGAGGAAGCGCATCTGGTCTTCCGACAGCATGGCGTGATTATGTTCGAGATCTACGTAGTTAATTACGTAGCCTCTGGGTGGATTACCGAAGACCTTAATCCGAGCAGTGCATTCGACCCTACCGGATAACCTATGTTTCGGTCTACCTTCACCTTGGTTTCCGGGAGCATTACCCTCCTTTGAGCAAGTAAGAGTGGCCCGTATTACAACACCATGATCGTAATGAGATTGCCTTATCTTCACACCAAACCAACAGGAATCGGCGTATGAAACGTAAAATGCTTTGGCTTCTTCGAAGGAAGGAAAATTCATCATCACTTGAGGTACGTTGGAGGCATGACCCGGCTGTGAGGACACATTTACGAGTGCCATTACAGTACAAAAAAATGGAGGAAGGAGAGAAGAAGGAATGGTTCGTAGGATCGGAATAACCAAGACACTCATATTTGTATCTCCGTGAAGCGCCAAAGAATAAGAAAGAAGACGGAGGACGTGCTGATTTGAAAAGCATTAAATGCGATGGTGGACGCATCGGGAAAATAAAACAACAGCAAAAAAAATCAGCAGTAAGTAGTAAGTCTGTCCGGAATAAGTGTTCCAACTGTCCGGCATAAATAGTAACTTTGTCCGGAATAAGTTATGCGCTTGTCCAAAAACTAAAGAAAATGACTGATGTGTGTGTCCGGAAAAAAATGAATTTATTAATAAAGAGAAGGAAAAAAAATAGGAGGACGGATGTTGAGTAACTAGTCTTCAGTCTGTGTAGGAGCGGCAAAATGAAGTGAGTGATTTGAGACGCATTAATGAGGGATGAAGAAATTTGTACGAAACGAGGACTAAACTAAACAAAGAAAGGAAAATTATTTCTGGGGAGAGTGCGCACTCAGCCGCGTCTGCTGACTGGGTTGCCCACATCAGCCAGTGTGCTGACTGGGTTAGCAGCGTCCGTGACGCGAGCATTCAACAAACATTTCCCAAAGAAAATACCCTTAAGTTGTTTTGTTGAAAATTAAGTGGCAGTTGGAGTCCGTTACAACTGTTAACAGGCTTTGAAGCCTAGTGGGCTCAAGCCTTTAGATGTTGGGTCGAAACGTGTAGGCCTTTTCTCAGGGCTAGCAGACCACAAGGGACTTTTTGGAAAGCATCACGATTTTTTTGAGAAAATACTATGTATTTTTTTTAGTTAGATCCCAATTCTCAACACATGTAATTCACACGTTGGAAAAAAATTACTGGTTAATTTAAGTCTAGAAATTACCAACTGTATTAGTCCTAAGGAACTTTGTTGAGACAAAATTCCGAGCACACATGCATACAAAGTTTGCGCCAACAAATTGTTGACAACCACAAGGAGTTGAACTGAGATTCTAAAACAGCTTCCCGACATGTTCGCGACATGAGTTTGTTTCAAGAAGGTTGAAGACAGTGGTCCACGATGTTGCAACTGATAAATCTTTTTCGCCATTTAAGTTTTGGTTGTAATTATGTTGTCGAGCTCAATTAATGGTGGGATCAATATATCACGCCCGATATATTCTGCCTTAATTCCGAACATTAGCTTACATGCACATAATTAAGCAAGGCATCGTAATTCGTAATCATCTTCTTTAGATAGACCAGGACATTATAATCTTCCATGGATACGTTTTGGAGCTTTGTATTCAAAGGTAAATCTGGTTTTAAATCGTGACTTTTTGAAACAAAAAGTGGATCTTGTGTTTTGTGGTATATTGCAATTAACAATCGTGACTTTGTATTTTGTGGTATATTGCAATTAACAACTTGAACTATCTCTCAATATTACTTTGGACCATTGAACTAATTAAGAACATGTCAATCATTTCCCATTTCTTTCGTTCAGGAATTACTTTGTTCCCCTCAATTTTTAGAGTTTGTTAATTTTTGACATATTTAGGTTATTTTTCAATTTTTCGTATTGCTTTCCAAGGGCACTTATAAATCAAACTATATCTTAATTCAGATTATATCGGATGCTATTTTTTTAAAACTAAATCAGATATCCGATTTGATCTAGATTTTACTATAAACTTAGGATTATAATCATGATAGACAAATACACATAACATAGAATAAATAATAGTGAATATGACAAAACCCAGTAGATTTTTGAAGTTTAAAGAATGAGCAGTTACAAAACAAAACGCATACTTGGTGACTGGAACGCTTTAAAATTTAGACGTGCAAATTGTTATTTACCCTAATTTTTACTTATTTGTTGAAGTCTTCAAATAATTATCTTTGATGAGAGGAAATAATGAAAATGAAATGAATAGAAGACTGTCATGCTAATGGTGTTGCTGCCATCATAGCCATAATTTTGGTGTTACTTGTTGGACTCTACCGTTGGTACAACATCAACATTTCCGACCAACCAAAATAGATAATTTAGAAATTCAACTCAATTTCCATCATCTTTTTACTCTAACACACTATAAAAGCCTTGCATTTAATAACAATTTTTGACATATCCCTTCCATTTCAGTCATATCGGGCTTAAATTGATGCATGCATGCAAGTAAACACAAGTCACACCCACACCAAGAAGAAAGATAGGAAACACACAAATTCGACAGCAATATCTTACTCTTGGATATCTACTTTTGCATCTGAGAAGAGTCGGATTTTTTTTATTGTAGTATTTAAATTGGATTTAGCTCAACAATAACCTTAGGTCAATTGGTATTTATCAATTATCACGTGTACTCTTCAAATTCAAAGATCTTTTCTCTTATGTATTTCTTTGGACTTCAAAACAAAGTTGAATAAATTCACAATTGGGGTTCAAATTCCTATTCTACTCGTCTCTTGTAAATCTCAAGTATTACATGGAATTTTACAAAAGAATGGAGAGAGGGGGGCTAATGCTATACATGAAACTAAAATAAATGTCATATAAAGGCCTTAGTATTACGTTAACAAAGTGAATATAAATACACAAAATCTCAAAATAATATAAAAGGCAACCAAGGGATTGGAAATCATCCGAAACAATTGCTTAGATTTAGGGCCTACATCATTTGATTGAGGTAACTAATTGAACCATCTTTGGTTGTCCTAATAAATTTGGCCCACGATGATTCCAAAAAAAGTTTTTGTCTGGCAACAAATTTCTCATCAACTTCAAGCTTCCAAGTTCCAACAAAGCGAGCCTTCAAATCTTACGTATGAGATGATTAGTTTAGGATGCCCAAATTGATAGGCAACTTAAGCCTCACACTTGTGAAAAGCTCGATAGCGGAGAGGTTTTGGTACCAAAAGATTAAGTTAATTAGATCCTCTATCATTTTCATCTCCTCTCCTGACAATGATGCAAACCTGCACCACCTAATGATTTTGGTATCTTTCTCTTAATACGATCTAACTCGTTATACATGACGAACACGTATGGACCACATCTGCACATGGTTGCAGTATTCCTCATGTCATGCATCCAGACCACTATGTATATATGACCAAATCCAAAATATATACCCTATAAATACTTCTCAGATTAAATAACATATAACAATGATACACTCTTATATAACATCACAACAATTTCCCTAAATAAAAGATACAACATCACTAACAATAAAAGACACATTAAAATGGTAAGTTTGATTAATGTAGTATTAGAGTTCAAGAAGGAAACCTCCAAAACCTGTGAAAGCTGGAAGTCCTGGTTTGCACAAACAAAGCTATTCAACTGGTGATGTACAACAATGGCAGATGAACCCCAGCCAAGAAGTTTACAACAATCCTCCCTAACTCATGCAAGTAAGCAATCACTTGGTTTGGTGACATTGAGAGATGAAGCTAATCATCAAAACAGTAAACATGAAAGACCCACATGGACGGCTTGAACTGTAAAAGAAGTTATTGGCCTTCATACAGACCAAAACAAGACATTGTCTGAGCATTGGAAGCCATGTGATGTGGGCAACATCCACACCTCTCCACAACTGTTCTTCCATTTCTATTCCAACAACTGTTAACAATGATGTGTCTGTAACACACTGTGCTGCTTAAAACTTTCTTAGTGAAAACAGTACTGGTTTGAGAACATTTTCTTACCACCATCACTAGTGGCCAAACATTGCCCTGTAACACCATTTTAATTTTATACGAATTATCTACTATCTATTCTACCTGAGCCCGAATGCGAATGCAATCCATATACTACATATGTAATTTGTTCCATAATTCTGATTAATTCAAGACTAAGAATCTACAAACTGTACTGATCTGTGCCCAAAAAGTAGTAGAAACTGTGGTCACGCATGATCAGTCTGCACAGAGTTGGAGCAAAGAAACAGGAGAAGTTGAGGTTTTGCTAGTGATCCTCTCTTGACTAGCAACAAGGTCCATAATTAGATCAACAAAAGCAAGCATTATGACCTTGTGAGTCTTCCTATGGTTGAGATGGAGATAGCAATGGAGAAGCCTCTTCAATCCTTGCAAGTCCCTCACACCATTCGCCTCCACCATCTCCTCCATCGACACCCTGAAGTCCCTGTAAGGGTCGTCCGAGCTCAACACCAAAGGCACAGCTCCGGCCACCTCCGGGGAAATTTGGCCACATGGGTCGTCGAAAGATCCGATCTTTTTAAGACCCAAGTCGAGGTTTTGGTCCTTCTCCTCCTCCATGATGGAGTTGGTGGTTCTAGGGGAGAAGAAGAACCTTGTGGAGCTTATGGGCCCGGTTGGGGGGTCAAGATCATCCAAGGAGGAGGAGCATTTGAAGAAGGTTGTGTCGCGGAAGGAGGAGGAGGAGGTGGAGGTGGAGGGTGGAGTGCAATAGATGGAGTTGAAGGAGGAAGTACTGGATGTAGGGAAGAAGTTGGAGTTGGAGTTGAGGTTGCATATTGGTGGGACGGGGTTGAAGCTTGTGATGGCTTCTTGGATGGATTTGATGGAGGACTTGAGGGTCTTGGGTTTGCCCATTTTGTTTGTTTAGTGGAGTGTTGGAGAGAGTGGGAGGGTTTGTATTGGTGGGAAGGAGAGAAATTTTCAAGGCTAGCTTAATTTGGATTTATAACCTAGTCATGCTTCAGTTTCTTAATTTGCATCAACACCCCTCATTTATAATACAATGTCGTTATAACCCTTATTTTTAATTATTTTGTCTCCTATCCTTCATTTTCAATCTATAATTGCGTTTATAGTTTATACCCTCTTGTTAGTATAGGCGGATTGGATGGACAATTACTGATTTACTGTAGTTTAAAATTTAGTTAGTGATTTAAAAGATTGACATACTCTTCAATGTGACTAAAGAACTTGTTTTGAAGGTCATGCAAGTAAATTTCATTTACATGCGGGAAATTAAATGGCGCATTTTATTATTTTTGATGATCTAGAATTCTCCGGCATCCGCCTCCACTTGGGTTAGACGGGTTGCGATTCTAAACTGGAGATGATCCACACCATTTGTACCAGGGATGTTTGACATGCGAAATGAGATTTCGAACCCGCATCTTCGTGCACTCACCCCTAACCACTCAACTACGCCCATTGGGGACAAATGATGCATTTTGTTATTCACACATTGTGTGTATTTTAGTTTTGTTGCATATTATATATCCCTAGTTTGTTCCACGTCTAGGACCGCATGCATTGACATGTCATTCACATAAGTTTGGAGAAGTTCAATATGTTTTTATGAGACGAGAAAGAAAGTGTAGTTTTTTTGGAATAACTTGTCAATTCTTTTCTTTCGAAGGGGTTAATTACAAAAAATGGGAAGTACCCAGCTCTAGTCCAGGACTCTAGGGTACGAATGTAATAAAGAGAGAATAATGAAGTGTATGAATATACTCAATAGCCAAAAATCAAGGGTAACAAAATACCTCTTCCGTTACTCTTTTATATCGCTACTTTTGATTCAACCAGTATCACTAATATATATTGGGAACTACTATTCGTCGTCGGAAAACTACTTAAATCGCCCCCAACAATTACCATTTTTTCCTTCACAATTCATTGAATAACCATTTCGTCCAGTTTCTTAAAACAATGTTTTTGCCTCAGTTTTCCTCAGATTCTCAGTACCAACACAACGAAAATGTCTGACGAAGTGCCTGGATCTGGTGAATTAAGTGAGACGGAATTTTTTTCCGTCTCAGGCGTTTGTCTAAGCCGCCTCATCCAAGGATGAGGCGTCTTGCTGGGACGCCTCCTCCTTGACGGGGGCGGCTTAGCTAGACGCCCCTACCTTGGAGGTGGCGACTAAGCCAGACGCCCCATCCTTGGATGAGGCGCCTGGCTTAGGTGCCTCCTCCATGGACGGGTGTCCCAGCCAGACGCCCCCTCCAAGCTAGGGGCGTCCCAGCCAGACGCCCCTGTTTTTTTTATTTTTAGTTTATTTATTTTGTGTTATTTTAAATTATTTCAGGTTCCGTTGAAATATTTTGGTGGTGATGGAGTATATTACAGATTTTTTGATAGTAAACAAGTATTTACAACAATCGAGGAAACGTGTAAACAGGCAAAACAAGTTGTCATTGGAGCCTGATTTTTTTAGTAATATCATCCTGCAAATCAAAAGAAGATAATCGAACGGATTGTTATCTAAGATGTGATCGAAGAAATGAAATGGGTTCTTGTCATACGAATATTGCACTACGGAAGAACACGAAAAGAAAAAGTTACGGTTGTCGTTTTTTGGTAAAGGTAGTCGAGCGACGGGATCGTGGTGGATGAGCCGTTGTTTCTAATAGTACTTATGGACAACACAAGCAAAGACTTGCAATTTATCTAGAGGGTCACCGACAGATCAGCGGTCTTAGTTCTGAGGCAAAACAAATTGTTCGTGATATGACTGAGGCACAAATGAGACCATGTAACATTTTGTTGGCAGTAAATGAGAAATTCTCGGAGGATAATCCAAATCAGAGACACATTTATAACTTCAGAGAGTACACGAGGAGGACGAAATATGAAAACAGGAATCCCGCTCAGCAGTTTCTCAGTCAGGCAGTGCTATATAGGTACTTACATTGGATTATGGAGGATGAAGAAACTAATGTTCTCACTCACGCATTTTTGGCACATCCTACGTCAGTTCAGTTGTTGCGCACATACCCTTTCGTAATCTGCATGGATTCGACGTATAAGACGAACAAGTATAAGATGCCTTTGTTTGAGATGGTTGGGGTTACTCAAGTAAACATGAATTTCCTCGTCGGTTATGCGATTTTGAAGGATGAGGCCGAGTCTAGTTACCGGTGGGTGTTGGAGAAATTGCGAGATATGTTATTGGAAAATGTTAGCCTGACTGCAATAATAACGGACAGGGAGTTGGGTTTGATGCGACCAGTGGCACAGGTGTTTCCTCAGTCTGCTCATTTACTTTGCACCTGACATATCAACAAAGACGTGTACAACTATGCATACCACGTATTCGGCAAGATGAAGCAGTTTGCAGAGAGTTTTAGGCGTGGAAAGTGGAGGAGGGTCATGCTTTCTGATTCACAGACGGATTATTATAGAGCAGTCCGTAATCTGAAAGATACTTTCCAGACCTGGCCAGTGCTCACAGTGTATCTTGAAGACATATGGTTAGTGCATAAAGAAAAATTTGTGTTGAATTGAACGAATAAAGTCCTTCATTTCGGCAACACTACGAACTGTAGGGTGGAAAGTGCTCATTCCGCTCTCAAAGAGTGGATTAATACATCGACTGCAGCTCTGGACACTCTTTTCGATTGCGTGAACTCGGCCATTGAAATGCAGTTGACGAATATTCAAAATTTTCTTGAAGATTCGAGACGTCAAAATTTGTCAAACTATACTTTGTGTTATCATATAAATGGTCGAGTTTCACATCCCTTGGGGGGGCTCCCGCAGCGCCCGCCCGTTGGGTCGGGCGTCTCCCCTGAACGCCCGACTTTTTTTTTAATATACAAGAAAAAAACAAGACAGTTTACCAGATTCAGGTAGACCGGGACGTCTGCTGACTCTTTTCCGGGCCCCCGAGACATGCTTTTGGGTGAATATGAGTGTAATACAAAGAGAGAGTGGTGTTAGAAGAGTGAAATGAAGAGTTATATAAGTAGAAAGGACATAAGGGAAAAATGATAATTGGTTGAGGCGATTTAAGTAGTTTTCCGGCGATGAATAACAGTTCAGTATATATTCAATAATTATTCAATAAGACATTTAAATTAATGAGAGTGTAGAAGGAAGCTACTATGTTAAACATGCATGCTCTACAGTCTACTTGTAAGTTATTGATAAATAAATAGGTAATATGTGACACATACTATAAGAAAACATAGCGAACTATGATAATCTCCAACTTATTACGGCCGTACATAAAGTGTGTTGAATTATTTATATATAGGAGAATATATTATATTAAAGAGTGAGTATCCAAGTCAAATTCCATTAGTGATATTGAAAAAACCTAAAATGTTATAATCTAGAATATTGTAGAAATCCATATCGTATGGATCGATTCAGGAGGTAGAACCCTAGATTTGTCCCTTGAGGTGGATCTCATGGATTGTGGGTTGTGCCAGCAATTGGGGCACACCAAGATCTCGTGTGGATATTGGTGGTGCTAGAGAGAGGTGATTAATGAGAACAGATTCGTCGAGAGGAGGAAGAAGACTCGTGGGACAAGAAAGAATAAAGTGGTTATTATTAATCATAGGTGTGGAAACCTCTTTTATAGAGGTGTTAAGTCGGTTGACCGAATTCAGGTATCTGGTTATCCGATTATCAATACAATAGGTGTACATCAAATGTTTATATTAAATACATGAATTCTTAATTCTAATATACCCTCTCAAGTTGGAGAATGGAAATTATGCATTCCCAACTTGGATACGAGCCTTTCAAAATGTGAGCAAGGTAGAGCTTTAGTGAATACATCTGAAATATGCTTAGAACTGCCGAGGTACTTGGTTTGAATTATTTCAGTCTTGATTTTCTCCCTTATGAGATGATAGTCAATCTCAATATGCTTGGTCCTCTTGTGGAAAATAAGATTTGCCACAATATGAAAAGCAGACTGGTTATCACAGTAAAGAGATTTGTTGCAGATGGGTGATTAATAGCAAGGTCTTTCAAGAGGGTGATGAGCCATGTGATCTCACAAGAAATGTTGGCCATGGATCTATACTCCGCTTCAATAGAAGAACGAGAGATTGTTGCTTGTTTCTTGGCTTTTCATGAAATTAGAGAGCTGCCAATAAAGATTGCAAATCCATTAGTGGAGCGACGAGTGAGAGGATAGCTGGCCCAATCTGAATCACAAAACCCTTTGAGAAGCATTTGGTTGTGTGTAGCAAAATGAAGTCCCTGACAAGGAGCACCTTTATCATATTTGATGATTCTAAACGCTGCTTTAGGTTTATTCATAAATTGGCTAAGGTAGTTCACTGGAAAAGTTATATCAGGTCGCGTGATGGTGAGATAAAGTAGTTTGCCAATTTATCTCCTGTATTGAGTGGGATCAGCAAGAGCTTCACCAGGGTCCTCTACCAATCTGTGATTAACTTCAAGAGGAGTTGGAGAAGGTTTGTCTCCCAATAATCATGTTTCTTTAAGTATCTGTATTGCATATTTTCTTTGGTTCAAGTTTATGCCCTTGTTCCAATCATGTTCCAATCCTAGAAAGTATCTTAGCTTGCCTAAGTCTTTGATGTGAAAATGTTGTTTCAGAGTGTCTTTAAGTTGAGTAATTACTTCATTGTTAGTTCCTGCAATCAAAATATCATCTACATAAATTAAAATTTTAGTGAATGAGTACTTAGTTTTAGATGTAAACAAAGAATAGTCTGCTTTAGATTGTTTATAGCCAAAATGTTGTAATGAGGTAGATAATTTTTCAAACCAGCATCTAGAAGATTGTTTAAGGCCATATATAGATTTTTTTTAATTTGCAGACCATGTTGTGTCCTTGATTTTGAAAACCAGGTGGACTTTTCATGTAGACATACTCTTTAAGTTCCCCTTACAAAAAGGCATTGTTAACATCTAATTTGTGAAAAAACCAATTATTAGCCGCAACTAGATGTCATAGTGCGCATAGTTACCATTTTGGTGACTGGGCAAAGGTGTCATGAAAATCCAATCCTTCTATTTGATCAAAGTCTTTGGCTACTGATGCATTGCATACATTGCATCATATGTCTTTCATTTAGATTAATTTTATATCAATAAATGCTACTAAGGTATGTGTTTAGTCTTATTTACAGAATACATGATCCTGAATGCAAATTACCCATATCCCGAGCATAAACACGTGCAAAAGACTCATTTCTATCATAAAGACCGATTCAAGATTATCAGGATTCAAATTGAAGTTCATCCAAGCATAAAAGCATTCAAAGACCTAATTACAAAAAGGTCAGGGACTTAATTGCAAAAGCCGAGGACCCGACTGCAAATTACGAGTACCAAAAGATTATTTTGGAGAAGTTCTAAAGAAAAATCAATTTGGATCTCCAAATATATGAAGAAATTAACTCAGATCTCCAAAGATATGTAATAATTAATTCGGACGCGCAAAGGACAGCTAAAACATGCCATAAACACACAGGAAAAATCCGGATCGATTCCGAGCCAAAAAGGTGGCGATTCCGCTGCACCTCATGTACAAAATGCGGCGATTCCGTCGCACAAAAGTTGATCCGTGCGCTCAAATTTTTATCAATGGTGTATTGACGCGTGTACGTTCCTTTTATGTATTAGGATCCTCGGTTGAGGCTATAAATAAGACTGAATCATGTATTGGAAGGGGCTCCTCTCCTCCTCTTCTTTTTAGCAATAAAATTCTATTCTTTTATTTTGTGTTTTTAGTTTTCTTTCGTAGTTTCTCTAGAACCCCTTCTCTTTCCTTCCATCCATGAGTTTCTAACTCTCTACAAATGGTGGGGGTGACGGATTTAGGGTGATGAGAAGAAAATTACGTTATTATTTTAATTTCGTGTTAGTATATTTTGATTACTTGAGTTTATGTTGAGTGATTTATCATGTAATGCTTTATAACTAATGTGATTTATTATAAGTTTCAGAATTCTCTAATCAAAACCCGACATCTAAACCTCCACCCGCTGGACTCTCATCCATATTTGTTTTCTTTTCTTTTTAGTTTTTTTCTTTTGTTGTTCTTGCTTTAGATAATTAAAAAACCAAAAATTTCAAACCGACCTTATTTCTCTTTCTTTCTTTCCTTAATCGAAAATCACAAAAATAACAATATGTCTTCCTCCTTGTGTTCGACCCGTACTTGCCACGTCTTCATTGACGCCGTGCACTTGCGGTATAAATTTAATTCTCATCAGCTACTAGCCTAGCTTTATATCTTTCTATTTTCCCGTTGACATTATATTTTATTTTATAGGCCCACTTGCATCCAATGAGTTTCTAATCATAAGGTAAAGTAACAATATCCCAAATATCATTGAGTTTTAAAGCCTCTACTTCATTTTGCATGGCTCCTACTCACTTAGGATTATTACAAGCTTCTTTATAACTATTAAGTTCAATAACAAAATCAATATTTATGCAAGAAACATGCATATTTTTTAGAACTATTAGGTTCGGATACTTGGTCCCCCTTTTGGCAGTGTTGATTAAAGGGAGACTTACCTCTGATTCATTTGGGTGTTGTAGTGTGTCATGTTGAGTTGTATCTGCAATATTTGTTCTTAAGTGTAGGACACACAAAAAAATTAAGCATGACAAATATTACTTGAGGTCTGGATGATCTTCTTGGTGCAACAATGGTTGTTCTGGCCTCATTTATATCATGTGCTTGGGTAGTGGGAACTTCAGTAGCAATTTCCATGTCATCTTGAGCATTGACAAGGATATTTTGATCATCAATAGAATTATCTAGATCCTGAATGTGTTGGGTGGGTATGTTCTTATCTTGATGAGGGTTACAATGAATGTTACTACTAATATCTAGTTGTCCAGTGATGTAATTAGGTATGACATTAGCAATGTCTTTAATGGTTGAAGAAGTATCAATTTTATAAGGAAAAATGTGTTCATAAAAAACTACATCTCTACTAAAAATAATTTTTCTATTTTGAATGTCAAAGAGTTTGTATCCTCTCTTATCATCAGGGTAACCTAGAAAGACACATTTATGAGTCATTTTATCAAATTTATTGGTTATTTGTAGGCTGGTTGAATAACACAGACATCCAAAAACTCTTAAATGGGCATAATTAGGTGGTTGTTGAAACAACACTTCATAGGGTGTTCTATAGTTTAAGATTTTGGTTGGCATTATGTTGATTAAATAGGTGGTAGTTAAAATGCAATCACTCCAAAAAAATCATAGGAATATTTGATTTAAATTGAGAGCCCTAGAAATCTCAAGGATATGCCTATGTTTCCTCTCAACAATTCCATTTTGTTGAGGGGGTATATGGGTAGCTTGTTTCATGCAAAATACCATTAGTCATGAATAATTCCCGCATGTTGTTAGACAGAAATTCCTGCCCATTGTCACTTCTTATTCTTTTGGCCTTCATTTCAAATTGATTCTGAACCATAATGAGAAAAGCTTTGATGATAGTGTATGTGTTTGATTTTGCTTTCATGAGGTATGTCCATGTAGTTCTACTAAAGTCATCAACTATAGTGAGGTAATGATGGTAACCATTTAAAGAAGCAGTAGAAAATCTTCCCCAAATATCACTCTGTTGTTCTTGTTTACGATTCTACTGCTATTGATTCATCCGCTGTGGGTTTTAGTTGTACCAGAGGTCAGGTCCTTGTCAATCTGATTGATAAGGAGCATGTTGTTGGCTTTTTGGCCTTAATCTATGTTTTGATGATTTAATTAACCTAATCTTAATTATGATGATGTAGAGTAGCACACATATTGCATTGCATATATATTGTATTGTGCTAACCTCTACAGGTGATCAAGACTCAAGAAAGAAGGAAATGAAGTAAAGACATGTAATTAAAGCTAAATTGAAGACATGTAATCTTGATTTATTTTGAGTCTTAGGAACATGTGTAAATTGAGCATACAAGAGTTAAAAACCAATCACATACACACTAGGCTCCTTAGAGAAGTCACACACAAAATTTCACCTTATTTGGACTTCATTAGATCACCCAAACCTTAGTCGGAAATCACTTATAAACTTAAACCCAGATTTCATGTGTGAACCGGTCGACCGAACCAGTTCTCAGTTCGACCGGTTTATAACAGACTCTCCACAGTGATTTTACCGAACTCTACCGGTCGACCGGTTCTACCTTTTCGGTCGACTGATCCCGGATTTTAATATGACCGTTTTTCTTGTCGTATTCCTATAACGGTTGTATTCGTATAAAACAAAACTTAACCCCAAAATACATTCAGTAACCGGTCGAACGAAGACCTTGTTTCGGTCGACCGGTTGAACATATTTTCAGAAACCAAATTCCCTGCTATCGGTCGACACATTTCTCGTTCGACCGATTGACCTTTGTCTCAACTGAATCCCCTTCTCGGTCGACCGCCCCATACTTTGGTTCGACCGATTCACTTAAGTAGAGTTAAGTTCTAGCTCGTTTGTCCGACCGAATATTCTTTTGTTCGACCGTTCTCTTTGAAATCAAGTTAACGGTCGACCGGTTTACTAGTTTCGGTCGACCGGTTCTGGACAGATTTGCAGCCTGATTTTCTGCTTTGTGTATCTTGCACAAAACCCAATCAAATCTATCCCCAATGGCTAGAATACCTTAGGAGCTTATAAATAGAGGATCAAGACTTGTTGTTAACACAACTCTCCAACTCCAATTGTCCCAACTCATTTGAGAGAAACCTCAATCCTCAAAGCTCCCATTTCTACACTCTATAAGCCTAAACTTCACACACTTGATCAATTACTCATCCTACTCAAAGTGTGCTCAATTAGAGAGTGAATCCCACTCAGTTACAAGTGTTGTCAAAAGAAGCAAGGACTTCAGTGAAAGCCTGAAGTGTCCCTCTCGGATTGTGAGAGGAAGAATTCAAGCAAGCGAGGGTTGTTCGCGTTGCTTGTGGTGTAAAAGGCGTTCTCTCCCGGCCCGGAACGGGGAGTGGTTAGTGAAGACGTAGGCGGAGCTCGCGGAGTCGAGCGGAGCTTACAAGAGAGGACTATGACCCGGGTGGGGTGCCGAACCTCTATAAAAACGCCGTGTCTTCTTGTGGTTTGCATGTTATTTCCCTACTAGTCTTTAAATTGTTTCCGCTGCGTTTATTGCTTGATTAGTTAGGGATTAGATTAATAGTGATTAGTGGACCCATAACCCACACGATCCAACATTTGGTATCAGAGCCTTGTTAGCTAAATTCTATACTTAATCGTATTTTTAGCATGGCTAGCACATCTAATCACTTAGAGAGTTTATGCATCACAAGGCCTCCTTTGCTTAATGGGTCAAATTATGATTATTGGAAAAATAGAATGAAAATATTTTTAATATCAAATGACCTTAAGTATTGGAAGTTTATTCAAAATCCATACATACCCCTAAATGAAGATGATTTAGATTCTCTATCTAGGGCTCAAATGAAAGAAATTGAAATGAACTCTAAAATCATGAACATTCTTTATTGTGGCCTTAATGAGGGAGAATACAATAGAATTAGGGGTTGTGAAAGTGCAAATGAAATATGGCATAGGTTACAAATGCATCATGAGGGTGATAGTAAAACTAAAGAAACTAGGGTTAGTCTTCTCATGCATAAATATGAAATATTTTCTATGCAAATCGGTGAGAACATAAGCGACATGAACACTCGCTTCACCGATATCACTAACTCTCTTTTGATTGTTGGAAGAAGGATAAATGAAGGAGAGATGACTCGAAAATTCCTCCGGTCATTGAGCAACGATTGGGAAGACAAGGTCGTGGCAATCGAAGAATCGCACGATCTTTCAAAATTAAAGATGGAGGAACTCATTGGAAATCTCATGGCCTATGAGCTCCAATTTAGTCATCGAAGAGAGAAAGAAGCTTCAAAGAAAAACTCCACCTTGGCATTACATGCAAATTTAGATGAACCAAGGAGGAGTATATAAGATGAGGACATAGAAGTCCTAGCCAAAGACTTCTTCAAATACCTTAAGAGGGATAAGGGAGAAAAGAATGAAAGAAGAGGTAGAAGAAGTGAGAAAAGAGAAAAAGAAAAAGAGAGGGAGGAGAGTGAAAATGAGAGAAGAGAAGGGGAGAAGAAAAATGAGAGAAGGGAGAGGAGAAAAGAAAAGAAAAGGAGAAGAGCAAGAGAAGAGAAAGGAAGGAGGAAGCACACAAGGCTACATGGGATGATTCTTCATCACCATCATCATCGTCTTCTTCCTTGCAAAGTAGAAGAGAAGTGGCTCACTCATGCTTCATGGCTATTGAAGATCAAAGTGAGGTAGATTCTAACTCTTGTTCTAGTAATTCATGCTCAACTAAGTCTTATTATAGTGATAGCTCAAACTCTAGTGCAAATAATGAAAATTATACACATGATGAGCTTCAAAATGCATTCCATGACTTAGTTAAACAATATGAGATCATTTGTGATAAAAACAAGAATGCTAGAAAGTTAATCAAAGATCTCCAAAGCCAAATTGAAACATGCATGAATGAGAAGAATGAGGTGGTTGCTAAACTAGAAAATTATGCATCAAATTTTGATAAATCAAAAGCAACACCTATAGATTGTGAACAATTAGATCTTCAAGCTTGCAATGTGCAATTAAGAAAAGATCTAGAAAAATTCACACATGGAACTAAGATGCTTAACATGCTATTAGGTAGTCAAAGACAATCTTTGCAAAAACATGGGTTAGGATACAATGCAAAATTGAAAAACCATGTATCTCACACTACTCTAAATGGAAAGCACTTAGTTGTAAACCATAGTTCCTCAAGTGTGTGGGCTCCCAAAACCAAAATGGTTTGGGTTCCCAAAGCTAACATTCAAGGACCCAAAGTCATTTGGGTACCTAAATCTACTCTTGTAGGAGCTTGATGAGGAGATTGGTGGTGGCCGGGTGAGCTCAAGAGTCAAATTCAAATCCGGTTGCATCACCAAATGAGATTGGAGCTAAATTCGAATTCAACATTGGTATAAATTCCTATCTATACAATTCATGTTAAATTAACTCTAATCTAGCTTCATATGCTTAATTGACATATCATATAGTTTAATTCATTGCAAATCATATACTCTATTCATTGCAAATCATTTATCACATCCATTGATTCTAAATGTCAAATTTTAAATGGATGTTAGAATAAGGCTTAAGTTGAAACTTAAATAAACTTAACTTGAATCATACTCATTGTTTCCATATAGCCTTATTGATAGGGGGAGCTTAAATGTTATATCTTTTAAAGTAATGAAGTGCAAAATTTAGGGGGAGCAACTTCATTACAAGACATCCAAATTCTATGCTTAAAGTCATATTAATTTTTGTTTTTGATGGATGTCAAAGGGGGAGAGATAATTAAGGGGGTAACTTGGAATTTGGCATAAAATTGAACAAAAACTATGCACATCCATAGGGGGAGCATTAATATGCATAGTTTACATATACAAATTCCATGTATTTAGATAGAATTAAGATATAGGTTGTCATCATCAAAAAGGGGGAGATTGTTGGCTTTTTGGCCTTAATCTATGTTTTGATGATTTAATTAACCTAATCTTAATTATGATGATGTAGAGTAGCACACATATTGCATTGCATATATATTGTATTGTGCTAACCTCTACAGGTGATCAAGACTCAAGAAAGAAGGAAATGAAGTAAAGACATGTAATTAAAGCTAAATCGAAGACATGTAATCTTGATTTATTTTGAGTCTTAGGAACATGTGTAAATTGAGCATACAAGAGTTAAAAACCAATCACATACATACTAGGCTCCTTAGAGAAGTCACACACAAAATTTCACCTTATTTGGACTTCATTAGATCACCCAAACCTTAGTCGGAAATCACTTATAAACTTAAACCCAGATTTCCTGTGTGAACCGGTCGACCGAACCAGTTCTCAGTTCGACCGGTTTATAACAGACTCTCCACAGTGATTTTACCGAACTCTACCGGTCGACCGGTTCTACCTTTTCGGTCGACTGATCCCGGATTTTAATATGACCGTTTTTCTTGTCGTATTCCTATAACGGTTGTATTCGTATAAAACAAAACTTAACCCCAAAATACATTCAGTAACCGGTCGAACGAAGACCTTGTTTCGGTCGACCGGTTGAACATATTTTCAGAAACCAAATTCCCTGCTATCGGTCGACACATTTCTCGTTCGACCGATTGACCTTTGTCTCAACTGAATCCCCTTCTCGGTCGACCGCCCCATACTTTGGTTCGACCGATTCACTTAAGTAGAGTTAAGTTCTAGCTCGTTTGTCCGACCGAATATTCTTTTGTTCGACCGTTCTCTTTGAAATCAAGTTAACGGTCGACCGGTTTACTAGTTTCGGTCGACCGGTTCTGGACAGATTTGCAGCCTGATTTTCTGCTTTGTGTATCTTGCACAAAACCCAATCAAATCTATCCCCAACGGCTAGAATACCTTAGGAGCTTATAAATAGAGGATCAAGACTTGTTGTTAACACAACTCTCCAACTCCAATTGTCCCAACTCATTTGAGAGAAACCTCAATCCTCAAAGCTCCCATTTCTACACTCTATAAGCCTAAACTTCACACACTTGATCAATTACTCATCCTACTCAAAGTGTGCTCAATTAGAGAGTGAATCTCACTCAGTTACAAGTGTTGTCAAAAGAAGCAAGGACTTCGGTGAAAGCCCGAAGTGTCCCTCTCGGATTGTGAGAGGAAGAATTCAAGCAAGCGAGGGTTGTTCGCGTTGCTTGTGGTGTAAAAGGCGTTCTCTCCCGGCCCGGAACGGGGAGTGGTTAGTGAAGACGTAGGCGGAGCTCGCGGAGTCGAGCGGAGCTTACAAGAGAGGACTAGGACCCGGGTGGGGTGCCGAACCTCTATAAAAACGTCGTGTCTTCTTGTGGTTTGCATGTTATTTCCCTACTAGTCTTTAAATTGTTTCCGCTGCGTTTATTGCTTGATTAGTTAGGGATTAGATTAATAGTGATTAGTGGACCCATAACCCACACGATCCAACACATGTATCTGCGGTCTGCACTGGTCAGACATATTTTGAAGGGACAACAATTGTCAAGTAGCTGGATAGGAAATGGGAAGCTTGTTGCTTACGGAATTTGCAGGTTTGAATCTTGTCCCCACTTGTAAGAGCATCCCCGTTCATTCGTCTTCGCTCTGCGTAGACTTATTGCGAGAATGAGCCGAAACAACACAAAGTATCAGTCAAAATGTTCATGAATCAATTCAAAAGACATACAAGTAGTAGAAATGTTTATAGGAAAAGAAATTCTAGTTTGTTTAGCTAAAAGACAACTATCACAATGTATATCATGGTCTACAAAAACATTTCTATCAGTATTAGCTATCAACTGAATTATACTAGGAGGTGTATGCCCCAATCTTCTATGCCAATCAGCCTGTTTCTTATTTGCATTCAATGTTATTGAACTAGTGTTTTCTCCTGTAAGTTGTTGGTCTGTGTAGATGTAGAGGTCACCAATTTCCCTACCCATACCAATTATCTTCTTCTAAACAGTTTCCTGAATTAGACAAAAAGTAGAATAGAAACTTACACAACTACGTGAACTTAGATTTATACAAAACTTTATATTGTTTTAAGTTATCATTTAGTCTCACATGACCTATGTATTGGGCAATTACAATCTTATCATTGGGTAATTTTATTGGGACAACCATGTGCAGTTTAGTTATATTACTCATTATGGATTTATTTGAGCACATGTAGTTTGTTGCTCCACTATCTATAACCCATGAAGTACTAGTTTTCTAAGAATAACAAGAAGTTATACCTGCAACATTTGCTTGAGCTAAATTTTCTCCTTTATTTAGAATCTACAGTATCCAGCTATCTGTATTGATCTTGGGTGATGTTAGTCTCACCGAGTTGACTTTCAGCTGTGAATAATTTTGCTGACTCTGTCCTATGTTGTTGGTTACCTTGTTGTCCTTCCTTTTGATAAGACTTGCTCTTCTTCTGATTGTTACTGGTTTTTGGAGGAAAACCAACTAACAAGTAGCATTTGTCAACAGTGTGACCTACCTTTTTACAATTTGTACATGTTGGTATGTCATTCTTGCTCTGGTTTTGATTTGAATTGTTGTTGTATCTTGTAGTGTGGGATTTGAACCTCCCACCTCCATTTGCTTCTTGATTGACATCATTTCATGCTTATATTTGTATCTTATATCCATTATCTTACACCTAAACAATGCTACGTGACGAGTTTTATGTTTAGTTTTCAGGAATAAAGAGGTTTGAAGAGAAGACCCATGAAAGGACCCAAAAACAGGAAAAAAGGACTTAATTGTGAGACCTGGGGACTAAGATGCAAGGGAGAAGGACCTGAATGTAAGACAGAAGGACCTAAGAGCAAAACAGAATACTCCACACCATCATGGGGAGTATTTTACCAATTTGATTCGGGTCAGAGCTCCAACAAGTCAAGTAATCGCATCAAAGACCAAGAATACCAGGAAGAAAAGCCCACAACAAATTCCAACGCGATCCGAAGTTTTTGGACCGCTAATTGGCGGTCCATATTACTCAGGATCCGCCCAAATTTCTCCTGGACTTGTATTAATGTTCGTTTAGGCTATTTTTGGTATTGGTTTAGTCCCACATCGGGGGATTGTCCCCAATTAGCTTTTTCCATGCTTATAAATAGAAATCTTCACCTTCCATTGTAATTACCCATTGCTTGGTGGCATTCTCTCTACTAAGGAGTGAGCCTTGAAGCAAAAACTCAAGGTGGAGAAGAATGCTACCTTCAATGTGAGTCATTTGTTAATAAAATAATTCTTCTAGTTTCTTTTAATCTTGTCTTTTAATTTGTGCATGTTTGTTTAGTCTTTCCTTTCATTTTAAGCTTCTTTAATACCTCTTGCTTTCTTAGTTAACTTTCATTTCAGTATTATGCTTTCTTTTGTTAATATAGTTAGTGTAATGAGTAGTGAGTAGTTCCATCCCCTTCGGGGGTGGAGTAGGTGTGTGTACATGTTATGTAGATGGTTTGAATGCTTAATATGAATGTTTTGTGTTGATATTAGTATGCTTGCTTGAATTATTAAGAACCTTACTTGATGGTATCTGCCATAGCTTAGGTACATTCCATGCTTGTCTAAGTGTCTTAATAACAACCTTGCATTGCTCATATTATGCACATAAGTTAGTGTTGTAATGATAGGTCTTGCCATAGTTAGGTACTTCTTATGCATTAACAACACTAACTACTTGAGCTTCTTGTATGCATTTCATATCACACTTATTTCATGTGCACACACACACACTCCACCCCTGAGGGGTTTTCATTCCTGTGATTTTATCTTTTGCATTAGTTGATTAACTTAGTTGTTTAATTCATTTCAGCTTGTTTGTTTACTAGTTTAGCTTAGTGTAGTGTAATACATCTTTCTTCCATTTCTTTACCTCTCGCCTTCGCACAAATCAAGTGTCGACACACCTCCCAGTGGACGACCCGTATTTGTCACCGCTTCAACGCGGCCGTGCACTTGCGGTTAATATAAAATGATCAATCACTTCTCCTCTTGAAGTATTAGAGAATAAACTTTGTTGACAGGTGGGAGTGGAGTGGAAAGCAATATCTAACCCCTTATACAAGAGAATGATTCATTTAAGCCCAAAAGAAACTGAAGAGTTTTATCTTCTTGCTCCTTGTCTATCACTTGCTTAATAAATCCACATGTACAACCACCACAACAGCAAGATGGTGATTTTGAGTATACTGATAGAAGTAACCACCACTTGCTTAATATATGCCTTTCAGCTTGGAGAAGTAACCACCAACAGTGGAGTTGTACTAATTTAATGCATAAAATGACCTTTTCAATTGAAAAATCCTAGGAAGGTTTGTTTGAGCAAATCTATCTTCAAGATCTTTCCACATTTCTATGGCAGTATCGTAATAGATGACACTATAGTTTGTGTTCGACTGATTACCTTTACCCTGACCTAAACCCTTATATCGGTCGACTGACCCCTGTCCTGGTTCGACCATTCACTTAAGTCATAGCCCAAATAGGTTCGACCGTTGCTTAAAGTGGTTCGAATGTTTCCTTAACAATAAGTAAATGGTCGATCGTTTCTCGTCTTGGTCGACCGTTGTGGGACAAAATTGTTGAACTTCGATTTTTGATTTGTGTATGTTACACACAACGGTTATATCTATTGTGTATCTTTCTTCCCCAACGGTTATATCTCTCTAGGAGCTTATAAATAGAGGTTTATACACCTTATTTATATATCTCTCATACTTCCATTTGCTTCATACACTGGAGAGACTTCTCCCGATCTTCAAATCCCCAATCCTACACTTAAGTGCCTAAACTTGACACATTTGATGAATTTCACATCTTACTCAAAGTGTGCTCAAGTTAGAGAGTATTTGATCAACTCAACTCAGTTGTCAAGAAGCAAGTTTCGGTGAAATCCCGAAGTAAGTTGTAAAGGTTTTGGTGAAAACCCGAAGCATCCTTCTTGGATTGTGAGAAAAAGAAACCAAGCTTGCGAGGGTGTTCTCAAGGTTTGCTTTGTAAATGCATTTTCTCTAGGCCCGGAACGGGGAGTGGATAGTGAAGACGTAGGCGGAGCTCGCGGAGTCGAGCGGAGCATGCAAGAGAGGAAGTAGGTGGGTTGCTGAACCTCTATAAAATCATCTTGTCCACTTGTAGTTTTCATATCCATTTCTCTACTTGTATTTATTATTTCCGCTGCATATTTGTAGAGGATTAAGAATTTGATTAGATTTTTATAGGGTCATATCGATCCTACACATAATGCAACTTTCATTTCTCTTGACCAGGTTGGATAAATATTATCTCCGTTAAGTACTTTGAAGACAATATTAGTACCTGGATTGTCGAATGGAAGGATGTTGTAAGAACTGCAAGTTTCAGTGATAGTGGCTTCTGGAGTTGTCATCTTCAATTCTTCTTAGCAACCCTTGATTCCTAAAATCCTCGTTCTTACTTTTGATTCTTGATTGCAGATTTGATTCTTCAAATAAATGCGGAAAATATGTTGGATCTATCGCTCTAATACCATGTAGAACCCTAGATTTGTCCCTTGAGGTTGATCTCATGGACTGTGGGTTGTGCCAGCAATTGGGGCACACCAAGATCTGGTGTGGAGATCGGTGGTGCTGGAGAGAGGTGATTAAGGCAGGAGACCTGACGTTGGTTTAACGAGAACAAATTTGTCGAGAGGAGGGAGAAGACTCGTGGGACAAGAAAGAATAAAAGTGGTTATTATTAATCATAGGTGTGGAAACCTCTTTTATTGAGGTGATAAGTCTGGTTGACCGGATTCTAGCATTCGGTTATCCGATTATCAATACAAGAGGTGTACATCAAATCCTTAGATTAAATACATGAATTCTTAATTCTAACAAATATAATAACGCTCTTAAATTTAACACTCAGGAGGATTTTTCTCTGACACAGAATAATTACAACTCTTACAAAATGAAAGACAACAAATACACAATCTCTTGCAAATAAATGAAATCACAAATGAGCATACAATAAATTAACATGACTCCACGCTGCCAAACAAATGATTCTAACTTTATAAGATATGGAAAATATATATCAAAAAGACGATTATAACTTTCTCTCGTAAGTGGGAACGATCTCTATTAGTCCGACCCACTGCCACTCAACGTTTCCTAAAGAGTCCTTATACACGGACGCGGGCGTCACGGACGCGCCCTACGTGGCTTCAAAAAGTGGCTGAGTCAGCGTCTACTCGGATTGCCATGTCACGCTTTCTTTCCGAACGCGCCTCAAATTGTTTTGAATTTTTTTTTTGACGGTTTTCGAAGAAGGACGGTTCGTTTCCAGATTAGACAGCGGCAGACACCCTACGAACGACGGTTCGGATACCGAGGAAGATAACATATCCAGAACAAAAGGGAGACTCTCGCTTTCTTTCTTTCTTACCTGTGAACGTAGGAAGCGCACCTGTGAAGCATTCCCGACTTTCTTTCCCTGTGAAGCGCACCTTGTAAACGATAATGGAATCTTCAACTCCGGCCGTCGATATCGAACACGTCCCAGAACCGGTGGGTCTCTAATTTTTTCTTTCCGTGGGTTGTTATTTTTTTTTATGAACTTTCGTTTATTAAATTATTGGTTTTAGGGAACCACGTACTACTTCCGGGAATCACGATGCTCCTGGAAGGCCATCCGAAAGCAGTTTGACCGGATGAATAAGGTGGAGAAGGAGGCTTTCCGTAGCACCCCATTCGGTCACTTCCTAAACCTTCCTAACATTACGACGGACAACGAAATAGTCGGTTGGTTCGTCGAGCACTACGATACAGAGGAGGTGGGGCTGAGAATAGGATCAGGGGTAGTTCCCCTTACACCGGAAGACATCGCCCTAATTTTGGGGTTACGTACGCATGGGAAGGCCGTGGTGATGGAACCATTGCGCGTCCAGAAGCGAGACGGGGTGAACCTTGACAACACCCAACTTTTAGTTCATCTCATGGCAAACAGTACCATGGGCGAGACGGAGGAGTACGTTCGTCTCCTGATTTCTTTCATCTTCAACAATTTTTTGTTCTATGATGGAACACTGCGACCGAAGGAATGGTTCATGCACCCTCTGAGGAACATCAAACGCCTAAGCAGCTACGCATGGGCAAGTGCAGTTCACAAAACCCTGGTTGGAGGCCTCGAGAAAGCAAGTTTAGAACTGCAGGAGAGGAAAAAGGCAGGGAATTTCATAATGCGGCAGGGGAACGTCGAAGGTTGTGTTGCCATACTACACGTAAGTTTTTGTTCCTGCTTCACACTTCCTCTCTTCCTCTTTTTTTGTTTTTGTTCTTTTCGGAAGACGATGTGTGTCTGTTCGGAATACGTTGTGAGTCTGTTCGGATTAAGTGGTGGGTCTGTTCGGATTAAGTGGTGGGTCCGTTCGGATTAAATGGTGGGTCTGTTCGGGTTAAGTGGTGGGTCTGTCGGGGTTAAGTGGTGGGTCTGTTCGGATTAAGTGGTGAGTCTGTTCGGAATAAGTGGTGCGTCTGTTCGGATTAAGTTGGGTGTCTGTTCGGATTAAGTGGTGCGTTTGTTCGGATTAAGTGGTGAGTCTGTTCGGATTAAGTTGGGTGTCTGTTCGGATGAAGTGGTGCGTCTGTTCGGATTAAGTGGTGCGTCTGTTCGGATTAAGTGATGCGTCTGTTCGGATTAAGTGGTGCGTCTGTTCGGGTGAGGTGGTGCGTCTGTTCGGATTAAGTGGTGGGTCTGTTCGGAATACGTTGTGAGTCTGTTCGGAATATGTTGTGAGTCTGTTCGGATTAAGTGGTGGGGCTGTTCGGAATATGTGGTGGGGTTGTTCGGATTAAGTGTTGGGTCTGTTCGGAATACATTGTGAGTCAGTTCGGAATACATTGTGAGTCTGTTCGAAATACATGGTGAGTCTGTTCGCATTAAGGGGTGGGTCTGTTCGGATTAAATGGTGGGTCTGTTCGGGTTAAGTGGTGGGTCTGTCGGGGTTAAGTGGTGGGTCTGTTCGGATTAAGTGGTGAGTCTGTTCGGAATAAGTGGTGCGTCTGTTCGGATTAAGTTGGGTGTCTGTTCGGATTAAGTGGTGCGTTTGTTCGGATTAAGTGGTGAGTCTGTTCGGATTAAGTTGGGTGTCTGTTCGGATTAAGTGGTGCGTCTGTTCGGATTAAGTGGTGCGTCTGTTCGGATTAAGTGGTGCGTCTGTTCGGGTGAGGTGGTGCGTCTGTTCGGATTAAGTGGTGGGTCTGTTCGGAATACGTTGTGAGTCTGTTCGGAATATGTTGTGAGTCTGTTCGGATTAAGTGGTGGGGCTGTTCGGAATATGTGGTGGGGTTGTTCGGATTAAGTGTTGGGTCTGTTCGGAATACATTGTGAGTCAGTTCGGAATACATTGTGAGTCTGTTCGAAATACATGGTGAGTCTGTTCGCATTAAGGGGTGGGTCTGTTCGGATTAAGTGGTGGGTCTGTTCGGAATAAGACGTGTGTCTGTTCGGAATAAGAAGTCCGTCTGTTCGGATTAAGTTGGGTGTCTGTTCGGATTACGTTTAATGTATGTTCGGATTCAGTTGTCTTTCGAATATGAAGGTACGTTGGTATAGTAGTTCTCATTTTTTTCCTTTCCATTTGAAGGTGTGGCTTTGTGAGAAATTTAAATTGGGGGAGCCCAGAACTGGAGTTTTCCCACGGATGAAAAGATGGACGGAGATGTTTGGGAAACGATTAACCCTGAGGAAATGGGAGGAACGTGGAATTACCTTACATCGAATTTACGACGGCACGTTCGACCTGATGGGGGCTCCATCAATGAGTGAAAGGGAGCTGCAACTTATTGGTCCTGTTCGAAAGAGCTCAACTTCAACTGTCAGTTTGCCAAGGCTCCAACTGGCAGACTGCAGCATTCCATGCGACCCGCTGCTCCAAGAATTGGAGCTGAGTGAGGTGAAGACAAAATGGCTGAGGGCCGAAGCTGCCCTTAAGAAGGCCACAGAACAGGTACACGACCTCAGGGAAGAACTGAGGATTTCCCAGGAAGAGTGTGGGAGGCTAAGGAAAGATATTATATATCTTCGAGGGACAGGGACAACTGGAGTCCCTGGTGGGGAGAACGAGCTAGAGCAAGAGGAGGAGAATAGGAAGAAGAGGGAGGCGGAGGAAGAAGAGAATAGGAAGAGGAAGGAGGATGAAGAAGAAGAAAAGAGGAGGGAGGAGGAAGAAGAGGAGAAGAGGAGGGAGGAGGAGGAAGAAGAAAAGAGGAGGGAGGAGGAAGAAGAAGAGAAGAAGAGGAAGGAGGAGGAGGAACGAGAAAAGAAGAAGAGGAAGGAGGAGGAGGAACGAGAAAAGAGGAAGAGGGAGGAGGAGGAATGTGAGAGAAAAAGGGAGGAGGAAAGGAAGAAGGAAGAAGAGGAGAAGAGGGAGGAGGAGACCCACCACTTAATCCGAACAAACGCAACACTTAATCCGAACAGACGCAACACTTAATCCGAACAACCGCAACATTTAATCCGAACAGGCTCACAACTTATTCCGAACACAGTCTTCTTATTCCGAACAGACCCACCACTTATTCCGAACAGACCCAACACTTAATCCGAACAGACGCAACACTTAATCCGAACAGACTCACAACTTAATCCGAACAAACGCAACATTTAATCCGAACAGGCTCACTACTTATTCCGAACACAGTCTTCTTATTCCGAACAGACCCAACACTTAATCCGAACAGACTCACAACTTAATCCGAACAACAGCAACATTTAATCCGAACAGGCTCACAACTTATTCCGAACACAGTCTTCTATTTCCGAACAGACACAAGTAAATCTGAACTGAACTTGTATAACAACCATTTACAGATCACAACGTATCAACAATTACAAGTTTCTTGGTTTTACAAGAACGGGAAAAAACACAAAAATGTAAATTAAGGAGGAAATTCCTCGTAATACAAACTCATGTCCCAATCGGAGAAATCAGGATCCGCGGGTTTTGGTGCTACTTCGTGAAGCGGCGAAGTAACCTTCATCTTCCACTTTCCCTTCTCTTGTTGGGCGTGTTTTTTATGGCTCTTTTTAATTATCTTCTCAGCTAAAGACACTCGACGTCTAGTCGGCGGTCTTCCTATACGTCTGACCTTTTCCGGATTAAGGACCGATGTACCCGAAGACTCAGGTTCATCAGGTCGAACCAAGTTTTGTGTAGTGTGCATACGTGCCTTAAGCATTTCAATACACTGCACGGCCTCAATATACCTTTTGTGGGAGATGAAGGCTTACTGTGCGATCCAAACGGCACGACCCATGATGTCGTCGTGACGACGTAGCGCATCCTTCGCCATTACACCATCGTCTGGGTACGTCTTATCTCGATAGCTCCTTCGAATATCCTTCCGCCATCGATTAAGGATGTAAGAGTCTGGAAGCAATGCATTAGGATTCAAGCGTGCAAGTACAACAAAAACGTGGCAGCATAGAAGCCCAACGTGCTGAAACATTCTGCAATCACATGTAAAATTCATGGATGTGTTTTGTACTAGGAAACGTTTCGACAGTAGCTGCTCACCAGCCAAAACACGTTCAGATACCTTGTACTGGAATGTTTCATTCGTATTGAACTCCTCCGTTATATCGCAGTATATCATCTTCCCAATTTGTAACTGCACTTTTTTGAAGACCCCTACGGTATACAACTCGCTCAACTGACTCTCGAATGGATAAATTGAAACCAACTGGGGTTTTTTATGAAGACAATCAAATTCTGATTGAGCTTCCTTCTCGTACTTGTGGCGGAGCGCAAGTTCGTATTGTTGAACAAACTGCTTAAGGGTGGTCTTCGAAGTAAGATACTTGTCAAAGAAGGCGTTCATACTCTCGCTCCTCTGAGTAGATGCCATTCCCGCGAAAAAAAAATCACCAATAAATGCAGGGATCCACGACTCTCGGATTGCATAAATGGATTTGAGCCAGCTGTGGTTCTGCAGGTCAAAATCAAGAAGGAAACCCTGCCAATTACGATCAAATTCTGCTGGGGTTTTGGAATCATATACAATCAATTTCAGATCAAATAATATGTGATCCCGATACTGCGTCGGCAACTTCACGGGAGCTTTGTTCATTATGTGCCATATACAGAATCTGTGTCTTGAATCTGGGAAGACATTCCTTACAGCAGCAGTAATGGCACCACATTGATCTGTTATTATAGCTGGGGGGGGTATATCTGCATAAGGGACCCAATTAGAAAGGAGTGAGACATTATTCCGAACAGACAGACTTCTTAATCCAAAACAGACAGTCTTCTTATTCCGAACAGACACAACACTTAATCCGAACAGTCAGGCCACTTATTCCGAACAGACACAACACTTAATCCGAACAGTCAGACTTCTTATTCCGAACAGACAGACTACTTATTCCGAACAGTCAGACTTCTTATTCCGAACAGACACAACAAGTTAATCCGAACAGTCAGACCACTTATTCCGAACAGACACAACACTTAATCCGAACAGTCAGACTTCTTATTCCGAACAGACCCACCACTTATTCCGAGCAGACACAACACTTAATCCGAACAGACTCACAACTTATTCCGAACAGACACAACACTTAATCCGAACAGACACAACACTTAATCGGAACAGTCCGACCACTTATTCCGAACAGACACAACACTTAATCCGAACAGACTCACAACTTATTCCGAACAGACACAACACTTAATCCGAACAATCCGACTTCTTATTCCGAACAAACGCAACACTTAATCCGAACAGAGAGACTTCTTAATACGAACAGACAGACTTCTTATTCCGAACATACACTCTTCTTATTCCGAACAGACAGACTTTTTATTACGAATAGACAAACAAAAAATAGGAAGATATGAAGAGGGAAGAAGGAAAAAAACTTACCGTTCATGCACGACAACCAGGTTTGGAACAACCATATGTAATTTTCAGTAGTCTCATAGGACAGCAAAGCGCAACCGAGCAAAACTGATTCGAAATAGTGATTGACTCCTACAAATGGGGCGAATGGCATGTCGTATTTGTTGGTAATGTAGGTTGTGTCGAAACATATTGCGCCTCCAAAGTATGAATATGCAGCTCTAGAACGACTGTCAGCCCAAAAAATGTTGCGTAGTCTTCCTTCGTCATCCATATCTATTACATAAAAAAACATGGAATCAATCTTCTGCATCCTAATGAAATAGTCCTGAAGAGCTTGTGCATCACCAGGTCCCATCTTCAAATTTCTGACTTGGTTTACAACATTCCTGCAAACAGGAACCAGTAAGACCAGGCGCAAAATGTTCAACTTCAATTATGTTAGACGGAAAGAACACAAACCTTAAATCCCTTTCGTTGAAAGTCAATTTGTCATAACCTCCAGCCTCGACCACAAGAGATTGCATGGTCTTAGCAGCCGATATCCCAGCTTCATCATTAACCGATATCCGGGTTACGACGGATTCAGGGACGGTTCGTTTTTGCCTGAGAAATCGCATTTGCTCCGGGTCAAGCATGGGATGGTTATGGTTAAGATCCACAAAGTTAACGTTGTAACCCCTTGCTGTGTTTCCGGATACCCTTATCCGAGCAGTGCATTGTACTCTGCTGGATAACCTAGGCTTCAATTTTCCTTGCCCTTGGTCCGTTGGTGCGGTGCCCTCCTTGGAGCAAGTCAGCGTGGCCCGTATAACAACACCACGATCGTAATGAGATTGTCTTGTCTTAACGCCAAAACCACAATGATCGGCATAGGCCACGTAAAATGCTTTGGCTTCTTCGAAAGAGGGGAAAAACATCCCCTCACGGGGAACGTTTGATGGCTGCTCCACTAGGGAAGGCACGGGAACGATTTCCATTTGAGTACAGAGGAATGACCACAGAAGAGAAGGGAAGGAAAAGGAAGAGGCATCTTGAGATTGATAACAAGTCTTCTGTGCAGTGTAGGAGCGCCGAGCGCCAAAATGATGAAGGAAGAGAGTGATTTGAGTCGCATTAATGAGGGATGGAGGGAAGGATGGTGGAAATGATGACGGTACGAAAATAGAGGAATAAAAAAACAAAAAACTTTTCATATCCCATCGCGCCAACTAAGCAGCGTCTGCTGAGTGGACTGGCCACATCAGCGCGCGTCCCGGACGCGCGCGTCCACTAAACATTTTCCTTTCCTAAAAATGCAATCACCCCGAGCTACTTTTCAAACCAAATAAGTAGTTAACTTTCACGGGCATGTGTAATAACCATTCACGACCACGCCTGACAACCAAATCCGATCAAATTATACCCTTGAGAAAGTTAAGTAACTCTTTAACACTATCACGCATAAATTTAGCTCTCTTTCCATCACCAACACAATGCTAAGTTTTTGCTGGAAATGATTTTCAAGAGAAAGCTGCTTATCTTTGAAGAAAACTCCTTGAAGAACATCTAAACACAAAGTTGGAAGGAGAATAATTACACCTCTCCCTCTCTTTGACTTATCTTTGTCGAAGGGGTCATTGAATTTAACGGAAGTAGAATGAAATTATGATTATAAAATCTCATACATTGATAACCACAATGTTATGTTGGAACATGCTCAATACAAATTTTCAGAAATATATTCAAGAGACAACACGATATTACTATTTTTAGGGATTTCTCCACAATTTGTCGTATTTTCCAGTACTCATGCAGCCCTACCCTAGTACTGAACTCATGTCATTGACTGGATTTGTTTGAAATGATATGCACCTGTATGGACGTGAGATAAGTACTACTCGGTTGCCCATCTCAAAAGAAATTAAGGGAAAACAACCTAAATGTTCTTTAATATCATTTCTTTGAGAAAATAATTACTCATAAGAAATTAAAATAATATAAAATGCTTCAGTTAGAATAATATAAAATGCTTTCGAAAAAAAGAGAAAACGTTGCAGTAGTAAATTTAGGTTGGTTTTTTTACTTGGATATACTTGAGATTGGATATACTTGAGAAAGTGTGATATTGGATCTTTGCACGTACCTAAGTAATTTGTATTTATTTAAGTATATTTCCTAAAACATGAAATTACTCTATTGTACTGTAGGCTTCATGTATCCATTTCCATCTTGTTTGTTGTGAGTTTCTTTTGACGACTTAATATTAAAAGAAGTTATTTTATTAACATCCCTCACGGCTCACACCAAGCGCTCAAACAACCACATTTTCAAGAAAAATCATGTGATTGTTCCATGACACTTTATTCTGCACCTCAACATGAGTACATGGCTTTTTTTTGACTCCAGAGAGCACTAGGGGTGTCAATGGATGTTCGAAATTCGAAAATTCGTTCGCGTCCGGTTCGAAAAATATTCGGTCCGAACAATATCTGATCCGAATAATATTCGATTCGTGTAATATTCGGGTCATGCGAATGCGAATATGGATATTAATACATCCGATCCGAGATTGAATATTTGTATTATAAGATCCATATCCATATTTGTATCATATACGTATGCAATACATTATTATACCTAGAAGTATTTATATTTCAACCTTGTGTGATTATATTTTGAATGTATAATTATTAAATTTACTTATTCAAATAAAAATACATCTACTAATCACATTTATTCAAGCATTGAATATCATTATCCTTTCTAGAATATGGAGTTAGAAATTAAGGTAAAGTAAATTAATATTTGAAACCAAATAAAGTTATAAATCTGACTATTTATAAGAATTTGTCTAAGTGAAAATGAAAAATGTTATAATGTGGGGAATTATGTTTACGGATGCGGATATTATCCGTATCCGATCTGAATCCGTCAAATATCCGAACGGATATAGACTTTTCATATCCGCAAACAATCCGTATCCGAATCCGTAAATTTCATGCGAATGCGAATATGGATATACCTATATCCGATCCGTATCCGATCCGTGGACACCCCTAGAGAGCACCTAATAATAGCATAGAATCACATTTTCAAATGTTGGAGGTGTTGCTGGGTGGTCTCATGTTGAGAGCTTCCGGACGATGATATCCCCACCGACAATAAACACATGAGGGAGAGATCAGGTCCACGACAATGTCTTTAAACGAGGCCATAATCACTATCGTTTGGGGGGGGAGAGGAATTATGAATTAGGGGTTCCCCAACCAAAAGAATGAAGGTTAAAAGATTTATAAGGTCCGCTTGTTTCTTATCTTTTTAATAAATCGAATAATTATGTCGTTAACACAAGATTAATTTTTAATAATGAATTTATTTACCTATTCCAACAAAAGAAAGTCATAATAAACAAAAAAGAGATGCCTGAAAAAACTTAAGTGAACCAAGCTAATTTCGCGTTTTAGGAAATGTACCAAAGCAATATGAATTATTCATATATGAAATTCCAATATCACTCTTTCTCAAGTGTACCGAAACAAGTATATGTGTTCACGATTCATTATTGATTTTGAATCCATGGTACTCCTGCTATGGCTTTCTTTGGCTTATGCTATTCAGATACAATACAAGAACAGTGTAACTTCCAACTATTTTAGCTACCACTTACCATCAACTTTGTGCTCTGCTGGAGTGTTTATTTCATAATTTTGGCTTCTACTTCACCAATAATTTTCAAAGCTGCAGTACTCTCTGTCATTGTGTTATCATATGTAGATCCAAAATTTGTGAGATGCAAACAAAAACACTACTATGATCCATCTAAGACAGAGAACAACTTGAAATGGTACATGCACTAGCTCTTGCATGCATGTTAAGAAAATTATGATCTCATCATTACAAGATTACAACATTGTAATCTTTTATGTTAAGAAAAGTTAACTTTACTGCTTTATGTTACTAGTTTTTTTTTGGGATTCTTATCTTTAATATGGGACCGGATATTGGAAACTTAATTATTATTGGTGTAACACGAAATCATATAAATTTTTTGGGATAAATTATAAATTAGACCAATATTTCATGACATCTGAAATAACCACCAGCCTAGAGTAAACATTCAAATGATAGCCACCTCTTGAAAAATACTTCTCTCTGGTCTATATATTTTGATGATGAAATGGTAAATTAAGCTTCTAAAGTTGTTTTGGTATGATTTTGATTCTACTTTTAAGTAAGAAATATGGTTCAAATGGAAGATCGAATAATAAAATTGAAGAGTATGATTAAATGGGAGGGAACTATATATGTTGTTATGGTATTGGTGATATTTTAAATTACTTGGAGATTCGGGAATGTACCTACGCCCCTCTAGTATTAGGTTATTGTTGGGAGAGGATCTAACGATGCTAATACGAGAAGACGGATTAAATGCACCACAGAACACGAATACTGAATGCAGAATAACAAAACTTATGTCTCTCCCAAACTTTATTGCAATGAAGCACACACACAAGATAAAAAAACAAGCAATAAACGAGCGTACACTTGAAACAACCACGACACAATGGTTTTACAAAGTTTGACAACGTGCCTACATCCTAGGGGGGTCTCCTGCGAGTTTACTTTTCTTCATCTGCTTTTTCAACAAGAGATGCAACCGAAATTACAAGTTTATGAGGCAATATGTGAAGGGAATGTGTTCTAAAAGTTTTACTTTTAAATGTCAACTATTATGAATTGAATGAGAAATCATTTTGTTCCTTGTTTATGTTATTCGTCTTTTAGAAGTGTTAAGGAAGAGGCTCTTGGTCCTTAACCGTAGAGCTCTAAAAGATATTGGTTTACATAAAACAAAAGATATTCGCAATCATGGTAATTAACATGGGACATTAATTACCGGGTTAAGATTGTCGTGTTGGTCATAGATCATTGTAGCTCTACAAGTGAGTGACAACACGGGTACACAAAAGAGGAAAATATTACTTTTGTATACTGAATAGACCTAATAAGTAAAATATTATAGAAATGTGTTTCTGTGTCATTAATATTTTATTGTGTCTTTGGTCCTTTGATATGAGACTTATATCTAATCACTTAAGGAATACTTAATTAGATCAGTGTCTTGAACTATCGATAAGTGTAGTGTAAAGGTATTGGTTGGTTAAGTACAACTTTTGTTGGAGAAGATAGTTAGTCAAAAGACTATCATTGCCCCTCTTAATTGAGTGATGATATTAGTGGGCCCCTTGATAAAGCAAAGTTATAATATGCACAATGTGATTTGAGTTAAGTCACATATTTATAACTAGCTTAAAGAGATCAAGAAATGAATACTAATACAAAGATGACACAATACTACTTTGTGTGTATTCTTAATATCATGAGGCAAGGGACGGACACAAGTGGTGCACTCCATCACTAATTGGATCGGGTTTTGGTTCGAGCTGAATTAAGACATCTAACTAATTGGGAACTATAATGTGTAGCTAGATACCGCTTATAGTTTGTGATGTTAAGCTATTAATATCACTGCCAATTTAACTTAGATCCTCCCATAGGTCACACCATAAAACTGGGAAACAAGAAGGTGATTTTATGTTCATATGATGTATCAAGTTTCGTATACGTGTGGTGAATGGATAAAATCATTATGTCATGAAAATGACATATATAGAATCATGAATTTATATATGAGATGTAAATATATCATGGGTGTAATTGTTTGATATTACATATGATGATATATTGCATAAGATATATAAATTAGCTATAACCCCAAAGATCGAATTTTGTTGGGAATTAATCCAAAATTCGATAAGGCAAATTAATTAATTAAATTTGCTAAAACCCCAAATACGAATTTTGTTGGGAATTAAACCAAAATTTGATAAAGGCAAATTAATTAAATTTCCTAAAACAAAAAAAATGAATTTTGTTGGGAATTAATCCAAAATTCGATAAATGCAAATTAATTAAGGAATTATTGATGATGGTTTTGACTTGGTCAATTATGATTATATTTGGATGTGGATTAATAAATTTAATATTGGGAATTGGTCTTAAGAGAGAAAAACAAGGAAGAATGGGTCAATGCATGACCCATGATGTGGAAATTAAAGGAGCCTATAAATAGGCCTAATTTCCTTCATTAAAAATAAGTGTATGCAAAATTCTCTCTTTCTCTAACCACCCCAATTAATCCATCCGAAATTCCTTAGTTAATTTGAGTTTTTGGATAGTAAAATCTCAGGAAAGAAAATGGGGGTTATTAGCTAGATTCTAAACCCGTTTGGAGATTGATTGGCTAGCTCCTTTCTCTTCAACCTTGTTTAGAGTTTGGTGAACACTCGGAGGCAATCCACCGGGCGATTCGAACGGCAACGCGACTCCGGATCTTCAAGAGGTTTTAGAGAACATCTAGGTATGATTCTCTTTGCAATTGTTTGTTTGTTCTAATGCATGTTAAATAATTAGGACAAACAAATGCATGTCTATATGAAAATCGAAGAAAATATGAATGTTTCGATCCTGTATGTTTATAAAATTTCGAAAAATATATACATATAATAGGGCACGAGATCCAACAATATGTTCTCCAAAGTACTCTAGATCTCTCTTTAACCCTAATCTCTCAATAGTCAATGAAGAAAATAAGAATAATACATTCTATACAAGTTAGGGCTTAGAAGCCCTTAAATAGACAACTCAAAACCGAGTAGAAAATGTGGGCAACGGTCGACCGCTCCACGGTTATCTTCAGCTCCGAACCACTTTCCGGTCGACCGGGATCACCATCCGTCGATTATTCCTGACTCCAAAAAAGTCTCTGTTATTTTCGGTTGAACGGGGTGTCCAACACCGGTCGACCGACCTTCACATCCGAAAGTGCATGTTATTTTTGGTCGAACAGTGTCCAACACCGGTCGACCATTCTTCACCTCTGAGCGTTACTGATAATTTTGGTCGACTGAACTACTCCACCGGTCGACCGTTTTTATCATATTTCTGCCTTAACAAAATTAAACCAATTTCTAGCAATCTCCACCTTGGTTTGAATTTGTTACCTGGGTCATCTTCTAACCCGTTTTCTCCATGTTTCCATGAAGCACCGTTGACGCTACCCCCCCCCCCCCCCCCCCCCCCCCGAAGCGCTCATCCTTCTTAGTTTCTAAGACATTGAGAAGCTTCAAGCATAACTCAAACTTCTCCCGACTGACCACCTTGGTCATCATATCCACCGGATTCTTGCTCGTATTAATCTTCCTAAGAAGAACCTAGTCTTCCTCGATCTATTCATGATTCTTATGGTACCTTACTTCAATGTGTTTGGTCCTTGAGTGGAACGTCTGATCTTTGGCTAGATAAATTGCACTTTGGCTATCGCAATGCAATTTAGTCACTTCTTGTTCCATTCCCAAAGAACTTACCAAACCCTTCAATCATATAGCTTTGTTCCTGGCATCCACTGCTGGCATATACTCTGCTTCCATCGTAGATAATGTGGTAATATGTTGGAGAACAAATCTCCAACTCACTGGTCCTCCACCTAGAGTAAACACGTACGTACCTTGTTGTGGACCTCCGTTTATCCAGATCACCAGCATAATCGAAATAGACATACCCCTCCACCTGCTTTTGTGCTCCATCTCTAGTGTACTTCAAGCAAACATCAACGGTTCCCTTTAGGTACCTCCACAACCACTTCAACACTTCCCAGTGCTCCTTTCCTGGGTTAGCCATGTAACAACTCATCAGGCTAACTGCGTGTGAAATGTCTAGCCTAATGCAGATCATAACATACATAACGGATCTGAATGCACTAGCATATGGAACTCTATCCATATCTCTCCTTTCCTTTTCAGTAGAGGGGCTGCACTTTATCGAGAGCTTCAAGTGAGCACTTATAGGTGTGGCAACATGCTTGACATTCTGGAGATTATATCTTCTGAGAGTTTTCCGGATATAACTCATTTGAGTGAGCAGAATTTCACCTCTTTCAGTATCCCTAGATATCTTCATACCGAGTATTTTCTTTGCACTCCCGAGGTCTTTCATCTCAAACTCGCCATGAAGTTTCTGTTTGAGATCATCTATATGCTTCATTTCCTTTGCCACGATCAATATATCATCAACATACAAGAGAAAGAACAAGTACGACCCATATTTCAGACTCCACAAGTAAACACAGTTGTCATAGTCGCAACGTACAAAACCATTCTCTAATATAAATGTATCGAACTTTTTGTACAACTGCCTCGACGACTGTTTAAGCCCGTAGAGAGACTTCTTCAGCTCTCATACTTGACATTCTTTGCCTTGTCTAATGAACACATTCAGCTGCTTCATATAGATTTCCTCCTCTATGTGCCCGTGAAGAATCGTTGTCTTCATATCCATTTGCTCTAACTCCATGTTATTCCTTGCCATCATGGATAACAATACTTTAATAGAGGTATGCTATACAACGGGTGAGAAGATCTTGTTGTAATTGACACCTTCCTTTTGAGCATATCCTTTGCCACCAACCTCGCATTGTATTTTCCTCAAGGCCTTTGAGTATACTCGTATCATCAAAGACTACATTACTCCTCAAGAGCATCTTCTTGTCCATAGGATCCCAAAGCTTATATCCTTTCACTGCCCTATCATAACCAAGGAAAATGTATTCCTTCGATTTCGAATCCAGTTTCGACCATTGTGTTTCATCAACCAACGCATAAGCTTTGCAACTAAATATTCTTAACCTTGAATAATCATATGGCTCACACGTCCACACTTCCTGAGGTGTCTTTAATTCAAGTGTCGATGACGGTCAGACATATACCAAATAGCAAGCAAGATCAACTACCTCAGGCCAGAAATCATTCTACGGATCTGTATGTAGCCTCATGCTTCTTGCCCGTTCACACAGTGTCATGTTCATCCTTTCAGCTACGTCTTTCTGTTCGGACTCTGTGGTGTAGTGAAATTCCTCGTGATGCCTTCTTCTTCACAGAAACTTGTGAACTCCTTTGAGGTGTATTCATCTCCATTATCTGTCCTCAAGTGATTAACATTTTTACGTACTTTTCTCCACATGAGCTTTCGATGCTTTAAAATTCTCAAATATATTAGATTTATTCTTCAAAAATAAACTCATACCTTTCTTGAGAAGTCGTCAATGAATGTGAATAAATATTTGGCTCCACCCTTTGACCGAACCTGTGTCGGTCCCCAGACGTCGGAGTGCACATACTCCAATATGTTTTTCGTCTTGTGGATAGTCGTCTTGAATCGAATCATGTGTTGTTTAGTAAAGACAAAATATTTGCAAAAATCTACTTTGCAACTCTTAACACCCTTCAGCAGACCTTGTTTGTGTAACTCACACAAACCCTTTACCAACATATGACCAAGCCTCATATTCCAAAGGATGGTGTTGTCTTCATAGTTTTGTACAACACTTGTTGCACCCTTTCCTGCTATTGTATTTTCCTACATCTAATTCAAATTGCCCACATTGGTTCCTTTTATCATTGTCATCGATCCATGAGTGACCTTGACCTTTCCGTCCTCACAAGACTGTCTCCACCCGAGAGTATCCAACTCTCCTAGAGATATCAGGGTCTTCCTCAACTCCGAAACGTGACGCACCCTGTCAACGTTCGAATGCATCCATCGAGCATCTTAAATTGTATGGAACTAATTCCAACGGTAGTGCATGGTGTATTGTTGCCCATAACAACGATTTCTCCTTTTAGTAATTCATAAGATGTAAACCACTCTCTGATCGGGCACATGTGATATGATACTCTTGTATCCAAAATCCATCTAGTCGACAATTTGTCGATAACTGCAGCGCAAATTGTTAGGACATCTACCGCTCTCGTTCATCCACCACACTGACGGAATCATACCCGGCTTTACCATTGATTGACATCATTTCATACTTATATTTGTATCTTATATCCATTATCTTTCACCTAAACAATGCTACGTGACAAATTTTATGTTTGAATTTCAGAAATAAATAGGTTTGAAGAGAAGCAGCATAAAAGGACCTAAAAGCATGAAAAATGACTGAGTTGAGAGACTCAAGGACTAAGATGCAAGATCGAAGGACCTGAACGTAAGATCGAAGGACCAATGAGCAAACAAGAATACTTCACACCATCATGGGGAGTATTTTGGCAATTTTATTCGGGTCGGAGCTCCAACAAGCAAAGTAGATGCATCAAAGACAAACAAAGCCTTCCAGAAAAGCTCACAAGAAAATCCAGAACGGTCCGAACACTGTAGACCGCTAATTGGCAGTCACTTTTGGTCCGGAACCGCTAAGATTTATGTGGAGTGTGTATTAGTGTGTATTTAGTCTATTTCTGGCATTTGTTTAGTCCCATACCGGGGTATTGTCCCGGATTACCTTTTTCTATGGCTATAAATAGAACTCTTCACCTTCTATTGTATTGACCCATTGCTTGGTGACATTTTCTCTACTTGGAGTAAGTCTTGGAGCAAAATCTCAAGGTGGAGAAGAATGCTACCTTCAATGTGAGTAATCTAATAAAATAGTTTTTCCATTGTTTTATTCCTATGTTGTTTCTTTATGCATGCATGCTTAGCTTAGTTTTATTTCTTTAATTCTAAGCTAAAGTAGTTAGAATGTTTCTTTTCTTCTTTTGTTTAATTGTTAGAGTAATGTGTAGTGAGTAGATCGATCCCTCTTTGGGGGTGAATATGATGTTCATACATACATTAAAGAATGGATATGAATGCTTTATATTTTGATTGTGTTGATAAATGTGAATGTATGCTTGCTTGTTAGAGTAGAATACTACACTTGATGGGTTTTGCCACACATCTTAGACATCTCCCATGCTTGTTTAGGTTCTGAAATAACTAGCTTGTGTATATGAATGTTAATCAACTAGGTTAGTGAATGGATTGATAGGTTTTGCCATAACCTTTAGATATATACTTCTTATGCATGAAAACACTACATACATTTGTGCCTATAGAATGCATTCTTCACCATCTTTTTACATGTGTGCACACACTCCACCCCTTAGGGGTTTTCCATTTCTAATTTCCAGCTTTCAATTTTCCTTGCTTTCGTTTTCCTTATTTGATGCTTACTTGTTTAGTGTAGTTAGTCTAGTTTAGTGTAATCACAATTTCTTCCCCTCTTTTCTCACTTGCCTTCGAACAAACCAGAGTCTACACAGCTCCTTGTGGATCGACCCGTATTTGACACCGCTTCAACGCGGCCGTGCACTTGCGGTATTTAAAACGATTAAACAACCATTCTACTGTGCCTCCTTGACGGCTCTACAGTCACGCTTCATGTGACAGATCTTCTTGCAGAAGAAACATTAAAAGGTTCTCCCCTTTGACTTTGATCGGCCCCTGTTGTTTCCACTTCCTTTGTTACCCGTCCTGCCCCTTCCATTCGGTGAGACGATCAATCATTCACCATTCTCAAAGATCTACTACCTGAAGTATTCCTTTCATCAAAAGTGATCAATGTGTCCTTGACCTCCTCTAACATCAACGAATCCTTCCCATATATAATCGTGTTTACCAAATTCTCAAACGAGTGTGATAGTGACGTTAACAAAAGCATTACTTTATCTTCATCTTCCAATTTGACGCCCAGTTAGGTCAAATGTGTGACAAGCTTGTTGAACATTGATAGATGATCAACAAACATTGTGTTCTCCCTCATACGAAGCGTGTACAGCTAACACTTCAGATTCAACTTGTTGTCGAGGCTTTTCTTCATAAACCTCTCCTCCAGAAGTTTCCAATATTCAGCTGTTGTCGCCGCCAATTCCTCGAAGAGAATATCATCGGAAAGGCACAATTCGATGATCCCTATCACCCAGAGATTCAACATCTCTCACTTCTCATCGGTCATTTTCGACAACTTCTTCTCCTTACTACCCAAAGTGTTCAAGAGACCGTATGTTTGCAACATCAATTCACGAACCCTCCTTTACCAGGTCGAGAAGTTCCATTGTCCGGTGAATTTCTCCACACGGAAATTTCTTCCATCCTCCACTATGACTGGAAGCAACCAAAGCTCTGAGACCAGTTGTTGGGAGAGTATCTAACAATGTTACTACGAGAAGATAGATTAAAGGCACCACGAAACACGAATATTGAATACGGAATAACAAAACTTCTGTCTCTCCTAAACTTTATGGCAATGAAACACACACACAAGATAAAGAAACAAAGCAATAAACGAACGAACACCTGAAACAACCATGACACAAGGTTTTACAAGGTTCGGAAACGTGCCTACGTCCTTGAGGGGTCTCCTGCTGGTTTCCTTTCCTTCTTCTGCTTCTCCAATAAGAAAAACAACCAAGATTACAAGTTTATAGAGGCAATATGTCTGTCAAAGCACTCTATATCACTCTCTAGTCCTAATCTTGCAATACTCAATGAAGAAAATAAGAATAATGCATTCTATACAAGTTAGGGCTAAGAATCCCTTAAATAGACGACTCAAAATCGTACAAAAAACGTGGGTAACGGTCGACCGGTGTAACCGACCGATCGAATGGTCCATGATTATCTTCAGCTCTGAACCACTTTCCGATCGACCGAGATCACCATCGGTCGACCATTCTTGACTCCAAAAAAGTATGTTATTTTCGGTTGAACGATGTCCAACACCGGTCGACCGACCTTCACATCTGAAAGTGTGTTATTTTTGGTCGAACGATGTCCAACACCGGTCGACCGTTCTTAACCTCTGAGCACTTGTTTAAACGTTTTATTAATTACCGAAAGTGCACGACCGCGTTGAAGCGATGACAAATACGGGTTGATCCACATGGAGGTGTGTCGACTTTGGTTAGTTCGAAGGCGAGTGAGAAACAAAAGAGAGAAGATATGTGATTATGCTAACCTAAGTTACACTAAACTAGAAACTAACAAAGGAGAAAGATGAAAGCACAAGACTACTAAAAGTAAGATAAACAACTAACAAAAGGAAGATGGAATTCAGTAAGGAAAACTCCTAAGGGGTGGAGTGTGTGCACACATGTAATAAGATGATGAAGAATGCATTCAATATGCACAAATGTAGGTAGTGTTTTCATGTATAGGAAGTGTCTAAAGGTTATGACAAAACCTATCAATCCATTTACTAACCTAGTTGATTAACATTCACATATACAAGTTGGTTATTTCAGAACCTAAACAAGCATGAGAGGTGTCTAATATTTGTGGCAAAACTCATCAAGTGAAGTGTTCTACTCTAAACAAGCAAGCATACATTCACATTTATCAACACATTTCAAAATCAAGCATTCATTTCCATTCTTTGATGCATGTATAAACATCATCTCCACCCCCAAAGGGGGATGAAACTACTCACTAATCATTACACTACAAATTACATTAACAAAACGAAACATTCTAATGAAAGACAATTAAACTAAACAAACAACAAATATTAAAGAAGTTAAATGAAAGGAAACTAAACTAAAGAAGCATGCAAAAATTAAAAAATAAGACAATATTAAAAGAAACTAATAAAAATTGTTTTATCAACATGACTCACATTGCAAGTGACATTCTTCTCCACCTTGAGTTTTTGCTTCAAGGCTTTTACTCCAAGTAGAAAGAATGCCGTCAAACAATGAGTGAATATAAATGAGGAGGAAGAGTTCTATTTATAAGCATGAAAAAAGGTAACCGGGGACAATCTCCCGGTATGGGACTAATGAAACCTTCCCAAAATACACATAAACACATAACCCATGTCCTGAAGAAACCGGGTCGGATTCGGAGACAAACGGACCGCTAATTGACGGTCACTTTTTCCCGGATCCGACCCATTTTCGGATATGTTCTTTAGTTCTTCAATTCTTTACATGGGATGCACTCTGTTTGGTTATTGGAGTGTCGGCCCAAATCTAATTACCAAAATACTCATCATGATGGTGTGAAGTTTTTTTATTTTCACATTGGTCATTCGGTTTTACATTCGGGTCCCTCTCTTGTGCATCTTAGTCCATAAGTCTTGTAACTTAGTCTTTTTTCTTGCTTTTAAGTCTTTTTATGCATTTTCTCCTCAATCATGTTTATTTCATGAAACTCAAACATAAAATTCGTTACGTAGCATTGTTTAAGTTCAAGATAATGGATATAAGACACAAATGAATACATGAAATGATGTCAATCAGTGCTACTGATAATTTCGATCGACCGAACTTCTTCACCGGTCGACCGTTCTAATCATGTCTCTACCTTAACAAAATAAAACTAATTTCTAACGCTTATCACTAGTATTAAACCACTAACTTAACTACTTAAGCTAGCATAATTTCATTGACACCCTTGTGTTATAAAACCAAGGTAGTTCCAGTATGTAGAATTTAAGTTTTGGGCCGGGGCACACAAGATTAAAAGACTCGCACATCAGCAATTTCGCTAATAAGCCTTTAAAAAACACATGTCACGACAATCGAGTAAACACCTAACAACTGGTATATTTTTAGTCTTTCAATCGTTAAGACTAGACATTATGTCTAGTAAGTGACTACATATTCCATATCTATTAACTAAAAATATATGTAATTCTTTATAATACTAAAAGAAACACTAAACACCACATCCTCGTCAAACAAAACTTTGATCTTGAAAGAAATATCACTGTCTGCTCTCAGTGGGTTATAGGTTGGTACATCTGGATTCTGAAGTTAGATTCTGCCTCAAAACGAAACAACTCTCTGGTCTCTGGGTTTGAATACTGACACGAGGTCTTAGTACCGAGTCCAAACAAACGTGCAAACAACTGTGCGTTCACTACGTGACAATGTGACATGAGTCAACTGTTTAGTGCAGAATGAAACAGACAAAATTAGGAGGTTGGCTTTTCATGCATTTTTTGGATATATAATAGGTATCATATAAATTATATAAAACTACTTTAACTGTAATAACCTAATCTAAAACACCTTAATTAACTAAACCTAAACCTAATTAACACTAATCTAATCAGGGAACAGTGAAGCAGGAGGTGTTAGAGTGTGAGAGGGGAGAGTGATGGTGGGTTATGGTTGGTTAGGTTTTAGGTTAAGTGTGATTGGATGAGGTGTAGGTGGGATTGTCTATTTAAGGAGATGTTGTGGAGAGATAAGGGTTGGACGTTTTCTTCACTTGAACCTTACCAGAGAGTGAGAGAGAAGAAGAAGAAGAAGAAGAAGAAGAAGAAGAAGAGAAGAGGTGTTGAAGGGAGCTCGGGAGGCTTCTTCAATCGACCAAAAGGTATGCCAAGTCTTCATATTAACTCCCCAAGAGGTGTGGGAGTGTAGAGGACGGCGTTGGTGCCGTTTCTCCGGTGAAAACCCTACTGGACGGAGGTTGAAGACGACTGGTTCGGTCGACCGTTGAGTGTTTCGGTCGACCGAACAACGTCTAAATGATGTCTGTCCAGTGGGAAGATGTATTGTTCGGTCGACCGGTATATGGGTCGGTCGACCGATATTTATAAATATTAACTTACTGCCCGAAAACGGTCGAACGATGTCTGTGTGACGGTCGACCGTTTATGCCAAATTTCGCGGGAAAATAAAGGGTTACATTAGCCGGTCGATCGGTGTTGTTTCGGTCGACCGAACCCAGTAGATAGGTTAGACAGGCCTTCGGCCGACCGAGTGTGTGTCTCGGTCGACCGAACTGCGCAAGGTCGGTTCGAGCGTTGACCATCTAAACGGTCGACCGCTCTGGATCCGGTCGACCGACCGCGTGCAGTTTTCCTGTAGTGAAGTGCTTGTTGATCCGGTTAACCGGAAGAGTTCCGGTCGACCGAATTCAGTGGGCAGGATTCATGCAGGCATTCTTATCGGTTGAACGGACCCTGGTTCGACCGACAGGATATATATGTATATAAAATGTATAGCATAGACCTTCCAAACGGTCGACTGCTAGATGACTTTTGTTCGACCAATTGGTAGGTATTTCGGTTGGCGTGGTTCGACCGGTAGACTTGTTTGTACAGTACCGTGTACTGTGTGGGGGACCGGTTGACCGGTGTGCTTTTAGCGGTTGACCGATCTGCCGCAGGTTGGTGGATTTATCCACACGCGAGCCGTCGATGTCAGGTCGACTACCGGCTCCGAGGCGACGGTTGATTACCGGCTTTGAGAGCTACGGATTTCACCTTCGACGAAGGCGTATTATTGTACTACCATTTTCCTCTCTTACCGAGCGAGGTGTGAGGGATGTGTACCGTAAACCTTGGGCAGTTTGCGAGGGTTTAGCGGTAGGCCGAGGATGTTCCGGCAGGGTGCGCGCTAGGCGACTCTTGGGGGAGCAGTGGCTGTCGTCTGACCCGAGTTGTGTATTCGGCGGGCTGACTCGCTCCTTGGGTGCGGCGTGTACCGGGGGTTCCTTCCTGCACTTTTTGGGGAGCAGTGGTGTCGACTGACCCTTGTGAGGCAGCGGTGGACTGACTTGACCCTAGTGGAAGGAGTGGTTCAGTGCCGCGGAGGCGGTGAGGGCATTATTGTGGGCCCGAGGGGGATGATCATGTGCATAGCATTGCATTGTCTTTAATTCCTTTTTATATTTTAGGAGGGTTGGTATACGGGGTTCCTTCAGGGAACTCAGGCATGTTTGTTTGTTTTCATTTCAGGTAGCGATCAGGGTTAGAGTCAGGTGGTGATTGAGGACGGTGCCCCCGGGATCAGATCCTGTGTCCTCTTATTAGCTTCTTTTGTTTGAGGTAGTGATTACATGTACATTCACTTTTGTTGTAATCACAGTTGACTTATTTATATAGTTTGACTTCCACGTGGGTCTGTATCTTATATTATATATATATATATATGTTGGTTTGTTTTCCAGTGACGTGCCTTGTGTTGACCGTTGACGGTCTTTATTATTGTTTAAATTTTCCGCTGTTTTCGGGTATGTTACATTAACATACCACCTACTACCTAGTATCTACTGTGTCTTTATATATTGGACGATAACTTGATCACTTTCATTTTGATCAAAATTTCAATTATATACACATCATGCAGCCATATTTTAAATTTAACAGCTTTTTCTTAATTAGTAGTATAACGATGGTGTACTGCATTTTTGTGGCCACTCCTACATGAAGCTGGATCTACTGTGTATCCAAATTGAGGTAAAACTGTAAAAGTAGCTAATGAAAAGGTGCAACTAATAGAAATGTTTGGATAAATTACGTGATAATGTAAGATAGTATGATATGTCAAAGAATTAATGTTGATGGTATTTGCAATTATTTGAAGACTATTTATGAAATTACCTTTGTATTTTGCACACCACCTCCTCTCACATGCCTCACAAGAGGAACATCTATATTGGGTCTTCGAGAGATGAGATTCTCTGATATAAGAGCCACTTTTTGATCTACTATTCTCTCTCACACCGTTGTCTTCTTCCTTAGACGCCCTCTCAAAACTTTGAAATACTCACACTAACATCCACCCTACTCTTTTTTAAAACTTTTCTTGCAATATTCCCTTTTTTTGGGTTCAACCATCAAAAAATAAATAAATTTATAACTTTTAGGGGGTGTGATTTGGCCAATAGGGGTGTTTTAAGCACTAAAAGGACATGCATGGAGCAGTCACCCAAAGGGAACATGTTTCTTGTTCCTCTGTGAGCTTCACAAAGACCCCATGCTTGTTGACAAGGGAGAGAAAAATTATATATACGTGTGTGTGTTTTTGTGTCAAGGAACAAAACCCTAGACTTGAGTTGCATATTGGTGTGATCTTTGTTTTTGTCTGTAATTCTTTTACACTCTTATAGAGATGGTCGAACAAAGAAAATCTTGTGTGGTGCGATTGTCCAAATTCCTCACTTCCTTCAAGAAGAACAAGTTTGAATGGCACCACTACCAAATGTGAATGTTTGTGTTTTGGAGATGCATGCATTAGAGTTTTAAATTAATTATGTGGCATGTTTGTATTGAGTCCAAACTGAAATTTTGTTTTGATCCCTCAGTGTTCCACATCCAATCAATTTATAATATGTACATTGTGCTTGTAATTTGTCATTACATGACACATTGAGTGTATGTTTGAATTTTCATTTCAAAATGAAACCTTGTTGGACGGGAAAATCTACCATCTAAAGGCTCACAATTTATTTGAAGTTTGTTGGTTGTCTCTTTATTTTTCCAACAAAAAATTTTGGTTGGAATTATAACACATCTGCCCTTCAGTTTGACCTTGAGATCTCCAACTGAAATTTGAGAAGGTTGGAATTTCAAAGTTCGCTAGAGGTGGGCGTAGAAGATAAGAGCACCCACAATGGGGTGTTATATATCCCACTATCGTGAGCAGATCGTGGGTTAAAGCCTATTATTTTATGAGTATTGATTTCTCCATCCACGTCAGCAAGCCTGGGAGGGGGTTATTTTCTAAGGAAAATGTTTAGTGGACGCGCGCGTCCGGGACGCGCGCTGATGTGGCCAGTCCACTCAGCAGACGCTGCTTAGTTGGCGCGATGGGATATGAATTTTTTTTTGTTTTTTTATTCCTCTATATTTTCGTACCGTCATCATTTCCACCATCCTTCCCTCCATCCCTCATTAATGCGACTCAAATCACTCTCTTCCTTCATCATTTTGGCGCTCGGCGCTCCTACACGGCACAGAAGACTTGTTATCAATCTCAAGATGCCTCTTCCTTTTCCTTCCCTTCTCTTCTGTGGTCATTCCTCTGTACTCAAATGGAAATCGTTCCCGTGCCTTCCCTAGTGGAGCAGCCATCAAACGTTCCCCATGAGGGGATGTTTTTTCCCTCTTTCGAAGAAGCCAAAGCATTTTACGTGGCCTATGCCGATCATTGTGGTTTTGGCGTTAAGACAAGACAATCTCATTACGATCGTGGTGTTGTTATACGGGCCACGCTGACTTGCTCCAAGGAGGGCACCGCACCAACGGACCAAGGGCAAGGAAAATTGAAGCCTAGGTTATCCAGCAGAGTACAATGCACTGCTCGGATAAGGGTATCCGGAAACCCAGCAAGGGGTTACAACGTTAACTTTGTGGATCTTAACCATAACCATCCCATGCTTGACCCGGAGCAAATGCGATTTCTCAGGCAAAAACGAACCGTCCCTGAATCCGTCGTAGCACGGATATCGGTTAATGATGAAGCTGGGATATCGGCTGCTAAGACCATGCAATCTCTTGTGGTCGAGGCTGGAGGTTATGACAAATTGACTTTCAACGAAAGGGATTTAAGGTTTGTGTTCTTTCCGTCTAACATAATTGAAGTTGAACATTTTGCGCCTGGTCTTACTGGTTCCTGTTTGCAGGAATGTTGTAAACCAAGTCAGAAATTTGAAGATGGGACCTGGTGATGCACAAGCTCTTCAGGACTATTTCATTAGGATGCAGAAGATTGATTCCATGTTTTTTTATGTAATAGATATGGATGACGAAGGAAGACTACGCAACGTTTTTTGGGCTGACAGTCGTTCTAGAGCTGCATATTCATACTTTGGAGACGCAATATGTTTCGACACAACCTACATTACCAACAAATACGACATGCCATTCGCCCAATTTGTAGGAGTCAATCACTATTTCGAATCAGTTTTGCTCGGTTGCGCTTTGCTGTCCTATGAGACTACTGAAAATTACATATGGTTGTTCCAAACCTGGTTGTCGTGCATGAACGGTAAGTTTTTTTTCCTTCTTCCCTCTTCATATCTTCCTCTTTTTTGTTTGTCTATTCGTAATAAAAAGTCTGTCTGTTCGGAATAAGAAGAGTGTATGTTCGGAATAAGAAGTCTGTCTGTTCGTATTAAGAAGTCTCTCTGTTCGGATTAAGTGTTGCGTTTGTTCGGAATAAGTGGTCGGATTGTTCGGATTAAGTGTTGTGTCTGTTCGGAATAAGAAGTTTGACTGTTCGGATTAAGTGTTGTGTCTGTTCGGAATAAGTGGTCGGACTGTTCCGATTAAGTGTTGTGTCTGTTCGGATTAAGTGTTGTGTCTGTTCGGAATAAGTTGTGAGTCTGTTCGGATTAAGTGTTGTGTCTGCTCGGAATAAGTGTTGTGTCTGTTCGGAATAAGAAGTCTGACTGTTCGGATTAAGTGTTGTGTCTGTTCGGAATAAGTGGTCTGACTGTTCGGATTAACTTGTTGTGTCTGTTCGGAATAAGAAGTCTGACTGTTCGGAATAAGTAGTCTGTCTGTTCGGAATAAGAAGTCTGACTGTTCGGATTAAGTGTTGTGTCTGTTCGGAATAAGTGGCCTGACTGTTCGGATTAAGTGTTGTGTCTGTTCGGAATAAGAAGACTGTCTGTTTTGGATTAAGAAGTCTGTCTGTTCGGAATAATGTCTCACTCCTTTCTAATTGGGTCCCTTATGCAGATATACCCCCCCCCAGCTATAATAACAGATCAATGTGGTGCCATTACTGCTGCTGTAAGGAATGTCTTCCCAGATTCAAGACACAGATTCTGTATATGGCACATAATGAACAAAGCACCCGTGAAGTTGCCGACGCAGTATCGGGATCACATATTATTTGATCTGAAATTGATTGTATATGATTCCAAAACCCCAGCAGAATTTGATCGTAATTGGCAGGGTTTCCTTCTTGATTTTGACCTGCAGAACCACAGCTGGCTCAAATCCATTTATGCAATCCGAGAGTCGTGGATCCCTGCATTTATTGGTGATTTTTTTTTCGCGGGAATGGCATCTACTCAGAGGAGCGAGAGTATGAACGCCTTCTTCGACAAGTATCTTACTTCGAAGACCACCCTTAAGCAGTTTGTTCAACAATACGAACTTGCGCTCCGCCACAAGTACGAGAAGGAAGCTCAATCAGAATTTGATTGTCTTCATAAAAAACCCCAGTTGGTTTCAATTTATCCATTCGAGAGTCAGTTGAGCGAGTTGTATACCGTAGGGGTCTTCAAAAAAGTGCAGTTACAAATTGGGAAGATGATATACTGCGATATAACGGAGGAGTTCAATACGAATGAAACATTCCAGTACAAGGTATCTGAACGTGTTTTGGCTGGTGTGCAGCTACTGTCGAAACGTTTCCTAGTACAAAACACATCCATGAATTTTACATGTGATTGCAGAATGTTTCAGCACGTTGGGCTTCTATGCTGCCACGTTTTTGTTGTACTTGCACGCTTGAATCCTAATGCATTGCTTCCAGACTCTTACATCCTTAATCGATGGCGGAAGGATATTCGAAGGAGCTATCGAGATAAGACGTACCCAGACGATGGTGTAATGGCGAAGGATGCGCTACGTCGTCACGACGACATCATGGGTCGTGCCGTTTGGATCGCACAGGAAGCCTTCATCTCCCACAAAAGGTATATTGAGGCCGTGCAGTGTATTGAAATGCTTAAGGCACGTATGCACACTACACAAAACTTGGTTCGACCTGATGAACCTGAGTCTTCGGGTACATCGGTCCTTAATCCGGAAAAGGTCAGACGTATAGGAAGACCGCCGACTAGACGTCGAGTGTCTTTAGCTGAGAAGATAATTAAAAAGAGCCATAAAAAACACGCCCAACAAGAGAAGGGAAAGTGGAAGATGAAGGTTACTTCGCCGCTTCACGAAGTAGCACCAAAACCCGCGGATCCTGATTTCTCCGATTGGGACATGAGTTTGTATTACGAGGAATTTCCTCCTTAATTTACATTTTTGTGTTTTTTCCCGTTCTTGTAAAACCAAGAAACTTGTAATTGTTGATACGTTGTGATCTATAAATGGTTGTTATACAAGTTCAGTTCAGATTTACTTGTGTCTGTTCGGAAATAGAAGACTGTGTTCGGAATAAGTTGTGAGCCTGTTCGGATTGAATGTTGCTGTTGTTCGGATTAAGTTGTGAGTCTGTTCGGATTAAGTGTTGGGTCTGTTCGGAATAAGAAGACTGTGTTCGGAATAAGTAGTGAGCCTGTTCGGATTAAATGTTGCGTTTGTTCGGATTAAGTTGTGAGTCTGTTCGGATTAAGTGTTGCGTCTGTTCGGATTAAGTGTTGGGTCTGTTCGGAATAAGTGGTGGGTCTGTTCGGAATAAGAAGACTGGGTTCGGAATAAGTTGTGAGCCTGTTCGGATTAAATGTTGCGGTTGTTCGGATTAAGTGTTGCGTCTGTTCGGATTAAGTGTTGCGTTTGTTCGGATTAAGTGTTGGGTCTGTTCGGAATAAGAAGACTGTGTTCGGAATAAGTAGTGAGCATGTTCGGATTAAATGTTGCTTTTGTTCGGAATAAGTTGTGAGTCTGTTCGGATTAAGTGTTGCGTCTGTTCGGATTAAGTGTTGTGTTTGTTCGGATTAAGTGTTGGGTCTGTTCGGAATAAGAAGACTGTGTTGGGAATAAGTAGTGAGCATGTTCGGATTAAATGTTGCTTTTGTTCGGAATAAGTTGTGAGTCTGTTCGGATTAAGTGTTGCGTCTGTTCGGATTAAGTGTTGCGTTTGTTCGGATTAAGTGTTGGGTCTGTTCGGAATAAGAAGACTGTGTTCGGATTTAGTAGTGAGCTTGTTCGGATTAAATGTTTCGTTTGTTCGGAATAAGTTGTGAGTCTGTTCGGATTAAGTGTTGCGTCTGTTCGGATTAAGTGTTGCGTTTGTTCGGATTAAGTGTTGGGTCTGTTCGGAATAAGAAGACTGTGTTCGGAATAAGTAGTGAGCATGTTCGGATTAAATGTTGCGTTTGTTCGGAATAAGTTATGAGTCTATTCGTATTAAGTGTTGCGTCTGTTCGGATTAAGTGTTGCGTCTGTTCGGATTAAGTGTTGGGTCTGTTCGGAATAAGAAGACTGTTTGTTCGGAATAAAGTTAGCTTAAGAATGACATTGGTAATGTTTGTATTTTTACATGTAAATAGTTTGTGAACTGAATATGTAAACATTTTTGTACATGTAAACCAAAAAATAAACAAAACTAAAAATATGTTTGTCTGTTTAGACCTGCACACACGACCGACGATCCCTAAGTAACATGACCGCCAATTCACCCCTGATAGAGTGGATGGTATTGGGGTCCTTCTCCTTCGTAGGGTCAACATTCAACATTAGGCACCTTATCCAGTATAAAACGAAGGCGCCGCAATCGTTGCTCCCCGGTGGTTGTTGTTGGCTTTCTTTCCTCAGGATTCTCAGGGGCCAGTCGACCTTGAGTAGATCCCTCCAGTATACAGCCGCATCCGCTGCTGCACATTCATGCTGGCCTACAGTCTGCTCCGGATCATCACCTTCGCCTAGCTCCCTAGAGAGACTGTTGAATGCCAAAATCTCTTTGGACGGGCCATAGACAACCACCAGTGTCCAATGACCTGAAGACCAGCATGGTTGTGCGATCACGTTCTGTGTTGGAGACGCACCTACGATTTTAGGGAGGATAAAATCATCAACTTCTCTGCCTTGCCCTGCAAGAATTCGCCCCGACTCGAAAGTGGATATGCATATAACTTTTTCTGGGTGGCGTCTTTCTTCGAGCACCGATAGCATAGCGTCGATAGTTTCATCGCTAATATCCATCCTAGGCGTTATAAGCTCCTTCAGGTCGGAGCGTTTTAAACTGCACATATCGCCTCTCCAGATGACCTCCCTATTGTCCTTGTTGGGTTCGGTCAGGTTCAGTAGCATTTTGACCTCATCAAATGACAACGTGCCCAATGCAGGCATGTCAACATCCGGCCTTTTTTTCTTCAGGCTCCTTTGAGCCGCTCTATCTTTTCTTTTTTGCTCTTCTTCCTTCTTATTCTTCTTGGCCAGATGTTCGCCTTCCTTCAGCTGCTGCTCAACGGTGGCCGTCGAGCGTTTTCTTTTCGCGACCCAGTTTGCTATCTGGGCCTTTCTTTTTTCTTCCTTCTCCTTCTTCTTCTTCTCTTCCTCCTTCTCCAGCATTTTCCTCTTTTCTCCCATCTTCCTCTCCTCCTCCCTCTTCTCCTCTTCTTCCTTCTTCCTTTCCTCCTCCCTTTTTCTGTCACATTCCTCCTCCTCCCTCTTCCTCTTTTCTCGTTCCTCCTCCTCCTTCCTCTTCTTCTCTTCTTCTTCCTCCTCCCTCCTCTTTTCTTCTTCCTCCTCCTCCCTCCTCTTTTCTTCTTCCTCCTCCTCCCTCCTCTTTTCTTCTTCCTCCTCCTCCCTCCTCTTTTCTTCTGCCTCCTCCTTCCTCTTTTTTTCTTCTTCTTCTTCATCCTCCTTCCTCTTCCTATTCTCTTCTTCCTCCGCCTCCCTCTTCTTCCTATTCTTCTCCTCTTGCTCTTGCTCGTTCTCCCCACCAGGGACTCCAGTTGTCCCTGTCCCTCGAAGATATATAATATCTTTCCTGAGCCTCCCACACTCTTCCTGGGAAATCCTCAGTTCTTCCCTGAGGTCGTGTACCTGTTCTGTGGCCTTCTTAAGGGCAGCTTCGGCCCTCAGCCATTTTGTCTTCACCTCACTCAGCTCCAATTCTTGGAGCAGCGGGTCGCATGGAATGCTGCAGTCTGCCAGTTGGAGCCTTGGCAAACTGACGGTTGAAGTTGAGCTCTTTAGAACAGGACCAATAAGTTACAGCTCCCTTTCACTCATTGATGGAGCCCCCATCAGGTCGAACGTGCCGTCGTAAATTCGATGTAAGGTAATTCCACGTTCCTCCCATTTCCTCAGGGTTAATCGTTTCCCAAACATCTCCGTCCATCTTTTCATCCGTGGGAAAACTCCAGTTCTGGGCTCCCCCAATTTAAATTTCTCACAAAGCCACACCTTCAAATGGAAAGGAAAAAAATGAGAACTACTATACCAACGTACCTTCATATTCGAAAGACAACTGAATCCGAACATACATTAAACGTAATCCGAACAGACACCCAACTTAATCCGAACAGACGGACTTCTTATTCCGAACAGACACACGTCTTATTCCGAACAGACCCACCACTTAATCCGAACAGACCCACCCCTTAATGCGAACAGACTCACCATGTATTTCGAACAGACTCACAATGTATTCCGAACTGACTCACAATGTATTCCGAACAGACCCAACACTTAATCCGAACAACCCCACCACATATTCCGAACAGCCCCACCACTTAAACCGAACAGACTCACAACATATTCCGAACAGACTCACAACGTATTCCGCACAGACCCACAACTTAATCCGAGCAGACCCAACACTTAATCCGAACAACCCCACCACTTAATCCGAACAGACGCACCACTTAATCCGAACAGACGCATCACTTAATCCGAACACACGCACCACTTAATCCGAACAGACGCACCACTTAATCCGAACAGACACCCAACTTAATCCGAACAGACTCACCACTTAATCCGAACAACCCCACCACATATTCCGAACAGCCCCACCACTTAAACCGAACAGACTCACAACATATTCCGAACAGACTCACAACGTATTCCGAACAGACCCACCACTTAATCCGAACAGACCCAACACTTAATCCGAACAACCCCACCACTTAATCCGAACAGACGCACCACTTAATCCGAACAGACGCATCACTTAATCCGAACACACGCACCACTTAATCCGAACAGACGCACCACTTAATCCGAACAGACTCACCACTTAATCCGAACAAACGCAACACTTAATCCGAACAGACACTCAACTTAATCCGAACAGACACCCAACTTAATCCGAACAGACGCACCACTTATTCCGAACAGACTCACCACTTAATCCGAACAGACCCACCACTTAACCCGAACAGACCCACCATTTAATCCGAACGGACCCACCACTTAATCCGAACAGACCCACCACTTAATCCGAACAGACTCACAACGTATTCCGAACAGACACACATCGTCTTCCGAAAAGAACAAAAACAAAAAAAGAGGAAGAGAGGAAGTGTGAAGCAGGAACAAAAACTTACGTGTAGTATGGCAACACAACCTTCGACGTTCCCCTGCCGCATTATGAAATTCCCTGCCTTTTTCCTCTCCTGCAGTTCTAAACTTGCTTTCTCGAGGCCTCCAACCAGGGTTTTGTGAACTGCACTTGCCCATGCGTAGCTGCTTAGGCGTTTGATGTTCCTCAGAGGGTGCATGAACCATTCCTTCGGTCGCAGCGTTCCATCATAGAACAAAAAATTGTTGAAGATGAAAGAAATCAGGAGACGAACGTACTCCTCCGTCTCGCCCATGGTACTGTTTGCCATGAGATGAACTAAAAGTTGGGTGTTGTCAAGGTTCACCCCGTCTCGCTTCTGGACGCGCAATGGTTCCATCACCACGCCCTTCCCATGCGTACGTAACCCCAAAATTAGGGCGATGTCTTCCGGTGTAAGGGGAACTACCCCTGATCCTATTCTCAGCCCCACCTCCTCCGTATCGTAGTGCTCGACGAACCAACCGACTATTTCGTTGTCCGTCGTAATGTTAGGAAGGTTTAGGAAGTGACCGAATGGGGTGCTACGGAAAGCCTCCTTCTCCACCTTATTCATCCGGTCAAACTGCTTTCGGATGGCCTTCCAGGAGCATCGTGATTCCCGGAAGTAGTACGTGGTTCCCTAAAACCAATAATTTAATAAACGGAAGTTCATCAAAAAAAATAACGACCCACGGAAAGAAAAAATTAGAGACCCACCGGTTCTGGGACGTGTTCGATATCGACGGCCGGAGTTGAAGATTCCATTATCGTTTACAAGGTGCGCTTCACAGGGAAAGAAAGTCGGGAATGCTTCACAGGTGTGCTTCCTACGTTCACAGGTAAGAAAGAAAGAAAGCGAGAGTCTCCCTTTTGTTCTGGATATGTTATCTTCCTCGGTATCCGAACCGTCGATCGTGGGGTGTCTGCCGCTGTCTAATCTGGAAACGAACCGTCCTTCTTCGAAAACCGTCAAAAAAAAATTCAAAACAATTTGAGGCGCGTTCGGAAAGAAAGCGTGACATGGCAATCCGAGTAGACGCTGACTCATCCACTTTTTGAAGCCACGTAGGGCGCGTCCGTGACGCCCGCGTCCGTGTATAAGGACTCATTTTCTAAACCAATTCAAAAACTGATTTCCAACGAAGGGGGAAACGATTGATTTCCAAAGAAGTGGTGCGACGGTTCAAATTCTTTCCTTTACAACAAAACCTTATTAAACCCCAACATTTCAAAAAATCGAGACTTTAAAACTAACATTAACCTCTCTTTTGCCCTAAATCTTTCAAATAAACCTTAAACATTCCTCCACTACGTTGACCCCAAAACACAAAACTCAAAGAAATTAGGTCAAACATGGAAATCACAAGAACCAGCGGTAGACAGCAAGTGAGGTGGTGATTGTGAAAACATCGTCGTCGTTTCAGTTGTCTAGGAATTTTGAGTTCTTGTTTAAATCGAGTTTTACGACCATTGGGGTGTGATTGTGTGCAGTTCGTCGGGGTCGTCCTTCAAAACCAAGTGTATCCTTTTAACATTAGAGGTTGTGTCCTTTATAACAGAGTGTGTCATTTGAATAGTCGAGGTTGTGCCCTTTAAACAATCGAGGTTTGTGACCTTAAAAGGATACTGAGGTGTGATCGTGACAGTTCGTCGAAGTATGGCCTTTAAACTAAGTGTGTGCTTTTAACATTCAATGTTGTGTCCTTTGACGGTCAAGGTTTGGTCTGTCCTTTTAAGATATGGTTTGTCTTTTTAAGGCCTTTCGCACTAATGAATACATATGTTTATGTTGCAAACTTTCAATTACTTTCAACCATCGAAGTGTTCGTGGGTAGCCTTCGAGAAGGAGATTCTACTCCTTACGGACAACCAACGGGTGATATTCAAGAGGACACCGTTCGCTCACTTCCTATGAAAGAGAGACGCTCCAACACCAAGCATCAAATAGTAACGATTGCGGAATGTTTGTCATTCACTGGATCAAATGCTTAATGCTAGACGTACATCCAACAACAGAATTGGATGACAAATATCTACACTCAGACAAGGGCGAAATGACAATGTATTTGTTGAGGGACTCCGGATTCAAATGTCAAATGTTGATAGCAGAACATTGATATAGAATATTTTCAACAGTAATTATATACAACTTCTGTATAATTTCAACTGTAATTATATACAACTATTGTAATTGTTTGAAAATTTGAAAGGAAATAAGATTTTTTTTGTAAACCATCCAAATTTCCATAGCCAACTAAAACGTGTATGTCCTTAAAACTCGACATGTTCCTCAATGTCCTTAAAATGGAATGCGTCCATCAAAACTCAAAGTGTCCTTTAAAACTAGGGTTTGTCCTTTGAAACTCAAAAGTATCTTTTAAAACTCAAAAGGGTCCTTAAACTACAAGTCTGTCATTTAAAGAACACGAGTTTGTTCTTTAAACAATGAATATGTCCTTTAAAACTCAAGTCTTTCCTTTAAAATCGAGTGTGTCCTTTAAAACACAAAAAATGTCCTCAAATAACAGACTCATCTTTTAAAGGACACTTATGTCCTTTAGAAACATAATCTCAGTCCTTTATCTGTCCTTTAAAACACATAACTCTTCTATCATTCAAAACACGAATTTGTCCTTATAACCAACACTAATCGTTTAACACATAACCAAATGGCATCATAACAGTAATATATGTCCTTTAATCCTACAAATTGGACATTTAGACACAAAAATCTTTCATATTGAAATTTGAACAAATACAAGACAAACAATCACAAATCTTATTTGCAATTTTACAAAGATTACAAGACAAATTTTCTAATCTTTTGGATAGACTCTCAAATCCCAATCATCGTAGTCTGGATCTCCAGGATGAGGCAATAAATTATGAATATCGTTTTTTTCCTTGATAGAATATGTTTCTTATTATCTTTTGTGTGCTTCTTAATGATCTTTTTGGAGATTTTTTCTGCAGTCGATAATTTTCGATTCGAAGCTGGACAACCAACTCTTTGAACTTGAATGAGATTCAACACTGCAGTAGTATTTGTCTCCTAATTCTTCTCTTTCTGAACAGAAGTTGTATCCTTGTCGAGATACTTGTGCATAGAAATTTGATTCTGGATGTAATCCAAGTACTTGACCACCACTTCATATATGTCATGGACATGAATGCTTACTCAACAAACCACGCATAATGTCCAATGATGTCGTCATGACGAGCATGAGCATTCATCTTCAGGTTGATTCCATCCATTGGGGGGTTTCATAGCGATGTCGGACGTCCTTCCTCCCACGTTTAAGAATGTAAGAAAATGGAATTGTAAGAATGTAATATGTCTAAGAACAACTAAAGAGTGGCAACACATGATTCCTTCATGTTCAAACAGTCGAGAACTAGAAATTAATAAGTTAAGATTGTGTGGGTTGTATTGCACTTCAAACATCTTCTCATTGGTAACCTTATCACCTTCAATATTGATATGTTCTCTACCCCAGATATACAACACCTCATCCCTGTTTTCACCCTACAATAGATCGTAATAAATTGTCCTTCTGATTTGTTGTGATATATTTCTGATCGCAACAAGTGGACCAAAAGGCATGTCATATTATTTTGTTTGTTAAATATGTTGTGTCGAAGCATATTGCATCTCCAAAATAGGCGTAGGTAGCACGAGAACGAGAATCAATCCAAAACACGTTCCTCAAACGACCATCATCGTTGATATCCATAACATAAAAAACTTAGAATCAAAAGTCTACATCTTGGTGAAATAGTATTGAAGTGCTTGAGCATCGCCTGGACCTAGCTTAATGTTACGAACTTTATTTAATACATTCCTATGATGACAGTATAAAGAAAAAAATCATGCAAATTAAAGGGATATATGACATCAGTCAAAAGGCTAGTTTGTCAAAAAAAAAGGACAAGGTCATGAAAGAAAGAACAGTGTCCTTCAAAGGATAAGTGAAGTGTATGAAAAAGGACGGTGTCCGTCAAACCCAACTTTGTTCTTTTTAACCCACAAATATGTCCTCTAAAGGGAAGTGTCGTAAAGAAAGTGTCATTTTAACCCTCGAGCGAATTTGTCCAAAAAAGGGCAATATCGTACAGACAATATCGTATATAAAAACAGACAACGTCCTTTAAACCCCTGATGTTGTCTTAATTCATGCTCCATGTCCTTTTAACCAACAACTTTGTCTTCTTAAGAACTGACATGTCTTTTTTATCTTAAACACAACTCACCTAATATCTCTTTAATTGAAGGGGAGCTTATGATGTCTGCCAGCTTCAACAACAAAAGGTTGCATGACTTTAGAAGGTGAAATGCATGTTGCATCATTGGAGGCAATTTGTGATTTCTTGGCTTCAGAAACCCAACGCTTTCCACGAAGAAAACGCAATTGACGGTTGTCAAGCATGTCATAATTATGCTCTAAACAAACATCGGTGAGAACATCAGCCTTCTTTGGATTTCCACCAACCCTGATACGCATAGGACAGTTGATTCATGTAGAAATTGTGGTTTAAGTCGACCTTGGCCTTGTTTGGTGGACCACTACCCTCTTTACAACATGTTTATGTATCCCTGGTGATAACGTATGCAAGTAATGAGAATGTATTATCTTGATGTCGAATCCATTAATATCGCCAACTGATTTATAAAATTGAAGTGCTTCTTCGAAGGATTTGAAAGACATTCCCACAAATGTCTGAGAAGAACATTGAGCGTTGAGAGGATTCTGATGCTTGTCGTGAGGAACAATGTCCATTGCAATGAAATTTTTATGTGTGAACAGGAGAAGACGAGATAGGGAGAAAAGAATGAAAGAGGGTAGAGATCATTTTGGTAACCGCATTTACCATGTGCATTTGGAATGTAACTGTATCATGCATTAGGAGACAAAGTGACAATTTTATTTTATTTTTTAATTTTGTTGTGGGACTCATTTCTATTTTGTATTGATTTCAATTAAGAGATGATTGTATTGTTTTAAAATGGAGATATCTTAGAAATTAAAAGAAATATATTTTAAAAAAATCATCATAATTCTTATCTCACCATGTTCTACGGATAGACACCTATATTGCTATATAAATATTGTATAAAAATAATTATGTTCTTGTATTACACATTTCAAACAGTTATATATTCAAACATCTTAAAAATTCATTCTCAACTTTCATTTTTTACCCACTTTTGTTGAACAATTGTTTTTGAAAAATTGAAAATGAAAAAAAATGGTATCAAATTTTAGTAATAATTCATACATAAACGAGATAAATGATGATATATTAATTTATTTATTTGTAAAATGTAAGAAATGAGATGAAAGAAAGAGAACAGTTTTTTAAAGATCATGGTTGAGAAGATGAAAGAGAAAAAGATTGTGGATATAAAATGTTGAAGTGAAAATCCGACGTGACAGAGGAAACTAGGATGATCTTTTTTTAAAGATCATGGTTGCGGGTACTCTAAAGAGATCTAAACAAGAATTATTACCTAGTCAGGAAAGCAAGACTTACATTTTCCGGAAGAAATGGCAAAAATAAGTAGGAAAGAGAGCATTGGTGGGGGAAATACAGGGAAGTTGAAAACTGTTGGACGGTATAGCTTTTCATAATTCTTATTTTGTAATATTTTTATATTTGTATCCCTTAAATATTTGAAAGTGTTATATGACATACAAAATAGCCTCCATTTTTCCTCAAAATGCAAGATTCTTCTGGTTTCTATATAAAGTAAAATACTTCTGTTTGTGTCTCATCTTAAATTTGGTTTTGTACTTATGTCTTAGTGTAATAACCTAATCTAAAACACCTTAATTAAACTAAACTAAACCAATTAACCTAATTAAACCTTGATTAGTGAAGGATGAGGTGGAGAATTGGATAAGAATTGAGAGATGAGGTGTTGGTGTAGGATTGGAGGAGATGGAGGTGATGAGTTATGAGGTAATTATATATAGTTAGATAAGAATTTAATTGAAAACGTTTTGCTTCATTGTTGGTTTATCAGAGAGTGAGAGAGAGGAGATTTCTTTGGAGAAGAAGAAGGAGAGAAGAAGTAAAGAAGAAGAAGAGGAGAAGAAGAAGGGAAGAAGAAGACAAGAGGTTGCCAAAGCTTGGGAGGCTTCTTCACTCGACCAAAAGGTATGTCAAATCTTCAATATAACTCACATAAGCCTTGTGAGTGTTGGGGATCGACGTTGGTGTCGAATTTCCCGTCGGATTTCAACCAATTCAGAGGTTGAAGACGACGATCGGTCGACCGGTGCCTGTGGGCAGTCGACCGATCCTATTATTATATTGATGTTTACCCGTGAACGGTCGAACGATGTCCTTGGACGGTCGACCGTTATGCCAGATTTGTGCGGGAAAAAGGGGTTATGCTGTTATCGGTCGAACGGGACCACTTAGCCGGTCGACCGAATAATAATGAGAATGGGTCGGTTGGGGTTTTGACTTATTAAACGGTCGAACGCCCTTAACCTTGTTCGACCGATCTATTCGATGCTAAGTCGGTTGGGAGCTTTGACCATCAAAACGGTCGACCGCTCTTTAACTTTCGGTCTACCGACTGAACATTTTAATTAAGCAGTAGAGTGTCTGTGATGTTTCGGTCGAACTGTATAGCAGTTCCGGTCGACCGAATGTCACTTGGGCAAGATACTGAGAAGTCCTGTTATCAGTTGAACGACCCCTTGGTTCGACCGATCGGATATATATATATTATATAAATTTGTATAGCGTAGACCATCCAAACGATCGACCGCTAGATGACTTTTGTTCGACCGATTGGTCGGTAATTCGGTTGGCGTGGTTCGACCGGTAGACTTGTTTGTACAGTACTGTGTACTGTGTGGGGGACCGGTCGACCGGTGTGCTTTTAGCGGTCGACCGATCTGCCGCAGGTTGCTGGATTTATCCACACGCGATCCGTTGAGTATAGGTCGACTACCGGCTCCGAGGCGACGGTTGATTACCGGCTTTGAGAGCTACGGATTTCACCTTCGACGAAGGCGTATTATTGTACTACCATTTTCCTCTCTTACCGAGCGGGGTGTGAGGGATGTGTGCCGTAAACCTTGAGCAGTTTGCGAGGGTTTAGCGGTAGGCCGAGGATGTTCCGGCAGGGTGCGCGCTTGGCGGCTCTTGGGGGAGCAGCGGCTGTCGTCTGACCCGAGTTGTGTATTCGGCGGGCTGACTCGCTCCTTGGGTGGCGGCGTGTACCGGGGGTTCCTTCCTGCACTTTTTGGGAAGCAGTGGTGTCGACTGACCCTTGTGAGGCAGCGGTGGACTGACTTGACCCTACTACCAGGAGTGGTTCAGTGCCGCGGAGGCGGTGAGGGCATTATTGTGGGCCCGAGGCGGATGATCATGTGCATAGCATTGCATTGTCTTTAATTCCTTTTTATATTTTTAGGAGGTTTGGTATACGGGGTTCCTTCAGGGAACTCAGGCATGTTTGTTTGTTTTCATTTCAGGTAGCGAGCAGGTTTAGAGTCAGGTGGTGACCGAGGACGGTGCCCCCGGGATTAGATCATGTTCTCCTTATTATCTTCTTTTGTTTGAGGTAGTGATTACATGTACATTCACTTTTGTTGTAATCACAGTTGACTCATTTATATAGTTTGACTTCCACGTGGGTCTGTATCTTATATATTTTATATATATGTTGGGTTGTTTTCCCGTGACGTGCCCTGTGTTGACCATTGACGGTCTTTATTATTGTTTAAATTTTCCGCTGTTTTCGGGTACGTTACACTTAGGCATTACTTCTTTCTTATAAGAGAAAATTGTAATAACCTCCAATGCAATGTATTTACTATTAGTAGAAGATCTTTAATTAATTCATAAAAACAACTACCTTCTATTCTATCATCACTCATCTCCATGTCAGCAACAAGTGTAAAAAATCTGGTAAAATACCTTACGGTAGAGTGATGATAGCGCACCAAGTTAATCAACATTAAGGTCTACCAAAACTCAGAAATAATAAATAGTTAGAGACTTAAGAGGATAAGAGATAACAAGGCGGATCTCTTCCTTTTCTCGTTTCAACAACTTAACCAAAACTCCACCCTTGCGTGGTCTATGGAGTTGCTTTTTTGTCTATACATTCTACGTCGCTATAGTTTACCAATCATGCATGGAGAAGTAGGTTATGGTAAAGTAGGTATGTCTCTCATATATAGTCCTATATATCAAATCAAAGATAGATCAATTTTGGCATATATCAAGTGACGTGTAGTCTAACAACGTTGCGTGCATGGACTCAAAACATCCGATCGCATTCTATTTCATTCTTGTTTTTGAAGGTACACATTGGACAATAAGTCGATCAACCAAAGACCATCTGAGGTCAGAACCAAGATTTCAACGCCTACCAGTCACATCCTTGTCTGATTCTTCCGGTGGCTCTTTAGAAACAAAGAGTTTCCTACCTAGTGTGCTTCCTTAGGTTTGAATTTTACGACATGTATAGCTACTTTCACCTTCTTAGGTCTGTTTAAGTAATTAATGAGCAGATGTTATAGTGGTCCAAAGTCCGCAAATATATCGAATCATTTGATTTCATTCTATTGAATAATGAGAGAACCAGACTATTCAACCAACATACTGACCTTGCTTGTTGTGAGGATCTCATTGATTGCATGAACTTAACAGAAGGTCAAACAGATATAAACATTGCACATTATTGTAAGAACCGGTAACACTGACGTAAGTCTCAAGATTCCACTCAAGCTACGTACGTTCCAACTTTGTACACCTTCAAGCCAAACAAGTGGTCATTTGCTCACTATTCTAATCTATTAACCTAAAGCAAAGACCATCGTTATAGCTTTTAGCTTAATTCATCATTCACACCTATAATATGCTAACGAGCCACCTTCCATAATCTCACTAAGAAAATAATCGAAGTCTATCAACTGTCTTAGAGCTGAGAGATTTGTGGATGGAAAGTAGTTTAAGGGGGTGTTTATGCACAGTAAATTGTTAAAAACGAATTTTGGGGTCAAAATGAACTAACGGAAATAGAAATCAAAAGAAATAAATTTCCATTTGACTAAGATTTTGTTGTTTGTAGAAACTACTAGAATCTACTGGAAAATTAAAAAAACTGAATTAATTATCATTTACGAAAAATTGATATTATTTGTAAATATTGTATATATAAATATATAATTTTATTGTGAAGAATTCGTTATACATTAAAATTTAAATAGACATTACACATTTTAGTTTAATTTAACTCAATAATGTGATGTGTACATATACACTTTTAAACAATACAGTAAATGAAAATTTGAATAATATTTTATTTTAACAAGACGTTACGAAGTTCAAGATTATTCTTATGGTTAATCTTTATTATCTAATTTTATGATATAATTTTGTAACATATATATTGTCATTATTTTTTAAAGATAATCATATTATTTAATTTTTAAAATAATTTTAAAAAAAATTTAGTTAAGTTTTTATGTAATAAAAATAAATATTAAATAAGTTGCACTATGTTGCACTTTTTATTAGTTTCCTGGGGAGTGAAAAACTAAAAGAAAATATTTCAGTATATTCTAGATGATAGAGAGAAACATATGGAAAATATTTTCTTTTTCCAAGATTGACATAAATATCAAGTAAAAGTTATGGTCAAAGGAAAATATTTTCTTTTCCGTTTGTTTCCGGGTGCACAAACACCACCTACAAGAAGAGTGAAGAAATTCCAGCCAATCCCAAACTGGTTGGGTAATTCCTTTCATTAATAACAGCAACAAAAACTATTTGGTTCCACAAATAATTTCGTGAGGCAATAAATAAAACTTAAATTAAATTAGCTGATATAGGAAGCAAAAGTATGGAAACATCTAAGATATTTCGTAAAACATGGTTAAATTCAAAAGGATGACGGTGAAATCACCGGAAAGAATCCTTCAGAAAAGGAAAATAAGCACATATACAAATTAAATAGAAATTCGTAAATGAATAACCGTTCAATATAAAACCCGAGTGTAATCTACTTGCTCTTCGTTTTTTCTTCCAAAATATCCAATTCACAAGAAGAGTATAAACTTCAAACTCTAAATAGGACACAATGTGGGTACTGTTCAGCAAGAATGATGCCCTTCTGGGAATTGTTGGGCTACTAATTTCTTCTCTTCCGGATTCCGGAAGCTGGTTTGTGGGTCAGTATAAGGGTTATTTGTCCAACAATTAAATGAAGAAAACCAGTAAACCTGGCGAAAAATCTGAATGTTTGAAATCCCACAGCGAACATATTCTTGAGGCAACCAATCCATGAACTCAAATTGCTGAAAGAAATTGAGCTTTCCAACTACTCGAGCCAAAACAATTTAAGAACACTAAGAAACCGCCAATCTACCCAAAACTGTGGTATAAGTATGCAGCTGCAAATGAAGTTAATTCATCTCCGGAAATGAATATTCACAATAGTTGGTTGCATAAATGTCTGCTGAATGGAAACCACGAGGGGCAAGAATGGATGGAAAAGGAACGAACAAACCCTCTTTTGCCGGCCGTCATTGTTGCCAGACTCTGAACCTGGTGGAAGAATGAACTCTAAGTAACAATTTTGCACGATGTGACAAACTACCAGAGAAGCAATGTCACCATGAAATTTATATTAATTGAGAAAACAAATACAAAAACACATAAGTAAATGGATGCTAATATCAGGAAATAGATATGCTTGGGATAAGAACTTGAAGAAAACCTGATAACTATCTTCATTACAACCTAAGGTATACTGACATATATTATTTTGAAGAAGAACTGTTACGTAATAGCCACCTATCATAGGGAATCATGTCTGTACTAGTGTCGGTACCTGACACGAAAAACAGATCCTATTACTGGCATGAAATATCACTTACAAGGAGTACGCAAGTACGTTGCTAGTGAAAAATAATTTGAAATTTTATGATAGAAAATGCAAACTGCAACCCGCTGACATGAAAGTTTGAAACATGCAAAAGAACAATATGGACAGAACTCAAGAATGCAACCAAGTGACAACAATTCGAAGACGGTCCATTCCCTAAATTTTCAGGAATACCTGGTTTTATCTTGAATTTAAGTGTATTCGGTCTCCTCCTAGAAATAAACTTGATGGGATGATCAAAGGATTGTCTATGTCTGTCCATTGCTGAGATAAGCTGCAAAATTAGAATATACATTAGAGCAATAGTGCTACATCTAGAAACAATTGCAGTCACAAGGGACCAGAGTGTGCAGCTCTATGAACGATTCTTTTGACTTCTAAGAAAATGCACATATATATCAAGCTCTTCCCATGAATTTTCTTTGCTAAAACTATTCCTGCAGAAAGATAGCTACTAAGAAACCATAAAGTAATGGTAAACATTCAAATGTTGGTAATATATTCAAAATTTTGAATAGAGAAAGTTGCACTCAGTTGCATAATAGAACTTCAAATTTCAATAAACTAAAAGTAAGAAGACGTTGAAGGCAATCCAAGTTTGCACAAGGCTCCCCACTTTGTAGGAGCTGGGAAGGGTATATTTATAATTTATACACAGCCTTGTGTTTAAAGAGGCTGTTTTCGTGACTCCAGCCCTTGACCCATTGGTCACAAAGCAGCTTCCTTACCACTGCTGCACAGGCGACCCTCTAGAAGAAAACACTGCAAGATGCTAATTATTATTTTTCCATAGAAGTATAACTTAATTGTTGGGGAAAGATGTGAAAATGATTGAGAATATATAGGCTGAATGTGTCCTTATGGAAAACCAATCAGGTAAAGTTTCTTCAAATGAGACTATGAGACCAACAACATACAAGAAGCATCCATATAAAGATCAAAGAGGAAATTGATCGACAAGTTAAGCACGGCTTTTGAGCTTGAAAATTGATACCTCGAAGTACTAAAGAAAAAGGGCAAAACTTTAGCAGTTCAGGATCAAAATTCTTATTTCGAAAAAATAACCACTGTGTAACTTGCAGAAGATGCCTGCTCCAGATATCACAACCAAGCTGTAAAAAATGAGACTTCTCCATTATAATTTTAGTGCAAACTTTTTCTACTTCTGATATTACCCCTACCAAGCCATACTCTTTTTATCTATGAAGCTGGATAGCCATACATAATCTAGAAATGAGACTTGCACAATTATCTCTATCCGAGCACCTTTAGAACCTTGTGATCTTAGCACTACACTAATGAAAAATATTATGCATTCTAGTACATGTAAATAAGTGCTCATGCCACCAACATTTCTTAATTTGTTCATGTGAAATTGGAATGAATGGCTTCATATAAGTTCTATCACAAACTTGGAATGAAAATAGCAGAAACATCAGGATGATGTATTATACCTTTTCATCGTAACGAAACAGTGACTGATCAAAATAAGGAGAAGGGCTTTCTGACTGACAAGTGAAAGGTAAAGATGATGTCATCTTCTTGACAAACTGCAAAATAGAGTAATTCAATGTCATATGAAATGAACCCACAAAAGACCGGCAGTAGTACGAACCAAATTAATACGGATATTAGAAAATAGTCAAAGAATTATCAATGTTTCAGCCTTCAGGAGATGATTATCATAGGGTCCATTAAAAAGATCTGAAGATATTGTAGGAGCATAACTCCATTCTCCCGATGACTTATAAAAATGGTCATTGAATTGCAGATGAATGATTACACAGGCTAGGGATAGTACTTACCTGTGAACAAGTGCTAGCTTTACTTTTTAAGGCCTTTAGCTGTTCGAGAGCATGGATATTATTAGAGTGAGAAGTAATGAAATTTACATGTGACGAATATCTTGAAGCCACATGGAAATGATCACAGTACTTCTCAAACAATAAATATAGTTCGTCAGAGGAATTCTGCAGCCATGAGTACAAGGATCAGGCAAAATCAAGCAGCGCAAAGTAACAATAGCTACTTGAGCAAAAATAATCTATTTACCTGATAGAAAGAGACTATCTCAGTAGTCTCCATATTGTACACAGCAAAAAAAGCCCGGTGAATATCTGTATTTCGAGAAACCTGGATTCAATAAACATTCTAAGCAATCCAGCATTCAGAAAAACAGCAGAATACTACACAGACAAATAATTCAAGTCGAATATCAACTGTAACCATTCAAAGCAAGGTGCAGAACATATAGCAAATGTTCTACAGATAAATGTTGTACTTCCCGAATATAATTTAATGTATAGCAGATCAGCAAACCTCTGGCCACAGAAGATATCATTTCAAGGTAGGCCTGCTCGTTGACTCCAAATACTTGATAGGTTCTTCTCTATCTTATGTTTTCTCATCATGATTTTAGGACCTATTTGGGATGATTAATGCCATATCACTATATCAGAAGCTAACACGTGATAATGAACTAGTTAATTACTTTTATAAGTTTACAGTGAACTATCAGCCTCATCACGTAAGGCTTGGGGATTATCATATGGTCAGTGAACATTTGAAAGTGTTGATGCATCTCGCAAAAATAAGTGGCACACAAAGGACCAAGTGAATGACAAAAAAAGCAAATAACGGGAAACCACATTATCATGTAGCCCTGATAACTTTTCTAGCTTTATTTCTCTCCTATTATTTCCCTTTCTTTTTCCTGTGATCTTCACCTGAATCACCTCTAACCTTATTTTAGCCCTATACCTATTTCCTTAATGAACAGTTCATTGGATAATAATTCATGCCTACAAACAGAGCATGTTTGGCCTATAAGTTCAGATGGAGTACAACCGCCCGTCTCCCGTAGGTCTATTTAGAATAGGTAACCTGCTTTTCTTGGCAGAAAAGATCAAATATATTTATTCACCTTGATAAGGTCCACTGTCCACTAGAGCTTATGGACTTTCATTCCAGACATAATGACACTCAAGGATCTGTTCAGACTTAACATAATACATTACTAAGAAGACATAGAAAAAAACCTCACAAGGAAAGTGCAACTGATCTCTGTTTTTCCCCATCTGAACATTTAATGATGAATACACAAAGAAAAACAAATGCTTTAGTCGAGGTCGAATAAAGATTGAAATGTGGAACGGGGATATTTAAGCTAATCAGTCATATTTTACCTGCCACGTGGTAAATGTTTAGACATTTTATTTCTTTGTACGGAACTATAAATCTATAATAAATAGAAATATGTCCAAGAAAATGGAGTCCAAAGGATATGTATAGGGGACTTAAGTTCAAAGAATCCTTAATACAATCAACAAGATGTGGGTGAAAATTATAACCATATGTATAATGAATATATGAGAAACAAGTGTTGCATTTCTTCAGCTCCTAACAATTTTGAACAACATATTACCCGGACTTAAATCCATAAGATAAGGATAAGTAGGTGCTACCAAAACAAGAATTTTTTTATATATAAATATCACTAATTAAAGGGAAAGTACTACATAAAAGGCCCATTTTTAAACATTATGCAACTGCAAATACAACCCGATATGCTTGCTACAAAACAGCACAAATGTAAATACAGCAATATGAGCGGCATGCTGTCTGAATACATTGTGTCCAATGAATGACAATATTTTTTTATTGGTAACAATACCTTGTAGTACCTTAACATGAAAATAAGCCACTACAAGGTGTCCAATAGTTTCACAACAAATATAGTATCAAACAAGTCAACAGGAACAGGAACATGATAAAACATGGTAGCTCAAGGACAGGCAACATTACTACATCGATATCAATTCATGAAAGAGGGACAAAAATCCCTGAGGTTGAAGGCAGCAGATATTTCAAGATTTACAATAGAAAAGGAAAGATTCTAGCTATGAGAAAACAAACAAACAAGTCGAAGAAACCAGCTATGTAATTTACCATCATGATTTGGTAAAATGTGGAACTCAAAATTTTGTAATACAGCAATCAATGAAGATTCTATAGATAACAGAATGATAATAAAAGATTCATTCCATTAGTTTTAGCGTAGTATGCTAAAATCTTGATTTGAAATAAGCCATATTTGGAGAAAATGTATATTACCCCTCCATCAACGCTTCCAAACTTGATTAGAAGATGGTGACGATCCAAAAATTGTACCTGTCAAGTACATAAATACATCTTAAGAAAACAGCCTTGCTTAATTGAAGTGAGCAATGTATGTCACTGTTGAGAAATATAAAATGCTACAGAGAGAACGTGAATAACAGCAATTCTTCGGCAAAAGAAATCCTGCTTTAGAAAACCTTCAAATATAAATCATCTAGATCAGTTCACAATTGAAAAGGTAAAAAAATGCCGAAAGAGGGAGCATGACACCACTCACTGGACTTCATTCAAATTCTGCCATATATATATGATGTAATCTAAAACAAAAGTCTGAAAAAGTGAAATAATTCCTACCTTCCACATAATGAGGTCAACATAATCTTGAAAATGAAAGTAGAATTTCTTCTTCAAGCGTGGAACCCTCTGTAGCGTTGATAAGATAGAGAAAATATTTAGAGAAAGGCAATAAGCATGTATTGATCTCAAAGGTTCTAACATCTTAATATCTTTTTTTTTCTATCGGGGACATCTTAATATCTTATGGAGGTGCAAATATCTTATGAAGGTGCAACGGTAATGTCCATTTTATAAAGCCAACTGCAATATGCACGACACAAATAGAGGAAGCAACTAAAATTGAAAGGGTGGCACCCAAGTGACCCAAAAACTTAAATCAATTTGCTAATAAGAAAAACTTTGATTCACCAAAAGTTATGGAAAAAAATCAGAACTAAGACTATATATCATCCCTTGATTCTATTGAATTATTCTAAATAAGTTTTGGTTTTTCACATTCAGATATCAGATAGAAGAACAATATCGTCCAAGGAGATCTTTTAAAATGCAATACATTTGTGCCAGGATAAGCAAATTTGCAAAGATTATCAACAACAATAACAACAACAAAGTCTTTTATCCCAAACTAGTTGGGGTAGGTTAGAAATGAAACTCTAAAGAGTCACGATTCAGGCACGTGAATCGTCTTCTTACACGTGTTTTTATCCAATGCAAATTCTCGAGGAACATTCCAATCTTTTAAATCTCTTTTGACCGCTTCCTCCCAAGTCAATCGTGGTCTGCCTCTTCCTTTTTTTTATGTCTTCGATCCGATTCAATACCCCTCTTCTTATAGGTGTCTCCATAGGTCTTCTTTGTACATGTCCATACCATCTCAGTCTATGTTGGATAACTTTCTCTTCCATTGAAGCAACTTCAACTCTCTTACGAATGTCTTCATTTCTAATCCGATCCATTCGCGTATGACCACACATCCACCTCAACATCCTCATTTCAGATACACTCATCTTTTATACATGTTGTCTTTTAGTGGACCAACATTCCGCACCATATAGCATTGCAGGTCTTATTGTGGTTCTATAAAACTTTCCTTTTAACTTAAGTGGAATTTTCTTGTCACATAAGACACATGAGGCTTGTCGTCATTTGCAAAGATTATACTGGGCAAAAAATATACGTAAATTATAATTAACAGAAACAACACCTAACAAACTTGTTTGACTCATAGAAAATTAGCAAAGCATATCCCAACAATAGCTCCATTTACGAATATATGAACTGATATACTAGTGACTCGATAAATACCATGACATGATCTGAATCTTCCCTTGAAATTTCCCTAAAAATGTACGTGAGCAAACGCTGCTTGATTCCACTTAAAAAGGAAGCCCTTCCAACTGCATCTTGGGGTTGAGCACCATTTTCTGCATTCTGGGAAGATAAGTCGAACAAGAAATTGTATTATGTTGCCTAGACAATTATGACAATAAAAGTTGACACTTTATGACACAAGTTAATGGTTAATGAAGATCATACAGATTCTGTTAAATTCATACAATGTCCACCCCTTTTAATTCAAAAAAGTTAAGCATTACGCAGACCATTTTCGTTCTTGGGTAGATATTCTAGTGATAAGCATATACTTTACAGTTCAAAGCAGAATCATATGATGATGACGGTAATACATAGAAAAAGTGAAGTATTACATACAAAATTAGACGACAGGTGTAGCAAGTATTGATAATAGCCACCACATTGGACAACAGTCAATTCTCATGACTGGCAAGATTATGAGTTCGGGTAGCATCATTCCATACCAAATGGTTTTGAGTTGGATGCTCTCACCTAAATAATATGTATAATAAAAGTTACATCATAGAAACATTGTCAAGCCATACATGATATTCATGACAAACGTCTTTCGCTAACAGTTTTAGATAATCACAAAAGACCAAGACAAGCAAAAGCTGATAAAACTCACATCTAAAGCTTCACATTGTAAGTCCCTACCTGAGCATGAGAATTCAGAAATAACTCATCGTCTTCTCTACAAAAAGACCCTATCTTTCGTACATCAATGAGGTTGCCAGAATCCCTGATTTGCACGATATGTATAATTTGATACCGAAGAGATATGATAGCCAATAAATCATCATATAAGAACACACCCATACTGTGGCTGAGGTTGACAAAATCATTGTAGAACACTTTCTCGTCCAATACAACGCCATCCTCAAGCCTGGTGACGAAGAAAATTAAATTTGATCATGAAAGAATAGTCGTAAGATGTTGGCATTTTGATGTTTCATTTTTACAAACAACTCCCATGTCAAACCTCACGAGGTGAAAAGTGATCTTTTCTATTGACGGAACTCCAAGAACTGCTCCTTCAGCTACAGGTGCATCATTAATTTGTGCAGTTGTATGTGTTGTAGCAAACAGGCCAAACTTGTGACTCTCCACATATAGAAAAAAATCCTTGCATATAAACTCATTACTGGACGCGAGTGAGAGAGGGTATAACTCACTGAAAAAACTCTCAAAACTCTTGGCCTTCGGAGGCAAGTCATGTTGATCACAAACTTCTCCAGTGTAGGAGAATGAAAACCAAGTGGGTCTGTAAACAATAACGTCCTGATTATTCCTGCTGAAACTGATCAGATACTGACCATCTTCTGTAAACTTGCGGAAAGAATTATCCGGGCAGTTGATATCATGTATAGTATAATTGGGAACCAAATTTTCATAAAACTGCCTAACAAAGTTGACCTGCCAAAACAATAAAGATAAAGGTGATTCAATTTAATATCTATTACAAACCCTATCGTGGAGGGAAGAATAAGCACATCCCAACTTCAACAAGAGGAAGTACTTGTATCATTTATTAAAAACTTATGATGGAACAAAATCATAAATGTGAAGAATAACCTAGTCAGGTAGCATATGGATTCAATTCCGACCTAACACACTGCCACAAGCCCAAACTGGGAAAATGGGCTAGGGAAGTGTCTTTACAAAAGTTATACGAGTGATTTATTTTATCACATATAAGTTATATGTGGTGAACATTGGCCTATATCCTTTACTCGTTTTTTTATTTAATTCTCACAACGAAAGTATAATTGCTTAATCAACAACACTAACTAACTTAAGTGCTTTGTGCAAATTTTCTTGTTCTTCTAGAAACACCAAGTTCTTTATTTCTGTGAATACCTCATGCTTTTCACCTCATTTCCTGAACATAACCAAGGGTATAGGCTTGCCATTGTCTCCTCAACTGATGGTTTCAACGAGTGCTTTCAATTGAAGCACACTTCACAGTATGATAAGCACTGTGAGAATTGTTCCGCATTGGCTAATTTGGGAATGCAACTTGAGGTTATAAGTCATGTGGGCTCTCTCACCTATAAGCTAGCTTTTGGGTGACGATCCCCACTTGTCCCCTATTTGAACACCCTCACATTATGCACCCCGAATCAAATTCCCATACACTTTTGCTACATTTGGTGTATTTTTGATAAGCAACCAATTGATCCATCCACATTCCAACTTCTTCACCTTCGAAGTTGTTGCTATGAGGCCCAAAAGGCTAACGCAAAATCAACACTATTCTTATGCATTCATAGCTATAGTAACCTCACTCAACTAACAAAATAAAGTAGGTACCGTATCTTATCATTCAATTTCAGCTGGTTGACCTACTGTTCGTAATTGTGTGACGGTATGCATCATCTTCAACTATAAAAGGCATGAATATTCATGTGCATACCATGTTCCCAACTCTCCAAGTATTTTACTCGAAGCTGAAAAGAAGCAACCAAAAGAGGCATAAACATCCTACCTAACAGTCTTACTCCAATCTCACAGCCTAAAAACAACTGAAACAACATTGGAACAGCAAGACACTCAATCCGGCAATGAAAACTACAATTCGACTTCAAATACAATACACACCTAATGTATATCCCAACCGGGAGAAGTCGCACCCGTAACGACCCGTAATAGGTGGGATGTGGATCCACAATCCACCTAATAATAAAAATTACCACAATACCACACGCATCACTAGAGATTACAATCCCAACTCTCCATTACAACACACTTCACCTTAATTAGCAACTCCAAAGCCTAAAATCAGCCAAAAGACCCCACCTTTACTCAATGGACGCCCTAATAGCAACGAAAACGTGAATAATCGATCGGAAAAGAGTAAGATCGGGAAGCAAGCGTACAGTGGCACCAGGGCGGGGGCTTCGAATCTGGCGCTCGAACAGTCGCGCGGCGAGGTTTTTGCTCTTGAAAAACATCGGTTGGAGGGGGTTGGGGCGGCGAGGACGCGCATGGGCGAAGAAGGGATCGTTGGGTTCGAGCGAGTCGACGACGACGATGTTGGACGGGGTTTGTAGACGGTTTTGCAGGGTTTGTCCTGATCTTTTTGCGATTGGAAATCAACAAACCGAAAGTAATTATTAGGACGCCTTTGGTGGAAGAAGCAGTCTTACCAAGAATTATAACTGAAACATCCCACGATGCTCGCTTAATTTGTATGGGTAGAAGAAGTAGAGTTAGAACAAAATTCGAATTTTAACGATTTAGTTAATTATATCTTGATGAAATAATGTTCAACCACTTTCAATTTGAAACTGCAATTACCTATCGATGTCAAAAAAAAATTGCCATTAAAATATTACAATTGAACATTATCGCTCAGATAGGTTTCCAAACAAATCTTTGCGGTGGCAATCAATAAACTCGGATTGATATATTTTACAAAAAAAAAAAATCAGACAAAATTAAACTTACCTCCCACCTTAACTTTGGACTCCAACACATTTTTTCCGTTACACAATGTCAAATCCAAACTTCTAAGTCTTGTTTTCTATTCATGATCTAACATACAAGTCCAAAATCATAAGATTTAAAAGCATATTTGCATGAAATTAAGAGTCAATATCATAATAAAAATCAATGATTAATTCCTAGATCTCTTGACGTATGAAGAGAACTTTCATTAACATCACTCACAAACTACAAAAACACTTGGCAGTATAACGAAATAATGAAAAACGAACACCCAAAAGCACAAAACGTGCATTGACGGTTGCCGTCGGGCACGGAGGCTTTTGGACCGTTGGATGTGGATCAAGCACAGAAGTTTGGAGAGAATTGATGGAAAAGGTGAGTAAGGATGTGGTGGTGGATATATAAGGATTGGAGTTGAACACGTCGTGATCTGACTGGAGTGTACTTGTCCGGGCATGTTGGCCCTTTCACGGCCACACATGGAGCACCCACGACAGTGATGTTGGTCCCTTCTTGCCCCCCAGATGTCTGTCTACCTCTTTCTTTCTTTCTTTTTTGAAAGTTATGTCTACCCCTTCTGTTGCTCTGTTGCTTCATTGCTTCAAATCATGGGTGCAATATTATATGAATATCACTTTTACATGTTAGGTCTGATACAGGTACGGATATTAAATTTTGAGTTCGGTAGGTAGATGCAAACGTGAATATACATATTTTGGTCGAATACATACATATGCAAGATTATATAATGTTTTATTTACATATATATATATATTAAAGTAGTGATTTTTTCATGATTTTTTTTAACTTTTACTTAAATTGTTTACTACTACACATAAAAATTGTTACATTTCTAAACTAATATAATCAATATATATAATTTATCCAATTTAAGAGGTAAATTTTTATGTGAATTATCATGATATATACTCATTTTATATTGTATATATACAACGCACGTATCCGTTCATAAATATCCGTTTCATATCCGTATCCATTTTTATGAATATGGATAAGTAATTTTGACATCCAAGATGATACTTAGCCGTATCCATAATCCCCAAATCAAATATGAATATGGATATCGTAATATGTGTATCCAATCAGTTTGCATCTTTATCAATTTGGTCTTGTTGTGGTGGCCCCATCATAGACGTGGGGACTCAAAAGGTAATGGACCGGTTGGGAGGAATTCTTTTAATAAAGGGTTTGTATTAGATTGATAATGATATTGGGATCTAATTATGATTCACAATCCCATGAGCAAAATAAATCACGACGAAGTTAAAAATCAGCTGAAGAGAAATCACGACAAATGATTTCATCTTGATCCTACTATCTAATGCGCTATGCAATCACCTTTCTTCTTTCTCCCGAGGGAGAATCAAATAGTATTGACATGACCCACGTGGTGGCTGAGGAGTGGTCGACATTTGCTATAATTTTTCAATTCCTCAATGTCACATTCTCGCTACGACAGTTTTTCGTTGTGTTTCATGAAAATAGTAAGTTTGAAACAATTGGATAAAAAATATTTTTTATGCTGCAACGACACATTTGGGTTAAGGTGGGAGTTTGAATGTCCCGTGGAGGTTGATAACATGACACAAAATTTTGATTATTACATCATTTTGAAACAAAGATTATAACACGACACGAGAATTTATTCATCGCAGACAATGTCAGGATGCGTGGTTAGGTCTTAAACTCTTAACACGACGCTAGTTTGTGAGAACTCTTAAGGTGTTTTTTTATATTAAAACCGTAACGTCTGTGAACCGTGGAAATTTAAATTTTTAAGCAAAAAGATAATCAAATGATATCAACATCAATCACAGGGGACACTACTCGAAATACACATATAATATACATAAGGTGCACTGTATACAAGAGTTGTCAAAATTATGACTACATCAAAATACAACATACAGATATACAAATAGTCATAATAACCTCAAAATAGACACGAGGACCCGACTTCTAAATGTACTCGTCCTCCCTCACCACCCTACCAGCTCCCGAAGGACCCTGAAATAAAACATAACAACAATGTCGTGAGTTTTCATAAGGAAACCCAGTATGTCAAGCTCACCTACATGCACATGCAATACATGCATGACGTATCATACCAGTATCAAGCAACATAACATAACAATCATTTCCCCACACAGGGGTCGTAAGGTCATCATCTCTACGTCATTTGGGCATCCGAAGATACTCACCGCAGGCACATGCGATCATACGAAAAGTACGTGACACACCCTCACTCGCATCTACACTAGTCATATGAGTTCAGTGAATGTCGCACGCACTTTCGAGTCATCGTCAGATCTGATCCGTGGTCGCAATGCCACAATCCGCCAGAGTCATCACTCTGGTCGGTCATACTCGTCAGTCATGCCACAGCTAACAGTCATCTCCTTCGCCACAAAGGTCAAGGTCATCATTCTCCGTAGAGTCATAACATATAGAACATGCAAAGGGAATATGGTCTCACAGGTCTATTACCTAGGTCTCAATGCACATGTCATAGCATGGGAACATAAGTCATAAGAGGAATCCACACACCAACGCGCTCATAAACAAACAATAAAATAAGTGCTCCAACGGTCGACCAAAAAGGTAAAAATGGTTGACCGGTTGGTCGTTAATACCGGTAATTAGTTCGAACCACAATCCATCGGTCGAACCAAACAAACATCACAACAATCAAACAAGAGTTTCCTGGCGGTCGACCGTTTGGAATGTCTACGCCACAAAATTATTAAATAAAATATCCAATCGATCGAATGGTAAAGGGGATTGGTCGACCGAAAAATAACAGGCAAATCCTACGTTTTCTCTAAGTCATCACCGGTCGACCTAAATATGAATCAGTCGAACTACATTTAAGTTTTCTTAAGTAATCGGTCAAACAAAATCAATGAGTGGTTGATCATTTAGATGTTCTAAGCCCCCAACCGACTTACTACAGTGCAATCGGTCGAACGACAAAGGGTCTCGTTCGACCAAGTAATAACAAAGTCTTCTTCTTCCCGCAAAATCAAGCATAACCGGTCGACCGCCGTAAGACATCATTCGACTGTTGCGGGTTAAAATATCTCATTTACACTACACCTGGTCGACCAATGCCAACACCGGTCGACCGTTTTAGTGCAGCAATCGTGTTGCACCTCAGCATCGTCGAGGTCTCATACCTCCGACGACACCTCTGACCTCTCACACATCTCGTGTGAACTTCTAATTGAACTTGACATACCTTGAAAGCTTGAAGAAGCCTTCGAAGAACAACGACGATCGCTCCAACACCAACAAGCTTTCTCCGATGAAACGACGAACTCGACTCCGACGAACACCGAATCTCCTTCCAACTTCTTCTCCTTCTCTTCTTCTTTCACTTCTAAAATCTCTCTCAACTTCCTTGATCTCTACTCTCCAATCTCCTTTCTTCTTCAAAGCTCTTCTTCTTCTTCTCACCAACAACAACTTCTTCTTCTTTCACTCTTCAACTCTTCTTCATCCAAAAACAAAATTCTTCTCCTCTCACGCCACTCCCCCTTTGTAGCATCTCCTCCAACCCCATCCAATACCCTCTCACACCAAGACATTTGTAAAGGTTGGGTAATTTGCCTTTCAACCCTCAACTTCTCCACAACTACACATGTGCACAAGGCAAAACAAAATTTCCTTCACTCCTCTTCTCAACCAAATACCTCACCTTCCACCTAACCACCTCATCATTCCACCTAAACACCTCATCCTTCCACCTCAACCTTCCACCTAAGACACTAAATCAAAAAAGCCTACCTTAACTTGATTAATTCATTAATTAAAGTTTCTGAACTGCTATTCATCGCCGGAAAACTACTTAAATCGCCCGTGTGAATTATCATTTTGTCCTTCTACCATTTCTACTTATATAACTCTTCATTTCACTCTCCTAACACCACTCTCTTCATATTACTCTCATATTCATCAGAAAGAATGTCTCGGGGGGGGGGGGGGGGCAGAAAAGGAACCAACAGACGCCTCAAACTATTCGAATCTGGTAAAATGTCTTATTTAGTTTTTAAAAAAATTTAAAATAATTTTTTTTTGGGTCGGGCGTTCGAGGGAGACGCCTGACCCAATGGGCGGGCGGGCGCCCGCCGGAGCCGTCTCGCCCAAAGGGGCGTCTCCGGCAGACGCCCATGTTTTTTTTTGTTGAAGTTTTTTAAAATTATTTAAATTGATTATAAATTGTGATAATTGCTAAATAAATTGATTATTAAGTTAATACTTATATTGCACTGCCTGACTGAGAAATTGCTGAGTGAGATTCTTGTATTCAGATTTCATCCTCCTCATGTACTCTCTGAAGTTATAAACGTGTCTCTGAGTTGGATTATCCTCCGAGAATTTCTCTTTTACTGCCAAAAAAATGTTACGTGGTTTCGCTTTTGCCTCAGTCATATCACGAAAAATTTGCTCTGCCCCAGAACTAAAATCGTTTATTTGTCGGTGACCCTCTGGATAAACTGCAAGTTTGTGGTTGTGTTGTTCATGAGTAATATTAGAAACAACGACACATCCATCACAGATCTCGTCGCTCGACTACCTTTACCAAAAAAACGACAACCGCAACCTTTTCGTTTTGTGTTCTTCCGTAGTGCAATATTCGTATCACGAGAAATCATTTCATTTCTGTGATCGCATCTTAGGTAACAATCCGTCTGATTATTTGCTTTTGATTTGTAGGATGATATTATCAAAAAAACTGGCTCCTATGTCAATTTGTTTCGTCCATTTACACGTTTCCTCGATTGTTGTAAATACTTGTTTATTATCAAAAAACTCACTGTAATCTACTTCATCACCACCGAAATCTTGCAACGGAACCTGAAAAAATTAAATTAACACAAAAAATAAACTTAAAATTAAAAAAATGGGGCGTCGGGTTTAGACGCCATACAAGGAGTGGGCGTCTAGCGGAGACACCCCCTCCATGGGCGAAACGTTTTAGCCAGGCACCTCATCCATGGATGGGGCGTCTGGCTTAGCTGGCGCCCCTATGGGGCGTCTAGATAAGCCGTCCCACCAAGGTGGAGGCGTCCTATCCGGACGCCCCATCCTTGGGGGAGGCAGCTTAGCTAGACGCCCAAGACGGAAAAAAATTATCCGTCTCGCTTACCTCACCAGATCCTGACGTTTCGCCAGACATTTTTGTAGTGTTGGTACTGGGAATGTGAGGAAAATTGAGGAAAAAATATTGTTTTAGGACTCAGGACGAAATATGTATTAAATGAATTGTGAAGGACAAAATGATAGTTATTGGGGGTGATTTAAGTAATTTTCTGGCGACGAATAGTAATTCCCTGAAGTTTGAGTTATCACGAAAACAAAACAAAAAAACATAATTAGCCCGCGCATTATGAATTTTGAAAATAAGGGATTTTTGACTGACGTGGAAGGAAAGCTCACGTTGTAAAGTGTTAGGTGACTTTGACATAGTGTTGTACAATTCCCTCCTAAGTTAAAAAGAAAAAAAAGAAGATTAACTTATATTGTATTCTTATGTATCTTGACTTGAAGAATGACATAATAAACGTACGATAGGGGAAAAGGAGTTGAAGCATGGAGCTCATTACTTATTTCTTTCTTTTTCTAAAAAAATAAGAAAGAATGCAGCTAGTTACCGATCGAAGAAAAAAAATTATACCTTTAGCAGATCGAGTATCGGCAATTCGAGCATAGTGTTGGTATTAGAGATATTGCATATTGTAAAGCATGTACGCCCAACCCAACGAGAAACAGAGGGTCGAGCCCAAGCTCTTACAAGCATGTACCTCTTTGTACCTTTGGAGATATGTTGAGAAGATGCTTTAAAAAACCTATGTTGATTCTGTTAGTAAATCAAGAAGATCATTGGTGCAGAAAAGATCATATACGTTGGATATATAATGGTATACACGTAGGATTTTGGTGGTATATACGATCGTCGTTTATTCCTTGCACTAGTGAAATCTTGCAACGGGACCCATAGAGCCATTTTGTGACAATAGTACATCTATCTCACAAACCAAGGATCCCAAATCACACCACAAAGTGAAGTACATGGATCGCAAGTACTTTATCACACATGACTTCATCGACGAAGGTAAAATAAATTTATTATGGGTGGACACGAACAGGAACACAACTGATCCATTCACCAAACCCTTATCCCAAGCCAAAGACGAAATGCATTTCGAGTCCATGGGTCTGAAGAACCATGTGGAGTGACTTGATGAGTGATTTGAGATGATTATCCTAGTTATTATTGTTTTATACATTGACAATGTATGTGAAAGAAAACTTTGATAACAAGTGGGAGATTGAGGGGAATGTGTTCTAAAAGTTTACTTTTATATGTCAATTGTTATGAATTGAGCGTGCAGACATTTTGTTCCTTGATTATTGTATTCGTCTTTTAGAAGTGTTAAGGAATAGACTTTTGGTCATTAACTGTAGAGCTCCAAAAGATAATGGTTTACATAAATCAAAACTTATTCACAAGTGTGGTAATTGACATGGACCATTAATTACCGAGATAAGATTGTCGTGTTGGTCATCGATTATTGTAGCTCTACAAATATTTGACGACACGAGTATATAAAACAGGGAAATTGTTACTTTTATATATTAAATAGACATAACAAATGAAACATTATGGAATTGTGTTATGTGTCATTAATGTTTTCACTGTATCTTGAATCCTAAGATATGAGACTTATGTCTTTTCACATAGGAAGTGTTTAATTTGATTATTGTCAAAAGCTGTCATTGAGTATAGTGATAAATGCAGGAGTTGATTCAATATAACTTATACTGGAAAAGATAGTTTGTCAAATGATTATCATTGTCCTTCAATACTCGAGTAATAATATTAGTAGGCATCTTGATAAAACGAAATTATAATATGTACAATGTGACTTGTGTTAAGTTACATATTTATAATTAGCTTAAGAGATCAAGAAATGAATATATAATACAAATGTGACACATTTCTACTTTGTATAATATTCTTAATATCATGAGGCAAGAGATAGACACAAGTGATATTTTACATATCACTAAGTGGATCGTGTTTAGTTTGAGTGAGCAAAACACTTTTGTTATTTGGGTAACTATAATGTGTAGATAGATACTGCTTATAATTTATGATATAATGTGTTTTATATCATTGTCAACATAACTTAGATCATCATATATGTCACACCACAAATCTGGGAAATAAGAAATATAATTTTATATTTTATATGATGTATTAAGTTTCATGTGTTATGAAATAATATGCATGTAGTAAAATAATAAAATCAATATGTCGTGAAAACGACATGGTTAGAATAATAAATAAATTCGTATGAAATTTATATATATTATGATATACATAATAATATATTATGTATATATTACATGATATAATGTGATCTACAACATTATAACATATGAATTTGCAAAAAAACCCAAATTCCATTTTTTGTTGGATATTAATCCAAAATTTGGTAGAGTTAAAACAATGAAAAATGGTCCAACCGTTTGACCATGTTTTTGCATATATTAATAAGATAGTTTTTACTGATTAATTGTTGGATTTAATCCACATTGGTCAAAGATAGTTATGGAATGATGATGTGGCAAAATAAACAAGATATCATGTGCAAAGTGGTTTGCACGTTATGTGGTTTAGTGGAGATGTAAACAAGAGATCATGTGTAAGTGGTTTGCACATAGTGTGGTTTAGTGGAGAGATTAATAAGGGCATGTGTAAGTGGTTTGCACATGATGTGGGTTAGAGGAAATCTTATAAATAGGTCCATCATCCCTTCATTGTTAATACTAATGCAAAAATTCTCTCTCTCCCTAACCACCCCATTAATCCATCCAAAAATTCTCCTAATTATTCAGGTTTTGGAGATTAAATTCTTAGGAGCTGTAAAGGAGTTATTAGCTAGATTCTAATATTGAATTAGATATTGATTGACTAGCACATTTCTCTTTAATCTTGTTTAGAGTTTGGTGAACACTTGAAGACGAATCAACGGATGATTCAACGGGCAACGCAACTCCGGATCTTCATAAAATTTTTAGAGAACATTTGGGTATGATGCTCTTCTATTTATTTTAATATATATGTAGATTACATGATATTAGAATAAATATAAAATAATGTACATGAAATCGTCGAAAATATGAAAATCGATCTTGTATGCATGTATAATTTTTAAAAAATGTATACATACATAGGGGTACGAAATCCTACAGTAAAATCATTTGCAATGTATTCATCACCTCTATCACTTGGCAGGATTTTTGTTTTCTTATCCTTTTGATTCTCAACAACAACTTTATAACATCTGAACTTATCAAATGCTTCATCCTTATTTTTTATAAGATAAACAAATGTGTACCTTGAAAAATCATCAATGAAAGTAATGAAATATGTATTTCCTCCTCTAGTTTATTTATCATTTAATTCACAAACATCTGAATGAACAAGGTGCAACAATTTTGAACTCTTCTCATGTTTTGGAAATGGTTTCTTGGTCATTTTTACTTGAATGCAAATTTCACATTTTATATGTTCTCTATGTTTATAAGAAATGAGATCATGTTAAGAGATGTTTTCTAAGTATTTGTAATTAACACGAGCAAGACGATAATGCCATAAAAAATAGAAGACTCAACAAAGTAAACAGAACTTGTAGTTTTATTCATAATATTATCAATAGACAACAAGAACATTCCATCACAAGTGTATTCTTTCCCAACAAACACATCATTCTTAGACAAGATCAAACTTTCAGACTCAAGGACAGTCTTGACACCTTGCTTAACCAGTAACGTTGTAGACACCAAATTCTTCCTTATTTCAGAAACATGCAAGATATTAATCAGAATTAATTTCTTGCCAGAAGTGAACTGAAGTTCCATAGTCCCTCTTCCACAAACCTTAGCAACATTGTGATTTCCCATCAGCACTTCTTGTCCATTTTTCACATCTTCATATTCTTTGAAATGACTTTTGTCATTACAAACATGGACACTTGCACCGGAGTCAAACCACCAATCATTAGATTTGGTGATGCAGGCCATATGCAATTTAGTTATCATACTGACATGCATATCGAAAACCATTGCAACAATGTCTTTCATCTCCTCAACAAGATTTTCACTTTTCTTGTCATTATTTCTTCTTTCTTCAACCTTTTCCAATGCCTGCAATCACGTTTGAAATGTCCTTTCTTCAACCTTTTCTGTCTTGTGTGTTCTTGAGTGTGTTGGAGCTATTTGTTTCGGAATATTTTCTTTTATTCTTTTGAAACTTGCCAACATTTTTTTGGGAATTACTTCCCTTTCGTGCAACAAAATTAACTTTATCAGCCACTTCCACCGAAGATTTCTTGTCCTTTATTCGACTTTCCTCTTCAATCCGTAGATGCTTCTGTAATTGTTCAAGGGTGAAATCTTCCGTAGTATGCAAGAGTTTCTTTCTATAGTTGTTGCAGCTATGAGGAAGTTTGGCTATGATAGCCCACACTTGCAATTGTTCAGAGACATCTACCTTCAAATCATTTAGTTTAGATACAATAATATGCAATTCATGAACTTGATCTGACACAGAAACATTATCAATCATAGCATACTCAAATTATTTCATAGATAAAACTTATCTGCTCCTTGTTTCTCGGTGTTGTACTTGTACTCTAGAGAATTCCAGATCTCCATCGGTAACTTGTCAGATGTAAACAAGTCGTATAGCCGATCACTCAAGAGTATTCAGAATGTGACCCCGACACAACTATTCACCTTCTTCACTTTTTCGGCGCTCTTGAATAATTTGTTCGGTATCATCTTCTGAAGGTGTTGCTGGTTCATCTTTGTTCGAATCCAACACATATGATATCATTAGTGCAGTAAGTAGGAACAACATCTTGTCTTTCCAGCAGGTAAAATTTGTCTCATCGAACTTGTCCAACTTCACAAAGTCTTAATTCATCACAGCAAATGGAGCTTCTGATTTGGTTTCCATAATACACACTATAAAATTGTTGGGAAATCAAGAAGACTTTGGGGCGTGTAGATCATTTTCTTTAAGGTGTTTATGCCCACACTATCTAGTTTGTTGTAGGGATTAAAATGACAATACACCCTCAGGAATGGTACAACAAAACCAAGAAATTTACAAGCAGCAAACACTTGGAATTTTCAATGGTGAATTATTTGTTTCAAAGAAAAAAGAAGAATAGGAAGAATAAGTTGGAGAAGAAATTAAATTCCCAAATTTATAGAATTATTAACACATCTTCAAATGAACACAACGGATTGATTCAAATTCAAATATCCATAATTGTTTATCAGTTATCTTTTTCAAGCAACTATTTTTTCAGTTATTTCTGCCGTTTCCAGAAGAAATGTTGTTTTAATTTATTAATTCAAACAACACCACCATTTATGCATGTACCATGTACCAATTCAAGCTTTTAGCATCCACTAGTTTATAAGTTAACGAACCGTGATAGACGGACGCGCGCGTCCGTGACGCGCCTTATGTGGACGAGTTTCGATTTGATGAGTCAGCGTCCAGTCAGCTATATCTTCTGCGCGGGCTTTATTTTTTTGAAAAAAAAGACGACTGGTTGGGTGGGACGGTTCATTTCCCTAAATCACGATTAGACGGTTAGACTTCAGGTACAGCAGTAAAGTCTGTAGAGCATTCGAGTATCTATCTGTCCAGTTTCCTAATTGGCCCTTCCTTATTTCCTCTTCCCATCGAAAAACCGTCGTCCCATTTTGAGTCGAAGAAAAACCCAGACAACGCGAAAATGGATTCTTCTGTCCCTGAAACCTCCATCGCTCCTGAAATTCTAGCCGTGCAGGTCTCTCCTCAACCCGGATGTATTTTTTGTTGATTTTAGGGTTCAGCATCGTCTTTTAATCTATATTTTTGTGGTTTCAGGGAAGCACGTACTACTTCCGCGAAACTAAGTGCGGTTTGACGACCATTCACCGGCAGTTCAGTCGGATGAAGGGGGAGGAGAAGAAGGTTTTCAAAGGGACGCATTTCGGTCACTTCCTCACTTTTCCTCACATGACAACTGATAATGAGATCCTAGGTTGGTTCGTCGAACACTTCGACGCCAATGAGGTCGGGTTGAGAATAGCAACTACGGTCGTCCCATTTACGGTAGAAGACGTCGCCCTGCTACTGGGGCTAAGAGTGCATGGGCTGAGAGTTGATATGGAACCCATGTACGTAGAGAAGCGAGACGGAGTTAACCTCGACAACACTCAGCTAGTGGGTCATCTTACTGCCACGAGTGCGATGGACGACGAGGAGGAGCACGTTCGTCTCCTTATTTGTTTGATCTTCAATCATTTTTTGTTCTTCGATGGATCACTGCGAACTAAACCGTGGTACACGAGGCACCTGAAGAACCTCAAGCGCCTCAAGACATATGCGTGGGCAAATGCAGTTCACGCTTGTTTGGTTAGGGGTCTGGAGGAAGCCAAAAGGGACCGGTCGAGGAGGAGATTGGCTGGGAACTTCACTCTGAAGCAGGGCTGCATGTCTGAATGCGTTGCCATATTACAAGTAAGCAACTTGGTCCGGAAGTAGTGTTGTGTTTGTCCGGAATAAGTGTTGTGTCTGTCCGGAATATGTGTTGTGTCTGTCCGGAATAAGTGTTGAGTCTGTTCGGAATACGTGTTGTGTCTAATCCGGAATAAGTGGTGTCTGTCCGCAATAAGTTTTGTGTCTGTCCGGAATACGTGTTGTGTCTGTCCGAAATAAGTGTTGAGTCTGTCCGGAATAAGTGGTGTCTGTCCGGAATACGTGTTGTGTCTGTCCGGAATAAGTGTTGTGTCTGTCCGGAATAAGTATTTGTCTGTCCGGAATACGTTTTGTGTCTGTCCGAAATAAGTGTTGTGTCTGTCCGGAATAAGTATTTTGTCTGTCCGGAATGCATGGTGTCTGTCCGGAATTTATTATTTCTGTCCGGTTCATGTTATGAGGCTGTCCGGAAATAGTTATGTGTCTGTCTCCTAACTCATTCTTATTTGCAGGTGTGGCTTTGCGAGAAGTTCAAATTGGGGGATCCCAGTTCAGCATTTCCACGGTTCAAATGTTGGACGGAAATGTTTGGGAGACGTCTAATCCTGAGGAAATGGGAGGAACGCGGCATCAACTTGCATGAGATTTATTGAGCCCAATTTGAGTTGAAGGGCACTATGACACTCAGTGAAAGGGAGCATGAACTGATGATAGAGGATCAAATTCCTCCTCCAGAAGCAACTCCCGCACAAAAGGTCGCCTCGAAGGATACACCTTCAACATCCACTCTACAAAGGGTACAACTTAGTGAATGCAGCATTCCATGTGACCCACTGCTACAAGAGTTGGAACTGAGTGAGTTTAAGACGAATTGGCTGCAAGCCGAAGCAGCCCTTAAGCAGGCGACCGAAAAAATTAACAGACTGGAGGAAGAACTGAGGATCTCTCAAGAGGAGTGTCGGAAGCTGAGACACGAAATTGGTCTTGAAGGACTCCGTGGGAAGGAGGATGAGAGGAATAGGAGGGAGGAGGAAGAAAGGAAGAAGAGGGAGGAGGAAGAGAGGAATAGGAGGGAGGAGGAAGAGAGGAAGAAGAGGGAGGGGGAAGAGAGGAAGAGGAATGAGGAAGAGAGGATGAGGAAGGAGGAGGAGGAACGGAAGAGGAAGGAGGAAGAGGAAGAGAGGAGGAGGAGGAGGAGGAAGAGGGTGGAGGAAGAGAGGAGGAGGAAGAAGAGGGAGGAGGAAGGAGGAGGAGGAACGGAAGAGGAAGGAGGAAGAGGAAGAGAGGATGTGGAAGAATAGGGAGGAGGAAGAGAGGATGAGGAAGAAGAGGGAGGAGGAAGAGAGGAAGAGGAATGAGGATGAGAGGATGAGGAAGGAGGAGGAACGGAAGATGGAGGAAGAGGAAAAGAGGATTAAGAAGAAGAGAGAGGAGGAAGAGAGGAAGGAGGAGAAGGAACGGAAGAGGAAGGAGGAAGAGGAAAAAAGGGATGAGGAAGAGAGGAAGAGGAATGAGGAAGAGAAGACGAGGAAGGAGGAAGAGAAGAAGAGCAAGAGGGAGAGGGAAATGCACCCAACAAAATTACGGACCAAAAGACAACGCTTGCGCACAGAAGATAGAGGCGAAGCGTACAAGAAATCTGGCCAAGAGGGGGTAGAGAAGAAGGCCGCAGAAGCCAACAAAGAGATAGAGGAGGCCGAAGAAGCCGCCAAAGATGTTCTGGCCACCCATGTTTCCTCGACGAGACCTGATCTGGATGCGACCGCCTTGAGATCGTTGAAACCTGATGAGGTACAACGTTTATTGAATGTCACGGCTCCCGAACGCGACACAAAAGAGGTGATCTGGAGGGGGGACCTCTGCAATATAAGCCGTGAACATCTCAAGGAAATAATAACGCCAAAATCGGAATTCAGCAAGGAAACCATGGACGCCCTAATCGAGGTACTGGTCAGAAGAGGAGGGCCGTAAAAGGTTGTTTGCATATCAACCTTCGAATCGGGAAGAATTGTGGAGGGACAGGGAGGAGACATAATGGAAGACTGTCTACTCCCCAAAATTCTAGGACTAAATGCGGCGGAGACCATCATCGCACAGCCATGCTGGAAGTCTGGCCACTGGACTCTGTTCGTTGCCCACGGACCGAGATCAGAGTTCATTCAGTACAACAGTATATCCCGTTCGCTGGGAAAAGGTGAAGATCCATCCAAGTGTGTCGGAATTCATGAATGCACAACATTTCAGTTGATGGAATTTTGGCGACGATTGTTGAAGGTCGATTGGCCGCTGATAGTTGAGAGGAAGGCTAGCCAACGACAGCTAGCCGGGAGTAACGACTGCGGGACATACGTTTTGTACTGGATCAAGTGTTTGATGGTGAATGCTGATCCGACGAAGCTGAAGCAGACCAAGGTTATCCACCGTGTGAGGGGCGAACTGGCTAACTAGTTACTTGAAGACTCTGGGGTGTGTGGTCAACAATAATCGTCCAAAAATAATTAAAACTTTTACTTTACACCATTGCTTAATTGTTACATAAACCATTGTTTTTCATACCTTATACATGTTCAAATTACATAGACTATTTGTTAATTTTTATACGGTTGTTACGAACAATACATGGATGAATGATTAGTGTTGGGTTGAATGATTGGAACAATACATGGACAATTAGTGTTGGGTTGAACGATTTGAACAATCTGGACAGATATAACATGTAATCCGGACAGACATAAAACATAAACCGGACAAACCTATAACATAAACCGGACAGACCTATAACGTAAACCGGACAGACCTATAACATAAACCGGACATATATGCCACGTAATCCGGACAGACCTATAACATAATCCGGACAGACCTATAACGTAAACCGGACAAACCCAAAACGTAATCCGGATAGACCTATAACGTAATTTGGACAGACGTACAACGTAAACCGGACAGACGTAAAACGTAAACAGGACAGACATAACACGTATTCCGGACATACCTATAACATAAACCGGACAGATATACCAAGTAATCCGGACAAACCTATAACATAATCCGGACAGACCTATAACATAAACCGGATAGACCTATAACATAAACCGGACAAACCCAAAATGAAATCCGGACAGACGAATAACGTAATCCGGACAGACATATAACGTAAACCGGACAAACCCAAAACGTAATACGGACAGACCTATAACGTAATCCGGACAGACGTACAACGTAAACCGGACAGACGTAAAACGTAAACAGGACAGACATAACACGTATTCCGGACATACTTATAACATAACCCGGACAGATATACCACGTAATCCGGACAAACCTATAACATAATCCGAACAGACCTATAACATAAACCGGACAGACCTATAACATAAACCGGACAAACCCAAAACGAAATCCGGACAGACGAATAACGTAATCCGGACAGACATATAACGTAAACCGGACAAACCCAAAACGTAATCCGGACAGACCTATAACGTAATCCGGACAGACGTACAACGTAAACCGGACATGCGTAAAACGTAAACAGGACAGACATAACACGTATTCCGGACAGACCTATAACATAAACCAGACAGATATACCACGTAATCCGGACAAACCTATAACATAATCCGGACAGACCAATAACATAAACCGGACAGACCTATAACATAAACCGGACAAACCCAAAACGAAATCCGGACAGACGAATAACGTAATCCGGACAGACATATAACGTAAACCGGACAAACCCAAAATGTAATCCGGACAGGCCTATAACGTAATCCGGACAGACGTACAACGTTGTCCGGACAGGCGTAAAACGTAAATAGGACAGACATAACACGTATTTCGGACAGACCTATAACATAAACCGGACAGATATACCACGTAATCCGGACATGCCTATAACATAATCCGGACAGACCTATAACATAAACCGTACAGACCTAAACATAAACCGGACAAACCCAAAGAGAAATCCGGACAAACGAATAACGTAATCCGGAAAGATATATAACGTAAACCGGACAAACCCAAAACGTAATCCGGACAGACCTATAACGTAATCAGGACAGACGTACAACGTTGTCCGGACAGGCGTAAAACGTAAACAGGACAGACATAACACGTATTCCGGACAGACCTATAACATAAACCGGACAGATATACCACGTAATCCGGACAAACCTATAACATAATCCGGACAGACCTATAACATAAACCGGACAGACCTATAACATAAACTGGACAAACCCAAAACGAAATCCGGACAGATGAATAACGAAATCCGGAGAGACAAATAACGTAATTCGGACAGACATAAAACGTAAATCGGATAGACAAAACATAAACCGGGGAGACGTAAAACGTAAACCGGACAGACATAAAGCGTAATCCGGACATAATAATAAGTTTCAAGTTTTACATAGACTAATTGCAACAAAGGATAAAATCAATAATCAAGGAGGAACTCCCTCGTAATACAAACTCATGTCCCAATCATTGAAGTCGTGATCCCCAGGTTTGGGTGCGACTGGGTGCAGCGACAGTGGAGCATTCTTCCTGATGATTCTCTTATCGTTACTTTTAATTATTTTCTCAGTCAAAGAAATCTGTCGTTTGCTCGGCGGTCTGCCTTTCCGTCTTGTCTTATCCGGATTCAGAACGGATGTACCCTCCAGCCCAGGATCAGCTCGTTGCATACGTTTCTTAAGCAACTCAAGTGCCTCAACCGCATGAATATATCTGTCGTGTGAGACGAAAGCGGCCTGGGCGATCCAAACCGCACGACCCATTATGTCGTCATGGTGACGAAGCGCATCGTTCTCCGTCGTGCCATTTTGAAGGGAAAAATTGTCTCGATAGCTCCTTCGGATATCCTTCCTCCATCTGTTGACGATGTAAGACTCGGGGAGCAACGCGTTGGGACGTAGTCGTGCAATAACAACATAAACGTGACAACAAAGGAGATCGACGTGATCAAACATTCTGCAATTGCATAATCACTTCACATCTCTAATTTGCACTGCGAACCGTTTCGACAATGGGAGCATATGTGTCAATACATGTTCAGTCACATTGAAGTGGAATGTGTCCTCCTCGTTGAACTCGTCAGTGATATCGCAGTACATCATCTTCCCAATTTCTAATTGCACCTTCTTGAAGACCCCCACCGTATACAACTCGCTCAATTGCCTCTCGAATGGATATTTCGAAATCAATTGTGGAGCCTTATGAAGACAATCGAAATCCGACTGAGCTTCCTTCTCATACTTGTGGCGGAGTGCGAGTTCGTATTGTTGAACGAACTGCTTAAGTGTCGTCCTAGATGTGAGGTACTTATCGAATAAGGCGTTCATACTCTCACTTCTCTGGGTTGATGTCATTCCGGCGAAAAAACAATCTCGCGCAAATGCAGGTACCCAGTACTCTCGAATTGCATAAATGGATCGGAGCCAACTATTGTCGTGGAACTCGAAATCATCGAGAAAACCCTGTGATTGATCGTTTTATATTAACCGCAAGTGCACGGCCGCGTTGAAGCGGTGGCAAATACGGGTCGTCCACTGGGAGGTATGTCGACACTTGGTTTGTGCGAAGGCGAGAGGTGAAGAAAGGGAAGAAAGGTTGGTTACACTAAACTACACTAAGATGCAAATGGAAATGGAAAAGAAGCAAGAAAAACTAAACCCCAAATGGGGTAGAGAAATGATGTGAACATAAAGATGTGTGTGTGGTGTGTGTGTGTAATTAAGCTCCTCACAACATGTAGTGCATGAAATCATAAAACTACATCCAACTTTGCCTCCACATGAATTAAGATTTTACTACATCATTAAAACATACAAGACAATAATTGGAATGAAGCTAAATGAACTCAAGTATAAAGACTAGACCCTACTATACCTCCACATGAATTAAAATAAGACTACATCATTAAAACATACAAGACATTAGCTAAGGTAAAGGCAACAAGAGTTCATACACTACAACTTGTGTTTCCAATATTAATTCCTATCCATATCCTAACCTTATCATTCCCCATAAAATAGATCCACTAATCAAAGCATATGCTAAGCTTCATTCAAGAGCATTAGCATATCAAAGATAAGAGTGGAGACCCATTAGATGGTTATGGAAATCATTTAAAGCTCAAGGGATTAAGATAACACACACTTAATACACTACATGATTATATCACATATTTCTCCACCCCCCAAATGGGGATGACACTACTCACTACTCATTACACTAACTATATTAACAAAAGAGAGCATAATACTGAAATCAAAGTTAACTAAGAAAGCAACAAGTATTAAAGAAGCTTAAAAGGAAATGAAAGACTAAACAAACATGCACAAATTAAAAGACAAGATTAAAAGAAACTAGAAGAATTATTTTATTAACAAATGACTCACATTGAAGGTAGCGTTCTTCTCCACCTTGAATTTTTGCTTCAAGGCTCACTCCTTAGTAGAGAGAATGCCACCAAGCAATGGGTAATTACAATGGAAGGTGAAGAGTTCTATTTATAAGCATGGAAAAAGCTAATCCGGGACAATCCCCCGATGTGGGACTAAACCAATACCAAAAATAGCCTAAACACACATTAATACAAGTCCAGGAGAAAACTTAGTGGATCTGGGCTTAACCACACCGCCAATTGGCGGTTCCAGACCGCCAATTGGCGGCCTATAAGCTTCAGATCCCATTGGATCTTCTGGTGGGCTTTCCTTGGCGTATTTCTTGGTCTTGGATGCATCTAACTTGTTTAGTGGAGCTCCGACCCGAATCAAATTGACAAAATACTCCCCATGATGGTGTGGAGTTTCCTGTTTTGCTCTTAGGTCCTTCGGTCTTACGATCAGGTCCTTCTCCATTGCATCTCAGTCCCTAGGTCTCACAATTAAGTCATTTTTTCCTGCTTTTGGGTCCTTTCATGGCTCTTCTCTTCAAACCTCTTTATTCCTGAAAACTAAACATAAAACTCGTCACGTAGCATTGCTTAGGTGTAAGATAATGGATATAAGATACAAATATGAGCATGAAATGATGTCAATCACCCTGCCAATTACGCTCAAATTCAGCCGGAGTCTTGGAATCGAATACAGATTTTGAGCTCAAACAACGTATGCTCCCGGTACTTCGTGGGCAGCTTCACAGGCGCTTTATTCATTATGTGTCATATACAAAATTTGTGCCGCGCTTCAGGGAACACAGTCCTCACCGCCGCAGTTATGGCGCCACATTGATCTGTTATGATCGCCGGGGGGCTTATATCTGCACATAACGTAAACCAGATAAAAACATATGGTAATACGGACAGACTTAAAACGTAAATCAGGCAGACATAAAACGTAAACCGGACAGACATTAAACGTAAACCGGACAGTCAAATAACGTAATCCGGACAGACTTAAAACGTAAACCGGGCAGACATAAAACGTAAACCGGACAAACATTAAACGTAAACCGGAAAATCAAATAACGTAATCCGGACATACATACAACGTAAACCGGACAGACATAACACGTAATCCGGACAGAAAAATAACGTAAACCGGACAGATACAACACGTAATCCGGACAGACAAAGAACGTAAACCGAGCAGACGTAAAACGTAAACCGGACAGACAAATAATGTAAACCGGACAGACATAAAACGTAAACCGGGCAGACATAAAACGTAAACCGGACAGACATTAAACGTAAACCGGACAGTCAAATAACGTAATCCGGACAGACATACAACGTAAACCGGACAGACATAACACGTCATCCAGACAGACAAATAACGTAAACATGAAAGCCATAAAACGTAAACCGGACAGACAAATAACGTAAACCGGACAGACAAAGTACGTACCGTTCATGCACGTCAACCATGTTTGGAACAACCAAATGTAATTTTATGTCGTCTCGGAAGAGAGGAGTGTGCAATCGAGAAGGACGGACTGGTAATGGTGATTTACCCCCACAAATGGGGCAAAAGGCATGTCGTACTTGTTGGTTATGTAGGTTGTGTCGAAACATATGGCGTCTCCAAAGTAAGAGTACGCAGCTCGAGAACGACTGTCGGCCCAGAACACGTTTCGTAGCCTGCCTTCGTCGTCCATATCCATTACGTAAAAAAACTGGGAATCATTCTTCTGCATCCTGATGAAATAATCTTGGATAGCTTGGGCATCGCCTGGTCCCATCTTCAGGTTTCTAACCTCGTACACAACATTCCTGCAAAACACAATTTTTATGACAAAGCAAAATGGGTAACGTCAACCTAGTAAAGTAGAAAACAAAACACCTTAGGTCCCGCTCGTTGAAAGACAATTTGTCATGACCTCCGTCTTCGACCACAAAAGATTGCATGGTCTTGGCGGTCGATATCCCGGCAGCATCATTGCACGAAATGCGTGCTCTGGCGGAATCCGGGACGGATCGTTTTTGTTGGAGGAAGCACATCTGGTCGTCCGACAGCATGGCGTGGTTATGTTCGAGATCTACGTAGTTAATTACGTAGCCTCTAGATGGATTTCCAGAGACCCTGATCCGAGCAGTGCACTCGACCCTACTGGATAACCTATGTTTTGGTCTACCTTTACCTTGGTTTCCCGGAGCATTACCCTCCTTGGAGCAAGTAAGAGTGGTACGTATAACAACATCACGATCGTAATGAGATTGCCTTATCTTCACACCAAAACCACAGGAATCGACATAGGTTGTGTAAAATGCTTTGGGTTCTTCGAAGGAAGGAAAATACATCTTCTCTTGCGGGACGTTTGAGGCATGCGCCGGCTGTGAGGACACATTAACGAGTGTCATTACAGTACAGCAAAAAGGGAGGAAGAAAAAAAAAGGAAGGGTTCATAGGATCCGAATACGGAAGCCAAAACATTTTGTATCTCCGTGAAGCACCAAAAAAGAAAAAATGGAGGACGTGCTGATTTGAAGAGCATTAAATGCGATTGTGGACGCATCGGGAAAATAAAAGAAAAATGCAACATTCCGGAGTAAGCAGTACGCTTGTTCAGAATAAGTGTTCCAACTGTCCGTAATAAATAGTAACTGTGTCCGGAATAAGTTATGCGCTTGTCCGGAAAAAAAGAAAATGAGTGAAAAGAAAAATAGGTGACGTGACACGTTAATGGATGTTTAGTGTATCTCCGTTGAGCGCCAAAAGAAAATGTGATATCTCCGTAGATATGCATTTAATGCATCGGGAAGACAAATAAGAAAGACATCATTGTTCTGAGAAGCTCAATGTATATGCTGACTGGATGCTGAATGGACAAAATTTCTCCGCCACGTCAGTAGCGTTCGTGACGCACGCGTCTACTAAACATTTTCCATTCATATAAGAGTAAAAGTTCACATTTCATAAAATGTGTGCTTCAAAAAGACAATTGTATTATGTTATTAACTTAATTTAAAATGTGTCAAAACTATTTAAAGTTTTTTCTAGACTTGGGAACCGATCCGGTTCGAACCCCCAACCCAGTAGGTTGGGTATTGAGAGGTATTTTAGGTATTTTTTTAATTTCTAAAGATATTTTAGGTATTTTAAAAAATATTATTATTTTGACGGTCCGAAGCCGCTGGCCCGGGCCGTATAATATTTTCAGGTTTCAAACGGATCTAAGTTCTTAACCGATGGGATTATGGGAGCAAAAAATATTAAAAAATCCCCAGCCCCGGCGCGCGGAAAACGTGGACAGCAAAGCGCACGACTCCACACACTATTTAATTCCGGATGGAGAAACAAAATAGTTTGTTAAGCCCACAAAACGCGATTAATTAACCAAAATCCAGCGCAAAGATGCCAAACCCCTCGTCTTCTCCCCAAACGCCTCCTTCGCCTTCCACCGGAACCCCACCATGCCGGTGGTCGGCGACGGAGATGCAGGATTCGACGCCGCCGATGAAGGTACGCCAACCCTGCGACCTCCCCTTGCCGGATTGTTTGGATCGGAATCGGGATTTAGGGATGTGTTTGAGTTTTGGAAGTCTGATTCGGATGTTGGAGTTGGGAATTGAACTTAGAAGTGTAGGATTTAGGGAAGTGTTGTGTTTCGGTCTTTCGGACGAACTTGGTGTGAGGTCAACGTGGGATTTTGCGATGAATTCTGAGAATTTATACGTTTTTTTGTACTTCAGGGTGTGATTGTCACCCAGTAAAACAGTCGGGATTGGGGAACTGACTTCCAGAATGATTTTTCGGTAATTGATTTGCTGGAAAATTTGAAATAATTATGGGAATTAAGTTCTAAATCCTTATAAAAGTATACTGTGAATGATTTTTCCCCCTTCCACTGCAATTGTTAGGAAATCATGGAACTCTTAGAGTGTGATTGTCACCAAGAAAACTTTAAGGAAGTAGTTAATTGAACTTTAAAAATGACTTTTTGACTGTTGGTAGCCATAAGAACTTTAAAATTCTAGGACTTGAGTTTCCAGAGGAGTTACATGATCTAAGATCTTATACTTAGGGAGTGATAGGTACCTAAAAGTTGAGGTAAGTCTAGAACTTCACTTCCAATATTTTCTTTCTTTTAGAATAGAAATTAAGGAAGCCACTCTAAGTACATCTTTTGGGTGTGATTGGTTGTAAGGAAATGAAGAAAATCTAGACCTTCAATTTCTACAACTGTGGTTCCTAGGATTCTAGCTTTCTTAAACACCAAACTCTAGTTTTCAAAACTCTAGTTTCGGTGATTGGTACAAACATGTTTTTTTATGATAAAGTTCAAACAAGTAATCCATTTTTCGGACATTACTAGAAAGAAACATTTTTCGGACATTGAGGTAGTGTCATCGATTTGAGAAATGATAAATTGCCATATGAATCACAATGCCCTCTACCACGCCGTCTCTCAATTCCACACCTCATTACTCATTAGGCTTGTCACTTTTGCTTCCTTTTCAGCGTTGTAGTTTTCATTGTGCTATACAATATCCGAAGGGAAACTTATATTTTTGCCTGCCATATTTTATTTCAAAGATCATAGCGAAGGCTAGTAGATCAAAATTATTTTTTGTGTAAGAAAATCATGGTTGTCAAATATAAAAGTTTGTTCACCATGATTCCTGAATTTAGAGTTGTTTTCCAGGTACTAATAAATAGTCATCAAATCTTAAAATATTTCATCTCATGACGTGGTCAGGGACTTTCCAAGCATATCATATGAGCAGTGATATTACGAATGTCGCCAATGAGTCTGAATTCCACACTGGTGATGGAGAGAAATTGAACAGCATAGACAATAGTGATGAAGCTTTATTACTGTGGGATTTTCTGGATGATGTTGCACCACAATCTCCCCCAGATAACAATAAAGGTTTGATTAGAAGACCTGCTTTCTTTTATGGATTTTTTTTCAAAATAATCAGTAAAAAAAATAAAATTGGAAGAATATTCACGTGGGAAACTTAATTGGCAAAGTATGCACCTTAAAAACGGCACCACATGTGTCGTTTTCATTAGCTAAAAACGACACTGTAGATGTCGTTTTTACCCATAATGAAAACGATATCACTGATGTCGTTTTTACTTGGGCAAAAAATTTCTTGGTTTCGAGATGTCGTTTTAACTAAGACATGTTGAACTAACAACGGGTCGGTCGGGGGTCTCGTTCACCGGTGAGCGAGCGGCGTTCCACCTCGTCGGTGAGGTGGTGGGGTTGCAAGGGGGCAGCGCCCCCTGAAAGCCAAACACAATGTATTTTTTGACTTGAGATTTTATTAGCAATTTTGGTTACTAATGTAGTTTTCGAACAAAAAATGGTAATAAAATCTCAAGTCAAAAAATACATTGTGTTTGACTTTCAAAAGGCGCTGCCCCCTTGCAACCCCCACCACCTCACCGGCGAGGTGGAACGCCGCTCGTTCACCGGTGCGAGACCCCCGACCGACCCGTTGCTAGTTCAACATGTCTTAGCTAAAATGACATCACGAAACCAAGAAACTTTTTGCCCAAGTAAAAACGGCACCTGTGGTGTCGTTTATTTTTTTTACTGATTATTTTGAAAAAAAAATCCTTCTTTTATAGCCACTATTTTCTTTAGTTTTCCACCTTTTGTACTCTTCTAGCTTCACTTATTCCATCCAGTGCTTATTATCATTTAGCCTCCTTTCTTATGATTTTTTATTTTTCCTTTCTTCATGTATAATAATCTTGCATCCAAAGACATGGACCGATGAAGTACAGAAATAAGCTCCAACAAACAATCACAGACTTAAATGTAGATGAGAGTTTTTTATTAACAAAATTCCATTCTTTCGTTGATTTTTTATTTTTTAATTTAGTTGGATCTAGACAGGCCCTTTATACAGATGTGTTATGTTTTATTCTGTATGGAAATGTTGTTTCCACATGTAGATACACCTTTAACTTTCTCAAATGGAATTCACATGCATGAAATTATTTTCCATCATACTTTGGTGACTAATTTACTTATTAGCGCATCCATCCAACTTTATGGATTTGCCATATTCATGCAAACTGATATAACAAGATAATAGTGACCTACAATATTTTAATTCAGGAGAAATTAGTCGAATCATTTTACTAGGACGAGACCAAAAAAATGGAGAAGCGGAAAATAAGGTATATGTGCACTTGAAGGAGGCCAAAGAAAATGGACTAGGAGTCAGTGAAGATCATTCTGCAGGTGAAAATATTGATTACCGCTTAACTTCCTTCTTATGCAAATATTACAGCTTATTTTACTTTCCCTATAAAAATATGTCCTAAAAGTAAGGTACATTTATTTATTCTAAAGGAACTATGATATTACTTTTTATTCATTTGTAGGAAGAAAAACAAGGTGAATTGCATTTATCTTAAAAGATTCATGAGACATTTAAAGTTAATTTGGTATGAGATTATTTCAAAGTAAGTTGAGTTACGTGGTCTAACAATTTTTAAGGTGAAGAGATCAAATTATTTCATGATGTGTTAAAGGGGTCAATTATTGGATAGCAACTTACCTGGCCTACAACTGACCCATCAGTTTGTATGATTCTTTTTTTATGGAGATATAATTTTGGATAGTTATACTGAGCTTGATGATTATGAAGTAAATTGAAGTGAGCTTCCACAAGCAATTGCAGAAGTGAATATATATTAATTTGTTACGAGTATGACAAGCATGCATTTTTTGTTTCGTATTTTCATAGATGGATGTAGACATCCTTGAAATGAGGTGCATTATGTTTTAATCACAATATCCACTCACGCATATATTTGTATATCTAAGAAAACATTTTCAATAACATACCTTGGCTTGAATTTATGTATACTAGCATGTCTGTTCAACTTGAAGTGTCATTTTTTCAACATATCCAATGAATTGATGTTGAACCTCCCTTTTTCTTGTAAAATTAGCAGAAGTTGGCCGTGTCATTTTACTAGGACAAAGAGATCCAAAATTTCGACAAGCTGAAAATACGGGAAAGGGGCACGTGAAGGAGGCTGAACAAAATGATTCACAGAAAGGTAATGGACTTTTTGAAGATCTTTCTGCAAGTGAAAATTCTTCTTCATGCTTGAGTTGCCAACTTTCTTTTCACCCATATCGTAGATAAGAATTTTGTCTGAAGAGTTCTATATCCTAAAGATATGCTTATAAAGGAAAAAAAACTCATAGACCTTATAACACAAGGTACTCAATTAGTTTTATTCATCCATGTGAAACTATTCTTATATGAAACCATGTTTGTGCATGACACAATCAAATTAAGGTTCCCTTTGAGGGTGTGTAGGAATAGTACCGCACAGAGTAAAACCATGTGACTTGTGTTCTAAGGTCTATAGACTATAGGTCTCTCCCTCGATAAACATGCTTTTAGTTGCAAAGTTCCCTGTGGGTCTCTGTTACAACATTGTATTAGAGCTAACTAATCAAAAGAATAAAACCCCATTATATTGGAGACAGGTTGTGTGCGCTAGGCTGCCAGAATCTAGACCCCCCTATGCCCAATTATGCCATGTCCAGACATGTGTGACGTGCAAGGTCACACAAAAGCAGTCCACATCAGGTAAGCTTGATATTGTGCCTTGTGTTATAAGGCCTCACGGTATTTCCCTTAATAAACATGTTTTTTCCTCTTGTCTCCATCTCTTCGTGGGTCTCTGTTCCAACAAGTACTCTTTTCTCTCTCTTCTGCAAGACTGTTCTATTCGGCCTGTAGGAAACTAAAGAATTGGTTTTATTTAGTTCGAAAGAACTATGGGATCATTTTTAAGATAATTAGCCGCCTTTGTCTTATAACAAGCAGAAGGAAAGGTATCAAGTCATTTGTTTGACTCCTTTCTTCAGAAATTGTTGTCATGTTGCTGGCCAGTTAGAAAACTTTCCTAACATATAAATGTCATTATTAAATTAATATTGACAATTTCTGAAAAAATTGAGAAGATGCTATGCAGAAGCTGGATTGTTCTTTGCTAAGTCATTTCTCATACAAAGCCTAATACACTGCTGCCTTCCTTGTAATGCTGTTCTAGCTTTTTAGATGCTTAGAAGTTTTTTTTTTCAGAAATGTAATTTTTCCTGCACATTTTATTTGAAAACGTGGAACAGCCGATGAATCAAATTTCAGTTTGATGTGCAATATGTATAATCCTCCCTGCTATCAAATAAAAATTCATCCATCTTGGTGTCATACATTTAATGGCATGACATGTGCAGGCCCTCTCCAAGAACACCATGTGACCTGTGAAATTGCAAATGTATCAGAAAAATCAGAAGATGCTATTATCACTCAGCAGTTGGAATTCCAAGTGGTTAATGACGAGCATTTGGGTGGGGGAAAACATAATGAAGAAACTTTACCGCAATGGGATTTGGAGGATTATTTTCAATCAGAATTTCCTCCAGACAATAATAAAGGTCTGATTGAAAGACCCGCTCACTTCTTTTTGGTTCCTTAATCTTTTTCCTATTGATGTTGATTAACAAATTTAGGTGCACTTCTTGTGATTCTTCTGTTTGGAAATAGTTTTGCAATACTTGTACAGAAGCCGAGTTCTATGAATTATTGATTAAAAGAAGCTGCCATGAGCAATTACACAACTGCATATATAATGAGGATTTTATGGGTTTAAGAAGAGTGTTTTTTTTATTTGTCTTTGATGACATGAAGTGATCATCAAAAGGAGTTATGTTTTATTTATTAACAAACTGTTTTCCACTTCTCTCGCGGATTTAACTTTTCTTTTAAAGGAACTAGCCTTAGAGATGGTATATTTAACAAGAGGCGATAAATAACCCATTTGTCATCTAAATGAGATAAAAGCAGATAATCCAGCAAGAGATGAGGTACACATGAACTCAATTTTGGATAAAATATGATACATTCTTGAGTAGGACCCAGTCACATCAGGAGACGTGTTTGGGGAACCATCCTGTCAAATCCATCTCCTATAAGCAATCCAATGCTGACCAATAAATGTTGGTGATGAACCACAACGGGCAAAATAGATGAAGCCTAATGAAGTAGCTTGTCGGACAGCATCCTCAACTACATGGTGGCCATATTCTCCCAACTTTTCTCCATGTTCGATGCGGCAGCGGCCATTAGATCATGAGTTGGTCTGGAGGCAGTGTGGAGAACAAAATTGCTGTGGAATGGCAAGATTGAGGAACGGTGGAGGGCATAGCTCAAGCAGTAGTTTAAGGCAGTGATGGACAGATATGTTATTGCTGCACCTTCCTCTTCACCGCAACTTTATTAGCTTCTGAATCATCTACTAGACTACTATTATAATGTTCTACTACTTATGTAGCTCCTACCAAAGGTACAGGTTTTTATGGCAACCAAAAAAGAAAGAGGACAACGCCTTGCTCCCTTTAATGACATCAAAGAATATATCTTACGTACATTTGCCAAGCCTACTCAATATTAGGGTTGATTTTTTGTGGTGAATTATCTATCTACTATCTTGGTTGGTAATTGACAGGTCCCAGAAAGGAGATGCATTTGTTTTAGTAATTAAAAGTCCATTTTGCCCTTTTAGGTTCTTACATTTGTCAGACTAATCCAAGTCACATACTTGGTCTTTTTCATTGATTATTTACCTTGGTTGGTAATTTTCTTGCCAACTCATTAGCAGATCTTTGTAACATTGCATATTTCTCATATTTTTGTAATACATCCACCGTAATAATGTTGAACCTTAACTTGTTTAAATCAGGAGAAATCAGTCGCATCATTTTACTCGGATATGGAGACCAAATCAAGGAAAAGATGCACGTGAAGGATCATTCTGCAGGTGTAACTTTTGATTCATGCCTGATTTTCAAACTTCTTTTGCAAATGCGATTGTTTTCTTAAATCCTCTCTACAATACTGTCCTGTTGAACTTGTAAAAAAGAAATTTGATTTAGTTAGTCAGCAAAACGAGGGAACCTCCAAAAGGATGTCTTGGTTTTAATCAAGCACTCGTACTTATCGTCACAATCCAATCACATAACTGATCATAAGGGCAAGAAACTGTGCTCGCATGGTATGTAGATATTGACCCTGTGCTTATCTAGTTTGTTTATGTTCTGATGTTCGTAAGGTCTGATTTATGATTGTTACGTATGAAGTACCTTTTCTTTTACTGATGTTTTCTACTCCTACAATTTTATTTTTGCCTTCTTAGGTTCTTACACCTCGTAAGTACCTCTAACTTTATAGTTTTAACATTTTCTCTTTCTGAAGCATTCTACTCCTATAATGTATATCTGCCTGTGATTATAGTTTACAACATTATCTGGTCTCATCCAACTGGACATTCTGATGTAGGAAGCCAGGTCAACCAAAATGTTCAAACTCAGTTCTATGTTGGTAAGTCAAGTGCCCTTGAAGATGGGATAAGAAGAATCCATGACTTTGGTGTGTTGAAAGTTATTGTATATGGTGGTTTGGTTGAATCAGTTGCAAGTTTAGGTCTTGTTTCATCTGCCGCTGGCTCTGGCATTCCGACATGTAAGTTGATGTGTATCTTTATCTGCAAGCACCTTTTAGTCTATTCAGATTCTAGCAGTTGGTAATTCTTGATTGCTTATCTACTAAAATGATCTATGATGTAATTACTGGGAATTAGTATTTATGTAATTATTTTTGTGTCTGCAGTAAATGTGGTCACTCTGATATTTGCGAATCTGATTTCTGGACTGTTTATAATTGTCCGTAATGTAAGTTCTTTCTATCTCTGTTGGCTAGGCCTCCATGTTGTGACTTGATGTTAGTTCATTCTTTTTAAACGATTCACTTTATTTTTATGTTTGACTGTTGTGGTAAGTAGCTTGTGTTTGGAAGGGTTATATGCAAGTTGAATTCGTAGAAAGGGTAAAATATGATTTTTCATTATAAGTGAAATATTGTTTTTCAGCTTTTTGAGTTAATGATTTAAGAGTGGTACATAGCCACATAGGGTGAGTTCTCATTCCTCGCAAAAGATATAAATTGTTTTCTGTTGTATATTTGGAGGTTCTAAGAACTAAAATGTCTTGTTATCCTTTTGTGGGTTTGATGAAACCTTGCCATTTTTCCATGAAGTTGATGTCATTACGAGATGATGAAGTTGAAGATGCAAATCAAGAGGACAACCAAGCAAGCACATACTGGAAATCACTTGGGAGGATTGAAAATTTCAGGCTGCATGCAGTTCTGGTTGTGTCATCTTTCATTATATTTGGTTTGGTGCCTCCTGTTATTTACGGATTCACATTCCAGAAGAGCAAGAACAAGGAACTCAAGCTTGTAGCTGTTGGTGTAGCTTCATTCCTATGCATTTCTATACTTGCTATCGCAAAAGCGCATGTCCAGGGAACCCTAAGGCCTTACATCAAGACATTGCTATTCTATCTGATTCCTGCAGTGGCAGCTTCTGGGCTTTCATACGTTGCTGGTAATATGGTTGGGAAATTCTTAGACGAGCTTGGTATATTCCCCAATGGTAACGGAGTCTCACATTCTACTACTACTTCAATTGAGTTATTTGAAATGAATTCGACACATTTTGCGCGAACATCGTATTGATGAGTAATTTTGGAATCCCTTCCGGAAGACATGTTAGTTGAAGATGTGTTTTGGATAACATGTTGTGTGGCATTCTGGTGAGCAAATGTCGTGTAGTTCTCTACGTTGCTGTCCTGGGATTTTGCACAAAGTAATTGATTGTGTGGTTGATTTGATCTCCAAACTTTATCATACGTTTGTAAATACTAGTACAATTGGATGATAAATGTTGGCATGAATGTGCAGTTGTGTGCATATGTGGTTCTCATGTCTGGTAAAGACAGGTCTTTCCGTCCCACTTCCTTTTGTTCTTACTTTCAGTGTGCCCATAATCTAGAAATGCTAAGGGCTAACTGAGCTTTTTTTGTTTGTTAGAAGAGTTTTTGCTTAGATGTCACTCCAAAATAATATATTTCACTTTATGTCATCATTGTATCAATATTTATCCTAATGTCATTATGTTAAAAGAGTTTTTGCTTGGATGCTACTTCAAAATAACTAATTCAACTTTATGTCATTGCACCAATATTTATCCTAATGTCATTATGTTAAAAGAGTTTTTACTTGGATACCACTTCAAAACAATTAATTTCACTTTATGTCATCACTGCACCAATATTTATCATAATGTCATTATTTTAAAGGAGTTTTTGCTTGGGTATTACTCCAAAACAACTAATTTCATTTTATATCATCACTACACCAATATTTATCATAATGTCATTATGTTAAATTGTTATTTATACTAATGTCTTTTTAATAGTGGATCACACGCCAACCTAGCTAGGGCTTTGCATAGTCTGGTATGGACCTGAATTTGGACCTTAATCGGACCGGAATACAGGTAGTTTCAGGTCTGGTCTCCGGTCTATGGATATGCCTGATTTTGGGTTTTCGGTTCGGTCCGGGCAAAACCCGAAATATTCCGGTTGGGCTAGTGATCTTGGTTTTTTTTTTTTTAAATCGTGGGTGAAAAGTAAGAAAACCTTTGGAAAAAAATGTTTAGAAAACGAAATTTGGACTCGATTTCATCATGATTTTTTTTATAAAAAAATTGAAGCACCAGTCCAGAATATTCCATGTTTTGCTCATACCTGGCTGAAAACCCGGAATCAAGCATTCCATGGACCGGAGACCAGACCTGAATCCACTGGTCTGATCTGGACTGATCCATTCTGGACTGGTTCATGTCCAAATTAAGGTTCGTACCAGATTGTGGCATGTGACCTGCTTTCAAAATTGCATTATTATAAATAACGATTTAACATAATGATATTAGGATAAATATTGGTGTAATGATGATATAGAGTGGAATTAGTTGTTTTAGGGTGACACCTAAGAAAAATTCTTTTAAAATAATGATATTATAATAAATATTGGTGCAGTGATGACATAAAGTAAAGTTAGTTGTTTCAGAGTGACATCCAAGAATATTTTATTTAAACATAATGACATTATGATAAATATTGGTACAGTGACGACATAAAGTGAAATATGTTGTTTTGAAGTGACATCCAATTAAAAAATCATTTTTAGAATGAAAATGCTCAACTTAATAAACCAAACAATACAGTTAAAATTTCATAAATTTAAGTTAAATGGTTTTTTATGGACCGTGGGTTTTTAGAATTTTAGAAATGATCTTAAGAAGATTTGTGCTAGTTTGATGAATATAAGAGCTGATGAAATTCACTTTAAGAGATTAATAGTATATGTTACACATTAGAATCTTATCGTGGGGGTAATAAGAAGAAACAAGGGGAAACTCGAGCTCTTAATTAGTGATGCAGAAGATATGACTCATACGACACTAAAGCATATACAAAGAAAAGGGAACTGAAGTGGTGATTTGCTTAAAAATCACTCATTAGTTGAAATGGGAAACTTATACAATTTTGCACTACTTTAGACAAACAATTATTTTCGCTCGTAAGTTGAAGTTGTCTAATTTGACTGCAAATTTAATTTATGACTCATTAAAATCAAGTAGGTCAACCATAATATGTTTCTTTCAACCAAAAGAAAATCCTTCCACATGGAAGAAATGATGTTTGTCATGCTACATGTTTTTCAGAAGCGCATCCAATCATCGTTAGACAAAATGGGAGTGGATTTTGTTGACCCAAAAACGGAAAGTAACAGTTTATTATATCTTCTAGCACACCAACTGCAATTATTTTCATGGTTTGATTGGTTATATTATTGAACCTTAGATGCCCCTTTGTGACGCATTATGCCCTCCATTCTTCTTGAGCTACGAAATCCTAAAAAATCAAAAAAAAATTATCGAAGGGGTGGAATTCAAAAGTGTCTATATTAGGCTATTAGCTAGGCAAATTCTAAAATCCAAAGAAGTTATCCGATCCCTTTTCATGACCTAGTACAACCTCCGATAGGGTGCATTAATTTTTTGCTTGCCAACGAGAACACACAAGTACCCAATCGAAACCTAAAATAAAATTTTCCGTTGACTTGCGAGTATACTTATTTCGATTCTTAAGTTTCCCCTCTCTCTAATGCACCACATTCCAAGCCCAACATTTGCGTTGAAATGTTCTTGATAATCTAAATTAAGTCGTGGTGAGCTTTATTGTAGTTAGTTTGACAGCAGATCCTATATTTCTGTTGTAGAAAAATACACAGCCCCAATTATTAACGGAGTAATATTGTCCATCATTTGCATAATATAGGATGCTTGTTATATCCCTAAACTCAATTAGAGGTTAAGCGGTGATTAGGTGGAGGTTTGACTTGAAATGAGAGGAAGAGAGAGAGGTATGGTTGGAGGTATGGGTGAGGTGATGGGATGGGATAGGGAGTGTAGGGGATGATGGTTGGGGTGTTGGGTGGTGTGGGCTTTAGGTTTAAAAGCAACCCAACTACTCTTCTCTATTTTCTTTTCTTCTTCTCCTTCCTTCTTCCTCACACACATTCCTCGCATTCTTCTCTCTTTTCCGGCGAGTAGCGGCGGAGGCGGTGACTCCGGTGTGCGAGCGAGCGTGGTCCTGAGGAGTGAGGCGTGCGGGGGTCGGCGTGCGAGGAGGATTTCCAGAGGCGGCATTACGTGAGCGAGGCTCCGGCGGTTTCATCGTGTTTGAAAGGTATGTCAGCTTATTAGTATGTTTTGTCGCTCACTTGTGAGAGGCGAGAAACGACGTAAAATCCTTGGCTGGCGCAAGGTTGTTGTCGATCAACGGTCGACTGATTCCTTCATACGGTCGACCGGTTTAGTGTAATTGTCCGACTTTAACCAACATTGGTCGAACGATGTCTTGTGGCTGTCGATCGGTAATGCATGTGCTGGTGGGTCGAGGGTTTGCCTGTTGGATTTCGGTCGACCGATTCTATAGTTGGTTCGACCGGAACTTAAGTTAATTGATGTATGATTTGACCGTTTTTATGCATTGTTCGACCGTTGATGACTTAGACTACTAGGATGCCCCTGGTAGTTTTCCATCGACCGGGACCCCTGAGTCGGTCGACCATTAGTATTGATTGATTTTGACCAGACTCTGGATTTTGACCACGTATCGGTCGACCGGTTTTAGACTCTTGTTCGACCATTGGGACTTAGGTTTTGCGCAGAGAATTCGACCGTTGCAGACTTTCGGTCGACAAAACCTCATGGGAACGGTCGACCGGATTGCCTCTTTCGGTCGACCGTTTGTGCGCAGAATTGAATTCTCGGTCCTTGTATGATGTCAACTTTGTCCACGGAAACCCGTGTCCTCGCCTAGTGTGTGAGCCAGGAGGTGACAATGGGAGTGTTACGCGTGCCTACCCAGGGACCGATGTGTGGAAGAGTGTGTGTATTCAGGACGTGTCACCTCCGTGTATGGATCGTGACTTAATGTGATGGATTGATGGACTCATAGTAGAGTAGCAGACTTGAGGGATCGCGGATCCCAAGGTATGTTGATGTGCGGCTTGTGGAGCTTGATGACCTGACGGACTTCGGTCCGGAACCGTCTGATGTTGTGTTGGACATATGCTTGACCACCGATGCTGTGTCGGTGATGCCGCCAAAGCTTGCATTTCAAACCTGTTCCGGCGATGATGAGTCGATGTTGTTCCGGCTATGATATTTGATGGGTCGATGATGTTCCGACTATGTTTTTGTTAGCTGGACATCTACTGAGATGATGATTGATTGACCAACCGAGCGACGACTCCGTTGGGGTGGTTTGACCACGAAGTTACAGATATGTTTCTTATGGCGCGGACCTGGCGGACGCTCCTTGCCGAACCTCATGTTTAGTATAGCCGCGTGTGGGGAGTATCACGTCTTGTTCCGCTATCAGTTGCTGGCTTGCTTCGGCTAACGCCTACACGCCTTCGTGAACAAGCAAGGGAATCGAGTGAGTGCTTCGGCTAACGCCTACACGCTATAGACTGTATGTGCCTGCGGTAGGTCTCCGAGGGAGACCCAATGATGATTGTCGGACTGATGTCATGTTTTACCCTTCGGGTGAACTGTTTTCCTTACTGTTGATGACATGATATGCTACAAGTATGATATGTTCATTTGTACTACTGCATTCATATAGGTGAGCTTAACATACAAGGTTTCCTTATGAAAACTCAAGCATTGTTGTTGCATGTTTTATTTCAGGACCGCAGTAAATCTAGTTGGGTGGTGACAACGGGTGGACGTATTTTGGGACCAGATCATCTCGTTCGAACCACTGAGGTCGACATGATTACTTGTACTTCATTTTGTTATATCTGATGTAATCATGTAGCTTTTGACAAACCTGATGTAATATGGTGCACTACTTGGATGCTTTTATTAGAAGTAACAGTATCGTCTTTTGATTATTGGTCTCTGGTAACTTGATGATAAATTTTAAATTTCTACTATTTTGAAATGTTACAATGCTCTCGTTGGAAAATAAATGTGTGAGTTTTACGTCATGTGCTTTTCCCGTAAGTTGTTATGCACGCGTGCTAATTATTTCATTGAAAATTACAAATGTACGCATGCATCTATTCTCTTGGAATCGTTTTTTTGTCTAGTGTGTTTGTATGTTATTAGATATATAAACAAAATCAAATCACATCCAATTAAAGCGCATGTTTCTAACAGAGAATCCAATGTGTTATAACAAAATCACTAACTTCTACGTGAATGTTGGAGTTAAGTATAATTAACTAAAGTTATCCATATTGTTTGGTGTTGAAGATCTCTTAAGATGAGCGTATAAGTAGTATAATCCAACTTTCTTGGCAATATTATTATAGAAATCAGTTTTCATATTAAAGTCGAATCGCCCATTTTAAAATTCAACCACTTGAGTCAAATACATTTTTGCTCACGTGAATAATATTTTTTTTAAAAATCCTTAATTTTGGAGTTGATGTAATGTAACCCGTGTTATTTATTGTCTCCTAATGATTTGGTATTTAGCCCTTCAAGATTCTAACTTTGGTTCTCCTACTTGTACTGTTCCGAATTTTAATTAACAACTGGAGTATCTTAGTTAAGTTATCATGTGATCAAATTTAATAAGAAACGCCTATTTTCTTGTGGACATATCGATTTTTATTTAAAAATAAAAAGTCTATATTTCCTTGAAACAGATAAAGTACTGCGATGAATTCTTAACAAAGGATTACTCAATATTTGGTGTCTTCATGCATATTTGACATGATACCGATTAATGATTTCCTCTACCGTACGTATTTCCTTGTAAAATCTTGTAACTCGGTGTCCACATGTTATTATTAGTTATGTTCTCGAACTTAATGGCGTGATTGATTTGGAAGTAGTGCATAAACTTTGTTACTATATATTTAAGAACTTTATAAGTATAAATGAAACAGCTAATGGTTTCAAAGTTGATCATAAGTAGAAGGGAAGAGGAACTAATCTATTTCCGTACTTATTTTGAAGATTTTCATGATTTCGATCCCATGGTTTATTATGGGAGAAGTATTGAAAACATGTCGTATAAAATCTTAAATCAAAATGTTCAATTATATGATTTCCAGCTAATCGATTAGACAAAATCACGAAAACCATCAGAAATTCAGTTTATCGCTTCTAGATCACATATATTTAATTTATTGCAAACCAATCGCACCCTAACAATTAACAAGTACATATTCAAAAAGTAGTTCCCTTGTTTACCCATTAAACCTTTGAAATGATATAAGATAATAACTCCTAACAACAACCACAACAAGTAGTCACAGTCCAGCTCCTATGATCACAGATAGACACCTTCAGCAAGAAGCAAGTCCATGAACCAATGATGATGCCAATTATTGTGACCTGTGAGGAATGGTTTGGGACCAATTAATACAAGCATGACCTGTAAAGACGTGTGAGAGAGAGAGTGAGGGTGAGGGAGGTATGGAGTGGAGTGAGGTGAAGTATGGGTGGAGGTATGGTGAGGGTGTGGGTTAGGTGTTAGGTTTTGTTTATAAAAACCAAAATCTCACCCCTTTTACTCTTTTGTTTGCCATTTCGTTTTCCACCCCAAAACTCACCCATCTTCTTGCATTCCGGCGACCAGAGGACGAGGGAGGACGCCGGCGACGTGGTGAAGTCGACGCATGCGAAGAAGGAGCGCCGGGAACGGAGGAAAGAAGGAGAAGAAGCTAGAAGCGACGCCGGAGGAGGAGGAGCTCGCCGCACACGTCTTCTTCGCGGTGAAAGGTATGCCAAGTCTTCATAGTAACTCCCCAAGAGGTGTAGGAGTGTAGGGGGCGGCGTTGGTGCCGTTTCCCGGCGAGAAACCCGACTGGACAGAGGTTGAAGACGCTCTGTTCGGTCGACCGATTGAATGTTCGGTCGACCGAACAACGTCTAGATGATGCCTGTCCAGAGGGAAAATGCATGTTTCGGTCGACCGGTAGTTGGTCTCGGTCGACCGAGTTTAGTATATATTTGCTTACTGCCCGAAAACGGTCGAACGACGTCTGTGTGACGATCGACCGTTTATGCCAAATTTTAGCGGGAATATTTTGTAAGGGTTATATTAGTCCGGTCGACCGGTGGTTGTTCGGTCGACCGATCCCATTAGATAGGGTAGACAGACCTTCGGCCGACCGAGTGTGTGTCTCGGTCGACCGAACTGCGCAAAGTCGGTCAAGAGCGTTGACCATCTAAACGGTCGACCGCTCTGGATCCGGTCGACCGACCGCGTGCAGTTTTCCTGTAGTGAAGTGTCTGCTAATCCGGTCAACCGAAAGAGTTTCGGTCGACCGAATGCAGTGGGCAGGATTCATGCAGTTTTCCTTATCGGTTGAACGGACCCTGGTTCGACCGACATGATATATATGTATATAAAACGTATAGCGTAGACCTTCCAAACGGTCGACCGCTAGATTTGACCTTGTTCGACTGGTGGGTCGAATTATCTTTCCTTGGTGGATTTATCCACATACGTGACGTCGAGCAGAGGCGACTACCGGCTGCCGAGCCCACGGTCGATCACCGGACCTCGGAGCTACGGATTTCACCTACGACGAGAGCGTATTTTTCTGTTGGACACCTCGTGGATGCCGGTGCGGCAGAGGGATGCCTTCCATGCCCCTGTGTGCGGCTGGGAGATGCCTCCTTCCCTGGTGGGGGAAGGGGATGCACTTTCCCTGTGGAGGAGAGCCGAGACCTCCTCGTGTGGGCCTGGATTGGCAGGGGGGATGCCTCCTATTGCCCCTGTGTGCGGCTGAGAGATGAGTGCGGTGACCCCCCTCGTGTGGGCCTGGATTGGCAGGGTGGGGGATGTCTTCCATGCCCCTGTGCGCGGCTGGGAGATGGTCCGTGGCGGTTGGGGCATTCATTGGGCCCGAGGAGGATTGCATTGCATGAGCATTCTTGGCTTTTTCATCTGTATTTCTGTATATGTAGGAGATGTTGGCATACGGGGTTCCTTTCGGGAACTCAGGCAGATTTTATGTTTCATTTTCAGGGAGCAGGCGGTCTTAGGTCGGTGGTGACCGAGGGGAGTGCCTCCGGGATCGGGTCCTGTCGCTTTATCTTTTTGTAGAGGTAGTGATTACTGTAGTTATGTATTAGACATGTGATCACTCTTTGACACTCTGTATTATGACTTCCACGTGGAGATATTTTATATATATATTCTGTTGACTTTTCCAGTAACGTGCCCTTGTTGACCGTTGACGGTCGTATGTTGTATGTTTATTTTGAAAAATTTCTTCCGTTGTTTCGGGACGTTACATGACCAGCTGATCAGTTCATACTTGCTTCATGATAAACATATCCCAAGTGAAATATTGGAACGGTAGAGGGAACTGGGATGGGATGTAATGTTTTTTTTGATGATTTAGAATTTTCCAACATCCGTCTCACAAGATGAGACAAGTTGCGATTCTAAATTGGATGTGTATTAACGTCAAGTACTCAATGTGTATTTCTTTATTTTGCTCACTGGTACTTCGAACCAAAAACCTGAGATATAATTTCACACTTTCTCAATAAGTTACACTACATCCGGATCGGCGAATGGGTTGAAAGGATCTTGTGGCATGCAGTTGGTAGGGATATACGATACATAGGAAGTTGCACTCACTGAGAAGCAACAGAAGCAGCACATGTATACTCACACATGCATCACTGCCCTTCTTGTTGTTATTCTTCCAACCATTCTTATCCTTTAGCTTTGGGACCCCAACCATGGGGGAGGGATGTAAGGATAGAATATGAGAAGGGTGCTGCTACTGCTGCTGCACTCAAACTCCCATGCATGATGCATATATGATGATGTCATGCTTCAGGGGTTAGCTTTTTTTATGCCACTCAAACTACCATGTTTGATGATGTATGTCATGTTTAAAAATATCAAGATTAGACTTGTTTTAGTGGAAGTTCTAACGATCCACGTAAAAGCATCAGTTTACTACATTAACTATATACACATTCTACAATCATCCACCTTGTAATAATCAAGCTTCAGTCTCGATCTTGAAGTTATGAAAGGGAAAAATTATATCTTCTTATCGTTGTACCATGCATGCCCATGTGGGTCATGTTTCCAGTTACAAACAAATCACCAATCTGATACAAGTACATCAGATTACTGATTACACGTACCAATCTTTGCTTTTTACAAGATTTTATTCGAAATATTTTCCTTAAAACGACACAATATGGTAAGCTTGGACGTTTTCTCTGCTATTTCTACCTACCCTTTTCAACTTCATTTCCCAAAAAGGATTTCAAACTTAGATTGTTAATTTTGAAAGCACATTATAATAATCAGATTTTTATTTCTAAGAATAAACAATCTAATGTGATACACAATTCACATCTAAAAACTTAAAAATAAGGTTTCATGCTAAGACTAAGCATAGTATGTTTGGGAACTGATTATGAGATTTGATCATATTTTAGAAAAATTAATCGTCAAATGTGATTGCACTATTGAGTCCTACCAAAACCGACCACATAAACCGTTGATCAACTTCATGGCTACTTGCATTCTTTTATGAACCAGGATTTGATCTTATCGATGAATTGCACTAATCAGTTTGTTAATAGAGTTTAATGCTTAAACCATCACAAGTTGGTTTATTCAAGTTTCAAAGCACACTGCTTTATGTGAAGTTTTCTACTCAAATTGCAAAAAAAAAACCACTTTATGATCTGCAGTCACCTTGCCTTGATAGGAAATGTCTGCTATACACATGTCAGGGTGTGTATAAAATTATAAAGTTAAACAAAGTTCCAACGCTAATGACGTCTGCTACCTTCAAGAGTGCCATAATTTTGTATTGTTATATATATATAGTAGGAGGTTATGTTGTACTTTGGTTGTAGGAGTAAATAATATCGATCGAGCACCAGTTATTGTAGGGCTTGCCATCCATTCCAAAATTTCCAAGTTTCCAACCCAATTCACCCCTTGTCATAATTGTCCTACATTTTTATGTACTTTGTCAAGTGTGGTCCATGTTAGAAGGGTTCGAGGGTACATTTAAAAGAAAACAATTTTTGGGATTCGCACTTGAGTGAGTAGATCATATAATTGTTTTGGTACACTTCTGGAACATAAATTACTTTATTGCACTTTAACTTTGTTTGCATGCATCTTTCGTTTGATGGTTCTGCTAACGGTTTTAAAAACCGAACTGGACCGGACGGTTCGACCCGATCGGACCAGGAATCGATAGTCCGGCGGCCGGTTCAGTCAAAAAACCGAACATCTAGTCGAACCGTTCTGAACCGGATTAGGCCGGGTCGGACCGGTTGGTCGGACCGGACATAAAAATATTTCAAATATTCTTTATTTTTTTTAAATCAATAATATGAGGATTTTAGATTCTTAATCCAAATATTACTTTCTCTAATTCTTATTCAAGCAACTTTGTCGAGTTAAGTAAAGATAACGAATTTGTTGAGTTAAGTAAAGATAACAAATTTGTGGAATTAAGTAAATTGTGATTAATATCATGTATTTTATTTAATGTTTGGTATGTATATATTAAATAGTTTTACAGAAATCGGTTCAAACCGGTCCGACCACCGATCCGACCGTTAATATTTATTCGGTCCGGTCCGACTTCGGGTCTAAAAAATGATGACGTCATGCTGACGTCATCAACAGTTCGACCGTGATTAGACTGTAGTTCGACCACATTGAATCAAAATCAGAATTTTATCAGTTCGATAACCGGTTTGGTTCTGAAAACTTTGGTTCTGCTTGTTGTTTTTTATAGAAACTACGACTACTATATTATCATTACTAAAAGAGAGCCAGTAGAATGAGTCTGTTGAAAGTAGTGAAAAAGAACATCACTCCAAGATTGGAGAAAAGCTACCCCCATAGTCTAACCAGGCACGTAAAATAAACCTACAATAATTATTAATTAACCTGCCCCAAAACCACCATGAGAGGCACAAACTGCTGCCATAAAGATTCAAAGATGGAATAATCCTAACTTAATTAGAATAAAAGCAAAGCTGAAACCAGATGTGATATTAGTTTTGAATAACGAGATCCCCATTCGTCTAGACCTCCTCCTCCATGAGATTTTGCTTGTTGTGAACTTCTTTTTGATGACGTAGGTGAATACATTTATTAGTTAAAGATAATGTTAATGTAATGTATGTTTCATGTGAGTTGAACGAAGAAGTAGATTTCACTTGTTTTTCTTCAAATATCTCTAAGTTTAATAAGGGATGGTACATTTATGTGGTGTTATCTACTGGATTCATTTAAATATGTAGTCTAATTATTCTTTCTACCATGACATTGGGAGAGTGAGCTTCCTCTTTGTTTATGTGTTCACATTGTTCATGCTGGAACATTTATAACTTTTGAAGTTCCATACACTATACCAGTATATCACATTTTTATTTACATTCCTTGAGAAACATGAATATATTTTAATAATCTTACCTTTACGTAGCCCCGGCCATAGCATGATTATTTCAACAACTTAGATCATGAGAAATCCATCTACTTTACTCCATCCAATAGAGATGATGCATGTAAGGGATATATAATTGGGCAATAATTTTGATTAAGAAGAAAAGTAGCCTGTAAAGCTGAGGACACCCTGGTTTGGAGAATAAAGCAGATACCAAATAAGCCTATCAACCATAATAATTCCCCACATTGATCGACATGGTAGGAAAAAGAAAAGGTCGATCCAAGCAAAGGTTGATGGTGGGTGGGGAATGGAGACCAACAAAGTCACACATTCCCACATGTTTTTGCACATGGTTGGAATAAGCCATTTAAGGCTCAGCAGTCACCACTCACCACAGCTTGCTTTCTTCTTCTGCCCTTAAAGACAATCTTCAGCTTTTATTGCATTTTTTTTTGAAATACCATATTTGTTCACAAAATATGTATCTCAACTGCTTCAGTAACGAAATATGTATCCCAATTACACAACTGACTTTAATAATTTAAATCAACTATACCACTTGTCAAAAAAAGAGATATCATATTTATTATTTTGTTACTTCAAAAAAAGAAATATTTGTTATCAACACAGCAACAAAGGACGCAGATACAAATCCTAAGAGATGAATGAGATCGATGTATACAATGATGCACCATCAGTAAGCTTAGGTTCCGGGAAACCTTTAGGTAGTGGAGCCCATCCTCGACTACAAAGTCACAGTCGCTCGGGTTGGCAATTTAAGCCATATTTAATTGTTTACTTCAAGTCCAAAAAAATATTAGTGTGTCACGTAATTTTTATAAGACCATATTATAATTTTCTTACAAGTTGAAAACAAATAAGTGTGGCATACTTACAAGTTGTGAACAGATGCCTGACTTCTGTACAGTAATGACTTTGGATTAAATCTGTTTGGGATTCAAAATTTGAATTTTGGTAAGTGAGTCTGAGAATTAAGCTTAGGATCCGTAATGGTAGGATTCAGAAGCCACGTGTTGGGAAAGTTTTGAAGAATCTGTAATCTTGAGATGGGTTTCTATGAAGTTCGATGAAAAAGTACCGAAACAAGAAATTTCATCAAATCATTTTCATGCAAGCAAAATGCAATTACCACAACGATGAGGTATTGTTGGAGTTCATTTCGCATTGGGATGCCAATCTTAATACTAGCTAAGCTAATTGTGCGGGTGCTGACAATAAACTAGTTATCTTTGGTCTAATTAGACTACTTAAATAACACCTTGTTGTGACTTGTGAGTAGTGACATCCAGTTTGTAACACAAACAGCAAGATTTCGTGCTCATAATAAATTGTGATGATTGATAAATCGATCTGAGTTGACCTACAAATCAAGCTGAACACAAGCAAATATGGGAAGTGAAAAAAAAGTTAATCTCTGAATTCTCATTGAATTTCTAACAATCCTCCTTCTGTAGATACATATTCACATAGCAATAACTTTAGAAGAAGAGAAAAAAATCAGACCCCAACAAAAATAATTCTAAACCTAAAAAATGAGTTAAAATTGATAAATCAATCCTTGGAGAATTTCTTATCAAGATCTCTGTCGTCCGTCCCGATCGCGGAGGCTATGGACCTCCCGACCACCTTCTCAAGCTCCGTAACGACATCGGTCATAGACGGCCTAATCCCAGGTTGTTCCCCGACACACCTCTCCACCAATGCAACCACTGCCTTGGCCTCCTCGATGTCATAATCCCCACCAAGCCTCCCATCAACCAACTCCCCCAACTTCCTCTCCCTCAGCAGCCCCCTCACCGCTGTCACAAGCGTCCCCATCTCCTCGCAGAACGCTTCCTTCCCAGAAACAATCTCGAGAAGCAACACACCGAAGCTGTACACATCAGTGGATTTACATGGGATGCCGGAGCGGAGGTAGTTGGGGTCAGCATAGCCTGGGGAGCCAACAAGGCCGCTGCGCGGGGCGAGGAGGGACGAGGAGAAACCGACAGTGGCAGAGCCGAAGTCGCAGAGGATGGGACAGAGGGTTGAGGTGAGGAGGACGTTGGAGGGCTTGAGGTCATTGTGGAGGATTGGAAGGGATGAGGTGTGGAGGTGGGAGACAGCCGAGGCGAGCGAGTGGGCAATCGACATGCGGGTGGACCATGGCAAGACGAATTCAGAGTTGTCGTGGAGCTTGTCGTGGAGAGTGCCGTTCGGAACGTACTCCATTATCAATGCTCCTCCTTCCTCTGCATCCAAACATGGAATGTGAATTTCAGTTCACGGTTCGATTCATGTAGTTAAGTACAAATTCAGAAGTTTAAAATCGGAGGGAGAATACATAGAGCTTGTGATTTCCATGTATTGTTCCGATTTTATAGGACGTTTCGATCCAAAGAGATAAAACTTTTAGTTCTTGTACGTGTATGGTTGCAAAGATGCAATATATGATTACATCAATGTAATATATGTAGAACTTTACAGGTAACAACATTTAAAGAGTGCTAGATATGTACAAGAATGAAAAAGTAATTCAAACAATCGGATTTCATTTCATTCTATAGCTAAAAAAGCGGTATTCAAGTGACGTTTAAAGATTCCTCAGTTAATAAGTAAAAACTAGAGAAAATCAGCAAAAACTTCAATCCACCAAAATCGGTAATTAAGAGTTTAAGACATTTCAACCTACAATTGACTCCCCCATTTTGAGTCCCTCACTTCAAAATCAGTCCAAAACACACCATTTCCGATCCCAATTCAATCAAACCCGATAAAAATCAAAATCAATAAAAAATCGAAAAACCAAAGAAGAAGGAAAAAATTCACTCAACCATCCATCCCTCCACTATCCTGCGTGATCTGCCGTTACGGTTATTTTCTAAGTTTAATAATTGGTTGAACATGACCTAAAAAGTCTCACCTTTCCCATCGCAGAACCCGACGAGCTCAACGACGTTCGGGTTCCGGACTCTTCTCAAAACATCTAACTCCCTCTCGAACGCCCGATGAAGCCTCTCGCTCTCCCGATGCACCTTAACAGCCACAACCCCCTCCTTCTCCAACCTCCCCAAGTAGACAACACTATACCCGCCCCTTCCCACCACCGGCGCCTTGAACCCCTCCGTCATCCTCCCGATCTCCCCCCAGGAGAAGCTCCGGGGCTCTCCCTTCGACGGCGGCGAGAGGGGGGGTTTCTCCGGGTCGCAGTCGGCGGCAACGCGGTGGAGGCGGCGGACGCAGGCGGTGAAGGCGATGGCCGCCGCTCCACCGCCGAGGAGGGTGGCAATGAGGACGACGACGACGACGGGAAGAGGGACGATTTCCATGGGTTGGGTTTGAGGGGGAGTTGACGTGGAGGTGGAGGGGATGGGGGTATTTATAGGGAGGTGGAGGGGGTGGATGTGGAAGTCCGGACTTGGTGGTGGCACGTGTTTAGGGTGGAAGTCGGGTTGGCGGGTCGGATCGGCGGGTCGGATCGGGGTTGTGTGATTGTGACGCGCCTTGGTGGTGCCTTTGGGTGTCGGGTAAGGCGACGTTGTTATTTATTGCTTTATTTATTTCTAATAAATTAATTTGGGGGGTAATAATTTTAATATCGGAGAGTAATAAGTTTACAGGTAGTTTTAATATTTTGAAATAAATAATGGTCTAGTTATGACAAGTGTTTTTGCGCTCCAATTGCAAATGTTCTTTTAATGACATTGGCTGTATGTTGTTTAGAATTAAAATGATTATTATTTTTTGCTTGGCTTGCCTTGATCAATAGGTGTTAACTCAGTTGAAAAATCATTTGTCTTGAGATAATATAGAAAAATGTATTGAATCTCACCAGTCACATATACGTTCCTGAGATTTAAAATAGGATATGATACAGACGTGGAGTAAATAAAATCACGCTTCAAATTCTCTTTATACCTTAGTTTTTTTTTAAAAAGAATACTTGTTATTATCATATTCCTTCATTGCACTTAAGGTTCACTACTGGTAATACTGTATTTTGTGGAGAGGTTTATATGATGATGTCGAAGGAGGTGAAGTTCGACTCGACTCAATTAGGCTCCTCGATTTAGGTCGGTTTGACCTACACTTTGGTATGATGTTAGCACTGAAAATGCAACAAGTCTACTAACGATATCGAGTTTATTGATTTTTTTCTTCTAACTTTTCAATAAACAAGAAAGGCACAGGTGTGTTGTGGTATTTAACTAGAGTAGATAAGTTTTGGGGAAAAAAACTCTTAAGATCAAGACAGATATGTTTTTTTTTCTAGGAGAAAATTATTTTCTGGTCAACGGTTATACAAGAAATTAGAAGATAAATTATTTGTTACACAACCAATATGCATGTAATGAATCATATCTACATATCATATGTGGATTCATAAACACTCGTAGAACTTTACCTTAGGATAAATCTATTTTTGCTTACAATCACAACATGAACTATAATTGAATGGAAGGAAATTTCCTGGACTTTTTTAGATTTTAAGGCAAGCTCTTTTTATGCTCTCACCTTTCTCTTCTCTACTCACACTCAAGTTACTACATTTCCGTTTAATTTTAGATATAGCTTTTTCTGCAATGTAATATTAGATGGAAGAATTTAAGTTGAATTGATGATGGTTTGATAACTGAAATGCGTGAATCGTTATACTTCATAATAATTAAGAGTGTGATTGATTTGGATCAAGCCACCTAATTTTAGGAACTCTTATGAATGAATTACGATTTGAAGTTTAATTCATTTGTCTTTAAGTACAGCTCGAAATTGGTCATTATACAGAAATAAGTTCTAATGTGTATTATATATATATAAGTCATGATTAGTCATCACAATTCACAAATGACTTTAAAAAACTTCAATGCCAAAATTTCTTCACAACCACCCACCATAGTTTCATGAATACATCTATAGTGTTTTCCTTCAAGCTTGTCTAATCGTGCATACTACTCTTTTTATAAAAAAAATTAAATCATGCATACAACTTCAATTTTTGAAAAACTCACATCTTGGCTATCTTAAAAGCTATTCTTAATAACATGTCATTTTCCTTCAACCTCGAACCTTAATGAAGCGGTAAAAGTGGCAAAACGATGGAGAATGCTCACTTCACTCCTCAGTTGTCTCCATCTCCGAACTTCCATTATCAAAAGAAACCAAAGGTGTGGAAGTACTAGGGTTTGGAAAAAACCCAACCCAACCCGAACCCGAACCGGTTTGGGTTCAACCCAACCCGACTCGAAATTTTCGGGTTGGGTCAGGTTGGATCGGGTTGAACCCGAATTCGGAAATTTTCTCCCAAACTTGGTCGGGTTCGGTCGACCGGTGCTTAAACGGCCGACCGGTGGCTTGAAAACCCGAAATTTTCGGGTTGGAAACGGTCGACCGAGTGATGTTCGGTCGACCGGTTTATTTGGGAAAAAATAAAATAAAAATCGGGTTCGGGTTGGGTCAACCCGACCCCCTCAACCTGAACCCGACCCGAAAATTCGGGTTTTCAAGTTTCCCAACCCGACCCGAACCCCTCCCCAACCCGACCCAATCCGACCCGACCAGTCGGGTTCGGGTTGAGTTTCGGGTTGAACCCAACCCATGTGCACCCTGTGGGAAACAACGCTTAACCTTGAAGATCACTTACTTCTTGATTACAGCATACACCAAAGGATTACCAAGTAAGCACGTATCCATGTGCTCAAGGCAAAGCAGTATATCGTGCATGATGTGAACATTACATATGGTTGCCATAATTGAAAGAATTAATACAAGGTGAAAAAGTCTACAATTTTTTTTTAATGATTAAAGGTCCACGAAGTGACGTGGCCCATTGAAAGAATTTCCCAATGAATTTTGTATAACAAATAGAGTATAATAATTAATAACGATGACATCAAGGTTTGGTGTTTGAAGTTAAATATATATGCCAAAAGTTTGTGTTGATAATAATAACTAATTTAGATTATTTACTTATTTTGGCATTGTGCAGGGTGACGCAACCCATTGACGAATTTCTCAAGAATTTTATATAAATAATAGACAATGGCATATATTCATGACGTCAAGAAACTTTTCCGTTAATACGTTTTATACTCTACGATGGAAGAGGATATTGTTTCACATACCTCGGCAATTGAGGGATTAAGAAGATCATAAACCAAAGTGTATTTTTGTACTTAAGATTCACTCTACTCTATTAATTATCAATATCTAACATAATATCAGCTTCAATTAGAAAATTATATATTGACTTGGTCACTTGGGAAAGAAAGTTAATAATACGAATGATGCAAGGATATACTTTAAGACTTGTTAACATAAGGGATCTTTAATACTTAAATCGTTCTTAGAAAATCTAAAACGTGTGATTGGTGCACGACTTTGACGCTAACGATTTGTTTTTTTCACCTAATGATAGAATAGTTGTCGATAAGACGTTTGAAGGTACTGAAAAGTGTTGATATTTGGTTTATATCCGTTAAGTACAGAAACAGGTGGATTCTGTTGACCGGTCGATCGGAAATTGAGAAGATTTGTCGATGCGTCATGCACTGCACTTTAAGATGTTCGATGGATGCATTTGAACGCTGACGGGTGTGTCATATTCCGGAGTTGAAGAAGAACCTGATATCTCTAGGAGAGCTTGATACACTCGGGTGGAGATGGTCCGGGGCGGACGAAAAGGTCAAGGTCACTCATGGAGCGATGACAGTGATAAAGAGAACCAATGTAGGCAACTTGTATTGGATGCTAGGGAATGCAGTAGCAGGAAGAGGTGCAGCAAATGTTGCACAAGACGAAGACAATACCGCACTTTGACATATGAGGCTTGGTCATATGTCGGAAAAAGGGTTTTGTGTGAGCTACAAACAATGGACTGTTAAAGGGTGTTCAAAGCAGCAAATTGGATTTTTGCAAGTATTGTGTCTTTGGTAAACAGCACAAGATTCGATTCAAGATGACCATCCACAAGACGAAAGGAATATTGGAGTATGTGCACTCAGATGTCTGGAGACCGGTGCATGTTCGGTTAAAGGGTGGAGCCAAATATTTCGTCACATTCTTCGACGACTTCTCAAGGAAGGTATGAGTTTATTTTCTGAAAAATAAATTCAATGTTTTTGAGAAGTTTAAAGCATGGAAGACCTAGGTAGAGAAAAGTACAGAAAATTTTGTTAAGTACTTACAAACAGATAATGGATGTGTGTACACCTCAAAGGAGTTCACAAATTTCTGTTAGAAAGAAGCCATTACAAGGCATTTCACTACACTACGAAGTCTGAAATAGAATGACGTAGTTGAAAGGATGAACAGAACGTTGTGTGAACGGGCAAGGAGCATGAGGCTTCATACGGATCTGTCAAAGGATTTCTGGGTTGAGGCAGTAAATATTGCGTGCTACTTGGTAAATGTCTCCTCGTCATTGACACTTGAATTAAAGACGCCTCAGGAAGTGTGGACGGGTGGGTCATTTGATTACTCAAGAATGGGTATATTTGGATGTAAAGCTTATACGTAGGTCGATAAGACACAACAATCGAAGCTGAATTCGAAATCGAAGGAATGTATATTTCATGGTTACAATAGAGCAGTGAAATGATATAAGCTTTGAGATCCAGTAAGCAAGAAGATACTCCTGTGGAGTAATCTGGTCTTTGATGAGACGGATTTACTCAAGAGCCTTGAGGAGAAAGAATAACAAGAGGGTTCCGTACGGGGAGACGAAACTGAAGTAAGGGTCATGACTTCAGAAGGTGAATCGAATAAAAGAGTTCAGCAGGAAACAATTGACTCACGAGTAGAGGAAGAGGCTGAGCAAAAGAGTATTGCTCAGGGGAGACAAAGGAGGATCACTAATGCACCGGTGAGGTATGGTCGTGATGATGCTATTATTGCATTTGCACTTGTTACCGAATGTGAGGACCCTTGCACATTCGATGAAGTCATTGAGCAGGAGGACGGGAACAAGTGGATGATGGTCATGACTGAAGAGATGAAGTCTCTTCATAAGACTCAAACTTGGGAGTTAACTTGGGAGTCTCTTCCAAAGGGAAAACGTGTGATTGGGTGCAAATGGATCTTTAGGAAGAATGAATGGTCAACTCTGATGGAGGAGTAAAAATATAAAGTGAGGCTGGTGGCAAAATGATATGCTCAGAAGGAAGGGGTGGATTACAATGAGATCTTATCACCCGTTGTAAAACATACCTCTATTAGAGTGTTGTTAGTCATGGTGGCGATATACAACATGGAGTTAGAGCAAATGGATGTGAAGACAACTTTTCTTCACAGACACATAGAGGAAGAGCTCTATATGAAGCATCCAAATGAGTTCATTACACAAGGAAAAAAAGGGCAAGTTTGCAAGCTGAAGAAGTCCCTCTACGGACTTAAGCAGTCGTCGAGGCAGTGGTACAAAAGGTTCGATACATTTATGCTCGAGAATGGTTTGGTGCGTTGCGACTATGATAGTCGTGTTTACTTGTGGAGTCTTGGATACGAGACACACATGTTCTTGCTCTTGTATGTTGATAGTATGTTGATTGCGTTTAAGGAGATGAAGCATATAGATGATCTCAAACTGAAGCTTTACGGGGAGTTTCAGATGAAAAACATCGGGAGTACAAAGAAGATTCTCGGTATGAAAATCTTCAGGGATACTGAGAGAGGTGAAATTCTGCTCACTCAAAAGAGTTATATCCGGAAGATACTCGAGAGGTACAATCTCGAGAACGTCAAGTAGGTGGCCACACGTATTAGTGCTCACTTCAAGCTCTCGTTGAAGTGTAACTCCTCTACTAAAAAGGAAAGGAGAGATATGGAGAGAGTTTCATATGCTAGTGTAGTCGGATCCGTTATGTATGCTATGATATGTACTAGGTCAGACATTTCACACACAGTTAGCCTCATGAGTCGTTATATGGCTAACCCAGGAAAAGAGCATTGGGAGGCGTTGAAATGATTGTTGAGGTACCTGAAGGGAACCATGGATGTTAACTTGAAGTTCACCAAAGATGGAGCACAAAGGAAGGTGGAGGGGTATGCTGATGATCTGGATAAATGGATGTCCACAATAGGATACATGTTCACTTTAGGTGGAGGATCAGTGAGTTGGAGATCAGTTCTCCAACATACTACCGCATTGTCTACTACGGAACCAGAGTATATGGTAGCGGTTGATGCCGGAAAGGAAGCTATATGGTCGAAGGGTTTGGTTAACTCTTTGGGGATGGAACATGAAGTGACTAAATTGCTTTGTCATAGTCAAAGTGCAATTTATCTAGCCAATTATCAGACGTTCCATTCAATAACTAAACATATTGAAGTGAGATACCATAAGATTCACGAATGGATCGAGGAAGGCCAGACTATTCTCTAGAAGATTGATACGAGCAAGAATCCAACAGATATGATGCCAACGGTGCTTCATGTAAGCACGAAGGAAGCAGGCTAGAAGAAGGCTCAGGTCAAACCAATGTGGAGATTGTTGATATTTGATTTATATTTGTTAAGTACAGGAAATAGGCAGATTTGGTCGACCGGTAGGAGTTCGGTCGACCGGAAATTGAGAGGATTCGTCGAACAGTGAGAATCAGTCGACCTGTGCTGGGCACGCGGTATACCAAAAATATCTAGAGCCTTCAGAGCTCGGACCGAAGCGTGGATCGATCGATCGATCCGGGGCACGCGGTCGACCGAAAATTTCCAGAGTCTTCTGAGGCTCTATTCAGAGCGTGGAACGGTCGACCGATGGTGATTTCGGAAGACCGTGTAGCAATTAAAGAACGGGTAAGTTCGAGAAGCGATCAGACGATGGAATGATTCGGTCAACCGAATCGCAACACGAAGCCGTCCTGTTAACCGGACGGTCGACCGATTGAGCTATTTTGGTCGATCGTTGCACAGATTTTCTGCATGGTTTGGCTAAGTTTTAGCTCGGTTTTTTTGTCTATAAAATGGCTTGTTTTTCCCTTGTTTTTACACAACGTTCACAAGTATATTTCCTTCATTGAGAGTTGAAAGATTAAGGCTAAGGATAGATCTAGAGTGCTTTGGAGAACATATTGCCTCCAAATACTTGTAAACTCGGTTTCTTCTCTTATTGGAGAAAAAAAAAGAAAGAAAGAAACCCACAACAAACCCCCAAGGACGTAGGCAATTTGTCAAACCTTATAAATCGTGTGTCGTGGTTGTTTCAGGTGTGCGTTTGTGATTGTTTGTCTATTACGTCTTGATTGTGTTTCTTGTTGCATAAGATTGAGATTAGGTCCAAAATTAGTATCTTCCGCATCAATATTCTTGTTTTGTTGTTTGTGTTTGATCCGTTGTCATCGGTAGCATCATGAATTCCCGTCCCAACAAAAATTTGGCTACGTGGGATGCCATACCGAAAATTTGTTCAAGATATGTGGCCATGTGAAATGCTTAAGTTCTCAGCTTATTCCCTATTAGTTATTTACTTATATTGATTCCCTAGATTTATAACCATAAACATATTTTCATATGTATGTACCGATGTACGTATTCAGTCGGCTTTATAAGAAGTTATCCATGGTTTTAAGTCAGTTTATGTCGCATTCACAATTCATTTCGGACGTACATATATGAAATTATACCGTGTTTGAACCATTCACAACATATGATTTTGAAACAAATCAAACCATGTCATTTGCATCATTGTTGAACAACTTTTTTTTTGAAATTGTGTGATTTTGTCGACCTAAGAGCACCCTTAATGGGTGCTCTAAATCGGGCACCCAACTTGGGCGCCCGATTTGCCCTCCCTTAATAGGAGGGTGGGAAACGCCCGAGGGCTTTTTCGGGCGGATTCCGCCCGGAAATCCACTCAAGCGCCCAATGGTGGGCCACGTGGCCCCTCCCTGTTGGTTAAAAAAATTGTTTTTGGTTTTCAAAAATGTTTTGAAAATTATTTTAAATCGTTTTTTCAAAAAAAAAATGAAAATATGTTTTTTATTTGTTTATATTTTGTAAAATATTTTGACAATTTTTGTGTGTTTTACTTAGAATTGATCCCTAAATGACATGAATGAGAGAGAATGTAGGAATTTTGTGTTGATTCTAGGTGTGGTTAAGGTAAATTTGAGGGCTTGGTTTGAGCTGACGTGACGGAGAGAGAAAACTAGACTCTCAGGAAGTGCCCGGACGCCGTTAATGATGGTCTAATAGTGTTGTGAAAGCATAGGTTTGAGACTTTGAGTCGTTTTGTCATGTAATAATACTCATAACGATGCCAGTGATAATAAAAGTGAAAAATTATGCAACTTAATTATCATGCATGGCTTCAAATTAATGGGGAGTTAATAGCGTTGCTAAGACTTCCCCCATATATAATTAATATTAGTTGAGATGTAATATCGCTTCTTAATTTGTCGTGTTTTAATTAAATCTTTAGATGTTGACCCATCTAAATTAAATCTTTCTACACACACAACTTCCTAATATTGTTTGATCATTTTCTCAAACAAATTGTCAACAAACTAAAGATGAACGTATAAGTTGTGATGCAACAAGGTTTTCAAGAAGCTGTGGAGTTGAATTAGTAGGAAAGAACCCAAGATGCGATGTCTCCTTCCTAAACATCAACTTCTTAATAATTTAACTTGTTAGGAACAAATTAAGAATAGTGGTGGAGCAGTGGAGGAACATCAGCAAGTTTGTTGCGTGGTCTGCGTTCTTGAAAGAAGCTAAGAAGGAGACATCTTAACCACAAAAGGCTAATGAGTTGTACTTCTCATCTAATCCTCCAATATTAATTAATTGTATATATTCGCACCGACGAAGTCCACGTATTCTTAAATTTTCGTCCGCATGTTTTGTTATCTTTAATGTATGAAACATTTTTGGTATGCATTTTTTAATATATTTCCACGTTTGGTTATTTAGATTAATACTCTCTTAATATTAGAAAATATCAATATTGCCATCAAATAATTTGTAGTACAAACATACCTTCTCATTGATCACCTTGTTTTGACTATACCTTTTAAGTTTCTGTGGTACCAAAAACACACTCCATTAATTACTTCTTTGATGGCTAATTGACTGACTTGAGTTAATATATTGAATATAAGATATGTCAATTGTATATATTAACAGTTTGTGATTGAATATTGCGGTGGAGTCTAGTATTTTTATGGTCGGAGATGTGTTTGTTGCAACCACTCGACGTGATTTTTGACCTCAGAAATGGATATGTTAAATCATTGGCCACATTTAAATCGAGGGAGGATTGGCCTTTTAGATGGGGTGATTTGCTTGGGTAGACCCCAAAAGGTGTACAATTGGTGAAATACCCCTGGGACTTTAGTATTCACTTCGGTACACCGCGTTTCCCCGTTTTTTGCTTGCATGCCCCTGAGCCGTTTGTGGGGCCGACGAATTACAAACGCTGTGTGCCCTCCGTCAACTCCGTTCTCACTCCGTCAATGAACGTGACTTTCGATTGTTAGGTTAAACCCTCCCCAAAATTTCATCCCCAATTGACCCACGTCTTTCACCATAAATTTCCGACCTTTTCTCCGATCGAAATCCGATTTCAAATCTCTACCCTGCCACCCCCAATTCCGACGTCGAGATGGCTGGTCGTCGCAATGCTAGAGTGGTTGATCTGGTTTCCAACTCGAACACCGGCAACAGCATGTCCACGTCCGAGCATAATACCGGTAGCGGTTACTTCCCAATGCAGACGACCTCCACCTACTCAACTGGGTCTGTAAGCTCAACCCCACTCCCTGCCTTGCCACTTTGTGAGTGTGGTCTGCCATGCCGGTTGTATACGTCGGCGAAGGAGTGGTCGTACGGACGACGTTTTTTGCGATGCTCTAACCATTGGAAGGTGAGCTTCATTTTGTGGCTTTTGATTTTAGTTAGAGTAGAAGGTTTGGTTGGTAGTTGTGTATTAAGTAGCGACGACAATTACTGAAATTGCAGGAAAACGAGCAAAAGAAATGTGGCTACTTCCAATGGGTTGATGGGAACGACGGGCGTCTGTCGTTGGAGACATTGCATGCCATTATGTTGGAAAAATATGGTCTTCTAGACCAGAAGGTGGAAGAGATGAAGGCACAGTTGGAGGATACAAAAGTAGTTCTTTCTGAGCTGAAGGTGTTTATGGCCAAAGCTGAAGAATTCATGACCAAGTTGAATACTATCAAGATTTTTTTCTTGTTGGTGTTGGTTGCCTTAGTTGGGAAAGCATTGCTCTGAGGTTGTTGTTATGTAATGTTGGTAAGTTTAATTTAAGGTTGGTGTTTTGTAGTGGTGTTATGTAGTGGTGTGTGTTATGTAATGTTGGTGTTATGTAGTGGTGTGTTTTATGTAATGTTGGTTGGTGTTTAGTTGGTGTTATGTTGTGGTTTGTGTTATGTAATGTTGGTGTTATGTAGTGGTTTATCAATCAATGCTTGTTACAGTTGGAATATTATGACTAAAATTGTTTGAATCTCTGAATTGTGTTTATATCCTGGCTACTTGAGTTAATATTATGTGACATCTTCTGGATTTTCCGGTGATGCTCCCAAGTGTGACATTCAGATACCTAGCAACTAAACAAGTGAATTAGAAGACCATTCACTCCCAAGTGGACCCTGGTGCTTCATGATACAGAAGCAAAACTAGAGCAGAGTTGTTCTGATGTTGAACCAAGTATTGGTTTACCAATTGCCAGGGACGAATTGCATAGCTATTAGGACCAATTGTTCTGATGTTGAACCAAGAAATGGCTACTGGAAAGCGTGCAACACCCACAGGCATAACAACTTAACCAGAGGTAACAAAGAGTTTTGAGTACCTGTTATGAAGCAGCAGTATAATCCAAATGAAATTGGAAGTCATGAACCAAAGCAATGGCAAAATGATCAGCAACAAGATAATCAAAGGTCCAATTCAATAAAACATATCTCAAAGCACCACCAGATGAGTCATAAACCATATCTTGTCCATAACTTGATTCATCTTAAGTATTCACACAAGTTCATAAAAACCTTTCAAATTCAGTGTACTACTACAATTCAGTTGTTTTAGCAGACAATAAAGAGAAAGATAGAGATACTACAAGTACAAAACCAGTTTCTACTAGTACAATTAATGAAGTTCTACAGTAAACATCCACCATATCAATTGAATGTGGGCCACTGCAGATGTTCCAAGATAAGTTGGCCAGAGGTTACTGTGTGGAATAGGCTGGTCATCGGGCCAAACTGTTGGGAGCTACTTTGGGTGCCCTCTTCTGTTGGGTTTGAAGAGGCTTCTGCATGTGTACTAGATTGTCCTTGAGGTGGAGGTGCTTCTGCTAGTGGAGGAGTACCTTCTGCTTCAGGTGTAGTGTAAGTCTCCGAATTCATTCCATTTGTCTTTCTCTTCCCGCTTCTTCCTTTACTTTTAGTTCTGTTTAGAAGACAACCATTAGTGTAAGATATTATACAAAAATATAGCAAACAACCAAACAAAAATATACCTTGATGCACCTGCTTCTTGACTACCAATTGGCTCCTTACACCTCCTTGCTTGGTGGCCTAGAAGACCACATCTTGAACATTTTTTCATCCTTCCAGTGTTATTGTGGTCCATCGAGCTTTTATATCTACTAGTCTTAGGCCTCCCAGCTTGCCTTTTCACTGGTGGAGGTAGTAGGTGGAAACCTTGCACCATTTTCCATTCGGACTTGTCAACCATTGGGTGTATACCAGTACAATAAGCTCTGATGTATGCTTCCCTTTTGAACCAGTCACTAACAAAGTCTTCCCAAACAACCCCTCTAATGGTTCCAATGAATGCAGCAGCGTGTTGGCATGGTAATCCTGTGAGTTGCCATTGCCCACAACTACAACTTCTGACATTAAAATGAACCACAAACCTCCTCTGCTTGTAAGTGACCTCTGCCATAGAGTTTGGGGATCTGACTACAATGTAATCCCCCAATTCCCTTGACAATGCATTAAGCCATTTCCTTGCCTTGGGCACTACAGAGTCAGTCCACTCTTTGCTCTCTTCTTGCCGTTTGAACATTGTTTGCATCAACTTCTGTCTGAGCTTATCTATCATTGTGACAATGGGTAGATGCCTAACTTCTCTAATGTAGTTATTAAATGACTCACTAAGGTTGTTTGTGATGTAATTGCATTTTGCTTCACAATTAAACTGACTCCTACTCCAAACCCTATTGGCATTGTCTACCTTAAGCAGCCATTGATATGCTTCTTCATTTTCATTCCTTAGGGCATGCATTTTCCTGTCAAATTCAGTAGTTGTGTAAGCATTTGCTGCATCCCACATCAGGCTAAGAAGCAATGAATTCCGGAATTTCTTCTGAAAATTCTGATACAAATGTCTTGCACAAGCTCTATGCTCACAACCACTGAACATAACTGCCACTCCCTCTTCTAAGCCTTTACACCTGTCGCTTATCAACACCAAATCTTCTCTGTGACCCACTGCTTCTTTCAGATGGCCAAGGAACCACTCCCAATTGTCTTGTGTTTCAGAATCTGCAACACCAAAGGCTAATGGGAATAGTTGATGATTCCCATCTATTGAGGTGGCTGAAAGGAGAGTGCCTTTAAACTTTCCCTTGAGATGACAACCATCCAGACCAATAACTGGCCTACAACCTCTCACAAATCCTTCCTTGCAACCCCTTAGACATACAAAACACCTTAGGAATGTTCCATCCTCAGTGTTAACCTCATGTGCTATAACACTACCTGGGTTTGTTCTTTCCATTTCACCAAGCAGTGAAGGTATCAGACCATATTGTTCTTCATGTCCACCAAATAAATTAGTCATAGCAATCTTTCTACCTCTCCAAACTCTGTGATAGGGTAAGGTCAGGTGAAATATTTTCTTCAGCTGATCACTAATATTCCTAACCGTCAATCTGTCATCTAAACTTAACCATTCTAGGCATTGATATGCAACCCAATTCTTTGTAGCCATCTTTGGTGCACAGTTATTCACAGAAGTACATGTATGTGGGAGCCTAAGAGTCTTAATTTGGAACACATCTCCCACATTTAACCTTGAAGCATGTATTCTCCAACCACATTTGAGGTCTCTACACCTAGTTGTAACTCTATGAGGGTCACTCTTCAAGAAAATGATCTCACACTCCTTCAAAATGCAGTATGTTAACAAAGCCATCCTAAAACTGAAGACATTGGGAAACTTCTTGTTAACAGCTATGTCTGGGTTTGACATATTAACTTCCAATGTTTCTTGACCGACATCAACATTTTGAAAAACATCATCAGAACCTCTATGCTCATAAAAATCAAGCCCTACAAGGTCATCAGATTCTTCAGAGTCCTCTGCGGACAATTCGTAGTCTGGGTCAGACTCACTATCACTTGACACATCATCCTCCCCACTATGTAATGAGGGGTTACTTTCAGGTGGTCTTATTCCCTGATCAACCCTACTACCACTACCCCGTGCTCCAATTGATGGGGGGTCAGCTTCATGAGAAAGTGGTCGAGATCCTACACTTCCAACTACACTAGGTACTGCTCCACATTCATTTGCCACCTCAAATTGTGGTTCTGCCTCATTCTCAATTGCTACTACCTCAACAACTGTTTCTCTCCCAACCTGAACATCCTGCTGACTATCAACAATTGGTTCTCTCACAACCTCAACATCTGGCTGACCCTCAACCTCAACTCTTGTAGTTCCACTACCTCCACTCCTCAAAGTCGCATACACATCCAAAACATGCATTGGATTTCTGAACCTAAGGGCCTCCTTAATGTCCAAGTCAGTAGCTAGCACTCTGAAATCTTTCCTAGTAGAACTTGGAATCATGTAATGCAAGGCAATTTCATCACTATTAGTCAACTGCTTAACCGTACAAACCCAAGACCTAAGCATGTTCATATTCAAGTCTTCCACTACTAGCATGGAAGCGACCTCTACAAAACCAACTGCTCTTTCCCTTCCCTTTCTATTACACCATCTACCACCACAATGCAACCTAACATTCAAACTGTCCCCTAAATAAGCATCACTGTATTCCAAACCAAAATGTAAAACAAAATCAAAATCAAAAATCGAAAGAGGGGGAACAAATGACAACCAAATCAAGAGAGGGAAAGTACTTACTAACGTCGTTTCCCTACCAACCCACTCCTAGTGTGAACCACCGACGTTTTTGGATGTGTGGCCGCACTTTTGTTGCTTCCACGTCTTCGGACTCAAAAGAAAGGATTTTCTCTGACGTGGGGGAACTGGGAATGGGGATTAGGGGTGATGGATCACGAAGCCGATGGGAATGGGGATTTACGGTTCGATCGGCGTTTAGGGTGGACGAATTGGGGTATTCGGGACGTGAGGGAAAATGGGTCAATTGGGGATGAAATTTTGGGGAGGGTTTAACCTAACAATCGAAAGTCACGTTCATTGACGGAGTGGGAACGGAGTTGACGGAGGGCACACAACGTTTGTAATTCGTCGGCCCCACAAACGGCTCAGGGGCATGCAAGCAAAAAACGGGGAAACACGGTGTACCGAAGTGAATACTAAAGTCCCAGGGGTATTTCACCAATTGTGCACCTTTTGGGGTCTACCCAAGCATATCACCCTTTTAGATGATTAGATCTCGTATTTATTAGGTTGACTTGTCAAACATTCCCCCACTTCGATTTGTTGTTTGTTTGTTATGATTTCCCACTTGTGAAAATTTTAATCACACATAAATGCTGACAACGTTTCTCAAATTTTGGTTTGTTAATTTTTGGATTATAACTTGCTGTTTAGTTAAACATGCACAAAGCTGATCGATATCTTCTTTTTTCCCTTCCTTTTTTGATATATAAAGTAAAGCTATCCTATATCTTGAAAGAACTTATGCTTTGGAAGATCCATAAAGTCATTAAAATTGTCTATTAACATTTAACACTAGCACATTATCGAAACTTCGAAAGAATCTGACGCTAAAACCAAACGATTTAAATCCGATAGTATCTCAAAAATTCTAATTAAGCGACGACAAATTAAATGTGATAATAGAGAGTGAAGCCACGCCGAAATCTTGATAATTTCATGCAACGTTTTGGTCAACAAATTTCTAAGCTGCTTAATTGGTCTGTGAGCAGATTCCATCAAGTTGAGGAAAAGAAATAAAATATGCGATATTTAACATGATTAACAAAAATCTATATCTCAAAAGAAGATTATTAACATGAACTTTTGTACGTTCTTTTCAAAGTCAAAAAACACATGAGTTTGTCAACCGCAAACACGCATTTAAAATAAAATAAAACAAAACTCGATGCAAACATATAATGATCTCTTTACGACCATCCACGAAACTCCATGCTCAATCAACAACTTTAAATTATCACAACAGACATGAACGCACATCTACACGACCACATCCAAATCTAGCTGCAAAGAACTTTGTTTCTCGACAGCATCAAACATTGTGGTCTAAACTGAATATGAGTTTGGTTGGTGGGGGAGGCTGTTAAGTAGGTGAACGCAGATCAATCCATTAAAAAGAACACAAACGAATATTATATACGTTCTTCAATAAACATGTAGAATTAAAGTTTTCATGAAGATAAAGAGAGAATTAGGAGACCAAGATATGTTGATGTTGAATCAAAGGACATGCATGGATATGGACACGCAATTTCGTAAAAATAAGAGACACGAAACAAAGAAGATACACGTATGTACGTGCACGCATGATCATTCGAAGTTAAGACATCTAAACTGACATAGAATTAGACAAGGATTCGAGTGGTGATTATTTTAGATTATCTGGACCAAATTCAAACCCAAACAATGATGTTTAATTTGAAGTCTTGGTTCTTTCCAAAGAGAGAAGGTTCCTTCATTTTTTTTCCTTTTGTTGTACCTTGATTCCTTCCTTGGATATAAATACGTACATACATGGGAATCTTTATTTACTGGAATTGTTTTTGTTTATATGTAGAAAGATGAATCTGAGGATCTAAAATATACATAATGTAACGATCTAGATCGTGTGGTAAGATAAATTAGTATTCGTATGTCTGGAAATCTGATCGATGGAGAAAGACCCAATTTGTTCCATACTTAAACCTACGAGAATATTACTTGCTTTTATGGGAGAAGCGCACCTAAGAGTATTCACACGGCTCAGACGACCAACGGTCCAGTAACAAAGCCCAAGGAGCACATTTGATGAATTTACCCTGTTAGTCTAAATGAACGTTGTTATCTAAATTGTTAGTTTTGTACTTTGAAAATTCTGGACAAGATCGGACGTCCGCCTGTTAATCGGACTTCTGATTCTTAGTCGACAATGTCTACTTAAAGTTTACTGGACTTTCAGGATCGGACCTTCCTACAATAATTTTCTGCATGCTCCAAACCCCAAAGTTCATCCACCTTTCTTCCCTCACTTTTCGGTCTTCCTCATCGTGCCCACTTCTGCCGCTCGCTCTCCTCTTCCATGACTTCCTAACCTCCACATGTTGTCGTACCACCACTGCGGTGATACAACAAATTGGAGAATTTAAGTACATTTCCTTGGGTTGTAAGATGTTAATTAACTTCTTCTATGCATCACCAATTAGTTTTAAGTTGGAAACTAAAATTTCAATATTGTATATGAGTCAAAGAAGTCTAACGGTCGCCCAAAGACATCCACCCAAACAAACTATGAACATACAGTAGGTGTTCAATTTTAAAGAGTTTGAGGACAAGACTACTGGTGTGAGAGAGAAAGAGAAAGAAAATTTGTAACATCCCGAAACAGCGGAAATTTAAAATTTTAAATAGTCAAGACATCACTCAGATTAAATCATCAACGGGAATGTTACTCGAATAAATCAACAGTCGGTGCACCAATAATACAACAGAGTTTGTCAAAAGACGTGATTACAACGATACAAAGAAAGACAGATAAAGTAATCACGACGACCTCGAAGAGTCCGATGAGGATCCTGGCCCCAAAATGTGTGCGCCCGCTGTCACCACCTGGCAGAATCTACTGCGGTCCTGAAACATGAATCAAACAACGATGCCTGAGTTTCCCATTAGGAAACCCCGTATGCCAAACTCACATAAATGCATGCAATAGTACGGTAAAAGAACCTATCATACTAATAGCATGTCATGTCACATCTGCAATGCATCAAATCCCTCAACAGGATAAACGGGACCTCGGTCCAACAACAATGACCCTCAACAGGGTGCACAAGGACATCAGTCCAGCAACAACAACAACGGGTCTCCCTCGGAAACCTACCGTAGGCACATACGGTCTTACGGACAGTACGCGACACGTCCCCCCACACGCGACTACTCGAGCCTAAGGGATCAGTGAGGAGCGTCCGCACTTCCGTGCAAGGAACCATGTGGTCAACACCACCTTCGACGGAGCCGTAGCCCGGTCGGTCAACATCCCATGATAGGTGCCCAATCGGGGATCCTCGCTGGCACAACCTCAGCGGCATCGCCGACACAACATCGGCGGTACAACATACGTCCGGCACAACATCGGACGGCACAACCACAGCCGGAACATTGTCGGCACCATCATCGCCGGCAAAAACCTCGGCGGCATCGCCGGCACATCCTCGGCGGTACAGCATACGCCCGACACAACATCGGACGGGTCCAGACCGCAGTCTGCAGGGTCATCATGCTCCACGAGCCATGCATTACACGCATTGGGATCCGCGATCCCTCAGGTCTGCTACTCATCAGAGAGTACGGCAACAACTCGTCACACCACGTCCAATCCGGAGGTGGCGCGACCCAAGTGTCCACACTCTTCCACACGGCGGTCCCTGGGTGGTACGAGCACGTACCCACCGTCACCTCCCGGTTCACGCTCTAAGCGAGGACACGGGTTTCCGTGGACAGAGTTGACACGATCACAAGACCAGGAATCCAGTTCTGCGCACAAACGGTCGACCGAAAAAGTCTAACCGGTCGACCGTCCCCAATAGGTTCGGTCGACCGAAAGTCTACAACGGTCGAACTATTCTGCACATCACTTAAGTCCAGACGGTCGAACAGAAGTCTAAAACCGGTCGACCGAATACGAGGTCAAAATCCGGAGTTGGTCAAAATCACCAAAGACTAATCGGTCGACCGACTCAGGGGTCCCGGTCGACCGAATACTACCAGGGTCATCCTAATAGTCTACGTTATACAACGGTCGAACAATATGCACAAACGGTCGAACGAAATGCATAAATAACAGGTACACTTAAGTTCCGGTCGACCGAAAAGCAAGGGACCGGTCGACCGAAAACAGGCAGGCAATCTAATCCACCAGCAAAAATGCACGACCGGTCGACCGCCCCAAGGCATCGTTCGACCGGTGATGGTTAAAATCGGCAAACTACACTAGATCCGGTCGACCGCCCATAGGGACCCGGTCGACCGTTGGTCGTCTTCAACCTCGCACCAGCCGAGGATTTACGCAAATCACGCCGTCGGGGAGATCTCCGACCTCCCCCAACCAACCAACAACAACCCACCAACGTGGGGAAGCAACAAAACAAGCTAGAAGCTGGCATACCTCAAGAGAAGGACGAACTACGTCGGAGCACCGCTCGCGCCTCCGTCACCTCCTCGACAGCAACCACCTTCGCACGCCTCACCTCCTCGCCTCCGCGACACCGAGCTCGGCACCGCACGTCGGGGTCTCCTCCACCGCCTCTGGACGTCGGATAGAAGAAGAAGAGTGTGAGAGAGAGATGGAAACGGGAAAATGGAAGAAGAAGGGAAAAGGAAAGAAGTGTTGGTGGTTTTATCTCCTCAAAACCCACCCAACCCAACAGTAACCGCCCCCTACTCCATCACCCATCACCAGCACACTATTCACCATCACTTCCCCATGCTAATCCCTCCACTAAACACGGGATTAGCCCTTAACTGGGGTTAGGGTCTAACAGAAATAGAAAGAACTGAGCCGGGTTGCTCTTGTCTAGGGGCTGCGGCCTCAACCTCTATTGGGTTGAACCTCTGAAAGCCAAATTGCTCACACAGTGACATATCGAAATCAGTTGGAGGCGATTGGATAAAATTGGCCTCGGATGAATGGGGTGCAAATTCAAAGATGCGACAGTGTCGGGTAAAATTGAAGGATTGAGTCAAAACTGGAACCCAATTGACCCAGGTATAGTCTGCTGCTGAGCCAAATTGATTCATAACCATGAGTCAACCCAACTGAGGCCCATTAGCCCTTGTGTCTGATCTGGATCCGACTATACTATGTATTCGATTATGTGCTGCTATATGGATCCGGGTATGCCTGATCCACTAGAATAGATATAAAAACCTCTGTAACCCTAAAACCTAACTTCTTAACGAAGAAAACCTTTTGTCTCTTCTTGAAGCTTCCGCCGTCTCTCTCTCCCTTCTTTTACTGTTGTCTTCGTTCATACTGAGATCTTCTTGATCTCATCGGCGACATTGCTTTTCCGCAACCTCTAACACCACCCCACTCCCAAATCCCCCGAGATACCTTCAAAGATTTTCTGTTTTAGCTTCTCAAAGATTATCCTGGATTATTGTTGGTCTTGTACAATTACCTCCTGCAAGTTTTTGCTAAAAGAGGATAGAACCTTTCTTGCAAGGCCTTCACGCTCCTTTAGAATTTTATGTAAGCTTATGATTCTATGCATATATGATTGTCCTTTAACTCAAATTGCAATTTTATGCGGAAGGTGGTTTCTTAATTCAAACGATAATGAAATTATTTGTTACCCTATTACAGTAAGTTATTCGTGCGCATGGGGTTGTATATATCTAGTATCAGCTATGTTATGCAATGAAGAATAATTGCCAACATTTAAAAAAATATTTCACCGTTATTGATTATTTTCCAACTAAAAACTTGTGAGGTGGGAATCAAATTTAATGAATATTAGGACGTTGTGTTGGTTTTACTACTCAATCAAATCTTGTAATGCTTCGAGCCCGCAAGGTGTTTATCCACCCGAAATTTGATACGTTATACGGTCCACTAATATCCACAAATCTTGTGATTACGGTTTCTTTCTTTGAATAATGTCCCAATTTTATTTTACCCCGTGAACATTAAAACGTGGCACTCACCTCATTAAACTAAAATTTTGTAACACTTTATCCCCGCCTGAATTGTAATAATTCATTATTTAGTATGCATTCGTCGTTATTTTTCAATTTTTTGCTTTATTTACCTAAACACTCTTGATACTAACTTTATGTTAAAGTTCAAAGGGACAAAGACTACTGTAGAAAATGGAATATACGTCGGATATACAAGGTATATACGTCGGATATAAGGCTCCACAGACCCGATGTCTATGTATATGTCGTATATACATAGACGTCAATCGCTTAAAGGCCGACGTTTATACCTAAACAATAGATGTCGGTTGTTATATACGACCGACGTCTATGCCTTCTGAATAGACGTCGGCATTCTCTCCCACCCGACGTCTATTGTTTAGGTATAGACGTTGGTCTTCTCTAATAGCCGTCGTTTATTCCTTTTCTAATACAAATAGACGTCGGCTATGAAAAACGATCGACGTCTATTCTCAAACCTGGACAAAAAATAGCAATCACAGAAACACCTGCATAGCAAACACATTCAACCTGCACAAGAAAAGCATTCATCCTACACTAAATTCATTCACAAACACAAATACACTTTCATACACAAATACACACAAGCATACATACACAAACACAATCATTCAACACACTTGGCATTCAAACACAAACACTTGACAATTATTCCAAAAATGAGGCGATTATATTAAGGCATAACATTGTAATACAAGTAAACTTGTTAAATAAATTACAAAAAAAAATGTTAGTGATATGAGAATATCTTAGTTCGTAACATGTTTCTGATAAAATAGCGAGTCTATCGGTCGTGAGTATCATCGAGCTCCTGTTGCTAGTACAGATCACTAATCTTTGAGAAGACATATAAAAATAGAAGTAAAAAAGTATTAATATCTAAATAATGAAACTATAATTATACAACTGGATAGTGATCCATATTACCTCGGATAGAGCTACGTCTTGAGTTGCAAATTGGAGGATTTCCTTCATGTATCTCATTACGTAGTAACCACATTCCGTATTTCCAGTCTGCTTGTGGTACTACACACATATAAATTTGCTAAATATATGTTCCATTACTTAACTTAATTAACAAAAATGGGAGAAAGAACTTACTCTCATTTCATGCCACGTTACTCCCGTTTTTGGGGTTGTTCTCCTGTCACCTAACACTTTGTAAACCTTCATTGTCTTGAGTAGAAGAAGTTATTGAACATGAATTCGATAATACTAATAAAAATACACAGATTACAAATTACGATAATTAAATCAAATTTACATTAAAACAAGTTTCTTCATGGATTCTCTTGGTTTATTGACCCCAATGGATCAACCAATATGCCGAATTAGTCTCGGGGCATAGAACGACAAACATCCAATGAGCGATATTTATGTACATAATTAGAAGTTTATTACGAAATAAAATTCCATTTACTTTGAATTAACAAATTTACCTCTCATGATAAGGGAACATATAATATTTTTTGTCTTGATTTTTCATGAGTCCCAAGCTCACCGGATTTATCCTCATTCCCAGATATATAGGCAGATGGACTAACAAATCCAAATAGTTGATCGTCGGGAAAGATTGAACTTCTAACGCCATAAAAGTTTGTACAAGAGTAAAAATTACATTATGTTATAGTTAAGATAAAATTATTCAATACATTTTAACTTATACAGAAGAAAATACTTACTTCACTTGCACGTCGATAATCATTATGCACACTTGATCCATCTCCAAGAACTATACAACATCCTCTTTGATGACGTATAAAGCCAGAGGCAACCCTTCAACCTCCTCCAACTCCCAGGTAGTTAAGGATTGTGATTCCCTACCTACCATACAATGATACAACATTTTGCAGAAACTTGGTAGCAAATTAATGTTGATCGGAGGTTGGTTATTTGACCCTTTGTTCTGGGGGTTTGATAACTTACAAATATAAATACAACTGTTAAAAATACAATTATTAACAAAATTGAAATTTACAGTCCTTCAAAATTAAAGTATACCTCGTGTGTGTCATTTAGCTCTACTAAATGACTAGGCCACCTCACGAACCCAATGATAGCATCGCCGAGGATAACAACCTCTTCTTCTGGAATTGGCACCAGTGCACCAGCATCTAAGCACATCCCCACTACAACCTTCACTTCTCCATCTTCCACCTCTTTGAAGTGGTGTTTGGAGATGTTATAAACTTTGTCGTGTCTCACCAATCTTCGATCAGGGTCTTCGACAAATAAAGCACATCTAGATCCATCCTCAAACTTTCCAAATGAGGGACCGCCTATGAGGGCCAATTCTCAGGAATGAGATGCGAAATCAGATTGTCGGTTGGGGTTGACCACTCGCTGCACCGGAGGAGTGGTCGCCAGGGAAGAAGTGGTCCTACGGCAGGTAGGAGAAGTAGGTAAATCGTGATCCAATCTCTCCATAACAAGTTGCAATTTATTTTGCAAATCTGCAATTTGTTGCTCGCATTTGGTATGAGTTGTCGACGAAGTTGATCGTTGAGTCTTTGCATAATATTGTCGTGGTCCAACCCAATCCCTACCGTACACGACCGGGATGTTCGTCATTTCCCAAGGTTTTGCGTAGAATGTCATTCCGACCATCAGAAGCAAATTCGCCTTGAGAAAGAGTCCTAAAGTTTCACGAAAAATGTACCAACAATTGAAAAATATAAAATTACTGAATGTGATTTAATAACATATAGAAGTGATACAACTTACTATCTTCGAGCCGATAGCTTGCGAGTCGTCTATGGCGTACTCCCCTATGGAGTTTACCCTCGCTCTCTTCCAAGAATCACAACGAGCTACGGGAGAAGAAGGAGACAAGTTGCTTGCTTGCTCCTCACTCATACCGCAGTCAATTGCCTCTTGTTTCTTGAGGGCAATTTTTCAGCCATCATTTGTACTTCTAACTTTTGGTACCCCACTCGAGACATACGATGTGTATATTTGTTAGAAGATGTAATCTTTTGGTTTTTTGCTCGGATGACCTAAAACCAATTTTATTAGATTCTCATTTAAAACAATAACTTAATAAGTTCGTATTCTAAATTAAACTCAGTTACCTTAAACTCCGGGCTATCTCTTGATTTTCTGAATTGCTCTCATTGATTCAGAGTGATAAAGTTATAGATATCGCATGGATTTCTATCCTGATAGTCTCCGAATATGTACTTGTTGGTTAAATTTGTTTGGAAGTCCCTCCAACGAACCGACATGTGTGTCATCCACTTTTTCTCCAACTTGTCTGTGGATTGGAACTCAAAAGTTGCCTACAACACATTAACAACTTTATATATCTCAAAAGCTTGACTAAAACTAAAGAATTTTATAAGGGACTCATTACCTGCACGTCATCCTATATTGTGCCCTTTAACTTCTCATCAACATCGGCCCAACTCGACAAACAAATGTCAACTTTGGCCCTCGCTGGACTACCCAGATAACTTTTCCAGTTATCAGACAGCATGCCTATCGGCTCAAGACGGTCATCAAACTGGATTGGAAATCTACCGTCTCTATTTCTTCTCCCCACGAATTCTTTCATAAGGCAATGACCTCATGAACTGTAAGTCTTCGAGCCTTCAGACTGATGAAGTGGGTTTCTTTTCTGAGCCATGATACTATAAAAGGTAAAGTCAAGACGTTAACAAGTAAAATCAAGAGATTAAATGGTTATTATAATGTATTACAAGAAATTTTGCACATTTACGATTTTGTCCTTAATGGATTTTTAATCCATATACCTTCACAGGGGTCATCTCTAAACATACAAGTCTCAACATTTATTTCCTCGTCTACTGAGTTCAACTTAGTTGCTTGCTTAGAGAAAGGTGGTGTCTTTTCATACTCGATAATACTATCATCTGATACAATTCTTTTCTTCCATTCCAGAATTACTGCCCATTTCTTATCACATGAATCGACCACATAGAAGACTTGTTTCGCTTGGGAAATGCGAATAAAAGGTTCTCATTTATATCATTCTTTTGAAAAATTAATTAAAGTGAACCCCAAGTCATTCACTCGAACTCCACTTTTATTATCAACTCACTTGCATCTAAATACATGTGCTTTGAATTTAACAAAGTCTAGCTCCTATATGTTTTCAATTACACTGTAATAGGACATGTCGGTGTATACAAGATTCTTGTCTTTAGAACTAGACACATGCAAAGACTCTTCTATTAAGGTGACACCACTGTTCTGAACATCACTTTTGGAATCTTCACAGACTGTGTAGAATGAATATCCATTGATATCATAGCCACTGTAACTTATAACAACAGAATATGGACCGTAGGCCAACCACTGTATTGTATCAGAAACGTCACGCTTGTAAGCCACATTTTTTAACCAAGAGATGAAATTCTTATTGTGACTATTTATTACTTGTTGATTACTCCATAAAGGATTTCTTTCCTTTAGAAGCTTCATGTGTTCATTAGGTAAGGTTGAACTTCATTAGAATTGCACAACACATAAAAATATGTTGTCATTAAGTACTCGTTATTTGGATTTAACATTTTCATCACACATGTCCCTTTACCATCAGAACGTTCATCATGACGATTCTTCGGAAGTCCAACACTTTTAGTGTTTGCTAGGTATCCAATGCAAAACTCGATAACCTCCTCAACTATATATCCTTCAACAATACTAGCATCTGGCATTTGACCATTTTTACAATAACATTTCAACACTTTCATATAACGCTCGAAATGTTACATCCACCTTAAAAAAACTGGTCCACACAATTTAACTTCTCTAACCAAATGAATAACTAGATAAATCATAATGTCGACAAAAGCAGGTGGGAAGAACATCTCCAACTGACATAATGTAACCACAATTTCATTATGCAACTTATCTAACTGCATGAGATCGACCACTTTACTGCACTTTACTGCAAATTTTGTTGAAAAATGAACACAACTTTACTATTGCATGTCTAACATCTTTCGGTAATATGGATCTCAGTGCTACAGGTAACAACTGCTGCATTAGAGTGTGACAATCGTGGGACTTCATCCCCACAAGTTTGAAATCCTTCGTAATAGCAAGACTACTGATATTTGAAGGATAACCTTGTGAAACCCTTAGATCGTGCAAACACTGACAAAGAATCTTTTTCTCCTTTCTACGCAATGTATAACTAGCTAGAGGTAAGTAATTCTGGACTCCTTTCTTCTCTGGTGTCAGCATTGCTCGTATACCAAGGTTCTCCGTAAGCATCAAAAACTGACTCTCCGTCATCCCACAATCTCTTTAGGTCATCAATTAAGGGTCTTAAATGAAGGGAATGTGTTCTAAAAGTTTTACTTTTAAATGTCAATTATTATGAATTGAATGAGAAATCATTTTGTTCCTTATTTATGTTATTCGTCTTTTAGAAGTGTTAAGGAAGAGGCTCTTGGTCCTTAACCGTAGAGTTCTAAAAGATATTGATTTACATAAAACAAAAGATATTCACAATCATGGTAATTAATATGGGACATTGATTACCGAGTTAAGATTGTCGTGTTGGTCATAGATCATTGTAGGTCTACAAGTGAGTGACAACACGTGTACGCAAAAGAGGAAAATATTACTTTTGTATGCTGAATAGACCTAATAAGTAAAATATTATAGAAATGTGTTTTTGTGTCATTAATATTTTACTTTGTCCTCGGTCCTTTGATATGAGACTTATATCCGATCACTTAAGGAGTGAGAACATGAGCGAGAGATCCTTACAAGAAATTGTGAGAGAATCTCAATCATCCCCACCCAGTGTACGTTCGAGAGTCGAACGTGAACCTATTCCTCAAGAAATTGTGGAAGAAGTTCGAGAGACACGAGAAGAACCAAAAGAATAGAGAAGGTCGATGAGGGAAAGAAAGAAACCCAATAAATATGCAAACTTCATGAGATCGTGGTACTTGATACCAAAGATCCCTCGACCTTACAAGAAGCAATGGAAAGGGAAGACTCCAAACTATGGCTTAAGGCCATGGAATCCGAAATAGAATCCATGTATGACAATCAAGTATGGAATTTGATTTGCCTTCCTCAAGAGAAAATGTCATTTAGTATAAATGAGCTTTTAGGAGGAAGATAGACATGGATAGTAACCTGACAACCTACAAAGCAAGGCTTGTAGCAATAGTTATACTCAAATTCACGAAATTGACTTTGATGAAATTTTTGAGAGGTTGCCATGTTAAAATCTATTCGGATTATGCTCACTATTGCCACATTTCACAATTGTAAAATATGGAAGATGAATATCAAAATGGCGTTCCTTAATGGGAACTTGGAGGAGGATATGTACATGGTACAACCTCAAGGTTTTGATGATCTAAAGAATAGCGAGAAGATATGCAAGTTTCAAAGATCCATTTATGGATTGAAGCAAGCATCGAGGAGTTGGAACAAACGCTTTGACGAAGTGGTGAAGAAGATTCACTTCATTCAAAGTAAAGGAGAACATTGTATGTACAAGGAGATTAGTGGGAGTCATGTAGTACTTCTGATCTTATATGTCGATAACATATTGCTCATGAGCAATCATATACCTTAGCATTAGCAAACGAGAAATTTCATTGAAATCAGCATGTTCAATGAAAAGATATGGATGAGGCTCAATACATCTTGAGAATCAAGATACATTGAGATACATCCCGTAGACTCATTGACTTCAGTCAACGTGCATACATTGACAAGGTCTTGGAAATGTTCAGGGTGAACAATTCCGATATGGACAATGTGCCAATAAGTATGAGTATAGGTGTGCAACTCAAGAAGTCTCAACGTGTTCAATCACGCAAAGACTTGGAGTACATGAAGGTATCACTTATGCTTCTGCAAATGGAAGGACCATGTACACGATGACTTGCACAAGACTCAATATCTCGTATGCTTTAAACGTGACAAGTAGTCACCAATCCAACGCAAGTCCTAATCGTAGGATTGCGGTCAAGAATATTCTGAAGTACCTTAACCGGACTAAAGATAATGTTCTTGTTTATGGAGGACAAATGAGAAAATAGTCGAGGGTTATTTTGATGCAATTCTCATAAGGATTCTTGACAATAGGAGGTTGGAATGATGATGCGTCATCATTATCAAGGGTGGATGTATGAGCTAATGTAGTTAAGAGTAATATAACTACAGCTAACTCAACCACCAACGAAAGACAAAATAAATAAATGAGTGGACACAACAGTGACACAACTGATCCATTCAACAAACCTTCATACCAAGCTAAGAGGTGAAATATATTTCGAGTCCATGGATCCAAGGATCCATGTGGATTGGCTTGATAGGTGATTTGAGAAGGTTACCCTAGTTATTAATGTTTTATACATTGAGAATGTATGTGAAAGAAAACTTTGATAACAAGTGGGAGATTGAAGGGAATGTGTTCTACAAGTTTTACTTTTAAATGTCAATTATTATGAATTGAATGAGAAATCATTTTGTTCCTTGTTTATGTTATTCGTCTTTTAGAAGTGTTAAGGAAGAGGCTCTTGGTCCTTAACCATAGAGTTCTAAAAGATATTGGTTTACATAAAACAAAAGATATTCACAATCATGGTAATTAACATGGGACATTGATTACCGAGTTAAGATTGTCGTGTTGGTCATAGATCATTGTAGGTCTACAAGTGAGTGACAACACGTGTACGCAAAAGAGGAAAATATTACTTTTGTATGCTGAATAGACCTAATAAGTAAAATATTATAGAAATGTGTTTCTGTGTCATTAATATTTTACTGTGTCCTAGGTCCTTTGATATGAGACTTATATCCGATCACTTAAGGAGTGCTTAATTAGACTAGTGTCTTAAGCTATCAATGAGTGTAGTGCAAAGGCATGAGTTGGTTAAGTATGACTTTTGTTGGAGAAGATAGTTAGTCAAAAGATTATCATTGTCCCTCTTAATTGAGTGATGATATTAGTGGGCCCCTTGATAAAGCAAAGTTATAATGTGCACAATGTGATTTGAGTTAAGTCACATATTTATAACTAGCTTAAAGAGATCAAGAAATGAATACTAATGCAAAGATGACACAATACTACTTTGTGTGTATTCTTAATACATGATGAGGCAAGGGACGGACACAAGTGGTGCACTCCATCACTAAATGGATCGGGTTTTGGTTCGAGTGGAATTAAGACATCTAACTAATTTGGAGCTATAATGTGTAGCTAGATACCGCTTATAGCTTGTGATATTAAGCTCTTAATATCACTGCAAACTTAGTCTAGATCCTCCTATAGGTCACACCGCAAAAACCAGGAAACAAGAAGCTTGATTTTTTGTTCATATGATGTGTCAGGTTTCTTATAGAAAATATGACACATGTGGTGAACAAGTAAAATCAATTATGTTGTGATATATAACATAATTAGAATCATGATAAATTCATATGAGATGCATATATTATGGGGTGCAATAAATTATTGTTGCATAGGATAATATATTGCATAAGTTGTGAATTTGCTAAAACCCCCTAAAGTTCAAATTTTGTTGGAAATAAATCACAAATTTGAAAAGGCAAAATCGGGTACAAGTTCGGTAATCCGTTTATGGTTCGGTCGACTGAAGGATCTGTGGATCGGTCAACCGAACGTGGAACGGATGGTCATAGTTAATTGACCGAACTTGACTAAAGTGCCTGGAATTCTGGTACGGTATACCGAACCAGGAACGGTCGACCGAACAATGTCCAGTTCCGATATTTTCGGTTAACAGAATGGCATTCGGTTTTAGACGTCCAGAATCGGTCGTCCGTCTAATGCACGGTAAACCAAACGTGACATATTCGGTTAACCGAGTATGACTCGGTAAACCGAACCCCTATCGATTTTCTGTCTTTGATAATTAAGAGATTAATTTGATCGATGGTTGAATTAGCTCCAAACTTGGTCAAACGTTTTGTGGATGCATGTAATGCATTATGGAATTAGTTTGTGAGAGAAAATGTCAAGAGAACATGGCTTAAGAATAGCCATGATTGAGAGTAAGATTGGAGCCTATAAATAGGTCATTATTCTCCTTAATTATGTTAGATGTTTTTGCTAATTCTTTTCTCTCCTAATTCACCACAAAAGCCACGAAAATTCTCTTAAGTTTCTTAGTCTTTGGAAGGAGAAATCTCAGAGACTAATGAAGGGGTTTGTAGCTAGATTCTAAGCTAGTTTGGAGATTGATTGGCTAGCTCCTTTCTCTCCAACATTGTTTAGGGTTTGGTGAACACTCGGAGGCATCCGGCGCAACGGGAAGCGACGATCGTCTTCTTCAGCATCTCCGGATCATCAAGAAGTTTTAGAGAACTTCTAGGTATGAATTTCGGAGTCCCTTGTGTTTGTTTTAATAAAGTTTTGAAACTAGTTATTAAAACAAACTGAAACATGCATGAAACAAATCATAGAAAAATTGTAATTGATCCTTATTGTGCATAAAAATTTCGAATATATATATGTGCAATTAAACTAGAAATCCTACATTAAATACACATATATGTCGTTTCCAGGTTTCTTCAGACCAGAAATCATTAAAGACAACATAATATATTTGCGTTTCATGCATAACCACGGGGGCAGATTGTAAATTACAAGCAGAACATGCCAAGAACTGTGAATGTTACTCAAACTACCGAAAGGATTCATTCCGTCTGTACCGAGTTCAAGTCGTACATTCATGGATTCTTCACCAAACACAGGAAAGTCGTAATCTATTTTTTTCCATTGAGATGAATCTGCAGGATGGCGTAACAACTGAACATTTGGTTTCTCACGATCAGCATGCCATGTCATTTTTTGGAATCCCACTTACCCGCAAACAAATGTTTAAGGCTTGGTATTATCAGAAGATACCACAAAATCTTAGTAGGAGGTCCTTTGATTTTCATCTCATCAGCCTCTACATTGTGATTTGGTCCACTACGTTTCATTTTGTATTGTGAAGCATTACACATGTGACAAAAAATGTAAGTTTTCAAACTCACCCCCTATACAATATACAATCGTTCGGGCATGCATGTATCTTTCTATATTCCATTCCCATAGGACAACACTTTCTTAGCATCATAAGTTCTATTTGACAACTCATTATCATTTGGAAGCATATCTTTCAATAACTTCAACAGTGATATGAAACTGACATCGGTCCAACCATTTCCTGCTTTTAAATTGTACAACTTCAACATCGCTGACAATCTAGTGAATTTGGTGCAACCCTTATACAATGACTTCTCATTGTCACTCAACAAACTACCAAGTAAATTGGGGTTGAACGAAAACTTTTCAGCCATATCCTGAATCATTTCCCCTAAGTGATCTCTCACACTAACATTGTCTCCGTCATTCTTGGAACTAAATGATTCATTTTCGCCGTGTCATATCCACCGTCTGTAACTTGGGTCGAAACCTTTCTCAAACAAATGATTTGTTATTTTTCGAAAAGTCAGCACTGACATATTATGACACTTATTGCACGGACAATACGACATGTCTCTGTCATTCATTTTTTAATGTTTTTTGGCAACCTCTAAGAACATATTCACTCCGTTCTCATACTCATCACTCAATCGGTTTGAAAGAATTCACTCTCGATCCATTTCAATCTAAACATTAAGAAAAATGATTGTTATTATTCAAAGAAATAAATAAATTTTCAATTTAAAAGAAGATGTTCGTAGATGAGAAGATCCGGAGACATGAAGATGAGAAAAGAATGACTTAGGAGAGAGGAGATGAAGTCCTTAATCTAGCGTAGGAATAAGGAAGGTTAGAAACCTAACTAAGCAATCAAGGGCAAAGCAAGCCTAAAGTCCACTATAGGTCCTTAGTACTAGACGACTCCTAACTTCGAGGTCCTACCGAGGACCACTAGTATGTAGAAAATCAAGAAGCCGAAGGTCCCTAAAATCTCAAGGAGACTAGATGGACAACGACATTCAGGCCAAAACAGTCTTAAACATTGATGACCACTAGTCTATAGGAAATCAAGAACCTGGAGATTCCTAAAATCTCAGGGAGACTAGATGGACAACGACGTTCAGACCATAACAATCTTAAAATAGTTTCCTCTCCTTAATGCGTCCGAAAATCCTAAGGGCCAACGTCTATTAATTTTATTAATGCTCTTTTATTAAGTGATTTTGGGCCAAGGAAATGGTGATGAAATCCCCCACCTCATCTCCTATAGGTGACTGCCCCTAAGTGTTTTTCATACCTTAATCTAACAAACAACACACCAAACAAACACTCACCTCACTCTTGTTCCAATGCAAATCCTACTAACTAATGCGTGCTTTCTAATGAATGATGAGTGAAAGAGATTACGTAACTTACGCTAGCAATCTACGACAGAAATTGTAAAATAAATAATAAATATGATGATTGGAGATCATATATGATGAATGACTTAGCAAATATTGTCTAATCTTTTGCTTTAGGTTATTAAAGGCCAAGTTGCTTAAGGGGGTCAACGAGTTAAACTTTATAACATTTCCAAATAAAAGAATCTTTAAAGCACAAATAAACATTTAACTAAATAAAATAAATTGAAAATGTTCTATTAAACTTGAGAAACATGTAATAATTAAAGTTAAAACTAATATACTTAAGAAAATTCTTCGAGTTATATATTAATTTGCACTTGACTACTACTACTACTAGTTTACTACTACTTTTTGATATTGCAATCCCAAGGGTAGCAAATATAAATCGATACCTTCCCACATATCCTAAGTGTCTAACATGTTTTGGTCTGGTCCAATCTAACTCATATAAATCGATACCTTCCCACATATCCCAAAGGTAGCAAAAAAGCATGAATCTAACTCAAACAACTCCAATCCAACAACGTATAACACTAATTAAACTCCACTTCGTTCCACAATAACATCAATGCCACTAATCAAAAAATTATTTAACAATTCTGCTTTAATTTCGTCGTATCCAAACCAACAAAACCTTCCAAACAAACAAAACCTTCCAAACTTTTCAAACCTTCAAAACAAACAAAACCACTCCAATCCAAACAAACAACTTCTATCAACTCCAAATCACTCCACATACTAAACAAGAACAGAACCACAATAGTGCTTTCTAATGAATAACATGAATAACAACAACATTTAGTTAGGTTTCTAACTTGAATAACAAAGAACGACTATCCAACAACAAGTAGACTCTGGCCCTATGGCATAGTTGTGGTAGCAAAGCACGCTGCGGTGTGATGAGAATTAAATTTATACCGCAAGTGCACGGCGTCAATGAAGACGTGACAAGTACGGGCCGAACACAAGGAGGGAGAGATTTGTTATTTTCGTGATTTTCGATTAAGGAGAAGAAGGAGAGAAGAATAAATTTGGGTTTTTGAGATTTTTGACTTAATTATCTAAAGCAAGAAACATAAACAAATAAAACTAAAACAAGAATAAAGAAGTGAATTCCGTTGGGTGGAGGTTTAGATTTAAGGTTTAGATTAGAGAATTCAGAAGCTTATAATAAATCATGTTAGTTACGAAGCATTACATGATAAATGATTTAACACAAACTTAAGTAATCAAAATATACTAATCACGAACTTAAAATAATAACATTTATTCTCTTCGCTTCACCCTAAATCCGTCACCTCCACCCTTTGGAAAGAGTTAGAAACTCATGGAGGGAGGAAGAAGGGGTCCTAGAGGCATTACAAAAGAAAAGTAAAAACAAGAAATAAAATACAGAATTTTATTACTAAAATAAAGACAAATAAAAACAACAACTAAAAACTAGGTCTAAGGCCAAGGACCGTCTTAACATCGTTATCGGGGCTATTTATAGCTGCTACAATGGACCTAAGTATAAAATTGGAGAGTACACGTGTCCAGACACGACTGGACAAAATTTGGAGACGTGGATCGACTCTGGTGCGGCGGAAATGCTGCAATATACATGTAATGTGCGGCTAAATCGCCGCACAATAAGGTCGGATTTGATTCGGATTTTTGCTGTGTGTTTATGATATGATTTGATCCTCCTTTGTGCGTCTGGATTGATTTTTTCCATTCTTTTGAGCTCCGGATTAATTCCTTCATATATTTGGAGATCCACATTGATTTTTATTTAGATTTTCTCCAAGATAATATTTTGGTACTTTAATTGCAATTAGGTCCTTGTCTTTTTGCAATTAAGTCCCCGACTACTTTTGTGCTTAAGTCCTTGTTCTTTTTGTAATTAGGTCTTGAATGCTTTTATGCTTGGATACATTTCCATTTGAAACCCGATAATCTTGAGCTTGATCTTTATGATAGAAATGAATCTTTTGCACGCGTTTATGCTCGGGATGTGGGTAATTTGCATTCAGGTCCATGTATTCTGTAAATAAGACTAAACACATACATTAGTAGCATTTATTGATATAAAAGTAATCTAAATGAAAGACATATGATGCAATGTATGCAATGCATCACGGTGCCAGAGGTCGCTGCAGACGTCGTTGTGGGGATGGAGGTGGTCGCGGAGGTGGAACGTCACAGAGGTCGGAAGAAGGCACATGAAGAAGAGGAGCAACATGAAGATGTGTTGGCCGGCGGTTTGGTCGCGGTTCGGTCGCAAGGGGGTTAGGGTTTGGTCGAGGAGGAGAGGTCGGGGGTTTTGTCGCTGTTAAAATATTAAAAACTAAAGATTTAAAGACCTATAGACGTCAGCTTTACAAACAGTCGGCGTCTATATCCTGACCTCTCACGCAATAGACGTCAACTGTAGAATAGGCCGACGTCTATACCCCGACCTCTCACACAATAGACGTCAACTGTATTAACAGCCAACGTCTATAGGTATAGATGGCGTCTGTTAATACGATCGACGTCTATTGTGTGACGAGTATGCACTGTTATGCACTGATGAAACTGAAATTGAAGCATAATTCAAGGAGACAAACTGTAATTAACCCATATTTCTACTACGAACTTTGATGATAATTCAACTTATTAAATAATCTTGAAAAATATTACAAATGTTGTGTCAACTCAAAAGCCTGCAAGCACCAATAAAAAAACATACAATATCAAATCTTGTAAAAAGATAGAGTTGGGCTTTCAATTGAGTAACATAATCATGAATCATTTCTCACAAAAATATAAGCAATATACATGCATAACAAATAAAACCGCTAGATTTGGTGTCATCGAGTACTTTTTAATTATTCAATCAATACAATACCCACTTAGTTGCTCCCCATTATCAACAAATAACTAATTTTCTCACTCGGGTGCCTCGACGTTGTCCATTGGGTAGTTCTTTCCAAAGTTTCATAACACGGAATGTTCCAGCGGAAACACCACCATGCAGATATATGCGTATAAATACAACTGACATAAATATTTACCATGCATGCAATCAAAAATATCAAAAGCAACAAACATGACATGAAACAAATATAGAGATCAACTGCTATTTGCCTCTATCTCGAATCTAGATATTTTCACCCTTGATACTAAATAAAGAGTCCTTATACACGGACGCGGGCGTCACGGACGCGCCTTACGTGGACGTGTTGAGTCAGCGTCCAGTCAGCAAAATTTCTCTTCACGTGCTTTGGTCTTCTTAAAAACGCCGGTTCTTTAGGTTGAACGATTCTTTTCCCAATACACAGATAGTGCAGACCCTAGGACAGCGTGGAGACCCTAGGACAGCGTGCAGACCCTTTATTCGTGCAGAGTCCAGACTTATCATAATAAAATATTGTTTTTAACTTTTAGGTTGGATCAACTTAATCCAAACAGACACACAACATATTCCGAACAGACAGTCTTCTTATTCCGAACAGACGCACAACTTAATCCGAACAGACAGACTTCTTATTCCGAACAGACACACAACTTAATCCGAACAGACACACAACATATTCCAAACAGACACACAACATATTCCGAACAGACACACAACTTAATCCGAACAGACACACAACTTAATCCGAACAGACACATAACTTAATCCGAACAGACACACAACATATTCCGAACAGACATACTACTTATTCCGAACAGACATACTTCTTATTCCGAACAGAAAGACTTCTTATTCCGAACAGACAGACTTCTTATTCCGAACAAACAAACAACATATTCCGAACAGACAGACTTCTTATTCCGAACAGACGCACAACTTAATCCGAACAGACACACAACATATTCCGAACAGACAGACTTCTTATTCCGAACAGACGCACAACTTAATCCAAACAGACAGACTTCTTATTCCGAACAGAAAGACTTCTTATTCCGAACAGACAGACTTCTTATTCCGAACAGACACACAACATATTCCGAACAGACAGACTTCTTATTCCGAACAGACGCACAACTTAATCCGAACAGACACACAACATATTCCGAACAGATAGACTTCTTATTCCAAACTGACATACAACTGTCATACATGAAGAAAATGAAGAAGAATGTGATCATTCCTACATTTGTAAGGATGACTTTGGTATTGTTTGTTGTATATGTGGAATTACACGCAAAAGCATAGAAAGTGTGTCTAGAAACGGAACAGAAAGTTTGTATTATTTATGTAGAAAGATTGTCTTGTTTATGTAGAAAACTTGTCTTGTTTATGTAAAAAGTTTGTCCAGTTTATGTAAAATGTTTGTCCAGATTATGTTGAAAATTTGTGCAGAAATGGAACAGAAAGTATTCCGAACATACACACCACTTAATCCGAACAGACAGACTTCTTATTCCGAACAGACACACAACATATTCCGAACAGACTGACTTCTTATTCCGAACAGACATACAACTGCTGTACATGAAGAAAATGAAGAAGAATGTGATCATTCCTACATTCTTAAGGATGACTTTGGTCTTGTTTGTTGTATATGTGGAATTATACGCAAAAGCATAGAACTTTCTGATTGAACTTTTAACAGTAGAACATCACGCCAAAATCCTCGGAAGCTTTGACACCATTGCATCTCGTTCCAGCACATTAACACTTGACCCAGAGGTAGCAAACAAACGGGTGTGATGCCTTTTCTTAACACAAAAACCACAAGAATCGGCATAAGCAACGTAAAATGTTTGAGCTTCTTCGAAAGAGGGGAAAAACATCCCCTCCTTAGGAACGTTTGTCGGCTGCTCCACTTGGAAAGACACATGAACGATTTCCATCAAAGCATAGAGGTAGGACCACAGAAGAGAAATGAAGAAAAAGGAAGACGCATGTTGAGATTTATAACAAGTCTCCTGTGTTGTGTAGGAGAGCCAAAATGTTCATGGAAAATGAGTGATTTGAGACGCATTAATGAGGGATGGAGGGATGTAGACATTTGTACGAAACGAGGAATAAAATAAAAAATAAACTTTTTCTGTGGAGACTGCCAACTCAAACGCGTCTGCTGACTGGGCTGACCACATAAGCGCGCGTCCCGAACGCTAGCGTCCACTAATCGTTTTCCCTAAATAAAGTTCACCATTTTCTTTCACTCCCTACTACCTCCACTCACTCAACTACCTAGATCTTCTTCTCGCGATCGAAGTTCTTCTTTATTCCACGCCCATCGCCATACATCACAAATAGCATCAGGGGCGGGCATGGGGGGTATGCAAGTTGCAAGCGCATATCTGAATTTTTTCGTGAAAAGATCTCATATTAGGTGCCTAATATCAATACATAACATCTAAGTAGTGTTTTTAGAACAATAAAGTGTAAATTTAGGATTGTTTCAAACCATTCTGGTTTGTTTTGATTTAGAATAATCAACAATCTCGTTTGTTTTTATGTACTACTATTAACACATATTGTAATTTTTTCCTTATTTTGTTGCCATTCTAAATTACTTGATTTATAATTTTATAATTGTGCATATCCAATTTCAAATTTCTGGATACGCCAGGAATACATAGGTAGTAAGGTAGGAGTGAAAAAGAATACGGATTATCCGTGAAAAATTCAGATTAGGATCCACTTTTCTAAGGTTATAAATATTATTTTTCCATATCCCGACGGATACAAATATGAACACGGATATTATTTTTTAGGTTTTTACGGATACGGATACTCACATAGATATTGACTTTTAAATTTTTTGGCAGATACAAATGCGGATGCAAATTTTCAAGTAGATACAGATACGAATACATATATCCATAAGATTAGTCTATTAATTCCGGTTTCAAAATTTTAAACGGTAGTCTCCTGGGACGTAGTCAAGCTGGTTAGGAATGAGTTGAACACACATCCTGGTTTCAAACTCCAGCAACGACATGTCAAACGTCCCGATGAAAATGATATTTGACCACCCCCAGTTTAGAGTCGTAGTCCGTCTGTCATAAAGTGGAGGCGAGTGTCGGGGAATTTTGGATCGTCAAAAAAAATAAAAAATAAAAAACCGTATAAAAATTCTAACGCTAACCTAGCTAGATGCCCGCACTGGAGCAGATTAGACGGGTTGGTGGGTTTTAATCTTCTGTGTTAGTCGACGATGTGAGTTATATATACTCAATCTTAGTTTAGGGAGTCGTGAATTAATACAAAACTTGATTTACAGATTAATTTTATTGCTAAGTAATTTTATTATTGTTGAGCATGAATTTTTAAAATCTAAACAGTTTTGACTTAATTATATAAAAATGAAGCTTTTTTCGAAGGAATAAACGGATGAAGTTGTCAAAAAACACGTGTATAAATTTAATAATTAAAAGACATTTTATTCGACAATAACAACAATAAAGTCACGTAGAGTAGAAAAACAAGGCCATAAAAATAGGAAACTTACCGATTCCCATATCGTCTCTATATAAATAAACCTCCAAAGCCAAAACCGTTACAAGCATTCCAATCTTCTCACACACTTAATTTCCAAAACCACCACATGACTGCTTCAATTCAATTAACTGGCACCATAGTATACGTGTTAGATCCTAACTCTTTTTAACGCTTAATTGTGTTTAGGGGTGGTTTAGATAAGGATTAGATGGACGGCTGGAATGGGTTGGGGGAGAATTATAAAAGGTTAAAATCTTTTATCTCTCTCACTCTCTCTCACTCGTACGTCTCTCTTCTCTCTCTCTTTCCCACTCATTTCTCTCTCCCGTAGGCGAGCCAGAGGCTCTGGATTGGAGTGACTGGGAGGAGCTTGGACGATTGCCGGAGTCGAGGTGTTTGAGTTCGAGGTGTTCGCCGGAAGAGAAGAGGTTTGTGAGGAAACGCGCGCCGTTGGATCTTCAAAGGTTTCTTCGAGCCTTAAGGTATGTCAAGTTTGCTTTTACGTTCACCAATGTTTAGTGTGAGGGTGGGAGCGGTCGACGGTAGGCTGAATGGTTCGTCGGACCTGCACAACAACTTTTCTGCACTATAACGGTCGACCGGTGGTTTGGGTTCGGTCGACCGGTTTGTAGTGTATTTCAGGCAATATCTCTCGCACCGGTCGAACGATACCTTGGAGTGGTCGACCGGTTGTGCAATTTGAGCGAGAGATGGAGGCTCTGAGTACTTTCAGTCGAACGAGACCCCTTTGCCGGTCGACCGAAAGTACTGTCGTAGGTTGGTTGGGCGTTGACTATCTAAACGGTCGACCACCTATTTGACTCGTCTGACCGACGACTTAAGTTAACTTAATGGTCATTCGACCGGACGTGTTGTTTCGGTCGACCGTGTGGTGTGAATTGATGGTGAGTTTTACTGGTGGTTTTCGGTCGACCGGATGTGTTGGGTCGTTCGACCGCTTGATCCTTTTGTGCGAAGAGGATTTCTTTATTGGTATTTTTCGGTCGAACGGGTCCCATTTGCCGTTCGACCGATTGGCGGGTTTTTTCGGTTGGGCCAGTCCTCTGGGGGAGATTCGGTCGACCAGTGAGGTGATTTTCGTTCGACTGTTTTTACATAGTTTTGGGATTTTTCTTTGTTGTTGTTGATCGGCTAGAAGGCAATGGGTTCATCGACCCTTTTGGGGAAACGAATGGACAGGCCAGCCAAATAGCGATCAGTGGTGGATCTTTGAGCGGGTTGTGGTTGTTATTGCCGTGGCTCTAGCGAATGATGCAAAACCGTGACTCTTGTAACATTGAGGCAAAACCGTGGCTCCGGCTAATGATGCAAACCCGTGGCTCCGGTAACATTGAGGCAAAACCGTGGCTTCAGTGAATGAGGCAATTGTTGGTGGTGTACAGTGTTTGAGCTTGTGTCATTTTATGGTTTTCGTATTCTTTGTTTCATTCATGTGTTAGGGTTTGACATACGAGGTTTCATTATGAAAACTCAAGCATAGTTCATGTTTGTTTTTCAGGCCGAGAGCGATGTTAGGAGGGTGGTGACCGTGAATGAGGTGTTCGAGAGCAAATCCTGCTTTCCTTCTTTTGAGGTGATTGTGATTACATATGTATATTTTCCGTTTATGAGATTTTGATGTAATCACATTCTTTTGTAAATTCAGTCACATATATATATTATATGTTGGTGCACCTGTGTGCGTATGTCTTTCTGTAATGTCCTCAAGTTGAGTGTATGTTTAAATTTTAAATTTTCCGTTGTTCTGAGGTCGTTACAATACGCCCAGAAGAACGCCAAGCACATACTCTCCCTCACAGCAGAAGGTCGTCCCGACATGTCTCATTCACTTTCCACCGGCCTCTGCCTGCACCAGAAGTGCCCCCGACACTTCGTTCATGGATGTTTCCCTCCTCATGCCATTGACGACTGTTTCACACTCCAACTCCCACTCGAAAACATCCCTGAGCACGCATTGAGCCGTCGCGCATGGTCGTGATTGCATTGCTAGAGGTGCAGCCGTTTGAACCCTACTAGGGCTGTAAATGGGTAATATTTTACCCGCAACCCGCCCCGCCCCGCCCCGCCTAATGCGGGTAGCGGACAAAAAAATGTTACCCGCCAACCCGCTAACCCGCCACCCGCATAACCCGCCTAATAAGCGGGGCGGGTTGCGGTTGTCTTGCAACCCGCCCCGCATAACCCGCAACCCGCCGAATCAACTATATTATTAATTTTTTATATACCAAAATCATTTTAATGTTTCAATTTTACTCATAACCATTAACCCATCTTACCAAATCATTATTCAACACTAACCAAATGTCTAATTTTTCACTCAACACACATCCAATTTCCCAAAAAATACAATGAGTAATTACTATTTTTCAAGTTTTGATGTTCTTTTATTTTTCTTAGAAAAAATCAAAAAAATTTAAAAAACCCGCCAAACCCGCATAACCCGCCCCGCCTCACCTAGTCCAACCTTATGCGGGGCGGGTAGCGGTTTTTTTATTTTTGACCTGCCTCGCCCCGCCCCGCATATCCGCTTAACTTATGCGGGGCGGGTAGCGGTGGACCAAAAACCCGCCCCGCCCCGCCCCGCTTACACCCCTAAACCCTACGTAGTGGAGGTTCTGGCGGAGAAAGTCGCAGCGGCCGCGATCGAGAAGGTTTGGTGGGCGGAGGTGGTTATTGTGGACGTTGATGTTGGAATTTATGTGGAGTGTGGGTGCAATAGGGAGGTGGATGTGGAGGAGGAAGTGGTCGAAGCGAACGACCCGGTCGCGTTGTTGAAGGCGTACCATGGCTTGCATGAAACATGCATAGAGGCTTGGTTTGGCGCCCGGGACTAGATGGCGTGTGGGCGTTATCGTGTCGTATTGGACGAGTCTATTTTCTCCGAGATCATTTCGCCTTAGGCGTTGATTGTCGGAATTTGCAATCGATGGACTAATTCAATCAACATTAATTGTTTAGTATTTTTTAATTGTACATGTTACTATGTTAGTTACACTAGAGTTTATGGTTCAGTATATGTTGTCTTTAGTCTTTTGGTTTGTTATGTATATTGTAACGCCTCCGAACAATGTAAAATTTAAACTTTTAAAATCAAAGGAAACACAAGGATAAAGATCATCAAGAGTGGGGACATTACTCATAGAAATACCCAAATATATCAGGTACACCATATTACATAAGAGTTTGTCAAAAGAGTGATTACATCAGAATACGAAATACATAATACATTTATCACGACAACCTAAAATAGGCAGACAACAGGATCCGGTCCCAAAGTGCAATCTCCCTCGGTCACCACCCGCCGGAACCTACCGCGGTCCTGAAAACAAACATAACAACAATGCCTGAGTTAACATAAAGAAACCTTGTATGACAAGCCCACATATATGCCCTATCATTCTAGTATAGCATGACATGAAATACAAAGCAATAAATAACATTCCCGTCAAGGGTAAAACCGGACATCCGTCCCGCTGCCACATAGGCCGCATGATCTACAATCGCCACCACTGCCACACAAGCCACAACATCACCACCGCCACATAAGCCGCACGGTCCACAGCATCGGGTCTCCGCGGAGACCTACCGTAGGCACATACGGTCTAGCGGACAGTACGCAACACATCCCCACATGCAGCTACACAAGCCAAAGGGATCGATGAGGAGGCGTTCACACTTCCGCACAGGTAGAATCAGATCTGAAAACATCGTGGTCCAGCAACATACCAACAGAGTCGTCGCTCAGGTTAGTCCATCACCGCCGCCACGCAGACCGCATGATATCTCACTTGATAGGTGCCCAATTGAGCTACCTGCCGGAAATCATCATCGACAGTCCATCGTCGTACCACATAGGTCACGCGCGATCCTCCCTGCCGCCACACAGGCCGCAAAGGGGCCCTTTCACCACCACACAGGCCGCACGGGATCGTGCAATCACTGCCTATCAAGGCCAGTCGAAACTATCCGCCACACAGAGGGCCAAACAATTGACAGATCCGAACCGAAGTCTGCGGGGTCATCGAGCTCTACGTGCAGACACCAACTCTGTCTCTATAAAAGCAGGGCAGCGACCTCCGTAACCATCCAGGCTGGTAGTCACTTCACCGAACGACAGTTGTGTGCCCGCTGAAAGCAATGAGATCTGCAATCTCTCAGGCTGCTACTCTAATGTGAGAGAATCAAGCATAAACTAAGTCACACTCTATAATACAGAGGCGACACGTTCCAAGTATTCACACTCTTCCACACGGTGGTCCCTGGGTAGGCACTCGCAACGTACCCACCGTCACCTCCCAGCTCACGCTCCAAGCGAGGACAGGGGTTTCCGTGGACAGAGTTGATACTTCACTAGGACCAGGATTCAGTTCTGGGCTCAAACGGTCGACCGGAAAAAGGTATACCGGTCGACCGCTCCCCAAGGGAATCGGTTGACCAAACGCCTACAACGATCGAACTCTGTGCTCAAAACCTGATTTCTAACGGTTGAACGAAAGTCTAAAACCGGTCGACCGAATATGGTCAAAATCTGAAGTCTGGTCAAAAGCATACAAGTCTATTCGGTCGACCGACTCAGGAGTCCCGGACGACCGAAAACTACCAGGGGCATCCTAGAAGTGTAGGTCATCTATCAGTCGAACGAGATATCAAAATTGGTCGAACAACATACTATACAATTAAGTTCACTTAAGTTCCGATCGGACCAAAGGTCAAGAACGGTCAACCATTTGGATGGTCAACGTCCAATCCGAGCAAAACGCGAAGCAACGGTCAAACGGCTCAGGGGTCTCATTCGACCAAAAACTCCCAGACAATCTTCTGATCCACCAGCACATACACAACCGGTCGACCGCCACTAGGCGTCGTTCGACTGGTGTTGGTTAAAGTCAGGCAACACACTAAACTGATTGACCACCCGAAGGCATCGGTCGACCGTTGATCGACAACAACCTTGCGCCAACCAAGGATTTTACGTCGTTTCTCGCCGCCGGTGAGGTCTCCGACCTCCCACGACCGACCACCACTCCACCCCAACGTGGGCGAGCAACAAAAGCATCTAATGCAAGAACTTGGCATACCTTCTTCACGAAGAACGTTGACGAACGTCGGAGCTCACACGACAACACCTCGAGACCGCGACCTCACGCGTGTCTTCCTCCTCGCGCCGCACCTAGCCCAGCACGCTCGCTTGCACGTCCTCCTTGCTCCGCAACCCTCACCACCGGAGCTGAAGATCAGAGGGAGGGAAAGAGATGGACGGAGAGGAGAATGGTTGAAGAAGAAGAAGAAGAAAGGAAGAGAGGAAGGAAACGTGAGAGAGAGAAGAAAAGGAGAGAGGTGAGTTTTCTCCACCAAAACCCAGCCAACCATCAACCCAACCCATACTTCCTTCACTTCTCCATCACCTCACGTAACCCACTCCACACCATGCACCTACCCCCTAGCCCATGTCTCATTCACGTCACTCCACCCATACCTCCACTATTCTTCCCCCAAAACCCATGCAAACCCCTCCATTAACCCCACCTAATCACCATTAGTTCTTAAACAAGTTAGGGTCTTTACATATATGGTCATGTACGTAGTCATCTATTTAGTTCTTGTAGTGTTTTTTTGTAAAGATTTTCTTTCGTGGATAGTTTATTTATGATTTTTTTCACTTTAATTAAGGTGAAATTGTATTGATTGAGTGATATTTCATTTGAATGAAGTTTATGGTTTCCACATAAATGATTTGGTTTGATGACGAACTTTTCAACTCTTTTTGGGTGCATGAAACGGTTACTTCTTCCATCAGTGTTTTCAGGAAAACCTCATGGTATTAAACTATATATTAAGTAACGACTGTTATAGTGTTATCCTTCTAAGCTATTTCCTTATTTAGTATGTTATTAATTGCAGCATTAGCTGGAATTAATGGTAATGTGGAAATAAAAAATCTAGTTGGTGATTTCGTTTCCAAATTCGTAAACAACAAGAATCCCTTAACCATATATTAAATGGATCCACTCGGAATCAGGTTAAATGGTTTTAATTCATAAAGATTAATTGTGAAGTTGTAGACATGTATGTGAGATAAATTTTTTTACATTTGCAATATTCACGACATCGTCACTTACAAGAATACTATACTACAGCAGAACAATATTTCACCAACGGAACATATCCATCTGTGAAGGTGCTCATCCGTCGGTGTACGTAAACAACGACAGAAATACCTATCGTCGGTGTTAACCCTGCGTCGATGTTTAGTTCCACCGACAGATGTTCCGGCGGATAAATATCGTCGGTGTTAATTTTGATGTGAAATTTCCTGCCAAATGTTTTCATCTTATTTCGTCAGAGCGAAGAACACCAACAAAGAATCACTGATGGGTATCCGTCGGCAATGTACACCAACGGTTGTATCCGGGACACGTACTTCCGGTGCCTTATTCGAACTAGAGATTAGTGTCAAAGAATGACAAATATGGGACATGACAACAGTTAACGGTACTAGTATATATGTACTTTAAGTTATATTATTATTGATTTGAATTGAACACTAATTTGATTTTTTTACAAGCACACAAGAATGGTTCTAAGAGGTTCAGAGACAAGATTATGAGGTTTTTGAACACTAAATGGAAGGAAAAGAAACACCAATTATACCTTGATGTGGTGGACTTAGAGACGAGATAAGAGATTTTGAAAGGTAGACTATCGCATATCCCAGCTGAGGATTTGTCCACCTTTTTGGACTACTGGTCCAACGAGGCGTGGGGTTGGGGGTGGGAAAAGTTGTTGCTGATTGAGCACCCATCTATATCTTGATCAAGGAGGTACAATTATATGTCTTTTAGTTAATTTAATTCAATGGATGTAAAAAACTAACAAATTTGTATTTTTGGTGATGCAGAAGAAGAATGAGACCAACAAGAAAGCAAGGTAAATTTAATCATATTGCATCAGTGTGGTACGAAGTATGTTGTGCGACATAGAGAGAAGATGATAATACTTTATTTCCACTTTGTAAATTCTTATAGATTCAGTACATTTTTTTGTATAAACTGAGAAAATAATCAATCTGACCCAAATTACAACCATATCCGACCTCCGTTTCGATCCAAACTTTCATGTAAATATAGGTTTAGGAGTGTATTAGGGATACAACAAAAACAATTAGGAAAAAACGTCGAATGTGTGTTAAATAATAAATTTTTGAAGTTCAAGGGGGCAAAATGTTACAAAATTAAAGCTCAGGGGAGGTAACTGTTAACTTTGAAACTTCAGGGGGGCAAAGTGATACCAAGACATAGTTCAGGATGACAAACTGTAATTAACCCTTTTAATTTCTTGGTATCGACCTATATAAAGGTGGTCGACTGTTGTTATCAAGTCTAGGACCAATACATTGGTATCCCTTACATAAACTAAAATGTGATGTTGGAACTCCAAAATTTGCCAAACGCTGCATTTCTTTTGATAATATCGAAATAACTCGAATCATCAATTTATTATTGTTCCTTGCTCCAATTTGCTGGTCTAGTCTGTTTAGATAATGACTTAATAAGAGGAACATAGAGAAAAGAAAAGACAAGAAAATTGTGTTTAGATAACGACTTAAGGAGATAAAAAGAAATAAATGAAGGACACCCAACTTTCTCTCCAATTTTGAAGAGAAATGGAGAGAAAGTTGTTTATTGCCCATTTTCCCCAAAATACGCTAAGTAAAATAACATGGTTAAACAAAACATGAACATTTTAGTAATATGATACAACTCATTTTTCCCCTTAACTTATTTCTCTCCATTTCATTGTTATCCAAACATAGATAGAACGGAGATGCAAATCTCAAAGAAGAAAACAAACAAGGGCCGACATACTCAGGTCCACGGTGAAATTCGATTTCGTCTCGTTAGTGCTTGAGAACACGGAGAGTTTTCAAAAGTATACGAGGGCCTACATACTCAAGGAGGCCGAGGTATGAAGCTAAGTGTTGGTGGGCTACTTTGTTGGGCTTTGACCACACTTGTCGTCGTTGAAAACTCACCTTAAGAAGTTCTAGAAAGCAGAAGGCACCATGGAGTGCGTTTGATGCGTACTCTTTAATCCCAAATATCTCAGATTGGTCCAGTTTATTCCAACTCTCTATCTTGAATTGCAACTATAGTATTAAGATCAGATCGAACGATCCTAACTGAAATCTACCGACTGAATTAGCACCGTCAATTTACCCGAAAAAAAACAAATAGAATTTGCCAATTTGGAGACAAAAGTGCCAGTTTTGGACCTTCCGGCCCATTCCTCGTGACCTCCCACATACACAGCAGCCAACCCAGCAAGACTTTTATAGTCCCAATTCCCAAAACCAAAGGAAACGACCATTTCCCGATTCATTCGTGCGCATCACCATCACACGCCTCGTGTCTCTCCCGACCTCGACCAGCCAAAGTAGGTTTCTTCTCCTTCCCCAATCCCCCTCCTTTTCAAGATCCGATTCTGACCTCGTGCCGTTGCTGCAGACGCGATCGTGATCCGCGATGACGTGCGCTTCCCAGATCCTCCGCCAGTCCCGCAAGGTAATTGACACTCCGACCTCTCCGATAGGTTCGGATTTAGGGATTTGAGGCTCTAGGGAGTAGTTTTGTTTTTGAGATGTGGATTTGGAGTTGGTGTGACTGAAACGGCTGAGTTCCGTGGTCGGATCGACTGGCAAATTGTTTTTTTTCCTGTACAAAACAGCGATTTTTTTTATCGGTAGAAAAAGGCGTTTTTTATATATTTTTTGATCGGTAAAAAACGGTGAATTGTTGGTTTGGGGTTTTGTTGAAAGGCATCTATGTTTTATGTTTTGTGATTCGATGCCGATTTGTTTGGATTGAGCTCAGGAGTGTGTTTGGTTGGAGAAGTGGATTTGAAGTTGACTTACTGTTGTGGTGAATTGCCACTTAGTTCAGTGCAGTGCTCTGTGCTTAGCACTTAACTGAAGCAGCTCTATTATGTGGGTTGATTTGAACAAAAAAGTAACTTATAACAGTGACACTGTGACATTATCTACTGTCAATTGCTTAGTTAAGTTAATTGGTATTTTGGGGGCTTTGTCGCTACTTTGGCACTTAGCAGGCATTTATGTCCATAATTAGTCCTTTATTACTGTTTTCTTTTTTTAATGTTATTTTCATGGGAATATCAGACTGGAGGGTTGGCTCGTCTGCAGAAAGGTCAAAATTTCATTCAAAAGGACTTTGGGATTATTACTCGCTGTTTTTCCCATAGTACTACGCCCCTGGTAAAAGATGGTCAGTCGTGATTCTATTTGACTTATTTTCTTATGTTACTTCATTTAAATAATGACGCCATTTTCAAATTCGTTATAATGTTGGTAGTAATTACAATGTCAGACCTTGGATGTGTTATGTTTGTCATGAAATTTCATCTTGTGTATGTTAAGTACATGCCATTGCAGCCTTTATCTTCCTTTATGAAAAATATTTAAGACCACAGTTTTTTCCTTAGATTATGGTGTGGAATTAAGATATGTTATTAGATGACATTGTGCTATTCAGACATCTTGAGTTTGAGTGGAATTGGGTTGTGGAGCCTTTGATGAATAAATTTGTGGTATATTGTTTAGATGAGTTTGGAAAATGGAGCGATCTACAGGAGAATGAGCTGATAATGGAAGTTGCCATGATATTGTGATGCCCCAAATAGCATGTCGGCAATTCTGGTAGCTAAAAACAATAATTTATGGATGTTGGCTAAAACTCACATCTTAGTATCGTAAAATATCAAATTCTTATTATATCCCATGGACATTTGATGAAATTTAGGGCTTGATAGAAGGAACCCGTGATACAAATTTCCCTGTAGCGGTTACTTTAACCTTGTCTTGCTTTTGTTCACATTATGTATATTCCACACAACATTATCAGTGAACAAACAAAAGGGCTTTTTCAAAATTTGATTTGTTATATAGGTACTTCCACGACTACCTCTACAGGAGCCCCAAGAAGCTACCCATCCACCCACACCAGGCCAATGGATTTTGGCGTAGGCAAGGTGGCACCTAGTTAATCTTCCATCTTTATCACTATATTCTTTTGATATTTTACTTTACCTTATAAATTACAGGCAAGAGTGTTTCTAAAAGAAAATTCTATTTCTACCATTATGTTCGTAAAGTATAAATAGTAGCGTGATTCTTTAATTTCTTAAATTTAAATAGCTATTAGGAAATGCTTGATTTTATTCAATATCTTAATGTCGTATTGCTTCTCTGTTAGCTAATTTACCGTGGTCATATTACCCTATGTCTTATAGCTTGTCAAAGTGAGGCTTTTAGATTCTACCATCTTTTCCCATGTAATCTAATTAGTCGAGAAAAGACTTTAAGGCAACCATATAGCTTTCTTTCATAAATTTCAAGATGGATTTGGTCGCTAATTAGCTAATAACCTATATCTAAGTCAACAACAATGGCAAAGCTTCCCTATTCTGGAATCTAAATTGCCTCCTTCAACACGTTTTATGAAAATCTAAATCCTGGAAATATTCCAACCCTTTAAGTCTCTTTTGACTGCTTCCTATTTCGAGGTCTCTGCCTCTTTTTTTGCATTCCTTGAGCCCCAAAGCTTCCCTTCTAAACGGTGCATCCATGAGTCTCCTCTGAATTTGTTTCTCTTCCGTCAGAAAATTACTTGTGTCTATGTCAGGCAAAGATTTTATATGATGCTTGCTCAAAAGATATATTTAAGAACCTTTGTTTATTTTTGTTATCTACAGGATTATCACCACCCATTGTTAATATTTTCCTTATAGGTTGGTTTGTTGGATACCAAGCTAGGAATCTAATAAATATAAATAGTTCATACTAGACTCACAATTTATGAAGTGTGGAAAATTCTATTATAACAATCAAGATGTTTAGACACTTCTATGATGATGATGATATCCTGAGTGGATATTGAGCCTCAGAGGAAAGTGGAATTGTTGGTGTTGTTTGTGCCTCTAAGCTGCTTGAGCTAGAGATCTGGATTTTCTTCCTTGGGGCATCATATCTCTTAAAAGGAAGAGGGTCACATGTTTTTTTGAAAGCCTGCATGAGAGAAAGCTTTGGTGGAAAGGCAACCAATGAGCAAGGTGCCCTTGTATGTTGAACCCTTGAAGACCAAAGCGCAATGGTGGTCTTTGTAGCACTTAAGGTTGTAGAAGATAAGCAACTCCATGTGAGAAAGTTGTAAGGGGGCAGGTATTTACAGGGTACATGTGTCTCTAGAGTGTAGAGTGGGTTGCACAATCTACTTTGCTTGTATATACAGTTGTTGCAGGGAATGAAGGTTGATAGCCTAATCTGAGCCTTTGATATGACTAGGAAGCCTTGTATGACGAGAGGTTCTTCTCCTGTCATTCTCTGTTTCTTTGAGTGTAGCAGTAAAAGTGTAAGTCTGTAACATGTCTTACTTTAAAAAGCTTTCACTTTCGTAGATTTGAGAAATCATTTTCTACGGTTTGTAAGGTAGAGGTTATTCGCTATTGTCAGGAGTCACAAGACCATGTGAAGATATTATTACCTTGACTTATAACAAACCATCTGATTGTAGATTTGAGAAATCACTTTCTACGGTTTGTAAGGTAGAGGTTATTCGCTATTGTCAGGAGTCACAAGACCATGTGAAGATATTATTACCTTGACTTATAACAAACCATCTGATTGTAGATTTGAGAAATCACTTTCTACGGTTTGTAAGGTAGAGGTTATTCGCTATTGACAAGGGTCACAAGATCATGTAAAGATATTATTACCTTTACTTATAACAAACCATCTGATTGTAGGAGTGCTTGATTGCTTATATCGCTTCCTAGAACAGTGAAGTTAACTGTGTACAACCATATAATGGTCCCTAAGAGCATAAGTACTATGCAGATTAGGTTCTATGTTCAATAATCTCATATTAAGTGTAATTAAAATGCCAGACAGCCAGTATTCTTATATTATGGCTGTACAACATACTAAACTTTTGTATGACCCTTAAATATAAAAAGTCTTCCTAGTATATTGTGTCAAGTATGAACATGATGAGTAACCTAGTTTATAGTGGGAAGCTGTTTTCTCTATGTATGTTTCTTATTACATTTTCCAGGCACTTTTTCTTCGTCACTCCAAGAGATTTGATGCCATGAGAACGAGAATGAGAACGTGGAGTTCAACTGGGATAGCATCGAGTAACAGTTTATCCTGGTTTGTTCTAAATCTGTCAATGAGTAGTATTTATTCTTTAATGCTGGATTAAACATTTGGTTTTCTTTATCAGCATGCAAGCTTCTCCACGAAGGCATTTCTCTGGTGGTTCAGGTATATTACTCTGTTTTTTTCTTTTCTTTCCTCATTACAATTTATCAGATCACAGCTAAAAAGAACAGTGCATGCAAGTCCCCTCAAACATCTTTGATAGTGCAATGCTGCTGCTAAATTTCTTAATGAAGTATCTATAACATATGATTCCAGATCTGCCTCCTCACCAAGTTGTAGGAATGCCATCCCTTTCTCCTACAATGACAGAGGTTCGTTTCACTGTCTTTGCCAATAGTTCTATTTATTCTTAAATTTTTGAAGACTCCCTATTTCTCTTCAGCAAGTTGAATTCGAGGGTAATGAACCCAACATTGATCAACTCTGCAACTAGCCGTCCCTCATCGACTGGCTATTTACCTGATCAGAGAAATGATGTCTAATAAGATGTAAAAGAAGAAAACCAGATACAAAGCATTGCTAACTAGACATTGATATGCATGAATTCGTACTTAGACTATATAAATAGGTGTGACACATCACTAGGCTCTAGAAAGAGATTTTTTTTCAAAAGAAAAGACAATAAAACTATGTTGGTGATGTTTGGAGCCTGGATGTAAGGATCTCTTCCCATGAACAATTTGCTAAAGCAGAATTGCCTTTTAAGTGGTAAGAAAACCTACTCCATGTTTGCACAAGATCAAAGTCAAACAAATCCGGTTTTCTTCTTGAGAGATGGAGAAGATGGAGAACGTGTTGAAGTTCAATAAATTAGTTAGACCAATTAATTTATGCGTAATGTTAAATTATTAATTGTTGGTGAATTTCAATTGGTTGCTCAAATAGTAACTCAAGCAGAGAAAAATGAAGAGTGAAACCTACATGATTTTTTTTGTAACAGTGAAATCTACGTGAATTTTTATCATATGAGTGACAACTTGTGGAGAACTAAAAATGGATGCTAGTAGTCACCTTGCATGTTTGATTCTCACTGATAACTTTTATGGTCAAAAGAACAATTCAGGGAGAGAAGAAGAGAAATGAAAGAAATGTCTACAATAGGATGGGGAATCTCAATTTTAGAGTTCCCTAAACCCTAACTCAACGTAAAAAAGAAATATTTTCATCATTTTTATTAGATTAAGATGATTAAAAAAGAGACTAAGAGACGTTCGAAAGAAACTCAAAATTTGTTTCAAAGTCTTTGTTGACAATAATTTCACATCCAGACAAACTTTTGTGTTCCATACCAAACCTCAGACATGAAAATGTTCGATTTGGTAGTAGTTATTTTTTCCTACTTGAAAATTATTGGTTCCGAGGACATGACAATATGGAGATGTATAGTTGTTTCAACCATGGAAAGATTGGAAGCCTCTCTTGTTACGGGAGAGGAAGATGAGCTATTCACATATAAGTTATTGGCAGATGTGGACTGAATGAAGAAAAAAGTGAATGGTAGATTTTTTGTGGAAAATAGAGATCTATTCAACCGTCAATGCAAAAATGCTATTGTCATTTCTTGCGGTCATCCAGACTGAGACTGCATTAACCTCATAACCTGAGCTATTAGATATTTTTTGGAGTTGTCTAAAGATAAAGAAAAAAGTCAATATTAGCCCCCTTTTGGCGTGCAATTTGTTCAAATGAAATAATAAGCATGTCTTGCCAAGTACCACTTCACTGTGCAATGGTACTAAAGCATGTTGTATCATTCTTTTTCTCTTTCTCTTTCTCTACTCTTCCTAACCAAAAATTCCTTGGTCTTATCTTGCCCAGCTATAATCCTCTGATGGTGGGTGAACATTTTCCATTTCTTTTTTGATGTTTTAGTGAAAATGCCTGAGGAAATGTCTGTTCCAGAACAGTGCCTATTGTGATTTTTATACGATTGACTTCGGTTACATGAGCTTTCCTTCTAATTGACCTTTGTAGGGAAACATTGCACGATGGGTGAAGAAAGAAGGGGATAAAGTTATGCCTGGTGAAGTACTTTGTGAAATTGAAACAGTAGGTTCTTTCTTGAATTGCCATATGTTTTCATGACGTGTCATGGATTCTTTTTTTTTAATGCGAAAACAACTTTTGGCTGCATCCTTAGGACAAAGCTACTGTTGAAATGGAATGCATGGAGGAAGGCTATCTTGCTAAGATAATTAAAGGAGATGGGGCAAAAGAAATTAAAGTTGGTGAGGTACTTATTCTTTAAATGGAATATCTTGGTAACTGGAATTTGTTAATTTTCTAAACTTCCATCATCAAGCTTTCCACTGCAGTTAGTAGTGAAGTGAACCCATGATTCATGCTCTTTTGGCTTTAATTCTGATTTTGCTTCTCCTAGACCGCTTGATGAAGCTGCCAAAGAGTTCCAATTTTCTTTACCAAATTGTTCCCCGCCAATCCTCCCTCACCCCCCATTGATTATTATGTGCAGAAAGAATATAGGTTTGCACATAAAATTTGCCATCCAATTGATATGAAATTGCTTACATATGTGATGTCTATATCAAACAAGTTATTTACTGAGCGTTACTATGGGTGGAGCTCCAAAAGAAAGTTGCCTATTTTAATCTAAAATTTTCGTTACGTGGAACCACACCTTCGCAAGCTAGAAGGAAATTCAAATATATTTTCATCAGGCAATTGCTATTACTGTTGAAGAAGAGGATGACCTTGGGAAATTCAAGGACTACGATGCGTCAGCGTCTCCAGCTAAGAGCCAGTCAGATCTTCCTCCTTCAAATGAGCAGAAGACAGAGTCGTCTGCAGCAAGTCCTCCAGAAAATTCAAACTTTCCTCCTCACCAAGTGCTTGGAATGCCATCCCTCTCTCCTACAATGACAGAGGTATGTTACTGTCTGTACTTTTGGTTTACATTATTAATGTAACTGGACTAATGATTCTGATTTGAGAAGGAGATTAGAAGAAGGATGAAATTATAATGGGAAATTGACTATTGATGTATCATGGACATGGTGAAACTATGAAAGGAAGTAAATTATTAGAAGACTTTATGGATTAGTCCATGATAGAGCTTTGCCAGAAGGAAAGATAATGAAAATCAGACTTACAAAAGAAGATAGTGAATAACACTGGATATAGGTCTGCAGACATTGGCACAAGAATCAGCTGAAGGTCCCTTAAATTCACGTAGATTCGTGTTGATCACAAACATTAGAATACCCTTACCATGCATGGAGAACAAACTTGCAAAGACAGTCTTTTCTGCTGGGTTTTTTTAAGTCAGAGATGATCTTCAGGTACTGAGTGGCTGGAGTTGGTTTCTAGGAGAGGAGATTACCTGGTCCAAGTATCATTATGTTGTAGTTTCTTATACCCCTCAAAAAAATGTTATAGTTTCTTACGAGTTTCTGATACTTGTTACTCTCCTTGTTCTGTGTTGGTCCAATCCACCAGTGACCAGGTTAATCATCTAGGATCACCTGATACGGCGATACCTCCTGTTGCCCTTTCCTGTTCTAGATTAGTTTCTAGTAAATAGTAATCTACCAAATATAGTTGAACCAACTGTGGTCCCACCCATGTGCATGCTTATTTGGTTTTTAGATAACCATCTTCAGCTGGATAAAATCTTAACACCTTTTTTGTCTTGTCTAGGGAAACATTGCAAGATGGGTGAAAAAAGAAGGGGACAAAGTTTCTCCTGGTGAAGTACTTTGCGAAGTGGAAACAGTTACGTCTATTCCGGAACTTGAATCTTTTCCCGTGTATGTCTGCAAGCCATTTCTTCATCTGATGACTCTGTCTGCATTGCTCAGGATAAAGCTACCGTTGAAATGGAATGCATGGAGGAAGGCTATCTTGCCAAGATTATTCAAGGAGATGGGGCCAAAGAAATTAAAGTTGGTGAGGTAATGAATTTAGAATTGCATGTGCAAACTACACAAAACACAAAAACAACATGGCATTTTGTAAGCCATTGTTCACAGTGCCTGACACAGAAAGCCACTGTGTGAAAAAAATGAATTATACGAAATATTGTAAAATAATGTTATATAGTGAGACTGGCATATAAAATGGTCTCATGCCGGTTTTAAGTTCTCTGATGCATATGTGAGTCATGCATCATCATGCACATGCGTCACACACCTGAGCTTGATTTATTATCCTAACAATGTAAACTGTAGGTAATTGTACTGATGAGATTTGTGTGTGTGATTCACTTACATACAACTATGTAGGTAATTGTGTTCATTATTCTTCTGCTCATGGGCATCCTGCCTTTCCAGCTCATTATCATCGTAGCTTTTTCTTGTCTATTAAATTATGATGATGGTATCAAAGATTCAAAAATTATCCTTGGACTGTCATCCTTCTTAAAGTGTGGCCATCCAACTCAAAACCAATTGGTAGGTAATTGGAAGGAGAAATGTGCTAGATTCTTCCGTCAATCCACTAAAAGACATCAGCAGCTAGCACACAAAATTGAGACCATGTACCGGGCTTATCACTATCATACATAATTTGGGGATTTGTCTATCACCCCCACTCTGTACAATGACTACAATTATGTACATCTTTCCTACATTAATATATTAGAGACATCTATCCTTCAGGGGGAAAAACTAAAAACCAATTGGTGATGAATAAAGTTACCCAGGATCTTATAAGTCAAAAAAATGCTTACAACAATGTGGGACTTATTCTCAGCTTACAACAATGCTATAAAAAACATATTCTTTTGTTTTGTATATGTTGGCAAGAACTTTGGTTTAAGATAAGCTAATTTACCTGCAATGGATCTTAAAACACCTACTCTTTGTGATGCTTCTCTACAAGGCACTTGATTAAGCTTCACCTATTTATTTGTGAAGGTTGATATTGAGTCACTCATAATTCAAAAAGAAAGTCGATTTTTTGAAAAATAGTTCGTGTATGTATTATCCTATTTTGCAGCTAAGAGGAATTTTAAATTTCTTAATTAGGCTATTGCTGTTACTGTTGAGGAGGAGAGTGACATTGGGAAATTCAAGGATTACAAAGCTTCAGCTTCTACAGAAGGTAGTGTAGTCAAGAGCTCTTCCTATCCTCCCCCACCGAAAGAGCAAAAGCTAGAACCAAAAGTCTCGAAGGCTACAGGAATTCCACAAGGAGATCGTATTTTCTCAAGTCCTCTTGCAAGAAAATTAGCGGAAGAACACAATGTATGTACAGTAGCTTATGAATCAATATTTGATTCTTCTATCACTTTCGTGTGTCTTTTCTTGAAAGTCGTGGCCTCGAGTCAAGCTGGGGCGTCTATAAGGATACGAACATGCAAAGTTGATTTGTTGGATTCCATTTCTTATTTTTCATGTTTCATATTGGTTAGATCTACATGTTCCATTTCTTGCTGCAATCTGATATGTATAATATACATGTTACCCATGGCATAGATTACTCTCTCAAACATCAAAGGCACTGGCCCAGATGGTCGCGTTGTAAAGGCTGATATTGAAGATTACTTAGGTATGTCAGACTTTATCCTGTCTAGTACTAGTATTCTATCTAATTGTAACATTTTTGTAATTTTGCTTTATTTACACATCTCTTAACAAATTGTATAATCATCATGGATTCATGGTTGTGGAAATAAATCAGTGTACAGGAAAACATTATGCATTTTGTTTCAATCTGCAACTAGAAAACCCACGAGATTTAAGTTTTGAAATCTCAACCTTTTCTAAGTTGCAATGGAATTTTCTTATTTAACTAGTTAAGTTGGCAATTTATACGATTTGTTTCTTATTTGATGTTAGTTTTTTACATAAATCCTATCTGTTTTCGTCAGGTTTATTTTATTACCTTCCAGATTGAACTATTGCTAAATAGAATCTTCAGTGTGATACCACTATGTGATATGACCTTGATTTATGCTATTTCACACCGGTCCTTTTCAAATCAGTCGTTTATTTTGTTACCTTTTATTTGATATATTCATGTCAAATATACCCTTGTGGTAGCTTTGAACATTGTATGTGTTTTTGCCATAACGGACGTACCTTATTTTCTACGATAGATGGTAGTAGATGTATGCCAGTATAACAGCTTGCTGGGATACCAAACAATGGAGGTTGTCTTTGGTAGAAATATACTAAAGGATATTGAAGTAAATATAAGCAAAACAGGGGGTGTAGATGCAAAAACCCAATGTTCATATGTTAATGTCTTGATGATGAGTGATGACTATGTTCTCAATCATTGTTTTTCTCAATCTTGGAATTAGGATACAATTGCTATGTATCCATAAAACATGGGGTGATGTTAAGAGATGTTTAAACTAGAGATGCTAACAATAACATGTGTTTGAACTGAATGTCCGTTGCCCATCTGTGAGTATTAATTCCGTTTCATTTTCTTTCAAAATTTGTATGGGTAAAATTTCTAAAGCTACAAGGTGAATCCAACTTGTCTGGTATTTGATGTTTGCCATCTATTATTCTTCTATTTAACGTGTGCTTACTTTGATTTCATTTTGTAGCATCTTCTGCCAAGGGTGTTTCAAAGCCGTCAACAAAGACTGAAGTTGGGTCTACTACCCAAACTTTAGATTATTCTGACATTCCAATTTCTCAAATAAGAAAAGTAACTAATCAAGTCTATAATTCTCTCTTTTTTTAATTTTTTACCAATAAAAAAATCTCTTTATTTATATTGCGTAGTTCCTTCTAATTGGTCCTGGATTCCTGGTCAAAACAGGTCACAGCTTCCCGACTGCTCCTGTCAAAACAAACTATTCCTCATTACTATTTAACAGTTGATACGTGTGTAGACAAATTAGTAGGGTGAGCTATTTTGCTTTTAATCCACTCCCAGTTCCAAGTTATTTTGCTTTCTATAACTTATCCAAATTTCAGATTGCGTAGCCAGCTTAATTCTCTGCAAGAGATCTCCGGTGGAAAGCGCATTTCAATCAACGATCTCGTCATAAAGGTCTGTACGATGGATTATACTACCCTACCTTCATAAACTTCTCATATAGTCTGCTCCATTCTATCATCTAAATCCTGATTAGAGCAGGCATGCCTTTTTTCGTATTGTGATGGAAACTCACAACTAGGCACATCCCTAGTTTGCTGGAAAGTCAAATAAAATTCCTCTTCCTCTTAATCTCTTAAATTATATTCTGTTGTCTGAACAGAGGTGATAAATAATGGAATGTAGTTCTGAATTTGTAATACTGTAAGTTGGCTTTTAAACTTCCTAAGGAGCCTATTTAATCCAAGTAACAGAAGTGAAACATAGCGGTGATATTGTAAAAGACATTCTTGTAAAGGGCTTAGGATTTTGTGGATCACCTGGGGCCATCTAATCAGGTGCTTCATTCATATGATTGTTGCCGTATAATAGTAACCTCAAACACATTAGGCGATTATCATGTTCATTTCCCTATTCATGACGACTAGAAAAAAATTAAATAAAATGTAGACATTAAAATGTGAAAGTGTGAAACTGTATAAGTTGATTACGTTCCACATTTTGCCATTTTGGTTCACATGAAAATTCTGTTTCCACGGTCAATGGCTCGCCATTTGCCCATTTGGTTGCATAACCATTTCTTTTTCTATATATAAGAAAGTTACTAACATATGATACTGATTTATCAGATCTTTGTCACATGTAATTCTAATGAAATTTCTCAATTTACCGTCTTCGGTCGTGGTTAAATTGATTTTTTTGTTTGTTTTACGGTTCTGCTCTCTTCTCACTATCAAAGCATCATGTACTGCTTTGATAAGTTAATGTACTGCTTTGAGTGCAGGCTGCTGCTCTTGCACTCCGTAAAGTTCCCCAATGCAACAGCTCCTGGATGAATGATGTCATTCGGCAGTAAGTAAATTGTGGATATTCTTTCTTTAGCACTTGGGGACTTTTTTAGGAGCTTGGCTGCAGTTGCTAATTTGAGATATAGATTTATTGAAAACTCAATCTTGATTCTATAGGAATTTTAATCAAAACGCTTGATTTGCTTCTCTTCTGTAACAAATTATATTTCCAACTGTAACAGGTATAACAATGTTAATATCAATGTCGCTGTACAGACTGAGCATGGATTGTTTGTTCCAGTTATCAAGGTAGTACTTATTAATGATTAGTGTTCTTGGGGAATGAATGTCGAAGCAATAAGCACATACATATTCTGATTTGTTTTTGGGTCATCACTGTGCTGCAGGATGCTGACAAGAAAGGGCTTTCTAAAATTTCAGAAGAGGTTAAAGATTTGGCACAAAAGGCCAAGGAAAACAGCTTGAAGCCTGCGGATTATGAGGTATTCACTGACTTCTCTTGATGGGGAAATAAGTGGTTTTGGACTTTTGGTCTTGGAAGCATAGTTTATAGGTTATAACTGATGCTCACTGAATTTCTTTTGCTTCCTTAGGGAGGGACGTTTACCGTGTCCAATCTTGGAGGTCCATTTGGTGTGAAGCAATTCGCTGCCATAATAAATCCTCCACAATCAGGCATACTAGCTGTTGGTTCAGGTGATATTTTAATCTACAAATCAATGATCAGACCAGATAATATTTTTATATTTTTAGATCTAGCTTGAATGCTCAATCTGTTGTTACAGCTGAAAGGAGGGTTGTACCTGGTTCCGGGTTAGTAGACCAATATCAGTTTGCATCCTTCATGTCTGCCACTTTAAGTTGTGATCATCGTGTGATTGACGGTAGGTTGTTTAATCAGAACCAACCTTTGGAGAAATTATTTGTATGCACGGTCTGTTCCTTGTGCTAATTCTTCATTCTTATGCTTAATCCCAGGGGCCATCGGTGCGGAATGGCTGAAGGCATTCAAGAGTTACATAGAGAATCCAGAAACCATGCTTCTGTGAGCCCACAATGAAGGTTCAACATTTTTGTATTGCTGGTATTAATAAACGGGTCCACCACCTCTTCTGGCCTTCTCCCAATTTGTTTGCTTCTTTAAGGTTCGTCATTATTTTCGGCAAGATCCTGACTGCCAGGCAGTGGCCGTTAATCTGATAGCTTTTTTCTCTGAATGGTTTATCATTCGCCAGGTCAACACAGCAATGTTAGTTTGCTGTAATCCCCATTTGGGGAACTTCCCGTACTTTTTGACGAGGAGATAATCTAATTGTTTACATTTTTGAAATAAGTCGGGATGTATTGAGGAGGGGGGCGTCTTCTTTGATTCTGTAAATCCAGTGCTCATATAAAATCCAAACCATGCATTTATTTTTGGGAGCCGTGTCGTTAATATTTATCTCCTTTTCCGTAGAGGCCGTTTTCGTTGTTTCTTCGGATGTCCTTTGGGCTTATTCTACTTATTGATTGACACCAATAAGCGACATGAGTCTATTTGATACATGATTTGTCTTCATCGTTTGTCGATTGAATCAAGTGATTGTTGAGTAATCATTTACAAAATTGTTTGGAAGGTCGTCATGTACATGTCATGTTCAGTAAAATACTGCAGTTCTCTTTATTTCGGCTCGTTAACGAGGGTAAGATGTTGTGTGGCGAATAAGAAAAAGGGTCCAAACGAATTCTTAGGATGGATCAAAAGGAAGGAAAAAGAGAATCTCAACTCTATATGGCTCAAGCTTAGGCCGACGTTCATCGAATCAAATGTTTGGAAGACAATAAAAGTTACTAGGTTGATCAATTGGTGGCCCAGGAAGTACCCATGCGGTTCTCATAATTGAAGCTACTAGACATGCAAGCTGTGCTAGGTTGCTAGCAATTGAACAATACGTATCGAGGGACTAACATGTTAGCTGTGCTCCGCACCGTTCGCTGGCGATTTTGGGTTTGGAAGGCGTCGATTATTGGAACAGTTGAAGCAATTTTTTAATGGTCTGTTTGGGAACCATGTTTTGGGTGTGGTTACTAAACACGAGTTCTGAGAGCTTTGGAAACCACATGGTACGGGGAGAGTTTTACTAACTGTGCAAACGTGATTTTTTTTTTTTGGAAGTTGAGGTTGCGTTTGAGTCTAATTGCAAAAAAAACAACCCGCCTAATTGCAACTAAAAAAGCCGCATCACCTGCAAAACGCTGATCCAAATGGACCTAAATCTTGACTCCTAGGGTTTCATGTTTGTCTATAAAAGGAGTCTTTGTTACTTACGTTTACAAGGTCTCTAGGATAAGAAAAACATAGCTGAAGACGAAAAGAGAGGTGATTTTTCAAGGTTCCTCACTATATTATAAAAACTTATTTCTTGAGTGGAAAGCTGTGTTAACAAAAACATATAATATATAAAAGAAAACTACAAAATATTGTTGCAGAAAACCGATTGGATCCATTTGGATGGTTGGCTTTGGAATCCAATTTCTTTAAAAAACTGATTACGTGATTTGATGTTCTGAAACTAGTGTCTGAGTTGTTACCATGCGTTTGGGTGAGGGAATAACAAACGGGTAAACGAAAGCCTAATCAGACTTAATTTACACCAATATCCTTCATGTCCTTTCATCTTCTTCCTCCTTCAACACTCAACCCTTCTTCCATCCTCACTTTTCTCTATCCCTTCTCCGGGTCCGACCATACTTTCGGACAAATGCCAACGTCCGGAGGAGTGATGGTCGGGGGAAGCGCTAGAAGACCTCTGTGCTGACGGGAGAGAGGGATTCAAGGATGTACCTTCAGGAGGTCCTCTGAAAGGGAAGATGGGGCGCCAGAATTTGGTCGCCTGAGCGTCGTTGGAGGGGTAATGGGGCGTTGGGTTAAACCTTACTCATGTTTGGGGGATACAGGTTGGGAATTAAAATTTCAACAATAGCATTTTGAGTAAAGACACGATGGCAGTTCAAGTAAATTATTACTAGTGGAGGGGCGTTAAAGAAACTTTATGTGTGGGGCTCACCATAAACTTGTAAAAATTGGTCCCCTCGCGTTTCTTGATCCATGGGTTAAATTTGAAAACCCCAGTTTTGCAAACACTAATTACTATTAAAGAAACTGAGATGTTTGGATGGAGATTAGGGTGAATAGTAGTTTCTCCAAGAAATCACGGTTTAAAACCAACCATCCAAACGTACCCTTGGAAGTAGGGGTGACACTTTGTGTCCGAAATCCGTCAATCCGACCGACTCCGTATTCGAAATCAAAAAAATTATCCGAGAAAAAAAATCCGCAACCGAATTTGTATTCGGATATAAACATCCGTAAAAAACGAAGCGAATATGGATATTGGTACATCCGATTCGAATAATATCCGGTTCGTATTTTATATGCACATATAAATAAAAATAAAATATATATACAATATATATATGAATTAAATTATGTTATTTATATTATATTTAATATTTTTTCATGTAGGCAAAAAATAAAGGCTGAAATTTATTCTTGTTTAGATCAATCAAAAAATGTTTTTAAGTCTATTCGATTTTTTTAACGAATTCGGATATCCTAATTCGGAATGAATTTTAAACTTAATTCGGATGCGAATTTATTCGAATTCGGATCCGAATTCGACGGATACGAATTCGGATCCCTTTCTCATACATTCGATCGGATTCGAATTCGGATTCGTGAAAAAAAAAAACAGATACGAATTTGGATATTGGCACATCCACTTCGTATCCGCTCCGTTTTCACCCATACTTGGAAGTCGTAGTGGCCGAATATACAGGGAATATTTGCATCGGTGGGACTAAAAGCTTAACACTGGATTAAATAACATGTACTCTTCTTTACGTTGCATAAGCAAAATCCGCCAGACCGCAACATGTTTCCAACACGCCATTACCTAAGATCACAGTTGACTTTGGCGTATCCGATCAGACCCATCCTATTAACCGACCGCATATTAAGATAAAAATCTGATCAAGTGATCGTGGGTGTCATTGTTTTCGAATGCAAAGTAAACATTTCGAATGCAAGTGATCAATCTAACTTAACTTCACCATTTTCCACTGAATAAACACCGCAATGGCAGACTTATACAATTCTACCAAGAAGGCACCACTAGATATTATGCATTATCAATAATGTTGAATGTTACAAACTATGACTGGTTCATGTACACGAACGTAATTATATTTACAAAGATGCTCTTCTTCAGAAGCAAAGGAGCAATGGCAGGCCCAACAGAATCTGAATTCTGAAGATATCTAATAGTGACTGTTAATGAATAACAACCCAAGGAGGATCGAATCGCTGTTACTGTGAATGGGAGGTTTGAGAGGTTGATTGAGGTAACCCATAACGAGGATTGAAGCATATGATATGAACTTCAAATCAACGTCTTAAATAGATCCCTGAAAAAGGCATAGCATTGATATGTCAAATGAAGATAGTATAATTTACATACCCTATAAATCAACGCACAGTACATTTAGGGTATTCATTCACGTCCTACTATCTTGTTCCTGAAAAAAATAGCAAAAGGAATTAATTGACAAGTAGATGAATGTCGGAAGAAGATTTATCCAATGGACACTAAGGTTGGAATGTAAAAGCCTAGAATCATGTTGCCATTGCCATCTACACCATGTCGGAGCACACACATAAAATGGGATAGAGACCTTCAGTAATGTTAGTCTGTCAAATAAAGCACATTTGATTACAGATAAATTATGTGTCTACCTGTGTTTCTTACCATTACTTTGTATCATCATTGTTCTCTGACTTGTCTTTGTTGTGAGCATTTCCGTTCAGATGGCTTGAAGTAAAAGTAGAACCATCTTGACTATTTGGATGACGAACGTGATGGAAGTCTAGCCCTATCGATTTCCAAAGTCTGGCGGAGAGAGACGACTGGGAATTTCCATGACCATCTTCAGGTGGAAACTCACACAAAGCCGCGGACTCGGGGTTCAGTTCTGACAATCTTACAGCTCCAAGAATTCTTTCTGGGAGCTCTGAACTAATCTGACTCTCAATCAGGAATGCTAAATCTACAGTTAGCATCTTGATGTAACCAAATGCTAAATGAACAATTGCATTTGCAACCATTGAGGCTCCAATATCGACATCGACTTCAATGAAGTGCTCCCCAACAAGGTACTTGCATTGAACAGCACGCCCAAGAATGCAAATGGCCTGTTCCCCAACTGCCTTACGCACGATCCATGGCCCTTTGACAATGTTCGCTATCAGTTTAAGCCTGGAATTTCGAAATGCATTGTCACCTTTCACAAATTTATCCATGAGAGATCCTTCTTCTATAGGATCAAGTGCCACGAAATACGCAATAGCACTGTAGTTATCCCTCGATGGAACTTGCAAGTTAAAAGCCCATATAAAAGGTTTTCGACCTTGACTAAGTTCTTCGTCAAGAGCCTTCTTTATGCGACTATTTGGATGGTTCACAACTTCACATACTTTAGTCGTGCTCTTGATCCAGTCAAATCCAAGGGGTTTCAGAAGGAATTCACCACCACGGATTTTTACTTTGGTAGAAAGGTAATCAGGACCTCTCACCATAAAAGCATCGCCTGATGGGCAAGCCCAACTGTTTGGACAATTTTCCTGTTCAAGAAGTGGAATGGAGCCTCCTGATTTCGTATTTTCTATCCATTCTATTGCACTATTACTGTTTGTAATAGCCATAAGCAATCAAACCATATATAGTACCTACCAACAGAAATTGTTGAATAAGAAGCAGGCAATGAACAGAAGTTACAGAACTATCTTAAGGTCAAATAAATGGCACGCAACCAATACGATCGAAACATCAAAGTGCTAATTCCAACTGAAGGATGTTCAATGTCCACAAAAACATTTCCGTGTTTGAGTACCTCCCCTAACCAGTACCGATAATACTATGAGCCTTCGTAAAATCCATGGCTCCAAACATAGAAAATGAGCATACAATAGCACATCCTAATTTCATATTCACTGCTGTTTTTGAGGTTCAATGAGCTTCTATTGAAATTGCAGGAGATTAATATTGGACCTCAACTAAAGCATGATCCGAACTTCTTCCCTTGGCTCAACCACTAAACTAGGTTTTCAGCGAAGCACTAGATCACATCATCATCAAACAAATCGATTTAATTGGACCTTATGCATAAGAAGGAAAGTGTAAAATTGGTTTTGAAGAGAAGGAAAACTATAGTTGATAAATAAAAAATCATATCCATGAATTATCTCCATACGCATCTGAAAAATCTTAACATGGCTGGATTACGCAAAATTACGCATAGTGCATGAACATCCTGGTCGAAACCCAGATAATGTTGTGAAGACCCAATTAGTGGTGGTCAACCAACTCCAAGGTTAACGGAGCAGATCATACTTTATGCGGGACTTAAGATGAGACATTACACAAAGCTTCTTCCAACAATCCCAATTTCAATTGATACCCTCTTTGAGCTTCACAAAATCATAATTCTGATATCGCGTAAGACCCTGCAATCATGCTAACAATCTCAATATGAAGTCAAACCAATTCGGGTGTGAAACCAACAATCAAGCCTTATAATCGCATTAAACACTTATAAATTGCACCTTTTAAGAACATTACCACCAATTTAACCAAAACTACGGATTTCCCTCTCTTTCTCTAACCCTACCCGGAAAAAAAATGGAAATTTACCAACAATTCTCCACCGATCCAGACGGAAACAGGTTTTCCGTCTTCGAATTGAGCACCTGGATTCCGTCCGCGATCGATCTGGGTCCGGAGTCTTCTTCGCAGGGATCGATCGAATCGAAATCCCAAATATATCGCTGGAGAAGGAGAAGGAGAAGGAGAAGGAGAAGGAGAAGAGATGGAGTTTTTTTTAATATTTTATATAACTTTTGTTTAGCCAATAGAGAGAGAGAGAGGAGTTGAAGAGAAGTGTTGGATTTTTTTGTTTTGTTTTGGAAGAAGACGACAAAATAGTTGGTGACGTGGAGACAAACATACCATTTTTATTGTGGTTGTCTTTTTCCTTTTTTATTAAAACAAATTGTTGTGGTCGGTATTTTGCTCGGAATTTGTTCTATTTGACTTGACTCACAACCTCGACTGGGTTCCAACGAGTCGAACATATGGTAAATATGGTTGTATGCGTATCATAAATCAAACTCAACTCATAAATCATATGGTAAATATGGTTTTATACAAATGACAAAGACAAAATCATAAATCAAACTCAACTCAGTAGGAGTTTAAATATGGTAAATATGGTTGTACATGTATCTATACATGTCTAACTAAACAGGTACGAGTATATACTCGTTTAAATGTTGTTGTATGCGTACCCGTCTCGTATCTATTTAAACGTCTAATTATACTTTTATTATTTTAACTATATATTATATATTAATTTATATACTACTTTAAACAGGCAAATTGGTAGAGGGATACTCCTACTCATCTCATTTATTAAACAGGTAAAACGAACACGGGTAAATGAGTATGATTTTTTAAATGGATACAAAAACCGTACCCGTACCCATTTATTAAATGAGGTGGGTAAACAGATAATACTCACTCCAGTTACACTTCCTATTCAAGTATTTAAATTCAGAAATTCATTTCCAACATTTTTTTCTTCGGTTAGGCATACCTTTCGCGATTGCCGAATGAACTTCTCCACCTTATTCATCAGGCCCGACCCATAACCGGAGCAGGGTGAGCTCCTGCTCCGGGCCTCATTTTGAGGGGGGGCTCAATTTTTTTTGATATATGTACATGAGCTTATTGGGTTGCAAAGAAGATTAGTACCAGCACATAGATATTTGCTAGGACGACAAAACTTTTCAAGTGATATTGCATTAAGTAAGTAACAATTTTATGATTTAAGCTAGAAGGACAAAATTTTCCAAATTTAAGGGTCTTATTGTTAATTTTCGCACATGACCTCAAAAATTTCCGAGACGACCTTGTTATTCATCAGTACCTTGATTAACTTGACTTTGTAAATGTATGTACGATATATTAGACATATCACGTAAATATGATCATGTATATTTACTGGAAATTGTTTATTATAACGGAGTGCGTGGTCGATCATACTTGGATTTTAGTGTGTCCCTCCCTTTGAATGTTCTGAATTCTAATCCTGCTATTTTTTAAAATCTAATTCAATAAAAAACGCAATGGGAAATAATATTGAATCAGCGGCAAGTGACGATGTGAAATCGGAGGACGTCAGCATTTTGGACTTATTGATAATGAATATAAAAAAAACTCATGAATTACAATAAACATGTGTATTGTTATTCGTCGTCCGTAAATTACATAAATCATCCGTACTAATTACCATTTTGTCTTTCACATTCCATTTAATACATATTTCGTCATGTCTCTTAATTACCCTCAGTGTTGAACGTTTTAATTAAACCGCAAGTGCACGACCGCGATGAAGCGGTGACAAGTACGGGTCGTCCTCAGGGAGGTGAGCATCATCTTGTTTATCAGAAATCAAGTGGCAAAAATTGGGGGAGAAAGATTGATTATGCTACTCTACACTAAACTACGCTATGAAGTATGAAATGCGAACGAAACAAACAAACAATGAAATGACAACTAAGCTAAGGACAAAACAAGAATGCTGGAATACAGAAATGGGAAAACCCCTAAGGGGTGGAGTGAATGCACACAAGCAAAGAGGTGGGTGTTGAACACATTCTTTAAGCACAATTAAAGGTGGTGTTATCATGCATATGAAGTGTCTAAATGTTGTGGCAAAACCTATCAATCTATTCACCAACTTAGTTGATTAACATTTACATATGCAAGATGTTTATTTCAGAATCTAAACAAGCATGAGAGGTGTCTAATTATTTTGGCAAAACTTATCAAGTTATAAATTCTATCCTAAACAAGCAAGCATACATTCATGTTTTATCAACACATCAAAAATAAATCATCCATCTCATTCTCTAATGCATGTATGAACATCTACTCCACCCCCAAAGGGGATGGAACTACTCACTAAACATTACACTAATTATTAAACTAAGCAAAGAAATCATATTAAAACTAAGCTAGAAATAAAAGACGATTAAACTAAAACATGCACAAACAATAAAAGAAGAATAAACAAACAATGAAAGAAACACAAAACTTTATTGATAAAATGACTCACATTTCAAGTAGCATCCTCCTACTTTAGTGTGTGCTTCAAGGCCTCACTTCTAGTAGGAAGAATAGCCACTTAAAATATGGAGTGATTACAATGGAAGGTGAAAAATTCTATTTATAGCCAAAGAAAAAGGCAATCCGGGACAATCCCCCGATGTGGGACTAAACCAATACCAAAAATAGCCTAAACAAACATTAATACACGTCCAGGAGAAAACTTGGCGGATTTGGGCCAAAACAGACCGCCAATTGGCGGTCTATATGGTCTGGATCCGGCTGGAATTTATTCTGGGCTTTGCTTGGTGTATTTGGTGGTCTTGGATGCATCTACTTCGTTTATTGGAGCTCCGACCCGAATCGAATTGCTAAAATACTCCCCATGATGGTGTGGAGTATTCTGTTTTGCTCTTAAGTCTTTCTGTCTTGCGTTCAGGTCCTTCTCCCTTGCATCTTGGTCCCTAGATCTCACAATTCAGTCCTTTTTCCCAGCTTTTGGGTCCTTTTATGCTTCATCTTTTCAAACCTATTTATTCCTGAAAACTAAACATAAAACTCGTGACATAGCATTGTTTAGGTGAAAGATAATGGATATAAGATACAAATATGAGCATGAAATGATGTCAATCACTCAGTCTCTCAATTAGTCTCAATTCCAGTACCAACAACAAGAAAATGTATGACGAACCGTCTGAATCCTAGCCAGACCCTCCCCTCTCCCTTTAATTTTTTTGATTTTATATGATGTGTTATTTCAAATTATTTCAGGTTCCGTTGCAAGATTTTGGTGGTGACGAGGTGAGAGAAAAAAACACATACGTAAATAAACGGATCAATATCTGGAGTACAATAATAGGGTGTCGAAACAAGTACCTCGTAAGGGCGGCACCCCCGCATTCATACTCCGATTTTATTTTTCATGATTATTTTTTCTTGTAGTATAAACAGAGAAGAGCCTATTGGGAGTAGAGATAAGTAAAAAGAAGAGAATGACAAAATGTTATTTGGCACGGGCGAGTTAAGTAATTCGCGAGCGACGTTTAGCAGTTCAGTTTGAAGATAAGTAATATTGTAGCATGGAATTAGATGGTCAACCGGGCTTTGATGGTGACGAGGATGTTAACATCTTAAGCTTAATTAATGTTGAATATGAAGAAGAGTTTTGTGGACTATGATGAATACAAGTAAGACTCTCAAATTATGCTCGAGCTCGGCTCAATAAAGCTTGACTCGAGCTCGGGTTGTTTATTAAACGAGTCAAGCTCAAACACCAAAATTTGCTCATTTAATAAACGAGACGAGCCCTAGCTAGACTCGGTTAGCTCGATAAGAGCTTGTTTGTCTTGTTTAAGTTTATGCACATATTACATATATGTCACAAATAAACATATTATTTTCTATATCCCAATTACCTAAATGTAGACCATATAATTTATAAACTTTCTCATTTATATGTTAATGATGTTTATAAAATGTAAATAGTATGTTTTACAACAAGTTAATCAATGCTTAAACGAGTTGAAAAGCTTGTTGAACTTAAACGAGCAAACGAGCCAAGCTCGAGCTCGCTCGAGCAGAGCGTCTGAGTCGTTTATTAAACAAGTCGAGTTCAAACAAGGTAGGTTTGGCTCGTTTAGGCTCGTTTACACCCCTAAATACAAGGAGAAGTTATTTGGAAGAAATTGAGGATTTTAGTGAAAGGAAGTCCATCAAGTAACAACCAACTCTTGATCGACTTCCATAATTCGGCCCACAATTCATTTAACAGATGACTTGGAGATCACTATTGGGCATCGAGTTTATCCTTAGTCTAGTCTTGTAGTCCAAGTGACGCAAAATATGCTAGGAAGCCAGACATGAGCTCTGACAGAGACCATACGTGACGTAGAGTTTTGGGGAGAATCCACTCCACCAAGCTTGGAAAAAAAGGGAGGAAAGAAGAAACAAGAGTTGTTGGATTCAAAAACAAAGTTGGGATTTTTGCTTGGGTACACTTGTAAAGACCCCCTATTAGACCTTTGCTTCCCTATAGTTTTATATTGGTCATGTGCAAGTGCAAAGTCTAGTAATTGCATTTGTACACTTCCCTCATGTCTCAATGAGATTCCCACCGACGTTAGTTTAATTTGATGTTCTTTTGATTTAATTTGTTTTTTGATTAAGGAACTTCTATCAATGAGATTGAAATGCTAGTTTTGTTATTACAGTTTTCAGGAGAAGGAAACTGCATTCCAATCCGAGCTTGCATTCCTCTCCCGTTTCCACCACAAACAACTTGTAGGTCTCGTTGGATATTGTAAAGAAGACGAGGAAAGACTCCTAGTGTACGAGTTCATGAAGAATGGAGCTCTTTTCGACTACCTCTACTCAACCACCGCAACAGGTGGCTTCCTAGATTCCTGGAAGATGAGAATCAAAGTATTACTCGATGCCTTACGAGGTATTGAGTGTCTCCACAGCTATGTTTTCCCACCCATAATATACCTAGACATCAAATCCTCTAACATCTTGCTCAATGCAAATTGGACAAGTGTCGGATTTCAGCCTTTCGCTTCCTGACAGAGTTCATCCTTCAGCTAAAGTCGTGGACACGGTTGGCTAGATAGACGTCGCCGAAGTGATTGGGAAGATGATGGTAGACGTCGCCGGAGAGGTGGAGTGGATTTTGGGATTTTGTTGGGGAATGAGTGATTGGGAAGAGGAGGGTAGAGTTTGGACAAAATTGGGGATTTTGGGGAGAAAGAGCACGTGAAGGAGTCGAATTTATGAGACGATTTACTATATAAGGTTAACCAAATCACGAACTTAAGAATTATGTTTTCTATAATAATTGTTAGAACCAACAGAACGTCAAATTAAACTAACGACGTCAGTGAAAATCTAACAGAGACAGGAGGGAAGTGTACAAATGCAATTGCTAGATTTTGCACGTACACATGACTAATATAACACTATATGTGAGCAAATGTCCAATAAATGGATTTTACAAGTGTACCAAGCAAAAATCCCAAAATTTGTTACTCTCCCTCATTTGGGATGTTTTCTTTATAAAAGCATAAAACAATATAAAATGGGGTTATTACAAGGAACACCATGTTTGGTGATGTCTTCAGACTGGGAACCTTCCTCTCTGGTTCCTTTGCTAGTGAGATTTTTTTTCTTCTAAATGCCATAAACTTGGCAGTTGAACCACCAAGTTCTGGGAGGAAAATTTCTAAGCCAACCGTCGCAACATAAATGGAACCATGTGGGATTCGTTGTTATGGTTTTTTCTGAAGTTTTTCGTTGTTTCTACCTTCTTGGTTTAACATAATACCTCACTTTTTGCACTCATCCCTACTTCAATAGTAATAACTTCTTTTACACGTGGAAGAAAAACTTGGTAAACACCCATACCAGCAATCCTAACATGAGTGGAACATTCATACTTTGACAAATACTTTTAGGATCCCGGGATGACTACGCAAGAATCCACCCATTTTCCCACGTGGTTTCCACGTTGGACGAAATAGGTTTGGTGCATTTTGTTGGTGGTATGTTGGTACCTAGAGTTCAAAATAGGTATTGTTTGGCAAGTCAATTCGGTAGCTTTTTGCCTAAAATTTTCAGCCAACGGTATTCAATGGTTTCCTTTGAAACATACTTTTACACGGTTAACAAAGAGCAAAACAACACTACTCTCCTTTTCCTCCATCTCTATTGGTTTTCTCCGCCTCTTTCTTTGCTACGTTCCCTACCCTTCAAACGCCTTCCACGTACCTTTCCGGTCGAATCTTGAAGCCTTTTTTGATCAAATATTCAAGCAACTTCCGCCTTACTGCAAGTTTTCTCCTCTTCATCCATTTTTTGAGACCACCCGGTGCCCTTGGTACCTTTTTTAAATCCCAAGTTTGGTTTTTTGGTACATTTCATATTCGAGTAAAATTAGATTTTCTTTTTTTTGTTTAGATCGGGTTAGCTTCTTTTTTGAATTTCAACTTTTGTTATGTGATTTTTTTAACTTTGGTGCTTTATTATTTAGAATGTTTTTTAGTTATTTTAACGCAAATTTATGGAGTAATGTTTTGATTTTAAGGCTTGTATCAACAAACAGACTAGTTATTTGTGTAAAATAATATTTTAATGAAGTTTAATACCTGAAGTAATTATTTTGTTATTTTAGTTTGGGGTTATATAGTTTGTGTAGGATCATGAGGGTCTCTAATTCTAATCACTTTTAAGCTAATTACCTACATGTTTAATCAATCAAAGATATGCAGCGGAATTTAAAACTTAATACAAGTAAGTAAAGCAAACCACAATGATGACACCATATTTTTATAGAGGTTTGGCCTCCCGCCTACTTCCTATCTTGCAAGCTCCGCTCGATCTCCCTCGAGCTCTGCTCGCGTCTTCACTATCAATCTCGTTCCGGGCCGAGATTAAACCTTTTACAAAACAAGCTCCATCAAGACCCTCGTTAGCTTGACTTTCTTCTCTCACAATCCGAGAGGAACACTTCGGCCTTTCACCGAAGTCGTTGCTTCTTTACAACTGAGATCTTGAATGGAACACACTCTCTAACTTGAGCACACTTAGCTTAGGATGTGGAATTGATGCTAAGATGTGGAAGTTTAAGCTTGGAGAGTATGATTTGGGGAATGAGATACTTGAGAGTTTCTCTTATGTGTATTTGACAAATGGAAGTGTAAGAGATGTCAAATTGCGTCAAAGGAACACCTATTTATAATCTCCTAAGGTATTATAGTCATTGGGGATGAATTGGGTAAAGATTGTGTAAGAAACACAAAACAGAAACTGACAGGACCCAATTCTGAGTAAGTTCGATCGACCAGATCGGGTTGAACGGTCGACCGTTTGGCAATTTAGAACTCGGTTCGGTCGACCGGTTTAGAAACGGTCGACCGACAAAGGTTATGATTCAGGTACACTTAACTGATCGGTCGAACACCGAGATAGGTTCGGTCTACCGATTCACACCATGGACTTTGGGGTTGACAAACAAGATCATATTCGGTCGACCGAAACAAGGTCCACGGTCGACCAAAAATCGTCAGACACTTTAGGTTTGTCAAGAGACATAAGTTCAGTCGACCGAACAAGGTCCTCGGACGACCGATACACAAAATGTATTTGGGGTATTTGGAGATAATACAAATACGACTGTTGGGTATAATACGACAAAACAAACGGTCGGAAAAATATGTTAACTCGGTCGACCGAAAAGGTCTGGACGGTCGACCGAACTTGGGCAGTTAAACATTAACAGAATATATGATCACTCGGCCGACCGAACAGTCTGTTTCGGTCAACCGAATGTGGTCAAACTGTTCAGGTTTTGGTTTAGTGTTTTCCGGTCTAAGTTTGGGTGGTCTATTGAAGTCCAAATAATGTGAAATTTCGTGTGTGACGTCTATAGGGAACCTAGTGTGTGTTTGAGTAGTTTTTAGCTCAAGTATGCTTAATTACACAAAACTCCTAAGACTCAAAGAAATACAAATTACATGTCTTCAATTTAGCCTATAGATGTTGAAATTTGGTTGATTGTGAATAATGTATGAAATTTGTTTGGATTGTTTTATTTAAACCGAAGACTAACTCTTTTTTTTGTTAATTATGTTTCAATAGTTTCCAAAATGTTGACTTCACACGATTGTCACGGTCATGTTAACCATTCAGTCCTAGTACTTCAGAAAGATCATAGATCATCTTCTATTCTCGAAAATGTAAGTGTTTTGATTTTCAATTTAAAAATTCTGTGTATTGGTAATGGTTTATATTAGACCTTAAGTAATTAATTTTCTTTTTCACGAGCCTTTGACGGATATTCGAGCACGTCATTCAGGTCAACACGTGAAATGCGCAAAATGGAAGGGTGTGAGATTTGTTAGTGATTGCGGGATTTGGTACCGTGTCTCGATTGCAATGACTGGAACTGGATTGAAATCTGATCTGTTCTTTTGTGGAAAGGTGGAGGCCTGAGACACACACCTTCCATTTTAGACACGGGGAGATGATCATCACGCTACAAGACGTAGCTATGCTTAGTGGTCTTCGTGTTGACGGGTTGACGATGTGTGCAACCTTAGATCATGATTGGACTGAGGTTTGCATGAATCTATTGGGTGTTGAAGAAGAAGAGGTGACAACTGCAGTGAAATGTGGATACATGTCATTGCAGTGGTTGCAACAAAATTATCAAGTTGTGGAGTCAGATACAACAGATGAGCAAGTTATGCAAAACATGAGAGCCTACATTTTGTTTCAGTTAGGATCCATGATAGTAGGCGATAAGAGTGGAAACAAAGTCCACCTTAGATATTTATTGTTGTTGGAGAATCTATTTGATTGTTGAAACTACAGTTGGGGAGCTGCATCATTAGCTGTTCTGTAACATGCAAAAGACCATTGTTACTACAGGTGTGTTCAACTTGTACTTCTTCACTTGAAAACATTCTTTACTCTGACTGTAAGAGGCATGTATCCTCTATTCACACTCTTTCTTCAAACAACCAGCTGTAAATCTATTTGGCCTAGACGTTAACACTTTGAATTGGATACTTTTCCGTAAATGTTATTCCTTCAACTCATGCAACAGATCTTTTTTTGTGGAGAAAGTTTTATGCAACCAATAACTCCGTCCATCTTCTAAGTTATCGTATTCAGTGTATGCAACAATACGTCTATCGACATTTCCAATGACTGAATCTTCAATCCAGCTCTCGTCAGGCTCTATGTCTGGTAAGTGCCTCAAATCTGGTAGTAATGACAATGACGGCAATTCATTACTAACAACGACTACATGTACGTTGTTAGCAGGTTCTCGATTAACTACGTCTGTCATATGATGAAACATGTTCTGCAACTCCGGAAGTGGAGTTGAATCTACATCAACAATGTCTATCTCCTCACCATCCATCTGACCATCTGCTTCATCAACATTTGTCTCATCACTCTCTCCATCTTCAACCCATCTTCCTTGAGAATGTAACTGAACTACGTCTTCTTCATAATTACTAATATCTGGTGTGTGCTCATATGGTTCAAAAAAAGACTAAGGAACTGCCGACGATGGACCTGCTTTATATTGGCTATATGTATGTGTCATTGGTTGATAATCCTCTGACTTTGGTGCCCAATAGTGTAGTGTTTGGGTTATTTTTGAACAAACAATACAATCGTATCCACAAAGTTAAATAAAGATAACATCATAGTCGTGCTCTGATCATCAAAAACTTCAGCATATGTATACTTTTCATACGGTGACCATTTGCAGGTTAACTTCATAAACTCCCTTTCTTGGAAACCACAAACTCGACAAATTGTTTCACAAAGATCATCATATCGCATTTCAGTATTCACATTAAGCATATGTTTGTAACAACCTTCATATTCAGGTACCCAATCCACGAATGTAACAATTCCATCGAAAAACCCATAACCAATTCGGTACTAGAGGTTATTACTTCGAGTGTACAAAATCTACATTTCATACATGAAAATAACAACAATACATGCATTATATTTCATATCAAAATCCAAAAAATCAATAAACAAAATGAAACCCTGGCCTGAACAGTGATTGTCGCCAAAGAGAATGAGTAATGGGTAGTGGGGAATAATTTGGGTGTGGGAGAAGGAAGATGGGGCTGGCAATCCCATTTTAGCCCTAGACAAAAACGACAACTCCGATGTCGTTTTCAACTAGGTTCAAAACGACATCCGAAATGTCGTTTTCTACCATGTCCAGAGCATGTCCAGAAACAAATGTTCTGGACAGGTTGAGTAAAACTGACATCTGTGATGTCGTTTTTAGTTAATGAAAACGGCACCACATGTGTCGTTTTTAATGTGCATAGTTTGCCAAATAAGTTTCTGCGGTGCATATTCTTCAGATTATTATTATTATTTTGAAGAAAAAAAATCCTTATGTATAAGTGCAAACAACAATGAAAACACATTTGTGTTTCCACATAAATTACTGCACTGGTTTGCCAATCCTGTTGGATCGAAATCAAATCGTACCATAAAACGTAGAATAATATTATTAAACACACATCCACACTTAAATGGAACCATAATAACGTGAGAACATAATAATACAATCACAAAGGATTGTGATACAATGTTAATTATAAAACAATATGTCAAAAATATAGTAAGAGAAACTAAAAAACTAGTAGGTTAAATAGAAAAAATCTGCCGAGGTATTTTGGTACATGACAATGGGTATACTGGGATGGTTGTCAGGTTTGGAAGGTTTAATTGTAATTAGTATATTTCCAATGGGTTGTAGTTTACTTTTTGGAGGAGTAATTTGGAATATGATGGAGGGTATTTTGAAGTGATGGTGTTTTGGACTTTTAGTCACACAGTGAATGTGAGTAAGGAAAGCCATGAATGTGTGGTAGCTCCTTGGTTCCGCTAGTTGAAGGTAAATGTAAATCGTAGTTTTTTGACCGATGATGTTTTACCTCCATTTTGTGAGTATATCTTATTTTTCAGGAGGTTGATGGTGATGGGGTAAGTTCCAAACAAGGTTGAGATTTTTCGAAGGAGCTCGTGGGTGACTTGAAACATACAACTTATTCATCTGTGTTAGACTTGATTAGCGAGAAGGAGGGTCTGCATCCAGAGGGTTCTAAGCTAGCTGAGGTGTGAAGTCCTCATCCTTAGATCAGTCTATAGTTAAATTTTGTAGTCAACTTCAATAGGACCTGAAAAACACAAGAACCATACAAATACTTGGTGTCACATTATCCACAAACATAAAACAACATAACCACGTTATCCACAAACATAAAACAACATTATCCACATTAGATATAGTTTCAGGCAACCACATTGAATGCAATAACCCAAACTTGAAGGAGGTTATTAAATTAAATGAGGAGAAAATCACAACGACAATAAAAAATGAATTTAACTAACAAAATTTATACAACACGTAAAGGTTAATAGAGAACATAAAATGATAGAAAAAATACAAATAAATCATGAAAATATGCCTACATTTCTGAAAGTTATTGGAGTTTCCTCCCGCAACCGCTAGAAAGAGGAGGAAGGATGCTAGGGTTTGGATTTAGGATTTTGTATTTCAAAACTAAAAAAAAGTAAGATCGTGAGTCTCATTAATTGAACGTTGGGTGTATGTACAACATGGAGGGAGAGGGTGTGAGATTTCATTGGTTGCGGGGGATTTTGGAGATAGAGAATCAATGAGTGGAGCAAAGGTGGTAGAGAAATGGCGGGAGGTGAAGTTGTGGAGTTTGAAATGGAAGTGCGATGGTTTGCTGATTGGGTTGTTTTGCTGACGTCGATGTTCACGGAGTTGACAGGAATATGAGTACTGAATCCTTTAAACCATACTTTTATATGTCTTGCATTCTTACCTTTTTATTTTATTAATATTTTCTTAAAAATCCAAAATCACAAAATGTTTTCTAACCTACATAATAATAATAATAATAATATAAGTTGGGCGACAATCTACCACGATCGTAGAATATTCCATTCCGGACCACCTCTAGTCGTCTCTACTTCCTCCACCCTTTCCCACTTCCCGATCCCAAATTCTCAACTCCACGAAAAAGAACCGAAAACGACTTCTCATTTTCTGCGCCTACACACACTATAAATACCCCCTCACTCCCCACTCCACTCCACTCCGACCCCGATGGCCCCGACCGCCGACGAAGCGGCGCGAGTGTTGGACCTCGCGAAGCAGCTCCACGGCTCGGCCTCCTCCCTCGCCTCGCGGATCTCGGCCGAGGAGCAATCCCTCCGCCGCCGCGCCGCCGCGATCGACTCTGATCTCCGCCGCCTCCAGCGCGAACCCGGGCCGAAGGTGAGGTTTAGGTTTGCGAGGGGTTTTCGCGAGTTCGGATCTGATGGTTCGGTTTTTTAGGTGCAGGAGGAGGTGTGTCGCGCCAGGAGGATTATAAGTGATGGGGATGTGGCGTGTTTTCTTCCCAGCAAAGCGGGTGCGGCGGTGGTTGAGTTGGGGTTTGTGAAATGGAAGTTGAGTTTGTGTGGAATGATGAGGTGATTTTTTATTTATTTTTGGTTTTAGGTGGTTTTCTCAGGGCGTTTCTTGGACCGGTTGATGTTCGGGCGACGAGGAAAGATGTCAGATTGAAAGTTAAGGAGGAGTACAATCAGTACAGAGTGAGTCAGTTCTTTCGGATGGTGATACTTGCTTTGCTCGTGGTTTCTGCTTGGTGAATTGTGGTGCGTATATGTGAAACGTGGGTATCCAACTCAAAACAATTGGTGATGACGAGAGAGACCCTTCAACTTATAACTTAAGAGAAATTTTCTAAATTCTCCAATTGGTGCACTGTGGTGCGTATATGAGTGATTAGTGTTCCAGGAACTTAAGAAACGATGATTTGATAATGTATGAGTATTTCATGGGCAAATGATTGATTTTTAATGCCTTTTTCTGGTTAAGGTCAAGTGAGATAATTGTAGCTGAAAGCCCAAGTGCTCAAACCCCGAGCTATCTGAGTCTAAGCTTGTTTCAGTGAGTTACATAGTGTAGTTGAACTGAATTCTCGAACTTATGCTTTAATCTTTAACAAGTCAGTGAAGACACTTAATTTCAACAACTTTGCTTTTGACCAGCCGGTGAAGTATTGTTGGATCAAATTCCGCAATGGCATGGTTTTGTCCTGAATGCAAGGCATGTCGTGCAGCAACAACAACAAAGCCTTTAATCCCAAACTAGTTGGGGTAGGCGCATGTCGTGATCAAATAAATTTTCACTTTTTTCAGGGATGTGGATAATTATTTTAGGCAATAGCAAAAATGAGTGTTATAGTTTTTAATTTAGGTTTCATGAATTATACTTGATATACCTTGAACCAAGGGTAAAAATAATGGAATCCAATATCTTTTTTTGCAAAGTATCCTCAATTTAACCATGAACAGAATGGTAAATTTCGTTATGGAATAGGAACCAATAAATTGCAACATGTTTACCAATCAAAATCATTGTAACATGTTTTGGGTTTATTGTTGACATTGTCTTGGAGTTCATTCCAACCATGATTAGCTCAAGGCAGCTTACTATTGTGATAGCTCAGACCCTAATTGTTATTAGCACGATGTTTTACTTGTCTACTAGTCATTAGATCGTGTGTCAGGTAACCTTGCTTTTGTGCCTTTCAAATTGTATATGATGAAGTGTTGTTTCTTCTCTATGAATGACATTGCACAGGATAGGACAGCCTTTGTATTCTTCCTCTTCCCAGTCATTTTGCTTTGTTTAAGGAGCTGGGTCTGGAATGGGTGCTTTCGCCCTCCCGCAGTTCAATTGTATCAGGTACACAATCTTTAGATAGCGAAATCTGAACATAAGTTTTTTATTCTTATTATTTTATATTTCTTCTTGTGGAAATTCTTTACAGGCTTGGCTTTTATTTCTTTACACTAGTTTAGCCTTGCGAGAGAATATATTAAGAGTAAATGGAAGCGACATCCGTCCATGGTAACATACGATCTTCATTCATTTCTTTCAAGATGAACCGCTCTAGAATTAATATGGAGGAAAATTCTTTATTACTTTTCTAGTTCAGATCAGGAACTGAAGGATTTCTGTCTTTAGGCTTCATATTTTTATTTTGCACAAGGGGTTGCATATGGTGAAGTAAAAAAAAAGCTTTACAAACAGTTATAAACTTACAATGACAACCTGAACCATGCCATGCTTTTAAGGTTATGATGTACATAAACATAGCTTTATTGACAAGAAAACGATGCTAATGATTAGGTGTCTCAATAACTTAAGGTACATGTATGATTTTTTTATTTTCCTCATTTTGTTTGCTATTTCTTTGCTTTTCTAGGTTTTAAATTTCTTCTATTCACTTACAAGGATGGATATTCTTTTCCAATGTAATTTCCTCCTTGAGGCAAAATGGCATTATTTTCTCCTTACAAAATATTATAAACATTAACTTTCCTGCCCAGCAGACAAAGCATCTTCTCTTTCACTTTGTCAAACAAAATTGAAGGATTGCCTTGAAATTAAATTGTTTATATGCGACTAGGCTTCTAGGCCATCATAATAAAGATTTAGGAGCATTATTGCCGGCTTATGTAGGTGGATATGCCATCATTATTGCGCTTTGTTCATGGCACTTGTGAGCCTCACATGGGAAATTAAAGGAGAGCCTAACTGTTCTACACAACAGGTGCTTTTCGTTATTCTACTTAAACATTGTTAGTTTTCTTGAATTTTTCCAATCAATCTTTAGCAACATATATTTTGCATGTAGAAAGGGGTAGAATTGTTCTTATATTGGGCTATGATGCAAGGTGTAGCCATGCTTCTACAAAACAGGTACCAAAGGCAGAGATTATACACGCGCATTGCACTGGGAAAGGTACAATTCGTACTGCGAAATCCAGCCCCTGGCACAAAAATGCAGTTAGTGTCTTTTTTTACACTTTAGGACTGTGTCTCCTTCCCTCACTGTCTCATATTTAGTCTAGCTGATGTCAGGCCACAAGCCTCAGCTTAATTTCAGTATGATTTCCTTGACTTAAATTTTCTGAGCTTGTATTATACCGTCATTTATTGTGGTTATACTAAACAATAATTCTTGAAATGACCTGAGCTTTCAGTACTTGAGCTAGATGCATAACGCATGATCTTTTCTTGTGGGAATTGATGCAGCATCTTACTGAATCACCTCCCAGTGGTTGGTTTGATGGGAGGTTAAAATTTGCCAGGACTTAAAGCATATTTGAGTTGGGCTCTTCTTCCCTAAAGTTTTCACCTAATCTAGTGTCATGACTATAGTATTGAGAAGTCATCTAGCAGGCCAAGGCCTTTGGTTTTGACAAGTTTACTATTCCATTGTGAAGCCGGAGTTGTAATTTAGCCAAAAAGAAAATATAACATAAAGAATTCATGACTGTTCTCTATCTCAATAACTTCTAGATAAACCAGGCATGCATATTTTGTTCCACAAACATTTGCTACATGGTTCAGGTTCGGTAAGGCTGGAAACATGTTCTAATTCAGAGGCATACTTATGTAGTGTGAATTTTGAAGCCAACAAAAATGGACTAAAGGTGTAGTCCGTAGTGTAATATGGTATTTTTCTAGGTCAGAAGTTCCCTCCTGTACCTCGGAGAATTTTGCCACCTTTTTTTATTAATAGAAGTCATAATTGAACGGGCTGAGGCCCTTCTGGGCCTGAGTGGTCATGCCGTGGCTATGCTGTCCGGCTACCACATCCCCGTTGTACAATTTTCCCATTTACTAATATGAATATAGATGTTATTACCAATAAAAAAATTGAATATGGTGAAGGATTTTGTGGGCCTTTTGGTGTTCGCAATTTTATGGATTAAAATAGTTACATTCACAGAATATTAGGATGAAAATATTTGAAAGTGTCTTGCTACCCTTCAAAAGCTTCATATATGGTGTTTGCCTTGTCATGGTATCCCATTTGTTGATTCATTCTAGTAGTTGGATATATAGTTCTTTGTAAAGACAGAAAGAGCAGGACAGGGTTTTTTCCAATATCATGCTTCTCCATAATGTTTTGTAATGCAGGCAAGGAGCATGGATGTCGTGTGGGGAGAAACTGCTGCAGTAGAGGGTCAATTGCTGCTGCTGTGTCCTGTTCTTTTTACTTTGCAGGTCTCGGATTTCATTTGTCCTATTAAAGTTGCTATCCAGCTTATTTATTTATGGTTCAGTACGTTCCAAATTAGCAAAAGCAAAGATCAATCTCAATGATAACAATATACCTCTAGAAAAATGTCATAAACAAGTTAAATTTTGCAGGAATTATGGCATATATTCTGCTCATAACCTGGGCCATGTATTCATTATAAATTTATAATCATGTGTATGGAGATCCGTTGCATTTCATGCATCAAGTATACATTAGTGTTTTTTGAAAATGTCGTGATCTATAGATATCATTTCTATCTTGGAAAATGTGCATGTTTTTTTTGGGGAGAGCTTGTGGTACTATGTGATTTAGGACTAGATTTGATTTCAATAATGTCGCTAGATTGTTCATGGAAGCTCAAATGTCTAGACATTTAACTAATGTTATTGGAATAGCTCATTAGCAAATGAAATTTGCTTCTTGTAGGGCTTTGAAGCATATGTTGGTTTATTGCTACTTAAAACTGCTCTGCATGGTGTTTCCCCAGAGTGGCAGGCAAGTATTTCTTGATTGATTATGCTATTACTTATGTTGTTTGTATTGCACCTTTGCAACTATGTTTTTATTCTCTTTATCTTTTTGTATCTCTCTCTCTCTCTTATTATCATATCTAACTTCTTATGGATACTGGAAAGAAGGCATTCCTACTTTAATTCAGTGTTTATTTCACCAAAGGAAGTTGACCTTAAAATGTGGCACTGAATTACTGACGAAAGGTTTAGTTTAGTATGCATTTAATACATCTAATACGGTTTTGAAAGAGGCCAAGAAACCCGAATAAAAAATAATACTTATGTTATAGCTGCGGGATACCAATATATATGGTTTTGATATTTTAAAATTTAAACATATAATGAGATCACGTGATTTACACATAATCTTGTAAAATTACCATTCTCCGAGCATTTGTTTTTTGACTTCAAAAATGAGAAATATCCCAAGATGAATTGACAGAATATTAGTGGGTGAATGGCCCCTGAATGTTATTGCCCTTCAACTAATGAACCTTGTCATTTTGTACTCATTTTTCTTTTTCCTTTTTGTTTGATTTAGTTTTATATGTCTGTACGTTAATTATAATTGCAATGTCATCTTGAACTGGTGATCCGCCCAGCAAGTGCCCAACTGATTTAATTGGTAGTCTATTTTCCAGAAACATGTACTTTGAGCTTCATAAGAGCACATACGATAAAAAAAGCTTCATAAGATCACCTCTAATATGGTTTAATCACCACCTCACTTGTAGATTGAAGCATACTCTTGAATTACTCTGCAGGTGGTAGTGTGTGGTGTATTGCTGGTCTTAATGGCGATCGGCAACTTCGCAATCACAGTTGACACGCTTATGGGAAAGTACAGGTTTAAAGCAAAAATGAAACAAAGTAAAAGTAAGGTGGATCTGGCCAAGAGTGGTTGACTATCAAGTTCACGGAATTAAGCTGTGTGCCACGCGAGGAGCAAGAGCAAGGTCTCTGGTCTCCCCCACTTCGTCTGCGCTTTCTTGTTGTATTTATGCTGGTCTACCAGTAAACCTGCTCCAGCGCAAGACATTGTGGCAGTGTAAATCTTCCCTGTTAAATTTTCAGTGGTAACTGGTAATGCTTATTTGTTGTGAGTACATAAGCTCCAATGACATTGCTTTTAGCATGTTAATTTTTAACTTATTCAAGCAGATGATCCTGTTGAGTGCAGAAACCAAAAATCAATTAATTACACATGGACAATAGCATTGCTACAAACATCAATAAGTATTTGCTGGTCTATGCTAATGGCCCTTTCAGAATCCAAAACTCTACTTAGAAGAGGACAATACAAAGGACAATTTTCACTCTTCTGAAATTCGCTGAAGATTCTTTATCAAAAATATTCTATCCTAATATAGTCTACCTCAACTAGTTGAGAACAAAAGACACGTTTTATTCTATCCTAGTGACAGGAGTAGAATCCATGACGTAGTTATTTCACTGAGGGCATAGAAATTAGAAAGTAGTAGCTGAGCTATCCAAGAAAGGAAGTGACAAGAACACCTCGAAAATCTTAACTAAGAAACTCTCCAAGGAATCCTAATAATTTTGCATTTTTATCTCATATTCCCAAAGTAACAAGCTAAATTCGACCCTATAAAAGTAGCAATGAAATTTATCAAGTAATGAAGATCGGTTCCACAGAACTAAGAGCCGCTTTGAATAATTGAAGACATCCTTAACAAAAGCTCTTTACTAAATGGCCGAACAGACCGTAAAAAGACATGAAAATAAATAGTCAATGCAATGACATCTTCCAGCCAAAATCTCTAGACTAAAATAAATCGAAATACATAGTGGAGATTAGAACCCTAAAAACTCCATGAAGGTTAAAAATCAATAAGCATGGTAGAGTCGACGACTCCACTAAGTATGCACTGATTTCAAAAAAAATCAAGGAAAAAATATCAAGTAGAAACTAAACTAAACTAAAACAAACCACACTACATAAACTTCGATTCCAATGCATGATGAGCACAACCTTCAATGTCATACACTCACTTCCGAAAAGTATTACTCTGTCAAACAAACGAATACTAACTCGAGAATTGAACCATAATGACACAAACAACAAAAAAGGTCACGTGCATTAACACTTAAAAAGGTTGCTATCGAATCTCTCTTTCTTTGAGCTCCGAATTTAACAAACTAAGAAGAGACATTTTGGAAATCCAAAAACGTCAGATCACTTAATTAGTTTAACTCCACTGCTTACACGAAAGTCGAAAAGGGAGAAACACTCGCCGCCTAAGTTAATAAAGAAATTGAAAGGAAGATATGAAGTTTGTAGGGTCTATTGGATTCGAGCAGTGCATTATTGATGTGTATTGATGTGCATTATTGAAATTCCAGATAAAGCAGCAACTTTAAGGATCAAGGTGCAACGTCTACACTCCCTAGATTTTTATTTTTAATTTCACATCAAATACTCTGTATTGGAAGAAGAAGAAAAGACATTATAATCGCTTGAAATATCGAACCAATGTGAGAAATGTTGCTTGAAATATCAGAATCTCCGTGAAATATCAGAATCTCCGTCAATGTTACCTCCTATATATACACGTTACTAGACTCAAACAATCAAACATATGTCCGAATATATGAACGAAATATCTGAAGATAATACATCTAACAAAGCGAAATATCCAATAATAACATCAAAATGCTCCGTTATTAGTTTCTCTTTTTTCCAATTTTAAACTAGAAACTACACATAACACATCAACAGATATTAGATGGCAATAGTGAGAGATTATGATGGGCTAAACAAATCATCTACTGAGACTCCTCAATACACCTCTATTTGCAGTTCCTAAACAATATCACAACTAATGAGTCTTACAACACTATATACACAATCCCTGAAAAAGCAAATGCAACTAAATTTTGTTTAATGCAAAGAGGATATGAATATTAAAGATCACAATCACTTCTACTGTGTAGCTTCCCCTGTCCAATAAGTCTTCACTGCAACAAGAATTTTCTCAGGATTATAAGGGCCACTCTCATGATCAACCATTCTGCTCTTCCACCTCATCTCCTGTGTTAACCCCTTTATCTTCACCAGAATCTCCACTTTGTCCCTGAAAATGACACTTCCTTCTGGCCTCAGTATTCTGTCCATTTCCAGTAGAATGTATTCCATTTCACACCTGTACATAAAAAGTAATTCCTCATGACAGTAATATTTGTGCTGTTGAAAGCTATGCAAATTTATGTATGAACCAAATAATTCTGTTATGTTTGGTAAATTTTGTAAACATATAGAATATCTTTGACTCACAATTAGTTCTCACTTTTCCTAGTTTTTTCAGGGATAAATGTTGTTGTTCAATTGTAGCTATAAAAATGTGTTGCACGTGCTTTCAATAAATAATAATCATGCTCTTGATCTTGATTCTTGGAATTATCAAGAATTGTTGAACCAGTTCAAATGATTGAGCATATATCTTGTGAACAGTACACGTACATAAATCTTATGCTTTCAGTAAATGAAAAATCGCTCCAAGATGACAGTAGACTCAGTAATAGATTTTGAAGTGAGAAGCAAGATATGAACAACATCAGCAGCATGTTTAGAAGGACATGTTAAATTTCAGAACACAGAAAATTACTAAGTTGGCCAACTTAACTTAGTAGTTCAGTTGTAAAGAGAAACAAAAAGAACCACATTTTATTTTCATACCTGTTCTCGTAAAGGCTAAATACACCATTGGCATGAATGAGATCATAAGTCCTTGGATATGTCGAAAAAGCCTCACACCAATCATGATATGTGCCTATAAATCCTCTCTCATAGATCACGCCAAGAGTATCAACTTCGGAATTTGCAGGAACTACATTCATCACCCACACAGGATACTTCGACACTGCAGCTGCAAAGCCTCCAAGACCAGCATTCATGTCCATTACATTGCGAAACCGCCCCTTAACGATTGGAGGAATAATGTGTTTGTAGTGTGACATCCTCTCCTTCCACAGCTTAGTGTCCTCTTGGAATCCATTTGTTGTCAGTCCTGAAATCGATCCACTCCTTACCCGAGGAGGCACGGAAAATGCCCGTTCTGGCCATTTTTCTAGTGGCCCACCAGCAAACTCGTCTGAGTCGATCACCTCAGGCAGCAGAGTTATACAAGGTTCCATTTTTGTATACCTGTTGGAACGTAAAAGTTCAGTCGATTTTAGAATATTGAGGATTCTTTTTTAAGATTCTTGTAATTACTTTTATGAAGAAATTAGTCTTTCTAACTGACGAGGGCCTATAATTGCATATGGAATGGTTACTAAATTGTATTATGACCACAGATGATCGAATGTATGGGTATTACCAAGCGGAATCGGCGTTGTCATTCTTGCAAAATTGCAATGCCTCATTCTTTTTACTTTTGATGCACTCATTGTGGTTGATTGGTTTTTGCCATATTGCAAGATCACCCTTCTCGATCACTTTGTTCCAGCAAAGGCTTCTGGCGACGTCCTCAATTCCATCTTGTTCTTTTTTAAGATCATCCCGTGTTCTCTGCCAGCCTTTGTAATGCTTCTTCCAGTTAATAGGAGGTCCTGATAAAATCCAATACCCTCCTGGCTGTAGAACTCTGTCTACTTCAATGAGATATAATCCATCTGGATTAAGAAAAGTACAAACTTATTAAAATCACTCATAAATTTTCTCTGTTAAATCATATTAAATTACTAACCACAGGAAAACTAGATATAAGACTGTCTCATTTCTTGTTATATTAACCAAAGGATAAGCAATCCTTGTTATATAATTGATTTTCAATATGTTGTTTTCCCCTTTGAATCTGATTTGATTCCCCAGAAAGCATGAAACGCACGTCCTTAATGTTCATTTTGAGAAGTTAACAACCAAAATGATCTAAGTTTGATTCCTAGAAATCAAAATAAACTCGAATTAACTGCAAAACACACACTAACGAAAAGCTTACCGTGCTTAGACCAAGGTATCAAGCATCTAGAGCAATGCGCCATATCGAATGCTCTAGCTGGATACGGAAGGCGTTCTGTAGCCATTATCCCAATCATAGCCGGAACTCCTCTCTCAAGCGCAAATTGAACTTGAGCTTCATGAGTGTCCCTTGGTGCAAATGACATTGTCAAAATGTCCCTATTAAGAAGATAAGCTCCCCAACTAGCAACCTACAAACAAATTCAAATCACAGTCACAATATCAATATCAATATCAAAACCACCCAATCTCATAACATCATTAAAAAACTCACCCCACAGCCAGTGTCAATTGCAGTTCTGATGTTTCCCCTCCCAAGTGGAATGAGTTTGTTTATGTCATCAATGTAAGCATCAGCACCATTAGGGAACATCGTTCCACCACCAGGGAACCGAAATCGATCCCCTTCCACTTGGATCCAATTCTGAACTGCCTTCTCAATGCTGAGCTCTTTGTGAGGTATATTGTCAAACCAAGCGTAATCTCTACTCTGAGGCCACTTGAAGGGATTCTTGTACTTGGGCGGTGCCGGAATTAAACACCTTAAAATCTCATTTTTGCTTGGGCAATGCCTCTCACGATACAGGAGCATATCCCTCTTGAACTTCCTCCCTCTTCTGGGATCCTGACAAGGGGTGTATTCGCTATACATCATATCACAAGGCGGGAACTTGTTGCTGCCAATCCAAGTGTTGTTTGTGGCATCTTGGTGGTGTGTGTCGAAGTCTAGCCGTTCTGATGAGCCACCATGAGGATTGTTCGGTAGTGAAGATACCGAGTTGGTAGCGATTTTTGAAAACGAAGACGGGCAATTCCAAGTGCCCAGGATGTAGGAAACCATACAAAGTGCACTGACACCTAGAACCAGAGTTAGAGTCTTTGTCTTTGGTTTCATTTTGTGGATGAACGTGAAATGATCCTTGGCCATTGCTCCTGATCAAATCCTTGATTTCAACAAAGAAACTCATGATAAATCAGAAGATTGGGCTTCTAATGAAAATCGCGACGTGATTGGTCATTGGTAGATACCATTTCGAAACAACAAATAAAAGGCCGAACTTTTGTTGTAGAAGAACAAGCCAAAAAAACAACTAATACAACATTGCAACAACAAAATATGTGTGGGGATCAACAAAAAATCTTGGGAAAAAAGTCAGAACACAAAATATGGCCTGATACTATGATGGTTAAAATAAATAAAAAATCAAAACTGGAAGCACCAAAATGGATATATGACATCAATGGTCTTAATGTCTTATACTCTTATGCCAACTTTGGCATCACAGAATGGAAAATGATCTGCAAACCAATTTTCCCGTACAAAACTGGATCACAACATCACAAATGATTGGTTTCTGATACATTAGGAAAGCCCAAACAAAAAAAGGAAAACACAAAAATTGCTAAACAAGAACACTTAACCAAAACAAAAACAAAAACACAGCCTCGAATAAACCACAAACCAACCAAAACCAGACAAGAACAAGAACCCACTTTTCCTTTCACCTTGGAGAATGGAAGCAAACAAAACCCAAGATCTCACTTCTGCTACAACAGCCTCATGATGGGGAGGAGTGGGAAGGTCTCCTCTTCTTGTTGCAGCAGGAAACAATTTTTGTCTGATAAAAGTGGTATTAATTAGTCATATCTGATGATTTATTTAATGCCATTAGCATTAAAAAGGTTAAGGAAAGATACCCATTATTGCTTTCTCTCAGACATTCACAACCTGCCATCTTTGACGTCTCTGTACTTCGCTCTCAGGATATTGGTGACTTTTTTTGGTTGCTTCCTACTTCCCTCTTGAAATAATTGTGAAGATGCATTTTATTATTTTATTCATTCACGAAAAGTTGCATTCTTAAATAAAAGTTTTCCTTCAAAATTACAAATTGCATTCCTATTTTTTTTTCTTCTTCTAAGAAGTAATTTCAAAATTTAATTCATCCACCACCACCACGAAACTTAAGTAGTTAAGTATTTAGATGGTAAACTATGAATCCAACTTTACTATACGGTATTTTTATTTTTGACAATTTTTCATTTAAAAAAGGCTGAGAAATTCATAAATTATGCTTACACAAACTTATCAAAAACGTGAGAAAATGGAAGTGCAAATATGCATTTCATCACATCAGCCGTATAAGAAAGCATACATTATTATTATTATTTTATCATCTATTTTCAGGTATGCTAGAAAGTTCTAGAAGGAGGGGAAAAATAATAATAAAACAAAAAACGCAATCATGCTATCCAACTGTCCAACAAAAGAAGAGAATATGCAACCCAAAGCAGCATTTTTGAGAAATAAGACTAATAAGTGGAAAAGATTAAAAAATAAATAAATAATGTTGGCTAAAAAAGGAAAAAGAAATAAAAGAAATTGGGTAGCTTGAGAAGAAGGGTGAGGATGAGAGCATAATCCGGAGAGATGTCCTTACCTCTCATTCATCATGTTCACGTGTCTCCCATGCTTCGGAACGTGGAATGGACGACGGATTTCCACAATTCGAGTGGACAAGACGAACTCAAACTGGTGGTGGTCTCAAAGTGAAACATACTTTGATTGAGATCACGGTTCAAATCTTATTCGAAACGTTGGTGTATGTTTAATTTCAATTCACCGTACTAATTTCAAAACAAAAAAAACAAAAAAAATCAACCACACAAGATGTACGGAATGATATATTGTTGTGTATTGGAATAATGTCTTTGGTTAATTTTTCGGTAACGAAAACACATTTTCTATACTATTTTTGTCTTTTCCTATAATTTTGTATTTAGTCTTTTTCCTATGGTTAATTTTAGTTACGAAGGTAGATAACATAACCGTATTTAATCTGCATTCCACTCCCACTTGGCTAGTCTTGGGAGTTAGAACCAGCTATAATGTTATTTTATAGTATTTTTGTTCTGCATTGTTAGAGTTTAATTTCTGATTTATATTGTTTTTTTAGAAAATTTTACGTGCCTTGATCTAATCTTACTTTATATTTCATAACGTTACCTACTTTATTGGGATTCCATTTTTGATTTATTATTTTAACACAAGGACATGTTTCATGTTTGGTACTTGCTTCGTTAGGTAAATAATGGGGTCCGTCATGTTATGGGTCCATAAGGTTTTCTTGTCTGAAATGACTTCCCAAAGGAATTATTGGACCTACGTGTTCTAGAGCATTGCAATGTTTTAATTAACGTTTGAACTTTGAATGCAACCGTGAGTTCCATTAATACACAAGTTTTACTTAGTTGGAAGATTTATTGTCCTGAGGTGAGGTGAGGTGTGGTGGTCAAGATCAAGAAACAAATCTTATAAGTTTCATTTCAATGTTTGGGAGATTGAGATTTAAAATTAGATTGAGAGAGTAAAATAAATAAAATAAAATAAAAACTTTACAATTAATACTACGCATTAACTATAGTCTATAGTTGTTCAAGAAAGAGTCATGACTCTTTAGAAAGAGACAAACTTACGTTTCAATTTTCAAATTTAGTTATGCTCCTTTATTGTTTTCTTCAATTGATTATCTCTTCTACTTTGGGATACGTGAATTGAAACTCCTCCTCAATCGTAATGACAGGTTTCACCGGGTGGTCTCCATCATATAAGCGAGTTATTATTCGTCGTCAGAAAACTACTTAAATCGTCCTAAAAATTATCATTTTGTCCTTAACAAATCAATTAATACTCATTTCGTCTCGTGTCTTTAAACAATGTATTTAACTCAGTTTTACTCACATTCCTAGTACCAACACCACGAAAATGTCTGGCGAAGCACCTGAATCCAGCGAGGTAACGGGGGCGGATTTTTTTCCCGACTTGGGCGTCTGGATAAGACGCCTCCACGTTGGTGGGGGCGTCTTAGCCAGACGCCTCCACCAATGTGGAAGCGTCTTAGCAAGGCGCCTCCACTAACGTGGAGGAGTCTGGCTAACACGTCTCCACCTTGGTGGAGGCCTTTTGGGCATACGCCCGTTTTTTTTGTTTTTTTTTAATTCGGTGGTGATGTAGTAGATTACGCTCTGTTAAATTAATTTTTTCCAGGCTCCGTTGCAAGATTTCGGTGGTGATGTAGTAGATTACAATGAGCTTTTTGATAGTAAAGAAATATTTACAAGAATCGAGGAAGCTTGTAAATGGGCGAAACAAGTTGCAATAGGAGCCGAATTTTTTTGGTTATATCATCATATAAACCAAAAGCAGCTAATCTGATGGATTGTTACCTGAGATGTGATCGCAGACGTGAAATGAGTTCTCGTGATACGAGTATTGCACTGTGAAAGAATACAAAAAGAAAAGGTTGCGGTTGTCGGTTTTTTTGTAAAAGTGGTGGAGCGACGGGATCGTGATGGATGGGTCGTTGTTTCTAGTAGCACCTATGGGCAAAACCACGCACTTGCAGTTTATTCAGAGGGTCACCGACATGTCAGCGGACTTAGTGCTGGGGCAAAACAAATTGTTCGTGATATGACAGAGGCACAAGCAAGACCACGTAACATTTTGTTGGCAGTAAAAGAGAAATTCCCGGACGATAATCCCAATCAAAGACACATTTATAACTTCAGAGAGTACACGAGGAGGACGAAATCTAAAGACAGGAATCTCGTGCAGCAGTTTCTCAGTCAGGCAGTGCAGCATAACTATTTGCATTGGATTGTGGCAGATGGAGAAACTAATGTCCTCACTCAAGCATTTTTGGCACATCCGACTTCAGTTCAGTTGTTGCGTACATACTCATTCGTAATCTGCATGGATTCGACGTATAAGACGAACAAGTACGAGATGCATTTGTTTGAGATGGTTGGGTTACTCCAACAAACATGAATTTCCTCGTCGGATATGCGATTTTGCAGGATGAGACTGAGTCTAGTTACTGGTGGGTGTTAGAGAGGTTGCGAGATATGTTATTGGATATTGTTAGCCCGACTGCAATAATAACGGACCGGGAGTTGAGTCTGATGCGACCAGTGACAGAGGTTTTTCCTGAGTCTGCTCATTTACTATTCACCTGGCATATCAACAAAGACGTGTACAACTACGCATACCACGTATTCGGCAAGGACAAACAGCTTGCAGAGAGTTTTAGGCGTGGAAAGTGGAGGAGAGTCATGTTTTCTGATTCACAGACGGATTATGATAGAGCAGTCCGTAATCTGAAAGATTCTTACAAGTCCTGGCCAGTGTTGAAGGAGTATGTGGAAGACATGTGGTTGGTGTATAAGTAAAAAATTGTGTTGAATTGGACGAATAAAGTTCTTCATTTCGGCAACACTACGAATTGCATGGTGGAAAGTGCACATTCGGCTCTGAAAGAGTGGATCACTACATCGACTGACGCTTTTGACACTCTTTTCGACCGCGTGAACTCGACTATTGAAATGCAGCTGACGAATATTCGGAACTTTCTGGAGAGGTGGAATGACGTACGTGCTGATGGCAATTGTGGATTTCGATGTGTTGCCGATGTCTTCCATGGTGGTCAAGACAACTGGTCGTACGCCCGTCGTGTGATTTCTAATGAGATATGTGCACATCCTATTTATGAGAGTGTCTATTTCGGCAAGGTGGTAGAGGCTCGTCAACGAATTGATTGGGGCGGGGGAGCTTGTGGCGAGGATCATTATATGGAGGTTTGGACCGACTTGTTTCCTATTGCTAATTCTTACAAGTGTGCGGTAATGTATTTCTCAATGAGAACGGATGGTTCGTTGTTCCTGTGTCTTACTGTGCTACCTTGGGAGAGTCTGTCTGCCATGACAATGCCTGTCAGAGAGTTGGTCATTGCTCATTTAGGGAGTTACATACATTTTATTCGTTTGGAATTAGCTGATGATTTCCCAGTACCTCCTATAGCGACCTTGTGGTATCAAATGCGAGATGAGAGTGTTGTTGGATGGGAGGATCAGTACGAAAGTAGGATGACGTATTGGAACCGGTTACGTAGTACATATTGATTGTAATTTGTAATTCATTTTTAATGTATAATATATCGTGTATTTGTACTTATATTGTGTTGTTCTTTTACCAGATTTTAAATTTAAGTATTATTTGATATCTAAAGAAATAAGTAGAATATATGTTCGTGAGAAATAAATATTAAAAATACGATAGTCAAAGAAATAAGTAGAAGATATGTTCGTAAGAAATAAATAATAAGAGTACACATATAAGCATAAAGCAAATACCAACAAATGTAGTAATAGTGCAACATATAATAAAACGATGTAAGAGCAAGTGACTACAACTCAGCATCCGAATCATGGTCCGAAATGCCCAACTGGTTGTTCCAATCCTCGATGAGGCGATCCCAATCTGCACATGCAAGTCTCGTATCCTCAATCGGCATCATGTCTCTCTGTCGCAAGAACGGTTGCGTACACTGTATCGCCCTACTCATCCACTGTATGTAACATAAAAATTAGTGTATATTTACAATAATAACAAAATATACATTACAATTAAAATAAAATTAGATAAACTCACCGCATCGGCACATGTCCTATCCAGTGGTCTCTCCGGTCTCGAAATGATACCGCGTACGATAAGTGGATGTGAGCACCTACCGAACCACTGAAAATAATCTGCATCACAAGTGGAGGGGTCGCGGCTACGACTTAGATCGTCCAGGTGAAGTCGTCATACTCTCGGAAATGTCCTCCAAACCGATTCCGCGAACGAAACGTTATGCCTGACGTCGTACGTCGTCGCAGTTGCAGACCGTACTCGTCAACCGGGATCACCTGAACGTAACCTAACTGACGTAACACGCGATCAGGTAAATAAGGCTCTGTGATATCCCTATAACGAATAACACCCATAAATGTAGTTCTCGACACAGCTACAGCAGGCTCAGGACCATACGGCAACCACTCCACCTAAACATTTATAGTTAATAATAATAAAGTTAAAATTTAAATAAACGTGAATGATATATATATTATATATTTGCGATGCAATCATCTGATCTAGCCGTCTACGAATAGAAAGAAGTCGACCCTCACTCTTATCCTCGGCCCGGACAGCCCACATACGCGAACGAGGATGACCACGCTCAATAATCTTCCGCTCCCGATGTGAGCGGAAAGCAGAAAAATAGTCATAGATCCAAGCCTGCAGCAGTGTAGTAATCCCAGAACAATCAGCACGACTAGATATACCCAGCTGACGATACAAATATGCCAACGTCGCCGACCCCCATGAGTACTGACCAATGGTATCTGACTCCCTCTCCTCCAATAGGTCGCGTGGTCTGACTCTAGAACCGCTCTTGTTGACAAACAAGACGCAACCTAGCAGTAAGAAGAGGTAAGCAGTCATCTGCGTATCCTCAGTCCGTGGCGGTCGCCCCCGTCTGCAACACTCGTCCACAACATCGATACTAACACCACCGTCACTCCAAAATGAGTTATTCCGCCCAAGACCCTCTAGGCTGACACCCAGCAACTCAGATACATATAACTTCAGCTCAGATGTCGGCGTCTGTGCACTGAACATAGGACCCTCAACAGGAATGTGCAGAATCTGAAAGACGACATGCAACATGATCGTCATCTCTCCGAACGACAAGTGGAAAGTGTTGGTGTCAGGCTGTCACCGCTCCACGAAAGCCAAAATCAACGGCATGTCAATGTAGGAAAACATGATGTACGGTAGGGACCCAATCCACTATCACTGACGGTCGTCGTCATATCATCAGTCATCACTGAACGCCAAGCCTGCAATGTCGTACAGGCTCTGTGCCGATTATGGCACTTCAAAACCTTCCGATCCTCGCCATCCCAGATGCGTCTGTCGATGTGACCTCCAAAACTGGGAATGGATTTACTAAAATAATTAAACTAATTATTAACTTAATAATCAATTTATTTAGAAATTATCACAATTAATCAATAATCCTTTACTAAAATCGTACACAACTAATTATTAACATAATAATCAATTTATTTAGCTATTATCACAACTTTTAATCAATAATTCCTTACTAAAAAAATTTAAATTAATTATTAACTTAATAATCGATTTATTTAGTAATTATCACAAATTATAATCAATAAAGGATTTACTAAACTAATTTAATTTATTATTAACATAATATTCAATTTATTTTAAATTTATCACAATTTATAATCAATTTAAATAAATTTTAAAAAAAATCCGAGGCGTCTGCGGGAGACGCCCCAACGCTCGGGGAGGCGTCTGCCGGAGCCGCCTCCCCTACGTGGGAGGCGTCTCCTGCAGACGCCTAGCCCTATGTTCGGGCGTCTCCGCCACCCTTTCTTTTTTTTAAAATTAATTAAAATAAACAAGACAATTTACCAGATTTGAGTAATCTGGGGCGTCCGCTGGTTCTTTTCCTGGCCTCCGAGACATTATATCTGGTGAATAGAAGAGTAATATGAAGAGAAAGTGGTGTTGGAAGAGTGAAATGAAAAGTTATATAAGTAGAAATGGTAGAAAGGCAAAATGGTAATCTGTACGGGCGATTTAAGTAGTTTTACGACGACGAATAGCAGTTCAGTAAAAGAAAGTTACTTTCGTTTCATTCCTCAATGGTGAGATTTGAAGTGAAACGGTCAGAATTTTGCTCATATTACTTTAAGCTCCTTTAGTTGCTTCACTTAAGTTATTTTAGAAACATTCTATTTAAAGAAAGCAACATTTTTGTTGACAACGATGGAAGATTGTAACCACGCTCTAAGATCCAGTGTGTTGGGAGATGAGACTAACACACTACTAACAAAATACGGATTAAAGAGGACGTACAATATACTAGAATATTAATGCGGAAAACAAAACTCCTAGTCTCTCCCAAACTTCAAGCAACAAACACTCAATTAAAGATGGAAATCACAAGCAATCACCCAACACACCTAAATCAAACCATGACACACGTGTTTTACAATGTTCGGCAAATTGTCTTCGTCCTTGGGGGGTCTCCTGCGGGTTTTCTTTCCTTCTAGCACTTCTCCAACAAGAGAAACCTCCGAGATTACAAACGATTGAAAGCAATATGTCTCTCAAAACACTTTAGATCTCTCTCTAGCCTAATCTCTCTCAAGGAAATAAGTATTGTATGTTGTGTTACAAAATTAAGGCGAAAATCCCTTTTATAATGGGCTAAAACCGTACAAATAAACATGCAGATCGTGGGCAAAACCGTCTGCAACGGTCGACGGGGGCACGATTTTGTGCATAACCGTTAACATTCGGTCGACCGCTCACCCCGAGCCGGTTGACAGTTCCGGGCTTTTGAACAACGCCTGGGAGACTCTGGAAGTTTCCGGTCGACCGAGTACCCCGCACCAGTCGTCTGATCCACGTTGCTGATCCTCGACTTGAAGTTCCTTGAAATTTTTGGTCGACCGTGTGCCCAGCACCGGGCGGCCGATTCGCACTTCGTTCCAAGTCTCGGAAGACTCTGAAAATTTCCGGTCGACCGTGACTTAAGTTCCGATCGACCGGTCCTTGATTCGATTCGAGCTCTGAAGGCTCTGGAAGTTTTCGGTCGACCGTTATACAACACCTGGTCGGCCGATTATCCTTTTTTGACGAATCCTGTCACACTCTGGATTTTTCCGGTCGACTGTGACTTAAGTTACGGTCGATCATATCTCCCTGTTTTCATGTACTTAACAATTCTACAAACCAAAAATCAACATAGAGTCCAGACCAAGGGTCTTGATTTGGACAAGTTGCTTGATTAGTCACGTCTAGAAGATGCATGGTCATGGGGCGAAACATAGATTTTCATGTTGCTTGGTTACTACAAACAAGAAAACAAAAAAAGTTGCTTGAATACTACTAAACTTTGAAGTCCCAATAATCAAATCTCCAATGCCCCTTGTTTAAACGAGCATTCACAACTATAACTCTTAAGAACTAAGAGTGTGATTGGATGTCACAGAAACTAAGCAGCTTTTAGCTTGTCCCCTAGTGATTTGACATAAAGTGAAAAATTAGTTTCTTGTTTCCCAGAACAAAAATTGGTTTCTTATTTACCACCTAAAACGTAGATTTTCAAGTTGCTTGGTTACTACAAAAAAAACAAGTTGCTTGAACACTACGAACTCTAAAGTCCCAATAATGAAATCCCTTATGGCCCTTGATTAAACAGGCATTTACAACTATAACTCTTAAGAACTAAAGGTGCATTTGGATGTTGCAAAAATTAAGCAGTTTTTAGCTTGTCCCCTAGTGTTTGACATAAAGTGAAAATCTAGTTTCTTGTTTCCCGAAACAAAGACAAGAGCCAAAAACTTGTCTCCCGTCTAGTTTTTTGATTTTTTGCTTCTCAAATGTTTTCCAAGTAGAAATGTATCGTCAATATTTATCTCCATACTGATAAAAATGTATCACTTCGAAAAAAATTGAAAAAACTCGTCTCTTTGAGCTTTTGATTTGGAAAACTCTCACCAATATGGTAAGTGTTTGGATACACGAGAAAGAAAAATCAGTTTCATAGAAAAACTAGAGCATTTTTGGTCATCCAAACACATTCTAAAATCTAAATATGCTTGGAAGGAGATAGGTCTCATCTCTCACTTGCCACTTTTGAGGAAAAAAACCCTTCAGTCTCCCCCCATCTTCTTTTAGGAAGTCTATCGTACAATCTAGAATCCACATCCACAAGACGACAAAAATTAGCTCAGGTAAAGTCTGATTGAATCATAGGAATCTGCTTTTGACTTTGACCTACGAGAACCATATACTTAAAACAATTTATACAATCTAACGTAAGTTACGTACCTAACAAAAAAAATCGTCAAAATAAACCTCAAACAAAAGTATTTCTCAAACTAGACCCGCTGCCACCACGTGGTGACACGTGGCGGCGGCGGGTTTTGTTTTTTTGTGCATAGAGAACTCGGCATCACCAGTGCCGAGTTCTCCCAGAGAGAACTCGGCACTGGTGATGCCGAGTTCTACTTGATTTTTTATTGCCCAACACTTGACGTTTTATGAGGTGATTCAAATAGAACTCGGCCGTTAGAGTGCCGAGTTCTATTTGAAAACTGTTCTCCTGGCGCTCAGATCGTGCATGAGACGATTGACGCCCAGGAGAACAGTTACTGAAATAAAACTCGGCATCTAGGATGCCGAGTTCTAAAGGTAGAACTCGGCGTTTGTAACGCCGAGTTCACTTAAAAAAAAGTGAACTCGGCGTTACAAACGCCGAGTTCCGTCGGGCTATATAAGCAGCCCGACGCCCCCATCTCCCCCATCCGCCGAGTTTCCGAGTTTTTCAGGTTAGGGTTTCGATTTTTTTTCGATTTCCACCGTTTTATTGCCTTTTTTATGTATTAGGATGATATACATTGTTGTTTTATGTATGATTGTAGTGTTTTTGTTGGTTTAGGAACCCGTTTTGGTGAAAACTCGAATTCGATTTTGGGTTTTTAGGCAAAACGTTTTATTTCTTGTTTGATAGTTGATTATTGAAGTTAGTATTGTTGATTATAGGTCTACGGTAGTCATCTTAAAAATAGTTGAATTGAAGTATGATTATTGTGATTAAAATTAGATTTTTTGTTGTTATTTATGTTTGAATGTATGTTAATTTGAATGAATGTTAACTTAAAAGTGATTTATTTGAGTTTAAATGTATGTGAGTTTGAATGTATGTTAGAATTTAAGTTTGTAGTATTGTTAGTTTATTCTACCGTGCAGGTTTAAATTTACCAATTTGAAAAATATAGGAGAGGTTCTGTCAAAAATTTTAAAAACATTCTGACATGATTCTTAACGTTGTTTATTGTAGTTGATTTTATTGGAGAGATTGTTCGACGTTTACAGCCGGTACAGATGGAGTTTGGTGGTTCTAGTACTGGTTCAGTTAGAGGTAGCTACGCTTCACAGGGTCCGGTAGACAGATCAGTGTTGGTTTTGCAGGCCAACCACAAGTCTGACTTGTTCAAAGATTTTGTAAGTATTTTACGTTTTCAAGTTAAATATTTGCACGTGAGTTTCAATATTCTTACATTTCTCTAAATTTATGCAGAAGGATGTTGATGGTGTAAAATGCGTTGAGCATGGATCGAAGCTCAACGAATGGCAGATCACTGATGAGAGGATGCTGTTTCTGCTAGATATGGCAGGGTTTGACACAGTCACTCGGTTGGGCCGAGTTCAGTTGGATCATACCTTGCTGGGGGCGATGGTCGAGCGTTGGAGACCGGAGACTCATTCATTTCACCTGCGACATGGTGAGATGACGTGCACCTTGCGTGACATCTCGATGATTACCGGCTTGCGCGTAAATGGTTTGCCGGTGTGTGAGTCTCAGGAGTACATTTGGTCAGAGGTCTGCATGGATTTATTGGGTCAGGTCCCCGATGACTTGGGTCGTAAGGGTTCCGTAACTCTGGCTTGGTTGCAAGCTCGGTTTCAGCAGTTGCCTTTTGATGCTGACGAGGAGACGGTTACACGACACACCAGAGTCTTCATTCTGTTCCAGCTGGGATGTAGTATTTTGGCAGATAAGAGTGGGACGATGGTTCACTTGAAGTATCTGTCTTTGCTTGGAGATTTGGCAGTCGCATCGGAGTACAGTTGGGGTAGTGCGGCTCTGGCCCACTTATATCACATGTTAGACGAAGCCTCACTGATTCCGACGAAACATTTGTGTGGTTTTCTTACGTTCCTGCAGTTGTGGTGCTGGGAACATTTACACATTGGGAGACCTTTGAAGAACAGACCATTAGTATACCCGGAGGACGAGAGGGCACCATTAGGATCCCGTTGGAGACGACCAAGAACATTCAAGGGTAGTGCGAAGACGACGACACTTGATTTTTATCGGAATGAGCTGGACGTGCAGGAATTCGATCAAGTGATCTGGGAGCCTTATGTAAATTTGGATCTTAGTCAGTTACCACCATTATGTACGGAAGGTTCAGAGATCTGGACGAGCCGTACTTGGCTTATAAATTTTGGTGAGGTGGTTATGCATTGTCCAGACCGAGTGATGAGACAGTTCGGTCTACAGCAGCACATTCCAGAGCCGATGGAGAGACATGTAGTGAAATCGGCTCAGGGAAGGTCGGATGTGAATTGGTTGGCGGAAAATCACCAATTCATTCAGCATTGGTCGCACAGAAGAGATCATCTACAGTTTGAGCGACCACTCCTAGGTGTCACTCCTGAAGAGAGCACACATCTGTATATGGAATGGTACTGGAGCATCACCGTGCGTTGGATAGTTCATCACCCATTGGCTCCGAATAATACCTTATACAGACCTCGAGCGGGTAGAGAGCGAGAGATGGTAAGATTTAAACATTTATTTAAACAATTACCACTTTTAAAAATTGTTTAGTGTTTCATTAAATTTTAATTATCTGTAGGTGCACGGAGTTTATGAGTTCCACGAAGAACTCCATCAAATTCACGAGGTGATCAAAGATCACAAGACAGGTTCTTCGATGGTAGGAAAATTGAAAGAAAAAATGAAGGCTTGGCTTATGTGTTTTGGTGCTGAAGAACCAGCATTACATTTGAGTCAGGATCGCGTCGTTGAAGATGATTCACACTCTCAAGAAGACGTTGGCGGTCTGACTCAGGATACTGAGAATGCAGCACGAGGAGGGGACGCGGCAGGGGGAGAGGACGTGCTCAAGCACGTCCTAAAAGGAAGAAGAGATTGAGAGGTCACTTAGGATAGAGAATTAATTGTGAACTTATTTGGTTGTTTTTATATGATACTTTTGGATGTATGTTAAAATGTTGAACTTCATATTCCATTCGTAGTTGTATTGTGTTTTATCGTACTTGTTTGTGTGTCGTGTTTGAATTGTGTTTTCGTTGATTTGTGTCGTGGTTGAATTGTCTTTGTTGTGAAACAGGAAATGAAAAAAAAAGTCGAGTTCTTAAATCAATGAACTCTACAAAAGAACTCGGCATCATGGATGCCGAGTTCTATTGTTGTGAACACGGCATCACCAGTGCCGAGTTCACACCAATAGAACTCGGCATCATGAGTGCCGAGTTCTATGCTTGGGTTTTTTATTGCCCCATTTGATATTCCACTCGGCTTGCCAGGAGAATAGTGATTCAAATAGAACTCGGCACTGGTAGTGCCGAGTTCTATTTGAATCACTATTCTCCTGGGGCTCATATCGTGCATGAAACGATTGACGCGCCAGGAGAACAGTAAATGAAATAGAACTTGGCCTCTAGGAGGCCGAGTTCTAAAGTAAGAATTCGGTGTTGGTAACGCCGAGTTCACTTAAAAAAAGATAACTCGGCGTTGCCAACGCCGAGTTCTGGAGGTCTATATAAGCAGCCAGACGCCCCCCTCTCCCTCAAGCCGGGTTTCCGAGTTTTTCAGGTTAGGGTTTCGTTTTTTTTTCGATTTCCACCGTTTTATTGCCTTTTTTATGTATTAGGATGATATACATTGTTGTTTTATGTATGATTGTAGTGTTTTTGTTGGTTTAGAAATCCGTTTTGGTGGAAACTCGAATTCGATTTTGGTTTTTCCCAAATACTCACTTGAAATCGGTTACGCTAAAGCATGGCATGCTAGGCAAAAAGCGTTGAACCGAATATATGGTGCCGAAGAAGACAGTTTTAAAGATTTGCGAAGGTTCGTCACAGTTCTCTGTCAGAACAATGAAGGATCTGTTGTCGAAATAGAGTCTGTCCAGATAAATTCAGACGAGGAGATGTTTAAGCGTGTATTTTGGGCGTTCGGGCCTTCAATTAGTGGGTTTCATTATTGTAGACCCGTTGTCAGTGTGGATGGAACGCACCTCTATAGCAAATATAGAGGTTTATTGCTAATTGCTGTGGGCACAGATGCAAACAACGGAATTTTTCCTTTGGCATTTGCTGTTGTAGAGAGCGAGAATACAGAGTCGTGGACGTGGTTCCTTCATTTGCTGGCAAGTAGAGTTACAAGGCGACCCGATTTGTGTATTATCACCGACAGATTTTCGGGAATAAATGCTTGTGTGCGAGCCGCATTTCCACCTTCGGAGGGCCATGTACATCGATTCTGTCTTCGACACATGAAAGCAAATCTTGCTAAACATCGAAATTGCAAGGAAAGATTGGGACAAATCAAGTTTTATGAAGCGGGTAAAACTCATTCATTTATGAAATTTGAAGAGTTAATGAAGGCTATTGCAGAGGAACATAAGCCGATATACGAGTGGATTCAACATCAAGGTCCTTTGGAAAGATGGACTTGTTGTCACGACGGGGGTCGACGTTTCGGATGTATGACAACTAACATGTCAGAAAGCTTCAACAATGTCTTACGAGGGGCACGCGGTATGCCAATTACAACCATGATTTTGATGACCTTTCTCCGCTTGAACAAATTCTTTGTTAAAAGAAGGGACGTCGCCGAGTCGTGGAATGAAACATATGTACCGACAGTCCACACCGTGGTGATGGCAAACAGCAATCTGGCCAGAACACATACAGTAACTCGGTACCACCAGCTGATGTACCAGGTTGAAGCCAATGACCAGAAAAAATACCTCGTGAAATTTGAAGAAGGAGTTATTACTTGCACTTGTGGATACATAATTGCAATGCACGTCCAATGTTCACATGTACTAGCAGTTTGCAGTGGCAGACATGCAAATGTCAACACTTCACATTTGGTGTCCCCGTATTATGAGGTTCAAATGTACAAGGAGGCGTACAAACCGATATTTATCCCAATTCCTGATGTGAGGTATTGGCCAGATCGAGGCACCATCACAATGAAGCCTCCCCAAACCAAAAGACCTCCCGGTCGGCCTAAATCAACGCGAATCCGAAACGAGATGGACGAACACTCTGGAAGAAAGGTAAGGTGTGGGAGATGCGGCGGTATAGGGCATAACCGAAAGCGATGCAAGGAACCTATATAGCAAAATATTTTGTATGTAACTATTTAGTGAGACGAATGAATGTAAGAGTTGATTAATTGTAAGACTTGTAATGTATTTGTAATGTATTTTGTTATGACTTGAATGAATGTACGACTTAAATCATTTTTAAGAGTTGATTAATTGTAAGACGATAATTGTAAGACGAATGAATGTAATGTATTTTTTAGGACCGCAAATTTGCCTACTTAAGCCTATTGAATTGGACTTCTGCCTATGAAACTCGGCATCTAGAATGCCGAGTTCTATTGTAGACCTGGGCCACCTGACCGTCACCCATTTTCACACAAGATTTGAGTGCCAGGAGAACAGGACCAAATAGAACTCGGCATCCCCAATGCCGAGTTCTATCTGAATCACTATTCTCCTGGCAACTCAATTCGACTGGAATTTGAAGTGTTGGGCAATAAAAAATCAAATCGAACTCGGCATCACCAGTGCCGAGTTCTCTCTGGGAGAACTCGGCACTGGTGATGCCGATTTATCTATGCACAAAAAAACAAAACCCGCCGCCGCCACGTGTCACCACGTGGTGGCAGCGGGTCTAGTTTGAGAAATACTTTTCTTTGAGGTTTATTTTGAGAATTTTTTAAAAAAAAATATTAGTTTGAAAAAATTTCCTATTATTTATATGCATCTCTGCTCAGTCTCTCGACCTTTTCCTTACCCATCCAGTTTCCCACGTGGGTCTTCCTGTATAAATAGTTTTGTTTATATACCTTATGAACCATACCCACTATCATTTTAACTCTCTCAACTTTAAAAAGGTAACACTAATCACATTTAACAATGACATGTGTCTCTTTCTTAAAATGTTGTTAACGAAATACAAAAAAAAACAACTTTACCCTCACTATAAAATTAGTTGATAATTTTCCAATTCTTTTTATCTTTCCTATATGTAATACAATTTCCCAAAATATATTTTCCCTAGAATCCTAACACTTCCACTTTTCCTCATCGCAACCATTCAAAAGCTTACTTGAACCCATCAAACCCAACAAGTCAATGTTAATCCTCACAATACAAATCTACTATCATTTTTTGACTTTAGCCTCGTCAAAGTTAAACCCACCAAATGCAATGTTAATCAAAACAAATCCAACAACTTTGATACTCTCTTCTAATCATATCAAACAAGATATGAAATAATAGAATCAAGAAAACAACTCTATCTTAACCTCGCCTTTGGTGACATTTTGGAAGGAAGAGAACATGTTTATTATGGACTTATTGTCCACCGGACCACGAAAAACCTGATTCCCGCATTTCAAATCAAATCAAAATGCAAATTAATATGGAGGAGAATGAACCTAAAGTAAAGTGTTTGGAGTTTGGTTATAATTTCGCACGTGAGGGGTTATTTCTTGGTTTCGTCCGGTCATTATTAACTTGATTATTTTTAGATAATAGTAGATAGAAACAACGGATGTCTCCCAAGGGGTCTCTAGTTCGATCCAGTTGATTGATCACAACCAACCTAACCTAAAAGAGCCAGAATATGGACTCTTTTATGCTTCATTTAGACCAGGTTGTTGGGACGCCAGAGGGGAAGAGGTGGAAGTAGGAATTTTTGAGATCGAAAGTGTTTAGGACGAAGGATGGTAATTTTGGAATTGCCAATAAGTTGCTAATGTCAGCACATTTTGTTGCAATAAGTAATTCTACATGAACTCCAAGATTAAGGAGATTGAAACCTTTGATTTGCCTAGGGTTGTAATTTCGGGTCATGACACGAAATTCGAACTCGAACTTACACTAATTTGTGTGTGTTCGTGTTGACTCATTTCGGATTCGTGTCAAATTCGGGTTGATACAAATTATAATTCAGGTCGAGTTCAAGTTGAGATATTTCATGTAATTCAGGTAGACACAAATAACCCCAAAAAATCAATTGAAATAAACTTAAACCTAAAACCCACAACACCTCCTCATCGTAGTTCATGTTGATAAATTATATCACGGCAGTTAGTGTTAATTAGTGCCTTTTCAGTTAGTCTTGTTTATTTGTGTTAATCATGTTAGTTTGGGTCATTTAGGTTAATTCGTGTTCATGTTGACACAACACACGAAATGAAATTGTGTCAACATGGGTCATGTTTGAGATATCTAATTAGTGTTCGAGTTTAAGTTTAGATTTTCGTGTTCATGTTGACATTTTTCATTTTAATTCGTGTTCGGATTGAGGGGAAAAATGTGTGTCAATTCGTGTTCGTGTCAAACACGACTCGAAACACCAATTTGACAACCCTAGGTTTGCCCATGAATTGCTCATTGTATGATAAATCCGTCTATTAGATTTGATATACCATATGAATATGCTCTATTATTTCAAGGTCTAGTTTAACAAACCTCAATTGTTTTTTTACTTTCAATTTTTTACATTAACTTATAAATTATTATAATACCATATTCTTATTTTACAAAACTCACAAACTTTGTTGTTCTAGACAACCTAGGTAAAAAGCACACGACTAATATAAGGATGTTACACAACTCGTTTTCTTGTTTGATTTTCTGGCATGGAGTTATCCACACTTACAACGCTTGATCGCTAATTTAATTGAGTCCAACTCAACCCAATCAGGCTCAACCCTACAAAAAAAGATTTCTTTGTAGACCTAAGTATCGGGCTTGCAAGCCCGGAAGGCTAAACAGGTTGGGGTATTTTAGGTGTTTTGTAGGTATTTAAAAATATATAAAAAAAAATAATGGGACGTGCCAAACCTCTATGGGCCCGTGCCCTTTAATGGGTCGGGCCTTGGGCCCAACCCGTTTGGTCGAGGCCAGGCTCGGTCGGTAACCAAGTCTATTTCTTTGTGGAAAATTGTTAAAAACAGAATTTTTTATACCTCCCTCGAAAATATTTCTCCATTAAAACTTGCTGTCACTTTTTTTTCTAAAATTCTTCATTTCTACAAAACTCGACATTTTGGATGCCGAGTTCCAACACTTAGAAAAAATTTCGCACAACTAGAAGTGTGCACTACATGTTTGCAGTTTCAACTGAACTCGGCAGATCTAATACTGACTTCATTACACAAAACTCAGCATATACAACGTCGCGTTTTGGTGAACTTGGTGTTTGGATGTCGAGTTCACTTTAAAAGCTCAAACTGGGAACGTGCACAACTGTTTCTGAAAAAATGGCAAGTGTTTGAACTCCGTATTTACCAGAACGCGGTGTTGTATATGTCGAGTTATGTGTAATGAACTCAACATTATATCGAGCGAGTTCAGTTGGGACTAGAATCTAACAGTGTACACTTCTGGTTGTGCGGAAAGATTTCTAAGTGTTGGAACTTGACATCTAAAATGTTGAGTTCCGTAGAAATGAAAATACCTCAGTAGAAACGAAACACTAAAATCCAAGACACGTCGTCGTCACGTGTCACGAGTTGGTGACAATGGATATAGTTTGAGAAATATTCGCTAAATCCGCATAATTTCCTCTTCAATCTTCATGTATGGTTTACATGATGCTCCATGGTGATGCTACCGAAGAACCTACTCCTATTTCGGCTCCTATACATGTTGCTACTATGCTGGGATTTTAAGGTAGGTTTCGAATGACATTTTTTATTTAAATATTTATTTTGAATTTTTTTTCTAATTTTCTAATAGTTGATTAGAATTATTTCACCCGTATCCAATTCAACCCAATTCGACCCGACGGGACCCATTTACGAACCTCTAACCAAAGAGAGGATATATAAGGACGATAATCCACACTTGCAACTCCACAACTAAAGTAGACCGAGAGACATCATCAATGGCGACGATATCCACACCCTTCTTGTTCTTCCTCTCTCCACCTCTCCGTCGCCCCAAACCTCTCTTCTCCTCCAAACCCTCCCTTTCTCACTCCTCCTCTCCTTCCCCGGTGGTGACGGTGGAGGACGACGGCAAGTACGGCAACAAGGAGGTCGTCAGCCTCACCCCGCAGCTCTACGACTACGTCCTCTCTAACGTACGCGAGCCCGAGGTAACCAGGGGATGGATCCAAGAAATTTCATAGAGGGGCATATTTTTTCAACGACAGCCGAACTTAACTTAAAACACACACATAAAAGTCATTAGAAAATCATTAAATTCTTGTAATTGGGTATTAATCACTGCATAAAAATATCATTCTTGAAGTAACGAAGATGTGTCATCGATCGATGTTCACATTTACTTCCGCTTGATCTTGCTAAGAAAGTTCTAATAAATCTTTCCATCCTAATATTAAAAAGTTAAATTGCATTATTAGATTTAGTGTAAGTGGAAGATGTGAAGTCCCAAATCTCAAACTCAATCTTCCATCAAATTGACTTCTAGTTTAGACACAACTTGGGCAGTTAATAAGTAAAGGCATTACATTGATGCAAATAGTATAAACATTAAACACCTAACATTTAATTTTTACATGGCAATTTGTTTCATAGGCTATTTTCAGCAAATTAATAGATTAATCATGGATATAATCATGAATTTTAAAATACCTTACATTACATGGATAAAATCATGAATTTTAAAAAAATAATACATGGATATATCATATAAATATATAATCAAATCCTCAAATCAAAATTGAATAAGCCAAATTTACATTAATTTTTTGGATTGGAATGTGAAAACACAATTTATAAGGTTTTTTACCCCTCTGCACAACGTGGGTCTGCCCCTGGAGGTAACCCTCCTACATCGAAGTTCTTTGGATTGGTTTTGATTTGGTGATTGTTGTGGTTTCGGTGTCGTAGATTTTGCGGAGGCTTAGGGAGGAGACAGCGGGGATGAGAGGGAGTCAGATGCAGGTTTGGATGTGTTGTTTTTGTGGATTTTGGTTACGGTTTTGTAGGGTTGAAGGCTTTGGTTTGTGTTTCGAGCTGAAATGAAATGGTAAATTGCTCATGTTTAAGTTGCAACTAGGAGTTCTTAGGTTGTGATTGATTTGCAGGAAGTGGTGGAAAATTCATAATCTAATTCTGTGGCTTCCTTAGAATTTAGAGTGAAAAGAGGGAAGTCATTGTGCAATTTGATAAAGGTTTGAAACTTACATAATTTAGTTCACGGAATTGTAAGTTTTTCTGCAAACCAATTACTAGAAAACCATTCTAAAAGTCAATTCCCCCACTTCGAAGTGAAGTTCCTGCAAACCAATCAGTTTCACACCTTAGTTCTTGAAGTTTTACACTTGAATCTATTGGATTTTGAAGTTCTTTGATTTTCTCTCTCGAGGATATCATATTATCATGTGTTGTCATATTTTAGTTCAGCAATTGTTGCCAATGCCATCTGCGATCTTTCAGTTGTTATGGAAGCTCAGTTGATGTATTATGTATTAAATGATCCACGTATTGGTTGGACTGGGATTTTGATTTTTTATGTCCGTTTTTACTAAAGATTTTATATATTGGTCCTTTAAATAGGTTTCTCCGGACCAGGCACAGTTGCTGGCAATGCTAGTGCAAATACTTGGAGCAAAGAGGTGTATAGAAATCGGGGTTTACACTGTATGTTTGTGTTTTAAAGATTTTTTGTTTTTTTCTTGAACATGCCAAGGTCAATTAGCCTCATATTTTGGTTAGTTTTAGCTTTGTTTTGGTTATAATTTTTTTTATTAAAAGAAAAATGCCAAAGAAATAAAAAAGGTGGATAAAACAAAGGCAGAATTCAAATCATCGTAATCTTAGTCATAATACCAAGGACTTACAGAAAAAAATCTAACAAAACAGAGTGAAGCAAGTGTTTTGATGTGCCTCTTGATACTTGTTGATTATGATTATTTACATGCCATTGACAATAGAAAAGATGGATTCATTGGACATACTTCTTGTTTGAAGGAGAAAGACAAATAGTTAGTTATCTGAATCAAACCTTAGTCGCTTTAACCTTGCCATTATGTAATGATTTTCAACTAGCGAACCAAAAATTTATATACACTGTTTGGGTTCAGAAATATAGCTCAATGCAATACAGTCTCTAGCACCCTTGGAAGAGCTATTTAATTTATGCACAATATGAGTGCTGTGACTCCTTAGAGTTTCATTTCTAACCTACCCCAACTAGTTTGGGATTAAAGGCTTTGTTGTGTTTGTTACGAGTGTTGTGACTACATTTTCCTTTTATTTTGACTATATTGTGTAAGTTCCCAGTCCTTTTTTTCATATTAAGTGGTTAATGCCTTTCCGTTGTCTATTCTCTAGGGCTATTCTTCTTTGGCTATAGCTTTAGCCCTTCCAGAATCAGGCTATCTGGTTGCATGTGAAAGAGATGCAAGATGCATTGAAATTGCAGAGAAATACTACAAGGGTGGTGGTGTTGCCCACAAGGTGATGGTTGAATAGTGGGCTATCCTTTTTCTGTTTTTTGCAGGTGATTTAACCAATTCTAGTTTTCTCTTGTCATAAGTTGATATTATCCAAGTTGGGTATCCTCTTAATATACTAGTATTGTATGCTATATTTTTTCATCAATCAGCAAAATCCACTTCGATTTTTCCATTTCAAGTGATTACGTTTTTGTTTTAATATTAATCTCCTATACATTAAAACTTCAAGTGGACAAGTTCATATCCCAGTCATAAGTAGCTCTTTTAGTGTGGATATCCTATTTTTTTGGTATCACTGCTAATAAAATGATCTTGTTCTTGGTTTATTAGTTTACTGCATCTGGACTTTGGAGTTTTGTTGAAGTCTTTTTTTACACTACCAAAATGATACTAATTGAGACCTATTTTCAAAATTGAGATGGTTATGTTTAACCATTTATCTAGTTGTTTTTTTGTGGACCTAGCACCTGCACTTTACAGTTTCAGCGGTCTTCAATTTGTTTTATCTGAATTCAGGTGGCACTGAAACATGGGCTAGCTGTTGATGCTTTAAAAACAATGATCCTCAATGGTGAAGCTTGCAGGTTGGTGGCCAACAGCCAGAGAACACAGTCCTTTTATTCTACTTATAATTTTGGGAGGTTTTGGAGAATTGATCCTCTATTCCACTTTCATGACTGCTCTTGTCCGTCATGCGAGGTTCATAGCAAATAACCTATTGAGCTATATTCAGGGTGCAGTCTGCTTAATCAGCTCATAATCTTCTGACTGCAAACCCCATGACTTTATATCTTACTAGTTACTACTATATAAGATCTATATGTATTGGACTTGGATACTCTAGTCCAGCCCAGTGGGATGGGACCGAGTTGGTTTGGTTCAGTTTCGGGGTCTTCTGAACCCAAACCAAATTAATTTCAGTAAAGAATTTCAGACCAACCATTACCTATATAGTTGGTTTAAACTTCACCCTCTATTCAACATCACTATTTATTGATGAAGTAGAAAAAATGAAATATTAAAAGTTAATGACAACATAAATAACAACATATATTGCAAATTATTGTTGCGGATTAATATAAGTTGACACAATTTCCGAATAGAGATTTGCAAATCTAATATGGTTAGATTATATGTTGCATTTATGTGAGTATACATATCACAGAAATTATATGAAAAAATAAATTGGTTTCGTTAAAAAATAAGCCTATCCCAATCCCAATCCCAATCCCAAACCCAAACCCAAACCCAAACCAAAATATAATTTGGTTTTCGTTTTTTGACCCTTGTAATTCAGTTCAGGTTCAGTTCGGAAATGGACAAATCATCCTAAAGTCTCATCCCTATGTTCAGATGACTGAAGAAATTATAGATAAATACTTCAAAAAACAAAAAAAAACTTTGTAATTCGGTGTGAACCATGACTTAGAATTCCTTTCTTTTGTTGCTTCGTTTAAGGAAGGTCAATTGTCACTGAAATTCAAGACGTAAATTTTTTTGGCGCAAAAAGGGAGGTTTCAGTAGAGCCATCAGAATTTCCATTAATATGGAAAAGGATTACAAATTACAGGCTTTACAGCTAACAAATTATCCAATTCCACCCATAACTTGTTTTGAGACTATTAGGCCATATTATTTACCTTCCCCCTTTTAGGCTGATTTCAAACTTCGATGCCCAAACTACCCTTACCTTTTAATTTGCTATCTATTTTTATTAAATACACAAATACAAGGGTTGTACCCTTCATATGCAAAAACTTGAAAATACATGACTTCTATTTATGTCTGGAACAGTGCCAATCCTTTGATCTCATTATCCGTTCTAGCTTCCTATTGCTTCTTATTATTTGAGTTTGCTGTTTTTTTTGCAGTTATGACTTTGCATTCATTGATGCTGATAAGAAAATGTACAGTGAATACTTTGAATTGTTACTACAACTGGTATGACTTGTTTATCTTATCCATTGATTTTTTTAACATGTTTTGAGAATTAGGTTCCTTTAAACATATTGATGCTATATTGTTTAGTTTAATATGGTTTAATAGATGACCTGAAGAATGAGTTTATGTAAATGGAATCTTCGGATAGGAAATTGCTTTTCTTATGATAATGAGGCCGGTGCTTGGTGGACATTGTCATTTTCTTTTTGACATTGATAAATGCAAAAAAGTAAAATAAAAAAATAAAAACTTGTAGTTTACATGGTCAATTTTTCATTACTCTTCTAAGAAATATTCTTCCATAAATTTTTGATGCTTCGCTATTACATGTCATTGCCCAATAAGAACATAATTTATAATTGCTTGGTGTAATTTATAATCCTTTTCTAATTGTGGTGTTACATTGTCTTTTCCCTGCATTTGTCATAAACACAATTTTCCTTGTCCATACACAATGTGGTGGGTTATATAAGTTTTAGTAAAAAACCATGTCTCTATAGTCAGTAGGTCAATACTAAGATGAATTTGGTTGAGCCACTTCTCTTAAAAATTACCAAACATCTAAAGCAAAAATTTGAGTTCTCGAGATCAAGATTTGAATTTTTTTTGTCAATTCGTTTGAGATTTGAGTTAGATATAGAATTCATACTTTGATATCCATTTTTTCTTTGAGGTCATCCTCAGTCATGACATTTTGATAAATGTCAACCTAGTTAAATCAGAATTCTCTTTTTGTCACATCAGCATGACATTTTTCTTATCTATTTTTCTACTGTTCACCCCTCAACCATAACTCACCCATAAATGTCAACTTAATCACATCAACACTCTTTCACTTCCACCTTATTTATTTTCTCTCCTTTTTAATTTTCCACAATTCCAATTGATATCACATAATTTATTTATCATAGCTTATTATAATTAAATGTGAATATTTACGGATAACTCAAAATAAATTTTAATTAAACTAATAAATTTTAATTAAACTAATAAATTTAATTAATAAATGTTGAGATTGACTCATACTTCTTATGTCCACTCCAACGGGTCGGTAGGGGGTCACCCAAGCACAATGCATTTTTTAGGTTTGGGATTTATTAGTAATTTTGTACCCATTTTTGGTTACTAATGTATTTTTGTGTTTACTTGTGGTAATTTTAATTTTGTACCGGTGTGCTAATTCTCTAATAAAAATTAAATAAAAAACAATATATATTTCCAGCATAATAAATTATTTACAACTAAATATAAAACAAAAACTAATTAAAACAAAAAACAAAACAAAATAATAATAAACCAATGGGTGGAGGCCACGTGGCCTCCACCCAACGACCGCCAGGTCGTAACACCCCCATTGAGGGGGTGCTGGTAAATGCCGACCTTACATGGGCAACCCCGTTCAGGGTGCCCTTGGGGGATTGTGTTAGCTAAATGCTGTCATATCAACATGAATACTGTTCATTCATTTGTTATTCTTTAGACATATTGGCAGGCTGTTGCTTTTAGTAATACTTTCTAGTAATACCCTGGGTCCATTGTGACATTCTTTTTGCAGGTGAGATTTGAGGGAGTTATTGTCATTGATAATGTTCTTTGGCACGGAAGAGTTGCTAATCCACTGGTAATATATTTGTCATTAGTAGTTTTCCACTTACTTAAATATTATCATGGTTACATGATGTACACATTGTGCAGGTAAATGATCCAAAAACATGTTTCATAAGAGATTTCAATAGGAAAATTTTTGAGGACCAAAGGGTTGATGTCAGCATGGTATATTTGAAGCTCTTATCTTGCCTTTTGAATTCAATTGTTCCTGTGTCCCTTTTCAGAATGCCATGTCATGCTTTTCAGGTGCCAATTGGAGATGGTATAACCATATGTCGCAAAAGATTACAAAAATGACTTAGAGAACATTCCAGGTCAGTGCATCTTCTTTTTATCAATTATTGCTAATAGCAAAATTTTAAATTCTAGGAAGCTCAATACTTTCATGAATTTTTAACACACAAATGGGTCAGACTAGTCAAACTTGGCCAGTCCATGTAGATATATCATGTTTAGGATAATGCCGACACTTCCCACGCTGACACTTCCAGGACATTTTTAGGTGGTCTGATGATTGGGGTGTCATGTTGGTCTTGATTTCGTATTCATGTTGTTTTAGCTAGTCAATAAATAAATATTATTATGAGTTAGATACTTACACTAAATAAAGCTTGAACATCTTATATTCCAGTTACTATTACTAAGCATTACTACCATTAAGTGTATTCTTGCTAAAAATAATAATAACAATTAAGCTTGTATTGAGATTTTTTTTGATCATTTAAGCTTGTACTGAGAATTAACGTCTTGTTTACCTTTTATATTCATTATATACAAATCATTATACCGTCAAGGTACCTGCATCTTAGTAGTTGCATCCTACTATATTGTTGTGTTTGTTTTCCTTGTGAAATGTTGTTTTGTGTTCATGTTCCTTGTGCAGGACATTGTAATTTCTGCACTATTCAAGTATAGTCTATTCCCCATGACAATACTCGTGGTATCAACCCTCGTCCACTAAACTTGTGGTTCACAAGCTTTGCTAACATACAAGTTCACAATTGTTTCACGTGAACTAAAATTGCTCATGTGATCTCTCATGCTGCCAGAATCTGGTTATATTTGAGCTGTTAAGAAATAGAATCATATAATTTAGGACAACCAAGCAAAAATGTCATAAATTTCTAGCAATCTTATTCTGCAACATGCAATCAGGAAACAAATGTTACAAGTAACAGTTATGACAGTGGATATGAAAGGACAAAGATTCAGCTAGAGGTTTCAGGTTATTACATTTATTATTGGATTCATCTTTGAGCAGAAGCAGTAGAATTTTCTACTTCAATGCTCGGCTGAGGCTCGTCTTTTATTTCACGGACAGGATTTTCTTCATTTTTCTCCTTTCCTTCTGAAGCTCTGACAACTGTTTCCTCGTTATTCTCTGTCAAGTCATCCTTGGCTGTTTCTTCTTTCTTCTCTGTTACGTTGTCCTTGTTCTCTGGCGTTGATTCAGTTGGCTGTGCTTCGATCTGTTGTTGGCGACCTTCCCCCGAGGTTTCTTCTTTGTTTTCCTTTTCAGTATTCTTGTCATTGTTTGCGTCAACATTTCTCTATCCAAATTTAAAACAATTCTTAGCTTATATATCAAGGACTAACAAAAGTAGCTCTTTTATGTGGTTATTTTCTATACTTTTGAATTTCAATTTTTTTCTCATTGCAATCCAAGATTGATGACTTCTTTCTGATGTACGGTGCAGAAATACTGGAAACATATTCAACAGTATGAAGTGAGTGCATACCTCTACCACAGCATCCTTGGCAAGCTTGTTGTCTTCGACGCCCACAGTGTCCTCAGGCGGCACTGACTTCGCATTTCGGTCACCGAGATACTTGAGCTTGGTTGCGCAGGCCCCCATTATGAAATGAAGATGCAAATCTCTGAATGCAAACTACTGCACCTTGCAAATTGTGAAAGGTATTGCGAATGGGCAGAAGGGTTTGATTCTGTGATATATAACAAAACTGTTAGTACCTGTTATTGCACTGGCATGGAATGGATACCTGCTGGATTTTTTTTGTCTAATTTTAGAATGTTAATTTTAGGAAACAAAAACAGAACATGACAGGAGTAGGACGTTATCAATTTGAATTTTGTACATGGTGGGTCCTTGTGATGCACGTTTGTTTCTCTTGATCGCAGGGGATTATGCAAAGGACAAACTCCGGCAAGTCCGATGAGACAGGTTAGGCTGGTTTGGATCAAGTCGTCAGTTGTAACCTAGCCTGTCCAACCCAAACCAACATAAACTTGGGTTAGCTTTAAAAAAAAACTTGGGTTTGTTATAAAATAAATATACATGGAACAAAGAAGATAAAAGATTTGGGGGAGAATATTTGTAGTATTTCATCATCACCAAAAGTGTTACAATGGTCTTACAATGATCTCCTATTTATAAGCTATAAGAGGCAAATGAAAGGGTGTATGTTACAAGAGTAATGAGAATGTGAGGGGTTGATGGAGTTATGAGAGGAGAATGTGAAAGTGAAGCATCCATGATGTTTCACAACACTCCCCCTTCAATCTTCACCTTTATACGCTAGGGATGTTGTCTCGTTAAAAACCTTATCAATAAAACCCGATGGGATAAAAACTTGATGAAGGAAAAAAGAGTGCAACGCGTATGATGTTCCCTCTCACTTCAACATATATTCTTCAAACGACGAACACCGAATTTAAAGACAAGCTTCTTAAAGACTTTGGTGGCCAAGGACTTTGTAAATAAATCTGCCAAATTCTCGCTTGATTCGATCTGATCAGTTGTCACTTGATTGGTCTGCCTCATTAAAAACCTTGCCAAGTAAAACTCTGTGGGACAAAACTTGGTGAAGGAAAAAGAAAGAGTGCATCGTATAATTCTCTCCCTCAATTCAACATACATTTATAACACTCCATTAAATAATATGCGTTATGTTTATGTCTCGTTAAAAATCTTGCTACAAAATCCTATAGGAAAAAGTAGCTAAAGAAAAGAGTGCATAACATACGCTAACAAAAATGCAAAAGTTACATCATTAAAAACCTTTTAGGACAAAAATTGGAAAAAAAGGAAAAAGAGTGCAACTACAAGCCTTCCGAGCTTTATCCTTCAGGGATATCCGTCCTTCAGGGACGATAAATACAAATCCGCTTCCCCTTATTCGTAGTTTACCAAACTTACGAATATATTTTACGAAGTCCTCAAACACAAAATTGCATGAGGATTCAATAAACAAATACATGATAGTTTAACAGATTTAATGAATATTTACTATATTCACTTAGATAATAAGATTGTGAAATATGTTTGCGCAATTTTTCTCAAATATTATGCTTGGAGTAATACAAATTGTGGTGACTTTGATCAACTTCGCATCACTCTTCATGATGATTTTGATTGAAGAGGTTATATGCACACTCTTACTTGTTTCTTCATATAGTGATCTTTTCAAAAATTGTATAGTGCATTTTTGATTTTTGTCATCATATAATATATTTTGTCATATTAGTCCTTCAGGGACTCTCATATAAGTACCAATATTAAGTGACTTATAAAATTTTAATGTCACAACATATCTTATATGCATATCATATTGATCATGTAACAGAACTTATTATCAATATTACGAGAGAATGAAAAACATCACGATGGATGTTGGGTCCTACGAATACCCTTATATTACTCCTCGCTTTATAATGTATCACATGTTTTTTTCTGATTTCTATTTTTATCCTTCAGGGATATAATTTCAGAAATCAGGACTACAAGTCCAAATAGTTTATTTATTCAGCAAGTTTATTATATATTGTTCGCCTTCTTTTGTTTATATCAAATATGAATGCTTCTGGCATTCTTATAATATCATAGGTTTTGGATCCATTTTTCTTTTATTGAGATAGCATGCTATTAAGAAGGCGAATGAATTGTCGACAATAATTTTAATAATTATTTAATATCTCTCGTATGAACATATATAGTTGATTGAAAGTTTTACATAAATAATAATCAAATCCTCATCGTTTCCCAAAATTTTAGGATTTGACCGTTCTGTATCCCCGTAATTTCATTAATCTTTTGTTTAGCAGATGCATGTATTTTTACGGGTTTATATTCTTCAGGAATAACCTCTTCAGGATGTGCAATGAGAGTGACTAACTTTTATTTTATTTCCACAAATAATATATGTTATGGTCCACGCTTCTGGCGTTGGTTGAGCTCAAATATATGTTATCATGTGGAGATCTTCACTTTATATTATGTGGTCTATGTCTAGTAATATAAGGCGTAGTCACTCTTTCGTGATCAATACAAATGTATGATAATTACTTGCTAGATATTGCAAGATAATGATTTTATGAACTTTATGTTCAATCATACTTGTACGTATATTCTCTTATGAACTTCAGGTTCAATATAGTACATTTTCTTGACATTCTTTAAGCTTCTAGCTTCACTCCTAATGCCAGAAAATGTATATCATATATATATATATATGATTATTGGATTGGACAATAAAACTTAGCCCTTCAGGAGCTTTAAATCGCAGGAGGGAAACAATTTATTCATTATTGTACAAGTAAAGTAGGGGAAGATTCATAACATGATGTATATCAACCATAAAAATTAATGAATAATATTAGCAGGTATATATGCACATTAATGTATCATGTATAAATTTTAAGATTCCATAATGATCAATATGGAGACATTTTAAAAACAGAGGGACTCATTTTGTTGTGCAAATCGGTCGACAAATTTGACCTCATTTTGGTCGTGATAGAAGTCAACAATTTTATCTAAAGCTTTACAAAATGAATAAAATGATGGCATCCATAATTAATATAAGAGATGATTTTATTTAGGCACTTCTGGGCATGTTTTGTCTCGTTGATGTAATTTTTATTTCATATTTATTTGCACAAAATTTAGTCCACTGTTTATACTATTGTTTTCACGATACTTTGTAGTGAGTACTTTTGGTACACACACAAAAAAGTATAAAAAATATTGTGATTTTCCAACAACTCTCATAACCTTCAATCATCGGTGATGCATAACCCAAAAGAGTATTGGGTCATTAATTTGTAAAGTGATCAATAATTTTTTTTCTTTTACTACTAATCTCTATATATCTATGAACTTCTGGTCATAGGGTTTGATTTAGAGATCGACGTGCATTTTTACTCAATTAGCTATTTGCACGTCGTTTAGATGATCATATGAATCTTTCAGGGATTATCATAAAATTTTATAACCCTCTTTAAATGAATGATTTCTAAATCTTTGTATAGTAGTATTTTATGAATATTAAGATATTCGCCTTCTAGGCAAATGCATATCATTTTCAATAACAATGATCACATTGTAACATGGTGATTCAAATTCCACTATATTGTAGCACATTGTACTATATATATACATCTATCAAGATGGATATTATGTGCTCACGAGATGAATGCTCGTATTGGTTGTGAATGATCCTGTGATACATCAAAATTAACAAATAATAATCACATTGGGAAGACTTGTAGTTAGGTTCAACGTCCATAATCCATGATAAGATGTCATTCTTATCCATGATGTCAAGTATAGAGTTAAAAGTCATAACTTACAAACATCAAAGCATAATTGGTACATGCATACAACTTATTACCTTTTTTTCTTCTATCGGTGCATGCTAAATTAAACATCTCCAAACGGGATATATTATAATGTACTTGAATCATATGATAAACAAAAGTGCATATTAGCAATTCCAAAAGCAACATATATTGATTGTATATATGTAGTCTCATTTATTTTATATATATACAAAGTTATCATGATGTATTCTATGCAACATGTGGGTAAATTAATTACCTCATGATGAACAAATACACATTCAAGATGTAAGCAAAATATCCATATATGTCTTTTAGATAGAAATGATGCATATCAACATATTAACATGTAAATTATTAATATCTAGAAGAATCTTATCTGAATAAAAACCACAAGTATGAAAAATATATTGGACTAATAAAAGTACTAACCAATATAAAATATTTTCTCACAAAAAATTAATATTTAACCAATGCTAAACCATGACATTAAATTTTATTTTATTTTGTCTTTTGAACACAATTTGTTGGGTAAAAAACAACAATTATTGACTGATGCATCAATGTATTATAGCACATGACAGAATAACCAATAAAAAATTCATGAGTTTAAAAATGTATTTGTTGTGCAAGATTTAAATTAAGAACTAAATAATATTTCCCCTCCAACATAAGCACATTATTATATTGACCAAAATAACAAAATAAATATTCGAAAAATCATATAACCATGTCACAAAAGATCTTATAAATCCTGATTTTTGTTGTTGTAAAAAACACTAAGATATACCATTGTCCGAGATTCACATATCCAAAAAAATATTTATTTCATTTTTAGAGTATACATATACAACCTTCAATTGATTGAAAATGATTTCTTTATTTATCATGCAAGATGGAATCACCTTTCTAACCTTTTTTTTATGATCAAAACAAACAATTTTTGACAGATAAACGGAAGAAATTATGTATGTCACATTGAGAATCAAAACATGGATTTGTTACCTTGAGACTTGAGTGACACCAAATGTTTTAGTTGGTAGTAAAACTTTCGTGTTGATAACGTGTTATAAAATAAATATACATGGAACAAAGAATAGAAAAGATTTGGGGGAGAATATTTGTAGTATTTCATCATCACCAAAAGTGTTACAATGGTCTTACAATGATCTCCTATTTATAGGCTATAGGAGGCAAATGAAAGGGTGTATGTTACAAGAGTAATGAGAATGTGAGAGGTTGATGGAGTTATGGGAGGAGAAGGTGAAGCATCGATGATATTTCACAACAGGGTTGGAATTATTTAAGAAAAAAACAAACATAAACTTGGTGCTAAAAATCATGGTATTGTTTTGAAAGGGACTTGGTTGGTGCAAAAAATCGTAGTTTTGTTTTGGAAGGGATTGTTGGCTGGATTCCTGGTAAGAATCCTATTCGCACTTCTCAAGCCTAAAACAGCTTCACAACTTGAATTTTGTATAGAATTATGTTAGGATGGAGAAGGTAGATTTTTGTAGTTTCTCGCAGGAATTTAAAATTCTGAGTTAATTTACCATAAAATCCTCATATGACTTTCTATCAGATAACTCCCTAAATAATTAATTTGTGCTATTATTTGGCTGAAAAATGTCATTTTGATATGAAATTCGTGTGATCTTTGTCTTGATATATATTTTCTAATACTACACCTTCAATGATTTTTAAAGGGCTAATTACAGTTAGCACCCTTCAACTATGACCCAATATCATTTTGACTTCCTCGACTAGGTTTTGTATTACTATTACTTATGCACTTTCAACTATCAGTGGTGATCAAAGACCTTCCTTCCGTTAATTTTACCGTTAGTGCTAACGGCTATGTGACCTCAAATGCTCGAAAGTGTAACTGAAATTTTGAAGTTACCCTCACACACCCACTTCAACCTCAATTTTCTTCCTCATTCTCCTGCTCCCCAAATCTCATCTTATCCGAAAGCACTAAAATAGCCGCCCTACTTGACTCTCATTGCTCCATCCCCGCCAAAGCACTAAAATTCGAGTTGTCCCCTGTGCAGGTCCAACAAAGCACTAAACAACCAGAGTATTACATTCGAATTCAAATATGGTGGTCTTAATACATCGCCGTCAATAGGGTTGTGCAGATTTTGATCCGGTCTGGTTTTTTAGACCGGTCCGGACCAAATCCGTTCAATCCGAATCCCGGGACAAGTTCCGTTTTCGGTCCGGTCCAGTCCGGGTTTTTGGATCGGACCGAACCCGACCGGTCCGGACCCCAGAGAGCATCCGGGTCCAGACCGATGCTCACCCCTAGCCATCAACCATCCGATTTTTGGGTTGGTGGAATATCCACTCTGGTCGGAAATCGACCTATTAATGATTAAAGTTGTGACAATGGTATTATTGGGGGGGGGGGGGGGGGGGGGGGGGGTGCAAGACACAAGGAGTTATGTCCTGAATCTCTCGCTGGTACGTCTTCATTTAGATTACAATTACAAACTCTGATGCAAGGCAAGAAGCATTAGGTCATCCTCGATAGTGATCATGTTTTAAAGATTGTAACTCTCATTTTCTCACCCACGTCAGTACGATATTTACTTCTATAATATTTACACTATTCATATCTCAATAGTGATCTTATCACACTACTTTCTCTTTCCTCTAACTCATTTTCTTCTTCATTATTTTATGTTTTCTCCGAACAACCAATATACAACTTAATTTGTATACAACCAATAAACAAAAAACAAACCAAAAAAAGAAAAAGAAATAAAAAAATACTTTTCACCCACGACCATCTATGATCCCCTCGATGGGGATCATGGGCCGGTGCACCCTAGGAATGTGACCCATGTGGGTGAAAAATATAATTTTATTTATTTATCTATTTTTTGTTTGTTTTGATTGTTTTTTTTTGTTTATTGGTTGTATATGAATTAAATTGTATATTGGTTGTTGGGAAAAAAATGGAAAAGAAAGTGAGATAAAGGGAAAACAAAGTAGTGTGATAAGATCGTTATTGAGAAGTGAATAGTGTACAAATTGTGAAAATAAAGATTGTACTTATGTGTGTGAGAGAGAAGCTGAGGTAGAGGAGAAAATGAGAGTTGTGATCTTTAAAACATGATCAATGTCGAGAAAAATCTTATTACTAATGTTAAATGAATCTTGATCGTGGTTGCTTTAAGTCTTTATGCAAATTACAAAGTCATTTGTTTTAAGGTCAATAGTTGAAACGTGAAACTCACATAATAGATCAAACAGACTAATTAGATTTCCCATGAAATGTTAGAAATTCACATAATGAATCAAACTGCCGATCAAATGACTTTTTTTTCTTCATTTTGGACACTTATATAATTATATTATTATTAGATCACCTGTGACCATTATTTTGACAATCTGATTATGAGATTTCTTTCTCTTCTATATCATCTTTTTCTCTTTCCAACTCATTTTCTTCTTTTTCTTACACTATTCACCCCTTAACGACAACCCATTACAACTCATCTTTTTACTACGTATCATTTCAGGATCGATTTTGAAAAACAATTAAAAAATTCTAAAAAATCAAAACAATTAGAAACTTATTTTCAAAAAATAAAATAAAAAAAAGATTCAAACTAATTTTAAAAAAATCAAAATAAAAAAATTATTTTAAAAAAACGTGCCAATCATCGACGACCGGGTCAAAACCGGCATCGTCCACTACCGGTTTCGACACGGTCGTCGGAGTCGTCTCACACGGGACGACCCCCGTTACTTGTTGCTATAGTATGTACAAGTCAACGTGGTCGTCTCATCAGCTTAAAAATCCAACCCAAAACAATGTCGTATCGTCTTGTCTATAAAAAGTCCAGCAAAGATGTCTCGATTCGTAAAATATCCGTTCCTCCCGCAAATCATGGTTTCATCTTCCTCCCACACACTATTCCTGTTGTTGTTGTTGTTCGTTTTGTTGTCCTTTGCGAGATGTTCATCAGATGGGAATAGGATGGAATCGGAACCCCTGCTGCGCGTGGGGAAGCACGGCAGGTTCCGGATCCTCCAGGTAGCCGACATGCACTTCGCCAACGGTAAGTCCACCAGCTGCCTCGACGTGCTCCGCTTCCAGGACCCCACCTGCACCGACCTCAACACCACCGCCTTCGCCCGCCGCCTCATCCGCCACGAGAAACCCGATCTCATCGTCTTCACCGGTGCCATTCGCTTATTTATAGAAAGTTTTGTTTTTTTTGTTTTTGGACCGAAAATTAGGACTTGAATTCGATCGAAAATGTGTTTGTTAAAAGTGTTGTTTTTGTGACGTTTCGTGTCGAATCCACGGTCCTTTACTCATGAGTCCTGCAACAACCTTATAATTAGTAAATGACCAGTGCAAACGACTCATTAGAATATTTAAGTGGAAGTTGTTATCATAGTCTAAGACTGGTATCAAGAAATCAGGTTAAGGAGTCGGAATTTGTAAGAATGTTGTCAAAAAAAATTAAAATTTGTTGGTTGGTTTGATTTGTAATTTTGTTGAAGTTTGATTAAGTATTTTCACTTATAAGTGGGTAAATATATACTATTGTACTACACTAATTGTGTATTATTTTATCTATTGGTATCTCGACCCCCCTAGGTTTTTTTATTTCTTACGATTCCAATCCATGAGTCTACTTTCTCACGACACTTCCTAAGTTCCCATTAATAGAAAAAAAAATCCTAACTTGCCACAAAACTTAAGTTGAAGTACGAGATGTGGGGCTATGTTTAGGGTATTACAATAACAGTTTTGGTGTCTCTAGATCGTGATCAATCACAAATGTTTGCTTGTTGGTTACTTGGTGTTGTGTTTGTGTTGAAATTGTGTTTTCAAACAAGTACAAGTCTTTATTAAGAAAGTGTGTGGAGAACAGGAGAAGTATATGTATGACAATGTTAAACATTGATAAACATCTCATCGAAATTACAATGACACCATAACTCATTGTTTTAGGAGTAGAAAGTAGATCACATCTCATTCTAGCAACCCCCTCCCCTCCTGTATTGTCTTTCTGTGATAAATACGGCTTTCTGTTTGCTTGTTTGGTTCTTAGAGTAGTGGTTCTTGATTATGTGCTTTTGTTATCCAGGTTTTCATGTTTTTGGGTGAAATTACCATCTGGCGTGGAATTTATTGTTCTTTCCTCGTAAAATTTCAATGTTTTTTTGTTCCTAATTTTAAAAAAATCACATATGGTTAGTGAATGTGAACTTTGATTTGGAGTTTCTGAAAGGTGCTGCTTAACTTATGTTGCTGCCAAAAATCACAGATTTTTGAGTTTTTTTTCACAAACTCAACACTTATATTTTACACTGAATCAGTTGCATCATATTGCCATCCTGGAGTTTGTTTTTAGAAGTTTGGGATTATTTGGTGCAAACAGAAACTGACCTTTCCCAAACAAATGTATCATTAGGTGATAACATTTACGGGGCTGACACGAAACATCCTAAAAGATCAATGGACATGGCATTTGTGGCGGCAACAGAGGCGGGTATACCATGGGGCAGCAATTCTTGGGAACCATGACCAGCAGTCCACTCTGACCAGGGAGGGTCTCATGAAGTATATTGTTGGAATGCATCATGCTCGCTCACATGTTAACCCTTCTGGTCTTGGATACAAGATTGATGGTTTTGGCAACTTTAATCTTGAAGTCAAAGGTGTTGCTGATTCTCGGTTTTCCAATAAGTCGGTTGTCAATCTTTATTTCTTAGATAGTGGTGATTACTCTACAGTGCCAAGGATCTCTCATTATGAGTGGATTAAGCCCTCTCAGCAGCTATGGTTCCAGCAAACTTCGAAACAACTCCAGGTGCATATAGCTATTTGCTTTGTTCATCCACTTGAGTAAACAACAGTAGAAACAAACTTTATGAATCATTATTTCATGAAGAAATCTATCCGTTCAAAGTTTTTTTCTGGGCATTGTTTTCAAAAACTTAGTCTCTGGATCGTCGTGCCATTGCCTATTTTATCAAATTTCAATAGAATATCACATTTGCATGAGGGAAAGTTGTCATATTATTTTGGACCACTACTTGATAAAATTTCAATTGGACTGGAGTACTCCGTGAGTATTCACTGTTATATTTTTTATTATTATATCGATTGTTATATTAATCGAGGTAACATAAGATATACAGTTTAAGATCTCATGATGTATGCTTTTTGCAGATGATGTGATACTAATTAATGAGAGTAAGATAAGTGTTGAGAGGAAACTAGAGTGATGGAGGGACTCTTTAGAAACAAAATGTTTTGAACTAAGTAGGTCTAAAACAGAATATATGAAATATTGTTTCAGCACCATCGACACTGATGAAGAAGAGATTAGATTGAATGATTAAGTGGTGGACATGAGGGATATTTTAGATATCTAGGGTTGATACTTCAAAATGATGGAGAGATCGATGAAGATGATAGTCATAAGATTAAGTTAGGGTGGATGAAATGACGGCAAATGTCAGACATCTTATGTGACAAGAAGATTCCTCTCAAGTTAAAGGAAAATTTTATAGGACTACTGTAAATATGCGATGTTGTATGAAATGGAATGTTGGACTACGAAAAGACAACATGTGCAATGAGGATGTTGCGGTGGATGTGTAGATATACGTGGATGGATCAGATTAAAAATTTTGAAATTCGCGAGAGAGTTGGAGTTGCCCCAATAGAGGAGATACTTATACAACGTAGGCTGAGATGATTTGGATATGTACAAAGAAGACCTATGAATGCACCGGTTAGAAGGAGAGTGTTGAGCTGTGATGAAGACATAAAAAGAGGGAGAGACAGACCAAAATTAACTTGGGAAGAAACGGTTAAAAGAGACCTAAAAGATAGGAATATTCCTAGGATTTGGCGTTGGATTGGAGTGCATGGAAGAACTATTCACATGTCCGAACCGTGATATTTTGAGTTCATTTCTAGCCTACTCCAACTAGTTTGGGATTGAAGGCATTTTTGTTGTTGATTGTTATATTAATCGACTAATTTGCCAAATTGATGTTATTTGTATCTTTAGTTCCCATTGCCAAGTGCTTATCATTAGAACAACACCATCTCAATTTGTTTTTTATTCTCTCTGATGCAGAAAGAGTACATGAGCAAACCTATCGCACAGAAGGAATCAGCCCCAGGCCTTGTTTATTTCCACATTCCATTACCGGAATATAGTTTATTTGATGCATCAAACATGACAGGGGTGAAACAGGAAAAAATCAGCTCACCCTCCGTGAACTCAGGTTTCTTTACTACTATGGTGAAAGCAGGAGATGTCAAGGCAGTGTTCACTGGTCATGATCATGTCAATGACTTCTGTGGTGAGCTCAATAATATACATCTTTGCTATGCTGGTGGATTTGGCTACCACGCTTATGGAAAGACAGGATGGTCAAGGCGTGCAAGGATAGTTGACATTTCTCTTGAAAAGGATATACATGGTAATTGGGAAGGTGTGAAATCCATCAAGACCCGTAAGCGTCTAGACGATGAAAAGTTGTCCACCATCGATGTTCAGGTCCTCTGGAAGGCAAACTCTGGTGGTAAGACTATGCTTTTACCAATTTAGTGATTCAACAAGTGGCTTGCATATTACTTCTACATGAATGTATGGCATTATACCGTGCAGAATTTGCTGCAACATGGTCAAGTCACTTACTTGATGGGTTGCCCTTATCTATAGTATGCAGCTAATGAGCTTTCTCCTCCTGATTAGTGCATATAATATTTAATTATATGGACTTGTTAATAGATGGATGTGTAGAACCATTATTGCAATGTTAAGAGTTTTGTACATTATAATTATAAAAAAAGAGTTTTGTACATCAAGAATACTGCCACTAATCTGCTTGACAAGCCTGAAACTTCACCTCCAAAGAACATATTTGCTGGCATCTCAGTACTTGTCATTACTTGTTGAATTTCTCATTCCTTGTAGAATTTGATTCTAAGGAATATGACGTTATCATTCATCTGTCTGGACAGGAAGGAGTCGGAAGCCAATTTACAGCAACAGCTGATCATCTCACTCAGCCACTGTGCTTCAGTTTATTCCACTGCTATTGTAAATTCGATGGTATTTTTGTGGTAAATGGCTCTAGTGGTGCAGGACAGCGAGGAAAAATAGTGTTATAATACTGTGTACTATTGTAATCATATAGAAGCAGGAAAAATAGAATTGTTCAATGAAATAATGCCAATAAGTATTGATTCTTGAAGAGCTGTTAGTTCAGTGATAGGCAATTCAGCAATTCCAGTTTGTGATATTCCAAGTACATTTCTTTTATATTTGTTGTTTGTGCAACGACCGTCTTGATTTGTAGTGTGAACCTCGGGACTTCAGAGTTGGAAATAAATGCCTTCCCCATTGTCTATTGTTTAGTGGAGGCTGACCGGTTGTTCATACCGGTTATCCCATATATGAATGTGGATCCAGGAACAATTTCTTTCCCAGAGGTTGGAAATTGTTTTGATGGAGAAAAGATTTCTGGAAGTTTCAGATGTTTTGTCAAACAAATTCTCAAATTGTTTTCAGATTTTGATTAAATAAAAACTTATATAAGTATATGTTGGAATCAACAATTGTAAAATCGTAACAAAATTCAACAATTGAAGTAGCCGTTAGAAGCTCCTCCAGTAAATTTCTTCTTCTAATGGATTTACCCTGGGAGCCCAATTCTAAGGGGTTTACCCTCGTGTTTGGATGACATTAATGCACCGTAGCAACTCGGGAGAGGAGAACTTGTCAACTGAGAACCTGTAAAGTTGTCCACTGAGTTGCTCACATGCTTTCCCGTAAGAGAACTTGTCCACTGAGTTGCTTTGTGCAATGTAGTCTTCCAGATGGTTGTATTGGAGCTGGAGAAAAGGAACATTTACATTTTGTTGCAGAAAAAAAACATTGAGAATCGCCTTTAGGTTTTGAGTTGGGTTGTTGGGACTTGAAGGTAGAAGATAAGGAGGGTATATTTAGAGTCTTAATTCGTTTCAGGCGTTATTGTAAAATTGTAAAACAGAAGTAATTAACATATGGCAGTTTAATTTGGGAATAGATTTTAAAGTTGGTACAAGATGTCAAACAAAGTATATAGGTCCATGTATCTCAGAATAAGTTATAAATGGATTTTAAAAATAAAAGCAAAAAATAGATATTTCCTATTCGTATGGTGGTATTAGCAATTTACTAGAACAAAGTAGACCATTCAGGTGAATATGAGTTCGCGTGACCATTTAGAGATGGCGTATTGATAGAGAAAACTTTGTGGAAATTTACCCCAAAAAAATGCATTTGGAGGAAGCCAAATCTCAGCCTACTTCTCAATCTACCTTATATCGTTGGAAGACCATCTCTTTTAATGGAAATAATGAGTTGACCAACGCAAACACTAAAAATCTATTTGGGTAGCCGTTGAGGAGGTCTTGCAAACAAGAGTCCAAATTTGCAAGAACACCACCAAAAAAACTATTCATTAGTCCGACTTGAGATTTGTTTAAAGATTGATTATGTATCTTACCTATAATTAGTAAATAGAACCTCTTGATTTAAACTAATTCGGTAATCTTCATCTAGCTATTTTGTTGTTTGCATTTGAAAAAAAAAGAGTTGTCGTAATATTACGTATACAAAACTTCAGGAAGATTGAAGTCCCAAAACGTTCTTATAAGTTAGACGAAATTTCAAAATCTAAGAAGATCATCTGACACTGCTTGCAAACGTTCCAAACACAACTCTTTTGAGATTTCGAATTTTCACCAACTAAGAGTCTAAGAGCATCAATATGTGTTTTTTAATGATCCAAAATTCAAGAGCACCAATGCGTAGAAACAAAATTTTAGAGTGGTATAAATGCAAAACCTCCAGCAGAAAACAGTAAGGGAGTGTTTGGTTGGGGTACCTGGAATGGAATGGAATGGAATGGAATGAATTCCATTACATTCTGGTGTTTGGTTTGTTTATTTTGGGCCCAGAATTAGAATCCATTCCAGCCCATACCTAGGAATTAGAACCTTAACTACCTACCATAGAATGAGAATCCATTCCAGCCTGGTATGAGATTCTCATTCCATTCCATTCCATCCCAGCCAACCAAACACCCCCTTAGGGATGAAATGGAATGGAATGAGAATCTCATACCAGGCTGGAATGGATTCTCATTCTATGGTAGGTAGGTAAGGTTCTAATTCCTAGGTATGGGCTGGAATGGATTCTAATTCTGGACCCAAAATAAACAAACCAAACACCAGAATGTAATGGAATCCAGGTACCCCCAACCAAACACCCCCTAATTACTTTCCAGTCCACCAACCTGACATCCAATTGAACAAAAGAACCCCAAAACCAAACCGTCGTCCACAAAACCGCGTCATTCCATCCCCAAATCAAACCCAAAATTAGGGTTTCCAACTTCCAACCCTCGTTGGCCCACCGTCGCCGGCGACCATGTTCCCCTCCAAACCCCTCCTCCTCCTTCTCCTCCTCTCTTTAACCCTAACCCAATCCTCCTCATCCTCCGACACAATTCGCATGCCCACCGATCCCGCCCCGTGTCCCCTCGCCGCAAAACCCCCCTCCTGCCCTGTCAGCTGCTTCCGGCCGGACCCGGTGTGCGGCGACGACGGGACGACGTACTGGTGCGGGTGCGCCGAGGCGGCGTGCAAGGGCGCGCGCGTCGCCAAGGTCGGGTTCTGCGAGGTCGGGAACGGCGGGTCGGGGCAGGCCTTCCTTCTCGTCCACATCGTCTGGCTCATCGTGCTCGGCTTCTCTCTCTGTTTCGGCCTCTTGTGATCTTTATTCTTTTTCACCTGATTATTGAATCATTGATTGGTTGAGGGGTTTGTGTGTAAGTTTGTTGTGCGGATGAGGGTTTTTATTATTATTGATTAACACTTGTTGTGCGTTGTATGCGGTTGTTGTTAATTGTGTTGTGAATTTGGCCATTTTGTTGATGAAAATGAGATTCTTGTGAGATTTAAACTTTGGTTGTATGTGCGATTTTTAATTAGTAATTGAGGAAATGGATGTGTAGAAATGATGGGATGATTACTTTGTGTTTTTGTGTGTGTGGTAACAGCTGAATTTGTGAATGAATGTCGAATCCATGATCTATGTCGAATCTATGATCTATGTGTGTTTTGTGTTTGAGGGAGTCGTTGTCAGTTGTGTGGTGAATTTGGCCATTTTGTTGAGGAAAATGAGATTCTTGTGGGAAATGAACTTTGGTTGTTTGTTGAATGTGTTGGTTTTTAGTGAGTAATTGAGGAAATGGATGTTTAGAAATGATGGAATGACTTTATGTGTTGTTTTTGTGGTGACAACTGAATTTGTGGATGAATGTTCAATCCAGGATTTATGTGTGTTTTGTGTTTCAGGGAATTGATGTGGAGATGTTATGCGGTTATGTGAGAGGTGTTATGTCGTGAATGTGGATTGGTTGTGTTTGTTGTTGGCGTTTCACAATTTTGATTTTGGTGTTACTTTGTGAAAGAATTGTGAGCCAGTTTGTTGATGAAAATCAAATTCTTCAGAGAAATTGATGTTGATTGTCTGTCAGATGTGTTTATTAACATTTTACCGGGTGATCGGGGAAAATTTTGTTCTTGTTTAGGGAAATGGATGTGTGAGAATGTTAGGTGACGTGAGTGGTTTTTTGTTATTTTGGGTTTTAAAATTGCCAGCAAATTTCGATTTTTTCTCCTACCTCCGAGAGACATCATATGAATCTGTTTGTCGTTTCCATGTGTGGATTTTTTTAATTATTTATCTGTTATTATTGAACGGCAGACCACAGATTGGATGAGAATGTAGTTTGTTTTGTTTAGCCCATATCCATGTAAATTGTCAAACGACTTTAACTCTTTTTTTTGTTTTTTGTTTTTGTTTTTGTGAACCTTCTGAGTTATTGAAACAAGGTAATCACATCGAAGCTAAGTGTATCACATCAACAGAACAGAAAGAAAGAGATTCTTGTAAGTAAGTAAATAAGTAAGTAGGGATGCAAATGGATCGGACATGAGTATTACTGTAGGAAAATTTGACCTTTTATGTTCCAAGTTACTCTACTTCTGGAAAAAAGGTCACATTTTGGCTCTCTCTGATAAATATGTTTATGTTTCGCGTTTTACCCAAAATACTTCTATCATTAAAAACACCAAAAACTTTTCTCTGTCACTCATCTTCTTTCTCTCTTTCACATAACTATTCCCCATCGTGGTCGACCTCATATGTATTTTTGAGGAGGTTGTTTGTGCATGTGTCCGAAAGTGATTTCAGATGTTTTTGTGTTGGCATTGACTCATATTTCTTATGCCTACAATGTATTTTTGAGCTTGAAAATACCTTAGGTATTCTGACAGTTTGGATACAAAAAATGAACGACCGAATGTATTTCCAACAAAGCTCGATGAGCTTGATATGAGTTCGATAAGAACGTGATTGTTGTGTTTGATATGTTCGATTACTTTTGCTTGTGAACTCGATATCTGAGTGTTTTGTGGAATGAATTAGATCGATGGAAGTCAGACTGATATTATGTGTTTCCAACAAAGCATGATGAGATCGATAGAACGTAATTGTTATGGTCGATTACTTTTACATGTGAGTTGAATAGGATTAGACTGTGTGTTTGATGGCATGAATTTAATTGATGGAAGTCGGACTGATCTTCCAACGAAGTTCGATGAGCTTGATAGATGTTTGATAGGAACGCGATTATTGTACTCGATGGGCTCGATTACCTTTTCATGTGAGCTCGATAAGGCTTGACAAAGGCGCGATGGAGCTCAACGTCATTTTTACTGCACGATTTTTGAGGACGTTTTATGACGAACGGAATTCAAATCGTTTGGGTGTGAAGAACTGTAAACTCAATGCGCTCGATATGACCTCGATAATTTAGATAAAACATTACTTTTCATTGCACGATTTTCGAGGACGTTTTACGACTGACGGATTTCGAATCGTTTGGGTGTGGGGAACTGTAAACTTGATGGGCTCGATGCATTCGATAGTTGCGCGATATGACCTCGATAATTTATATTTTTTGGAAAAAAAACTTTACTTTTCAACGTACGATTTTCGAGGATATTTTATGACGGACGTAATTCGAATCGTAGGTGTGGAGAACTGTTCACCGCATGATTTTTGAGGGTTGAAAGACAGAGAGGAAGAAAGAGATAGGAAAAGGGGAGAAAGAGAATTCTCATGTTTATGCAGGAGTATTTTGGGTAGAACGAGAAACATAAGCATATTTTTCAAAACATGTCAAAATGTAGTTTTTTTTTCAAAGATTGGGTTACTTGGAGCATAGAGAGTCAATTTTTCCCCTTACCATATTCATATCCATATTTTATTTGCAAATACGGATTACCTCGGATATGAAAAATGTGTATCTATATCTTTAAAAACGGATATGATATAGAACGAATATTTGATAAACAGAGACAGATAAAAAAACAAATATATGTGGTGTACATATACAATATAAAATGAGTGTATATCATGGTAATTCATATAAAGTTTACCTCTTAAATTTGATAAATTATATCTTAATTATATAAGTTTAGAAATGTAAAGAAAATTATGTATAGTAGTAAAAATTAAAGTAAAAATAAAAAATCATGAAAATCACTAATTTAAACATATATAAGGGAAAATATTATATTAATCCCGTGGATAAAATTTTAAGTAAAAATAAAAAAAATCATGAAATCCGTATCTTTTTCCACCCGGATATGGAAAAATGAGATCCATATTCTTAGAAAAACGGATACATAATATCCACGGATAGTTCCTACTATACCTACTTGTTAGTTGAATCTTGATGAGTAGCTGTTGAATCTTAGGTAAACAACTATACCTAAACCCGCCTAGTTGGTCAACAACTGGTGTTGTAAAATTTTGAAATTGAATTATCATGGTGTGTCTGCAGTTGGAGCCTTCGAAGCACCTCCCAGCATTAAACGATTCTAATCTACCCGATTATAACTAAAAAGAATGACATGTTGGATCATGTCCATTATTTCTCAGTCTTGCAGAATGAAAGGAGTTCGACGATTTTTCTCAACTTGAAAAGAAAATATTTTTGAAAATATTGAAGCGTTTGAACTTGTATGTTCGTGAATGATGGTTATAGTCATATGCAGAATTACAATATAATGTAATGTTCATGGCTAACTTTATATAAGTGATGATACGGTGAAGAAAAAGAAAAAAAAAACTTTAGTAGGCATCAGAGGCGCATATTTACTAATTAAAATAAAGGGAAAAGCCGACGATATATCCACGCTGTTTTTTTAAGCGTTATTGTCGGGTGACCAGTGTTACCAAGTCTTCTTCTAAAACTTGCTTAGCAAATGGGCGAAAGATTAATCATGGGTAGTATAGTTGAGAGATTCTCAGTCTTAAGTGATCGAATCCCAGTAAACCAATTCACACGTTTGTGATTTAAAAAATGGAACGAAATGATAGGGTATATAGTAAGAAAAAAGAAGCAAATAGCCGAAAGGGATACGACCACACATCCCAGCATCTCTCTTATTTCAATTGCCAGTGAATCCGACACACGGCAGAGGCCCTGAAATTAGTATATTGTAGAGCAGATTTGATCACTTGATACTTACTTCGCTGGCAGAGATTTAAATGTACGACAAGTCTTGCATCTGGCCAAAAACACGAATAATTAAGAAAAATGGAGCACATGGCCTAGCTGCATCGTGTATTCTAATGTTATTCTCATGTTTCACTTGTGGCCGCTGTCCCGAAATTCATTGCCAATCCCAATGAGCAAGAATAACGCTACGAGTCTACGAAGCATCTCTTTGCGATGGCAGCAGTCAGTTTGCAAATAATTAGAACTGCTAAGTTTATCCCGAGACAACCATAGCAGTTTACAAATAACAAAACAAAATTAAGTGTGTGAGCTTTCAATTGGCCACTTTGAAGGATAAGTGTTATGCAAGATGGTTGAAAAGTCGAACTCTTCCAGCAGGCCAGATGAGCATTCTGGGTATTATAGGTAGCAAGCCAAAAATATTGCCAATTTCAAGGTACTCTACCACTCCCACACACGATGTATACTGCAAGAGGATATCCCAATCAACCGTACGACTCCATTTGGTTATCATCACAATGTCGGCTGGATCAATGATGTATACTGCAACAATGATGCATTATTCAGCAAAAAAATGGCAACGGTATTCTCCAATATGGAAAAGGTAAGATCAAAGAAGCCACCATGGTTGTGTACCAAGCAAAAGAGGTGGCCAATGTGACATTTAAGAACTAGTGAGAAGAGCAAATATCAGAACAGCCCTCATTCCAACAAACCATCCTAAAAACTTATTCTCAAAGTAGAGCTTTATTAGTTCCACATGAACCATAGATACGTTTAGTTGTTGCCTCATTGGACATTTGAAACTTCAAAATGAAGTAAGAAATTAGTCTGACTGACATGCAGGTTCATTTCTAATATGCAGTGACGTTGTATTACTTTTCAACGTCTTAAGTAGAATGCTTTGAAAGACCCAAGGATATTAATGTCATACGATTCATAAAAGGAAAAAATATCAATTGTCTCATAATGAGTATCATAAGTAAGAAGCATGTATGTCAATGAGTGTAACTGCATAATATTAATAAAAGTGAGACGAGCTAAACAAATTCAAAGTGCAAGGTGGCAAAAGACGTACTTTATCTTAATGGGAAAAAAAATACTATTTGATCTCCAACTCAAATTTAAAGTTCCAGTGTGTGCAGAAAGAGATAAGCTAGCATGTTATGAATTATAATATAAAAAGTGAGACACGGGCTAAACAAATTCAAAGTGCAAGGTGGCAAAAGACGTACTTTATCCTATGGGGAAAAAGATACTACTTGATCTACAACAACTCAAATATAAAGTTCCAGAGTGTGCAGATTGAGATAAGCTAGCATGTGATACAAATATACAAGCCCTTAAATAATATATCAAATATGTAATCTAGAATCTTAACCAACAACTTTTTTTTTGATGACCCATAATTCTCCGGCATCCACCCACCTTGGAACAGGTGCTTAACCAATAACTATTAAAAGGTGTAAATTGCCTTTTATCCTGTCAGGCTGTCACTACTCACCCCATGTTTCTCAATTTTTCTAGGATCTTCAATGAAGTCAACAACCTGTTTCCTCAGACCTCATTAACTTATTTATATTAATGATTGACAATTTTCCCACCCAATAAATTAAACTGAACTATCACTCAATCGTTCAAAACAAGTAAATATCCCTTAGTCCTTGCCACCTAAATTTGGTCTATAACAAGAAAACAGAATAAGCCCTCCTGAACATGCCAAACCAAGGAATATCCAGGGTTCTTAAGTTGCAGTTCATGACTATCAATGTCCATGACAGAGTAACATAGGGACCTCAGAATTGATATTTTTCTAAGATTTGTAGTTTATCTGATCACATTTTTATCAGAAATAAATTTTAACGGCCAGTATACTGATCAAAGCCATTAACCTAGACGGTGGGATCATAACCTACTTAAAAGCTGAATGGACGTCTTCCTGAAATGTCATCATATGAAATTGGACCAACTCTTAGTTTTACACATCTTTCTATAGTAGGTTATAGTTTTCATCTACAAAATCTGGTTTAAAGATATAAATAAAGGTAACAGCAACCATTCTCATGATTGAGATGGGCACTCAATTTCTTCATAAAGATTTCGGTCTGCCTAGATTTTCAGAGAAGCACTTGTCATAGATAGTTTATAGTGTATAGCTGTAAAGCTAACACATTATAAACATACAATACCTTACAATGATCGAATCAGACTACAAATTTTAATTAGATTTCTTATTTTACTAAATAGACTACACCAATTAGTTCGAAATTAAGGGTTTTGTTGTTGTTTTTATTTTACTGAATGTCTTTATAAGATATAAAGTATTGGCTTATTGGTTTGTGGGCACTGTAGCACATAGTATTTGTAGCATACATTCCCATTGGATAGAACATCTAAGTTTGTATGCTTGTTTTCTCTGACTAAATTGTTATAGATATTGGCCACTCATACCTTAGTGACTATGAAACATGAGACTCTTCTATTTTAGGGAATATATATGTTTACTAAATTGAATTGAAATGTAACACAATGACATATATTAACAAAAAAATAGAAGATCTGATTTAAAGGTTTGTAATATCAATATGTGAACAATAAAATAAGAATGTGCATATATAGTCTTAGTGTACGCAGGTATGGCCCTCACAACATGGATTAATACGGTACTTGACACGTACAAGTTCTGATCACAAATTAAGCTATTCCACTGTTCGTACATAATGGCACGAGAAAATTAAGCGAATAATCATAAGTTCTCATAAAATTACCTCCAGAATGCTGCCGTTGGCTGTGCTGGCTGAGAAGTTACAAAGCAAGACCATAGTCTTCAGACCAACGTCATCAATACCCAATATCAGCCGGATCACCAACATATTCTGCAACTTGCTCCATTCGAACTTTAAACAGTTCATGGCTGTCATCATCCCGAACTACAACTGTTTCCTTTTCCTTATCCTTCTCCATTAGTTTCCCATAGACACCCTTATGCCTCCCATACAAAATGATAACAGGACCACCACGCTGCGGAATGACAGTCTCAAGGATCCCCTGATCAATACCCTGCAGAAGCTCTCTGTCTTCATCCATCGATATATCACACTTCACTGGATCAACAACATCGGTGATCACCCCCTTCTTTAAATAATGCCTACCTCCCTTAATACTCTTACTAATGATCCTAACCCTAATCTGACTTCTAAGCCAACTTACAGGATCCCGATTCCGATCTCGACCATCAGTTCCACCACTCCGATCTCGACTTTCAGTTCCACTATTCCTCTCGTTGTTTTTGCTAACAGAATCTCGACTTCGTGATCGACCTACAGTTCTGTCATCTCTTTCGCCACCTTTACTAACAGAATCCCGACTCCGATCCCGACCTTCACCACTACTTTCGCGATATTTTCTCCTCTTCTTATCCCTACCATCTCCATCCCTAACTTCGGCCTCCTTCGATCTCCTGTCCCCCTCCTCCTCCTCCTCCTCCTCAACTATGGGTGGAAGCGGAGGCTTCCCCTTCCCAGGCTTCTCCTTCCTATCCCCGGGCAGATCCCCGGAGAACCCCAACCCACTCGTCCCGGCCCACTTCTTGGCCTCAACGATCCCAACATCCTTCTTATTATTCCTCCCAATCCCCTCCCCCTCCTTCCAGCCGTAGCCTTGCAGAATCGCCCGGCTGAAATCCTCGACCGCGACGTCCTCGAACTCGTCAATCCCGCGGTCGTCGGGGAGGCTGTCGATGTCGGTCTTGAACCTGGCTTCGTCGGACAGAAGTGGGGTGGAGTTGTTGGAGGGGGTTGGTGTGGAGGGTTTGGAGCGGAGGGTGAGGCCGAAGGTGGTGGTGGAGGAGGAGAGGGTGGGAGTGGGGGTTTCGAAGGTGGCGTCGTCGTCGGAAGGAGGGAGGAGTTTGGAGCGCCATTGGTTGGTGTTGGGGAGAGGAGGGATTTGGGGTTTGGGGTCAGGGGTTGGGGTTAGGGTTTGGGTTGGGTCGAAGACGGTGACGAAGTGGGTGGGGTTTGGAGTCGGGGGTTGAGGTGTGGATTTCGATTTGGATTTCGATTTGGATTTGGAGGAGCCGTTGAGGGAGAAGGAGAGTTTCATCGTGGATTTGGAATCAGAATTGGGGGTTTTGGAGGTCCAATTCGACGACGATTTCCCTTAATTGGTTGGGGTGGGGATCTGAACGTAGGATTTACCTTTGTTTATTTAATAGGAAAGATGGGATTTTTATGCACAACAACAGTAGCTTACGGTTACTGATGATTGGGGGTTTTCGATACGGATTCGGTTTTAAAAAAATTACAAATTGGAAATTGAATACGAATTCGAATACAATGTGTTTCAAATTCGAATGATCCGAATATCAAATTAGTATTCGAAAATTTTACTTCGAAAATTAGTTTTTGAAAATTAATTACAATATAGTTAATTTCGGATAATATCTGAATATCAATTAATATTTGAAAATTTTGAAGATTTGGATTCAAATTTGGATAGTTCTAATTCGAATTCGAATTTGGTAATGGATTACGGAATTCATATTCGAATTCAGATATACTATATATCTAAGTCAAAATATCTGATTTGTATCCTGATCGCTTCTCTCGTCAAAATAAAAATTACGATTTGCAAATTAATTCGGAACCTGTGTTACACACCTCGTTCTCATTGAATTTTGCTTGTATCTCAGTGCATCAATGTTTTACAAGCAAGATCTATGGGTACGGCTGTAAATCATATTTTACTAATACTTAAAATATTAGGTCACAAATATCTCATGTCTAAAAAGTTGTTATTTTCAATTTTTCAAAGACAATTGTTTGAATGTTCCGAGGGGTTTTATATGGAAAGATTTAGCCCAACGAGACAACACAACCCCACTTTGCATCTCTTGATTCACCCATAAAGACAAGTGAAAATCATATGCATCCATATATGATTTTCCGATCCATCACATGGATGTAAAAATTGATTTTCTTCATGGTGATCTAAAGAAGAATTTTATATGGATCAACCTGAAGGATTTGTAGCTTCTGGAGGCGAGAACAAAGTTTGTAAACTTCTTAAGTCTCTTTATGGACTTAAACAAACCCCAAAAGCTTGACATGAGAAATTTGACAAAATTATATTATTATTATTTGGATTTCAGGTTATTGATTCTGACAAGTGTATCTATTGCAAAGTTCAAGGTGAAATTGGCATTGCATTGTGTTTATATGTCAATGACATACTACTGTTTGAATCAAATCTTGAAATAATGCATGAAACAAAGTTCTTCTTATGTACTTTTTTATAAATGAAAGATATGTGTTGCAAATGTGATCTTGGGTACCAAACTGATTAGATCAGTTAAGAGTATTTTCATATCTCAATCTCACTATGTTAAGAAGGTTCTTGAGAGATTTGGTTATACAAATTGTAGATCGGTAAAATCTCATATGATTCTTAAAAATCTTTGTACAAGAACAAGAGTGGTGTTCCAGTTTCACAATTGAGATATTCTTAAATTATAGGTAGTTTGATGTATCTTGCAAATTCCACACGACCAGATGTTTCATTCTCAGTGAGCAAACTTAGTAGATACACAAGTTATCATAATCGTACTCATTGGGAGGCTTTGGATAGAGTAATAAAGAACTTGAAGGGTACTTCTACCCTTGGACTGCATTATGGGAAATTCTCAACTGTACTCGAATTGTAGAGTTATGCAAGCTGAATAGTAAAAAAACTCTGAGAGTAACGGTATTACAGGATATGTTTTTACTCTGGGTGGAGGTGTAGTCTCCTAGAGGTTTACAAAACATATCATATTGTCTTGATCTACATTTGAGGTTGAACTTTGTGTTTTGGGATACAAGTGGAATGAAAATTGAATGGTTGAAAGGACTCCTTCTGAATTATCAATGACCAGCAAACCAGTTCTTGCAATATATGTGCATTGTGATAGTATGACTACTATTGCAAAATTGAGAAACTCAAAGTATAATAACAAACAAATGAGCACATCCAAGTCAGACTGAAGTCTGTAAAAGAATTAGTCTCGAAAAGGGTGATAACTGTTTATTTTGTTGGTACCAAAGACAATATAGTTGATCATTTTACCAAATGACTTGATATAGTTCAAGTTCTGAAATCCAAGTTGGGATGAGACTGAGACTCATTTCATGAGTCATCTAGAACGGCAACCCAACCAATCTGAGTGGAGATCCCATGAAGTTGGTTCAATGTGTTAATAACAAGTTCTTGAGTGAGTTGAGTGCAACCAATTGGTGATGCATTATAGGTCATACATTGTTTGTGTCAATACCATAAAGAATGGATATGTTGCTGAAACTGCAAGTTTAGTAAGAGTGTATACTATGAATGAGTTTGAGTTCTTAGAACAAGATGTTAACAGTGCATCTTTGGAGAAGCTCAACTATGTGAATGCAATTGTGTGACCGCAATTAGAGGAATATGGGTCATTCCTTGAAAGCATTCATGAAACAGGATACAGATGCATGGTCGTACTTCATCAACCCTGTATATTGCAATATAACATGCCTGGTGTTGTTCTTAATGAACATCTCCACATAAAAGGTTCAAATTCAAGACTTCGTTTCACTTAGTTTCTGTGAAGGTAAAGTTGAAAGACTCGGGTAGTAATTTAAACCCGAAAAGTATCATTACTGAAAACACTCGGCTGCAAGGTTTAGTCGCTCGATCAACAATGGATTTGTGGGGGATTATTGGATTATTAAGTTTAGGCTAAGACCATGAACAACTTAATTGAGAAAATCCAATGTTGAGTTGAAAATTAGATGTATTGAGTCATGTGTCATGTGCTCCCATTTCTTTTAGTCTTACATTGGGGAACTTGAAAAGTTAGAGAATGTTGATAAACATTCTCTTCCCATGACACTCTGTTGGTAGAAAGAGAGGAGTAGAGAATTCTCCACACTCGCGCACGCGTGCCCGTCCTGTCTGATCCCTTTCGGGACGAGACGGTGGGGGATTCAGGGAAAATGAAAGGTTTTAGTCTTGAGGTGATAGTTATATCTCTTTGGTCCTCAAGTTAATTGCACATTGCATTTAAATCTTTGGCACTTTGGCAGTTATATATATATATATATATATATATATAAATCACTCACTCTCTCTCTCAATAAAAAACACTCCAACGATTTTTTTATCCATGAATTTGAGCGTTCTCTGGCGGTTGATGCTTGCGGGGTTTTGATATGCTTTCGAGGTTCATCAGCTCCGATACGCGGCCGCTCGACAAATGAACCGTACTCTCCTGGGAGAAAAACATCAAACTCACCGCATTGGTACGTGAGAGCAATATTTTTTTTGAAGCAAGTCGAAATTCAACGACTCAATTTGTAAGGTGTTTTCTTATCTTATTCTTCGTTGTTTGTTATTCGAACATGATTTTATACGTTGATTTAATCTGAATTCTTCTGAAATATTTATTCGACATCTGTAACTCACGATATTACATGATTATATTTGTAACGGGAACAACAGAAACATACCAATTTAAATTTGAAACATATGAATGAAGCACATGATTTTTTTTTATAATAAGTGCAACAAGAAAAAGGAACAGAAGGCCACTGGCCACATTAACCAAAAACAAAACTGTAGATACCTTCGTCAGTAAAAAACAGCACTGCAGAAGCAACACATTAGTCGCACCAACATTTCCATACTTGGTACCTCTCCTATGTTTCAGAAGGAAAATCTTACAAAAATGTACTGGCTAGAGAAAATACTATATTTACGTCGTCGACTGCTCTAGTTATGCCTTAAAGACGTATCATTGGAGTATCTAAAAAAGTTAGAATGTAAGGATAACAAATAACAAGGGAATCTCACATGCTGAAAGCAGTATCTTGAGAGCAGTTAAGCTAACAATCAATGATAACTATTCAGCATAAATTGTTTTATATGACTTCAAAGAATATTATTTTTTGGAAAAAAAGTGCTTCCTAAATTGTAAAACAAACAAAAAATGTCGCTACGACAAAAATCCTTTGGTGCAGTTTCTTTCTGTCGTGAGTGCATAACTTTTGTTTAGTTAGCTTCATTAGTAGGGGGGCTCTGGAGGGAGAAACCTTTTCCACCAGATATAGAATTTGTTCCAGCTGAGGGATCGGTTGAAGAAATGCTTATCTTGCTATTCAAAGCTCCAGAACTAGTACTACCGTCTGAACCATTGCCAACAAGGTTTTTGTACAAGGACAGTGCTTGAGCTACCATGGCTGACGGATTACCAGCAGAGGCAGGAAGCAGCATTGTGGTTCCCTGTTGTATTGCAACGGGTCAAGAAGTTAGAACTTTTCAACATAAACTTCATTAGCTCTCTTTTCTTTAAGAAAACTCACCTCTTTGGCAATGTTACCGAATGCCTTTATATATTGCTCCGCAACTCTCAAGCTCGCTGCCTGCAAGAGTACATTAGAAATCTCTAGAAAGTCAATTTGACAAAAATTCTTGTATTAGAAAAAGAAATCAAAAGCTAGATGTATTATTAATGAACCACCAAGCAGATGGGACGGGTGAAGCTTAACATAAGAGCAAAGCATAACTAATTCTATGCATGAAAAGAATTTTGAATATAATAACTTATTTCTGATCATTGGATACTGCATTATAGCCGACAACATGGAAAATTTGCAACTGTGTAAAAAATTTGCAGAAATTTTGACTTAAGCAGCTGGATAGAACTATGTGAAAGTTCACCTCAGTGCCTCCACGTCCTTTCATGGCCTCTGAAAGCAATTTGAGACCGTCTGCAGTTGCCCGTGATCTAGTTAAGATTGCCTCTGCTTCTCCTGGTGAATTTATACAAATACTTTCAATTTTTTTATCATATTCATGCTTCCAGAAACACAGTAACCTCCATTATCTGATAATTTGACCCAATGCGAGAGAAGCTCATTGCAAATACAACCTCTGCTATTAACATTGCTTGGATTTTTGGCAAGCACAACAATACTTAGTTTTTAATATATAAACCTTTGTGCTTACTCTATGGGAATAACTTCAGTAACCACAAATTTTAAGTGTGAATGTAATTCCCTTAGCTGAAGTGAGTTCGAACATTGCATAGTAAATCTCTCCTCACAAGCCTGAAACATGCGTTCATCCAAAGATGGGGGTTGGAAGAAGGCCTAACTAAACCTGGTTCCAACCGTGATTCATGAAGGAAATGTCGTTATATTAAACTGGCTTGGAAAGGGAGCGCCATGATACAAATATTGTAAAAAGTAAAACTATGATACTTGGCTCTAGAAAATTATATCATGTTGAAATGAAGCATCAACATACTGTAGCATAAGAGGCACTAGCATACCGAAAGATACACAAATCTGAATAGTGAAAAGTAACAAAAGGAAGTCAGAGAACCAAATGTGGATCAAACAACATAATATTGTAATTATTTTCTGAGAAAAAATTGAGGCATCATAGTAATTCAACTTCAGCAGTTCAGCATAACCTCAACCATAGCTTCCCTTGTAATGCTGATTTTTAATATAAAAAAAATCTTAAAAAACTCTTAAACATTACCAACAAAATTCAAGAGATAAGAAAGTCATAAAAGTACAGCAATCCAAACAAACAGAATGCAAGACATATATAGGAACGATAAGATAATAATAGGAAAAAGAAAAAGGGAAAAAAAGATAACCTGCTGCAATATTAATGTTTGCTTGTTTGTCCCCTGTTTAAAAAAGAAGGAAGAGAGAACAATTACTTTACGGTAAAAAAATAAAAACATTGCAACTAAACCGCTCTACTACAAGCAGAGCTATCACACATTAAAGTTATAAGTGCAATATCAAAATTCCTAAGCAATTTAAGGGGAAAATTACATATTGGCTATAAAATAACCTGAGATAGTCAGATTTAACAGCTCCCTCTATTTCTAAAAATGGGAAGGGATCTTATGTTACGAGAATTGACAACTCTCAAAATGCAATTATTATGTACAGTCTAACACTCTAACCACTGAATGTAAATTGCTAAAAGGTGTACATTGTTTGGCAGGAATATCCTGTATGGCACTTTGAAGTGCATTTTAGGCATTTCAAATGACCAACCTTCTGATTCAAGAACTTGAGCACGCTTTCGCCTTTCTGCTTCGGCTTGCATTTCCATGGCTGCTTTCACACCAGGAGGAGGAGAGATATCCCCTATATCCAAAAAAAGGTATTATCTACGTTAGCGACAACTATTTGAGCAGGAATGGAGAAAGATAAAATCAAGATGACAAGTACACGGAGCATGGATGGGATCAGAGAACCAACCCAAATAGGGTGGCTTGGAGGAAAAATAACATGAACTTCAAGTTTTTTTTTCCATTTTTCACAACTGATGAGAAAATGTCCTTACTGATCTCATATCGCAGACACTTTAGGCCCCAATCCATAGCTGCCTCGTTAATTGTCCTCTGTAGGGGGAAAAGTACGTAAGCAAAATAAAGTGATAGTTCAAGTTATTCAACCCTACCAGACAGGTTATATACACATTTGTCTATCATAAATTCGAAATCTGGAGAAATGACATCAATAAAATTCATGTGTTAGGCTAGGATCGTCTGAAGCGAAGCTTTCATATCTACAAAATCATAACAAATAGAAGATTCATAAGTCAGAAGTAACCAATCAAAAATTATAAACACACTCAGAAGTCGCTCACACCTAATTTCTAAAATGAACTCCTCAAGTTTTACCACAATACATATAGTCATCTTACTCTAGCCTTTTAGGAGTTTGGAGAAACGCACTTTATGATTGAATAAAAACTTGAACTTTCATGAAACACTCATCCACAATCCAAATGCTTAGAGCAAAAACAGTAAAGAGATGCCCCTGAAAATCACAACAACGTTGCTCCAGTAATTGTGGAACCGTTGAAGGTTCGAGAGAGGCCCTCGTAGAAGTCCATAACCTTTCTTGAAACTCTATGAAGAATCAATTTAGTATTCTCAAAGTCAAACTCAAACTTGGAACAACTTCTGCAATTGTGTTTCATACCACATCTAGCAACCATCCATCCATCCCAAACACGACCTCTTATTCTGTCAACCAACATGTTTAGAGCACAATCACCCCACTAAAAGCTAGCTTAAGAGCAAAACACATATTTCTACGTATCATCTCGTACTTCAAATCTTACCAATATTGTTATAGAATAGTCACGCTATAATTAATTTATTAGTATTTTCCTAGGTCATGACATATTTAGTCGTTCAATTCATTACTAATTGATTTTAAGTTGTACATTCACACTTCAAAAAATCTATATTATGCTTTTCTTTCGTTGTGATCTAATCCTTTTCTTCTAATAACAAAAAATATTGTAATTGAGCTCATCTGACAACCTAATCTAATGACCCCTGGAAATCAAAAGCCATTGACTCAATGACACCACTTGTTGACTTTTGAGATTCAAAATCGATACGAAGAGTCAGCATTTGACCTTACACAGAGATGTGTAGGTGCTCTTGTTATTGAACTCATTTGAATGAATATACACTAAATATGCTTAAACCAGGCCTTTCTATGCCACATTAGCATATTTCAAGCTGTCAAGTAACTTGGCAATTGTGAAACTTCATCGATCAGTTGCATCTATATAAGTTTATTTTAGCCAAACCAACTTCGTGAGGACATTCTAAGTCAAATACTACATCATGTAATTTGCTAAGTAACAACAAAACACCCAAAGTGAACATTGGCGACATTGTAAAGCATTACTTAAGTAAAGAAGATACTACTGTGCCAATAAGTACAATATTCCAATGGTATGTGCATGAATTTGTATGTAAATTGAATTAGTCACAGTTAGACGGCATAGCTGGTGCCTGGTGGTACATTTCCCTTCAGATAAGACAATTTAGAGCTAAATACACACCTGATCTGCTAATCATAAATGGTAGATTGTGCAACAGTGCAAGTTCATAGTGCACCCAGGTTAAACGAAAAACTAGTGCTTTGGGTGATTCTCTCTGGAGTAAAGAGATATTTGACTCAATCGCAGTTAGCAACAACACAGTGTGTCAACTGTTCAGGAACACAGGATCACATTTAAGCTGACTGACCATTAATTCACATCTGGGGTACAAGCTGAATGAGACAACATTATTCTCCAAGTGCTAGTTAAGAACACAACAACTGCTACATATGCTAACTGAAAGAAGAAGAAGAAGAAAAGAGTAACACACATAAGCTAGAATACCACTATATTTTCATTGAGCATATCCCTCTCCGAGAACGTCTTATCCAGCGTAATTTTCCCCAACTCACTCCTCATCGTAGTCTGAGCGAGCTTAATGACCGCGAAAATTGGATGCTCCACTCCATACGATGCAAGCACCGGATCGACAATCTACACAATCAATCAACACCACAGACAAGCATAAACTCAAACCAAAATCCACAACAAACTTTTTTTGCGATTAAGAAATTCTACAATTGTAACTTCCAATGCCTAGGGAAACTCGCACACCCACAAATTAAACTTGTGACATCTTGCCAGCTTGTGTAACGGTGAACTATCCAAAGGTGTGGTGTTTGAAACTCACCTTAACATACAGAACCCCATCAATGAGTATACTGACATTATCCCTTTTTATGAGTAAATTTACCCAAAGTCCACACTTTTTTGTTGACAAACGGGAGGGAAGTCTATAATTGTAGCTTTCAAGGCTTGGGAAAACTGTCAAAAGAGGCATTTACACAACCTCAGGAGAAAAAGGCATTTACATCCATTAAACAATATTTAAGTACTTGAAAAGTTTGTTCCAAATTGTGACACCTTGTGTGTGTGCCGGTGAACTACTAAAAAGTAAGGTGTTCGATCCTTACCTAAACATACAGAACCCCTTCAATGAGTACACTAACATTGTCCTTTTTATAAGTAAATTCATCTAAAATCTAAATTTTCTTTGTACAAATGGGAGGAAAGTCTACAATTGTAACATCCAATGCTTGGGAAAACCAAGAAATTGAACATTTGACACCTTGTGTGCCGGAAAACTACAGGTAGGTGTGGTGTTGGAGACTGACCTTAAGATACAGAACCCCATCAATGAGGATACTGACATTATCCTTGGTAATGGCGGACTGATCCGGGATCGGAATGGCCTCTTCTTTGAGCGAATGCACGTAAGCGATCCTATCGACGAGCGGGATCAAGAGGTGGATTCCGGAGCCGAGCGTCTTGACGTACTTCCCGAAGCGCTCGACGACGAAGGCCTTCTTCTCCGGCACTATGCGGACGCCCCAGTTGAGGCGCGGGACGGGCTGCTCGTACCTGGACGGGAACAAGCAAGAATTTATGGTCGGAATCAGAGAAAAGAGAGGGGTTTGAGGGATGATGACCTTGTGGTGGCGTCGTCGTAGATGGAGCGGTAGTGGCGGCGGGGACGGAGGAGGGTTCGGATTAGTGGGGTTTGGAGGGATTTGGCTCTGGAAATCGACATTTTTGGGGTTTTTGATGGGGGGTTTGGTGCTGCTGCTGCTGCTGCTTGTGGGTGGTGGTTTTGATGCGTGGTGGCGTGGGAGAGGGGTTGGGAAGGGGGAAGTCAAGTGGGTGATGGATGGTGGCTAATTACTCGAGTCTTTTCTAATTCAAATGTTTAGTTTGGTGGTTTGACTAATATTTTTCGGGAGTTGGGTTGGAGGAAGTGTTGTTTGGGATGAAAGAAGTATTAATTACGGCCGTTAGGAGTATTTTCTAATTGTTCGAATTACTACTTGTTGGTGGGATAGAAAGGCAACTTCGATCGTCACTTTCGTAACAACTCGTGATCGGTTGTATACACTTACGCAACACGCTTCAATAATTTAAAATTAAATTTACTCATTATCAAAAAAAGTATTGATTACTTATGATTTTTGAGAAATAGTTAGAGATCTTTTATTATTAATGGAGGGAGTGTCTAAATGCAAGTAGGTCCGTAAGAGCACGTAAATATATAGCCATAAAATGAGAAGATAAAAAATCATAACTCTTTAATTTTGGGTCAAGGTGACTAGTTTTACTATCTCGATTTGTCGTGATCAGATTTTTTTAAAGAAGTGGTATGAGAAGAAGAAGAAAACTTGGTCCTAAACCCATTCACTGGGAAAAAGAAGTTTTGAATTAATTTAGTATTCTAAAGAATGGAACGTGTAATCTCGTGATGCGGCTTTTGTGTTACTATCAATGAACTAACACGTAGAAAATAGATAGATTTATGTTCGTTTGATGTTGCATTCGTGGATGATAAGGTAATTTTTTTTTTAAAGAAAAAAGGAAACATCATGGTCAGAATTGAGAAATCAAGTTACTGATGAGTTGGTTGCCACAGTAACTGCCCATTTTACAAGTGGTTATGTTTTTAGAAGTGGTATGAGAAATCAAGTCACTGCCCATTTGCCAAGCTAGTTGGTTGCCACAGTAACAACCACCAGAACCAAAAGAAACACCATTTAAACTCTCGAAATAGTCACTTGATGGAATTACGTTATCTCAAATGTTAGAACTGGAAATCTACATTTAAGATGACAATTTTAATATGACAGTTTCAGAAGTCAAACCTTGAAAATATTAATTCCCAAACTCAACTATGGACATTTCAATTTCACTTGGGACGATCATTCATCTATACAGAGTAGAGACCCAAAAAAAACTACGGTTGCTGCAACTTACCAACCATTAAGTTATGAGGAGCAGAATGAAAGTTCTAATTAAAAGTTCCCTTCGGGATCTAATGGCTGTTTCATTCAAAACTCAGAGACCTGAAAGTCCATTTCAGAATGACAACTTACGAATTCTGATCTGACTATACAAAATCAAACTTCTGGATATTGGTTCAATAAAAAAATCTGTTGCTTTGGTACTATTCACATGATAATCTGTTTGTTTATACTGTTATCTGTGTTGTAGATCTGGTGTTCTTCACATCAGCATTTGTTGTTTTCCGCACCAGCATCAGAAGTTCCCTTCTGTAGATGTTCAGATGCGGCAACTTGGATCTGGATCCGAGCGATACTTGTCTGTTGCAGTTTCACGCTCCACTACGTCCAAGTTCAGTACAGTTTCTTTGCTGTTGTAACAATGGTTGATGTCCATATCCACCGGGAGCTTTAGGTTGTTCAGATACAGTATCTTGGCCGTTGGCAGCACCTTCCACTGCAATTTGGTATAGGTCGATTGCAATTGCTTCTTTGCCCGTAAAACCGCCACCACACGTGTTAACCAGACCAGGGGGCTCGTTACGGCCAATCACAGATTGCTGGCCAACATATCCAGAACTACCTACTAAACCTCTAATCTGCACAGCAGTGGGTGTTGGTCGTGGTTTGGTAACTCGTGATTGCGACGCTGGAAATGCACCCCAATGGCCAAAATGGGTACCAGCATCAGACTGGGCAGTTTTAGACGAAGATGCAGGGGTCAAAGGATTAACAATGGTCGAAGGATTAACAATGCGTGCACCAGCAGCAAGTGCAGCCTTTGTTATTTGTGGCAGTGGACCAGAAGGAGGCTTTTGCAGATGCAGATGCTTATCTTGGACTGGTTTGGATTTGTTTTGTGGTTGTACAACCCCCTTATGAGATGTTGCTTGACGAGCAACATCTTGAGATAGAGTCAGAGCTGTCTGGGCCTTGGCGGGTGTTGATGCCTTAGATGAACTAGGTGGCAGTATAGGATCAGGAGTCTTTGAATGCACACCTATTTAAATTTCAACAATTTGGTATGTTGTTTATAAGGCAACCACACACAGAAAGATGGTACAAGTTATGATGAGAGAAAGAGTAACCTGATGATGTAGCTGAGAAACTATTAATGGGCATATTCAGAGCACTTGAGATTGCCTGTCGAGCTGCTAACTGTGCTTCAGAAAGGATTGGACCATTAGAATAGCCATTGCCTCCACCAACCGACTTGCCTCCACCACTAGAATTCTTTCGCTGACGCGGAGGCTTTGCTTGAACTGTTTTGCGTTTGCTTGGATTATTTTGGGGTTCACCATTGCCTTCACAAACCAGCTCGCTGGAGTTCTTCCGAATCTTACACCATCTCTAAGGAAAGAACATATACTATCTTGATAAAAGCTTGGAGCTAGTAAGTGAAATAAGGATGTCAAAAGTAATAATCACAGAAGAATTAGAAGATTAATTTGCATGAGATATTTAATATGTAAGTTACTTTTCTATTTAACTTCAGTTGTAAGCAGAAATGAGCTTGTTACTTCGAACTAGATATAAAAACAGTTCTTTTAACATTTTGAAAAGGTACAGAGGCTAAATTGTTCATTTTAGTAAATAGTTATGGATTTCAATAAATAAATGTGTAAAACTGCAGAGCGCAATGCAGCTTCATAGTGAACAAGAGTTGAGTAATTGTTGCAGTATTATCAGGACAGGAGTTCTGGATCACAAGTATTAATTTTGTGGAGCAGAATCTTAAAGCAGACGTGCCTCTTGCATGTCGTACCTATTCGGACGTCAGAATCAATTTCTTGGGTCAACTCAATTTATTATTGTATTTGCAATTCATTTTCTATAAACATTGAAATATAAGAGAACCTTATGCAATTGTGAAATGGTTCTGCCATGTTTGAGTTCTTCCTCAATTTTCTCCCAGTCTCGTTCACCATGTTTACGCACAGCCGCAAGCAATTCCATTTCCTCCTCGTACGTCCATTTCAGTTTAGCAGATGGCTTCTGAATCTGAACAGACACGGGAATCGTAACGTTCAACCCACAATGGCTAGAGTGCATTGATTGTTGCTCGGATAGTGATCGGCCATCTGGTATGTTTATAGTCAACAAAGCTTCTTCAGATCCCTGATTATCTATGTTCGACTCATTTGACAATTTAGAAGACATCAAAACCTGCAAAGTCAAATTAGTGAGGTACCAGTCTGAATAAATTTGGTTACCACCTTTCTATCAGTGGCAAAAAAACATTAGGGTAGGCAGCATCTAATGAGCCAGGATCAAATTGAGGTGGATGATCCTTCTTAGCTCTACCCAACAGTAATATTTACCATTGTTATCTCAACCTAACAGGACACTAATGACTAATGTCATGTCATAAAATTAGTGGTCATGCTCAACTTAAATACAAAATGAACTAGTGGAAGTAACAAAACTATGAAGTATTACCTTCACGTGGGCTGCAGCCACTGCCGAAGCTTCAGTGCTGACAGAAGGAAAAGCTTCGACCTCAAATTCCAGATCACTGTCATCATCCTGTGTTTGGCAATGTTTGGTAACACGGTGAAATGAAAAGGAAAATATAGAAATCATAAAACATTCAGAAAAAACAATCGATAGAATTTACTTTCGGTGAATAAGACCTAATCTGACTGTGAAGACTGAACAGTGTACATTGTAGAAGAAAAAGAAATATGGCACAAGAATTTTATAATTGCGGCGTCTTCCCATATTAACAGAGCTAGGTTTCCAATATATAACCCTCAAGAACTATCCTTGATGATTGTAGATGATCAAAAACTAGTGAAACTAAAATTTCTTGGAGCATGATAACACCATTAACTCTCAAGATCTTTGGCCTCCATAAACCATTAAAGATAAAAATATAGAATGAAATAGATCAGCAACACAAAAAAGACTTCAGTAACAGACCGCTCCACTTTTTCAACGCAAATCCAAACACCTAACTCATGCATAATCATGCATAAGGATTCCTGATGATGGTTTCAAATAACCATATTTTAAGAAAAATAAAACATTGTAAGTGTGTCTGAAGTGTGTTTGGGGTGAAAAATAAAACATCATGTATAAGGATAGATGTCAAAGAAGAGCATTCCAAGAAACCAACTTACCTAAAGATTCAAAATCGAAGCAGAAAATAAAGACTGAAGGCTTGAGAGCCACCCAAAAAAACTTGGAACATCTTAAAATTACGTGAACTTCAAATAAAAATCTTTGAATTGCTAAAGGCAAGGTTTTCAGAACCGAACTGGACATCGAACCGGCAACGTCAAAGGTTCAGAGGTTCAGAGGTTCAACCGGGGTCGGACCGGAATCGAACCGGTGACATCAGCATGACGTCATAAATATATATTATAGATATAATAATTACATTTAATTATTTATTAAGTAAAAACATATTGATATTCAAATCATATTATAAATATTCAAAAAAACAAAAATAATCAGAATTTTCTCTCTGAACCGGGTTGAACCGCCGGTTCAACCCGGTTCAGCCCAAAAACGGGTTTGGGAGGTGAACCGGACCGGACAGGCCTCCGGTTCACGGTTCAACCGGTTGAACCGGCCGGTCCGGTCCGGTTTTAAGAACACTGGCTAAAGGACACAGTTTTGAATGTTATTGGTCTAAGAGCATGAATGAAAGATGTGAGATCATAAGTGTCATGTTTCACAATAAGCCCTTACTGCCTTCTAAACATTATAACTTGAACTTACAAACATAATAAATCTCTTTTTAGACATTACACGGAACAATAGCTCAGCATGAGCTTTTAAATTTCACTCCAAGACCCATGGTAGGGAAATCTTCAACAATTTCTTAACAGCACAAATTAGATGGTATCAAGAGTTCAAGAGTACACATTAAATGTGTCAAATCATATGTACCAGAAGACACCACAAGTCCACAGCCCCCTAAAGAACTTTAAAAACATCTTACGAGTTGAAACAAATTAGACTGACCAGCGGTGCAGAACCAACTTCAATGTTTTCCTCCAAAGAACCATTGTACGCTAGATATCGCCATATCCTTTGATACTCCCTTGGACAAGTTATTCCAGAGCTTGTTCTCTTTACGAGTTCATACCAGTCGATGTTGGCACCAGCAACCTGGCTAATCTCCTGAAGAACGGTTAGAATTGTGGTTACAGGATACCTGCACAAGAAGAATGGCACCTTCATATAAAAATGCAGTAACATACAATAAAGTTTGAAGTTGCTGAGCCTTCATCTACTAAAGTTTAAGGTCTAAAACATTTCTCCCTGTAACGAAGCATTTTTCTACTCAAACATCTCAAAATTTACAAAATCAATAATTTTTATCAATAATGTTTGCGACCCGATTGGTTTAAAGGTAGAGAGGCCTCGAAGGGTGTGACATCCATACGACTAAAGATGATAAAATTCCGAAGACATAAAATTTCATAATTTATCATTCAGGGTTTAGGGTTTAAGCATAAGAATTTTTTTATCGGTGTTTAAGCATAAGATCTGAAAATCACGTTCTTACTAAACTTGGTGCGGTCTAAAAAAAACCTAATATCATAATCGCAGTCAATGAAATGTATGCTTCCTAAAAGGTTCAATTTGGAACTTCCCCAAATCTCTGGTTTTGGCTTCATCTCCTTCTCGTGTTCGGAATCAAAATCCAAAAAATCAAAAAAAAAAAAAACCTAAGATCATTCAGAAATGAATTCTGCAATACGCAAGTTCTTAAGCAATTTTACAATCACACCTTTGTTCAGAAGAGGTAATATTTTCTATCATCCCGTAAGGGTTTAGGTTTTAAGCATAAAATCTAAGAGTAGAATCCCTACAATAACAAACATAACTAAAGTAGGAAAATGTTAAAATTCCACAATTTATCATTCATTAAGGGTTTAGGGTTTAAGCATACGATCTAAAATCACGTTCTTACCAAACTCGGTAATAATCACAATAAACGAAATGTGTGCTTCCTAAAAGGTTCAATCTTCGAACTTCCCCAAATCTCTGGTTTCGGCTTCATCTCCTTCTCGTGTTTGGAATCAAATCCCCGAAAATCAAAGAAACCCGAAGATCGTTCGGAAACGAATCCCGCAATTCGCAGGATCTTAATAAATTTTACGATCACACCATCGTTCCAAAAAAAGTAATATCTTTAACAAAATACCAACAAAAACCACTCGAACACCAAAAGAATCTGAAAAAAATAACAAAAAAAGCGAGAAAACAACCAAATGTCGTACCTTTGAAGGAGGACGGAGACGTCTTCCTCCGTGATGGTTCCCTTGTTGTGGGATTCCATTCTACGATTTGGGGGCATTTTGGTGGAGGTTTGAGGAGATTAGATTTAGTTTACGAGAAAACACGAAGATTAGATGCGAAGAAGACGAAGAGAGATGCGGAGGAGAGTTATAGTTTGTTAATGTTTTTTGTTAAGTTTTCGCATCTAATTAATTAATTAATGGCGTGATTGATTCCCATGGAAGATGGGACAGAAAACTTCCAGTTTTCTAACATTTGGAACTTGGAGTGGGGAAAGTTGTTTAAGTATAAATCTATAAAATTTGGAAACTTTTAGAATTGGCCTTCAGAATTTCATTAAGATCATGTTCTGTTCAATGTAATCAAAGGTGTAATGCAATCTAATTACACCTAACACCCTTGATTACATATTCCTTTGTTGAAAAATTAAACGTTGTAAACACTACGAAGGCAATTCAACTACAGTTCTTTCAAGGTAATTGAATTATTTCAGTAGAAGTTGTAATCTAATTAAATTGTGATAGTAAATTTATTTCAATTTACTCAAATGTTATTGGAAGAACGCATGAACTCTGATAAATTCACTGGACATTTACCAATTTAAAAATATATTTTTAAATTGCGATACAATTTATCCAAAAGAACTTTTGGAATTTACATGTAAAATGAACTTCCAATAAGTAACTCTGACTTACGTATGGTTCTTGATTGGGCTCTCAATCCGACTGAATTATCCTTAGTTTAACTATATATTGTGTCGGATCTGACTAATTACGGGGTCAGACATTTGTGTAAAAAAAAGGCAAAATTGACGTTAAGGGAGCTCAGCCGTGCCATGTCACCCAACAGAGGTATTGTGGAAACCCGTCCCACTTGGCTACTATCCTCACAGCTCAGAACACTAACTCCACCTTCAGAATAATCAAGTAAAATCACATTCTATATTATCGATGTGGGACTATTTGTCTGTATCCACACAAAAATAACACTGGACTAGGACTGGTTTGGACTATTTTTCAACACGTGTTTTGTTATTTTAAGGAAAACCAAGACTTCTTTTCATAATTTTATTTAACCATGGAAACATGTTAACTAGGGGTGTAAACGGGTCGGGTACGGGTCGGGTATGCCCCTACCCGTACCTGGCTAAATTAGCGGGTACGGGTATATACCCGGCAAAAAACATATATACCCGTACCCGTTAAGTTAGCGGGTACGGGGTGGGTAAACGGGTATAATATATAATATATAAAAATATAATATATATTATATAAAATATATATTATATATAAAATATATATAATATATAACATATAAAATATTAAAAAATATTATATATATAATATAATATATCTTAACGGGTATACGGGTAAACGGGTATGAGTAATGCGTATACCCGTACTCGACCCGTTTATTAAGCGGGTAAACGGGTACGGGTATACGGGTTTGAATTTTTAAACGGGTATGGATTTTTGTACCCATACCCGTACCCGCCCGGGGCGGGTGACCGGGTATACGGGTATTACCCGCCCCGTTTACACCCCTAATGTTAACAAGCTTGTATGTGTGCACAAGCTAATAGCTAACACAGGGCGGCACAACTGCACAAAATTGAGTAGCCCAGCACAAGGTGACACGGTTCGGGCGCAAGCAAGCCGGTTGAATGTTACTTTGGGGTGTAAATGAAATCGAGTCAAACTAAATTTTCGGTCAAAAATATTATACTCGTTTATAGTTATATACGTTAAAATATTTATAAATATGACCATAAAAATCTAAGTGGAGTCTTTGGATGAAGCTCTAGCAAGACTCAAGCTCTCGGGTCGATTTGTTTAGCAATTTGAATAGGGGATAACAGTGCCAGAGTTGTAAACGAGTCAAGTCGAGTAAAATTTTGAGTTATATGTATTATCTTATGTTATTACCAAATACGAAAAATAATTATAAATAGAACAATAAAAAATTCAAGTCGAGTTTCAATTTTTTTCGAGAACGAGCAGTTCGTTTACCGAACTAAGTTAGAAGATTTTTTTTATTTTTCATCAAGATCCTTCATTTTCAAGTTAAACTAGAGTCGAACATTTTTCAAGTCGAGCTCAAGTCAAACTATCAAACCAAGTCAAAGTTAACAGGCCTGGATGACACTCATGTTTGGTCTATTTTTTTCTATTAAATTTGAGTTGAGATTTTTTCAATTGAGTTCGAGTAAAAATGACAAGCCTACATAATGATCGATAATCAACCAGAGAGTTAATTGGGGGTTGAAGCTATCAAGAATTGAACCTTCTGATGCCATCTCAGCCTTCAGATCTAGAAACCGGTGAAATTAATGGGAAGAAATGGAATACCCAACCCTCCTATACAAAAGGGACAAGATTTTATCTGAAGCCAAGGCAGCACCACCAACATGCAAGGCTAAGGTGCTAGCAGGCGACCAAAGCTATGGTTGACGGCAGATGCCTAACTTAACCTAGCGGCCAGAGTTGATATGCTAGTGTTTGGGAGGGCCACAAGACTTCTTAAAATTTTAGGCTGAAACTCGCCACAACAGCTGCAAGCAGAGTGCAAGGACTTGCTCACTTACATGCGCGCAGACAAAACTCCTTAAGGACAAAAGTGGTTACAAATGAAGAGAAATAACTTAGGATGTCTAGGAGAATACACCCCACTAATCTCTCATATTACTTAGAACTTCAGAAAGAGCAACACTCTTCCAGCCAATTTCTCACTTTTATTACATATAGTTTCTGTGTGCAAACAAGGCTAGTACATTCTAATTGTAACTTGTAAGAGCTGCAATGGATAAGAGGACTGGAATCCAAACCACTCAGATCTGGCCCAATATCACCTCCCCACCAGAAACTTTGAACTCGGATGGGACTTTCTCGACGTTCAGGGTCTGAATCTTACCATCGACAACAAAAGCTGACCACCTGCGAAATAATTATGCTTCAAATCAGTGTTTGCATCCTTACATTTAAAGCAACTGAATAAATCATAAATGAATCTTAATTCGCTCAAATCGTACAACGTTATCACCAGAACTGAAAATGGGCTTAGACACAACTATGAGGGACATGAAAGCTACTACGGTTAATTCTTTTGATCTAGAAATACAGTCTTGTAGGGAACTTATTTTGCATTGGCTGCACAGAATATGTTACAAGTGTATCAGAACTCTTATGAAATTGACAAGGTAGATTATCAAAACTTAAGAATCAACATACAAGTTTGTATTTGTGATTTTGTCAAACCTCAATCATCTACAGCATTCTCAGAAGAAGAAGAAAACATGTTTTTCATGGGTAAATTCAAGCACTTCATTTCCAACAAATTGCAAAGCCGAATAAGTAATTTGACCAAACACACAAGTTATTTTCTAGACATCAATAAATATGCATATAATACAAACAAAGCATACAAAATTGTGAGTGTCCATCTGACATATATTAGAATGATTACTCATAAAGACCATGGTTAATTGGCTAGTCATATGCAAACTGCACCAAGGAAAAGAAACATTTTCATCGACAAATTCAACTCTGCCTTTTTAATGTAAGATATGAACATAAAACTTCACTATAAGGTTCCAATATAAATATGTTCCATTTAAAGAATGAATGCCCTTAGGAAATCATGCTTATGAGAAAATCAGTTAAGCAACAAAGTGATGCACAAAGTACATTTTCCATGTCAATTAAAGCATAGCATTCCACATTTCCACCAATAAAGAAATACCAAGTTCATGACCAACATGGCACTGGGAATGCTATAGCCATGTAAGCAACATTGTTTTTCAATACCTTTGGGATCGAGGCCCAAGCAGTGCACTAGACAGATCCAAACCCAAGTCCAAGCTCTTGTGGAAGCTCCCATCAAAATCTCCATAAAACTCAATCTAAATACATAATAAAGACCAAATAAGATGATTTTACAGGATCTTCATTATGCACATTTTCAGCCTCTCGCAGGAGGGAAGGAGTACAAACAACATTAGATGAGTTGATTAGGTCCACACTAACAATTTTACTAGAACAATGTATACAGTGTAGTACGAGTGAGACAGTGCACAAAGTAGCAAAAGATCATGTCAAGGGCAAAGAGAGTTATTTTAGCATTAAATGACCAAATGTGAGTTAGAGTAGTCCAGCATTGGGTAAACTGAGTTGTGTGGCTTGTGCCGTCTCTTTCAAGTTAAGCATGTTTTTGGGGTGTAAAGCTCCTGTTTCAACATGAGTCATGCACTCTGAACAAACTTTTTGTTCCTTTAAGTTGTATTGACATTAATAAAAACTGATGCCCCTATGACGTTGGATTGGTGGTATAATCTACAAATAACCAACCTAATTCAATATGCTACACTACATGCAAACCAACGAACCAAATGTCAACACCAAATCACACCACTTGATACATTGAGACGGTCGGATAAGGTAAATACTTCCAACAAGAATAACATCACAACATAAACATTAACGAACAACTTAAGTCGTAAAAAAGACAGAAATTAAAAAACGCTTACAGCCTCCTTAGCCTGCAGCTTCTCCGCCCAACCATTCATAACGTAGGGATCGTTAACCGAAACGCAGACGACGGAGTCAACTCCCTTCGCCTTAAACTTGTCGATGTTGTTCTTGTAGCTCGGAACGTGCTGCGCCGAGCAGACGCCAGTGAAAGCGCCCTGCATCAAACACACAAATCATTTCCAAAATTATAAATTCCTGAACATTGGAAACGGAAAAGGAAGCGAGAACTCACGGGCAAGCCAAAGATGACGACTTTCTTCCCCTGAAAAGAGAAAAAAAAATTAGGAAAAATGTGAGATTTTTAGGGTTTGGAAGGAAGGAAGAGGGGAAGGATTAGCTACCTTGAAGAGGTCGGCGAGGGGAGTGGTGGAGAACTTGGAGGCGACGCCCTCGTCCCAGGAGCGGGCCTTCTGGAGGGAGACGCCCGGGGCGGTGGAGACGAGGTCTGTTCCAATGGCGGCGGACGCGAAGGATCGGAATTGGGACGGCAGGAACCCTAAAGCCATGGATCGCTTCACCAGCCTCGCCATCGAGCTCGATTGGTTGGGGAAGGTCGTCGGTGAAGTGGGGGTTTTTTTTTGGAAATGAAATGAGGTTAAGCCGTTAGGTGCTATGGAACATATGTATATATCCATTACAAGCCTGCCCATTTTTGATAAGACGTAATTACACCGATAGGGTGATATATACACTATTTTACATTAAAAAAAATTAGTAATTAAATTATTTTATTACTATGATATGTGAATATACCAGCATAAAATAATTGATACACAAGTTGACACGAACATTACATGATATGTTTTTTTTACACGATATCAATTAAGATGTTATTTAAAAAGAAAGAAAATCAAAATAACAGGTTGCTTAACTATTTTTAATCTAAACACGATGTGTTATCTTCAAATTGTTTTAAACACGATAACACGAAATCTTGACCCAACTACAAAATTGTCGGACACGATGGTACACGAACACAACACGATTGTCATGTCTAGGTTAAGTCTTATGGAATCGTCATTATACAATGGAGGGATCAACTACAATTAAAATTGGTTGACACTCCGTTGACATTATTTGTTTTTTTTAAAATTTGAACATATGACTAGAAATCCAAACAATTGATCATTTTTTCAACACATCCTAAACATGCATTCTAAATTTTGTTAAGTTTAAAACTCATTTACATGTAATATCTAGTCACTCAAAAATAAACGCACCAAATTTATTTAAAAAATTGACATCACTTGATCCCACAGCAAATGAGTTTTAAACTTAACGAAGCTTAGCATGCATAATTTAGCATGTGTGAAAAACAAAAAGATTAATAATTTGGATTTGATCAAATTTTGAAGGAAAAAAAATCGAAGAATGTCAACGGAATGCCAACCAATTTTAAGGATATTAGACTCTCCCCTCTATATAAACAAAGATATAATGTGACTTGGCTCATAATTAGATCGAAAAATATAGATTGAGCTCGAAAATAAATGAGGCGAACATGAATGTATTTTTTATGCTTGAGTTTTAACGAGTTAACTCTAAGAATGTGTGTCAATTGAATTATTCTCTCCTTTGCATTTTGGATTGTGTAATGATCCTGATAGTTTAAGTCATGGATAAAAGTAGGAGTAATGGTAAACATAGGTCGTTTTTGTAGTCAGATCATCCTCAACCCTGACATTTTCATAAATGTCAACTTGTCAAATCAATACTCTTAATCTTCCACAACAATTTTTTTTCTCTCTTATAAATGTCAACATTATAAATACATTCTCCTCTCAACCACAACTCACTTATAAATGTCAACTTGTCAAATCAACACTTTATTTTTTCCACACAATTTCTTTTCACTTGATTTACAATTTTCAACAATAACCAATTAATTAACTTTTTGTATTTACGATCACTTTTTATAACTAATTATTTGCAACCTAGAGGTTAGTTGAAATGTTTGTTTTTAAAAAAATTATCTTTGCAAAATCATTAGTAATTATATATGATTCTCTAAATTATAATAATCAACAAAAAATTTAAGAAAATTAATTTGTTTTATCACATTTATCAACATTATTAAAGTAATTACAACAGTTTTTTTTGTTTTGGTTTTTTAAAATCATTTTGAATCTGTGTTTTTTAAATGTGTTTTATTTGTTTGGTTGTTTTAAATAATTTAATTTTTTTGAATTTATTTAGATCGACCTCCAAATGATGTGGAGGAAATAAAACGTTGAAAAATTTTGAGTTATTTTTTTCATAAAAAATCAAGTCTTTTTATCCAACGTAATAAATTATTTAAAACTAAATATAAAACAAAAACTAAAATTAAAACAAAAAGAAATGGGCCAATGAGTGGAGGCCACATGACCCACGACCAGGCGTTGGAACGCCTGGTCTTGCCACCCCCATTGACGTGTGGCATTTTCTTGGGCACCCCATTGAGGGTGCCCTAGTGAGTCGTGATTGTAGGTAAGGGGTCGTTGAAAAATTCTCATAATTGTTTTTGTGCAACCATAATTGAGGTATTTATTGTAATTCTTACATGAAACTTGTTTTTATGTAAGTTAGAAGTTTGATAATTTTATTTAGTATTTTTTCTTAAAGCATTATTTTCATGCATGTTAGTAACTTGATAATTTTATTTCGATTGAGATAACAAGAGGTACCAAGTATTTTACCACCGTGACACACAGTGACACATGACCGTGGATGACCCTTAAGTAGTATAGGATTTAAGACTAAAGTGTGGAAATTGAGGCTTGAAATGTTTGGATTGATATCTCTAATGTAGGAGGCAAAATATGTGTGGGAGAGTTGTCTAAACAAGGTTGGGGAAACTCTATTTATAAGCACTAGAAGAGTTATAGTTGTTGGGGTGAAGTGTGGTGAAGAGTTGTGTAAGAAACAAAAAACTGCAACACACATTCCAGAACAAGTTCGATCGACAGAACGGGTCAAACGGTCGACCAGTAGGCAGTTCAGAACAAGGAATGGTTGACCGAGCAGGGAATGGTCAAACGAAAACAGCCTAAGAATTAGGTTCACTTAAGTTATCGGTCAAACGAAATGTGGAACGGTCTACCGAAATCTAACAGACACTATGAGGTTTTATGTTCGGTCAAACAAAGTGTTTTGGATGATCGACCGAGAAACGACGGAAGGTCTGGGTTTCAAGAAAAAGTCTTGGAACGATCGACCGGAGGATAAAGTACTTTGAGGGTTTTGTTAGGTTTATACAAATATGACCATTGGTATAATACGACAAGTCTAACTGTCAAATGATACGTGTAGACGGTCGACCGAGAAGGTCTAAACGGTCGACCGATTGGGTTGTTAAATTCACTATTTGATAAATGATCAAACGGTCGAACCAAGGCATTTCGGTCGACCGAATTGGCACAGGCAGTTCTGGTTTAGTGAATTTCGATCTATGTTTGAGTGATCTATTGAAGTCCAATTGTTGTGAGATTTTTTGTGAGACTTCTATAAGAAACCTAGTGTGTGTTTAAGTTGTTTTTAACACTTATATGCTCAAATACACAAAGTTCCTAAGACTCAAAAGAAATACAAATTACATGTTTTCAATAGCTTGATTACATGTCTCGACTTGAATTCATTTCTTCCTTGAGTCTTGATTACATGTACAAGTTAGCACAATACAATATATATGTCATACATAATGTGTGCTACTCGACATTGATTATAATTAAGATTAGGTTGGTTAAATCATCAAAACATAGATTAAGACCAAAAAACCAACAACCACAACACACAAACAACTACGGGGCTCCAGGACTCTTTCACCCAACCACCGTAGTACAAAACAGGGCAACAACGGTCGACCGAACAAAGCACACTGGTCGACCGACTCCCTTCAGAAACATGCATGGTTCAACCGTCACCTAACCGGTCGAGCGAAACCAACAATCGTTCTAACCAAAAGGTCATGGGCAGTCGACCGTTTGGGTGGTCAACACCCTGGTTCAACTAACAAAACAACCAATCGGTCAAACAGATGATCACAGACAGTCGACCGTTTGGAAGTTCTACGCCACAATTAACATTAAAGTAATCATCTTAACAGTCGAATGACAAAAGGGGACCTGGTCAACCGAAAACAAGGATTTCCAATATTTTCTCAAAATCCACAATCAGTCGAACAATGACATGAACCGGTCAAACATATTTTAAGTTAACTTAAGATATTGGTTGAATAGATCATATAGGCGGTCGACCATTTAGTAGTCCAGGTCTGAACTGACTTGCTACAAGTGCAATCAGTCGAACTGGTCATAAAGGAGATTAACCGTTCGGATGGTCTATGCCCCAATTGAAAGGAATGTGTTCTAAAAGTTTTACTTTTAAATGTCAATTATTATGAATTGAATGAGAAATCATTTTGTTCCTTGTTTATGTTATTCGTCTTTTGGAAGTGTTAAGGAAGATGCGTTTGGTCCTTAACCGTAGAGCTCTAAAAGATAATGGTTTACATAAAACAAAAGATATTCGCAATCATGGTAATTAACATGGACATTAATTGCCGAGTTAAGATTGTCGTGTTGGTCATAGATCATTGTAGCTCTACAAGTGAGTGACAATACGGGTACACAAAAGAGGAAAATACTACTTTTGTATACTGAATAGACATAATAAGTAAAACATTATAGAATTGTGTTTTCTGTGTCATTAATGTTTTACTATGTCCTTGGTCCTTTGATATGAGACTTATATCCGATCACTTAAGAAATGCTTGATTAGACTAGTGTCTTGAGCTATCGATAAGTGTAGTGTAAAGGCATTGGTTGGTTAAGTATGACTTTTGTAGGAGAAGATAGTTAGTCAAAAGATTATCATTTCCCCTCCTAATTGAGTGATGATATTAGTGGGCCCCTTGATAAAGCAAAGTTATAATGTGCACAATGTGATTTGAGTTAAGTCACATATTTATAACTAGCTTAAAAAGATCAAGAAATGAATACTAATATAAAGATGACACAATACTACTTTGTGTGTATTCTTAATATCATGAGGCAAGCGACGGACACAAGTGGTGCACTCCATCACTAAATGGATCAGGTTTTGGTTCGAGTGGAATTAAGACATCTAACTAATTGGGAGCTATAATTTGTAGCTAGATACCGCTTATAGCTTGTGATATTAAACTCTTAATATCACTGCCAACTTAGTTTAGATCCTCCCATAGGTCACACCAGAAAACTGGGAAACAAGAATTGGGGATTTTGAGTTTATAAGGTGTGTCGGGTTTCATGTAGAAAATATGACACATGGGGTGAACAAGCAAAATCAAAATTATGTTGTGATTAATAACATAATTAGAATCTAAATTAAATTCATATGTGATGTAAATATTATGGGGTGTAATGATTTATCATTACATAGGATAATATGTTACATAAGTGTGAACTTACTAGTAATCCCGAAATGTCAAATTTTGTAGGGGTTAAACCGAAATTTGACCAGGCTGCAGTACTGTGCAAAAACGGTCGACCGCTAAACGGTAAACGGTCGACCGAATGTTGCACGGTCGACCGGATGTGTCTCGACTGATAACAGGGAATTTCATCTGTTCGTTTTCGGTCGACCGAGTATATCGGTCGGTCGACCGGACATTGCGATGAAATATTTTTTGTTACGAACGGTCGACCGAGTTATTAACGGTCGACCAAAACCCGGTCTAAACGGTCAACCGAGCCTCCAAACGGTCGACCGGTCCAGACGGTTTTATGCAGAATTAATTTAAGAATTAATTAGATCATGCATGGAATTGGTCCATAACTGATTTAATTCGTGGCTGAGATTATTTGTTAGCAAATAATAGATGGTTAGATGGAAGTTTGCATGAAATCATGGCAAGAGGTTGCACAGGAATATGTAATTTGGAGAGAACTTATAAATACAAGTTTATCTCATTACCTTATTAATTAAATCATTATCTTCTTGTGCAAACATCTCTCTCCATAATTCTCCACGAATTTCTTTAATTCTTGAAGTTTAGTTTTAGTTTTCAAAGATCTTCTTCTCAAGGGAACTAAAGAAGGGTTAATAGTTAGATTCTAAACCCTATTGGAGATTGAGAGGCTAGCTATTCTCTCTCTGATCTTGTTTAGAGTTTGATGAATACTCGGGGGCATCCGGCGCAGCGACAAGCATCCTCAACGTCTCCGGATCATCAAGAAGTTTTAGAGAACTTCTAGGTATGAAATTCGGAGCCCATGTTTGTTTTAATAAAGTTTTGAAACTAGTTATTGAAACGAACCGATGCATGCATGAAACAAATCATAGAAAATTGTAATTGATCCTTATTGTGCATAAAAATTTCGAAAATATATATGTGCAATTAAACTAGAAATCCAACACCAATCGACTCACCAATAGTGCCACCGGTAGAACGACAAAGGGAACCCGTTCGACCGAAAATATCAGAGTCCACTTGAAATGTTTAACCGGTCGACCGTCCAAAGACATCGTTCGACCGGTGCAAGCAGAAACCACATTTACACTTGCATCGGTCGACCAAGACACAATCCGGTCAACTGTTAATCAGCAACATCTTGCTGTATAACAACCTCCGACTAGCCTAATGGTCACCGTTGACTAAATCCACCACTCACACACCTCGGGTGAGTATTAAAGAGAGGTTTGACATACCTTTAAGACTTGAAAAAGCCTCTGAAGAACCACAGTGATCACCTCCTCACTAAAAGCAACGATCACCCAACTCCACCAACTTCACCGAACGCTTTCTTCTTCTTCGTCGATAACTACTCGTCGTCGTTTCAGAGGCTGAGAGAGAGATGGTTTAGAGAGGGGAATGAGAAGAAAAGAATGATGCACTCTTAAATACCATCACCTTTCCCTCCACCAATCCCAAGCCAACACCTCACTCCAACCCATCCAATCACCCCTAATCCTCTGAAGTCAACAAACAAATCATTAGCAACACTAAACCTAAATTAGTTTAGTCTAATTAGATTTAGGGTTCTAACAATAGTTGTTAGAAGAACGAAATAAGGATAAAGTCTTGTCTTAAATTTTGCCTATGGCCTCAAGATTGTTAGACATGCACATGATAATGTAAAAATCAAATCACTTTACAATGCCAGCCTAACGCTGCCAAACGCTCTTCAACCCAAATCAACAACAAATGTAAAAGGAGTACCCACTTCTTGTAGTAATTCTGGCACAAAGTTTTGTGATTCGTTTTGCTATCAAGCAGTTTATTACAAAAAAACTTTTTTAATTGGAAAAGCACTCCGACAGTTTCTTTGGTGGGATTAGTGGGAAACATTCAAACATCAACCCTAAAAATAGCCAGATAGCGGGTGGAAGAGACAACCATGCGAGCACTGGATACGTGCAACTCATGAAAATCTATGGTCTAAAATTCGAAATTAATCATAAGTTTTGCAATGGACGTGCAAACTAAATGACGAATTTAATTCGTTGATACCAAAAAGCATGCACGTTCTTTTTTTTATCCTTATGTGTTTTCTTAATTATGACTTATTTTCATTTCTATTCCCTCCAAGTTCGATTCAAGCAACATCCCACAAGTCAAAACCACAAACACAGCATACGTGACCGACTCTCACAGCAAAGTATCACATAGCTTGACGTAACATCTACAAAAGTACGTACGTAATCTCTATAATCAACTCCCAACGATTTCAAATGTTAATTAGATGGGCAGTTATAACACATTCCCATTTTGTTTTTGGTTTCTTCCCTTCCACACCCTTCTCTTCTCTTGTCTTCCATTACATTACACATTCGTGTTAATGTTATATATATATATATATATATATATATATATATATATATATATATATATATATATATATATGCCAAAAACCATCAAATTAAACCAACTTCGACATGTTCGTCCGTGCTCGTAATGCTGCTATTGTGCCAACCTTTTCGAGAATTCAAACATGTTTGCTCCATTCTCGGCCGCAGAGAGTCATCGTGAGCATGAACGTGAGGTGTTCTGTGAGATTGGAAGGTATTTATACGGTGATATTTAGTTTGAGACATGCAAATTAAGATGGTATGTATCATAGTATAGACATGCATGCATGGAGAAAAGTTTTTTTTTGTTACGTGATGATTGTTTTTTGGGTTGAGAAATTGATCATTGGTAACCCAACGGCAACAATTAAATGTTCAGATTTACGTGTGATCATCAATTAACACAGATCAATCGTCGGAATATTCCTCTTTGTTATTTCAGATTACGTGTGATCATCAATTTCTATGGGATTCCCTTTTTGTGGGATAATGAGAACCATTTTGGATTAACATTTGGATAGTTTGTGCTTCGTATTTTAGTTTGTATCAAGGATCAAATACCATGTATATATACTTCTTGATAATGAGAAAACATTAATATCATGTTTGTTTTTTGGTTGGTACATATTATAAGGATCTCAAATAGAGGTCCATTCAGGGGGAAATAGTTAGAAGAATTGGAATACGTAAACGATCGAAATCCAAGGACACTTGAAATCCAAGTGGGTTTAAAATTAAAAGGACAAAATTCAAGGGGTCGATATATAAGATGTTTGATAATCCAAGGGGGTCGAAATATGGAAATTGGAAGCCTTAGGGGGTCATAATCCATTGTATGAAGATACTTAACGTAGGAAGATAATTTCCCAAAATTCAAGATGATCCATTGTACCTTGATCTTAAGAATCTCCATTCGTTCAAGAATTTTCAATCTATTTTTTTCCGTGCCGTACGTGGTTGATTCTAATATCAATTTTGTTGGTCAACTTTAATTGTAAATATAGCCATCTAGAGCATGTCCAACACTTCTTTTTTGTTGCTACATAGGCATTTTACATCTTATTTTTTGCATGCAATTATTCAAAAAAAAAAACTTAACTACCAGATTATTAGGCAAGAGTAGATAGATGACCGCAAGTTCTATCTCTCATTGGGTTCATACATCTTTCCTCGTAAATTTAAGAACTACTTTGGAAAGAAAAAAATAGGTTCCAAGACTAATGTATGTACCACGGCAAGTTGGTATGACTCCATTTAGGAACCAGAGGTCAAGCGACCAACGTGTAATTGGGGCTTGCACCTAATTAGCAATTTTTTTCTGGATTCGACCCTTAAAATTTATAATCCTTATCAATTTCAACTAGATTCTTGCAAATACCAATAGCCAAGTACACTATGTTTTATCCAATTAATTCTCATTTGAACGAAAATTGGTTTCTCTCTATTTCCATCACCCTACCTGAATATCATACACCACCTTGGGTAGGAACTCAGGATATGTTGACCCTTTTTTTTCTCTATTTAATCTACATTACTATTCATGACATTTTAACTTTCAATCATCATAAACCTGTGAACGAGACTATTAGAATTCAATCTAGTAGTCCGAGTTGGTGGAATGAGTGTAGTAAATATTGCAAAAAAAATTAGTCTCGGAAATATTTTTACTGAAATATGTGGACTTTTATCTAACATAAAATATTTTTACTGAAATATGTGGACTTTTATCTAACATAAATATTTTTACTGAAATATGTGGACTTTTATCTAAAGAGTCCACACTCCACCACCTTGACCCCCGTCTAGGGCAAACTCGGATGGCCGAGGCGATCGTGTCCTCGACGAGGAAGACGACCTCTCGCCGCTTCAAAAGGGAGGAGTGCCACCGGACCAAGCACGACTCCATCTTCTCCAAGTGGCTGGTGAGCCTTCCTTAAATCGATCGTGTTTGGATATGAGGTTGTGTGTCCAAAGTTGTGGCTTTTGCGAGTTGTATCTGTAATTTTACGATTTTTCCCCCCGAATCTGGCGGTGATTAGTGCGTGATTTTAGGATGGAGGACGAGAAAGTGTAAATTTGGATTGTTGGAGTCGAAATTTGAGATCCGGATTTGGTCATCTTGTCTGAGGCCACTGATGTGTAACTAACTAATTGCATACTTGAAGGAAACTCCACAACTTCTGAGGTTATGTGCACGAAGTTGTGGTTTTCGTGAGTTGATGTGTGGCATTTATGAGTTTCGCCGAGACTTGGCTGGCGGTGGTTAATGCGTGTTTTAGGGAGTAGAAGAAGAAAGAGTGTGACCTTTTCTTTTGCTTGAATTGTTGGATTTGGAATTTGAGATCTGGATTTGGTTTGGCTAATCGAGTATTACGTATCTTGTTTGTAATTGTAGTCACTAACCTGTAAACAACCTACCAACTAACTACATACTTGAAGAAAACGCCACAAGTTCTGATGTTATGTGCGCGAAGTTGTGGTTTTTATGAGTTGATGTGTGGAATTTATGAGTTTCGCCGAGATTTGGTGGTGGTTAATGTGTGATTTTAGGGAGTAGAAGAAGAAAGAGTGTGACTTTTCCTTTTGCTTGAATTGTTGGAATGGAATTTGAGATCTGCATTTGGTCTGGCTAATCGAGTATTAGTATTATGTATATTGTTTGTAATTGTAGCCACTAATGTGTAATGAACCTACCAACTAACTAATTACTTGAAGGAAACTCCACAATTACGTTCTAAACTACTTGTATCGTCGGTGGTTACTTCTCGATGATTCTGGGATTTGTGTTGGTATTCAAATTTATGTACGCTGAGCAATTTGTAGCCTTTCAGGTTGATATGTGAAATTTACAAATTTTATTGATTTTAGTGAACGAGGAGAAGAAAGTGTGTACTTCCAGGCGTTTTGTTCTATTTAGGGATTGTTGGAGGCCAAGACTTCAACTCCAGTTCTATACTAATCTAGTATCTGGTACCTTGTTTGTAGACACTAACTTGTAACCGACAAACTACTTATTTGAAGGAAACTTCAGAACTTATTTTTAAACTACTTCTGTGTGTTCTTGTTTGCCCTAATGATGATTTGGTTTTCGATGATCTTTATGTCTTTTTGAGGATGAAATGTTTGGGCTTGAAACTTTGAAGTTGTAGCTTTATTAAGTTGATATATATTAGTGACGAGTTGAGATCTGCTAGTATGGTTTCAAATGAGTATCTCAGAATCTCAGCTAGTACTTCACTATTAGATGACACATATATGTATTGAGTAGTTATTAAAGAAAGTGAAGAACACGAGGATTGTGTGTCGTAAGAACCACTCAGGTGCCATGTTATGTTAGCAGATCCAATAAGGAGAAAAACAACAAATATACTTCTAGGTGTTTGTTTCTACTTTGAATTATTGCAATTAGAGGCTTGAACTCTTAAAGTTTGTTTGACTAATTAAGTAGTACAATACATTTCCTACCTTGTTCATAGGAATTAACGTGTAACTAAATGGCCAACTGATCACTTTTTTGAAGACACTCCGCAACTTCTTCAAAACTACTCACACGAACAAACAAGAGGTTTGCACGAGCACCTCACAGTATGAAGATTTGCTTGCCTGGATTATCTTGGATGTACCAGTGGACAAGTATGGAAACAACCTCTCTGTATCGCAGGAGAAAGACTGTGTATGCCAAACCCCCTTACTCCGTGTAGGGTGGAAGCCTCTTGTGAGGTTTTGGGATAACATCAACATCAGAAGAGTATAGCAATGAGTTGAAATCTTTGAAATCATCAATCCTTATTGTTGAGTTTAGTGTCTCCTTGGACAATTTGGAATATTTACTTACAAGATTATGGGTATCTCGACTTAACAATAAAGTTTTGAGTTGAAAACCGACAATTTAATACATATACATAGGTAGTTGGACAGAAATCTACAGGATCACCTCCTTTCCGCGAAGATTCAATGCTCTATATATAGGGACTTACCTTTTCTATTCGCGATGATCCGATTTGAAGTCATTTATCACAAGTGCTAACTTATGATGCTTAGGATGTTAATTTTATTTCTTATTGATCGATGCCAAATCATAAACAAAGAAACAGCAAGAGGTGCAAAATGAATAGTGTTATGTACAAATGACAAAAAATGCTTAATTGGCCATACTATATTGGTTAAGAAAAGTAAATCAAACTTTTCTTGGAAAAGGAGAAAGAGAAAGAGCACATTGTTATGGGAGCATCTGCATGAGGACTCTCAAAAGGTTGGCTAAGGAGAGACATCACTATTCAGTCTCCTGTATTTTATTCAATAACAAGCATATACATTTGATCACCCATGCCTTCTTAATGCTTTGGAAATTTGATGCTTATCTGTTTGTTATTCTGAAACAGATTCTTGTAGGACCATCAGATTGGAAGAACTACTTGCTTGGAAAGGATGGAAGTGAAAGATATCGGATTCAAAACCTTCCTCCGATTTCACCAGGTATATATGAGCTTGGAGTTGCAGCAACCACGATGGACAGTGGTCGTGAACTATGGAAGCTTGAACCCCACCAAATTGTGGTTGTATATCTTGGAGAGGCAGATGATGTCAGAACTAGACTTCAACATTATGGCCGTGCAGGATCACACTTGGATCATGGACACTCTGTTGGTGTTTATGACAAAAGTAATGGTGTTTGCCTTTATAAAGGTCCAGGTTTTTTCGAGGAAGTATTCACAAGAGGCTGGTCAATTGTTTTTAGATGGGCTCCGGTATGTAAATTTTGTTTTTCCATAATCATCTTTTCGTTACTATATGTTACATGATTACGTGTAGCTAGACACAATAGTCCGTGTACCATGGTTCAGCTTTAACCTACTACATTTCTTTATAAAACACTTGATTTATTTGTCCCAATAATTCTTAACGTAGAATTAAAATGGTAACTATACGCCAACATAGACCATTATGTAGTGATCAAATCTCACTTGATTTTTCTGTTTCCATAAATTAAATGGGTGGATTGATATTCATATCAAGCTTGGATCCAAATCTTTTGACTTGAATCAACTGTGCTTTGTCTTCTCAGCTGAGATGTGCTCGTGTTCTATATTTGCAGATGAAAGACAAGAAAGCAGCTGAAGAAGCAGAAGCGAGGCTGCTGGAAATATTTGATTATGCTTGGAATAAAATTGGGAACGGTTCTTGTCGGCGAGAAGATATCCTTGTAAAAATGCGCAATAGACAGCCAGTTAGCAACCCACTAAGTAGTATATGGAGGAAGCTGGACTTCCTGAAAATGCAGGCCTTCCACAATAAACAAATTGGAATTAAAATATACTCAAGGAAACCACTAGAGGAAGTTGAAATTGTGACTGATTACAACATTAAATGTCCACAAGTTTACAAGTCTGGTAGTTCTCACCCCAGATTAGTTCTTCAATCTGATGATCAGGCGGATGATTCTAGCATATGTGGGGTGATTCAAGCTGATGGATCTTTATGTAGAAACAGACCACATAAAGGAAAGAAAAGGTGTCCGGAACACAAAGGACAGGGGATTAAAACAAGTAGATTAGTAACATCCGAAGAAGGTTTGGCTCTTGTAACACTGAAAGAAGGCCCAGAATTTCGAAGCGAAAATGTCACGTGTGGTATATACTTGGAAGATGGTACTCATTGTATGAACGTTTCACTAAAGGGAAGGAAAAGGTGTCCAGAACACAAAGGACAGAGAATTAAAACAAGCATTTCTGTTCCATCCCGAGAAGATTTGGCTCTTGTAACAGTGAAAGAAGAATGCAAAGAATTTGAAAGGGAGGATGTTAGATGTGGTGTATACTTGGAAGATGGTACTCGTTGTATGAAGGCTCCACCAAAGGGAAGGAAAAGGTGTCCAGAACACAAAGGACAGAGAATTAAAACAAGCATTTCTGTTCCATCCAGAGAAGATTTGGCTCTTGTTACAGTGAAAGAAGAATGCAAAGAATTGGAAAGGGAAGATGTTAGATGTGGTGTATACTTGGAAGATGCTACTCGTTGTATGAAGGCTCCACCAAAGGGAAGGAAAAGGTGCGACCTACACAAGGGTAGAAGGATTATCAAGCCAACAAACTAGTATCCATGAAATTGAATTATTGGAGTAAAACCATTCCGATTCTTTGTACCTATTCTTGTGTATTTTTTTTGCAGGAATTTAAACAACTTGGTGCAGCAAGAGTGTACATGAGATAGTACAATGTGCCATGTTGTTAGAAAAACGAGTCGAGTGTGTCAGCGTGGTTGCGCTTGTTTGTGACCCAAGTGTGGGCATCAAGGTCTTGTGAGGATTGATTGTGGTTTTCCTTGGTGGTTCTGTTCGGCTTCGATCTGGCCTGCCCATTCCAAGTTTAGTCAAGTTCGGCAGTCTGAAGACGAACGGTTGACCATTCTGAAGCGAAGGAAGCCAACCTTGGTTTCACATTTATTGTGTAATTAATGAACAAGCATGGTTGTAATTTGTTCTCACCTTGTACTAACTGTTTGGCAGAAGAACAGCTTCCTGCTTATGTCGGTCCCTCAGAGAAAGAGCAAAATTTCACTTGGGGGTGTTTTCCCCTTCATTTCCAGTGATCGAAGAAATAGAAAGGTTTATGTGGTCACAGAATTCCAATTACGTGGTCATTAAAAATTATAATTAATGATACCTGAGTAATGGATTTAGAAAGACGGCAAATCAAGATCAATTTGTTGGGCAATCGCACCATATACCTGCCCACCAAAAAGATTTGGTGGTTGTATGCACGTGGGCACATTCCATTCCTATCCCTCTTACTTGAAAATTGCTGATGAGAATGTCGGCAACATAAAATCAGCTGCAATCTGATCCCCACTCAATTGCTCAAAACAATATCCATCTTAGTGATTGCAGGATCGAATTTTAAATTTTAAACACACACAGAACATGCCTGTTGCCTTTTATGTGGGATTGTGAAGTAAGGGAGTGGATGACTTGCTCTCCCAATTAGTTGGATCCAGGCAATCACGGATAGCCAACATTTTCTTTATCAATATTCTTTTTTTTATACAAAAAAATCAAATATCCAAATGCAACTTTACCTTGTGAGTTTGAAAAGAGAGGGGAAAAGAAGGATATCCAAAGCTGTTGAGTCATGGAACTCGAACATGTTGACCAAATGCATAATGTAAAGAGAGTTGGAGGCCACCAACCTCTTTAGGAAAATAATAAAATTTGACCCAACAAAAATTGAAGGAAAAATACTTTCTTTATTTGGTTAATACCTGTAGAAAACAATTTCATTGCCATCTACAAACACACCCAATTCTGATCTTTATTGCTCTTTATGTACAGCTAACCATCTTACGATCTTGGCTGGGCAACCAATCAAAGAGTACAAGTCTTTTTTCCCCTTAGTTTCAACGAATAAACCAATAATGATGTTGTCTTCCAGCAAAATCCCAGGTTTCATGGAGATGAATTATATATGTTTCTTCTTAACCCCACCAGAGTTATTATTATTGTTGTTGTTGTTTCTCGACCCTTTCTTCTTCTTCCCCCCAGACTGCTTCGATTTGCTAGAAGTGTTTTTCTTATTGGTCGTAGCAGGAGAGGCGGAGCGAGGTATGAACACCCCTGTCCCTTTGGTCTCCCTTGCCATATAGGCTGCTTCGTACCAGTATGGCAGAGAAGGCGGCAAAATTGATCGATTGTTAACCTGTCAATCACAAACTACATAAGTAAAACAAACTTGTATACGTCCCTTATCGAAAGAACAATATAAACATGTCTGAGTTAGCTCAACTGATCACTTTATTGTTTCAAGTAAATAAAAAGATCAAACAACAACACGTAGACATGTTTTACCTTGGTTGCGACTGAGAGTTTAGATCCAAGCGGTGGGAATTCCTCCTCCTCATCGTCGTCCTCGGCAATCAGAAGCGATATCCTTCTACTCAAGTCCTCGAAAAACACATCGTCGTCGTCGACGAATCCCAAATCCATCTCTCAAAATCCTCACAAAGGAGACACCAAACAATTAACTACTAACTAATCAAGAGGGTTGGCTCTAACTCATAAGTAAACCAAGCTGAACATATATATACACAAATGGTGTAAATGGAGGAGTTAATAAATGGAGATTTAAGATCGTGTGAGGTTCTGAGATCCCATTCTTTCAACATGTTGGTCGTGTCGGTCCCACCAAATGGAAAAAAATAAACGCGTAGAGGAAAGAGTTGGTGACAAGTAAGAGGGAGGTTGAGGAACAGCAGCAGCCAATCTATTGCCTTCCTCTTCTCACTTTTCTGAAAAGAAGATTCCACAAAGCAATTGGTTTATATCTGATACTTTTGTATATGATTAATTATTTTAACTGACTGCAGCCATGTTGGTGACTGTGGCATGGGAAAGCATGCGTCATTAAGTAGTTATCTCCACGTCTTCGGTCTACTCCCTAATTATTTTGGAGTGTAATTAACAATTGTTTTTCTAAAGAAGTGTTTCTGCGTAAATTTATCTCAATGGTCCAGAGACATGGAAAAGTTTGTCCAAGTATGGGTTATCTAGATAACTTGTATTAAATGCCCGTTGTCAAATTATAGAACGAATAAGAACTAATTTAGTTGGTAAATCTTCAATCGTAGATTAATTTGGACATATGATCGAATATCACCATATGAAAAATATGATTACTTTAATTTTGATTTTTTATTTTAAAAAACAAACAAACTTGGAGTTGGAGGAGGCCATATCATGTTTTGTTGTCCCATAGGTTTTTAGCAGCAGTATTTGGTTCCGTGGTTACGCAAAATTAGTTTGCAATAAAAACAAATATGAATAATTAAGGTATGTTGGGGGCATAAACCATCTGTTACAAATATCTCAAATTGGACAATTTGGATTACTCTTGACTCTTGAGTAATAAAATTTTATGTATCTTGGTTCATTAGCATTGGTTTCAAGATGGAATTCCACAATATATTAGATCCAAATCCTGATCTCAAAAGTAGGTACCTCTAATGAAACACTTGAGATCTGCAATTATATTTTTTGAATTCTTCACGTGCAATGTGTTATTTGTTTGAGTGGTGGCAGCTTATCATCTGAATCAAGTAGTTCTTCTGAAAATTAGAATAAGTAAATAATAAAAAGTGAAATTAAACCACCATCTCCTCTTCTCAAAATTGTATTTTAGAAGTGGTTTAGAGAATATGCCATATATTGAAAGTTTGAAACCACAAACATGTCTCTGTGCGATAAGGAAATTTAAAATTCATTTGTTCAAAATGAAGAAGAGATACCTTTCGATTCAAATTGAGCTACTCTTAGAATTATCAATTTTAGCCATTTAGGCCGTTTCTTTTTGAGTCTATAATCTATATATTTACTCCTTTAATGAGTTGAATTCTATATATAGTCTACCAAGGGGAATATACGCTCGTATATAATAACACTTATCTAATTTTCGGACAAAGTTGTGGTTTCATAGCTTTTGTGTTTATAATTATGCAAAAAACAGTTTTATCACAAAAAAAATCGTCTTAAAGCATTATACCATATCTATCTTATTCCAGATACTATTTGTGAGTGCCCATTCACAAACTTCAGAGTTTAGACCAATGTAGGTGCATGCATACTATTAAAGTGGTGGGGTTCTATTTCTAACCTATATGTTTAGTGGGTCACACGTCAAATAGTAGTTGAAAAGAGAATCGTCCAAGTGGTTGCCTAAACTTTGATTATTATTTAATCACACCCCAAATTAATTAGGAAATAGAGGTGGAGGTGGTGTTGGCAAAATCATGGTGTTTTTTGATGGTTTGACTTTAACCATTGGGGTCTTCTCACAAGATCAACGGTTGATTGCATGGGATCAAACAAAAGATGGATGTGTCCAAATTTTGCTGGCTCCTAGAACATGCAGAGGAGTTCTTGTCAATTATCATCAAACTTGGTTGCCTAGACTAATATTAGAATCATAATCAAGTTTTAGTTTTGGTATTTGTGGACTCTGCTGCAGCGCGTGGAGTGTTTGTTTCACATGGAATTGAAACACAGTGGTGACCAGTTAGGTTGTTCGATTGGACTTGACTTGTAATAATGTCTCACCAAACCAACTAAAATGGACGTCAAACTGTGAATTGGTTTTGTTAAACACTTGGGAACTTGTTTTGGCGTTGATTTCTGAGAATTTGTTGGAAAGTTCGGAGTTGGTAAACGACTCCGTAGGAAGTTAGTGTAAGTCAACAAAATGGAATTCATAATGATGAATATTTTGTTGGACCAATTCCATGTGAATGTGTTATTCTTTCTACTAAAACTAAACTCATTATGGAAGAAAATAATGAAATATTTTAGAAGTTAATTACATTGTATCTCCCTTTTTGTAGTGGACTTGGGGGTGTAATTGAGCATCCACAAATGCTTTAGGGTGAGAATTAAGAAAACTTTGCGCCAACTAAAAATTGGAGGGAGTTGGGTAGTCATTGACTACGTAAGACTTACGTTCCCCCCGGCCGTAATCATGCGTTTGCCAAAAGAAATTCTAAAATGTTGGCCGAACATCACTGAAACGAGGTTTCATGGAATTGTGACCACATTGATGCGTTTCATCACAATCGATGTGTTTTCATAGAATGTGCAAGTGTCCCTACGTTAGGTCACAATTGCAAACGCAATGCTAGGCGTCATCGCGACCATACGTCATTGTTGCCTTAGTGATCCTCCTTGTTCTCCCCTAAGCAAAACTCTCCTGCTTAGTCTATTCCTCTACTCGTGAGTCAATTGTTTATTGTTGAACTTTTTCATTTGATTCACCTTCTGAAGTCGTAACTCTTACTTCGGTTTCATCTCTCCGCACGGAACCCTCTTGCTGCTCTTTCTCCTCAAAGCTCCGGAGTGAACACGTCTCATCAAAGACCACATTACTCCGTAAGAGCACCTTCTTGCCCACTGGATCTCACAACTTATATCCTTTCACTGACATATCGTAATCAAGGAAAACACATTCCTTTGATTTTGAATCTAGCTTCGACTGCTGTGTCTCATCGACCAACGTATAAGCTTTGCATCTAAATATTCTCAGCCTTGAATAATCGAAAGGCTCACCTGTCCACACTTCCTGAGGCGTCTTCAATTCAAGTGTCTCTTCCCAGACTTTTACCAGATAACACGCAAGATCAACTGTCTCTGCCCAGAAATCCTTTAACAAATCTGCATGAAGCCTCGTGCTTCTTGTTCGTTCACACAATGTCTTGTTCATCCTTTCAACTACATTGTTCTATTCTGGATTTCGCAGTGTAGTGAAATGTCTCGTGATGCTTTCTTTCCCACAGAAACTCGTAAACTCCTTTGAAATGTACTCACCTCCATTGTCCGTCCTCAAGTACTTAACATATTTTCCTCTACTTTTCTCTACCTGAGCCTTCCATGCCTTAAACTTCTCAAAAGAATCAAATTTATTTTTCAGAAAGTAAACTCATACCATCCTTGAGAAGTCGTTGATGAATGCGACGAAATATTCGGCTCCACCTTTTGACCGAACCTGCAGTGGTTCCCAGACGTCTAAGTATACATACTCTAATATACATTTTGTCTTGTGGATCGCCGTCTTGAATCGAATCCTGTGCTGTTTACCGAAGACACAATACTTGCAAAAATCCAATTTGCAACTCTTAACACCTTTTAACTGACCTTATTTGTGTAACTCACACAAACTTTTTTCCGACATATGACTAAGCCTCATATGCCAAAGTGTGGTGTTGTCTTCGTCTTGTGCAACATTTGCTGCATCTCTTCCTACTATTGTATTCACTTTCATCCAACACAAGTTGCCCACCTTGGTTCCCTCTATTACTGTCATCTCCATGAGTGACCTTGACCTTTCCGTTTGCCTTGGACTATCTCCACCCAAGTGTATCAAGCTCTCCTAGAGCTATCAGGTTCTTCTTCAACTTCGGAATGTGACGCATACCCGTTAACGTTCAAATGCATCCATCAAACATCTTGAACTGTATGGAACAAATCCCAATGGTAGTGCAAGGGGTATCGTTGCTCATAACAACGATCTCTCTTTTCAGTGGTTCATAAGATATAAACACTCTCTCACCAGGCACATGAAATAAAATGCTTTTGTATCCAAAATTCATCCCGTCCATGATTTGTCGATACATGCAGCGTAAATTGTAAGAACGTCTACTTCGTCCCTTTTCTCCACCGCGCTCAGAGAATCATACCCGCCTTTTCCTTTTTGCTACACCTATTTGAAGACTCTATAGTCACGCTTCATATGACCCATTTTCGTGCAGAAAAAACATTCAAATGATCTCCCCTTTCATTTCGACCGACCCCTACTGTTGTTTCCATATCCTTTGTTGTCCGTCCTGACTCTACCACTTGGAGCAACGATCAATTCTTCACCCTTGTCAGAATAGCTACTACCCAAAGTCTTCCTCGCATCAAAAGAGATCAACGTGCCCTTAACTTCTTCTAATGCCAACGAATCATTTCCATATATGATTGTACTCACCAAATTCTCGAACGAGTCCAGCAGTGACGTAATCGATTTCCATATTTTCAACAATTTCATGTAAATTGGTTTATATTTATTCTAATATCATATAATCAATATGTGCTAAAACAAATATAAGAGAATCATACCCAAAGGTTCTCTAAAACCTTTATGAAGATCCGGAGTTGCGCCGCTCGTCGATTCGTCCGCCAATTCGTCTCCAAGTGTTCACCAAACTCTAAACAAGATTAGATAGAAATGAGTTAGCCAATTCAATCTCTAAATCAAGGTTAGAATCTAGCTAATAACTCATTTATGCTTCCTGAGAATTTAATCTCGAAAAACTTGAAATGATTAAGGAATCACTACTGCAGAATTGGGAATACTCGTCGCCTAATAGACGTCGGCTGTTACAAAGGCCGACGTCTAATATAGAGAAGATCGAATAGACGTCGGCCGCATATAACTCCGACGTCTATACCCAATAGACGTCGGGGAATAGACGTCGTCTGTTATAATACGACGAATATATTCAATAGACATCGGGGAATAGACGTCGGACTTCACAGAAGCCGACGTCTATTGGTGACGTCGGGGAATAGACGTCGGAGATATGCAATATCCGACGTCTATATGTCTTTTTAAAAGAAATCAGACAGTTACGTTTTCTTTCACTCTTTCCAGACAGAAAATACGAAACCCTAGCCGTCGCGATCTGATTCCTCGATCCATCCCGTCTGATTCCTCTGATCCATCCCGTCTGATTTCTCCGATCCATCCCGCGATCTCCTCCGCCACTACAGTTCCACTATGGGGACGTCAGATTCCATGTAAGTAAAGCTTTATTTTTGTTCATTTGTAGTTTATTTCCTCTAACAATGATGTTCACTTTTCTAATTATGTTTGAATAATTAGATAGATAAAAACATTCACACGGTGTATGTGAAGGCGATACGGCCTGCTCAGCATTTTATTTACATCGATATGGCCGAACAATGATGTACAAGTAATTGTATGGCGTCGACGACGACGTCAATCATCTTTAAACCTACCTTCCTCTGTCTGCAGGTAGATTTAAAGAGGATTAACATCGTCGTCGACGCCATGCGTCCGCTTGGTTTCCGCAAGACCTTGGTCTGCAAAATTGTCAACAAACTCCTCAAGGTGTCTCCTCCTTACCTAGCTAAAATCCTAATTAATATACTAACTAACAACTTTTTCCTTTTCCTTTTCCTTTCCTTTCAGCCCACACTACGTGATGAGATACATGGAGGAAATTCTCGACGTGGCAACTGAAGACTTATGTTTATCCTGTATTTCTCATGTCACTATCATTTTTTTGTAAATTAATTGTGTTCTATATTTCTTTGTAATGAATGAATGAATGATTGTCTATATATGCTTGTATGTTTGTATTTGTGCAGGATGCTATTTATTTTTTTTGTCAATGTTTAGGAATAGACGTCGGATGTCTTGAACATCCGACGTCTATTCCTTGGACTGGACAATAGGCGTCGGATGTCTTGAATATCCGACGTCTATTCCTTGGACTGGACAATAGACGTCGGATGTCTTGCATATCCGACGTCTATTCCTTGGACTGGACAATAGACGTCGGATGTCTTGAATATCCGACGTCTATTCCTTGGACAATAGACGTCAGATGTCTATACGTCCGACGTCTAAGAATAGACGTCGTGCGAATACACGTCGGATGTGAGGGTGCTGATATCCGACGTGTATAGGCCTTAACATCCGACGTATATGACCTTTTCTGTAGTAGTGAATTTTCGGATGGATTGATATGGTGGTTAGGGAGAGAGAATTTTTTGCATTAATTAAAATAAGGAGGGAGAGAATACCTATTTATAGGGTCTCCCAACACCCATATCATGGGCTAACCACTAACCAATGATATCTTGTTTTTCTCTTCCTAAAATCAATGACAATTTGACATATAATCATCCACATTTAACCATAATTGGAATAATTCCAACACATGATTAATACTAATTCCTTATTAATTCGGGCAAACCCGTATTAATCGTTTTTTGACTCACCAAAATTTTAGATTTATATCCAACAAAATTTGATCTTTGGGGTTTTAGCAAATTCATACATCATGTAATATATTATTATATGTTATGTCAACAATTACACCCCATAATACATACATCTCATAAGAACTTAGAAATGATTCTAACCATGTCATTTTCATGACACAATGATTTTATCGATTCATCACATATATACTATTTCACACGAAATTCGACACATCATATGAATATAAAATCAACATTCTTGTTTTCCAGTTTTGTAGTGTGACCTATAAGAGGATCTAAGTCAATTGGCAACGATATTAAACACTTAATATCATAAACTATAAGCGGTATCTAGCTACACATTATAGTTACCTAATTAACATAAATGTCTTTGTTCACTCAAACTAAACACGATCCCATTTAGTGATGTATGGACATCACTTGTGTCTATCTCTTGCCTCATAATATTAAGAATATTATACAAAGTAGAAATATGTCACTTTTGTATTTTATATTCATTTCTTGACCTCTTATGGTAATTATAAATATGTAACTCAACATAAGTTACATTGTGCACACGCTTTATCAAGGGGGTCAGTAATATCATCACTCAAGTAAAGATGAGCAATGATAATCATTTGACGAACTATCTTTTCGAGCACAAGTCATATAAAACCAACCATTGTCTTTATCATTATAGTCATTGACATCTTTTGACAATAATCAAATTGAACATTCCTTATGTGAAAAGATGTAAGTCTCATATCTTAGGATCTAAGACACAGTAAAACATTAATGACACAAAATACAATTCCATAATGTTTTATTTGCTAGGTCTATTCAATATATAAAAGTAATATTTTCCTCTTTTATATACTCGTGTCGTCAAAATATTTGTAGAGCTACAATAATCAATGACTAATACGACAATCATATTTCGGTAATTAATGTTCCATGTTAATTACCATGATTGTGAATAATTTTGATTTATGTAAACCATTATCTTTTAGATCTCTATGGTTAAGGAGTAAGAACATCTTCCTTAACACTTCCAAAAGACGAATACATTAATCAAGGAACAAAATGTTTGCACATCCAATTCATAATAATTGACATGTAAAAGTAAACTTTTAGAACACATTCCGTTCAAAATCTGCTACAAACTTGTTGGGCATTGATAGATGATCAACAATCGGTGTGTTCTCCTTCATCCGATGTGTGTATAGCTGACACTTCATATTCAACTTGTTGCCGAGACTCTTCTTCATAAACCTGTCCTCCAGACGTTTCCAATATTCAGTCGTTGTCATCGTCTCTTCCTCGAAGAGAATATCATCCGAGAGACAAAGCTCGATGATTCCTATCGCCTGGAGTTTCAGACTCTCCCACTTCTCATCAGTTATCTTTGACGGCCTCTTTTCGAATCCATCCAATATGTTCAAGAGCCCATCTGTTTGCGACATCAACGTACAGACCATCCGTTGCCATGTCAAAAAGTTCCATTTTCCGATGAATTTCTCCACCCGGAAATTTCTTGCATTTTCCGACATCGTAAATGCAACCAAAGCTCTGATACCAGCTATTGGGAAGGGGATACAATGATGCGTTATACGAAGATGGATCAAGGACGCACAACAAAAACACAAAACAAATATTGCACGCGGAAAAAACTAACGCACGACCATCTCCCAAACTTAATGCAACAAGAAACACACACGATGAAAGAAACAAGCAATAACGAATGCAGACCTAAAACAACCACGACACACACGATTTACAAGGTTCGACAACGTGCCTACAACCTTTGGGGGGTCTCCTGCGGGTTTCATTTCCTTCTTTCGCTTCTCCAACGAGAGAAGAAACCGAGATTACAAGTTTATGGAGACAATTTGTCCTCTAAAGCACTCTAGATCTTTTTTCTAGCCACAATCTCTCAATACTCAATGAAGGAAATAAGAATAGTACGCTCTATACAAGTTGGGGCTAAAGAATCTCTTAAATAAACAACTTAAAACATGCAAAACCGCACAGAAAACGTGTGCAATGGTCGACTGAAATCCTCAAACGGTCAACCGTCCCGTTAACAAGAATAGTTCATGTTAGTTTTTGGTTGATCGTCTCCCTCACCCGGTCGACCGCTTCACGATATTCTTCAGCTCCATAACCACCTTTCGGTCGACGGGAATCACCATCGGTCAACCGTTCTTGACTACAAGAAAGTCCCTGGAAGATTTTGGCCGAACCGTGTCCAACACTGGTTGACCAAACCCAACATCCCAAAGTGTCTGGGATTTTTCGGTCGATCTGTGTCCAACACCAGTCAACCGAGCCTTTAGGTTCGTGAGCTCCTGTTAAAATTTGGTCGACCGAACTCCTTCACCGCTCGACCGTTTTAACTTGATTTTGTCTACTTAGCAAATATAAACCAATTTTCAATGGTTAATTCAAAGGTCTTTGTCCACCGACCACATAACATTGCATAACATTATATTCCTTTTGAAGCTCATCACGAAGAGAAAGAAAACTACCGAGGATACCGAAAGAGGTTCTGTAAATAGTTGTGTTAATCTGAAAAATAAGATGAGGCTATGGATTTGGGCACGCTTATGCAATCTGATCTATATGATTCTTGTTGATACAACAAATCTAGTCTAGGTTTATATTTGATTCCTTGGTATTTTAAAACCCAACAAGTGGTACTAGAATAGGTTTGTTGGATCATTAGGAATTGTTTCAGTGTGCAATACACCCAATATCTTAGTTTTGTTTAAAATCTGGATAGTATCATTGGTGTGATTTTATTTTATTCAAGATATACAAAAAATTAAACTGGTCATGCCCATTTTCTTTTTTCTTATCTTGAACAAAATCAAATAATTATACGCAAGAAAATGCCAAATCATTTTTGTAACAAAAACATGAAGGTTTTGAAACTTCGATTTTATACACCACCTATTTAAGCATTGGGCCATAGAAAACCAAAATCGGTTCCGTAGATCCAACACAACTACTCTCGTATCACTTGATGGGGATTAAAATATCCAAAGCTTAAATATGAACTCATATTATATTTTCCAAATCATCAAGAATCATATAAACTACAAATCGATTGCAGATGCGTACCTCAATCCATAAGGCCATCCTTAAAGACCTACTGTAGCTCGGGCGGTACTGTAGCATGCCCGGCCACGTAGGTCGTTTTGATGCCACAACACCCATTTGGGCGGAAAATCAGGTGGAACCCCACTGATTGGGTTTCATTTTTTTAAAATATAAAAAATTGTTAAAAATTATTTTAAATCTTTTAAAAAAATGAAAATATGTTTTTTATTTGTTTATATTTTTAAAAAATTAATTTTTTTGTGTTTTACCGAGAATTGATTCCCAAATGACGTGGAAGGGAGAGAATGTAGGACGCTTGAGTTATTTCTGGGTGCGGTTAAGGAAAATTTATGGAGTTGATTTGTACTGACGTGACAGAGAGAAAAACTGATGCGACTGAGAGAAAAAAACATTACATCCGAAAAGTACTTTGGCGTTGTTAACATGTTTTTGTTCACCCGAATTGCATAACAATACAACACTCTGGAGCACACTTGTATATGCTCTATAGCCTCTCATCTCTTGATGACGAGATTCAAGAAAAAATGAAACATTATGTCAGGTGATCTCGATACTAAGACCTTTTTAAATATAAGTTGCTTATTTTACTCTGGGAAATTCCATTTAGTCCACTGCAAAATGAATTGACCATTCAGTCTCTCTACCATTACAAACACGCATCTATAAGAAAGTTAAATACCTAATCAACCAAACCCAGTAGTTCAGTTTCAATAAGGTTTTCGATAACCTAAATAACAAAAATATTTCACATATATGGCTAATTTTGTCTCCAAAATAAAGCCATCCAAATATAAATTACTTCCTCACGGAAAGAAACACATGTAAAATAGAATGTGATTCTTAGAAGCATGCAATTATAACAAAAGCACGCATTTCTGTAAGGTCATCTGAGAAGGAGCAATTCATATGTTTGCTTTTGACGAGAAAAATCATGCAAGAATTTGGATCATGTTAGCATGTATGATGAAATGATATTGGATGTGTAAATACATAACAAAAACAGTAAAATGTGGACATTCTTGGGTAGATCAAGGCATTAGTTTATGTAGTTTCAGGTCTTTTTAATTAATCATCAACAAGAGATATCAAATTCACAAACCCCTGAATATTGTTGCATCCAACTATTAATAAACATTAACAAGAGATAACAACATTCTGAATTAACCATGATTAAGATAGTGTACGTACCTTAGATGTGGTTTTCTATAAATGTATCCTACATAATTATTATGACCATCAACAAAAATAATCACTTAGAATTACCTTAAACCGATGCTGGTGAAAAGCATGGAAACCTTTATATATGCCGCCCCAACATCCGTTTCTTGTGTACTTCAAAGTGATCATACTAATGTATCATTTGCATCTTAACTAACTTGTAGGAAACATTAACAACTATATAAAAATATACATGCGCATGAATGTGATTTTTTTTACGATAGAAATGATAAAAAAGTGAGACGATCCATGCTCGTGAACAAAAAAATGTGGAAGGATGTGTTCATAATACAAATAGAAGCATGCATAACAGTAGATTACATTTATCGATTAATTACAAATAAGTTACAGTCCAACCCAAGCCAACGAACAAACCCATGAGGCAAAATAACCAAAGAAAACTAGGTTAAGAAAAGAAAATACCTTAACCGAGTTGTTGTTGTCAGACTCCCCTTAAAGAAATTATAGGTCGCACACACCTGTGTGATAGGTGCAAATACTTTCTCCCATGACAGAATAGTCGCAACAATAACGATGACGCACTCCGGGGTTAACATACCATGAGAATAGATCGAGACCCTCACGGCATATCGTTGGATGAGAGGGGCAAGATGGTAGTTATACAAATTCATGGAAGCACAAAAAATGCACATTTCCAAGTTGAGAACGTGGTCCTTTGTATCCACAAAATTTGTTACCGTTGGAACCAAAAAGATACTTTCCTTTTAAATAATTCTTAACTCCCAAAAAACTGAATGCACACGAGAAAGATCACACTGCTCCCCACCCAACAGGACAAGCACTCACGTGTGCGTGTGCGTGTGTGTGCACTCTGAATTCTAAACCTTAAGGTAAATAAACATTCTCTACTTCCCAAATTCTCAAATGTAAGACTAAAGAGTATGAGAAAATCTCACATGTTCCAATTTTACAACTCAACAATGAATTTTCAATTAAATATATTTTTATTTCAATATTAAATAGTACAACGAGGTGGAGCTGGAGTATATAGAAAATTTGCAGATAAAATATCTCCACTAATTTCAGGGTCACGTAGTTGAAAATTTGGAATAGTCATATTTCCTGATTTAAGATGGAATCATTCGTAATATCTCAACAAATTAAAGTTTACGAATGAATATTGTTGGGGAATATGGATGGTACATTGATTAAGATTAAGGTTTAGGGTGGTTGGAATTTTAGTGATCCAAAATGTTTTTGAAAAATAGTTGATTTCATTCATTTTGAAATTTTATTAGGTATTTTATCCGTATGTTTGTACATAATATGTTAGCCTATGTTTGTACATAATTAGGTATTTTAAAATAAATCAGAAGCCTACTTAGAAAGTTGTAACAACACCAGCCGAATCACCACCGGGCAACTTCATCCTCATACGAAAGTAACCCGAACAGTAATGCAACTTAGAAATAATCCTAGAGCCTAAAACCACATCAACATGCGTAATTGTAGTTAGAAAATTCACACACACAGACAGAAAGGTCAAAACTAATGAACAATATTAATTGAGACTCGTGTCGGCCGGCCCAGATCTGGCACGACACTGTGATCTATTTGTTCATATTCTTCAAAATGGGTTGTGCACGGCTCGGCCCGGCCCAACACAGCAAACCTGCTTGGCTTCTCATGCGGAGGTACGATCTGAATCCCAAATCTAGCCTAATGGAACAAATATCACTCTATCCTACACCATGTTTTAAAAACCAAACCAACGGTAGTTTCATGTTTGACAATGAATCAGAGAAAAATCTGTTAGTTCACCTAAAAAATCGGTTTCCTTGAATAATCACACGTGACAAACTAGATTTTTGGAAGCATAAATTGAAAATGAACGTACAGTTAAATGGGTCCAATATATAAATAACACAAAGAGAAACAGTTAACCTTTCAAATGAAGAGATCATGATGACGTAATGGCGTGTCACCAGCTTCACTAAGAGCATAACTAACAACGTACGGGCTACCCTCAGGTGCATTGTTTCCTCTCTCTACCACGTCAGCTCACTCAACCTACCCAAAAAATCCTTAACCATGCCCGAGCTACCCCCACCCACCCTACACTCTCTTGCATCAACATCATTTCTTAATTAAACAATTTTAATTCTTACCAACATTTAACAAATTACATTTTATATAATTCTAACTCTAATTACGATATTTAATTACTTTAACTTGAGAATATTTAATAATTACTATTAAATCATGAAATTATTATTAGATATTAGGAAACCACATTATATATTAGATAAACTGAAATAAGAAAGACTATATTCAAAGTTAAGAAACAACAATACATATTACATAAACTGGACTTCAAAATAGTACATTACAAATTACGTTAAATCATTTTCAAACCGCTCCTCGTCCGTAACATTGTCATATATGCTCAATTAAATCGCCTTTCAGATCCAAATGTTGATTCATGTCATGCACCCGATCTTGATTGGCAAAAAAACTCATAAATATCTGCTATATGATCGGTCGAATATTGCATTGATTCCTCCTCAGAAGTTCCAGGTCGATCTTCCGTAAATTCGTGAATATCTCCATAATTAGCGTAATAGTCACGTTCATCCTCCACTATCATGTTATGCATGATGATGCAAGTTGTCATCATTTTGGATAGTACGTCCTTATTCCAGGCAAGAGTTAGGTTTTTGATGATCCCGAACCTCACTTGCAACACTCCGAAAGCGCGTTCTACATCTTTACGCATTTCCTCCTGGATTTCAGCAAACAACCTATGCTTCGAGGTTTGAGAGTGAATGATGGATTGGATGAAGGTGGCCCATTGTAGATAAATATCATCTGTAAGATAATATCTCATATCATATTGAACATCATTTACCTCATAATTTACAGGTGGAGCTTGGCCTTCTAGTATGTCGTCGAAAACCAGAGATTGTTGTAGGACGTTCAAGTCATTGGATGAACCTAGTATTCCGAAGAAGTGCCAGATCCATAAGTTGTACGATGTCACCACCTTAAGGATAAGGGTTGTTTTCCCAGTACACCATTGATGTTGTCCCTTCCAAGCAGTCAGACAATTTTTCCACTCCCAGTGCATACAATCAATACTCCTCATCATACCTGGGAACCCTGGTTGCTCACCAACATAAAGTAGTCGTGCCAAGTCATTTGCAGTTGGTCGCAGAATTTGTCAAACACCTTCGTAGAATTTGAGAAGGGCATTTCTGGATGTTGCCGCATTCATTCGTAGATACTCATCGATCCCATCAGCTGCCACGCCATAGGCTAGCATTCACATTGCTGTCATAGTTTTTTGTAAGCCTGAAATGCTCATTCTACCAGTTGCGTCTGGTGTTCGTTGGAAGAAGACATCAGATGCTTCAATGACATTGGAAATACGCAGAAAGATATGCTTTCGCATATGAAATCTTCTCCTGAAAAGATTATCAGAATACACAGGGTTGTCGAAAAATAATCGTCTTAGGCATCTATAACTGAGTTCACGATCTCTATCTGGGTGCGTTGTTCTCCTTCGACGCTGCCTAGGGCATATACTCCTTTCGTACATAACCCGAACAACCATATCAACAGGACAATCCATCAGATCAAATGTCTCACCCTAGTTCTCATCGTCGGATTTTGAACTATTAGACGACATTGAGAGAAGAAGTTAAGGAGATGTGAGGAGTCAGAGATAGATACATGTATTTATAGTTGGGAGTAGATATAGGTATCTGTTGCACAGTTCACGTTATCCACAAGGAATTTGAAGAGTTTACCCAGTTTATGCGTGAATGCACAGTACGCGCGTGATTACACAGTATACGTGTGAATGCACTGTCAACGCGTGAAAGTAAAGTAGTCTGTGTGAATGCACAATGTCCAATTGTCCCTCTCTATATATATATATATTACACAAAACACAACTTACACTCCATACATCTTCCACAATCTAACCTCATTGTTACAAAACACAACTTTGCAATGTCTTCTCCAGATCACAATCGTTCCCCCCGTCGTTCACAATCAAATCCACGTCCACCATATCCACAAGGATACCCCTCATGTCCATATTTCTAACAATCATTCCAACAGTCAGACTTCTCCCAATACGCACCATCATTCCCACGTCCAGACTTCTCCCAATACGCAACACCATTCCCACCACCATACCAAAACCAATCATTCCCATAATTCCCCCAATACGTACCACCATTCCCACAAAATCAACCCCAATTTCAGATGTTTGGCCGAAACATGTCCCAAGAAAGTAGTCAGAGTATGGTGGACACTGAAGAAGAGGACCACGACGACGATGAGTCCCCACCACGCCACACCACCATCCCCACGTCTATAGTGCCGCCGCCGCAAGCAAGTCAAAGTAGTCAAACGCAATCTGAAGTTGTAGACCACAGCTAAGGACGAGTGACTCGTCTCAGTATATATGGAAGTGAGTTGCGATGCAGTGACGGGGACAAACCAGAAGTCTACTTCCTTGTAGACCAGAGTAAAACGTGTTTACGACGACTCCGTCGAAGAAATAGACCTCCCCGAGAGGAATGCCTAGTCCTTAAAAGGACGGTAGAGGAGAATTGTACATGCTGTCAACAAGCAGGTCTGGTGCTTCGATCACGCGTATCGACAGAAAAGGAGCGGCCAAAATGATGACGATATCGTTCGACAAGCTTACGTGATCTACGAGCGAACACATAAGGCCAAATTTCTTTATCTTGATACTTGGGCCATGTTGCGTAGGTACCCTAAATGGAAGTCCCTGATATCTGGAGCAAATGTCGTGAGTGTTGGTCGGGAGTCTCGGGAGTTCCACGATGAAAGTAGTCCCCATTCAAAAAGTCTTGGGAAAAGAAAGAGCACTAATTACTCTAGGACGCAATCACCATCGAAGGCAGAAGAAATGACGTCAGGACCGTCTGCAGGCCCAGAAGGTGTCAAGAAGGTTATAAAAAAAGGTAAAAGTTCATTATGCCCCGAAGGCAACACCGATGTTAGGGAACTTGCACAACAACTTGCATACACCACCCAAGTGAGAGAAGATGGTTTTATCAAACATGAGGAATTAGTGGAGCGAAATTTTGAAAGACATATAAAAAAACACTAAACTCAACATGCTTCACTCTCTGATGAAAAAGTACAACTCGTCGGAGCAGGATCAAAAAATAATTGCGAAACTCGTCGACTGAGCATAAGAGAATGATTTCATGTAGTTTGTTAGTTTATCTTAGTTGGTATTTCGAGTAGTTTATATTATGTGTAGTTTGTTGGTTTGTATTTTGTGTATTTCGTACCGCAATGTGTTGTTCTTATGATATTGTAGTATTAATATATTTTCTAATTGAAGCATTAAATATGAATTTACCTTTGATTTATTTAATTTAAATATTTAAAATATTTTTCAAATTAATTACATCAAAAATTATCACCCCACATTAATCAAAAATACCCAATACATTATCAATTACTTCTAATAACAAATCCTCTACTAAAATAAAAAAACTAAAAAAAATTGTGCCAATTGAGGGGGGGGGGGGGGGGGACACGTGTCCCCCACTCCAGGGCGCCCCGGGCATCTGCCTGGGACACTCACCGCCCGGCGGCCACCCGATTGGTTAACGGAACACTCGAAATAGGTTCTATTCACTTTCATGTTTCAAAGAGACGTGTAGAATCAAAATATGCTACGACGACAACCAAATGGTGTAATAATTAGGGATGTAAATGATGATAAATGTCCAAATTAATTGATATACTCATATTTTACTCGTTGAAATTTTACATTTACACATATGATAAAAGAAACATTCTTACCACGAAAGATATACCAAATCAAGATTAACCGATGCCAAAGATTAACCGATGAAACTCGTGATTAATTCCCGACTAGTGATGCCAAAAGATAACTTACACAAGCCTCTCAACTTGCGGTTAATTCGTTGCGAAGATTGTGTGCAATCTAATCTCGTTTTCTTTGAAGCAATTGCAACCGTCCATGTTTTCCCAACAATTTTTATGTTTGGACCATGTTCGCAGCACAACACAAGAAACTGGTTGTCGGCTTTCTTCTTCATCCCAGAGAAAACTCACGAGATATTGATATTTTGCAATCTCCTGTAAAATTATCTACACAAATGAGCTTAACATATCGCTTGAAATGGGACTAATGGAATGAAAGACATTAAGGAAGTAAAAATAAATAAATAAAAGTTTTATTGTTTCCGGATTTCAATTTTTTTATTATCTTAATTTGCCCCTCCCGTCACCATTATTCCAAGCCTTACTTGAAAGTAAAATTTCATATCTAGTTTTGATAAGAAGCGCATATTTCAATATATTTGTTCAAGAGAACCTAACACAGGGCTCAAAGTGGTGATGCATAAGAGCTGAAAGTGCTTTAGGATTCGATCTGTCTGTCCCATTAGAATTCGTTTAGAACCAATACCACGACTATATGTTGGGTTCATTCAAATTTGGTAAGATATATATAACCGATTTGATTCGTAATATTTGATTTCTGCAATTTGAAGATTTCCCTGATTTTACAAACTTATATAAGACAACAATATAACATTATTATTGCATGTTTGATTGTAATCCACATTCAATTATCGTGAACAATTTATATTGTTGCAGGTCTGGATTTTTCGCCACCGTTATTCGCTAATGTAATTATGTATTTAATATAAAATTACTTATATCAACTCTTTTTCAATTTCCTTTTACAACCCTATACATACACAGGAGCGATCAATGCGAGTGCATTGCATGTATGGTCATCCCGCTATATTTATTAGATATCGTTACAAAACTTTTTTGTTTGTGTGTCACCAGAAAACTACGAAATTATAATTGTCTTGCCACTTTGAAATCTTTTTCTCTCTTCCATTCACCTACTTTTAACTTCTACTCCAAGATGGCAGTATGGCTAAAATTAATGAGAATTATAAGTAATTGCCAAATAATTGTATAAAATGCAAATTGAAAATAAAAATTCTTTATTTCAATTTAAATACGTGGTTAAGATTCATTCTAAATTCGAACCAAAGCTACCGGGCCACGAACCCAAACATAATCCAACGACAACCGTCCATTTCGAAAAGAACGGCTACGATCACCCCAACGCAATCCCATCCACCCCCAAATCGGTCCTCCACTCCAACTCCAAACCCATGGCGGCAGCGGCAGCGGCGGCGGCGGCGATCAAACCTCCTTTCCTCCCGATCCCAAACCCTAACCCCAACCCCACCCGATCCGTCCGCCCCACCGCAGCCTTCTTCAACCGCAACCGCCTCGACAAGATCTGCTCCTCCGTCCTCCTCCTCGCGTCCGACGCCAAGCCGCTCGACCTCGTACTCCTCCCTCTCCTCCGGCGCGGCGTAGTGAGGCTCTCCAAGGCGGTGTTGGGAAAGAAGAGGAGGAGGAAGAAGAAGAGGGGATTCGGGAAGGTGATGGGATTGGCGAAGCTCGCCTTCACCGCCGCCGCCGCGATGGCGTTTCTGTTGCTTTTTGGTTTCAAGCTTTTCTGAAAAACCGATGGTTTGGGGAAAATTGCATTCGAATTGGAGTTCCGAAGCTTTTTTTTCTTCTTTTTCGTCCTTTTTCTCCCCCCAATTTTTTTGTGTTTTGCTCCGTTGAGACGTGGACTCATGTTGGGGGCGAAGCCCAAAGGTGTTAATGGGCTATTGGTTAATGTTCTTATTCGAACGATGAGATACATAATTGCAATTTTACCTCATGTGTTACTTCGGTATGTCAAATCACTTGTTAGTTCTAAAATCAATAGAGTTAATTAGTTCTGTTGGAATATTCATTCTCTTAATTAACATTAGATATCAAATCTCAGAAATCTCATTGGTATGTTTGGAGGGATATTTTGGAATTAAAATGAAACAGTGGGGTAGTGTGGATTAAATCAACAAACTAATTAGTGTTGGTTTGTATTATAAAAGAATTTGTTGTGTGACAGTCCTTTTCTAGACGACAGATTCATGAACTTGTTTAGGAGGTAACTTGTACTTTGAAAATTAGGAAAGAATGAATCCACCAATAAATAAATAAAGAAGTTTGAAGATTAAGTTTCTGAATTGCTAAACATCGCCCCAAAATTACTTAAATTGCCCCTTGAAATTACCATTTTGCCCTTCTCTCATTTCTACTGCTATAACGCGACATTTTACCCTCCTATCACACATCTCTCTTCATATTCCTCTTATAATCATAAAAAATAATGTTTTGGAGGTCAGTAATGAACCAACGGACGCCCCAGTGTACTCGAATCTGGTAAAACATCTAACATCTTTTTAATAAAAAAATAATAAAAAATAATAAAAAATTACGGGCGTCTGACGGAGCCGCCCCCACGTAGGAGGGGGCGTCTGGCTAAGACGCCTTCCCCATGGGGGCGGCGTTTTACCCAGACGCCTTACCCATCGGGGAGGCGTTTTACCCAGACGCTCCGCCCATGGGACAGGCGTCTGTGTAAGACGCCTCCTCCATGGGGGAGGCGTCTTAGCCAGACGCCCCCTCCTACGTGGGGGCGGCTCCGTCAGACGCCCGTAATTTTTTATTATTTTTTAAAAAAGATAATTGATTATAAATTTAGATAATTGTTAAATTAATTAATAAGTTAATAATTACTATATTCGGATGACCGATACCTCTTCGGTACACCGAAAATTCAAAAATTTCCAGATCCAACAATTTCAAAATCCAAAAAATTTCGGTACCCCCGAACGACCTGTCGAGGTGATATTTGTAAGTCATGATGTTTTACCACCGGGGGATTTGGAACTTTAAAAATGTTGGATCTGGAATTTTTTTGAATCTTCATCACTTGCAAAAAAACTCATTGTAATCCGACCGGTTACCACCGAAAATTTGCAAAGAAACGTCAAATAATTTGAGATAACACACCGTATAATTTTAATTTGACAAAAAACATTAAAAAAAACGGGACGTCTGGCTAAGACGCCTGTACCATCGTGGAGGCGTCTGGCTAAGACGCCTCCACCATGGTCGAGGCGCCTTAACCAGACGCCTAGACAATGGTATAGGCGTCTGGCTAAGACACCTGTACCATCGTGGAGGCGTCTGGCTAAGACGCCTCAACGATGGTGGAGGCGTCTTAGCCAGACGCCTCCACGATGGTACAGGCGTCTTAGCCAGACGCCCGTGTCGGAAAAAAAAATCTGCCTCCGTTACTTCGCCTGATCTAGGTGTTTCGCCAGACATTTTCGTGGTGTTGGTACTAGGAATATTAGTAAAACTGAGTCAATAACCTTGTTTAAAGACACGGGACGATATGGGTATTAAATATATTGTTAAGGGCAATTTGGTAATTTCAAGGGGCGATTTAAGTAGTTTTGGGGCGACGTTTAGTAGTTCCCTTAAGTTTCTTAGGAAATCACAAAGTCCAATAATTATTATTTTGATAATAAATTCCCAAAGGAGTAGTTGAAGACTTGGAAGCTCTCAAATTAATAAGTTCATTGGTGGTATCTAATCTAAGGCAAGACTCGTGGCCCGTGAAGACTCCTGTCCAAATACTTGAGTAAGCAAATAGATAAATTTGTAGTTTTGGAATGGTCTAAACTTGATAACGAAACTCTACGAAGAATGATTTATTTGGTGATTATATTTATTCGGTACCTTATAAAAGTAGAAAATTTAGACATCCTCCTCTATCTAATTATGGAATGGGCTTGTCTCCTTGATATTTCGTAGCATGCTAGCTGTAACATCCCGAAACAACGGAAATTTAAAAATTCATAAACAAGACACAGGAACTCAATAATCAAGACGGGACTGTTACTTCTCATAAACAAATAGCGGTGCACCAAAGTTACATCAGAGTTTGTCAAAATAATACATGATTACAACAAAATGACAACAGATGATAAACGTAATCATGCCGACCTCAGTGGTCCGAGAAGAGGATCCGACTCCAAAATGCGCGTGCCCGCCGATCACCACCCCACTGGACCTACTGCGGTTCTGAAAATATATAACAACAATGCCTGAGTTTCCAGAAGGAAACCCCGTATGCCAACTCACCTATATGCATGCACTACACAAATGAACCTATCATACTAATATCATGTCATGGCATCAACAGAAAGGGAAAACAGTTCCCCCGAAGGGTAAAACAGGACATCAGTCCGACAATCAACAACGAGTCTCCCGAGGAGACCTACTGCAGGCACATGCAGCCTTACAGCACGCGACATCGCACCCCCCACACGCAGCTACACTACTCAAGGGTTCGGCAGGGAGCCTCTGTCACTCCTGCGCGCCGATAGAATACAGATCTGCAAATCTCAGTGGTCGGAGCCACAGGGACCAACGGGGCCGTCGCCCGGAAGGTATAACAACAACATCTCGGTAGGTGCCCAGCCGAGGAAAACAACATAGCCGGCACAGCCTCGGCCCAACAATCATCATCGCCGGCACAACCTCGGCGGCATCACCGGCACAGCATCGGTGGTCCATCACAACAGTCCGGCACAGCATCGGACAGATCCAGACCGAAGTCTGCCAGGTCATCGGGCTCCTCGAGCCGCAAACACCAACCGCGCCGCTATAAAAGCAGGGCAGCGACCTCCGTAGCCCGTGGGCCGGTAGTCACCTCACCCAACGCCAGTTGCGTGCTCGCACAAACATCAACACTGGGATCCGCGATCCCTCAGGCATGCTATACTACAAAGTGCCCAATAATCATCTCAAAAGTCACGGTCCATACATGGAGGTGACGCGTCCCGAACACCCACACTCTTCCCAACGGCGGTCCCTGGGCAGGCACGCATCACGCGCCCACCGTCACCTCCCGGCTCACGCACAAGGCGAGGACACGGGTTTCCGTGGCAAAGTTGGCGTTCAAAAAAGGGAACCAGGAATTCTGTCCTGGGCCCAAACGGTCGACCGTAAGAGGTGATTCGGTCGACCGTTTCCAGAAAGGAATCGGTCGACCGTCCCTAACACGGTCTACCGCTGCACACAGAACACAATCCCCCCAACGGTCAACCGAAGGTCTTAAACCGGTCGACCGAACGAGGTCAAAATCTGGAGTTTGGTCAACATTCAATTCATTCTATCGGTCGACCGACTTAGGGGTCCCGGTCGACCGAAAACTAACAGTACATCATTTTCAATCTTTTAATCCATCGGTCGACCGACTCAGGGGTCTCGGTCGACCGATAACAGTTAGGGTTAACCTACATTTCTACGTCATATAACGGTCGACCGAACATATACCACGGTCGAACCACATGCTTATAAAATCCAATATATTTAAGTTCCGGTCGACCGAACACAAGGCCTCGGTCGACCGAAACGCAACAGGCAGTAAAAATACACATGCATTCGGTCGACCGCCCACGGGCCGGTCGACCGTCTGGTCGTCTTCAACCTCGCGCCAGCCGAGGTTTCTTCACCCAAACGCGACGTCGGAGAGGCCTCCGACCTCCTCCGACCGACCAACACGACCCTCTCATGAGTGTCAACAACAAAACCACACTAGAGAGCGGCATACCTCAAACGTGCGAAGAACGGCGAAGAACACCGGAGCTTCACGACACGCCTCCGGTCCGCACCTCGCGCACGACCTCCTCCTCGCGACGACCTCCTCACGCCGGAGCCTCCGAGCCTCCTTCCTCCTCTGATCGCTGGAAAGAAAAGAAAAGGAAATGAGAGAGTGAGCAAGTGAGAGAGAGAGAGAGAGAAATCACGTTTAAACCACACAACCCCCTCCTCGCTACAGTGCCCTACACCCTCATCCATCACTCTCCCTCACGTCCACAGTACTCGCCACCCCCTCTTCCACATGCACACCACTCCCCATGCAAAGCAAGCCCTAAACCTCCACTAAACCAAGCTTAACCCTAAACAAGGGTTTGGGTTCTTACACTAGCAGCCACTGAAACACAAATTCAAATCCAAGATAGTACTTGAGCCATGTATTGGATTAATACAAAGCATAATGGACACAATGATTTGTAGGAGGCACCTAACAGTAGACAAATTATTTATCTTGAGTGGATGCAAATTAAAATAAATGAGAGAAGGCATATATTAAAACTTGATCTCCACATCACATTCGGATCGGCACGTCATGTTTGATTTCAAATAGGAATTCGGGAAAACCCGACCATATCTCCAAGTATCTCTTAGGGGGTGTTTGGTTGACTACATTGGAATGAAATGGTATCAGAATTTCACACCATGTTGGAATGGATATCATTCTTATTCTTGATTTTCAGTGTTTGACTTATATCATGAATGAATTCAAAATCCGATTTCTGTTGTTTGGTTCATCCTAGGAATCATATGTTTTCTCTTTTTGTTTATTATTTCAACACCTAATATGTGGTCAATTACTTATTATAATGTGATATATTAACATCCTTAAAATATATAATTCGTAGACAATATTTTTTATATTAAAGAGAAAAATTACCATTAATATTTGCTCAAATCTATTCGTATTTAAAAATTGCACAAACATATGCAACTTTCATAATATAAATCCACCATATAGTATATTAAACATTCATATTGGAGGTACAAGATCATATATGTCCGAATAACAAAAAAATCCAATAGTTTACCAAATACGTCTCTAGTACATTACGCATGTCCAAAATTGCGACAAAGATAACAACACATATATAATATATCAAGCATAACTACTACCATGAGGTGACAAGTTAGGACAAATCACGTTGATGACAAATTTGTTCTTCCACTTTTCGTCTGGACTCTCATAAAAGAGAGAAAGATTACTCGAGTTCAAGGTTATTTTTTTTGCAACCAACATTGCTTCAAATCTAGTGCTATCAATGCTAAGCAGCTCATTTATCAAATTCTTCTTCTGGTTCTCCAGTTCCTATTCACAAGCTATAATAGCTTGTTCACGAGCCATGAGAACATGTTCACGTTGCTGAGCGTTAGACACAGCACTTGCAATGGTGGAAAGAGAACACTCATCTTGGTTCATTTGGAAAAGGTTGAGTTGATTGGTTTACATGATCGTCGCTGGTTTCATTATTTTCAAGGTTGAATATTAAATATTAATAAGTACAACCATAAACGAATGATTACTTAAATATCAAAGTCAACTTGAGCTCGAACAGACTAGGAAGGGCTTTCATGCCCACAGTTCACTTTTAGACATATTGTATATTCCAATTAGTCAAGTATCATGTCCGACTTCATCGTTTCAAACAAACTCGTAGGTGCTGTACTATAGTCAATAATCTAAATTAACATACCATGTTACCATTTCTCATTTATTTTTTATATATAATAAAACAATAAAGAAGAAAAAGAAAATGGAAAGCGAAAGCGATAAGTAGCAGATTCGGGTGACTTTACTTCGCCAACACCAACTCCGCGATCAAACCCTCGTCTCGAGAGAGAAATTAGGGTTTCGGGTTTCCTCTCGATCGAAGACCAGTCCACCGACCTCACTTTCTCGCTCGCTCGATCGATCCTCACGATGAGCGGATCCGGTGTCGTCGGTAACGATCCAAACCGTAACACCCTTCTCTCTCTAAATCCGCCGTCTTTTTCCTTCCGTTCAACGGATCGCATCGGATCCCCGTGAATGTTGAGTGTTTCTGTCGATCCGTTAGAGATCGAGTCGTGGAAGTTTCGTTAGTGTTCGCTTTTTTTGGTTCCCGTTTGGGGGAAGTGGTGTTTGTTGCTGTTTCTGTCTATTATTGATAGAAATTGGAGGTTAATTGCTCGTATTAGTTATCTGATTATTGGATTAGTGGGTCGTTTACAAAATGATATCGGATTGGGGGCTTGTGTTAGTGCGTTATGAGCTATCAACTTGTTGAAATCATTGGCGAAGCGTCGTTGTTGTATCAGAGGACTTGAAATGTTTTGCAAGACTTGTAGTCAACTATCAATTTAATGTCAACCACTATTATATTATAGCAGTTTAATGATAATATAAGTTAAGGGATTCGTGTAGAGTCTGGTCCATTCAGTTATCTATGAGACTAGACGACAACAGCGTCAGAGCAAGCCTCCATAAAAATGAGCTGTTAAATTGCTTAAAGCTAGACTCATAAAAAAGAAGCTTAAGCTATAAGTTGCAATTGTGGTAGGCTTATTTATTATAGTTCCAAGATTTGGAACTATAATTTGTATGGGTGTTACAGTAAGTGCGCTTTAGTAGTTTACCTCATTTGCTTGTTGTGATGTCAATTTTGTTAGACAAAAATAAGCACAGGATTCCCATTTTAAGATAGGGTCTCAAGAGTCCTGTGCAAGTGTTACGTGATGCAAAACCCTCCTTTATGGTAAGGAGTATCAATATCCACTTTGTTTCACATGAGGTCAGCAAGCTAGAGCTGCTAAATCTTTGTTTCCTAGTTATTTATATGGGATTCAGTCGAACTTCCCCTATACCGTAGATTTTAGAAATATACTCTCAATGCTTGTCCACGCTAAACATGCATGCTTGTTGTTCATTATACCTGTGGTAGGCTACTAGATTTTCCATATAAAGTCATATTGTACCATTATCTGGAAGTCAAGGTACGGATTTCAGTTACGTATTCCTCAGTTACGGCATTGCACTTCGGAGTATTAACTTCCTATTCGTTTCTCATTAAAGTTGACTATTCGATATGTAAAAGATATAGTAAGTAGTGATGTGCTTTGTTGTTAATGATGACTTTGTTGCCTTTTTAATTATTAATAGAGCTGAAATAGGAAAAAGTCCGATATTATGCAGGCCCAAAAAGGCAACCCAACTACAATAGGATATAGAGTGGCCAAGTGGGAGCCACAAGAACAACACGAAATGATCAAAAAAGGATATCAGCCCTAGTGTCCCCTTCCTTTAACCAAGATTCACGTCTGACAATGATTTACTTCGGTATGCCCCCAATATCCATTTTCTTGTTATCGAAGCATGATCTACTTCTAGCCACTCAAATATTCCACCGAAGGCTAATGGACCAAGAATTCCGGTATCTCTAATAATCCCCTCGGTAGATCTTTCAACCAATTTGTCCCAAAAATATGGGAATCAATCCCAATGTCTAACTTCTCATACCCAAGCCTCGAAGCAAATTTCCCCAACACGGCGGCCCTTACCTTACCACAGGATATAATCTAAGCTAGGAAACAGATTTTGAGAGGTGCAATTTTGTTCCAAATCAGCAATTTGATGTCCAAAGAAGGCCCAGGGCTCATTAGAATGTGATAAAGGGATTTCACAAAGAAATTACTACAATCATGTCACGCAGTAAAAATACTATTAGGAAAATTATCTGACTTTTGAACGATGTGTCATTGCACACGTAGTGGCTTGGTCAAAAGACTTGCACTGGTGAATCAAATGAATATTTATTCTAATAATATTTGGTATGATCGATTGGGTCAACGAGGACAAATATGATGACAAATGTTACTGAAATTTCATATGACCATCTGAAGAATGAGAAGTTTGTTCAACAAAGTAGGTATCTACGAGCTCTATCTTTTCGTGAGATGAGATAACTTGTGTTATGCAGTACTTGTGATTGAAAGTCATAAGCATAAGTTATTGCAAAATCACAATATGTGTCATTGTATTTTGAATCATATGCCCGATGCACACGTTACAAATCATCGATTTATGAAATATCTCTAAATATGGATCATTATGAGATCTTAAAATTTATACATGATACATTAATGTGCATACCTGTTTATATTATTCATAATTTTTTAATGTTGTATAAATCATGTTATGAATGTTCTCCTATTTTACTTGTACGATATTAAATGAAATGTTTCACATCTGCGATTAATAGATTACCACCTCCAAAATTTAGTGATCTCAAATTAAATTGGACATTTCGGCATGATTCATATTCCTGATAATATTAAAATACTTGAAGTCTCCGAAGGACGATGTATTTTATTGTCTAGTCCAACATTTATATATATATAGATTTTTTTGGCTTTAGGGGGAGAAAGCCAGAAACTTAAAGATTAACAAGAAAATATACTATATTGAACATGAAGCTCATAAGATAATATACGTAAAGTATCATTGAACCTGAAGTTCATAAAATCAGTAACTTGCAATATCTCCCAAGTAATTATCATACATTTTTATTGACCACAAAAGTGTGACTAAGTATTGTATTACTAGACATAAAACGTATAATATTAAGTAAAGATCTCCACATGGAAAAATATTTAAACTCAACCAATACCAGAAGTGTGGACTATAACATATATTATTTGTGGAAATGAAAATAAAAGTTAGTCACTCCTTACATCTCCTGAAGAATATAAACCCGGTAAAATAAAAGCAGTTGCTTACAAATGTGTAAATTTCAGGAATACATAACGGTCAAATCCTAATATTTTGGGAAACGACGAGAATTTCATTATTATAAAAGTTGCAATCAACTATGTTGATACGAGAGAGAAACATAAAAAAGTTATCGCCGACGACTAATTCGCCTTCTTATAACATGCTAATTCAAGAGAAAATATGGATTAAGAATCTATAATATTATAAGAATGTCAAAAACATTCGTATTTGAAATGAATAAAAGAAGACGAACAATGTAAAACTAGACTCGCTTAATAAACATATCGTTTGGACCTGTAGTCCTAATTTCTGAAGAATGTGAATATGAATCATATTATAATAACATGATGGTACATTATAAAGTGAGTTGTGACACAAAGATTTTTTGCATGACCCAACATCTATTATGATGTTACACATTTTCTCGAAATGTATAATATTACGTTATGTTACTTGATCAGTATGACATAAATATAGATAAACATATAAGATATGTTGTGACTGCAAATTTGTATAAGTCACTTGGTATTGATATGTATAAGAGACCCTGAAGGACTAAATTGTCAGGCAAATTATAATGAAGAAATGTAATATAATTTATGAAAATATTCACATATGAACAAAACAAAAAGAATGTGCATATCATCTCGAAAAATGATATGAAATGAACTCCTGAAGAGATTAATCACCCGTGAAATATTTGAATGATAAATTTTGAAATAAATGATGAGAGAAAAGTCAACTATTTTTTGATATGCAGTTTGAACATTCTCCAGAAGAGAATTATTACAATAATTCAAATATATAAAGAGATATTATACAAAGAAAGTTCACATGGAATTATCAATATTTACTTACTATATTCATGAGATTTGTATTTACTTTAGTGATGGTTCCTATATGTTTAATCCACAACAACAAAAAATTACAAATTATTTTTGTTATTGTGGACGATGCAATCTTTATGCAAGTTGGTAAACTACGTATCAAGGGGAGCTGATTTCTAATTATCATCCATGAAGTTTGATTTTCCATGAAGGATAATGCCCAGAAAACCTATAACTATACTCTTTTCTTTTCCATGTTTTTAACCCTCAAGGTTTTACTTAGTAAGATTTTTAACGAGACAACTTGCGCAATTGTTTTAACTTATGTCATGCACTCCTTTTCTCTTAGTTATTTTCCCATTGATTTTTGTAGCAATATTTTTAATGAGACATGAACATAACACTATTATCTAACATAATGTATTAATATATGTTGAAATGAGGAGTAGAATTATACACTCTGCACTATTTTTTCCTTCACCAAACTTTTGTCCCACAGAGTTTTACTTGACAATGTTTTTCATGAGGCAGACCGAAAAAACGTATAACAAACGGTGATCATCGAAGGGGGAGTGTTATGAAACAACAAATATATTATATGGATGAGTCACCTAGTCTCTTGGTGTTACAACTTTTTGTAACCTCCACATTCAAATGCAATGTAATTCTCTCATTGATGTATATAATATGTCTTATTTATTAGCTTGTTATTGCATTGTAACATCTATGTCTCTTGTCTATATATAGAGACTCATTGTATTGTTTATGATAGAGCAATGAAAAGTCTTCATCATTCTCTCCCAAATCTTCATGTCTTTTCAATTCACAACAAAAAAATAAAATTGGAATAATATAACGTAACAAAATTTATTTGACAAATTCTAATTATTGAAAACGGCAACTGTATTGTCATTTTTATTCCTTAACAAAAACAACATCACGAATCTTGTTTTCACTAGAAGAGAAAATCAACATTCGAGATGTTGATCTTGATTAGGATAAAACTACAGCCGCTAGCCACCCTTTTTTCCCCACTTCTCCCGTAACCACTAACCCCCTCTTCTCCTTCCTTTCTCCGGCGATTTTCGTCCTCCGGGTGGTGGTTTCACTTTCATGTGTTGGATTTGATTTTAGGTGCATTTAGTTTATTTTTTAACATTTGGCTTGATTGGTGTGGATTAGTTTGAAATACTTGTTCGTGTTTTAAATTTGATTTAGGTTGATAGAGACTTGTGTGGATTGGTTTAAATTAATGTCTTTAGAAATTTGATTCCTGGACCTCCTGGACTTGCTTTTTTGCCTCCTTTGTTTTGTTGTCGGATAGCACCATTCTGTTGTTGCATGAATTAAGGACTTTCTGCAAAGGCAATTACCACATTTAGGAAGATTACAACATTTTGAATTATATAAAACGTGTAGGAATTACGAGTGAATAAACTATATAAAAGCCATAATATACTTCCATCATTATAGATCTACATCTGAAAGATATCAGACAAAATATGCAATGGTGATACTTAGTCGTGAGATGGCATACAACTACCACATTTAAACTAAATTTGCTCAAATATACTGCTAAACACTCCATTCATTCATTCATTCATTTTCACAACGCACAATTAACTAACAACTCAAGGACAACAATAAAGCTGGTTTCTTGTTAACATGAAATCTTTTGGTAGAGTAAGTGTAACATCCTCAAAAGCGGAAGAAATTAAATTTTTAATAAAACACAACACGAGGATATTACCAACGAAAAAGGCCAACTGGTGCACTAACATATATACAATATATATATCTGAGAGTTTACAAAAGTGTGATTACAACAAAAGATAAGGAAAATATACATGTAATCACTCGGACCTCAAAAACCAAGAAAGCAGGATCTGGTCCCGAAGGCGCTCCTCCGCTGTCACCACCTCCTAATGCTGCCTACGACCTGACATAAAACATGAATATCCCTGAGTTTCCCGAGAGGAAACCTCGTATGCCAAACCTCTATAACAATAAATGGCTAGATATCTAAAGCATGTATGATATGAAATGCGATAGACCAACAACGTCTCACTTGGTCCTCAGGAACTCTCTCCCTACCACAGTAGACACCAAACAGTGACGGGTCCCACGGGTCCTCTAGCCCAACCCTCACACACGTGCCTCAGGCACCTCAGCCGGAAACTCCCTCGGCGACAACACACGTGCCCCAGGCACCACGACCGGAAATATCCTCGGTCAACACACACATGTGCCCCAGGCACCGTCAGATTACTCTCAGGTCGGTATCCTCTGTACCGCTGCCATCTTGAGCTGTCCAGAAGACCACTCTCAGGCCGGCACCATCACCCCTCTAGGGCCGGAGATCCGTTGCCATCTTGAGCTGGCCCCACACGCGAACCACCCTCAGGCCGGCACCAGTCACCCCACTAGGGCCGGAGATCCGTTGCCTTCTTGGGCTGGCCCGACAACACCCGTGAACCACTCTCAGGCCGGCACCGGTCACCCCACTAGGGCCGGAGATCCGTTGCCATCTCGAGCTGGCTTCACAACACAAGAACACACAAAAACCGTACCAAACGGTCGAACGAAATCTCCCAACCGGTCGACCGAATCCTCTCAGCAGGACTGTCCCAACCAACAAAACTGTCAATCGGTTGAACGGCAAAGGGGTCCCGTTTGACCGAATTCGACCAGTAAAAACTCGTGCCACAGTAATATGCACCAACGGTCGAACGACCCAAACTCACCGGTTGACCGAAAACGACCAGTACCAAACTCCAAAATCCGCATAGTGCACCGGTCGACCGGAACATCTCACGGTCGAACCAACTTAAGTTATTTTTAATCGCTGGTCGAACGAGTCAACAAGGCGGTCGACCGTTTGGATGGTCAACGCCCCCAACCGACTTACAACAGTGCTTTCGGTCGACCGGCAAAGGGGTCCCGTTCGACCGAAAACACACAGAGCCTTTTCTCCCTTGATCAAACGTACCACCGGTCGACCACTCGAAGAGTATCGTTCGACCGGTGCAAGGGTTTCCGCCCAAATTCCTCTACAACCGGTCGACCGAACCATGCCACCGGTCGACCGATTATAGTGCATAACGCAGCTGCACGGGTCCGACGAGCCCTCCGGCCTACCGTCGACCACCCCAACACCCACCAAAGCATAAGTGAGCATCAAAGTAAAGCTTGACATACCTTGAAGACTTGAAGAAGCCTTCGAAGACTCGACGGCGAGCTTTTCCTTGCAAATCACCTCCTCCGGCGAAAACCAACCGAACGACGATCTACCCTCACCGGCGAACGTCCGATCCTTGCCTCACCTTCAGAACCGCACGGCTCGAGCTCCTCTACGCACCGGAGGTCTGATCAGAGAGAGAGAGAGAGTTTGTGCGGTGAGAGAGAGAGAACACGAGAGAGAGGGAGAGAGAGAATCACTCACCACTCCTTAAACCCTTCTCTTCCAATCTCCACCCTTCATCTCATCTCATGCAAACCAAATCAATCTCAGCCCTCCATCATAATCCAACCAATTAAGCCCCTAATCAAAGCCAAAACATGATTAGTCCTAAGAAAGATTAAGGATATTACAATCCACCATCCTTAAAAGAATTTCGTCCACGAAATTGGGACCGAAACTCACCAAACAATTCCGGGAACTCCTTCCGGACCTCTTCCTCCACTTCCCAAGTAGCCTTACGCTCACTATGGTGCTGCCACCTGACCTTCACCATCGGAATGGTCCTCCTCCTGAGCTGGTGGTCCATCCGATCGACGATCTCCACCGGTCTCTCCTCGAGAGACAAATCCTGACGGATCTCCGAAACCTCTAACTGAATCACGTGAGAAGGATCCGCCACGTACTTACTCAACATAGACACATGGAAGACGTCGTGAAGACCTGAAAACTGCGGCGGCAACGCAATCCTGTAGGCAACCTCTCCGATCCGATCAAGAATCTCAAACGGCCCGACGTACCTCGGACTGAGCTTCCCTTTCTTCCCGAACCTCATCACTCCTCGAGATGGTGAAATCTTCAGGAAGACGTGATCGCCTACCTCAAACATCAACACTCGCCTACGCCGATCCTCGTAGCTCTTCTGCCTGCTCTGTCGCTAATCTCTGCCTGATCACATCAACTTTCTCGGCATACATCTGCACAATCTCAGGCCCGATCAGCAGTCTCTCGCCTACATCGCTCCAGCACACTGGCGATCTACAAGGTCTCCCGTACAAAGCCTCGTACGGTGCCATTCCGATACTCGAATGGTAACTGTTGTTGTAGGCGAACTCTATCAGCGGTAGATGCTCATCCCAGTGCCCTGCCCAATCCAGCGCACAAGCTCTCAGCATATCCTCCAGAGTCTGGATCGTCCTCTCTGACTGCCCGTCTGTCTGCGGGTGGAATGCTGTACTAAACTTCAACCGTGTCCCCAGAGCCTGCTGCAGACTTCCCCAAAATCTGGAAGTAAACCTGGTGTCTCGATCAGATATAATACTGACTGGCACTCCATGCAAACGAACTATCTCATCAATGTACAACCTAGCCAGGTCCTCCAAGGGTAATGTGGTCCGGATTGCCAGAAAATGCGACGACTTGGTCAGTCGATCAACTATCACCCAAATCGCGTCATGAGATCTCCTCGTCCTCGGCAACCCGGTGACGAAATCCATCGTCACGTGCTCCCATTTCCACTATGGCAAATCTATCCTCTGCATCGGTCCCGCGGGTCTCTGGTGCTCAATCTTCACCTGCTGACAAACCAGACATCTGCCAACAAACTTCGCTATCTCAGTCTTCTTCCCCTTCCACCAGAAACTCCTCTGAAGGTCCTTGTACATCTTCGTGCTACCCGGGTGGAGGGAATAACGGGACCTGTGTGCCTCCTCCAAGATTTCCTTCTTCAGCTCCCCCCCATTGGGTACCCAGACTCGGCCTCTGAATCTCAGACCTCCGTCAACCCCTATACTGAAATCTGATCCGTCTCTGGCAACCAACTGCAACAACCCAGCTAAATCTTCGTCAGCCCTCTGAGCCTGGACAATACTCGTGACCATCTGAGGCTCCACTCTCAACCCAGCTATCACCGCACCCTCAGAGTCCGTGGAGAATGGCTTCCACTCTGACAAAGTCTCGAGCAGCTTCCACTCCTGAATACACAAACCCGCAACTGAAATTTCCACCTTCCTACTCAAAGCATCTGCGACTGTATTCGCCTTTCCCGGATGGTAGGGGATAGTGAAATCATAGTCCTTAATCAGCTCGAGCCACCTGCGCTGCCTCATATTCAGCTCCTTCTGCGAAAACAGATACTTCAGACTCTGATGGTCCGTGAAAACCTCGAACTTCTCCCCGTACAGATAATGACGCCAGGTCTTCAGTGCGTGAACCACTGCCGCCAACTCCAAATCGTGAGTGGGGTAGTTCCTCTCGTGTACTTTCAACTGCCTCGAAGCATAAGCAACCACCTGACCGTGCTGCATCAGTACACAACCCAACCTCACACCAGATGCGTCACTATAAATCACAAAACCTCCACTGCCACTGGGAAGAGTCAGAACTGGAGCAGTCGTCAACCGACTCTTCAGTTCCTGAAAACTGTCCTCGCACTTCTGGGACCAAACAAACTTCACTCCCTTCTGCGTCAGTGCCGTCAAAGGTGAAGCAAGCCTCGAGAAGTCTTTGATGAATCGACGATAATAACCCGCCAATCCAACAAAGCTCCTGATCTCCGTCACACTCGTCGGTGCTCTCCACTGAGTCACTGCCTCCACCTTCGCTGGATCCATTGATATCCCAGCCCCAGACACAATGTGACCAAGAAAAGCAACACTGTCCAACCAGAACTCGCACTTCGAAAACTTGGCGAACAGCTGATGATCTCTCAGAATGCCAAGCACAATCTGTAAGTGCTCCCTGTGCTGCTCTATGTCCGATGAATAAATCAGGATGTCGTCTACAAAGACCACCACGAATCGGTCGAGGTACTGACTGAACGTCCTGTTCATCAGATCCATGAAAGCTGCAGGCGCGTTCGTCAACCCGAACGGCATCACCAGAAACTCAAAGTGTCCGTAGCTTGTCCGAAAAGCTGTCTTCTGAACATCTGCCTCTCTGATCCTCAACTGATGATACCCGGATCGCAAATCAATCTTCGAAAATATCTTCGCTGACTGCAGCTGGTCAAACAGATCCTCAATCCTGGGTAAAGGGTACTGATTCCTTACAGTAACCTTGTTCAGCATCCTGTAGTCGATGCACATCCTCAATGAGCCATCTTTCTTCTTCACAAAGAGTACCGGAGCTCCCCAAGGCGAGACACTGGGGCGGATAAACCCAGTATCTAACAAATCCTGTAGCTGCGTCTTCCGCTCAGCTAACTCAGCCGGTGCCATCCTATAAGGAGCCTTCGACTGTGGAGTGGTCCCAGCCACCAAATCAATACCGAACTCCAACTCTCTGTGAGGCGGCAAACCAGAAACATCTGAAAACACATCAGCAAACTCCTGGACAATCTCTATGTCCTCCAACGATCTCATCTCTGCATCTGGAACAACCAAGGTAGCCATGAAAGCTCTGCAGCCCTGCTCAAGCAGCTTCCGTGCCCTCACTGCTGACACTACGACCCGACCACCACGGTCCTTCCTTCCCCTGATCTGCAAATCAGGTAGCCCATTCCTCGGGATCAGAATCTTCTTCTCCCGGCACAACACTCGAACATCATACTGGGATAGCCAATCCATCCCCAGTATAACATCGAAATCCTCCATCGGCAACAAGATCAGGTCAACAGGAAACTCCTGATCTTCCGAAACAATCGTGGCGCCGGGGAGGAAGCTCCCCACAGTGCCCACCAAACCCAAGGGTGTGCTGACTTCCAACGTGGCAGTCAACATCGCAGGAGTACGGCCCAACACACTCGCAAATCTCTCAGAAATGAACGAATGCGTGGCCCCACAATCAAACAACACTCTGGCTACCAACCCAGAAACCAAGAGCGTACCTTCCACCACAGTGCTGGCGTCCTTCACCTCCTCTGCCTGAATGGTGAATACCCGTCCGGTCCTCTGTCCCTGCTGAGGTGGTATAAAAGGATGACGGCCTCCGCCTCTACCTGCTACCGGAGGTCTCACTCGAGAACTGGACTTGCCTGGTCCGCTCCTGCAGTCTCTGGCATAATGGCCTGGCTGGCCACAACTAAAACAAACTCCAGGACGGCTCCCACACTCGCGACCTGGGTGGGCTCTGCCACACTTCCTGCACGGCTCAGGCTGACGTGCACCACTCCCCTCAATCCGGGGCCTCTTGCCCGTATTTCCAGCCAGTGGAGCTCCTGGACGTCCACTACTCTTCCCCTGAGGCCTCCTGGACTCTGCATAGTTTTCCTGATAGTCCTGGTCAATGAGAGTCGCAAACTTCACAGCAACTGCTAAAGTCTGAGGCATGCTGTAAGTCACGCGGGTACGGAGCTGCTTCCGAAGCCCCCGTATGAACTTCCTCGCCCTCTGAATTGGGGTCACACAGAACTCCGGACAATAACGCTCCAAAGCGTTGAACTTCCGGACGTAATCCGCCAGTGTCATCTCACCCTGCTCGAGGCTCATGAACTCCTCTCTCTTCCCGTCCTTGACATGCTCTGGGAAGTACTGCTCATTGAATTCCCCGAGGAACTCATCCCAGCTGACATCTGTCCTGCCCGGAAACACCACTGCAGCCGTGGTTCTCCACCAGTTGGACGCCTCGCCTCCCAACACATACGTGGCCAACCCCACCATCCTCTCTGGTGGGCTCCCAATCGCCTGGAAGATCTCCTGGATCTTAAAAACCCAGTCCTCGGCAGCCTCAGCATCTCCTCTGCCATCAAATGTAGGTGGGTGCTGGCGCATAAACCGGTCGTGCACCGCCCCTACCCCTGTCGTCTCCTCTCTGCCAGACTGACGATCTAAAAGAACGCCAAGCCTCTGCACAGTGTCGAAGAGCATCCGGCGCTCCTCCGCCCAATCCATGGCGCCAGTCTCCTCACTGGTACTCGGGCCACGTGGGGGAAGTCTCTTGCGTCTCGGAGGCATCTACACACGAGACAACAAAACTGGAAATCAGATGATTATGGATGTATGCTCTAAAATGCAACTATTTAAAAGACATCTAAGGTGGTTCCTTTGGACAAGTGCGTCGGAACAGACTGCTCTGATACCAATTTGTAACATCCTCAAAAGCGGAAGAAATTAAATTTTTAATAAAACACAACACGAGGATATTACCAACGAAAAAGGCCAACTGGTGCACCAACATATATACAATATATATATCTGAGAGTTTACAAAAGTGTGATTACAACAAAAGATAAGGAAAATATACATGTAATCACTCGGACCTCAAAAACCAAGAAAGCAGGATCTGGTCCCGAAGGCGCTCCTCCGCTGTCACCACCTCCTAATGCTGCCTACGACCTGACATAAAACATGAATATGCCTGAGTTTCCCGAGAGGAAACCCCGTATGCTAAACCTCTATAACAATAAATGACTAGATATCTAAAGCATGTATGATATGAAATGCGATAGACCAACAACGTCTCACTTGGTCCTCAGGAACTCTCTCCCTACCACAGTAGACACCAAACAGTGACGGGTCCCACGGGTCCTCTAGCCCAACCCTCACACACGTGCCCCAGGCACCTCAGCCGGAAACTCCCTCGGCGACAACACACGTGCCCCAGGCACCACGACCGGAAATATCCTCGGTCAACACACACATGTGCCCCAGGCACCGCCGGATTACTCTCAGGTCGGTATCCTCTGTACCGCTGCCATCTTGAGCTGTCCAGAAGACCACTCTCAGGCCGGCACCGTCACCCCTCTAGGGCCGGAGATCCGTTGCCATCTTGAGCTGGCCCCACACGCGAACCACCCTCAGGCCGGCACCAGTCACCCCACTAGGGCCGAAGATCCGTTGCCTTCTTGGGCTGGCCCGACAACACCCGTGAACCACTCTCAGGCCGGCACCGGTCACCCCACTAGGGCCGGAGATCCGTTGCCATCTCGAGCTGGCTTCACAACACAAGAACACACAAAAACCGTACCAAACGGTCGAACGAAATCTCCCAACCGGTCGACCGAATCCTCTCAGCAGGACTGTCCCAACCAACAAAACTGTCAATCGGTTGAACGGCAAAGGGGTCCCGTTTGACCGAATTCGACCAGTAAAAACTCGTGCCACAGTAATATGCACCAACGGTCGAACGACCCAAACTCACCGGTTGACCGAAAACGACCAGTACCAAACTCCAAAATCCGCATAGTGCACCGGTCGACCGGAACATCTCACGGTCGAACCAACTTAAGTTATTTTTAATCGCTGGTCGAACGAGTCAACAAGGCGGTCGACCGTTTGGATGGTCAACGCCCCCAACCGACTTACAACAGTGCTTTCGGTCGACCGGCAAAGGGGTCCCGTTCGACCGAAAACACACAGAGCCTTTTCTCCCTTGATCAAACGTACCACCGGTCGACCACTCGAAGAGTATCGTTCGACCGGTGCAAGGGTTTCCGCCCAAATTCCTCTACAACCGGTCGACCGAACCATGCCACCGGTCGACCGATTATAGTGCATAACGCAGCTGCACGGGTCCGACGAGCCCTCCGGCCTACCGTCGACCACCCCAACACCCACCAAAGCATAAGTGAGCATCAAAGTAAAGCTTGACATACCTTGAAGACTTGAAGAAGCCTTCGAAGACTCGACGACGAGCTTTTCCTCGCAAATCACCTCCTCCGGCGAAAACCAACCGAACGACGATCTACCCTCACCGGCGAACGTCCGATCCTTGCCTCACCTTCAGTACCGCACGGCTCGAGCTCCTCCACGCACTGGAGGTCTGATCAGAGAGAGAGAGAGAGAGTTTGTGCGGTGAGAGAGAGAGAGAACACAAGAGAGAGGGAGAGAGAGAATCACTCACCACTCCTTAAACCCTTCTCTTCCAATCTCCACCCTTCATCTCATCTCATCCAAACCAAATCAATCTCAACCCTCCATCATAATCCAACCAATTAAGCCCATAATCAAAACCAAAACATGATTAGTCCTAAGAAAGATTAAGGATATTACAGTAAGCACCTGAATGCAGGTAACATGTCTTTCTTAATGGTAAAAAAAGGAAAAATGTCAGTACTCTTAGTTCTCTTCAGAATAAGCGTTCTGAGTTCTTAAACAAAACATACCAGTTTCACCGTGTATGGCTATTATAAAGAACTCCCGAGAGCAATACTTCCAACTTTTTTCTAGGTTCAATCTATGTCAAAGCATGCACAAGAAGAAGCGGAAAGAAGCAATATATGATTATAAACTTAATGGTCTGAAGGTTGAAAACTACTAAGCAAAATATTGGGAAGATAATTAGAAAAAGTTGCAAAACACAAATTACAAGAAAGAAAGAAGGATTACTTGTATGTCTTTAGAACACTACAAATAGAAACATACATTTGAAGTATAGAAATATACAAATAGAAACACACATGAATGTCTTCGATTTGGTTAGTTGTGCTTATTATTTGGTTAATAAATTCCAAGAAAGTTTAGAAGGTTGTTATTTTTTTTACAACATTGATTAGATGGTTACGAATAAGTTTGAGATTTAGAGACTGTCTAAATTCAAATACTCTTTAGATATTCTTGATATTGTTAAATCTTTTACATGTTTGATGTGAAATTACACTTGTATTATAGTTGTTTTCTTTTTTAAATAAATGATGATTTATATGTGTTTGTCGTTGTTTTGTAGGTTGTTTTTAATGATTCGGTTTGTTCTTATTATAATTTGTTTTTTAACAGTTCCAAAATGTCTACTTCACACGATTCTCACGGTCCTGTGTGTTGACCTTTTGACCTTAATATATGTTTTGATGATTTAATCAACCTAATCTTAATCATAATCATGTAAAGTAGCACACATTATACATGACATGTATATTGTATTGTGCCAACTTCTAAGGTGATTAAGACTCAAGGAAGAAAAGAATTCAAGTCAAGACATGTAATTAAGCTATTGAAGACATGCAATTTTGTATTTCTTTTGAGTCTTTGGAATCTGTGTAATCTTGAGCATACAAGAGTAAATAACCATTCACATAGATACTAGGTTACTTAGAGATGTCACACACAAAATATCAGATCATTTGGACTTCAATAGGTCACCCAAACTTAGACTGAAAACACTTAAAACCAAACCTGAACTGTCTGAGAAAAATTGGTCGACCGAACTAGTTCTCAGTTTGACCGATTGGATCAACTAATCTGTTAGCCAATGGTGTTGCACCACTCGACCATTTTGTGTCTTTTGTTCGACCGTCTAGACGTGTTAAATGACTGTTAGACTTGTCTTATTCTACAACGGTCTGTTTTCCCAAAACCCCAAACACAAGTGATCATCAGTTGACCGTGGCCCTTGTTTCGGTCGACCAAACATAAATGTTTTGACAATCCCCAAGTGCCTGTTATTTTTCGGTCGACCAACCCAACCATTTCGGTCGACCGAACCTAAACTTTTTGAGAACCCCATAGAGCTTGTTAATTTTTGGTCGACCGAACCAATAATTTAGTTCGACCGTTAACTTCAGAGAACTTAGTTATAGCCAGTTTCGTTCAACCATCTCTTGCTCGGTCGACCGTTTCATTCCTGGACTTTTTTGGACCTTGCTGGACTGCATTTCCGGACAACATTCGGTCTACCGTTAGACCCGTTTCGGTCGACCGAACTTAACCCGAACAGTGCCCTGAGCCTTTTTGTTTTGTGTTTCTTAGACAATCTTTTACCACTTATATTTCAACGGCTATAACTCCCTTATAACTTATAAATAGAGGTTCCCCAACCTTACTTAGACAACTCTCCCACTCATATTTGTCTCCTACATTAGAGAGATCAATCCAAACACTCCAAGCCTTACTTTCCACAATTTAGATTAATTCCTATCTTAATCAAGTGTACTCAAAGTTAGAGTGTCATACTCTTGGTTACTTGTTGCCATCAAGAATTTGTAAAGGTTTTGGTGAAAGCCCGAAGCGTCACTCTCAGATTTTGAGAGGAGGAGGCAAGCTCGTCGAGGGTTGTTCGCGAGCTTGAATATTGTAAATGCATTCTCTCTCGGCCCGGAACAGGGAGTGGATAGTGAAGTTGTGAGTGTAACTCGGTGATTCAAACGGAGCTTGAAAGAGAGGACTAGGACCCGGGTGTGGGTGCCGAACCTGTATAAAAATTCCATCTTCCATTGTGGTTTGCAATATTTTCTTTGCTTGCTTTTGTTTGTTTATTTCACTTCATCTTTGATTAAGCAAGTAGGAAATTAACTTAAAAGTGATTAGAATTAGGGTCATACACAATCCCACACTGTGAACCCTTCACTCCTAGTATTACAGAAGAATCATATATCATCTACGATTCTCGAAAATGTAAGTATTTTGATTATCAAATTTTATTTTTTGTATTGGTTTATATTAAATGTTAACTAATTAATTTTTTTTCCAGGATCAATTGCCGGATATTAGGTGTATTGAGAACGATATTCAGTTCAACATGTGAACCGTGGAAGATGAAACAATATGTGATTTGCTAGAGATTGCTGGATTTGCTACAATCTCTCGTTTGCCTAGACTGCAATTTGATTGGAATCTGATCCGTGTTGTGGTTGAGAGGTGGAGACCGGAGACTCACACATTTCACTTTGGACATGAGGAGATGACGATCATGCTACAAGACGTAGCTATGCTTAGTGGTCTTCGTGTTGACGGTCTGGCAGTTAGTGCAACCTTAGATCATGATTGGCCCGAGGTTTGCATGAATTTGTTGGGTGTTGAAGAAGAAGAGGCGACTCCTGTAGTGAAAGGAGGATACATGTTGCAGCAAAATTATTGTGTCATGGTGCGAGATGCAACATACGAGCAAGTGTTGCAGCACACAAGAGCCTTGATTTTGTTTCAGTTAGGTTCTGAGATAGGAGATAAGAGTAGAAACAAGGTCCACTTCAAATATTTGCTTTTGCGGACGGATCTACATGAATGTCGAAACTACGGTTGAGGAGTTGCGTCTTTCGCTGTGTTGTACAATTGTTTGGATCAAGCATGTTTAAAGAGTGGAAAACAAGTTGCCGGGTTCCTGACGTTGTTACAGATTTGGTGATGGGAACATCTTCACATCGAGCGGCCTTCGAAGATTCTGGGCCTTCTAGAAGATCTTTTGCGTTCTTTAAGTTCACGTTGGCAGACCCCTAGGTCGTGGTGAACAATGTGAAGAAAACTTAGATTGAATTTTACAGAAATGAGTTGGACGTTCAAGAAAAAAATCAAGTTTTTTGGACCCCTTACAAAGAAGTAGATGTGATGGCATTACCTGCTGATTGTAGCGAAGGACATGAAATCTGGATGAGTAGAACATGAATGATTTGTTTTGGAGTAGCTGCTATGCATGTACCGGACATGGTAATGCGTCTGTTTGGAATGCGGCAACATATTCCAGAAGTAATGGAGATCTGCAAGATTAAGAAGGCTCAGGGGAAGCCCAGAGTAAACTGGTTACAAGAGTAGCAGTGTACATTCAAGCATGGTCACATAAACGACAGTTTGTGCAGATCGAGACACCTTCACTGCCTGAAGACCCAGCTAGTTGTAGACGTATATACATGGATTGGTATTGGCAGAGAGAAGAGTTGAAGATGCGGAACTACCAAATTGTAGGTCTCCAACTGCTAGAGATTGCTACTTGGTAAGAAATTAAAATTTTAGGATTTTGCTTAAGATTCTAATTTGCTCATTCCAATCGTAATTTTTTTTGGCAGCTGCATGGCTTACACTAGTTACATGAAGATATTCACCATCTTGAAGGGATGCATTCTTCACACAATCCCACACTATCAATAACTCAAAAATTGAAGAAAAAGATAAAGGAAATGATGACGTGCTTCAAGAATGTGGATCCGTTGTTGAACTTGTCAAAAGGTGGAAGCTCCCAACCAGTTCGTCAAGATTCTGAGGAAAATCTCCCAGAAATAGGAGTGACATTTGATGAAGAAGATAATTTCATTTTCACAAGGGTGTCTGCAACTGATGGAAGAATTCTGACGCAAGAGTCGCACGGTGCCACGTTCTTTCAAGGTGAAGGTTCAACATTTCACGTCGGTGAAGGTTCATCATTTCAAGATCCAGAAGTCGAAAGAGGTAATGATGGGATTCCTGAAGGCGAAGCTGGTGGGATAACTCAAGTTTACTGTCGTCGGCTTTCGAAGGTCCCACGACGAGGTGGGCGGACCAAAAAACCGATGAAAGTATTTTCTCTACCTTAGTTGTAATCAAATTGTAATTTTAAAAACACTTAGCTTTTGGTATGTACAATGGATAAATTAAGTGTGTGTTGAGAACTCTTTACATGAAATGTGTGTTGTGAACTCTTTGCATGAAATGTGTGTTGTGGTATGTGCAATGAATAAATTTTATTTCCATATGTGTAGAAGACTTGGAATCAAAATCCAAGAGAATGGGAGAAAGACAGATCCAAACGACACTACCAGTGACGTTATTAGTCTAACTCCTTTAATAAACATGGCACTGGCAGTGTCATTTTTGTTAAACTAAAAATGGCACTGGTAGTGTCATTTTAGCAGAAGACAGATCCATTTGGATATGTCTTCCTCCTATACACTTGGATTTTAATTCCAAGTCTTCTACACCTGTGGAAATAAAATTTATCCATTGCAGATACCACATCACGCATTTCATGTTCTCATATTTTTTCGAAAGTAGACAATTTCATAATTTAAAAGTTATCTTAGCCATGATCAACATAAAATTAACACTACCAAATAAACATACTAAATAATCTCTTTACGTGTCTTCCTGTTGTGGCCTAACTTACGACATCGCCCACATTCAACCACTTTGTTCGTCTATGTTGTTTCTAATTCATTTTTTCTTTGATCGTCCACTTCGCCTCACGACATAAGGTGCTATTACTCTTGTAGGTCCTTGCTCTAGCCTCACGACATAAGGTGCTATTTCTAGTATTGGAAAGAAAATCAGTTCATATGCTCTCCTGTATGCTTGGGTGGTTAGGAATTCCAAGACGATTACCAAAGTATGAAGCGTGGCGGTTACTGCAGACGACTAACACATGTGAGCATGGAATGTGGTATACATATGTGAACCTGCATGAACATGTTGGCCATGTCTCCGTCAAAATAACCTGATAGCTATGAGATTTGTTGCTCTCGGCACTGAATATGTTATGACTATACCTTGGCACACAAAGCTATGCAGCCAAACATCGTTGGTTTGTGACTTCTTCGTTGACCTTTTTAGGATAGGCTAATATCATAGTCTCCCCCTCATCTCTTCTAGTTACGAAATATTTATTCAGCCGCAGATAAGTCATCATGATGAGATGACAAATTGGTAAGCCACGTACACGCTTTAACACATTATTGAAGCTTTCTGACAAATTTTGTGGTCATTATACCGAAACGATGGTTGAAATCATGACTAAATGCCCAATATGAAACGTCATCTTGTTCTTTAATCCACTTGAACCCATAAAGGTGATTAACCTCGATATCCTTCATATGCTCTTCAATTTTTTTTTTATCATGAGCGACACAGGCATGCCAAAATTTATGCTGCAACTCCACATTTTTGTACCGAGCATTTCTTGACATATTTGCACTCACGTGTCTCAGACAAAATCTGTGAACGTGACCTCGCTCTGGGAAAAAATGACTTCATTATATTTGTAAGGCCTGGTAATCGGTCACTACTAATACACAATCCATCTCGCGTGCATACTTTATTTGACAAAATACTTAAGAATCACTGTCATGAGCTGCCAGATTCCTTTTCGACAACAACAAATGCCAAAGAAAACAACCCATAGTTCGCGTCAGTACCCATAGCAACCAAAATAGTACCCTCAAACTTATTGAACAAATGAGTCTCATCAATACTAAGCACAAGTCTACAATACTGGAAACCTTCATTTGATAGCGCGAAGGACTAGAAAATTCTTTGAAACTGCTCAATGTTTTGGTTTATCCTGTTCGTCGGAATCTCAACAACTGTGTTGGGGTTGGTGGTGCAAATATTAGACATAAAACATCTTAAATTACGATAAGATGCTTCAACAACTTCGTATACTTTTTCTAATGCTTTCTTGCGAGCATACTAAACTTTATCGTACTTGATGTCTATGAAGTAATGAGTCTTCATCTGCAGGAGTGACAATGATGTTTGTTTGAATGGTAGCAAGGATCATGTTCGAAATTAAACTGACATCACATTGCACATGGTCTTGCAAAAGGCCCTCATTACTACAATTGTGTTTAGACCTATACCTCTTCACTTGAAAACATTCTTTGCTTCGATTGTAAGAGACATGTATCCTCTAGTTGCACTCTTTCTTCAAACAACAAGCTGTAAATACTTTTGGCCCAGATGTTAACACTTTGAATTAGATATTTTTTCGCAAATGTCATTCCTTCAACTGCTGCAATAAATTTTCTTTTGTGGTGAAAGTTCTATGCAACCAATAACTACGTTCATCTTCTAAGTTATCATATTCATTGTATGTAGCATCCATCAATCAACATTTCCAACGACCGAATCTTCGATCCAGGATCTATGACGGGCAAGTGCCTCAAATCTTGGAGTACTGACAATGGTGACAATTCATTACTAACGATGGTTTCATGTATGTTGTCATCAGGTTTTCAATTCACTACGTCTGCCATATTACAAAACATGTTCTACAGCTCTGGAAGTAGTGTTGAATCTACATCAATAATGTCTATCTCCTCACCATCCATCTGATCATCTGCCTCACCAACGTCTGTCTCATTACTATCTGCATCTTCAACCCGTCTTTCTTGAGAATGTAACTGAACTATGTTTGCTTCATAATTACTAATATCCATTAGTGTGCGTCATATGGTTCAAAAAAAGACCGAGGAACTGTCGACGATGGACCTGCTTCATATTCATTGCTTGATAATCCTTAGTCAACTAAGTTTGGAGCACAATAGTATAATGCTTGAGTTGTTTTTGAGCAAACAATACAACTGTATTCACAATGTTAAATAAAGATAACATTGTTGCCGTGCTTTGATCATCAAACACATCAGTGTAAGTATACTTTTCCTAAGGTGGTCACTTGCAGTTAACGTCAGATCAAACTCTTCTTCTCGAAAACCACAAACTTGACAAACCGTTTTACAAAGATCATCACATCGCATTTCAGTATTAACATTTATCATTCATTTGTAACCACCTTCATATTCTGGAATGCCATCTACAAAAGTAATAATTCCATCGACAAAAAATATAATCAATCTTGTACCAGAGCTCATTACGCCTGGTGTACAAAATCTAAATTTCAAAATAACAATCACACATTAACTATACATGCATTACATTTCATATCGAAATCAAAAAAACCAAAAATATATTGAAAGGCAACCTGAACTTTGCTTGGGGCCGGGTAGAGGGAGTAATGGGGAGTGAGGAGTGATTTGGAGGTATGAGAAGGAAGATAGTGGCTAACTGCCCCATTTATGTCATAGGTAAAAACGAAATCGCAGATGTCATTTTCCAATTCTAGTGAAAACAACATCAGTACTGGCATTTTGGTAAGGAATAAAAATGGCATTGACAGTTCCGTTTTCTCTTAATAAAAACGATAGTACAATTGTCATTTTCAATAACCATAGTTTGTCAAATAAGTTTTGTTGCGTTCTATTCTTCCAATTTTCCTTTTTTAACCATTATTTCGAGAAAAAATCCAATTTGAAAAGTCAAAGTTCAAAACCCCGACTATATAAGTTAATTACAGATGTTGCAAACAAATAAATAGAAAACCATTTTGATGCCAAAAGGTCATCCAGTGTTGATCCAATACAACTTCTACTTCACATTGTGTAGCCACATCCTTGGTGTTGAATTAGTTTTGGTTTGCGTGATTTATTTGTTTGCCCTCAAGTTGTTCGATGAAATTTCTTAGAGAACAATTCATAGTGTCCAAAGTCCTAACTGATTATATGATAAGTTTGTAAGATAACCACCTAATTACAATTAAAATATTACAAAACAGAAGTAAGACAATAAAAAAATTAAGAACAAAATCTTAAGCTTCGCATGGGGTGCTTTATACACATGACAGCTGACTGAGCCACAACCTACAAGGCCACCACCCGGTCATGTGTGACCTTGGTAAATAAAAAATAATCACCATAAGTTGGATGTTGCAACAACAAATTTGAGGTTGCAACTACAAATTCATTGGTTACTATTGGTAGGTTAGAAATGAAAGTCGTCGAAATTCAAAACCTTTTAGATCAATTATTTTGAAAAGGAAAACGATTATTGTACGCGTGCGTCCCACACCCGTCTGATGTGGACCCCTACATGTATCACCCTTTCCACATAAATATATTTTTATCACCAAAGTTGGACTCTACATTCCAGGCGACGTTTAGTTTCCACATTCCCGATGACGTTTAGTTTCCCACATGCATGCAGACGTTTAGTTTCGACATGATATCTCTTTCCAAAAGCAGACGTTTTTGTCTTCCCTCCCATATCTTGCCTTATTTTGTCTTCCAAACCCTAACACACACACGACGATGACGATTGTTGCACACGTCGACCAACTAGAAAACCATGACGTGCACGAACCTTTTGCGCCTTACGTGGGAATGCCTTTCAAAACCTTTGACGAGGCCCGAGAGTTTTACAACTCCTTCACAGATGTTAATGGATTCAACACCAAGATCAGACATTCACATTACAAGGATGGCGTCATCAAGAAGGCTACTCTGACGTGTTCTAAAGAGGGTGGTCCACCCACTAACCAAGGTCAGGGTGCAGTCCATTCTCGGTTGTCTACACGCATCAACTGTCGTGCACGTGTTAGGGTTGTTGGAAATTAGATTAAGGGTTATGTTCTCACAAAAATTTTCTTGGCGCATAATCATGACATGCTGGACTCGAGTCAGTTAAGATTTCTTCGTGGAAAAAGAGAGATATTTGAAGCAAAGAAACTTCGAATTGCCTCAAACGATGTGGCAGGTATTTTAGCTTCCAAAACCATGCAAGCTTTTGTTTCTGAAGCCGGTGGGTACAAGAACCTCACGTTCAATGAGAGAGATGTTAGGTGAGCATTCAAAACTGAACCGTGTCCAGAATCAGTCCAGAAATGGGCCCAAAGTCAGTCCATAATAAGTCCATAAATGTGTCCAGAGTTAGTCCAGAATTGTGTCCAGAGTCAGTCCCGACTCGGGTCCAGAATCAATCCAAAGTTAGCCAAAAATCGTGTCCAGAGTCAGTCTAGAATCGGTCCTAAGTCATTCCACCATCAATCCAGAATCGTGTCCAGAGTCAATGCAAAATCGTGTCCAGAGTTAACCCAAAATAATGTCCAAAGTTAGCCCAAAATAGTGTCCAAAATCAATCCAAAATTGGATCCAGAATTGTGTCCAGAATCAGTCCAAAATCTGGTCCAAAATTGTGGACAATAATTGTCCACAATTAGTGTGTTCTGGACTAAAACTTGTTGTGTCCAGAGTTTGTCCAGAATATGTTGGTATTTGACACATTCTGGACAGATTTTTGTGCACATCTGGACCCATGCTGGACATTTTCTGGACGTACAGTCTGTAGGATCGTTATGGGTCGGCAATCTAATCACTTTTTAAGCTTAATCAATCTCTACTTGCTTAATCAAAGATGTGCAGTGGAATTTAAACAAGCAAGCAAATAAAGATAAAAATATGCAAACCACACAAAGACACCCGGTGATTTTTATAAAGGTTCGCCTCTTGCTTACTTCCTCTCTTGCAAGCTCCAATTGATTTCCCTCGAGCTCCGCCTATGTCTTCACTATCAATCTCGTTCCAGGATGAGATTAAGCCTTTACACTTCAAGCCTTCCGATCACCCTCGCAAGCTTCGACATTCCTTTCACAATCCGAGGGGGATGCTTCAGGCTTTCACCGAAACCTTTACAATCCTCTTGACAACAACGAACTTGAGTGATTCAAACACTCTCTAACTTGAGCACACTTGAGCATGATTGGAATTAAGACTAAAGTGTAGAAGTGGAGGCTTTGAGTGTTTGGATTGATCTCTCTAATGTAGGAGGCAAATAGGAGTAGGAGAGTTGTGTAAATAAGGTTGGGGAACCTCTATTTATAAGCTCTAAAAGAAACACAAAAATAGGTAAGTGCAGGTCACAGTTTGGGACACAAACGGTCGACCATCTCGGGATCAACGGTCGACCGTTTCCATAAAGGTGTGGAAACGTTCAAACCGAAACAAGGACGGTCGAACCAACTAGGCTATAACTTAAGTTAACGGTCAAACTAAAGGGTGAAACGTTCAACCAAAATCTAACATGCACTATGGAGTTTTATTTTCGGTCGAACAAAAAGGTTGGATTGGTAGACCGAAAATAACAGGAACACTGGGGTTCAAGAAAACGTCCAGGAACGGTCGACTGGGGTCTTGGTAAAGGACGACCGGTGGCCAAAGTATTTTGGGGTTTTGTTAGGTTTATACAAATACGACTGTTGGTATAGTACAACAAGTTTAACGGTAACAAGACACGTGTAAACAGTCGGACAAAATGTACACAACTGTCGACCGATTTGACACTAAAGGCTAACTGATTAACTGATCCAATCGGTCGAAATGAGAACTGGTTCGATCGACCGATTTGTCTCAGACAGTCCAAGTTTGGGTTTTAGTGTTTTCCGGTCTAAGTGTAGGTGACCTATTGAAGTCCAAATGTTTTGAGATTTTGTGTGTGACTTCTATAAGAAACCTAGTGTGTATGTGATTGGTTATTTACTCTTGTATGCTAAAAAATATATAGTTCCTAAGACTCAAAATAAATTAAGATTACATGTCTTCAAATGAGTTTTGATTACATGTCTTGACTTGAATCATTTTTTCAATGAGTCTTGATCACTTGTAGAAGTTAGCATAATACAATATATATAACATGCATAATGTGTGCTACTCTACATTGATTATCATTAAGATTAGGTTGGTTAAACCATCAAAATATAGATTAAGGTAAAAAAGCCAATACTGTCATGTCCACAATTGCCATAATTATCCAGAAATATTCTGTTTTCTGGACCTACTATGGATTTCTCTTGGACCATATTTTGTCCAGAGTGCGTCGAGGCTTTTTGGATATGGACTCCGGATATGGATTCCTTGTTTTAATCCTCTCCCATCCTCCCATATTTGAACATTAAGCTGAGACCAGGGGATATCCAAACTCTTCAGAATCATTTCATCAAAATGCAGATTTTGGATTCTATTATTTTCTACGTTATGGACATGGACGACGATGGACATTTAAGGAACGTGTTTGGGCTGACTCCCGTTCTCGTGCTGCCTATGATTATTTTGGAGACGCAGTCTGTTTCGACACAACCTATCTAACAAATGAATACGATATAGTTTGCTCCTTTTGTGGGTGTCAAGTGTCAACCATCTTTTTGAGTATCTACTTTTAGGTTGTTCTCTGTTGGCTTGCGAAACAACCAAGAATTACATTTGGTTGTTTCGAACTTGGCTAGTTTACATGGGGGTATGTAATCATTTATTCATTTTTCAACATTAATATGGTGTACTTATTTTTACTAATCTTGTACATTATTAATTTGTATAGGAACACCACCACCAACCATCATTACCAACCAGTGTCATGCCATAACCGCTGCCATCCAAAATGTTTTTCCAGACTCTAGAGATAGATTCTGTATATGGCACATCATGAACAAATCACCTTTCAAATTGCCTCCCACTAACAAAGTTGTTATCCTATCTCGGTTAAAGGAGTTGGTTTATGAGTCTAAGGATGATTATGTTTTTGAGAAGAAATGGGAGGATTTCTGCATTCGTTGGGGGTGTATTTTTTCCTGAGATGTCCTCTACCCAGAGGAGTGAAAGCATGAATGTTGTCTTCGACAAGTATCTAAGTTAAAGACCACTCTTAAACAATTTGTCCAATAATACGAGTCAGCCATTCGTCAAAAGTATGAGGAGGCCCAAACCGAGTTTTATTCTCGTCATCGTCATCATTGGCTGATTACCCAATTTCCCTTCGAAAAACAACTGTCTAAGTTGTACACAGTTGGAACTTTTAAGAGATTTCAACGTCAAATTGGAGGATTGTATATTGTGACATTATGCATGGTTTAAACCAGAATGAGGTCTTGTATATTTTCGGCAGAGTACTTATCCATGTTGAACACCTTCAACATCCTTGGGAGAAGAGGTGTAAAGTGCAATATAACCCCCACGATCTAAGATTTTGTTGTAGTTGTCGGCTGTTTGAACACGAAAGTATTTTATGTTGTCCCGCTTTATCAGTTTTCAGTCATTTCAACATTTGTACTATCCCTAAAGCTTACATTCTTCATCATTGGACGAAGGAATTCAGGCATAGCTATGAAGCCCCCTCCCCCCACTTGATAAAATCAACTTGCAGGTGGATGGTAATGCTAGATATGATGATGTTGTCGGACGTTGTGTTTTGCTAGCTGAGGAAGCATTCGTTTCCCACGAAAGATATGAAGTGGTGCTGAAGTATTTGGATTACATTAAATCTCAAAATTCTATGTAGCCACCCCACCTGAACGACTCAACTCATGTTCCTAGCGAACAGACAAATAACACAACCATATTGAATCCAATTCTACTAGGAGACTTGGTAGACCGCCCACCAATCGAAGAGTCTCGTCCATAGAAAAAATCTCCAAGAAAATCATAAAGAAGAAGTCAAAAGCCAAGGCCAAGGCTGATTCATCTAATGTAATTTCTGGGCCTGGAGATGAAGACTATTCTAATTGGGATTTAAGGGTCTATAAAAATCCAAACAAGTAATTATATGTGTAATTTTATTTTTCTGTTCATCATTTTAATAATTTTTTTCAAATGTTTGGGCGGACATGTTTTTATTTAAAAAGATTTTGTAGTTCGCATGTTTGTTGTGATAGCAGAATTAAGATTTGTGGACACAATCTTGTTATTTTTCTTCGTTGTATCGCCAATTGTTCATAATACTAACATGGTATAAGAAGGAGGATCTAACACGGTCCAGAATTTGGAGGAATGTGCACTTAATCTGGACACATACTGAATCATGTCCAGAGTAAGTCTAAAATCGTGTCTAGAATCGAGACCAAAGCTAGCCCAAAATCGTGTCCATATTCAGTCCAAAGTTGACCCAAAATCCGGTCCAGAATAAGTCCAGAATCGTGTCCAGAATCAATCCACAGTTAGCCAGCATCGTGTATAGAATCGAGACCAAAGTTAGCCCGAAATAGTGTCCAAAGTAAGTCCAAAGTTAGCCCCAAATCGTGTCCAGATTGTGTCCAGAATTGGGTCCACAATCAGGCAAGAATCGGGTCCAATGTCAATCCAAAAACGTGTCCAGAATCAATCCAGAATCGTGTCTAGACTTATCCAAATTCATCCAGACTCGTCCACATTCGTCCAGACACGTCCAAACTCGTACATATTCGTCCAGACTCGTCCACATTCGTTCAAACAAGTCCACATTCATCCAGATACATCCACATTCGTCCATACTCGTTCATATTCTAACTTTGTTTGATAAGTACTTGAAAAATTCTAGCTTTGTATTTGAAGGGAATGTGTTCTAAAAGTTTTACTTTTAAATGTCAATTATTATGAATTGAATGAGAAATCATTTTGTTCCCTGTTTATGTTATTCGTCTTTTAGAAGTGTTAAGGAAGAGGCTCTTGGTCCTTAACCGTAGAGCTCTAAAAGATATTGGTTTACATAAAACAAAAGGTATTCACAATCATGGTAATTAACATGGGACATTAATTACCGAGTTAAGATTGTCGTGTTGGTCATAGATCATTGTAGCTCTACAAGTGAGTGACAACACGGGTGCACAAAAGAGGAAGATATTACTTTTGGATACTGAATAGACCTAATAAGTAAAACATTATAGAATTGTGTTTTCTGTGTCATTAATGTTTTACTGTGTCTTTGGTCCTTTGATATGAGACTTATATCCGATCACTTAAGAATTGCTTAATTAGACTAGTGTCTTGAGCTATCGATGAGTGTAGTATAAAGGCATTGGTTGGTTAAGTATGACTTTTGTTGGAGAAGATAGTTAGTCAAAAGATTATCACTGCCCCTCTTAAATGAGTGATGATATCAGTGGGCCCCTTGATAAAGTAAAATTATAATGTGCACAATGTGATTTGAGTTAAGTCACATATTTGTAACTAGCTTAAAGAGATCAAGAAATGAGTACTAATACAAAGATGACACAATACTATTTTGTGTGTATTCTTAATATCATGAGGCAAGGGACGGACACAAGTGGTGCACTCCATCACTAAATGGATCGGGTTTTGGTTCGAGTGGAATTAAGACATCTAACTAATTGGGAGCTATAATGTGTAACTAGATACCGCTTATAGCTTGTGATATTAAGCTCTTAATATCACTGCCAACTTAGTTTAGATCCTCCCATAGGTCACACCACAAAACTGGGAAACGAGTAATGGGGATTTTGAGTTCATAGGATGTGTCAGGTTTCATGTAGAAAATATGACACATGGGGTGAACAAGCAAAATCAAAATTATGTTGTGATTAATAACATAATTAGAATCTAAATTAAATTCATATGTGATGTATTAACCACAACATAATTTTGATTTTGCTTGTTCACCCCATGTGTCATATTTTCCACATGAAACCCGACACATCCTATGAACTCAAAATCCCCATTTCTTGTTTCCTAGTTTTGTGGTGTGACCTATGGGAGGATCTAGACTAAGTTGGCAGTGATATTAAGAGCTTAATATCATAAGCTATAAGCGGTATCTAGCTACACATAATAGCTCCCAATTAGTTAGATGTCTTAATTCCACTCGAACCAAAACACGATCCATTTAGTGATGGAGTGCACCACTTGTGTCCGTCCCTTGCCTCATGATATTAAGAATACACACAAAATAGTATTGTGTCATCTTTGTATTAGTACTCATTTCTTGATCTCTTTAAGCTAGTTACAAATATGTGACTTAACTCAAACCACATTGTGCACATTATAACTTTGCTTTATCAAGGGGCCCACTAATATCATCACTCAATTAAGAGGGGCAATGATAATCTTTTGACTAACTATCTTCTCCAACAAAAGTTGTACTTAACCAACCAATGCCTTTACACTACACTTATCGATAGTTCAAGACACTAATCTAATTAAGTATTCCTTAAGTGATCAGATATAAGTCTCATATCAAAGGACCAAAGACACAGTAAAATATTAATGACACAGAAACACATTTCTATAATATTTTACTTATTAGGTCTATTCAGTATACAAAGTAATATTTTCCTCTTTTGCATACCCGTGTCGTCACTCACTTGTAGAGCTACAATGATCTATGACCAACACGACAATCTTAACTCGGTAATTAATGTCCCATGTTAATTACCATGATTGCGAAAATCTTTTGTTTTATGTAAACCAATATCTTTTAGAGCTCTACGGTTAAGGACCATGAGCCTCTTCCTTAACACTTCTAAAAGACGAATAACATAAACAAGGAACAAAATGATTTCTCATTCAATTCATAATAATTGACATTTAAAAGTAAAACTTTTAGAACACATTCCCTTCAGTATGGGTGTGCAACTCAAGAAGTCTCAACGTGCGCAATAACGTAAGGACTTAGAGTACATGAAGGATGTCCCTTATGATTCGGCAATTGGGTCGATCATGTACGCGATGACTTGCACCAGACCCGATGTCTCGTATGCTCTAAGCGTGACAAACGTCACCAATCCAACGCAGGTCCTGAGCATTGGACTGCGGTCAAGAATATCCTAAGTATCTTAACCGGACTAAGGATAAGATTCTTGTTTATGGAGGACAAATGGAATTGATAGCCGTGGGTTACTCGGATGCGAGTTTCATGAGTGATCCAGACGATAGAATGTCGCAATCAGGATATGTCTTTCTTCTGAATGGTGGAGCTGTAAGTTGGCGTAGCTGGAAGCAAACCACTACGGACGATTCAACCACCACTTCAGAAGCAAACCACTACGGACGATTCAACCACCACTACGGACGATTCAACCACCACTAGCGAGCAAGGAAGGAGTGTGGATCAAGAAGTTCCTTAAAGAGCTTGGAGTAGTTCCCACGAGCGAGGGACCAATTGAGCTATTTTGCGATAATAGTGCATTTATCTCGCAAATCAAGGATCCTAGATCACACCACAAAGTGAAGTACATGGATCGTAAGTACTTCGTGACGTGTGACCTCATCGACGAAGGCAAAATAAATCTATTATGGGTGGACACCAACAGTAACACAACTGATCCATTCACAAAACCCTTATCCCAAGCCAAGGGCGAAATGCATTTCGAGTCCATGGGATTGAGGAACCATGTAGATTGGCTTGATGATTGATATGTAATAGGATTTACCCTGGTTATTATTGTTTTATACATTGAGTATGTATATGAAAGAAAACTTTAATAACAAGTGGGAGATTGAAAGGGAATGTGTTCTAAAAGTTTTACTTTTAAATGTCAATTATTATGAATTGAATGAGAAATCATTTTGTTCCCTGTTTATGTTATTCGTCTTTTAGAAGTGTTAAGGAAGAGGCTCTTGGTCCTTAACCGTAGAGCTCTAAAAGATATTGGTTTACATAAAACAAAAGGTATTCACAATCATGGTAATTAACATGGGACATTAATTACCGAGTTAAGATTGTCGTGTTGGTCATAGATCATTGTAGCTCTACAAGTGAGTGACAACACGGGTACACAAAAGAGGAAGATATTACTTTTGGATACTGAATAGACCTAATAAGTAAAACATTATAGAATTGTGTTTTCTGTGTCATTAATGTTTTACTGTGTCTTTGGTCCTTTGATATGAGACTTATATCCGATCACTTAAGAATTGCTTAATTAGACTAGTGTCTTGAGCAGTCGATGAGTGTAGTATAAAGGCGTTGGTTGGTTAAGTATGACTTTTGTTGGAGAAGATAGTTAGTCAAAAGATTATCATTGCCCCTCTTAAATGAGTGATGATATTAGTGGGCCCCTTGATAAAGCAAAGTTATAATGTGCACAATGTGATTTGAGTTAAGTCACATATTTATAATTGGCTTAAAGAGATCAAGAAATGAATACTAATACAAAGATGACACAATACTACTTTGTGTGTATTCTTAATATCATGAGGCAAGGGACGGACACAAGTGGTGCACTCCATCACTAAATGGATCGGGTTTTGGTTCGAGTGGAATTAAGACATCTAACTAATTGGGAGCTATAATGTGTAGCTAGATACCGCTTATAGCTTGTGATATTAAGCTCTTAATATCACTGCCAACTTAGTCTAGATCCTCCCATAGGTTACTCCGCAAAAACCGGGAAACAAGAAGCTTGATTTTTGGTTCATATGATGTGTCAGGTTTCTTATAGAAAATATGACACATGTGGTGAACAAGTAAAATCAATTATGTTGTATATAACATAATTAGAATCATGATAAATTCATATGAGATGCATATATTATGGGGTGCAATAATTTATTATTGCATAGGATAATATATTGCATAAGTTGTGAATTTGCTAAAACCCCTAAAGTTCAAATTTTGTTGGAAATAAATCCAAAATTTGAAAAGGCAAAATCGGGTAGAAGTTCAGTAATCCGTTATGGTTCGGTCGACCGAAGGATCTGTGGATCAGTCAACCGAACATGGAACGGATGGTCAAGTTGATTGACCGAACTTGACCAAAGTGCCTAGAACTCTGGATCGGTGTACCGAACCAGAAACGGTCAACCGAACAATGTCCAGTTCCGATATTTTCGGTTAACCGAATGACACTCTGTCAAAGACGCGAATACGTCCGAACGGTTAAGAAGAATTATTCTCCTTAAGAATCGGTCATCCGTCAAGTGCACGGAAATCCGAACGTGACATATTCGGTTAACCGAGTATGTTTCGGTAGACCGAGTCCCGATCGATTTTCTGCCTTTGATAATTAAGAGATTAATTTGATCAATGGTTGGATTAACTCCAAACTTGGTCAAACGTTTTGTGGGTGCATATAATGCATTTTGGAATTAGTTTGTGAGAGAAAATGTCAAGAAAACATGGCTTAAGAATAGCCATGATTGAGAATAAGATTAGAGCCTATAAATAGGTCATTATTCTCCTTAATTATGTTAGAAGTTTGCTAAATATTTTCTCTCCTAAATTCACCACAAAAAACCACGAAAATTCTCTTAGTTTTCTAAGTCTTTGGAAGGAGAAATCTCAAAGATTAAGGAAGGGGTTTGTAGCTAGATTCAAAGCTAGTTTGGAGATTGATTGACTAGCTCCTTTATCTCCAACCTTGTTTAGGGTTTCAGTGAACACTCGGAGGCATCCGGCGCAACAGGAAGCGACGATCGTCTTCCTCAACGTCTCTGGAACATCAAGAAGTCTTAGAGAACTTCTAGGTATAAATTTCGGAGTCCCTTGTGTTTGTTTTAATAAGTTTTGAAAACTAGTTATTAAAACAAACCGATACATGCATGAAATAAATCGTAGAAAATTGTAATTGATCCTTATTATACATAAAAATTTCGAAAATATATATGTATAATTAAACATGAAATCCTACAGTATTTGTAGTATTTTCAAGAGTTATGAATGATTTGTCCAGTTTCTTTTGTCCAACATTCTTCTTGTTTGGAATGATTTTGTCCAATAGTTATAAATGAATTGCCTAATTATGTGTCCAACATTCTTTTGTTTGTAGTGATTAAGATGTTTGTTTGGACGAATTTGGATGAGTCAGGACAGAGTTGAGACCAGTCTGGACAGAGTGTGGATGAGTTTGGACTGAGTTTGGATGATCGTGTCCAAAATTGTGTCCATTCTGGACGAGTCTGGACAGATTGTGGACAAGCGTGTCCAGAACTTTGTCCATTATGAATGAGTCTGGACACATTATAGACTGATTCTGGACACAATCTGAACACATTCTTTATGGACACGATTCTGGACACATTCTAGACTGAGTTTGGACACGATTCCGGATACGAATTTGGACACGATTCTGGAATGTTTTTGGACAAGATTTTGGATTGTTTCTGGACCGACTTTGGACACGATTTTGGATAGATTCTGGACACATTCTTTATGGACACGATTTTGGATTGATCCTTGACACTTTCTGGACTGACTATGTACACGATTCTGGACTGATTCTCGACAAATTTCTATAATGATTCTAGATTGACTCTGGACACTTTATGGACTGACTCTGGACACGATTTCAGGCTAAATTTGGATCGACTCTGGACTAACACTGGACACGATTCTGGACACACTATGAACTCACTCTGGACACGATTCTGGACTGACTCTAGACACATTCTGGACTTATTCTAAACACATTCTGGACTGACTTTGGATACGATTTTGGACTGATTTTTGATAAGACTCTAGATTTTTTTTTGGACTGATTTTGGACACGATTCTGGACAGCTCCTGGACACATTCTTTATTGACACGATTCTAGACTGATTCTTGACACTTTTTGGACTGACTTTGTACACGAATTTGGACACATTTCTGGACAAATTTCTGGAATGATTCTGGACTGACTCTGGACTAACACTGGACACACTAAGAACTCACTTTGGACACAAATTTGGACTGATTCAAGACTAACTCTGGACACGATTCTGGACACGAATGTGAACATGTTGGCCTTTTGGTCTTAATCTATATTAATTTTGATGATTAATTAAACTAATCTTAATCAATCAACCTAATCAATCAAAGTGAGCAAACACGATTACACACATTGGATATATACTTGTATACTTGCAATCATCTTAATAGGTTGATCAAGATAATCAACAAAAGGAGTATTGGGACAAAGACATCAAGACTCAAGATTTGTAATCAAAGCTTTGGACCAAGACATGTAATTCGGTCCACCGAACACCAATCGGTAACCTAAATTCTTCCCACCAGTAAAACTTAGGTGTTATCTGGAATTGCCCCGACGGAAGACCGAATCACCTCCCGTCAACCGAATAGCCCTGGACCGGTTTTGGACTTTGCTCCAACGACCGCTTTTGAACAAAGTCCCTAGAGCCCAATTGATTTGTCCTAATTCGGATGACCGAATATCTATCGGTCAACCGAGTCCTTTTTGACTTTAGACGCCAAACGACTATTTACACGTGGCACTTGACCGTTGTACCCAATGACTATTTGAGCTATAACTGTCAGCGCAAAACCCGTACTAACTTCGGTCTACCGACGTATACACAATCAACCAAACTTGAGTAGATCAGAGCCCAATCAATCTTACTGTCCACCTTGGAACGGTCAACCGAATGGAATTCGGTTAACCGAAATTAATTAGGGTTAAATTGTTAAAAACTACTGGAAGTTGGAGAACGGTGATCCTAGCCCTATTCGGTCAACTGTATGCTTAACTGAGACCAATTCTTCGGACTACCATTCTGTTAACGGTCGACCAAATGTGCATAGAAATCTGCTCGAGCTTAAGTCACATCTTGCATTCCTATTGGTCCATTTCCCCACCAACTCCCAGATGGCTAGTAGAGCTTGAGAACTTATAAATAGGACCCATTTGTTGGTTTTGAGACTCTTGAACTCTCTCTATCAATCCAATACTCAAAGTCAAATCCTTTTCATCTTCAAGCTCCCAATCCTCAACACTCAAGCCAAAACTTCACCACTTGCATATGTAATTCCATATCCATATCCAAGTGTGCTCAAGTATAGAGTGTTAGTTAGATTGTGATTTTGTCTCCCTATTCAAGAATCACCAAAGAGTTCTAACACTTCGAGGAAGCTCCCTCTCGGGTTGTGAGAGGAGACACGAGCGAGGCGAGGTTGTTCGCGAGGTTCAGTTGTTGTAAACGACGTTGATCTCGGCCCGGAATGGAGATCAGTTAGTTGAACCGTAAGCGAGGCTTGCAAGGAGGACTAGGACCGGGTGCGGTGCCGAACCTCTCTAAACTCCGGTGTCATCGATTTTGTGGTTTGCACGTTTTTATCTCTTAATCATTTACTTAGTGTTTTAATTCCGCATTTATCTAGCGATTAGATGGCCTTAGATCCTAACAGAACAGTCGTGTCCTTTTTGGGAATTTGGACAATCTTGTTCTTTTGGGAAACAAATTGTTTCCTTCTCGGGAATCATAAATTGTTGGTGATTTAAAATGAATGATTCTCCTTATGGAAAGCTGACCTGACAGCTGACATTGCAGCTGACACGGTGCGCGTCCGTTTATCAGCACCCTTTTGAAAAATCAAGTGTTTATCCCAAGTTAATAATTTCGAAATTTCAAGTATTTATCCCAAGTGTAGAAAACTCAATGACGAAATGTACTACAAACCATATAAATTAGGAAATGAAGTTAACAACAATAGTTGCTCCCTTTACTTTAACAACAAAAAAAATCTTTTATAGCAAGTAATACCCTAATTTCCCATCCTGAGCATGTTTGAAGGGCAAATAGAATGTTCTGGTGAACATTAGCAAGATTTAAGTACTTAATTACAACATGATAACTATAATCCACATACACAAGGTCATGGTATAATCCCTACTAATTCGGAAAGGGGTTTTCAAGACAAGGCTCGACGAACCTCCCATAACGACGCATACTTGTACCGTAATAGGACAAGCGTTTCCTAGACGTCCACTAGCTCCAGCTAACCGCCGCGCGGGAGAGATCGCCGACTACTCCGACGAAGCAAGCAACCAATTCGTGTTGCACATGATCTTGAACTTTAGATAATAACCCGTGGCATGCATGATATGTAATTTTTGGGTTGGTTGGCATTGTAAATAACTTCTGAAACAAGGCTACTTTCGATGGATTGGGTGGGACAACATGCGGAATAACATCAATTATTGGGGGTAAAACGATCCCAAAAAAAGGCATTAACCTCAATTGCATGGGAGCTACGAGAAGCTCATCCACCGAGCTTCTCCCTCCAAGCCAAAATGTCACCTTGGTTTGCGCACTGGGAGCCGGGATCTACTCGGCATTTGGATCACTTGCAAGTGTTAGTGTCAGGCCTGTCGGCTCTTCCGAGGTCGTGGAGTAGGATCGGAAAACATCCCAACGCCTCCTAAGACGGGGGCATTCATACCCACAGTCCACTTTTAGATTTATTGTATATTCCAATTAGTCCAAGTAGCAAGCTCGAGTCAATAATAGTCAATATTCCAATTGCTTCATCGTTTCAAACAACTCGTAGTTGCTGTAATTCGGATTAACAAACTATAGTCAATAATCTAAATTAACATACCATTTCTCGTTTCTTTTATATATATATATATATAAATAAAGAAGAAAAAGAAAATGGAAAGGGATAAGTAGCAGATTCGGGTGAGTTAACGTCGCCAACACCAACTCCGCGATCAAACCCTCGAGTGAGAAATTAGGGTTTCCTCTCGATCGAAAACCAGTCCACCGACCTCTCTCGCTCGATCGATCGCCCCTCACGATGAGCGGATCCGGCGTCGTCGGTAACGATCCAAACCCTAACTCCGTTCTGTCGCTTAATCCGCCTTCTTTTTCCTAAAGTTCAACGGATCGCATCGGATCCCCGTGAATGTTGAGTGTTTCTGTCGATCCGTTATAGATCGAGTCGTGGAAGTTTCGTTAGTGCTCGCTTTTTTCGGTTCTCGTTTGGGGAAGTGGTGTTTGTTGCTGTTTCTGTCTATTATCGATAGAAATTGCAGGTTAGTTGCTCGTATTAGTTATCTGATTATTGGATTAGTGGGTCGTTTACAAAATATATCGGATTGGGGGCTTGTGTTAGTGCGTTATGAGCTATTGACTTGTTGAAATCATCGGCAAAGCATCGTTGTTGTATTAGAGGACATCAAATGTTTTGCAAGACTTGTAGTCAACTATCAATTTAATGTCAACCACTATTGTATTATTAGATATTGTTCTTGCTATTGTAGCAGTTTAATGGTAATATAAATTTAAGAATTCGTTTAGAGTCTAGTCAATTCAGTTATCTATGAGTACACTAGTCCACGACAGTGATAGCATCAGAGCAAGCCTCCATAAAAATGAGCTGTTAAATTGCTTAAAGCTAGACATAAAAAAAGAAGCTTAAGCTAGAAGTTGCAATTGTGTTGCTTTGACTAACTTATTTGATTTATTATACTTATGATGTTGCATATTATGTGAATTGTGAAGATTAGTATTTTGTAATAAGTGTGTATAGTTTTAGATTTTTAGGTTCCTGTTCTGCATTGCTTGATGCAAACTTGACCTAAATGTTATGTTAGAATCTTTTTATATTAAATCATGCTTGCTCTGGCCTCCACCAATCCAGGTATAAACATTTTGGCAGTCTTGTTTTATATCTTATCGTTCATTACCACTAGTTTTAATGAATCAAATCAGTCTGTAGAGAGCTACTATAAATATTTATGCTTTTAAAATCATCATTGCAATTTCAATTTCTTGTGCATTACATCTGTGATGATTGCGCCAATTTTTTCAGTGGATGCCCTTGTATGCTGACTTTTAATATCATTATTGCAGTTCCAAGAAACTTCAGATTGCTCGAAGAGCTTGAGCGTGGAGAGAAGGGTATAGGAGATGGGTCTGTTAGTTATGGAATGGATGATGGGGATGACATTTACATGCGCTCATGGACTGGCACAATTATTGGGCCGCACAGCGTAAACTTTTCTTATTTCCCTTAGAAATGCTCCTGATTCTTTGTTATTAAAACAAATTCTCCTGATTATGCTTAGTGCTTAAGCCCAACTAAATCTTTGAACGTTGCAGTCTGTTCACGACGGACGCATCTATCAGCTGAAATTATTCTGTGACAAGGACTACCCAGAAAAGCCACCCACTGTTCGCTTTCATTCAAGGGTTAACATGACTTGTGTTAACGCTGATACTGGAGTGGTAATGCATCTCACCTTTATCATTCTACCAACATATGACGTAGACGCATAGGAGGGTTTTGCGGTTACGTAATTTATTTGTTGTTTGAACTTTCCTGATGTGCTTTCATGATTGTTTCTTTTTCCCCCCTTAAAGACACCAATACACCATCAACTTACTATAATTGTAATGCAGGTGGAGACCAAAAAGTTCTCTATTCTGGGAAACTGGCAAAGGGATTACACAATGGAGGACATACTGACCAATTTGAAGAAGGAAATGTCTGCTTCCCATAATAGAAAGCTTCCTCAGCCTCCAGAAGGTACCTTCTTTTAGAGCAAGTGCCAGAGAAGTTGGATGTTGCTTTAGTCGGTGTCTGGTCAATGCAATGTGGTTTGTTTGGAATAGTATTCCTGATAATTCATTTAGTGACCGAAGGTGTATCCATCTGAAGTGGAAATAACTCTACATTCTGGTATCAAAATCCATTGGTGGTCTTTGTACTTCCCTTGAGGTTAACGTTTGCTTTATGTGCTGAGTATGTTTGTTACTGGAGAATAACATTGCACGTTGGGTGCTGGTTTCTATAGATTGTGTGGAGATAGTTCCATCCCTATATTCTGGGCCAGAATTTGTTACTTTGCAGGATGGTACTAATAAGGTCTTATTTTTGCTCGATGTTTAGTTAAATTACCCCGTTATTGAATTGTTTCTCGTGAATTACTTCCAACAATAATTTCGAAACTCCATTCACCCGTCCGACAATCTTCTTCAGTTGCTCCAGCCCGAAGAGAAATCATTTGATGTTCCCTTCAATCCTCTTCTATTGCCTTTCTGCTGCTTATCTTTTTCCAGTTCATCTGTAACTATAAGTTTATCCACTAGGCTGAAACGGTGCAAATTTGAGGAGTCGAAGTTCCTTCGAACCCGACTTGTACTTTGTTTTAATGGTCTGAGACGTTCCTTTCTTCAAGCCAATCCAAAAATATCTAAAATGGTTTGTGTGCATCCCCAGCAGCAACATGCTACCATGTCAGAACTAATTTCGTCGGATGTGTTTAGGAGGGAGTTTTCTCGCTTCTTCGCAAGTGATTTGAACCGCTACACGGGGAAGGTTTCATGGTACTTAATTTAACTGGGAGCTTGACAAATTCATGACATTTGGAAGTGAAATGTCTTAAGCTAAGGAGCTTCATTACCTAACAACCTGACATTAAGTAAACCACCTTAGACTTAAAAGAAGAAAGATTGAAAGGGAAAAAGTAATCCCCGATCTCTTTATCAGAAGCTTCGCTGTGTTAACTTTGACCAGGGGCGAATAGAAACCTGTATAGTGCTTTATTCCATCTTATGCTTTGAATAGCAAACATGGTATTTCCATTTGTTATTTCCTACAGGTTTTATTAGCTTAAAATAAGCTAACATAACATGAAAAATGAGGTCTACATATTTCGCCTCAATGCTCGTGACTTCAAAGCATTACCTCACGTAACTCCTAAAAATAAGTTTCTCGTATTCCCTTATCACCAATTTAATCATTTTAGTACAAATCTCCAACATGTAATATAGTTCCCATAATGAGATCTAATACAAAACTCGCCATACCAGAAAGTGAACCCCAGAAAAGTGTGGACAACCTAAATGAGATGTTTAAGAACATTGTGCCAGCATGCCGATGGGTAACTGACTAACTGCTGCAGAAATTTGGAGAACCCTTTAATTAACAAGATACGAAGAAAAATTCCATGTCCGCTAACTTAGCTGGATAACAGTGTTTCAGCAACAGTACTGGAAACTTCAACAAATTGCAGAAGACGACGCAGTTTCAAATGCAACAAACACGTGTTTCATTAAATTTGTATGTCAATTTGTCAAGGAACAATACTCCACATTTTTTCTTCCGAATCTAATTATTCAAACGTGGCAATTATATATCATGAGAAGAAGAAAAAAAGCAAAAGCTTACCAACCACTAACAGTGTTGTCACCTTGCATTGAATATGTGAAGATGAACTATAATATGAATAATTTCAAAGATATTAATTTTTGCTTGCTGCCATTTATACTCAACGATACAATACAAAACAAGCAGTGCTACACTGTGGGAGGATATCCATGATTTACTGTTGCCCCTGACATTCGAAAGTTACTTCTCAGGCTCCACTCATGACAGCACTCTAGAGCAAGCCGGAATGCAGTTCCCAATCCTAGCACAATAAGGACACCTACAAAGTATAGAAAGGAAACATAAATTAAATACTTTCTCCAAAAAACTACTGAAAGAATTTTCCAGGCACAACAGTTGAGGTTAAAATCATTTCGAGAAAAAAAAGTTGAGGTTAACATAAAAGTGCCACTTGAAAATTTCACAAATCCAGCATAGATAGCTACCAATGACATACCAATTATGATGTTCACAGGCAAGGCAGAGACACCAAGAGAAACTGATATTAGCACATCCAGAAGGAGACCTCCAATTAGGATGGAGAAAGCTACCCAAAGTGGGCTGAAGCATCCCTGTTAGTTGTTCAAAGATTAAGCCTCTAATATGATTGTTTTTAACAATGGATACAATTGATAAACTAATAAATTTATATTAATATGGTAAAGTAACAGAACTGATAATAAAATCCAACAAGACAAAGCTATAAATCATCCTTACACGTTGCCCCCGCACGGTACGAGAGCCTCCTGATGCTGCATCAACCCTCCAAACCCAATAATTTGACTGCTGTTACAAAACAAAACAAATAAGCCATTCCAATACAAACTTGTGAGTTCTTTTTAATTATAATTTTCGAAGGTAAGAACATCAGCAAATATGCCATAAATTTCATTTCTTACAAATATGAATTAAGATAATTATAAAACGCATGACGGTCTAGACGTTGATAACTGAATCAAGATAAAAGCATGTATGATGGCGTGAAGAATGAATGAAAGAAAACGTGCATCCATATCAATGATACTTACACTTGGCAAGGAATCTGGTGATGGGACATTAGCAGCAACTTGCCTGTGGAATATGGTTATCAGCTGATTTGATTCATTAAACAACAACCAATCAAAGTAGTCGCTTACTGGCATATCTCGCATTTATTTGAACCTCTAGTGCGGAACCACATGTCTATACATGATCGATGGGCCTTTGCAAGTTCACCGCGACATCTACATCCAAGGTCCAGTAAAGCTTCTTCGGTTTCCTGGTGGCATACTCTGGTCAAATGTCATGAGGGTAGCTAATTACACTTCAATGTTAATACATAACTAAAAAACAAGTCTATCAATCCACGTTTAGCCGCAAGCAAAATAAGCAGCTTAATCAATAATACATGACTCAATTAAGGCTCTTCCAACCACATACAATTCTTCTACTGTTTCCTCTTTTACTAGCAAAACAAATCATCACAACTCCTCAAATTCAGACATGAGGTTTATCCACTGCCACACTAAATAGCTCCAACCAAAGGAAACAAGAAATGAACTCTCTAAATAATACAACTTACAATCTCTCTAGGCACAACAGAAATATATAGCCACATATACCAAACTACCAATGAAGCATATAAGTACCACAAAAAAATGAAACAACAACAATATATCTCTAAAGAGCAGATCTTCCCACTACAAATTCAACAACCATGCCGCCGACATCAACACTACAACTGTTAGAATCGTAAGTTTTGCTTAAGATAAACTAAACTTATTGGATGATTAATTAGGTTAATTGAGTGGTTTAAGTGAATTACATGGTATTTATCTTTTGGCTTGGAAACAGGTGACGTGGTGGATGCATGGAAGGTGAGGGATGACTTGGGGGATGAGGTGTTGGAATATGGTTGGAGGATGTGAAGGTGTTGGTTTAAAGGATTCATATATATAGAGTATGATGAGGTTAAAACGTGAAGAATGGTTTTTGCTCGTAACGTGAGGAGTTTAAGTGAGGCGTGAGAGAGGGGTAGTGAAGAGATGAAGTGAGTTGAGAAGAAGAAGATGAAGACTTTGAGGCAAGTACTGATTCGTTATTCTTCAGTTTCATATCATGTTTGTCCCTCTTGATATTCGTAGTTGCATGCATGCTGAGTATTGATGTTGATTTTATGGATATGCATAAGGGTGAGCATCAGTCCGGACCGGACCCGGATTCTCTCCAGGGTCCGGACCGAATACCGGACAAGTCAGGTTCGGTCTGGACCGAACCCGGACCGATCGGTCCGGTCCGGTCCAAAAACCCGGACCGGACCAAACTTTTGTGGGGATTATTGGGTTTTGGTCCGGAACTGGACCGGACTGAAACCTGAATCGCTCTGATGGGCCGGACCGAAACCCGGACCGGTTGGTTTCGATCCAGACCGAACCCGGACCGAACCGGACCGGAAGTTGCTCTCCCCTAGATATGCATATGATTGTATGGTGGTGTTTCGGTCGACATGTCCTGTGGTTGTGTGTATGTTTCTGGCAGAGCAACTTAGGAAAGAGCTGCCTAGCGGACAGCGTGGAGCCACCCGAGAGAGGAAATGGTTGTCTGTCGTTAGTGTGAAGCTACCAAGTGTGCGTCTGACTGATTGATAGATTTCAGAAGCACAGGATGTGGTCGAATCCGAATGGGGGTTCAAGATTGTTATGCATGCATTTTATTTGTGATGCATGTCTCTTGATTGTGCTTATTGACTGAATGTCATATTCTGTATTATTTTCCACATGATTATAATTCTGATTGATTGACGGTTGGAACTTGCGGGCTGTCGAGCTCACAAATTGTTGATTATATTTTTCAGATTATTATAGGCCTATCAGATGGATTTAAATATCAGAGTGCACAACGGTCAGGATCGTGGATCGTATCTTAACGCACCGGGTTCGGACGGGTGAGCACATGTCCGGGCTCGGGGCGTTACAACAACAGACACCAACCATAATTAAGCACACATACAATTAAATTCGTTAACCCAAATCACCAACTAAGCTCGAAACACCAACAAAAATCAAATGTTGAAACAACACTAATACACCCGAAAAGAGCACTTTATGGACTTCAAATCCAACAATCAAATTTAGAAACAGCAACACTACACATGAATCCAACAAACCCAATCAATCCAAGCACAGAAACTGAGCTAAAAACCGAACAGAAATCAAATTTAGAAACAACACATCATAAGTAAAAAAAAGAAGAAACCGAACCAATCCAAAAACAGAAAGCAACAATCGATGTTCCGATTCCAACCTGCACACCTCGTGGACGCTGTCGCTCCTCGGCAAGACCCCCTTCTTCGACCCCACCACCACCGCCACCATCTCCATCTCCATATCCTTCTCATTCTCCTTCTTGTTATCCTCGGGTTCCTCGACCCGGATCGAGACCCTGTCGTCGGGCCTCACATTCGAGCCGCTCGCCTCGTCGTCCTTCTCCTCGACCCTCCCGTCCTCCTCATCCCGCATCGAGTTCCAGCTCAAACCCTAACCCTAACCCTAACCCTAACCCTAACGAGTCGAGGCGTAAAGGCGAAATCTTTTTGGGAAGAGAGGGGAGTGGTGGTGATGGGTAAGGGTAACCAACCGTCACGTCAGCTGAACGGCAACAAACAAACACACTAGTGTGGCGGAAAGAAGTTGAGATTTTTTTTTTTAAATTTCGAATTTTGTGGTTTGGTGGGCTTTATTTGTTACCCGTGATTTCGCTAATCTTATTTTACCAGACTAGTTGCGGTTCTAAACTAGAGATGACTTAATATTAGACATTTGCATGTATTTTTTATCTACTTCAAGAAGTTTTTTAAAGATCTAAAGTATGATTTCACACCGTCAAACAGATACACTACATCCTGGGAGATGTTTGATGTGTTTTTTTTACATTCATGTCACGGAAAAATATTATGTTATATTTCATGTCATCGTTGTATTTTTCTTGACTTCGTTACGAAACATCTATATTTATACTTATACAATTACGAAAGTGCTTTATTTGTGTCTATGTTATTCGATTAATTATGATCAATTTTTTTTTGTCCCCACGGTTGTAAATTCAGTCCCCCAAACGTTCACCTTGATCTTAAATTTTTAACTCTTCTTAATGAAATCTCAATCTTAATAATTAAGTTTCATTCAAATGTGTAAGTCACAAATCTAATTATTCTGTAGCATTTGGTGTGGAAATGTGGTTTTTAAGGTTATAGGTGGATTTGGAGAAGAAAGATTTTCATTTCCTGATGATAACGGGAATAGAGATGAGGAATTAAAATATGGAAATCACTTTAATGAAGCAGGATTTTAGGAAGACATAAAACTACACTCAGCCTAATATATGTACTACGTACATCATTAGCAGGGCGCATCTACCATGAGTTGGGGGTATGCAAGCGCATACTCGAATTTTTTCGTAAAAATAACGCATATTAGGTTCCTAATATCAATACTATATCAACCGAGTAGTGCTTTTAACACAATAAGGTGTAGATTTACACTGTTTACAATAAATTTCATTATTATATTTCAAAGTTCATGCCTCAAACTTAAATATCCATAACGAGACTAGTAAGTTTTGCTTAATTTACTTTTAAAGGGGAAATATACACTAAGATTTAAGTTCTACCATAAGTAGTGCTGATTTTTTAGATCACATTTGAATATGGATATTAATTACTAGGCAAGACAACTACTTTTATTTTGATTTAGAATAATTGACCATCCAGTTTATTTTCGGGTGCTACTATTAAGCATATAGTATTTTTTTTCTTTATTTTGTTGTTATTTCAAATTATCTTATTTATTACTTTATGACTACATACCTAATTTCAAATTTCTGGATAAGACACTAATATTCGTTAGTGAGAAGAGTCCACAGTCCACACTTGTTGAATGAAACCTCGAATATTAGTGTGGTAATTACTAAAAAAGGTGATCGTGGTTTTCTGACCAACTTCGGCTCCTCGAATTTATCACCAACGTCTCAAAGAAAGGGGAAAAAGTAAAGTTGTATCTATAGTTTGTGTTACGATAAATCAGTGGACTCGTATAATTAATGGCGATTTGTCTAGAAATGTAGTACGTGGAAAACGTTTTCAACGCTACTTTTACTCTTGTTCAATACAATTAACTTGTACCTTCCAAACTACTGATGCGTTTAGGTTACAAATTAAACTTCAGTCAAATTCTAAAAAAGAAAAAGAAAAAGGAAATTCGATTTGAACATCAAAATATAACTACTGCAAATATCCTTTCCTTGAGAGTGCTTTAGTGATCAGTAGTGGTCAGAAAGTCAAGTTTAGAAAAATTGTGTGTCCATCTTCTTTATTTCCATTCCTCTTTTTTCTTACGGGATGTTTCACCACTTCTAGCTTGTTATCTAAAGAAGATTCAATAATTAAATGTCTCTCACGATGTGGTCTGAAACATCCCGAAACAGCGGAAATTTAAAAATTTAAACAATCAAGAGATTATCAGAATAAACTCATCAACGGGAATGTTACTCAGATAAATCCACAGTCGGTGCACCAATAATACAACAGAGTTTGCCAAAAGACGTGATTACAACAATACAATGAAAAGACAGGTAAAACAATCACGACGACCTCGAAGAGTCCGATGAGGATCCTGACCCCAAAATGTGTGCGCCCGCTGTCACCACCCGATAGAACCTACTGTGGTCCTGAAACATGAATCAAACAACGATGCTTGAGTTTCCCATTAGGAAACCCCGTATGCCAAGCTCACCTATATGCATGCAATAGTACGGTAACTGAACCTATCATACTAGTAGCATGTCATATCACATCTGCAATGCATCAAATCCCTCCAAGGGTAAACGGGACCTCAGTCCAACAACAACGACCCTCAACAGGGTCCACAAGGACATCAGTCCAGCAACAACAATGGGTCTTCCTTGGAAACCTACCATTAGGAAACCCCGTACGCGACGCGTCCCCCCACACGCGACTACACGAGCCAAAGGGATCGGTGAGGAGTGTCCGCACTTCCGCGCAAAGAACCACGTGGTCTACACCACCTTCGACGGAGCCGTAGCCCGGTCGGTCAACATCCCAGGATAGGTGCCCAATCGGGGATCATCGCTGACACAACATCAGCGGCATCACCGGCGGTACAACATACGTCTGACACAACATCGGACGACACAACCACAAGCCGGAACATCGTCGGCACCATCATCGCCGGCAAAAACCTCGGCGGCATCGCCGGCACAACCTCGGCGGTACAACATACGTCCGGCACAACATCGGACGGGTCCAGACCGTAGTCTGTAGGGTCATCATGCTCCACGAGCCAAACGTCAACACGCATTGGGATCCGCGATCCCTCAGGTCTGCTACTCATCAGAGAGTAAGACAACAACACGTCACACCACGTCCAATAAGGAGGTGGCACGACCCAAGCGTCCACACTCTTCCACACGGCGGTCCGTGGGCGGCACGAGCACGTACCCGCCGTCACCTCCCGGCTCACGCTCTAAGCGAGGACACGGGTTTCCGTGGACAGAGTTGACACAACACAGGGACCAGGAATTCAGTTCTGCAAACAAACGGTCGACTGAAAGAGCCTAACCGGTCGACCGTCTCCAACAGGTTTGGTCGACCGAAAGTCTACAATGGTCGAATTATTCTGCGCGTCACTTAAGTCCAAACGGTCGAACAGAAGTTTAAAATCGGTCGACCGAGCACGAAGTCAAAATCCGGAGTTGGTCAAAATCACCAAAGACTATTCGGTCGACCGACTCAGGGGTCCCGATCGACCGAAAACTACCAGGGTCATCCTAATAGTCTACGTCAGATAACGGTCGAACAATATACATAAATCGGTCGAACAACATGCATATACATCAAGTACACTTAAGTTCCGGTCGACCCCAAAACAAGGGACGGTCGACCGAAAACCGATAGTAGGCCTCCAACTCACCAACACATAAGCAACCGGTCGACCGCCACAATGACATCGTTCGACCGATGTTGGTTAAAGTCGGGCAAAAAGGAAAAACCGGTCGAACGTTGGTCGACAGCTGATGAGAATTAAATTTATACCGCAAGTGCACGGCGTCAATGAAGACGCGGCAAGTACGGGTCGAACACAAGGAGGGAGAGATATTGTTATTTGTGTGATTTTCGATTTAGGGAAAGAAAGGGAGAGAAATAAAGTTTGGTTTAAGATTTTTTGTTTTTAATTTTCTAAAGCACGAAACATGAACAAATAAAACTAAAACAAGAACAAAGATGGTGAATTCCGTCGGGTGGGGGTTTAGATATCAGGTTTAGATTAGAGAATTCTGAAACTTATAATAAATCACATTAGTTATGAAGCATTACATGATAAATGATTCAACATAAACTCAAGTAATCAAAATATACTAATACGAAATTAAAATAATAACTTTATTCTCTTCTCATCACCCTAAATCCGTCACCCCCACACTTTGGAAAGAGTTAGTTAGAAACTCATGGATAGAAGGAAGGAGAAGGGGTCCTAGAGAAACTACAAAAGAAAACTAAAAACATAAAAATAAAATAACAGAATTTTATTGCTAAAATATGGAACAAAAACTAAGGACTAAGGACAAGGACCCTCACAACATCGTTTCGAGGCTATTTATAGCCGATACAAGTAACCCTAATATGAAATAGGAAAGTACACGCGTCAACACACGACTGGACAAAATCCGGGGCCACGGATCGCAAGGGGGGCGGCGGAATCGCCGCATATTACACATAAGGTGCGGCGGAAACGCCGCAATATTCGCTCTGATTTAATCTGGATTTTTCCTGTGTTTATGGTATGATTTCAATGTCCTTTGCGCATCCAGATGATTTCTTTCCTTTCTTTTGAGCTCCGAATTAATTCTTCATATATTTGGAGATCCAAATTGATTTTTCTTTAAAACTTCTTTAATTTGCAGTCGGGTCCTCGACCTTGTGCAATTAAGTCCCTGACTACTTTTGTGCTTAAGTCCTTGGCCTTTTTGTAATTAGGTCCTTGAATGCTTTTATGCTTGGATGAACTTCCATTTGAATCCCGATAATCTTGAACTTGATCTTTATGACAGAAATGAGTCTCTTGCACACATTTATGCTCGGGATATGGGTAATTTGCATTCAGGTCCCTGTATTCTGTAAATAAGACTAAACACATACCTTAGTAGCATTTATTGATATAAAATTAATCTCAATGAAAGACATATGATGCAATGTATGCAATGCATCAACAACAACCTTGCGCCAGCCAAGGATTTTACGCCGTTTCTCGTCGCCGGCGAGGTCTCCAACCTCCCACGACTGACCACAACTTCCCACTAACGTGGGGTACAATAAAAACACACTAGAAGTCGGCATACCTCTTCAAAGCGATCGACGACGCCCGCCGGGGAACTCAAGACACCACCTCCGGTCCGCACCAGCACGCGTGCCTCCTCGCACGCCGACCTCCGAGCCTCATGCCGGAGCCTCCTCACCCACGCCTGGTTCGCCGGAAAGGAAGAGAGAAAGTGAGAGAGAGTGAGAGGTGAGTGTGGTTTTCTCTCCAACCAAGCACAAAACCCAACCAACCCATCACCCTACACCCCTACTCCATCACACCACACAACCCACCACTATTCCTTCCCTCCTTCCCCATGCTAATCCCCCACTAAACTCGGGATTAGCCACTAAGCAAGGATTAGGGGCTAACAACCTACGCTCCTTAAAAGGATTTCGTCCCGAAATCAAACAAACAACTCACCGAAAAGTTCCGGGTACTGCTTCCGAACTTCCTCCTCAATCTCCCAAGTGGCCTCGCGCTCACTGTGATGCTGCCATCAGACCTTCACCATCGGAATGGTCCTCCTGAGCTGGTGATCCATACAATCAACGATCTCAACTGGTTTTTCCTCGAGCGACAAGTCCTGCTGGATCTCTGGCACTACAATCTCGATCACGTGAGCTGGATCTGCATTGTACTTCCTCAGCATCGATACATGGAAGACGTTGTGAAGACCCGAAAACTGCGGTGACAATGCAATCCGGTAGGCAACCTCTCCAACTCGGTCGAGGATCTCAAACGGCTCAACATACCGCGGACTGAGCTTCCCCTTCTTCCCAAACCTCATGACTCCCCGAGCAGGGGAGATCTTCAGAAACACGTGGTCACCAACCTCAAAGCTCAACGCCCGTCTGCGTCTGTCGGCATAACTCTTCTACCTACTCTGTGTTGTGGTCAATCTCCTCCGGATCACATCCACCTTCTCTTCATACATCTGCACGAGCTCTGGCCCCACTAACTGCCTCTCGCCCACATCACTCCATCATACCGGTGATCTGCATGGCCTCCCGTATAATGCCTTGTACGGTGTCATCCCAATACTTGAATGGTAGTTGTTGTTGTAGGCGAACTCTATCAACGGCAGGTGCTCATCTCAGTGTCCTGACCAATCCAATGTGCATGCTCCCACCATATCCTCCACGATCTGGATCGTCCTCTCTGACTGACCATCTGTCTGTGGGTGAAACGCTGTACTGAACCTCAGTCGTGTCCCCAAAGCCTGCTGCAGACTCCCCCAAAACCAGGATGTAAACCTGGGATCTCGATCAGAGATGATGCTCACTAGTACTCCGTGCAGTCTGACTATCTCCTCCACGTACAACTTAGCTAGACCCTCCAGAGGCAACGTGGTCCTGATCGCTAAGAAGTGCGCCGACTTGGTCAGTCGATCGACTATCACCCAAATCGCGTCGTGAAATCTCCTCGTCTTCGGCAGCCCCGTGACAAAATCCATCGTCACGTGCTCTCACTTCCACTCGGGAAGCTCCATACACTGCATCGGCCCCGCTGGTCGCTGATGCTCAATCTTCACCTGCTGACAAACTAAGCACCGACTCACGAACTCCGTAATATCTCTCTTCCCGCCCTTCCACCTGAAGTTCCGCTGCAGGTCCGTGTACATCTTCGTACTCCCAGGGTGGATGGTAAATCTCGCTCGGTGTGCCTCCTCCATGATGTCATCTCTTAACCCATCAACCTTCGGCACCCAGATCCGACTCCTGAACCTCAGACCACCATCAAGCCCCACACTGAAGTCTGATCCATCTCTGACAGTCAACTGTAATAGACCAGCTAACTCCTCATCATCACGCTGAGCCTGCACAACACGTAAGATGGTTTGCGGCTCCACCCGAAGCCCAGCAATCACTGCTCGCTCAGGGCCCTCTGTGAACGACCTCCACTCTGACAACGTCTCGAGTAACCTCCACTCCTGAATGCACAAACTAGCAACTGCCACCTCAACCTTCCTGCTCAGTGCATCCGCAACTGAATTCGCCTTCCCCGGATGATAGGAAATGGTGAAGTCATAGTCCTTAATGAACTCGAGTCATCTGCGCTGCCTCATATTCAGCTCCTTCTGCGAGAATAGATACTTCAGGCTTTGATGATCTGTGAAGACCTCGAACTGCTCTCCATAAAGATAATGTCGCCAGGTCTTCAATGCGTGAACCACCGCCGCTAACTCCAGATCATGAGTAGGGTAGTTCTTCTTGTGCACCTTCAGCTGCCTCGAAGCGTACGCCACGACCTTCCCGTGCTGCATCAGAACACAGCCCAAGCCAACCCCTGACGCATCGCTGTAAATCACATAGCCTCCGCTGCCACTTGGTAGCGTCAGAATCGGTGCTGTCGTCAGTCGCCTCTTCATTTCCTGGAAACTGTCCTCACACTTCTGGGACCAAACGAACTTGACACCTTTCTGCGTCAATGCTGTCAGCGGCGAAGCAAGTCTGGAAAAATCCTGAATAAACCGTCTGTAATACCCAGCAAGTCCCACGAAGTTCCTGATCTCTGACACGCTTGTCGGGGCTCTCCACTGAGTCACAACTTCAACCTTCGCCGGATCCACTGAAATCTCATCTGCTAACACAATATGCCCTAGAAATGCCACCGATCCAACCAAAACTCGCACTTTGTGTACTTGGCATACAACTCCAGATCTCTCAAGATGCCAAGCACAATCCTCAGGTGCTCCCGGTGTTGCTCCCTGTCAGGCGAGTACACCAAGATGTCATCCACAAACACCACGACAAAACTGTCGAGGTATGGCTGGAAAGTTCTATTCATCAGGTCCATGAATGTTGTAGGTGCATTCGTCAGTCCAAACGGCATCACCAAGAACATCGGCCTCTCTCATCCGTAACTAGTGATAACCCAAATGCAGATCAATATTTGAGAACACTCTCGCTGTCTGCAACTGATCAAACAGATCATCAATCCTGGGCAAAGGGTATCGGTTCCTGACGGTAACCTTATTCAATATCTTGTAGTCGATGCACATCCGCAACGACCCATCCTTCTTCTTCACGAACAACACAGGCGCTCCCTACGGCGAGACACTCGGTCGGATAAACCCGGAGTCCATCAACTCCTGCAACTTCTTCTTCAACTCTGTCAACTCAGCAGGTGCCATCCGATAAGGTGCCTTCGACTGGGGTGTCGTGCCCGCCACCAACTCAATGCCGAACTCGATCTCTCGGTGCGACGACAAACGAGGAATATCTGCAGGAAACACCTCTGGAAACTCCCGCACCACCTCTATATCCTCGAACCTCCCAGCCTCAGGATCAGGAACAACTAAGGTCGCCACAAACGCTCTGTAACCCTGACGCAATAGCCTTTGTGCCTTAACCGCAGACACAATCAGGCGACCTCCTCTACTCCCTGTCCCTCTGATCAACACTTCAGGCGCGTCCTCCCTCGGAATAAGGATCTTCTTCTCGCGGCAAAAGACTCGCACATCATACTGTGATAGCCAGTCCATCCCAAGTATGACGTCGAAGTCCTCCATCGGTAGCAAGACCAGATCTGCCGGAAAATCATGGTCTCCCAAAACAACTGTGGTGCCGGGGAGGAAGCTCCACACAATGCCCACCTCACCCATGGGCGTACTGACTTCCAACAAATCAGTCAGTAGCTCAGGGGTCCGATCCAACTCGCCAGCAAACTTCTCCGAAATGAAGGAGTGTGTGGCACCGCAATCAAATAAAACACGAGCAACCAAACCTGAAATGACAAGGGTACCTTCCACAACAGTGTTGGAGTCCTTCGCCTCCTCAGCCCGGACGGTGAAGACTAGTCCTGCTCTCCTCGTCTGGTTCCTGAGACCGGTGGTCCTGGCATCCTGCTCGTCTCGCCGTGCCTGCTCGGGCAATCCCAGATAAAATGTCCCATCTGACCGCAACCCAAGCATGCACCTGTACGTCGGAGGCACTCCTGACCCGGATGAGATCTCCCGTAACTACCGCACGCACCAGACTGACGTGATCCTCCTCCATCAACCCGGGGCCTCTTTGCCCGGGTTCCCAGTGGGACGTCCAACTGCACGTCCTCCCGTGCTCACTGGTGGCTTCCGCGCCTCCTGGTAATTCTCCTAGTAGTCCTGATCGATGATAGTAGCATACTTCACCGCATCCGTCAGGGTCTGTGGCATACTGGTAATCACCCGCGACCTGAGCTGCTTCCTCAGCCCCTTGATGAACTTCCGTGCACACTGCTCGGGCGTCACGTAAGTCTCCGAACAATAACGCTCAAGGGCGTTAAACCTGTTGATGTAACTAGCCAAGGACATCTCCTTCTGCTCGAGGACCAAGAACTCATCCTTCTTCCTATCTCTGACGTGTTGCGGAAAGAACTGCTGGTTGAACTCCACAAGGAATTCCTCCCAACTCACGTCAAATCGGTCAGCAAACACCACAGCAGATGTGGTCCTCCACCAGTTTGCTGCCTCTCCATCCAGCACATAGGTGGCCAGGCTCACCATCCGCTCCGGTACACAGCCAATCGCCCGGAAAATCCTCTGGATCTTAAAGACCCAATCCTCTACAGCCTCAGGGTCACTCCTGCGATCAAAACTTGGCAGGTGCTGCCTCATAAAGCGATCATGCTCCGCACCTGTCCCTGTATGCTCTGCCCTCGTTGCCTGACGCTCGAGGAACTCGCTCAACCTATCCCAGGTAGCGCCCTCAGTGGCATCACTGGCAACGCGCTCATTCGTGGCGTTCCTCACACGTCTCGGAGGCATCTGGCACGAGAAACAACTCAGAATCAGCCATGAATGCATGCTAAATGTAAAGTGCAACCTACACTACTACACTGGGTGATTTCTTTGGGAGCCACACATAGGGACCGACCGCTCTGATACCAAGTTGTAACATCCCGAAACAGCGGAAACTTAAAAATTTAAACAATCAAGAGATTATCAGAATAAACTCATCAACGGGAATGTTACTCAGATAAATCCACAGTCGGTGCACCAATAATACAACAGAGTTTGTCAAAAGACGTGATTACAACAATACAATGAAAAGACAGGTAAAACAATCACGACGACCTCAAAGAGTCCGATGAGGATCCTGACCCCAAAATGCGTGTGCCCGCTGTCACCACCCGATTGAACCTACTGCGGTCCTGAAACATGAATCAAACAACGATGCTTGAGTTTCCCATTAGGAAACCCCGTATGCCAAGCTCACCTATATGCATGCAATAGTACGGTAACTGAACCTATCATACTAGTAGTGTGTCATATCACATCTGCAATGCATCAAATCCCTCCAAGGGTAAACGGGACCTCAGTCCAACAACAACGACCCTCAACAGGGTCCACAAGGACATCAGTCCAGCAACAACAATGGGTCTCCCTCGGAAACCTACCGTAGGCACATACGGTCTTACGGACAGTACGCGACGCGTCCCCCCACACGCGACTACACGAGCCAAAGGGATCGGTGAGGAGTGTCCGCACTTCCGCGCAAAGAACCACGTGGTCTACACCACCTTCGACGGAGCCGTAGCCCGGTCGGTCAACATCCCAGGATAGGTGCCCAATCGGGGATCATCGCTGGCACAACATCAGCGACATCACCGGCGGTACAACATACGTCCGACACAACATCGGACGACACAACCACAAGTCGGATCATCGTCGACACCGTCATCGCCGGCAAAAACCTCGGCGGCATCGCCGGCACAACCTCGGCGGTACAGCATACGTCCGGCACAACATCGAACGGGTCCAGACCGTAGTCTGCAGGGTCATCATGCTCCACGAGCCAAACGTCAACACGCATTGGGATCCGCGATCCTTCAGGTCTGCTACTCATCAGAGAGTAAGGCAACAACACGTCACACCACGTCCAATAAGGAGGTGGCGCGACCCAAGCGTCCACACTCTTCCACACGGCGGTCCGTGGGCGGCACGAGCACATACCCGCCGTCACCTCCCGGCTCACGCTCTAAGCGAGGACACGGGTTTCCGTGGACAGAGTTGACACAACACAAGGACCAGGAATTCAGATCAGCAAACAAACGGTCAACGGAAAGAGCCTAACCGGTCGACCGTCTCCAACAGGTTCGGTCGACCGAAAGTGTACAACGGTCGAACTATTCTGCGCGTCACTTAAGTCCAAACGGTCGAACAGAAGTCTAAAACCGGTCGACCGAGCACGAGGTCAAAATCCGGAGTTGGTCAAAATCACCAAAGACTATTCGGTCGACCGACTCAGGGGTCCCGATCGACCGAAAACTACCAGGGTCATCGTAATAGTCTACGTCAGATAACGGTCGAACAATATACATAAATCGGTCGAACAACATGCATATACATCAAGTACACTTAAGTTCCGGTCGACCCCAAAACAAAGGACGGTTGACCGAAAACTGACAGTAGGCCTCCAACTCACCAGCACATAAGCAACCGGTTGACCGCCACAATAGCATCGTTCGACCGATGTTGGTTAAAGTCTGGTAAAAAGGTAAAATCGGTCGACCGTTGGTCGACAGCAACCTTGCGTCAGCCAAGGATTTTACGCCGTTTCTCGTCGCCGGCGAGGTATCCGACCTCCCACGACCAACCACAACTTCCCACTAACGTGGGGGACAATAAAAACACACTAGAAGTTGGCATACCTCTTCAAAGCGATCGACGACGCCCGCCGGGCAACTCAAGACACCACCTCCGATCCGCACCAGCACGCGTGCCTCCTCGCACGCCGACCTCCGCGCCTCACGCCGGAGTCTCCTCAGCCACGCCTGGTTCGCCGGAAAGGAAGAGAGAAAGTGAGAGAATGCAAGAGTGAGAGAGAGTGAGAGATGGGTGTGGTTTTCTCTCCAACCAAGCACAAAACCCAACCAACCCATCGCCCTACACCCCTACTCCATCACACCACACATCCCAGCACTATTCCTTCCCTCCTTCCCCATGCTAATCCCCCACTAAACCCGGGATTAGCCACTAAGCAAGGGTTAGGGGCTAACATGGTCTGCAAGAGCACTATAAAAAATAAGGTTAATTCGTTTTCTAAATTGTGTTCATTTGCTATTGATTTGAATTTAGAACTCTCATTGCGCGTGCCACCGTAAATTGCAAGTGCAAATTGTTATTAAAATCATTTTGTTAACTGAAAGTACAAAAGATTAAATATTCCTCCACTTGTGGGATGCATGCGATCGACGACAAATCATTCACATGAAACGGTCAGCATTTTTAATTTCAAAATAACAAGAACCTCAAAAGCTTCAGATTCTTAAAATATTTATTTCACCTCAGATGACATGCATGAAATGCTCAACTTTGCATAATTTAAGCAAGTGAGCAGTTACATATTAGGAGTGAGGAATTAAACTACTACGTACGTTCGAGATAGACCGGCCAACAACACAGGCTACTGGTTCATTTGTCTTGTAAACTAAGAAACATAGATGACTTGCATGATTGCATAATAACTAATTAAATAATAAGTATAGTTGCATATTGATGAATTCTCAAGAAACTTCAACTACTTTTGACACGTCAAAAGAAGTTGAATTTGTTCCGAACCATCCATACCTACTCGGCTATTTAGTTAGCTACTTGGTGTATACCATTCAGGAATTTTGAAGATTTCACATATTTAGGTCGGTTAGTTTGGGCTGGGTTTGGAAATAATTTTTTCAAAACTTAATTATATAGAACCATGATATATATTGGAATAATGTTTACGTGCAGGATGCAATCATACTAAAAAATTGACATCCATCTAAATTACACATGGTGTCCGGGAATGACTTCCAAAGACGTCTTTAATTATTTTCTGAAATCAGTTAACAATTGGAACAAGAGAGCTAGTAAATCACCAAATTAAAATCTCAGAAGTTATGGCTACTCGTAAATAAGATCAAACCAGGATGTTTGAGGATGAATGTTTGAAGTAACTATTTGTGAAATTGGGTTGATCCACCACGTCTACAAAATTCAAGTATTTAAGGGTCTTGGATATAATTCTATTATTGAGTGTTGAACATATCTTGTGTTTAGCAATTGTGACTATAGTACGACTGTACGCGCAATCAGAATTATTTTATTTGTGTCTATGCGCAGACAACATAGGTTCAAGTGAGTCACAAAGGTAGATAGACTTGCTCAGGTCCTATATGAAATTTGTCAATTTGGTTTGTCCATCACCTATACAAAACCAAAGTCTTTACATGAAGGATAATGAATTCAACTCTTTTATAGTGTTGTTCACATCTTGTATTTGGTAACGTGAGACTATTTGCTTGACCCTACTTACTTTAGATAAGCCTTCAAAGCATTTATGATCGATGATCTTCTTTAAAGCTAGAGATCTTCCGGTAGACCCGCAGGTACCACATTGCCTATACTAGATTCTATCTCTAATCCTAGCTATCTCAAAGTTTAAAGACCTATATTGTTGTAGAGGGTTGTTTATCGTGTTATGTCGTGTACTATCGTGTCATGTAACAATTTTATGCTAATAGGATGTTTGATTATCAATACTTAACTCAAGATATTGTGTCTCAATATCCATACCCAAACTTGACTTGATACGATATGGTGTATATACAATATTGTCTGTTATGTACACGATTTTAAGTCAGGTCATCTTACCCAAAACAAATACTACATGATAAGTACACAAAAGCACATTTTTTACATGAAAACACAATTTTTACATGAATTTACACGAAACTCATGTTAACAACATGTACACGAAAATATGTTACATAGACTAAATCCATTTTCCACTCATATTGTACAAAACTTGCACCTAAACTAAAATACCTTGCATATTTCAAACTTCAAAGAAATAAAGCCAAACATTTGATAAAATATAATTAAACATTCAATGTAAGTCAAGTCAAATAACAAGTTCTAGCATAAAGAGTTTGCATGACAATTTCAAATAATGGACTTTTCACTTATTACAAAAATATGGTAGCCTATCAAGTATTTTACTGTGTATTCATGTACTATCGTGTATTCGTGGACTCAAATACCCATAGTATCATGTCGTATATTTGTATCCAAGACCCACACCCAAGCCAAACCTAATAAGGTATCGCGCCCAACCATCCTTATCAAATTCCAACCCGATAAGATATTGTGTCTACCCAAATCCGGTATTATCATATTGTGTTATCGTGTTAGTATCTATTTTTGTATGCCTAGTTTTACTACTTGGTTGGATCTATTTTACTACTCAACAACTAGAAACGCCTCATCTTATAGAATAAAGTTTAGGGTCAATTACAATTTTTCCCATGAACTATGCATTGGTATCACTTTGTACTCCTAAACTTTCAAAGTTAACAGTTACCTCCCCTGAACTTTCATTTTGTAACACTTTGCCCCCCTTGAACTTCAAAAAATCATTATTTAACACACACTCGACGTTTTTTTCTAATTTTTTTGTTGTATCCCTAATACACTTCTAAACCTATATTTACGTGAAAGTTTGGATGAAAACGAGATCGGATATGGTTAGAATCACTCAATCAGACACAAATTCTAACCATATCTGACTTTCGTTTCCATCTAAACTTCCACGTAAATATAGGTTTAGGAGTGTATTACGTATACAACAAAAAAACTAGAAAAAAACGTGGAGTGTGTGTTAAATAATGAATTTTTGAAGTTCAATGGGGCAAAATGTTACAAAATGAAAGTTCAGGAGAAGTAATTGTTAACTTTGAAAGTTCAGGAGTGCAAAGTGATACCAATGCATAGTTCAAGGGAGCAAATTGTAATTAACCCTAGTTAACTAGTTTCTTTCCCTCAGACAATTACAATGCAACACCAATCATAGTCAATAATATTTTATAGTGCAATCTTATAATCCAACCCAATTTACCCAATATCTAGACATTAATTTGTCTAGGTATTTTCTACTTACTATCAACACCCACTTACTATCCGATCTAATTAACTCTATCACCCTACTAAACATGTTAACTTATTATCTCTTGCACCTTCCATTCTCACCTACAAATAGGACTCCTCTCTACCCGCACGAAGCATCTCTCTAACATTAATCATCTTCATTTAATTGTGATAAGTGAGTGAGTGTTTGTAGTGTACGTTGTCTTATGAACTAAACAGTGTGGTGCAGTGTAGTATAGCGTGAGTTGTATGTGTAATAGTGTGTCATAAGTATTTGAGTTAGAAAGCTTATTTTGTCCAAGCAGGATGTTAAATCATAATCAAAATAAATAATACATCTGAATCTTCCAAAGCTTTAAGATTTATTTATTTTGAATACATTGCTGTGCACTTTCTCAATCCTGGTGAAAGTGTTGGATATTTAGGCTAGTGAATCTCAAATATTTAAATAATCAAACCACAATATTAATTAATTAAATAATTGAAATAAAATAAAATTATGACAAAAACAAATTCTATTTACCACATGACATGTCGAGCATCCGACAACATATGTACTGATTCAACTCTAACAATTCTTGGCAAATAGTATCAGCTTCGTCATTATAGTTTTAATAAAAACATTTATCTTAATTGTAAACTTAATGTCATTCAAGTTCTCAACGAAAACGACTAAAAAATGTTGTACATTACCACCACTATCAAGTAAGATTATTGTGGTAAACATGTATAGTATCAAAAAATCTGACAAAATTATTTTACTCGCTATTTTCATTTCAATGGTGCATTAACATGTCGGATATCAGGCTATATCTTTTAAGCACAATTTAACCTTTAAGATATGGTAGCGTGTAAAATTAAACAAAGCAAATTAATTTAAAATACCAGCAACATTAACGAATTAACGACGGTAAACTGAACAACCCTGTTTAATTAAATTTATTTATTTATTTAGTGAATAACCGAATAAGTCTTGAAATATTTTTATATTAACTTCAACATATGGCACATATTGAATATTTTCAAAAAAAACTTGAAAAAAACATGTTAACATGATTTTCTAATTTGATTAACACTAAGCATGGTTTGTTTATACGTTGAAACAGAAAAACAATGTTTTAAAAAGTGATAAACTATAAGATCATAAATCTAAAATCACTAAAATTATTATAGAGTTTCATTTCCTCGTACCTTATATGTTTTTTCTCTACCAAGCAAACCATATCAATTTTAAAAGCTAAAATATTCCAAATGTTAGTTTTAAACACAAAATAAAACATTTTCTATTAATTAATGTTTGTAATTCCACCAACCTAAAACCTTTCCAAACAATTTTTTCTGAGTTTCTCCATTATTGTTGAACTTAAGTTAGCTTTTAAACATTCAATTCGAACATATATGACATTTATTCAAATTTTAATATGTTATATTTTTTCGAATGAATAATGTATTTTTTTGTATGGTATTATATAGATATGAATATCTATTTTTATATCTGATCCAATATTTTTATTCGTCCTGCTTCCAAATGTGTTTTATCCGGACCATGTCTGTATTCATTTTGTAAAGACATGGATATCATTTTGTTGTATCCGTAATGATCTATATCCTTATTTGTATTTGGATTTTGAGAAGAGATATGGATATGAATATGGATATACATATACATATACATATATTTGTATCATTTGCGTATCGTTCATACCTCGAATTCTAACCCTAAGTGTTTGACCAAGTTGAGGTTGTTCAATTTTAAATGAAATACACAGCTTTTATCCTTAAGTAAATAATTGACAAGTTTTTTGTTGTCAAATGTAAATGTATTGGAATCGTGAGACTACGAATAAAAGATAAATGGTGTTCGGATCCCCCTGTTGAAACTCTTACAAAACTTTATGAATTTCTATGAACATAAATATTGGAGTTATAGGAAAATCAAATTCCCCGAAGCAGATTCTTCTTTTGCTTTGTCTTGGTTTAATTCTTATCTTTCTGTTGGATAATGATAGTCCTTCTTCCTAGTAATGCATGTAGGTGATGGATAATTAAGAACATAATAGTCAATCTCCTCTTTGATAAAGTAGACCCCTTCTTCTTTCCGACCAAATATGTAACATCCTCGGAACAACGGAAATTTTAAACTTTTAATAAAGAGATAATCAAAGGATATCAACATCAAACACTGGGAACACTACTCGAAATACACATATAATATACATAAGGTGCACCGTATAAGAGTTGTCAAAGTATGACTACATCAAAATACAACATCAAGATATACAAGTAGTCATAATAACCTCAAAATAGACACGAGGGTCCGACTCCTAAATGTACTCGTCCTCCGTCACCACCCTACCAGCTCTCGAAGGGACCTCGAAATAAAAACATAACAACAATACCGTGAGTTTCCATAAGGAAACTTAGTATGCCAAGCTCACCTACATGCAATGTTTCATGCAAAACATAAACATAACAAGTCATTCCCCAAATGGGTCATCAGGTCATCATCTCTACGTCATTTGGGCATCTGAAGATACCAACCACAGGCACATGCAGTCATACGGAAAGTACGCGACACACCCCCACTCGCAGCTACACTAGTCATATGGGTTCGATGAAGGTCGTACGCACTTCCGAGTCATCATCAGATCTGATCCGTCGTCGCAATGCCACAATCCGCCAGAGCCGTCACTCTGGTTGGTCATACTCGCAAGCTGTACCACAGCTCGACGATCATACTCGCCGGAACAACATCTATTGAGCACATCTGTCGGAACAACATCGGTCGGTCATCTCCGTCGCCACACAGGCTAAGGTCATCTTTGTTGCCACACAGGGTAACAATCATCTTTCTCCGTAGAGGCATATCATATAGATCATGCAAAGGGGAATATGATCCCACATGTCTACTACCAATGTCTCAATGCACATGTCATATCATGAGAACATAAGCAGTAAATGCAGTCCACGTGCCAATGCGCTCATAAAACAAACACACAATTTCTGTGCTCCAACGGTCGACCGAAAAGGTACAAACGGTTGATTGGTTGGTCGTTAATACCGGTAATTGGTTTGAACCATAATCCATCGGTCGAACCAAACAAACATCACAATAGTCAAACAAGAGTCTCCTGGCGATCGACCGTTTGGAAGGTCTACAACACAAATTTATTAAATAAAACATCCAATCGGTCGAACGGCAAATGAGATCCAGTCGACCGAAAAATTACAAGCAAATCCTACGTTTTCTCTAAGTCATCACCGGTCGACCTAAATATGAATCGGTCGAACCACATTTAAGTTCTCTTAAGTAATCGGTCGAACAAAATCAATGAGCGGGGGATCATTTAGATGGTCTAAGCCCCAACCGACTTACTACAGTGCAATCGGTCGAACGACAAAGGGTCTCGTTCGACCGAGTAATAACAAAGTCATATTCTTCCCGCAAAATCAAGCATAACCGGTAGACCACCGCAAGGCATCGTTCGACCGATGCGGGTTGAAATATCTCATTTACATTACACCTGGTTGACCAATGCCAACACCGGTCGACCATTTCAGTGCAGCAATCGTGCTGCACCTCGGCATCTCCGACCTCCGACAACACCTCCGACCCTCACACATCTCGTGTGAACTTCTAATTGAACTTGACATACCTTGAAAGCCTAAAGAAGCCTTCGAAGAACAATGACGATCGCTCCCACGCCAACAAGCTTCCTCCGGCGAAACGGCGAAATCGACTCCGACGGACACCGAATCTCCTTCCAACTTCTTCTCCTTCTCTTCTTCTTCCACTTCTAAAATCTCTCTCAACTTCCCTTAATTACTCTCCAATCTCCTTTCTTCTTCAAAGCCCTTCTTCTTCTCACCAACAACAACTTCTTCTCTCACTCTTCAACTCTTCTTCAACCAAAAACAAAACTCTTCTCCTCTCACACAACTCCTCCTTTATAGCATCTCGTCCACCGCCATCCAACACCCTCCCACACCAAGACATGTGTGAAGGTTGGGTAATTTGCCTTTCAACCCTCAACTTCTCCACAACTACACATGTGCACAAGGCAAAACAAAATTGCCTTCACTCCTCTTCTCAACCAAACACCTCACCTTCCACCTAACCCCCCATCATTCCACCTAAACACCTCATCCTTCTACCTCAACCTTCCACCTAAGACACCAAATCCAAAAAACCTACCTTAACTTGATTAATTCATTAATTAAAGTTTGGGTTATCACAAAATATGATATGAAAAATGAAGAATTTTGTTCGTATATTTTATTTATTCTTGAATTTGAATAATACAAATACATATATATATATATATATATATATATATATATAAATGTATATATATATATATATGTATATATATATGTGTATATATAGGTTGGTTGATTTCCTAATACATGAATTAGCCGTTGTGTTTGTTTGGTGCGTGAATATTTGATGCCTTTGGTGAAGATCTACAGTGGATGGATGATTAGCTTGATTGAAGATTTGTGTCCAAACACGGCTATAATGACCGTTTGTATCTGAGCGAGCTGTTTGTATTCATATTTGTATTTTAACACTCCCCCTCAAGTTGGGTCCGGAAGAGATTGAAGGATCCCAACTTGTGGAGGATGCTATCGAATTGCTTTTGATCCAATACCTTGGTAAAGATGTCTGCAAGTTGATCTTTGCTTTGAACATAGGGAACTTCGATTTCTTTTGCTTGAATCTTTTCTCTGATGAATTGACAGTCTACTTTGATATGTTTGGCTCGTTCGTGAAACAACGGGTTGGAAGCTATATGTCGAGCGACGTAATTATCACAAAACATTTGCATTGGTCCTTGGCATGAAATGTTCATTTCCTTGACAAGTTGTTTGAGCAAAGTAAGCTCGTTGGTAGTGGATGTTATGGATCTATATTCTACTTCAGCACTGGATCTTGCCACGACATTCTGCTTCTTGCTTCTCCAAGTGACTAGGTTTCCACCGACAAAAGCACAAAAATCATGGATGCCATCCCAATCTGCACTAGAGTAGCCAATTATTGAATTAGAATTATTTCTTTTCATCCATATTCCTTGGCTAGGTTTTTTCAAGTATCTGAGAATTCTATATACAATGTCAAGATGTTGAGTGTGGGGAGCATGCATGAATTGACTAACTATGCGAACAACATAAGTTATACCGGGTATGGTGACAATAAGATAAATAAGTGTTCCTACTAATTTTTGAAATTATTCTATGTCTTTTAGAGGCTCTCCATCGGTGGGACTTACCTTTTAGTTTGTCTCAATAAGAGTATTTGTAGGTTTGGAACCTAATTTTCCTGTTCCTTGAAGCAGATCAAGGGCATACTTTTGTTGGGATAGAAACATGCCATTTTTGGAGTGTGCAATCTCGATGCCTAAAAAATATTTCATGAACCCTAGATCTTTGATGTCAAATTTGGTCTTTAGGTAGGTTTTTACTAGGTTGATTTCATTATCATTATTCCCAGTTATTATGATATCCACGTACACAAGGACAATGATAGTGTTGGTATTGTAATGCTTAATAAACATGGATGCATCAACAGAACTTTTCGAAAAACCAAAAAGGAGAAAAGAATGGCTAAGTTTTGCATACCATGCTCTGGGAGATTGCTTTAAACCGTAGATAGATTTGTGAAGTTTACAAACCTGATTGTGGGGACAATCGTAGCCTGAAGGTGGAGTCATGGAGACTTCCTCTTCAAGGGTTCCTTGAAGGAAGACATTTCGTACATCCATTTGAAAGATATTCCAACCATAGTTAACAACGATAGATAAAAGAACTCTAACAATATGTATTTTTGCAACAAGAGTGAATGTCTCCTAATAGTCAACGGTATAAGTTCGAGTGTACCCTTTAGCGACTAACCTAACTTTATATCTATCAATTGTCCCATTACTATTGTATTTGATTTTATATACCCATTTGCATTCTACATGTTTGGTTCCCGTTTTATGGGGGACCATGGACCAGGTGTGATTCATATCTAAAGCTTTTAATTCATCTTTCATGTCTTTTACCCATTTTGGATTCCTTAGAGCTTCGTGATACGAGGTTGGTTCTTGGTGAGTGTCTGTTGTAGTTAGGAAAGTTTGATGATCAGGAGTGATGGCTTTGTAGGAAACATAATTTTGAATATGGTAACAATGTAAGTAACAAAGTCTCGTAGGAGAGATGAGGCACGGGTTGGTCTTGTGGACCTTCTTGTGGGGATTCTTCCTCGAGTTTCATCATGCATAATATTCTCATTACCTGTATTACCTATGACATTTTCGTCTCCCCCTTCTTGAGGGACGGGAGTTTCCTCAAGACTTGGAGATATTTCTTCAAATATATCCATAGTTTCAAATAAATCCATAGCCTGGAGGGAAGATGGTGTGTCATCTTGACCTGCAGAAAGGTTATCTGTAGACCTGAAATATGATTCATTTTCGAAGAATGAAACATCCCTGGAAATATATAGTTTACATCCTTGAGGGTCATAGCATTTGTACCCATTTTTGGTATGATTATCCAAGGAAAACTGTTCTAACAGAGTTTGAGTCGAATTTGTCGACCCTTTTCTTATGAACATAACAAACACATCCAAAAATTCTAAGGTGATCGGTGCTCATACGTCTACCATTCAATATCTCAAGCAGTTGTTTATTTTGGACAAGAGGGCTAGGGAGACGATTAATAAGATAAACAGTTAATATGGCTTGAAACCAAAAAAAATTGGAACATGATTTTGAAATAACAAAGATCTAGTGACACTAAAAGATGACGATTTTTTCGTTTAGAAACACCATTTTGTTCACGGTGTTGATGCAAGTAGTTTGGTGAAAAATGTCTTTAGTTTCCAAAAAATGGTGAAAAATATTGCTAGTATAATCTGAGCCATTGTCAGACCTAAGGATTTTAATTTTAGAGTCATACATGTTTTCTACTAATGTGACATATTCACAGAAAACAGAGAAAACATCAGATTTCTATTTAAGCAAATACAACCACGTTGTGGGTGGGGGGGGGGGGGGGGAGCATAGAATAGTGATAAAATATTTAAAACCATTATATGATTCTATCGGGCAGGTCCCCAGATATCCGAGTGGATTAATTCCAAGGATTTCCTTGTTTTAATTGTGGAAGAATAAAAAGGCAAACTGCTTTGTTTTTCCATACGGTAAATATCACAACATAAATCAAATTTAACATGCATGACCCATGTGTTTGTGCCACAGTTCGGGAGAATAGTAGGACACATTATTAGGCTGTAAGAATTTATTCGAACTATCAAACACATAAAGGTCATTTATGTAGGTGCCTCTACCAATCATCCTCCCTGATCGTCGGTCCTCAAACAATACGTGAAAGGTGAGAAAATAATATTACAGTTTAATTTTGTAGTGTTCCTTGCAATAGATAATAGGTTAGATGTGAAGGATGGAATAAAAAGAACCTCTTCAGGTATACTATTCAAAAAAAATTGATTCTCTTATTCCATCAATTTCTACTTGGTTTCTGTTAGCAACAGTAGCTTGATTATTTATTTAGGATCAAGGTGGACATTAGGGGTTATCACATCATAAATCAAAATTAGGGTTTAGCCGATTTGAGCGAATAATCATGGAAAAATTAACCAAAAATAATCTAGAAATACATCATATGGTTCTAGATCAATAATTAAAACATAAAACTTATTTTCATGCAACTTTAATCCAATTAAATCAATCATGTGTTAATGCAATCTCTACCCAAAAAAAATCCGATAATACATATATACAAAACGCATGAAAGCAAGAGAAAAGAAAAAGAAATTCGAAAATGCATCAAATCAGAAAAATAAACATTTTTCTTTTCGGTCTAACCATTAAAATCATGTGCACAAGGCTCTGGTACCACTGTTGGATTACGAGGAAACGCAACGGAAAAATAATATATTAATGATTTCTAAATTCAGCAACCACCCAAGATCCATGCACATTATAATATGTAGGAAAACTAACATACAACGATTTATACCTTTGATGTGTGTCTTTCTTTTGCTCATGGAGGAGGTGCAGAGAATCCCAAGTGTGATTTCTCTACTCGGGACACATGAACCACAGACTAAACTCGACCAACACGTTAGCTAGAACGAGAGGAGTGGAAGAACAACTTTCTTCCTTGGTGGAGAGAGAGGTGACGGCTAAAGAGGGGGTGGCTAGGGTTAGGAGAAGAAAAACTTGGTTTACATCATTTTCTCCTCTTATTTATAAGTCTCTCTAAAGCTAACCCTAATCTCATTAGGTAAGTTAGCTTAAATGACCCCTTTAGTCATCCATGTGTTTAGTTCATTGGATCAATGTGTGTAACCCTTTGTAGGATCCGATTGTATTAGTAATGCGTGCAACAGTTAACACGTAAATCTTAATTGGTTTTTAGCTAAACGTTACGACTCCTTATATAATCGGATTAAAATTCATTTCAACTATTTATTCATTGCCATATTGATTAAAGGACACCTCCTTCGTGGCATGCATCAGGACTTTCAAGAGCTGCAATATACCTAGGCAATATCTTGTCTTGATATTTTTCGCTGTGAAAGAACAAGGTCTATGTCAGATATGATGTACAATGTTATGTTATTGTAGCTAATGTTTATCTCACAATTTGTTGCCAAACTTTCTGCTTTTCTTGAGTACACTTAAAAAACATAGTAACGAGTGTATCTGTAGTGAATACCACTATGATGTCGCCTTGGTCAAATATCAAATCAGCTCCATCGGGCTCTTCAGTCAATGCACAGGGTCATGTTATTGCATAAGGAAGTCCACTTTCCCGTATTAAATCCTCACCCTAGTACAAACATCGACAAAAAGTAGAAAATGTATTTGTCAGCTGCCAACCTCGAAAGGTATGGATGAAATAAGAACTGCATTATTAAGTTATACTAAGTAATTTTTCCTTTTAATTCAGGCAAGTAGATACTGATACTGGTTCACTGTCCTTCTATGGAGAGCACAGTCAATCTTTGTCACATTCTCGAAAAGGTTTGTAGGGGTAGGTAAAGAAAAATAGGCAAACAAAATTCAGATTTTCAATTGATATCTAACCTAGAGCATTGAGGCCTAACTGATGCCTGATTAGATTCACTAGCCATGGAGGCTAGTTAAGGATGGACGGTCCACCTAGCCGTTGCGTAAGTTGTCATGGTATCAATAAAGCTTAGATGTCATTTTATCCTCTTGATGCTAGTTTGTTATAGATTGTGATTTCCAAAGTGAACTTCACTAGTTTATTGCATGAACAAATTGTATTATTAACTTAAATTTTTAAACAAAATTGTGCTGACCTGAAGATCACTCATTTGATCAAATTATTTTATACCACGTGTTTCTTATACAATATATATCTCACCCACACAAAAAAAAGATTAAATTAATTAATGGTGTGTCACAACCAAAATAATCACCCTAACTAGAATCAGGAAACAAGAACGATCGACATGATCTGGAGCTTGCAAATGAAAGAGAGCATGACATGGCTGAACATCTCCGTGAGTTTGAAGAATTTGGATACGTTCGAACGCTTAATTGATCAATCGAGCTTAACCCATCCTTGTTCAATCAGTGGAGTTTGCTTTGATGCTGCTGTGCTGACTCTTATTGCTGCAATCCTTAATGTTTCTAATTAGATGCTTTGATTGCTTTTAATTTGTTGGGGTCGCAACATGGTTGCTATTTTGAACTTTAATTGTGACCACGGTGCCATTTTGTAACCGGTTTGTGAACCTTTGTTTTCTCTAGTCTATCCGTGGCTATATCAGCTTTCTCCTTTAATATGTATATATATATATATATATATTTATTTATATATGTATGTATATTTATATATGTACATTAGTTGTTTACCTTGAATATGTGAAACATGTATTTCTGTGTAAAAATAGACAATCGGTCGACAGGATCACAAGTTCGGTCGACCGGTATTGCAGTTTGTCGTCCAGGAGAAGTGTCTGGATATTTCCGGTCGACCGAGATTTCTCAGCCGGTCGACCGTGTCTGAATCTGGACGTGCAGGTCAAAGTGGCTGGACATTTCTGGACAGCTCTGGTCGACTGATAGTTCTCAACCGGTCGACCATTTTTGTATTTGGAGGTCCATGACAAGTGTTTGGAAATTTCCGGTTGAACGGTGATTCTCATCTGGTCGACCGATTGAAGTTTCGGAACATTACCTGGAAATTTTCGATCAATCGAAGGCGTGCGACGGTAGACCAATGGAGTCTAGGATCGTGCTACAGTTTAAGTTCGATCGACCGTTTGGAACGATTATACCCACAATCTGCACAATCTTAACTCCGATTTTGGTGCAACTAATACTTATTTTTGGCCTAGTATATAAAGACAATTTTGTCATTTTTGCTAGAATATCTTTATTATTATCTACTTTGCATTTTGAGAGAAAGAGAAAGAAAGAATCATTGTGGATTCGGTATGAGCAATTTCAACTAAGATTCTCGTCGGTTGGTTCGTGTGTTCTGTAACCTCTCTTATAATTCGTTTCTCTATAGTAGATTGGAATTGTGTCGTCTGTGATTTTTCCCGCATTGAGTTTTTTCACGTTAAATTTTGTGTCACGCAAGCTTGCGTAATTGGTTGTTTGTGATTTGCGTTATCTGTAGGTTTTTTCTTCCATCGGATTCACTATTTTGTTTTGCTGCGTAATTTTAGGATCGATCTTATCATATATATGTACATATATATGTGTGTGTGTGTATATATGTGTGTGTGTGTATATATATATGTGTGTGTACATATACATACATATATATACAGGAATTTTCTAGTGAGCTTAGAGCTTAATTTAGAAAAATTAAGCCCCCACAATATCCACCACTTATTTCAAATTGTAAGGTAGATTAAAAAAACGGTTATGTTAATGAATGGTGAGATTAACTGTAAATAAGATCTAATGGTAAGATTGTAGGAAGCTTAAACTAAATTTGATGAACTCTGAGTTTATTAGAGCTTGACTATATATATATATATACACACATATATATATATATATATATATATACACATATATACACACACATGATGTTGTTATTTGACTGTGCACCACGGCATGTTGTTTTCGTCCTTGTCAGTACAAGTCTTGATCATTTGCCTCGTATAACCACGTCTAGGTGCCAAAAGCTCTTTTTCCCAAAATTGAAAGACACTAACATCGTCCATGCGTTACCGACAAAGTAGACCTTTTGATTTTGATTGCCACCTGCTTGAGCATGCTCATCGGAGGAAACGTGAGCAGTAGTACCTTAACCAAACATGGGCAGCACCTTAGCGATTGTTAATTTGTTACGTGGGTAGCAATAATAGAATCAAGAAATCTTTTAAAACTGGTCAACAAACAACGAATTTTACCATTGGTTTTGTCGACAAAAAAAAAACAAATCAAGGATTAAGATGTTTTCGTTAATTTTCTATGGGCTTGATTCACCACCAAATCAACACAAACCTTGTTCTACATTATACGACTAGAAACAAATGCAAAATGTCTACTTTGTCGGCATCTTTCATAATTTGAAAAATATTCTTAGATATACATGATTTGCGAAAGATTATACAAAAAATATTAAACAAAGTTGTATGGATCCACTATAAAAGGAAAAATATAAGCACTTATTCCTCATCTTTTTTTACACATTTCATTCTTACAACCACCTACAATCATCAATGGCTTCAAAATCAATCATTTTGTTTGCTGCACTCTTGATAGCAACACTCTTTATCTCATCTAAGGTGTTGGCCGCTGAAAATGTCAATGAGAAATCTGATGGTAAGAGTAAAATACGTTACAAATTAAATTTGCACATTACTTGGATTATTTTTCTTAGTAGTGTAATTGACGTTAAATATTTGTGTCCTTAGATGTCTTGAAGTCTGAAGTTGGTGTTGATCAGATCAAGGTCACTGGTAAGCATTACGATCATAATTTGCATTTTTTGTCAAAATAAAACTCACGTTGCATAACAAATTAATGAAAGCATACCGAACACATTCAGATGTACCAAATTAATTTTTTTTCATATACTTCATTCTAGATTTTAATGGTGTTGACTTTTGTTTTTTCTGTCCTTAGATGTTTCGATGTCTGAAGTAGGCGATCAAGAGATCGACGTCGCTGGTAAGTATTGTAAACATATATAATTCTGCATTTGTTTATCTCGAAATAAACTCATAATATATAACAAGCTAATTAAAACACACCATGACCAAATACTTACATCGATCCTCTTCTTGTGTGATTGGGATCTAAAACCAACCAAGCTTAATATGTAACAATAAATGACTACTGTTTTTATGAGATTCCCTTTAAAACTCTAATGGATATTGTGCAAGTATAAACATGGCAAACCATATATACTAGATTTTGAAGATCATTACATTAAAGAAGTTCCATCACGTCCTACTTAATTAGGTGTTTTGCTACAAGATAACTGTACTATACATGCATCCTTTTAAAAAAATTATTGTTATCTTACACCTTCAAATGTGGTTGTTTGTTGTTATTTCGGAGAGCAGATGATGAATCAGCTGAAGGATACGGTGGTGGTCACAGAAGGTGCTGCAAATGGCGTCACTGGCGTGGTCACAGAAGGTGCGTGTATTGGTGCCGTCACCCCCATGGCCACTACTAATTATCATCCCAAATACGGAATGTAAACATGTAATACCTAAATAAGTTGCTACTGCAAAAAAGTGTGATATGGTTTGTCATTCCAAGACGCTATGTATTAATATATTTTGGTAAATGCTAAATATGTTTGTGACAATATTAAATATCATGGATATGTTTATTGTTATTGCATGAACACGTTTTATCGTTAACTTAAATTTTGAAACAAAATTGTGCTAATAACCTGAAGATCACTTCATTATACCACATGTTTCTTATACAGTATATATCTCACCCACACAAAAAGAAAGATTAAATTAATTAAGGGTGTATCACAACCAAAATAATCAGAGTCTAAACCTTCCACAACCTCATTGTGCCCAAATTAAGTAAACGGTTTTTTATTGACCTTTTTTAGCTTTTCAAACAAAAACATAGAATTTTCTAAATTTTTGCTTGACGATATATATAAATCTACACCATCATATATACTACGATCATCAGTGAAATATACGGGAGAAAACTTGCAGAAAACCCCCAAATAAATCTATGGTTTGCAATCCTATGTTAGGATATAGATTCAATCCTAAATACGCAGAGGAACGAAAAATAACAAATCCGATGCAGAAAGAAAACCACAAACATCAAACCACGCAAAACACGCAAAAACACAAGATTGAACGTCGAAACCCAATGCGAGAAAAACCACGGACGACACAACCTCAATCTACTATGGAGAAAACGTATTACAAGAGAGAGTTACAAAACACACGACCAATCGGCAAGAATTCCCGGCTGAATTTGCTCGTACCGAATCAGCAATGATGTTCTCTTTCTCTCAAGAATGCAAAGTAGAATAATAATTGGAAGTTCTTGGATGTTGTATTGTAAAGGGGTATGAAATTGCCTTTATATACAAGGTCAAAATAAGTATTAATTGCACCAAAATCGGGTGGAGAAAAGTGCAAAACCTGGAAAAATAAAACCTGAACGGTCGACCAGTCAGGAGGAACGATCGACCGCAAATCTCCAGGCAATATACCGAAGTGTCAAGTGGTCCACCGGATGGAAATCACCGATCGACCGAAAATCTCAAGGCACTTTTCCTAGACCTCCAACTGCACGAGCGATCAGCTGGATATGTCCTATCGGTCGACCAAAAATCTCTAGGCACTTTTCGTGGCCGAACAAAACGCATACACGGTCGACCGATTGAGACCTCCCGGTCGACCGAAATTGTCCGGGCACTTTTCCTGGACGACAAGCTACACCACCGGTCGACCGAACTTTTGACGCGGTCGACCGATTTACTATTTTCCCACAAAAATACTTAATTCACGTATTGATGGTAAAAATAACACCCTGAAACAACGAAACGCAAAAAAAGAAACGGATGAGGAAAAGCCCTTCAGATGGGTGGATAATTGATGCATTGCATACATTGCATCATATGTCTTTCATTTAGATTAATTTTATATCAATAAATGCTACTAAGGTATGTGTTTAGTCTTATTTATAGAATACAGGGACCTGAATGCAAATTACCCATATCCCGAGCATAAACACATGCAAGAGACTCATTTCTATCATAAAGACCAAGTCAAGATTATCGGGTTTCAAATGGAAATCCATCCAAGCATAAAAGCATTCAAAGACCTAATTACAAAAAGACCAAGGACTTAAGCACAAAAGTAGCCAGAGACTTAATTGCAAAAAGTCGAGGACCCGACTGCAAATTAAAGTATCAAAATATTATTTTGGAAAAGTTTTAAAGAAAAATCAATTTGGATCTCCAAATATATGAAGGATTAATTCGGATCTCAACGAAAAGGCAAGAAATAAATCCGGATACGCAAAGGACATTTAAATCATACCATAAACACACAGGAAAAATCCGGGTCGAATCTGAGCAAAAAAGGTGGCGATTCTGCCGCACCTCATGTACAAATTGCGGAGATTCCGCCGCACAAAAGTCGATCCGTGTGTTCAAATTTTTACCAATGTTGTATTGACGCGTGTACTTTCCGTTTATATATTGGGATCCCTTGTATCGGCTATAAATAGCTCCGAAACGATGTTGTAAAGAGTTCTTGTTTTATTCCATTTTTTTAGTAATAAAATTTTGTTAGTTTATTTCTTGTTTTTAGTTTTCTTTTGTAATTCCTCTAGGACCCCTTCTCCCTCCTTCCATCCATGAGTTTCTAACTCTTTCCAAAGGGTGGAGGTGACGGATTTAGGGTGATGAGAAGAGAATAAAGTTATTATTTTAATTTCGTGTTAGTATATTTTGATTACTTGAGTTTATGTTGAGTCATTTATCATGTAATGCTTTATAACTAATGTGATTTATTATAAGTTTCAGAATTCTCTAATCTAAACCCGATATCTAAACCTCCACCCAACGGAATTCACCATCTTTGTTCTTGTTTTAGTTTTATTTGTTCATGTTTCATGCTTTAGGAAATTAAAAATCAAAAATCTCAAAACCCAATTTATTTCTTCTCTCCTTCTTCCCCTTAATCGAAAATCACACAAATAACAAGATCTCTCCCCCCTTGTGTTCGACCCGTATTTGCCACGTCTTCATTGACGCCGTGCACTTGCGGTATAAATTTAATTCTCATCAAGTTTTTGGCGCCGTTGCCGGGGAGGCGACGCAGATTTTGTTTTTTTGTTGATTTCGATTCTATTCTGTTTATCTTGTGTGCGAACTAAGTATTTGGATTTGTGTTTCAGGAGACAACGGAGTGCGCGGTGAAATCCGGGCACATTCTGAGCAACAAGGGCGGCGGAATCGCCGCATATCAAGAACAACTTGCGGCGGAATCGCCGCACAACAGAGGCTTCTGGGCTTCAAATTTTTCTGGGGGTTAGCGCCATCTCTGGGTGGACGTGTGGAGCTACTAAAATTTCGAGAGCGGGCGGCGAACCCGACTGAGCATTGCATAGGTAACCTTTGTTGCCTTTTTCCTCGTAATTTCTAGTTTCGGAAAATTTCCTTTTGTAGAACTGCACGTGTTAAGCTTACATTCCATAATTGGCAATAATTCAACTCTGACCTAAAAATTGGCAAAATTAGAAGGACTTAGTGCATGCATCATATAATGTTTTGTTTGCATTATTCTTGCTAAATTCTTGCAAATTATTTTTATTGTTGAAGAGTGCTGGAGGCAAGGTACGTATCGCGTTTTAACGATTGCATTTAAGAATATAGTCTAATTTGCATACAACCTTGCAATTGCCCCCCACTAAAGACCATTGTTTGACTATCTTTGCTAGATCTAAGTTAAACTATCTCAAGGGCAACTCCGTAGGGAAAGATACGGTGGGGATTTCATCACCCTTCCGTGGCCCACAAATCACAATCCTAAAGTGTCACCCAAGCCTTAAATTAAAATCAATTAGACATTGGCCCCTAAGGACTCAGACTCAATTAAGGAGGAGATTGGTTTGACTTGCTAAGACTTGAAGCTGATCGAATTTAATTTGGTGTCTAGAAAGTGTTTTTGTGTTGACGTAAGTCTTCCAAGCGACGTGGTTGTCTAATTGGCACCGACTCTGTCGGAAGCGCCCCCACTAGCTATACACAGCCTGGCCAAGTTGGTTTGATTAGTGAGGGAGGTGAATCAAGCAAATCAATTCGACTCAACCAGTTAGGAGTCCTCTAGATTTAAGCGACACTAGGTCTAGGATTGTTTGAATCGTGCTTGTTTAGGAAAATTCTGACCGACCCTCTTTTCTATCTTTAGAGTTAAGTTTCCCTTCTCATCTGAGTCTTCTTTCCCTTCTTACCTCAATTCTCTAGATTAGGATTCCTTTCTCATCTTTCCCCTTTCTATTGTTTGTTTCCCTTTTGAAAAAAAATATATATAAAAAAAACGAAAAAAAATTTTGTAATTAATTCTTGAAATTGAATTTGGAATTTAAATTTCGAATTTGAATTCAAAAATTGATTCAACCCGGTGCACTCAAATTTGGATTCGGGACTTGAGTAATCGACTCTCACGAGTTCATCTAGATTCCAGTCTGGAACTTAGCACCAATCCATCTGCTGCACCACCTCACCCGGATCCAATGGGTGAGAATGTAGTGGACCCACCTGTTGCACAACCTATAACTCTGAGGGATCGATGCTACCCAGCGATGGCTGCCCAGCCATCGTGCATCGTTATGCCCACCATACAGGGTCGCGACTTCGAACTTAAGGCACAATACATGAGTATGCTGCCTAAGTTCACCTCTAAGGAAGACCCTTATCTCTTCCTTAGAGAATTTGAGGAAATCTGCTCTCTTATGCAATACTAGCATATTCCTGAGGAGGCAATGCGTCTGAAATTCGTGCCTCTAGCATTGAAAGACGACCCTAAGAAATGGCTATATAGTCTAGCTAAAAGATCTATTAGGAGTTGGGCTGAGTTTGTTCAAGTATTCCTGAAAAAATATTTCCACAACCATAAGACTATGAGGATTAGGAATGAAATTGTTGCATTCGTTCAGTCTGAGAGCGAGCCGTTCTATTCCTGTCTAGAAAGATTTAAAAGTGTGCTAACCCAATGCCCTTATCACAGAATTCCAAGATGGCAATTGTGCCAAATTATTTATGAGGGATTGACACCCACATCTAGGGTTATGGTAGAATCCGTAAGCCAAGGGAACTTTATGTCAAAAAATGAAAATGATGCCTGGACTTTTCTTGAGGATTTAGCTGAAAACAGTATGCAATGGGACAATGCTAGAGCACCGCTTAACCCAAGTATTGGATCTAGAATAGCAAGTCAACCCAAACCAGGTGTCTTCGCTGTAGATGCCAACATAGCGGCTGAAGCAAAACTAGATACCCTTATGCGCAGAATGGAAAGTCTAGAGCTACAAATCCGAACCCGAGTGAATCAAGCCTCGTCTATCCCTTGCTCTATATGTGGTCAGATTGGTCATTTAATGGAGGATTGTGAGGACTGGGAACAAGTTAATGCCACGTTTAACCATGCTAGAAATGACCCATACGCATCAACCTATAACTCGGGTCGGCGAATGATGCATTGCATACATTGCATCATATGTCTTTCATTTAGATTACTTTTAATTCAATAAATGCTACTAAGGTATGTGTTTAGTCTTATTTACAGAATACAGGGACCTGAATGTAAATTACCCACATCCCGAGCATAAATGTGTGCAAAAGACTCCTTTCTATCATAAAGACCAAGTTCAAGTTTATCGGGCTTCAAATGGAAATGCATCCAAGCATAAAAGCATTCAAGTCCTAATCACAAAAAGAACAAGGACTTAAGCACAAAAGTAGTCGGGGACTTAATTGCAAAAAGACAAGAACCCAAGTGCAAATCATGAGTAGCTTTATTATTATGGAGAAAATCTAAAGAAAAATCAATGTGGATCTCCAAATATATAAAGGAATTAATCCGGAGCTCAAAAGAATGGAAAGAATCAATCCAGACGCGCAAAGGAAGATCAAATCATACCATAAACATACAGGAAAAATCCGGACCGATTCTGAGCCAAAAAGGTGGCGAATCCGCCGCACATCATGTACAAATTGCGGCGAATCCGCCGCACAAAATTAGATTCATGCTCGAAACTTTTTACCGGTTGCGTGTTGACGCGTGTACTTTCCTATTTTAGACCTAAGTCCCTTGTATCGGCTATAAATAGCCCCGAAACTCGAATGTAACACATCTTTAGACCTTAGTAATAAAATTCTGCTTTTCTATTTTGTGTTTGTTTCTTTTGTTTTCTTTGTAGTCTCTCTAGGATCCCTTCTCCTCCCTCCATCCATGAGTTTCTAACTCCTTCCAAAGGGTGGGGGTGATGGATTTAGCGTTATGAGAAGAGAATAAAGTTATTATTTTAATTTCATATTAGTATGTTTTGATTACTTGAGTTTATGTTAAATCATTTATCATGTAATGCTTTATAACTAATGTGATTTATTATAAGTTTCAGAATTCTCTAATCTAACCCGATATCTAAACCCTCACCCGCTGGACTTCCATCTTTATTCTTGTTTTTAGTTTTATTTGTTCATGTTTCTTGCTTTAGATAATTAAATCAAAAATCCCAAAATCCCAAATTTATTCTTCTCTCCTTCTTCCCCTCAATCGAAACAACAAAAATAACGAAATCTCTCCCTCCTTGTGTTCGACCCGTATTTGCCACGTCTTCATTGACGTCGTGCACTTGCGGTATAAATTTAATTCTCATCAGCGTAATAATTCCAATTTCTCATCAAGCCAACAAGGCCAACCTCCTAGACAACAACCAAACCCGTATAACCAAAATAATACATCATCTGGGTTTAGTAACAATGGAGATCATGAGGTTAGGTTGACAAGCTTGGGAAATTTGATGAAAACCTTTATACAAACAACCAACCAGTCCTTCCAAAGGCTAGAGACACAAGTCAGCCAATTAGCACACATAGTAGGTGAAAGAGAAAAGGGTCGGTTTCCAAGTCAACCTGAGGTGAACCCAATATCTAATAATCAATATCAGCCCTATCAACCACCTTCAGGAAATAACAACCCTAGACCGGTTTAAATGGTTAATGAGGAAGGACCGTTCCAACAAATAAATGTTGTAGTATCATTACGGTCCAGAAGACAAGTTGATAACAATGTGGTAGATCCTAGAACGTCTAATCAATCTAGCCATCAAGCAACCACATATGACCTAACCATTGAACCTGACGTCCAATCTGAAACGCCCAACCCACCTACTCAACCAGAACCTGAGCGAGTCTATGTTCCTAAAGCTGCATTCCCCAATAGACTTAAGAAGAATTCAAGTGCACAAATGGAGAAAATCTTGGAAGTATTTAAGCAAGTTAAGGTGAATATTCCACTCTTAGATATGATTCAACAAATACCTGCTTATGCTAAATTCTTAAAAGATTTGTGCACTAAAAAGAGAAAAACAAATGTACCAAAGAAGGCATTCTTAACTGCAAACATAAGCTCTATTTTGTCCAACACATCTCCTATAAAATATAAGGACCCTGGGTGTCCCACAATTTCATGTGCAATAGGAGATACTTTTATCAACAAAGCCCTTCTAGACCTTGGTGCTAGTGTTAACCTGCTCCCGTTCTCTGTCTACGAGCAACTCAACCTTGGTCCACTAAAACCCTCTAAGACCACCCTTCAATTTGCTGATTGCTCTATTAAGAAACCAAGAGGTGTAGTCGAGGACGTTTTGATCAAGGTGGGTGACTTCATTTACCCAGTGGATTTTGTCGTTCTAGACACTGAACCTGTTGTCGATCCTAAGAGACAAATCCATGTAATACTAGGCAGACCCTTTTTAGCCACTTCTGAAGCATTGATAAACTGTCGAAATGGGCTCATGCAATTATCTTTTGGGAACTTAAAAGCTGAATTTAATATCTTTCATGTTGATAGTGAGCCAGAAATAATATGCAATCAAAGTGATGTTGTGATGAGAGCACGTATCTATAAGATTTCTGAATCAAATAAATCATCACAAAAATCAAAAAGGAAGTAAGAAAAAGGGGAGTAATTCTTCGACACACCCACCATCACTCGAGCAAATAAGAGAACCAATACATGTGAGGGGTGTGGAATCTGTGCCTCAGTGCAACATGTGGAACAATTCAACTGGATACATGCACCAACATGGTGTCATTCAATCCAGTTCTGACTATGGTTGACTCTGAGCAAATTCAACCCCTCTACCGCAAGTTGACTCAGGTAATACGTGCATTTGCTTTTTCTTTGCATACATTGAGGACAATGCATGATTTAGGTGTGGGGGGTGTTTATCTATCTAGCTGTTTTATTTTTCTGTTCTTTAAAAAAAATTCAATATTTCATGACATAGCTTAAGATTGAACCACCAAAATCCGTGTACAAATTGCATTGAGTTTTTGTTCCTTATTATATAGTTCTGCTTGTAGAAATTATGACATAAATCTAAGTTCCAAAGAGATAACTCATTACCCTTTAAGACATGTATGCACTTAAATTGGATGAATCAAATCTTTGAAGTGGTTGATAAAAAGCAGAGGTTGAGGAAAATATACCGGGAAGTGTGGACTTCTAATAACAATTAAGCCTTGAGGAAAATAAAAGTAAAAAAAAGGAATAAAGTGAGGAAAACACATTTTGCAAAATGATTACAAAAGCCCAAGCCTTCGAGTCACTGGTCCGTAGGGGTATCTTGAAACCCGGTAACTTGAGTCTTCCAGCTCAGGATTATCGACCAAACTCGTTACACGAATGCAAAAAGGGTAAAAGTGTCAGCAAAAACAAATGTGTTGAATCACGAAAAAAGAAAGAAAAAAATACTTTAAGATACTCAAGGCCCAAAGCTAAAAGAATGATCCATGTCATGGTTGATCCGAATGATACTTCACCACCACAGGAGGCGTGCAAAATAATTTAAGTGATAACATGTGTAGAAGGGTTAGTGGTGTGAATGTTGGAGGAACAAAGACCAAGTCAGAATTTTTATGAGTTAGACTTATATAATGAGCATGCAAGAAGTCTAAGTAAGATGTATAAGGTTGAAGTGGAGATATTGAGAGTTATTAATGGAATGTTGAATTAAGACTTTGTGGGTGTGTCAACTGAAAACCCTCACGAGACAAAACTCGTCCTCTAAGGAAACTTAGGGGTTTAAAGGCTTGTTGTACATGCTAAGTGCAACCGTGATTCCTACGAAAGTGAGTTAGGATTTCCCTGTTTTCATTTTTCTTATATTCTGTTTTACTAGGGACTAGCAAAATCTAGGTGTGGGGGTATTTGATGCATTGCATACATTGCATCATATGTCTTTCATTTAGATTAATTTTATATCAATAAATGCTACTAAGGTATGTGTTTAGTCTTATTTACAGAATACAGGGACCTGAATGCAAATTACCCATATCCCGAGCATAAACACATGCAAGAGACTCATTTCTATCATAAAGACCAAGTCAAGATTATCGGGTTTCAAATGGAAGTCCATCCAAGCATAAAAGCATTCAAAGACCTAATTACAAAAAGACCAAAGACTTAAGCACAAAAGTAACCAGGGACTTAATTGCAAAACGCCGAGGACCCGACTGCAAATTAAAGTATCAAAATATTATTTTGGAAAAGTTTTAAAGAAAAATCAATTTGGATCTCCAAATATATGAAGGATTAATTCGGATCTCAACGAAAAGGCAAGAAATAAATCCGGATACGCAAAGGACATTTAAATCATACCATAAACACATAGGAAAAATCCGGGTCGAATCTGAGCCAAAAAGGTGGCAATTCCGCCGCACCTCATGTACAAATTGCGGCGATTCCGCCTTACAAAAGTCGATCCGTGTGCTCAAATTTTTACCAATGCTGTATTGACGCGTGTACTTTCCGTTTATATATTGGGATCCCTTGTATCGGCTATAAATAGTCCCGAAACGATGTTGTAAAGAGTTCTTGTTTTATTCCATTTTTTTTAGTAATAAAATTTTGTTAGTTTATTTCTTGTTTTTAGTTTTCTTTTGTAATTCCTTTAGGACCTCTTCTCCCTCCTTCCATCCATGAGTTTCTAACTCTTTCCAAAGGGTGGAGGTGATGGATTTAGGGTGATGAGAAGAGAATAAAGTTATTATTTTAATTTCGTGTTAGTATATTTTGATTACTTGAGTTTATGTTGAGTCATTTATCATGTAATGCTTTATAACTAATGTGATTTATTATAAGTTTCAGAATTCTCTAATCTAAACCCGATATCTAAACCTCCAACCAACGGAATTCAACATCTTTGTTCTTGCTTTAGTTTTATTTGTTCATGTTTCATGCTTTAGGAAATTAAAAATCAAAAATCTCAAAACCCAATTTATTTCTTCTCTCATTCTTCCCCTTAATCGAAAATCACACAAATAACAAGATCTCTCCCTCCTTGTGTTCGACCCGTATTTGCCACGTCTTCATTGACGTCGTCCACTTGCAGTATAAATTTAATTCTCATCAATAATCATCACAAGGCGGTGGATCACCTCTAGGAGGGGTTCTATAGAGGAAATATAAGAAGAAGAAATCTATTCGCCTCCTCCTCTTCCTCTTCCTCTTCTTCTTCTTCTCCTCCTTCTCCTTCTTCCCCTTCCCCTCCCTCTTCCTCTTCTTCTCCTTTTTTTGTTCTCTTTTAAATTGTTTACAGCTCTAATCTCTGTTGTTGTTGGTTGTCAAGTGCCCACTACTTTCAATGTCAAATTCTTTTCTTCGTGTGATGGTTGAAGCTTACCGATTCATGTTCTACTTAGACTTATAGATTGAAAAGACTAAATTTGGGTCCAATCCGACCCAAACCAACCTGAAAATTTTGGGTCAGGTTGGGTTGAACCCGAATCGATTCGGGTTCTGATTCAGTTTTTCCCAAACCCGATTTTTTTTTGTTAGGTCAGATCCTAGCCCAAACCAGACCCATGTGCACCCCAATTGGGCATTATTTAATAAATTTTTATTTCCTATCATATGGTCTGTGGTGCCTGTACCTATAATCCATGAGTTACTAGTATTAACGTGATTAGTCCTGGAATTAAAAATATCATTAGGGAGGTCAATACCTGAGTGTTGACTTTGATTTTGACTCTGGAGAAGGCTATTCAATTGGGCTAGTACCTGACCCATTTGCTGCTGGACCGTGGGCTGAGAGAAATGCATGTTTGGGTCTGGATGTGGATGCATACGTCTGTGGTGAGGATCAGATTTGGATCCGAGTTGATTCGCGACAAACTCGGATATAAAACCCCAAGAAGGAGTCACAAACCCGACTTGCCCCCACTTGTGTCATAGCGTACCGTCTTGTTTCTTCCCGTTGGGTCATGGCGACGACTATGTTGAGGGGGGGAAGCTCTGAGATAACAAGATTTGTGATTTGAGGACTTCGAAACTTGAATCGAGCCCTACCAGGAACTGGTAGATCCTGCTCTGTTCGAGACTCTCTTGGGTAACCTTCGAGTCAGTGCTTGGTGGTTCGTAAACCCGCAGCTCGTCCCATCGGCTTGAGTGCTCCTAGATAGTATGTGACAGATTTTTTCCCTTGTTTGGTTTGTGCAATTTCTTACTTGATTCTGAATGTATGCGCGAAGTTTTGATGTTCTCCATACATCTCATGGGCAACATCTCATAGTTCTTTGGTAGAGTCTGAGTAGATAAAAAGTTCGCTAATTTGTGGTTGTATGGAGCTTAGTATCCAAGTCATGACGAGGTGGTTGGTCGTCTGCCACTCCTCTTGTTTTGGCATCTTTCTGGTGATGTGGCCCAACTTCCCCATTCCACTGATGGAAAGGGTAACTAAGCGTGCCCATGAGAGGTAGTTAGCCCGGGTTAGAAGCTGGAATGTCACCTCTGAGGGATGTTTGCCGCTCCTTCGGCCATGGAGAGGGAATAGATGTCGCTTATGCGTCAACCCCTTCTCAGATTAGGGTTGGTCTGAGGTTTGATCAACCAGTGATGATGGGGGTTTTTGTGGATGTTGTTTTTGGGTGTGGTTTTGGTGGTGACACGGAAGATGGGAGGGACTCTGATGATGTTGGTGTGTTTGCTTCTGAGGTAACGATCGGAGATCGTCGCCGGTGATGAGGTCTCCATTTCTGAGTCTCAATTATTGCTCTGATACCATTTATAATTTTGTACATATATTTTATTTATTCTTGAATTTGAATAATACATATATATATAGATTGGTTAATTTCCTAATACATGAACTAACCGTTGTGTTTGTTTGGTGCGTGAATATTTGTTGCCTTTGGTGAAGATCTGCAACGGATGGTTGATTAACTTGATTGAAGATTTGTGTCCAAACACGACTGTGATGACCGCTTGTGTTTGAGCCATTTGTATTTCTATTTGTATTTTAACAAAAAAAACTGAAGCTTCTTCTATAAAAGCGTTAGAGTCTATCATGTTTACAAGGCGAGTATAACTATCATGTAGGGACAGCAATCCTTGCCGAATTTTTGCAATACCATCATTCAACCTTTGGTTGACACGTACTTAAGTGACCAATTGAATCAACTCAACTTATTAATCATATTAGCAAAATAAATGCGATCGATGTGTCGTTTCGTTTTAAGCCATCGGGTCAACAAACAAGTGCATGCGAAGCCAATAATTGGGGATGGCCGTTTCCGTAAATTTTTCATTTAAGTTTTCCATTATTGATGTAAACAATCTTGGTTTATAGCAGCAACAAGTCATCCTCATCTTTTTCATTTAAGTTTTCCATTATTGATGTAAACAAGCTTGCTTTTATAGCAGCAACAAGTCATCCTGATCTTGACGAGTCTTCGGAGGTCAGTACTCGGTGGACAGAGATAAGGGGTATTGCCGTATTGGACCACAGATTTACTTTCATGGGGTCCCCGAAAGACAAACAAACAATAAACATCTTCTTGTTTGATTATATATAAAGTATAATAAAAGGAGCAAAGGTCTCATTGAGATGGTAGCTCCACCAACTGATGTCATGATGGGAGTTTTGGTTTTATACACAAGCCTTCTCAATTATCCAACAAAACTTCGGACATAAGTGAGCTTTTAACTTCTCATCTTATCCACATAATTCCAATAATAACATGCAAAATATCCAAAGCTCACATGGGAGACGAAATATTATCTCAAATTTAGTTGTTTTTCGTGATGATTGTCATTATAAGTCCATTTTAAAGAGTTCTTTTTTGTTTTTTCTTAGGATTCGTAAAGGCTACGGAACTTGAGATCCGATTGAAAAGAGGGAAATATATATACTTAGCTTGTCTTTTATTCGACATCTCACGTGATAGAAGACAAAGGAGACATTTTTACTTCTCTAATCCCCCTAAAAACCGTGGGAGTAAACTATGAGCACAGTATAAGACAATTGCACTCGATTCACGTACTTCAGCAACTTCAGGCCATGTCTCCATTACAATAATTGTAGATAATAACATCGATATGCTAACCCAAGTTAAGTTGGCCGATTGACCTCCAGTATTAAGATTTTGAAATACTGACCAAAAGTAGCTCACTTGAAATCCTGTAATACTAACCGAAGCTGGATTATGAGAGACCTTATTGCAATGGATAGACATCAAGTCCACCAGTCCACGGTTGGGCTAATTGATCTAATCCTGGAGCAAAATACCTCGGATAAATAAGTTCAACCTGAACAACTCTGCGTTCCATCTATATTCTTTAGGTTCATAACTCGCATAAGTTATAACCTCCTGTATATTACTTAAGGAATATGACTTTCCTGTTAAAAAAGTAAACATCCCTAAAAGGCTAGAAGCAAAGAATTCCATGACGTCTGGTCCAATCACATTACTAAACAGTTAGACCAACTAATCCACACCATTTTTTCCAACACACCACCATTTCCATATAAACATCAAGACTACGGTTATGTACAATTGCAAGAGGACGAAACTACTTAGCCTATGAACACAGAGCTCTAAACTTTTTTTCCCTCACAAAACACACAATCAAAACCAAATGAGACCAACAAGCTAAAATCAGAGCTCAATTCACTTATTTGGTCCTACGAAATGCAGCGAAGGGTGTGCATGGAAGCGGCGGAGTCCATCGACCCGGCAAAGTAGGCCCTGTGGTGGTTGGCCTCAATGCCGTAGTCCATCAAAGGTCGCCGCTCCAGCTCTTCGTCGTGGTACCGCACGAAATGGGGGATCTCCAGCTCTCGCTTCCTCATGTGCTCCCAAAGGAATTCCAACCTGCCGACGTACTTCACCTTCTCATACAACCTGAAACAGAGAATGAAAAATACCATTTCTTAACAAAAAATTGACCAATTCAATGAAATAGTTGAACGGTCAAATTAGTGATGCAAAAGTCATCTAAACAATCCAAATATTGACTTTAATCTAGTTTTTAAAGATATGCTTCAAAAAAATTAAAAAACCTTAATTGTGCGCAATAATTTTAGATCCATTCGCTATAAATGTAGCTAAGGAAAATTCTATCATTTGTGCTCGGATTTTAAGGTCAATTCCAAACAAACATTTGTTATTACGATTTCTTTTCTAAATTTATCAAGAAGTTCATAATCACTAGTCATTAAATCATAGTTACAGCTTCTAAAGAAAATCATAACTAAATCGTCTCTCGGATATTTTGAATTTGCGACATTTGGCACGAGTGTCCCTTATCTGCGGGTGAACTAGCCAACTCTATTTTTTTTTACTATGAACAACAAAGACTTTGATGAACTACATCATTACATACAACATACCTAATTGTATATTCTTAAAATCACGATCAACAAAATAACGAAAAAATAAATAAAACTTGAGCTAAAAAAACTCCCACGATAAAGCTACCTAAACTTAATTAACTAGATCAAAGCTTTTGGTCAAGATCGGAGGAAGTCTAAAGCCTATAATATACTAATATAGCAACAAATTATTTTAAAAAAAAAGACAAGAAATACAAAATACCATCCATTTTGCAGTTCTTACCCCGAACTAAACAGGAACCTCCCAATCGTAGCAAGAAACAACCTCGCCTGGAGTCCAGGATGGACGAAATACACGGCCTTCAGTCCCTCCCTCACCACCGCCGGCATCGCCTCGAAGATCCCCCGGAGCGCGGCCACGCCGGGGAAGTTCTCTGACCTCTGAACGCACGTGTGGACGTACACCACCACAAACGGAGCCTTAAGCTCCGGAAAGATCCTCTCCTCCAGGTGCCTTCTCACATCGTCCTCCTTACTAACCCTCGCCGGGAAGCACTTCCCGAGGACGCGGAGAATGCGGCGGCCCTTCTTGTCCCGGCCTTGGAGGGAAAAGGTCCGTGAGAGGTCACCGGGGACGGGATCAGAGACGTAAACGACCGCCGGAGAGTCGCCGGAGTTGGGCATTGTCGGGGTTTGGGGGAATAGCGGTTTGAGAAGAGAGTGGGGGAGTTAATGGTTATATAGGGGTGAAGGGGAAACGGTTGCGGTGGGGCCCAGGGAATATTCGGAGGTATCTACAAATTGGGCCGGGCCGGGCCGGAGTGGGGAACGACGCGTGGGTGGAGTGCGGTGGGGAGGGGATGGAGGCTGTGTTATTGACATGGACGGTGAGGATTAATGGGGCTTTGATTTGAATCTGGATTTGGATTTGGACTTGGACTGTGTGATGAGATTATAATAAGTGTTGTTAAGTTTCCTTGGGAGAAAAAAGGTTATCAATCATATGAAGTCGTAATAGGTTAGCTGGAGACCTTTTCTCATTTGAAGCAAAAGACAATTTCAGAAGCCACAAGGTTGCTGCCACAGGTTCAGGATTAGTTCAATTTCAAATAAACTTTCAAATGAATTACATTTGTTTTAGTTTTTACTGTTACATGCGTATGAAGTTCATTTTACTGTAACTTATATTGTTAAACCATTAGGTTGAAGTTGAAACAATTCTTGGGAATTTATTTTTTCGAAAGTGAAAGGTGTACGTTTATTTTTGCTTCATCACAATTTTCTTTGAACATAAAGGTATTATATAGTAATTTTTAATTTTATCTGCGCTACTATTTCACCTCATTTTAAATCCTAACATCATAAACATGCGAATGAGCCTATTTGGATTCAATTTATGGTATTGACTATCTTAAAACAAAAGATCTCTGGATTTAACTATTCGCATTTGGTGCAATTTAATTTGTTTCATGACATAATTTCTTCCAAAGTAAAAGGAGGTAATAATTTCTGCTTAATGCTGAGGTGAATTCCATGGTCCAAAGTCCGGACTATTGAACTTTCGTGGTAAATCTTAACACCCACGTAGGATGGGCCTTTAGATATACACAGCGAAAAGATCTCTCACTTCTATTCAAATACGACGCCTTCTTTTAATATATACTTCTAGTTGTTCTCACTATACATGAACTTGGGTATCGAGCTGGGCCGGCCTCTGGCGGCCTGATTCCCTTATCAGACCCAGGACCGACACGATAAGATGGGACCTGGGCACGGCCCGACAAGGGGTATTTTGAAATATTATAGGTATTTTTTAGATTTTTGGAGCGCGGGATGCAGATTCGATACGACGAGACATCACATCTTGCATATGCGGGTGTATCCATGCATATGCGATTTGTGATTCAATAATTAAATAATATAATATAGATATATTTATTATAAATTATATACATGTAACTAAAAGTTTAGGTAAAATTTTGAATAATTTTGAAAATCAATAATTCAATATTAAATAAATCAGATTAAAAAAATAAAACATGGGTGTTTTGAGATGCGCCTCATATGCAGGTAAAGATGCGGACCGCATCGGGTGGACCACATCCTGAAGATGAGATACACATCTCTCCCGCATCGGGCTTGCATTTGCATATGCAACCGCATTAGGCCGCATTTGTGAGCATTGGCCCAGCTAAGCCTGTAGCTTTTTGGACCATTCAATACGATGAAAGAGAACCATTCAAACCTATAATTGGGCAAGTAAATTATTGCAAGAACATCTCACAAGTGGCTTGTCTTAATTATTTGTCAACTTGTTCCCAGTTTGATTCTTCTTGGACTGGTTGCCAGCGATTAAGTTGAAGTGCAACATACCTTCAAGATGGAGGAGAAGAAATTCAAGTAACACTTCAATTATATATTTAGGGTGCTTAAGCTTGGAATGTTTGGACTTTGGAGGATCTAGAAAAGGTATTTATGAACCTACTAATATGAAAATTGTATTTTAATGAATTGTTTCTGATGATTATTATGGGATTTTTGTGAGGGCAGTGGATTCATAAATAACGAAAGTACTAGATTAAAAGCCTTACGTTCAAATGGTTCTAAAAATATTATCCCAATTTCCCAATAATATTAAAATTAATATTTAAGTAGGATTGACATTAAGCTACTAAGAATATGATTAAATTTAGTGTTTAAGGAAGAAAGTCATTAAGCTACTAATCATGACGATAACATTCCGGTGCCGCAACAAATCCAAAGTTTTCATTCAAATACGAACTGATTAATATATTTATTACAAAGACAAACACATGTGCAATCTATATATATGTCTATATATGTGTGCGTAAATTAATCTGAACGTTATGAGTAGTAAGCAGAGATTTTTATTAGGTCTCTCAATCGTGTTGTGTACGTGTCTTATCGTGTCGTGTATGGTCGGATGTTAATGGGTTTTGCGTATACACGATAAGAAATCGTGTACACGAACAGAACACGGTAATTATCGTGTATACACGACACGATTTGTACATGAATTGTTATCTTGTCGTGTAACACGATACACGATAATACCCGAATGGACATGAGTAGTATTTTTCAATAGAAGCAAACTCCCTTTAAATAAATAAACCTAGTCTTTTTCAATAGAAGCACGAATCAACACAATTGTTTCTGATGATTATTATGGGTATGCACGAATCAACACAAAAAAATTATATATTAAATAAGTAGTCTTTTTCAATAGAAGCAAACTCCCTATAAAATATTATTTTTTAGCTTAAAACTCTCAATGAAGAGGGTAAGCCACACATTTGGTCTTTGAGAAAGCAATAAGATGCCTTATATAGGGTAGAGGGGGAGGGAATAAATAAAATCTTATGATGTGGGACTAGTTGATTTGGTAGGAATGCAGAGCGTAAAACTAAAATAAATAACTTTAGTACGTCTATACTAACATGATCCAGCAATGGCTCAGTTGCATGCAGAGGCGGACCTACAACTGGGGCAGGTGGGGGCAGCTGCCCCACCCAAATTTTGGGGGGGGGGGGGGGACCCCAATTTTTTTGTCCCATAACTTCCAAATCCCAATCCCATTCGTTGCCCTACCCAGCCTCCTCAACTCCTTGATCCCTCTGAGGCTCCGACTCCTCCATCTCCTCCTCAACTCCCTGATCCCTCCGAGGCTCCGACTCCTCCTCAACTCCCTCCTCCGTGAGGCTTCTCAGCTCCTTTAGTCCTCCTCCGTGAGGCTTCTCAACTCCTTCATGTAGGCATGCATCCCAGCTCAGCTTCATGTGGCGCTCCTAGTCCCACTCCGAGCTCCGACTACCGCTCAGCTCCGACGCTCCCAGTAGGTCAATCTCGCTCCGGCGCTCCTCCCACTTGTGTGATCTGGTAAAGTGGTTTTTTAATTGATGTGGTTTACTTCTAATTTTCTAAAGGGGTTCACTAATTTGCATGTAATTTGTATCATCGAAAAATAAATTAGTGATTCTTTTTCGAAAAATTGTTTGGATACTTCTTATTGTTTTTCTATATTTCTTGCATTTCTTGAATTCTTACTTACTGTTGGTTATTTCATCTTCGAAATCTCAATTAGTGAAGTTGCATCTCCATCTTAGAAGCATCTAGTAATGAACAGTGAAGTTTTCAGATTACTGCAACACTAGCTTTTATGTATCCATTTTCAAGTGATAGGGTTGTATGGTATACTAAAACCATTTTGTAGAAGTGGGTAATTCCTTGGAAAGAAATTTCAGTAGTGTGTTTTACTTTGTCATAGGAAAACATACATTTGGCATTTATGTTGGTAAACAAAGGGACGTGGTAAGCAGCTAATTACAGAAGCACCTAAAATACCTAATTGGAACTTAAGTCTACCTTTTCATGCATATGATGTCTTAGCAGTAATTCCATAGATACGCATGACTCTAACCATTAGGATAGACTTTACCAAGCATATCTCGCATGTTGTATCCTGCACAGTACATACACTTTGACTCTGTGAGTACAATAGGACATATTTGTTGACTTTGATTGTGTAATTAGTGATTTGAAGGTTAAAATTTGAAGGTTAGGTTGCTAAAGGTGATTGTGAGAAGAGACTAGAAGACAGTTGGAAATGATAAAAAAATTAGCCGAGTTGTTGAAAATATATTATGCTCATGATATTTCATTACATTACATCCAAATCCATAGCGTTAAGAATTTCCTTCTTTTCTAGCAAAGTTATTTTTATGTTATACTCTTTGTGTTTGGATATTGGAATTTGAGTTGTAAGAATAAAATCAATTTGAAATGTTAATGTGTGATACATGTTGTCTAGAAGAATTTGGAAATTTTTAATTACGATGGAAAAAATTATTGGGACTTTTTTTACAAGTTCAAGCGGGAGTAAACATTCTAGATCTGAACCTTCGACTGTTGAACTCACTCAAGAGTCACGTAATAAATGTCGATCCTCAAATGAAGCTAATCCGATGGGGGATGATATTGTTGTGGACCTGGGTATAAGACGTCCTATTTCTGAGCTTGCAAAGAACTCTATTGAATTGGAGAATATTTGGAGGGCGTATATCATCAAAGGTCCTCATCAACCAATACTTGACAACTTTCCTAAAACAAAAATTTGCGGAATAAATAGTAAATTCAATCCTAATTGGTATAAAGAGTACAGTTGGTTGGAGTACTGTGAATCAAAGGATGCAACATTTTGTCTCTATTGCTATTTATTTAGTGGTGACCTTGGACATGGTGATCATGAAGCATTTGCTAAGGAAGGTTTCAAGTATTGGAAAGAAAAAGAAAGGTTGACAACCATATGGGAGATGTTGGAAGTGCCTACAATTTATGCTTTATGGCCGCTGAAGATTTGATGAATCGATCTCAGCATATTGATATCATCATGTCTGATGTATCTGATAAAGCCAAACGGGATTACCACACTCGTCTGAAGGCAAGTGTTGGATGTGTTCGATGGCTTCTAGTAGATGGATGTTCTTTTCGAGGACATGATGAGTCAGAGACCTCATCTAGACTAGGTAAATTCCTCTCACTCCTAAAGTACTCGGGAAAATTGAATGAGGAGATACAAAGAGTGACATTAAAGAATGCACCTAAAAATCTGAAATTAGTAGCACTGTCGATTCAAAAGGATATTGCCCATGCTGCTGCCACTTTAACTACTCAAGCTATTGTTGAAGATATCAGGGATAGTTTTTTCACTTTACTCATTGACAAAGGTAGGGATGTAGCAGATAAAGAACAAATGGCAGTTGCTTTACGATATGTGGACAAACATGGTTGCATTGTGGAGCGCTTTCTTGGTGTTGTTCATGTTATGGATACCACGACTAAGTCACTTAAAGTTACCATTGAATTGATTATCAGTAAGCATGGTCTGAGCTTGTCCAATGTTCGAGGTCAGGGGTATGATGGTGCAAGAACATGTCTGGTCAGTTCAACGGTCTGAAAAACTTAATTTTGGCAGAAAACAAGTCTGCTTTCTATGTGCATTTGTAATGTGTTCGGTACTTCTTGCAAGACAAAAGATATATTGAGAATCAAACGGATACAACAAGTAATTGATGGTGTGAGTAGTGGAGACCTCGAAACAAGTCAGGGTTTGAATCAAGAATTGTGTTTGGCACGACCAGGTGCCACACGTTGGAGTTCTCATTATTGTTCTGTTGTGAGTTTATTGACTTTGTTCAACCTTGTAATCGATGTCTTACAGGTTGTAGCAATTGATGGTACAAATTGGCAGAAAAATCTCTTGAAACATATACAAACATTTGAATTTGTGTTGCTCTTGAATCTAATGGTCAGAGTGTTGGGATTAACAAACGACTTGTCACAGACACTCCAAAGGAGAGATCAAGATTTGGTCAATAGCATCAAACTTGTTAAACTATCGAATGATCTATTGTAACAATTGAGAGAAAATTGGTGGGATGATTTGTTTAAGAAACTTGTGATTTCTGTGTGAAGCAACATATAGATGTCCCTGATATAGAATGTATACTTGCAGTTCAAGGAAGGAAAAAACGTAGAGATCGAGCAATTACGCATCTCCATTACTTCAAGAATGACATTTTCCATGTTGTGATTTGACACCCAACTTCAGGAGCTTAATGATCGGTTTACCGATGTTAATAATGAGTTACTAATCTGTATGGCGTGTTTGGATCCACGTAAGAACTTCTTCGAATTTGATGTAAAGAGATTATGTGAATTCGCTACCTTTTATCATGTGGAGTTCATTGAGAATTAACTTCTAATGCTTGAAGTTCAACTTCACGTCTACATTGCTCATGTGAGAAGCAGTCTAGACTTTTCAAATTTGATGAGCATTGTTGATCTTGCGAGGAAGATGGTTGAGAAGGGAATAGATAAGGCATATTCTTTGTTTTTTTGCTTATCAAGTTAGCCTTAACTTTGCCGGTAGCAACCGCAATAGTTGAGAGAGCATTCTCGACTATGAAGATTGTCAAGACCAGACTCCGTGCTACGATGAGTGACGATTGGATGAATTATTGTCTTGTTACTTACATAGAACATGATATATTTGATTCCATTAATAATGAAGTGATCGTGAAATATTTTCAAGACATGAAGTCTAGAAAAATGATTTTGTAATGACTTTTATTTGTGGTTTTTATGTTAAATTATTTAGTTAATTAGTTGTGTTAACTTATGTGCTGTGGTTGAAAAAAATTCTTTTGAATGTTTGAATTTTAATGTATGTTTGGAAAAATGTTAAAAATAGGAAGGATATTTTCAAATTTTTTAAATTAATTAATTAATTTAAAGTTGTGGGTCTTCAAAAAAAATTGACCAATCTATAGAAAGTTTGTCCCGCCTAGATTTTTTTTCTGGATCCGCCGATGGTTGCATGTGACAAATATTTGTGGACACGAGGGCATGAGTTCGATTCTCCACATTTGTTTTTTTACACCTTTTAAGAAAAATATCCTTATCGTGTCTTATTGTGTATAACCGTGTAATCGTGTATCCTAATACACCATCCCTTATCGTGTATGACATCTTATACACGAACCCAACACAATAAGGATTCGTGTATCATGTCGTGTATAATTATCGTGTTATTATGTACAGGACTCTATACCCACACACAAAATTATCGTGTCGTGTCATCATGTCGTGTCTGATTTTGACATGTCTAATTCTTATTGATTTTATTCCACCTTAATTAGGGGAGGGAAGGCATGTACTCTTAGCCGCACTCTTTGTACATGCACAAAACTTGGCAACTTCTCACACCAGGAAAGTGAAATTCCAGTTCTCAGAAAATAAGAAAAGCGAATTCCAGTTTCAACATTCGGCGAAATCGTTTGCACTATGAGGTATATATAATTGGATGGATTATGGTAGATATACAATGCTTTAAAAGAAACTATAACAAACGTTTGGCAATTCCGCAAAAAACAGAAAAGCAATAATTACACCCAAACTTATAAGAAGCATAAAAGTGCTATCATCGCATCACAATTTGTACTTCTCAACAAGACAACAAACATTACAGGACCTCATAATTTATTGACTTCAACTAGTATAATGGTCCTCACTATATCATTATCCAATATACGTTATAATGTTATATACCTACCTCTTAAAGGATCATGGATTCAAGGATCAATATATGTTATAAGGCCCAATAGAAAGTTGGAAACAAAAATCGGGAACTAATACGAATAAAACTTATAACGGCAAATTATTCAAAGGATCACAAAAGCGGTCAATTTTCTTTTAAAAAACACTAAAAAGTCACCTTTCTTTTCAAGTCAAATTGATTTAATCAATTCCAAAATCCTTTAGGCACTTCGTCTATTAACTCAAATTTCAAATCTAGTTTTTTAATCAGAATCTATCGTTCAAAGTTGAAATGTCTGTTAGACTTGATAACTAGATGAATGAAAAAGGCATGACTAAATCGTATAGACAGACTATGCTAACATGTTGAAATAGTTTCCGACTCTCTATTCTATCACTAGCTATCATTGCCAAGACTAATTTATTAACAAATACTTTAGTCCCTCCAGATCATATATAAAAGAAACGTAGAGTTGCAACTTGCAAATGAGAAAATTCTTGTGCACTGTCCTCCTTAAGATCTGAAATCCTTCATCTGATCATGAAGTCTGGCCATCTGGGCCGTATATTTTTCGGTGCCTGTAAGCTCCTCTCCAGCGAAGACCGGATCTTCAGTTTCTACCAACCATGGATGCTCGTCGAAGAGATCGTAGTCCACACTGATGGGGTCATAAAATCCGGGTTTCTCCATCCTTTGCTGAAACCTTTGCCTTAACTTTTGGTTGTAGTTCACATACACCAAGTCATTCATCTTCTTCACAGCCAACCTGTTCCTTCTCGTTGAGTGCAACTGCTCGAAGACACTCCAATTCCGCTCACAACCTGATGCCGAACATGTCAATCCCAACACCCTCAGGGCCAACCTCTGTAATGCAGTCTCTCCCATGTCTGCGTCATACGATTGCCACCAATCTATAGGTCTTCTTTCCGACCTTTGTCTGACGACCATATCCCTCGAGAATATTCCGAGGGAGTTCTTGTAACGATCAAGTAAACCGCAAATCTTGTCTTGTTCTGCAGGAGTGGGGACGAGCCGCTCTACGACATCCATGAATCCAGGCATATGCTCATTGAAAGCTACATTTAGATCCTGAGGTGGGACGGAGAAGAAGGTACCAGGGTTGAGTAAGAAACCAGCAGAGTGTAGCGGTGATGACATCATCTTCCCTGGACCCCACCTGGTGTCGATGAGGTCGATGACTTGCTTGTACAACCTCGGGTTTCCGTCAAAGTTCCTCATGATTTGTTCTTTGGCTTTCTCCATTGCGTCAGACAGATATCCCATCGGTGGTTTCTCATCGCCGTCAACAAGTCTAAGAACCTGAACCATAGGTTGTGAGGCCTTCAGTGCCTTTACGACGTTGGTCCAGAAACCACTTTGTAGAATGGTCTCGGCAACTTCAGTAGAGATCTCCTTCTTTTTCTTGTTCTTTATCCAACTTGCATTAGGATCGTTGTACTCCGGGGAAACAACAAAGGCTCGGAGTTTGTCTTTCTTCAGAAACAACCTTTGCAAACTCAGAAAGGCGGTGGCAAATCTCGTGACAGCAGGGCGTAGCAGGTTCCCTTCAATGGCAATTCGCATCCTCTTCAACAACATGGCAGAGCTGTTGAAATGTTTGATGATCTTCCGAGCTAAAGCAATAGTCTTCAAAAACAACTTGCCAATATCCTCCAAGATGAGATCGATGCAATGCGCTGCACAGGGAGTCCAAAACAATCTCCTTCTTTTTTGTTGCAACATCCTACCGGCAAGTACGTACGCGGCGGCGTTGTCGGTGACCACCTGAACAACGTGTTCTTCGCCAATCTCGCCAACTACCTTGTCCATCAGCTTGTACAGGTAGTCTGCGGTGTGAGGGTGACCGGAAGCATCTACAGACCTCATGAACATGGTACCTGTCGGACAATTTACTAGAAAATTGATTATACTCCTACCGGACCTATTAGTCCACCCATCTGTCATCAACGTGCACCCGTATGTTGCCCAATCTTGTCTGTACGATTCTAGTATACCTCTAGTGTAGTCAATTTCCTGTTTAAGGCACGAGTCACTAACTTCATGATACGTCATGGGTTTAAGTCCGGGTCCGTAAGTACAAGTAGCGGATATTGCTTCCTTCCACTCAGGCGTCCTTACAGTGTTGAATGATATACCACATCTATAGAAAAGCCTAGACCATTTTTGATTAATTGTTTTCCTATCTTCTTTTCTAAAGGTTCTTTCGATGGTTGTTTGTTGGGGGCCGGAAACCACGTCCTTCCCACGTCCGCAAAATGGTCCCCACAAACGTTGTTTTTGTCTCTTTCGACCAGGAACGGGGCGAGAACGGGAGGTTGGGGTCGGAGCAGAACCGGAACCCGACCCGGTTTCTAGATCAAATTCTATGTTTTCTCGGTCTACATAATCATCAAGACATACATTTTCGTTTGTAATGTCCTACTGTTTCTAATCATGTATGCAGTTATGTCTTGTTTAATAGAGTCAGGAACTTTATCACAAGGTCTAGCATTGCTACCGGGTGTGTGTGCAAGATGTTGTTTGTGACGGGCTATACCACCTCTAGTTTCCTTACCACATAACTCACAGACAATACAATTTTTATCATTAGCACTAATGTAATGGGCAGTATTCCAACCGGGGTCATTTGTACGGGTAGGTCTTAGGTCATCGTAACTCTCGTGATGCATAGGTAGACTAGTGCCGGGTACGTAAGCCATATCTTAAAACTAGACTAATATAAAATTTAGACTAATATGAAAATAAAATACTAATTAATTTAATTCTAAAGAGAAGTTAGAAAGAGTGCACTTGATTTTGACGGTTGAAGAATGAAGAACCGGATCAGAGACTTCAATTTCAAACTTCAAAACTAAGCACCACACTGGAGACTTAATCGCAAAAACTTGGTGATTAGGAAAGTTGATGATGAGAATAGAATTATGAAGAAGAAGAGAATGAGAGATGTGTGAAAAATGAAGAGGTTTGGAGGGGTTTATATAGGATTTGGGGCTAGTGGCAAAGTTGTAATTTTTGAAAAATAAAATAAATAAAAAAAATAAAAGCAGAGAGCCGTTGGAGAGCCTCCAACGGCTCTCGCCTAGGCGATCGCCTATTTCGCCCAGCAGAGCTGGGCGAAAGGCGGTGGTCGCCCAGGCGACCACCGCCACGGGCGACCGCCTATCGCCTAGGCGGTCGCCTACCTCAACATTGGTTAGAATAATCAATAAATTTATATGAATATATATTATGGGGTATAATATTTGACATTATATATTATAATATATTACATAGTATAATATGAGCTTTAACATTATAATATATAAATTTGCTAAAACCCCAAAGTTTAAAGTTTGTTGTATATTGATCCAAAATTTGAGAAAAGCAAAAAAATGCAACAGTTTTTTCTGGGTTTTGAAAAACGATTGACCGATTAAACGCGCGGTTCGACCGAAAATAACAAGAACTTTTCTTATTGTTAAATGGTTGACTGGTGGGGCATTCCGTTCGATCCAAATTATCAGAAACTTTTCTAGATAACCAAACGGTCGACCGATTGGCCGATTCGTTCGACCGTTTGCCAAGGATTTTGCCTAAATTAATAAGAATTTTTTTTTGATCATGGGGTGAATTTGTTCCAACTTTGTCAATAGAGGTTATGAGATGATTATGTGTCGAAATATGATTGGTTTAGAGGAGCAATTAACAATGGATCATGTGTAAGTGGGTTACACATGATATGAGTTGGAGGAAGCCCTATAAATAAGTCACTCATCTCTTCTTCGTTTATATGAATGTAAAATTCTTCTTTCTCCAATTTTCTCCATCATTCCTTCCGAAATTCTCTTAGTTTTAATTGTGTGCTATAGATTAAAGTCTTTGTAGCATTGAAAAAGTAATTAGCTAGATTCTAACCTTGTATTAGATATTGATTGACTAGTTTCGATCTCTCTAATCTTGTTTAAAGTTTGGTGAACACTTGAAGACAATTCTGAAGCGATCCGACGTGCAACTCGATTTCCGATTGGTAAAAGAGATTTGATAATCCCCTAGATATGATCCAATCTATGTATTTAATATTAATTAGTATATTATATATGTTGAAATACAATTAGGATTTTTGTACATAAAATTGTTGAAAAATATGAAAACTGATCCTAGTTGCTTGTAATTTTTTTTAAAATATACACAATTATATGACACGAAATCCAACTTGATCAACTTATGCATTTATATATTATGTAGTATAGATCAAAATGAAATGTATAAAGGAAGTCTTGTATATATAAATTGTTGAATAAATATGAAAATGATTTTGTTTGTGTATAAAAATTAAAAATAAATAAATAAGCATGAGACGAAATTCAACACACCCACGTTGTGACGACTAGCCATTGGAGCTGGGCTCACAGGCTTAAACGTGTGGTCTCCTAAAGCCGGATGCAGAACTTGTAACCTCACCAATGTTGCGACGGATGACCGTTAGGGTGCGTTGCTCACATGCTCGGGCGCATGGTTGGAGTAGGGTGTTGTCTTGTGGATCGGATGCGTGGTTTTGTCGAGGGTGCACACTCGACATGATTGGGACACGTGGTCGCCTTCGGACGTTTGACGATTTTGCCATGAGAGCGGGTTGAGTGTTACCTTGTGGATCAAATGCGCGGTGGATGCTCGACCTTGCTGGGACGCGTGGTCGTCTTAGGATACGATACCAGTGTGAGTCGTATGGACGACGTGGCCTAGTACAATGTCGGGTTGGGGGTAGTGTACAAAGTCTTGTTTCGAGAGTTAGGCGTGACTTGTGCGTGTGCAGGTGGGACGCAGTAGGCGCTTGGAGGCGACTTAGGCTTGGGACGCGAGGACTAGATGTGTGAGCTAATTTGATGTAATCCTTTTATCTCTTAGTATTGATATAGTAGGATTTCAGAGTTCTTTTTTTCCTTCTGTTTGTAACCTGATATTGAATTATGTTTTTAATTGAGGCATCGACTTTTCGTTAATCTTCCGTTTTTGCTTGTTTATAGTTTGTGTTTCGCTGCCTTGTCCCGAGTGCGGATTACGGGTGTTACAGTTTGGTATCAGAGCTTAAGTCAGTTCATTCGCGTACAACCCAAGTTAGGACTTTTGGCACAGTCCTGTTAGTTTTGTGTGTTTGAGGTTTCTTGTTTCGGTGGACAGATGTCACCCCGTCGAGGTGCCAGATCGAGGCGTGTTGACTCGTCCACACCCAGTTTCCAGGACGAGCACCAACGAGCGATGCGAGTCCAGTTGGAGCGCATGAGTGTGTTTATGGAGGAGCAAGCAAGGAGGTCCTAGTATGAGGACTGGGGTGAGGTTCTCGGTCGCTTTATATGCCAACACCCACCGACCTTTATCGGAGGAACGGACCTTGAGGCAATGGAGGGCTGGATTTTCAGGATCCAACATATTTTTGAGGAGATTGCCTGCCGCCTGAGCAACAGGTGGGATTGGCCACGTACATCTTTAGTGGATTAATGATTAGTTGGTGGAGGACTACTACAGCGGTGGTGTTTGGAGGTGCGACCGCGACTAGTTGGGAGGACTTTCTGGGGGAGTTCAGGAAGAAGTATTTCCACAACATGTTCGTGATCGTCTGAGGTATGAGTTTCTGGCACTTCAACAGAGAGATATGAGCTTGGATTAGTACATTACAAGTATTGTTCGAAGATTTACAGTATGCCCGAGCAGAGGGCAATGAAGTTCACTGAGGGACTTCGACATCCGCTCCGACGAGCGGTACTTACTAGTATGCCCCGAACACTAGAGGACACACATCGTAGTGCGATGACCTTGGATGCTGAGTACTCGATTCACGCCTAGAAGAGCAGGGGGTTTGGCGGCGGTGCAAATCGATTCATTGGGGGTGGAGGTGGTAGTCTCTGCGACAAGAGCCAACCCAGGAGCAGATTCGGGGGTCACCTTGAGAAGAAGAAGATGTCAGTTGAAGGCAGTGTCAGTGATATTTATGGACATTGTCGTCGTTCACACCCGGGACGAGAGTGCGACATGGTGATTGGTGGATGTTTTGAGTGTGGACAACCGAGTCACAGGGCACGTGACTGCCCCAGGCATAGGGGAGAAGCCAGTGACAATATTGGTAGTGGCGGAGCAGCGAGTTCCTGCTTCAACTGCAGAAAGTCGGGGCACCTTGCACGTCACTGCAGGGCACAGATAGCGGATGTCGGAGGTACCAAGTCTACAGTTGGTTCGTCGAGTACTGCGTGACGTGTTTTCGCCGTACGATTGGAGGATTCTGCTGCTGCATCAGCTGACGTGGTGGAAGGTATGCTCGTTGTTGCTAGTCATGTTGTTAGGATCTTATTTGATAACGGTTCTACGCATTCCTTTATCTCCGAGAGATTTGTGAGCTTAGTGGACCTTAGCTCCTTGAGTATAATCTTCCGTCTCGAGGTCAATACCCCTGTAGGAGAGAGGCTTGTGCTCGGGAAGTTTCTAGTTGACGTGCCGATTGTGTCGGACGATGAGAGCTTCCCGGTTGACCTTGTGTTGCTGCCGATGGTGGACTTTGACGTGATACTCGGAATGTACCGATTGTCCTGTTATAACGTGCAAGTTCATTGCCGGGAGTGGAAGATTTTGAGTCGAGGGCAGTGGGTCAGTGTTTGGTAATCCGTGGCATGCGCGGCAGGGCGACGCATCATCATTTCTGCACTAAAGGTGCAGAAGCTTTTGAGTCAGGGGTGTGCAACATTTCTGGCGAGCACAATATTGACTGAGAGTTAGAGACCATCCTGGAGCATGTGGCGTGCCAAACATGGGTGGATGCACCTTCGGGGCAGGTGGGGCACCTGCCCCACCCAGATTTCCATTTTTTTTCCAATCCCAATTCCGAGCTGACTCAGTCATGCCTAGAGGTGGCAATGAGTATCTAGAACTGGTCAAACCAGAACCGAACCAGGGTAAAACGGATATGGGTCGGATATGGTTACCCACTTTCAGAACCGACTTGGTTCTGATTCTAGCTACTGAAACCGGATACGAATCCAGAACTAGTGTATTATTAAAATAAAAATATCCTAAAAAGTTGTTGTGAAAAATGAAAATAATAGTTTTTATTAGTAAAAAATAATTTTTTACAGATTTGGTGCTGCATCCGGTTTCGGGTACCCAAGTTGGAAACCGATCTGGATCCGGTTCGATTCTAGATACCCAAATAAAAAATGGATCTGGTTCTCCCAATACCCGAATCGGAACCGATCTGTTACCATCCCTAGTTACGCCCAAACCCAATCCTCTCCTCTGGGTGTAATTTTTTTTTTGTTGTTTGAATTTTAATGTATTCATGTTTGGAAAAATGTTAAAAATAGGAATGATATTTTCAATTTTTTGCTATTTTATTAATTTATTTATTTAAATTATCATCTTAAAATTTTGGATTTTCAAAATAAATAAAAAACCCAATATGAAGAGAGTCTGCCTCCACCCAATTTTGTTTTCTATATCGACCCATATGAAAAAGTAAAGGATATTATAATATAATGGCAAACCAGATTTGTCAAATGAACAACGAAGACGAAGGATATTGCAATATAATAGGAAATTAAATTGGATGATAAAATTACCATCGAAATATTAATTCGGAACGTAGTCACAATTGTGGTATGAATCAAAGAATTCTTATGACAATAATTTAAATCCAGACCATGATAAACATACGAAAATATAGCTATGTTATGTTTACCCATAATACACCGACAAGCAAATCCAAATATATTTAGATGACTCTTGAACTACATCGATAAAAAAACCATTTATTCCATCAGTTAGTGTCTTCACGCGGCACACACGACATTTTATGAAGGAGAAGTGAGAAGTAAAACTCAAGACACGATCGGCTCCAGTAATTAACTCCATAATTTAACAACGAACCAACAATACTCCACAAATCGTAGTCCTTCCAACTTACAACCAAATTGCCATGACACCACCAACCCCTCTCTTCCTCTTCCTCCTCATCCTTCTCTCCATCCTCCCACCACCGACCACCTCCTCCTCCTCCTCCTCAATCCCTCTGGGCCCCACCTGCAACTCCAACCTCACCCTCTACCCGTGCCGCTCCTTCGCGGTCTTCCGCGCCACTCCATCCCTCCTCTCCCTCCCCGACATCGCCGACCTCTTCTCCGTCAGCCGCCTCGCCATCGCCAAAGCCTCCAACCTCTCCGTCTCGTCCCCGCTCCGTCCCGACCAGCCGGTCCTCGTCCCCCTCACCTGCTCCTGCGACTCCAACCACTCCTACGCCGTCGTGCCGTACCAGATTAAGAAGGGTGACACCTTCTACCTTGTCTCCACTCTTCTCTTCCAGAACCTCACCGCTTACCAGGATGTTATGTTGGTTAACCCGGAACTCGTCCCGGAGAACCTCGCTATCGGGGTCGTGGCGCGGTTTCCTATCTTTTGTGGGTGCGCACCGGAGTCCGTCGTTGTCACCTATGCTATGCGGCCGCCGGAGACGGTCGAGTCCGTCGCGAAGGGTTTTGGGGTGAAATCGAAAGGTTTGATTTGAACTGTGAGATTAATTTGGTTCGTCCATCGACTGTCTTTAATTTTAGCATTTAACTATTTAATTACTTATGATCAAGAATCAACGAAGAAAATCCTTTCTTTCAATACGATAGAATTTAAATACTTAAAGGAACTATATATTAGTTTGAATTTTCAGCTATTACGCACTCCATCGGATTGTATTTCTAATGAAATTACAATTAGCATATGTTTGGATGTTTCGTTCGTACATGAAATTTCAATTTATTTAGAATTTTAAAATACATCGTTCGTAGATATCGTGTTTGGTGGATTGAAGATTGGAATTTGTAAATTCTAACGAAATTCCACTTCTAAAGTATTTATAGTTTAAATTTCAATAGTCGTGAACAGCGAAGGGAGAAAAGTGAAGTTCTATTCCCCGATATATGTTCCGGTGAAGGGGGACAACTCGCCGTTTGGTTTCAATGCTCCGATCAGTCTAAAAGCTTTCGTGACAAAGCAAGCCAACGAATCATCGAATTTCAATTCGCCTCCTTTCGTTACGACTCCGACTGGGAAAGACAAGAAGAGAGGGAACGGAATCGTTTTTGTCTTGGGGGCTGTGGTCGGAATTTTAGCTGCCATGGTGGTTCCACTTTTAATTCTCGTGGTGATCAAGCAAAGGAGGGGTTGGTCGGAGAACGGACGCAAAAATAAGGTGCCACGATCGGATGCCAACTTAACGGCGGATATCAACGAGTGTTTGGACAAGTATAGATTGTTTCAGATCGATGAGATCAGAGCCGCGACTTCGGATTTCGACAAGAGTTGCCTTGTTGGTGGATCTGTTTACAAAGGGTGGTGGAATGGGAATGCTTACGCCATCAAAAGGATGAAATGGGATGCTGTCCAGGAACTGCGCATCTTGCAGAAGGTAAATAAACAAAAAAGTTGGTAAAAATCTTGAAAATGTTATTTTTTTATATTTCCCATGCATCCATGATATATAGTAACATTAAAGTGATCATGGTTGTTGACTTGTAGTAAAAAAATGTGTTCCTTATATTTTGTTACAACCTTTTACCAACTTCTAAGCATAAGAACATGACCTGGTAGAATTGTTTATAATCTCGCGATAATCAACTTATTGCGACTTGCAAGATAATCTCGCGATTGCATCTGCCTCCTGGGAAGATCTGCCCGGAGCCTATTCATATTAACTAACGCTTATGCTGGAGCCATATTATAAATTAAACCTCGCTTCTTAAATACTAAAAAAATATTACCAATACATTTCAATATCTCAAAAACGTCTTATAAACCCTTGGATTTGCCTTAAAAGTTAAAACCTTCATGAAGTTCATATGTTCAACTATACCCTAATGTTTGAATCGTTGTTAGAGCTAGCTTAGTTGTTTCATGCTGATCATGATGTTGAAATCGTCAATTGAAACTTAATTTTATGATTTTCTTGACTAGTGACCCGTCTTTATATTTGTGAAAGGTGAACCACACCAATCTGGTCAAACTAGAAGGCTTCTGCATAGACCAAGAAGACAGCACCAACTACATAGTCTACGAGTACGTCGAAAACGGATCCCTCCAAACATGGCTCCACCATAGGCGCCCCACCAAGCCATACAACTTGGACTGGAAGAAGAGACTCAACATAGCCTTAGACATAGCAAACGGCCTCCAATACATCCACGAGCACACCTTCCCGACAGTCGTCCACAAGGACATCCGAACGTCCAACATCCTCCTGGACGCTAACCTGCGTGCCAAGATTGCCAACTTCGGTCTGGCCCGATCAGGCTGTAACGCCATGACCACCCACATTGTCGGGACGCAAGGCTACGCCTCTCCTGAGTATCTCTTGGACGGCATCGTGACGCCCAAAATGGACGTGTTCGCGTACGGTGTGGTGTTACTCGAGTTGCTTTCGGGGAGAGAGGCGGTGGGCGACAACGGACGACTGCTCTGGACAGACGCACAGACTGTGTTTGGTGGGACGGGCCTAGTTGGGGATGATAAATTGAAGGGGTGGTTGGATGGAAATCTGGTGGATCAAAGTTGGCATTTGGAGAGTGTTTTGAGTGTTTTGAGAGTTGCTAGAGCGTGTGTGGGAAGAGAGCCAGGGAAGAGACCGAACATGGTGGATATTGTCTATACGTTGTCTAAGGTTGATGAGTCGTTTGCCAGCTACTATTCTGGTGATGGAGCTTCGGCTTATTCAGATATCGTGGCCAGGTAGAATTTTATGCTTGGAGGGTATGGCATCAGTTGGTCATGACTCATGACTACCGTATGTCAACTAGTTGGGTGTTGTGATGGCTAGAACCGGATACATGTGGATCAATTATTAATGATATACTAGTATTAAGAATATGCCAATATGATTTTTTTCCTCCAGTTATTACTTACTTCAAGAAATGACATACCGTCATGTACAAAAAGTAGTTGCTTATCAAATGAGAGATAAGTGTAAAATGAGGTGTTCTGACCAAAGCAAAACCAGCTGGGCATTGTTTGAGATCATACCATTCGATCTCAAGATGTAGACTAGTAGATCCAAAGAAGGTTTTTTGGAGCATGAGTGTGGACTGTGATCACGGTGTTTTTTTGTAAAAGGGCGAAACAACTCTTCCTCTTGATATATATACTAAAGTGAATAATTTTTTTGTAAATTTTTAGTTTTGGCTATTAGTTGCAACAATTATGAATGGGTTGTATCTTAAGATTCAATTAACAAGGCAAAATCGAAAGGTATCTTTGTGGTGAATCTAACTACCAAAGCACCTAACTCCAGGGAAAAAACCAATAATTATGAAAAAATTAAGATAATGGGTTGATTATTGATGTGAAGTCTCACTAAAAAAATCCACAAACATTGGAACGCTGAAAGGTGTAATGTATCATAAGATACATTTTACACATGATATGATGGTATTGTGTCGTAAGATATTTTGCTACGAGATTGATCCATATTTGACTATAGTACTTCATTTATTATTAGGTCACACATTTCACGTGCACAACACAAAAATATTCTTAAAACAAGTATGAATGAAAATCAAGAGATTGTAGCTTGAAAGTTGAATCCTCCTATACATCAAGCCACCTAGTCACACAAGGCAGAACTAACCAAACCAACAGATTTAGCACTGTGTGCTAGTCAAGTAAAGAAAATGTTTTAAACTTTAAACCCATACGAGCATTTTTATTATTATAATTGTATATATCATATAATACGTCCTCCATTCAACCTTAACAAAACGTGTTTGAACGCATGAAATCAGACTACCATGTCTTTGCTTTATTTCAAGGCAATTTTTTTTCAAAATAATAATGAAAAATAGAAAATTGGTAAAATATAAGAGTTGTAAAAATATTTAGCAAAATATAATAAATAAAATGCAGTTGAACTACCGTTTTCAAAAGTAAAATACGATAACTCTGATATCGTTCTACTTATTTTAAGGAAATCAAGTATTTCAATAAAAAAATTCAAACACGTTTTTAACATGATAGAATAAGTTTTCGGGTATTTGATAACATATTCATATTTTTGTCATCAATTCAAGCACCCTATTATAAGGATTTTGTTGATTTTTGAAATTGAAAAGTTTTAACGTTTAATTAGAAATTTCAAGAAAACTATAGCAAATTAGTACTTGAATAGAAGATAAAAAGATGAGAAAGTAATTTTTTTATCAAAATATCCGAAAAGCTTTGGGTTAAAATTGAATTATTTTTCTTAACTTGGATATATGTCTTAACCCAAAAATAGGAATACAACAAATTCAAATCCTCAAAATCTATAATCAAATAAAACAAAAAATTCAACCCAAAAGTAACATATTCATTATTCTACTCCAACCAAAAATATCATATCCTCAATGAAAAAAAATTAGAAAAATTTCCAACCAAAAGATTATAATTTTTTTTTCTTACAAATGTTTTTAGATTTTTATATTAAGGTGTACATCCACTTCAAATATATACATCTAATTTAAAGACAATAGATGAGTTTTCTTTTGTTATTTTGATCACAAATTCGAATTCTTCTTTTTATCTTTAATTCAAGTACCAATTATCTATACTTTTGTTGAAATTCTTGATTTGTAACTAAAATATTTTAATTCAAAAAATCAACAAAATCTTTATAATGTGCTACTTGAAGTGATGACAAAAATGAGAGAAATATGAATATATTACCAAAATACCAAAAAACTTATTTATCATGTTAAAAAATATGCTTGAAGTTTTTATTTATTGTAAAACACAATTTCTTAAAATAAGTAGAATAAGTAGAAAATGGTATTTGAGTCACCGTATTTTACTTTTGCAAATGGTAGTTCAACTTTATTTCTTATATTTTGCCAAATATTTTTACAACTATTACATTTTGCCAATTTTCTATTTTTTCATTATTAGTTTGACTTTTTTCCTTATTTTAACCCGCACTAGGGTAAACTCATTCGGTTGTTAACTTTTCAATCTTTGTTGTAGATCATAGTAAAGATTTTAATTAATCGTTATCAAATTACTTTAAAAACACACACACGGTGACATACAAACCTTAACAAATCGAATATTCCATTTTCCATCATTATTTCCCGTCCAATGATGAACAACCACCACACCCCCACCCGTTTCCCTCCAAACAGATAAACCCCCAACGCCTCCCAGGCTCCCACTCCACTCCTACTGTCACACCCTTAAAGTCTTCCGCCAGGGGGTATTGATGCGTGCAGATTGTTTGGGGAACATCGGGTGGCCATATGAGCATAGATGCTATATGGGGGAGAGGCTTCAACTCGAAGGTGAGCGCCTACAGGACTGCACTTATATGCAGTTGGGAGCGTAGGGCTGGTTGGGAGCTGAAGTCGCTTCCCTGACGAGCCCAAGGCAGGGCGAAACCGATCGATGTTGTGTCGCGCGTAGAATAGCTGACTGTGTGTGCATGTATATGCGCGCGCGCACAGTGCTGAGCGGGTGTGTGCGACTGTCATAGCACAACTCCGTAATAATTGGTATCAGAGACAAACCTATACATCCTGAGATGTCTCGTGAAAGACTTGCAAGAGGCGAGTAGCAGGGGAGCTTGTATATCTAAGGTGTATCGGACGGTTTGGGAAACTCCCAAGCTCCAGTCCAGAAGCTGCGTAGTTGGCCATGCGCTTGTGAGCGAACGTAAGTAGCCAGGAAACCTCAGAGAGGAATGAGGGGGCATATATTCCCACTCGCAGAATACCTGGATGGTGATAAGTAAGTTGTGCACGAGGACGTGCACGATTTTAAAGGGAGGAGAGTTTGTCACACCCTTAAAGTCTTCCGTCAGGGGGTGTTGATGCGTGCAGACTGTTTGGGGAACATCGGGTGGCCATATGAGCATAGATGTTATATGGGGGAGAGGATTCAACTCGAAGGTGAGCGTCTACGGGACTGCACTTATATGCAGTTGGGAGCGTATGGCTGGTTGGGAGCTGAAGCCGCTTCCCTAACGAGCCCAAGGCAGGGCGAAACCAGTCGATGTTGTCTCGCGCGCAGAATAGCTGACTGTGTGTGCATGTATATGCACGCGCGCACAGTGCTGTGCGGGCGTGTGCGACTGTCACAGCACAACTCCGTAATACCTACCATGACAGTCTTGCCCTTCCCCCCACCCCCTTCCCTCCTACTCCACTGTTGCGAGGACACCCTTGGCCGCCCCTGCACGCCCCGCCCGCCCGACGTCGGCCTCACCCTCTTCCCCTTGAAGACCCCGGTGGCGCCCCTCTGCCCCCGCCTCCGCCGCATCATCCTCGTCCGCCACGGCCAGAGCGAGGGCAACGTCGACGAGTCTACCTACACCCGCGTTCCCGACCCCAAGATCGGGCTGACTAGGAGGGGCTGGGAGGAGTCTGAGGCATGCAGAAGGGGAATCAGGGACTTGATTGTGGCCAATGGCGCCGACAATTGGAAGGTTTACTTTTACGTCTCACCGTATAAGAGGACGCTCCAGACGCTCCGGGGATCGGTAAGGCGTCCGAGCATTAGAGGATTGCGGGGGTTAGGGAGGAGCTGAGGGTTAGAGAGCAGGATTTTGTGACTTGATGTTGTTTTTGGGGGGTTACGATTTGATGATCTATTTGTGACAAATTTGAGATTGAGTTCAAAACTTAACGAATTATTAGTTTTTGTGCATTTTATTTCATAGAAATATGTACTTTCACTTTTACACTCACTTGCATGAAATTTTCTAACTTCCAATTTTGAAAACAAATTTTGGAATGAATCGCTGAAATGTCATTCCACTTCCTTGGACTAGTATTCTTGTATGATTAGAGTACCCATAACTCAAGAAAGAACTTCTCAGTTCTCAAGACTAATCACATTCCAATAAGTCCATGAAAAGTCATGGAAAAAATTAAACATGACACTTGATTAGACGACTCTTGCTTCCAACTTATGACCAAAATCGGAACCAATCACCTTAATGTCAACTTACTTTTCATAACTAAAGTTCCCAGAATTGAAGGATTCCCTTTAAATCAACTTCAAAGGGATGTCATTTAGTTCGATACTGCCTTTTGACTCCGAATTTGTTTTCCATGTGCGGAAGTGGAATAGTCTCCGTTCTGATGTTTAAATCATGAAATTCCTCTTTTAATTTTTTTTACAAGAAAAACACTTTAATGACACTGGTACTCCATTCTCCATTCCGACCATTTTCCAACAAACCCTCGACACTCAAGAGCATATATTTATCTCAGGGTGTTATCATGTTTCCAAACACAAATTTAAAGAAGTTTGTTGATTTTTTCAAATATCAAATGTTGATTTTTTTTACATTTCATGGATACATTAAATTTTGCCTTGCATTATTGTTCTTAATTTATTTTGAGTAGTTTGTTCTGTACCTTTTTTTTGCATTTTTATTGTTTTGTTCTATAAAATTCTTATTTTAATTATATATATATATAGACATTATACTGCTCCGATAGATACGTCCATGGTTTCAGCATTTATCTCCTCATTTGTTACCGTATTTTGAACCAACAGATAAAAATATGATTGTTCTATAGTGAAGCTTCTCTATGTACGGGTCTAAACATTTTCTCAAGGAACACGGTTTCTCTTTTGTATGTGAACAGGGAATTTCCAGGACGGAGAAAAAAATGCGTGTAGAGAAAGGCGTCCGACTTCGTTATGGACGTTTCTTCCACCATTTCTGTAACATCCTCAAAAGCGGAAGAAATTTAAATTTTTCATAAAACACAACACGAGGACATTACCGAAGAAAATGGACAACTGGTGTACCAACATATATACAATATATATCTGAGAGTTTTACAAAAGTGTGATTACAACAAAAGATAAGGAAAATATACATGTAATCACTCGGACCTCAAACAAGAAAAGCAGGATCTGGTCCCGAAAGCACTCCGCCTCAGTCACCACCTCCTAATGCTGCCTATGACCTGACATAAAACATGAATATGCCTGAGTTTCCCGAGAGGAAACCCCGTATGCCAAACCTCTATCACAATTAATGAGCTAGACATCTAAAGCATGTATGACATGAAGTGCAATAAACAATCAACATCTCACTGGGTCCCCGGGAACTCTCTCCCTACCACAGTAGACACCACACAGTGACGGGTCTCGCGGGTCCTCTAGCCCAACCCTCACACGTGCCCCAGGCACCACAGTCGGAAACATCCTCGGCTACAACACACGTGCCCCAGGCACACAGTCGGAAAATATCCTCGGCTAACACGCTGGATCACTCTCAGGTCGGTATCGTCTGTACCACTGCCATCTTGAGCTGCTCCAGAAGACCACTCTCAGGTCGGCACCGTCACCCCTCTAGGGCCGGAGATCCGTTGCCATCTTGAGCTGGCCCCACACAGTGACGGGTCTCGCGGGTCCTCTAGCCCAACCCTCACACGTGCCCCAGGCACCACAGCCGGAAACATCCTCGGCTAACACGCTGGATCACTCTCAGGTTGGTGTCGTCTGTACCGCTGCCATCTTGAGCTGCTCCAGAAGACCACTCTCAGGCCGACACCGTCACCCCTCTAGGGCCGGAGATCCGTTGCCATCTTGAGCTGGCCCCACACACGAACCACCGTCAGGCCGGCACCGGTCACCCTCAAGGGACGGAGATCCGTTGCCTTCTTGGGCTGACCCGACAACACTCGTGAACCACTCTCAGGCCGACACCGGTCACACTCTAGGGCCGGAGATCCGTTGTCATCTCGAGCTGGCTCCACAACACAAAAACACACAAAAACCGTACCAAACGGTCGAACAAAACCTCCCAACCGGTCGACCGAATCCTTTCTACAGGACTGGCCCAACCAACAAAACTGTCAACCGGTCGAACGGCAAAGGGGTCCCATTCGACCGAATTCGACCAGAGAAGACTCATGCCACAGTAAAAAGTACCAACGGTCGAACCACACATACTCACCGGTCGACCGAAAACGGCCAGTACCAAATCCAAATCCAAGCATAGTGCACCGGTCGACCGAAACATCACGCGGTCGAACCAACTTAAGTTATTTTAATTCGTCGGTCGAACGAGTCAACTAGGCGGTCGACCGTTTGGATGGTCAACGCCCCCAACCGACCTACAACAGTGCTTTCGGTCGACCGGCAAAGGGGTCCCGTTCGACCGAAAACACCCAGAGTCTCCATCCCTCGCTCAAAATGTACTACCGGTCGACCACCACCATGGTATCGTTCGACCGGTACAAGGGATTTCGCCCAAATTACTCTACGACCGGTCGACCGAACTATCACACCGGTCGACCGTTTATAGTTCAGAACGCAGCTGCACGGGTCCGACGAGCCCTCCGGCCTACCGTCGACCACTCCAACACTCACCAAAGCATAAGTGAGCATTAAAGTAAAGCTTGACATACCTTGAAGACTTGAAGAAGCCTTCGAAGACTCAACGACGAGCTTCTCCTCGCAAAACACCTTCTCCGGCGAACTCCAACCGAGCAACGATCTATTCCCCTCCGGCGAACGTCTGAGCTTCACCTCGCCTTCCGAGAACCACTCCTCGAGCACCTCCGCACGCCGAAGATCTGATCAGAGAGAGGGAGAGGGTTTGAGCGGGAGAGAGAGAGAGACAACGTGAGAGAGAGAGAGAGAGAGTGAGTGAGTGAGAGAATAACACTCGCCACATAAACTCTTCTCCTCTAATCCCCACCATCCATCACAACTCTTCTAAATCAATCCCAGCCCTCCATCTAAAACCCCAAATTAAGCACCTAATCAAGGCCAAAACATGATTAGTCCTAAGTAAGGATTTAGGATATTACAATCCACCCTCCTTAAAAGAATTTCGTCCACGAAATTTAGGACCGAAACTCACCAAACAATTCCGGGAACTCCTTCCGGACCTCTTCCTCAACTTCCCAAGTAGCCTCTCGCTCACTATGGTGCTACCACCTGACCTTCACCATCGGAATGGTCCTCCTCCTGAGCTGGTGGTCCGATCCACGATCTCCACAGGTCTCTCCTCGAGAGACAAATCCTGCCGGATCCCCGGAACCTCTAACTGAATCACGTGAGAAGGATCCGCTACGTACTTCCTCAACATAGAAACATGGAAGACGTTGTGAAGACCCGAAAACTGCGGCGGCAACGCAATCCTGTAGGCAACCTCTCCGATCCGATCGAGAATCTCAAACGGCCCGACGTACCTCGGACTGAGCTTCCCTTTTCTTCCCGAACCTCATCACTCCTCGAGATGGTGAAATCTTCAGGAAAACGTGATCGCCTACCTCAAACATCAATGCTCGCCTACGCTTATCTGCGTAGCTCTTCTGACTACTCTGAGCTGTCACTAATCTCTGCCTGATCACATCAACTTTCTCAGCATACATTTGCACAATCTCAGGCCCGATCAGCTGTCGCTCGCCTACATCGCTCCAACACACTGGTGATCTACAAGGTCTCCCGTACAAAGCCTCGTACGGTGCCATTTCGATACTCGAATGGTAACTGTTGTTGTAGGCGAACTCTATCAGCGGTAGATGCTCATCCCAGTGCCCTGCCCAATCCAGCGCACAAGCTCTCAACATATCCTCTAGAGTCGGGATCGTCCTCTCTGACTGCCCATCTGTCTGCGGGTGGAATGTTGTACTAAACTTCAACCGTGTCCCCAGAGCCTGCTGCAGACTTCCCCAAAATCTGGAAGTAAACATGGTGTCTCGATCATATATAATACTCACTGGCACCCCATGCAATCAAACTATCTCATCAATGTACAGTCTAGCCAGGTCCTCCAAGGGTAATGTGGTCCGGATTGCCAGAAAATACGATGACTTGGTCAGTCGATCAACTATCACCCAAATCGCGTCATGAGATCTCCTCGTCCTCGGCAACCCGGTGACGAAATCCATCGTCACATGCTCCCATTTCCACTCTGGCAAATCTATCCTCTGCATCGGTCCCGCGGGTCTCTGGTGCTCAATCTTCACCTGCTGACAAACCAGACATCTGTCAACAAACTCCGCTATCTCAGTCTTCATCCCCTTCCACCAGAAATTCCTCTGAAGATCCTTGTACATCTTCGTGCTACCCGGGTGGATGGAATAACGGGACCTGTGTGCCTCCTCCAAGATTTCCTTCTTCAGCTCTCCCCCATTGGGTACCCAGACTCGGCCTCTGAATCTCAGACCTCCGTCAACTCCTATACTGAAATCTGATCCGTCTCTGGCAACCAACTGCAACAACCCATCTAAATCTTTGTCAGCCCTCTCAGCCTGGACAATACTCGTGACTATCTGAGGCTCCACTCTCAGTCCAGCTATCACTGCGCCCTCAGAGTCTGTGGTGAATGGCTTCCACTCTGACAATGTCTCGAGCTGCTTCCACTCCTGAATACACAAACCAGCAGCTGAAATTTCCACCTTTCTACTCAAAGCATCTACGACTGTATTCGCCTTCCCCGGATGGTAGGAGATAGTGAAATCATAGTCCTTGATCAGCTCAAGCCACCTGCGTTGCCTCATATTCAGCTCCTTCTGCGAAAACAGATACTTCAGACTCTGATGGTCCGTGAAAACCTCGAACTTCTCCCCGTACAGATAATGACGCCAGGTCTTCAGCGCATGAACTACTGCTGCCAACTCCAAATCGTGAGTGGGGTAGTTCCTCTCGTGCACTTTCAACTACCTCGAAGTATAAGCAACTACCTGACCGTGCTGCATCAGTACACAACCCAAACCCACACCAGAAGCGTCACTATAAATCACGAAACTTCCACTGCCACTAGGAAGAGTCAGAACTGGAGCAGTCGTCAACCGACTCTTCAGTTCCTGAAAACTGTCCTCGCACTTCTGGGACCAAACAAACTTCACTCCCTTCTGCGTCAGTGCCGTCAAAGGTGAAGCAAGCCTCGAGAAGTCCTTGATGAATCGACGATAATAACCCACCAATCCAACAAAGCTCCTGATCTCTGTCACACTCGTCGGGGCTCTCCACTGAGTCACTGCCTCCACCTTCGCTGGATCCACTGATATCCCAGCCCCAGATACAATGTGACCAAGAAAAACGACACTGTCTAACCAGAACTCGCACTTTGAAAACTTGGCGTACAACTGATGATCTCTCAAAATGCCAAGTACGATCCGCAAGTGCTCCCTGTGCTGCTCTATGTCTGGTGAATATACCAAGATGTTGTCTACAAAGACTACCACGAATCTGTCGAGGTACTGGCTGAACGTCCTGTTCATCAGATCCATGAATGCTGCAGGCACGTTCGTCAATCCAAACGGCGTCACTAGAAACTCATAGTGACCGTATCTCGTCCTAAACGCGGTCTTCTGAACATCTGCCTCTCTAATCCTCAACTGATGATACCCGGATCGCAGATCAATCTTCGAAAATATCTTCGCCGACTGCAACTGGTCAAACAGGTCCCCAATCCTGGGTAAAGGATACTAATTCCTCACAGTAACTTTGTTCAGCATCCTGTTGTCAATGCACATCCGCAAAGATCCATCTTTCTTCTTCACAAAGAGTACCGGAGCTTCCCAAGGCGAGACACTGGGGCGGATAAACCCAGTATCTAACAAATCCTGCAGCTGCTTCTTCAGCTCAGCTAACTCAGCCGGTGCCATCCTATAAGGAGCCTTCGACTGTGGAGTGGTCCCAACCACCAAATCAATACCGAACTCCAACTCCCTGTGAGGCGGCAGACCAGAAACGTCTGAAAATACATCTCCAAACTCCTGGACAATCTCTATGTCCTCCAACGATCTCATCTCTGGATCTGGAACGACCAAGGTAGCCACGAAAGCTCTGCAGCCCTGCTCAAGCAGCTTCCGTGCCCTCACCGCTGACACTACGACCCGACCACCACGGTCCTTCTTTCCCCTGATCAGCAAATCAGGTAGCCCCTTCCTCGGGATCAGAATCTTCTTCTCCCGGCACAAAACCCGAACATCATACTGGGATAGCCAATCCATCCCCAGTATAACATCGAAATCCTCCATCGGTAACAAGATCAGGTCAGCAGGAAACTCCTGATCTTCCGAAACAATCGTGGCGCCGGGGAGGAAGCTCCCCACAATGCCCACCAGACCCAAGGGTGTGCTGACTTCCAACGTGGCAGTCAACATCACAGGGGTACGACCCAACACACTCGCGAATCTCTCAGAAATGAACGAATGCGTGGCCCCACAATCAAAGAGCACTCTGGCTACCAAACCAGCAATAAAGAGCGTACCTTCCACCACAGTGCTGGCATCCTTCGCCTCCTCTGCCTGAATGGTGAATACCCGTCCAGTCCTCTGTCCCTGTTGAGGTGGTGCAAAAGGACGACGACCTCCGTCTCTACCCGCTACCGGAGGTCTCACTCGAGTACTGGACTCGCCTGGTCCGCTCCTGCAGTCTCTGGCATAATGGCATGACTGGCCACAACTGAAACAAACTCCAGGACGACTTCCACACTCTCGACCTGGGTGGACTCTTCCACACTTCCTGCACGGCTCAGGCTGGCGTGCACTGCTCCCCTCTATCCGGGGCCTCTTGCCCGGATTCCCTGCCAGTGGAACTCCCGGACGCCCACTGCTCTTCCCCTGAGGCCTCCTGGACTCTGCATAATTTTCCTGATAGTCCTGGTCTATGAGAGTCGCGAACTTCACAACATCTGCTAAGGTCTGAGGCATGCTGAAGTCACGCGGGTACGAAGCTGCTTCCGAAGCCCCCGTATAAACTTCCTCGCCCTCTGAATCGGGGTCACACAAAACTCCGGACAATAACGCTCCAAGGCGTTGAACTTCCGGACGTAATCCGCCAGTGTCATCTCACCCTGCTCGAGGCTCATGAACTCCTCTCTCTTCCCGTCCCTGACATGCTCTGGAAAGTACTGCTCATTGAACTCTTGAGAACTCATCCCAACTGATATCACTCCTGCCCAGAAACACCACTGCAGTCGTGGTTCTCCACCAGTTGGACGCCTCGCCGCCCAACACATACATGGCCAACCCCACCATCCTCTCTGGTGGACTCCCAATCGCCTGGAAGATCTCCTGGATCTTAAAGACCCAGTCCTCGGCAGCCTCAGCATCTCCTCTGCCATCAAATGCAGGCGGGTGCTGGCGCAAAAACCGGTCGTGCACCGCCCCTACCCCTGCCGTCTCCTCTCTGCCAGACTGACGATCTAAAAGAACGCCCATCCTCTGCACAGTGTCGTAGAGCATCCGACGCTCCTCAGCCCAATCCGTGGCTCCAGTCTCTTCACTGGTACTCGGGCCATGTGGGGGAAGTCTCTTGTGTCTCGGAGGCATCTACACACGAGACAACAAAACTCTGGAAATCAGATGATTATGGATGCATGCACTAAAATACAACTATCTAAAAGACATCTAAGGTGGCTTCTTTGGACAAGTGCGTCGGAACAGACCGCTCTGATACCAATTTGTAACATCCTCGAAAGCGGAAGAAATTTAAATTTTTCATAAAACACAACACGAGGACATTACCGAAGAAAATGGACAACTGGTGCACCAACATATATACAATATATATCTGAGAGTTTTACAAAAGTGTGATTACAACAAAAGATAAGGAAAATATACATGTAATCACTCGGACCTCAAACAAGGAAAGCAGGATCTGGTCCCGAAAGCACTCCGCCTCAGTCACCACCTCCTAATGCTGCCTATGACCTGACATAAAACATGAATATGCCTGAGTTTCCCGAGAGGAAACCCCGTATGCCAAACCTCTATCACAATTAATGAACTAGACATCTAAAGCATGTATGACATGAAGTGCAATAAACAATCAACATCTCACTGGGTCCCCGGGAACTCTCTCCTACCACAGTAGACACCACACAGTGACGGGTCTCGCGGGTCCTCTAGCCCAACCCTCACACGTGCCCCAGGCACCACAGTCGGAAACATCCTCGGCTACAACACACGTGTCCCAGGCACACAGCCAGAAAATATCCTCGGCTAACACGCTGGATCACTCTCAGGTCGGTATCGTCTGTACCACTGCCATCTTGAGCTGCTCCAGAAGACCACTCTCAGGCCGGCACCGTCACCCCTCTAGGGCCGGAGATCCGTTGCCATCTTGAGCTGGCCCCACACAGTGACGGGTCTCGCGGGTCCTCTAGCCCAACCCTCACACGTGCCCCAGGCACCACAGCCGGAAACATCCTCGGCTAACACGCTGGATCACTCTCAGGTTGGTGTCGTCTGAACCGCTGCCATCTTGAGCTGCTCCAGAAGACCACTCTCAGGCCGACACTGTCACCCCTCTAGGGCCGGAGATCCGTTACCATCTTGAGCTAGCCCCACACACGAACCACCCTCAGGCGGCACCGGTCACCCTCAAGGGCCGGAGATCCGTTGCCTGAAGGGAATGTGTTCTAAAAGTTTTACTTTTAAATGTCAATTATTATGAATTGAATGAGAAATCGTTTTGTTCCTTGTTTATGTTATTCGTCTTTTAGAAGTGTTAAGGAAGAGGCTCTTGGTCCTTAACCGTAGAGCTCTAAAAGATATTGGTTTACATAAAACAAAAAAGAAATTCGCAATCATGGTAATTAACATGGGACATTAATTACCGGGTTAAGATTGTCGTGTTGTTCATAGATCATTGTAGCTCTACAAGTGAGTGACAACACGGGTATACAAAAGAGGAAAATATTACTTTTGTATACTGAATAGACCTAATAAGTAAAACATTATAGAATTGTGTTTTCTGTGTCATTAATGTTTTTACTGTGTCTTTGGTTCTTTGATATGAGACTTGTATCCAATCACTTAAGAAATGCTTAATTAGACTAGTGTCTTGAGCTATCGATGAGTGTAGTGTAAAGACATTAGTTGGTCAAGTATAACTTTTGTTGGAGAAGATAGTTAGTCAAATGATTATCATTGCCCCTCTTAAATGAGTGATGATATTAGTGGGCCCCTTGATAAAGCAAAGTTATAATGTGCACAATGTGATTTGAGTTAAGTCACATATTTGTAACTAGCTTAAAGAGATCAAGAAATGAATACTAATACAAAGATGACACAATACTACTTTGTGTGTATTCTTAATATCATGAGGCAAGGGACGGACACAAGTGGTGCACTCCATCACTAAATGGATCGGGTTTTGGTTCGAGTGGAATTAAGACATCTAACTAATTGGGAGCTATAATGTGTAGCTAGATACCGCTTATAGCTTGTGATATTAAGCTCTTAATATCACTGCCAACTTAGTCTAGATCCTCCCATAGGTCACACCACAAAACTGGGAAACAAGAAATGGGGATTTTAAGTTCATAAGGATGTGTCGGGTTTCATGTAGAAAATATGACACATGGGGTGAACAAGCAAAATCAAGATTATGTTGTGATTAATAACATAATTAGAATCTAAATTAAATTCATATGTGATGTAAATATTATGGGGTGTAATGAGTTGACATTACATAAGATAATATGTTACATAAGTTGTGAATTTACTACTAATCCCGAAATTTGACAAGTCTGCAGAACAGTGCTCAAACGGTCGACCGGTTAGCAGTAAATAGTCGACCGATCGGGCACGGTCGACCGGACATGTCTCGATCGATAACAGGGAATTTTCATCTGTTCGAACGGTCGACCGAATGTAATCGATCGGTCGACCGAACATTGCGATGGAATAATTCCTGTTACGAACGGTCGACCGAGTTATTGAACGGTCGACCGAAACTTGGTTCGAGCGGTCGACCGGACCTCGAAAACGGTCGACCGGTCCAGACGGTTAATGCAGAATTAATTTAAGAATTAATTAGATCATGCATGGAATTGGTCCATAATTGATTTAATTTGTGGCTAATATTATTTATTAATAAATAATGGATGGTTAGATGGAATTTTGCATGGGATCATGGGCAAGAGGTTGCACATGAATAGGTAATTTGGAGAGAACCTATAAATACAAGGTTATCTCATTACTCCTTAATTTAATTCATTATTTTCTTGAGCAAAATTCTCTCTCCATAATTCTCCACGAAAATTCCTTAATTCTTAAGTTTAGTTTTAGTTCTTAAGAGATCATCTTCTCAAGGGAATTAAAGAGGGGTTAGTAGTTAGATTCTAAACCCTATCGGAGATTGAGAGACTAGCTTCTCTCTCTCCGGTCTTGTTTAGAGTTTGGTGAATACTCGGAGGCATCCGGCGCGGCGAGAAGCATCCCCAACGTCTCCGAATCTTCAAGAAGTTTTAGAGAACTTCTAGGTATAAATTTCGGAGCCCATATTTGTTTTAATAAAGTTTTGAAACTAGATATTGAAACAAATTGATGCACGTATGAAATAAATTATAGAAAATTGTAAATTGATCCTTATTGTGCATAGAAATTTCAAAAATATATATGTGCAATTAAACATGAAATCCTACATTGCCTTCATGGGCTGGCCCGACAACACTCGTGTACCACTCTCAGGCCGACCCCGGTCACACTCTAGGGCCGGAGATCCGTTGCCATCTCGAGCTGGCTCCACAACACAAAAACACACAAAAACCGTACCAAACGGTCGAACAAAACCTCCCAACCTGTCGACCGAATCCTTTCTACAGGACTGGCCCAACCAACAAAACTGTCAACCGGTCGAACGGCAAAGGGGTCCCGTTCGACCGAATTCGACCGGAGAAGACTCATGCCACAGTAAAAAGTACTAACGGTCGAACCACACATACTCACCGGTCGACCAAAAACGGCCAGTACCAAATCCAAATCCAAGCATAGTGCACCGGTCGACCGAAACATCACGCGGTCGAACCAACTTAAGTTATTTTAATTCGCCGGTCGAACGAGTCAACTAGGCGGTCGACCGTTTGGATGGTCAACGCCCCCAACCGACCTACAACAGTGCTTTCGGTCGACCGGCAAAGGGGTCCCGTTCGACCGAAAACACCTAGAGTCTCCATCCCTCGCTCAAAATGTACTACCGGTCGACCACCACCATGGTATCGTTCGACCGGTACAAGGGATTTCGCCCAAATTACTCTACGACCGGTCGACCGAACCATCACACCGGTCGACCGTTTATAGTGCAGAACGCAGCTGCACGGGTCCGACGAGCCCTCCGGCCTACCGTCGACCACTCCAACACTCACCAAAGCATAAGTGAGCATTAAAGTAAAGCTTGACATACCTTGAGGACTTGAAGAAGCCTTCGAAGACTCAACGACGAGCTTCTCCTCGCAAAACACCTTCTCCGGCGAACTCCAACCGAGCAACGATCTATTCCCCTCCGGCGAACGTCCGAGCTTCACCTCGCCTTCCGAGAACCACTCCTCGAGCACCTCTGCACGCCGAAGATCTGATCAGAGAGAGGGAGAGGGTTTGAGCGGGAGAGAGAGAGACAACGCGAGAGAGAGAGAGAGAGAGAGAGAGAGAGAGAATAACACTCACCACATAAACTCTTCTCCTCTAATCCCCACCATCCATCACAACTCTTCCAAATCAATCCCAGCCCTCCATCTAAAACCCCCAATTAAGCACCTAATCAAGGCCAAAACATGATTAGTCCTAAGTAAGGATTTAGGATATTACAATTTCCCTAATGGAGAATCTGCAGCTGATGTCTACGATCGAATAACAGGTAATCAAAACAAAGATGATTCATAAGCGCTTACTTTGGTATTATTCATGATACCTTTTTTTGTAATCTATGTCGGCCCCTTTTACTTAACTAAGTTTCAGAGCTTATGCAGTGTTGCTACTACAGGCTTTAGGGAGACCTTAAGGGCTGATATTGACATCGGACGCTTTCAACCACCTGGTGAACGATCACCAAACATGAACTTGGTCATAGTGTCACATGGTCTTACACATGAGATGGTACAAATGGACAGTAGAGCAATTCGAGGGTCTAAACAATTTCGAAAATGGAGGAATGATGGTCATGCAAACTGGGTCTGGTGGAAGGTGCTTATTATCACTTTCAAAATATCTTTTAAGAAAACATTTCAAGCAGATAGATAATCTTTATTTGGAAGGTAATTTAAATTCTGGCAACAGATACAGCTTACTTGTGCACCATACTGAAGAGGAGCTTCGAACATTTGGATTGACCGAAGAAATGCTGATCGATCAGAAATGGTATGAGCTTATGACTCAATATTACTTCATTTTCTTATTTAGTCATAATTGTTTTCCTACTCATTAGACTCTATTCCTTCAATATGTTATCTATATATCTTGATTACATGTTAACAGTTGCAGAATATTTCTGTAGACCAGATCAATATTTTCTGTTACATTTCTAGCTTTCAAGTTTCAACCTCTTGATAGAATATCAAACCACAAGATTCTCTTATTTCAGCATTCTATTGATTGCCCTGTTAAAACCTCATAATAGCTTATCTAGATCCGCCACTACCAGTTCCTGAGATTATTGAATGCTTAAAATTTGATTTGTTCATATTGTTGATGTGAGCTAGCTTTACATTAGCTAGCTTATACATTAATCCTATATATGGTTAAACAGGCTGTGTTCATCTTATATATCTCAGCTGAAGTCATACATCATGCAAGGAAGTAACCTTCCTCCGATCAGTCGAGTTCCAATGGCACTTTGACTGCCCTCTATGATACAGATATTTCACCAGTTACCGTCCCGTTTCTGCGAGGAACATTTTATGGAAAACACTGTTTTGCTGAATACATTTCGATATTGCATAAAAGAGAGCATCATGATTTCAAAGATTTGTTTCTTACTTAGTTATTTGGTTTTTAATAATCTGCGCAGGCAAAGTATTGCAAAGCCTGGTGAACTTAACTACAATTGGTTGACTTCTGGGCCTTCATTCTTCACAGATTAGAGATAAAATTGTCCTCCAAGTGAATGGAACCGTGAAGGGGCATCTTCTATGGTTCTGTCTAACTCTTGTATTTGGTGATATTGGAAGGTTTTTGACGTGAATGTGTATGATGTGCGCTTGACAATGTGACATTTTGTTTTTAAAAATGAGAAAGAAAGTAAAAGAAATGTATAATTTCTCTAATGAGAATGTATTGTACTATTGTCCTGCAAACATGCTTGTTTGAGAACCAGTGTCGTTGGCTTAATTAGTAATTTAGTATAGTGGATGAAACAGTGATGAGATAGCAGTAAGATCAATTTTAACTGGAAATTTTATTAATAATTGATTCGAGGTAATATATAATTTTTGTTACATCTTACATGCTTTCAGTAAAAATTGGTCTTAATGTATTTTCTATTTTTTAATTTTATTGATTTTTTTAAAGCAAATAATAAAAATACTCAGTTTACACTTTGTATTTTGTTGTTTAGCAATATATAATTAAGTGTGGTCGGTGGGAAATTTTTTTTAGCTCGTTGTAACCGGTGAATATTTTATTATTTGCTTTAAAATTTTAAATAAAAGTAAAAATAGCCTTGTTTTGTGTTCTTGGGTTGACAAAAAAATAAAGGTGCATAAATTATTGGAAAGACACTGGCGAAGTTAACTTGATTGATAGTTTCATAGTCTTGTAAATAAGGATGTCACAACACAAATACTAAGTTACATCATAATTTTAAGCAAAATAGATTAGCTTAGACAAAATAGTTATTGGATAATCATTCAAAAAAGAAAAAGTAATTACTGAACATTGAATTGAAAATTACGAAAATTTAAATGAGAAGTGAAATTTGAATTTCTCCTATATGGGATTCGCGGTTACGAGTTTTATCCAAGATTTACTATTTCTATTTTATTTTTAACGAACACAATATCTCGTATTTTACTCTTAGACCATTCTTAACGTGGGATTCAACAGGGGCGGGGCGGGATTCAACCCACCCCCAACTCCCTTAACACGGGGAAATGGTAGGTCGGGTCCCGACCTGATTTGGGACCTGTTGGCTATGTGGCCAACCTGGGTTTTTTTTAAAATAAACGATTGCCTACCCCAATTAGTTTGGGATACAAGGTTTTATTGTTGTTGTTAAAATAAATGATAAAAAATTAATTTTTATATGTTTAATAATTTTTTATTGATATATATATATTTTATATAATTATAATTAATTTTTGAAAATTAAAACAAATAACCAAATACCCTACATTTTCTTCCCCATACGTCATTTGGAGATCAATTTTTGGTAAAAAAAATAATTTTAAAAAATAAAAACATATTTCCAGAAGGAAAAAATTGAAAAAGATTTAAAATGACTTAAAAAATATATATTAACGTTATTAATTATTATCAATATTAAAAAAATTAGGTAAATTATTTAATTGATGTGTATATTATTTTATATAATTACAATTAATTTTTGAGAATTAAAATAAATGAAAATTAATAAGATAAAATCGTTGTAAAAATAATTTATTTAATAGTTTGTGTATTTTTGTGGTGGAATAAAAAATGATGTAAAAAGAAATGATTTGAAGGATAAAGTGTGTTGAAAGTGGGGTTGTGGTTAAGAGGTGAAAAATGAGTTGGGTTGGGTTGTAGGTTGTATTAGGGGTGAGCATTCGGTCCGGACTGGACCGAAATTTTATCCGGGGTCCAGACCGAAGACCGGACCGGAGCGGATGCTCATGGACCGAAGACCGGACCGGACCGAATCAGTCAGGTCCGGTCCGGTCAAAACCGAATTTTTTAAATAAAAAAACAAAAAAAAGGAACGGTCCAGACCGGACCGGACCGAACCCGAAAGTTTAAAAACTTTCGGACCGAAACCCAGACCGGACCGAACCAAATCAAAACTTCCAGACCTACCGGTCCGGTCCGGTCCAAAAACCCGAATTGTACCTGACCGTGCACAACCCTAGGTTGTATAGTATTTTTCGTTGACGTGACCGAGAGAGAAACTTGATGGGGGGTATTTTTGGGTTGGGGTTAACGGTGCTCTTGGTATTTTAAAGGTAAATATCACATATACAACCTAATTAACAGCAAAACTATGAAAAATCTCCGTGCCCTCCGGAAACATCTGAACTCCACAAGTTTAGTAGTCAACCTCAACTCCTCAACCTCGAGGGAGTGTGGCAGAGGATCAGATAGGATGGCTTCTTCTTCTTCCCTCATCTCCTTCGCCCTTCCCAAACCTCTCCTTCCCCGCCGTTTCCCCTCAAACCCCCCTCGTCTCCGTCTCCGTCTCCGTCTCCGTCTCCGATCACGCTTCTCACCGAGGTAAGCTCCCTCTCTCCTCCACCTGAAACCCCCTCCATCGAATCTGATCTCTTGTTTGGTTTCCTCTAGATCGGAGACGGCGACGACGTCGTATTCCTCTGCGCCTCCGACCATCCCTCGTCTCCCCGACCGCCAGATCATCGTGAGTGGCTCACTCTTCTTACCACATTAGGGTTCTCTCACCAATTCAACGTAGAATCAGTTATCAATGTAGGTTGTCAGGCATGATTTAGACCTTCTGGAAATTATCGTTTTTTAGAATAGGAACTTGGATAGTCGATTCCTGATTGCGAGGTTAGGGAATGTTCTGAAATTGAAAAACAACGTAGTTTGATTTTTTTTCTTATTTGAAATGAAAGTCATTGCGTTTGAAAATTTGTTTAGTTTTATGTGCAATCCAGAGTCATTTGCGGAGTACGTAGACATATAACAATGTAAATGTGGTTGTTTTTAGGATATATCATTTGCGTTTCTGCTTCATTTTTATATTTTAAAATGACCAAAGTTAGATTAATATCATGTTGTATTTGTTAGTTTCACCACAACGTGGGGTTTATCTTTTGAGAAAGTACATAAGATATGCATAACTTCTTTTTATAAATTCATTCGAACGTGCCATTTATAAATGACATTTTCAGATTCCCAGAGTCACAGTTAAAGTACCGCAGCCACACTCACTTTGGGTACTTTGTTCATAATATTTTAAGAAGCTCGGATGACGTAGGTGTGGCCCATATGTAACCTTAAACATAGTAACTAAGAATTCATCATTGATCTGGATGTGGATTATACCTTCCAATTTGGGAATTTTCTTTGGTGTTTTCCTAAATTATGTCATTTTTCCTATCACAGAGGATTTACAGATCTTCATTAAAATCACAACCATCGACACAAGCATTTGCAAATAAACATTTTCAAATCCCAAGTTCTATTACAGTTGCAAGTTAAATAAATACACCTAGATACACCCTAAGGTTTGCAATGTTGGCGGAGGTACTACAACTAGTTTGTCATTTGTTGTTTCTAGGTTGGGGTTGGAGGTGTGACAGTTGATTACTTGGCAACAGTTGCAGAGTTCCCCAATCCAGATGATAAGATCCGTAGCACGAGCTTAAAGGTGTGTTTCTCCTTGTTTACAGATCAGTTTTTGTTAGAATGGAAGTACAAATTGTGGTTGGTAAGGTAGTTCTTTTGATTTTGGTTTTTGTTTGCCAGGTTCAAGGAGGTGGTAATGCTGGGAATGCTTTGACATGTGCTGCAAGGCTGGGTTTGAAACCTAGACTCATCTCAAAGGTCAAGTTTGTCTTTCTGTTGCTAAATTTAGAGCTAGTTGTTTACAATAAATGTTGAATTGTGAAGCATTTTGTATGTGATTCTCCAAAGATTGTTTTCCTGGATTTCCATTTGCAAAGTCTATTTTTTACTCCCTTTTCCAAACCTATTTATTTATTTATTTATTAAAATGTTACTTTTCTTATTTTGCAACTTTTGTTAGCATGTCTTTGTTTCTGTTGTTAATTTCAATCAAACAAGTGGACAAATGGACTTTCTCTTATTGCCCCGCGATCCTCATCATGGGTATAACTTGCTCATGTAGCATTCAAATTATTTAAGGGACTATATTTGTATACATATCATATTATCAGGTAGCCAACGACTCGCAAGGAAAAAGTTTGCTTAGTGAACTAGAAACCGATGGTGTCGATCCTTCTTATGTTGTGGTAAGAGCTTTAAGCCCCTTTTTGTGCATTTTTTTTGTAATTTCCCACATTTCACATGTGGCTAACAAGTCACAGCATGAAAACTTAACATATAATTGTGGCACGTGGTACTAATTTTATTGTTGAATGATATTCTAACAATATTTTTTGTTCAAGAAATATCATTCATAGGGCTTTCTTTTGCCCGATCAATGTTTTGACATATGAATGATGAAACGGAAGTGCACTATCTTCTTTTTATATTTGGGTTGGTGCAAAATTCTAACATCAAACAAGTATTTCTTTTTATATAAGTTTTGCGTTATTTAAGTCTAGTTTGGGATAAAAGGCTTTGTTGTTGTTGCGTTATTTAAGTGTTTAACAATATGAGTTTATATTTGTCAATATTTATAATGCAATCAAACGTTCATCTCAACCAAAGATTTTTTTATTTGTCATTTTTCCATGTAAAGGCTATATAGTCAATTGTTTACGATCTATCACTTGCCTTGTCTATGATGAAACATTTTCTAGCAATAATTTTTTGATGAGTTTCATTTCTATCCTACTGAAACTAGTTTAGGATTGAAGGCTTTATTGTTGTCGTTGAAATTCATTATTGTAATTCTTATTTATGTTGTTAATCTTCCAGGTCTCAAAGGAGGGGAATTCACCATTTACTTACATAATTGTTGACAATCAAACGTGAGAATTTCCTTCCTTGTCATGTTTCAACCATCAATTAGTTGCAGTCTCCATGTTGAACTTACAATGCACTAGCAATGCAAATGACATTCCTCTAAGATGATTGTCTGGCCTATACGACATAGTACTCATTTAACTTGTTTTATTTCCTTGAGATGAAAACTATTAGGTATAAACCTTGCATTCTACGTGATTGCATAAGAGCTTGTTTCTCTTATGTAGATATATTGTCTTGTTTTTATTTATAATTTGTTTTCGTGCATGGTTCAGTTACTAGTCCTTTTATTGTAATTTTTTACTCAATTTAGCTTGATGATATGGTATTTCACTTCTTACTTGTCATTATCATTAGATGGTTGTTCAGGTTCAATCAAGGCAAATTGGCAACATTGTTTGTTTCTTACGATACCTTGTTTTTGTGATGTGCTTGCAAATTGCCATTGTACCATCTTTTTTTCTTTTTGTGAATGGAAATGCAATACGTTTAAGCACGTTGTATATGTGATATTTCAGTTAAGATTTTTCAATTTCTTTTGCTTTAATTTTTGTGAATGTTGTAGGGATCAGCGGTAGACAAGTGTATATGTTGTATTTCATCTTAAGTTCATGAAAATAGAAGGAGGATTTTCTGTGAAATTGGAATAAGTATTTTCTTAGTTTAGCAAGATTGAATTTGCTTCCAGAATGAAAAAAAATGGTCAATTGTCAACCTTAAGATGTTAATACATTTATTTTGCTGAAAACATCATCAATTTGTGTAGCTCTGAATGACTGACACTACACTGCAATGGAAGCTCGAAATTACCACATAAAAATTAGTTTAACTACCATAAGACCAGAGGATTTCAAGCTGAAGTTCAAGGGAATAAGATAATGAGCAAAACCCAGCCCTGTATGGAAATTGAGATGGAATATCGTCCTTAAAGTCCTTAGTTCAAGAATTTTACCCCACAATTTGATAAATCCAAGGATTAAATCTTTTTTGGCATATTATTCAGTGATTTTAATCTAGCATTCATGTTTCCAGAACTTAAAAATAATAGTTTTCATTTTTATCCCCAGGAATAGCAGGACTTGTATACATACACCTGGTTATCCTCCCATGGTTCCAACTGATTTGCCACGATCCAGCTTGTTATCTGCATTGGACGGTGCAAGCCTTGTATATTTTGATGTCAGATTACATGAAACTGCCTTGGTTATCGCCCAAGAGGTAACTAATACCTATTATGATTACCTTTTAATTTTGTTATCTTAAGATTTTTTTTCCTATTGTAGCATTGTACAGTAGTACATGCACTTAAACATGTGATCTCAGTCTAGGAATTTAGGACCGTAAACTAGCAAAATATTTGTTCAACTGATATCATGAAAGTTCATGCAATTTGATTTAAAGTAAACCGTGTGTGTAGCTATATTTACCTCTCGGCAGCTAAAACTAATGTTCATCTCTAAATTCTTCCAGTGCAGGCCACTCAGAGAAAAATTCCTATATTAGTTGATGCTGAAAGGAAGAGAGATGGCCTGGATGATCTTCTCAACCTGGCTAGTTATGTTGTATGTACTGAAAAATTCCCTCAGGTTAGCATTTTATAATCATATCAACTCTCCAAAAAAATTCTAAATCTAGATTTTGTGTTAATCATCCTATTCATGCTCTCATTTTGTCATCTGATGAAAGTTGAATTTCTTTCGTATTTATGTAGCCAATTCATAGTGTGAAATGTGATCAATCTGCTGATTTGTTTGACCTGTGATAATTTCGTGCTCTCATTTCAATTATCCTCAATATTGCTTATCCTATCTAATGATCAAATGGCGTGACATTCTTCGCAGGCGTGGACAGAAGCTAGTTCCATCCCGAGCGCAATAGTGTCAATGCTTGTCAGGCTACCAAAGATTAGATTTGTAATAGTTACCCTTGGAAATAAAGGTTGCTTAATGCTTGAGAGAAGCGAAGGTGGTCAATTAATTTTAAGAGCTTCATACTCCATGGTGCCACTATTTCTCATCACTTGACTTCTCATTCTCGGTCCTGTTGCAGTAATTGAGGGAACCCTTGAAACAAATATCGATAGTTTTGTGAAGACATTGTCATCAAACGTTGACAATGACTGCATATTTCCAACATGTATCACATCTCAGGTACTTGTTTTGCCGCTTCACAGTTTGATGTGTGCTTGCCATGTGCCTGACTCACACAACATGATCAGTCATCTAGAGATCATTATGGTATTGTTTATTGATTATATGCTAAGCTCCTGGAACTAAAATATTAAGTAAATGATTTTATTCTTTAATCATGTCTTTGTATATACAGCTTACAAAACCTATGGCAACACCATTCTTCTTAATTAAATGTTTTAGGTTCTGAATATTCATATTATTCTTTGTTCCAGTCAGGTTTGAGGTTTAGCGCTGACGGAATTGGTGCTCTAAATGGCAAATTATACTTAGGTACAGCAGAAAAGATACCATCTTCTGAGTTAATTGATACAACTGGTGCAGGGGATGCGTTTATTGGAGCAGTTCTTTACGGTCAGTTAATAGATCCCCGGTTCCTTTTCTTCTCTCCTGTCTTTTCCACCAAGAGCTTTTTAACTTGTTGAATGTTGAACATCATTATTCAGAAGTTTCAGCTTTTTGGCTGCGGGTGTTGATTTTCCAATGCCACATGGTCATCAGAATTTTGAGGAACCAGTTCATACTCGTAAATTGTAATATAATCAGTATAGTGAGTGGTAATGTTTGAACTACCATCTTCTGGACAGATAGTAGATCGTGATTTCCTAAAGTTACATTTTTATCTTTGACATTCTAATCTACCATTGGTTTCTTCTAGGAGTGTAAACGGATACGGACTATTCGCCGATAGTCCGTATCCGTATCCGTTTTTCCAAGGACATGGATATCATTTTTCTATATTCAGGCGGTTACGGATATTGATTTTTAAGTTTTTGCGGATACGGATATGAAATTTTTAATTTTGGCGGATACGGATATGTATATTTTGGTCGGATACGGGTATCCGCAAGATTAGAATAATGTTTTTTCCTATATATGTTTAAATTAGTGATTTTTTCATGATTTTTTTAACTTTTACTTAAAATTTTACCAATGCACATAAAAATTGTTACATTTCTAACCTCATATAGTTACTATATAATTTTCCCCAAATTTAAGAGGTAAAAATTATATAAATTACCATGATATACACAATTTCATATATCCGTTTCTTCTATTCATATTCGTTTATAAAATATTTGTTACATATTCATATCCGTTTTTTAAGGATATGGATACGCATTTTTCATATCTGAGGCGATTCGTATCCGTATCCGTCAATCAAATATGGATATGGTAAACCCATATACGTTCTGTATCTGATCTGTTTGGACACTACTTTTTTTCCTCCAATTTGATTGCCACATCACTTACTTTATTATTGCTATCCTATCGTTAGGTATATTATGATGAAATTCACATTAGTGAGGATCTAGCAAGATGACATGAGCATAATTTGTTAGGTCTGTTTGAAATTAGGAAGTGAATTTGTTGGTTATAGGATGTATCATGATGCAGTTGAGATATCCTTGCCTTCTAGTTTATGGTAGCAACTGAACCAGGAAATCGTTATTTATGTCATCCATTTTGTCAATGATCCTTGGGATTTTTTTTAGTGGAGAGGGGTTTTCCTAGACGTTACATATTATTTTTGTAATTTCAAGGCTGTTCTTTGACCATGATGACTTCCGTCTTAATACGTTGGTAAATATGGTCTTTTTTTTCAGGCATTTGCGCAGGCATGCCTCCAGAGAAAATGTTGCCCTTTGCTTCAAAAGTTGTATGGCCCCTTAAATCTTAACTTTCTCCATGATGCCAAAAGTCGTTAAGTTTGCTCCGTACTTGGCGATTATATTGCTTATGTTTGGCTGATTCTACCTTTGGTTTCAGGCCGCTGAAGGATGCAGGGCTCTGGGTGCTCGCACTGGGCTACCTCTCCGTACCAATCCCTGTTTGATTCCTTTCTTCTAAAAACTGTAGTGCTAACCAATGGCGATGTGTGTGGGGCTTCAGCAGAGTAATTGTTTTGTTATGCAGACTATGATGAAATTAGTCTTTCTTATGATGCTGCATATGTGAGTAGTAGCTTGTCCATTGAAATTTGGGGTACGCATCTCCTTCCGGTTCTCTTAATATTTGTGTAGCATATTCAGAAATGACTGAAAATGCTGCCTAGCATATTCAGAAATATAACTGATAAAATGCTACTAGAAGATGGGCACATTGGTCCTTTTTTTCCAAGCTCAGATATGGTCAAACTAAATTCAATGATCTTTCAATATATGAATTCATGAACTGATGAAAGATTTCATAACCTCCGTTTAGAATATCAAACGAGAAACTCGAACATCTTTGAAACACTTACTCTTCAGCTATATTTGGAAAGTGAGTTCCGTAACTTGATTGTCCAGAATTATACATGACACTCAAAAGCCATTTTGAATATTGAAATTAGCTATGATGTCTGAAACAATACGACCATCTCAAGAACAAGTATGCTAGTTGCCATTGGTTTTAGGGTACGTTTGATTTTACGAAATCGAACTCAACTGATTTATGGCTAATTGTGTGATCGTAGTCATGTTTGGAGCGCTCAGGTTCTTAATCAGTGTAATAAAGGCAGTGTGAGAATATTTTTAGTCTTTATAAGATGAAGTGAAAATATCTGTGAATTAAATCCGTCGAGTACATACATACCTGAGGGAAGTCAATTGTTTGGTTGCTAAGATCATTCAGCAACGATCTCCTAAGATACGATGAAGGTGCCACACGTGAACCCCATTTTGACGAAATTGATACCATCCATTGATGTTAACAGCTAACAACGCAACACCCATTGTGCGCTTCGACCAATTCTAGTCGAGCCACTGCAGCACCATTTCTGAAAATGTACAATCCAAGCTGCCATACAGATTACAGGCAGCAGAACTAGAGTCAGTCGAAAGTTGTACTCCAGTTGCTGAACAGTTTGAAGTGCGTAAATGCAATTGTATACAATTATGCTACAAATCAATAGGTCAACCTGAAATAACTTCTTATTAGCAATGGTATGGCTGATACATCCAACCCCTCTTACCCTGTCTAAGCGGGACTCTCTTTTTTAAGTGTTGGGTATTGACGTAATGTTGATGTCCGATATATACTTTATTATGGCCAGAAAGACAGAAAATTCCACTTTAATGCTTTTGTCATATATAAGGGTGTAATTGAGCCAAGTTCGAGCTAGCAAAGTGGGCTCGAACTCGGCTTGAAACCACACTTTTGAAACTCGTGCTTGGCTCGATATCGGTTCAGGCCAAATAAATTAGGCTTGAACTCGACTCGGGTAAGATAATCGAGAGGCTCGACTCGCTCGAATGCTAGGTTGAGAGAGCCCAAGTTGCATTGTCTTATTTGGAAGTTCATTATCCTTTAAGGTTTTATAGAACCAACATCTAGATGAACATTCTGAATAGCCGATGGGGGACTAAAGAGAAGATGCGTGAAAAATTACACATTTAATGCAATACCTAATAGTTAGGTTAATATTGCAAAATCATCTATTAATACCAAAAAACACTGAATGGGTAGGTGTAAGCGAGGCGGGGCGGGGCGGGTTTTTGGTCCACCGCTACCCGCCCCGCATAAGTTAAGCGGGTATGCGGGGCGGGGCGGGGCGGGTCAAAAATAAAAAAACCGCTACCCGCCCCGCCTAAGGTTGGACTAGGTGAGGCGGGGCGGGTTATGCGGGTTTGGCGGGTTTTTTTTATTTTTTTTATTTTTCCTAAGAAAAATAAACGAACATCAAAACTTGAAAAATAGTAATTACTCATTGTATTTTTTGGGAAATTGGATATGTGTTGAGTGAAAAATTAGACATTTGGTTAGTGTTGAATAATGATTTGGTAAGGTGGGTTAATGGTTATGAGTAAAATTGAAACGTTAAAATGATTTTGGTATATAAAAAATTAATAATATATTTGATTAGGCGGGTTGCGGGTTATGCGGGGCGGGTTGCAAGACAACCGCAACCCGCCCCGCTTATTAGGCGGGTTATGCGGGTGGCGGGTTAGCGGGTTGGCGGGTAACATTTTTTTGTCCGCTACCCGCATTAGGTGGGGCGGAACGGGACGGGTTGCGGGTAAAATATTACCCATTTACAGCCCTACGAATGGGTGTTGAACCCACGCCTCAAAGCCTAAGAGTAAGGCTCTTGCCACCACAACGAAAGCCGAATCACTCATTTTTCTGGTAATTAGTATCAAACACAAATCCATGTTTTATTACGGACGTGAATTAGGTGTTAAACTTTCTCAAATCAAATGCATTTTATACATCATGTTACATGCAAACATGTAAAGTGTATGAAGAAACTTGGCAATTGAACTCGATTTTAAATTCGAACCATTGGATGTTCTAACGAGTAAGTAAATTTCCAAATAAAAGTACATTGTGTTATAGTCTTATGAAGTCATTGTAATGTATCTTAACATATCTAGATATATTCCATGTCCGCATGCGCGCGCGCGCGCACACACACACACACATATATATATATGTATGTGTACGATTAAATGAGCGAGTCCCGAGCGAGCGGGGTACTGCTTGTGCTCAGCTTGTTTATTTTGTCGAGCAGAAAATTTGCTCATGCTTGACTCATTGTGAATCGAGTCGAGCCACGACCCAAGCAGAACCGAGCGAGCCATCGAGCTCAAGCGAAACTTGACAACCCTACATATATGGATTATTTTTAATTTTTATATGTATTACTTTGGACATATTTAGACAACTTTTAGCATTTTACATTTATTTGCCATTCCACCCCTTCCATATGGTTTCTCCACTTCATTTGGAAATTTAGATAAGTCATGTGAAATTGAATTTAAGTCATATGAAATATTAATCACAAGAAAAAAAGATCTAATTTTGTGAAATGTTAGAGTGTACAGTAGTGTACACTACTTGTCTAATTAGCAAGTCCAGAAAACAATCAACATAGTTTACAGCAGTGTCCAGTAGTGGACATAATCTGGACTTGCATCATGTCCAGATTGACCAAATACTGGACATAATCTAGACAACTAATGAGATTAATCTGGATAGCAGTCAATCCAGAAAATCATCCGTGGTGTTTGCAATAGTGTCCAAAACTCGTCCAGATTGTTTGCCCAGTTCATGTCCACCCATTGTCTAAATCACGTCCAAATTTCATGTCCAGACAGTGTCCAAAAACAATCAACATAATGTACAGTAGTATCCAAAAGGTGGACATAATTTGGACTTGCATCATGTCCAGATTGACTAAATATTGGACACATTCTGGACATAATCTCGACAACTAATGAGATTAATTTGGACAACAGTCAGTCCAGAAAACCATCCGCGGTGTTTGCAGTAGTGTCCAAAACTCGTCCAACGTGTGCCCATATTGTTTGTCCAGTTCATGTCCACCCATTGTCCAAATCATGTCCAAATTTCATGTCCAGACCGTGTCCAAAAGCAGTCCACCTGGACACCAGCAAGTTTAGAAAACAATCCACATAGTGCACAATAGTGTCCAAAATCGGTCCAGAAGAAGTTTCGATTTTGGACACACAAACATTGGTCGTTGTCCGTAATTTCCAGATTCTGGACGAAAACTGGACAACTACTGGATTGTCCAGCGTACATTATATGTGTGGCCAAACAGTCCAGAACGTGTCCAGGAGAAGTCCACCTGGACACCAGTAAGTCAAGAAAACAATCCACATAGTGTACATTAGTGTCCGTAATCGGTCCAGTGCGTGTCCATATTTAGTCCCAATTCTGGACATCTGCTCGATTGCCCATCGTCCATTATATGTGTGACCAAACCAAGTCCAAAACTTGTCCAGACGCAGTCCAAAACACATTTCATAGAGTGTACAATAGTGTCCAAACTCCATCCAGTATGTGTCCAGATTGGGTACACATTCCTACCAATTCTGGACCATGTTCGATCCTCCATTCAAGACCATATTAGACTAACATTGTTAGTATTATGAACAAGTGGCGATACAATGAAGACAAATAACAAGATTGTGTCCATAAATCATAATTATGCTACGAACAACAACCATGCGAACTACAAAATCTAATTACATAAAAGCATGCCCTCCCAAGAAAACGAAAAAAGTATTACAAGGATGAACAAAAAAATAAAATTACACTTCTAATTACTTGTTTGGAATTTTATAGACCCTTAAATCCCAATCAGAATAGTCTTGCATCTCCAGGCACAAGAATTACACTAGATGAATCAGCCTTCGCCTTGCACTTGCCATTATCTTTTGAGTTCTTCTTGACGATCTTCTGGGAGATGTTTTATGCAGACGAGACTCTTTGATTGGTGGGTGGTCTACCAACTCTTCTAAGAAGAATAAGATTCAACACGATTGCATTAATTGTATGTTTGCTAGGAACATGAGTTGAGCCGTTCGGGTGGGGTGGCTGCATAGAGATTTGAGATTTAATGTAATCCAAATACTTCAACACCACTTCATATCTTTCATGGGAAACAAATGCTTCCTCAGCCAACAAAATACAACGTCCAACAACGTCGTCGTATCTAGTATTCCCATCCACCTGTAGGTTGGCCTGATCAAGTGGTGGTGGTGGGGGGGGGGGGGGGGGGGGGGGGTCATAGTTACGTCTGACATCCTTCCTCCATCAACGAAGAATGTAAGCTTTAGGGATAGTAGAAATGTTGAAACAACTGAAAACTGATAAAGTGTGACAACATAATATACCTTCGTGCTCAAACAACCGACAACTACAACAAAATGTTAGATCGTGAGGGTTGTATCGCACTTCAAACTTCTTCTCCCTAGGATCCTCCAAGTGTTTGACATGGATAACTTCTTTGCCAAAGATATACAATACCTCGTTTCGGTTTCCACCGTGCATAATGTCACAATATACAATTCTCCCAATTTGACGTTGAAATTTCTTAAAAGCTCCAACTGTGTACAAGTGAGACAATTGTTTTTTGAATGGATATTGGGTAATCAGCTGAGGATGACCATGACGAGAATCAAAATCAGCTTGGGCCTCCTTCTCGTAGTTTTGACGAAGGCTGACTCGTATTGTTGGACAAAACTGTTTAAGAGTAGTCTTCGAATTGAGATACTTGTCGAAGAAAGCATTCATGCTTTCACTCCTTTGGGTAGAAGACATTCGAGAAAAAAAACCACCCCCAATGAATGTAGGCACCCAAAATGAACGAATATTGTAAATTGAATGTAGTCAGGGGTTATTGTGAAGAGAAAAGTTCGGAATGAAATCATCCAATTTCTTCTAAAAAACAACCTCATCCTCGGACTCGTAAACCAACTCCTTTAAATGAGATAAGATAACAACTTTGTTAGTGGGAGGTAGTTTGAAAGGTGCTTTGTTCATGGTCTGCCATGTACATAATCTATGTCTAGAGTATGGGAAAACATTTCGGATGACAGCGGTTATGGCATGACACTGGTCGGTAATGATGGTCGGTGGTGGTGTTCCTATACAAACAATGCATACGATTAGTAAAAATACATACACTATTATTGTTGGAAAACGAATAAATGATTACATACCCCCATGCAAGTTAGTCAAGTTCGAAATAACCAATGTAATTATCGATTTTTTTTGTAGGACAACAGAAAACAACCTACAAGTACAGATTCAAAATGATTGTTGACACCAACAAAAGGAGCAAAAGGCATATCGTATTTATTTGTTAGATAAGTTGTGTTGAAATAGATTGCATCTCCAAAATAATCGTATGCAGCACAAGAACGGGAGTCAACCCAAAACATGTTCCTCAGACATCCATCGTCGTCAATGTCATAACATAGAAAAAATTGGGATTCAAAGTCTGCATCTTGATGAAATGATTCTGAAGAGCTTGGGCATCTCCTGGTCCCAGTTTAATGTTACGAACCTCAGCCAACACATTCCTGTGAATACAACAAATGGTTAAAGATGAGAGGATTGGAGAGGATTAAAACAAGGAAGCAGGCTTATTCTGGACATACACTAAACTCACCCGAGTCCAGATTCGATAGATCTTGGCCGCACTCTGGACTGAATAAGGTCCAGGAGGAATCCAGAGTGAGTCCAGAAAAATGGATTTTTTTTGAAAAAACTATGGACAATTATGGACAGTACATGTACGTCCAGAAGATGTCCAGCATGGGTCCCGAACAACATTAATTTTGGACAGACCATTGAGCAATCCCTAGACTGGTCCGTGTCCAGACAAACTCTAGACAGAACGCGATTGAGTCCAGAACGCTCCAATTGTGGACAACCCGTCGTGTATTCTGTGTCTAGAAGAGGACTGATTCTGGACATATACTCGTGAATTCTTGGACTTATCCGTGTCCATTCATTGCCAAATCTGGACGCGTTTGGGATTGATCCTACATTTTCCACAAATGTCCACAATTGTCCACATTAAGTCTAGGATTTTCCAGAGTTTTTCATGCTCACCTAACATCTCTTTCATTGATTGTGAGGTTCTCGTGCGTGCCGGCTTCAGCAAGAAAAGCTTGCATGGTTTTGGAAGCTGAAATACCTGCCTCATCATTTGTGGCAATTCGAAGGTTCTTTGCTTCAAATATCTCTCTTTTCCCACGAAGAAAGCACAACTGAGTCGAGTCCAACATGTCATGATTATGCTTCAAGCAAACTTCCGTGAGAACATAACCCTTAACCTCATTTCCGGCAACCCTAACACACACAAGATAGTTGATGTGCGTAGACAACCGAGAATGGATTGCACCCTGACCTTGGTTAGTGGGTGGACAACCCTCTTTGGAACACGTCAAAGTAGCTCTCTCGATGACACCATCCTTGTAATGAGAATGTCTGATCTTGATGCTGAATCTATTAACATCCGCGAAGGAGGTGTAAAACTCTCGGGCCTCTTCAAAGGTTTTGAAAGACATTCCCACATAAGGCACAAAAGGTTTGCGCACGTCCTGGCATTCTTGTTGGCTGACGTGTGCAACAATCTCCATCGTCGCGAGCGTGTTAGGGTTGGAAGACAAAATAGGGTAAGAGATGAGAGGGAAGACAAAAATATTTGCTTTTGGAAAGGGGTAGTAGGAATGCATGCATTTGGAAATCGAAAATTAAACGTGTGCCAACTTCCTTAATTTGGAAAGTGAACAATAACATGCATGTGGAAATTAAACGTCGTCTGGAATGTAGAGCCTAACTTTCGTAATGAAAAAATATTGACGTGGAAAGGGTGCTACACATCGACCTCCACATCGGACGCGTGCGTGACGTGCGCATCCAGTAATCGTTTTCCATTAGGTAATGAGCAATAGTATCAAATGCAAATGCTAGGGAAGCTAAGAACTCATGATTCATGTGGTGGTTTTATTTATTAACAACATGCTAAATGTGGTTTGGCTCCAGTTGCTTGCGAGTCGCTTCCCTATCTCAATCCCTTGGCGAGGTCTAATTTCTCTAAGAACACGAGTGCAACTTGGTCTGCATCAATCCCTCCCTCCACAAAGGAACGCGACCTCAAGTTCACATCCGGGTACAGTTCCTACACCTGCTCGTGATACTTATACAAGTAGCTAACATTAAACGATGATGATATTCCTAACGAGGCCGACGAATCTATGATATACGCATTCTCATTGATGCGTTTAAGGACTTTAAAAGGCCCCAACTCGTGAGGCGTTATCTTTCTCCGATGCTCACCTGGGAATTTCTCCTTACGCATATGTGTCAACACTAAGTTCCCCACGTCAAACACCTTATGATGATGCCTCTAATCAGCTTGTTCTTTGTACTTGGAATCCACCTTTTCCAGCCTCACACTTACCTCCTCGTGGACATTACACACTTCCTCAACCAACCTCATGGTTGTTCGATCAACCTTGCTGCTTACCAGGAGCACCATGAGATCAAGGATGTGTTGTGGAGCCTCTCGATACTTGACTTCGAATGGAGAGTAGTCGGTGGCCGAGTGACGAGAACTATTGTATGCAAACTTAGCTTGGCCTTCTCAACACAAATGGATTGAATCAAGTTGTCCAACTAGTGATTGACCACCTCAGATTGTCCGTCCATTTGGGGGTGTGAAGTTGTACTATGCTTCAAATTCGTGCTAAATCGCCACCACAAAGTTGACCAAAAAACTGCAAGAAATTTCATGTCTCTATCCGATACAATACTCTGAGAGATTCCGTGTAGACGTACCACCTCTTGAAGGGAGAGTCGTGCGACATGAAGAGTGTCGGATGTGCATTTTCAAGAGACAAAATGTGTCATCTTGGAGAGTCGATCCACCACCACAAAGACATAATCCATTCATTGTTGGGATCAGGGTAAACCCAAAACAAAATTCATACTAACATCAAGCCACGGACCCTTGGGTATGGGGGCAGTCAATACAAACCTGTGTTTTGGCCTCCTCCCTTCATGGTTTGGAATACTTCACAACATCGCATGATGGTTGCAACATCCTATCATAATTGAGGCCAAAAAATCGTCAGTCGACCAATGCCACTATTTTTTCTCGCCCCATGTGATTGCCTAAACCACCTTCATGGAAATCACAAATTATCTTCTCTCAAAGGGAAGTCCGAGGAATGCACAATGTGGTTCCCTTAAAGAGAAACCCATCATGCACCAAGTATCCTTTGGTGTTGATGTTCATACTACAACACTCCCAAATCGAACTGAATTCATGTTCGATCTCATACAATGGCTTTAGACTTTCGAAATCAAGAATTTTGATTCGCAACACGACCAACAATTCTAACCTCCAACTAAGCGCATCCGTTACCTTGTTTTGGGCCCCCGACTTATGCTTAATGGTGAAGGAGAACTGCTCGAGGTAGGATGCCATCGAGCGTGCATCTTATTGATGTGTCATTCACCCTTAAAATGTTTCAAGAATTGGTGGTCTCAATAGAACACACTTCGGTTGGTAGGAGGTAACTCTCCCAAATCTTCATAGCTTGAACGATGACATAAAGCTCTTGCTCGTAATTAGACCACCTTTAGTGGACTTCTTTCAACTTCTCACTATGGAAGGCTCCCCGGATGGCTTACTTGGGATAAAACTGCCCCAATTCCAACCCCACACGTGTCATATTCGACCTCAAAAACCTTGCTGAAATTTGGCAATGCCAACACAGAACGAACGTGAGCTGATCCTACAGTGCATCAAAGGCAGATTGGGCATCTTCGGTCCACACAAACAGGCCCTTACGAAGGTAATTTGTTAGTGGTGAAGCAATGGTGTTGAAATCGAGGACGAACCGACAGTAGAAGGTTGCTGATCCATAGAAGCTACAAACACGGTTGTTGGGGCCGACCACTCACGGATGGCTTTGATGTTTCATTCGTAAACCATGATGCTTGCATTGCTAACGACATAACCTAAAAACACAAGTTTGTTTGTGTAATGGAACTTAAGGCCATTGAGGTTTATGCTCACAAAGGGTGGCGAGCACTTCACGCAAGTGGAAAAGATGGTTTTGTAGGGTGGGGTTGTAGACCAAAATCTCATCAATGTACACCACGACGATCCACCGGATGAATGGCTTTAACACTTGGTTCATGAGGCGCATAAAGGTGCTTGGTGCATTGGATAATCAGAACGACATCACTAGCCACTCGTATAAGCCATCCTTAGTTTTGAATGCGGTCTTCCATTTGTCTCTCGGCTGAATACGAATCTGGTGATAGTCGCTTCACAAATCCAACTTGGAAAATATGTGTGCACCTCCCAACTGGTTCAACATTTCATTAAGACGAGGTATGGGGAATCGATACCAAATTGTAATCTTGTTAATGGCACAACTTTTTACACACAGTCTCTAAGATCCTTCCTTGTTGGGTGTGAGGAGTGCCAAGATGCCACATGGACTAAGGCTATCATGCACAAACCTTAACCAGAGAAGCTCGTTCACCTTCATGGCCATGATCTCTGATTCCTTAGGGTTGACATGGTAATATGGGAGGTTTAGGCTCGACCCAGGTACTAGATCGATTTGATGTTGCACACTTCGGAGTGACAATAATCCTTGTGGGAGCTCCTCCTGTATCAAATCTTGGAATTCTCAAACTAAGACTTCGACATCGGCTGACACGTCGCGACTCGAGCTGCCCACAACCATATCCCCCTTGGTAATAGGTGCAACCATCCCCCGAGTCTCCAACATGGACTTGACGAAGTCCTTAGCACATACCGACGTGATTAGCAATGCCCACGACGACACCGGTGTGGAGAGAGGCTCACGCAGCTTGGTTGCTATTAGAGCTAACACCACTTTGTGACCTCCCCATCGAAAGAAGTACATATCATGACTTTTTGATAGGTCGCATCTACATCAAATTGCGAAGGGCAACAACACGTGGCTTGTATCCATATCAATCACGTCTCATTTAATCGTGGTCGTATAATACCTACTAACGCAAAGAAGCATCTCACAAATTTTGTTGACTCGGATCTTTGGACCTTGATGGATCCTACAGACTTCAAAGGGCACTGCATGTGGTGTCGTGGGGAGGTTGAGATGCTTTACAAGGGCTCGAGCTACTATATTTTCTGAACTTCCATTGTCCACAATGAGCGAACACACCTTGTTAGCCACCGAGCAACTTCATCGGAAAATTTGATGTCATTGTGTCACTTCCAGATTGTGAGGGCTTAAGAGGAGTTTAGTCACCACGCATGCAATGTGTTCATCGTCCTTTTCGGTGACTTCGGTGCCCTCCCAATCAATGTCGGGACCCTCCACGTCATGATCATCTTTCGACTCCACGAGGCCCATCGCATGCCTGCTGGGGCACACATTGGATCAGTGTCCAAGGCCATCACACCGGTAACACTTGTCCGAGGAGGGTTGGGGGTAGGCATTTTATGCTGCTCGCAAGTTGTTTGTCTCTTTGCCCGCATTTGCGACTCACACCTCGCTACGTGTCACCTTGGGCCATGTTGGGTTCTTTCCTTTGTACGGTGTTCCCTTCGCGTCCTCTCGGGGTTCTACCCTTAGTGTCTCACTAAGGGTCAACGACTAGGAGGTCATGCCATCACGCCCTCCGCCCGAAAAGCGAGGTTGTCAGCCCCATCGACTACGAAGAGGGGTAGCATGCTTAGCCTCTCCTAAATCGTGTACCGTAGACCCCCAACATACTGAACAACCTGTTGCTCGGGCCTTTCGAGCAAATCACAATGAGCCAAAAATCGAAGAAACTCCTCCATGTACTCGGACACCGATGAAACACCTTGGATGCATGATTGATATAGGCCAGAAAGATGTTGTTGATAATCTGAAGGCAAGAACCGTGCTTCTATCAATGGACACATCTTCTCCCACGCACGGATAAGTCCTTTCCTTTGCCGTCAGCGTTAGTTGTTCAAATTGTCTAACCCTGCCGTGGCACCACCCCAAAGCTTGTAAGTGACAACCTTCACTTGTTGGTCGTCGGGCAATGCAACATACTCAAAGAAATGTTCAAGCTCCACTCGACCATGATATTTGTCTGACCCTCGTTGTCTTCACGGAGGAGAGTGACACCCTTCCTTGTCTCCGTTGGACCCATCTGATGATGAGTCTGTGAGTTCCCAATTTGGGGGAGGTGGAGCTTCTTGACGAGCTCCCCGTAGGGGTTCCTGTCACCGACCACCACCGACTCGTAGGGTCTCCATCACAGTATGCATTTGTGCGAACCCTTCCTTCATGGCTTTTCGCTGGTTCTCCACGGCTCTCCACATGGAGTGGATGCTCCGGTCATCACTGCCACCATCGCCTCCCGACATACCCGAATCCTAAGTTCTGATACCACTTCGGGTAGATCAGACTCAATGGACCACCGAGCCTACATGACCAGATCCAGACTGATACGGGGAGATGGAATCCACTTTCTAGGGAGAGAGACCAAGGGAGAAAAGTATAAGATGAACACCGAAAATGGCCAGCAAAATTCTTGGTTCCCCTTATCATGGAGTTCCATTTCATTTATACTCCCATCCAAAGTTTGTTACAATATTGCCATCCACCATTCATTTGGGTCCTTCCTGATTTGCAGATGGGTCATTATGCATGACAAACATGTCAACTATGCATCATTTGAGTCATTTCTTCTTGCATTTCAATCCTTTTCTTTTCATTTCTCTTCTTTATTACCTACAATCTAACTACAAACAAACACTCGAGTAGCACAAAATTGGGGTAAAATAAAGAATATATAGCATGAATGCGATGTATGATATGTTACTAATCATTAACCTTTAAGAATTTCTTTTTCACCTTTTGTTATTAAGATCTTCGATTTATATTTATTCACGATGATCCTCCCGAATAAATTATCAACATTTATATGATTACCGACTTGCTTCAATTCAGTCACTTGTATTGAAAATGGGAGAATTTCTTCAATATCATTGACAACTTCTTGAGAAATAATTTGTCGTTTCCTTCTAAAACGGCCGACCATTGATTATCACAGTGGCCTGCTACATAAGAACTTTTTTTTGCTTGAGATGCCAAAATAAAAGGTTTTTCTTGAATCGTGGTTTGTTAAGGTTCACCAAAGTAAATCTCAACTCATCCACACGAAGGCTGCTATTATTGTCCACCCACTTGCATGTAAATACTACCACATTGAATTGGGTGACCTTCAACACCCATATATCTTCAATTTTACAGTAGAATGACATCTTGGCATATATAGAATTTTTATATTTAAAACTCGAGATATGCAAAGATTCGACAACTATACTGACCATATTATTTTGCATTATGTTTTGTCGTCTTTTCTTTTGGCGTAGAAGGAGTATCCATTGACATCGTAACCACTATAAGATGTGATAACAAGATTAGGCATATAGGCGAACCACTTCAAAGTCTCAAAAATATTATGGTTGTACACTATTTTCTTGAACCAATCAATGAATACTTTATTGCGAGCATTAACTATTTGTTGTTCATTCCATATAGGATGTTTTTCTTTCATTAGGATATGTGTTCTCCTAGAAAAGGTTGTACTTCTTCGAAATTGCACAACACATAAAAATACACCCTACAGAGATCCATGCATTTTGGACTTATCAACTTTGCACCACGTGTACTTTTAACTCCAACCCTATCTTCGTGACGATTCTTATGAAGTCCAACACTTTTTGTACGAGTCAAGTACTCATTACATAACTCAATAACCTCCTGGGTTATGTAGCCTTCAACAACGTATGCATCAAGTCTCCGTCGATTGTTACAATAACCCTTCAACTCACCCATGTACTGCTTGAAAGGATACATCCACTTTAGAAATACTGATCCAGCTAATTTAATTTCTCATACTAAATGAACCACCAAATGCACCATAATTCAAAAAATGATGAGGGAAATACATCTCTAACTGACATATTGTAACAACCACTTCATGCTGCAACTTATCCAAGTAGTTCGGATCAAGTACTTTGTTGCAAATCTTGTTAAAGAATAAACAAAGTTTGATAATTGTGTGTCTGATGTGTTTTAGTAATATTGATCTAATAAAATAGGCAGAAGTTGTTGCATCAATACATGACAATCATGAAACTTCTAACCAAGTAGTTTCATATCTTTCTTGAAACCATACTAATAATATTTGAAGAATACCCTTGTGACACTTTGACACCGCGTAGACTTTGAAACAATGTTCTCTTTTCTTTTGTGGGCATTATGTAACATGTTGGTGGTAAAAATTTACGGATCCCCTTATCCTCTGGTGCTAGTTTTGCTTGTATACCAAGTTTTGCTAGATCAAGTCTGGCATTATAATCATCTTTAGTCTTACCAGGTATGTTCAGAAGAATTCTCAGTAAACTATCACAAATATTTTTTACATGCATGACATCAATACAATGTCTAACTTCCAACTGCTCTTACCATTTTTGTGGTTGTAAGGCTTGCTGGATTCACATTTAATGTTCTTCGCACATACTTGTTTGGCGCTGATTACTTTGGGTGCTTCGTTATATTCGCTTTCCGTTGAATGCCTCCTTCAATCTACAATACGTATGATTTATAGGATGGAATCTCCGATGACCAAGATAACCATCTTACTGCCATACACTTGCTGCAAGGAACACATGTTCTCTTCAAAATACGGACATGCTTTGAGACCTTTCACAGAATATCTCGACATATTTTCATATGAGGGAAAGTCATTTATTATGCAGAAGATCATCACACGCATAGTAAATGACCGTTGTCGGTGGACATCCCACACTTGCTCATCATCTTCCCACAGTTTTACCCTTTAGCCACGATAGCTATCCGTGGTTGTAGCTAAGTGTCCATTGCAATGGACCAACAACCACGGAAATGTACCGTCGCTAATGTGATGGTCACTGTACACATTCAGCCACATATTTTATGACGAAATCGTACCGACACTGTTGCTTTTTTGGCGAGAGAAATGAGCTCGTGAATATGAATGAGTGATGGATATATTCCGTGGATGATATTGTCATTGTAGTAAGAGCCACAGATATGTTCCGTCCATGTTGTCCTCCTATTATAGACCAATAGCAACGGATTTTATCCGTTACTATATGCTGGATCTGCCCATTATTTGATTATTTTTCATTTCAAATCCTGTTTCATACAATACATTCACCGAATTGTCACCACATACCCAATTGTCCATCATCCCACAATCATATGCATACAAGAAATTCATTTGTCAATTACACTTACCATACTATACATTGATATTAATAGAAAAAAAGTCAAACAAAAAAATTAGTTAAAAAGTTTGCTAGTGAAAGTAAATAAAAACAAAGTTGCAAGTTTGTAAGACTCAAGGAAAAAAACAAACTTATACATCTCATCCAACTCCTTATCCATTCATAGTAGTCATTGGAGAAGATTCATCTTGCACTCCATCTTTAGTCTGAGTTTCATAAAAATTTGAATTAATTTTATTTCAGTTAGCATAAAATTTTATAAGTATCAGTAAACAAATTTTTATAATTACCATGTCACTTAAGTTGAAGCCAAATCTTCTTGACATTTGGAGGAAAAAATGGTCATGTTGAGCACTCCGAGCTTTTGTGAGACTCATCCTTTCTTTCATCCCGGCTATTGTTTGTCGTTGCTTGGCTATTATTTCTCGCTCACTTCCTATGGCTTCCATTCTCTAGCTGATTCTGACTTCGATTTTGAAATTTATCTCTTCAGCAGTTGGAGCACCTCTACAACCAAATATATTGGTAGGAGTAACGAGAGCGCCTACTGCTCGAACACGACCGTGCTCGTCATTACCCATTACTTTTGCAAGGGCGTCGTGTCTACCGGTGCTAACCATAAAACCAGAATATCTCATATTTGCTTCCTCTTCTCTCAGTTTACTCTGCACTCACATTCATCAATGTGATAAAAACGAATTTGACATACACCAACAAGAATTAAGCTTAAAAATCTATCTCCACTGAAACAAGAACTTTGTCAGAATGTAACAAACACCACATCTGTGCTTGAGTTGGAGGTGGGTCTTCGGGATTCGCTCTTCGCTGCAAAATGCATAACAACCATAACAAGCAAACTAACCTTGATTGAGGGACTACAGATCTTATATGTAATGTAATCATTTTTGTTGAACATTCTCAGACCCTACAAGTTTTCTAATTTATAAAATGCATTTTAGTTTGAAAGAATTTAAGAAGCCAAACTGTGTAAGGTTTATGTGCATAATTAAGTAGCTAGAGCAAGCAGCCAACCTTTATTTCACTGCCATATCCATAAAAACAGGGCCTAAATACAAAGGTCATATCATTTGACTAATTACACCATGCAAGATTTGAGATGCCAAAGCATGCATGCTAATTTAGCTCAAGACAATAAGCACAACAAGTCGTGTCCCAAAGAAGAAAGAAACATATTCAGTTTGAAAAAAATACATGGTCTACGTTTCAGAAAAATAATGTAGAACTATATGTTTTGGACTTTTTTCTCGTAATGTTCTCTATATGTTTCCTTCCTATATCTTTGTTTTCTTTCCTCTCTCTTACAAGACAGTTAAGTACTCATGATTGCTTCCCATCTGAAGTCATGTTGCATGCGAAAGTCAAATATCTCATGAAATTCTGTCTAAACCAACTCCTCTCGTTTAATTAGTGCCTAAAAGGGAGTTGAAAAGGTTGTGTGTTGCACATGCACGCACCTCTAGCTGTGGTTGTGGATGAGGGAATAAACTTGCAGGTGTTGCTTTCTAAAATGCAGGACTTTTCTCTTTTATAAAGGTGGCCCTTACCTTCAGTGGGTATAGAGCTCATTGATTTGATCAGTGAGTATAGCAAGTAGTGTCTGAAGGGGGGGAATCTTGATTGATTGTGAAAAGAAATAGAGTAGACATGATTTGAAGATTTCAGGATGGTTTTGAAGTATGATCTGAAACACTTCCAACAAATAAGTATGATCACTTAGTAGACATGATAAAATTAACGTACATACCAAATTATAATCTGAAACACCAAACTCTTATTTAGATGAACAATAAACCACATAAAAATCGAGAAACTAAACCAAACAGGTCCAGCAAATAAAGAATTACCAACCATCAAACTTTAACAGCAAATACCAAAGTTTAGTCTCACAACTTACAATTTCCTTAGCTTTGCGAGAAATGGACTTCGTGCCGCAAGTGTAGGGTATTACATTTTTAGCTCTGTTGTTCTTGTTTATCCCACTTTTACGCTAATTAAATTTACAAAATACAATGTAATAGTAAAAATACAAATTAAAAATATATCATATCATAACTGTGACTAATTTAAAATACCAATTTACCTTAAATTCCGAGGTTTCCCAATTGTCTAATAGTGTAACCCATTGTTGAGGATTAACTTCATCGGGTCTAGCAGCAAGTCGATCAGATCTACTCTCCAAACCCTCGACTACAACATGTAATTTATTTTTCCACCCCTTCCATCTCAGATTCATCAAAGCAATCAACTTCTTCTTATGATGTTCCTCAATGTTAAATCGCTCCTATTTATAAAAGTATTTGATAAAGAATATAATTACATTACATCAACTAAATTTTGGAAGTGTAAATGTACCTTAACAACGTTCCATGCCTTTTATTTATCTTCTTTAGGGACAGAACGGCGTTCAGAATACATCAATGGAAGAAGAACACTCTTCCTTTGTTTTCGGAATTGAGCTCATGTAGATAGGGCTTAAATAAGCAGAATAACTCTCGCCAATTGTTTTTGGTCACCTACAGGAATTGAATCTTCCATGTTTTCATCACGTAACTTGTTTGCATCCATTTGATTGCGTAACAAATCATGGACCATTCCATGCATGTCATCAAATTCCTCAACATTCTCTCCCTCAATTTGTGAAGTGGTTGATGGATTTGAAATTCCAAAGTTCTCGCCATGAAAAATCAAACATGTGTAATTACGAGTGAAACCTTGACAAATAACATCTTGATAGACATCTTCCCATTTCTTCCATTTGGAATTGTTACATTCAGAACAAAGGCAGACTATATGTGAACTCCGACTAGATGCAAACGCAAAATCCAGAAAACCACTAAGTCAATCGGAAAAGGTAGAACTACTTGTTTCACCATACATCCAAGTTCTGTTAGACTCCATGCTATGCCTATCAAAGTTCAAATAAATCACCAAAATGGCAATAAGACTTGAGATTTATTTCCAAGAGTTTTCATAATTTGACTTTACAAACTATATTAGAAACCCTTCACATCATAACTTGTCTATCCAATGTGGTCTACTTCGCATCCAATGTGGTCAAGTTGGATTAGTTGTCTACCCAAAATGGTTATGTTCAAGTTAGAGAGATAGGTTCCAAAAGAAGTATCATCCAATCAAAATCAAATCCAGACCACTCAACCCCTAAAATCAACTAGTACAAGCATACCTAATTAGGAAATAACAACCTTAATTCAGCGAGGATAATAACCTAAGTTCACTAAACATCCATATTTAATTTTCTCCATGATAATGCCACTAGAAACCAAATTGACGAACTCACATTATAAACTACTAACTGTACCTAATAGTCTTTTCATTTTTTTAAAACATGTCTTAGTTCCCTCAAACTTAATATTTATTCAAGAATAACTTATATTTGGCAAAGATTTTCTGCCATACTCGTAACACACATTAGTAAGATTCATCATTGTCTATTTCCGAAGGTTGATGTCATTTTTTGACATATATCCTCTTAGTTTGACTACTCAGTTCCTTGTAATTGGGCTGAACAAAGCTATCCTAGTGGTAAATTTAAAGTTAAAATTCGGCATGCAGACTTATGCAAATCATAAATACATACAACTTAACATTTAAAAAGGATAATAAAGAAATACAACATAGCTGAAATATGTTGATTATATTAAGAAAACACAAAATTTGTGCCAACATACTTATTTTATTAGCTTATATGGATCTATGTGTTGATTATAAAATATCTCGAAGTAAGAAACAACAAACCAACATACACTACTTTATTCTTACAAAATCATTCTTCAACTTTGCAAATTAAGAGACTGAAATGCATTATATCCAATGTAGAAAGGAAGAACCTAAGAGCCAGCGGTGATAACAGTAAATATAAGTAAAAGAGGAATTTATATTGAATTTTATATATTAAGATTTAAGATTAAGAAAATGGCATGTTTAAGGTAACTGGGTTAAAATATATTCGCAACCTGAAATTGTGGATGAAGTCCGTAGGGATGTCCAGAGGAAGGACGAACGAAGAAGGGATGTCCGGAGGAGGGACGAAAGGAGGAGGGATGTTTGGAGGAGGGAAGATCGGAGGAGGGAAGATCGGAGGATAGGTGGTCTCGACTACGATGCGCAAAGGTTGGACGGCCATAGTAGGATTGCCAAGGAGGGCGTCGATGTCGATGTTGGGTTAAGGGAGTAGGGCTGTGGAGGGTAGTTGATGGATGGGTCCGAGGCTTCGGGGTCGTGGAGGTTTCAGCCAACGAGGAGGTTTTGGGGTTGCGGAGGCGCGAATGCGAGGCTCAACGATTTTGGGGATTTTGGGAGGTTTGGGGAATGAGTGATTTGGGGCGAGGGAAGAGAGGAAGTTGGGTTTTTTTTTTATGATTTTGGGATTAACGATTTAACCATGGGATTTATCCGTGGCTGATCTGTTCGTATCTGTCGCTGTTGAAACAACAGTGATGGATCCTACGACCACAGATACACCTCCTGTGGCTGTAGGCCTACTTTCTTGTAATGTAAGTACACATCAATGTCATTTTCCGATTATTTTGGACCCAAAATCATTAATGTCAACATCATGTACGTATCTGCATTTCATGTTTAACCACAGTGGGAGATTGTAAATAAGAAGCAAAATAGGCAAAAAACTTTGAAGGCTACTCAAACTACTGTAATGATTCTTTCCATCGGTACACATACCAAGTCTTAGGTTTCTAGATTCCTCACCAAATGGCAGAAAGTCGTAATCAATTTTCTTCAACTGGGGAGAATCTGCAGGATGCCGAAACAACTGATCATTCATTGTCTCTCAATCTGCATGCCATGTCAGGTTCTTCGAGTCCTCATAACATGCAAACAAACGCTTCAACTTTGGAATTATCAGAAGATTCCACAACACCTTGCACAGGGACCTTGTATTTTTTCCGTTCTCATCAGGACTCATATTTTTTCTTTTGTTTGTACCATGAGAACATTACAAACAGGATAATAATGCATATTTTCAGAATCACCCATACAGAGTATACAATCATTAAGACATGCATATATTTTCTTATACTGCATCCCGTGGGACACAAGTACGATCTAGAAGTTTGTTGCTATCTGAATCTCTTTCAACAACTTTAGTAGGGCAGTGAAATTGACATCACTCACCGTCTCCTCCTTTCAAGGTATACAACCTTAAAACTACAACATCTCGGATCATGTCCTCTAACTGGTCACCGTCATTGCCATACTCCACCAGGTCACTATGATCACTTTCATCTTTCATGCTTATTTCATATTCAACATGCCACACCGAATGAGTATATCCATCATCAAAACCATTCTCAAACAAATGAGTTTTTATCTCTTTTACATCTCGTAAGAACATGTTAAAACAACTCCCACATGGACATAAGACCTCTCATTTCTAGCATTTGCATTCTTTAGGGGAAATTCTAGAAATTCATCAACCATAACCTCGTACTCATCACCCAATCTACTAGCAAAAATCTATTTCTGATCCGGAATTTTCTACACATCAAGAGAAACAATCGTAGTGTAAAGGTAGGTATAAATTTTGATTCTTAGTCATTTAAAAGTTCAACTACCAATAACCAATCTAACATCAATAGAATAACATATTCGAGTCCATAAAATACAATTCCATCATAAATTTCAAACAAACTGTCACGTCCCTAACCCTTGTAGGGTACTGTTGGGGTATGGGTGTTGGAGAGATAGGGTGGCTAGTTTGATGGGTGGATTTGGTGGGGATTTGGTATGGATTTGGGAGAAAACCTGCGTTCTCCTCTCCTTCCTCTTACCCTCTTCCATTTCCATCTTACTTTCACTCTTCATCTCTCTCACTCTCTCTCTCTTCCTTTTTCCATTCTCTTATCTCAGTGAGTCAGGTGGAACGGCATGGTGGCGGAGACAGTGTCGACGTTGGGTGAGCAAAGCGTGGAGTGAGGCGAGAGGTGCTCGTGCGCGGCTCTGCGGTTGCAGGCGACGTTGAGTGGAACTTCGGCGTGCTCCATCTACTTCTTGAGGTATGCCGGCTTCTAGTATGGTTTTGTTGTTCCCCACGTTAGTGGGAAGTTGTGGTCGGTCGTGGGAGGTCGGAGACCTCGCCGGTGACGAGAAACGACGTAAAATCCTCGGCTGGTGTGGGGTTGCTGTCGACCAACGCTCGACCGGTGCCTTCGGGCGGTCGACCGGTTTAGTGCTTTGCCCAACTTTAACCAACATCGGTCGAACGATGCCATTGTGGCGGTCGACCGGTTGCTTATGTGCTGGTGAGTTGGAGGCTTACTGTCGGATTTCGGTCGACCGCTCCGTGTTTTTGGGTCGACCAGAACTTAAGTGTACTTGATAATTATGCATGATGTTCGACCGTTTTATATATATTGTTCGACTGTTATATGACGTAGACTATTAGGATGACCCTGGTAGTTTTTGGTCGACCGGGACCCCTGAGTCGATCGACCGAATAGGCTTGTTGATTTTGACCAACTCCGGATTTTGACCTCGTGTTCGGTCGACCGGTTTTAGACTTGTGTTTGACCGTTTGGACTTAAGTGACGCGCAGAATAGTTCGACCATTGTAGACTTTCGGTCGACCGAACCTATTGGGGACGGTCGACCGGGTAGGCTTTTTCGGTCGACCGTTTGTGTGCAGAGCTGAATTCCTGGTCATGTGATCGTGTCAACTCTGTCCACGGAAACCCGTGTCCTCACTTAGAGCGTGAGCCGGGAGGTGACGGTGGGCACGTGCTCGTGCCGCCCAGGGACCACCGTGTCTAAGAGTGTGGACACTTGGGTCGCGCCACCTCCGTTTTGGACGTGGTGTGACGTGTTGTTGCCTTACTCACTGATGAGTAGCAGACCTGAGGGATTGCGGATCCCAACGCGTGTTGACGCTTGGCTCGTGGAGCATGATGACCCTGCAGACTACGGTCTGGACCCGTCCGATGTTGTGTCGGACGTATGTTGTACCGCCGAGGGTGTGCCGGCGATGCCGTCGAGGTTTTTGCCGGCGATGATGGTGCCAACGATGTTCCGGCTTGTGGTTGTGTCGTCCGATGTTGTGCCGGACGTATGTTGTACCGCTGATGTTGTGCCGGCGATGCCGCTGATGTTGTGTCAGCGATGATCCCCGATTGGGCACCTATCCTGAGATGTTGACCGACCGGGCTACAGCTCCGTCGAAGGTGGTGTAGACCACGTGGTTCTTTGGGCGGAAGTGTGGACGCTCCTCACCGATCCCTTTGGCTCGAGTAGTCGCGTGTGGGAGGACGCGTCGCGTACAGTCCGTAAGACCGTATGTGCCTATGGTAGGTTTCCGAGGGAGACCCATTGTTGTTGCTGAACTGATGTCCTTGTGGACCCTGTTGAGGGTCGTTGTTGTTGGACTGAGGTCCCGTTTACTGATGCATTGCATACATTGCATCATATGTCTTTCATTTAGATTGTTTTTAGATCAATAAATGCTACTAAGGTATGTGTTTAGTCTTATTTACAGAATACAGGGACCTGAATGCAAATTACCCACATCTCGAGCATAAACGCGTGCAAAAGATTCATTTCTATCATAAAGACCAAGTTCAAGACTATCGGGTTGCAAATGGAAATGCATTCAAGCATAAAAGCATTCAAGACCAAATTACAAAAAGAACAAGGACTTAAGCACAAAAGTAGCCGGGGACATAATTGCAAGAAGTCAAGGACCTAATTGCAATTCACGAGTAGCTTTTATTATCTTGGAGAAAATCTAAATAAAAATCAATGTGGATCTCCAAATATATGAAGGAATTAATCCGGAGCTCAAAAGAATGGAAAGAATCAATCCAGACGCGCAAAGGAGGATCAAATCATACCATAAACACACAGCAAAAATCCGGATGAAATCAGAAGATATTGTGCGGCGAAATCGCCGCATATACCATACATTGTGCGGCGGAAACGCCGCCCCCTAGGCGATCCGTGTGCTCCAATTTTGACCAGTCGTGTCTGGACACGTGTACTCTCCAATTCTATACTTAGGTCTCTTGTAACACCTATAAATAGTCCCGAGAACGATGTAACAAAGGTCCTTGGCCTTAGACCTAATTTTAGTTGTTGTTTGTATTTGTCTTTATTTTAATAAAATTCTGTCTTTTATTTCTTGTTGTTACTTTTCTTTTGTAATGCCTCTAGGATCCCTTCTTTCTCCCTCCATGAGTTTCTAACTTCTTCCAAAGGGTGGAGGTGACGGATTTAGGGTGAAGAGAAGAGAGTAAATGTTATTATTTTAAGTTCGTGATTCGTATATTTTGATTACTTGAGTTTATGTTAAATCATTTATCATGTAATGCTTCATAACGAACATGATTTATTATAAGTTTCTGAATTCTCTAATCTAAACCCTAAATCTAAACCTCCACCCGACGGAATCCACCTCTTTGTTCTTGTTTTATTTTTAATCTCTCATGTTTCTTGCTTTAGATAATTAAATCAAAAATCCCAAAATCCCAAATTTATTCTTCTCTCATTCTTCCCCTCAATCGAAACAACAAAAATAACGAAATCTCTCCCTCCTTGTGTTCGACCCGTATTTGCCACGTCTTCATAGACGCCGTGCACTTGCAGTATAAATTTAATTCTCATCATTTACCCTTGGAGGGATTTGATGCATTGCAGATGTGACATGACATGCTACTAGTATGATAGGTTCATTTACCGTACTATTGCATGAATATAGGTGAGCTTGGCATACGGGGTTTCCTAATGGGAAACTCAGGCATCGTTGTTTGATTCATGTTTCAGGACCGCAGTGGGTTCTGTCGGGTGGTGACAGCGGGCGCACACATTTTGGGGCCAGGATCCTCTTCGGACTCTTCGAGGTCATCGTGATTGCTTGTACCTGTCTTTTCATTATATTGTTGTAATCACGTCTTTTGACAAACTCTGTTGTATTATTGGTGCACCGACTGTTGATTTATCTGAGTAACATTCCCGTTGATGAGTTTGTTCTGATAATCTCTTGATTGTTTAAATTTTTAAATTTCCGCTATTTCGGGATGTTACACAAACAAACTTTGTTATATGCTCTTTGGGAACTAATTAAAATGAATCCTTTTAATTAGAGTAATTAAAAGAGACAAGTGGAATAATTGATTGCACCTTTGTGAGCAAGTACTGGATTTGAAAGATGGTCAGGGCAGGTTAGGCAAAGGTGATCGGTCAGGCTTGGTCGGTCTGAACGGGCTGATCGGTCCTGTGGAGCTGACGAGCGACATGGGGATGGGGAAAGAAAATGGGGATTTGCCTAGATCGTAATTAGGTTATCAGTTTGTGTGTTTGATTTTGGGTTGAATATTAAATATGACAACACATTACAATTTGCTAACAAATTAGATTTTACCATGTCGGTTAGCCTACAAAACAATGTGGTAATCCCTATACGAACATAACGTTCTAACCGAACGATCGAACACAATTCGGTCCACCAAAACTGCTAACTAGAATCACCAGTTCGGACAAGTGAAATGCATTCGGTCAATATTAGAAAAATGTTTGGGAAATATTGTGATGTGATGGTCAATATACACCATGTCGGTTTCCAGTGCACCGATGTGGTAAGGCTAAAATCACGTCGATGCACGTCGAACATAGAATGACCGACGTGGTAACGTGAACATTCACGTCGGCCATAAATTGTCTGACATGGTACGTCGTAACCTCTCCATAAACAAATAATGACTTATAATGGCTAGTAATTTTGGTAAACATGAACATGCTTTGCAAAGTAAAATAGTTGTTGGAGGTGAAAACCGAAGAAAGAAAGGTTGTGGAAATGGCTACCGAGGACGAAATGGATATACAGAAAAACATCATGGTCGTAGAGGAAGACCATATTTTGAGAAAAAATATGGAGAAAATTGGAGACTAATAAATCAAGGTTGTGGAGAAGGATTTCATGGTAGAGGCATAACATTTATCTTATATTGACCAAATGCATTTCGGTTGTCCGAACTAGTGATTCTAGTTGGCGATTTCGATGGACGAATTATGCTTGGTTGTCTGATTAACACGTTACGTCCGTATAGGGATTAATCACGTCGTTTCTTAGCTTAATCTACGTGGTAAACTCTAAATTATTTTAGTAAATTATAATGCATTGTCATATTCAATATTCAACTCAAAATCAAACACACAAACCTAAAGGAAAAGTCTCATTTTCTTTGCCCATTCCTTTGTCAGCTACACATGTTCGATCGACCCGTTCAGACCGACCAACCCCGATCGATCACCCTTGCTCAACTGGGCCTATCTAACCAGCTCCGACCATCTTTCAAATCCGACACTTTCTCACAAAGGTGTGATCAATGCTTCCATTTGCAACTCTTTTAATTACTCTAATTAAATGGACTTGTTTTGATTAGTTTCCATATAGCATATATCAAAGTTTGTTTGTTTTAAATTTATAATGGAATGATATTTTATGGACTCGAATGTGTTGTTCTGTTGATGTTGGATTGTTTATTGGTAGTTGAACTTGTAGAGGACTAAGAATCGAAATTTATATATATATATATATATATATATATATATCTTTACATTGCAATTATTTCTTTTGATGTGTAGGAAATTATGAATTGACAATGGATTTTCACTAGTAGATTGAGTGATGAGTATGAGGTCGGGGTTGATGGTTTCTAGATTTTTCCCTGAAAAATGCAGTCTATAAGAAATAAGAGAAATGTCTTATGTCCATGTAGGAGTTGTTTTAACATGTTCTTACGAGATGTAAGTGAGATGAAAACTCATTTGTTCGAGAAAGATTTTGATGAAAGATATACTCGTTGGATATGACATGGTGAAAATGAAATAAGCACAAAAGAAGAAGGTGATCATAGTGATCCGACAAAGTATGCCTTTCTTTTTCAACCGACGTGGTGCGTCTACAGACCACATCGGATCATTTGTCAATAAACCGACATGGTATGGACGAGATGACAGATATCAGACAAATGTCATATTTTCTGGGGATTGAAATATTTCAATCTAAAAGAGGTATCTTTATTTCTCAAAAGAAGTATATAAATCAAGTGCTAGAAAGATTCAGGCTTGAAAAGTGTGAACCAGTTGATGCCCCTTAAGAGTTGATTCAAAAGGAAAGTCAGTGAATCCTACTTTATATAGAAGCTTAGTGGGAAGCTTAAGATATCTGACTTTTACAAGCAGATATTATGTTTGCAGTTAGAGTTGTTAGCAGATACATGGAGCAATCAAAGGAAGAGCATCTGAATGCTGTAAAGAGAATATTCAAATATATATATTCAAGGAACGAAAGACCAAGGTTTACACGTCATCTGAAGAAGTGAAATTTGTGGGGTATACAGATAGCGATTATAGTGGTGAGATGGATGAAAGGAAGAGCACTTCCGGATATATTCTTCAAAAATCTTTAAAAAATACCTAAAAGACCTAAAATAAATAAAATACCAGGCCCGACCCAGTATCCAGGTCTATATGGACACAATAATGATTATTTATTTATTTTCTGCACCCTTCATATTTGGTTTTCTAACAACTATAGATGAATCATCAGTCACCATTAGGATTGACCTTTTCCTACACTTGATATAAGTTTATTTCCTTTTGTAAATTACAAACATGTTTCATTTTCTGCACAAACAATGGATGGACTCAAGATAGAGAATTATCCATGGGCTCAATGTATCTTTGCTCTTAGCAAATATGTGATAAGAAAAAACATGCCAGCCTGAAAGACCCCGCCTGTATCTATCCGTCACTTGGACCCATTAGTAAAGGCAACAATAGAGTCGAGCAGAGAGACACTTGCAGATGTAAATTAGGAAAAAAGATATAGGGTACGAAGGCACGCTGAAATCAAGACTATTATTACGTTTTTTTTGAGTAAATTAGTGTATTGCATTAAATAAAAGTACTAGAGCTATGTAACCACAGCTCAAGGTTAAAGCATAGTCTTAAAGCAATTTTTACATAGTTCAAAGAAAAGCTTCCTAATGGAAGTGCATAATTAACACAGCGTCTCAAGCACCGAAACAAGCGTACGTTGCTAGACTAACCAAGTCTTAATGGAAGCATAAACTACAGCAAAAACATATTGATATATATATCTAAAAAAGTAAATACAGTATTTCATCAAAGGATGTAATTAAAGACAATACTGTCAAACCGTAATACTTCAACCAATATTTCTGCGAAAAATATTAAAGCAGAGTTGTTATATGAGACGAGCTGCCGAGAGTGCATATGCACCTTCACATTTCAACTCCAGCAACACACTAACTAGACCGTACCTTGAGGCAACTACACACCTGCACATATTCCATAACTATAAACCACATCATGCCATCAATTCGAACAGTAACTCCATGACACACTTGTAAATCACATTTCAACTGGTCAATGCAGAACTTTCTTTTGCAACTTTGCAAATGGTCAAGAATCGTTGTTATCAACCGTCCACTAGATGTCGGGCCAATTTTATCCCAATCACCATTCTCTCTGTCGCCTTGCCATTGGATTTCCCATATTAAATTCTCTTGCCTCGGCCTGCACGTTTTTCTAATGCAAAACAAGTTTGTGAAACGAGATGCACGAGAGGAAGGGATGGGGACGAATCGCACACAACCCACGCAATCACCAGAATGTACCACTTTTTTTCTTCTTTTGATAACTAGGTGTTTTCGTTAATCGTAATAAGTGGGTTGACTCTTATCCCCTCAGTTAATCACTTCAATTAACTGCAGCTGCATCTTCACGTGGTGTTCAAGGCTTACTGGACCTAGTGGTCCTAGTTGCATAAAGCTCATTTGTTGTAGAATATATAATTGGTTCTGTAACAATAAACTTGGGTAATACATCGGTAAATAAGATATGATCCATACCTGATTAAACAAGAGCTAGAGAGGGCGACATATAAAGGAGTTTTTCACTCCATCTCAATTTGACTCAATTGAGAGAGGTGGGGGGTTTCCCTAGATTCCTTTGTTGAGATTGTTGTTTGTTGGTGTTTGTGGATGGGATGGTGCTTGAATTACGACCACAAAATGTATGAACGTGGTCCACATGCCACAAGAGTCACAGAAAAATTTACTTCCATGTGGCTGTACGGCCTCGAAAGGATCGAGTACCACAAAATTATTTCAATTATTCTCTTTTTATAACAAAAAATGATTCAAAACAATTGTTTATCTAACATTTTAATCATTCTTTCAAAGTATCGCTCCATTAATTGCAAACAAATTAATTAATTCAAATTGGCCAAGTCATACCAAATTGTTTAATATGAAGAAGGTCTCTGGCGTATTTATTCTATATCACATTCAATCCATCAACCAGGCTAGTCCTATGAAATTCATTACAAATTCTTAAGACACAAGGGTAAATTAAAAATAAGCTCCCTAAACTCTGCTCCATTTAAATTTAACTTCCTAAACTTTAAAACTTCACAATCGAGTTTTTTAAAATTTTGATTTCGTAACAGTTGCACCCCATATTCATTAATAATCATCATCAATTTTTGATTTTTTTCGTATTACTTTGTGGGAATAGTCCTAACCCTAACTTTCCAGAAATAATAGATAAAAGTTCATATTTGGTTAGGTTATATTTACATCGTATAGGCATCAATTTTATACAACACTGGAAACCAAATTGAAACCAATTCTGCTGTAAACTTGAGCATAATTTAATTATAAACTTAGGGATAAACACATTCCAATGAAACAACAAAAAAAAAACGTAAATAAGGTGACACCTAAAATACAATCCAACGATCATCACCACGCTACTGAGTTCTTCCATAAAGACATCCATGCATTGTTAGGATCAAAGGCTACTATAGAGGGGGTGATAAAGTATTTTAAATTTTGAATGATTAACTAGACGTTTGTTTAGGTGGTTATGAGAAGCATCAAGGAGCCGACGAAGTGTTAGTCAAACTTCTATTTTGTCTTCTTTTCAAAACCTTTCATCTCTACGACGATTCTCACAAAGCGAAGAGATGATACATGTCTACGATCGAAAACCTGGAGGAAATGAGAACGTACGCCTAGGCGGAGGTAGTTTTCGACATGTTGTTGGCATAATAAAAGCCAATAGAGATATAAAGACAAGGAAATCTACCATGCGCTACCCGAAGGAAGGGGAACCTAGACGGATGCGTGGTCACACTTCAGGTTAAAAAATAATGATTCCAATCATTTTTCCTTATTTTATGATACTAATAGTTCTCCCTGGAACGAGATATCTACATGTTGATGCAGGTATAACTCTGTGAGAAGATAAAATAGAGAATGTGATGTCGTCATGCTTCCCAGTAGTGAACCACTGGAGTTCCTTCCTTGGGGCAAGGAAGATGCTGAGGGTGCTGGAAATGCAGGGCAGGACCCTCCTCAAAATAGCCTACGAAGAATTGGAGTTGAGAGAAGAAGATAAGTTGGAACCACCTGAGAATGTAGAGACATGTAAGGACCATGAGGTCAACGAACATGTTTAGCCTGTAACCAGCGGCAATCAACGAATCGCCAATATTTCTCGGCACGTTCTACCTCAGAGGATAATTGTGGGTGCCCACAATATTCGAAGGACCCACTATGGGATGTTGTCAACTACCAGGAGCTGAAATTGAGATGGCACAAAGCGGAGTAGACGGTCGAGGATCTGCAGCAACAACTGGGGGAGAAAGACAAAGTATTGGATGAGAAAGACAAAGAAATACAATTCTGGAAAGACAGGTCGATGGAGTCTCTGCATGGAGAGAAAGACGTGTACGCTGATTAGTAACATATCATGCATCATATTCATGTTATATATCCTTTATTTTACCCTCAATTTTTTGTTACTCGAGTGTTTGTTGTGTATTTTCAGGTATTAAGTAATAAAGAGGAGAACAGAAAAAAACAGACTGAAATATGAAAAGAAATGACTTAAATGAAGCAAACCGAACCTGTTCGTCATACACAATGACCTATTTACAAGAGGGAATAACCTGGATATAAGCCGGAAGGACCAAATAGCAAACTGAGAAACTTCACACCATCATGAGGAGTATTTTGGCAATTAGATTCAGGCCCAAACTCCAATAACCAATCCGAGTGCACTCCACTTGAAGAAGACAAAAAGTGACCGTCAATTGGCCATCCCAGACCTCCAATTGATTGTTCCTTTTGGTCAGAATCCGACCCAATTTCGCATGGTTGTGGGTTATGTAGTGTATCTCCATTTTAGGTATGTTTTATTAGTACCACACCGGGGATTATCCCTAGTTGCCTTTTTCATGTCTATAAATACAACTCATCTTTCTCTTTTGTAACCTACTCATTGCTTGGTGGTCATTCTCTCTACTTGGAGTAAGCATTTGAAGCAAAACTCAAGGTGAGGAGGATGACATTGTAATGTAAGTAATGTAAATAAAATATTTTATTTTTAGTTTTGTTTGAATGTTGTCTCTTTTTGAATGCTTGCATGTTTAACTTAGTTTTGTTTTCCTAATCTTAGTATAACTCGTTAGAAAGTGTTTCTTTTCTAGTATAATTGTTAGCTTAATGTGTAGTGAATAGTTTTATCCCCTTTCGGGGTGGAGATGATGTTTATACATGTAATAAAAAAGGGAATGAATGCTATCTTATGCAATATATGATGAATGTGAATGGTATGCTTGCTTATTTAAATGAGAATACTTAATTTGATAGGTTTTGCCACAACTTTTAGATAGGTGATTGAGTCTCTGCATGGAGAGAAAGACGTTTACGCGTACACATTTCTAGAATGTACCAATTACACCTAGCCAGAGAGAACTTATCTGGAAGACGAGAGCAACGAAGACCTCAGGGAGGACACCTTGAAGATGTTTGTAGAAGGTGCCTCCACATCTCAGGTCGAAGTGGTGGACGACTACACCAATGTAATGGTATGTGTCCTTTTAAACCCTTGAAAATAAAATGTGTCCTTTAAAAATAAGAATTTTGTCCTTAAATGGACACCTTTGTCTTTCGAAGGAAAACTTTGAGTTTAAAAGGACACTAATGTACTTCGAAGAACATGTTTGTCCGTAAAATGATATAGGTGTCCTTCGAAGGACACGTCTATCCCTCGAAGGACACCGACATGTGGTTTCAAGATTGATGAGTCCTTTGAGGGATAAACGTGAGCTTTTAGAGGGACACTTTGTCCATCAGAGGGACACTGGTGTGTGTCTTAGCTCGACTGTGTCTCTTAAAGGACACCTTTGTCCCTCTAGGGACCCCAAAGTATGAAAACATGAGTTTCTACTACATTCATTAAGAATTCAGGATCCTAATGACATTACATGATATTTAACAGGAAAACAATGAATCTTGAATTCATTAGTGGAGAAGAAGAAATGTAACATGAGACTAGGGAGGAAGAGGAAAAAAAGAAAATGTAAGAGGGAAAGGAAAAAAAGGAGGAAGAAAAGAAGCAAAGGAGGAGAGGAAGAGAACGAAAAAAGAAGGAAAGAAGAGAAGAAGAAGAAGAAGAAGAAGAAGAAGAAAGAGGAGTAGAGGAAAGAAGCGGAGAAGAAGAAATAAGAGAGGAAGAAGAAGGGAGAAGCTGAGAAAAGAAAAGAAAAACGAGAAGAAAAAGGAAAAATTGAGCAACATGGAATGAGGACCAAACATGTAAGGACAAGAAAGAGATACCCTATAAAAAGAAAAAGAGGAAGAAAAGAAGGAAATGTGAGAGAGGAGACGACAGAGAAGTCTCAAGAAAAGCGAGTTGGATGAGAAGAAGAAAAGGAAAAAGAAGAACGAGATAATAAGAAAGATAACACAAATAAGTGAATAGTCAATCATGGAGAAGAGACTCAAATTTGATGGAAATCAAATTACAACCAAACAAGATAAATTATCCCCAACAAAGAGTCGGCTAAATAAATCATTGGTAAATTTAAGTGAAAACATCGACATGGAAGTCATGGTAAGGTTGACTGATGTAGAAAAGAATATGTTAAGAGACATGAAAAAATATGTTTGGTGCAAGGACGTCTTCCAGGTTAGGCTAGGGGATCTAAATGATCTAATAACCAAAGGGTCAGAACTATCAAAAGCCGTAAGTAAATTTCATTTACTGAGTTCAATTCTTTTTAAACTCGAAAAATATCAAGTTAATGTTACTAATTTTAATAAACAGCTAATAGACGCATTGCTAGATGTATTTGAGCAAATGCAGGATATGGGTATCCACATGTCGGAGATATTCTTCACTTGTCCAACGACTATTGCCATATCATGGCAAACAATGAACAGCAGAGTGTTTCTCTTCCTAGTTTTATGTCCATAAATGGCTATACTACTAAGATCGGTCATTCTTTAAAAGGAGTCGGGGTTCGTTTAATTAGATCACCATTCCCAGGAAGCAAGAAACTGTCACTGGCCCATCCGATTTGTTTCTTTTGCATATATGATCATCATCTTCGATAAAAGTAACATTACATTAGAATCACTGTACTACTTTTTTTTAATAATTGATCACTGTATCCTATCCATGAGTTACCAAGCAGTCTTCCAAAGGTGATTTTAAGTTGCTTTGAATTAATTTGACGAGTGTTTCGCTATTGTTAGTGCTGTTAGTTCTGTGTCTACTGGAAATTAGTTCAAGATGTTTGGAGAAAACGATACAATAAAATATGTGAGTATTTTTTGAAAGTCCTCACTAGTGTGCTTTCTTTATTAGTATTGTTATGTTATACAATTTTAGCAATATCAATATCAATTGAAAGGCCAATCAAGAATTGCAGGTGTTCTAGAAAGTCTGCAAACTTGTTTAATGTTTCACATTTCAAAAAAAAAAACTTCAATTTTACGTTGAAATTAAATTGCTTGCTTGAAATCACACTTTGTGCTTCTTTAAAAAAAACCAAAACAAGCAGTTATAACTATTACTATTTATTCGTTTTTAATTTTAAGGCGCTTTATGTTAGAATGTTATCTATATATGATGTCAATCTTCAAGACTAGTTTTACTTGTGGAAGCTGAGTGCAACCACGACGAAGAGTGTAACCCTGTTTTAGTGTTCATATGGTTGGAAAATGTTAAAAGAGGTCATAGTTAAATTAGGATTGCACTTCAACTTGGGAATTGTAACTTGTAAGTATGTCCTTCACAAATGATCTATTTGGATGAAGTCCTCTTATAACTTGATAATCTTTTATGGTACTTTAAAATACATCTATACGAATGTTATCATAAGTAAATCCGAAGTTGAGAGGTGGAAATTCAAAATTCGTCTCTATCTTTGGTCATTTGAGTTTTCTCTAAATATGATCATATCTACATTAGTATATGTTTTTGTGGTTTCCATATGATATGTTTCATGAGTCATACTTTTTCTTCTTATTGTTCTGTTATTTTTTCCTATAATAGTATTAATTATAATGCACTATGCATGTGTTGTCTAAGATAGAGTTGAATTGTTACTTCTGTTGTAACTTGTAATTTATAAGTACTAGGCTATATGTCCTAATTGTCTCCATGAAGGATACGAGGATGGAGATAAGAATGACTTTGATGTTACAAAATTTAATCTTGGAATTTGGTTCTCAAGAATCACGTATGTACTAATTTTGGCATACAGTAATGTCAATTTAAACCTGTCAAGTCATGACAAAAAGCTTTCCAAAATAAATATGCTACAAGGTAAGTAACCTTGCATGAAATATGATGATACGCTTCTTTATTAATATTTGATATTCTAGATTGCCCACCATGTCGTACATTTTTGACGTTTAATGTACTCTAGGTAAATCATTTTGCGTATGTATTTCTCGAACATATAATGATTTTATGCCCATATTTTCGCTTGAAAGTTAAAATTAGGGGTTTCCCCATAGTAGCCTTGCGACCCCTAATCAAATGGGCGGACCCCTAATCAAATGGCCGAAGAGTAAGTAATGTTTGGTTTAGAAAGGATTGCTCTCCATTTATTACAGCAACAACAACATGTAACAACAACTTTATTGGAATGTAGGCTGGAATTGTAAGGTCTCCGAAGCAGCGAAATTTTTTAAAATTTAAACTCAAGAATATAAACCACAGAACACGATAAGGTTACTAATAATTTATACATCAAAAGGTGCACTGCATACATAAATTTTCAAAATTATGATTACATCAAAATACAAGATACAAAAATACATGTAATCATAACAACCTCAAAGTAAGACTAGAGAATCCAGCTCCAGGTGTAGTCGTCATCAGTCACCATCCGCTCAAAGTCGTTTGGGCCTAAAAAACAACATGCAACAATGTCTGAGTTTCCATAAAGAAATCCGTATACCAAGTCCACCTACATGCAAGTGAATGTACCCTACCATGAACCTATCATACTAGTATAACATGACATATGAAATGCAGTAGTAACATCTTCCCCACCTAGGGGTCATTAAGGACATTAGTCCTAACAACTACATCGGGTCCCCAAGGTTACCTAACACAGGCACACGTGATGTTACGGAGGTACGTGACTAATCCCCACTCGCGGTTATACTAATCATGAGGGTTCAGTGAGGTTCGCACGCACATCCGCGTCATAGACTGAGATCTGATCTCGTGGCCAACGCCACGCCGACGGAGTCATCGCTTAGGTCGGTCAACTCACCTGATTGTGCCATAGACAAGCTACCTGCCGGAATACATCGTCGGATAGTCATCACTGCCGCCACTCGGTTGAGCGTTTCTCTCCGTCGCCACTCGGTTGAGCATTCCTCTCCGTCGCCACTCGGTCGAGCGTTCCTCTCCGTCGACACTCAGTCGCTTGAAGGTATCCTCACCTGGCTGTCTCACAACATAGGCTACCACAACGTTGCCACTCGGTCGCGCGGAGGTATCCTCACCTGTTTGTCACAAGAGCATACTACCATGCATTGGGATTCACAATCCTACATACTACACTATAGGGTTGACTCAATGCACACACGAGCTGACACATACTCTGTCTCTATAAAAGCATGCCAGTTACCTTCGTCTCCACCAAGGTCGGTAGTCACCTCACCCAATGAAGTTGTGTATCAACGCAAAGCAAAGCATTGGGATCCACGATCCCAATGACTAATACATAGGGTTGGAATGCAATTATGTGCAATAACTATAAAAGTCATAAATCCAATCAGGGACAAATGGTTGACCAAAAATAGTCAAATGGTTGACCGTTTGGTAGTTGTACCAAACTAAAGTTCAAACCACAACATAAACGGTCGAACGACATGCACACAATGGTCGAACGAAAGTCCTTTGGCGGTCAACCGTTTGGAAGGTCTACGCCACACATATTATTATATTATTCATCCCAACAGCCGAATGACAAAGGGACCCCGGTCGACCAAAAATAACAGGGACTTCCTACGTTCTTCAAATCCATAACCGGTCGAACATCAAATAAGTTCAATTAAGTTATTGGTAAAACAAAAGGTCTATGGTGATCGACCGTTTAGAAGGTCTATGCCTAAAACGACTTAGCGACAAGTGCAATCGGTTGAACTGATCACAAGACGGTCGACCATTTAGAAAGTTTAAGCCCCAATCGACTCACTACAGTTGCAATCAGTCGAACGGCAAGGGGTCTCATTCGACCAAAAATAACAATGTCTTCTTCATCCCCCAAAATCAAGCATAAATGGTCGACCACCCGTAGGCATCGTTCGACTGGTGCGGGTAAAAATCGCACATTTACACTAAAACTGATCGAGCAATGCCAACACCAGTTGATTGTTCCAGTGCAGCAACATGGATGCACCTTGACATCGATGAGGTCTCCGACCTCCGACGACGCCTACGACCACTCACACATCTCGTGTGAACTTCTAATTGAACTTGGCATATATACCTTATTGACGATGATCGATGAAGCTCCAACGCTATCGATGACCTTCACTTTGTTTCCAAGCTCCTCCGACGAACTCGTCTCACCAAACTTTCACATCAACTCCATTCACGTCCACCCCGACCACACCTTACTGATCACTTTTCTTACATGCCTCACACCAGCACCAACAAATTTGAGAGGGGGAGAAGAAGAGAGGTTGAGAGAGAGAGAGAGAGAGAGAGAGATGAGTGAAGTAAGGAGAGAAGGGTTTGGTTTGCTTATAAACCTCACACCTCCAAAACCTCATCCTTCAACCATCACCTCACCTAAACACAAAAACTCTAACTTAATTAGGATTTAGTCCCTTAAGTAGGGTTTAGGATTTAACAGGAATAATTGAAGACATCAAATTGTACCTGATATTCACTTCAATGACAACAACAAGCATTACTTCATTATAGGCGTTTGAGCTCCGCTACTTTCAAGTCTTACAAATCACATCTTCTAAGGATATGAGTGCACTACCAAACCCCGATCATTGAGAGTCTATATCTTGATTCAATGAATTTTGGGCTTCCATTGGCATTCTGCTTGCAAATGATTATGAGGCATGCATTTTCAATGTTCCAACCTAGTGGTTAAGGAAACTTATCAATCCAACACCTTAACACCTCAACAACATGAGGGAACTTGCCATAGCTAGGTACTTCTAGTCTTCATATTTTGGACAAGGGAATGGTGAGATAGAATTTTCTCTTTGATTAACCTGGAAGATTATATTTATGCAATATTAGGGGTCTTGTACTACTACGAAATCAATTTTAAAAACACATTTTTAAATATTCTTATTAAAAACAAAATTCTTGAAAAATATTTGTAAACACTTTTAAAATAAATATTGTTGTAAATAATACTTTAAATACACGCTTTAAAAGATGCTTATTAAAAAGTGTAACTTGAGAAAAATTTATAGACATTTTTGAAAAAGTATTTTTCGAAAACAAGTTTTTAAATATGCTTATAGAAAATGTATCTCAAAAGGCATCTGCCAATACTTTCTTAAAAGTGTCTTCGAAACTACTTTTTAAAGACACTTTTAAAGGTATTTATAATAAAATACAATCAAAACTAATTTTTTTAAAGACACGCTTTGAAAGACATTTACTTAAAAAGTATCTTAAAAAACATTTGAAAACACTTTAAATAGTGACACTGAAAATTATGTTTTAAACACACACTTCCAAAGAAACCTGTCAAAAGGTGATTTTATGATATTTAAAGATGTTTTCGAATAAATGTCTTAGAAGGCTTATAACATTAATATATAAATTTCTGTTGTAAAATGTGTGGGAGATTCTTGAAAACATAAGAACAACAAGACAAGAGAAGTATGTGAAAATGGAGGAAGATGAATACATTTTTCTTATGTATTGTAAATACATAGCACAACTCCTATGTATACACATAAATGTTTGGAAGTTACATAGTCTACACTAAATAAGGATGTAAATACAATGCATGTTACAACACATTTTAATAGAAGAGTTACAATGTATTGGTTGGAAAAGAAATCATCTTGAAAGGTAAATCATCCCCTATATACAATTTTAATAACACTCCCATTGGATGATCATATTTTGTTATACGCTTTTCAGTCTGCTTTGTTAAAAACCTTGTCAAGTAAAATCATGTGGGATAAAAACTTAGTGAAGGAAAAAAATAGTGCAGAGCGTATAGTTCTCCCCATCAGTTTAATATACATTTACAAACTCTCTTAAATAGTATGGTGTTATGTTCATGTCTCGTTAAAAACTTTGCTACAAAAACCTAGTGGGAAAATAGCTAAGAGAAAAAGAGTGCATGACATATGTTAACACAATTGCAAAAGTTGTCTCATTAAAAACCTTGGCAAATAAAACCTCATGGGACAAAAACTTGGTAAAGGAAAAAAGAGTACAACTACAAGTCATCTGGGCTTTGTCCTTCATGGATAATCGTAGTTCATGGATGATAATTAAAAATTTACTCTCCTAATACGTAGTTCACCAACTTGCATAAAGACCGCAACGTCTCCACAATAACACAAAATAATTTATGATTTTTTGTTGTTGTGGATTAGACATGTAGGAATTATCACTGAAGAAAATCTTCATCTCATGAATATAGTAAGTAAATATTGTTAATTTCAGGTGAACTTTTTTTGTATAATATATCTTTATATATTTGAATCATTGCAACAATTCTCTTCTGGAGAATGTTCCAACTGCATATCGAAAAATAGTTAACTGTTCTCCAGTCATTTATTTCAAAATTTATCATTCAAATATTTCACGGGTACATGTTTAATCTCTTCAGGAGTTCCTTTTAATATCATTCTTCGAGATGATATGCATATTCTCTTTGTTTTGTTCATGGTGATTATATCACATCTCTTCGTTATAATTTTCCTTGGACAATTTTAGTCCTTTAGCGACACTTATTTATATCAATATCAAGTGACTTATACAAATTTGCAGTTACAATATATCTCATATGTTTATCTATATTTATGTCATACTGATCAAGTAACATAACGTAAATTTATACATTTCGAGAGAATGAGTAACATTAATGTAATAGTTGTTGGGTTCTGCAAAAAACTTTGTGTCACTACTCGCTTTATAATGTACCACCATATTGTTGTAATGTGATTTCTATTCACATTCTTCAGAAATCAGGAGTACAGGTCCAATAGCGAGTCTAGTTCTATATTGTTCGCCTCCTTTTGTTCATTTAAAATATGAATGTTTCTGACATTCTTATAATATTATAGATTCTGGATCCAGATTTTCTATTGAATTATCATGCTCTAAGAAGGTGAATTAGTCGTCAACGATAACCTTTTATGTTTCTCTCTCGTATCAGCATAGTTGATTGCAACTTTAATAATAATCAAATCCTCGTTGTTTCCCAAAACATTAGGATCTGACCGTTATGTATTCCCGGAATTATTACATTTGCTAGCAGCTGCTTTTATTTACCAGGTTTATATTCTTCAGGAATAACATTTTCAGGAGGTGTAATGAGTGACTAACTTTTATTTTCATTTCCACAAATAATATATGTTCTAGTCCAAGCTTATGGCGTTGGTTGAGCTCAAATATATTTTATCAGCTGGAGATATTCACTTTATGTTATGTGTATTATGTCAAGTAATACAAGACTTAGTCACTCATTTGTGATCAATTGAAATGTATGACAATTACTTGCTAGATATTGCAAGTTAATGATTTTATGAACTTCAAGTCCAATCATACTTGTACGTCTATTCTTTTATGAACTTCAGGTTCAATATAATATATTTTCTTGCCATTCTTTAAGCTTCTGGCTTTCTCCCCCTAATGCCAAAAATATGTGCCTCTATATATATAATTGTTGGATTGCACAATACAATACATCGCTCTTCAGGGCTTCAAATATTTTAATATGATCAGAAATATGAAACTTATTGAAAAGTCCAATTTAATTTGAGACCACTAAATTTTGGAGGTGGTAATAAAAAAATTATGTAAAAGAAATCGTAGATGGGAAATATTTTATTCAACAACGTACAAGTATATAAAATAGGGGAGTAATTACAATATGGTTTTGGTCTAATAATAAAAGAAAAATATTGGTAGATATTATCCCAAAATGATCCATCTTAAGAGATTTTGTCAATAGAGGGATTGATACCCATAATACAGTATAGTTGTCGATACCCATAATGAATACAAATCATAAATTCATTTAGGCACTTCTGGGCTGGTATATCAAGTTAACTCGTTTGAGAGTCATTTAAATCTCATATTACTTCATATTCGCCCAATTTAGTTTTCATCTCGTATGCTCTTTTCTTTCACTATGCTTTGTAATGTGTGTTTTGGGCACATGATCCAAAATACAAGGGTATATATTATGATTTTGCAATAACTATACTTATGACTTTCAATAACAAGTGATGCATAACTGATTGACATCATTTCATGCTTATATTTGTATCTTATATCCATTATCTTACACCTAAGCATTGCTACGTGACGAGTTTTATGTTTGAATTTCAGAAATAAATAGGTTTGAAGAGATGAAGCATAAAAGGACCCAAAAGCAGGGAAAAAAGACTTAATTGTGAGACCTGGGGACTAAGATGCAAGGGAGAAGGACCTGAACGTAAGACCGAAGGACCAAATAGCAAAATAGAAAACTCCACACCATCATGGGGAGTATTTTGGCAATTCTATTCGGGTCGGAGCTCCAACAAGTGAAGTAGATGCATCAAAGACCAACAAAGACATCCAGAAAAGCCCAGAATAAAATCCAGCGTGATCCGGACCATATAAACCGCCAATTGGCGGTCCAAGACTAGGGGTGTAAGCGGGGCGGGGCGGGTTTTTGGTCCACCGCTACCCGACCCGCATAAGTTAAGCGGGTATGCGGGGCCGGGCGGGGCGGGTCAAAAATAAAAAAAACCGCTACCCGCCCCGCCTAAGGTTGGACTAGGTGAGGCGGGGCGGGTTATGTGGGTTTGGCGGGTTTTTTAATTTTTTTTTGATTTTTTCTAACAAAAATAAAAGAACATCAAAACTTGAAAAATAGTAATTACTCATTGTATTTTTTGGGAAATTGGATGTGTGTTGAGTGAAAAATTAGACATTTGGTTAGTGTTGAATAATGATTTGGTAAGGTGGGTTAATGGTTATGAGTAAAATTGAAACATTAAAATAATTTTGGTATATAAAAAATTAATAATATATTTGATTAGGCGGGTTGCGGGTTATGCGGGGCGGGTTGCAAGACAACCGCAACCCGCCCCGCTTATTAGGCGGGTTATGCGGGTGGCGGGTTAGCGGGTTGGCGGGTAACATTTTTTTGTCCGCTACCCGCATTAGGAGGGCGGGGCGAGGCGGGTTGCGGGTAAAATATTACCCATTTACAGCCATATCCAAGACCACTAATTGGCGGTCTGTTTTGGCCCAAATCCGCTAAGATTTTGGTGGGTCGCGTATTAGTGTGTATTTAGTCCATTTCTGGTATTTGTTTAGTCCCACATCGGGGGATTGTCCCGGATTGCCTTTTTCTTTGGCTATAAATATAACTCTTCACCTTCTATTGTAAACTACTCATTGCTTGGTGGTATTGTCTCTACTAAGGAGTGAGCCTTGAAGCAAAAACTCAAGGTGGAGAAGAATGCTACCTTCAATGTGAGTCATTGTTAATAAAATAATTGTTCTAGGTTCTTTTAATCTTGTCTTTTAATTTGTGCATGCTTGTTTAGTCTTTCCTTTCCTTTTAAGTTTATTTAGTATTTCTTGCTTGCTTAGTGTAGTTTCATTTCAGTATTATGCTTCATTTTGTTAATATAGTTAGTGTAATGAGTAGTGAGTAATTTCATCCCCATTTGGGGGGTGGAGAAATATGTGATATGATCATGTAGTGTATTAAGTGTGTGTTATCTTAATCCCTTGAGCTTTATATGATTTCCATAACCATCTAATGGGTTTTCACTCTTATCTTTGATATGCTAATGCTCTTGAATGAAGCTTAGCTTATGCTTTGATTAGTGGACCTATTTTATGGGGAATGATAAGGTTAGGATATGGATGGAATTAATATTGGAAACACAATTTGTAGTGTATGTACTATTGTTGCCTTTAACTTAGTTAATGTCTTGTATGTTTTAATGATATTGGGTTATCTTAATTCATGTGGAGGCATAGTAGGGTCTAATCTTTATACATGAGTTCATTTAGCTTCATTCCAATTATTGTCTTATATGTTTTAATGATGTAATCTTATCTTAATTCATGTGGAGGCAAAGTTGGATGTAGTTTTATGATTTCATACACTACATGTTGTGAGGAGCTTAATTGAACACACACATCTTTATATTCACATTATTTCTCTACCCCCTGTGGGGTTTAGTTTTATTGCTTATCTTTCATTTCTTTTTGCATTCTAGTGTAGTTTAGTGTAATCAATCTTTCTCTCCTTTCTTTACCACTCGCCTTCGCACAAACCAAACGTCGACACACCTCCCAGTGGACGACCCGTATTTTCCACCGCTTCAACGCGGTCGTGCACTTGCGGTTTAAATAAAACGATCAATCATGTTTTTGGCGCCGTTGCCCGGGAGGTGCTCTGTCCAGACTTTGGTTTGGACGATTCGAGTGATTTTAATTTTTTGTTTTTAGTTTTTGTGTGTTTCAGGCATTATGAGAAACAAGGGGAAGCGACTGGAGGAATTTGAGAGCTAGAGACCCAAAAGGGACCGCCAATTGGCGGCCTGGTGAGCCAAAATCTCTCTCAATTTTGTTCTGGTTGTTGTTTTGTTCATTTTAGTTATCTGGGAGCACTATTTTGCATGTTGTGACTTCTAGTTTGCTCCCAGATTAAAAATCAATTCCCTTTAATCAACTTGGACCATAAAACTCAAAGCAAAAGATTAGACTTCTTGCCATCTAGATCATGCATCATTTGTAGACCTTGCATGCATTTGTCTTTTCTTTGCTTTACATTTTGTTGTTGATTGCTGACGTGAGGTACGTGCACCAAAATCTCTCATTCATGCATGTTTCAATCATGCATTAGTTTGTAAGGTGCATCGGGACAAGAGTGAGTTGAGCGTTTGATTGGAGTGTTGATTGCTAGATTTAAGATCAAAACGCTACTAAGGAGGGGTTGTCCCATAAAAGATAAGGTGGGGGATTTCATCACCCTTTCCTTGGCCCCAAAAATCACTCTTAATCAAGCCTTAACTAAAAGCAAGTAGACATTGGTCCTAGGATTTCGGACACACTAGGAGAGTAATCTAGTTGAGACCGTCATGGCCTGATCGGCGTTGCCTACCTTGTCCATAGTAGGAGGTACTGGATCTCCGGATCTGGTATCACTTGCTGGGCATTGTGGTCTTCGTTGTAGGCAGGTGAGGCGTGTCGAGGCTAGTAACCTCGAAGTTAGGCGTCGTCTAGCCTAAGGACCTATTGCCTTACATTGTTTGAGTCGTGCTTGCTAGTTAGGCTTCTACCTGATCCCATTACACACGCTAGCTCTTAGATTCTTCCCTTCTCCTCTGAGTCATCTTCTTCTCACCTTTTTCTACATTATAGTCTCCTCCCCTTTACACTTTCTGGTAGCGTTTTAGGGTGGAGTCGAGCACTTTTTGCGAGTTTAGCCTCGTGGTGGTGAGAGTGGTCGACTCGAGAGCTTTTTGTTGAGATGGATGGTTACATGGGCGACCATCCATAACATTGTTGGGACCAGGACAATTCTCCCTGGTATTCCTGACCCATACAACCTGGGGTGGCTCAGACAAACACCCAGTATGGTTGGGATAATCTTCGTTGTGTGACCGGGCAATCTTCATATTGGGGTAACATGAGAGAGGCACCGACTGCTAGACCACAATCTAGTTATGTCGGATCATATGCTGGTCAACAAACTGAGACATTACAACAAACTTTGGCCTCTTTCATGCGTGCAGTAGACGACATGAGTGCACCGATGACTCCAGTAGTCGTGTCGTGCGACTCTTGTGGGTTGAGTGGTCATGTTATCGGGCAATGTCCTTATGTTGCCCCTGAGCCTGAGTATGAGCACACATTTTCCCAAAATGCTCATTATGACCATTACGCATCCGCGTACAACCCGAGAGGGATGGATTCGTGGGGAGACAATTCTTATTCAAATTCGTATACATCATTTCCACCCCAGTATCCTCCTCCCGAATACCCAGAAGCCTACCAACACCCCACTCCAAATCATTGGACTCATTCTCAGCCCATCAACACCCAACCCCAAAATTTCTCAAATTCGGACTTGGACCTCATAGTTGACCGCATACCTGATTCCTTGAAACAAACTTTCCTTACGTTCATGTTGTGCCTCTTAAGGACTCACCTCTGGTGGGGCAAGAGCTCCCTAGTATCCTCAATTTCAAACAACCTGATGAGAGTTTGTCTCTCACTAGTGTTCCTGATCATCTTGGAAATGATGGAACATCAAACAACTACATTGCTCATGAGGGTATTTGGAGTTCCTTAGAGGATACCTTGGGTTTGAGACCCACTTTTTGTTCGCCTGGTGTGTCGGACATGCCTAACGAGGTTCTTGACCTCGTTCCGATGCACCAGCCTGTTGGTTGGAGAGTTTGGATTGACGATCATAACTTAAGCACCGCAACGGGAGAAACTCTTCTTCCGTTGCCCCTTATTTCCCAAACTCTTGAGAGGTTCAAGCTCTTTCAGTTTGATCTTTTGAATGAGACGCTTTTGCGTCCAATTCATGAACCTCTCATTTCATCTTGTGCTCTTTGTGAAGGGGGCCCACGCATGAGTATTCTGGCCCCGCGTGGTGTCATATTCCCTTTCAAAGTGCATTGACCCACCCTTGAGGTTCCCATTTGATGTTTTTTGACAAATGAAGATGGGAACTTATGTTTGTACATAGTTATAAAAAAAAGTACAATAAAAGACTCCTTTAGTGAGCATCGATTGTTGTGGGCTCGAACCCTTGTGTATTTGGGCTCCATTTCTTTCACGTATTTGTATCTTTTCTTTAGCATCTCACAGGTTTTGAGGGAATTCGGGTTTATGTCCATCAACATGACCTTGAACTTCCCTTTGTACTTCATGTTGGTGAGATCTTTCCTTTTTCATGCATAAATTCATGTAGTATCTTGCTCACATTCATTGAGGACAATGCATGAAGTAGGTGTGGGGGGGTGTTTTACGTGTGTACATAGTTGAGTCTTTTTCCTTTGATTTATTTTCTTTTGTGTGCATTATTAGGGTCATGTTAGTGTGCTGCATTTAATATCGATATATCTATTTGTCATGATCCTTGGGTGACTTGTCTTCTTTTGCTTGTCTAGTGCTTCAAAATTTTCACATTTCTTTCAAAATCTTCATGTGTTTGCGAAAGAAAATGTTTACTGGGTTTTGCGTGTGTTTAGCATGTGCAAAACCGTTGAGAGGCAAAGTAAAAAGAAAGCTCCCAAAATTGTCTTGAACTTGATGCATTAGGATATCTAGTACTGTGGCTTTAGAATTTATCGAGTCGTTAGGATGCACCCCAGTTTTCCCTTGGGGGTGAGTAATCATAGGGTTTCAGTACTCAAACATTCAAAGAAGTCCACCCTGAACCTAGTGAGTCAATAATTCGTGTTTGTTAATTTAGGAAGTTTGTTGTTGTCAAGGACCCTTTAAATCTTGTTGTGAGACATTAAGTGTAGGGGTTTTGGTTCATGTGTAGATAAGAAATAAGTGAGTAGGTGTTCTCTCTTCTCGCACGGCTCCTATCACTCAGGAAAGTAGGTCTGAGGGGACTTTGTGCCTGGTGCTTTCGAGTCATCTGACTTGGGATGCGCCGACCGAACTCCTGTTACACGGGTGGTAGGGATTGCCCTATGTGGAGATTTGGGGAAAGGTGTACGTGATAGTGTAAGTCCTCATGGGCAATGATGCACGAAACCTGACCCTGGGAGAATGAAGCTCCAACTAATAAAAAGAAAAGAAAAAAAATTGAGAAAAGAAACAAAAAGAAAAAAATGGTAATGCAAATAAGAACCTTAATGGACTTTACACTTTGTATCACTTGAGGATGTTGAAGTTGTCCATGTCTTTCACTTAATTCCTTATTTAACTTGCACGAATGGTTCATTAGGCTAGGTTTGTGGACCGATTACATATATAGAGTCGACCCGTGGTTTTAACGCGTCCCATGATCGACAAAATAAGTCCAACGAGTCAAGTGTCTAGATTGAATAATGCATCTTGTTCGGATTTTGTGGGTTTATCCGCTGAAAACCCTCAGGAGACAACACTCCTCCTCCTTGGCAACAAGGAGGTTTAACGGTTTGTTGCACGTGCTAAGTGCAACCGTGATTTCTACGAAAGTGAGTTAGGATTTCTTGTTTCTCGTTTGCTTTTCTCTTTCTTTGTTTTGCTCGGGACTAGCAAAAACTTAGGTGTGGGGGTATTTGATTGACATCATTTCATGCTTATATTTGTAACTTATATCCATTATCTTACACCTAAGCATTGCTACGTGACGAGTTTTATGTTTGAATTTCAGAAATAAATAGGTTTGAAGAGATGAAGCATAAAATGACCCAAAAGCAGGGAAAAATGACTTAATTGTGAGACCTGGGGACTAAGATGCAAAGGAGAAGGACCTGAACGTAAGACCGAATGACCAAAGAGCAAAACAGAAAACTCCACACCATTATTGGGAGTATTTTGGCAATTCTATTCAGGTCGGAGCTCCAACAAGTGAAGTAGATGCATCAAAGACCAACAAAGTCATCCAGAAAAGCCCAGAATAAAATCCAGCGTGATCCAGACCATATAGACCGCCAATTGGCGGTCCAAGACCGCTAATTGGCGGTCTGTTTTGGCCCAAATCCGCTAAGATTTTGGTGGGTCGCGTATTAGTGTGTATTTAGTCCATTTCTGGTATTTGTTTAGTCCCACATCGGGGGATTGTCCCAGATTGCCTTTTTCTTTGGCTATAAATATAACTCTTCACCTTCTATTGTAAACTACTCATTGCTTGGTGGTATTATCTCTACTAAGGAGTGAGCCTTGAAGCAAAAACTCAAGGTGGAGAAGAATGCTACCTTCAATGTGAGTCATTGTTAATAAAATAATTGTTCTAGGTTCTTTTAATCTTGTCTTTTAATTTGTGCATGCTTGTTTAGTCTTTCCTTTCCTTTTAAGTTTATTTAGTATTTCTTGATTGCTTAGTGTAGTTTCATTTCAGTATTATGCTTCATTTTGTTAATATAGTTAGTGTAATGAGTAGTGAGTAATTTCATCCCCATTTGGGGGTGGAGAAATATGTGATATGATCATGTAGTGTATTAAGTGTGTGTTATCTTAATCCCTTGAGCTTTATATGATTTCCATAACCATCTAATGAGTTTTCACTCTTATCTTTGATATGCTAATGCTCTTGAATGAAGCTTAGCTTATGCTTTGATTAGTGGACCTATTTTAAGGGGAATGATAAGGTTAGGATATGGATGGAATTAATATTGGAAACACAATTTGTAGTGTATGTACTCTTGTTGCCTTTAACTTAGTTAATGTCTTGTATGTTTTAATGATATTGGGTTATCTTAATTCATGTGGAGGCATAGTAGGGTCTAATCTTTATACATGAGTTCATTTAGCTTCATTCCAATTATTGTCTTATATGTTTTAATGATGTAATCTTATCTTAATTCATGTGGAGGCAAAGTTGGATGTAGTTTTATGATTTCATACACTACATGTTGTGAGGAGCTTAATTGAACACACACATCTTTATATTCACATTATTTCTCTACCCCCTGTGGGGTTTAGTTTTATTGCTTATCTTTCATTTCCTTTTGCATTCTAGTGTAGTTTAGTGTAATCAATCTTTCTCTCCTTTCTTTACCACTCGCCTTCGTACAAACCAAACGTCGACACACCTCCCAGTGGACGACCCGTATTTTTCACCGCTTCAACGCGGCCGTGCACTTGCGGTTAATATAAAACGAATCAATCAATAACATAAGTTATTACATCCCACGAAAAGATAGAGCTCGTGGATACCCACTTAGTTGAAGAATCTCCACATTCTTCAGTTGATGGTCATATGAAATTTCAACAACATTTGTCATAATATCTAATCATCATTGACCCAATCGGTTATACCGTATGTTACTTGAATCAATATTCATTTGATTCACCAGTGCAAGTCTTTTGACCAAGCCACTACGTGTGCAATGACACATCGTTCAAAAGTCAGATAATTTTCTCAATAGTATTTTTCTGTGTGACATGATTGTAGTAATTTAAAAATATTCTTTCTTACTTCAATTGCAGTTTCAAAACAAGTCATTCTGGCGATTTGAAACTCAATAAGTTTCTTGAGACATAATATATAAGATGCATCATTTAAACTCAAGATAATTCCCCAAGTAACAGTAGATATGATTCTTCTGGAGCTTTCTACTATAAATTCGTACGACCTTGTACAGTAGTGGATTTGACTTTTCTCATTATCTAATTAGAGAAATACTTATATCTTAATATAGTGTGCATGACAACACTATACATGATGCATAAATTACCTTTCCCGATCTTAAATCAAATATAAGACCGGAGAATATTCATACTCTTCATTTCAAGCCAAATAAAATATTTATTGAAGATAAATTATTTAGGCAATTATTACAAAATCGATGATAGGGTTCTTCCAACGACAAAATATAATCAAAAAAAGAATCATGCATTAAATCACATCAAGGTCAATTAATTCCAACGTAACTTGGTATAAGTCTTTTAGATAGAATTTATGCATATCAACATATTACCATATGCATGTGTATTTTGTCATTTTAAGACGATAAATGCAAATACTATCTTTTCTTTAAACATTAAAAGACATATTATAATGATATGCATAAACTCATGACAAACATAAAAATGTTGAATATCGATATTAATAACATATGCATGTGTATTATTAATATCTAGAAGAATCTCATCATGAGTGAATAAAAATCACAAGCATGGAAATTGGAATAATAAGGGCACTAACCAATATAATGTAGGATTTCATGTCCCATGTATGTATATATTTTAAAAAATTTAAAACAACATACAAGATCGTTTTTCATATTTTCAACAATTTTTATGTACATTGTTTTGTGTTTATTCTAATAACATGCAATCCTACATTTATTAAAATAAATCACAAAGGTAGAATCATACCTAAAGGTTCTCTAAAACCTTTTTGAAGATTCGGAGTCGCGTTGCCCGTTGAATCGTCCACGGAATTGCCTCCGAGTGTTCACCAAACTCTATACAAGAATAGAGAGAAATGAGCTAGCCAATCAATCTCTAACATGGTTTAGAATCTAGCTAATAACCCCTCTTTAAGCTCCAGAGATTCTTATCTCAAAAACTTAAATTTACTAAGAGATTTTCGTGGTGATTAAGGAGAGATTAATGAGAGATAATTTTTGCATTAGTATTAAACAAGTAGGAGTAGGGGTCCTTTTATAGTCTCTCAAAACATCCTTATCAAGAGTTATTCATTAGCCATGATCCCTTGTTTATTCTCTCCTAAAATTAATCTCTAATTTCCACATAAGCACCCACAAAAAATGTTTTAATTAAATCTGGAATTAATCCACCCATGATTTAATTAATCTCTTAATAATTCAGGCAGAGTCGTTCTTGTTCGGTGGACCGAGAATTACTCGGTCAACCGAACCGTTCAGTTATAACAGGTGTTCGGTGCACCGTGAGCTAAACGGTCGACCGAATCCGTATGAGAAAAATTTCCTGGAAGAATTCGAACGAACCACGTCTTTTACTCGGTCTACCGTTGACCAACCAGAATCGCTCCTGCGACATAGTCATCGGATGACCGTGTCACCTTCGGTCTACCAAAAATACTACTTCTCGGTTGACCGTGCACACTCGGTTAACCGAACCCGATTGTCCAGGCACTCCAGACAATTTCGGTCAACCAATTGCGCTTACCCGTTCCCTATTCGGTTAACCGATCCGAAGATACCCCGGTCGACCGAACCATGAACGGTTCACCGTGTTTGACCCCGATTTTGCCTTTGTTAAATTTTGGATATATTTCCGACAAAATTTGATCTTTTGGGGTTTTTAGCAAATTCACATCTTATATAATATATTATCATATGTAATATTAAATTATTACACCCCCATAATATATATACCTCATATGAATTTATTATGATTCTAATTATGTCAATTCTCATGACATATTGATTTTAATTAATTCATCACATGTGTCCTATTTTCGCATGAAACCTGACACATCATATGAACTTAAAATCAACCCTCTTGTTTCCCAGTTTTGTGTGTGACCTATAGGAGGATCTAAGCCAAATTGGCAGCGATATTAAACAATTAATATCTCAAACTATGAGCGGTATCTAGCTACACATTATAGTTACCCAATTAGCATAGATGTCTTTGTTCCACCCGAACCAAAACACGATCCATTTAGTGATGTAAGTGCACCACTTGTGTCCGTCACTTGCCTCATGATATTGAGAATATATACAAAGTAGAAATGTGTCATCTTTGTATTACATTCATTTTTTGATCTCTCTAAGCTAATTATAACTATGTAACTTAACTCAAGTTACATTGTGCACATTATAATTTTGCTTTATCAAGGGGCCCACTAATATCATCACTCAATTAAGAGGGGCAATGATAATCGTTTGACTAGCTATCTTTTCCAGCACAAGTCATGTTCAACAACTATTGCCTTTATCACTACATTCATTGATAGCTTTTGACAATAATCAAATTAAGCACTTCTTGAGTGAAAAGTTATAAGTCTCATATCTTAGGATCCAAGACACAGTAAAAATATTAATGACACGAAACACAATTCCATAATGTTTTACTTGTTAGGTCTATTCAATATATAAAAGTAATATTTTCCTCTTTTATATACTCATGTCGTCAATTATTTGTAGAGCTACAACAATCGATGACCAACACGATAATCTTATCTCGGTAATTAATGTTCCATGTTAATTATCATGATTGTGAATAACTTTTGATTTATGTAAACCATTATCTTTTAGAGCTTTACGGTTAAGGACCAAACGCCTCTTCCTTAACACTTCCAAAAGACGAATACCATAATCAAGGAACAAAATGCTTGCACATTCAATTCATAATAATTGACATATAAAAGAAAAAACTTTTAGAACACATTCCTTTCAATCTCCCACTTGTTATCAAAGTTTTCTCTCACATACATTCTCAATGTATAAAACAATAATAACTAGGGTAACCCTCTCTAATCACTCATCAAGCCAATCCACATGATTCCTCAGACCCATGGACTCGAAATGCATTTCACCCTTGGCTTGGGATAAGGGTTTGGTGAATGGATCAGTTGTGTTGCTGTTTGTGTCCACCCATAACAGATTTATTTTGCCCTCGTCTATGAAGTCACGTGTGACAAAGTACTTACGATACATGTACTTCACTTTGTAGTGTGATTTGAGATCCTTGATTTGCGAGATAGATGCACTATTATCGCAAAATAGCTCTACTGGTCCCTCGCTCGAGGGAACTACTCCAAGCTCTTCAAGGAACTTCTTAATCCACACTCATTCCTTGCTCGCTTCAGCGACAAGCAGTACTTCGGAAGTGGTGGTAGACGTATCCTGATTGCGACCTTCTTGAAAGGAATGTGTTCTAAAAGTTTTACTTTTAAATGTCAATTATTATGAATTGAATGAGAAATCATTTTGTTCCTTGTTTATGTTATTCGTCTTTTAGAAGTGTTAAGGAAGAGACTCTTGGTCCTTAATCGTAGAGCTCTAAATGATAATGGTTTACATAAAACAAAAAGATATTCGCAATCATGGTAATTAACATGGGACATTAATTACCGAGTTAAGATTGTCGTGTTGGTCATAGATCATTGTAGCTCTACAAGTGAGTGACAACACGGGTACACAAAAGAGGAAAATATTACTTTTGTATACTGAATAGACCTAATAAGTAAAACATTGTGTTTTCTGTGTCATTAATGTTTTACTGTGTCCTTGGTCCTTTGATATGAGACTTATATCCGATCACTTAATAAATGCTTGATTAGACTAGTGTCTTGAGCTATCGATGAGTGTAGTGTAAAGGCATTGGTTGGTTAAGTATGACTTTTGTTGGAGAAGATAGTTAGTCAAAAGATTATCATTGCTCCTCTTAATTGAGTAATGATGTTAGTGCGCCCCTTGATAAAACAAAGTTATAATGTGCACAATGTGATTTGAGTTAAATCACATATTTATAACTAGCTTAAAGAGATCAAGAAATGAATACTAATACAATGATAACACAATACTACTTTGTGTGTATTCTTATTATCATGAGGCAAGGGACGGACACAAGTGGTGCACTCCATCACTAAATGGATCGGGTTTTGGTTCGAGTGGAATTAAGACATCTAACTAATTGGGAGCTATAATGTGTAGCTAGATACCGCTTATAGCTTGTGATATTTAAGCTCTTAATATCACTGTCAACTTAGTTTATATCCTCCCATAGGTCACACCACAAAACTGGGAAACAAGAAATGGGGATTTTGAGTTCATGAGGTGTGTCGGGTTTCATGTAGAAAATATGACACATGGGGTGAACAAGCAAAATCAAAATTATGTTGTGATTAATAACATAATTAGAATCTAAATTAAATTCATATGTGATGTAAATATTATGGGGTGTAATGATTTATCATTATATAGGATAATATGTTACATTAGTTGTGAACTCACTACTAATCCCGAAATATTAAATTTTGTAAGGGTTAAACCGAAATTTGACAAGTCTGCAGTACTGTGCAAAAACGGTCGACCGGATGTGTCTCGACCGATAACGAGAATTTCGTCTGTTCGTTTTCGGTCGACCGAGTATTTTCGGTCGGTCGACCGAACATTGCGATGAAATGTTTTGTTACGAACGGTCGACCGAGTATATCGATCGGTCGACCGAAACATGGTCTAAACGGTCGACCTAACCTCCAAACGGTCGACCGTCCAGACAGTTTTTTGCAGAATTAATTTAAGAATTAATTAGATCAGGCATGGAATTGGTCCATAACTGATTTAATTCGTGGTTGAGATTATTTGATAGCAAATAATGGATGGTTAGATGGAAGTTTGCATGAAATCATGGGCAAGAGGTTGCACATGAATAGGTAATTTGGAGAGAACTTATAAATACAAGTTTATCTCATTACCTCATTAATTAATTCATTATCTTCTTGTGCAAACATCTCTCTCCATAATTCTCCACGAATTTCCTTAATTCTTGAGTTTAGTTTTAGTTTTCAGAGATCTTCTTCTCAAGGGAACTAAAGATGGGTTAGTAGTTAGATTCTAAACCCTATTGGAGATTGAGAGGCTAGCTCTTCTCTCTCCGATCTTGTTTAGAGTTTGGTGAATACTCGGGGGGATCCGGCGCAGCGACATGCATCCACAACATCTTCGGATCATCAAGAAGTTTTAGAGAACTTCTAGGTATGAAATTCGGAGCCCATGTTTGTTTTATTAAAGTTTTGAAACTAGTTATTGAAACAAACCGATGCATGCATGAAATAAATCATAGAAAATTGTAATTGATCCTTATTGTGCATAAAAATTTCGAAAATATATATGTGCAATTAAACTAGAAATCCTACACTTCTATCGTCGGGATCACTCCTGAGACTCGCATCTGAATAGCCCTCGGCTATTAATTCTATTTGTCCTCCATAAACAATAAACTTATCTTTGGTCCGGTTAAGGTACCTCAGAATATTCTTGACCACAGTCCAATGCTCAAGGATTGCTATACATTTTCATAACCTTCTCCACATGAATATACAATCTTGATATCGTTATATACTTGCACCTCATGAATATTTTTGCCTCTGGGGTTGAAGTGCTTCTTTTTCAAAGCTAGCATGACATATGGTAAATAATTACTTTCACAATACGGAAACCCAAATTTTGTTGCAATATACCACATTACATCATATATAATTGCATAAATAAATCACATGTGTTGGAACGAATAACCATAATATTTCCAGATGTGATGCAACGAAATTTTATGTGGCATAATATGATAATCTAATGAGATGCATCAAATATTAGCTTTGTAAAAAAAGATGCATCCAATATGATTGAAACTAGTATTTCATCACAAGAATAATATGATATAATATCCAAGCATTTTTTCTTTTCTGTGTACAAGTTAAAAGCAATAATCACTTACTTGTATTGTTTCACGAGTAGACTTTTATAAGAAAAAAATATACTTTTTGCATGATTTCATTATTCCAAAAAGATATCTAACTATGTCAAGCAATATATATATTTTCTTTTGTATTTCCAAGAGCATAAAGTTAAATTCCAACATCCAAAACACGACAAGTAAAATTCTTGTCCATTTTATCAAAAGTCGTATATTTAACTTTCGTCAAAAATCAAAATGATCGATATCATATAAAAGATTACACAAAATAAAACAGATAAAAAGAAACACTTATAGTTTCTAACAAAACAACATGCATTAGGTATGACATATACACAAATAAATTATATCATTATCATTGGAATGTCAAGTCGTCTAGTGATCTTCTAAATATATTATCAATTTTTTGCAAAACAAAATGCTTATAAACATGTAGTAATGCATAATTATCAAATAACATACCTATATGCATCTATAATTGTCATGTGCATGATTCAAATTTTACTATCATATGGAAACAAAAGTTAATAGTCAATCATCTAAGAATATATATAAACATGTAGAACATGATATTTCAAAACAAGATTTTGCAACAATAATTTCTAGACATATATCATTACATTTAAGAATATAATAAGAGTATATTCAACAAGTAAATAGAATAATGATGTTATAAATTATAAAAGACTACCTCAAGATGAATACAACCTCATATTGTAGACTACATTAATCAAACAAAGAACAACTAATATTTGAGTATATCACAATGAGCGAAGTCGTGCTGATAACGTGTTGTAAAATATGTGGGAGATTCTTGGAAACATAAGAACAACAAGACAAAAGAAGTATGTGAAAGGGGTGGAAGATTGATACTTTTTTCTTATGTGTTGTAAATACATAGCACAACCCCTATATATACACATAGAGGTGTGGAAGTTGCATAGTCTACACTAAATAAGGATGTAAATACAATCCACATTACAACACATTTTAATAGAAGAGTTACAATGTATTTGTTGGAAGAGAAACCATCTTGGAAGGTGAATCATCAACTATATACAATTTTCATAAGAATTTCTTTATTTGAACTTAAAAGTTAATAGATTCCCTAGTCCTTGCTCGTCGTCGATTTCCTAAATGCAAGAGAGACCCTCACTAAGATGTGCTATTTCTGCCTCCTTATGCCATAATCATGTTAACATTCATTTTTAGAAACAGGTTCAGAGTAACTTTCTTGGATCGTCAAGATACAAGGGTGAGAAAAAAAATGAAAGAAGTTTCAGAAACTCTAGTATATCATTGGGGATATTGGCTTGAGCTTTCTAGAGAGGTGTTTGTCGCCTCTTTCTCGCCTGAAATTCGTACTTGTCATGGGTAGTGCAAGTTCCTATAACATCTTTGGGTCGTGTTCGTACACACGTACAAGATTTTGTTTGGAAGAATTATATGTATACCCTTTAAATGATTTTCTTTCAATGCTAGGTAGGGCTGCAACGGGACGGATTTGTGGGTCAAACAGGTTGAACTATTAAAAAAATCAATTGAGTTTGTTGGCTCGTAAGAGATCAGAGTTTATGGTTTCTACTTGGATACTATTAGTCTATTACTAAATTTAATACTTAATTACTCCTAATTTTGATTTGTTAAAACAAAATATATATTTGTTTTCTTAAACTTAAAATTGTAGATATTATTTTATAATATATTATTATACTTATTAATGTTTTACAATTTAGCGGGTTACTGGGCATGTTAAAAGACCACAACAACCCTTTTTGTTTTAACAAGTAGGTTGGCGGGAAGGAGCAGATCCAGGATTTTTTGGAAGAGGGGGGGGGGGGGGGGTTGTTCAAAAACCATACATAATTTTTTTATAATAATATTCTTCACGGATTCATGTCTTGAAATTGCTTCATAATTTATTCGTCTTCAATAGATTGAAATACATCATTTTCTATGTACGTGATAATACAATCATTCAGCCAATCGTAGCACCCACTAAAAATTTTAAACGTAATAAGACAGAAAAAATTATCTGGATAAAAAAAGTTAATATGTACTACTATAGTCAAATATATTATAAAAGATATATCCTCTTTCCTTTTTCTTTTTGGATTGAATAGCACATTCAATCGTAAGACAATAAAATAATTTGAAGTACTTTTGAAAATTTATTTTTAGTAGTAAAATCATGGATGAATGTGCACTATCTGCATAAACCCAAAGTCCAAACTTAATAATGCAAGAATGAGATTCCCTTTAACTGTGACATTGTGATAGGAAAGCTTGTTAAAATAATTACGCAACTAATTTGTTTCATTTGATGTACATACTTGATGTGTGGTTAGATTCATTAATTAATCAAATCTGTACTTGTGGCTCTCCTTGGCATTAGCATATGACAACTAATTAGAATGGTCGGTAGACTACAAATCTACGTACAACTTTGTTCCATAGTTTACAGGTCATTTGTTGTTCCAGTTATATTATAAAAATATACTATAGCATGGTTAATTTTCTTGGATCTTATAGTGTGTATTTAATAACAAGGTTTCCCTTAAAGTAACGATGGTTGTAAAATCGATATAATAAACCTACTTCCTAACCTACTTCTTATAGTTTCATTTACTATACCATGTCGGTTGTAAAATCGATGTGAAATGGGGAGATATCGCGTCCATTTTAATAGAATCGACGTGAATATATCCCCATATCACTTCATTTTTTGAAAACCGAAGTGATATCCCCCTATTTTACAAAAAAAATTACATTTAAATGGGGTGGTCATTTTCGCAATAAACCTACTTCCTAACTTCCCTTTCTCTCTCATGAATGAGCAACAACCATTAGCATATGTCATTGTCATTTCTTTATCACCTTTAAGACCAGATAATGGGGGTGGCCATTTTCACATGTGAATCTATACTATTCAACTGAAAATAAAGAAATGTCATATACAGTTGCATGAACATACCAGACAGGGCCGGGCCCACGTATAGGCCCGGGTGCGCACAAACCCACTCATTGAAAGTCCACTAAAAACTAAATGAAATCCCAAATATAGAGTTGGGTATGAGATTTGAGCTTAAATCTATACTTTGAGGTCTTGTTTTAGAAAAAAGACAATTTTTTTGATATATACTTGTGATGACCCATAGAGTTTGATTTTGGTTAATGGGATAGTTATATTTTCTTGTGAGAAATGACATATTTTTTTATAAAATATATAATTATATTTAGCAAACCAAATTGTATAGGAATTGAATAAAGACAATTGAATTTTGAATAAAGACTACTGGACAAAAAAAGACACAAGTTAGGAATTGAATTTTGATTTGTGTAAGTCATTCTACTTCAATTTTTCCAATTTTGATTTCCAACTTATGTAATTTTCATTTGGTTTTTCATTTTAACTTGTATAAATATGATGTAACTAGGGGGCAAACGACACAGATACGGTATGGATATGAATATATTCATATCCATATTCATTTATAAATTCAAATATGTATAGGGATCATATACGGATACCAAAAAATTGTATCCATATCCGCTCAAAATGGATAAAAATATGGATCAAATATAGACCATCCGGATATGGACGAGCGAGATCCCCTCACTTGAAAAATTCTGGATCCGCCCCGGATGCCAGAGAAATAAGACCATCGACCTAAGCACACCTAGGCTAAATAATTTTCTCGAGTTCTATTTTTTTCATCATTAATATTGCTAAGAAAAATTCATTATTCTATTAAAGGTTAAATCACAAATCAAACACGTAGGCTAAGTTAATAACAGTTAGTGGCCAGGATGTACTATATAACTAACTCAAAATGGAGAAGTGTATGATTTAAATGTGACACTCAATTGTAGAATGTTTGGTTACAAAGATACACCTGAAATGAAGCAAACAATGTAAATATCACAACTCCATGTTGTACAACATCCACCTGTCTTGTAGCATAATGGTTCCCATCACGTGAACGGTGAATTAATAAATAGTGTTTGGACCTAAGATTTTAATTCTTCCATGTTTCAGCAGTAGCATATTGTTCCATGGAGTTAAGATCCAAAATATGAAAGAAACCAGCGTTTCTGCGACTCCACTATCCGATCAATTTTGTCCCACTTAATCCCTCTTTTTCATGACCACATATCTTTACGGCTAGGAAATAAAAAAACTTTCTCCTGTTACATGAAATGTTTCATTTCATCCGGAAAAAGTCATTTCTTTCTCAAGAATGTCTTTGTCATTTGATCTAATAGTGTTCCTTTAGATAAGAACATATTTGATAAATACTGATAACTCTCGGATAGAAAAGGCAGCAAGAACAGAAAACGGGAACACTTCCCCTTAAACTTAAATGACTATTTGATCTCCCTCTCGAACCCCCTATATAGTAAACAAGAAGGAATGAGCCAGCTGGATTTCCCAATCGACAATAAGTTATACCCAGATGACCTCTTCCCTGTTTCTCCCGTGTAGCCTAACGGTTAAGCCACTTTGGTATACGGTCCATCTGCTTCCATCGAGCTTGTTGTATCTTCCAACAAGCAACTCTAGAGCGTGCATATTTGGCTGAGTGAAGGGTCAGGAAGCGCGTACCAAGCCGTCATTCGAGGGTAGCCAAGGAAATAAGCATGGTCGTGTGCTGGCAAAAAGAGTCTCATCAAAGCTTCCAGGATCGAGTTATCACAAGTAAGTTTTTTAGTCATAACTAGACAGCCAAGACAATATTCATTTCCTCGGTCAGACTCAGTATCCTTGGTTGGAAAAGGGATTGGATCATACTCACATTACTTCCACTTCACCAGAAGATCAAGGCCATGTCGAAACGGAAATACCAGATCTTAGCTATTCACTAGAGTTCTTTCTTTTTAAAGAAAGGGGGTGGTATTGAAAGGAATGTGTTCTAAAAGTTTTACTTTTAAATGTCAATTATTATGAATTGAATGAGAAATCATTTTGTTCCTTGTTTATGTTATTCGTCTTTTAGAAGTGTTAAGGAAGAGACTCTTGGTCCTTAACCGTAGAGCTCTGAAAGATAATGGTTTACATAAAACAAAAAGATATTCGCAATCATGGTGATTAACATGGGACATTAATTACCGAGTTAAGATTGTCGTGTTGGTCATAGATCATTGTAGCTCTACAAGTGAGTGACAACACGGATACACAAAAGAGGAAAATATTACTTTTGTATACTGAATAGACCTAATAAGTAAAACATTGTGTTTTCTGTGTCATTAATGTTTTACTGTGTCCTTGGTCCTTTGATATGAGACTTATATCCGATCACTTAAGAAATGCTTGATTAGACTAGTGTCTTGAGCTATCGATAAGTGTAGTGTAAAGGCATTGGTTGGTTAAGTATGACTTTTGTTGGAGAAGATAGTTAGTCAAAAGATTATCATTGCTCCTCTTAATTGAGTAATGATATTAGTGGGCCCCTTGATAAAGCAAAGTTATAATGTGCACAATGTGATTTGAGTTAAGTTACATATTTATAACTAGCTTAAAGAGATCAAGAAATGAATACTAATACAAAGATGACACAATACTACTTCGTGTGTATTCTTAATATCAAGAGGCAAGGGACGGACACAAGTGGTGCACTCCATCACTAAATATATCGGGTTTTGGTTCGAGTGGAATTAAGACATCTAACTAATTGGGACCTATAATGTGTAGTTAGATACCGCTTATAGCTTGTGATATTAAGCTCTTAATATCACTGTCAACTTAGTTTATATCCTCCCATAGGTCACACCACAAAACTGGGAAACAAGAAATGGGGATTTTGAGTTCATAAGGTGTGTGGGGTTTCATGTAGAAAATATGACACATGGGGTGAACAAGCAAAATCAAAATTATGTTGTGATTAATAACATAATTAGAATCTAAATTGAATTCATATGTGATGTAAATATTATGGGGTGTAATGATTTATCATTACATAGGATAATATGTTACATAAGTTGTGAACTCACTACTAATCCCGAAATGTCAAATTTTGTAGGGGTTAAACCGAAATTTGACAAGTCTGCAGTACTGTGCAAAAACGGTCGACCGCTAAACGGTAAACAGTCTACCGAATGTTGCACGGTCGACCGGATGTGTCTCGACCGATAACGAGAATTTCGTCTGTTCGTTTTCGGTCGACCGAGTTATTTTGGTCGGTCGACCGAACATTGCGATGAAATGTTTTTTTACGAACGGTCGACCGAGTATATCGATCGGTCGACCGAAACTTGGTCTAAACGGTCGACCGAACCTCCAAACGGTCGACCGTCCAGACGGTTTTTTTGCAAAATTAATTTAAGAATTAATTAGATCATGCATGGAATTGGTCCATAACTGATTTAATTCGTGGCTGAGATTATTTGATAGCAAATAATGGATGGTTAGATGGAAGTTTGCATGAAATCATGGGCAAGAGGTTGCACATGAATAGGTAATTTGAAGAGAACTTATAAATACAAGTTTATCTCATTTCCTCATTAATTAATTCATTATATTCTTGTGAAAACATCTCTCTCCATAATTCTCCACGAATTTCCTTAATTCTTGAGTTTAGTTTTAGTTTTCAGAGATCTTCTTCTCAAGGGAACTAAAGAATGGTAAGTAGTTAGATTCTAAACCCTATTGGAGATTGAGAGACTAGCTCTTCTCTCTCCTATCTTGTTTAGAGTTTGGTGAATACTCGGGGGCATCCGGCGCAGCGACAAGTATCCTCAACGTCTCCGGATCATCCAGAAGTTTTAGAGAACTTCTAGGTATGAAATTCGGAGCCCATGTTTGTTTTAATAAAGTTTTGAAACTAGTTATTGAAACAAACCGATGCATGCATGAAACAAATCATAGAAAATTGTAATTGATCCTTATTGTGCATAAAAATTTCGAAAATATATATGTGCAATTAAACTAGAAATCCTACAGGTATAGCATCACATCCAGTTGTCCGATCAGGTTAACAAGTGCAAAAACAAGATTCAACAAACACATCCGGAAAACAAAAAAATGATAGTCTAAAGAAAGAAGAGGGGTTGGTGCCCAGCAAGATGAAAAAGAGATACAACAAACAACTTTATTATATTAGTCCCTGATTTCCAATTGGAGTTGCTTGGTCTCAACCCAACGGTGAAACCTCTCAATTCCCTCCCTCTTTGAAGTTGAAAGACCCGGGACTGAGGATCCAGTAAAGCCTTTCTTTTGGTCTTACGTTTCGAGGAATTCGGGGCATTGTCGCTAATGATAAAGGGTATAGGAAGATCATTGATTCATTTATACACTTTTAGTATGGATGGACTAACCTTACTTGTCCTACCTTAGCTGGCCTTGACTCCAATGGATCTCTTAAAGAAATACCTTATTTTTCTAGTACTTTGTTTTTTCCTTCGTGGCGGGACCGAACTCCTGCTTCAACTTACTAGAAAAGTGCAGCAAGCAACTAAACGTGACAGTTTGAAGAGCTTCTGGGATGAGGTTCCTTCTGCATGAAAGTGTAGACTCTGCAGACTTCTTAAGAAGGATTGCAGGGTATGATCCCCATTCGGGCCCAGTACACTCCTAAGGAGACCAACATGTAGTCTTACCAGCTACGGTTGGTTAAATGAGACCATCTACACTTACTTATTCGGACTCCCCGGGTCGTCGGTAGCTGATAGCCTATTTATTAATTATCCATCTCAGGAGGAATCAGAGGATGACGGAAGTGATCCCTTCCATCATGACCAGCAGGCAGCAAGAGGGGCAGTTGGGAGGCGTGAGCGGGAGCTGATGGGAAGGCGGTCTTTGTGATCCTGTGCTGAAGTTTGAGCATATGGGGAAATTTTCGATGCTCAATTCCCTTACTGGTCACCTTCTCATGGCATGATAATCCCCCTCCCCGTAGCCCCGTAGAGAGGGCATTCTACCAGCAACAAGCAACTCGAGAGCGCACTAGAACGACGTTGCTGGCGAACGAAAGAGACGAGTTCCATAGCTATTGAATTAACTGAGCAAACAAACTTAGTAGATAATTGGTGCTGCAAATTTGAAATACAAACAAATGAATCATTGTAAGCTGTAAAGAAAATCTGATTACTATTAATTTGAATAAATGAACATTTACCATAAACTCCAGAATCTACTAAATTTACTAAGTTCAAACAGAAGAGGAAAAAAGGTCATATGCATGGACCAAAGATATAAGATAATAACTTGTGCAAATTACTCATTAGGGTCATACTTCCATTGAACAAGAGTGTAATAACCTAAACTAAACATCTTCATTAACTAAACCTAAACCTAATTAACCTTAATTAATTATGCATGGAGAGCAGGAGGTGTTGGAAGGAGAGGGAGAGAGAGTTGGTTGGCTTTGGTTGGTTAAGGTTTAGGTGAATGGTGATTGGAGGATGGGGAGGTGAGATAAGATTAGGTTTTAGTATAAATAGGGATGTGAGGATTAGCTGAAAACGTTTCTTCATCATTTGCTGATCAACAGAGAGTGAGAGAGATATTCGGAGAAGAAGAAGGAGGAGAGAAGAAGAAGAAGAAGAAGAAAGGAAAGAGAAGAGAAGAAGTTGACAAAGCTCGGGAGGCTTCTTCACTCGACCAAAAGGTATGCCAAATCTTCATTATAACTCACATAAGCCTTGTGAGTGTTGGGGATCGACGTTGGTGTCGAATTCCCCGTCGGAATTCAACCAATTCAGAGGTTGAAGACGACGATCGGTCGACCGGTGCCTGTGGGCAGTCGACCGATCCTATTATTATATTGATGTTTACCCGCGAACGGTCGAACGATGTCGTTAGACGGTCGACCGTTATGCCAGATTTGTGCGGGAAAAAGGGGATATACTGTTATCGGTCGAACGGGACCACTTAGCCGGTCGACCGAATAACAATGAGAATGGGTCGGTTGGGGATTTTGACTTATTAAACGGTCGAACGTCCTTAACTTTGTTCGACCGATCCATTTGATGCTTAGTCGGTTGGGAGCTTTGACCATCAAAACGGTCGACCGCTCTTTAACTCTCGGTCGACCGACTGAGCATTTAATTAAGCGGTAGAGTGCTTGTGTTGATTCGGTCGAACTGTATTTCAGTTCCGGTCGACCGAATGAGACTTGAGCAAAATATTGAAAGTCCTGTTATCGGTCGAACGGCCCCTTGGTTCGACCGATCGGATATATATATTATATAAAATTGTATAGCGTAGACCTTCCAAACGGTCGACCGCTAGATGACTTTTGTTCGACCGATTGGTCGGTAATTCGGTTGGCGTGGTTCGACCGGTAGATTTGTTTGTACAGTACTGTGTACTGTGTGGGGGACCGGTCGACCGGTGTACTTGTAGCGGTCGATCGATCTGCCACAGGTTGGTGGATTTATCCACACGCGATCCGTCGATGTCAGGTCGACTACCGGCTCCGAGGCGACGGTTGATTACCGGCTTTGAGAGCTACGGATTTCACCTTCGACGAAGGCGTATTATTGTTGTACTTTTTCCTCTCTTACCGAGCGGGGTGTGAGGGATGTGTACCGTAAACCTTGGGCAGTTTGCGAGGGTTTAGCGGTAGGCCGAGGATGTTCCGGCAGGGTGCGCGCTAGGCGACTCTTGGGGGAGCAGTGGCTGTCGTCTGACCCGAGTTGTGTATTCGGCGGGCTGACTCGCTCCTTGGGTGCGGCGTGTACCGGGGGTTCCTTTCTGCACTTTTGGGGAGCAGTGGTGTCGACTGACCCTTGTGAGGCAGCGGTGGACTGACTTGACCCTGGTGGCAGGAGTGGTTCAGTGCCGCGGAGGCGGTGAGGGCATTATTGTGGGCCCGAGGCGGATGATCATGTGCATAGCATTGCATTGTCTTTAATTCCTTTTTATATTTTTAGGAGGTTTGGTATACGGGGTTCCTGCAGGGAACTCAGGCATGTTTGTTGTTTGCATTTCAGGTAGCGAGCAGGGTTAGAGTTTGAGGTGGTGACCGAGGACGGTGCCCCCGAGATCGGATCCTGTAGTTGTCTTCTTCTTTTGAGGTGATTACATGTTGTATAGCTTTTGTTGTAATCACAGTCAGTCGGTATAGTATGTATAGTTGACTTCCACGTGGGTCTGTACCTTATATATTTTATATATATATGTTGGTTTATTTCCCGTGACGTGCCCAGTGTTGACCGTTGACGGTCTTTATTATTGTTTAAATTTTCCGCTGTTTTCGGGTACGTTACAATTTGGTATCAGAGCGTTGATCTCGGCGTACTTGTCCAAAGAAACCACCTTTGAGTTAGGAGTTAGGTCTAGAGGATCATGCATGCACAGATTATATTGATATTGTCTTGTTTCCTTTGGCAGATGCCTCCTAGACGGGGGAAGGCGGTTGCCCATACTCGCGGTGAGAGTGAGACTGCGAGGGATGAGGCTTGGGAGGATGAGCGTCGGACGTTGTTCGATACGGTCGGACGTCTGACAGAGATGCTACAGCAGCAGACGACACAGACTGGGCAGACGGGGACTGGCGCTATGCATGACCGGTTTATGCGCCAGCATCCGCCTACCTTTCTGGGGCAGTACGACGCGGAGGCTGCGGAGGAGTGGATCTTCACGATGCAGAAGATCTTCAGTGCTATTGGTTGTCCTCCAGAGGCGAGAGTGGGCCTGGCTACATATGTTTTGGGCGGTGCTGCGTCCAACTGGTGGAGGTCCACATCTGCAGTGGTGTTTGCAGACAGGGATGATATAGCCTGGGAGGAGTTCGTTGGCGAGTTCAACGAGCAGTATTTTCCGCAGCATGTCCAGGATCAGAAGAGGGAGGAGTTTCTGAGTCTTCAGCAGGGAGACATGACCCTAGCAGGCTACATCGGGAAGTTCAACGCCCTTGAGCGTTACTGTCCCGAGATGTATATTACACAGGAGCAGAGGGCTGGGAAGTTCGTCCGAGGGCTCCGGAAGCAGTTGAGGACGAAGGTGCTGACACACATGCCGAGTACGTTGGCCGATGCAGTGAAGAGTGCCTCTGTTCTTGATCGTGACTACAGGGAGAACTACCAGGATGAGAAGAGGCCATCAGGTAGGTTCTCTGGGAGGCCAGGAGGTCAGACTGGAGGGAATCCGGGCAAGAGGCCCCGGTACGAGGGAGCAGGAGTTGCTGTACCACGACCTGAGCCTTGTGGTACTTGTGGGAGGTTTCACTCCGGGCCGTGCTTCACCCCCGGAGCGTGTCATGGTTGTGGCCAGATGGGTCACTTTATCAGGAGCTGTCCGAGCCGAGGAGCTGGACCGAGCAGACCACCGGGTTTACCCGCACCAGGCAGAGGAGGAGGCGGAGGTAGACCACCTTTCCGACCACAGCAGGGGCAGCGCACTGGCAGAGTTTTCACCATCCAGGCAGAGGAGGCTCGGGATGGAGGCGCTGTCGTGGAAGGTACACTTCTTGTCGCAGGTTCAGTAGCTAGGGTGTTATTTGATTGTGGCGCGACACACTCGTTCATCTCAGAGCGATTTGCGGGAGTGTTGGGCTGTACCCTTGCGATGTTGACTGCCACTTTGGAGGTCAGCACACCCCTGGGTCTGGTGGGCACTGTGGGGAGATTTGTCCCCGGCGCCACGGTTGTTTCGGGAGATCAGGAGTTTCCGGCAGACCTGGTCTTGCTACCGATGGAGGACTTTGATGTCATACTTGGGATGGATTGGCTGTCCCAATATGATGTTCGAGTCTTGTGCCGTGAGAAGAAGATTTTGATCCCGAGGAAGGGTTTGCCTGATATTCTGATTAGAGGGATCAGAAGCAGAGGGGGTCGCATTATTGTATCTGCTGTGAGAGCTCAGAGACTGTTACAGCAGGGATGTGCAGCATTTCTGGCGACACTTGTGGTTGCGGAGGCAGAGTCCCAGAGGCTAGAGGACATTGAGGTGGTGCAGGAGTTCGCGGATGTTTTTCCAGCGGAGATTCCAGGTTTACCACCACACCGGGAGTTGGAGTTCGGCATTGAGTTAGTAGCTGGCACTACACCACAGTCGAAGGCTCCATACCGGATGGCACCTGCTGAGTTGACCGAGTTGAAGAAGCAGTTGCAGGAGTTGATGGACTCTGGATTTATCAGACCGAGCGTCTCGCCTTGGGGTGCACCAGTTTTGTTTGTGAAGAAGAAGGACGGATCCTTGAGGATGTGCATAGACTACAGGATGCTGAACCAGGTGACGGTGAAGAATAGGTATCCATTACCTAGGATCGAGGACCTCTTTGACCAGCTGCAGTCAGCGAAGGTTTTCTCGAAGATTGACCTGCGTTCAGGATATCACCAGTTGAGGATCCGAGATGAGGACATCCAGAAGACAGCCTTCAGGACGAGATATGGACACTATGAGTTCTTGGTGATGCCATTTGGATTGACGAATGCTCCGGCAGCATTCATGGATCTGATGCACCGGACGTTCAGGCAGTATATTGATATCTTTGTGATTGTCTTCGTGGATGACATCTTGATCTATTCACCAGATGTGGAGCAGCACAGAGAGCATCTGAGGATTGTACTCAGCATCTTGAGGGCTCAGCAGTTATATGCTAAGTTCTCAAAGTGCGAGTTTTGGTTGGACAGAGTGGCATTCCTCGGACACATTGTATCAGCAGAGGGGATATCAGTGGATCCGGCGAAGGTAGAGGCGGTGACACAGTGGAGGACCCCTACGAGCGTGACAGAGATTAGAAGCTTTGTTGGACTGGCGGGTTATTACCGTCGCTTCATCAAAGACTTCTCGAGATTGGCAGCACCACTGACGGCTCTGACGCAGAAGGGAGTTACTTTTGTTTGGTCGCAGAAGTGCGAGGACAGCTTTCAGGAGCTGAAGAGACTGTTGACCACAGCACCAGTTTTATCATTGCCGAGTGGCACGGGTGGATACGTTATTTATAGCGACGCTTCAGGTGTTGGCTTAGGATGTGTACTTATGTAGCACGGGAGGGTGATCGCGTACGCATCCAGACAGCTGAAGGTCCATGAGAGGAATTACCCGACACATGATTTGGAGTTAGCAGCAGTGGTTCATGCACTGAAGACCTGGAGACACTATCTTTATGGCGAGCAGTTCGAGGTGTTTACAGATCATCAGAGTCTGAAGTACCTGTTCTCGCAGAAGGAGCTGAACATGAGGCAGCGCAGATGGCTTGAGTTCATTAAGGACTACGACTTCACTATCTCTTACCATCCGGGGAAGGCGAACACAGTTGCAGACGCTTTGAGCCGGAAGGTGGAGGTATCAGTAGCAGGTCTATGCATTCAGGAGTGGCGACTGCTGGAGTCTTTAGCAGAGTGGAGACCATTTGCAGATAGCTCTGAGGGTGCAGTGATTGCAGGATTGAGAGTAGAGCCTCAGACAGTATCAGCAGTGATTCATGCTCAGACTACAGATGAGGAGTTGAGCAGTTTGTTACAGTTAGCTGCCAGAGATGGGTCAGACTTCAGAGTTGGAGTGGATGGAGGTCTGAGATTCAGAGACCGTATCTGGGTGCCGAAGACAGAGGACCTGAGACATGATATCATGGAGGAGGCACACAGATCGAGATATTCCATTCATCCAGGGAGCACCAAGATGTACAAAGACCTGCAGCGGAACTTCTGGTGGCGAGGTATGAAGAAGGACGTTGCAGACTTCGTGTCGAGGTGTTTGGTCTGTCAGCAGGTGAAGATCGAGCACCAGAGACCAGCAGGGCAGATGCAGAGGATTGAGTTGCCCGAGTGGAAGTGGGAGCACGTGACGATGGATTTTGTTACGGGGCTACCGAAGACACGGAGATTCCACGACGCGATTTGGGTTATAGTCGATCGACTGACCAAGTCGGCGCATTTCTTAGCTATTAAGACCACTCTTGCTCTGGAGGGGCTAGCTAAGTTATATATTGAGGAGATTGTCAGACTTCATGGTGTACCAGTCAGTATTATTTCAGACAGAGATCCCAGATTCACTTCGAGATTTTGGGAGAGTCTACACAGAGCACTGGGGACACGTCTGAAGTTTAGCACAGCTTTCCACCCACAGACAGATGGCCAGTCAGAGCGGACGATACAGACATTGGAGGACATGCTGAGAGCGTGTACACTGGACTGGGCCGGACATTGGGATGAGCATTTGCCGTTGATCGAGTTTGCCTACAACAACAGCTACCACTCGAGTATTGGGATGGCACCCTATGAGGCATTATACGGGAGACCGTGTAGATCGCCGGTATGCTGGAGTGATGTGGGCGAGAGACAGCTAGTTGGACCTGACATTATCCAGTTGTATTCAGAGAAGGTCGACGTGATTCGGAGACGACTAGCTACGGCGAAGAGCAGGCAGAAGAGTTATGCTGATACGCGGAGGCGTGAGCTGACTTTTGATGTAGGAGATCACGTCTTCCTGAAGATCTCGCCTTCCAGAGGGGTGATGAGATTCGGGAAGAAGGGGAAGCTGAGTCCGAGATATGTCGGACCTTTTGAGATATTGGATCGGGTCGGTGAGGTGGCATATAGGATTGCACTACCGCCACAGTTTGCAGGACTTTTACAACGTCTTCCATGTTTCTATGTTAAGGAAGTACGTGGCCGATCCAGCTCATGTGATAGAGATATCAGTACCGGAGATCCAGCAGGATTTGTCATTAGATGAGAGACCAGTTGAAATTGTGGATCAGATGGTACACCAGCTCAGGAGGAGAGCGATTCCTATGGTGAAGGTCAGGTGGCAGCATCACACTGACAGAGAAGCTACCTGGGAGATTGAGGAGGATGTCAGGAGGCAGTATCCAGAGTTATTCCGGTAAGTCAGCTATTTCGAATTTCGCGGACGAAATTCTTTTAAGGAGGGTAGATTGTAATAACCTAAACTAAACATCTTCATTAACTAAACCTAAACCTAATTAACCTTAATTAATTATGCATGGAGAGCAGGAGGTGTTGGAAGGAGAGGGAGAGAGAGTTGGTTGGCTTTGGTTGGTTAAGGTTTAGGTGAATGGTGATTGGAGGATGGGGAGGTGAGATAAGATTAGGTTTTAGTATAAATAGGGATGTGAGGATTAGCTGAAAACGTTTCTTCATCATTTGCTGATCAACAGAGAGTGAGAGAGATATTCGGAGAAGAAGAAGGAGGAGAGAAGAAGAAGAAGAAGAAGAAAGGAAAGAGAAGAGAAGAAGTTGACAAAGCTCGGGAGGCTTCTTCACTCGACCAAAAGGTATGCCAAATCTTCATTATAACTCACATAAGCCTTGTGAGTGTTGGGGATCGACGTTGGTGTCGAATTCCCCGTCGGAATTCAACCAATTCAGAGGTTGAAGACGACGATCGGTCGACCGGTGCCTGTGGGCAGTCGACCGATCCTATTATTATATTGATGTTTACCCGCGAACGGTCGAACGATGTCGTTAGACGGTCGACCGTTATGCCAGATTTGTGCGGGAAAAAGGGGATATACTGTTATCGGTCGAACGGGACCACTTAGCCGGTCGACCGAATAACAATGAGAATGGGTCGGTTGGGGATTTTGACTTATTAAACGGTCGAACGTCCTTAACTTTGTTCGACCGATCCATTTGATGCTTAGTCGGTTGGGAGCTTTGACCATCAAAACGGTCGACCGCTCTTTAACTCTCGGTCGACCGACTGAGCATTTAATTAAGCGGTAGAGTGCTTGTGTTGATTCGGTCGAACTGTATTTCAGTTCCGGTCGACCGAATGAGACTTGAGCAAAATATTGAAAGTCCTGTTATCGGTCGAACGGCCCCTTGGTTCGACCGATCGGATATATATATTATATAAAATTGTATAGCGTAGACCTTCCAAACGGTCGACCGCTAGATGACTTTTGTTCGACCGATTGGTCGGTAATTCGGTTGGCGTGGTTCGACCGGTAGATTTGTTTGTACAGTACTGTGTACTGTGTGGGGGACCGGTCGACCGGTGTACTTGTAGCGGTCGACCGATCTGCCACAGGTTGGTGGATTTATCCACACGCGATCCGTCGATGTCAGGTCGACTACCGGCTCCGAGGCGACGGTTGATTACCGGCTTTGAGAGCTACGGATTTCACCTTCGACGAAGGCGTATTATTGTTGTACTTTTTCCTCTCTTACCGAGCGGGGTGTGAGGGATGTGTACCGTAAACCTTGGGCAGTTTGCGAGGGTTTAGCGGTAGGCCGAGGATGTTCCGGCAGGGTGCGCGCTAGGCGACTCTTGGGGGAGCAGTGGCTGTCGTCTGACCCGAGTTGTGTATTCGGCGGGCTGACTCGCTCCTTGGGTGCGGCGTGTACCGGGGGTTCCTTTCTGCACTTTTGGGGAGCAGTGGTGTCGACTGACCCTTGTGAGGCAGCGGTGGACTGACTTGACCCTGGTGGCAGGAGTGGTTCAGTGCCGCGGAGGCGGTGAGGGCATTATTGTGGGCCCGAGGCGGATGATCATGTGCATAGCATTGCATTGTCTTTAATTCCTTTTTATATTTTTAGGAGGTTTGGTATACGGGGTTCCTGCAGGGAACTCAGGCATGTTTGTTGTTTGCATTTCAGGTAGCGAGCAGGGTTAGAGTTTGAGGTGGTGACCGAGGACGGTGCCCCCGAGATCGGATCCTGTAGTTGTCTTCTTCTTTTGAGGTGATTACATGTTGTATAGCTTTTGTTGTAATCACAGTCAGTCGGTATAGTATGTATAGTTGACTTCCACGTGGGTCTGTACCTTATATATTTTATATATATATGTTGGTTTATTTCCCGTGACGTGCCCAGTGTTGACCGTTGACGGTCTTTATTATTGTTTAAATTTTCCGCTGTTTTCGGGTACGTTACAAAGAGTATGGACAAGTCCATCAACTTCACAAAAAAAGCATCACGACAAAATTTATGGACTACCTTTAGCTTTAGTTTAAGGACACCCAAAATCAAAGCAAGATGTTTTTGAACAATTGAAATGGAAAAACTATCATCAATTAGCATGATGAGTATTTTTTTTCTTTCATTTAGCTCTTTCTTCTCAGAACAAATGTGAAGGGCCCCGACACATTCACTCTGCATAGCTCTATAATAATTCATTGCAGCATTTGAAGGTAGAATTCTGATAATTAGTGCAGTAAGCCAATAGCATTGATTAAAACAAACCAACCATTCATTGCAGCATTGATTAAATCACAAGTTTTTCATCTTTGACATATCAAAAAATAGCATATAAGATTGGCATGCATGTCATTAAAAAAACCCAAACATAGTTGATTGTACAATCGAGAATAAAATATGATATTGATTAGAAATAAAATCACAGATAAAAAGACATTACAAACATGTTCCAAGAACTGGGTATACATGCCTTTCTGAAATGTCGTTTGGCAGCTTGTAAAGTTGTCATATATAAGCTGGTATTCAGAAGGCGTAAGTTCAAGAAATTTGTAACATCTATTACCTCAATATTGTTGACAATTTAGAAAACAACGGGCTCACCTGTTTACCATTGTCACCGTCACGATGAAACAAAATTTTACCAATTTTGATCCCCTTGCAACAAGCATGAAGTGCGTTCTCCATGCTCTCTCCACTGTACAACGAAATACGAATACCGATCGGGTATTATTCGGTTATAAAAATAGATATCAATATTAATATTATTAACGATATCGGGTACATAGCGATTAAAAAAATGGATATCAATATTATTAACGATATATAATAATACATTACAAAGATCATATATATGCAAGAAATATTAATATAATTTCTTACCAAATAATAAAGAAATTACTAAAGACATCTTAAATAAACAAATTAATAAGATGTATGCTTTGGATTTAGGACTAATGTGTAAATACAGTTAATCTTGTATTCTATAACTTTTACATAAACTATTATCTCTATATTTTTTGTTTTTGAAAGCTAAATCGTTGAAACGATGTTATTTGCATATACAATTTGTGAGATCCTAATCCAAATTGTGTCTTAATGTTGTTTTAGGATGTGATTAGGAGGAGATGGTTTTGGACGACTGAGATGGAGTATTGATGGATGAGGGGTTGAGATGGATTGGAGATGAGATGGAAGGTGGAGATGGTTTAGAGATTAGATGAATGGTGAGGATTGAAGTGGTGGGAGATATTTATTGGTGATTCTCTCTCTCACACCTTGCTCTCTCTCCTCTCTCTCTCTCTCTCTCTCTCCTGGTTGTGCTCTGGCGTGGAGGTGTTGTGCTCCGGCGAAGGGGAGGCTCGGCGAGGGTGGTTGGTGGAGGTGAGTGTGTGGTTTTGCTAAACCCATCCCTTGCGTTTTCCCTTTCCTCTCTCTCAACCTACCTCGTTTTCTGTTGGTGGAGGTTGGTGTGGAGTTTGACGGAGGTGTTGGAGTGCTCGAGGTTGTCGAGGAGGTGGTGATCGTCGTTCGACGGATCGTGATTTTGGGGAGAAGTGCTCGTGGAAGTGTCGTCGTGGTTCTTCGAAGGTTTCTTCAAACCTTCACGGTATGTCAACTCGCTCACTTTAGTAGTGTGAGTATTTGGAAGTCGACGGTAGGCTTTCCGGCTCGTCGCAAGTAAACATGCAGCATATTTTATTGTCTGATCGGTCGACCGATTGGTGCAAACGGTCGACCGTTCTTAATGAGATTTTGGGTTCTGCCTCACATCGGTCGAACGATGCCCTTGGGGCGGTCGACCGATTGTGCATTGGAGGCAAGCCTGGTTGGTTTCGGTCGAACGGGTCCCCTTTGCTGTTCGACCATGTGCACTATCATAGGTCGGTTGGGGCATTGACCATCTAAACGATTGACCGCCTGTGTAACCTTGTCCGACCGGTGACTTAAGTTGGATTGGTGGTCGGTTCGACCGAAGGTGGTTCGGTCGACCGGACTTGATGTGGAGCGTGGGAGAGTTCAATGGTGGAATTCGGTCGACCGAGACTACTCGGGGGTTCGACCGGATTCGTTGGTGAGAATTAGGGGATTTCCCTGGTGGAATTCGGTCGACCAAGAGTGCTGGGGGGTTCGACCGGGTTCGTTGTTGTGCGTGAGGGATTATTCCCTGGTGACTTTCGGTCGAACGGGGCCCCTTTGCCGTTCGACCGATTGGTCATTTTGTTCGTTGAACCTGGGAGGCGACTTCTAAACGGTCGACCGGTCCTTGACTTTGGTTCGACCGAACGAGTGTGGTTGGTGGGAATTGGTCGACCGATGGAGTGTCGGTCGAGGCAATTGCCCTGTGTTTGTGAGATTCGGTCGACCAGGACTTTTGGTTTGGTCGACCGTTTGTGTCCAGTTTTGCACATTGGAGGTGCGGTTGTTGTGGTCGTCCGTGTGGGGCGAGTTGTGGTGTCGATGTTCTTCCGGCAGGTGTGCTAGTGGGCACGAGTGTTGCGACGGTTGGGTGAAAGAGCCCTGGAGCCCCGTAACTGTGTGAGATCTGTGGTTGGGTGAAAAAGCCATGGAGCCCAGCTTGGAATTGTGTGTTGCGGTGGTTGGGTGAAAGAGTCCCGGAGCCCCGTAACTGTGTGAGAGTTGCGGTTGGGTGAAAGAGCCCTGGAGCCCAGCTAGTCTGTTCGGGGTTGGGTGAAAAAGTCCTGGAGCTCCGTAGTGCATTCAGGTTGGGTGAAAAAGCCCTGGAGCCTGAGCATGGACCGCGTGTTAAGGGTTGGGTGAAAGAGCCCTGGAGCCCTTGGACGATTGGGTTGGGTGAAAAAACCCTGGAGCCTTGGTCGTGTCGTGGTAGCTGCGGTTGGGTGAAAATGCCCTGGAGCCCAGCTTGGCGACGAGTGTGTTGCGGTGGTTGGGTGAAAAAGCCCTGGAGCCCCGTAACGGTGGTGTGTACTGTGGTTGGGTGAAAGAGCCCTGGAGCCCAGCCTGGTTGTGGTGCTTTTCTTGTTGGTAGAATTGCATGCTATGGTGTTTTTCAGTTCATGCATTGTAGAGTTTTGCATACGGGATTTCCTTCTAAAAACTCAGGCATTGTTGCATGTTTGTTTTTCAGGTCGTGATCGGCGATAGGGGGTGGTGACCGAGGAGAGGAGCGCTGCTACCTGATCCCGCTTTCTCTCGTTTGAGGTCGGTGTGATTACTTGTATCTATTGTTAGTTTTTTGAAATGTAATCACACTTTTGAAATACTCGAATGTAAATTATATATATATATGTTGTGCACTTGTTTCCTTTTATTCCTTCGTTGATTGTGTTATTAAAATTTTAAATTTTAAATTTTAAATATTACACAATTCATCGCAATCGACCAAATCCCCAAGATTAAAAATTCAGCAGCACCAATAGAATGACAACAAAATCCACCGATCTAATCCCAAACAACATGCACTAACACACCTAAGAATCGGACCGACACCACCACCTTCCGAAACCAGACCACAAATATACAATGTCACAACTCTAGATTGCATCTTCATTGGAACGAAAAAACAAATCCAGAAGTCGATGAAAGCATGTCAGAGCTAATGATCGCATTTCCCGATCGCCTCGAGTAACGCGGCCTTGAATCTTTCCTTGTCTTGCAACCCGAGAGGCGGTCTTACGACGACATCTTGCAACATGAGCTCACCAACACCCGATATGCTCGCATGCTGGACTTGCACCTCGAGCTCTCTCAACACATCCATCAGCCTTGCGGAGGGGTAGTTCCTGTTATCGGATTGCACCCTGATCAAGGCCTCTAATCCCATCATCTTAACTTCAAGCTCCATCGATTCCATCCCACCCACACGCGAGACAGAGGAGGAACCGTTGCTATTGCTTGAGCTCATCGCGATATCCTTCCCGTTGCTTTTCTTGTTCTTGCTTTCGAGCTCTTCGACTTTGCTTTTCAATTCTTTGATGTAGGTGACGGCGTCCGCGAGGAGGGAGGCTTTGTCCATTCTGGAGACATTTGGGACGACCGACCGGAGGGTGTAGAAGCGATGGTTCAGCTTCTCTCGGCGTTGTCTCTCCGCTTCGACATGGTTTGCCGGGATCTGGTCGCGCCCGTTGGCGGGCTTTCTTCCACGTTTCCTCGGCCGGCGTCGGTCGAGCATGACCGTGCCCCATTCAGAGTCAAGATGCTCCGAATCGAGAGCTGATCGGGAGGCCTATTTAAAACAAACTACGCTTAGCAAAAGATAATTTCTTGTCACTGTCATAGTAAAAACCCTAACCCAATCAAAATCTACTCACACTGATATCCTTTTCCTTCTCGGCCTTCGTTTCACCGGCAGCAGCAGTGACACCGTTGAGGTTCGGCCCAACCGTGGGCCAACTCGAATCCGACCCGCCGACGATGCTGTTCGCGCTCTGGACCACATCCCAGCTCTCGACAATAAGCTCCGACGATCCCAGCTCGATGACCCCACCTTCCCTAGTAGGGATACAAACCAAGGTTTGCACCCCATACATCTTTGCCTCCCTCGACCGCTCGCAACCGTACATCTGCATCTCATGCGCCCCGGCTAGCCACACGGTCACTCCACCCTCCATCGCCTGACTAGGGACACTCCTATCCCCAGCGCTAAACGATCTAGCGGACGAGAGCACGTAGAACCACTCGATATCGGTGACCACAGTTCCGTCAGTGGTGACGTCAGAATTGGTGTTGAAATTGAGGAGGGAATGGAACGTTCTACGAAAGTGGCCCTCTCCCCAGGAAAGGCCCAGGGAACGACTACCAGAGATGGTGGCAGGGGTATCAGTCGCCCGCCAGAGGATGGCGTAGGACCACCACTCCGGACGGGACTGGAGAAGGCACTGGAGGCGGTTGCGGAGGGTGAGGAGTTGGGAGGGGTGGAATTGTGGAAGTAACGAGTCTTGGGACATCAAATCTTCCATTGGTGGTGGCTAGATTAGTTTTACCACTCCCAATCGCTTGCTGATGGGAAAGAGGTGGTTTAAGTGGCTTGTGATTATGTGATGTATATAAAGAGAACAAAAGATATTTTATGGGATGCTCTAGATGGAAGGCTCGTTCAAAAGTTAGCTACTTCTTATTTTTTAACTTAGCCGGTGATTTTCATTTTAAACTTCTCTTATGAGTGATAACAAGTGCATGTATTTGGGTAGGTATGTAGAATCAAAAGTTTGTTCACAAATCATGTTAAATACAATAGTCGTTCTTATGTGTGCTATATGTAACCACTCTTCACATAGTAGACAAGACAACTAGAACGAGTTTTTTTCATGGAAAAGGGTTGGGAGATGCAACATCTCGTCATCTTGCCCACCTCCTTATTCTTATTTTTATTTTTATTTTGCATTAATCTAAAGATACAGTGTGTGGCTCTGACACACTTCTCACCGATACCATTACACCACGTGAAGGATCCGACAAGCGATCACAGTTTCCGTACAATGATTGATGTTACTGAATCAGGTATTGAATTCCTGCGGGTCAGCTTACCTTCCTCTGAATGGGAATGGAAATTGGTGATCTATTGATGTAAGCAGAGTTGGATGGGAAATTTAGTGGTGATTTATTTATACGGAAATGCAACTTTGCAGGAGCAGAGAGGTACATGCACAGGATGGGTGCGTCTGCAGATATCCTATGTTGGCAAGAACATCATATTATTATTTGGCTCTTCATATTCTATTAATACTCATTTTGTCTCACTCTTAAAATAAGTTTTTCGTCTTAATTTTTCTTATTCTACCAGTACAAGCACCATGAAATGTCTGACAAAACATCTGAGTCCGGCGAGGTTAATGGGAAAAAAATTCAACCGGGTGTCTGCAAATGGACGGCCCCATGTGGGAGGCTTTTTTGCAGACGCCTAATTTTTATTTTTTAAAAATTTATATGTTGTGTTATTTCAAATTATTCCAGGTTCCGTTGTAAGATTTCGGTGGTCATGGAGCATATTACAATGAGTTTTTTGTAAGTTCTCACGGATTTCAAACATTCGATGACGCGAATATATTGGTGAAACAAGTTGGCATCAGAGTTGAGTTTTTTTTGTAGTATCCTCCAACAAACCACAACGAGATAGTCGGATGAATTATTATCTGAGATGCGATCGCTAAAATGAAATGGATTCTAGGGATATGGATATTGCAATACGGAAGAACACGAAAAGAAAGGGTTGTGAGTGTTGTTTCTTGGTAAAGGTGGTCGAGCGACGTGAGCGTGATGGATGAGTCATAATTTCTAATAGTCCCATGGTCAGCACAACCACAAACTTGCAGATTATTTAGAGGGTCACCGATAGATCAACGGTCTTAGTCCTAGGGCCATGAAAATTGTTCCTGATATGACTGAGGCACAAACGAAACCACGTAACATCTTGTTGGATGTAAGGAGAAATTCCCAGAGGATAATCCGAATCAGAGACACATTTATAACTGTAGAGAGTATATGAGGAGATTGAAATATGAAGATAGGAATCCCGCTCAGCAGTTTCTGCATCAGGCAGTGCAGTATCAGTACTTGCATTGGATTATGGCGGATAAAGAAACTAATGTCGTCACTCACGCATTCTTGGCACATCCGACGTCAGTTAAGTTGTTGCGCACATACCCTTTGGTAATTTGTATGGATTCGACGTACAAAATGAACAAGTACAAGATGTCTTTGTACGAGATGGTTGGAGTGACACTAGCAAACATGAACTTCCTTATCGGCTATGCAATTATGAAGGATGAGACCGAGTTTAGTTACCGGTGATGTTGGAGAAGTTACGAGATTTGGTATGCAGTACTGTCAGTCGACTGCAATAATAACGGACCGAAGTTAGGCCTGATGCGACCAGTGAGAGAGGTTTTTCCTGACTCTGCATATTTACTTTGCACCTGACATATCAACAAAGATGTATACCATTACGCATACCACGCATTCGGCAAGAACAAGCAGATGATAGAGACTTTGAGGTGTGAAAAGTGGAGGAAAATCATGTTTTCTACTTCAGAAACCAAGTATAATAGAGTTGTTAATCTTCTAAAAGATTCGTATAGGTTTTGGCTGGCTATCTCAGAGTATTTGGACCGGACATGGTTAGTGTATAAAGAAAAGTTTGTGTTGAATTGGACTAATAAAGTCCTTCATTTCGGCAACACTACGATCTGTAGGGTCGAAAGCGCTCATTCGGCTCTGAAAGACTGAATCACTTCATCGACTGCTGCTCTGGACACTCTTTTCGACCGCGTCAATGCGGTTATTGAAATAGAGCTGACGAATAATCAAAACTTTCTTGATGATTCGAAACGTTGAAATTGCATTAACCAAAAATTCTTTATATCAGCATCTAAATGGTTGAATTTCCCATTACTGCTTGTGATTGTTGAGTCAGGAGTTTAAGAGAATGCAAGACTTAAGTGATGAAGTCGAATGTCACTGTGGGTGTGCTTTTCTGTCTTCACATGGGATCCCTTGTGCATGTACCATCCACGATTGTATTAAGTCAGGCGAAGGAATTTATTTAGAGAAGATTCATCCATTCTGGAGAACACTAGTCATTGGAGAAGGAGTGGACATCCTTGAGTTTGTGGATCAATCATCACAAGACGTCGAGCATTTTCGTAACCTCGTTGATGAGATTTTTAGGAGCGACTCTACAGTAATTCGTAGTATCTCTCGTATTTTATACGCGCAGCTACACCCCGATCAGTCGAACTATGTTGAGCCCACAAAAAATACTAAGGTTCGAGGTCAACCAAGGGGAAAGTCGACACGACGGGACCCGAGTACCTTTTAGTATGCTAAGCGAGGTTGTGGTTGATCTTCTAGTAATTGGAACAAGGGTCGTGGTCGATCTTCTAGTTTCTCTCGATCGTCCGTAAACATGAGTACAAGATCTGGTATGACGACATGTTTGATGTTATTATTATAACTTTACTTTTTATTTCGGTAAACATGTTCTTATAGTTATTATATATAACTTTGATATTTTGTTCATCCTGTAGTGTTTAGATGGATTGACGTAGATGACTTCTCATACGTGGATAGACTTCTGGGAATCATTTTACCATTTATGGAGTGGTGGAATGATGTACGTGCAGATGTCAACTGTGGATTTTGATGTGTTGCCGATGTTTTCCATGGTGGTCAAGACAATTGGTTTTACGTCATTCAAGCGATTTCTAATGAGATAGGGGCGCATTCTATTTGTGAACAGTTTTATTATGACGGGGTAGTACAAGCTCGTCAGTGAATTGATTGGGGCGGAGGACCTTGTGGCGAGGATCACTATATGGAGATCTGGTGTGACTTGTTCCCGATAGCGAATTTGTACAAGTGTGCAGTTATGTGTTTCTCACTTGGAGCGGATGGTTCGTTATACACGTGTCTTACAGTATTACGTTGGGAGAATCTGTCTACCATGACGAGGCCATGTAGAGAGTTGATCATTGCTCATTTAGGAAGTTGGAAACATTTTATTCGTTTAGAATTATCTGAGGGATTCCTAGTACCTTCTATAGCGATCTTGTGGTTTCAAATGCGAGATGAGAGTGTTGTTGGATGAGAGTTTGAGTACGACCAAAGGAGAGCATATTGGGAGCAGTTATGTAGTAGATTTTGATGGTAATGTGTAATTTGTGATGGATTGGTTAAATTACTGGATTTTTAATATATTATCTGTTCGTACATTATATCGTGTTGCTTTTCTATCAGATTTTAAATTTCAAATGCATTATATATAGCAAATTGGGGGAAAATATATTCATTATAAATAGATAATAAGAGTATAAGAGATAAGCAAATACAAATACAAATAGTAAGAGTACAACATATAATAAAGTAAATAGGGTACAACCCGACTACAACTAAGACTCATCCTCCGAATCATGGTCAGAAATGCTTAACTGGTTGTTCCACGACCTAATGATTTCATCGAACTCTGCACATGCAGCTCTCGTCTGGTCGTACACTATATCGTCATTCCCATCCACTGAACATAAAAGCAAAATAAGCGTCAAATAACAATAAAAACAAAAAATACATTGAAAATACAAAAAATTAAAAAACTTACCATATCGGCACATGTCCTATCAGGTGGTCTCTCACGTCTCTGAGCGATACCGTGCACGAGAGAGGGATGTGAGTACCTACATAACTAATCCAAATAATCTGCATCACAAGTGGAGGGGTCACGACTACGTGTCAGATCTCCAACATGAAGTCAACCTCCTCTCGGAAATATCTGCCAAGTCGATTCCGCAGTCGAAGCGGGGTACCTCAGGTCGTACGTCACTGCAATCTCCGACCGCACTGCATTCTCTGGGGTCGGGATGTCAACCGCGATCATCTGAACGTATCCTAACTGATGCAAGACGCGATCAGGCAAATAAGGCCTGATGATATCCCGATAACAAATAAGGCCCATCAATGAAGCCCTCGGCACATCCGCAGCAGGGTCAGGACCATAAGGCAACCACTCCACCTAAACGTTGACACTTTAATGATAATTATTATTAAATAAACGTAAATGGTATAAAGCTTTATACCTCCGATGCGGTCATCTGATCTAGCCGTCTACGAATGGAACAGAGTCGCCCCTCGCTCTTATCTTCTCTCTGGATGGTCCACATTGAAAGGAATGTGTTCTAAAAGTTTACTTTTATGTGTCTATTATTATGAATTGAATGTGCAAACATTTTTCCTTGATTATTGTATTAGTCTTTTGGAAGTATTAAGGAAGAGGCTCTTGGTCCTTAATTGTAGAGTTCTAAAAGATAATGGTTTACATAAATCAAAATTTATTCACAATCATGGTAATTAACATAGAATATTAATTACCGAGATAAGATTGTCGTGTTGGTCATTGATTATTGTAGCTCTACAAATATTTGACGACACGAGTATATAAAAGAGAAAAATGATTTCTTTTATATATTGAATAGACCTAATTAGTGAAACATTATAGATTTTTGTTGTGTCATTAATGTTGTCATTGTGTCTCGAATCCTAAGATATGAGACTTATATCTTTTCAAATAAGAAGTTAATTTGATTGTTGTCAAAAACTATCAATGAGTATTGTGATAAAGACAATGGTTTGTTGAATATGACTTATGTTGGAAAAGATAGCTAGTCAAAAGATTATCATTGCCCCTCTTGTTTGAGTGATGATATTAGTAGGCTCATTGATAAATCAAAATTATAATGTGCACAATGAGTATATGATACAAAGGTGACACAATTGTACTTTGTATATACTCTTAATATCACGAGGCATGAGATAGACACAAGTGGTGCACTTACATTACTAAATGGATCGTGTTTAGTTTGAGTGGAATAAGACATCTATGCTAATTGGGTAGCTATAATGTGTAGCTAGATACCGTTTATAGCTTATGGTATTAAGTGTTTAGTATCATTGTCAATGTAGTTTAGATCCTCCTATAGGTCACACCACAAAATTGGGAAACAAGAAGCTTGATTTTGAGTTCATATGATGTGTCGGGTTTCATGTGAAATGAGACACATGTGGTGAATCAATAAAATCAATATGTCATTAAAATTGACATGATTAGAATCATGAATAAGTTCATATAAGATGTATATATTATGGGGTGTAATAGTTTAACATTACATATGATAATGTATTACGTGAGAAATGAATTTGCTAAAAATCCAAGGGATCAAATTTTGTTGGAAGAAAATCCAAAATTTGACAAAAGCAAAATCAAGGTCAAAGTGGTCACCAGTTTCTTCGGAATGCACGAGTGGTCGACCGAAATTATCAGGACGTGTCTTGATAATAGGATCGGTCCACCGGGCGTAGTACACAGTCGACCGAAATTTCCAAGAGAAATCTTCGTGATGAAACAATCGACCGGTACAGAAAAACGGTCGACCGAAGTGAGACGTGGTGATTTGGAATTTGGGAGGCTATAAAAAATCTCTCCCTCCCTAATCTCTCCACTAATCGACCACATCATAAGTTCTCTCACGTATAAAAGCCCACAACAAATTCCAACGTGATCCGAAGTTTTTGGACCGCCAATTGGCGGTCTTGGACGGCTAATTGGCGGTCCATATTACTCAGGATCCGCCCAAATTTCTCCTGGACTTGTATTAATGTTCGTTTAGGCTAGTTTTGGTATTGGTTTAGTCCCACATCGGGGGATTGTCCCCGATTAGCTTTTTCCATGCTTATAAATAGAACTCTTCACCTTCCATTGTAATCACCCATTGCTTGGTGGCATTCTCTCTACTAAGGAGTGAGCCTTGAAGCAAAAACTCAAGGTGGAGATGAATGCTACCTTCAATGTGAGTCATTTGTTAATAAAATAATTCTTCTAGTTTCTTTTAATCTTGTCTTTTAATTTGTGCATGCTTGTTTAGTCTTTCCTTACCTTTTATGTTTCTTTAATACTTCTTGCCTTCTTAGTTAACTTTCATTTCAGTATTATGCTTTTTTTTGCTAATATAGTTAGTGTAATGAGTAGTGAGTAGTTCCATCCCCATTTGGGGGTGGAGAAATATGTGACATAATCATGTAGTGTATTAAGTGTGTGTTATCTTTATCACTTGAGCTTTATATGATTTCCATAACCATCTAATGGGTTTTCACTCTTATCTTTGATATGCTAATGCTCTTGAATGAAGCTTAGCTTATGCTTTGATTAGTGGACCTATTTTATGGGGAATGATAAGGTTAGGATATGGATGAAGTTAATATTGGAAACACAATTTGTAGTGTATGTGCTCTTGTTGCCTTTACCTTAGCTAATGTCTTGTATGTTTTAATGATGTAGTCTTATCTTAATTCATGTGGAGGCATAGTAGGGTCTAGTCTTTATACTTGAGTTCATGTAACTTCATTCCAATTATTGTCTTGTATGTTTTAATGATGTAGTCTTATCTTAATTCATGTGGAGGCAAAGTTGGATGTAGTTTTATGATTTCATGCACTACATGTTGTGAGGAGCTTAATGAACACACACACACTTCTTTATGTTCACATTATTTCTCTACCCCCTTTGGGGTTTAGTTTTCTTGCTTTTCTTCCATTTCCATTTGCACCTAGTGTAGTGTAGTGTAACCAACCCTTCTCTCCTTCTTTTACCTCTCGCCTTCGAACAAACCAATTGTGGACACACCTCCCAGTGGACGACCCGTATTTGCCACCGCTTCAACGCGGCCGTGCACTTGCGGTTTAAATAAAACGAGATCAATCAAGTTTTTGGCGCCGTTGCCAGGGAGGTGCTCTGTCCAGACGTTGGTTTGGACGATTCGAGGGGTTTTTAATTTTTTGTTTCCAGTGTTGTTTAGTTTCAGGGAACCTACGGATCAAGGGGAGGCTACTGGAGAAGTTTGAGGACCAGAAGCTACAAAAGGACCGCCAATCAGCGGTCTGGAACCGCCAATTGGCGGCCTGGTGAGCCGCAATTGTTCTTAAATTTGTTCCAGTTGTTATATTCTTCATGTTAGTTATCTGGGAGAACAATTTTGCATGTTGTGACTTCTAATTTGCTCCCAGATTTAATTTCAATCCCCTTTAATCAACTTGGACCATAAAACTCAAAGCAAAAGATTAGACTTCTTGCCATCTAGGTCATGCATCATTTGTAGACCTTGCATGCATTTGTCTTTTCTTTTCTTTACATTTTGTTGTTGATTGCTGGCGTGAGGTACGTGCACCCCAATCTCTCATTCATGCATGTTTCGATCATGCATTAGTTAGTAAGGTGCATCGGGACAAGAGTGAGTTGAGCGTTTTGATTGGAGCGATTGATTGCTAGATCTAGGATCAAAACGCTACTAAGGAGGGGCTGTCTCATAAAAGATAAGGTGAGGGATTTCATCACCCTTTCCTTGGCCCCAAAAATCACTCGTAATAAAACCTTAACTAAAAGCAAGTAGACATTGGCCCTAAGGAATTCGGACGCACTAGGAGAGTAATCTAGTCGAGACCGCCATGACCTGATCGGCGTTGCCTACCTTGTCGATAGTAGGAGGTACTGGATCTCCGGATCTGGTATCACTTGCTGGGCATTGTGGTCCTCGTTGTAGGGAGGTGAGACGTGTCGAGGCTAGTGACCTCGAAGTTAGGCGTCGTCTAGCCTAAGGACCCATTGCCTTACATTGTTTGAGCCATGCTTGCTAGATTAGGCTTCTACCCTCTCCCGTTACCCACGCTAGCTTTAGGGATTCTTCCCTTCTCCTCTGAGTCATCTTCTTCTCACCTTCCTCTACGTTATAGTCTCCTCCCCTTTACACTCTCTGTAGCGTTGTTAGGGTCGAGTCGAGCACTTTTTGCGAGTTTAACCTCGTGGTGGTGAGAGTGGTCGACTCTAGAGTTCTCTGTTGAGATGGATGGTTACATGGGCGACCATCCATATCATTGTTGGGACCAGGATGATTCTCCCTGGTACTCCCGACCCATGCATCCTGGGGTACCTCAGACAAACACCCAGTATGGTTGGGATAATCGTAATTATGTGACTGAGCATTCTTCATATTGGGGTAACATGAGAGAGCCACCAGCCGCCAGGTCTTCTGGTCGGGTTGGATCATATCATGTCGAGTCAACTATCGCATCTGAGGCGAATTTGGATGCTCTCATGCGTAGGATTGAGAGGTTAGAGTTGGACCGAGCTCCTGTAGCTCAGTTCGCTATTCCTGGGTGTAGTAGGTGTGGACTTACGGGCCATGATAACTTGGAATGCGCTTACGCTCCAAGGAATACTGAGCATGCAAATGTGATGTATCAACAGAGGCCCCGTAACGACCCGTACAATCACTCCTACAACCTGGGATGGCGTAACCATCTTAACTTCTCTTGGGGGCCTAGTGGGGGTCACGGTCAGAGCTCGCACGCTCAACCTCAACCTCCACCTTATCAACCTCCATGCCCATCGGCGACCTACGAACCCCCACATCTATGGTCTCAACACCATAATTACCAACCTACTCATGCCTCATCGTCGGGTTATTCCAACCAGACTCCACCACCCCAGCATGTTGACCCCAAGGACCCTTCTCGTGATCTGACCATTCAAGCGTTGCAAAGTACAATCAAGGCTTTGGAAATGCAAGTGATTCAAATGACACAACGATTACATGAGGAGGGTAATTTTTCTGGTCAACATGAGTGTTTATCTTCTGAAATCGAACCACCACCACATCCACAAATTCAAAGCACAATCTTTCAAAGTCAAACTCCTAGTCAGTCTGAGGGACTTGGGGTTTCAATTCACGATCACCTAGTGGGGGATTCGATTCAAATTGAGAATAACTTGGACCAGCTTCATTATGAGTCGGCACAGGATTGTGCCTTATCTTCTTGTCTCGTGGCCCTTGAGCCACATGATCTTATTGTTGTACCTCCTAAGGACTCACCTTTGGTGGCGCAAGAGCTCCCTAGTACCCTTAATCTCATACGACCTGATGAGAGTTTGCCTCTCACTATTGTTCCTGATCATCTTGGAAATGATGGAACATCAAACAACTACATTGCTCATGAGGGAATTAGGAGTTCCTTGGAGGATACCTTGGGTATGAGACCCACTTTCTGTTCGCCTGGTGAGTCGGACATGCCTAACGAGGTTCTTGACCTCGTTCCGACCCACCAGCCTATTGGTTGGAGAGTTTGGATTGACGATCATAACTTAAGCAGCGCAACGGGAGAAACTCTTCTTCCGTTGTCCCTCATTTCCCAAACTCTTGAGAGGTTCAAGCTCTTTCAGTTTGATCCTTTGGATGAGACGCCTTTGCGTCCAATTCATGAACCTCTCATTTCATCTGGTGCTCTTTGTGAAGGGGGCCCACGCATGCGTATTCTGGCCCCGCGTGGTGTCATGTTCCCTTTCCAAGTGCATTGACCCACTCTTGAGGTTCCCATTTGATGTCTTTTGACAAATGAAGATGGGAACTTATGTTTGTACATAGTTATAAATAAAAAAAAGTACAATAAAAGACTCCTTCAGTGAACATCGATTGTTGTGAGCCCCAACCCTTGTGTATTTGGGCTCCATTTCTTTCACTTATTTGTATCCTTTCTTTAGCATCTCACAGGTTTTGAGGGAATTCGGGTTTTTGTCCATCAACATGACCTTGAACTTCCCTTTGTACTTCATGTTGGTGAGATCTCTCCTTTTTCATGCATAATCCATGTAGTATCCTGCTCGCATCCATTGAGGACAATGCATGAAGTAGGTGTGGGGGGGTGTTTTACGTGTGTACATAGTTGAGTCTTTTCTTTCGTTTATGTTTTCTTTTGTTTGCATTGTTAGGGTCAGGTTAGTGTGCTGCATTTAATATTGATATATCTGCTTGCCATGATCCTTGGGTGACTTGTCTTCTTTTGCTTGCCTAGTGCTTTAAAATTTTCACATTTCTTTCAAAATCTTCATGTGTTTTCGAAAGAAAATGTTTTGTGGGTTTTGCGTGTGTTTAGCATGTGCAAAACCGTTGAGAGGAAAAGTAAAAAGAAAGCTCCCAAAATTGTCTTGAACTTGATGTATTAGGATATCTAGTACTGTGGCTTTAGGATTTATCGAGTCGTTAGGATGCACCCCAGTTTTCCCTTGGGGGTGAGTAATCATAGGGTTTCAGTGCTCAAACATTCAAAGAAGTCCACCCTGAACCTAGTGAGTCAATAATTCGTGTTTGTTAATTTAGGAAGTTTGTTGTAGTCAAGGAGCCTTTAAATTCTGTTGTGAGACATTAAGTGTAGGGATTTTGGTTCATGTGTAGATAAGAAATAAGTGAGTAGGTGTTCTCTCTTCTCGCACGGCTCCTATCACTCGGGAAAGTAGGTCTGAGGGGACTTTGTGCCTGGTGCTTTCGAGTCATCTGACTTGGGATGCGCCGACCGAACTCCCGTTACACGGGTGGTAGGGATTGCCCTATGTGGAGATTTGGGGAAAGGTGTACGTGATAGTGTAAGAACTCATGGGCAATGATGCACGAAACCTGACCCTGGGAGAATGAAGCTCCAACTAAGAAAAAGAAAAGAAAAAAAAATGTGTGAAAAGAAAAAAGAAAAAAAAATGGTAATGCAAATAAGAACCTTAATGGACCTTACACTTTGTATCACTTGAGGATGTTGAGGTTGTCCATGTCTTTCACTTAATTCCTTATTTAACTTACACGAATGGTTCATTAGGTTAGGTGTGTGGACTGATTACCTATATAGAGTCGGCCCGTAGGATTACCGCGTCCAATGATCGACAAAATATTTTCGACGAGTCGAGTGTCTAGATTGAATAATGCATCTTGTTCGGATTTTGTGGGTATATCCGCTGAAAACCCTCAGGAGACAACACTCCTCCTCCTTGGCAACAAAGAGGTTTAACGGCTTGTTGCACGTGCTAAGTGCAACCGTGATTCCTACGAAAGTGAGTTAGGATTTCTTGTTTCTCGTTTGCTTTTCTCTTTCTTTGTTTTTCTCGGGACTAGCAAAAACTTAGGTGTGGGGGTATTTGATTGACATCATTTCATGCTCATATTTGTATCTTATATCCATTATATTACACCTAAGCAATGCTACGTGACGAGTTTTATGTTTAGTTTTCAGGAAAAAGAGGTTTGAAGAGAAGAGCCATGAAAGGATCCAAAAGCAGGAAAAAGGACTTAATTGTGAGACCTGGGGACTAAGATGCAAGGGAGAAGGACCTGATCGTAAAACCGAAGGACCTAAGAGCAAAACAGAATACTCCACACCATCATGGGGAGTATTTTACCAATTCGATTCGGGTCGAAGCTCCAACAAGTCAAGTAACCGCATCAAAGACCAACAATACCAGAAAGAAAAGCCCACAACAAATTCCAACGTGATCCGAAGTTTTTGGACCGCCAATTGGCGGTCCATATTACTCAGGATCCGCCCAAATTTCTCCTGGACTTGTATTAATGTTCGTTTAGGCTAGTTTTGGTATTGGTTTAGTCCCACATCGGGGGATTGTCCCCGATTAGCGTTTTCCATGCTTATAAATAGAACTCTTCACCTTCCATTGTAATCACCCATTGCTTGGTGGCATTCTCTCTACTAAGGAGTGAGCCTTGAAGCAAAAACTCAATGTGGAGATGAATGCTACCTTCAATGTGAGTCATTTGTTAATAAAATAATTCTTCTTGTTTCTTTTAATCTTGTCTTTTAATTTGTGCATGCTTGTTTAGTCTTTCCTTACCTTTTATGTTTCTTTAATACTTCTTGTCTTCTTAGTTAACTTTCATTTCAGTATTATGCTTTCTTTTGCTAATATAGTTAGTGTAATGAGTAGTGAGTAGTTCCATCCCCATTTGGGGGTGGAGAAATATGTGACATAATCATGTAGTGTATTAAGTGTGTGTTATCTTTATCCCTTGAGCTTTATATGATTTCCATAACCATCTAATGTGTTTTCACTCTTATCTTTGATATGCTAATGCTCTTGAATGAAGCTTAGCTTATGCTTTGATTAGTGGACCTATTTTATGGGGAATGATAAGGTTAGGATATGGATGAAGTTAATATTGGAAACACAATTTGTAGTGTATGTGCTCTTGTTGCCTTTACCTTAGCTAATGTCTTGTATGTTTTAATGATGTAGTCTTATCTTAATTCATGTGGAGGCATAGTAGGGTCTAGTCTTTATACTTGAGTTCATGTAACTTCATTCCAATTATTGTCTTGTATGTTTTAATGATGTAGTCTTATCTTAATTCATGTGGAGGCAAAGTTGGATGTAGTTTTATGATTTCATGCACTACATGTTGTGAGGAGCTTAATGAACACACACACACTTCTTTATGTTCACATTATTTCTCTACCCCCTTTGGGGTTTAGTTTTCTTGCTTTTCTTCCATTTCCATTTGCACCTAGTGTAGTGTAGTGTAACCAACCCTTCTCTCCTTCTTTTACCTCTCGCCTTCGAACAAACCAATTGTGGACACACCTCCCAGTGGACGACCCGTATTTGCCACCGCTTCAACGCGGCCGTGCACTTGCGGTTTAAATAAAACGAGATCAATCAGTGAACAAACTGTAAAGCAAGTGACCCAATTCGCTTGCAGTAATGTCCCTCGTTATATCGACACTCAAAATTGATCGCCAACACTGTAGTGTAGTACAAGCTCTGTTCCAATTATGGCACTTCAGAACCTTCCGATCCTCGCCCGTCCAAATGCGTCGAGTGATGTGGCCTCTGAAACTAGGAAAAACGCTCCCATCTATAGGACCACCGGGCATCATAAAAGTCACGATCCAAGAATTGTCCTCAACCCTCTTCTTCTTGTGAGTTCGGGCATCCACAGTGCACGAACTCGAATCTCCAATCACAAACCTACCACATCTACCCTTCCGAATTAGATACTCAGCAGTAGAAGAATTACCATGTCGCCCATGTCCTCTACCATACTGCTCCTCTCGCCCCGTCCTCTACCATATACTCCCTGCCTATCCTCCTCATATTGCTCCAACTCCAACCCATACTTGCCCTCATCGTCACTCTCATCGTCGTCACCCTCCACCTCATCCGAAACTAACTCATCATCGAAGGAGTCATCACGTGTCTGACGACGACGTAAACTATCCCTCTCCCTCCTAACTGAAGGAGATATACCCCATCTACGTCGATGACGAGGTGATGAATCCTCTTCGTAATCATGTACAACGCGTAAGGGTATGGATTCTTCTTTTCCTCCACGGTAACCCGATGGCTACTAATTAAATTTTAGAAATAAAATTTTGTTAAATGATTTAAGTTACTAAATTAACAAAATTATTAATTACTGTTTACTAATTACTGATTAGTACTAATTATTATTTACTAGTTAACAATTATAACTAATTATAATAATTAATCAATTAAACTAATTATTAACTAATTAATCAATTTAATTAACAATTATAATTAATTATTTACTAATAATCAATTTTTAAAAAAAATTGGGGGCAGCGTCTGTGGGAGACGTCCCCCTCTTGGGGTAGGCGTCCGCCGGAGATGCCTCCCTTATACGCCCCCAATTTTATTTTATTTTAATGAGAAGAAGTTGGAAATTTTACCGTATTCAAGTACACCGAGGCGTCCGGTGGCTTCTTTCCTGACCTCCGAGGCATTGTTTTTTATGATTAAGAGGAAGTTGAAAAGAGAGTGGTGGTGGAAGAGTGAAATGAAGAGAGATATATATAGAAAGGAGAGAAAGGCAAAACGGTAATTAACACAGTCTATTTAAGTAATTGCTCAACCCCAACTACATTTATAACTACTCAAACCCCTATTCAACTGAATCAACCCCCAATCGCCCCCATCCCTCTCCTCCAAACCGTAGCCCTTCTCTCTCCCCCCGATTTCAACTCCTTCCTCTACTGCTCTCCCCCTCCTCTACCTTTACGGATGGTGCGATTCTCATCTGGATCCTCCTCTAGCACGACCTCATTGCCTCCATAAGCTACGTACTCCTCCGATTTCTCGATCGTGGGGTTCTGCTGCAACCCCCCCCCCCCCCCCCCCCCCCCCATATCCCTCTCTCTCTTATCTCCATCTTCTAGTCTCTCTGTCCCCACCTTCCTCTCCATCCGACCAACCCAACCCAATTCCTACGTAACCCCCTTCCCCCAGCGTTAGTGACGATGAGAACGGCGGTTGGGAGCTCCGACGACATCGCGAGGGGAATTCACGACGAGGTACTCCATCCACTCGTGTTTAGAGTCTCGAAGGTCGGGGAAGGAGAGAGGAGGCGTTGGACAGGCCGACTGGCGTACCGCATGCGGGCTGGCATAGCGTGCTGGCCGCCAAGAGCGGTGCCAGAGACGCACAACAGTGGAGGGATGGAGTCGCGCATGGTGGCAGTGGTCCTCGGCCACTACATCCAACAACTGACCCCTGCGGTGGCGACGCGGGCCGGAGGGCCGGAGTTTGACTGGCTGGGGAGTTGGGTTAGGTAGTGGGTGGATAAGGTCAGATTAATTGCGAAGAAGCCCTTGGATTTTGGGTGATATTTGTTGAAAGAATTAAATGGATATTTTGCATTATATGGATGAGATTTGAATGTATTTGGTTAGTTAAAAAGTTAGTGGAATATTTGTGGAATAGACCAGTAGTTAATTGTATTTGTATAGCTAATAAGTAATTTGAAGATTTCAAAATAAATCCTGAACTTTTCATAATTGTGAGAAATAATTTAATTTAGGGAAAATTATTCTTTTTCCCTCGACTTTTCAGATACTTGCAGTAAATTATAGTTGTTGGGTAATTTACTATATTTTCCCCCTAAACTTATGAGAATTGTGATTTGTAAGGAAATATTAGTGAAATTACGCTTATGCCCTTGTACCCTTTTTGACATTGGATTTTAGAGATATGGTTTTACTTTGCAACTTTTATGATTCTCTATTTCTAGAATATTTAATACTCCATGTTTAGGTTGGGGTTGTGTGACTCGTGTTTTCGGGGGTAAATTGTGTTTACCCCTTGCCTAGTGAGATTGTGAGAGGTTCGTGGAACCGGTTGTCCACCCACTTTGTGAGAAGTAATTGTTGGAGAGCGTTGCTCAAGGACTCGGGCGTGGGGTGACAGTGAGATGACATGTGAGACACGTATAACTAGTTGTTAGGGTGTTTTCCCTGTGGTTGGGACAGTCTGGGATAATTTACTAGCATTGTGACGAGTGACCACTGGAGCTGGGCTTGCGGGCTCGGGTGTGTGGTTGGATTTCCGGAGCCAAATGTGGAACTGGTCAGCTGAATGTGTGTTGTTGGGGTAGTTGAATGTGGATATGCTTATATGTAATTTTGTGCGTTGAGATCGTTGAATGTGGAACCCAAGTGTGTCGTTGGGGTTGTTGAAGTGTGCACTTGGTCATGTTGTGAAATTAATTTTGGGTTGCTTCCCTGTTATGTATACTTGGATTTATTTGCCTTGTAATGAAGGTGTTTGGTGAAATGTGAGTTTGGGTTTAATTTGTTTGTTGGTACACTTTGTTGGATTGACATGCTAAGCTTCTGAGGGAGAATTTTCCTTTGGAAGAAAGGTGATCGATGGGATGCCCCAAAGAGATGTGTCTTCTTTGAAGAGAGAGATAAGGATGAGGACAGAGAAGTGAGAGACTAAAGAGAGTAGAGAGAAAAAGAGAGAGAGAGAGAGAGATAAGAATGAGGAGAGAGGAGAAAGAGAGATAGTAGAGAGAGAAGAGAGAGTAGAAAGAGGAGATCTAGAGAAAAAGAAATTAATAATATTGTGTTATTAAATAATGATTAACTTATTAGTGAAAAGAATGGGACATTTTTGCAAATTTAACAACTAAATACTAATTTTTTTGAAATTATTGATACTTTATTTTCACTCCTGAAGCAATTTGATACTTTTTGGACACATTGTTGTTATCACATTACACAATAGTAGACTAATTTTGAAATTTTAAATTTTAAACCATATTACCTTACAATTCCATAGTTTTCTTAATCTAGACAAAAAAAGGTCATGTAAAATTAGTAACTATTCATTTAGAAAATAATATTTTCGTATAAAATTAAGGTAGAAATCGATTAAATGTTTCACAAATATTAGTTATTAAGAAAATAACTTCTAACTCAAAAGCTTTTCTCTTACATAAAATAAGAGAACCTTTAATACCTGACCATGGGGTGATCGATGGTTAGAACGAAGATAAATATTTTACATGAAAGTTGTATTTTCTAAATTTATAAGTAAGCTTTCTTAGACGATCGAGTATTGGTTACACAAATAATTTTTGATATGATAAATAGCAAAAATAATTTCGAGTAATGGTTAGAAGTTAAGTTGTTTGGAATGATTGTTTGTAATTTCTGACGTGTTTCTATTTAAATGTTACATGAAGGTATTGTTTATTTACATGAAACGTTGTCAATTTTACATGAAGCCTGCAAAACACGATAAAATATATATGAAGTGTAAGGGTGATTTGGGTATAAAAGTTCAAAATTTGTCCCAAAGTAACAAAACCAATAATGTGGCTAAAAGTGTCAAATAGCAATATGATTGAAATCAAAGTGTCAATTTACCGTTTTACGATCATTCCTACTTTTACATAAATAGCAATATGTCTGTTGTTTGGAAACAAAACTCCATAATTAAACTGAATTGTTATTAATCGTCGAAAAACTACTTAAATTATTCGTACGAATTATTATTTTGCTCTTCTCTCGTTTCTACTTATATAACTCTTCATTTCACTCTCCTTCCACCATTCTCTTTTCATCTTCCTCTTATAAACATCAAGACGAATGTCTCGGAGGTCAATAAAGGAACCAGCGGATGCCCTGGCGTACTCGAATCTAGTAAAATGTCTCATTTATTTATATAAAAAATTAATTTTTTTGGGGTGGGGCGTCCACGGGAGCCGTCCGGCCATTGGGTGAGGGGACCTGCGGCGGACGCCCACCCATTGGGGACGGCTCCCCCCCCCCCAACGTATGTTTAATTGAGTAGGGATTAAGAGTAATTTGATTAGATAATTAAGGTGTAACATCCCAGAAACAGTGGAAATTTTAAGCTTTTAATAAAGACATAATCAAAGGATATCAACATTAAACACAAGGAACGCTACTCGAATACACATATAAAATAAGGTGGTGTACCGTATACAAGAGTTGTCAAAAGAATGACTACATCAAAATACAATATACATATATACAAATAGTCATAATAACCTCAAAATAGACACGAGGACCCGACTCCAAAATGCACTCGTCCTCAGTCACCACCCAAACAGCTCCCTAAAGGGAACCTGAAATAAAACATAACAACAATGTCGTGAGTTTCCATAAGGAAACCCCATATGCCAAACTCACCTACATGCAATACGAAACATGACATATCATACTAGTATCATGCAAAACAAAAATCATAACAGATCATTCCCCAAACGGGTCATCGGGTCATAAATCATAACAGTCATTTCCTCAACCGGGGTTCATTAATCATACGTCTAGTTTTAGATATCCGTAGATACCCACCGCAGGCACATGCGGTCATACGGAAAGTACGCGACTTACCCTCACTCACAGCTACACTAGTCATATGGGTTCGGTAAAGGTCGCACGCACTTCCAAGTCATCATCAGATCTAATCAGTGGTTGAAGACCACAATCCGCTAGAGTCGTCACTCTGGTCGGTCATACTCGCAAGTCGTACCACAGCTGGACGATCATACTCTCCGGAACAACATCGGTCGGTCACATTCGCCGGAACAATATCGGTCGGTCATCTCCGTCGCCACACATGCTAAGGCACAGAACTCTGTTACGCAAGGGCTAACAGTCATCTCCGTCGCCACACAGGCTAAGGTCATCTCCTTTGCCATAAAGGCTAAAGTCATCTCTATCGCCACACAGGCCAACAATCATCATGCTCCTTAGAGCTATATCATATAGATCATGCAAAGGGAAATATGGTCCCACAGGTCTACTGCCTAGGTCTCAATACATATGTCATATCATGGGAACATAAGCAGTAAATGCAATCCACACACCAACGCGTTCATAAAACAAACATACTATTTCAGTGCTCCAACGGTCGACCGAAGAAGGTCATACGGTCAACCGGTTGGTCATTAAAACCGATAATTGGTTCGAACCACGATCAAACGGTCGAACCAAGCAATCATCAAAACGGTCGAACAAATGTCTCTGGACGGTCGACCGTTTAGAAGGTCTACGTCACAAAATAATATTAAATATCACATCCCCAATAGTCGAACAACAATGGGCTTCCGGTCGACCGAAAAACATCAGGGACTTCAACATTCCTCTAAATCATCGCCGGTCGACCGAAATATGAATCGGTCGAACCCTACTTAAGTTATCTTCAGTCGTCGGTCGAATAAAATCAATGAGCGGTCGTTTAGAAGGTCTAGACTCCAACCGACTTAACTACATGTACGATTAGTCGAACAGGTGAACGGGCGTTCGACCATTTAGATGGTCAACGCCCTCAACCAACCTACAATAGTGTCTTCGGTCGAATGGCAAAGGGGACCCGGTTGACCGAAAACACTCAAGGTCTTCATTTTCTCACTCGAAATGCACAACCGGTCGACCACCCTAGGTATCGTTTGACCGGTGCGAGAGATAAACGTCCAAATTACCCTACGACCGGTCGACCGAAACAGAGCAGAAACTCTGCTGCACTAACTCCGACGAGCCATTTGGCCTACCGTCGAACACTCAAACACTCACACAATCTTAGGTGAGCGTAAAGGCAACGTTTGACATACCTTGGAAGCTTGAAAAAGGTTCAGAAGAACGATGATCGATTCCACATCAAAGAGTTTTTCTCCGGCGAAATGGCGAACTCGACTTCGATAGAAACCAAAACTCCTTCCGCTTCTTCTCCTTCTACTCTTCTTGCTTCAAACTTCTCTCAAATCTCTTTCTTTTCTCAAACTCCTCTTCTCATCAATAACCTCAACCTCTTCCACCACTCAACTTTCCTTCTTCTTCTTATTTTGTTGGATCCATTGCAAGAGAAAGAGATAAAAATATGAAAAAGTGAGAAGAAAAGAGTATATATACTCTTCCAACTCAAATCTCAACACTCCTCTTCCCACCTCGAACACCTCTCCCCCTCCATCAACCTCAAGCTCCACCTAAGAGTCAAAACCCAAATTGACAACCTTAACTTAATTAATTTAATTATTAAAGTTGGGTTCTCACATAAGGAGTCATTACGATCCTACATTTGATATCAGAGGATAGGTGCTAAATTTCATCTATTAATCGTAGATTAGCATGGCTAGCACATCTAATCATGTAGAGAGTGTTTGTATAACTAGACCTCCTTTGCTTAATGGGTCAAATTATGACAATTGGAAGAATAGAATGAAAATTTTCTTGATTTCAAATGACCTTAAGTATTGAATTTTTTTACAAAACCTTTACACACCCAAAATGAAGAAGAACTTGCCACTTTAATTAGAGTTAAAATGAAAGAATATGAGATGAGCTCTAGTATAATGAACATTCTATTTTGTGGTTTGAATGAGGGTGAATATAATAGAATTAGGGGTTGTGAGAGTGCACATGAAATATGGCATAGATTACAAATGCATCATGAGGGTGATAGCAAAACAAAAGATACAATAATTAGCCGCCTCATGCATAAATATGAAATTTTCACTATGCAAAATTAGTGTGAACATAAGCAAAATGAACACTCACTTCACCGATATCACTGACTCTCTTTGTGTTCTTGGAAGAAAAATTAGTGAAGGAGAAATGGAAAGGAAGTTCCTATGATCACTCAACAACGATTGGGAAGACAAAGTTATTGTTATTGATGAAGTTCATAATCTTTCAAAACTAAAGATATAAAGGCTAATTGGAAATTTCATGGCTTATGAACTTCAAATCAATCATCAAAAGGAGAAAGAAGCCTCGAAGATGAAATCAACCATGGCATTACATGAAAATTTTGATGAACCAAGGATGAGAATACAAGAAGAAGAAGACATTGAGGTTCTTGCCAAAGACTTCTTCAAATACCTCAAGAAAGATAATGTAGAAATGAGATAAAGAGGAAAAAGAAGTGAAAAGAATGAAAAAGAAAATGAGAAGGAGAGTGAAAATGAGAAGAAAAAGGAGAGAAGGGGAGAAGAAGAGAAAAGAGAAGAAAATGGAAGCTCACAAAACAACTTAGGATGATTTTTCATCATCATCTTCTCTACAAAGTAGAAGAGAAGTTGCCCACACATGCTTCATGGCTATACAAGATGAAGAAAGTGAGGTAGCCTCTAACTCTTGTTCTAGTAATTCTAATTCTTGCTATGTTAAGTCTTATTCTAGCGATAGCTCATGTTCTAAACAAGAAACATATAATTTTGATGAGCTTCAAAGTGCCTTTCATGATTTAGTTAAACAATATGATATCATTTGTGATAATAATTAGAATGCTACAAAGACTATCAATGGTCTCCAATTCCAAATTGAAACAATCACAAATGAAAATAATGAGGTGATTGCTAAACATGACATCATGCATTAGAACTTGCTAATCGAAAAGCAATACTATTGATGTTGAACAACTAGATCTTAGAGCTTCTAATGTGCAATTAAGATCTTCACTAATGGAACAAAATGCTTGACGTGCTTCTAGGTAGTCAAAGACAATCATTAGATAAGCATGGTTTAGGATACAATGTTAAATTGAAAAACCATGTATCTCATACTACTTTAAATGACAAACATTTTGTTAATTAAAGTTTCTTAAGTGTGTGGGCTCCCAAGGTTGATGTTCAAGGACCAAAATTTGTTTGTGTACCTAAATCTACACTTGTATGCACTTAGAGATGGAAGATCGGTAGTGACCGGCCAAGCATGAAGAGTCAAATATCAAGCCGGTTACACTATCAAAAGAAAGATGGAACCAACAATAGAGGAATGCATGTTGGGTAACAATCTTTAATACTCCTAAGCATATAGATTTGGTTCCAATATGAAATTGAATCCTTAATTAATTGTCATATCTTTTATCTCAATCATTGATCAATTAGGATAAGCTTAATGTACCTTACTAAAGGAGAGAAAAATGAATCTTATGCCTAATTGATATTTTATTCATAGCATATCTTAAAAGGGGGGTAAAACATCACATGCTTATTTGTCCATATATGTTTGATGTTAAAAAGGGAGAAGAAAAATTGAGCTTAAATGTTATATCCTATTTGTCCATATCTTTTAAATGAAGTAATGAATTGCAAATTTTAGGGGGAGAAAATTCATTACATAAGGGGTGAAGAAATAGGACATCTCATGTTTACATATATTGATTTTTTGATTGATGTCAAAAGGGAGAAGAAAATTTAAGTTGAGATTAATTGAATGAAAACTATGCAAATTCATAGGGGGAGCTTCATATATGCATAGTTTACAAATTTAAATTTCAAGTATTAAGATATACGTTGCCATCATAAAAAAAGGGAGATTATTGCTTTTTGGCGTTAATCCGTGTTTGAAGATTTAATCAACCTAATCTTAATCACAATCAAATGTAGTGCAGCACACATCATGCATAGAAGATATATTGTATTGTGCTAACATCAACAGGTGATCAAGACTCAAGAAGAATGGATTTGGAGTACAGACATGTAATCAAATCTATTTGAAGACATGTAATTTTACATTATTTTGACCATACAATAGTTAAAATCTACTCACAAATACACTAGGTTCCTTATAGAAATTACACACAAAACCTTAGTTGGTAAATACTTAAAACCAAAACCTAGTTTTCCTATGCTAAACGGACGACCGAATTAGTTCTCAGTTCAACCGTTTATAACAGAGTCCTTGAATGAATTTTCTTTGCTTTACCGATCGATCGGTTTTGAGCTTTCGGTTGATCATTCTCGTATTTTTTGGATGATCGCTAACCTTGTCGTATTATACAACGGTCGTATTCGTATATATTCAACAAACCCCTAGAATACAATTGGTCACTGGTCGTACGTTGATCTTAGAACGGGGATGAAAATATTTCTTGAGCCCAAAAGTTCTTGTTTTCGGTCAAAGAAACTTTCATTGTGTTCGACCGTTCATTTGTGTGAGACCAATTTGGTTCGACCAAAGCTTAAACTTGTTCGAATGTTTCCTTACCATTGAGGAAATGCTCGACCGGTTACCCCAATTCGGTCGATCGTTGAGGGATAGAATTGCAGATATTCAATTTTTGTTTTGTGTATCTTACACACAAATCAATCAAATTTTCCCCAACACCTAGAAACCTTTAGGAGCTTATAAATAGAGGATCAAACACATTGTTTAGATTGTTAAGATCGTGGACCCCTAATTCTAATCACTTTTAAGTTAATTTCTACTTGATTAAACAATATGATGTGCAACGGAGTAAACAAACAAACGAGTAGAGAAAATGCAAACCACACAAATGGACTCATGGATTAAACAATAAAGAGGTTCAGCCACCCTCCTACGTCCTCTCTTGCAAGCTCCGCTTGACACTTCGAGCACCGCACATGTCTTCACTATCTGCTCCCTGTTTCGGGCCGGGAGACAATGTCTTTACACAGCAAGCTCCGCGAACAGTCCTCGCGAGCTTGGTTTCTTCCTCTTACAACCTGAGCGGGAACACTTCGGGTTTTCGCCAAAATCCTTGCTTCTTTGACAACCAAACTTGTTGAGTGGAACACATTCTCTGACTTGAGCACACTTAAATATGATTTGGAACTAAACTGTGGATATGAAGGCTTTGAGTGGTTGGATTGATCTCTCTAATGTGGGAGGCAAATAGTAGTAGGAGAGTTGTTTAAATAAGGTTGGGGAACCTCTATTTAGAAGCTCTAAGAGAATTATAGTCATTGTGTTAAGTGTGGTAAAATATTGCGTAAGAAACATAAAAAAAAACTCAGCACATTGATTTGGTCAAGTTCGGTCAACCGGAGTCCGTCCGGAAATTGAATCCAGAAAAGTCCAGGAATAAAACGATCGACCCAGCAAGGGACGGTCGAACGAAAATGGGTTATAACTTAAGTTCACTTAAGTGAACGGTCGAACTAAAATTTGGGACAGTCGACCATTCCGGGAGTTTTGGCAAGAGTAAATGATATATCGGTCGACCATAAAGCAAAGTCCGACCGTTGAAGAAAACAATAAGTCTAACGGTAAATGACATGTGTCGACGATCGATCGAAAAGGTCACGGTCAACCGGTTGAGCTGGGTAAATCACTTTTAGACTAACAGAATAAACTAAACATTCAGTCGACCGGAGAACTTTTGGTCGACCGATTTGGCACAAGCAGTTTTAGGTTAAGGTTTAGTGATTTCCCAATCTAAGTTTAGGTGACCTATTAAAGACCAATTAATCTGAGATTTTGGGTGTGACTTTTATAAGGAACCTAGTGCTTATGTGATTAGTTATTTACTCTAGTATGCTCAAGTATACAACGTTCCTAAGACTCAAAAGAAATACACAACTACATGTCTTCAATAAGTTTGATTACATGTCTTGACTTGAGTTCCTTTCTTCCTTGAGTCTTGATCACTTGTAGAAGTTAGCACAAGGTAATATATATGTTATGCCTAATGTGTGCTACTCTACTTTGGATTGTTATTAATATTAGGTTGATTAAATCATCAAAACATAGATTAAGGCCTAGAAGCCAACATAGACAACTCTCTCAGATTGTCTCAGTCCTTTGTTAAAAGAAGTAGCAGTTTCGGTGAAAGCCTGAAGCATCCCTCTCAGATTGTGAGAGGAGGAAACCAAGTTCGCGAGGTTGTTTACGGAACTTGCATTGTAAAGGCGTTCTCTCTCGGCCCGGAACAGGGAGTGAATAGTGAAGTGGGGAGCGGAGCTCGTGGAGTCGAGCGGATCTTGCAAGAGAGGAAGTAGGCGGAAGACCGAACCTATATAAAAGCACCCGTGTCCATTGTGGTTTGCATTGCTTTTCCTTACTTTCTTTTGAATTGTTTCTGCTGCATCTATTGTTTAATTGAGTAGGGATTAAGAGTAATTTGATTAGATAATTAAGGATCCATTATGATCCTACAGTATGTAGGTCAACCACTTCGGTATTTAACAATAACACCGATGTGGTACGTAGAACATACCACGTCGGCCGCACCTAGCCAACCGACGCAGATGTACTATTATTAAAATAAGAAATTGAAAAAAATAATAATAGGACATACCACATCAATTTGTTGGTAAGTGACCGACGTGGTCTGTAGACACACCACGTCGGTTCAAACTAAAGGCCGACGTGGTATGTCTTTTTATTAAAAAGACAATTTTGGAAAAAAACAAATAATAGAATATACCACGTTAGTTAGTTAGCAAAGAACGCCGACGTGGTATTCCCTTTCCTAAAAAGACATTCTACGTCGATTTCTACGACATAATCGACGTGTTATGTCCTTAAATGAATTTTATTGTTTTATTCTGACTTTATTTTAAATTTCACATAAAAGTCCCTACGATTGAAACAAAAATGCAGCACATAAAATTCTCTGCAATTGAAGTAGACATATACCACAACATTCTGATCAACGCATATAAATAATGATTGTACTTTACCCAATGTAATATTACATATATCTCCCTTTATATTAGGATCCTTGAAATGTATATACCAAAAATGTCACACACACACACACACACACTATATATATATATATATATATATATATATATATATATATATATATATATATATATATATATCAGTTAATCTATTACACATAATCTCAAAATTTATAACATGTACATCCAACAGAAACAGACGTACACTTGAAAAAATTGAAGTTGTTGATTTCCCATGTTTTTCATCACTATTTTGTGAATCTGTCCTGACTTGGTAGATATACGAGAAATCTAGGTGTAGGTTTAGATTCCTCTCGTCGCGTTGGTCAATTTGAGTACAAATTCGACGTAATCCCTCTAGACTCGTGGAGAGACTTTTAAGTTTATGCATCATTTCCAGCGGGATTAATCATTTATTAGAGTCCAATTGACTTTCTATTTGGTACATAATCCTTATTCAAACTCAGTTATCTTTATTCCTGAGATATATGTAAACATACTTGAGTAGCACTAGTAGAGGGTCAACTTAAACAAATATATCATCGATATTACACATGATATGCTACTAATCAAATACCGTACACTTACATTTTGCTAGTCCCGAGCAAAACAAAGAAAGTGAAAATTTGAAAGAAATGAAAACATACGAAAAACAAGAGATCATAACTCATTTTTGTATGAATTACAGTTGCACTTAGCACGTGCAACAATCCGTTAAACCTCCTTGTCACCAAGGAGGAGGAGTGGTGTCTCTAGAGAGTTTTCAACGGATATACCCACAAATCCAAACCGATGCATTATTCACCTAAGCAACACGACTCGATGGATCCATCGCCTAACTAGGGACACTCCTATCCCCATCACTAAATGATCTAGTGGACGAGAGTATGTAGAACCACTCCATATCGGTGACCACAAGTCCGTCAGTGGTGAAGTCAGAATTGGTGTCGGAATTGAGGAGGGAATGGAATTTTCAATGAAAGTGACCCTCTCCTTAGGAAAGGCCTAGGGGAGGAGTGCCAGGGATGGTGGCAGGGGTATCAGTCACCCGCCAGAGGATGGCGTAGGACCACCACTCCGTACGGGACTGGAAGAGACAATGGAGGCAGTTGCGAAGGGTGAGGGGTTGGAAGGGGTGGAAGTGATGAGTCTTGGGACATCAAATTTTCCATTGGTGGTGAAGTCAATCGCTTGGTGGCTAGATTAGCTTTACCTTTCTCTTCTCCCAATCGCTTGCTTTCTATGCTCTTCCTTTTTTATGGGAGAGAGTGCCTGGTTTATGTGGCTTGTGATTATGCAATGTATATAAAGAGAAACAAAGGATCTTTTGTGGGATGCTCCAGATTGAAGGGTCATTCAAAACTTAGTTGCTTCTTATTTTTCCACTAGGTTGTGTTTGGTTAGAGCTCCTCAGTACCCAACTTCTCTTTGAATCTAGCTTCATGCAATGATGATAAAGAAGTTGCTCTTCACCCTAAGCCCGTGGAGATGTTTGGCTGGGAGAAGAGTGGGTAGAGGAGATGATATCCAATCCAAAGGTAATACCCGAAAGGCCCCCGTACAAATTTTCTTCTTCCAAAGTTTTTGCATGTTTAGAATCATTTTGTTAAATAATAAAAGGATATATTAAAAAAACTATATGTGATCGGACAAAACTATATATATTAAAAAAATCAATATTATGTTGAACTTTTGTATTTTCTCCAATTTGAACTACAACTTTGAAAACACACATGAATATTCTACATGCATACTTTTTTCCAACAAATTTGTAGGACAAAATGAGGAATTACATCAAAAGATCAAGGGTAGTACGGTCTGAAAGTCAAAATTATTACAACTACAGTAACCAGAGCTGCTCAAAGCACACCCACCACAGCTTCAAAATTTCACCTTGATATCCGCACTGGCTCCTCTAATTTCCTCTGAATCCCTCCTGTTTGGATCGGTCTTCAGCAGAACTTCAGCTCCGGGGTGGTGGAGGAGCTGGCTTCGCCTCCAACCAAACGACCATTAATAGCCGGTGATTTTCATTTTCAACTTCTCTGATATGTCCTTGTGTGTCCTATATGTAACGTCTCTTCACATGAGAAATAAGACAACTAGCATGAAGGGTTCTAACTACAGGATACAACTGTGTTCATAATTTTACTTTGTTTTAATTTGCATTTTTAGTAGTTAATTCGTGGTCTGATTCTAGAATAAATATGATACATTTGTGTTTTGAAAAATCAAATTTACCTTAATTTAATTCTAGAATAACGAGACCAAAAATATGTTTATTTGCATTTACGGTTGTAAATAAGTATTATTGGAATATGTATTTTACCAATTTGAAGGACTAATCCCCGTTGATAAACGAAACATGTTGTGGGACCCTGACTCCTGATATTGTGTTGTGCACATATTTGTACTGTAAAACGATTACGAACAATTGTAATGTTTTAGCCTTTAGGCCCAACCAATTGCGATTCGGTCACGTGGTTTTGTTGGGGTATTGAGTTTTCACCTCGTGTGGAAATGGGTAGGAGTCTAGGAGATTCTCGTCATCTTGCCCACCTCATATGTTTTTCTTTTGTTTTATTTTTTTATTTTTTGCTAAACGTGAAGTGCACGGCTGTCAGACTTCTCAACTCACGTTCCATCAGATACTATTATACCACGTGAAGTATCGACAATCCATCACAGTTTTTTCCGTACAATGATTGATGTTGCTGAATCGGGTATCGAACTCCGTCAAGTCAGCTTACCTTCCTCTAAATGGGAATTGGAATTGGTGATGTCATACAGAAATGCCACTACGCAGCAGTAGAGCTGCGTACAGACGACGGGTGAATCCGTACATTAATCCATATAGTTAAGTACTTTGAAGAACTATATATATTGTCGTAATTCAAATTTTGTCGATTTGAATATTTTTAAAATCTTTTAACTTTTATAGTTTTTCGTAATTATTGATACATTATTTTAACTTAAGTTTCATTTTGATACTTTTAGGACACATTGTTTTATCCCTTTTTTTAGACTAATTTTGAAATTTTAAACCATAACTAACCTTACAATTTTCATAGTTTTCTTGATTTGGATAAAAAAAAATGTCATGTAAAATTGGTAACTATTCATGGGAAAAAACAATATTTTCGTGTCAAATTAAGGTAGAAATGCATAAAAAGTTTCTTAAACATTAGTCATTAAAAATAAATTCTAACTCAAAACATTTTCTCTCGCATAAAATAAGACAATCTCTAGTACGTGACCATGGGGGTGATCGATGACATCACAATTAGAATGGCGATGACCAAAATGAAAATTTTACATGAAAGTTGTGTTCTCTACAATTATGAGTAAGCTTTTTAAGGGTATGTTTGGATATAGTGGTGTCTCGGTTTGAGTTTCCAGACATGACGTTTGAAAACTTTTGGAGACTCCAACGTTTGGGTATGAAAAATCTAGTCGTAATTTTTTTTGTTTGGACGCTCAATTTTTTGATGTGTCGGTGATATCCTTGTCCAAAATCCAAATTCAATCCCACATGTTGTTTGGGTGTTTTGATTCTTGAGTTTGTGTTTTGCATGTATGAGATGCAACCATGCTTCAACGGTAATGCTGGTACTATATATATGAATGATTTTGTTTTCTTTTTTGTTACACACTCATCTCACTTATAATTTCAATGTCAATTTGTTGGCAAAGTATAAGTAATATTAATTATCTTTTAAATAATTTTTCATATAAGCATCTGATATTGATACTGCATAAACACCACTCAACCTATATAAAATTTTGATTAGAAGTAAATAATGAATATTGATAAAATAGTTAATTTAACGGTGAGTGAAAATAGTTTCAAGTGAGTCAAATGACACTTAACAACAATCTAACAAAAAACAAATACCGACTAGCTTTTAACAAGTTTTTCTCCTTAAACACATTCACAAGCTTTTGAAATACCCCAGGCATCATACGACAGGAGTCATAACATACTCTATAATGACCGGACAACATGTCGGCAACTATATCACTACCAGTGAAGGGTGCGGTGTCTTCCAACCTCCTATTGTAATATAGATTTGAATACTCTTGCACTGCAGCAAGAGTCGTCATAACGGTCGTATCCAACATATCTTCGCCAGATGATTCTGATTCACTCGACTCAGTTTCATATTCACTCGATTCAGTTTCATATTCACTTGATTCAGTCATAGCATTTTCGGATTCACCTGACATTTTAACCTTCTCTACCAATGACACTATAAAAAAACAAAAAAAATTGTCCCCTGGGGGCGTAGTGGACTGGTTAGGGGTTAGTGCGACGCATGTTCAAACTCCCACTCCGCATGTCAAATGTCCCCTGTGCAAACGGCGTGGACCACCTCCAGTTTAGAGTCACAACCCGTCTAACCTAAGTAGACGGGGGTACCAAAAAAATCTGGATCATAAAAAAAATGACACTATAAAATCAAAGAATAAACCACAAGTACCGTATTATAAGTTTATCACTAAAATCTAAAATTAAAGGGAACTCCACTAGAGAAGAAAAAAAACCTATTTGCATTTCAATCTGCAATGACATGCTCTGACATAAAAAAAGGAATAAATGGAAGATGGGTAGAAATAAAAAAATTCAGATCGTCAAAAAGCCCCAACCCCAAATCGGGTTTTAGGAAAGGAAAAATAACTACCTCAACATCACAAACACAACCAATGCATAAAATAATCTCTAAAAATCCTGAAATTAGATAGAAACCCATTCTATTATGTATTCGACTAGCAAAAAAACACCAAATCTAGAAATACCATGTATTTGACTAGCAAACAAACTCCAAATCTAGAACACATGAGGTGAAAAAAAGTAAGAAATCAAAACATTTTCAAGTAGAAAAAAAAACAAAAATCTAGGATGAAATCAAAACAAAATCAACTGGTGAAAACCCCACACCTAGAATCGGATTATTTTGAAAAAAATAATCCGATTCTAAATATCGTCGCCACAAACCTTGCAACTCTAGATAAGGAGAGGAGAAGTAGGGTTTGGGAGAGAAAGAAGGTGACATGTAAATACAAAAAAACAAAACGGTGAAATGGTCCATTAACCCAAAAAACATGCATCTCATCCAGTAGCTAACTCACCCCAGCGTCTCATTTTGTATTGGGGCGTCTGGTGTGTGACGTCAAACGCAAACCTGATTTCTGGTTGTTTGGTACAACAAAATGACGTCTGGAATTTGTGTTTGCCGCAAACGTTATAATATGTGTTACTAGACGGACCCTAAGATGAGTGTTGCTTACACAAATCATATTTGATATGACAAATAACAAAATATAACTTCAAGTAATGGTTAAAAGTTGATTTTCTTAGAATAATTAAGTTTGTATTTTCATTACCTGTGTCTATTTAAATGTTACATGAAGGTATTATTTATTTACATGAAACGTTGCAAATTTTATATGATGTCTTGTTTCTGCAAAACAAACATAATATACATGGAGTGTAAGGGTGCTTTGGGTAAAAAGTTCAAAATCGGTCCCAAAGTGACAACCAATAATGTGGCTAAAAAAGTCAAATAACAATATGAGTGAAATCAAAGTGTCAATTTACCATTTAACAATCATTCCTATTTTTCCACATAAAATGTCTATTGTTTTGTAACAAAGACTACATGATTAAAATCTAAAAGCAACATACGGAGATATGTTGATTTCTACTAGGCCTGGAAGCCTACCACTCGTGCAATAAGCCAATGACCCTACTAAATTTATAAAAACCTACAGGTTGGCAAATGATCCCTCAGATGAAGAAATTAAGGAGATTTACTTGTTGGCTAGAATTCAAGAGGAAGCCCAAGAGCAGCAGAGCGAAAGGAGGAAAGAATGAGGGAGGTGGAGGTGTGTGTTGAAAATAAAAGGAAACTTCTCATATTTTGGCTCAGAGAATCTCTCATCATAGCTGTTACCCAATTACACCCACAAATTCAGCAAACCAGATCACGCATACAAGGAAACACAATTGGTTACCCCCACTCCAATCATACAAGGAAATCTCTCTAACGGGCATATATGTACTGTAATATATATACACATTGTATCTGTAATTCAAACATAATATACAAAAATAAACCTTTCTTCTCCACGTCTTCACCTTACATAAGGGGGTTGAAGGCCAATATAGCCCGACCTCAGACTCTAGAAACAAAACCATGACAGACAACATTAGAAACCAAACCGACGCGAATTGTTCCTCGCGTCTCATCTCAACACTCTTCAATGACACAAACTACCTCTCATGGGCTCGCGCGGTCACTCTCTCCCTCAGCGGCAGGAGGAGAGTTGGCCACATCACGGGGGAAAACAAAAAAACCCGAAGGCATTGGGACAGAAAGCAAGCAAGAGGAATGGCAAAACATGGATCACCTGGTCATGTCATGGGTGATCGGATCCATGCAACCCAACATCGGGGAGATCTTCCTCTATGAAGACAGTGCATAGGAGTTGTGGGAGGTCATCCATGAGCACTACAGGAAGGCACACAACTTCGCGCATGTCTTCAAAATCAAGCAAGAAATAGCACAGACTCGTCAAAATCAAAGAGGCATCACGGAGTATCTCGGGACTCTCAGAAAAGTGTGGGACGAGTTAGGGGTGTATGAACCCCCCGACTACCGACGCTAAGGTGATCCAACAACGCACGGAACAAGACCGCATCTACCAATTATGTGGTGGGCCCAGATATAAGCTACGAAACTATACGAAGCCAAGTGCTCATGGCACCTGAGCTCCCGTCCCTTGCTGCAGTCACCGCGATGATCCAACGCGAGGAAACTCGACGGAGGACCACCACTCATCCGCAATGACATATCCAAACTGAAACTGAAGGTGAAAACCATGCATTTCTCGTCGGAAATCAAAAGGACGAGCACTGCGAAAATTGCAAAAAATCTGGACATAATAAGAACAACTGCTGATTTCTCTATCCACACCTCCGACCCCCAAAAGATAGCGACAGAAGAGGAGGGGAAGGGAGAAACAACATGAGATCATCGGGCGTCGGCGGCTACAACACCACCATGGGAGGCGGCGGCCACCAGACTAACCCTAACCTTTTTTTCTTGCAGAGCACATATGGAAAAAACGGAGGCGGATCGTGTAGCCTTTATACTGTGGGTGATCCAAACTTATACACGCGGGCTTTGTGGGCTCGAGTAGCATGGTCTTAGGCTCAGGCAACGGAGGCAGACCAAATGGAAACCCAGAGCAACTTAACCAACTTGTGGCACACTTAACAAGTTTTTTGCAAAACTCCCCACAGCCTTCAGGTAATTATGCAGGTATAATAAACTCTTTAGAAAATTACACTGCTTTATTTTGTGGAAATAACTCTAGCAATAAAAAATGGATTATTGACTTAGGTGCCACCGACCATATGACCGGAAACCCTACTCTATTAACTAACATTAAAAATAATTTAAAACTTCTTGACAAATTTGTAACTGTTGCAAATGGAAATCATGTACAAATTAAAGGAATAGGTGACATGAAATTATTAAACCAAATGGCTAAAGATGTTCTTTATGTACCAAGTTTTGACTCTAATTTGCTATCTGTGGCCAAACTCACAAAAAAATTAAATTGCAATATTATCTTCACTCCTCTTGATGTTGTCTTCCAGGATCGTGTCACAGGGAAGACGATTGGTAAAGGGACCCTCATCAATAATTTATATGTTCTAGACTCCAATAACAAAGTGTTGCATGTCGAAAAAGGAACCAAACATGATCTTTGGCACGGGCGGATGGGGCACCCGTCTCATTTAGTTCTAAAAATGTTATTTCCTTTTATTAATTCTGAAATAGTGTGTGATGTTTGTAGTCTGTCAAAACAAACTAGATTACCTTTTCATTTATCCACTAATAAAGCAGGTCAACCTCTCCAGATAATTCACTCCGACATTTGGGGTCCTGCTCCAACCGAATCATATAATGGGTTCAAATACTTTATTACCTTTATTGACGATTTTTCTCGTACCACATGGATTTACTTATTTAAATTAAAATCTGATGCCTTCAATGTTTTCTGTGGATTTGTTACATTTGTAGAAAATATGTATAATTTCAAAATTAAAATCCTTAGATCAGGCAACGGTTCTAAATATACTGATAACAATTTTCAAATTAAAATTAAAAATTAACAACGTTTTAATTTTTCAAAATTAAAATCCTTAAAAGATTAGAATAAAAAATTAAATGCTAAACACAACTCATCTTATGTCATTGATAGTCACGTTCTTGAAAATGATAAGAATGACTTGCTTAAGAAACTTGATGAATCATATCTTGAAAGCAAGAACTTATTGAATGACTTGACTTGCATGAATAACAAATTTGTTGAATTAGAGGTTCACATGCATGAAATGAATGAAAATCACATTTCCTTGTTGATTGAAAATCTAAAATGCATGACGAAACTCTTGTGCATAAAAACGATGAACTTAATGCTAAAAATGAAACATTGATTAATGAATTGCATAAGTTTACTAATGGCAAGAAAAACCTTGAAATGATTCTAGGAAAATCAAAGACAATCCTTAGACAAGTATGGTTTAGGCTATAATGTTTTTATGTTAAAAATTATCTTATTCATGATAGTATAAATAGAAAGCATCATATTGCCATGAAAAGAACCTCAAGTGTTTGGTTACCTAAATCCACTTGGGTATGGGTACCAAAGACAAAATTGAATGGACCCAAACAAATACCAAAATCTACACTTGTAGGTACCTAGAAGATGGGACATCGGCAGTGACCGGCCAAACATGAAGAGTCGAATATCAAACCGGTTGCACTATCGAAAGGAAGATGGAACCAAAACAATGAGGAATGTAAATTGGGTAACTTCTTTAATCCTCCTAAGCTAAAGTATTAGTTCCAATATGATTATGAATGCTTAATTGTCGTATCTTTAGTTTCATACAATTGCATCTCACTAAGGGGAAGAAAAACATCATATGCCTATATGTCCATATTCAAGTGATGTCAAAGGGGAGAAAAATTGAGCTTAATTGATATATCGCATTCATATTGATAGGGGGAGCTTAATAAATATCATTTACATGAAGTAATGAATTGCAAAATTAAGGGGGAGCAAATTCATTACATTAGATAAGAGGTTAAGAAATTAGACATCTCATGATCATATCGTTTAAATTTTGATTGATGTCAAACGGAGAGAAGAAACTTGAAATTAAGATTAATTGAACAAAAACTATGCACATCCATAGGGCAACATCATATATGTATAGTTTACATATTGAAATTTCAAGTATTAAGATAGAGGTTGCCATCATCAAAAAGGGGAAGATTATTGGTTTTCGGCCTTAATCCGTGTTTTGATGATTTAATCAACATAATCTTAATCGCAATCAAATGTAGTGTAGCACGCATAATGCATAAAAGATATATTGTATTATTCGGCCGATTACCTTTTGAAGCACCTTTCGTTCGACCGATTACCCATACCCTAAACAAAAACCCATGAACGGCTGACCCAACAATTTAGTTTGATCGTTCACCTAAGTGATAGTCGTTTAGGTTCGATCGATGATTTGTTGGTTTGAACAATGTTCCGGTAGGCGACCGCCTAGGCGGTCGCCCCTCGCGGTGGTCGCCTGGGCGATCGCTTCGCCTAAGCGATCGCCTAGGCGGTCGCCTACCGGAACATTGTTCAAACCAACAAATCATCGATCGAACCTAAACGACTATCACTTAGGTGAAAGATCAAACTAAATCATTTCCTGATTTTTTATCTTTTTTATAAAATTAAATTAAATTAAAAAAAAAGACCGCCCAGACTTGGGCGGTCGCACAACCGCCTAGGCGATCGCCCAGGCGACCGGACGCCCCCGGTCGCCTAGGCGGTCCCAAAACATTGGGTTTGAATGTTTCCTATGTTTCATGGAAACGGTTGACTGTTCCTCTCGTACCAGTCGACCAGTTGAGACAGATTTGCTGAACTTAAGTTCTTTTTTGTATATCTTACACAAACTTCAACCAAATCTTCTCCAATGGCTAGAAATCTTTAGGAGCTTATAAATAGAGGTTCCCCAACCTTATTTAGTTATCTCTCACAATTCCAATTGTCTACTACACTAGAGAGCATTTTCCAATCCTCAAAACCCCAAATCATATACTCTAAGCCTTAAATTCCACACCCTTGATCCAATTCCAATCATACTCAAAGTATGCTCAAGGTAGAGAGTGTCTTGATCCACTTTCATTTTTCAAAGAAGCAAAGATCTTGGTGAAAGCCCGAGGCAAAGAGTAAAGACTTAGGTGAAAGCCCAAAGTATCCCTCTTGGATTGTGAGAGGAGGTTCCTAGCTTGGCGAGGGTGTTCGCAAGATTAAAGTGTAAAGCATTCTCTCTCGACCCGGAACAGGGAGTGGATAGTGAAGACGTAGGCGGAGCTCGCGGAGCTTGCAGGAGAGGAAGTAGGTGGGAGGCCAAACCTCTATTAAAATCGCAACATTTTTATTGTGGTTTGCATGGTCTTTTCCTTACTTATCTTTAATTTGTTTCCGCTGCACATCTTGTCTAATTTAGTAGGGATTAAACATAATTTGATTAGATTAATTAGGGTCATCGATCCTAACAGCATGAAGAGGCTAACAATGCATCACCAACAACTCTTTCACCCTGCAACATATGGAAACTGCCAACCCAGTATTCTTACGTCGGATCATGATGAGTGCTCCTTGGTAATTGTAATCATCTCACCTTCACCACTAAACTTGAAAGCATTTATTGTCAAGGTTTGCACAAATATAAGGTTCTTGTCAGAATTTGGCACATGTATCACATCGGTTAGAATCTTGACCGAGCCATTATCGGTTTCCGACCGTATAATCCTGATGCCAATGACGTAAGTTGCCATCACAACAACCCCCTTGCATCTAAGTTGTAGGAAACAAACCAATTTCTATGTGGTGTAATATGGTGACTCAAATCGGTATCAATAAGCCATGCATCTATAGATGTACCGAATTTGAAATTGAGATAACATAACCATCAATGGCTACGACAACATTGGAATTGAATTTCTCAGGTTTACTCGAGCCATTTTGCTTTTACTTGTTATGTAGGTGCCAACACTCATCAATCACATAACCATTCTTCTTACAAATTTGCAGAATTTTCCATTCTTGCCTCTAAACTTAGATCTTGCAGTGTTTCTTGAACCATTCTCATTTGTTATACCCACTCATGATCAATGTTTCACTCTTGCTACACGTGGACCATAAAATCCTTTTTCCATATCACTCTTGGAACTTAAAAAAAATCACGTCGGCTAAGAGATGGTGGTGCCACTATACATAATGGTCTCACGGAAATGTGTATAAGAATAATTTAAAGAGCATAACAACAAGATAGCTTGATCTTCATCATCAACTTGGCAATGAAATTTGAAGGAATACAGCATGGGCTTAACCACTCGACTAAAACCAACTGTCATCAGTGAGGGAGCCCAACTGACTAACAATCAACACCGCCAGGACCAGGCGAGTGCGTCTGGAAGCCCCACGGGCCATCGAGGGATATACCTGGGGACCCACCCCAACCCCCCCCCGAGGAAAATCCATCCCTGGCAGAGGCGCGACTCGATCCCACGTCGACTCTGATACCAAATGAAGGAATACAGCATGGGCTTAACCACTCGACTAAAACCAATTAGCATCAGTGAGGAAGGCCAACTGACTAACAACCAACACCGCCAAAACCGAGCTAGTGCATCTGGGAGCCCCACGGGCCACATAAGGATATACCTGGGGACCCACCCCAACAAAATTTTCTAAGTTCCTAATAATGGAATTGAAATCATCCAAATATTGTTGTAGATATGTATCTTCAACCATCGAAATAAGAATAGGCATTGCTTTAAGAGGATTCGAAAAGTGATGGCTTGGATGTGAATACCCCATGTGTCATTTCACGCAGCACATTATCAGACAACGACAAATGGATGACAGTGAGAGCCTTTTCATCGAGCTTCACCTTCTTTTTAGATGTTCATCATATCATGCAATGATTTTGGATGGAGCACGTCGGAGACCTCGAGTTGTACCAGTAGTGCCTTAATCTTGATTTGCCACATTCCGAAGTTCAAGTCTCGAGAGAGCTTGTCAACCATCCATTGGGAACACATCTTCAAACTCAGTCAAATGACACCAAAAGCTTTGATGATAGTTTGTTAGGATCTTTGGTAGTGATTCGTGTAGCCAAAATGATGAATTTTCAGAAACACCTAGCATGCATCGAATTAACACTACTGGAAAGTCAACCTACCACGTCGGTTTTAGTAAAACCAACGTGGAAGACTCCCCTTACCACGTCGCTTTAAGTAAAACCGACATGGTAGAGGGTCTTTTTAATATATATTTTTTAAAATTCAAACCCTACCACGTCGGTTTTCCAAAAATGGAAGATGTTTTTTAAATATATTTTTAATAGTTTTTTAAAAAAAATCAAAGTCTACCACATTGGTTTTTAGTTAATCGACATGGTAGGGTGGTCTTCCACGCCAGGCTTTAAATAGTCTGACGTGGAAGGGTTTTTTTTTTGGTATAGCCGCATAAACCAAAACAAAATCCCACCATGTAGGGTGTCTACCACGTTGTAAAATCCCACCATTTTACAGAAAATCGACGTTGTAGGGTGTCTACCACGTCAGTTGTCTATAAAATCAACGTTGTAGGGTATAAAAATCATAAATAAATAAATAAATAAATAAATAAATAGAAAACATACGTGATAGACCCCTACTACCACGTCGGATTTTAGACCGACGTGAAAGAGTACCCCCGTATAATGTCTCACTGCTACCATGTCGGTCAACCAAGGTGGTCAATCGGATGTTGTACCCCCTTAATATCCGACGTTATAGCTTTTTTTTTCCAGCAGTGTAACAAGCATAACAAGTAATCAATTACATAAATCAAGCAGAACACAAAATTTTAGGTGCAAACTCAAGAAAGGAAAAACCATGACGGCAGCAACGATCAAGTTTCACTATCAAAATGGTTGGAATATAAGGAGAATGGAACTAGAGAAAGTTTGCTCGGAATGTATCAGGGGTTGGATGAAAAATAATCCTCCAACAACATTTTCCCTAAATCCTTGAACCCCAAGCTTGATTGTTGCTAAACCTATCTCTCTAATGGGTGGCTATTTTCTCTCAAGAATGATTTTTCTTGGGTTATAAATACAACTAGTGTATTTATAAGTTATAGGTGAAATTTAAGGCAAGTCTTAATAGCTTAAGAATACCCAAAATGTCCTCATTATTTTCAAGGCATCTTTCTAACATCTAGGAACATTTTTCATTTGAAATTCCATATTTGTTTATTTATGTTACTTAACTTTTTTCATAAAAACTCATTGAATTATAATTTTGTTTCCTTTCTGAAATCTCATTATAGTAAAATATTGCAATATTAGATGAATCTTCTCCTTTAAAACGCACTCTTGCAACACTGGCACGTTATCCTACTTCACCTATGTGTTTGTTGTGCCCTAGTTTGGTATACATGTTTACTTCTTCTAGTCATCTGGATAGGCTATCTCAAATTTACAAGCAAGCATAGGGAGCTTAAGATTTGGATTATATTGGCATAGTTACCAAATATATTACTTTTTCTTTTTAAGAGAAATGGTCTTTAATTATGGCTTCTAATTAGAGTTTTTAGATCAAGGTATAATTGTTGGTGGCGTTTAAGTGATAGTATTGGTAGCTACCTTGATCTAAACTTCAAATATATATCAAACATTGATTTTTTCTTGTTTGAGTTGAAATTTTCATGCATACAGAGAGAGAGAATGAGGCAAGGGACTTTTCAAATGAGTTTCGTCGCCGCCCTTTCATACAAAACATATTGTTGACATTGACAACCTTTAAGTTAGACTATATATTTTCATTTTTGGAACAAATATTATGACCTACACTTGTGAAGGTTCTTTCTCACCGAATCCACAGGAGAAGAGAGCCTTACGTGTCAAGGATAGGAAGTAGGTAGGAGAAAATGAGATGATAGCTTTTGGGTTCCCATGAGAAGAAGGTTATGGAAGAAACGAAAGAAAGAGAGAGAGGGCATTTCCTTTTCAAAGGCCAAAATTGGAATCATGAGGAAATAAAGTTTGGTCATCGTAACGCAAAGTAAAAGGGTCACTTGCTTGAGTGCCTTTGCGAAGTATATTAATATTAAAGTAATACAGTTGAGTTTTCTAATTTTATTTTGATATACTTGTAAAATTTAAATTTTTTTTTACTGGTGTACTTGTTTGAAGGTAGTTGTGACAATGTGTGTATAGCTTAATCTCATATTGCCGTGGAGTAATGTTATTTAATTGGTTAATGAGTTAACTATATTTAACCTTAAATGATTGAAAGAAGTTATAGGAGGTTTATGACGTTGATTTTTTTAACCAAATAAGCTACATAATTCTAAATCCTCATATTTCTTTTTCCTCATAATCCAGATGCAAATCCTAAGGAATCGGACTATGGAAAATCGCTGCCCCCACTAAATTATTCAATTTTGATTTTTGCGAGCGTTACATTTTTAGTGAAGAAGCACACCATGATCGGCATGGTTGGAATTACACGGTGATAAGTCTAGTTCTCTATTCTTCTTCTTTGCCATGGTTTCAATTTAAGGCATTTGCAATGGCATCCATTGTTGCTACATTTTTTGTTTATTTTACTTTTTTTGGTTGTGCGACATACTTCCATTGACCTATTAAAAATATTAAAAATCATGAATCTGAAATAAGATAAATAAAAATAAATAATTGTTAGAAATTTTTTTATCGAATTTCATTAGTTTAGTAATCGAGTCATTAAGTTTAGTGAGAAACAAAGAAGAAACGAAAGTTGAAAGATAGAGATGAGAGAGTATAGATAATTTTTGAATAATTTTTTGTAATTTTTACAACACATATGATGAATTTTATGAATTTTTGGTTTATTCGGGGTGGATCTGCAAAATTTCCATTAAATATTAATATACTTAACGGACGTTAACAGAAAAGTTAACGGTTTACCGACGGAATGGCATAAAGGTAAATATTTTGTTTTATTATGGCATTAAGATAAATAGTTTGATTTTTCTATGGCATTAGGTCAAATAGTCAAAATCAGGTGGCATAAAGCCAATTTAGTTGTTTCTTGGTGGCACCCAAGCAAATAACCCTTAATTAATAGGTCATGTTTAGAGCAAATACACATCCCGTTTACATGTTTAGAGCAAGAAACAATACACATTTAGTATGTTATTTTAATAAGTAAAAATAAAACCTACTCATATATATATATATATTATTATTACTACGTGCATTAATCGTGTATTATTTGTAATCGTGTACCTAAACACACGATTACTTATTCTGTCTCAATCGTGTTTATTGTTTTTGCACATGAAATCCACATCCGACTAATTTAGTGATCGTGTTTTTATTTCAAACTCATTTATTAATCGTATTCAATTTCTTAATCCATATATGCTAATTTTGTGTCGTATAATCGGGTTTCGTGTAAAATTGACGGTACTCGTTCCAAAGTATTAATAGAGGTTGGAAAATTCTAAATCTACAAGAAAACATCTTGCGAAGTTCTATTGATATCCAACACCATGGTTTCTTTTTGTATCATTTTTATTGAAACCAACGCCACGTTTTTCGTGTTAACGAGAAGCGGTAGACCACAAAATATGTCTTTGGGTTAATGATTTCGACTCAACAAATCAAATTCGCAACTTCCAACCACCTGTACAACGCTACTGTTTCCACCATGGTGATCATATGCCCCAAGAATGAATCGTTTCCTAGTGGTGGGGAAGGACGCCCGAAAACAAAGGTAAATTTGTTAATATTTTTGCATTTGAAATATGAGATAGTTTTTATGATTAAAGAAAATCATTGTATCTTAGGTTGTGTTTTGTTTTTGTTTTCTGATGACATTTTATACAAATTTTCATGTTTTGACTTTTTTTTTAGGATCACAACAAAAGCATGCACTATGGAGTATTTTTTTTATCTTACAACAAAAAATACTAGTGTTCTACCCTTTGTATCAAATATAGTTAGTTATACCTAAAATATGAGTCAAATCACTTCATGATTTTTATTCATTCTATTGGGAAATTTGACTATCTATGCCTCAAGTGACGCAACCTCTGGGGAAAAGTCTCACTTTGACATCCTCTGAAAAATATACTTATCTTTGCCGTACTTCTTTCCAAAATACTTCTGTCCATCTAGTGGGACCACTAACATCCTTTGAAACACTCTATTTCTAGATATTTTAAATTGTTTCAGAAATCGATAATGTTCGATGGTACTCGACGGTACACGATAGATAGTGCGGTTGATGTGTATGCTCGATAGTTATACTTCGCTATGGTTCGTTTGAACTCGATATGTGTTATACAGAAACTCGACATGGGCTCGATTGTGCTTGATGGTCAGCATGATAAATGTTCACATGTCGAAGTGAAACGTTCCATGATGGGACGGGTCATTATTATGTGAAGAGATGCAACCGTTCAGCATTCCTTCCTTTTGAGAGGACACAACTTTTCATTATTGCGCGAAGAGACGCAACTCTTCATTACAGGATCTACAAAATTAGATGTTAGAGTGTCTTCCATTTAATTGTGTATTTGATCCCTTCCCAGTCCCAACTAAGTGTATTCGATTTGTCTCCTCCACCCAAAAACATGGTGTTCCAACACAATGCCTCGGACAAGGACAACTACTCCGACGAAGCTGAGCACATCGTCGGTGGACCAATATGGGGAGGTTGTCCCCTATACCGGGAGTTTTACCTCTATTTTATCTCACGTATAGGTGCGGTCTGACGGAGTTGTGACTCCTCAGAGCCAACCCTTCATTGTTGGTGCTTCGTCTAGGACGATGGAACACCAGTTCCACCGGTGGATAAAGCCGACCAGAACGTAAAGGACTCAGGGATGCAGAAGCTTCTCTGGAAGGCTACTAAGTTAAGTTAGAGCCAAGAGATAAACAAAACTATCTTTTAGGCTTGCAGGAGACATCTGAGCAGATCATTCACTTCCAATTGACTAGAAGATATATATATATATATAATTTTTGTGTGTTTGTGCTTGTATTTTGTGTTTGTCTTTGTGTTTGTATTCTCTCCTTGTATCTCGGTAATAGCTAGCTACTATCAATATCAATAATAGCTCGATGTTTGCGTTTGTGTTTTTTGTTTGTCTTTGTGTTTGTGATCTCTCCTTACTCTCTCCATTAATCTCGATTGTGGTTCGATGGCAGTTTGATAATCACTCGACGGTCTAGGATTAAAAAAAATTGAGTCTTTTCAAACGAAGTCTGAATGAAGTCTCTCCTTGAACCTCGATAGTGGTTCGGTGGTAGTTCGATAAGCACTCGACGGACTAGGACTTAAACGAACCACCATTTATTTGTGTTATTTCAAACGAAGGCCTCAGGGAATTTAAGGTTTAGGGTTTAACAAAAATTTAGTACGGCGGCCAAACGACACTCCACGTCGGCGCTCAAGTGGTGGAGTTCTACCAGGGTCTGCTTGACCTCCTCCAGTGGTTCCGGGGGTGGTCGTACCAGAGACATGGTATCATACACGTAGAAGGTGCATCTCGATTATCGCGTGTTTCAGTCACGCTTATATGGTAGAGAGAAGGTTGAGGGAATATCAATTTCATGTCGTGTACATATCGAGCTCATCGATCCTAGCGTAGAGAACTCTCTTTCTTCATCATATCATATCATGTGCATATCGAGCCTCCCACTGGAATGGTTTTTCACACCTTGCTCACAACTGACGAGACGTTTCGACAGAAGGAAATCCGACCGTTGAAAACGTATGTGCCTTTTCAGTAGTGTTACTTATCGAGCTTTGATCGAGTACGTATCGAACTCATCGATCCCAACATAGCGTCGCATCGAACCACACATTGGTAAAGTTTTCACGCTTCCCTCTTAATTGCTGAGTTGACGTTTGGTGATTAGGTAAGTGAAACGAAAAAAAGTCATCAATAATCGTGTCGAGTAAACTATTGAGCCGCTATCGAGTGCATATCGAGCTCATTGATCCAAATAAAGAAGACTATCTTGCTTCATCATATCCCGTCATTGTGCAGTTTTCACGCTTTGCTCTTAATTACTAACGTGACTTCCTCAGTAATCATACTGTTGTGGGTCGACTAAATTATTGAGCTCGTCGTGTAAAAGGCATATCGTGAAAAATGTTTGGCATCGAAAGTACGCACAACCTCAACAAAGCAGACATGGGTTGTTCCATGTTAGTAGTCACACGAGATAGTCAGGATTATTTTAGGAAGAAGTGGAAATATAAACGTACTTTTCAGAGGATGTCAAAGTGTGAGGTTATTTCAAATGTTGGGTCACTTAAGGTATAAAAAGTCAAATTTTCTTTTTTATTTTGAGAATAACTACTCGTGACAAATGATGATGTGTCATCAAGTGAATAAAACACCGGTAAAATACGGTTTAAGATTATATTAGCAGATCCCGCCTCAATGTTTCTTCAAATACTAGATACATTTATAGTAGGTAAAATCGTTCAAGGAAAGTTAGCAACTTGCCGAATCATCATAAGTCATAACACCACAATAATATAAAAGGGTATACGTCATAATTCTTTGAACTACACATTTCCTTGAAATTATCTCATTGGCCATGGCTACGTGTAATATTCTCTCACTGAAAGTGATATTCTTTTCCAAGACTAAAGTTTTTTTTAACAAAAACTAATGTGTACCACAGAATACCAACAAATGATCCAACCACAAATGAAGGCGTTTGACCTTATCCGTTGGTGTTGAGTTTCATCTCTTTTGTCTCAGGCGAATGCACTTGGATGGTGGTAATTGTCATTTTTCACATGCCAAATTATATTTGCCACGTGTAGCGTTTGAACATGGCAAACATTTAACAATGTTATTATCGTCCTAGGAACATATTTTTCTATCACTGTCTTTGGTTCGTTTGAAATTAGGTTCCACAAGGGATATCGTTTTAGTGACAATGACAACTTGTTTTCTGTTTGCTGTTGAGAAAAGTTATTTCAGGCTGATGATTATGTGATTGTGAGAATGGATGCAAAAAATCTCCTCGATTATATTATGTATGTACTGACATTTGTCCATGTTTGCACAAATTGGAGTCCAAATCTTGCACCCAACATGTATATCATTAGATAATTATCTTAAGTTTTTTTTTAATTATTATTATTTAAAAATAAAAAATATGACCTTGCCCAAAATATTTGCAAGATTATAAACTCGTTTTATGTTGCAACAGGTGACAGAGACATATATACTTCTTTTTTGTGGTAGGGGACTCGACGTTGCTAAGTTCCTTGAGCACTTGTTCCCGAGTTCTCCCTCTTATCTTTTCTTTGGGAGGAAGGAGGTAATGAACCCCAAGAATCTCACCCCCATCTAATTAAAATCGTTCCAATTATTTCGTTGAACCTGCAATTTATGTCGGATTGACCTCTAGTGTCTGTTGACTAGCCTAGATACAACTAATTTTACAAAAACAAAGTATCGTTCATAAGTATCAGCATGCATATGTAACTAGATAACCAATAGAAAACTTTTAAAAAAAATTGAAGCTCAGCAAGGTCTTGGATAAAGGCAAGGCACCAAATGTTGGACAAATAGTCTAAGTTCAAAATGTCCGCATAGCCTTCTGAAAATGAGAATTTTTTCCCAGCTCATGAAAACTGGAAATTGAGGTTAACAATCAGATTATCAATTCTATAGAACTGGAAACTCAATCCACAGAAAGGAGTACTTTCTCTAGAACTGAAATCTCGTTCCTTAGATATGAGAACATATTCTTGAAAGATGAAAAAAAAATCTCAACATATAATAAATGAATGATAAATGGTTTATATAGGCTGTTGTATGCTAACTTGTTTCACATGTAGAAATTGGTATTATCAAGTTAATTATGATGTCTCTTATAAGTGTCGCATAAGCTCTCATGTAGTTGTAGAGAAACTATCTAAAGACGAAAGGTGAGGACTGAAGACTTGATAAAGAACACTTACGCGAGGATGAAAAAGCTTTTCAAGCTCACCATCAAGTTATTTTGGATAAAATATGGACTTAGAATTCTGAAAAGTTTAAGAATCATAGAAAATTACCAACCGACACAACTCACGCAAGTTTAGTGGGAAGATCTTGTTGTCTTAAAAGAGTAAAAGGTATATATCTTTTCACATGTTTGGAATCTTGGAAGTAGTAGAATATATTTAAAAAAGTGTAGAAAATTCAAAAATAAATCACTAGACGTCCATTTATGACTCAGTGACGGCACTGTAACTTTTTTCTACACATTAGATTCAATCATTTTATACGCATGAACTCAACTCAATTTGAAAATGTGAGCTTGTTCTAGTATAACTTCAATAGTTTCAGGAAAGCCCGTGGTACGTATAAAAATTGGAACGTTTGGAGCACAAGGTTTAGGTTTGCCACAAGTACGTAAACCATAGGTTAATAGAGTGAACAGCATAAAACATATATACCAGCTTTGGATTAATCACAGATCAACCACAGATTAAGCACATGATATAATACAAGTCCTCTTATTCCTGCCACCCTAGGGAGTAGTACACAACGAATAAAACATGAGCGCAGATTTACAGTAGACCGTCCAAACGAGCCTGGAATTCACACTCTACAATTCACACACTTAAAAAAATATTCAAAGGAGGAGCCAACAAAAAAAGAAATTTCATTGTACGAGCCAAAGCAAAGCTAAGCCACACAAGGTCACAAAAATTTCTTTAAACGAGCTAATAAGCTAAGCCCCACTATCAAATTCGAAGCATTATCTCATGCAAGAACTTGTGAAGACATTATGATCGAACCTCGCAGAATATTGAGGCCGATAAATTATGTACTTAGATAAGATGGTCACCAGCTGAAATATTGCAAGAATATATTTTTAATAAAAAGTCCAAGAAATGATGTGAGAGAAAGAAACACTAGTCATGACCAGGTTCCACACATTTCAGAAACTACAACATACAGTTAGCACATCAAACAAAGTTTACACGTCAAATAAGGCAGCCAAGTTACAAGTTATAAATCCACCTCATGAAAGCAGCCATAGAGAAAACAGAGGCATGCCTATTATGGGTGCTCACTGAAACAGGGAAAAGGAATGAGAAGTAACACAGACTAGTTGGGCCAGCAACCGTTTTGCCCTGTAGGCTGGATCATGGTTAAGCCGACACATTCAAATTCACGTTGAAGCACCAAGTTCGTATTCACAAGAAAGAAGAAACCGACAGCAGCCTTGTAGACGTCTCACAATTACCATCCCAGAAGCCTCACAAGACTCGCAGCTGTGCAAGAAACGCGGCACAAAGCTGTGGACCGTTGACTCTTTGCAGATCTAGCAAATATTTTTCTTCCTTCGTCTTGTATAGCTAATTAACAAATAGAAAATGTAACCTTAAGTGATAAATGAGAAGAAAAAGAAATCAAATCAAGAATATAAAGGTTACAACCGGCAAATTTATCTTGACTAGCAAATAACCCAATTTGATGTTTTATTGTTAGGCTTGTAAAACATGGTCAAACTTTATAAGCAGCTAATTATGCTGGTGGACCAATACCAAGGTTTTAAAACAGCATATGCGGTCCTGTGCGAAATTATGCCCAGGACCGCATATGCGGTTGTGCGGTCACATATGCGGCCGCACAACTGCAAAAAAAAATTGAAAAAAAAATCAAAATAATAATAAAATAATAATAAAAATAAATAAAAATCAAACAGCATATAAGAGTTGTCTTCCACCTGACATTTCTTCTTCTTCCTCCTTCAACCTCTCGACTCATCTTTTTTTTTCTCTCTCAAAGCCCTCTCCCATCACCACCCCACCCCACCTTCACCACGCCCTGTGCGACCGCATATGCGGCCGCACAGTGGCCGCACAAATCGCACATTGTTGGGTGCGATTGTGCAGTGGTCGCATATGCGACCCCGGGCAGATTTCCGATTTGTGCGACCGCATAAACGCTTATGTGGTCGCACATTAAAACGCTGACCAATACCAATTGAACAGAACACACTTTCATATTATTGTGGCAGATAGGGGAAGAAACCCATAGAATAATTGCAGTTGCATGGCAGGAAGGATGGTCATCAGTGGCCCCGGGTTTCTACTTCAGGTGTTCACAATTAGAAAAATAATGAATCATGTAATATAAAATTATAATGGAATGTAAAAAATACAACACCACAGTAATATCCAAAACTAGTAATAAGCTAATGTCCAAAACAAAGTATCAATTAGTTTATCTCGAAATGAAAAGGGCAAATGTTCTTGATGGGTCTTCATATTTTGTAAGTAACTCAAAAATATCATAATCATTTATTGTCAACAAGACATCTCTCTTTAAATAAGTAATCCAGCAACATGATTCATTAAGAAATTCATCGTACATATTGTTCTATGACTTATTCTTCAAATAACCCAGTTGCTGGAAATGCTCTCTACACTCGCAGTACGAGAAGAATCAACACCAATTTGATACACAAAAGGACTAACTGATATGTTGATGCTTTTTAGTTTACAAGTTTTTTGGAGAGTACTCCAATACCATTCAATTTACTTGTGTGTGTGTGTGCGCGCACGCACACAAATCTGTGTGCGTGCGTGCGCGCGTGTCAACCATCTCTACAGCCAAAGGAATCTGTGTGTGTGTGTGTGCGTATGTGTGCGCGTGAGTGTCAACCATCTCTACAGCCAAAGGAATCTTCAGTCTGAACTTATAGGGATTACAGTCAACCAAATTAGGTAAAGAACCTGAAGGAATGACTAGATACTTGACTTCAACTGTAGTGTCCAATCTCATCTTCCATTTAGTTGAAGAATCAAAGCAAAGTTTGCTGTCCTGACGTCCAAATAAGCTCATATGAAGTCAAAACATTTTCCTTTTCTTCATTTATTATGTAGGTTTTTTTTGTCCATTGTGACCTAATTTTTATTTTCAACTTTTTGGGAGAGTTGAGTTGCGTATGCACCAAAATACCTATACTCGTCTAAATGCCTAACAGATATTTTAATGTATCTTTATTTTTCTTGACCTTACCAACAGCTACCACAGCTGCAAGATAAAGGAAAATATAAAACGTAAAACAATACCTGAACTTCGAACTTTATAGTATTGGTGGAGTTCAGGGTCACAGAATTGTTTTCAACTATTGTTGATTCATCAACAAAGCTGCTACTATAACTAGAGACACTTCCGGGACTTGAAGGGTAGCCAGGAAGCCGGCATTTCATGTTGTGATGTCCAATTTTTTTTCCAACAGACATTCAACTCTTGCAATGCTTTGAGAACCTCCGTCATTATCTCACGAGGATGGACTCGAGACTGTCAACATTTATATTATACAACGGCAATAAGGAATCTTATATATCAGATGAAAGCAAATCTACCTGAAGCCCAAGGGCCCATTTTCTCTCAACAGGCAACTGTGATCTTAAACCAATTCCTGGCTGATCCATGTATCCAGACATATGCTGACTACTTGACGCTGCAGGGTCATTCAGCTGCATACGAGGAAAGCTGTAGTCCTAGTAGCAATGTCCAAAAAAGATATGATAAAAGCAGAGAGAAATTCATTGTGATTTTCATTTTATAAGTCATAGGGTCTACATGACAAATACCATGGTCTCCCGAAATTCAGCTCCAAGATAGCCACTGGAAACGCGGAAACGATTGTCTAAAAGCAAGTAATATGCAACAGTAGCCTAAAATCCAACCATATTTCAAATCAGAATGTAGATTGAAGTATATGCTATGTGAAAGGCAGTATCCAGATGTACCTCATTCTGCATTCTGTTTCGAAGAGATTCAACCAAATGATTTCTGTCAAATCGCATATTGATTACCTCTAGGAGAATATCCTCGTCAATCTGCAAAATAGCCCAAGCAAAATGGTGTTTAAGTAAAAATGCTAGATAAATTGCATACAGCAATCCAATATTGAGTTAAAACAAACTATCTGAGATTTATTTAATAGATAGCAATACCAAATCAACTCATTAGCTTATTGCTCTCTGTTTCTCATAATGACAAAGTACTTCATTTGGTGAAACTAAATTAGTGTTTACATCTCAAAGACTTAACATTGTTGCTACTATTACCTTATCCTTTGGACCCACATTGCCAGATATTAAACACAATTGTATTCTTTAACAAACCTAGGGCCTAGGGGCAAAGAAAGACCTTTATGTATTTAGGAACAAATATGTATATCTGACATATAAGTCAAATTAGTTTCATATGTATTAGATTTTGTACTATTGTGGAAGTGTACATACTTCAATTTTACCTTGTATTGCTAGCCTAGTTGATTGTAAATAGGTTAGTCATTGTTTCGGAAATTGCCTTTTGAATTAAAGCCCACACTCGATTACTGTAATCAGGGTGAACACTTGAATCAGGAGAATCAGCATTCGGGTTACTCTGATCCGATTAGCCAAAATATGATATATAAGAGGCTTTTCTCTCCGAACCAAAACACAATTTGGGAATCAGTTGGAGAGTTTTCCCCAATCTTTCTCTCCACTCGTTCTGCTTTTCTGTTCTTCCCCAAATCCAAATCTTAACAATATGGACTGGCAAACAAGAAAATGTAGTAAGATATTGTTCTTGCACTAATGTAAAACCAACCCTGCAGAGCATTATATGAACCGGTAGGAAGATAAAAGTATAAACCTATACAATGTGACTGGTGCAAAAAGTCATTCTACATTCACTATGTAGTGTCACAGTAGACACGATAATTCATAGAATCTTTAGGAACATGCCTTTTCTGCTTGTTGCATCGTATCAGAGGAGGCACAGCTAGATAACGAGGGAGATGAGCTTGAAACCAAGGATGTTGACGGATCTTGGGAATAGTTACCATCTTCATGGGATCAACAACAAGCATCCTTGGAATTATATCTCTAGCTTCATGTGATAAATGGCTAGGGAGTGTATAGATTCCACCCTAGGTCAAGCAATATTATATAAGTCAGAGAACGATGAGATTAAACAGGGACGCCACCCAGCAATTTTATTTGAGAAATTAAAGTAAATAAAGATACCTTAATCTTTTTAAAAATATTGGGATATTCTCATCATCAAAGGGCAGTGTACCACATAGAAGAGTGTATAGACTTACACTGCAGCCCCAGACATCAACCTCAGCCCCAGCATAAACCAGATATAGCCTGCAATGTAATGTCTCCACAATATAAAGTTACCCCGGCAAATACATGTACTGTGCAATAATGAACCCTTTGATAGTAGTCCTTCCACTTCATTCTTCAGGTGCTGCATAGTTGGGGCTCCCACAACTTGTTTTCAGAAAATGCCCATCCCGCCTGATGTTACATAAGCCAAAGTCAGCAATGTTAACATTGCGTTTTGAGTCTAATAACAGATTCTCTGGCTTAAGATCACGGTGCACTACCATATTTCTGTGGCAGTACTCAACACCAGATATGATCTGCAATGCAACCCACTACTTAAAAAGCATCGTAGTTTAAGAAATTCAAACAACAAAAGATGAATGTGGCTAGGAATTGTCATGGACCTAAAAAAAATGAATCATGTTAAAGAACTTTAAACATATGTAAATGGATAATTGAGATCAGAAATGCCGGATATGGTATGGAAAATAAAGTTGGTAAAAAAACTTGTACAATATATCAGGAATTTTTACAATACTGTAAGGATCCTTTTTGCATTCTGAAGGCACCAGATTGAGTTAATAAAGTCGGCATTTCCTGCTGAAAAAAATGCTGAGCTTCATCCTCATGCAATCTGCCCTTTTCTACAATGTAATCAAATAGCTCGCCCACTTTTACATAGTCCATAACAACAAATATATCTGACTGTGTCTCTATAACTTCATAGAGGCGAATAATATGAGGATGCATGAACAGTCTCAATATTTTAATCTCGCGTCTCACTGTAATAAATGGCATAAAAAGGAAAATCAGGTAGAATGTCAAGAATAATTGAGCATGAAAATCAATATACAAAAAACAAGATGGCACATGCAAATGAACAGTGACAGACAACGAACAATCAAGCAGTGAAGCAAATTTGCTGAATTTGGAATCTGACTTTTGCAAATGGCATTTCTCATCTCACAAATTAAGGTCGTGTTTCAATATTACACATAAAATTGACCAGTATAATGACAATTCTGGGTATTAGCAACTAGAATATGTCAGTGTGGACTTTGAAGTAATTACTTTTCTTCTTTTTTTACTAGTTCAGGGTACTTAATTTCGTCAAACCCTTGTTATTCTCAAATGCCGTCTTGTTTTGTTTGTCTTTCAAAGACATTTTATTTGTGTTGTATCCCTTCAGTTTCCAGGAATCCCAAAGGTTCCCAATCAATTCAAATTACATCCTATAGTTTTAGTACAGTAGTTGTTATACGAACAATTTCTTTTATCGTTGTTATACAAACAACTAAATGTATAGACTATTGTAATTGAGGATGTGTTTTGCAATAACAATATATATATGCTCACTATAAATTTAAATGTGTATAGTTTTTTCAAGCATTATATAGCTTATTCTAGGCATAGTTATGTCTCCTTTGTGATGCTCAGTATCCCATGTAAGATTGAGTATTTTGTTTTCTGTTTTTTTATGAAAGTGTAGGTTGGGTTAAGGTTGTGCTAAAATCTTAGTATTGAAACAAAAGTTGACTTTTAGTAAAATTTCAATGTAGATTTGGGCTTCTTTCCTTTTCAACTCAAACCAAATCAATTGATATCTTCTGAAAAAAGCATCTCTGATGTATATACTAACTACTTATCAAACCTCAAAATCTGCAAGTATCCTTTTATGAATTACATGCTCCAAACCTTAGATTACTTTTTTAATTAATAGTCTCAGCAGAGTTGTTTATTGTTTATAGCAACTCTAAGTACCTTTCCATCTCCATGTCGGTTTCAACTATAGTATGACTCAATCCTCTCATTTTGGATGACCAATATGCAACTCAAGGTCAAAACGTAGGCGATGGTCAATACATAACTTAAAGTCAAAAGGCAGGCAATGGTCAATAAATAACTCAAGAAGATGTCGAACATTAATTTTCACAAATCAGAGATATATGTATACGTCAACAATTGTCACAATACGAGAAAAAAGGAATAGCTTTTTCATCCATATCCATGTTCTTAATCTTTTTACGGTTGAGAATTTGATTGCAACCTTATGGCCAGTCAATGCATGTTCAGCTATCTTGACCTTGCCAAAGGAACCAACTTCAAGCGTCTTCCCAAGCTTATAGTTCGCGAGAAGGACATCTGCTCAGGAGATGCTCTTTCGAGCTGTCTGACCCTACATTTCTGATCAAACATTAAAAATAACAAATTACGTACCATAACTACCCAAACTTTTCCAACAGAACTGATCTAAACATCGAGCAGGGTAACGTTAGATGGGGACTAGCAAGGCCCTACTAATTTTTACACACCAATATAAATGTTACCAGCCTTTTTAACATTATAGGTATAAGATCAAAATATAAAATTTAGGAGATCCACATTGGAAGACCAGACAAAATACAACAATCTGTTGCATCAATATTTCTACAGTCTACCACCTCTTCACCACCAAAATATTAAGCTGAGTACCGAACTTCGACCGCAAAAGCACCTTAGAAACGCAAAAATTGAGCAAAATGACCAACACAAAACCGAAGTTTCTGCCGAAAGAATTACAAACCTACTCGTTCTAGTTCTGAAAAACAACACGAAATCACCAACACATAAATTCAGGTAGCACCAATCAAGAACTGATCCGTTACAACGCAAACTCAAAAACAGAAAAAATCAAACCGAGAGAGAAGAATAGGGACAAATATGGGGCCTTGAAAGCTATATTTGGTAACGAAGCTGGAATGAGAGTAATTCATGAAGAAGTGATCTGAGAAGACGGGAAGGAGACCGACCGGGAGCGCTTGAGACGGAGGTGGAGAACGGCGAGGTCCGAGTTCGGAGAATGGAGTGGGAGAGGAGATCGAGTTGGTGGGGGTTAGGGTTAGGGTTAGGGTTAGGAGAGGGGAGAAGCGAGATTGGGAGAATCGGGAGAATGTCGGGTAGAGAAGAAATCTATGGCGGGTTAGTCGGGTTGGGAATCGGGTTTGAGTTGTTCCATCTTGTGGTTAATCAGCAGGGGTGAAAGAAAGTTCTCATAAATGAAAATTTCTTTAATTGAATTTCAATTCATTTAGTAGAATACAGTCGATAAGTAAAGAATCTGTTTATATATTAGTAAAATGTATATACTAAAATATTCGATTTGTATTTGCATCTTATTTCTCTATTTAAAAGAAGATAATATTCAATTTAATGTTTGTATCTAATTGATATTCGCGTTAGTTTAACTGCAAATATGGTGTGTACAAAGGTGGTGACCAGAATTTCTATTAGGATGTTAGAATTCGTAGGGTATTCCAACGGGGTCAGAAATTTATCTACATCTAATTATTGATAAGATTTTTTTTCAGGGGGTCGAAATCTAAACAAGCTAATGCAAAAGGGTCAGAATAAAAAATTATTAACTATATAAGTGTTAGACTCCAAAAACAAATCTTTACAAACCATAACAAATTCCAAATTCAGGGGTCAGAATCACGTAACATCTTCAAAATATAAACAAAATACTAAAATTTTGGGATCAAAATCCAAAGGATAAAAATCCAAAGGGACTCAGACCTCCCTGTTCCTTCTATTAGGTGGCATTGCCACTGGCTATGTATCATAATAATCGAAAAATAATTGTGTATGTGTTCGTATTCATCATGCAAAAATAGTTCATATATAGAAATATCAATATATGCTCCGTATTGGCTCTAGTTTCATTGCTATTAGTCGGTACATATGATATTCTAGATTGAAAAATGTAACCGACATCTAATTGTGATTGTCTATTTGGTATTCCTTTCCTGTAGGCTAGATCAGTCATGTTGTTTTGGTTCGACTAATAAGTATGCACTTGTACTTCGAAAGAACTGCACTACAAATGTGTCATCGTTATAAAGGGCAATATGTATATTATCTTTATGGTGTCCAAGGGAAATTTATAAAAAATAATCCAACTAATGACTTTTATGGGTTACACAAATTGCATTTGGATGGTCATCCAGGAACTTGAAAGGAATGTTTTCTAAAAGTTTACTTTTATATGTCTTTTATTATGAATTGAATATATAAACATTTTGTTCCATGATTAATGTATTCGTCTTTTAGAAGTGTTAAGGAAGAGACTCTTGGTCCTTAACCGTAGAGCTCTAAAAGATGATGGTTTGCATAAATCAAAAGAAATTCACAATCGTGGTGATTAACATGGAACATTAATTACCGAGATAAAATTATCATGTTGGTTAAAGGATATTGTAGCTCTACAAGTATTTAACAACATGAGTATATGAAATAGAAAAATATTTTCTTTCGTATATTGAATTGACCTAACAAATGAAACATTATGGAATTGTGTTTGTGTCATTATTATTTCATTGTGTCTTTGAATCCTAAGATATGAGACATATATCTCTTCACATAATGAGTGTATGATTTGATTATTATCAAAAGCTATCATTGTGTATAGTGATAAATGTATTAATTGGTTATACATAACTTGTGGTGGAAAATATAATATGTCAAAAGATTATCATTACCCCTCTTGACTTGAGTGATGATATTGTTAAGTCCCTTGATAAAGCGAATTGTAACGTGCACAATGTAACTTGTGTATAGTTACATAATTCATAATTAGCTTGAGAGATCAAGAAATGAATATATAATACAAAGATAACACATTTCTAATTTGTACAATATTCTCAAATTCATAAGGCAATGGATAGACACAAGTGATATTACAGATCACTAATTGGAACGTGTTTAGCTCGAGTGAGCAAAACATTTTTGTTATTTGGGTAACTATAATGTGTAGCTAGATACTGCTTATAGTTTATTATATAAAATGTTTTACATCATTGTTAACATAACTTAGATCATCCTATAGATCACATCACAGAACTGGAAAACAAGAAATTTGATTTCACATTTTATATGATATGTTGCGATACATGTGGTAAAATATTAAAGTCAAATATGTCGTGATTACGACATGGTTAGAATTAATAAATTTATATAAGATGTAAATATATTATGGGGTATAATGTTTGACATTATATATGATAATATGTTACATAGTATAATGTGATCCGCAACATTATAAAATATAAATTTGCTAAAACCCCAAAGATCAGATTTTGTAGGATATTAATCTAAAATTTGATAAAAGCAAAAACAGTGCAAAACAGTCGAACGTTTTGCTTGGACCGGTCAACCGAATTGAACAGTAAATTTTAAATTCCGAAAAGGTCGACCGGTTGGACGTGTGGTTTGACCGAAAATAACAAGAACTTTTTCTATTGTGAAACGGTCGACCAGTGTGGGTCGTGGTTCAACCGAAATTATCAGGAGCTTTCTTGGTAAAGATTCGGTCTACCGACCGATGGTGTCGATTTTTGATTGATTGGTCGACCGATTGGTAATTTCGGTCGACCGTTTCTACACTGTTTTGATTGAATTATTAAGAGAATTTCGTTGATCATGGGTGAATTTGTTCCAATTCGGTCAAAGGAGGTTAATGGATGATTACGTGCCAAAATATGATTGGATTAGAGGAGTTATTAACAAGGAATCATGTGCAAGTGAGTTGCACATGAATAGGTTTTGAGGAAGTCCTATAAATTGCCCTCCTCTCCTCATTGTTAATATATGAATGCAATATTCTCCTCTCCATATTTCTCTACCAAATTCATCCAAAAATTTCCTTGTTAGTTGAGTGTTTGAGGGATTAAATCCTCAGGAGCATTAGAGGGGTAATTAGCTAGATTCTAGCCTTGAATTAGAAATTGATTGACTAGCTCATTTCTCTCTAAATCTCGTTTAGAGTTTGGTGAACACTTGGAGGAATTCTGAGGCGATTCAAGTGCAACGCGACTCTGGATCTTCGAAAAGGTTTTAGAGAATTTTTTTTGTGTATAATTTCTTCTATACAATTTAATATTTATGTAAGATACATATATTAAAATGTATAGTCTATATTTTGTACATGAAAATTATTAAAAATATGAAAATCGATCCTAAATGCTTAATTTTAAAAAAAATACACACAAGTACAAGGCACAAAATCCAACATATATTTGATATGCATGGAATATATAATCACTAGATTGATTGTTCATGAATTAAGATTAAGTTTTCAATAATCATCAAAATAAATGTGTATGGCATAAAAGCCAACATTTTTGTGTTTCCTTGTCTATGTTTGGGTCCACTAGAAAGAAGGTGAGACAAAAGAGAGGAAACAAGGGTTTTTTATGGAGGGTCTCTAGCGCATTTATGCATGCAAAGATATCAATGTGGATTCAGTTGGAGGTGGCATTATGGGCAAGGGTTATGGTGGTGGTGGGCGTGTCCCAAGATTTTATAATCTCCAACACAATTTCTTCGACCAACTTTTAGGTTTCCTTGTCCATATTGTTTGGGGGCACAAGAAAGAAGGCAAGACAAAAGGGAGGAAATGAGAAGGGTCTTTATCGAATTCATGCATAGAAAAAGATTAATGTGGATTTGATTGGACAGTACTGGAAAAATAGGATACACCGATGGATATGTATCTGTTGGTGTTGTATCTATCGGTGTAGATCACTATGCACCGACAAATATCTCATATTGTCGGTGCCATCATACACTGACGGATACGTTAACCAACACCGAAAGATAGAGTCCGTCGGTTAATATTTTCGTAGTATTTGTCGGACAACAAATCTACACCGACAGATCCATGTCGTTGGTGTATATTTTCGATAAGCTCCTAAAGAGATATAGCCATTGGGGAATAATTGGGTGAGTTGTGTGTAAATTTCACAAATCAGAAAATTGAAGTTCAGCAATTATGTCCCTCAACGATCGACCCAGACGGGCTAAACGGTCGACCGTTTTCTTAATAATAATAAAACGTTTGAACCACTTTAAGCAACGGTCGAACCTATTGGGCTATAACTTAAGTAATCGATCGAACCAAGTCAGGGGTCGGTCGACAGATATAATGGTTTAAGTCAGGGTAAATGTAATCAATCGAATACAAAGAAAGGGTACGTTCGACCGAAAATAACAGGCACTCTTGGTGCACAAAATTGTCTTCATCAGGTCGACCGTTTCCATGTCCACGTTCGACTTGTAGCCAAATATATTTTAGGGGTTAAGTAGAAAATACGAATACGACCGTTGAGAGAATACGACAATTTTAACGGTCATCCGAAAATTACGGGTCACTGGGTTGACCGGAAGGTCAAAGTCGGTCGACAGGTGGAGGTAGGTGAAATCACTATTGTTTAACCGAATAACTGGTAGAAACGGTCAAACGGAAAACTCATGTCGGTCGACCGTTTTGTACATGCAGTTAGGTGTTAGGTTTGAGTGATTTTTTGACCTAGGTTTGGGTGATCTATTGAAGTCCAATTGATGTGAGATTTTGTGTGTAACTTCTATAAGAACATAGTGTATATGTGAATAGATTTTAACTCTTGTATGCTCAAGTTCACATAAGTTCCTAAGACCCAAATAAAAGGTAAATATGCATGTCTTCAAGTAGCTTGATTACATGTCTTGACTTCATTCCATTCTTCCTTGAGTATTGATCACTTGTAGATGTTAGCACAATACAATATATATTTTATGCATAATGTGTGTTATTCTACATTTGATTGTGATTAAGATTAAGTTAGTTAAATCATCAAAACACGGATTAAGGCCAAAAAACCAACACTCACAACCAATATATTCGTGATGGGAAAATCTTATGCCCATGCAAGAAGTGTTGTAACAACAAGTGGGCGACTGGAGGCAACGTTGTCGATCATATCGTCATAAATGGCTTTGCTGGTAATTATGAGGAGTGGGTTTTTCACGGGGAAAGTATTGCAAGTTCGAGTGCTCAAGTTGTCACGACAACGACAACACGACCAATAGAAATTGAGTCGGAAGAGGATGACGCTGACGACGACATAGAGGGGGTGATACACAATGTGGTCCAAGGTGGTAACGTCACAACCGATTAGTCGAGACCGAGGATTACAAATTATGCTCAGAAGTTTCTTGCCTATATGAAGGACGGAGATTAACCGTTGTATCTCAGGTGCAAACCAGAATTAATGAAATTATGATTTGTCATGAAAGCAATTCACATGAAGCACACAAGTAGATGGACAGACACAACGTTTGATAAGGGATCAGCGTATCAAGCTGAATCACTTCCAGATGGAGCTTGTTTGCCGAAGGATACATATGAGACAAAAACGGTTGTTGCCAATGTGGGGTTTCACTATGAAAATATCCATGTTTGCAAGAATCATTGCATGTTGTACTGGAAAGAAAATGAGAATGACGATTCATGTTCTATGTTGACAAATCTTGTTGGGTAACCGTACAGGGAGAAGATGAAGTAGAAACTGAAAATTCTGGAGCCTGAAAAAGCAAAAGAATTCTAGTGGCACTTTTGCGGTATCTCACTATCGATGAGATGAGATGGCATGCGAAGGAACGAAAAAAGGGAAATTACGTCATCCGACTGATTCTGAATGTTGGCCGAGTTAGACAACAAACATCCATCTTTCACACCAAAAAGAAGAAATGTGATGCTAGGTTTGGTATCAGATAGGGTTTGACCATTCAATCAGACGCATCACAGTATTTGGCATGTAATGCTCGTGCCTTATAACCTCCCGTCGTGGATGAGCATGAAACACCAGTTTCTCATGATCTCGCTCATCATTCTCGATCATCCTAGCAACATGCTAGATGTTTGTTGGCAACCACTTATCGAAGAGCTGAAAGAACATTGGGAAGAGGGTTTAGATACTTACGATGCTTATAGTCAGTCATGTTTCACACTCTGAGTTGTCTTGTTGTGGACAATAAATGACTTTCCTGCGTATGCTAATTTGAGTGGTTGGATGACTAGAAGGTATATGACATGTCCCTATTGTATGTAAGATACTCATTCCATTTATCTAAAGAATAGTGGCAAGAATGTTTATTTGGGTCACCGTGGGTGGCTAAATAAGGATCACCGTTGAAGGACCTATAAGAGAGCATTTGATGGCAAAGATGAACACAGAGGTCAACCAGAATACAAATCTGAGGAAGATATTCTTAAATATTTGCAAAAAAAATCTCTAGGTGTTAGCAATAACTAGAGCAATAGAAGTTTTTTTCTTCTAATTACCGTACTGGAAATATATTTTAGTTTGGTATAATATTGATGTAATGCACACTGAACGGAATGTGTGTGATAGTTTGTTGAATACTATATTGACACCAAAAGAAGGCAAAGATAATTACAAATCAAGAGGTGACTTAGTGGAAATGGGTATCAAAAAATACTTGCATTTGGGTGGTACTGACGACAGCAAGATAATGTATCCACTTGCATCTTTGTCGATGAGCACTGAAGAGAAGAAAACTTTCTGTAATAGTCTTCAGACAGTAAAAATGTCAGATGGATATTCATCGAACATATCGTGTCATGTTAACACGAAAAATGCAAGATAAGCTCATTAAAGAGTCATAATCATCACATATTGATGCAAGAGTTGTTACCCCTCATGATAAGAAGAATCAAGGAATAAAAGAGGTGCGGGAAGAAGTCATTCACCTGAATCAGTTTTTCCGCACATTGTGTTCGAAAGAAAAAACCGCTGATGATTTCAGTCACCTGGAAATGGACATCAGTATTCTTTTATGCCAGCTAAAGATGATATTCCCACCGAGTTTTTTTGATGTTATGTTGCATCTTCCAGTTCACCTTGCTTGGGAGGCACGATTGGAAGGTCCAGTGCACTATCGCTGGATGTATCCTTTTGAATGATATGTGAATAGGTTGAAATCTTTTGTTAGAAATAGAAATAAACCGGAATGATCAATTGTTGAAGGTATTGTGGCGGAGGAGTGTACGACTTTTTGCTCTAGATATTTGAAGAGTGTAGAGACAATATTTAATAGGCTTTCGAGGAATGACGTAGGTGAAAGACCATTAGGTAAGGTTTGAATGACTATCATTGACATTGTTGATCTAGAGAAAGCTCACAATAAGGTCTTGAATAACACTGTCATTGTTGATGAAAATCCAGAGTAAGTGAACAATAATATAGTTACTTTGCTCATTTCTTATATTTGATTATTTCATCGCTAACGAAGAAATTCGCCTTTTATAGACACTTTAACCGTTACAATGCATTCATGGGAGTATGACTACGTCGTAATTGAACATAACAATTGAACGCACGAGATAAGAAATTTAGTGATTGGTTCGGTCAAACCATTCAAAATGAAAGCAGTAAAAGTGTTCAAATTGAAGCACTTGCTTGAGGTTCAAACACCGTGGCAATTAAATATTCAGGATATATCAACAATGAGTTTTGGTTTTGCACAGAGAAACACGAGTCGAAAGGAAAAACTCAAAATTCTGGAGTTTTTGTGAACGCAACGACAGAAAGTTACTCAAGAGCACGAGATTACAATCTTATCCATGCATTGATCGACTACTTTGGTGTATTGCAAGACATTTGTTCCATATTCATATCTGATTTTTAAGGATGTAGATACGTATTTTTCTGAGGCAATTTGTATCCGTCAATCAAATATGGATGTGGTAATACCCATTTCCTTCAGTTTGATTGCCGCATCACTTATTTATTATTGCTATCCTCTCGTTGATATTACGATGAAATTCACATTAGTGAGGATCTAGCAAGATGACATGAGCATAATTTTTTTAGGTCTGTTTGAAATTAGGAAGTGAATTTGTTGGTTATAGGATGTATCATGATGCAGTTGAGATCTTTGCCTTCTAGTTTATGGTAGCAACTGAACCAGGAAATCGTTCTTTATGTCATCCATTTTGTCAATGATCCTTGGGATTTTTTGCTGGAGAGGGGTTTTCCTAGACGCTACATATTATTTTTGTAATTTTTTTCTCTGATGTTCATCTGAAAATTTTATGGCTGTTCTTTGACCATAATGACTTCCGTCTTAATACGTTGGTAAATATGGTCTTTCTTTTCAGGCATTTGCGCAGGCATGCCTCCAGAGAAAATGCTGTCCTTTGCCTCAAAAGTTGTATGGGCCCTTTAATCTTAACTTTCTCCATGATGCTAAAAGTCATTAAGTTTGCTCCGTACTTGGCCATTATATTGCTCATGTTTGGCTGATTCTACCTTTGGTTTCAGGCCGCTGAAGGATGCAGGGCTCTGGGCGCTCGCACTGGGCTACCTCTCCGTACCAACCCCTGTTTGATTCCTTTCTTCTAAGAACTGTAGTGCTAACCAATGGCGATGTGTGTGGGGCTTCAGCAGAGTAATTGTTTTGTTATGCAGACTATGATGAAATTAGTCTTTCTTATGATGCTGCATATGTGAGTAGTAGCTTGTCCATTGAAATTTGGGGTACGCATCTCCTTCCGCTTCTCTTAATATTTGTGTAGCATATTCAGAAATGACTGAAAATGCTGCCTATCATATTCAGAAATATAACCGATAAAATGCTACTAGAAGATATGGTCCTTTTTTCCAAGCTCAGATATGGTCAAACTAAATTCAATGATCTTTCAATATATGAATTCATGAACTGATGAAAGATTTCAACCTCAGTTTAGAATATCAAACGAGAAACTCGAACTTCTTTGAAACACTTACTCTTAAGCTATATTTGGAAAGTGAGTTCCGTAAAAACTTGATTGTCCAGAATTATACATGACACTCAAAAGCCATTTTGAATATTGAAATTAGCTATGATGTCTGAAACAATACAACCATCTCAAGAACAAGTATGCTAGTTGCCATTGGTTTTTGGGTACGTTTGATTTTACGAAATCGAACTCAACTGATAAAAAGGTTATGGCTAATTGTGTGATCGTAGTCATGTTTGGAGCGCTCAGGTTCTTAATCAGTGCAATAAAGGCAATGTGAGAATATTAGAAGTCTTTATGAGATAAAGTGAAAATATCTGAGAATTAAATCCGTCGATTACATACATACCTGAGGGAAGTCAATTGTTTGGTTGCTATGATCATTCAGCAACGATCTCCTAAGATATGATGTTGTATGAATGATCTGTTAAATGGATAGATTTCTTCGATTCTTTTTTTTATGGTAGCATAAATATTGTCCTAACCTTCTAATCGCCTAGCAATCATCCACCAAATATTAAAAAAAACAATAACGATGAAGGTGCCAGACATGAACCGCATTTTGACGAAATTGATACCATCCATTGATGTTTATAGCTAAACAATGCAACACCCATGGTGCGCTTCGACCAATTCTAGTCGAGCCACTGCAGCACCATTTCTGAAAATGTACAATCCAAACTGCCAAACAGATTACAGGTAGCAGAATTAGAGTCAGGCGAAAGTTGTACTCCAGTTGCTGAACAGTTTGAAGTGCGTAAATGCACCCTCCCTCTCGACTTCAGTATCCGACCAAAAGTGCATCCTTTACCTCTACCAAGAAAAAGGTCCCCTCGCATCAATAGATGAAACACATCTAACTATTCTTTGCAGTAAGTGCTTGTGTTTCCTGCACGCCAATCTCCATGAGTCCTGTCTGCCCCTTCTCTGCTCCTACCTGTGATGTAAACTGGAATTTTACTTGTGAGGTCAAATTGTCACATTGAAAAAATGACACATTTATTTCCATGTAACTTCATCTGAAGACACCCCCTAGAAATATATCATCTGATTTGCTGCTTTAAAAAATATATATAAACAAAAGATGTCCTTATGAAAACAATCCTTTCAATCATATACAATTATGCTACAAATCAATAGGTCAACCAGAAATAACCTCTTATTACCAATGGTATGGCTGATACATCCAACCCCCTTGCCCCGCCTAAGCGAGACTCTCTCTTTTAAGTGTTGGGTACTGACGTAGTGTTGATGTCTGATACATACTTTATTATGGCCAGAAAGACTGAAAATTCCACTTTAATGCTTTTGTCATATATAAGGGTGTAATTGAGCCAAGTTCGAGCTAGCAAAGTGGGCTCGAACTCGGCTTGAAACCACACTTTTGAAACTCGTGCTTGGCTCGATATCGGTTCAGGCCAAATAAATTAGGCTTGAACTCGACTCGGGTCAGATAGTCAAGAGGCTCGACTCGCTCGAATGCTAGGTTGGGGGAGCCCAAGTTGCATTGTCTTATTTGGAAGTTCATTATTCTTTAAGGTTTTATAGAACCAACATCTAGATGAACATTCTGAATAGCCGATGTGGGACTAAAGAGAAGATGCGTGAAAAATCACGCATTTAATGCAAATACCTAATTGTTAGGTTAATATTGCAAAATCATCTATTAATACCATAAAAACACCGTCGAACCCACACCTCAACGCCTAAGAGCATGACTCTTGCCACCACAATAAAAGCCGAATCACTCTTTTTTTCCAGTAATTAGTATAAAACACAAATCCATGTTTTAGGTGTTTAACTTTCTCAAATCAAATATATTTTATACATCATGTTACATGTAAACATGTAAATTGTATGAAAAAACTGATAGTTGAACTCGGTTTTCGATTCAAATCATTGGATGTTCTAACGAGTAAGTAAATATCCAAATAAATGTACATTGTGTTATAGTCTTACCAAGTCATAGTAATGTATCTTAATATATCTAGATATATTCCATGTCTGTATGTGCATATATATATATATATATATATATATATATATATATATATATATATATATATATATATATATGTGTATGTATGTGTACGATTAAATGAGCGAGTCCCGAGCGAGCGGGGTAGTGCTCGTGCTCAGCTTGTTTATTTTGTCGCTAGGAAATTTTTGCTCGTGCTTGACTCATTGTGAATCGAGTCGAGCCACGAGCCGAGCAAAATCGAGCGAGCCATCAAGCTCGAGCGAAACTTGACATTCCTACATCATCAACATCAACATAACCCCAATGCCTCAAAAGAGGCTCCCGCCTAAGCGAGGTAAGGGGGGGTCAAATGTACGCAACCCTACCACTGTAAAACAGTGAGGTTGTTTCCAATTGACCTAAATGATGCAAATGCAACTGACCATCTGCGATTTCACAATAAAAGAAATGCAGATCGTTTAAATAGTTATTTGATATAGTCCATGATGCCCCAAATGTCAAAAAACAACTTAATCTTTGACACAATGGAAATGGACCAAAATGATGCAAATGCAATGACTTAATCTTTGACATTCCTACATATATAGATTATTTTTTATTTTTATATTTATACTTTGGACAACTTTTAACATTTTACATTTATTTGCCATTCCACAGCTTCCATATGGTCTATCCACTTCATGTGGAAATTTAGATAGGTCATGTGAAATTGTATTTAAGTCGTGAAATATTAATCACAAGAAAAAAGATCTAATTTTGTCAAATGTTAGAGTTTTTTTTGTTTTTTATTCCCATTTTCGTGTTTTCATTTTTTAAATATCATATTGTGTCCAGATCAACAAACAAATTTCTCTAACAAAAAATTTCACAATGGAAACTCTATGCATGTGGTAAACCTTTGATGATATTTATGTTCTCTTTACATCATAAAATTTATTTGACGTTACAAATGATATAACCTAGACAAATGACATGACCATTACAATTTCAAAGTTAGGCCAATTTTGTGTAATGCAACTTGATAACAAAATAAAGGTTGAAAAATTCAGAATATGAAGGGAGTAGAAAAATCATAAAGAATCTACCACATAAATAAAGTTGCTTGTTATAGACTTGTAGTTATTCTTCAACCAGAGCATTTGGTATGTCAGCTTTGACACAATAAGGAAAAAAACATTATATTTTGAAAATTTGAAAAGAAAGAAAAAACAGCAACGCTTGATATGAACTGATATTTTTTTAACATTTTGCAAATAAATTTCACACAACACAGACAATTTCACATAATATATTGATAATTGCACAACTATTTGAAATTTCTCATGAACAACTGAGTCTGTATGAAGCCATGAAGGGGTAGAATAGGTAACAAACGAAAGTTATAACTTATAAAAAATATATCCAAAGTACATATTTTTCTAAATGTGGAAAATAGCCTAGACAACGGAAATTTTATTTTTTGGTAATTTATTTTTACATTATTAATATACATTGTATTTTATACCATAACTACACCAATGATTTTTTATAACCTGATATGATGTTCATTGTTTGATATGCATGATCTGTTACTAATATACATAGTAATGTATTGCACTATAGTTACACTAGTGAAAGTTTTTATAAGTTATTATGACATTTAGTTTCTAAAATATATGATAAGTTAATATTATTAAATTATTATGATAGTTATTTTCTAATGTATAAGATAACTTCATAAGTTTATATCATTAACATAATCAAAGATTTAACTTAAGTCTTAACATCTTGAAGACGACCAATCCAAGTCTTCAAAGTCCAAAAAACAAAAAAACTAATCCAACCAAATTGTAGGTGTAACTGTCGATGGACAGCTGTCAATAGACAATTTTGCTATTTCTGTCGACGGACAGCTTTGCTGTCCATATTTATTCATATTTATTTCCTTGATTTACTCCTCTGAATAATTAGCTTAATATTTGACGGATTATATAAAGATAATATTAGCAAATACTTAACCTTTTTCCATGTATAGAATTCTTTTGCACAGATTATACAATGGAGAGAAATCACAAGGCCAATGACAGCCATTTTGAATTTTTGATACAGCATTTTTGACTTATTTATTACCGTAACAAGTATAAACATGAGTCAACCCCAATATGAGTTGGCTTGAGGAGCTAACAAGACAAGCCAAACCAGCTTGTGACACACAACTAGTCAATCTCGAGTTGGGTTATGAGGTTTGAGTTGAAGGTGAAGCTCACACAAAAGAGATGCTGGGCTCAGCTTAAGGTTATTACACCCTCTGGTACTTGGTACCATTTAGAATGGACGTACTCAAATTACAGAACAAAGAGTGGCTTCAAGGATTATAACCTCCGGTTAACCCAGAATTCACTTTTCGAATATTGCAAAACTCCATGATTTATATATTGAAGCAAAACATAAGCCAATGAATGATATGTCAAAATAGGTGTAGTTCTGTTTGGGAAAAAAATTGTACGACAAATGGATTAAATAATTAAAGTGCATACCTCTACGAGAAAGGCCACCTCGTCTAGGCCTACACTCCTCTATGTGTATTTTGTATTTGTTAGACTCTAACGGGGATGCCTGCAATTATACATGTATATTGTTATTGAAAAGATGAAGTTGTGTATATTGTTATTGTTATTTTGTTATTGTTATAAATGTATCCCAAGTATGTTTGTCAAACTGTTTATACAAGAATGTTCAGTCTACAAAAAATTCACAATTATAAACTTATCAATTTGTGGGTAACTACTACAAACCCCTTTAGGATCCCATAATTTGCAAAGCTATGATATCGGAAAGAGCGGACATTGCTAGACAAGGCAAAATATTGGGGCCATGAGGGTAAGGAGACAATTTTAGAAGCTTAGCTGACAGAATAGGTACGTGAAACTTTGTGAGGAAGTTAGAATAAAGTCATAAAAAAACACAGCCTTAACATTTGGTCATTATATCTGCCGAAGAAAAACATAGGAAGCTTCATAATAGTTTTTAGAGCAAAGAGAAAGGAAAAGGTAAGAGTACCATAATAGCATTTTGAGCTCCAACAATATCCTCAAATTCAACAAAGGCATAACGATCCTGTACAAGTGGAAATCAAGTCAGGGAACTTAAGTGCTGTGGCCTAAGGTCCCCTGGAAGTAGTTCTGGGAGGGTCTTTTCATTGATAAAAGTAACCTATCACTTCGAAACAGAAATGATGACAATGACCTTGTAAGTTTTGAAGCGAACACCACCAGGCTTGACTTTTCCAAATTCCTGGAACACTTGTTCAAGATCAAAGGTAGAAAAAAAATCTGGAATATTCTTCACGAAAACGGATGTCCCTACAAACACAAAAGTAAGATTATAGATCAGCCATCACACATCAGGTAGGGAATTTAACAAAATTCTCTACCTAAGATAGTATAATTTTGATTCATTTCAGAACATTTCCAGTGAAATTAATATTGTTAAAATGTTTCCAACCGTATCCCACAACTAAAAGTATGACATGAAATGAACTATTTGAAAACCCCGACGGCCAGAACATTTTACAAAAATGTATCTCATAGAAGATATGTAGCAGAGAGTGCAAAAACAATTGTTCATTTTGCTTGTAACCAGCAGTGACATGATAATTAAATTGACATGTAAACAATTAGAGAGTGTTTTTTGACAAGCTCTATAATTGCAATTGTGAAAGCTAAAATCATGTGGTTCAAATGACATCCTACAATGATAGATGAGGAGGTTCCTAATTTATGCACCACAAATGCCACATTGCCATCTCCTAATGGGAATTGAAAATATGTTCCTACCTAAAATTTTCTGTTGCCGTGCCAAAAAATATAAATGTATAACAAACCAAACAATAGGGTGCATCTCCAGGCACGCCAGCTCCTGTACCACAGCCCTGATGCTCTAATTAAAATGAAATTCAATCTCAAAACATCAAGATTATACAAATTGTATAAAACTACCTTCACGTTTCAATGTCGAAGCCTCCTCCACTGCCTCCACTGTTGGACCCCGACGAGTCTCTGTGAGGTGTAGTGTATCCATTGCCTCCACTATTGGACCCTCGTGAGACTCCGTGACTTGTAATGCATCTGCTGTCTCCACTGTTGGACCCTGGTGAAACTTTGTGAGGTCTACTGTATGATTCCATTTAGAAGGCAGAGCAGTGCTCTTGGGTGGACATGCGGATGGGCTGATATGTCCACTTGGTCTCCCAAGCTGACCAAGTGCAGAAAGGGAAGTAATCAATAGAATGTATATTCCAAAGCATTCTAGAAAAAGCAACTCCAGAGTGTCACATACAATTGAAGCATAAGTAAGTTTTTTTGGTTCTCTTGTTTGAGTGTGCTCTATTGGTTGTATTTGTTTCTCAGCAATTGGAGCCAAATGATTATGAGCATTTGCTACGAGTATAGGGGATGATGCTGAAGACTCTTCAGATGGAGCACCTTCTCTAATATTTATCCCATTCACTGACTGCTGAGGCATATTCAAATTTTCAACTGTTTCATGCTTCTGATCAGCGTGCAATGTTGGGTCAAAGTCACCACCCCGTATCCCTTCACCAAGAAAATAGTTGTTGACTGGCAGGACACCAATTTTTTCAGTATTGCAAGGTAACAAAATCGGATGAAAAAGAAAGGCAACGATAAGCAACAAGCATTTTGCATACTAAAGATAACTCTCACAATTACTGAAGATTTGCAGCATAATATTCTTAGGGGGGAGACTACAACCCTCTCTAACAAATTAGGACGTTGATAAACTGCATGATCAAACAAGTTACATTCATGAAGGTGACATGGATGCATTGAAACCTAAGTATGTTCCCACCTATATAGCTCTCATGTAAATCAACTCACTGCCTTTTCAAATCAATGTACTCATCTCTGTGAAACGAAGTTAAATAACTTTGGGTCTCTTTCGGAATCAAATAGCATGATTCTAAATCCGCATCCACGGGACCACGCCAATCAATAAAGTCTTTTGATACAGTTATTGTGAAATAAGAGTGCAGGGGCAGAATTCTAGTGGATTGTGCCATGTGCAACTAATTTTTTCTAAACTAATGATAAAAAATGAATTGGCATTTGACAATTTGCGCAAGAACTGAATGATGGATTGGCTGAACGAGTTGTTGGACTACCTGGCTGGGAATAATTTATTGTTTCGGGATGGTTTGAAGCACAGCTTTCGGAAATTTTGGAGGCAGTTGGATGCCGAGAGAACAGTTCATCAGGCATGAAGTGAAATATATCAGTCAAAATGTAATATCCAGTATCCTGAGGAGCAAGGAAAAAGGTCTGCACAAATCTCCACGGCCTTTTATTCTTTTTAATTCGTGCCAACCCAAAAACTGTCAACAGGACACCACCATTGTACGAGAATAAGGGTTGAAATGTTTTTATACCAACATGCACGATATTCGTGGACATGATGAGAGAGTGAATTTCCTGCAGGAAAATGTGTTATAAAACAACAACAAATGGAGAAGGAAAAAAACACCAAAAGTAATATCTTTTTACAATGAAACAAGAAGAAAATATTAAAATAATGGAATATGACATCACCAGTATCCAACCCTTGGCAAGTGCATCTTAAATAGAGGAAATCAGCAGATATCCAAGGGATGTGATGCTACTCTATGTTCTTAATGAAATACCATTGAACACCAACAAAATGTAACCAGCGACATCCAACCCATTTTTACACCAAACAGAGGTTTAGATTGCACTAACTAAACAGAGGTTCACAAAATCATTTTACCCATCTTCATCCTTAGGTCCTTATTGCAAAAAAAGCTTCTTGCGAACCTAGCATACATAGTACACCACCTCATAACCAATTTGTGCAAAACTGCAGATAACGAGACACGTTTTCTTCATTGTGTCATGTCGTTTTTCATATGCTTAGAATAGGTTTATCTTAAAATTTGCCGAAATAAGCAGTTACTTGTCATTCTAGATTGGGATATAGTTCAATGTCATGTGTGAACCTGAAACAGATGTACCGTAATCCTTTCTTTTGACAGGTATTGGACTAGCTGTCACTACCAAATTATGCACCATTGCAACTTCTGTACCCCTATTTTATGTTAAAATACTGCACCTGATTCTGTTTTATTGCAGGAGTAAAAGTATAAATAATACAGTAAATTGTTAGCAAATTGCTCGAGATACTACTGTATTTCACATTCCTATTTTGTCAAGATAGGTTTTTTAAGCATTTAGAGTTTACGAAAAAGCAACTCAAATTTCTAATTGTACCCAAGAATAAATTTTGTTACATGAAGGGCTTGCTTTTATATCCCATAAGCGGGTTATTCTTTAACATAAACAAGCACATGTAAAATAATATGATTAAAAATCACATGCAAGTTTACAAAAGTTAAATCTAAGTAACATTCAGGTAATTAAGGGCTAAAGTAACTACCAAGTAAAATTACAAGTTAGAATTATCACAAGCCAGTTAACCTCATAGAACCAGATTTATAGACCGAGATAACTCCAGGCTTTTCAAATGAATAAACCAAAATTTAGAGTAGAAGCAGCACTAAGCACAACAAACACAATAGAGAAGGTAGGATCCATTGACAATGTTGCCTCACCTTTTCTTGCTCTTGTTCCTCTTTCCTTTATCATTATCATTTAAGGAAATACCACTTCATAATACAATAAAAGATTAGCGGCTAATTTAGGCAATTGTCAACTTTCTATTTGGATAATGATATTTATTGTTAAAAAAAGTTTAAATCCGAAAAAGAAGATTTTTTTTCCATCCCATTTTTCCAACTTGAGTTAAGACAAGTTTCAATCCCCATATTGTTTAGCCCAACTTTGGCAAAAAAACAACAACTTCCAGATCAAGTCAGGCACCTCACCAGATACACAAAGTAACATAATATTTGATATGTCAATTGACTTTCGGATCTCAAGTCCTAGACAGATAAACTTTCAATTGGATATCTCAATTGTTAAAATAGCGAAAGTACATAACCGTAATGTGAATTTGAAAATAATGGAATCAGGGAAGCCGAACATTATCTTAAAGATGATGCAGCAGTAAAATCTCCATCAACGTTTTCACTTTACCAGCACACAATCCTGGTCTAAATTATCCAGGGATTCTTTTCTTCCAAGAGACCATCAAATTTCCAAACGCTTTCAGTTTTTTACTTTGAACCCCAAAATGTGTCCGAGGTGGATTCACAAGAATCACATATTCTTACAATGGGATCTATCCGTGTAGTTGCATATCCTCTGTGCATAACACATATTACCTTACATCTCTTTTTTGTTCTTCTCTCAAAATACACTTCTAGAATGTCATTTAAGGATTAAACAATCAATTTGCAAGGAAAATACACGATCCTAGAACTTACACAAAACAGATGACTTCCAATCACTACCAACCACTACAAAATTCGGAAACCGAAATTCCAAAATCTGATTCCAATCTTCCCTCCACTCTCCGCAAACGAATCACACCACAACAAAAAAGATCAAAGAAATCAAAAACAACCTTCGGTCCGTTAGCGGTCTGGGTCATGGAGTCGCGAACGAATGACATGGTGCTGTCCTCCTTGTAGAACTCCGCGCAGATCTCCGGCGTCTGCTGCAGAACCACGTAGTACTGCCCCACGAAGGAACTCCCAACCTATTTTTTTCCACACCAAAACCTTCAAACCCAACTCCAAACCCCAAAACCGAACCGAAACAGCAACCGAGAAGATCGAACCTGAAAGGCGGTCACAGGGAGTGGCTTCGCCGTCGTCATTTCCACAAATTGGGAGATTTTTCTTCGATCGCCACTTTAGGGTTTGGACTTGGAGTCGTTTCTTTTCTCTTCGTCTTTGTTTTGCATCGCTCGAACTCTTCTTGTGTGTGAAACTTGTAACTAACTTGCTTCGGGAAAGGGAATATCATTCGATGGAAGGTTCTGAGCCGTCGGATTGACGGAGCTTATGTTTAAAAATTCCAAGCGCGGGTTTTTTCCTCAAATTGGACACCACGTGGGATTCTCACTCATATAATTTCTGTTTTTCCTTTATTTTCGTTTTTTGTTGGCAGAGAGGAAAAAGATCGGACATATTAAGTTTACGAATCCTTATACACCGACGCGGACGATCGTGACGCCCGCAGACATAATCAGTACAGTCAGCAAAATTCAAATGTCTTTTACCTTTTGAATTTAATTAAGTAGCATATTTATTTTGTTTGGGAAATGATTTATGAACGCAGCGCGTCACGGACGTGCTCTACGTGGACATCCATGTCAGCCCTTACGTGGCCAAAGCATGAATGTTTTTTTGTTTTTTCTTCCTGATGTTCACTCAAATCACATTAAATGCGTTTCAACTCAGCACGTTCTCTCTCTCCACCCAAATACAAATATGATGACACTCTTTCTTTCTTCTTCATTCTTTCTCTCCAGAATAAATCACCATTTCGAGCAAGATATTAGGTCGAAGAAGCGTCTGATGCCGACTCCCAGGATTCTTCACAACGTAAGCAGCGTGAATGGGACGGTGCGAAGACTTCCCGATGTTTTTGTCAGCGTTAGCATCGTGAATGTGACGATCCGGTGGTGAAGACTTCGCACCACAACATCTTTGCTGCACTGTTGGAGTGCCCGTGACAGAAAAAGAATGAAGAAGAAAGAAAGAGTGTCATCGACCGTCCTATTCACGTTGCTTACGTTGTGAAGAACCCTGAGAGTCGGCATCAGACGCTTCTTCGAAATAATATCTTGCTCGAAATGGTGATTTATTCCGGAGAGAGGTACAACGCTCCGTGGTGAAGACTTACGTCTGTTCGGTTTATGTTGTACATCTCTCCGTAATAAATCACCATTTCGAGTAAGATATTACGTCGAAGAAGCGTCTGATGCCGACTCCCAAGGTTCTTCACAACGTAAGCAGCGTGAATGAGACGGTCATGTTTAAGTCTTACATCTTCTTTCCGATTTACTGGGAAAATATATATTATTTTTGTAATTTGTGTGTGTTTGTGTTTATATTGTTTGTTTGTGTGTGATTTACTGGGAGAAGATATATTATTTTTGTAATTTTTGTGTGTTTGTGTTTGTGTTTGTGCTTGTATTGTTTGTTTGTCTTTGTGCTCTCATTGTATCTTATTGTGTAATAGTTACCATCAATAATATGTACCATCAATATCTCATTGTGCTCTCATTGTATCTACATAAACATGACAAACTTTCTTCATAAACTGGACACACATTCTACATAAACAGGACAAACTTTCTACATAAACAGGACAAACCTTGTACATAAACAGTACAAACTTTCTACATAAACTGGACAAACATTGTACATAAACAAGACAAACTATCTACAAAAACAGGACAAACTTTCTACATAAACATGACAAAACAGGACAAACTTTCTACATAAACAGGACAAAACATGACAAACTTTCTACATAAACAGGACAAACTTTCTACATAAACAGGAAATCTGAGATGCTATTTTTTTCCTAAACGTAATTCTTGTGGGGTAAAATATACAGTGGGAGGTTTGTTGAGTTTGTGCGGGGGCGGCAGTTTGTTTGTGGACGTTTTTTTGTTTCAACATCATATTATTGCATTCCATATATTGATTCGTTTATTCCGACAATAATGAAGTCATATATTATTCCGGACTGCAAATACACTTATTATGGACTGCAAATACACTTATTCCGATTCCGGACAGCAAATACACTTATTCCGGACAGCAAATCCACTTATTCCGGACAAACTTTATGTTTCGTTTCTGGACACACTTTATTCTTAAACCGGACAACAAATACACTTATTCCGGACAACAAATACACTTATTCCGGACAAACTTTCTGTTCCGTTTCTGGACACACTTTCTTCTTATTCTGGACAACTACACTTATTCCGGACTGCAAATACACTTATTCCGGACAGAAAATACACTTATTCCGGACAACAAATCAACTTATTCCGGACAAACTTTATGTTCCGTTTCTGGACACACTTTATTCTTAAACCGGACAACAAATACACTTATTCCGGACAGCAAATACACTTATTCCGGACAAACTTTCTGTTCCGTTTCTGGACACACTTTCTTCTTATTCTGGACAACTACACTTATTCCGGACTGCAAATACACTTATTCCGGACAACAAATCAACTTATTCCGGACAAACTTTATGTTCCGTTTCTGGACACACTTTATCCTTAAACCGGACAACAAATACACTTATTCCGGACAGCAAATACACTTATTCCGGACAAACTTTATGTTCCGTTTCTGGACACACTTTCTTCTTATTCTGGACAACTACACTTATTCTGAACTGCAAATACACTTATTCCGGAAACAAATCAACTTATTCCGGACAAACTTTATGTTCCGTTTCTGGACACACTTTATTCTTAAACCGGACAACAAATACACTTAGTCCGGACAACAAATACACTTATTCCGGACAGCAATATACACTTATTCCGGACATACACATAACGTAAACAGGACAAACACATAATGTAAACTGCACACACACATAAAGTAAGCTAGACAAATTAAGTTGATCCAACATAAAACTTAAAAACAAATATTTTATTATGATAAGTGTGGGCTCTGCACGAATAATGAGACTGCACGATGTCCTAGGGTCTGCACACTGTCTTATCTGTGTATTGGGAAATGAATCGTTCAACTTAAAGAACCGGCGTTTTTTAAAAAGACCAAAACGCGCGAAGAGAAATTTCGCTGACTGGACGCTGACTCAAAGAAAATATCTGAGCTGTACAGATCCACGTAAGGCGCGTCCGTGACGCTTGCGTCCGTCTATCACGGCTCATTTTGTTTCACATGCAATTTTTACTTTCCAGATGCAACATTTCGATTCCCAATGCAACATTTTGTTTCCCCATGCAACATTTTCCTAATGCAACTTATTCTGAACAGACACACAATTTAATCTGGACAGACACAAAACTTATTCTGGACAGACACACGACTTATTACGGACAAACTTTGAAATATTATGGACAAACTTTAAACTTATTCTGGACAGACTTTGGACTTATTATGGACACACACAGAACTTATTCTGGACAGACTTTGAATTTATTATGAACAAACTTTGAACTTATTATGGACAGACACACAACCTATTCTGGACAGACTTTGAACTTATTATGTACACACGGAACTTATTATGGACAAACTTTGAACTTATTATGGACAAACACACAACCTATTCTGGACAGACACACAACCTATTCTGGACAAACTTTGAACTTATTATGGACAAACTTTGAACTTATTATGTACAGACACACAATCTATTCTAGTCAAACACACAACTTATTCTGGACAAACTTTGAACTTATTATGGACACACATATAACTTATTCTGGACAGACTTTGAACTTATTCTGGACAAACACAGAACTTATTATCGACAGATTTTGAACTTATTCTGGACAGACTTTGAACTTATTATGGACAGACACAGAACTTATTATCGACAGATTTTGAACTTATTCTGGACAGACTTTGAACTTATTATGGACAGACACAAAACTTATTATGGACAGACACACAACCTATTCTGGACAGACTTTGAACTTATTCTGGACAGACACATAACATATTCTGGACAGACTTTGAACTTATTATGGACAACAAACAGAACTTATTCTGGACAGATACACAACTTATTCTAGACAATCACAGAACTTATTCTGGACAGAATAAGGTGTTCGTCTGTCCATTTTATGTTGTGGGGTTTTCCGTGGGGGAATCAAAAGTTGCATTCGGAAAATAAATGTTGCATGGGGAAACGAAATGTTGCATTGGGAAACGTAATGTTGCATTGAGAGAGTATAAGTTGCATGTGACACAAAATAAATCTGTTGCAGCTGACTGGACTGACCACGTCAGCGCGCGTCCCGGACGCAATCGTCCATTAATCATTTTCCTAAGTTTATAAACAATGTGCTCGGATTTGAATCGATGTGTGTCACAAAAATATCTTCTTCTTTTGATTTATGGGTTGTTTGGATAACAACTTAGGAAAGAAAAGAAATGTTTTTTTCTTTTTTTATTCTTTTCTCTTGTTTGGATACTTATTATAACAAATAAGTTTCTTTCGTTTGGTTAACATCTTACGAGAGAAAAGAAAAAAAATTCTAAAATACCAAAATATCATTTTCTTTGTATTATACAATAACATACATCGTTCTACATTATTTTAATAATGTTCAGAATTATAAATTATTACAAATAAAATATATCCACCAAACCTGAAAATTTGAAGCTATAGAAACTCAATAATGTTACAAAGAATGTAGTATGCGAAATATATATAAAAACATTTCTCATGTAAAATTAAAAAATAAAGATACGAATTCTTCAGAAATACTTCAAATGAATATTTTTTGTTCTTCCAACACAATGACGTTAGTTGTAACAAAAAAACACATCTTTTGGGTTAAAATATCTTAACCAAAAAATATGAATACAACAAATTCAAATTCTTAAAATCTGTAATCAAATAAAAAATTATTAAACTCGAAAAACAACAAATTATATTCCGACATAAAAATTAAAGTTAAACAATTTTTATTTTAACTTGGATATAGATCTTAACCCATAAATAGGAATATAGCAAATTCAAATTCTCAAAATTCGTAATAAATTAAAAAAATCAAACTAAAAAACAACAAATTCTATTCCAACTCAAAATTTTCAATTGAGATATTATAAAAAAATACTACAAATGATTTTAACATGATAGAAGATTTCCAACAATTTTCCTATCACGGTGTTAACAAAACTCACCTCGATCAGTGTAGACTAGATAAAATGGGAGTGAGAAATGAGAAGATGAGTAGGAGTGAATGTTTAGGTGAGGGAAAAAAGAAGGTAGAACAGTTGGGTGACAGAAGATGGAACGGAGAATGTGTATTTATACGTAGCAAATTAGAGTTTTTTGGTAGAATTTTTTAGTAAGAGTATTTTGGTCACTAAAAAAGTATTTATTCACTTTCTCTCCGTTTCTCTCCAAATTTGGAGAGAAAGTTGAATTGCAATTTTGTATTATAATATTTCTCTCCATTTCTTTTCTTTTCTCTCTTTAAGTCGTTATCCAAATGAGAGGAAATCCAACTTTCTTTTCTTTTATTTTTTCTCCTCAAGTTGTTAACCAAACATACCCTTAATGACGTTGCTCTTGTAGTTTCACTCGTCAACTCATTATTCAAGTTGGAAAAATTGTGAGGACATCAACTTAGACTAATTCAGTTGGAAGACATCTTATATTGAGATAGTTAAGATCATGAATTGAATTTATAGACCTTATTTGCATGTCACGGATTCAAAATGAGAGGCAAGTAGAGTATATTAAATAAATAAATAATCTAAGTACATGCAAAATTTATTTTATGTTGCAACTTCATAGCTCATGCATATTAAGCATTAGTTTCAGATATCAAGAGGAAAAATAGGGTTGCACTTTTAAAGATTTTGTTGTAGGAATGAGAAATTGTGAACTATGCAATTTGTAGGAAAAACAGGGTTGCACTCTCAAAATCTACAACAACATCATATGCAATTTGTGAATTTTCGTTGCTTCAAAACTATGGTTGTTTTTATGTTTTATAAACGAAATGACTACATTAGAAACTTAACTCAAGCTAGATTTGTTCGATCGAAGAAAAATGTTCGACTCGAATATCCTTCAATTTGTTATTTGATTTCTACTAGTACCCAATCAAGAATACAAATAGCGACAAAAACTGGACTAGCACAAAAACACATTATTAACATAATATTCATCCTACTTTTCTGGAATAGTTGAATTAACCTATCAAAATTCATACATGAAAACACCATCATTCTCAACTCAAATATGACTTAATTAAGAAATTCAATATCTTTCTCATTACTTGGTAGAATAGATCTTCAATCACGGTAAAATGAAAATCAAATAGCGAGAGGTAAGGACTAAGTCACTAAGGACAGTGGATAAGCAAACATTGGAAAAAATTTCTCAAAAGTGTTATTGAAATCTGCCACGTGGGATGCGTCATCTTATCCCCATCTATCCGAGTCCAATAGGATTGGACAAGATCCGTCCACGTCACCTCAGATAAACCAACCAACCAACCCACTCACCTCATCTCCCCAAACCTCCACAGCCCCAACCAACAGAATTAACCACCGGAAGAAAATAAAAAATAAAAAATGGCGGCAACGGCAGCCGTCGGATCTCTTTTTCTCCCCCCCTGCGCCCAAACCCACGTGCCGGATCCCACCCTCCGAATCGGCAATCTACGCCCATTCCGTTCCCCGTTGCCGGTAACGGCCCACTACTGTGTGGAGCATTTGGCGGTCGAATTCATCACCAAAAGGCGGCACGGGTTGAGGGTTGCTGCGGCCGTTGCGGAGGAAGAGACCACGGTGGATACGGAAGCGGATGTGAAGGAGGAGGAGGGGAAGTTGGACGATGCTGCTCCGGTTAATACAAAGCTTTACTTTGGGAATTTGCCTTATAATTGCGATAGCGCGCAGTTGGCTGGGATCATTCAGGAGTATGCAAGTCCGGAGATGATTGAGGTGAGACATCAAGATTGTTAACTCATGCAGATGCTTTGCTTGGTTGAGGTTGTCACTACTTAATTTCTCATCCTAAAGACTAACTATAAAATATACCCCACATTTTAAATCTATTTTGTTCTTCTCTACCAAATTTCAAGATGCAATTTGTTTGCTACAATGTTAATCATAGTCTTAGCTACTCTAATGCGTATGATCTACCATCTGAACTAGCCATAATTAGTTCTTTGGGGTGCCACATTTGGAGTACATATCCAGCAATTGAATCAATTAAGAGTCCAACTAAAAGGACGAACTCATGGATGTCCACGGTGCACGTTTATAATTTGAATGGTCAACAACATTTTTGAAAACTTCTTCGAAATAAGTACAATCACCGCTTTTGTAGATTGTTACGGTAGAATGCACTTACACTATGAATTTGCTTAAGTGCCTTGAGACCTCTCTTTCTTGAACGACAAACAAATTGCTCATACAAGTTTAAACAATATTTAATGAATACTTATTCACCAAGTGACATATACACCAAATGTAACAAGTATTTATTCATAAAACAATAATTAGTTAAAAGCATGAGGTTATGCGGCTCACATGTAAGGTAGAACTAGTAAAATATAATTAATTTGAAGCGATACCAATAGAACTTTGAATCTCTTTCTTCTTCTAATTCTTTACACGGAGTGTTTTTGATAAAATGGTGGTTTTCTTTTCACGGAGCGAGCGACACACGAACTTCTTCCTAAGGTAGTACAGGGAACAACTGACGAGCTCAAAAGGAATCCTCACTTGTGAACTCAATGCAGGTTTTGTACGACAGAACTACAGGGAGAAGCAGAGGCTTTGCATTTGTAACCATGAGCTCTCTTGAAGATTGTGAAAAAGTTATCCAAAACCTTGATGGAAGTGTAAGCCTACTCCTTCACTCTTGTTTGCTTGGTATACTTGCACATATATTTTGAACATGTTGTTACCTAGCTTAATCTCTTATTGTTGTTAACTAGCTTAATTTATTGGCACTAGAATAATTTTGTTGTTGTTGTTGTTATTCAGCAATATGATGGAAGGGTATTGAGAGTGAACTTGTCGGACAAACCCAAGCCCAAAGAGCCGTTGTATCCTGAAACTGAGTTCAAGCTCTTTGTTGGAAACCTATCGTGGTCGGTGACATCTGAGGATTTAAATGAGGTGTTTCAAGAGTATGGCAATGTTATCGGGGCTCGGGTCCTCTACGATGGTGAAACTGGTAGGTCTCGTGGGTATGGATTTGTCTGCTACTCTTCGCAAGCAGAGATGGATGCTGCCCTTGAAAGAATGGATGGAGTGGTAAATTTTCTCTCTTCTCTTCGTTCATGTTTTATCGGATGGAAAGTACAAGCATTTACTACCACATTTAACTAGCTCAAACATTCCAAAATAAGTACGTTGGTGATAGATAAGGTTTTCCTTTGAACTACTTCCATCAGTATCACAATTAAAATAAGGGGGTCTTTGGTTTGCAGGAAATGTTATTTTAGTGAGTATATTTTGAGTTACCATTTTGGTCCGCTTGATTGTACAAATTTTAATTTGGGAAATCACATTCGATCAGGAGATTTTCAAGTTTATCTACGTAAGTCATTTTAGAAGTTCGAAAATCCACTTCTTCAATTGACCATTGTTGACACCAATGTTAAGAAATACGGGATGCGGTTTGCGATTTAATAATTAAATAATATAATATAGATATATTAGTTATACATTATATACATGTAACTCAAAATTTAAGTAAAATTTTGAATAATTTGTAACATCAATAATTCAATATTAAACAAATCAGAATAAAACATGAGTGTTCAGAAATGCGTCACATCCCTTGCATCTGCGAGCCACGATGCGGACTGCATCCCGGAGATGCGATGTATATTTTCCCCGCATCCACATATGCGGCCGCATAACGCCGCATTCTTGAAGACTGGTTGACACCAATAAATGTAATTTGTTGGCAGATTGGAACTATTTTGTTATCCATGCGTTATCCATGCGTTATCCTATTGCAGGAGCTCCAAGGACGACCAATGCGTGTTAGTTTGGCTCTGGGAAAGAAATCTTAGAAGAAAGAAGACAACATACTGATTCAAGGAATTGAAGTGGTTTTGAAACTTTACTTTCGTTATAATGCAGAAAGGTTCTGAATCAAAGATGCCCCAGAAAATGGGAACCAAGAAAGAAGGGCACCGCTTTGCTATTGCTGTCGTTTGTCATGTTCATATTTCAGATGCTACATTATTGATATTTACAGCAGTGTTCTGTTGACTTAGGGGGTCATAATTTATGATGCAAGTTTCTTTTCGAAGACAATTGTCTCAATACTTGAATAGCTAATTCAAGAAAATAAATTCATGAGTAAATAGTCTCACGAAGTATTTGAAACTTTAGGGGTATTTGTGCACAGGAAACCATTGGAAAATTGATTATGTGGTCAAAAGGAAAATAACGGAAAATAGAAATCAGTGAAAATTAGTTTCTCTTTGACCAAGATTATGTTGTTTGTACAAGTTACTGGAATCCACTGGAAAATAAAAAACTGAATTCATTGGCTGTCATTTCCGGAAAGTGGATATTATTTATAAATGTTGTATATATAAATGTATAATTTTATTGTGAATAGTATGTTGTACGTTAAGATTTAAATAGTCATTGCACATTTTAGTTTAATTTAACTCGTAAAAGTGGTGTGAATTATATATTATATACATATACCTCTTATTAAAGAGTAAAATAATTAATATATAAGATTATTGTAGTCATGTACTTTTAAATAACACATTAATTTAAATTTTGAATAATATTTTATTTTTAAATTTTATTTAACAAGACAATATGAAGTTCAAGATGTTTATCTAGTTTTATGGTATAATTTTATAACATGGTGCCTTAATTTTTAAAAATAATCTTATTATTTATTTATTTTAAATATGATTTTAATATTTTTGTAGTTAAGTTTTTATGTAATAAAAATAATTATTAAATAAATTTGATAGACGTGTACATCTTTTACAATCGTGTCTATTTTGGACAAAGTTTGAACAATCGTGTCCAGAACCGTGTCCATTCTAAACAAAGTATGGACAGAGTCTGGACAATCGTGTCCAGAATGTGTCCATTCTGGACTGAGTCTAGACGGAGTTTTGACAATCGTGTCCAGAACATGTCTATTATGGACTGAGTCTGGACAATCATGTCCAGAACGTGTCCATTATGAACAGAGTTTGGACAATCTTGTCCAGAATCGTGTCCATTATGGACTGAGTCTGGACATAATGTGAACAATTATGTCATTTTTTTGGAAAGAAAACTCCAAAATTTTGGAAATCACAAATTGTTTGGAAACAAATAAAGTCATCATCATTTATCGGAAACCTCCTACCCTAGCAATGGTGCTGATGTGGCTGCACGTCCGGGACGAGCACGTCCGTGTACGAGGGTCTTTGAGAAAAAGGTTAATGTGCACGTTTTTCTAGGCAAGCGAGACAACCCTTCTATTGGGCTATCAACGATTGAGGGACATGTCGGTGGCAATTGAGGGGTAGAGTTCTTTTTTTTTCGGAGCAAGTGCAAGAAGTGTTTACAAGGGACCGACTTCTACAAGAAAGAGAGGTGTGGCTGGCGAAAATTTGTTAGTGACCAAAAAAATCTAGTTAAGTCTCTAACAGAATCAATAATCAATACGTAGATCTTGTTTTTTTAATTTTATCTCTTCACCTGCCAACCCAATTATAAATCTCAAACGATCCAAACGTACGAACAAGGGCCGATCCATGATTTTTTGAGCGGGATGGCCAAAATCCATACATAATTTTTTTATAATAACATTTTTCGTGGTTTCATGTCTTGAAATTGCTTCATAATTTCTTCATTTTCAATAGACTTAACTGTTGAGAATTCCAAAGGTTTCTTGGACGATTCACCTTTCTTAACCCCCAATAGTTTATGTAGGTTTTACTCTTATTTATGTGGTGTAATTCCATTTATTTTGGTTGTAACTCCTACTACATCCTCACCCTATATATAGGGGATTATTGTACATGTTTGGACACAAGACAAGAGAAGAAATACATACCTATCTCCCTCCCTCGATCTTTTATCTTTGGTTTGCTTTGTTTCACAACACGTTATCATCACGAAGGTTCTACCGCTAACACTATAACATTTAGTGTCACTCAAGCCTCAAGGTAACAAATCCGTGTGTTTGATTTGCATGGTCATATACATAATCTCTCTCGTTTACTTGTCAAAAATTATTTGTTTTTATCATAGCAAAAAGAGGTTAGAAAGGTGATTCCATTTTTGCATGATTAATAAAAAAAATTATGTTCAATCAATTGAGAGATTTACATGTACATGAAATAATAATAATAATAATAATAATAATAAGCATTTTGGTTATGTGACCACTTACTCATCCATGTGAATTTACTTGATTTATAAGATCTTTAGTGACATGATCTTGTATATATCTTTCTCAATGGAGGGGAACCATTATTTAGTTTTTGATCTAAATAAAAAAAAATCACATTGGAAGCATAGATACGTTCCATATCTTATCTGTAATGCAAAAAATTAAAATTAAAATATTCACAACATCTTTAATGCTTGAAAATCCTTGTGCAAACTCTCGTTGAGCTCCTGGATACATATCATTGTAGTTTACTTTTCCTTTTTCCTTTCAATATTTAATCTAGTTTATTACTATTTTCGGCGGTTCACATCTCGATACATCTCATTGTAGTTACTTACGTGGCAAACCTTACCAAGCTTGAATTTGCTGCCCTTGATATCTCGGGGAAAAATTATCTCCCTTGGACTCTCGATGCAGAGATCCATCTTACGGCAAATAATCTTGGAGAAACAATTAAAGATGAAAATAAGGCATCCCCGCAGGAGCGCCAAAGCAATGATTTTTCTCCCGCATCATCTCCATGAGGGATTAAAAGCCGAATATCTAACGGTGAAAGATCCGTTAGAGTTATGGAAAAACTTGAAAGAAAGGTATGACCACCAAAAACAAGTGATTCTCCCAAAAGCTCGCTACGAGTGGATTCATTTGCGATTACAAGATTTTAAATCTGTAAGCGAGTATAATTCTGCTATGTTCCGAATCTCCTCTGAACTTAAATTATGTGGAGAAATAATTACTGATAATGATATGTTAGAGAAAACATTCTCCACATTCCATGTCACGAATATGCTCCTGCAGCAGCAATATCGAGAACGTGGTTTTAAGAAATATTCGAAACTAATATCATGTCTTCTTGTTGCCGAGCAAAATAATGAACTTTTGATGAAAAATCATCAAGCTCGACCCACTGGTTCCACTCCATTCCCTGAAGTGAATGAGGCTAATCACAAACGCAAACGCGACCCATTCCCTGAAGCGAATGCATCATCTTACAATCGTAAACGTGAACGTGGTCGTGGTCGCGCATACGGACGCGAGCAACATCAAGGACGTGGTCATGGACGTGGCCGTAGCCATCGTGGTGGTCATGATGTCAATGCAAATAATGATGGAAGAAATGCTAGAGGAAATCAAGTGCAAAATCCTCCAAAGAAATATGAGAATGCTTGCTACAAATGCGGCATGACAAATCATTGGTCGCGTATATGTCGTACGCCCAAGCACCTTGTTGATCTTTATCAAGCATCACTCAAGAAAAAAGAAGGTGCCGAAATGAACTTGGTTGAAAACAACCAAGATGGAATGATCATGGACACTCATTTAGATATTTCGGATTTTCTTTTAAATGATGGCAATATCGATGTTTTTGTCAATGATGGAAATGTCCATCAAAATGCTTAGTTTGGTTTTCCTACATCCTATTTTTGATGTTTTTCAAAAAAAATGTAAGACTTGTGTCTTTATAATATAATATTTGCTTTTGTTTTTCTTAAAATTTTATACTATAGTATTATGATACTATATATACAAAAAGATAATTTTTGCTCTATTCCCTTTTTTTAGGACAAAGACATGGTTGATACTATCATGAGTGATGGAGATCAATGTCTAGTAGATAGTGGAACAACAAATACGATTTTGAAAAATACAACCTTCTTTTCCGAATTACATTTATCGAAGACAAGTGTTAACACAATTTCTGGCACTAGTAATTTGATTGAAGGCTCCGGAAGAGCTTGTATTTTGTTGCCCAATGACACGAAATTACAAATAAGTGATGCTTTATATTCTAGTAGATCCAGAAGAAATCTACTAAGTTTCATGGATATACGTCGTAATGACTATCATCTTGAAACTATGAATCAAAATAATGATGAATACCTTCACATTATCTCCATCGTGAATGGTAACAAAATCATTTTAGAAAGGACGAAAGCCTTTTCATCGGGATTATATTGCACTTATATCACCCCTTTGGAATCAAATATGGTCACTAACTGGAAGTTAGTTGATCAAGTGCATTATAAACTTTGGCATGATAGATTGGGACACCCCGGTGATATAATGATGCGAAAAATTATTGAAAATTCAAATGGTCATTCCCTGAAGGATATGAAAATTATATCATCGAAAGAGCTTTCATGTGCAGCATGCTCTCTTGGAAAACAGATAATCCGACCATCCACAAGCAAAATTAAAGATGAATCTCCTTTATTTTTAGAGAGAATTCAAGGTGATATTTGTGGACCCATTGCCTCTTGATGAAGATTTAAATTTATACCGCAAGTGCACGGCGTCAATGGAGACGTGGCAAATACGGGTCGAACACAAGGAGGGAGAGATTATGTTATTAGTGTGATTTCGATTGAGGGGAAGAAGGGAGAGAAGAATTAATTTGGGTTTTTTGGGTTTTTGGTTTAATTAACTCTAAAGTACGAAACAAAAGCAATTAAAATTAAAACAAGAACAAAGAGAGAAATCCGTGGGGTGGAGGTTTAGACTTAGGTTTAGAGTAGAGAATTGCTGAAACTTATTGTAAATCATGTTAGTTATGAAGCATTACAAGATAAATGACTTAACATAAACTCAAGTAATCAAAATACACTAATCATGAACTTAAAATAATAACATGCATTCATCATTCTCTAACCCTAATTCCATCACCTCCACCCTTCGGAAAGAGTTAGAAACTCATGGAGGGAGGAAGAAGAAGGGGTCCTTGAGACATTACAAAGAAAACTAAAAAGTAAGAAATAAGAAACAGAATTTTATTAATAAAACTAAGGTACACAAATAAGAACAACAACCAAGGACCCTATTTACATCGTTCTCGGGTCTATTTATAGTTGCTACAAGGGACTTAGGTATAGAATTGGATAGTACACGTGTCCATACACGAGTGGACGAAATTGGGACACACGGATCGACCAATGGGCGGCGGAATCGCCGCACATCATGTGTATTGTGCGGCGGATTCGCCTCCCACGTTGGTCGGATTTAATCAGGATTTTTGTCACGCGTTTATGGTATGATTTGATCTTTATTTGCGTGTCTGGATGATTTCTTTCCATTGTCTTGAGCTCCGGATTAATTCCTTCCATTGTTGGAGATTTATAGTTGATTTTTCTTTTGACTTTTCCAACAAAATAACTTGATCCTTTTCTTTTGCAATCAGGTCCTTGGCATTTTGCAATTAAGTCATTGACCTTTTTGTGATTAGCTCCTTGAATGCTTTTATGCTTGGATTAATTTCCATTCGGAACCCGATAAACTTGAACTCGGTCTTTATGATAGAAGTGAATCTTTTGCACACGTTTATGCTCGGAATGTTGGTAAATTGCATTCAGGTCCCTGTATTCTATAAATAAGACTAAACACATACCTTAGTAGCATTTATTGATGTAAAAGTAATCTAAATGAAAGACATATGATGCAATGTATGCAATGCATCAAATACCCCCACACCTAGATTTTGCTAGTCCCTAGCAAAACAGAATATAAGAAAAATAAAAACAGGGAAATCCTAACTCACTTTCGTAGGAATCACGGTTGCACTTAGCATGTGCAACAAGCCTTTAAACCTCCTTGTTGCCAAGGGGGAGGAGTGTTGTCTCCTGAGGGTTTTCAGCAGATATACCCACAAAGTCTTAATTCATCATTCCATTAATAGCTCTTAATATTTCTGCCTTCACCTTATACATCTCACTTAAAGTTCTCGCATGCTCATTATATAAATCTAGCTCAAAAAATATGACTTGGTCTTTGTTCCTCCAACATTCACACCACTAACCCTTCTATACATGTTTATCACTTGAATTATTTTGCACGCCTCCTCTGGTGGTGAAGTATCATTCGGATCAACCATGACATGGATCATTCTTTTAGCTTTGGGCCTTGAGTATTATTATTTTTTTCTTTTCTTCCGTGATTCAACACATTTGCTTTTTGACACTTTTACCCTTTTGGCATTTGTGTAGCGAGTTTGGTCGATAATCCCGAGCTGGCAGACTCAAGTTACCGGGTTTCAAGATACCCCTACGGACCAGTGACTCAAAGGCTTGGGCTTTTGTAATCATTTTGCAAAATGTGCTTTCCTCACTTTATTCCTTTATTTTTACTTTTATTTTCCTCAAGGCTTAATTGCTATTAGAAGTCCACACTTCCCGGTGTATTTTCCTCAACCTCTGCTTTTTATCAACCACTTCAAGGATTTGATTCATCCAATTTAAGTGCATACATGTCTTACAGGGCAATGTGTTATTTCTTTGGAACTTAGATTTATGTCACAATTTCTACAAGCAGAACTATATAATAAGGAACAAAAACTCAATGCAATTTGTACTCGGGTTTTGGTAGTTCAATCTTAAGCTATGTCATGAAACATTGATTTATTTATTTTATTTTTTTTATTTTTTTTTTATTTTTTATTTTTATTTTTAAAGAAGAAAACAAACAAATAGATATATACATAGATAAACACCCCCCACACCTAAATCATGCATTGTCCTCAATGTATGCATAGATAAAATAAATGCACTTATTACCTGAGTCGGCTTGCGGTAGAGGGGTTGAATTTGCTCAGAGTCAACCGTAATCAGAACTGGATTGAATGACACCATATTGGTGCATGTATCCAGTTGAATTGTTCCCCATGTTGACTTGAGGAAAAGATTCCTCTCTTCTCACTTGAATTGGTTCGCTTATTTGCTCGAGTGATGGTGGTTGAGTAAATGAATCACTCCCCTTTTTCTTACTTCCTTTTTTCTTTTGTGATGATTTATTTGTTTCAGAAATTTGATAAATACGTGCTCTCATCACAACATCACTTGGGTTGCATATTATTTCTGGCTCATTATCAATATGGAAGATATTAAATTCTGCTTTTAAGTTCCCGAAAGATAATTGCATGAGCCCATTTCAACAGTTTATTAATGCTTCCGAAGTGGCTAAAAAGGGTCTACCTAGAATTACAGGGATTTGTCGATTAGGATTTACAATAGGTTCAGTATCAAGTACGACAAAATCCACTGGATAAATGAAGTCACCAACCTTAATCAAAACGTCCTCTACTATACCTCTCGGTTTCTTAACAGAACAATCAGCGAATTGGAGGGTTGTCCTAGAGGGTTTCAGCGGATCAAGGTTGAGTTGCTCGTAGACAGAAAATGGGAGCAAGTTAACGCTTGCACCAAGGTCTAGAAGGGCTTTATTGATAAACGTATCTCCTATTGAACATGAAATTGTGGGGCACCCCGGGTCCTTATATTTTATAGGAGATGTGTTGGAAAGAATTGAGCATATGTTTGCAGTTAAGAACGCCTTCTTTGGTACATTCGTTTTTCTCTTCTTAGTGCACAAATCTTTTAAGAATTTAGCATAAGCAGGTATTTGTTGAATCATGTCTAAGAGTGGAATGTTTACCTTAACTTGCTTAAATACTTCCAAGATTTTCTCTATTTGTGCACTAGAGTTCTTTTTGAGTCTATTGGGAAATGGGGCTTTAGGCACATAGACTCGCTCAGGTTCAGGTTGAGCTACAGGTTCAGGTTGGGTAGGTGGATTGGGCTTTTCAATTTGGACGTCGGGTTCAATGGTCAAGTCATATGTGGGTGCTTGATGGCTAGATTGATTAGTCATTCTAGGGTTTACCACATTATTGTCAATTTGTCTTCCGGACCGTAATGATACTACAGCATTGATTTGTTGGAACGGTCCTTCCTCATTAACCATTTGAACCGGTCTAGGGTTGTTATTTCCTGCAGGTGGTTGATAAGATTGATATTGATTATTAGTTCTTGGGTTCACCTCAGGTTGACTTGGAAATTGACCCTTTTCTCTTTCACCTATTATCTGTGCTAATTGGCTGACCTGTGTCTCTAGCCTTTGGAATGATTGGTTGGTTGTTTGTATAAAAGTTGTCATTAAAGTTTCTAATTTTGTCAACCTAACCTCATGATTTCCATTGTTATTACCCCCAGATGATGTATTATTTTGGTTATATGGGGTTTGTTGTTGTCTAGGAGGTTGTCCTTGTTGGGTCCACGAAAAATTGGGATGATTACGCCAACCTGGGTTATAGGTTGATGCGTAAGGATCATTTCTAGAATTGTTAAATGTGGCATTAACATGTTCCAGGTCCACACAGTCCTCCATTAAATGACCAGTCTGACCACATCTAGAACAGGGGATAGATAATTGTTGATTCATTCGGGATTGATTTTGTAGCTCTAGACTTTCCATTCTACGCATTAGGGTAGCTAGTTTTGCCTCAGCCGCTATGTTGGAGTCTACAACTAAGACACCTGGTCGGGGTTGACTCGCTATCCTAGATCCAATACTCGGGTTGATGGGTGTTCTAGCATTGTCCCATTGCATACTATTTTCAGCTAAATCCTCAAGAAAAGTCCAGGCATCATTTTCATTTTTGGACATGAAATTCCCTTGGCTCACAGATTCTAGCATAACTCTAGATGTGGGTGTCAATCCCTCATAAATAATTTGGCATAATTGCCACTTCGGTACTCCGTGATGAGGGCATTGGGTCAAGACACTCTTAAATCTCTCAAGATAGGAATAGAACGGCTCGCTCTCAGACTGAACGAATGCAACAATTTCATTCCTAATCTTCATAGTCTTATGGTTGGGGAAATATTTTTTTAAGAAAACTTGAACAAATTCGGCCCAACTTCTAACAGATCTTTCGGCTAGACTATATAGCCATTTCTTAGCGTCGTCTTTCAGTGCTAGAGGCACGAATTTCAGACGCACTGCCTCTTCAGGGATATGCTGGTATTGCATAAGAGAGCAGATTTCCTCAAATTCTCTAAGGAAGAGATATGGATCTTCCCTAGAGGTGAACTTAGGCAGCATACTCATGTATTGTGCCTTAAGTTCGAAGTCGTGACCCGGTATGGTGGGCATGACGATGCACGATGGCTGAGCAGCCATCGTTGGGTAGCACCGATCCCTCAAAGTTATAGGTTGCGCAACAGGCGGGTCCACTACGTTCTCACCCATTAGATCCGGGTGAGGTGGTGCAACAGATGGGTTGGGGTTAAGTTCCAGACTGGAATCTAGATGAACTCGTGAGAGTCGATTACTCAAGTCCCGAATCCAAATCTGAGTGCACCGGGTTGAATCAATTTTTGAATTCAAATTCGAAATTTAAACTCCAAATTTAATTTCAAGAATTAATTACTCTTTTTTTTTTTTGAATTTTTGAATTTTAAAATTTTTTTTAAAGGAAACAAACAATAGAAAGGTAAGGATGAGAAGGGAAAGAAGACTCAGACGAGAAGGGAAACTTAACTCTAAAGGATAAAAATTAGGGTTGGTCAGAAATTTCCTGAACAAGCACGATCAAAACAATCCTAGACCTAGTGTCACTTAGATCTAGACGACTCCTAACTGGTTGAGTCGAATTAGTTTGCTTGATTCACCTCCCTCACCAATCAAACCAAGTTGGCCAGTTAGTGTATAGCTAGTGGGGGCGCTTCCGACAGAGTCGGTGCCAATTAGACAACCACGTCGCTTGGAAGACTTTCGTCGACACAAAAACACTTTCTAGACACCAAATTGAATTCAATTAGCTTCAGGTCATAGCAAGTCAAACCAATCTCCTCCTTAATTGAGTCTGAGTCCTTAGGGGCCAATGTCTAATTGATTTTAAATTTTAGGCTTAGGCGACACTTCAGGATTGTGGTTTGTGGGCTACGGGAGGGTGATGAAATCCCCACCGTATCTTTTCCTACGGAGTTGCCCTTAAGATAGTTTAACTTAAATCTAGCAAAGATAGTCAAACAATGGTCCTTTTAATGGGGGCAATTGCAAGGTTGTATGCAACTAAATTATATGCTCTAATGCAATCGATAAAAACCTCGATACGTACCTTGCCTCCAGCAATCTTCAACAAGTATTAATTTGCAAGAATTTAGCAAGAATAATGCAAGCAAAACATTATATGATGCATGCACTAAGGTCTTTCTAATTTTGCCAATTTTAGGTCAGAGTTGAATTATTGCCAATTATGGAATTGTAACCCTAACACGTGCAATTCTATGAAAGGAAACTTTTCAACTATTCAGATTTTACGAGAAAGGCAAGAAAAGTTACCTCCGCAATGCTCAGTCGGGTTCGCCGCCCGCTCTCGGAGATTCCAGTAGCTCAATGCGACCACCCAGAGATGTCGACGACGTCCTCAAAATTTGAAGACCGGAGGACCAACCTGTGCGGCGATTTCGCCGCAAATGCTTCTTATGGGGCGGCAGATTCGCCGCTCTTTAAGCTCAGAATGCGCTCGTATTTCGCCGCGCGCTCTGTTGTCTCCTGAAACACAAATCCAAATACTTAGATCGCGCACAAGATAAACAGGAAAAATCGAAAACACAAAAATAACAAAAATCTACGTCGCCTCCCCGGCAACGGCGCCAAAAACTTGATGAAGATTTAAATTTATACCGCAAGTGCACGGCGTCAATGGAGACGTGGCAAATACGGGTCGAACACAAGGAGGGAGAGATTATGTTATTAGTGTGATTTCGATTGAGGGGAAGAAGGGAGAGAAGAATTAATTTGGGTTTTTTGGGTTTTTGGTTTAATTAACTCTAAAGTACGAAACAAAAGCAATTAAAATTAAAACAAGAACAAAGAGAGAAATCCGTGGGGTGGAGGTTTAGACTTAGGTTTAGAGTAGAGAATTGCTGAAACTTATTGTAAATCATGTTAGTTATGAAGCATTACAAGATAAATGACTTAACATAAACTCAAGTAATCAAAATACACTAATCATGAACTTAAAATAATAACATGCATTCATCATTCTCTAACCCTAATTCCATCACCTCCACCCTTCGGAAAGAGTTAGAAACTCATGGAGGGAGGAAGAAGAAGGGGTCCTTGAGACATTACAAAGAAAACTAAAAAGTAAGAAATAAGAAACAGAATTTTATTAATAAAACTAAGGTACACAAATAAGAACAACAACCAAGGACCCTATTTACATCGTTCTCGGGTCTATTTATAGTTGCTACAAGGGACTTAGGTATAGAATTGGATAGTACACGTGTCCATACACGAGTGGACGAAATTGGGACACACGGATCGACCAATGGGCGGCGGAATCGCCGCACATCATGTGTATTGTGCGGCGGATTCGCCTCCCACGTTGGTCGGATTTAATCAGGATTTTTGTCACGCGTTTATGGTATGATTTGATCTTTATTTGCGTGTCTGGATGATTTCTTTCCATTGTCTTGAGCTCCGGATTAATTCCTTCCATTGTTGGAGATTTATAGTTGATTTTTCTTTTGACTTTTCCAACAAAATAACTTGATCCTTTTCTTTTGCAATCAGGTCCTTGGCATTTTGCAATTAAGCCCTTGACCTTTTTGTGATTAGCTCCTTGAATGCTTTTATGCTTGGATTCATTTCCATTCGGAACCCGATAAACTTGAACTCGGTCTTTATGATAGAAGTGAATCTTTTGCACACGTTTATGCTCGGAATGTTGGTAAATTGCATTCAGGTCCCTGTATTCTATAAATAAGACTAAACACATACCTTAGTAGCATTTATTGATGTAAAAGTAATCTAAATGAAAGACATATGATGCAATGTATGCAATGCATCACCTCTCCATGTGGACCATTTCGATATTTTATGGTGTTGATAGATGCATCCACCCGATGGTCACATGTTAGTCTCTTGTCAACTAGAAATGTTGCATTTGCTAGACTTCTAGCAGAATTGATAAAATTGAGGGCGCATTTTCCTGATTATCCAATTAAGAAAATCCGATTGAACAATGCAGGAGAATTTATGTCTCAAACATTTAATGACTACTGCATGTCAATTGGTGTTACAATTGAGCATCCGGTTGCTCATGTCCATACACAAAATGGTATAGCTGAATCTCTAATTAAGAGATTGCAACTAATTGCAAGACCATTACTTATGAATTCAAAATTACCACAATCTCTTTGGGGTCATGCCATTTTACATGCTGCGACACTTATCAGAATAAGTCCGACAACTTATCATAAATATTCCCCTTTACAGTTGGTCTCTGGTAGAGAACCAAATTTATCCCATTTAAAAATATTTGGTTGTGCGGTTTATGTCCCAATAACCCCACCACAACGTACAAAGATGGGACCTCAAAGAAGATTGGGAATTTACATCGGTTTTGAGTCTCCATCAATTATTAAATATTTGGAGCCATTAACTGGTGATATTTTTACAGCACGCTTTGCTGATTGTAATTTTGATGAAAAAGTATTCCCAATCTTAGGGGGAGAAAAACAGAAGATGGAAAAATCTGAAATTACTTGGAATGCATCTTCATTGTCCCATCTTGATCCCCGTACAAACCAATGTGAACAAGAAGTTCAAAAGATTATTCATTTGCAAAGAATTGCAAACGAATTACCAGATGCATTTACAGATGCAAAGAAAGTTACAAAATCACATATACATGCTGAAAATGCACCAGCAAAAGTTGATATTCCTAAGTTGTCAAATGAGTTAAATATCCACCGAAAACGTGGACGACCAATTGGGTCAAAAGATATAAAACCAAGAAAAAGGAAAGATAAAAGCGTAGCACCTGAAGATGTTACTGCTAATATTATCCATACCCCTGAAGAGGTAGTGAAAGAACAAAATGACAACATAGACCAACGAGAGACCAAAGTGTCTAAAAATGAAAATGCAGATGAGATCTCAATAAATTATGTGCACAATCAGAAAAGATGGAATAGAGACGAAACCATCGTTGATGAAATTTTTTCATATGCTATAGCAAATGAAGTAATGAATGTTGAATATTGTGAGCCAAAATCTATTGAAGAATGTCGACAAAGAAATGATTGGCCACAATGGAAAAATGCAATACAAGCAGAATTACATTCGCTTGAAAAACATAATGTTTTTGGACCTGTGGTGCTTACACCCAATGACGTAAAACCTGTGGGGTTCAAATGGGTGTTCTCGATAAAGAGAAATGAGAAAAATGAGATTGTAAGATATAAAGCCCGACTTGTGGCTCAAGGTTTCACCCAAATACCCGGTGTTGATTATGAAGAAACGTATTCACCTGTAGTGGATGCGACAACACTAAGATTTCTTATCAGTCTCACAGTCATAAATAGACTTCAAATGCAACTCATGGATGTGGTTACTGCTTATCTATATGGGTCATTAGATACAAACATCTATATGAAAGTCCCTGAAGGATTAAAACTACCAGAGACTTGTACTTCCAAACCGCGAGGGTTGTACTCCATACAACTAAAAAGATCCTTATATGGATTAAAATAATCTGGACGAATGTGGTACAATCATCTAAGCAAAAGTCTTCTGAGCAAAGGATTCAAAAATGACCCCATATGTCCATGTGTTTTCATTAAAAGGTCTTCATCTGGTTTTACGATTATAGTTGTATATGTTGATGATTTAAATATTATTGGGACACCAAAGGATATTGAGATTACAGCTCAATACTTGAAAACTGAATTTGAGATGAAAGACCTTGGTGTAACTAAATTTTGCCTCGGCCTGCAGATCGAGCACTTTCCGAGTGGAATTTTTATTCACCAAGAAAATTATATAGAGAAGATGTTAAAACGCTTTAATATGGATAAAGCTCATCCATTGAGTTCACCAATGGTCGTTCGATCACTTATAAGTGAAAAAGATCATTTTCGTCCCCGAGAAAAGGGTGACAAAGTCCTCGGTCCTGAAGTACCGTATCTAAGTGCTATTGGAGTTTTAGCGTATCTTGCTAATAATACACGACCTGATATAAGTTTTGCTATGAACCTTCTAGCAAGATACAGCTCTGAGCCAACATATAGGCATTGGAAAGGAATCAAGCATGTATTCCGCTACCTTAGTGGGACACGTGATATGGGGTTATTTTATAGAAAGGACTCGAAGTCCGAACTTATTGGATATTCAGATGCTGGATATTTATCAGACCCCCACAAAGCAAAATCACAAACAGGATACGTGTTCACGTATGGTGGCACCGCCATTTCAGGGCGATCGACAAAACAGACCCTGACGGCAACATCTTCAAATCAAGCAGAACTGATTGCATTATATGAAGCTAGTCGAGAATGTGTATGGTTGAGATTAGTAATCCAACACATACAAAAGGAATGTGGTCTTGAAGGAATAAAGGACAAGCCAACATTGCTATATGAAGATAATAGCGCATGCATTGCCCAAATAAAGGAAGGTTATATCAAAGGAGACAAGACAAAGCACATTCCACCAAAGTTCTTCTCGACGCATGATTTACAAAAGAATGGAGAGATAGATGTCTGTCAAATCAGATCATGCGAGAATCTTGCAGATTTATTCACAAAGGCGTTGCCTACTAAATTTTTTGAGGGGCTTGTTCACAAGATTGGTGTTCGTCGTTTGAAGAATGTTTGCTAAAGTCAGGGGGAGCATTATACGCGCTGCACTCTTTTTCCCTTGAACAAGTTTTTATCCCACTGGGTTTTTCTTGGTAAGGTTTTTAACGAGGCAACATCCCTAGCGTATAAAGGTGATCATCCAAGGGGGAGTGTTGAGAATTCCAAAGGTTTCTTCGATGATTCATCTTCCTTAACCCCCAATAGTTTATGTAGGTTTTACTCTTATTTATGTGGTGTAATTTCATTTATTTTGGTTGTATCTCCTACTACATCCTCACCCTATATATAGGGGATTATTGTACATGTTTGGACACAAGACAAGAGAAGAAATACATACCTCTCTCCCTCCCTCGATCTTTTATCTTTGGTTTGCTTTGTTTCACAACACATCATTTTTCTATGTATGTGATAAAACAATTATCGTCAATTTGAGTTCGAAGCCTAGTCTTGACAATCTTCATAACTGAGATGCTCTTTCAACATTTGCAGTTGCTACCGGTAATGTTAAGGTTAACTTGATAAGCAAATAAACTAGAAAATACATCACATCGAGTTTGTTTTCGACCATCTTCCTTGCAAGATCCGTAACGTTGTGCAAATCTAAAAAGTAATCTTGAATATGTTATATATGTTTGTTTTCATACCACCGTCAATATAAAAGAAAAAAGGGATTTTTGCTTGGGTACACTTGTAAAGTCCTGTTATTAGACCTTTGCTCACCTTTAGTTTTATATTGTCCTTGTGCACTTGCAAATCACAGATTTTGCGTTTATACACTTCCTTGTTTTCCCCGTTAAATTTCAACCAACGTCGTAAGTGAAAATTAATGTCCCGTTACAAAGCTCAATCATCAGATCTTAATCTTCTTAATCCCTATCGTAATTAGACCCAACCCTACCCTAAAGTAACACTAACCAAACCCCCAATCTCGTCCTACTCTCCCCAAACCCCCAATTTCTTCCAAACCCTCCAAACCTTCGTTCCTGATCTCTTGTAGGATTTCGTGTCCTCATGTGTGTATATATTTTAATTTTTTTAATACAAACATACAAGATCGATTTCATATTTTCATTGATTTTTCGTACATGTATTTGTTTATTCTAATATCATGCATTCCTACACATATTAAAATACATAAATGATATATGATCATACCCAAAGGTTCTCTAAAACCTTTCAGAAGATCTGGAGTTCCGTTGCTCGTCGAATCGCCTGCCGATTCGCCTCCAAGTGTTCACCAAACTCTAAACAAGATTAGAGAGAAATGAGCTAGTCAATCAATCTCTAATTAAGTTTAAAATCAAGCTAATAACTCATCTTTAAGCTCCTGAGATTTCTATCTCCAAAACTTAAAACTATTAAGAGATTTTCGTGGTGATTAAGGAAAGATTAATGAGAGAGAAAATTTATGCATTAACATAAACAAGTAGGATGAGGGGTCCTTTTATAGGCTCCCAAAACATCTTTATCAAGAACTATTCTCTAGTCATGATCTATTGCTTATTCTCTCTTAAAATTAATCTCAAATTGCCACAACCATCCTAAAAAATGTTTGATCAAATCTGGAATTAATGCAACACATGATCTAATTATTCTCCTAATAATTCACGTAAAAATCGTGTTGTTCGGTTGACCGAGAATTCTTCTCGGTTAACCGAACCATTCGGTTTTAACACATGTTCGGTGGACCGTGAGCTAGACGGTCGGTCTAATATGCATGAGAAAAATTCTCTGTAAAAATTAGAATGATCTGCGTCTTGCTCCGGTCGACCGTTGACCCACCAAAATTTCTCCTGGCGAATCTTCATCGGACGACCGTGTCACCTTCGGTCTACCGAAAATATCCCAAGATATCACCTGTATATTTTCTCTCGGTTGACCGTTCACGCTCGGTTGACCGAACCCAATTGTCCAGGCACTCCAGACAATTTTGGTCAACCAATTGTGTTTACCCGTTCCCGTTCGGTGGACCGTTCCGAAGACACCTCGGTCGACCGAACCCTAAACGGTTTACAGGGTTTGACCCTGATTTTGCCTTTTGTCAAATTTTGGATTTATTTCCAGCAAAATATGATATTTTGGGGTTTTTAGCAAATTCATATCTTATGTAATATATTATCCTATGTAATATTAAATTATTACACCTCATAATATGCACACCTTATATGAATTTATTATGATTCTAATTATGTCAATTCTCATGACATATTGATTTTATTGATTCATCACATGTGTCCCTTTTTCACATGAAACATGACACATCATATGAACTCAAAATTGAGCTTATTGGTTTCCAGTTTTGTGGTGTGACATATAGGAGGATCTAGGTCAAATTGACAGCGATATTAAATACTTAATATCTCAAACTATAAGCGATATTTAGCTTCACATTATAGTTACCCAATTAGCATAGATGTCTTTGTTCCACTTGAACTAAAACACAATCCATTTAGTGATGTAAGTGCATCACTTGTGTCGCTCGCTTGCCACATGATATTAAGAATACATACAAAGTAGAAATGTGTCACTTTTGTATTATATTCATTTCTTGATCTCTCTAAGCTAATTATAACTATGTAACTTAACTCAAGTTACATTGTGCACATTATAATTTTGTTTTATCAATGGGCCAACTAATATCATCACTCAATTAAGAGGGACAACGATAATCGTTTGACTAGCTATCTTTTCCAGCACAAGTCATGTTCAACCAACTATTGTCTTTATCACTATACTCATTGATAGTTTTTGACAATAATCAAATTAAGCACTTCTTGAGTGAAAAGATATAAGTCTCATATCTTAGGACCCAATACACAGTAAAACATTAATGACACGAAACACAATTCCATAATGTTTTACTTGTTAGGTCTATTCAATATATAAATGTAACCATTTTCCTCTTTCATATACTCGTGTCGTCAATTATTTGTAGAGCTATAACAATCGATGACCAACACGAAAACCTTATCTCGGTAAGTAATGTTTCATGTTAATTACCATGATTGTGAATAACTTTTAATTTATATAAATCATTATCTTTTAGAGCCTGCGGTTAAGGATCAAGTGCATCTTCCTTAGCACTTACAAAAGATGAATGTCATAATCAAGGAAGAAAATGTTTGCACATCCAATTCATAATAATTGACATATAAAAGTAAAACTTTCAGAACACATTTCTTTCAATCTCCCACTTGTTATCAAAGTTTTCTTTCACATACTATCTCAATGTATAAAAGAATAATAACTAAGGTAACCCTCTCTAATCACTCATCAAGCCAATCCACATGGTTCCTCATACCCATGGACTCGAAATGCATTTCGCCATTGGCTTGAGATAATGGTTTGGTGAATGGATCAGTTGTGTTGATGTTTGCGTCCACCCATAATAGATTTATTTTGCCTTCGTCGATGAAGTCACGTGTGACAAAGTACTTGCGATCCATGTACTTCACTTTGTGGTGTGATTTGGGATCCTTGATTTGCGAGATAGATGCACTATTTTCGCAGAATAACGATATTTGTCCCTCGCACGAGGGAACTACTCAAAGCTCTTCAAGGAACTTCTTAATCCACACTTTTTCATTGCTTGCTTCAGCAACAACCATTACTTCGGAAGTGGTGGTTAAGTCGGTCGTAGTGGTTTGCTTCCAACTACGCCAACTCACAGCTCCACCATTTAGATGGTAGACATATCCTGATTGCGACCTTCTATTGTCGGGATCACTCATGAAACTCGCATCCAAATAGCCCTCAGCTATTAACTCCATTTGTCCTCCATAAATAATAAACTTATCTTTGGTCCGCTTAAGGTACCTCATAATATTCTTGATCGCAGTCCAATGCTCAGGACCTGCGTCGGATTGGTGATGACTTGTCATGCTTAGAGCATACGAGACATCGGGTCTTGCAAGTCATCGCATACATGATCGATCATATTGCCGAAGCATAAAGGATATCTTTCATGTACTCCAAGTCCTTACGTGATTCAACACGTTGAGACTTCTTGGAGTTGTTCATGCTGAACATTTCCAAGACCTTGTCAATGTATGTACGTTGACTTAGGCCAATGAGTCTAGGAGATCTATCTCTATATATCTTGATTCCCAAGATGTATTGAGCATTACCCATATCTTTCATTGAAAATGAAGATTTCAATGAACTTCTCGTTTGCTCAAGCAAAGGTATATGATTTCCCATGAGGAGTATGTCATCGACATATAAGATCAAGAACACTATGTGACTCTCACTAACATTCTTGTATATACAAGACTCTTCCTTACTTGGGACGAAGTGAATCTTTTTAACTTCTTCGTCAAAGCGCTTGTTCCAACTCTTTGATGATTGCTTCAATCTATAAATGGATCTTTGAAGCTTGCATACTTTCTCGTTATTCTTTGGATCTTCAAAACCTTGAGGTTGTACCATGTACACATCCTCCTACAAGTTCCCATTAAGGAACGTCGTTTTGACATTCATTTGCCATATCTCATACTAATGAAATGCGCCAATAGCGAGCATGATCCGAATAGACGTGAACATGGCAACTGGTGAAAAAGTTTCATCATAGTCAATTCCTTGAACTTGAGTGAAACCATTTGCTACAAGCCTCGCTTTGTAGGTTGTCAAGTTTCCATCCATGTCCATCTTCCTCTTGAAAACCCATTTATTTTTTAATGACCTTTTTCCCTTTGAGGAAGGTCAACCAAGTTCCACACTTGATTATCATACATGGATTCTATTTCGCATTCCATGGCCTTAAACCATAGTTTAGAGTCCTTTCTTTCCATTGTTTCTTGAAAGGTCGAGGGATCATCGGTATCTAGTACAATGATCTCATGAAGTCCCAAATACAAATCGAGTTTCTTCCTTTCCCTCGTTGACCTTCTAAGTTCTTTTGGTTCTACGTGTACTTCTCGAACTTCTTCCACAATTTTTTGCGGTATTGGTTTGTGTTCGATTCTCGAACGTACATTAGGTGGAGAAGATTGAGTTTCTCTCACAATTGCTTGCGAGGGTCTCTCACTCACTCTCCCACTGACCAAAGGAACCTCGGTTGGGCCTTCATGATCTTGAATGTCACCATTCATATCATGATCTTGTAGAATATCTTAAGTCTCATCAAGCACAACTCTATTCCCTCTACTTTTTATTCTTTCCAGAAATTCATTTTCTAGAAATACGGCATCCGTCTCTACAATCACTCGATTGAAGGTTATATGTCAAAAGTAGTATCCTCTTGTCTCACGAGGATAACCTATAAAGAAGCACTTATCCGCTTTTTGTTGAAGTTTGGTCGACATCAATCTCTTGACGTAGGCCTCACAACCCCAAATCTTGAGAAAATTGAGCTTAGGTGTTTTACCACTCCATAGCTCATAAGGCGTTTTCTCTACGGATTTGGATGAAACATTATTTAGTGTGTAAGCCGCAGCTTCTAGTGCATAACTCCAAAAGTAAAGCGGCAAATCAGCTTGACTCATCATTGATCGAACCATGTCAAGTAATGTCATATTCCTCCTTTCGGATACCTCATTCCAGTGAGGTGTACCGGGAGGGGTGAGCTGTGGTACAATACCACACTCCTTTAGGAATGAGTCAAATTCGGTATTTAAGTACTCACCTCCACGATCCGTTCGTAGAGACTTGATTTTCCTGTTGAGTTGGTTCTCTACTTCATTCTTGAATTCCTTGAACTTTTCAAAGGATTCACTTTTGTTTCTCATTAGATAAATATAGGGATAACGACTATAGTCATCCGTGAACGTAATGAAGTACCTAAAACCGTCTCTTGCACTAGTACTCATCGGACCACATACATCGGAATGTATCAAATCCAACAAGTCATTCGCTCTCGGTCCTTTCCTTTTGAAAGGCCTCTTGGTCATTTTGCCCATTAGGTAAGGTTCGCACGTCTCCAATGATTTAAAATCAAGTTGACCAAGAAGGTTAGCTTCTTGCAATTTCTTGATGCGTTTTTCATTTATGTGACCAAGACGATAGTGCCACAAGAGTGTATCATTCACGTGAGTAGTTTTAAGTCTTTTGTTATTGATGTTTAAGATTTGTTTATTATTCAATTCAAACAAATAGAGACAATTCCTTACGAATGCATTTGCATAGAAAATACCATTCTTCGATATAGACAAGCAAGAATTTGAAATATTTATATTAAAATTATCCATATCCAAACATGATATAGAAATAATGTTCTTGTTAATCGAAGGCACATAATAAACATTCTTTAAACATAAATTTAAACCACTAGATAATTGAAGCTCCACAGAACCTTGTGCAATCGCAGCAACGCTTGCACCATTTCCGACCTTCAAAATCATCTTGTTCTTCACGAGTTCCTTCATATCCTTTAGTAGCTGCACATTAGAGATTATGTGAGCACAAGATCCGGTATCAATTACCCAATCATGGACAGAGGTGGTTAAATTTATCTCAATAACAAATATACCTTTGACCTTTTTGGGGAGTTTACGTTAAATCATTCCATTGTCAAGGTCTTCCTTGTACTTGGGGCAATTTGGCCGGGTGTGTCCCTTTTCATCGCAGTGAAAGCACTCCGTATTGGGAGTCGGAGATTTCAAAGATTTCCCCCTTGAGGCACTCGCACGAGCACCTCCTACTCCATTGCTCTTGATTGACGTATTCTTGGTGAATTTGTCTTTACCTTTGGTGATCTTCTTGCTCCCTCCATGGACGGCTAGGACGTGCTTGTCCCGACCCTTGCCCATGTCAACTTCAGCCGTTTTGAGAGCGTTGTGAAGTTCCTCAAGACTCACCCCTTTCTCACGCACATGATAGTGCATAATGAAGTCCTTGTAGGACGGGGCTAGAGAGCAAAGAATCAAATCTTCCGCAATGTCATCGGGCATCAGGGAAGAGAGCTTCGACAACTTCTCGAGGTATTCTTGCATCGTGAGAAAATGCATGGATACCGATGTTCCCTCCGCCATGTGGCACCTTGTGAGTGTGATGGTGGTCTTATAACGATCTTTTCTAGCACTATCCATGAACATCTTTGTTAAAGCTTCCATGGTCTTCTTGGGTTTTGAATCCAAGTATTTCGCCGGAAGCGAGTCACCCATGGAGGCTAACATTAGACCGTGAACCTGGTTCTCTTGGTCTTCCCACTTGGCTTTTGCCTCTCTATCGCTATCGGTTGCCTTCTCATTTAATTTTGGGATTTCACCATCCAAAATATGAGACAGTTTCTAAAACTTTAACACGATATTGAGCTTGAGTTGCCAGCTTATGAAGTTTGAGCCATCATTTGCCAAATGATGTTTTTCAATCATAGATCGCATAATAGGTTTAATATTCGACATTTCTACAAAATAAATTATATGGGATTTAATGTCAATTTTATGTTTTTAAAACAATAATTGCAAATAAAAATTTGTCCATAAATGCAGCAATCCAAGATCCTATCAATTATAATATAAACTAGCTAAGGGCTATCAGATATATTATAAAATCAAGGTAAGAAAACATTTTTCTAATCTTAACCATTTCGAAATATCGTAACATTTGCATTTTCAAACTCTTATGACTCTTGTCGTTTTAATTAGGAGGGAATATGACCAATCCTCGTAAGAAAAACTCTCTTTCCCAGAACCGAGCTAGGGCTCCGGGTCTTGTTAAGAAAACTTATTTCATTTGATACGAGATATATTTATCCATTGTATTCACAAACAAATATACTCGGTGTCCGCTAAGGGTGAATCACACCTCGTACATCTATTCGTGGCACAACAATAGACAACCTTATATCTCCCACTATTCCCAAAGATAGAGGAAGCTATCTCCCGCTAAGGGCGAGCATAATAGCCCTCGATCGATGACTGCTAGTGGATGAAATAAGAAAGTAAGATACTCTTAATTTTTGGTTGGACAATTTAAACATTTATATGTGATTTTAGAATTTAGGTGATCATGCATATTTATCATCTATACACATCCTAACATTCATCCATACAATCACATATATATCAAGCACACAAACATAAATAAATTCATTCACACAAACATTGCGTGAGTTTATATGTTCCCGCGTCCTTGATCCTTGCGCTTCTTCAGCGTCTTCCTCTTGCACCATGGATGTTGATATTGCAAAAATATAAACATGCATCTCTCAATTTTGAAAATTGTCTAGTGCAAGTCCTATGTAAAAATCCTCTCATATGCATGCATATACATAGAAATAAAATTTGGCTTTTACATACATAAGCCCCTGTGATTGAATAATAATAACATACACATTCATTCATTCATTCATTCACACATGGCTTCGATGGAACATATAAACTCATATTCCTGCATTAGAGAACTCGAGCAACACATGTACATATACTATATATGACTCGATTTAGTTTATCATGCATCTCTTAATCAATCAATTCTAAAATCATTTGAAATCCATTAAAAATGATTTTATGCTTCCATAGTTCAATTCATAAAATATTTGAACCGCTGTTTATCCAATTCCCAAAAATAAAAATTTAAAGAAAGATAAACATATGCCTTTTTCGTTTTGTCGATTCATTATAAAATAATCATTTAATTAAAAACGAAAATTCTATAAATCAAACATAAGTCTAAATCTTAATTCTAACATTCACATGATGTATTTTAAAACATTTAAAACTATCAAAAGAATCAATTAGAATTAAATCAACAAAACTATCGAAAACTCGAAAAAGACATAAAATATGAATTGTTTTGATTGTAGATGGTAAACTAAAATTAATTATATAGTCTAATTGTCGAAAATATGAACTAAATGCTCTGATACCACTGTAGGATTTCGTGTCCCTATGTATGTATATATTTTAAAATTTTAATATAACATACAAGATCGATTTTCATATTTTCAGCAATTTTATGTACATCTATTTGTGTTTTATTCTAATAACATGCAACCTACATTTACTAAAATAATCCACAAAGATAGAATCATACCTAAATGTTCTCTAAAACCCTTTTGATGATCTGGAGTCGCGTTGCCCGCTGAATCGTCCACGGAATTGCCTCCGAGTGTTCACCAAACTCTAAACAAAATTAGAGAATAAATGAGCTAGTCAATCAATCTCTAACAAGGTTTAGAATCAAGCTAATTACCCATCTTTAAGCTCCTGAGAATCTTATCTCCAAAACTTAAATTTACTAAGAGATTTTCGTGGTGATTAGGGAGAGATTAATGAGAGAAAGATTTTTCCATTAGTATTAAAACAAGTAGAAATAGGTGCCCTTTTATAGGCTCCCAAAACATCCTTATCAAGAGCTATTATTTAACCATGATCCCTTGTTTTTCTCTCCTAAAATTAATCTCTAAATTCCACATAATCACCCACAAAAAACGTTTTAATTAAATCTGGAATTATTCCACTCATGACTTAATTAATCTCTTAATAATTTAAGCAGAATCGTTCTTGTTCGGTAAACCGAGTATTATTCGGTCAACCGAACCATTCGGTTATAACACGTGTTCGGTGCACCGTGGGCTAGACGGTCGACCGATTCTTTATGAGAAAAATTCCCTGGAAGAATTCAGACGAACCACGTCTTTTAATCGGTCTACCTTTGACCCACCAAAATCGCTCCTGGCACATAGTCATCGGATGACCGGGTCACCTTCGGTCTACCGAAAATACTACTTCTCGGTTGACCGTTTCCAATCGGTTAACCGAACCCGATTGTCCAGGCACTCTGGGCAATCTTGGTCAACCAATTGCGCTTACCTGTTCCCTATTCGATTAACCGATCCGAAGATGCCCCGATCGACCGAACCATGAACGGTTCACCGTGTTTGACCCCGATTTTGCATTTGTCAAATTTTGGATTTATTTCCAACAAAATTTGATCTTTTGGGGTTTTTAGCAAATTCACATCTTATATATATATTATCATATGTAATATTAAATTATCACACCCGATAATATATATACCTCATATGAATTTATTATGATTCTAATTATGTCAATTCTCATGACATATTGATTTTAATTAATTCACCACATGTGTCCTATTTTCACATGAAACCCAACACATCATATGAACTTAAAATCAACATCTTATTTCCCAATTTTGTGGTGTGACCTATAGGAGGATCTAAGCCAAATTGGCAAAGATATTAAACACTCAATATCTCGAATTATAAGCGGTATCTAGCTACACATTATAGTTACCCAATTAGCATAGATGTCTTTGTTCCACCCGAACCAAAACACGATCCATTTAGTGATGTAAGTGCACCACTTGTGTCTGTCCCTTGCCTCATGATATTAAGAATATATACAATGTAGAAATGTGTCATCTTTGTATTATATTCATTTCTTGATCTCTTTAAGCTAATTATAACTATGTAACTTAACTCAAGTTACATTGTGCACATTATAATTTTACTTTATCAAGGGGCCCTCTAATATCATCACTCAATTAAGAGGGGCAATGATAATCGTGTGACTAGCTATCTTTTCCAGCACAAGTCATGCTCAACCAACTATTGTCTTTATCGCTACACTCATTGATAGCTTTTGACAATAATCAAATTAAGCACTTCTTGAGTGAAAAGATATAAGTCTTATATCTTAGGATCCAAGACACAGTAAAACATTAATGACACGAAACACAATTCTATAATGTTTTACTTGTTAGGTCTATTCAATATATAAAAGTAATCTTTTCCTCTTTTATATACTCGTGTCGTCAATTATTTGTAGAGTGATTGATCGTTTTATATTAACCGCAAGTGCACGGCCGCGTTGAAGCGGTGGCAAATACGGGTCGTCCACTGGGAGGTGTGTCGACGATTGGTTTTTTCGAAGGCGAGAGGTAAAAAGAAGGAAAGAAAGGTTGGTTTGATTACACTAAACTACACTAAGATGCAAGTGGAAATGGAAAAGAAGCAAGAAAAACTAAACCCCAAAGGGAGTAGAGAAATGATGTGAATATAAAGATGTGTGTGTGTGTGTAATTAAGCTCCTCACAACATGTAGTGCATGAAATCATAAAACTACATCCAACTTTGCCTCCACATGAATTAAGATTTCACTACATCATTAAAACATACAAGACAATAATTGGAATGAAGCTAAATGTACTCAAGTATAAAGACTAGACCCTACTATGCCTCCACATGAATTAAGATAAGACTACATTGTTAAAACATACAAGACATTAACCAAGGTAAAGGCAACAAGAGTTCATACACTACAACTTGTGTTTCCAATATTAATTCCTATCCACATCCTAACCTTATCATTCCCCATAAAATAGATCCACTAATCAAAGCATAAGCTAAGATTCATTCAAGAGCATTAGCATATCAAAGATAAGAGTGGAGACCCATTAGATGGTTATGGAAATCATTTAAAGCTCAAGGGATTAAGATAACACACACTTAATACACTACATGATTATATCACATATTTCTCCACCCCCCAAAATGGGGATGGAACTACTCACTACTCATTACACTAACTATATTAACAAAAGCAAGCATAATACTGAAATGAAACTATACTAATCAATCAAGAAACATTAAAGAAGCATAAAATAAAACAAACACCAAAGCAAACACATTGAAGAAAATTAACTAAGCAAGAATTAACAAGCTAATAAAAACTTCTATTATGAACTCACTCAGATTACAAGCAGCCATTCCTCCACTAGAGTTTTGCTTCAAGGCTTCACTCTTAGTAGGGAAGATGCCACCAAAGAGAGAGATATCTACAATGGGAGGTGAAGAGTTCTATTTATAAGCATGGAAAAAGCTAATCCGAGACAATCCCCCGATGTGGGACTAAACCAATACCAAAAATAGCCTAAACACATAATAATACAAGTCCAGGAGAAAGCTTAGCGGATCTGGGGCCATATGGACCGCCAATTGGTGGTCTATAAACTTCAGATCGCGTTGGTTTTTGTTGTGGGCTTTGCTTGGAGTGTTTCTTGGTCTTGGATGCATCTACTTGGTTTAGTGGAGCTCCGACCCGAATCGAATTGACAAAATACTCCCCATGATGGTGTGGAGTTTCCTGTTTTGCTCTTAGGTCCTCCTGTCTTACGTTCAGGTCCTTCTCCCTTGCATCTTGGTCCCCATGTCTCACAATTAAGTCCTTTTTCCTGCTTTTGGGTCCTTTCATGACTCTTCTCTTCAAACATCTTTATTTCTGAAAATCAAACATAAAACTCGTCACATAGCATTGTTTAGGTGTAAGAAAATGGATATAAGGTACAAATATAAGCATGAAATGATGTCAATCATAGAGCTACAACAATCGATGACCAACACGACAATCTTATCTCGGTAATTAATGTTCCATGTTAATTACCATGATTGTGAATAACTTTTGATTTATGTAAACTGATGAGAATTTTACTTATACCGCAAGTGCACGGCGTCAATGAAGACGTGGCAAGTACGGGTCGAACACAAGGAGGGAGAGATATTGTTATTTTTGTGATTTTCGATTAAGGAAAGAGAGAGAGAGAGAGAGAGAGAGAGAGAGAGAAATAAGGTTGGTTTGAGAGTTTGGTCGATAATCCCGAGCTGACAGACTCAAGTTACCGGGTTTTAAGATACCCCTACGGACCAGTGACTCGAAGACTTGGGCTTTTGTAATCATTTTGCAAGATGTGCTTTCCTCACTTTTATTCCCCTTTTAGAGATCTACGGTTAAGGACCAAACGTCTCTTCCTTAACACTTCCAAAAGACGAATACTATAATCAAGGAACAAAATGTTTGTACATTCAATTCATAATAATTGACATATAAAAGTAAAACTTTTAGAACACATTCCTTTCAATAATGTATAGAATATATATTGTATTGTGCTAATATCTACAGGTGATCAAGACTTAAGAAAAATAGAATGAAGTCAAGACATGTAATCAAAGTTATTTGAAGACATGTAATTTTACTTTATTATTTGAGTTTTAGGAACTTATGTAATCTTGAGCATACAAAAGTTAAAACTTCTCACATATACACTAGGTTCCTTGTAGAAGTAACACGCAAAATTTCACATCAATTGGACTTCAATAGATCACCCAAACCTTAACTGGAAAATAACTAAACCAAAACCTAAACTTCCTATGCCCATCGGTCGACCGGAACCAGTTCTTTGTTCGACCAATTATAACAGACCTTCTAAGTGTATTTTCCTAGCTCCACTAATCGACCGCTTTTGACCTTTCGGTTGACCGTTCCCGTATTTTTCGAATGACCGTTAACCTTGTCGTATTATACAATGGTTGTATTTGTATAAATTCAACCAACCCTTAGAATATAATTGGTCATCGGTCAAACGTTGACCTTAGAAAGGTCAACCGGATGAAGACATATCTTGACCCCAAACGTTTATGTTGTCGGTCGAAGCACCTTTCATTCGACTGATTACCTTTACCCTCGCCAAAACCCCCTGAACGGTCGATCGGTCCAATTATTTAGTTTGACCGTTCACTTAAGTGAGAGCCGTTTAGGTTCGACCGATGACTTGTTGGTTCGAACGTTTCCTATATTTCATGGAAACGGTCAAACGTTTCTCTCGTACTGGTCGATCGGTTTAGACAGATTTGCTGAACTTAGTTTTCTATTTTGTGTATCTTACACAAACTTCAACCAATTTTTCCCCAACGACTACAAATCTTTTGGAGCTTATAAAATGATGTCCAAACACATATTTTAGGCAACTTTCCCACTTCCAATTGTCTCATACATTAGAGATAAATCTCCAACTCCTAAAACTCTCAGTTCTACACTCAATGGCCTAAATTCCACACCTTTGATCATTTCCATATACTACTCAAAGTGTGCTCAAGCTAGATAGTGTCGTTCCACTCAAGTTCTTTGTTCAAAAGAGTAAAGGCTCCGATGAAAGCCTGAAGCACCCGTCTCGGATTGTGAGAAAAGGATTCCAAGCTAAGTGAGGGTTGTTCGCTAGCTTGAATATTGTAAAGACGATGTTTGTCGGCCCAGAACGGTGAGCGGATCGTGAAGTCATGAGCGGAGCTCGAAGTGTCGAGCGGATTTTGCAAGAGAGGATGTAGGTGGGTGGTCGAACCTCTGTAAAAATCTCGTCTCCATTGTGGTTTGCTTGTTTCTTCTCTACTTTGTTTTAATTGTTTCTGTTGCACATCTTGTTTGTTTATGTAGGGATTAAGCCTAATTTGATTAGACATTAATTAGGTGTCATTACAATCCTACACACACCAAAATCTACGAGGCGACAACATCTCTCATCGTGCCTCCAGCAATGTCTCCCACGTACGGTAGGTGTCTCCGGCAGACGCCTACCACGTAGGGTAGGCGTCTCCCGCAGACGCCCGGTTTTTTTAAAAATTTGATTATAAATTGTGATAAAATTTAAATAAATTGAATATTATGTTAATAATGAGTTAAATTAGTTTAGTAAATCGTTTATTGATTATAAATTGTGATAATTAATAAATAAATCGCTAAATAAATTGATTATTATGTTAGTAATTAGTTGTGTACGATTTTAGTAAAGGACTATTGATTAATTGTGATAATTGCTAAATTAATCGATTATTCAGTTAATAATTAGTTTAATTATTTTAGTAAATTCATTAATAAATTTGTATTTTTAAAATTGAATTAATAGTCATCGGGTTACCGTGGAGGAAAAGGGAAATCAATTCCCTTACGCGCGGTACGTAGTATAGCAGACGAGTCAGGTCCTCGTCATCCACGTACACGTGGTATTTCTGCTTTAGTTAGGAGAGAGAGAGAGATCTATTACGTCGTCGTCAGACACCTGGAGAGTCTTTCGACGACGAGGATGATTCAGATGAGCTGAGGAGTCATGACAACAGTGACGATGGGGGCCGATACGACTTGGGGCCAAAGGAGGAGGCGGTACATCAGTCTGGTCGAGGACGGGGGCGACACGGTGGTCCTTCAGCTGAGTGGGTCATTAGGAAGGATCTAGGTGGCCGGTTTGTGACCGGTGATTCGAGTTCGTGCACTGCAGACGCCCGAGCTCAGAAGAAGAAGAGGGGTGATGACGAGTCTTGGATCGTCACGGATATTATTCCCGGTGGTCCTGTAGATGGCAGCGTCATTCCGAGTTTCGGAGGCCACGTCGCCAGACGCATCTGGGATGGCGAGGAGCGGAAGGTTTTGAAGTGCCATAATCGGCACAGAGCCTGTACGACATTGCAGGCATGGCGCTCAGTGATGACTGAGGATATGATGGAGACCGTGGTTGACAGTGGATTGGGTCACTTGCCGTACAACATGTTTTCCTGCATCGACATGCCGTTGATTTCGGCATTCGTGGAGCGGTGGCAGCCTGACACCAACACTTTCCACTTGCCGTTCGGAGAGATGACGATCATGTTGCATGACGTCTTTCAGATTCTGCACATTTCTGTTGAGGGTCCCATGGTCAGTGCGCAGGCGCCGACATCTGAGCTGAAGTTATATGTATCTGAGTTGCTGGGTGTCAGCCTGGAGGGTCTTGGGCGGGATAGCTCATTTTGGAGTGGCGGTGGTGTTAGTATCGACGTTGTGGACGAGTGTTGCAGACGGGGGCGACCACCACGGACTGAGGATACGCAGATGACTGCTTATCTCTTCTTACTGCTGGGCTGCGTATTGTTTGTCGACAAGAGCGGTTCCAGACTGAGACCACGCGACTTATTGGAGGCGAGGGACCCAGATACCATTGGTCAGTACTCATGGGGGTCGGCGACGTTGGCATATCTGTATCGTCAGCTGGGCATATCTAGTCGTGCTAATTGTGGTCAGATTACGGGTTGTCTTACACTACTCTAGGCTTGGATATACGAGTATTTTCCTGCTTTCCACCCACATCGTGAGCGGAAGATTGTTGAGCGTGGCCATCCTCGTTCGCGTATGTGGGCTGTCCGGGCGGAGGATAAGAGCGAGAGTCGACTTCTTTCTATTCGTAGACGGCTAGATCAGATGACTGCATCGCAGGTATATAATGTATATATCATTCACGTTTATTTAAATTTAACTTTATTATTATTAACGTATAAACGTTTAGGTGGAGTGGTTACCGTATGGTCCCGATCCTGCTGTAGCTATGCCGAGGACTACATTTATGGGCGTTATTCGTTATAGGGATATCATAGAGCCTTATTTACCTGATCGCGTGTTACGTCAGTTAGGTTACATTCAGGTGATCCCGGTTGACATCCCGACGCCCGACCATGCAGTACGGTCTGCGACTGCGACGATGTACGACGTCAGGCACATCGTTTCGTCTGCGGAATTGGTTTGGAGGACATTTCCGAGAGTAGGACGACTACACCTCGCCGATCTGAGTCGTAGCCGCGACCCCTCCACTTGTGCTCCAGATTATTTGCAGTGGTTCGGTAGGTGCTCACATCCACTACTCGTACGCGGTATCATTCCGAGACCGGAGAGACCACTAGATAGGACATGTGCCGATGCTGTAAGTTTATCTAATTTATTTTTTAATTTTAAAGTATATTTTGTTATTGTACGCTAATTTTTATTTTACATACAGTGGATGAGTAGGGCGATACGGTGTACGCATCCGTTCTTGCGAGAGAGAGACATCATGCCGACTGAGGCGACGAGACTTGCATGTACAGATTTGGATCGCCTGATCGAGGATTGGAACAGCCAGTTGGGCATTTCGGACCATGATTCAGATGCTGAGTTGTAGTTGTCTTGCTTTTACTTTCGTTTTGTTGCACTGTTAGTACATTTGTTGGTATTTGCTTATGTTTATTTGTGCTCTTATTATTTATTTCTGACGAACATATCTTCTACATATTTCTTTGACTATCGTATTTTTTAATATTTATTTTTCACGAAAAGATTTTCAACTTATTTCTTTAGATATGAAATAATATTTAAATTTAAAATACGGTAAAAAAACAACACGATATAAGTAGAAATACATGATATATTATACATTACAAAAACATTACAAATTACAATCAACGTAACTGGTTCCAATACTCCATCATACTTTGGTACTGATCCTCCCATCCAACAACACTCTCATCTCGCATTTGATACCATAAGGTCGCTATAGGAGGTACTGAGAAATCATCAAGTAATTCCAAACGAATAAAATGAGCATAACTCCCTAAATGAGCAATGACCAACTCTCTGACAGGTCTCGTCATGGTAGACGGACACTCCCAGGGTAGAACAGTAAGACACGGGAACAACGAACCATCCGTTCCCACTGCGAAATACATGACCGCACACTTGTAAAAATTCGCAATAGGAAACAAGTCGGACCAAACCTCCATATAATGATCATCGCCACAACCTCCCCCGCCCCAATCAATTCGTTGACGATTCTCTCTCACATGGCCGAAATAGACAGTCTCATAAATAGGATGTGCACCTATCTCATTAGAAATCACACGACGGGCGTACGACCAGTTCTCCTGACCACCATGAAAGACATCGGCAACACATCGAAATCCACAGTTGCCATCAGCACGTACGTCATTCCACCTTTGCAGAAATGGCAAAATGATTCCTGGCAGTCTATCATTATATGGGAAGTTGTCCACGTCAACCCGTCCGGACACTGTAAGATAGGTAAATAACAATTCATTAAAACAACAAAATTAGGAGATAATATATTCAACCACATTTAGATTACTGATATATATTAAATAACATAACAACAAAGATATCGACATACCAGAAGATCCTGTGCCCGTATTCAAGGACGATCGAGACGAATTAGACCAACGACCCCTGCTCCCACTACTGCCAGACCGACCACGACCCCTGCTCCCACTACTGCCAGACCGACCACGACCTCGCTCAGCATACTCGAAGGTACTCGGGTCCCGACGTGTCAACTTTCCCCTAGGTCGACCTCGTAACTTAGTATTTTCTTCGGGTTCTCCATAGTTCGACTGATCGGGGTGTAACTGTTCGTATAAAATACGAGAGGCACTACGAATTACTGCAGGGTCGCTCTGCGAGATCTCATCCACTAGCTTCCGAAAATGCTCGGCGTCTTGTGCTGACGGATCAACAAACTCTGACATCTGGACTCCTTCTTCGATAACAAGTGTTTTCCAGAATGGATGAATCTGCTCTAAATAAATTCCATCACCTGACGCCAAACACTCGTACATGGTACATGCATAAGGAATCTCATGTGTTGTCAGAAAAGCACACCCACAACGATATTCAATTTCATCACTTAAGTCCTGCATTCTCTTCAACTCCTGAGTCATTAACGACAAGCAGTGATGCGAAACTCGGTCATTTATATGCTGAAACAAAGGACCTATGTAATGTGCCAAATTTCGACGTCTCGAATCTTCAAGAAAGTTCCGAATATTCGTTAGCTGCATTTCAATAGACGAGTTCACGCGGTCGAAAAGAGTGTCGAGAGCGGCAGTCGATGTAGTGATCCACTCTTTCAGAGCCGAATGTGCACTTTCCACCCTGCAGTTCGTAGTGTTGCCGAAATGAAGAACTTGATTCGTCCAATTCAACACGAATTTTTCCTTATGCACCAACCACGTGTCTTCCACATACTTCGTCAGCACTGGCCAGGAACTGTAAGAATCCTTCAGATTACGGACTGCTCTATCATAATCCGTCTGTGAATCAGAAAGCATGACTCTCCTCCATCTTCCACGTCTAAAACTCTCTGCAAGCTGCTTCTCCTTGCCGAATACGTGGTATGCGTAGTTGTACACGTCTTTGTTGATATGTCAGGTGCATAGTAAATGAGCTGACTCAGGAAAAACTTATGCCACTGGTCGCATCAGACACATCTCCCGGTCCGTAATTATTGCTGTCGGGCTAACAATATCCAATAACAGATCTCGCAACCTCTCCAACACCCACCGGTAACTAGACTCGGTCTCATCCTGCAAAATCCCATATCCGACGAGGAAATTCATATTTGTTGGAGTAACCCCAACCATCTCAAACAAAGGCATCTTGTACTTGTTCGTCTTATACGTCAAATTCATACAGATCATGAATGGGTATGTACGCAACAACTGAACTGAAGTCGGATGTGCCAAAAATGCGTGAGTCAAGACATTAGTTTATTCATCTGTCACAATCCAATGCAAATACTTATGCTGCACTGCCTCTCTGAGAAACTGCTGCGCGGGATTCCTGTCTTCAGATTTCGTCATCCTCATGTACTCTCTGAAGTTGTAAATGTGCATTTGATTCGGATTATCGTCCGGAAATTTCTTCTTTACCGCCAACAAAATGTTACGGGGTCTTGCTTGTGCCTCTGTCATATCCCGAACAATTTGCTTTGCCCCAGCACTAAGTCCGCTGACCTGTTGGTGACCCTCTGAATAAACTGTCAATGGGTGGTTGTGCTGCCCATACATGCTACTAGAAACAATAACTCATCCATCACGATCTCGTCGCTCCACAACTTTTACCAAAAATCGACAACCGCAACCTTTTCTTTTCGTATTCTTTCGCAGTGCAATACTCGTATCACAAGAACTCATCTCACGTCTGCGATCACATCTGAGGTAACAATCCATCCGGTTATCTGCTTTCGGTTTGTATGATGATATAACCAAAAAAATCTGACTCCTATTGCAACTTGTTTCGCCCATTTACAACATTCCTCGATTGTTGTAAATATTTCTTTACTGTCAAAAAACTCACTGTAATCTACTCCATCACCACCGAAATCTTGCAACGAAACCTGAAAAATTTGAATTTAACAGAAAATTAAAAAAAACCGGCGTCTGCCTAACACGCCTCCACTAAGGTGGAGGCGGTTTAGACAGACGCCTCCACCTTAGTGGAGACGGTTTAGCCAGACGCCCGAGTCGTGAAAAAAATTCCACCCCCGTTACCTCACCGGATTCTGGTGCTTCGCCAGACATTTTCGTGGTGTTGGTACTAGGAATGTGAGTAAAACTGAGTCAAACACCTTATTTAAAGACACGAGACGAAATCGGTATTAATTGATTTGTTAAAGGCAAAAAGGTCATTTTGGGCTATTTAAGTAGTTTTCCGACGACGAATAGTAGTTCCCTAAGAATTTGGTAACATTATATTTTAGTTTGGATTTATGTGCAAAATTTCTCATTATTTTTACATAAAGTTCACCGTGTCAATTTATTGAGTTTGTAACAATGTGTTCACGTGATCAAGTTCACCGTGTCAATTTATTGAGTTTGTAAGAGTGTTCGGCCAATAAAAAATTACAAGTGAGCAAAGATCCAGATGATGGAGACATTCCTTTGAAGATTCGGCTTTTGAATCACGGAGGGCTCCATTTCCCAGCTTTGAATTTTCTATAAAACTCGGACTTGTTGGAAAATATATAGAATGCTGCAGGAATAAAGAAGAGCAATTAAAGAATGCAACTTATGAATGATAAGAATGAAATGCATCATGTCATTTACAAAAAATATATGGCTTAGCACAATGATAGCATGTCAAAATTAAGGACCTGGGTTTCCAGGAATTATGTAATCTCGTTGCTGCAGGATGTTGGAGAGGCTTTTCCTCTCGTCCACCATGATCCATTTGCCAGGCCCTTTATGAAGGAAGATGTTATATTAAGACAAGGAAAATTGTTACATGAAGATCTGGAGAACGAGAACGTAAGACAATTTTCTAGCATAAGTTGTTTATATCATGAAGATTCACGGATACCTTTCGAGGAGATAACATTTCCTGAATTGCTTCGTACATCGTTTTCTTCATCCTGAATATCTTCTACGAGAGCACCAGCAGTTCCTTCCAAGAAATGCCGAAGAGTTTCTTTCTTTGACAGGGATACTCCAGAGTTGGCCTGATCATTGTTAGAAGCAGGAATGCAAATGAGATTACAAAGATAAATTAGAGAAACTACAAAATTACAATTTCTTACAGTCACTCTGCGCATCTCTTGAACCACATAGGAAATGCTCATAAGCTCATGGTTAAAAACACATTATCAGGCTGTTCTTTTGGGTTCGAAAAGGATCAGAAGTATCAAGGTAAGTACTCATAGGTCGTAGCTCAATTACTTCAGCATTCCGCAAGACATTATCAATTCATCTGGTCCGCAGGTCCCTTTTTATCAACAACAAAGCCTTTAAACCAAAACTAGATGGGGCAGACTAGAAATGAACTCAAAATAGTCACGGTTGAGGCACGTGAATCCTATCCAATACAAAAACTTTAACACCCACCGTCGGGCTCAAACCCACGACCACAAGGTTAAGAGCCTTGCCCTATACCGACTGAGCTAGACAGGTTTTCTCTATCCTTTTTACCCACGGTTGAGCCTTGCCCTAAACCAATTGGATCGAGTGTGCCTGCGTATTTTCAAGTCATGGGTTGCATCATCCAAACCATGTGGATCGAGTGTGCTTGCGTATTTTCAAGTCATGGGTTGCATTCAACTTCAATTCATACCTTACAAGTTATAATAATTCCTCCAAAAACAATTCCCTTGGTATTCCAAGACTATATTGAAAAATACCCTTCTAATATTTATTCCACTAATCATTTAGCCTTAACAATCATCATTATTCGAAGTGAACCCTTACAGGATTAGTCATTTTGACAGATTCACTTCCAGGCGTGATCGATCATGAATCAATCAGTTAGTTATTCCAATGAGATAGTTTGTGTAGTTGCATTCTGCAAAGGAAATAGTATATGTAGTTGCATTCTGCAAAGGAAATAGCGAAGTTTGGAGTTGCCAGATCAGCTACTAGTGCAACATCGTCTGGCCCAGTAGGACAGATTTACTGCACAGTAGTTGCTGCTTCTAATAAGCTCAAACGGATGAACTACTTTCCAACGAGGATGTGAATCAACTAGTTCACCTTTTTCCTGTTTGTGACTAATGCTCATAGAAACAGCTAAAATATAGAATTCTCAAATATTTCAGTTTCAGAAAACATTGAATCAGCAACTGTTATTAGCTAGTTGAAAATAAAGTTCAAAGTAGCAATAGTTTCAGGATACAAGAACATGACAAATATATTGCACCCACCTGGTAGTAGAGCTCGATTGCGTCCCGGGTGTAGTTACATCCTGTATCCCATGGCAATGATTCACATCTGTCTGAGTACATGTTTGAAAAATAAGGAAATTCCAAAATGCAAGGATACCATTACTAGAAATTCAGAACCAATAGTATATAGCACCAGATGAAAAAAAATAAAAAATGTAAGGATATCATGTCAAGATGAGCTGAAAACATTTCTGATTCACAGAAGTCCTCGATGAAATCACTGGACATCACCTCCGCATAAAGAAGTAGAACTGGCCAATGAAGAATGTTGTCAGCATCCAAAGTTGGTTTCTTCACACCAGTGAGTTCTTGATACATTGCATGTCCAAGCTTCAACCCTCTAATGTCAATAGCATAAACAAGAGCCTGCATATTTATACAACATCAGACACTATTACATAGTCAATGAACACCCACATATTGTCAATACCAAACCTTTGCTGCAGAGAGAGCATTTGAAACCGCAGCCTTGTGAACTTCGAGCTCCTTCCTACGTGATTCAACTTGTATTGACAACTTCCTGAGATCCTCATTAGATGGTGACTTCCCAAGCCCAATTTGGCAGAATGATGCTGCTTCACTTAGTAAGTTTAGATAGAAGGCAGCTTTGGCTGCTCGATAGATAGCCTAAGTTTAAAAATGGTAAAAAAAAATCCATGACAAATTCAGCAATGATTGGTTTCAACACAAAAATCAAGAAAGTAAATGATGTGCTGATAGCCTGATATGGTACAGATTACAGGTTAATATAAACTCCTAGGATTGGTTGCTAAACCACTCGATGTTGTCTGTTTCTATTTGCGATGGTCTGTTTTTTCATGGGATATCCTGCACAGGATTGATACATGAACGTCAATAGAATGCTATACAATTAAAAGCACATTCAATGCTTTTGATGGATATAATAAATTGTGTCATGTTACCCTTGTCCGTTGCTCTGCCTTAAGAAATCAGTTGTCTGTAACTGGATTAAGATGATAAAACACCATTGGAGCATTAGCGTTTGGAATCAACCCAAAAACTTGCAATAAGGTAGTGAAACTCTTCATGTGTAGAGAAGTTCATTTGTTATGTGAGTGTCTAAGCCTCTAAGGAATCAAGATATCTGTTAGCCTCTTCATGTGTAGAGAAGTTCATTTGTTAGGTCTTGTTTGTCAATCTAAATTAAGGGGTGGTCTCGATATTAAGGAATCGAGTATTTTAACCAAGCTCTATTAGGGAAATGGATATGGAGGATAACTGGTTCATTTGCTTACGTACGTGTTTCGTACATGTTAACAATTATTGATAGTACAGGTTTAGGAGTTTTAGAAAGGAATAAACCCTAGCTTGGTAGCATTTTTTTATAAACGTGAATGTCATTTTAATTTCTAGGTATTATAAATTTGTAACTTGTAAGTTTGAAGTAAAAAAACTATAACCTATCTAAATAAATAACACGTGCGTATATTCTGTGAATCTGTGTGTTAATCGTGCATTACTAATATTCATGTACCCAGTTGCACAATTAGTTATCATGTAGGTATCATGTCTCAATCGTGTTAATAACATATACACCTTAAATCCAAATGACCCATTTAATCCTGTTACACCCTTCTTTTTTTATCATTTACAGATATTGAAAAAGGGGATACAAGAGGTGAAAATAAGAGGAAAGCAAAAGGCAAAAAGGTGATGAACTCCAGCACACCCACACAAACAAAATAGCCCAAAGCACACCCACAATATGTTGGTTAAAAACAAAATCCACCCTAAGTGCACCCTGAAAAACAGCCTTAATTGCTGCTAGAACAGAAATTCCACAGATAATCCCGAACTATGGAGCCAAAAGTAGATGTCTTAAATTGTCTTCTACCATATCTCCCCAATCACAATTTTCTTGTTGTCAAACCGTAGCCTATTGCAGGCCACACTTAATTGTGTTACAAGCTATTGCAAGCTATGACTCATTTACTAATCGTGTTACAAGCTTCTAAACCGAATATGCTAACTTCTTGTTGTGTCAAAACTCAAAAATCTGTTACAAGCTCCTATGCCTGTTTTTCAATTCCATTGAAATTTTTGTCCTTCAAGTATGATCAAAATCACTAATAAGAAGGTTGAGTATTGTTTTTAATAAGTGGAAGATTCCTTGCATTTTGCATACAAGTTGTCCCCTATATAGGGAATAGTGTCACTCCAAAAAACAAAATTTCAGTGTTCTAAGAGTTTTCTAGCTATAGTCAACCAACAAGTGCTATGCAACAATAGAATCCCCTATAATCATAGTCCTCAATATATAAATAGGAAGTTGAGGTTGGACAAAAGTAAACAATAATATTTGTTCTTTAACTAGTACAACTCAGAAGTGAGGTAAGGAAAAGATGTGGACTAATGAAGATCAGTACAACACTGTACCTTGACATTATTTGGCGATAGTTTGATTGCCTCCTCCGCATCAGTCAGTGCACGACGGTAATTACCGAGAAGCAAATTCACATGCGAACGATTGGAAAGCACAATGGAGGTATCAGAATCACCCAAAGCTTTCTGATTGATAGCCCTCGTATAGCAATCAATTGCATCTGCGTAATGCTTCTTCCCCATCTTGACATAGTTGTTCCCTTGTTCCTGCAAAACTCAAAGTTCACGCCCAAGTCATAAACAAAATCCAAATAGCAAGAGAAGCATAAAAAGATGTTTTCAAGTACTACTAAGCCCCCAAAATGTGATTGTCCCAAGTCCTTGTTTGCTAAAAACTCAGTCACTTGGTGGATTTGTTTAGGGAACTTGTTTCCAATATTTGATGATAAATACTGAGGATGTTTAAATTTCCGTTTTGAAGGTTAAATTTTGACTTATGTTTCAAACAGCCAAGGAATTTAGTATTAAGGTCCAAATCTAATGATAGAACTTATTTGGTTTCTCAAAACCAAAATCAGTTCGCACACATTGGGTTTTTTTATCAGTACACACTAGCTTATTTGATTATTCATAACCCAACTTCAGCAATTTCCTTACAGCTATTCAAAACATAATTTGCCTTATTGATTGGTGGCAGAATTTTGCCGGAAAGGATGCCCCCAAGATTACCTGGTTGAGATGAGCTTGGGCCGATAATCTGCACATGTCTTGATGTTTTTGTCTTACAGCTATAATTTTGCTTTGAGTTTTTTTCCTTGGGCTGGTAGTGCCGCTTGTGGCATTACCACCTTTTACCCTGTACATGTTTTTCTTCATTAATATTTAATATATAGTTTCCTTACCGATCGGGGGAAAGAAATCAGCAATTGCTTGTGATCACACCAAGACACTAATATTCATATAAAACAACACATTTTTAACTTTGCTAGTATAGATTCAAAACATATTTGATAAGTTCTACCTTCTACTCTACGTCATACCAACTCATGTTTTGCCTTCATCCTATCCTACCTTCGATGAACACATTAATTAAGCATAGTAATGCGTTAAATGAAACCACCAAAGCATGGTAGGAAAACACAATCACAATCTTAAAACCCACATTTAAACCAAAACCTCCAGCAGTAACAACATGTGGTCAGCCCGGTGTGGTTATTAAAATTAACCTCACCAATTATTATATAAAAAAAACTCCCGAAAGTCCGAAACTAGTGAAAATCAAGTATCACAACAACCAGGCAACAAGTTGGGGTTTCCAACGATTCTCAGGGAATAGTATATTTACCTTGAGTTCGAGGGCGGACGACTCCTTGATGGAGGCGATGGCGACCAAATCGGCTTCTTCAGACTCCGTTAAGGGTTTGGAACCTTCCTCCATGAACAGAGCCATGATCTTCCAAAATCTTTGCTCGCTTATGCTCTTGTTTTGGTTTGGGGCTTCTTGAGGTTTTGGAGATGGTAGGGGTTTCACTTTTTAGACCCAAAAACTGGAGTTGGTATCCAAATTCACCCCCCTAAGTTTCCCCATTTTACAATTCCATCCAATTAGGGCTCGAGTCACAAGCCAACGCCAAGTCGGTCAAATTTATGCTCGCGTTGTCAAGTTAAACGAGCATTATTTTCTCGATGTGCTCAATTTGATAGTAATCAAGCGGATTTCTAAAATATGCTCGACTTAGTAGAACTTGACTGATTATCTAAGGGTGAGGAATTTTACAACGTTGTAATATTGTATTATGTAAAATATATCGTGGGAAACACTACTTAGAATAAATTCAATGCATAATATTAAAGTTACTAACATTTTCATGTCATCTAACTAAACATTCGTAGTATTGTAATGGGTGAATAATCCAAAAGCTAGGATTAAGAGTATGTTAAGCAAGCAACAAAACAATTAAAATTCAACAAATGTGTGGAAAATTAAATTATTCTTAAAGTTTAGGAGGACAACGTGTTACAAAAAAGAGTATAAATGACAATTTTCACGTTTTAAAGTTTAAAGACTCAAAGTAAAATTGAGGCATAATTGAAGGAAATAAACTACAATTAACCCAAAATGCCCATTATATTTTTCTAATGCATTTTTCTTTGTCCACATTTAGCTAATTTTTTATAATAAAAAGAATTCCTACAATACTTCCATCATGTGTGAACTGGAAAGTTGAATATAGATCCATAAAAAAATTCTGCCATGCAACTTGACGCATTTCAAACCTTGTCCTTTGATGTGAGGGAATTCAAATAAAATGATGTTTGAACGTTCAACGTGTGTAGGTTAGGGGAAAATATGAAACTATAATTTCTGTTTTAGCAAGAAACGCAAACTCCAACAAAATAGTGGCCCTCTTTATAAAGGAGAAAAATGTTTCAGGAGTTAATCTAAACAGTAAACAGTAAACACAACTTAACTCGTAAACACAGCCGTAAATGGGTTGGGTCAAAACCATTTAACCACCATAATCGAACCGACGGGTAAAATTACGGGTTGAAAAATCATAACCGTTGAATAAATAAATGAATAAGAGTTGTGAAAATCATAACAGTTTCATAAATGAACATATAATGTTACATGACTTAACTCGTCTATTTAATCGTTTAACTGTGAAACATAATGAATATATATAATATTTTATTAGGGTCAAGCTCTAGTGAGCTCAGGGTTCATCAAATTTAGTTTAAGCCCTCTACAATCTCACCATTGGATCTTATTTACAGTTAATCTCACCATTAATTAGCATAACCGTTTTTTTCTTAATTTACCTTACATTTTGAAATGAGTGGTGGATATTGTGGGGGCTTAATTTAGTTTGATTAAGTCATGAGCTCACTTGAGAATTCCTGTATTTTATTATGCATATAATTATTTGTATTATTATTGTTATTATGTGTGAATGTGTGATGTTGTTTTATATGAATTTGTGAATATTTAGATTATGGATTTTTGAGATTTTGATAATAAATTTATTGATGTTTGATGTTTTTAACAAGTTTGACAATTTTTTATCCATTTAACCATTTACCAAATTTTATATCGATTTTAGTATTCATTAAGTTTTAATCATATAACTATTTAACTGCCTAAAACCGTTTAATTAAATTATACGAGTATGATCATAAATAGAGGTAAAAATAAACGAGTTTCTAACCTTATCGTTAACCGTGACAGGTAGGGTCGTTGATAAACCCTATAACCTCCCACGAACCGCTCATTTACAACCCTACTTACACCCATAGTTTTGACTCGGCTACCAATCGAGGCGAATGAGATCAAACATGACTTGAGCAAACCAATGCCTGCACACGATCATTACATACACAAGACAAGTTGCTCTGGTGTAACACGAAAGGTCCACACTACAGAGATACTTTGGAAATGCAACAAAATTACAAAATAGTTAAGATGCGGGACGTAATCAAGTGCAAGTACGACACATTCGAGAATAATAACATGAAGGAAAACCACATGGAACAAGCTCACCTAAAAGAATGCATACAAGTCCAAGTGACCGAGTTGTCCACAAGTTCGGCGTGGAAGATTTTGATACTAAAAATTATGCAACTCACAAGTGAGAAGTTCGATCAACACATGCAAAACCTCTATTCTCCCGACACTAATTCCATCATATAGTTTTTACAAACATCCTCTAATTGTCAAATTCGTGTTTCGGATCGTGTTCATGTCGACACGAATTGACACGAATTTGTTTTTGCTCAACTCGAACACGAACACGAAATTTAAAAAAAAAACTGACCCGAACACGAACACGAAATTCTACAACTAAACCCGAACACGAAATTAGTAACACGAACACGACCCGAATTGACACGATTTTTTTTCGTGTTTGTCGAATTTGTGTTTCGGGTCGTGTTCGTGTCGACACGAATTAACACGAATTCTTTTTGTCAACCTAAAAACAAAATATTCATGATTAATCATCACTCTTTTAAAATATGAAATGCTACAATGATACATCCATAAACATTCAAAGGCTTGGAGATGTGGATCGGAGATTTGGAGTTGGAGACGGTTGGAGGCTTGAGAAGTTGAGATTGTTTGTTTTAGTTAGGGTTTTTTATTCTCTATTTGAAATTCGGGTATTTCGTGTCGACACGAATTACCCGAAACCCAAATTTGATAAACCCGAACCCGACCCGAATTACACTTCGTGTTGTTCGTGTCGACCCGAATTCGACACGAACCCGAAATATGTCAACCCGAACTTGAAATTTCGTGTCGTGTTCGGGTTCGAATTTCGTGTTATGACCCGAATTGACAGTCCTAATCCTCTTATCAATTCCCAGTGCTTCCCTAAAAGGGTTAGGTTCTTGTGATATTGTCGAAAGCCGAACGCCCGACAAAAAAAATTGTACCATTTCCAGCCTCTACTAGAGTAACAAAAATTGATAACTTCCTACATAACAAACCCTTGCTTAAACATAATTAGCTACAAGCAAGAGAAGAGGTCTAACGTTTACAGCATGTCAAAAAAAGGCATAGCCTTACATGAACATAACGAATGAATCAATCTAATCTAATCAACCTTGGCAACCTTTCTTTGCTCAACCTGGCCAGTCACTGGGCACTGCATCTCCGTCCAACTTATAGGTAACAAGGTTGCTCCTGCAACAGATCAACATGACTCCTTAAAAAACGTTAAGTCGTCTGACTCAAGATTGTTCATTTTTTTGATAAAAGACTCAAGTTTCTTTCAAGTTTTGGAAGTTCAGTAATCTAAAACAATAGAGCATTTAACCCATGCCTTGCATCTTAATTATGACGCACGGAAGACGTGGAAAATGTGTGGCATTTCAAGTGCATGAAAAACAGGCAAGAAGATCACTATAATATAAAGTTAAGCATCTAAAATGCCCAAGGATGAAACAGGGTAAAATCATCATTTTGATAGGCATCGTAGTCCATTAATCTTTTAGTTTTTGTTTAACAGGTGAAAAGCAAAATATTACCAAGACAAATACCTGATATGCTATGAGCAGAGACGACGCCTAATTCATTCTTCGCCGTTGAAAGATAATAAGCTCTAGCATCTCCAAGGGAAAGCTTTGGAAAATGTAAGGTTGCACAACAGATGGTATATTACGTACAACCAGAGACTAAATGAAACTGATATTTCAAAGAAGAAATGCCAATAGGCTCTATTTTGACTTTGTATTTGGACTTATATATGTACCATACTACCTTGTGCTGCATCACCAGGTAATTTGAGCATAACAATTGTAACCAATCGGTAAATCTACAAAAAATAGATAATTGACTTAGAAGAAAACCAAGAGTTTATGCGAATGAAACCTATAACAAATGGCATTAGAACTTCATCCATCTTAGATCCAGTGTGAGCAATTTTTTTTTCATTACAGCAAAAAAAAGACGGTACTGAAAAAAAATGGACTCGATCAAGAGCTGAACATACACTTGGTACAACATTTGTTCTCTATACCCATCAAGGATCTCTATGAACTGACCATTCCATGGCATGATGAAAAGAATCTAAGGATTAGTTATGGCATCTGTGACAACTGAATATAATGCCAAAGTAAAGGATACCACCAAAGCTCTGATCGTATCACCCGGCCGATAAGATGCATACATGTCAACCTTATCGATTTCAGTAGCTCGAACATCTTGTTGCCTGTTAAGATTTAGAAAGCATCTTAAGTAAATCTAGTACACTGCATAAAATTATCACTTTTGAATTATCTGTGAACAACTACAGGAAAATCTAATGCAGTAGGTGATAACACAGATATCGTTTGCTTCTTTTCCTCTAATTATTAAATAATCATATCAAGCATGCATCATAAATCTACCTGATAATGCCAGTGAATTTTTCTTTCACAGATTTGGTCCCGACACATATTATGTCTGCTGAGGCAGTTTTAGCCATCACCTTCGTCACCTGCCAAAAAGTTTTAACACATGAATGCCACAAATTAAGTACATGATTATGTACCTTGATAAAAATGAAAGTAGAATGACTAGAATTTCTATGAAGCATGAAATACTCAACACATTATATGCATATTGCCTTTATAACATTTTATATAGATAAGACTGTAAGAAGCTACTTTCGTTTAGTATGAAAGTATAAAACGACGTAGCCACATAAGAAGTAGGGAGACAATACTTTTTATGGTTGGCATAAAGCAAGGCAACCTAGTTCATGAAGAGAAAGTGATTGACTAGAATACTTTACCATCATTATAACACGATTAGCATGAGGTAATCTGCTAGCAACACTGATATAGCAACCAGTACCAATTTAGGAACTATGTTTATATAATTAATTAGTACAAGAAAAGTTACAAGATGAGTTAATAAAAGTATATTACAATGCAAATTTTGTTGGAAGCAGTGGCCAAACACAAGTCACTTTCCAAAATACGACACTGAGTTTATTTGTTTTGAGCTCAAGTTAAGATATTTTTATATAAAAATAAACACTTATTGTATTACAATACTATAATCACAATAAATATTTTATGACATTTCAAAATGTTTTGACATCTAGAAAGCACAACACTTCAAATGGGTCATGTATCCTTTTCATATCCATGTTTTTACAGCATCGTAACCAAGGTTGTAAATTATCTAAACTGTCTCAGACATGCCACTTGCCACATGGTGTATCGTACATGTGTTTGTGCAGACTTGTTGAGTACTGAATCTGCCTGGAACACGCCACATGGCATATCAGACATATAGGTGAGTGTCGGAGCCATACAAATAGACAACATGGATATGCATGGACACAACTTATTTGAAGTGTTTGTGCTTCCTGAATGCCAAAACGTTCCTAAAATGTCATGGAAATGCATAAGTACGTGGGCACAAGTGGAACATTTGTTTAATTTTTCACTTTACAATGGTTTCCCTTAAAATGTATACCAATCTAAGTGTTTATTGTGTCCATTTTTCAAGAATAATGTATGCACCTTGTCTGGTCAGCATATTCTGAGTCGCACATGCAGTTGTGTGGTCGCAAAAGGTGGCACACATTTTTAATTTTTTTTAAAATACCAATAAAAAAATTTAGGGAAAATGGAAAGAAACCTTAGGAGAGTTATCTTATAGGTGTGTGCTGAACGGAGGAATATATAGGTGTTACGGAGGGGGAAAACAATAATGGGGCACTTTGAGCCAATGCCGACAACATAGTTTCCGAAGCAACAACACAAATCACACAATATGCAACCCCTTGCTCCCTCTCAGACCCACCTTTTGTGGTCGCACAATGGATCGCGTCAAAATTGCAACTCTTCAATAGTGCATTAAAACATTTTAACCTTTTTACTACTCCATAGGTTGAGAGTTCAGAGTAGGATCTATTTATGTCCAACAAATATAATTTTATCATTGAAAATTATATATTTATATGTAGCATCTATGTCTATGCCATGTCGTGTCCTACTTCTACAAAATGTTGTAATCCCATCTCTGTATTGTGTTGTATCTGCTACTTGTGTTAGTACTTCTTAACCACATATAACTCACATGGCCACATCCAAATCATTAATAATTTCTTTTACAATTTTTTTTTTGAAACTACTTCCAATTCACAAAGTTGTTGAGATTGATATTTGAGAAGCTTATGCTTACCTCGAAACATAGGGTTTGCGAAACTCGAGTCATGAACCCATTTACACGATTACCCATGGATCTCAAAACATAATAGAAAGAGAAAATGCCACTATACCAACTACACTTAGCACTAGCATGCTTACTGCTAGGAAGAAAAACTATGCTAAATTGATGGCATTTGGTAAGTTTAAAGATAAGAGTTTGGAGAGTCGGGCATACAAGACAAATCAAAATCAACCAAAGCCTAGTCACAATTGAAAATTCCTAGATTTAGTTATTTCGCAACTACACTTGCAAACAAGAAAACCACTAAACCATAAACCCTCCTTAAACCCTGAACAGTCAAATGATGTAAGAGTTTAGGGTCCACTCTAAGACCCTTCAATGTTCAAGGCTTCAAGCCCCAATACGGAAGAGATACAACATTTCTTTGATTGTTCTAAGACCTCTTGACAACTTCGGACCTACAAGCTTTGAGAATTCAATTATAACCAAGTGAAGGAAGAAAAAAAATGATACGCTACTTATCCCTACTACTGGTCAACTACTCCTAAATTCTACACCAAGTGGTATGCTTTATAGTTGAGTTCTAACTATTTCATACCACATGAAGTACCAGGTGAGTGAAATTGGATCGATCCACTGCATCTTAAAACCCCAACTACATAGTCAAAAGACATTGAAAGCAACTCTTTGATAAAACAATACGACACCACCGAGACCTAGAAACCAACACAGAAACAGAAAGTCCAGGGCACTCACTCGAGCGATAACAACGGAGCCGGGTTCCGGCACGGCTCCCTGAGCCTTGTGCCCAACGACCTCGATCGTAGGCATCTGCAACACAGCAACAGAAACGAAACTCATGAAATCGATTAAATTTCTTTCTTTTTAAATGTTGAAAAACCCTAACCCTGATGGTGTACCTGGTCGGAGGAGTCGGGGGAGGGCGGGACGAGCCGGCGGTGGCCGGTGAGGGAGGAGTATACCTTGCGGTTGTTGGGGCAGACGTAGGCGCCGGTGCCGGCGATGAGACGGCCGGCGTCTCCCAGAACCTCGCCGGGAGTCACCACCACGTTCTCCTCCTCCATCGTCATAGCGAGAGGGTTCTGGAGTTTTGAGTTTTTAGTGCTTTGGCGGAGGACAAACCTAGAAAGAGTTACCGACTTACAAACTGGGTTGTCTGAATCTAGTTGAGCTTACTCGCCGTTTTTTATTGGGAACTACTAAACGTCGCCCCCAAACTACTTAAATCGTCCCTTGAAATTACCAAATTACCCTTAACAATATATTTAATACCCAAATCGTCCCGTGTCTATAAATAAGGCCTATGGTCTTGTATATTCATAATTTATCAGTAAAAACACCACGAAAATGTCTGGCGAGGGTGATGCATCGGGTGAGGTAAGCCTGGCGCGGGGAAATTTTTGGGCCGAGCGTCTGCATTAGACGCCTCCCCCATAGTGAGGGCGTCTGCGTAGGACGCCCTCCCCATGGCCGAGGCGTCTAACGCAGACGCCTACACAATGGGAGAGGCGTCTTATGTAGACGTCCTTCCCATGGGTAAGGCGTCTGTATTAGACGCCCTTCCCTACGGCAAGGCGTCCTACGCAGACGCCTTACCGTTGGGGAAGGCGTTTAACACAGACGCCCCAGCCATGGGGCAGGCGTCTAATACAGACGCCTGTGTTTTTTTTTTTGATTTTGATTTTGTTTTTTTAATTTCGACTTTATTTTTTAAATTTTTTATTTTCGATTTTATTTTTTTATTTTTTTAATTTCGATTTTATTTTTGTAGGTTCCAGATTTCGGTGGTGATGGAGTGGATTACAGTGAGTTATTTCAAACTACACAAATCTTTGAAACAATCGATGAAGCATGTAAATGGGCCAAACAAGTAGCTATCGGAGCTGGGTTTTTTTTGGTCGTGTCGTCGTACAAAACAAGATCAGATAGTCGGATGGATTGTTATTTGAGATGCGACCGGCGAAATCAAATGGAGTCTCGGGATATGGATACTGCACTTCGAAGAAACACCAAAAGAAAGGGTTGCGGTTGCCGTTTCTTAATAAAAGTGGTGGAGCGACGAGATCGTGATGGATGGGTTGTGGTTTATAATAGTGCTCACGGACATCACAACCACAGACTGACAGTTTATCCAGAGGGTCATCGTCAAATTAGTGGTCTAAGTTCTGGGGCGAAGAAGATTGTTCGTGATATGACAGAGGCGCAAGCAAAACCACGGAACATCTTGAAGGCAGTAAAAGAAAAATTCCCGGAGGACAATCCAAATCAAAGGCATATTTATAATTTCAGAGATTACATGAGGAGGACAAAATCTGAAGATCGGAATCCCGTCCAGCAGTTTCTCTACCAAGCAGTGCAGTGTGAGTACTTACATTGGATTATGGCGGATCCAGAAACTGATGTCGTAACTCACGCTTTTTTGGCACATCCGACGTCAGTCCAGTTGTTGCGGACATATCCTTTCGTTATCTGCATGGATTCGACTTACAAGACGAACAAGTATAAGATGTCTTTGTTCGAAATGATTGGGGTCACACCAGCAAACATGAATTTCCTTATTAGATATGCGATTTTGATGGATGAATCTTACTCCAGTTATTTGTGGGTGATGGAGAAGTTGAGAGATCTGTTATTGGGGACTGTCAGCCCGACTGCAATAATAACAGACCGGGAGTTAGGCCTTATGCGACCAGTGAGAGAGGTTTTTCCTGACTCTGCTCATTTACTCTGCACATGACACATCAACAAAGACGTATTGAATTACGCATACCACGTATTCGGCAAGAATAAGGAGATGGCAGAGACTTTGAGGCGTGGAAGATGGAGGAAGATCATGCTTTCTACTTCAGAAGCCGAGTATGATAGAGTTGTGTATGCTCTGAAAGATTTGTATAGATCGTGGCCGGCTATCACGGAGTATCTGGACACCACGTGGTTGGTGCATAAAGAAAAGTTTGTGCTGAATTGGACGAACAAAGTCCTTCATTTTGGGAACACCACGAATTGTAGGGTCGAAAGTGCTCATTCGGCTCTAAAAGAGTGGATTTCTACATCGACTGCAGCTCTGGACACTCTTTTCGAGCGCGTCAACGCGGCTACTGAAATGCAGCTGACGAATATTCGAAACTTTCTTGAAGACTCGAGACGGCGAAATTTGACTAATTTCGGACATGCTCTATATCGTCACATAAATGGTAGAGTTTCACATCACTGTTTGCAGTTGCTGAGTCAGGAGGTGAAGAGAATGCAACAGTTAGATGATGAAGTTGAATATCGTTGCGAGTGCGCTTTTCTGACTTCTCATGGGATACCTTGCGCATGTACCATCCGTGGATGTCTTGAATCAGAAAACGGAATTTACTTAGAGCAGATTCATCCGTTTTGGAGGACACTTGTCATTGGGGAAGGAGCCGGGAACGCAGAGTTTGTGTCTCAGGCAGCTCAAGACGCCGAACATTTTCGCAGTCTGGTTGATGAGATTGCAGGAAGTGACCCTACCGTAATTCGATCTGCCTCTCGGGTTTTATTCGAGCAGCTACACCCCGAACATTCGAATTTGAAAGAGCCTGCAGTAAAAACAAAGCTACGAGGTCGACCAAGGGGAAAGTCGACACGACGGGACCCTAGTGCGTTTGAGTATGCAGAGCGAGGTAGTGGTCGATCTTCAGGTAGTGGGAGTAGAGGTCGTGGTCGTTCTTCCGGTAGTGGAAGCAAAGGTCGTGGTCGATCTTCTGGTTCTTCGTCTGTGAGAGGAGGATCAGGTATACCATCCTTATATTTATTATTATTATAATTTTGTTATTTATTTCAGTAAATATGTATCTTTTGTTATTATATCTAACTGTATTTTTTGTTCATATTGTAGTGACTGGGCGGGCTGACGTAGACGACTTCCCATATGGAGATAGAATTCCAGGAATCATTATGTCATTCCTACACCAGTGGAATGATGTACGTGCTGATGGAAACTGTGGATTTCGATGTGTCGCCGATGTTTTCCACGGTGGTGAAGACAATTGGCAACTCGCCCGTCGTTCGATTTCAAATGAGATAGCTGCGAACCCATCTTTTTATGAGCACGTATACTACGACGGTGTGGCGGAGGCTCGTCACCGGATTAATTGGGGCGGGGGACCTTGTGGCGAGAATCACTATATGGAGACGTGGACGGACTTGTTTCCCATTGCAAATTTTTACAAGTGTGCAGTTATGTTCTTCTCTCTCGGAAATGATGGTTCGTTGTACCCATGTCTTACAGTTCTACCTTGGGAGAGTCCGCCTACCGTGACGAGACCGTGCAGAGAGTTGATTATTGCTCATTTAGGGAGTTACGCTCATTACATTCGTTTGGAATTGAATGAGGGATTCCCCGTACCTCCTATAGCGACTCTGTGGTATCAAATACGAGATGAGAGTGTTATTGGATGGGAGCTGGAGTACCAAAATAGGATAGCATATTGGCAACAATTATGTAATATGTTTTGATATGTTTGTATAATTATGTAATATGTTTTGATATGTTTGTACATTATATAGTGTTGCTTTATTATGTATTATGTTTTGATATGTTTGCTTTATTTGCATTATATATAATAGTACGACAGGTTATCAAACACAAATACAAATAATAAGCGTACAACAGATAAGCAAAACACAAATACAAACAATAAGCGTACGACATGTTAGCAAACACAAACACAAATACAAATAATAAGCGTACAACAGATAAACAAATATAAATGCAAATACTAAGCGTACCACAGATAAGCAAACACAAATACTAAGCGTACAACAGATAAACAAATATAAATGCAAATACTAAGAGTACGGTACAACAGATCAGCCTACTCATCATCCGAATCATGGTCGGAGATGCCTAACTGAGTATGCCATGACTGTATGATCTGATCCACATCTCCGCATGCAGCTCTGGCATCGTCTGGCAGCTCATCCCTCATCTGCAAGATTGGGTCTACAGCCCGTATCATCTTACTCATCCACTGCACATAACATTAACATTAGCGTACATTAACAAATTATACGGTACAAATAAATATAGATAAAATGAAAAGATTACCAGATCGCCACACGTCCTATCTGGTGGTCGATCTGCTCTCCGGGAGGCACCACGGACGATGATAGGATGTGAGTAACTACCGAACCAATCAAGATAACGTGCATCACACTCGGAGGGGTCGCGACTACGTCTGAAGTCGCCAAGGAACAATCGGCATGATCTCGGAAATGTCCGCCAAGTCGATTCCGCTGTAGAAGCGGGGAACCTGACGTCGTACGTCGCTGCTGTCGCAGACCGCACCGCATGCTCTGGTGTCGGAATGTCAACCGGGATCACCTGAACATATCCTAACTGACGCAAGACCCGATCGGGCATATAAGGCTCTATGATATCCCGATAACGAATAAGACCCATCAATAAAGTCCTCGGGACATCCGCTGCTGGGTCAGGACCATAGGGTAACCACTCCACCTAAAGTTTAACACATTAATAATAATACATCTTAAAATTAAATAAATGGTGTAAAGTTTGATACCACTGATGCAGTCATCTGATCTAGCCGTGCGCGGATGGAACGCAATCGTCCATCGCTCTTGTCCTCGCTCCGGACAACCCACATACCCGAACGTGGATGACCCTCGTCGATAATCTTCCGCTCACGATGCGGGCGGAATGCAGGAAAGTACTCGTATATCCACGCCTGCAGCAGCGTAAGACAACCTGCAATCCCAGAACAATCCGCACGGCTAGCTATCCCAAGCTGCCGGTACAGGTATGCCAACGTCGCTGACCCCCACGAGTACTCACGAACGGTCTCCGGGTCCCTAGCCTCCAGTAGATCGCGTGGTCTGATCCGACAACCACTCTTGTCGACAAACAAGACGGCTCCGAGCATCAAGAATAGGTACGCCGTCAACTGTGTATCATCGGCCCGCGGAGGTCGTGCCCGTCTGCATAGGTCCTCAAGGGAGTCGATGCTGACACCCATAGGGGGAGCGACTTCCTCGGACGCCCGCCCCATGCGGGGGGCGTCTCCCTCGGACGCCGACGACTTTTTTTTTTTTTAAAAACAAATAAATAACGTAATGTTACCTCATACGGGTACACCGGGGGAACTGCTGGCTGCTTCCCTGGCCTCCGAGACATTCGTAATCTTGTGTAGTAGGTATAGGAAGAGAAAGTTTTGAAAAAAGAGTGAAATTGTGAGATATATAAGCAAAAATAGGAGGAAGGGCAATTTGGTAATTTCAAGGGGCGATTTAAGTAATTTTGGGACGATGTTTAGCAGTTCAGTTTTTATTTGGTTAGAAAAAAGTTAGTAGTTCGGTTTAGCTTTGAATTAAAAGGTTTTGATTGAAAATAACCGTACTTCAATTCGGATCGTGACACAAAATTCGAATCTGAACTCGATACTAATTTTTTGTGTTCGTGTCAAATTCGGATTGACAAAAACGACACAAATTGTAATTCAGGTTGAGATATTTTGTGTTTTGTGTAATTCAGATTGACACAAATAATCTGAAATAAACTTAAATCTAAAACTCAAAACACTTCTAATATTCCACGATCCAAACCCCTCCTCTCCACCTTCTTCACCACCGTTGTCGTTGTCCTCCTCCTATTCATCACTCGTCCCCTCGCATGCCCCCCTCCCCCTCTCTCCACCTGCCTCGACGACCTCCACGCCCAACTCGACTCCCCCCATCAAGTTTGACAACTTCCTTGCCACTGTCGTCGTCCTCGATTGCCTCATCCTCCTCTCCTTTGATTTTACTTTGCAAGGTTGGTCTTCTACACTCTTCCAAATTGAATCAGTGGATGTGATTGCAACGAAAACGACTTGGTGAGTTGTAACATGGAAGAAGTAGAAGTAGAACAAGTACACACTAGTAAGGAAATCGTGTCAACTTTGGGCGTGTTTTTTGGGTTATCTTATTCGTGTTTGAGTTTAAATTTAGTTTTTCGTAGGCCTGTCAATCGGGTCGTGTACGTGTCTTATCGTGTCGTGTATTGTCAGATGCTAACAGGTACTGGGTATACACGAACCCGACACGATAAGAAATCGTGTACACGAACCCGGACCCGGACACGACACGATAGTTGTCGTGTATACATGGACACGACACGATTTGTACACGATTTCTTATCGGGTCGTTTAACCCGATACACGATAATACCCGAATGGACACGAGTAGTACCTGAATACACGATAACTACCTACAAACACGATAAGAACCTACATACACGATAACAACCTGATACACGATAAATACATGCATACACAAATAACCACAAGAGAACCTATTTAACATAATAGACACGATAAAGATCCGATTACACGATAGACACGAAATTGTAGAAAATACCAAATACATCTAACAAATACAAAAACATTATAATATAATACTACTTTCCTCCAATTCAAAGGTTCAAATAAATAGTCTGTCAACAAATACATGCAAAACAACATAACAATCCAAGACTTCATTTCCAAGGCTCGAAATCCAACTCCTTCCAACTTTGTTTCTCATGTATTCCCCACATTACTTGATGAAGGATCTAAACATATAAACAAAACATGAGCATCAATGTTATTATATTTTCATATTACACAACAACTGAAAATAGCTAAAGTACCTTCGGATCTTGATGTAGGAGTATGGGTGCTAGTTGAACCTTGTAATAAAACTGATTCATTTCGAACTAAGTTCTCATTGATTGTGAACCCTACAATATCCTCTGTAAGCTCGTCCAGTGATGGCCCTATAGGTATAGGTGCTCCCAGATATAATTACCGATTCACATTTCTTACATTTTGCATGTTCAAGTTCACCAGGTGCATGTGGTAAAATATTAAAACTAGCCCAAACTTTAGATCTCCTTTGCCTCTTCTTTTTAGGTTCACAACGATCATTGCTAGGTGACAAAGATTCTTGAGATACAGGTATAGTATGTTCTTCTGCAGTGGATTGTCTCTCAACCTTTAAGAATTATAGCATGAATAAATATACACAACCAATCAACTAATACTAATATAGCAAAGTACTCAAAATAGAAAAAGAATACATACCATAGCATCAACTTCATCTTGGTTGTTTATGTCCATCTCGACTCCTCCGTAATGTCTCAAGTTGAGTAAACTAATCTGCAAAATAACAAGCAATGTCGAAAATTCAGGCAATCTTCTCTCTCTTTCTCTCTCAGGAATATTATAAACAAAGGAATATTTTGCAGGAATATTATTTTGCAGGAATATTATTAAATTCAAATATTCACTAGAACCTTGAATCGGTACAGTCATTTTGACAAGGATTTGAAACTTTAAGCATACACGTATAGTGAAGAACTTATGAACACTTGGTTCTCTTTACTTATAAGACCATAACAAAAGCCCTTGCCAACAGATGACATATAAGTTTAACTCCTATTATCTATAACATACATGATCTGAAATAAAAATGACATAGACATAACATCATCTTCCATTACTGCAATACCAACTCAGAGGTAGACATAGTTGACAATATGAAGACAATTGGAAAGTATATGCCTACTTTATACATCATCATTATAGTTACATGGTAAACTAGTGGATATGAATATTACAGGTTCTTTTATCAGATGTGGATATTACAGTGGAAAATCTAAAATGGAATTGAATTCAGAGTCCAGACCCAAGGTCATGATACCCTGCCGATGCAAATACAAAATATTAACATTATAATTCCTATAAAACAAAACATAGAACTACAGGTTTATATATTTGTCAAAGAAAAGCTCATGGCATACCAGGTGATACGGGTCCAACTGGATCAGAAATAACTACAGGGCCACGAGCACCATCTTCCGAACAGGTTCACTCATTTTTCCATCGTTACTAGTCTGCAGATGAGTGAAGTCCAACCATTTATATGTACCATGATAGAAGAATAAAGCCAAAACACAGAAATAAAATAGGTAAAAGCATTGGTAATCAACGGAGACAAATATATAAATAGAAACTAAAGCCACATCTGCAAAGAAATCCAAAAATAAAATGAGAACGATAAAAATTATATTGTAAAAGAGGCATGAACGCATTTGTCCTACAAAACCCTTAACCCAAATCCCTAAAAAAGCATAACATTACACATCCCAATTGGCACACGACTATTCTGGAACCCAAAACCCAAATCCCCAGTCGATGTGTGTGTGTGTGTGGGGGGGGGGGGGGGGGGGAGGGGGGAGGAAACGAACCTGTGAATAGGGAGTGGCGGCGAGAGGAGGTGCTGGATAGGGAGTGGGGGTGAGAAGAGGTGCTGGATGGGGAGTGACAACGAGTTAGGGGTGAGGAGGAGTGACGAGTGAGGCTGGGGAAGGAAACGAACCTGTGAATGGGGAGTGGCGACAATATGAGGTGCTGGATGGGGATTGGCGGCGAGAGGAGGTGTTGGATGAGGAGTGGCGGCGAGTTAGGATTAGGGTTAGGGGTGAGGAACTGAGGATGAGGAGTGAGGGTTTGGGTTCGGTTGGGAGTAATTTGGGCTTGGGTTTGGTCTTTAGATGGGTTAATTTGGGCCCACATTAGTCGGTTTGGATTAGGTTAATCGGATCGGGTTCTAATGTGTATATCGTGTCTATCGTGTATCGTGTATACCTGATATACACGATACACGATAGACACGATATACACATTAGAACCCGATCCGATTAACCTGATATACACGATACCCTTATCGTGTATGTTATCGTGTATTTCGTGTATAGACCCTCATACCCGGACCCGACCCTATAAGGATTCGTGTATCGTGTCGTGTCTGCTTATCGTGTATTCGTGTCCAGATTCCTGTACCCATACACTAAATTATCGTGTCGTGTCTGTGTCGTGTAATCGTGTCGTGTCTGATTTTGACAGGTCTAGTTTTTCGTCTTCGTGTTCGTGTTGACATTTTCATTTTAATTTGTGTTCGGATTTGGGTTGAAGGGAAAAAATCGTGTCAATTCGTGTTCGTGTCACACACAACCCGAAACACGAATTTGACAACCCTAATTCAAGCGCAAGAGGGATTTGATTCAAAATTCTTTTAGGATAGTAGTTTATGAGGTTTGGGTAAAGCGTGATATAAGGATCTTTGAAAAGAGAGACGCATTCTAGCAATACCTGATGATGATTAAACTCGACTTCAACATCTTGAAGACTTCTTTGTCCCAAAATTGCAACCCCTTTAAGGGGGAAACTTGACTTGTATCACGTAGGATTATGCTATGGTTCGTAGCACAATCTCTTTTAAATTTAATGCACCTAACAACTTTTCAAAAAAAAAGTTGAACATATTTGTTTTTGAAACCGAACCGAAGAGTGAAACAATGTTAGTTAACATGACATTATCATTTTGTGAACCGAGAGTTAAACCGAACCAACTTTCAGGATGATAGTCTAACCGATAATCTGACCAATTGAATCGAATTTTACATGTATTTTACCAAATATTTAAGTTTTTAAAGTGTATGCAACATTGTAACTAAATAAAATTAATTATGAAATTTACAAAATAATTGAAATATATTAGTTATTATATTGTGATCATCAACAATCAACAAAAGGAAAAGATGAAGTTAAGGATTACATAATTTTTATTTATTTCTTTCTTTGTCATAATCTATCTTTTCACAAACCAAAAATACTAATTATATTACAAAATGTTAGTTATTGAAACAAAAAGCTTTTTAAGGTTAAATTAAAGAAAATAGTTGTTTTTTGGGGTAAACTGTTACTTTTTATAGTTCATGGTGTTGATTTTTTTTGGTCAGACCAAGGTTCAGATATGCGGGATGCGGAGTGGATGCGGCAGGGCACCGCATCGAACATATGCGGAATGCGGATGCGATGCGGGTGCATATGCGGTTTGTGATTTAATAATTAAATAATATACATTTACGTATTAAAATAATATGTGGAATACACATTTAATAATATGCATTTACATATACGGAAAGCGGGGTACTGGCGGGAGTCGAAAATGTTGGAGTGTCACGAATTTGGGGATCGAGTGGGGAATTTGGGAATGGTCTTTTGTTGGTAAAATTGGTTAAAAGTTTTTTTCTTTACAAAATAAGTTAAATGGGTAATCGGATAATCAGATATCTTTCGGATTTTGACCCAATTAGATTTGAAATATGTCTATTTGATATGCGTTGCATATGCGTTGCATATGCGCCTGCATCGGCCGCATATGCGGATGACAATGCGGTCCGCATATAGGAGGTCGCATCCTTAGGATGCGATGCGGATCGCGGCCGCATCGCACCCGCATCCGCATATGCGCCCGCATCCGGCCGCATATCTGAACACTGGGTCAGACCATGATTCAACCCGTGATCAAACCGACCAATTTTCTCAATTTTTTCTAGTTTGATCCGGTTTGATAAGGATTTTGGGTTTTTTTTGTAAATCTACTTGTCAACTTCTGATTTTCGATCGAAGCTCGATCCAACTGCATTCCTTTTGGTTTTTAAAACATAAACTTATAACTAGTATAACCATTGACCAGAACACCAAAACATACAGCATCCAAGCAAGACTCTTGGTTAATAACATCCTCAACTGAAGCCATGACATCAACACAGTTGATCCATATGTACAAGTGCCGCTGCACACCATGCATAGATGGTTTGTCGTTACTAGTCAACACCAGTAACCCCCGCTCTCTACTTCTGAATTATAACCGTGAGTCACATAGTTGCAATGTGTACATATCTGCAAGGAATAACCTCATCTCTGCTTAAGGAAATCTTAAATTACACCGTTTCACAACACAATCTGAAGGTTCACCTGACCTCATAAAAAAGCAACAAAAAACAGTTTCAATTCCAGACCAATGAAACCAAATACCGGAATGGAGCAAAAAGAATAGATACGTTTTCAAATCATGCCTGAAAGCCAGAAATACTTATTTGCCTAACATTAAGCAAACAGCAATAGCGTGAACACATAAACCGTTTGTTATTCACTCCAGTTATGGTTGAAGTTTGACTTCGGACTATCGTCATATAATGCAGAGTTCATCTACTGACTACCAAGGACCAGAAACACGTCATATACATCGAACCAACGCAGTGTCTCAGCATTCGAAAAGTGCCAGAGATGTTGGCAAAATTGAACATCAGAAGATGAGAAGACGGCAAAATAGGTAGGCTCTCTGAGTACAGATTAATAGACTTGTAAGTAATCCTAAATCACGTATACTAATTTTAATTTGATAATGACCACTCACCAAAACTTAAGCTGAAGATATACAAGGGATATCTAGAACAACGGGGAGAAAGGGGACGCCTACATTAAAATGACACGATATAACTTAATAACAATTAATTGCATTATTTCATATTTTCATTGACGACGCTAATCATAAGATGCACAAAATCTAGTGTCTTGAAATCCTTGTGACCAAAAGGAAACATGAAAAGACCAAGACCAACACATCATAACTGTTACTGCCCTTTTTATCTAATATAGCTAAGAATGCAAAATTGAAACGAAAATATATGTTTCTGATATTCAATCACAGATATTGATCATTGTCTCTACAAACTGAAGTTGCAACTTGCAAATATGAAGTACAAACCCTCAAAACATAATCACTGCAGAGATGAAGAGTACCATGACTTTCAGTGGCAGGTGAACGTCAGCAATCACAGAATTCCAATGCTCCTGAAATCAACCAACAAATTGCAATTATCAAGGATAACGAAATCACAAGCATATCTCAAAACATCTACTAACTAAAAGAACATCGTATACATCAATACATCATAATATAGATATTTTCCAAAAAATGACTGTTCTTAGAAAGATGGTAAATGTACCAATGCATAGAGATACAAACCAAATTTTCAGTAGAACCAAATGACGTTCTCAACGCCGAGTTCTTCAAGAATTTATTTCCTACAGACCTCGGCGTCTAAGATGTCGAGTTCTCTATACACTAAAAACAAGATCCGCCGCCACCTTGTCGCAAAGTGGTGACACCGGGTCTACTCCAAAAAATATTTCTAATCCAGGATTATTCTGGAATTTAAAAAAAAATTGAAACAATTTCCTTTCTTTAATGGTTGTTCTAGTCGATCTTTTTTAATGACCTGATTATGATTTTGATTAACAAAACTTTTAATCTCAAACTAATTGGGATAGACTAAAAATGAACTCTAAAGAATTATGATTCAGTCACATGAATAACCTTCTTGCATGCTCTCCGGCCTAATGCCGAATCCCATATTATGATTTTGATCATCATACAAATTAACGATGTAATTTTGCAAGCTTTGATCGTCTTGTTTTCAATTTTTTGTATGATATATTGACTTTTAAGCACATTATAATGGAACGAGTCAAGTTAAACATACCAAAAAACCAAGCCAAACAACTAGAAACAACATATAGAAATACAAACTCTTGAAGTAGAGTACACAAAATCATGTTGCAGGAACCATAAACTCCACTACCATAATAGTATTTGTCCCCAAACAACAAACCCTAGAAAGTGAAGCGGACATCACCAACAGATCAGAAACACCTGTTTAAAGGTCTGAGTAGTAAAATTGAAAATCTAAAACCAAGCCAAACAACCTGCAATATCACAAAATCCAAGCTCACGAGTTCACAAATCCATGATCACATTGCTAATCTGAACTCTTTAAGCACGGGCATCATGCAGAACTCAAAAGCAACCCCAAGGCATCAATAATTCCATAATATACAAGTATTTGTCCCCAAACGACTAAAAACCCTAGAACAGCAGGGCACGCAAACCAACAGATTAGAAACACAGTTTTGAAATCCTAACCAGTAAAAATAGCAAACACAAACAACTCGAAACATCACAAAATCTGAACTCTTCAGTTGCATAAACAACCATCACAAACAAAGAAATACACCATCACTTGCAAATCTCTCCAAAACGATACTAGAACAAAACCATTGGATCAAAAACACACCTTCCAAGCCCTGAGCAGTAAAAGTTAAAACTAACAACATAAAACCAACTGAACTGAATGAACTCCAATATCACATAATCCGAACTGTTCAAAAACACAAATAACCACCACAAATCCACATTACATTGCTTCTCTCCAAAAGAGGCAAACTCTAGAACAACACCACCGGATCAAAAACACAACTTTCATTTCAAGTCCTAAGCAGTACAATCAAAAACCTAAAACCAAACAAGGGACACTCAACACCACAGAATCTGAACCTCGACTAATCCACAAATCCCCAATCCCGCTGCTTATCTCTTTGAAAAGAGGCAAAATCACCAAATATAAAAAAATCCAACGCACAATCAGTAAAATCAACAACCAAAAACCAACCCAAACAACTGGCAACACCACAGAATCCGAACCCCTCAATCAAACAAACACACAATCACGGAGGCAACCCCTAGAACAAATAAAATCTCAGCTTTCCGGACAAAATCATTAAGGCCCCGTTTGGGTAACTAAAGGTTTCAAATCGTTGATTTTAAAATTGCAATTTTCAAGTTGGCATCCAATTCAAATAATGTATTTTGAAAATACATTATCATGTGCAATAATGTTTGGTAAAAATCGTATTTTTCGTAAAATCAAAAGTTTCATAAGAAACAAAGGAAGAAGAGACGCAACAAATTCAAAACGTGTTTTCAAAAGGAAAAAAATTTAAACGCGGAATTATAATGTATTATTCATGGTGATCCAAATAACTCAGTAGATTGAAAATTGCATTGTGCAATTTCACTTGAAAACCAACCCAAATGACTCGAAAGATCACATAATCAAGTTGGCATAAAGTCTCTCCGGAAAAGGCAAACCCTAGAAGACAACCCTAGGGGAGAGAAAGAGGAGTATAGTACCGGGGATTAGGCGAGGTCGGAGTCGTCGAAGTCGTCTTCGAAGGCGTTGAAGAAGTCTGCGTCGGCGGGCTGGCGGTCGAAGTCGACGCCGAGGACGTCGACGGGGTCGGAGTCGTCGAGGTCCATCCCCACAGCCATCTCGCCGCTGCTCTCCTCCGCCACAAGCATCTCCTGCTCCGACACAAACGACTTCATCCAACCCTCTCTCTCTCTCTCCCTCCTCTCTCTCTCCCAACTTCTTCTCCCCACGATTAAATATTAGAATACAAATCCTTGGGAAGTCAATTTATATGGGAACTGAAAATTTTGGAAATTATAATAGTGTTTTTTGGAAATTTTGGAAATTATAATATGTCCAAATTGGTCATATGCACCTATTTTTTCAGTATTGCCGCATATACACCTACAAGTCGACATATTTGCGCATATGCACCTCTGCCGTTAGTAGACCCCACTCTGTCATCGTTACCCGTCCAACGGTATTAGACAATTTGCAAATCAAATATCGTAAAATACAAATGTCATTAATTGTAAAAACAAAAAACCACATGAAACATCAAATTGTCTAACACTCTTCACTCTTTAACTTTGACTCTCTTTTGAATCTCTCACTCTCTCATTTCTCCCTCTCAACTCTTTCACTCTCACTCTCTCATCCATCCTTCTCTATCTTTCTTGAATCTCTCTCTCCACAAAATGCAACATCTCTCTTTCTCATTCCCCTCTCTCTATTTTGTGGAGATGGAGAGAGAGATTCAAGATAGAGAGAGGGGAATGAGAGAGAGTGAAAGTTTGGAGATGGATAAAGGGAAGAGAGTGTGAAAGAGTGGAGGTAGAAAGGAGAAAGAAAGATTCAAGAGAGTGAGAGTGAAAGAGTGGAGAGAGAGAAAGGAAAGAGAGAAAGAAGGATGAGAGATATTGATTGAGTGGAGAGAGAAAGTGGGATGAGAGAGAGAGTGAAAGATTGGAGAGCGAGAAAGCGAAAGATTCAAGAGAGAGAAAGAGAAAGAAAGAGAAAGATTGAAGAAAGAGAAAGATGGAGGAGAGAGAGAAAGAGGGATGAGAGAGAGAGGGAGAAGAGAGAGAAAGAGGGATGAGGGAGAGAGGAGAGAGAGATGTCTGGAACAAGTCTGGACAAGTCTGGAAGTTCCAGACTTCTTCCAGACTTGTCCAGAGAGAGAAAGAAAGATTCAAGAGAGAGAAAGAGAGATTCAAGAAAGATAGAGAAGGAGGGATGAGAGAGAGTGAAAGTGAAAGTGAAAGAGTTGACAGGGAGAAAGGATAAAGAGATTCAAGAGAGAGTTAAAGTTAAATAGTGAAGAGTGTTAGACAATTTGATGTTTCATGGGGTTTTTTGTTTTTACAATTAAGGACATTTGGATTTTACGAGTTTTGATTTGCAAATTGTCTAACATCGTTGGACAGTAACGGTGACAGAGTGGGGTCTACTAACGACAGAGCGCAAATATGTCAACTTGTAGGTGTATATGCGGTAATACCGAAAAAGCAGGTGGATATGACCAATTTGGACACCTACGAGGTGTACTGTAGCAAAAACCCCATTATAATAGCATAATGATTTATGGACGCGGAGGCTGGGACGACGATATATCATTTTTTTTATTTCTATCTGCGTCATCATTTCCGACGTCAACATATGTTCTACTCGACGGTTACTGTGCAAATCTTTGGTGACATCGGTTGTACAATTGACGGGATATGTGTACGAAACGGTTACAGTGCAAATGACGGATACTGTGTAAATTAGGGGTGAGCAACAATCGGTCTGGTCTGGGTTTCGGTCCGGTCCGGACCCAACCGGTCTAGTCTTCGATTTGGGATCCATAGCAAATTCGGTTCCCAGTCTGAATTTTTATATATTTAATTTTAAGGTAAAAAAATCGGAACTGGATCACCCCTAGTGTAAATGAAGCTCACCCATCACGTGTCTGGGATAACGGTGATGTCTTTGAAATCTCGCAAAGATTGTCCTGCACTGGATTTACCTCCTTAAGTTGATCTTTCAGAGCCTCAGTCATGCCTTCCCTTTTTAGTATGATTTCAATAACCTCCCTTATTAGAGTCATCCCTCTTCTTTTCTCCCAATCCCGATGGAAATTGTTCCTCACGTTGATCAGCAGAATGATAGAGAGACATGTTTTTCTTCTACGGCATACGTTGGGATGGACTTCAAATCATTTGAAGAGATTCGTGATTTTTACACATCCTTTGTGGATCTTAATTGTTTCAGCATCAAGATTCGACATTCTCACTACGTGCATGACGTTATTAACCGGTGCACGTTGACATGTTCGAAGGAGGGTGCTCCCCCCTAACCAGACCCAAGGTGAAGTCCATTCACGCCTTTCCATGCGTGTTAACTGCCTTGCACGTATTAGGGTTGCTGGTAACCCGGTAAAAGGTTATGTTCTCACGGATGTTTGTTAACATAATCATGAAATGTTGGACGTTCGTCAACTTCGTTTTCTTCGAGGCAAACGTGAGATTTCAGAGGCCAGGAAAGCTCGAATTGCCACGAACGATGCAGTTCGAATTTCAGCTTCTAAGACGATGCAAGTCTTTGTTGCCGAAGCCGGCGGTCATGAAAATGTCACGTTCATTGATAGAGACGTGAGGTAGTGAAAATGTCCATAATCATATTGCATTTGTTTCCAGAACATTGTTGTATAAGTTGTTGTTCTGGAATGAGTTCGTGTTGTAAATGTTATGTGAATGATTTGGATTAACTATGGTTTCTGTTTGGTTACGGAGCTAGCAGAATGATTTGTGGACGATGGGCGTGCATTCTTTAAATGTTTTGTAATGGCTTGGAATGACTCTTGTTTTCGTATGGTTACAGATAGCAAAATGACCTCCCGTTTTTCGAAAAAGAATTATGGACGTTCTGTAAATGTTTTGTAATGGCTCTGGAATGACTCGGGATTCAATATAGTTATAGGTAGCAAAATGAATTTAGGACCTTCCATAGTCATTCTAGAGTGTTTTTTAGAAAATCAATCTGAAAATGAGTTTGGAATGACAGTGAAAATGTTGGCGTGGTGCAAAATGTTGTTATGGCCCGTGAAGAAGACGTCAAATATTTGCACTCAGATAGGGGAGAATTAGCAATGTACTTGATTTCATATTGAAGGTTTAGAAATCCCTAACTAACACTCACTAGATTTGTTAGCTACTGACTCTTTTGTAAAGTTGTTCGATATTAACCATATATGTAGAAGGGGAACACTCTTCACAGATTACATAAAATTTTATTAATCTCCACTTGTCCCTTATGAATCATTGTTAATGCATGTATTTTGTAACCGTTGCCTCGGTCTTGAATGTCCATGGATTATCTCTGGTTTAACCCTGAAGTCCTTTCTGGACTAACTCTGGATAGGTTATGGTTTCACTCTGGATACTCGGTGTATCCTTAGTGCATCCTGTAATCACTATGGATTCACTCTAGATAGAGTATGGTGCGCTTCTGGATTCTCCGCGTACCCATCGTGCATCCTGGAATCACTCTGGATCGACTCTAGATCATTGCTTGATTTAATCTGGAATTTATGGATCGACTATGGAATCACTCTGGATCGTTGCTTGCTTGAACACCGAATTATTTGATCGTCTCTGGATAGATTATGGTTCGACTCTGGATATTCCGCGTACCCCACGTCCATCCTGGAATCACTCCGGATCGACTATGGGTCGTTACTTGATTGAATCTAGAATTTATGGATCGACTCTGGAATCACTCAGGATCGACTCTGGATCGTTGCTCGATTGAATCTGGAATTTATGGATCGACTCTGGGATCACTCTGGATCGACTCTAGATAATCAGCGTATCCTTAATTCATCCTGTAATCACTCTGGATTTACTCTGGATAGAGTATGGTGCGACTCTGGATACTCCGTGCATCCTGGAATCACTCTGGATCGTGGCTTGATTTAATGTGAACTTTATGGATCGACTCTGGAATCACTATGGATCGTTGCTTGATTGAACACAGAATTATTGATTGAACACGAAATCACTTAGGATCGTCTCTGAAAATACCGACTCTGGCAATATTATGGATTGGATAGGGCATGACCCCAGTTTCCTTTTGGATTGTCTTTGGATATATTATGGGTTTATTTTGGCGTGGATTACCTGAAATGACACTGGATATTTTATGGTTACATTCTTGAATTACTCATGACGTTGAACTACGCCTTCATTGTATCTGGATTGGCTCTAGACACCTCATTACATTTGTATTGTATTTAAATTATGAAACCCAAACAATTAACAACAAAAAGAAATACGTCCAAAGTTTTAAAAAGGTTCACAATTTTATTGCGATTCGAATCTGAATACATTATGGATTCATTCTGTCATGATGTTGGATTACCGTTGGAATGACTGTGGTTTTGACTCTGGAAATACTCTGGACTAAATGTCGACTCTAGGTCAACCCTGGTCTCTATCTGGAATGACTCTGGATCGATTATTGATTCATTTTGGCACGACGTTGGATTACGTCTGCATTGAATCTGGATTGACTCTGGACTACATTAGGACGACTTTCTAGAATGACCATGGATACATTATGGATTCATTCTTTCATGACGATGGATTACCGCTGGAATAATTGTCGATCGACTCTGGAATGACTCTAGACTAAATTTCGAAAGTGGTCTACCCCTGGTCTCTATCTGAAATGACTCTGGATAAATTATTGATTCATTCTGGCATCACGCTGGACTACCTCTAGATTGAGTCTGGATTGACTCTCGTTTCAAAACCACCAGTATGGACTCACATAAATCAGTTTGCAATTTAAAAATAAAATATGAAACCCAAAAACGAAATAGCAAAGGGAAAGACATCCAAAGTTTTAAAAGGCGCCCACAATTTTATTACGAGACGAATATGAAAAGGAAGTACACGTCGAGACACAACAAAACTCCTACAAGTCCTAATCAGATGAAGATCCAAAAGGGCGGACATAATTCGACATGAAGTCCTCTAGCAACCGTCGTCACTTCTCCTCGAGGTCCTTCAATTCGAAGAAAGATTCTTCAAGGACTAGACCAGTTGTCTTATATGTGTCCAGGTTTTCAGTGTGCGTGACTCTCTTCCAGTCATCCACGCAGTTTGTTATTCTCCACCGACAGAACATTATGGACGTCTCCACAGCCTGCAACTCCTTACATTGTTGGCGATGTTCATTTTCTACACACTTAGGATAGCCTCCGGAATTACTCTGGACTGATTCTTGACTCATGTGGACTCACGTTTGTTGCTTCATAACATGTCCGTCTCAAAACAATTGTATGCCTTATGTAGAACTTTATCTATTTCAAATACGGAGAAGTCTTTTCGCATTCAAATTCCTTGACGATACATCTTTTCACGTATTAATGGTAAGTCCAGTTCTCAGTTCAACAATCGTACTCTCTTATCACGGGAACCTTTGCGCTTCAACTTACAAAGGAATTGCCAGATCAACTCCCTTTTCTGGACACGTATCTGCTTAGTGGTCTCTGATGTGTGACGTGTGATGGACGCTCAGAGTCCGTGTATCAGCACCCATTATAATTTTATGAAATTTGGTTTCAATCGGTTCTCAATTCGGAGGCTTTTGAAATCAAACTGAACTCAAATGAATTATTTGGTTTTTCTTCCTTGAATTATGTTCTGATTTCGTTTTGTCCACATTAAACTTTAAAAGACGACAATCACCTCATAACACTGTCTCATCTGAACTTTTAAAATCTATTATTTTTTCACATGTTCGTTGTTTTTTTAACGTTGTATACCTAATACACTTATAGTCCTAATTTTAAGTTAAAATTCGGATCAAATTAGATGTCAGGTCTTGTTCGAATTTAAGTATGATTGACTAAAAATCTGACCCAAATTCTAGCCAAAGCAAACATCATATTTGTTCCGAAGTTAGAATTATGAATATTTTAGGCAAACAACCCAATTTTTTTATAAAAATAACTAATATGTGCTAAAATAATGAATTATTAAAATTCGCACGGAAATGACAAAGTTTTACAAAATGAAAGTAATATGGGACGTGATTGTCGTCTTTTGAAGTTTAAGAGGATAAAGTGCAATCATGATATGATTCTTGGAGCAAACTATAATTAACACCAACTTTAAAGACACAAAATGTCTTGAAATTAAACTATCATTGCATAGGGGCGGATCTAGAAACGTTTACTTACGAGGGCCAAATAGTAAAGAATGACCGACACTAAACAAAACTAATATTATATTTAAATATTAGATATATAAGATATTTAACTAACAAACTTAATTTGTAACAATGTTTTACAAATATCCTCTACAACTACTTATATTATGAAATCGTTGCATTTTTGTACATCTATTTATAGTAAAACATACATGTCTCTCACTTTATGTAATGAAAGTATCAAGCAATCAATCATGGAAATATCAAATATTTGGAAATACAAAATCAAACAATCTATGTGGAGATGAGGATAGAAGGTTTTTGCATTTGGTATTTAGGTTCGATGAAAAAGAGAAAAAGACTATAGTCTATAGGTCCATTAGTTGTTTTATTTTTTTGACCCGATTGCACCTTTTCTCTCAAAATTTGTAAATATTATACTTTTTATTTCTTCAAATATACGAGGATAGTTTTTTTCCTGCACACAAGACTGTACATCCGCCCTTACATGTATATAAATAAACTAATAATACTAAACAAATAATTACAAAATTAATAATAGTGTCAACTTATACATTACATTAATGTGAGTACATATCATTAAAAAACTTTACATATGAGAAAAAAAATCGGTACAGTTCTGTTTGAATCTTTCGACCTAAACATGAAACTTCAATTGGGGTTCGATTTAAAATCGGGAAATTCAATCCAATGTCTCATCATTAGGTGTAAATTGGAATAGCATTGTAAATTTTATCCACAACCCGTATTCTGGCCCTTTTACAAAGATTTGTTGTTTTCGGGTTGTCTTTTAAAATACATTATCAACCCAAATAATCTCAACTAAATCCTAAACAACATAAATTTAAATAATGACATGGGTATTATGAATCTATGGTACCTAAATAACATAATTAATCCTAAAAAACAAACATGATTTATAATCAACAATCACAATAAAATAAATATATAATATTATATATGTTACAATATTACGATGGCCTGGTGAGTTCGGTTAGACTTGATCTTAATCCTGTCCACTAAGAAAACAAGTTGACATATTGACGAGTTTGTATTAATATGTTCAACGTTTTAAACATGTATGAAATTCGAATCAAACCTGCATACCTAGCAAGACAAGTTGAGCGGGTTGAACTTATTAAGTTTCGAGTAGGTCCTTACAGTAAAAATAAAGGAGATTACTAAATACCAAAATAAGAACCTTATTCAAGTATTATGTACATAAAATTGAAAACAAAAAAACATTACGTACTCCAAAGAAAAGTAAAAAAATTAAATACGAAGATAAATTTTGCAAAATCTACTCTAAACTTCCAAATAGCAAACACACCAAGCCAATTATTGACAACTCTTGACTTCTTGACAAAAAAAATGTTCATTAACTGATACTACCTCTACTCTACCTACTCTATCAGTTAAGCTTCAATAATTTCCCGAGTCTCTATATTTTTCTTGAGATTTCACCTGCCATATGCCCATGACCATGAAGGTGACCGACATGAACTTCTAGAGTTCCATCTTTGGGATCCATCGAATTCCATGGAGAAGTGGGAAAAGTCTTCCTTAGCGGGGAGAAAAGAACATGACATGGAATTCCAGACTCATCATATATATAAGCACAACCTCATCTGCCGAAAGAATGGCCTAAGTTTTGTTTGCACTTTATTAATTGGAGTAGCCACCGTTGGTATAAAGTTTTCAAGACTTTTCTCTTTTTCCTTTCCTTTCTCCCTTCAAGTTTCAAGACTTGTTTGTTGGTACTTTCCCACGTGTCATTGGTAAGATTTTCAAGTGTGGTCATTTTCAAATTATGCAATTACAAACTTGGTCAACAATCATATCCAACCATGTACGAGATTAAATTGGTAAATGAACTATCAAATTAAAACGGATATATATATATATAAGTAAGTTGGTGTCATAAGTAAGTTGGTAATTATTAGTTAGCTAGGTTCATGATACAAATCATTTGTGTCATAAGTAAGTTGGTAATTATTAGTTACTAATTCTCAAAAATAATCATCTAGTGGGGTCACCTACAAATAAAATTACAATATTCAAATGCATCCGAAGATTTTATATCACATGTGATTCTTTAAAATTTCCCTTTTAAGCTTATTTCACAGTGAACTGCTAAACGTCGTCCGCGAATTACTTAAATTGTCTGCATCAATTACCGTATTGTCATTCTCTCTTTTTTACTCATTTCCTCTCTCCATTCCACTCTCCCACCAACACTCTATCTTCATTTTCCTCTCAACCACCAAAAACAATGTCTCGGAGACCAGGAAAGACGTTAGCAGACGCACCATTAGATTCGAATACGGTAAAAAAAATTACCACTTTTAAAAGAAAAAAAGTGAGGCATCTGGCTGAGACGCCCCTATTTTTTATTTTAAAAAAAAGTAATATTTTGTAATTAGTAAATAATAATTAGTAATTTTGTAAATTGAATAACTAAATTTATTTAACAAAATTTTATTTCTAAAATGTAATTAATAGTCATCGAGTCACTGTGGAGAAAAAGGAAAATCAATATCATTACCCGCTGTGAGACTTTATGAAGATGATTCAAGTCCTCGTCATTCACGTACCCGTGATATATCTGTTTCGGTTAGGAGGGAGAGGGAGTGTTCACGACATCATCAGACACATTATGACCTGTCTGATGATGATGACGTTTTCGATGATGAGAAAGGTGACGATGAGGGGCGGTATGGGTTGGAGTTTGAGCGGGAGGAGGAGTATGGTAGTGGACGGCGGCGACATGGTAGTTCTTCGGCTGCTGAGTATATAGTTCAGAAGGGCAGAGGTGGAAGGTTTGTGAGTGGCGATACCAGTTCGTGCATTGTAGATGCCTGAACTCACAAAACGAAAAGGGTTGATGACAATTCTTGGATGGTGACTGATATGATAGTTTTGGGGGCCACATCGTTAGACGCATTTAGGCGGGCGAGGATCAGAAGGTTCTGAAGTTCCATAATCGAAACAGAGCATGTACTACATTGCAGAGTTGGCGGTCAGTTTTGAGTGTCGATATCACGGAGACCATTGTTGCTAGCAGATTAGGTCACTTGCCTTGGAGCATGTTCACTCACAATGACATGTCGTTGATATCTGCGTTTGTGAAGTGGTGACAACCTGACACGAACTCTTTCAACCTACCTTTCGGAGAGATAACGATCATGCTGCATGACGTGGTCCAGATCCTTTGCATTCCTGTTGAGGGTTGTATGGTCGGTGCTCAGGCATCGACGGTTGAGCTGAAAGGATATGTAGTCGAGCTACTCGGAGTGACCGTTGCTGGCCTTGAGAATGATAGCCCCTTTTGGAGTGTCGGTGGTGTTACCATTGACTCTGTTGACGAGTTCTGCAGACACCCTCATTCTCCGCGGGCCGATGACACGCAGTTAACTGCCTACCTATTCTTATTGCTCAGATACGTCTTGTTTGTCGACAAGAGCGATTGTAAGGTCAGACCACGTGACATATTGGAGGCTATGGACCCATATACCATTGCTGAGTACTCATGGGGGTCGGTGATATTGGCGCTAGTTGGGGATAGCTAGTTGTACTGATTGTGGAGGTATTACGGGTTGTCTTATGTTGCTGCAGGCTTGGATATATGAGTACTTTCCTCCTTTTCGCCCGCATCGGGAGCGGAAATCGTTGATTCAGGTTGTCCTCGTTCACGTATGTGGACCATCCGGAGTGAGGATAAGAGCAAGGAGCGACTACATTCCATTCGTCAACGCCTAGATCAGATGAAGACATCGTAGGTATACAACTCTATATTATTTGCATTTGTTTTTTATTAACGTGTCAACGTTTAGGTGGAGTGGTTGCCTTATGGTCATGACCCTGTTGCGGAGGTGTCGAGGACCTTATTGATGTGTGGTTATATTCGTTATCGGGATATCCCTCGATCATGCATCATGATCGTTCAGGTGATCCTGATCGATATCCCTACGACAGAGCATGCAATGCGGTCTGAGAGTTTGGCGATGTACAACCTGAGATACCCCGCTTCGACCGCGGAATCGATTTGGCACACATTTCCGAGAAGAGCCCGACTTGTTTTTGCTGATCTCACACGTAGCCGCGACCCCTCCACTTGTGATGCAAATTATTTGTCTTGGTTTCGACGATACCGACATCCATTTCTCGTGCGCGGTATAGCCGAGAGACCTGAGAGACCACCAGATAGGACATGTGCCGATGTGGTAAGCTTATTAATCAATTTATATTATTAATGTATATTTTGTTTTTATTGTTAATTGATGCTTATTTTGCTCTTATATACAGTGGATGAAAATGGCGTTACGGATTGCGCAACCGTTCTTGGATAATAGGGACCTGATGTCGAACGACGAGACGAGAGATGCATGTTAGAGTGGGAGGGATTCATACACGCGTGGAACAATCGGTTAGGCATTTCTGACCCTGATTCGGAGGATGAGACGTAGTTGAAGTTGGCTTGTACATTGTTTACTCTAATATTTATATTTGTTTATCTGTTGTACTCTTATTATTTATGACAAATATCTTTTCTTTGATTCCTATATATAATTGCATTTGAAATTTGAAATCTAATAAAGAAAGTAACACAATATAATGTACGAACAAATTACACATTAGAAATCACATAACCAATCCGATACAAATTACACGTTACAATCAATATCTACTACGTAACTGCTCTCAATAGGCTCTCCTCTGTTCGTACTGCAGCTCCTATCCAACAACACTCTGATCTCGAATTTGAAACCACATGGTCGTTATAGGGGGTACTGGAAATCCCTCAGATAATTCTAAGTGAATGTAATGTCTGTAACTTCCTAAATGAGCAATGAGAAACTCTTTGTATGGTTTCGTCATGGTAGACAGACTTTCCCAAGATAGTACTGTAATACACAGGTACAACGAACCATTATCTCCAACTCTGAAGCACATAACTACACACTTGTAAAAGTTGACAATCGAGAACAAGTCGTTAATAATCTCCATATAGTGATCATCGCCATAATATCCTCCGCGTCAATCAATTCACCGACAAGCTTGTACCACACCATCATAATAAACGTGCTCATAAATGAGATGCACCACCATCTCATTAGAAATCACACAACGTGTGTATAACCAATTGTCTTCACCACCATTGAAAACATATGCAACACATCGAAATCCACAATTACCACCCTCACGTACATCATTTCACCGCTCCAAAAATGGTAAGATGATTCCTGGAAGTCTATTCAAATATGGAAAGTCATCTACGTCCATCCGTCCAGACACTACGTGAAGAAAAAATACCAAAATTTATATATAATAACTGGAAGTTAGACAATAGCAATAACAATAACAATAGCAAACATGTCGTAATACAAGATCATGTCGTCATGTTTACGGACGATCGAGACGAACTAGAAGATCGACCACGACCCCTGCTCCGATTACTATCACGACCACGACCTCGACATCGCTCAACATACTCAAAGGCGCTCGGGTCCCATCGTGTCGACGATCCCTTTGGTCTACCTTGAACCGTAGTCTTTTCTGCGGGCTCAACATAGTTCGATTGTTCGGGTGTAGTTGCACGTGTATAAGACGAGAGACACTACAAATTATTGTAGGGTCGCTGCTAATCTCGTCAATGAGGTTTCGAAAAGGCTCGACGTCTTGTGATGACTGATCCAGAAACTCTGGGATGTCCATTTCGTCTCCAATGACAAGTGTTCTCAAGAATGGATGAATCTGGTCTAGATGTATCCCTTCGCCTGACTGAATACAATGGTGGATGGTACATGCACAAGTAATTCCATGTGAAGTCAGAACACCACACCCACAACGAGTTTTAACTTGATCACTTAAGTCCTTCATTCTCTTAATCTCCTGACTCGATAATTACAAGCAATAATGGGAAGTTCGACCATTTAGATGCTGATATGCGATTTCAACGTCTCGAATCCTCAAGAAAGTTTTGAATATTCGTAACCTGCATTTCAATAGCCACGTTGACGCGGTCGAAAAGAGTGTCCAGAGCTGCAGTCGATGAAGTGATCCAGTCTTTCAGAGCTGAATGAACGTTTTCGATCTTATAGTTCGTAGTGTTGCCGAAGTGAATGACTTTGTTCGTCCAATTCAACACAAACTTTGCTTTATGCACTAACCACGTCCTGTTCACATACTTTGTGATAGCCGACCAAGACTTATATGCATCTTTCAAAGAAGACAACTTTATTATACTCCTTCTCTGAAGTAGAAAATATGATTTTCCTCCATTTTCCACACTTAAAAGTATATGTTAATTCCTTGTTCTTGCCGAATGAGTGGTATGCGTAATTGAATACGTCATTGTTAATATGCCACATGCAAAGTAAATGAGTAGAGTTAGGAAATACCTCTCTCACTAGTCGCATAAAGCCTAACTCCCGATCCATTATGATTGTCGTAGGGCTGACAATACTGCATAATAAATCTCTTAACTTCTCCAATACCCACTGGTAACTACGCTCGGTCTCATCTTTCATAACTGCATAACTGATAAGGAAGTTCATGTTTGTTGGTGTCACCCCAACCATCTCGAACAAAGACATCTTGTACTTATTCGTTTTGTACGTCAAATCCATGCAAATTACCGAAGAGTATGTGCGTAACAACTTAACTGACGTCGAATGTGCCAAGAATGCGTGACAACATTAGTTTCTTCATCGGCCATAATCCAATGCAAGTACTGATACTGCACTGTCTGATGCAGAAACTGTTGAACGAGGTTCCTGCCTTCCGTGTTCACCCTCCTCATGTAATATCTACAACTATAAATGTGTCTCTGATTCAGATTGTCTTCTGGGAATTTCTCTTTCACGGCAAATAAGATGTTACGTGGTTTCTCTTGTGCCTCAGTCATATCACGAACAATTTTCTTAGCCGCAGGACTAAGACCGTTGATCTGTCGGTGACCTTCTAGATAAATAACAAGCATGTGGTTGTGCTGAACATTTGAACTATCAGTAACTATGAACCATCCATCACGCTCTCGTTGCTCGACCGCCTTTATGAAAAAAACGGCATTCGCAACCATTTTTTTTCGTGTTCTTCTGTACTACAGTATCTATATCCCGAGAACTCATTTTCTTTCTGCGATCGCATCTCAGATAACAATTTATCTGACCATCTCGTTGTGGTTTATAGGAGGATACTGCCCAAAAAAGTCAACTCCGATGACAACTTGTTTCGACTATTTTATAACGTCATCGTATTGTGAAAATACTTCCTCACTTAAAAAACTCACTCTAATCCACCACGTTACTACCAAAATCTTGCAACGAAACCTGAAATAATTTGAAATAATATCGTATAAATTTAAGATTTTTTTATAAAAAAATAGGCCGAAAATTTTATTTTTTTGAACTTACCGCGTTGGATTCAGACGGTTCGCCAGACATTTCCTTGGTGTTGGTACTGGTAGAATGAGGAAAATTGAGAGAGAAATTTTCTTTTAAGAGACGAGATAAAATGAGTATTAAATAGAAAGTGAAGGGTAAAATAGTAATTCGACGATTTAAGTAATGTTTAGTAATCCTTTTACACTGTGTACTGTTTAATAACCTTTAAGATGGTCCATTTGGTTGTAACACAATGTCACAATCTCAGTTGTTGACTTTCCTATCAAATCATTCCTTCTAATGAGTCTACAGAGCAAATAAAATTTCCCGTCACAGGACATAGATTGACATAGGGTCGGTGGATTAAAAATTACATGCACTCCACTTGGTAAATACATCATACATGGATAATTGTTCCTTCTTGGGCGTCTAAAAAAGCTGAAGTAGAGTCGATAGAGTTTGCAACAGGTGTTATTTTCTCGAAATCCTTTATTAATTTATGTTATGATGGTGCGGTTAGTGTCTAATCCAATATAATATAGATCATGATCTGGGTTTATCTTAGCTTCCCTATTTTATTAATTGGATCATAAAAAATTGGTCTGCGTCTTTCATATCAGCTAAAAAAACCTTGTAGACATTTTCAAATACTAAATAGAGAGAATTCTTGCAAGTTGCACTCCCACAAGAGTCCACCAGATGTAACTTTCTATGGGAACTCTGATTATAATTGGCTGCTAACTCAAAACTCAGAAGCACGTACCGTCGGCAGGACTTGAAACCCCAACGTAGCTTTAAAAAAATATTTCTCGAACATATTCAATGTTGTAACTTTTTTTTTTGAGGATATGTTGTAAAATATTTTCAACACCCCTTAAATGTTGCACAATGTTTCAGAACCATCCATTTTGACTAGTACTTCAGATTGTCTCCTTTTTAGTAACATTGAAATGAAATGGCCTTAATTTTGAAATAGTATCTATTCAACTTTGGGTTAAATTGTGCTTAGAAGTTTCGGTGCATCATTTTGTACCGATTCATAATGAAATAACGTCATCATTTTGTTTTGTGTCATCGTATTGTGAGAAGTTAACTAACATTGTGTTGTCTATGTGAGTGTTTATATATGCTGCAAGATATATCGTAAAGAGGAAAGTAGTTAGACCTAGGTTGCAATCTATGTTCGACCACACTTCCGTAAGTCACTAAATTTACAAAATATGATTTCGATCGATCTCCTCAAATTATATTTGTTTGTATGATATGCGTCACTAGGCATTAATGTTCCCTACTATAAGACTAGCAAGTAGTAGTGTTTTGAGGAATGATAAGAAAATAATAGAGCCTCGATCACTAATGTATGATTGCAGGATATCAGATTTTCCATTCTGAATTTTGATTTTGTTACTGTCTTCTAACAATTCTTTGTAACTAACTCTAGGCTGAGTTTATTCTTGTACTTTGCCTTTTTGCATGGACAAGTTATGGTTCATGACTTATCTTCTACTTATCTAATCAGGTTTACCATTTATCAAATACATGTGATCACAAGATAATTTCAAATGATCAGCTATTGTTGTAGTTAACTAGACCTTTTGTTGACAAACCATAGTTTGTTTAAAAAAAATATTATTTCCCACAACAGAACATGGATACATATAATGCTCTAAGAACAAAATTGTATAAGGATGAGAACAAAATTTTAACGGTATTACAGATGCTTAGAATTAAACTCTCAAAGAAGAGTGAGAATTAGGATTTAGTTGAGATTATTTGGGTTGACAATGTATTCTAAAAGGCAGTCCGAACGAATATTTGTAAGAGGATCATAATACGGATTGTGGACAAAAAAATACAATGCAATACCGAAGAAAGGTAGAACTGAATTCGCAACAATTTGTAAGTACCGAGATTTAAACCTACAACATTTTGTGAGTTAAAGTTTTAAACCTGAAACATTTTTAGTTCTAAGAACTCCATATGACCATATGTTAGTTATATAGTTAAAAATAACACAAATTCAATTCCATTGTTTACCCAATAGAAAACAACTCATAATTCCTTCACAACTACCTCCCCTTTAATAGCCACCACCTTGAGCTCCAAATTTAATAGCCACCACCACCACCACTCCCACACTCCACTCTAATCCACTCCCAAAAAACAGATTACCGAAGTAATTAACAGAAAACAACATGACGGCCACGTCATCACTCCTCCTCCTCCTCCTCCTCCTCCTCCTCATCCTCCCGTCCACCCTCGCCGGCGGCGATCTCTTCACGTTGGTCTACAAGGGCTGCGCCGACCAAACCCTCCCATCCTCCGGCGTCCCGCAGCAGTCCCTCGCGGCCCTCTCCTCCGCCCTCGTCTCCCGCGCCGCCACCTCCCACTACTTCCGCACCACGACCTCCTCCTCCCCGTCCCTCTCCGGCCTCTTCCAGTGCCGAGGCGACCTCTCCCCGTCCGACTGCTCCGCCTGCGTCCGCCGCCTCCCTTCCTTCTGGTCCTCCGCCTGCGGCCCCGCCGTCGCCGCCCGCGTTCAGCTAGTCGGCTGCTACGGACTCTACGAAGTCTCCGGCTTCCCGCAGGTGTCCGGCACGAAGATGCTCTACAAAGTCTGTTCTAAAAGCTCCGACGGTGGGGTGGGGTTCGAGGAGAGGAGGGGAACGGCGCTGGCGGGGCTGAAGGCGGGGGCGGGGAAGGGGAAGGAGGGGTTTTACGAGACGAGCTTCGAGAAGGTCGATGCGATGGCGCAGTGCGAGGGGGTGCTTTCGGAGGGGGATTGCGGGGAGTGCGTCGCCGAGGCGGTGCAGAGGGTTGAGGCGGAATGTGGACGGGCGACTGCTGGAGGGATGTATTTGTCCAGATGCTACATTACGTATGGATATTTCGCTAAGGGAGTTCCGAGGGACGGAGTAGGCGGCCGATCAGGTTTGGTTTGTATTGGATTGATCGAATTATGCTAACTTATGTTGGTTGGTTGATTGGTTGGCTTTGATGAAATGAGATTATGTTGGTTTTGATTTTGGGAGAATTGGATGTGGTTTTAGTGAATTGTTTGGAAGTTGCTGCTCTGTTGGGGTTAATGTGTCGGTTGGTGTCTGTTGAGTGAGGATTTTGGTTGGAAAGCAATCGGTGATTTGGTGGTTTTGGTGGCAGTGTTATTAGTTAGTTCGTCTGGAGTTAGTTTAAATCGATTTTGATTAACGGGGAATTGGATCTTTTTAGGCGGTTGGTTTTGGTCGATTTGTTTGGAACTTGTTTTTGTTTTGAGGTTTTTCTTTCATTGAGATGTGGAGCCTCAGATTTAAGTCTGGTTTTGATTCTGGAGTTAGATAAATAATTCTTAAGCATGGTTTGGCAATGTCAATGGAGTTTGGATGATTGGTTTGAAGTTATTTTTTATCCGAGTAATGTGTGATGTGGCCGTCCAGGTGTGTTGTGCCTTACTTTGCTGTTCTTTGTTCTTCTTGAATGAGCTCGATCGGATTTGATTTTGACGCTGGGGAATTGGATTTTTTTCATGTTTGTTTAGTTTGATTTGTTCAAAGTTGCTCCATGTTTAGGAATGTCGGGCACTATATGCTCTTTTTGAGTTAGAATCAACTGTGTGATTTGATGTAATGTGTGATGTGGATTGATGTTTTTTTTTGTTGATTGGGTTCAGGGCAACCGACGGGAAAAACGGTGGCCATCGTTGTCGGAGGAGCAGCTGGGTTGGGATTCGTCGTCATCTGTTTGCTTTTCGTGAGGTCTTTGTTCAAGAGGAAAGATGGTAAGTAAAGTAAGCTCTCATTTTCTCCCAACTGAATTGTTTTTGTGGTGGTTGTAATGTCACATTATAACATTCTCATTGGGATACACTGTTGGTTCTTTTGTGTGCAGATTACTAGGACAATGTAGGTCGATGGTTTGTGACTTGTGAAGCAAGAAGAGGAGGACCTTTTGAGGACTTGCTGAGAAGGAAACTTGGAGGTGATAAAGGCAGGTATGGGGACTCTCTTAAGGTGGTGGAATATGGTGGGCCTGTGAAAATTTGAAAATAATTCTTGTTTTTTTAATTGGTGTTGATGGGGGAGATAGAAATAGAAGAAGGGGTTTTGGAATTTTCCTTTTTGCCATGTGACCCCAACTCATTCCTCTAAAGAGAGGATTGCAGTAAATAATGCCATGCTCTCTATTTTATCTTGAAATTCTTTACATTGCCCCGATCTAGAGCTGTATCTTCTATATATGGAAAATGTCTAACTTGGGCAAACAGATACGTGAATTAGACTATATTTAACATCATGTCGAGCCATTTGCCTCAAATTGCATTTTTATTGTTCATGTGGGAATTTTGGGGATCTCTTTTTTGTCATAAAAAACAAATACAAAACAACCTGGTGAATGTGGGATGTTGATTGGCTGAAGGGTCATGTGCAAGCAGTGCAAGTGAATCTTTGGAGCTTTGTGCAATCATATCTGTTTATTCGGAACAATTTTCTTCTCCTTTTGTATCTTTTAGATCAATCATTAGAAACGGCTACTGTACTAGAAGATGCTGTCGTTGGTTCATTCTTTGGTTTACTGCACTGCAACTCTTCAAGTCATGCATTCTGTAATGTCTTATATCAATGTAATTATGCACATTATGTTCTGATAATGTGATTATGCACATCAGTGTTTGAATTAGAAGATTGTGCATCATGTCATATCAATGTAATTATGCACATTGTGTTCCACTAGTGTCAAGCAAAGTAGCATTTTTATGGGCTTATTAGATGTCTACAAATGTTGTTGCAAAAAAGTTAAAAGTACTATTTTCTGTTTCTTTTTTCTCTTTTTTGCTTTGGTATGCAATTGCCCATGACTTGCAGATCACTAGTATCTGTCCTCACCCATTTAAATATGCGTTGTTTTACCAATCATGGTGAAAAAGCACACAAGATTAAAGTTCGGTAAAGCATGGATTAGGACAAAAGTTTCCTTGGATTTTAAAGCTCAATTAACCCATAGCTCTGTCTATAGCTTTGAGACGTTGGGTTTCAGCAACCCACATGGAAGTGCCACTTTCCACCGTACGATGCAGATCTCGAGAAATCTGAACCACGTACAAGCAAACGGTCACTTTGTGGAGCAATATTCTTGAACATGATGATAAAATAGGTCAAAGTTTTATGATGTTGGTTTAGATTTAAACCTGATCTTTTTTTTCCAAAATTGTCTCCAGATTTTTTATTATTATGAAAATTATCTCAGGATTTATCCAAAACATTGTAATCTCCTATGACCAACCAACCTAACCTAAGTCGTGATTGGAGGTTATTTTTATGTGACCAGTCGAGTCATCTTAACTTCTCGGGCTAATTGATTACCAAGAGTCGTTCGTTACATGATTGAATCTCTAGAATACAAAGTTCCCAACCAAACTCTTCTTCTACCACCAAGCTTAACCGTTTAGTGTGTGAGGAACTTACAAATCCAATAAGTTTGAAGGAGTTTTTTCCGCCCGTGCAAATCTTAGTTGGATTTTGCCACATCTAATATTAACGATTTTTTAAAGTTGTTAGTTTGCATTAAATAAAGAGAACCATAACCACGACTTCTCAAATCATTCAATAACTTTACATAGTAAAAATACGCAGACTTGGTTCGATAACCCTTAAGGTTGTTGGATTACAATAACAATCCCACATTCACACACTCATCTATCACCGAAGATGAGATCCATCGAAGGAAACCAGTCCGTACTTCGAACACTTACGCATTCCTCGACCGCAACTAACCCGCACTTCCTCTAGATCCACTTGTTCCTGAGTGAACTCCTGTTAGACCCCTAAACCCATGCTTAGGGTTAATGGTGATTAGGAGAAGGCTTTGCATGGGGAGTGGAGTTGCACATTGGGTGCATGGGGATGGAGGAGTTTAGGCTGGGTAGGGGATGGGTTGAGGGGGCTATGATGATGGGTTTGGGTAGGGTTAAGAGAGAAAACATTTTTCCCTCTCTCTTCCTTACTTCTTCTCTCATTCCACTTGCTCTCTCTCACTCTTTTCCTTGTCCGGTGGTAGCAGCAGAGGAGGCGACCACAGTGAGTAGGCGCGCGGTTCCAGTCGAGGCGTGCGAGGGTGGTTGCTGTTGAAGAGGTGACGGAGGCGCGAGCGAGGCTCCGGTGGATTTCGTTGCTTCTTCGAGGTATGCCGCTCCTTAGTGTGATTTTGTTGTTAACCCTCGTGGGAGGGTTGTGTTGGTCGGTCGGGGGAGGTCGGAGACCTCTCCGGCGACGAGTTTTTGCGTAATCCTCGGCTGATGCGAGGTTGAAGACGACCAACGGTCGACTGGGCCCTTCGAGCGGTCGACCGAATGTAGTGTATTTTGATTGCGTGGTTGTTTTCGGTCGACCGGTTCCTTGTTGTTTGCCGACCGGAACTTAAGTGTACTGGATATTTATGCTTGTTGCGGTCGACTGTCTTATGACTTAGAAATGCTAGGATGCCCTGGTAGTTTTCGGTCGACCGAGACCCCTGAGTCGGTCGACCGATAGTTTTGAATTAATGTTGACCAGACTCCGGATTTTGACCTCGTTCGGTCGACCGGTTTTAGACTTTCGGTAGACCGTTGGGACTTAAGTTTTGCGCAAATAGTTCGACCATTGCAGACCTTCGGTCGACCGATTCCCTTGAGGAAACGGTCAACCGGGTTGCCTCCTTTGGTCAACCGTTTTTTGCACAGGACTGAATTCCTGGTTCCCTTTTTGAATGCCAACTCTGTCCACGGAAACCTGTGTCCTCGCCTTGTGCGTGAGCCGGGAGGTGACGGTAGGCGCGTTCCGCGTGCCTGCCCAATGACCACCATGTGGAAGAGTGTGGGTGTTCAGGACGCGTCACCTCCATGTATGGATCGTCACTAATATGATGGATTTATTGGACTCATTGTAGAGTAGCAGGCCTGAGGGATCGCGGATCCCAATGTATGATGATTGTGCAAGCACGCAACTGTCGTTGGGTGAGGTGACTACCAGCCTATATGGCGACGGAGGTTGCTGCCCTGCTTTTATAGCGGCGGCGTTGGTGTTTGCGGCTCGTGGAGCCTAATGACCTGACAGACTTCGGTCTGGACCCGTCCGATGTTGTGCCAGACGTATTGTTGGACCACCGATGTTGTGTCGGTGATGCCGCTGATGCTATTCCGGCGATGATGATTGATGGGCCGATGTTGTTCCGGCTATGTTGTATGATGGGTCGATGTTGTTTCGGCTATGTTTTCCTCAGCTGGGTACCTACTGAGATGATGATTGATGGACCGACCGAGCGACGGCTCCGTTGGTGTGGTTTCGACCACGAAGTTACATATATATTTCTTATGGCGCGGACCTGGCAGATGCCCCTTGCCGAACCCCATGTTTAGTGTAGCCGCGTGTGGGGGGTGTCGCGTCTTGCTCCGTTAGACCGTATGTGCCTACGGTAGGTCTCCTCGGGAGACCCGATGATGATTGTCGGACTGAAGTCCTGTGTTACCCTTCGGGAGAACTGTTTTCCTTACTGTTAATGACATGACATGCTACTAGTATGATAGGTTCATTTGTACTACTGCATGCATATAGGTGAGATTGGCATACGGGACCGCAGTAGGTCCAGTTGGGTGGTGATCAGCGGGCGCGCGTATCTTGGGATCAGATCCTCTATTCGGACCACTGAGGTCAACATGATTACGTTTATCTTCTTTTGTTGTTCTGTTGTAATCATGTATCGTTTTGACAAACTCTGATGTAATATGGTGCACCGCTTATATGTTTTATGAGAAGTAACAATCTCGTCTTTGATTATTGAGCTATGTTGCCTTGATTATAAATTTTTAAATTTCCGCTGTTTCGGGATGTTACAATTCCTCTTCACTAACACGTTGGTATATTCCTTCTGGTTCACCATCTCTAGTTTGATTGCATGTTGCAATTGTGGGCCCTATGTGTTGTTGACATGGTGGCATGTGAGGTAGAGGAGTGGCTTGGGCAGTTGATCAATATGTGATGGAGTCTGGCAGGATGGATAAGTTCTCAATACGCCGCGTTTGTTTGAGCTCATCGCTCCCCCCTATGTTGTCCATGATAACATTAGAGCGCCAAGAGTGGTGTCTGGGCTATCTTAGACACCCAACATCCACATCAGATTCTCTCTCTGTCACGTCATATCTGCCCAAAATCATTAACTACTCAAAAATTATCTCTCAACAATGTCCATACTCACCAAGAAATTCAACATTCTTTTTCATCAACATCATTTTCTTTTACTCTTTTTTAATTTTTATAACAATCAACAAATTACATGACCAATTATTATTGTAATTACATAACCAAATTACAACATTAATTTAAAATAACTTACAAATTACATATTCAAATTAAACAAAATTAATTACAAACAAAAACATGTTTGATTAAGTTACCAAAGACAAATTAAATGAGTTATGCAATTAAGACAAGGTTTTGCACTCAAAACCACCGAGAAGTACCTATTTAATGATTATGTCATCGTTATGTTCATATTCATTTTCATGTCAACTCCTTTCTCTGTTCTACCAACCTATGTTAGTCTGTTGGTTCGAGTCTGTTATCCCGTTAATTACATGTCAAATTCTTATTGGGTCACACTAGTTAAGAGTAATTTGATTTTGTTAAGTATAAAATAACTACTCTCGATGCCATAGGTGCAGAAAACCTTAATTAAAATGCTTGAGATATCAGAGCCTATTTGTAAGTGATCAACCTAGGAGCCACTATCATAAAGTTTAGATTTCCTTGTGGGGCTTAATCATAGGTCCTTATGCTTGAATGATTACGACTAAAAATTTAGGATCCTACCAACCAAACTTTATTCTCCTTTTTTTACATACTCAACATGCAATGAGAGTTGGAAACTCCCATGTTCCTGCATATAGCTTGTTAAAAAGTGTCTAATCAGACATGCATGCATGCATGCAGTTGTAGGAGATAAGATGCCAATATTCTTTGGATGGTTCCCCACAAGATCTCCTCCAAATGTTTTCTTATTCCCTTCTCACCCTTTACTTGCAGAGCTAACTTCCAATGAGAAAATACACAACAAAACAAGAGTTGCAAAACATTCTCATTTGGCAACTTGATACCTCTAAACATGTTGAGGGTATAATATCAGAAATGGAGACAAGTTCATTTGTATTTAATGATGGTAGTATTGGTAGTTCCTATAAAAAATGCAATGCAAAGAAAATATGATTTAAAAAAGCTTCAAAATGAGAAAAAACATGAAAAGAAAACATGTTGAGTTGGGAGGGTAAAAAGTGACATTGAGAAGTTGATAAAGCCTCTAATATAGATTCAAATAAAGTCTTCTAAAGTTGGATTTACTGACTCTTCGTTCCTTCCCAGTAAACATCAAATCAATTTACATTAGGGTGAGCACCACCACCGGTCCGAGTTCCGGTCCGGGTTTTTCTTATTTTTAATTTTTAATACAAAAATCCGGTCCTAGACCGGACCGGACCGGACCAGATCAGTCCGGACCGGTTGCACACCCCTAATTAACATACTCTTATAGAGGAAATAATAATGATATTAGTGTAAGGATTAGTGAAAATGGTATATTTCCATTGGGAAAATGGTATTGACTCCCTAAGAAGGTGGTGAATCCCCATTGTTAAACTCTATCCGGACGGGCCGAGCTGGACCATGTTCCAGAAGGCCAGCCCATACAAAGTCGGGTTGAGCCTAGGTTTCGGCCCGTCTGGCTCAACTTTTAGCTCTAATTTGAGTTAATAAGTAATAACATTATAAAAGAAGTCTGACTAAGTATGATTTGAAGACTATTATATGATATCTCGAGATTGTACACAAGATACGGGAGGATAGTGTCTTATAATCACTCATGCTGATACAAGTGTCATGGTTGCGTTTTTATACTCTTGGGGTTGACCATTGCTGCATTTGAAAACTAGATGTCTTTATAAAAAATAGACACGATTTACAGAAGGCATACGAGATTATAAAAAAAAGGGATTTCTTAGGGTGTCATTTGAACTTGTTGAAGTACTAATTGGATAGAGGTGAGACTCGAGTTTAATTCTCACTCGTGTAAGTATGTAACAACCGTCTGGTTGGTGACTGTGCCACATGCAAAGGAGGGTTGGCTAATAATCCCTTTGGATTTTGAGAAGCCTAGTTTGTAAAAATCCCTCCAGATTTGTCTACCGGGATTTTTGTTTCAATAGGATTCTGATTTTTCTATATTTTTCCAAATACCAAAAGCAAGCTAAGTAGACGAAAATTAACTCAATCATCATTAGCTTGAGAGTATCTACTTACCCACTTACTTACAGGTAAAACACCTAATCATACTTCAGATAAAACTCCTAATCAAACCAACCAACTAAATTCAATTTATTTTGACGTCGACAGTACAAATTTCGACATTCTAACTTAAGTTTCGGTACCGTCCACCTTAATATTAAATTAACCTTATAGAGAAACAATTTCGAATTTAATTCGACTAGAACCAACTTAGTCCACTTAAAAGCTTGAGGTACATCAAGCTGACCACTTTTGACGGTTTCCAGAGGCTTGGCTCCATTTGTTAGACTTAGACCTGGCAATGGCATTGCCCCCACATCCACATCCCACTAAATAAATGAGGTAAAGATTTTGCCAAATGGTGGTCTATTACGGAACTCAACCATTAGAGAATAATCAACTTTTTGGAAGTGCTTCTTTGTTTTTTATTATTCTTTTTCAAGAGTAGTCGGAGGAAGGACAATAACCTCTAAAACTCATTTAAAAAGAGAAGAGGTAGGACCGTAGGAGAGACAAAATTAAAAGAAACTCAAGTAAATTACAACTTTAAATCCTCTCATGTGTCTGAATTATCCGAAGCAGTAAGTTATCTAATGGGATTCAAATATTTTGAATGGTCAAATCACTACTACAGAAAAGGGAATATTCGTCGGATATAAGGGCCTATACACGTCGGATATAAGCACACCCCCATCCGACGTATATGTGTGCGTCGTCTATACATAGACGTCGGCCATCGTATAGCCGACGTCTATACCTAACGAATAGACGTCGGCTGTAATTAGACGCCGACGTGTATTCTTTAATGTATAGACGTCGGTTAATAAACATACGACGCATATACTTTAGGGATAGACGTCGGGTCAATAATATACGACGCCTATACTTTAGGGATAGACGTCGGCTTACATAGAAAGCCGACGTCTATGCTTTTCTTCAGAGGATTAGACGTCGGCTTATATAAACAGCCGACGTCTATTCCCAAACCTGGACAAAAAAAAATAAATAGGATCCGACGAAATTGTTTTTAGTCATCGTCGTCGTGTACATACAACTGCACCAAATTCGTTCACCTATAAATTTCATCCACATACATCCATATACATCCCACATACAATTGACATTCACAAGCAAACATCCACATACATCCACAAGCATCCATACAATTGACTCACAAGCATACATCCACATACATCCACAAGCATACATGCACAAACACAAACACAAAAATACAACCACACAATTGACATTCAACACACTTGCAATTAATTCATTCTAAAATTAAGGCGATTATATTAAGGCATAAAGTGTAGGTTTGTAATACAAGTGCACTTGTTAACTAAATTACAAAAAATACAATTGGCAGTAGAACCTCTTAGTTCGTCAGCATGTTTCTGATGAAATAGCGAGCACATCGGTCGCGAGTTTCATCGAGCTCTTGTTGCGAGAATGGATCACTACTTTTTGGGAAAACCTATCAAAAAATTACAAGTGTGTTGAATATTAATAACTAAATATTGAAACTACAATTGAATATACAATTGAATAACAATCTACATTACCTCGGTTAGACATACGTCTTGAGTTGCCACATCGAGGATTTCCTCCATGTATCTCATCACGTAGTAACCGCATTCCGTATTTCCAACCTGCTTCCGGTACTACAAACATAGGAATTCGCTAAATATTTGTTCCTAACTTAATTAACAAAAATGGGATAGAACGTACTCTCATTCCATGCCATGTTATTCCTGATTTTGTGGTTGTTCTCCTACCACCTAAAGCTCTGTAAACCTTAATTGCCCTGAGTAGCACAAGTTAAAATATCAATCAATAATACTAATAAAAATCCACGAATTACTTTATTCACGACTAAACGAACTTACATATTTAGAAGTTTCTTTATTGAGTCCCTTGGTTTATTCGACCCCAACGGATCAAACCAATATGCCGAATTAGTCGTTGGGCATACAACGACAAGCATCCAATGAGCCCTGTGTTATATATATAATTAGAAGTTTATTACAAAATAAAATTTCACTTTGAATTACAAAGTTTACCTCTCATGATAAGGGAGCAGATAATATTTCTTGTCTTCTTCTTTAAAGAATGTCCCTAGTTGACCCGATTTATCGTCATTCCCGTATATATATGTAGATGGACTGATAAATCCAAATACTTGATCCTCGGGAAAGATTGACCTTCTGGCGTCGTAAAGATGTCTACAAGTATAAAAATTATAATTTATTACAGTTTTGATAAAATTATTCAATACTTTTCATTGTATACAAAAGAACACTTACTTCACTTGCACGTCGATAATCATGATACACAACGAATCCATCGCCATGAACTGCATGATATCCTCTTTGGTGACGTACAAAGCCGGAGGCAACCCTTTATCCCCCTCCAACTCCAAGGTACTTAACGATTGTGCCTCCCTACCTACCATACATTGATACAACATTTTGCACCTACTTGGAAGCGAATTAATGTTGATCGGAGATTGGTTGTTTGACCCTTTGCTCCGGGGGCTTGACACCTTACAAAGATGTATAGAACCGTTAAAATACAATTGTTAACAAAATTGAAGTTTAAAGTCTTTCAAAGTTAAACTATACCTCATGTTTGTCGTTTAGCTCTACTAAATAACTATGCCAACGCACGAACCCACCGATAGCATCGCCGAGAGTAACAATCTCTTCTTCCGGAAATGGCACAAAAACACCAGGATCTAAGCAACTCTCAACTGCAACCTTCAATTCTCCCTCTCCTACCTCTGTGAAGTGGTGTCTGGAGATGTTATAAACTTTCCCGTGTCCCACCAATCTTCGATCAGGGTCTTCGACAAATAAAGCACATCTAGATCCATCCACGAACTTTCCAAACGAGGGACCGTCGACGAGGGCCAATTCTCGAGAATGAGACACGAAATCATCATGTCGATGATGGTGGAACACTGGCGGAACTGGAGTAGTCTCCGTGGAAGAACCGGTCTTACGACGGGTAGGAGAAGTAGGCAAAGCACGATCCAATCTCTCCGAAAGAAGCTGCAAAGACTTCTTCAAATCTGCAATCTCCTGCTGGCATTTGGTATGACCAGTCGTCGAAGTAGACCGTTGAGTCTTCCCAAAATATTGTCGAAGTCCAACTCTACTCCCTACCCCTCGCACACGACCGGGGTGTTCGTCGTTTCCCAAGGCCTCGCGTAGAATATCATTCCGACCATCGGAAGCAAATTCGCCTTGAGATTCTCTCAACTTCAGAGAGTCCTAAGTTTAAAACAATATTTACTATCATTTGAGCAATATAAAATTAATGATTCTGAATTAATAACATATATATAAATGATGCAACTTACTATCTTCGAGCCGATAGCTTGCGACTCGTCTGTGACGTACTCCCCTCTGGAGTTTACTCTCGCTCTCTTCCAAGAATCACAACGAGCTATGGGAGAAGGAGGAGATAGGTTACTTGCTTGCTCCTCACTCATACCGGAGTCAATTGCCTCCTGTCTCTTCTGAGCAATTTTTTCAGCCATCATTTGTGCTTCCAACTTGTGGTACCCCGCTCGAGACATACGATGGGTATACTTGTTAGAAGATCTAATCTTTTGGTTTTTTGCTCGGATGGCCTAAAATCAAGTTTATTAGATTGTCACTAAAATCAATAACTAACAAGTTTGTTTTGAAACTCAGTTACTATATTATAAATTAAACTCAGTATACCTCAAACTCCGGGCTATCTCTGGATTTTCTGAATAGCTCCCATTGATTCGGAGTGATAAAGTTATAGACATCGCATGGATTTCTATCCTGGTAGTCTCCGAATATGTACTTGTTCGTTAAATTTGTTTTGAAATCCCTCCAACGAACTGACATGTATGTCATCCACTTCTTCTTCAACTTGTCAGTGGATTGGAACTCAAAAGATTCATACAACACGTTAACTTTATATATATCAAAAGTTCAACTAAAACTATAGAAATCTATAATGGAACCATTACCTGCACATTATCCCATATTGTGTCCTTCAACTTCTCATCTACATCAGCCCAACTGGATAAACAAATGTCAACTTTGGCCCTCGCTAAGCTACCCAGAAAACTTTTCCAATTATCAGACAACATGCCTAAGGGCTCAAGACGGTCATCAAACTGGATTGGAATTCTACCGTCTCTAGTTCTTCTGCCCACGAATTCTTTCATTAGACAAGGACCTCGTGTACTGTATGTCTTCGAACCTTCAGACTCGGAGGAAGTGGGTTTCTTTTTCGGAGCCATTATACTATAAAATATAAATTCAAGTAATTAAATAAGGTAAAGACATGTGGATTAAATGTCTATTACAATGTGTTACAACAGAAAATTTGCACCTTTACTGTTTTTTTTTCCTTAATGGATTTTCAATCCATATACCTTCACCGTGGTCATCTCTAAACATACAAGTCTCAACATTTATTTCTTCATCTACTGAGTTCAATTCAGGTGCTTGCTTAGAGAAAGGTGGTGTTTCTTCATACTCGATCAGACTATCATCTGATACAATTTTTTTCTTCCCTTCCAAAATTACTGCCCATTTCTTATCACACGAATCAGCCACATAGAAGACTTGTTTCGCTTGGGAAGCTAGAATAAAAGGTTCTCCTTTATACCCTTGTTTTGAAAAATCTATTAAAGTGAAGCCATAGTCATCCACTCGAACTCCTGTTTTATTATCAGCCCACTTGCATCTAAATATAGGTACTTTGAATTTAACAAAGTCTAGCTCCCATATATCTTCAATTACACCGTAATAGGACATGTCGGCGTATACAGGATTCTTGTCTTTAGAACTAGACACATGCAAAGACTCTGCTATTAAGGTGACGCCACTATTCTGAACAGCACTTTTCGCATCTTCACAAACTGTGTAGAAAGAATATCCATTGATATCATAACCACTGTAACTTATAACAACAGAATGCGGACCGTAAGCCAACCACTGTATTGTCTCAGAAACATCACGCTTGTATGCTAGATTTTTGAACCAAGAGATGAAATTCTTATTGTGACTATTAATTATTTGTTGATCACTCCACAAAGGATTTCTTTCCTTTAGAAACTTCATGTGTTCATTTAGGTATGGTTGAACTTCATTCGAATTGCACAACACATAAAAATATGCTGTCATTAAGTCATCGCCATTTGGATTTAACATTTTCATCCCCCGTGTCCCTTTACCATCGACACGATTATCATGACGATTCTTCGGAAGTCCAACAGTTTTGGTGTTTGCTAGGTATCCAGTGCAAAACTCGATAACCTCCTCAGCTATGTATCCTTCAACAATACTAGCATCTGGTCTTTGACGATTTTTGCAATAACCTTTCAACACTTTCATATAACGCTCAAAAGGATACATCCACCTTAAGAAAACTGGTCCGCACAATTTAACTTCTCTAACCAAATGAATAACAAGATGAATCATAATGTCGAAAAAAGCCGGGGGGAAGAACATCTCCAACTGACATAATGTGACCACAATTTCATTCTGTAACTTGTCTAACTGCACAGGATCGACCACCTTACTGCAAATCTTATTGAAAAACGAACACAACTTTATTATTGCTTGTCTAACATCTTTCGGTAATATGGATCTCAGTGCTACAGGTAACAACTGCTGCATTAAAGTATGACAATCGTGAGACTTCATCCCCACAAGTTTCAAATCCTTCATAACAACAAGATTACTGATATTTGAAGAATAACCTTGTGGAACCCTTACATCGTGCAAACACTGACAGAGAATTTTTTTCTCCTTTCTAGACAATGTATAACTAGCTGGAGGTAAGTAATTCCGATCTCCTTTCTTCTCTGGTGCCAACATTGCTCGTATACCAATATCAACAAGATCAAGTCTTGCATTATATCCATCTTTGGTTTTACCAGGTATGTTCAACAGAGTGCCAACAAGACTATCACAAACATTTTTCTCTACGTGCATCACATCAATACAATGTCTAACTTCTAAAGTTTTCCAGTAAGGGAGATCAAAAAATATTGATCTTTTTTTCCAACTACTTTTGTCGTTTGCTCGTTTGTACGGTTTTCCAAATTCACATTCAATGTTCCTTACACGTTCATACACCTTTTCGACGCTGATTTCAACTGGCGGATTCTGAAACTCCTGTTTTCCGTTAAATGCTTTCTTCAACCTACGATAAGGATGAGAGTTCGGCAAAAATCTCCGATGACCGAGATAGACAGTCTTAGAACCATTAACTAGTTGCAAAGAACATGTATTTTCCTCGCAAATTGGACAAGCTTTATGACCTTTAACTGAATATCCAGACAGATTACCATAAGCTGGAAAGTCATTAATCGTGCAAAATATCATTGCCCGCATTACGAACGACTCCTGACGATAAGAATCAAAAACTGACTCTCCGTCACCCCACAATTTTTTTAGGTCATCAATTAAAGGTCTTAAATACACATCGATGTCGTTTCCAGGTTGTTTCGGACCAGAAATCATTAAGGACAACATGATATATTTGCGTTTCATGCATAACCACGGGGGCAGATTGTAAATTACAAGCAGAACGGGCCAAGAACTGTGAATGCTACTCAAACTACCAAAAGGATTCATTCCGTCAGTACAGAGCCCAAGTCGTACATTCCTCGATTCTTCACCAAACACAGGAAAGTCGACATTTATTTTTTTCCACTGAGGTGAATCTGCAGGGTGACGTAGCAACTGATCATTTGGTTTCTCACGATCAGCATGCCATGTCATGTTCTTGGAATCTTCTTTACCCGCAAACAAACGTTTAAGCCTTGGTATTATCGGAAGATACCACAAAATCTTAGCAGGAGGTCCTTTGATTTTCATCTCATCAGCCTCTTCATTGTGGTTTGGTCCACTACGTTTCATTTTGTATCTTGACACATTACACCTGGGACAAGAATGTAAGTTTTCAAACTCACCCCTATACAATATACAATCGTTCGGGCATGCGTGTATCTTCCTATATTCCATTCCCATAGGGCACAACACTTTCTTTGCATCATAAGTTCTATCTGGCAACTCATTGTCATCTGGAAGCATCTCTTTCACTAACTTCAACATTGATGTGAAACTCACATCGGACCAACCATTTCCAGCTTTTAAATTGTACAACTTCAACACCGCTGACAATCTAGTGAATTTGGTACAATTCTTATACAACGGCTTCTCATTGTCACTCAACAAATTACCAAGTAAATCGGGGTTGGACGAAAACTTTTCAGCCATATCCTGAACCATTTCCTCTAAGTGATCTTCCACACTAACATCTTCTCCATCATTCTTGGAACGACTACATGATTCATTTTCGCCGTGCCATATCCACCGTCTGTAATTTGGGTCGAAACCTTTCTCAAACAAATGATCTTTCATTTTCCGAAAAGTCAACACTGACATATTATGACACTTATTGCACGGACAATACGCCATGTCGCTGTCTTTCATTTTCTTAGAATGTTTTTTGGCAACCTCTAAGAACATATTCACTCCGTTCTCATATTCATCACTCAATCTGTTTGAAACTATCCACTCTCGATCCATTTCAATCTAAACAGAGGCAAAAATGATAGTTATTATTGCAGAACATAAATAAAATTTCAATTTAAAAGAATGTGTACGTAGATGAGAAGATTCGGAGACATTAAGATGAGAAAAGAATGACTCAGAGGAGAAGAGATGAAGTCCTTAATCTAGCGTGGAATAAGGAAGGTTAGAAATCTAACTAAACAATCAAGGCCAAAACAAACCTAAAGTCCACTATAGGTCCTTAGTAATAGACGACGCCTAACTTCGAGGTCCCACCGAGGACCACTAGTCTGTAGGAAATCAAGAACCCGGAGGTCCCTAATATCTCAGGGAGACTAGATGGGCAACGACGTTCAGGCCGAAAGGGTCTTAAACATCGAGGACCACTAATCTATAGGAAATCAAGAACCCGGAGGTTCCTAAAATCTCAGGGAGACTAGATGGGCAACGACATTCAGGCCATAACGGTCTTAAACGGTTTCCTCTCCTTAATGCGTCCGAAAATCCTAGGGGCCAACGTCTAATTGATTTTATTAAGGCTCTTTTATTAAGTGGTTTTTGGGCCAAGGAAAGGGTGATGAAATCCCCCACCTCATCTCCTATAGGTGACTGCCCCCTAAGTGTTTTTCATACCTTAATCTAACAAACAACACACCAAACAAACACTCACCTCACTCTTGTTACAATGCAAGTCCTACTAACTAATGCGTGCTTTCTAATGAATGATGAGTGAAAGATAGTACGTACCTTACGCCAGCAATCTACGACAGAAAGCGTAAATAATAGAAAATACAATGCATGCAAATCCTATATGATGAATGACTTAACAAATATTGTCTAATCTTTTGCTTTGGGTTATTAAAGGCCAAGTTGTTTACGGGGGGCAATGAGTTATTATCATAATATTAAAAATTCAATAAATTAAGGCAATAAACATTTAAAATATTAAAATCAAGTATTAAAACTAATTACATGAATTGACAGAAAAACATTTGAAACACAAACTATCATGTTATTAATAATAATTGGGAATAAAATTTTATTGAAATTTTGGCAGAACCTCCACTTAAAATTTAATATGTAAAATTCTTCAAATCCTGAAATCAACAAGAAAATCCTAATATCTAGGTATCTAATCACATTCACATCTAGTTATCCACTTAAATTTTATTCAAATCCTAATATCTAGTTATCTAATCACATTCACATTATGTATTTCTCTACTCAATCCAAACCAAATTCATAACATAATCCAAACCAAATCAATCCAATGAAAACAAAGTTTGGTTAAATCATCCAACCAACCCAACTCAATCCAAACTAAATCAATCCAATGAATATGTTTATCAAATATCAACACATAACACACATGCAAAAAAACTCCGAGAAGAAGTTGTTTATCACGTCTACATGTCAAGAGTGTACATCCACATTGAATCGATATCTAACCAATATTTGCACTAACCCTAATTTGGCGTTGGATTCTTGGTCTAAACTAATCCTAAATTAAGAATCTAAAATTTAGGACGAACCAGAGGAGGGAAAAGTTGTATTGCCGGAGGAGCTCTTTGTGTTTCCCGAAGACGTCGCGGAGGAGACGGCTGTAAACGACACGATGAAGCTACATGCGGAGGAGGCTAAGTTAGAGAGAATATGTGGAGAAAGATGAACTTAAAACAAGAAAAAACGAACTTAAAACCTACATGTGGAGAGAGACGGAGGAAGACGGAGGAAGAAGGAGAAGAGGGCCGGAGAAGTGGAGGAGCGCTTGGGAGCTCGCTGCGGTGCCAGAGACGGTGCGGATCGGTCGGAGGATGGTCGCGGAGGAGAGTTCGGTCGCGGGACGGCTAGGGTTTGGGTGGGTTTCGACTGAAAAGAATGAAAGAAAACGCGTCTGTCCGATTTCTTTAAGACCTATATACGTCGGATATTCCATAACACCGACGTCTATACCTCGACGTCTATGTGGATAGACTATAGACGTCGGTCTTACATTACGTCCGACGTCTATACCCTATAGACGTCGGATTCACAAGGTACTAAAACACCGACGTCTAAAGGTCGACGTCTATACACTATAGACGTCGGCTACACGTGTTATTCCAAAACCCGACGTCTATAGTGTCACATAGACGTCGGCTTCCATTTCAGCCGACGTCTATTCTGTCCTCCCCCTACTAGACGTCGGCTGTTGTAACGGCCGACGTCTATTGGGCGACGAGTAAAGCCAATTCTGCACTAGTGAATACTTCTGATTATAAGGTAAAATAAATTGTTAAACATTTTTCAGCTCAATATAATAAGATCCAGCGAACCATGAGAGATGTGATTAATTTCATATCGTGTGCCACGTCAAGTGTTAGAACCCTAAACCCGATTAGGGGTTAATGGTGTTTAAGGAAGTGTTTTGCATGGGGAAGTGGGGAGGCACAGTGGTTGCATGGGAATGGAGGAGAATAGGCGGTGTAGGGTGATGGTGTGGGGACTGGTCACTGTTGACGCGAGGAGAGGGTTGGGTTTAAGAAGTTGATTTTTGTTCTTTCTCTCTTTTGATCTCTCTCTCACTCTCATTCCTTCCTTTTCTTCCGGCGAACCAGAGAACTTGGAGGCTTCGGCGTGAGGCATGCGGAGGTCGTTGCGAGGCGGCGATCGCGCGAGGAGGATCACCGGAGACGACGTGTGCGAGCGAGGCTCCGGCGGGTTTTCGTCGTCTTGTGAGGTATGCCGGCTTCTAGTGTGTTTTGTGGTTGCTCACCCTCGTGGGAGGGTCTTGTTGGTTGGTCAGGGGAGGTCGGAGACCTCCCCGGCGACGAGTTTTGCGTAAATCCTTGGCTGACGTAAGGTTGAAGACGACCAACGGTCGACCGGGTCCCTTCGGGCGGTCGACCAGATGTAGCGTATTTTGCCGATTTTAACCATCACCGGTCGAAAAATGCCTTGTGGCGGTCGACCGGTCGTGCATTTTCCTGGTGGATCGGATTGCCTGTTTGTTTTTGGTCGACCGGTTCCTTATGGTCATTCGACCGGAACTTAAGTGTACTGAGTAGAAATGCATGTTAGTTCGACCGATTGTTTATATGCGTTCGAGCGTTTATGACTTAGAACTGCTAGGATGCCCTGGTAGGTTTCGGTCGACCGAGACCCCTGAGTCAGTCGACCGGTAGTATTGAATTGATGTTGACCAGACTCCGGATTTTGACCTCGTATCGGTCGACCGGTTTTAGATCTCTGTTCGACTGTTGGGACTTAGGTTTTGCGCAGAGAGTTCGGCCGTTGCAGACTTTCGGTCGACCGATTCCCTTGCGGATGCGGTCGACCGGGTTGCCTCTTTCAGTCGATCGTTTTTGCACAGGACTGAATTCCTGGTCCCTTTTTGAATGCCAACTCTGTCCACGGAAACCCGAGTCCTCGCCTTGTGCGTGAGCCGAGAGGTGACGGTGGGCACGTATACGTGCCTGCCCAGGGACCGCCGTGTGGAAGAGTGTGGGTGTTCAGGACGTGTCACCTCCATGTATGGATCGTGACTTGATGTGATGGATTGATTGGACTCATTGTGGAGTAGCAGGCCTGAGGGATCGCGGATCCCAATGTATGATGATTGTGCGAGCACGCAACTGTCATTGGGTAAGGTGACTACCGGCCTGGATGGTTACGGAGGTCGTTGTCCTGCTTTTATAGCGGCGCGGTTGGTGTTTGCGGCTCGTGGAGCCTGATGACCTGGCAGACTTCGGTCTGGACCCGTCCGATGTTGTGCCGGACGTATTGATGGACCACCGATGCTGTTCCGGTGATGCCGCTGATGCTGTTCCGGCGATGATGATTGATGGGCCAATGTTGTTCCGGCTATGTTCCTCAGATGTGCACCTACTGAGATGATGATTGATGGACTGACCGAGCGACGGCTCCGTTGGTGTGGTTTCGACCACGAAGTTACAGATCTGTTTCCTATGGCGCAGACTTGGCAGATGCTCTTTGTCGAACCCCATGATTAGTGTAGCCGCGTGTGGGGAGTGTCACGTCATGTTCTGTTAGACCGTATGTGTCTACGGTAGGTCTCCTTGGGAGACCCGATAATGATTGTCAGACTGATGTCCTGTGTTACCCTTCGGGGGAACTGTTTTCCTTACTGTTGATGACATGACATGCTACTAGTATGATAGGTTCATTTGTACTACTGCATGCATATAAGTGAGCTTGGCATACGGGGTTTCCTTATGGAAACGCAGGCATTGTTGTTATATCTTTTTCAGGACCGCAGTAGGTCTAGTTGGGTGGTGATCAGCGGGCGCGCGTATCTTGGGATCGGATCCTCTCTTTCGGACCACTGAGGTCGACATGATTACTTTTATCTCCCTTTGTTGTTAGTTGTAATCATGTATCGTTTTGACAAACTCTGATGTAATATGGTGCACCGCTTATATTTGATGAGAAGTAACAATCCCGTCTTTGATTATTGGTCTCTGATGTCTTGATGTTTAATTTTTAAATTTCCGTTGTTTCGGAATATTACATCAAGCATTCCATAGTTTATTTTCTTCAGAGGAGCATCAAGCATCAATCACAATCATTGGTTTAGTTTGAGGAATATTAACAACTTTCCCTGTTGGCCGGTGGATTGGATCATTTGAAAAGTTGATAGCAGAAATAGTTTTGTCCACCTCTTCAGAATATTTTATTTTGCACAACCTTCCATTGAACAGACAAAGCAAATATGACAAGTTGACATGCTAAAGCAAAAACAAAAATGTTTTCATATTAACTCAAACAAAACAAACAAAATACGTTATAAAGGCTCAAAAAGCAACAAAAAAGGAAACTGTGTCTCATTGATTGCCAGAAAACCCATTTGTTGCAATACAAGGAAGGTTCTTGAATTCCATTAATTCCATGCGTTCCTTCCATTCTCCAATTTCTTCTGCGTTTTGTTTACGTCCGTTTGACTATTATCTTACGTCAGACATATCATAATATTGTTTGGAGAATACATATAGTAATGTGCATGTGCCTTTGACTTCAACAACAGATCATATTGTTCATAGAAGGAAGGTGGGAAAAGGATGCCAGAACGCCAAGAAAGAAGTAAGTGGATTAATTCTTGGGTTTATGTTTGAATTCTGGTTATTTCCTGATGTGGGTCTTCTTTTGTGCTCTTGGTGTTTTTGGTATTATGAAGTGTGCAGCATGAGACTTTTTTTTTTTGATTTTTTTTGTTTGTTTGTTTCTTGTTTGAGCTTTTAGTTGAGTTGTTCCTATAATCTGCCAAAATTCAGGGCAATAAACATGTGCTATTGTATATATATATATTTTCTTTTTACCTGGCAAGAATCAAAGGATGCCTCTGGTTTTTTGTTTTGTCAGATTATAATCCTAGTAATTGAGGTTGAATAGGTTGCATCCGGTATTGTTTTTTCCCCCTTCCATCCTTGGATTTTTATTTTATTTTTTTACAAGAATTCTAGGATTCTTCTATGTTTTCTTCAGCTTGTGATCTTAGTAATTGAGGTTGAAAAGGTTTATTGTTCTTTCCTATTTTCCTCATTGATTTCTAGTATATATCCCAAGTAGGAGCTGCTGATCAGAGTAATAGGGTCACATGTTGCTGAACCGAATTTATTCTAATATCAACAAATTAAATGTTCAATGAATCATCATAGAAATGGTTCCCAATTCATCTAATATCATATAATTTTACAAGCAAACAAAGAAATCCTTAACTTTTTTGTGCGCTAATCATCTTTACTTTATTGTTGAATGTAGTCAACTTTGAACTAAACTCAAATTTCTTTGGGCTAATTATCTTTCCTTGCTCTTGTTAGGATTAGAAGATAACAAACAATAGTACAGTTCTGCTCTTGTAGCTACAGATTTCTACCATTCTAATGCTGTGATTTATATTTTTGCATTTCACAAGTATATCCAAGAATCAAAGTGAGGGAGGAACATAACAGTGCCTTACATCATGAGGAAACTAAGGTCCTGCTGATGAGGATTGTTGCATCCCGATCCGTCGAGAGCAAGTCATCCACAAGAGCTCCTGTCACTACTTCTGGTATTGTTTGCCTACATTTGATCTGGAACTTCTTGATAACTCAATGCCATCTTTATTTCTCACCGACACCGGTTATGAATTCGGTCCCCAAACTTGACCATGTCACTCAACGATATCAAACTTGAAGTCATGTAAACACAAGACACTAAATTTACGAAGCCCGGTTATCCAATTTTGCCTCACCACAGGGCTCCCGACCTGTAACAAAAATCTACTGGTTACCGAAAAAATACAAGGAATATTTTTGGCAGCAATAATTTAAAATAAACAAGATAATGCTGTTAATTGTCATTTCTGTTCTTAAACCAACCTTGCTTGATTTCATCAAAACGTTAAACTGATTATTTGCTAGATGCTTTTACTATTTGGTGGTGATAGATCATAAGTTAAGCAGAAAAATTCATGTGTGTGTTATTATTACTAGTCTTAAAAAACATTCTGCTTCCCATTCATGTCAAATTATCAGTTTATCGTCATTCATTTGAATGATTTCCTAAGAAACGTTAAGAACAGACTTGTCACTTCACTCAGCACTTGTAACGCCCCGAGCTCGGACAAGTGCTTACCCGCCTGAACCCGGTACGTTAATATGATCCACGATCCTGACCGTTGCGCACTCTGATATTTACTCCATCAGATAGGTCCATAAAAATATAATCAACAATTTGTGAGCTCGACAGCCCGCAAGTACCAACCGTCAATCAACTAGAATCATAACCATGTGGAAAATAATGAATAAGACATTCAGTTGATGAGCACAATCAAGAAACATGTATCACAAATAATATGCATGCATAACAATCTGAAACCTCCATTCGGATTCGATCACATCTTGTGTTTCTGAAACTATTAATCAGTCAGACGCACACCTGGTAGCTTCACACTAACGACAGGTAACTATTTCATCTCTCGGGTGGCTCCACGTTGCCCGCTAGGTAACTCTTTCCTAAGTGACTCAGTCAGAAACATACACACAACCACATGACATGTCAATCGAAACACCACCATGCAATCATAAGCATATCAATAAATTCAATATCGATACTCAACGTGCATGCAACTACGAATATCAAGAGAGACAGACATGATATGAAACTGAAGAATAACGAATCAGTATTTGCCTGTCTCACAACCACAACCTTAATTCCACAAATCACATCCAATCTCCATCTTTTCGTTTGTATCTCTTGCAAGTTGCAACAGAAAAACCTAATCAAATATAGAGATCAACATCTAAATCATTATCTATGGTGTTCTTGACCAAATCAATGAGATTCTAACGCAAAAATAAAGTGGATTAACTCTTAGCTAGGACTTGGTCTTGCATACGTCAAAGCCAACCCAAAAATCTCACCTCATTCTTCCAACTTCTTTCCCTTCTCCTCTCTTAACTCTCTCTCACTCAAACTCTTTCCTCACAATCGAGCAAAAACCTCTCTCACGTTAACATCATCTCACTATATATACACGTACCTTTTAATTCCCACCTCTCCATCCTCCAATCAACAACTCCCATCTCAAGCTACTTAATCCCACACGTCACTCTTCATCTTATCCTTCCCAAGATAACCATCAAACAATTCACTAACCAACTCATTAACCTAATTAACCACCCAACATAATTAATCTATCTTTTAAGTAAGGTTTAGGATCAAGGTTGTAACAATAATTCATGGTGAGAATTGCATGGGAGCTTTTACATTTTCTAGAGCACAATTAGTATTTGGCACCATTTTTTAATTTAATACGCAATCTTTGCGATAAACAACTTGGTTAAACCTCGCCTGTGACGCTATCTTTGCGACGCATAAAGCATATTGATATGTATTCTGTCAAAGGAGAAAAATAGAATATGATGTTCTGAATTTCATTTGACATGTTGTTTAAGGTAATCGTCAATCTCGTGCGAGAGTTACCAAATCAATCCGCGCTCTTTCTCCAGGGCCTTCAATTCCTAGTGGTCTCAAAGATCCAGGTTTGCAAAATGTTTTAATGTGCAAAATTGAATAGGTATTTGTTTCAATGAAAGTTGTAATGTTTTGTCACTTGATTATGACAGAAAAGGGCCGTCGCTCGCTTTCGCCAGCGCCTGCTATTATTTCTAGGAGATTGAAGGAAACAGGTTCATTCAGCAACTGAATATGTTCTTCTTCATTAAAAAGGATTCCTTCCATTGTGTAATTAAACTTGATGTATGACAGAAAAGACAAATAAACACGAAAATGATGACAAACTCAATATCAGAGCTAGTTCAGTACCCCGGCCTCGTGCTGTTTTATCGAGTCCAGGTATGTTATTTTCTGAACTTCCTCCGTATCGAATCACATCCTTTAGTGAGTAAATGTTAATGTGTTTGGAAGTTCCACAATTGTAATTTAGTGCTATAATGTGTTAGGAAGGGTCTTCTTAAATTCAAATGCATGTGCAGTTTTTGGTGAGCTACCTTAAGTTATGGTGACTTTTAAGAGCTAACAACTTGAGTTTTGCAATTAGCTGTTCCGCGTTCAGTTACATCTCTTTCAACTAAAATATTTAGCAATTAGCTGAAGGAGTGTTATGACTTGCTTTCAGATAATGATGATATCATTGGATACATGAACAAAAGAACTAAAGAAAGACCGATCACCCTCAAAGCTCCGAGTTCATATCAAAGCTTGCCAGTGGAACGTAAAACCGCAGTGAGAAGCGCAAGCGCAGGACGACCGGCAAGGCAAGTAAGAGATACGAAAGAAATCCATGTTAACAGAAGTTCGAAAGTGAAACAACCCTCACAGCCAAAATCACCAAGACTCAGATTCTGATATCTGACACAGGAAGATATGAACATAATGCTACAAATTGTTTTGCCCCATTGCTGAGGTGAACTCAGTGTAGAAGATGTGTTATGTGGATGGCGTCTAGCCATTTTGAATGTCAACGCATAAGGGGGAATTTAATCATGGTTGTTATTGTATAGCATATATGTTTTATAGCCTTTCGAGGAACTGTTTGTCCCAATCAAATATTCAATTTTAACACTAATTTTTTGTGAAATTTAGTTATTTCACCAACTCAACAAAACTCAAAACACTTAGTAGAAGTTAGTGAGTGCGTCTCCATAATACAATTGAATTCTAATACAGAGTACTACACACTTCCAGTGTTTAATATTGTAAGGCTATTTTCTCTGGTGAATGCAAGAACTTGTACTTTCATAGTGCGGTGAAATTGCCATTTAAAGTTACGCTTGTATATGAAGAAACAATGGCTGCATCGTTACGTTCGAATGGAGATAACTAAGCTCGTATCAGTTAGCATACTTGCAACAACATTACTCAATTCTTCTCCTGCACGTAGATGCCGTTCGTCTTTGGAATGTTCAGTTTTAGCTCGCATTTTACTAAATGATCCCTTTGATTGTCTCATAAATCACAAAAGCATGAGAAGTATTGTGATGAGGCCACAATAACGCCTAAGTCCACAAAGAACACCTGAGAACTTCATGACAACAAAACAAGTGTCTAGGTAAATAACAACTTTGGACCAGATAGAAGTTTGACGGTCCTTTTATTAGTTTGCACAGTTCACCGGTGGAAGCAAGATTATCCAAGATAACAGCAAATGTAATTCCATTACAAAATGGTAACACGATATCAAAATTTGAAATGTCACATACCCACACTCCGAATTTGAGTTTGTAGATACCAACATGCATAGCTACTGGCTTTACTTTTGGAGCCAATCTGTTCCTGGGATAATAATCAAAAGATACAACTCTGAAACATAGGGAGCACAATGTGCAGAAATGAACAATGTGCAGAAATGAAGAAACACTACAAAACTGGTCAAGTCCTCCATAAATATGTGGTCGCAAAACAGGCGATCTTAATTATTGTTTCAGCAATCTTGCAGGGTCAAGACACGCAAGTAAAGATTTCCTAAAATGCATAGAAAACAGAGCTAAATTCTCTTTATATTGCAACAGCAACCTGCAACTTCTCTTGAACCTCTTAGCACTTCTTCAACTTCTTCTTTTTCTGGTGCTTTCATCCACCATTCAAGTACCTGAACAATTACACGAAATGTCAGAACTGGTTGGGCTGTGACCCTTTGCTTTACACATCATTTGTTGCTGCATTATTTGCATGAGATAATTGTACACAAAAAGTCGGGAAATCAAATTAATGATATACATAACACTTAGAGAAATAAGTATAACAACTGGAACCTATCCTCGTGTCCAAAAAGAAAGCATATCAAGTTTCTAACTCGGAATTGAAGATGAAAAAATTTGTGCTTTATTTGACTTGTTGGCTTTCGGTCCCGTTATCTTATAATTTCTTTAGCTTTCTATAGTTCATTTACTGTACATGAAAGACAAAACAAGAACAAACTGGAAAGGTAGAAAATCTTACTGAACTTAACTAGTATATTTATATACATGTTAACTAATAGTGTCACATAATTGTCATTGGGGATTGGTGGTAAATTGGTCTTCTTTGCAGTAATCGGTGAAGTATCAATTCCTGTCAACCTTTTAAAAGAAACTCATTAATTAAGAATTTAATGTATATACATGGCTAAATCAACACAATGTATTTTATACACTCCATAATAGTATAACTTTGGTTCCCGAAAATCTCCTTGATGTCACTATAAAGTTGAAATATTTCTCGAAAGAAACTTCAAATTTATATACCTCTAGTTTGATCTACTCATATAGTTGGTTGGAATGGTTTTTGTGTAATGAGCTATTGTTTCCAAATGAACTCATCAAAACATGGTTCATCACTGCTTCATCATCTTAAAGCAGATATTTTAGTATGGATCCAGAACTGCATATATTAATCGAATTAACTTCAAATCTGTTTAAATCCAAATATGAAATATACCCAAATTTCTATCTTATATCTATATCCAATTTTCCTTACTAGAGCACCCAAATTGTCACCCTAGTCCACATGGATGTCGACCATTATCTGTCAGTCCATATCTAGCGGTTCCAAAACATATTGGGGCGGACCCACATCTTTAGTTGAATGTTTGATTTAAAATAAGCAAACCATGTTTAAAGGAGCTTAGCTTAACCATAGGTTCATCACAGTTTATTTTAAACTTACACTAATCAACCGGGTAAGAAGGGCAAAGTATGCTTGGAGTGTGAGGCATGGTTGCACAAACAATTCCACTTAATAGAGGATTATGAGAGCTGTTTGTCCAGGATCAATGTAAAAAAATCAACTTAGATGTGTATAAAATACGTATTGTTGACCACAGCCAAATTTAAACATCAAATTTTATTATTATTTTTAAAAGTTGTGCTAGTAGCAGGATTTGAACCTACCACTAACTACTATAGAGAAACCATTAACCATCAGTCGAGAAGGTAGACGTGAGAATTGCCTTATAATTTTCTTATCATTGTAGTTTGCCTTATAAAATAAGTTACTGAATATAAAATGTGTACAAGTATAGCTTAACCAAACAAACAAGGGAGATCAATTCCTCACTTGCATAAACTGTAATATTAACGTAATCACATAACATGTTCAATTGTACATATTTGTGTGTAATATATGGTATACAAATATTATAATACAAACAATCAAATATATACTTATATAGTCCCATATTGGGTATTTTTTAGATTGAGTAGATCAATACCCATAAAAGCTCTGCAAGTTTGCGGATGTTTCATCTCTAAAATTATTACAATTATGTGGATTATTTTTCTCTCGGATATAAGTCTAAATTTCGAGATCGAATTGATGGATTTCGAATATCTACGGACACCTCTATTTATCTCAATTCTATGGAGGATTAGATTATAAATGGCTCAATACATATAAAATTATGAGAGCCAAACTCAGATATAGATGTAAGAACATGAAAAGAAAAAAATGCTTTATTTGCTTCGCCTTGGTTGAGAAAGTAGTTTTTGTATTAACCATGTATGAAACAAGAACACCTAGGCATGATGTCACAAACTTATCTCTCTAGAAATTGGAGTGACGTGAGTTAGCACTTAGCAGATGTAAGAGTTTCTTTGTTGAAACAAATAATCACAACAGGCCAACACACCAAGAAGAAGATCTAAACATAAAATCAAAATAATGCACAACTAAGATGAGATGGAAGGTGAAAGCCTAGACAATATTCTCAATTATGTAGGTACCTATTGTACCTTTGTGCAATAATCATTGTTTAGGATACAACGATTGGAAATCAAGAAAGAGTTAGAAGACCTACAGCAATCAAAATGGTTGATCCCTGTCGAATGGCAGCCGCTCAACCTATCATTTATCACCCATCTTTTCCACTCCTTCCTATCAAATCCCATCCCAGATACTCATATCAACTACAAGATAATAATAGGATTTAAATAACCACTACAATATACTAGCTCCTATGCTTGTCCTATGAAATTGTATTCCATTGGAATTTCACACAATGCTATTGGACCAAAGAAAGTCTACATTTGTTACTTTCTATGTGACAACAAAAATGTGCAATATGAATTACCAACCACCGCACCAAAATAATGTGTATTAGTATCTACTTAAGTAAAGCTATAAAGAAAGAAGTTTGATAGTGCTTTGGTTTAACTGTGCAATCGTTTCCAAGACCAATTATTCAATCACTTTGATTTAATGAATGAAACTAGTCCATACTTTTCAACTTTTGGTGAGGAGTTATTTTCCTTCAAAGTTGAAACTTAGATGATGTCGGGAAAAATCATGTGTGGTACTAAATGAGGAAATACTTGCAACCTCAAAATATACATATTCTTTTGAGAAGAGACAAAGTTAACAGTCTAGACGTCATGAAGAAAGAAAAAAAGATGTTGTGCCTATGCCAGCGTTTTCCATGGCATCTCCCAAATCCTAACCAACCCAACCATCTCTCGAACTCACAAGCTCAAAACCACAAAACTGATCAGAAACAAGACAAGAAACATGTACCATCTCTTAGAAGCTATAACTTTTCAAATTCAGGATTAAACCAGAATCCTCAGGAAAACATTCTCATTCCAAACTACCACACCGAATTTCCTTCAAACTGGCACACGAATTTTCCTCACACAGAGCACTACAAATCCAAAACTTTCTGATAGGAAAAAGCTACAACTTTTCAAATTCAGGATCAAACCACAAGTCTCAGGAAAACATTAAATTCCAAACTACCACATGAATCACTGAATTTCCTTCTCATAATGCACTACAAATCCAACAACTTCCCAAAAACAACACCAAAATAGAAACCGTGAGCAATTTAAAACACACATACGTACCCTGCGAGAGCTCACAGCAAGCGCGGGCGGCGGGGGAGAGGTAGGACGTGAGGCGGGCGGCGGAGGCGACGGAGTGGAGGGGGAGGAGCGACATGACGCATCCCAACTCCTCCACTTGCCTGCGCGAGAGAGGGAAAAGAACATAATTAGAAACCTAAAACGAGTGGAGAAAAGAATAATGAGACGGTGAGATCGACCTGGGGGTGGCGAAGGAGAGGCGGCGGCGGTGGCGAGGGAGGGACGGGCGAGAGGGGAGGGGTTGGGAGGAGCGGCGGGAGGATCTGACGGCGGCGAGGAGGGACCGGGAGAAGGAGCCGCGGAATGCCATTGTCAATGATTATGAAGTCGGATCGAGGATTTGGGGTTTGATGGGAGATCAAAATGGGGGGTTCTTCAGGGTTTATCTTGCTCTCGTTTCGTTTCGTTTCGTTCGTGTTCGAAATTCGATATCTGTGTTAGTTTACCGTACTACGAAGACAACTTATATATTATTAATCAGGTTTTCACAACTGATAAAACTTTAATTTTGTTTCAACATGGGCTAATACGGTCGGACCGTTGGATGATATCAACATTTTTAGACTCTAAGTTGGACCATACCGAATAAATATTAACGATCAAATCTGTTTGAACTAATTTTTGTAAATATTAACTAGATGTTCGAACCGTTCATTGGTTTAGCTGAACCGACTGCTGGATCATCGGTTCCCGGTCGAACCGCCTGGTTCAGTTTTTAAAACCTTGGTATTAACAGATCGACTTGGGAACAATTTATTGTTGATAGGTAAATCTAGAAGGATCAAAATTTGAACCTACAATGTCCAATCTGGAACTCGACTAGTAGGTCCAGTGTAGGATAAAAAGTTAATTTTAATTTATATAAAACAATCTAGTAAAATATACGAGAATTAAGTTTATTTGTATCTGGATCGGAGTAGACTTGGGTACCGGGTCGGGCCGGTCCAGCCCGTAGGCCCAATTCTTTTACATTTTTAAAGTGTTTTCGTAATTTTTGGCAGTATTTTAAAATAAATATAAAAAATTAAACGGATCGGCGGACCCGGCAACACGCAAGCCCGCCGGGCTCGAGTTCCTTAATGGGTCAGGTCTTGGGCCCGGCCTGTTAAGACCTTGCAGAGCACGCAAGCTGGATTTGGCCTGGAGTGTACCGAGCTGGCCCAACTCAACACGCAGGTCTAGATCGGAGTGCGGTATAAAGTTGATAATGTTAAAATAACAATACCAACTCACGCCCTACAAATTAAACTAATTAAGTTCTCTTCTTCATTACGTGCTAAAGTCACGTCTCTTTACAAGAATTCCAACCACTTGTGTGATAATTTTGGTGATTATGAAATCATTTGGTTTCCCAAAGCCACTTTATCTTCGTGTTAAGGTCCTGTGAGCTTAAATTATCAGTGTGAAATGGTTAGATTGTTGATCATTTAACCGGACGAGTAATTAAGCATCTGTCGGGCTCGAGGTGTTACACAAAAAGAACACATGTGAAGGAAAAGTACGGAAAACAGTTAATCATCTCGTTTTTAAAGAATAAGAATAGATTAAGTTCGGAATATGCTTAGTTTCACTCGGCTCATGACTTGAATTTGCTCTTAATGACGTCATTGTGAGCACCAAATTGATTCAAAAAATCAAATAATTTTAGCACATAGCATGTGATTTTTTTTATTGAGCTGACTTCGTGATTTGTAACTTAGATTCAGCTTCTAAAAATATTACCAAAGTAAAAATGTTTATATTTAAAGTGCAGTAAAGCATTTTGTACCGATTTGAATCAAAGTTACTTATGTTACTTTTGACTGCTTTTGTGAAAAAATACTGTCTAAAAACACGAATAATTTCCCAATCAAAACTAATTGGAGGAGGAATAAGAGGTAGTGAACAGTTCTAGACAATTATATGTATCATGTATGTTCGTAAAAGGTTGAAATGTTTCTATGATATTCTTATGAATTCCAAATGGCTGCTAAATAATTCTGAAATCACAGCTCTGCGTTGGTCCAATTCAACTCCAATTCACCAAACAACATCACCAAGGCACCACCAACACATGCCTCGTGAAGATATTACAAAACAATCCACCTTAAACAAGTTCGCATTTTCTTTCACCCAATTAGGACGTTTCAATCATGCATAAAGTCCACAAATATGGTTCTAAACATGCTACTGACATAAGAGCACACCAATCCATATAGAAGTTTTCAGTTAACAAAGTCAGTGACAGAGAGACATGTCAATCGTATCGTGTTCAAATACTATCATGTCAAACTATAACCAACTCTTTAATCTAAGGTGTACAGACAACCCTTTCCCCCCAACCCAACTTCAAACCTTCAAGCATTGCCATTGCTATCAGCAGCTCTCTTCTGTTTCCCGACGAACGTACTCCGTTCCTGCAACATCTTCTCAACCTCCTCGAACGACAGCCCCTTCGTTTCGGGCACGAAGACGAATATAAGCACGAAGGCAACGGTTGAAAACCCGCAGAACAGCAAAAACGTCGGTGCGGTTCCTAACGCCTCGGTCAAGCTGAGGAAGCTCTGGGTGACTATGAGATTGGAGACCCAGTTGGCCACGGCCGCCATTCCACCGCAGATGCCTCGGTATCGGAGTGGGTAGATCTCGGAGTTGACGATCCACGGGACGGTGCCCATGCCGGGAGAGTAGGAGATGATGTAGAGAGCGAGGCCGATGAGTGCTAACCATCCGAAGTTGCTTGGGCAGCCTTTGGTGTACCAGTCTCTGCGCTCTCCTTGGCAGACGTCTTTCGAGTTGTCTGTGTACGCCAAGCATGATCCCGGGAGTAACTGCGATAAAAGTTTTGTTTTCATAATGCAGATGCATTTGAGAACTGATTTTCAAAATTTTGAACAACATACTTTATGTATTTGAACAATATAATTTATGAGATTAGGTATATGGTGATGTAGAGTTTGACAGAATTCATTGGTATTAGAATCAAAATCGATAGAAAATGAGTTCCTTGGAATGATGTTATTGCTTCAAAGTACTCATTTCAGATGTGAAGTTAAGGGAATAAGTAGTTTGAAGTACCAAAATGCGAAAGGAGACGATTTTTTCACTTACATTGTTGCCACCGTGAGCGCAGAATCCACATTCAGACGAGGCCTTAAGGCAGTCCATGCAGCTCCACTTGAGAGCAGAAGCAGCACTATAATCATGGCAAGTGTTGTTCCCAAAATGAGATGTTTCCGTACTCCCAACGGCCGGAGAATGAGAAGCGGCAGCAAAGAAAACACCACCAAGCAATGCAAGCATCACTATGATCCCAACCAAACTCATCAACATCAACCTTCTCCTTCCGACTCTGTCCACGAAAAAGATGCTAACGATCGAGCCAATTGCGTTTAAACCGGACGTTATGAGGGAGAGAGCGAGAGCCGTGCTGTTGGAGGCATATCCAGCTAGCTGGACAATGGTGGGGCTGTAGTACATGACTGTGTTTATGCCCACAAATTGTTGGGCAACTTGGCAGAGAATTCCGGCCACGAGCCCACGACGCACAGCAGTTGTGCTCCATGCCTTTTGAATTTTTGATATGATGTTGCCTTCTCCGATGGAGCCTTCTTCGGCTACTTCAGTCTCTACTGATTGTCGGAGAGCCTCGATTTCTCGCTCGACTTCGTCGGCTGGATAAATTCTGCTCAGGATTTCTGCAGCTTCCTCCTTTCTCTCCTGTTAGTTAAATGAAGATTGTCATCAGAGTCGGAAGCTAATTTAATTGACTGGTATATTTTGACCCAAAAATGAAGGAACCTTTTGGAAGTCAGTTCAAAAGTAGTTCAGATAAAAAGGGTTCTTCCTACTTTTGAGACTATTATGTGCATTGCTTTTGGAACGTTTAAATGTTGAAGAGTTCCCAAAACATATCTTCCTGGACAAACTTTTGAGAATTATTGAAGAAAAGTAAATATCAGAACAAAAATAAAGATTTACGGGAAGAGGCAAAACCTGTCTGTAAAGCCATCTGGGAGATTCAGGGAGTGTCAACATTAGCACAAACTGGACCAAGGCTGGAATTCCAGCAACTCCAAGCATCCATCTCCATGTTCCTGGAACCTGAAATATACACATGTCTATATAACAAAATATATTGAATGAGCTTATTAAGTTGAATTTTTCGGTCATTATATTGTAATACCCATTACACTTGCACAGCAGAAACTAAAGACAAATTGAAATAATATTTACCTCCTATAATTGTTTGGCACCTAAAAAGAAATGCTCATTGTAACATACCCTTGTGAAAGCAAGATTAATGAGGTATGCTGCAAACTGTCCTCCAGTAATGAGGAGCCCATTGGTACTAACAAGTGCACCTCTAATCTTAGCAGGAGAAGCTTCCGAGATGTAAAGAGGAGAGGTCATGGAGGCCATTCCAACACCGAATCCGACGAAGACCCTTCCAAGGATTATGATAGCAGGACTTGGGGCCACAGCCATGATGATGGCTCCAAGGAAGAACAATATGTCCGCAATCAGAATCGTGTTCTTTCGCCCGAATCTGTCGTTCATCCATCCTCCGATTCCAGCACCAATTATAGCCCCTGCCACAGCCATACTGACAATTGTTTCCTATCTCAAGCAAAAAAATTAAGATTTCATGAGTTTGAAATTTGAGAGGAGACCTTGAAGGTAGGCAGACTTGGTAGTTTTTGGACATCCAACCAAAACAAATTTCCTTTTTATCAAAGTAGTACCTGTAATACAGTTTTCCTGTCGACCGACCGGAAGTCATCTCGAATGTACAAGAGTGCACCAGATATAACACCTGCATTTCAGTAACATATGAAAATCATCTGAAGACTTAAATCCAAGCATGATATAAACATGATGCAAAGAACAAGGAAAAAAAATGATACCTGTGTCATAACCAAAGAGCAAACCACCAATTCCAGCAGAAAGTGCAAGTCTCAATATGTAAGGTTGCTTCCATGTCAAGCTCAAGCACTCCTTGAATTCTGTTTTATCAGCTTCAACAACACCACCCTCCATTGCAGGAAATATGCAATGCTGTTAATGAAAAGTTGTGCCTTATAGAAGGTCAAGATAGCTCAAAGTCCTGCAAGCCATGAAATGAAACATTGTCACAAAAGGCCATCTTAATATCAAATATACTTTGAATGCTTTATCAATGAAGGAAATAGACCAAATTCACAGCTGCAAACACAACTACAAGTATAATAAAAATTAGTGATCAAGTGAAGTAGATCAGTTTGAAGTGACATGAAAACCTTAGAAAACAGATTTGATGATGAGGGTCAATTCTTTTTAGAAGACCCTTCTTGTATGGTGTGGAAATTAAAGATCAGTTGTGAAACAAACTTGATTCTCCAGGAGTGGCCCTAAAGCTCTTAAAAAAATCAGTATACAACAAAAGCCACTCTGTTCCTTTGAATCATACCATTTTTCCCTGTGGATGTATTATTTTTATAGATTTCAAACGGTTTAGTTTGTCTGTTGTTCTGTCGTAACATATCGACTTGTTTCGGCAACATTCACCAACCTATGCTTCCAAATCTTATAATTAACGAACAAAACTCAAACACTAAAAGACTGATCTATGTTTTCAACAACTCTTATGCCAAAAAGTGCGGAAAATACAAACAACATGATGAACACAATAAACAATTTCCCTACGCCTACCAAACCGTCCATAGAACCAATGCGAAGAACACAAACAACCAAAGCAGCTCACATTTCTAAGAAATCACACATAGAACTAACCAAAGAAGAATCAAACGAGGACAAGAAAATCACATTTCAATAAAGAACCAAATAAGGGAGGACATAAGAACCTTCTAATAAAGTTTTGCTGGACTCGACAGATCAATCGGATCTATATCATGACTGTTCTTACATCATCGTAAACTGATACGAATATCGACTTGAAAAATAGGGGGAAAAACCAATACTACCGACATAAAGACAACAAAAAGATATCATCCAACAAATCGAAACTAAAACCAACATCTACAACACATCAGCCACATGAATAATACCCGAAACCACGATACAATTACATCCTGACATGCATGTAACGTAACAAACCATTACCGATAATATTCCCATGGTGGGCCCTCGCGATAGAAGACAAAACAGAAGACAAGGGAACGGGACCGGACTATTGGCCTTTCTTAAAAAATCAAGATGGAACGAGCATTAAAGGCTATTTATAAGGACCCCCTCAACAATCCCGCATTTAGTAGTATCCACAAGTGAGTTTTTGCTATTTTCGGGGTGTGGATGAACTGGAGGGTCTTATCTCTATCGGATTTTCGGATAATATTGTATCGACCAGGCTTCGCGTTGTTTATATCGAGTTGTTTTTTGTTATTTACTTTTTTTCTCTACGTAAAATATATTTTTTATGTTCCAAAAAAAGGTAAATAATAATAAACAGTGTGATTCCACCGTGATTGGTTTTCATTTTAAATTCTTGCTCTTTTGAGCGTAAATACCATATTTATTTACGACTTTCAACTCCTAATTGTCTTAGGCGTTGACATCGACGTTTGTTTGGATAATTGACTTTATATCTGACAATTATTGGTCGTTTATTTGTTTCGATGACTTGGAATCGATGTCTGAGTCGTGAATGTACTAAAATAATCTTAACTGAAATCTAATATGTAATAAAAAAACAAAGAATGTTTATTAAAAACTACATGCTCCAACTAGGAATAATATTGCGATTATAGCTACAATACATGCCATGGGATGCATTAATCCAAAAAGTCGTAACGTTTTAAAAATATGTAAAATAGCACGGGTCTCGACATAAAATTGCAATCCCTTATTAGAAGGATGACCAATGGTACTTGGAAAAAATAAATCATATTAATTAGTCTCTTTACATATCATATTTTATTTGCAAAAAATATCATTCATATTCACATATTTGTCTCAACAGCTTTCATGTGTTTTGTCTTAGTAGCTTTCACGTATTCCCCGTTGTGCATGAATACGTTCTGTATATTTCCGTCTTATAAAAATCAGCCGAAAGAAGTTAATACGGAGATGGCAGTGAATATGAAAAATGAGGTTCTGATAATTAAGTGGTCCACAGAGTTTTTTTTTTATAATTTAGAGCAAAAGGCCATATAAATTTATTGACCTATTCATGCAAATTAGTGATGCAACAAAGACGCGTAGAAATTGGATGTTCATGCAAATATGTGAAGGGTATACCTGCAAATACTAGATGCACTAAAAGTCTAAAAGGTATGTGATCGAAAATAAAATTCCAAATCGGTCATACCCTTTTGGTAGTGCTCATTAATATGAAATTACTGGGTCATGTTACACGAGCTTAAGAAGTTAATTAGGAGTATTGGCCGGTGGAAGGTGGGGTGCGTGGGCATTTGATTGTTTAATGTTTGAGGCGTTGAACAAGAAGGTAAATGATCCTTTCTTATTCTATTTCCATCATGAGTGAGATTCGTTATTAAAAAGGTAAATGCAAGATTTATAACGGCCCCTAGTGAGTTTCCATATATATAGCAATTTATACATTAGTGAAGAATGAGAAAAAACTAATTAAAAGTGTAAATGGATTACAGGATAAGCGGATAAGGTTTGATTCTTTTTAGACAGTAATACAGTTATGGAAGTTGATTAAACATTTGAATAACTTCTGAATAATTGATTTTTAGATGGATTACTTTCTTTTTACCCATGAATAACTGGATTTTGATCGAATAAAATAGTTAGTTTTTTGGATAACATGCACTCGAGTGCTGACCGCGACTACCGGTCACTTGGCCTTGTCGGATAACCGAACTGAGTTTGTTTGGCAAGTCATTTAAGAATGCCTTAAAACCACAAATTGCAAGATCTAATACCGGATTATGAATTTACAACCCCAACTCCTCTTACTGCTCCCAATTATAGAGAAAAAATATATCTTCCCTTCATTTCAAGGCGAAAGCAACTCTGTTATCCTATTTAGGCTAATAGATATTGATTATCTAATTTGTATATGTATCCATATCCATTATTTACAGAATATGCATATGGGTATTGTTTCAAAATTACTGGAACAGATAGAAATACCAAGGTAAAACAAAGAGCAAGTAAGTACATGTTTTTTGCCATTCGCAGAAATCAGCAGATAAGCACATGGATATTGTTTATCTATACATTTTCTACATCTGTAAATGTAGCAAATGTAATATATTTTATGCATTTCACTACTTTTCTGTTACGTCCCTAAACCGGATTAGGGTTGGATTAGGGTTAAGTGAGGTTTGACTTGGAAGAGAGAAGGAGTATGGTGGGGTTGTTGTGGAGGCATGGGGTGATGGTGTAGGGTGAGGGTGAGGTGATGGGGTGTAGGGTTATTTAAGTTGATCTCTCTCTCTCTCCCTTACTTGCACTCTCTCACTCTCTCTCCATTTTCTGTCCGGCGACCAGAGGAGGAAGAAGGCTCGGAGGTTCCGGCGTGAGGAGGTCGTCGCGCGTGAGGAGGACGGAGGCGTGAGCGTTGCTCCGGCGGATTCGTCGTCCTTACTCGAGGTATGCCGTCTCATTAGTGTGGTTTTCTTGCTCCCCAAGCGTGGGGGAGGTGTTGGTCGGCCGGGGAGGGGTCGGAGACCTCTCCGGCGGCGTGTTTCTTTGTAAAACCTCGGCTGGCGCGAGGTTGAAGACGACCAACGGTCGACCGGACCCTTCGGGCGGTCGACCGAATGCATGTGTATTTGTCTGTCTGTTGTGTTCGGTCGACCGTGTTTGTGTCGGTCGACCGGAACTTTAGTTATTTGAATGATTATGCATGTTTGTTCGGTCGTTGGTTTTCGTTCGGTCGACCGTTTTATGACATAGAAATATTAGGTTGACCCCGTATGGTTTCGGTCGACCGGGACCCTGTCGGTCGACCGATAGATTGATTTTGATGTTGACCAGACTCCGGATTTTGACCTCGTTCGGTCGACCGGTTTTAGACCTTCGGCAGACCGTTGGGGATTGTGTTTTGAGCGCAGCGGTAGACCGTTTTAGGCGTACGATCGACCGATTCCTTTCTGGAACCGGTCGACCGAATAACCTCTTCCGGTCGACCATTTGGGCCCAGGACAGAATTCCTGGTTCCCCTTTGGAATGTCAACTCTGTCCACTGAAACCCGTGTCCTCGCCTTGTGCGTGAGCCGGGAGGTGACGGTGGGTGCGCTTGCGTGCCTGCCCAGGGACCGCCAGGTGGAAGGGTGTGGGTGTTCGGGATGCGTCTCCTCCAGGTATGGAGCGAGACTTTTGTGATATGATTGATTAGACTCCTTGTAGTGTAGCAGGCCTGAGGGATCGCGGATCCCAATGTATGATGATGTTGTGCGGGCACGCAACTGGCGTCGGGTGAGGTGACTACCGGCCTTCGGGCTACGGAGGTCGCTGCCCTGCTTTGATAGCAACGCAGTTGGTGTTCGCGGCTCGTGGAGCCCGTTGACCCTGGCAGACTTCGGTCTGGACCGTCCGATGTTGTGCCAGACGTATTGTTGGACCACCGATGCTGTGCCGGTGATGCCGCCGAGGTTGTGCCGGCGATGATGATTGTTGGGCCGAGGTTGTTCCGGCTATGTGATTCCTCGACTGGGCACCTATCGAGATGATGTTGTTATACCTTCCGGGCGACGGCCCGTTGGTCCCTGTGGCCCCGACCACTGAGATTTACAGATCTGTTTCTATCGGCGCGTAGACGTGACAGAGGCTCCCTGCCGAACCCTTGAGTAGTGTAGCCGCGTGTGGGGGGTGCGATGTCGCGGGCTGCTAGACTGCATGTGCCTGCAGTAGGTCTCCTCGGGAGACCCGATGATTGATTGTCGGACTGATGTCCTGTTTTACCCTTTGGGGGAACTGCTTTCCATTCTGTCGATGCCATGACATGCTACTAGTATGATAGGTTCATTGTGTAATGCATGCATTTAGGGAGTTGGCATACGGGGTTTCCTTCTGGAAACTCAGGCATTGTTGTTATATATTTTTCAGGACCACAGTAGGTCTGGGTGGGTGGTGACCGAGGACGGAGCGCTTTGGAGTCGGATCCTCTTCGGCAGTTGCTAGACCGTACGACTACTTGTATTCTATTTCATTGTATCAGTATTGTAGTTGTACTTCTTTTGAAAAACTCCTTGTATTTTGGGTGCACCCGGATTTATATATTTATATATATTAGTGACGTTCCCGCGTGAGTTGTCTGTTACGTTGGTTATTTTGAAATTTTAAATCTTCCGCTGTTTCGGGACGTTACATTTTCTGTCATTGTTTTTCAATTGAGTAATTTGTAGTTACTTGGTCCAAAGAATCTAGGGTCGTAAATATGGCGGATTTGACCCTTTTGCTCCGTCAGGTCCAACGTGAATTGCAAACAAAAAAACTAACCCGTCAACCCAGCACCCGCATAATAAGCAGGACGGGTTGCGACAGTCCGCCTCGCATAAATCTGCAACTTGTATAACCCAATAACTTATACCCACATTTGCCTTGTATCTAACTTTGATCAATAGAAAATGTTAAGGAAAAATGATTGATTTTTTGTATTTAGTTTTAATCAAAGAATAATCTGCCTAACCCGTCCCGCCCCGCTTAGTCCACCCTTAGGCGGGGTGGGTAACAATTTTTTTTGGCCCTGCCCCCACCTTCCTGCTTAACTTAAGCGGTACAGGTAGCGGTGGGGCAAAAACTCACCCCTATTACCTTCTTAACTTAGGTGGACGAGTAGTGGTGGAGCAAAAATTAACCCTGACCCACTTACATGAAGGGAATGTGTTCTAAAAGTTTTACTTTTAAATGTCAATTATTATGAATTGAATGAGAAATCATTTTGTTCCTTGTTTATGTTATTCGTCTTTTAGAAGTGTTAAGGGAGTCCTTAACCGTAGAGCTCTAAAAGATATTGGTTTACATAAAACAAAACGTATTCGCAATCATGGTAATTAACATGGAACATTAATTACCGAGTTAAGATTGTCGTGTTGGTCATAGATCATTGTAGCTCTACAAGTGAGTGACAACACGGGTATGCAAAAGAGGAAAATATTACTTTTGTATACTGAATAGACCTAACAAGTAAAATATTATAGAAATGTGTTTCTGTGTCATTAATATTTTACTGTGTCTTTGGTCCTTTGATATGAGACTTATATCCGATCACTTAAGAAATACTTAATTAGACTAGTGTCTTGAGCTATCGATGAGTGTAGTGTAAAGACATTAGTTGGTTAAGTATAACTTTTGTTGGAGAAGATAGTTAGTCAAAAGATTATCATTGCCCCTCTTAAATGAGTTATGATATTAGTGGGCCCCTTGATAAAGCAAAGTTATAATGTGCACAGTGTGATTTGAGTTAAGTCACATATTTATAACTAGCTTAAAGAGATCAAGAAATGAATACTAATACAAAGATGACACAATGCTACTTTGTGTGTATTCTTAATATCATGAGGCAAGGGACGGACACAAGTGGTGCAATCCATCACTAAGTGGATCGGGTTTTGGTTCGAGTGGAATTAAGACATCTAACTAATTGGGAGCTATAATGTGTAGCTAGATACCGCTTATAGCTTGTGATATTAAGCTTTTAATATCGCGACCAACTTAGTTTAGATCCTCCCATAGGTCACACCACAAAACTGGGAAACAAGAAATGGGGATTTTGAGTTCATAGGATGTGTCGGGTTTCATGTGAAAATATGACACATGGGGTGAACAAGCAAAATCAAAATTATGTTGTGATTAATAACATAATTAGAATCTAAATTAAATTCATATGAGATGTAAATATTATGGGGTGTAATGGTAAATCATTACATAGGATAATATGTTACATAAGTTGTGAATTTATTACTAATCCCGAAATGTCAAATTTTGTAGGGGTTAAACCGAAATTTGACAAAACTGCAAAACCGTGCAAAAACAGGGCAAAACGGTCGAACAAATTTGTCGCACCGGTCGACCGAAAGTTCACAGTGTGAACGGTCGACCGGATTGAAGAAGGCGGTCGACCGAAAACGTCCAGTACCTTCTGGGTACGAGATGTTTATTACCGGTCGACCGATTCGTGTGTTGCGTCCGACCGAAAACGTCCAGTACCTTCTGGGTACGAGATACTTATTACCGGTCGACCGATTCGTGTGTCGCGTCCGACCGAATCGGTCCAGTGAATGATTCGGTCGACCGAATTGGAAAATTGCGGTCGACCGTTCCGTACGGTTATGCAGAATTAATTTAAGAATTAATTAGATCATGCATGGAATTGGTCCATAATTGATTTAATTCGTGGCTAATATTGTAACGTCCTCAAACACAGCGGAAAATTTCGAATATAAAACATACAATCAACGAGGACATTACGAAAAGAAATACACGCACACCGGTGCACCAACATATAATATATATATGTGAACGAGTTTACAAAAGAATGTGATTACATCAAAAGATCATATACATAAAATATACACAAGTAATCACAACCACCTCAAAATATAGGGAAGCAGGATCAGGTCTCGAGCGCTCCCTCCGCCGTCACCACCCACCTAACGTCGCTCTCGGCCTGAAAGCAGACAATAAATGCCTGAGTTTCCAGGAGGAAACCCAGTATGCCAAACCCTAACACATATATGGACAGAATGGAAAATGCAAAGAACCATAAAAACACCACTGAAACACCTGCTAAGTTCCCGGGACCTCGGGTCTCAAGGGTCCTCTCACCCCAACCCCTCAACACACGTGCACACAAGGCACCGCCGGTCCAACTCACGGCCAAACAACCCCCTCATTGCCTCAGTGTTACCGGAGCCACGGTTTTGCATCATTCGCCGGAGCCACGGCTTTGCCTCAACTGCCGGAGCCACGGCGACAATTATCACAATCCACCACCACGTGTCACTACTAATCGCTATAGGGCCGGCATGTCCTCCGTCGCCCCAAAAGAGCCGGCAGACCCGTTGCCTTCTAGCCAATCAATAGCAACACACACACACACCAAAACAGTGCAAACGGTCGGACGAAATCTGGCTTCCGGTCGACCGATTCTCACCCAGAGAACTGGTCTCAACCGAAAAACCCGCCAAACGGTCGACCGGCAAAGGGGTCCCGGTCGACCGAAAAGCACCAGTAAGAAAACGTTTTCGCAAACCAAACACCAACGGTCGACCGACCCAACACTCACGGTCGACCGAAAACCACCAGTACAAACCTCCAACAAAACGATCTCCACGGTCGACCGAAACAATACTTCCGGTCGACCGGACAATAAGTTAACTTAAGTCGTCGGTCGGACGAGTCAACGGGCGGTCGACCGTTAGGATGGTCAACGCCCCCAACCGACCTACAACAGTACATTCGGTCGACCGGCAAAGGGGTCCCGGTCGACCGAAAAGCACCAGGACGTCTTCCTCTTGCTAAAATTGCACAACCGGTCGACCGCCCAAAGGGCATCGTTCGACCGGTGCGAGGGAATCGCCCAAAAATACACTACGACCGGTCGACCGAACCCAAAATACCGGTCGACCGATTTTAGTGCAGAAACCGTTGTGCAGGTCCGACGAGCCTAAACGGCCTACCGTCGACCGCTCCCACTCCCACACTAACAATAGGTGAGCTTGAAAGCAAGTTTGACATACCTTAAGGCTTGAAGAAGCCTTTGAAGAAACGACGGCGAGCTTCCCACGCGAAAACACCTCGCAACCGGCGCTTCTCCGACGAACCTCCCACAACGACGATCCCCGCACTTCCGGCGTCTCCCACAGCACCCTCGCCACCACAATGCCGACGAATCTCTGATGGAGAGATAGAGAGAGTGTGAGAGAGAGATGCGAACGAGAGAGAGGGAGAGAGAGAGAAAACCAACCTTTATATACTTTTCTCCGACTCGATCTCAGCCGTCCATCTCAATCCATCACTAATCCTCTCCTAAACACAATTAAAACATAAGCAAGGGTTAGGATCTAACAATCCACCCTCCTTAAAAGAATTTCGCCCCCGAAATTACATCCAGTGCTTACCAAACAGCTCCGGATACGACTTCCGGACTTCCTCCTCAACCTCCCAAGTAGCCTCTCGCTCAGAGTGATGCTGCCACCTGACCTTAACCATAGGAATAGTCCTCCTCCTGAGCTGGTGCTCCATCCGATCCACAATCTCTACCGGTCTCTCCTCAAGAGACAAATCCTGCTGGATCTCAGGAACCTCAATCTGAATCACGTGAGAAGGATCTGACACGTACTTCCTCAGCATCGAAACGTGGAAGACGTTATGAAGACCAGAAAACTGTGGCGGCAACGCAATCCGGTAGGCGACCTCTCCAACTCGGTCCAAAATCTCGAACGGCCCAATGTACCTCGGACTGAGCTTCCCTTTCTTCCCGAATCTCATCACTCCACGCGACGGTGAGATCTTCAGAAAGACATGATCGCCAACCTCAAAAATCAGTACACGCCTACGCCGATCCGCGTAGCTCTTCTGCCTGCTCTGAGCTGTAGCTAGTCGCTGCCTGATCACATCAACCTTTTCAGCATACATCTGTACAATCTCAGGCCCGACTAGCTGCCTCTCGCCTACCTCACTCCAGCACACCGGTGATCTGCAAGGTCTCCCGTACAAAGCCTCGTACGGCGCCATCCCAATACTCGCGTGGTAGCTGTTGTTGTAGGCGAACTCGATCAACGGCAAGTGCTCATCCCAGTGCCCTGCCCAATCCAGAGTGCACGCTCTCAGCATGTCCTCTAACGTCTGAATGGTCCTCTCGGACTGACCGTCGGTCTGCGGATGAAATGCTGTACTGAACTTCAGACGAGTCCCCAGAGCCTGCTGCAAACTCCCCCAGAATCTGGAAGTGAACCTCGGATCTCGATCTGAAATGATACTCACTGGCACCCCATGCAGTCTGACGATCTCCTCAATATACAACCTCGCAAGACCCTCCAAAGGTAGAGTAGTCTGGATGGCCAGAAAATGTGCCGATTTGGTCAGTCGATCGACTACAACCCAAATCGCGTCATGAGAGCTCCTCGTCTTAGGCAACCCGGTGACGAAATCCATCGTCACGTGCTCCCACTTCCACTCAGGTAGCTCTATACTCTGCATCGGTCCCGCTGGTCTCTGGTGTTCGATCTTCACCCGCTGGCAAACCAAACACCTAGCCACAAACTCGGCCACATCACGCTTCATCCCTCGCCACCAGAAGTTCCGCTGCAGATCCTTATACATCTTCGTACTCCCTGGGTGAATGGAATATCTGGCTCGGTGTGCCTCCTCCATGATGTCATCTCTCAGCGCATCGACCTTCGGCACCCAGAGCCGACTCCTGAACCTCAGACCTCTATCAACTCCCACCGTGAAGTCTGACCCATCTCTGACAGCTGACTGTAGCAGACCAGCCAAATCCTCATCACTGGGCTGAGCCTGAACAACACGACTGACGGTCTGCGGCTCCACTCGAAGCCCTGCAATCACTGCCCCCTCCGAGCCCTCGGTGAATGGCCTCCACTCAGACAATGTCTCGAGTAGCCTCCACTCCTGAATGCACAAACTCGCAGCTGACACCTCCACTTTCCTGCTCAAAGCGTCTGCCATTGAATTCGCCTTCCCCGGATGATAGGAGATGGTGAAATCAAAGTCCTTAATCAGCTCAAGCCACCTGCGCTGCCTCATATTCAGCTCCTTCTGTGAAAACAGGTACTTCAGACTCTGATGGTCCGTGAAGACTTCGAACCGCTCACCATACAAATAGTGACGCCAAATCTTCAGAGCATGAACCACGGCTGCCAACTCTAAATCGTGAGTGGGGTAATTCTTCTCGTGCACCTTCAGCTGCCTCGAAGCATACGCCACTACCTGCCCGTGCTGCATCAGTACACAACCCAAACCAACCCCTGAGGCGTCGCTGTAAATCACATAGCCTCCGCTACCGCTGGGAAGAGTCAGAACTGGAGCAGTCGTCAATCGACTCTTCAGTTCCTGAAAACTGTCCTCGCAATTCTGGGACCAAACAAACTTCACTCCTTTCTTCGTCAGCGCTGTCAGTGGTGAAGCAAGTCTCGAGAAGTCTTTAATGAACCGACGGTAATAACCCGCCAATCCAATAAAACTCCTAATCTCAGTCACACTCGTCGGGGCTCTCCACTGCGTCACTGCCTCGACCTTCGCTGGATCCACTGATATCCCAGCTCCTGACACTATATGCCCCAGAAATGCCACACTGTGAAGCCAGAACTCGCACTTCGAAAACTTGGCATACAGCTGCTGATCTCTCAAAATGCCAAGTACAATCCTCAGATGCTCCCGGTGCTGATCCATATCTGGTGAATAGACTAAGATATCGTCCACAAAGACAATCACGAAACGGTCGAGATACTGACTGAAAGTCCTATTCATCAAATCCATAAAAGCTGCAGGCGCGTTCGTCAATCCGAACGGCATCACCAGAAACTCAAAGTGCCCGTACCTCGTCCGAAAAGCTGTCTTCTGAACATCTGCCTCTCTGATCCTCAACTGATGATAACCAGATCGCAGATCAATCTTCGAGAACACCTTTGCTGACTGCAATTGGTCAAACAGGTCCTCAATCCTGGGCAAAGGATACTGATTCCTCACAGTAACCTTATTCAGCATCCGGTAATCTATACACATCCGCAACGAGCCGTCCTTCTTCTTCACAAATAAAATCGGCGCACCCCACGGTGAGACACTAGGTCGGATAAACCCAGTATCCATCAAAACCTGTAACTGCTTCTTCAGCTCAGACAACTCTGCAGGTGCCATCCTGTACGGAGCCTTCGACTGCGGTGTAGTCCCAGCTACCAGATCAATGCCGAACTCTATCTCTCTGTGAGGTGGTAGACCGGAGACATCATCAGCAAATACATCTGGAAAATCCTGAACAATCTCGATGTCCTCCAGTCTCCTCAACTCCGGATCTGGAACTACCAAAGTAGCTACAAAAGCCCTGCAACCCTGCTGAATCAACCTCCGGGCTCTGACTGAAGAAACAACCAACCGACCTCCGCGGTCCTTCACTCCTCTGATCAGAAGATCAGGCAACCCTTGCCTCGGAATCAAAATCTTCTTATCACGGCACAAGACTCGGACGTCGTACTGGGACAGCCAATCCATCCCGAGTATAACATCGAAGTCCACCATCGGTAGCAAGACCAGATCAGCCGGAAATTCCTGGTCTCCCGAAGCAATCGTGGCGCCGGGGACAAATCTCCCCACAGTGCCCACAAAACCCAGGGGTGTGCTGACCTCCAAAGTGGCGGTCAACATCGCAGGGGTACGACCCAACACGCTCGCAAACTGCTCAGAGATAAACGAGTGTGTGGCCCCAGAGTCGAACAACACCCTAGCTACCAAATCATCAACAAGAAGCGTACCTTCCACCACCGTGCTGGCATCTCTAGCCTCCTCTGCCTGGATAGTGAACACGCGACCTGCTCTCTTCCCCTGCTGGGGTGGTGCTGCAGAACGACTCGGACCAGCTCCACCAGCTGTGGATGATCCTGGTCGAACAATAGGCCCACCCGGCCTACTCGGGCAAGAACGAATAAAGTGACCCAGCTGGCCACAACCATGACATGCGCCAGAACGGGGCCCGCAACCGCGTCCCGGATGAACTCCACCACACTGCCTGCACTGCCCAGCCTGCGGTGGTCCACCTCCGTCAATCCGAGGCCTCTTGCCCGGATTCCCTGACAACTGACTCCCCGGACGCACTCCGGTCTTCACCTGCGACCTCCTAGCCTCCTCAATGTCCTGGCTATCCTGATCCATAATGGTCGCAAACTTCACAGCGTCTGCTAACGTCTGTGGCATGCTCGTGGTAACACGGGCCCTGAACTGCGGCCTCAGACCGCGCACAAACCTCCGAGCCCTCTGCTCCTGTGTCACATAAATCTCTGGACAGTATCGCTCCAAAGCGTGAAATTTGCTGATGTAGGCAGCCAGAGTCATGTCCCGCTGCTCTAAAGCTAGGAACTCCTCTCTCTTCCTATCGCGGGCGTGCTGCGGAAAGTACTGCTGGTTGAATTCCACCAAGAAATCCTCCCAGCCCAACTCCTCGCTGTCCTCGAAAACCACTGCAGAAGTGGACCTCCACCAGTTGGCTGCGCCGCCGTCCAACACATAGGTGGCCAGATCCACCTTCCTCTCAGGAGGACATCCAATCGCCCGAAAAATCTTCTGGATCTTAAAGACCCAATCCTCTGCTGCCTCAGGGTCGCCACAACCGTCGAAGGATGGGGGATGCTGACGCATAAACCGATCAAGCACTGCACCCGCTCCTCCCTGCACAGCCTGCGCAGATTGGCGCTCGAGAAACTCGCCCAGTCTACCCAGCGTGCCTTGGAGCGTCCTCAGCTCCTCTCCCCTGCTCCCCTCATCTGCCTCAACATTGGGGCTACGAACTCGGGGAGGAGGTCTCACGCGTCTCGGAGCCATCTACACAGGAGACACAAAACATGAATGAGAACAATGCATGCATGCTCGACACAACTCTAAGGGTGGTTTCTTTGGACGAAGACACCGAAACTGACCGCTCTGATACCAAGTTGTAACGTCCTCAAACACAGCGGAAAATTTCGAATATAAAACATACAATCAACGAGGACATTACGAAAAGAAATACACGCACACCGGTGCACCAACATATAATATATATATGTGAACGAGTTTACAAAAGAATGTGATTACATCAAAAGATCATATACATAAAATATACACAAGTAATCACAACCACCTCAAAATATAGGGAAGCAGGATCAGGTCTCGAGCGCTCCCTCCGCCGTCACCACCCACCTAACGTCGCTCTCGGCCTGAAAGCAGACAATAAATGCCTGAGTTTCCAGGAGGAAACCCAGTATGCCAAACCCTAACACATATATGGACAGAATGGAAAATGCAAAGAACCATAAAAACACCACTGAAACACCTGCTAAGTTCCCGGGACCTCTCTCCCGGCCATAGCCAAACAACACGGGTCTCAAGGGTCCTCTCACCCCAACCCCTCAACACACGTGCACACACGGCACCGCCGGTACACTCACGGCCACACAACCGGGTCTCAAGGGTCCTCTCACCCCAACCCCTCAACACACGTGCACACAAGGCACCGCCGGTCCAACTCACGGCCAAACAACCCCCTCATTGCCTCAGTGTTACCGGAGCCACGGTTTTGCATCATTCGCCGGAGCCACGGCTTTGCCTCAACTGCCGGAGCCACGGCGACAATTATCACAATCCACCACCACGTGTCACTACTAATCGCTATAGGGCCGGCATGTCCTCCGTCGCCCCAAAAGAGCCGGCAGACCCGTTGCCTTCTAGCCAATCAATAGCAACACACACACACACCAAAACAGTGCAAACGGTCGGACGAAATCTGGCTTCCGGTCGACCGATTCTCACCCAGAGAACTGGTCTCAACCGAAAAACCCGCCAAACGGTCGACCGGCAAAGGGGTCCCGGTCGACCGAAAAGCACCAGTAAGAAAACGTTTTCGCAAACCAAACACCAACGGTCGACCGACCCAACACTCACGGTCGACCGAAAACCACCAGTACAAACCTCCAACAAAACGATCTCCACGGTCGACCGAAACAATACTTCCGGTCGACCGGACAATAAGTTAACTTAAGTCGTCGGTCGGACGAGTCAACGGGCGGTCGACCGTTAGGATGGTCAACGCCCCCAACCGACCTACAACAGTACATTCGGTCGACCGGCAAAGGGGTCCCGGTCGACCGAAAAGCACCAGGACGTCTTCCTCTTGCTAAAATTGCACAACCGGTCGACCGCCCAAAGGGCATCGTTCGACCGGTGCGAGGGAATCGCCCAAAAATACACTACGACCGGTCGACCGAACCCAAAATACCGGTCGACCGATTTTAGTGCAGAAACCGTTGTGCAGGTCCGACGAGCCTAAACGGCCTACCGTCGACCGCTCCCACTCCCACACTAACAATAGGTGAGCTTGAAAGCAAGTTTGACATACCTTAAGGCTTGAAGAAGCCTTTGAAGAAACGACGGCGAGCTTCCCACGCGAAAACACCTCGCAACCGGCGCTTCTCCGACGAACCTCCCACAACGACGATCCCCGCACTTCCGGCGTCTCCCACAGCACCCTCGCCACCACAATGCCGACGAATCTCTGATGGAGAGATAGAGAGAGTGTGAGAGAGAGATGCGAACGAGAGAGAGGGAGAGAGAGAGAAAACCAACCTTTATATACTTTTCTCCGACTCGATCTCAGCCGTCCATCTCAATCCATCACTAATCCTCTCCTAAACACAATTAAAACATAAGCAAGGGTTAGGATCTAACAATCCACCCTCCTTAAAAGAATTTCGCCCCCGAAATTACATCCAGTGCTTACCAAACAGCTCCGGATACGACTTCCGGACTTCCTCCTCAACCTCCCAAGTAGCCTCTCGCTCAGAGTGATGCTGCCACCTGACCTTAACCATAGGAATAGTCCTCCTCCTGAGCTGGTGCTCCATCCGATCCACAATCTCTACCGGTCTCTCCTCAAGAGACAAATCCTGCTGGATCTCAGGAACCTCAATCTGAATCACGTGAGAAGGATCTGACACGTACTTCCTCAGCATCGAAACGTGGAAGACGTTATGAAGACCAGAAAACTGTGGCGGCAACGCAATCCGGTAGGCGACCTCTCCAACTCGGTCCAAAATCTCGAACGGCCCAATGTACCTCGGACTGAGCTTCCCTTTCTTCCCGAATCTCATCACTCCACGCGACGGTGAGATCTTCAGAAAGACATGATCGCCAACCTCAAAAATCAGTACACGCCTACGCCGATCCGCGTAGCTCTTCTGCCTGCTCTGAGCTGTAGCTAGTCGCTGCCTGATCACATCAACCTTTTCAGCATACATCTGTACAATCTCAGGCCCGACTAGCTGCCTCTCGCCTACCTCACTCCAGCACACCGGTGATCTGCAAGGTCTCCCGTACAAAGCCTCGTACGGCGCCATCCCAATACTCGCGTGGTAGCTGTTGTTGTAGGCGAACTCGATCAACGGCAAGTGCTCATCCCAGTGCCCTGCCCAATCCAGAGTGCACGCTCTCAGCATGTCCTCTAACGTCTGAATGGTCCTCTCGGACTGACCGTCGGTCTGCGGATGAAATGCTGTACTGAACTTCAGACGAGTCCCCAGAGCCTGCTGCAAACTCCCCCAGAATCTGGAAGTGAACCTCGGATCTCGATCTGAAATGATACTCACTGGCACCCCATGCAGTCTGACGATCTCCTCAATATACAACCTCGCAAGACCCTCCAAAGGTAGAGTAGTCTGGATGGCCAGAAAATGTGCCGATTTGGTCAGTCGATCGACTACAACCCAAATCGCGTCATGAGAGCTCCTCGTCTTAGGCAACCCGGTGACAAAATCCATCGTCACGTGCTCCCACTTCCACTCAGGTAGCTCTATACTCTGCATCGGTCCCGCTGGTCTCTGGTGTTCGATCTTCACCCGCTGGCAAACCAAACACCTAGCCACAAACTCGGCATGCATGAAACGAATCTTAGAAAATTGTTATTGAAACAAACCGATGCATGCATGAAACGAATCTTAGAAAATTGTAAGAAAATCCTTATTATACATAAAAATTCCGAAAATATATATGTATAATTAAACATGAAATCCTTCAGTGGTATCAGAGCATAGGGTTCAATTTTCTAATGATTTGAAGCTATAAATAAATTTAGTTTACCATCTAAGGTTTAAACAATTCGGTTTTCCGGGTTTTTCGGTGTTTTATTGATTAATGATATAATTCTTTGTGATAATTCGTTTTGGATGTTTTAAGTGGTTTTAAAACACATCATGTAATTATTAGTATTGTGAAATAGACTTACAATAATTTCGTTTTAAGTATAAACGATTGTTTTGTAAGAAAATCGATAAAACCGAAAAACTGCGGTTCATCTTTCCTTTCTAGGAAATTGGATGGACAGCGGTTCAAAATTATTTTTGAACTTGTGGATGGATGAAAAGCATTTTTTAATGGATTTCAAAATGTTTTTCAAAGAATTGTTTGGGATTCTAGATGCTTGATAAACTAGGTTAAATAGTTTATGGCAATGTTGTATGCATGGATGCTCGAGTTGTCTTTGCAGGAAATTGTGAGTTTATATGTTCCAAATCAGCCACTATGAATGTATGTTATTATTAATATTATACAGGGGCTTATGTATGTAAAAGCCATATTCTCTATTTCCTATCTTTAGATAGTTGCATTTGCATATGAGAGGTTTTACATAGGACTTGCACTAGTCGGTTTTTATCGAATGTGAGGAGCATGTTTATTTTCTGTAAAATCTACATCTCCGGTGCAAGAGGAAGTCGCCGCTGTAGCGCATCGATCGAGGATCAAGGATCGGGGATCGAGGATCGAGGATCGAAGGGAACATATAAACTCACACGATGTGGATTGTGTGAATGTTTAATTTCTGTTTTTATAATTTCTGCTATGCATGTGATGTATGGTGAATGTTAGGATGTGTATGATTAGTAATATGCATGATAACCTAAAATACAAAATCACATGTTAAATTGTCCAACAAAAATTAAGAATCGTTTTCCTTCTTATTTCATCCACTAGCAGCCATCGATCGAGGGATACTCTTTCCGCCCTAGCGGGAGATAGCTCCCTCCATCTTTGGAAATAGTGGGAGATATAAAGGTTGTCTGTTGTTGTGCCACGGTTAGATATATGAGGTGTGTTTCACCCTAGTGAACCCCAAGTATGTTTGGTTGTGAATACAATGGATAAACGTATCTAGTATCAAATGAAAATAAGTTTTCTTAACATTACCTAGAGCCCTCGCTCGGTTTTGGGAAAAGAGTTTTTCTTACGAGGATAGGTCGCATTCCCTCATAATTAAAACGACAAGAGTCACAAAAGTTTGAAGATGCTAAATGTTGCTAAAATTCAAAAAGGTTGTGATTAGAAAATATTTTCTTACCTTGATATTGCAATGTATTTGATAGCCCTTAGCTAGTCTATATTGCAATTAATAGGATCTTGGATTGTTGCATTTATGGGCAAAATTTTATTTGCAACATTTACATTTATATTTGATATATATGCATGTGTATTAAAACATAAAATTGACATTAAAACCTGTATGATTTATTTTGTAGAAAAATGTCGAACATCCAACCTATCGTACGATCCATGATAGAAAAACACCCTTTAGCTAATGATGGCTCAAACTTCATAAGTTGGCAACTCAAACTCAACATCGTGTTAAAGTTTGAGAAACTATCTCACATTTTGGAAGGTCCAATCCCAAAATGGAATGAGAGATTAACCGATGAAGAGAAAGAGGCTAAAGCCAAGTGGGAAGACCAAGAGAACCAAGTTCACGGTCTTATGCTAGCATCCATGGGTGACTCGCTTCAAGCGAAATACTTGGATTCAAAACCCAAGAAGACCATGGAGGCTTTATCGAGGATGTTCATGGATAGTGCCCGAAAGGAGCGCTATAAGACCACCATCGCACTCACAAGGTGTCATATGGCGGAGGGAACATCGGTATCCGTGCATTTTCTCACGATGCAAGGGTACCTTGAGAAGTTGGCAAAGCTCTCTTCACCAATGCCCGAGGACATTGCTGAAGATATGATTCTTGGCTCTCTAGCCCCGTCCTTTAAGGACTTTGTGATGCACTATCACGTGCGTGAAAAAGGGGTGAGTCTTGAGGAGCTGCACAACGCTCTCAAAACTGCTGAAGTTGACATGGGCAAGGGGAGGGACAAGCAAGTCCTTGCCGTCCATGGGAGGAGCCATAAGATTGATAAAAGAAAGGGCAAATCTACCAAAAGTGGTTCAATCAAGAGCAAGGAGTAGGAGGTGCTCGTGAGAGTGCCTCGAGGGGGAAATCTCAGAAATCTCCAACTCCCAATACGGAGTGCTTTCACTGCGGTGAAAAAGGACACATCCGGCCAAATTGCCCCAAGTACAAGCAAGATCTTGACAATGGAGTGATTGAACGTCGGCGCCCCAAAAAGGCCAAAGGTATATTTGTTATTGAAATAAATTTAGCCACCTCTGTCCAAGATTGGGTAATTGATACCGGATCTTGTGCTCACATAGTTTCTAATGTGCAGCTACTCATGGATAGGAAGGAACTCGTAAGGAACGAGGTTGAATTGAAGGTCGGAAATGGTGCGAACGTGTCTGCGGTTGCACAAGGTTCTGTGGTGCTTCAATTGTGTAGTGGTTTAAATTTATGTCTAAAGAATGTTTATTATGTGCCTTCGATTAGCAAGAACATTATTTCTGTATCATGTTTAGATATGGATAATTTCAATATAAATATTTCAAATTCTTGCTTGTCTATATCGAAGAATGGTGTTTTCTATGCAAATGCATTCATAAGAAATGGTCTCTATTTGCTTGAAATGAATAATAAACAAATCTTTAATATCAATAACAAATGACTTAAGACCACTCACAAGAATGATACTCTCTTGTGGCACTATCGTCTTGGTCACATAAATGAAAAGCGCATCAAGAAATTGCAAGAAGCTAATCTTCTTGGTCTACTTGATTTTAAATCATTGGAGACGTGCCAACCATGTATAATGGGAAAAATGACCAAAAAGCCTTTCAAGAAGAAAGGTCCAAGGGCGAGTGGCTTGTTGGATTTGATACATTCCGATGTATGTGGTCCAATGAGTACTAGTGCACGAGATGGTTTCAGGTACTTCATTACGTTCACGGATGATTATAGTCGTTATGGCTATGTTTATCTAATGAGAAACAAAAGTGAATCATTTGACAAGTTCAAAGAATTCAAGAATGAAGTAGAGAACCAACTCGACAAGAAAATCAAGTCTCTACGAACTGATCGTGGAGGTGAGTACTTAAGTGCCGAATTTGACTCATACCTAAAGGAGTTTGGTATTGTACCTCAACTCACCCCTCCCGGTACACCTCAGTGGAATGGGGTATCCGAAAGGAGGAATAGGACATTGCTCGACATGGTTCGGTCAATGATGAGTCATGCGGAATTACCTCTTTACTTTTGGAGTTATGCACTACAAACTGCGGCTTACACACTAAATAATGTTCCATCCAAATCCGTGGAGAAAACTCCTTATGAGCTATGGAGTGGCAAAACACCTAAGCTCAGTTTTCTCAAGATTTGGGGTTGTGAGGCTTACGTCAAGAAATTGATGTCGACCAAACTTCAACCAAAAGCGGATAAGTGCTTCTTTATAGGTTATCCTCGTGAGACAAGAGGATACTACTTTTGGCATATCACCTCCAATCGAGTGATTGTGGAGAGGGATGCCACATTTCTAGAAAAGGAATTTCTGGAAAGGGTAAAAAGTAGTGGGAGTAGGGTTGTGCTTGAGGAAACTCAAGATACTCTACAAGATCATGACATGAATGATGACATTCAAGATCATGAAGGCCCAACTGAGATTCCTTTGGTTAGTGGGAGCGTGAGTGAGAGACCCTCGCAAGAAATTGTGAGAGAATCTCAATCATCCCCACCTAGTGTACGTTCAAGAGTTGAACGTGAACCTACTCCTCAAGAAATTGTGGAAGAAGTTCGAGAGACACGAGAAGAACCAAAAGAGCTAAGAAGGTCAACAAGGGAAAGGAAGAAACCCGATATGTATTTGAGACTTCATGAGATCATGGTACTAGATACCAATGATCCCTTGACCTTCCAAGAAGCAATGGAAAGGGAAGACTCCAAACTATGGCATAAGGCCATGGAATCCGAAATAGAATCCATGTATGATAACCAAGTATGGAGCTTGGTTGACCTTCCTCAAGGTAAAAAGGCCATTCATAATAAATGGGTTTTTAAGAGGAAGATGGACATGGATGGGAACTTGACAACCTACAAAGCAAGGCTTGTAGCGAAGGGTTTCACTCAAGTTCAAGGAATTGACTATGATGAAACTTTTTCACCGGTTGCCATGTTCAAGTCAATTCGGATAATGCTCGCTATTGCTGCATTTCATGATTATGAAATATGACAAATGGATGTCAAAACGGCGTTCCTTAACGGGAACTTGGAGGAGGATGTGTACATGGTACAACCTCAAGGTTTTGAAGATCCAAAGAATAGCGAGAAGGTATGCAAGCTTCAAAGATCCATATATGGATTGAAGCAAGCATCAAGGAGTTGGAACAAACGCTTTGATGAAGAGGTGAAGAACCTTCACTTCATTCAAAGTAAGGAAGAACCTTGTATATACAAGAAGGTCAGTGGGAGCCATGTAGTATTCCTGATCCTATATGTCGATGACATATTGCTTATGGGGAATCATATTCCTTTGCTTGAGCAAACGAGAAGTTCATTGAAATCCGCATTTTCAATGAAAGACATGGGTGAGGCTCAATACATCTTGGGAATCAAGATATATCGAGATAGATCCCGTAGACTCATTGGCCTCAGTCAACGTGCATACATTGACAAGGTCTTGGAAAGGTTCAAGATGAACAACTCCAAAAAGGGCAGTGTGCCAATGAGTATGGGTGTGCAACTCAAGAAGTCTCAACGTGCGCAATCACGTAAAGACTTGGAGTACATGAAGGATGTCCCTTATGCTTCAGCAATTGGGTCGATCATGTACGCGATGACTTGCACAAGACCCGATGTCTCGTATGCTCTAAGCGTGACAAGCCGTCACCAATCCAACGCAGGTCCTGAGCATTGGACTGCGGTCAAGAATATCCTGAAGTACCTTAACCGGACTAAGGATAAGATTCTTGTTTATGGAGGACAAAGGGAATTGATATCCGAAGGCTACTCGGATGCGAGTTTCATGAGTGATCCAGACGATAGAAGGTCGCAGTCAGGATATGTCTTTCTTCTGAATGGTGGAGCTGTGAGTTGGCGTAGCTGGAAGCAAACCACTACGGCCGATTCAACCACCGCTTCAGAAGTAATGGTTGTCGCTGAAGCGAGCAAGGAAGGAGTGTGGATTAAGAAGTTCCTTGAAGAGCTTGGAGTAGTTCCCTCGAGCGAGGGACCCATTGAGCTATTTTGCGATAATAGTGCATCTATCTCGCAAATCAAGGATCCCAAATCACACCACAAAGTGAAGTACATGGATCGTAAGTACTTCGTGACACGTGACCTCATCGACGAAGGCAAAATAAATCTGTTATGGGTGGACACCAACAGCAACACAGCTGATCCATTCACAAAACCCTTATCCCAAGCCAAGGGCGAAATGCATTTCGAGTCCATGGGATTGAGGAACCATGTAGATTGGCTTGATGATTGATATGTAATGGGGTTTACCCTAGTTATTATTGTTTTATACATTGAGTATGTATGTGAAAGAAAACTTTAATAACAAGTGGGAGATTGAAGGGAATGTGTTCTAAAAGTTTTACTTTTAAATGTCAATTATTATGAATTGAATGAGAAATCATTTTGTTCCTTGTTTATGTTATTCGTCTTTTAGAAGTGTTAAGGGAGTCCTTAACCGTAGAGCTCTAAAAGATATTGGTTTACATAAAACAAAACGTATTCGCAATCATGGTAATTAACATGGAACATTAATTACCGAGTTAAGATTGTCGTGTTGGTCATAGATCATTGTAGCTCTACAAGTGAGTGACAACACGGGTATGCAAAAGAGGAAAATATTACTTTTGTATACTGAATAGACCTAACAAGTAAAATATTATAGAAATGTGTTTCTGTGTCATTAATATTTTACTGTGTCTTTGGTCCTTTGATATGAGACTTATATCCGATCACTTAAGAAATACTTAATTAGACTAGTGTCTTGAGCTATCGATGAGTGTAGTGTAAAGACATTAGTTGGTTAAGTATAACTTTTGTTGGAGAAGATAGTTAGTCAAAAGATTATCATTGCCCCTCTTAAATGAGTTATGATATTAGTGGGCCCCTTGATAAAGCAAAGTTATAATGTGCACAGTGTGATTTGAGTTAAGTCACATATTTATAACTAGCTTAAAGAGATCAAGAAATGAATACTAATACAAAGATGACACAATGCTACTTTGTGTGTATTCTTAATATCATGAGGCAAGGGACGGACACAAGTGGTGCAATCCATCACTAAGTGGATCGGGTTTTGGTTCGAGTGGAATTAAGACATCTAACTAATTGGGAGCTATAATGTGTAGCTAGATACCGCTTATAGCTTGTGATATTAAGCTTTTAATATCGCGACCAACTTAGTTTAGATCCTCCCATAGGTCACACCACAAAACTGGGAAACAAGAAATGGGGATTTTGAGTTCATAGGATGTGTCGGGTTTCATGTGAAAATATGACACATGGGGTGAACAAGCAAAATCAAAATTATGTTGTGATTAATAACATAATTAGAATCTAAATTAAATTCATATGAGATGTAAATATTATGGGGTGTAATGGTAAATCATTACATAGGATAATATGTTACATAAGTTGTGAATTTATTACTAATCCCGAAATGTCAAATTTTGTAGGGGTTAAACCGAAATTTGACAAAACTGCAAAACCGTGCAAAAACAGGGCAAAACGGTCGAACAAATTTGTCGCACCGGTCGACCGAAAGTTCACAGTGTGAACGGTCGACCGGATTGAAGAAGGCGGTCGACCGAAAACGTCCAGTACCTTCTGGGTACGAGATGTTTATTACCGGTCGACCGATTCGTGTGTTGCGTTCGACCGAAAACGTCCAGTACCTTCTGGGTACGAGATACTTATTACCGGTCGACCGATTCGTGTGTCGCGTCCGACCGAATCGGTCCAGTGAATGATTCGGTCGACCGAATTGGAAAATTGCGGTCGACCGTTCCGTACGGTTATGCAGAATTAATTTAAGAATTAATTAGATCATGCATGGAATTGGTCCATAGTTGATTTAATTCGTGGCTAATATTATTTATTAATAAATAATGGATGGTTAGATGGAATTTTGCATGAAATCAAAATTCTCTCTCCATAATTCTCCACGAAATTCCAGTAATTCTTAAGTTTAGTTTTAGTTCTAGAGATCATCTTCTCAAGGGAACTAAAGAGGGGTTAGTAATTGGATTCTAAACCCTATTGGAGATTGAGAGACTAGCTTTTCTCTCTCCAATCTTGTTTAGAGTTTGGTGAAATCTCGGAGGCATCCGGCGCAGCGAGGAGCATCCCCAACGTCTCCGAATCTTCGAGAAGTTTTAGAGAACTTCTAGGTATGAATTTCGGAGCCCCTTTGTTTGTTTTAATAATTGTTATTGAAACAAACCGATGCATGCATGAAACGAATCTTAGAAAATTGTAAGAAAATCCTTATTATACATAAAAATTCCGAAAATATATATGTATAATTAAACATGAAATCCTTCATTACACTCCTAAAAGGATAACCTTTTTAAGGGTTCTATTACAAGTAAATTTTTGTTTGCACGACGTTGTAAAACATTTTAAGCCCATTTTTGTTAACGTTTTCCAACTATTTATTCTACTCCCATTTCATTTTTTTTGTGATTTATGATGCCATTACAAAAGGTGAAAATACTATTATCAAGACCTCAGGACCTAGGATTTTTTACAGCCAAAATGTTAAAATTATGTTTTCTTTGAGTCTCACTTTCATTTTTAGCTAAATTAGAAACCAAAGCAAACTGAATTCCGAACAAGCTCATGAGATACGATTTTTTTTGCTGTCATTATCTAGATTATGTATTTTCTCTATACCTTACAATCCAATGAGATTGATATACAGTGGCAGATCTAAAAAAATTAGATTGGGTATGCGAAATTATAAAACCAATAAAATCATATAATTTAAAATAAGATCTTTTATAGTGAGAAATTAAAAAACAATATCCAATAAAGAATATTGATTGTTTCTGGACGAAGTAAAATCAAAATTCCTTTTGAGAGTGACTATATTCTAAAAGCTGTCTAGAATTTCATCGCTAATATTCTTGTAATTATTGTACAAATAAGAAAAATCCATATTTATCTCACCAAACCGATTTTTTTAATAAAATCGTAATAGATCATGTTTTAGTTTGAAATGGATTTATGTTTGTGCGTTGATGAGAATTAAATTTATACCGCAAGTGCACGACGTCAATGAACACGCGGCAAGTACGGGTCGAACACAAGGAGGGAGAGATATTGTTATTTGTGTGATTTTCGATTGGGGATAGAAAGAGAGAAGAAATAAATTGGGTTTTGAGATTTTTGGTTTTTTAATTATCTAAAGCAAGAAACATGAACAAATAAAACTAAAACAAGAACAATGGTGGTGAATTCCGTTGGGTGGAGGTTTAGATATCGGGTTTAGATTAGAGAATTCTGAAACTTATAATAAATCACATTAGTTATAAAGCATTACATGATAAATGACTCAACATAAACTCAAGTAATCAAAATATACTAACACGAAATTAAAATAATAACTTTATTCTCTTCTCATCACCCTAAATCCGTCACCTCCACCCTTTGGAAAGAGTTAGAAACTCATGGATGGAAGGAGGGAGAAGGGGTCCTAGAGGAATTACAAAAGAAAACTAAAAACAACAAAATAAACTAACAAAATTTTATTACTAAAAAAATAGAATAAAACAAGAACTCCTTTACAACATCGTTTCGGGGCTATTTATAGCCGATACAAGGGATCCCAATATATAAACGGAAAGTACACGCGTCAATACAACATTGGTAAAAATTTGAGCACACGGATCGACTTTTGTGCGACGGAATCGCCGCAATTTGTACATGAGGTGCGGCGGAATCGCCACCTTTTTGGCTCAGATTCGACCCGGATTTTTCCTGTGTGTTTATGGTATGATTTAAATGTCATTTGTGTGTCCGGATTTATTTCTTGCCTTTTCGTTGAGATCCGAATTAATTCATTCATATATTTGGAGATCCAAATTGATTTTTCTTTAAAACTTTTCCAAAATAATATTTTGATACTTTAATTTACAGTCGGGTCCTCGGCTTTTTGCAATTAAGTCCCTGACTACTTTTGTGCTTAAGTCCTTGGTCTTTTTGTAATTAGGTCCTTGAATGCTTTTATGCTTGGATGAACTTCCATTTGAATCCTGATAATCTTGAACTTGGTCTTTATGACAGAAATGAGTCGCTTGCACGCATTTATGCTCGGGATATGGGTAATTTGCATTCAGGTCCATGTATTCTGTAAATAAGACTAAACACATACCTTAGTAGCATTTATTGATATAAAATTAATCTAAATGAGAGACATATGATGTAATGTATGCAATGCATCAAATACCCCCACACCTAGATTTTGCTAGTCCCTAGCAAAACAGACTATAAGAGAAATGAAAATAGGGAAATCCTAACTCACTTTCGTAGGAATCACGGTTGCACTTAGCATGTGCAACAAGCATTTAAACCCCCAAGTTTCCTTAGAGGACGAGTTTTGTCTCGTGAGGGTTTTCAGTTGACACACCCACAAAGTCTTAATTCAACATTCCACTAATAACTCTAAATATCCACACCTCAACCTTATACATCTCACTTAGAATTCTTGCATCTTAGAATTCTTGCATGCTCATTATACAAATCTAACTTATGAAAATTCTGACTTGGTCTTTGTTCCTCCAACATTCACACCACTAACCCTTCTACACTTGTTATCACTTAAATTATTTTGCACGCCTCCTCTGGTGGTGAAGTATCATTCGGATCAACCATGTCATGGAACATTCTCCTAAATTTGGGTCTTGAGTATCTTAAAGTATTTTTTTTCTTTTTCCGTGATTCAACACATTTGCCTTTTCTGACACTTTTACCCTTTTTGCATTCGTGTAGCGAGTTTGGTCGATAATCCCGAGCTGGTAGACTCAAGTTACCGGGTTTTAAGATACCCCTACGGACCAGTGACTCGAAGTCTTGAGCTTTTGTAATCATTTTGCAAAATGTGCTTTCCTCACTTTATTCCTTTATTTTTTTTACTTTTATTTTCCTCAAGGCTCAATTGCTATTAGAAGTCCACACTTCCCGGTATATTTTCCTCAACCTCTGCTTTTTATCAACCACTTCAAAGATTTGATTCATCCAATTTAAGTGCATACATGTCTTAAAGGGTAATGAGTTATTTCTTTGGAACTTAGATTTATGTCATAGTTTCTACAAGCAGAACTATATAATAAGGAACAAAAACTCAAAGCAATTTGTACTTGGGTTTTGGTGGTTCAATCTTAAGCTATGTTATGAAACAATAATTTTTTTTTTAAATAACAGAAAAATAAAACAGATAGATAGATAAATACCCCTCACACCTAAATCATGCATTGTCCTCAATGAATGTGAGCAAGATACTACATGGATTTATGCATGAAAAAGGAAAAGATCTCACCAACGTGAAGTACGAAGGAAAGTTCATGGCTATGTTGATGGACAAAACCCGAATTCCCTCAAAACCTGTGAGATACTAAAGAAGAGATTCAAATACGGGAAACAAATGAGGACCAAACAAACGATGCTCACTGAAGGAGTCTTTTATTGTACTTTTTTGAAATATATAACTATGTACAAACATAAGTTCCCATCTTCATTTGTCAAAGGACCTCAAAAGGGAACATGACACCACGCGGGGCCAGAATATTCATGCGTGGCCCCCCTTCACAAAGAGCACAAGAAGAAATGAGAGGTTCATGAATTGGACGCAAAGGCGTCTCATACAAAGATCAAACTGAAAGAGCTTGAACCTCTCGAGAGTTTGGGAAATATGGGGCAACGGAAGAAGAGTTTCTCCCGTTACGGTGCTGAAGTTATGATCGTCAATCCAAACTCTCCAACCAACTGGCTGGTGCGTCGGAGCGAGGTCAGGAGCCTCGTTAGGCAAGTCCGACTCACCAGGTGAACATAAAATGGGTCTCATACCCAAGGTATCCTCCAAGGAACTCCTAATACCCTCATGAGCAATGTAGTCGTTTGATGTTCCATCATTTCCAAGATGATCAGGAACAATAGTGAGAGACAAACTCTCATCAGGTTGTGTAAAATTGAGGGTGCTAGGGAGCTCTTGCTCCACCGGAGGTGAGTCCTTAAGAGGCACAACATGAAGATCATGTGGCTCAAGGGCCACGGAGCAAGAAGATAAGACACAATCCTGGGCCGACTCATGATGAAATTGGTCAATTTTATTCGCAATGTGTATCGAATCCTCCACTAAGTGATCGTGAATTGAAACCCCAAGTCCTTCAGACTGACTAGGAGTTTGGCTTTGAAAGATTGTGCTTTGAATTTGTGGATGTGGTGGTGGTTCGATATCAAAAGGTGAATCCTCATGTTGACACGAAAAGTTACTCTCCTCGCGTAATTGCTGCGACATTTGACTTAATTGCAGTACCATATTTTCTACGGACTGTTGAGTGGATTCCATGAACGTAAGGAAAGTTTGTTCCAGGGAATCAAGTCTGCGGTCAACTATGAGGTTCAAGTCAGAGCTTGGAAAATTTTGAGGTTGGGTGTTGATGGGCTGAGAATAATGATTTGAAGTGGGGTGTTGGTAGAATTCTGGGTATTCGGGAAGAGGATACTGAGGTGAAAATGAAGTATAAGAATTTGGATATGAATTGTCTCTCCACGAATCCATCACTCTTGGGTTGTACGTGGATGCGTAATAGTCATATTGAGCGTTTTGGGAAAATGTATGCTCATACTCAGGCTCTGGGGGAACATAAGGGTATTCCCTGATAACATGACCACTCAACCCACAACAGTCGCACGGTACGGCTACTGGAGCCACTGGTGCACTCATGTTGTCAATCCTACGCATGAATGAGGCAAAAGTTTGTTGTAATGTCTCAGTTTGTTGACCAGCATATGATCCAACATAATTAGATTGTGGTCTAGCAGTCGGTGTCTCTCTCATGTTACCCCAATATGAAGATTGCTCAGTCACACAATTAGGATTGTCCCAACCATATGGGGTGTTAGTCTGAGCCACCCCAGGTTGCATGGGTCCGGAATACCAGGACGAATTGTCATGGTCCCAACAATGATATGGATGGTTGCCCACGTAACCTTACATCTTCACAAAGAACTCTAGAGTCGACCACTCTCACCACCACGAGGCTATACTCGTAAAAAGTGCTCGACTCGACCCTAAAAACGCTACCAGAGAGTGTAAAGGGGAGGAGACTATAACGTAGAAAAATGTGAGAAGAAGATGACCCAGAGGAGAAGGGAAACTTAACTCTAAAAGATAGATAAGAGGGTTGGTCAGAAGTTTCCTAAGCAAGCACGGTTCAAACAATCCTAGACCTAGTGTTGCTTAAATCTAGACGACTCCTAACTGGTTGAGTCGAATTGATTTGCTTGATTCACCTCCCTCACTAATCAAACCAACTTGGTCAGACCGTGTATAGCTAGTGGGGGCGCTTCCGACAGAGTCGGTGCCAATTAGACAACCACTTCGCTTGGAAGACTTTCGTCAACACAAAAACACTTTCTAGATACCAAATTAAATTCGATCAGCTTCAGGTCATAGCAAGTCAAACCAATCTTCTCCTTAATTGAGTCTGAGTCCTTAGGGGCCAATGTCTAATTGATTTTAATTTTAAGGCTTGGGTGACACTTTAGGATTGTGATTTGTGGGCCACGGAAGGGTGATGAAATCCCCACCGTATCTTTTCCTACGGAGTTGCCCTTAAGATAGTTTAACTTAAATCTAGCAAAGATAGTCAAACAATGGTCTTTAGTAGGGCAATTGCAAGGTTGTATGCAAATTAGATTATATGCTTCAATGCAATCGATAAAAACCGCGATACGTACCTTGCCTCCAGCACTCTTCAACAAGAATTAATTTGCAAGAATTTAGCAAGAATAATGCAAACAAAACATTATATGATGCATGCGCTAAGTTCTTCTAGTTTTGCCAATTTTTATGTCAGAGTTGAATTATTGCCAATTATGGAATTTAAGCTTAACACGTGCAGTTCTACAAAAAGGAAATTTTCCGAAACTAGAAATTACGAGGAAAAAGGCAACAAAGGTTACCTACGCAATGCTCAGTCGGGTTCACCGCCCGCTCTCGAAATTTCAGTAGCTCCACGCGTCCACCCAGAGATGGTGCTAACCCCAGAAAAAATTGAAGCCCAGATGCTTCAAATGTGCGGCGATTCCGCCGCAGGTTCTTCTTGGTATGCGGCAATTCCGCCGCCCTTGTTGCTCAGACTGCGTTCAGATTTCACCGCACGCTCTGTTTTCTCCTGAAACACAAATCCAAATACTTAGATCGCGCACAAGATAAACAGAATAAAATCGAAATCAACAAAAAAAACAAAATCTGCGTCGCCTCCCCAGCAACGGCGCCAAAAACTTAATGAGAATTAAATTTATACCGCAAGTGCACGGCGTCAATGAAGACGCGGCAAGTACGGGTCGAACACAAGGAGGGAGAGATATTGTTATTTGTGTGATTTTCGATTGGGGATAGAAAGAGAGAGGAAATAAATTGGGTTTTGAGATTTTTGGTTTTTTAATTATCTAAAGCAAGAAACATGAACAAATAAAACTAAAACAAGAACAATGGTGGTGAATTCCGTTGGGTGGAGGTTTAGATATCGGGTTTAGATTAGAGAATTCTGAAACTTATAATAAATCACATTAGTTATAAAGCATTACATGATAAATGACTCAACATAAACTCAAGTAATCAAAATATACTAACACGAAATTAAAATAATAACTTTATTCTCTTCTCATCACCCTAAATCCGTCACCTCCACCCTTTGGAAAGAGTTAGAAACTCATGGATGGAAGGAGGGAGAAGGGGTCCTAGAGGAATTACAAAAGAAAACTAAAAACAACAAAATAAACTAACAAAATTTTATTACTAAAAAAATAGAATAAAACAAGAACTCCTTTACAACATCGTTTCGGGGCTATTTATAGCCGATACAAGGGATCCCAATATATAAACGGAAAGTACACGCGTCAATACAACATTGGTAAAAATTTGAGCACACGGATCGACTTTTGTGCGACGGAATCGCCGCAATTTGTACATGAGGTGCGGCGGAATCGCCACCTTTTTGGCTCAGATTCGACCCGGATTTTTCCTGTGTGTTTATGGTATGATTTAAATGTCATTTGCATGTCCGGATTTATTTCTTGCCTTTTCGTTGAGATCCGAATTAATTCATTCATATATTTGGAGATCCAAATTGATTTTTCTTTAAAACTTTTCCAAAATAATATTTTGATACTTTAATTTGCAGTCGGGTCCTCGGTTTTTTGCAATTAAGTCCCTGACTACTTTTGTGCTTAAGTCCTTGGTCTTTTTGTAATTAGGTCCTTGAATGCTTTTATGCTTGGATGAACTTCCATTTGAATCCTGATAATCTTGAACTTGGTCTTTATGACAGAAATGAGTCTTTTGCACGCATTTATGCTCGGGATATGGGTAATTTGCATTCAGGTCCATGTATTCTGTAAATAAGACTAAACACATACCTTAGTAGCATTTATTGATATAAAATTAATCTAAATGAGATACATATGATGTAATGTATGCATTGCATCATGCGTGTTCTATTATTATCCATAATATATATAATATTCTTTATCTTGAAAAATCTTTACTATAAAAAATATAAGAATTATGAACCAGATGAAATCTCCAACCACACAAATCACATGGAAGTTCCCCACCATTAATCTAGTTCCAAAATATAAAATACAAGAGCTTATTGAGATTAGATTACTACATTGTGTGACCTCTAGTGTATTACTTGCGGTACCAAGGGTTTTTGATATTTTTCCAAAGAATTGGGTATGCATAGACCTGGGTACCGGGCCGATGGGTCTCGTATTTTAGGTATTTTGTAGATCTTTTAAGGGGTTTTTAAAGAATTTTGGAAATATTTAAAAAAAATAAAAAAAATAGTTTGGAAGGGTCGGGCCCGACACGGTCGGCCATATCCCTGATGTATGCAATACTTAGGGGTGTAAATGGGTCGGATATGGAGCACGATTATGGTCATACTCGTATCCGTACCTGCCTAACTAAACGGGTATGAGTATATGCTCATTTAAATATTGTTGTACCCGTACCTGTTTATTGCGGGTATAATTAGGTATTACGGAATATTAAACGGGTATGATGTAGATATAATGAGTATTGCAGGTATAATTTTCGATAATAAAATGAATATTTTTGCTAACAAAATTCAACTTAGAAGAACATAATCTTTGGATGAGAAATATTTAAGCAAAAAAAATGCTAAATTTACAATTTTTGAGATTATGAATTAAACCAAAATAATGAGAAATCACCAACTTTCTCCCAAACAAGTCTCGAAACAACCACTTTTGCAAACAAAAACCTCACTTTTTATTATTTTAATTATATATTATATATTAATTAAATAATAAAATGGATAAATGAGTAGACGAGTATGATAGAGGTATACCCGTACCCGCCCCCATTTATTAAACATGTAAAGTGGGTATGAGTAAACATGTATAATTTTTTAAATGAGTACAAAATCATACTCATACCCTCTTAGTAAATTGGACGTGTAAACGGATAATACTTGGCCAGTTATACCCGTAAAATACTCCAGTGGATTATTAACAATAACGAAAACTTCACTTAAAGTCATATCGTAAGTATCAATCATCCAAAAGTCACCGTAGAAGTCTACTGGGGAAAAAACACAGAAGCTGGACGCCTCTATTAACCATCTTCCTGAAACATAGATACCCTCAGATACACCTCATCATACTTCGTGGGTGGGATGTTGATAGCATTACGATGTCTTTCCTGCCTCTCTCCCCCGATGTTAGTTTGAAACGGATTTTTTACGGATGTCACGTTTAGACGAGAAGATGAGCTAGTAGTTCTCTATTGATTTTGACTGTGAAGGTGAAAGAGGACAAACAACTCATGATCAAAGTGGTGGAATCCTCGTCAAAGCCTTTGCATCGGAGCACATATTGTATGAAGGGCCATTCAAGCCTGTCAAATGATTTAGGTATGTCAGTTTTAAGAGCGAACTACTCGTAGAAAAGTTGACAAAATTTGAAGGAATGGAGGATTTCATGCACAATGACGATGTTATCATTCATACTATGGTTTGGAACATATGCAGATTGGGTATGATATATGAGGGAGGAGCTAGAGATCGGGTTTGAGATGGTTGGCATGACTTTTGGCGACAACTCCGTAGAGGGTGTTTGTGAGGCTAATTGGTGGGTAGTGATTAGGATGTTTGGGGGTCTTTCTTTTGGGAACGAGGGTTATGGTGGAGCGATTGTGGATTGAAGGGAACTCTTTGGCGAGGAAGATGTCTCTAAGGGCATAGTTAACTAGGCCCGAGTCCCCCCCAACGGGTGGGCGGTCGCCGGGAAGGCCTCCCGGGGCGTCTGGCAGGGCATTAGGCGTCCCGGCCATTGGCCCATTTTTTTGTTTTTTTATTTTAGTGGAGAATTTGTTATTATAAGTAATTGATAATGTATTGGGTATTTTTTTATTAATGTGTTGTGATAATTTTTGATGTAATTAATTTGAAAAATATTTTAAATATTTAAATATAATAAATCAAAGTTAAATCCATATTTAATGCTTAAATTAGAAAATATATTAATACCACAATATCATAGGAACAATACATTACGGTACGAAATACAAACTACACGTAATACATTGTCGTACGAAATACACGAATTACAAACCAACAAACTACACGTAATATAAACTACTCGAAATACCATCTAATATAAACTAATAAACTACATGAAACCATTCTCTTCCGCCCAGTCCATGAGTTTCACAATCATTTTTTGATCCCGCTCCGACGGGTTGTCATTTTTCATCAAAGAGTGAAGTATGTCGAGCTTAGTTTTTTTTCATATCTTTCAAAATTTTGCTCCGACTTGAGGTGGTGACATCATACGGCTTATGGATCTAGCACTCCTTCTTTGGAATACCGAGTTCATCCAATGACTTGAACGTCCTGCAACAATCTCCGATTTTCGACGACATACTAGAAGGCCAAGCTCCACCTGTAAATTATGAGATAAATGATATTCAATATGATATGTGATACTATCTTACAGATGATATTTATCCACAATGGGTCGCCTTCATCCAATCCATCCTTCACCCTCAAACCCCGAAGCCCAGGTTGTTTGCTGAAGTCCAGGAGGGAACGCGTAAAGATGTAGAATGTACTTTCAGAGTGTTGCAAGCGAGGTTCACGATCATCAGAAACCCGACTCTTGCCTTGAGTAAACGTATTATCCAAAATAATGACAACTTGCATCATTATGCATAACATGATAGTGGAGGACGAACGCGATTGTTACGCTAATTTTGGAGATATTCGCGAATTTATGGAATATCGACCTGGAACGTTTGAGGAGGAATCAATGCAATATTCGACCGATCGTATAGTGGATATTCACGATTTTTTTGCCAATCAAGATCGGGTGCGTGACAAGAATCAACATTTGGATCTGAAAGGTTATTTAATTGAACATATATGACAACGCTACAAACGATGAGCGATTTGAAAATGATTTAACAAATTTTTTAATGTACTATTTCGAAGTTCAGTTTATGTAATATGTACTGTTAATTCTTAACGTTGAATGTAATATTTCCGATTTCAGTTTATCTAATATGTAATGTGGTTTCCTAATATTTAATAATAATTTCATGATTTAATAGTAATTATTAAATATTTTCGAGTTAAAGTAATTAAATATAGTAATTAGAATTAGAATTATATAAAATATAATTTGTTGAATGTTGTGGAAGAATTAAAATTATTTAATTAAGAAATGATGTGGAGGAAAGAGAGTGTAGGGTGAGTGTGGGTAGCCCGGGCGTGGTTAAGAGTTTTTTCGGGTGGTTTGGGTGAGCTGACGTGACAGAGAAAGAAGCTGACATGACAGAGAGAGGGAGCAGAGTGTCAGGGGGTAGCCCAGACACTGTTATTTTTGCTCTAACCCACTTGCAGATGTCGGTGCCAATAGTTTCCCAACTTTGCTTGAAGATCTGGGCCCATACTTTTATTGTTAGGCATTCCTTGCCAAATTTCTACATCAGCGGGAGGATGGGTGAGGAGGGCAACCTCAAAGTCAGGAAGGAGATGGTTGAATTGGATAGATTGAGGTAGCACGGGGAGATTGGAAGTCTAGAAAAGATCCAACAAGTAGGTGTTGAAGGTGACACAAATTTGTTTGGGTGAAGAGACCCAAGTGTCGTTCTTGGTTTTAGTCCAGGAACGTTGGAGGTAAAATGTTTTGGGTGCTTGAAGTATTACACTGTGGGAGATTAAGTTTTGGAATCCCTACCGGTGTTACCTTTAGCTTAGGGCAAGCCCTAGAGTGTAAATACATGTTACCGGACTCTAGTCCAGTTGGACCCAATACACATGTTGTCACTTATAAACTTATATGTGAACATAATAATCGGATATAACACTGAATATCTAAATAACACATATCAATATATCAAACAATCTCCTCCTATGTTCACCATACAACATATACATATAGGTGCATAACAATTGTCATGAATTTGTTTCAAGATCAAGCAAATATATATATAAAGTTTTAGAGTCCATTTAAACTCCTCTGATCCCAACATCAAAGAAAATATCTCGAAATCAGTTCACAACCAACATATGCATATCATGACAATATAAGTAGATATGTCTAACAACATAGTCTTACAAATATTAGATATGCTTAGTGTTCACAAAACATACACAACATATATGTAAGCCCGGAATAAAATAGATTCCATCAAAATTTGGCACTACAAGTTAACTTTAAATTCCCTCACACACACCGTAAATGATATGATCATTCACCAAGCAGGTTATCCTGGTCAGGATCCCACTCAAGTTCTCTTCCATCTCTATCATCCACTGTAAAATGTAAAACATGAATTTCATGTAAGTATGAATCCAATCAATTTAATTCTACTACTAGTGTCTAGTTCTAACAGATGAACTTAACACAACATCAAGTAGAGAAAACATGTATCACAGTCTGAAACAAATATCATGTTCATAAGCAGCAAGCCAGATTCATATACAATGAATAAGGTCGTAACAGCTTGAATTACAAAGAATCATCCACTTAAGCTTATTAGTAATGTAATGATTATTGTCTAGTTTCAATTAAGAATATGACCAACAGTCACTTGATCACCTTACAATAGCCAAACATATAATGCCAAGTTTCAATTAAGAACAAGACCAACAACCTTCTTATGCAAAACAACTATTCATGTTTCAATTTGGAATGCCACAGTTACCAATCTCTTAAAATCAAACATCAATTTGGAATGTAACTATTTAACCAGGATTAGTTCAAGTTGGTTGGATTGTATCATCAGATTTTGAATGACACAAGATTTCCTAGGTTGAACGGATTGGTCAGGTGAGAGTCACCTACATCAGATTTGGAATGAGACAACTTCTCCTTCCAATATGTTAGCAACTATGAGCATCGATGAAACATAACATTGTGCTTATCATTTTGGCAACAAACAGTAGATTCAATAATTCAAAATACACAATGACAGATAGAATAATGATAATAATGATGATTAAGACCTATCTCTCAAAGTCTTTAACCCCATTTCCCCCACTATTTTGAATAAACGATCTTTAGGCATACACTTTGTAAGAGCATCGACCATGTTATCCTTCAATCGCACATCAACCAAAGTGATAACTCCATTTTCTTTAAGATAATTCAACAAAGCATGTCTCAGTCTCACATGTCTTCCTTTTGAATTAAAAAGAGCATTATTGACGACTTGAATTGTTGCTTCATTATCACAAAATAAACTTAAAGAATAATCCTTAGTCCAGTCAAAGGAATATCCATAATCAGATTCTTTATCCATTCTGCTTCTTCGTCGGTTGAAGCTAGAGCATATAATTCTGATTCCATAGATGACAATGTGATACAAGTCTGTCTCTTGAATTTCCAAGTAATAGCAACTCCACCCAAAGTGAAAACATATCCACTAGTAGACTTACTATTGCCTATTTTTGAGCACCATGAGGCATCAGAATATCCATTCACAATTTGAGGAAAACCAGAATAACATAGAGTATAATCCTTAGTACTTTTAAGGTATCTCATCGACCTATCGAGGGCATCCCAATGCTCATTACTAGGATTACTAGTAAAACGACTCAACATGCCAACTGTAAAGGCGATGTTTGGTCTAGTGCAACTCATGGCATACATGAGACTACCAATCAGTTTAGAATATCGTAACTAATCCACGTCGGTCCCTTCATTTGGACTCAATCTTTTATTATAATCACAAAGTGTCTCAATCAGTTTGCACTAACTATATCCATAGGTAGAAAGTAGTTTCTCAACGTAATGAGATTGGCTAAGGGAGATTACTTGTTTTTCAAAACTTACTTTCATACCAAGTATGGTGTTAACAACACCAAGATCTTTCATGTTAAATTCTTTAGCTAAAATAGTTTTCACGTCACTCACTACAGAATGATCGGAACTAAGAGTTAACATGTCATCAACATACAAGCAAATGATGACTATCTTATTCGACAAAAACTGATGATCAAGGCATTTATCTGAATAACTGGATTGAAATCCAAAACTCCTTACCACATTGTCAAATTTAAGATGACACATCTTAGGTGCTTGTTTAAGGCCATATAATGATTTGTTTAATTTACATACTTTGTTCTCAAGGCCTTTTACAACATACCATTCAGGTTGATTTATGTAAATTTCCCCATTCAACCCACTATTTAAGAAAGTTGTCTTTACTCCATTTGATGCACTACAAAGTGCTCAATAGAAGCCAAAGCTAAAAGAATTCTCATAGTTAATAGATGACACATAGATGAATAAACATAACAGTAGTCTATTCTACTATGTTGCCTATAGACTTTAGCTACTAACGTGCTTTATACATGGCTATTGATCCATCACTATTCAGTTTCTTCTTTAGTACCTATTTACAACCTTAAGTCTTTGCCCCTTTTGGCAAATCGACTAACTACCAAGTTTGGTTCTATAGTAAGAGCTCATTTCTTCATTAATGACTTCTACCCACATCAAAGATTCCCTAGATCCCATTGCTTCCTTATAGGAGAATGGGTCACCCTCTAATTGGTAAGTGACAAAGTTCTCACCAAAGCTCTTAGGAATTCTCTCTTTTGTAGATAATCGAGCTGAAGCCCCACCGCTGCTTGAAGTATTACACTGTTGGAGGTAAAAGGTTTTGGGTTTCGGGTGCTTGAATTATTACACTGTGGGAGATCAAGTTTTGGAATCCCCACCAGTGTTACCTCCAGCTTAGGGCAAGCCCTAGAGTGTAAATACATGTTACCGAGCTCCAGCCCAGTTGAGCCCAATACACATGTTGTCACCTATAAGCTTGTATGTGAACATAATAATTGGATATAACACTGAATATCTAAATAATACATATTAATATATCCAACAAGGAAATATGGTTCCTTGTACATCTAGTTGTGGCTGCTAGATGAAACAATTTGTTGCTAGATGAAAGACTTTGATGTTGCGATCACCTTCGCACAATCATGTGAGCTTGGACCTTTCCTTCCAAAATATTTTCTCTTTTCGAAGAATTATCATTGTAATTTTCAAAATAATTTTTTTAAACAACTTCTCATTGTAAACCTCATTGAAAAATATTTCTCATACTAGACATGTTGCCACCATGTGACAACATGTGACAACGGCATGTCTTGAGTTGTGTTTACAGAACCCGACATTTTGAGATACTAAGTTCTATAGAAATAAAGAATTTCACAGAACTCGGCAATTGAGATGCCAAATTCTGAGACTTGAAAATTTCTTTGCACAACCAGGAGTGTGCACTACTTGTTTTGAGTTCAAATTAAACTCGACATTTGCAATATCGAGTTCATGTCCCGAGTTCTAGCACTTAGGATTTTTGCTCTACAGACAAAAGTGTGCACTACTAATTTGGAGTCCAAATGAAACTCGACATTCACAACGTCTATAGTTCATTTCAAAGAATTTAACATGTACAACGCCGAGTTCTAACACTTAGAAATTTGATTGCTAGTTTGGAGTCCGAATTGAATTCGGTGGTTGCAACACTACGTTCATTTCATAGAATTCGGCAACTTAGACGTCGAGTTTTGTGAGACAATTTTGGAGTTCAAATCATTGATTTGATTGATAAGTCATTTCCTCTTAAATTCGTATAGTCTTTCCTATTTAAAGTTTCAAATCATTCAATCACATTCATTGATGAGTTTCATTAATCAATCGAAAGCATAACCATAAAAGAAGCATTTGAGTGATTTTTTTCCAATAAATCTCAAGCATAACAAAGAGTTTGACATCATAACATAAAATGTAAGCTCATGCTCGATAACATTGTGCGCGACCTTCTACCTCAAATGATTTTTCAATCTCTTTTTCTTTTTAAGTCGTGTCTGAACACGTCATCTACTACGCCCACGACCATCACCTCGTCCAGCATCTCCTGTGTCCTATGTCAGACCCTCAAAGCGGTGGGATCCTAGTTGAAGTCATTGTGTTGGTCGTACGAAGGGTCATTCTAACATGTCAATGCCCTAGGTATGTAAAATATTTCCATTCTAAAATCAAAGAAGTTATGAAATGATAATTTTAGACTTTCCTCCATTTCCTTCTTGCCAACAAGACTGATTTTATTTACTCTACTATTCACCTCATTTTATTTCTTAAACATTCCAAATGAGATTATTAAAATTTAATCCCTCTTATTAAGTATCTCAAGATTAATCTTTCGAATGACAACCGAACTAGACCCTGACGGTGAATTCCTACAAATTTAAATTGTAGACTTTGTAAAATAAAAAATAAAAAACCTTATATTTCATTTCACATCGAACCCACACTACGTTGGCTTGCCTCTCTCTGTCGATTTGGTAAATCCCCACTCTAGTTTGCCCTTTAGCCCCTAACCCTAGCCCTCCCTCCAACCACCCCAATCCAAACCCTCTTGCCGACGCCCTCCGCCACCTGCTCCGACGCGTCCAGGTATAAACACAGTTTTTGTCGTTTCTATACACCATTGAAGCACAAAACATGCCAATCGTAAGTTATATTTGCATTGAAATTTGCAGAAATTTGGATGTTAAGTGGACTTTAGTTTCGTATTTCGGTTGGTGTACTCTGGCGAAAATCGTCGAAGGTCGCCCACTGAGTTTTTGTTGTTTCGAAGTAATGAATTTCACTGGGTATTTAATTAGTTATATGTTTAGTGTGTTTTTTTCTTCGAAAGAATGGGTCGGCCCTTGACCGACCGGGAACTGGAATATAGAAAATTGGGTCGGGTCGAATTTCATAAGGATTTGGGAAACTAGAGGACTTGCGATAAGCTTGTGTAGTTATTGAATGTGCTACTTTGTTAGTCGTAGTGGATTGAATGGCTGAATCATATGTCAGTCCATATTATTATAGTTTTAAGTGTTGACATAATCAAAGGTTTATCTAATAGTCTCTTGGACTTTGCCCACACTTTAGAGGCAAGGTAGATTGTACACACTTTCTAAAGTGGTAATTTTAATGGGTCGGACTACGAACCTGGCATGTATAAGTCAATTATCATATGTATAATTCGATGTCATTAACTGCAAAAAAGCGCATTCTTGGCAAGTATGGACAGTTAGACACTTGACCCTTGTTATCACCCCTAGAGGCTGTGAGAAGTTTAAATCAGAGTAGGTTATAAGGGAATGCTGATTACTTCCAACCTAAGCGTGGGTTGTAAAGTACGAATGCTAGCATGTAAAAAGGTTATTACCTTTTTACATTAAACCTTCAGACAACAACATAACTTGCCGTCAACAAGTAGGATAAACCACCTTTCACGATGTTTAAATGAAATTTGCTTTGATGGTTTTAGACTATTTCTGACTAGTGAGGGATGAAAGGCTTTCTTCTTCTTGTTGTTGTTGGTTTTAGACTATTTATGGTGAAGTGTCTTTGTAATTGTAATACTAAAAGAATTTTTGCAGGTTACCGAATTTGTGAGAGAAGGCATCATAGGTGTAAATTTTGAGCAGAATGGGTGCTCTTGGTCGGCAGAAAGATAGCTACAGAAATGTTGATGCCTTTTCCGGGAATAATTGTGCAGAAGGAACTTCTGCTAGAACAAGACCAATCAGCTTAGAGGAGGTTTTGTTAAGAAGAAAAGCAAAGAAAGTTGAAACTGATGCACGTGAGCCATCTAGCAAGGCAGTGGAAACTTATGATAAAAATGACTCCGGTGGTGGTTCCACTCAGTTATCACGTGATATCAGCCACACACGAAAAAGTAACTCCAGAGATGCAGCCTTAGGTGGTTCCGGAAAGAAACAAGAAATGCTAAATGACATGGGTGAAGATCGGTTACAGCACAAACATAAAGAAAAGCAAGATCAAGAACCTCTCAGTCATAAAGAGAAGCAAGATCAAGAACCTCACAGGCATAAAGAGAAGCAAGATCAAGAACCTCACAGGCATAAAGAAAAGCAAGATCAAGAACCTCACAGGCATAAAGAGAAGCAAGATCAAGAATCTCACAGGCATAAAGAGAAGCAAGATCAAGAACATCACAGGCATAAAGAAAAGCAAGATCAAGAACCTAACATTGAGCTGAAGCGTAGGCACGAGAAGAGCAGCAGTGAAAACAGAAACAGGAATGCAGCAGGAAGTCAACGGAGGAATATAACTGGTGATTTCAAGGGTGATTTTGACAAGCAATCCAGAAGCAAGCGATCCAAAGACGTGGTTGATAAGGATAGAGATAAGAAACAGGAGAAATACATTGAAAGAGAGAACAGAAGTAGTCACCAGCATTCTAGGGATTCAAGAATTAAAACAGACTTAGAAAGATCAAGTGCAAGGAAGAGTGATTCAAGCAAATTTCAGGATCAAGAACACTCAAAAAGAAGTCGAAGGCAAGAAGAATCAAAGTCTAGAAGGAAAAGATCAAGAAGTCAGGAACCTCACTACAGAAGGGGAAAATCTATTTCACCCCCACCAAGGGCTCTCAGGCCTTCTCACCGTGATGGTTCCTCGTCTCACTCCTTTAAAGGTACGTCGGAAAGGCGAGATTCTGACCTTGATAAGCATAAGACATCACAAGCTGGCAAGTATGAAAATCGAAATTACCGACAACAGGGTAGTGGGCTTGGTAGTTATTCGCCAAGAAAAAGAAGAGTTGAGACTACTGCTAAGTCTCCATTGCTTACACACCATTCCCCTGAGAAAAGAGTTGCAACATGGGACCTGCCTCCTGCAGGCACTAAGGCTAGCAATATGCAGACATCATCAAGTACTATGCAGACTCCCCACACTTCTTTGACTGCTGCATCTTCAACACTGAAATCCCAATCAACATCTTTGCCAGATTCTGCTGCAACATTGTTGAACATGCCTGCAGATACCATCGAACTGACACAAGCAACACGCCCTATGAGGAGGCTTTACATAGAAAATTTACCATCTTCAGTGTCTGACAATGCTGTGATCAAATGGCTTAATGGTACTTTGTTGTCTTCTAGCATCAATCATGCTCAGGGAACACCATGTATCAGCTGTATTGTAAGTGATTGACACTACCTATAACAATAAATCTTTAATGTTGGCTGTGATGCGAAGTATTTTCAGCTGACCCCTTATATCCTATTCTGTTTATAGGTAAACAAAGATAAATGTCAGGGAGTTGTTGAATTCCTGACACCAGAAGATGCTACAGCTGCGTTATCTTTCAATGGCAGATCTTTCTTTGGGTCCATATTGAAAATCAGGCGCCCAAAAGACTACATTGATGCAACAGTAAGATTATCTGTTATTCCATTCTTTTATGTTCTTATACCATACCACTTAGGTTGCTTGTGTATTGGTCCGTAAGAACAATTTCCTGTTTTTTGACACTATCTGCTAAAGGATTTTAAGGCGAGTAGTCGACAACTAGTTTGCCTGGGGCTGTCAGGCGACTAAGCAGATTAGTTGGCCAACTCTTGTTGGTTTCCTAACGTGGTTTGTTTTCACCCAAAGAACCTGATTTTGACTAACTTAATCAATAATATGGGCCAATGAGTAAAAAATAATGATTAATACAATTCAATACTTCAACTAATAATGAAGAGGAGGGAGGGTTGGGAATCCACTGGAGGGGTTGCCGACACCGCTGGAGTCACGGAGTGGGCTGTTGGTTGGGTAAGTTAGCTGCAGTCATTGGTTTTTTGGGTTTGGAATTGGTGGTTGAGGTAACCAGTGGGATAGGGTTTGGGATTTTCTTTGTTGTAACTTGGTAATCAAATCCTTAAACGGGTTCTTTGTGCTCAATACTCAATCTTAGACTTAGGGGACTAATGCCTAGGAAATACTCAATCTTAGACTTACGGGATTAATCACTAGGAAATTAGTCAGCCCCAAGGTGAGCTCGTGAAATCTACAAACATTAGGTGATTGGACACTCTTCACCTTTTTTTCCCCCTATCTCTTTAAGTATTTGTGCCATTATCTGTCATAAATGATATACGCTGCATACCACATAAGGTGATGGCTGTGGATATTTACTGGTGCATGGATTGACCATTTGTCTGGGTGGTGCTGTGGTTATTTGTTTTGGGGGTGTTTTATTTTTTCTTTTGGAAACACGATTAAACCATGGTGATAAAAGTTTGAAGAATTTAGCACTCTTTTGTGGTTAGATATAGAACAAAAAATCTCAATGACTCATGCTTGATGCCTCTTTGCGTCATAGACAATTAATTTCACTAATTCAGAGGGTCTTTCTTCACTCCCACTATTTCGTATTACCGTATTAGTAACGAGGCGAAGTCTGATTTCAGTGAAGTGAAAATATACACAATGCAACTATTTTTTTGCCTTGCGGTCTCGAAGTCCATCAGTTTTCTTCTTTTTTTCTATTTCAAACTTTTTCCTGATAATTTTCAGGGAGATTTTTCTGTTTTATACGTCTCACTGAAATATAAGCCCTGTCTGCAATTGGCCAAGCTACACTATTTTCATGGGCGTAGATAGACTAGTAAATACCAAACTCATTCCTAAATTAATATTCTTCCTTTTACCCTGATGGAAATCTCTTTTCATTTTTATTTACTTCAGTGGGAATCTGTCTTTGCACTTGTGTTGTTTTATGTTCCTTTTTTTGTCAGGACACACTTCTGTATTTGATTATCTATTTCTTTATGCTGTTTACTTGATACAGTTGCTTTTTGTGATTGGTAATTTTATGGTTCCAACGTGCGAGTTGTTTGTGTTCTATTATAGTGTATTTCCAAATCAATTATTTATTAAACTGTGTAGAATCCTCTGCATGATTACCTACTAACAAATGTCTAGAAATCACTTTCCTGATTGAATCTATGTTACTCGGGCACATGGTTGTGAATCATCTAATATCTTTTGATGCCATTGAATTTATTCATTTTGCATCTTACTCTGGTTTTTTTGTTTTGGCTAGCTCTAATTTTCAGTGTTGTCTATTTTTGTGCTTTGTACCAACCATAATGATTATTTCTATATCAGATGAAATTCTGTCTGACAATCATGTTGGAATCTCTCTTAAATAGGGTGTTTGTATTGGGTATAGCATAATTCACATTCAGGATGCTGACAAAGCGAGGACCTTTTTAAAGCAGGCTTTGAGGTCTAGTGCAAGTTGGATGTGCTTGGAGCATATTTATGGCTTTACTTTCAGTGACAATCAAATCGACCAAAGATACACTCTTGTCGAGAAGGCAATTTGGTATAGGGACCTATATAATTTCTTGAGGACCTTTTTTATTTTGAATATGGTACCTGCTTGGTTACCCTTGGATCTCGTTGACCTTGAGGAAATATTTGACGGTAAAATACTAAATTGCTGTTTAAGTTTACTGCTATAGAAAGTGGCTTACTTTGGCGGTGTTTGATTCATCAATTTCTAAACCAGCATCTTCAGGTTGCAGGATTATTAGGATTCTGTTTCTCTGCTCATAACTTGTTAGGGATTCAGTGCTATGGGGACATTGATGCCATTTTGTTTCCATGCTAAATAAGTACTACAAAATATCTTGTTGTTGTAAAGTTTAGACATGAAGAAAGTAACATGATAAAGGCTCTTATAACGAGGAATATGTTTTAACTTATCAGAAATTTGCTAGCAGCCTCTCTAATTGTTCACATATGATATGCATTTGTTACTGATAATTTAAAGCCATAGTTTGTGCCTTAGTAAATTCATACGTGTTTATTGACCTTAAGTTTTCTTATGTTTATGTTGCACTCTAATATATTGATCCACTTTTCTCCTTTTTTTGTCTTGCCAAGCGATGATTTTTGTTATTGGACGGGTTAACCTTTTCCTTTTCCTCTTTTTATCTTTTGTTGGACATTTGTACCAAATGGTTGTAGTTTTCTCTTGGAAGTTGTATATATTATAAGATGTTATAAACCTTACCATAACATATGTGTTATTTGTCTTACAATTTCGTTAATGAAAAAATTGCGGCATCTGTGGGTAGTAAATAGCATGTCCCGGTGTGTTGAGATAGTCAGATGCACTGTTGATTCTGTTTTTTTAAGTAAGTTTTTTGATAGCACATGATAGATCCATTAATGCAACATTAGCTTGGAATAAATTATGAAACTATTTTTTGCCTTTTTGTTTTTATTTGGCCCGGTAAAGTTTTTACTGTTTGACCATGCTCAGGCATGACTGGTTAAAAAGATAGATGACCACCCCGTTATATGTCTAAACATATACTCTAGCCAAACTAACAAGAGAAATGTTCCTTTAGCCTTTTTCCTTACATTTTGATTTTGATTTGAAATTATCTTTCTTTTCCTGCTTCTTTGGTTTATGGACTTCATCTTTTGAATACGGTTATGTAGGTCAGTATATGTTATTCTTGTTATTTATGAATTTTTATCACAACTTATCATGAAATTATTCCATTTCTTGTGTTGATTGTTTGTCTGTATCCTGAATCCAAAGTCCAAGGTTTTGCTTTGATGGCTGCCTATTAGTATACTTTAGATAAGAGAGTCTTGATTTGTTCTAGAAGGCCAGGTTTTGAAATGTTATGGTGAGAGTTACATGGTTTGTTTTTTGCTAAATTTAAGGTAGTTTTTTCCTCTGCACTCTAGATTACTTTGATTTCATGTATAATATGCATGTAAACCCTCAGCGGGTTTCCTGAAGCACCTGAGCAGGTTTGATGTTCACATTAATATAGTACCTAATCATCTAACAAGGATAGTGTCTGATACATATCTTTTCTTTTGAGTCCATTTACTGAATCAAAGTAGTTTGCACTATTGTCAATGACTAAACAATCAGATTGTTCTAGCGATATGTTGTTTCAATGAAGGGCTATGTTTCAATGAAGGGCTATTTTGGAGACATACCGTGGTCTCAAAACATAGTTGCATATGGAAAGTTAATGGAAATGTAAACTGTACTGTTCTGGCAAGAAAAATTGTGCCTCTTCAGTGATTAGATATTGACTCTTAGATCTAAATTTGGATGTCAATACTAAAGCAGTGAATCTAGATATGGTATTAAGAAAATTAAGTTCACCTTTGAGTGCGCTTGGAATAAGGATCATGATTCAGGGGAAATAGTTTTGAGGGAAACTATTAAAGGAGTAATATTTTAGGAGGGCATGCAATCACTGGGTATAGGTTTGGAATACCAACGGAATTGTTAATGAAGGAATTATTTCGAAGTATAAATTTTGAAGTTGGACACAACATGTGACGTGAAACAACTTAATCCGACACAACCCAATTGGTACTGGTTGGATCGGTTTTTGGATTTAGTTTAGGCAACATGTATTCCTAGAGAAGAGAAAAGGACAAAAAAATGTATTATCCTATAATTATTACCCCAGGGGGTCTCACCTAATTGTTCCTCCCATCCCAAACACTCTAGGATGATCTAATAATTACCCTCTTAATAATAATTCTCTCCTTACCCCATCCCAAGCATGCCCTAGATAAATATGTTGCTAGGTAATGTCCTTTCTTTGCATATCTAGTTCTGAGATAACTTCCTTGTGTTGTTAAAATAAATTAGTGCTTCCTTTCAAGACGATTGTACTCACATCCAGTGCATGGGTGCTTTAGAGTTTTAGACTATCTATTGATGAGGAAGAATTTATGTACGAGCTTTGTTATTTAGAAGCAAAAGTAGTGGATCTTGAAGTTATGTGTCAAGAATATTGTGTCAAAGTTTAATGTGTATGTGGATCGAAGTTCTCATCAAAGTTTATTGGAACATCCTTCACCGTTGGAAGGTACTGGTCTGTGAACTAGGCCATGATCATTGGTTTGTGAGACACTTGAAGACAATAATATCAAATATTGCTTGTTGTCTGTCTTATTTTTCTAGAAATAGTTAACTATTGACCTACTATTACTCCTAGGATATGGCTGGACTCAACCAATATATTGTTTTTCAGTTTTGTGATGAGTTACACCGATAAAAAAATTTGTGATGAGTTACCATCTTTCTTTTGTATTTGCTCCTTGTCTAGATTTTAATAGTCTATAAGCTCATACTTTTGTGGTGACCTAGTTGTATATCTTTCATTTGAGATCGTAATACTTGTTAAAGAAACCAAGTATCATTTTTAAATCCTCTATCTGCTTTTTTAGTCAATTCTTCCTTTCTCAAAGTTATATTGTCATATACATAAATGGTCAGTAACTTTACTTCCTTGCAGATTGGAATCCCCGATAAGCCACGAAACACAATTGATGCATATCAAGCCAATAATTCGAAGAATGCAAGCCTTTCAAGTAATGTGAACCGCACAATATCCGACATTGTGAAGGATTCACCAGACAAGGTAGAGCAATGGTTTTCTATTAGAAGGATCAAATCTAGTGACTAGTAACTCTCTTTCAGAATCCTCATGCAGTGCTTCAAAAAATTCAGTGAATAAGAATATCATTTTCTATAATTCACTGCACTTTTATAGTCTTCAGAAACTTCCACTTCATTATTCTTACTACAGCCATTTTGTTTTGTTTTTATAGTGCTGTGCTATCTTAATATTAACTAATTTCTCCGTGACTCGCTTGTAGATTGTCATAGCAGGAATTTCAAAATCTCTATTGCCAGGCATGGTATGTTCATTACTTCATTGTTTAGAGTCTATCTAATCACCTGTTTAATTTTCCGAGAGCTTGGTGGATAGTGATGCCATTTCACTCTCATTATAACAAATTTGTTATTGTTCATACAGCTCATGGAAATTGTCAGTACTTTTGGCCCTTTAAAAGCATATCATTTTGAGATAAACAACAAGCTTAAAGAATCATGTGCATTTCTTGAGGTACATACTAATAGTCTAACTGTAATATATTGAATAAAGTCTATATATGTGACACTTAAATAGCAGTAACTGTCTGGTTACAGAAGTTTTTATTTATTTCAGTATGTGGACCAATCAGTCACTCTTAAAGCCCTAAGTGGATTGAATGGAATGAAACTTGGAGGGAGAATGCTGGTTGTAGCTAAAGCTCTTTCCGTTAGGGAGCCAGATGAGGTAATGTAACATTTAATGCAATAACATTGCATGCATGTACTATATGATGCAATAACTTCCTTGACTTCTATTATGTAATTGATTTTGTTGACTTGAGAAGTGTCCAAGATTTGTAGTTGGTGAGATACTGAGATATTTCCACATTTTGTAGCTTTTATGATCATAAATATCTCCACTTATTACCAATTAGTTCTGAAATATAAGGATTATATGTTATGAGGACTTCTACAGTTAGGGTCGTCAATTACTCAATCGTGTCGTGTACTAATCATATCATGTACACAGTACGCCAATATATACAAGACACTAATCCAGATTCGACCCTTTTAATAATCGTATTGATGACCCTTTATCCATATCCGACCTGTTTATAATCGTGTAAACACAATCCGACCCGTTTAACATGATTAGTGAACATGTCCTGTGTACGTGCTAGAGCACAATACATCCAATACTTGTAACCATTACATGATTATTAGCTATTTAATGTACCATTACATAATTGAAACAACAATAATAATAGTAAACAATAACAAAATTTAACAATCAAAATAACGGTAAGTTAAACAACCACAATAATAGTGGGTGGGCAGTTGAGATGAGGAGTATGGTATGGGTTTTGTGGGGTTTAGGTTAGGGTTTTTTTTTTTTAAATTCTTTTACTGGGTGATCAGATCTCTTGATCCGATTAATCGTTTACATAGTGAGCTGACTAATCACTAGAAGGGCCCTAGGCACCCCAGCGACTGTCTAGGCGGACTAGGTAGCTGCCTTTTCAATCACTGGAACTAAGGACAACATACCTCAATCATACCATATTAACATAAATTAAAACAACAATACAGTTTAAAGCACACCAGCCACAACAAAATGTTATTACACGTATTCATGAACCAAAGTACTTAATTAATTATGGTGTTATTCGTGTCTACCCCCTTAAATCCATATCTGTCCTGTTCATTAATCATGTTACAAGCTCAAAGCCATTTATTAGTAATGTCACAATTTCTAACCCATATCCACTATCTTTGTGTCATTTTTGTGCCTTGCAATGGTGTCGTATCAAAAATTGATGGTCGTAACTACAGTGCATTTTATCTGTGTTTTAGCATGACAAATAATTCTGATCCCACATGGGTAGTTTGGAAAGTAATTCTACATTGATTCTGGAAATGTAGTTGGACTGGTAAATCCTGGGGTTGTATTATTATTTTGTATAGATGAATTAGGCTGATTGAATTACGCTACATGTCAGATCTCTGATAGGCCTAGATGTTGGGCCAGCACATCCAATTTGATTTTAAATTACAATATTGGGTTCAAATTATGAAACAATGGATAGTTCTATATCGTTAAGATGGGTCATGGTGTTCTGTGGTATGTTAAGTTTCCTCCATTTAGCGACGATTTAGTCTTGAAATTGAATCCAAACTACTTTGAATAACTAGTGGTTATCAAGTGTGTTGTCTATGTGTCTTTTTAGGAGGGAAACGGTGGGACTTTTGAGCATGTAGAACTGTTTTTGCACAAATCAAATTCAGATTTTAGTTTTTCATCTTCCATGATATGCAAACTGATTGTGAAATTGATTTCAGCATATCATCCATCACCTAGCAGGCTTCATCGATCTGATTATCCTTAATTTGTAACGACATTTTCCTGCCATCACTTCTCCATGTGGCCTGTTTTATGCATATGCTTAGGTATGGTGTTGTAAATTGAAAATTGAGGTCATGTGAATTGCCAAATACCCAATGACAGATTTATCTCTCTGTCTTTCGGGTATAAAACAAAAGGGACCTCTACTGAACATCTTGAGTTAACACATGTGATTTCCACATGCACGACAAACCATATAGAAGGGTGATGCCTCGAACCGGTCGTCATTAAATGAGTTCCTCTTTTCTTTTCCCCGGATTGAGTTTAAGACTTGCAGACTTTTGCCTGGGAAAAGGAACATTTGAATCAACCATGCTCAAAAGGCGTCAGCTTTTACTACAAATTCCTGTTCCAAATGCTTGAGACTCCAAATGGCGATATGGAATGTTCATCATTCCTAAAATAATTTAGCAGGTGGAATCCACTGTACTCGTACGTCCTACCTGCTAGACTAATCAACCTTCATTCCCAAAAATATGCTTCGAACAATAAATGAATAAATTACCATGCTAGTTTAATCAGAATGCATCTTTTATTTTTCTCAACATCATCTGAAATGTATGGGGGGGCTTCTGTTCAGGAGAATGTTGGAAGTCATGCAACTTATAATATTCCACAGCACGTGATGCCACTTCTTCAACATCCTACAGCGATCTTGAAGATTCAAAACGTGGTATGTATTAATTTATGGCATTTAAGTTCTTCCCTTATTTCTAAATATCCAGTAATATTTTTCTGAAACTATTTTTCTTGTCTGTAAATAGTTCACACTTGAAGAGTTTTTAAATCTGTCTGGAGCTGAACTTGATGAAACATTAGAAGATATTCGGTTAGAGTGTGCAAGGTTGAGGTCTTGCATTTCCTTTTAATCCTAGTCTCTAGTTGAAACAATTCTGAGTGTGTTTTGTTGATGTCTGCAGGTTTGGCACTGTGAAGTCCATAAATGTCGTGAGGCCTACTGACAACTTCAGCGTTGCGACTGGAGATCTCGAGAAAAACTTAGATAAGCCTTTAGAAGCAGGGGTACAAGTTTCTAGAAGTGATTCCAAGTCATGTGGAAATGTTGAGCTTGAAAATGAGCGCAAAGATGATGAAAGAGTACCACATAATTCAGCATCAAGTATCGAAATCAAAGATCGTGAAAATAAAGAATCATCTGGTCCTTCACCAGTTGCAAATGATGCAAATAATGAAGCTCGCTTATTGGGGCATCTTACTGAAGCCCCACCACCAATTGGGGATGCAGAGGCTAACACCATAAAAGAGGTTTCAGACATCGTGGCAGATTCAATTTTTGAAAACCAAAACCCAGGGGATAAGAAGACCAAGGAAATCCTCACGAATGTGGAGAAAGAGGATAAGATCAACAAAGAGGGTAGCCTCTCAAGTTGTATATTCGAACCTGGAAGTGTTATTGTCGAATTCTTGAGAAAAGAAGCTTGTCAATTGGCAGCTCGCATTTTAAATGGACGGTTCTATGGGGACCGGACAGTGGCTGTTAGTTACATTCCTCATGATGCCTACAAATCAAAATTTCCTTGATGAGGAACTTTTGCCCATACAAATTGTTATTTCACAACTGCACGCTGTTTCGAAGTGCCCACCTGTTATGTAAGACTATGGAGTTGGAAAAAGTATCGCATCATGCGATGGTCGGTTATGAATGATTGCAGTTGTCCATGCTGGGTGGTAAGCGTTTGGCCTCTGTAAGTTTACAGACAATTTTGTTCTGGTAGGTAGTTGAAAATTGAAATCAACACCCCCTGTAATATTGTTTCGTTTGAAGTTGTAGGCTTAGCATTTACACATATAATGTTTAGGCCTTTTGGAATATTGCAGCATTATCATTCGGTGCTGTTAGATTGTTGGTTAAGCAGAATTTGATGACTTTCTCGGTTTCACTTTTGATTGGGCAATTGTTGTTTTCTTTTCTATGTTTGCGTACGATTTCTGTTGATGGTGAGTTCTAAGTCCAAGTCTCCTTGTTCAAGAATACTGTTTTGGTCCAAAGCATGTGCGGATTGGAATTTTTGTTGTGTCCAAAACAATGTTGTTTTTCCCCCGAAGAACAGTTTTTTCGATGGCTTGCTGCCTTGCTGGAATAGTATATTTTAGTTTCTTGCATATTTTTCATTTTTGAGGAATTGATTTGGGACTTTGGGTTTTGTTTGGCAACCCAGTTTTGTAAACTCGGTTTAAATTTAAAAAAAAAAGTTATGATAGGGGTGGGAAAATGTATTTTTCATACTAATTAGTTTTTTAAATCTGATATTGTTTGAATACACCCATAATAGTGCACGGGTTTTCTAGGCTTAAGTTCAAATCTGCATCTTATGGCCTCCTATCCATTTTTAGATAAACTAGACCATCTTGTGCGCCACCAAAATGCCCAATGGAGTCGTCCATGGACTAGATGGATGGAACCCTTGAGGAAAGGATTTTACTTCTAATTTTTTTTGGGCTGATTGGTCTACCAAAAAACCTTGCAAAAATTTAGAATGGAAGTTACCTTAACTTCACAAATTTGTACTTTGGATCTTTAAGAGAAACAAATTGGTACTTAAGATGTGATTGATTTGCTTAGAAGTCTAGATAAATCTAATATTTTGACTTCTGAAATGACTTGTAGGTGATTCATTTGCAAGAAAGATTAAAATTCTGGAACTAACCAACTAGAATCCTACTTGATAGGAACTTCATCACTTCCACTCCAAACCAGCGAAACAATCTTTTGTTTTCATCACCACTCACAAATGATGTTTCCCCTCGCCGTAACAAAAAAAAAGATGATTTTCCTCCACTTCATTAGGTTTTATGTATTTGTAATAATCACCAAGAAATTAAACACATGTCTAAAACTAAAACTTTATACTTTCGTTCACACCCTACAAATCAATTACATCGATCGGAAGTTCTCTTCTACTCATCATTCATCAATAACATGGTAGTCTAAATTCTAGTTTGCTTTCCACTTTTACACAACCAATCGCATCCTGAATTCTGATAAACAAACATGAATGATGAGGGAAGTGGACATGTAAACCACTTGTACGTAACATTTTTTGAAGTCTATCATATCCATCCTGAAGCAATAATGACAAGGAAAATCACATGAGATGAGACCAAAGCTGAAATCAGAACTCAGATACTTTGGTGGGGGATCGCAACAACTCATCCCCATCCGAGTGGGCCATAGCTGTCGGCTGCACTGCGGTTTGCACGGACGCATCGTAAACTCACCCACTCAGATGCAGGCTTGGCCCATTAAACACTGTGCACCAACAGTGGCTTAATAACCCACCACACTGTTTACTTGGTTTACAGTGTCATCTCATGTCATATTTGCACTTGCATATTGCATGGGCAAAGTCCAGGTTGGTCATTTTTTTCGAGAAAGTTGGAAAAGAAGGCATCTTTTCTGCTTTTCTTTGAAGCTGTGAGAATAATTTTTGGGATGTTTTAGGAAAGAATGATTTTGTTTTTACTCTAGTTTCAGTGTCGGTCATCTTAAATATCAACCGTCATTGAGTAAATGCACTAAGGTACCCGAAAAAGAAATTATCAAGGAAAATGTTCAAAGCCCTTTTGTTGTAGAGATATACTACGATGATTTTAATTTTTTTATTATTGCAAACGAGAAAGGAAGTCCACGATTGTTACTTCGAAATGAAAATGTTACCCAAAGGTGTTGCTCGTACTTAGAATTGCTTGTGAGATCTATTTTATGCAACTTTAAAATAAATGCTAATAAATAAGTTGAATCATTGTCAAACCTTTTGGACCGTAGTACTGTGAACATTAAGCTGTGAACTTTCATCTCAAAACAGAATAACGCAAACAGAAGATTCAAGAAATTAAGGAGAATATTCCCTCATTTTTCTTATATAACAAAGCCCTGTAATTTCTTTAAGTTTAAGTGTTGAGTGTTGACCTTCACTTTGATATTGCCTAATTTCTTACCCTTAAAATTATTTTCTTTATCTTTTCTCCCATCATCGAGTTAGAAACTAATGTATAGCCACTACTTAGAAACCAATACCGCTAAAATAACTACAGGAAGCCCATAGTATATAGCCTAATAAGTTGCAGTTCACGGTGAGCCATGAGTGCTTTACCTTGGGTAAAGATTTGTAGTTACAGAGTACAGACAGGAAACACTGTTCAGGAGCATGCAACATGAAACAAGTCTGTGCAAAGAATTAGAGGCAGCATCAAAGATAAACATAGGAATAAATTTATTTATAAAAAGACTGATTTTGTTCTAGCATCAAATCATTACAGAGAACCCATTGCTTAAGAGAAATGGCAATAAACTGCACTAATGGTTACTCCTACATCTAAGTCGGTTAGAATTAGAGAACTAAGCCACAGCTAAATATAAGCTTGCATCTTCTTTCCATTATTAATTTAGCTGTTCATTCCCTCATCAAGGTGCTTGGTGGTGACTGTTCCAACAAACTTGAAATTCCAGGAAAAGATTTATGGTGAAGATGAGGGAGACAACTTCAGGAAATTCGGAGTTGCACTTTAGGAGTTCATCACCACCCATTCATATCGGCCAGGAAGTGGGCAGTCGTTTACTGGGTCAAAGTTATACCTGTATGAATAACAAGAAAGTATAGGTATGAGATTAGAAATGCAACTCATAATCAAACCTTAAAGCCCAAAATGTGTTCTCAAACTTTGTCTCATAATGTAAGACAAACAAAAGTAGGGCAAGCAGAAGATTGTAAGTTTGCATTAGCGAAAGGAGTCATACTTCTCAATAAATGTGCGGTGTTGCTGTTGCTCGGCCACTGCAAAAAAGTCTTCCATTTCAAGGGCTGTAGGTGTTTTTATGGCAGCTTGACTCCGTAATCTTCGGTTGGATGTATTTGACGAGGCAAGTCGCAAGACAGGATCTGGAGTACCTAACTTATGAGAATCGAGTATCACACTACATGGTGTGGTTTCCCTCATGTTCCTGCATCAAAACAACAAAAACTCTTATCATGTATCACTCCATAGTATTACAGAAAAATTCCGAACACAGTTGGAGAAAGCTCTCTCCCAAATCCAAATGCTGATATATGCTTGAAGGAATGAAAACAATGACTTAAGTTCCCACCCCAACTGAAGCATTCACTCATAGAAAAAAATAAATCATTATTTTAGGTGCAAAGTTATTTAAACAAGTAGCAGAGCACTTTAAAACTCATGACAACTTGCGGTAGTAAACCATGTTCAGACAGCCAGGTTCTGCTCAAGTCAGATCTCTCATGATTGACAATAAGGTGCTCTAGCAAGCATAAAATATAAATGAGCCCTGGATATCATATGTCAATACTGAATCAAACAAGATAAAATTATTGTAACATGTTTGATCAAATCAGTGTTAAAGGGGGCTCAGCCAACAACGACCCTGATGCAGATCGACCTTCAGCCTCATAGACCTCGGGTAGGAAGATCACCCAGTCGCCCTTCCTCGAGTGAAATACAAAGAATCGACGAACTGACATGGGCGGAAGAAGCAGAACGAGAGCACTTGGAGTTGCTGGAGGAGCTAAGGATGGAGAAGGCTAGACGCCGCAACTTCTTAAAGTTTGGACTGGTGCGACCTTCTCCTTCCTCAAGGACCACAGACTCCTAGATGGCTCAGCTTCACTGTGGGACATCTGACTGTTGATAATTGTACTAAGCTACTAGGCTTGTAACATGTTTTTGGGTTTTTTGGCCTGAAACTTCTGTGAGATTCGGCGGATGTCATTCAGTTTATATTTGGAAGATGGGGGTTGTGCTTATAACCCTTATCAAACTTTCTTTTATTAATGTTATCTACCTTGTATTCAAAAATAAAATAAAATAACAAGATCAAATTATTTCCCAGGTATGAAAATTGTCATGTGTTAGCAAGCATGATACCAAGGATGCTTAAAACAGTCTGTAGTGATTAGATATCAAACAAAAATGTGGTGGTCCTGTTTCAACTTCAGTTAGAGAATCTCACATGCAAATTATCAACTGGGTTTTGAACCTGCTCTATAAATGCATGACTAGCTACATCATCAGGGACCGTGATTGCGATAAACTGAACTAACATTAGTCAAGTGAACTGAAATGAATCAACAAAATGCGACCACCAAATACACAAACACAATTGAAACCTAAAAAAAAACTAGAAAAAATGGAAAGCATGTCTATGCTACCGACAGAAAGTTAATCACATTAATGGAAATGAAACTGAAACTGAAACAAGTACAACTTCTACCAAACGTGAGATTCCTACTTGAATGCAAAAAAACACATTAAGAAACAATAGCAATAGCAAACAAAGACATCAAAACATTACTCATGGCGGAGATTACGAAATATATGAGTAGGAACGTCTTCATTTCTGCCAAGGAAAACAAGATCATATTTTTGTCTCCAAATTGTATTACAACACCAAATGAAACCTCCTGAAGTTTGATTTTCAATTTCATACCACACAAAGCAGGAACACCACTCAAATAAACTGCAAATCTTTAACCATACAAAATGTAACGAAAACGATTTAAGCCGAGTTTGTATTTCCCAACAGAATCGTTCCAAACAAACCGCAAACTTAAACCATAAAATCAAACAAAAACACAACTACAACTAACACAATCCATTTAATTCCTATCTTTCTAATCCAACCACCAAAAAGGGGGTTCGAAGCAAATATTGCATTTTCCCTTAAATCGTCCGAAATTCCTAAATCACGACCAAACCCTAGAAAACGAAAAAGGCCTGACCTTTGGGTGGTGGAGTCGACTTCCTCGTCGTCGTCGTCCTCCTCATTCCGCCTCGAAATCCTAGAAGCCTTGGTTTGGGTGGGTTTGCGCTGGAGGGCTAGGGTTCGAGCGCGGGTGAGGACGCCGCATAAGGGCGCGACGACTTCCATTAACGACACTTCGCCCGTCGCCTTCGTCTTCCGAAGGTATCGCCCCATTTTTTTTATTTTTTCGGGTTTTGTTTTGGATTTTTGTTCTTTTTTTTGGTGGAGAAGAAGAAGAAACCAGAGTGGGGGAAAAGAGAGGGAAGGAGGAGGTATTATAAAAGTGGGCGTCACGAGATGGTATTTTCACGCGATTTGGTGGAAATTCATCGTGAGAATACGAGATTATAAGAATGAGAGTTGGGGTGTTGATTTTCTCTTCGAAATTTGAAAAGTGTAAAAAACAATGGAAAATGTTTAGCGGACGTCGGCGTCCTCGCTTGTAAAAAGACAAACATGCTGTTTAAAAATGGTCACCCGTAAGTGTAAAAAAGTACCTAAGAAGTGATGGACATGATAGCTTTTTGGCATTAATCTATATTAATTTTGATGATTAATCAAACTAATCTTAATCAATCAAAGTGAGCAAACACGATTACATGCATTGCATACATACTTGTATACTTGCAATTATCTTAATATGTTGATCAAAATAATCAAGATAATAAGCATTGAGACAGAGACATCAAGACTCAAGACTTGTATTCAAAGCTTTGGACCAAGACATGTAATTTTTCATTTATTGAGTTCATAAGGTTTAATGTAAATTTGAGCACTAAGATTATGTCACGTCAAGATTCGGTAAACTGAATCCCTCACGGTCAACCGAAACATTTCTAGTTCGGTCCACTGAACACCTATGGGATACCTGAAACATACCTAGTAGACGATAGGATGCTCACTAGATTTGTCCTAATGGACGACCGAAACACCTTTGGTTGACCGAATAGTCTTGGACCATTTTTGGACTTTGCTCCAATGGTCACATTTGAATCGAGCCTTAGAGTCCAATTGACTTGTCCTAATACGGACGACCGAATATCTATCGGTCAACCGAGTCCTTCTTGGCTTTAGGCGCCTAACGGTTATTTACACGTGACACTTGGCCGTTGTAACCAACAACTATTTGAGTATTAACTGTCAGCGCAAAACTCATGCTAACTTCGGTCAACCGAAGCATACAACTCAACCAAACTTGAGTAATCAAAGTACAAACAATTTTACTGTCCACCTTGGAACGGTGAACCGAAATTAAATAGGGCGAACTTAAAAATAGTTACTGGAAGTTGGTGAATGGTGATCCAAGTCCTATTCGGTCAACCAAAGCTTAAATTTGACCAATCCTTTTACCCTGTTTCGGACTACCGTTTCTCACGCGGTTGACTGAACATGCCTCGAATTCTGCCCGAGCTTATTTCTCATTGATCCATTTCTTCACCAACTCCCCAACGACTCTCTAAGCTTTGAAGCCTATATAAACATCAGTCAAGAGACACAATCAAGACCTCAACAATCTCAATTCATCTATACTCTTTGTGCTCTTATTTCCCAAACCTTCAAAGCTCCAAATACACTCAAAACTTCATCTTCACCACTTGCATATTCATTCAATATCAATATTTAAGTGTGCTCTAAGTTAGAGTGTTAGATTGTGATTCAACTTCTAAATCCAAGAATCAACAAAGTTGTAAAGCTTCGAGGAAGCTCCCTACCTGGTTGTGAGAGGAGATACGAGCGATGCGAGGATTGTTCGCGATGTTCGGTATTGTAAACAATGTTGATCTCGGCCCGAAACGGAGATCAGTTAGTGGAACCGTAAGTGAGGCTCAAAGGATCGAGTGAGGCTTGTGAGGAGGACTAGGACTGGGGTGCGGTGCCGAACCTCTCTAAACTCCGGTGTCGACGATTTTTGTGGCTTGCATTGTCTTCTCCATTAATCTCTCAATTATCGTTTTAATTCCACAATTAGTTTAGTTATTAGAGGGTCATCGATCCTAACAGGACAAATCCCTTGTTTAAAAATGACAACCCCGCTATATAAAAAGGATCAACACCATGTTACAAAAGGTAGCACGTCCTAGACGCTCTGCGTCCGCCTATAAGGATTGCGTCCGCCTATAAGGATTCAATAACAATTAACGACTGCTTCTTGAATTTAACTTTGTTTTAAATTTTGACTTAGGATTATTCTTGGGAAAATCATTAAAAAGGGAATAAAAGGGAATATATAAACAATTGACAAATCATTTACATAGAGGAGTCAACGTTTTACAAATCGAAAATTACAAATAGACGGTTAGTGTGTCTAAAATTCCAAGGGTTGTTTTGAAATCGATATAGTTTAGGAGGACAGATTGAGTTTGGACGTTTGAAACATAGATTTTCTTGGTAACCGTGAAATCCCTTGATTCTCTACTGAGCAAGCCATGAGTTGAAGTTGGGTAGGAAGTGAAGGATGTGTCCTTTAATCAAGATGACAATGAATAAATAGTTTAAAGGTAAATTAATCTGATTACATTAGGGGTCGTAATGTTTAGCTAGAAACCAATTACAATCTACGTGTCAATTATTGTATGCGTTACTAATATAATAAGATCCTATAAGGGTTACACACATTAGAATCTATGGGCTAAACAAATGGTGGCTAAGGGTCCATTAAGCTCACTTACCTAATGAGATTAGGGTTAGCTTAAGAGAGGTCTATAAATATATGGAAAAGAAAAGAAATCCGTGAGCAATCTATTTCTCTCCTAAAACCCTAGTCGTTCCCCCTTCCACCACCAATGAAGAAGTTTGTTCTTCCATCCCTCTCGTTCTAGCTAACGTGTTGGTGGAGTTTAGTCTGTGGTTCGTGTGTCCCGAGTAGAGTAATCACACTTGGGATTCTCCGTACCTCTTCCGTGAGCAAGAAAAAGGCACGCATCAAAGGTATAAATAGTTGTACATCAGTTTTCCTCATTATTATCATGTGCATAGATCTTGGGTGGTTGATGAATTTAGAAATCGTTTCTATGTTATTTTTCCGCTGCGTTTTTTCATCGTAACCCTTCAGTGGTAACATAGCCTCGTGCATGTGATTTTAATGGTTAGTCCGAAAGAATTTATTTTGTATTGATGCTTTGGTTTTGAACATTACCGAAAGAAAAAAAACATTAACGTTTAAAAACCTTGGCTTTGAAGCTTGGTTTTGAACATGAAAAGAAAAAGTAAAAACGTTTTTGTAGGATTTCGTGTCCCTATGTATGTATATATTTTAAAATTTTAATACAACATACAAGATCGATTTTCATATTTTCAACAATTTCTATGTACATAGTTTTGTGAGTATTCTAATAGCATGCAATCCTACATTTATTAAAATAAATCACAAAGGTAGAATCATACCTAAAGGTTCTCTAAAACCTTCTTGAAGATTCGGAGTCGCGTTGCCCGTTGAATCGTCCACGGATTTGCCTCCGAGTGTTCACCAAACTCTAAACAAGATTAGAGAGAAATGAGCTAGTCAATCAACCTCTAACAAGATTTAGAATCTAGCTAATAACCCCTCTTTAAGCTCCTGAGATTCTTATCTCTAAAACTTAAATTTACTAAGAGATTTTCGTGGTGATTAGGGAGAGATTAATGAGAGAAAGAATTTTTGCATTAGTTGTTAAACAAGTAGGAGTAGGGGTCTTTTTATAGTCTCCCAAAACATCCTTATCAAGAGCTATTCTTTAGCCATGATCCCTTGTTTATTCTCTCCTAAATTAATCTCTAACTTCCACATAATCAACCACAAAAAATGTTTTAATTAAATCTGGAATTAATCCACCCATGATCTAACTAATCTCTTAATAATTCAGGTAGAATCGTTCTTGTTCAGTAGACCGAGTATTATTCGGTCAACCGAACCATTCAGTTATAACACGTGTTCGGTGCACCGTGAGCTAGACGGTCGACCGTATCCGTATGAGAAAAATTCCCTGGAAGAATTCGGACGAACCACGTCTTTTACTCGTTCTACCGTTGACCCACCAGAATCGCTCCTGGGACATAGTCATCGGATGACCGTGTCACCTTCGGTCTACCGAAAATATTACTTCCCGGTTGACCGTGCACACTCGGTTAACCGAACCCGATTGTCCAGGCACTCCAGACAATTTCGGTCAACCAATTGCGCTTACCCGTTCCCTATTCGGTTAACCGATCCGAAGATACCCCGGTCGACCGAACCATGAACGGTTCACCGTGTTTGACCCCGATTTTGCCTTTGTCAAATTTTGGATTTATTTTCAACAAAATTTGATCTTTTGGGGTTTTTAGCAAATTCACATCTTATATAATATATTATCATATGTAATATTAAATTATTACACCCCATAATATATATACCTCATATGAATTTATTATGATTCTAATTATGTAAATTCTCATGACATATTGATTTTATTCATTCACCACATGTGTCATATTTTCATATGAAACCCGACACATCATATGAACTTAAAATCAACCTATTGTTTCCCAGTTTTGTGGTGTGACCTATAGGAGGATCTAAGCCAAATTGGTACAGATATTAAACACTTAATATCTCAAACTATAAGCGGTATCTAGCTACACATTATAGTTACCCAATTAGTGCACCACTTGTGCACTACTTGTGTCCGTCTATTGCCTCATGATATTAAGAATATATTCAAAGTAGAAATGTGTCATCTTTGTATTATATTCATTTCTTGATCTCTTTAAGCTAATTATAACTATGTAACTTAACTCAAGTTACATTGTGCACATTATAATTTTGCTTTATCAAGGGGCCCACTAATATCATCACTCAATTAAGAGGGGCAATGATAATCGTTTGACTAGTCATGCTCAAGTCATGATATATTTTTTCCAGCACAAGTCATGCTCAACCAACTATTGTCTTTATCACTACACTCATTGATAGCTTTTGACAATAATCAAATTAAGCACTTCTTGAGTGAAAAGATATAAATCTCATATCTTAGGATTCAAGACACAGTAAAAACATTAATGACACGAAACACAATTCCATAATGTTTTACTTGTTAGGTCTATTCAATATATAAAAGTAATTTTTTCCTCTTTTATATATTCGTGTCGTCAATTATTTGTAGAGCTACAACAATCGACGACCAACATGACAATCTTATCTCGGTAATTAATGTTCCATGTTAATTACCATGATTGTGAATAACTTTTGATTTTATGTAAACCATTATCTTTTAGAGCTCTACGATTAAGGACAAAGCGTCTCTTCCTTAACACTTCCAAAAGACGAATACCATAATCAAGGAACAAAATGCTTGCACATTCAATTCATAATAATTGACATATAAAAGTAAAACTTTTAGAACACATTCCTTTCAGTTTTCAACATTAACGTTTGAACATTACCAGAAAAAATAGGGTTCTCTTTTTCCTTTCTTCCTTGCTATTATGCGGTTTTAATTTCTGAAATTAAACGTGTCTGAAACTAAACATGTTTTATTTCTGAAAATCATATGTTGTTTTGATGGACTGGATTTTTCAGTGCATATGATTTTTAGAAATTGTTTCTTTTTGTTTTGTTGCATAATTTTGTCACTCAAAATAACTAAGCCCTAATTCCGTTCCATATTTTTCAATATGATAATGTTGATTAACATGTTGATAAATTGATATTATAAAATTTTCAGATTTTATAGGACCATAAAATTTGAACAAAAGTTGTTTAAATGTCCATGCATATTAAGAACAATTGTTGTTTTAAGTACATGCATGATTTTAGGGTTAATATGTGATTAGATCATGTATGATTTTGAGTGGGAGTTATGAATTTTATTTACAATTTTCGGATTGGGCTTGACGCTCAATAAATTTTGTGGTAATGTGCATGTTTATGGTAATTTAAACATATATGCTTGATAAATTAGATTTACCATATATGATGCAACCTTGATTACTTTGATTTATGGTAATGTGCATGTTTATGGTAATTTAAACATATATGCTTGATAAATTAGATTTATCATATAAGATGCAACATTGATTACTTTGATTTATGGTAATATGCATGTTTTGATTTATTTAATTAAAACACATAAAAGATTGATTGACTAATTTAAATGACTGATTTGATTAGTTTAAATAAAACTTATTAATTTGATTAAAATATTTTTCATTCACTTAGTTGTAAATGTATGATATTATGCATGGATGATATGTGATATTATGCGTGGATGATATTATGCATGGATGAGTAATATTATGTGTGATATGTGATATTAGTGTGAATGCATGGTGTATGTTTATAATATGTGATGTTATGAATGTATGATTTTGTGAGATGACTAGTATGACCCAAAATACGATATGCATATCGTTGCACATTATTTTGTAAATCCTAATTTTATTGTTTTATTTATTTTATACGATATACGTATCGTGGTGTATTATTGTAATAGTAATTAGGATTATATATATATTTTTGTCTTGTGAGCTTGATTGAAAAATCAAGGATGGAGATCCAAGGCGTTCAAGACGGTGTTCCTATGAAGATTAGTCTTTTAGGAGTAGGGGTCATACCAGGATCACAATTTATTTTGCATGCTTTGTGTATGTTGAATGTTTATGTTATGAGTTCACATGATAAATAAACATAATAAACATAAGTCCCTAAAAGAAAATTGAGTTTACATGCCTTTCCAAATTGACGTCTGCGAAGCCCTCGAAAATTGGTGATGGGTTATGCCAATGCAAGGCGTCACCTTTTCTCTTGGGATAGTACGGGTAAATTCAAAGAAGGGGTTTACATGTTTAATTTGGTTGATCTCAACAAAATCATCAAAAGAGTTTTGGATTTTTAGGCAAATGAGTGGGAATTTTAACATAAGATGTTACCTACCAACCAAGAGTTATAAGAGTTATAACTAGTAAAAGAGTTTACTTACCTTGATCACCTAGTGTTGAGGAAGGGCCAAAGTCCGCTTAACATTATGTGAAATAAGGTCTTGGAATCACTAGTTAAATAAAGGACAAATTATAAATTAAGTAGTGTGTTTTAGCTTAACTATTTAAATTGTTTAAATGTTTTGAGCTATTTATGACAAACGTAATAAACTTGCAACTCTTTTTTTTCAAATGTAGATTAATGGTCGGAAATAGTAATACCACTTTCAATCTCCGTTCTATCCTTGAGAAGGACAAGCTGAACGGAAATAATTTCCTTGATTGGGAAAAGAATCTAAGAATTGTTCTCATGTCAGAAAACAAAGAGGATGTCCTTAAAACTCCTATCCCAAAATTGACTTCCACCTCGACTGATGAGGAGCGAGCTGCTGAGAGTAGTATTTGCAGTAAGTCTATCATTGTCACCTGCCTAATGTTGGCAACTATGGACACTAACGTTCAAAAGAGGTTTGTGGATATGGATGCATATACTATCATTCGACAGCTAAGGAACATGTTCCAGATGCAGTCCCGGATGGAGAGGTATGAGACCTCAGAGGCTATTCTCGAGAGTCGTCTCGAGAGGGGCAAACCTATTGGGCCTCATGTTTTCAAGATAATCGGTCTTTTTGAGAACATGACTCGACTTGGGTTTCCCTATGGTCAAGAGTTGGCCATAGACATTGTTCTCCACTCACTCCATGATGGGTTTAACCAATTTAGGTTGAACTTCAACATGCAAGGTTTGGAAAAGACTTTGGAAGAATTGCATGGTATGTTGAAAACTGCTGAGCAAAACATTAGGACCTTAGAATCTAAAAGGGAAGTTTTGATGATTCAAAAGGGGAAGGGATTTAAGAAGTCTGGTGGTGGAAAGAAGAAGCAAGGGCCTACAGGAACAGGCAAGAAAGTTGTCAATCCCAAACCCAAAGGTACTGATTCTGACACCAAGTGTTTCTACTGCACTGGCACTAGTCATTGGAAGAGAACCTGCCCGAAGTACTTGGAGGACAAGAAGAATGACACATTAGCTTCTTCTTCAGGTACCCTTGTTATTGATGTTAATTTAGCAAATTCTTCTTCATGGGTATTTGATTCCGGATGTGGATCCCACATTATTTCCAATGTGTAGGGACTAAGAAGAATTAGGAACTTGGCAAAAGGGGAAGTTGATCTACGAGTTGGAAATGGAGCAAGAGTTACTGCACTAGCTGTAGGATCTTATGATTTATGTTTGCTCTCAGGTTTAGTTCTAGAACTTAATAATTGTTATTTTGTTCCCGCTATTGGTAGAAACATTGTTTCATCTTCAGTATTGGATATTGAAGGTTATTCATTTATAATAAAGAATCAATGTTGTTCTATCTATAAAGATGACATGTTTTATGTCAGTGCTAAATTGATTAATGGTCTCTATTTACTTGAATTAGATTGTCATCATATCTTTAACATAAACACCAAAAGGCAAAAATCAAACGAATCGAATCCCACTTACCTCTGGCATTGTCGCCTTGGTCACATCAACTTGAAACGCATGCAGAAGCTCCAAAAAAATGAACTTCTAACATCATTTGATTTAGAATCCTACGATACATGTGAATCTTGTTTGATGGGAAAGATGACAAAAACATCTTTTACAGGAAAGGGTGAGAGAGCAAGAGAACTTTTAGGACTCATACATACAGATGTGTGTGATCCAATGAGCTCCATGGCTAGAGGAAGTTTCAATTACTTCATCACGTTTACTGATGACTTAAGTAGATACGGTTACGTATACTTAATGAAACGTAAATCCGAATCATTTGAAAAGTTCAAACAATTTCAGAATGAAGTAGAGAACCAACTTGGCAAGAAAATCAAATCATTACGATCAGATCGTGGTGGCGAGTTTTTGAGTCAAGAATTCGATGATCATCTTAGAGGTTGTGGAATTGTTTCACAACTAACTCCACCAGGAACACCACAATGGAATGGTGTGTCCGAAAGAAGAAATCGAACATTATTAGACATGGTTCGATCTATATGATGGGTTTTGTTAGTCTTCCGATATCCTTCTGGGGATATGCTCTAGAAACAACTACTTTTACACTAAATATAACTCCGTCAAAAGCTGTGGAAAAGACTCCATATGAGATATGGACTGGAAAAGTTCCAAAGATGTCTTTCCTGAAAGTCTGGGGACGTGAAGCTTATGTAAAATGTTTACTCTCTAATAAGTTTGCACCTAAGTCAGACAAATGTTTCTTTGTAGGTTATCCCAAAGAAACTAAGGGCTATTACTTCTATAACCAGTCAGAGAACAAAGTGTTTGTTGCTCGTGATGGTGTCTTTTTGGAAAAAGAATTTCTTTCCAAACAGACAAGTGGGAGTAATGTAGTTCTCGAAGAAATTCAAGAAGAGCAACAAATAAATGTGGTTCAACCTGCATCAGAGGCAACGACATCTGTGTATGACACCTCAATCGAGGTGGGAGTACATATGCCGGAGGAAGAGGTACATGACTCTGAAACCCCGACAAGGGTTACAGATAATATCTCTGAAGTCGTGCATTCACTACACGACCCTATTACTGTCCCACTCAAATTTAATTCGGGCAAAGATTCACAAACCGTTGTGAACACTTCTCCTGTTGCTCTAGTCCTACGTAGATCTGATAGGCCACCATCTCGGCCCAAGAGGTATGTTGATTTCCTTTTGACCGAGAGTTGTGAAATTCTACTTTTGGAAAGTCACGAGCCTAACAGCTACAAAGAAGCTATGACGGGTCCAGATTCCGAAAAATGGCTTGGAGCCATGAAATCCGAAATGGAATCTATGTCTGAAAATCAAGTTTGGAACTTGGTTGATTTGCCAAATGGGGTAACACCCATAGACTGCAAATGGATTTTCAAATTGAAAAGAGACAAGGATGGAAACGTGGGCATTTTCCAAGCTAGGTTGGTAGCAAAATGTTACCGACATGTTCATGGTATAGACTATGATGAAACATTTTCACCAGTCGCCATGCTTAAATCCATTCAGATACTCTTAGCAATTTCCGCTCATTATGATTATGAGATTTGGCAGATGGATGTCAAAACCGCCTTCCTAAACGTGGTTTTGGAAGAGGATGTGTATATGACACAATGATTGATCTCGTTTTATATTAACCGCAAGTTCACGGCCGCGTTGAAGCGGTGGCAAATACGGGTCGTCCACTGGGAGGTGTGTTGACACTTGGTTTGTTCGAAGGCGAGAGGTAAAAAGAAGGAGAGAAAGGTTGGTTACACTAAACTACACTAAGATGCAAATGGAAATGAAGATAAGCAATAAAACTAAACCCCAAAGGGGGTAGAGAAATAATGTGAACATAAAGAAGTGTGTGTGTGTGTTCATTAAGCTCCTCACAACATGTAGTGCATGAAATCATAAAACTACATCCAACTTTGCCTCCACATGAATTAAGATAAGACTACATCATTAAAACATACAATACAATAGTTGGAATGAAGCTACATGAACTCAAATATAAAGACTAGACCCTACTATGCCTCCACATGAATTAAGATAAGACTACATCATTAAAACATACAAGACATTAGCTAAGGTAAAGGCAACAAGAGCACATACACTACAACTTGTGTTTCCAATATTAACTTCATCCATATCCTAACCTTATCATTCCCCATAAAATAGGTCCACTAATCAAAGCATAAGCTAAGCTTCATTCAAGAGCATTAGCATATCAAAGATAAGAGTGAAAATCCATTAGATGGTTATGGAAATCATATAAAGCTCAAGGGATAAAAATAACACACACTTAATACACTACATCATTATATCACATATTTCTCCACCCCCCAAATGGGGATGGAACTACTCACACATATTTAAACTAACTACACTAATAAAATGGAGCATCATACTGAAATGAAACTATACTAATCAAGCAAGAAATATTTAAAGAGCATAAAGCAAAACAAACAAGCAAGCATGCAAATGAAAGGAAATTAAACTAAGAGTGAAACTACACACTTAAAGAAAAACTTCTATTATTAACTCACTCAAATTACAAGCAGCTCTTCCTCCACCAGAGTTTTGCTTCAAGGCTTCACTCTTAGTAGGGAAGATGCCACCAAAGAGAGAGATGGATACAATGGGAGGTGAAGAGTTCTATTTATAAGCATGGAAAAAGCTAATCCGGGACAATCCCCCGATGTGGGATTAAACCAATACCAAAAATAGCCTAAACACACATTAATACAAGTCCAGGAGGAAACTTAGTGGATCTGGGCTTAACCAGACCGCCAATTGGCGGCCTATAAGGCTCAGATCCGTCTGAGTTTTGTGTTGGGCTTTGCTGGAAGTATTTCTTGGTCTTTGATGCATCTACTTGGTTTGTTGGAGCTCCGACCCGAATCGAATTGACAAAATACTCCCCATGATGGTGTGGAGTTTCCTGTTTTGCTCTTAGGTCCTTCTGTCTTACGATCAGGTCATTCTCCCTTGCATCTTGGTCCCCAGGTCTCATAATTAAGTCTTTTTTCCTGCTTTTGGGTCCTTTCATGGCTCTTCTCTTCAAACCTCTTTATTTCTGAAAACTAAACATAAAACTCGTCACGTAGCATTGCTTAGGTGTAAGATAATAGATATAAGATACAAATATATGCATGAAATGATGTCAATCACACAACCTGAGGGTTTTGTGGACTCCATTAATGTTGGGAAAGTATGTAAGCTTCAGAAGTCCATTTATGGACTGAAGCAAGCAACACGGAGCTGGAATCTTCGCTTCAATGAGGTCGTCAAAAGGTTTGGTTTCCTCAGAAATGAAGAATAATCTTGTGTCTACAAGAAGGTTAGTGGGAGCTGTGTTGTTTTCTTGGTCTTGTATGTAGATGACATACTGCTTGTAGGAAACGACATTCTAATGCTTGAATCTACAAAGATCTGGCTTGGAAAGTGTTTTTCAATGAAAGATCTGGGAGAGGCAGAGTACATCTTGGGCATCAAGATCTATAGAGATAGATCTAAAAGGATGATTGGATTAAGTCAAAGAACTTATATAGATAAGGTACTTGAAATATTCAACATGAAAGACTCTAAAAGAGGATTTCTACCCATGTCTCATGGCTCAACGCTAAGCAAAACTCAGTGTCCATCTGGGCTTGATGAGGGGAAGTGTATGAGTATGATCCCTTATGCCTCAACAATCGGATCTATCATGTATGCCATGATATGTACTCGCCTAGATGTTGCATATGCTCTGAGCATGTGTAGCAGATTCCAATCAAATCCAGGTGAGGCACACTGGACTGCAGCTAAGAACATCCTTATGTACTTACGAAGGACTAAGGATTGTTTCTTGGTGTTTGGAGGAGAAAGTGAGCTTATTATCGAAGGCTATGTTGATGCAAGCTTCCAAACTGACAGAGATGATTTCCGGTCTCAGTCTGGATACATTTTTCGTCTGAATGGAGGAGCAGTGAGCTGGAAAAGTTCAAAGCAAAGCACTGTCGCTGATTCTACAACTGAAGCAGAATACCTTGCAGCCTCAGAAGCTGCAAAGGAAGGGGTTTGGATTAAGAAGTTCATTACTGAGCTTGGTGTAGTTCCTAGCATTGATGGAGGAGTGGACCTTTATTGTGATAATAATGGTGTCATTGCTCAAGCAAAGGAACCTAGATCTCACCAGAAATCCAAACATATTCTCAGGAAGTTTCATGTAATACGAGATATCACTGAAAGGAAAGATGTAAAGATTGGCAAGGTTCATACGGACGACAATGTGGCTGATCCGTTAACTAAACCATTGCCTCAGCCTAAGCATGAGAGTCATACTAGGGCCATAGGAATAAAGCACATTGCAGAATGACTTTGATTATGCAATATCTAGTATTATGAAGTAGTTCATGAATATTGGTATTGTTTACGTTTGTCAAATGAAATAAAATTTCAGTATTTATTTAATTATGGTTTAGAATTAAATAATTGTCCAAAATAAATTATAAATTCAAATAGGTTTGTCAAATACGTGATTTGATAAATGAAACCCTATAATGTGAACTTGAATGTATATTTTATTGTTGCCCTTGGTCTAGGTCATTGAGTTTGACGTCAATGACTTGTAAAGACTAGTTTCTAAGTTGATTGATAGCACCGTTTCATGGGCTATAGAGACATTTTGATGTCTACTCAATTACATGGATATATGTTGGAGAACATAGATTGGACTAACCCGCTATGAGAATCTTTAAGAGATTTGGAATGTCATAAGATTTCTCATTGACTATTTATGTAAATTCCTCAAACATGAGTGCATCACTTTACTTATATGAGAATTGGTATATTCTTTACTCTGTCAAACGTCGCGCCGTAAAAGGAGGCTATAAAGGCGAAGGTCAGAATTGACATGAATCATATAGAGAATTGTGGATGTGCAAGATTGAATTGTCCTCGTATTTAATAGGATGGTTGTCTTTGAGCCTCTTGGAGAGTGAAAACTGAAATGCATGGCCGTGCTCAAATGGATTAAAAGTTAATCATTTGTTTCAGCAGTTTTGTACTCGGATTTCAAGAAATGATCTGAACGGAATGGGATGACATACTATCTTACCTGATGTTCACATCAAGACAATAAGAGACAAAAGAATTTATTATTGCACACTTGTTAAGGACAAGTGAGAGATTGAAGGATGTGTCCTTTAATCAAGATGACAATGAATAAATAGTTTAAAGGAAAATTAATCTGATTACATTAGGGGTCGTAATGTTTAGCTAGAAACCAATTACGATCTACGTGTCAATTATTGTATGCGTTACTAATATAATCGGATCCTATAAGGGTTACACACATTAGAATATATGGTCTAAACAAATGGGTGGCTAAGGGTCCATTAAGCTCACTTACCTAATGAGATTAGGGTTAGCTTAAGAGAGGTCTATAAATATATGGAAAAGAAAAGAAATCTGTGAGCAATCTATTTCTCTCCTAAAACCCTAGCCGTTCCCCCTTCCACCACCAAGGAAGAAGTTTGTTCTTCCATCCCTCTCGTTCTAGCTAACGTGTTGGTGGAGTTTAGTCTGTGGTTCGTATGTCCCGAGTAGAGTAATCACACTTGGGATTCTCCGTACCTCTTCCGTGAGCAAGAAAAAGGCACGCATCAAAGGTATAAATAGTTGTACATCAGTTTTCCTCATTATTATCATGTGCATAGATCTTGGGTGGTTGATGAATTTAGAAATCGTTTCTATGTTATTTTTCCGCTACGTTTTTTCATCGTAACCCTTCAGGAAGCTCTTTTGCTGCTCCATTTTTACCATCTGATTATACTTCTACATTGTTGAGACAGAGATACTAATTACTTGTTAATTATGGATATTCACGTGAAATATGTTGACCTTTTCTCCTCAATAAGCTCTACCACTATTGGCGTCTTTCTTTTCATCGCAAACATTGTCAAAGAGAATCATCGACGTTGTAGACATCATAAATGCTACATTACCACCATTTGATCACAATCGTTGGAGGTTAACTGCTTAGACCATCATTAACCATGACCCGGATGACCTAAGACATCCATTTTTCTCTATTCTCTCTCTCCTCCAAATGATATGTCACGTCATCGTGACTCAACCTTTTCTTTCTCCTTCACTATTCACCCATTAACCATGACGTAGGTCATCTCACTCTCTTTCGTCAACATCATTAATTTTCTTCTCAACTTTTATTCTATTCCAAAATCATTTATATTTACCAAAGTATCAATAAATCTTGTATTTCCCAATTGCATATATTTTATTTATTTAACCATCAATGATTACCAAATACTAAATACCATTAATTTTAAGAAAGTAAATATTACATTAATTTAATCAAACGTAAGCTTATACAGGAGACGATAAACCAAATACACGACATAAACCAAATAATACATGACATAAACCAAATAATACATGACATAAATCAAATATTACATGACATAAACCACAAAACACCTACAATACATGCGAATAAAACACACTTAAGCGTCGCTTCCGCCGAATCGCTGCCAGATGTTCCCGATCAAGTCCGTCCTCAGCGCGAGATGTTGGGTTCTTGTAGGATTTCGTGTCCCTATGTATGTGTATCTTTAAGAAAATTTAATACAAGCATACATGATCAATTTCATATTTTCAGCAATTTTATGTATATTGTTTTGTGTTTATTCTAATATCATGCAAACTTACATATATTAAAATAAACAAACAGAAGAGGATCATACCCAAAGGTTCTCTAAAACTTTTTTGAAGATCCGGAGTTTCGTTGCCCGTCGAATTGCCCGCCGATTCGCCTCCAAGTGTTCACCAAACTCTAAACAAGATTAGAGATAAAAAAGCTAGCCAATTCAATCTCTAAATCAATGTTAGAATCTATCTAATAACCCATTTGTGCTCCTTGAGAATTTAATCTCCAAAAGCTTGAAATAATTAATGAATTTTCGGATGGATTATATGGTGGTTAGGGAGAGAGAAATTATTGCATTAATTAAAATAACGAGTGAGAGAAGACCTATTTATAGGGTCTCCAAACACCCACGTCATGGGCTAACCACTAACCCATGATCTTTTGTTTTTCTCTTCCTAAAATCAATCACAATTTGACACATAATCATCCACATCCACATTTAACCATAATTGGAATAATTCCAATACATGATTAATACTAATTCCTTATTAATTCGGGGAAAACAATATTAACCATTTTTTTGTTGCCTTCTGACCGATTACCCCAACTCATTCAACCGTTGAGGGACAAAATTGTGAATCCTGAATTTCTATTTTGTGTGTTCTTCACACCAATCAATCAATTCTTCCTCAACGGCTAGAAATCTTTAGGAGCTTATTGTTGGCTTTTTGGCCTTAATCTATATTAATTTTGATGATTAATTAAACTAATCTTAATCAATCAACCTAATCAATCAAAATGAGCAAACACGATTACATGCATTGCATATATGTTTGTATACTTGCAATCATCTTAATAGGTTGATCAAGACAATCAAGGAAATGAGCATTGAGACAAGGACATCAAGACTCAAGACTTGTAATCAAAGCTTTGGACCAAGACATGTAACTTTTATATTTATTGAGTCCATAAGGTTTTATGTAAACTTGAGCACTAGGATTCTGTCCCATCAGTTCTCGGTAAACCGAACTTATTTCGGTTAACCGAACTCTACCTAGTTCGGTCCACCAAACACCTATCGGATAGCCGAATACTTCCCAACAGTGAAACTTAGGTGTTCTCTGGAATTGCCCCAACGGAAGACCGAACCACCTTCGGTCGACCGAATAGCCCTGAACCGGTTTTGGACTTTGCTCCAACGGCCACATTCAAATCAAGACCCTAGAGCCCAAATTAACTTGACCCACTTCGGACGACCGTACACACTTCGGTCTACCTAATTCTTATTGGCTTTAGAAGACCAATGGCTATTTAACTTGACCGTTATCGATAAAACAATTTCCCACGCATTGTCAGCGGAATACCCGCGCTACTTCGGTCTACCGAAGTATACACGGTCAACCGAACTTGAGTAGATCAGAGCCTGATCAATTTTACTGTCCACCTTGGAACGGTGAACCGAATGGACTTCGGTGAACCAAATTTAATTAGGGCTAAGAGATAAAAGATATTGGAGGTTGGTGAACGGTGATCCGATACATAATCAGTCAACCGAGTTCATAGTTCAGACCAATGTTTCAGACTACCGTGTGGATAACGGTCGACCGAATCTGTCTCGATTTCTGGTCGAGCTTAAATCACATCTTGCTTTCTCATTGGTCCATTCACCACCAACTCCAAAACGGCTATATGAGCTTGAAGGCTTATAAATAGGACTTCATTTGGTTGCTTTGGACCTCTTGAACACTTGCTATCTATCAAATACTCAAAGTCAAATCCTCTCCATCTTCAAGCTCTCAATCCACAACACTCAAGCCTAAACTTCACCACTTGCATATCCAATTCAATATCATATCCAAGTGTGCTAAAGTATAGAGTGTTAGTTAGAGTGTGATTCAACTTCCACATCAAAGAATCAAAGAGTTGTAAAAGCTTCGAGTAAGCTCCCTCTCGGGTTGTGAGAGGAGACACGAGCGAGGCGAGGTTCTTCGCGAGGCTCGGTGTTGTAAACGGTGTTGGTCTCGGCCCGGAACGGAGATCGGTTAGTGGAACCATAAGCGAGGCTCGGGGGATCGAGCGAGGCTTGCGAGGAGGACTAGGACCCGGGTGTGGGTACCGAACCTCTCTAAACTCCGGCGTCGTCATTTTTGTGGTTTGCAATTGTCTCTTCCTTAATCCTTCGATTAGTATTTTTAATTCCGCATTTTTCTATCGATTAGAGGGCCATAGATCCTAACAATTGATATCAGAGCATTAGGTTGCTAATTTCATTTACTTAATCGTAATTTAGCATGACATCTACTTTTAATCATTGTGAAGGATTATCCACATCTAAGCCACCTTTGTTTAATGGGTTAAACTATGACTATTGGAAGAAAAGAATGAGAATATTTTTGCAATCAAATGATTTGAAATATTGGACATTCATATTAAACTCATATACACCTCCTAATGATGATGAAATTGTACCCTTAACAAAACCCAAAATTAAGGAAGCGGAGATGAATTTCCGCATTATGAATATCTTGAATTGTGGGTTAAATGAAGGGGAATACAATAGGATAAGAGGTTGTGAAAGTGCTTATGATATTTGACATATATTAGCAATGCATCATGAGGGTTCAACTAGATTGAAAGAAACTAGGATTAATTTGCTCATGCATAAATATGAATTATTTCATATGCAATCCGGTGAAAACATTAGTGAGATGCACACTCGCTTCACCGAGATCATTAACTCTCTTAAAGTACTTGGCAAGGATTTTAGCAAGGGAGAAATGACTCGAAAGATTCTTCGGTCACCCACCGACGATTGGGAGGAGAAGACGACTGCCATTGAAGAAGCACAAGATCTCACCAAATTATCGGTCGAGGAGCTAATGGGTAGTCTCATGACATATGAGATACAAATGAAAGACCACAATGAGAAGAGAGTCAAGAAATCCTTGGGGCTACATGTCGTCACCAATTCGATCAAAAGAGATAGTGATATCGAGGAACAATTGGTGGCGCATCAATTTAAGGAGTTTCTCAAAGAAGAGAAAGAAAGGAGAAAAGAGAAGAAGAGCAAGAGAAAAGAGAAGAAGAAGAAAGCTCTCAAAGCAACTTGGGATAGTTCATCATTTTCATCAATTGAAGGCGAATTCGCCTCGATGTGCTTCATGGCAATAGAAGATGACGAAAGTGAGGTATCTTCTTGCTCTAGTCGCGATTCAATTGATTCAAATAATTCAAATGCATATAATGAACTTCAATGTGAATTCAATGAATTGCTTGAAAATTTTGAGAAAATTTGTCAAAAGAATAAACTAGCAAGAAAGAAAATCAATGAGCTACAATCTCAAATTGAATCTATCATGAATGAGAAGAATGAATTGCTTGCTAGTCATGATAAAATTACATTAGAGAACACTCAATTGATTGATGTAATTACAACTCTAAATGCAAAACCTTTATGTAGTAATGATATTCAAGATCTAATTTCTAAGAATGTTCAATTACAAAAGGATCTTGAAAAATTCACAAGAGGAAAGAAAATGCATGATATGCTCATAGGGAGTCAAAAACAATCTTTAGATAAGCATGATGTAGGCTATTTTGTTAACAACTACAAAAACCATGTTATTCACACTACTATGAATGGAAATCATTTCTTTGTGAATAAAAGTTCTTCAAGTGTTTGGGCACCTAAGACCAAAATGGCTTGGGTACCAAAGATTAATGTCAAAGGACTCAAAGTTGTTTGGGTACCAAAATCTTCACTTGTAGGTACTTAGAAGGAAAATCGATAGTGATCGGCTCAAGCTATATGAGCTTGCTTTCTCATTGGTCCATTCACCACTAACTCCCAAACGGCTATATGAGCTTGAAGGCTTATAAATAGGACCTCATTTGGTTGCTTTGGACCTCTTGAACACTTGCTATCTATCCAATACTCAAAACCAAATCCTCTCCATCTTCAAGCTCTCAATCCACAACACTCAAACTTAAACTTCACCACTTGCATATCCAATTCAATATCATATCCAAGTGTGCTAAAGTATAGAGTGTTAGTTAGAGTGTGATTCAACTTCCACATCAAAGAATCAAAGAGTTGTAAAAGCTTCGAGGAAGCTCCCTCTCGGGTTGTGAGAGGAGACACGAGCGAGGCGAGGTTGTTCGCGAGGCTCGGTGTTGTAAACGACGTTGGTTTCGGCCCGGAACGGAGATCGGTTAGTGGAACCGTAAGCGAGGCTCGGGGGATCGAGCGAGGCTTGCGAGGAGGACTAGGACCCGGGTGTGGGTACCGAACCTCTCTAAATTCCGGCGTCGTCATTTTTGTGGTTTGCAATTGTCTCTTCCTTAATCCTTCGATTAGTATTTTTAATTCCGCATTTTTCTATCGATTAGAGGGCCATAGATCCTAACACTTATAAATAGAGATCAAAACACGTTGTTTAGACAACTCTTCCACTTCCAATTGTCTCATACATTAGAGAGAAATCCCCAAACTCATAAAACTCTCAATACTACACTTAAGAGCCTAAATTCCACACTTTTGATCATTTCCATATACTACTCAAGTTCTTTGTTCAAAAGAGTAAAGGCTCCGGTGAAAGCCTGAAGCATCCTCCTCGGATTATGAGAATAGGATTCCAAGATAGGCTAGGGTTGTTCGTTAGCTTGAAGATTGTAAAGGCATTGTCTCCTGTCCCGGAATAGGGAGCAGATAGTAAAGTTGTGAGCGGAGCTTGCAAGAGAGGACGTAGGTGAGTGACCGAACCTCTGTAAAATCCTCGTCTCCATTGTGGTTTGCTTGTTTCTTCCCTACTTTGTTTAAAATTGTTTCCGCTACACATCTTGTTTGTTTAAGTAGGGATTAAGCGTAATTTGATTAGATAATTAGGGGTCATTACGATTCTAACAAAGATAGCGTTGGAAAGGGAGAAAGAATAAACCCGTCGGGCTTCTATGAAGTACGATCTTTATATTTCACTTCTGAAGGCCAAGGAAATCGACATACTGACCCTGAAGGATGAAATTAATCCGGAAAGGATCATGGACGAAATCTTTAAGTAGAATTCCATCGTTTATTTCTTCAGTTTATGACACATCTTACCTATTATTTTAGTTGTGATTTTTATTTCAGTTTAAGACTTATCTTCCTTATTTTAATGTTTTTTTTGCTTCTGTACCGATCAAAACATCGTTAATTGGCAACATACCCATGATTTGGAAAAAAATTGGCCTTATACGTATCAAAAATAATGTAATTGGCCTCATACCCATCCGTTATGGTGGGGCCCTGCATTCATTAATGTTTTCCGTAACGTCTTGTGATTTATCAACGAGTTTTTTGCTTCAGTACCGATCAAAACATTGTTAATTGGTGACGTACCCATGGTTTGGAGAAAATTGGCCAAACGTATCAAAAACAATGTAATTGTCCTCATACCCATCCGTTACGATGGGACCCACATTTTTCTGACACTGTTTACGTGTTCCGTGGTGTCCCGTGATTTATCAACTTTTGCCTCCTATCAACACATTAAAACTCTAATTAGTATCCCGATCCGACCGCAATTACAACTTAAAATCCCGACCCGGCGGTGCACCTTACCTGACCCAAATTCTCCAACCAAATCCCTAGTCCCCTTTCCCGACTTAGAGAATCTCGACCCGGTCGTGCACCTAACCCCATAATGGAGAATCCAGTTATGGTGCCCGACCGGTCAACCCCATAACTGGATTCTTCAAGTTGGGAAAGTTGGCGGGAGAATTGAGGTCGAGTTGGGTTCACCACGGGGTCGGGATTTGAAGTTGTAATTGGGGTCTGGTTGGGTGCAGCATCAGGTCGGGATTTTAAGTTGTAATTGGGGTCAGATCTGGATACTAATTAGAGTTGTAAGGTGTTGATAAGAGATAAATGTTGAGAAATCATGAGACGTCACAGAAAACGTAAACGGTGCCAGACAAATGTGGGTCCCACCGTAACGGATAGGTATAAGGTCAATTACATTGTTTTGATGGGTACGTCACCAATTTTTCCCGAATCATGGGTACGTCACCAATTAACAATATTTTGATCGGTACAGAAGCAAAAACCTCGTTGATAAATCACGAGACGTTACGGAAAACGTTAACGAATGTGGGTCCCACCGTAACGGATAGGTATGAGGCCAATTACATTGTTTTTTATACATACGGGGTCAATTGTCTCCGAACCATGGGTATGTCGCCAATTAACGATGTTTTGATAAGTACGGAAACAAAAAAAACTCTATTTTAATTATCTGTTTAGAATTTCAGTTGTTGTTATTTCAGTTTAATTGTTGTTTTCTACTTTAAATTTAGTACAATAAATATTCCATGTGTTTCATAGAAGTTTGTGTATTTCAATATAATTTTTGTACTTTAATTATAACGTTATCAAAATATAATAAACCCTAACCCTAATTATTATCAAAATATAAACTAAAACTACTTAAATCGTAACTATTTATCAAAATATAAACTCCTAATTATTAAAACAAAACCAAAACCAAAAAATAAAAAATAAACAAAAACCAGACCAACCGGGTTGTGCCACTTGGCACAACCCGGTCGTCGACCAAGCCACTCCAACGACCCTGTCGACGCTCGGGTCGAGTTGTCCGGCAAACGACCGGGAAGAGGTCACCCGACGACCCCGTTAAGAATGCTCGTAGATTAAAATCATTAAAGCTCCAATCGATCGTTATTCGGTCTCATCAACGCTACACAATATTAATGATTGTCCCAGAAAAAGTGGACGTGATACATGTTAAATTGCATATAATTGAACTTTACTTAAGTTTCTAAACTTAGCTGATATCTAGTTTACTTTCCCTTACACTACTAGTAAGGTTAATGAGAACCCATGACTAATGGCCGGCCTAATATAATAATAATATACATCCAGTTGTTAAGAAGGAAACCAATTTATCGCGAAAAAGTGAAAATGGTGTTTTAGAAAGGCAGGAGGAAAAGAACTCGTGACATTTTGAGGAAGGTCATTGGATTCCCAACTAAGGTGGGAATCTAACCAGGGCTGCCTCCTGTACTCCACATTTTGAATTTTTGGCGCTAAACATTATTCTCAAACTTTTTTTGAAAGTTTCATGTTGTTTTTGCAATTAATGTGGTGATTACAATATAATGATTATGTTAGATTTGATTTTGTTCTTATTATGTTTCTTTTATCTCTTTATTTATGCTGCCATTTGGATTTTATTCTCCACAACAGGAATGCTTCTTATCGACTCTTAAAAACGCTTAAAATCAACAAGAAAGATGTAAGATGACATCAAACTACAAAAGAAAACTTAAGTGATTTGACACTACCTATCAAATTCAGCTACACACAATAAAGAGGATTCTACTGCAAGAAGATTACGAAGAACTCCTACTTTGTTCTAGAAAAACAGAATAGCTACAATTACTCGACATAGGAATGTTCTTAATTTTAATCCATAAAATACTAAAACATTCCATAAGTTATGTGTCGACGATGTAGAGATAAACCTAATTAGACCAAATATACGTACGATGTTGTACAAAATTGACCGTAAATGATGAATTTAAGCCTATCTATGGGAACACTTTTCCTACAGCAAATACTACTTGACTTTAGGGGTGTAAACGAGTCGAGTCGAGCAAAATTTCGAGTTATATGCATTATCTTATGTTATTACCAAATACAATTTTTTTATAAATAGAACAATAAAAAATTCGAACGAGCTATGAAACCGAGCTTTAATTTTTTTCGAGTTCGAACGGTTCGTTTACCGAACCAAGTTGGAAGATTTTTTTGATTTTCATCAATATCCTTCATTTTCAAATTAAAGTAGAGTCGAAATTTTTTCAAGTCGAACTATCGAGCCGAGCTAAAGTTGACAACCCTACTTGAATTCATAAAAAAAACGTCTATTCGGGACTTTTAGTAGAGAAACTAATACATAAAAATCTTTTATTCAAATTATAAGTAAGAACCGCCAAGCTGAAGTTACTTAACTGACATCAGATGATGCCTCTTGCTCTAGCATGACGAATGTTTGATCAGTTCTTATTCATTTTATAATCAAGCGACCATCAAAAAATATGTACATATAATTAGAGATCTCTAGCTAAAATGTTAAGCCAACAAACTACTTTAACTTGAATCGAAAGTATAGGTAGAAAACTTGTCGACACAACCACAAAAGTTTCAAAAATAAATATATTTGTTAAAATGGAGAGATGTCTTTCTCTTGGAAGATGATTACATTTAAGGTTTGTTTGGGTGACATACTATGCGTTTGCATCTCACTCTAACGTTGGTTTTAAGTTGAGATTTATCTTGATTATTTGTCGTAGCATCTGAACTCAAAGAGCAAAAGTCCCAAATACTTAAAAGTTGCTCGTAGTTGGTTTTATATCATTAGTAACCATAATCTGACGACATTGTCATGAGCTTTCTCTTTCTTCTCTCTTCAACATCAGCTTTCTTTTCCCCAACTCACTTTCTTCTTTTTCCTACACTATTCACATCTTAACCAAAACTCACCACAACATATCTCTCCTCCACATCATTTCGGGATCCATCGTGGAGAATTTTTATAAACAATTTCAAAAATTCTAAAAAATAAAAAAATGTTTTAAAATCCGTGCTTTGGGTTGACGACCAGGTCGTCATCCCTGTTAAGGGGGAGATGACCTGGTCGTCGGGTCGTCGGGGGTCGTGCGGCCGGGTCGTCATCCCTGTTAAGGGGGAGATGACCTGGTCGTCGGGTCGTCGGGGGTCGTGCGGCCGGGTCGTCATCCCTGTTAAGGGGGAGATGACCTGGTCGTCGGGTCGTGCGGCCGGGTTGTCATCCCTGTTAAGGGGGAGATGGCCTGGTCGTCAGGTCGTCGGGGTCGTGCGGCCGTTAAAATGCCCTCAGCATGGGTGAAACTACAAGTTTCCTGGACAGAGACGTCCATAGGCACGAAAATCAAACGTGCCCCTTGTGGACTTGATGTTAATTACTCCACTTTCTATTATTGGATGAAATGATTTATTATTTTAGTTTGATCTGAAGGGTACACAACCTCATAACTGGTGGTTTTACTATAGATTCGAATGGCTCCAATCCCGAATTTCGTGGCCAACTGTCACGCCCATCAGTAAATAAGTTGCCATTAATGGTGGGAAATTAGTAAAAATAGGTGGGCTAAATAGTTAGTAAGTGTACCAGCTGACTCCTTTTTAAATACATACACATGTACCCTTACCGGCCTTGCAGTGAGATTCTGGGACTTAAAATAGTTACCAAATAGTTACCACTTTTTTGAAAAGTGGTTGGAGCCTTGGAGGGAAAAGAAATTTGATTAGGAATTCTAAAATTTAATTGGTCCATAATTTGTTGAAATCCAAATAATTAATTAGGCAAAAAATAGTAAACAAACTCGCTTTTACTTTTGAGAAATGCAAGAGTGGAATAATTACAATGCCTTCCTATATCACATTTCATGTTTCAGGTGGACAACTTGGGATTCTAGATTGACCATTTTGTTAACATATAATGGGAACTTAAAGCTTTCATAAAAAATGTTATATACTTAAACTTTTGAGAAATTCAACATATATTTCCAATAACTATAGGTTAGCAAAGTGACTCCCACTACCTTCACCTCATGATTACAACCTTAAACCTTTCAAAAGAAGCAAGTGTCTCTGACGTGCATAAAGATCGCATCATCTAATCTAAAACAGAAAATTAGATACCCTTTTACTATTTCCAAGTCTGAATGCTTTCAATGATGGCACAGGAATAGATGGGCTGGTTAGTGTCTATTCAGTGTTGATTTTCATGTGCAGTTTTTTTTCAAATGTACATTCGTTTGACAACAGAAATTACAGTTTCTGAATGTTACCACCCTTTTGATGGCTTTGCAGATTTTGTTGGATTCCATTTTGTACATCTTCGGTGGAAGAGTGAGTCTTTCTTCAAATTTCAAAGGCAAAAAGTCCTGAGAAAATTGAGTATTATGTCTGAATAGTACTCTCATTTAAAGTGGTGCCAACTTTTGCAAGGTGAGTTATAGTCAAGATGATGAAACAAATTCTAACGGGTTTGCCTGACGTTGTGATTGGCCAACAAGAAGGACGTGGAATGTTTGCTTTGTAACTCACATTGATTCCTTTTCATCTCATCGAGGCTGGTTTTGGCCTTTCGGGATTGCCAATTACGCTACTTGTATTTATATTTTGGTTTGTCCATGCAACTGCAAACAATCTACAATAACAACAAAAAAATTACGTTTGGATATTTCAGCGTCAAGTGGTCAAAGATGTTTTGGTTGTTAGATTTTTGCAAACATCCCCCACCCGAACACTTGCACCCAAATAGGAATCCCGTAGTTGTTTTCATACTTTATGATAGAGGTTGATTGTATATATTTTTTTCCGTTTCCGACTCAATAAAATTTGGCGGCTTCTCACTATTTGACATATTTCGGCAGGTACCAAACGGATCCAAAGTCTAAAATTTCAAACTAGTTGAGATATGTAAGAAATGAAACTCAACAAGAATTACGGTTTTGACACGTGAATCACTTTCTTTCACATATTTCTTATCTAATGTAAAATCCTTGGAGATGTTACACTCCTTTAAAACTCTTTAGATACTTTTCTTTGAGTTAATATTGACCTCCTACCTCTCTTCATGCCTTCCTCATGGCCTAACATAATCCTTTTCACCAGTGTATCCATAGCACTCCATTATACATGTTCAAATCATCTCAAATCGTGTTGTATAAATTTCTCTTCAATCACAACCATTGTTATGATATGTGACCGGATGAGACCGCATCGCATCAAAAGGATGTAGGCTTGTTTATGCGGTGCATCCCATAGCAACCATTTTAAATTTTCAAATCTTGATTTTTTCGAAAATTTCTCTGAAATCCCAATATACTACTTGTATACCAGTACTAGTATGCTCTCTTTTGTTTAATATTTATGTTAAGAATGATTCAAACTTTTATCTAAATATTTTTAAAACTTTTATCTAAATATTTTTTGCATATTTATGTAGAATTTATAATTAATATGTATATTACTAATACTTAATTATTAAATCGCAAACCGCATAAGCACTCTCGCATATGCACTCGCATCTCGCTCGGCATCCAATCCTAAACATTGATCGCGACTACTCCAACCTTATCTCGAATGTCCACATTTATGATTTGATCCATGCACAGATGTCCACAAATCCACCATAATATCCTCATTTCTGCAATAATCTTTTATACATGACAACTTTTTGTAACCTAACATTATGATCTATACATCATTGCGTATCTTACTGTTGTTAAGTAGAATTTATCTTTTACCTTACTTGAGAATTTCTTCCCTAACAATATGAAAATAGATTAAAAAAAGTTTCGAGTGGCTAAGCATTAATAAGGGTTACTTAGACTGTAAATATAAAGTGTATCTCACTACTTCGGAATTTTTGGTAATATTCAAAGTTGAGGAGAAAATATTTTATAGGTACCTCACCTAAAATAAACCTAAAATGTGTGGTGCTATTCTACAAATCTAATGAAAACCATTGGACTTGTAAAATGGAAGAACAACACCTATGACAATGAAGCAATCTAAAGTACACGATGGAATTTTACAAACTAAACAATTATTTGGTAATCTCCAATGAAGAAATTGTTCCGTGGAGATGCATGACATCGGGAGCTCATGAACTCATGTTAATATAGTAGGAGTGAAGAACCATATGTAACTTCGACTACCAACCAATTCCAAACAAAAGATAAGGGAATCATGCATCAATGAGTGAAATCTGAATGTTGGCAGTAGAGAGAATATGGCGTCATGAAGTGTCCTTTTGACGAGAGAATATGAGTATCTGCAGGGAATATGATGTCACATCCATTGCAAGCTGGAATATTCTCTAAATACAAATATACAATGGTTCCGGACGTCGTATCCACCTCTAATAATACACACGAAATTCACTAACCTACATTTTGGTGTTCGGAGTTGCTACGTTTCAGCGGGACGAAAGAAAAGCTTCATAACTTAGTTTCCAAACAACCACGTTCAAATGAAAGCAAGCTGCTTTAAATATAACACAAAGTAGGCTAATAGGCGTCTTTCGTGTTGCTCAACAATGGTGATTTATGTCTAAGGTAAATTATGTTTGATGAGGTGGGATTGGAGCTGGAGTTCGTAGATTATGAGTTTTAGACAGGATATATAATTGTAGAAGATATTCGAAACATGTTAGTCAGTTAAGAGAGCAACTAATCATTTTACAACCACAAAGGTTGGCTGTTATTAGTTATTACCCTACTTCCCCACTCTTCTGCGCTTCTTCCACTCTCGTTCCATGACTTTTTCTTTACCATCTACACAGCATTTGCTTTCCATAGATAACAATGGTTTTCATACCGAAGTCAGGGACTCGAATGAAGACAGTACAGACGCTCATTAAATTAATGAACCCTTATATACGGACGCGGAGCGTCCAAGGCGTGCTATCTTTCTAAACACGAAATTTGTCATTTTTAAACACGAAATTTGTCCATCATTTTACAGTGTATTCCATCACTTCTGAAGGTACTCTTTTAAGTAGGGAAGTTGTTCTTTTTACGGGCGTCTTGACACCCACGTCCGGTGGACATTTTCCTAAATTAATAGTTCTATCAACATTTCACTCCATATATTCTTTAGTTAACGGCTGATTTACTGCATGCTAGTCTCTGACATAAGCATCAAAGCCAAATTCATCTGGTAGATTCTGGCATTTTAGATAGCCTAAACCTGACATGAGCTTAAAAAAACCATTCGAAGAGAGCTAAATCCTGAGGTATTTATTCAAATTATATGCTCATAAGCGATATGGTTCAAAGGGAAAAAGCCCCCAAGTCACTTTCCCAGAACCTCATTTTCTGTCTAAAATGGAGAACAGACGAGATCTCAAGCACGTATTGGGATCATACCATGGCCGAGAAAGAAGTATTGAGCATTGACGTGTAAAAGAGAATTTTCATGGAACGAGGACAAACATAAAAACAAGCCTCGTTTTAGGAAAACCCCCACCGAGATACATCACATGAGAGAGATTACAACGAAGTTGTTCAAGATCCTGCTACCTGGTTGTTGGGTCGTCGCCAGGCGTTTCATCAGGAACACTATCGAGATGATCTTGTTGATCCTCAATCTGAATCTCACTTTTCATCATGTTGGCCAGCAGCTGAGAATCATCACGCACAAGTGTGTGGTCCGGCGTATGCTGCTGGTTGAATCGGCCAGGTTGCTTGGAGGAGGAATTATAACAGTTTTCACACTGGTCAAATCCTATAGCCTCCTTACAGTCTTTGCACTTGTACCTCTTTCCGCTTATGGGATACATCTGCGTTGAAATATTTAAAGGTCAACCACTACTCACCAGGATAATTGGTAGGATTGGCAATTTCAGTATAAAAAAACTCATTTAAAATCAAGATACTTTATGGTAACTGTCCTGTACAGAGACGAGGAGCCCCACCCTTTCAGCCTTTGTGAAGATAAACGAGTAAAAATCCCCATGTTTACGGTACACTCTTTGTTGGTTTAACAATAATTTACGGAGATCTTTCTATCTAAAATAAAAGTGCTTTCTTTGTTCTAAGGTTTATCTTTGGAAAAACATAAAAATTAAAAAGAAAACTTGCAAAAATATTGTTTATCACCTGATTGACCATTTGATGCTTAAAATAGTTGGCTGTTACCCTTGAAGCAACTTCTATTTGGACAGCCAACTCTAACTTACAAGTGATCATTGAACAACAAATCCTTGGATATCAAATGGGTGCTTGCCAACCAACCAAACCACTCATATGATTGGACAAGACCAATGGTCATTACAATTTCCGATTTCAAATGCTTTGACCAAGGGAAAGAAAATGGAACTTGAGGGCTGAAAACCATTCAAGCTGATATTTTTGAAATGTATTTTAACAATTAATATTTTCAATTGGTAGCGCACTGGAATGAGAGATGAATGAAAAAGGATGTAGGGCGACTTATATTGAGAAAGATATAATCCATGCTGTTTCAAAATGATGCAGTCATCCAACAATTTCAAGATGTAGAAGGCAACAAAGGACGACTATAGAATTTTTACTTTATACCATGAGTTTTCGTAATTTACTAGAAGTTTCTCTATACCATTAAAAGTACATTGCTTTTGAAAAATGTCCTGGACAGTTGTGTCCACTCTAGAGAGTAAGCATGTGGTAGACAGTATTGTGCTGGAACCAATAGAATAAGTACATAAATACAGCACAGGCATGAAACACCAATTCCTGGATAAAAAATCATGGTGTTAACAAATACTTGAAGGATCTATATTTGTATTTTGTATAACATGTTCTTAATGTGTCTATAGTGTAGATCACAATTGAGAGTCTTGTTTAAAAGATCCTAGAAGTAGGTAGAAATGTATATAATAAATCCAGCTGATTTAGGTCCACAATGTAGATTGGATGGAGAAAGAAAGAGGTGTTGGTCTTACTAGATGGACTAAACCCTACGTACGGTGGATTAAATGAACAAGATGGCACCAGGGAAACATTTTGCCTCATTGAAACTTTAACTGCTAGCAAAAAGATTACAAAAATTTGACAGTGTAACAATCTTAAGACTGCACATTCTAGACCAACCCAGAGAAAAACAAGTATATGTACTAATATACTTGCATCCAAAGATCTTTACATGAGCTTATTGTGCTCTCGTGTTTTTTCAGTTATTTCACAATCCGTCTGTTGCATGCTAAATAAAAGATCAAGTTGATTAGAGTTTTGTAAAACGTTCCTCACGATCTAGAAAGAATGAGTAGAACAACAATCACTAGAAAATTTTCAATTAAAGAGCCATACAAAACAAAAGGCCCTGAACTTTTGTATAGTCTCTAATCTCTATCCACCATACATGAATTTTGTACTTTACACTTTTAATCTGAAGCATACCTTATACCAATATCTTAATATTGTTTATTGTGAAATATGAACTATACATACATGAACATATTGGAGCCCATGCCATTTATATGGTTGGACAATCTTTAGAGGTGTCCAATTCCTAATGGAGTCAAAGATTAAATTATTTTTTGGCTTTGGGGTCACAGTGGAGTAAATTAAAGTGGTTTATATAAGCTTTTTGCGATTCTTATTTATTGTGAATTAGCAAAAGTTGTCTAGGCATCAGATCACGGGTGAATCGGAGACAACCTCTTTGTCACAAGGTGACAAGGGTGAAAGAAGAAAAGTACAACGAAGCAAGGACATGAAAGAAATAACTTACCCCGCATGTGTCACAACCAACTCCTACATGAACAAATAGACCGTGCAATATGATATTCCCATCCCTTGGGTGCCAAAGGATTAAAGATCCAATGCCTTTCTTTGATTGATCAGTTGGCATGACACCTAAGTAAAATCACTCTCAATTTAGAACAAACCTCGAATGTAATAACCTCAAGTCAAACAAAAAAAATTGAATATTGTTTTACTTTGTAGCATAAAATCTAGCGGACACTATTAGATGGCCATTGTATAAGCCGTTAGGAAGGCACATATACTATTAATCTGTTATTGAAGGAATGAGAGGATATAGTAAGGATCACGTTGCCAATGTAATCCTCCTTCGCAGTTCACTCACAGCCTGACTTTAGTTGTACCCCTCATTAGTTTGTTCCCTCTTCCTTACTTATCTCTACATCAGATTTAGGCATACTAATTGTTCTTTGTTGTTAAATCAAATTCACAAATAGATATGCTAAAATGAAAACATGTTATTGCAATTTCATAAATTCCTAACATGTTTATGGAAAATAAGTAGAGATATAAGCCTTAAGTCTGAATTTCAAAAAGACGTGATCATGAAAAAAAGTTACATTTCTAGAAAACCTGCAAAATATTTTTAAAAAACAACACACACACTTACGAGATGATTGGCAGCCATTCTGATGTTGTAATTGCCTAGACTGAAGCAAGTTGCTTCTTTGAGCATATTCTTTAGGAAATTGTTTTTCCAAGAAAAAAAAGAGATCTAGGCAGACTTTAGGCAAGTCTCCAGGGTGTACACTTTCACACTCTTGGCATGTGATAACTTCCCTAGGTTCAGGAACCAAGCAAGATTCACAATAAACTGTCATAAAAAAATTAGAGAGTTCAGAATTCTCTGTGAACTGAGATAAATTTCACTTATTGGTGAAAAACTTACCATGGCCACAATTAAGAACTGCAGGTCGAAAGAGAATCTCCTTGCATGCAGGACATGATACATCTGAGACAAGAAGATCCTTCTCCATCCAAACTTCAGAGCATTCAGCACCAAGTGAACCTTTTGTTAGTTACAAATAAATATCATGTAATCTACAAGGAACATATAATGAAAGGGAGATCCTTACTTGAATCCGGTTCCTTTTCTACCAAACTACCCACAAACTGAGAGAAGAAGTCACGTCTAGTCTCTTCCTCTGCAAAATCCAAATCCAAATATTTCAAATGAAGAAATTTTAACAACTTTGATGAAGATAAAATAACGCAAGGAGATAAACTGGTAAATGAACAGAAAAGAACTGACAAAATGGGAATCAGGTAGCTCTTTGAGTCGAGGAAATAGGGAAAAAAGAGCCAAAAATAAATATTATTCAAACCCTTCTAGAATGGAATAAGGTATATCTTGGATTATGATATCAGATATGCAATGAAAAAAAAAATACCACATTGCAAATCTAATGTCTCTCCCTGCTAATGTCGTTGACTAAAGCCATTCTAGTTGCAGATCTGTCCTTTGACCCAAAAGCACTTTCTAAGACTACAACTAACTGGAGATTTATCTTAAATGACTAGTTTCCTTAACACGATAACGTGTACATCAAATCACAATGTAAGAGTGCTTAAGACAGTACATTTCAAAATCATCAAGGCAACAAAAAAACAAGCATAGAGATAAAAGTAAGAATGTATCACTATATGAGTAAAAGATAGTACATCCATTCAAAATGCAGCTCTTGGTCCAATGTAAGAGAGATATTCAGGTTGAAAAGTTAAATTCAATTAAAGTTCAAACATATTCGAATTTGCAGGAAATACCAAGTACTTCTTTGTGCCTTCTCTGGTAGGCCTTTGGTTCCATCTTCATAAGCAAATGATGAAGCAACGGGCAAATACTTGGGAAATATTTAAACGGCTGCCTACACATAGCACACTGGGACTCTCCAAAGTTATTCATGGCTCTGTGGACACACCAGAAACAAGAAATATGGCCACATGCTGCAGAAAAAAAAAGTTATTACAAAGAATTTTCATGTTTATAGTAAAAATAGGCATCCTAGTTTACCTAGAACAATAGGCTTGTAGAGAAGATCCCTGCAATGATAGCAAAACAGTTTAGAAATACAAACACGAAACGAAAGACAAAGATGAACTGATTGAGAGTTCTCTAAAAAAATGTCCACCATCTAATACAACAAAATGGAGAAAGAAAATAGCCAAGATATCACTAAAATTGATGAAATGAACTTCTTGATCATATAGCATGACTACTAGAAACTTACTTGGTTCTTTGGTTGCTCAAAGATATATCACTCTAAACCAACATAATATTAAGCAACGAGCATATACCTTTATCATTGTAGCATATTTGATTCCTGTAACATGTATGTCTAAGGTTTGAGCTTTGACATTACCATTTTTTCATCCCAACCATTTTTTAATCTCTTTGAGGAGATACAAAGCTCTTTAACACATACTACCTGTGTCTTCAGGGAGGTAGTACGCTCTTTGGACACGTTAAACGTACTGCTTTAATCTCTTTAGGGAGATACGAAGAAGCTCTACCACAACAAATTTATGACTCGTTCGAAGTTCAATGTATAGGTATAAACATCTTATATTAAATTGGAGGCTACTTGCTCTGCGTTTGTCAAGTTTTTGGGATATATAATATGCAGTGAGCCAGTGACCATGATTGCGGATAGTGCAGTCAGTTATTTAACTTCACGAGGGTGGGGCAAAACATTCTTGCCCGTCAAACATTCATAAACATCTTTAGTTCAATTCCTTTCCAAGATGCAACAACGCCTTAACTCCCGAAATAACTTTCATCCTGACAAAGATACGATACACAATTACACACTACACGAATGTAGACGTCGGACCTTGAAATCACGAGAAAACATCAAACGTGATCGACATATAGAGCATAGTACCTAAGTGATACACTCCCCAGCATATATTTGAAGGAAAACTAAATTAAATCAACAACGCCTTAAATCTTGATGCCACCAATGGTAGTCAATATTTCCATTTCCGATGCGTTTGGGAGTTGACATCACCAAATCTCCAATCGACACAATCTAATCCATCCTAAATCATTTTCAAATTCCATAACGATAGTTCGGAGATCATAATCCACAAAAAACCCAATATCAGTCCTCAAACGCAACCTCAAACTACTTTCCGTTCACAAAACCCTAAAAACCGTCAGGCGCCTTCGCGCACAGAATCCAGACCTCATCCACCCCTCTAACCGCGCAATTTCCTACGGAAATCTCGGTTCGATCGTTAGGCATCGGAACAAATCGCGAAAAAGTGCGAAAGAACGTTGTGAAGACGAAAAAGGAGGTGGCATTGGGGCTTACAGGCAGACGGCGCACTGGAAGTGCTCCGGAACGGCGTTGAAGTCCTCGGAAGTAGGCGTTGCCGGAGAATCGACGGAGCCGCCGGGGACCGCCGGCGGTTCCTCCTCTCTCTCATCCATCGTAGTAGAGAGAAGAGAGAGATGGTTTTGTGACTTTGTCGTTACGTTAAGCATCATTTATCGGGTGGTTAAATACATATTGTCGGGTCACGATCTCCTTTGTTTAATCCACGATCAAGTTTCTTAATAGGATTTTGCTTTTTAATTTAATTGAAAATTAAAATCTTACAATTTGATCACGTTAAAAATTATAAAAATAGATATATGTTTTCAATAGAATCGTGACAAAAAAGAATGAACGTACTATGTTTATTGGTCTCTTGATCTTAATATGAAATGACATATACATAGATAATTTGTGTCATATATATATCGAAACATATGGTTTGAATTTTCAATTACATTAAAAATCGAAAATCATCGAAGAAACTTGATTCTCAGGGATCTCAATCTCATGCAAACATCACAATTTTTTTGGTAACCAAGAAAACTTCTCACCTCGCAATATAGTAGCGACTTTAGGTGGAGACCAAATCCCACGTAGTATCAGGTGTTGTACAAGTCTGGGACTGGAAATCAAACATAGTTCCCAAGCAAATAGCTTGGATCCCTTGGCCAACTCTACTATGCCCGTGGGCAACAAAAATCACATTTTTTCCATGACATTTTAAAACCCATTTTATGGTTACAGGTTAGCGTAGATGTGCCCCAAACCAATATGGCCCGATATGTAATTGAAGGCCTTTCTAGATGTGTAATTAGGATTGGATATCTGAATTAAGATATATGTGTGCGTCACTTTGGATATATTTGTTAATGATTGGGAATGAGATTGGATAACTCAAATGTATTGTAGATAAAGTAGGTGTGTAGGTATAATAATGAGAGGTTTGAGTGTTGTGATAAATTAAGTAGTTCATAGTATGGATATCTTCCAACGAAGAGAATAACCAAACCCCAATGCAATATATGAGGTTGTGCAATATAATGAAACATGATCAATAAAAAGTCTCTACCATTTTCTCCCAAATCTCTATGTCTTTTCAATTCACAACACGTTATCAACATGAATCGTCACTTGCATAATCATCTATTCCATTGTTTAAAAGCACGAGTCTATCCCGATTGATATTGTAAAAATCATCCAAAGGTAATGCTACCCACACCCGGTGTTTGATTCAAGTCCGACATGGTATTGATCTGCATCTAGAATAATTCGAGATGTTTTCATTTCTTTTACCAACCATATTGTTTTACCTCATGCTAGATTGGTGGGTTGATATAGTTTATCTTCATAATAACTAGCATATGTATCAATGTATGTAGTCTTGTATTTTGGTTCTTTCAACCGTTATAAACTCAGTTTGGTTTGTGAACATTTGTTTCGTAAGGCTATTGATCCATAAAACTATCAATAATTCAATATGTCATGTATTTCCAATCTATCATGCACAACCAATCTGCCATCTATTAGGATTACTTCAATGAAATATCTAACAATAAGAATTATATTGATGCAATATTTTGTATTGCGGTTGTAGTATTTCTGTACTTGCTATTGAAAAATACTCTCAACGTTTGATTATTCATGCAAGAAAAATACAATTAAAATCAGGTCATATTTTATTTATATTGAGGTTCTAACTTGTTCTAAAATTAATATTAGTTTTATAAAATTATATGATTTTTAATAGCTTGTGTGTAGATTTGCACCGTAGAACTTGTTTTGAAGTCATATGTTGACTCAATCAGCAACATATACTATTATCACCAAGTTAATATCAAAACGGTTACGAAAACTGTCTCCAACGGAATGATAACTTATTGCATTTTTTTAATATTTACCTTTACGACACAACGATGCACTCGTTTGGGTATCTACTGCTTTTTCGTGCATTGAAAAATTGCACACTTTTATATTAGTGGATTTGGTATAGCTTCTGCAGTAAAAATTGGAATTTTTTCCTATCATGATTCACATATATTATATTTAGTAAGAAGGTCTCACTCTGATGTATACTCCCATTTGCTATTGTTTCATCTTCATTGGCCATTAATTTTTGACATGTAAAGAATGATTATTGAGAGTTAAGTTTATGCAATAAGTTCCCTTAAATTTCGATAGACTTTATTAGTAAGTTGTTTCCCTTTATCGGAGTTAATTGCACGATTTAGGTGGCTTTAAGCATTTTCTTGCTATTCATTTGACGAAATAAGAAATTCGATGAATCTTCATACATCAAATTATGACTCTTATGTTCAAGTGCCATGACTACTCATCTTTGATGTGTCATACATTATCTCTTAGACACATTTTATTTTCTATAAAAGTGTACTCGTGAATATTACAAGTACGTGATTGTTGCTTTTAACTTATGCATTGAAAATAAAAGAAATTTTTGGATATTATACCATATTATTCCTGTGATAAAATACTAGTTTCAATAATATTTGATGCATTTTTTTCATATTATGCCACATAAAATTTCGATGTTATTTCATTGCATCACATCTGAAAATATTATGGTTATTCATTCCAACACATGTGATTTATTTATGTCATTATATAAATGATATAATGTGGTATATTGCAACAAAATTTGAGTTTCCATATTATGAAAGTAATTGTTTACCATGTGTCATGATATTATTGAAAAAGAAGTACTTCGGCCCCAAAGGCAAAATCTGTAATCTTCATGAGGTGCAAGTATATAATGATATAAAGATTTTTATTCATTTGAAAATGGTTATGAAAATGTATAACAATCCATGAAGGATTCTTATGAGCATCAAAATGATGTGTCAATGTCAAAGTTGCGTGAATAGTAAATCCATCAAACTCATTCCCAAATGTAACTCTATGACCAGAAGACTATAGAGAGTTGAGATGTAAAAAGAAAATCTTTTATCCATTTTACAAGTTAATGACCCAATACTCCATTAGTAGTACAGAGTCCAAAAATCACAATAATTGATTTGCTCCATTCCTTGAAGTGAATGTATGAGTGCGTGAAAAATCTTATAAAAGTCTAGTACAATCATTTTGTAACCATGATTGTGGATGTGAATGTGGATGAGATAAACAATTGATGTCCTTATGGTATATAAATTCGACAATCAAAATAGATTATCAAAGTAACTCTCCACAATAGCACATATATTCTAGTTGTGTGTTTTATTTGATATTTTGTATAAGTAATATATATATTGTTGCATTTTTGGCCTTAATCTATGTTTTGATGATTTAATCAATATAATCTTAATTGTAATCAATGTATTGCATTGCATATATATTGCTTTGTGCTAACTTCTACAGGTGATCAAGACTCAATGAAGAAAGAAAATCAACTCAAGACATGTAATCAAGCTCATTTGAAGACATGTAATTTGCATTCCTTGAGCATACTTGAGCTAAAAACTACTCAAACACACACTAGGTTCCTTATAGAAGTCACACACAAAATTAAATATAATTTGGACTTGTATAGATCACCCAAACTTAGACCGGAAAACACTAAACACTTAACCTTAACTATCTGCCCACATTCGGTCCATCGAAACAGATCGTTCGGTCGACTGAGTGATCAATTACCTAGTTAGTATTTTACTGCCCGGTTTCGGTCGACCGTCCAGACATTTTTGGTCGACCAAGTGAACACAACTTTCCAACCGTTTGTTTTGTCGTATTATACCCAACGGTCGTATTCGTATTTTTCCAAATACCCCAAAATACATTTAGTGTATCGGTCGACCGAGTACCTTGTTCGGTCGACCGAACGTATGATAACTCGACAAACCCAAGTGCCTGTCTGTTTTTGGTCGACCGTATTCCTTGTTTCGGTCGACCGAATATGATCTTGTTTTGTCAATCCCGTAGAGCTTGTTATAAATCAGTCGACTACTATTTGTGTAGGATTTCATGTTTAATTGTGCATATATATTTTTCAAATTTTATGCATAATAAGGATCAATTACAATTTTCTTCGATTTATTTCATACATGCATCAGTTTGTTTTAACAACTAGTTTCAAAAACTTATTAAAACAAACACAAGGGACTCCAAAATTCATACCTAGAAGTTCTCTAAAACTTCTTGATGTTCCAGAGACGTTGAGGAAGACGATCGTCGCTTCTCGTTGCGCCGGATGCCTCCGAGTGTTCACCGAAACCCTAAACAAGGTTGGAGAGAAAGGAGCTAGCCAATCAATCTCCAAACAAGCTTAGAATCTAGCTACAAACCGCTTCCTTAATCTCTGAGATTTCTCCTTCCAAAGACTTAGAAAAACTAAGAGAATTTTCGTGGCTTTTTGTGGTGAATTAGGAGAGAAAATAATTAGAAAAACATCTAACTTAATTAAGGAGAATAATGACCTATTTATAGGCTCCAATCTTACTCTCAATCATGGCTATTCTTAAGCCACGTTTTCTTGACATTTTTTCTCACAAACTAATTCCATAATGTATTACATGCATCCACAAAACGTTTGACCAAGTTTGGAGTCAATCCAACCATTGATCAAATTAATCTCTTAATTATCAAAGGCAGAAAATCGATCGAGGTTCGGTCTACCGAGTCCCACTCGGTTAACTGAATATGTCTCGATTGTTTAACCGAGTATTAGACGGATGACCGATTCTTAAGGAGAAAAATTCTCCTTAACCGATCGGACGAATTCGCGTCTAAAACCGAGTGCCATTCGGTTAACCGAAAATATCGGAATTGGACATGTTTCGGTCGACCGTTCATGGTTCGGTACACCGTACCAGAGTTCCAGGCACTTTGGTCAAGTTCGGTCAATCAACTATGACTATCCGTTCCACGTTCGGTTGACCGATCCGCATATCCTTCGGTCGACCGAACCATAACGGATTACCGAACTTTTACCCGATTTTGCCTTTTCAAATTTTGGATTTATTTCCAACAAAATTTGAACTTTTGGGGTTTTTAGCAAATTCACAACTTATGCAATATATTATCCTATGCAATAATAAATTATTGCACCCCATAATATATGCATCTCATATGAATTTATCATGATTCTAATTATGTTATATACAACATAATTGATTTTACTTGTTCACCATATGTGTCATATTTTCTATAAGAAACCCGACGCATCATATGAACCAAAATTCAAGCTTCTTGTTTCCCGGTTTTTGCGGTGTGACCTATGGGAAGATCTAGACTAAGTTGGCAGTGATATTAATAGCTTAATATCACAAGCTATAAGCGGTATCTAGCTACACATTATATCTCCCAATTAGTTAGATGTCTTAATTCCTACTCGAACCAAAACCCGATCCATTTAGTGATGGAGTGCACCACTTGTGTCCGTCCCTTGCCTCATGATATTAAGAATACACACAAAGTAGTATTGTGTTATCTTTGTATTAATATTCATTTCTTGATCTCTTTAAGCTAGTTATAAATATGTGACTTAACTCAAATCACATTGTGCACATTATAACTTTACTTTATCAAGGGGACCACTAATATCATCACTCAATTAAGAGGGACAATGATAATCTTTTGACTAACTATCTTCTCCAACAAAAGTCATATTTAACCAACCAATGCCTTTACACTACACTCATCGATAGCTCAAGACACAAGTCTAATTAAGCAATTCTTAAGTCTCATATCAAAGGACCAAAGACACAGTAAAACATTAATGACACAGAAAACACAATTCTATAATGTTTTACTTATTAGGTCTATTCAGTATACAAAAGTAATATTTTCCTCTTTTGTGTACCCGTGTTGTCACTCACTTGTAGAGCTACAATGATCTATGACCAACACGACAATCTTAACTCGGTAATTAATGTCCCATGTTAATTTCTATGATTGTGAATATCTTTTGTTTTATGTAAACCAATATCTTTTAGAGCTCTACGGTTAAGGACCAAGAGCCTCTTCCTTAACACTTCTAAAAGACGAATAACATAAACAAGGAAAAAATGATTTCTCATTCAATTCATAATAATTGGCATTTAAAAGTAAAACTTTTAGAACACATTCCCTTCAATTTGTCCCCTACGTTAGAGAGAAAGCTCCACACACTCAAAAACTCAAAACCTTCCACACTTAGTAATCAATTCATATCTTACTCAAGTGTGCTCAAGATTAGAGAGTGTTGTTCCATTCATTCATTGTCAAAAAAGCAAGTGTCTTGGTGAAAGCCCAAGACAAGATTATAGACATCGGTGAGAGCCCGAAGTGTCCCTCTCGGATTGTGAGTGGAGGAGCCAAGCTCGGCGAGTGTTGTTCGCGAGTTTGAAGATTGTAAAGGCGTTCACTCTCGGCCCGGAACGGGGAGTGGTTAGTGAAGTCGTGAGCGGAGTTCGGTAATCCAAGCGGAGCTTGCAAGAGAGGACTAGGACCCGGGTGGGGTGCCGAACCTCTATAAAAATCCCTCGTCTTCATTGTGGTTTGCATTATTTCATTTCCTTTACATTGTTTGTTTGTTTAAATTCCGCTGCATATACTTGATCAATTAAACAAGTAAGTAATTAGCTTAAAAATGATTAGAATAAGAGACCCTTACGATCCTACATTTGGTATCAGAGCCTTGTGAGCTAAATTTCATTATTTAACCGTAATTTTTAGCAATGACATCAACTTCTAATTATGTAGATGGTTTGTGCACAACTAGACCTTCTTTGCTAAATGAGTCAAATTATGATTATTGGAAGAATATGATGAAAATATTCCTAATATCTAATGACCTCAAGTATTGGATTTTCTTCAAAATCCCTACACACCCCCAAATGAAGATGAATTAGATTCGCTCTCTAGGACCAAAATGAAGAAATTGAGATGAACTCAAAAATCATGAACATTCTTTATTGTGGAATTAATGATGGTGAATATAATAGGATTAGAGTTTATGAAAGTGCATATGAAATATGACATAAATTACAAATGCATAACTATATGCTGAAATATCAATATGACAAATGGGCATTATATATCGTGATACAAATATTTTATTAATATTCTTGAGGTTCGTTCAATTATCATATTTATTATCTTTAACCTTTTGATTTAGTTGTTATTTCTGTTTAAACTATATAATTTATATTGGTTAGTGCTCTCAATAGTCTAATATATTTTCATACTTGTGATTTTTATTCACTGACAATGAGATTCTTCTAGATATTAACAATACACATGCATATGTTGCCAACATATCGATATTCAACATTTTTATGTTTGTCATGACTATTTATGCATATCATTATAATGACTTTTAATGTTTAATAGCAAAGATAGTATTTGCATTTATCGTCATAAAAGGACAAAATATACATGCATATGATAATATGTTGATATGCATAATTTCTATCAAAAAGACTTATATTAAGCTACATTGAAATTAATTGATCTTGATATGATTTCATGCATGATTTTTATTTTGATTATATTTTGTCATTGGAAGAATATTTTCATTTATTTTGTAATAGTTGAACAAATAATTTATCTGCAATAAATATTTTATTTGGCTTGAAATGAATAGTATGAATATTCTTCGGTCTCATATTTTATTTAAGATCAGGAAAGATGATTTATGCATCATGTATAGTGTTTTCATGCACACTATATTAAGAGATAATAATTTCTCTAATTTGATAATAAGAAAAGCCAAAGCTACTGTACAAGGTCGTAAGAATTTAGTAGAAAGCTTCAGAAGAGTCATATCTACTGTTACATGTGGAATTATCTTGGCTTTAAATGATACATTTTATATATAATGTCTCAAGAAACTTATTAAGTTTCAAATCGCCAGAATGACTTGTATTGAAACTACAATTGAAGTAAAGAAGAATATTTTTATATTACTACAATCATGTCAGGAAAAATGCTAATGAGAAAATTACCTGATTTTGAACGATGTGTCATCGCTCACGTAGTGACTTGGTCAAAAGACTTGCACTAGTGAATCAAATGAATATTGATTCTAATAATAAATGGTATGACCGATTGGGTCAATGAGGACATATATCATGACAATATTGCTGAAATTTCATATGACCATCCACCGTAGAATGAGAGTACTCTTCAACTTAGTAGGTATCCACGAACTCTATCTTTTTGTTAGATGAGATAACTTGTGTTATGCATTACTTGTGATTGAAACTCATAAGCATAAGTTATTGCAAAATCACAATATGTGTTATCGTATTTTGGATCATGTGCCCGAAGCACACGTTACAAAGCATCGATTTATAAAATATCTCTGAATATGGATCATTATGTGATCTTAAAATTTATACATGATATATTAATGTGTATACCTGTTGATATTATTCATAATTTTTTGTATGTTATATACATCATGTTATGAATGTTTCCCTATTTTACTTGTATGATTTTGAATGAAATGTTTCCCACCTGTGATTAATAGATTACCACCTCCAAAATTTAGTGGCCTCGAATTAAATTGGACATTTCAGCATGATTCATATTCCGGATAATATTAAAATACTTGAAGTCCGTGAAGGGCGATGTATTTTATTATCCAATCCAACATTTATATATAGAGACATATTTTTTTTGGCATTAGGGCGAGAAAGCGAGAAGCTTAAAGAATGTCAAGAAAATGTATTATATTGAATCTAAAGTTCATAAGAGAATATACGTACAAGTATCGTTGAACCTGAAGTTCATAAAATCATTAACTTGTAATATCTAGCAAGTAATTGTCATACATTTTTATTGATCACAAAATAGTGACTATGTCTTGTATTACTAGACATAAAGCACATAGTATAAAGTGGAGATTTTCACATGATAAAATATATTTGAGCTCAACCAACGCTATAAGCGTGCACTATAACATATATTATTTGTGGAAATGAAAATAAAAGTTAGTCACTCATTACACATCTTGAAAAGGTTATTCGTGAAGAATATAAACTCAGTAAAATAAAAGCAGTTGCTGACAAATATAATAATTCTGGGAATACATTGAAAGGAATGTGTTCTAAAAGTTTTTCTTTTATATGTCAATTATTATGAATTAAATGTGCAAACATTTTGTTCCTTGATTATGGTATTCGTCTTTTGGAAGTGTTAAGGAAGAGGCGCTTGGTCCTTAACCGTAGAGCTCTAAAAGATAATGGTTTACATAAATCAAAAGTTATTCACAATCATGGTAATTAACATGGAACATTAATTACCGAGATAAGATTGTCGTGTTGGTCATCGATTGTTGTAGCTCTACAAATGATTGACGACACGAGTATATAAAAAAGGAAAATATTACTTTTATATATTGAATAGACCTAACAAGTAAAACATTATGGAATTGTGTTTCGTGTCATTAATGTTTTTACTGTGTCTTGGATCCTAAGATATGAGACTTATATTTTTTCACTCAAGAAGTGCTTAATTTGATTATTGTCAAAAGCTATCAATGAGTGTAGTGATAAATACAATAGTTGGTTGAGCATGACTTGTGCTGGAAAAGATAGCTAGTCAAACGATTATCATTGCCCCTCTTAATTGAGTGATGATATTAGTGGGCCCATTGATAAAGTAAAATTATAATGTGCACAATGTAACTTGAGTTAAGTTACATAGTTATAATTAGCTTAGAGAGATCAATAAATGAATATAATACAAAGATGACACATTTCTACTTTGTATATATTCTTAATATCATGAGGCAAGGGACAGGCACAAGTAGTGCACTTACATCACTAAATGGATCGTGTTTTGGTTCGGGTGGAACAAAGACATTTATACTAATTGGGTAACTATAATGTGTAACTAGATACCGCTTATAGTTTGAGATATTAAATGTTCAATATCGCTACCAATTTGACTTAGATCCTCCTATAGAGATTAATTCCGAACAAGAACGATTCTGCCTGAATTATTAGGAGATTAATTAAATCATGGGTGAATTAATTCCAGATTTAATTAAAACGTTTTTTGTGGGTGCTTATGTGGAAATTATAGATTAATTTTAGGAGAGAATAAACAAGAGATCATGGGTAAAAAATAGCTCTTGATAAAAATGTTTTGGGAGACTATAAAAGGATCCCTACTCCTACTTGTTTAATACTAATGCAAAAATTCTTTCTCTCATTAATCTCTCCCTAATCACCACGAAAATCTCTTAGTAAATTTATGTTTTAGAGATAAGAATCTCAGGAGCTTAAAGATGGGTCATTAGTTAGATTCTAAACCTTTTTAGAGATTGATTGGCTAGCTCATTTCTCTCTAATCTTGTTTAGAGTTTGGTGAACACTCGGAGGCAAATCCGTGGACGATTCAACGGGCAACGCGACTCCGAATCTTCAAAAAGGTTTTAGAGAACCTTTAGGTATGATTCTACCTTCATGATTTATTTTAATAAATGTAGGGTTGCATGTTATTAGAATAAACACAAAGTAATGTACATAAAAATTGTTGAAAATATGAAAATCGATCTTGTATGTTGTATTAAATTTTTTAAAATATATACATACATAGGGACACGAAATCCTACATACATAATTGTCAAATCCTAATATTTTGGGAAACGACGAGAATTATATTATTATAAAAGTTGCAATCAGCTACGTCGATACGAGAGAAAAACATAAAAAGTTTATCGTCGACGACTAATTCGTCTTCTTAGAGCATGCTAATTCAAGAGAAAATCTAGATCCAGAATCTATAATATTATAAGAATGCCAGAAGAATTCGTATTTGAAATGAATAAAAGAAGACGAACAATATAGAACTAGACTCGTTTATTGGACATGTAGTCCTGATTTCTGAAGAATGTTAATAAAATCACATTACAATAACATGTTGGTACATTATAAAGTGAGTAGTGACACAAGAGTTTTTCGCAGGACCCAACATTCATTATGATATTACTCATTCTCTTGAATTGTATAATATTATGTTATGTTACTTGATCAGTATGACATAATATAGATAAGCATATGAGATATGTTGTGACTGCAAATTTGTATAAGTCACTTGATATTGATATATATAAGTCCCTGGAGGACTAAATTGCACAAGGCAAATTAAATTGAATAGATGCGATATAATTTATGAAAAAATCGTCATATGAACAAACAAAGAGAATATGCATATCGTCTCAAAGAATGATATGAAAGGAACTCTTGAAGAGATTAAACACATACCCGTGAAATATTTGAATTTTGAAATAAATGACTGGAGAAAGGTCAACTATTTTTCGACCTGCAGTTTGAACATTCTCCAGTAGAGAATTGTTACAATTATTCAAATGTATAAAAAGATATTGTACAAAGAAGTTCACCTGGAAACAAATTAATGAGATAAAAATTTACTTAAGTGATGCTTCATATATCTGTAATGTAGAACAACAAATCACAGACTATTTTGTGATATTGTAGAGACGTTGGAATTTTTATGCAAGTTGGTGAACTACATATCCGGGGGAGCAGATTTCTAATTATCATTACTGAAGTACGATTATCCCTGAAGGATAAAGCCCATAAGGCCTATAGTTGCACTTTTTTTTCCTTTTTCAAATTTTTGTCCCACAAAGTTTTACTTGACAAAGTTTTAACGAGACAACTTGTACAATTGTGTTAGCGCATGTCATGCACTCTTTTTCCCTTATTTTTCGACTTGGTTTTTGTAGCAATGTTTTTAACGAGACATGAACATAACGTCATATTATTTAAGAGAGTTTGTAAATGTATATTAAATTGAGGGGGAGAATTATACGCTCTGCACTCTTTTTTCCTTCACCAAATTTTTGTTCCACATGGTTTTACTTGACAATATTTTTAACAAGGCAGACCGAAAAACATATAACAAACAATGATCATCCAAGGGGGGAGTGTTATGAAAATATACATGTGATTACTGATTCACCTTCCAACATCTTCATTACTTATTGTAATATATCTTGTATTTACATCTATATTTACATTTAAATTAGTATAGACTATGAATGTTTGTAACTTATATACATATATATGAGGTTGTGCAATGTAATGAAATATGGTGAATGAAAAGTTTCTACCATTCTTCCCCAAATCTCCGTGTTTTTTCAATTCACAACACTGACTTTCTTTTGTCACTAATATATTTGTCGCATGTGGCCCCCTTACTTTTTTTGTTAGTTTTTTTCTTCCGGTGGGATATGTATCGCGTGTTAGAAAAATTGACATTTTCACGATAAAATGTTTTAAGAGTACTTGGTTAAAAACTAGCGTGTACGAAAAATAAATGTATTTTGGGTCCACCTGACACTTTGGAGTTGGGGAGGAAAAGTGATGTCTATTTTACTTAAATCCGTGAATCCAAAACCCACAACCAATCACTTCTAAGGTTCACCCACTGGTCTACAGAAGGTATGCAAAATTTGGGATATATCGACTCGGTTAATATCCTTATGAACAAAAATGTTTGGTTTCCAGTCACATCCTTGTTAGTATTAGTTGCAAAACCAAGAATGATGATGGAATATTTATAGTGACAAGTGGACGAGTATTTATAAGGGAGAGAAGAATTTAAGAGTAAAGAACGAAGAAAATAGAACGAAGAGATGTCTCGACAATTAAACTGAGGAATGTGACCCGTCAGGTGGGGTGTAAGCAGGGTGGATCCAGTCCTGCCCTGCCTAAGTTAAACAGGTAGGAGTAGTGGGAAAAAACCCGCTACCTCCGCTCAAGACTGGACTAGACATGACGAGTTATGCAGGATTGACGGGTTATTCTTTAACTTTTAGATTTTTCTTAAGAAAAACAAAAGAATATTGAAATTTGAGAAATAGTAATTACTCAACACAATTTTTTCCTAATAAAAATAGTCTATTAGGAAAAATACAAACAAAATCTTTCTTCTAAGAAGTCATAATATGGTATGACTAACCAATTGTTTTAAGTTTTAACATTCAAGAAATATGCAACCATAGTACCATACTATAGTAAGATAAAGATGATTTCATCAGTTTTAGATTTTTTTTCGAGTGACAACTATGATCAAAGAATCATCTAAATAAAAATACAATTTGAAATAGTTAACTCAAAAGAATCCAACAATACAACGCGATTGAGTTATAACCGGTCATAATTAGTACAAAAGTTGTTTAAAGAGTCATCACATACATATGCATGCGGAGGCACGAGTAATTCACGAGCAAGATCAAGTGAATCCATAGATATTATCATGACATTATAAGGCAACATGTGACGTCTTCTTAGGAAATTTATGGTTGAAATCACAACACCATCCACTAGTTCAACATGCACTTTTCCATTTTATCACACGTGTGGTGGGTGTCTTTATAAATCCCAATTTATTTCAACTTGGAGTAACGTGAAAGAAGTCATGTGACTCAGTGGAGGCGCCCGGGGCTGTGTTGGTAGAGTTTGGTCGGCAGGCGGCAACCGCTAGTGGTTTGGGTTTTGGACTTTTGGTTTGGGTTTTTGGTTAGGGTTTGGTGACTTGGTCGGGTTATCGGTAAAACGGTTTTGTGGGTGATCGGGTTAGGCGGATTACGGGTTATGCGGAATGAGTTGCGAGAAAATCGCAACCCGCCCCGCTTACTGCTGGAAAAAATGACTACGACGACGGCATGTCACGTCGGTTATTTAACAACCGACGTTAAACTTTCATATCACGTCGGGTTTACAAAAAACCGATGTGATATATTAACATTTCACGTGGTTTTTAACCTCATAAAAACCAACGTGAAATGTTAATATATCACGTCGGTTTTGATAAAACCGACGTGGTTTGTTGATCGTTTCACGTCGGTGCTATAAAACTGATGTGGATAATTTTAAATTTTATTTTTAAAATGCAATTTTTAGAAACATTTCACGTTGGTTTATAAAAAACAATGTCAAAATGAGTGTATCATGTCGGTTTTATTTAGAACTGACGTGTTTAATCAATTTTTTATTTATTCTTAAGGCTATCACTCACTCTCGTTCTCTCCCACACGACCCTCCTTGTTTTCTCCCCCCGCCCCAGCCCGTCCCACCTGGCCGTCCACCTCTCTCCTTCCCATTCCGTCACCACACTTAAATCCGAAACAATGCTTTTAATTTTCACCAGTACAAATGGTGGTGATAAAAATGGCAGATTTTTGGAATTTAAGTGTTTTGTTGTGAAGATCTTAAAATTGACAATTTTGGATTACTAAGTTATTAGATTATATATAGTAGAATAGTAAATATTAATATTAAAATAATAGTTTTTTAATGACGTTAACGAAAAAATTACTCGAGTGACATGCACGAAAAAGTAATAACATCAATAGAATTGTGTAGTTTTTTAGTGACATTAATACAAATAGCTGTGGAGGGATGACATAAACGGAAATACAGTGTTTTAAAATGTCATGCAAGAAAAAAGCTTTTTTTAGACCATCGTTAACGAAGCCTCTCTCCCGACTTAGGCTCCCGGGCGGGCTCCCTTTAACGGGCCGAGAGACCTCCGGGCGCCCACCCGGGCATCTGCTCGGGCGGTGGGCGTCCCGATTGGACGCCCGGGGTGCCCTCGGGTGGGGGGCACGTGTTGCCCCCCATTGGTCCTTTTTTATTTTTTTATTTTAGTGGATGATTTGTTATACTGTGCAACAGATACCTCTATCTACTCCTAACTATAAATACATCTATTTATCTCCTTAACTCCTCACATCTTAATTTTTTCACTCTTATTAACTTCTTATCTCAATGTCAGATAATAGTTCAAACTCCGCTCAATCCGACGATGATATTTGCAGTGAGACATTCAATCTGATGAACCGTGCTATTGATTTGGCCGCTCAGACTGCAAATGACTTGGTACGACAACTTTACGTTGGTGAGCAACGTGAGTTCCCAGGTATGATGGGGAGTATCGATTGTATGCACTGGGTGTGGAAAAAATGCCTGGCTGTTTGGAAGGGACAACATTAAGGGCGTTTTGGGAGAGCAACCATGATCCTTGAGGCGATGACATCGTGCGACTTATGGATATGTCATTCTTTTTTTGGAATACCAGGTTCGATCAATGACTTGAATGTCCCGCAAGAATCTCCGATTTTCGACGACATACTAGAAGGCCGAGCTCCATCTGTAAATTATGAGATAAATGATGTTCAATATGATATGAGATACTATGTTACTGATGATATTTATCCACAGTGGATCACCTTCATCTAATCCATCCTTCACTCTCAAACCCCGAAGCACATGTTGTTTGCTGAAGTGCAGGAGGGAACACGTAAAGATGTAGAACGTACTTTCGGAGTGTTGCAAGCGAGGTGGGCGATCATCAAAAACACGAATCTTGCCTGTAGTAAGGACATACTATCCAAAATAATGACAACTTGCATCATCATGCATAACATGATTGTGGAGGACGAACGCGGCTCTTATGCCAATTTTGGAGATATTCGCGAATTTATGGAAGATCGTCTGGAACTTCACCTGAGGAAATACCATATTCGACCGATCGTATAACGGATATTCACAAGTTTTTTGTCAATCAAGATCAGGTGCGTGACAGGAATAAACATTTGGTTCTGAAAGACAATTTAATCGAGCATATATGACAATGCTACGGACGAGGAGCGGTTTAAAAATGGGTTAACGTAATTTTAATGTAATATTTCGAAGTCCAGTTTATGTAATATGTAATGTGGTTTCGTAATATTTAATAATAATTTCGTGATTTAACAGTAAAAGTTAAATATTTTCGAGTTAAAGTAATTAGAATTAGAATTATATAAAATGTAATTCGTTAAATGTTGTGTAAGAATTCGTGATTTTTTAATTAAGAAATGATGCGGAGGAAAGAGAGTCTAGGGTGGGTGGGGGTAACTCGGGCGTGATAAAAGTTTTTTTTTGGTGGATGACGTGACAGAGAGATGATGCAGGGTGTCGAGGTGCTATCATTTATGGTCTTAAGAGTGTCAACATTCAATTGTGATGGGCGAGTGGATGATGGTGCAGACCCTTCCGTTTTGAAATCTGTTCGAATTGTTACCTTTTGAGTTCAACACACATTTTCATTTAGATATTGTGGTTAATTACGTTAGACGTGACAAGTTATGAACAAAATAAGATTATATTTGACACGACAAAACTTGATTATACATCAATTTCTTAATCTTCCACGTGAAAACCAACAAGATATATCTTTGGTAAGATAATCAAAACATCAACGGTTGTTTCGTAGTATTAAAGCATCAACCGATATGTTATTTAAGTAATAGTAATCTTAATGTGTAACACTCCTGAGTTTAGTTCCACATTGTTTAACATGAGAATGTTGGAGTAAGATATAATGACACGAGTCTACTATTGTAATACTTATCAACTTAAGTTTTGTGACAATAAGTGAGTGTTGTGAGCCAGCGAACGCATAAGTTACGAACCGAGACCCGAGCTTAGTGCGGATTCTGAGACGAAACTTTACAAAATGTGTGAGACTTAAACTTCCAAGTCTTTTTTATAATTTATTTTACGGAAATGGTTTTCTGAACCAAGCCATAAATGTTGAGCATGATTTGGTTTCCACATCTTTAGCAGGCCTGGGTTGGTTCCGAGAAATATGATGGAAGCTCAAGCCCAACACCTAAAATGATAAGCTCAACCCCACTAACTAAAGACTAAGCTCGGGTTATTAAGCTTAACCACCTAAAATTATAGCATGGGTTTATTCTCTCGTTAACATTCATATCCATTGCTTGTGGAGTTCATCATGTGTTTACTTGATCTCTTCACTAGTATGAACAACTAACAATTTATATATTTTGCAAGTAAAAACATTTTTTCAGAACACTACAAGTATTTTATATGCTAAATACGAATTTAGAGATGATAGCAAAGATGCAACCTTTAATTTATTTCAGACCAAAATAAAAAATAAATATGCTAAAGTTTTTCTCTTCTATTCTACTATACAGTTAAATGCGAGTTTGGTTTTTGGTATATCTAGACTATTCCAAGAGTAAATAATTACTGAATGGCTTAGCTCCCATTTGGTAAAACACATAATTTCGAGACCACATGATGTGATCCATGTCTAGAAATTTTTGACTCTCAAGCGAACCCAATTACTTGAATTGAAACAAAGAAACCAATGTGTCAAAAAACAACAACAACCCAACAACAAATACACCCATAAATAGCTGGAACTATTGGTTGGGGAACTTTGACCAAACTCCTGATAATATTTGGAACCCCACAATAAATACGAACCGCTACAAACTTCAAAGAGACGTCCCTAAACTTCAGATATCTTTATTTCTTTGTCATTTTTTCAAAGCAGCCACCAGTGATTGCTCTTCATTAAACCACTGGCGAACATACTAATATGATGATCTGGCAATAGAAACAATTGGCAACTCCAACCCATAATCAATTGCATGTGAAATGGGATTGAATTACACAGAAACAAACGGTTCTCGTCATCACAAAATTAATGACACACCAACCCAAGGAACGAAAAGGACCAAACAAATTAACTTCACCCGCGTGATCTTTAATAAAAAGACAGGGATACGACTGGGGTTGGTATTGATTGCTGGCCAACCCATAAGCTAAAGTCTACATCCATTAAGTGGTAGGGCGCCAAGGATTTGCCTGAAAAAGCGGGTACTAGAGCGAGCCCATTGGTAGCAAGAAAACATATTGTTACGTTGAGATAGTTCAAGTGGTCACCATTGGATTGCACTAATAATCACATATTTGATTCCATTTTGCAGTTAGGATTTTATTCTCACCCTCCTTCAGGGCTTGTTATGCATAAAAACATTATAAAAAAAAAATCCTGAATACCTATCTTATTTTTCTTGGGATATGATAATAGCTGAAAACAGAAATTATAATTACAAAAGAAATAATTTGGAATCAGCTCAAGCTTGGTCCTTGTTTAGTTGGGATGAAGGTTCAGAATTCAATATACCATTTGACATCCTTATATCTAAGATAAATATTAAATAAATCAAATGGAAAAGACTAAGAAAAAACTGCTTGCATATGCAAATGCTACAATTATCTCTGGCTTCTTATAAGAAATCAACAGTCATATTTGCGCTAACACAATCTAATTCGATACAATTATCTTAAATGTGCTCTTCCTTGAGACCTTTGCTTTAACAATTATTCAATTTTCATGTGTAGAAGTAGAATCCCCTAGCTTATTTACAGCTTCTTAAGATATTTATGATCGGTAGATACAAGGATCACATACCGATATAAAAGACATAAATGACATGATGTGTAATAGTTGTCAATAGAGGTACTGAGATAAGTATTAGCATAAAATGGAGGGTATAGATGCAAAGAACTTTTCAAATTTCCCTCTATAAAATCATTGCCCACTCCACTCCCTTGATCACCTCAAGGAAATATTAGAAGTCAATTAAGTAGCATAGGGGGGAGATGGTAGTTGGAGGTAATGGGAGGAGGCTTATTCTTGTTCTCCTATGCTTGAATGCCATTGTGGGAAGTGTAGTGTGTAGGCTTGTGCCGGAGGAGACGATAGATGCAGATGAGAAGTTTTTGTTTGCTAAGCATGGGGGTTTGGGAGGTGGAATTGGTGGTGGGTTTGGCAAAGGTGGTGGAATAGGAGGTGGTCTAGGACATGGTGGTGGAATTGGAGGTGGGTTTGGAAAAGGTGGTGGTTTTGGACATGGTGGAGGAGTTGGAGGAGGGTTTGGACATGGTGGAGGAGTTGGAGGAGGAATAGGACATGGTGGTGGTATTGGAGGTGGATATGGAAAAGGTGGTGGAATTGGAGGAGGATATGGCAAAGGGGGTGGAGTTGGAGGTGGATATGGCAAAGGTAGAGGGATTGGACATAGTGGTGGAATTGGAGGTGGATATGGTGAAGGAGGTGGAATTGGACATGGTGGTGGAATCGGAGGAGGCTATGGCAAAGGAGGTGGAATTGGACATGGTGGTGTAATTGGAGGAGGCTATGGCAAAGGTGGTGGAATTGGAGGAGGTTATGGGAAAGGTGGTGGATTTGGAGGTGGATATGGAAAAGGTGGTGGTCTAGGACATGGTGGTGGATTTGGAGGTGGGTATGGCAAAGGTGGCGGTATAGGACATGGTGGTGGATTTGGAAAAGGTGGTGGAATCGGAGGTGGATACGGCAATGGTGGTGGTTTTGGTGGAGGATTTGGCCAAGGTGGTGGTGGTGGCTTTGGGAAGGGTGGTGGTTTTGGGAAAGGAGGTGGGTTTGGTGGAGGTTCCATTAGTGGATTTGGCGGCGGTGGAGGTGGAGGTGGCGGAGGAGGAATTGGTGGTCATTACTAATCAAGCAAGATTTCATGGGTTGTATTCTTGACCAACTTAATCTGAATCTTTTACATATTTTGTTGTTGAATGTCACAATATGTTTGAATATTAGTTGGAAGTCCACATGAGATGTCTTTGTTAGTCGTTTGTTGTTATTAGTTGTGATAAAAGGACAGTGGCCTCACGGCTATCTGGATCACATTGTTGCTATATATATTGATGTACGGTGTCGTTCGAATTATAATAAAGAACTTGATCAACTCTATGAATGTTAGCATTTCCATTATTTTTATACGAATTTTCACTTTGTCAAATATCTCACTGATAATATTTAAGAAGTAACCAACGCAAGTACCTATAAACAAGAGAGAGATAATTTACAGACTACCAATTTTCGCCAATCCGGGATGTACTTCTTGAATGTGTTTTGGAATATTTAGGTTACGATTTCAAATTAATATCATGTATGTTACTTCACATCCAGAGATAATAGGGGTGGGAGAGAAAAACCTAGCTACGTACTTGCTCTCATGAAGCATGTAGTTAATTTTTTGAATACTTTTTTAAAAACAACCCTACTCCTACTCTTCATATATATATATATATATACCCTGCATGTAAATTGATTCATATGCATATGCGAGAAGTTCATTTATAGCCTCAACTCCCAACTAGACATCTTTGACATTATTGTGACGAGCAAAAGCATGCACCAAAACTTACCACTTTCATGTTCTTTTGTTTTAAGAGACCTCTTGTTTTAATGAAAAAGTCACGCAAGTCAAAGGATGAGTATACTTGATGCAGTCACAGTTGGAGACTAATCAACTAAGAGTCACTCACTGTTTAATTATCTCGACGGACTGTTTAGTGACCTAAATGTGCCCCTTAATTGTATGGATGCTAGTGCGTAGTGATCTGCATGCTGGGTACTCCCCTCGACGTAGTAATTAAGCTAGACTTTTGATGTATGATGCATGTAGCAAAAAAATTTCTCCCTTCAAGGGTTAGTAACGACAACTGTACCTTGTTTTGTTGTGGTGTGCATGTCAAGAATGTAGAACAACTTGTTCTTTTTGCTAGTTTATAAAAAGGAAAATACAGTGAATTAGGCAGTTCTTATTTCTAAGACGTACGTATTATGTACGCATGTCCATTTCTCTCTTCTAGCTTTCTTATAGAAACGGTAAATCTGCATCCAGAAGTTCCAGCCTTACCCTAGCTTTCTAATTACTATATCGATATTGCACCAAATTTGATTTTGTATAACACTATACGGCTAAATAGGATCACAAGGAACAAAGAAACAAATTGGTATTGATTAGTAGGGTTTTTCACTATATCCTGCATTTTCTTAAAGAATTCTCAAAGGTAGCCCAACTACTGTTAGACGAAATTGGCAATTGTTTGTGTATTATTATTGACTTTGACTATAGTAAGACTAAGCTATCCAATGTGTATTATTGACTTTGACTATTGTGTATTATTATTATTATTGATGAGCTATCCAATGTATCTTCCGTTGTAATATCAATAAAAAGATCATTCATTTGAAAATTTATTAGCTATATATAGGAGTGTAAACGGATAGGGACCAACCCTGACCTGACCCGTCAAAATTGGAGGGTTGAGGGTTGGGTTAAAACCCGCCTCCAATACCTTCGCAACCCAACCCCACGGTTAGTGGCGGATGTAGAAATTTACATGAATCGGGGTCAAATTTAAAAGAACGAATAATGTCTAATGAAGAACACCAAATAATGAAGCTTTTGATCCCAGACATTATTAAAATAAGTAAAAATAATTATTAAGAGGTGTAAGTGAGTCAAGTTGAGCTAAAATTTTGAGTCTTTCATATTATTAGTGAAGACCAAAATTAAATAATAAAAATTTCGAGTTGAACCACCAAGTTGACCTCAAGCTATTCAGAGTTCGAGTCGGCTCATTTAACGATCCGAGTTGGAACATTTTTAATTTTTTTAATTAGCTCATTAGCCTTTATTCAAGTCGAGTTTCGAGCTCGAGCAAGAATTAACAACCTTATCGTTCTAAGTGTTTGGTAATCTTTATAATATGATTTCTTACTGATAATGATTTTATTTTTCACATGTGGATGCTCAATTAGATGAAGTTGCCTTCCCTGATCATGAAGAATTTTGTCTAAATAACGAGAAACATTATTACTCCATTCATCTTTTTTTTAAGTTTTAACATTACGTTGTTGGACTTGATTAGATCTTACTCTTCAATAGCAAATTGTCATTAATTTAATTATAACAATTAGGTGTAACAATAGATGATAAACTTGTACACCTAGATAGTAGCGTTAATAAATGAATTATATAAAAGTTTGAGATTGAATTTCTGATCTAGGTATTTAGATATGGATTTAAAGGAAAGGGAAACTATGACAATATAACTTATTGCTTCTCCTACTTTTTCTAGGAAACATATAAAACATATATGTAAGGGCGGATTGGTGGGTTGTTGGATTGCCATTTTAAATAGTAATTGTTTATATTTCTACTGTAGAAATATTCATTAAATTAACTCAACTGAAAATATCTTTAAAGAAAACATACGATTAACAACTCATTAGCCATTCACAAGTCATAGTAAAACGTTTAAACATAAGTTAATGAATGATTTTGGTACTTAACTACAATTAAATATACTTATTAACATATATATATAAATGTGTATAAGATTATTATATTATTTTAGCAGGTTGACGGATTCAAGTTATACCTCGACTCTGACCCGTCCCACTAAGAATGCGGGTTTGCGAGTCTGATCTATAAATGGGTCGAAAAATTCAACCGTTACCAAGGATCCAATAGGACAGGTTTCGTGGGTTGGCAAATTCGACCCATTTACATTCACGCTTAGTTTGAAATTGTTATGACATATATTCTCATAACTATTTCTTCATCATTCACAAAGATATGGCTAAAATCAGGCCCGGCCCAATAGCAGGAGCAGGGTGAGCTCCTGCTCCGGGCCTCATTCCGGACCTCATTTTGAAGGGCCTCAAAAAAAATTACATGGGCTTATTGGGTTGCAAATAAAATTAGTGTTAACACATGAATAACACATAAACTTTGATAAATTTGTCTCAAATATTGCTAAGAAGACAAAAAAATCAATTAATATTTTATTAAGTTAGTGAAATTTTTATTATTTAAACTATGAGGACAATTTTTTTCAAATTTAGGAGCCTCGTTGTTTATTTTTGCACAGGGCCTCAAAAATTTCCGAGACGGCCCTGGCTAAAATGAATGGTATTGTGGTAATATAGGAAAATTCAAGAACATGATATATATTTGGTATCAAAGAGTATGAAAAGTAGTATACGTTCAAGAGAGCTCATGCAATAACATAGAATGAGGAGTATACATGCAGGTAAGGCGAAAGGTAGATCACGTACATAGCAAATAATATTGCAATATAAATGCAAACATAATTTTAAATTGTTTCCACCTAAAGTTTTAAAAAAAGCTTACTCAGGTTAAATCCAATTAATTCATGACTTAACATTTACGGAGACGTAATTCTTCATTATATTGCTTTCCTTTTCCTCTTCTGAATTTTATCTAGAGTTCGATAGATGCCTCATTTACTCTTCCTTCTTAGGTGTTGGTGGAAGCATTAATAAAGATGCTCATGAGGCCTTCACTCCTCACATCATCCTTGTAAGCTATAAATCGGACTCACCCTAGTAGTAGTAGTAGTGGTGGTGGAGTGAGATGAGGTTCAAGAGTAGTACTGTAGTTGCTCATTTTCTTTTAGGCTTCATAGCACTTAAGGTTTTAGTTGGTGGAAGTTATGCTGAAGTTGATGTAAATGGAGACAAACACTTACTCCCTCTTGGCCACAAACTTGGATATCTAGGAAAAAGGTTTGGGCTAGGTGGAGGTGGTGGTTTAGGTGGTGGTGGAGGGTTTGGTGGTGGGCGGCTTGGTGGAGGTGGTGGTCTAGGTAGTGGTGGAGGACTTGGTGGGGGTGGTGGTCTAGGTGGTGGTGGTGGACTTGGTGGAGGTGGTGGTGGAGGACTTGGTGGAGGTGGTGGACTTGGTGAAGGACTTGGACATAAATTTGGAAAAGGTGGTGGGCTTGGAGGAGGTGGAGGACTAGGTGGTGGTGGTGGTCTAGGTGGAGGGCTTGGACATAAATTTGGAAAAGGTGGTGGGCTTGGAGGAGGTGGTGGTCTAGGTAGTGGTGGAGGACTTGGTGGGGGTGGTGGTCTAGGTGGTGGTGGTGGATTTGGTGGAGGTGGTGGTGGAGGACTTGGTGGAGGTGGTGGACTTGGTGGAGGTGGTGGTCTAGGAGGGTTTGGACATAAATTTGGAAAAGGTGCTGGGCTTGGAGGAGGAGGTGGTTTAGGTAGTGGTGGAGGACTTGGTGGTGGTGGTGGTTTAGGTGGTGGTGGAGGACTTGGTGTTGGTGGTGGGCTTGGACATAGATTTGGAAGAGGTGGTGGTCTAGGAGGTGGAGGTGGTCTTGGTGGTGGTGGTGGACTTGGTGGTGGAGGTGGTCTAGGTGGTGGAGGAGGACTTGGTGGTGGTGGTGGTCTAGGTGGTGGAGGAGGACTTGGACACAAATTTGGAAGAGGTGGTGGTCTAGGAGGTGGAGGTGGTCTTGGTGGTGGTCTTGGACATAAGTTTGGCAAAGGTATTGGCTTGGGTGGTGGTGCCGGTGGTGGCCTAGGAGGAGGTGGTGGACTTGGTGGAGGAGGGGGGTTGGATGGTGGTGGTGGGCTAGGACATGGTTTTGGTGACAATGGAGGAGGGCTGGGTGGTGGAGGAGGACTTGGCGGCGGCGGAGGGTTTGGAGGAGGGTTTGGAGGAGGTGGTGGAGGAGGACTTGGCGGCGGTGGAGGGGCTGGAGGAGGGTTTGGAGGAGGTGGTGGTTTTGGCGGCGGCGGCGGTAGATTTGGCGGGGGAGGTGGCCACTAGTTGAGTACGTACGTAGACTAGATACTTAATACTAGTTAATCTACGTTGAGTTAGTACGTGTGGTGCATTCATGCACATGAAGTTGTGGTTTGTATTTTGGGAAGCAAAAAAGGAATAGTTTGGTTATCAAGTTTTGTGTCATGTGGGAAGATATGGAAGACAAATTAGTATTTGTACAAATGCCGGAAAGTTTAAATTAGGGTTAATTTTGAAATAAATGTGTTTCAATTGTTGGGCCTAATGACTTTTTATTAATAAATTCTAAATATTGTAATCTACAACTGGAATAAGTTGTGCCTCATAAGGTCAAGTTCTTAAATTTAACAATTTTCCTTCTACGCATAATGCACTAATGTTTGATGGTTAGTTGGCAAAGGAAAACATGCGAGTGAATTCTGGCAACAAAAAACATCATGCTTCAAGAGCACCCTTAACGGGTGCTCTACGCCCGGGCGCCCTGCAGGGTGCCCGGGCAGCCCTCCCTTAACGGGAGGGCGCACCCAGGGCGCCCTGGCGGGGGGCCACGTGCCCCCCTCCTCAATTCGTCCGTTTTATTTTTTTTGTTTTTTTTTTGGTTTTTTTAAGATAAAAATTATTTATATATAATTAGGATAATGTATTAATTAGGTAAATTGAATCTAATTAATTAGGTATTGAAAAATAATTGTAAAAATATTTTATGATTAATTTTTTTTGACTTATTTAGATTAAAATAAAATTTAAAAAATCATAAACAAATTAAGAAATAGTAGTACAATACTCATACACTTCGAAAACAAAATACAATATAAATACAGAATACAAAATACAACTGAAATAAGGAAAGGAAAGACAATCATCCTACGGATACGGAATTTAAAATACCAAAATACTGATAAAGTACCACAGATATTGAAAACATAAGCACCTACAGATATCCTTGTGCTTTAGCCCACTCTTTGAGTTCAGCAAGTGTTTCTTTATCGAACTCGTCCTTGTTTTCCTTCTTCATTAGAGCGAAGAGGACATCAAGTTTCTTGCTGTTCAGTTCCCTTTGGAAATTCACCTCGGCTTCGATGCGTTTCCTCTCCATCCGTTCTTCGTAACGTAAATACTTTTCCTCTTTCACTTTTGCGCTATATTCAATTTGTTTCCCCAGTTCTAACATATCAGGATCAAGTTGTGCCTGAAATTGTTGTTTCCCCTTCTTTTTTTTTGGCTTTTTTAACACATTCAGGACGAGGACATGTTTCGAACACCATTTCATCTGCTGACGGTGTTGCGTTACTCCCATCGTCGTCAGTGTTTTTTCTTTTCCCGCTGGTAAAACTCTCCGGACTTTCTGCAGCGACGTTTCCGGTGGGAAGTCCAAGCGCAACAGACTCCCATTTAGAGTACCTGCATAACAAAAGCCAAACATGCATGAACTGAAATTTGGCGTTGTGTGTTCGTTCGTAGATGATGTGTGCTTCATGGATGACATCGTCCTCGTTGTAACCGCTTCTCTTCCTCCACACCGCCTGGTCGAAGCAACCGACCCATTGGTTCAGATGACAATGTACGCCTCCATCGCCCCTTCAAAGATTCATCGTTACGCTCTACTACACCTGGCTCGCCTGAGTCATTGTAGATGCGCTCCACACGTTTCCAGAAGGACTTCATTTTTTGGTTTGTCCCAACCACAGCATCGCCACTGACAACCATGTAAGCCGGGACGAGTCGTTGATCCTCTTGTGCGGACCACGATTTTTGTGACCTCATCGTCGCGGTTTTGCGTGTTCCCTCGGTCGCGGTTTCGTCATTCACATCAGCTGTATAACGGCTTGCATTTCCACTACTTTCGCCACTTAGGAGGCGAGTATACATACCCATTGGGAATTGGGTTTGCCCTTCTTCCTGAGTTGGCGGTTGGTATTGATTGTGTGGGTAGAACCCTGGGTGTGGTAAAAATTGGCTTTTGTGGGACGGGTGGAATCCTGGTTGTGTGGTAAATTGGCTTTGATATAACGGGTGGAATCCTGGTTGTGGAACATTTTGGTAAGGGAAAAAGTGTTGGCTTGGGGGTGGACGACGTGGAGATCGTCGGTAATCTGGTGAACCATTGCCTTCTGAAGATGACATTGTGAGTAGAGAGTAGAGGTGAGTAGAGAATTATTGTGGAAGAAGTAAGATTGGAATAGAGGTGAGTAGAGAATATATATTGAAGTAGTCACGCGCGTACTGTAGGTCCTCGATCCAATCGTCTCGTCTTTTGTGAGTCACGCGCATACTGTAGCTCCTCGATGCCATAGAAGTCTAAGCCTCGATCCAATCGTCTCGTCTTTTGTTAGTCACGCGCATACTGTAGCTCCTCGATGCCATAGAAGTCCAAGCCTCGATCCAATCGTCTCGTCTTTTGTTAGTCACGCGCATACTGTAGCTCCTCGATGCCATAGAAGTCCAAGCCTCGATCCACTCGTCTCGTTTTTTGTGAGTCACGCGTATACTGTAGCTCCTCGATGCCATAGAAGTCCAAGCCTCGATCCACTCGTCTCGTCTTTTGTGAGTCACGCGCATACTGTAGGTCCTAAATTTGAAATTTGAAATTTATTAATTTGTGGTTTTCTAAATTTTAATAATATTTTCTTATTTATTAATTAAATGTTATTTAAAAACGAATGAATTGTTGATATTAAATTATTACGATAATGATTATTAATATATTTTGTTGATTGTTGAAAGAGTTTTGGAGAGAAGAATAAAAATAATGACGTGGCAACAAATACTGTAGCGTGACTGGGTGGATTGGGTAATGGTTAAGGATTTTGTAGGGGGGTTGGTTTGTGCTGACGTGGCAGAGAGAGAAGTTGACGTGACTGAGAGAGAAAGCAGGGCGTCCGGGAACTGCCCGGGTGCTGTTAAGGATGCTCTAAGGGAGCTCTCTCTTCTTCTTCTTCTTCTTCTTCTTCTTGTCTCTGGGCACAACTGGCATGTTGGATTTGGTGGGGGAGGCTGGTTCTAGGCTCTTCCCTCCACTCCTCCGCCTCAGCTTTAATCCCCTTCTCCTTCTCTTCCCCTTCTTTCGCCATCTATGAGTTTGTGTTATTTTGGATTAAAAAAGGGTTGCATGTCTTCCTTTTGAAACCCTATAAACATCGATCTTATGGTGGTGGCTAAAGTAGAAGTTGAAATACTCAAGAAGTTGTCTCCATGACAAGTTGTACTTGTTTTAGATGTGTTTGTACATGTATGGGGGAGTGTATGTACTCCCTAGGGGCGTTTATTTAGGGTTGTGATCTTGTGCTAATACAAAATCCTTTGGTGCTTCGACATGCATTCTCTTGACATTGCATGTCATGGTGAAGACCAATCTCGAAGACGTGAAGCTTCCTCTCGCGGCACCTAATGACATAATCCCTATCTTGGTATGACTCGAACTCAACCCTGACGTAAACCTCAACTCTGGTGATCCAAATCGCAACAAAAGTTCTATAGTCCTAATGTCAACAATATTATCAAATGCAATAGATTTAGGGATATAGACCATTGTTGGGGATTCAGCGCCTCCAAATCTCGCGTGCAGCGGAAAAATACAAGAGGAGAGAGGACAAGGGGTCTCCTACATAGGAATCCATAGTTGCACGAACTAAAGAGTCTTAAAAACCCACACAAGGAAGAGAACCATGCAACATTCAAACAATAGGAAATAACAACGAACATCCCCCCCGGGGGGACCCACGGCCCAACATATATACCACCATATATTTCATTCATAAAATATAGTCTACTCGATCTTGTTCGTCGCCTTCAACTCTTCTCACTCTCTCAAAAGAATATAGTCTACACTTGTTTCTCACCTTCAACTCTTCTCAATCTCTCAAAAGATAAGAGTCTACACTAGTTCCTCCCCATCAAAATTTCTCTCTCTCTCAAATGATACGTAGATAAATCTTAGCTTCCATGCTAGATCACTTTAATTAGGCTCGTTCCTTTTATTCGGCCGCATACATTCACTAGTACAAAACAAGGTTATTACGTCTAATCGTTTACGTCTGTTTATTTAGAATCGACATAAAATGGTACGTCGGTTCTCGCCAAATGATGTATTTATATACGTATGTTCTATAATACCTGACGTATAAGGTGTGTGTATATTAATTTTTATTTTAAAAAATAGAAACTACAACCCAAATCTTAAGTTTTATCCCCAATTTCCAGCATTCAACCCTTTATTCTACGTTATACCCTAACCCCAAAACCCGAGTCGCCTCCTCCCTCCTCCTTGTGATCCGATCTCACGTCCTTCCTCTGCCGCAACCAACCTTGCTCTCCTCGCGCTGCCTCCTCCCTCCTCCTCGCTACCTGACCTCGCCACCCCGAACACATTTGAACTCGAACCTTATCACCACCAGAATCCTAACCTAACTTAACCTTAACCGGTAATACTCTCTCCCCTTCCTCTCCAATTGGGTTTTTAGAATTTTGTTGGTTTATTTTTCATTTTAAACTAAAAAATGGATTTTTATGGCGCAGGAGGAGCAGTGGAGTTCACTTTGCTGAATCATCTGGCCTTTAACATGAGGAATATGGTTGCTGTCACTAACTTGAGATTGAGGGAGACACTTAGGGTGCACCAACCAGGCGGGTCTAGTAGCTGGGACTACTTGAGAGACGAAGAAGTGCAAAATTGGTGGCTTGGAGCGCAAGGGTACGTAGAAGAGCACCAATACTTGGAATTTGAGGATGTCCATGGGAGGTCAAAGAGCATCAGCAAGCATGAGAAGTGCGTGGCACTTGGGAAGTGTATCCTCACACGCGGGCAGCCAAATGCGTGAGAGAAGCGCGAGGTGGGGTTGTGGCTACGATGGCGTACGCTAGACATTGCCCGGGCAGCACATAGGCGCACCTTCGAGGCGTGCATGGGCAGACAATGACTAGGAGTTGAAGGCACGAATGTTTGGGAAGCTAAGACACATGCGTATGGGTCAGAAAGGACTGAGAATGAGTCAAGAGAGGTGACTGATCGTGTGGGAACGGTTATACAAGCTCTCCTTAAAAATAGGGATCAATTATACTCATCCTTAAAAATAGGGATTGGTCATACTTGTCCTTAAAAATAGGGATCGGTTATACTCATCCTTAAAAATAGGATTTGGTCATACTTGTCCTTAAAAATAGGAGTTGGTTATGGAATGGGTCCATAACCGAACGAAGGTGGCATGAGTGGGCTGACCGGGTCAAGCCCCACCAATGCATGCCCTTCCAACATGTTCCCCACGTTCTGGTCAAGGATGACCAAGTCCATAACCGTTTTGTTCAGTTATAGCCCCATGCGTGATTAATATAAGGCACTAGAGAGAGTGACCTTAGTGGGGAGAGTGGGCATTCGGTTTTGCCCCACTCCTCCACAACCAAAGGAGAGTTAGAGGTGATAGTGGGGATCATGGATTCCCACGTATGCATGTAGTGGGAGGTTCACAACATGTATAAAAGGGATGCACCTCCAACCTGTGGAAAGGGCATCACGACTAGAGATAGGGTTTTCTAGTTGTTTCGGGTTTTTCCTTCCTTCTTCCATCCCTAAGGAATTGTAATTCGTTTGTTCATGGTAATAAAGAGTTGTGATTCCGCCAACGTTGTTTGTGTGACGTTTTCGTTTATGCTTGTTTAACTCTGCGGGAAACCGAGGGAGTTGTACGGTTGTGTTGGTGTTTTCAATCTTCCTTGCGGGGATAGAGCGTTTGGTGAAGTCAAAGTTCAAAAAAGTTGATATTTGAGAGTCTCTAAAGGACTCCTAACACGATCAGTGACATGCTAGTATCAAAGCTGAGTTTGGGGAATTCGGGGCAACAACGAGGACATGTGGTACTATGAAGATGGTGAGGCGGGGTGTAGGAGGAAACTCCACGAACTTAGTGTTCGTAGAGATGCGTTTGGGAGGACACATTGCGCGGGCATTGGTGGACTCGGGGGCATCTCACAATCTCGTACGTGAGGCATGGGCTGCTTCTGATGGCCTTAGGGTAGGCCAAGTGAAGGGGTGGGTGAAGATTGTGACCAGCAAGGATGTGCGAATAGCGGGGGCTATTCAGGAGCGTGTAGAAATCGGTGCGTGGAGGGGAGTGCAACGATTTCTTGCGATACCCTTGGATGATTTCGACATCATCCTTGGGCAAGAGTTCTTGCGCAAGGCAAGGACTATGGTGATCACACATTTGGGAGGCTTGTTGATTATGGATGAGGTGAATCCATGTTATGTGAGAGGCGTGGAGGAGCAAGGTGCGATCAGCGCTATCTCAGCTTTGCAAATCAAAGACGGGATGAGGCGTGGGGAGAAGACTTTCTTGGCGACATTGGTGGAGGATGGGACCGAAGGGACTGAGAAAATTCCATTAGAAATAGTGGAGATTTTGGAGTAGTTCGTGGACACCATGCCAACCGAGTTGCCAAAGGAGTTACCGCCTAAGAGAGGCGTAGATCATCGCATCGAGCTTGTTCCTGGGACGCACCCACCAGCCCAAGCTCCCTACCGAATGCCACCCATCTTTTTGGAGGAACTCAAGTGCCAACTCAAGGAACTCTTGGATGCGGGGTTGCTGCGTCCAAGTAAGGCACCTTATGGAGCGTTGATCCTCTTCCAAAAGAAGAAGGATGGTAGTTTGCGAGTGTGCGTGGATTACCAGGCACTTAATAAGGTTACTATTAAGAATAAGTATCCTGTGCCCAATATTGAAGACTTGTTTGACAAGCTAGGGAAGGCAAGGTTCTTCTCTAAGATGGACTTGAGGAGCGGGTACTATCAAGTCCGAATTGCTGAAGGAGACGAGGAGAAGACGGTTTGTGTGACACGGTATGGGTCATATAAGTTCAGGGTCATGCCGTTCGGTTTGACAAACGTACCGGCAACGTTTTGCAACTTTATGAATGATGTATTCTGAGAATATCTCGACAGCTTTGTGGTGGTCTACTTGGATGACATTGTCGTGTGTAGCGAGGACTTGGAGTCGCATAAGGTACACTTGGCCAAGGTTTTGGCAAGGCACCGGGAGCACAAGTTGTACTTGAAGCGAGAGAAGTGCATTTTCGCCCAAACCAAGATAGGGTTCTTGGGACATATTATTAAGGACGGCAAGGTGAGCATGGATCCAAAGAAGACCGAGGTGACAACGGACTCGCCGATACCCACCAAGGTAACTGAACTTCGTTTGTTTTTGGGACTAACGAATTATTATCAGAAGTTTGTTCAGGAGTATAGCCGCATTGCCGCACCTTTAACAGACTTGTTAAAGAAGGACAAAACCTGGAGTTGGTCGAGTCAATTCCAAGGGGCATTCGAGGGGCTGAAACACGTGATGGTGTCTCAGCCGGTGCTAGTTCTTCCAAAGTTCGATATGGAGTTCGAGGTGACTATGGATTCTAGCGACACTGCTATTGGGGGAGTTCTAGTGCAAGATGGACATCCGGTGGCCCATGAGAGTCGTAAGCTAAATCTTGCTGAGAGGAGGTATTCCGTGCACGAGAGGGAACTTATAGCACTTGTGTATTGCCTAATGACTTGGAGAGTCTACTTGTTAGGAAGTCGTTTCACGGTGTATACAGACAATGTGACCACGAGTTGTTTCGAGAACACCAAGAAACTAATGCCTAAACAGGCAAGATGGCAAGATTACTTGGCCGAATTTGATTTCGTGCTCAAATACAAGCCTGAGAGGCTTAATCAGGTAGCCGACACACTTAGTAGGAGGAGTTTCGAAGATATGGGGGAGGAGGCAACCTTAGTGACCGTCACAGGAATCCAGGGGGATATCCTTGACAAAATCAGAGAAGCTACACAAGCTGACCCGGAATGCAAGCGTATTAGTTCGCATATTGAGGAAGGTCTGACGAGACGCTTATGGAAAGATGATGGGATCATCTGGGCTAAAGGGAAGAGGCCCTACGTGCCTAAGTCAGGGGACTTGAGGCGCATGCTTTTGCATGACACGCACGACACGCGATACGCTGGTCACCCAGGGGCGGAGAGGATTGCAACTTTGTTAGGGAGTAGCTACTTTTGGCCTAACATGGAGAAGGATGTGGAACTCTATGTGAGGACGTGTCTTGTGTGCCAACAAGACAAGGTGGAGAGACAAAAGGAGAAAGGTCTCCTACAACCTTTGCCTATACCGGAGGGTCCGTGGATGAGTTGCTCTATGGACTTTGTGTCCGGATTTCCTAAGGTGGAAGGATGCACTGCGATCATGGTGATTGTGGATAGGTTCTCAAAGTATGGAGTATTTATCGCAACACCAAGGACATGCACGACGGAAAATGCAGCCACCTTCTTCATGCGGAACGTGGTCAAGCATTGGGGTCTACAAAGGGACATCGTGAGTGATCGAGATGCAAGGTTCACAGGGAAGTTTTGGAGGCGGCTATTTGAATTGCTAGGGACGCAGCTCAAGTTCTCCACCAACAATCACCCTCAGACTGACCGGCAGACTAAGAGGGTGAATGTGATGCTCGAGGAGTATCTTAGACACTATGTGCAAGCTAACCAAAAGAATTGTAGGATTTTGTGTCCCCATGTATGTATATATTTTAAAATTTTAATACATCATACAAGATCGTTTTCACATTTTCAGCAATTTTATGTACATCTATTTGTGTTTTATTCTAATAACATGCAATCCTACATTTATTAAAATAATACACAAAGGAGAATCATACCTAAAGGTTCTCTAAAACCTTTTGATGTTGCGGAGTCGCGTTGCACGTTGTGATGCCCACGGAATTGCATCCGAGTGTTCACCAAACTCTAAACAAGGTTAGAGAGAAAGGAGCTAGCCAATCAATCTCTAACAAGGTTTAGAATCTAGCTAATAACCCCTCTTTAAGTCTCCTGAGATTCTGATCTCCAAACTTAATTTTACAAAGAGAAATTTCGTGGTGATTAAGGAGAGATTAATGAGAGAAAGATTTTGCATTAGTTGTAAAACAAGTAGGAGTATTTGCCCTTTTATAGGCTCCCAAAACCTCCTCATCAAGAGCTATTATTTAGCCATGATCCCTTGTTATTCTCTCCTAAAATTAATCTCTTAATTCCACATAATCACCCACAAAAAATGTTTTAATTAAATCTGGAATTAATCCACACATGATCTAATTAATCTCTTTATAATTCAGGCAGAATCGTTCTTGTCGGTAGACCGAGTATTATTTGGTCAACCGAGCCATTCGGTTATAACACGTGTTTGGTGCATCGTTAGCTAGACGGTCGACTGATTCCTTGTGAGAAAAAAATCCCTGGAAGAATTCGGACGAACTACGTCTTTCAATCGGTCTACCGTTGACGCACCAAAATCTCTCCTGGTACATAGTCATTGGATGACCGGGTCACCTTTGGTCTACCGAGAATACTAATTCTCGGTTGACCGTTTCCAATCGGTTAACCGAACCCGATTGTCTAGGCACTCTGGACAATCTCGGTCAATCAATTGCGCTTACCCGTTCCCCATTCGGTTAACCGATCCGAAGATCGCTCGGTCGACCGAACCCTGAACGGTTCACCGTGTTCAACCCGATTTTGCATTTGTCAAATTTTGGATTTATTTCCAACAAAATTTGATCTTTTGGGGTTTTTAGCAAATTCACATCTTTTGTAATATTATCCTATGTAATATTAAATTATTACACCCCATAATAGATACACCTCATATGAATTTATTATGATTCTAATTATGTCAATTCTCATGACATATTGATTTTATTAATTCACCACATGTGTCCCATTTTCACAAGAAACTTGACACATCATATGAACTTAAAATCAAACCTCTTGTTTCCCAGTTTTGTGGTGTGACCTATAGGAGGATCTAAGCCTAATTGGCAGTGATATTAAACACTTAATATCTCAGACTATAAGCGGTATCTAGCTACACATTATAGTCACCCAATTAGCATAGATGTCTTTGTTCCACCCGAACCAAAACACGATCCATTTAGTGATGTAAGTGCACCACTTGTGTCCGTCCCTTGCCTCATGATATTAAGAATATATACAAAGTAGAAATGTGTCATCTTTGTATTATATTCATTTCTTGATCTCTTTAAGCTAATTATAACTATGTAACTTAACTCAAGTTACATTGTGCACATTATAATTTTGCTTTATCAAGGGGCCCACTAATATCATCACTCAATTAAGAGGGGCAATGATAATCGTTTGACTAGCTATCTTTTCCAGCACAAGTCATGCTCAACCAACTATTGCCGTTATCACTACACTCATTGGTAGCTTTTGACAATAATCAAATTAAACACTTCTTGAGTGAAAAGATATAAGTCTCATATCTTAGGATCCAAGACACAGTAAGACATTAATGACACGAAACACAATTCCATAATGTCTTACTTGTTAGGTCTATTCAATATATAAAAGTAATATTTTCCTCTTTTATATACTCGTGTCGTGAATCATTTGTAGAGTTACAACAATGTCCAGCAGACGAAGGAACATTTGTATGGTTCCCTTGGAGTTGGGGAAAGCGGACGAAGGAACATGTCCAGCATCGTATAGGTACGCTAAAGCACGCCAAAATCAGGTTGAAGAAGCGCATGACTTCCTAGCCAAGGCGCAACGCAAGATGAAGAAGGCATCAGACAAAGGGAGGAGGAACGTGGAGTTCGAAGTTGGAGAGTAAGTATGGCTCAAACTTACTCCTCAGGTTTGGAAGAAGATCCTAACTAAGGATGCACATAAGGGGATCATTCCAAAATTCGATGGGCCGTTCAAGATCATCAAGCGGATATGCAATGCAGCCTATCACATTGAGTTACCGGAGAGACTCAAGTTACACCCCATTTTCCATGTGAGAAATCTCAAGAAGTACCACAAAGACAACGAGAATCTAGATCAAGCGATTCCAAAGTGGGCCCGCCAACTATCCGAGTTACTTTTGATAAGGAGGCAGATGCTATTCTTAGGAAGAAGAAACGAGGAGGAAGCAGGCGCAACCGACAGGTTTTCTACTTGGTAAAGTGGAAGGGACTACCCGAGGAGGAAGCGACTTGGGAGAGGGACGTGACTTTGCGGGAGTACGAAGGGTTGATCAACAAATTTCTTGCTGACCGAGCCATAAGTTCGTCGAGGGAGACGAACGGGTTAGGCGGGGGAGATTTGTCACCAACTTGAGATTGAGGGAGACGCCTAGGATGCACCAACTAGGCGGGTCTAGTAGCCGGGACTACTTGAGAGACGAAGAAGTGCACAATTTGTGGCTTGGAGCGCAAGGGTACGTAGAAGAGCACCAATGCTTGGAATCTGAGAATGTCCATGGGAGTTCGAAGAGCATCAGCAAGCATGGCACGAGCGAGGCACTTGGGAAGTGCATCCTCACATGCAGGCAACCAAACACGTGAGAGAAGCACGAGGTGGGACTGTGGCTACGATGGCGTATGCTAGACATTGTCCGGGCAGCACATAGGCGCGCCTTGGAGGCTTGCGTGGGCAAGCAATGCCTAGGAGTTGAAGGTGCGGATGTTTGGGAAGCCAAGACATATACGTATGGGTTAGCAATGATGAGAATGAATCAAGAGAGGTGACTGATCGTGTGGGAACGGTTATGCAAGCTCTCCTTAAAAATAGGGATCAGTTATACTCATCCTTAAAAATAGGGATTGGTCATACTTGTCCTTAAAAATAGGAGTCGGTTATGGAATGGTTCCATAACCGAACGAAGGTGGCATGAGTGGGCTAACCGGGTTAAGCCCCACCAATGCATGCCCCTCCAACATGTTCCCCACGTTCTGGTCAAGGATGACCAAGTCCATAACCGTTTTGTTCGGTTATAGCCCCATGCGTGATTAATATAAGGCACTAGAGAGAGTGGCCTTAGTGGGGAGAGTGGGCATTCGGTTTTGCCCCACTCCTCCACAACCAAAGGAGAGTTAGAGGTGATAGTGGGGATCATGGATTCCCACGTATGCATGTAGTGGGAGGTTCACAACATGTAAAAAAGGGATGCACCTCCAACCTGTGGAAAGGGCATCACGACTAGAGATAGGGTTTTCTAGTTGTTTCAGATTTTTCCTTCCTTCTTCCATCCCTAAGGAATTGTAATTCGTTTGTTCATAGTAATAAAGAGTTGTGATTCCGCCAACGATGTTTCTGTGTACGTTTTCATTTGTGCTTGTTTAACTCTGTGGGAAACCGAGGGAGTTGTACGATTGTGTTGGTGTTTTCAATCTTCCTTGCGGGATAGAGCATTTGGCGAAGCCAAAGCTCGAAAAAGTTGATATTTGAGAGTCTCTAAAAGATTCCTAACACGATCAGTGACAGTTGCTTTATTGGTATCATTTCGTTTCTCAGGATTTGTCACATTAGGAATATGGTTATGTTTTCTCTATTGTTTGCAGCTAAAAGACGTTTTTAATGTTTTATCCTTATAGGTCAGCGGGCTTTTTCTTGTGATTTTGCTGAAATTTGTTTTCGGTTTAAAACAATTTTTCTTTATGATTTGTAGTTGGCTTTGTTTTTTGTTAAAAAAATATCGTTAATAATATAAATAACATGCATAACCGTATGGTACATATGCCAATTAACATGCAAATTTCAATCCTAACAAAGTCAACTAACAAATCCATGAGGACAAAACAACGAAAACAAACACGAGTTAGAAAAGAAAACACCTCAATCGAGCTGCTGTTGTTAGACTCCTTGTAGAGAAATTATCACCCCACATAATAGTATGATGGGTGTAGACACTTTCTCCCATGATAGGACGGTCGTTATGTCAACGATGGTGCATTCCGAACGACGATGAATCACGAAAGCATATTGAGACCAGGAAATCGCTTCAGAAACACAAGAGGAGAGAGATGGTTGTTACGTAGAGAAAAAATAAGTTCATTTTCAAGTTGAGAACGTGATAGAAAAATAAGTTTATGAAATTTGTAACCGTTGAAATCAAAATTATATTTTCTTTTTATAATTCAATTATTTGTCAAACACAATATAAGATAAACCTACAAAAAATTGAATGCACGCGAGAAATCAAAGATGTCGAACTAAATAGCGTGAGATTATCCCATATTTCAATTTTGCAACTCAAATTAGATTTCCATTTGAATATTATATTGGCCTAAACTCAATATTGAATAGTCCAATAAAAAATGTCTTTGATTGTTTGTACTCATTCCAAATCGATCATAACCCGTAAATCCGTAATCAAATCATCAACATATATATTTCTGAATAAAAGAGATTGCTTAACATAACAATTAAGTTAAACATATCTCTTACAAGAAGACACCACACATGACTTGACTACAACACAAGCTTTAGGATAACCGAACAAGGCACGATCAGTTCGACTCTCAAGTATGCATAACTGCGGCTTAATAAACGTTGACATGCAGACTAAACAACTACTAATCACATTCACTTCTTACTACTCACACGCCACAATTACTATTACCATGACGTACGAGACTTATTTAACTTCCAAACGTCGACATGCACACTAAATGCATCACTTCTTGGGAGTCCAGACAATGGCATCGGGCGCAAGAACGTGGCAAACCGGAACGCCTCCAGGCTTGGTATGGAGAACTTTGAATGCGACATGGCCGGGATTCCAACCGGAAGTGTCCATGTGACAGACGGCCGTCGCCTCCAACTTGGTCCCATCACTTCCCACCAACGGCAACACATAAGTCTTGGTGTTCCGAACCATATGGCAATAGAACAAAGTGTAGGGATAAGTCATGGTGTGACAAACCACGGCCGAACCCACCACTTCCTTCGCGCCGGAGGAAGAAATGGTGTACTTCTGCTTCAAGTTTAGCCCCACTAGGGATAAGTTCTTATTCTTCACCGTGAGATACATTGGCTTGACTTTGTTTGTCCCAAATGTGGACGTAACGAAATCGAGCATCGACCCGAGAGAGGTTGCACAGTGAGTTTTCTCCCCCACTAGTCCCTTGGCCTCGCAGGAATTTATAGTATTGTGCATCAGTTTGGCTTCCAGGGAGTCGGGTTGGACCGAAAATTTACGGTAGATTTCCGGAAGTTTGGTGGACGAGAAAGGGAGCGAATCGGCGGTTTGACGGGGTAAGAAGCTGGTTTTTGTGAAGGCACCGAGGTAGAGGTTGAGGTTGAGCTCCTTGTTTGGTTGGAAGTCCTTTTCCATGAAGAAGTCGAGCTTCATCGATTCTTGTAACGTAGTCTCCGCATCGTAACGAGTCCTGTACCCAATATTGGTGCTCATGACGTGCACGTTATTGTCTTGGGTGATCTTGAATGGCTTCTCCGTGTCTGTTGGTAATTGGTTTTCCGTTTCAGTGGAAGGAAAATCTTTCAATAATTAGGTTCATGTGTGGTTTCAAGTCGAACTCAAACAAATTGCAACTTAAAACTTGACGTGATGAGCTCAAGTTAACTTGATTAAATTAGAAGTTCTAGTTGCACCTACCTACGTCATTTTCGCTCATATTCACATGACAAGCCAAATAAACTTGTTACTTAGCATAACCACACGGCTAATTTAAGAGTATCAACATCCATAAACTTGGCCAAAACAAAATGTTGTGATGCAAAAGAACATAATTACATTGGTGATATGGTTCAAAATCGAGGTTATATTTAAAAATATGGTTCGAATTTAAAGATATGGATTACATTAGTTCAAAATCAGGAGAGTATTGATGCAAGTATATGAAAAATGAAGACTACAATTAAATGCTTCAACTTGTATATGTCGAGAAGCTATTTCAGAACTTCTAATAATTTGAAGATTGCAACTTTTTATAACTTAGCAAAGTGTAATTTAGAACTTAATTACCAGCTGTGTGAAGGAGATGCGGCAATAACACTTTTGGTATGGGAGTGTTAGGCAATACATAGTTCCAATATGCTGTTGGAGATTTTGCAGGAGCAGCGAATATTAACACCACATTTATAATCTGCATGCATGTATAAGTAACAAATAATGTTAACATAAATAGTATTTTACGTACCTAATCTATGATATGATGATACAACGATTTTCATAATAAATACTACGTAGATATGGTGAGTTGGTGACACATATGTTACCAAAACCATAAGAACGGCATGGAGTGGGAGGGAGTGGCTTCTTGATGCCATTAGTTTAATGGATTTAAGATGAGCTTGGAGATGGAAGTGGTTAAGAGAGAGTGCACAATTTATAGAACCAAACGTAAGAGCATCATTAACGGTGCTCAGGCAGTTTTTGGGCGCCCTGCTTTCTCTCTCAGCCACGTCAGCACAAACCAACCCCCCTACAAAATCCTTAACCATTACCCAATCCACCCAGTCACGCTACAGTATTTGTTGCCACGTCATTATTTTTATTCTTCCCTCCAAAACTCTTTCAACAATCAACAAAATATATTAATAATCATTATCGTAATTATTTAACATCAACAATTCATTCGTTTTTAATTAACATTTAATTAAAAAACACGAAAATATTATTAAAATTAAGAAAACCACAAATTAATAAATTTAAAATCTACAATTTAAAATTTAGGACCTATAGTATGCGCGTGACTCAAAAAAGACGAGATGATTGGATCGAGGATTGGACTTCTCAGTCATCGAGGAGATACAGTATGCGCGTGACTCACAAAAGACGAGACGATTGGATCGAGGCTTGGACTTCTATGGCATCGAGGAGCTACAGTATGCGCGTGACTCACAAAAAACGAGACGAGTGGATCGAGGCTTGGACTTCTATGGCATCGAGGAGCTACAGTATGCGCGTGACTAACAAAAGACGAGACGATTGGATCGAGGACCTACAGTACGCTCGTGACTACTTCAATATATATACCACAACCACCTCTATTCCAATCTTACTTCTTCCACCATAATTCTCTACTCACCTCTACTCTCTACTCACAATGTCATCTTCAGAAGGCAATGGTTCACCAGATTACCGACGATCTCCACGTCGTCCACCCCCAAGCCAACACTTTTTCCCTTACCAAAATGTTTCACAACCAGGATTCCACCCGTTATACCAAAGCCAATTTACCCCACAACCAGGATTCCACCCGTCCCACCAAAACCAATTTTTACCACACCCAGGGTTCTACCCACACAATCAATACCAACCGCCAACTCAGGAAGAAGGGCAAACCCAATTCCCAATGGGTATGTATACTCGCCTCCTAAGTGGCGAAAGTAGTGGAAATGCAAGCCTCTATACAACTGATGTGAATGACGAAACCGCGACCGAGGGAACACGCAAAACCGCGACGATGAGGTCGCAAAAAACGTGGTCCGCACAAGAGGATCAACGACTTGTCTCGGCTTATATGGCTGTTAGTGGCGATGCTGTGGTTGGGACAAACCAAAAAATGAAGTCCTTCTGGAAACGTGTGGAGCGCATCTACAATGACTCAAGCGAGCCAGGTGTAGTAGAGCGTAACGATGAATCATTGAAGGGGCGATGGAGGCGTACATTGCCATATGTGAACCAATGGGTCGGTTGCTTCGACCAGGCGGTGCGGAGGAAGAGAAGCAGTTACAACGAGGACGATATCATCAATGAAGCGCACATCATCTTCGAACGAACACACAACGCCAAATTTCAGTTCATGCATGTTTGGCTTTTGTTACGCAGGTACCCTAAATGGGAGTCTGTTGCGCTTGGAAATACCACCGGAAACGTCGCTGCAGAAAGTCCGGAGAGTTTTACCAGCGGGAAAAGAAAAAACACTGACGACGATGGGAGTAACGCAACACCGTCAGCAGATGAAATGGTGTTCGAAACATGTGCTCGTCCTGAAGGTGTTAAAAAAGCCAAAAAGAAGAAGGGGAAACAACCATTTCAGGCACAACTTGATCCTGAGATGTTAGAACTGGGGAAACAAATTGAATATAGCGCAAAAGTAAAAGAGTAAAAATATTTGCGTTACGAAGAACGGCTGGAGAGGAAACGCATCGAAGCTGAGGCGAATTTTCAAAGGGAACTGAACAACAAGAAACTTAATGTCCTCTTCGCTCTAATGAAGAAGGAAAACAATGACGAATTCGATAAAGAAACACTTGCTGAACTCAAAGAGTGGGCTAAAGCACAAGGATATCTGTAGGTGCTTATGTTTTCAATATGTCTGTGGTAGTTTATCAGTATTTCGTAGGAGGACTGTATTTCCTTTCTTTATTTCTGTTGTATTTCGTATTATGTATTTGTATTGTATTTTGTTTCCCTAATGTATGAGTATTGTACTATTATTTCTTAATTTTTTTTTATTTTTAAGTAAGTCAAATTTTTTTAAATTAATTATAAAAAAATTCTAATTATTTTATAATACATAATTAATTAAAATCTATTTACCTATTTAATACATTATCCTAATTATATATAGATAATTTTTATTTTTAAAACAAAAAAAAAATCTCGGACGAATGGGGGGGGGGGGCACGTGGCCCCCCGCCTGGGCGCCCAGGGCGGATTCCCGGGCGGCTTATACACGCTTTTATAAATATACGTATTCTTTATCCAGAATAATCAACGTTGTTCAACAAAGACGGCTTCGTTAAGTTATGAACGAAAGCAAGTGTACGGACCACGGAGATATGTTTCGGGTCCGTTGGGATAGTTTCCTTGATTCAGTAAATTTGGCCCAAAATCGATCTCATTCATAGATATATATACTTCATTCATCTTCAAATCACCTTGTGTAATAGTGTAATTGTATCATTTAATAATTCACTCTTGGCTAGGTCACTTGAGGCCGATTTGATGATTAGACATGGGTCATTAGCTACGTGCTTAGATATCCCAAGATCAAATCCATGTCTAAACTGGCGGCAGTCATTGTGAGTTTAGCTGATTACCCTTCGATTTGTATCTTCACCTGTCTTGCATGAAAATGGTGCTAGTATGTGTCAAAAGAGTTATTCAATGCAAAAACAATAAAAAATAGTAAATCACAGTGTAACACTTAAGCTAAAACAAAATTCATGTTGGTTTAAGGTCACTAGTGACGTAGAAGAGGAACGGGGTTGCCGAATATCGCTTTTGTAACGCTCCGAGTCCGGACAACTGCTCACCCCCCGAACCCTGTGCGTTAAGATACAATCCACAAACCTGACCGCTGCGCAGTCTGATATTTATATCCATCTGATAAGCTCATAATTAATCTGAAAAATATAATCAACAAATTGTGAGCTCGACAACCCGCAAGTACCAACCATCAATCAATCAGAATCAGAATCATGTGGAAAATGATACGGAATACGACATTCAGTCAAAAAACACAATCAAGAAATATGCATCACAAATAATATGCATGCATAACAATCTGGAACCCCCATTCGGATTCGACCACATCCTGTGCTTCTGAAATCTATCAATCAGTCAGACGCACACCTGGTAGCTCCACACTAACGACAGGCAGCCATTTCCTCTCTCGGGTGGCTCCACGCTGTCCGCTAGGCAGTTCTTTCCTAAGTTGCTCTGCCAGAAACATACACACAGCCACATGACATGTCGACCGAAACACCACCATGCAATCATATGCATATCAATGAATTCAACATCAATACTCAGCATGCATGCAACTACGTACGGATATCAAGAGAGACATACATGATATGAAACTGAAGAATAACGAATCAGTACTTCCCTCAAAATCTCCATCTTTTTCTTCTCTATATTTTTCTCAAAATTCCATCTTCTCCTAAAATCACACAATCATCCAATAATCTTAATTAGTCCATTAAGATATTTGATTATTACCTCAACTAAAAAATTCAGGATATTACATTCTACTCTCCTAAAAAGAAATTTCGTCCTCGAAATTTGATCTCAATACTGTCTCAATCCGAACAAAATCAATACAAAATTTTCAACTCATTATTTATCAAATCTAAAGACCCAACACCACTTATCGCACATAATTTAGATAATCAATCCAACCAAATCCAAATTCACATTTGAACTCAAGTCCAAATATCTCTAAATTCATCTTTCATTATTTATTAATAATTTGGTAGCAAATCCAACCAAGTCAAAATTCACATTTAAATCAATAGTCAATACTTCTAAATCTAATTTCTCAAATTCCAATCAAATCAAAATTTTATTTCAAATCCAAATCCCGACTAATTCCGAGGATCATATTGCTCTGATACCATTTGTAACGCCCCGAGTCCGGACAACTGCTCACCCGCCCGAACTCGGTGCGTTAAGATACAATCCACGAACCTGACCGCTGCGCACTCTGATATTTATATCCATCTGATAGGCTCATAATTAATCTGAAAAATATAATCAACAAATTGTGAGCTCGACAACCCGCAAGTACCAACCATCAATCAATCAGAATCAGAATCACGTGGAAAATGATACTCAATACGACATTCAGTCAAAAAACACAATCAAGAAATATGCATCACAAATAATATGCATGCATAACAATCTGGAACCCCTATTCGGATTCGACCACATCCTGTGCTTCTGAAATCTATCAATCAGTCAGATGCACACCTGGTAGCTCCACACTAACGACAGATAACCCTTTCATCTCTCGGGTGGCTCCACGCTGTCCGCTAGGCAGCTCTTTCCTAAGTTGCTCTGCCAGAAACATACACACAGCCACATGACATGTCGACCGAAACACCACCATGCAATCATATGCATATCAATGAATTCAACATCAACACTCAGCATGCATGCAACTACGTACGGATATCAAGAGAGACATACATGATATGAAACTGAAGAATAACGAATCAGTACTTGCCTCAAAATCTCCATCTTTTTCTTCTCTATATTCTTCTCAAAATTCCATCTTCTCCTAAAATCACACAATCATCCAATAATCTTAATTAGTCCATTAAAATATTTGATTATTACCTCAACTAAAAAATTCAGAATATTACAGCTTCGACTTACAAGAAACATCGTAAATCTGCCACAGAAAGCCTTGATATCCACCGAGAAATGCAACTTGGGATCTACAGACAAAAAAAGAGTAATTTTAGAGTCAAAGTTGATTCCTTTATTCATGGGGTGATCTTTAAATAGAAGAGTTGATAACATGGATGAAATGTTCTTAATGTGGATAAAATCAATCCCCATATGGATAAGACCATTCCAATCACTCTTATACACCCCCTCTAGTACATTAGGATAAGTTGAAATCTACTCCAACTAACATGTGAGAGAATGAGACAAACAATAAAGGTATAGAAACTTGAAACTTCTATCATAACATGCATGTGTCGACGTGAATGCCGCGTGATTTTCCTGCCCTTCTCGCATTAGCTCCCGTCTCACACGCGATCGTCTTTTTATCGTCATTAATAATATATTATTGTAAATTACTACATGTGATATAATCAAGATATTGATTCGAATTTGAGCTCTTGTTAGTCGAGTCCTAACCAACAAATTAGCAATTCAAGCCAATCCTGACCATGTTGGATTTTTTAGTTTCAAGTTTGAGATTCGACTAAGCCTGAGTCAGCTGACAAGGTCGAGTTAGATTTGGTCGCCCTAATTGAGTGTGGTCTAGAACCTTTGCACAAAACTATCAAAAATTGCAATGCAGTCAATTAATATGAAAAAAGGAGAAAATTTGTACATATGGTACAAATTTTTTAATATCCCCATGTTACGAAATTATTATATCCAACTAGGGAGAGTTTTAATACCCTTAATTTTTTTAACATCAACTTACACTTGTAATACTTTGAAATTTAAACTTAAAATTTGAAAGTCAAACTGTAGATCTTATTTTATATCACAATATTAGTATGCACACAAAAAAAATAAAAAAATTAAAAGACATTTGTAAAGAATTTCGTGCGTTAATTTTTGGATCTCTGAAATACCGAATAAAATGACTTCCAAATTTTATGATTTTCGACGTGTATACTCATATTGTGAAATGTAATAAGATTTACAGCTTAGATTTTCAATTCGGAGTATAATTTTCAAATTTTCAATAAGAATAAATTGATGTCAAAGATTTTTAAGGGGAATGGATCCCTCATCATCTAAGTATCTAACTCCTGAAAAAGTCTATCACCATATGTAGTAGTTTTTTTGGAAGATATTGTTTCAGAAGATATCTCACCTTTCCTTCATTGGTATTTAGTCTCTTTCCATTAGATTTCGTCCATTTTCCACCGTTAAGTTTAATTCCGACAAAACAAGATTATACTGCCGTCAACCCAAGAATCCGAAGTTAACAACAAAATTTTCAAAGACATTAAAAATTAATGTTGAAAATAAACAAGATAAATTGAGGGGCAATTTTTAATGTCTTTTTTGAAGAAAAAAGCTAGCTAAATTTGGACTTTCGAGTCAAGGGCAATTACGTTATCCTTGTAGGTTAAAATTTGTTCTTAATGGTAGAAATGGATGGACCTAGTGTAACGTCCCCAAAAACAGCAAAAAATTTAAAACGATATTCAAGGAGTATCAACATCAAATCACACGAGGACACTACTCAAATAACACATCAAAAGGGCGCACCACTAAATACATGAGTTGTCAAAATTTATGATTACAACAGAGTACAGGAAATGTATAGATACAAGAAATCATAACTACCTAACAAAAGTCATCTGAGGATCCGGTCTCGGTGCTTGGTAGTCCTCGGTCCCCAGTCCTCCTAGTATCTACTGAGGTCCTAAAATGCAAAAGTAACAACAATGCCCGAGTTTCTATAAAGAAATCCCGTATATAAAATGCACCTACATTCAAAAGAAACTACTACACAATGAACCTATCATACTTGTATATCATGACATATTAAATGCAAAAGTAACAACTTCCCTACCTAGGCGTCATGAAGGACATCACTCCAACAACTACATCGAGTCCCCCAAGGGTACCTACCACGGGCACACATGGTCTTACGGAGGTACACGACTATACTAATCATGAGGGTTCAGTGAGAGTCACGTGCACATTCGAGTCAAAGAAACAAATCTGATTTCTTGGCCAATGCACACTGACAGAGTCGTCGTCCAGGTCGGTCAACTCACCTGACCGTGCCACAATCAAGCTACTTGCCGGAATACATCGTCGGTCAAAAATTTCTGTCACCTCCAAGGTCGCACGGGTGCTCACATGATTGACATCATATAATGCATAGATTTGTGTCTTATATCCGTTATTTTCATCTAAACAATGTTACGTAACGAGTTTTATGTTTAACTTTCAGGAATAAACATGTTTGAGGAAAAGAGGCTCAAAAAGGACTTAAAAGTAAGGAAAAAGTCTAAGTTGCAAGACTTATGGACTGAGATGAAAGAGAAAAGAACCCGGATATAAAACCAAAAGGATCAAAGAGCAAATCAAGCTCCACACCTTAATGAGGAGTATTTTGGCAATTAAATCCGGGCTCAACCATCAACAACCAAATCGGGTTCATCAAACACCAAGAAATCAAGCTAGAACCAAGACAAACAAATCCATACCCGATCAGACAAATATAGACCGCTAATTAGCGGTCCCAGACTGCCAATCAGTGGTCAAGATTGCTTCAAAATGCACATGTCGTGGTCGGGTGTTAGATTAGGTTGTATTTAGTCCACATTTGGTATGCTTTTAGTCCCATACCGAGGGATTGTCCCGGATTAACTTTTTCCATGCCTATAAATAAAACTCTTCACTTTCCTTTGTATTTACCTATTGCTTGGTGACATTCTCTCTACTTGGAGTAAAGACTTGAAGCAAAACTCAAGTGGAGAAGAATGTTACTTGTAATGTGAGTCATGTTAATAAAATAGTTTTCTTAGTTAGTTTCATATTGTCTCTTTCAATTTTTTCAATTCTTGCATGCTTAGTTTAATTTTGTTTTATTTTCTTAATGATTAGTGAGTAGTTCCATCTCCCTTAGGGGAGGGATGATGTACATATATGTTGTGAAGTTTGGATGTTTGTTGAATATTTTAGATTGTGTAAACTTGCATGTTTATATATTCATCAGGGGTATTTTAATCATCTACATATTGGGGGATTTTTGATGGGTTTTGCCATAAGATTTAGACACTTCCCATGTTTAGTTTACTCATGTTTATTGACTGAAATTTCTTGTTGAATATGCTACATGTTAGTTAAGTGTTTGTATTTGTGGTTGCTTGCATGATTGATTGAAGATACTTTGTTTTGATGAGTTTTGCCATAAGATTTTGACATCTCTCATGCTTAGCTTTGTTCTTCACATGAGTTCATGATTTTTGATGAGTCTTGCCAATATCTTTAGACACTTCTCATACTGAGCCTAATCTTATGATAATCAAGTTGTAATTGCTGATACATTATGTGAATGGATTGATAGGTTTTGTCACATCTTTAGACACTTCCTATGCATGAAAACACACACACGACACACACACATACATGCTTACATGCATCATTCATCACTAATTTCATTTCATATGTGCACACACTCCACCCCTTAAGGGTTTCTCTTCTTGATTTTCAATATTTTATTGCTTTCTTTCGTATTTCTTACTTACTAGTTTAGTGTAGTTTAGGTTAGTGATTGAACGTTTTAATTAACCGTAAGTGCACGAACGTGTTGAAACGGTGGCAAATACGGGTCGATCCACAGGGAGGTGTGTCGACTTTAGTTTATTCGAAGGCGAGTGGGAAAGAAAGGAGAGAAATGATCGATTAAACTAAACTACACTAAACTAAACTAGTAAACTAGAAAGGAGGGAATGAAAGCACGAAATGAACTAAACTAAGCTAGCAACTACTAAGAATAAAGATAAATCTCAGGAATGGGAAAACCCCTAAGGGGTGGAGTGTGTATGTACACATGAAATAAGTGTGGTGAATGCATACAATAAGCTCAAGTGTAGTTAGTGTTTGTTAATGCATAAGAAGTACCTAATGACAAGACCTATCATTTAAAGCACTAACCTAGGTGATTACTATGAGCATGACAAGTTTGTTATTAAGAACATAAACAAGCATGTAATGTACCTAACCATTATAGCAGAAACCATCAAGTAAAAGTTCTTATTAATTCAAGCAAGCATACTAACATTTCTCACAAACAAGAATGTCTAGCATTCATACCATGTACATAACATGTATACACATATACTCCACCCCCAAAAGGGATGGAACTACTCACACATATTTAAACCAACAATTATACTAAGGAAAGAAAACATGCTTAAACTAATTATAAGAAGACTAAAACAACAAGTTAACTAAGTATGCAAGAATTGAAAAGACAAGACAATATGAAGAAAACTTAACAAAACATCTATTATTACTCATTTAATTACAAGTAGCATCTCTCCACCAGGGTTTTTGCTTCAAGACTTTTACTCCTAGTAGAGATGTTGACCACCAAGAGAGAGAGGTGATACAAGAGAGGAGGGAGAGTTCTATATATAGCCATAGAAAAAGGTAATCTGGGATAATCTCCCGGTATGAGACTAAACATATACCAGAAATAAACTAAATACACTCTAATACACGCCCTATAGAAATCTTAGCGGATCCGGACCAACCCAGACCGCTAATTGGAGGTCTACAAGGTTTAGATCGGGTTGTTTTTTCGTGTGGGCTTTTCTGGACGTCTTTGTTTGTCTTTGATGCATCTACTTCGCTTGCTGGAGGTCCGACCCGAATAGAATTGCCAAAATACTCCCCATGATGGTGTGAGGTATTCTTATTTGCTCATTGGTCCTTCAATCTTACATTCAGGTCTTTCGATCTTGCATCTTAGTCCTCGAGTCTCTTAACTCAGTCTTTTTTCCTGCTTTTAGGTCCTTTTATGCATTTTCTCTTCAAACCAATTTATTTATGAAATTCAAACATAAAACTCGTTACGTAGCATTATTTAGGTGAAAGATAATGAATATAAGATACAAATGTAAGCTTGAAATGATGTCAATCAAATACCCCCACACCTAACTTTTGCTAGTCCCGAGCAAAAAAAAGAAAGAGAAAAGCATATAAAAAACAAGAAATCCTAACTCACTTTCGTAGGAATCACGGTTGCACTTAGCACGTCCAACAAGCTGTTAAACCTCCTTGTCGCCAAGGAGGAGGAGTGTTGTCTCCTGAGGGTTTTCAGCAGATATACCCACCAAATCCGAACATAGATGGATTATTCAATCTAGACACTCGACTTGATGGACTCATTTTTATCGATCATTGGACGCGGTAATCTTACGGGCCGACTCTATATAGGTATTAGTTCACACACCTAGCCTAATGAACCATTCGTGGAAGTTAAATAAGGACTTAAGTGAAATACATGGGCAACATCAACATCCTCAAGTGATACAAAGTGTAAAGTCCATTAAGGTTCTTATTTGCATTACAATTTTTTTTGTTTCTTTTCTTACTTTTTATTTCTTTTTCTTACTAGTTGGAGTTTTATTCTCTCAGGGTCAGGTTTCGTGCATCATTGCCTATGAGGACTTACACTATCACGTACACCTTTCCCCAAATCTCCACATAGGACAATCCCTACAACCCGTGTAACGGGAGTTCGATCGGTGCATCCCAAGTCAGATGACTCGAAAGCACCAGGCACAAAGTCCCCTCAGCCTTAATTTCCCAGTGATAGGAGCCGTGCGAGAAGAGAGAACACCTACTCACTTATTTTTTATCTACACATGAACCAAAACCCTACACTTAATGTCTCACAACAAGATTTAAAAGGTCATTGACTACAACAAACTTCCTTAAATTAACAAACATGAATTATTATCTTACTAGGTTTAGGGTGGACTTCTTTATTGTTTGATTACTGAAACCCTATGATTACTCGCCCCCCACGAGAAAACCGAGGTGCATCCTAACGATTCGATAAGTCATAAAGCCACTGTACTACATATCCTAATGCATCAAGTTCAAGACAATTTTGGTAGCTTTCTTTTTACTTTGCCTCTCAATGGTTTTTGCACATGCTAAACACACGCAAAACCCACAAAACATTTTCTTTCTCAAACCCATGAAGATTTTGAAAGAAATGTGAAAATTTTAAAGCACTAGGCAAGCAAAAGAAGACAAGTCACCCATGGATCATGGCAAACAAAAATATCGATATTAAATGCAGCACACTAACATGACCATATCAATGCACACAAAAGAAAAAAATCAAAGGAAAAAGACTCGACTACTTCATGCATTGTCCTCAATGAATGTAAGCATGAAACTACATGGATTTATGCATGAAAAAGGAAAGATCTCACCAACGTGAAGCGCAAAAGGAAGTTCATGGTTATGTTGATGGACACAAACCTGAATTCCCCAAAAAACATGTGAGATGCTAAAGAAGGGATACGAATACATGAAAGAAATGAAACCCAAATACTCAAGGGTTGGAGCCCACAACAATCGATGCTCACTGAAGGAGTCTTTTATTGTGCTTCTTTTTTCTTCTTTTTTTTAACTAAACTATGTACATAAATGGACTCCCATCTTCATATGTCAAGGGAGATCAAATGTGAACCCATCATCTCTCGAGCCAGAAATGCACCTGCATGGGCTCGCAACATACAAAACATAATTGCTTGACCACCTGACACCCTTATAAACATTGTGGTCGTTTGATGCCTCTTGAGAGTGAGCAAGATAGGAGGCATGAACGAGAGGTGAACCTCTGTTTGGTTATTTGAAATGTAGGGTATCAGGTGGTTGATTCTTAACCCACATGGGGTCCTCAGCAGATACAGAATGAAGAGCATGTGGCCCAGAGGCCATAAAAATGGTATCTTGTGACTCAAGAGCCACATGATCGAAAAGACGTGGCTCAAAAGCCACGTGATCAAAAGGACGTGGCTGGAAGGCCACGAGATCACAAGATAAGGCACCTTCTTGTGCCAATCCAGGTGAAACATCCTCACCACCTTCAGGATCTCCATCGAACAATTCTCTGAAATACTTGAAGGTGCCCTCAACTTCAATCTCATCCATGCCCTTGATAAGGTTGACCCCAACAGGGTCATTGAAGGCACCTGGATTCTTGCCGATGATGAAGATGTTGAAATCAGCGCATCGACTACAATAAGTCAAGCGCATCAGACCATTGCGACAATTGATCAAGGCATTGGAAGTCGCTACAAATGGTCGCCCCAGAATAACAAGAAATTGTCCAAGTGGGTTTGGCACATGTTCAATATCCAAAACAAAGAAGTCGACTGGATAAATGAACTCTCCACTTTGATCAGCACATCTTCCACCACGCCCCTCAGTTTCTTCGATCTTGCATCTTAGTCCTCGAATCTCTCAACTCAGTCCCATTTCCTGCTTTTAGGTCCTTATATGCATTTTCTCTTCAAACCAATTTATTTCTGAAATTCAAACATAAAACTCGTTAAGTAGCATTGTTAGATGAAAGATAATGGATATAAGATACACATGTAAGCATGAAATGATGTCAATCTATTAGCTTAATGACATCTCTTCACCCTTTGTTGCCACTTGATTTCTGAAGAACCAGAGGCTACTCACCTCTTACGGATCGACTCGTACTTGCCATCGCTTCATCGTGGCCGTGCACTTGCGGTTATTAAAATGTTTAAACATCACACAAGCTGAAACACACGCTTGACTGTGACTCAGTTGGCTACCTGTCGGAAATACACCTCGAACAACGCCCAACTCAGCTTGAGCCAGGAACATGCAATGCAATGCATTGAGCTCTGCAATCCCAGGCTACTACATAGGGTATGACATGCAACATGGTGAAAATATGAAATAAGGTAAGGGATCAAATCTGCGTACCAACAGGTCGACCGAAAAAGGTCAAGCGGTCGACCTTCTCAAGTTGAACTAGGCAATGGTTCAAACTACCACCCAATCGGTCAAGCAAACATAACTACCAATCGGTCGAACAAAAGGTCATGGGAAATTGACCGTTTAGAAGGTCTAAGCCAGCAAAAACATTAAACTATTCAACACGACGGTTGAGCGGCAAAGGGGTTCTGTTCGATCGAAAATAACAAAAACTTCCTACGTTCTTCAAATCCATAACCGGTCGAACCAAGAAGCAAAATAGTCAAACAAAACTTAAGTTCACTTAAGTTAACAGTCAAACTATAGGTCTAGGGTGGTCATCTCCCTGGCCAAACCCCCTACATTGGGATTACTTGTTAATGGTTGATCAAGCATCCCAAAGACGCAGGGGCTCTAGGAAACAATACCTCTGTCATACCTCCTTCCGACCGTTTAGATGGTCTAGGCTCGAACCGACTTACTTAGGTGCAAGTGGTCGAAAGGCAAATGAGCCCCGTTTGACTGAAAATAATAGAATATTCTTCCCGCAAAATCATGCATAACCGGTCGACCGCCAATAGACATTGTTCGACCGGTGCAGGGTAAAAACTAACAAGTACACTACGATCGGTAGACCAACAACAACATTGGTCGACCATTCCAGTGCAACAACCTTGTTGCACCATGTCACCGACGAGGTTTCCTATCTCCGGCGACACCCCCAACCACTCACACATCTTGCGTGAACTTCTAATTGAACTTGACATACATTTTTGACGTTCGTCGAAGCTCCTAACGTCGCCGACGATTTCCACCTCACAAACTTGCACCCGACAACCCTTTTTGCCCGAGCTCCTCGACAATCACGCAACACACCCCTCTGATCACATTTTGCTGGTTTCTCCCTTGCTCGACGGTCTCACCACCTGCCGGAGCTTTATAGAGCTTGAGAGAGATGAGTTGAGAGAGATGAGTCGAGAGAGGTGAAAAGAGTGAGAAGAAAAGAGTATATGCACTCTTCTAAACCCAACACCTCATCAAGCCTCCACCACAACCGCAGACCTCACCTCACCTCCAACCATCACATCTTCCTTCCACCTAAGTCATCAAAACCCATTAGCCAACCTTAAACTCGATTAGTTCATAATTAGGGATTAGGTTCTAACACCCAGTGGTAGGGGCAAAGTCCACGAATGATATGTGAAAGGGAGGGGAGGAGGGGGTGAGGGGTAATTGTTGCGTTTTAAAAGTCACCGGTACAAAGTATCAATAAATGAAAGACAAAGGGGTAATTATTATGAATCCATTAATTAATAATGAGTATGTTTCGTTAACATGAGTTTTGAGGTTGGATAAGTTTGATTTTAGCAAATCTCAAAATTCAAATTTTGTTATTCAAATATAATTTCTTGTAAGGTTAAGTTTTGAGTTTTAACGGGAGATTTTGGTTTGTAATACGGGTTTCGCAAAACATCAACAAAGTCTATTATTTTGCAAAACAAAAATTCCCATTCCACAATTGCCGAATCAACTTTTGTATTTCAACTTCCAAACATGTGCGTTGATGTTTGAGTTTTTACGAGAGATACTAAAATTTAATATTTCAAAACTCAAAATTTGAAATTTGGATACGAAATGTATGTGAAATTATCAAGTTTATAAATATAGTCTCAAAACGTTGAGTTTTGAACATCAAATTTTAAAGGGTTAATTACATTTTGACTCTCTGAACTATACCTTAGTATCACTTTGCACCCTTGAATTTTCAAAGTTAACAGTTTCCTCCCCTGAACTTTCATTTTTGTAACACTTTGACCCATTGAACTTCAAAAATTCATAATTTAACACACATTCGACGTTTTTTTCACAAATGTTTTTGTTGTATCCCTAATACACTCCTAAACCTATATTTATGTGAAAGTTTGGATCGAAACAGATGTCATATATTGTTGGAATTTGGGTCGGACTATCACACAATTGGACTCAAATTCCAACCATATCCGACATCCGTTTCGATCCAAACTTTCACGTAAATATAGGTTTAGGAATGTATTAGGGATACAACAAAAAATATTGGGAAAAAACGTCGAATGTGTGCTAAATAATGAATTTTTGAAGTTCAGGGGAGCAAAGTGTTACAAAATTAAAGTTCAGGGGAGGTAACTGTCAACTTTGAAAGTTCAGGATTGCAAAGTGATACTAAGGTATAGTTCAGGGGGTCAAAATGTAATTAACCCAATTTTAAAAGCCAATTTTTGTAAAAGGGGCTAAGGAAGTTGCAGCTTTGATAGAAATATAGACTTAGTTGCTAAAATACCGTTTGTGAATCGCTGTTTACTTGAGTACCATCCACATCTTCCTTGTTTGTGAAGAACCTGTTGGATTAGTTTCAACAGAACCTCTCTCCGAGCTTTACTTCTACAGACCATTGTTGCCATCAACATCAAAAGGAGAGAGATGTTGGTACATTAATAGAACAAGACAAAAGATATCGAATCACATCGACGAGAGCATAAGACAATTGTTTGATATTGTTATGCAATGAACGAGTGACTCGTGGAGGGCAGTTAAAAAATTAATTTTAAGATATAATTATTATAATTGATTTCAATGTTTTCATTTAATGACCATGAATTATGGAGAAGGACATACTCCATTGATATTTTCTAAACAAGTGTGGACATAGAACAAGTGGAACAATAAGACTTCAAAGCAGTGGAATCAATGCGATGCATGAACATTGTAAAAATTCACTTACGTGCTTCCTTGTCTATCACGAATTAATACATGTTCAATAAAGGCGGCTTCAGAAAATTACAAATGATTTTTTTGAAGGAGTTTTTATTGGATAAAACTCGGTAATACAAGAAACGGACGGACACATTTGTACCAGCATATTCTGTTACGGGTGAGAACGATAGATGTTGTGCTTACGGGTGGAAACTGATGTGATTTACCCGTTCCGTATACGTCTTTGATTTTTCGAGGATAAATTATTATTTTTCATAGGATTTTTTTGAAACAATATTTATTTTTTATTGTTTTTCAAAATAAATCTATCAAAAAACAAAATTTAAAACTAGACCTACTGTCACCACGTGTTGACACGTACGACATGTCTTATTTTTTAGTGTATAGAGACACGCCGATCTTTAGGATTTTTTTGGAGAACTTGGCGTTGCGAACACCGAGTTTTTCGTAAGACAAAATGGTTGTGCAAAAGCCAAGTTCTATACAGGCAACACTTGACCCACAAATTTTCCCAAATTGAACTCGGCAACACAAGTGTCGAGTTCTTTTGAAGAGAAATCAACAAGTTTATTTAATTTAAGATCTCGACGATTTCATTTCCTGTTTCAGAACTTTTTGACAACAATAACAATCATTCCAATTACAAAAAATTTAACAACAAACACAACCATTTCCAAGTAAAAAAATACAACAAACACCACAATTTCCCACTTCCTAAATTTCAACCAGCACCAAAAAATTCAACTACCAAAAATTCAACTAACACAATCATTTCCAACAACAAATATTGCAACATAACACAATCATTTCAACCACAAACAACTACAATAAAATCATAATAATATCCACAAGATCAAGTTTAACATTTTAACATAAATAAAACCAAAACTAATGTAATAACAACCAAATAAGTTTAATACAACCAAATATTCATCCTAAGTGACCTCTCAATCTTTTCTTCATTTTACACACGTCCTCTCCCCCGGCCGCGTCCCCCTTCTCATGTTGCATCTCTGTCTGTTCTGTATCTTGAGTTAGACCACCACCGTCTTCTTGTGTGTGGACCTTCTTCTTCAACGACGTGATCTTAACTCAACTATAATGTGAGTTCTTCAACACTAAAACACATGAGTCAAGTCTTCATTTTTTCTTTCAATTTTCCAACCATTGAAGAGTATGTCTTGTGATCTCTGATCGCCTCATGAATTTTATGGTGTTCCTCGTGGAACTCATAAACTTCGTGCACCTACCGACAATTAAACTGTTTAACAAACACTAAACACAATTTTAAGACATTGTAATTATTTAATTAAATGTTTAGATCTTACAATCTCCTTCTCTCTACTCACTCGAGGTCTGTATAAGTTTGATTCGGAGCCAAAGTGTGGTGAAGAATCCAACGTACGGTGATGTTCCAGTACCATTCCATATACAACCGTGTGCTCTCTTCAGGAGTGACACGTAGGAGTGGTCGCTCAAACTGTAGATAATCTATTCTATGCGACCAATGTTGAATGAATCAGTGATTTTCCGCTAACTAATTAACGTCCCCCTCTCCTGAGCTGATTTCACTACACGTCTCTCCATCGGCTTTGGAATGTGTTACTATAGACCGAACTATCTCATTACTCGGTCTGGACAATGCATAACCACCTCACCAAAATTTATAAACCCGGTATAACTCGTCCAGATCTCAGAACCTTCCGTACATAGTGGTGGTAACTGACTAAGATCCAAATGTGCATAGGGGTCCTAGATCACTTGATCGAGTTCCTCCACGCCCAGCTCATTCCGATAAAAATCAAGTGTCATCATCTTCGTACTACCCTTGAATGATCTTGGTCGTTTCTAATGGGCACCTAATGGTGCCATATCATCCTCCGAGTATAGTAATGGTCTGCTCTTCAAAGGTCTCCCAATGTGTAAATGTTCCCAACTGTAGGAACGTAAGAAAACCACGTAGATATTTGGTCGGAATCAATGAAGATTTGTCTAACATGTGATATAAGTGGGCCAGAGACGCACTACCCCAACTGTACTCTGATGAGATGACCAAATCTCTGAGCAAAGGCAGATACTTCAAGTGAATCATCGTGCCACTCTTAGCTGCCAAAATATTGCATCCCAGCTGAACAGAATAAGTGAAATAGTGTGCCGTGTAACCGTCTCCTCGTTAGCATCAAAAGACAACTACTAAAACTGAGCTTGCAACCAACCCAGAGTTACCGAACCCTTACGACCCAAGTCATCGGGGACCTGACCCAATAAATCCATGCAGATATCTGACCAAACGTACTATTGAGACTTACACACCGGCAAACCGTCTACGCGCATGCCGGTAATCACAGAGATGTCACGCAAGCTGCAAGTGATCTCATCATGTCGCAAGAAATGAATGAGTCCCTAGTCTCAACGCTCCACCATCGCCCCCAGTAAGGTAGGTCCAACTGGACTCGGCCCAACCGAGTGACTTTGTCAAACCCTGCCATATGTAGCAGAAACGACATCCTCTCATCAGTGATATGTCATTTGTTGAGCTTGGATCCATGGTCAACGCATTCTATGCCCTTAACCTCCTTCTGCATAAATTAAGATAAATGTCAGAATATTAATACATACATGCAAATATTTCATTTGAAAGTATTAAAATGCCTACACAATTTTTGGACAAGTCAGACTTGTGGTTGACCTGCAAAACCAACACTGATCTGTCATTGTAATTAGTTTTACGTTTAGCACGACATCACCTCTACTTCGACAATTGTACCTGGATTGTTCTGACACACTATAGTGAGGAACCTTCACAAATCCTTAAAACTATCTTCCTCGACACCATAAATTTGGTTCAATGCTTTCTGCCTGACATGTTATGCTTTAGCATAACCAATTTCAAGGGAGTATTTATTTTTCACCCTTTCACATATTTCAGCAAGACTGATTGTGAATTTGGTTCTAACAGAAGGCATTATCAAGTCACAAATAAAATTAGCACTGCATTGTTTATTGTCGGACAATAACATCAGATTCGAATATGTGTGCTCAGCGTCGTAAGTTTTAACTTTAAAGTATCTACAACCTGTTGGAACAAATGCATGTATACGCCATTTACAGTTATCCTCATCACGACGAAGACAACGAACAATGTAGCGTTTTGTTGAAGAAACGACAACTGAATAGTGAACATATTTTGTAATGTGTCACGACTAAAGAGCATGAACCAAATTATCTTTCGTCAGGAAGATTCTTTTATCCCAAAAAGAACGACCATCTTCATTCCGCCAATCACTTTGTGACAGATTGTTCGCAGCATCGAAGAATGAATGTTCACTGACGGAGTTCTCTATCCAGTTGTCATCGTCAAAGATATCGGGAAGTTGATTAAGAGTTGGAACCATGTCATTGTTAGCAACTGCATCTTCAACAATTCCTCTTAAATTCCACAATTTTTAAGATTACCATTGTAACATATAATCAATAAAAACTAAATTAATAATCTACTAAGAAGAAAAAAATTAGTTTGACGTAAAAACCCAAAATTGGAATCGGGTTTGCACGTAAACAACTTCCTAAACTAACAAAAATACTACAATTATAACTAAAACAACAATGTATATCATCATAATACATCAAAATAAAGAAAAAACGGTGGAAAACGAAGTAAAATCGAAACCCTAACCTCAAAATCGCGAGAACTCAACGTGGGGGAGATGGGGACCATCGGGCTGCTTATATAGCCCGATGGAACTCGGCGTTCCGAACGCCGAGTTCACTTTTTTTAAGTGAACTCGGCATTTGGAATGTTGAGTTCTGCCTTTAGAACTCGACATCCACGATGCCGAGTTCTATTAAAAATATTGTTCGTAATAACCGTACATGCACAATCTCTCCTGTCAAACGTGTAGGGAATAAAAAATTAATTTGAACTCAGCACTTGTGGTTCCGACACTAGTGCAAAATAGTCTTTACTCGTCGCCAAATAGATGTCGGCCGTTAGAACGACCGACGTCTATTTCGGCGACGATAGAATAGACACCGACCAAAGAAATAACTGACGTCTATGGGGTAATATAGACGTCGGTTGTGGGAATACCCATTGAAACCGACTTCTATACCCTATAGACGTCGAGCTATAGACTTCGGATGTTATGTACAACCGACGTCTATTGCTCCATGCCTATAGACGTTGGGGTATAGATGTCAGTTGTACATAACATCAGACGTCTATAGGTCTTACAGAAATCGAACAGTTACATTTTTTGTCATCCATCCCAGACAAAAACGCAACCAAACCCTAGCCGTTCCGCACCTCCACGACGTCCACAACCACCCGTGATCTCCTCCGTGACCAAATCCTAGCCCCCACGACCCTGTCTTCCTTCCTTTCCACGACTTCCAACAACTGCAGCCTCCGTGACCCCGTCTTCCTCCCCTCTCTGCGATAGCTGCGACCTTCTCCGCCACCACATCTTTCTCCTTAGGTTCAGCCGCGACATCGACACCCCGCAACCTCCCTTGGTTCGTGCTTAACCTCTGGATGTGTTTTTGTTGGTTTTTATTAGTTAGATTTTAGTTTGCACATTTGATTTTAGATGATATTTGGAGTTCATATGGAATATCATATTTTCAATGTCTTGGAACCTGTATTTGTAAATTAAAGTCTCCATGTCAATGTAAATTCTTATCAGTGTTAAAGTCACTCCTTTTCTTTTAATTAAAATGTTTCTTGACGGATTTGAAATAGTTTTGATTTTACTAGTGAATCGTTTGAACATTTGTCGACGCTATCAAAATCTGGGGTTAATAATCTGCTCTTAAATTGTAATGATGGCAATTTTGAGTTTAGCAAAACAATTATATGCCATTTCGGCCATTTTGAATCTTAGTTGTTATTTTGGATTTTAAAATAGGAGGCTGTATACTCTGTGTTTTAACATTTGTATTAAAATAAATCGATTCACATTACGCTTCATATCTTGGGAGTACAAAACAATACCCGTTAATAGTTGTGTAAGCCATTCGAGTAAGGGTTTAATATTCTATTAGTGTTCTTGCTTGCTACTGCTGACAAACAATTTATTTGTGATGTTTTTCAAAGTTTAGTGAGTTGATACATTTATTTATGTTTATTAATGTTTAACTTAATTAAATGTTTATTTATTTATGTTTATTTATGCTGAAAACAACTTATTTTGTTTAGTTAAATGTTTATTTATGTTTAGTTTCTAATAACTCATCGACCCCTTAAGCAACTTGACCTTTAATAACCTAAATCAAAAAATTAGACAATATTTGCTAAGTTATTCATCATATATGATTCCCATTGATCGTATTTATTATTTATTTTACGATTTCTAGCTCATTCATCGATAGATCCAGTCGCAACCATGTCTGGTGATCCGCATCCAATATTTTCTTGCTGCTTTCACCAGGTCCAGGAATCGGTATTAGCCGCTGTCTTAGATAACGGGCGTAAGGTACGCAATCTCTTTCACTTATCATTCATTAGAAAGCACGCATTAGTTAGTAGGACTTGCATTGGAACAAAAGTGAGGTGAGTGTTTGTTTGGTGTGTTGTTTGTTAGATTAATGTATGAAAAACACTTAAGGGGCAGTCGTTGTATGCCCCACGACTAATGATGAAATTTTATTTATACCGCAAGTGCACGACGTCGATGAAGACGCGGCAAGTACGGGTCGAACACAAGGAGGGAGAAAACTTTGTTATTTTTGTGATTTTCGATTAAGGAAGAAAGTGAGAGAAAATAAGGTTTGTTTGAGATTTTTGGATTTTTAATTTCTAAAGCAAGAACAACAAAAAAAACAAATTAAAAATAAAACAAAGATGGGAGAGAGTCCAGCGGGTGGAGGTTTAGATATCGGGTTTTGATTAAAGAATTCTGAAACTTATCATAAATCACATTAGTTATAAAGCATTACATGATAAATGATTCAACATAAACTCAAGTAATCAAAATATACTAACACGAAATTAAAATAATAACATCATTCTTCTTCTCATCACTCTAAATCCGTCACCCCCACCCTTTGGAGAGAGTTAGAAACTCATGGATGGAGGGAAGGAGAATGGGTCCTAGAGAAACTACAAAAGAAAACAAAAAAACAAGAAATAAAAGAACAGAATTTTAATGCTAAAGTATGGAATACAAAAACTAAGACCCTTCACAACATCGTTTCGGTGTTATTTATAGCTGATACAAGGGACCTATATATAAAATAGGAAAGTACACGCGTCAATACACGACTGTACGAAATCCGAGGCCACGGATCGCAAGGAGTGCGGCGTTTCCTCCGCATATTGTATGTAAGGTGCAGCGATTTCGCCGCAATTTGTGCTCTGATTGGATCCGGATTTTTCCTGTGTGTTTTTTGTATGATTTAAATGTCCTTTGCGTGTTTGGATTGATTTCTTTCCTTTCTTTTGAGCTCCGAATTTATTTCTTTATATATTTGGAGATCCAAATTTATTTTTATTTAGAACTTCTCCAAAATAATATTTTGGTACTTTAATTTGCAGTCGGATCCTCGGCTTTTTGCAATTAAGTCCCTGACTACTTTTGTGCTTAAGTCCTTGGCCTTTTTGTAATTAGGTCTTTGAATGCTTTTATGCTTGGATGAACTTCCATTTGAATCCCGATAATCTTGACTTGGTCTTAATGATAGAAATGAGTCTTTTGCACGTGTTTATGCTCGGGATATGGGTAATTTGCATTCAGGTCCCTGTATTCTGTAAATAAGACTAAACACATATCTTAGTAGCATTTATTGATATAAAATTAATCTAAATGAAAGACATATGATGCAATGTATGCAATGCATCAACTAATTCGGCATATTGGTTTGATCCATTTGGGTCGAATAAACCAAGGGACTCCATAAACAAAACTTCTAAATCTGTAAGTTCATTTTAGTCATCGTATTTGTAATTCGTGATTTTTTATTAGTATTTGTAGTTCATTTTAGTCCTAAACTGAGTTTTTGATGTTTGAGAATCCACGGTTCGAGCAAGATGTTATTGTTGTCATTCTTTTTTGTAAGATTTGAGATTTTGTTTTTACTCAACTTTTCTTGAGAAACCAAATTTTTGGACGTTCTTATCCCTAACATAATAAAATTAAATCCATAAGTTAAAAATTCAATAAATAGAGTTAATTTCCCAATAAAGTTAATTAGATCACAATTTTCATCAAATTCTATAAATTTCCTAAATGTTTAATTGACGTGTATTATTTTTACTTTGGTTTTCTAAATAAATGTCTAGTATATTTTTTCAAACTTATTGGTGTATTTGTTCTAAAAAAGAACTTGTTACTATGTTGTAGTCTCTTTATTTACAGTAATATAAGTAAATGTTTTTAATTTTATAAAAACATTAACACGTATAATGACCCAACTAAGATAAACAATATCAACATTAATAAAATTTGAAATTTATAAAATATTTCAAAATTGACTTGGGTTGAAACATAAAAATTAACTATATTTAACTTTTAAATAAATGATCATTTTCCTATAAAATGAGACATCAACAACAACAAAGTGTTTAATCCCAAACTAGTTGAGTAAGCAAATATAAAAAGAGACATCAAATTTTAAAAATACATCTCAAATAACTTATACCATTTTTGAAATCTAGAACAATACTTGAAACACAACAAAAATAAAACACAATTTCTAATGTCCCAAACAGAAAAATGAGACTTGCACTTCATAACTCTCAACCACTCAAAAAACTATCCACCTCTTAAACGCAACTTTTGAGAATCCCAGACTCAAAAATTGGGTATCCAAACAATCCCTTAGTAGGGCTTGTTGACCAGCAGCAGATCACCTACAAGGCTGGATCCAAGGCCATGATGACACCAAACCATCCTAACTAACCCAACCCATAAAATGTAGGTGTGGAAAATTTTGTGCCCATCTAATAGATGTTGGTGCAGGTGAACCCATGCCTATTAAAGTTGGCTCATGATTAGGTCTATGATCTGAGGCTATTTCACTTGCCTATTAAAGTTGGCTCATAATTGAGTTTGAATGTAATTGGATATGGATCTGAGATTTTATGTGTAGATGGATCTGGATACATATTGACCTGACTATGTGGGTATATATATTCTGTAACAAACCAAAAGCCCTAACGATCAATAACATCTTTTCTTTCTCTTCTCCGCCACAACTCTCTGCAACCCCTGACCCTAATATTCTTCTTCCTCCTTCCACCGAGAGAAACCAAGACCTCTTATCTCAGATCTTGCAAGTGGTTTGGTTTCCGCAAGGCTGAGCATTGGTCCGAGACCAGACCAAAACCTAAAATTAGAAACCCCAAGGACCAAATTGCTCTAGTTCGGTCCAATCCTGGACCGGATTGATTAGGACCAGAAGTTATTTTTATTAAAATTTATTTACAAAAAATACATTAATTAGTAGGTTTTTTGTTTAAATAATGAAAAATTAGTGGTCATTATTGTCTCAAATAGTGTTATCACCTATAATAACTTGTAGATTAGTTAAAATTTATAGTATAAATCTTAAGTAAAAGCAAAAATATTAGGTAAAAAAAAAAAAAAAAATCTTATATACTCATATAAATTTATTGTCTCAACCCTGATTCTAATATCGTCTTTTACCACACTTATATACTCATATTCAATTCATGAAGCAAATTTGTTGAATGAGTATCACGAATTTGTATCAATAACAATATTTTGCCAAACCGAATAGTGACGTGAGATTAAATCATAATACTTTTAAAATCATTTAAAAAATGCTCCCAAAAGAAAATCACAGTCTCCAATATATCTTGATTTGATGCTTCTATCTCTCTTCATTGGTATTTTCAAGGGCAATATATACGTTGGATTCAACATCCAAAGTCTAGGATAAGTAATTTTTTATCTCGCATCGAGTATATAATTAATTAAAGGCCATATTGTGCAAACATTAAAACATGATTGATAGATGCACATGAAGGAACAAAAACATGTTCATTTTTATATCACACATGCAATTTATGACCACTTTTGACAAATATACATGTACTACTTTTTGAATGAATACTAAAACATCTCAAATATGAAGATATTATAATGTGCTTAAACCATATAAAAACATATGGGCATCTCAACAATTCTAAAAACAACAAATAGTGATGCCGATTGTATGTAATATATCTTCTTTATTTTACAAAATTAACAGGATATATTCTATGCATCATGTGAGTAAATACGAAATTAATTATCTCATGATAAACAAATATACAATCAAGATGTAAGTAAAATGATTGAATACATACATATTTCGATGATAGACGTCGGCTGTGTTAATAGCCGACGTCTATAGGTATAGACGTCAGCCATGCAAACAACTGACGTCTATTGGGTCATTTTGACGTCCGGTATAATAATACCAATGGAAACCGACATCTATACCTCGACGTCTATGTGGTTTTTATAGATATCGAAGTGTAGACATCGGGTGAAGTACAATCGACCTCTATGAGCCTTAAGTTAGGTTATTTTTTTCTTTTATTCTGACAAAACGATTCACTCGAACAAACCCTAGACAACCGCGGCTCCGACCAAACCAAACCCTCTCCTATTGTTCTCCGACCAAACCCATCGTAGTGAACTCGACAGCCACCGCCTTGACCTCGACATCCGCCTCCGAGACCTCGACAGTTGTGCCATTGATAGCCACGACGTCCGCGTCGCCTTGACAGCTGTGACCTCTGACTTTCCTTGCGACGTCGACAACTGCAACCTTCTCCGTGCCCTCGACAACCTCGACGTTATGGTAACTCTCATTTTCTCCCTTTTCTATGTTTTAGATTGATTTTAGGTTCCAATTTTGGATTTCTAATTTTAGGTTCCGATTTTATGTTCAAATTACTGGGATTTTAGGTTTCAATTAGGGTTTAGGTTAATGTTTCTATGTTGGGTCACTTGGTTTTATTGTAAAATTGGTTTGGTTGTGTGAGATGGAATGGGGCTTTCGGGTGTGTTGGGAGTTGGAGTGGGAAATAAGGTAGTGGAAGTTTTGGTGGTGGATTGATTGGTTTAATTTGTGTTTGTGTTTTTCAGAAGAGAGGTTCGTTCAGTTTGATGGTTTGACTATGTGGTATGTTTAGTTGTCTATGGTTAGATAGTAGGGAAAATTAGATAAGCGTTAGTTGTGTATGGTTAAACACACATTAATTAGTAGGACTTGTATTGGAACAAGAGTGAGATGAGTGTTTGTTTGATGTGTTATTTGTTAGATTAAGGTATAAAAACACCTAGGGGCAGTCACCTATAGGAGATGAGGTGGGGGATTTCATTACCCTTTCCTTGCCCCAAAATCCGCTCAATAAAAGAGCCTTAATAAAATCAATTTAGACGTTGACCCCTACGATTTTCGGACGCATTAAGGAGAGGAAACTGTTAAGACCATTCTGGCCTGAACGTCATTACCCATCTAGTCTCCCTGAGATTTTAAGAACCTTCGGGTAATTGATTTCCTACAGACTAGTGGTCCACAATGTTTAAGACGGTTTCGGCATGATTGTCGTTTCTCATCTAGTCTCCCTGAGATTTTAGGAACCTCTGGGTTCTTGATTTCCTGAAGATTAGTGGTCATCGGTGAAACCTCGAAGTTAGGCGTCGTCTTGTGCTAAGGACCTATAGTAGACTTTAGGCTTGCTTTGGCCTTGATTTCTTAGTTAGGTTTTTAACCTTCCTTATTCCCACGCTAGATTAAGGACTTCATCTCCTCTCTCCCGAGTCATTCTTTTCTCATCTTCATGTCTCTGTATCTTCTCATCTACGAGCACCTTCTTTTAAATTGAAATTTTATTTTTTGTATTCAATAATAACTATCATTTTTCTTAATGTTTAGATTGAAATGGATCGAGAGTGAATTCTTTCAAACCGATTGAGTGATGAATATGAGAACCGAGTTAATATGTTCTTAGAGGTTGCCAAAAATCATTTGAAGATTACGAATGACAAAGAAATGATAGTAGGGAAAATGACATATTGTCCGTGCAGTAAGTGTCATAATATGTCAGTGTTGACTTTTCAGAAAATAAAAAATCATTTGTTTGAGAAATGTTTCGAATCAAGTTACAAACGATGGATATGACATGGCGAAAAGGAATCATTTAGTTGTTCCAAGTATGACGGGGACAATGTTAGTGTGGGAGATCACTTTGAGGAAATTGTTCAGGGTATAACTGAAAAGTTTTCGTCCAACCCGGATTTACTTGTTAGTTTGTTGAGTGACAACGAGAAGTCGTTATATAGGGGTTGCGCCAAATTTACTAGATTGTCTAGGGTGTTGAAGTTGTGCAATTTAAATGCAAGAAATGGTTGGATTGATGTCAGTTTCACATCACTGTTGAAGTTATCCAAAGAAATGCTTCCAGAGCATAATGAACTACCGGATAGAACTTATGATGCTAAAAAAGTATTGTGTCCTATGAGAATGGAATATAAGAAGATACATGCATGTCTGAATGATTGTATATTGTTTAGGGGTGAGTTTGAAAACTTACATTCTTGTCCCATGTGTAATGTTTCACGATACAAAATGAAATACAGTGGACCAAACCCCAACGTCGATGATGATGAGATAAAAATCAAAGTACCTCCTGCTAAAATTTTGTGGTATCTTCTGATAATACCAAGGGCAATTAAGAAGGATTCCAAAAATATGATATCACATACTAATTGTGAGATACCAAATGATCAATTGCTACATCATCTTGCAAATTCACCTCAATTGAAAAAAATAGATTATGACTTTCCTGTGTTTGGTGAAGAATCCAGGAATGTACGACTTGGGCTCTGTACAAACGAAATGAATCCTTTCGGTAGTTTAAGTAGCATTCATAGTTCTTGGCATGATCTGCTTGTAATTTACAATCTACCCCAGTAGTTATGCATAAAACGCAAATATATTATGTTGTCCTTAATGATTTCTGGTTCGAAGTAACCTGAAAACGATATAGATTTGTATTTAAAACCCTTAATTGATGACTTAAAGAGATTGTGGGATGACGAAGAGCCAATTTTTGATGCTTATCGTCAACAATCATTTGTAATGTGAGCAATGATTTTTTGCACGATTAATGATTTTCCAGCTTATAGTAATCTGTTTGGATATTCTGTCAAAGGTCATAAGGCTTGTCCAATTTGCAAAGAGGATACATGCTCCTTGCAACTGGTTAATGATTCTAAGACAATCTATCTTGGTTATCGGAGATTTTTGCCAAACTCCCATCCTACGTAGGTTGAAGAAGTCATTTAACTGAAAATAAGAGTTTCAGAATCCGTTAGTTGAAATCAGCGTCAAAAAGGTGTATGAACATGTAAGAAAAGTTGAATGTGAATTTGGAAAACCGTATAAACAGGAAATGACAAAAGTGTTTGGAAAAAAAGATCCATATTTTTTTATTTCCATTACTGCAAAACTTTAGAAGTTAAGTAGGGAAGTGAGGTGGAAGAGGGAGAACTGAAAGTTGCAGTGGGGAGCTGCTTAGACTTTGGTGCTCTTGTGCCAATTCAGGAAGAAGAGGTTGAGACCCTCGGCGATGCTATTAGTGAGTTCGTGAGGTAGCCTCGTCATTTAATAGAGTTAAAAGACAAACACAAGGTATACTTTAATTTTGAAAGCCAATAAATTTCAATTTCAATTGTATTTTTAACATTTGTATATATATATCTGTATGGTTTGAAGCCCCTATAGTAAAAGGTCAAACAACCAACCTCCGATCAACATTAATTTGCTACCAAGTAGGTGCTTAATGTTGTATCAAATAATGGTAGGTAAGGAATCACAATCCTTAATTTCCTGTGATTTGGAGGATGGGGTTAAAGGGTTGCCTCCGGCTTTATAAGTCGTCAAAGAGGAAATTATGCAGTTCTTGGCGATAGATCAATTGTGCAGAATGATTATCGACGTGCAAGTGAAGTAAGTGTTTTCTTGTGTATAAGATGAAATGCTTCAAATAATTTTATTCTAATAATAAGATAATTTAATTTTTATTCTTTGAGACACCTTTATGACCCAAGAAGGTCAGTCTTTCCGGACGATCAATTATTTGGATTTGTCAGTCCATCTACCTATATGTCTGGGAATGATGATAAATCGGGTCAGCTTGCAACTCTCATGAAAGAACAAGACAAAAGATATTATCTCATCCGTTATTATGAGAGGTAAATTTGTTAATTCAAAGTAACTAGTAATTTATTTTTTAATAAACTTCTAATTATATATATAAACATAGCTCGTTAGATGCTTGTCATTCTATGTCCCGAGACTAATTCGGCATATTGGTTTGATCATTTGGGGTCGATTAAACGAAGGGAATCCATCAAGAAACTTGTTTCAATGTAAGTTCGTTTTAATCATCGTATTTGTAATCCGTGTATTTTTATTAGTATTATTGAATTCATGTTGAATAACTTATGCTACTCAGGATAATGAAAGTTTACAAGTGTTAGGTGATATGAGAACAACCCCCAAAATGGAAGTAACATGACATTGAATGAGAGTAAGTTCTGAAGTTATTTTTTCAATTTTTGTTAATTAAGTTAACTAATGAAACATATTTTTAACAAATTTATAATTTTGTAGTACCACAAGTACACTGAAAATACGGAATGTGATTATAATTTATATTTGTCTACACTTGTTCTTATTTTGACTTCACTCTAACACTCTTGATTCAATTCTTCAAAAAACTCAACAATATCTTTTTTCTCAGCAAAAAACCCCAACTCTCACGTTCACCGTTCTTCCTCAACCTCTTCCTTCTCACACTTCTCCACTCACGTTTTTACCGACAACGTCTATCCACCAGTCAACTTAACACTCCAACTCACACTTTTATAAGCCCTGCAACCTTCACCACAACCGTACACCTCACCGATCCATCAACCTAAGACACCAAAATCCATTAACCTTCCTTAACGACACCATACAAGTGGCATGAATTAATTAAGTGGATATGGATTGGTATGGGTGTATGCTTGACGCATGAATGTGGTATAAATAATCTACGTATTCTTTATCCAAAATAATCAACGTCGTTCAACAAAGACGGCTTGATTAAATTAACGAAAGCAAGCATATGGAGATATATGTTTCGGCTCGGGGTCCGTTGGGATAGTTTCCTTGATTCAGTAAATTTGGCCCAAAATCTCATCCCTAGATATACTTCATTTCATCTTCAAATCACCTTGTGTAATATCGTTTAATAATGCACTCTTGGTTAGCTCACTAGGGGCCGATTTGATGGTTAGACAAGAGTCATCAGTCTACGTGATTAGATATCCCAAGATCAAATCCATCTCTTAACCGGCGGTCAGTCGTTGTGAGTTTCGCTGATCACCATTGGATTTGTATCTTTACATGTTTTGGATCAAAATGTTGCAAGTACGAGTCAAAATAGTTCTTCAATGTAATAAATAAATAAATAAATCACATTGTAACACTTAATCTAAAACAAATTTCAAGGTCTGGTGTAGAACAAACGGGTTGTCGAATATCGATTTGGTTAGCGAGATAAATCCCGAATTCACCAGATAAAGTCTTGGAATCCACCGAGAAATACAACTTGGTATCCACCAACAAAGAATTATTAACATTTAGTGTGAGATCTTGAGCCTAATCCTAATCCTAATTGGGTTTTTGTTGTTGATTAGGTGGTGATTAGGGGAGATAGAGGTGGACGGCTGGGATTGAAGGAGATGGATGAAGGGCTTGGATGGAATGAAGATGAGATGAGTGGTGGAGATGGATTGGATTGGAATGGATGGTGAGGATTTGATTGGAGGAGATATTTGGGGGGAAGTTTCTCTCCCTCTCTCTCTCGTTGCTCTCTCTCCCTCGGTTTTCTCTCCCTCCCTCTGTTGGTGATCTCCGGTGGGTGTTGGCGTGCTCCGGCGAGTTGGTGATCTCCGGCGAAGTGAGGATCAGCGAAGGTGGTAGTTGAGGTGAGTGTTAGCTTCTTAAACCCTTCCGGCTTGTTTTGGATTCTCTCTCTCTACCTCACTCGAGTTCTGTGGTCGTGGTTGGTTGGTAGAGGTTGTCAGAGGTGGTGTTGTGGTTGTGGATCGTCGAGGAGGTGATTGATCGTCGTTTGGACGCGAGGTTCGTCGACGGATCGTGTTTTGGGGAGACGTGCTCGTGGAGGCGTCGTCGCGGTTCTTCAAGCCTTTTGGTATGTCAAGCTCGCTCACTTAGTTAGCGTGAGTATTTGGAAGTCGACGGTAGGCCTTTCGGCTCGTCGCAAGTAAACTTGCTGTAGATTTCACTGCCTGATCGGTCGACCGGTTGGTGCAAACGGTCGACCGTTCGTGAAGAGAATTCAGGTTCTGCCTCAAATCGGTCGAACGATGCCCCAGGGGCGGTCGACCGATTGTGCATTGGAGGCAAAGCCTGGTGAGATTCGGTCGACCGGGTCCCCTTTGCCGGTCGACCGTGTGCACCGTCATGGGTCGGATAGGGCGTTGACCATCCAAACGGTCGACCGCCTCTATGACTTCGTCCGACCGTGACTTAAGTGGATTGAGTGGTCGGTTCGACCGAATGTGGTTTCGGTCGACCGGACTTGTGCGTGCTGAGCGTGGGGAACGCTCTGGAGGAATTCAGTCGACCGAGGAGGGCTCGGCGTTCGACCGGATTCGTGGTGAGTGAGAGGGATTATTCCCTGGAGGAATTCGGTCATCCGAGGAGTGCTCGGAGTTCGACCGATTGGTCGTTTCGTTCGTTGAACCTGGGAGTTGACCATCTTAACGGTCGACCGTCCCGTGATTTGAGTTCGACCGAACGAGTGTGGTTTGGGGAAACGGTCGACCGAGGGAGTGCCGGTCGAGGTGTTTTGCCTTGTATTTGCTTGATTCGGTCGACCGGGACTTTTGGTTCGGTCGACCGTTTGTGTCCAGTTTTGCACTATGGAGGTGTTGTTGTTGTGGTCGTCCGTGTGGGGCGAGTTGTGGCACCGTTGTTCTTCCGGCAAGTGTGTTGGGGTGCACGAGTGTTGCAGTGGTTGGTTGAAAAAGACCTGGAGCCCCGTAACTATGTGAGAGCTTGGGATTGGCTGAAAAAGGCCTGAGGCCCAGCTTAGAATGTGGTGTTGCGGCGGTTGGTTGAAAAAGACCTGGAGCCCCGTAACTGTGTGAGAGCTGCGGTTGGTTGAAAAAGACCTGGAGCCCAGCTACTCTGTGGGGGGTTGGTTGAAAAAGACCTGGAGTTCCGTAGTGCGTTCGGGTTGGCTGAAAAAGGCCTGGAGCCTGAGCAGGGACCGCGTGTAGGGGTTGGTTGAAAAAGACCTGGAGCCCTTGTACGTTTGGGTTGGTTGAAAAAGACCTGGAGCCATTGGTCGTGTCGTGGTAGTTGCGGTTGGTTAAAAAAGACCTGGAGCCCAGCTTGGCGACAAGTGTGTGTGTTGCGGTGGTTGGGTGAAAAAGCCCTGGTGCCCCGTGACTGTGGTGTGTGCTGTGGTTGGGTGAAAAAGCCCTGGAGCCCAGCCTGTTGAGATGCTTTTCTTGTTTAGTAGAATTGCATGCTAGGGTGCCTTTCATTTCATGAATTGTAGAGTTTGGCATACGGGGTTTCCTCAGGAAACTCAGACATTGTTGCATGTTTACTTTCAGGCCGTGAGCGACGATAGGGGGTGGTGACCGAGGAGAGGAACACCGCTACCGGATCCAGCTTTCTCTCAGTTGAGGTCGAGTGATTACTGCTTCCATTTGTATAGTATTTTGATGTAATCACAACTTTTGAAATACTCTGATGTTCGTATATATATATATATATTATATATGTTGGTGCACCTGTGTTCAGTATTTGCGTAATATCCTCTGTTGATTGTGTGCTATTAAAATTTTAAATTTTCCGCTGTGTTGAGGAGGTTACATTTCGAGTCAAAGTTGATTCTTTTATTCACGGGATGATCGTCTTTAAATAGAATAGTTGATTACATGAATAATACTCTCTTAATATAGATAAGATCAATTCCCAAATTGATAAAACTATTCCAAACCACTCTTATTCACTCCTTAGTACATTAGGACAAGATAAAATATACTCCGACGGGAATGAGACGAACAACAAAGGAAAAAATTTCAATCCTAACATGGTGGATTGACACGTGCATGTTAGAATAGAATCAAAGTTAAATTTAAAATGCTACCAATATATGAGTTTAATTAGTTCGTAAGAAACTCAAAATATAAGATTGCAAAAGATTTAATTTAGTCTGCAATACTAATATTACCATTAGGAAGATATTAATGTTGCACAGTAAACTCTACGGACCCAATATTGTCGTCACTAGTGACCCAATATTAAACAATTTATCTTCTGAAAATGATTTATCGGTAGTAAGAAACCGTTAAATCCTAACCTTTATTTAAAGGGATTAACCTTGATTAGTGGGTTGAATTAGGCTAATTGCTCCTTTGACTTGTTGTCAATTTAACCTTTATTTAAACGATCGACCAGTTTGTCGATTTCGGTCGACCGTAGGTGTCTCGTTTTGGATTCTTGCCTTGTGTCTTGTGTCATGTTGTTTCCCTCGAAAACTCGTGTCCTCACCTTGTGTGTGAGCCGGAAGGTGACGATGGGTGAGGTGAGCGCATCTACCGAGGGACCGCCGAGCAAAGGAGTATGGACACTTGATACACATGCCACCTTATATTTATGAGTTTTGTATAGCATGTGCATTTCGTGGAGTCATAGTAGATAGTAGACCTGAGGGATAACGGATCTCAATGCATCGTTTTGTTACGCAACACCACCGAGCGAGATGACCAACCAGTCTTGATGGCGGCGGAGATGACTGACCGACCTTGATGGCGGTGAAGATGACCGTCCGATCTTGATGGTGATAGAGATGACCGACTGACGATTTTTCTGGTTGATGTGATCGCCCGGCTTTGGTACACCCCAACGAGTATGACCGACCAGAGCAACGATTTTGGCAGATGTGGCAACGTCCACAAGATCAGAATTGTATTTATGACGCTTATGATTAGTCGGACCCTTATGATTAGTATAGTTGAACCCTTATGATTAGTATAGTTTTGAGTGGGGTCCATCGCGTACTCTCCGTAAGGCCGCATATGCCTACGGTAGGTACCCTTGGGCACCCGATGTTGTTGGTGGGACCAATGTCCCTTATTGCCCTGGATGGGGACAATTTTACTTACGCATTCTTATGTGTCATGATATACTAGTATGATATGGTCATTGTACTGTGCATTCATATTTATAGATGAACTTGGTATACCAGATTTTTGTTATGAAATTTCAGGCATTTATCATGTTTGCATTTCAGGGCATATTTAGGTACTGAATGGGTGGCGACCCAGGACGGGTAGAGCCGGTACCGGATCCTCTGGTCTTATCTCCTAGGTCGTTATGGTTATTTGTATTTTGTATCTTTCCTGTTCTTGACGTAATCAACTTGACCATCTTATAATGATGCACCTTATTTTTGAATGTTATGAGTAGTTTCCCCGTTCAATTTGGTTTTATGTCTCGTGAAATATTGTTTTAAAATTTTCCGCCTTTTGAGACAGTTACAGAACCAATAATAATGATGTTGCATGCAATGTTTTAGAAATCGAATCCCAAAGACGAACTAGAAAGACTTCAAATTTAATTTTTCGTGGTCAAACACCCGGTTCTATTTGGTTCAACTAGTGATAATGTAAGCATGATATCATCTAACTGGAGATCGAGGATTGGACCGACTCAACAACTTTGAAAATATAGTCGTAACCTACGTTTAACGGGATGAAACATGGTTTTACTGGATTTTCGCAAGTTTTTTTCTTCTAAATATACTTGTACACCTATGCCATATATATAAATAAGTTTGAATACATTATTTTTCAAACTATAAAAATCTAAATTTCCAAGTTTGTTACATAAGCATAAAATTGTTCGAGTTTTTATCAATAGTTATGTATTACCTAGATATTATAAAAAATTGCAATAGGAAACAAATATCTAATTGTACAATTATTGTCGGATTTGTAATAAAATGAAAAGATATGGAACAAAGAAGATGAAGATTTGGAGAGAACAATTGTTGTATTTCATCATCATCACATTACATTGCACAACCTCATATATATACCTATAGAGGTGTGTATGAGTTACAAGCATTCATAGTCTATACTAATTGAAATGTAAATATAGATGTAAATTCAAGAGATGTTACAATAGGAAATGAAGAGGTTGGAAGGTGAATCATCCATCATATGACTATTTTCAAAATACTCCCCCTTGGATGATCGTCGTTTGCTATACGCTTTTTGGGCTACCTCGTTAAAAACTTTGCCAAGAAAAACCCTATGGGACAAAACTTGGTGAAGAAAAAAAGAGTGCAGAGCGTATAATTCTCCTCATTCATTTAATATACATTTTCAAACTCTTTTAAATAATATGGCGTTATGTTCATGTCTCGTTAAAAACTTCGCTATAAAACCCAGTGGGAAAATAACTCAGGGAAAAAGAGTGCATGACATACTCCAACACAATTATACAAGTTGTCTCGTTAAAAACCTTTAACCAATAAAAACCTTGTAGGACAAAAATTGATAAAGGGGAAAAGAGTACAACTATAGGCCTTCTGGGCTTTATCCTTCATGGATGAAAACTAGAAATTTGCTCCCCCTGATTCGTAGTTCATTGACTTGCATAAAGATTGCAATGACTCCACAATAACATAAAATAATTTGTGATTTTGTTGTTGGGTGGATTAGACATATATGAAGCATCACTGAAGTAAATCTTTATCTCATGAAGTAACTATTAATATATAGATCCGTAGAGAGGTAACGAAAAATATGTTGTACGACATTTAAATGCTTTCGAAGAAATATTGCATACATAAACAATCATTGTGAATGTATTAGGGCTAGTTTTATAGGCAATATATTTTATGACGTTCTAGGAAATGGACTTCAGGTCCTAATCCAACCTTTTTAGTTATATATATAACTCTATTTTTATTTACATAGTACAGAGACAATCTCTCATTGGTGTGTTTTCCAGGTGAACTTTCTTTATATAATATCTCTTTATATATTTGAATCATTGTAATAATTCTCTTCTGGAGAATGTTCAAACTGCAATGAGAAAAATATTTGACTTTTCTCTAGTCATTTATTTTAAAATTTGTCATTCAAATATTTGATGGGTGTTTAATCTCTTCAGGAGTTCCTTTCATATCCTTCTTTGAGATGATATGCACATTCTCTTTGATCGTTCATATAGTGATCTTTTCATACATTATATCACATATCTTCATTATAATTTGCCTTGGGCAATTTAGTCCTTCAGGGACTCTTATATATATATATCAAGTGACATACAAATTTGCAGTCACAACATATATGATATACTTATCTATATTTATGTCATACTGATCAAGTAATATTACGTAATATTATACATTTTGAGAGAATAAGTAACATCATAATGGATGTTGGGTCCTGCGAAAAACGTTTGTCGTTACTCACTTTATAATGTTCCACCATGTTATTGTAATGTGATTTCTATTCATATTCTTCAGAATCAGGACTACAGGTCCAAACAATATGTTTATTAAGCGAGTCTAGTTCTACATTGTTCACATTCTTTTATTGATTTCAAATATGAATGCTTCTAGCATTCTTATATTATTATATGTTATGGATCCAGATTTTCTCTTGAATTAGCATGCTCTAAGAAGGTAAATTAGTCGTCGACGATAATCTTTTTATGTTTCTCTCTCGTATCAACATAGTTATTGCAACTTTTATAATAATCAAATCCTCATCATTTCCCAAAATATTAGGATTTGACCCTTATGTATTCCCAGAATTGTTACATTTGCTAGCAGATGGTTTTATTTTATCGGGTTTATATTATTCAGGAATAACCTCTTCAGCAGTTGTAATGGGTGACTAATTTTTATTTTTATGTCCATAAATAATATATTTTCTGGTCCACGCTTCTGGCGTTGGTTGAACACAAATATATTTTATCCTGTTGAGATCTTCACTTTATGTTATGTGTATTATGTCAAGTAATACAAGACTTAGCCACTCTTTTGTGATCAATAAATACGTATGATAATTACTTGCTAGATATTGCAAGTTAATTATTTTTATGAAATTCAGGTTCAGTCACACTTGTACGTATATTCTCTTATGAACTTCAGGTTCAATATAATATATTTTCTTGACATTCTTTAAGCTAATGCCAAAAAAAGTCTCTATATATATAATTATTAGAATGGACAATAAAATGCATCGCCCATCAGGGGTTTCAAATATTTTAATATTATCAGGAGTATGAATCCTGATGAAATGTCAAATTTAATTTGAGACCATTACATTGTGGTGGTGGTAACCAAAAAAAATTATGTAAAAGAAATCGCAGATGGGAAACCTTTCATTCAATATCGTACAAGTATATAAAATATGGGAGTATATATAATGTGATCTTGTCTAATAAAAATATGTATTGGTAGATATGATCCCAAAATGATCAATATTAAGAGATATTTTATCAACAGAGGGACTCTCATTTTATTGTGCAAATCGGCCGACAAACATGACCTCATTTTTATTTTATTTTTAACTAGTCTAACTCAATTTTAGTTATCAAAAATATAGGATCACTATCGAAACCCACAATGAATACAAATGATAACTTATATCGAGTGCATGTATGAGAATTGCAACATGAATATCACATGTATTATATTTTAGCCAAAAAGCATATGTAGCTTAATAAGACACTTCAGGCATAGTCATATGAATGCAACGATTGGCTGAGAAACTTTATATTTCTTATTGGACATGTACTACTGCTAGAGTACTAATTATTCATATAGAAAGTGGAATAAAAATTCCCCCTTTTATGCACTTTATTGTTCATGATCTTCTGGTCATGAAATTGACTTTTGATGTATTGTGGTGAATATATAGATAACAACAGTACACATCAAGTTATAAACAAAACATAACCTTTTGATGGATCATATGGATCCTTCAGGGACCAGTTCATACAAAAAATCTCGATTTTCTACATCTTTGTGAAAATATGATTTTGAGTAAATATTAATGAATTAACCTTCCAAGCTAATGTACAAATTGTATATTTAAAAAATAATGACCCAATTCAAATAGAGTTGTGAATCTTGAAATCAAATTCTTATACTAGATTATTACTTCTGGTAATATCTAATGTTACAAATTATGCTTTGGCATGCTAACAAAATGGTTCAACATATCAATTTCAGCAAATCATGGATGTATACATATGCGTAATCAAATAAATAAATAAATCATATGTCACACACGCATAGATTGTCAATAATCAATCTCAACCATGAATAGTATTATGTCCTTTTGTTATTAAAGAAATTAAAACCAAATCAATATACAATCATTGTTTGTCAAGGTTCACATGTAATGCATAACAATTATCAAACTCTTGGTCTTTTTCTTATCTTTGATATTTTCAAGAGCAACGGGTTGGATTCAACCTCCATAATCCATGATAAGTAATTCTTATCCATTATCAAGTATATAATTAAAAGTCATATTGTGCAAGCATTAAAATATGATTGGTATATTCACGTGAAGGAACAAAAATATGTTCATTTTTATATCGCATATGCAACTTATGACCACTTTTAAGACATATACATCTACTACCTTTTTATTTATTTATGCTTACCAAAACATCTCAAATATGAATATATTATAATGTGCTTGGATCATATAATAAACATATGTTCATATCAACAATTGAAAAAGCAGCAAATGGCGATGCTGATTGTCTATAAGCTATCCTCTCCTTCTTTCTTATACAAAATTGGCATGATATATTCTATGCACCATATATGTGAGTAAATATGAAATTCATTATCACATGATAAACAAATATACAATCAAGATGTTAAGTAAAATGACCAAATACATACATATTTTGATCATTGACCTTTTGTCAATAATACAAATCAATAAAGGTCAATTGAAACTTCACAATAAGACAAAAGTGTGAATCACATGAATCTTAATGATTACAGTAAGTTAGGATCAATTGTCATGAATTTGCATTTATGCATAAAAAATGACAGACATTGAGAGGTCATTACGCTAGTAAATCATATGAATCAATTGAGTAATAATGACCTTCTCAAATCACATGATTATAAAGCGTCCCTTATGCATAATATCTAAATTATTTAAATTCAGAAGGACACTAAAAAGATGATATCCACGTGCAACTTTCTTTTCATGATTGCATGGTTTGGACAAATATAATATTTCCGAATATTTGATTTCTTGATAAATCTGTAAAGTCAATAACTTTCGATCAATGAAAAACAATTGCGCCAATAAATCATATAATTATTTACGTCAAAGGAAAGTCATTAGGTTTCAATTAATTTTCATTGCACTACTAGATGAATAGACACTACAGTTGATTTTACTATTGGCATAATTGGGAGCACATGATTGGGTAAGTAAACCGACGATCACTTTGTAAATGTAGCGTAAATCTTTAGGTTTTAATCGTCTAAGCTTCAACCACTATCTTGCATTTTCCTTTGATTTTTTTATTTTTTATTTAATTCACCAAAGCACAACAGAATCAAGACAACATCAACATATGCTAATATTTGTATTGTGAAATCAAGGGGGAAAACTCAAAACTTGAAGAGAGCAAACATAGGAGAGGTTACTGACCTCACCACACAACTCTAAATGTTGCACTATATATTACATATATATTGTAAGAGTACTTGAAGATTACAGACGGTAAGAGTACATGTCAAGTTGAACCCGAGAACCGACCCGAACCAGACTAGTTGGGTAAGGTTGGGTAAGAGTACGGGTCGGGTCGATTCGTAAAGGAAAAACCCGAATTTCTCTGGTCGGATTGACATAGACCTGTCAAAATCAGTTACCACACGATAACACGACACTGACATGACATGTTAATTTAGTGTAAGGGTACAATAACCAGTACACGAATACACGATAAGCATACACGACACGATACATGAACTCTTATCGGGTCGGGTTTGTGTATAATGGTCCATACAGGAAATACACAATAGCAAACACGATAATGTATCGTAATATTGGCTGTACATGATAGATACGATTGGACACGATACATGATATACATGGTTAGGATACGATTGAACACATTAGGATAGATACATGGTACACACGATTGACACGATAACCTGATAGGGCAAAATGATAATGTGCACAATGTAACTTATGTATACTTACATATTTATAATTTGCTTAAGAGATTAATAAAAGAATCTATAATACAAAAAATGACACATTCCTACGTCACACCACAATTATTAGAATGGATCGTGTTCTGTGCTAGTAAACAAAACATCTTTTTTATTTGGGTAAGTATAATGTGTAGCTAGATACAACATATAGTTTATGATGTAAAATATTTTATATCATTGACAACATAACTTATATCATCATATACGTCACACCGCAAATTGAGAAACAAGAAATATGATTTCATATTTTATGAGATGTATTAAAAATCATGTAATATGAAATAATATACATATGGTAAAATAATAAATTAATATGTCGTAATAACAACATGGTTAGAATAACAAATAAATTTATATGAGATGTATGTATATTATGGGGTATGATGTTTTGACATTATATATGATAATGTATAACGTAATATAATGTGATCAGTAACATTGTAACATATGAATTTTCTAAAACCCTAAATCTCAAATTGTATTGGATGATGATCCATAATTTGTTAAAGAGAAAACGATCGATCGTTCCAAGGACCGTTCCAAGAACCGGTCGACCAAAATTATCAAGATCATTCTTGGTAAGGGAACGGTCGACTGGGGTGGCTAGGCTTGGACACGAGTCAGGTTGAACCCAAAAACCGACCCAAACAAAACTAGTTGGGTAGGTGTTGGGGCTGGGTCGGTTGGTAGAGGTAAAACCTGAATTTCTTTGGTCGGGTTGACCTAGACCTGTCAAAATAAGACACTACACGATAATTTAGTCTATGGGTACAATACCCTATACATGAATACATGATAAGCATAAATGACACGGTAGACGAACCCTTATAAGGGTCCATACACAAAATACACGATAACAAGCACGATAAGGTATTGTGTATATCAGGTCTACACTATACACGATAGACACAGTTGGACACGATATACACGATTAGGATACGATACACGGTAGCCACGATTGACACGATAACCTGAGATCCGAATAACCCAACCCAATTACCCCAACCCAAATACCCAAACCCAAGGTCCCAAACCCAATCACCCAACCCAACTCCCGACTCCCAAATCCAATCCCAAACTTGCTAATCAAACCCTAACACTAACCTTGTTCGCCACCCAACCCCAACCTTCTCGTCGATGTTATGCAACGAACATGAATATTTTTTGGATGTGGTTATCGGATGTGCTGCAACTAACATAATTGTTTTTAGCAATAATTCTGTAAGACCCGCTCTCTTGCCACTTTCTTCAGTCTTATTCATCCTTATACTCATTTTTCTATTATGTTCTTGGTTGATGTGTGTTTGTGATTTGATGCTTAGTTTTGGAAAAGTTTCCTTTTTAGGCTAGTTAAATTGACTAGTAGGTGGGTGCGACCCGTCGGGCGGTTTTGCAATCGGTTGGCCTAATCCGGTAGATCGAGTGCAAATCTTGTGTGTGGTTTGGCTTGGTTTTGGTTTGGGACGTGTAGGGTTGTGTAACATGGCTGCCACGTCAGCAAGGGGAGATCCTCTTGTGATCTTGCAAACTTTTGAATTATGTGCATTATGGAATGTTTTGATTGGCTTTCAATTGCAATAATTCCTTGCATGTTGTATATGTTTCCTTGAAACAAAATACAAAACCCAGCCCTAGCTCCAACCGACCCTACCTCCCATTCTCTTCTCCATGCCACCACCTCTTACCACCACAACCACCATCATCTTTGGCATGCTGCTGGCTGATCTCCTGCGGCATTTGGTAGAAGCAAGCTAGTGCAACTCTTGGGCGGCTAGAAGAAGGGTCTTGGCTGATCTCGACGTAGCTCGAGCATTCTTTTGCTGATCAGGTATGTCTCTAGACGTTAAAGTTGGACGTAGTGGTGGGTGTTGGGCGGAAGGCTGCTCAACAATAGTGGCTGGTCAGTCATGAGGGTTTGGGTTTGCACAACTAGAGTTCTACAGATCGGGTGGACTGTGGTGCAACCCGGACCTTCAATGTCTGGCTAGGTATGTCTCTCCCTAGCACGTCTCCTAATACATGTTTCATGTGGTGGTTTGATGAAGAATCAATGGGGAAGAGGCGGGGCCGTGGAAAGTATATCAGGTAGGGTTATTGCATGTATATTGCATGTTTTTGCAACCTTGCCCGTGTGGTTTGATTTGTGATCTTTTGGTGGTTCTATTAATATGTTTATCATGTTGTAGCATAATCATTCTCCTGGTTGTGTTATTGAATTGTGATTTCTCTTATTAGCATGATTTCATGACTCGTTATGTATATATGTTTCTGCGTGATTTGTCAAATCTGTCCAGATTTTCATGCAAGAGGAGCTTGCTAATATTAGTTCTTATACTCATGTTTTGATTCATGATTACGTTCAGACTTTAGTACATACATCGTTACTGATTTCAGATCGTTTCTCATGCATTAATTACTGCTATGCTCGGATAGTATTTCAATGACTCCTTGATGATTTCAGATCACACATAGTCATGCGTAACTAACAATTATACGGTTAACAAACCAAGATGGTGTGCTGATATTAGATCATATGTGCTTGTAATTATTTAGTAACCTTATTCTGATAATGTTCCATGCTTTGGATACTGATTTTGGATTTCATACGCATATATCTTTCGTGCCCATACATAGATGATTCTGCCATGATCTATTACTGACCATCGGTCATGTAGCGGTGCATTATTTTGTGAGTATATTCTTGTAGTCCTTCATGACATGATTACTGATTATGGGATACGTATGCATGCATTAGCTCTTATTTTATATTACTGACTGAGAATGGAAAGTCACACCGTAGATCTTATTTTATATCACAATATTAGTATGCACACAAAAAATCAAAAAAATTAAAAGTCATTTTATATAAGATCAAATGATATTAAATTGGTAAAGAATTTCGTGCGGTGATTTTTGGATATCTGAAATACCGAATAAGATGACTTCCAAATTTTATGATTTTCGACGTGTATACTCATATTGTGAAATGTAATAAGATTTACAACTTAGATTTTCAATTCGGAGTATAAATTTCAAGTTTTCAATAAGAATAAATTGTTGTCAAAGAATTTAAGCGAAATGGATCCCTCCTCATCTAAGTATCTAACTCCTGAAAAGGTCTATGACCATATGTAGTTGTTCTTTGGAAGATATTGTTTCAGAAGATATCTCACCTTTCATTCATTGATATTTCGCCTCTTTCCATTAGGTTCCGTCTATTTTCCACCATTAAGTTTAATTCTGACAAAAAAAGATTATACTGTTGTCAACCCAAGAATTCGAAGTTAACAACACATTTTTCCAAGACATTAAAAAATTAATGTTGAAAATAAACAAGATAAATTGTGGGGCAATTTTTTATGTTTTCTTGAAGAAAAAATCTAGCTAAATTTGGACTTTCGAGTTAAGGGCAATTACGTTATCCTTTTAGGTCGGTGATTGACATCAATTCATGCTTACATTTGTATCTTATATCTATTATCTTTCACCTAAACAATGCTACGCAACGAGCTTTATGTTTGAATTTCAGAAATAATAGGTTTGAAGAGAAGGTGCATGAAAGGACCTAAAAGCAGGAAAAAAACTGAGTTGAGAGACTCGAGGACTAAGATGCAAGATCGAAGGACCTGAATGTAAGATCGAAGGACCAATGAGCAAACAAGAATACTCCACACCATCATGGGGAGTATTTTGGCAATTCTATTCGGGTCGGAGCTCCAGCAAGCGAAGTAGATGCATCAAAGACAAACAAATCCATCCAGGAAAGCCCAGAAGAAAGCCTAGACCGATCTGAACCTTGTAGACCACCAATTGGTTGTCTGAGACCGCTGATTGGCGGTCTGGGTTGCTCCGGATTTGCTAATATTTCTTTGGGTCATGTATTAGAGTGTGTTTAGTCTATTTCTGGTATATGTTTAGTTCCATACCGGGGGATTGTCCCGGATTACCTTTTTCTATGGCTATAAATAGAACTCTACCTCCTCTCTTGTACCCCATCTCTCTCTTGGTGGTCATCCTCTCTACTAGGAGTTAAAGCCTAGAAGCAAAAACTCTGGTGGAGAGATGCTACTTGTAATTGAGTGAGTAATAATAGATGTTTTCTTTTGGTTATCTTGTTTCTTTCTTAGTTTAATTTTCTTTCTTATGTATTGCATGCTTCTTTAGTTTTATGTTCTTTTAGTTAAACTTGTTGTTTTAGTCTTCTTATAATTAGTTTAAGCATGTTTTCTTTCCTTAGTATAAATGTTAGTTTAAATATGTGTGAGTAGTTTCATCCCCTTTGGGGGTGGAGTAGATGTGTATACATGTTATGTAGATAATATGAATGTTAGACATTGTTGTTTGTGAGAAATGTTAGTATGCTTGCTTGAATTAATAAGAACTTTTACTTGATGGTTTCTACCATAATGTTTAGGTACATTCCATGCTTGTTTATGTTCTTAATAACAAAGTTTTCATGCTCATATTAATCACCTAGGTTAGTGCTTTAAACGATAGGTCTTGTCGTTATGTACTTCTTATGCATTAACAAACACTAACTACACTTGAGCTTATTGTATGCATTCACCACACTTATTTCATGTGTACACACACTCCACCCCTTAGGGGTTTTCCATTCCTGATTTTTATCTTCTTTTATTAGTCGCTTAGTTTTAGTTCGTTTTGTGCTTTCATTTCCTTCTTTGTTGCTACTAGTTTAGTGTTGTTTAGTTTAATCAATTTTTCTCTCCTTTCTTTCCCACTCGCCTTTGAACAAACAAAAGTCGACACACCTCCCTGTGGATCGACCCGTATTTGCCACCGCTTCAACGTGGTCGTGCACTTGCGGTTAATTAAATCATATCAATCAGTCAGAATTTGTTCTTAATGGTAGAAATGGATGGACCTAGTGTAACATCCCCTTCAAGGAGAATCAACATCAAATCACACGAGGACGCTTCTCAAATAACACATCAAAAGGGTGCACTACTAAATACATGAGTTGTCAAAATGTATGATTACATCATAGTATAGGAAAGGTATAGATACAAGTAATCATACAACCTAACAAAAGTCCTATGAGGATCCGGTCCGGATGCTTGCTAGTCCTCAGTCCCCACCCGACTTAGTATCTATTGAGGTCCTGAAATGCAAAAGTAATAACAATGCATGAGTTTTCCATAAAGAAACCATGTATACCAAGTCCACCTACATGCAAAACAAACTATTGCACAATGAACCTATCATACTTGTATAGCATGACCTATTAAATGCAAAAGTAACAACTTCCACACCTAGGGGTCACGAAGGACATAAGTCCAACAACTACATTGGGTCCCCTAAGGGTACCTGATGCATTGCATACATTGCATCATATGTCTTTCATTTAGATTACTTTTATATCAATAAATGCTACTAAGGTATGTGTTTAGTCTTATTTACAGAATACAGGGACCTGAATGCAAATTACCCACATTCCGAGCATAAACGCGTGCAAAAGACTCATTTCTATCATAAAGACCAAGTTCAAGCTTATCGGGTTTTAAATGGAAATGTATCCAAGCATAAAAGCATTCAAGACCTAATCACAAAAAGAACAAGGACTTGAGCACAAAAGTAGCCGGAGACTTAATTGCAAAAAGTCAAGGACCTAATTGCAAATCACGAGTAGCTTTTATTATTATGGAGAAAATCTAAAGAAAAATCAATGTGAATCTCCATATATATAAAGGAATTAATCCGGAGCTCAAAAGAATGGAAAGAATCAATCCAGACGCGCAAAGGATGATCAAATCATACCATAAACACACAGGAAAAATCTGGATCGAATCCGAGCCAAAAAGGTGGCGATTCCGCCGCACCTCATGTACAAATTGCGGCGATTTAGCCGCACAAAAGTCGATCCGTGTGCTCAAATTTTTACCAATGCTGTATTGACGCGTGTACTTTCCAATATTATACCTAGATCCCTTGTAGCAACTATAAATAGACCCGAGAACGATGTTAGAAGGGTCCTTGGTCCTTTAGCTTATGTTGTAATTTTTATTCCTTAGTTTAATAAAATTCTGCCTTTTATTTCTTGTTTTTACTTTTCTATTGTAATGCCTCTAGGATCCCTTCTTCCTCCCTCCATGAGTTTCTAACTCTTTCCAAAGGGTGGAGGTGACGGATTTAGGGTGAAGAGAAGACGAATAAAAGTTATTATTTTAATTTTGTGTTAGTATATTTTGATTACTTGAGTTTGTGTTAAATCATTTATGATGTAATGCTTCATAACTAACATGATTTATTATAAGTTTCTGAATTCTCTAATCTAAACCTTAAATCTAAACCTCCACCCAACGGAATTCACTTCTTTGTTCTTGCTTTAGTTTTAATTGTTCTTGTTTCTTGCTTTAAATAATTAAAACCCAAAAATCTCAAAACCAAATTTATTTCTTCTCTCCTTCTTTCCCTTAATTGAAATCACACAAATAACAAATCTCTCCCTCATTGTGTTCGACCCGTACTTACCACGTCTTCATTGACGCCGTGCACTTGCGGTATAAATTTAATTCTCATCAAGTTTTTGGCGCCGTTGCCGGGGAGGCGACGCAGATTTTGTTTATTTTTGTTGATTTCGATTCTATTCTGTTTATCTTGTGCGCGATCTAAATATTTGGATTTGTGTTTCAGGAGACAACAGAGCGCGCGGCGAAATCTGAGCGCAGTCTGAGCAACAAGGGCGGCGGAATCGCCGCACATCAAGAGGAACCTGCGGCGGAATCGCCGCACAATTGAAGCATCTGGGCTTCAAATTTTTCTGGGGTTAGCACCATCTCTGGGTGGACGCGTGGAGCTACTGAAATTTCGAGAGCGGGCGGCGAACCCGACTGAGCATTGCGTAGGTAACCTTTGTTGCCTTTTTCCTCGTAATTTCTAGTTTCAGAAAATTTCCTTTTCATAGAACTGCATGTGTTAGGGCAAAATTCCATAATTGACAATAATTCAACTCTGACCTAAAATTGGCAAAATTAGAAAGGCCTTAGTGCATGCATCATCTAGTGTGTTGTATGCATTATTCTTGCTAAATTCTTGCAAATTAATTCTTGTTGAAGAGTGCTGGAGGCAAGGTACGTATCGCGTTTTAATGATTGCATTTAAGCATATAATTTAGTTTGCATACAACCTTGCAATTGCCCCCAAATTAAAGGTCATTGTTTGACTATCTTTGCTAGATCTAAGTTAAACTATCTTAAGGGCAACTCCGTAGGCAAAGATACGGTGGGGATTTCATCACCCTTCCGTGGCCCACAAATCACAATCCTAAAGTGTCACCCAAGCCTTAAATTAAAATCAACTAGACATTGACCCCTAAGGACTCAGACTCATTTAAGGAGAAGAATTGTTTTGACTTGCTATGACCTGAAGCCGATTGAATTTAATATGGTGTCTAGAAAGTGTTTTTGTGTTGACGTAAGTCTTCCAAGCGAAGTGGTTGTCTAATTGGCACCGACTCTGTCGGAAGTGCCCCCACTAGCTATACACGGCCTGGCCAAGTTGGTTTGATTAGTGAGGGAGGTGAATCAAGCGAATCAATTCGACTCAACCAGTTAGGAGTCGTCTAGATTTAAGCGACACTAGGTCTAGGATTGTTTGCACCGTGTTTTCTTAGGAAATTTCTGACCGGCCCTCTTTTCTATCTTTAGAGTTAAGTTTCCCTTCTCATCTGAGTCTTCTTTCTCTTCTCACCTCAATTCTCCAGATTAGGATTCCTTTCTCATCTTTCCCCATTTTATTGTTTGTTTCCCTTTAAAAAAAAATAGAAAAAAAATTTGTAATTAATTCTTGAAATTAAATTTGGAATTTAAATTTCGAATTTGAATTCAAAAATTGATTCAACCCGGTGCACTCAGATTTGGATTCGGGACTTGAGTAATCGACTCTCACGAGTTCATCTAGATTCCAGTCTAGAGCTTAGCCCCAATCCATCTGTTGCACCACCTCACCCGGATCCAATGGGTGAGAACGTAGTGGACCCACCTGTTGCACAACCTATAACTCTGAGGGATCGATGCTATCCAGCGATGGCTGCTCAGCCATCGTGCATCGTTATGGCCACCATACCGGGTCGCGACTTCGAACTTAAGGCACAATACATGAGTATGTTGCCTAAGTTCACCTCTAGGGAAGACCCATATCTCTTCGTTAGAGAATTTGAGGAAATCTGCTCTCTTATGCAATACCAGCATATCCCTGAGGAGGCAGTGCGTCTGAAATTTGTGCCTCTAGCACTAAAGGACGACGCTAAGAAATGGCTATATAGTCTAGCCGAAAAATCTATTAGGAGTTGGGCTGAGTTTGTTCAAGTATTCCTGAAAAAATATTTCCCCAGCCATAAGACTATGAGGATTAGGAATGAAATTGTTGCATTCGTTCAGTCTGAGAGCGAGCCGTTCTATTCCTATCTAGAAAGATTTAAAAGTGTTCTGACCCAATGCCTCATCATGGAATTCCAAGATGGCAATTATGCCAAATTATTTATGAGGGATTGACACCCACATCTAGGGTTATGGTAGAATCCGTAAGCCAAGGGAACTTCATGTCGAAAAATGAAAATGATGCCTGAACTTTTCTTGAGAATTTAGCTGAAAACAGTATGCAATGGGACAATGCTAGAACACCGCTTAACCCGAGTATTGGATCTAGAATAGCAAGTCAACCCAAACCAGGTGTCTTAGCTGTTGATGCCAACATAGCAGCTGAAGCAAAACTAGCTACCCTTATGCGCAGAATGGAAAGTTTAGAGCTACAAACCCAAACTTGAGTGAATCAAGCCTCGTCTATCCCTTGCTCTAGATGTGGTCAGACTGGTCATGTAATGGAGGATTGTGCGAACTGGGAACAAGTTAATGCCATGTATAACCATGCTAGAAATGACCCGTACGCATCAACCTATAACTCGGGTTGGCGTAATAATTCCAATTTCTCATCAAGCCAACAAGGTCAACCTCCTAGACAACAACCAAACCCGTATAACCAAAATAATACATCATCTGGGTTTAGTAACAATGGCGATCATGAGGTTAGGTTGACAAGCTTAGAAAATTTGATGAAAACCTTTATACAAACAACCAACCAGACCTTCCAAAGGCTAGAGACACAAGTCAGCCAACTAGCACAAATAGTAGGTGAAAGAGAAAATGGTCGGTTTCCAAGTCAACCTGAGGTGAACCCTAGATCTAATAATTCATATCAATCCTATCAAGCACCTTCAGGAAATAACAACTCTAGACCGGTTCAAATGATTAATGAGGAAGGACCGTTCCAACAAATAAATGTTGTAGTATCATTACGGTCCAGAAGACAAATTGATAATAATGTGGTAAATCCTAGAACGTCTAATCAATCTAGCCATCAAGCTACCACATATGACCTAACCATTGAACCCGACGTCCAATCTGAAACGCCCAACCCACCTACTCAACCTGAACCCATAGCTCAACCTGAACCTGAGCGAGTCTATGTTCCTAAAGCCCCATTACCCAATAGACTAAAAAAGAACTCAAGTGCACAAATGGAGAAAATCTTGGAAGTATTTAAGCAAGTTAAGGTGAACATTCCACTCTTAGACATGATTCAACAAATACCTGCTTATGCTAAATTCTTAAAAGATCTGTGCACTAAAAAGAGAAAAACGAACGTACCAAAGAAGGCATTCTTAACTGCAAACATAAGCTCTATCCTGTCAAACTCGTCTCCTATAAAATATAAGGATCCTGGACGTCCCACAATTTCATGTGCAATAGGAGACACTTTTATCAACAAAGCCCTTCTAGACCTTGGTGCTAGTGTTAACCTACTCCCGTACTCTGTCTATGAGCAAATGAACCTTGGTCCACTAAAACCCTCTAAGACAACCCTTCAATTTGCTGATTGCTCTATTAAGAAACCAAGAGGTATAGTAGAGGATGTTTTGATCAAGGTTGGTGACTTCATTTACCCAGTGGATTTTGTCGTACTAGATACCGCACCTGTTGTAAATCCTAAACAACAAATCCCTGTAATTCTAGGCAGACCCTTTTTAGCCACTTATGAAGCATTGATAAACTGTCGAAATGGGCTCATGCAATTATCTTTTGGGAACTTAAAAGCTGAATTTAATATCTTTCATATTGATAACGAGCCAGAAATAATATGCAATCAAAGTGACGTTGTGATGAAATCGCGTATCTATAAGATTTCTGAATCATCACAAAATCAAAAAGGAAGTAAGAAAAATGGGAGGAATTCATCTACACACCCACCGTCACTCGAGCAAATAAGAGAACCAATTTATGTGAGGGGTGTGGAACCTGTAACTCAGGACGCTCATTGCAACATGGGGAACAATTCAACTGGATACATGCACCAATATGGTGTCATTCAATCCAGTTCTGACTATGGTTGACTGTGAGCAAATTCCATCCGTCCACCGCAGTTCACCAAGGTAATAAGTGCATTTGCTTTATATTTGCATACATTGAGGACAATGCATGATTTAGGTGTGGGGGGGTGTTTATGTATATATTTATCTATATGTCTGTCTTTTATTTCTAAAAAAAAATCTGTCTTTTATTTCTAAAAAAAACAATCAATGTTTCATGACATAGCTTAAGATTGAACTGCCAAAACCCGTGTACAAATTGCGTTGAGTTTTTGTTCCTTATTATATAGTTCTGCTTGTAGAAATTATGACATAAATCTAAGTTCCAAAGAAATAACTCATTGTCCTTTAAGACATGTATGCACTTAAATTGGATGAATCAAATCTTTGAAGTGGTTGATAAAAAGCGGAGGTTGAGGGAAATATACCGGGAAGTGTGGATTTCTAATAGCAATTAAGCCTTGAGGAAAATAAAATTAAAAATAAAGGAATAAAGTGAAGAAAACACATTTTGCAAAATGATTACAAAAGCCCAAGCCTTTGAGTCACTGGTCCGTAGGGGTATCTTGAAACCTGGTAACTTGAGTCTACCAGCTCGGGATTATCGACCAAACTCGCTACACGAATGCAAAAAAGGGTAAAAGTGTCAAAAAAGCAAATGTGTTGAATCACGGAAGAAAAGAAAAAAAAATACTCAAGGCCCAAAGCTAAAAGAATGATCCATGCCATGGTTGATCTGAATGATACTTCACCACCAGAGGAGGCGTGCAAAATAATTTAAGTGATAACATGTGTAGAAGGGTTAGTGGTGTGAATATTGGAGGAATGAAGATCAAGTCAGAATTTTGATGAGTTAGATTTATATAATGAGCATGCAAGAATTCTAAGTGAGATGTATAAGGTTGAGGTGGGGATATTGAAAGTTATTAATGGAATGTTGAATTAAGACTTTGTGGGTGTGTCAACTGAAAACCCTCACGAGACAAAACTCGTCCTCTAAGGAAACTTAGGGGTTTAAAGGCTTGTTGCACATGCTAAGTGCAACCGTGATTCCTACGAAAATGAGTTAGGATTTCCCTGTTTTTATTTTTCTTATTTTCTGTTTTGCTAGGGACTAGCAAAATCTAGGTGTGGGGGTATTTGATGCATTGCATACATTGCATCATATGTCTTTCATTTAGATTACTTTTATATCAATAAATGCTACTAAGGTATGTGTTTAGTCTTATTTACAGAATACAGGGACCTGAATGCAAATTACCCACATTCCGAGCATAAACGCGTGCAAAAGACTCATTTCTATCATAAAGACCAAGTTCAAGCTTATCGGGTTTTAAATGGAAATGTATCCAAGCATAAAAGCATTCAAGACCTAATCACAAAAAGAACAAGGACTTGAGCACAAAAGTAGCCGGGGACTTAATTGCAAAAAGTCAAGGACCTAATTGCAAATCACGAGTAGCTTTTATTATTATGGAGAAAATCTAAAGAAAAATCAATGTGAATCTCCATATATATAAAGGAATTAATCCGGAGCTCAAAAGAATGGAAAGAATCAATCCAGACGCGCAAAGGAGGATCAAATCATACCATAAACACACAGGAAAAATCTGGATCGAATCCGAGCCAAAAAGGTGGCGATTCCGCCGCACCTCATGTACAAATTGCGGCGATTTAGCCGCACAAAAGTCGATCCGTGTGCTCAAATTTTTACCAATGCTGTATTGACGCGTGTACTTTCCAATATTATACCTAGATCCCTTGTAGCAACTATAAATAGACCCGAGAACGATGTTAGAAGGGTCCTTGGTCCTTTAGCTTATGTTGTAATTTTTATTCCTTAGTTTAATAAAATTCTGCCTTTTATTTCTTGTTTTTATTTTTCTATTGTAATGCCTCTAGGATCCCTTCTTCCTCCCTCCATGAGTTTCTAACTCTTTCCAAAGGGTGGAGGTGACGGATTTAGGGTGAAGAGAAGACGAATAAAAGTTATTATTTTAATTTTGTGTTAGTATATTTTGAGTACTTGAGTTTGTGTTAAATCATTTATCATGTAATCCTTCATAACTAACATGATTTATTATAAGTTTCTGAATTCTCTAATCTAAACCTTAAATCTAAACCTCCACCTACCATGGGCACACATGGTATTATGAAGGTACATGACTAATCCTCACTCACGGCTAAAATAATCATGAGGGTTCAGTGAGAGTCGCACGGACATCCGAGTAAAAGATATAGATCTGATCTCGTGGCCAATGTCACACCGTCAGAGTACTAGTCCAAGTTGGTCAACTCACCTGGTTGTGCCACAACCAAGCTACCTGCCAGAATACATCATCGGTCATAAATCTCTGTCGCCTCCAAGGTCGCACGTACGAGTGCTCACACAAGCTGAAAAACACGCCTAACTGTGACTCAGTTGGCTACCTGTCGAAAATACACCTCGGACAACGTCCAACTCAACTTGAGCCAGGAACATGCAATGCAATGCATTGGGATATGCAATCCCATGCTACTACATAGGGTATGGCATGCATCACGGTGCAAATATGAAATAAGGTAAGGAATCAAATCTGCACGCCAACCGGTCGACTGAAAAAGCTCAAATGGTCGACCATCTGAAAGTTGAACCAGGCAATGGTTCAAACTACCACCCAATCGGTCGAACAAACATAACTATCAAAAGGTCAAACAAAAGGTCATGGGTGGTCAACCGTTTAGAAGGTCTAAGCCAGCAAAAACATTAAACTATTCAACACGATGGTCGAACGGCAAAGGGGTCATGTTCGACCAAAAATAACAGGAACTTCCTATGTTCTTCTAATCCATAACCGATCGAACCAACAAGCAAAACGGTCAAACAAAACGTAAGTTCACTTAAGTTAACGATCAGACTATAGGTCTAGGGCGGTTGACCGTTTAAATGGTCTAGGCTTGAATTGACTTACTTAGGTGCAATCGGTCGGACGACAAATTGGTGTGAAGTAAAAACTAAGAATTACATTATGATTGGTCGACTAACAACATCGGTTGACAGTTCTAGTGCGTCAACCTTGCTACACCATGTCATCAATGAGGTTTTCTATCTACGACGACACCCCGACCCCTCACACATTTTGCGTGAACTTCTAATTGAACTTGGCATACATTTTTAACGCTCGTCAAAGGTCCCAACATCGTCGGCGATCTCCACCTCACCAACTAGTGTTGGCTTTTTGGCCTTAATCTATGTTTTGATGATTTAATCAACCTAATCTTAATTATAATCAGGTAGAGTAGCACATATATTGCATTGCACATATATTTCTTTGTGCTAACCTCTATAGGTGATCAAGACTCAAGGAAGAAGGGAAAATCAAGTCAAGACATGTAATCAAGCTCTTTTGAAGACATGTATTTTGTATTTTCTTTGAGTCTTAGGAACTTGTGTAAAATGAACATACTTGAGCTAAAATCAACTTAAACACACACTAGGTTCCCTATAGAAGTCACAAATGAAATTTCACATAATTTGGACTTCAATAGATCACCCAAACTTAGATCGGAAAACACAAAACCTGAACCCTAACAGTCTGCCCACATTCGGTCGACCGCAACAGACCGTTCGGTCAACCAAGTGATCAATCGTCCTGTTTGTGTTTTCACTGCCTAGTTTCAGTCGACCGTGTGAACTTAATTTTCCGACCGTTAGTTTTGTCGTATATATCCAACGGTCGTATTCGTATTAAACCAATTATACTCCAAATACATTTCATGTATCGGTCAACCGAGGACCATGATCGGTCGACCGAATGTCTATATCTTGACAAACCCAAGTCTCCTGTTGAAAATCGGTCGACCGCCAGACCTTGTTTCGGTCGACCGAATATATCTTTGTTTGTCAACCCCAAAGTTCCTGGTACAAATCGGTCGACCGATTCCCTTTCGGCGTTCGACCAATCACTTAAGTGTACCTAAGTCGTAGCGTTGGGCGGTTGACCGTTGCCTATCCGGTCGACCGAACTTAGTTTAAAATTGCCAAACGGTCGACCGTTCATCCCGACTCGGTCGACCGAATTAACTCAGAATTGGGTCTTGCGAATTTCTATTTTGTGTATCACACATCAACTCACACATCAACTCACACCCAATCAATCCCAACGGCTCTATTCTCTCTAATGCTTATAAATAGAGTTGTAAAATACATTTTAACACAACTCTCCCACTACATATTTGTCCAAAACATTAGAGAGAATCCCAAACACTCCAAGCCTCTAATTTCCACACTTAAGATCAATTCCAATCTTTCTCAAGTGTGCTCAAGAATTAGAGAGTGTTGTCTCACTCATTTGTTGTGCAAAGGAAGCAAAAGTCTTGGTGAAAGCCCAAGACACAAGTATAGACTTCGGTGAGAGCCCGAAGTATCCCTCTCGGATTGTGAGAGGTGGAGCCAAGCTCGGAGAGGGTTGTTCGCGAGCTTGAAAATGGCAAAGGCGTTCTCTCCCGGCTCGGAACGGGGAGTGGTTAGTGAAGTCGTGAGCGGAGCTCGAAGTGCCGAGCGGAGCTCGAAGTGCCGAGCGGAGCTTGCAAGGGAGGACGTAGGCGGTGGCCAAACCTCTATAAAACCCCCGTGTCAATTGTGGTTTGCATTTCTATTCGTTACTTGCTTGTTTTGGTTTTAATTCCGATGCATATCTTTGATAGATTAAACAAGTAGGTAATTAGGATTATTGGAAGAATAAGATGAAAATTTTCCTAATTTTTAATGACCCTAAGTATTGGATGTTTCTTCAAAATCCATACACACCCCCAAATGACGATGAATTAGATTTACTTACAAGACCAAAAATGAAAGAAATCGAAATGAATTCGAAAATCATGAACATCTTGTATTGTGGCCTTAACGAGGGTGAATATAATAGAATTAGGGGTTGTGAAAGTGCATATGAAATATGGCATAGATTGCAAATGCATCATGAGGGGGATAGCAAAACTAAGGAAACCCGCATTAGTCTCCTCATGCATAAATATGAAATATTTTCTATGCAAATCGGTGAGAACATAAACGAAATAAACACTCACTTCACCGATATCACTAACTCTCTTTTGGTTCTTGGAAGAAGATTAAATGAAGGATAGATGACAAAGAAATTCCTCCTGTCGTTAAGCCACGATTGGGAAGATAAGGTGGTTCCAATTAAAGAAGCACACGATCTTTTCCAACTCAAGATGGAGGAATTAATTGGAAACTTGATGGCATATGAACTCCAAATCAACCATAGAAAGGAGAAGGAAGCTTCAAGGAACAAACCCCTCTTGTCATTACATGCAAATGTCGAGCAACCAAGGAGGAGTGTAGAAGATGAGGACATTGAAGTCCTAGCCAATGACTTCTTCAAATACCTCAAGAAGGATAAGGGAGAAAAGAATGAAAAAAGAGGTAGAAGAAGTGAGAAAAGAGAAAAAGAAAAGGAGAAGGAGGAGAGTGAAAATGAGAGAAGAGAAGGGGAGAAGAAAAATGAGAGAAGGGAGAGGAGAAGAGAAAAGGAGAAGAGCAAGAAAAGAGAAAGGAAGGAGGAAGCACACAAGGCTACATGGGATGATTCTTCATCACCATCATCGTCGTCGTCTTCCTTGCAAAGTCGAAGAGAGGTGGCTCACTCATGCTTCATGGCTATTGAAGATGATCAAAGTGAGGTAGAATCTAACTCTTGCTCTAATAATTCATGCTCAACTAAGTCATATTATAGTGATAGCTCACATTATAGTGTTAATGAAGAAACTTATACACATGATGAGCTTCAAAATGCATTTCGTGACTTAGTTAAACAATATGAGATCATTTGTGATAAAAATAATAATGCTAGAAAGCTAATCAAAGATCTCCAAAGCCAAATTGAAACATGCATGAATGAGAAGAATGAGGTGGTTGCTAAACTAGAAAACTTTGCATCAAATCTTGATAAATTAAAAGCAACACCTATAGATGTTGAACAATTAGATCTTCATGCTTGCAATGTGCAATTAAGAAAAGATCTAGAAAAGTTCACATATGGAACTAAGATGCTTAACATGCTATTAGGTAGTCAAAGGCAATCTTTGCAAAAACATGGTTTAGGATACAATACTCAATTGAAAAACCATGTATCTCACACTACATTAAAGGAAAGCACTTAGTTGTAAACCATTGTTCCTCAAGTGTGTGGGCTCCTAAAACCAAAATGGTTTGGGTTCCCAAAGCTAAAATTCAAGGACCCAAAGTTGTTTGGGTACCGAAATCTACACTTGTAGGTGCTTGAGGAGGGAATCGGTGGTGACCGGGTGAGCTCAAGAGTAAAATTCAATTCCGGTTGCATCACCAAATGAGATTGGAACTAATTGAAGCTTCAAGTTGGTATAATTTCTTATCCTCTAAATTTTTTCATTAAATTGGTTCTAGTCTAGACTACTAAATGCTTAATTGACATATCATTTACCCATTCATTGCAAATCTTAAATGTTTGAATAACATCCATAGTTTTAACAGTCAAATTGTTTAAATGGATGTAAAAAGGGGAAATTAAAACATCACATGCTTAATTGTAGTATTTACTTGATGTTAATAGGGGAGCAATAAAATTGAACTTAATTGCAAAATCATATTCATATCGATAGGGGGGAGCTTAATGAATATCATTTTCTTAGAGTAATGAAGTGAAAATTTTAGGGGGAGCAACTTCATTACAAGACATCCACATTGACCTTCATTTGTATAATCTTTGTTTTATTAATATCAATTTTTTGATGGATGTCAAAGGGGGAGAGATAATTAAAGGGGGTAACTTGGAATTTTGTACTAAATTGAACAAAAACTATGCACATCCATAGGGGGAGCATTAATATGCATAGTTTACATATACAAATTCCATGTATTGAGTTATAGTTAAGATATAGGTTGCCATCATCAAAAAGGGGGAGATTGTTGGCTTTTTGGCCTTAATCTATGTTTTGATGATTTAATCAACCTAATCTTAATTATAATCATGTAGAGTAGCACACATATTGCATTGCACATATATTGCTTTATGCTAACCTCTACAGGTGATCAAGACTCAAGGAAGAAGAGAAAATCAAGTCAAGACATGTAATCAAGCTCTTTTGAAGACATGTATTTTGTAGTTTCTTTGAGTCTTAGGAACTTGTGTAAATTGAGCATACTTGAGCTAAAATCAACTTAAACACACACTAGGTTCCTTATAGAAGTCACACACGAAATTTCACATAATTTGGACTTCAATAAATCACCCAAACTTAGACCGGAAAACACTAAACCTGAGCCCTAACAGTCTGCCCACATTCGGTCGACCGCAACAGACCGTTCGGTCGACTGAGTGATCAATCGTCCTGTTTGTGTTTTCACTGCCTAGTTTCGGTCAACCGTGTTTTCACTTTCGATCGACCGTGTGAACTTAATTTTCCGACCGTTAGTTTTGTCGTATATACCCAACGGTCGTATTCGTATTAAACCAATTATACCCCAAATACATTTCATGTATCAGTCAACCGAGGACCATGATCGGTCGACCGAATGTCTGTATCTTGACAAACCCAAGTCTCCTGTTTAAAATTGGTCGACCGCCAGACCTTGTTTCGGTCGACCGAATATATCTTTGTTTGTCAACCCCAAAGTGTCTGGTACAAATCGGTCGACCGATTCCCTTTCGGCGTTCGACCGATCACTTAAGTGTACCTAAGTCGTAGCGTTGGGCGGTCGACCGTTGCCTAACCGGTCGACCGAACTTAGTTCAAAACTGCCAAATGGTCGACCGTTCATCCCGACTCGGTCGACCGAATTAACTCAGAATTGGGTCCTGCGAATTTCTGTTTTGTGTATCACACATCAACTCACACCCAATCAATCCCAACGGCTCTATTCTCTCTAATGCTTATAAATAGAGTTGTAAAACACATTTTAACACAACTCTCCCACTACACACTTGTTCAAAACATTAGAGAGAATCCCAAACACTCCAAGCCTCCAATTTCCACACTTAAGATCAATTCCAATCTTTCTCAAGTGTGCTCAAGAATTAGAGAGTGTTGTCCCACTCATTTGTTGTGCAAAGGAAGCAAGGGTCTTGGTGAAAGCCCAAGACACAAGTATAGACTTCGGTGAGAGCCCAAAGTATCTCTCTCGGATTGTGAGAGGTGGAGTCAAGCTCGGCGAGGGTTGTTCGCGAGCTTGAAGATTGTAAATGTGTTCTCTCCCGGCCCGGAACGGGGAGTGGTTAGTGAAGTCGTGAGCGGAGTTCGAAGTGCCGAGCGGAGCTTGCAAGAGAGGACGTAGGCGGTGACCGAACCTCTGTAAAACCCCCGTGTCCATTGTGGTTTGCATTTCTATTCGTTACTTGCTTGTTTTGTTTTTAATTCCGCTGCATATCTTTGATAGATTAAACAAGTATGTAATTAGGATTAAAAGTGATTAGCATAGCCGACCCGTACGATCCCACAACTAGAACCCGACAACCCATTTCGCATGAGCTCCTCGACAATCACGCAACACACCCCTTCAGTTTCATTTTGCTGGTCCTCCCTTTCTCGACTTTCTCACCACCTGTCGGAGCTTCAAAGAGCTTGAGAGAGATGAGCTGAGAGAGAAGAAAAGAGTATATGCACTCTTCTAAACCCAACACCTCATCAAGCCTTGACCACAACTGCACACCTCACCCCCAACCATCACATCTTCCTTCCACCTAAGTCATCAAAACCCATTAGCCAACCTTAAGCTCGATTAGTTCATAATTAGGGATTAGTTTCTAACACCTGGTGATAGGGGGCAAAGTTCACGAATGATATGTCAAAGGGAGGGGAGGAGGGGGTGAAGGGTAATTGTTGGGTTTTAAAAGTCATCTGTACAAAGTATCAATAAATGAAAAGACAAAAGGGTAATTGTTATGAACCCATTAATTAATAATGAGTTTGTTTCGTTAACTTGAGTTTTGAGGTTGGATAAGTTTGATTTTTGCAAATCTTAAAATTCAAAATTTGACATTCAAATATACGTTTTTGTAAGGTTAAGTTTTGAGTTTTAAGTGGAGATTTTGGCGTGTAAGACGGATTTTGCAAAACATCAACAAGGATTATTATTTTGCAAAAGAAAAATTCCCATTCCACAATTGCCTAATCAACTTTTGTATTTCAACTTCCAAACATGTGTTTTGAGGTTAGAGCTTTTACGAGAGATACTAAAGTTTAATATTTCAAACTCAATATTTGAAATTTGGATACGAAATGTATGTAAAAATATCAACTTTATAACTATAGTCTCAAAACGTTGAGTTTTGAACATCAAATTTTAAAAACCAAATTTTTAAAAGGAGCTAACGAAGTTGCACCTTTGATAAAAATATAGACTTGGATGCTAAAATAACGTTTGTGAACCGCTGTTTACCTGAGTATATCCACATCTTCCTTGTTTGTGAAAAACCACTCTCCGAGCTTTACTTCTACAGACCATTGTTGCCATCATCATCGAAAGGAGAGAGATGTTGGTACATTAATAGAATAAGACAAAAGAAATCGAATCACATCGACGAGAGCAAAAGACAATTGTTTGATATTGTTAAGCAATGAACGAGTGACTCGTGGAGGACAGTTGCAAAATTAATTTTAAGATTTTGTTATTATCATTGATTTCAATGTTTTCATTTAATGGTCATGAATTATGGAGGAGATACTAAACAAGTGTGGACATAGAACAATAAGACTTCAAAGCAGTGGAATCAATGCGATGCATGAACATTGTAAAAATTCACTTACGTGGTTAGGCCCGTAAACGGGTTGGGTCGGGACGGGTTTCGAACCTACCGCTACCCGACCTGTCTAAGGTAGGCGGGTTGGTGGGTCGAGTCGGGTGCAATTTTTTTAAACCGCTACCCGACCCGCCTAAGATCGGGTAAACGGGTTACACGGGTGGGGCGGGTCGGGTAAACGGGTTATGCGGGGTGGGTAGATAGATAAATGAATTTTTTATATGTTTTTTCTTTCTTTTTGCATAACACTATACATTAAAAATATAACACATTAGCACTTTAAAAACATTACTAATGTGATGAACACCATAAAATTATAAATAACTTCAACTTTATAACACTATTAGTAAATTATGGATCAGAGAATATGTATATGTATATAGTATATAAGTGTATATATATATAATATTTATTATTTAATTTATTAAATTCTTAGGCGGGTAATCGGGTAAAGGGGGCGGGTAGAAAATACAACCGCTACCCGCCCCGTTTATTAGTCGGGTTGGCGGGTGGCGGGTTGAATTTTTTTCCCCGCTAACCGACTTAGGCGGGTCGGGTTGGCGGGTCAGGGCGGGTTTTAGCCGCCCCATTTACAGCCCTAGGTAATAAAGGCACATGACTTTTTTGTCTATCACGAATTAATACATGTTCAAGTTCAATAAAGGCGGCTTCAGGAAATTACAAATGATTTTTTTGAAGGAGTTTTTATTGGATAAAACTCGGTAATATAAGAAACAGACGGACACACTCGTACCGGCAAATTCTCTTATGTCATACATCCATTTGAGGATTTCGAGCTAACTGATCAATAGGCGTAACTGAAGCTTTGGCTGATAAGTGCTGATTGCTCTGCGGACCTGACACTGGATGAGAACGATAGATGTTGTGCACTTACGGGCGGAAACTGATGTGATTTATCCGTTCCGTATACGTATGTGTCTCTGATTTTTTGAGGATATAAATTACTATTTTTCATATCCCACGGATATATCCGACGGATATGTGTTGGTTTTTAATTTTTTCAAATATGAATTCACAAATTAAGTGGATACGGATACATCATTTTTTTCTTGTTTTTTTTATAAGTTAGGATTACTCCTTATGTATTATATTAGCACGTTTAAATTAAGACCAATTGACATTTTTAGTTCACATTGTTGGTGTACGCACTTTTGGTCCAATTTTAAACTTTTATACCCGAGCTTCCCTTACACATTAAATATTTTATCTTGTTTCATGTAAAAATATAACACATTCATGTAAAACTAGACAGAAAAAAAAACCTACAAACCTAACACTTTCAAGAAACTCGATTTCTATAACCATTCACTTGAAATTATATTTTTTTGTCATGTCAAATATGATTTGTCTAAACATGCTAAGCCATAAATTTACTTAACAAAAAAAATTCATTTAAAATACTATTGGTTTAAAAAAAATTGCCCAACATGTTGCTATGACTTAATTTACAAAAAAAAAAACATTTTTATTTAAAATACTATTGAGTTTAGAAATATACTGCTTTGGACTACAATAATAGGTGTCGTTGGTAACCCAATTACATATGTTCGGGCCAGGCTACAATTCTTGCAGCTAGTCTAGTATGATCTAAGGAACTCACCGGTTGAACTGGATTTGGGCTTGCGGGTTGGGTAATGCTTCCCTTCTCAATTTTGAGCTCAATATAATTGTCATGTTGATTTCCATAGAGTAGTTTGTAAACAACTTATTAAATAGTCGAGTTGTGTTCTTTGTGCTTTCAATCTTTTAGGGTCTATTCGGGACACTTGAAATACTACGTTTGAATAGTGACGTGAGATGAATCATAATACTTTAAAAATTATTTTAAAAAATGTTCTCGAAAGAGAATCACAATCTCCAAGATATCCCGATTTGATGCTTCTATCTCTCTTCATTGGTATTTCAAGGGCAATGTATACGTTGGATTCAACATCCAAGGTCCAGGATAAGTAATTTTATCTCATATCGTGTATATAATTAATTAAAATCCATATTTTGCAAACATTAAAACATGATTGGTACATGCACACGAAAGGACCAAAAACATGTTCATTTTTAAATCACATATGCAATTTATGACCACTTTTGACAAATATACATGTACTACTTTTTTGAATGCATACTAAAACATCACAAATATAAAGATATTATAATGTGCTTAAACCATATAAAACATATGGGCATATCAGTAATTCTAAAAGCACCAAATAGTGATGTCGATTGTATGTAATATATCTTCTTTATTTTACAAAATTGACATGATATATTCTATGCATAATGTGAGTAAATATGAAATTAATTATCTCATGATAAACAAATATACAATCAAGATGTAAGTAAAATGATTTAATACATACATATTTCGATAATTATCCTTTTGTCAAATCAATAAAGGTCAATTGAAATTTCATAATAAATCAAAAGTGTGCATCATTTGAATCTTAATGATTACAATAAATTAGGATCAATAAACTTGAATTTGCATTTTATAAGTATGCATAAAAGAAACGACAAGACATTGAAAGCTCATTATGTCTAGTAAATCATATGCATCGTTTGAGTAATTAAGTCAAATAGATAACGACTCCTTATTAAATGTATAGGAGGGTATCAGTATCACACAAATAACAAAATAATATTTGTATAATCTCTTATGATCTTAACATTCTCATGCAGAAACTATTTAGATTATGAATGTCTCTACGAACGTGTTAAGCATCACATGAAATGGTTGTGAAGATTAAATCAAATCAAGTCCAATGGATAATGAGATCTAACATGTAAGAGTGGAAAAATGCAAGTTTGAAAAGACAATGCTAGTAATAAATCTGGAGCAATAGAGTTACTTAAAATTTTATGTAATCCACCACCTTAGATGGTATTATTTTTCATGTTTGATGTAATCAAAACATTCCATAATGCACATAATTCAAAAGTTTGCAAGATCACAAGAGGATCTCCCCTTGCTGACGTGGCAGCCATGTTACACAACCCTACACGCCCCAAACCAAAACCAAGCCAAACCACACACAAGATTTGCACTCGATCGACCGGATTAGGTCAACCGATTGCAAAACCGCCTGACGGGTCGCACCCGCCTACTAGCCAATTTAACTAGCCTAAAAAGGAAACTTTTACGAAACCAAGCATCAGATCACAAACACACATCAACCAAGAACATAATAGAAAAATGAGTATAAGGATGAATAAGACTTAATAAAGTGGCAGGAGAGCGGGTCTTACAGAATTATTGCTAAAAAAATTTATGTTAGTTGCAGCACATCCGATAACCACATCCAAAAAATATTCATGTTCATTGCATAACATCGACGAGAAGGTTGGGGTTGGGTGGCGAACAAGGTTAGTGTTAGGGTTTGATTCGCAAGTTTGGGATTGGATTTGGGAGTCGGGTGTTGGGTTGGGTGATTGGGTTTGGGACCTTAGGTTTGGGTATTCGGGTTGGGGTAATTGGGTTGGGTTATTCGGATCTCAGGTTATCGTGTCAATCGTGGCTACCGTGTATCATATCCTAATCGTGTATATCGTGTCCAACTGTGTCTATCGTGTATAGTGTAGACCCGATATACACAATACCTTATCGTGTTTGTTATCGTGTATTTTGTGTATGGACCCTAATACACGAACACAACCTTATAAGGGTTCGTGTACCGTGTCGTTTATGCTTATCATGTATTCGTGTACAAGGTACTGTACCCATACACTAAATTATCGTGTAGTGTCTTATTTTGACAGGTCTGGGTCAACCCGACCAAAGAAATTCGGGTTTTACCTCTACCAACCGACCCGGCCCCAACACCTACCCAACTAGTCTTGTTTGGGTCAGTTTTTGGGTTCAACCTGACTCGTGTGCACCCCTAGCCACCCCAGTCGACTGTTCCCTTACCAAGAATGATCTTGATAATTTTGGTCGACCGGTTCTTGGAACGGTCTTTGGAACGGTCGATCGTTTTTTCTTTAACAAATTATGGATCATCATCAAATACAATTTGAGATTTAGGGTTTTAGCAAATTCATATGTTACAATGTTACTGATCACATTATATTACGTCATACATTATCATATATAATGTCAAAACATCATACCCCATAATATACATACATCTCATATAAATTTATTTGTTATTCTAACCATGTTGTTATTACGACATATTAATTTATTATTTTGTCATATGTATATTATTTCATATCACATGATTTTTAATACATCTCATAAAATATGAAATCATATTTCTTGTTTCTCAATTTGCGGTGTGACGTATAGGATGATATAAGTTATGTTGTCAATGATATAAAATATTTTACATCATAAACTATAAGTGGTATCTAGCTACACATTATACTTACCCAAATAACAAAGATGTTTTGTTTACTAGCCCAGAACACGATCCATTTAGTGATATGAAATAATATCATGTGTGTCTATTCATTGCCTCATGATATTTGTAATATCATACAACGTAGGAATGTGTCATTTTTGTATTATAGATTCTTTTATTAATCTCTTAAGCAAATTATAAATATGTAAGTATACATAAGTTACATTGTGCACATTATCATTTTGCTCTATCAAGGGGCCAGTGATATCATCACTCAAGTCAAGAGAGCAACAATAATCTTTTGACATATGACTTTTCCTGCACAAGTCATTTGTAACCAATTAATATCTTTATCATTATACATAATGATAATTTTTTACAATAATCAAATAATACATTTCTCATGTGAAAAGATACAAGTCTCATATCTTAGCATTCAAGACACAAATTGCAAACGACAAACTGTTAGATTGATAAGACGGGATGCTACAACAACTTAACCATTAAAAAATATGAACACATTAAACCACCAATATCCAGCAATAAAAAAGATTGCATTATTGCTCAAAAAATATTCATGTTAGTTGAAGCACATTCGATAGTTCCAAAAGCCACACAATCATGAGCAGAAAAAACATAAATTCTTAGTAACTAACTGCCAAACACTCTCATTCGGCTATATAATTGAAGTTTGTTGAAACATGTCTGACAAAGAAAAAACAATCTAACATCTAATAACTCATGATGTTCTAAACACATTTCTGAAATGTGGTGAGGTTTTTGAATGTAGAATTAACAAAAGCACTGCATGCATGTTCAAGAATAACAAGAAGCTTACACAAAGTAGTCAGTCAACTGGAAATCCTTCTACACGAAAGAATGAACTAAACCAATCAATACACAAACCAAAGAACTCTTACTTATTTATAACACTCAAAAACACAAACCAAACCATATGATAATCTTTTGTTAATAAGGGGTTACACTTAATAACTAAATTGTTTAATGAGAACATATTTTGATGTGTATTTTCTGACTTGTGGATGATTGTATTTCCACAAATTATGATTGTGCACACACGACAAACTTAAATGGTGCATGTGTAGAACATTTGTGATATTTTGAGGATGTGTAGACTGTAGAATGCTTGTGAGATTATCCCAAAACAGAACACAAATATAACCTTAAGAAATCATCAACAATCAAATATCTACCAAAAAACTACATACAAACTCCATCAAACATGTTTTGGCACCAAAAGGAATCATCAAAAGAGCAAACAATTGGTTTACGAAGGAAAGATGGAAACTTGCCGAATCAAACTTGTGCGAAAGAAGAAGAAAAAGAAGGGTCGGCAGGAGGAGGGTCGACGCCCAATGGCGAGAACTGAGCAGTGGCCAATGAGAAGGTTGGGGTGGGGTGGCGAACAAGGCTAGGGTTGGATTTGCAAGTTTAGGATTGGATTCGGAGTTGGGTTGGGTAATTGGGTTTGGGACCTTGGGTTGGGCTAATTGGTTTGGGTTATTCGGATCTTAGGTTATCGTGTCAATCATGTCTACCATGTATCTATCCTAATGTGTTCAATCATATCCTAACCGTGTATATCATGTATCGTGTCCAATCGTATCACTACTGCAAAATAGGCTTTACTCGTCGCCAAATAGACGTCGGCCTTTATGACCACCGACGTCTAGTGGGGAGGGGACAGAATCGACGTCGGCCTTTAGGGTGACTGATGTCTATATTGTACTATAGACGTCGGGTTTAAGAATACCAAGTTTGGCCGACGTCTATGGTGTATAGATGATTGGCACCATTTCATGCTCATATTTGCATCTTATATCCATTATCTTTCATCTAAACAATGCTATGTTACGAGTTTTGTGTTTAGTTTTCAGGAATAAATAGGTTTGAAGAGTTGAAGCATAAAAGGACCCAAAAGTTGGGAAAAAGGACTGGATTGTGAGATCTGGGGACCAAGATGCAAGGGAGAAGGACCTGAACGCAAGACAGAAGGACCTAAGAGCAAAACAGAATACTCCACACCATCATGGGGAGTATTTTAGCAATTGGATTCGGGTCGGAGCTCCAATAAACAAAGTAGATGCATCCAAGACCACCAAATACGCCAAGCAAATCCCAGAACAAGATTCAACTCGATCCGGAAAATTTGGACCGCCAATTAGCGGTCCAAGACCGCCAATTGGCGGTCACTTTGGGCCCAAATCCACCAAGTTTTCTCCTGGACGTGTATTAATATTTGTTTAGGCTATTTTTGGTATTGGTTTAGTCCCACATCGGGAGATTGTCCCGGATTAGCTTTTTCCATGGCTATAAATAGAACTCTTCACCTCCTTTTGTAATCACTCCATATTTTAAGTGGCTATTCTTCCTACTAGAAGTGAGGCCTTGAAGCACACACTAAAGTAGGAGGATGCTACTTTTAATGTGAGTCATTTTATCAATAAAGTTTTATGTTTCTTTCATTGTTTGTTTTATGCTTCTTTTATTGTTGTGCATGTTTTAGTTTAATCGTCTTTTAATTCTATCTTAGTTTTAATATGCTTTCTTTCCATAGTTTAATAATTAGTGTAATGTTTAGTGAGTAGTTCCATCCCCTTTGGGGGGTGGAGTAGATGTACATACATGCATTAGAGAATGGGATGAATGCTTTAATTTCAATGTGTTGATTAAACATGAATGTATGCTTGCTTGTTTAGGATAGAATTTACAACTTGATGAGTTTTGCCAAAATGATTAGACACCTCTCATGCTTGTTTAGGTTCTGAAATAAACACCTTGCATATGTAAATGTTAATCAACTAAGTTGGTGAATAGATTGATAGGTTTTGCCATAACATTTAGACACTTCCTATGCTTGATAAACACCACCTTCATGTGCTTAAAGAATGTATTCTACACCCACCTCTTTTCTTGTGTGCACTCACTCCACCCCTTAGGGGTTTTACCTTCCTGAAATTCCAGCATTCTTGTTTTGTTCTTAGCTTAGTTCTTATTTCATCGTTTGTTTGCTTCTTTCACCTTTCATACTTCTTAGAGTAGTTTAGTGTAGAGTAGCATAATCAATCATCTTCTCCATTTTTTCGCCACTTGATTTCGTACAAACAAGAGGCTGCTCACCTCCCTGAGGACGACCCGTACTTGCCACCGCTTCATCGCGGCCGTGCACTTGCGGTTTAAATTAAAACGTTCAACAAGTTTTTGGCGCCGTTGCCGGGGAGGTGCCAGTCCAGACTCTTGTTTGGACGATTCGAGTGGATTTAATTTGTGTGTTGTAGTTTTTCTTTGTTTCAGGAGACTGGGAATAGCAAGTGGAGGCTACTGGAGAAATTTCCAGACGACCTGAGCACTTCAGACCGCCATTCAGCGGTCTGAGACCGCTAATCAGCGGTCTGGTGAGCTCTGTTCATCTTTTAATTTCTTGCTGTTGTTGCTCTAAATGATCTAGTTATCTGGGACTCAATTTGGCATGTTTTGGACTTATAGTTCGTTCCCAGATCAATAATCAAACCTCCTTTAAGCAACTTGGACCCTAAAACTCAAAGCAAAAGATTAGGCATTCTTTTTGTTTAGGCCATGCATCATGTATGTGACTTAGGCATTTAGATTGTGTTTTATCTTAGCTTTATTTTCTGTTGCTGAGAGCTGGCGTGAGGTACGCACCTTCTACTCTCATTCATGCATTTCGTATGAACATGCATTAGTTAGTAGGAAGTGCATTGCAACAAGTGTGAGTTGAGCGTTGTTTGGAGAGTTGATTGCTAGATTTAGGACTCCAAAATGCTACTAAGGAGGGGCTGTCCCATAAAAGATAAGGTGGGGGATTTCATCACCCTTTCCTTCGCCCCAAAAACCACACTAATCAAGAGCCTAATTTTAAAATCAAGTAGACATTGGCCTTAAGGAATTCGGACGCATTAGGAGAGTGATCCGGTCCCGACCGTCATGACCTGATCGGCGTTGCCCACTTTGTCGATAGTAGGAGAGACGAGATCCCCGGATCTTGGCTCACTTGCTGGGCTTTGTGCTCCTCGTTGTAGGGAGGTGAGGCGTGTTGAGGCCGTGTGACCTCGCAGTTAGGCGTCGTCTAGCTGTAAGGACCTATAGCGACCTTAGGATTGCTTGAGCCTTGTTTGCTTGTGTGCTTCTACCTGTACCCATCCGCCGTAGCATAAGGACTTCTTCCCTTCTCTCCTGAGTCATTCGTTCTCTCCTGTGTTCCCCCGTCTTCTCCTCTACGCACATTCTTTGTTAGAAAAAAAAAGAAAAAAAAAGTTTTGTTTTGTGTGTGTGCACCTTTGTGCATGCTTTCGTGGACACGAGACGAGAGTGGTCGTTTGACGAGGAGCGTTGTCAATCCAGCTTCGGTCATCGATTTCTCGACACCTCCCTCCTCTCGTGTCGCACGTAGTTCGGGTCCAATGGCTGCTAATTTCCGTGAGGAGGAGCAGTTGCTGGACCCACCTATTCCACCTGTGCTTCCAGTTGTCGTTCCCATACCTCTACGTGATCGATGCTACCCGAGCCGTACAGCTCTACCCTCATGCATCGTATTACCAGAGGCTAATGGGAACCATTTTGAGGTTAAGCCTCAATTCATTTCCATGCTCCCTCATTTCACTGGGAAAGGTGACCCCTATATCTTTCTCAGGGAATTTGAGGAGGTCTGTGCTATGTTCAAGCTGCAACAACTTAGCACAGACTCCATCCATCTTAGGCTCGTTCCTTTTGCACTAAAGGATGATGCCAAGAAGTGGTTGTACAACAACCAGGCGAATTCCTTTAGGACTTGGGATGAGTTTCAATCTGCATTCCTCAAGAAGTACTTTCCTAATCATCGGACTCAAAAATTGAGGAACGAAATCAATTCGTTCTATCAACATGAGACCGAACCATTTCATGCATATCTTGAGAGGTTCAAAGAGCTACTATCCTCGTGCCCTCACCATGGCATTGAGTTGTGGCGTCTTTGTCAGATTGTGTATGAGGGTCTTCACATCCCGTCCAGAACGCTCCTTGAGTCCATGTGTCAAGGAGAGTTCTTGGGAAAGGATGAATGGGAGGCATGGGCCTTCCTAGAAGACCTCGCTGAGAAAACCATGCAGTGGGAGAGTGTGAGGGAACCACCTGCATCATCTAGTATAGGAGCGAGGATCGCGAATGCAAACTCAACTAGATCGGGTTCCGCATTTGCTATCGATACCACTACGGCCACCGAGGCACGCATGGCGGCCTTAATGCGCCGTATGGATTCGATTGAGCTCCAAAACCAACAAAGTGCACCTCACATGTCCACATCTGGTCCAGTTCCCTGTCATTCATGTGGTAGGATAGGTCATGTAGAAAGCGAGTGTGAGTCCATTCCTCCTGAGATGGAGCGTGTCAACGCTGTCTATGATAGAGTCAGGAATGACCCATACTCATCATCTTATAATCCTGGATGGAGGAACCACCCCAATTTTTCATGGAACCAAACTAATGCCCCGGGTGGTCCTCCAAACTCCTCGAGACCACCTTACCAATCACACCAACCTCCCATGCATGTGCATTCCTATCAGCCACCCCAAGCACAAACGACCAATCAATCGGGTTTCCCAAATTCCAATAATATGGAAACCCGATTCAATTCGCTTGAGACCTTGACTCGTGGACTTGAAAACTCAATGAAAAATTCTATGTCTACCACAAGTCAAGTTCTCACTTCAAATCAGCAGATCATAAAATCTCTAGAGCTTCAGATGGGCCAATTGGCTCAGTCTGTACATGAGAGAGAGAGAGGGTCTTTTCCTAGCCAGCCTGAGGCTAACCCCCGCATGTACCAACAACAACAAATGCAAAATGAGAATGTGGTACCTCGGGGGAGGCAAGTGAACCATGTGGAGGAACCTGTTCACCATGTCAATTCCATTGTGACCTTAAGGAATGGAAAACAGGTTGACAATCACATTTCCTTGCCACACCCACCACCATCTATGCAGCCCCTCAGTGGGAATGGTGGTGAAGAAGAAGCTGAGGGTGAGGGTAATACACCAAAGCTTTCTTCTCAGGCACAGCAGAAAACCTACCTGCCAAAAGCTCCTTATCCAAGTAGGTTAAACAAAAAGCAGAGTGACAACATGGACAAGATATTAGAGGTATTTAAGCAAGTGAAGGTTAACATCCCCTTGTTGGATGTCATCCAACAAATACCTCAATATGCCAAAGTGTTGAAGGATCTCTGCACAACCAAGAGGAAGACCAATGTTCCTAAGAAAGCATTCTTGGCTGCAAATATAAGCTCTCTTTTGTCCAATCCCACCTACACAAAATACAAGGACCCTGGGTGTCCTACTATTCAGTGTACGATAGGGGACACTAGATTAAGCAATGTATTGCTTGATTTAGGATCGGCGGTCAACCTCCTCCCATTCTCTGTTTATCAACAGTTGAACTTGGGAGAATTGAAACCAACTAAGATCACCCTCCAATTGGCGGATAGATCCATTCGTATTCCTATGGGGATTATCGAGGACGTGCTTATCAAAGTTGGAGATTTTATATTTCCAGTCGATTTTGTTGTCCTCGATACCAATCCTGTTGCGAACACCCAGTCTCAAATACCTTTGATTTTGGGTAGACCATTTCTGGCAACTTCCAATGCCTTAATTAATTGTCGAAATGGTCTCATGAAGCTCTCATTCGGTAACATGAGTGCCGAGTTTCATGTGTTCAACTCTGGTAGGCAACAGGAACCCATGGATGAACCTTTAAATCTAAATCTCATCCGCCAATTGGAGAAAGCACCACAAAATCAACGAACACCCCTAACCCCAATGCAACCTGTTGAGAATGTTCGTGGGCCCAGCGAAAACTCATTGCTTGTCTTCGCAATGCAACAGAGTGAGCTGGCCTCGAACATGAATGTCCAAAGGGAGTGTTCGTTGCATGATTCAGTTGAGAGTACTAGTGAGAGTGAGACACCTCATCATATGCCTATACCAGAAGGTGTCTCTACCTCATGTCCCATGGCCATTGAGCCATTTGAGCTTCATTTTGACTCCAACAAGGACCCACCTATGACCGAGCTTATGCTTGATGATCTAAATGATGGTGGGAGGTCCTTGTTGGATGACTTGGGGGGAAGCCCCATTCTTAGTGATGCAGGTCTGCTGCATCCATCGAATGAGCTTGAGGAACTCATTCCGATGCACCCGCCTATTGGTTGGAGGGTTTTCTTTGATGAGCAATTAAACCCTAGTGAGGCAACACAACTTCATTCTTTGTTGCCCACAACCAACCAATATCATGAGGGGTTCGAGCCGTTCAGCTTTGACCTTTCACCCCTCATGACACCTCAGAGTACCAGTGAAGTTTGCCCATCTCGGCAAGTCTCTGGTCCTCATGACTTGATGTTCTCATTTGATGTTCCTTGACCAAATGATTATGAGAATATCTTGGTTGATGTATATATCTTGTAAAAAAAAAAAAAAGAGTAATAAAAGACTCCTTTAGTGAGCATCGATTGTTGTGGGCCCCAACCCTTGTGTACTTGGGCCCAATCTCTTCACGTATTTATCTCCCTTCTTCAGCTTCTCACAGGTTTTGAGGGAATTTGGGTTTGTGTCCATCAACATGACCCTGAACGTCCCTTTGTACTTCATGTTGGTGAGATCTTTAGTTTTTCATGCATGTATCCATGTAGTATCTTGTTCACATTCATTGAGGACAATGCATGAAGTAGGTGTGGGGGGGTGTTTTACGTGTGTACATAGTCGAGTCTTTTTCTTTTGATTTTGTTTTCTTTTTGTGTGTATTGTTAGGGTCATGCTAGTGTGCTGCATTTAACATTGATATATCTGCTTGCCATGATCCTTGGGTGACTTGTCTTCTTTTGCTTGCCTAGTGCTTTAAAATTTTCACATTTCTTTCAAAATCTTCATGTGTTTGCGAAAGAAAATGTTTTTGTGGGTTTTGCGTGTGTTTAGCATGTGCAAAACCGTTGAGAGGCAAAGTGAAAAGAAAGCTCCCAAAATTGTCTTGAACTTGATGCATTAGGATTTCTAGTTTACTGGCTTTAGGTCTTATCGAGTCATTAGGATGCACCCCGGTTTTCCCTCGGGGGGCGTGTAATCATAGGGTTTCAGCACTCAAACATTTAAAGAAGTCCACCCTGAACCTAGTGAGTCAAATAATTCGTGTCTGTTAGTATAAGGAAGTTTGTCGTAGTCAAGGGCCCTTAATCTCTTTTTGTGAAACTTAAGTGTAGGGGTTTTGGTTCCCATGTAGATAAATGAATAAGTGGTGTTCTCTCATCTCGCACGGCTCCTATCACTCGGGAAAGTAGGTCTGAGGGGACTTTGTGCCTGGTGCTTTCGAGTCATCTGACTTGGGATGCACCGACCGAACTCCCGTTACACGGGTGGTAGGGATTGCCCTATGTGGAGATTTGGGGGAAGGTGTACGTGATAGTGTAAGTCCTCATAGGCAATGATGCACGAAACCTGACCCTGGGAGAATCAAACACCAACCAATAAAATGCTCCAAAGAAAAAGAAAAAAAAAAGAGAAAAAGAAAGAAAGAAAAGAAAAAGAAAAAAAAAGAGTCAAATAAGAACCAAAATGGACTTTACACATTGTATCACATTCAGAAGTTAAGGGTGCCCATGTCTTTCACTTAAGTCCTTGACTAACTTTCACGAATAACTCATTAGGCTAGGTGTGTGGACTGATTACATATATAGAGTCGACCCGTAGTATTACCGCGTCCCATGATCGACAAAATAAGTCCAACGAGTCGTGTAGCTAGATTGATTAATGCATCTTGTTCGGATTTTGTGGGTATATCTGCTGAAAACCCTCAGGAGACAACACTCCTCCTCCTTGGCGACAATGAGGTTTAACGGCTTGTTGCACGTGCTAAGTGCAACCGTGATTCCTACGAAAGTGAGTTAGGATTTCTTATTTTCTCGTGTGCTTTTTCCTTTCTTTGTTTTGCTCGGGACTAGCAAAAGTTAGGTGTGGGGGTATTTGATTGGCACTATTTCATGCTCATATTTGCATCTTATATCCATTATCTTTCATCTAAACAATGCTATGTTACGAGTTTTGTGTTTAGTTTTCAGGAATAAATAGGTTTGAAGAGTTGAAGCATAAAAGGACCCAAAAGCTGGGAAAAAGGACTGGATTGTGAGATCTGGGGACCAAGATGCAAGGGAGAAGGACCTGAACGCAAGACAGAAGGACCTAAGAGCAAAACAGAATACTCCACACCATCATGGGGAGTATTTTAGCAATTGGATTCGGGTCGGAGCTCCAATAAACAAAGTAGATGCATCCAAGACCACCAAATACGCCAAGCAAATCCCAGAACAAGATTCAACTCGATCCGGAAAATTTGGACCGCCAATTAGCGGTCCAAGACCGCCAATTGGCGGTCACTTTGGGCCCAAATCCACCAAGTTTTCTCCTGGACGTGTATTAATATTTGTTTAGGCTATTTTTGGTATTGGTTTAGTCCCACATCGGGAGATTGTCCCGGATTAGCTTTTTCCATGGCTATAAATAGAACTCTTCACCTCCTTTTGTAATCACTCCATATTTTAAGTGGCTATTCTTCCTACTAGAAGTGAGGCCTTGAAGCACACACTAAAGTAGGAGGATGCTACTTTTAATGTGAGTCATTTTATCAATAAAGTTTTATGTTTCTTTCATTGTTTGTTTTATGCTTCTTTTATTGTTGTGCATGTTTTAGTTTAATCGTCTTTTAATTCTATCTTAGTTTTAATATGCTTTCTTTCCATAGTTTAATAATTAGTGTAATGTTTAGTGAGTAGTTCCATCCCCTTTGGGGGGTGGAGTAGATGTACATACATGCATTAGAGAATGGGATGAATGCTTTAATTTCAATGTGTTGATTAAACATGAATGTATGCTTGCTTGTTTAGGATAGAATTTACAACTTGATGAGTTTTGCCAAAATGATTAGACACCTCTCATGCTTGTTTAGGTTCTGAAATAAACACCTTGCATATGTAAATGTTAATCAACTAAGTTGGTGAATAGATTGATAGGTTTTGCCATAACATTTAGACACTTCCTATGCTTGATAAACACCACCTTCATGTGCTTAAAGAATGTATTCTACACCCACCTCTTTTCTTGTGTGCACTCACTCCACCCCTTAGGGGTTTTACCTTCCTGAAATTCCAGCATTCTTGTTTTGTTCTTAGCTTAGTTCTTATTTCATCGTTTGTTTGCTTCTTTCACCTTTCATACTTCTTAGAGTAGTTTAGTGTAGAGTAGCATAATCAATCATCTTCTCCATTTTTTCGCCACTTGATTTCGTACAAACAAGAGGCTGCTCACCTCCCTGAGGACGACCCGTACTTGTCACCGCTTCATCGCGGCCGTGCACTTGCGGTTTAAATTAAAACGTTCAACAATAGACGTCGACCTATAGACGTCGGGTGTGATAGTACCTTGTGTATCCGACGTCTATAGGGTATAGACGTCGACCTATAGACATCGGATGTTATAGTAGACCGACGTCTATACGCCATGCATATAGACGTCGAGGTATAGACGTCGGAGGTATATAATATCCGACGTCTATAGGTCTTAAAGAAATCTAACAGGCGCATTTTCTCTCATTCTTTTCAGACGAAACCCACCCAAACCCTAGCCGTCCCGCGACCAAACGCTCCTCCACGACCGATCTCCGACCCATCCGCACCGTCTCCGGCACTGCAGCGAGCTTCCAAGCTCTCCTTCACTTCTCCGGCCCTCTTCTCCTTCTTCCTCCGTCTTCCTCCGGCTTTCTCCACATGTAAGTTTTAAGTTCGTTTTTGTTGTTTAAGTTCGTCTTCCTCCGTCCTCCGTTTTTCTCCACATAGTCTATCTAAGTTAGCCTTCATCTCGTGTCGTTTGCAGCCGTCACCGCACCATCTCGTGTCTCCGAACCACAAAGAGCTCCTCCGGCATCACATCTTGTTTAAGTTCGTCTTCCTCCGTCCTCCTCTGGTTCGTCACCGCATCATCTCTGTAGAAAAATTAATAAGTGAAAATATAGGTGGAACGAGTCAAATGTAGTTTGAAATCATATCAATACAGATCTTAACATGCATATTTGGTATTGATTCCGACTGAAAGTGTATTATCGAGGTTGCATTGAAGTCTAATTAAGATTTATCTTTGTTCATCGGCATATTCGAACCAATGCAATATTAAAATTTTGAGGTTTTACGATAGGTCCATCTAAATGAGAACTTAAATGTTGCAAACTGAACTTAGATTGGTTTGGTTTTCTAGCTTAGATTTGTAATGTGAATGTGAATGTGAATGTGATGTAATGACTTGGATTGGATTGGATTGGTTTGGTTTGATTTCAGGATTTGAAGAATTTTACATATCAAATTTTAAGTGGAGGTTCTGCCAAAATTTCAATAAAATTTTATTCCCAATTATTATTAATAACATGATAGTTTGTGTTTAAAATGTTTTTCTGTCAATTCAAGTAATTATTTTTAATACTTGCTTTTAATATCATGTATGTTTATTGCCTTAATTTTTTGAATTTTTAATATTATGATAATAACTCATTGCCCCCCTTATACAACTTGGCCTTTAATAACCCAAAGCAAAAGATTAGACAATATTTGCTAAGTCATTCATCATATAGGATTTGCATGCATTGTATTTTTCTATTATTTACGATTTCTGTCGTAGATTGCTGGCGTAAGGTACGTACTATCTTTCACTCATCATTCATTACAAAGCACGCATTAGTTAGTAGGACTTGCATTGAAACAAGAGTGAGTGAGTGTTTGTTTGGTGTGTTGTTTGTTAGATTAAGTTATGAAAAACACTTAGGGGGCAGTCACCTATAGGAGATGAGGTGGGGGATTTCATCACCCTTTCCTTGGCCCAAAAACCACTTAATAAAAGAGCCTTAATAAAATCAATTAGACGTTGCCCCTAGGATTTTCGGACGCATTAAGGAGAGGAAACCGTTTAAGACCGTTATGGCCTGAATGTCGTTGCCCATCTAGTCTCCCTGAGATTTTAGGAACCTCCGGGTTCTTGATTTCCTATAGATTAGTGGTCCTCGATGTTTAAGACCATTTCGGTCTGAACGTCGTTGCCCATCTAGTCTCCCTGAGATATTAGGGACCTCCGGGTTCTTGATTTCCTATAGACTAGTGGTCCTCGGTGGGACCTCGAAGTTAGGCGTCGTCTATTACTAAGGACCTATAGTGGACTTTAGGCTTGTTTTGGCCTTGATTGCTTAGTTAGATTTCTAACCTTCCTTATTCCACGCTAGATTAAGGACTTCATCTCTTCTCCTCTGAGTCATTCTTTTCTCATCTTAATGTCTCCGAATCTTCTCATCTACGAACACATTCTTTTAAATTGAAATTTTATTTCTTTTCTGCAATAATAACTATCATTTTTGCTTATGTTTAGATTGAAATGGATCGAGAGTGGATTGTTTCATACAGATTGAGTGATGAGTATGAGAACGGAGTGAATATGTTCTTAGAGGTTGCCAAAAAACATTCTAAGAAAATGAAAGACAGCGACATGGCGTATTGTCCGTGCAATAAGTGTCATAATATGTCAGTGTTGACTTTTCGGAAAATGAAAGATCATTTGTTTGAGAAAGGTTTCGACGCAAATTACAGACGGTGGATATGGCACGGTGAAAATGAATCATTTAGTCGTTCGAAGAATGATGGAGAAGATGATAGTGTAAAAGATCACTTAGAGGAAATGGTTCAGGATATGGCTGAAAAGTTTTCGTCCAACCCCGATTTACTTGGTAACTTGTTGAGTGACAATGAGAAACCGTTGTATAAGAATTGTACCAAATTCACTAGATTGTCAGCGGTGTTGAAGTTGTACAATTTAAAAGCTGGAAATGGTTGGTCCGATGTGAGTTTCACATCAATGTTGAAGTTACTGAAAGAGATGCCTCCAGATGATAATGAGTTGTCAGATAGAACTTATGATGCAAAGAAAGTGTTGTGCCCTATGGGAATGGAATATAGGAAGATACACGCATGCCCGAACGATTGTATATTGTATAGGGGTGAGTTTGAAAACTTACATTCTTGTCCCAGGTGTAATGTTTCAAGATACAAAATGAAACGTAGTGGACCAAACCACAATGAAGAGGCTGATGAGATGAAAATCAAAGGACATCCTGCTAAGATTTTGTGGTATCTTCCGATAATACCAAGGCTTAAACGTTTGTTTGCGGGTAAAGAGGATTCCAAGAACATGACATGGCATGCTGATCGTGAGAAACCAAATGACCAGTTGCTACGTCACCCTGCAGATTCACCTCAGTGGAAAAAATAGATTTCGACTTTCCTGTGTTTGATGAAGAATCCAGGAATGTACGACTTGGACTCTGTACTGACGGAATGAATCATTTCGGTAGTTTGAGTAGCATTCACAGTTCTTGGCCCGTTATGCTTGTAATTTACAATCTACCCCGGTGGTTATGCATGAAACGCAAATATATCATGTTGTCCTTAATGATTTCTGGTCCGAAACAACCTGGAAACGACATCGATGTGTATTTAAGACCTTTAATTGATGACCTAAAGAGATTGTGGGATGACGGAGAGTCAGTTTTTTATTCTTATCGTAAGGAGTCGTTCCTAATGCGGGCAATGATATTTTGCACGATTAATGACTTTCCAGCTTATGGTAATCTGTCTGGATATTCAGTCAAAGGTCATAAAGCTTATCCAATTTGTGAGGAAAATACATGTTCTTTGCAACTAGTTAATAGTTCTAAGACTGTCTATCTCGGTCATTGGAGATTTTTGCCGGACTCCCATCCTTATCGTAGGTTGAAGAAGGCATTTAACGGAAAACAGGAGTTTCAGAATCCGCCATTTGAAATCAGCGTCGAAAAGGTGTATGAACGTGTAAGGAACATTGAATGTGAATTTGGAAAACCTTACAAACGAGCAAACGACAAAAGTAGTTGGAAAAAAAGATCAATATTTTTTGATCTTCCTTACTGGAAAACTTTAGAAGTTAGACATTGTATTGATGTGATGCACGTAGAGAAAAATGTTTGTGATAGTCTTGTTGGCACTCTGTTGAACATACCTGGTAAAACCAAAGATGGATATAATGCAAGACTTGATCTTGTTGATATTGGTATACGAGCAATGTTGGCACCAGAGAAGAAAGGAGATTGGAATTACTTACCTCCAGCTAGTTATACATTGTCTAGAAAGGAGAAAAGAATTCTCTGTCAGTGTTTGCACGATGTAAGAGTTCCACAAGGTTATTCTTCGAATATCAGTAGTCTTGTTGTTATGAAGGATTTGAAACTTGTGGGGATGAAGTCTCACGATTGTCATACTTTAATGCAGCAGTTGTTACCTGTAGCACTGAGATCCATACTACCGAAAAATGTTAGACATGCAATAATAAACTTGTGTTCCTTTCTCAATAAGATTTGCAGTAAAGTGGTCAATCCTATGCAGTTAGATAAGTTACAGAATGAAATTGTGGTCACATTATGTCAGTTGGAGATGTTCCCCCCCCCCTGCTTTTTTCGACATTATGATTCATCTTGTTATTCATTTGGTTAGAGAAGTTAAATTGTGCGGACCAGTTTTTTTAAGGTGGATGTATCCTTTCGAGCGTTATATGAAAGTGTTGAAAGGTTATTGCAAAAATCATCAAAGACCAGATGCTAGTATTGTTGAAAGATACATAGCTGAGGAGGTTATCGAGTTTTGCACTGGATACCTAGCAAACACCAAAACTGTTGGACTTCCGAAGAATCGTCATGATAAACGTGTCGATGGTAAAGGGACACGTGGGATGAAAATGTTAAATCCAAATGGCGATGACTTAATGACAGCATATTTTTATGTGTTGTGCAATTCGAATGAAGTTCAACCTTACCTAAATGAACACATGAAGTTTCTAAAGGAAAGAAATCCTTTGTGGAGTGATCAACAAGTAATTAATAGTCACAATAAGAATTTCATCTCTTGGTTCAAAAATCTAGCATACAAGCGTGATGTTTCTGAGACAATACAGTGGTTGGCTTATGGTCCGCATTCTGTTGTGATAAGTTACAGTGGTTATGATATCAATGGATATTCTTTCTACACAATGTGTGAAGATGTGAAAAGTGTTGTTCAGAACAGTGGCGTCACCTTAATAGCAGAGTCTTTGCATGTGTCTAGTTCTAAAGACAAGAATCATGTATACGCCGACATGTCCTATTACGGTGTAATTGAAGACATATGGGAGCTAGACTTTGTTAAATTCAAAGTGCCTATATTTAGATGCAAGTGGGCTGATAATAAAATTGGAGTTCGAGTGGATGATTATGGCTTCACTTTAATTGATTTTTCAAAAAAAGGTATAAAGGAGAACCTTTTATTCTAGCTTCCCAAGCGAAACAAGTCTTCTATGTGGCTGATCCATGTGATAAGAAATGGGCAGTAATTTTGGAAGGGAAGAAAAAAAATTGTATCAGATGATAGCCTGATCGAGTATGAAGAGACACCACCTTTCTCTAAGCAAGCACCTGAGTTTAACTCAGTAGATGAAGAAATAAATGTTGAGAGTTGTATGTTTAGAGATGACCACGGTGAAGGTATATGGATTGACAATCCGTTAAGGAAAAAAAACAGTAAAGGTGCAAATTTTCTGTTGTAACACATTGTAATAGATATTTAATGTCTTTACCTTATTTAATTACTTGCATTTATCTTTTATAGTACAATGGCTCCGAAAAAGAAACTCACTTCCTCCGAGTCTGAAGGCTCGAAGACATACAGTACACGAGGTCCTTGTCTCATGAAAGAATTCGTTGGGAGAAGAAATAGAGACGGTAGAGTTCCAATCTAGTTTGATGACCGTCTTGAGCCGTTAGGCATGCTGTCTGATAATTGGAAGAGTTTTCTGGGTAGCTTAGCGAGGTCCAAAGTTGACATTTGTTATTCCAGTTGGGCTGATGTAGATGAGAAGTTGAAGGACACAATATGGGATAATGTGCAGGTAATGATTCCATTATAGATTTCTATAGTTTTAGTCGAACTTTTGATATATATAAAGTTAACGTGTTGTAGGAATCTTTTGAGTTCCAATCCACTGACAAATTGAAGAAAAAGTGGATGACATACATGTCAGTTCGTTGGAGGGATTTCAAAACAAATTTAACGAACAAGTACATATTCGGAGAATACCAGGATAGAAATCCATGCGATGTCTATAACTTTATCACTCCGAATCAATGGGAGCTATTCAGAAAATCCAGAGATAGCCCGGAGTTTGAGGTAACTGAGTTTCAAAACAAACTTGTTAGTTATTGATTTTAGTGACAATCTAATAAACTTGATTTTAGGCCATCCGAGCAAAATACCAAAAGATTAGATCTTCTAACAAGTATACACATCGTATGTCTCGAGCGGGGTACCGAAAGTTAGAAGCACAAATGATGGCTGACAAAATTGCTCAAAGGAAACAGGAGGCAATTGACTCTGGTATGAGTGAGGAGCAAGCAAGTAACTTATCTCCTCCTTCTCCCGTAGCTCGTTGTCATTCTTGGAAGAGAGCGAGAGTAAACTCCAGAGGGGAGTACGTCACAGACGAGTCGCAAGCGATCGGCTCGAAGATAGTAAGTTGCATCACTTATATATATGTTATTAATTCAGAATCATTAATTTTATATCTTTCAAATGTTAGTAAATATTGTTTTAAACTTAGGACTCTCTGAAGTTGAGAGAATCTCAAGGCGAATTTGCTTCCGCCGGTCGGAATGATATTCTACGCGAGGCCTTGGGAAACGACGAACACCCCGGTCGTGTGCGAGGGGTAGGGAGTAGAGTTGGACTTCGACAATATTATGGGAAGACTCAACGGTCTACTGCGTCGACTAGTCATACCAAATGCCAGGAAGAGATCGCAGATTTGAAGAAGTCTTTGCAACTTCTTACGGAGAGATTGGATCGTGATTTGCCTACTTCTCCTACCCCTCGTAAGACCGGTTCTTCCGCGGAGACTACTCCTCCAGTTCCTCCAGTGTTCTACCCTGATCGACAAGATGATTTCGTGTCTCATTCTCGAGAATTGGCCCTCGTCGACGGTTCCTCATTTGGAAAGTTCGCGGATGGATCTAGATGTGTTTTATTTGTCGAAGACCCTGATCGAAGATTGGTGGGACACGGGAAAGTTTATAACATCTCCAGACACCACTTCGCAGAGGTAGGAGAGGGAGAATTGAAGGTTGCAGTTGAGAGTTGCTTAGAATCTGGTGCTTTTGTGCCATTTCCGGAAGAAGAGATTGTTACTCTCGGCGATGCTATCGGTGGGTTTGTGCGGTGGCCTAGTTATTTAGTAGAGCTAAATGACAAACATGAGGTATAGTTTAACTTTGAAAGACTTTAAACTTCAAATTTGTTAACAATTGTATTTTAACGGTTGTATATATATCTGTAAGGTGTCAAGCCCCTGTAGCAAAGGGTCAAACAACCAATCTCCGATCAACATTAATTCGCTTCCAAGTAGGTGCAAAATGTTGTATCAATGTATGGTAAGTAGGGAAGCACAATCCCTAAGTACCTGGGACTTGGAGGGGGATAAAGGGTTGCCTCCCGCTTGGTACGTCACCAAAGAGGATATCATGCAGTTCATGGCGATGGATTCGTTGTGTATCATGATTATCGACGTGCAAGTTAAGTAAGTGTTTTTTTGTATACAATGAAAAGTATTGAATAATTGTATCAAAACTGTAATAAATTATAATTTTTATACTTGTAGACATCTTTACGATGCCAGAAGGTCAATATTTCCCGAGGATCAAGTATTTGGATTTATCAGTCCATCTACATATATATACGGGAATGATGATAAATCGGGTCAACTTGGGACATTCTTTAAAGAAGAAGACAAAAGATATTATCTGCTCCCTTATAATGAGAGGTAAACTTTGTAATTCAAAGTGAAATTTTATTTTGTAATAAGGTTCTAATTATATATATAACAGGGCTCATTGGATGTTTGTCGTTGTATGTCCCACGACTAATTCGGCATATTGGTTTGATCCGTTGGGGTCGAATAAACCAAAGGACTCAATAAAGAAACTTCTAAATATGTAAGTTCGTTTAGTCGTGAAAAAAAAAATCTTCGATTTTTTTTAGTAATATTGAATGATATTTTAACTTGTGCTACTCAGGGCAATTAAGGTTTACAGAGCTTTAGGTGGTAGGAGAACAACCACAAAAGCAGGAATAACATGGCATGGAATGAGAGTACGTTCTATCCCATTGTTGTTAATTAAGTCAGGAACAAATATTTAGCGAATTTCTATGTTTGTAATACCGGAAGCAGGTTGGAAATACGGAATGCGGTTACTACGTGATGAGATACATGGAGGAAATCCTCAATGTGGTAACTCAAGACGTATGTCTAACCGAGGTAATGTGGATTGTTATTCAATTGTATATTCAATTGTAGTTTCAATATTTAGTTATTAATATTCAACACACTTGTATTTTTTTGATAGGTTTTCCCAAAAAGTAGTGATCCCTTCTCGCAACAGGAGCTCGATGAAACTCGCGACCGATGAACTCGCTATTTCATCAGAAACATGCTGACGAACTAAGAGGTTCTCCTGCCAATTGTATTTTTTGTAATTTAGTTAACAAGTGCACTTGTATTACAAACCTACACTTTATGCCTTAATATAATCGCCTTAATTTAGAATGAATTAATTGCAAGTGTGTTGAATGTCAATTGTGTATGCTTTGTATGTTTGTGCATGTATGATATGTTTGTGTTTGCGCATGTATGCTTGTGTGTTTGTGCTTGTATGTATATGTGGATGAAATTTTGAGTATTTGTGAACAAATTTCTAGGTGAACGAATTTGGTGCAGTTGTATGTACACGAATACGACGAATAAAAACAATTTCGTCGGATGCTATTTTTTTTTGTCCAGGTTTAGGAATACACGACGGCTGTTTATATTACCCGACGTGTATTCCTGTAAAGAAAGGAATAGACGTCGGCCTTATGTTGAATCCGACGTATATACTTTAAGGATAGACGTCGTATGTTATTCCACCGACGTCTATCCCTAAAGAATCGACGTTGTATGTTATTCCACCGACGTCTATCCCTAAAGCATAGACGTCGGGTGGTGTAGAGGCCGATGTCTATACGTTAACGGATATACGTCGACTTCTAAGTCCAGCCGACGTCTATTTGTTAGGTATAGATGTCGGCGATACCATAGCCGACGTCTATGTATAGACGACGCACACATAGACGTCGGATTGGGGAGTGCTTATATCCGACGTATATAGCCCCGTACATCCGACGTATATTCCATTTTCTGTAGTAGTGTATCTATCATGTACACCCAATATTACGATACCTTATCGTGTATGTTATTGTGTATTTCCTGTATGGACCATTATACACAAACCCGACCGGATAAGGGTTCGTGTATCGTGTCGTGTATGCTTATCGTGTATCTATGTACATGTTATTGTACCCTTACACTAAATTAACATCTCATGTCAGTGTCGTGTTATCGTGTCGTGTCTGATTTTGACAGGTCTATGTCAACCCGACCAGAGAAATTCGGGTTTTACCTTTACCAACCGACCCGACCCGACCCGTACTCTTACCCAACCCGAGCCAACTAGTCTGGTTCGGGTCGGTTCTCGGGTTCAACTTGACATGTACTCTTACCGTCTGTAATCGTCAAGTACTCTTACAATATATATGTAATATATAGTGCAACATTTAGAGTTGTGTGGTGAGGTCAGTAACCTCTCCTATGTTTGCTCTCTTCAAGTTTTGAGTTTTTCCCCTTAATTTCACAATACAAATATTAGCATATGTTGATGTTGTCTTGATTCTGCTGTGTTGTGGGGAATTAAATAAAAAATTAAAAAAAATCAAAGGAAAATGCAAGATAGTGGTTGAAGCTTAGACGATTAAAACATAAAGATTTACGCTACATTTACAAATTGATCGTCGGTTTACTTACCCAATCATGTGCTCCCAATTATGCGGATAGTAAAATCAACTGTAGTGTCTATTCATCTAGTAGCACATTGAAAATTAATTGAAACCTAATGACTTTCCATTGACGTAAATAATTATATGATTTATTGGCTCAATTATTTTTCATTGATCGAAAGTTATTGACTTTTACAGATTTATCAAGAAATCAAATATTCAGAAATATTATATTTGTCCAAACCATGCAATCATCAAAATAAAGTTGCATGTGGATATCATCTTTTTAGTGTCCTTCTGAATAGAAACAATTTAGATATTATGCATAAGGAACGATTTATAACTCATGTGATTTGAGAAGGTCATTATTACTCAATTGATTCATATGATTTACTAGCATAATGACCTTTCAATGTTTGTCATTTTTATGCATAAATGCAAATTCATGACAATTGATCCTAATTTACTGTAATCATTAGGATTCATGTGATTCACACTTTTGCCTTATTGTGAAGTTCAATTGACCTTTATTGATTTGTATTATTGACAAAAGGTCAATGATCAAAATATGTATGTATTCAGTCATTTTACTTAACATCTTGATTGTATATTTGTTTATCATGTGATAATGAATTTTATATTTACTCACGTATATGGTGCATAGAATATATCATGCCAATTTTGTATAAGAAATAAGAAGGAGAGGATATCTTATATACAATCTTTCTACATAAACAGGACAAACTTTCTACATAAACAGGACAAACTTTCTACATAAACAGGACAAACTTTCTACATAAACAGGACAAAACAGGACAAACTTTCTACATAAACAGGACGAAACAGGACAAACTTTCTACATAAACAGGACAAAACAGGACAAACTTTCTACATAAACAGGACAAACTTTCTACATAAACAGGACAAAACAGGACAAACTTTCTACATAAACAGGATAAAACAGGACAAGCTTTCTACATAAACAGGACAAAACAGGACAAACTTTCTACATAAACAGGACAAGCTTTCTACATAAACAGGACAAAACAGGACAAACTTTCTGCATAAACAGGACAAACTTTCTTCCTAAACCGGACAGGAACTACACTTATTCCGGACAGCAAATACACTTATTCCGGACAAACTTTCTGTTCCGTTTCTGAACACACTTTCTTCTTATTTTGGACAACTACACTCATTCCGGACTGCAAATACACTTATTCCGGACAACAAATACACTTATTCCGATTCCGGACAGCAAATACACTTATTCCGGACAGCAAATACACTTATTCTGGACAAACTTTATGTTCCGTTTCTGGACACACTTTATTCTTAAACCGGACAACAAATACACTTATTCCGGACAACAAATACACTTATTCCAGACTGCAAATACACCTATTTGCGGACAGCAAATACACTTATTCCGGACAAACTTTATGTTCAGTTTCTGGACACACTTTATTCTTAAACCGGACAACAAATACACTTATTCCGGACAACAAATACACTTATTCCGATTCCGGACAACAAATACACTTATTCCGGACAGCAAATACACTTATTCCGGACAAACTTTATGTTCCGTTTCTGGACACACTTTATTCTTAAACCGGACAACAAATACACTTATTCCGGACAACAAATACATTTATTCCGGACTGCAAATACACATATTCCGGACAGCAAATACACTTATTCCGGACAAACTTTATGTTCTGTTTCTGGACACACTTTATTCTTAAACCGGACAACAAATACACTTATTCCGGACAACAAATACACTTATTCCGGACTGCAAATACACTTATTCCGGACAGACACATAACGTAAACAGGACAAACACATAATGTAAACTGCACACACACATAAAGTAAGCTAGACAAATTAAGTTAATCCAACGTAAAACTTAAAAACAAATATTTTATTATGATAAGTGTGGGCTCTGCACGAATAATGAGACTGCACGATGTCCTAGGGTCTGCACACTGTCTTATCTGTGTATTGGGAAATGAATCGTTCAACTTAAAGAACCGGCATTTTTTAAAAAGACCAAAACGCGCGAAGAGAAATTTCGCTGACTGGACGCTGACTCAAAGAAAATATCTGAACTGTACAGATCCACGTAAGGCGCGTCCGTGACGCCCGCGTCCGTCTATCACGGCCCATTAAATTAATATCCGCCTCTCATCCTAATCAGTTAACTGGAAGAATAAAGAAAGCTTATTAGTTCAAATTTAGTGACAACTTTGGTGGTTTGGTAATCTCTCAACTTCGGTTCCCTATTAAATGACATGGGCTTTGTGATAGGGACAAACTTGGAAGAATCGCAAGGCCCACGTCGGCTGAACATTTGGATTAGAAGCATAAAAAACAAGCAATCAGAATGCTCCCCAATTATTATTATTATTAATTTTTAGCAGATGAGTTATTTAAAAATTAACAAGAAATAGAAACAAGTAATTATTGTATCAATGTGCCATGTCAAGCAGAAAAATAATAAGAAAACGTATTTTTTGCAATAGATCGCCTGTTTACCAAAATACCTTCTAGGATTTGTATATCTTCTGATATCTCCAGAGTTAGCTTCTTTTGGACATTTTACTAGTGAGTGAAGATATTAATGGAATAACACATAATGTCTTTGTGCACAGTGATGGAACATAAAGATTCAAACAAATATGAAAATATATACGAGAAATAATGTACAAAAAATATTTTGGAAAACAATAGAATATGAGGAGATACCTCGTTGGATGAGGGACCACAAGTAGAACCATCCCTCTGGCAGTGCGTGCTGGGGTGTTGAGGATATTTACAAATAGTTTTTTTCTATTTGGAAATTTTTATGATGGAAAATCTAATTAGAGTTAGTAGAACATGTTAAATACTAAGATGAGGAGTCATAATGAAATTTACTTATCCGTAGAGTTTACTGTGCAACATTATTTTCCTAATGGTAATATTAGTATTGCAGACTAAATATAAATCTTTTGCAATCTTATATTTTGAGTTTCTAATGAACTAATTAAACTCATATATGGGTAGCATTTTAAATTTAACTTTGATTCTAATCTAAAATGCACGTGTCAATCTACCATGTTAGGATTGAAGTTTTTTCCTTTGTTGTTCGTCTCATTCCCGTCGGAGTATATTTTATCTTGTCCTAATGTACTAAGGAGTGAATAAGAGTGGTTGGAATAGTTTTATCAATTTGGGAATTGATCTTATCTATATTAAGAGAGTATTATTCATGTAATCAACTATTCTATTTAAAGACGATCATCCCGTGAATAAAAGAATCAACTTTGACTCTAAAAATTAATAATTCTTTGTTGGTGGATCCCAAGTTGTAATTCTCGGTGGATTCAAGACTTTATCCGGTGAATTTTGTAGTACCACAGGAACTTTTCGATTTCATATTCAAATTCGGATAATGTTCAAATTTCTATAACATATTTTTATAATTATTTTTTGTTGTATAATCTAAAATATTTTGGAAAGTTGTTTTAAGAGAAATATATTATAATTTGCTTTTGCAATTCTATTATGTTTATATTTACATAAGAAATAATTTTTTTTATTAACTCACAATACAAATATTAATAACAACATACATTGGATGTCAAAATTGGTATTTTCGGATATGGTTTAACTTATATTCAAATTCGTATCCAAATTTGAAAACGGTAAAAAAAAATTAAACTAATTTCCATTCCAAATTTTATTCGGTAAAAATTTATTTACCAAATACCAACCAAATTATAATTTTCGAATCGGATACTCGAATAATCGATTACCATTTGCATCACTATATCTAGCGATGAGATTTTGGGCCAAATTTAGTGAATCAAGGAAACTATCCCAACGGACCCCGAGCCGAAACATATATCTCCATATGCTTGCTTTCGTTCGTAATTTAATCAAGCCGTCTTTGTTGAACGACGTTGATTATTTATACCACATTCATGCGTCAAGCATACACCCATATCCACTTAATTAATTCATGCCACTTGTATGGTGTCGTTAAGGAATTAATCAAGTTTAAGGTAGGTTAATGAGTTTTGGTGTCTTAGGTGGAAGGATGAGGTGATGGATGGGTGAGGTGTACGGTTGTGGTGAATGTTGGATGACATATAAAAAAGGTGAGTTGAGTGTTGGAGTTGAGTTTGGTGGATACAAAGAAGCGGTTGTCGGTAAAAACGTGAGAGTGGACACATTTGAGAAGGATGAGGGTAAGGAAGAACGGTGAAGGTGAGAGTTACGGTTTTTTGCTGAGAAGAAAAGAGGTTGTTGAGTTTTTTGAAGAATTGAATCAAGAGTGGAGAGGGGATAGAGTGAAGTCGAAATAAGAACAAACACTGGTGTAGAAAAATATAAATTATAAATTATAATCACGTTCCGTATTTCCAGTCTGCTTGTGGTATTACAAAATTATAAATTTGCTAAAAATATGTTCCATCACTTAACTTAATTAACCAAAATGAGAGAAATAACTTAAGAACTTACTCTCATTCAATGTCATGTTACTTCCATTTTTGGGTTGTTCTCCTGTCACCTAACACTTTGTAAATATTTATTGTCCTGAGTAGCATAAGTTATTCAACATGAATTCGATAATACTAATAAAAATACACATATTACAAATATGATGATTAAAACGAACTTACATTAAAACAAGTTTTTTGCTGGATTCCCTTGGTTTAATAAACCACAAAGGATCAAATCAATATGCCGAATTAGTCTCGGGACATAGAACGATGATAACAACCAATATCGGTATTACAGCTTGTGTGAGCAACCGATGATAACAACTGGTGTAAGCAAGCCCTGGTCCAACTTCTGTGGCGGCATGTGATGTTCGTTGACCGTGCAGCCTGTGTGGTGGTGGTATTTCTATAACACGGAAGTACACACGATCCTCACAGAACCCACATGATTAGTATAGTTGCGAGTGAAGGTGTGTCGTGTACATTTCGTAAGACCGCGTATGCTCGTGGTAGGATCCCTAGGGGAACTCGTTGTTGTTGTTAAAGGTACATGTGTCCTCTAGTATCTTGGATAGGGAGGGTGTTACATTGCACTATTGTTGCCATGAGATAATAGTATGATAGGTTCATTCATTGTACGTAGTATGCATGTAGGTTGACTTGGTATATGAGATTTTCTTATAGAAACTCAGGCATTGCTGCATGTTTTTCATGCCCAGAGCGGCTTGTGGGGGTGGTGACTAAGGGCGATTGCACTTGGAGCCGGATCCTTTAGTCTTTTTGAGGTTTTTATGATTACATGTATTTTTGATGTTGTATTTTGATGTAGTCATACGTTTGACAACTCTTGTATACGATGTACATTTGATCTATACTATCAGTAGCGTTCCCTGTGATCTGATATTGATGTCTTTTAAATATCTTTTAAAGTTTTAAATTTCTGATGTTTCAGGAACGGTTACATATCATGCATGTATACGAATATTCGTGGCCATTTCAAAACAATTATTAAATTGACAGTGAGAAAGTTATTAGAATAAAAACTGAAAATCAAGGCAATAATTGTTTTGGGACTCGTACGTTCATTGGATAAGGGATTGAACTTAGCAGAAGCACAAGTAATGCATCAAACCACATACGTACCCCGACCATCGATCTCAGCACACTTACGCTTGGTTCTATAAATTGGGCATTCTCTCTTCACCACTTCCATCTCCAAACATATCTTCAATCCAATAATCTAATGGCATCAAGAAGCCACTCCCTCCCACTCCATGCTGTTCTAATGGTTTTGGTAACATATATGTCACCATATATATGTAGTATTTATTATGAAAATTGTTGTATCATCATGTCATAGATTAGGTACGTAAAATACTATTTATGTTAACGTTATTTGTTACTTCTACATGCAGATTATAAATGTGGTATTAATATACGCTGCTCCTGCGAAATCTCCAACAACATATTGGAACTCTGTATTGCCTAACACTCCCATACCAGAAGTGTTATTGCCACATCTCCTTCACACACCTGGTAATTAAGAACTAAATTGCACTTTGTTAAGTTATAAAAAGTTACAATCTTCAAATTATTAGAATTTAATTTTGAAATATCTTTTCGACATATAGAAGTTGAAGCATTTAATTGTAGTCTTCATTTTTTTTATTTACTTGCATCAATACTCTCCTGATCTTGAGCTAATGTAATCCACATTTTTATATTCAAACCATATTTTTAAATATAGCATCGATTTTGAACCATATCACCAATGTAATTACGTTATATTGCATCACAACATTTTGTTTTGACCAAATTTATGGATGTTGATACTCTTAAATTAGCCGTGGTTATGCAAAGCAAAAAAGTTTATTTGGCTTGTCATGTTAACATGAGCGAAATAAATGACGTAGGTATGTGAAACTAGAAGTTCTAATTTAATCAAGTTAACTTGAGCTCATCACGTCAACTTCAGCTAAGTTTCAATTTGTTTTAGTTTGACTTGAACCTAATTATTGAATGATTTTCCGTCCACTGAAACGGAAAACCAATTACCAACAGACGTGGAGAAGCCATACAAAATCACCCAAGACAAGATCGTGCACAACATCACATGTGTGATTGATTACCTGGTGGCGACTACGTTATCGGAAGGACAATCGATGGAGTTCGACTTCTTCATGGAAAAGGACTTCCAACCAAACAAGGAGCTCAACCTCAACCTCTACCTCGGCGCCTTCACAAAAACAAGCTTCTTACCCCGTCAAACCGCCGATTCGCTCCCTTTCTCGTCATCCAAACTCCCGGAAATCTACCGCAAATTCTCGGTCCAACCCGACTCCGTGGAAGCTAAAAGGATGCACGATACTATAAAGTCCTGCGAGACCAAGGGAATAGTGGGGGAGAAAACTCACTGTGCAACCTCTCTCGAGTCGATGCTCGACTTCGTTACTTCCACATTTGGGACAAACGAAGTCAAGCCGATGTATCTAAAGGTGAAGAATAAGAACTTATCCCCAGTGGGGATAAACTTGAAGCAGAAGTACACCATATCTTCCTCCGGCACGAAGGAAGTGGTGGGTTCGGCCGTGGATTGTCACACCATGACTTACCCCTACACTTTGTTCTATTGCCATATGGTTCCGAACACCAAGACTTATGTGTTGCCGTTGGTGGGAAGTGATGGGACCAAGTTGGAGGCGACGGCCGTCTGTCACATGGACACTTCCGGTTGGAATCCCGGCCATGTCGCATTCAAAGTTCTCCATACCAAGCCTGGAAGCGTTCCGGTTTGCCACGTTCTTGCGCCCGATGGCATTGTCTGGACTCGCAAGAAGTGATGCATTTAGTGTGCATGTCAACGTTTGGAAGTTAAATAAGTCTCGTACGTCATGGTAATAGTAATTGTGGCGTGTGAGTAGTAAGAAGTGAATGTAATTAGTAGTTGTTTAGTCTGCATGTCAACGTTTATTAAGCCGCAGTTATGCATACTTTAGAGTCGAACTGGCCTTGCCTTGTTCGGTTATCCTAAAGCTTGTGTTGTAGTCAAGCCATGTGTGGTGTCTTCCTTGTTGAAGTTGTAAGAGTTATGTTTCACTTAATTGTTATGTCAGTAAGCTCTTTTATTCAGAAATATATATGATGATGATTTGATTACGGATTTACGGGTCATTGTTGGAGTCTATCTGGGATCCGCTTTCGGAAGGGATTCAGAGTCGTCGACGTCGACGGTGTGTAGACGATGGTAGAAGAGTCGATGGGAAAGCACAAAGGAAGATCACGCAGCAGGATTAGAGACGGGACGCAAAAAGAAAATGCAGACCAATTTGGGAATTTCAGCCAGGCAAACCGGTTGACCGGTTTGGCCTACTTGCTGGTGAAATCTTGAAGATTTGGTCACAACAACTACAAATTGTGGGAGCTAATTTTGTTTAATTTCCAGGTCCGATTTGGCAGGTCAAGGTTTCACATGTCCGAATTTGTCATGTTTGAATTGGCACGTCCAGTTGTGGAAAGAATTGAGACAATTCTTACGTTTTCATGTGTCCACTTGTATCCACCTAGGGGTGTAAGCGGGACCGGGTGGGATGGGTTTTTGGCCCACCGTTACCCACCTCCTTAAGTTAAGCGGGTATGTGGGGGCGGGTCAAAAATATAAAAAAAATCACTACCGCCTCGCCTAAGGCTGGACTAGGTGAGGCGAAGCGGGTTTTGCGGGTATTTTTTTATTTTTCCTAAGAAAAATTAAAGAACATCAAAACTTGAGAAATAATAATCACTCATGGAATTTTTTGGAAAATTGGATGTGTGGTGAGTGAAAAACTAAACATTTGGTGAGTGTTGAATAGTGACTTGGTAATAGTTACGAGTAAAATTTAAATATTAAAATTATTTTTGTATATGAAAAATTAAAAATATTTATGATTAGGCGGATTGCGGGTTATGCGGGACGAGTTGCAAGACAACAGCAACCCACATTAGGTGGGGGCGAATTACGGGTTAATCCTACCCGTTTACAATCATATGTCCACGAGAGATACCGAAAGGAGGTTGCATTAGGATGTGTCACGAGAGGTTGTACACACGGCTGCAAAACATAGTTTTTACTTTAGTTTTCTGGACTTATTAAATCGAGTTGACAACCTCTCGTAGCCGACGTAATAAGTGTGAGTTTATTGCGACAGTCGAAACCAACCTAGAAATCGACATAGAATCCCTGTGTACAGGGGTTTCTACATTGCTTTACTCGGGACCGACGCACAAAGTCCTGCTAGAATGCAAAAAAAATCTTATTTATCTTATATCAATTCCTATATTTACACAACTAACACTTAGTCCAGGGTATCGGGCCGGACCGGTTGAATCTGCCGCCTAACCAAATTATTCTAAATTTTATCTCGTCTACCCGTCCAAACTGATTGGATAGAGAGAAAAAAACACTATCAAATTTGGATTTCAAAAAAATAATTGATTCGTCGACGTCATTGTCTCATCGACTACATTGTCTACCCATCCAAACTAATAGTGAAAATTTATTAAATAGAATAAGTTTACAAATTACATACACTTACAAATGTATTAAGTATTACAATTATAAATAACACAACAATTCTTTCCGTTAAAAACTCATTTTTTCGTTTGTCTTTGTCAGTATTCTCATTGATTTGCATGTTTTGCATTCTCTCTGCCGCATCCAGTCTCAGTCGGTATCACACAAATGCTTGTCTTGATCGATTTGTCGGACATGTTGTGTCTCTTCTCGCTCAAGACTCATTTTTCTGCGCTAAATGCAGACTCAGACGTCATAGTTGACGTCGGAGGAGTTACTAAATCGCGTGCTAATAAAGAAACTATTGGAAATCTAGCAGAGTCGGGTTTCCACATATATGAAACATCGAAACATTTTGCTTTTGTAGGAGTTAAGTACATTTCATTGTTTAAATATCCAGTTAATTCGTTATGTGTTCCAATTTATACTAATTTTAATTTTTTTCTTGTTTAACCAATTTCATTGTGAGGTCTCATCATCTTGATCCACTAATATGTGTTGTTGGGATGATAATGAACTAGCAATGTTTGAGCTTATTTGATTAATATTTTGTAATATTTAATAATCATTAAAATATTAGAAATGTAACCTTTAAGTATTTTTAAATAATATACTAAACTGTAATAATTCATGTTTTTTTAAAAAAATCTAATTAAATATGTAAACCATCATTTTAAATCTAGATTTCATAACAAAAGCTAAAAAAAATAATTGGAGGAGGTTTCGAGTATCTATTAAATTTAGCGTCCATTACATTTATAATTTCAACAAAACTAGCATTACTCATATATTTCAAAAATACTTTAGTAATTGAAAGTAATTCAGCAAAAAATATGTTAGCAGTGGTGTAATAGTTTCCACTTAATTTATTATTGAAGTTGAAAAAAAAATCAAAATATCTAACATAATTCAACAATTTTCCCAATCTAGATTAGTTAAACATTTTTCATTTTTGTTTCTCGTTATAAAAAGTTGTAATTAAAAGATTATAAGGATAACAACATTTTACTATTTCATACGTAGAATTTCATCTATGAGAAACATCTAATTTAAATTTTCTAGGTTTAGCATCACTACTACAGCAGAATTCCCTAAACTCTTGATTTCTATATATACTACTACTACCTATATAGCCAACAACATGTCTAATATTTTGTAAATAATGTTTAATTATTTCAAGTCTATCTTGTACTACTAATTTTAAAGTATTTTCAATTGCAATAATTCCTTGCATTTTGTATGTGTTTCCTTGAAACAAAATACAAAACCCAGCCCTAGTTCCAACCGACCCTACCTCTCATTCTCTTCTCCATGCCACCACCTCTGACCACCACAACCACCATCATCTTCGGCATGCTGCTAGCTGATCTCCGGCAGCATTTGGTAGAAGCAAGCTAGTGCAACTCTTGGGCGGCTAGAAGAAGGGTCTTGGCTGATCTCCAGCTAGCTCGAGCGTTCTTTTGCTGATCAGGTATGTATATAGATGTCAAAGTTGGATGTAGTGGTGGGTGTTGGGCGGAAGGCTCCTCAACACTAGTGGCTGGTCAGTCATGAGGGTTTGGGTTTGCACAACTAGAGTTCTACAGATCGGGTGGACTGTGGTGCAACCCAGACCTTCAGTGGCTGGCTGGGTATGTCTCTCCCTAGCACGTCTCCTACTCCATGTTTCATGTGGTGGTTTGATGAAGAATCAATGGGGAAGAGGCGGGCTGTGGAAAGTATATCATGTAGGGTTATTGCATGTATATTGCGTGTTTTTGCAACCTTTCCCGTGTGGTTTGATTTGTGATCTTTTGGTGGTTCTATTAATATGTTTATCATACATAATCATTCTCCTGATTGTGTTATTGAATTGTGATTTTGCTTATTACCATGATTTCATGACTCGTTATGTATATATGTATGTCTTAAATCATCATTGGTTTGAGATCTGGTGTTTATGCGTGATTTGTCAAAACTGTCCAAATTTTTATGCAAGAGGAGCTTGCTAATATTAGTTCTTATACTCATGTTTTGATTCCTGATTACGTTCAGACTTTAGTACATACATCGTTACTGATTTCAGATCGTTACTCATGCATTAATTACTGCTATGTTCGGATAGTATTTCAATGACTCCTTGCTGATTTCAGATCACACATAGTCATGCGTAACTAACAATTATACTGTTAACAAACCACGATGGTGTGCTGATATTAGATCATATGTGCTCGTAATTATTTAGTAACCTTATTCTGATAATGTTCCATGCTTTGGATACTGATTTTGGATTTCACACGCATGTATCTTTCGTGCCCATACATAGATGATTCTGCCATGATCTATTACTGACCATCGGTCATGTAGCGATGCATTATTTCGTGAGTATATTATTGTAGTCCTTCATGACATGATTACTGATTATGGGATACGTACGCATGAATTAGCTCGTAGGTATGTTCATATAACCTCTGTCCTGACCCTGAATGTCTAAGTTCCTATTATGTATATGCTCTGAATTCATGATGCATGACATCCAATGTTTGCGACAGTTGTTTATGACACTTCTTACTGTTACGCATTTCCATTACTTCTTTCATGTTTTATGTTTTTGATATGAAGTATGTTGATTGTGGGAATGTGTGATGCGTAGGATTTCTGACCTTATAAGTTATGATCATGACCCGTAGATAACTTGAGTAATTGTGGTCCCATTTTGCCGAACATGTGGTGAATTGCTTGCTGTTGTGAATGTGTTTTGATCCCTGTTTTGGGATGTTTGTAATTCTGATTGTGTTGGGCCTGAGAGGAGGGTATTCTTTACTGGGCACGTTCTGTTTTCTAGGCTGACGGACCACATTTGGGTCCTCTAGCTTCAGAGGCCATTCGTACAAGACCTCTATGTGGAGGCCAGGTGTAAGATATGTCCTGGGCAAGCGCGATGTCATTCTGTCTTAGGTTAGGTGTTTCCAAGTTCCCGATGGCACCATGTTGGTTTATTTCCGTGAATTGGGGCATCTATCCAGCGTACCGCTTTGTGCTGAGCGGTGGGTCATTGTCGAGTGACCCGCTTTGTTTCTGACTAGTGTGGCTGATGTTCTGGTTCATTTCGAGGAATGTGTTTGGGTGCGCCTGACTGTCACAGCTTATGGAGTCGGAACCTTCTGTTGCATTTGATGCTTCTCTGTTCTCTTTCTGATGCATGTCTTGTTAGACTTCATGTTATATTTTTGTTATTGCTTGGCTGTGGCATACTGTGTTTTCTTAATTGAAAACTCACGCATTTGTTAATGTGGTGCTTGCAAGTACTTAGGTTCCCACAGGGCAGACTGAATGAGTGTTGAAGATTTTGTACACGAGGGACACGTCGACTGGAGTCTTCAGTTATCGTTCACTTCCGCTTATGATATTGTATTTCCCTTTTAAACTCCCTTGTTGTAATAAACCTTTTCATATATGGATGTTCAGCTATTTCAGCTATATTTGATATGTCAGTATCCATGTATGTCTTTTGTATTCCGTTGAGTTAGTCTATGCGTCTGTTTTATTGTAACTACTTCGGTCGTCGCGAAGGTATCTGATCGCGACACTAGTGTTTCTTTCCAGTGTGCGTACTTGCGAGATCGGGGCGTTACAAATTCAATCTTTTTTATTGCTGGATATTGGTGGTTTGATGTGTTGATATTTTTTTAATGGTCAAGTTGTCGTAGCATCCTGTCTTAATCGATCCAACAGTTTGTCTTTTGCAGTTTCTGTCTTGAATCCAAAGATATGAGACCTATATTTTTCACATGAAAAGTGTATTATTTGATTATTATCAAAAACTATCATTGAGTATAATGATAAAGATAATAGTTGGTTATACATGACTTGTGCGAGAATAGATGATAAGTCAAAAAATTATCATTGTCCCTCTTGACTGGAGTGATAATATTGTTGGGCCCCTTGATAAAATGAAGTTATAATGTGCATAATGTGCATAATGTAACTTATGTATAGTAACATATTTATAATCTGCTTAAGAGATCAATAAATGAATGTATATTACAAAGATGACACATTTCTACTTTGTATAATATTCTTAATATCATGAGACAATGGATAGACACAAGTGATATATTGCATATCACTTAATGAATCATGCTTAGTTCGAGTGAGCAGAACATCTATGGTATTTGGGTAACAATAATGTATAGTCAGATACCGTTTATAGTTTTTGATATAAAGTGTTTTATATATGGTTACCAACATAACTTAGATTCTCTTATAGGTCACACCTTAAAACTTGGAAACAAGAAATATGATTTTGCATTTTATATGATGTATGAAATACATGTGGGAAAATGATAAAATCGGCATGTCGTAATAATGGCATGGTTAGAATATCAAATAAATTTGTATGAGATATATATATTAAGTGGTATAATGGTTGGCATTATATATGGTGATATTACAAAATATAATGTGATCAACAACAGTATAGCATACAATTTTGCTAAAACCCCAATGGTCAAATTTTGTTGGATATTAAACCAAAACTTGATAAAAGTCAAAAAACATTGCAAAACGGTCGATCGGTGTGAATACTAATTTTTGGGTTTGAAAATAGCTGAATGGTTGAACGTGCGGTTCGACTGAAAATAACATGAACTTTTCTTGTTGCAAAACGTGGACTGGTGTGGCATTTCGTTCGACTGAAATTATCAGGAAATTTTCTAGATAACCAAATGGTCGACCACTTGGGCGATTCGTTCGACCATTTGCCCACGATTTTGCCTGAATTAATAAGAGAATGTTTCTGATCATGGATTAGATTTGTTCCAACTTGGTCAAAGGAGGTTATGTGATGATTATGTGTCTGAATATGATTGGTTAAGATGAGCAATTAATAATGGATCATGTTTAAGTGGGTTACACATGATATGGATTTGAGGATGCCGTATAAATAGGTCTCTCATCCTTCCTTTGTTAGACTAATGCAATATTTTCCTCTCTCCATATTTTCTCCACCTAATCCATCTGAAAATTCTATTATTAATTGAGTGCTTGAGAGATTACATTCTTTGGAACATAAAAGGGGTTATTAACTATATTTTAACCTTGAATTAGATATTAAATGACTAACTTCGATCTCTCTAATCTTGTTTAGAGTTTGGAGAACAATTGGAGGTGATTCCGAGGCAATATGCATGCAAATCAATTTCTGATTGGTAAAATGGATTCAATAATGCCCGAGGTATGATCCAATTGTAGGTTTATGTGCCCCTATGTATGTATATATTTTTCGAATTTTATACATGCATGTAGGATCGATTACCATATTTTCGACTATTTCATGTACATTGTTTTATATTTATTCTCATAGAGAGGGAGGGCTCGAGCGTAGGGTCGAGGAAAGAGTGAGGGGTCGGGGGAAGCACGGTGAGGGGGAGAGGGAGGGCTTACATTATAAACTGTGTGGGGGCAACTGCGCAGCGAGGGGGGGACGACACGACGAGGAGTCATGGCGAGTACGAACGACGGCGATTGGATTAGCGGCAGTGAGGGGTTGGGAGAGATTGAGGTTGGGATAGATTGGGAAAGTGAAGGGGGAAGCCGGAATTGGGTCATGATAAAACCTTACACCGACGGACAATATCCGTCAATGATGAATCCACTATCCGCCGGTGTATGTAATTGTATTAAGTTTATAAAAATTATTTTATGAAATTTACATCGACAAATGCTATCCATTGGTGCCTTTAAAAAATCACTGACAACTATATCCGTTGGTGTAGGTTTCCACAGTTGTTGATCCTTGATTTTCCGTAAAAAATCATTTATCCGCGGATTCGAAATCTACACCGACGGATGCGCTCCGTCGGGGACTTTGAAAAAGTCACCAACGAATATATCTATCGGTGACTTTTTCAATATATCCGTCGATGTAGGTTAACATAGTCGTTGGTGTATTTTTTTCCCGAAAAAATTATTTTACCACATATTCGAAATCTTCACCCACGGATATATCTGTTGATGTAAGTTTTTGCTTAGACGAATAGTATGAAACTTCTTTCGACGACGTCTTGCCGTCAAACTTAGCGACCACCTCCGTCGGTGTACGTGTACATCAATGGAATAGGAGTTCCGTCAGTGTACAATTGCCTACACCGATGGATGTTTCTCTGATGGATCTGTATCCGTTTGTGAAACCTATTTTCTAGTAGTGTTCAATCATGCAAAACTTGGACTTGCCAAATTCGGACATGAAAATTAAACAAAATTAGCTCCCAGACAATTTGCAGCTTTTGGGCCAAATCTTCAAAATTTCGACAAAATAGAAAATACTTCACTAGCAAGCAGGCCAAACTGGTTAACCTATTTGTCTCGCTGAAATTCCAGACCTCAAACTGGTCAACCGATTGAGAGCAGATACAACCTGCATTTCCTTTTTGTGTCCCGTCTCTAGTCCTACTACGTGTTCTTCCTTTGTTCCTCTCCCTCGCGTCTTCTACCGTCGTCTACACACCGTCAACAACTCTGAATCCTTTCCAAAATCGGATTGATTCGAGACATACTCCAACAATGACCCATAAATCCATAATCAAATCATCATATACATTTCTGAATAAAAGATCTTAGTTAACATAACAATTAAGTGAAACATATCTCTGACCACTTCAACAAGGAAGACACCACCATGACTTGACTACAACACAAGCTTTAGGATAACAGAACAAGGCACGATCAGTTCGACTCTCAAGTATGCATAACTGAAGCTTAATAAACGTTGACATGCACACTAAACGACTACTAATCACATTCACTTCTTATTACTCCTACGCCACAATTACTATTACCATGACATACGAGACTTATTTAACTTCCTAACGTCGACATGCACACTAAATGCATCACTTCTTGGGAGTCCATACAATGGCATCGAGTGCGAGAATGTGGCAAACCGGAACACGACCAGGCTTGGTATGGAGAACATTGAATGCGACATGGCCGAGATTCCAACCGGAAGTGTCATGTGACAGACGGCTGTCGCCTCCAACTTGGTCCCATCACTTCCCACCAACGACAACACTCATTAGCTACGTGCTTAGATATCCCAAGATCAAATCCATGTCTTAACTGGCGATCAGTCATTGCCAGTTTAGCTGATTACCGTTGGATTTGTATCTTTACCTGTCTTGCATGAAAATGGTGCTACTATGTGTCAAAAGAGTTTGTCAATGCAAAAAAATAAAAATTGTAAATCATAGTGTAACACTTAAGCTATAACAAATTTCATTTTGGTTTAAGGACACTAGTGATGTAGAAGCAGAATGGGGTTGTTGAAAATTGTTGTTGTAACGACCCAAAACATCGAAAAATTTCAACTTTAAAAGATATATATATATATATGATATCGGGAACGTTACCCAAACCACATATATAAATATAAAGTGGTACATCGTATAATGTAGGTGTCAAAAGATGATGACAACAACAAAAGATATACAATATATACAAGTGTAATCATCAACCTCAAAAATACAGAAGAAAGGATCTGGTCTGGGTGCTCTCACCCTCAGTCACCACCTCCTAACGACGCTCACAACCTGAAATGCAAACACGAAATTATGCCTGAGTTTCCAATAAGAAAACCCCGTATGCCAAACTCCTAAATGAAAGAATGAAACAAATACATGACGTGATATGAAATTCAATAAAATCACAACCACCACTGTCCAATTGGGTTCCCCGGACCTCTCTCCGAACCACAACTGACACAAACCAAACCGGGTCTCAAGGGTCCTCTCACCCCAACCTCACAACCACTCGTGCACCCCAGGTAACTCCGGTCGGTGTCTCAGCCAACAAACATATGTGCTCACAAGGCACCGTCAGCAGAGTCTCGGCCAACAAACACACGTGTACACAAGGTACCACTCCGTAGAGCCATAATACGATCGTTATCAGACTAGAATGTTTGTACCGTCGCCCCAAAAAGGTCGGGGACCAGATGCCCTCAAGGCAGATCAAAATCAAACCCAAAACCACAACAACACATGCAACCTGTGCACAACTATTCAGAAACAGTCAGACAAAACGACAATCCGGTCGACCGAATCCCCATCCAGAGGACTGACCCAACCGAAAAACTCACCAACCGGTCGAACGACAAAGGGGACCCGTTCGACCAAAAACAATCAGTAAAATTCCTCTTCAGACTTTAAATGGACAAACGTTCGGACAACAAGAAACAATCGGTCGATCGGAAAAAGATAGCAAATTCAGATCTGGAACAATTTATACAGGTCGATTGACACAACAAAAGGTCGAACAAACTTTAAGTTAATTTAAGTCATCGGTCGAAAGAAATCAACGAGCGGTCGACCGTTTAGAAGGTCAAGACTCCAACCAACTAAGCTACATGTACGATCGGTCAAATGGGTCAAAAAGGCAGTCGACCGTTTAGATGGTCAATGCCCCCAACCGACATACAACGGTACTTCGGTCGATCAACAAAGGGGACCCGTTCGACCGGAAACACCGAGAGCCTTCATCTTCTCGCTCAAAATGCAAATCTGGTTAACTACCCAAGGGTATCGTTCGATCAGTGCGAGATATAACGCCCAAATACACTACAACTGGTCGACCAAACCAAGCACTGGTCGACCGTTACAGTGCTGAAATCTGCTGCACAACTCCGACGAGCCTTTCGGCCTACCTACGACTACTCGAACACTCACTCTCGCCTAAGTGTGCATAAAAGTAAAGCTTGACATACCTTGAAGGCTTGTAGAAGCCTTTGAAGATCGACTGTGACTGTTTCCTCGAACATGCTAATCTCCGACGAAACCCAACCTCGAGCTTGATCACCGCAACACCGGCAACCGTCCGAGCTTCTCCATGCCTCGCCGAATCCATGCCTATCCGAATCTCCCGACTTGACTAAGAGGGAATAGTAGAGAGAGAATTGAGTAGGAGAGAGAGAAACAAGTGAGAAGAGAGAGAGAGAGAGAGAGAAACCTACCTTTTATACTCAACTCAACTTAATCCCCACCCTCCACCTCAATCTTTCAAATCCATCTCAGCCGTCCAATCTAAACATTCTCTAATCCAACACCTAACCACCAATTAAACCATTAAACAAGGGTTAGGATATAATAGTTGCGGCTTACGAGAAAAATCCGAAAGTTAATTACATGGATAAGATGTTCTTAATATAAATAAAATCAATCCTCAGATGGATAAGACCAATCCAACCACTCCTATACACTCCCTAGTAGTCTAGTACATTAGGATAAGTTGAAATCTACTCCAACTAACATGCGAGAGAATGAGACAAACAATAAAGGTATAGAAACTTAAACTTCTATTATAACATGCATGTGTCAACCTGAATGCATGTCACGTGATTTTCGTGCTCTTTTTGCATTAGCTCCCATCTATTTATTGTCATTAATTATATATTTGTAAATTACGACATGTGATATAATCAAGATATTGATTCAAATTTGAGCTCTTGTTAGTCGAGTCCTAACCAACACATTAGCAATTCAAGCCAATCCTGACCATATTGGATTTTTTATTTTAAGGTTTGAGATTTGATTGAGCCTTAGTCAGCTGATAAGCTCGAGTTAGATTTGGTCGCCCTAATTGAGTGTGGTCTAGAACCTTTGCACAAAACTATCACAAATTGCAATGCAGTCAATTAATATGAAAAAAAGAAAATTTGTACAGATGGAACAAAAAAAATCATATCCCCATGTTACGAAATCATTATATCCGACTAGGGAGAGTTTTAATACCCTTAACAAAATTTAACATCAACTTACACTTTTAATACCTTGAAATTTAAACTCAGAATGGAAAGTCACACCGTAGATCGTATTTTATATCACAATTAAACCATTAAACAATAGTTAGGATATAACAATCCACCATCCTAAAAGAATTTTGTACTCAAAATTAAAACTAAGCAGTTTACCAAACAACTCTAGATACTTCTCCCGGACATCCTCCTCGATCTCCCAAGTGGCCTCCGCTCACTGTGATGCTGCCGCCTGACCTTCACCATCGGAATTGTCCTTCTTCTGAGTTGGTGCTTCATCCGATCCACGATCTCCACGGGTCTCTCTTCAAGAGACAAGTCCTGACTGATCTCGGGAACACCAATCTCAATAACATACGACGGATCGGCAACGTACTTCCTCAACATCGAAACGTGGAAGACGTTGTGAAGACCGGAAAACTGTGGTGGCAAGGTAATCCAGTAAGCAACCTCTCCAACTCGATCAAAGATCTCGAACGGTCCGACATACCTCGGACCGAGTTTCCCCTTCTTCCTGAATCATACACTCCATGAGCCGGTGAAATCTTCAGGAATATTGATCGCCTACCTCAAACCTCAACTCTCGCCTATGCCTATCTGCATAACTTTTCTGCCTGCTCTGAGTTGTCGCTAATCTTTGTCTGATCACGCCGACCTTCTCAGCATACATCTGCACAATCTCAGGCCCAACCAGCTGCCTCTCGCCTACATCACTCCAGAACACCAGTGATCTACAAGGTCTCTCGTGCAAAGCCTCGTACGGTGTCATCCCGATACTCGAATGGTAGTTGTTGTTGTAGGCGAACTATATCAATGGTAGATGCTCATCCCACTGTCCCCCCAGTCCAGAGTACAAGCCCTCAGCATATCCTCTAACGTCTGGATAGTCCTCTAACACTGACCGTTTGTTTGCGGATGGAAAGTTGTGCTGAACTTCAACTAAGTCCCCAAGGCCTTTTGCAGACTACCCCAAAATCTGGGTGTGAACCTCGGGTCTCGATCAGAGATGATGCTCACTGGTACTCTGTGCAATCAGACTATCTCCTCAATAAATAGCCTCGCCAGACCCTCCAGAGGTAAAGTGGTTTACATAGCCAAGAAGTATGCTGACTTGGTTAGTCAATCGACTATAACCCAAATCGCATTATGGAAGCTCTTCGTCTTCGACATGCTGGTGATGAAATCCATCGTCACATGCTCTCATTTCCACTTAGGCAGCTCTTTACTCTGCATTGGTCCTGCTGGTCGTTGATGCTCGATCTTCACCTGTTGACAAACCAAGCACCTGGTCACAAAATCAACCAGTTATACATCTTCGTCCTTATACATCTTCGTGCTTATACGTCTTCATGCTTCCCGGATGAATAGAATATATGGCTCTGTATGCCTCCTTCATGATATCATCTCTCATCCCATCTACCCTCGGAACCTAGATACAATTCCTGAATCTCAGGCCACCATCTACCCCCACACTGAAGTCACACTCGTCTTTAGCAGCTAACTGCATCAGACTGGCAAGCTCATCATCTGCTCTCTGAGCCTGTACAACTATAGAGACTGTTTGCGGCTCCACTCTCAGCCCAGCTATCACTATGCCCCAAAGTCTTCTGTGAATGGATTCCACTCTGACAAGGTTTCGAGTAGCTTCCACTCTTGAATACACAAACTGGCAGCTGACATCTCCACCTTCCTACTTAAGGCATCTGCAACTGTATTCGCCTTCTCCAGATGGTAAGAGATGGTGAAATCAAAATCCTTCATAAGCTCAAGCCATCTGCGCTGCCTCATATTCAGCTCCTTCTGCGAAAATAGGTACTTCAGACTCTGGTGATCTGTGAAGACCTCAAGCTGCTCACCATACAGATAGCGACACCAGGTTTTTAGTACGTGAACCACTGCCGCCAACTCTAAATCATGAGTGGGGTAGTTCCTCTCGTGCACCTTCAGCTGCCTCAAAGCATACCCCACCACCTACCCGTGTTGCATCAGCACACATCCCAACCCAATGCCTAAAGCGTCGTTGTAAATCACAAAACCTCCACTGCCACTGGGAAGAGTCAGGACCGGAGCAGTCGTCCATAGACTCTTGAATTCCTGAAAACTGTCCTCGCACTTCTGGGACCAGACAAACTTCGCACCCTTCTGTGTCAACGTCGTTAAAGGTGAAGCTAGTTTAAATATGTTAGTTTAAATATTGTGAGTAGTTCCATCCCCTTTGGGGGTGGAGTAGATGTGTATATATGTTATGTAGATGGTATGAATGCTAGACATTGTTGTTTGTGAGAAATGTTAGTATGCTTGGTTGAATTAATAAGAACTTTTACTTGATGGTTTCTACTATAATGTTTAGGTACATTCCATGCTTGTTTATGTTCTTAATAACAAACTTGTCATGCTCATATTAATCACCTAGGTTAGTGCTTTAAATGATAAGTCTTGCCATTAGGTACTTCTTATGCGTTAACAAACACTAACTACACTTGAGCTTATTGTATGCATTCACCACACTTATTTCATGTGTACACACACTCCACCCCTTAGGGGTTTTCCATTCCTGATTTCTATCTTCTTTTATTAGTCGCTTAGTTTTAGTTCATTTTGTGCTTTCATTTCCTTCCTTGTTGCTACTACTTTAGCGTAGTTTAGTTTAATCAATCTTTCTCTCCTTTCTTTCCCACTCACCTTCGAACAAACTAAAGTCGACACACCTCCCTGTGGATCGACACGTATTTACCACCGCTTCAACGCGACTCTGCACTTGCGGTTAATTAAAACATACCAATCAGTCAGAATTTGTTCTTAATGGTAGAAATGGATGGACCTAGTGTAACATCCCCTTCAAGGAGAATCAACGTCAAATCACACAAGAACGCTTCTCAAATAACACATCAAAAGGGTGCACCACTAAATACATGAGTTGTCAAAATGTATGATTACATCATTGTATAGGAAAGGTATAGATACAAGTAATCATACAACCTAACAAAAGTCCTATGAGGATCCGGTCCGAGTGCTTGCTAGTCCTTAGTCCCCACCCGACTTAGTATCTATTGAGGTCCTGAAATACAAAAGTAATAACAATGCCTGAGTTTTCCATAAAGAAACTCTGTATACCAAGTCCACCTACATGCAAAACAAACTATTACACAATGAACCTATCATACTTGTATAGCATGGCCTATTAAATGCAAAAGTAACAACTTCCGCACCTAGGGGTCACGAAGGACATAAGTCCAACAACTACATCGGGTCCCCTAAGGGTACCTACCATGGGCAAACATGGTATTATAAAGGTACATGACTAATCCTCACTCACGACTAAAATAATCATGAGGGTTCAGTGAGAGTCGCGCGGACATCCGAGTCAAAGATATAGATCTGATCTCGTAGCCAATGTCACACCGTCAGAGTACTCGTCCAAGTCAGTCAACTCACCTGGTTGTGCCACAACCAAGCTACCTACCAGAATACATCGTCGGTCATAAATCTCTGTCGCCTCCAAGGTCGCACGCACGAGTGCTTACACAAGCTGAAACACACGCCTGACTGTGACTCAGTTGGCTACCTGTCAGAAATACACCTCGAACAACGTCCAACTCAACTTGAGTCAGGAACATGCAATGCATTGGGATCTGCAATCCCATGCTACTACATAGGGTATGGCATGCAACATGGTGCAAATATGAAATAAGGTAAGGAATCAAATCTGCGTACCAACCGGTCGACCGAAAAAGGTCAAGCGGTCGACCATTTGGAAGTTGAACCAGGCAATGGTTCAAACTACCACCCAATCGGTCGAACAAACATAACTACCAATCGGTTGAACAAAAGGTCATGGGTGGTCGACCGTTTAGAAGGTCTAAGCCAGCAAAAACATTAAACTATTCAACACGATGGTCGAACGGCAAAGGGGTCATGTTCGACCAAAAATAACAGGAACTTCCTACGTTCTTCTAATCCATAACCGGTCGAACCAACAAGCAAAACGGTCAAACAAAACTTAAGTTAACGGTCAGACTATAGGTCTAGGGCGGTTGACCGTTTAAATGGTCTAGGCTTGAATCGACTTACTTAGGTGCAATCGGTCGAACGACAAATAACAGAGTCTTATTCCCGCAAAATCATGCATAACAGGTAGATCGTCAAAAGGCATCGTTCGTCCGGTGTGAAGTAAAAAAACTAAAAACTAACAATTACATTACGATCGGTCGACTAACAACATCGGTTGACCATTCTAGTGCATCAACCTTGCTACACCATGTCACCTATGAGGTTTCCTATCTCCGACGACACCCCCGACCACTCACACATTTTGCGTGAACTTATAATTGAACTTGGCATACATTTTTAACGCTCGTCAAAGGTCCCAACATCGTCGGCGATCTCCACCTCACCAACTAGCACCCGGTAACCTTTTTTGCACGAGCTCCTCGACAATCACGCAACACACCCCTTCGGTTTCGTTTTGCTGGTCCTCCCTTGCTCGACGTTCTCACCACCTATCGAAACTTCAAAGAGCTTGAGAGAGATGAGTTGAGAGAGAAGAAAGGAGTATATGCACTCTTCTAAACCCAACACCTCATCAAGCCTTCACCACAACTGCACACCTCACCCCTAACCATCACATCTTCCTTCCACTTAAGTCATCAAAACCCATTAGCCAACCTTAAGCTCGATTAGTTCATAATTAGGGATTAGGTTCTAACACCCAGTGGTAGGGGCAAAGTCCACGAATGATATGTGAAAGGGAGGGGAGGAGTGGGTGAGGGGTAATTGTTGTGTTTTAAAAGTCACCGGTACAAAGTATCAATAAATGAAAAGACAAAGGGGTAATTGTTATGAACCCATTAATTAATAATGAGTATGTTTCGTTAACTTGAGTTTTGAGGTTGGATAAGTTTGATTTTCGTAAATCTCAAAATTCAAATTTTGTTATTCAAATATAATTTTTTGTAAGGTTAAGTTTTGAGTTTTAAAGGGAGATTTTGGTTTGTAATACGGGTTTCGCAAAACTTCAACAAGGATTATTATTTTGCAAAACAAAAAGTCCCATTCCACAGTTGCCCAATCAACTTTTGTATTTCAACTTCCAAACATGTGCGTTGAGGTTTGAGTTTTTACGAGAGATACTAAAATTTAATATTTCAAAACTCAATATTTGAAATTTGGATACGAAATGTATGTAAAAATATCAAGTTTATAACTATAGTCTCAAAACGTTGAGTTTTGAACATCAAATTTTAAAAGCCAATTTTTGTAAAAGGAGCTAACGAAGTTGCAGCTTTGATAAAAATATAGACTTAGTTGCTGAAATACCGTTTGTGAATCGCTGTTTACTTGAGTACCATCCACATCTTCCTTGTTTGTGAAGAACCTGTTGGATTAGTTTCAACAGAACCTCTCTCCGAGCTTTACTTCTACAGACCATTGTTGCCATCAACATTAAAAGGAGAGAGATGTTGGTACATTAATGGAACAAGACAAAAGATATCGAATCACATCGACGAGCAGCATAAGACAATTGTTTGATATTGTTAAACAATGAACGAGTGACTCGTGGAGGACAGTTGCAAAATTAATTTTAAGATATTATTATTATTATCATTGATTTCAATGTTTTCATTTAATGGCCATGAATTATGGAGAAGGACATACTAAACAAGTGTGGACATAAGACTTCAAAGCAGTGGAATCAATGCGATGCATGAACATTGTAAAAATTCACTTACGTGCTTCCTTGTCTATCACGAATTAATACATGTTCAAGTTCAATAAAGGCGGCTTCAGAAAATTACAAATGAATTTTTTTCGAAGGAGTTTTTATTGGATAAAACTCGGTAATACAAGAAACGGACGGATGCACTCGTACCAGCAAATTCTCTTATGTCATACATCCATTCGAGGATTTTGAGCTAACTGAAGCTTTGGCTGATAAGTGCTGATTGCTCTCCGGACCTGACACTCGGTGAGAACGATAGATGTTGTGCACTTACGGGCGGAAACTGATGTGGTTTATCCGTTCCGTATACGTATGCGTCTCTGATTTTTTGAGGATATAAATTACTATTTTTCATATCCCATGGATATATCCGACGGATATGTGTGTTGGTTTTTAATTTTTTCAAATATGGATATCAAATTCACAAATTAAGTGGATACGGATACATCCTTTGTTTCTTGTTTTTTTATAAGTTAGGATTACTCCTTATGTATTATATTAGCACGTTTAAATTAAGACCAATTGACATTTTTCCACTCACGTTGTTATTTGACATTTTTAGTTCACATTGTTGGTGTACGCACTTTTGGACCAATTTTAAACTTTTATACCCGAGCTTCCCTTGCACATTAAATATTTTATCTTGTTTCATGTAAAAATATAACACATTCATGTAAAACTAGACAGAAAAAAAACCCTACAAACCTAACACTTTCAAGAAACTCGATTTCTATAACCATTCACTTGAAATTATATTTTTTTGTCATGTCAAATATGATTTGTCTAAACATGCTAAGCCATAAATTTACTTAACAAAAAAAATTCATTTAAAATACTATTGGTTTAAAAAAAATTGCCCAACATGTTGCTATGACTTAATTTACAAAAAAAAAACATTTTTATTTAAAATACTATCGAGTTTAGAAATATACTGCTTTGGACTACAATAATAGGTGTCGTTAGTAACCCAATTACATATGTTCGGGCCAGGCTACAATTCTTGCAGCTAGTCTAGTATGATCTAAGGAACTCACCAGTTGGACTGGATTTGGGCTTGCGGGTTGGGTAATGCTTACCTTCTCAATTTTGAGCTCAATATAATTGTCATGTTGATTTCCATAGAGTAGTTTGTAAACAACTTATTAAATAGTCGAGTTGTGTTCTTTGTGCTTTCAATCTTTTAGGGTCTATTCGGGACACTTGAAATACTACGTTTGAATAGTGACGTGAGATGAATCATAATACTTTAAAAATTATTTTAAAAAATGTTCTCGAAAGAGAATCACAATCTCCAATATATCCCGATTTGATGCTTCTATCTCTCTTCGTTGGTATTTCAAGGGCAATGTATATGTTGGATTCAACATCCAAGGTCCAGGATAAGTAATTTTTATCTCATATCATGTATATAATTAATTAAAAGCCATATTGTGCAAACATTAAAACATGATTGGTACATGCACATAAAGGAACAAAAACATGTTCATTTTTAAATCACATATGCAATTTATGACCACTTTTGACAAATATACATGTACTACTTTTTGAATGCATACTAAAATATCTCAAATATAAAGATATTATAATGTGCTTAAACCATATAAAAACATATGGGCATATCAGTAATTCTAAAAGCACCAAATAGTGACGTCGATTGTATGTAATATATCTTCTTTATTTTACAAAATTGACATGATATATTCTATGCATAATGTGAGTAAATATGAAATTAATTATCTCATGATAAACAAATATACAATCAAGACGTAAGTAAAATGATTTAATACATACATATTTCAATAATTACCCTTTTGTCAAATCAATAAAAGTCAATTGAAATTTTATAATAAAGCAAAAGCGTTCATCATTTAAATCTTAGTGATTACAATAAATTAGGATCAATAAACTTGAATTTCCACTTTATAAGTATGCATAAAAGAAACGACGGACATTGAAAGCTCATTATGTCTAGTAAATCATATGCCTCATTTGAGTAATTAAGTCAAACATATAACGACTCCTTATTAAATGTATAGGAGGGTATCAGTATCACACAAATAACAAAATAATATTTGTATAATCTCTTATGATCTTAACATTGTCATGCAGAAACTATTTAGATCATGAATGCTGATTGACATCATTTCATGCTTATATTTGTATCTTATATGCATTATCTTTCACCTAAACAATACTATGTTACGAGTTTTATGTTTAGTTTTCAGGAATAAATAGGTTTGAAGAGATGAAGCATAAAAGGACCCAAAAGCTGGGAAAAAGGACTGAATTGTGAGATCTGGGGACTAAGATGCAAGGGAGAAGGACCTGAATGTAAGACAGAAGGACCTAATAGCAAAACAGAATACTACACACCATCATGGGGAGTATTTTAGCAATTCGATTCGGGTCGGAGCTCCAACAAACCAAGTGAATGCATCCAAGACCAGCAAATATACCAAGAAAAACCCACAACAAAAATGAGCAGGATCTGAACCATATAGACCGCCAATTGGCGGTCCATTTTGGCCCAAATCCGCTCAAATTTCTCCAGAACATGTATTAGAGGATGTTTAGGCTATTTTTGGTATTTGTTTAGTCCCACATCGGGGGATTGTCCCGGATTGCCTTTTTCTTTGGCTATAAATAGAACTCTTCACCTTCTATTGTAATCACTCCATATTTTAAGTGGTTATTCTTCCTATTAGAAGTGAGGCCTTGAAGCACACATTAAAGTAGGAGGATGCTACTTTTAATGTGAGTCATTGTAATCACTCCCTTCTTCAGCTTCTCACAGGTTTTGAGGGAATTTGGGTTTGTGTCCATCAACATGACCCTGAACGTCCCTTTGTACTTCATGTTGGTGAGATCTTTCCTTTTTCATGCATATCTACATATAGTATCTTGTTCACATTCATTGAGGACAATGCATGAAGTAGGTGTGAGGGGTGTTTTACGTGTGTACATAGTCGAGTCTTTTCTTTTGATTTTTTGTTTTCTTTTGTGTGCATTGTTAGGGTCATGTTAGTGTGCCGCATTTAATATCGATATATCTGCTTGCCATGATCATTGAGTGACTTGTCTTCTTTTGCTTGCCTAGTGCTTTACAATTTTCACATTTCTTTCAAAATCTTCATGTGTTTGCGAAAGAAAATGTTTTTGTAGGTTTTGCGTGTGTTTAGCATGTGCAAAACCGTTGAAAGGCAAAGTAAAAAGAAAGCTCCCAAAATTGTCTTGAACTTGATGCATTAGGATTTCTAGTTTACTGGCTTTAGGTCTTATCGAGTCGTTAGGATGCACCCTGGTTTCCCTCGGGGGGCGTGTAATCATAGGGTTTCAGCACTCAAACATTTAAAGAAGTCCACCCTGAACCTAGTGAGTCAAATAATTCGTGTCTTTTAGTATAATGAAGTTTGTCGTAGTCAAGGGCCCTTAATCTCTTTTTGTGAAACTTAAGTGTAGGGGTTTTGGTTCCCACGTAGATAAATAAATAAGTGGTGTTCTCTCTTCTCGTACGGCTCCTATCACTCGGGAAAGTAGGTCTGAGGGGACTTTGTGCCTGGTACTTTCGAGTCATCTGACTTGAGATGCACCGACCGAACTCCCGTTACACGGGTGGTAGGGATCGCCCTATGTGGAGATTTGGGGGAAGGTGTACGTGATAGTGTAAGTCCTCATAGGCAATGATGCATGAAACCTGACCCTGGGAGAATCAAACACCAACCAATAAACTACTCCAAAGAAAAAGAAAAAAAAGAAGAAAAAGGAAAAGAAAAAGAAAAAAAAGAGTCAAATAAGAACCAAGATGGACTTTACACATTGTATCACATTCAGAAGTTAAGGTTGCCCATGTCTTTCACTTAAGTCCTTAACTAAATTTCACGAATAACTCATTAGGCTAGGTGTGTGGACCGATTACATATATAGAGTCAACCCGTAGCATTACCGCGTCCCATGATCAACAAAATAAGTCCAACGAGTCGTGTAGCTAGATTGATTAATGCATCTTGTTCGGATTTTGTGGGTATATCCGCTGAAAACCCTCAGGAGACAACACTCCTCCTCCTTGGTTACAAGGAGGTTTAACGGCTTGTTGCACGTGCTAAGTGCAACCGTGATTCCTACGAAAGTGAGTTAGGATTTCTTGTTTTTCGTATGCTTTTCTCTTTCTTTGTTTTGCTCGGGACTAGCAAAAGTTAGGTGTGGGGGTATGTGATTGACATCATTTCATGCTTATATTTGTATCTTATATGCATTATCTTTCACCTAAAGAATGCTATGTTACGAGTTTTATGTTTAGTTTTCAGGAATAAATAGGTTTGAAGAGACGAAGCATAAAAGGACCCAAAAGCTGGGAAAAATGACTGAATTGTGAGATCTGGGGACTAAGATGCAAGGGAGAATGACCTGAATGTAAGACAGAAGGACCTAATAGCAAAACAGAATACTCCACACCATCATGGGGAGTATTTTAGCAATTCGATTCGGGTCGGAGGTCCAACAAACCAAGTGAATGCATCCAAGACCAGCAAATATACCAAGAAAAGCCCACAACAAAAATGAGCAGGGATCTGAACCATATAGACCGCCAATTTGCGGTCCAAGACCGCTAATTGGCGGTCCATTTTGGCCCAAATCCACTCAAATTTCTCCAGAACATGTATTAGAGGATGTTTAGGCTATTTTTGGTATTTGTTTAGTCCCACATCGGGGGATTGTCCCGGATTGCCTTTTTCTTTGGCTATAAATAGAACTCTTCACCTTCTATTGTAATCACTCCATATTTTAAGTGGCTATTCTTCCTACTAGAAGTGAGGCCTTGAAGCACACACTAAAGTAGGAGGATGCTACTTTTAATGTGAGTCATTTTAATACAAGTTTTCTTTATTATGTTGTTTGTTTCATGTTTCTTGTTTTGCTTTGCTTAATCTCATTTCATTAGTTTTATTAGCTTAGTTAATATGCTTTCTTTGTTTAGTTTAATAATTAGTGTAATGTTTAGTGAGTAGTTCCATCCCCTTTGAGGGGTGGAGTAGATGTACATACATGCATTAGAGAATGGGATGAATGTTTTATTTTTGATGTGTTGATAAAACATGAATGTATGCTTGCTTGTTTATGATAGAATTTATAACTTGATGAGTTTTGCCAAAATGATTAGACACCTCTCATGCTTGTTTAGGTTCTGAAATAAACAACTTGCATATGTAAATGTTAATCAACTAAGTTGGTGAATAGATTGATAGGTTTTGTCATAACATTTAGACACTTCCTATGCTTGATAAACACCACTTTCATGTGCTTAAAGAATGTATTCTACACCCACCTCTTTGCATGTGTGCACTCACTCCACCTCTTAGGGGTTTTCCCATTTCTGTATTCCAGCATTCTTCCTTTGTTCTTAGCTTAGTTATTATTTCATTGTTTGGTTCTTTCTTTCGCATTTCCTACTTCTTAGCGTAGTATAGAGTAGAGTAGCATAAGCATCTTTCTCCCCCTATTTTTGACACTTGATTTCGTACAAGCAAGAGGCTACTCACCTCCCTGAGGACGACCCGTACTTGCCACCGCTTCATCGCGGCCGTGCACTTGCGGTTTAATTAAAACGTTCAACAAGTTTTTGGCGACGTTGTCGGGGAGGTGCCAGTCCAGACTCTTGTTTGGACGATTCGAGTGGATTTAATTTTTGTTTTGTAGTTTTTCTTTGTTTCAGGAGACTTGGAGTCGAAAGGAGAGACATCTGGAAAAATTTGGAGGAAGCTGGGCAGTTTGGACCGCCAATCAGCGGTCTGGTGAGCTGCTTTTGCCTTCTCATTTCTTTGTCGTGTTGCCATAATTGATCTAGTAATATGGGACTCAATTTTGCATGTTCTGACTCTTAGATTGTCCCTAGATTAATAATCAACTTCCCTTAAGCAACTTGGACCATAAAACTCAAAGCAAAAGATTAGGCATTCTTGTTGTTTAGGTCATGCATCATGTATGTGACTTAGGCATTTAGATTGTCTTTTATCGTAGCTTTATTTTCTGTTGCTGAGAGCTGGCGTGAGGTACGCACCTTCTACTCTTATTCATGCATTTCGTATGAACATGCATTAGTTAGTAGGAAGTGCATTGAAACAAGTGTGAGTTGAGCGTTTGTTTGGAGAGTTGATTGCTAGATTAGGACTCCAAAACGCTACTAAGGAGGGGTTGTCGCATAAAAGATAAGGTGGGGGATTTCATCACCCTTTCCTTCGCCCCCACAAACCACACTCATAAAGAGCCTAATTTTTAAAATCAAGTAGACATTGGCCTTAAGGAATTCAGACGCATTAGGAGAGTGATCTGGTCCCGACCGTCATGACCTGATCGACGTTGCCCACTTTGTCGATAGTAGGAGAGACGAGATCCCCGGATCTTGGCTCACTTGCTGGGTTTTGTGGTCCTCGTCGTAGGGAGGTGAGGCGTGTTGAGGCCGTGTGACCTCGCAGTTAGGCGTCGTCTAGCTGTAAGGACCTATAGCGACCTTAGGATTGCTTGAGCCTTGTTTGCTTGTGTGCTTCTACCTGTACCCATCCACCGTAGCATAAGGACTTCTTCCCTTCTCTCCTGAGTCATTCTTTCTCTCCTGTGTTCCCTCGTCTTCTCCTATACGCACATTCTTTATTAAAAAAAGGTTTTGGTTTGTGTGTGCACCTTTGTGCATGATTTCGTGGACACGAGACGAGAGGGGTCGTTTGACGAGGAGCGTTGTCAATCCGGCTTCGGTAATCGATTTCTCGACACCTTCCTCCTCTCGTGTCGCACATAGTTCGGGTTCAATGGCTGCTAATTTCCGCGAGGAGGAGCAGTTGCTGGACCCACCTGAGCGTCCTGTTGTCGTTCTCATACCTCTACGTGATCGATGCTACCCGAGCCGTACAACTCTACCCTCATGCATCGTATTACTAGAGGCTAATGGGAACCATTTTGAGGTTAAGCCTCATTTTAATACAAGTTTTCTTTATTATGTTGTTTGTTTCATGTTTCTTGTGTTTGCTTTGCTTAATCTCATTTCATTAGTTTTATTAGCTTAGTTAATATGCTTTCTTTGTTTAGTTTAATAATTAGTGTAATGTTTAGTGAGTAGTTCCATCCCCTTTGGGGGGTGGAGTAGATGTACATACATGCATTAGAGAATGGGATGAATGTTTTATTTTTGATGTGTTGATAAAATATGAATGTATGCTTGCTTGTTTATGATAGAATTTATAACTTGATGAGTTTTGCCAAAATGATTAGACACCTCTCATGCTTGTTTAGGTTCTGAAATAAACAACTTGCATATGTAAATGTTAATCAACTAAGTTGGTGAATAGATTGATAGGTTTTGTCATAACATTTAGACACTTCCTATGCTTGATAAACACCACCTTCATGTGCTTAAAGAATGTATTCTACACCCACCTCTTTGCATGTGTGCACTCACTCCACCTCTTAGGGGTTTTCCCATTTCTGTATTCCAGCATTCTTCCTTTGTTCTTAGCTTAGTTATTATTTCATTGTTTGGTTCTTCCTTTCGCATTTCCTACTTCTTAGCGTAGTATAGAGTAGAGTAGCATAAGCATCTTTCTCCCCCTATTTTTGACACTTGATTTCGTACAAGCAAGAGGCTACTCGCCTCCCTGAGGACGACCCGTACTTGCCACAGCTTCATCGCGGCCGTGCACTTGCGGTTTAATTAAAACGTTCAACAAGTTTTTGGCGCCGTTGCCGGGGAGGTGTCAGTCCGGACTCTTGTTTGGACGATTCGAGTGGATTTAATTTTTGTTTTGTAGTTTTTCTTTGTTTCAGGAGACTTGGAGTCCTCTACGAACGCGTTAAGCATCACATGAAATGGTAGTGAAGATTAAATCAAATCAAGTCCAATGGATAATGAGATCTAACTTGTAAGAGTGGAAAAATGCAAGTTTGAGAAGATATTTCTTTTGACAATGCTAGTAATAATCTGGAGCAATAGAGTTACTTAAAATTTTATGTAATCCACCATCTTAGATGGTATTATTTTTCATGTTAGATGTATTTGTCATACTTTAAACTTAGTAGTACAAGATAGACTTGAAATAATTAAACATTATTTACAAAATATTAGACATGTTGTTGGCTATATAGGTAGTAGTAGTAGTATATATATAGATATCAAAAGTTTAGGGAATTTTGCTCTAGTAGTGATGCTAAACCTAGAAAATGTAAATTAGATGTTTCTCATAGATGAAATTCTACGTATGAAATGGTAAAATGTTGTTATCCTTATAACAAGAAACAAAAATGAAAAATGTTTAACTAATCTAGATTGGGAAAATTGTAGAATTATGTTAGATGTTTTGAATTTTTTTTCAACTTCACTAATAAATTAAGTGGAAACTATTATACCATTGCTAACATATTTTTTGCTAAATTACTTTCAATTACTAAAGTATTTTTGAAATATATGAGTAATGCTAGTTTTGTGGAAATTATAAATGTAATGGAGGCTAAATTTAATAGATACTGGAAACCTCCTCCAATTAATTTTTTTAGCTTTTGTTATGAAATCTAGATTTAAAATGATGGTTTACATATTTACTTAGAATTTTTTTCAAAACATGAATTATTACAGTTTTGAAGATTATTTAAAAATACTTAAAGGTTACATTTCTAATATTTTAATAATTATTAAATATTACAAAATATTAATCAAATAAGCTCAAACATTGCTAGTTCATTATCATCCCAGCAACACATATTAGTCGATCAAGATGAAGATGATGAGACCCCACAATGAAATTGGTTAAACAAGAAAAAAAATTAAAATTAGTATAAAATGGAACATATAATGAATTAATTGGATATTTAAACTGTGAAATGTACATAACTCCTACATAAGCAAAATGTTTCGATGTTTCAGATATGTGGAAACCCGACTCTGCTAGATTTCCAATAGTTTTTTTATTAGCACGCGATTTAGTAACTCCTCCGACGTCAACTGTGGTGTCTGAGTCTGCATTTAGTGCATGAAAACGAGTCTTGAGCGAGAATAGACACAACATGTCCGACAAATCGATCAAGACAAGCATTTGTGTGATACCGACTGAGACTTGATGCGACAGAGAGAATACAAAACATGCAAATCAATGAGAACACCGATGAAGACAAACGAAGAAATGAGTTTTCAACGGAAAGAATTGTTGTGTTATTTATAATTGTAATACTTAATACATTTGTAATTGTATGTAATTTGTAAACTTATTCTACTTAATAATTTTCCACTATCAGTTTGGCTGGGTAGACAATGTAGTCGGTGAGACAATTATGTCGATGAATCGATTGTTTTTTTGAAATCCAAATTTGATAGTGTTTTTTTCATCCAATCAGTTTGGACGGGTAGACGGGAAAAAATTTACAATAAGCTGGTCATGAGGCAGATTCAACCGGTCTGGCCCGATACCCCGGACTAAGTGTTAGTTGTGTAAATATAGGAATTGATATAAGATAAATAAGATTTTTTTCATTCTAGCATGACTTTGTGCGTCGGTCCCGAGTAAAGCGATGTAGAAACCCTTGTACACAGGGATTCTATGTCGATTTCTAGGTTGGTTTCGATTGTCGCAATATACCCGCTTAGCTTAGGCGGGGCGGGTAGCGGTGGGCCAAAAACCCACCCCGCCGGGCTTACACCCTCACGTGGACACATGAAACCGTAAGAATTGTTTCCTATTTATAGATTCAAACACACAAGGAAATCTCTCAATTCTTTCCACAACTGGACGTGCCAATTCGAACATGCCAAATTCGGACATGCGAAACCTTGACCTGCCAAATCGGACCTGGAAATGAAACAAAATTAGCTCCCACAATTTGCACATGTTGTAACCAAATCTTCAAGATTTCACTAGCAAGTAGGCCAAACCTGTCAACCGGTTTGCCTAGCTGAAATTCAAGACCTCAAATTGGTCAACCGTTTCCCAAATTGGTCTGCATTTTCTTTTTGCGTCCCGTCTCTAATCCTGCTGCGTGATCTTCCTTTGTGCTTTCCCATCGACTCTTCTACCATCGTCTACACACCGTTGACGTCGACGACTCTGAATCCCTTTCGAAAGCGGATCCGAGACAGACTCCAACATTGACCCGTAAATCCGTAATCAAATCATCATCATATATATTTCTGAATAAAAGAGCTTACTGACATAACAATTAAGTGAAACATAACTCTTACAATTTCAACAAGGAAGACACCACACATGGCTTGACTACAACACAAGCTTTAGGATAACCGAACAAGGCAAGGCCAGTTCGACTCTAAAGTATGCATAACAGCGCCTCAATAAACGTTGACATGCAGACTAAACAACTACTAATCACATTCACTTCTTACTACTCACACGCCACAATTACTATTACCATGACGTACGAGACTTATTTAACTTCCAAACGTCGACATGCACACTAAATGCATCACTTCTTGCGAGTCCAGACAATGCCATCGGGCGCAAGAACGTGGCAAACCGGAACGCTTCCAGGCTTGGTATGGAGAACTTTGAATGCGACATGGCCGGGATTCCAACCGGAAGTGTCCATGTGACAGACGGCCGTCGCCTCCAACTTGGTCCCATCACTTCCCACCAACGGCAACACATAAGTCTTGGTGTTCGGAACCATATGGCAATAGAACAAAGTGTAGGGGTAAGTCATGGTGTGACAATCCACGGCCGAACCCACCACTTCCTTTGTGCCGGAGGGAGAAATGGTGTACTTCTGCTTCAAGTTTAGCCCCACTGGGGATAAGTTCTTATTCTTCACCTTGAGATACATCGGCTTGACTTCGTTTGTCCCAAATGTGGAAGTAACGAAGTCGAGCATCGACTCGAGAGAGGTTGCACAGTGAGTTTTCTCCCCCACTATTCCCTTGGTCTCGCAGGACTTTATAGTATCGTGCATCCTTTTAGCTTCCACGGAGTCGGGTTGGACCGAGAATTTGCGGTAGATTTCCGGGAGTTTGGATGACGAGAAAGGGAGCGAATCGGCGGTTTGACGGGGTAAGAAGCTGGTTTTTGTGAAGGCGCCGAGGTAGAGGTTGAGGTTGAGCTCCTTATTTGGTTGGAAGTCCTTTGCCATGAAGAAGTCGAACTCCATCGATTCTCCTTCCGATAACGTAGTCGCCACTAGGTAATTAATTATACATGTGATGTTGTGCACGATCTTGTCTTGGGAAATTTTGTATGGCTTCTCCACGTCTGTTGATAAAAAAAATTCCGTTTCAGTGGAAGGAAAATCATTCAATAATTAGGTTCAAGTCAAACTCAAACAAATTGAAACTTAGCTGAAGTTTACGTGATGAGCTCAAGTTAACTTGATTAAATTAGAAGTTCTAGTTTCACGTCTTTTATTTTGCTCATATTCACATGACAAGCCAAATAAACTTTTTGCTTAGCATAACCACGACTAATTTAAGAGTATCAACATCCATAAATATGGCGAAAACAAAATGTTGTGATGCAATATAACGTAATTACATTGGTGATATGGTTCAAAATCGATGCTATATTTAAAAATATGGTTTGAATATAAATATGTGGATTACATTAGCTCAAGATCAGGAGAGTATTGATGCAAGTAAATAAAAAAAATGAAGACTACAATTAAATGCTTCAACTTCTATATGTCGAAAAGATATTTCAAAATTAAATTCTAATAATTTGAAGATTGTAACTTTTTATAACTTAACAAAGTGCAATTTAGTTCTTAATTACCAGGTGTGTGAAGGAGATGTGGCAATAATACTTCTGGTATGGGAGTGTTAGGCAATACAGAGTTCCAATATGTTGTTGGAGATTTCACAGGAGCAGCGTATATTAATACCACATTTATAATCTGCATGTAGAAGTAACAAATAACGTTAACATAAATAGTATTTTACGTACCTAATCTATGACATGATGATACAACAATTTTCATAATAAATACTACATATATATGGTGACATATATGTTACCAAAACCATTAGAACAGCATGGAGTGGGAGGGAGTGGCTTCTTGATGCCATTAGATTAATGGATTGAAGATAAGTTTGGAGATGGAAGTGGTGAAGAGAGAATGCACAATTTATAGAACCAAACGTAAGTGTGCTGAGATCGATGGTGGGGTACGTATGTGGTTTGATGCATTACTTGTGCTCCTGCTAAGTTCAATTCCTTATCCAATGAACGTACGAGTCCCAAAACAATTATTGCCTTCATTTTCAGTTTTTATTCTAATAACTTTCTCACTGTCAATTTAATAATTGTTTTGAAATGGCCACGAATATTCATATACATGCATGATAAGTAATGTTCCCGAAACATCAGAAATTTAAAAGTTTAAAAGATATTTAAAAGACATCAATATCACATCACAGGGAACGCTACTGATAGTATAGATCAAAGGTACATCGTATACAAGAGTTGTCAAACGTATGACTACATCAAAATACAACATCAAAAATACATGTAATCATAAAAACCTCAAAAAGACTAGAGGATCCGGCTCCAAGTGCAATCGCCCTTAGTCACCACCCCTACAAGCCGCTCTGGGCATGAAAAACATGCAGCAATGTCTGAGTTTCCATAAGGAAATATCATATACCAAGTCCACCTACATACATACTACGTACAATGAATGAACCTATCATACTATTATCTCATGGCAACAATAGTGCAATGTAACACCCTCCCTATCCAAGGTACCAGAGGACACATGTCCCTCTAACAACAACGACGAGTTCCCCTAGGGAACCTACCACGAGCATACGCGGTCTTACGAAATGTACACGACACACCTTCACTCGCAACTATTCTAATTATGAGGGTTCTGTGAGGATCGTGTGTACTTCCGCGTCATAGAAATACCACCACCACAGGCTGCACGGTCAACGAACATCGCATGCCGCCACAGAAGTTGGACCAGGGCCTGCTTACACCAGTTGTTATCATCGGCTGCTCACACAAGCTGTAATACCAATATTGGTTGTTATCATCGTTCTATGCCCCGAGACTAATTCGGCATATTGATTTGATCCTTTGTGGTCTATTAAACCAAGGGAATCCAGCAAGAAAATTGTTTAAATGAAGTTCGTTTTAATCATCGTATTTGTAATCTGTGTATTTTTATTAGTATTATCGAATTCATGTTGAATAACTTATGCTACTCAGGACAATAAATGTTTACAAAGTGTTAGGTGACAGGAGAACAACCCAAAAATGGAAGTAACATGACATTGAATGAGAGTAAGTTCTTAAGTTATTTCTCTCATTTTGGTTAATTAAGTTAAGTGATGGAACATATTTTTAGCAAATTTATAATTTTGTAATACCACAAGCAGACTGGAAATACGGAACGTGATTATAATTTATAATTTATATTTTTCTACACCAGTGTTTGTTCTTATTTCGACTTCACTCTATCCCCTCTCCACTCTTGATTCAATTCTTCAAAAAACTCAACAACCTCTTTTCTTCTCAGCAAAAAACCGTAACTCTCACCTTCACCGTTCTTCCTTACCCTCATCCTTCTCAAATGTGTCCACTCTCACGTTTTTACCGACAACCGCTTCTTTGTATCCACCAAACTCAACTCCAACACTCAACTCACCTTTTTTATATGTCATCCAACATTCACCACAACCGTACACCTCACCCATCCATCACCTCATCCTTCCACCTAAGACACCAAAACTCATTAACCTACCTTAAACTTGATTAATTCCTTAACGACACCATACAAGTGGCATGAATTAATTAAGTGGATATGGATTGGTATGGGTGTATGCTTGACGCATGAATGTGGTATAAATAATCTACGTATTATTTATCCAAAATAATCAACGTCGTTCAACAAAAACGGCTTGATCATATGGAGATATATGTTTCGGCTCGGGGTCCGTTGGGATAGTTTCCTTGATTCAGTAAATTTGGCCCAAAATCTCATCCCTAGATATACTTCATTTCATCTTCAAATCACCTTGTGTAATATCATTTAATAATGCACTCTTGGTTAGCTCACTAGGAGCCGATTTGATGGTTAGACAAGGGTCATTAGTCTACGTGATTAGATATCCCAAGATCAAATCCATCTCTTAACTGGCGGTCAGTCATTGTGAGTTTCGCCGATCACCATTGGATTTGTATCTATACATGTTTTGGATCAAAATGTTGCAAGAGTCAAAATAGTTCTTCAATGTAATAAATAAATAAATCACATTGTAACACTTAATCTAAAACAAATTTCATGTTGGTTTAAGGTCTGGTGCAGCACAAGCGGGTTGCCGAATATCGATTTGGTTAGCGAGATAAATCCCGAATTCACCGGATAAAGTTTTGGAATCCACCGAGAATTACAACTTGGGATCCACCAACAAAGAATTATTAATTTTTAGAGTCAAAGTTGATTCTTTTATTCACGGGATGATCGTCTTTAAATAGAATAGTTGATTACATGAATAATATTCTCTTAATATAGATAAGATCAATTCCCAAATTGATAAAACTATTCCAACCACTCTTATTCACTCCTTAGTACATTAGGACAAGATAAAATATACTCCGACGGGAATGAGACGAACAACAAAGGAAAAAACTTCAATCCTAACATGGTGGATTGACACGTGCATGTTAGATTAGAATCAAAGTTAAATTTAAAATGCTACCCATATATGAGTTTAATTAGTTCGTAAGAAACTCAAAATATAAGATTGGAAAAGATTTATATGTAGTCTGCAATACTAATATTACCATTAGGAAAATAATGTTGCACAGTAAACTCTACGGATAAGTAAATTTCATTATGACTCCTCATCTTAGTATTTAACATGTTCTATTAACTCTAATTAGATTTTCCATCATAAAAATTTCCAAATAGAAAAAAACTATTTGTAAATATCCTCAACACCCCATCACGCACTGCCAGAGGGATGGTTCTACTTGTGGTCCCTCATCCAACGAGGTATCTCCTCATATTCTATTGTTTTCCAAAATATTTTTTGTACATTATTTCTCGTATATATTTTTGTGTTCCCTCATCCAACGAGGTATCTTTGTTTGAATCTTTATGTTCCATCACTATGCACAAAGACGTTATGTGTTATTCCATTAATATCTTCACTCACCAGTAAAAATAGTCCAAAAGAAGCTAACTCTGGAGATATCAGAAGATATACAAATCCTAGAAGGTATTTTGGTAAACAGGCGATCTATTGCAAAAGATACGTTTTCTTATTATTTTTCTGCTTGACATGGCACATTGATACAATAGTTACCTGTTTCTATTTCTTGTTAATTTTTATATAACTCATCTGCTAAAAATAAATAATAATAATTGGGGAGCATTCTGATTGCTTGTTTTTTATGCTTCTAATCCAAAATGTTCAGCCGACGTGGGCGTTGCGATTCTTCCAAGTTTGTCGCCATCACAAAGCCCATGTGATCTAATAGGGAACCGAAGTTGAGAGATTACCAAACCACCAAAGTTGTCACTAAATTTGAACTAGTAAGCTTTCTTTATTCTTCCAGTTAACTGACTAGGATGAGAGGGGGATATTAATTTAATTGGTATTGTCGTCACTAGTGACCCAATATAAAACAATTTATCTTCTGAAAATGATTTATCGGTAGTAAGAAACCGTTAAATCCTAACCTTTATTTAAAGGGATTAATCTTGATTAGTGGGTTGAATTAGGCTAATTGCTCCTTTGACTTTGATGGAGTGGGCTAGCATGGTGGAGGTATGGTTGAGGGATGGGAGGTATGGTGGAGGTAAGGTGGGTGTGGGCAGTGTTCGGATATGCGGCCGCATATGTGGATGCGGGTGGAATGCGGCCGGGATTAGCATCGCATCCTAAGGATGCAGCCTCCTATATGCGGACCGCATTGTCATCCGCATATGCGGCCGATGCGGCCGCATATGCAACGCATATCAAATATGCATATTTCAAATCTAATTGGGTCAAAATCCGAAAGATATCTGATTATCCGATTACCCATTTAACTTATTTTGCAAACAAAAAACTTTTAACCAATTTTACAAACAAAAGACCATCCCCAAATTCCCCACTCGATCCCCAAATTCGTGTCACTCCCACATTTTCGACTCCCGCCGGCACCCCGCATTCCGTATATGTAAATGTATATTATTAAATGTATATTTCACATATTATTTTAATATGTAAATATATATTATTTAATTATTAAATCAAAAACCGCATATGCACCCGCATCGCATCCGCATTCCGCATATGTTCGATGCGGTGCCCTGCTGCATCCACTCCGCATCCCGTATATTTGAACCTTGGGTGTAGGAGGTGTGGGTGGGTGATCACGTGTGTGTAGTCAGTTGGTTGGAGAGGAGAAAAGCACACACGACGCTCATTTTCTCATTCCACACCAACTAAAGAAATAAGAAAGAAAAGAAAAGGAAATAAATAAAAATAATGAACAATGAAATATTATCTTGCAATATTAAGGGCATTTTTATATTTATTTTCCTTTTTCCTTTCTAAAACATCTCTTATTTATTTTATTATTATTCTTTTCATAAAGAAAAAAGAAAAAAAATTAAAGTGATGAAATTAGCTTATAAAATCAGTTACTATTCATTATCTAAATTAAGGGCTATTTGGGAAGAAATCTCATTGGACAAGAGGGCAAACTGCCAAAATAACAAAAATCATCTGAACTACTAGTTATCGTCGTAAAACTACTTAAATCGCTCGTACATATTACTATTTTGCCCTTCTACCATTTCTACTTATATAACTCTTCATTTCACTCTCCTAACACCACTCTCTTCATATTACTCTTATATTCACAAGGAACAAATGTCTCAGAGGCTATGAAAAGAACCAGCGGACGCCCCGGATTACTCAAATCTGGTAAATTATCTTGTTTAGTTTTCTTTAAACATTTGGGTCGGACGTCCGCGGGAGACACCTGACCCAACGGTCGGGCGGCCGCCGGAGCCGCCTCCCCCTTGGGTCGGGCGTCTCCCGCAGACGCCCGAACGAAGGGGAGGCGTCTGCGGGAGCCGCCTCCCCCGAAGGGGAGGCAGCTCCGGCAAACGTCTCCCCGAGCGTTGGGGCGTCAACCGTAGACGCCCCAGATTTTTTTAAAAATTTATTTAAATTGATTATAAATTGTGATAAATTTAAAATAAATTGAATATTATCTTAATAATGAATTAAATTAGTTTAGTAAATCCTTTATTGACTATAAATTGTGATAATTACTAAATAAATCGATTATCAAGTTAATAATTAGTTTAATTATTTTAGTAAGGAATTATTGATTATAAATTGTGATAATTGCTAAATAAATTGATTATTAAGTTAATAATTAGTTGTGTACGATTTTAGTAAAGGATTATTGATTATAAATTGTGGTAATTGCTAAATAAATTGATTATTAAGTTAATAATTAGTTTAATTATTTTAGTAAATTCATTAACAAAATTTTATTTTTAAAATTGAATTAATAGTCATCGGGTTACCGTGGAGGAAAAGGCAAATCAATTCTCTCACGCGCGGTACGTAGTATAGTAGATGAGTCAGGTCCTCGTCATCCACGTAAACGAGGTATTTCTGCTTCAGTTAGGAGAGAGCGAGATCTTTTACGTCGTCGTCAGACACCTGAGGATTCTTTCGACGACGAGGATGATTAAGATGAGTTGAGGAGTCACGACGAGAGAGATGAAGGGGGACGGTATGGCTTGGAGCCACAATAGGAGGCGATACAATAGTATGGTCGAGGACGGGGGTGACATTGTAGTCCTTTGGCTGAGTGGGTCATTAGGAAGGGTCGATGTGGCCGGTTTGTGACCGGTGATTCAAATTCCTGCACTGCGGACGCCCGAGCTCAGAACAAGAAGAGGGGTGAGGATGAGTCTTGGATCGTGATGGATATGATGCCCGGTGGTCCTCTAGATGGCAACGTCATTCCGAGTTTCGGAGGCCACATCGCCAGACGCATCTGGGATGGCGAGGATCAAAAGGTTTTGAAATACCATAATCGGCACAGAGCATGTACGACATTGCTGGCTTGGTGTTCAGTGATGACTAATGATATGACGGCGACCGTTAGCGACAGTGGATTGGGTCACTTGTCGTACATCATGTTTTCCTGCATTGACATGTCGTTGATTTCGGCTTTTGTGGAGCGGTGGTAGCCTGACACCAACACTTTCCACTTGCCGTTCAGAGAGATGACGATCATGTTGTTGGCTTTTTAGCCTTAATCTTTATTTAGTTTTGATGATTAAGTAATCTAATCTTAATCTATATTTAATCAATCAACCTAGACAATCAAAGTAAGCAAACATGAATACATGCATTGCATATATATTCGTGTACATGCGATATTCTTAATAGGTTGATGAAGAATCAAGCTAAGGAGCTTGGGGACAAGAAGATAAAGACTCAAGACATGTAATCAAGCTTTGGACCAATATGTAATTTAGTATAATTTGAGTCCTAAGGATTAATGTAAACTTGAGCACATTAGGATTCTGTCCCGTATCCCCACGGTTAACCGAACCCTTCTCGGTAAACCGAATCTTGTAGAGTTCGGTCCACCGAACACCTTGCGGTCAACCGTGTAGAATCCTTTAGGTGTTCCCTGGAATAACCACCTCGGTATACCGAACCTCCTTCGGTAGACCGAATTAGCCTGGACCGGTTTTGGACTTTGCTCCAACGGTCGTATGTAAATCTTGACCTAAAGCCAAATTGACTTATCCATATTCGGTACACCGAACTTCATTCGGTCAACCGAATCATATTGCTTTAGGAGACCAACGGCTATTTAACTTGACCGTTATCGGTAAACCAATCTCCCACGCTTTGTCAGCGCAATTCCCGCGCTACTTCGGTATACCGAAGTATACACGGTCAACCGAACTTGAGTAGATCAGAGCCCAATCAATTCTACTGTCCACCTTGGAACGGTGAACCGAATGGACTTCGGTGAACCGAATTTAATTAGGGCTAAATAGATAAAAGCTACTGGAGGTTGGTGAACGGTGATCCGATACATAATCGGTCAACCGAGTTCTTTGTTCAGACCAATGTTTCGGACTACCGTGTGGATAACGGTCGACCGAATCTGTCTCGATTTCTGGCCGAGCTTAAGTCACATCTTGCTTTCTCATTGGTCCATTCCCCACCAACTCCCAAACGGCTAGATGAGCTTGAAGGCTTATAAATAGGACCTCATTTGGTTGCTTTGGACATCTTGAACACTTCCTATCTATCCAATTCTCAAAGCCAAATCCTCTCCATCTTCAAGCTCTCAATCCACAACACTCAAGCCTAAACTTCACCACTTGCATATCCAATTCCATATCATATCCAAGTGTGCTCAAGTATAGAGTGTTAGTTAGATTGTGATTCCAATTCCTTATTCAAGAATCACCAAGTTGTAAAGCTTCGAGGAAGCTCCCTCTCGGGTTGTGAGAGGAGACACGAGCGAGGCGAGGTTGTTCGCGAGGCTCGGTGTTGTAAACGGCGTTGGTCTCGGCCCGGAACGGAGATCGGTTAGTGGAACCGTAAGCGAGGCTCGGGGGATCGAGCGAGGCTTGCGAGGAGGACTAGGACCCGGGTGTGGGTGCCGAACCTCTCTAAACTCCGGTGTCGACGAATTTGTGGTTTGCAATTGTCTCTTCCTTAATCCTTCGATTAGTATTTTTAATTCCGCATTTTTCTATCGATTAGAGGGCCATAGATCCTAACACATGTTGCATGACGTCTTTCAGATTCTGCACATTCCTGTTATACATTACAACACGATATAAGTACAAATACACGATATATTATACATTACAAATGCATTACAAACTACAATCAAAATGTACTACGTAACCGGTTCCAATACATCATCCTACTTTCGTACTGATCCTCTCATCCCACAATATTCTCATCTCGCATTTGATACCACAAGGTCGCTATAGGAGGTACTTGGAAATCATCAGCAAATTCCAAACGAATAAAATGTATGTAACTCCCTAAATGAGCAATGACCAACTCTTTCAGAGCCGAATGTGCACTTTCCACCCTGCAGTTCGTAGTGTTGCCGAAATGAAGAACTTTATTCGTCCAATTCAACACAAACTTTTCTTTATGCACCAAGCACGTGTCTTCCACATACTCCGTGAGCATTGGCCAGGACTTCAAAGAATCTTTCAGATTACGGACTGATCTATCATAATCCGTCTGTGAATGAGAAACCATAACTCTCCTCCACTTTCCACAACTAAAACTCTCTGCAAGCTGCTTGCTCTTGCCGAATACGTGGTATGCATAGTTGTACACGTCTTTGTTGATATGTCAGGTGCAAAGTAAATGAGCAAACTCAGGAAAAACCTCTGCCACTGGTCGCATCAGACTCATCTCCCGGTCCGTTATTATTGCAGTCGGGCTAACAACCTCTCCAACACCCACCGGTAACTAGACTCGGTCTCATCTTTCAAAATCGCATATCTGACGAGAAAATTCATGTTTGTTGGAGTAACCTCAACCATCTCAAACAAAAGCATCTTGTACTTGTTCGTCTTATACGTCGAATCCATGTAGATTACGAAAGGGTATGTACGCAACAACTGAACTGAAGTCGGATGTGCCAAAATGCGTGAGTGAGGACATTAGTTTCTTCATCTGCCACAATCCAATGCAAATAGTTATACTACACTGCCTGACTGAGAAAATGCTGAGCGAGATTTCTATCTTCAGATTTCGTCATCCTCATGTACTCTCTGAAGTTATAGTTGTGTCTTTAATTGGGATTATCCTCCGGGAATTTCTCCTTTACTGCCAACAAAATGTTACGTGGTCTTGTTTGTGCCTCTGTCATATCACGAACAATTTGTTTGGCCCCAGCACTAAGTCCGCTGACCTGTCGGTGACCCTCTGAATAAACTGCAAGTGTGTAGTTGTGCTGCTCATAGGTGCTATTAGAAACAGCGAGTCATCCATCACGATCCCGTCGTTCGACTACTTTTACCAAAAAACGACAATCGCAACATTTTCTTTTTGTGTTCTTCCGCGGTGCAATACTCGTATCATAAGAACTCATTTCATGTCTGCGATCACATCTCAGGTAACAATCCATCCGATTATCTGCTTTTGGTTTGTATGATGATATAACCAAAAAAAAATTGGCTCCTATTGCAACTTGTTTCACTCATTTATAAGTTTCGTCGATTGTTGTAAATATTTGTTTACTATCAAAAAGCTCATTGTAATTTACTCTATCGCCACTGAAATCTTGCAACGGAACCTGGAAAAAATTAATTTAACAGAAAATTAAAAAAAATGGGTCGTCTTAGCCAGATGCCCGAGTCGGAGAAAAAAAAACACCTCCGTTACCTCGCCCAATCTAAGTGCTTCGCCAGACATTTTCGTGGTGTTTGTAATAGGAATGTGAGTAAACTGAGTCAAAAACCTTGTTTAAAGACACAGAACGAAATGTGTATGAATTGATTTGTTAAGGGCAAAAATGTAATTTTTTGGGAGATTTAAGTAGTTTTTCGACGACGAATAGTAGCTCCCAAAATCATTGGTGTTAAGTGTTTTTTATCCAAAGGACAAATGTGCAAAGTACTAGTGGATCGATATTGATCATAAACAAATAAGCACTTATTTATTAGATTGTACGGTGGATTTTGTAAAATATACAATCAAATTAATTTCACAAACTTTGTTACGAAAAACTTTGAGGAAGTAATAAACTCGAAATATAATAGCATTTGCGAATCCGAAACGAATTTATAGTGTCTAAAGAAAACACATATAGGAAGGTGGTGGAATCATAATTTATTTCTTTTATGGTGTTTCCATAACAATTTTCGACTTCCAGTACAGACTTCATAATATAAAAAATCTGTTGATAAATGAATACCAATTTGTTGTTTGATTGTGTCAAAGTTCTATCATTCGGATTGTGTAAGCAAAAGCCCTAAAATTTTCAAATGAGGATTTTCCCAAAAGGGACCGAAATTTTTGTACTTATAAAGTGCTAGATTTAAGTTTGGTCATTTAGGTATTATCTGGCCTATATAACCTTCTTCAAGAAACATCTTCTCATTTTCGTTGGTATTAAGAGATAATGGTTCATTTTCTTCCTTTAAATCAATTGTGTCAGCATGACAGAGAGAGAAACTGGGTTGTGGGGGGGATTTGGGTTGGAGTTCAGGATGGTCTAATAGTGTAGCGAGCAAGTACTCAAGTTGGTGCTTTTTTTGTGTTTAAAACAAATGATGAGAAAGTATTTGGAAAAAAGTCAAAAAGGTCATACCATAGATGTTAGGTTTGAGTAAAACACCGTACGTTAACATATATTTGTTGGCTTTTTTGCCTGAATTTGTGTTTTGATGATTTAATCAACCTAATCTTAATGATAATAAATGTATAGTAGCACACATTATGCATGACATATATATTGTATTGTGCTAACTTCTACATGTGATCAAGACTCAATGAATAAAGGAATTCATGTCAAGACATGTAATCAAGCTATTAAAGATATGTAATTTTGTATTTCTTTTGAATCTTAGGAACTTTGTGTACTTTAGCAAACAAGAGTAAATAACAATTCACATACACACTAGGTTCCTAATAAAAGTCACACACAAAACCTCAGATCAATTGGACTTCAATAGGTCACACAAACTTAAACCGGAAATCACTAAACCCAAACCAAAACTGCTTGTGCAAATTCGGTCGACTGAACCACCTCCGTTCGACCGAATGATCAATTATCCAAGAGTGATTTAAACAGCTCGACCAGTCGACCATGACCTTTTCGGTCGACCGTCTACACGTGTCATTTGACAGATAGACTTGTCGTATTATACCAACGGTCGTATTCTCATTTTTATCCAACCCCTTAAAATACAAGTGATCACTGTTTGACCGTGGACCCAGAAATGGTCGACCGAACATAAACATTTTGACAAACCCTAAGTGTCTATCGTTTTTCGGTCGACTAGACTTTCCTTTGTGGTCGACCGATATATCTTTTACTCCTACCAGAACTCCTTAAACGGTCGACCGTCCCACATTTAGTTTGATTGTTCGCTTAAGTGAACTTAAGTTTTAGCTGTATTTAGCTCAACCGTCTCCCCGTCGTTCCCAATCAAATCCACGTCCACATTATCCATAAGGATACCCCATCCATATTTCCCACAACCATTCCAACTGTAGGATTTTGTGTCCCTATGTATGTATATATTTTAAAAAAATTAATACAACATACAAGATCCTTTTCATATTTTCAACAATTTCTATGTACATTACTTTGTGTTTATTCTAATAACATGCAACCCTACATTTATTAAAATAAACCACAGAGGTAGAATCATACCTAAAGCTTCTCTAAAACCTTTTTAAAATAACATGCAACCCTACATTTTAGATTTATTTCCAAAAAAATTTGATCTTTTGGGGTTTTTAGCAAATTCACATCTTATATAATATATTATCATATGTAATATTAAATTATTACACCCCATAATATATATACCTCATATGAATTTTTTTTTATTCTAATTATAACAATTCTCATGACATATTGATTTTAAACATGATACAGAAATAATATTCTTGCTAATCGAAGGCACATAATAAACATTCTTTAAACATAAATTTAAGCCACTAGATAATTGAACCTACGTAGAACCTTGTGCAATCGCAGCAACGCTCGCACCATTTCCGACCTTCAAAATTATCTCATTCTTTACGAGTTCCTTCCTATCCTTTAGTAGCTGCACATTAGAAATTATGTGAGCACAAGATCCGGTATCAATTACCCAATCATGGACAGAGGTGACTAAATTTATCTCAATAACAAATATACATTTGGCCTTTTTGGGGCGCTTACGTTCAACCACTACATTGTCAAGGTCTTCCTTGTACTTGGGGCAATTTGGTCGGATGTGTCCTTTTTCACCACAGTGAAAGTACTCCGTGTTGGGAGTCAGAGATTTCGAAGAATTCCCCCTTGAGGCACTCGCACGAGCATCTCATACTCCCTTGCTCTTGATTGACGTATTTTTGGTGAATTTGCATTTACCTTTGGTGATCTTCTTGCTCACCTCCATGGACAGTTAGGACGTGCTTGTCCCGACCTTTGCCCATGTCAACTTCAGCCGTTTTGAGAGCGTTGTGAAGTTCCTCAAGACTCACCCCTTTCTCACGCACATGATAGTGCATAATGAAGTCATTGTAGGACGGGGCTAGAGAGCCAAGAATCAAATCTTCCACAATGTCATCGGGCATCGGGGAAGAGAGTTTCGACAACTTCTCAAGGTATCCTTGCATCGTGAGAAAATACATGGATACCGATGTTCCCTCCGCCATGTGGCACCTTGTGAGTGCTATGGTGGTCTTATAGCGTTCTTTTCTAGCATTATCCATGAACATCTTTGTTAAAGCTTCCATGCTCTTTTTGGGTTTTGAATCCATGTATTTCGCTTGAAGCGAGTCACCCATGGAGGCTAACATTAGACCGTGAACTCGGTTTTCTTGGTCTTCCCACTTTGCTTTTGTTTCTCTCTCGCTATCGGTTGCCTTCTCATTTAATTTTGGGATTTCACCATCCAAAATATGAGATAGTTTCTCAAACTTCAACACGATATTGAGCTTGAGTTGCCAGCTTATGAAGTTTGAGCCATCATTTTCCAAAGGATATTTTTCAATTATAGATCGCACAATAGGTTGAATATTCGACATTTCTACAAAATAAATTATATGGGATTTAATGTCAATTTTATGTTTTAAAAGCAATACCGCAAATAAAAATTTGTCCATAAATGCAGCAATCCAAGATCCTCTCAATTATAATATAAACTAGCTAATGGCTATCGGATATACTATAAAATCTAGGTAAGAAAACATTTTCTAATCATAACCATTTCGAAATATCACAACATTTGCATTTTCAAAATCTTATGACTCTTGTCGTTTTAATTAAGAGGGAATTTGACCGAACCTCGTAAGAAAAACTCTCTTTCTCAAAACCAAGTTAGGGCTCCGGATCTTGTTAAGAAAACTTATTTCATTTGATACGAGATACGTTTATCAATTGTATTCACAAACAAATATACTTGGTGTCCACTAAGGGTGAACCGCACCTCGTACATCTATTCCTGGCACAACAATAGACAACCTTATATCTCCCATTATTCCCAAAGATGGAGGAAGTTATCTCCCGCTAAGGGCGAGCAGAATATACCTCGATCGATGGTTGTTAGTGGATGAAATAAGAAAGAAATATACTCTTAATTTTTGGTTGGACAATTTAAACATTAATATGTGATTTTAGAATTTAGGTGATCATGCATATTTATCATCTGTACACATCCTAACATTCATCCATGCAATCACATATATATCAAGCACATGAACATAAATAAATCCATTCACACACATTGTGTGAGTTTATATGTTCCCGCGTCCTTGAAACTTGCGCTTCTTCAGCGTCTTCCTCTTGCACCATGGATGTTGAAATTGCAAAAATATAAACATGCATCTCTCAATTTTGAAAATTGTCTAGTGCAAGTGTTATGTAAAAATCCTCTCATATGCATGCATATACATGGAAATAGAAATTTGGCTTTTACATATACATAAGCCCCTGTGATTGAATAATAATAATATACACATTCATTCATTCACACATGGCTTCTTCGGAACATATAAACTCACATATCCCTGCATAAGAGAACTCGAGCAACGCATGTACATATACTATATAATACTCGATTTAGTTTATCATGCATCTCTAATTCAAATAATTCTAAAATCATTTGAAATCCATTAAAAATAATTTTATGAATCCATAGTTCAAAACATAAAACATTTGAACCGGTGTTTATCAATTTCCAAAAATAAAAATTCAAATAAAGATAAACATATGCCTTTTCCGTTTTGTTTATTCCTTATAAAATAATCATTTATTTAAAAAACGAAAATTCTATAAATTAGACATAAGTCTAAATTTTAATTCTAACATTCACATGATGTGTTTCAAAACATTTAAAACTATCAAAAAAATCAATTAGAATTAAATAAACAAAACTATCGGAAAACTCCAAAAAGATATAGAACATGAATTGTTTCGATTGTGGATGGTAAACTAAAATTAATTATATAGTCTAATTATTGAAAATATGAACTAAAAGCTCTGATACCACTGTAGGATTTTGTGTCCCTATAAATGTATATATTTTAAAAAAATTTAATACAACATACAAGATCCTTTTCATATTTTCAACAATTTCTATGTACATTACTTTGTGTTTATTCTAATAACATGGAACCCTACATTTATTAAAATAAACCACAAAGGTAGAATCATACCTAAAGGTTCTCTAAAACCTTTTTGAAGATCCGGAGTCGCGTTGTCCGTTAAATCGTCCACGGAATTGCCTCCGAGTGTTCACCAAACTCTAAACAAGATTAGAGAGAAATGAGCTAGCCAATAAATCTCTAACAAGGTTTAAAAATCTAGCTAATAACCCCTCTTTAAGCTCCTGAGATTCTTATCTCTAAAACTTAAATTTACTAAGAGATTTTCGTGGTGATTAGGGAGAGATTAATGAGAGAAGAATTTTGCATTAGTATTAAACAAGTAGGAGTATGTGCCCTTTTATAGGCTACCAAAACATCATTATCAAGAATAATTCTTTAGCCATGATCCCTTGTTTATTCTCTCCTAAAATTAATCTCTAATTTCCACATAAGCACCCTAAAAAACGTTTTAATTAAATTTGGAATTAATCTACCCATGATTTAATTAATCTCTTAATAATTCAGGCAGAATCGTTCTTGTTCGGTGGACCGAGTATAACTCGGTCAACCAAACCATTCGGTTATAACACGAGTTCGGTGCAACGTGAGCTAGACGGTCGACCGATTCCGCATGAGAAAAATTCCCTAGAAGAATTCGGACGAACCACGTCACTTACTTGGTCGACCGTTGACCACCAGAATCTCTCCTGGGACATAGTCATCGGATGACCGTGTCACCTTCGATCTACCAAAAATACTACTTCTCGGTTGACCGTGCACACTCGGTTAACCGAACCCGATTGTCCAGGCACTCCAAACAATTTCGGTCAACCAATTGCGCTTACTCGTTCCCTATTCGGTTAACCGATCCGAAGATACCCCGGTCGACCGAACCATGAACGGTTCACCGTGTTTGACCCTGATTTTGCCTTTGTCAAATTTTAGATTTATTTCCAACAAAATTTGATCTTTTGGGGTTTTTAGCAAATTCACATCTTATATAATATATTATTCTATGTAATATTAAATTATTACACCCCATAATATATATACCTCATATGAATTTATTTTTATTCTGATTATATCAATTCTCATGACATATTGATTTTATTCATTCACAACATGTGTCCTATTTTCACATGAAACCCGACACATCATATGAGCTTAAAATCAAGCATCTTGTTTCCCAGTTTTGTGGTGTGACTTATAGGAGGATCTAAGCCAAATTGACAGCGATATTAAACACTTAATATCTCAAACTATAAGCGGTATCTAGCTATACATTATAGTTACCCAATTAGCATAGATGTCTTTGTTCCACCCGAACGAAAACACGATCCATTTAGTGATGTAAGTGTGCCACTTGTGTCCGTCTCTTGCTTCATGATATTAAGAATATATACAAAGTAGAAATGTGTTATCTTTGTATTATATTCATTTCTTGATCTCTCTAAGCTAATTATAACTATGTAACTTAACTCAAGTTACATTGTGCACATTATAATTTTGCTTTATCAAGAGGCCCACTAATATCATCACTCAATTAAGAGGGGCAAAGATAATCGTTTGACGAGCTATCGTTTCCAGCACAAGTCATGCTCAACCAACTATTGCTTTTATCACTACACTCATTGATAGCTTTTGACAATAATAAAATTAAGCACTTCTTGAGTGAAAAGATATAAGTCTTATATCTTAGGATCCAAGACACAGTAAAAACATTAATGACACGAAACACAATTCCATAATGTTTTACTTGTTAGGTCTATTCAATATATAAAAGTAATCTTTTCCTCTTTTATATACTCGTGTCGTCAATTATTTGTAGAGCTACAACAATCGATGACCAACACGACAATCTTATCTAGGTAATTAATGTTCCATGTTAATTACCATGATTGTGAATAACTTTTGATTTATGTAAATCATTATCTTTTAAAGCTCTACGGATAAGGACCTAGAGCATCTTCCTTAACACTTCCAAAAGACGAATACCATAATCAAGGAACAAAATGCTTGCACATTCAATTCATAATAATTGGCATATAAAAGTAAAACTTTTAGAACACATTCCTTTCACCAACATCCAGACTTCTCATTACGCTCAGTCATTCCAACAGGCAGACTTCTCCCAATACGCATCATCATTCCCACCACTAGACCAAAACCAACAATTCCCACAATTCCCCCAATACACACCAACCTTCCCACAAAATCAACCCAAATTCCATATGTTTTGCTGTAACATGCCCCAAGTAAGTAGTCCTAGTATCGAGGACACTGAAGAAGAGGATGACAATGACGATCAGTCCCCACCACGCCAAACCGTCGCACCACCACCCTCACGTCCACAGCGACGTCATAACAAGCAAGTTGAAGCCATCAAAAGCAATCCGAAGTTGTGGACCACAGCTGAGGATGAGCGACTCGTGTCGGCATATATGGATGTCAGTTCTAATGCGGTGATGGGGACAAACCAAAAGGCTACTTCCTAATGGATCAAGGTAAAACGGGTTTATGACACCTCCGTTGAAGAAACGGGCCTCCCTGAGGGGAATGCGGAGTCCTTAAAAGGACGCTGGAGGAGAATTATACCTATTGTGAACAAGTGGGCTGAGTACTTTGATCAGGCGTACTGACGGAAATGGAACGGGCAGAACGACGACAATGTCGTCCGGCAATCTCACAACATCTACGAGCCTACTAATAAGTCTAAATTTCTTTACTTTGATGCTTGGGTCATGTTGCGTAGCTACCCGAAATGGGAGTCCCTCCTATCTGGAGTAAATGTCATGTGTGTTGGTCGGGAGTCCCCGGAGTTTCACGATGAAAGTAGTCCCCATTCGGGAACCCTTGGGAAAAGAAAGAGCACTGATGACTCCAGAATGCAATCACAATCGGAGGCAGAAGAAATGACGCCAGGAACGTTTGCACGCCCACCTAGTGTGAAGAAGGCAAAAACCAAGGGTAAAAGTTCATTAGGCCCCGAAAGCAACACCGATGTTCTGGAACTTGCACAACAAATTGCATACAACGCCCAAGTGAGAGAAGAGGGTTTCTCCGAGCAGGACGAATTAGCGGAGCATAATTTTGAAAGATATGTTAAAAAAACTAAGATCGACATGATTCACTCTCAGATGAAAAAGGACAACCCCTCAGAGCGGGATCAAAAATGGATTGCGAAACTCATGGACTGGGCGGAAGAGAATGGTTTCATGTAGTTTGTTAGTTTATATTAGTTCATATTTCGTGTAATTTTTATTACGGTGCTGTTGTATTTCGTGGATTTCGTATTTCATGTATTTCGTACCGCAATGTGTTGTTCTTATGATGTTTTAGTATTAATATATTTTCTAATTTAAGCATGAAATATGGATTTGACATTGATTTAGGTAATGTAAAAAATTATTAATTTTTTTCAAATTAATAACATCAGAAATTATCACCCCACATTAATCAAAAATACCTAATACATTACCAATTACCTCTATTATGAAATCCTCCACTACAATTGTAAAAATTATTTTTAAAAAAATGGACCAATGGGGTGCAAAACGTGCCCCCCACCCGAGTGCACGCCAGGCGTCCGATCAGGAGGGCCGACGCACAAGTGCACGCCAGGTGGGCGCCCCGGGCGCACGCCCGACAACCGTCCTCCCCGTTAATTCTGCTCTAAAGATAGAAAGGTCATGCTACACGACGCTACATTGAAGAGAAAACGCTTGAGCCGCCCATGCTCCACGCCATAGTTAGCCCCATCATCGATGTGCACCACTTCTTCGATGGCCATGACATCTTCGGCCAGGGCATTCTTCCCGTCAAGAAGATCATCCACATCGATGTTGAAAGCTTGAATGTTAATCTTCACCGAAAGTTCTTTTTTAGCTAGCCAGAAGCAAGATAAATCAAAGGAATTAAGAATGATGATTTCCAACCAAACAATCAAGTAAAAGCACAGAACAAGATGTTCTTTCCCGTCAAGTCCAAAGGTAAAGCATTAAAACAACAATTTCTGAACAGCAGAGAGTTGCCGGATTGAGAAATGAGGTTAATTGCATAGTAATATACCAGAAAGTGTTGGAGTAGGAACATTCATAGAACATGTGGTTAAATTGTTAATGAGCTCCTCTTCAAGATCACGAAGAAGACAAATGGTACTTCCTTTCCATCCTCTGGTAGACTGGTAACCATGTTGAGAGGAAAGAAAACAAGATGAATTGTACTAGGGCGGGAGCAACGACACACGTCAATTGTCCATTGGAGATCCCATAATCCCATTGCCCGGGCGCCCATCAGGTGGGAGGCACGTGTTGCGTCCGTTGGTCCAGGTTTTTTTGGTTTTTTTATTTTAGTGGAGGTTTTGTTATTAGAGTTAATTGATAATGTATTGGGTATTTTTTAGTAATGTGGGTGATAATTTTTGATGTTATTAATTTGAAAAATATTTTAAATTTATACAGTACATCAAATTTCACGTTCAAATCAAAGATAAATCCATATTTAATGCTGAAATTAGAAAATATATTAATACTAAAACATCATAAGAACAATACATTGCGGTACAAAATACAAAGTACACGTAAATACGGAGCGGTACGAAATACACGAAATACGAAATACAACAAACTAAACATAATATAAACTACACGAAATACGAACTAATATGAACTAACAAACTATATGAAATCATTCTCTTCCGCCCACTCCATGAGTTTCACAATCCTTTTTGTTCCCGTTCTGACGGGTTGTCTTTTTTTATCAGAGAGTGAAGCATGTCGCGCTTAGTTTTTTTAACATATCTTTGAAAATTACGCTCCGCTAATTCCTCCTACTTGGAGAAACCTTCTTCTCTCACTTGGGCGTTGTATGCAATTTGTTGTGCAAGTTTCATAACGTCGGTGTTGCCTTCAAGGCCTAATGTATGTTTACCCTTGTTTTTTGTCTTCTCCACACCTGGTGGCCATGCAGACGATCCTGATGTCATTTCTTCTTCCTCCGGTGGTGATTACGTATTGGGAGAAGTCAGACTGTTGGAATGGTTGTTGGAATGACTGAACGTAATGAGAAAAGTCTGGTTGTTGGAATGGTTGTGGGAAATATGGATGAGGGTATCCTTGTGGATAGTGTGGACGTGGATTTGATTGGGAACGACAGGGAGAACGGTTGTGATCTAGAGAATACATTTTGAAGTTGTGTAAAGTTTATGTTGTGTTTGTATGAGGTATATATAGAGGGAAAATCGGACACGCGTTTACTGTGCATTACTAATTTTAATTACAAAAATTTCTCGTGGTTTAATATTAATTATTAATGTTAATTACTAATCATTTCGTCAATTGGAATTATAACCTAATAAGAATTATGTAAAATGTAATTTGTTAAATGTGGTGTAAGAATTAAAATTGTTTAATTAAGAAATTGTGTGGAGGAAAGAGAGTGTAGGGTGGGTGGGGTAGCCTGGGCGGGGTTAAGGGTTTTTTTTGGGTGGGTGGGGTGAGCTGACGTAACGAAGAGAGAAGCTGACGTGGCAAAGAGATGGAGCAGGGCCTCCAGGGGTAGCCCGGGCACTGTTATTTATGGTCGAAATCCCACCAACACACATCACCTTAAAAACCAACCCTCTAAAACCCCAACACTCCAACTCACGTATCAAAAACTAACCAACCAACCAAGAAAGATGGTCAAGTGGTGGTGGTTGTCTATGTTGTTTTTCCTTGACTTTGTGGCATCAATGACTAGAACCGAATAAGACCGGACTGGACCGAAATTAAATAAAAAATAAGAATGTTGATAATTAAGATGTCATTGGCAGCTTCTCCGGTGTGAACAATGGTCTTCCGTTTGTCGGGGGTGTCGTTGGGGTTAGTGATGTTGGTGGGCCTAGGGTCCGTTTAGATCCCAGTGGCGTCTCAGTTTGAGTTCCCAAACGTGGCGTCTAAAAAATTTTGGAGACTTCAACGTCTGGGAACAAAAAAATCGGACGCAATTTTTTTGTTTGGATACTCCTTAAATTTTTGATGCATCTGGGGTACCCTGCATGTAAAATCCAAAGCCCAAATTCAATCCCACGTGTTGTTTGGGTGTTTTGATTCTTGGGTTTCGGTGTTTGGGTGTTTTGATTTTTTATGGATTCTGTTTTTATTTTTTTAATTATTTGTGATATGTTTTTAAATTATTATTTTTTTCAAAATATGTTCTCTAATTATTTTTATTTAAAAAAATTAAAATAATTTTAATTATTTCAAGATCGACCCCTAGAAGGTAATGAAAAGTTTGGTTATTTTATTCACTAAAAAGTTTAAAAATAAAAATAATTAGAAAATATAATTAAAAAAATATATATATTTAAAATTAGATTAAAAATGATTTCAATATTGGTAATCAAACAATAGAGTAATAAGAGGTAATATTGGTAACTCAACAAAAAAAATTACGTATGGGTGAAAAGCTAACTTCGGTCAGCTTCTCAATTGAGTGGATTTTACATTGGAACGTCTGATTTTGAGACGCATAAACCCAAACCACTTTTTGTTGTTTGGTTGCCCTAACCCGCGTCTGGACGTCTGGCCCACCGCAGACGTTGGTTAGGTGCTCCCAAGCCGACCCTCGGTAATATACCAATTGGGCTTGGTGGGGTAGTGGGTATGGTGGTCTTGGTTTGGATAATGGGCTTGGGTTTGACCGGCGTAATGGGCCACTTGGGGTCTTGGTCTTGGTGGGGGTAATGGGCTAAGTCAGCTTCCCGGGCTTGGACTGGGTAATGGGCTTGGTTGGATTGGAGGTAGTGCTGGTGAACATGGGCCTTGGATGTGATCGTTTCAAAGTGAGATCTGTTGTTATGGTTGGACTTGGATCCATAACTTAGTATTACTTTCTTCGATTATATATATCTATTTGTAAAAATTAATAGCCTAAAGTTTGTGGTTCATGAAGAAAGTTAAGCGATTGTTATGTTTCAGGACTGCAACACCAGGTCTTGTGAGGTAGTAGTGAATAATATGGGGCAGATTTTTTTTGAAGATGTGCGCATTGTAGTTGGTAATATAGTTGAGCAACATGTTCTTGTTGTGTTGTATTGGGCAGTCCATCTTTGAGAAACGTTTTTGCTATGTTATTTTCCAGAAAGACTTGCCTATTTTAAACTACCTATGTTTAGGTGGCCGATTGTCTAGGTGATCACCTAGTGGCAGTGTAATGACCCTAATCCTTTTGTAGGCTAATGGTGATTAGGAGAGTTTAGTGGTGGTGTTTGCATGGGAGTTGGGGGAAGAACAGTGGAAGTGAGGGTGAAATGACGTAAAGGAGGCTTGGTTATGGTGTAGGTGCATGGTGGTGGTGTTGGAGGAAGTGATGGTTGGACTATTGGAGGTGATGGTTTGGAGAGGGTGTAATGTTGGTTTTTGAAGAGGAAGGAAGCACTCTCTCTCACTCTCACGTTTCTCTCTTCCCTTCCCTCATCTCTCCCTCTCCTTTGCTGATCTTAAAGGTTGTGGACTGCCAGAGGTGAGGTGGAGGCGGCTTTTGGTGTGGAGTGTTGGTGATGTGTTGGAGGAGGTGGTGAAGAGCTTCAGTGGTGAGGGTTGTGGAGCAAGGAGGACGTGCAAGCGAGCGTGTTGGGCTAGGTGCGGCGCGAGGAGGAAGACACGCATGAGGTCGCGGTCTCGAGGTGCCGTCGTGTGAGCTCCGGTGCCTTCGTCGTTTTTCAAGAGAAGGTATGTCAAGTTCTTGCATTAGAGGCCTTAGTGATCACCCACGATGGGGTGATGTTTTGGTAGGTCGCGGGAGATCGGAGACCTCGCCGGCGACGAGTTTCGGCGTCAAAACCTTGGCTGGCGCGAGGTTGAAGACGCATGTCGGTCGACCGAACGTTGTGTTTTTAGAGTGCCTGTCGTGTTTTGGTCGACCGGGTCCTTGTGTTCGGTCGACCGAAACTTAAGTGTACCGGACCCTTGGTGTGGTTGCGGTCGACCGTTGATGACGTAGAAATTATTAGGTTGACCCTGTAAGGTTTCGGTTGACTGATTGACATCATTTCATGCTTATATTTGTATCTTATATCCATTATCTTTCACCTAAAGAATGTTATGTCACGAGTTTTATGTTTAGTTTTCAGGAATAAATAGGTTTGAAGAGATGTAGCATAAAAGGACCCAAAAGCTGGGAAAAAGGACTAAATTGTGAGATCTGGGGACCAAGATGCAAGGAAGAAGGACCTGATTGCAAGACAGAAGGACCTAAGAGCAAAACAGAATACTCCACACCATCATGGGGAGTATTTTGCCAATTCGATTCGGGTCGGAGCTCCAACAAACCAACCAGATGCATCCAAGACCAAGACACACTTCAAGGAAAGCCCACCAGAAGACCCAGACGGATCTGGGCTTTATAGGCCGCCAATTGGCGGTCTGGATCATGCCAGATCCGCCCCAACTTCTCCTGGACTTGTATTAATGTTCGTTTAGGCTATTTTTGGTATTGGTTTAGTCCCACATCGGGGGATTGTCCCGGATTAGCTTTTTCCATGCTTATAAATTGAACTCTGCACCTCCCATTGTATCCATCTCTCTCTTTGGTGGCCATCTTCCCTACTAAGAGTGAAACCTTGAAGCAAAACTCTAGTGGAGAAAGAGCTACTTGTAATTGAGTGAGTTAATAATAGAAGTTTTCTTTTAATGGTGTTGTTTCTCTCTTAGTTTAATTTCTTTCATATGCATGCTTGTTTGTTTGTTTAGTTTTATGCTTCTTTAATGTTTCTTGCTTGAGTAGTATAAATTTCATTTCAGTATTATGTTTTCCTTTGCTAATTTAGTTAGTGTAATGAGTAGTGAGTAGTTCCATCCCCATTTGGGGGGTGGAGAAATATGTGATATAATCATGTAGTGTATTAAGTGTGTGTTATCTTTATCCCTTGAGCTTTATATGATTTCCATAACCATCTAATGGGTTTTCACTCTTATCTTTGATATGCTAATGCTCTTGAATGAAGCTTAGCTTATGCTTTGATTAGTGGACCTATTTTATGGGGAATGATAAGGTTAGGATATGGATGAAGTTAATATTGGAAACACAATTTGTAGTGTATGAGCTCTTGTTGCCTTTACCTTAGCTAATGTCTTGTATGTTTTAATGATGTAGTGAAATCATAATTCATGTGGAGGCATAGTAGGGTATAGTCTTTATACTTGAGTTCATGTAGCTTCATTCCAATTATTGTCTTGTATGTTTTAATGATGTAGTCTTATCTTAATTCATGTAGAGGCAAAGTTGGATGTAGTTTTATGATTTCATACAATACATGTTGTGATGAGCTTAATGAACACACACACACTCTTTTATGTGCACATTATTTCTCTACCCCCTTTGGGGTTTAGTTTTATAGTTTCTTCTCAATTTCATTTCAACTTTGTAGTGTAGTTTAGTGTAACCAACCTTTCTTCCCTTTCTTTACCTCTCGCCTTTGCACAAACCAAGTGTCGACACACCTCCCAGTGGACGACCCGTATTTGCCACCGCTTCAACGCGGCCGTGCACTTGCGGTTAAATATAAAACGATCAATCAAGTTTTTGGCGCCGTTGCCGGGGAGGTGCTCTATCCAGACCTTGGTTTGGGCGATTCGAGGGGTTTTTAATTTTTTGTTTTCCGTTTTTCTTAGTTTCAGGGAACAATCTGATCAAGAGGAGGCTACTGGGAAAATCGGAGGACCAGAAGACCAAAAGGGACCGCCAATCAGCGGTTGTAGACCGCCAATTGGCGGCCTGGTGAGGGCTTCTTTCCTTCAAATTTCTCATGGTAGTTAGTGCTGTAATATGTGTTATCTGGGAGCCCTATTTTGCATGCTATGACTTCTAGTTTGCTCCCAGATCATTAATCACTCCCCCTTTAATCAACTTGGACCATAAAACTCAAAGCAAAAGATTAGACTTCTTGCCATCTAGGTCATGCACCATTGGTAGACCTTGCATGCATTTGTCTTTTCTTTGCTTTACATTTTGTCGTTGATTGCTGGTGTGAGGTACGTGCACCCACATCCCTCATTCATGCATGTTTATTTCATGCATTAGTTAGTAAGGTGCATCGGGACAAGAGTGAGAGAGCGTTTGATTGAAGTGATTGATTGCTAGATCTAGGATCAAATCGCTACTAAGGAGGGGTTGTCCCATAAAAGATAAGGTGGGGGATTTCATCACCCTTTCCTTGGCCCCAAAAACCACTCTTAATAAAGCCTTAACTAAAAGCAAGTAGACATTGGCCCTAAGGAATTCGGACGCACTAGGAGAGTAATCTAGTCGAGACCGTCATGACCTGATCGGCGTTGCCTACCTTGTCGATAGTAGGAGGTACTGGATCTCCAGATCTGGTATCACTTGCTGGGCATTGTGGTCCTCGTTGTAGGGAGGTGAGGCGTGTCGAGGCTAGTGACCTCGAAGTTAGGCGTCGTCTAGCTTAAGGACCCATTGCCTTACATTGTTTGAGCTGTGCTTGCTAGTTAGGCTTCTTCCTGATCCCACTACCCACGCTAGCTCTAGGGATTCTTCCCTCCTCACCTGAGTCCTCTCCTCATCTATTCTCTACGTTTAGTCTCCTCCTCTAGTACACCTTCTGTTGTGTGTGTGTGTTTTTTTTTTAGAGTCGACTCGAGCATTTTTATGCGAGGTTGGGCTCGTTCTGGTGAGAGCGCTCGACTCGAGAGAGTGCTTATTTCTAAGATGGAAGATCTTGGTGATCGACCATCTCCGCCTCGTGCTCCTTTGGAACAAGAGGCCGAGTCATCTCGTGGTGGCGAGGGAGACCGGGTTCCATACATGGACTTCCTCGGTCCATTCCCACCACCACGTAGACCTCCTTCTCCTCCTCCTCTGACTCGAGAGGAAGAGAGATTTGGTCAGGATCGAGTTCTAGGTGCACCACCACCTTTAGCTCGACAGGATAGGCCGATGACGTTGTGGGAGCGGACCCATCCTGTTCGGGTCGCGCAACCTTCTTGCAGAGTTGTTCCCCCTGCTCGCGGGAACAATTATGAGCTGAAACCTCAGTATGTGAGCATGCTTCCAACCTTTACTGCCAATAAGTAGGATCCGTATATCTTTATACGCGAATTCGAGGAAGTATGCTCCATGTTCAAGCTTCAACAGCTTGACGAGGATTCTGTCCGGTTGAGGATGATTTCGTTCGCATTGAAGGATAATGCGAAGAAATGGATGTATAGCCTCCCGGCGAGCTCGATTCGGTCTTGGGATGACTTTGTGACCGTCTTTCTGAAGAGATTTTTCCCTCAAAGGAAAACTCAACAGATACGGCACCAGATACATCAAATGTATCAGACCGAGACCGAATCTTTTCATGGTTTCTTTGAGAGGTTCAAGGACCTTCTCCAGCAATGCCCTCATCATGGACTTGAGCTATGGCAGTTGTGCCAGATTGTTTATGAGGGCATCAACTACAACACCCGCACATTGTTGGAGTCGATGTGTCAGGGTGACTTCCAAATGAAACCCATCGAGGAGGCATGGGACACTTTTGAGTCCATGGCTGAGCGCACCTTCGAGTGGGACACCATGAGAGAGCCACCAGCCGCCAGGTCTTCTGGTCGAGCTGGATCATATCATGTTGAGTCGACTATCGCGTCTGAGGCGAAAATGGCTGCTCTCATGCGTAGGATAGAGAGTTTGGAGATGGACCGAGCTCCTGTAGCTCAGGTCGCTACTCCCGGGTGTACTAGGTGTGGACTGTCGGGACATGATGACTTGGAGTGTGCTTACGCTCCAAGGGATACTGAGCATGCAAATGCGATGTATCAACAAAGGCCCCGAAACGACCCGTACAGTCATTCCTACAACCCGGGATGGCGTAACCATCCTAACTTCTCTTGGGGGTCTAGTGGAGGACACGGTCAGAGCTCGCACGCTCAACCTCAACCTCCACCTTATCAACCTCCACGCCCATCGGCGACCTACCAACCCCCACATCAAAGGTCTCAGCACCAAAATTACCAACCTGGTCAGGCCTCTTCGTCGGGTTATTCTAACCAGACTCCACCACCCCAGCGGGTTGACCCTAAGGACTCTACCTTTGAACAAACCCTTCAAGCATTCATGCAGAGCACTCAATCAATGCTTGCGGCCAACAATAATACGGTCAAAGCATTGGAAATGCAAGTAAGCCAGTTGGCTCATCAGCTCCATGAACGCGAAAATGGTCAATTCCCGAGTCAACCTGTGGTAAATCCCAGGGGTCAGCCTGCTAATACCAGGCAGAATGTACACAATGTTGAAAGTGACCCTTCCCAACATGCTAATGTTATTCATACCTTGAGATCGGGAAGGGTCGTTGACAACAATGTGAAAATGCCGGAAGCCAACCCTGTTGGCGAGACTTCCGAGGAGAGTCCTGAGCCTGTCAAGGAACCTAATTCTGAGACTCCTCCTCGTGATTCTTATGTCCCCAAGGCACCATTCCCTCATCGGTTGACTAAAAAACGTGATGAGCATTGGGATAAGATCGTTGAGGTACTTAGGCAAGTAAAGGTGAACATCCCGTTGTTAGACGTTGTTCAACAAATGCCACCGTATGCCAAGTTCCTCAAGGACCTTTGCACCACCAAGAGAAAAACAAATGTGCCCAAAAAGGCCTTCTTGGCCGCCAATGTGAGCTCCATATTGACACAACCCATGAATGTCAAGTACAAGGACCCTGGTTGTCCAACTGTCTCTTGCATGATTGGGAATGTGACCATCTCTCAAGCTCTATTGGATTTGGGGGCATCTGTGAATCTCCTGACGTACTCAGTCTATGTCAACCTTGGGATAGGCGATCTTAAACCAACGAGGACAACCCTCCAGTTGGCTGATAGATCCGTCAAAATCCCACGAGGGAGTGTGGAGGATGTCCTTATCAAAGTGTGTGAGTTCGTATTTCCAGTTGATTTCATCATCTTGGATACCGAACCCGTGTCCAACCCACAAGGACAGATTCCTGTGATCCTTGGGAGGCCATTTCTTGCGACATCTAATGCTTTGATCAATTGTCGCAATGGCTTGATGAGGTTGTCTTTTGGAAACCTCACAGCGGATTTCAACATCTTCACTCTTGGTAAGCAACCTGGGCTCTTCGACGACACTGTCGGAGCCAACTTCATCCAGGACACGGATGAGCCTGACTCATTAGGCATGTTCGACTCACATCGACATATTATTGAGGTGCCTAATGATCAGGTTGCGAGTGAAGAAGATCTTGAGGAATCCGCCAGCATATCTCTGGATGAGGAGGCACATCTGGGTGCTTGCTCCTCTTACCCCGTGGCCCTTGAGCCACTTGAAAGTAACTCTGAATCCGACAAGGACCCACCTCTGGTCGAGCTTAAACCGCTCCCCGATAACCTAAAGTACATCTTTTTAGGGGATAATGAGACCTTGCCACTCATTATTGCTTCTGATCTTGAAAAAGATCAAGAGGTTGCCCTCAAAAGAGTACTCTTTGAAAACAAAGAGGCGATCGGGTGGTCCTTGAAGGATATCAAGGGAATTAGCCCTGGTATTGTTCAGCATCGGATCCACATGGAAGAGGATTCTCGGCCCCGCAGGGACCCACAACGGAGATTGAATCCTGTACTGAAGGAAGCCGTCCGAAAGGAGGTTCTTAAGTGCTTGGATCATGGCATAATCTATCCTATCTCTGATAGTTCGTGGGTGAGTCATGTCCATGTGGTTCCCAAGAAGTCAGGCGTGACGGTTGTGGAGAATGAGCATAATGAGCTTATCCCGACACGCCTGCAAACTGGCTGGCGAGTTTGCGTTGATTATCGCAAGCTCAATGCGGCAACGCGGAAAGATCATTTCCCGTTGCCATTCATTGATCAGATGTTGGAAAGGTTGGCCGGACATGAGTACTATTGTTTTCTTGATGGATACTCCGGTTACAACCAAATTCCCATCGCCCCCGAGGACCAAGAGAAAACCACATTCACTTGTCCCTTTGGCACGTTTGCCTACCGTCGCATGCCCTTTAGGTTATGCAATGCGCCGGCAACGTTTCAGAGGTGTATGATCAGCATCTTCTCCGATATTTGAGTGTTTCCTTGAGATCTTCTTGGACGACTTTTCCATATTTGGCGCTTCCTTTGATGAGTGCCTTCATCACTTGAGCCTTGTCCTCAAGCGATGCCGTGAGAAGAACCTCGCTCTCAATTGGGAGAAATGTCACTTCATGGTGAAGCGAGGGATTGTACTTGGACATGTGGTCTCAAGTAGGGGAATTGAGGTCGATCCTTCCAAAGTGGGTATTTATGGTTGAGCGTTTCCTTGAGATCTTCATGGACGACTTTTCCATATTTGGCGCTTCCTTTGATGAGTGCCTTTATCACTTGAGCCTTGTCCTCAAGCGATGCCGTGAGAAGAACCTCGCTCTCAATTGGGAGAAATGTCACTTCATGGTGAAGCGAGGGATTGTACTTGGACATGTGGTCTCAAGTAGGGGAATTGAGGTCGATCCTTCCAAAGTGGGTATCATTGCTAATCTCCCACCGCCACGTAATGTGAAGGATATCCGCGCCTTTTTGGGGCATGCTGGATTCTATCGGCGGTTCATTCGGGATTTTAGCAAAATTGATCAACCTCTCACCGCCTTGTTGGCTAAGGATGCCATTTTTGAGTTCACACCGGATTGCCACCATGCCTTTTTGACCTTGAAGAAAGAGTTGACTTCAGCTCCCATTATTAAGGCACCAGTGTGGACTGAACCCTTTGAGTTAATGTGTGATGCATCTGACTTCGCTGTGGGAGCAGTGCTTGGGCAACGATTGGACAAATTGCCTCATGTGATCTACTATGCCAGTAGAACACTCAATGATGCCCAATTGAACTACACTGTGACCGAGAAGGAATTCTTAGCGATCATATTTGCTTTGGAGAAATTCCGGTCGTACTTGATTGGCTCCCACGTGATTATCTATTCTGATCACACAGCCATCAAGCACCTCATGGCGAAGAAAGATGCAAAATCCCGACTCTTGAGATGGATCTTGTTGTTACAAGAATTCGATCTCGACATTCGGGACAAAAAAGGGTGTGAAAACGTTGTAGCTGACCACTTGTCTCGTCTAGAGACGACCAACCCACAGGACCAAATCATTAACGATAAATTTCCTGACGAGCAGTTGTTCACGATCGAAGATAACCCTTGGTTTGCCGACATCGTGAACTACCTCGTGACCGAGCAATTTCCTGTGGGTTGGTCAAAATCTGACCAATCCAAATTTAGATCGTATGTCAGATTCTTTCACTGGGACGACCCCTACCTATTCAAATACTGCTCTGACCAAATTTTCAGGCGGTGCGTCCTAGATTCCGAGTTCCAAAGTGTACTCCACTTCTGCCATTCTAAGGCATGTGGAGGACACTTTGGAGCAAAGAAAACTGCTGCCAAGGTGCTCCAATCTGGATTCTACTGGCCCACTCTTTTCAAGGATGCTTACAACTTTTGTAAGCAATGTGATAGGTGCCAGCGCCTTGGCAGGATTGGTCGACGTGACATGATGCCTTTGCAAAATGTCCTTGTTGTCGACATCTTCGATGTGTGGGGCATCGATTTCATGGGTCCCTTCCCGAACTCGTTCGGGAATGTTTACATTCTGGTGGCCGTTGACTATGTGTCTAAGTGGGTTGAGGCTATACCCACAAAGACCAATGACAACAAGGTGGTCACCAAATTCTTGAGGGACATTTTTGCGCGATTTGGTACTCCTCGTACCATAATCAGCGATAGGGGTACCCACTTCTGTAATCGCTCCTTTGAAGCGCTTATGAGGAAATATTCGATCACCCACAAGCTTGCGACCCCATACCATCCGCAAACTAGTGGGCAGGTCGAAATCTCTAACCGTCAATTAAAGCAAATTCTGGAGAAGACGGTTAGTTCCTCGAGGAAGGATTGGTCTACCAAGTTGAATGACGCGTTGTGGGCTTTCCGCACCGCGTACAAGACCAATTTGGGTATGTCCCCATATCGGGTAGTGTACGGCAAGGCTTGCCACCTACCCGTCGAGCTTGAGCATCGTGCTTTCTGGGCGATCAAGAACCTGAATATGGATCTTGATCAAGCAGGAGTACAACGTAAGCTCGACATTGTGGAATTAGAAGAGCTACGCAATGATGCGTACGAGAATGCCAAAATTCATAAGTCCCGAGCCAAGATGTTTCACGATCGCATGATTATGCGAAAGGTGTTTACGGCCGGGCAGAAGGTGTTGCTCTACAATTCCCGGCTTCATCTGTTTGTGGGTAAGCTCCGCAGTCGCTGGTCTGGCCCGTTTATTGTCCAAACCGTTTATCCTCATGGAGCGGTTGAGATCTTGAACCCAGGGAATGGGGACGTGTTCAAAGTTAATGGACAACGCCTCAAACCCTACTTGGAGGGGGCACCAGCCGAAGTCGAGGAGGTCATGTTCCTTCATGAACCTCCCTCGCACTCAACCATTCATGCTCCTACATGAGTGGTTGAGCTTTCTTGTGTATATATGTTGAAAAAAAAAGCAAAAAAAAAGAAGACTCCTTTAGTGAGCATCGATTGTTGTGCGCCCCAACCCTTGAGTATTTGGGCCCCATTTCTTTCACGTATTTGTATCCCTTCTTTAGCATCTCACAGGTTTTGAGGGAAGTTGGGTTGTGTCCATCAACATAGCCATGAACTTCCTTGTGTACTTCACGTTGGTGAGATCTCTTCTGTTTCATGCATACATCCATGTAGTATTTTGCTCACATTCATTGAGGACAATGCGTGAAGTAGGTGTGGGGGGGGGGTGTTTTACGTGTGTACATAGTCGAGTTTTTTCTTTCGATTTTGTTTTCTTTTGTTTGCATTTAGGGTCATGTTAGTGTGCTGCATTTAATATCGATATATTTGCTTGCCATGATCCTTGGGTGACTTGTCTTCTTGTGCTTGCCTAGTGCTTTAAAATTTCCACATTTCTTTCAAAATCTTCATGTGTTTTCGAAAGAAAATGTTTTGTGGGTTTTGCGTGTGTTTAGCATGTGCAAAACCGTTGAGAGGCAAAGTAAAAAGATAGCTCCCAAAATTGTTTTGAACTTGATGCATTAGGATATCTAGTACGTGGCTTTAGGATTTATCGAGTCGTTAGGATGCACCCCGGTTTTCCCTCGGGGGGCGTGTAATCCTAGGGTTTCAGTACTCAAACATTTAAAGAAGTCCACCCTGAACCTAGTGAGTCAAATAATTCGTGTCTGTTAGTATAAGGAAGTTTGTCGTAGTCAAGGGCCCTTAATCTCTTTTTGTGAAACGTTAGTGTAGGGGTTTTGGTTCCCATATAGATAAATAAATAAGTGGTGCTCTCTCTTCTCGTACGGCTCCTATCACTCGGGAAAGTAGGTCTGAGGGGACTTTGTGCCTGGTGCTTTCGAGTCATCTGACTTGGGATGCACCGACCGAACTCCCGTTACACGGGTGGTAGGGATTGCCCTATGTGGAGATTTGGGGGAAGGTGTACGTGATAGTGTAAGTCCTCATAGGCAATGATGCACGAAACCTGACCCTGGGAGAATCAAACACCAACCAATAAATGCTCCAAAGAAAAAAGAAAGAAAAAAAGAGAAGAAAAAAAAGAAAAAAAGAAAAGAAAAGAAAAGAAGAGTCAAATAAGAACCAAAATGGACTTTACATGTTGTATCACATTCAGAAGTTAAGGTTGTCCATGTCTTTCACTTAATTCCTTAGTTAACTCTCACGAATAAGTCATTAGGCTAGGTGTGTGGACTGATTACATATATAGAGTCGACCCGTAGTATTACCGCATTCCATGATCGACAAAATAAGTCCAACGAGTCAAGTAGCTAGATTGATTAATGCATCTTGTTCGGATTTTGTGGGTATATCCGCTGAAAACCCTCAGGAGACAACACTCCTCCTCCTTGGCAACAAGGAGGTTTAACGGCTTGTTGCACGTGCTAAGTGCAACCGTGATTCCTACGAAAGTGAGTTAGGATTACTTGTTTTTTCATATGCTTTTCTCTTTCTTTGTTTTGCTCGGGACTAGCAAAAGTTAGGTGTGGGGGTATTTGATTGACATCATTTCATGCTTATATTTGTATCTTATATCCATTATCTTTCACCTAAAGAATGCTATGTCACGAGTTTTATGTTTAGTTTTCAGGAATAAATAGGTTTGAAGAGATGTAGCATAAAAGGACCCAAAAGCTGGGAAAAAGGACTGAATTGTGAGATCTAGGGACCAAGATGCAAGGAAGAAGGACCTGATTGCAAGACAGAAGGACCTAAGAGCAAAACAGAATACTCCACACCATCATGGGGAGTATTTTGCCAATTCGATTCGGGTCGGAGCTCCAACAAACCAACCAGATGCATCCAAGACCAAGACACACTTCAAGGAAAGCCCACCAGAAGACCCAGACGGATCTGGGCTTTATAGGCCGCCAATTGGCGGTCTGGAACCGCCAATTGGCGGTTTGGATCATGCCAGATCCGCCCCAACTTCTCCTGGACTTGTATTAATGTTCGTTTAGGCTATTTTTGGTATTGGTTTAGTCCCACATCGGGGGATTGTCCCGGATTAGCTTTTTCCATGCTTATAAATAGAACTCTTCACCTCCCATTGTATCCATCTCTCTCTTTGGTGGCCATCTTCCCTACTAAGAGTGAAGCCTTGAAGCAAAACTCTAGTGGAGGAAGAGCTACTTGTAATTGAGTGAGTTAATAATAGAAGTTTTCTTTTAATGGTGTTGTTTCTCTCTTAGTTTAATTTCCTTTCATATGCATGCTTGTTTGTTTGTTTAGTTTTATGCTTCTTTAATGTTTCTTGCTTGAGTAGTATAAATTTCATTTCAGTATTATGCTTTCCTTTGCTAATTTAGTTAGTGTAATGAGTAGTGAGTAGTTCCATCCCCATTTGGGGGGTGGAGAAATATGTGATATAATCATGTAGTGTATTAAGTGTGTGTTATCTTTATCCCTTGAGCTTTATATGATTTCCATAACCATCTAATGGGTTTTCACTCTTATCTTTGATATGCTAATGCTCTTGAATGAAGCTTAGCTTATGCTTTGATTATTGGACCTATTTTATGGGGAATGATAAGGTTAGGATATGGATGAAGTTAATATTGGAAACACAATTTGTAGGTTAGGGCAATCCGCTTGGACCGACACTCCATCGGTCGACCGATTCCCAACACCACACTCGTTCGGTCGAACCCAAATCAAGGGACGGTCGACCTTTTAGATGGTCAACTCCCGGTCCAACGAACAAAACGACCAATCGGTCGACCGACAAAAGGGGTCCCGATCGACCGAAAGTCACCAGGGAACAAATCCCACAACTCCACAACGAATTCGGTCGAACGCCGAGCACACCTCGGTCGACCGAATCTGTCCAGGGAATAATCCCTCACACGCGTCCTGAAACCGGTCGAACGCCGAGACCTCCTCGGTCGACCGATTTCAGCCAGAGCGTTTCCCACGCTCAGCGCACAAGTCCGGTCGACCGAACCCTCATTCGGTCGAACTGACCACAAGGTCCACTTAAGTCACGGTCGGACAAGATCAAAGGGCGGTCGACCGTTTATATAGTCTACGCCCCCCAACCGACTTAAGACAGTGCACACGGTCGACCGGCAAAGGGGACCCGGTCGACCGAATCTCTCCAGACTCGCCTCCTATGCACAATCGGTCGACCGCCCCACAGGCATCGTTCGACCGATTTGAGGCAGAGCCCAAATTCTCTTCACGAACGGTCGACCGTTTGCACAAACCGGTCGACCGATCAGGCAGTGAAATCTGCTGCAAGTTTACTCGCGACGAGCCGAACGGCCTACCGTCGACTTCCAAATACTCACGGTAATTAAGTGAGCGAGCTTGACATACCTAAAGGTCTGAAGAGACCTTTGAAGAACCACGACGACGCCTCCACGAGCACGTCTCCCCAAAATGCGATCCGTCGACGAATCTCGCGTCCAAACGACGATCAATCGCCTCCTCGACGATCCACAACAACCACACTATCTCCAGCAACCTCTACCGAACCACCACGGCCCAGAACACGAGTTAGGTGGAGGGACGGAACCAAACGTGCGGGAAAACTAAAGAACTCACCACTCACCTCAAGCCACCAACCGACCGGAGCCAAACTTCACTTCGCCGGAGAACCTTCTTCCTCGCCGGAGCTTGCTGCTGGAGGGAGAGAGAGATCAGAGAGAGAGAGAGAGAGAGAGACGTGAGGGAGAGAGAGATCAGAGAGAGAGAGAGAGAAATCTCCCCCCAAATACCTCTTCCACACCAAATCCTCACCATCCATTCCACCTCTCCATCTCAACCACACATCCACCCCTCTTCAATCCAAGCCCTCCATCCATCTCCTCTCAATCTCAGCCATCCATCCCTAATCACCACCTAATCAACCACAAAGCACAATTAGGATTAGGATTAGGCTAAAATCCTACATATAGTCTTTATACTTGAGTTCATGTAGCTTCATTCCAATTATTGTCTTGTATGTTTTAATGATGTAGTCTTATCTTAATTCATGTAGAAGCAAAGTTGGATGTAGTTTTATGATTTCATACAATACATGTTGTGATGAGCTTAATGAACACACACACACTCTTTTATGTGCACATTATTTCTCTACCCCCTTTGGGGTTTAGTTTTATAGTTTCTTCTCAATTTCATTTCAGCTTTGTAGTGTAGTTTAGTGTAACCAACCTTTCTTCCCTTTCTTTACCTCTCGCCTTTGCACAAACCAAGTGTCGACACACCTCCCAGTGGACGACCCGTACTTGCCACCGCTTCAACGCGGCCGTGCACTTGCGGTTAAATATAAAATGATCAATCATTGACCGAGACCCCTGAGTTGGTCGACCGATAGATTGAATTTTGATGTTGACCAGACTCCAGATTTTGACCTCGTTCGTTCGACTGGTTTTAAACCTTTGGTAGACCGTTAGGAAATATTGTGTTGCGCAAATAGTTCGACCATTGCAGACGCTTCGGTTGACCGATTCCCTTGTGTAAGCGGTCGACCGAGCTGTCACTTTCGGTCGACCGGTTTCCCTTGTGGAAGCGGTCGACCGGTTGTCACAGTGGTTGACTGATTCCCTTGAGGAAACGGTCGACCGAGTGTCTCTTTCGGTCGACCATTTTTGCACATGACAGAATTCCTGGTTCCGCTAAAGATGTCAACTTTGTCCACGGAAACCCGTGTCCTCGCCTTGTGCGTGAGACGGGAGGTGACGGTGGGCGCGTTATGCGTGCCTGCCCAGGGACCGCCGTGTGGAAGAGTGTGGGTGTCCGGAACGCGTCACCTCCATGTATGGATCGTGACTATATCTGGTGGATCGTTTGACTCGCGTTAGAGTAGCAGCCTGAGGGATTACGGATCCCATTGCTTCAGCAACACGCAACTGCTGACGGGTGCAGTGACTACCGGACGATGGCTACGGAGGCACAGTGGCTACCGGTCAGGATTGGCGACGGAGGTCCAGAGAGGTACCGGCCTATTGACGACGACGGAGGTCGCGACCCTGCTCGTTTGGAGTCGGAGTTGGTGTTGCACGTGGAGCTTGTTGACCCTGCGGACTTCGGTTCGGATCTGTCGGTTGTCTGGCTTTTTGTGTGGCAGATATGTTCGACTGGCCTTGATGGTAGTGATTGCACATGTCGTGCGGCCTGTGTGGCGGCGGTAGGGCCCCTGTGCGGCCTGTGTGGCGGCAGGGAGGATCACGCGTAGCCTGTGTGGTTGCGGCGATGGACTGCCGATGATGTGTTCCGGCATGTAGCTCGACTGGGCACCTATAGAGTGATAACCCGTGCGGTCTGTGTGGCGGCGGTTGATGGACCGACCTGAGCGACGGCTCCGTTGGTGTGGTGGTGGACCACGATGTTTTCAGATCTGATTCTACCTGCGTGGAAGTGCGAACGCCTCCTCACCGATCCCTTGGCTTGTGTATCGCGTGTGGGGATGCGTTGCGTATTGTCCGTTAGACCGTATGTGCCTACGGTAGGTCTCTACAGGGACCCGATGTTGGACCGTGCGGCCTGTGTGGCGGCGGTGGTGTTTGACCGTGTGGCCTGCGTGGTACTGGTGGTTGTTGGACCGTGCGACCTGTGTGGCGGCGGTGGTGTTTGACCGTGTTGCCTGTGTGGTACCCGTGGTTGTTGGCTGTGCGGCATGTGTGGCGACGGCGATGTTGCGGACCGTGGGGCCTGTGTGGCAGTGGTGGCGATCATAGACCGCGGGGCCCGTGTGGCAGCGGGAACGATCGCGGGATGGATGTCCGGTTTGGCCCTTGGTGGCAATGTTGTTTTACTGCTTTGTATTTAATGCCATGCTATAAAAGTATGTTAGGGCATATAAGTGAGCTTGTCATACGGGGTTTCCTTATGGAAACTCAGGCATTGTTGTTGCATCTTTTTCAGGACCGCGTTAGGTTCCGGCGGGTGGTGACCGAGGGAGATTGCACTTTGGGACTGGATCCTGTCGTCTACCTATTTAGGTTGTCGTGATTACGTGTTTTATGTATTTTGTATTCCGATGTAATCACTCTTTTGACAAACTCTTATGTGATGTGGTGCACCTTATGTATTTGGGTATTTCTTTTAGTAATGTCCCCACTCTTGATGGTTTTATCCACGTGTTTCCCCTTGATTTAAAAGTTTAAATTTTCCGCTGTTCGGGGATGTTACAGGCAGGCGTCACAATGCAACGACTAGTTAACTATTATTATTATTATTTTGTTTTTATTTTAGAACTTTTATAACCCCACCCTACACTACTTATTCCTATAAATACCCCCAACCCTCTACCAATTTCATTATACTCCTACAACTCTCTCATTCTCAATTCTTAAACTCTTCCAACCTTTCAAGTCCAACTCCACCATTCCAGAGTTCAAGAATTTCAACGTTCTAGAATTCCGACGTTCAAGAATTCTGACATTCGAAGTTCTTTTTTTGATTTGATAAATCAAATGCTTCTTTTTTTGCAAAGCCACTTCTAATTTTTAGCTTAATTTTTTTGTTAATTTAGAATCTTAATTAATGGCTTATGTATCCGAAACAAATTTGTCAATGACACACGGAAATTATAATCACTTAAGACCTAGTAGAAGTAATAACTCTGGTTGAAAATCTACTCACTACTAAAATTTGAATGAAAAAAGATCATTAGTTTATGAATTATGTGCTAGAGTTACTAATGGTGGTATTGCCCGTCACAAACAATATATCACCCACACACCTGGCGGTAATGCATGACATTGTGATAAAACCTCAGACACGTTAAGAGCCAAAATAGCCACTTACATGTCTTCTACTAGTAGAATTCAAATTAATCAAAATGCATGTTTAGATGACTTTGTTGATTTAGGAGACGATATACCCACGGAGGGGTCGGATACCAGCATGACCCCAACATCCCAACCTTCTTTGGTTCCTCAAAAGAGAAGAAGGCAAAGTACTTGGGGACTATGGATCGATTTTGTAGTTGATCTCAAGATGTTGACCAGACCTAACAAACCACAATTGAACGACATTTTAAGAAAAAAGGTCGTACAACAATTAATCAAAAAATGGGCTAACCTTTTTATACATGTGAATTTTCTTTTAATGTTGTTAATACAACTAGGTTTAAGGAAGTCATTGTCACTACCTCCACATACGGTCAGGTGGAGTTAACATGCATGCCTTAAAAAAGAAATCGACTACACTAGGGTTTTCTAAATTCATATAGATAAGATTGGAAATTATATAGATGTACCATAATGACGGATGCATGGACCGATAGGTTCGGTAGGAGTTTAATCAACTTTTTGTGAATTGTCTAACATGAACATTGTTTTTACGTTCAGTTGATGCTTTGGGACAGTCACACAAACAACTGACAATTTAATTGACAAAGTTGTTGAAGAAGTAAGGGAGGAGTATGTGGTTCAAGTTTTCACCGACAATGCCACCACATATGTAGCCGCTGGGAAGATTGATGCGAAAGAGTGAGCATCTTTTCTGAACTCCTTATACCACACACTGGATCAATCTCATCCTTGAGAACACCAACGAGTTATTTTTGAAGACCATTACCTTAAGTGAACGAATTGTGAGGCATTTTAACGACCATGCCTTATTACTCTCATAGATGCGAAAAGCCATCGGGGGGAACTTGTTAAGGTCGACGGTCACCCAATTTGCTACAACTTTCTTGACATTGCAGATGCTTTATTTCAAAAAGGACTGGCACAAATCATTTGTTGTCTTCGCTGACTACAACGACCTGAATGCTACGTGGATGAAGAGCAAGCAGTTGAAGGAAACCTCCACCCAAGTGGCTAAAGCCATTCTTCAGCAATGTTTCTGAGCCGACGTTGTGAAAGCACTCAAAGCCTCACAACCAATGGTCAATGTTCTGAGATTGGTGGACCGCGACGAGAAAATAGCAATGTGTTATCTTTATGACGCAATGGAGAAGGCCAAGGAAACCATTATTCAGAAGTTTGGGGGTAACCCAAGGCATTATCAAAAGATCGTCGACTGCACCGACATGAGATGGGGTGAAGGAAGAATGATGAGCTCTCCCCTACACTCAGTCGGATTCCTACTTAACCCTGTGACCTTATTCTCAACTCTGGTAGATGAACGAACCACAGCCATGAACGAGCACATGTCGGGCTTCTTAGATGTCATTTACTGCCTTATTCGTACACGTGAAGGTCGAGACAAGTGTTCAACCTTACTGGATCATTACACCTCTCAACTAGGAATATTAGGGAAGGACATTGTAAAGGGACAACACACTGAAGGAAGATTGATTGATTAGCGGCGTGCGTACGAGGCGGACATGAAGGACGATACATTGTAGAGCCTAGCACTGAAGGTTCTCAGCCTAACGTGCTCGAATTCTAGTTGCTAGCGTAATTGGAGTGTGTTCGATCAAATCCACATGAAGACAAGAAATAGATTGGCGATGAAGAAGTTGAATGATTTGGTCTTCATGAACTACAACTAGAAGTTACTGCAAAGATTCGAAAGAAGAATGGAATGTCCCAATTTCTTTGATCCTATTGGTGTGGACTACGACCTTTTGGAGGATCATCCTTGGTTAGCAGTAACTGAGGATCTGGTCTTCGCTGGGGAGGATCTAACGTGGGTTGAGGTGGAGGAAGCTGCCTTAAGACCTTCATCTTCACGAAGATGGGCTCGTCGATCCACGATTTATTCAACTACACATTTCTTAAGTGAATGATTAGATGAAGACATCAACATAACTTGTTATACTTATGGAGATCTAGGTGCATCGAGTTCTGAAGCTCATCAGGATGTCGATGAAGACTTCATTCCAACTGATGATGAAGAAATCGACGAGAACGACTACTTTGACGATCCGAACGACTCCAAGGAAGGCACGACAACACTGTAGTCCATAACTGGCTTTAGAACATTGTGTCCAATTGAACAGCTATGACACTTGTATTGTAATTTTGTCTTCTGAATTGTAATGGTTACTTTAGAATTAAAAAAATTAAATACCTAAGTATTTGGATGGGTAAAGGGGTACCTAGTGAGAGTATGGCCGGTGATCTAGGTGTCTTTTTGAAGCTCAAACATGTAAGATTTTTTATTATATTTTATTTGTATTTTTCTTTTTTCCCTAATTTTGTAATTAAAACCAATAAAATAAATAATTAAAAAAAAAGTCACACACAACTGGGACCGCCAACGCCTAGGCGCCTGAGCATCATAAACTACCACACAAAGACAAAATCTGCCCGACCAAATCTAATATTAGTAATTTCATATCATTATTACGTTGTGTTGCTTCGTTTGCTTTCTAAAATTTATGGGATTTCGTTACATTTGACTAATTATGTATTTATTTATCCTATCGAAGATATGGTTTACTCATAAGGAGGGAACCTCAATAGTCCAGCACCTTTAATCCATCTAAGATATAAATTCAATTTTGGTATCCAGGTTGTTGCTCAGTATATCCCCTTAAATTGAGTTTCCCCAAAATTTTACTAACACTACCTTATATATATATGACACATACTCTACAAGATAGTTACTTTTAAAATAAGATTAAGTACAAAATATAAAATATTGTTTATCAAATATGATACTTACGGGAAGAGTTTTCTTTCGTTGGGAGGAGATGCATTGGTATTTAGTATTTACCAAGTATTAAAGGATGTCCAACTCCAGTAGAACACCCAATATATTTAGATAACAGTAGCTAATGGCAAACATACAGGAAACAATCATTAACAGAGACATTACAGATGGTTGACAAAGAATTTTCTGCACTCAGAGGGGCATGTGGGGGCAGGGGCAGGCGCAAGCAAAATACAGTACACAAACTTCTAAGGAACTACAAATCCCAGTCAAGAAAAAAGTAAGCACAACATGATTGATCTACAAACTGTGTAATGCAGTCGGATTTGAGGCCTTCAATTTGATCGCTTGGAGCAATTGAATCCACGGCAGACTGAGAGAATGATGATAAGAATCAGGGCGACGATGATTCCCAATACAATGAGCTTTATCTTCATGTTCTGCAACCACATCTTTCTCCTCACTTGGGTTCCCTGCTGTCTAAAATCTTGTGCCTGCACACCGCAACTTCCCAGTATTACATCGACGTCTTCAGGCAAAAATTAAGAAATACGGTGCAATGAACACAATAGCAGGCAATAAATTTTGCGGTTGGGATCTCTTCTCGTCTGACAATTAAGCCTAATTTGTGATATTTTTGAAGCTGAGCAGCATTTGAAGAGGATGGGTGCTAGTTATAGCCGATTAAGCATCATGAAGTAGCATAGGCTAGGTGCCTTGTTTATTCAGTGAAAACAAGATTAAAATTCTAATGCTGCCCACTATATTTACTTATTTAGTATGAGTATATAGCATTGCAAACCTGGGAGTGAAGATTCTCTGTTTTGTCAACAAGGAGTTCAATTTTCTCCCCACGATCAAGAACCTGCACGAGAGAGTAATCCAATGAGCCAAAAAATATTGGTTAATGCAAGACACCAAAAAATAAGGAAAAGCAACCAGCTTGACCAGGTAGAAATGCAAAGCACCACAATAAGTACACTACACCTTTTCGATATTCTCCATCATTACTCCTTTAACCTCTGAAACCTGATTTTTCACCTTCGCAAGTTTATCAATCTCATCGGGATGATCCGCACAGTATTGCATGTGATCCTTCAGTTTTGATCTGAATAAAAATGGTGATTCACATTTTGGACACTCAAATACTAAAGACACCTTTGAGGCTTTTTGCACATACCCAAATTCCTTAGTGAGGCTGTTAGCAGCAGCTGTAGCAGCCTTTCCTCCACCATATTTCTTGTTGAAATCTTCTTTAACCCTCTCCAAGAAAGCAATGGGGATTTGCCTTCCAACTGATTCGACAGCCACAATGCAATAAGCTGCAACATGATTAAAAGGTTATTTACAGAGAACACCCCCAAGTCTACTTGTTAATTTCATCTTCCAAACTAAAAATATAACTGACGTCACAAAAATCATAATATGATCTTGATGGCATTCCCACATGCAAATATACCATAAACTAACACCATAACAAGCTTTGGAAGGCATAAAATCAAGCACGAAATAAATTCGCTAGCAAATTCACAAATGAGAATGCATATAATCAAATCAAGTAACCAACTATGTTAAAGATCATTAAAAACATGAAAATGACGTATTTTCCTACAAAGTACGGATATTTATGGATTTGCATATCCATGTGAGATGTATATTTCCCATTTCGAATACATATGACACCCCATGCATAGTTTCTTAATTAAAATTTAAAAAATTGAAAAATATTTTTCTCATCCATATTCCATACACCATTAAAAGTACATTCCATGATGATTTGAGGTATCCTAAGAGGAATTTTCTTGTTTTGATCGGTATTGTAAGAGGAATATTATAGATGCAATCCAAAAAGTGCAATTCTCAAGGTATATCAATTTGGTTATAGAAGCTATTAAGAGTAAACCAATAACCACTTTGCAATTACAACAATCATAAAAGCAATTTTAAGTTCGAATTTCAAGTTCAATGCATCAATAAGACTTGTGTCGTAGAGGCTAAGTATTAAATATCATTCGTAGAGGCTAAGTATTAAATACTATACTGATTTGAGGGGAAAATACCAAACAGTCGTAGAGGCTAAGTATTAAATATCATTGTCTATAAATTTTACTCCGTCCTACTTTTCCGAAAAAGTTGCATCACCATACTTCGTTGTCACGTCCAAAAATTATCCAATATGTGTTTCATAGATCCTACACTTCCAAATTAGGATCAAACCACTGAATCGACAGAGAACAGCAAAGTTACATTATCATATAACAATCATCAATAACTGGTAGCATGACATCAATCGTCTCTCTAGTGCTCCAACGAAAACAACACCATGACGATAAATCAAAAGCATTTCAAAATCAATTGTGAAGCAAGAAATGTTAAGAGTATCGGTAGCCATTTCAAAAGAACCACATAAGCACCAAAGTAGCAAATCTTATACTTCAAATAACAACAATCTAAATACCATAGATGATAAAAGAGAATTAAACACTATGAAACACACTTTGATAAACTCTCTCATCTCATATTGTCTACCGCCTCAAGAACAACCTCAACAAAACCAAAGGTTGCAAGTTCAAATCCATTACCTTGCTAACAAACTACCATTTTCCTCTCCCCCTATTCACACTTCACATTTCCAGATCTCATGAAATTTAACATTCACTTCATTAATACGACACTAACATTTGGAAGCAAAATCCACCCAATCGAAAAACTTCCGTTCAAACTCAAATCCTCCCAACTTGAAAACAAGTAGCCCCAACAACACATACCTAAGATCACAAATTCATAACAACCCCACCACCACATAACTAAGATCACAAATTCACAACACAATTACCTCTCTTCTTCGGAATATCATTCGTTTCATTAACATAACATTAATATCTCCAATCAAACGTTGTCCGAAGCATATACAGACGCAAAACCGCCGAATCCAAAAACTTCCGTTCAAATTCAAAAAAAAAAACCATCCAACTAGCCAATAAGTAACCCCAACCTCAAACACCTAAAATCACAAATCCACAACACAATTACCAAACTCAAGATCCAAATCTCGACGAAATCCACACAACCAGATCGAAACCCACAAGATCCAAACTTTCTAACCAAAACCTCCACCAAAAGCCACCGAATACAGATCGACAAGCTCAGATCCCGGATCCGCCCCTAATTCCCCCAAATCCAACACGAAAATCGAAAAAAATGGGAAAAAGGGGGGGAAGGAGACGAAACTGTAGCCTTCCTCGACGAGGTAGTTGAAGGTGTGGTTGTCGCAGTTGTAGGTGAACTTGTTGTTGGTGGCGGGGAGCTTCTGGAGGCACTGCGACGCGATGCTGGTGAAGTTGCCCGTGAAGCCCGTGTACTCCGCAAGGATCACTGTCCCGCGCGCCACGAAGCTGTAGATCAGCGATTGCTGCCCCATCGTACCCGATCTTCCCAAACCCTAACCCTAATTCGTCAGGAAGATGAGGACGAAGAAGAGGAGAGAGAGAGAGAGAGAGAGAGAGAGGAAATGGAAGTATGATCGGGATTTATTTTATTATTCGTGGATTTGTTTTGTTTGTGGGGTTTTTTTTCATTTTTCTTTTTGAAATTTAAAATTGAATTTTATTTTTTGAAAAATTAGTACGTGCATTTGATAGATTGTATAACATGTATATATATAGTTATCCTGGAAAAATCAAAATCCATTACACATACGTTAACTTTGTTTAGTCGCCATTATGACTTCCAATATTATAGGTAAATTTGCAACTACACCCTACAATAAACACCAACGTCTGCTTATGAAGAGGATCGCGGGAGTGAGCCTTTCGACCTTAAAGGACTAAAGACACTCTTCTAACTCGTATTCGCTCTCTTCCTTCTTCCTTGCAATCCGTTCGAAGTCAAGTGAAGTGTCTTTCATAGGATCCAATAAAGAAAAGACATGTTGTCCTCGACGTGGTCAAATAGAGTATGTGGTCCAATATCTATTACACTTGGCTACTCGATAATGTTGTCAGACACCTTGAAATTGAAGGGTAGACATTTATAATTATAGACGGAGTTTGATAATTTTTGTTTTACTTTTTTTTCTAAACAAAAAAAAATCCATCCTTACATTGGTTTGCCATCGATGGTGGTGCCACTTGAGGGGCAGGGGTCGGCCCCGTTGGATTTTGGATTTGCCTGTTAAAATGCATATACTAATTAGATGGACTATTGATATGGTTAACACCAAGTTAACTATTTATTAGGACACAAAATTAAACAAAGTTACAAAAGGAGAAAAATCAAGTTCCTAATATATGAAGTCCGTAGCATGAATTACATATCTTAGAACAATAGGACTATAGATATATGTTTTTACAATAAAAGGTTGAAAAGTTAAGACAAAAAATTAATTGTTGTGTTTTGCTGCCTCATACAAGCATTTTTTTTCTTCTTACATGTACTCTCGTCAGGTTTGTAGTCTCTATCATATCTATACGTCTATATGTTCATACTCTATCTTGCAACTTTCAAGTTCATCATCACCATACTAGCTTTATACAACTCATGAATTAACTAAACTACAGTTAATTATCATAAGAATCATTCACTTACACACTTTACATGCATACCATATTTATCAATATAAGAATCATTTTACCTTGTCTTTACTATGTTAATTATGTGACATCGTGACAGTAATTTTCCCTTGATTATTCTGGCAGTGCGCCACCTCACATTACGATTGACAATATAGTAAGCCACAAACAACAAACAGCATCAAGGTAAATGATGTTCTAATTTGTGGTGACTTTCTTAACAAGCTCAATCTAATACAATGTCGCTATCCTTAAGGTGGTTGGTCAAATCGGAGGGTTACTTATGTTTCTTTTTTTATTATAATTGGTGTGATGTTAGGTCGAGGTATCAGGTAAGGCTGGCTGTTGACTAATTATTTACTTCTTTGCTAAGTTAATTGAAGTTGATGAGAAAATGCCGCATAAATACCTTTGCTCTGGGTACTGTTGACTTAAAAATGGGTCGTTGATCGAATATATGTGATATTTTATTTCGCGATAATAAAATAATTTCATATCTGAAATATAAAAAAATTGAACTTTTTCTTTTGGTTCTATTTTTATTGTCGGTCAAAATTTCGAACTTAAATTGTTAGGCCTGAACGAGAAGCTCGTTTGGTGGTTCATACAATTTCTTTTTTCATTTTTTATACTATTGTTCATAAGGACAGGACAGCTGGTGGGCACAAGTAAGAAGTCGCACCAATTTCATCTGTCGCTCTCTCTCTTTTTTTAAATATAAAGATCAATATGATGACACGTCTCCAACTTCTTTTATCGGGAGTCAAAAGATATTAGCTTCGTTGACTAATCGTTAATAACGTCCGATACTGTCCGGACAGCTCGATTTTCTCTTTCATTACGTTAACTTTTCTTTCTGTCACGTCATACCAACTCACTCACCTCAAATTTTCCTTAATCATGCCCAAAAACAGTCCAAACGTCCTATATTTTCTCAGATTCATGACATTTGAAGATCAATTTTGGATAAAAAGAAGACCAATTAGGAGTACTTAGGCTACCAAACCGAAAACTGGACAGAAGGAAAAGTTGGGCACCCAAACGGGAGCCTAAGTATGAACTTATACTCGTCCGAGGTACAACTACAAACAAACGCATACATAAAATTATTTAATACTCGGTAGGCACGCTTGTATTTTGTATCTCAGTGGAATCATTTGATCCTTGTATTTTCAGTATTCATCTTCGTGGATTTTTTTTTATCTCTTTGTATTTCAACCTCTTACGTTAACTCACTCGACCAGATTTTCAGACACCACTTCCACAAACAACAAACTAGAGCCTTTAACGAATGCCACATGTATTACTTTTTGAGAAAGGTTGTACATATGTGATATCATCATGAAACTAAGCAAAAAGGTCACGGGAGATGGTACAAGGAGAAATACCTCCACAGTGAAGGCACCTTATTACTTACTGCTAATTTTCTATCATCATCATCTGGAATGAACAAATGATTTATGCTTCTACCTTAATTGGAGAGCAAACGTCATCCTTCCCAACCCCCAAGTAATTATGGATGGAGAAGTAGCATTTGCTATCCACCTAATGAAGAACTCAACAGAATTCTACTGGTTTTGGGCTTTTCTGTTGCATTCATCTCCACTTCTCAGTACCTATTGTAAGGCGTTGGAAACTGCTTCTTGGAGACGGGTCGGCGTGGGCAACTCTGCCTCCTGTGTTGCGGGAGAAGGATGAGGATTTTGGCTCGAGGGTGGATTGGCGAATTTTAGGGGCGCTTAATGGTCGGCTGCTGCTACGGTTCGAGAGCTGGCGGCTGCTGGGATTTAGCAGTGGCCGCTTGCTGAATTCCCCAGAAGAAGTTAGCCGGCTGCTAGCTATCTCGGCTCTCCTTGACGTGCTGCTGTTCCTCGAGAAAGAAGCACGACTTTTCTCTGCTCCAGCAACCTGACATGGGATGGCAAAAAATAAGTCAGAAACAAATCAATTGCAGAACAAAGACATTCCTTGTGAAATTAGATTTTAATCTAGTAGGAGAGCAACAATTAGTTAAGTAATATCACCATAACGAGATCAAATTGTGATTAAAACAACTATAAATATACTCACAGCATCTTTAGGGGACGTAGGTGGACCTTCTGGTAACCTATGCTTGGCATGGTCACCATGGAGACCCGAACCATTTCTTCTTGCAAATGCCTCAACTGCACCCTTGGATCTGTCCCGAGTATCTAGTCCACCTAAAACAGGTAACAAATTTAGTAGCCACGAAAATGATAGAAAAGTGTAGTGTAGTATAAATACCGATACAAGAATGACATGTAGTGATTATATAGTTCTTTTGGGTATTCACGGAAAAGAAAAACCTGGAATTCTTCCTGGCCTTTCTGCAGGAAATCCAACATCTCGACCTATTCTCTGACTTGCCTACAAGGAGGATCATAGAAATAGCCTCAACAACAATAACTGGCAAGAAATGGAAATCTTTAATGAAAAAGAAAAAAATGATGTATTAATACCTGCAATATTGATTCATCACTGATGTGAGAATCCTTAACACTCCAGTCAAAGATATAATCATACTGGTAACCTAAGATGCAATCCAAATCAAAAATCGCATATGATCGAAAGTTTTATACCGAAAACACAAACTGATTTCTTTTCGAAGTCCACTGATTATTTGACATTACCTCTTAGTATCAAAAGAGAAAAAGAGAGGATGTAGATCTATTTGAAAGAAAAATGAATACTTAGAAATTCATGGTAAACAAGTACACACCTTTACGAATAAAAAGATTTCGGAAAAGCCCCTTTAAGTATGAATAATCTGGTTTGTCATCAAACCTCAAAGAGCCACAATAACTAAAATACGACAAGAACTCTGATGGATAAGATTTGCATAACACCTGTTTCATACAAGTTAATGAAACATAATTTCTTAATGACCAGTTTGTATGCAGTTGAACAACTCAAAACAATCTAGAACATCAAATTAAAGCAATACGATGCTCAAAACATGCAATACCGCTGTTGGCGTCAACATTTTCTTTTCTCTGATTTTATCATATTTCTGCTTTTTGTTTCCAGCTTTTAGGCCCTGCCAGGGGAGGCTGATGCACAGTAATCACAGCAGAATGAAAAGGTGAAACTAATTATGTGAAAGGAGATAACAAAGAGAAACCGAAAATATATATTACAAACCTTCCCTTGAGAAAATACATAAGTACATAGCCAAGGGACTCTAAATCATCTCTTCGGCTTTGTTCTGAAATTTAATATAAAAGCATCTGTAATAAGATAATAAGACAGACATGAAAAGAACATTTTTGAAATGAAAACAACAAACTCACCAATTCCAAGATGAGTATTTACACTTGCATATCGAGCTGTTCCTATTAGGCTTTTATTCTCTCTGATAAAAGTGGGGGGCAAAATGTTAATTTTGCAGCAATAAATGTTCAATTGAAAAAAAGGGAAAAATAACCTATAGGACATCTGATGAAATGAGAGAATAGGATATCTTAACCCTTCACATCTTGTTCCGGACAAAAAAAATCTTCAGCTCTTTTTTAAGATAAAAAGGACAAATTTTTGCCTATGGCATCTATTGAACATGATGAGCCATGTGCTCCATCATTTGCTACTCTCACCATCTTAGCCTCCAAACTTGGCCTAGAAACCAAGACTAGCAATTAAAATTAAATATTCAGAAGCCATAAGTTAGCTCCATGTTCTAAGGTCACATTATACAAGGGGCAAACCTTATGGTACGATTTTTGTAGACCTAAAAATTGCAATGCATCGCCTTTTTTCTAGCCATATCATTCACTTTATCTTATCTGTATGTTGGAGGCTAGTAATTTCATTTATGTACTAGAGTTTCTGGAGCACAAATATTTTCCAACTCAAAAGAGAAAATTAGTGTCCATTAGCTCAACAAATGCTCTTGCTCTATGTGGGTTTTTGAATCATAAGATGTCATCTTTGACTTTATTTTGCTATATTGGAATTGAATCATTGTCCATTGTCTGTCCAACATATTTTTAAGATTTTAATGTTATATATTAGCAAAAATGTAATTTGAATGCAACCATACTTCATCCACATTTCACTGTTCTCTGAGGGAAAAAAGGGGCTAGAAGGAGGCTGAAAAATATATTTTTTACAAAATGAGCTGCAAGCTGTGATTATCTTCTTAATATCTATAATATAATATTTAAAAGAGAAAGATATATTTTGCTAGGTTTAACGCTATTCAAAGAACTGGGTTATATGGAAAAATGCACACAACTAGGGCAGTTCCTTAGTTTATAATACAACCATTTCAAAATAACAGGTTGCCAAAAGGAATATGAAATATAGCAACAAATAAACAACATTACCTGTATGGAATGTGCTTGCGATTTTGATCTCTATACTTTTTTCCAAGGCCATAATCAATCATAAAGACCTGTTAAAAATGCACAGCTTCTTATTAAAGTGACTGGAATAATGAAGATTCGACTCCACATTGTGAAATGAGTAGTTCCAGAACTTTACAGATTTATATTTTTTATTGAAGAACTTTACAGAAAATGATATCCGTGGAACCATCGGCTGCATTTTTTAGTTTTATAAAACAATCAGTTACCAAGAAAATTAATGAACATCGAACATCATTTTGCAGGTCTGCCATCTCCCGTGAAATGGTCTTATTCTAATTTCATGAAGCACGGACATAGATAGTACTTAGCATTTACAAAAATTTCGTAGAGCTTAAACACCTAAGAGACTGTTTCATGAATAACTTTGCTAAACGCATAGATTGAAAATGATATGGCTTGGCTTGGTGCACGTATATAAGTGTCAATTTGCTGTAGGCAATGGTTTAATCTTGAGAGAGTACACCAATGGAATGGAACAAAATGAAAAGCAAACCTATGCCTATCTTCAGCATCCTCCATGTCATGTTGGGATTATTGTTAACCCATAACTTTCTCATTTTGTTTTTGAAAACCTTTGACTTTGTAGTAACAATTTTCAAATTTCTGCATTCATGAAGATTTTTTGTCTTCCAAAGATCTTAAGATCTTTAGAACCATCATTAGAACGCTGGAATCTTAAGATCAACATGAGAAAAGGTCAATGTGTAAATGATTATACATGTCAACCACAATGAAGTCAATGACAGAAATCGAAAAATTAATGTTTTCAATCAAGTTAATAGCAAAAATGAAGCAACGCCAAGTAAAATAAAGCATGTTGAATCATGAAACAGCTAACCTTATTTGCTTTGGATCCTAAACCCATGAGAAAGTTGTCGGGTTTAATATCTCGATGCAAAATGCCTTTGGAATGTAGATATTCAATCCGATTTATCTATTTGTATACAATAACAAGAAAAACATTAAATGATTACACATACTAACTTCTAATAAACATGTACATGCACTATATTTATTTGGCTTACTAATTGATTGGCGAGCATGAGAACCGTTTTCAGTGTAAATTTCCGCTTACAATAGTTGAACAGATCTTCAAGGCTTGGTCCAAGAAGATCAATAACCATCACTCTGTAGTCCCCCTCGACACCAAACCATTCAAGATTTGGAATCCCAGCTGGAAAAGCAAAGCACATTAGACGGATTTACTAGAATGTGTTGCTCATTCGAAGAAATGAAAGTTCATATGTACTTACTTCCTCCTTGAAGAATCTTGTACAATTGTGATTCATAATGAAGTTGCGGATGCCTTGACTTTGCGGACTCCTAGAATATAAGATACACACAAAGATAGCACATTAGGATGCAACTTACAAAAAATAGAATGTGGCTTAACATAAACTCCCTTCATCAAGTAATTGATAAATAACAAATTTTCCAGAATTCGCCCCACCCAACACTAGCCTGACTACGATCCACCGACAAAAATTAATATGTATTACACAATAACCAACATTCGATATACGGATAGTCAGATCCATTAGCATTTTAAATAGAAGTAACAAGCAAACAAACTCAACCCACACAGCGGAATGAATCAAATCCTTTCCCAAACCATTGATAAACATCAATTAGCATCACAAGTGTCACAGAGCAACAACCAAAATCCCACTCTATCTACGCATAACCATATGTTGGACAACAATTGTTGTAAAAGATAGTCCAACATTGCTAAACATTAAGGCCATGTTTGGATAGCACAAAATACCATGGGTTTTTAGGAAAACTGCATTTTCGAAAAATACAGTTTCAATCGTACGGGGGTGTTTGGATTACCCTCAATAATGGACTCTAATATGCTTCTATTGCTGAAAACACATTTTTTCGAAAAAAAAAAATGTACTGCCTCTCTTTTTGTCTCAAATATCTTTCTTTGTTTATTATGAAATCTTTGATTTTACAAAAAATACGTTATTTAGCTAAAAACATTAATACATTATTTGAATTGGATGACAATTTGAAAATGCATTTTTGAAATAAAAAATTTGAAACCTCTAGTAACCCAAATGCAGCCTAAAAGTGTGCAACACTAATTATTAAATCTGGATCCACCATCCACTACCTGAATGCTCCAGTTTTCTTAAGGTGGTCGATCAATCAAAATTCACAATAACTAGCATCGAACACATTACCATCTCAATCACAAAAACATAAGCCAAGAACGTACCAACTTAACAGCCACTTGAGCTCCACTTTTGACATCAGTACCTGCACAAAACCCCAGTCTCCAAACCTCAGCATTACCTCAAAATCACCCAAAACCAAATCAACCAAACCCTACCCAAATAAAGCTCCCCGAAAGATCCGCTCCCGATCTTCCTCCCGAGCTTGTACTTCCTCCCCACAACACAATCCATCTCCCCCGAAAAATCCCCAAAATCCAAAAAAAAACTCCTTTTGGAGCCGAAAAGTTCCGATCTTTGGGGAATTCGTGGGGTCGAGCCTATATCGGCGGGCGGGATCCGCCGAACCCTAGCGGTTGGGGGCGGGTTTGGGATCGAGGCGGGTCGGGATTGGGAGTATTGGGCGAGTCAAAGTGGTCAAAATCGGAGTGATGGAGAAGAAATTGATTTGGTGCGATTTCGGGGAAGGTGTTGCTTGTAGACGTAATTTGGTGGAGATTCTCTTTTGTCCTTTGTTTTCTTTTCCTTTTGGTATTTTAACTAAGTTTGGTATTTTAACTAACTTTTTTTATTGCAGTTTCTTATCAAAAGTTTACTCCTTGTATTTACGCTATTTACTCTCACTGTATTTACACTATTTACTCCTTAACAGTAATCTTTTCACACTACTTTCTCTTTCCTCTACTCACTTTATTCTCCATTATTTTATATTTTCCCTCAAGAATCAATATACAACTTAATTCATTTACAACCCTTAACGTAATTAATTAATAATTTCGAAAATTAATAATAACTTAATTATTACAAAAATTATCATTTTTAGTTGGTCTATAAAATATTATGATTTTTAGTTACTTATATTGTTCATTTGTTTTTTAATTTAATTTTAGTTTCACAAAAAATTAGTTCAATAATAATTTAAATTAGATTAACAATTGTTTAAATTAGTTGAGAAAATTATTGAAAAAATTAATCATAATAACTAATAATATGTAATTAATAAAAAACAAAAAAAATTAATGAAGTGGGACCCACTCAATGGGACTGTAGTTGCACGGGAACAATGTCATGCCAAGGGGTGTGCGGGACCGGATCCCCTATTGAGGGAATCCAGGCCGGATCGTGCTCTGGTGCACGATCCGAAGGGAACCCCATGGGGGTGCCCTAAGCCACTAGGGTATGATACTCGGTAGATTTGTCAATTTCGGACATGACACCGCGCAATATGATGACACGATTTTACACACACAAAAAAATCACATGATTGAAATGTTTTATTATTATGATTTGTGAAGAAACAAATATAAAATAATTGGCTTATGATTTGACACGAACATGATGTCATTACACAATATATATTTTTTACAAGAAACTGACACAAACTACATCTTTTGTTAGATAATCAATTATTTTTTACTTGATAATGTCAATAAAGATGTTATTTATAATGAAAATATCAATATAACATATTATTTAACTATTTTCAATCTAAACATGATATATATATATATATATATTTTCAATTTGTGTTATACCCGATAGCATAAAAATCTGTCACAACCGCAAAACTGTCTGACACGATAGTACACAAAAATAACACGATATTGTCATATTGTCTAATTAAGTGGATATTGGTATATACTCATTTAAGTTTTGTTGAACTTGTACCTGCTTTATACCTATTTAATAAACATTTATGGCGGTGGATCAACTTGTCTAAATTCAACTTCTAGATATATAACACATGAATCACACCAATTAATACATTAAAAAAATTAAAAAATCAATTAATAATCATAAGAAATATAACATCAATATGCAAAACTACCATTAAATGTTACATTTATTGGTATATCTTTATAAGGTATAAATGTATTAATATAATTAAAATATTGAATGGGTAAATGATGAACAAGTATGAGTAGAGTCATAACGCCTCATTTATTAACTTGGTAAGGGTAAAACGGATACGGGTAAACAAATATAAATTTATAAATGGGTAAACAAAATATAGACGCACAGTGGTGGCTAAACGAGTTAATCCACCTCAGTTAAACGTTACGACTACAATAATCTAATATTATATAGGTCGTCCTAGATGAGTTTTCAAATTGCTTGAGTTTGAAATTGTTACCGTAGGATGTTTGTATGAGTTGTTTTCCATTGATTTTTCTAAGATGGGTGATTTGGCTTGTATCTTGTAGACGATTCCAAGAGGACTAAAGGAAGAACATCAAAGACTTGTGGAGTTGTAAGACAAAATACGCACTTTAAATAACTTTCTAAAACACAAAAAGACATATTTAGCATGAGAAAATATGACAAATAGTACAAAGGAGCGGTATTGAATAAGTAGTTAAATACGTCAACACATTTGGTAGCTTGCAGCTTGACGACCTCCAAATTAAACTTCGCCATCTAAGATATGCTAAGCAATTTTGAACGATTTGTTCTTTTAACATTTTCAGACTAAGAGTGACAAGCATTCGTTTTTTCACCTTATTGCCTATTTTCCCGTTCCAAAAGGAGATTCGCATAGCTTTAGAAAGAAAAAAGTGCCAAATAGAAAATCAAAACCAAGTCCAAATGAATAAACAATTGAGCAAAAAAACAAGAACAATATACTTCATTCCTAGAGTTTTTTGTTGGATGATCCAGAATTTCCGAATACCTAAAATGAATGTTGGATAAAAATCGGAGGTGGTCCAACGTTGTTTGTACCTAGCGTGCACTTTCAAGAATTATAAAACCATATTTCCTGATATTGTGATTATAAAGTAAGAAATCACACCTCATACAACACAGAGTTACACCTCCTGAAACAACACGAAGTGTTGAACCCTTGACCCATAGTTGGGAGACTACTTCTCTAACATCCCCAAACAGCGGAAAATTTAAACTTTTAAAATCAAGGAAAACACGAGGATAAAACCATCAAGAGTGAGGACATTACTGAAAGAAATACCCAAATACAACAGGTACACCATAATACATAAGAGTTTGTCAAAAGAGTGATTACATCAGAATACGTAATACATAAAACACGTAATCACGACAACCTAAAATAGGCAGACAACAGGATCCAGTCCCAAAGTGCAATCTCCTTCGGTCACCACCCGCCGGAACCTAACGCGGTCCTGAAAATAATCATAACAACAATGCCTGAGTTTCCATACGGAAACCCGTATGACAAGCTCACATATATGCCCTAACATACTAGTATAACATGACATGAAATACAAAGCAGTAAACAACATTCCCACAAGGGCAAAATCGGACATCCGTCCTGCAATCGTTCCCGCTACCACACAGGCCCCGCGGTCTACAACCGCCACCACTGCCACACAGGCCCAACGGTCCGCAACGTCGTCGTCGCCACACAGACCGCACGGTCCACAACCACCGGTACCACACAGGCCACAGCATTGCCGCCGCCACACAGGCTGCACGGTCCAAACATCGGGTCCCCATAGAGACCTACCGTAGGCACATATGGTCTAGCGGATAGTACGCAACACATCCACACGCGCGATTACACAAGCCAAGGGATCGGTGAGGAGGCGTTCGCACTTCCGCGCAGGTAGAATCAGATCTGAAAACATCGTGGTCCACCACCACACCAACGGAGCTGTCGCTCAGGTCGGTCCATCACCGGCACCACACAGGCCGCACGGTACCTCACTCGATAGGTGCCCAATCGAGCTACCTGTCGGAACACATCATCGGCAGTCCATCGCCGCAACCACACATGTCACGCACGATCCTCCCTGCCGCCACACAGGCCACACGGGGCCCTCCTGCCGCCACACAGGCCGCACGAGCACGTGCAATAACTGTCATCAAGGCCAGTCAAACATATCCGCCACACAAAGGCCAGACAATCGACAGATCTGAACCAAAGTCCGCAGGGTCAACGAGCTCCACGTGCAGACACCAACTCCGCCACTATAAAAGTAGGGCAGCGGCCTCCGTACCATCCATGTCGGTAGTCACTTCACCCAACGACAGCTGTGTGTCTACTGAAGTAATGGGAGTCGCAATCCCTCAGGCTGCTACTCTACAATGAGTCCTATCAATCCATCATATTAGTCACAATCCATACATGGAGGTGACGCGTCCCGGACACCCACACACTTCCACACGGCGGTCCCTGGGCAGGCACACACAACGCGCCCACCGTCACCTCCCGGCTCACGCACAAGGCGAGGACACGGGTTTCCGTAGACAGAGTTGGCGTCCTAAGCGGAACCAGGAATTCTGTCCTGTGCAAAACGGACGACCGAAAGAGTCAACTCGGTCGACCGTTTCCTCAAGGGAATCGGTCGACCGAAAGTCTGAAACGGTCGAACTATTTGCGCAAAACATAAGCCCCAACGGTCTACCGAAGGTCTAAAACCGGTCGACCGAACGAGGTCAAAATCTGGAGTCTGGTCAACGTCAAAATCAAATCTATCGGTCGACCGACTCAGGGGTCTCGGTCGACCGAAACCTACCAGGGCATCCTAATATTTCTAAGTCATAAAACGGTCGACAACACACAGCAATAAAAGGTCCAGTACACTTAAGTTCTGGTCGACCGAACACAAGGACCCGGTCGACCGAAACACAACAGACAGTCAAAAAACACTACGTTCGGTCGACCGTCCGAGGGACCCGGTCGACAGTCAGACGTCTTCAACCTCACGTCAGCCAAGGTTATACGCCGATTCCTCATCGTCGGTGAGGTCTCTGACCTCCCGCGACCGACCAAAACATCACCCCAACGTGGGTGATCACTAAATGTCTCTAATGCAAGAACTTGGCATACCTCTCTTTGAAGAACGACGAAGAACACCGGAGAACACCGCCTTGCTTGCCTCCGACGATCACCACCTCGCACTGAGCTCTCCACCGGTCCCAATCAACGCACGCACGATCACCACCGGAGCTCGAGTGCAACAGGAGAGGAAGAGATGGGTGGAGAGAAGAATGAAGAGAGGAAGAAGAAGAAGAAGAAGAAGAAGAAGAAGAAGAAGAAGAAAAGGAAGAGGAGAAGGAAACGTTAGTTTCCTCTTAACCAAACCAAGCCATCACCTCAGCCGCACCCTACACCCCGCAGCCACTGTTCATTCATGCCTCCATTATTCCTTCCCCCAAGTCCCATGCAAAGCCTCTCCAATTAGCACACCTAATCACCATTAGATCCTAGGTAAGGTTAGGGTCATTACAACTTCTCAACCAACTGGGCTACCGCCACTTGGGTAGTTTATGGAATATGTTCAATATTTCTCTTTAGAGGGCATTTCGAATACATAGAACGTATTGTCACCTTCAATCTCATGAACTATTTAAGCTTTCCCTACATCTTCAAGCTCACCAAGAAGACCAATACAAGGAATGTTAAGATGCAAGCAAATATCATTTCGTCTTCGACGGAGTTAAAGGAATTTCATCACCTCTTGCATTTTGTTTTTGTTTTTTTTTTTGTGGCAAAAAAAACCTACCTCACAAAATTGAAGGGAATGTGCGTTAACAAGAGTATAAGAAATAGTGTCAACTTGAGAAGCCGAAGTGCTATGAATTCTTTTTCTTACACCTTACTAAAAATTAGAGAACACATTATGACGACGCACTATCCTTGTCTCCTTGAATATACCATCACGAATTTAAAAGAGATCGAACAAAAATCCAACTGATCATGAAAAAAGATATATAAGACCCATAATCCAACTAGCTCCGAGAATACTAGAGCTTAAATGCAAAACGTCCTATATGATTTATATGTTGTTGCCCGAAAAGATTGCGATTTTTACGGGGATAATTACGAAATACAAATTTTATTTTTTGAGTGTCTGTAAGTTATATTCTTTCCGAATTCTGAAATATTTAGAAGACTAGATCGGTCGTCACAATTATAAAATTACCATTAGTATATTATATCTACAATAAACTATATCTTCTTTTACTTGTAGAAGTATATTGGACTTAGCCTCCCTATTGACCTGATATTGGTCATCCTTTTTACATAAAAAATAGTCTATTATATATTAATATATTTTGTTTTAGCTTTCTTGAAAAATGGTTTTGCCTGTTCAACCAACGCACTTGAATATGACTCTTCTCCTAGTCTTCTCCAGCTAAATTACAATTTGACCCTCTGAATTATGCATTGGTATCACTTTGCCCCCCTAAACTTTCAAAGTTAACAGTTACCTCCCCTGAACTTTAATTTTGTAACATTTTGCCCCCCTGAACTTCAAAAACTCATTATTTAACACACATTCGACGTTTTTTTCATATTTTTTTGTTGTATCCCTAATACACTCCTAAACCTATATTTACGTGAAAGTTTGGATCCAAACGGAGGTCGGATATGGTTGAAATTTGGGTCGGTTTGACACTCAATCCGACCCAAATTCCAACCATATCCGACCTCCGTTTGGATCCAAACTTTCACGTAAATATAGGTTTAGGAGTGTATTAGGGATACAACAAAAAAATTAGGAAAACAACGTCGAATGTGTGTTAAATAATGAGTTTTTGAAGTTCAGATGGGCAAAATGTTACAAAATTAAAGTTCAAGTGAGGTAACTGTTAACTTTGAAAGTTTAGGGGGACAAAGTGATACTAAAAGATAGTTCAAGGGGTCAAACTGTAATTAAAGGCTTAAACATATGCACTCCATCACTCTCATCCTATTGGACTTATTTTGTTATGAAAAATAAGCATATGGGTGGTGAGCATGATTTGTATTTTGTAGGCACAAAAGTATGACAGGTGTCTTGTTGCTAACTAAGTAGTACCATTATTACACCAATAGGAGCAACAAGTTGGTGGTTTTTTAATTGTGAATTTGTCAACAAAAAAATGAATTCCAGTGGGTGGATCATGTCTTGGAATTAAATTACAACAATGTGGGAAATTTTCAAAAACTTTTGATTTTGTGGTACTTTAAATATCAGAATAGTTAAGATCAAGTCCAATCGATTGAAAATGCATGTACCACTTGGTATCTTGAAGCATCAAGATTTTGGAGTATCAAAAGAAAGAAAAAACTGTTTTGAGTCTTCTTATTTCTTAATGTTTTTTATAACAGTAAATCTTCTTTATTTTAATTGACGTAATATTTGCAAGACATCTTTAACTTTTGGGTTAATTACGGTTTGACCCCCTGAACTATACATTGGTATCACTTTGCCCCCCTGAACTTTCAAAGTTAACAGTTACCTCCCCTGAACTTTAATTTTGTAACACTTTGCCCCCTTGAACTTCAAAAACTCATTATTTAACACACATTCGACGTTTTGTTTCCTAATTTTTTTTGTTGTATCCCTAATACACTCCTAAACCTATATTTACGTGAAAGTTTGGATCCAAACGGAGGTCGGATATGGTTGGAATTTGGGTCGGTTTGAGTGTCAATCTGACCCAAATTCCAACCATATCCGACCTCCGTTTGGATCCAAACTTTCACGTAAATATAGGTTTAGGAGTGTATTAGGGATACAACAAAAAAAATTAGGAAACAAAACGTCGAATGTGTGTTAAATAATGAGTTTTTGAAGTTCAAGGGGCAAAGTGTTACAAAATTAAAGTTCAGGAGAGGTAACTGTTAAATTTGAAAGTTCAGGGGGCAAAGTGATACCAAGGTATAGTTCAGGGGGTCAAACTGTAATTAACCCTTAACTTTTTGTTGTTAAGTTTGGTGTCCCTGTAGTGTCTCAAAATGATGTAAACGCAGTTTCTAAAGCTTTGCATAATCCACACATGTTTGGTCATGAAATTAATTTGCCAGCTGCTTTCTGATCAATCAAAGTCCCAGAGTAATAGCAATGTGAAATCCTCACCTAACATTAGGTGAGTTAGGTGGATTTTTTGTTTTCTTACAATAAGGATGAAAATTGAAAAGCAAATCTAGAGCCAAACTCTAAATTTGGTAACATGAAGCCAAATGTGTTAGATATATATGTTGGATTATTGAGTTTAGACTAGGCCTATGAATAACTCAATTGAGTAAATCCAATATTGAGTTGAAGATGAGAACTATTTCCCATGTCACCATGTGTCATGTGTTCACCTCACTTTTAGTCTCACATCGATGAATCTAAAAAGTTGGAAGATGTTGATAAACATCCTCTTCACTTAACCCTTTGTAGGTGGAAAGAGATGAGAAGAGAATTCTCCACACACGCACCTGTCCGCCCCGTCCGGGTTGGGGTGTGGCGTTGCGTTGCGTTACGGCGGGGGGTTTGGTGGAAATTAGAGGTTTTAGCCTCAGGGTGATGGATGTATCTTTTTTGGACGTCATGTTTATTACTTTTTGCAATCAAGTCCTTGACTGTTACAAAATTATACATACATATATATATATCACAGGTTTGTTTCATGATGTTTTTATTATTCTCATTCTCTCTCTGCGAAAACCGTCCATCTCCGACGATTTTCGGTCCCTCAAAGTTCTCTTGCGATCGATTCTTGCGAGGTTCTGCGTTGTTTTCATGGTCTGTCGACTCCGGAGTGCGCCTGATCGATGGTGAGACCGTTCTACCCTGGGAGAAAACCGGCAGACTGTCAAACACACTGGTATGTGAGCCGATATTTTCTCTGAGGCAAGTTGTGATCCGACGACTCGGTATTTGAGGTCCTCTCTCATCAATGTTTCTTCTTTTTTTGTTTTCCTAAACATGTTGGTTTTATCTGTATCCTTATGGAATATTTATTCGACATATGTAAACCGTTATATGACATGAATCTATTAGTAATTGTTTCAACAATATACTATGACATGTGAACGAGACATTCATTTTTGTTGATAAAAAAGAGAAATACAAGATGGGAGTAAAACACAACATATATGCATTTGCGAATTAATCCAATAGAGAATGGTTTGATCGTTTTTATAAGCGCATAGATTCATAGTGCATACCCAAGTACTTTATGTTTTATATTTGTAGATATTTAAAAAAATGTAAATGGCATGTATAATGTAGGCAATATGGAAACAAATCACTAGGTGGGAATAAAACACAATCACCACAGCTCGATCACTCCAATGGCTATATGTCAACTATTTCCAACAAATATTTAGTTCTAAAATTTAGGGAACTACTAAACGTCGCCCCAAAACTACTTAAATCGCCCCTTGAAATTACCAAATTGCCCTTAACAATATATTTAATACCCATATCGTCCCGTGTCTTTAAACAAGGTTATTGACTCAGTTTTACTAACATTCCTAGTACCAACACCACGAAAATGTCTGGCGAAACACCTAGACCAGGCGAAGTAACGGAGGCGGATTTTTTTTTCCGACACGAGCGTCTGGCTAAGACGCCTGTACCATCGTGGAGGCGTCTGGCTAAGACGCCTCCACCATCGTTGAGGCGTCTTAGCCAGACGCCTCCACGATGGTGCAGGCGTCTTAGCCAGACGCCTATACCATTGTCTAGGCGTCTGGTTAAGACGCCTCGACCATGGTGGAGGCGTCTTAGCCAGACGCCTCCACGATGGTACAGGCGTCTTAGCCAGACGTCCCATTTTTTTTAATTTTTTTTTTCAAATTAAAATTATACGGTGTGTTATCTCAAATTATTTGACGTTTCTTTGCAAGTTTTCGGTGGTAACCGGTCGGATTACAATGAGTTTTTTTGCAAGTGATAAAGATTCAAAAAAATTCCAGATCCAACATTTTTTAAGTTCCAAATCCCCCGGTGGTAAAACATCATGACTTACAAATACCACCTCGACAGGTCGTTCGGGGTGGCAAGGGGGCAGCGCCCCCTGGAAATTTTTTGGATTTTGAAATTGTTGGATCTGGAAATTTTTGAATTTTCGGTGTACCGAAGAGGTATCGGTCATCCGAATATAGTAATTATTAACTTATTAATTAATTTAACAATTATCTAAATTTATAATCATTTATCTTTTTAAAAAAATAATAAAAAATAATAAAAAATTACGGGCGTCTGACGGAGCCGCCCCCACGTAGGAGGGGGCGTCTGGCTAAGACGCCTTCCCCATGGAGGAGGCGTCTTACACAGACGCCTGTCCCATGGGCGGAGCGTCTGGGTAAAACGCCTCCCCGATGGGTAAGGCGTCTGGGTAAAACGCTGCCCCCATGGGGAAGGCGTCTTAGCCAGACGCCCCCTCCTACGTGGGGGCGGCTCCGTCAGACGCCCGTAATTTTTTATTATTTTTTATTATTTTTTTATTAAAAAGATGTTAGATGTTTTACCAGATTCGAGTACACTGGGGCGTCCGTTAGTTCATTACTGACCTCCAAAACATTATTTTTTATGATTATAAGAGGAATATGAAGAGAGATGTGTGATAGGAGGGTAAAATGTCGCGTTATAGCAGTAGAAATGAGAGAAGGGCAAAATGGTAATTTCAAGGGGCGATTTAAGTAATTTTGGGGCGATGTTTAGCAATTCAGAAAATTTAAGCAATCCGCAACTAAAGTTGGTAGTAACAATTGTAATTTAGTCAAGAAAACTTTGCAACTAAAGTTGGTTAAAGAATGATAAAACATTGGTAAAGAGCAGCACATAATGTAGCCCACGAGCCATTAGTAGGCTTGAGGCCTACAAGATAGTCCACCAATGCATTAACAAAGTGTTTTGATAAGTCTATCTATCATTTATCTATCGTCTAGTTTAGTTTGCATTCATAGGGGACGAAATCATGTCGTTTGTAAAATTGTTAAGTGTTCGGTTTTCAATGCTTTCAAACTATTTCATTATAATTGGTCATGCAACCATTTTAGTTAACAACATTCACACGGAAGAGATTTCGTCTAATAGTTTTAATTTGCCTCCTCGTAAAATCGAAATTAGCACACCAGAGAGTTCTGAAAATTTTCAAGTGAATGTATAAGTACTTACTATTATAGTATTATTATAGTTTGTTTTTAAGTTAACATAATTACTATTATTCTTACTCTTGAGTTTCCTATGGATCCACCTCTAGCATACGGTGTTGTATATTGGGCTTACCTCATTCGGCATTGCTTTTGTTTATTTGATTGCGGTAACTTTTAATTTTATATTAGCTAATGAATTGTAGTCATCTTTAAATATAAAAAAGACACTAAGATTAAAAATGATGCAGTGGGGATTTGGAATTATTGGTAAGATTGTAGATGTTTATTTGTGTTAGGAAACAGTGCGTCGATCTGAAAGACGGAATTGTGAGAAAAATCACCCTGAAATAATCAATAAATAAGCAAACCACACCGCAACAAACCCACGACACCAAATATACGTGAAAAATCTAATGGGTAAAATCACAGGCGGTGATGACAAAGTTTCACCACGTACGACAACCTTATAAAGAGGAGGACAAAGTGGAGAAGAAATTTTGGCAGAAAGTTGAGTCTTGGATGGTTCACATCTCCAATGACAAGGACTCCCCATTCTCCAATACTATAAGAAGATGATGACTAAACTTAATCTCCATAATAGAGTTCGTCCTTGTACCATAGAAGGTAAAAAATGTTATATACTATGGCTAAGAACCTAAACATGGTTTAAAAGTACCCAAAATATTGCAGTCATAGGCACAAAAACAGTCGTCCGTTTGACCAGCAGGACCGTTTTGGCCAGTGCAGGAAAACACACAGAAAATTCTGTTTTGTAGAAACAAATGTTGTAAAATTTACCCGATGTAACCAACATATTCCTTGGTGTAAGACTCGAAAGCGGAAGCGTTTAAAAATTTGTCCTCCTCCACAAAACAAACTCGACACCATAGAACGACGAAGACGGTTCGACGCACACTTGGATTAGTGGGACAACAATGTTTCCTCACCTTAAGCCTTCCGAAATAGAGATTCCTTGTGGGTATGCTAAATCTCTTTCTAGCATAAGGTGAAGGACCAAGTGCCATGTTGTCGTCCTTATATAGTTGGTCCCATAACCAACTAACATCCCCTCACCTTAAGATGCATCCCTCATCGTCAAGATAACTAATCATGACATCTTTTCACTACGGTAACTAACTACATATCTTATTAGAAAATACATCTTTAATATAATAGTGACAAGTATCTATCAATGAGAAACACATTATGCCAACAACAAATGCTTGTTTGTCAGGCAAACTTATGTCTTGAGATTAGACATAAGTTTTTTTGAAATTAGACACACATCCGATCCAGGAAATCTTGAAATTTTCAACTAAAGTTGTGTCTTGAGATTAATTAGGCACACATCCGATCCAGGAAATCTGGAAAAAAAAATAGACATTTTTTATTACATGCTTATGTCTGATTGTGAGGTGTTTTGAAGGCACAAAACTAACAATTTACTTCAGAAATTAGTCAGAATTTGAGATTAATTGGGTTAGCTTGTAGCTTGTGTTTTACTTTTCTCTTAGGGCTTTTTGCTATTCTGGCACTCGAAAATAGTCAATTTCCCAAAATACCATCAACTTACAACTATTGTCTTATATGTCATTCAAAAATATTTTTAACATCCAGAATGTCATTATGTTTTTGGATTAATGCTGATTTGTCATTCCATTAACTTTTACCGTTAATGATGTTATTATTCCGTCAACGGGCGTTAAAAATATTAATATTTAATTGTAAACTTTACAATTTCACCATGAAAACTTAATTAATTTGTTTCTCATCTCTTTCTTTTCCCCCTCTCCTCTCTTTTCCCTCTCTCTTTCATCTCTCTATCGTCTCTCTCTTCTCATTCATCTCTCTCCCTCTTCTTTGGCTCTCCTCTCTCTTTGAATAATAGAAAGGAGAGAAAGGACAAAGAGGAGAGAGAAGATAGAGGACAAAAGAGAAGAGAGAGGACAAAGAGGAGAGAGAAGAGAGAGGAAAAAAGGGAGAGAGAAGAGATGACAAAAAGGAGAGAGAGAGGACAAAGAGAAGAGAGGACAAAGAGGAGGGAGAGAGAAGAGAGAATGAAATGTTTGTTAAGTTTTTTAGGGTGAAATTGTAAATTTTACAATTAAATATTAATATTTTTAACGTCGTTAACGGAATAGTAACATCACTGACGGAAAAAGTTAACGGAATGACAAATCAACACCAATCCAAAAACATAATGACATTTTGGATGTTAAAAATATTTTTAAGTGACATACAAGACAATAGTTGTAAGTTGATAGCATTTTGGGAAATCAATTGTTTTCGAGTGATAGAATAGCAAAAAACCCTTTCTCTCTTGTCTTGTCGGTATAAGTTTTAATAATTCTCTTTTAAAAAGTGTTGAAACATTGAACAACCAGGGATTTTCAATCATAGCTAGGGGTGTAAACGGATTGGTTACGGGTCGGTTATTCCTCTACCTGTACTTGTACCCGGCTAAATTAGCGAATACGGATATATACCCTGTCAAAAACATGTATACCCGTACTCGACCGCGGGTATGGGGCGGGTAAACGGGTATAATATATAATATATAAAAATGTAATATATAGTATATAAAATATATATTATATATATAAATATATAATATATAACAAATAAAATTTATAAATTTATAAATAATATATTACATAAAAATATATAATATATCTTAACGGGTATACTGATAAACGAGTATGGTTAATACGTATACCTATACTCGACCCGTTTATTAACCAGATAAACGGGTATGAGTTTTGTACTCATACCCGATCGGGTATTATCCGTCCCGTTTAAACTCCTACTCATAGCTTGTAAGTTAGATGGTCTACTTGACTTATAACCCCATTAATTAATTAAGAAAATGTGGTTATCTTTGCGCAACTAATTTTCTCTCGATCTTGCTGACCTCAGAAGAACATAAAATCACAAACTATATTTGTGTTTGCTGAAACACTCGACGTCTCATGGCAACCAGCCTACAATTTCGAATCATATGGTTCCAAACCGACACCATTTTTTTTATTCTTGTAGGGAATAAGTTCAAGATGTCGAATCTCCTGTTAAAAAACATAACGGTTTTCTCTTGCTTAAATGTCTATATAAAATTATAAATGCCAGAATGGTTGCCACATGTCCACGTTTTCTTCACCACTCAGAAGATTGTTTCGGAATGGATATAAGAATTGAAGTTGTTTTCAAATGAGCATATGCATAAAGCAACTCTATTAATGGAGAACCATGGTTTTCGAAAAATATGTTTCTTTAAATGAATGGACAACCCATTTGGGTACCGATCTTTAAGAGCACATTTAACAGCGCCCGGGCTACCCCTGGGCGCCCTGCACTCTCTCTCTGCCACGTCAGCTTCTCTCTCTGCCACGTCAGCTCACCCAACCCACCCAAAAAATCCCCTTATCCATGCCCAGGCTACCCCCACCCACCCTACACTCTCTTTCATCTACATCATTTCTTAATTAAACAAATTTAATTCTCACACAACATTTAACAAAATACATTATATATAAATCTAATTCTAATTACATTATAATTATAATTCGCGATATACTTATTATTACTATTAATTAATTAACAATATTAATCACTATTAAACACAAAATTTTGAATATTTGAAATTTGAATATTTGAATTTCGAAACGCGTGTGACTGCACAGTATACGCGTGATTGCACAGTATACGCGTGAATCAAAAGTAGTCCGCGTGAATCTACAGTATACGCGTGAAACAAAATAGTCCGCGTGAATGTACAGTATACGCGTGAAAGAAAAGTAATCCGCGTGATTGCACAGTGTCTAATTTTTTCTCTATATATACCCTACACAAAAATCACCTTACACCCCATATCTCTTCCACAAAACTCAAAACTCAACTTACATCCCATATTTCTCCCACAATGTCTTCTCCGGAGTACAATCGTTCCCCCCCTCCTCCACAATCAAATCCGCATCCACGCTATCCACAACCATATCCCTCACGTCCATTTTACCAACAACCATTCCAACAACCCGACTTCTCCCAGTACGCACCACCATTCCCACCACCTGACCAAAACTCATCATTCCCACGATTCTCCCACTACGCATCCCCAGATCAAAACTTACCATTCCCACAATACTCACAATATGCACCACCATTCCCTTATAATCAACCGCAGTTCCAGATGTTTGGCCGACCCTTGTCTCAAAATAGCCGCCATAGTATGGCGAACACTGAAGATGAGGGTAACGACGACGATGAGTCCCCACCACGACACACCCCCACACCACCATCCCCACCTCCACAGCGTCGTCACCGCAAGCAAGTCCAAACTGCCAAAGCCAATCCGAAGTTGTGGACCACAGCTGAGGACGAGAGACTTGTCTCTGCATATATGGAAGTCAGTTGCGATGCGGTGACAGGGACAAACCAGAAGTCTACTTCATTGTGGACTAGGGTGAAACGTGTGTACGACATCTCCGTGGAAGGCACAGGCCTACCCGAAAGGAACGCAGAGTCCTTAAAAGGACGGTGGAGGAGAATCATACCTGCTGTGAACAAGTGGGTCGGGTGCTTCGATCAGGCATTCCGACGGAAAAGGAGCGGCCAGAATGACGACGATGTTGTCCGACAAGCGCACGTGATCTACGAGCGAAATCATGGGCCTAGTAAATTTCTTTATTTTGATGCTTGGGTTATGTTGCGTAGGTACCCAAAATGGGAGAGTGTGATCTCCGGAGCTAATGCCGTGCGTGTTGACTGGGAGTCCCCGGAGTTGCACGATGAAAATAGTCCCCAGTCAGGAAGCCTTGGGAAAAGAAAGAGCACGGACGGCTCGAGGACGCAATCACCCTCGGATGCAGAAGAGCCGATGCCGGAGTCGTCTACACGCCCAGAAGGTGTGAAGAAGGCTAAGAAAAAGGCTAAGAGTGCATTACGCCCCGAAAGAGACACCGATGTTAGAGAACTTGCACAACAGATGCGATACACCGCCCAAGTCAGAGAAGATGGTTTCTCTAAGCAAGAGGAGTTAGCGGAAAGGAATTTCCAGAGGCATTTAATAAAAAATAAGTTGGACATGCTTCACTCTCTAATGAGGAAGGACAACCCGACGGAGAAGGATCAAAAAGTAATCGATAAACTTCTCGCCTGGGCAGAAGAGAATGGGTACGTGTAGTTTGATGTAGTCTGTATTTCGTATGGTTTGTATTTCCCTTAGCTTGTATTTCGGGTTGTAGTAGTCCGTATGGTTTGTATTTCCCTTTAACATATGTTTGTATTTCGGGTTGTAGTAGTCCGTATTTCGTATGGTTTGTATTTCCCGTGGTTGTATTTCGTATTTTAGTATTATTAATGTATTGTTGTTATGGTATTGTTGTATTAATTTTTTTTCTATTTAACTTGAAATTGTTGGTTCTGGAAATTTCTTAATTTTAATTACTTACAAAAAATTATTACCCCACATTTATAACAAACACCAATCCATTAATAACAAAACCAAAACAAAAAAAAATTCAAATTTTTTTTTTTTTTAACCAATGGGAGGGGGACACGTGTCCCCCTCCCATGGGCGCCCGGGCGTCTGCCCGGAACGCCCACCGCCCGGGCAAGCGCCCGGGCGGGTGGTCCGGGCGGGCGCCCCACGGGCGCCCCGCCCATTAACGGGGGGGCGCCCGGGCGCCCGACCAGGGCGCCCGGGCGGGGCACCCCCGTTAAGGGTGCCCTAACAGAAGACTCCTTAAGGTGTGATTAATATTTAAGAAATTCATGAAAGTTTGAAACTTCATTTCCATGTTGAAGTGGGAGTTTTGGAAAGTCTTAAGTACATATTTTTAAATTATGGAAGTTCTCCTGAAACTCAAATCCTATAACTTTATTTTTTAAAGTTTTCTAACCTTTTAATAATGCAAAAGTCATTTTGAAAATTTAGTTCCCCATTTTCTTAATATTTTCTTGATTACTAATCACACCCTTATCATTGGAATATTCAATGTAATTATTTTCTCTCTTTTTGTTTCAATAAAACATTCAATGCCATTTCATTCGATAATGGGCATTTACAATATAGGTACGTACAATGTGTTGTGGTTAAGAAGCCGTGGGTTTTAGATTTTAATTAAATCTAACTTTTGCGTGCTATTCGTAATTATCGTGATTTAATTAGATTAAGTCATTGTAAAAATAGTTTATTTAATAGTTCGTGTATTTTTGTGATGAAATAGAAAATGTGGTAAAAAGAAAAGATATGGAGGAGAAAGAGTGTTGAAAGTTGGGTTGGGGTTAAGGATTGAAAAATATGTTGAATTGGATTGTAGGTTGCATAATATTTTGTGTTGACGTGACAGAGAGAAAAACTGTGAGGGATATGTAGAGTTTTATTTACTTGCCTACCCATTAAAATGTCAATTTTTAATCATCTATGTATAAAAATTAACCTAATACATTTTTATGTACCTAAGTTGTTTATATACCCATCCGTAAGCGTGAGATTCCACCTCCATCCAACATCAAAGAAGCGGTTTTGATTCAAGAATTTGAATTCAAGATTGTCAAAGTTAAACACATCTCTAGGAAAACTAATTACTTACTTACATTCACGAGAGGTTAATCACTTATACCAGAAACACACTCGGTTTAACTTTAGCCTTCATGAGAGTCAGAACAAGGTTGGGAGGAAAATTAATCATCCATCTTTTGTTTCCCACGTCCCAAGCAATCAAGAAGCAAAGTCTAACCTTCGATACTTGATTTACAACCACACTCACAGAAGGTTAAAAACATGATCACCTAATGATGCTACCAAGAAATCAAGAACGTACCAATTGGTCGACCAACATCCAAATTAAGTTGCATTTGTGATCTACAAACATAGTTGTCGTTGTTGGTTGTTAGGACCAAAGTCACATGGTGTAGGGGACAAAAAAGCCCCATCAAGGTGACTAGGAGTGAGCTTCGGTCCAGGACCAGATCGGACCGGATCGAAACCCGAATTTTCGAGAAGTCCGGACCGAATAGGTTCTGGTCCGGTCCGGGTCGGTCCAAAACCCAGATTTTCCCCTTAAATTTTTGGTCCGGTCCGGACCGAAGACCGAATTTCCGAAATTTTCTGGACCGAAGATCGGACCGAAAAAATTCGGTCCGGTTCGGTCCGAACCGAATTTTGCTCACCCCTAAAGGTGACCACCACAAAGCTGTCGGGGAGCATGGGCATGTGAGCATCCAACAATGTTGGTGTAAGGCTTGGATGTCTCACATGTTCCAATCACACCATCCTCCCACTTGCACTTTGCTCCTCATCATCCGTTCCATGAAAAGATGTGACAAAAGCTATGTATGTCTCCCCTAGCTAGGTAGATTTGATTACTCGTTGATGGAGTAATTAAGTTCTTTTGTTGGTAATTAGCTTAGTTAAGGGTCGGCATTATACGTGTGACATTTTGCTTGAAACGAATGGTCTTTGTAACAATTATGCATTGACATCTATGTAATTGCTACACTTATTGTGTATTCTGTCGAGCGAGAGTGGGATGGAAGCTCAAGCGCCATCATCCCCATGACAATCCGTGGTTGGTAGAATGTGAATTCACAACCTATGGTGGGGAAAGAAGAAAAAAAAAATGTGTGAATTATGACTGTTTGTGATTTTGCTCGCAATTCATCAAACGAATTTTATTTGTAGTTGTAGTAAACACAAGTTCACTTCTTGAGGTGCAAAATGCTAACACTTGGAAGGAGACCTCTACGAAGTACGGGTGAAAATAGTTACCAACTATCCGAGTATTTGATTCGAATTTTTTTATTTAGTTGATATTTGATTAGGTTCATATTATCAATTTAATTTCGGATACGGATTTGGTTAAAAAATTTACCAATTAGTAATCGGATACGAATTCTGATACAATGTATTTCAAATTCGAATTATCCAAATTATCTGAATTATTCGGTACATGGCCAAATACACATTAGTATTCAAAAATTTTGATTTGATAATTTAGTATTTGAAATTTTTGATTCGAAAATTAATTACAATATACATATCTATTTTTATTTCGGATAATATCCGAATACCAATTAGTATTCGGAAATTTTGAAGATTCAGATTCGAATTCAGATAGTTCTACTGATTTCGGATTCAAATTCAAATTTGATAATGGATTATGGATTTCGGATTGGAATTTGTATATCTCAGGTATCCGAGTCAAATTATCCGAGTTGCACCCCTACTAGAAGTGCTAGAGTGAATCTTATGTCTTTCGCCAGTTAGGATTTTCAGTCACACAGATAATTCAATGCGTAATCGTAAGCGTCTGAGCCGTAGATGTGGAATACTATTCGAATTAACTTTAGTGACTCAATGCTTAGATAATCATGTTCATGCAAGTGTCATTCAATATATATTTTGATAAGATTGCTTGACAAATATTTTGTTCAAGTGTTAATTTAGTTTTGTTGTCCAGGCATAAGGTCAAATGGCTACCCGATCGAGTCCAGAATGATGCATACTTTTAGTACACAGATGGAGGTATGGGAATGAGAAAGTCTAACGATCGTTTTATCGTATTTATTTGCCATAACTAGATCGAAAAATCAGACCAATATGACACAATATATCAATCAAAGGCTAACTTAACATCATGTTAAAAAATCCAAGGATTGGAAATTTAGAAGTGATAATACTTCAGACCGGAGGTTATCAACTCAAATATGGTGAATAAAAATGCGTCGTTATACACGGACGCGCGCGTCACGGATGCGCCTTACGTGGATCTGTACAGCTCAGGTATTTTCTTTGAGTCAGCGTCCAGTCAGCGAAATTTCTCTTCGCGCGTTTTTGTCTTTTTAAAAAACGCTGGTTCTTTAAGTTGAACGATTCCTTTCTCAATACACAGATAAGACAGTGTGCAGACCCTAGGAGAGCGTGCAGACCCTTTATTCGTGCAGATCCCACACTTATCATAATATTTTTTATTATTAAGTTTTGTCCAGAAATCGAACTGAAAGTTTGTCCTGTTTATGTAGAAAGTTTGTCCTGTTTATGTAGAATGATTGTCCAGTTTATTCCAAACAGACCCACAACATATTCCGAACAGACAAACAACATATTCCGAACATACACAACTTAAACCGAACAGACACAGAACTTAATCCGAACAGACACACACCTTATTTCGAACAGACCCACAACATATTCCGAACAAACACACCACTTAATCCGAACAGACAGACAACTTATTCCGAACAGACACTCAACTTATTCCGAACATACACACAACTTATTCTGAACAGACCCACAACTTATTCCGAACAGACACACAACTTAATCCGAACAGACACCTAACTTAATCCGAACAGACACACAACATATTCCGAACAGACACACAACATATTCCGAACAGACACACCACTTAATCCGAATAGACAGACAACTTATTCCGAACAGACACACAACTTAATCCGAACAGACAGACAACTTAATCTGAACAGACTCACAACATATTCCGAATAGACACACAACATATTCCGAACAGACAGACAACTTAATCCGAACAGACAGACAACTTAATCCGAACAGACACACAACATATTCCAAACAGACACACAACATATTCCAAACAGACAGACAACTTAATCGGAACAGACACACAACTTATTCCGAACAGACCCACAACATATTCCGAACATACACACAACATATTCCGAACATACACACAACTTAAACCGAACAAATACACAACTTACAACTTAAACCGAACAGACATACAACTTAAACCGAACAGACTCACAACATATTCCGAACAGACACACAACATATTCCGAACAGACAGACAACTTAATCGGAACAGACACACAACTTATTCCGAACAGACCCACAACATATTCCGAACATACACACAACATATTCCGAACATACACACAACTTAAACCGAACAAAGACACAACTTACAACTTAAACCAAACAGACATACAACTTAAACCGAACAGACACACAACATATTCCGAACAGACACACAACTTATTCTGAACGGACTCACAACATATTCCGAACAGACACACAACATATTCCGAACAAACAGACAACTCAATCCGAACAGACACACAACTTATTCCGAACAGACCCACAACATATTCCGAACATACACTCAAAATATTCCGAACATACACACAACTTAAACCGAACAGAGACACAACTTACAACTTAAACCGAACAGACATACAACTTAAACCGAACAGACAGACAACTCAATCCGAACAGACACACAACTTGTTGAGATTTTTATTTATACCGCAAGTGCACGGCCGCGTTGAAGCGGTGGCAAGTACGGGTCGAACACAAGGAGGGAGAGATTCTTATATTTTTGTGATTTTCTTTGATTAAGGAAAGCAAAAGAGAAATAATGTTGGTTTGAGATTTTTGGATTTCTTTTTTTTATTTTTCTAAAGCAAGAACAACAAGAACAAAAACTAAGAAGAAATAACTATGGATGAGAGTCCAGTGGGTGGGAGTTGTGAATCTTCAAGTTAGATTAGAGATTACGAAAATTATTATAAATCAAGTGAGATATTAAGCATCATATGATAATTGATTTAACAAAAACTCATATGATCAAAACACTAACAAGAAATTAAAATAAAAAACGATCTCTCTTCTCTAACCCTAAATCCGTCACCCCCACCCTTTGGAGGGTTTTAGAAACCCATGGGGAGAAGATGAGGAGAAGGGGTCATGGAGATCATCGAGAGAATACGGAAAAAAAGGGAAATATTATACTAAACTACGATCTACGAAAGTAAAAGCAATTATTCTAAGCACGCAACAAATTATTCTAAGAAAAAAAAATAAAGAACAACTAAATTACTCTACTGGAATTAAGAGCATGAAACATTAATCTAAAACTAAGCTTACAAAAGACAAAGATCATGGAGAATAAAAAGGGCAGAATTTTATTGCTTTAAAAATGTAATACAAAAGGCTCCTCCTACACAATATTTCGGGGCTATTTATAGCTGATACAAGAAACCCTAAGTATGCATCAGGAAGGACACGTGTTACTACACAATTGGACGAAAATAGGAGGCACGGATCGCAACCCATGCGGCGATTCCGCCGCATATTGACCGTTAGATGCGGCGATTCCGCCGCATGGATGGTCCAGATCACTTCGTTCTTTTGTAGGTGTGTTTTTGGTATGTTGTAGGTGGCCTCCACGTATATAAATCAATTATTGCATATCTTTGGAGATCCGAATTTGATTTCTTCTTGAATATTCCTCCAAAATAACTTTTTAGTCCTTCCAATTTGCGATCAAGTCCCTGACTTCTTATGCAATCAATTGAACTTCAACTTGAGCTTGAATCTCTATCTAATTGGTCTTTGTGATCCATCTAAGTCCATTGCACGCGTTTTAGCTCGAATATTGGTAAATTGCATTGTAACTGCTGAATTCTGCACAATTGCTCAAAACAATACCTTAGTAGCATTTATTTATATAAAACACTCTAAATGAAAGACATATGATGCAATGTATGCAATGCATCACAACTTATTCCGAACAGACCCACAACATATTTCGAACATACACTCAACATATTCCGAACATACACAAAACTTAAACCGAACAATGACACAACTTACAACTTAAACCGAACAGACATACAACTTAAACCGAACAGACACACAACATATTCCGAACAGACACACAACTTAAACCGAACAGACATACAACTTAAACCGAACAGACACACAACTTATTCCGAACAGACTCACAACATATTCCGAACAGACACACAACTTAAACCGAACAGACACACAACTTAAACCGAACAGACACACAACATATTCATGTCCCAATCAAAGAAATCAGGATCCCCGGGTTTTGGTGCGACTTCGTGAAGCAACGATGTAACCTTCATCTTGAACTTTCTCTTCTCTTGTTGGTGCGACTTCGTGAAGCAACGATGTAACCGACCCATTCACGCTGCTTACGTTGTGAAGAACCCTGGGAGTCGGCATCAGACGCTTCTTCGACGTAATATCTTGCTCGAAATGGTGATTTATTACGGAGAGAGGTACAACATAAACCGAACAGACGTAAGTCTTCACCACGGAGCGTTGTACCTCTCTCCGGAATAAATCATCATTTCGAGCAAAATATTATTTCGAAGAAGCGTCTGATGCCGACTCCCAGGGTTCTTCACAACGTAAGCAGCGTTAATGGGACGATCGATGACACTCTTTATTTCTTCTTCATTATTTTTCTGTTACGGACACTCCAACAGGGCACCACAACATCTTTGTTGCATTGTTACACGAAAAAGAACGAAGAAGAAAGAAATAGTGTCATCGACCGTCCCATTCACGTTGCTTACGTTGTGAAGAACCCTGAGAGTCGGCATCAGACGCTTCTTCGAAATAATATCTTGCTGGAAATGGTGATTTATTCCGGAGAGAAAGAATGAAGAAGAAAGAAATAGTGTCATCATATTTGTATTTGCGTGGAGAGAGAACGTGCTGAGTTGAAACACATTTAATGTGATTTGAGTGGACATCATGAAGAAAAAACAAAAAAAGAAAAACATCCTTGCTTTGGCCACGTAAGGGTTGAATGGATGTCCACGTATAGCGCGTCCGTGACGCGCAACGTTCAACTATCATTTTCCAATAAAAATTATTGAAGAAAGAAAGACAATATCATTCTTCTTTGGCCTCCTTATTTATAATACACGATGCTGGTAAGAGTGACATCACGTGACTTTCTCCTTTGGTTGGTTTTGTTGGGTATGCACTGTTGATCTTTTAAATCAAATTATTAAGGGTTAATTACAGTTTGCCAATCCGACCCAAATTCCAACCATATCCGACATCCGTTTCGATCCAAATTTTCACGTAAATATAGGTTCAGGAGTGTATTAGGGATACAACAAAAAATTAGGAAAAAAACATCGAATGTGTATTAAATAATGTATTTTTGAAGTTCAATGGGACAAAGTGTTACAAAATTAAAGTTCAGATGAAGTAACTGTTAACTTTGAAACTTTAAGGAGGCAAAGTGATACCAATGCATAGTTCAGGGGGGCAAATTGTAATTAACTCAATTATTAATATAGGTGCGGTAACTTTTTTTAGATTTGGCATTGTCGGTTGTTTGGACCCCTTTTTTTTACTCAACTGTTATTCGTCGTCCTAAAACTACTTAAATCGCCCCCAACAGATTACCATTTTGCCCTTCTCTCATTTCTACTGCTATAACGTGACATTTTACCTTCCTATCACACATCTCTCTTCATCTTCCTCTTGTAATCATAAAAAATAATGTTTTGGAGGTCAGTAATGAGCCAACGGACGCCCCGGTGTACTCGAATCTTGTAAAATATCTAACATCTTTTTAATTAAAAAATAATAAAAAATTATGGGCGTTCGACGGAGTCGCCCCGCGTAGGAGAGAGGCGTCTTACCCAGACGCCCCTCTCCTACGTGGGGCGGCTCCGTCGGACGCCCGTAATTTTTTATTTTTTTATATTTTTTATTAAAAAGACAATTGATTATAAATTTAGATAATTGTTAAATTAATTAATTAATAAGTTAATAATTACTATATTCAGATGTTATTTGTAAGTTAGGATGTTTTACCGCCGGGGATTTTGGATCTTAAAAAATGTTGGATCTGGAATTTTTTTGAATCTTCATCACTTGCAAAAAAACTCATTGTAATCCGACTGGTTACCACCGAAAACTTGCAAAGGAAAGTCAAATAATTTGAGATAACATACCGCATAATTTTAATTTGACAAAAAAAAATTAAAAAAAACGGGACGTCTGGCTAAGACGCCTCCATGATGGTACAAGCGTCTTAATCAGACGCCCGAGTCGGAATAAAAATCTGCATCCGTTACCTCGCATGTTCTAGGTGCTTCGCCAGACATTTTCGTGGTGTTGGTACTAGGAATGTTAGTAAAACTGAGTCAAAAACCTTATTTAAAGACACGAGACGAAATGTGTATTAATTGATTTGTTAAGGGCAAGAAGGTCATTTTTGGGGCGATTTATGTAGTTTTGGGGCGACGAATAGTAGTTCCTTTTTTAAGTAAAAAAGTAAGGATACTTAAATTTTCCTTACATTAAAAAAATCCCATTACAATTTGATTCAAGTTGGAATTCGAGTCAACTATATAAATTACCTGTAAACGAATGCCCAAAAGCGTGTGGAAAATCTTATCTCAAAGCCATAAATTGACCCTCGGTTTTCTCCTTAAAGTTTGGTGGGTCTGCCTAAGTGCTACCTAAAAAGTAAAATGTCTTGGATCTTTGCAGTTTGAAGGAGATGTTGGTTGTTTATTTGAAGCTTTGAAAATTTCTATGCGTCGTTATCATGCTTGTTGTTTAATGACTTGTAGTATTTATTTAGTTTCATAGAGTTTGTATTAGTTATTAGTCGGTCATATACGAGTTGAAGCATTGGCGAAGCCACATGTGAAAGAGGGTGATCATATATTCTGGATTTTGAGATTTCCTTTAGTTAGTAATGTTCTCTTAGGATTTCGATCCCTCTAGATTTTAGATTTCTTACGATTATAATCTCCTTCGATTTTTCCAAACAACAGTAGTAAGATAAATAAATGAATTTTTGTCCAATCTGATTGGCTTCGTACTTCTTAATTTTTCTTCTTTCCAGATTCACTACAACTGCAAAAATAACAATGACAAATGGTATAAGAGGGCACATCCTTAAGTTTTTGATAAGTGATGAGATTAATTTACAGGTTAGATTAATTGTATATCTGTATCTCGCTAACTACGGGTTATTACGACGATTGAGCTAAAGAACTAATGTCCCTCACTACGGACATACATACAATGGATTATGACATTCGCTTAAGTTGGTTATTGTTTCCTTTTCATTTGTTCAGTCCTGAGTGTTGAAGTCAAGGTACGAAAAAAGGTTTATATGACGTTGATTTAGCGAAATTACTTCCAAATGTTTTTTGACTTTTTGTGAGTGGAATTATCCGAAACTATGAACTCATCTAATCACACATCTCAACTTGATGTTGATGTTCCAATTGAATTTAGTAAGGAAAATTTGACTTTTTATGCCTCAAGTGTCCTAAAATTTGAAAAATATCATCCACTTTGATATTCTCTGATAAATATGTTTATGTTTCTCGTTCTACCCAAAATATTCATACTTTTTAAAAAACATCTCTCCGTCACGCATCTTCTCTTCATCTCTCTCTTTCCCTCTCTCTATCACGCATCTTCTCTCTCTTTGTCTTTGACAAAATTATGTTGTTTGTGCATGTTCGGGAAGTGATTTGAGGGGTTGTATTGAGATCGACTCATACTCCTTATGCTCACTCCGACCGGTACGTCAGGAGTCAAAGAGTATCAAAATGAAAGATATTTTTTAAAAGTTGTGACACTTGATGCATAGAAAATCAAAAATTTATTTAGCAATCTGTGTTTACCCACAACATATCGTCATCTGTTAACCACTTTGAAGGTATATGGTCGAAATTCGTAGCTCCCGTAGGGGTCAGGCGGTCAGCATTTGTCCCAACTTACTTGGGACAATGCTAACGGTAATGTGGACATGCGAATATGCGATGCATGTCTGGGTTTTTTTGCATGTAAGTCCAACAAACTTGTACAGAAGAGAAGTTACAATAAATATCAGTTTGGCATTTTCTTGATACATTCTCGTTACTTACAGAAATTTGGTTAATTTTATTTGATATAAGATGTAGTATTTCACTTGTGAGTTGTGACACCTTATACAGCTTCTACATGTTCTACAACCAAGACCCCAAGTTATTCACATATTTGGAATAGAGAGAAGCTCAAAAGAATTTTCTTTCACGTTGATTCTACTAAACTTAATCTATTTTTGTGGACTCGCTGGATAGCAGACATGATACTAAGAATCCCATTAATACAATCATACACGTCACTATTAGATGATGAGTTATTTAACTACATTTAAATTTTAAAGAGTCAGTCGTTGTCATCGTTCATCTGAATGTGATTGAATTTCTTCACTTCACAAAATGATAGCAAATGAGAAGAGGAATAGTTGCAGAATTTAACTTTATAAACACCAGTTCTATTATGTCTTATTTGCTTGATTCCTACGGTTCATCGTGGTTAGACTTCATAACTTTACCTTTACAAAATCAAAAGTTACCACTTTTATTTTAGTAATTTAGGAGGTACATGAAATATCATCTCGTTTTTCTATTGATTTTTTGTTTGCATGCTACTCGAAAGTACTTAATTTGTTTAATGTCATCACTTTTAGAAATTTATGGTAGTGCCATTGAAAGTGTGATTGCTTATGTTTATGTCATTATGTTTTTCAATCGTTAACTTTTCCGTCATATATCATTAACTAAATGAATATTAAATTAATAATTTTGCAGAACAATCCTTGAACAATCACCCGAACTCATTTAAAAATAATATTTATGACATTTCTCTATGACTCTCTCTCCATTCTCAAATGGTTTCGAGAAAATGATAGTAATGGCTTTGGCTAATGGTTGAATTTTGTGGTATTTGTCAAATTTATGAGGTCCAAGAGAGTGAGGGAAAGACAATTGAAGAATGTACTGTCAAGGAAAGGATATATGTTCAAAGGGAGCATGTTAAATTTTTTTATAAGCGATTGGGTTAATTTTAATTATCATATGAGAGGATAAAAAAAATCATAAGTAGTTGGGTTAATTTTAATTATCATATGGGAGCATGCAAACTTACTACTGTAGTAATAAATAAATAATATAATAAAAGTTTCTAATCTATTTTTTTAACCATAAGAAAGAAATACAATGTCCAGAAAAAAAATTAGAAAATGTAAACAAATTTCATCTTTGTCTTTGACATTATAATTGAACACTTTATAAAGATGGGGAAGAAAATGGAGTTTTAACATTATCGTGCCCACTTACGTGTATCAATTAACTATTGACGGATAAATGACAAAGAAGAAATACAGCATAATGAAAATGACGATTTTGTTCTTTTAATAAAGTAAAAAGAAACACCAGACTTAAGTTGGAACTTAATTTTCATAAAATTATGTGGTTAGTGAGATGCAGATCTACAATCTATAACTAAAAGTAATCCTACCACTTATTGAAAATAAATAAGATAATTTGTTAACCTTAAAACCTACAGAGTTATTGATCTCAAGCACGATCCACTTGATTAACTCCAACGACTTCAAATCAAGTGGTTTTACTAAAGAATATATACAACTTTGAAAATATAACAAAATATATGTTGCGACGGACATCCACAGTTCCACAAGAAAATATAACAATAAAATCCGAATTCAAAATGTTGCAACGGACATCCACAGTGAGATGGTCTAGAAGTGAAATATACCAAATATGTATATTGATTTTAGGATACTTTTTTGATAAATTGTAGTTATATTACTACTTTTGAACAACCAATACACTTAACTCATCTCCGTAAAATATTGTAAACCATCATTCCCAATAAATCCGAATTCAAAATTATTCAAGGCAAAACACGCAAATCCGACAAAACGAAGGAAAAAAAATTCAAAATAATAAGTTAAAAAAAATTGGATAAATATGCACGTGAGAAACTTAATTGACAAAGTATACACCTTAAAAACGACCGTTGTGGTGTCGTTTTCATTAACTAAAAACGACATTGTAGATGTCGTTTTTACCCTTAATGAAAACGGCATCATTGATGCCGTTTTTACTTGGACAAATTTTTTCTTATTTTCGAGATGTCGTTTTTATCTAAGACATGTTGAACTACAAACATATCCGTCGGGGTCTCATTCAAATTATTTGATCTGGAAATTTTTGAATATTTATCACTTGTCAAAAACTTATTGTAATTATTGTTGGGTAAATAGTAAGACAATCCACCGTGCAAAAAGAACATGGTTAAATAGTAAGATCATCTCGTTTTTCTATTGATTTTTTGTTTGCATGCTACTCGAAAGTACTTAATTTGTTTAATGTCATCACTTTTAGAAATTTATGGTAGTGCCATTGAAAGTGTGATTGCTTATGTTTATGTCATTATGTTTTTCAATCGTTAACTTTTCCGTCATATATCATTAACTAAATGAATATTAAATTAATAATTTTGCAGAACAATCCTTGAACAATCACCCGAACTCATTTAAAAATAATATTTATGACATTTCTCTATGACTCTCTCTCCATTCTCAAATGGTTTCGAGAAAATGATAGTAATGGCTTTGGCTAATGGTTGAATTTTGTGGTATTTGTCAAATTTATGAGGTCCAAGAGAGTGAGGGAAAGACAATTGAAGAATGTACTGTCAAGGAAAGGATATATGTTCAAAGGGAGCATGTTAAATTTTTTTATAAGCGATTGGGTTAATTTTAATTATCATATGAGAGGATAAAAAAAATCATAAGTAGTTGGGTTAATTTTAATTATCATATGGGAGCATGCAAACTTACTACTGTAGTAATAAATAAATAATATAATAAAAGTTTCTAATCTATTTTTTTAACCATAAGAAAGAAATACAATGTCCAGAAAAAAAATTAGAAAATGTAAACAAATTTCATCTTTGTCTTTGACATTATAATTGAACACTTTATAAAGATGGGGAAGAAAATGGAGTTTTAACATTATCGTGCCCACTTACGTGTATCAATTAACTATTGACGGATAAATGACAAAGAAGAAATACAGCATAATGAAAATGACGATTTTGTTCTTTTAATAAAGTAAAAAGAAACACCAGACTTAAGTTGGAACTTAATTTTCATAAAATTATGTGGTTAGTGAGATGCAGATCTACAATCTATAACTAAAAGTAATCCTACCACTTATTGAAAATAAATAAGATAATTTGTTAACCTTAAAACCTACAGAGTTATTGATCTCAAGCACGATCCACTTGATTAACTCCAACGACTTCAAATCAAGTGGTTTTACTAAAGAATATATACAACTTTGAAAATATAACAAAATATATGTTGCGACGGACATCCACAGTTCCACAAGAAAATATAACAATAAAATCCGAATTCAAAATGTTGCAACGGACATCCACAGTGAGATGGTCTAGAAGTGAAATATACCAAATATGTATATTGATTTTAGGATACTTTTTTGATAAATTGTAGTTATATTACTACTTTTGAACAACCAATACACTTAACTCATCTCCGTAAAATATTGTAAACCATCATTCCCAATAAATCCGAATTCAAAATTATTCAAGGCAAAACACGCAAATCCGACAAAACGAAGGAAAAAAAATTCAAAATAATAAGTTAAAAAAAATTGGATAAATATGCACGTGAGAAACTTAATTGACAAAGTATACACCTTAAAAACGATCGTTGTGGTGTCGTTTTCATTAACTAAAAACGACATTGTAGATGTCGTTTTTACCCTTAATGAAAACGGCATCATTGATGCCGTTTTTACTTGGGCAAATTTTTTCTTATTTTCGAGATGTCGTTTTTATCTAAGACATGTTGAACTACAAACATATCCGTCGGGGTCTCATTCAAATTATTTGATCTGGAAATTTTTGAATATTTATCACTTGTCAAAAACTTATTGTAATTATTGTTGGGTAAATAGTAAGACAATCCACCGTGCAAAAAGAACATGGTTAAATAGTAAGATCATCTCGTTTTTCTATTGATTTTTTGTTTGCATGCTACTCGAAAGTACTTAATTTGTTTAATGTCATCACTTTTAGAAATTTATGGTAGTGCCATTGAAAGTGTGATTGCTTATGTTTATGTCATTATGTTTTTCAATCGTTAACTTTTCCGTCATATATCATTAACTAAATGAATATTAAATTAATAATTTTGCAGAACAATCCTTGAACAATCACCCGAACTCATTTAAAAATAATATTTATGACATTTCTCTATGACTCTCTCTCCATTCTCAAATGGTTTCGAGAAAATGATAGTAATGGCTTTGGCTAATGGTTGAATTTTGTGGTATTTGTCAAATTTATGAGGTCCAAGAGAGTGAGGGAAAGACAATTGAAGAATGTACTGTCAAGGAAAGGATATATGTTCAAAGGGAGCATGTTAAATTTTTTTATAAGCGATTGGGTTAATTTTAATTATCATATGAGAGGATAAAAAAAATCATAAGTAGTTGGGTTAATTTTAATTATCATATGGGAGCATGCAAACTTACTACTGTAGTAATAAATAAATAATATAATAAAAGTTTCTAATCTATTTTTTTAACCATAAGAAAGAAATACAATGTCCAGAAAAAAAATTAGAAAATGTAAACAAATTTCATCTTTGTCTTTGACATTATAATTGAACACTTTATAAAGATGGGGAAGAAAATGGAGTTTTAACATTATCGTGCCCACTTACGTGTATCAATTAACTATTGACGGATAAATGACAAAGAAGAAATACAGCATAATGAAAATGACGATTTTGTTCTTTTAATAAAGTAAAAAGAAACACCAGACTTAAGTTGGAACTTAATTTTCATAAAATTATGTGGTTAGTGAGATGCAGATCTACAATCTATAACTAAAAGTAATCCTACCACTTATTGAAAATAAATAAGATAATTTGTTAACCTTAAAACCTACAGAGTTATTGATCTCAAGCACGATCCACTTGATTAACTCCAACGACTTCAAATCAAGTGGTTTTACTAAAGAATATATACAACTTTGAAAATATAACAAAATATATGTTGCGACGGACATCCACAGTTCCACAAGAAAATATAACAATAAAATCCGAATTCAAAATGTTGCAACGGACATCCACAGTGAGATGGTCTAGAAGTGAAATATACCAAATATGTATATTGATTTTAGGATACTTTTTTGATAAATTGTAGTTATATTACTACTTTTGAACAACCAATACACTTAACTCATCTCCGTAAAATATTGTAAACCATCATTCCCAATAAATCCGAATTCAAAATTATTCAAGGCAAAACACGCAAATCCGACAAAACGAAGGAAAAAAAATTCAAAATAATAAGTTAAAAAAAATTGGATAAATATGCACGTGAGAAACTTAATTGACAAAGTATACACCTTAAAAACGACCGTTGTGGTGTCGTTTTCATTAACTAAAAACGACATTGTAGATGTCGTTTTTACCCTTAATGAAAACGGCATCATTGATGCCGTTTTTACTTGGGCAAATTTTTTCTTATTTTCGAGATGTCGTTTTTATCTAAGACATGTTGAACTACAAACATATCCGTCGGGGTCTCATTCAAATTATTTGATCTGGAAATTTTTGAATATTTATCACTTGTCAAAAACTTATTGTAATTATTGTTGGGTAAATAGTAAGACAATCCACCGTGCAAAAAGAACATGGTTAAATAGTAAGATAATCCACAGCACGTGTCAGAAAAGCCAATGGCAAACCTCGTAAATCCCTAGAAGACCAATGGCAATGCCTCCCCCAATCCCTGTCGAAAAAGAACATGTAAAGATGAGAACTGCGGGGGAAAAAAGAACACAAACACGAGAGAGAGAGAGAAGAAGAAGAAGAGAGAAGAAGAAGAAGAACGCGTCTCTCTCTCATCTCTTCTCCTCCTCCTCCAAACCCTAACCGTCACCCCCGTCCGATCCCCCACCGACGGCCCAAATCGGGTAAGGCCTCCCTCTCTCTCAAAACTTCGACCTTTCCCAGATCTGAGGAAAACCCCCGTAAAAAACCCATTTTTTTTAGGAAATTAGGGTTCATGTGGTTTCTCTCTTGCAATATATCGCGTTAGAACACGAAAGGTGCCTCCTTTGTGGCTTCCGTGTGCTTAATTCGTGGAAATTTGGGGAAATTTAAGTTAAAAAATTGATTTTTGGGGGGAAGATTTTTTTAGGGTTTGAGTTTGGTGAATTAGGGTTATGGAGGATCCTTCCAAGTACTCGCATAGCCCTGCGCATTACGCTGTCATCCGGAAAGACCACGCCGCCCTCCGACGCATCGTGTCGGGGCTCCCCCGCCTTCCGAAAGCCGGGGAGGTTAACACTGAGGCGGAATCGCTGCTTGCGGAGGAAACCGCTGATGAGGTGTCTGCTACCATTGACCGGAGGGATGTTCCGCGCCGTGAGACTCCCTTGCATCTTGCTGTTCGTCTTAGGGACGCTGTTTCGGCTGAGATACTCATGGCGGCCGGTGCCGATTGGTCTCTGCAGAATGAGCATGGTTGGTCTTCTCTTCAGGAGGCGGTTTGCACGCGGGAGGATGCGATATCGATGATCATTGCTCGCCATTACCAGCCTCTTGCTTGGGCCAAGTGGTGTCGAAGGCTACCGAGGATCATGTCGTCTATTTCACGGATACGGGATTTCTACATGGAGATTACCTTTCACTTTGAGAGCTCGGTTATTCCGTTCATTGGGCGAATTGCCCCGTCTGATACTTATAGGATATGGAAAAAGGGATCCAACCTTCGGGCGGATATGACTTTATCTGGATTTGATGGATTCCGCATCCAGCGGTCTGACCAGACATTTATGTTCCTTGGGGAAGGCCTCTCATTGGAGAATGGGAACAATTCTTTGCCTCCTGGCTCACTAATTGTTCTTGCACACAAGGATAAGGAGATCACTAATGCTCTGGAAGGTGCTGGAGCAACACCTACAGAAGCGGAGGTTGCTCGTGAGGTTGCATTGATGTCTCAGACTAATATGTACAGGCCAGGCATTGATGTCACCCAAGCCGAGCTTATCCCTCATTTGAACTGGAGGCGGCAGGAAAGATCGGAAGTAGTTGGAGCTTGGAAGGCGAAGGTGTATGACATGCTTCATGTTTCTGTAAGTGTGAAGTCTAGGCGTGTTCCTGGTGCAATGACTGATGATGAGTTGTTTTCCGTTGACAACGAGGATAAGATGGCCAATTGTCGTGCCCATGATGAGTTGGATGATGTTTTGACCGCTGAGGAGAGAATCCAGCTCGATTCAGCTCTCCGTATGAATCCAGATGCTTTTGAAGACGACGGTGAGAACGGAATTGCCAATGCGGATAATGGTGATGCCAGCTGTATTTCCAAGGAGAGAAAGAGCTGGTTTGGATGGAATAGTAAGAAATCAAAGAGTGGAGCCGGTGATGCTGAAGATCCAAAGACCATGAAGCTCTCCAAATTAGCCTTAGAAAACGGAGATCATAAGTCTGAACTATCAAAGGAGGATCCAAAGGATGCTAAGAAAGGAAAAGAAAAAGGTAGCTCAAAGAAGAAGAAAAAGAACGGAGTCACAACTGATCCAAATAAGCATGAGAGTGAATACAAGAAGGGATTGAGACCCGTGTTATGGTTAACACCAGACTTCCCTTTGCAAACCGATGAGCTCCTACCGTTGCTTGACGTGCTAGCAAACAAAGTGAAGGCCGTGAGGAGGCTCAGGGAGCTTCTAACTACTAAATTGCCACAGGGCACGTTTCCTGTGAAGGTACACAAAATTGGCATTATTATGTTTCCTTTTTTCCATATATATATATTCCTTACTAGAAGCTGTGGATATTTTTATCTGTTGTTTTCTTGATTACCACTAAGGAGCTTCTTGATCTATGTTTGTAGTGATGTTGGTAGACGGTCTTTGTTTGAATATTCTTACTGTGAGCTTTTCTGCTGTTGTTTGATAATTGATATGCATATGACACCATGATTTTTATCTGTCGGTAGACTGTTAAGTGTTGTCAATGTGCTAGACATTTATTGACTAGTTGGTATAGTTAAGGGATTCCTCAACATTATTTTGTGTTGTTATTTATGCTCTGTACTTTCATGAGTTTACTGTGAAATAAAGTCATCATTGTAAGTAGGTTTGAAGCCAATGGTCAGGGTACGCATATTGCCAATGTAATTACCTAAGCTTCACTATTTTGTTTAAGCTAGAGAATAAGCCAATAATATGTGAAATCTCAGACGATAATATTGCGTATGAACTATCTTTGTTTTGGAATGGGCACAGAGCAATAGACTCAATTTCCTTATGCATTCGCTTTGTAGAAAAGCCACGGGTTGTGCTAAATTTGGGAAGTGACATTTTGGTTTATAGGATTTTCTTATTTATTTTGCAGATTGCCATTCCAATCGTACCAACGATTCGGGTGATCATCACCTTTACGAAGTTTGAAGAACTTCAACAATTTGATGAGTTTGAAACACCACCATCCAGCCCCATTGATTTCCAAGATGGCAAACGTAAAGAGGGAGAATCATCAGGTTCATGGTACTCATGGGTGAAAGGAGGCCGCGGTGGTGTATCTAACGACAGCAGCGAAAGCAGAAGTGGGAAGGATGAGATCGACCCATTCAAAATACCATCAGACTACACCTGGGTTGATGCCACCGAAAAGAAGCGTAGAATGAAGGCCAAGAAGTCCAAACACAAGAAAACCAGTAGCAAGAAGCATATACACAAAGACGAGGGACACCAACTGGTCGACGGTTTCGAGTAGCTTCAGAAGATAAATTGCATGTTTAGATCCGAATTTTAACGGGAAAGATGGCTGCGACTGTGCACTTGTAAATCGTAACCCGAGCTTCCTGTGGATTCAAAAATCTCACTGGAAGGTATTTATGGAGTGCAAACTCCTTTGAGTGTATTTGATGTGGTGTTAAAATTGCATTTTTTTCTCTCCCTGCCCCCCAGCCACTTACCATCATCCTCCACGCTTGTATTAACTTAATGATGTAGCATCCCAGTTTGTTTTGATTTAATTTTCCTTTGATTTCTTCCTTGCCTGCTTTAATGCTCATGATGATTTTCTCAAACTTCTTGTGGTTGTAGAACAGTTGTAACAATGAGTTCAGTAACGTCATGTCTGCTATAGTCTACAGGTTCCTTACTAGGATCAGATGGTAAGTCCCACTTATGTAATTGTACGCGATAAATTTATTTTTGGAAGCATGAAAACAGGAAAATATTTGTGCAGTCTTCTTCTAAACTTCATGAGGCTGTCGTGGCTGTTAAAAAATTCGTTACCTCAACCCAACATTAAAAAGAAAAGAACAAGGAAAGATTGCAACAAAAAAAAAACCTTCTTTAGCTCTAAGTAGGGATGAGATTGGTTGGTCAGACTAATGCGGATAAAAAAATATTCTTCCCAAATTTAAACCAAATAATTTCAGTTTGAATCAGATTAGCTTCGGTTTACATTTGTTACTGTTATTTGTTGATCACTTCCAAAATGTAAAAATTAAAGACAAAAAAACACCTTGAAACCAACCTATTGTTAGATTTATAATGCTAATCAAAGAGGACAAATTTAATAGTGCGTTGGATTATATGGTGCATTAATACGAGGATACACATTGTAGAAATTATATGAGAACAGATAAATTAGTTCAGTTCGGATTGTGATTAGCTCAACTGAATTCAAACCAGAATCTGATTTGGCTTGCATCATTAAATTCGACTTTAAAATTCTGAATAGATTCAGAATCGGAAAATTCATCCCGAAATATCATCCCTAGCTCTGAGTTATGATGGTGCAAAACCCATTCTTTAGCTTAATTATCTATGTCAATTAATAAAACAAAGAAGAGCAAAAAACAACAACTAAATTGCAAGATCTTAGAATGAGTTGTTGGTCCACCTAACAAATCTCATGCAACTTCTTTGAAAGTTCCTGTTATGATTCCATGAGACTTAAACAATAAAAATGACAGGTTGTGATCTGTACGATGGTTTTATTCTATCTATATTGTTAAACCCACATGGTGTAATATTTACTTTCACCGACTAAAAATCTCCATACGGCCAGAAAGCATGTGACAGTGTATCATTTGCTTACCAATATTCTTTGTCGTATTATATATTCACTTATTTAAACATTAGGTTCGATTTGTAAAAGAATGAAACAATGATGAAATATGTAGAGTAAACATGCAATCCACAGATTCCAGACACCAACTGTTATGAAACTAAAGATAAAAAAACACGAAGATTAAAGAGTGTAATGTCCTACTTAGTTCTATGGGCAAAGATATCAATTGTTTTTATTTCTTGTGTTGTCATTAGGTCTAATTAATTCCATAGAATAACATGTCTTGTTGCATGCCAACAGGAGAAAAGGATGTTGAAATAAAGAATTGAATTTGTAGTCTTTGTCATGGGTATTATTGTTGAAGAATGACAACTGAATCTTAAAAAAAAGTCAGAAATGTAATGTTTTTCTATGTATTCATTCTTATTTTAATTTGTAATATATAATCGTCCGTTCGTCATTGACACGTACATAAAAGCTATTCACTAACCAAATATCCAGTACCACACCACACTTCGCTTTTTTGCCACTATTATATGTCGTCTCATTACCTAACATCCTTCTTTGAATTGCAGCATTCTTCAAAGTACGTAAGAGTTACATTTTTCAGGATTTTGCACATAAGTCTTTGAAATTATTAGGAAATGTTTATGCCATTTTTTGCATTTTCCAAATAAATCCTCAAAATTATTAGAAAGTTTTAAAATACTGGGTAGTTTAGAACTAAGCTTTTGAAGTTATGAGAAAGTGTTAGTATGTGGAATGATCGATTGATGATTTTTTTCGGTCAGGTTTACGATGAAAAGTTTGTGATATAAGCCATTGGAATTCTGCGCATGTTAATTCAATTTTAAGTAATACAACTTTAATTCGATATTAAATGTTATATTGAGTAACGGTTAGGACATATTTTTTGGGTATTTTTAAAATAAGTCCTTGACTTATTAGAGAGTGTTAAAACTGTAACATCCTCGAACAACGAAAAATTCAAACTTTTAAAACATATAATCAACGAGAGGATATTACTCAAGATACAAGAAAACAGGTGCACCAACATATATATAATATATATCCGAGTATTTCAAAAGTGTGATTACATCAAAAAGCTATACAAAATATACATGTAATCACTCCGACCTCAAACTGAGAGAAAACAGGATCTGGTAGCAACGAGCCTCTCCTCGGTCCCCACCCCTAGCTCAGTTACGACCTGAAAGGTAAACATGCAACAATGTCTGAACTTTCAGAAGGAAACCCGGTATGTCAAACCCCTAACCTATAAATGAAACTGATACAACCTAACATGTGATTTTATCCTCAAAGAAAAGCATAACACAAGGCTGGTGATGAGAATTAAATTTATACCGCAAGTGCACGACGTCAATGAAGACGTGGCAAATACGGGTCGAACACAAGGAGGGAGAGATTCTGTTTTTAGTGTGATTTTCGATTAAGGAGAAGAAGGAGAGAAGAAATAATTTGGTTTTGAGATTTTTGGATTTTAATTATCTAAAGCAAGAAACAAGAACAATTAAAACTAAAACAAGAACAAATATGTGAATTCCGTCGGGTGGAGGTTTAGATTTAAGATTTTGATTAGAGAATTTAGAAACTTATAATAAATCATATTAGTTATAAAGCATTACATGATAAATGATTTAACATAAACTCAAGTAATCAAAATATACTAACAGGAAATTAAAATAATAACATTCATTCATCTTCTCTTCACCCTAATCTGTCACCTCCACCCTTTGGAAGGAGTTAGAAACTCATAGAGGGAGGAAGAAGGAGTCCTTGAGACATTACAAAAGAAAACTAAAAGTAAGAAATAAAAGACAGAATTTTATTAATGAAAAGAAGATTACAAAACTAAGATTAAGAATAAAAACTACCACCAAAGACTAAGGACCCTTCTAACATCGTTATTGGGTCTATTTATAGTTGCTACAAGGGATCTAGGTATAATATTGGAAAGTACGCGTGTCCAGACACGACTGGACGAAATTGGAGCACACGGATCGATGCTTGGGCGGCGGAAACGCCGCACACTGTGTGTGTGGTGCGGCGGAAACGCCGCACAATCTGGCCTGATTTTGTCCGGATTTTGGTTGAATGTTTATGGTATGATTTGATCATTCTTTGCGCGTCTGGATTGATTCTTTCCATTCTTTTGAACTCCGGATTAATTCTTTCACATATTTGGAGATATACATTGATTTTTCTATATATTTTCTCCAAGAGAATAAAAGCTACTCGTGATTTGCAATTAGGTCCTTGACTTTTTGCAGTTAAGTCCCCGGTTACTTTTGTGCTTATGTCCTTGTTCTTTTTGCAATTAGGACTTGAATGCTTTTATGCTTGGATACATTTCCATTTGTAACCCGATAAACTTGAACTTGGTCTTTATGATTGAAATGAGTCATTTGCACGCGTTTATGCTCGGGATGTGGGTAAATTGCATTCAGGTCCCTGTATTCTGTAAATAAGACTAAACACATACCTTAGTAGCATTTATTGATGTAAAAGTAATCTAAATGAAAGACATATGATGCAATGTATGCAATGCATCAAATACCCTCACACCTAGATTTTGCTAGTCCCTAGCAAAACAGAAGATACGAAAAGTAAAAACAGGAAAATCCTAACTCACTTTCGTAGGAATCACGGTTGCACTTAGCATGTGCAACAAGCCTTTAAACCTCCAAGTTTCCTTAGAGGACGAGTTTTGTCTCGTGAGGGTTTTCAGTTGACACACCCACAAAGTCTTAAATCAACATTCCATTAATAACTCTTAATATCTCCACCTTAAGCTTATACATCTCACTTAGAATTCTTGTATGCTCATTATATGAATCTAACTCATTAAAAATATGACTTGGTCTTTATTCCGCCAACATTCACACCACTAACCCTTCTACACATGTTTATCACTTGAATTATTTTAAACGCCTCCTCTGGTGGTGAAGTATCATTCGGATCAACCATGGCATAGATCATTCTTTGAGCTTTGGGCCTTGAGTATTTTTTTTTTTTTCTTTTCTTCCGTGATTCAACACATTTGCTTTTTGACACTTTTACCCTTTTGCATTCGTGTAGTGAGTTTGGTCGATAATCCCGAGCTGGTAGACTCAAGTTACCGGGTTTCAAGATACCCCTACGGACCAGTGACTCAAAGGCTTGGGCTTTTGTAATCATTCTGCAAAATGTGTTTTCTTCACTTTATTCCTTTATTTTTATTTTTATTTTCCTCAAGGCTTAATTGCTATTAGAAGTCCACACTTCCCGGTATATTTTCCTCAACCTCTGCTTTTTATCAACCACTTCAAAGATTTGATTCATCCAATTTAAGTGCATACATGTCTTAAAGGGCAATGTGTTATTTCTTTGGAACTTAGATTTATGTCACAATTTCTACAAGCAGAACTACATAATAAGGAACAAAAACTCAATGCAATTTGTACAGGGGTTTTAGCAGTTCAATCTTAAGCTATGTCATGAAACATTAATTTTTTTTATTTTTTTTATTTTTTTTAAGAAATAACAGACAGTTATATAGATAAATATATACATAAACACCCCCCCACACCTAAATCATGCATTGTCCTCAATGTATGCAAATATAAAGCAAATGCACTTATTACCTTGGTGAATTGTGGTGGAAGGATGAAATTTGCTCAAAGTCAACCATAGTCAGAACTGGATTGAATGACACCATATTGGTGCATGTATCCAGTTGAATTGTTCCCCATGTTGCAATGAGAGTCCTGAGTTACAGGTTCCACACCCCGCACATAAATTGGTTCTCTTATTTGCTCGAGTGATGGTGGTTGGGTATATGAATTACTCCCTTTTTTTCTTACTTCCTTTTTTCTTTTGTGATGATTTATTTGATTCAGAAATCTGATAAATACGTGCTCTCATCACAACATCACTTGGGTTTCATATTATTTCTGGCTCACTATCAATATGAAAGATATTAAATTCAGCTTTTAAGTTCCCGAAAGATAATTGCATGAGCCCATTTCGACAGTTTATCAATGCTTCCGAAGTGGCTAAAAAGGGTCTGCCTAGAATTACAGGGATTTGTCGATTAGGATTTACAACAGGTTCAGTATCAAGTACGACAAAATCCACTGGATAAATGAAGTCACCAACCTTAATCAAAACGTCATCTACTATACCTCTTGGTTTCTTAACAGAACAATTAGCAAATTGGAGGGTTGTCTTAGAGGGTTTTAGTGGACCAAGGTTGAGTTGCTCGTAGACAGAGAATGGGAGTAAGTTAACGCTTGCACCAAGGTCTAGAAGGGCTTTATTGATAAAAGTATCTCCTATTGAACAAGAAATTGTGGGACACCCAGGGTCCTTATATTTTAATGGAGATGTGTTGGAAAGAATAGAGCATATATTCGCAGTTAAGAATGCCTTCTTTGGTACATTCGTTTTTTTCTTTTTAGTGCACAAATCTTTTAAGAATTTAGCATAAGCAGGTATTTGTTGAATCATGTCTAGGAGTGGAATGTTCACCTTAACTTGCTTAAATACTTCCAAGATTTTCTCTATTTGTGCACTTGAGTTCTTTTTGAGTCTATTGGGGAATGAGGCTTTAGGAACATAGACTCGCTCAGGTTCAGGTTGAGCTACAGGTTCATGTTTAGTAGGCGGGTTGGGTGTTTCATAATGGACGTCAGGTTCAGTGGTCAGGTCATATGTGGTTGCTTGATGGTTAGATTGACTAGAAGTTCTAGGATTTACCACATTATTATCAATTTGTCTTCCGGACCGTAATGACACTACTGCATTAATTTGTTGGAACGGTCCTTCCTCATTAACCATTTGAACCGGTCTAGGGTTGTTATTTCCTGAAGGTGGTTGATATTGATTATTAGATCTTGGGTTCACCTCAGGTTGACTTGGAAACCGACCCTTTTCTCTTTCACCTACTATTTGTGCTAGTTGGCTGACTTGTGTCTCTAGCCTTTGGAAGGTCTGGTTGGTTGTTTGTATAAATGTTTTCATCAAATTTTCCAGGCTTGTCAACCTAACCTCATGATCGTTATTGTTACTAAATCCAGAAGATGTATTATTTTGGACATACGGGTTTGGTTGTTGTCTAGGAGGTTGACCCTGTTAGTTTGATGAGAAATTGGAATTATTACGCCAACCCGAGTTATAGGTTGATGCGTATGGGTCATTTCTAGCATGGTTATACATGGCATTAACTTGGTCCCATTCCGCACAATCCTCCATTACATGACCAGTCTGACCACATCTAGAGCAAGGGATAGACGAGGCTTGATTCACTCGGTTTTGGGTTTGTAGCTCTAAACTTTCCATTCTGCGCATAAGGGTAGCTAGTTTTGCTTCAGCCGCTATGTTCGCATCTACAGCTAAGACACCAGGTCTGGGTTGACTTGCTATTCTAGATCCAATACTCGGGTTAAGCGGTGTTCTAGCATTGTCCCATTGCATACTGTTTTCAGCTAATTCCTCAAGGAAAGTCCAGGCATCATTTTCATTTTTTGACATAAAGTTCCCTTGGCTTACGGATTCTACCATAACCCTAGATGTGGGTGTCAATCCCTCATAAATAATTTGACATAATTGCCATCTCGGAATTCCATGATGAGGGCATTGGGTCAGAACACTTTTGAATCTTTCTAGATAGGAATAGAACGGCTCGCTCTCAGACTGAACGAATGCAACAATTTCATTCCTAATCCTCATAGTCTTATGGTTGGGGAAATATTTTTTTAGGAATACTTGAACAAACTCAGCCCAACTCCTAATAGATCTTTCGGCTAGACTATATAGCCATTTCTTAGCGTCGTCCTTCAGTGCTAGAGGCACGAATTTCAGACGCACTGCCTCCTCAGGGATATGCTGGTATTGCATAAGAGAGCAGATTTCCTCAAATTCTCTAAGGAAGAGATATGGGTCTTCCCTAGAGGTGAACTTAGGCAGCATACTCATGTATTGTGCCTTAAGTTCGAAGTCGCGACCCGGTATGGTGGGCATAACGATGCACGATGGCTGAGCAGCCATCGTTGGGTAGCATCGATCCCTAAAAGTTATAGGTTGCACAACAGGTGGGTCCACTACGTTCTCACCCATTGGATCCGGGTGAGGTGGTGCAGCAGATGAATTGGGGCTAAGTTCCAGACTGGAATCTAAATGAACTCGTGAGAGTCGATTACTCAAGTCCTGAATCCAAATCTGAGTGCACCGGGTTGAATCAATTTTTGAATTCAAATTCAAAATTTAAATTCAAAATTTAATTTCAAGAATTAATTACAAATTTTTTTCGTTTTTTTTAATTTTTTTTTATATAATAAAAATGGAAACAAACAATAGAAAGGTAAAGATGAGAAGGGAAAGAAGACTCAGACGAGAAGAGAAACTTAACTCTGAAAGGTAAATTCAAGGGTTGGCCAGAAATTTCCTGAACAAGCACGGTTCAAACAATCCTAGACCTAGTGTCACTTAAATCTAGACGACTCCTAACTGGTTGAGTCGAATTGATTCGCTTGATTCACCTCCCTCACCAATCAAACCAAGTTGGCCAGTCAGTGTATAGCTAGTGGGGGCGCTTCCGACAGAGTCGGTGCCAATTAGACAACCACGTCGCTTGGAAGACTTTCGTCAACACAAAAACACTTTCTAGACACCAAATTGAATTCAATTAGCTTCAGGTCATAGCAAGTCAAACCAATCTCCTCCTTAATTGAGTCCGCGTCCTTAGGGGCCAATGTCTAATTGATTTTAAATTTAAGGCTTGGGTGACACTTTAGGATTGTGATTTGTGGGCCACGGAAGGGTGATGAAATCCCCACCGTATCTTTTCCTACGGAGTTGCCCTTAAGATAGTTTAACTTAGATCTAACAAAGATAGTCAAACAATGGTCTTTTTAATGGGGGCAATTGCAAGGTTGTATGCAAATTAAATTATATGCTTAAATGCAATCGTTAAAAACCGCGATACGTACCTTGCCTCCAGCACTCTTCAACAGAAATTGATTTGCAAGAATTTAGCAAGAATAATGCAAACAAAACATTATATGATGCATGCACTAAGGTCTTTCTAATTTTGCCAATTTTAGGTCAGAGTTGAAATATTGCAATTTATGGAATTTTTGCCCTAACACATGCAGTTCTATGAAAAGGAAAATTTCTGAAACTAGAAATTACGAGGAAAAAGGCAACAAAGGTTACCTACGCAATGCTCAGTCGGGTTCGCCGCCCGCTCTCGAAATTTCAGTAGCTCTACGCGTCCACCCAGAGATGAGTCGCGTCCCCGAAAAATTTGAAGCCCAGAAGCTCTAAGTGTGCGGCGGATTCGCCGCAAGTTGTTCTTCAGGTGCGGCGATTTCGCCGCTCGTTTAGCTCAGATGGTGCTCGGATTTCGCCGCGCACTCTGTTGTCTCCTGAAACACAAATCCAAATAGTTAGATCGCGCACAAGATAAACAGAACAGAATCGAAAATACAAAAACAACAAAATCTACGTCGCCTCCCCGGCAACGGCGCCAAAAACTTGATGAGAATTAAATTTATACCGCAAGTGCACGGCGTCAATGAAGACGTGGCAAATACGGGTCGAACACAAGGAGGGAGAGATTCTGTTTTTAGTGTGATTTTCGATTAAGGAGAAGAAGGAGAGAAGAAATAATTTGGTTTTGAGATTTTTGGATTTTAATTATCTAAAGCAAGAAACAAGAACAATTAAAACTAAAACAAGAACAAATATGTGAATTCCGTCGGGTGGAGGTTTAGATTTAAGATTTTGATTAGAGAATTTAGAAACTTATAATAAATCATATTAGTTATAAAGCATTACATGATAAATGATTTAACATAAACTCAAGTAATCAAAATATACTAACAGGAAATTAAAATAATAACATTCATTCATCTTCTCTTCACCCTAATCTGTCACCTCCACCCTTTGGAAGGAGTTAGAAACTCATAGAGGGAGGAAGAAGGGGTCCTTGAGACATTACAAAAGAAAACTAAAAGTAAGAAATAAAAGACAGAATTTTATTAATGAAAAGAAGATTACAAAACTAAGATTAAGAATAAAAACTACCACCAAAGACTAAGGACCCTTCTAACATCGTTATTGGGTCTATTTATAGTTGCTACAAGGGATCTAGGTATAATATTGGAAAGTACGCGTGTCCAGACACGACTGGACGAAATTGGAGCACACGGATCGATGCTTGGGCGGCGGAAACGCCGCACAATCTGGCCTGATTTTGTCCGGATTTTGGTTGAATGTTTATGGTATGATTTGATCCTTCTTTGCGCGTCTGAATTGATTCTTTCCATTCTTTTGAACTCCGGATTAATTCTTTCACATATTTGGAGATATACATTGATTTTTCTATATATTTTCTCCAAGAGAATAAAAGCTACTCGTGATTTGCAATTAGGTCCTTGACTTTTTGCAGTTAAGTCCCCGGTTAATTTGCAGAATAAAAGACATATGATGCAATGTAGCAATATTGCATATGATGCAATATTGCATTGCATACATTGCATCATATGTCTTTCATTTAGATTACTTTTACATCAATAAATGCTACTAAGGTATGTGTTTAGTCTTATTTACAGAATACAGGGACCTGAATGCAAATTACCCACATCCTGAGCATAAACGCGTACAAGAGACTCATTTCTATCATAAAGACCAAGTTCAACTTTATCGGGCTTCAAATGGAAATGCATCCAAGCATAAAAGCATTCAAGACCTAATTATAAAAAGAACAAGGACTTAAGCACAAAAGTAGTCAGGGACTTAATTGCAAAAAGCCAAGGACCTAATTGCAATTAAAGCACCAAAATATTATCTTGGAGAAAATCTAAAGAAAAATCAATGTGGATCTCCAAATATATGAAGGAAATAATTCGGAACTCAAGAGAATGGAAAGAAATCATCCAGACGCGTAAAGGAGGATCAAATCATACCATAAACACACAGAAAAAATCCGGACTTAATCAGAGCAATATATGCGGCGTTTCCGCCGCACCTTACACTTGACATGCGGCGATTCCGCCGCCCCTTGGTCGATCCGCGTCTCCAAATTTTGTCCAGTCGTGTCTGCACACGTGTACTTCCCAATTGTATACTTAGGTCTCTTGTAGCAACTATAAATAGCCCCGAGAACAGTGTTAAAAGGGTCCTGGTCCTTAGTCTTTGGTTGTTGTTTTTATTTTTAGTCTTAGTTTTGTATTCTCTCCTTTTTAGTAATAAAATTCTGTCTTTTACTTCTTGCTTTTAGTTTTCTTTTGTAATGCCTCAAGGAACCCTTCTTCCTCCCTCTATGAGTTTCTAACTCTTTCCAAAGGGTGGAGGTGACAGATTTAGGGTGAAGAGAAGATGAATAAATGTTATTATTTTAATGTGGTGATTAGTCTATTTTGATTACTTGAGTTTATGTTAAATCATTTATCATGTAATGCTTCATAACTAACATGATTTACTATAAGTTTCTGAATTCTCTAATCTAAACCCTAAATCTAAACCTCCACCCAACGGAATTCACCATCTTTGTTCTTATTTTAGTTTTATTTGTTCATGTTTCATGCTTTAGAAAATTAAAAACCAAAAATCTCAAAATCAAACTTATTCTTCTCTCCTTCTTTCCCCTAATCGAAAATCACAAAAATAACAAGATCTCTCCCTCCTTGTGTTCGACCCGTATTTGCCACGTCTTCATTGACGTCGTGTCGGTATAAATTAAATTCTCATCGCTCACCCCCATAGAGTTGCGTAACAACACAAAGAATTCGGATCTGTGATCACTTAGGTCTACTACATAGGGTGTGGGTGGTCATAAAATGCATTGTCGTACACGGCCAAAAAAAACAATGGACCCGTGTAATAAGTATCTACATTTTGCCACACGGTAGTCCCTTGGCAGACGCGATCATTGAACCCATCGTCACCTCCCGACGAACGCATAAGGCAAGGACATGGATTTCCGTGGACAAAAGTGACACTACCAAAGAAATAAGGAAAAACAATATTGGATACCAACGGTCGACCAAAAATGGTCAGTTGGTCGACCGTTTCCTCTTGGATCAGACGAATGTTTGAATCACAACCCAACCGGTCGAACGAACACAAGTAAAAATGGTCGTAAGATAATTAGGTGATCGAGCATTTGGAAAATCTATGCCACGGAACACATTAAATAATCAAACAATGGTTGAACGGCAAAGGGGTCTCGTCCAATTGAAATTAACAGGGACGTCATAAGTCCATGAACAATATATTCGGTCGAACAAGACACAAGTCAGTCGAACACTAAAGTAGTACACTTAAGTTTACGGTCAAACTGGGTCTAAGGTGGTCAACCGTTTAGATGGTCTTGGCCCGTAGTAAACTTAAACAATAAGGCAACGGTCGAATGATGAAGGTGTCATGTTCGACCGTCAATAACAAACTCTCTCATGCCTAACAATTATGCACAACCAGTCGACCGCCAACAGATATCATTCGACCGGTGTGGGGCAAACTAGCAATTACACTACAACCGGTCGACCACCAACATACATTGGTCGATCGTTACACAGCAGATGTCTAATTGCCCTCATCACCGGCGAGGCCTCCGGTGATGAGCAAAATCCCTCACACTCCTAGTGTGAACAATATAATGGAACTTGGCATACATTTCTTCGCTTCGTCTCTACATCGTCACGCCTCGAAGACGCACATGTTCACCATGTCACTCCGTGCTTTGCCTCTACCACCTTGTTGCTACTGGCCAGAGCTCCGATCGTCGGTGGCCGTGGGAACTGAGGGGGAGAGAATGAGACGAATGAGTGAGAGGGAAAGTCAAAGGGAAAGAGGGAGATGGAGAGGGTTGTGTTTCTTTAATAACCCAAAATGTTCAACCACCAAACCAACCCATACCTCTACACCATCACCTCAACCACCCTTACTCCCAACCATATCGACCTCCATATCCCAAGGTCAAAATACTCACTAACCACTAATTATCTCCTCTAAACAAGTTAGTTTCCTAATTAAGGTTTTATTGGATTATTAAGTTTAAGTTAGGCTCATAAACTACTTAATTGAGAAAATCAAATGTTGAGTTGAAATGAGATGTATTGAGCCATATGTCATGTGCTCACTTTTCTTTTAGTCCCACATTGGGGAACTTGAAAAGTTGGAGAATGTTGATAAATTAGCATTCCCTTCCCACGACCATTTCTTGGTAGAAAGAAATGAGTAGAGAATTCTCCATACTTTCGCATGTGCCCCCATCCTGTCCAAGGCAGGGCGACGGGGGATTTGGGGGAGATTAGTAGTTTTAGCCTTAGGGTGATAGTTATATCTTATTGGTCATCGAGTTAATTGTTTATTGCATTTAAGTCATTGGCGGTTACAAATATATATATATATATATATATATATATATATATATATCACGTTCAAATTTCCCCATGATACACACGTTTTAATCTCTCTCTCAAAGGAAAAAAATTGTCTCTCTCTGATATTTGTCTCCTCTGATTCCAGCATTCTCCGGTGGTCAAATCTTATGAGGTTCTGTGTTGCTTTCGAGATTCGTCGACTCCAGTGTGCGCTCATTCAAAGAAAGAACCGATCTATCTTGGGAGAAAAACGTCAGACTCATCGCACTAATATGTGGGGACGATATTTTCTTTGAGGCAAGTCGTAATTCGACGGCTCGATTTGTAAGGTATTTTCTGATCATTATTATTCATTGTTTGTTCTTCAAACATGATTTTGTATGTTGGCTTAATCTAGATTCTTCTAAAATATTTATTCGACATCTATAACCCACTATATTACATTATTATATTTGTAATTGTATCAACATGTATAAGGTCTACCATTGTTACCCTTCGATTTCTTGCATATTCTCATATATACCACGTTAAATGATTTTGGAAGTTTTATTTTATTCAATTCTAACTTAACGTTTAGATGTGATTCATTGTAAGAGACTGGATCCTCAAAGCTATGCCAAGGGTATGCATGTACTAGTTGATTTATCCACGGTCAAATGTTAGCTACTTTGACACATGCTTCATCATTCGTAATTGGGGTTTTTGATACAGTACACCCTGCAAGTGTCCAAATTGTCCATATGCACTAGTTTTTCGGTATTGTCGCATATAAACCTAGAAAGTATCATATTTGCGTAAATGCACCTGGGTCGTTTGTGGGCCCCACTCCAGAGAGACGACGTGAATGGGCCATTAACGGTCGTCCAAATCAGTTCGTGATCCATTTTTTAGGACGTGTGATTTTGGGATTGACTGTAGCAAAATAATTTTTACTAATCTAAGACCATGACTAAACCATTACCGTGTTGGAATCACTCTGCATCGAATCACTCTGGATCGACTATGGAATTACTCTGGATCGTGTCTTGATCGACTATGGAATCACTCTGTATCGACTCTGGAATCATTCTGGATCGTCTCTGAAATCAATCTGGATCGACTCTGGAATCACTCTGGATCCAGTGGCTGTAGCAAAACCCCTTTTACTAATCTAAGACGATGACTAAACCTAACTCTCCTCCTTCCCAAATCCCCGAGTTTTCCCACATTGTGGAAATCCTAACCCGACTCCTTCCCAAATCCCCCGGTTTTCCCACTGTCTAGAAACCTTAACTCGCATCCTTTCCCAATCCCCGTGTAATGAATCCGAATACATTATGGATTCTTTCTGGCATGGCGCTGGATTGATTCTGGATTCCTTCTGGAATGACCATGGACTAATTTGACCCCGCGTTAAACCTATGGTCTTTCGGGAAGGAATCAAGATACATTATGGATTCTTTCTGGTACGGCACTGGATTGATTCTAGATCTCTTCTGGAATGACCCTGGTTTGATCAATGAAGAGTCATGTTGAATTGCCGCTTTACTTTTGGAGTTATGCACTAGAAGTTGCGGCTTACATACTAAATAATGTTTCATCCAAATCCGTAGAGAAAACGCCTTATGAGCTATGAAGTGGTAAAACACCTAAGATCAATTTTCTCAAGATTTGGGGTTGTGAGGCCTACGTCAAGAGATTGATGCCGACCAAACTTCAACTAAAAGCGGATAAATGCTTCTTCATAGGTTATCCTCGTGAGACAAGAGGATACTACTTTTGGCATATAACCTCCAATCGAGTGATTGTAGAGAGGGATGCCGTATTTCTAGAAAAAGAATTTCTGGAAAGAATAAAAAGTAGTGGGAGTAGAGTTGTGCTTGAAGAGACTCAAGATACTCTACAATATTATGATATGAATGATGATACTCAAGATCATGAAGGCCCAACCGAGGTTCCTTCGGTTAGTGGGAGCGTAAGTGAGAGACCCTCGTAAGAAATTGTGAGAGAAACTCAAACTTCCCCACCTAGTGTACGTTCGAGAATCGAACACGAACCAATTCCACAAGAAATTGTGGAAGAAGTTCGAGAAGTAAACGTAGAACCAAAAGAACTTAGAATGTCAACGAGGGAAAGGAAGAAACCCGATATATATCTGGGACTTCATGAGATCATGGTACTAGATACTGACGATCCCTCGTCCTTTCAAGAAGCAATGGAAAGAAAGGACTCCAAACTATGGTTCAAGGCCATGGAATCCGAAATAGAATCCATGTATGATAATCACTTATGCAACTTGGTTGACATTCCTCAAAGGAAAAAGTGTAGGATTTCATGTTTAATTGTACATATTTATTTTCGAAATTTTTATGCACAATAAGGATCAATTTACAATTTTCTATGATTTATTTCATGCATGCATCAATTTGTTTCAATAACTAGTTTCAAAACTTTATTAAAACAAATATGGGCTCCGAAATTCATACCTAGAAGTTCTCTAAAACTTCTTGAAGATTCGGAGACGTTGGGGATGCTCCTCGCTGCGCCGGATGCCTCCGAGTATTCACCAAACTCTAAACAAGATCGGAGAGAGGGAAGCTAGTCTCTCAATCTCCGATAGGATTTAGAATCCAATTACTAACCCCTCTTTAATTCCCTTGAGAAGATGATCTCTTAAGAACTAAAACTAAACTTAAGAATTAAGGGATTTTCGTGGAGATTTATGGAGAGAGAATTTTTGCATAAGTAATAATGAATTAAATTTTTGGAGGTAATGAGATAAACTTGTATTTATAAGCTCTCTCCAAATTACCTATTCATGTGCAACCCCTTGCCCATGATTTCATGCAAAATTCCATCTAACCATCCATTGTTTAATAATAAATAATATTAGCCACGAATTAAATCAATTATGGACCAATTCCATGCATGATCTAATTAATTCTTAAATTAATTCTGCTGAAAACCGTCTGGACCGGTCGACCGTTTGGAGGTTCGGTCGACCGCTCGAACCATGTTTCGGTCGACCGTTCAATAACTCGGTCGACCGTTCATAACAGGAATTATTCCATCTCGATGTTCGGTCGACCGACCGATTACTTTCGGTCGACCGACCGATGACTTTCGGTCGACCGTTCGAACAGATGAAAATTCCCTATTATCGGTGGAGACATGTGCGGTCGACCGTGCCAGATCGGTCGACCGTTTACTGCCAACCGGTCGACCGTTGGAGCACTGTTTTGCAGACTTGTCAAATTTCGGTTTAACCCCTACAAATTTGACATTTCGGGATTAGTAGTAAATTCAAAACTTATGTAACATATTATCCTATGCAATGATCAATCATTACACCCCATAATATTTACATCACATATGAATTTTATTTAGATTCTAATTATGTTATTAATCACAACATAATTTTGATTTTGCTTGTTCACCCCATGTGTCATATTTTCTACATGAAACCTGACTCATCTTATGAACTCAAAATCCTCATTTCTTGTTTCCCAGTTTTGCGGTGTGACCTATGGGAGGATCTAAACTAAGTTGGCAGTGATATTAAGAGCTTAATATCACAAGCTATAAGTGGTATCTAGCTACACATTATAGCTCACAATTAGTTAGATGTCTTAATTCCACTCGAACCAAAACCCGATCCATTTAGTGATGGAGTGCACCACTTGTGTCCGTCCCTTGCCTCATGATATTAAGAATACACACAAAGTAGTATTGTGTCATCTTTGTATTAGTATTCATTTCTTGATCTCTTTAAGCTAGTTATAAATATGTGACTTAACTCAAATCACATTGTGCACATTATAACTTTGCTTTATCAACGGGCCCACTAATATCATCACTCAATTAAGAGGGACAATGATAGTCTTTTGACTAACTATCTTCTCCAACAAAAGTTGTACTTAACCAACCAATGCCTTTACACTACACTTATCGATAGTTCAAGACACTGATCTAATTAAGTATTCCTTAAGTGATCAGATATAAGTCTCATATCAAAGGACCAAAGACACAGTAAAATATTAATGACACAGAAACACATTTCTATAATATTTTACTTCTTAGGTCTATTCAGTATACAAAAGTAATATTTTCCTCTTTTGCATACCCGTATTGTCACTCACTTGTAGAGCTACAATGATCTATGACCAAACACAACAATCTTAACCCGGTAATTAATGTCCCATGTTAATTACCATGATTGCGAATATCTTTTGTTTTATGTAAACCAATATCTTTTAAAGCTCTACGGTTAAGGACCAAGAGCATCTTCCTTAACACTTCTAAAAGACGAATAACATAAACAAGGCACAAAATGATTTCTCATTCAATTCATAATAATTGACATTTAAAAGTAAAACTTTTAGAACACATTCCCTTCAAAAAGGTCATTCAAATAAATGGGTTTTCAAGAGGAAGATGAACATGGATGGGAACTTGACAACCTACAAAGCTAGGCTTGTAGCAAAAGGTTTCACCCAAGTTCAAGGAATTGACTATGATGAAACTTTTTCACCGGTTGCCATGTTCAAGTATATTCGGATTATGCCCGTTATTGCCGCATTTCATGATTATGAGATATGAAAAATGGATGTCAAAATGGTGTTCCTTAATGGGAACTTGGAAGAGGATGTGTACATGGTACAACCACAAGGTTTTGAAGATCCAAAGAATAACGAGAAAGTATGCAAGCTTCAAAAATCCATTTACGGATTGAAACTAGCATCAAAGAGTTGGAACAAGCGCTTTGACGAAGAAGTCAAAAAGATTCACTTCGTCCAAAGTAAGGAAGAGTCTTGTATATACAAGAAGGTTAGTGAGAGCCACATAGTGTTCTTGATCTTATATGTCGATGACATACTCCTCATGGGAAATCATATACCTTTGCTTGAGCAAACGAGAAGTTCATTGAAATCTGCATTTTCAATGAAAGATGTGGGTGAGGCTCAATACATATTGGGAATCAAGATATATAGAGATAGATCCCGTAGACTCATTGGCCTAAGTCAATGTACAAACATTGAGAAGGTCTTGGAAAGGTTCAACATGAACAACTCCAAAAAGGGCAATGTGCCAATGAGTATGGGTGTGCAACTCAAGAAGTCTCAACGTGCGCAATCACGTAAGGACTTAGAGTACATGAAAGATATCTCTTATGCTTCGGCAATAGGATCAATTATGTACGCGATGACTTGCACAAGACCCGATGTCTCGTATGCTCTAAGCATGACAAGTCGTCACCAATCCAACGCAGGTCCTGAGCACTGGACTGCGGTCAAGAATATTCTGAGGTACCTTAACCAGACCAAAGATAAGTTTCTTGTTTATGGAGGACAAAGGGAGTTAATAGCCGAGGGCTATTCGGATGCGAGTTTCATGAGTGATCCCGACGATAGAAGGTCGCAATCAGGATACGTCTATCTTCTAAATGGTGGAGATGTGAGTTGGCGTAGTTGGAAGCAAAGCACTACGGCCGACTCAACCACCGCTTCTGAAGTAATGGTTGTCGCTGAAGCGAGCAAGGAAGGAGTGTGGATTAAGAAGTTCCTTGAAGAGCTTGGAGTAGTTCCCTCGAGTGAGGGACCAGTAGAGCTATTTTGCGATAATAGTACATCTATCTCGCAAATCAAGGATCCCAAATCACACCACAAAGTGAAGTACATGGATCGTAAGTACTTTGTCACACGTGACTTCATCGACGAGGGCAAAATAAATCTGTTATGGGTGGACACAAACAACAACACAGCTGATCCATTCACCAAACTCTTATCCCAAGCCAAGAGCGCAATGCATTTCGAGTCCATGAGTCTGAGGAACCATGTGGATTGACTTGATGAGTGATTAGAGAGGGTTACCTTAGTTATTATTGTTTTATACATTGAGAATGTATGTGAGAGAAAACTTTGATAACAAGTGGGAGATTGAAAGGAATGTGTTCTAAAACTTTTCTTTTATATGTTAATTATTTTGAATTGAATGTGCAAGCATTTTGTTCCTTGATTATGGTATTCGTCTTTTGGAAGTGTTAAGGAAGAAGCACTTGGTCCTTAACCGTAGAGCTCTAAAAGATAATGGTTTACATAAAATCAAAAGTTATTCACAATCATGGTAATTAACATGGAACATTAATTACCAAGATAAGATTGTCGTGTTAGTCATCGATTGTTGTAGCTCTACAAATAATTGACGACACGAGTATATAAAAGAGGAAAAGATTACTTTTATATATTGAATAGACCTAACAAGTAAAACATTATGGAATTGTGTTTCGTGTCATTAATGTTTTTACTGTGTCTTGGATCCTAAGATATGAGACTTATATCTTTTCACTCAAGAAGTGCTTAATTTGATTATTGTCAAAAGCTATCAATGAGTATAGTGATAAAGACAATAGTTGGTTGAACATGACTTGTGCTGGAAAAGATAGCTAGTCAAATGATTATCATTGTCTCTCTTAATTGAGTGATGATATTAGTGGGCCCATTGATAAAGCAAAATTATAATGTGCACAATTTAACTTGAGTTAAGTTACATAGTTATAATTAGCTTAAAGAGATCAAGAAATAAATATAATACAAAGATGACACATTTCTACTTTGTATATATTCTTAATATCATGAGGCAAGGGACGGACACAAGTGGTTCACTTACATGACTAAATGGATCATGTTTTGGTTCGGGTTGAACAAAAACATCTATGCTAATTGGGTGACTATAATGTGTAGCTAGATACCGCTTATAGTCTGAGATATTAAGTGTTTAATATCACTGTCAATTTGGCTTATATCCTCCTATAGGTTACACCACAAAACTGGGAAACAAGAAGTTTGATTTTAAGTTCATATGATGTGTCGGGTTTCATGTGAAAATAGGACACATGTGGTGAATGAATAAAATCAATATGTCATGAGAATTGACATAATTAGAATCATGATAAATTTATATGAGGTGTAAAGAAAGGAGAGAAGGTTGGTTACACTAAACTACACTAAGATGCAAAAAGGAAATGGAAGATAAACAATAAAACTAAACCTCATAGGGGGTAGAGAAATAATGTGAATATAAAGATGTGTGTGTGTGTTCAATTATGCTCCTCACAACATGTAGTGCATGAAATCATAAAACTAAATCCAACTTTGTCTCCACATGAAATAAGATAAGACTACACCATTAAAACATACAAGACAATAATTGGAATGAAGCTAAATGAACTCATGTATAAAGACTAGACCCTACTATGCCTCCACATGAATTAAGATGAGATTATATCATTAAAACATACAAGGCATTAACCAAGGTCAATGCAACAAGAGCACATACACTACAAGTCATTTTTCCTATATTAATTTCATCAATATCCTCACCTTATCATTCCCCATAAAATAGGTTCACTAATCTAAGCATAAGCTAAGCATCATTCAAGAGCATTAGCATATCAAAGATAAGAGTGAAATCCAATTAGATGGTTGTGGAAATCATATAAGGCTCAAGAGATTAAGATAACACACACCTAATCCACTACATTATCATATCACATATTTCTCCACCCCCAAATGGGGATGAAATTACTCACTACTCATTACACTAACTACATTAACAAAATGAAACATATTACTGAAAAGATACTCAACTAAGCAAGAAATGAACATTAAAGAAGCTAATTGAAAGAAACATAAACTAAAAAAACATGCACAAATTAAAAGACAAGATTAAAAGAAACTAGAACAATTATTTTATTAACAATGACTCACATTAAAGGTAGCATTCTTCTCCACCTTGAGTTTTGCTTCAAGGCTTACTCCTTAGTAGAGAGAATGCCACCAAGCAATGGGGTAGTTTACAATAGAAGGTGAAGAGTTCTATTTATAGCCAAAGAAAAATGCAATCCGGGACAATCCCCCGATGTGGGACTAAACAGATACCAAAAATAGCCTAAACAAACACTAATACACAAGCTCCAGAAACTTCAGCGGATCTGGGAAGATCTGGACCGCCAATTGGCGGTCTACAAGATCCAGATCGCGCTCAGATTTGTTGTGGGCTTTTCTTGGTATATGTGTTGGTCTTGGATGCATTTACTTGGCTTGCTGGAGCTCCGACCCGAATCGAATTGCTAAAATACTCCACATGATGGTGTGGAGTATTCTGTTTTGCTCTTAGGTCCTTCGGTCTTACGTTCAGGTCGTTCTCCCTTGCATCTTAGTCCCCAGGTCTCACAATTAAGTCATTTTTCCCTGCTTTTGGATCCTTTCATGCTTCATCTCTTCAAACCTATTTATTTCTAAAATTCAAACATAAAACTCATCACGTAGCATTGCTTAGGTGTAAGATAATGGATATAAGATACAAATATAAGCATGAAATGATGTCAATCAGGAACCTTTGCGCTTCAACTTACAAAGGAATTGCCAGATCAACCCCTTTTCTGGACACGTATTTGCTTAGTGGTCTCTGACGTGTGACACGTCATTCCAGAGCCATTCCAGAGTTATTCCAGAGTCATTCCAGAGTCGAACGACCAGGTCTCAGACGTGTTTGTGGGACTACCGGAGGAGATTATCGGCGTGTTGGTGTCGGTGGGGTGGTAACTACTAGTGGTGTTGGTTTTCCTATTATTGGAGGTGGAGTTCGAGATGAGATCGACCAGCTTGATTCGACTGTGGTTGCTGTCTGGAGAACACGAGCCACCGCCATCCATGTAGAGGGCGTCAGAACTGGAATGGAAGATGGGAGGTTGGTGGGAAGGAGAGGTGGCAGGAAGAAGAGGAGGGTGGTGCCCTTCGCTATATATGGGTTGTGGTCCGGTAATTGTTTAGTCATGGTCTTAGATTAGTAAAATTTATTTTGCTACAATCAATCCCAAATCATACGTCCTAACAAACGGATCACGAATTGATTTGGACGGCCATTAACGGCTCATTCACGTCGTCTCTCGGGAGTAGGGCCCACAAACGGCTCAGGTGCATTTGCGCAAATAGAATGCTTTCTAGGTATATATGTGGCAATACCGAAAAAGCAAGTGCATATGACAAATTTGGACTCTTACGGGGTGTACTGTAACTAAAAAACCTTCTTAATTTGACATTCAAAATAACAACCATTAACAATTTTGGAATGTTGATAGCCGAATGGTCGTGGAATACTCAAAATTCATGTCTCAAGTAAGCAGCTCACATCACCCAGCTCAAAGAGAATATGATATAAAATTAAATACTCTTAAATTACATATATATATATATATATATATAGGGTCAAGCTATAGTGAGCCCAGGACTCATCTGATTTAATTTAAGCCCCCTACAATCTCATCATTAGATTTTATTTACAGTTAATCTCACCATTCATTAGTATAACCGTTTTTTTCTTAATCTACCTTACAATTTGAAATGAGTGGTGGATATTGTGGGGCTTAATTTAGAAAAATTAAGTCGTGAACTCACTAGAGAATTCCTATATATATATATATATATATATATATATATATGGTCAAGCTCTAGTGAACTCAGGGCTCATCAAATTTAGTTTAAACCCCATACAATCTCACAATTGGATCTTATTTACAGTTAATCTCACCATTCATTAGCATAACCATTTTTTTCTTAATCTACCTTACATTTTGAAATGAGTGGTGGATATTGTAAGGGCTTAATTTAGTTTGATTAAACTCTGAGCTCACTTGAGAATTCCTATATATATATATATATTAACAACTTGTCTTGACTTCCCAAACACGATCCCTTTTGTGAAATTATTCATACATGCAACATACGTAGAAAAGCAACTTCTCCAGCACATTAAACCATCACACACTCAAAACCCTACGGAAGTTTGCCTCTCGAATTTCTTCCTCATCACCTTCCCCACCTCCGATAAGCTCCGGAAACCGATCTTCCCGTTAGAGCCCTTCTCACCATGTAATAGCGACCCTGTCTCACGATCATCTACCGACGTATCCTCCCACACATGTAGTCTCTCTTTGTCCTCCTCGATCATCTTAAAGAAGTTGAACTTCTTTGAGGACCAATGTTGTTGTTGTCGTCGTCTTTTGCTTCTTTTCTGATGAGTTCCTCTTTGTCACTAGAGGAGGAGCGATCGGAAGAGAAGGAGCCAAAAGAGGAGGATCTCGAGGAGAATTTGGAGGTGGAAAGAGAGGAAGAGCAAGACGAAAAAGCGGTGGTGATGGTGAAGTTCGAGTTGCCAAATCCTTTGATGTCGCTCGACAACTTAAGGGCCTTCTTGCGTGCGTCTCTAAGAAGTGGTTCGTTGCGTAGGAGCTTTATTATTCTCTGTGATCTCTTCTTCATGTTGGATCCCCAATCAAACCTGCAAAATGCATCATAAATGTGAATGGATTATAGTTATAGTTGAATCTTTAGTCTTCGAATAGTCAAGAACGAAACATAACAATATGATTCGTTTTATAGAATATATTTCGAACATGATAAAAAATACCCTAAATGGAAGGGGGGAAACAACTTTAGATTGGCACGGACTTACTTCTTTAATTTATTTATCGACCACATTACGGTCTCCGTTAATGATCTTTTTTTAACAAAAACTAACAGGTCACATTGAGAATAATGTGATAGTGATGTTGTACCAAGAAGTAATGTTTTTTTAACCCCAAGGAAATATTGTCATACCTAAACACTATGGTAGTATGGTGTTTGTCTGATTCTATAATTTGAATTTAGCTAGCCACATCTAGGTTTGAAGCAAATCTTGATTCCAAGTGCTCTCCTAGTTATTTTTATGGTATACTTCAATTTGTTCTAGATTTTTCAATGAATTTGCCCATCAACTTGGTATCGTATCACACTGAAACATGTGCATACCCTTTGTCGTCGACATACGTAAAGGCTGCAAGATCTCGGATGACGTCCATATCACGAAGGAACTCCTCGGCTATGTCGTCCGGACCATGGGTAAGTAAGAACTCGAGCAGTACTTGTGCTTTGTAGGATTGCCTCCAGACTTTGAAATTCACACAGTGAAACCTGAAACAACTCCCAGACGAGCTAGCTTCAATATTTTGAGATTCATATCCATCGATCTCAACCAAAATCTATGATTTTGACACTCATAATTACACTGGCATATTACTTATAGTTAGTTAGGAAAGGAAATTTGGAGATGTGAAAGAATGAGTCTGTTATCGTAACAACTTCCACTTAATGTATTTTATTGATATCTTTTGTGGAGGTCATGAAAAAAATTGTAAGTTAAGTAATGAAATTTACTGGTTAATACAAGAGGTAAGGACATGCACAGGGAGCAATTTCCAGTGATCAAAAATCATATGATGGACGAATTCTTGCAGGTTTGACCATAAGCTTTCTGTACATCCACTGTTAATTAACTTTCAATTTCCTACAATTACGAACATTACCTTAAAGACTTTCGACCTCATGGTATATTTTACATGTATAATCACAGCCATTAAATGGAAACTCATTCAAGTCCCTTTTTTATCAATAGCTTGAAATATTTATATTGGAAGATGGGAACTATACATAAGATTGATTATTTATAATCCGGGGTATGGATATGAATATGTATTAATGTTTGGAGAAGAAAGAATTTGAGATTGATAACGATATTTGTATAATTGTATGACAAACAGACATAAGGACAAGCAAATTCACCTCCTGTGCAGCACATCCATAATTCTCCAGTATTCATCAAATTCAAAAGCAGCTTCTGAAATCTTTTTCATGGTTCTTGCATCAGGACTTTTTTGTTCAGAATTAGTAGCTTCTTCTGTCAATCTTTCACACACAAAAATATTCATATATATCAAAGTCGACCAAGAAAAAATGAAAGTGGAAGTAGACATCCGAGCTTACAGTTCAGCTGGGGAGATATCGTCCAATGAAACCAAGTTCTGAGTCCCAAACACAGACAAGTTCTTTGAATCGACAAAATTTAGAAACAACAAATTTTAAAGCACAAAAAAAAACTCATCCAACCACAACACCATTACTGTTATGGAAACCCTTTTAGAATACAAGCTCGAAGTCCTTCGATTTTGCCTAGAGTTTGATACCTGCCTGAAAAGCTACAATAGCAACTTCATCTACTGCCTAAAATGAAATGGCGTGCAACATGAATGGGCTTAGAAGGCAATGGCTGTTTAATGTCATTTCTTAAAAGATAGGATGGGTTCTCTAACTTGCAAATTAATTTAGTGATCCCTGAATTCAACAGTAAAAAATAGAACAAAATCTGAGTAGCATAAACTTAAACTCCAGAGAACAATAGAAGAGTAACAAAAACATCTGAGCAATAGAATCCGATTTCAAATTTGCATTCTAAGACTTGTTCTCCTTTCTCAGTTTGGCAAGCTCTTGATTGATGGCACCAGCTCTCTGAAAATTGTGGAAAAACAAGTTTCAGAAGAGTTGGAAAACAAATTGAAAGTGCATTGAATAAGCTTCTTTCGAGAATGAACACAAACAAACCTTAATTTTGGCCAGCATGACCTTGAACCTATCAAAATCATTCATGGCAGCTCTTCTTTTCTGCACAATGAGTTTCCTGCCCCAGGAACTTTTCTCCCACTTGTTTTTCACATCTGATGGAAAGGAAAATTGTAATAAAAATCCAAACTGAAAAAGAAATAAACTATTGGAAACAAAAAGGCATTACCTGCTGCTTCCATGGCAGCAACCAGGGTCTTCTTCTTTGGCATTCTCTTGATGTCAATTTTGATATCGGTCAACGAGAGCCTCTTGAAGTTTATCTGGCAGCGGACCATATCTGGAGCATCTATTAGGGCCTGCCAAATTCATGCATTCAAAGATTAACATTAAAAAATGTCCACATGAGTACTTTCTCTCATCACAAGTAGTAGCTTACTTCTATTCATATTATCTTTGAAGAAAACACAAAAAATCAATTCACATCATCAAAACATCATCCTATATTAAAAAATTGGATACTCAGTAACAAAAGCTAAATAAATTGCCTGGTTATCTGCATGAGAAATAATCAATGTATTAATGAGCAGGGAGCGTGTTTACAGGTAAAAAATAGAGCAAGGAGCATGTTTAAAAGCAGTTTCATGACTAGAAATTTACAATTGTTGACTAACATAAAACTTATATAAAGAAATCAAAAATAGAGGACCGGGAACAGCAAAAGGATTGGCATAGGTAGGATGTCTTAAATTTGGAATGGAATCCATTCTAAATTTCTAAACCTACTACAATACAACATATGGATGGGGTGGGGGGAGGTAAGTTCCTAGTTGATTGTTGATATGAAAGTTAGGACACTATAATGAACCAGACATCATACATGATGGAATACGGAAAATCGTACAATGCAGATCAAACCAAGACAACTGAAACAATTTGTAGTACACAGATAGTCAGATCTCTTACTGTTGTGGTCACTGCTTAGCTCTTTTCATAATGACGTGTAATTTTACGAATAGCCCTAGAGAAATAGTATGTTCTACAATGTCAGTCCGGCAAAATACTATCCTAGAAGCTGTTGGGTCAAGTTACATGTTCTCTTTTACATCTATTTAACCCTTGTTGTGTCTAAATGACTAAATGTTTGCAATACACAATTTGTTTGATTTCTGTTTAAGTTTATGATGTCAACATCACAATTCATAATTTTGTTATTCGAGTCACAACAGCACAACAAAGATACAACACAGAACTGGGGTCAGAATATGACTCAAGCAAAAGCACTATAATTACTCGCAACCAAAGACGCAACCTTTAACAGAGATCGCTCACACAACTCTCATCTTCGCCTACATCTCATCAATCAAACACTAAAACAAACTCGACCCGAAACCATTCGTATCTTCCCGTCACAAATCCCAACAAAAAGTCGCGAAAATTACCCAAACCCATCGAAACCACTCACCCGGTTCTGGTCGACGACGTCGACGATGACAACGAGCCTCCCGTACTCCTTCCCGTAGTTGACGAGGGCAACCCTCCCGATCTCCACGAATCGCTTGAACGGCTAGGGATCAGAGAGGAAGGGAAGGTTAAGGATGGAAACGGACGGGAAGGAAAAGAATCGAGAGGGGAAACTCACCATTTCGGCGGGGCGGCGGCGGCAGCGGCGGAGGGGTGAAGTTGGAGGTGGATGTTAGGGCTAGGGTTTTGGTTCGGGATTCATTTCGAGGTTTATATAGGGACGCCAATGGAGGACTGTGAGGGGACGTTTTGCTGGTTAGCCCAAAACATTTTTTATTATGATAATTAACCTAAACGTTTTATGCGTTTTGTCTTGGAATCCATCTCCTCGAATGGTTGTTGAATTTAGGCTGTCCATTTGGCTGTCGATATAAGATGAATCGATTCTGGTTAAAATTGATTTCGCACAAGTACCCATAAAATCAAATTTTGCAGTAGAATCGATTTTGCAGTAGAATCGATTTTGCATCTTTTGTGTTTGGATTGCGTTTGTGTAATCCATTTAAATTACAATTCTATCCTTTTAATTGCTTGTGCTTAAGCATAATACTTCATCCGTTTCATTTTGTTCTTCCAGTTCTTTTGGACACTAGAACCAAGGTTGAGTATTTTTTTCATCTAATTTCCACTACTAACTTTGTGCAGTGGGGGAAAAGAAGAATTTTGTGCACAGACCATGTGGAAAGAGAATTTTGTGCACGGGGACAAGTGTCACAAAAGAAGAAGAAGATTGTAATTTAATTATCTTTTGAAATAAAATTTAAAATTCTTTAAAAATTCACCCAAACAAATTTATCTTTTCAAGATCTACAAATAGAGACTCATATTGTTACTTAATCATAATTTGTTAGTAATCAAAATCGTGTCCAGAGTCAGACTATAGTTTGTCCAAAATTAGTCCAGATGGACAGACTCTCTACTTAAAATAGACAGAGTCACTACTTAAACTGGACAATGTCTCTACTTAAAATGGACAGACTCTCTACTTAAAATGGGAATTTAAGAATTTGTGCAAAGCTTAAGAGTTAGTGCCCAAAGTAGGGAATTGGTTCCAAAATTTCAAAACTGGTACCAAAATTTCAGAATTTGTGTTGAAATTTTACTTTGTGGTTGGAGGTCTATAAATAAGGCAGTTACAACATATACTCATTACCAAAAAATGGTGTTAAAATTTCACTTTCTGATTTGAGCCAACATCATCCTCGACGTCGCTATAAAGTCCATTCGCCTCATATGTGTCGGGGACAACAAAATCAGCTAGAATCGACTCATTCACAAGTGGGTGAAAAATAACAGGGTTGCGTGTTGTAGATCGGGGAGGGTTCGTTGTCATGCTTGCAGACACAAACGGGGAGATTGAGAATGTTGAAAGAGAGACAGGGGAGAAGGGTGGAAAGGAGAAAGAGGGAGGTCTCATGGTTGGGGTTATGAGAGGATGAAAGAGAGAAGATAGTAGGTCTTAGGGTTTTTGGTTGGCATTTTAGTTTTTTTTGTCAAATGGTAAGATTAAATTAGGACACCCAAAATGGAAAGTGGGAAGAACAAAATAGGACGGAAGGAGTAATTTCTACACCACTTTACCCAGACAAAACACAACCAACAACAAACTCTCCACCATTTCTCAATTATTTAGCCCTTAACCTCAAACGTATAAATTCCTCCACCATCTGAAGCCATTAAGCATAGCTAACAAATAAATGACCATTTTCGAGGGAAAAACAAAAAAGGTGTATGGTGGTCATGCCACCGAAGGAGGGAAAAGATCCATAGAACTCGGAGAGTGGAAGAGAATCCATAGAAGTTGGATATTGTTGAGTTATGCAACTAAGGTAAGAAAAAGAAAGAGAATCCATAGAAGTTGGGAAGTGAACAACAAAGGAGCTTGTGTTAGTGTTTATGATCTAGGAGCAAATTATTAGATGATTGTATGTTTATGTTCATGATTGTGGATGATTATTTATATCATTTATTTTCTTGAATTATTTTATCTTTTTATAAATATTCGGGTTGAAAAATTGGATGGTGAAACTCTATAATAGTATATGATATTTTTTCTCTAAAAGTGTCCCTAATCATGGTAATATACAAGGAACATTGATTGACCATGAAAAGATTAGTACGTGGATTATGGTTGGTTGTGTTTCACAAGCCATATTTAATCACACAAATGCATGTTTGGAACATGACATTGGACATACCCTAAACTGAAATATAATAAGGATTGTGTTAATGTCATTTATGTTTCGTTTGTGTTGGATTCTATAGTTGAGATATACATTGTACTTGGGTAGGAAATATGTGTTTGTGGTTACAACTTACAACCCAACGCTAACCGTAACAGGTAGCCATACAGGTTTTAGCTTGATACATAGGACTTATGCTAAGTGATAGTGTCCATCATGAAACTGTTGTCCCTCTTGATTGAGTCATGATATCACCAGGCCCCTACTAGGAATGTGATTATATATGTGCAATATGACCAGGTTATATGTACAATCAATTTTGATATCAAGTAGAGAATAATATTGCAAGAATGACACGCCCCTACTTTGGACTTATTCATGATATTACGTGACAAAAGAAATAACACAAACAAATTGTTATGGGAACAATTTTGTTATGGATCATAATAATATGTTTGGTTGCATATTATCTAAGTCAATTGGGTAGTCATAATGTATTGCTAGATATCGCTTATGACTTATGGAATTAAATTGAATTAATTTCATTGCCAACATGACATGAATCTCAATGGGTCACACCTACAGGAACTATATCTAGAAACTCATGATTTTTGGATATAAACGTGATGAGAAATTAAATATATTATATTGGATATAGAGTTTTGGGTGGCAGGAGAACAACTACAAAAGCAGGAATAACATGACATGGAATGAAAGTACGTTCTCTCCATTTTTTGTTAATTAAGTTAGGAACATAATTTTAGCGAATTTCTATGTTCGTAGTACCGAAAGCAGGTTGGAAATACGGAATGTGGTTACTACGTGATGAGATACATGGAGGAAATCCTCAAATTGGCAACTCAAGACGTATGTCTATCCGAGATAATGTATATCGTTATTCAATCGTATAGTTGTAGTTTCAATATTTAGTTATTAACATTCAACACACTTGTATTTTTTTGATAGGTCTTCCCAAAAAGTAGTGATCCCTTATCGCAACAGGAGGTCGATGAAACTCACGACCGGTGGGTTCACTATTTTATCAGAAACATGTTGATGAACGAAGAGGTTCTCCTGTCACTAGTATTTTTGTAATTAAGTTAACAAGTGCACTTATATTACAAACCTACAATTTATGCCTTAATATAATCGCCTCAATTTTAGAATGAATGTCAATTGTTTATGAATTAATTGCAAGTGTGTTGAATGTCAATTGTGTATGCTTGTATGTTTGTGTTTGTGCATGTATGGTTGTATGTTTGTGTTTGTGCATGTATGCTTGTGTGTGTGTGCTTATATGTACATGTGGATGAAAGTGTGAGCATATGTGAACGAATTTGGTGCAGGTTGTATGTACATGAATAAGATGACTAAATACAAGTTTGCAGGATGCTATTTATTTATTTTTGTCCAGGTTTAGGAATAGACGTCAGATGTTTGTATTAGCCGACGTCTATTCCTCTAAAGAAAGGAATAGACGTCGGCTGTATGTAGACGCCGACGTCTATACTTAAAGAATAGACGTCGTCTGTTATTTCACCGACGTCTATACCTAACGAATAGACGTCGGTCCTATAGAACGGCCGACGTCTATTCCTAACGTATAGATGTCGGCTAATACATACAGCCGACGTCTATTCGTTAGGAATAGACGTCGGATATAGCACGTCTGACATCTATGTATAGACGATGCACACATAGACGTCGGATCTGGGAGTGCTTATATCTGACGTATATACCCCCGTACATCCGATGTATATTCCCTTTTCTGTAGTAGTGCACAAAACTGAGAAACAAGAAATGTAATTTTATGTTTTATTTGATGCATTGAATTTCATATGATATGAAATGGGATGCATGTGGTAAAACAATAAAATTAATATGTCAAGATTGTTGGCTTTTTGGCCTTAATCATTGTTTTGATGATTTAATCAACTTAATCTTAATCATAAGTAATGTAGAGTAGCACACATATTGCATTGCATATATATTGCATGTGCTAACCTCTACAGGTGATCAAGACTCGTGGAAGGAAGGAAATCAAGTCAAGATTTTAATAAAGCTATATGAAGACTTGTAATCTTGATTTTATTTTGAGTCTTAGGAACATGTGTAAATTGAACATACAAGAGCTAAAAACATATCACATACACACTAGGTTCCTTAGAGAAGTCATACACAAAATTTCACCTTATTTGAACTTCATTAGATCACCCAAACCTTAGTCGGAAATCACTTAAAACCTAAACCCAGAATTCCTGTGTGAAACGGTCGACCGAACCTGTTCTCAATTCGACCGGTTTATAACAGACTCTCCACAGTGATTTTACCGAACTATATCGGTCGACCGGTTCTACCTTTTCGGCCGACCGATCCCGGATTTTATTATGACCGTTACCTTTGTCGTATTGCTATAACGGTCGTATTCGTATAAAACAAACTTAACCCCAAAATACATTCGGTAACCGGTCGAACGACGACCTTGTTTCGGTCGACCGGTTGAACGCTTATTTTATCCCTCCTATCGGTCGACACATTCTTCGTTCGACCGTTGCACCTCTGTCTCAACCGAATCCCCTTATCGGTCGACCACCCCATACTTTGGTTCGACCGATTCACTTAAGTGGAGTTAAGTTCTAGCTCGTTTGTCCGACCGAATATTCATTTGTTCGACCGTTCTCCTTGAAATCAAGTGAACGGTCGACCGGTTTATTAGTTTCGGTCGACCGGTTCTGGACAGATTTGCAGCCTGATTTTCTATTTTGTGTATCTTACACAAAACCCAACCAAATCTATCCCCAACGGCTAGAATACCTTAGGAGCTTATAAATAGAGGATCAAGACGTGTTGTTAACACAACTCTCCTACTCCAATTGTCCCAATACACTAGAGAGAAACCTCAAGCTCTCATTTCTACACTCCATAAGCCTAAACTACACACACTTGTTCAATCACTCATCCTACTCAAAGTGTGCTCAATTAAAGAGTGAATCCCACTCAGTTACAAAGTTTGTCAAAAGAGTATAGACTTCGGTGAGAGCCCGAAGTGATCCTTCTCGGATTGTGAGAAGAGGATTCCAAGCTCGGAGAGGGTTGTTCGCGAGTTTGACGGTTGTAAGGCATTGTCTCCTGGCCCGGAACGGGGAGCGGTTAGTGAAGTCGTAGGCGGAGCTCGGTGATCCGAGCGGAGCTTGCAAGAGAGGACTAGGACCCGGGTGGGGTGCCGAACCTCTATAAAAACGCCGAGTCGATTTTGTGGTTTGCTTGTTCCTTTTCCCTACTAGTCTTTAAATTTTTTTCCGCTGCGTTTATTGTTTGATTAGTTAGGGATTAGCGTAAAAGTGATTAGATTAACCTGACCCACACGATCCTACAAAGATAACGACATAGTTTGAATATCAAATAAATCTGTATGAGATGTATATATATTAGTGGTATAATGTTTGACATTATATATGATAATATATTACATAATATAAAGTGATCCACAACGTTATAACATATGAATTTGCTAAAACCTCAAATTTTTTGGATATTGATCCAAAATTTGGCAAAGGCAAAAAAACAGGGGAAAACGGTCAACCTATTTGAACAGTAATTTCTGGATTTCGAAAATGGTTGACCAGGTGAACACGCGGTTCGACCAAAAAAAATAAGAATTGTTCATGTTGCGAAACGGTTGACCGGTGTGGCATTCCGTTCAACCAAAAATATCATGAGCTTTTCTAGATAACCAAATAGTTGACCGGTTGGCCGATTCGTTCGACCATTTGCCCACGATTTTGCCTACATTAATAGGAGAATTTTTCTGATCATGGGCTGGATTTGTTCCAACTTGGTCAAAAGAGGTTATGATGATTATGTGTCCAAATATGATTGGTTTAGAGGAATAATTAACAATAGATCATGTGTAGGATTTCGTGTCCCTATGTACGTGTATATTTTAAGAAATTTAATACAAGCATACATGATCTATTTCATATTTTCAGCAATTTTATGTACATTGTTTTGTGTTTAGTCTAATATTATGCAAACCTACATATATTAATATAAACAAGAGATGATCATACCCAAAGATTCTCTAAAACATATTTGAAGATCCGGAGTTCCGTTGCCCGTCGAATCGCCCGCTGATTCGCCTCCAATTGTTCACTAAACTTTAAACAAGATTAAAGAGAAATGAGCTAGCCAATCAATCTCTAATTAATCTTAGAATCTAACTAATAACCCCTCCAAAGCTCTGATTAATTAAGAGAATTTCGTGGTGATTAGTGAAGAGATTAGGGAGAGAGAGAATTTGCATTAACAATTATGAAACAAGTATGGTGAGAGGATATATTTATAGCCTCACAAATCACCCACATCATGAACTATTCTCTAGCCATGATCTCTTGTTTTTCTCTCCCTTAAACCAATCACAATTTGTCACATAATCATCCTCAAACACGTTTGACCATAATTGGAATTAATCCAACCCATGATCTACATTATTCTCTTAATAGTTCTAGCAAAATCGTACCGAACGGTCGACTAAAAATAACTAGCCGGTCGACCGATTGTTTAGTGAAACACAATTTCGGTTGGACCATGAAACTGAACGGTCGACCCATCACACACTTCTCAAGCTACTGTGATTTTTTGGTCGATCAGACTTGCCCAAACGGACGACTGTTTCTATACTAGAAACCCAATGGATGAGCCACTAGAATTTTTCGGTCGGACTGCATCTAAAAGTCGGTCGACCGATCACTACCAAGATCAACCCGTGGAAGCTCCTGGAAATTTCTGGTCGACCAAACACATCCATCCGGTTGACCGTTCACACGCTCAACAACTATTGTGAATATTCGGTCGACCGGTCTCCGAAAAAATGTTTGACCGTTTTGTCCAATTTTTGCCTTTATCAAATTTTGGATTTATCTCCAACAAAATTCAATCTTTTGGGGTTTTAGCAAATCCATATCTTATGTAGTATATTATCCTATGTAGTGTCAAATTATTACACCTTATAATACATACATCTTATATGAATTTATTTATGATTTTAATTATGTCAATTTTCGTGACATATTGATTCACCATATGTGTCCATTTTCACATGAAACCTGACACATCATATGAACTCAAAATCAAGCTTCTTGTTTTCCAATTTTGTGGTATGACATAGAGGAAGATCTAAGGTAAATTGACAGCAATATTGAACACTTATTATCTCAAACTATAAGCGGTATCTAGCTACACATTATAGTTACCCAATTAGCATAGATATCTTGTTCCACCCAAACCAACTCGATCCATTTAGTGATGTAAGTGCACTACTTGTGTCTATCCGTTGCCTCATGATATTAAGAATATATACAAAGTAGAAATGTGTTGCATTTTTATTATATTCATTTGTTGATCTCTTTAAACCAATTATAACTATGTAACTTAACTCAAGTTACATTGTGCACATTACAAGTTTGTTTTATCAAGGGACCCATTAATATCATCACTCAGTTAAGAGGGACAATGACAATCTTTTGACTAACTATCTTTTCCAGCACAAGTCAAGCTCAACCAACTATTATCTTTATCAGTATACTCATTGATAGCTTTTGACAATAATCAAATTAAACATTCCTTCTGTGAAAAGATATAAGTCTCATATCTTAGGATACAAGACACAATAAAATATTAATGACACATAACACAATTCCATAATGTTTTACTTGCTAGGTCTATTCAATATAAAAGTAATCTTCTCTTCTTTTATATAGTCGTGTCGTTAAATATTTGTAGAACTACAATAATCGACGACCAACACGATAATCTTATCTCGGTAATTAATATTCCATGTTAATTACCATGATTGTGAATAACTTTTTATTTATGTAAATCATTTATCTTTTAGATATCTACATTTAAGGACAAAGAGCATCTTCGTTAACACTTCCAAAAGACAAATACATTAATCAATGAATAAAATGTTTGCACATCTAATTCATAATAATTGACATATAAAAGTAAACTTTTAGAATATATTCCCTTCATCATGTGTAAGTGAGTTACACATGATGTGGATTTTAGGATGTCCTATAAATATGTTTATCCTCCTTCCTTTGTTAGACTAATGTAATATTCTTCTCTCTCCATATTTTTTCCACATAATTCATCTAATTTTTTTATTAATTGAGTGATTTAGAGATTAAATTCTTTGAAACATAGAATGAGTTATCAGCTAGATTCTAAATTTATATTAGAGATTGATTGATTAGTTTCGATCTCTCTAATATTGTTTAGAGTTTGGTGAACACTTGAATATGATTCTATCAGCACGTGAATATGCTTAATAAGTGTTACGTAGCTTCATCCATGAATTGTGGAATTTATCTTTGATGTGTGAACTTTGGATATAATCTTATACAATTTGGTATGGAAACGTAGAAGTTTTCTTTTTTTCCTTTTTCTTATAGAGGAACAATTTTCGTGAGCTTGGGCATTGACTAAAATGTGTATGGCAGGAATTATAATTTCGTACCAGTAGAAACATAATTTTCTGGGGAATATGATGGTAGTTGTAAGGTCATCAAGGAGAAACGGCTTGAAGCACCTTTTGCTCAACTTATGGGTCATTGTATGCATGTGAGTGGGGTGGAACATCAGATTCATTCAGCCTGTGGGCAAAATCTGGAAGCTAAGAGATGTTTAGTCTTGTGAATACAAAGAATTAGATTTGGGCAAAATCTGGAAGCTAAGAGATGTTTAGTCTTGTGAATACAAAGAATTAGAATTGGGCAAAATCTGGAAGCTAAGAGATGTTTAGTCTTGTGAATACAAAGAATTAGATTTGGGTAACGAAACTTGACCCAAAAGCCTATTATCAAACGGACCCATAGACAAAATCGGAGATTGAATCTAAACAGATGTTTGAGATTTAAAAAGAAGTTATTATATCTACGTGATAAGATAAATATATTAATAAAACAAAAACAAAGATTGAAAGGGGAATTCGTGCACCACCACCACATTCCCGTCCCTATAAATACACGTCCGACTCCCATTCCGTCTTCCTCAGATCCTCGAACCCAATGGCCGTCGACCGGAAACACACCCCGAGCTCGTAGATCCCGTCGGGATGTTCGCGTGCTGCGCGGCGTCGCCCGACGCGGACTCGACCGCCGTCGACTCCTTCTTCCCCCTCAGGCCCGAGTATCGCGACGAGGCCCCCCTCACCCGCTTCAAACCTAGGGTCAGAAACACTTTCCGTTTTTGGTTTTGTATTTTGGATTGTGGTCTTGAGGTTTGGATTGGGTTTTGCAGCCCGGGAGGACGCTGAGCGCGAGACGGTGGCATTCGTCCTTCTCCGAGGAAGGGTATTTGGATATCGCTAGAGTGATCCGCCGGATTCAACGTGGGGTGAGACTTGACTTTCGGAGAGTTGTTTTTCTCGATCAATTTTTTTTTTACTTGTCAAAGATTAAAATCAGAGAATTTGCACAAAAAAAGAGGCTTGGTTTTCTTGTTGGAATTTTATAAAAAGGATGGTCACTCGTGGTAGTTACAGATGTTGATTCCATGTGCAGCTGAGTAGCTGATTGTCCGCCATTTCACAACGAATAAGAAATGTAAACGGTTCAAAGAGCCATTTTTGTTTAGTGTAATTTAATCCGAAATGCTAAAAAATGGTTTGATTTTTGACTCATTGGAAATGGACGATAAATAGTCTTGTTGAGCAATGCGTTGTGGTATTATTATTGAGAGTCAATTGGTTTTAAGTTGCTTAAGTGGAGTCACGAGAATGCCAAATTGTCCAAACAAAATAGTTTGCCTAAGGGTGTTTGCGAATTGTAGTTGTACTGATCCCTATGTCGTTTGGAAGCAAACTACTTCGTTAACGCCCGACTTGAAAACCTAATGTCCACGTTAAATTTATGCCACAATTCAATTGATTGGCGGTTTAGGAGTTTTAGAGGTGGCTCCCACCCACTTCCGTTGTAGCACATTGTTGCCACAATTCCAATTGGTTAAAGTTTTGTACCATTTGTAATGTCTCATCCCACATCCCTATGAATTTATTGCCCCATGGCCATAACAAATGAAACACGAAAAAGCTTAACAAGTGGTTATTGTAGTTTTTTACTTATGTCTTATAGATCTCACATACTTTTCTTGTCTAAGCAATGTGAGACTGTTATCAGGATGTTATCTTGTATCCACCGAATTAGTGGATCTTCATAACATATTCTTTTTGTCGATTCTAGGATATTCTACTTTCGTCTAACATTCTGTTTTTGTATATCTTTCTAGTAAAAAGTACCCTACATGGTGCAATCGGAATATGAGAATAAAAGACCTGAATTTATTACACTTTTTTTTCTCTGTAGTTGTAGATCGATGTGGGTCACTTAATTCTTCTACTTACTAAAATAACATGAGTTTGCCATTTTCTAATTCCAGGGTGTTCATCCGTCAATAAAAGGGGCTGTTTGGGAGTTTCTACTTGGTTGTTATGACCCCAATAGTACTTTTGATGAACGTAATACACTTCGACAACATCGTAGGTCTGGCAATTTCCATCTTTCCTCCATGAAGCATTCATAAACACATGAGTTTGAATTTGTATCACGTAACTCCATAGCTGTGTATACATTTTCCTTCACAAGTGCATTTAAATTTAATTATATTGTAAGACTTTCTTTACAATGTACATATCATATATTGCATGGCATTGATTGCAGGGAGAATTACGCAAAACTAAAAGCAGAATGCCAGACAAAGGATTCATCTGTTGGTAGTGGAGGGGTACTTACTGCACCTGTAATAACAGAAGATGGCAAACCCGTGCAGGATGCTTCTTCTAATTGGGAGGCTGCTAATAACCAAGAGGGAGAATCTAATGGACTAGGTCACCAAAATGATGATGTGGAAACTGACAAAAATGTCATTCAGTGGAAGCTGACACTGCATCAAATTGGTAATTTTGACACACAAACTGCTTGTTATTTAGTTGTTTCACAATCTGAATCTGCTGACATTGTAGTGCAGGATTATAGCAAATATATTTTCAGTATTTATGATTTATCCACTATGGTGTCCATTTCTACTGTGTCAAAGATTAAGTTGTTTTTTGACATTTGGAGTATCATGGACTATATCAAATGACTATTTAAACGATTTGCATTTCTTTTATTGTGAAATCGCAGATGGTCAGTTGCATTTGCATCATTTGGGTCAATTGGAAACAACCTCACTGTTTTACAGTGGTAGGGCTGCGTACATCCGACCCCCCCTACCTCGCTTAGACGGGAGCCTCTTCTGAGGCATTGGGGTTATGTTGATGATGATTTATCCACTATGGATTTTCCTCTCAACCTCTCCATCATCGTATATGACCACTTCTAATAATATCATTTTGAGATTGTCATTGCTAAAGCTTTATGTTTTTATAGTTTGACTTATTTATTCGATTTATTTTAAATTCGTGCACAAAAATATTGTAATTCATAATTTACCATATTTTTCTTTAACCACTACAAGTCTTCTTTGGATTGTGAAAGATAGAACTTTTTAACTGTCTCCAACTGAATTATATATTTATTTAAATCCGAGCTTCATTTTGATATTAATATGCCTTGTTGAGTTGCATTGACCTTCTCTGTGTTGTCTAATTGTTATTTGTCTGTGTAGCTAGAAAATTGTCCATTATTCTCACAAGAGATGGTTGTACCTTGTACCCCATTTTTAATATGAATTTCGATTTTGGACTTCATGTAAAACCAAAGCCATAGCTCTTAAGTTTGAAATTTACACACTGATATTCTGATGCACATACAATAACTGTATGTCTCTCTTGATTTTATCCGAACTAACATATAGTGCAGTAAAAACTCAAGTGATTTAAGAAATGTTGTAGTATGGTCGCTAGAATCAAAATTACATGTTGAATTGTCAAAATTAATGTATCTTTGCATGGGGTCAAGTTGAGAGTAAATTCTAGAAAGTAGGAATACAAACTTTGAGTTTTCTTTTTCACTTCTAGAATATTAGAATTTAATTTCCCCACAGAAAATTTAACCATTTCTCTGTACCTTATGTGAACCTCTGAATACTTTCTCTACAGGATTGGATGTTCTTCGTACAGACAGGACCCTGGTTTACTACGAGAATCAAAATAATCTTTCTAGACTTTGGGATATTCTTGCAATTTATTCATGGATAGATAGGGATATTGGTTACTGTCAAGGTGATATCATTGTGTTCTATTACAGCATTACCAAATTTGCTCTAACCTTAGTACGCATTCCTAATTTCTTGGATGTCTTGCAGGAATGAGTGATCTGTGCTCTCCAATATCAATTCTTCTTGAAAACGAAGCAGATGCATTTTGGTGCTTTGAGCATCTAATGCGTAGAGTGGTAAAGTTGATTTTAGTTATAATTGTACTTGAACTGGTTGTAATTGGAAATATCAACAGGTCTTTTGTCAGATAGTTGCCCTCTTTTTGAGATTTAACAATTGCATTTATTTGATAAGCCATGTTCTTTATTGTGGGTGGGGGGAGCAATACTCCAAACCAAATTTCATGTTTTCCAGGAGATGTCAAACCATATAAATTTGTTCTTTAAGCTTCATAATCCAAAGATAAAAGATGTCTACACCCTACAATATTTATCACTTTTGGGCTTGTACGATTGGTCGTTTCAGGTCATCACGTCTTCCTACATGAAAGCTAGCTTTCACTACAATTATATAATTTGATACATTTTTGGAACTACCAATGGTACATAGGTGAAATACCCGAGACATGCATCTTGCATTTGGCTCAGCTGAAGATGTTTTAATTTTGTCAATATTTAGCGACAGCATTAAGGCATTGTATTGATCTCCATGACTTCATTTGCTTGGCAACAACTCAAAATAACCTACTCTTGTAACTTCAATATTACATTTTCAAAGAGATGACAAGATATTACTCATAGTTATTCTTATTCATAACCAGTGCATGACTACTAAAAAGAGCATTTCCATAGCAGAGATAGAATTACACATTTAGTTGTTATAAGGACTTTTAGTTTGTGACTATTCATTCATTTTTGTGAATCAATATCTTAAAATATTATAACATTTCTGTCAAACTTCCTACGGTTACACATTTTGCTCAAGTTTTATATAAGTGAAACCTACTTTTGGAGTATCTGTGCTTTATAAATGAACCTTATATCTTTCTAAATTATTTGGTTTATCAGATTGGATGACTCTTTATTTCTTATCAGATGAATAACCTTGTTTTAAAATTTCATAGCGAGAGAACTTCAAAGTCACAGTGGGATCCATCGGGGTTCGATCTCAATTGAGCACATTGTCGTCTATTATGAACACTGTTGACCCAAAGCTTCATCACCACTTAGGTATGAAATAGTGTGGCTGTTTCCCTAGTCAAGTTAGTTTGTCATACTTGCCCATTTGCTCTTGCCAAAATACTGCATTCTTTTCCTCATTAGTTTTTCGTTCTTAACAATTTGTATCATGACAAAATGTTGTTTCCTTCTAATGTTTGTTTCTTCTTTTAAAAGTAGTTTATTTGTCTAAAAAGCCAGTGACAAAATTAGTCTCCATATTTGCTAAATGCCATGAGACAGAAAGTTGTACCAATTTCGATACACATTATTTATTCTACTAAAATTATTTAATGCCCAACCAAGGGAATTCCCAGTTATTATAATGAAAATGCAAAAGAGTGTATTATCTCTACCTTTAGACCACAAGCAACAAGGAAAAGCAAAGCAGTAGCTCTAAGCTCTACTTTGGTTGGGAAAATCTAGTGTATAAACAATATAGTCAGATTAATCATCCACCTTATAGAGAGCAACTTAGCGAAGGCCAAGTTTGTCTTGAGGCAGATAACTGTTGAACTAAAGTTAATTTGCAGCTATACCCGATCATCATAGATTCATATGTAGTAGTCTTCACATGGCATGACACGCACGATAAAAACTTTTTTTTTATCAACTTCTGCTTGATGAGTAGTTGTCTTTACATGGCACTATATCAAGTATCAACCATTCAACCCTAGCTAGTTCTATGCATGACCTAAGATTTTTTTTAAGAAGTCCCTACTTATGATATTTCTAACTTGTGCATCATTGTAGCGATTATTTTCATAACTGCTGGAAGTTGAAACGATCAAACGAACTTTCATTACTAATGGATGTTTATTAGTGCAGAAGAATTAGATGGTGGGGAGTATCTATTTGCCTTTCGCATGTTGATGGTTCTCTTCCGCCGAGAATTTTCTTTTGTGGATACAATGTACCTTTGGGAGGTAATTTTTCATAGAGTATCATGTGCTTCTTTTGGGTTGTAAGTCCTTGCTAGGGGTGTAAACAAGCCTAAACGAGCCGAGCCCACAATGTTTGAACTTGGCTCGTTTAATAAACGAGCCGAGCTCGGGCTTGACTCGTTTAATAAACGAGCAAGATGTCATGTTCGGGCTTGACTCGTTTAATAAACGAGCCGAGCTCGGGCTTGACTCGTTTAATAAACGAGCAAGATGTCATGTTTGGGCTTGACTCGTTTATTAAATGAGCCGAGCTCGAGCTTGACTCGTTTGCTCGTTTAAAATTTTCAACAAGTTTTTCAAACCGTTTAAGCTTGTTTAAGGATTGATTAACTTGTTGTAAAATATAATAATTACATTTTATAAATATCGTTAGCATATAAATGGAAAATTTTATAAATTATATGTTCTACGTTTAGGTAATTGAGATATAGAAAATAATATGTTTATTTGTGACATATATGTAATATGTGTATACACTTAAATGAGCCAAACGAGCTCTGATCGAGCTAACCGAGCCGAGCTAGAGTTTGACTCGTTTATTAACGAAGCTGTTTTTGGTGTTTGAGTTTGACTCGTTTAATAAATTAACCGAGCTCGAGCAGAATTTGACAGCCCTAGTCCTTGCATAGTTATTACTTTGCGTCACATATGGTGTTTTTATATAGAAAGAGAGAAAAGGGAAGGATAACTTAACTCCTGCTTCTTGAATGGTCATGAAAGAAATCAGTTCTCTTGTTTGGATTGACATGGTAGATAAAATAAAAGGATTTTTCTTTTTGCTAATTTACCATTATAATATTTGTTATGTAGTCTACTTCTATGTTCACGCGGGCGGTCGCCTAGGCGACCGCCTCTGCTGGTGGTCGCCTAGGTGACCACCCGCATACCGCACACAATGGTGTGCAGTTTATGTGGTCACCTAGGTGACCAGGCGATCGCTTGGTCACCTAGGCTGCCCTTTTTAATTTTTTGGGTTATTTGTTTTAACCATCCCCTCACTACTTATTCCTATAAATACACCTCCCCACCCATTTTATGAAGCCCAAACATGTACGATTTGTTTCTCTATTTTTTACATTTTTCCTGTTTTTTCATGTGTTTTTCTTCTAATTTTTTCAACAAAAAAAAAAGAAAAAGAAGAAGGGTTGCCCAGAACTGGGCGACCGCCCAAACGCCTAGCCAAGGGTCGCCTAGGCGTACCCTGAACTTTGGTCTACTTAGTTTTGGGGCATTTTGAGAAGAAAATCTAGTGTCTTTCTTTTCTCTTCACCCTTGAAAAAGTAGAGGCAAATTACCCTCCTTTTCCTACCAATCGTGTTGTGCATTTCTTAAAATTACTACAATTTTTTCAGTTGATGTGGGCTATGGAATACAATCCAAAATTGTTTTCATCATATGAAAATGAAAGGGCCATGCCAGAAACTGCTGATGATAAGCTGCTGAAGCAATGTGGGAAGTTCGAGAGGAAAAACATGACAAGTGGTTCAAATAACCATGCTATCACATTTCCTGTTTTCATTGTTGCCAGCGTATTGGAGTCCAGAAATAAAAGGCTGTTAAACGAGGCGAAAGGCCTTGATGATGTTGTCAAGGTGATTAGTTATTGTAATATGCTTATGTGTGAGTTAGTCTCTTTTGATTTGTAAAAAGAACGAGAGGAAAGCATGTGGGAAGTATTTTAAAATCACATGCATATTTGTAACTTATTACTGGACTTTCTATCAGATTTTGAACGATATAACGGGAAACATGGACGCTAAAAAGGCATGTGATGATGCTTTGAAAGTTCACACCAAATATTTGGTGAAGGTAAGTGCTTCTAGCATTGCAGAAACAATTTGTGTTTGATCTGGTCTCTTAAGTCCTGATATTGGAGATTGCTGATGATTCTTTTCATTTGTAGACAAAGACACCACAATAAGCATTCAGTTACTATACCATGAGTTATTTACAGGGTGCAATGATGCTTTGAAAGTTCACACCAAATATTTGGAAAAGATAGGTACTTGTGCTGCAGAAAAGATTCATGTTTAATGTGGTCTCCTGAGTCCTGATATTGGAATAACTGATGTCTCTTTTCTTTTTCAGACAGATATCACAATACGGATTCAGTTGCTATACCGAGTTGATTTAAATTGTCCTGTTTTGATTGTTTTGTCGTCAATTCTTTTGTATTGTTATTTTTGCCTCTACTGGCTTGTGCATATATATGGTGTGATCTGTAACTTACGCCTTGTATTGAAAAGGAGTTGTATGTGAATTATGTGACCCTAAACTATGTTAGTTTTGTCTAACGCTTAAATGTTGAAAAAATGCAATATTCTTTTATTTGTTTGTTGCCTTGTCCGTTTAACTTGCTGCAATAACAACCTTGATTTGTTCAGCTCAGATCACTACCATCGTTTTAAGATCTAGAGCCTCAGGATATAAGTCCATATGTTCTTCCTTCTGTAAGTTTGCTTTTGGAGTGGACTCTCCTAACACATCTACAGGCTCGGGCTATGACACATTGGAGGTTCTAGTGAGGTCCAAGAGTGATATTTTGAGGCTCCTTGATCAATGAAGGTGGAGCTGGTGGTTGACTTTTCCTTGGATAGCCATTCCACCGAATGGGTTAGTCATGCCAAGTGGAAATGCTCGAACAAATTTCACAACTTCGGCGAACATGCTGCTGACTTTCCTTCTACTGGAGGACAACGCAAGCAAACGGAAACGTTGTCTCTAGAACGTGCGTTGAGGAAGCTACACCAACATATCCCATGCAAACACCTCCGACCAAAGGGTTAATTTGGTGGTAACATCCACAGGTCACCGCACCAACGATGCACTTACTCATTATTAAACACTCGTGATTTTGCTTGTCATGCTCCAAAAAATTCATTAGCAAACTACATTATTAATGTTAAGGATGAGGTTATTAAACATCCCGACATACTATTCTTGCCTACGGAGATGTACAACAACCTACATCTCACATTCTTGCTCTAATGATTTGTGAGTGACCCAACACTTTGGGAACAACTTGGTTCTACTCCAATGAGACAATATTTCAGATTTTAATTCTTTTTGTGCTAACATTGGAATACAAAATGACTTCTAAAAGAATTTCACATGATTTTCTTAATGTCTTCCAAAGCCAAGCAAAATCTTCATAACCTCGACTTACCGCCCATCTCTAAAATGGTCTTTGACGTAGTCGATGGTCTCAAGCTCTGGGTCTTAATGTTACTCATTTTTCATTATGAAGATCCTGTCATGGAATATTTTGAGGATTAGGTATTTTTTATTGAAAGTTGTCTCATTTTGGGATTAGGTACATTCACAAACGTAGAGCAATCCAGAATTTAATTAGAATTTGCAAACCTGATATCATAACGATACAGAAAACCAAACTCGCACAATCATACCTAACCAACCATCTACGTTTGATGGGTGGATGGATTATTGATGATTGTATTGCGCTCCCAGCCATATATATAGGTGCTTTACGTAGGGTTTTGGTGGGTTGGAACACAAATTCAAATGTGAAAACCGCACATGTTATGGACAACCTTCTGTTACAATTACAAATATGATCATGTAATACAGTGGGTTATATATGTCGAATAAATATTCCGTAAGGATCCAGATAAAGCCAACATACAAAAACATGTATAGGAAAACAAGAAGCGAAGGAACAGGGATCAGAAAGGACCTCAAAGACCGAGCCGTCGGAAGACGACTTGCCTCAGAGAAAATATCGGCCCACATACCAGTGCGTTTGATGGTCTGTCGGTTTTCTCCCAGGATAGAACGATCTCACCGTCGATCGGGCGCACACCAGAGTCGACGGACCACGAAAGCAGCACGGAACCTCGCAAAATCGGGCGTTGAACAACTCTGGATTCGGAGATAGGAAATCGCCGGAGAGGGCCGATTTTCGTAGAGAGATGATGGGAAAATAAATCGTGTATATTTCAAGAGGAAACCGTCATGATATATATATATGTATTTATTCTTGTAACCGTCAAGGACTTAATTGCAAAAAACAATTACATTGAGGTCCAAAAATAAATACACCCATCACCCTGAGGCTAAAGCCTCTAATTTCCCCTGAATCCCCCACTACCACGCCACGCCACGCCTCGCCTCGCCACGCCCCACCCCGGACCGGGACGGGCGCGCGCACGTGTGTGGAGAATTCTTTCCTCCTCTCTTTCCACCTACAAAGTGACAAGTGAATAGTATGTTTATCTACATCCTTCAACTTGTTAGCTTCACCATTGTGGGACTAAAAGTAGAGGTGAGCACATGACACATGGGGCAATAGTTCTCATTTTCATCTCAACATTGGATTTCTTCAATTGAGCTATTCATGGGCCTAGCCCAAACTCAATAATCCAACAATCCCCCACAAATCCATTGTTGATCGAGCGACCAAACCTTGCAGCCTAGTGATTTCGGTAATGGTACCTTTCGGGTTTGAACCACGACCTGAGTCCTTCAACTTTATCCCCACAGGAACTAAGTGAAACGAAGTCTTGAACTTGAACCTTTTGTGTGGAGATGTCCATTGAGAACAACACTAAGCAGGTTATGCTGCAATCTACAGGGTTGATGCTTTACGGCCATGCATCCGTATCCTGTTTCATGAATGCTTTCAAGGAATGACCCCCATTCCTCTAATTGCGGCCACACAATCGCATTCACATAGTTGGGCTTCTCCAAAGATGCACTGCTAACATCTTGTCTCAAAGACTTGAACTCATTCAGAGTCTACACTCTTACTAAATTTGCAGTTTCAGCAACATATCCATTCTTTGGGGGTATTGACACAGATACAATGTATGACCTACAATGTATCACCAATGAGTTGCACTTGACTCACTCAAGAACTTGTTATTACCACATTGAACCAACTTCGTGGGATCTCCACTCAGATTGGTTGGGTTGCCATTCTAGATGAGTCATGTAATGGGTCTCAGTCCCATCCCCAACTTGGATTTCAGAACTTGAGCTAGATCAAGTCCTTTGGTGAAAGGATCAACTGTATTGTCTTTGGTACCAACAAAATCAACAGCTATCACCCTTTCCGAGATCAATTCCCTTACAGACTTCAGTCTGACTTGGATGTGTCTCCTTTGTTTGTGGTTATACTTTGATCTTCTTAACTTTGCAATAGTAGTCATACTATCACAATGCACAGATATTGCAGGAACTGGTTTGCTAGTCATTGGCAATTCAGAAAGGAGTCATTTCAGCCATTCAGCTTCCATTCCACTTGTATCCAAAGCACAAAGTTCAGCCTCAAATGTAGATCGAGACAATATGGTCTGTTTTGTAGACCTCCAGGAGACTGCGTCTCCACCCAGAGTAAAAACATACCCTGTAACACCGTTTCTCCCAGAGTGTTTGGCTATCCAGCTTGCATCACTATACCCTTCTAGTACAGCTGGGAATTTCCCATAATGCAGCCCAAGAGTAGAAGTACCCTTCAAGTACTTAAGTACTCTATCCAAAGCCTCCCAATGAGTACGATCAGGACAACTTGTGTATCTACTAAGTTTGCTCACCGAGAATGAAATATCTGGTCGTGTGCAATTTGCAAGATACATCAAGCTACCTATAATCTGAGAATATCTCAGTTGTGAAACTGGAACACCACTCTTGTTCTTGTACAAAGGTTTTGAAGAATCATATGGGGTTTTCACAGATCTACAATTCGTATAGCCAAATCTCTCAAAAATCTTCTCAACATAGTGAGATTGAGATATGGAAATACCATCAACTGGCCTAGTCAGTTTGATACCCAAGATCACATTTGCATCACCCATATCCTTCATCTCAAACTTAGTACACAAGAAGGACTTAGTTTCATGTATTATATTCAAATTAGAGCCAAACAGTAAAATGTCATCAACATATAAACACAATGCAATACATGCATTACTTTGAACTTTGCAATAGACACATTTATCAGAATCAATAACCTGGAATCCAAATGATAATATAATTTTGTCAAATTTCTCATGCCAAGCTTTTGGGGCTTGTTTAAGTCCATAAAGAGACTTAACAAGTTTACAAACTTTGTTTTCATTTCCAGAAGCTCCAAATCCTTCAGGTTGGTCCATATAAATTTCTTCTTCAAGGTCACCATGAAGAAAAGCAGTTTTTACATCCATTTGATGGATTTAAAATCATATACAAACGCCAATGCCAAGAGCACTCGGATAGTAGTCATACGAGACACTGGAGAATAGGTATCAAAATAGTCTATTCCTTCCTTTTGTTTAAACCCCTTGGCAACTAATCTGACTTTATACTTATCGATGGAACCATCTGGTTTTAATTTCTTTTTAAATATCCATTTACAACCGATCGTTGAACAACCTGGAGGAAGATCTACCAACTCCCATGTCCCATTAGAGACAATAGAGTCCATCTCGACCTTAACTGCATCTTTCCAATGCTTTGCTTCAGATGAAGCCATAGCATCCTTGAAAGTGTTAGGATCACCCTCGATGTGGTATGTGATAAAATCACTTCCCAAATCCTTGGCAATTCGAGAACGTTTGCTCTTTCTAGGTTCAATTTCAACTTGAGTTTGAGAAGACTCAAAATCGGCAATAGACAAATCTGCCCCCACATTTGTCATCATTTCCACATGCTCGTGGATGGAACCAGACGTAGAGGGATCAACTGAAGAAGAAACTTGTTGAGGAACTCCATATTTCATGGGAAATACATCCTCAAAAAATGTGGCATCACGAAATTCAACAATTGTGTTAACATCTATGCCAGATATCTCGGACTTGATTACCAAAAATCTGTACGCATAGCTATTAATCACATATCCGATAAATATTGCATCAACAGTCTTGGGACCAAGCTTTTTCCTCTTATGTTCAGGGATTAACACTTTTGCAAGACAACCCCAAACTTTAAGATATTTAAGGCTAGGTTTTCGACCACACCAGAGTTCGAATGGACTATCCTCCTTATGTTTCTGAGGAACTTTATTCAGAATATGGCAAGCCGTATTCAAAGCTTCTCCCCACATATATTTGGGTAATCCTGAACTCTCTAATAATGCATTAATCATATCAGATAATGTTCTATTTTTTCGTTCAACAATCCCGTTAGATTGTGGAGAATACGACGTCGTCACCTCATGAACTATGTCAGAATCCTGACACACTTGTTCGAACAGGTTGGACGTATATTCACCACCTCTATCAGATCTCAACCTCTTAAGTTTCTTTTCAGTTTGTGTCTCTGCTTCATTCTTAAAGATAAGAAACTTAGATAACGCTTCATCTTTACTTTTCAAAAGATAAACATAGCAATACTTTGAACTATCATCAATGAAAGTGATAAAATATTTCTTTTTATCCTTAGTTAACATGCCATTGAATTCACAAGTATCAGTGTGTACTAAATCTAAAATACTAGTATTTCTAGTCACAGAATGCAGCGGTCTTTTCGGTTGTTTAGCTTGTACACACACTTGACATTTTTTATTCTCAATAGCATACTTAGGAATCATATTTAAATTCATCATTCTTTTCAAACATTGATAATTCACATGTCCTAAACGTTTATGCCAAACATCACCAGATTCAATGGAATAAACAACAGGAGAAGACACATCTTTAACAGAAATAACATTGCGATTATAAAAAGCAGGTTCAACATGAATTAAAAAATGACCACAAGACAAGTACCCCTTGCCAATAAAAGTACCAGAAAGAGTAATCACAACTTTGTTGCATTTAAATGTTACTTCATAACCCTCAACTACCAGACACGGACCACTAATAATATTGCGACGAACAGCAGGCACATGATGCGTCCTGTGCAGTGAAAGAACTCGTCCTGAAGGTAACTTCAAGTCGATACGTCCAATTCCAAGCACCTTTGCAACATTCCCATTGGCCATCGCCACAGATCTACGATCAACAGGCTGGTAAGAGACAAACATGGACTTGTCAGCACATACATGCACATTAGCCCCAGTGTCAACCAACCACTCACGTGGTTCATAAATGGAAAAAACATGAGGATTAACAGAAACAAACTTACTGTTGGTCTCATCCACCTCAGTCAATACATTGACCTGTGGAGTCGATTCAGTGGTACCTTGTTGGCGTTTGACTTTCTTGGATGGACAATCCTTAGCCCAGTGCCCAACCTGTCCACAATTCCAACATGGTTTGTTTGTTGGCTTTTTCTGGATTTTGGCCTTGGGTTTAGTCTTATTAATAGGTTGTGGTTTTCCTTTAAAATGTGACTTAGATGAGGATCCAATTAATACGTTTGCCTTTGGTTGGAACTCTACAGGCATCACTGGTTTTTCACCCCGATGTTCCTCCTCGATTGCAATAGCAACCATGAGGTCATCCATAGTCAGTTTTCCTCTCTTATGCTTTAGAGACATCCCGAAGTCCTCCCAGGATCGAGGGATCTTCTCAATAATTGACATTACCAGAAACTTCTCAGGAAGCTTCATGTCAGCCTCTTTTAAGCCATGGATTAGAATCATAAACTGATGAGCCTGTTCAGTAACTGACTTGCTTTCCACCATTTGAAACTTAAGGAATTTTCCAACATAATACTTTTCATGACCTAAGTCCTTAGTATTATATTTTTTTATCCAACTCATCCCATAAATCATTTGCAGTCACAGAAGCAGAGGAGGACGAACTATAAACATCGAATAGCACGTTGGACAGAGCCAACAGAATGCAACCTCGACATAATTTGTCCTTCTCTATCCACAAATCTTGTGCTGCTTTGATTTGGGGATCTTCAGTTTCAGAAAGTGGGAAAACCTTTTCAATTACATCAACTAACCCAATAGTGGTCAACCAGATCTTCATACGTTGTTGCCAACGTTTGAAATTCTGTCCGGAAAATTTTTCCGGCATGCCTGACATGTCCACTTTTGGCGCAAACGAATTATTAGACGACATAATTAACAATATTTTCTATGAGATTGTTGTTACAATTACAAATATGATCATGTAATACAGTGGGTTATATATGTCGAATAAATATTCCGTAAGGATCCAGATAAAGCCAACATACAAAAACATGTATAGGAAAACAAGAAGCGAAGGAACAGGGACAGAAATGACCTCAAAGACCGAGCCGTCGGAAGGCGACTTGCCTCAGAGAAAATATCGGCCCACATACCAGTGCGTTTGATGGTCTGCCGGTTTTCTCCCAGGATAGAACGGTCTCACCGTCGATCGGGCGCACACCAGAGTCGACGGACCACGAAAGCAACGCGGAACCTCGCAAAATCGGGCGTTGAACAACTCTGGATTCGGAGATAGGAAATCGCCGGAGAGGGACGATTTTCGTAGAGAGATGATGGGAAAATAAATCGTGTATATTTCAAGAGGAAACCGTCATGATATATATATGTATTTATTCTTGTAACCGTCAAGGACTTAATTGCAAAAAACAATTACATTGAGGTCCAAAAATAAATACACCCATCACCCTGAGGCTAGCACGCCACGCCACGGACCGGACCGGGACGGGCGCGCGCGCGTGTGTGGAGAATTCTTTCCTCCTCTCTTTCCACCTACAAAGTGACAAGTGAATAATATGTTTATCTACATCCTTCAACTTGTTAGCTTCACCATTGTGGGACTAAAAGTAGAGGTGAGCACATGGCACATGGGGCAATAGTTCTCATCTTCATCTCAACATTGAATTTCTTCAATTGAGCTATTCATGGGCCTAGCCCAAACTCAATAATCCAACACCTTCTTCATCTCTAATGCATTTACTTGGAAATTCATGATGGTATATGATGGTCCATGTTTGGTTTATGGTTCATAGAACGTGAGGCTTTCCTGGATTTAAGAATTAAGACTATCAAAAAAATACAAAAAAATGTATTTAATTTTTTTTATTAAAATCAGACCGAACCGTAGTCGGTCAGTCCGATTTGGGCTGGTTCGGTACGGTTTTAAACAGGTGAACATCCCTTCATGGCTGCATATGGTATGTAAAAAGTAGATATATAGATGCACATATATAGTTTACGAAGACACACTTAAGTAGCCACGACACATTCGTTTCTTAGTGGTTAATAATTTTACAGGCACATGAATATTGAGGTTCAAGTTTCTTAAAGTAAACTCATATTGCTTTCAACAACAAGAATCGAATTTCAAGATATGTTAGGAGGCATAAGAGAAGTTTATAAATATAAATTGGTTAACAACGTTTTTTTTTGTATGTCTTATGACTACATTTTTTGTTTTGTTTTGGTCTCCATTGTTTTAAATAACATTTGCTTGATGTCTAATTTAATAATTTATTTATTTTATTAAAATTAACATGAAAATACGTTAAAAATTAAAGCAAAGAAGTTGAGAGGAAACACCATTGATTTTAATTTTATGTCAACTTTATCTTAATTAATACTTTCAATTGTGACCTTAAGTATTTTCCTCTGCCACTACCGTATATATAATCATTGACCAAAAAAAGATTTTTTTTAATAAAGGATAATATACTAATTCCATCGAAGTCCATGTTCTACGGACGAAAGAGGAACTTACAAGCACAAAAGTGCTTACAGATGGATAACATTAAGGTTGGGGAGAAGCGTGGAAACTGATTTGGATGTTGTTGATCAAACTTTTGTTGGCAGCATTTAATTGCTAAATATAGAATTCGTCCAAGTATGATAACCAAAGTGAAATTCGTGAAACTAAGAGCTTGCATATATTATCAACATTTGGTTCGTATCAACATCCAATTTCTACAACATTTGATTTTCATTCGTATCTGATTGTTATCCATGTCAGTTTATCACACATATGCATACATGTATATTTTAAAACTTGAATACAATTCACAATTACAATAATACGACAAAATTATAGACCCAAATAGGATTGAGCATCGGTCCGGACCCAACCTGGATGCTCTCCGGGGTCCGGACCGAACTCGGACTGATTGGTCCGTTCCAAAAACCCAGACCAGACCGTACTTTTAAGGGAAAATTAGGATTTTGGACCGACTTCGGACCAGACCGGACCGAAAACCGAACTTATCCCGGAGTCCGAACCGAACCCGGACCGATTGGTCCGGTCCAAAAAAACCGTACCGACCCGAATCTTGCATAGCCCTGGACCCAAATATCTATTATCTATATCCAATCCGGAGAACCGGATCCAGACACGACGACTGTCGGATACCCGATTATGTTCCTTTCGACATCTTCTTAACTTGATCTTCTGACTTTCCACTTCGAACAGAAAACCAAAAACCTCTCCGGATCTCTCCTTTCCAGGTTTCCCTCACCAGATCTCGTCTTCCCATCCGAATTCGGAGTTTTTCGACTTCTGCATGTGAAAAGATTCGATATTTGGTGTTGTTTCAGGTGAAGGAACATGGCGGTGGCGATGGAGGGGACGGTTTTCACGCCGTCTTTGGAGGGGATGAAGCACGTTAAGTCCGACGATGGACACATGCTCACCAAGCCATTTCTCGATGTGTGCAAGAACATCCTACCTGTTTTGGGTACTTCTCTCTCTTTCTGTCGTGTTTGCTTCGTTCGCTGTAATTGGATTGCATTCCCATGGATTGGATTCTATTAAATCAATTTACGTTGGTTGGTAACGCTGAAATTCACCATAGGAATTGCAATGTAATTCAAAAAATAAATTTGTAATTTAATAAATTTATAAGTGCCCGGAAAGGTTGCTAAAGCTCTGACATACTTCCGACAAGATCGAGGTTGACTTTTGACTATGAGACAAGGTTTGAGTAATTTGAAATGACTTTATTACAAACCCCCAATGAGGTAATCCAATTACATTGAAAAGGGTGTAATTGGATTACGGAGTGATTTCAATCTTCAATTTTCTCAACCAAGCAAGAGAATGTAATTAGTGATGTAATCAGATTACATTACACCCTTGATTAAAGTGAACCAATCATGACCTATGTGCCATGTTTGGTTCTCTGTAATTGGATCACGTTCCCGTGAATTGAATTCATTGTGATCTGATTGTTTTGCTTGGTGACACTTGGGATTGACCTGTGAATTGCAATTTAGTTGAAGAATTGTTTGGTGATTTGGTAGTTTTGGTGAATGGCATGCGTGGTTGAGGTTGAGTTTCGATGGTGAGATGGATTTTGACTTTTGAGTGTTTTGGTAAGAGTTGACTGCGTGGTGTGGAGTTGGATTATGACCTTTGATGGGTAATTTGATTACCTTGAAAGAGTGCGATTGGATTGCCTTTGTGATTTGATGTGGAGCGAGTGATTACAATATTCGATTTCTCAACCAAACCGTGGAATGTAACTGAAGGTGTAATTAGATTAAATTACACCAATGATTGTGACAAACCAGATATGGCCCCAATGTTAATCACCATGTGCATTTTACTTATATGATTTGTACTCTCTAAAAAAGTTGTGATCATTTGTGAACTAGTAGTCTAGCAGGGATAGTGTTTTTTATTTTAAATAAATTAGAACTTGAGTTTAGTTGAAGAAATTGCATTGCAACAGTGTAAAGGGTTGCTTATGTTATGGTCACATTCTGGTTTTATTTACACGACTTGATGTAAGAATTAGAGAACTTATGAGAATGTTAGGTCTTTAAATCTTTTTTAAGCTCCATTAAGTATAATAAATTTATCGTCCATCATTTAACCATGTTGATGTATTTGACCGTTTAAAAAAGCTATGTTGATGTAATTGCTCATGTGTTGGATTTTTTGTCCTGAGATATATGTTTTACGGGGTTTGAAATTTCTATAAGGATTCTAAATTTTGTCCATTACAACGTCTTCTTGTTCAATTGAAATATATATTTCTGAGTTTCTCAAAGGGAGTAGATAAGGCGATTATGATATTGACTATATTATTAAGGTTTTTGATGCTGAGTTGTTTATGCTTTAAATCCTTCATTGTCTCTTTGTCTGTTCTGGCTTGCCTGTCAAAGTGAACGGTAATCAAAACCTTGTAATTACAATTGCAGATAAGTTTGGAGCTGCTATGAGTCTGGTCAAATCTGATATTGGTGGTAACATAACGGTAAGATTTTCCTATTTTCTTATCCCATCTTTGAGCATTAACTTACAGTTATCTTTTATCGGCCTTTTGATTATTATTTTTCTGTTATTGGAATACCATTTTGCTGAAAATGTTTTTCATAAAATGATCATGGCAATGCTTATTTATTAGCATCTTCCTAGATCTCTGTGGTCCAACCATCATAAGTAGAACATTACCATGTAAGTCTTAATTTTTTCTTCTACATCTTTCCCTCAGAGATTGGAGAAGAAATATTTAACTGATCCTACGAAGTACAATCTCCTTTACACCATGGTTCAAGAAGAAGCTGAAAACAAAACCACAAAGGGTTCATCAAGTTGTACCAATGGTCTTCTCTGGTTGACAAGGTAGAATATTTGATATCACAATTCTATTTCTTCAACTGTTTACATTTACAGAAGTACTGGCCTTTTCTCCCCCTGCACATTTTACAGATGCTTCCAACTGTAACTGTTTTCATTCTTCTCAAACTTATACGCTTGTCTTACTTAATGCTTATACAATACCCTATTTTAGAGCCATGGATTTCCTCGTGGCGCTTTTCCAAAACCTGCTGGAGCATCAAGATTGGACCATGCCGCAGGCTTGCATATATGCCTATGGCAAAACCTTGAAGAAGTGGCATGGGTGGCTTGCCAGCTCCAGTTTCTCAGTACGTTATATAACTCTTCTACATATTCTGCAATGGCATAATAGCCGAAATCATCACGACATAGATTGTTTTGATTTTCGTCCGCGTGAAGTACTACCGAGAATCCCAGGCCTAATTCTGTTTCCTTATTTTGCTGAATTGCAATATCTTCGCTATCGACAGAGCTATAGAACCGCAAATCATCATCCTAGTCATGATTGGGCCGCCCCGCCCCCCCAAAGTCAGGCGGGCAAACGGGGCGGGGCAGGGCGGGTAAAAAAAAATTGGGCCGCTACCCGCCCCGTTTAGTCCGACGGGTTAACGGGTGGCGGGTTAACGGGTCACGGGTAGGAAAATTTTAATTTTAGAAGAAATGTTAGAAGTTTAATGAAATAACGAAAATTTTAATACATAAGTATGTATTTTTTTTAATAATTATATTTGTAACGGGTAAACGGGTTAACAGGTTGGTAACACATTAACCGCAACCCGCCCCGTTTAGTCTGGCGGGTTAACGGGTGGCGGGTTAACGGGTCACGGGTAGGAAAATTTTCAACCGCAACCCCCCCTACGCGGGGCGGGTTGGCGGGTCAAACCCGCCCCACAAACAGCCCTACGTCCTAGTGATTGTCCACTATACCTAGTTTGTGTTATATTATTTCATCTGCATATTGAGTACATAAATCCAATACTTCAAACTCACAGGTTGCGATGAAGCTGGCTCCTGATAGGAAGAAATTTATGGATGTAATCGGAGGAACAGGTGACCTCAATGCGGACATAGAGAAATTTTGCGCCACATTTTCTCCACATCTGGAGGAGAATCACAAGTTCTTGGTATGATTTTTGACTTTTCCTTTGCATAATGATTTATATTTTGAATCTTACCCCTTGGAACCATTTTATGCAGGCGAGTGTGGGCTTTGATGATCTCAAAGCCTCTTAAGCATATCTGCCGGTACATATATATTTATTTTGAGCTGTAATAATGAATGCTGGTTTTGAGCATACCTACTATTTATTTGGCTAGTTTTTGCTCACTAAATGATATAGAACTTTAAACTCCAGCAATCAGAACGCTCAGGAACTTGTAATGAGTGATGACTTTGCAGAAGCAATACTACTCCCGAGTCTTGAGTATGTTTGTAGCTCATTTTTGCCTGGGTATAATTGTGTTAGTTTGGACTATTCTGGAGCCGGTTAAAAGTTGGTACAAGTTTAGGATAATTTTAGTCAAGCCGTCAAGTTGATTGGGACCACTTTGATTTGACAATGTTTATTTTAATTTAAGCAAATAACGTGACATTGTTTAGAATCAGGTTGTTGTTAAAAATCAGTCGACAAACATTGATAGAAGTTTGTAACATATCTCATAAAAAATGTGAACAATACGTTGTCAGATAAATTCCAATATCCTCACCTGAACAAGCTCTTTATTACTATCTCAAGTCTTTGGAATGCTGAATTTGCATGCATTTCAAAAGCTTAACGCAAACTAGTTTGTACGAAAGCTTCTTTATTGTTTATGCTCACTAAAAATGTAGTCATAATTGTGTTTAACACCCAGAAGATAATTGCAATTTCCAATTGATTTGGTTGATCAATTTCCAATTTCAAGAATTAGAGAATATGTCTTACTTTAAGTGGACAAAGAAAATTATGTAATGGTTTTGATTTCTCAAAACTAAATATCACCTGCCCAATTGCACTCCTAATTAAGACGCAGTTCAGCATACAACTTTCACATACATAAATATGGATGTCAACTTTGAATTCGTTTGAAATTTTGTTAGAGTTCGGCTCGAAAAAAGCTAGACTTAATTTTAGCTTGAAAACGATAAGGATGTTGAAAAGTGAACGCATCAACTGACTTGGATACGTAAACGAGTCTTTCCCTGTTCGAAAAAATTTAAGCTCAACTGGAGATTTTTTAAATTTTATGGATGTAATGACATGATACATTAATACTCGAGGATTGAAATTTTAGCTCGACACAACCTGTTTACATTCTCTATCATACTTGTTTCCTTTTTGGTGCGGCATACTAATGAGTCGAAAAAGTTCCTATTTATTTTAAAGAAAGTACTCTTCCATCCTAAAATAGCAAAAATAAATATATATATAACTTCAATAATAAAAAGTTAATTTTGGAGCCGAAGATGCCAAGAGGGTTAACAAATAACAACCATAATCTTCCTGCGTTCTTTGCGGCCCACCAAAACAAACACGTTCTCTCCCTACAATTGCCACACCATTTCTCGGTTTCTTAGCATTTTGAGGCTTCTTGGTTGGATATGTGAGTTCAAGGGCATGTTTCTTTGAAATGGAATTTTGTCTTCTTTGATGGTTGTATTATTCTTAATGTTTTGTTTATCTTTCATTTTTTTCCAGTTGAAGTTTGATATAATTGTGGACTACCATGGTGAACACCAAGATGAAAGGTCTGTTGAAAGGCCTCCGATACATTTCTCAAATTTTCGGTATGGATTTTACTCTCATTTTTATGATCTTTTGCCTTTTTTGTTTTGCCAATTGATCGTTAACGGTTACATAATTGATGTGCTGGGAAAATATTTTAGTTTTCACATCTCTATTCTGTGATGTAAATGATCGATTTCTACCTATTGTTTTTTTTGCTGTTTGAAAAAAAAAGATCTCTAGAACTTTGAGTATATGACATATTGACATTAGGCATTTTCTTATAATTTGTTTTTAGAAGTAAAAGAGGAGGATGATGATGACGACGATGAAGACGAGATGCAAATTGGGCTTCCAACCGACGTTAAACACGTGGCTCACATTGGATGGGATGGAGCCTCTGTCACCCCACCCACCTGGGTAAGTATAATTAGGACCGTTAATCGTGTAGTATCGTGTACACTTGTATATGTAAAGTATAATTAGGACCGTTAATCGTGTAGTATCGTGTACACTTGTATATGTAAGCTTATATGCTAATCTATATTCGGTCAATTTAATAGTCGTGTTGTTGGATATTTACCATATTCAACTCATTTATATTCTTGTATATATAATCATGTATACATGTTTATACATGATTACTAAATTTGTTACACGCTAGGTCAAATTTAGTACTCGTTATGATTATATGACTATTACATGTTTAATACGCAAATAGACGTTCAGTACACTTGAACACTAAAACTATATTTTAGTATCAGACTATTGTAATTTGTAATAAGTAAAATGTTAAACCCATTGTCATAAATAGTACTCGTGTGCATCTGTATAGTAATCGAGTGTAACTCTTATTCGCATGTCAAGTACCTCATTAGTTATCGTGTATTGTCTTGTCTCTGTCGTTTTAATTGTGTTTGATCCATAAATTCATATATGACATGTTTATTTACAACTTTATTCCCATTTATTAATCGTGTTATTATTTTTACAATTTATATCCATTAATTTTGAATTGTTCGTGTTTCATGTAAAATTAACAATCTTAAATACAACCAACTCACATGTACCTGATTGAATAATCTTTCAATTAAATTTCAATTGGTATATTGAATCTAGCAAGTCATTATTACCCAATTATTGAAATCAAAACATGCTTATTAATGAACTTTGAATGTTGAATCAACCAAGGCCAACAAGTATGACCGTTTGTTAGACAAATTCATGGAAGTGTGATATAAGTATTATGACATAATTACAACAATTGAATCGTAAGATTTTCGTTTTGTATTCTCAGATGAACGAGTTCCAATCAAGCCCCATCAATACAACAAAAACAAGACCCAACGGTTTGTCCTCTTGTCTCACATTCATACTGTATTTATATATGTTTGCAAATGTTGATTTTTCAGGTGAATCAAACCTTATTTACCGATTTGAAATTTTCATCTTTTTTTTCCTCCGAAAACTCCTATATAAAGTAATATACCACAAATATCAACATAATGAATGAGATGGCTGCCTTCTTTATTTTTTTCCTAGAAAGCTGCACTTCAAAGTAATATGTTGAGATTATTATCACAACATTTTTTTAAAGATATGTTTTTCCATATAGCCATCATTTATAATTTTTTCTCTTTTTTATACAATTTTTTGCACAACATTATTTTCCCATTCTTAATGAGTCTAAAAATGCAATTATTTTCACAGTAAAAACCCCTCTATAATTAAAAACATGCAAGTGTGACCTTACTGACCATTGGATTGATTATTAATGGCTATGATAGATTCCAATCACACAAACTCACTCTACATGGACTCACCTTCGCCGAACCAATACCGATCTGTGGCGAACTCACCGAGCCAACACCAATTTGTAGCCAATTCACCATATCAAGAACTCCCAACGAGCCAATTCATGGATCCGCCGCCACTCCCAAGACCATCAAGACGATCATCGAGAACCGAGGCAACAACATCAGGGTCCCCGAGGTCGTCACCTAATATTGGTCGACATTCACGACGTAACAAGTCCACTGAGATCACTCAAACCGACTCGCTCGAGGAGTCTAGTCGACACGCTCGGAGGACTCACAGAGTGAAAGAGCAAAGTGAGTTGGACCCGCTCGACATCCCGAAACAGATCCGACGAAAGAAGAAATCTTCTAGAAGCATATCCGGAGAAGGATCCGTTAGAGCATCCCGGTCTAAGGTTGTTTCCGGGTATACGGATCCTAGGCCGGGGTCAGAAGGTAATGAAGGCCTAGTGGGCCTTAAGCCCATCTATGATGATCGACGGCTCTGATTTATTATCAGTTTTTTTGTTCTTTTTCCGTAGTTTAGTGTATATTGTTTATGTGGGTTAATTTTTTTCTTCTTCTTGAAGAGATTTATGTGGCATGAGTTGATGCGGAGCAAACTTTTGAAAATTGTCTTGTGAGATAGAATAAATGATAGACATGTTTCTATTTTCGAGGATCGTTTAATAGTTTTATTTTTACGTAGCAGTAAAAAGACGTCGATCACATTTATAAATATGTATATTATGACGTCTACAAATATTGAATATGTATTTCTACATTTTTATAGTACTCTTGGCATGACGTGCATATATTGCTTCTTAAATTCTCAAAATGCAGATTCAGAAATCTTAGATTGATTACTATAATATATTATTGTAAAAAGTAAAGTTTGCATCCGTAGTTTTTATTTTATTTTAATAATAACATTTTTCCTACTAAACTATCATAAGCCCTGATTCATTTCTTTGAATTATGAGGGCGTTGAAGCTTTAATTCTGGTTTTTTAGGAGAAAAGTGTGTTAAAAACATGTTTTCAGAGATGTGTGCACATTATTTATATAACTCCAATTATCGGCCCACGGGCCTTTCTTTGTATGATGTGCAAAATACTGTTCATTTTCTCATATAGTCAAGTTCGATGTTCCTTTAAAAACAGTTTATATACATACATACATACATATATATATATATATATACATATATGATGGGGTGTTAATTTAATATCAGTGCTAGTGGGGTGTTAATTTATACATACATATATATAATGAAAATAGTCCAAATATACTGAACATGGTATAAATAATAAATAATTTCCAATTTTTCGTTAAGCAATTGCTATAATGACTTACAATTGAGATTAGCATGTATAAGTGATAACACTAGATTACAAACAGAAGAGCTAGCTGCTATAGTTATATTATATATATGCAATTTGAATCCCTAAAATTGGTTTTTCTCTAGAATCCAATCAAGATTAACACCTAAGCTGACCCCACAAGAACGTGGGAAGGTATGACGACCAACAATACATTTCAATTAAACACTGAATAAGATGAGACACCATCAAAACAAACAAAACATTGCTTTCAACTGAAGCATCAATAAACCAACAAAATGGAACACAAACAAGCCCATCTCTGAAATCCATGGCATGACACATGAAACTGAAACCCAAACAGTGGTAGAAGAGTCCAGAGGACAAACAATTCCCAAATCCCCATCAGATGGTTTATTATGAGAAAACACCACCTTGCACAAGTCTACACAACTCTACAACAAAAACAAGTAAACAACTACCTCAAGAGGAGAGAGAAAAGAGAAAACTATACACACGGGCCTCGCCCTCGGGTGTGCATGGCTTCGGCTTACCTTTTCCAAGGTTATTCATGTGTTTCAACAAAGGTTTCAAAGCTGCAAACCAACCCTTTTGACTGCACCAAAAAATCTTTCCAAGCGTGCAATAAATGCATTGTACAAGTACACACTGAATAAAAAGGAAAAAGTCAAAAAACTTAAGAATATTAGCTTTAAAATTAAACAGGTAACGCTTATTTGAGGTATTTAATCAGGTCGCAATACCATTAAGTGTTACGGTAAGAACAGTAGGAGTGGAACTTCAATAAAAATTGTAATTCATTCCTATGAACAAGATCATTGCAATGTGTGTGACAATTGAAAAAAGCTTAACTACACTCCAAACCAGGCACTTAAATTAATACCCTTTGCTTTAATTATGCTAATCAAACTCTCTTCTCCTCACCACCCATTGACTAAACCAAGTGAGACTTTAGCAAACCCAATGAAACTATACTTCTTTTCCACAGCTAAGTCTACATCTTGGGGCCCTTAAACCATAATTTTTAAAGTGTTATTTAACTCTTACCGTTAGGAGGAAGGCTTCTCTTTTGAAGAAAATTAAAGAGCAGGTCCTAGTTTGGAGCCATAAACTTAGGGTTGTTTTAATTAGGGTTTACCATCTGTCTCTTTCCCTGCATGTCAATACTCCACTAGCAAGAATTACAAAAACCAAACTCACGATTCAAGAAACGAAACTCTTATTTCAATTTATTCCGATTATCGAGTGTTTCGATCTAGTCCGAACAAATTTCACACACCATGTTCACGACAACAGTTCAGCGTAGCAAAACCTAGTACGTATTTGCAATACTTTAAAATAATAATACATGATCTATCACTTAAATTTCACATATATCAAATCAGAATGTGAATTTTAACTCGAGCTCGTGATTTGACTCGAGTTCGGATTAATAAAAGCTTCATTCGAAGTCCTCAAGCAGTTTAATGGGTCAAGATACATTCCTATAACTTTAAGCATGTTGAAATAACTAAGTCGATTTGGCTATATGCTCGGCTTAACTGGAAAACTGTTTTGTAAATAATTATACTTTAACCTGTATAAGTGTAACGTACCCGAAAACAGCGGAAAATTTAAACAATAATAAAGACCGTCAACGGTCAACACTGGGCACGTCACGGGAAACAAACCAACATATATAATATAAATATGATCCACGTGGAAGTCAAATATACAGACTGACTGTGATTACGACAAAAGCTATACAATATGTAATCACCTCAAAAGAAAGAGACTGACAAGTACAGGATCTGATCTCGGGGGCACCATCCTCGGTCACCACCTCAAACTCTAACCCTGCTCGCTACCTGAAATGCAAACACAAACATGCCTGAGTTCCCTGCAGGAACCCCGTATACCAAACCTCCTAAAAATATAAAAAGGAATTAAAGACAATGCAATGCTATGCACATGATCATCCGCCTCGGGCCCACAATAATGCCCTCACCGCCTCCGCGGCACTGAACCACTCCTGCCACTAGGGTCAAGTCAGTCCACCGCTGCCTCACAAGGGTCAGTCGACACCACTGCTCCCCAAAAAGTGCAGGAAGGAACCCCTGGTACACGCCGCACCCAAGGAGCGAGTCAGCCCGCCGAATACACAACTCGGGTCAGACGACAGCCACTGCTCCCCCAAGAGTCGCCTAGCGCGCACCCTGCCGGAACATCCTCGGCCTACCGCTAAACCCTCGCAAACTGCCCAAGGTTTACGGTACACATCCCTCACACCCCGCTCGGTAAGAGAGGAAAAAGTACAACAATAATACGCCTTCGTCGAAGGTGAAATCCGTAGCTCTCAAGGCCGGTAATCGACCGTCGCCTCGGAGCCGGTAGTCGACCTGACATCGACGGATCGCGTGTGGATAAATCCACCAACCTGCGGTAGATCGGTCGACCGCTACAAGCACACCGGTCGACCGGTCCCCCACACAGTACACAGTACTGTACAAACAAATCTACCGGTCGAACCACGCCAACCGAATTACCGACCAATCGGTCGAACAAAAGTCATCTAGCGGTCGACCGTTTGGAAGGTCTACGCTATACAATTTTATATAATATATATATCTGACCGGTCGAACCAAGGGGTCGTTCGACCGATAACAGGGATTTCAATATTTTGCCCAAGTCTCGTTCGGTCGACCGGAACTGAAATACAGTTCGACCGAATCAACACAAGCACTCTACCGCTTAATTAAATGCTCAGTCGGTCGACCGAGAGTTAAAGAGCGGTCGACCGTTTTGATGGTCAAAGCTCCCAACCGACTTAGCATCGAATGGATCGGTCGAACAAGGTAAAGGACGTTCGACCGTTTAATAAGTCAAAATCCCCAACCGACCCATTCTCATCGTTATTCGGTCGACCGGCTAAGTGGTCCCGTTCGACCGATAACAGTATATCCCCTTTTTCCCGCACAAATCTGGCATAACGGTCGACCGTCTAACGACATCGTTCGACCGTTCGCGGGTAAACATCAATATAATAATAGGATCGGTCGACTGCCCACAGGCACCGGTCGACCGATCGTCGTCTTCAACCTCTGAATTGGTTGAATTCCGACGGGGAATTCGACACCAACGTCGATCCCCAACACTCACAAGGCTTATGTGAGTTATAATGAAGATTTGGCATACCTTTTTCGATGGTTGTAGATGTCTCCCGAGCTTGAATCACTTCACTCCTCTTCTTCTTCCTTCTTCTCCTTCTTCTCCTCTTCTTCTACTTCACCTTCTTCTTTCCTCCTTCTTCTGCTCCGAATCACTCCTCTCACTCTCTGTTAGATGCAGATGATGAAGAAACGTTTTAACAAAATCCTATCTTAACTATATATATCCAATCATCACCTCCATCTCCTCCAATCACCATTCACCTAAAACCCTTCCAATCACAACCAACCAACTCTCTCTCTCTCTCTCCTTCCAACACCTCCTGCTCTTCATGCATGATTAATTAGAGTTAATTAAGTTTAGGTTTAGTTAATTAAGGGATTTAGATTAGGTTATTACAATCTACCCTCCTTAAAAGAATTTCGTCCGCGAAATTCGAAACAACTGACTTACCGGAATAACTCTGGATACTGCTTCCTGACATCCTCCTCAATCTCCCAGGTAGCCTCTCTGTCAGTGTGATGCTGCCACCTGACCTTTACCATAGGAATCGCTCTCCTCCTGAGCTGATGTACCATCTGATCCACAATCTCAACTGGTCTCTCATCTAATGACAAATCCTGCTGGATCTCCGGTACTGATATCTCTATCACATGAGCTGGATCGGCCACGTACTTCCTCAGCATAGAAACATGGAAGACGTTGTGAAGTCCTGCGAACTGTGGCGGTAAAGCAATCCTATACGCCACCTCACCAACCCGATCCAATATCTCAAACGGTCCGACATATCTCGGACTCAGCTTCCCCTTCTTCCCGAATCTCATCACCCCTCTGGAAGGCGAGATCTTCAGGAAGACATGATCTCCTACCTCAAAAGTCAGCTCACGCCTCCGCGTATCAGCATAACTCTTCTGCCTGCTCTGCGCCGTAGCTAGTCGTCTCCGAATCACGTCGACCTTCTCTGAATACAACTGGATAATGTCAGGTCCAACTAGCTGTCTCTCGCCCACATCACTCCAGCATACCGGCGATCTACACGGTCTCCCGTATAATGCCTCATATGGTGCCATCCCAATACTCGAGTGGTAGCTGTTGTTGTAGGCGAACTCGATCAACGGCAAATGCTCATCCCAATGCCCTGCCCAGTCAAGTGTGCACGCTCTCAGCATGTCCTCCAATGTCTGTATCGTCCGCTCTGACTGGCCATCTGTCTGTGGGTGGAAAGCTGTGCTAAACTTCAGACGTGTCCCCAGTGCTCTGTGTAGACTCTCCCAAAATCTCGAAGTGAATCTGGGATCTCTATCTGAAATAATACTGACCGGCACGCCATGAAGTCTGACAATCTCCTCAATATATAACTTAGCTAGACCCTCCAGAGCAAGAGTGGTCTTAATAGCTAAGAAATGCGCCGACTTGGTCAGTCGATCGACTATAACCCAAATCGCATCGTGAAATCTCCGTGTCTTCGGTAGCCCCGTAACAAAATCCATCGTCACGTGCTCCCACTTCCACTCGGGCAACTCAATCCTCTGCATCTGCCCTGCTGGTCTCTGGTGCTCGATCTTCACCTGCTGACAGACCAAACACCTCGACACGAAGTCTGCAACGTCCTTCTTCATACCTCGCCACCAGAAGTTCCGCTGCAGGTCTTTGTACATCTTGGTGCTCCCTGGATGAATGGAATATCTCGATCTGTGTGCCTCCTCCATGATATCATGTCTCAGGTCCTCTGTCTTCGGCACCCAGATACGGTCTCTGAATCTCAGACCTCCATCCACTCCAACTCTGAAGTCTGACCCATCTCTGGCAGCTAACTGTAACAAACTGCTCAACTCCTCATCTGTAGTCTGAGCATGAATCACTGCTGATACTGTCTGAGGCTCTACTCTCAATCCTGCAATCACTGCGCCCTCAGAGCTATCAGCAAATGGCCTCCACTCTGCCAAGGACTCTAGCAGTCTCCACTCCTGAATACATAGGCCTGCTACTGATACCTCCACCTTCCGGCTCAAAGCGTCTGCAACCGTGTTCGCCTTCCCCGGATGGTAAGAGATAGTGAAGTCGTAGTCCTTAATGAACTCAAGCCATCTGCGCTGCCTCATATTCAGCTCCTTCTGCGAGAACAGGTACTTCAGACTCTGATGATCTGTAAACACCTCGAACTGCTCGCCATAAAGATAGTGTCTCCAGGTCTTCAGTGCATGAACCACTGCTGCTAACTCCAAATCATGTGTCGGGTAATTCCTCTCATGGACCTTCAGCTGTCTGGATGCGTACGCGATCACCCTCCCGTGCTGCATAAGTAGACATCCTAAGCCAACACCTGAAGCGTCGCTATAAATCACGAATCCACCCGTGCCACTCGGCAATGATAAAACTGGTGCTGTGGTCAACAGTCTCTTCAGCTCCTGAAAGCTGTCCTCGCACTTCTGCGACCAAACAAAAGTGACTCCCTTCTGCGTCAGAGCTGTCAGTGGTGCTGCCAATCTCGAGAAGTCTTTGATGAAGCGACGGTAATAACCCGCCAGTCCAACAAAGCTCCTAATCTCTGTCACGCTCGTAGGGGTCCTCCACTGTGTCACTGCCTCTACCTTCGCCGGATCCACTGATATCCCCTCTGCCGATACAATGTGTCCGAGGAATGCCACTCTGTCCAACCAAAACTCGCACTTTGAGAACTTAGCATATAACTGCTGAGCCCTCAAGATGCTGAGTACAATCCTCAGATGCTCTCTGTGCTGCTCCACATCTGGTGAATAGATCAAGATGTCATCCACGAAGACAATCACAAATATATCAATGTACTGCCTGAATGTCCGGTGCATCAGATCCATGAACGCTGCCGGAGCATTCGTCAATCCAAATGGCATCACCAAGAACTCATAGTGTCCATATCTCGTCCTGAAGGCTGTCTTCTGGATGTCCTCATCTCGGATCCTCAACTGGTGATATCCTGAACGCAGGTCAATCTTCGAGAAAACCTTCGCCGACTGCAGCTGGTCAAAGAGATCCTCGATCCTAGGTAAGGGATACCTATTCTTTACCGTCACCTGGTTCAGCATCCTGTAGTCTATGCACATCCTCAAGGATCCGTCCTTCTTCTTCACAAACAAAACTGGTGCACCCCAAGGCGAGACGCTCGGTCTGATAAATCCAGAGTCCATCAACTCCTGCAACTGCTTCTTCAACTCTGTCAACTCAGCAGGTGCCATCCGGTATGGAGCCTTCGACTGTGGTGTAGTGCCGGCTACCAACTCAATGCCGAACTCCAACTCCCGGTGTGGTGGTAAACCTGGAATCTCCGCTGGAAAAACATCCGCGAATTCCTGCACCACCTCAATGTCCTCTAGCCTCTGAGACTCTGCCTCCGCAACCACAAGTGTCGCCAGAAAAGCTGCACATCCCTGCTGTAACAGTCTCTGAGCTCTCACAGCAGATACAATAATGCGACCCCCTCTGCTTCTGATCCCTCTAATCAGAATATCAGGCAAACCCTTCCTCGGGATCAAAATCTTCTTCTCACGGCACAAGACTCGAACATCATATTGGGACAGCCAATCCATCCCAAGTATGACATCAAAGTCCTCCATCGGTAGCAAGACCAGGTCTGCCGGAAACTCCTGATCTCCCGAAACAACCGTGGCGCCGGGGACAAATCTCCCCACAGTGCCCACCAGACCCAGGGGTGTGCTGACCTCCAAAGTGGCAGTCAACATCGCAAGGGTACAGCCCAACACTCCCGCAAATCGCTCTGAGATGAACGAGTGTGTCGCGCCACAATCAAATAACACCCTAGCTACTGAACCTGCGACAAGAAGTGTACCTTCCACGACAGCGCCTCCATCCCGAGCCTCCTCTGCCTGGATGGTGAAAACTCTGCCAGTGCGCTGCCCCTGCTGTGGTCTGAAAGGTGGTCTACCTCCGCCTCCTCCTCTGCCTGGTGCGGGTAAGCCCGGTGGTCTGCTTGGTCCAGCTCCTCGGCTCGGACAGCTCCTGATAAAGTGACCCAGCTGGCCACAACCATGACATGCTCCGGGGGTGAAGCACGGCCCGGAGTGAAACCTCCCACAAGTACCACAAGGCTCTGGTCGTGGTACTGCAACTCCTGCTCCCTCGTATCGGGGCCTCTTGCCCGGATTCCCTCCAGTCTGACCTCCTGGCCTCCCAGAGAACCTACCTGATGGCCTCCTCTCATCCTGGTAGTTCTCCCTGTAGTCACGATCAAGAACAGAGGCACTCTTCACTGCATCGGCCAACGTGCTCGGCATGTGTGTCAGCACCTTCGTCCTCAGCTGCTTCCGGAGCCCTCGGACGAACTTCCCAGCCCTCTGCTCCTGTGTAACATACATCTCGGGACAGTAACGCTCAAGGGCGTTGAACTTCCCGATGTAGCCTGCTAGGGTCATGTCTCCCTGCTGAAGACTCAGAAACTCCTCCCTCTTCTGATCCTGGACATGCTGCGGAAAATACTGCTCGTTGAACTCGCCAACGAACTCCTCCCAGGCTATATCATCTCTGTCCGCAAACACCACTGCAGATGTGGACCTCCACCAGTTGGACGCAGCACCGCCCAACACATAAGTAGCCAGGCCCACTCTCGCCTCTAGAGGACAACCAATAGCACCGAAGATCTTCTGCATCGTGAAGATCCACTCCTCCGCAGCCTCTGCGTCATACTGCCCCAGAAAGGTAGGCGGATGCTGGCGCATAAACCGGTCATGCATAGCACCAGTCCCCGTCTGCCCAGTCTGTGCCGTCTGCTGCTGTAGCATCTCTGTCAGACGTCCGACCGTATCGAACAACGTCCGACGCTCATCCTCCCAAGCCTCATCCCTCGCAGTCTCACTCTCACCGCGAGTATGGGCAACCGCCTTCCCCCGTCTAGGAGGCATCTGCCAAAGGAAACAAGACAATATCAATATAATCTGTGCATGCATGATCCTCTAGACCTAACTCCTAACTCAAAGGTGGTTTCTTTAGACAAGTACGCCGAGATCAACGCTCTGATACCAAATTGTAACGTACCCGAAAACAGCGGAAAATTTAAACAATAATAAAGACCGTCAACGGTCAACACTGGGCACGTCACGGGAAACAAACCAACATATATAATATAAATATGATCCACGTGGAAGTCAAATATACAGACTGACTGTGATTACGACAAAAGCTATACAATATGTAATCACCTCAAAAGAAAGAGACTGACAACTACAGGATCTGATCTCGGGGGCACCGTCCTCGGTCACCACCTCAAACTCTAACCCTGCTCGCTACCTGAAATGCAAACAAACAAACATGCCTGAGTTCCCTGCAGGAACCCCGTATACCAAACCTCCTAAAAATATAAAAAGGAATTAAAGACAATGCAATGCTATGCACATGATCATCCGCCTCGGGCCCACAATAATGCCCTCACCGCCTCCGCGGCACTGAACCACTCCTGCCACTAGGGTCAAGTCAGTCCACCGCTGCCTCACAAGGGTCAGTCGACACCACTGCTCCCCAAAAAGTGCAGGAAGGAACCCCTGGTACACGCCGCACCCAAGGAGCGAGTCAGCCCGCCGAATACACAACTCGGGTCAGACGACAGCCACTGCTCCCCCAAGAGTCGCCTAGCGCGCACCCTGTCGGAACATCCTCGGCCTACCGCTAAACCCTCGCAAACTGCCCAAGGTTTACGGTACACATCCCTCACACCCCGCTCGGTAAGAGAGGAAAAAGTACAACAATAATACGCCTTCGTCGAAGGTGAAATCCGTAGCTCTCAAGGCCGGTAATCGACCGTCGCCTTGGAGCCGGTAGTCGACCTGACATCGACGGATCGCGTGTGGATAAATCCACCAACCTGCGGTAGATCGGTCGACCGCTACAAGCACACCGGTCGACCGGTCCCCCACACAGTACACAGTACTGTACAAACAAATCTACCGGTCGAACCACGCCAACCGAATTACCGACCAATCGGTCGAACAAAAGTCATCTAGCGGTCGACCGTTTGGAAGGTCTACGCTATACAATTTTATATAATATATATATCCGACCGGTCGAACCAAGGGGTCGTTCGACCGATAACAGGGATTTCAATATTTTGCCCAAGTCTCGTTCGGTCGACCGGAACTGAAATACAGTTCGACCGAATCAACACAAGCACTCTACCGCTTAATTAAATGCTCAGTCGGTCGACCGAGAGTTAAAGAGCGGTCGACCGTTTTGATGGTCAAAGCTCCCAACCGACTTAGCATCGAATGGATCGGTCGAACAAGGTAAAGGACGTTCGACCGTTTAATAAGTCAAAATCCCCAACCGACCCATTCTCATCGTTATTCGGTCGACCGGCTAAGTGGTCCCGTTCGACCGATAACAGTATATCCCCTTTTTCCCGCACAAATCTGGCATAACGGTCGACCGTCTAACGACATCGTTCGACCGTTCGCGGGTAAACATCAATATAATAATAGGATCGGTCGACTGCCCACAGGCACCGGTCGACCGATCGTCGTCTTCAACCTCTGAATTGGTTGAATTCCGACGGGGAATTCGACACCAACGTCGATCCCCAACACTCACAAGGCTTATGTGAGTTATAATGAAGATTTGGCATACCTTTTTCGATGGTTGTAGATGTCTCCCGAGCTTGAATCACTTCACTCCTCTTCTTCTTCCTTCTTCTCCTTCTTCTCCTCTTCTTCTACTTCACCTTCTTCTTTCCTCCTTCTTCTGCTCCGAATCACTCCTCTCACTCTCTGTTAGATGCAGATGATGAAGAAACGTTTTAACAAAATCCTATCTTAACTATATATATCCAATCATCACCTCCATCTCCTCCAATCACCATTCACCTAAAACCCTTCCAATCACAACCAACCAACTCTCTCTCTCTCTCCTTCCAACACCTCCTGCTCTTCATGCATGATTAATTAGAGTTAATTAAGTTTAGGTTTAGTTAATTAAGGGATTTAGATTAGGTTATTACAATAAGAGTCTCCATCTCTTGGTTATAAGTAATTATATAATCAATTATCTAATATTGAGCATTTGAAAAACTGTATGCATCTTATATAATGTTTTAAAAACATCATCTTTGAATTTTGTTTACTATCTAAGCTATATATTATTCATGTTAAATGGCAACAGTATGCCGCCTCGTGTTAGACCTGTTGGAAAATCATGTCAAACTCAAGTTGATTAATTAGAGTTCCAACGCGCTAAAGTCGAGCTCAATTTCTCAATAAGCTTTGGAAACTGATGTTGTACTTACACATACTTGATTTGTGAAGCCAGTTGATACCCTTGATATCATACTTGATCATTCTTGTTGGGATCAACGATAGTCACAAATATAATCATTAAAACAAAGTAAATGTAACGGAAACAAACAAACAAACAAACAAAAGAGGGGCAATCAAACCACAATGTAGACAAGATATTTTTATAGATGTTCAGCACCCCAACCAGATCATAATCCCATTTCCCCGCTCAAACCACGAGTCCCGCTTAAGACTTCACTAATCCAATCTCCGTTCCAGGTTGAGATCAAACCTTTTACAAACCAAGGTCGCGAACAACCTTGTCGAACTTGATTCTTCATCTCACAATCCGAGAGGAGAGCTTCCTCCCGAAGCTTGTACAATTTTTGTGATTCGACAAAATAGGACTGAGAATCCCTGATCTACACACTTGAGCACACTATAGTATGATAGGATTTGGGAACACAAGTAATGAAATGTAGGCTTGAGTGTGTGTAGTTGACGTTTGAGTATGGAAAATGTTTTCTCTCAAGGAATTGATCAATGAGAGGTGTAAAAGATGCATTAAACTAAGGGTTGAACACTTATTTATAGACTCTAAGATCTATATAGCCTTCAGAGATAAAGAAAAAAAGGATAAAGAAGCAACCGATAAAGGAGCAAAGTGATCATCCAATCGGGTGTCAATCGGTCGACCATTTGGTCACTTCTGTTTGACCATTCACTTAAGTACGTTGTAAGTTAAAGGTTGACCTGCATAAATGTAAACAAGGAGAGTGTATATTGGATACTGGATAATCGGTCGTCAGTTAGGGAAAAAATGGTTGAACGGTTTCAAAAAAAGTAACCGTCCAGTTTTGGGTCTGATTCGGTCGACCGCAAGGTGTGGTCCGGTTGACTTGAGGTCTGGAGTCCAAATTCGGTCGACCACAATCTTCAAAATGATCGTTGGGGAATAACGACAAGAAAACAACTTGAAATGAAAATTTGAAAACCAAAGAAGCGAAATCATAAGAATAGTAGACCGTTCAACCAAGATATTTGTTTACAAATAGTCGTACGAAAGCTAAGTTTCGGTCGACCGTTTGTTTGGGTGGTTTCCCCGCTATAGTTTGGCGATCTATTAAAATTCAAATAATGGAAAATTTTGTGTGTGACTTTTAGATGAAACCTAAAGTGAATGTGGATGAATATCCCTATAAATATGCTCAAGTTTACAAAGGTTTCTAAGGACTCAAATAAAGATAAAATTATGTCTCAAAAGTTTGATTACATGTCTTGTCTTGAATTCCTTTCTCCTTGAGTCTTGATCACCTATTAAAATAGAAGTATGCACAATAAAAGTATATGTGCAATGCATGAAATGTGTTTGACTCAATTTGATTGTGATTAAGTTAAGTTTGATTAAATTATCAAAATTAACATGATTAAGATCTAAAAGCCAACCATTCTATCTTCTAAGCCCACTTGCTCATGTTCTCTAAGCACACGTTAGAAATAATCTCGGTCACGTGGACAAAGAAAGTAAGGAGAAGTAGCCCTCAGGGGTCACGATCGATAGAAACTCCAAGTCATTCTGTTATAAAATTAAGCCCAAACTACATGTAATTTTTGCGTTCCATGGATGTCTTATGTGTCACGTCCATCGATCATAAACGTGCAATATCTTCAAGTACCAAGATGCAGGCCCGGCCCAATAGCAGGAGCAGGGTGAGCTCCTGCTCCGGGCCTCACTTTGAGGGGGCCTAAAAAAAAATGTACATGGTCTTATTGGGTTGCAAAGAAAATTAGTGTTAATACATAAATAACACTTAAACATTGATAAATTTGTCTCAAATATTGCTAAGAGGACAAAAAAAATCAATTAATATTGCATTAAGTTAGTGAATTTTTTATTATTTAAACTAGGAGGATAATTTTTTTCAAATTTAGGAGTCTCGTTGTTGATTTTCGCACAGGGCCTCAAAAATTTTCGAGACGGCCCTGCCAAGATGTATAATAATCCGAAACATAAATATATATTGGTTTCAAGCACCATAACTTATTTAGTCATAACATAATTCAACATCTAATCCAAAATATTTTGGTTTTAACATTTAACATAATTCAGCATCGTATATTTTGGTTTTAACATAAAAGATGAAATAGTGTAATTAATACTTCAAAGAATATATCACAATGACCCAAAATTTCTTCACCTCCAAAATTTCTTCACCTCCAACAATTTATGCCTTGTTGGGGATTGTGATGGCAGAGGGAACGATGGCTATGATGGCGGAGGACAGGGTGCATATGGACGAGCTCTCTTAAGGAATCCTTTTCTTCACAGATTACAAATTAATGAAACCCATAATATTCAACATTTTACTTGTTTCCTATTATCAAAATCGTATAATCATAAAACGAACTCTTAACCGTTTCGAAATACTTGTAATCAATCCAAATCGAGTGATGCTGGCATGACGATAAAACAACATAAAAAACAGTAAAATGAGCCAAAGTAACTAAAGAAAGAGATGTAAAGAAGTAGTGCTTTGATTCGTAGAGTTAATTGTGTTGGACTATTAAATTTGGGTTTAGGTTCATTAACAATTTAATTGAAAAATCCAATGTTGAGATGTGATTTATTGAGACAAGTGAGATTCTCAATTTCTTTTAGTCTAACATTGGGGAACATGAGATGTTGGAGAATGTTCTTAAACATTCACTTCTCATAACTCTTTGATGGTAGAAAGAATAAATGAGAGAATACTTGATTAGTAGCATATCATGCATCATATTCATGCTATATATGTAACGTCCCGAAACAGCGGAAGATTTAAAATTTCGAAATAACGAATAAAACTGACAACTCAAGGCGGGAACGTCACTAATATATAATATAGAAATCCGGGTGCACCCAAAATACATGGAGTTTACAAAAGGTGTACAACTACAATCCAGATGAAAGAAATGAAAATACAAGTAGTCGTACGATCTCGCAAATGCCGAAGAGGATCCGACTCCAAAGCGCTCCGTCCTCGGTCACCACCCACCGGACCTACTGCGATCCTGAAAAAGATGCAACAACAATGCCTGAGTTTCCAGAAGGAAACCCCGTATACCAACTCACCTATATGCATGCATCACATAATGAACCTATCATACTAGTAGCATGTCATGGCATCAACAGATATGGAAAACAGTTCCCCCGAAGGGTAAAACAGGACATCAGTCCGACAATCAATCATCGGGTCTCCCGAAGAGACCTACTGCAGGCACATGCAGTCTAGTAGCCCGCGACATCGCACCCCCCACACGCAGCTACACTACACAAGGGTTCGGCAGGGAGCCTCTGTCACGTCTACGCGCCGATAGAAACAGATCTGTAAATCTCAGTGGTCGGGGCCACAGGGACCAACGGGGCCGTCGCCCGGAAGGTATAACAACATCATCTCGGTAGGTGCCCAGCCGAGGAAAACAACAAGCCGGCACAGCCTCGGCCCAACAATCATCATCGCCGGCACAACCTCGGCGGCATCACCGGCACAGCATCGGTGGTCCATCACAACGTCCGGCACAGCATCGGACGGTCCAGACCGAAGTCTGCCAGGTCATCGGGCTCCTCGAGCCGCGAACACCAACCGCGCCGCTATAAAAGCAGGGCAGCGACCTCCGTAGCCCCAAGGGCCGGTAGTCACCTCACCCAACGCCAGTTGCGTGCCCGCACAACATCAACACTGGGATCCGCGATCCCTCAGGCCTGCTATACTACAAAGTGCCAACAATCATCTCAAAAGTCACGGTCCATACATGGAGGTGACGCGTCCCGAACACCCACACTCTTCCCAACGGCGGTCCCTGGGCAGGCACGCATCACGCGCCCACCGTCACCTCCCGGCTCACGCACAAGGCGAGGACACGGGTTTCCGTGGACAAAGTTGGCGTTCAAAAGGGGAACCAGGAATTCAGTTCTGAGCAGATTCGGTCGACCGAAATAGTCTAACCGGTCGACCGTTTTCACGAGGAATTCGGTCGACCGAAAGTCTGAATCGGTAGAACTCACTGCGCAACACTAATTCCCCAACGGTCGAACAAAAGTCTAAAACCGGTCGACCGAACGAGGTCAAAATCCGGAGTCTGGTCAACATTAAATTCCACTCTATCGGTCGACCGACTCAGGGGTCTCGGTCGACCGAAAACAGACAGGGTTAACCTAGTATTCTACGTCATCAAACGGTCGAACGTAAACATACTACCGGTCGAACAAAACATGCAATCGGTCGAACGCAATATAAATCGGTCGAACAATCATGCAATAATAATCAGTACACTTAAGTTCCGGTCGAACACAACAAGGACCGGTCGACCGATAACAGGTAGAAAATCCCAACTCACCAGCAATAATGCACTACCGGTCGACCGCCCCAAGGCATCGTTCGACCGGTGAAGGTTAAAGTCGGGCAAACAGTGCTAAAACGGTCGACCGCCCGAAGGACCCGGTCGACCGTTGGTCGTCTTCAACCTCGCGCCAGCCGAGGATTTACGAAGAACGCGTCGCCGGAGAGGTCCTCGACCTCCCCCGACCGACCAACAACACCCCTCCACAAGGGTGGGCAACAAAATCACACTAATGAGCGGCATACCTCACGAGAACGACGAACAAAGCCGGAGCACCGCTCGCGCACGCCGTCTCCGGTGACCTCTCCTCGCGCTCACCGCCGCAACTCTCCTGACTGGACCGCTTGTCCACCTCCGCCACCGACCTCCGGAGCTGCTCGACGCCAAAGAGAGGAGAAGATGAGGATGGTGTGAGAGAAAACAAGGAAGGAAAAGAAAAGAAGAGGAATAAGGGTTGGGTGCTCTTAAAGCAACCCCCCCCACACTCCTTCCATCCCTCAACACGCCTCCCCATCCCTCACCCATGCCTCCCCCCATACCTCTCTCTCTCTTCACAAAGTCAAACCACCATACCTCTCTCTCTCTCCTCTTATATCACCAATTAACCCTAAAAGGGGGTTAGGGACATAACAATCCACCCAACTTAAAAGGATTTCGTCCCGAAATCAAGCAACTACTCACCGAAAAGCTCTGGATACTGCCTTCTGACATCCTCCTCAATCTCCCAAGTGGCCTCGCGCTCGCTGTGATGCTGCCATCTGACCTTCACCATCGGAATGGTCCTCCTCCTGAGCTGGTGATCCATGCGATCAACAATCTCGACCGGCCTCTCCTCGAGCGACAAGTCCTGCTGAATCTCTGGCACTGCTATCTCAATAACGTGCGACGGATCTGCCACATACTTCCTCAGCATCGACACATGGAAGACATTATGCAGACCTGAAAACTGCGGCGGCAATGCAATCCTGTAGGCAACCTCTCCAACCCGGTCCAAGATATCGAACGGCCCAACATACCTCGGACTGAGCTTCCCCTTCTTCCCAAACCTCATCACACCTCGGGCAGGGGAAATTTTCAGAAACACATGGTCGCCCACCTCGAAACTCAGCGCTCGTCTGCGTCGATCTGCATAACTCTTCTGCCTGCTCTGCGCTGTGGCCAGTCTCCTCCTGATCACATCCACCTTCTCTGCATACATCTGCACGATCTCTGGCCCAACTAACTGCCTCTCGCCCACATCACTCAGCATACCGGTGATCTGCAAGGCCTCCCGTACAATGCCTCGTACGGCGCCATCCCAATACTCGAGTGGTAGCTGTTGTTGTAGGCGAACTCTATCAGCGGCAGGTGCTCATCCCAGTGCCCTGCCCAGTCCAGTGTGCATGCTCTCAGCATATCCTCCAAGGTCTGAATCGTCCTCTCTGACTGACCATCGGTCTGCGGATGGAACGCTGTACTGAATCTCAGACGCGTCCCCAAAGCCTGCTGCAGACTCCCCCAAAATCTGGAAGTGAATCGAGGATCTCGATCGGAGATGATGCTCACTGGCACTCCATGCAACCTGACTATCTCCTCCACGTACAACTTAGCTAGACCCTCCAAAGGCAACGTGGTCCGGATCGCTAAGAAGTGCGCCGACTTGGTCAGTCGATCGACTATCACCCAAATCGCGTCGTGGAATCTCCTCGTCTTCGGCAATCCCGTGACAAAATCCATCGTCACGTGCTCCCACTTCCACTCAGGAAGCTCAATACACTGCATCGGTCCTGCTGGCCTCTGATGCTCAATCTTCACCTGCTGGCAGACCAAGCATCGCTCCACAAACTCTGCAATATCCTTCTTCATGCCCTTCCACCAGAAGTTCCGCTGCAGGTCCTTATACATCTTCGTGCTCCCCGGATGAATGGTGTATCTAGCTCTGTGTGCCTCCTCCATGATGTCATCTCTCAGCCCATCAACCTTCGGCACCCAAATCCGACTCCTGAACCTCAGACCACCATCAACCCCCACACTGAAATCTGATCCATCTCTGGAAGCCAACTGTAGCAGACCAGCTAACTCCTCATCCCCCTGCTGAGCCTGAACTAACCGTGAGACAGTCTGCGGCTCCACCCGAAGCCCAGCAATCACTGCTCCCTCTGAGCCCTCTGTGAATGGTCTCCACTCTGACAAGGCCTCGAGTAACCTCCACTCCTGGATGCACAGACTCGCAACTGAAACCTCCACCTTCCTGCTCAGCGCATCTGCAACCGAATTCGCCTTCCCCGGATGATAGGAAATGGTGAAGTCGTAGTCCTTAATGAACTCGAGCCATCTGCGCTGCCTCATATTCAGCTCCTTCTGCGAGAACAAGTACTTCAGACTCTGATGGTCGGTGAAGACCTCGAACTGCTCGCCATACAGATAGTGCCGCCAGGTCTTCAACGCGTGAACTACTGCTGCTAACTCCAGATCGTGAGTAGGGTAGTTCTTCTCGTGCACCTTCAGCTGCCTCGAAGCGTACGCGACCACCTTCCCATGCTGCATCAGAACACAACCCAAGCCTATCCCGGATGCATCGCTGTAAATCACGTAGCCTCCACTGCCACTCGGTAGCGTCAGAATAGGTGCTGTCGTCAATCGCCTCTTCAGCTCCTGAAAGCTGTCCTCGCACTTCTGGGACCAAACGAACTTGACGCCTTTCTGCGTCAATGCTGTCAGCGGCGATGCAAGTCTGGAGAAATCCTGGATAAACCGTCTGTAATACCCTGCCAGACCTACGAAACTCCTGATCTCCGTCACGCTCGTCGGGGCTCTCCACTGAGTCACTGCCTCGACCTTCGCCGGATCCACTGAAATCCCATCTGCTGACACAATATGCCCCAGAAAAGCCACCTGATCCAACCAAAACTCGCACTTCGTGTACTTGGCATATAGCTGCTGATCCCTCAAGATGCCAAGCACAATCCTCAGGTGCTCTCGATGCAGCTCCCTGTCAGGCGAGTATATCAAAATGTCGTCTACGAATACAACGACAAATCTGTCGAGGTACGGCTGGAAGGTCCTATTCATCAGATCCATGAATGCTGCAGGCGCATTCGTCAGTCCAAATGGCATCACCAAGAACTCGTAGTGGCCGTACCGCGTCCTGAAGGCTGTCTTCTGAACATCTGCCTCCCTGATCCGCAACTGATGATAACCCGAACGCAGATCGATCTTCGAGAACACTCTCGCCGTCTGCAATTGATCAAACAAATCATCAATCCTGGGCAAAGGATACCGATTCCGAACGGTAACCTTATTCAGCATCCTGTAGTCGATGCACATCCGCAACGTCCCATCCTTCTTCTTCACGAAGAGCACAGGCGCTCCCCATGGAGAAACACTCGGTCGAATGAACCCGGACTCCATCAACTCCTGCAATTGCTTCTTCAGCTCTGTCAACTCTGCAGGTGCCATACGATACGGTGCCTTCGACTGAGGTGTAGTACCCGCTACCAGCTCGATGCCGAACTCGATCTCTCGGTGCGGCGGTAACGCTGGAATCTCCGCTGGAAACACATCCGGGAACTCCTGCACAATCTCTATGTCCTCCAGCCTCCTCGTCTCAGGATCAGGAACTACCAGCGTGGCCACAAACGCTCTGCCTCCCTGCTGTATCAGTCTCTGTGCCTTAACCGCAGACACAATCAGACGACCCCCTCTGCTCCTCGCACCTCTGATCAGAACATCTGGCAAACCCTCCATCGGAATCAGGATCTTCTTCTCACGGCAAAAGACCCGCACGTCGTACCGGGACAGCCAGTCCATCCCCAGTATGACGTCGAAGTCCACCATCGGTAACAAGACCAGATCTGCCGGAAAATCGTGGTCTCCCGAAGCAACTGTGGTGCCGGGGAAAAAGCTCCCCACAGTGCCCACCTCACCCATGGGCGTGCTGACCTCCAAAACATCAGTCAGCAGCACAGGGGTCCGACCCAACTCGCCAGCAAACTTCTCCGAGATGAAGGAGTGAGTGGCGCCGCAATCAAACAACACACGCGCTACTGAACCAGAAACTGAAAGCGTACCTTCCACGACGGTGTTGGAGTCCCTCGCCTCCTCAGCCTGGATAGTGAAGACTCGCCCAGTCCTCCTGCTCTGCCCCGGTGCCACAACTGATCGGCTGCCTCCGCCTCTGCCTACTGCTGGTGGTCCCGGCCTCCTGCTCGGCTCTCCCTGCCTCTGAGGACACTCACGGACAAAATGCCCCATCTGGCCGCAACCCATGCACACTCCAGTCCGACGAGGACACTCCTGTCCTGGATGGAACCTCCCGCAGTAAGTGCACGCTCCTGACTGACGTGCTCCTCCACCATCGAACCTGGGCCTCTTGCCCGAGTTCCCTGCTCCACGACCAGCTACTCTGCTGCCGGTGCTCACTGGCGCCTTCCGCGCCTCCTGAATACACTCCCTCTGGTCCTGCTCGATGATCGTAGCATGCTTCACCGCATCTGCAAGGGTCCACGGCATGCTGTTGATCACCCGAGAACGAAGCGGCTGCCTCAGTCCCTTCACGAACTTCCTCGCCCGCTGCTCTGGGGTCACACAAATCTCAGGGCAGTAACGCTCCAAAGCGTTGAACCTGCTGATGTAGCTCGTCAGTGTCATGTCCTTCTGCTCCAGCGACATGAACTCCTCCCTCTTCTGATCCCTGACATGCTGGGGAAAGTACTGCTCGTGGAACACCTCCAAAAACTCCTCCCAGCTCACATCCAGACGATCATCAAACAATACTGTGGACGTGGACCTCCACCAGTTGGCGGCCTCGCCATCAAACACATAGGTGGCCAGCTCCACCATCCTCCCAGGTGCTACACCAATAGCGCGGAAGATCTTCTCCATCCTGAAGACCCAGTCCTCTGCAACCTCTGGGGCCCTCCTGCCATCAAAAGTCGGCGGGTGCTGACGCATGAACCGATCGTGCTCAGCTCCCACCCCGCTCTGAGCGCTCTGAGCAGCCTGACGCTCCAGAAACTCGCCCAGCCTGTCCCACTGAGCACCTGAAGTGTCGTCACTGGGATCACGATCGCGTGGAGAACTCCTCACGCGCCTAGGTGCCATCTGTCACCACAACAATCAACAGATAAGCAACAATGCATGCATGAGCTACGAAATTAATGCATGCCTCTAGCACTACTCCTAAGGGTGGTTCTTTAGACGAAGACACAGGAATCGACCGCTCTGATACCAAGTTGTAACGTCCCGAAACAGCGGAAGATTTAAAATTTCGAAATAACGAATAAAACTGACAACTCAAGGCGGGAACGTCACTAATATATAATATAGAAATCCGGGTGCACCCAAAATACATGGAGTTTACAAAAGGTGTACAACTACAATCCAGATGAAAGAAATGAAAATACAAGTAGTCGTACGATCTCGCAAATGCCGAAGAGGATCCGACTCCAAAGCGCTCCGTCCTCGGTCACCACCCACCGGACCTACTGCGATCCTGAAAAAGATGCAACAACAATGCCTGAGTTTCCAGAAGGAAACCCCGTATACCAACTCACCTATATGCATGCATCACATAATGAACCTATCATACTAGTAGCATGTCATGGCATCAACAGATATGGAAAACAGTTCCCCCGAAGGGTAAAACAGGACATCAGTCCGACAATCAATCATCGGGTCTCCCGAAGAGACCTACTGCAGGCACATGCAGTCTAGTAGCCCGCGACATCGCACCCCCCACACGCAGCTACACTACACAAGGGTTCGGCAGGGAGCCTCTGTCACGTCTACGCGCCGATAGAAACAGATCTGTAAATCTCAGTGGTCGGGGCCACAGGGACCAACGGGGCCGTCGCCCGGAAGGTATAACAACATCATCTCGGTAGGTGCCCAGCCGAGGAAAACAACAAGCCGGCACAGCCTCGGCCCAACAATCATCATCGCCGGCACAACCTCGGCGGCATCACCGGCACAGCATCGGTGGTCCATCACAACGTCCGGCACAGCATCGGACGGTCCAGACCGAAGTCTGCCAGGTCATCGGGCTCCTCGAGCCGCGAACACCAACCGCGCCGCTATAAAAGCAGGGCAGCGACCTCCGTAGCCCCAAGGGCCGGTAGTCACCTCACCCAACGCCAGTTGCGTGCCCGCACAACATCAACACTGGGATCCGCGATCCCTCAGGCCTGCTATACTACAAAGTGCCAACAATCATCTCAAAAGTCACGGTCCATACATGGAGGTGACGCGTCCCGAACACCCACACTCTTCCCAACGGCGGTCCCTGGGCAGGCACGCATCACGCGCCCACCGTCACCTCCCGGCTCACGCACAAGGCGAGGACACGGGTTTCCGTGGACAAAGTTGGCGTTCAAAAGGGGAACCAGGAATTCAGTTCTGAGCAGATTCGGTCGACCGAAATAGTCTAACCGGTCGACCGTTTTCACGAGGAATTCGGTCGACCGAAAGTCTGAATCGGTAGAACTCACTGCGCAACACTAATTCCCCAACGGTCGAACAAAAGTCTAAAACCGGTCGACCGAACGAGGTCAAAATCCGGAGTCTGGTCAACATTAAATTCCACTCTATCGGTCGACCGACTCAGGGGTCTCGGTCGACCGAAAACAGACAGGGTTAACCTAGTATTCTACGTCATCAAACGGTCGAACGTAAACATACTACCGGTCGAACAAAACATGCAATCGGTCGAACGCAATATAAATCGGTCGAACAATCATGCAATAATAATCAGTACACTTAAGTTCCGGTCGAACACAACAAGGACCGGTCGACCGATAACAGGTAGAAAATCCCAACTCACCAGCAATAATGCACTACCGGTCGACCGCCCCAAGGCATCGTTCGACCGGTGAAGGTTAAAGTCGGGCAAACAGTGCTAAAACGGTCGACCGCCCGAAGGACCCGGTCGACCGTTGGTCGTCTTCAACCTCGCGCCAGCCGAGGATTTACGAAGAACGCGTCGCCGGAGAGGTCCTCGACCTCCCCCGACCGACCAACAACACCCCTCCACAAGGGTGGGCAACAAAATCACACTAATGAGCGGCATACCTCACGAGAACGACGAACAAAGCCGGAGCACCGCTCGCGCACGCCGTCTCCGGTGACCTCTCCTCGCGCTCACCGCCGCAACTCTCCTGACTGGACCGCTTGTCCACCTCCGCCACCGACCTCCGGAGCTGCTCGACGCCAAAGAGAGGAGAAGATGAGGATGGTGTGAGAGAAAACAAGGAAGGAAAAGAAAAGAAGAGGAATAAGGGTTGGGTGCTCTTAAAGCAACCCCCCCCCCCCCCCCCACACTCCTTCCATCCCTCAACACGCCTCCCCATCCCTCACCCATGCCTCCCCCCATACCTCTCTCTCTCTTCACAAAGTCAAACCACCATACCTCTCTCTCTCTCCTCTTATATCACCAATTAACCCTAAAAGGGGGTTAGGGACATAACAATATATCCTTAATTTTATCACAATATAGTGCTACTCGGGTGTTTGTTGCTATATTTCAGGTATTAGGTAATAAAGAAAAGAATGAAAGAGAAAAATGACTGAAGCGTAAGAAGAAAGGACTTCAATGAAGCAAAATGAACCTCTCTGTCATGCACAATGACTCATTTGCAAGAGAGAAGGACCTGGACGTAAACCCGGAGGGACCAAATAGCAAACCGAGAAACTTCGTACCATCATGAGGAGTATTTTGGGCAATTAAATTCGGGCACAGACTCAAACAACCAGTTCGGGTGCACCACACGTGGAGAATTGAAGCAATAAAAAAGTCAACCGAAATCGGGTCGAATCCGACCAAAAGTGTCCAATTGGCGGTCCAATATGCTCAGGATCCGACCCGACTTCTCGTGGTTGTGTACTATGTTGTTTGTATCTATTTGTAGAAATTTCATTAGTCACACATCGGGGAATTGTCCACAGTTTTCTTTTTTCATGCCTATAAATAAAACTCTTCTTCTTTCTTCTGTAATGCACACATTGTTTGGTGGTCATTCTCTCTACTTAGAGTAAGCCTTGGAGCAAAACTCAGGTGGAGAAGAATGTTACTTGTAATGTGAGTCATGAAATAAAATAATTCTTCTAGTTTTATATTCATGTTATCTCTTTTAATGTTTACATGTTTAACTTGAATTTATTTTCTTAATCGTAGTATAATTAGAATGTCTTCCTTTCTTAATATGATTGTTAGATTAATGGGTAGTGAGTAGTTTCATCCCCTTTGGGGGTGAAGATGATGTTTATACATGTAATGGAGAATGTGATGAATGTTATCTTGTGCAATATGTGATGAATATGAATGTATGTTTGTTTGTTTGTTTAAAAGAGTGTACTTAACTTGATGAGTTCTGTCATAATCATTAGGTACATCTCATTCTTGTTTAGGTTCTTAATAATCAACTAGTTTATGTTCATATTAATTAACTAGGTTAGTGATTAGAATGATAGGTCTTGCCACAACCATTAGGTGTTTCCTATGTATGAAAACACAACCTACACTTGTGCCTTATTGAATGCATTCTTCACCACCTTATTGTAGGATTTCGTGTCCCCATGTATGTATATATTTTAAAAAATTTAATACAACATACAAGATCGATTTTCATATTTTCAACAATTTCTATGTACATTATTTTGTGTTTATTCTAATAACATGCAACCCTACATTTATTAAAATAAATCACAAAGGTAGAATCATACCTAAAGGTTCTCTAAAACCTTTTTGAAGATTCGGAGTGGCGTTGCCCGTTGAATCGTCCACGGAATTGTCTCCGAGTGTTCACCAAACTCTAAACAAGATTAGAGAGAAATGAGCTAGCCAATCAATCTCTAAGAATGTTTAGAATCTAGCTAATGACCCATCTTTAAGCTCCTGAGATTCTTATCTCTAAAACTTAAATTTACTAAGATATTTTCGTGGTGATTCGAGAGAGATTAATGAGAGAATTTTTTTTGCATTAGTAGTAAACAAGTAGGAGTATGGTCCTTTTATAGTCTCCCTAAACATCATTATCAAGAGATATTCTTTAGCCATGATCTCTTGCTTATTCTCTCCTAAAATTAATCTTTAATTTCCACATAAGCATCCACAAAAAAATATTTTAATTAAATCTGGATTAATTCACCCACGATTTAATTAATCTCTTAATAATTCAGGCAGAATCGTTCTTGTTCGGTGGACCGAGTATAACTCGGTCAACCGAACCATTCGGTTATAACACGTGTTCGGTGCACCGTGAGCTAGACGGTCGACCGAATCCGTACGAGAAAAATTCCCTGGAAGAATTCGGACGAACTACATCTTTTACTCAGTCTACCGTTGACCCACCAGAATCGCTCCTGGGACATAGTCATCGGATGACTGTGTCACCTTCGGTCTACCGAAAATACTACTTCTCGGTTGACCGTGCACACTCGATTAACCGAACCCGATTGTCCAGGCACTGCAGACAATTTCGGTCAACCAATTGTGTTTTACCCGTTCCCTATTCGGTTAACCGATCCGAAGATACCCCGGTTGACCGAACCATGAACGGTTCACCGTGTTTGACCCCGATTTTGCCTTTGTATTATATTCATTTCTTGATCTCTCTAAGCTAATTATAACTATGTAACTTAACTCAAGTTACCTTGTGCACATTATAATTTTGCTTTATCAAGGGACCACTAATATCATCACTCAATTAAGAGGGACAATGATAATCGTTTGACTAGCTATCTTTTCCAGCACAAGTCATGCTCAACCAACAATTGCCTTTATCACTACACTCATTGATAGTTTTTGACAATAATCAAATTAAGCACTTCTTGAGTGAAAAGATACAAGTCTCATATCTTAGGATCCAAGACACAGTAAAAACATTAATGACACGAAATACAATTCCATAATGTTTTACTTGTTAGGTTTGCTCAATATATAAAAGTAATCTTTTCCTATTTTATATACTCATGTCGTCAATTATTTGTAGAGCTACAACAATCGATGACCAACACGACAATCTTATCTCCGTAATTAATGTTCCATGTTAATTACTATGATTGTGAATAACTTTCGATTTATGTAAACCATTATCTTTTAGAGCTCTACGGTTAAGGACCAAACACCTCTTCCTTAACACTTCCAAAAGACGAATACCATAATCAAGGAACAAAATGTTTGCACATTCAATTCATAATAATTGACATATAAAAGTAAAGCTTTTAGAACACATTCCTTTCACTTATCACATGTGTACACACTCTCCACCCCTTATGGGTGTTTCTTCCTGAATTTCTTCTTTCTTATTAGTTAGTTGCTTCGTTTGGTTTTAGTTCATCTCATGCCTTCATTTCCTCGTTTGTTGCTAGCTAGTTTAGTGTAGCTTAGTGTAGTTTAATCAACTTATTCTCCCATTTATTATCCACTTGATTTTCGAAGAACTAGAGTCGACACACCTCTCTGTGGATCGACCTATACTAGCCTCGTCTTCACCGACGGCCGTGCACTTGCAACATATAGGAGGATCTAAGCTAAATTGGCAGCGATATTCAACAATTAATACATCAAACTATAACGGTATCTACCTACACATTATAGTTACCCAATTAGCATAGATGTCTTTCTTCCACTCGAACTAAAACACGATCCATTGAGTGATATAAGTGCACCACTTGTGTCCGTCCCCTGCCTCACGATATTAAGAATATATACAAAGTGGAAATGTGTCACCTTTGTGTTATATTCATTTCTTGATCTCTTTAAGCTAATTATAACTATGTAACTTAACTCAAGTTACATTGTGCACATTATAATTTTGCTTTATCGAGGGGCCCACTAATATCATCACTCAATTAAGAGAGGCAACGATAATCGTTTGACTAGCTATCTTTTCCAGCACAAGTCATGTTCAACCAACTATTGCCTTTATCACTATACTCATTGATAGTTTTTGACAATAATCAAATTAAACACTTCTTGAGTGAAAAAATACAAGTCTCATATCTTAGGATCCAAGACACAGTAAAACATTAATGACACGAAACACAATTCCATAATGTTTTACTTGTTAGGTCTATTCAATATATAAAAGTAATATTTTCCTCTTTTAGATACTCGTGTCGTCAATTATTTGTAGAGCTACACAAATCGATGACCAACACGACAATCTTATCTCGGTGATTAATGTTCCATGTTAATTATCATGATTGTGAATAACTTTCGATTTATGTAAACCATTATCTTTTAGAGCTCTACGGTTAAGGACCAAACGTCTCTTCCTTAACACTTCCAAAAGACGAATACCATAATCAAGGAAACAAAATGTTTGCACATTCAATTCATAATAGTTGACATATAAAAGTAAAACTTTTAGAACACATTCCTTTCACTTATCACATGTGTACACACTCTCCACCCCGTAACACTTCAAGTCATGTTTCTTCCTGAATTTCTTCTTTCTTATTAGTTAGTTGCTTCGTTTGGTTTTAGTTCATCTCATGCCTTCATTTCCTCGTTTGTTGCTAGCTAGTTTAGTGTAGCTTAGTGTAGTTTAATCAACTTCTTCTCCCATTTATTATCCACTTGATTTTCGAAGAACTAGAGTCGACACACCTCTCTATGGATCGACCTATACTAGCCTCGTCTACACCGACGGCCGTGCACTTGCAACATATAGGAGGATCTAAGCTAAATTGGCAGCGATATTCAACAATTAATACATCAAACTATAAGCGGTATCTACCTACACATTATAGTTACCCAATTAGCATAGATACCTTTCTTCCACTCGAACTAAAACACGATCCATTGAGTGATGTAAGTGCACCACTTGTGTCCGTCCCCTGCCTCACGATATTAAGAATATATACAAAGTGGAAATGTGTCACCTTTGTATTATATTCATTTCTTGATCTCTTTAAGCTAATTATAACTATGTAACTTAACTCAAGTTACATTGTGCACATTATAATTTTGCTTTATCGAGGGGCCCACTAATATCATCACTCAATTAAGAGGGACAACGATAATCGTTTGACTAGCTATTTTTCCAGCACAAGTCATGTTCAACCAACTATTGCCTTTATCACTATACTCATTGATAGTTTTTGACAATAATCAAATTAAGCACTTCTTGAGTGAAAAGATACAAGTCTCATATCTTAGGATCCAAGACACAGTAAAACATTAATGACACGAAACACAATTCCATAATGTTTTACTTGTTAGGTCTATTCAATATATAAAAGTAATATTTGTTGGTTTTTTGGCCTTAATCCGTATTTTGATGATGTAATTAAACCTAATCTTAATAAGGACATGTAGATTAGCACATGTAGTATAATAGTATACATGTTGTATTGTGCTAACATCTACAGGTGATCAAGACTCAAGAAAGAAGAAAAATCAAGTCAAGACATGTAATCAAGCTAGGATTGAAGACATGTAATTTTACCTTTCTTTGAGAATTAGGAACTTATGTGAATTGAGCATAACTTAAGCTAATATGCATGCATTCACACACTAGGTTCCTTTTAGGAGTCACACACAAAATATCATATAATTTGGACTCCATTAGATCACCTAAACACCTAAAACATTGGTCGCCAGTCTGCCTGAGTTCGGTCGACCGTTCACCTTTCGGTCGACCGGTTATACACAATTTTTGTTATACCAGACCAATCCGTTCAACCGATCACACATCTATTTAACCGATTACCCAGACCTGTTCGGTCGACCGGTAAACCTTCGGTCGACCGTTTCGTTTGCTGTTTTTGGTAAAAATACGACCGTTTTATTTGTCGTATTATACAACGGTCGTATACACATTTTTTCTCAATATACACCCCCATATACATTAGAACCGGTCGAACCATTTGCCTAGTTCGGTCGACCGTTCAAATAGGTAAAATCTACCTGCTATCGGTCGACACAAGTTTGTCCAACCGATCAAGATTTCTCTCTACCGAACCCAGTAGTTCGGTCGACCGGTACCTGCTCGGTCGACCGTTGACCTATAGAACTTAAATGATTCGGTCGACCAGTACCTATGTTCGGTCAACCGATCCATCAACAGACTCAAGGGTTCGGTCGACCGATACACCTTTCGGTCGACCGTTTCTGGACAGATTTCTGAACCCGATTTTCTGTTTTGTGTATCTTGCACAAAACCCAATCAAATCTTGTCTAAACGGCTAGAAATCTTTAGGAGCTTATAAATAGAGGTTCACACTTAGTTTTCCATAAGATTTCACAACTCCAAAGTGTCAAACTTATAGTGAGATTTTCCACAACCTCAAAGCTCCAAATTAGTCATCCAAAGCCTAATTTCCACATCCTTCATCAATCATCATACTAGCAATTGTTGTGCTCAATTAGAGAGTGAGTTCCACTCAGTCACCATTGTTGTAAAGTGAGCAAGGGTCTTGGTGAAAGCCCAAGACAAAGAAGCAAGGATTTCGGTGAAAGCCCGAAGTGATTCTCTCGGTTTGTGAGAGGTGGTGCCAAGCTCGGCAAGGGTTGTTTGCGAGCTTGAAGACTTGTAAAAGGCGTTGCTCCCGGCCCGGAACGGGGAGGCATAGTGAAGACGCAAGAGGGGCTCGAACGGAGATTCGAGAGGTGCTTGTAAGAGAGGACGTAGGCGCGGCCGAACCTCTATAAATCCGCCGTGTCCTCTTGTGGTTTGCATGTTATATCCCTACTAGTCTTTAAATTGTTTCCGCTGCGTTTATTGTTTGATTAATTAGGGATTAGATTAAAAGTGATTAGTGGACCCATAACCCACACGATCCTACAATATTTTCCTCTTTTAGATACTCGTGTCGTCAATTATTTGTAGAGCTACAAAAATCGATGACCAACACGACAATCTTATCTCGGTGATTAATGTTCCATGTTAATTATCATGATTGTGAATAACTTTCGATTTCTGTAAACCATTATCTTTTAGAGCTCTACGGTTAAGGACCAAACGCCTATTCCTTAACATTTCCAAAAGACGAATACCATAATCAAGGAAACAAAATGTTTGCACATTCAATTCATAATAGTTGACATATAAAAGTAAAACTTTTAGAACACATTCCTTTCACTTATCACATGTGTACATGCTCTCCACCCCGTAACACTTCAAGTCATGTTTCTTCCTGAATTTCTTCTTTCTTATTAGTTAGTTGCTTCGTTTGGTTTTAGTTCATCTCATGCCTTCATTTCCTCGTTTGTTGCTAGCTAGTTTAGTGTAGCTTAGTGTAGTTTAATCAACTTCTTCTCCCATTTATTATCCACTTGATTTCCGAAGAACTAGAGTCGACACACCTCTCTGTGGATCGACCTATACTAGCCTCGTCTTCACCGACGACCGTGCACTTGCAACATATAGGAGGATCTAAGCTAAATTGGCAACGATATTCAACAATTAATACATCAAACTATAAGTGGTATCTACCTACACATTATAGTTACACAATCAGCATAGATGTCTTTCTTCCACTCGTACTAAAACACGATCCATTGAGTGATGTAAGTGCACCACTTGTGTCCGTCCCCTGCCTCACGATATTAAGAATATATACAAAGTGGAAATGTGTCACCTTTGTATTATATTCATTTCTTGATCTCTTTAAGTTAATTATAACTATGTAACTTAACTCAAGTTACATTGTGCACATTATAATTTTGCTTTATCGAGGGGCCCACTAATATCATCACTCAATTAAGAGGGGCAACGATAATCGTTTGACTAGCTATCTTTTCCAGCACAAGTCATGTTCAACCAACTATTGCCTTTATCACTATACTCATTGATAGTTTTTGACAATAATCAAATTAAGCACTTCTTGAGTGAAAAGATACAAGTCTCATATCTTAGGATCCAAGACACAGTAAAACATTAATGACGAAACATAATTCCATAATGTTTTACTTGTTAGGTCTATTCAATATATAAAAGTAATATTTTCCTCTTTTAGATACTCGTGTCGTCAATTATTTGTAGAGCTACAAAAATCGATGACCAACACGACAATCTTATCTCGGTGATTAATGTTCCATGTTAATTATCATGATTGTGAATAACTTTCGATTTATGTAAACCATTATCTTTTAGAGCTCTACGGTTAAGGACCAAACACCTCTTCCTTAACACTTCCAAAAGACGAATACCATAATCAAGGAACAAAATGTTTGCACATTCAATTCATAATAATTGACATATAAAAGTAAAACTTTTAGAACACATTCCTTTCACTTATCACAAGTGTACACACTCTCCACCCCGTAACACTTCAAGTCATGTTTCTTCCTGAATTTCTTCTTTCTTATTAGTTAGTTGCTTCGTTTGGTTTTAGTTCATCTCATGCCTTCATTTCCTCGTTTGTTGCTAGCTAGTTTAGTGTAGCTTAGTGTAGTTTAATCAACTTCTTCTCCCATTTATTATCAGCTTGATTTCCGAAGAACTAGAGTCGACACACCTCTCTGTGGATCGACCTATACTAGCCTTGTCTTCACCGACGGCCGTGCACTTGCAGTTAAAGCTTTATTCAATCAAGTCTTTAACGCCGTTGTCGGGGAGGTGCTATATCCAAACTCTGGTTTGGACGATTCGAGTGGATTTAATCTTTTGTTTTTAGTTTTGATTTGTTTCATGGATTCTCAGGATTAAGGGGTGGTTCCAGGAGAAATTCAAGGGATGACAAAGCTAATTTTCCTCCAATCAGCAGCCTGAGACCGTCAGTTGGCGGTTTGGTGAGAAGCTTTTGCTTACTGTTTTCTTCTATCTGTTTTATATTCTAATGTAGTTATCTGGGAATCTAATTTTGCATGTCTGGACCTCTATATTGCTCCCATATCAATAAATAAACCAATCAACTCCCCCGTTTAATCAACTTGGCCTTTAAAAGTCAAAACAAAAGATTAGTGGATTTCCATGTAGGTCATGCATCATTTCTAGACCTTGTACGCATTCATCATTTCTTTGCTTTATTTTTTATGTTGATGGTCGCTGGCGTGAGGTACATGCACCAATTTTCTCATTCATGCATGGTTAAAACATGCATTTGTTAGTAATGTGCATTGGAACAAGAGTGACATGAGTGCTTGTTTGGTGAGTTGTTTGCTAGCCTAAGGATTCAAAACATCTTTAAGAGGTACCACTTATAGTCTTCAAGATAATGTGGGGGATTTCATCACCCCTCCCTTAGACCCACAAACCACACTCAAGTAAAACCTTAATCTAAAATCAAGTAGACATTGACTCCTAAGATTCTAGCGCAGTTAGGAGACAATCCCATTCTCGACACCATAGCCTAACCGTCGTCGTTTGCTTAGTTGCATTGGGACTTTTGGGACCTTCCGGTCTTGACTTTCTCATTTGGCTTTGTGACCTTCGGCCGAGGGAGGTGAGGCGTTCAGGAGTGTGGAGAGTCGTGGTTAGGCATCGTCTAGTCTAAGGACCGATAGTCAGCCTAAGCTTGTTTGAACCATGTTTGCTAGATTAGGCTTCTACCCTCACCCTTTACCCACGCTAGCTTTAGGAATTCTTCCATTCTCCTCTGAGACATCTTCTTCTCACGTACTTCTACGTTCTAGTCCCTCCCCTTTACACTCTCTATAAGCATTTTAGGGTCGAGTCGAGCACTTTTTGCGAGCTTGACCTCGTGGTGGTGGGACTGGACGAATCGAGAGTTCTTTGTCGAGATGAGTGGTTACATGGGCAACCATTCATTTTATTGTTGGGACCAGGACTATTCTCCCAGGTATTTCCGGCCCATGTTGTTGGCTTTTAGGCCTTAATCTATGTTTTGATAATTTAATCAACCTAATCTTAATCACAATCCAACGTGTCATTCGATCATTAGACTTGTCATTTTACTACAATAGTCGGATTTCCCAAAACCTCAAAATACATTGTCCCCTGATCGACCGTTCCCTAGACCCCGGTCGATCGATCATAGATTTCTCTTGAAACACAAAGTGCATGCCATTTTTTGGTCGACCGGATTTTTGCTTTGTGGTCGACCGATATATCATTTACTCTTGGAAGAACTCCCTGAACGGTCGACCGTCCCACATTTAGTTCGACCGTTCACTTAACTGAACTTAAGTTACAGTCTTGTTCGTTCGACCGTGCCTTACTTGGTCGACCATTTTATTCGGTGCCTAATTTGTTCGGTCGACCGACCTGCTTTTCTTGTCCAACCGAAATACTCCAGGTAGTTTTGGTTTTTCGCTTCCTTTCCCATTCGGTCGACCGGTGTGCATTCTTTGTGCGACAAAAAAGCACCAGGCTCTTTGTGCCTTCTTGTGTCGGTCAACTGTAAGCCTTACCGGTAGAATGATCGCCCAAATTGACAATTTTTTTAACCTTTCGGTCAACCGTTGTGCCTTTTTCTGCTACTTTTAGGGTAAAATCTTGTTTTACTCTCACTTTGACTCTCTCCTTCTTTTAACCCTGGCCTTCTTTTAACCATAGCTACTGCCCCTCTCCCTCCCGTCGACCGCCCACCCTCTTCTGACCGTCCATGTTGTCGTTTTGCTCCACCACTCGCATCCCCCACCTTCCTCCACCTATTTCCATCATTCTTTGCCTCTATCCACCCTCCTTCCATGATGAGTCGTAGGAAGTTGGCTGCCCGCAAAGCTCTTGTTGAACCGGCTGTTGTCACATCCGAATGTCGAACTAAGAGGAGACACGATCAACCTCCCGCCTCCACGAGTGCTCCGGCTCCGCCAACCCATCCTTTCTATCTGATCGATGATGTCGTTCAAGAAGCTTGGGACACCAACTACTCGTTTGCTCCTTTCATCCCTTGCCGCAAGGTTAAGGTAGTTGCTTTTGCCGATTACTCTCTTAGGGAACACTTAGATGCAAAAGCTCACATATTAACACACTAGATTAACATCTAAACCCTACTACCCCTTTCTTGTGCAACAATTTTACTGCAATTTGTGCAAAGGCTCAAATCATAATATATACACTACTATGATCAATGGAACTAAATACATGATTACACACGAAGTGATTGCATCATCTCTAGGTTTACAATGTTTTGGTATTCACTTGTACTCCGATTCACCTCTATCTGCCATTCCCGGTACTGAAGTTGAGGCGATGGTAGATGAACTATATGTTGTGCCACCACAACGAGTAAATGGTAGAATTAAACACAATGCCTCTAGTTTTCACCCCCTACTCCGCATTTTAGCGCAAATGGTTTCATATAATCTTTACCCCAAGTTTGGCCACCATAACGAGATTTCCTCTTCTGAGCTTATTTACATCTATTGTATCTATAAGAAGATTACGGTAGATTGGCCACACTTCATTTTCTTGCAGATGTGGCATCAGAAAGGAAAGTATCTTCCTTATCCTATGTGGTTGTCGACTATCTTTGCCCAATTGATGATCAACGTCTCTCCATTCCCGTCGACAATCTACAAGTACCCAATTGATAAGACCACTTTGGCCAAAATGAAGATGATCGCCCCCTCTTCTCCACAACCTTCCTCTAACGAGGAATCTGACGAAGAAGAATACATTGAAGAGGAAGAAGCATCTGGTGATCCCAGGTGGATGCTGAGTCAGGCTCTGCGGGAGTCGAGTTCATGGTGGGGTGAGGGAGATAAAGAGGCATGGACTCAGGGAAATTGGTCAGCTTCTAGTTCGATGGATGCGCGTCGTTTTCAACACCTTTCTGACCAAGTTGATGCATTTGAAGCCTCCACTTCGGCTCGTTTTGATCAACTTAAAGCTTCAACTTCTACTCGCTTCGATCGACTTGAAGCCCACATCAATGCTCGTCTTGACTATTTGATGAGTGAGATTGATTCCCTTTCTTCACGTTTTAGTAATCATCATCTTGATTGAGTTTCTGGTTGTGTTGTTGTGCTTCGAACTTGGTTTGCTATTTGCTTTGAACTTTGCTTACTGTTGTATTTGCTTTCAAAACTTGTTTGCTTGTTTTATTTGTTTTGACTATCTTTTGGGTCACTTATTTTGAACCTTTGTTGTTTGGTAGTAAGGATGATTATTTGTTATGAATCCTATTTTGAATGCATGGTTATGAATCCCTTTGTTGTTTCATATTGGTATATTTTCACTTCCGTAGATAAGAGTAGATTGAATGATTATGAATCTTATGTTCATGAGTATGCTTCTTTTTTATTACGCCAAAGGGGGAGAAATAAATACATGCATCATAGATAAGGAGAGCTATAAGATAGGGGGAGCTTAGATATGATACAACTTGAATAGAACATGTATTTAGATTGATAGGTTGTCATAAAAAAAGGAGGAGATTGTTGGCTTTTTATCTAAATAATCGTTAATCCGTTTTGATGATTAACTAACATAACAATAAACACATGTAATCTTTTAATATCACCGCATTTATATATTGTATTTCTAACATTTCAGGACCAAGTATGGATCAAGAAAAGAAATGAAGAGTAGATAGGTTTATATTTCTTGTACGTAGGTTATAATGTAACTTGGCACTTGACATCATTGATGAATTGCATTGCATGACCTATAGGGAACCTATAGAAGTCTTACAATTAAGTCCATATCAAATTGACTTCAACAGGACATCGACAAAACACAGAAATTGCCTTAGAACAAGATTTCTGGATCAAATCGGTCGACCGAAATGTCATCTGATTCGACCGAAATTCAACAGACTCTTATTCCTTTCCTAAGTGGTCGACCAGACCTTCCCTCAATTCGACCAATTCTTTTGTTGTGCCTACACAGGCTTAATCGATCGATTAAATTCTTTTCCCCGGTCGACCGTGTCACTTTGTCTATTGAGTTAACCCAATTCGACGGATACCGTCTCACTCACCTATCATATATTGACATGTGTCCTGGTTATAGTGGAAACTAATCGACCGAAAGTCCTTTTGGTTCGACTAATTTTGTTTCCGTATTTGTCTTAAATATGACCGTTATACTTGTCGTTTATACTAACGGTCGTATACGTATACTCACCTAACCCCTAGTTTAGATTTGGTCTAGCGGTCAACCGAGACTTTTAAAACAATCGACCAATTCATGAAACTCTGCAGCTCCATTCTTATTTCTTTTTTGGTCGAACCAAATCACCTCTTTGTTTGACCGTTATCTTATTTGCATTGTTTCATCTTTGCCAAATTCTACAAACGGTCGACCGAACATTACCATCTGTTCGACCGTTAACTTAAGTTCTAGCTCAGTTGGTTCGACCGTCTGCACCTTTGTTCGAACGAATGCTTATTCTTTACAAACCAGTCGACCGATTAACCTGATCCGGTTGACCGATTGATGTCCAGATTTGTGTCCAAAACTTCACTGCTTTGTGTATTGTTACACAACTCTTTCCCAACTTAATCTCAATGGCTAAAATTAGTTTATAGCTTATAAATAGAACTGAGAACACATTTCTAAGGTTATTAATCTTTCTCCAAGCTTAAATATTCTTACTACTCGCATTTTTCTCTAAACTTTCTTGTGCTCACATCTTCCCACTTGAAATCACTCTCGTTGAATGCATCATTAATTTCAAGTGCCCAAGATTAGTTTGCTGAAGTAATTTCTTCAAGAGTTATACTAGCTTCCAGAGTGAAGCTCTTCTCGGATTGCGAGAAGGTGATCCAAGCTAGGCGAGGGTGTTTGCAAAGCTTGTGGTGTAAAGACGTGATCTCGATCCGCAACAGATATCGGATTAGTGGAGGACGCGAACTTGCTCGAGGAAGAGCAATTCGTATGAGAGAACTAGGATCCGGTGGTTGGATTCAAACCACTATACATCCGGTGTTGTGGTTTGCCTATGTCTCCTACTCTTTTATTGTTCTAGCTTTTAATTTTCAATAATTGTTTAAAAAACTTAATTAGTCTATTCACCTCCCCCCTTTAGACTAATATTAGGGCACATTAGATCCAACATTATTCACCACCTTATCACATGTGTACACACTCTCCAACCCTTATGGGTGTTCCTTCCTAAATTTCATCTTTCTTATTAGTTAGTTGCTTGCTTTAGTTTTAGTTCCTCTCGTGCTTTCATCTCCTTGTTTGTTGCTTGGTATTTTAGTGTAGCTTAGTGTAGTTTAATCAACTTCTTCTCCCATTTATTTTCCACTTGATTTCCGAAGAACTAGAGTCGGTCATATCGTTGTGGATCGACCCGTAATTGCCCCGTCTTCACCGACGGACGTGCACTTGTGGTTAATACTTTATTGAAACAATACTCCACACACACGCACGTGCGCGCCCGTCCCGTCCGAGCAAGGTGGGGCAGGATTTGGGGGAAATTAGAGGCTTTGGGTGATAGATCAAATTGCATATTGCATTTTTCCCTCCGATCTCCATCGTTCTCCGGTGATCAATCCTTGCGAGGTTTCACTTTGCTTTCATGGTTCGTCGGCTCCGGTGTACGCCTATCTGATGAAGAACTGTTCTATCCAGGGGGAAACGTCAAACTCATATCACTATTCCTTTGTTGTTTGTTTATTTTCCAAACATGATATTGTTTGTTAGCTTTGTCTGGATTTTGCTATCTATTTTATTTGACATTTATAACCTTGTGTTTAACATGAAAATATTTGTTAATATTACAACAATATTAGGGAATATATTTATCATGTCGAGTAACCCATCGTTTGCACCAAAAATGGACATGTCAGGGATGCCAAAAAAAAATTACAGGCATAATTGCAAACGTTGGCAACAACGTATGAAAATCTGGTTGACCGCTATTGGTTTGGTTGATGTAATTGAAAAGACTTTCCCATATTCTAAAACTCAAGATCCCAAATCCATAACAGATCAGGAGTTGTGGATTGAGAAGGACAAATTGTGTTGAGGATGCATCATGTTGGCTATGTCCAACATGCTTTTCGACGTATACAATTTGTCCTCCTCTGCCTTTATTTCTGCAAATGATCTGTGAGATGAACTTGATAAAAAAGTATAATACTGAAGACTTAGGTCATGAAAAGTATTATGTTGAAAAATTCTTGAAGTTTTAAATTGTTGAAAGCAAGTCGGTTACTAAATAGGCCCATCAGTTCATGATTCTGATCCATAGTTTAAAAGAGGCGGACAAGAATCTTCTTGAGAAGTTTCCGGTTATGTCCATCATAGAGAAGTTCCATCGGTTCTAGGATAACTTTGGTATGTCTCTAAAGCATAGGAAAGGAAAATTGACTATGGATGACCTCATGGTTGCTATTGTAATCGAGGAAAAACATCATGGTGAAAAACTAGTAATGCATGTTGAATTCCAACCAAAAGAAAATGTATTACTTGGGTCATCATCTAAGTCACATTTCACAAGAAAACCTCAAAATCTTTTAAATCCAAATGCCAACAAGGTACCATTGCTTCGACTCCATAGGTCAATGTATTGACTGGGGTGGACGAGAACAACAATAAAGTTGTTTCATTAATCCTCAAGTTCTTTCCATTTACGAACCACATGAGTGGTTGGTTGACACTGGGGCTAATGTGCATGTATGTGCTGACAAGTCCATATTTGTCTCTTACCAGCATGTTGATGGGAAATTTGTGGCGATGGCTGATGAAAATGTTGCAAAGGTGTTTGGTATTGGACGTATCGACTTGAAGTTACCTTTAAGACAAGTTCTTTCGCTGCACAGGATGCATCATGTTTCTGTTGTTCGTCGCAATATTATTAGTGGTCCATGTCTGGTAGTTGAGAGTTATGAAGTGACTTTTTGAGGTAACAAAGTTGTGATTACTCTCTAGTATTTTTATTGGAAAATGGTATTTGTCTGGTGGTGCTTTTTTACTTTACGTTGAACCTGCTTTTATAATCGTAATGTTGTTTCTGTTAACGATGTGCATTATCCTGATGTTGATTCAATTGAATCTTGTGATGTCTTGCATAGACGTCTAAGACATGTGAATTATCAATGCTTGAAAAGAATGATGAATTTAAATATGATTCCTAAGTATGTCATTGAGAATAAAAAATATCAAGTGTGTACAAGTTAAACAACCCAAAAGACTTTTCATTCTGTGACCAGTGATACAAGTATTTTAGATCTAGTACATACTGATACTTGTGAATTTAATGACAAGTTAACTAAAGATAAGAAGAAATATTTTATCATTTTCATTGATGATAGTTCAAAATATTGCTACGTTTACCTTTTGAAAAGTAAGGATGAAGCGTTTAAAAAGAATGTGTTCTAAAAGTTTTACTTTTATATGTCAATTATTATGAATTGGATGCGCAAACATTTTGTTCCTTGATTATGGTATTCGTCTTTTGGAAGTGTTAAGGAAGAGACGCTTGGTCCTTAACCATAGAGCTCTACAAGATAATGGTTTACATAAATCGAAAGTTATTCATAATCATGGTAATTAACATGGAACATAAATCACCGAGATAAGATTGTCGTGTTGGTCATCGATTGTTGTAGCTCTACAAATAATTGACGACACGAGTATATAAAAGAGGAAAAGATTACTTTTATATATTGAATGGACCTAACAAGTAAAATATTATGGAATTGTGTTCCGTGTCATTAATCTTTTACTGTGTCTTGGATCCTAAGATACGTGACTTTTATCTTTTCACTCAAGAAGTGCTTAATTTGATTATTGTCAAAAGCTATCAATGAGTATGGTGATAAAGGCAATAGTTGGTTGAACATGACTTGTGCTGGAAAAAGATAGCTAGTCAAACGATTATCTTTGTCCCTCTTAATTGAGTGATGATATTAGTGGACCCCTTGATAGATCAAAATTATAATGTGCACAATATAACTTGAGTTAAGTTACATAGTTATAATTAGCTTAGAGAGATCAAGAAATGAATATAATATAAATGTGACACATTTCTACTTTGTATATATTCTTAATATCATGAGGCAAGGGACGAACACAAGTGATGCACTTACATCATTAAATGGATCGTGCTTAGTTCGAGTGGAACAAAGACATCTATGTTAATTGGGTAACTGTAATGTGTAGCTAGATACCGCTTATAGTTTAAGATATTAAGTGTTTAATATCGCTGTCAATTTAACTTGGATCATCTTATAGGTCACACCACAAAACTGGGAAACAAGAAGTTTGATTTTGAGTTCATATGATGTGTCGGGTTTCATGTGAAAAATGGACACATGTGGTGAACGAATAAAATCAATATGTCATGAGAATTGACATAATTAGAATCATAATAAATTCATATGAAGTGTGTATATTATGGGGGTGTAATAATTTAATATTACATAAGATGATATATTACATAAGATATGAATTTGCTAAAAAACCCAAAAGATCAAATTTTGTTGGAAATAAATCTAAAACTTGACAAAGGCAAAATCAGGGTCAAACACGGTAAACCGTTTAAGGTTCGGTCGACCGAGGTATCTTCGGAACGGTCAACCGAACGGGGAACGGGTAAACACATTTGGTCGACCGAAATTGTCTGGAGTGCTTGGACAATTGCGTTCGGTCAACCGAGCGTGAACGGTCAACCGAGAGAAAATATCTTGAGCTAGACCGAAGGTGACACGGTCGTCCGATGAATCTTCGTCAGGAGAAATTTTGGTGGCTCAACGGTCGACCGGAGCAAGACGCGGATCGTCCGAATTTTTCCAGAGAATTTTTCTCATGCATATTCGGTCGACCGTCTAGCTCGCGGTCCACCAAACATGTGTTAAAACCGAATGGTTCGATTAACCGAGAAGAATTCTCGGTCAACCAAACAGTGCAATTTCTGCCTGAATTACTAAGAGAATAATTAGATCATTGGTTGGATTAATTCCAGATTTAATTTATTTTTTAGGATGCTTATGTGACAATTTGAGATTAATTTTAGGAGAGAATAAACAAGAGATCATGATTAAAGAATAATTCTTGATAAAGATGTTTTGGGAGCCTATAAAAGGACTAATCATCCTACTTGTTTATGTTAATGCAAAAATTCTCTCTCATTAATCTCTCCCTTAATCACCACGAAAATCTCTTAATAGTTTTAAGTTTTGGAGATAGAAATCTCAGGAGCTTAAAGAGAGGATATTAGCTAGATTCTAAGCTTAATTAGAGAGTGATTGACTAGCTCATTTCTCTCTAATCTTGTTTAGAGTTTGGTGAACACTTGGAGGCGAATCCGCGGGCAATTCGACGAGCAACGGAACTCTGAATCTTCTGAAATGTTTTAGAGAACCTTTGGGTATGATCATATGTCCTTTGTTTATTTTAATATGTGTAGGAATGCATAATATTAGAATAAACAAATACATGTACGTAAAATCAATGAAAATAATCTTGTATGTTTGTATTATTTTTTTAAAAATATATACATACATAGGGATACAAAATCGTACAACGTTGTCTAAGTTGCTTATTTTTAAGAACGAAGCAGACACTCAAACTAAAAAAACTTAAGAGGTTGAGATCTCATAGATGTGGTGAATATACGTCTTCCCTATTTGAACAAGTTTGTCAGGATTCTGACATAGTTTATGAGGTAACGACGTCATATTCTCCACAATCTAATATTTGTTGAACGAAAGAATAGAACATTATTCGATATGATTAATGCAATGTTTTAGAGTTCAAGATTACCTAAATAAATGTGTGGAGAAGCTTTAAATACGGCTTGCCATATTCTGTAAAGTTCCTCAAAAACACAAGGAGGATAGTTCTTTCGAACTCTGGCATGGTCGAAAATCAAGTGTTAAATATCTTAGAGTTTGAGATTATCTTGCAAAAGTGTCAACCCCTAAACTAAGAAGAAAATGCTTGGCCCTAAGACCTTTGATGCAATATTTATCGGATACATGAGTAAAAGCTTGCTATGCGTACAGATTCCTGGTAATCAAGTCTGAGATATCTGGGATAGATATTATCATTATTGTTGAATTTCGTGATGCCACATTTTTTGAGGATCTATTTCCCATGAAATCTGGAGTTCCTCAACAAGTTTCTTTTTCGAGTGATCCATCTACGTCTGGTTCCATCCACGAGCATGTGGAAAAGATGACAAATGTGTGGACGGATCGGTTTGTTACCTGAATATGAGTTTTCTCAAACTCAAGTTGAAATTGAACCTAGAAGAAGCAAACGATCTAGAATTGCCAAGGGTTTGGGAAGTGATTACATTACATACCACATCGAGGGCGATCCAACAAGTTTCAAGGATGTTATGGCTTCATCCGAAGCAAAGCATTGGAAAGATGTAGTTAAGATCGAAATGGACTCTATTGTCCCAAATGGGACATAGGAGTTAGTGAATCTTCCTCTAGGTTGTTCAACAATCGGCTGTAAATGGATATTTTAAAAGAAATTAAAACCATATTAGTTGATAAGTATAGTCAGATTAGTTGTCAAGGGGTTTAAAAAAAAGGAAGGCATAGACTATTTCGATACCTATTCTCCAGTGTCTCGCATGACTACTATCCGAGTGCTCTTAGCATTGGCTTCCATATATGATTTTACGATCCATCAAATGGATGTAAAAACTATTTTTCTTCATGATGATCTTGAAGAAGAAATTTATATGGACCAGCCTGAAGGATTTGTAGCTTCTGGAAGCGAGAACAAAGTTTGTAAACTTGTTAAATCTCTTTATGGACTTAAACACGTCCCAAAAGCTTGACATGAGAAATTTGACAAAATAATATTATCATCTGTATTCCATGTTATTGATTCTGACAAGTGTGTCTACTGCAAGGTTCAAGGTGATGCATGCATTGCAACGTGTTTAAATGTTGATGACATATTACTGTTTGGCGCAAACCTTGACATAATACATGAACAAAGTCTTTTTTGTGTACTAAGTTTGAGATGAAAGATATGGGTGTTGCAAATGTGATCTTGGGTGTCAAACTAATTAGGTTAGTGGAGGGTATTTCCATATCTCAATCTCACTATGTTGAGAAGGTTCTTGAGAGATTTGACTATACAAATTGTAGATCTGTGAAAATCTCATATGATTCTTCAAAACCTTTGTAAAAGACCAAGAGTGGTGTTCCAGTTTCACAATTGAAATGTTCTCATATTATAGGTAGTTGATGTATCTTGCAAATTGCACACGACCAACAATAATAAAATTTCGATGTGGGACTAAACTACAAGTACAATAGACATCGGCTACCCTATAAAACCAATGTCTATACAGGGGTAAATAAAAAAACATTGCAACCATCTTAAGCCCAAGTTTCCCCAAGTGTCGATCTTTTGACCATTAAATATATATATATCTCAGTTGCCTATTGTAGTATGATAACCAACTCCCATTTAGAAGTAAATGAGTGGTGGAGTATATCAATCCCACCAACAAAAAAATTTCTCCAATGTGGGACTAAACTTCAATACATATGGGATAGTTACATACTTTTCTTATTATAATTTTATCTAGTAATGGAGATAAATGATTCCTTACATGTTTTATATATATGTTATTATTATTTCTGATGTAGGTTTAAATGATGAAAAATGATTAAGGATATTATATAAACCAAAAATATTATAATTTTCTTATTCAAATGATTAAGTATAGACGTCGGTTATAGTACAAAAACCGACCTCTATATATAACATAGACGTCGACTATCCCTTACATGCGACATATATACCTATAAACGCCGCGTTTATGGGAGACCGACGTATATTTGACGACATTTATTCCCTATTTTGCACTAGTGATGGGGGTCATTCCATGAAAGCATTCATGAAACATGATTTCGATGCATGATTGTAAAACATCAACCCTATAGAATGCAGTATAACCTGTTTGGTGTTGTTATCAATGGACATCTCCACATAAAAGGTTCAAGTTCAAAACTTCGTTTCACTTAATTCCCGTGGGGTAAAGTTGAAGGACTCAGGTAGTGGTTCAAACCCGAATGTATCATTACTGAAAGCACTAGATTACAAGGTTTGATCACTCGATCAACAATGGATTTGTGGGGGATTGTTGGACTATTAAATTTGGATTTAGGCTCGTGAACAATTTAAATTAAAAATCTAATGTTGAGACAAGTGAGATTCTCACTTTCTTTTAGTCTCACATTGGGGAACATGAGATGTTAGAGAATATTCTTAAACAATCACTTCTCATAACCCTTTGGTGGTAGAAAGAGAGGATGAAAGAATACTCCACACGCGTGTGCGCGCCCGTCCCGTCCCGTTCGGTCCGGGATGGAGAAATTAGAGGCTAGCCTCTGGGTGATAGAAATATATTTTTGGTCATCGACTTGAATGCACATTGCATTCAAGGAACTCTCTCTCAAAAAAAATCGCTTGATCTCTGCTATTTTGTTCCTCCGATCTCCATCGTTCTCCGGTGATCAATCCTTACGAGGTTTCACTCTGCTTTCGTGGTTCGTCGGCTCCGGTGTGCGTCTGCCCGACGAAGAGACTGTTCTATCCTGATGAAAAGCGTTATACTCATTGTACTGGTATGTGAGGACGATATTTTCTATAAGGCAAGTCTTTGAATCAACGACTCGGTTAAATGTCTTTCTGATCACTATTCCTTTGTTGTTTGTTTGTTTCCTAAACATGATGTTGTTTGTTTGTTGGTTTGGTCTGGATCATGTTGTGTATTTTATTCGACATGTATAACATATGTTTAACATAAAAGTATTTGTTAATATTACAACAAATTGTTTAATCCAAGACAATCCAGCAAGAAGCAATTCACAATCCCTACTCCCTAGTTGGGTCGATCCTCCCCAAGTTTGTGGCACAAGAGTTGGGTCTTTGGGTGAATCAAGTCAAGTGCCATTATAAATATAATTCAAATGACACACTTGATATATTTTACGTAGATATACAAATATATGTTCTAATTAATTTATGACCTGATATACATGTTGCCATGTTGGGTCGGTTGACATGTCATCCCAACAAGTGTACGTAGCTTTCAAGCAGATCTCTGCAGTGCTACAGAGATCCTCCGAGGTCAAACGTGATCTCATGTCTTGTTTTTTACTTTGGTCTGAGATCAGGGCTGCAGTGAATAAGAATTTGATTTTGAGTAAGTTCATATATACATAATAGAACATAGTTAATTGTAGGTTAAGAGGAAGTCAGCTGTTTATAAATAAATAACTTCAGAAGGAAGATAGCTTACTCACTCTTTAAAAATATACATCCTCAAGTTGTAGTTTTTGTCTTACGTAAGTACATTCTGTATTTTTGAATAATATCTATTTATGAATGATATTTTAGTTAAAAGTGGATGAGATCGAGATAACCCAAAACTAATTTATGGGGTTAGTGGGGACTGGAGAAGATTTTAAGAAATTCAAATATAGTTCACATATTTTGTAGACCTTGTAATCTACCTAGACTTGAATTTTTATCGCTAATTCTACATCTTAGCTAGAGGTAACATCTATTAACTACTCGGCTTCCTTTTCTACTTATGATTATGATATAGCATTGAAATTAGAAGCCATGCATTAATATTGGCCTTTCCCTTTTGTCCTTTATTTATAACTTCAATTTCCATACTTCCATTGCTTAATATACCTAATATCATATCAACTAACTACGAGAGGTTAGGACGTACGTGGTTCCTCGATAGGAGATATGACACTCTTAATTCTTTGGTTGTGAGTCACTTGCAATTTATAAACGCATTATTCCACCTCTTCCAAAGTAAGAGTGAATCACAAAAAATTCAGGATCATAAATTCCTTTTGAAAGAAGAGTTCACGTGAGGGTGGTTCCAACTTCCAAGCCAACAAGATCCCCCACAAATTCCACTTTAGTAGGCGATCTTTGTGCCTTGGGGTCACGTCCATGTCCATGTCCACTAACATAAACACACCACAAACCCATGTGTTGGGGGAGGCAACCTTCACATGGCCTCCTAATGGAGGTCACTACTGGGGATAGAGAGGATACCCATTCCATCTTGAACCAAGTATAAGGTTATTATGCCCGTCCAAAGTGGGTGTGTGTTTTAATAAATATGAAATAGTTGCTATGATGTTGAGAAACAATGTGTGTCGGCAAGTTGCTTAAATTTAGATAGCTCAAGTAGAATTAACAGAAGAAGAAAAAAACACCTTAATGGTTGCAAAGTAGTTAGATTTTTCGTCTTCTCGTTCTACAATTTGTGTGTGTTTACATTCATTGCTTATATATGATAATAAAAAAACGCTATTTAAAAAAAAACATCTACTTGAAGAAGGCAAAACGTGCTCGATGTAGCTGGTTTGAACTTGTGTCTGATTATGTATTTGATAAACTTCAGCTTGTAAGAAAGGTTTGGTAATACTAGTAGGGCCTGTAGGGGTGTATATGGTTTGTTTGTAGGACTTTTTCATGTTCTAATGAGAAATATTGTTCAAAGTAATGCATTGGCGCCATAGCTAACCATTTACTTAAGGTGTGACCAAATGAAACTGCATAATTAATTTGGGTTGTGTTAAATTATATTCATAAATATCGTTGTTTTCTTACCGAAGTGCGGAAAATAATTTATTGTATAAAATTTAGAAGTTAGAATTCAAATCAAGTTGTAGAATTTTACATAAGTTGTATAGAATTTATCGTTTATTCACTTCCAAACTAGCTATCTTTGAACAAATCAATTACAGATGTATATGAAAGGTATTCTAACTCAAATGCATGGCCAAGAACAAGCATATCTGCGATTAACAACTTCAGTTACCCTTCACACTTTGAGTAATACTTGATTTTTAAGCTTCAACTACGAAAATATCCCAACGTCCTCGAACAATCTCCAACATATTTAGAATACCCTTATTTCAAAATAAGAAATTAAGGACATAAGAAGAAAGTTTACGTACGCATACTATACTACTTGACTCCTTGAAATTACTAATGTTGTGCAGAACCGACGACAAAGATCCTCTTCTCCACTCCAAACCAAAGAAAGACAACTGGTGGTGGTCCCCACGCTTTCCACTCGACCAGTTACCACCTACGAACCGACGTCACATCCGACGGTGGGTGACGTCGTACGGTTGTCGTTGGATGTTGTTGTCCATTGGGCTCTGTTTTTTTTTTCGCGTGGTGGATAGGAGTTAAGCGTTTGTGTCCGGTAGCTGTTGAGGCGTGGGCCCCACACGCTTGCAATTCTACAGGATTATGAAGACGACACACACATCATGTCTTTATTTTGCTTCTTTAGATTATATTGAAATGATGACTTGAGTTTGTTGTCCGAAACGATTAAATATTAAGCCATGGTCACAATTCACGCCTAAAAACATGAAAAATGTTTAACGGTCGCGGTGCGTCCAGGACGTCGTTTGACGTAGTCAATTCAGTCAGTAAAAACCAAAAATTAATTAAATCACATATTATTTAATTATTTTGTGTCACATCATACGCACGCAAAACTACGTGACATTTGGTTTCCATCATACATATATCCTAAAACCTTCCATTATCCCCCCACACATTTCATTCTCCATCATTTTCTCCCAATAGAAGACGGGATCGGTAAGAGTGATGTCGAGGAGATGACGCGGGAATGAGTCTTGAGGAGGTTGGGACGCCGACGGCGATGGTTAGGACGTCACGATGTAGTTAGTTGGCGAGGAAGAAGAGGAAGTGGTTGGCGTTGAAGTCTTTCTCGATGAGAGGATGAGGAGGATTGTGATTTTTTGTAGTTGATTTAAGTTTTTTGTATGATGTTTTTTGAGGAAAGTTTGGTTTTCGTGGCTGATTTGAAGTTTTTGGTTTTATTATGTGATGGATTGATCTTGTTTTTTTGGAAACGTGGTTCTATGTAGTTGATTTGAGTTTTTTGTGTGATATTTTTTGGGGAAAGTTTGATTTTCGTGGCTCATTTGAGGTTTTGGGTTTTGTTCCATGATTGATTGATCTTAATTTTTTTGGAAGTGTGGTTCTTTGTAGATGATTTGAGTTTTTTTGTGTTAAGTTTTTGCAAAAAAGTTTGTTTCCTTGTGATTGATTTAAAGTTTTGGTTTTGTTATGTGATGAATCGATCTTGGTTTTTCGATGTTATTTTGATAAAACTTGTTTCTTTGTGGTGTTCTTTGTGGTGTTCTTGTTTAAAGTTGGTTTGTCTTTGATATTAATTTTTGGGGTTTTTTGGTTAAAACATAACTTACTTATTAAAAAAACATAACTTAAAAGTGAACAAACATAACTTAAAAAAGAGGAAGCAATAATTAAAAATAAAAAAACATCAACGTAAAAAGGTTGAAGCAATACCTAAAAAGGAACAAACATAACTTAAAAATGACGAAACAAAACTTAAAAAAGAAAAACATGAGCTTCAAAAAGAACAAACATAACTTAAAAAATAACAAACATAACTTAAAAAGGATGAAGCAATACTTAAAAAGCAAAAACAGCAACTTAAAAAGGATGAAGCAATACCTAAAAAGGAACAAACATAACTTAAAAATAACGAAGCAAAAATTAAAAAGGAAAAACAGAAAATTAAAAAGGAAAACAACAACTTAAAAAGAAACAAACATAACTTAAAAAGGAACAACAGAAAATTAAAAAGGAAAAATAAAAAAATAAAAAGGAGCAAACAACAACTTAAAACGGAATAAACATAACTTAAAAATGAAGAAAAATAACATAAAAAGGAACAACAGAAAATAAAAAAACAGAAAATTAAAAAGCAACAAACATAACTTAAAAAGGAACAACAAACAATTAAAAAGGAACAAACATCTACTTAAAAAGGATGAAACAATACCTAAAAAGGAACAAACATAACTTAAAAAGGAACAACAGAAAATTAAAAAGGAACAAACAGAAAAATAAAAAGGAAGAAACAACAACTTAAAAATGAAGAAACATAACTTAAAAAGGAACAAGCATAACTTAAAAATGAACAACAGACAATGAAAAAGGAAAAACATCAACTTAAAAACAATGAAGCAATACCTAAAAATAAACAAACATAACTTAAAAAGGAACAACAGACAATTAAAAAGGAAAAACAGAAAATTAAAAAGGAAAAACAATAACTTAAAAAGGAACAAATATAACTTAAAAAGGAACAACAAACAATTAAATAGGAAAAATAAAAAATTAAAAAGGAAAAACAACAACTTAAAAAGAAATAAGCATAACTTAAAAAAGAACAACAGACAATTAGAAAGGAAAAATATCAACTTAAAAAGGATGAAACAATACTTAAAAAGAAACAAACATAACTTAAAAGGGACGAAGCAAAAATTAAAACGGAAAAACAGAAAATTAAAAAGGAAAAACAAAAACTTAAAAAAGAACAAACATAACTTAAAAATGAACAACAACAAATTAAAAAGGAAAAACAGAAAATTAAATAGGAACAAACGACAACTTAAAAATGAAGAAACATCACTTAAAAACGATGAAACAATACTTAAAAAGGAAAAGAACAACTCTTTTGTTAAAAAGGACAGACGTAGATGTTAAAAAAGAACATGTTTTGACTTTTTAAGTTGTTGTTTTTTCTTTTTAAGTTTGTCATTTTTATCACCTGCTTATATGGAGAAAAAATAACAAAAATGAATTCTTCATTTTACCTTGATATTCGAATGTTGTATGGAGAAACCAAAAATTACGTTGGGAAAAGTAAAAGTTACATGGGGAAATCAAACGTTACAGTGATAAAGTAATGTTGCATTGGGAAACTAAAATTTGCATGTGACCCAACGTGTTATTAAATGAATTTATCTGCTGACTGGATTGCTGACTCAACTATCCACGTCAGCCGCGTTCTGGACGCACGCGGTCGTATATAAGGACTCTAAAAACATACAATTATCAATGAGCAAGATTTATCTTATTCATTTAGTCCTTAAATCAGTTGTGACACGCTTAGGGCACCCTTAACGGGGGTGCCCCGCCCGGGCGCCCTGGTCGGGCGCCCGGGCACACCCCCGTTAGCGGGCGGGGCGCCCGAGCGCCCATGGGAGGGGGACACGTGTCCCCCTCCCATTGGTTTTTTTTTTTGATTTTTTTTTGGTTTTGTTATTAATGGATTGGGTATTTGTTATAAATGTGGGGTAATAATTTTTGGTAAGTGATTAAAATTAAGAATTTTCCAGAACCAACAATTTCAAGTTAAATAGAAAAAAATTTAATACAACAATACATTAATAATAATAAAATACGAAATACAACCAACCACATGAAACATCTGTTAAAGGGAAATACAAACCATACGGACTACTACAACCCGAAATACAAACTAAGGGAAATACAAACCATACGGAATACAGACTACATCAAACTACACGTACACATTCTCTTCTGCCCAGGCGAGAAGTTTATCGATTACTTTTTTATCCTTCTCCGTCGGGTTGTCCTTCCTCATCAGAGAGTGAAGCATGTCCAACTTATTTTTTATTAAATGTCTCTGGAAATTCCTTTCCGTTAACTCCTCTTGCTTGGAGAAAGCATCTTCTCTGACTTGGGCGGTGTATCGCATCTGTTGTGCAAGTTCTCTAACATCGGTGTGTCGTTCGGGGTGTAATGCACTCTTAGCCTTTTTCTTAGCCTTTTTCACACCTTCTGGGCGTGTAGACGACTCCGGCATCGGCTCTTCTGCATCCGAGGGTGCTTGTGTCCTCGAGCCGTCCGTGCTCTTTCTTTTCCCAAGGCTTCCTGACTGGGGACTATTTTCATCGTGCAACTCCGGGGACTCCCAGTCAACACGCACGGCATTAGCTCCGGAGATCACACTCTCCCATTTTGGGTACCTACGCAACATAACCCAAGCATCAAAATAAAAAAAATTACTAGGCCCATGATTTCGCTCATAGATCACGTGCGCTTGTCGGACAACATCGTCGTCATTCTGGCCGCTCCTTTTCCGTCGGAATGCCTGATCGAAGCACCCGACCCACTTGTTCACAGCAGGTATAATTCTCCTCCACCGTCCTTTTAAGGACTCTGCATTCCTTTCGGGTAGGCCTGTGCCTTCCACGGAGATGTCGTACACACGTTTCACCCTAGTCCACAATGAAGTAGACTGTGCAGTCACACGTATACTGTGCAGTCACGCGCGTTTCGAAATTTCAAATATTCAAAATTTTGTGTTTAATAGTGATTAATATTGTTAATTAATTAATAGTAATAATAAGTATATCGCGAATTAAATTTATAATGTAATTAGAATTAGATTTATATATAATGTATTTTGTTAAATGTTGTGTGAGAATTAAATTTGTTTAATTAAGAAATGATGTGGATGAAAGAGAGTGTAGGGTGGGTGGGGGTAGCCTGGGCATGGATAAGGGGATTTTTTGGGTGGGTTGGGTGAGCTGACGTGGCAGAGAGAGAAGCTGACGTGGCAGAGAGAGAGTGCAGGGCGCCCGGGGTACCCCGGGCGCTGTTAAATATGTTCTTATAATATTAGTTTTTTTTGGCATTTAAGACTTTTATTGCACCTCGAGGTATGAGTTCGGTAGGGTTGCCAAATTGAAACAAATTGGTTTGAATTGGCTCCAACCACGACTCAATTTCAAGATTGTTTAAATTTAACTTGTTAGAGTTCAACTTGAAACATAAGTATGATATTTAACTCGATAAATTAATGAAAATGAACGGTAATCAAAGCCACTTGTCAGTGTAAAGTTTTGTCATAAGACTAATAAATCAAGGTAAAATAAGATTATTTTTGTATCTGATCATCAGCGTATGAATTCTCTTATATTAGAATTAAATCTTGACTTTAAATTTTACTCTCTCCAGTAACAATGTTATTTATGTACCTGAAATTTGTTTTGGCCATCTATTATCTTTTTCTACTATCACTATTATTTTAAATTTGATTATCCTACCTAAGAAATAAAAAAAAGTAGAAGTATTGATTTTTTTTATTTTTTTTGTTGAAATCACGATCTAAGTCTTTATCCATGAGCAAGGACAAATGTAGGGGGAAAGAACAACATTCAATTATTTTGATTGCTACTTCTAATTTAATCATATATAAAATAGTTTTCCGAAAACATATGCTTTGTTTACTCACACATTAAGATTGGAATGCCCTATAAATAAAAAATAAATAAAAATTGCACATAGTTTTGACACCGATTGTTTTCCGTGCAAGCAATGAATTAAATGCTGGATAAAAGGGCTTGAAAACTACTTGTTGAACAATATGACACTCTAAATTTTACAATACTATAGAATATTATGATGTATGCATAAATGTATAAAAATTGGTTATGTGGTATAAAATCTGAAAAAAAATCGTAGAAATATTAAGCCATGACCATAATTCACGCCTAAAAACATACATTATCATCTGAAAAAGAAATTGGATTGACAGTTACTGATCAATGAGCAAGACATATCTTACAGAGACAAAGATGTGATTGAAATTTATGTATGAAAAAGGCTCTTCTTCCCTGTGGACCAACGTACGTTACAGGACTTATCGATGGACATTGGAATGACTTGTGAGATTGCGTGGGTTGGGCATGTGGATCTTATCACAAGATCAAATCTTAACAAGACATTTTATTTAATGTAAATGCGTTCCGATGAAAATGACACTAGTACAGAATGCTCGATAGACGTCACCAAATATACGTCGGATATACAAACATCCAACGTCTATAGGTATAGACGTCGGATATTTGGACATCCGACGTCTATAGGTTTGTAGAAACGTCGGTTGTTTAGTATAACCGACGTCTATACCTCCTGAAAGAAGAAAATATTTTTTGTTTATTTTTTTGAATTTATTTCGTATAAGAATTTATGTGGATTTCTTTTGTATCAGAAATAACACAATTTTTTGGGATTTATTTCGTGTAAAAATTAACTCATTTTTTTGGAATTTATTTTGTATAAGAAATAACGTAATTTTTAGGATTTATTTCATGTAAGAATTGATGTGGATTATTTTGTATAAGAATAATGTGGATTTAAAAATAATTACAATCACATGTGTGTTGTGTTGTACACATGTGTATATATGGTGACATGTTTAGTTCCACATTGGAGAAAAAAATTTATTGGTGGAGTTGAAGTACTCCACCACTCAATTTACTTCCAAATGGTAGTTTGGTACCACACAACAAAATGCAAGTGAGATACATATATATATTTAAAGGTCAAAAGATTGGCACTTGCAACGTTTTTTTTTACTATTAACCCATGTATAGACGTCGGATGTATAGCATGGCCGACGTCTATAGGGTGTATTTTTTATTAATTATTGATATATCAATGTATAGACGTCGGATGTATAGCATGACCGCCGTCTATAGGTCGTGCTCTAAGTATACACGACGGTCAACTTATATATCCGACGTCTATAAGGCGTAAAAGTTTAGTCCCACATCGGAGAATTTATTTTTGTTGGTGTGGTTGATGTATTCCACCACTCCTTTACCGCTGAACGCGAACGACTTGGGGCACCTGCGCATGTTGGGCTTGATATTCGTGGTTATTTGTCAAAAGTTTGGCACTAGGGGCACTTGGGTTGTTTAGGCTTCATTAATGTGAGTGCAGAATGCCTGATATACGTTCCAATGTATTTTTTGTTAATTAACATATAATAGACGTCGGTCGTATATAGCCGATGTGTATACACTGTATAGACGTCGGTCGTATATAGCCGACGTCTATACAACAATGAATAGACGACGGGGAAATAGACGTCAGATACTTGGACTGTCGAAATCCGACGTCTATACCACTATATATTTGACGTATATGGACTTTTCTGCACTAGTGTGGTATTAGACCACTCTCAGTTTAGAACTGCAACCCCTCATGTCCCAAGTGGAGGTAGATGTCAGAGAATTCTGGATCATAATAAAAAAGACATTTGAATGACTTGTGAGATTGTGTTAAGCAACTTCCAAGTTCTTGCTAAATCACAAATGCCCTTTGTGATAATTCTTTTAGTCTCCTAAAAGTCCAAAGTAGACATTATGTTTAGGTGGAGATGCAAAAAGGTATTATTCACATTTGATGTGTTCATAATTTAGTTGAAGACTTACTAGCAGTGTACACATGCAATGCAAGTGACGTATCTTGTCACAAGAGATGTCAAATACACCTCAAATATTTGGTGTTGGATTAACTCCGGTTTGAAACCGTAGTTCTACTTAAGGCTGTCAATTTTACACGAAACACAATTACACGACACGAAAACGACATGAACTTAGCGGATATGAATTGAAAATTTGAACACGATTAATAAATGGGTTGGATATGACAACACGATTATTAAATTGGTTGGATATGGATTTCTGCTGCAAAAACGATTAACACGATTAAGACACGATAAGTAATCATGTAATTAGGTACATGATTACGAATATTACACGATTAATACACGACTTATACCAACAAGTCTATAAGTAATATATAAGTTATAAATTATAATGAACGGGTGGTGTGCAATCATGCAATTTAGTATTTGTGTAATAAACAGAACTAATTATCTATGGATTATTGTTTAATGGTGTAAACGATAGTCGTGTTAAATGTGTACTCGAAGTAACCCATTTAATAGTCGTGTATAAACGGGTTGGATATGACATCACGATTATAAACGGGTTGGATACGACAGAAGTCTAGCAACACGATTATTAATGGGTCGGATACGGTGCAACACCTAGAGCTTATATATACGACTTGACACGACACGATAAGCAGACCACGCGACATGATTAACAGTCCTAGTTCTACTCACAAAATATGAAGTTGATACCGAGAAATTTTAGGTCATAATTTTTTTTCCCAAGGAGTGGGATCTCATTCTAAGAGGTGTTTACCCGACATCATCCATAGCTCGGCAAGATAGTTAATTGTATAGTGCTGACTTGATCATAGTTGGGTTGGTTGGAAGTAGCATTGCTATATCCTAAACCTTTTTAATGCTTAATCTTGTTTAGGTGGTTAATTGGTGTTTTGGAGTTGGCTTAGCGTGGATGAGGTGGAGGCTTTTGTTTGGTTGAGGAAGGTGAGGTGTATGAAAGGTTTAATCCTTAACCTCTTCTCACTTCACTCTCTCTCTCCCTCCCGTGTCTCTCACTCTTCTCTCACTCCCTCCCAGCTATGTCAGCTCAAAGTGAAGGAGATTCGTGGCGCTTGATCGGAGGAGGTAATCAGTGAGGTAGAGACGGGTGTTCGTGATCGTTGTTCGAGCGAGGAGTTCGTCGGAGAAGAGGAGCTTTTGTGTGGAGGCGTTCTTCGGAGGCTTCTTCAAGCCTTTAAGGTATGTCAAGCTTTACTTTGATGCTCACTTATGCTTTTGTGAGTGTTGGAGTGGTCGACGGTAGGCCGGATGACTCGTCGGACCTGTGCAGCAGTTTTCTGCACTGTAACGGTCGACCGGTAGCTTGGTTCGGTCGACCGGTTGTAGTGTATTTTGGGCGATATCTCTCGCACCGGTCGAACAATACCCTTGGGTAGTCGACCAGTTGTGCATTTTGAGCAAGAGATGGAGGCTCTAGGCGCTTTCGGTCGAACGAGACCCCTTTGCCGGTCGACCGAAAACACTATCGTAGGTCGGTTGGAGCGTTGACCATCTAAACGGTCGACCGCCTATTGACTCGTCCGACCGACGACTTAAGTTAACTTAAAGGTCTTCCGACCGGAAGTGATGTTTCGGTTGACCGGTGTGGCATGGTTTGATGTTGGGTTTTACTGGTGATTTTCGGTCAACCGAGTGTTTTGGTTGTTCGACAGTTTTTGCACAGTTTGGTGTTTTTCTTGTTGTTGATCGGCTAGAAGGCAACATGTTCACCGACCCTTTTGGGGGAAACGAACGGACAAGCCGGCCTAATAGCGATCAGTGGTGTCTCTACGAAACGAGTTGTGGTTGTAAAGTCGTGGCTCCGGCGAATGAGGCATGTATACGTCGTCGTCGTGGCTCCGGAAATTAATGCAAAACCGTGGCTCCGGTAACATTGAGGTAAAACCGTGGCTCCGGTGAATCAGGCAATTGTTGATGTTTGCAGTTTTCGGTTTATGCCCTTTTACAGTTTTCGTATTCATTTTTTCATTCACGTGTTAGGGTTTGACATACGCGGTTTCCTTATGGAAACTCAGGCATAGTTCATGTTTGCATTTCAGGTCGGGATCGGCGATAGGAGGGTAGTGACCGCGGAGGAGAGCACTCGGGACCGGTTCTTGCTTTCCTTTCTTTTGAGGTGGTCGTGATTACATGTGTATATTTCTTGTTTACGAGTTTTTGATGTAATCACATACTTTTGTAAACTCGGTTACATATATATATTATATGTTCGTGCACCTGTGTTCGTATATCTTGCCGTAATGTCCTCTACCTGATTGTATGTTTTAAATTTCAAATTTTCCGTTGTTTGAGGACGTTACAAGCATTCCCGAGATTGTGCCAAGAACAACCTTGTCTTTCTTCAAAACTTATTATTATTGTCATTGTCGTTGTTCTTCTTCTTATATTTGGTGAACCCTTTCTATCCTCACAAGAAAGGAAACGAGTTGAGCCGTGAAGATCACACATTTAACTTACATGATTTGCTATCCACATTTAAGTTTTAACCTTTAATTATTACTCTACTTCTTTGGTAAAAAGGGAAATAACGTATGTACATATAAGTATATATTTATATATGTACCTGACACACTTGCTGAAATCTAAGATTAAGACCTCTACTTGTTGCTATTTTAAAAAGAGTTCTCTTTCTGTCGCCTGCAATATTGATAAAAGAGAGGAGTTAGTCTCATTCTACGAAACTCATATGACAAATGAAAAAAATGGATAAGAGCAAGACTTTTGGCTTTATCATTTCCATCGAGTTGTCTAGTCTAGCTCATCCGCTGTTTAGACCCGGAAGGGGTTCGCTTTGTTTGGGATGAACAAAGATGCTTTAGGAATGTGAGTTTGTATATGTATATATATATATGTATATATACATATAGGCCAATGGGGTTGTAGGAGCTTATATAGTCAATTTAGTTGTGCCACTCAAAATTAAGACATTTTAAATTTGATTTTTTTAAAATCAAACTTAATCACATGTATTGTTATCTCTTAAGCTATAACATATTAAAATTTTAGGTTAATCGAAGTTAACTTCACCATTGATCTAAAATGCTCATATTTTAATGGCTAAAATTTACTGAATTTCGAAATGCCCGGATCAAGGTCTACAATATTTAATTTGATTTGAAAATTAAATATTGTAGCACCTTATAACAAAAGAGAGAAATTTTGATTTGTAATGTAGCACCTTATAACAAAGTATTTTCTTGTATTCAGTAGTTACAGATCTATTTTCTTAATTAATCAGTAGGTTACATATTCTCACTCCTTCTCAATTTTTTAAATTAAACTGGCCCTCTCGATTCCCCAAAAGCTACATAAAGGTTACATGGGGTCCAAGGAAAGTTGCTCAACACATTAAAGACCTGTTGTAAGTCTTGTGAGTCTTGTGACGATGGTAGGATTTCAAATCGGGGAAGGGCATAATCGGTAAAACCCAAGGAACCAAATATCCAAGTTGGTATAGTAAAATCTAAAATCCAGGAGGGGCAAAATTCAAATTGATGTATATTTAATTATATGAAATTCAAAATCCATGAGAGAGGTAAAAATTCAAGTTGACGCGTACGCGTATTAGAATCAGAATAAAGTTGATTGTATTGTAAGAGAGAATGACGATAGAAGAAAACAAAAAGGTCAAATCTTCCAAAATTTTGTTGTACGTGTTAAGACGATAAACCTTGAACACATGATGCAGGGTGGTAGTGGGGTTCATGATGTGTGGTTTTTGAAACTTTGGTTTACCTGAAAAGTGAGAAAAGTGCTAATTCTGTCAAGCCAGGAGGTTGCATTGTTTATGAATTTAAAGATTTTTTTTGTATTTTTTGGTGACAAATTTTAGTAGTGTGATTTATTAGTATACTTAACTTTGAATTATACCTATAAATTATATAAGTAATTTTTATTAGTCATGAGTCATTATACTATTGGATATTATTTACAGTTAATCTCACTATTCATTAGCATAACCGTTTTTTTCTTAATCTACCTTCAATTTGAAATGAGTGGTATATATTGTGGGAGCTTAATTTAGAAAAGTTGAGCTATGTGCTCACTAGAGAATTCTGTGTGTGTGTATATATATATATATATATATATATATATATATATTCCTGAAAAATGAGGTTTAAAATTTATCATTAAATGTGTTGGATGATGTTTAAATTGGTTTTTAAATGTGTTGAAAGTGTCAAATGTTAAAATATGGTTTTTATTTATAATTTTAATTTTTTTGTTTTAGTTGATTTTTTCACTTCTAACAATTTTTAACTTTTAAAAATGATTGGATAATGAAGATTGCATAATTATAAATAAAAAAATTATAAAAAATAGTCGATTAAGTTTAAACGTAATAATTTTTGGGTGGATGTATTAGAGATGGTGATGGTGGTCAATTGAAAGGTTTGATTAAAATATTTTGCATGTAGCAGTTGCAATTTTTTTGGAATACTAAAATCATAGGAAAATTAATTTCATTTTTCGTTTATTTATTTGTATGATTTTAAAAATATGTATGGTTGTATTAAAAGTTTAAGATTTATAATAAAGATTGAAGATTGAGTATTTTTTTAAAATATTTTTGATGTTTTAAATATTTAGTGATAGTGGGGGTGGTAGTGTTATTAGTTGTAGAAATGAGATTATTTTGGACGATATGTTTTTTTAATTTTTTGAATTAATAAATTAAAAAAGGTTATATGACCTTAGTTTTAGTTTATTTATTTGCATGATATAAAAAAGGATGATTGTGATCAAAACATTTATCTATCTGAGTGATATAAAAAAGAATGATTGTGATAATAATAAAAAATTATTTGCATGATATAAAAAAAGATGAATGTGATCGAAAGTTCAAGAGATACAACGAAGAACTAGAAACAAATTTAGAAATATGAACTGTTGTGATTGTAAGTTGTAAGTGTAGGAAAATTTATGCTTAATGGTTATCAATTCTCAACACCATATTTTTTTATTTCGAGACAAAATACAAAAAAAAACTTACACAATAATAGTTCATTAAATCAATATGTAAAAAAAACATAAGTGTAAAGCTAAGAATTTTTTTATTTTAGCATTATTACATTAACTATTATGCAAAAAACCATACGTGTAAATACTACCACTATACTTTGCAGTAGAATGCGTATCATGTTACAAATATATAATCGTTACTCATATTTGTTCACTCATAATAAGAGTCTATGTGTTGGATGAATTGAAATAGTTATGATCATTGCTATTTATATTTGAGGATGAAAGGTTGCAAAAAATCTTAAGATTTCCGGAGTCAGTTCTTATCGATGAGGAGCAGCAGATTATTATCCAACTCCCAGAAACTGGAACATTGTGAGAGCAGTTCCAAATTCCGACATCCCAAAGCAAAAAGCAAAGGACAGTTGAACATGGTCAGGGGACAAGGGGGGTAGCAAAGGCCAGCCAGGCCAGTGCACCACTGGAAAAGGGTAGTGGTCCTCCTTGGCCACAATGTCAAATGGGGGCTATCTTTGCTAGCGGGAGCTAAAAGAGTAGAATCATAGATATGGTTGATGTGTTTGGAGCCTATATATACATATAAAAATGGACCCACCACTGACTTAATGATTGGACAAATGTGTTGCTCTAAAGTTAAAGGTCATGTCCTCACCCTTGGGCAGGTATTAGCTTGGTAGATTCGGAGAGGATTTTTGTTGGTGCATCACTGATTGAGGTTACAGGGTTACTAGCTAGATGTGGTCCTTGGGATTTTTGTTGGTGAATCGCTAGTTGAGGTTAGTAGACGTGGTCCTTTGGGCACATAGGATTTGACGTTTTTTCTTTAGTAAATAGGTGATATTGCATTAAAATAAAATTCAGATTTTTGTTTGGGTGCACCTTCAAATCTTGTTTATTAGGCATTTGCACATGTATATTTTTATATTGCTTCAGAACGCTCACGATTCAGACTAATTACTTTGGTGCACTACCTCAAACTCCGTCAACCCATTCCATGACAGTGTTACGTCGTCGTTACATCCCGTTAAGTATGAATCAAATAACAAACAAATAGATTTAAACCCAACTCCAACTCATCAAGCCACTGACTGAGCCTAGTTCAACCCAAATGTATTCACCAATTTGTTCCAGGTGGCCGACGGCGAGACAAGGAGATTTGTTCTGGGTGGTCAACGACGAGACAACAACTAGGCGAGACGAGGAGATTTGTTCCGGGTGGTCGACGACGACTAGGCGAGACAACGAGATTTGGGAGGTTAAAGGCTCGATCGGTGGCTTTAGGGGTGAGCAAAACCCGGTCCGGTCGGTCCGGGTTCGGTCTGGACCGGAACCAACCGGTCTGGGTTCCGGTCCGGACCGAAACAAAAAATTTGGATCCGGTCCGGGTTCCGGTCCGGACCGAACAAAAAATTTGGATCCGGTCCGGTCCGGTTCAACCCAAATGTATTCACCAATTTTTATATTGCTTCAGAACGCTCACGATTCAAACTAATTACTTTGGTGCACTACCTCAAACTCCGTCAACCCATTCCATGACAGTGTTACGTCGTCGTTACACCCTGTTAAGTCTGAATCAAATAACAAACAAATAGATTCAAACCCAACTCCAACTCATCAAGCCACTGACTGAGCCTAGTTCAACCCAAATGTGTTCACCAATTTGTTCCAGGTGGCCGACGACGAGACAAGGAGATTTGTTCTGGGTGGTCAACGACGAGACAACGACTAGGCGAGACGAGGAGATTTGTTCCAGGTGGTCGACGACAAGACGACGATTAGGCGAGATAACGAGATTTGGGAGGTTAAAGGGTCGGTCGGTGGCTTAGTGGGTTGGAGCTGGGTTTGAATTCATTTGTTTGTTATTAGATTCAGACTTAATGATGAGTGTAACGATGTCACGGAATGGTTTAACGGTGTTTGAGTCAGGTGCACCCAAACAATTAGTTGGAATTGTGAGTGTTCTGGAGTAATATAAAAATACACATATACAAATGCCTAATAAACTAGTTGTGGAGGTCTACCCAAACAAAAAACCCAAATAAAAACGTCGCTTGGAGCCATGTAGCCACGATTTGAGGTTGAAGCGACAAGATTAGCTAATGCCTTAATAATACAGTTTCGAAAAACATTCAGCCGGAATAAAGTTGTAAATGACAAACTTAAACATGGCACAGGGTCTCCAACCGGAAAAGCCTAAGAGATCAGGCAACATGGCTCCCAGGAGTGACAGGCAGGGCGGTTTGGGTGTTAGGGTGGTGGAATTTCAAAAAAGAAGAAAAAGGATGATTGGTTGGGTTGATTTTAATTATTATATAAATTACATATTTGCATCATACCTACTATAGAGAACAAATTTGTATCCCTCGACTTCCACGGTTCCATCTCTACTGGAATTTTAGATTGAACCTTTGGTGTGTAGGTTCAAGATTTTATGCTATACGTATTCAATGAAATGGGTAGGATCGAAAGGGTGAAACATTATGGCGTGAAGTTATGGAAATTGTGATATGTAAGTCATTCGAATAAAATAGTTTTACTTTTTCACGTGGAAGACAAATAAATGAAGAATGCTACAGAAATCATCTGAATCGTGACAAGATGGAAGACATAGAATATAAAAATACATTAAAAAAACACAAGAGGGAAGACAAGACAAGTGTATGCATGCAACCCATGCATACATGTTTGCTAGCAGTGTTATGAAATGTGCCCGAAGCGGCTGCACATGCGGATGCGGGTGTGAATAGCATCGTATCTCCCCTGTACATCCGATGTGGTCGTATTTCAAAACAACCAGTTTTTATTTTTGTTTTTTGGGTTTTTTTGTTTTTACTTTAATTTGTTTAATATTGAATTAATGATCTTAAAAATTATTTAAAAATTTACTTAAATTTTTAATTACATGTATATAATTTTTTATTTAATATATATATTATATTACTTAATTATTAAATCGCAAACCACATATGCATCCGCATCCCGTATTTCTGAACCTTGGTCATTAGTACTGAAGGTCTGGGATTTGCATGTGTCTTAGGCTCGTAGGCAACCTTTAGATGTAGTTTTTGAGTAGCCCTTAACACCTTCTAGTGGACCCAAAAGCCCAGAAAAATTGGGATTTGCATCCAAACAAAAATGGTTATTTGCTTGGATCTATGCACTCGAGTTTTGTAATTTTTCTTAGGTACACTTACAAATTTATTAATTTTATTTGGTACACTTACAATGTCACTGGACTAGGGGTGCAAATTGTTACCAACTATCTGGATATTCGATTCAAAAATTTCTATTTAATTGGTATTTGGTAAGTTTCATCTTATCAATTTAATTTCGGATACATATTTGATTTAAAAAATTACCAAATAGAAATTGAATACGAATTCGGATACAAGGTGTTTCAAATTCAAATTATCCAAATATCAAATTAATTACAATAAACACATATATATACTTATACATATACGGATACACCCACTTGGCCACGTACACATTAGTATTCGAAAATTAGTTACAATATATATATATATATATATATATATATTCAATTTTAGATAATATCCGAATTCCAATTAGCATTCAAAAAATTTGAAGATTCAGATTCAAATTCAGATAGTTCTATTATTTTTGGATTCGAATTCGAATTCGGTAATTGATTACGAAATTCGGATTTAAATTCGGATATACTATATATCTGAGTCAAAATATCTGGTTTGCACCCCTACATAGGACCTATTTCGTTTACTAACCCTGTTAGGTTTTAGATTAAAATAGTCACACAGTTTGCATAGAAGTCCATAACAATTCATCGATTCTTCTTAAATCCAGAAACGGTTAGTTTGATCAAATCCAACAAATGCCCTGACCAAAATAAATTACCCCAAGCAACCCAAATACCTTATCCCAAAATCAAAATTCGTCTTCTTCTTCTTCGTTCTCTCCTCTCCTCACAAACCCTAACACGTCGTCGATCCTCTCCCACTCATCCGCAACAAAATCTACATCCTTTCTCTCCCTTTCCTGGCCAACCCCAACTCCATCCCCCTCTCCACCTCCTTCTCCTTGAACCCACACGAGCAAGAGCAAGTGCACGATGGCCAGACGCACACGTGCGTCTTCCACTTCTCCTCTTCCTCCCAAAACACCTCATCTCCGGCTTCAAAGCCTTCTTGTCCGCCCCGTAAATTCTGGACAACCCAACCCAACTTTGTTGCTTCCATTTCTTGGTGGTTGAGGAAGGGGTTTTGTGCTTTCATCTCTAACGTGTCTTGACGTGGACTTGGTCGATGCATGTGACTTTGGGGGAGGAGGGCTCGACGGGGTCGGAGGAGGAGGTAACAGTGACGCATGGCAGCAAACACCCCCGTGTGAAGTAAACTTGTGTTTGTCAAATGTTGACATGTTTTAAATGTAATTTACAAGTTTCTCTTGTTAAATGGATTGGAATTCGGAAAATCATGTGTTGCATGATTGTGGGTTACATTGGTGTTGCAATGTTGTAATTTTGGATTGAATTGTTTGTGTGAATATATTCTTGATGAGTTTTTTTAGGGAACAACTAAACGTCGCCCCAAAACTACTTAAATCGCCCCTTGAAATTACCAAAATGCCCTTAACAATATATTTAATACCCATATCGTCCTGTGTCTATACATTAGTCATACGGTCTTGTATATTCATAATTTATCAGTAAAAACACCACAAAAATGTCTGGCGAGGGTGATGCATCCGGTGAGGTAAGACTGGCGCGGGGCACAATTTGGGCGGAGCGTCTGCATTAGACGTCTCCCCCAAGGTGAGGGCGTCTGCGTAGGACGTCTTCACCTTGGCTGAGGCGTCTAACGCAAACGCCTACCCAATGGTAGAGGTGTCTTCTGTAGACGCCCTCCCCTTGGGTAAGGCGTCTTGTATAGACACCCTTCCCTTGGGTCAGGCGTCCTACGCAGACGCCTCACCCTTGGGGAGGGCGTTTAACACAGACGCCCCACACATGGGGCAGGCGGTAATCCAGACGCCTGGAATTTTTTTGATTTTTTTAATTTTGATTTTATTTTTGTAGGTTCCGTTGGAAGATTTCGGTGGTGATGGAGTAGATTACAGTGAGTTATTTCAAACTACACAAACCTTTGCAACAACCGATGAAGCAAGTAAATGGGCCAAACAAGTAGCTATCGGAGGCGGGTTTTTTTTGGTCGTGTCGTCGTACAAAACAAGATCAGATAGTCGGATGGATTGTTATTTGAGATACGACCGACGAAATCAAATGGAGTCTCGGGATATGGATACTGCACTTCGAAGAAACACCAAAAGAAAGGGTTGTGGTTGCCGTTTCTTAATAAAAGTGGTGGAGCGACGAGATCGTGATGGATGGGTTGTGGTTTTTAATAGTGGTCACGAACATCACAACCACAGACTGACAGTTTATCCAGAGGGTCATCGTCAAATTAGTGGTCTAAGTTCTGGGGCGAAGAAGATTGTTCGTGATATGACTGAGGAGCAAGCAAAACCACGGAACATCTTGAAGGCAGTAAAAGAAAAATTCCCAAAGGACAATCCAAATCAAAGGCATATTTATAATTTCAGAGATTACATGAGGACGACAAAATCTCAAGACCGGAATCCCGTCCAGCAGTTTCTCTATCAAGCAGTGCAGTGTGAGTACTTACATTGGATTATGGCGGATCCAGAAACTAATGTCGTCACTCACGCTTTTTTGGCACATCCGATGTCAGTCCAGTTGTTGCGGACATATCCTTTCGTTATCTGCATGGATTCGACTTACAAAACGAACAAGTATAAGATGCCTTTGTTCGAAATGATTGGGGTCACACCAACAAACATGAATTTCCTTATTGGATATGCGATTTTGATGGATGAATCTTACTCCAGTTACCTGTGGGTGATGGAGAAATTGCGAGATCTGTTATTGGGGACTGTCAGCCCGACTGCAATAATAACAGACCGGGAGTTAGGCCTTATGCGACCGGTGAGAGAGGTTTTTCCTGACTCTGCTCATTTACTCTGCACATGGCACATCAACAAAGACGTATTCAACTACGCATACCACGTATTCGGCAAGAATAAGCAGATGGCAGAGACTTTGAGGTGTGGAAGATGGAGGAAAATCATGTTTTCTACTTCAGAAGCCGAGTATGATAGAGCTTTGTATGCTCTGAAAGATTTGTATAGATCGTGGCCGGCTATCACGGAGTATCTGGAAACCACGTGGTTGGTGCATAAAGAAAAGTTTGTGCTGAATTGGACGAACAAAGTCCTTCATTTTGGGAACACCACGAATTGTAGGGTCGAAAGTGCTCATTCGGCTCTAAAAGAGTAGATTTCTACATCGACTGCAGCTCTGGACACTCTTTTCGAGCGTGTCAACGCGGCTATTGAAATGCAACTGACGAATATTCGAAACTTTCTTGAAGACTCGAGAAGGCGAAATTTGACTAATTTTGGACATCCTCTATATCGTCACATAAATGGTCGAGTTTCGCATCACTGCTTGCAATTGCTGAGTCAGGAGGTGAAGAGAATGCAACAGTTAGATGATGAAGTTGAATATCGTTGTGAGTGCACTTTTCTGACTTCTCATGGGATACCTTGCGCATGTACCATCCGCGGATGTCTTGAATCAGACAACGAAATTTACTTAGAGAAGATTCATTCATTCTGGAGGATACTTGTCATTGGGGAAGGAGTCGGGAACCCAGAGTTTGTGTCTCAGGCAGCTCAAGACGCCGAACATTTTCGCAGCCTGGTTGATGAGATTGCAGGAAGTAACCCTACCGTAATTCGATCTGCCTCTCGGGTTTTATTCGAGCAGCTACACCCCGAACATTCGAATTTGAGAGAGCCTGCAGAAAAAACAAAGCTACGAGGTCGACCAAAGGGAAAGTCGACACGACGGGACCCTAGTGCGTTTGAGTATGCTGAGCGAGGTCGTGGTCGATCTTCAGGTAGTGGGAGTAGAGGTCGTGGTCGTTCTTCCGGTAGTGGAAGCAAAGGTCGTGGTCAATCTTCTGGTTCTTCGTCTGTAAACATGAGGGGAGGATCAGGTATACCATCCCTATATTTATTGTTATTATAATTTTGTTATTTATTTCAGTAAATATGTATCTTTTGTTATTATATGTAACTGTATTTTTTGTTTATATTGTAGTGACTGGGCAGGCTGACGTAGACGACTTCCCATATGTGGATAGAATTCCAGGAATCATTATGTCATTCCTACACCAGTGGAATGATGTACGTCCTGATGGAAACTGTGGATTTCGATGTGTCGCCGATGTTTTCCACGGTGGTGAAGACAATTGGCAACTCGTCCGTCGTTCGATTTAAAATGAGATAGCTGTGAACCCATCTTTTTATGAGCACGTATACTACGACGGTGTGGCGCAGGCTCGTCACCGGATTAATTGGGGCGGGGGACCATGTGGCGAGAATCACTACATGGAGACGTGGACGGACTTGTTTCCCATTGCAAATTTTTACAAGTGTGCAGTTATGTTCTTCTCTCTCGGAAATGATGGTTCGCTGTACCCATGCCTTACAGTTCTACCTTGGTAGAGTCCGCCTACCGTGACGAGACCGTGCAGAGAGTTGATTATTGCTCATTTAGGGAGTTACGCTCATTACATTCGTTTGGAATTGACTGAGGGATTCCCCGTACCTCCTATAGCGACTCTGTGGTTTCAAATACGAGATGAGAGTGTTATTGGATGGGAGCTGAAGTACCAAAATAGGATAGCATATTGGCAACAATTATGTAATATGTTTTGATATGTTTGTACAATTATGTAATATGTTTTGATATGTTTGTACATTATATAGTGTTGCTTTATTATGTAATATGTTTTGATATGTTTGATTTATTTGCATTATATATAATAGTACGACATGTTAGCAAACACAAATACAAATAATAAGCGTACGACAGATAAGCAAACACAAATACAAATAATAAACGTACGACAGATAAACAAATATAAATGCAAATACTAAGAGTACAGTGCAACAGATCAGCCTACTCATCATCTGAATCATGGTCGGAGATGCCTAACTGAGTATGCCACGACTGTATCAAGTCATCCAAATCTCCGCATGCAGCTCTCATGTCCTCGTCCGGCAGCTCATCCCTCCTCTGCAGGAATGGCTGCACAACCCGTATCATCTTACCCATCCACTGCACATAACATTAACATTAGCGTACATTAACAAAATATACGATACAAATAAATATAGATGATTGATCTCGTTTTATATTTAACCGCAAGTGCACGGCCGCGTTGCAGCGGTGGCAAATACGGGTCGTCCACTGGGAGGTGTGTCGACACTTGGTTTGTGCGAAGGCGAGAGGTAAAGAAAGGGAAGAATGGTTGGTTACACTAAACTACACTAAGATGCAAAAAGGAAATGAAGATAAGCAATAAAACTAAGCCCCATAGGGGGTAGAGAAATAATGTGAACATAAAGAAGTGTGTGTGTGTTCATTAAGCTCCTCACAATATGTAGTGCATGAAATCATAAAACTACATCCAACTTTGCCTCCACATGAATTAAGATAAGACTACATCATTAAAACATACAAGACAATAATTGGAATGAAGCTACATGAACTCAAGTATAAAGACTATACCCTACTCTGCCTCTACATGAATTAAGATTTCACTACATCATTAAAACATACAAGACATTAGCTAAGGTAAAGGCAACAAGAGCTCATACACTACAAATTGTGTTTCCAATATTAACTTCATCCATATCCTAACCTTATCATTCCCCATAAAATAGGTCCACTAATCAAAGCATAAGCTAAGCTTCATTCAAGAGCATTAGCATATCAAAGATAAGAGTGGAGACCCATTAGATGGTTATGGAAATCATATAAAGCTCAAGGGATAAAAATAACACACACTTAATACACTACATAATTATATCACATATTTCTCCACCCCCCACATGGGGATGGAACTACTCACTACTCATTACACTACTGATTAGACTAAGTAAAGAAAACATTTAACTAAGATACTAAAATTACTAAACAAGAAATTAAACAAAGTAAAGCAACCCACACAAAACAAGCAACATAACAAGACAAGATTAAAAGAAACAAATAAACTTTTATTAACAATGACTCACATTGAAGGTAGCATCCTTCTCCACCTTGAGTTATTGCTTCAAGGCTCACTCCTTAGTAGAGAGAATGCCACCAAACAATGGGTAATTACAATGGAAGGTGAAGAGTTCTATTTATAAGCATGGAAAAAGCTAATCCGGGACAATCCCCCGATGTGGGACTAAACCAATACCACAAATACACTAAAAATACACTAATACACGTGCTACAGAAAATTGGACGGATCCTGGGCTAAATGGACCGCCAATTAGCGGTTCCAGACCGCCAATTGGCGGCCTATAAAGCTTGGATCCGTCTGGTTTTCTTTGTGGGCTTTTCTTGAAGTGTTTCTTGGTCTTAGATGCATCTGGTTGGTTTAGTGGAGCTCCGACCCGAATCGAATTGACAAAATACTCCTCATGATGGTGAGGAGTTTCCTGTTTTGCTCTTAGGTCCTTCTGTCTTACGATCAGGTCCTTCCCCCTTGCATCTTGGTCCCCAGGTCTCACAATTAGGTCCTTTTTTCCTGCTTTTGGGTCCTTTCATGGCTCTTCTCTTCAAACCTCTTTATTTCTGAAAACTAAACATAAAACTCGTCACATAGCATTGCTTAGGTGTAAGATAATGGATATAAGGTACAAATATAAGCATGAAATGATGTCAATCAATAGATAAAATGAAAAAATTACCAGATCGCCACACGTCCTATCTGGTGGTCGATCTGCTCTCTGGGAGGCACCACGGACGATGACAAGATGTGAGTAACTACCTAACCAATCAAGATAACGTGCATCACACTCAGAGGGGTCGCGACTACGTCTGAAGTCGCCAAGGAACAGTCGGCATGATCTCGGAAATGTCCGTCAAGTCGATTCTGCTGTCGAAGCGGGGAACCTGACGTCGTACGTCGCTGCAGTCGTAGACCGCACCGCATGCTCTGGGGTCGGTATGTCAACCGGGATCACCTGAATATATCCTAACTGACGCAAGACACGATCGGGCATATAAGGCTCTATGATATCCCGATAACGAATAAGGCCCATCAATAAAGTCTTCGGGACCTCCGCTGCTGGGTCAGGACCATAGGGTAACCACTCCACCTAAACTTTAATACATTAATAATAATACACATTAAAATTAAATAAATAAATGTAAATGATGTAAAGTTTTATACCTCTGATGCAGTCATCTGATCTAGCCGTGCGCAGATTGAACGCAATCGTCCATCGCTCTTGTCCTCGCTCCGGACGGCCCACATACCCGAACGTGGATGACCCTCCTCGACAATCTTCCGCTCACGATGCAGGCGGAATGCGGGAAAGTACTCGTATATCCATGCCTGCAACAGCGTAAGACAACCTGCAATCCCAGAACAATCCGCACGGCTAGCTATCCCAAGCTGACGGTACAGGTATGCCAACGTCGCTGAGCCCCACGAGTACTGACGAACGGTGTCTGGGTCCCTAGCCTCCAATAGATCGCGTGGTCAGATCCGACAACCACTCTTGTCGACAAACAAGACGGCTCCGAGCATCAAGAACAGGTACGCGGTCAACTGTGTATCATCGGCCCGCGGAGGTCGTGCCCGTCTGCATAGGTCCTCAAGGGAGTCGATGCCGACACCACCACCACTCCATAAAGCTGTATCTCTCACCAGACCATCAGGTGTGACACCAAGCAACTCTGCCACATAACACCTCAGCTCAGACGTCGACCCCTGAGCACTAACCAGACGACCATCCACAGGAATGCGCAGGATCTGAAAAACATCGTGAAGCATGATCGTCATCTCTCTGAAAGGCATGTGAAAAGTGTTGGTGTCAGGCTGCCAACACTCCACAAACGCAGAAATCAAAGGCATGTCAAGATAAGGGAACATGTTGTACGGCAAGTGCCCCAAATGCGTCGCACTAATCTCCCCTATGATATCAGCACTCAGTGTAGACCGCCAACCCTGTAGTGTTGTACAGGCTCTGTGCCGATTATGGCACTTCAGAACCTTCCGATCCTCTCCGTCCCAGATCCATCTAGCGATGTGACCCCAGAAACTAGGAATGACGCTCTCATCTAAAGGACCACCAGGCGTCATACTGCTCACGATCCAAGAATCGTCATGGACCCTCTTCTTCTTCTGAACGCGGGGATCTATAGTGCACGAGCTCGAATCCCCGGTCGTAAACCTCACACCCCTACCCTTCCGCACCATCCATCCGGCGGAAGTAGAAGTACCCGCTCGACCACGTCCTCTGCTATACTCCCCCTGCCTCTCCACCTCCGGGCGCTCTAACTCAAACGGGTCATCATCGTCGCTCTCGTCGTCGGGACTGTCCACATGCTCATCATCGAAGGAATCATCATCCTCCTCACGACGACGTAATGCCTCTATCTCCCTCCTGACCGAAGCAGATATCCCCCGTCTACGTGGATGACGCGGTGCTGAATCATCATCTAAAGAACGGAAGGCGTGTAATGGTATCGACTTGCCTTTCCCTCCACTGTGACCCGATGACTATTAATTGAAATTTTAAATACAAATTTGTTAAATTCGTTAAACTAAATTATCATATTTATCACAATTGTTAAACTAAATCAAAATTTGTTAAACTAAATTATCACAATTGTTAAACTAAATCAAAATTTGTTAAACTAAATTAAAACAATTGTTAAACTAAATCAAAATTTGTTAAACTTAAATATCACAAATATTAAAGTTAATAACAATTTGTTAAATTAAATTATCTGATTTATCACAATTTATTAAAGTAATTATCAGATTTAATAATTAAAAAACAAAAATTGTGGAGGCGTCTGCGAGAGACGCCTCCCGCATGGTGGAGGCGTCTGTCGGAGACGCCTCCTCCTTGGGGGAGACGTCTTCCGCCTTCATCGGGGAGACGTCTTCCGCAGACGTCTCCCGCTACGGTTGGGCGTCGCGGGAGACGCCCCCGCATGGGGCGGGCGTCCTCGGACACCGACCAATTTTTTTAATTTTTTTTAAAACAAATAAATTACGCAATACGGGTACACCGGGGGAACTGATGGTTGCTTGTTTGGCCTCCGAGACATTCGTAATCTTCTGTTGTAGGTATAGGAAGAGAAAGTTTTGAGAAAAGAGTGAAATGATGAGATATATAAACAAAAATAGGAGGAAGGGCAATTTGGTAATTTCAAGGGGCGATTTAAGTAATTTTGGGGCGATGTTTAGCAATTCAGTTTTTTTATGCATGGAGTAAAGATGGTGTTTGAATATATTTGAAGAAATAGTTTTAATTGAGTTTTTTTTTAGTTTTTTGATGTGAGAATATTTGGATGTATGTATGGTGTTAAAAATTTAAAGAATATATTCTGAATTCGTTAATAGATTAAGTATAATTTGAGCAATTAATTTTAATTTGACAAGTTCTGTAATTTTGAGGAGTTAAGGAGGATATTGTGTTTGGTTATGGGTTGATATACAAAGTTTCAATTATTTTAATATAAACTTAACGACAGTTATAAAGGAAGTGAGCTCCACAAATTTTTAAGTGTATCAAACAAAATTAATAAATTTGTAAGTATATCTAAGAAAAATCGCAAAACTCGACTGCATAGATCCAATATGGTTGGTTTTGAAATGCACCCAAGCAAATAATCCAAACAAAAATGTTGAAACCTAACCAATCCGACATGTTTTTCGATGTAATATTTTTACACTACAAGCAAAAACTCCTTCAGCGAGCTTTTCACAGATTCTGGTGTGTTATTACTAAGATTTAGAACTACGATATGTAAATTGGATGTGGCGAGGCACTGCATCTTGCATATGCGAGGAACTACATGCATTATGCGAGATGCAAATGCGATGCGGGTGTATGCGGGTTACAATTTAATAATTAAATAATATAATATAGATATATAAATTATAAATTATATGCATGTAACTAAAAGTTTAGGTAAAATTTTGAATAATTTCTAACATGAATAATTCAATATTAAACAAATCATAGTAAAAAACAAAACAAAACATAGGTGTTTCGAAATACGCCGCATCACCCGCATATGTGGGCAACAATGCAGACCACATCAAGTGGTCCGCGTCAGGGAGATGCAGACCGCATCCACATATATGGCTGCATCCACTGCGCATCCGCATATATGGCCGCATCGTCCCGCATTTCCGAACACCGGTTATTACTATTCTCATCTGTAGAAATTACTGTCACTCCATCAACCTTTTCATAAAGGACAGGTCATGTCCTCTTTGTGGTTTCACATGTGGCCCCAATGTTGTGCAAAATTACGTCTTGTATTTATAAGTTTGTCATTCCTAAATTTCCAACAACCAAATTTTCATGTTTATTACCTAAATTATTTTGCTTTATTACGGTTAACAACAACTATCACTTTACTGACTTCATTCATCACCGCCTCCTTTCCCTTCTTCCCTTCTCTAAACATCCACCTCCATCGTTGCCTTGTCGAAATCAACCTCTGACGGGCAGTCTGTCTTATTCTGGGCAACGAAGTTGAAGTTTGGAGTGCTAAGGAAGGAGCTGGAAGGAGATGATGTCATGTCCGCTGGCGTGTCACCTACCTTCATCATGATCATATCTCTGTGTGGACGGAAGGCAGAACGGTCTATACATCGGATTTGACGTTTCCTTGAGAAATGGAGACGCATGGTTGATGCATAGTTTTTTCTAGATTTTCATAAGAAGCTCAGTTTTTCATGGGGGGGAGAAACTCTGTCGTTCAAGATTTTGGTAAAAAAATGTTAACCAATCATGCAAACGTTGTCGTAGTCTTGTAGAAAAAATAATTTATAGCTTTGCAACAACTACTATTGCAAAACAGTGCAAACTCGTCGCCTAATAGACGTCAGATGTATTAAAGGCCGACATCTATAGGTATAGACGTCAGACTTATTCACAACTGACATCTATTGTTTACTATAGACGTCGGGTGTAGGAACATGCATTGGAATCTGATGTCTATATCCCTCATCCGTCCACCTATAGACGTCGGATATGTGTTATATCCGACGTCTACTTCCCATCCGTATAGACGTCGGGTGAGAGTGACATCTGACGTCTATAGGTCTAATAATGTCAAGTATCCATTCAGTTTTTATCTTTTATCTTTTCTGTTAGCCACCAAAACCCGACGAAAACCCCACCCGTCTTCCTCCCCATAGAACACTCCGACCAAAACTCGATCAAAACCCTAGCCTCCACTGTTAGGATCTATGACCCTCTAATCGATAGATAAATGCGGAATTAAAAATAATAATCGAAGGATTAAGGAAGAGACAATTGCAAACCACAAATTCGTCGACATCGGAGTTTAGAGAGGTTCAACACCCACACTTGGGTCCTAGTCCTCCTCGCAAGCCTCTCTCGATCCCCCGAGCCTCGCTTACGGTTCCACTAACCGATCTCCGTTCCGGGCCGAGATCAACGTCGTTTACAACACCGAGTCTCGCGAACAACCTCGCATCGCTCGTGTCTCCTCTCACAACTCGAGAGGGAGCTTCCTTGAAGCTTTACAATTTGGTGATTCTTGAATAAGGAATTGGAATCACAATCTAACTAACACTTTATACTTGAGCACACTTGAATATTGATATAAAATTGGATATGCAAGTGGTGAAGTTTATGCTTGAGTGTTGTGGATTGAGAGGATTTTGCTTTGAGTATTGGATAGATAGGAAGTGTTCAATATCTTCAAAACCAACAAATGATGTCCTATTTATAAGCTTTCAAGCTCAACTAGCCGTTTGAGAGTTGGTGAGGAAATGGACCAATAGGAATGCAAGATGTGACTTAAGCTTGGGCAGAAATCGTTGCATATTCGGTCGACTGTTATCCAAATAGTAGTACGAACAATTGGTCTGATTTAAGAACTCGGATGACCAATTATGTATTGGATCGCCGTTCACCAACCTCCAGTAGCTTTTATCTATTTAGCCCTAATTAAGTTTGGTTAACCGAAGTCCATTGGCTTCATCGTTCTATGGTGGACAGTAGAATTGTTTGGGCTCTGATCTACTCAAGTTCGGTTGACCGTGTACACTTCGGTAGACCGAAGTTAGCACGGGTTTTTTGCTGACATTGAGTGGGAAATTGGTTTATCGATAACGGTCAAGTGTCACGTGTAAATAGTCGTTGGGCTCCTAAAGCCAATATGGAATCGGTTGACCGATAGGTATTTGATCGTTCGAAATAGGACGAGTCAATTGGGCTCTAGGGACTCAATTCGAAAGCGACCTTTGGAGCAAAGTCCAAAACCATTCCAGGGCTATTCGGTCGACCAAAGGTGATTCGGTCTTCCATTAGGGCAATTCCAGAGAACACCTAAGTTTTACTAGTGAGAAGTATTAGGGTATCCGAAAGGTGTTCGGTGGACCGAACTAGACAGTATTCGGTTGACCGAAATAGGTTCGTGATGTAGCATACATTGCATCATATGTCGTTCATTTAGATTAACTTTATATCAATAAATGCTACTAAGGTATGTGTTTAGCCTTATTTACAGAATACATGGACCTGAATGCAAATTACCCATATCCCGAGCATAAACGCGTGCAAGAGACTCATTTCTGTCGTAAAGACAATGTTCAAGATTATCGGGGTTCAAATTGAAGTCCATCCAAGCATAAAAGCATTCAAAGACCTAATTACAAAAATGTCAATGACGTAAGCACAAAAGTAGCCAGTGACTTAATTGCAAGAATACGAGGACCCGACTGCAAATTACAAGTACCAAAACATTATTTTGGAGAAGTTCTAAAGAAAAATCAATTTGGATCTCCAAATATATGAAGAAATAATTTCGGAGCTCAAAAGAAATGAAAGAAATTATTTCTTCCATACCATACACACAGGACAACTAAATCATACCATACACACAGGAAAAATCCGGATCCAATCAGAGCTAAAATTGCGGCGATTCCGCCGCACATCACATACAACTTGCGGTGAAAACGTCGCACCCCTTTCGATCCGTGACCCCGGATTTTGTCCAGTCGTGTCATGACGCGTGTACTTTCCTATTTCATACTTGGGTCCCTTGTATCGGCTATAAATAACCCTGAAACGATGTTGAGAGGAGATTAGTTTTTATTCCATGCTTTAGTAATAAAATTATGTTGGTTTATTTTGTGTTTTTAGTTTTCTTTTGTAGTTTCTCTAGGACCCCTTCTCCTTCCCTCCATCCATGAGTTTCTAACTCTCTCCAAAGGGTGGGGGTGATGGATTTAGGGTGATGAGAAGAAGAATAATGTTATTATTTTAATTTCGTGTTAGTATATTTTGATTACTTGAGTTTATGTTGAATCATTTATCATGTAATGCTTTATAACTAATGTGATTTATTATAAGTTTCAGATTTCTCTAAACAAAACCCGACATCTAAACCTCCACCCGCTGGACTCTCATCCATCCTTGCTCTATTTTTAATTTGTTTTTGTTGTTCTTGCTTTAGAAATTAAAAAAAATCCAAAAATCTCAAACCAACCTTATTTCTCTCTCTTTCTTTCCTTAATCGAAAATCACAAAAATAACAATATATCTCCCTCCTTGTGTTTGACCCGTACTTGTTACGTCTTCATTGACGTCGTGCACTTGCGGTATAAATAAAATTCTCATCAGTTCGATTTACCGATGAATGACGGGACAAAATCCTAGTGCTCAAGTTTACATAAAACTTTATGGACTCAATAAATACAAAGTTACATGTCTTGGTCTAAAGTTTTGATTACAAGTCTTGAGGTCTGTCACAATGCTCATTTCCTTGATTGTCTTGATCAACCTATTAAAATGATTGTAATTATAGAAATATATATGCAATGCATGTAATCGTGTTTGCTCACTTTGATTGATTAGGTTGATTGATTTAAGATTAGTTTAATTAATCATCAAAATTAATATAGATTAAAGCCAAAAAGCCAACAATCTCCTTTGTTTATGATGACAAATCTATATCTTAATGCTTGAGTTTCAATTTAAGTTCTCCCATTTTCTATATGATTGCACCCCTTCATATATGTTAAGTTTGCATGTATAAGATGCTCCCCCTAACAATATCCATAGTATGAGTAAATTGAAGGTCAATCCTTATCATTCTCCCCCTTTGATATCAATCAAATGCAAACAATACAAGCATATGATGTAAAGGTATAAGATTACATAATTCTCCCCGTTAATAAATGATATAACATTATATGCTCCCTCTATCACTAAGGCCTAAAAGCAATGATGTATAATATCAATTAAGCATGTTATAATCCTAGATTAGAACCAATTGTTAAAATAGTCAATATTGAGAGGATTGAAAATATTACCCAACTTTTGATCCTCGATCTGGTATTGGTTCCAATCTCCTTTCGGTAGCGACGACGACTTTATGAATTCGATCCAAATGATTTCCTTGAAGCTTGGAATCGATCTTTTATTGTTTGAGTCGATCACTATTGATTCTCCTTCTTCTAAGTACCTACAAGTAAGATTTTGGTACACAAACAGCCTTGAGTCGTTTGACATTAATTTTTGATACCCAAACCATTTTGGTCTTAGGTGCCTAAACACTTGAAGAACTCTTATTCACAAAGAAATGCCTTCCATTGATAGTGGTGTGAATAACATGGTTTTTGTAGTTGTTAACATAATAGCCTACACCATGCTTATCTAAATATTGTCTTTGACTACCAATAAGTCTATCAAGCATTTCTTTCCCCTTAGTAAATCTTTCAAGATCCTTTTGTAATTGAACATTCTTAGCAATTAGATCTTGAATATCATCACTACATGAAGGTTTTGTATTTAGAGTTGCAATTTCATCAATCAATTAAGTGTTCTCTAATGCAATTTTATCATGACTAACAAGCAATTCATTCTTCTCATTCATGATAGATTCAATTTGAGATTGTAGCTCATTAATTTTCTTTCTTGCTAGTTTATTCTTTTGACAAATTTTCTCAACATTTTCAAGCAATTCATTGAATTCACATTGAAGTTCATTATATGCATTTGAATTATTTGAATCAATTGAATCGCGACTAGAGCAAGAAGATACCTCACTATCGTCATCTTCTATTGCCATGAAGCACATCGAGACGAATTCGCCTTCAATTGATGAAGATGATGAACTGTCCTAAGTAGCTTTGAGAGCTTTCTTCTTCTTCTCTTCTCTCTTGCTTTTCTTCTTATCTTTTCTCCTTTCTTTCTCTTCTTTGAGAAACTCCTTAAATTGTTGTATCGCCAATTGTTCCTCAATGTCACTATCTCCTTTGATCGAATTGGCGACGGCGTGTAGCACCAAGGATTTTTGGCTCCCTTCTCCTTGCGGTCTTTCATTTGTATCTCATATGTCATGAGACTACCCATTAGCTCCTCGACCGATAATTTTGTGAGATCTTGTGCTTCTTCGATGGTGGTCGTCTTCTCCTCACAATCGTCGGTGATTTTTATTAGTATTATTGAATTCTGTTGGCTTTTTGGCTAATAAACGTTTTATCCGTTTTGATAATTAATCAACATATCAATAAAAACATGTATCAATTAAAAGATCATTGCTTGCATATACGTGTATTATCTAACGTTTCAGGAATCAAGTTTGAGTTGAATTAAAGATGAAGATTGAAGCGTAGCTAGGTTTAAATTCCATGTATTTAGGTTACAAATGTAACTTGGCACTTGAAATCTTTGATTCATTGCATTGCATAACACTTATAATACCTATAGAAGTCTCACACTACATTCCAACTATCCTAGACTTCAATAGAAAATCATTGAAACTCATTAGAATCGTAGAACAAGAAATCTGCACTAAAACGATCGACAGGTAGAACCATTTGGTTCGACCGAATTTCCACAGACCTTCTCAGGAAACTTAATCTGTCCACAACGGTCGACCCATATACATTTCCCGTTCGATCGTGCATTCTATTTGGTTTGTCTGTCTGAAATCGGTCGACCAGAATATACATTCTGTTCGACCGTTTCTTCAATCTTCTTTGACTGTCGGAAATCGGTCGACCGAAACACTTGTTTTGTTTGACCGTCTCACATTGTCGAGTGATAGAAATTAGTTTATCCTATATAAATCCCTCAGTCTATCAGTTGTTGACACGTGTCCAGTTAGTGAGACCTTCGGTCGACCAAAACTTCGTATTTGTTCGACCGATTGTATTTCGTATTTGTATTAAATATGACAATTATAGTTGCCGTATACTCCAACGGTCGTATACACATTTTCTCAACTAACTATTTTTTTGGATTTGGTCTTCCGGTCGACCGAATGCTCCTTAAACGGTCGACCGCGTCTTGATTCTTCCCAGACCCATTCTTACTGGGTATTTTTGGTTGAACCATCAACTCATTCTGTTCGACCGATTACACTTGTTTTTATCCTGTCTAAAATCCAACATGTCAACCGGTCGACCGAAACTCTACTTACGGTCGACCGATAATTATGTCTTTTCCAGATCCAGTCCTACTGTTCATTTTCGGTCGAACTGGTATTCCAAACCATTCGACCGATCACTTAAGTTCTAGCCAAATTGGATCGACCGTTTGCGTCTTCGCTCGACCGAACCTTGCACTATTTATTTCCGGTTGACCGTGGTACACGATCCGGCCGACCGTTCGTCTCCAGAAATGTGTCATGTCACTTTCTGAATTGTGTTTTCTTGCACATCTTTTCACTATTTCAATCCCAACGGCTAGAACTAGTTTAGAGCTTATAAATAAAGCTGAGAACACTCATACAAGGTCACCCAATCTTTTTCCAAGCTCAAATCTCATTACTACTCTCAATTTGCTCTAAAAACTTGTGCTAACATCTTCTCACTTGAAATTACCATCCCTTGATTGCATCATTCATTTCAAGTGCTCAAGATTAGTTGTTGAAGTATTAGTCTTCAAGAGTTGTACAAATCTTCCGGAGTGAAGCTCTTCTCGGATTGTGAGAAGGTGGTTCAAGCTAGGCGAGGGTGTTCGCAAAGCTTGTGGTGTAAAGGCGTGATCTCGGCCCGCAACGGAGATCAGATTAATGAAGGACGCGAAGTTGCATGAGTAAGAGCAATTCGTAAAAGAGGACTAGGATCCGGTGGTTGGATCCAAACCTCTATACATCCGGAGTTGTGGTTTGTTGTTCTCTCTTTCATATTTATTGTCTTATCTTTTAATTTGACATAGTTCCTTTAAAACCTTAATTAGTCTATTCACCCCCCTTTAGACTAAGTTTAAGGGCTAGTAGATCCTACAAATTAATGTTCAGTAACTTATGCTACTCAAGACAATGAAGGTTTACAGAGCGTTAGGTAGCAAGAGAACAACCTCAAAAGCTAGAGTAACATGACATGGAAGGAGAGTAAGTTCTTTCTCTCATTTTTGTTAATTAAGTTAAGTAGTGAAACATATATTTAGCTAATTTTTATGTTTGTAGTACCGCAAGAACACTAGAAATACGAAATGTGGTTACTACGTGATTAGATACATGAAGGAAATCCTCAAATTTGCAACTCAAGACGTGTCTATACGTGGTAATATTGATCGTTATTCAGTTGTATAATTGTAGTTTTATTATGTAGATTTAATATTTTTAACTTGTATTTTTATTGGTCTTCCAAAAGAATAACGATTCCTACTCGCAACAGGAGCTCGATGATACTCGTGACCGATGAACTCGTTATTTTATCAGAAACATGTTGAACTAAGAGGTTCTCATGTTACTAACATTTTTTGTAATTTATTTAACAAGTTCACTTGTATTACAAACATACAAATGTTATGCCTTAATATAATCGTCTCACTTTTAGAATGAATGTCAAGTGTGTTGAATGATTATGTGTATGTTTGTATGTCTGTGTTTGTGTATGTATGTATTTTTGGCTGAAAGTGTGTATGTATTTGTGTTTGTGAACGAATTTGGTGCATGATGAATGTGTTTGCTATGCAGTATTTTTGGTGTAGGATGATTGCTTTTTTGCGAGTCTAGGTTTAAGAATAGACGTCGGTTGTTTGTATTAGCCGACGTATATTCTTTTGAAAAATATATGGACGTCGGCTGTTATATGCTACCAACGTCTATACCTAATGAATAGACGTCGGGTAGAAAAGACAGTTGATGTCTATAGGTTAGGTATAGACGTCGGTCGTATATAACGATCGACATCTATACTTTAGGTATAGACGTCAGCTGTTAAGCGACCGATGTCTATGTATATACAACGTATACATAGACGTTGGGTTTGAAGAGACTTAAATCCAACGTATATACTCCCATATATCCGACGTTTATTCCATTTTCTACAGTAGTGAACAACTCCTAAAATAATGGATAGCTCTGCAACAACCATTACGTACAAAGCTATATTCTTGACCAAGATTCCTCTATTAATTCCTACCAATTTTTTTTCAAATATAGTGTATTCACTTGATCAAAAACTTTAGTTGAGAAATCCCAATTAAACTCAAGAATAATCATTTAGTTGTTATTCTTTTTATAAAAAAAACTCACATTCTCATCACTGGGTTTCAACTCCTCAAGATCAGAATGATCATTCAGTTGCAACTTACAAGATCTTTTACTAATACTACTCCTTAATTCACCCATCCGCTTGGAAGTTATTTTTTTATTGCGTTAAGTAATCTAAAACAACCACCATTGCAAACGATTGTGATTAAACACTCTCTCCTCTTGTTATTATATTATAATTGCAAATATTCAACGTTTTTAATCAAGTATGCCAAGTGGTTTGGTAGGAGTGCGTAACGTATACGCTATCCACTTACAATATTACGACAAAACAGTAGAATGGCAACTTCGTAATAATTGGAACCCACAGTGTCGAACATCGAAGAGAACGAACTACGAGATCTCACGCCCAGCGTGGGATGACGTCATTGTATCGGGAATCTCGACTTCCGTAGAGATATCTCGGGAGATGAGAGAGCTGTACCTGCCACTTATGTTGTTTCTAATTCACTTCGTCGTCCTAAAAATACTTAAATCGTCCCAACAGATTACCATTTTGTCATTCTCTTATTTCTATTGCTATAAAGCGACATTTTACCCTCCCATCACACATCTCTCTTCATCTTCCTCTTATATTCATAAAAAATAATGTTTTAGAGGTCAGTAATGAGCCAACGGACGCCCGGTGTACTCGAATCTGGTAAAATATCCAACATCTTTTTAATAAAAAAATAATAAATAATAAAAAATTGTGGGCGTCTGGTGGAGCCGCCCAGCGTAGGAGAGGGGCGTCTGGGTAAGACGCCTCCCCCTAGGGGACGACGTTTTACACAGACGCCCCGCCCATGGGACGTGCGTCTGGCTAAGACGCCTCTCTCCTACGCTGGGCGGCTTAGCCAGACGCCCTTCTCCTACGTTGGGCGGCTCCGTCAGACGCCCGCAATTTTTTATTATTTTTTTTATTTTTTTATTAAAAAAATAATTGATTATAAATTTAGATAATTACTAAATTAATTAATTAATAAGTTAATAATTACTATATTCGGATGACCAATACCCTTTCGGTACACCGAATAGAGATTTCCAGAGAAATGTCGAAGCTACTCAGAATAAATATTCGGATAACCGGGTAGAGATCGGTAAACCGACACAATGATTATAGGAAGATCAAAAACTTACTGTATTTAAGATCACGGTGGACCGATGGAAACTCGGTCATCCGCATGGAACATGTTCGGTAGACCGAGAAGCAAACGGTCGACCGTCCGACATCACCTTACAACGAGTTTTTGCAATTGATGAAAATTCAAAAAAAAATCAGATCTAACAATTTCAAAATCCAAAAAATTTCCAGAGGACGCTGCTCCCTTGCCACCCCCGCCACCTCACCGGCGAGGTGGAATGCCGCTCGCTCACCGGGGAGCGAGACCCCCGAACGACCTGTCGATGTGGTATTTGTAAATCCGGAAGTTTTACCACTGGGGATTTTGGATCTTAAATTTTTTGAATATTAATCACTTGCAAAAGAACTCATTGTAATTTGACCCCGTTACCACCAAAAATCTTGCAACAGAACCTCAAATATTTTGAGATAACACACCGTATATTTTTAAGAATTTATTTATATTTTATTTTTTTATTTTTTATTATTAAAAAATACGAGCGTCTGGCTAACACGCCTCCACCAACGTAGAGGCGTCTGGCTATCACGCCTCTACCTATGTGGAGGCGTCTTAGCCAGACGCCTGCACCATGGTGTAGGCGTCGTATCCAGACGCCTCCACCTAGGTGGAGGCGTCTTAGCCAGACGCCCGAGTCGGAAAAAAAAATCCGCCTCCGTTACCTAGCCGGATTCAGGTGTTTCGCCAGACATTTTCGTGGTGTTGGTAATAGGAATGTGAGTAAAACTGAGTCAAATACCTTGTTTAAAGACACGGGACGAAATGGGTATTAATTGATTTGTTAAAGGCAAAAAGGTAATTTTTGGGACGATTTAAGTAGTTTTCCGGCGACGAATAGTAGTTCCTTTTTTTTTCCTCAAGCAATTTACCTGGGAATTGTTATTTGTTAGGGTATTAATTTTTTAGAATTGATTCTACTTCTCAAACCATCAATTGATATTTTTTTTGTCACTTTGGATGCGTTGGTTCCAAATTTTCGGAAAGTGATTTTCGTAGTTAAACATAATCCAATAGAAAATATTTTCCTTTAACCGAATTTTACTATTTGTGTTTATCTGTGTCTGAAATCCAACATAACACATATTATATTGTTTGTGTCTACCGTTAGAAAAATGAGAAACTTTGTAATTGCCGTTAATTTGGTGTAGATTATTTTATGCTAAAAATATCAGATTTGATGCAGTAAATGTCTTTGTTGCATTTATTTGCAAGTTTTTTTTTGTTTTAGTAGTAAAAATACCGTAAAAAGTAGCCATTTTTAATGATTTAGTAGAAATTTCTCGTATTTTAATAGTAAATATCTCAGTGTTTCAATATTAAAAAAATTACAAGATTCTAGGCGATGGAGTAGAATGGCATTTCAGTTTGGAGGCTTAGGTAAGGAATCTCATTTCTAATTCCAAAACAATCAAAATGAAGATCCATAACAAAAAAAATCACCATTCCTACTTGAGCCAAATTGACCAAATAATCAAAGCACCACATAGCAACAATCACCATAACCAACAACTAAGACTAAATGGTTACAAAGTTCTTTGTGGCATTTCGTCGAACACCATCTTGGATTCTTGGTCTCCTTCAACACTCAATTGATTGCTATCTTTGTCTCAGCATCCAACAAACACAAGACTACGTGTTTCGATGCAAAAATTGGGTTGGGTCTTGTTTTGATTTTTAAAATGAAAATAATGCATAGTTAGAAAGACAAACTATAATTAACCTTAAAAAATACATGATAATCATAAACTTTGTTCCATACAAGTAATTCCAACTATGGGTGTAAACCAGTCTAGTCGAGCAAAATTTCGAGTCATATGTATTATCTTATGTTATTACCAAATACAAAAAAATAATTATAAATAAAACAATAAAAAATTCGAACGAGCTATCGAGTCGAACATTTTTTTAAAAAAGTTCGAACGGTTCGTTTACCGAACCAAATTGGAAGATTTTTTTATTTTTCATCAAGATCCTTCATTTTTATGTTAAATTAAAGTCGAGTGTTTTTCAATTCAGACCGAATATTCGTAATTCCAACGTCGCATTGTTACTGAGACGAAACAACAGTAATATGGTTGAATTCCTCTTCTTAAATACACTCTCAGGAAGTGGGACCGTCCGGTCAGATAAAACACCATCCCTGAACTTATCACATTTATTCTTTCCCAGATTTAATCACCCCCATATTATAATCACACGATAACCTGCTCTCCTTTGCCTTCTCTCTGGTCTCATCCACTGCGACCAGGAGAGAGAAAAGTGTTTATCGAGATCTGAGAGAGAAAATTTAGACAATAATATAAAATCCAAAGTAAGAGAAAGAAGAGGTTAAAACCACAGTCACAGCTTCAAACCCACTCTCTGAAACTTCTTAACTATTACTTTTGGGCCCTTAGCTTGCGTTGGTCTCCTTCCTCTTGTGTAATGGATTGGGATTCTTGTTGGGTACCCAGGATTTGAGGTTTGAAGAGTGTTAGTGAGTTAAAAATTCAATCTTGGTGGAGAACCAGTGTTGGGTAGGAAGAAAAGGCAGTAAAAATCCCACCTTTTCTCCTTCTTCTTGCTTAAAAGTGAATTTGGTTTGTTGGGTAGGGAGAATGGTAGTACTTTCCAATCCTTGTTCCTTAATTCGTGTGGTTTTTCCTGTTTTGTTAGTGTGGGAACAGTTTGTTATAAATGTGACATGAATAAGAACAGTGGATTGGAAGGTCGGAGCACTGTCTCTTTTGGATTTTTTTTAGTGGAAAAGAGGTTTGGGAGTTGTTGCAGGAATAGTTGCAAGGAATGGTCAGTGGAGAACAAAAAAGGGAATAACTTTCTTTGTTGGATGTGATTATTTGTTGCTTTTGGAGTGAGATGGTTTTGCACAGGATGACCAATCTTGGGTTTGTTCTTCCACCCACACGCTTTATTCTTCCACTAAAGGTAAATTCCACCTCCACTCCTGTTTTCCTCTTCCTCTTTTTGGTTCTTTTCCTGTTTTGTTCAGAGTTGTTTGTTTGCTATAGTGAAGTGGGAATGAATGGGACAACTGGAAGGTGAGATGTTGCTTGGTTGTGTGTGTGTTTTGTTATTTTCTGGTGTGGATTTATTTGTTGTCTGATGTTGGTAGGTTTTACTTGTTGTTTCAGCTTTGCTTGAGAAAGTTGGGATTTTTATTTGGTTGTGAAGTGGGAGTTGTAAATTTGTTGGGGGGAAGGTAGAAATGAAGGAATTGGAGAGGTGTTTGGATTCGCAACTATGGCACGCTTGTGCCGGAGGCATGGTTCAGATGCCGCCGGTCAACTCGAGGGTCTTCTACTTCCCTCAAGGTCACGCAGAGCATGCGCAGGGGAATGTGGATTTCGGGGGGTGTCCGAGGATACCTCCGTTGATCCCTTGCCGGATCACCGCTGTCAAATTCATGGCGGATCCGGATACTGACGAGGTTTTCGCTAAGATCCGAATGTTGCCCGTGAGACCGAATGAGCCGGATTCCGGAGAAGAGGACGGTGGAGGTGGCAATGGAATGGATGGGCCAGAGAAATTGTCTTCGTTTGCCAAGACGCTTACCCAATCGGATGCAAACAATGGTGGGGGTTTCTCGGTCCCAAGGTACTGTGCGGAGACAATTTTCCCTAGATTGGATTATTCCGAGGACCCTCCGGTCCAAACCGTGCTAGCCCGGGATGTTCATGGTGAGCAGTGGAAGTTCCGACACATATATAGGGGGACGCCTCGCAGGCACCTTCTAACGACCGGTTGGAGCACTTTTGTTAACCAGAAGAAGCTTGTAGCGGGTGACTCAATCGTATTTCTGAGAGCTGAGAATGGGGAACTATGTGTTGGTATCCGACGGGCGAAGAGAGGCATCGGGGGTGGTTCAGAGTCCCCATCTGGGTGGAATACTTCCGATGGGAATCACTTGTCTCCTTACAGCGGATTCGCCATTTTCTTGAGGGAAGAAGAGAATAAGTTAATGAGGAGCAACGGTAACTATGGGAATATTAATTCAGGTGGTGGTGGTGTAAGAGGGGGAGGGATGCGAGTCCAGCCTGAATCAGTGGTAGAGGCGGCAACACTTGCGGCGAATGGGCAGCCTTTGGAAGTTGTTTACTACCCAAGAGCAAGCACGCCGGAATTCTGTGTGAAGGCTTCTTTGGTGAGAACTGCAATGAGGATACAATGGCAGCCAGGTCTGCGGTTCAAAATGGCCTTCGAGACTGAGGATTCTTCTAGGATCAGCTGGTTTATGGGCACCGTATCCGGGGTTCAGGTTGCCGATCCCGTGAGGTGGCCTAGTTCGTACTGGAGACTTCTTCAGGTACCTCACTCTCTTTGTTGACTGTAACAATCTTATGTTGCAACTTAATGGTGTAGTTTAATCTCAAATTCATTGTGTTTAAGCACTTCGATCCAAATTCAATGTGATATATTTACTGTATACTTGGATATTTTGATATTTTTAAATGATATAAAAAATCACACTGTTGTCTAAATGGCACAGAAGTTAGGTTGAAATTTCAATAACTGATACCGAAGTTTGTTTGTTTGTTTTTTGTCTAGTTGCTGTCATAATTTTTGTCCACTCTGTTCTGTTTCTTAACTTATTTTTTAGTTTTGAGTTCCTTAATTGTTTACAACTTCTGTGGTTGACAACTCCACATTTAACTTTTCAAGCCCTGAAATTTGCTGGTTGTGACAACATCCAAGGAACTCTTTCATATTGATGTGTAGCTTCTGCATTTGAAGTGAGCATCTTATAAGCAAGAAGTTGGAAGCTCTGAGATTGTTAGCAGGGTTTTATTAAAAATTCCATTTTTTATTTTAATCTATCATCGACACTTGATCTTTGTTTCACATTGAAGCTTCAAATATCTATTGTACTTAAATATCTGAATCCTTTTTTCTTCTTGCATGAAAAGAAAATCTTTTGACCACAAAATCTTCAATTTACATCCTTCTCTATTGCCCAGTTTCAACTTGAATCCTTTGTCATGTTATTGAGTATACGATATCTTTGATCTTGGAGACTTAGAACTTGAAAACGTTTGCTCTTCTGCATTTGGTAACCATTGTCGAGTGTTGATATGTAGGTAGACTATTGACTGAAAATTTAAGTCTATGTTTATTATCTTCTATAGGTGACATGGGATGAACCGGATTTGCTGCAAAATGTGAAACGTGTTAGCCCATGGTTAGTCGAGTTAGTATCGAACATCCCAAACGTCCATGTGTCACCATTCTCACCACCAAGAAAGAAGTTGCGTAATTCGCAACATCCCGACTTTCCTATCGATGGTCAATTTCCGACCCCTATGTTCTCCGGAAACCCCTTAGGACCCAGCGGCAGCCCCTTGTGCTGTCTTTCGAACAGCACTCCTGCAGGCATACAGGGAGCCAGGCATGCTCAATTTGGTATATCTTTATCAAATCTCCACCTTAGCAAACTGCAGGCGGGTCTGTTCCCTTCTGGGTTCCATCATCGACCCCCAACTTCGAGAATTTCGAACGGTCTAATTGTTGGGGGTCCTACCATTCACGACAATGTCTCGTGTTTGTTGACAATTGGGAACTCCTCCCACAATGTGAAGAAATCATGTGATGCAAAGGCATCGTCCTTCTTGCTCTTTGGGCAGCCGATACTAACCGAGAGGCAAATGTCGAAGACCAGTTTGGGTGATGGGAAATCTGAGAAGACGATAAATGGTTTGGACGGTTCATGCCCTTCCATAAACCAACATGGTCTAGATCATACCAGTGGAAACCATGTTATGGAACTTAATCCAGATACTGGGCACTGCAAGGTGTTTGTGGAATCTGAGGATGTTGGTCGAACACTGGACCTCTCCGTCCTCAACTCTTACGAAGAACTGTACAGAAGGCTAGCGGATATGTTTGGCCTTGAAAAATCCAACATTATGAGTCAGGTGCGATATCGAGATTCCACTGGTTGTGTTAAGCACGCCGGAGATGAGCCATTTGGGTAAGTTTTCTTTCCTATCACCATCATGTTAGTAGCTCGTTTAATTTTGATACCTGATTGCTAAGCTATGTCTTAGCATTCTTCTGTTTGCGTTGTGTCGTTATACAATCTGGTTCTGCCATTTATTTTGTTGTTTGGTTACTAAGATTAATATTTGCATTTGTTTTGTAGAGAGTTCACAAGAACAGCAAGGAGGCTGACGATCCGAATGGACTCGAGGTGCGAAATGTAGCGAGGTAGTAAATTTCTCCCGGAAAATGTACACTTGATTTAGCTAAATCATTTGCTCAATTCCAACTCAAACAGAAGGGTGAATGATCCTTTGTTTTCTTACTGAATTTAATTTTTCAAGGTAGATCTCTGTCTCCTTTTCTTTAGGTGAACTGTCTAAACTTGTCATGTGAACTCCAAATCTGATTGCTATTTTCCACACTTATGTCCAACATTTACAAGGAATCTAGACCACCACAATATCTCAGCACTAGCCATAAATGTCAGTGTTCGCATGACACATTGGTTTCATTTTATTGTCTGTCCAAGATGCACAGTTGCCTCTGTCCTATGTTACTTCCTTTGGAGTTCCCAACATTACTGTTGTTTTATCTTAGGCGTAGCTGAACTGGCTTGGGATGCCGTTCCACAACCTATCAATATATTTGAGCCAAATTACTAGAAAAAAATGTTTTGGTGCAATCAATTTTGGGTCTCCAGTTTAAAAATCGTGACCCACCCGTCCCAAAGTGGAGGTGGATCTCGTAGAATTCTGGGTCATAACAGAATGCGATTGTTTTGTTTTTGATAACCCAGATTTGAATATACTCCTACTTTGAGACACGTGGGCTGCGGTTCTAAGTTAGCGGTGATTCACTATGCGTCCCAAAGTTTGTGTATTTGCCTTGTTAAAAATATTCTTTGGTTCACTCAACATTGGGTCACATCCAGTTTAGAATCGCAATCGACATGTTACAAAGTGGAGGAGAATCTCTTGGAATTCTGTCATAACAAACGTAATTGTTTTGTTTTTGTTTACTCAAAATGGAGACTCTCACTTTGAGACAGATGGATTGTGGTTCTAAATTAAGGTGATCAAGTTGTTTCTTATCAAGTATATTTTCAGTAGGCATTTGTCGTGGCTCATATGATGGGTAATTGTTTCCTTTGTCGATTGAGTTACGTCCGATGGTAAAAGACATCAATGTTTCGACTATTTAATAATAATTGTATAATTGTCCAAGGGATAAAGCTCCAATGTTGGGCTGACAGAGGCAGAGAAGGTTGTCCAGTGGGGTGGAGCATGCAGTGGATTTGTTTTTGCCCATACGTTCTTTAATGCTTCTGCATTATGCTGAAGCCTGTTGCTGTCCACAGTTCAAGTAAATGTCTCATGTCTGTCTGGTTTTGTTCCTGCGTACAAATTCACTGTGTCCTTATGCACTGGTGACTCGAGCCCAGTTGATCAGTGTTGTATGCCTCACACTGACATCATTAAACCACATCGTGTGGTTGGTTCTCCAAGATATTCCATTTTGAACTCATGACTGTGGTGGTGTTGAGGAACTCCAGCAGGTTAAAGTATTACGTCACTCCTGTCTACATGAAAGTTCATTTGGTGCAATATCAATTATCAAACACCACCAGGTTTGTGGTTTATGCTGGTAGATGAATTTGTAGTAGTCGTGGCTCGAAGAACAATGCGTATACGTTTGAAGCTTAGCTGACATGCATTTATTTAAGCAAAGAAGAGTAAGAGTAAACCTGGGTATCGAGTCACGGGACGACCCAATTGTGCCAGATCCGAGGGTGGATCAGGGTTGGGTTTTGATTTTTCGATTGTTTTTTTAATTTGAAATAAGTATACAATTACAATTGAATTAAAAAAACATAAATATAATTTAATTTTCCCTAAATTAACCTATTTATTTATTAACGATTGTTGACTTAAATCGAGAAACTATATATTCGTTACATATAAAAAAAGTTTGGAGACTAGTTAAACATAATGAGTAACAAAAAAACCTAAATAGTATTTAAAAAAATTACTCCTTTGAAAAAATGGTTTTGCTAATTTGTTTTCAATTTTTATCGTTGTCGTGAATATTCATATTTTACATTATGTCTGCAACGTCGATCGAATCATTCATGCATATGTTCATCTCAATTGACTTGTTGAACAAGTTTTGCCTCTTGTCAGACAAGACATGTTTATTTGCACTAAATGCAGACTCTGACGTCACGGTTGACGTTGGAGGACATAATAAATATAGTGTCATTAAGAAAACTAGTAGAAACATATTTAAGTTTTTTTCCACCAGTTTAAAAGATTTTTTAACTCAACAGTACATTTCAGTGTTTAAATATCAAGTTAATTCATTCTGTGTCAGTTTGTACTAATTTTAACTTTTTTCTTAACTAATTCCATTATGAGTCGTCATCATCTGGATCCGTTGCAGTTGTATGATGAACAAGCAACATTTGAGCACATTTGATTTACATTAGGGTTAATTACAGCTTGACCCCCTGAACTATGTATTGATATTACTTTGCCCCCCTGAACTTTCAAAGTTAACAGTTACCTCCCCTGAACTTTAATTTTGTAACACTTTGCCCCCCTGAACTTAAAAAACTCATTATTTAACACACATTCGACGCTTTTTTTCCTAATTGTTTTTTGTTGTATCCCTAATACACTCCTAAAGTTATATTTACGTGAAAGTTTGGATCCAAACGGAGGTCGGATATGGTTGGAATTTGAGTCGGATTGAGTGTCAAACCGACCCAAATTCCAACCATATCCGACCTCCGTTTGGATCCAAAATTTCACGTAAATATATGTTTAGGAGTGTATTAGGGATACAACAAAAAAATTAGGAAAAAAACGTCGAATGTGTGTTAAATAATGAGTTTTTGAAGTTCAGGGCGCAAAGTGTTACAAAATTAAAGTTCAGGGGAGGTAACTGTTAACTTTGAAAGTTCAGGGGGGTAAAGTGATACCAAGACATAGTTCAGCGGGTCAAACTGTAATTAACCCTTTACATTATATAGTTTTTCATATTCTTCAAAATATTTGATTAATAAAGGTTTACACCTATCTACATGATTTTGGAAATTTTCATAATTCTTATTTGTAAAGTTTTTTTCAGAAAAACATATAAACCAATAATCTTAAATCTATGATCCATAATAAAAACTAAATCAAAACTCAATGGTCGAGGATTCCAATATTTATTAAATTTAACGTACATTACATTTAAAAAACTCAAGTAATTGAAAGTAATTCATAATAAATATGTTAGAGATGAGGTACATGGCCACTTAATCTAGTTATGAAAAAATATTTTAAAAAATCTAACACAAATTTACCATTATTCCAATTTAAATCGGTTAACATGCACTCATTTTGTTTTTCGTTACAAAATGTTATAATTACAAGATTATAAGATATTGTATGTGAGGGATACATACATTTATGTGTTGATAATTATAAATTTGAGTGGAAAATCTTAAGCATAAGGGTTTAAAGTGGGAAAATCCCTACCAGACACGCCCTACCTAGTTCACCCTTAGGCGGGGTGGGTACCTTTTTTTTTGCTCCATCCTGCCCACCCCCCCTAAGTTAGGCAGTACGGGTAGTGGTGGGGCAAAAACCTGCCCCGTCCTACCTCATTCACACTCCTAATCTTTTTTATGTTAGAATATATTTAATTAGCAATCAACTACCAATTTCATAACCAATTGTGGTAGTTTTCATAATGTCCTCCTAATCAAATTGTAATTGTTGTTGATTTTTTGTCATAAACAATGGTTATAGGGGTAGTATAATCGACACACAAACACGATCCATTTATTAAACATATTAAATGGGTTGGGTCAGGTTGTCACAATTTTATACGAGTCAGGTTGGGGTATAATCCATATAAAATTAGAGTTAATAATCATATAAATTATAAATCAAATAAACCATTGGTGAATCCCCAGTTGGAGTCTAAGAAACCTAGTCTTGAAAACCCGAGAAAAGAGATCAAGGAGAAATAATAATGTTTGTCATAATTGGAATGATTTCCCCCATGATTCGGGCCTTGATCTTGCTTGTTACCACAGGTACCGTAGAAATAACATTTTCATCAATAAAACTCATCAAGAACTTGATACGTAATAGAATGGGAAATGAATTTATGAAGAATTGTTTAGTTACATATATTGAGAGAGACGTGTGTTCTAGTATAGATAATGATATTGTAACGTAATGATTTCAAATTTTGAAAAGTCGACAATGAAATTTGTAAAACTTTGTTACGGCTTGATTTTCCTAGTAAAATATTTTAAATTTAAATTTTAAATTTAATGTAAGTTTTCCTTATAATTCCACCCATATATATTGTTTGTAGATGATATATCACGAGATGAAGTTTCACTTAGCTTTTATGACCCCATCGGCTAAGATTAGTCCAAGACAAAACACAGGGGGGATTGGGGAAGTGCCGTGTCTTGGGCCCAACACGATAAGCCAACTCCATAAATAAAATTTAGACGGGCCGACCAAGCACGACACATAAGGCACATGCCCACTTGGGCTCATGTCCCTTAACGTGCCGTGCCTTGGGCCCAACACGATAAGCCAACTCCAGTATCCATGCTCTGATCGGTCGGGCCTGGAGCACGCCACAATCTTACTCCCTAGTCTAGTATCACGAGATGAAATTTCCTTATGTTTTTTTGACTCCTCCGGTCCTTATGATTATTCCAATACAAAACATAAGGGTATTTAAGAGGTCGAAAATGAAGGTAAATTTAATATTTACTGTGAAAAATAATATGCATGTAAAAATGAAATTAATGCATGTAGTTTTATTTTTGGTCGCAAATGGTATTTCTCTTTACTGTTAAAGTAACATGAAACGTTACTCTATTCGCACAATAATTTGGCCTCAAAGATTCTATGTTACCACTTTTTTTTTCTTACGTCGCAAAATTCGCGAAGAGTTATTGTATGAATTATGTTACAAAACCAAAAAAATCAAGAAATAAGAATATTAAATGGCCTATAAAATCCCTACAAATAGAATTGGAAAATCAATAAAAAGTTCCCAAAAGAATCTGAGGGCCGTTTGTATTGGATTCTTGTGATAGGATTCCTGCAAGAATTCAGATTCTAAGTAAAAATGTAAGAATCATGATTCCTAAAAGAATCAAAATTCGTTTGGATTGAAAAAATTCTTGCTCATGATTCTAAATATTAAACGACCAGTATGCTCCTAAATTTAAATTTACTAAAGTATTAGATTACTATTGTAAGATATAGTATGATTTTTTTACTAAGTTAGAAATGTTTATGTAATTTTCTAATATTAAAAATTATTATAAAATAAATGTATATGAAATTTATCTAATAAATATCATAAAATATTAATTTAAAATTTAAAATTTTATCTAATCAAATAGTAAAATATAAATGTATAATGACAACCTAAAATTCCTGAAATCCTACGAGAAGCTAATTTTTTCAACTTCTTGATTGTATAGAAAACTTACTCTGGATTCTTAAGAATTCCACGAGAATCAGAATCCTGTTGTGAAACAAACAACAAAGATGAAAGATTGGGAGATGGAGAGGGAGAGATGTATGTATTTCTTCTTTTCTCTTGTACTCAAATATATACAATAGTCCCACATATATAGGGTGAGGATGTAGTAGGGGTTACAACCAAAATAAATGGAATTACACCATATTAATAAGAGTAAAACCTACCTTAAAGTTTGGGGGTTAGGGAATGTGAATCATCCACAAGGCTTTTGGAATTCTTAGCACTCCCCCTTGGATGGTCACCGTTATACGCTAGGGATCCTGCCTCGTTAAAAAACATTACCAAGAAAAACCCAGTGGGATAAAAACCTGGTAAAGGAAAAGGAGTGCAGCGCGTATGATACTCCCCCTGACTTTAGCAAACATTCTTTAAACGACGAACATCAATCTTGTGAACAAGTCCCTCAAAAACTTTAGTAGGTAACGTCTTTGTGAATAAATCTGCAAGATTCTCGCATGATCTGATTTGACAGACATCTATCTTTCCATTCTTTTGTAAATCATGCGTCGAGAAGAACTTTGATGAAATGTGTTTTGTCTTGTCTCCTTTTATATAACCTTCCTTTATTTGGGTAATGCATGCGCTATTATCTTCATATAACAATGTTGACTTGTCCTTTATTCCTTAAAGACCACATTCCTTTTGTATGTGTTGGATTACTGATCTCAACCATACACATTCTCGACTAGCTTCATATAATGCAATCAATTCTGCTTGATTTGAAGATGTTGCCGTCAGGGTCTGTTTTGTCGATCGCCATGAAATGGCGATGCCACCATATGTGAACAAGTATCATGTTTGTGATTTTACTTTGTGGGGGTCTGATAGATATCCAGCATCTGAATATCCAATAAGTTCAGATTTCGAGTCCTTTCTATAAAATAACCCCATATCACGTGTCCCACTAAGGTAGCGGAATACATGCTTGATTTCTTTCCAATGCCTATATGTTGGCTCAGAGTTGTATCTTGCTAGAAGGTTCACAGCAAAACTTATATCAGGTTGTGTATTATTAGCAAGATACATTAAAGCTCCAATAGCGCTTAGATACGGTACTCCAGGACCGAGGACTTTGTCACCCTTTTCTCGGGGACGAAAATGATCTTTTTCACTTATAAGTGATCGAACGACCATTGGTGAACTCAATGGATGAGCTTTATCCATATTAAAGCGTTTTAACATCTTCTCTATATAATTTGCTTGGTGAATAAAAATTCCACTCGTAAAATGCTCGATCTGCAGGCCGAGGCAAAATTTAGTTACACCAAGGTCTTTCATCTCATATTCAGTTTTCAAGTATTGAGCTGTAATCTCAATATTCTTTGGTGTCCCAATAATATTTAAATCATCAACATATACAGCTATAATCATAAAACCAGATGAAGATTTTTTAATGAAAACACATGGACATACGGAGTCATTTTTGAATCCTTCGCTCAGAAGACTTTTCCTTAGACGATTGTACCACATTCGTCCAGATTGTTTTAATTCATATAAGGATCTTTTTAGTTGTATGGAGTATAACCCTCGCGGTTTGGAAGTACAAGTTTCTGGTAGTTTTAGTCCTTCAGGGACTTTCATATAGATGTTTGTATCTAATGACCCATATAGATAAGCAGTAACCACATCCATGAGTTGCATTTGAAGTCTATTTATGACTGTGAGACTGATAAGAAATCTTAGTGTTGTTGCATCCACTACAGGTGAATACGTTTCTTCATAATCAACACCGGTATTTGGGTGAAACCTTGAGCCACAAGTCAGGCTTTATATCTTACAATCTCATTTTTCTCATTTCTCTTTATCGAGAACACCCATTCGAACCCCACATGTTTTACGTCATTGGGTGTAAGCACCACAGGTCCAAAACATTATGTTTTTCAAGCGAATGCAATTCTGCTTGTATTGCATTTTTCCATTGTGACCAATCATTTCTTTGTCGACATTCTTCAATAGATTTTGGCTCACAATATTCAACATTCATTACTTCATTTGCTATAGCATATGATATTTAACTCATTTGACAACTTAGGAATATCAACTTTTGCTGGTGCATTTTCAGCATGTATATGTGATTTTGTAACTTTCTTTACATCTGTAAATGCATCTGGTAATTCGTTTGCAATTCTTTGCAAATGAATAATATTTTGAACTTCTTGTTCACATTGGTTTGTACGGGGATCAAGATGGGACAATGAAGATGCATTCCAAGTAATTTAAAATTTTCCATCTTCTGTTTTTCTCCCCCTAAGATTGGGAATACTTTTTCATCAAAATTACAATCAGCAAAGCGTGCTGTAAAAATATCACTAGTTAATGGCTCCAAATATTTAATAATCGATGGAGACTCAAAACCGATGTAAATTCCCAATCTTCTTTGAGGTCCCATCTTTGTACGTTGTGGTGGGGTTATTGGGACATAAGCCGCACAACCAAATTTTTTTAAATGGGATAAATTTGGTTCTCTACCAGAGACCAGCTGTAAAGGGGAATATTTATGATAACCTGTCGGTCTTATTCTGATAAGTGCCGCAACATGTAAAATGACATGACCCCAAAGAGATTGTGGTAATTTTGAATTCATAAGTAATGGTCTTGCAATTAGTTGCAATCTCTTAATTAGAGATTCAGCTAGACCATTTTGTGTATGGACATGAGCAACCGGATGCTCAATTGTAATACCAATTGACATGCAGTAGTCATTAAATGTTTGAGACGTAAATTCTCCTGCATTGTCCAATCGGATTTTCTTAATTGGATAATCAGGAAAATGCGCCCTCAATTTTATCAATTCTTCTAGAAGTCTAGCAAATGCAACATTTCTAGTTGACAAGAGATAACATGTGACCATCAGGTGGATGCATCTATCAACACCATAAAATATCGAAATGGTCCACATGGAGGGGCAATGGGTCCACAAATATCACCTTGAATTCTCTCTAAAAATAAAGGAGATTCATCTTTAATTTTGCTTGTGGACGATCGGATTATCAGTTTTCCAAGAGAGCATGCTGCACATGAAAGCTCTTTCGATGATATAATTTTCATATCCTTCAGGGAATGACCATTTGAATTTTCAATAATTTTTCGCATCATTATATCACCGGGGTGTCCCAATCTATCATGCCAAAGTTTATAATGCACTTGATCAACTAACTTCCGGTTAGTGGCCATATTTGATTCCAAATGGGTGATATAAATGCAATATAATCCCGATGAAAAGGCTTTCATCCTTTCTAAAACGATTTTGTTATCATTCACGATGGAGATAATGTGAAGGTATTCATCATTATTTTGATTTATAGTTTCAAGATGATAGTCATTACGACGTATATCCTTGAAACTTAGTAGATTTCTTCTGGATCTACTAGAATATAAAGCATCACTTATTTGTAATTTCGTGCCATTGGGCAACAAAATACAAGCTCTTCCGGAGCCTTCAATCAAATTACTAGTGCCAGAAATTGTGTTAACACTTGTCTTCGAGAAATGTAATTCGGAAAAGAAGGTTGTATTTTTCAAAATCGTATTTGTTGTTCCACTATCTACTAGACATTGATCTCCATCACTCATGATAGTATCAACCATGTCTTTGTCCTAAAAAAGGGAATAGGGCAAAAATTATCTTTTTGTATATATAGTATCATAATACTATATTATATTATTTTGATTTTCAAAGGTAAAGACACAAGTCTTACAATTATTTTTGAAATGAAAAACATCGAAAATAGGATGTAGGAAAACCAAACTAAGCATTTTGATGGACATTTCCATCAAAAACATCGATATTGTCATCATTTAAAAGAAAATCCGAAATATCTAAATGAGTGTCCATGATCATTCCATCTTGGTTGTTTTCAACCAAGTTCATTTTGGCACCTTCTTTTTTCTTGAGTGATGCTTGATAAAGATCAACAAGGTGCTTGGGCGTACGACATATACTCGACCAATGATTTGTCATGCCGTATTTGTAGCAAGCATTCTCATATTTCTTTGGAGGATTTTGCACTTGATTTCCTCTAGCATTTCTTCCATGATTATTTGCATTGACATCATGACCACCACGATGACTACGGCCACGTCCATGACCACGTCCTTGATGTTGCCCGCGTCCATATGCGCGACCACGACCACGTCCATGTTTACGATTGTAAGATGCCGCATTCGCTTCAGGGAATGGGTCGCGTTTGCGTTTGTGATTAGCCTCATTCACTTCAGGGAATGGAGTGGAACCAGTGGGTCGAGCTTGATGATTTTTCATCAAAAGTTCATTATTTTGCTCGGCAACAAGAAGACATGATATTAGTTCCGAATATTTCTTAAAACCACGTTCTCGATATTGCTGCTGCAGGAGCATATTCGAGGCGTGGAATATGGAGAATGTTTTCTCTAACATATCATTATCAGTAATTATTTCTCCACATAATTTAAGTTCAGATGAGGTTCGGAACATAACAGAATTATACTCGCTTACAGATTTAAAATCTTGTAATCGCAAATGAATCCACTCGTAGCGAGCTTTTGGGAGAATCACTTGTTTTTGGTGGTCATACATTTCTTTCAAGTTTTTCCATAACTCTAACAGATCTTTCACCGTTAGATATTCGGCTTTTAATCCCTCATGGAGATGATGCCGGAGAAAAATCATTGCTTTGGCACGCTCCTGCGGGGAGGCCTTATTTTCATCTTTAATTGTTTCTCCAAGATTATTTGCCGTAAGATGGATCTCCGCATCGAGAGTCCAAGGGAGATAATTTTTCCCCGAGATATCAAGGGTGACAAATTTAAGCTTTGTGAGGTTTGTCATGGTACTAGCTTCAATAAAACAAATAATTATAAAACACACCATATCATTTAGACTAAAAAGTGAACATTATTAGCATATTTATAAAAAAATCTACCATTTCCGGTAACGAAAAGAAAAAATAGATCTTTTATATTTCGGTAGAGATCTTATTCCAATTGTATACTTGTATTATACGGAAGAGAGCATCAACACATGCTAATATTTGTATTGTGAAATTAAGGGTAAAACTTAAAACTTGAAGAGAGCATACATAGGAGAGGCTACTGACCTCACCACACAACTCTAAAAGTTGCACTATATATTATATATATAATATAAACACAATATTAGTTACGATGTCTATGCTAACAAGGGAAATTAAAATCAGTCAACACAATTATATATATGTATTGATTTATGAATTTGAGGGGCATTAAGAATTCTACTCGTAACTATTAACCACATGACTAAAGAACAATATCAAACAATATGTACCAAGATTCGTGGCCAATGGTAGTGCCATAAGCATCTACGTATATATATGTATGAAAACTATTAAGCTTCACTTAATTGACATGAGAGGAATCAACAATATATACTCGAAGATTCACAAAATATCAGGAAAACCAACACACACACACACGAGAAGAACATGATTAAGCCCAGCAAGGAAAAACAATATAACTTAAAATCTAATCAGAGATTGACAACTATCTATGTTAATGTTTTAGGAATTTCTTTTTACCATGATTACTTTTCGGGCAAAATCGAGGTGGCATAAAGAAAGGTAACACAAGTAAACAAGACTAGATCTAGATATCATCTTATCCTTATCTCTGAATAAATATTGTTGTACCAATACCTTGAATCAACATAACCAAATACATTTTTACATACATAAAGCATACCTTGAACCTTGAGTGATACCAAAGATTTTAGTGTTAGCGGTAGAACACTCGTGTTGATAATGTGTTGTGAAACAAACAACAAAGATGAAAGATTGGGAGATGGAGAGGGAGAGATGTATGAATTTCTTCTTTTCTCTTGTACTCAAATATATACAATAGTCCTCTATATATAGGGTGAGGATGTAGTAAGGGTTACAACCAAAATAAATGGAATTACACAATGTTAATAAGAGTAAAACCTACATTAAAGTTTGGGGGTTAGGAAAGATGAATCATCCCCAAGACATTTGAAATTCTTAACAAATCCAAATTTTTATTTGAAAAATCAAATTTCCAAGAATCCGAGTTCTTATTAGTGTCACGGTGTCACCATCCACCCACTTTCCAAAAAACCCCCAACATTCCTCATGATTCTCATTCCAATACAAACGAATTCTCCCGAAAAAGCTCCCAACTTTTTCGATCCCAACCAATCCAATCCCAGTTACGGACACCACCACGCCATGCGCGGTCGCCATCGCGATCTCCCCTTCTGGTAGGTCTCTTCTCGGTGAGGGTCGTGCCGTGTCATTAGGGTTCTAGGTTGGGTTTGGTGGCCCGTTTTCGGCGGATTCGAGGAGGGTTTTTGCTCCAACTTCGGAAAGTTTGCACTTTTTTTTTGGTTTTCGGGGTTTGGTGTGATGGGTCGAGTTGGGTGATGGAAAGGAAGCTGCCTTTCTGTTGGGAATTGGTTTGGTTTTAATGTTTCCGCTGTTTTTTTGCATCTCAGCTGTGGTTGGTTGAGTTGGTTTTGGTTTGGTATTTTTTGTTTACTGTTTGATTGAGTTTGTATACTTTGTTAGTGAGTTCAAAGTTTGGAAAATTTGTCCACAGCCATCTGCTTATGATTTCAAGGTGGATTACTACTATAGGATTGGGAGTAGAAAGAGATTTTCTGTTCTTGTTTTGCATTCTTTCAGTTATTGTGGGGCCACCCCTTTTAAGGGAAAGGTGAATATTTGTCTACTTGGGTATCTGTTTTTCTTCTTCTAATTGTATTGGTTATTATCAGTTAGCTGCATCAAACTTAGTTGCATTGATTCCTTGGTACATTATATACATATTGAGCCATTTTCAAGAGAGCAAAGGGTTGCATATCATCTATACGAACGCTTAAAGACGAATGCTCGTTAATTCTCCCATAGCAATATGAGCTTTTCTTTGGATGAAGTGGTCACTAGACATTTTGTCCACCATACTTGTGTAGTTGATATATATCTTCATAACATGGTACGATGATACAAAATCTTTTTGTGTTTATGGCTATTTGCTGTATTATTCAACTCTAATCAGTTGATGTAATTTGTTTACTTTGAAAATTTTGAGTCTACACTGCACAGTGCACACTGCCTTGGGGCTTGACCTAACACCATCTTGAGGCTTACTGTCTTGCGTCATGGAGACGAGGGTCTCAACATATATAGACCTGTTGAGGATTATAGCCAACATTTTTATGTATTATCTTTGCTTTCTCTGCAGCTCTGTTGGGGAGCTATATCAGAACTTCTAGTATTTTATCAAACATCCTTGGGTCCAGGTATTTCGTTTTGATTTTTGTTATTTTTCATCCTTTTAGATTTCCTTCGATTGTTTTAGTAGTACTTGAAAGTTGAAAGTCTATTTTGTTAGATGTGAGCATCAAGTTTTCAGTAGTGCTAAAGTTAATTCTTTTGTTTCTCTTGTCGAAGAATTTGGAGGAAAATGTCACGGACATGTACACTTAAAGCCTTGATGATAGTTCTTGTGGGTATGTACATGCTAACATAGTTTGCTGCCGATTGTACCTTTTCTTTCTTTGTTGTCTTATAGTTTATGTCTTGTCTACTATCATGAAGTATTTTAATTAAAATGTCATTAATTTTATTTTTTTAGAACAAACTTTTGTTTTTTGAGCTGAATGATTTATCATCAACATCTGAACATTTGTGGTCCTAGATGTAAAAGATTTACTAAAATTTATTCCTTTTTATACCGTGTTTTGATCTTGTTATTTAGTTGAATCCCATGGGTAAACTCTTTTCTTTATCTTAATCACAATATCTACATGAACTAAGAGTGATTCAGAGACTAGTGGACATGTCCAATGTACATCATTCCTTTATTTTTTGTTGTCTTTTTGTAGTTCTCTTTTGTGTATCCTCAAGTAGGGGTGTAAACGATCCAAGTTCGAGCGAACCAAGCTAAACTTGACTCGACTCATTAGTATTTTACGTAGCTCTGGCTCGGCTCATTAGTATTTCACGTAGCTCTAGCTCGGCTCATTAGTATTTTACGTAGCTCTAGCTCGGCTCATTGGTATTTTACGTAGCTCTAGCTCGGCTCAAAATTCGAACCGAGTCAGACCACCCAAGCTCGAACTCGGCTCGAGCTGAGCACACGAGCCACTCGAGTTGTTAGCTCGAGATCACGAGCTGCTCGAGCTAAATATGCAGATGCATTCAACCATTGAAACCCACTTCCATTTATAGCCCCTCCCCATCCTCTACTTCTCGATTCCATCGATGTGGGACTAAATGTTTCTCACATGAATAGCTTGGAATAAATATGTTGTTTTAGAGATGCAGACCAAATTGCACATCAACTATTCTCTACTCATTAAACAACAGTAAATAACAGCTTAACCCCTAAACCAATGTTTGATTTCAGTCTGAATCCTTGAAATTTTGGATCCACACACTTTGCTTCATCTCCATTAATAAATATATTCATGATTCAACCTTATTTTTTTATTTTTTTGGTGTAGTTTTTTAGCATGAGACAAAGTCAACTTTATAAGTAAGTTTAAATTTTGAGATAAATTCAGATCCAATTTGGTTAAAATGTAACATAATTTTAATGACAATATGGTATAAATCAAAAGCAAATCAATTATGAATTTTAATATAGACAATGTGCTAAATCACACCACATTTTGCCACATTACTTTCTGTATACACATAAAAATATATATTTTAAAATTACGGATATATGATACAAATACGGATGTTATACAGATATTCAATACTGGATCAGACGTACCAATATCTATATTTGCTCCGCAAGTTTTCGGATATTTAAATTCGAATACGAATACGGTCTTACAGATTTTTTTCCTCAGACCGGATGTTCAAATTCGAATACGGATACTGATGGATTTCCGAATTTCAAACATCCACTGACACTCCTAGCAGGCATGCACTAATGCACAACATTGGTAACATGTGCATAAAGACTACTTATATAGGGTATGGTGGAAGGTAAGGTTTTGGATTCTTCGATGTGCGATCAAATGTCCAACATTCAGTAACACATTTAGATTGTTGATATATTTCATTGGTTGACTTCGAGCAAGGTTTCACTCAGCTCGACTCATTTATTTTCCTGAGCAATTTTTTTTATTGTGCTTGACTCGTTAACAATCGAGCTGAGCTGTTGAGCGAGCGAAACCGACCGAGTCTCAAGCGAGTCTCGAGCGAGTTAATGAGTGCGAGCAGAAGCTGAGACAACCCTATCCTTAAGCCACACTAATGTTGATTTTCTCATCCAAGCCATTCATAATGTTGAAGTAATAGTTATTTATCTTTTTTTTCCAGATGGCTTTCACTTTCTTCTGGTTTAGATTTTCCTCCTTTATGAGGAAAAAGACTGACTCTTTCCGCTTTTTGGATAATCCAGCCACCAAATTTATGTGTTTTACCCCTTTTCTTGCACAAAACAAGCATGCATCTTTTCTGATCTACATCTTTTTTGTCCAGGTGATGAATCATTTACCTTTTTGGCTCTCAATTTCCCTCTTTACGGAAAACCTTTGACCCTTTCTGCTTTCTAGATAGTCCAGTCATCACAACATTGTGTTTTGCCCCTTGTTTTCTTGCACAAAATATGATGGGATGTAATTGAATCCACTTATGGCAAATCCTATCCATATGCACAAAATATGTGGAGTGTCATATCACATGTGAGTTGATATAAGTGGAGTGTTCTAAGATCTACTCATGTCTCGTTTTGTTGCATAGCACCACATGTCCACATCAATGATGATGTGCCTGGGATAAAACTTGCAAACTTTTGGGCATAACACAAACTCTAGTTTATACATTTATTTCATTCTTTTTTGCTTTTAATGCTTGATAATATGAACATTGATCAGTTATATTATGTTTTTTTTTGAAGAAATCAGTTATATCATGTATCTGAGTTGATATATATGGAGTTTTATGTACATGATTCTAGGATAGTCTAGTCTCATATTTCATTTATGTGGCACATTTAACCAATGTTATGCATCGAACCATGTTTTATTATTTGACGTTTACAAAAAAAAAGATATTAGTTCAACAACCTCCAAGATTAAAGTATCAATTGGTAATTAGGTATTTTCACCAGAAAGATCCTCATTCCTAAACATGGAAGCTCCTAAAGGCACCTTTAGTATGCAAAAATGAAATCACCTGCGAATGAATTGGAGGATGGGGTTGGAAATGGGATATTAATTTCTTTCTTTGTTTCGCTTGAGGAGCTTATCCTTTTAACAGTGGGTTTTCTTTTCTTGTGTTTGATATCACTTTGTCACATTTAAACTTCAGGATGCAATGGTTTAACGTGTTATACATCCTAATTTGCTGTTTTCTCATCAAAAAATTAAGCTAACTCAAATTCCAACTTCTCATAATGTACATTGTTTAAATAATAGTATTTCAGTTTATGTTCTAGTTTTTGTAACATTCACAAAAACTAACTAAATCTAGTTACAACTCCCGAAAGATGAAATATCAATTTATAGCTAAATATGGAAAAAAGATGGACAAGAAATGTTTGTCGTGACTTAGTAATTAATTGATCAAGTTCAAGACTTTAGTGTGTAAATATAATTGGTTCGATTGGAAATCCAAAGATTGCTTTGTGGTTTTGATTTATTGGGGGCGGGGGTGATTTTAAATTCCATCTTACAAAGGAATGACAATTTTCTTGGAATTTTACAAGGCATAATTTCATTTTAATCTCATAAAGATTTCCCCAACTGTTATTTGCTTGTTTTTTGCATGAAAGTGAAACTTTGTAATGAAACTTGTCTTTTACTGGTATGTAACCACATCAGGTTGTAGTATTGCAGACAATCTTGTGCCAGTGCTTCGCTATATCTCCATCTCAAATCTGAATTTTTTATATCTTTTGCATTTAAAGGCTTGGTAATTGGTATCGATTGGAAACCTTAACATGTAATATTAATATTTATGATTGTCAATAGACTAATAAAATTGTTTTTTTATAGTGTTTCTACAAATACTCATGGGTTCTGCTGAGGATGATAGTGTGCACTGTGAAACCGTTGTCAGCAATTGGGCACAGTCTTCATCTGACAGCAGCACGGAAGAAGATAAATTGGCCCTGAAAGATCTGCTATTCTTTCTACATGTTCCCAGGACAGGAGGCAGAACATATTTCCATTGGTGTGTTTTGTTATTGCCGACAGAATTTACTGGAGTAATGATAGTAGGCTAGTAGCATTATGTGTCTTACGGTTTTCTTGTTCATGCTGTGGTTCATACAGTTTTTTGAGAAAGTTGTACACAAGTAACCAGGAGTGCCCCCGTTCTTATGATAAGCTACGCTTTAATCCTAGGTACTTGTACACATCTTTTGTGTTTATTTCTCCTTAACAGCATCAACACATAATGCTGTTATAAGGATGTAGTTTAGTTTTTATTTTATTTTTGCCTGAATACACTGTTCTTGATTTTATTCATGCCTGTCATGTCTTTATTTTGGATTTGATATTTCCCTATGATGTTGTAAACCTTTTTATCCTTTCGCTCTGCTAACTCATGTTCTCAAAGGTATTATAGGTTTGTGATTGCAATAGTTCCTGGAATCTGAATGATTTGTTGTTGTTGATGTAATCTGATATTTTTATTCTTTACAGCAAGACAAAGTGCCGATTGATGGTTACCCATGACGATTACAGTTTGTTGTCAAAACTGCCAGAGGAGCAGACATCGGTAGTAACAATATTACGAAATCCAATTGATCGTGTTTTTAGCACATATGAGTTTGCAGTGGAAGTAGCTGCAAGGTTTCTTGTACACCCAAATTTGACTTCAGTAGCCAAAATGACTACTCGATTGCGACCCAAGTCTCGTGGTGTGAGCACATTGGATATATGGCCATGGAAATACTTGGTTCCTTGGATGAGGGAAGATTTGTTTGCTCGAGTAATTTTCTAGCCCCTATGTTCTTATGTTGGGCGCATTAAAAATACAAGGATATAGTCTGCCTGCTGGATTTCCTGAATTTCTTCAAGATCTTACTGTTCCAATGGACAAGCTTGAGTAATTGGACACTTTTTAAAATCTTAACATGCTTTTATCTTTTTGGCTTTTGACAGAGGGATGCTAGAAAACTGAAGTCGGTGAAGATAAAAAAATCTCGTGATCCTTACAACATGGAAGAAATCGTTATGCCTTTAATTGCCTTCATCAATGATCCTATATCTCATGACATTGTTCACAATGGGGCCACATTTCAGGTATACATACATTTTCGATCTTATAAATAGACAAAAGGTGATAATCTAAGGACCTGTGTGGATAAAAGTATAAAACCTTTTCCCTAAACTTCATTTGGATTTCTTTGCTTTTGATACGCTAACCAATACTCAAATAACGTTTTCAAAACCATAACTTTACTACTTTTAGGTGTTTGGTCACAAAAAGTTTTTTTAACCACAACGTTTGTTTTCAAGAGTATTTGGAACACCAGCACTTTTCCCAAAGTCATGTGAATTGTGATGAAATAAGAAAAGAAAATTCACCAATATTGCAAAATCCAATCGAAACCTAAAAGCCCTGGAAAAAACTTAAAACTTTACTTAGTGACACCAACTTCTATCTTCCCAAATTCCTAATTTTTTTTCCAACAAATGAAAAATTCTAAAACCCCTCAAATCCGTCACAAAGCACTCAAAATACCTCAAATTAGTCCTATAGACTACAGCACCAAAGTCACCTCAAATCATACAGTTGAAGATCACACAACTCCCAACCATTCAAATCCAGCAAAGGTGACTCTTCGAGCTTAAACAACCTTAGAGATGAGTCATTGCAACACATCACCTACCATTAGACTTCCGATGTCACATTGGGGTTGAAACTACCGATTGGTGAAATCTCATGTTAACTTGGGGCACCAAAGGAAGAGATGATTGCTGAAACTAGGGGTTTTCTTTTAATGTTACATGGAAGAGGAATTTGGGTTTGGGGGTGGACGGGAGGGGAAGACTGAGATAGTTCTTGAAACATTGCCTTCAAAAAAGAGGTTTAACTTCTTCTAAAAATTCGGTTTTTCCCCCAAAAAATTATGTTTTGGGAGTTCTTTTATTTTCTCATCCAAACACCATTTTAAGGTCTTCAAAACTATGATTTGATAAAACTTTTTTTTGACCAAAAACATGTTTTAGTTGGGTATCCATTAAATAAAAATTATGTTAAGAAATATGATATGTAGCAAACTCTCTGTTTTCCTGATTGGTTAAGAAATATTCTAGATCATATCAGTAGAGGTCTTGTTGGAGTCAATAATATTATTTTTTGTACGTTTATGTATATTTAACATTTTTTAGTTCATAATCATTTTACCGTGTTGTGTTTTTTACTGTTTTGTATGTTGATTTTGAGAGTAGCAAAGCCTTTATATTTTCTTGATTTTGTGTTGTTTGTCGAATGTTTATGAATTATTAGCTTCTCTTCTACAATCGTGACAAGTTGTTTTGGAAGTTACATGTACAAATATGATTTCTGAAGCCCACTAGTCCACCTCATTCCACGTGTTAGGCTGACAGGTGTATTTGCTGTACATAGGTTGCTGGACTAACCAATAACTCCTACCTAGATGAAGCACACTCAGTGCGTCAGTGTATTAGGAAGCATCCTTCTCTTGGTCGCTATGTTCTTGAAGTTGCTAAGGTATCAGAACATAAGATATTCTTGTGTGAATTTTCTAGTTGACCTTGGGATAGCATTGAGTTGAGTAGCTTTGCATTTATCGTGCAGAAGAGACTGGACAATATGCTGTATGTTGGGCTCACTGAGGAACATAGGAAATCTGCAACAATGTTTGCCAACATGGTTGGGGCACAAGTTCTGTCCCAGTCAGAGTCAAGTTCTGTTATCCAAACAACCACGAACAGATCTGGTAAATTTATTGTTAATAACCTAAGGAACTGGAAAATAGATATAAAGTGCATGATCATATTAAGTTACCACCGTCCATAATAAAATGTAGGGTTAATTACAATTTGACCCCCTGAACTATACATTGGTATCACTTTGTCCCCCTGAACTTTCAAAGTTAACAGTTACCTCTCCTGAACTTTAATTTTGTAACCAATTTGACCCAAATTCCAACCATATCCGACCTCCGTTTCGATCCAAACTTTCACGTAAATATAGGTTTAGGAGTGTATTAGGGATACAACAAAAAAATTAGGAAAAAAAACGTCGAATGTGTGTTAAATAATGAGTTTTTGAAGTTCAGGGGGGCAAAGTGTTACAAAATTAAAATTCAGGGGAGGTAACTGTTAACTTTGAAAGTTCAGGGGAGGCAAAGTGATACCAATGTATAGTTCAGGAGGTCAAACTGTAATTAACCCTAAAATGTATAGGTCTTATGATGCACAGATTCATTCTGGAATATTTTATCGTTTATACATTATGCTGTGGCCGTTAACTTTATGTGCTACAATATTTTTCTGAACCTTGATCTTCTTTTCAGAACCAAGCATTTCCAAATCCAGTACTAGTCCAGAGAGTTCAGCTGTAAGTTGCCGTGCTTCGCTATGTTCTGGTTTGCATTTCTGTACTGCTTCAGATTTCTTTTCTTCTAACATATATTCCAACAACAGAGAAGCGCAATTGGTGCTGAAGCAAGTGAAAATCCTTCCACAAAAGATATTAATGAAACTAATGGAACTGTATGATCTAGTCTTATTCTTTATTCTTTATCCTTTGTCTTCTTTCCCTTTTTGACAACTCATAGTTCCTTCGAGCATTTATTGTTACATGTAAAAGTATATTTCCCATCTTGATTTTGTACTTTTATCTTAAGCAGATGACAGTTGAGAAGTTGATGGGAGCATATGAAACCTGCATTACCAGTCTACGGAAAGCTCAATCTAGTCGTCGCACCATGTCCTTGAAAAAGGTTGATCCTGCAAAGTTCTCGAAAGAGGTGAGTTGCTTGTGCTTGTGATTAAAATAAACACCTTAAATCTTCTTGCAATAACAACGAAGTTTTTAATCCCAAATTAGTTGGGATAAACTAGAAACGGAACTAAAAAATCATGGTTCCAACACATTAATTACTTCCACTCGTTCCTGACCCACTCCTACCTTTTTAACCGATTCCTCAAGGTGGAGACTCCCTATTACCAGTGCCTTCATATGTCCGAACCATTTCAGGTGTACAATTTTGTACTCCAATCTTGTATCAAATGTCCACATTTCCAATCTAGTCCATCCAACTTTAATCTCCGTCTAGCCCTTAAATCCAAAATCTGCCTTACACCATGACAAATATTTTTGGACACGTATCAGTTCTTGTGAATGATGAAACCTTCATATGTTGGGTTTCTTATTAGGCGACAGTTTTGGAGGACACTTACTGATAGACCTGTAGTTCTAGGTCATATATTTTCTCTATTGTTTATGGTTTGTGTATTTATATAGGCACGCAAGTTGGTTCCCGAGGCAGTGCTCCAGCAGATTTTGACGTTGAACAGCCTGGATGTGGAGCTTTATAAGCATGCGCAACTTATATTTAATCAACAACATGAACATCTCGACCAGAGCTTTGATAGTATGAAAATGGGAGATCATATGATGCCAAGTCTGGTTAGTACATTCTTCACAGTTTTTTAATTGCTCGGGTCATATCTATGAGAATCTTTCTGAAAGAAATGAAACTTACGAAACCTCATTAATTTAGTTCTAATTTTGGTACATAACAAAGAATAATATTCTTTTGTTGACAAAATGATATTCACATTCACAATTATGTTTGAACTTTGAGTTTTTTGTTTGTTTATTTTTCTTAAAATTGAGTTTGTGTACTTACTGCATTCTCACCCATAAGTTTACAACCTAGAGTGTTTAAATTGACAGGTGGATTTAATTCTTTTTCTGTTGCAGGAAATGGATAGTGGAATCCAAGGAATTCTAGCTACACTTTCCTCTTGGAAATTAGTCCTGGTTCCCTTAGCATCCATGCTGACCATTGCTGCCATCTATCTCATTATAACCGCTAGTGGGCAAACATCTAAGCTTAAGGTGTAAAGCTTTATTCAAAGCAAGTGTAGGCTTTCACCATTTGACCTCATTGAAGAAGTAGGTCGTGTTCTTGACCGCTCATCCATGATTCTGAACCAAGTTTTCCTCCCTAATTGTATACAATTGTCTAACATTAGATAGAAATGGTATAGTTTTGTTTAGAAAGTACTCCAATTTTGCGGCTTCATGTCAAAAGTGGACACGAGGCTTTAACGCATCAATGTGCAATCTAATCATGCAGATTTTTACCTAGGATATAGTTATGCCTTTGATAATGCTAACCTCCGATTCCTTTGATTTTTAGACCCATGGTGGCTTGCAACTGTTGTTATTGGTTTCGTTGCTTGAAATGTCCTATGGTTTCACTTAGATTCTAAAGCCTGTGAATTAGCTACTATACTCGCGTAACTGGAAAGTGTTGGAATGTATTACTCTGATTTTAAATCTTTTCAATTAAGTGGGAGTTGAGAATTCAACTTGTTCATTTGAAAGCTAGCTTAGTCATGGATTTCAATCAAAGTTGGATTAGGGTTTCAGCTTGTTAGTGTCTGTTGATAATTAATTGGAGGAGGATAAATTAGAAGATTAAGAGGGAAGGTGTTGAGGAGTTGGAAGACTATTTTCTCTATATTTATTCAATACTAGAACTCATTATCTAGAGCTTACAATAACTCAAAATAAGCAAGATAATTAATTGGAAATAACTATAATAATGTAAGATACCAATTATACCTATGATTCGGTATCCCTAATAATACTAATTATAATTAGCAATATATCTCCATATTTTTCCACTAGTATAGACCCTACTGTGTCTCCTCTTGGTTTCTTGCATTTTACTTCATCATCAATGATTCATCTTTTTAGAAGAGTCCTTATACACGGACGCGGGCGTCACGGACGCGCCCTACGTGGCTTCAAAAAGTGGCTGAGTCAGCGTCTACTCGGATTGCCATGTCACGCTTTCTTTCCGAACGCGCCTCAAATTGTTTTGAATTTTTTTTGACGGTTTTCGAAGAAGGACGGTTCGTTTCCAGATTAGACAGCGGCAGACACCCTACGAACGACGGTTCGGATACCGAGGAAGATAACATATCCAGAACAAAAGGGAGACTCTCGTTTTCTTTCTTTCTTACCTGTGAACGTAGGAAGCGCACCTGTGAAGCTTTTCCGACTTTCTTTCCCTGTGAAGCGCACCTTGTAAACGATAATGGAATCTTCAACTCCGGCCGTCGATATCGAACACGTCCTAGAACCGGTGGGTCTCTAATTTTTTCTTTCCCTGGGTCGTTATTTTTTTTGATGAACTTCCGTTTATTAAATTATTGGTTTTAGGGAACCACGTACTACTTCCGGGAATCACGATGCTCCTGGAAGGCCATCCGAAAGCAGTTTGACCGGATAAATAAGGTGGAGAAGGAGGCTTTCCGTAGCACCACATTCGGTCACTTCCTAAACCTTCCTAACATTACGACGGACAACGAAATAGTCGGTTGGTTCGTCGAGCACTACGATACGGAGGAGGTGGGCTGAGAATAGGATCAGGGGTAGTTCCCCTTACACCGGAAGACATCGCCCTAATTTTGGGGTTACGTACGCATGGGAAGGCCGTGGTGATGGAACCATTGCGCGTCCAGAAGCGAGACGGGGTGAACCTTGACAACACCCAACTTTTAGTTCATCTCATGGCAAACAGTACCATGGGCGAGACGGAGGAGTACGTTCGTCTCCTGATTTCTTTCATCTTCAACAATTTTTTGTTCTATAATGGAACGCTGCGACCGAAGGAATGGTTCATGCACCCTATGAGGAACATCAAACGCCTAAGCAGCTACGCATGGGCAAGTGCAGTTCACAAAACCCTGGTTGGAGGCCTCGAGAAAGCAAGTTTAGAACTGCAGGAGAGGAAAAAGGCAGGGAATTTCATAATGAGGCAGGGGAACGTCGAAGGTTGTGTTGCCATACTACACGTAAGTTTTTGTTCATGCTTCACACTTCCTCTCTTCCTCTTTTTTTGTTTTTGTTCTTTTCGGAAGACGATGTGTGTCTGTTCGGAATACGTTGTGAGTCTGTTCGGATTAAGTGGTGAGTCTGTTCGGAATAAGTGGTGCGTCTGTTCGGATTAAGTTGGGTGTCTGTTCGGATTAAGTGGTGGGTCTGTTCGGATTAAGTGGTGAGTCTGTTCGGAATAAGTGTTGCGTCTGTTCGGATTAAGTTGGGAGTCTGTTCGGATTAAGTGGTGCGTCTGTTCGGATTAAGTTGGGTGTCTGTTCGGATTAAGTGGTGCGTCTGTTCGGATTAAGTTGGGTGTCTGTTCGGATTAAGTGGTGCGTCTGTTCGGATTAAGTGGTGCGTCTGTTCGGGTGAGGTGGTGCGTCTGTTCGGATTAAGTGGTGGGTCTGTTCGGAATACGTTGTGAGTCTGTTCGGAATACGTTGTGGGTCTGTTCGGATTAAGTGGTGGGGCTGTTCGGAATATGTGGTGGGGTTGTTCGGATTAAGTGTTGGGTCTGTTCGGAATACATTGTGAGTCAGTTCGGAATACATTGTGAGTCTGTTCGAAATACATGGTGAGTCTGTTCGCATTAAGGGGTGGGTCTGTTCGGATTAAGTGGTGGGTCTGTTCGGAATAAGACGTGTGTCTGTTCGGAATAAGAAGTCCGTCTGTTCGGATTAAGTTGGGTGTCTGTTCGGTTTACGTTTAATGTATGTTCGGATTCAGTTGTCTTTCGAATATGAAGGTACGTTGGTATAGTAGTTCTCATTTTTTTCCTTTCCATTTGAAGGTGTGGCTTTGTGAGAAATTTAAATTGGGGGAGCCCAGAACTGGAGTTTTCCCACGGATGAAAAGATGGACGGAGATGTTTGGGAAACGATTAACCCTGAGGAAATGGGAGGAACGTGGAATTACCTTACATCGGATTTACGACGACACGTTCGACCTGATGGGGGCTCCATCAATGAGTGAAAGGGAGCTGCAACTTATTGGTCCTGTTCGAAAGAGCTCAACTTCAACCGTCAGTTTGCCAAGGCTCCAACTGGCAGACTGCAGCATTCCATGCGACCCGCTGCTCCAAGAATTGGAGCTGAGTGAGGTGAAGACAAAATGGCTGAGGGCCGAAGCTGCCCTTAAGAAGGCCACAGAACAGGTACACGACCTCAGGGAAGAACTGAGGATTTCCCAGGAAGAGTGTGGGAGGCTCAGGAAAGATATTATATATCTTCGAGGGACATGGACAACTGGAGTCCCTGGTGGGGAGAACGAGCGAGAGCAAGAGGAGGAGAATAGGAAGAAGAGGGAGGCGGAGGAAGAAGAGAATAGGAAGAGGAAGGAGGATGAAGAAGAAGAAGAAGAAAAAAAGAGGAAGGAGGAGGAAGAAGAAAAGAGGAGGGAGGAGGAGGAAGAAGAAAAGAGGAGGGAGGAAGAGGAAGAGGAAGAAGAAAAGAGGAGGGAGGAGGAAGAAGAGGAGAAGAGGAGGGAGGAGGAGGAGGAAGAAGAAAAGAGGAGGGAGGAGGAAGAAGAAGAGAAGAAGAGGAAGGAGGAGGAGGAACGAGAAAAGAAGAAGAGGAAGGAGGAGGAACGAGAAAAGAGGAAGAGGGAGGAGGAGGAATGTGAGAGAAAAAGGGAGGAGGAAAGGAAGAAGGAAGAAGAGGAGAAGAGGGAGGAGGAGAGGAAGATGGGAGAAAAGAGGAAAATGCTGGAGAAGGAGGAAGAGAAGAAGAAGAAGGAGAAGGAAGAAGAAAGAAAGGCCCAGATAGCAAACTGGGTCGCGAAAAGAAAACGCTCGACGGCCACCGTGGAGCAGCAGCTGAAGGAAGGCGAACATCTGGCCAAGAAGAATAAGAAGGAAGAAGAGCAAAAAAGAAAAGATAGAGCGGCTCCAAGGAGCCTGAAGAAAAAAAGGCCGGATGTTGACATGCCTGCATTGGGCACGTTGTCAGTTGATGAGGTCAAAATGCTACTGAACCTGACCGAACCCAACAAGGACAATAGGGAGGTCATCTGGAGAGGCGATATGTGCAGTTTAAAACGCTCCGACCTGAAGGAGCTTATAACGCCTAGGATGGATATTAGCGATGAAACTATCGACGCTATGCTATCGGTGCTCGAAGAAAGACGCCACCCAGAAAAAGTTATATGCATATCCACATTCGAGTCGGGGCGAATTCTTGGAGGGCAAGGCAGAGAAGTTGATGATTTTATCCTCCCTAAAATCGTAGGTGCGTCTCCAACACAGACCGTGATCGCCCAACCATGCTGGTCTTCAGGTCATTGGACACTGGTGGTTGTCTATGGCCCGTCCAAAGAGATTTTGGCATTCAACAGTCTCTCTAGGGAGCTAGGCGAAGGTGATGATCCGGAGCAGACTGTAGGCCTACATGAATGTGCAGCAGCGGATGCGGCTGTATACTGGAGGGATCTACTCAAGGTCGACTGACCCCTGAGAATCCTGAGGAAAGAGAGCCAACAACAACCACCGGGGAGCAACGATTGCGGCGCCTTCGTTTTATACTGGATAAGGTGCCTAATGTTCAATGTTGACCCTACGAAGGAGAAGGACCCCAATACGATCCACTCTATCAGGGGTGAATTGGCGGTCATGTTACTTAGGGATCGTCGGTCGTGTGTGCAGGTCTAAACAGACAAAGATATTTTTAGTTTTGTTTATTTTTTGGTGTACATGTACAAAATGTTTACATATTCAGTTCACAAACTATTTACATGTAAAAATACAAACATTACCAATGTCATTCTTAAGCTAACTTTATTCCGAACAGACCCACCACTTATTCCGAACAGACCCAACACTTAATCCGAACAGACGCAACACTTAATCCGAACAGACTCACAACTTAATCCGAACAAACGTAACATTTAATCCGAACAGGCTCACTACTTATTCCGAACACAGTCTTCTTATTCCGAACAGACCCAACACTTAATCCGAACAGACGCAACACTTAATCCGAACAAACGCAACATTTAATCCGAACAGGCTCACTACTTATTCCGAACACAGTCTTCTTATTCCGAACAGACCCAACACTTATTCCGAACAGACCCAACACTTAATCCGAACAGACGCAACACTTAATCCGAACAGACTCACAACTTAATCCGAACAAACGTAACATTTAATCCGAACAGGCTCACTACTTATTCCGAACACAGTCTTCTTATTCCGAACAGACCCAACACTTAATCCGAACAGACGCAACACTTAATCCGAACAACCGCAACATTTAATCCGAACAGGCTCACAACTTATTCCGAACACAGTCTTCTATTTCCGAACAGACACAAGTAAATCTGAACTGAACTTGTATAACAACCATTTACAGATCACAACGTATCAACAATTACAAGTTTCTTGGTTTTACAAGAACGGGAAAAAACAAAAAAATGTAAATGAAGGAGGAAATTCCTCGTAATACAAACTCATGTCCCAATCGGAGAAATCAGGATCCGCGGGTTTGGGTGCTACTTCGTGAAGCGGCGAAGTAACCTTCATCTTCCACTTTCCCTTCTCTTGTTGGGCGTGTTTTTTATGGCTCTTTTTAATTATCTTCTCAGCTAAAGACACTCGACGTCTAGTCGGCGGTCTTCCTATACGTCTGACCTTTTCCGGATTAAGGACCGATGTACCCAAAGACTCAGGTTCATCAGATCGAACCAAGTTTTGTGTAGTGTGCATACGTGCCTTAAGCATTTCAATACACTGCACGGCCTCAATATACCTTTTGTGGGAGATGAAGGCTTCCTGTGCGATCCAAACGGCACGACCCATGATGTCGTCGTGACGACGTAGCGCATCCTTCGCCATTACACCATCGTCTGGGTACATCTTATCTCGATAGCTCCTTCGAATATCCTTCCACCATCGATTAAGGATGTAAGAGTCTGGAAGCAATGCATTAGGATTCAAGCGTGCAAGTACAACAAAAACGTGGCAGCATAGAAGCCCAACGTGCTGAAACATTCTGCAATCACATGTAAAATTCATGGATGTGTTTTGTACTAGGAAACGTTTCGACAGTAGCTGCTCACCAGCCAAAACACGTTCAGATACCTTGTACTGGAATGTTTCATTCGTATTGAACTCCTCCGTTATATCGCAGTATATCATCTTCCCAATTTGTAACTGCACTTTTTTGAAGACCCCTACGGTATACAACTCGCTCAACTGACTCTCGAATGGATAAATTGAAACCAACTGGGGTTTTTTATGAAGACAATCAAATTCTGATTGAGCTTCCTTCTCGTACTTGTGGCGGAGCGCAAGTTCGTATTGTTGAACAAACTGCTTAAGGGTGGTCTTCGAAGTAAGATACTTGTCGAAGAAGGCGTTCATACTCTCGCTCCTCTGAGTAGATGTCATTCCCGCGAAAAAAAAATCACCAATAAATGCAGGGATCCACGACTCTCGGATTGCATAAATGGATTTGAGCCAGCTGTGGTTCTGCAGGTCAAAATCAAGAAGGAAACCCTGCCAATTACGATCAAATTCTGCTGGGGTTTTGGAATCATATACAATCAATTTCAGATCAAATAATATGTGATCCCGATACTGCGTCGGCAACTTCACGGGAACTTTGTTCATTATGTGCCATATACAGAATCTGTGTCTTGAATCTGGGAAGACATTCCTTACAGCAGCAGTAATGGCACCACATTGATCTGTTATTATAGCTGGGGGGGGGGGGTATATCTGCATAAGGGACCCAATTAGAAAGGAGTGAGACATTATTCCGAACACAGACTTCTTAATCCAAAACAGACAGTCTTCTTATTCCGAACAGACACAACACTTAATCCGAACAGTCAGGCCACTTATTCCGAACAGACACAACACTTAATCCGAACAGTCAGACTTCTTATTCCGAACAGACAGACTACTTATTCCGAACAGTCAGACTTCTTATTCCGAACAGACACAACACTTATTCCGAATAGAACGAACACTTAATCCGAACAGACTCACAACTTAATCCGAACAGAACCACCACTTATTCCGAACAGACCGAACACTTATTCCGAACAGACCCACCACTTATTCCGAACAAACTCACAACTTATTCCGAACAGACTCACAACTTATTCCGAACAGACACAACACTTAATCCGAACAGACACAACACTTAATCTGAACAGTCCGACCACTTATTCCGAACAGACACAACACTTAATCCGAACAGTCAAACTTCTTATTCCGAACAGACACAACACTTAATCCGAACAATCCGACTTCTTATTCCGAACAAACGCAACACTTAATCCGAACAGAGAGACTTCTTAATACGAACAGACAGACTTCTTATTCCGAACATACACTCTTCTTATTCCGAACAGACAGACTTTTTATTACGAATAGACAAACAAAAAAGAGGAAGATATGAAGAGGGAAGAAGGAAAAAAACTTACCGTTCATGCACGACAACCAGGTTTGGAACAACCATATGTAATTTTCAGTAGTCTCATAGGACAGCAAAGCGCAACTGAGCAAAACTGATTCGAAATAGTGATTGACTCCTACAAATGGGGTGAATGGCATGTCGTATTTGTTGGTAATGTAGGTTGTGTCGAAACATATTGCGTCTCCATAGTATGAATATGCAGCTCTAGAACGACTGTCAGCCCAAAAAACGTTGCGTAGTCTTCCTTCGTCATCCATATCTATTACATAAAAAAACATGGAATCAATCTTCTGCATCCTAATGAAATAGTCCTGAAGAGCTTGTGCATCACCAGGTCCCATCTTCAAATTTCTGACTTGGTTTACAACATTCCTGCAAACAGGAACCAGTAAGACCAGGCGCAAAATGTTCGACTTCAATTATGTTAGACGGAAAGAACACAAACCTTAAATCCCTTTCGTTGAAAGTCAATTTGTCATAACCTCCAGCCTCGACCACAAGAGATTGCATGGTCTTAGCAGCCGATATCCCAGCTTCATCATTAACCGATATCCGTGCTACGACGGCCTCAAGGACGGTTCGTTTTTGCCTGAGAAATCGCATTTGCTCCGGGTCAAGCATGGGATGGTTACGGTTAAGATCCACAAAGTTAACGTTGTAACCCATTGCTGTGTTTCCGGATACCCTTATCCGAGCAGTGCATTGTACTCTGCTGGATAACCTAGGCTTCAATTTTCCTTGCCCTTGGTCCGTTGCTGCGGTGCCCTCCTTGGAGCAAGTCAGCGTGACCCGTATAACAACACCACGATCGTAATGAGATTGTCTTGTCTTAACGCCAAAACCACAATAATCGGCATAGGCCACGTAAAATGCTTTGGCTTCTTCGAAAGAGGGGAAAAACATCCCCTCATGGGGAACGTTTGATGGCTGCTCCACTAGGGAAGGCACGGGAACGATTTCCATTTGGTACAGAGGAATGACCACAGAAGAGAAGGGAAGGAAAAGGAAGAGGCATCTTGAGATTGATAACAAGTCTTCTGTGCCGTGTAGGAGCGCCGAGCGCCAAAATGATGAAGGAAGAGAGTGATTTGAGTCGCATTAATGAGGGATGGAGAGAAGGATGGTGGAAATGATGAAGGTACGAAAATAGAGGAATAAAAAAACAAAAAACTGTTCATATCCCATCGCGCCAACTAAGCAGCGTCTGCTGAGTGGACTGGCCACATCAGCGCGCGTCCCGGACGCGCGCGTCCACTAAACATTTTCCTTTTTAGAAGAATGTTCATTTCATAGATGAAAGCCTGATTCATGCATGTTATGGGCACTAATTCATACTCTCAGAAGGCATAATATCCATTGAACTGATTGAGTTTTGGAATGGGACAACCAATCTTAGGACCACCCAAAGAATAAAATGTGATATGATTATACAATTGAAGTCATAAAATCTGCAAAACATCAATAATCTGGAAATGCTCCATGGTCTTGATTTAATCATCTACTGGGCCCTCAGTGTCCATTTTCCTTTTCCTGGGAGTGGTGGTGCCCATTCTTGGTTGCCAGTAGTGGTGTGGTGTCCATGTCCTTCACCTACAAATATCAATTCATATTATCAAAAAATAAATAGATTCAATTCATCTTAAAATTGGATGACATCTGATAACAACTGCTTAACAAAAATTACAAATGATTAACCATTTACCATGGTATAAAATATGTGATGATTGGATCACCACAGTACCCCACCTAAACCAAGGTTTGGTTGTACATTGCACTCGTGATCTTTGAACATTTTCAAGTGTTGGCAGTTTACCCCTCAGTCGATCTTTATAAGTTTTTGATCCCGAAGATTAAAAATATTCCCAAACTACCTTTTTCGACCCTTCAAATTTTGGTGTCAAAGCAGGGGCAATGTTCAAGTGTGGTGAGGGTTCAGGTGATATTTTGGATTTTGAGATTTTAACTTTGCTAACTTTTAACTCGCGTTGATTATACTTATAATATAAGTTCCGACCCCTAACTTAAATGTGAATTTAAGCACCTTTTCCGTTGAGGGTTAAACTTTGAGACTTTGGAATTAGTATGTTCATACCTGAGACGACACAGGGAGTTGGTTGTCTGAGGACTTCTTCTTGCTCTCCTGAGTGCAGAAGTAAGAGTACAATCCCATTCCAAACACAGCAACAGATATACCAACAATGTTCTTAGCTGTGAAGGGGTCATGCAGCAGTGTGTAACCGAATGCCAGTATGAGGCACGTCTTGAGATGTCCCAGCACTTGGTAAGTCACCGGAGACGTCTTTCCGATCACTAAAAATGTGCTGAAGTTGACCGAAACCGCGATCAGACACGACAACACGATGAACACCTACACGCACCAAAATACAACAAACGTGTTTGAAATAACCGAAAGGAAACATAGTCTCACATGTGTTATGTTATTATCAAATAAGTTAGTTTGTCGTCTTGGAGCAGTTAAGACCAATGACTAAACACAGATAGATTAGTGTATGGTACTTAAGAAATATCAAAGTTTGGAGTGTACCGAGACGATTGGTGAGTATGTGTAGGAGAAGACATTGCGGTTGGAGAGGCATTTGTCGACAAACGGACCAAATACAAAGAGGATTGCTGCTTGGAAGGGACAAGATTGGTAGAGTAGTTGCGTAGAGGAGACCCCAAGGTTCTTCTGAATGGTGTTTGTCATCTGTTCAGACTTAGTCAAGGAGAACAACAAAATGACAATTGATATATGATAGATGAATCATCACTTAAAATCAAGATTCTTTAAGTGTCTAGTTTGATCTGATCATGGCGATTTTGGATTATTTTAGCTGCGTAAGACTGTTCAAAATATTCCTATCTTACGTAATTTTAGCTGCATTTGCCTTATTTCCAATGGACTTTAAGTTATAATTCCACACTTAATGAGAGTATACTGATGTTTAATTCCAAGAAATCTAATCAAAACATGAAAGTGTAAAGTTTAGGATACAATTTGACCAACGCATGTGGTTAAGATAGCAAGAATGGAGAGAATGGAGCCCAAAAGATTGAGCTTAAGGTCTGTGACTGATGCAATGCCAACTCCAATAAGCAAAACCATCAAAGACAACTTCACCTTCTGACTGCACAACAACAACAACCGTAGTGCAACTTAATGACTTCACTAATTGGTTAAATTTTAGGCATGAAACCAACACAAGGATCATGAAGCCTTGGCTTAAATACCTGAACTGTTTACCAAGGAAGAGAGTCTCCAACAAAACAGTGAAGGGTATGATTGCAAGCTTTGTCATCTGACCAACATCAAAATTTAAGTGTCAAGAGGGGTGTCATTAAGAAAAGGATGGTAACTAATGGCCAATCAGTATGCTGGTTTGGGACCTGATAGAAGCCAATTGAGTTGAAGCCAAGTGTGAGATTGAGGAGTCCAATTGAGGTCCCATTTAGCAATCCAAAGAAGACAATTGTCTTCGTGTCGACCGACTTGGATTTGAACATGTGGCAGCGGTTCGCCACGTGGAGGGTGCAGAAGGTAACCATGAGGTGCCAACTTGTCAGGGTTGTTGCTGCAACAGGATATCAAGCAACAACTAATAATTTAACATCTTTCACAAATATGAACTCAAAATTCATGTTCAAAGCAGAGATTACACATGAAGAACTATACATAAACCTGAGTTAGATGCTTTATTAGTATTCATGAGGTAACAATATTGCAACCTACAAGTCTATATGGATAAATAAAAGAGTATGAATACCAACTATTTTATGCACCACAAGAGTGGGTAATTGTAGAAAATTAAGTTAAGCATGAAGAGTTAGAGCATTGACCAACCAAATGGGAAATCAAGTGTGCTAATGAGAGCTTTGTTGCAGATAACAATGGCCACCGACGACGCCACCGACAAGGCCAACGCCCCAATAACCCCTCCCTGAGATCCATTAGCATCTGACATCTTCTCCTCCAATCTATTAATCAAAATCAGCAGCAAACATGAACATGAATAATGCAACACCATATGTAACCAAAACAAGTATTAAGACACTTATTAGAACTTACATTTGGATCAAAAAACCAAAATCTTCTCTTTTGTGAGCTCTACAAAGAGAAGATGAGTTTTATGAATTGGTTTTATTGGCACCAACATGAACTACAATAGCTGTTATGGAAGGAGACTAGACCTTTATGATGTGTTCATGTGACACTCCATCAATTGCTGGTGGGAGTGTTTGATGGACGGTCAGGATGAGTTGGAGTTATGATGAAATAAGAGTGGTGGTTGCAACTTGCAATTAAGTCCCTTTTGTTTGTGCTTTCTTTGTTTTCAAGTTTGTGAGGAGGGTTGGAGTAGTGAGGGTTGTCTTTTTTTGTTTGGGTGTTCTAGAATTGCCTTTTGAAAATGGAAGCAAAGGTTTAGTTGAAGGTTGGTGAGACTTTAGAATCACTCCAAGAAGTTTGAAAATCCCATCTAAACCTCCCCACATGTCTTGAGATTCGCCAAAGCTAAGGCCCCACTAATTATTCGACTTACTGAGAGCTAAACAATAATTTAATGTTCTTCTCAATGAATTTCTATTCTAACCAATCCAGATGTGCATTACGAATTTGGAATTTGATCTAGACTATTTCATTATCAGAGTTACCAACCAGGCTAACTTTTGGCGAGTTAAAAATAATTTTATGTAACTAGGACGAACATAGTAGTTGATATGAAGCTGCCATAAGATGATATCAAATGGGGAAGACCTATTTCCAATAAGTCAAAAGTATAGAAGACAAATGAAATGTGTCCATCCTAAAAAAAACCAAAGAAGAAATTAGAAATGTTCAAAGAATTTAGAGAAACTTCTACTTCAGCTAATTTCTGTCGATTTCGAGGTGCATATTTAGTACATATATCTTTGTGGTTAATTCCTTTTCTTTTCAGGTCTCTGTGAGGTCCATGTCATGCATACAAGAGTACCCCAAAAGGATTAGATATGAAACATATATAAGTTTTTATAGGTTTATCCATATAAGATGCAAAATGCGATTATGTTTACAATTGAAGCTCAAACACCCAAAGTTTTTCTTTCAATTACGTGGTCACTGAGGGTTTTCTCAGCCTTGGTTTGGTCGTGTCATCAAAATAACTATTTTTATGTGTCAATGTTATCACATCCTATTAAATGAAGACTTTCCAGATAGTGGTAAGGATGCAATACAGGATCTAGGGCTGCGCATTCGGTCCGGATCGGATTTTTATCCGACATCCGGACCGAAGACCAGACCGAACTGGTCTGGACCGGAAACCGGACCGGACCGGTTGGATTCGGTCCGGTCTAGAACCGGTTTTTAACTTTAAAAATTTTAAAAAAAAATCAGACCGGTCCGAAACCGAATTTTGAAAATTGTCCGGACCAGAACCCGGACCGACCCGATTTCTGCTTAGCCCTAACAGGATCATAAATTTCTGGCATGCTTTTTAGTCATTTGCTTGCTTTTGAAGTTGCATATAATCTGATAGAAATCTTCAAACCACTTAACCAATTTTATCTTTTGTAAGCAACATTCACATGCTACAATATGCAATTTACGTGCAACAGTCAGATTCTTTTTCCAACTATCTGATTTGGATTGAACACAAGAGAGTTATTGTTAAGAAGAAAACTTGTTATTTTGTTTTTGTAATATTATAGTCACAAAATAACAAGGTCCTCTTCTGATAAGAACACCAGGTTATATATCATTTTTAGTTTTTAAAGAAAATGGTACAAGAAATATATCGATTGTTTAGTGTTTTCCTTCGTAAGGGGGCCCTTACGAAGGAAAACACTAAACAATCGATATATTTCTTGTACCATTGCTGTTTTGGCGTGAGACATCGCGGTCCACCGCCTGGGTTGTGAAGAATTCACAACGGGTGGAGGCCACGTTGCCTCCACCTATTGGTTCTTTTCTTAAATTTTAATTAGTTTTTTTATATTTAGTTGTAAACAATTTATTATGTTAGATAGAGAAACTTGATTTTTTATTGCATAAAATAATATAATTTTTCAATATTTTCTCTTATCTACGTCATTTAGAAGTCGATCATGGATAAAAGTAAAAATAAATTTAATTTTTTTTAAAATAAAAATAAATAAATAACATATTCAAAATATATATTTAGAAAACAGATTGAAAATGATTTTAAAAAACCAAAACAAAAAACTTTGTTGCAATAACTTTGATAATGTTAATTACTATTTAGTGTTAATTAAATTTATTTTCATTTATCCGTAATTATTCACTTTTAATTATAATAATTTATGATAAATAAATTATGTGATATAATTAATTAGAATAATGGAAAATTAAAATGAAAGAAAAATAAATAATGTACAAGTAAGAGAGTGTTGATGTGACTAGATTGACATTTATAGGTGTGTTGTGATTGAGTGAAGAGAGAAGAAAAATGTCATGTTGACGTGACAAAAGAGGTAAATGTCGTGGTTAAGGATGACTTAAGATGAAACGACGGTAATCCTCATTTTTGTCCATTCCGCCAAATGTTGTGCTCACCCTCATATTTGCTGCCTTAAGTTGGTTGATGACACAAGATATCTTCAAAACAAAGATATAGTGCTTGTTGGTTGTCCTGTGATCATATTGTCCAAAACACATTTATTACAAATTTCCATTAGAGCATCATTAACGGCGCCCAGGCAGTTCCCGGGCGCCCTGCTTTCTCTCTCAGCCACGTCAGCTTCTTTTTCTGCCACGTCAGCACAAACCAACCCCCCTACAAAATCCTTAACCATTACCCAATCCACCCAGTCACGCTACAGTATTTGTTGTCACGTCAGTATTTTTATTCTTCTCTCCAAAACTCTTTCAACAATCAACAAAATATATTAATAATCATTATCGTAATTATTTAATATCAACAATTCATTCGTTTTTAATTAACATTTAATTAATATATACGAAAATATTATTAAAATTTAGAAAACCACGTTACATAGTACATTAATCGGAAATTGAGAAACTAAAACTAAAAATACATGCTTAAATACTAAACTTCAAATACATCAAGACGCATTTCCTCCAAAGCGTTGCCATATATTGTCGACCAAATCGGCTTGAAGGTTCAAATGTGTGGTGCGATCACGAACTTGATCTCTCCTTCTCAAGTACCTAGTAATATCCAATACACGGTCAGTGGAATACCGAACCGCGTCATTCACGGAATTTCCAGGTTGATCCTGAACAAATTCATTCCAATCTCCAAAATTACCGAAGGAATCACGTTCATCCTCCACTATCATATTATGCATTACAATGCAAGCTGTCATTATTTTGTTAAGTACAATCTTACTCCATGCAAGATATGGCTTCTTCACTATCGCGAATCACGCTTGCAAGACTCCAAATGCACGTTCTACATCTTTGTGTGCTGCTTCCTATCGTTCAGCAAATAATCTGTCCTTCAGTGTTTGTGGATGAACGATGGACGGAATGAATGCTGCCCATTTTGGATAAATACCATCAGTAAGATAATATCCCATATTATATCGAGAACCGTTTACCTCAAAATTCACAGGAGGAGCTCGTCCTTCCATTACGTCGTCAAAAACCGGAGATCGTTGCAGGACATTTAAGTCATTGAATGAACCTGGTGTGCCAAAAAATGAGTGTCATATCCACAAGTCAGCCGACGCCACTGCCTCGAGGACAAGAGTGGCATTGCCACTACGCCCTTGATATTGGCCCCTCCAAGCAACCAGACAATTTTTCCACACCCAGTGCATGCAATCGATACTTCCCATCATGCCTGAGAACCCACGCTGCTCACCAACGTGAAGTAGTCGTGCTAGGTCATTTGCATTAGGTCTTCAGAGGTACTCACCGCCGAAGTTGTTAATTACACCATCGTAGAATTTCTCAAGTGCGTTTCTTGCCGTGGATTCGCTTAGCCTCAAGTATTCGTCCACTTCATCAGCCGCAACACCGTACGCTAGCATACGAATCGCCGTGGTACATTTCTGCAGGTCAGAGATGCTCATCCTAGCGGTGGCGTCTGGATTACGTTGGAAGAAGACATCAGACGCCTCAATGACACTCACAATGCGAAGAAATACATGCTTTCGCATCCTAAATCTTCTCCTGAAAATGTTGTCAGGATAAACAAGGTCGTTAGAAAAATAATCCGCAATCAAACGGTTGTAACCAAGCTCCCTATCTCTATCTGGGTTCGAAGTTCGCATTCTACGCCTCTTAGGACGTTGGTCCACCACTTGGGAGACATACTCCGTTAAGGAGTTCAACACTTGGTCGTAAACTTCGTCATTGGATGTTGAAGATGATGAAGACTTCCAACTTGAAGACTTATCGGGTGAAGACATTGTTCGTAGATGAATGAGAGAGAACCAACCAGGAGGAGTGCATTTATAGTTGTGAGAAGTAACCTACAGTACGCGCGTGACTCACAAAAGACGAGACGATTGGATCGAGGCTTGGACTTCTCAAGCATCGAGGACCTAGAGTACGCGCGTGACTCACTAAAGACGAGACGATTGGATCGAGGTTTGGACTTCTCAAACATCGAGGACCTACAGTACGCGCGTGACTCACTAAAGACGAGACGATTGGATCGATGCTTGAACTTCTCAAACATCGAGGACTTACAGTACGCGCGTGACTCACTAAAGACGAGACAATTTGATCGAGACTTGGACTTCTCAAACATCGATGACCTACAATATTTCGTTTTCTGTACTTGTATTGTATTTTGTTTCCGAAGTGTATATGTATTGTATTTGTATTTCTTAATTTATTTATGATTTTTTTTTATATCTAAGTAAATCATAAAATTGTTAATTAATCATAAAATATTTTTTCATTTATTTTGTAATACCTAATTAATTAAATTCCATTTACCTAATTAATACATTATCCTAATTATAAAAATATTCTTTATTTTTAAAACAAAAAAAACTGGACGAACATGAGGTCCCACGTGGCCCCCCGCCCGGGAATCCGTACATGACGCCCCGCCCTGGGCGTGCCCTACCGTTAAGGTTGGGCTGCCCGGGCACCCTGCAGTCCGGGAGTCCGCCAAGGGTGCCCCGTACTGGGCACACCCTCCCGTTAAGGGAGGGCTGCCCGGGCGCCCGTTGAGGGTGCTCTTACAGATGAGCAAATGTATCATCATCAGAACATCTGCTCCTTCCACTTTAATGGTCCCTTGTCAGATCCCATTTGCTATCTATATTCTGCTCTGATGTTCTCTAATTTGTGCTATTTACACTCTCAGGTAAACAAATTTCCCCCATTGTTTTGTAGAATTAAAATCTTCTGTTTCTAACTTAAGCTGTTTTTTGTGCTTCAATTTTTTTCTTTGTTATTTTCATACTTCACATTCTACTTTGGCATAAGGTTTTTGTCATCTAGAATTTACATGTTTTGTCAACTTTCATGAGGAAAAGAGGTCACAGAAGAAAACAGTAAGAACACTTGGAACAGATTCTGATTCAAAATGGTCACAGAGAGTTCAGGTGGAATCTGAAATAGAAAGATTGTGCAGCATTCCCAACGAAATAAAACACAACAAAAGTCTGAACAGAATAAAGAAAGTGGAGGTCATGCTGATTTTTGTTAAACATATTAGCATTCTACAGTTAGTATAGCCCACGGCTTGAGTTCCCATGAGATCAAAGACAAAAGTGAGGCTATATATATGAAGGATTTTCCCGGTAATTTACAAAAAACAATCAATCAGGCATTTCCCATGCAAGCTACTTCCCTTCTGTTGAATTCACTTCATTATAATCTTCAAAACATGTTTACTTCTTTCCTTCCTTTCTTCTTCACCCATCTACAGGGCTCATCTAGAGATCTCGCGCGCTGAGGGATATCCAACTTGTTCTACTTCCCAGTTTAGCTTCGGTGCGACTCCCTCATGACAAGGGATGTACTCCTGTAAACATGAAAAAACACATTGTCACAAATCTCCATGAACAAGAAGTAAGAAAACTTTACGCAAGAATGTGTACTAATTGAGATCATACTAAAGATGATATACAAACCGATACTTGTATTCACACAAGAATAAAATGTAAGAGACGTATTTATCCAATGACTATGGGAATCGTACTTGGAAAGGTTAGACTAAAACATTTATGTATCCATCTTATCCACATAAGTACAAATGGAACATGAAATTTTGCTACACTAGGAAAGGAAGCTTGAAATCAGGTAAAAGCTCCAAGCAACAAAACTGTGTACTATATGCTAGTTCTACTACCTAATCTGCAGTACCTCCAACTTCTTCACCAGTTCAGTTGCCGTAGGTGCGGAAACGATGATATGACGAGCATTTGGAGTGATAAATCCTTCCTCCACTGCTTTGTCAATGAAACACAGTAATGAATTGTAATAGCCATCCACATTCAATAGTCCCACCTGCAAGAGAGAATTTCATAAGATTTGCATAAGATACAAGAGTTTATACATATTTGAAAACCTTGTCAATCAGGTATCCAATATGCCCATTTGAGTTTTTGTAGAAGATTTTCTTAAGCTCTGAACCTAAGTACTGATGATAGAACGAAAATATATCTAACATCCTTATGTCTTCTTTATACAAGGCCATTGGGAGTTTATAAACAAAACCTTATGGATGTGACATCATGTCAACTGGCAAGTTCGATGCTGCGAATATGCATCAAACCAAGCAGTGACCATATATAAGTTTAGATCAGTTACTATAAGACGTTAAGTTATGCCCTCCAGTGGAGCAGAACGAAAATTACCGGCTTGTCATGGATACCAAGTTGAGCCCAGGTTATCACTTCCAGTAACTCCTCAAGAGTGCCATAACCACCTGTACAGAGTCCATGATTAGCTTTCAGATGTCAACCGAAAAAAATGACACATTATGTTCTAATATTTCACAGTTTTTCTTAAACAAGCTTCTGATGAATAACGTACTACGGCTACGTAAGTAGTAATCATTTTGTGTAATGTGGATGTAAGGGTTGTTTAGTTGAGATACTATGTTTATTTCAGTTTAAAATATGGAATCGAGGTTATTTCAAGTATTAATGCCATCCAAGGATAATGCACACTGGCATCATAGTTTGTTAAACTGGCTTATCTCAGATATTCAACAGCAAATGTTTCATAGATGAATAATGGTGGGGCTCCATAGTAATGTAATAATAATATGTAACATGCCTATACCAGACTGTCAATCTACCAAAAGTGTAGAGAAATATTGTGATGGCCAGAATTTATGACCCTATGGCAGCATATAAGACGAAGTTCCCAACTGAAAAATACATTTTCTCCTCAAGAAAATATTTTTGCAACTACTCTTTCATGATAACTTATAGGTACCAAAATACCTGCTAAAGACAAATGCAGGTGCAAATCAAGTTAGAAGTAAAATTTACTTGCAGAATGCAAAATATTCATAGCATGCTAAAAATGCTATGTCAACTACAATAATTGATGATTTTCCTAAACTATGATACAAAAGGAAACATGTAAATGGCAGGACACCTGAAGTGACCTGATTCATTGCCAAGAATGGTTTCCGTTTTAGGGTGAGGGGCAAACCCACAAGTCCCAACACTACAGTAAGCATGAAATGGAAACTGACTTTCCCCCTTCTCATGTGCATTCTATGCAAACCATAGTGATAGTTGTTGGCTTTGAGCTGCAGGTGTTGTACACTAACCTGGTAAGGCAATAAAGGCATCCGACCTCCTGGCCATCTCTGCCTTCCTTTGATGCATGTCTGCAACTGGTCTCACTTCCCCCACAGTTTCCCCAGTTATCTGCAAAGAGATCACAAGCCCTTCATAATCAAATTTTAAAGAGCAAATGCACATATAAGTAGTGCTCATTAACTTATACACATATTTTAATGAAAGTATGAAGACACATTTTTCATGAAAACATGATGTTGACTTTCAAATATATCTTTCATTGTTTGATCTCACATTTGTCTTTCAGTTCATTAAAAAGCAAACATCTGTGTTTCTGAGTAGTAGTAGTCAAACACAAGACTTAGTAGAACACCATCACAAAATGACAAAAGGTCCAATACAAAATCCTTGGAACAGAAAAGCTAATGCATGCCATGACAAACGAAACAGGGAACTGAAAAGATGGAAAAAAAAACATTTGGATATTTTAGTCAAGCAATAATTTCCAGCAATAAAAAACTATGGTTGCTTTTGGTTTGAGCAAAGATACCTCCCGAGGCATGAGTGTCTTGGGAATGACCCTGTAATGAGACAGAAACATGACAAACATTAGAAGGTGAACGAACCACAAAAACAAACTTGCTTAAATAGTCGCATCAACTGTTGCCAAAGATTTGTGACTTTTGTCCATCAACTAAAGCTGCAGCCATGCCCAAACAGATTGAATACAAAATCTCACCCAATGACATGTCTTCCCCCATCATAAACAGCTTGGGAAATCAAACCCATCAAGCCAACACTCCCCCCTCCATACACCAGATCAATGTTTCTTGACACCTGGAAAAAAACACAAATGAGCACAAAAACACATAATGGCATACAACAAGTGATTTCTCCTCAACTTGGAAACAAAAAACCAAACAAAACAAATGACGAAATTGGTTTCTGAAAATGTACTACACTGCAAAAGGGATGAAAGCCTACAAACAAACATCCATGAACTACACTCAAGGAGACAGAAATGTAAGAATGAGAAGTACATTATTTGGGCATTTTGTGTTAGGTAAAATGAGGAGAAAAGAAAGCATTTTGTGCTGGGCCATAGGGCATTGAATGTGTAATGTCGTAGTGCTTAGATAGTTAAATAGATCTTGATAACCTGGAGAACAACCAAACCAACCACAACTCACCATTCTACCATCCATTAAAACAGTAGATAAGCAAAAGAAAGAGACCAGCAACAATAATGGATGCAAGTTGCTCTCATGGAAATGGAATAGAATGTGACCACAACAAGTACCAAAAACACTTCCTTTACACAAACACATTTGTGGAAACACCACAACCCAGAGTGAAGAACAAAAAAAGGATGATGAGTGATTGCAACAGTCCGCAGGACTGCACATGAAGATAAGGAGCCCCTGAAACAAAACCCAGACAAACCAACCAAGAACACAAAAGCATGGGGCAAACATGAAAACCCATCTCGAAAGATAACATGTTTAGACAAAATCAACAATGAATTCAAGTCCAACAAGATAAACCATTAAGCACACCCACAATGACCTCCAAACAACATCACTTCCCAAACCAGAAGAGGAGGAGAAAGACACGACCCACAAAACCCATTTCCAATCCCGACCCATTTCAAAAGAAAACATCTTTAGACAAAACCAACAATCAATTCACGTCCAACACTTCGAAACCACCAAACACCCACATTGAGCTCCAAACACGTTAGTTCCAAGGAAGAACAAGAGGAGCAAGACAAAACCCACAAAACCCATTTCCAATCCCCACCCATTTCAAAAGACACCATCGTTAGCCAAAACCAACATTCAATTCACGTCCAACACTGGAAGAAGAGGGAGAAAGAGCAAGAAGATATTTTTATTATATATAATATACCAACTCCTCCCCAAGTTCAATAGCCGCGTCCTGGTAGCTTCTCTTTTTGCCCTGACTACTACCGCAGAAGACACAAATCCTTTTGAATTTGGACTGCCTTGTCTCAATCTCTCTCTCCATGATTGTGGTTTGGTTTGGTTTTGGTTTATGTTGTTTGGGAGTGAAGTGAGGTGAGGCAAGTGGTGTGGGGTGGTTTATTATATGCGTGGGAAATCTTCTCTCTCCACATAGAGGCTAACACGAATATCCACTACTCCACTCCAGACTTTTATGGTTATTGGTTTTTTGTTTTGCCTAGAGTAGTGTCGAACTACATACAGTACTCCATATTATAATTTTTTCTAAGAATACTTCAGGTTTAAGACCAGACACTGTTATTTCACGTTTTAACCAGCTGCACTGCATTTTGACCCGTTATTATTTTGTTATTTGTTAAGTATCGTGAAATGTGAAACGTGAAATGTGAATGGAATTGGAAACACACGTGCTCATGCCAATGAATGGATACTACATTACTACTACACTACACTTGCCTTCATGTGCATCCTATGTATTTGCACTTGGCCTTGGTGGGTTAAGGACAGATAATATGAGGTTATCTTGTTTGTTTGTGCACCATGTACGACACATGTTTCATTCTTATCGTGTTAAATACAACCATACATACATTGGCTTTTTAAGCATAGATGAGAACCTGATTAGTTAGATTTCGATATGAGTCATCATGTCCTATTTTTAGGTTCCTTCTTTTCAAAACTATAAGTAACTTTTACACAGATATGAGTTATCTGTTGAAAAAAGTAAGTCAAGTATGGTAAGAACTCAAACCAGTAGATATCACATCTTCGCACGACATTTTGGGTTTTAATTAAGTTCGGCTTCGAAGTTGCAGTGTCTTCTGTTATGATTTGAAAGGTTCAGAAGTGGAGAGAGATGTCGTGAGGTCTAAAATAGTTTTTTCGCTTGTATTCTTTCTTAATTGATGGATTCTTCCAAAATTGTACCACGATGACATCGTTGCTGACCAATTCTTAGTTGGATTCGAACAAAAATCATGTAATAATTCAAATGTGCTTCACAAATAGAAAATTAACCTTTAGATTCTGTAAAGATCTATGATTCTTAACAATGAAATTTGTATAGAATGAAAAGACTGAATTTTTATACATTCTTGCAAGAATCTAAATTTTAGAGTGATATTTATCATATTACTCTCAATTGCATTTATCATAATATCCTCATATTTTAATATTTTTATTCGATAAATTTCTACCTTAATAAAACAAATATTTAATAAACTTAATGAATTTACAATATATTTTAATCCAAACATATTTTAATATTTTACGATATTTATTAGATAAATTTCATATACATTGTATTTTATGATAATTTTAATATTAGAAAATAACATAAACATTTCCATTTTAGTAAAAAAAATCATACCATATCTTACAATAGTAGTCCAATAACAATATAAATTTAAATCTAGGAGCATATTGATCATTTAACATTAGAATCATGAGGAAAAAAATTCCCATCTAGATGAATTTTGATTCTTTTAGGAATCACGATTCTTACATTTTCACTTAGAATATAAATTTTCACAAGAATTCTATTACAAGAATCTTATCCAAATGACCCGATGTAATTTTTCTCTCTTCATGGTTTGTGTGTATTTTTATACTATACTACGTTCTACATGTTTCTCCCAACGACTTTACTCTTTCATTAATAAATAGTGTTTATAAACCACTATAACTTAAGAAAACATTTACATAAATTGCGTCAATGTGAATAGTAAACCTTAGTTTCAGGATTCAAGATAGCTAATATCAGCGAACTGAGTTGTATTTGGAGAGTTAAGTTAGAACAGAGCAGAAAAGTTGAGTAAACTTTAAGAGTGCATTTTATTTAGCCAAAAACATTACTGCAATAAATGTTTTCTTTAAGAAACTCCCTTCAAAGCCAGTGATTACCGAAACTCTCATTTTCAACAACTCTGATCAACTCAAGAATAATGTCATTGTTCCTTTATTGTGATTGAGACAATTTCGTGCAGCCTTATTCACTTATCTCTAAGACCCCTCATTTGTGATACATGCTTTGTGTTCCATTACCTTCACGGACCCAAGAAGCAATGTTGTTGAATTGATAGTTGTTGAGGTTTAATTGCAAATTGGCATTGCATTGTTTGGATGTGATGTGAGAATTGAATGAGATTCGTCTTCACCAGCCATTAATAAATGACAAGAAGATGATAATGGTCTAGATATGGAGCTGTCCAATTACAAATTCAAAAATGTCAGAGGAAGCCCATTCACACACCCACACCATCCAATGCCAACCAAACCAAACCAAATAGTTTTCATGCATGCTAATAACCAATTAGCACATAACACAAGCATGTCCACTCATTGCACCATTGGTTTTCCACAAGCTGATTGGGAAGTTGTGTTTGTCAGATACCAACAAAAAATAGAATAAAACAAACACCTATGGAGGTGGAGTCGTGGAGAGTGGAGACTATTATAATTAACAAATATAAATGGTTGAGGTTTAATTTCTTGGTAGTTGTTTGCAAGCTACAGCCTACATGCAGAGGAAACACTAGAAAGTAGAAAATATGTTAATGCAAGAAACAATCAAACTCATTTACCAGTGCAGGCATGCTCCTCTCCACCCCCACGCCACTCTGTCCCCATTCCCCACATAAACATGTTCATTCCATTCCATTCCCATCCTATGTTACTGTTCCCTTCATCATTTGTATTTTACTTAATCAGTGTGCATGTGTTGCTGTGGTGTCTGGACTATGGATCCCATTCCCAAGATCACTGGAGCTAATTCTAATTTCTAACACCTCCCTGCTTAATTCAATGTAATGCTGTTGTCTTGATTAACTTTCTCTGATCCCCATGCCCAACCCTTGTCTTTCCTTGGACTCCTTCTTTACCATTTGTTTATTGGTCATGAAAGGCCGTGGATTGTTTAATTTTTGTTAACACGATATTTCGAACGAACCAGTTAACACGATGTTTCGAACTAATCTGACACTTATGACTTAACTATGATAATTTTTCAAACATTAGTGATGAATAAATAATCGTTTCCAACGCCTTAAGCTTCTCACTTAGGATTGAAAATGTTATTATTATACACTTTATGTGTTTTGCAATTATTTAATCACTACTAACATTAGAAGTATTATACGTAGGATTTGATTATACAACACTTCACATGCCAACTAAGCTATCTCAGCTTGATGAATCTGTTAACAAATTACATCATTATGCAACTCGCTGACACTGGATCAATACATTGTATTAGATTATTCTACGAGTAATGATCAATTAAGTGGAATAACACGAGTTGGGTATTTGTTTATTGGTGTCTGGGGTTTGTTTCTTTGGCCTCACTCTATCTGTCCGAGCCTGGGTGGCTCTGGAATATATAGACCACGCCTGAGAAATCTATAATACTAATTTTGGGGAGCTTCCCAGTTGCTGTCCCTACGTGCTGCTAAACACTCTTTAACTCTTAACTCTAGTGACATGTAGGTGTCATCAGACAGAGTTGCACTGTTGGTTGACTGTGCCAAAGTGGGTGTTTGGAGTTGTACATGTTGGATCCACTGTCCAATTTGAATATGTTTTATTCCATGCCTCCCTGATTCTTCCTTCACCTTATCCGGATCAATGACAACTTTGTTGCTGCTTAACACCTTTCTACTGTTAAATGCTGCTTAACAACTTTTTTCTGGTATATGTAACTTTTAAATCTTCTAAAGAAAGGTCCTTTTTGGTGTGATTCAGTGGCCTTTTAAGGATACAGATTAGAAGGCTTTTGTGTTTTATCATGTTTTCTTATCATCTTGTGCGTTCACTAATACCCTGGATTAATGTATTAACATTTTATATATATCACTCCAAATACAAACAATAATAAAGTAAGTAAACTGTTCCTTTTTGTGTGTATTTTCCTGAAAACCCATTCATATTTTATTAATATCATATAAAGATTTTAGTGGGTAATTTATTTTGATAATGTACATTTTATTATTTATTGTACCAGGATAGAAATCTTGATTCTTAGAAAGAATGCTGATTGATTAAGTACAGCATATGCTGTGAATATTCTTTCGAAGGCAGGAATTAGCTTAGAGACAACAACATACTCTTGATGAGTTGTGGTGATTACAATTTCTTATGTAGAAAAATATTACACCAAGTAATCACTCTTGACTGCCTCCGTCATGATTACTGGACCGAGACAACTGTTGAAAGTACCAGCACAGGTTCCTCATCATTTGAACATTTCTACAGGAAAATAAATGTCATTATCTCGTTCTAGGGCCTATAATGAAGCATGGAATTAAATATCCACATTGAAGGACATGAACATAAATTAAGCATCAGAGCAAGTTATGACCTCATAGCAACTAATGTTCCAAACTTGATTTCATTCTATGGTTGTTATGAGTATTGATTGAACCTTTTGAATGTTTGATAGAGGGAAGTTCAAATTTGTTCTCATGAAGATTTTTTCCGGGAATACCAATATATGTCTAATGTCTATAGTTTGATTTATAAAAGAAAAATACAAATTTATATTTTAAGTCAATGGTGAATTGGTTATCATTTGTGTCATCCAAATACTAGACCAATTTTTTTATGGTCATACACTGTGTTTTCATGAGAAAACGTGAGGCCCATAAAATGTTTCTCGATTGTATATATTTTCCTCGATAAGCAACCTAACAAAGGATGGAGAAATATGTAGGAAATGACAGACACTAAGGACTTGGTTTTCATATATTTATGGTCGGCAACATTCCAAAGAAAAAAACGGTTTGGGTAATACTAAATGTTCACGTATGGAATTCGGATATTGGAAGGGTCAAGAGTGGGAGTGGTTCGATTTATAGTTCAACTTATTCTTTTACATCCATCGAGTATATGAACCCATTCGTTCACACTGTTATGAAAATGCACTTGGAATGAGGTTAATCATCAAAGGAAATGATTTCAAAGGTACTTATTATGAGAATAATGTTTAGGCGGTAGTCGTTCTGATAATATTTCTTTGGAATGCTAAAAAATTCATTAAAAGATGAAATATTTCGATTTTCGAACAACAAAACTCAACCCCAAATAGCATCTAACGAGTCTATTTTTGGTATTAATTGATTTAAGATAAATCCCTAAAAGTAAAAGTCATAGAAGAGGGAAAAATATAATACCCACTCCATAATATCACCTTAGGAGGTAGTGTAAGTCGTTACTCTCATATGGGAATAATGGATTTCATCTTTAATTAGTAACATATCATGTATCACATACTTGTACTTATGCTATGTTGGCTTTATTTTAGCCAATTAATTTCTATGCTATTCTAGTGTATTTTAATGTGTTTTCAGGAATAACAGATTATGGAGGATCTAACCACATGAAGACTTAGTTTGGATGTGACTCCCAAATATGAGCTTCTGAGAATGTAGATCTAAGAGCAACTTCTTTCTTACCCCTAGATGGTTGGATCTAGGGAGTTGTTTGGATGAGGAGAAAACTTCTGGGAGTCTCAGATGTCTTGTCGAATCAAATCCCCAAATTACCCCTAGACTTTGATTAAATAAAAGGTATATGCTAAAATCAACATGGGTAAAATCGTCACAAAAATACAACAAGTGGAGGAGCAGCTCCTCCAATGAGTTTCTCCATCTCAATACAAAATATGCCTCGATTTCCGTGCTGGGAGCCCAACTCCTAGGGATTCATCCCCATGTTTAGATGCACCCCATACACTATAGCAGTTCATATGCCTCTTAGAAGCTAGGCACCATGACATCCAAACAGGCCCGAAGACTCATTTGTAATGAAAAAAGACCAAGTTGCAAAGTAGTATTGATCTACATGCAAGAAGCAATAACCTGATTGTAAATCTGGAGGGACCTAGATATAAGAAAAAAGGTTGTCGTTGCAAAATTACCTCAAAAGCAAATGTTTGAGGGGATAATGGTGCACTTTAACTACCCCTCGAGAGCCAACCATTGAGTCAAGGTTGAACCCTACATGAAAAACTCCCCTTTAAAATCAACAATCGGATCTCCACTCGATTTGACCCTACCAAACCACTATTAGAGGTCCTCGTAGGGTAGATCTGCCTGAGATTGCTCTAACCACCTGACTCGATCACCTTGGACTTGTTCTAGATCTGCAGCATGCGGTCCATATATACCAACAACAAGTTGCAAGCCCTCAACTTTTGTTTAGGGCTTAGATTGTTCATGTAATTTTATAAATAGAAACATTTATTCAACATTTATTCTTCTTATTCTCCCATACCTAGTACATACCTAGTTTTACTGCTAAAAAACTTGATTCAGAGCTCATGTGTTTGGTGGTTGAAGCATAATTTTAGTTGATTATTATTATTTATCTCCTCTTCCGTTTGGTATATTTAATTTTTTGTTTTGTTACTTCTAACTCTACTTTGTGATTTAGATGGTGGTTTCTTTAGATTTTTACTCTAGCATGTTTATATTGATATGTAGTGAGTAGATCCTGTTAAGATTCCAGATCCCAGAATGCGTGCAGACCCTAAGTCCAATCCAACCCATGATGAGAAAGGAGCCCATGAATCACAAATTGTGAATCCAGACGCAAGTGCAAACCAGGTTGAGATACTCGAACCAAATAAATCCAACACTAGGCTCGAGTTCACTTGATGCACCAAGTGTTGATGTTCATGATATTAGGTTCAATTATGAGGCGAACCTGCATGAGTTCAAAACTCATGCAATCGATAATGCAGAGTGACTCTGGGTTGATCGTGTGGGCCTGTTGGAGTTTGAATTTATTTGGTTTATCAGATTCATGTATACTTAGTTAGTTGATGTTTGTAAAGCGTTAAATCTGTTTATTCTGAGAGGATTCAGGTGATCCATACACGAGCATGAAATGTATAGATAATTGTTGGTTTTTTGGCCTTAATCTATGTTTTCATGATTTAATCAACCTAATCTTAATTATAATCAATGTAGAATAGTACACATTATGCATGACATATATATTGTATTGTGCTAACTTCAACAGGTGATCAAGACTCAAGAAAGAAAATATTCAAGTCAAGACATGTAATCAACCTCATTGAAGACATGAAATTGGTATTTCTTTTGAGTCTTAGGAATTATGTGTACTTAAGCATACAAGAGTAAATAACCAATCAAACACACAATAAGTTCCTTAGAGAAGTCATACACAAAGTTTCACATCAATTGGACTTCAATAGATCACCCAAACTAGGACCGGAAAACACTTAAAACAAACCTGATCTGTCAGTGCCAAATCGGTCGACTGGAACGAGTTCTACGTTCGACCGATTGGGTCTGTTAATACTGTTAGCCTAAGTGTTGGGCTGGTTGACCGTTTGAGCCATTTCGTCTGACCGTTTACACATGTCACATGACCGTTAGATTTGTCATTTTCTATAACGGTCGGATTTCCCAAAACCTAAATTTACCAGACTTTTGGTCGACCGATATATACCTAGTGGTAGACCAATTAAACAAACCTTGGTCGCCCTGAACACTCTGGAAGTTTCCGGTCAAACGTCTCCTAGATCGCAGTCGACCAAAACTCATTTTCTACTTGAACCCAGAAGTTCCTGGAAATTTCCGGTCGAATTGACCATTCGCTTAGTTTGACCGATCCATCTTTTACCAGACCAAAACCCTTAGAACGGTTGACCGATCCCTAATTTAGTTTGACCATTCACTTAAGTGAACTTAAGTTATAGCCAGATTAGACCGGTCGGTCGACCAATTTGCCTAATTCGGTCGACCAATTTTGTTCTAAACTGCGACCTGCACTTCACTGTTTTGTGTTTTTTACACAATCACTTACCTCTTTAATCACAATGGCTATAACACCTTAGGAGCTTATAAATAGATATTGCCAAGACACAATTTGACATCTCTTACCCTCCAAATTGTCCAATATATCTAAGAGAAACTCCCAAGCTCCAAATTCCTCAATCCTACTCTCCAAGCCAAACTTCTACACTTTAGATCATTGCCCCATCATACTCTAAGTGTGCTCAAGTTAAAGAGTGAGTGATCCACTCAAACATTGTCTGTAAAGAAGCAAGGACTTCGGTGAAAGTCCAAAGTGTTCCCTCTTAGATTGTGAGAGGAAGAAATCAAGCTAGCGAGGTTGTTCGCGGAGCTTGTGGTGTAAAAGACTTAATCTCGGCCCGGAACGAGATTGATAGTGAAGAGTTAGGTGGAGCTCAAGGGAGATAGAGCGGAGATTGCAAGAGAGGAAGTGGGCGGGAGACCGAACCTCTATAAAAACTATCGGGTCATCTTTTGGTTTGCATTGTCTTCTTTATTTGTTTTTGTTTTTATTCCGTTGCATCTTTGATTGATTAAACAAGTAGGGAATTAGTTTAAAAGTGATTAGAAGTAAGCCATACACGATCCTACAATAACCTTATGACCCTAATCAACGAAAATCCTAATATTCTATTTTGTGCCGCTCTTCTTCTTCGTCCATTCCAAACCTTAACCCTATATCAAAGCTCCTGAGACCTCTTGTCTCAGTTCTTGGGCCAGGGTTTTTTTCCACTCATGGTATCAGAGACTTCCTGGTGAGATATACTCTTTAAAGCTACCAAAATGACACCAACGAACCAGTCCACTCCCAAAACCTACCCTCATCGCACCTCCATAAATGTCCCAATCTTTGTCTTAGTCAAGCTTAGCACCTCAAACTACCTCTTGTGGGAGATGAAGATTTTGGGGACATTGAGTCTTTAGGTATGGTAGGCTTCATTTATGGTTCCCTTCCCGGAAAAGGAGATCTTGGAGACTGAGAAAGAGGTAGAGTCCAAACTGGTCGTAAATCCAGAATACGATATCTGGGAATGGTTTGATCGCCTTCTTAAGGCATGGATCAAAAGCACTTTGAATGAGGAAGTGGTGAGCGTAGCCGTCCACCTTGAGTTTGCTCAAGAGGTCTGGGAGGCGCTTAAGCACGAACTCGCCCAAGATTCTGAAGAATGAGAGTTTTATCTCATGCAACAACTCCAGATGTTGAGAAGAAAGAATTTCCAGGATCTAAATGACTATCTCAGACACTTCAAGAAATTGTGTGACGAGTTGGCGGCGATTGGGCAACTGGTGAGGGATCAAACCAAAGTTTTCTGGATGTTGAACGGTCTTGGCCTCGAGTACAATCTGTTCATTACAACTTATCTTAATCCCTTGTTGCCCTCGTATGCAACAATGATGCCTCTTCTCCGAAACTATAAGATGTGCATGCAAATTCACTGTCTCGATGGATACATTCAAATGATCTTTTATGGTCAAAAGAAAGGAGAACGAGGAAAGATAAGAGAGACGGAGGCTTCACTTCCAAAGGTTGATGGTTCAACCCAGCCAACCAAGGTCAACTACCATCAGATCCAAAAGATCATACCCCTGCTTCTTACTCTCATGCTCCTGTAAAGCCTGATAGATCAAACCACAATACAAGGTGTCAGTTGATGGTCTGCCAGATATGTCTAAAATTGGCCATGACGCACTCAAGTGCTGGCATAGGTTTAACCAAACCTATATGTCAAGAGAGCTTCCTTAGGTGCTTGCTGTGATGACTATGAGTGAAGCAGACATTGAATGGTTCCCTGACCTTGGCGCCACCTCTCACATGACAGGTAATGTCGATATGTTGTCTTCCATTACTCCCTATCATGGTCATGAGGAAATCATGGTAGGAGACGACACACTTGTACCTATCACACACACTGGGGATGCTAAGATAAACTATGATCAAGGGAACTTGACACATAAAGATGTGCCTTTAACTCCTAAACTTAAAGCTAATTTACTCTCTGTGAAAATGTTCATAAGGGATTTTCTTTATAATATTGAGTTTTTTGACACTTTTTTACATTAAAAATAGGAATAATGGATCCATTGTTACTATTGGTTTATTAAGTGAACCTTTATATGCTTTGTTTAGTAATGGATATAGAACATTTTTCTCTAATAGGAAAAAATATGTAGACTTGAATACTTGCCATTATAGACTAGGATACCCAACTCTAAAGTCCTCAAACTAAAAAAACCAGGGTTGTATCTCCATTTCCTCTTATACACGTGACCATAATACTTCTATATGAAGTAGTTGTAACATAGGGAAAATCTACCAAACTGCCATTTATTGATTGTTGCGCTATCACTCGTAAACCCATTAATAAAGTACATTATGATTTGTGGGGCCCATCCCCAGTGACTAGTAGAAATAATTTCATATGTTATGTGTGTTTTGTGGATGATTTCACTCGTTATTACTAGTTATTTCCTTTAAAGCAAAGTCTGGATTTTTAAATGCTTTCTCATTTTTAAAAAAATTCATTGAGAGAAAATTTGAAGGTAAAATCAAAACCTTCCAATGTGATGGAGGGGGACAATTTGCTTAAAATGTGTTTTAAAACCACTTACAAGAGAAAGGAGAGAAGACACGACTCATTGTTGATATTGATCTCACTTTCTTGTATAATAGTGGGGTAGCAAAAAGGCTCTGAGTGGAGGCCTTTAATACAGCTTTATATCTTATAAATAGAATTCCTGATTTTGAAGGAAAAGGTCTGTATGTTTACCTTACATTCTAAATCTCCCGAATATCATTGCACGAGAGTGTTTGGTTCTAAATGTTTTCCTTGTCTTAGAGATTATGCTAAGGATAAACTTTCTGAAAGAATCACACCTTATGTGTTCTTGGGGTACAACATAAGGCATAAAGGTTACATGTGTTTTGATTCTTCTAGAAATAAAATGTATATAGGCAGACATGTTATATTTCATGAAAAATCTTTTCCTTATAAAAATCCTCCCTCAATTATGCTTTCTACTGATATTGATACTTGAATAAGCACCTTTTATGATCGACTTGTGAACCCTAAGATAACTCCACACACAACAAAGGTGATCAGGTTCCTCAACCCTCCACATTTATGGAAATGGCTTAGAACCTTCCACCCACATATCATGACCCCCTAACCCCGAGGATCTTGACATTCAAGGGGAGCCTGAGCATACCTATGATATCCCTGAGAATGAGCAACTCCTTGAACTTGAAGGTTCATCCTTAAGTGATAATGAGAATATACAAGACCAATCTCTTGGAGATGGTGAAAATGAGCAAGTTGTAAGTTCTCCTCGCGTTGGCACCATAAACTTAAAGTCTGAGTTGATTAACACAATGTTGAGATTTTTATTTAAACCGCAAGTGCACGGCCGCGTTGAAGCGGTGGCAAGACACAAGGAGGGAGAGATTCTTGTATTTTTGTGATTTTCGATTTAGGGGAAGAAAGAGAGGGAAATAATTTTTGGGTTTTAGATTTTTGGTTTTTTTAATGTTCTAAAGCAAAAACAACAAGACTTAAAAAGAAAATTAATATAGATGAGTCCAGCGGGTGGGAGATATGGATCTTCGAGTTAGATTAGGAGTCACGAAAATTATCATAAATCAAGTGAGATATTAAGTATCGTATGATAATTGATTTAACAAAAACTCATATGATCAAAACACTAACAAGAAGTTAAAATAAAAACGATTCCTCTTCTCTAACCCTAAATCCGTCACTCCCACCCTTTGGAGGGTTTTAGAAACCCATGGGGTGAAGATGAGGAGAAGGGGTCATGGAGATCATCGAGGGATTACAAAAAAGAAATATTACACTAAAACTATAACGTACGAAAATAAATGCAATTATACTAAACATGCAACAAAGTATTCTAAAAAAAAAAAGAATCAAGAACAACTAAATTACTCTTCTGGAATTAAGAACAGGAAATATTAATCTAAAATTAAGCTTACAAAAGACAAAGACAATGGAGAAATAAAAGGGCAGAATTTTATTGCTATAGAAAAAAGTGTCTTGCAACATTGTGTTTAGGGCTATTTATAGCCGATACGAGAGAATCAATTACGCTAAAGGAAAGGACACGTGTTATTACAAGACAGGACGAAAATTGGAGGCGCGGATCGAAGTCCATGCGGCGATTTCGCCGCGTCTTGACCTTTAGATGCGGCGATTCCGCCGCACGGATGGTCCAGATCGTCTTGTGCTTTTGCGGGTGTGTTTTTGGTATGATTTAGGTGGCTTCCACGCATCCGAATTGATTCTTGCATATATTTGGAGATCTGAATTTAATTTCTTCTTGAATACTTCTCCAAAATAGCTTTTTAGTCCTTCTAATTTGCGATCAAGTACCTGGCTCCTTTATGTGATCAATTGGATTTCAACTTGAGCTTGAATCTCTAGCTAATTGGTCTTTGTGATCTATTTGAGTCCACTACATGCGTTTTGGCTCGAATATTGGTAAATTGCATTGTAGCTCCTGAATTCTGCACAATTGCTCAAAACAATACCTTAGTAGCATTTATTTATATAAAAATAATCTAAATGAAAGACATATGATGCAATGTATGCAATGCATCAAATACCCATACACCTAGATTTTGCTAGTCTCGAGCAAAACAAAACATGAAAACTAAAAGTATGAAAGCAGGGAAATCCTAACTCACTTTCGTAGGAATCACGGTTGCACTTAGCATGTGCAACAAGCCTTTAAACCCCTAAGTTTCCTTGGAGGACGAGTTTTGTCTCGTGAGGGTTTTCAGTTGACACACCCACAAAGTCTTTATTCAATGTTTCATTAATAACTCTCAATATCTCCACCTCAACCTTATACATTTCACTTAAAATTCTTGCATGCTCATTATATAAATCAAACTCATAAAAATTCTGACTTGGTCTTTGTTCTTCCAATCATTCACACCACTAACCCTTCTACACATGTTATCACTTAAATTATTTTGCACGCCTCCTCTGGTGGTGAAGTATCATTCGGATCAACCATGGCATGGATCATACTTTTAGCTTTGGGCCTTGAGTATATATTTTTTTTTCTTCCATGATTCAACACATTTGCTTTTTCTGACACTTTTACCCTTTTTGCAATCGTGTAGCGAGTTTGGTCGATAATCCCGAGCTGGCAGACTCAAGTTACCGGGTTTTAAGATACCCCTACGGACCAGTGACTCAAAGGCTTGGGCTTTTGTAATCATTTTGCAAAATGTGCTTTCCTCACTTTATTCCTTTATTTTTACTTTTATTTTCCTCAAGGCTTAATTGCTATTAGAAGTCCACACTTCCCGGTATATTTTCCTCAACCTCTGCTTTTTATCAACCACTTCAAAGATTTGATTCATCCAATTTAAGTGCATACATGTCTTAAGGGTAATGTGTTATTTCTTTGGAACTTAGATTTATGTCATAGTTTCTACAAGCAGAACTATATAATAAGGAACAAAGACTCAATGCAATTTGTACTCGGGTTTTGGTGGTTCAATCTTAAGCTATGTCATGACACATTGATTTTTTTTTTTTTTTTTTTTGGAGAATTATATATAAAAAAAACAGATAGGTAGATAACTTGTCACCCCCCTACACCTATTTCATGCATTGTCCTCAATGTATGCAAAAATTGAATAATATAGGAAATGCAAGAATTAATAAAGTTACCGCCTTCGGGATGACGACTCTCCACGGTCGGAGAGTGCTTTGTTCAGTTTGCTATTGAGGCGCTTCATCCCGCCCCACATTCGGGACCTATGCTCGTCAGAGTTTTCTGGGGTTGACTGAGCCCAGAATGTTGCGGAGTCTTCAGACGACTCACTTGATTGCATAGCATCTTCCATTTCTGGAGGTGTCCACAGGTCCGCTATAGTGCCACGGTAGGAGGATGTCTCTCGTTCCACCGTACAAGGGAGCATGTCGGCTTCGTACACCCAGAAAGACTCATAGGCCATAAAGTGCTTGCAGATAGTGGTGACGAGGCATGGCAGAGATTGGGAGTTGCGTTGGTGGCCTTCTGCAATGGTGGTCAGAAGCCGTCGGCACATACAGTAAGTGCGATCACGGGTCATCAGGGAGTGAACGATGCCCATCTCAACGGTGCGAAAAGAAGTGTTGTGGGTATTACTCGTGACATTTTGGCATGCCCACCTACATGCTGTAAAGACATTCCGGTACATGGATGTGCCCTTGATACCCCGATCACGGCTAAGCACACAATCTGGTCCCATGAGTGACCGATAGAAACTGAGTTCCTCGGATGGCAAAGTGGAGGCCCCTTGTGGTATGTCAGTCAAGTTGGAGATGATGTTGAGGTCAATCGCCCAGACTTTGTTTCTCCAATTCAGTAAAATGTACCCACTGTCCAGGTCTATGTTAGTGATACTGCTATAGAACTCCTCCACTAAGCTAGGGCAGTACACATCATCGTTATTATGGACCAAGTAGCTCCAACTCCGTGCTATGATTTCTTCGTAAAAGTGGGTGCCGTTTTGATCACTAACAAGCAACGGGTGGAAGTTCTTCTCAGGAAACACCATGGTGATAGAATACTGCTAAAGTGGTATATGTTAGATTTAGAAAAATAAGTCATGTATTTCCACCGTTTTCCACAATAAGTCATGTGCCAATAATGAATTTTTTTTTTTTCGGTTTTTTTTTTTCGTTTTTTTTTTTTGAGAAATAAACTAAAACTTAATCAGAATGAGGAATTGCGTGTAAAAACACGACTTCCTCTGCAACATTGGAGGGACGATTTAAGTAGGGCTTCAATCGATGCCCGTTAACTTTAAAGTTTTCACCGTTCTCCGGATTACTGATCTCAACCGCTCCGTGAGGGAAAACAGTTTTGATCATGAAAGGGCCGGTCCAACGACTCTTTAGTTTGCCGGAAAAGAGATGAAGGCGAGAGTTATAGAGAAGGACCAACTGTCCAGGAGAAAAAGATTTCCTAACGATGGATTTATCATGAAAAACCTTGGTCTTTTCCTTATAAATTTTAGCATTCTCATAAGCCTCATTTCTTATTTCCTCAAGCTCAACTAAATCCAATTTTCGAGCATTACCAGCTGCCTCTAAATCCATATTTAGTTGCTTAATAGCCCAAAGGGCTCTATGCTCCAATTCGACCGGTAAGTGGCACGCTTTTCCAAAGACTAACCGGTAAGGGGACATTCCTAAATTGGTCTTGAAAGCGGTCCGATAGGCCCACAACGCATCATTAATTTTTACAGACCAATCCTTACGTGAGGCATTAACCGTTTTTTCCAGAATTTGCTTGATTTGTCTATTGGAGACCTCAACTTGTCCACTTGTTTGAGGGTGATACGGGGTAGCTAACTTATGAGTTATGGAATATTTTCTCATCAAAGCTTCAAATGATCGATTACAAAAATGAGTACCCCGGTCACTGATAATGGTACGTGGAGTACCGAATCGGGAGAAAATATTCTCCTTCAGAAATTTGACAACAACTTTGTTGTCATTGGATTTTGTGGGGATAGCCTCAACCCACTTGGACACATAGTCCACAGCTAGCAAGATATACTCCTTCCCAAAAGACATTGGAAACGGGCCCATAAAATCGATACCCCAAACATCGAAGATATCAACTATGAGAATAGGGTGTAGAGGCATCATGTCTCTACGAGAGAGTTTTCCTAGCATTTGACATCTAGAGCAAGAATTACAAAATGCAAATGCATCCTTAAATAGGGTGGGCCAATAAAATCCACACTGTAAAACTTTGGCCGCAGTTTTCTTAGCTCCAAAATGTCCTCCACATGCTTGGTCATGACAAAAAGATAGAATACTTGCAAATTCCTCCTCAGGAACACATCTTCTAATGATTTGATCCGAACAATACTTGAAAAGATATGGGTCATCCCAATAAAAATTCTTTACTAGGGACCTAAATTTGGCTTGATCGTTCTTAGACCATTCAGTCGGGGTCACCCCAGTTACTAAGAAATTGACTATATCGGCGAACCATGGTTCGCCAGACACAGCCATAATCTGTTCATCCGGAAAGTTCTCATTCACTGGTGTGTTATTCACTGGGATAAGAGGAATTCTAGACAAGTGATCGGCGACTACATTTTCACAACCCTTTTTATCACGGATTTCGACATCAAATTCTTGCAGTAGTAAGATCCAACGCAATAAACGCGGCTTGGCATCCTTTTTGTTCACTAAATGTCTTATTGCCGCATGATCCGTGTAAATAATCACATGTGTGCCTATCAAATATTGTCGAAATTTTTCCAAGGCAAAAATGACTGCTAGAAATTCTTTCTCAGTTACCGTGTAGTTCAATTGGGCATCATTCAATGTTTTACTAGCATAATATATCACGTGAGGTTTCTTTTCAATTTTCTGACCCAACACCGCTCCTATGGCGTAATCCGATGCATCACACATTATCTCAAAGGGTTGGGTCCAATCGGGTGAATGAATAATGGGTGCCGACGTTAATTCCCTCGTAAGGTGGTTAAAGGACTCCAAACATTTATCAGAAAATTCAAACTTAGAGTCCTTCGCTAATAATTCAGTCAATGGTCTAGCCACCTTACTAAAGTCCTTGATAAACCTTCGATAGAATCCGGCATGCCCTAAAAATGAACGAATCTCTTTGACATTTGTTGGTGGAGGGAGATGCTTAATCAAATCCACCTTGGCTTTATCCACTTGAATGCCATCCTTAGACACAATGTAACCAAGTACTATTCCATTCTTAACCATGAAATGACATTTTTCCCAATTTAAGGTCAAGTTCTTCTCCTTACATCTTACTAGTACTAATTCCAAATGGTTCAAACAATTGGCAAAAGTGGGACCAAAGACAGAGAAATCATCCATGAAAATTTCCATGAAGTTATCCACCATATCAGAGAAGATGCTAACCATACATCTTTGAAATGTGGCAGGAGCATTGCACAAGCCAAAGGGCATGCGACGGAAAGCAAACGTGCCGAATGGGCACGTGAAGGTAGTTTTCTCCTGATCCTCAGGAGCGATAGGAATTTGGTTATAGCCGGAATATCCATCCAGAAAACAATAATACTCATATCCGGCCAACCGTTCTAACATTTGATCTATGAAAGGAAGAGGGAAGTGGTCCTTACGGGTTGCAGAATTCAGTTTCCTATAGTCAATGCAAATCCTCCAACCTGTTTGGATACGGGTCGGGACTAACTCATTAAGCTCATTCTCAACTACCGTAACTCCAGATTTCTTAGGGACAACCTGAACAGGACTAACCCACGCACTATCGGATATAGGGTATATAATTCCATTGTCCAACCACTTAAGTATTTCCTTTTTGACCGCCTCAGTTAGGACCGGGTTAAGCCGCCTTTGCGGATCCCTACGGGGTTGAGTATTATCTTCCAAATGGATCCTATGTTGGACTATAGATGGGCTAATCCCCTTGATATCGGTCATGGTCCATCCAATAGCTTCTTTATTCCTACTGAGGACTCTCAACAATTCATTCTCTTGATTGGGGGTCAAATCCGATGCTATGATAACTGGGAGGGTGGATGAGGGTCCTAAAAATGCATACTTCAATGTAGTAGGGAGGGGCTTCAACTCTAGTGATGGTGGTTCTTGTAGTGAAGGTTTGGATTGAGGTCTTGGTTCGGCTAAAAGTCCACCTAAGGCTGACCAATTGGGTGAAGATCGATTCGAACCCATATAATTGATTTGGTCACAAATTGTGCCCTCACCACTCAGGTTCTTTTGAAAATCAACTTCATCCAATTGGGTGAAATTTAAGTAATCCGAAATCAGCTCATCTTCACTACAATCCTGAATGTAATTCAATTCACTCGATTCATCAGAGAAAATTCCAGGTTGCTTCCCTAAGTTAAAAATATTTAGCTCAGCTGTCAAATTCCCAAATGACAATTTCATCAATCCATTCCTACAATTGATTAGGGCATTGGAAGTGGCTAAAAAAGGTCTTCCTAAGATCACAGGAATTTGATTGCTAGGGTTAGCAACAGGCTCCGTGTCTAAGACAACAAAGTCCACAGGAAATATGAATTCACCCACTTTGATCAGAACATCATCAACCACACCTCTAGGAATCTTAACAGATCTATCAGCCAATTGGAGTGTGGTCCTAGTCTGTTTAAGGTCTCCTATATCCAATTCTTTATATACAGAGTAGGGAAGCAGATTAACACTAGCACCCAAATCCAGCAAGGCCCTATTGATTAAGGTGTTACCAATTACACATGAAATAGTCGGACAACCAGGGTCTTTATATTTGATTTGTGTGGGTTGGGTTAACACAGAGCTTATATTTGCAGTTAAGAATGCTCTTTTTGGTACTTGTGTTTTCCTCTTCTTGGTGCATAAGTCTTTTAAGAATCTTGCATAAGGTGGAATTTGTTGAATAGCTTCTAATAAGGGGATGTTTACCTTTACTTGCTTAAAGACTTCCAACATTTTCTCCATTTGATTTGTATGATTCTTATTAAGTCTATTAGGGAATGGTGCTTTAGGAATGAATACTCTTTCAGGTTCAGTGGGTTCAATTTCAATTGGTTCCTCAGATTGAATTGATGGCTCATTGGATGGCTCAGGTGTGACAGAATTATTAGACTCATTAGCCAAGGGGTGAGTGACATTGTTATTAACAGATTTTCCAGATCTTAATGTAAGTATAACATTAATGTGTTGATTTTGCTCTTCTTCTTGAACCATATGAACTGGTCTGTTGTTATTGTTCACATTAGGAGGTGGTGCATTATGTGGTACATTAGGTGGAGGCCTAATGTGTTGAGGAGTGAATGGTTGAGGATTAAATGGTTGAGGTGGTTGATATGGCATATGTTGATGTGGTTGATATGTCATATGTTGATTATGTGGATTGTTAATTCTTGGGTTCACCTCGGGTTGGCTTGGGAATCTTCCTCTTTCTCTTTCACCTACAACTTGTGCTAATTGACTTACTTGAGTCTCTAGCTTTTGAAAAGATTGAGTAGTTGTTTGAACAAATGTTTTCATTAAGTTTTCCAAATCAGTTAATCGGCCATCACTATTATTGTTGTTGTTGTTTGAATACATTTGTTGTCTAGGTGGTTGGCCTTGCTGAGGCATGGGTGCATGATTTGAACTCCCTTGGCTCCATGAAAAATTGGGATGGTTGCGCCAACCTGGATTTTAGGTTGACGAATAAGGGTCATTCCTAGGACGATTAAATGCAGCATTCACTTGTTCCATGTCCAAAGAAATGTGTGCACACTCCTCCAAAACATGACCGGTTTGACCACACCTAGAGCAAGAAACAGAAGAGATTTGATTTACTGGGGGTCGGGTTTGAAGCTCTAGGGTTTCCATCCTACGCATAAGGGTGGCTAATTTCGCTTCAGTAGCTATAGAAGCATCTACAGCTAAGACACCTGATCTGGATTGATTTGCTATTCTAGATCCAATACTTGGGTTGGTCGGTGCCCTAGCAGTGTCCCATTGCATACTATTATCAGCCAAGTCTTCAAGAAAAATCCAAGCATCATTCTCATTTTTGGACATAAAGCTTCCTTGGCTTACAGATTCTAGCATAACTCTAGATGTAGGTGTCAATCCCTCATAGATAATTTGGCACAATTGCCATCTTGGGATTCCATGATGAGGGCATTGGGTCAGAAGGTGCTTAAATCTTTCTAAATAGGAATAGAATGGCTCGCTCTCAGATTGAACGAATGCACAAATTTCATTCCTAATCCTAATAGTCTTATGGTTGGGGAAATATTTCTTTAAAAACACTTGAACAAACTCAGCCCAACTCCTAATGGATCTTTCGGCTAGACTATATAGCCATTTTTTAGCGTCGTCCTTCAGTGCTAGAGGCACGAATTTAAGACGCACTGCCTCCTCAGGGATATGCTGGTAATGCATAAGGGAGCAGATTTCCTCAAATTCTCTAAGGAAGAGATATGGATCTTCCTTAGAGGTGAACTTGGGCAACATACTCAGGTATTGTGCTTTGAGTTCGAAGTCGCGACCCGGTATGGTGGGCATAACGATGCACGATGGCTGAGCAGTCATCGTTGGGTAGCACCGATCCCTCAGAGTCATAGGTGGTGCAACAGGTGGATCCACTACATTCTCACCCATTGGATCCGGGTGAGGTGGTGCAACAGGTGGATTGGGGCTAAGCTCTAGACTGGAATCTAGATGAACTCGTGAGAGTCGATTGCTCAAGTCCCGAACCCAAATCTGAGTGCACCGGTTTGAATTAAATTTTTTTTATTTTTTTTTTCAAAAAAAAAAAAAAAGAAAAAGAAAAAGAAAAAGAAAACAAACAATAGAAGGGGAAAAGATGAGAAAGGAATCCTAATCTAGAGAATTGAGGTGAGAAGAGAAAGACGACTCAGATGAGAAGGGAAACTTAACTCTAAAAGATAGATGAGAGGGTTGGTCAGAAGTTTCCTAAGCAAGCACGGTTCAAACAATCCTAGACCTAGTGTAGCTTAAGTCTAGACGACTCCTAACTGGTTGAGTCGAATTGATTTGCTTGATTCACCTCCCTCACTAATCAAACCAACTTGGCCAGGCCGTGTATAGCTAGTGGGGGCGCTTCCGACAGAGTCGGTGCCAATTAGACAACCACTTCGCTTGGAAGACTTTCGTCAACACAAAAACACTTTCTAGACACCAAATTAAATTCGATCAGCTTCAAGTCATAGCAAGTCAAACCAATCTTCTCCTTAATTTAGTCCGAATCCTTAGGGGCCAATGTCTAATTGATTTTAATTTTAAAGCTTGGGTGACACTTTAGGATTGTTATTTGTGGGCCACGGAAGGGTGATGAAATCCCCACCGTATCTTTTCCTACGGAGTTGCCCTTAAGATAGTTTAACTTAAATCTAGCAAAGATAATCAAACATTGGTCTTTAGTGGGGGACAATTGCAAGGGTTATATGCAACTAATTTATATGCTTAAATGCAATCGATAAAAAAAACCGCGCACGTACCTTGCCTCCAGCACTCTTCAACAATGAATTGATTTGCAAAATTTAGCATGCATAATGCGAGAAAATCTCTAAATGATGCATGCACTAAGGCCTTTCTAATTTTGCAAAAATTTTAGGTCACAAGTTGAATTAGTGTCAATTATGGAAGTTTGCCCTACACATGCAATTCTACCAAGAAGGAAATTTTTTCGAAAATAGAAATTTCGAGGAAAAGGCAACAAAGGTTACCTACGCACGCTCAGTCGGGTTCGCCGCCCGCTCTCGACAATTTCCAGCTTCTCTACGCGTCCACCCAGAGATTGTGCGCGTCCAGAAAAAATTTCAAGCTGAGATCTCCAACCCGTGCGGCGTTTCCGCCGCAAACTACACTTATGGTGCGGCGATTTCGCCGCTTGGTCACCTTGGATTGCGTCCGGATTTTTGCGTCGTCTCTAATACTTTCTGAAAAGCACAGAGAAAACGTTAGATCACGATAAATCAAAATTCAAACAAACCAAACAAAAATCACAAAAAAAACTTGGAATTCTCGTCGCCTCCCCGGCAACGGCGCCAAAAACTTGTTGAGATTTTTATTTAAACCGCAAGTGCACGGCCGCGTTGAAGCGGTGGCAAGTACGGGTCGAACACAAGGAGGGAGAGATTCTTGTATTTTTGTGATTTTCGATTTAGGGGAAGAAAGAGAGGGAAATAATTTTTGGGTTTTAGATTTTTGGTTTTTTAATGTTCTAAAGCAAAAACAACAAGACTTAAAAAGAAAATTAATATAGATGAGTCCAGCGGGTGGGAGATATGGATCTTCGAGTTAGATTAGGAGTCACGAAAATTATCATAAATCAAGTGAGATATTAAGTATCGTATGATAATTGATTTAACAAAAACTCATATGATCAAAACACTAACAAGAAGTTAAAATAAAAACGATTCCTCTTCTCTAACCCTAAATCCGTCACTCCCACCCTTTGGAGGGTTTTAGAAACCCATGGGGTGAAGATGAGGAGAAGGGGTCATGGAGATCATCGAGGGATTACAAAAAAGAAATATTACACTAAAACTATAACGTACGAAAATAAATGCAATTATACTAAACATGCAACAAAGTATTCTAAAAAAAAAAGAATCAAGAACAACTAAATTACTCTTCTGGAATTAAGAACAGGAAATATTAATCTAAAATTAAGCTTACAAAAGACAAAGACAATGGAGAAATAAAAGGGCAGAATTTTATTGCTATAGAAAAAAGTGTCTTGCAACATTGTGTTTAGGGCTATTTATAGCCGATACGAGAGAATCAATTACGCTAAAGGAAAGGACACGTGTTATTACAAGACAGGACGAAAATTGGAGGCGCGGATCGAAGTCCATGCGGCGATTTCGCCTCGTCTTGACCTTTAGATGCGGCGATTCCGCCGCACGGATGGTCCAGATCGTCTTGTGCTTTTGCGGGTGTGTTTTTGGTATGATTTAGGTGGCTTCCACGCATCCGAATTGATTCTTGCATATATTTGGAGATCTGAATTTAATTTCTTCTTGAATACTTCTCCAAAATAGCTTTTTAGTCCTTCTAATTTGCGATCAAGTACCTGGCTCCTTTATGTGATCAATTGGATTTCAACTTGAGCTTGAATCTCTAGCTAATTGGTCTTTGTGATCTATTTGAGTCCACTACATGCGTTTTGGCTCGAATATTGGTAAATTGCATTGTAGCTCCTGAATTCTGCACAATTGCTCAAAACAATACCTTAGTAGCATTTATTTATATAAAAATAATCTAAATGAAAGACATATGATGCAATGTATGCAATGCATCACACAACCATGAGTCCACACTCAGGTGCAGGATCTACACATGTGGAACCCACCATTGAGTCTGTAGGTGACATCACACATGCTCATTCTCATCAGATGGCAACCAGGTCAAAAACAGGTATCGTAAAACCCAACCCTAAGTATGCTTTACTTCATCAAACTGTGTGTCTTCCTTAGGAACCATCAATAATAGAAGAGGCACTTGCGGACCCTGGGTGGTGCCAAGCCATGCATGAAGAGATGAATGCTCTTCAACAAAATCAAACCTGGGAGCTTGTACCAAGAAAGTCAGGCATCCACACTATTGGTTGTATGTGGGTATTTAGAGTCAAATTAAAATATGATGGGTACCTTGATAAACTAAAAGCTATACTTGTAGCTATATACATGTTACAAGCAGATTCAAGGAATAGATTATCTTGAAAATTTCTCTCTTGTAGTTAAGTTTACTACTATTATATAGACTTGTTCTGAGCATTGAAATCATGCATAATTTGCCTCTAAATAAGTTAGATGTGAAAAACACATTTTTACATGACACTATTGAAGAAGAAGTCTATATGTCACAAGATCTTGGTTTCATTGATTCTACTAAACCTAGATATGTATGCAAATTAAAGAAATCATTATATGGTTTAAAGCAATCTCCTAGAGCATGATATGATAGATTTGCTTACTTCCTATTTACTAAAAGCTTTTACACTAGTAATTCAGATGATTCTCTTTTTTTGTCACACTCATGGACCTCTTTTTTCCCTTATTTATATGGATGTCTGGATGACATCATCAACAGTAGTGAAAATCATTTAGCCGTTGACTCTCTCATTCATGATCTCACAAATGAATTTTGCATAAAAAACTTAGGTCCATTGCATCATTTCTTAGGCATTGAAGTCACAAGAACTCCTCATATGCTAATCTTGTCTCAACAACATTATGCAACAAGTATTCTCAAGAGAGCTAATATGTTGCATGTTAAATACATTAACACTCCTATGCCTGCTAGGTTGAATAAAGTACAGGACAATGATATCTTTCATGATCCTACCTTATATAGGCATATTATTGGTTCTCTTCAATACTTGTGTATCACTAAACCAAATGTCACATTTTCTGTTAACATCCGATGGCAGCATATGCAACCAACTATATCACGATCTAGTGCGGAGGCTGAGTACAAAGCTATGGTTGTTGCAACAATTGAGATCACTTGGATAACCTTTATCCTAAGAGACATGGGAGTCTTTCTATCTCAGCCCCTACTTTATTTTGTGACAACATTAGTGCTTTACACTTATCCATCAATCATGTTTTCCATGCTAGAACTAAACACGTGGAGCTCGATTACCATATTGTAAGAGAGAAGGTGGCTCGAGGGCAGCTGATTACCAAGTTTATTCCATCTAAATTGTAGGTCGCTGATTTGTCACCAAGACTCTACCCAAGGAACCCTTCCATCGTGCTTTACCCAAACATAACCTCCTTCCCCGGCTAAGTTTAAAGGCGAGTGTTAAGACTCCAAACCCAGGATGCATGTAGACCCTATGTCCAATTCAGCCCATGATGAGAGAGGATCCCATGAAACACAAATTGTGAAGCCAAGCACAAGTGCTAACCAGGTTGAGATACTCAAATCAGATAAATCCAACACTAGGCTCGAGTTTCACTTGATGCACAAAGTGGTGATTGCATTGTTCATGATATTGGATTAAATTCTGAGGCGAACTTGCACGAGTTCAAAACTTATGTACTCGACAATGCGGAGAGACTCTGGGTTGATCATGTGGGTATGTTGAAGTCTGGATTTATTCGATTTATCGAATCCATGTATACTTAGTTGGTTGATGTTTGTAAAACGTTAAATCTATTTAGTTTGAGTAGATTTGGGTGATCCATACCCGAGCATGAGATGTATAAATACTCTGTAAACCTCATCACCCTAATCAACAAAAATCCTAATATTCTATCTTCCACCACTCTTCTTCTTCTTCATCCCTCCCAAGCCCTAACCCTAGATCAAAGCTCCCGAGAAATCTTGTCTTAGTTCTTGAGTTTGGTTTTTGTGTCCGTGCATATCCACCTTCCTTTGGAGGGTGGAATTGATGATATTAGCTTTAGTAACTTAGTTTTAATGATTATACTTTATCTAATCTTAATCACTAAAGTATTAGATGCAAACTTGTCTTAAATTTCAATTGCCATTACATAAATTAGTCTTGATTAGACTTTAGACCTTCACATTTCCCATTAGACATATCGTTTAGTGGTTTTTTCCAATGCCACAAAGAGACGAAAGTCTACAAATGAAACCTTTGAGTTGGAACTATCAAAGATTGGGTTGTGCAACCGGTCCGACCCGGACCGGACCGGAACCAGAACCGGATTGGGTCCGAACTCCGGACTGAAGATCGGACCGGTTGGTCCGAGTTTTTTACCTTAAAATTAAAATATAAAAAAAATCAGACCAATCCGGACCGGACCAGAATCGAATTGGCTCCGGTTCCTGGACCAAAGACCGGTCTGGTCCAAAAAACCAGACCGGTTGTTATTCAGCCCTAGTCAAAGAGGTGGGAGCTCCTTGGCGGTTTAACTTTTGAGAAATCTTATAAGATAATCTACTCCCGATATTGTACATACATGAAAAACGCATTATAAAGATATAGAGTCTCATATGATGCTTGTACGACTATAGTATCAAGGTTATTTTGCAATTTCATCCTGAGACAAATTTGGTGAGAAGTAGTTGTTATAGTAGCTATTTAGTTGTTGTGAATAAAAAGTTTCATTGTTCGTTTACTCTATTGCCCATTTAGTTTATTTCGGTGAAATTTCTTGCATTTGGGAGTTGCAGTTTACTCAAACGCCGGATGCCAATGCAATCAGAAAATACTCTTTGCTACTGTTTGAAAACACTATTATCATAATCAAATTTAATAGAAATACATGATTGCTATTAAGCATGATTATTTTACTGAATTGCTAAACATCGCCCCAAAATTACTTAAATCGCTCCTTGAAATTACCAAATTGCACTTCCTCCTATTTTTGCTTATATATTTCACCATTTCACTCTTTTCTCACAACTTTCTCTTCCTATACCTACTACAGAAGATCACGAATGTCTCGGAGGCCAGACAAGCAGCCATCAGTTCCCCTGGTGTACCCGTATACGGTAACATTACGTATTTTATTTGTTTTAAAATAAAAAAAAATTAAAAGAATTGGTGGGCGTCCGCGGGAGACGCCCCGCGCATGGGGCGGGCGTCCGAGGGAGCCGCTCCCCCCATGGGAGGATATGTTAAGGGTGATCCCGGTTGACATCCCGACCCCAGAGCATGCGGTGCGGTCTGCGACTGCAGCGACGTACGACGTTAGGTTCCCCGCTTCGACAGCAGAATCGACTTGGCGGACATTTCCGAGATCATGCCGATTGTTCCTTGGCGACTGCAGACGTAGTCGCAACCCCTCCGAGTGTGATGCACGTTATCTTGATTGGTTTGGTAGTTACTCACATCCTGTCATCATCCGTGATCCACTACCGGAAGATCGACCACGACCTATGCTCCCTCTACCTGAAGATCGACCACGACCTCGCTCAGCATACTCAAACGCACTAGGGTCCCGTCGTGTCGACTTTCCCCTTGGTCGACCTCGTAGCTTTGTTTTTTCTGCAGTCTCTCTCAAATTCGAATGTTCAGGGTGTAGCTGCTCGAATAAAACCCGAGAGGCAGATCAAATTACGGTAGGGTCACTTCCTGCAATCTCATCAACCAGGTTACGAAAATGTTCGACGTCTTGAGCTGCCTGAGACACAAACTCTGGGTTCTCGGCTCCTTCCCCAATGACAAGTGTCCTCCAGAACGGATGAATCTGCTCTAAGTAAATTCCGTTGTCTGATTCAAGACATCCGCGGATGGTACATGCGCAAGGTATCCCATGAGAAGTCAGAAAAGCGCACTCACAACGATATTCAACTTCATCATCTAACTGTTGCATTCTCTTCACCTCCCGACTCAGCAATTGCAAGCAGTGATGCGAAACTCGACCATTTATGTGACGATATAGAGGATGTCCGAAATTAGTCAAATTTCGCCGTCTCGAGTCTTCAAGAAAGTTTCGAATATTCGTTAGCTGCTTTTCAATAGCCGCGTTAACGCGCTCGAAAAAAGTGTCCAGAGCTGCAGTCGATATAGAAATCCACTCTTTTAGAGCCGAACGAGCACTTTCGACCCTACAATTCGTGGTGTTCCCAAAATGAAGGACTTTGTTCGTCCAATTCAGCACAAACTTTTCTTTATGCACCAACCACGTGGTGTCCAGATACTTCGTGATATCCGGCCACGATCTATACAAATCTTTCAGAGCATACAAAGTTCTATCATACTCGGCTTCTGAAGTAGAAAGCATGATTTTCCTCCATCTTCCATGCCTCAAAGTCTCTGTCATCTGCTTATTCTTGCCGAATACGTGGTATGCGTAGTTCAATACGTCTTTGTTGATGTGCCATGTGCAGAGTAAATGAGCAGAGTCAGGAAAAACCTCTCTCACCAGTCGCAGAATGCCTAACTCCAGGTCTGTTATTATTGCAGTCGGGCTGACAGTCCCCAATAACAGATCTCGCAACTTCTCCATCACCCACAGATAACTGGAGTAAGATTCATCCATCAAAATCGCATATCCGATAAGGAAATTCATGTTTGTTGGTGTGACCCCAATCATTTCGAACAAAGGCATCTTATACTTGTTCGTCTTGTAAGTCGAATCCATGCAGATAACGAAAGGATATGTCCGCAACAACTGGACTGACGTCGGATGTGCCAAAAACGCGTGAGTGACGACATTAGTTTCTGGATCCGCCATAATCCAATGTAAGTACTCACACTGCACTGCTTGATAGAGAAATTGCTAGACGGGATTCCGGTCTTGAGATTTTGTCGTCCTCATGTAATCTCTGAAATTATAAATATGCCTTTGATTTGGATTGTCCTCCGGGAATTTTTCTTTTACTGCCTTCAAGATGTTCCGTGGTTTTGCTTGCGCCTCCGTCATATCACGAACAATCTTCTTTGCCCCAGCACTTAGACCACTAATTTGACGATGACCCTCTAGATAAACTGTCAGTCTGTGGTTGTGATGTCCGTGACCACTATTATAAACCACAACCCATCCATCATGATCTCGTCGCTCCACCACTTTTATTAAGAAACGATAACCGCAACCCTTTCTTTTGGTGTTTCTTCGAAGTGCAGTATCCATATCCCGAGACTCCATTTGATTTCGCCGGTCGCATCTCAAATAACAATCCATCCGACTATCTGATCTTGTTTTCTACGACGACACGACCAAAAAAAACCCAGCTTCGATAGCTACTTGTTTGACCCATTTACTTGCTTCATCGATTGTTGCAAAGATTTGTGCAGTTTGAAATAGCTCACTGTAATCCACTCCATCACCACCGAAATCTTCCAACGGAACCTACAAAAATAAAATCGAAATTAAAAAAACAAAAAAAACAAGGCGTCTTGATAAGCCGCCTGCCCCATGGGTGGGGCGTCTGTGTTAAACGCCCTCCCCAAGGGTCATGCGTCTGCGTAGGACGCCTGACCCAAAGGGAGGACGTCTACGCAAGACGCCTCTCCCATGGGGTAGGCGTCTGCGTTAGACGCCTCCGCCAAGGTGAGGACGTCCTACGCAGACGCCCTCACCTTGGGGGAGGCGTCTAATGCAGCCGCCCCACCCAAATTGTGCCCCGCGCCTGGTTTACCTCACCGGATGCATCACCCTCGTCAGACATTTTCGTGGTGTTTTTACTGATAAATTATGAATAGACAAGACCGTAGGGCTAATTTATAGACACGGAACGATATGAGTATTAAATATATTATTAAGGGTAATTTGGTAATTTCAATGGACAATTTAAGTAGCTTTGGGGTGACGTTTAGTAGTTCCCTTATTTTATAAATACCATGCATTCATGTTGGCCATCGTCCTTTCTTTCTCTCGATCATACATTGGGGGAATTAAAGGGTACGTTGTGAAATAGATGATGCTGTTCATGACTTATGAATGAGAGAAGGTGCATCCATCCCTTTTTGTCATCGCTTGCACCTACAATGTCATGATCACATTGGTTGACCTTTTTGTGTAGTCCAATGGACGGTTACCTCTCGAACGAGAAATGGTAGAAATAAGGAAAACTTCTCCGCCCTTTGGATCAGACAATTTATGGAGGAAATCATGTTTACAATTTACAGTACTGAAGAAGAATATAGCCAAAAGGAATAGGTCGTGCCTCAGAGCATTGATTTACTTCAGTTTGTTCTTTTATTATGAATCAAATTCCTAAGAAACAAATTGTATTAATTTGAAAATAACTTCGCATAATACCAAATCTTACCTTTCAAATGTGATTCCAACAACTCTTTGTTAACTCGGATATCAATTTATTATTCTTTAGCTGTCCTAACATTGGTGAGCATAACCTGTTTCCTTAAGATTCCACTTGAAACGTATATCTTCAATCATGACTAACTTCAAAATTTAGATCCCAACTAAATTAAGGAAACCCTACACCATCTAACTTGGTCAAGCATAGCTTACACTAACATTCCAAGATTAAAGAGCCAAACACTTGCACAGTGGAAGCAAGAATATCCTACTAACCCGGCAACTAACTCAGTGGGTCAGCTTTGTTTCCCCCAACCAAGACCAACAGCCGAAGCTTGTACTAACATATGATGGGCCCAACCTATGATTACATGCCAAAATTTTCATACTTTTAACTCATTTGTTCTTTCTATGTCATAATTTTCATAGGTGTTGTGCATTTTCTTGAATTCAAATCTTGTAAGAATTAAATTAAAATTAACCTAAATGATCACATCAACAACCCATAGTATGCTACTACCAATCTAAAAACAAGTTTCAATAACAACTCGATCAAAATGTACGTGCTACATTGAGCACTTTTAAAAGTGGGACAATTGAGATCCAGATGGAGTCGCAAGTTGGTTGTGCTTTGCCATTTCAATGGATGTCTAGTTGTCAACATAGAAACACTAGGAAACCGATGGAATCATCTCACGTTGGGATGGATAGAAGGAGAGAGATAAGGAAATTAAGGAAACCAATAAGGCATCGACCATCTAGTCTTTGCACTCTATCATTCATACCACCACCACACTGGCCCCAAAATGAGTTGGAATATTGACTAAGGGCGATGCTAGGAATTGAAATGGGAGGTCAGAATTTGTAAAGAGGTAGAGATATAAGGGGCTGAAAATCTAAGGGGATCAAAATGTAAGGAAATTTAAAAGAAATTCAAGAATAATTCGGAGATCCATAGAAACCAACATGTGCATCCGATTTCAAAAATATCCAAGGAGGTTACTTGACCCCCTTTGGCTCAAGGTGGTCCTTTGAACTAATACCAATCTAATCAAGGATGCTTTATTTGTATTTATCCTTGTAATACCGCAAACTAATATAAAAATCGGAAACAATACATGTGAATAGTGGAGTTCAACTATTAGCATGCTTAAATGTCGTACCCCAACATCCTTGTGGTCCAACTCAACTCTGCTTGCGTCGCCCTGGCCAAGCTTATAGATTTTCCTTTTTTATTTAACTCACACCACTTTCCTTTCACTCAAGCCTCAACGAGGGCTCTATGCTATGTGTTTCTATCCAAAAGTGACAATTAGGGTGTTCTGTTGCTGGTAGTTTCTTTTGAAACTTTAAACATCCAAGTTTCGTGTGTGTTATCTCCTAAATTTAAATCAGGATAAGGCTTATCATCGACATCACCATGCACCTAATTTTTTTTATTTTAGACAACCCCAAAGTTCTCTTATAACAACAACCCAAACAATTGTGGTTTCCCACACTCCAGTCGGGAACAAACCGACATCTCACAACCTAGCGTCGACTTCCTAACGTGGGATAGTTAGTGCCAATTTAACATTTTATGTGAAAAACTAGGCATTCATGTTATATCTTAACCCTTGTTAGTGGGTTAATTGGTGCTTAGGTGTTTGACTGGGGAGAGATTGGTTTGGAGAGCTGAGATTGATTGGAGAAGAGTATAAAAGGTTTAATTCTCTCTCTCTCTCTCTCACTGACACGAATCTCTCTTCTCTCTCTCTCACTCACTTGTCTCTCTCCCTCTCAGCTCCCTGGTGCGTGGTGGTGTTTGGTGTGGCCGTCATCGAGGAGAAGAGGTTCAGTGAAGTGTACGAGTGATCGTGATCGTCGGTTGCTCGATCGGGTTTCGTCGAAGATTAGCATTCTCGAGGAATTGCTCGTCGTGGTTCTTCAAAGGCTTCTACAACCCTTAAAGGTATGTCAAGCTTTACTTTATGCTCACCTAAGCTAGTTTGAGTAGCCGACGGTAGGCCGAAAGGCTCATCAGAGTTAGTGCAACAAAATTCTACTATGTTTCGATCGACCGGTCGTAGTGTAATTTGGGTGTTTATCTCTCACACCGGTCAAACGATACCCTTGGGTAGTCGACCAGTTATGTATTTTGAGCGAGAAGATAGAGGCTCTGGGAGTTTTCGGTCGACCGGGACCCTTTGTCGTTCGACCAAAAGTACCATTTTAAGTCGGTTGGGGGTGTAGACCTCAAACGATCAACCTCCCTGAGTCCTTGTTCGACCGACGACTTAAGATAACTTAATTTGTTCGACCCAATTGTGTTTCAGTCGACCGATGTAGTTTGAATTAAGGACGAGTTTTATTGGAAGTTTTCGATCAACCGGTTCGTCTTGTTTGTTCGACCGATTATGCACTTTGAGCGAGAGAAAGAAGTTACTAGATATTTTCGGTCGAACGGGTCCCCTTTGTTGTTCGACTGGTTGGTAGGTTTTTCGGTTGGGCCAGTTTTTTGTGGGGATTCGGTCGACCAGGGTTTTGGTTTTCTTCGACCATTTTTGCCCTGTTTGTGGTTTTGAGTTTTTATTTTGATCTGCTTTGAGGGCAACGGGTCCCCGACCTTTTTGGGGCAACGATACAAACATTTCCGTTCCGATAGCGATCTGTGGTTGTGACTCTACGGAGCGGGTGCCTTGTGTGCACGTGTGATTGTGGGGTTGGGGTGAGAAGACCATTGAGACCCGTGTTAGCCGATGATTTTCCGGTGGTGTCTTGTTTTTTTTTGCACGTGTGATTGTGGGTTTAGGGTGAGAGGACCCTTGAGACCCGTGTTGGTCGATGATTTTCTGGTGGTGCCTTGTGTGCACGTGTGATTGTGAGGTTGGGGTGAGAGGACCCTTGAGACCCGTTTTGGCCGATGATTTTCCGGTTGTGCCTTGTGTGCACGTGTGATTATGGGGTTGGGGTGAGAGGACCCTTGAGACCTTACTGCCATTTTCCACAATGATTCTTCCTTACTCATTTTATTGTAAAAAAATTGATGCATCTGTGCCTTGCACAACACTCGTTCATCTCCGAACCAAAACATTTCTTGCGACGAACAGAAACACAACCTTCATTTGGCACTTATCAAAATAACTCCAACCACACAAACCAAAATGCCTCATTTCAATAAAGCCCCAACAAACAATACAAGAAACAGAAACCAAAAGAAAAATCAGAAATGTGAAACAAAAGGTGAAAATGGTGATTACTTCTAAGGAAGAGGAGATGCGGAGGCGTTTGGGGGCTTCGAGACTGTCAAGTCTGAGGAGGAAAATGTCGAAGTCGTGGAGGCACGGAGGTCGATGTGGATGTCGTGGAGGATAGGGTTTGGTCGGAGATCGGGTTAGTGGAGGCTAGGATTTGCGAAAGGGTGTCTCTGGAACAAATGATAAAATCCGTAACTCTTCGATCTCTAAGGACTTATAGACGTTGGCCAGAAAAACCAACCGACATGTATAACTCGACGTCTATAAACCTAGGGGTATCGACGTCGGCTCTACGATATGTCTGACGTCTATAGGTGGGATATATACATTGGTTTAAATGGGTATTCCAGCAATCGACGTCTATGTGACCCCATAGACGTCGGTTGTTTCTTTGGCCGACGTCTATTCTCTCTTTGCCCCAATAGACGTCGGCCTTTAGAATGGTCGACGTCTATTGGGAGACTAACTCCTCATCATGTTGAGCCTGAACAACTCGCGAGACTGTCTGTGGCTCCACCCGAAGCCCCGCAATCACTGCCCTCTCAGAGCCCTCTATGAACAGCTTCCACTCTGACAACATCTCAAATAGCCTCCACTCCTGAATGCACAAACTCGAAACTGACGCCTCCACCTTCCTGTTCAGTGCATCTGCAACATAATTCGCCTTCCCCAGATGATAGGAGATGATGAAGTCGTAATCCTTAATGAACTCGAGCCATCTGCATTGCCCCATATTCAGTTCCTTCTGCGAGAATAAATACTTCAGGCTCTGATGATCTGTGAAGACCTTGAACTGCTCTCCATAAGATAATGTCACCAGGTCTTCAACGCGTGAACCACCGCTGCTTACTCCAAATCATGAGTAGGGCAGTTTTTCTCGTGTGCCTTCAGCTGCCTCGACCCATACGCGACCACCTTCACATGCTGCATCAATACACAATCTAAGTCAATCCCTGACGCGTCGCTGTATATCACATAGCCTCCGCTGCCACTCGGTAGCGTCAGAATTGATGTTGTCGTCGGTCATCTCTTCAACTCCTGAAAGCTGTCCTCACACTTCTGGGACCAAACAAACTTGACACCCTTCTGCTCAACGCTGTCAGCAGTGATGCAAACCTGGAGAAATCCTGAATGAACTGTCGGAATACCCAACTAGTCCCACGAAGCTCCTGATATCCGTCACGCTTGTCGGGGCCCTCCACTGAGTCACAACCTCAACCTTCGCTGGATCCACTGATATCCCATCCACTGACACAATGTGCCCCAGAAAAGCCCCCTGATCCAACCAAAACTCGCATTTCGTGTACTTAGCATAGAGCTGTTGATCCCTCAAGATGCCAAGCACAATCCTAAAGCGCTCTCGGTGCTGCTATCGGTCTGGCGAGTAAACCAAGATGTCGTCCACGAAGACAATGACGAATCTTTCGAGATACGGCTGAAAAGTCATATTCAATAGGTCCATGAATGTCGCAGGTGCATTCGTCAGCCCAAACGGCATCACCAAGAACTCGTAGTGCCAATACCGCGTCCCGAAGGTTGTCTTCTGGACATCTGCCCCTCTGATCCTCAACTTGTGATAACTGGAACGCAGATCTATCTTCAAGAACACTCTCGCCTTCTGCAACTGATCAAACAGATCCTCAGTGGCGGTAAACCAGGAATCTCTGCAAGAAACACCTCTGGGAACTCCTGTACAACCTCTATATCATCCAGTCTTCTCATCTCAGGATCAGGAACAATCAGAGTAGCCACAAACACTCTGCAATCCTGATGCATCAGCCTTTGTGCCTTAACTGTAGACACAATCAGACGACCTCCTCTACTCCTCGTCCCTCTGATCAAAACATCGGGCAAGTTCTTCCTCGGAATAAGGATCTTCTTCTCACGGCAAAAGACTCGCACATCGTACTGTGACAACAAGTCCATCCCCAATATGACGTCGAAATCCTTCATCAGTAGGAAGACCATATCTGCCAGAAAATCATGGTCTCCTGAAACAACTGTGGTGCCGAGGAGAAAGCTCCCGACAGTGCCCACCTCACCCATGGGTGTAGTGACTTCCAACAAATCAGTCAGTAGCTCAGGGGTCTGATCTAACTCACCAGCAAACTTCTCCAAAATGAAGGAGTGTGTAGAGCCACAATCAAATAAAACACGAGCAACTAAACCTGAAACAACAAGGGTACCTTCCACAACAATGTTGGAGCCCTTCACCTCCTCAGTCTGGACAGTGAAAACTCGCCAGGTCTCATGGTCTCGCCCTACGGAACGACGGACATGCTACCTCCGCTCTTCCCAGTGACTGGGGTCCCGACCACGTGCTCGACTCGCTCTACTTGTTCAGGTACTCCCGAATGTAGTGGCCCATCTGACCGCATCCTAAGCATGCACCGATACGCCGGGGGCACTCGTGACCCGGGTGAAATCTCATGCAGGTACTGCACGCACCAGAATGACGTGCTCCTCCTCCATCAACCTGGGGCCTCTTGCATGGGTTCCCTGTGGAACGTCCAACTGCACGTCCTCCTGTGCTCACTGGCGGCTTCCGCACCTCTTGGTAATTCTCCTGATAGTCATGATCGATGATAGTCGCAAACTTCACAGCATCTGCCAGGATCCCGGTCGACCGAACATTAACAAGGTATCCTAGCAATCTAGGTCATATATCGGTCGAACACTACATAAAACGGTCGAACAGTTCATTAAGTTAACTTCAGTTCCGGTCGAACCAAACATAGGAATGGGCGATCGAAAATTACCAGGCAATCCTTCGACCTACCAGCACACGCACAACCGGTTGACCACCACATGACATCGTTCGACCATTGTTGGTTAGAGTCGGGCAAAAACACTAACTAGTCGACCGTTGGTCGACAGCAACCTCACGCCAACCGAGGATTTTACACTGTTTCTCGTCGTCAGTGGATGAGCACAACTAAAGAACGCGACCGACCACAACTCCACCCCAACGTGGGTGAGCAACAAAACCAACTAAAGAACCTGCATACCTCAAAAGCAAGACAGAGTACGCCAGAGTTTGCTCGATGTCGCCTGCAACCACCGAACCTCCGATCTAGCGTGCTTCACGACCGCACCTCCGCAACTCCGAGCTCGACTCCACTCGTCGGAGCCTCTGCAACGACCTCTGGAACGCCGGAAAAAGAGAAGGAAGTGAGAGAGAGATGAAGAATGAAGAAGGAAAGGAAGAGGAAGAGAAACGTTGGTTTATCCTCAAAATAACCCAAACCTCAACAGTAATCGGCCCCTACACCTCTCACCCATCACTGCTCATTCCTCCGTTCCCATGCAAAACTTATCTCCTCCAACAGTGACCCTAACAAGGGTTAACGACGTGACACATTCTCTCTCCTCTCTTTTCTCCTCACTCCTCTCTCTCTCTCTTCCGTTCTCTCTCCTCTCTCTCTCTCTCAGGAAAAGAGACAGGAGAAAGGAAGAGATGAGTGAAATCATAGGGTTCACGTGCAAGTTAATTGGTTACACTTAGGTATATTTGAAGGGAAATGATTTATGAACGCAGCGCGTCACGGACGCGCTCTACGTGGACATCCATGTCAGCCCTTACGTGGCCAAAGCATGAATGTTTTTTTGTTTTTTCTTCCTGATGTCCACTCAAATCACATTAAATGCGTTTCAACTCAGCACGTTCTCTCTCTCCACCCAAATACAAATATGATGACACTCTTTCTTTCTTCTTCATTCTTTCTCTCCAGAATAAATCACCATTTCGAGCAAGATATTAGGTCGAAGAAGCGTCTGATGCCGACTCCAAGGGTTCTTCACAACGTAAGCAGCGTGAATGAGACGATGCGAAGACTTCCTGATGTTCTACATAAACAGGGAATCTGAGATGCTATTTTTTTCCTAAACGTAATTCTTGTGGGGTAAAATATACAGTGGGAGGTTTATTGAGTTTGTGCGGGGGTGGCAGGGGGCGGCAGCCCCTGCGGGGGACGTTTTTTTGTTTCGACATCATATTATTGCATTCCATATATTGATTCGTTTATTCCGACAATAATGAAGCCATATATTATTCCGGACTGCAAATACACTTATTCCGGACTGCAAATACACTTATTCCGATTCCGGACAGCAAATACACTTATTCCGGACAGCAAATCCACTTATTCCGAACAAACTTTATGTTCCGTTTCTGGACACACTTTATTCTTAAACCGGACAACAAATACACTTATTCCGGACAACAAATACACTTATTCCGGACAGCAAATACACTTATTCCGGACAAACTTTCTGTTCCGTTTTTTGACACACTTTCTTCTTATTCTGGTCAACTACACTTATTCCGGACTGCAAATACACTTATTCCGGACAGCAAATACACTTATTCCGGACAAGAAATCAACTTATTCCGGACAAACTTTATGTTCCGTTTCTGGACACACTTTATTCTTAAACCGGACAACAAATACACTTATTCCAACGTAAAACTTAAAAACAAATATTTTATTATGGTAAGTGTGAGCTCTGCACGAATAATGAGACTGCACGATGTCCTAGGGTCTGCACACTGTCTTATCTGTGTATTGGGAAATGAATCGTTCAACTTAAAGAACCGGCGTTTTTTAAAAAGACCAAAACGCGCGAAGAGAAATTTCGCTGACTGAACGCTGACTTAAAGAAAAATATCTGAGCTGTACAGATCCACGTAAGACGCGTCCGTGACGCGCGCGTCCGTCAATCACGACTCAAATTTGAAACCATATCACCAGATTTTAGAAACATACTCATCAATCATCACCCGAAGAACTCATCAATTATGTCCAACTAGTTGCACTTTCATGTGGTTTGTTGGGGGAGTTCTACATGTACTTTATAATTTTGTTTCTTTGTGCGCGCTTGGTTTCGAGGGACCTTACGTAGGTAGGAGGTAGCTCTTTTTGCACTTAAAATAGGTCAAATATTCCTCCAAGATCGTATGTATCTCTAATGTCCATCCTAAGACTGTGTCGAGAAACAAAAAAACAATATTCTCTCTCTTCTCTGTTTGGACTTACTCACTTCCTTTTAGACCACTTTCTGAGTAGTCTAGTTTGCTGCTTAGGTAATGCCTGACACGTACGTACGAGAAAGTATGCATGTGAAACGCATACTATCTATAGTTGGGGATATGGACTTTCGAACCGTATTGTACTATTGTACCAAGTATTGTAGTTATTTACTATTGTACTACGTAAAATCCATATACCCAATTTATTTATGGATGAAGCAAGTACATTCCTCACAATTCACAACAGCAACTAACTTGAAATCAAAGACTTAATTTGTTGTTTTTGTGGGTACTGATTATGTGAGATAATTAAGGTTGAACAATTAGTCTCACATTGTTAAACACAAGTTATGTGCAACACTTTATAGTAGATCTGGATCAACTACCATTCACCTACAGGTGGTGAACCAACCCAAATTTCACATCGTATCAAAACAGATCAATCGACCTATGGGGGGGTCCACTCCAACCTATATTGTTCACGCGAAAACACGAAAAACATAATCTCGAACACATGTGCAGGAGAGTGTTGAGCAATTAATCTCGCATTTCTAAACATAAAGTTACGTGCAATACTCTATAATAGAGCTGAATCTACTACCATTCACCTAAGTGTTTAAGTTTTGTAAAAGTGAAAAGAGTGTAACTAACCCACATTTCATGAGTAGCAATAATGGAAGCATAAATCATAATCGCCGTATAAACTTGCGACTTATAGCCGGTGCAACTGCAAGCTAGGACGAAGTTTCGTAATTCAGAATAAGCTCTAGACTCGTATTCATCGGCTTTGAAGTCTAGTTGATGTCCAAATGAACTTGATTTTTAGCGAACACTGAACATTTACAAGTTGTACACGAGTCATATGAGATGAAAATCTCATATACGATTCTATGGAGTGATAGTAAGGGTGACTTATCTGACCACTATCACCACTATCAAATCCAGAGTACGATTAATCTTTGGATTTGAAATCATTGTTTATATACCTGATATTGGCCGCAATTCACAAAAAATTCACACAAAAAATAATATTAGTATCTTAGTACATATTTCATGATGTCCCAACTGAGCCGCATAAACTTTCTCCTCCTCCAAACTCCAAACCCTAATTCAAGCAGGGGTCCCAACACTTTGACATTGTTGCCTTGATGGGAGAAAGCAAGAGATGGATAACAGTGAAGTGAATGTGTCTTCCAAGTACTCCAACTCAACTCCAACCACCGACCGTAATTCTTTGTTGCAACTACACGACAACAATATATCTTTCTCTCATATCATGTTCCCACCACCACCTTCGTAGTCTGGTCTGGTCTGCTCGTTTGAGCGTCATGATTGGTTTAGGGTAATTCGTAGTAGACTGCTTATCAAATCACCAAAAGATGCACGGAACATTCAGGGTTTGAAATGTAATGCAATGACTATTGATAATTTGATATTGTTATTGTGCTTCTCCTTTTGGTTTGTTTTTCTTGTCGAGAATTCATTGTGATGTTTTGGACGTTGTTACGATAGATATTAATCTTGAATGATCCTAATGTTGACATTTGGTCATCCGAAACTCACATGAAAATGCACAGGATATACTTAGCATGGTTTTGTAATCACAAAGATGGTACAGACTTAGTCGTGCTTACTCCCTTGCTTTTTGGAAAGTGGATAATATCAGCATGATTGTCCAGAAAGTGAGTATATAATATGTTCATGGTTATGACTACCCAATATTGCAAAAATTCAATGTCTTGAGTGTTAAATCGATAAGGAATGGAATGAAGTGTTGGTTCATTGGTCAATGTCTCTAAGCACCAACGTCGAATACGAAAGTACACTAACATGAAAAGTGTAGTCGAATAAATGATTCTCAGTTATAGATTGCACTAGAAGTTGTGCTCAATCTGTAAAGATCAGAGTAAAGACTCAAAGTGGGCATCGTATAGACAAACCAATGTAACAACTAACAAGTCATCAATATAATGTAGAATATTTTGGTGAGTTACACCTCATAGGATCGATAAAATAAAACAAGTTCCATGCATGTTTGTTTGCTTCTATCCAAATGCTCATCTATATATTCACAACTTTCACCTTGAAAACATGGATGGAAGGAATGATTGGTTTCTGAAAACAAATGTCTACTTAAGTGATATCAAGTTCCTTCATGGAGAGCAATGATTCATGATGTTGGCCTTTGGAGGAGCCCATCACATGGAGGCATGAGCAAGGTGGAGGTCCAATCAAGTGAGACCCAATTAATAGTGCATTCCTGAAATGTCTGTATGTGGTCGAATTATTTCATAAAGTTTTGCTCATATAATTGTTAGGCCTTTGGATAGAGAAGGTATGGACATCAACTTCTTCTCTGAATTTTAGCACCCAATGGGAATGAAGTGTTGGTTCATTGGTGGATGTTGTGGTCTTTATGCAATCTAGTAATGAGTTGTTTGGAGTTTGGACGTGTCGGATGGGCACGAGTCCACTTGTCTACCAACAAGGGAACAATGTCTATCCTAAAACGAACTTCGGCTATCAGTTTGGCGGCCACCCATGTTTAAAAGTGTAGTAAAAGGTTGATGACATTGGTGGTGAATAGGGTTGTAAATGGGGCGGGTAAAACCTGCCCCGATCTGTCAATCCGACCCGTCTAAGTCGGGTAGCGGTGTAAAAAACCCAACCCGCCACTCGTCTATCCGAATACCTGTCAACCCCACTAATAAACAGGACGGGTAGCGATTGTATTTTCGACCCGTCCCGTTTACCCGATTACCCACCTAAGAAATTAATAAATTAAATAATAAATATTATATATATACACTTATATATCATATACATATACATATTCTCTAATCCATAATTTACTTAAGTGTAATAAAGTTGAAGTTATTTATAATTTTATGGTATTCATCACATTGGTAATGTTTTTAAGGTGTTAATGTGTTATGTTTTTAATTTATAGTATTATGCAGAAAGAAAGAAAAAACATATAAAAATCCATTTATCCATCTTAGGCGGGCCCGGATAGCAGTTTAAAAAAAAATTCACCCGGTCCGACCCGCCAACCCGCCTTCCTTAGACGGGTCTGGTAGTGGTGTGGTCGAAACACATCCCGACCCATTTACAGCCCCAGCGGTGAGACCCATGTTTCTAAAGGATCTTTTTTCTTAATTTATGATTTCATCTTGACTAACAAGGAATTGTCTTTGTTTTTATTTTGGGAGGGGGGAGGGGGTGGATTTCATTTATTGTTGTATAATCAATATCTCTGTACTTCCAATTAAGGAGGCTCTATTACCTATATTTTTCAATTTCAGATCTTATTTCATCTATACTGTTGACCTAAAATCTTCTTTTACATTCACACTTATCTCATCTTAATTCTTCAAACAAATATAACCTGATCTTTTACTTACATTTGAGATTTATAAAAAAAAAAGGTCAAACTTGAAAGTCAACTCTTAAAAGCTAAGTTAATCTAAATTTATATTGAAGATAGATCATGAGATTTCTTATTAAAGATGGTAAGAAATATTTAATTCACTGATTTGCATTTTTGTACATTAATTCATTTTCACAAGGTCGCAGTGTTACGAACTGATTTGAGATAGATCGTGAGATTTTCGATTATATAATATAAATTAAAAAACAAAAATCTTGAATCTCTGTAGTCTGTACCCTAATCAATACGCACAAGGCTAAAGAGCCCTCTGAACTATTTGGCCCATTACATAAAATATTATTCTTTGATTGCCGGTCCAATAAGATATCCAAAATGTTTACAACTTCGGTAAAAAGTGCATTTTTTTCCCTGGAAATAATCCGTAAAAAATAGTGCATGTTTTTGGTTTAAAGTCCAAGACATAATCATTATTGCAAAGCTACTTGCTACGAACTGCATGCATAACGAGGCTTTAGACTTTTCTCTCCATTTCTAATCAAATCAATATCCGATAATACAGAACAACAGTTAATGAAATGGTATTATTTCTTATATTAAAGTCTCATGGTCCCTAACAAATTATCATACAAGTATTCTTCGTATGGGGGTAACAGGAGATGAAAATTATCCCTTAATTTTACACCCCCTTAAGTATGTTTGTCGGTGGGGGGATTATTACCCTTACATTGGGGTAATCCATTCTCCCATATTAGTAAAAATATGAAAACAATTATTTTCTATTTTTCCACTTCTAACACATATATTTGTAGGACGAATAAAAAACCAAAATTTACAAGATTTTAACTAATTTGGCTAGGTGGGGTTGAGCTTTTGCAGGTTTTACGATTATTACTCCATGAGGAAAAGTAATTATTTCCCCTTAGAAGGTTACTCCCCTAATTTTCACCCTCATACTAAGCGCACCCTTATACTAAACCAATTACATCCTTAGTTACAATATGTACAGCTAACCACCTAAAACCATCCCAAAAAAAAATACAAACAAATTATTAATTCCGATATAATCCTTATCTTTAAAAAAAACATAAAATATTATTTCCCAGCTAACTGTCAGCGGTCCAGGATAGTTAATAGTTCCCGGTTCAGTTATCCTCCTCAACAGAAAAATCCGGTTCAGCCGGTTTCTGCAAACTCCCAACCCCAGACTGCGAATTCCGGCGCGTCTTGCCACTCCCTTTCTTCCTAGTACTGGCCATCAGCCTCGACACGAACACGGCTGCTCCGGATTCCGGAGAGGCCATCTGACTAGCCTGGACAACCTCCATAGCCACCTTCTTCTGCTCCATGCATCTAAGCTCAATGGAGGCCCTCCGCCTCTTTTGCCGCCGCCACGCGAGTTGTATGAAGCAAGCAGACCAGGTGCGCCACTGGTGGGAGTAGAACCTGAACTTGTGCCTCAGCTGCTTGCTGTGGAGTCTTCTGAACCGCGAGGCCACGAATTTAAGGTCGTCTGCAACAAGTGCGAAGGCTTCAACTTCGGATACGGCCTCGACTGTGCGAGTGGAGGATGGGAGGTTGATTGCTTTTCGGGGGTCTAGGGCCCATGTTAGGAGTTCTTCGCCGCAGAAGTCTCCTGGGCCGATCCGGCACGTGTTGAAGAAGCCCGTCCGGCCCCCATTGGTAGTGTAGGAGTCGAGGTGGCCCCGGATGATAAAGAGCATCTCGTTCACCGGATCGAGCTCCCTTACTAAGCATGTACCTTCTGTGAATAATGCTGGTTTCAACCGCTCGCATATCGCGTCCAACATTCGATCGTCCATCTCGTCGAATAGAGGTACCTTTTTATTAGACAGTCAGAAGAGTCAAGAGTTCAATATAGATGTTATTCCGATAATAAAAGTGGAATGATGAAGAGGGTAAAAAAAAAATCGTATCGAAGATGTATTTTTTTCATAATTTCATTTCCTAGTGAATCCACCAATGAGAAAAAAGTGAATGTAAAGGATGTTATATTACCCGTCGGACAAGATCGAGGCAAAGATGACGCTTGATGTCTCTACGGAGGTCCATTGGGAGGTCTCTGAGGAGAGCTTCCTCATTTACACCGCGGGTTGCAGCCCACTTGTACTGATCATACCTCCTAACATTCCGCCTCAACTCGAACGGCAGCTGCCTATGCCGCATCCATTGCTCGGTGTCCATTCTTTTGATCCTCCACTCTTCGAGTCGAGTGGTCGTTGATTGAAGATATGACTGTTACATGTTCATGTGGAGTTATTATGAAAAAAATGCAATTCTGAATCTTAAACTGTCTATTGAAATTCAGAAGATTGAAGTTGAGTTTTTGGACTTACTTGCATGTTGCCGATGAGCAATGCAAATAGAACCAACCCCATAATCGCAATCACAATCGCGAAGCCATTTTCTCCTACATACGTACTTGTACTGAGATCCTGTCCAAGCGAGCTGCCACACCAAAAACCAATTTATAACCGGTTCTATACATACATTCTGATTGAGACATACATATCGATTCCTATGATGGCATTAACATACCTTAGATTTTTCAATCCCCACCACAAGCAGTAAATGTATTTCTCCGTGAAAGGCAAGGACGTAATTTTGGATTCCAATGCTTCACCATATATGCCATGCAGATAAAAGGTTCCACTTGGATTGCATAAATTCGTGACATTGCTCGAGCTGAACCACTCGTTCCTCGAGCTGTTGACGTTTTTGCAAGCAAAATAATCATAATGGCAAGCAGGCTGTTCGAGACGGCATACTTCTTTCCAACATGCTTCTTGGCGCTCAATCGACAACAGATACCAAGATGCTCCGATAACCTTTTTTTACCAATCATTACAGATTAATAGTGAAATTTATTTTTTGCAAATTAGTTTATTGTTCTTCTATATGAAGTACTTAAATGAGCTCAAATATATTACTAATAGGGTCTATTAATTAATTAATTATAGCTAATGAGACCTTCCCACAATATCACCATCATGAACTAAGAGTAATGAAAGCATTCACGTGGGATTACACTACAGAATGTGGGTAATTTTTTTAACAAGAAGCAATTTGAGGTACAATTATTATAGAGAATGTAGCCGATTTCCATGTATAACTACTCCTCAGTAACTAGTAGTGGAACAACAAAAAAATTGAAATCACTTACATGACTGGCCAGCATGTATAGAATAAGGTTGTAAGCAGCACCAGCCCATGCAGTTTCTGTTATTACTCCAGTCGCCTTTACGATTTCCGATGATAGCGGGACTATAAGAAAGAGTCTTGGGATATACTGGAAGATAATGCTGAATTGTAGGACATTCTTTGTGTTGATCATTGTGGATCTGTCTAGGTAAGGAATCACACCCCAGATTAGAAGCTGCAAAGGCGAGATTTCCCGTCAATTGGAAGTTATTAAATCTGAATTCATCTGCCTATTTAAACTCAATCCAAGATTGTCAAATTCACAAGTTATTTTCAGTTTGTGGTTGAGAGGGTTATTTTCAATCCAAGATTGTACTAGGAGCCGATAAATGTAGCAACTATTTAATTGCAGACCACAATAATCGTTAAAGGGTTCAGAATTACATAGCATGCTTTACTGCTAATATAACGAAGCAAATTGGTCTAAGAGTTGCTGAAGTTGAAAACAGATTCAATCCAAGAAAGATCAAGAGACAAGATTTTATCACTAATTGTGAAGTGAGTTTGTCGGGATAATGCCATAAACATTTCACATAGAAATTCCACAGACATTTATTTCTGATTCAGTTTTTTTCCCCATCGAAACACTGCTTTTTAGCATAATCAACATAACAAAGCTTACATAAGCTAATAGGCGTAAGTACACAGAATAACAGAAAAGAGCAAACCTGGGGAAGAGGCAATGCAGTGATGAGGTCAATCCAAACGAACTTCGATAGATACCTCGAAATTATCTTGGAAGGATCGATCACAAGCTCCCCTCTCCCAAATACACGAGACGAAGGAGCCACATATGCCGTCCGGAACCGAATAAAAATTTGAACAACGTAAAACACGTCCGCCACCGAGCGGACAACCGTCAGAACTACCTCCACTAGCAACTTTGAATCAGTGCACTGATCCTGTCTGATCATAGGCAAGTAAAAGAACAGAGGATCCACAAATAAGGAAACTAAACAAGCTGCCAAAAATATCTTGTTCCAAGTCTGTAAGACGTGGCCTCGAGGATCTAATATCATCTTCTTGGCTCTCTCCGACTCATAGTCTTCGGAGAAAACTCGAGATAGTACCTTTTGTTTCAAGGATTTGTTGTTCCTCTCAGGGCAAACCTTCGAGCTCGATTTCACTGGTTTTTTGTAATCATTGTTGTATTGATGTTTACGTAGATGGTCCATTTTTGATGTCCTGGTTTTTGCAGCTGCAAGATCTTCCTCAAACCTAAATGTACATAATACAGATCATTACTAAAAATGAGAGGTTATCACAAGTAAGCGAAGAATTCACTTTTGGTGATCATATCCTCTATTTGCAGTGCGCACAGAACTCATCTAAAATGTGCGATAAAAAAGAAGGCATGAATTGGACTTGATTCAATGAAAGGGCAATTTTGGTATATATGGCTACCATACACTTTTCCCAAATGAAGAAGACATTGAAATATTATGCTCTACATCTGAGTCTGTGTAATGCAATCATTTCTAGAAGTCAAATCATTTATCATGTGAAACACAATTCACATTTCTACCTCGATTCGTATCTTAAAAACAATATCTCCTAGAGTGAAGTCAATTCCTATTTCTACCTCTGCTACTATAAACTTGATTATATTGACGATGCCATTCCTAGTAAGAACTGAAATTGCTGTCCTAGTTATCAAAAAAAATTAACAAGACCCTTCAATAAGGAATTACAACAACGACAAACGTAAGGAGGAAAAAAAACTTTCTGGAATACTATTGAACTTATTCGCAATAAAAAAGTCAAATCCGATACCTTACAGATCTCGAATTCACAAAATCCATGGAACACTGGAAAAACTCCTGTACCAGCAATTCAACAACCAGAGCCCTCTGATATATGCTTGGAAAAAGATACCCTGAAGAAAACTAGAGCTCCTGAATCACCTGAAAGAGATGTGAAATCTTTGCTGAGCCATGAGAAAACTCCAGCAACCACCTTCAGCAGGAGACCTGTGAGTTGATGCCAAATGCTTTAAAATCTGCATTAAAAGCTGTGGCTTTTCAATGCCTTCGTGCCTCATGCATGAGTTCATGTCACATGTATATCTAATATCTACTTGGCCACTATTTTCTCCTTACCTGTGCTCTGGGTTTCCTTGAAAATGGCCAACAACTTAATCATCTCCAAGAAATCTTTGTTCATGCATGTACTTCATGGATTTTTGTAACGTGTTCCACTAAAAGGCCAGATTCAAAAGATTATGCGAAATGGTACATGACAAGTTGATTGTTGCTATGGAGTGAAGTGAAATGGATGCTTCAGAAGTATTTGTGATTAGTTTTTGCTGTTACACACATGAAGGCATCTTTAGATGGTTAATAAGATAATGAAGGATACCTTGCTAACTAGTTGGGAAGTCAACGTCTGCTCACTTCCCATCACAGCTTTATTATCGCAAAAATAGTAAGAACATAAGAGACTGTGTATGGTTCTTATGTCACATCGAGCTTCGTTCAACTGATCCTACATCAGTTTGCCGCAAGTTAAAACAGACTCATAAGCCCAATGTGGCTGATTGGACTCACAACAATTGTATCACCAATCAAGTCAAGAGTCTTGACCACTCAACCGATTCCCTGGTGTTATGGTGCATGACCATAATTTGCTGAAAAAAGAATAATTAGTATTGGTGGGACCATTTGTGGAAGAAAAGTGCAAAGAAAAATGAAATGAAAGCATGGGTGTTCATCTAAGATTGGCACATAATGAAGTTGACTTATTTACCACCAATGACTAATCTAACTTCCAGTGTTGCTACCAATGACTTAGAGACAATTATTAAATGGTCAAGCGTGTACACTAAATGAGGTGCATGCAATGCCGTACCAGTGTCTGCCCTGTAATTATAGTTTATTTGCCCATAATCAACTCTTTTGGATCCATACTTCAGATGCTCACATCCCAACTGAGTAATGCATGCCTGCAAGTTGCTCTCACGCTATCTTTTCTTTATAATGTAGAAGAAAAAATAAATCCTCCCCGTTGTTGTAACTTGTAGCACCGCATCACATTTTTATGATCGAATTTTCAAAAAATCTAACTAAATCTAAAAATCATTCTCAAACCTATTATTGCTGTTGTAATGTCCCTAACCCTTTTGGGGTGATTAGGGGTTAAGTGAGGTTTGGGAGGAGGTTTGACTAGGAGGAGAGAGGGAGGTATGGTGGAGAGTGTGGAGGTATGGGCTTGGGAGTGGGAGGGGTGTTGGGGTTTGCTTTAAAAGCACCCAACTCTTCTTTTCCCTCTTCTCATTCTTTCTTCCTCACACATAATCCTCACATTCTTCTCTCTTTTCCGGCGAGCAGCGACGGAGGCGGCGGCTCCGGCGGAAGAGGCAGTCGAGACGTGAGGCTTGCAGAGGTTGGCGTGCGAGGAGGATCCCCGGAGACGACGTTGCGCGAGCGAGGCTCCGACGGTTTCGTCGTTTTCGAGAGGTATGTCGGCTTCTTAGTGTATTTTTGGTTGCTCACCCTCGTGTGAGTGAAGTGGTTGCTCACCCTGTAAGGTTGCAGACGATCAACGGTCGACCGGTTCCTTCGGGCGATCGACCGATGTAATGCATTTTTGCCCAATTTTAACCAACACCGGTCGGACGATGCCTTGTGGCGATCGACCGGTAGTGCTTTGTGCTGGTGGGTCGGGGTTGCTTGTTGGTTTTCGGTCGACCGGTTCCCTATTTTCGTTCGACCGAAACTTAAGTTTACTTGATGATTATGCATGATGGTTCGACCATTTTTTGGTATGTGTTCGACCGATATATGACTTAGAACTGTTAGGATGTCCTGATAGTTTTCGGTCTACCGGGACCCCTGAGTCGATTGACCGTTAGTATTAATTGATGTTGATCAGACTCCAGATTTTGACCACGTATCGTTCGACCGGTTTTAGACTCTTGTTCGACCGTTGGGACTAGGGTTTTGCGCAGAGAGTTCGACTATTGCAGACTTTCGGTCGACCGAACCTTATGAGAACGGTCGACCGTTTGTGCACAGAACTGAATTCTCTGTCCCTTTAGGACGCCAACTCTGTCCACGGAAACTCGTGTCCTCGCCTAGTGCGTGAGCCGGGAGGTGACGGCGGGCACGTTACGCGTGCCTGCCCAGGGACCGCTGTGTGGAAGAGTGTGGGTGTTCGGGACGTGTCACCTCCGTGTATGGATCGTGACGTGATGTGATGGATGGATGGATTCATTGTAGAATAGCAGCCCATTGGGATCGCGGATCCCAATGTATGATGTACGACTCGTGGAGCCTGATGACCCGGTGGACTTCGGTCTTGACCCGTCCGATGCTGTGCCGAACGTATGTTGGACCACCGATGTTGTGTCGGTGATGCCACTGATGTTGTTTCGGCAATGATGGGCCGATGTTGTTCCGACTATGATGTTTTATGGGCCGATGCTGTTCCGGCTATGTTTCCCTCAGTTGTGCACCTACTGAGATGATGATTGATAGACCAACCGAGCGACCACTCCGTTGGGGTGGTTTTGGCCACGAAGTTACAGATTTGTTTCTTATGTCGCGGACTTGGCGGATGCTCCTTGCCGAACCTCATGATTAGTATAGCCGCGTGTGGGGAGCGTCACGTTTTGTTCTGTTAGACCGTATGTGCCTACGATTGGTCTCATTGGGAGACCTGATGATGATTGTCGGACTGATGTCCCGTTTTACCCTTCGGGGGAACTGTTTTTCTTATTGTTGATGACATGACATGCTACTAGTCTGATAGGTTCATTTGTACTACTGCATGCATATATGTGAGCTTGACATACGGGGTTTCCTTATGGAAACTCAGGCATTGTTGTTGCATGTTTTATTTCAGGACCGCAGTAGGTCCAGTTGGGTGGTGATCAGCGGGCGCTCGCATTTTGGGATCGAATCCTCTCGTTCGGACCACTTAGGTCGACATGATTACTTGTATCTCCTTTTGTTATTTCTGATGTAATCATGTGGTTTTTTGACAAAACTCTGATGTAATATAGTGCACCGCTTGGATGTTTTTATAAGAAGTAACAATCTTGTCGTTTGACCATTGGTCTCTGATTTCTTGATGAAATTTTTAAATTTTCTGTTGTTTCGGGATGTTACAACTGTAGTGTGAAAATGTTAAGTTTGTATATGTCAATTCTGTCAAGTTTGATTCTTATTGGGAATTAAAATGTGATTTTCAAAAGAACCCTTAGATGTGGACTCATAATATGTTTAGGCATAAGAAGTTTATGTTCTTTCAAAAGAGTAAGGGTGTATGATGTATTTAAACGAAATCTCAAAATTCAGGGAATTTGGTCTCCTTGAGAAGTTTAAATTCCATAAAGAAAATTATTAAAATCTAATGTCTAGAGTTGCGAATCCACCTGGCATAGTTTTTTGGAGAAAAATTCTACCAACTCATCCATCTGAACATACCTCGAGTGTCATTAGTAAGTCGATGGTCTATTTGTAGAGATTAGAACAACTGCAGAGTGCAGACTGATGTCTCACCTTCTAACTTCCTTAATCATGGCTATAATCATGCCTATAACACATTTACATGAGAAAGCTGAATGAAAATGGCATATGCATCTGATAACTATCATGACGGGTGACTTTTGTTTCTCTAATAATACCCATCCAACTGATTAAATGAAACTACCGGGGGAAAATTACAATTTTAACCATTCCTTCAGACTTATAAGATCTTGGGTATTTTCTGTAACATCCCGGAACAACGGAAAACTTTAAATTTTCAAATAAAAGACCACAAGAGAACGATCATCAAAACATGAATGTTACTCATATAAATAATCAGTCGGTGCCCAAAATACATCAGAGTTTGTCAAAATATATGATTACATCAAATACAACAGAAGACACGTGCAAGTAATCATGACGACCTCGAATAGTCCGAAGAGAGGATCCTGATCCTAAAATGTATGTGCTCGTTGTCACCACCCAACAGAACCTACTGCGGTCCTGAAACATAAATGTAACAATAATGTCTGAGTTTCCATAAGAAATCTCATATGTCAAACTCACATATATGAATGCAACAATACAATAAAATAAACATATCATACTAATAGCATGTCATCAACAGTAAGGAAAACAGTTCCCCTCGAAGGGTAAATCTGGACATCAGTCCCACAATCATCATCGAGTCTCCCTTGAAGACCTACCGTAGGCACATACGATACGCAACACACCCCACACGCGGCTACACTAATCATGGGGTTCAGTGAGGGGCGTCTGCAATTCCGCGTCATAAGAATAAGATCTGAATCATCGTGGTCAACACCACACTGACGGAGCCGTCGCTTAGGTCGGTCCATCAATCACTCAGTAGGTGCCCAGCTAAGCTATCATGCCAGAACAACATCGGTCAAGCCAAACATTACGTTTGGCACAACATCGGATGGTTCTAGATCGAAGTCTGCCAGGTCATTATGGTATGTGAGTCGTACATCATCATACATTGGGATCCGTGATCTATCAGGTCTACTACTCTACTGAGAGTCAATACAAGCATCACATTAAGCCACGGTCTATAAATCAGAGGTGGCACGACCTAAGTACTCACACTCTTCCACTCGATGGTCCCTAGGTAGGCATGATCAACGTAGCCACCGTCACCTCCTCGCTCACGTTATAGGCGAGGACACAGGTTTCCGTGAACAGAGCTGACACTTAACTAGGACCAGTGATTCAGTTCTGAGCACAAACGGTCGACCGAAAAAGGCAACCTGTTTGACCGCTCCCAATAGGACCGGTCGAACAAACACCTGCAACGGTCGAACTCTCTGCTCATAACCTAGGCACAAACAGTCCAACCAAGATAGACACCGGTCGGCCGACACATGGTCAAAATCCGGACTAAGTCAAAATCATACAATTCAAACAGTCGAACGGCTCAGGGGTCCCGGTCGACCGAAACTACCAGGGGCAACCTAGAAGTTTCTAGTCATCAATCGGTTGAACAATCATTAAGTCACTTAAGTTACCGGTCGGACAAAGTCAAGAGTGGTCGACCATTTAGATGATCCACGTTCTGTCGAGACTTGTCCAGAAAGAAACGGTCGAATGGCTTAGGGGTCCCGGTCAACCAAAAACAACATGCACTTCTCTAACCCACCAGCATAAGCACAACCGGTCGACCGTCGCAAGGCATCGTTCGACCGGTGTTGGTTAAAGTCGGGAATTACACTACAATCGGTCGACCGCCTGAAGGTAAGGGTCAACTGTTGGCTGGCAACTACCTAGCCGAACTATGTCTAACTTGTTGCCCACTCGACGTCGGCGAGGTCTTCGACCTCCGGCGACCAACCAACACCTCACATCACAAGTGTGAGTAAAACAAAACACATCTATTGAACCGGCATACCTCTTTGCTAGACGGAGTTCGCCGGAGATTACTCAACGTCGGTAGCCTCCACGCAGTCATGCGTCGAAGCCGTGCACGGACACCTGGCCACGCCGTGTTTCACTAGTAGCAGTCGCTTCCTCCACCTCCTGTGATCGAGCAACTGAGGAAGAGAGGGGTGAGTGTTGGGTGAGAAGGAAAGAGAACGAAGAAGGAAGAAGACGTAACGAGGGAGAGGGAGAGAATGAATTCGTTTTCTCTACATCCAACACAAAAACCAATCCATTAACCCCACCATTCCCTACATCATCACCTCACGTACACCCCTTACATACCCCATCACATCACCAACGGTGCCACAAACGGGTTTAGGATTTTACATTATCACTCATTATTAATTAATTTTGAATTGGACGCTCACACCTTATATAATCCAAAATATATAATGCATCCTACCAACACACGTACATATCTATATAAATTTACAAGGCGTGCACATTAAGCAGTGCCATGCTACATCAAAAAAAATAATCAAAGAGAAAGAAAGAAAAACTACATACATCAACAAAAAGATTCGAAGGATTACATACACGTTACATATACTGTATACATTACATGATGGTTGTAGCCAAACGATATTATATCATAATACGAAGTTTATACTAATCAACAATTAAAGCAGTAGCATCCTCTGTTCTGAAATGCGGTCAGATGCGGCCGCAATGCGGGGAAGATGCGCATCGCATCTCCCTGATGCGGGCCTCCGGATGCGGCCCGCATCTTGACTCGCATATGCGGGTGGATGCGGCCGCATATGCGAGTAGATGTGGCCGCATTTCAGAACACCCACTTTTTTGTTTTTTTTTATTGTTATTTTTTGTTATTTTTTGAGTTTTTTATCTTTTTTGTTTAATATTAATTTGTTTATCTTAGAAATTATTCAAAAAATTACCTAAATTTTTAGTTACATGTATATAATTTATAATTAATATATCTATATTATATTATTTAATTATTAAATCGCAAACCGCATATGCACCCGCATCGCATCTGCATACCGCATATGTCGGATGTGGTGCCTCGCCGCATCGCATCTGCATCCCGCATTTCTGAACCTCGGTAGCATCTCATATGGCATATCATTAAGTTGCAGCATATTATATCATAATATGTTTGCTGGAACCCCGGGTTCATAGCATGTGAGCTCAACTCTAGGACAGCTGTTGAGCCATTAATGACAAGATCTGGAGCTAATACAACCAGCTTACACTTAACAAATCTGTGTTGGTTGCACCAACCTACCAACAAGACATTGTTGGTCCAACCAAATCCAAACATTCACTAGGCAGTAGGCAGTAGGCACTTAGGCAGTAACTAATAGTGTTAGATTTGATTTGAGGAGTAGAATTGGTCCACCAGAAGAAAAATCGGCAGTGTGACTGATGACTAATATTAGGATTAGGAGTATGAATAGGTCCATTCAGAGTCAACCTAGACCCAGTGGCGAACCCCCACCCATACATTAAAAACAAAGTAATTACTAATTACTAATTATCTATTTGTATTATTTATTGGTAGATTTAATTTGGATTTATAGTATGGCTAGTTTGTAGTTTTCGATAATATTAATATTAAGATTGAATTATGATAGATTGCTATAAAACACTAATATCACATTATGCAGCACGTTTAATAAACAATGATATTCATGTCAAGATTATTTTAAATATATCATACAATGTGACTTTTGACTTTGATGATTTTACATAGGTAATAATTGACTGAATGATTGTCTAATCACGTACATAGAAAATGATGTTTTTCAGTCTGTTGAAGACGAATAAATTATAAATCAATTTCAAGACATAAGTCGCAATGAATGTTATTAAAAAAACTTATATATGATATTTTACTGGTGTTGTAAACGAGACGGATTTTACCCACAAAAAAACTCAACCCGTCACTTGCATAACCCGCATAATAAGCAGACGGGTAGCAATTTTCTCATAACATGTCCAACATAACCCGCAACCCACATAACTCAATAATGCATACCCATATTTTTCTTGTATTTTGGATCTTTTTGTATTTAACTTTGATTTTTTATATTTAGTTAAAACATACATCGATTAAAAAAATTCTTGATTTTTTGTATCTAGTTTTGATCAAAATGGAAAATAGTAAGGAAAGTTGAGTAATTTTTTGTATTTAGCTTTGATTAAAGAATAACCCACCAAACTCGTCTCGTCCCGCTTAACTTTGGTGAGGCGGGTAGCGGTGGGACAAAAACTCACCCCGCCCTGCTTACACCCCTGACGACCGGTCGTGCAAGCGACCTGGTTGTCGACCGGGTTGTGCCACTTGGCACAACCCGGTTGGCCGAGTTTTGCTTTATTTTGTTTTGGTATTTGTTTTAATAAACAGGGGTTTATATTTTGATAAATAATTAGGATTTAAGTAGTTGTAGTTTATATTTTGGTAATAGTTAGGGTTTATTATATTTTGATAATGTTATATTTTCAAAATCCAAAATATTTTCAGGTGGCGCTGCCCCCTTGCCACCCCCGCCACCTTACCGGCGAGGTGAAACGTCGCTCGCTCACCGGTGAGTGAGACCCCCTACCGACGTGTCAGGGTGGGTTATGATTTAGGTATTATTTTGTAAAAGTTAAATAAATAAAGTATATGCAATTTGGAAATAAATAAATTATTAATGTTATTGGTAAATATAAATAATTTTGGAATATAATAAAATTTGAGAAGAAAATTAATGATGTGGGGGAAAGAGAGTGTGATGACCTAAGTCATGGTTAATGGGTGAATAATGAGGAAGAAATATGAAGTTGTGTCATGCTGGCGTGACAGAAAGAGGAAGAAAAGAGACAAAATTGATGACCTAGGTCATTGGTACTAGTGCTTTAAGAGTCCATTTGACTAACCCCAGTAGCCAGTAGGTATACATTATACAAGCACAAACCTTCACATTTAATTAATAACAAAGCTATTTGACATTCAGTCATCACTGTACTCATCAGTCATCATAGTGCAATACATCATACGGAGACACGTGCACAGAAAAGTAGGAAATAAAAATTGGACTTGCAGAAGGAAAAAAACAAAGATAGCATGGAAATGAATTAAATGAGATAATCAGACATCTTTGGCATGACCACTTGCACAATAGTTTTGTTATATAAGATATGATTACAATGCTTTGAAGCAAGAAATCAACTATAGGCATGCATTCATCTCTCCCAGCACTTGCAAAAATCAGTTATACAATGAGTTGATACCGAAGATTACTCCACAAGGGAACGAGGTTCATGTGGGGAGTAATTGAAGGAGTAAGAATTTTGAATAGGAAAACATACTTTTTTCAATCCAAAATTTTTACCGACTAAATTATAGATGCCTCCTCTTATTACCCTCATTCCAAGCGATACCCGAGCATTAAGAGTGTTATGTATTAGTATGGCATACTGTATTGGTTTGTTGTGATTGAGGTGGGCTAATAAGTGATCTATGGGCTTCTAAGCAGATATGTTAGTTCGAAGCCCTCACTAACCAACTCGCCGACCAACATCTTCTTCGTCTGCGAATAAACTGGACTTCAGCTCAATACATTCGGATTAACTCTTAACTCTCTAATTTTCCCTTTATGGCTGAAGGTAGATATTGTGATGCATAATGACGTGTCCTTACTTGAGAATTGAATGGGTTCAGATTTCTATACCAAAAAAAGGTAAATTAAAAACTTTCTATGAACTTCTATATTCACTTCATTGACATATTTCTAAACTACTTCAAATAAAATCATCAATTTTTTTTCTGTATTCAACCAACCATTTCACTTTTGAGTTTTGCTCACAACGCAATCAAAAAATATGTAACGGTTTCGTTGTACAGAAATTTCAATCTATATACGACGGCAGGTCCAGTGCTCGTTTAGGATATTACGAAGAGTTGAAGACTCTGTTCATTGCTTCTTTTTTAAAATTGTTGGTATGCAAAATAGCTAACAAAATGGACCTAAAGAATTAGTGATGGCTATATTTCTACATATTATTGAACCTTCCATGGGAATACACTTAGAGCACCCTTAACGGGTGCTCTACGCCCGGGCGTCCGAGCAGCCCTCCCTTAACGGGAGGGCACGCCCCCCCCCCCCCCCCCCCCCCCCCCCCCCCTATTGGCCTGAATTTTTTTTTTGTTTTTTTTTGTGTTTGTTTTTGTTTTAAAAATAAAGATTATTTATATATAATTAGGATAATATATTAATTAGGTAAATGGAATTTAATTAATTAGGTATTACAAAATAATTGAAAAAATATTTTATAATTAATTAATAATTTTTTGATTTACTTAGATATAAAAAAAATTAAAAAAATCATAAACAAATTAAGAAATAGTAGTACAATACTCATACATTTCGGAAACAAAATACAATACAAATACATAATACGAAATACAACAGAAATAAGGAAAGAAAAGACAATCATCCTACGAATACGGAATTTAAATTACCAGAATACTGATAAACTACCACAGACATATTGAAAACATAAGCATCTACAGATTTCCTTGTGCTTTATCTCACTCATTGAGTTCAGCAAGTGTTTCTTTATCGAATTCGTCTTTGTTTTCCTTCTTCATTAGAACGAAGAGGACATCAAGTTTCTTGCTGTTCAGTTCCCTTTGGAAATTCGCATCAGCTTCGATGTGTTTCCTCTCCATCCGTTCTTCGTAACGCAAATATTTTTCTTCTTTCACTTTTGCGCTATATTCAATTTGTTTCCCCAGTTCTAACATATCAGGATCAAGTTGTGTCTGAAATGGTTGTTTCCCCTTCTTTTTTTTGGCTTTTTAACACCTTCAGGACGAGGACATGTTTCGAACACCATTTCATCTGCTGATGGTGTTGCGTTACTCTCATCGTCATCGGTGCTTTTTCTTTTCCTGCTGCTAAAACTCTCCGGACTTTCTGCAGCGACGTTTTTGGTGGGAAATCCAAGCGCAACAGACTCCCATTTAGGGTACCTGCGTAACAAAAGCCAAACATGCATGAACTGAAATTTGGCGTTGTGTGTTCGTTCGTAGATGATGTGCGCTTCATGGATGACATCGTCCTCGTTGTAACCGTTTCTCTTCCTCCGCACCGCCTGGTCGAAGCAACCGACCCATTGGTTCACAGATGACAATGTACGCCTCCATCGCCCCTTCAATGATTCATCATTACGCTCTACTACACCTGACTCGCCTGAGTCATTATAGATGCGCTCCACACGTTTCCAGAAGGACTTCAATTTTTGGTTTGTCCCAACCACAGCATCGCCACTGATAGCCATGTAAGCCGAGACGAGTCGTTGATCCTCTTGTGCGGACCACGATTTTTGCGACCTCATCGTCGCGGTTTTGCGTGTTCCCTGGGTCGCGGGTTCGTCATTCACATCAGCTGTATAGCGGCTTGCATTTCCACTAATTTTGCCACTTATGAGGCGAGTATACATACCATTGGGAATTGAGTTTGCCCTTCTTCCTGAGTTGGCAGTTGGTATTGATTGTGTGGGTAGAACCCTGGGTGTGGTAAAAATTGGCTTTGGTGGGACGGGTGGAATCCTGATTGTGTGGTAAATTGACTTTGGTATAACGCGTGGAATCCTGGTTGTGGAACATTTTGGTAAGGGAAAAAGTGTTGTCTTGGGGGTGGACGACGTGGAGATCGTCGGTAATCTGGTGAACTATTGCCTTCTGAAGATGACATTGTGAGTAGAGAGTAGAGGTGAGTAGAGAATTATGGTGGAAGAAGTAAGATTGGAATAAAGGTGAGTAGAGAATTAATGTGGTTGGGGTATATATATTGAAGTAGTCACACGAGTATTGTAGGTCCTCGATCCAATCGTCTCGTCTTTTGTGAGTCACGCGCATATTGTAGCTCATCGATGCCTGAGAAGTCCAAGCCTCGATCCAATCGTCTCGTCGTTTGTGAGTCACGCGCATACTGTAGGTCCTCGATGCCTGAGAAGTCCAAAACCTCGATCCAATCGTCTCGTCTTTTTTGAGTCACGTGCATACTGTAGGTTCTAAATTTTAAATTTATTAATTTGTGGTTTTCTAAATTTTAATAATGTTTTCGTATTTATTAATTAAATGTTAATTAAAAACGAATGAATTGTTGATATTAAATAATTACGATAATGATTATTAATATATTTTGTTGATTGTTGAAAGAGTTTTGGAGAGAAGAATAAAAATAATGATGTGGTAACAAATATTGTAGCGTGACTGAGTGTATTGAGTAATGATTAAGGATTTTGTAGGGGGTGTTGGTTTGTGCTAACGTGGCAGAGAAAGAAGCTAACATGGTTGAGAGAGAAAACACGACGCCGGAGACTGTCAAGCATTATGATAGAGAGTACAAACTTTTTGAGTAAATCAGAGAAGGGCTTATCAGTTATAACCTTTCGTAACCATCGTAATGAGTTTTTGGTAACATAGGGGGGGTTGTGCACATGGATTCCGAGGGAATCCGACGGAAACGGAATTTCGATTCCGGTTGACTCCGGAAATGGGGCGTTTGTGCACGAAAACACGGATTCCGTCGGATTCCGTCAGATTCTGTGGTATTTATAATTTTTTTTTTGAATTTTCCGTCACTTTGAGGTTGGAAAACCACGGAAACCGAATTTTTTCGGTCGACCGTCAAACATTCGGTCCACCGAAAATGAATATAACGGACAACCGAACATATTTCGGTCTACCGAATTCGTAACTAGAATGACCCGTTCGGACGACCGAACTTAGTTCGGTCTTCCGTTTACGTTCACTATGAGGAAGTCGCATTTCGGTCGACCGAAACTAGTTCGGTCGTCCGTTTTTCTTATCCAAATTGTTTTCCGAAGCAGGCACAAACAACAGAATTCAGTCAAAGGGAAACTGTTTTCCACTGGATTCTGTTTTCCTCTGCTTTCCCATTGACTCCGAAAATCAATTTCCAAAGCTTTCCGCGCTCCTAACACCCCCGTAATGTTTTTCTTCAAAAAAACTAAATGTCAACGGATCATTGGGGCCAACAACTACAAGCAACCACGTGAATCCCCAAAAACCTGTCTTGAAGGCAAGTCCAGCACACTATTCCCGTGACCTGATCAGAGAAAGGTGTGGTCTCCAAGACCACCCATCTAAATTAGATGGGTGAGTTGACTGCCTAGATAGGGGTCACACTAGAAGACATCATTCCACATTGCCCAAACAATAAAAGGTCATCCCACCAACACCATTCTCACCATCTCAGCATCAAAAGAAGAGAGAAAGAGAGAGCAAAAGAATAATAAAATTCTCTTCCACCATCCACAGCCTAACACCCATCCAATTAATCACCCACAGAATCCAATCCCCTTATGTACAACATCAAAATTCAAAACTAGTAGAATGAAATTTCCTACAACTCAATGCACATTAACCTTCCAATTCACCAATCAACCCCACCTCCACAAACTTATTCATTTACAGACGCATATACCAATCACCCCCCTCCTTACCATTCAACATAGAAAAGAACTTGGAACAAACTAAAAAACATATTCTGAAGTCTGTTGTTTTCCCTTATTTTGCTTTCTCAGGGAAACCAATCAAAATTACCTCGACGGCATACGGTGCTTGGATCGAGTAGGCCGGACAGGTGGATTTGACGGTAGGATCGGAGCTGTCAGTGTTTGGGATCTATGCAGCATGTCCACCATGGATGGGGTTTGGTAGGACTGGATGAAGCTATGACTCTCAGTTGAGTCGCCTCGGGCTGTTGCTCTCTGCAATGAATGTGAGCTTAGGCCGGAGAGCACGTATGCACGACCCGACTCTTCGTACCTTTGCCGGTTTGCCATTCTCTCCTGCATTTCTTTCAGTTCCGCGTCCAGCCCCACGCAGAGATGGTCGCCAAGTCGTCCTGCTGGAGTCTCCACAAGCCATTTCCGGCATATGTCAATTGTAGAGACAGCTTCAGAGAGTGCACCTCTCTCCGCCAACATTCTCGCCTCAGCCATCACCTCTGCAGCTCGGAGCCTATTTCTCTGCCGGTCAACCTCAATCGACACAGCCTCTGCTATTGCAACTTCTGGTCTTTGGATGACGACATCAACTGCTTTCACAGTGTGTGTGCCATTGGTGACAGTATTCTTGTAGCCATAACCAATTTTCAGCAACTCCGTATTTTCTTCTTTAGCCTTCGGCACATTGACAGTGACCAGAAAGTTCCTCTCTTCATCCGCATAGAGGTCACCAACATCAATATGTCCTTTCTCCCCATTGAGGGGCACTTCACTAGCGTAGCTGCCAGACTTTATCGAGGAAATTCGAACACCAGCATGAGCGCAATCCAACTTCAAAACGAGATCCTGAACAACTACACTCAGCAGTCCACCAATGCATTGTGCAAACGCATCCTGGATCACATTTTCAGCTTCAATGAACGAGAAGGTACCACCAGAAGTCTCCGCAATGGAGTGCATCGAAGCAGCATCATGATCAACACCAAATCCAAATGTGTGAACTGGAATATGGACAGAATTCGGTATAAGCGAAGTGTAGTCTGGACCTAAGCCTTGATTAATAGAGCTTGATGTAATGTTATATGTGTCTTGACCATCAGATAGAAGAATGATGCTGCACACTGGATTTTTCTCTTTGCGTTCATCGAGCACCTTGATACCCTTGCTAAGGCCTTCAGCAATGTTAGTCCCACCACTGGATATTAGTGAATTAACAGCTTGCAGTGCGTGTTGTCGTCCGGATTCAGTCATGCACCGCAGGTTAAAGAGGCGATATGCGGTTGACGAGAAAGCAACAACAGATAGACGATCAGATGGTCCAAGGTTCTGGATAACAAAACTCATTGCTCGTTTAAGGAGAGCCAGTTTGGTGCCAGCCATGCTCCCACTGACATCAAGCACTGTCACAAGGTCAACAGGAGCATGGGGAGATTGTGAGTTGCTGCTTGGCGAGTTACTTCTTCCATAATTCTGCCTTGAATTTGTCATAGGAGCCTTCAGGTTTATCAAAATCGTGAAGTTTTCCAAGGAACTGGATTTACTAACGGTGGAGAACTCAGGAACCGTCTTCACATAAATTGAATCAGCGCTTGCCTCATCACTGCTTCTGGCTGATGGTTGCTCAGTGTTTTTAGCCAATTCTAGCGGAAGCTCCAAAGGCTCGTCATCATTGAACAAAGATGGTTCTGAAACGTTGGAGAGGACACCACTACGGTGTTGCTGGCGATCAGAGGAACTGGCTCGAGGAAGCCTCCGTAAGATTGTCGAATGACTGTCTTGAGGAAGCCAACTGCTTAGGTGGGATCTGCTGGGTCTTCCACGGGAAATGTCAGATGATGAAGGGGCTTGAAATGGAATCTCCTTCCAGTTTGCACGGCATACAGGGCATACATTATTGCCATGCCTCACATTAGACACAATGCAATGGAAGTGGAAGGTGTGGGAGCACTCTGCAGTAAAGAGTGCATGACCACGGCCTGCTTTCATCGACCCCAAACAAATTATGCAAGTCCCCTGAAAGGAGAAGTAAAAGGACCAACGTTAGACCAAACCGACAATTTTCAAAACTAAATACTCGCTTTCCTCAAGTGATGAGTAGGTACTAGATAAACTTAAATTTTAAAAACTTAGTAATGCAAAAAAAAAAACAAGACTGAGAACAAAAATAAATAAATAAATTAGGATTTGGTATTAAAATAAGAAGAGAACAAGATAACTCAGTGTCTTTTGATGAGTGAAGCTTATGTTCAAGAGATGGACCCCCAAGGAATAAGCACATGCTAACGTGATATCCATTTAAGTGATAGCAACCTGCTTTCATCGCAGGAAGTTCATTACATGATAATTTTGCAGCTGGTTGTTCATTACATGGCTTAAGATTATTCGAATTTGAGCAGCACCTTCTTTAGGTGCCATACACTGTAGAAAGCAATTATATATTCCTATGTATCAAATGATTTTTCTTCTAACTAAATATTGTCAACAAAAGTCATAGGACTAGACGTCATCTTTGTTCATAGTGTGTATATAATATGGATACAGTTACAGAATAAAAAGACGTGAACGAATAGTACATGATAACTTATTTTAGATGAACCCTCTTTCTTTGAAAAAAGGTTTTCCATTAAGGAGAGAGACTACACCAAGCTTTGCTTGCAAAGAGGAGCAAAACCCAAATCTTGGGTGTTTAAAAAAACAGTGGATCTGTTGACCAAAGAAGGTACTCTTCTTTCAAGGGTAACAAGATCAAGTAAAAAGAAGAAACCCATATTTCTCCCTTTTTCTAAATAGTCTTAACAGCACTGACCAATTAAAGGGGTTTCAGCACTTTATCCCCCAAAGATACAAAAGGAAAATGACCCTACATGAAAACAAGACACCATCATGGCATCATCCAACTCCATGATTTCGAAAATAAAAATAAAACTGAAAACTATAAATAAAAATACAACCAATTCTTTTATTATTATGGATCTACAGATAAGGTTCGATCTTCTCTGGTCAATGAATGAGAGATCCTATTCTAGTCTTGATTCAACAGCTCCAAAACAATTAATATTTAACTCCTTTTCCCTGATTTCCTTCAACATATTTAACTCCAACAGCATATAAATTTAAAAAAAAATCAAAAACTACTCCAAAAAACACATCATATAATAAAAACAAAAACACCAAACAAAATCTGTTTCAAAAAACCGAAAGAGGAAAATTCCACTTTCCAAACCACGCAAAATCTCATCTTCTTAAAATAAAATAAAAATCATGGGAAAGAAGGGACCTTTGACGAACGACTCCCCTTCTTGGCCAACACCAACCCTGACGACGTCGGCGTGGGGGTCATCGGCGTCGAATGCGCCGCACTCGAAACCGAATTTCTCCTCCCAACCGCCTCCTCCTCTTCCTCCTCCTCCACCGTCCTGGGAACGTACACGCACAGGTTCTTCAACCCGAGAGCGCCCCTCACCTTCTTCCACCGACTACCCATTTCCGCAAACACCAAAAAGGCACGATCTTTGGCGTTAAACCCTCGATCCGGCGGTCGGAGCGAGAAGGGTTGGATTGAGTGGGTTTCGGCCTTATCAGGGGGAGAGAAGGGAGTATAAGAAGGGAGAGGGTGTAGGGTCACGTGGGAAGGTGGTCAAGATTGGGGAAGGCTAACCCTAGAAATGTGGTTGGAGGTGGGAGATGGAAGGTGGGTTCGGATTTGCTACCATCACAGCCGCCATTTTAGGACGAGTTATCTCCTCTTCTCTGGTTTGACCTTTGGCTATGGGTGCTTACTTGCTTTTTATTTTCGGAAGCTTTGCATTTACCCCTTTTGGTTGTTCTATTTTGTGAATCTTAGGGCTTTAGGCTAGGGGTTTGTGTTATTTTCGGAAGCTTTGCATTTACCCCCTTTGGTTGTTCTATATTGAGTATCCGACCCACGTACGTCGAGGGGAATTTGCTGTTATAAGGTGCATATCAAATTTTATTGGTTTTACCTTCAACATGTGACATATACTCATGGGTACAAAATAAATATTTTTAAATGATGAATATATTTTTAACATAAGGTGTTGTGTTTAACAAAGACGATAGAAAAACAAAAGTTAGAACAAACCATAACAAGAGATCCTACAGCACATATGTAGTGTGTTAGTAAATCAATTGGTTACTTAAGGGTTGGGGATAGGTTAAATCGTAATCCTTAACATGTTTGGCTTAATTGATTAGTATTTTTAATATATATACTTGAGTAACGAAGTGTTTATTTAGTGTTCTTAATTTGGTGGTTTGTAGTTGGATTTTGTTTATACCTCATGTTCATGTATTATGTTGTCATATTGGGTTTCATTTTGTGATAATAGGCACAAAGCTAATCGTTTTGTTTTGTAAATATTGTGTTATATGTTTGTGTTTTTTTGTTGTGCTTGTTTGAACGATTCGAGTATTCCATTTTATTAATAATTTTAGTAGTTGGAGTAAGTCTATTTTTTGGATTTAATGGTTAGGTTAGACTTGTCGTCAAATATTTGTTTATACTTTATTTGTGTATTGTATTGTTTTTCAGTGGTTTTAATTTGCAGTGAGAAGTACAATATTTTTTATTATGACATGTCGGTCCATTTTTATTGGTCAACCAAAAATTGATGTTGAATGTTTCTTTGTTGAAAAATTAGTAAGTAGACTAGTAAGTAATAACCCTTCTTTTGCCAGGCTGTCACGTATGATGGGAGGTGAATGCATATTCAGAAACTATGTGATTAATTAACACTTCTCTACCAAATTGAATATCAACTATTACTTGTGCCAACAGCCCAACAACTTGAACTTCGTTGTTTACAGTGCAGCAGCATGTAATGGTGTTTAGTTTAGGGCTTCAAATGAACTGAATCGTATTCAATTCGTCCGTCCAATTAATTTCCTTTAATAGGATAAAGTACTTAAATTACCAATGGTATCGATTCGTCAAGTCAATAGTACCAAATTTAGAATGAACGTGGAGTCACATACAATCCTAATCAAGGAGGGTTTTTTTCTCCTCCAAATTATAAGATTTTAGAAGTTGAAAGGGAATCAGTAGAACTCATGTTCTACCTTATGAAAGCAATAATAGTCTAACTGTAACGTCCCGAAACAGCGGAAGATTTAAAATTTCAAAATAACCAACATAACAGACAACTCACGCGGGAACGTCACTAATATATAAATATATATATCCGGGTGCACCCAAAATACAAGGAGTTTTCCAAAAGAAATACGACTACAATACTGATACGATGGAATAGATTACAAGTAGTCGTACGGTCTAGCAACTGCCGAAGAGGATCCGACTCCAAAGCGCTCCGTCCTCGGTCACCACCCACCCGGACCTACTGCGATCCTGAAAAAGATGCAACAACAATGCCTGAGTTTCCAGAAGGAAACCCCGTATGCCAACCCACCTATATGCATGCATCACATAATGAACCTATCATACTAGTAGCATGTCATGGCATCAACAGAAATGGAAAACAGTTCCCCCGAAGGGTAAAACAGGACATCAGTCCGACAATCAATCATCGGGTCTCCCGAAGAGACCTACTGCAGGCACATGCAGTCTAGTAGCCCGCGACATCACACCCCCCACACGCAGCTACACTACTCAAGGGTTCGGCAGGGAGCCTCTGTCACGTCTACGCGCCGATAGAAACAGATCTGTAAATCTCAGTGGTCGGGGCCACAGGGACCAACGGGGCCGTCGCCCGGAAGGTATAACAACATCATCTCGGTAGGTGCCCAGCCGAGGAAAACAACAAGCCGGCACAGCCTCGGCCCAACAATCATCATCGCCGGCACAACCTCGGCGGCATCACCGGCACAGCATCGGTGGTCCATCACAACAGTCCGGCACAGCATCTGACAGATCCAGACCGAAGTCTGCCAGGTCATCGGGCTCCTCGAGCCGCGAACACCAACCGCGCCGCTATAAAAGCAGGGCAGCGACCTCCGTAGCCCCAAGGGCCGGTAGTCACCTCACCCAACGCCAGTTGCGTGCCCGCACAACATCAACACTGGGATCCGCGATCCCTCAGGCCTGCTATACTACAAAGTGCCAACAATCATCTCAAAAGTCACGGTCCATACATGGAGGTGACGCGTCCCGAACACCCACACTCTTCCCAACGGCGGTCCCTGGGCAGGCACGCATCACGCGCCCACCGTCACCTCCCGGCTCACGCACAAGGCGAGGACACGGGTTTCCGTGGACAGAGTTGGCATTCACAACGGGACCTAGGAATTCAGTTCTGAGCAGATTCGGTCGACCGAAATAGTCTAACCGGTCGACCGTTTCCACGAGGAATTCGGTCGACCGAAAGTCTGAATCGGTGGAACTCACTGCGCAACACTAATTCCCAAACGGTCGAACAAAAGTCTAAAACCGGTCGACCGAACGAGGTCAAAATCCGGAGTCTGGTCAACATCAAAATCGGATCTATCGGTCGACCGACTCAGGGGTCTCGGTCGACCGAAAACAGACAGGGTCAACCTATTATTCTAAGTCATATAATCGGTCGAACGCAAACTTCCATCGGTCAAACAACATACAACCGGTCGAACACAATAAGAAATCGGTCGAACAAAACATGCAATTCTACTCAGTACACTTAAGTTCCGGTCGAACACAACAAGGACCGGTCGACCGACAACAGGTAGAAAAATCCCAACTCACCAGCAATAATGCACTACCGGTCGACCGCCCCAAGGCATCGTTCGACCGGTGAAGGTTAAAGTCGGGCAAACAGTGCTAAAACGGTCGACCGCCCGAAGGATCCGGTCGACCGTTGGTCGTCTTCAACCTCGCGCCAGCCGAGGTTTTACAAAGAAACGCGTCGCCGGAGAGGTCTCCGACCTACCCCGACTCGACCAACGCATCCCTCACATGAGGGTCAACAAACAAACCACACTAAGGAGCGGCATACCTCAAACAAGGACGGAGAAACGCCGGAGCAACGCTCGCGCCTCCGCACCCGCAACCTCCTCCTTGCTGCGACCTCCTCACGCCGGAGCCTCCGCGCCTCGATCACTGTCCACCGGAGCTGCTCGCCGACCAAAGAGAGAAGAAGATGAGGATGGTGTGAGAGAAAACAAGGAAGGAAAAGAAAAGAAGAGGAAGAAGGGTTGGGTGCTCTTAAAGCAACCCCCCACACTCCTTCCATCCCTCAACACGCCTCCCCATCCCTCACCCATGCCTCTCTCTCTCTCTCTCTCTCTCCACAAAGTCAAACCCACCATACCTCCTTCTCTCCTCTTAACCACGAATTAACCCTAAAAAGGGTTAGGGATATAACACTAACCGATGGTTGCGCTCAACGGGTGGTATCTAAGTGAAATTTGTTTTGCGGTTAACGGTTTGAATCCTAATAGGATTACTTATATATGTTTAATTTCAATACATTATATTAATTTAAAAAAAATAGTATTTTAATAATTTAATACATTCGTACATGGACTCTAGCTGTGAACAAAATCCCCTATGTGTATCCTAAATTTATTTTATAATTACTAAATCACTACATTGTGTTTATAGAAAATTGACAAATATGTTAAGGGAAACTTGAGCATGTGATGCATAATTCTTGTTGAACAATTTTATAAAAAAAAGTTTATTAATATCACATTAAAATTAGCTGACAATGGTATTAAGCATCCACTAATTAAAACGACCGACATAATATTAAAAAAAAAACCCATGGCTTAAATGGAAACAACATTGCCTAATGCATGTTGAACAAATTTTGGTGAAACAGCTGTATCTTGACCTAAAAAAACAGACAAATGCAAAGATCGTGTTAGGTTCCAACTGCATGAGCAGATGTGAGAGTATAGGACAAGTAATTGATAGGTTCAACGAAAAATTGTTCAAAACACTTTTATTTTATTGATGGGAGGTTTGAATTTGCATTGAGCTCGAGTGAATATTTTATTATGCATGAGCCCAATACCAAGATTTATCTCCTGCTTCTGAAATGTGTGTTTTTTTTCGGTCTAAGCCTCGGAAAGCATGATAATGATGTGCTGCAAAAATGTGATTTGACAATCAAACAAAAATATTAGTACGTGGTTATGTATTGCAGACTTGCACTTGGACTTCTAGATCCTTCTGATACTGTTAATAATTAATTTGAAATTATAACAAATGTTACACCAAGAAAGGTGAAGGTGTGTCAGATGGCACAATCAATTATGTCTGAGGCTGCTGACTGCATCAGTTTTAGTATTGATGCTTAGGTCCTTAGGATAGTCATTAGTCAAACTTCTTTAAATAAAATTAATAAATAGAAAAATAACTATACTTTATCTTCCAAATAAATTTTGGTCAAATTTCCACTTTCCGCAATCAAACTTGTGATCTAAGCCACAGAAAACACCTTATGAACAGTTTAATTATCACTCCAATTATCCAATATGTTCATGACAATAGCATCTTATCTCATACCACGTTTCATGCATATATATAACAAAACACTACAAAATAGAAGTTTCTTTTTAAATTTCAAAGATAAAAGCAGTTATAACCTAATCAAAAGAATCCATTGTAATCACCTTTAAATAATTATACTGGTGAGGAGGTGGACTGTGGAAAAGAAAAAAATACAAGTTCTAAATATAAAATACCAAGAAAGTTTTATCTATTTGAGTAGAATAAACGTATTTTTAACAACATGACCTAAGAAAACAGAAGTTATACGCAATCACACCCACCATCTTTCTTTAGAATTATATATTTAGATTATAACATTTACTACAAAGAAACAAGGACATGTCACTGTATGTATATGTATATGTGTATATATATATATATATCTTCAAATAATGAAATATATATAGTTGTTATCCATCTTAGAACGCCATGTAGCAAAAAAAATTGGCCTCCATCTTGGAGTAGTGTTGGAGTTGGTAATGGTTTTTTTTCATACCAAAGAAAAATTGTGGCGTTGGTGGCAATTTTCGGTCCGGGTTCGATCCGGACCGAAACCAACCGGTCCGGGTTTCGATCCGGACCTCGGGAGGGATTCGGGTTTCGGTCCGGTCCCGATCCAAAACATAAAAATCTCTACAAAAATTCGGTCCAATCCGGACCCCGGAGAGCATCTGGGTCCGGACCGAAGCTCTCCCCTAGTGGCCATAATGATTAATGAAGTTGGAAAGCATTGTATGTAAGTAACATTGACTTGTACATGCATGAGAGGGATTGAGATCGGAATTGGTTAAGACTTAGGATTCCATGTCTAATTTTGTTGGATTTCGGTTTGTATTTACATCGATCGACAACACTGTCATCACGCCCATGATGTCAACATAGTTGGAGACTTATATACGAAATATTGAGCCATAGAGGTTTCTTGGGAATTAATGATGGGTGTGGATTTTGGTTTGAGACAAAATAACATCAACTTACAAACTCTTAATGTTATGCCTCTAACCTTGTTTAAGGGTTAATCCCTTGGAAATGGAGGCATGAACAGTGGAGGCGTGGAGACGGTGGTGGGTTGGGGTGTGTAGGGTGTTGTGCATGAAGGAGGTCACTGTTGAGCTAAGATTTTGGTTTTATAAACCAAAATGTTCTCTCATTTCCTTCTTCTTTTTGCCTTGCCACTACCCATCACTTAATTCTTTTCTCTTCCAACGACCAGGGGGCGTGGAGGTTGGTGTGCGAGGAGGTGCACGTGCGGTTGCGGACCGGAGGTGGTTTCGTGGGTTCTCCAACGGGCGTCGTCAATCGCTTTGAAGAGGTATGTCGGTTTAATAGTTTGGTTTTGTTGCTCACCACGATGGTGGGGAGTTGTGGTCGGTCGCAGGAGGTCAGAGACCTCACTGGAGATGAGAAATGACGTAAAATCCTCGGCAGACGCGGGGTTGTTGTCGACCAACGGTCGACTGGTTTACTATTTTGCCCGACTTTAACCAACACTGGTCGAACGATACCTTGTGGCGGTCGACCGGTTGCATGTGTGCTGGTGGGTCGGAGGATTGCCTAGTAGTTTTCAATCGACCGTTCCTATCTTTGGGTTCGACCGGAACTTAAGTGAACTTGATTATATTGCATGTTGTTCGACCGATTATATATCTTGTCCGACCGTTTTATGACCTACACTATTAGGATTCCTCTGGTAGTTTTCGGTCGACCAATTAGGCTTGTATGTGTTTGACCAACTCTGGATTTTACCCCGTATTTGGTCGACTGGTTTTAGATTGTTGTTCGACCGTTGCGATTTAAGTGATGCGCAGAGAGTTCGATCGTTGCAGACTTTCGGTCGACCGAACCTATTGGGAACGATCGACCGGATTGCCTATTTCGGTCGACCGTTTGTGCGTGACGCTCCTGACTGGCCTGTATGTGTTTGACCAATTCCTATCCTTGTGTTGTGTCAACTCTGTCCACGGAAACCTGTGTCTTCGCTTAGAGCGTGAGTCGGGAGGTGACAGTGGGTACGTTGCTCGTGCCTGCCCAAGGATTGCCGTGTGGAAGAGTGTAGATACTTGGGTCGTGCCACCTTTGTTGAGGGACGGTGGCGTGACAAGTTGTTGCTTGACTCTATGTAGAGTAGCAGACTTGAGGGATCGTGGATCCCAATACATGTTGATGCTTGGCTCTTGGAGCATGATGACCCTGCAGACTACGAGCTGGACCCGTCCGATGTTGTACCAGATGTATGTTGTACTGCCGAGGTTATGCCGACGATGATGTTGCTGACGATGTTCTGGCTTGTGGTTGTGTTGTCTGATGTTGTGTCGGACGTATGTTGTACCACCAATGTTGTGTCGGCGATGTCGCCGATGTTGTTTCGACGATGATTCCTCGATTGGGCACCTATCAGAGAATGTTTGGACCAACCGGGCTACGGCTCCGTTGAGGTGGTGTAGACCACAGGGTTACCTTGCGTGGAAGTACTGATGCTCCTCACCGATCCCTTGGCTCGAGTAGTCGTGTGTGGGGGTGCATAACGTACTATCAGTAAGACCGTATGTGCCTACGGTAGGTTTCTGAGACCCGTTGTTGTTGCTAGACTGATGCCCTTGTTGACCCTTTGACGATATTTGTTGTTACCGAGTGATTGAGGTCATGTTTTACCCTTGGAGGTGATTTGATGCATTGCTGATGATGACATGACATACTACTAGTATGATATGTTCATTACCGTATTGTTGCATTCATATAGGTGAGCTTGGCATACGGGGTTTTCTAATGGGAAACTCAGGCATTGTTGTTGATTCATGTTTTTAGGACCGCATTAGGTTCTGTCGGGTGGTGACAGCGGACACACATATTTTGGGGTCAAGATCCTCTTCGGACTCTCCGAGGTCTTCATGATTATTTGTATCTGTTTTTCGTTGTATTGATGTAATCATGTATTTTGATAAACTTTGTTGTATTGTGGTGTACCGACTGATTATATTTATATGAGTAACATTCCCATTTGATGACTCTTGTTTGAGATCTCGTTGTTCCCAGAGATTACGCTTAACTTGCCAATAAGAAGTTTTCTTTGAAATGTCGTAGAACTGTATTCGTTTTGTCTTTATTTGAGACCCCCCACGTGAATGGAGTTCCTGAATACTAATCATGGGTAAGTGAGATATGCTAATATCTATTGCTGTAATCCATATTGATTAAGTTCGATTAATTAGGTAACATATATTTCATATGTAATAGGTTGTTTGTCTTTAAGATTTGGGTGAGTGACTCACGTGCAAGATAGAAATGACCGGTTATGAGCATATGTGAGAATCTTATCATGGATTTCCACGGAACATTTTAAGCTAGGGATTTTTTTGATATAGAAATAAACCCCAAGGTAATAGTTTAGGTACGCACCAACCCATCATCGGATATTTTTAGAATTCGTTTTCAAACCCTTTACATATACAATTACAAACTTAGCTACTGAACCATGCCACTTCCCACAACTAAGATTGAAGACCCATTAAGTTATGCACATGGCAAATACCTATTTGGTGTTGCCAAAACTAGAGGAATCTAGTTTGGCAGGCTTCATACTCACATTGGTTTTTTACCTTAACATATATAAACACAGTGACAAAATTGGCTTATTGATCAACAGTTTCTTAAATAAGTAGAAAATTACTATCTTTCCGTACTTTGAAAAAGGGGGAAATCACAACAATAAGGTCCCATTGCCATTGACCAAGTTTTTTTAGGGAAGAAAGCATAACACTAGTTGGAATTGGACACTCATTTAGATTGGGAACTACTAAACGTCGCCCCAAAACTACTTAAATCGTCCCTTGAAATTACCAAAGTGCCCTTAACAATATATTTAATACCCATATCGTCCCGTGTCTATAAATTAGGCATACGGTCTTGTATATTCATAATTTATCAGTAAAAATACCACGAAAATGTCTGGCGAAGGTGATGCATCCGGTGAGGTAAGTCTGGCGCGGGGCAAATTTTGGGTCGGGCGTCTGCATTAGACGCCTCCCCCAAGGTGAGGGCGTCTGCGTAGGACGTCCTCCCCTTGGCCGAGGCGTCTAACGCAGACGCCTACGCAATGGGAGAGGCGTCTTATGTAGACGTCCTCCCCTTGGGTAAGGCGTCTGTAGTAGATGCCCTTCCCTAGGGTCAGGCGTCCTACGCAGACGCCTCACCATTGGGAAGGGCGTTTAACTCAGACGCCCCTCCCATGGGGTAGGCGTTTAATACAGACGCCCGAATTTTTTTTGATTTTTTTAATTTCGATTTTATTTTTGTAGGTTCCGTTGGAAGATTTCGGTGGTGATGGAGTGGATTACAGTGAGTTATTTCAAACTACACAAATCTTTGAAACAATCGATGAAGCATGTAAATGGGCCAAACAAGTAGCTATCGGAGCTGGGTTTTTTTTGGTCGTGTCGTCGTACAAAACAAGATCAGATAGTCGGATGGATTGTTATTTGAGATGCGACCGGCGAAATCAAATGGAGTCTCGGGATATGGATACTGCACTTCGAAGAAACACCAAAAGAAAGGGTTGCGGTTGCCGTTTCTTAATAAAAGTGGTGGAGCGACGAGATCGTGATGGATGGGTTGTGGTTTTTAATAGTGGTCACGGACATCACAACCATAGACTGGCAGTTTATCCAGAGGGTCATCGTCAAATTAGTGGTCTAAGTTCTGGGGCGAAGAAGATTGTTCGTGATATGACTGAGGCGCAAGCAAAACCACGGAACATCTTGAAGGCAGTAAAAGAAAAATTCCCGGAGGACAATCCAAATCAAAGGCATATTTATAATTTCAGAGATTACATGAGGAGGACAAAATCTGAAGACCGGAATCCCGTCCAGCAGTTTCTCTATCAAGCAGTGCAGTGTGAGTACTTACATTGGATTATGGCGGATCCAGAAACAGATGTCGTCACTCACGCTTTTTTGGCACATCCGACGTCAGTCCAGTTGTTGCGGACATATCCTTTCGTTATCTGCATGGATTCGACTTACAAGACGAACAAGTATAAGATGCCTTTGTTCGAAATGATTGGGGTCACACCAACAAACATGAATTTCCTTATTGGATATGCGATTTTGATGGATGAAACTTACTCCAGTTATCTGTGGGTGATGGAGAAGTTGCGAGATCTGTTATTGGGGATTGTCAGCCCGACTGCAATAATAACAGACCGGGAGTTAGGCCTTATGCGACCAGTGAGAAAGGTATTTCCTGACTCTGCTCATTTACTCTGCACATGGCACATCAACAAAGACGTATTGAACTACGCATACCACGTATTCGGGAAAAATAAGCAGATGGCAGAGACTTTGAGGCGTGGAAGATGGAGGAAAATCATGCTTTCTACTTCAGAAGCCGAGTATGATAGAGCTGTGTATGCTCTGAAAGATTTGTATAGATCGTGGCCGGCTATCACGGAGTATCTGGACACCACGTGGTTGGTGCATAAAGAAAAGTTTGTGCTGAATTGGACGAACAAAGTCCTTCATTTTGGGAACACCACGAATTGTAGGGTCGAAAGTGCTCATTCGGCTCTAAAAGAGTGGATTTCTACATTGACTGCAGCTCTGGACACTCTTTTCGAGCGCGTCAACGCGGCTATTGAAATGCAGCTGACGAATATTCGAAACGCTCTTGAAGACACGAGACGGCGAAATTTGACTAATTTCGGACATGCTCTATATCGTCACATAAATGGTCGAGTTTCGCATCACTGCTTGCAATTGCTGAGTCAGGAGGTGAAAAGAATGCAAGAGTTAGATGATGAAGTTGAATATCGTTGTGAGTGCGCTTTTCTGACTTCTCATGGGATACCTTGCGCATGTACCATCCGCGGATGTCTTGAATCAGACAACGGAATTTACTTAGAGCAGATTCATTCGTTCTGGAGGACACTTGTCATTGGGGAAGGAGCCGGGAACGCAGAGTTTGTGTCTCAGGCAGCTCAAGACGCCGAACATTTTCGCAGCCTGGTTGATGAGATTGCAGGAAGTGACCCCACCGTAATTCGATCTGCCTCTCGGGTTTTATTCGAGCAGCTACACCCCGAACATGCGAATTTGAGAGAGCCTGCAGAAAAAACAAAGCTACGAGGTCGACCAAGGGGAAAGTCGACACGACGGGACCCTAGTGCGTTTGAGTATGCAGAGCGAGGTAGTGGTCGATCTTCAGGTAGTGGGAGTAGAGGTCGTGGTCGTTCTTCCGGTAGTGGAAGCAAAGGTCGTGGTCGATCTTCTGGTTCTTCGTCTGTGAGAGGAGGATCAGGTATATCATCCCTATATTTATTGTTATTATAATTTTGTTATTTATTTCAGTAAATATGTATCTTTTGTTATTATATGTAACTGTATTTTTTGTTTATATTGTAGTGACTGGGCGGGCTGAGCGGCTTCCTCGGACGCCCGCCCCATGCGGGGGGCGTCTCCCTCGGACGCCGGCCACTTTTTTTAATTTTTTTTATTTTTAAAAACAAATAAATAAAGTAAGGTTACCGTATACGGGTACACCGGGGGAACTGCTGGCTGCTTGCCTGGCCTCCGAGACATTCCTAATCTTCTGTAGTAGGTATAGGAAGAGAAAGTTTTGAAAAAAAAGTGAAATTGTGAGATATATAAGCAAAAATAGGATGAAGGGCAATTTGGTAATTTCAAGGGGCGATTTAAGTAATTTTGGGGCGATGTTTAGCAGTTCAGTTTAGATTCGAACTCAAAACTTTTAGATATACAATTCCAGACTTAAGAGCACCATTAACAGCGTCCGGGCAGTTTTCGGGCGTCCTGATTTCTCTATCAGCCACGTCAGCTTCTCTCTCCGCCACGTCAGTACAAATCAACCCCCTACAAAATCCTTAACCATTAACCAATTCACCCAGTCACACTAAAGTATTTGTTGTCACGTCATTATTTTTATTCTTCTCTCTAAAACTTTTTCCTCAATCAACAAAATATATTAATAATCATTATCGTAATTATTTAATATCAACAATTCATTCGTTATTAATTAACATTTAATTAATAAATACAAAAATATTATTAAAAATTAGGAAACTGCATTACATAGTACATTAACTTGAAATTTAAAAACTAAAACTAAAAATACATCATTAAATATTAAACTTAACAGGTAAACTTAAAATAATCAAGACGCATTTCCTCCAAATCGTTGTCATATATTGTCGATTAAATCGAATGTTCAAATGTGTGGTGTGATCACGCAATTGATCTCTCATTCTCAAGTACCTAGTAATATCCACTACACGGTCAGTGGAATACCGAACTGCGTCGTTCACAGAATTTCTAGGTTGGTCCTAAACAAATTCGTTCCAATCTCCAAAATTACCAAAGGAATCACGTTCATCCTCCACTATCATATTATGCATTACAATGCAAGCTGTCATTATTTTGTTAAGTACAACCTTACTCCATGTAAGAGATGGCTTCTTCACTATCGCGAACCACACTTGCAAGACTCCAAATACGCGTTCTACATCTTTGTGTGCTGCTTCTTGGCGTTCAGCAAATAACCTGTTCTTCGGTGTTTGTGGATGAACGATGGACGGAATGAATGTTGTCCATTTCGGATAAATACTATTAGTAAGATAATATCTTATATTATATCGAGAACCGTTTACCTCAAAATTCACAGGTGGAGCTCGTCCTTCCATTATGTCGTCAAAAACCGGAGATCGTTGCAGGACATTTAAGTCATTGCATGAACCTGGTGTGCCAAAAAAAGAGTGTCATATCCACAAGTCAGTAGACGCCACAGCTTCGAGGACAAGAGTGACATTACCACTACGCCCTTGATATTGACCCCTCCAAGCAACCGGGCATTTTTTCCACACCCAGTGCATACAATCGATACTTCCCATCATGCCTGGGAACCCACGCTGCTCACCAACTTGAAGTAGTCGTGCTAGGTCACTTGCATTAGATCTTCGGACATACTCACCGCCGAAGATGTTAATTACGCCATCGCATAATTTTTCAAGTGCATTTCTTGCTGTGGATTCGCTTAGCCTTAAGTATTCGTCCACTTCATCAGCCGCAACACCGTACGCAAGCATACGAATCGCCGCGGTACATTTCTGCAGGCCAGAGATGCTCATCCTACCGGTGGCATCTGGATGACGTTGGAAGAAGCCATCAGACGCCTCAATGGCACTCACAATGCGAAGAAAGACATGCTTTCACATCCTAAATCTTCTCCTGAAAATGTTGTCAGGATAAACATAGTCGTTAGAAAAATAATCGGCAATCAAACGATTGTAACCAAGCTCTCTATCTCTATCTGGGTTCGAAGTTCGCCTTCTATGCCTCTTAGGACGTCGGTCCACCACTTGGGAGACATACTTCATTAAGGTGTTCAACACTTCATCGTAAGCTTCGTCATTGGATGTTGAAGATGATGAAGACTTCGAAGTGGAAGACTTATCGGATGAAGACATTGTTCATAGATGAATGAGTGAGAACCAACTAGGAGGAGTACATTTATAGTTGTGAGAAGTAACTTGCAGTATGCGCGTGACTACACAAAAGACAAGACGAATGGATCGATGCTTGGACTTCTCAAGCATCGAGGACCTACAGTGTGCTCGTAACTCACAAAAGACGAGACGATTGGATCGATGATCTACAGTATGTGCGTGACTACTTAAATATATATACCCCAACCACCTTACTTCTCTACTCACCTCTATTCCAATCTTACTTCTTCCACCCTAATCTCACAATGACTTCGTCAGAAGACAATGGTTCACCAGAATATTGACGCTCTCCACGTCGCCCACCCCCTATTCAACACTTTTTTCCCTTACCAAAATGTTCGAGAACCAGGATTCCACCCGTTATACCAAAGCCAATTTACCCCACAACCAGGATTCCACCCGTCCCACCAAAACCAATTTTTCCCACACCTAGGGTTCTACCCGCACAATCAATACCAACTGCCAACTCAGGTAGAAGGTCATACCCAATTCCCAATGGGTATGTATACTCTCTTCCTAAGTGGAGAAAGTAGTGCCTTCTCAAGCCATATTACACCTGATGTGAATGACGAAAATGTCGTTCAACCTACAAGTTATGAGAGAACACGCAAAACCGCGACGATAAGGTCGCAAAAATCGTGGTCCACACAAGAGGATCAACGACTAGTCTCGGCTTACATGACTGTAAGTGGCGATGTTGTGGTTGGGACAAACCAAAAAATAAGGTCCTTCTGGAGACGTGTGGAGCACCTCTTCAATGTATCAGGAGAGCCAGGTGCAGTAGAGCGTAACAATGAATCATTGAAGGGACGATGACGGCGTACATCGCCCTCTGTGAACCAATGGGTCGGTTGCTTCAACCAAGTTGTTACCACGAAGACGATGTCATCCATGATGCGCACACCATCTACGAACGAACACACAACGCCAAATTTCAATACATGCATGTGTGGCTTATGTTACGCAGGTACCCTAAATGGGAGTCTGTTGCGCTTGGACTTTCCACCGGAGACGTCGCTGTTGAAAGTTCGGAGAGTTTGAGCAGCGGAAAAAAAGAAAAAGCACTGACGACGATGAGAGTCATGCAACACCGTCAACAGATGAAATGGTGTTCGAACCATGTCCTCGTCCTGAAGGTGTTAAAAAAGCTAAAAAGAAGAAGGGGAAACAACCATTTCAGGCGCAACTCGATCCCGGTATGTTAGAATTAGGGAAACAAATTGAATATAGCGCAAAAGTGAGAGAGGAAAAATACTTGCGTTACGAAGAACGGGTGAAGAGGAAACACATCGAAGCTGATGCGAAGTTCCAAAGGGAACTCAACATCAAGAAACCAGATGTCCTGTTTGTTCTAATGAAGAAGGAAAACAAGGATGAATTCGATAAAGAAACACTTGCTGAACTCAAGGAGTGTGCAAAATCACAAGGATTTCTGTAGGTGCTCACGTTTTCATTTGTAATATCAATATGTGTGTTGTAGTTTATTAGTACTGTGGTAGTTTAAATTTTGTATCCGTAGGAGGACTGCATTTTCTTTCCGTATTTCGGTTGTATTTCGTATCTGTATTTCTATTGTATTTTATTTCCGAAGTTTATGAGTATTGTACTACTATTTCTTTTTTTTCTTTTTTCTTTTACTTTTATCTAAATAAATCAAAAAAAATTTAATTAATCATAAAAAAATTCAATTAATTATGAAAACCTAATTCCAATTTACCTAATTAATATATTATCCTAATTATATATAAATATTTTTTTCTTTAAAACAACAATATAAAAAAACCAATCCGGGGGAAACAATATAAAAAAACAACAATATAAAAAGAAAAAGCACCGACGACGATGAGAGTCATGCAACACCGTCAACAGATGAAATGGTGTTCGAACCATGTCCTCGTCCTGAAGGTGTTAAAAAAGCTAAAAAGAAGAAGGGGAAACAACCATTTCAGGCGCAACTCGATCCCGGTATGTTAGAATTAGGGAAACAAATTGAATATAGCGCAAAAGTGAGAGAGGAAAAATACTTGCGTTACGAAGAACGGGTGAAGAGGAAACACATCGAAGCTGATGCGAAGTTCCAAAGGGAACTCAACATCAAGAAACCAGATGTCCTGTTTGTTCTAATGAAGAAGGAAAACAAGGATGAATTCGATAAAGAAACACTTGCTGAACTCAAGGAGTGTGCAAAATCACAAGGATTTCTGTAGGTGCTCACGTTTTCATTTGTAATATCAATATGTGTGTTGTAGTTTATTAGTACTGTGGTAGTTTAAATTTTGTATCCGTAGGAGGACTGCATTTTCTTTCCGTATTTCGGTTGTATTTCGTATCTGTATTTCTATTGTATTTTATTTCCGAAGTTTATGAGTATTGTACTACTATTTCTTTTTTTTCTTTTTTCTTTTACTTTTATCTAAATAAATCAAAAAAAATTTAATTAATCATAAAAAAATTCAATTAATTATGAAAACCTAATTCCAATTTACCTAATTAATATATTATCCTAATTATATATAAATATTTTTTTCTTTAAAACAACAATATTTTTCTTTGACCAAAAATAGTTTCCCAAAAAAGCATAACATAATTATCTTTCCGTACTCTCTTTGATGATTTGACTTTATAAAATGGGGAAATTACCATTGACCAATATCTTCATTGGAAGAATAGAATATAAACATTAGAAATGTGAGACATTATTGGAAAAGGTACAGATCACATGGTACAATTAGAGAGTGTTACGATAGACAAACATTACGACAAATAGATAATATATATGGTTCTCCTCGAAGGTAACTTGTATTGTATGAGACGAAGTGCGAGAGACTTCTACTGCTTGATAGAATATGTAGCATGCAATTCAACACGTACGTGGAACTGTGGAAGGACGAGATGAGGGTGGCATGCATGCATGCATGCAGTGAACACGGTGGACGTTGGCAAAATGAAAGTGCTTGGAAAGGAAATAACTAACTACTAACTAGGACACACTAGAGTCTAGGAACTAACAACTACGAAAGCTAAAATACTCATGTTTTTTTAACCATGTTATTTCATTTTAAAGTATTTTAAGAAGAATGGATAAAATTCAACTTTCTCTTCCTTCTGGGAGAGAAAGTTGAAATCTATTTTAAAGTATTTTCTCTCTATTTAAGTTGTTATCCAAACAAAAAATTAAATCAAATTTTAGTTTATTTTCATTTCCGTTCTTAAGTTGTTAATCAAACACACACTAAAATCGGAGAACGAAGACAATGTCGACGGCTTAGACTATGTTTCCTGATGCCCTTCTAGCAAGAGATGTTGGGAAAAAGAAATCCGACGAAGAGAGAAGGTAGCGGAGTGAAAAGGTCTAGGAGGCGACGGAAAAAGGGAGAGACTCGCGGAGGAGGGAGCACCACCCTCCAAATCCTAATCGCCTCCCCTCCTCCACGTGAAAAGAAGTGGGAAAAGTAGAGGTTGTCCTTGTCGTGTACCTTTAGATGGCATCATGGAAATGTCACTTCTCCACTCTGTCCTCGTAATGGACAAGTTCGAAAACAAAAACAAAAATAGGGATGTGAGATTTTACTTGGAATATTTTGATATGAAATGAGACACGAGAAAGATGTCATCTCGCTGCTTGACTTGGTGGTTTGACTTTTTGGTTTTGTATTTTTCCTGGAACTCTTTTTCCCACGAGAGTATGGTTGGTTTTCACATACCATCATGGAATCATTTGATTGGTATGGTTACTCTTGGACTTTTGGTAAAATGCGTGCCTCATGTTTATAGTATTCAAATCCCATTTTGACTCCACAGGAAATGTGACAACATCCTGGCCGAAAACGAGTAGTTACATTTTAACCAAAATTCAATTATTTTTATAAATATTATGAAAAATTAAATTTGTTTTGAAATAATATTATTTATAATTGTATAACATGATTCTATGTTACTTATTGTTTTGATAATATGTCATACATTTTAGTTTGTACTTGAAAACTATTAATTTGGGAATGACTATAATATAATTAATTTAAAACGTATGACATGTGATGTGAGGGTTGGGGCTAAACAAGTGGAGAACTACCATTCGTTGTCGGAAAATTACTTAAATCGTCCCAAAAATGACATTTTTGCCCTTAACAAATCAATTAATACCGATTTCGTCCCGTGTCTTTAAACAAGGTGTTTGACTCAGTTTTACTCACATTCCTAGTACCAACACCACGAAAATGTCTGGCAAAGCACCTGAATCCGGCGAGGTAACGAGGGCGGAATTTTTTTCCCTACTTGGGCGTCCGGTTAAACCGCCTCCACCAAGGTGGAGGCGGTTTAGCCAGACGCCCGTTTTTTTTGTTTTTTTTTATTTTCTGTTAAATTCAAATTTTTGAGGTTCCGTTGCAAGATTTTGGTGGTGATGGAGTAGATTACCGTGAGCTTTTTGACAGTAAAGGAATATTTACAACAATCGAGGAAGGTTGTAAATGGGCGAAACAAGTTGCAATAGGAGTTGGATTTTTTTTGGTTATATCATCATACAAACCAAAAGCAGATAACCGGATGGATTGTTACCTCAGATGTGATCGCAGACGTGAGATGAGTTCTCGTGATACGAGTATTGCACTGCGAAAGAATACGAAAAGAAAAGGTTGCGGTTGTCGGTTTTTGGTAAAAGTGGTGGAGCGACGAGATCGTGATGGATGAGTTATTGTTTCTAGTAGCATCTATGGGCAGCACAACCACCCATTGACAGTTTATTCAGAGGGTCACCGACAGGTCAACAGACTTATTGTTGGGGCAAAGCAAATTGTTCGGGATATGACAGAGGCACAAGCAAGACCCCGTAACATTTTGTTGGCGGTAAAGAAGAAATTTCCAGACGATAATCCGAATCAAAGACACATTTACAACTTCAGAGAGTACATGAGGAGGACGAAATCTGAAGACAGGAATACCGCGCAGCAGTTTCTCAGGGAGGCAGTGCAATATAAGTATTTGCATTGGATTGTGGCAGATAAAGAACTAATGTCTTGACTCATGCATTTTTGGCACATCCGACTTCAGTTCAGTTGTTGCGTACATACCTATTCGTAATATGTATGGATTCGACGTATAAGACGAACAAGTACAAGATGCCTTTGTTTGAGATGGTTGGGGTTACTCCAACAAATATGAATTTCCTCGTCGGATATGCGATTTTACACGATGAGACCGAGTCTAGTTACCGGTGGGTGTTGGAGAGGTTGCGAGATCTGTTATTGGATATTGTTAGCCCGACAGCAATAATTACGGACCGGGAGATGGGTCTGATGCTACCAGTGGTAGAGGTTTTTCCTGAGTCAGCTCATTTACTATGCACATGACATATCAACAAAGACGTGTACAACTACGCATACCACGTATTCGGCAAGGAGAAGTAGCTTGCAGAGAGTTTTAAGCGTGGAAGGTGGAGGAGAGTCATGCTTTCTGATTCACAGACAGATTATGATAGAGCAGTCCGTAATCTGAAGGATTCTTACAATTCCTGGCCAGTGCTGACGAAGTATGTGGAAGACACGTGGTTGGTGCATAAGGAAAAATTCGTGTTGAATTGGACGAATCGAGTTTTTCATTTCGGCAACACTACGAACTGCAGGGTGGAAAGTGCACATTCGGCTCTGAAAGAGTGGATCACTACATCAACTGCCGCTCTCGACACTCTTTTCGACCGCGTGAACTCGTCTATTGAAATGCAGCTGACGAATATTCGGAACTTTCTTGAAGATTCGAGACGTCGAAATTTGGCACAGTACATAGGTCCTCTGTTTCAGCATATAAATGACCGAGTTTCGCATCACTGCTTGTCGTTAATGACTCGGGACTTGAAGAGAATGGAGGACTTAAGTGATGAAATTGAATATCGTTGTGGGTGTGCTTTCCTGACAACACATGAGATTCCTTGTGCCTGTACCATGTACGAGTGTTTGGCGTCAGATGATGGAATTTATTTAGAGCAGATTCATCCATTCTGGAAAACACTTGTTATCGGAGAAGGAGTCCAGATGTCAGAGTTTGTTGATCAGTCAGCACAAGACGCCGAGCATTTTCGGAAGCTAGTGGATGAGATCTCGGAGAGCGACCCTGCAGTAATTCGTAGTGCCTCTCGTATTTTATACGAACACTTACACCCCGATCAGTCGAACTATGGAGAACCCGAAGAAAATACTAAGGTACGAGGTTGACGTAGGGGAAAGTCGACACGTCGGGACCCGAGTGCCTTCGAGTATGCTGAGCGAGGTCGTGGTCGGTCTGGCAGTAGTGGGAGCATGGGTCGTCGTCGGTCTGGCAGTAGTGGGACCAGGGGTGGTCGGTCTAATTCGTCTCGATCGTCCGTGAATACGGGCACAGGATCTTCTGGTATGTCAATATCTTTGTTGTTATGTTATTTAATATATATCAGTAATCTAAATGGGGTTGAATATCTTATCTCATAATTTTGTTGTTTTAATGAATTGTTATTTACCTATCTTACAGTGTTCGGACGGGTTGACGTGGACAACTTCCCATATAATGATAGACTGCCACGAATCATTTTACCATTTCTGGAAAGGTGGAATGACGTACGTGCTGATGGCAACTGTGGATTTCGATGTGTTGCCGATGTCTTTCATGGTGGTCAGGAGAACTGGTCGTACGCCCGTCGTGCGATTTCTAATGAGATAGGTGCACATCCTATATATGAGAGTGTCTATTTCGGCAATGTGAGAGAGGCTCGTCAACGAATTGATTAGGGCGGGGGAGTTTGTGGTGAGGATCATTATATGGAGGTTTGGTCCGACTTGTTTGCTATTGCTAATTTTTACAAGTGTGTGGTCATGTATTTCGTAGTGGGAACGGATGGTTCGTCGTTCCCGTGTCTTACTGTTCTACATTGGGAGTGTCCGCCTGCCATGACGAGGCCTGTCAGAGAGTTGGTCATTGCTCATTTAGGGAGTTACAAACATTTTATTCGTTTGGAATTACTTGATGATTTCCCAGTACCTCCTATAGCAACCTTATGGTATCAAATGCGAGATGAGAGTGTTGTTGGATGGGAGGATCAGTACCAAAGTATGATGGAGTATTGGAACCGGTTACGTGGTATATTTTGATTGTAATTTGTAATGTTTTTGTAATGTATAATATATCGTGTATTTCTACTTATATCGTGTTGTTCTTTTACCGTATTTTAAATTTAAATATTATTTTATATCTAAAGAAATAAGTTGAAAATATTTTCGTGAAAAATAAATATTAAAAAATACGATAGTCAAAGAAATATGTAGAAGATATGTTCGTCAGAAATAAATAATAAGAGTACACAAATAAACATAAACAAATACCAACAAATGTAGTAACAGTGCAACAAAACGAAAGTAAAAGCAAGACAACTACAACTAAGCATCTGAATCATGGTCCGAAATGCCCAACTGGTTGTTCCAATCCTCGATCAGGCGATCCCAATCTGTACATGCAAGTCTCGTCGCCTCAGTCGGCATGATGTCTCTCTCTTGCAAGAACGGCTGCGTACACCGTATCTCCCTACTCATCCACTGTATGTAAAATAAAAATTAGCGTACAATAACAAAATATACTTTACAATTAAAAATAAAATTAGATAAACTTACCGCATCGGCACATGTCCTATCCAGTGGTCTTGATGCATTGCATACATTGCATCATATGTCTTTCATTTAGATTGCTTTTACATCAATAAATGTTACTAAGGTATGTGTTTAGTCTTATTTACAGAATACAGGGACCTAAATGCAATTTACCCACATCCCGAGCATAAACGCGTGCAAAAGACTCATTTCTATCATAAAGACCAAGTTCAAGATTATCGGGTTACAAATGGAAATGTATCCAAGCATAAAAGCATTCAAGTCCTAATTGCAAAAAGAACAAGGACTTAAGCACAAAAGTAACCGGGGACTTAACTGCAAAAAGTCAAGGAACTAATTGCAAATCACGAGTAGCTTTTATTCTCTTGGAGAAAATATATAGAAAAATCAATGTATATCTCCAAATATGTAAAGGAATTAATCCGGAGCTCAAAAGAATGGAAAGAATCAATCCAGACGCGTAAAGGGGGATCAAATCATACCATAAACATTCAACCAAAATCCGGACCAAATCAGAGCATGATGTGCGGCGATTCCGCCGCAGATCACACACACCATGCGGCGATTCCGCCGCCCCCTAGTCGATCCGTGTGCTCCAATTTCGTCCAGTCGTGTCTGGACACGTGTACTTTCCAATATTATACCTAGATCCCCTGTAGCAACTATAAATAGACCCGAGAACGATGTTAAAAGGGTCCTTAGTCTTTGGTGTTAGTTTTTATTCTTAATCTTAGTTTTGTATTCTTCTTTTCATTAATAAAATTCTGTCTTTTTTTTCTTACTTTTAATTTTCTTTTGTAATGTCTCAAGGACCCCTTCTTCCTCCCTCTATGAGTTTCTAACTCCTTCCAAAAGGTGGAGGTGACGGATTAGGGTGAAGAGAAGATGAATGAATGTTATTATTTTAATTTCCTGTTAGTATATTTTGATTACTTGAGTTTATGTTAAATCATTTATCATGTAATGCTTTATAACTAATATGATTTATTATAAGTTTCTAAATTCTCTAATCTAAACCTTAAATCTAAACCTCCACCCGACGAAATTCATATCTTTGTTCTTGTTTTAGTTTTAATTGTTCTTGTTTCTTGCCTTAGATAATTAAAATCCAAAAATCTCAAAACCCAATTATTTCTTCTCTCCTTCTTCTCCTTAATCGAAAATCACGAAAATAACAAATCTCTCCCTCCTTGTGTTCGACCCGTATTTGCCACGTCTCCATTGACGCCGTGCACTTGCGGTATAAATTTAATTCTCATCAGGTCTCTCCGGTCTCGGAATGATACCGAGTACGAGTAGTGGATGTGAGCACCTACTGAACCACTGCAAATAATCTGGAGCACAAGTGGAGGGGTCGCGACTACGACTCAGATCGACCAGGTGTAGTCGTCCTACTCTCGGAAATGTCCTCCAAACCGATTCCGCAGACGAAACGTTGTGCCTGACGTCGTACATCGTCGCAGTCGCAGACCGTACTGCATGCTTGGGCGTCGGGATGTCAACCGGGATCACCTGAATGTAACCTAACTGACGTAACACGCGATCAGGTATATAAGGCTTTGTGATATCCCTATAACGAATAATGTCGGCAAATGTAGTCCTCGGCACAGCTACAGCAGGCTCGGGACCATACGGTAACCACTCCACCTAAACGTTTATACGTTAATAATAATAAAGTTAAATTTAAATAAACGTGAATGATATATACATTATATACCTGCGATGCAGTCATCTGATCTAGCCGTCTACGAATAGAAAGAAGTCGACTCTCGCTCTTATCCTCCGCCCGGACAGCCTACATACGCGAACGAGGATGGCCACACTCAACAATCTTCCGCTCACGATGTGGGCGGAAAGCAGGAAAATATTCATATATCCAAGCCTGGAGCAGTGTAAGACAACCCGTAATCTGACCACAATCAGCACGACTAGATATGCCCAGCTGGCGATAAAGATATGCCAACGTCGCCGACCCCCATGAGTACTGACCAATGGTATTTGGGTCCCTCGCCTCCAATAAGTCGCGTGGTCTCAGTCTGGAACCGCTCTTGTCGACAAACAATACGCAGCCTAGCAGTAAGAAGAGATAAGCAGTCATCTGCGTATCCTCAGTCCGTGGTGGTCGCCCCCGTCTGCAACACTCGTCCACAGCGTCGATACTAACACCACCGCCACTCCAAAATGAGCTATCCCGCCCAAGACCCTCCAGGCTGACACCTAGCAACTCAGATACATATAACTTCAGCTCAGATGTCGGCGCCTGCACACTGACCACGTGACCCTCAACAGGAATGTGCAGACTCTGAAAGACGTCATGCAATTAATTAATAATCCTTTACTAAAATCGTACACAACTAATTACTAACATAATAATCAATTTATTTAGCGATTTATTTATTAATTATCACAATTTATAATCAATAAACGATTTACTAAACTAATTTAACTCATTATTAACATATTATTCAATTTTATTTAAATTTTATCACGATTTATAATCAATTTTAACAAAAATTAAAAAAAAACTGGGCGTCTGCGGGAGACGCCTACCCTACGTGGGAGACGTCTCCCGCAGACGTCTGTTCCTTGGGTCGGGCGTCCGAGGGAGCCGCCCGACCCAAGGGGGAGGCGGTTCCCGCGACCGCCCTCTCGTTCGGGAGACGCCCGACTCAAAAATGTTTTTTTTAAATTAATTGAAATAAACAAGGTAATTTACCAGATGTGAGTAGTCAGGGGTCTCCGCTGGTTCTTTTCCTGGCCTCCGAGACATTTTATGTGGTGAATAGAAGAGTGATATGAAGAGAAATTTGTGTTAAAAGAGTGAAATAAGGAGTTATTTTAGTAGAAAGGGTAGAGGGGCAAAATGGTAATCTTACGGGCGATTTAAGTAGTTTTACGACGACGAATAACAGTTCAGAGCAAGTGAGTCATCAATCATAAGAAGAAGCATTCAGAGGATGAAGAAGAAGCCAAAATACTTTAGTTCATGAAGATTAAGAAAGTTAAAAATATTAGTATTTCATTTACAACTCAATTAATAATTTCATAGTAATCATGTATACTTAAATAATAATAATAATAACTAAAAATAGTATAATAGTATATTACTTTTATAATATTTTAAAAAATAAGTTCAATATTTATCATTATGAAAAAAATGGTATATAGTTTTTTTTGTATAGTCTTGTAATGTGTTATTACAAATATATATTTAAAAATAACGGTTTCACTATTTGCGCGATCAATAGTAAATTTTAATAGATAATATAAAATTATTTAGTCATATTTGCATGTAATTTCTAAGTTTCCAACACTTTCCTTTGTTTTCCTAACAGTGGAGATAATAATTTAAATTTTAGGATTGCATACCTCAATATATTGCAATGGTAAAATATTGGTAGATTACAATTTCACCCCCTACTACATTTTGAGATCAATAACAATTTGTCTCCTCTACGGTCAAAACTTTAAATTAGCCTATGAATGTGCTTGGATTGGGGGAACAAGAGGGAAACTATTAAAAGGTAATTTGGATTGGAGGGAATGATTTAAGGACTTGGGTGGAGATATCTTTTCATTGTTTCACTATACGAGTAATCCATTCCCTTCCTCTCCTTTAAATTAAAAAAACTTACCCAAATTCAAACCTGACATTTGTGTATTTTGATTTTCATACAAAAGTATTAAAAAGAACTTATAATCGGTCGATTTGGATTGGGGGGATTTGAAAGATAATTAATCACTTTAAATTGTAGATTTGAATTGAAAGGGAAAAAATCCCTTGTGTAGGGCTGTAAATGTGTAGGATTTTACCCCAATACGCCCCGCCCCGCCTAATGTGGGTTGCGGACAAAAATGTTACCCGCCACCCGCACAACCTGTATAACCTGCAACCCGCCCGCATAAGCCTTATATTTTGTTTGATTTTTTTTTGTATTTTGTTTGATTTTGTTTGTATTTAGTTTTAATTTTTTTTGTATTTATCTTTGATTTTTTTTGTATAGTTTTAAAAACATACATTGAATGATTTTTTTCTTAATTTTTTGTACTTGGCTTTGATTAAAATGGATAATATTAAAGAAATAAATTGATTTTTGTATTTAGCTTTAATCAAAGAAAACCTCGCCAAACTCGCCTTGCATAGCCTAGTACACCCTTACGTGGGACGAGTAGTGGATTTTTTTGACCCCGCCCTGCCTACCCGCTTAATTTAGGCGGGTCGGGTAGTGGTGGGGCAAAAACCAACCCCACCCCGCTTACACCCCTACTTGTGTGGTCTTCTTGCTACACTTTCTTTGAAAGTTGGAACTGTTTAAATAACTAGGCAAGCAATGAAAGCATGTATGTATACCTTGGGCCGTTTGGGGTACCCATCTTTTGAGTCTAAGAGTTTCAAAAGCTTCCTTTCTGAGATGGGTAGTTTTTTGAGTGGTTGAGAATTTTCGAAGTGTGTGTGAGTTTCATTTTTCTATTTAGGACGTTAGAGTTAGGGAAAGTATCAGTAGTGAGAGAGCAAGACGAAATAGAATAGCTTACTCTTAAAGTTTAGGGGACTATTGAGTCATTTATAGATGAGGTTGTTACAACGAGGCACCACACATCAAATCTCAGCTTGACATGTATCACTATACAACAAACTCATAACAAAGTAAATTCCTCTCTTAACAAACTCATAAACAACTCATGAACGTTACACTAACACAACCCCCTCCCCCCAATTCATGGGGGTGTCCATCATTAGGAGTTTGTGACAACAAAACACAAAGGATCGTTTTGGTACTAGTTTGGTGAACACATCAGCGAGTTGATCCGAGGATGTGAGAAAACGAACAACAAGGTCCTTGTGTGCAACCTTTTCTCGAGCAAAATGGTAGTCAATTTCGATGTGCTTCGTTCGAGCATGGAAAACCAGGTTTGAAGTGAGGTATATAGCACCAATGTTATCACAATATAACTCCGAAGGAGGAGTTAGCTTAATACACATTTCAAACAGACGCTACTGGATCCAGCTCACCTCAAAAGTCGCATTTGCGAGGGCCCGATACTCAGCCTCAGTCGAGGAGCAAGAAATTGTTAGTTGTTTCTTCAAGGTCCACAAGATGAGATGAGACCCCAAAAAGACGACGTAACCAGTGGTCGACCAACGATCCTCGGGATAACTACCCCAATCGACATTGGCATAAGCAATATGGCAGAGAGGAAAGTGGTGAGAGAAGAACAAACCATGCCGCGTGTTCCCCTTATGTAGCGCAATAAACACTGTAGAGGCTCCTAGTGCACGTTAGTTGGGCAGTGCATCATCTGACAGAGCCGATTGACGGAGTATGCAATGTGATAAGAACATTGCAACTTGTGTCGAAACCCATAACGAGAATTATTGTTCCAGGGACCCCTCTACTACAAATTTGGATGAAAGAAAATCACAACCCAACACCCATAACATGATGTGAACCTTGGTATAATAAAGATGTCACAATCAAGGGATGAAGACCTGATTGATAAGTCGAAGTATGACCGCCATAGACATATCTGATAAGTTCAAAAAGTTCTTTTAAGAACCCAAGAGATTCTCACACAATGTCTGATTCCAAAATTTGTGGCTTATTAATATGCAAAGGTATATTTACAGGCTTTACATGTCTATTATGAAAAAAAGATAACTAACAAAGAGTAAACATGCATATTATAAAAAAAGATAACATGAAGACACCACACACATCTGAGTTTGCATATAATGGAAAAACCAAAACAAATTTCGAATTATCATTTATAAAAGTAACAATGTATTTTATAACCCTCAATGGACGGAACAGGTGGCGTCCAGACATACGTATGCACAAGATCAAATGGAGAAGAACAAATAGAAAAGGGAGCATCAAGGTGAGTCGCCGGCTCTTAGTGTACATGCGGGGGGCCACTTTCCAGAGTACTTATTAGCAGAAAATGAAACATTGCTTAAAGCAAGAGCATGCCGCACCACTCAGAGATTGGCATAAGAGAACCTATAATGCCACAAAGAAAGAGAAAGACATGTAGAATTCACTATGCACCGGTAGGTCGGAAACGAGTGAGCAAGGAGGAGAGGTGATATAACGTTTCACTAGTCGGGCTGCTGAGTGTCCCCTCTTTGTTGCGCGGGTCCTTGATGTGAAAATGTTAGGATGCAATTCAAAGAAGACATTGTTATCACGGTCAAATTTACAAGCTGACAACAAGTGCTTAGTAAACCGTGGAACCACAAGAACATCCTTAAGAAGAATTCAACTAGACTCGTGGTAAAGAGGAAATGGCAACGGTAGAAATAAGGATGGAGTTACCATTCACGACTTTCACGCCATCTCCACCTCCATATGGCTCCATCGTATTGAGATTGTTAAAGGACTTGGTGACATGATGAGAGGCACCAGAGTTAACAAACCACGTACTGTTTAATCGTTTTAATACCGCAAGTGCACGATGTCGGTGAAGATGCGACAAGTACGGGTCGAATCCATAAGGAGGTGTGTCGACTCTGGTTCTTCAGAAATCAAGTGGCAAATAAGGAAGAAGAGATATGATTATGCTAACCTAAGCTACAATAAACTAGAAACTAACAAAAGAGAAAGATGAAAGCACAAGACTACTAAAAGTAAGATAAACAACTAACAAAAAGAAGAAGAAATTCAGTAAGGAAACCCCTAAGGGGTGGAGTGTGTGCACACATGTAATAAGATGGTGAATAATGCATTCAATAGACACAAATGTAGGTAGTGTTTTCATGTATAGGAAGTGTCTAAAGGTTATGACAAAACTTATCAATTCATTCACTAACCTAGTTGATTAACATTCACATATACAAGTTGGTTATTTCAGAACCTAAACAAGCATGAGAGGTGTCTAATATTTGTGACAAAACTCATCAAGTAAAGTGTTATACTCTAAACAAGCAAGCATACATTCACATTTATCAACACATTTCAAAATCAAGCATTCAATTCCATTCTTTAATGCATGTATGAACATCATCTCCACCACCAAAGGAGATGAAACTACTCACTAATCATTACACTACAAACTACATTAACAAAATGAAACATTCTAATGAAAGACAATTAAACTAAGCAAACAAGAAATATTAAAGAAGTTAAATGAAAGGAAATTAAACTAAAGAAGCGTGCAAGAATTAAAAGATAAGAGAATATTAAAAGAAACTAAAAAAATATTTTATTAACATGACTCACATTGCAAGTCACATTTTTCTCCACATTGAGTTTTTGCTTCAAGGCTTTTACTCCAAGTAGAGAGAATACCACCAATGATTGAGTGAATACAAATGAGGAGAAAGAGTTCTATTTATAGACATGAAAAAAGATAACCGGGGACAATCCCCCAGGATGGGACTAATGAAACCTTTCCAGAATACACATAAACACATAACCCATGTCCTCGAGAAACCGGGTCGGATTCGGAGACAAACAGACCGCTAATTGGCAGTCTTGGACCGCCAATTGGCGGTCATTTTTCCGGATCTGAACCATTTTCGGATATGTTCTTTAGTTCTTCAATTCTTCACATGGGGTGCACTCAGTTCGGTTATTGGAGTGTCGGCCCAAATCTAATTGTCAAAATACTCCTCATGATGGTGTAGAGTTTCTTGATTTTCACATTGACCCTTCGGTTTTACATTCGGGTCCCTCTTTTGTGCATCTTAGTCTATAAGTCTTGCAACTTAGTCATTTTTCTTGCTTTTAGGTCCTTTTATGCCTCTTCTCCTCAATCTTGTTTATTTCCTGAAATTCAAACATAAAACTCATTACGTAGCATTGTTTAGGTTCAAGATAATGGATATAAGACACAAATGAATGCATGAAATGATGTCAATCACGTACCAATCTTCTTGATAATTCTGACCATCATCCATGTATGCCTCCGCAATGGGCTTGAATGACTATAACGTTGGTAACATGTATCCATCTTTGTCCCAATGCTCATTTCCTTAATTGTCTTGATCAACCTATTAATATGATTGCAAGTATACAAATATATATGCAATGCATGTAATCGTGTTTGCTCAATTTGATTGATTAGGTTGATTGATTAAGATTAGTTTAATTAATCATCAAAATTAATATAGATTAAGGCCAAAAAACCAACATCATTATCACTTGGGGGGAGGTTGTTCAGGAGCGCCATCATAGATCTTCATCATCGATGAGCATCCTGCATGAAGCAACATTGGTTGTTCAAGAGTGCCATAACTAGATCTTCATCATCGATGGGCATCCGCATGAAGCAACATTGGCAGTGATAAGTATCATTTTTATTTTCACTATTATCTTACTTTTGTATTTGAATAATGTTATGTTGAGTGTTTTGTTTTCATTTTGTAGGTTACAATAACATAGATACAATTGATGAAAATATTGAAAAATCAAAGGACTTAAATGTAAAATCTGGTATATAAAGTGAAAGTTGAAGGACATGATACAACAAATCCACTCCACGTGTTTATGCTCTCTATTTTGATGCAAATGCTCAAATTGTAAAGGTAAATTTAGATTATGCAATCAATATCAAATAGGAAAGTTCAGATATGGAAAGTCTGGACTTCTAACACATGTCACTTGTTCGATTCATAACATCAACATCTAAATACCAAATCTGGAAAGATAAATTAAAGGAGTCAATTTTCATTTCTCTTACGACTTGCCAAATTCTGATGATATAATGGTGAAAAATGTGTGTCAAGACAGATTGTATTTGGAAACCAAATAAATCACAAATCATTAATAATTTGTGCATAACTTTTTCTTCTGATATCCAAATCAAGTTATTCAAGCAACATTGGAAAGATAAAAGGATCACAAATTCCTTTCTCACGAGATCTTCCAAATTTAGATGTTGGAGGGGTCAAACGCCGTATGAAAGACAATTGACTTCGGAGAGAAAGATTTTTATATAAAGCATTGTATTCTCTAATCAAATGACATCTTCCCTTTTAGTTTATTTTTTATTTTTTATGGGAAAAGAGTCTCACGTTGCTTGTATTTTTATTCTTAGCCAAATAAATTATCTTTTTTCTTCTCATGTCTCTCTTCTATTCTTTTATGTTTTCTTTCATCATGTGTAACTAAATCCATCTCTTGGAAGGTGGAGATATGTGCTACGTTGAATTAAGAATTGGGGTTGCCATCATGTTAATATTTTGATTTGTTAATACTTTTGCTAATTCGCTTGAAAGAGGTATATGATTTATAATTATTTGATAGGTTAATGTTTCTTGAAAGTTTCTTAATCTATGCTTAGAATTATATCGTTGCTTCTTTGCTTGCTAGAATTTGCGAAGTTGTAATTAGATTTAGGTTAGTTGTTGTTTGATGATTTGATAGTCTAATCACTTCAAGTCATGCTTACAAAATCTAATCTCGTGTGCTTAATGAAATGGGCAACACTTTTCTCAATTGATACCTACGCAAATATTTTCACCTTCTAAGTGTTTCATCTCATCGTAACTATTATAAAAAACATATAAAAATATCCACATTATCTCTCAATCTCTTCATAAAAATATCAACCATCATTGAATCTATCATCATTATTACTCATGCTTTGTGGAAAAATAAAATTGATTGAAATTCCACACGATCCCTTTGTTCGACCTATAGCTACACGATCCACACTCTTGTGGTTAAATTTAAGACTCATCAGGCTGCAATGGTTTTGACCTTTTGGAAAAGATCAATGATCAACGAGTCGCCCTTCTTTAGGTTGCGTTGATCTAATTTGTAGTTGAAGATTCTTGAACGCGACTGGTTCAACAAGAGTTTCTCCAAGAATTTCCACACTTTAGTCGATGAGTCAAGATTAACCACTTGACCTCCGCTCAGCTTAGTTACAGTAGAAAGAAGACAACTAAGGACCAGTTGATCCTTGCGACACCAAGAAACATAGCTTGGATTTGGTGTCATCGCACCACCAGTTCCAGCGATCTCATTCGCCAGCACACCCTCAGATTCATCGACAATCTTCATCAAATCGTATACTTGATGGCGAGGGACAAGTTGCAATTGCCACAAGGGGTAGTTTTCGGGAGTTAGCTTACGCGAAACACTCTGATGGACTGTCGGAGGAGGAAGAGTCATTGCATCTTTTACTAAATCGGCCGTCTACAGAGAGAAAGGGATCGCCAAAAAGAAAAAAGTGGCAAATGCAAGAAACCCTAGAAAAGAAAGGGAAAACTCGTTGGCTCTGATACCATGTTACGAGTGAGAGAGTAATATGAAAAAAAATAGTTTCCTCTTTAACTGTAGAGAACTATTAATTCATATTTATAGATGAGGTTATTGCAATGAGGGACCACACATCTAGTCTCAGCTTGACACGTGTCACTATAAAGCACAATCATTAACAACTTGTGAACATTATACACTAACAGAAAGTAAATAGGGCTGAACGAGTTTTTGCCCTTTAAGCTTAGTGGGTAAATGAAGCAAGACATGAGGAAAAAAGACAATCGTTGCTTGCCTTACCTAAGGTAGATGCAGCAGGCGGGTTCAGTAGGTTGGTTGAGTTTAGTATTTAAATTTCATATTTTTATGAATATGATCGTGTACAACCATAACAAATGCAAATATACGTATCACCAAAACAAACATGAATAACAAAGTTACAGATGACATCATTTACTTTCACAACACATGGACACTTAAAATAAACCACACAACATGGTGCATGTCAACAAGAAATTAAAAACCATACTTACACTTTTGTTAAATGGTAATGTTTAACTTAAGGGTAGGATTAATGTAAATGAATTACGTATAATAGTCTTCATCGAGTGTAATTTCGTAAGTTAGGTTGAACATCTTAATACTAAACTCTTAATTTTATATTTATAATAAATATATATTATTTAAGCAAGTCACGAGTTAGGCAGCGCAGGTTGGAAGACAATCACAACCCCTCAATCTTGCCTCATTCATAAGTAGGTTGGCAAGATTTTTTTTTGGTGTGCCTCAACTTGCCTTATGCGGACATGCGCACAACCCTAATTAGAGTTTCAGTTGTTTTATGTTTTAAGTACCTTTGTAGATGTCAAACGCTAGTATGAGTTGTTTGAGATACTTTTTAAATTTTGACTCAATATATAGAAAAAATATCAGATATTTAAATCTTATAAATTGTTAATTTTGATATTTCAACCCAAACCAATTTAAAAATATTTCTTAACTAATTTTCAAATTTAAATATTTTGATATTGTTCACGTCAATTAGATATTGTACGTGTAGTTTTTCTTCTTCTAAATTTCCAATTTAAAATACATATATTCTGCACTAACAAGTTTGAAAATTATATTAGATGCTTATTCTTAAAATCTAATTAAAAATAATATGTGCCGTAATTCGGTGACCCAAGCATTTAGGAAATTAGAATTTGAAGAAAAATGTAATACAATTAACATTTATGAAAATTTTAACTCATAACCTATTTACCTTGATAGGGGTAATAACGTCGAAAAAGTTAGCATCTTGTGAAAAGTTGAGCAAGAATAAATTTTAAAATGAAACAAAAAATTATGACAGTGTGTGACACCAAGCGTAGATTTTCAAACACAATAAATCATATTTGGCATCAAAAGTTATATTTAGGTGTTTAGTAACTAGTAAGACTCAAATGCAAACTTTCAAGTGTCCCAAACGAAACTTAATAGTTAACAAAAATGCTTGGTTGCTTCTTTCGTTACTAATAAGCAATTCATGATAAATTTTATGATTTTTTTATATATGTTAAAAGCAATGACTTTAATTGAAAGTTGAAACATATGCAAAACTGCAACCACGTCAAACCTTAACTTTTCAAAATTTATAATTGAAATGGATTTGGTCATGGAACAACAATTCTCAACACGTTTCAATGTTTCATAATTGAGTATTTGACCATGAAGGGGTGCTATACTGGTAATACTGCTATTGCTTTTAAGTTTTAAGTGGCTTGCACGTGGAAGGAAACATTATTCAACAAATTAAACAAAGTCAATGAATATACTAGTCTTTTTTGTTGTTGTTGATGATATCGAATTTCCGAACACCCATGAACGTAAGATCTAAATAGGAAACAGTCCAACACCTTTTATATCAACAAAGTATACGTTCTTGTGAAGTCGTATTTTCCTAAGATTCAACTGTGATCTCGAGGTATGAAACTACACATCCATACAAAAAACCTACACCTGGAGGCAATAATTATACCGAGAGTTGAATCTTTGTTTGCAAATAATGATTAGTGACTGGTTGGTGGGGTACAAAGAGTGGCAAACTTTGAACGGTGACAGGAAATGCATCAGGTTTGACCAGGAAAAATTAGAACTTTGCGATTGACATTTTTTTTTTTGCAAGATTACTGGACATATATGTGATTTTCTTGTTACCTTCGTGCAATTTCATCATTGGATAAAAGTATAACTGCCTTACTATAATTAGGAATATTTTCAATATATTGCAAAATTACACCGAAATATCATTCATATTCCTAAAATATAATATACCTTCAAGTTCAAAAGGTTCTTTCAATAAACATGGTCAAAATTTTGAATGACACTTTTCTAACTATTGTTGATGGGAGGGAAAAATATCGAATATGTAATCATTACCAATACTTTATGTGTTGCATCTAGAATATGAATTGCAACATTTAGTTTTTTAAAAGTAAATTATTCTAAATGCTAGGCTGCTAACTGTAACTATCTTAACTTAGACCTGCATACACAATTGCTGTATATTTTATTTATAATAGGTACTAATTAGAGTAGCAGTTGTATGCGGAGAAGTCAAAATAGGACTCCAAACTTTGAACAGACATCACTTATAAACAACATAGCCAACTTCACGCAATTATAAAGGGACCCTTTCAAACCATACCAAGATATTCAAAATTAAGGACCCACATGTCTACTAAAATTCTTAACAAAAATTACAAATTATGAAGATTGATTGTAGCAGGAATATCCAATAGTAAACTTGTGCTTTGAAATTGTTATTCAAAACATGTGCTTTCATTTACAAATTAATATTAAATTTCAATGAGGCTTTAAATGGTACAATTTACATGACTGAGAATTTTGAAAAGAAAACCTAACTTCTAAATACTCTATTTAAGGCTATCTTTTTTTTGATATTGTATTTAAAACTCAAAATATCTGGATTTATTAAAATCCTCTTATTTAAATAAATCCATGATGTTTAACATAGATTTTTGTTAGACGGCAACTTTTAACATATAAATGGATTTGAACATTATTTAGTACTGTAATTTGAAATTTTAAAATGTATTTTCACTGTTTCAGTTGTGTACCAACCGACCTACAAAGAAATTACGTCCATGAGAGAATACAAAAGCATATGTCTAAGGGATCCACAGATACAAATTTTAAGTCGATTGCGGCTCTAACAGCTCTCAACCACGAGTCTATGTGTTCTTAGTTAACCAGTACTACATCACCAATGGTCATTATCTTTAATCTTAGTCTTAATGAAATACCTCCATCCAATGTAGGCCATTGCGCTTGTCAGTTGTCTCCTAACAAATCGATCGATCGAAATAATTGACATGCTCACCACTTTAGTTAGCGTGAGACAAAGAAATTAGTTACCGGTGGACGTAATCAAGTTCATTGGCTAAGGGTGTAAACGGTGAGGATATTATCTGTTTATCCGTTCTATTTAATAAGTGGGTACTGATACGGGTAAGATTTTTGTACCTATTTAAAAAATTATACATATTTACCTAAATCCGTTATACCTGTTTAATAAATGGGACGGGTATGGATATATAGGACTGTAAATGGGACGGGTTTTGCCAACCCAACTACCTGAATACCCGCCTACCCGACTAATAAACGGGGCGGGTAGCGGTTGTATTTTCTACCCACCTCGTTTACCCGATTACCCGCCTAAGAATTTAATAAATTAAATAATAAATATTATATATATACTTATAGGGTCAAACTCTAGTGAGACCATGACTCATCAAATTTAATTTAAGCCCCCTACAATCTCACCATTGGATCTTATTTACAGTTAATCTCACCATTCATTAACATAACCGTTTTTTTCTTAATCTACCTTACAATTTGAAATGAGTGGTGAATATTGTGGGGGCTTAATTTAGAAAAATTAGACCTGGGGCTCACTAGAGAATTCCTGTATACTTATATACCTTATACATATCTCTATTCTCTAATCTCTAATTTACTAATAGTGTTATAAAGTTGAAGTTAGTTATAATTTTATGGTGTTAATCACGTAGGTCATGTGTTTTAAGGTGCTAATATGTCATGTTTTTAATTTATGGTCTTATGCAGAAAAAGAAAAAAAATCTATTTATCTATCTACTCGCCCCGCATAACCCGTTTACCCGATCCGCCCCGCCCACGTAACCTGTTTACCCGATCTTAGGCGGGTCGGGTAGCGGTTTAAAAAAATCACCCGACCCGACCCGCACCGCCAACCGGCCTACCTTAAACGGGTTGGGTAGCGGTGGGTTTGAAACCCTCCCCGACCCGACCTGTTTACAGGCCTATGGATATACATATATCTATATCCGTTTATACATTTATCCGTTTAATTATTTAATTAATATATAATATATAGTTAAAATAATAAAAAGCAAAAATTTTCTCGGCAAAAGTGATTATTTGTGAGAAAATTGATGATTTATCACAGTGTATCGGTAGGCGACCGCCCCTCGCCTGGGCGACCACCACTTTTCGCCCAGCTCTGCTGGGCGAAATAGGCGAGAGTCGTTGGAGGCTCTCCAACGACTCTCAACTTTTTTATTTTTATTTTCAAAAATTACAAGTTCTCCAATCGTATGATGCAAACATGGGAGAGACCGCATTACAGAGGTTGGCCCTGAGGGTGTTGGGATTGACATGCTCGGCATCAGGTTGTGAGCGGAATTGGAGTGTCTTCGAGCAGTTGCACTCAACGAGAAGTAACAGGTTGACTGTGAAGAAGATGAATGACTTGGTCTATGTGAACTACAACCAAAAGTTAGGGCAGAGGTTTCAGCAAATGATGGAAAAGCCTGGATTTTATGACCCCATCAGTGTGGACTACGATCTCTTCGACGAGCATCCATGGTTGGTAGAAACTAAAGATTCGGTCTTCACTGGAGAGAAGCTTACATGGGCCGATGCCGAGGAAGCAGCTTTGGGACATTCTTCTTCACGGAGACGCTTTGCTCGATCCATGTCCACTGCATCTGACGCGTGGTGTTCTACTGCATCTGACGCGCCATTATTAGGTCGTGGCATGGATGATGTCATCGTTCACATTAGTTCTAGAGATCTAGGTGCATCGAGTTCTCAACCACCGATGGACATCGACGAGCAATATGTCCAATCCGACGATGAAGAAACTGAAGAAGATGATGTCTACGTCGACAATCCGAGCGAGAACGACTCCGACGACTCTAATGGTGATGGATGATATGATATGGTTCACAGTTGGACATTAGATCAATGTATCCAATGGAATTAGTTAGTTAGCTTGTAATTCTAATTTCTCTCTTATCTGTTATTGTATGAACTCTGAGTTACCTTTGTAATCATACTACTAAGCAATAAGTTGTATACATAAGTGTTTAGGTGGGTAGAAGGGGTGCCTAGTGAGGCATTGGTCGAGGAACTATGTGTCTTTTCGAAGCTTAAATATGTATGGTATTTTTAGAAAATATTTGTGCATTTTTTTCCTATTTTTCCCGATTTTCCTGATTTTTTCTCTATTTTATACAAATGAATTGAATTTAAAAAAAAATTACCGCCCATACCTGGGCGGTCGCACAACCGCCCAGGCGACCAGACGCCTCCGGTCACCTAGGCGGTACCTGAACATTGATTTATCATCATTTTGGTTTAATTTCTAATCTTAAAAATCGTAAATTTAACATCCTTTAAATCATTCTCATCCAATGATTATGGTCTTCCAAGTTGATTTTTGTTAGCAAAAATATTTATTTTGTTAGCAAAAAATATACTCACAATACCCGTTATACCCCCATACCCGTTTATTAAACGGGTACGAATACAACAATATTTAAACGGATATATACCCGTACCCGCTTAGTTAGGCGGGTATGGATACGGACCATACCTGTTTTATATCGGACCGTTTATACCCCTACTCAGCTACTTATATTCTTATTCTATCCTAACACATGTAAAGCAGTCAATTGAAAACAATATCTGATCATGACCTCTTTGATGCTTTCCAAACTCATTGTTAATTAGCTAAACTATAACTTTATAAATCCACTTTAAATTAACAACAATACATGACTTCAGCCCAAAAGGCAAATCAACACAATAGATTGCAAGACTTGAAGCATCAGCTTTAAGTTTTACCTTCTGTAAAGTGCCCCAGCTTTAATCAAAAGGAATACACACATTAATAGTTTTGATTAAAAGGCGCAGTCTTTTCGAGGAACCACACAAATCACTTATTCCAGTTCTGAAAAGGAACAAAAATATCACCAAAAATTAAACTTTAAGATGCTCATCTGTTCTATCTCTAGCTCTGTCAAAATGAAACATGCACGTACGAGATGTGTGTAATCAAGTCAAGAGAAACGGCCTCCAACAAGCTACTCAACTAGAGAGTGCTGTAATTGAAATCTTTAGTGTTGACTTTTGGCAGAAAGCCTGCATACTTCTTAAAAGGCAACAAAGATTCCAAAATTTTGATTTGCTTATTTCTTTGCTTCCTATTCATATCCTTCCTTTTCCTTCATTGTTTTGTGAGGTGTGTAGTGTTGCCTTCTTGTGGCTATCATTTTATTTATAATTAGCAAGGTTAATTATAATCATTAAGGTGGGCTACGAACTCGAATCTTGCCGCTCGCAGGTTGTTAAAGTGGTGAGAATCGAACTATGTTGATCTACCCAGTTAGCCCATCCTTCTACGGATGATTTTATGTAGATAAGTTGAGTTCGACTGCAAGGAAGCTTGATTCCCTTCGGCTCATTGATAACTTATAGAAGTATTAGCTAGCTTAGGAAAACATTAACACTATTACGCCATTTTGGTTTGCTTGTTGAATATTTTAACTTTCAATATCTTGAAGTGTGACATCTAACTGAAAACCAATTGATGTTCAGAGGAGTGACCTAAAATCTTATAATTCATGAGAATACCTATAATTTAATCAATGATGGTCTATTCTCATACGCAACATGAGCAAAAGGGTTGCTTTATTTGACCATCAACAAAAGGATTGTGCATTTTGATTCTCCAATTATAGGTATGCCTGTTAGCTTTCACATCCTTCACTTGGTACACTAGTATTGGTTACATTTCTATCTAAAGCATGCATTTAGCGTCTTAGCAAGTTGTTTAGTGAGTACATGTGAAATAAGAGTGTGATCAGTTTGTTGGAGTCTAGAGCAAAGGAATTCGAAGGCTCCAGTTTCATGATTTCTCTCAAATTCGAATTGAAATTGAGGGAAGTCATTCTAAGCACAATTTTTATTAGGTCGTAGAACAACGTGTATTAGATTTTTTTATTTTTCATCAAGTTTTTCTGGAAAACAACCACTAAAATTCATTCAAGAAGTTATGTTTAGGAGGTTAGTTTCTGCAAATCGATCACACCACGAGTGGAAATGTGGGAGTTTTCTCAAAAAGCAAGGGAAAGACATTGCCACATTATCATTGATGCACAATACCTGTTTGTTTTCTCCCCATGTTCTCAAGTGAAAGTGAGGAATATAAAACTTTCAACAGGAAAAGACATGGGCTTTTCGTTCATCTTTTGGAAAAGAGGAACTTCCCTTTCATGCATGGATGGATGCATGCATGGGAACATATGTGCTGCCTCGAAGTTAATAACTCAGTTCTAGATTTGTAGCTAGTTTTGATTTGAAGTAGTTGTCTAGTTGATATTGTGAGTTGTATCAGTTAAAGCAAAAAGGGTTTCATCACAATTGAGGTAGCTCGGTTAATTTGTTATGTAGATGTTATACAATCAAAGCTAGACTATATTTAAGAGCGTGATTAATGAATCATGATTTTTTACTATTACACATGATTGAATCAATTTGATTAAATGCTTGATATATAGTATTTCTAATAAAGTATGACCCTTCAAACCAGTAAAATTATAAGTACAAGTTAAAAAGAATCATGAATAAATTACTAATTTTAACATATATATGGAAAATTACTACATAAATCGTACAAACATCTATATCCATATCCGCCCAACATATGCATATTTGTACCCGTAGCCATTCAAATTCAAAATTTCAAATATGTATCCATTTGTACCTATTTGCGCCCCTACCGTAATGAAATATATGTAAATTACATTAGTGAGACTTATAATATTGAGGGAGCAAACAGTGAATGAACTGGCATACTGAATTTTTGGATGTATTAGTGTATGGATCTCAACCTGACATAATGGAGTGTACATTTGATGAGGTATGAAAGAAAAGTACGTACAATGATTTTGAAATGGCCATAGTGTAAAGACCCTAATTTGTTTAAGTGTTAACGGTGATTAAGTTGCTAATTGGAGAGGCTTTGCATGGGAGTTGGGGGATGGAATAGTGGAGGCATGGGTGAACAGTGGCAGTTGGGTGTAACTGCGGCTGAGGTGATTGATGGGTGGCTTGGTTGGTTTAAGAGGAAACCAACTTCTTCTTCTTCTTCTTCTTCAAACCTTCTCCTCTCCACCCATCTCTTCCTCTCCTCCAAGATCTTTGTGCTCCGGTGGTGAGGGTTGCAGAGGAAGGCGCGCGAGGCAAGGACGTGGCGGGAAGAAGGAGAAAGGAGGTGCGTGCCGTGTGGCCGGAGTTGGTCGTTGGAGCTCCGGAGTTCTCCGATGAAGTCGTCGTTCTTACGAAGAAGGTATGTCAAGTTCTTGCATTAGAGACATTTGTTGATCACCCACGTTGGGGTGATGTTGTGGTCGGTCGGAGACCTCGCCGGCGACGAGGAATCGGCGTAAAAACCTTGGCTGGTGCGAGGTTGAAGACGACTTATGGTTGACCGGGTCCCTCGGACGGTCGACCGAACGTAGTGTATTTTGACTGTCTGTTGTGTTTCGGTCGACCGGAACTTAAGTGTACTAGACCTTTTATTGCATGTGTGCGGTCGACTGTTTTATGACTTAGAAATATTAGGATGCCCTGGTAGGTTTCGGTCGACCGAGACCCCTGAGTCGGTCGACCGATAGATTTGAATTGATGTAGACCAGACTCCGGATTTTGACCTCGTTCGGTCGACCTGTTTTAGACTTTCGGTAGACCGTTAGGACTTAAGTTTTGCGCAAATAGTCCGACCGTTACAGACTTTCGGTCGACCGATTCCCTTGAGGAAACGGTCGACCGAGTTGCCTCTTTCGGTCGACCGTTTTTGCACAGGACTGAATTCCTGGTTCCACTTAGGATGCCGACTCTGTCCACGGAAACCCGTGTCCTCGCCTTGTGCGTGAGCCGGGAGGTGATGGTGGGCACGTTATGCGTGTCTGCCCAGGGACCGCCGTGTGGAAGAGTGTGGGTGTCCGGGACGCGTCACCTCCATGTATGGATCGTGACTATATGATGGATTGATTTGACTCGTGTTAGAGTAGCAACCTGAGGGATTGCGGATCTCATTGCTTCAGCGGGCACGCAACTGTCGTTGGGTGAAGTGACTACCGGCCTGGATGGCTACGGAGGCCGCTGCCCTGCTTTTATAGCGGCGGAGTTGGTGTCTGCACGTGGAGCTCGTTGACCCTGCAGACTTCGGTTCGGATCTGTCGATTGTCTGGCCTTTGTGTGGTAGATATTTGACTGCCTTGATAGGCAGTGATTGCACGTGCTCGTACGGCCTGTGTGGCGGCAGGGAGGATCGTGCGTGGGTTGTGTGGTTACGGCGATGGACTGTCGATGATGTGTTCCGGCAGGTAGCTCGATTGGGCACCTATCGAGTGAGATATTGTGCGGTCTGTGTGGCGCCGGTGATGAACCGACCTGAGCGACGGCTCCGTTGGTGTGGTGGTGGACCACGATGTTTTAAGATCTGATTCTACCTGCGCGGAAGTGCGAACGCCTCCTCACCGATCCCTTGGCTTGTGTAGTCGCGCGTGGGGATGTGTTGCGTATTGTCCGCTAGACCGTATGTGCCTACGGTAGGTCTCTACGAAGACCCTTGTGCAGCCTGTGTGGCGGCGGGAGGGCCCTGTGCGGCCTGTGTGGCGGCAGGGAGGATCGTGGGGTCTGTGTGGCAGCGGTGACGATTGTAGACTGCGGGGCCTGTGTGACAACGTGAACGATTGCAGGACGGATGTCCGGTTTTTCCCTTGTGGGAATTTTGTTTACTGCTTTGTATTTCATGTCATGCTATACTAGTATGATATGGCATATAGGTGAGCTTGTCATAACCCCTTATGGAAACTCAGACATTGTTGTTATGTTTATTTTCAGGACCGCGTTAGGTTCCGACGGGCGACGGGTGGTGACCGAGGAAGATTGGAACTGGATCTTGTTGTCTGCCTATTTTAGGTTGTCGTGATTACATGTATTATGTCTTTCGTATTCTGATGTAATTACTATTTTGACAAACTCGTCTGTAATATGGTGCACCAGATATATTTGGGTATTTCTTTGAGTAATGTTCCCACTCTTGATGGTTTTATCCTTGTGTTTCCTTGATTTTAAAAAGTTTAAATTTTCCGCTGTTCGGGGATGTTACACATACCCCGTGAACAACGACGCATGGGTGGGCTCTACTTTTTCCAGCAAAAGAAACTTCTAATTACTATACTACTATTATACGTCCACAAATTATTAGTCAATTCTGTATGCGAAGGCTTATCAACATGGATCTAACTGAACATGGTTTCCAGCCATTTTAAAATGAGAGGGAGCGTGGGTGTTAGATAAGGTTCGGATTGTGTCGGAACTGGTTGGTGGTTGTCGAGGAATGGTGGACAGAACGAGAGAAATATATTTTTTAATTAATGTGGAATTGACTTTAATTATTAGATAGATTAGGTAATTGTTTCTCGTAGGTTGTTAAGTAGTTGGTAATAGAACTTAAGATGAGAGAAAGACGATGGACGTTATAAAAAAATTGAGAGAAAGATATACTGATGTCTGGCTATGGCTGTGTTTAGGTGGTTGCATTTAGGAATAATTACAGTTTGCTCTTCTGAATTATATCTTGATAACATTTTGTCCTTCTGAACTTTCAAAGTTAACAGTTACCTCCACTGAACTTTAATTTTGTAACACTTTACCCCCTGAACTTCAAAAACTCATTATTTAACACACATTTGACGTTTGTTTCCTTTTTTTTGTATCCCTAATTCACTCTTAAACCTATATTTACGTGAAAATTTGGATCCAAACGGAAGTCGGATATGGTTGGAATTTGGGTTGATGTGCTTGATAGTGTTCGACAGAGGCTCGATGGAGCTCCATGACATTGCCTGATTTGAAATCATAATTGTTCCACTTAATTTACACTTGAGACAATCAGACAACTACAAAAATAATACCAATAAATGGAGGTAATCAACTACATTCTTGATAGAAACACTAACCCAACATTAAAAATCATCATATCTATATCAAAAAAAGAAAGTGCTAAAACTGGCCTTCATCGTCAGCTTCAATGGAGTTATTCTTCGATCTGGGTTCGACAGGGTCAGAGAGAATGCATGCGTGAAAAAGATGGAGAAATGTTTTTGGTTTTTTGAAATGTTTGAGATATTTTCGGTAGTACATGAAACACAAGTATATTTTTACGATGATGTCAATGTGTGAACTTTTTTTTAATTAGCAAGACACTTTAAAGATAAATACTCAAATTTCTCTTTGGATGTTAGAGTGAGAAAATGTTTGGATTTTCTCTGTCAGCCCCAACCTAACATCTAAATGTGTTTTTGGATGAATCAAGACATTTAAATTAACATCTCCTATTGTAAGTAATCTTTCATCTCACGTTATCATGCATTTTGGGATCAACATTACTAATCTATCTTTTTTTATTGGGATTCTCTTTCAATTTTACTATTCTAGACAATCTCCATTTTTACATGTTTTCCAGGAAACCTTTACTATATAGTATCATTTCAAATGTATTACCATACACTAATTAATTTGGGAAAAAATAGAAAAACCTTGGAAAAGCAGTATTTCCACATTTTTACAGTAATCATAAAAAATATCAGTATACCACTGTTCTTTCAAGGGACCATCAAAGAAAGTGTTGACAGAAACTCTGTTATAATAATACAGATTTTCACTTCGACAGGGGTCACAGTTTAGCCAACTCGTTACTTACAGAATTGTACAACGCATTATAGGAAAACCTTCTACAATACACTACAATCAGCAAAAAAGACAACTGCTATCTTTTGCATTGTTCTAAAAAGACAGCCTCATCATAATAATATACATCCCTGAGATGACTAAAAGGGAAACATCATGCAAAAGAGCACGGACAACTATTTGTCTCGGTCGTGTTTCGTGTTTCGTTTCTTCTTATACTCAGCAGATGATTCTAACTAGTTGCTGGACCACAAGAAATCCGTAAATCAACAAGAGTGCTTCGTACTGGATGATTCTATCACCAAATTGGACAAAATATGGATCTGAGGCGTCAAACCGGTAGTTGGGATCGTGGTTGTGGGATATTCTTCCAGTAAGCAATTTCTAAGTTCGGTTTAATTCTTGTTTCCATGGATTACATGCCTTATTGGTAATTGATAAGAACATGTTCAGCACCATGAGGCCTATAAAGTTTCAAAGTTTTCGTCATAACACACGTAAAAGAAAAGATTTTACTCATCTGAAACATTACCATGTGGAAGTACACCAAGCGATGCAAATTCTGATGCTTTAAAAAGGCCTCTTGCATCGTCTTCGGTCTTCAATAAAGCTCTCTGCATCGGTTTCCTCTTCCTTCATTGACAATTCAGCTATATTAGTTAACCCGAATACTTATAGATGGTAAAGAAAAGGTGTAGAAAGTTGAAGGCATTGCAAAAGGCTCAGCAGAAATATATAATCAAAATTAAAAATATATAAATGAGCAGTATCTTGCAAAGTACATTAGTGCATTGCACACTAAAGAATGTAGGAACGTCCAACATTTCGTCATCGTGGCACGGAGAACAGGATGCTCCAACATCTACTTGTTTTCTTCCCAGGAAGGATATTGAAAAACTACAACTAAAAAGAAGGTAGAAATGTGGTATGGCTTGTAAGCATCAAACAGAGAATAAGCAACAAATTTTAAAGATAAATAGGGGTACAGCCACCCAACTTGTTGCATCATGTGTAAGAAAGAATCATGAACTTTGGCAGAGTTTTCAATGAGTTAAATATGATGGAAGAGGATAGTGCATAAAACAAATTGACAATCAGTATTTGTTCAAAGCATTGACCCTTAAGGTTGTCTTTGGATGTGGTAGTTCGGTCTAGGTTCTCACTTCAACTTGCAATTGTAAGCGTGTCATTTATGAGTAACTTCTTTGGATGATTTCCCTCGAAAAGTTGTAAATCCTTCATGATACATGGAAATACCACAACTATATAGAAATTGTCAAAAGTAAATCTAAAGTTGATAGGTGGAGTTTGGAAAATACGGGCCAGTTAGTCTAACTTTAGACTTACGATTGTAAATCCAAACAAAGGAGACACAAGTCACATCACTTATAAGTCTTGCGATTGTAAATCTCATCATTCAAAATTAAGTGGAATTTACAAGTGAGACATCCAAATGTAACTCTGTATGCTTTTCTGTATCGTATATCATGTATTGACTTAAAACCTTTTCCCCTTGGAATGAAAAAATACTTTTTATCTAACAAAAAATAATTCATGAGTTACTGTGTTCAAAGTTCAAACTGGGTGAATTGGTGATAAAAATTAGTAGAATTAAGGCAAAATGCTTTACCAATATCAGATAATCGAAATCACAAGGGAAATTTCAATATAATTATGAAAAAAAAGATGAGAACAAAATAGTGACTGTGACACATAAATTGTGCATCAGGGTCCAAATCAGTGAAATATTAGCACAATCAGAACGTCAAATAATCTTACCTCAAAAGGCTACCAAGTACCAAAAGGAAAGAATGTATCATGGCAAATTTAGCCACCTGACTCTAAGAAGTGAAAGAACATGTATAAACAATGTGGATTGCGGAAAAAACCATGAATTGATTTCGATGCAATGTTGAATTGTTGATATTGATGTTAATTTCTAATTTCAGCAAAATGGACAAGGAAGACCTACATGATGATTTGAATAGCAAATTTATCAGAAAACACCACTTATCTATGACCATAAGAGTGTAGAAACCGAACACTAAAAGAGGAAGAAGGTGAGTACTTAACAATGCATACACAAACGTTAATGATATCAAGCAGATTTAGCTAGTCCGGATAAGGTCAAGAGGGTACCTTAGGTCCTGGAGTGTCACAGATGTTTGTGCTGATTTGATGCCTTGAGGACCCAGCAGGCAACTTGGTACTTGAAGGCTCTCCATGACTCCTAGGAGTCCTGGGAGTAGGAGGTTTGCCTTGTGAAGACATAAAAGAGCTCCCTGGAACAATGTCAAGACTTTCCACCAAACTTCTTTTCCTAGCAGAAGAAGAATCAGCTGTAGAATACAAGGCACCTTCCATATCTGAAGCCTTATCTTTCGAAAGCTTGTATTGGAAATTCTTGTGATTTGTACCACCGGTATGTAAGCCTTTACCCTTACTTGGCCCATACAAGCTATCATCGAAATGCAGAAGAGATGGAACCTTCTGGTCCTGACACGAAGTTGTGCAAGTAATGTTCTTCCTTACAGGAACCTTGGGAATGTCTAACTCATTTATATCATTCAAATTGTCTGCTACATCTTCCTCCAGTGAACTTCCCATTGTAAATCGTGCAGCTCTATCTAACTTCCACATGATAGCAACGGCATTTTTCATTCGCTCTTTAGCTACAGTGATTTCTATTATGGGCTTTGGATAGTTTATTCCCAATTCGACCCCTGCAGCGCAAAGGACAGATATAGGGGCATCCCATGGGTGATGTATCCACTCTGTCGGCATCCTTGCAAGCTCAGGAAGCCATTGCCTCACATATTCACCGTTTGGATCGAACTTCAGGCCTTGTGCCTAAAACCGAGAGATAAATGGGATGCACAGTGATCCAGATAAAGGAGCAAAACTTTACCATAAATGATAAGCACTAAGTCATGGTCATTCGTAATTCATAAAGGTAAACCACAAGAAACATACATTACATCTATTTAAAATAAAATCACATGAAAATCAGGTGATATTAAATTTGTCAAAGGATTAATGAAGGTGAATCAAAGTTCAATCAATGATATAATAATAACATTGGACTCTTATTATATTTTGCCTTGAATAGATTGTATATTTGCATATCTAGGTAAGCTGCTTTGCACTAATATAAAATGTTGAAATTCCAATTATCTTGGAAGATCAGAAATACAATTATGACAAAAATCATAAGAATGCCGTAAATAAGTAAATGCGTTAAAAAACTGATATTGTATGTTACACACCACTGACAATAATTTTTTTTAAAGATATGTCAATCTTAAAACGTCACCTAGGCATCCCCCGACAAACTAAATATCACTTGAGGCATCAAAAACTACGAAAAGCATGTCAAACTCTGGACTAAAGTGAAACTTCCACGGAAGCAAGATACTAGTTCAAAATAGCAATAAAGTGAGAGGAAACTCGATAATCAGGCCAATATTGCCAATATGCAATGCATATGAAGAACATATATAAGATTTTAGTGAATAATAGAGGGTAGAAGTTTTCCCCAAAACCGGGGCTCACCTCTGGCCCATCGAAACGGTCAAGCTCATGACCATCTGGCAAGCCACCAGTGATATATTGCCAACCAAGGATATCACTTTCTAAATCAGCATCTAACAGTGTGTCCCAGAAATACTTCATCCCCCATGTCCATGGAAGCAATAAAAACTTAACAAAGAAGCTAGAAATAATCACTCTAGTTCGGTTATGAACCCAGCCTGTTGCCCAAAGTTCCCTCATTCCTGCATCTACCAAAGGATATCCCGTCTTTCCCTGCCTCCAACACTTGAAATGAACTTCATCTGTTCGCCAAGGATAATGTATCAAATTCCCCAGCAAAGCACGCTCATGTGTAAATGGAAAGTTAAAGCAGAGATATCGTGAATATTCCCGAAGACCAATTGACCTGAGAAATAGGTTCGCACTTTCTCCTGCATCCAAGTTCTCTTCTTTGGCCCATTGAATCTGCTTCACTCTGACATTTTGGTAGATTTTTCTTATGCTAACTTCTCCAAAATGGAGATACGGTGATAACAATGACGATGATATGCCACCCACATCCATTCTGTCATTCGAATAATGAAGAAGATGGCTTCCAATAAATTCACTTAGTACCTTCTCAGCATTGCTCCATCCTGGGGACCATGCTCTGCTAAGTAGTGCGTTGCTTGATTTCTCCATTTCATTTTCAAGCCCAAGTTCCTCAATAGAGCAACTTTTGACACCTTCAGTCCCTAACAGAAAGAATGAATTTGCATTTTAAGTGTACTATAAATGCAATAGAACAATACAGATGCCTCTACAACCAGAAAGGCAAGCAGTAAAATGCAGTAGTGAAGACAGGTACTCATTATTCGTCTAAAAAAATACATAAAGTTACATCCACTTGTGAACTTTGAGAAGCAGTTTAAAAAGTGCACGGTTAAATGTTATATATTCTAGCATTTATCTTTATCTTTTTGGGGGCATTTAGTTTAGTTTCTAAATCATATCCACATCATATCAAAGGGTGCAACCGTGCAATAAAAGGAATTACAATGAAGTAGTTAACTGTAAGACGTAATTGTCTCAGCAATTAAATAATTCCTGAGGATCTATTGACACCATACCTGCTGGTGGAACCAACTGCCATGGAGGTAGGCTTGATTTTAATTCAACAGACATGTCCATGCACTTCTGCCAAAATGAATTGAAGACTGTATAAGCATGTCCATTCTCATCATGAACCTCCCAGGGTTCATATAACAGGTCGCCATTGAAGGTTTGCACGCTGATGCCCATTTCTGTCAATTCTGCCTTGATTTTATGGTCCCGGACAAGGGAAACAGGATCTGATGGTACAATGTTAATAAAATAACAGCTATCAGCCAAGGCAAAAACAATGGGCTACTAGAAATTGCATGTGAAGTTAGAAAGTAAGTAGTATGTAATCAAGCAAGTTTAAACTGAAACGTCATATCCAAAAGTATTTACGTCTTAAGCAGACATCTGTAATTATGTATAATGATAAGTAAATTTTATCTTTCTGTAAGAAATAAGTCCATGAATTTGTACATCAATGCATTAGGTTAGAAATTAACGACAAGTTGCTTTCTTCTTTCAACTAGAGAGTAGAAACAAACAAAACAATCAAATAGTCTTCGGCATCACAGTTACTTTGGCTTTTGCCCAATTTGTTGAAGAATTCGCACAAACTACTATGTATTTATTGTTAAATACCCAATGATAGATACTTTGCCACTATTTTATTGTCCTGAAGTATCAAATTACACAGACGGGTTTCTCTTTCACAATAATAACTTATAAACTATTGTAGATAACTGAAAACAAGTGTGTTTGTGGCTTCCGAACACCTGAAACTCGCAATAACTTGCTACGGAAACATCATGATTTTGGGACGACTACGAAATGCAGCATATAGATAATAACAAGACATTGCACATTACCATAGCAAATAAGCTGAATGGCCTTGATCCAAAAAAACATACCATACAAGTGATTGAAGATCACTTTGGTGGCTTCTGTAGCAGCAACGCAGTCGAGGAGAGCAGAGAGCGTGCACTCGGTTTTGATGAACAACATCGGAGAGCCAAGCGATCTCAAAGACGAGTCCAAATGCTTAAGAGACTGTTTGAGCCACCACCGCGAAGCACGGCCGGGGTAGAATTGCCCTTCTTCCTTAGGACACCAAACGAAAACGGGAAGAACACGGCCTTCCCTGGCGGCCACCGACAACGCCGGGTTGTCCTCAATTCTTAGGTCCCTCCTCAACCAAACTATGGTTTTCTGCGATCTCTCCATTCACAATTCAATGTCTTACCTCACCGAATCGGACAATTCGCCGTCGACTCCGACGTCGATGTAAAATCCACACCGGAAACTCAAAATTCTCATGTGGCTAAACCAACAACCAGTTTAAAAAAAATGCTAAAAAAATAATAAAATCTAAATTCGATCCGAAACTTCCAGAACTGCTTTTCTTACTGATAAATAATCAAAAGGATTCAATCCAACCACACTAAAAGCTTCAATTTTTTTAAAAATAAAAAAACAGAAAAATCCCAAAATCAAAACCCAACTACGCAAACATCCATTTTTATTTGTTTTTTTGCTCCTTCCGCTACAATTTATATTACATTCCACTAAAAGATCCCCAAAGAAGCCAACTTTAATTTTTTTTTCTTCCCATACCCCTACGAAAGGTGGGACCCACAGGCTACAAGGGTAATAAGTCCAAGTTGAGATGAGAAGGATCGGATCTACCTTATCTGACGAAGAGAGATAGTGGGGAAGAAAGCGATTGGGGGGCGAATCGCGATGGGATTACTGTGGAAGTGGGCACATGGTGTGGGGACGACATGGAGTGGGTGGGTGAAGTGGATTTAGTGGAACCTCAACTTGGAGTTGGCGGGTCGAAGTAATCGCAAGTCCAAGATATTTTTGTAGGTATTGTTATTCTTCGACTGCAAATCACTAAAATCGTTCCCGTCAATTACCATTTTACCATTCACATTCCATTTAATATTTATTTCGTTCCGTCTCTTAATTATCATCACTCTCTCAATTACCCTCAATTACTCTCAATTTTAGTACCCCTTCTTATTCTTTTAATTTTTTGATTTTATAAGATGTGTTATTTTAAATTATTTCAAGTTCCGTTGCATGATTTGGTGGTGACGGGTGGAAAAAAACACAAACGCAAAAAATAGGTAAACCGATCAATATCCGGAGTACAATAATAAGGCGTCGAAACAAAACGGATCAATAACTAGCGTCCCCATAGGGGCTGCCGCCCCCTACCACCCTTGCTTTTTCTACTCCGATTTTATTTTTCATGTTATTAATTTGTTGTAGTATGAACAGAGAACAGTCTATTAGGAGTAGAAATAAGTAAAAATGATAGAATGGTAAAATTATAATTAACACGGACAATTTAAGTAATTCACTAACAGTTCGATATTTTTTTTCAACCTCTAAAATCTCGAAAATAATGAGATTTTTGCAAACTTGACCAACTGCTATATCACACGCTACAAACAACGTTTGGCGGTTGGAAATAGGGTTGTTCGTGGGGCGGGTTTGACCCGCCAACCTGCCCTGCCCCGTCCCGTGTGGGGCGGGTTGCGGTTGAAAATTTTCCTACCCGTCACCCGTTAACCCGCGCGAACTAAACGGGGCGGGTTGCGGTTAATGTGTTACCTGCCCTGTTAACCTGTTAGAAATATAATTATTAAAAAATACATATTTATGTATTAAAACTTTCATTATTTCATTAAACTTCTAACATTTATGTGATGGTCTGTGACTTTATGTGTTTGTTAATTATTCATTGAAGCACTTTAAATCGTAGACTTGTAATTTTATGGACTTGTATAAATATTTTATGCATGTAAGTTTAATTATAGAGTTGTAGAAATGCATTTATGTGTGTATGTGTTAATGTAATAAGTTAAAGAGCCGTGATAGACGGACGCGCGCGTCACGGACGCGCGCGTCATGGACGCGCCTTACGTGGATGTGTACAGCTCAGATATTTTTCTTTGAGTCAGCGTCCAGTCTGCGAAATTTCTCTTCGCGCGTTTTGGTATTTTTTTAAAAACGCCGGTTCTTTATGTTGAACGATTCATTTCCCAATACACAGATAAAACAGTGTGCAGACCCTATGACATCGTGCAGTCTCATTATTCGTGCAGAGCCCACACTTATCATAATAAAATATTTGTTTTTAAGTTTTACGTTGGATCAACTTAATTTGTCTAGCTTACTTTATGTGTGTGTGCAGTTTACATTATGTGTTTGTCCTGTTTACGTTATGTGTATGTCCGGAATAAGTGTATATTGTTGTACGGAATAAGTGTATTTGCTGTCCGGAATAAGTGTATTTGTTGTCCGGTTTAAGAATAAAGTGTGTCCAGAAACGGAACATAAAGTTTGTCCGGAATAAGTTGATTTGTTGTCCGGAATAAGTGTATTTGCTGTCCGGAATAAGTGTATTTGCTGTCCGGAATAAGTGTATTTGCAGTCCGGAATAAGTGTAGTTGTCCAGAATAAGAAGAAAGTGTGTCCAGAAACGGAACAGAAAGTTTGTCCGGAATAAGTGTATTTGCTGTCCGGAATAAGTGTATTTGCAGTCCGGAATAAGTGTAGTTGTCCAGAATAAGAAGAAAGTGTGTCCAGAAACGGAACAGAAAGTTTGTCCGGAATAAGTGTATATTGTTGTACGGAATAAGTGTATTTGCTGTCCGGAATAAGTGTATTTGTTGTCCGGTTTAAGAATAAAGTGTGTCCAGAAACGGAACATAAAGTTTGTCCGGAATAAGTTGATTTGTTGTCCGGAATAAGTGTATTTGCTGTCCGGAATAAGTGTATTTGCAGTCCGGAATAAGTGTAGTTGTCCAGAATAAGAAGAAAGTGTGTCCAGAAACGGAACAGAAAGTTTGTCCGGAATAAGTGTATTTGCTGTCCGGAATAAGTGTATTTGCTGTTCGGAATAACTGTATTTGCAGTCCGGAATAAGTGTAGTTGTCCAGAATAAGAAGAAAGTGTGTCCAGAAACGGAACAGAAAGTTTGTCCGGAATAAGTGTATATTGTTGTACGGAATAATTGTATTTGCTGTCCGGAATAAGTGTATTTGTTGTCCGGTTTAAGAATAAAGTGTGTCCAGAAACGGAACATAAAGTTTGTCCGGAATAAGTTGATTTGTTGTCCGGAATAAGTGTATTTGCTGTCCGGAATAAGTGTATTTGCAGTCCGGAATAAGTGTATTTGTTGTCCAGAATAAGAATAAAATGTGTCCAGAAACGGAACATAAAGTTTGTCCGGAATAAGTGTATTTGCTGTCCGGAATAAGTGTATTTGCAGTCCGGAATAAGTGTAGTTGTCCAGAATAAGAAGAAAGTGTGTCCAGAAACGGAACAGAAAGTTTGTCCGGAATAAGTGTATTTGCTCTCCGGAATAAGTGTATTTGTTGTCCGGACTAAGTGTATTTGTTGTCCGGTTTAAGAATAAAGTGTGTCCAGAAACGGAACATAAAGTTTGTCCGGAATAAGTTGATTTGTTGTCCGGAATAATTGTATTTGATGTCCGGAATAAGTGTATTTGCAGTCCGGAATAAGTGTAGTTGTCCAGAATAAGAAGAATGTGTGTCCAGAAACGGAACAGAAAGTTTGTCCGGAATAAGTGTATTTGCTGTCCGGAATAAGTGTATTTGTTGTCCGGACTAAGTGTATTTGTTGTCCGGTTTAAGAATAAAGTGTGTCCAGAAACGGAACATAAAGTTTGTCCGGAATAAGTTGATTTGTTGTCCGGAATAAGTGTATTTGATGTCCGGAATAAGTGTATTTGCAGTCCGGAATAAGTGTAGTTGTCCAAAATAAGAAGAAAGTGTGTCCAGAAACGGAACAGAAAGTTTGTCCGGAATAAGTGTAATTGCTGTCCGGAATAAGTGTATTTGTTGTCCGGAATAAGTGTATTTGTTGTCCGGTTTAAGAATAAAGTGTGTCCAGAAACGGAACATAAAGTTTGCCCGGAATAAGTTGATTTGTTGTCCGGAATAAGTGTATTTGCTGTCCGGAATAAGTGTATTTGCAGTCCGGAATAAGTGTAGTTGTCCAGAATAAGAAGAAAGTGTGTCCAGAAACAGAATAGAAAGTTTGTCCGGAATAAGTGTATTTGCTGTCCGGAATAAGTGTATTTGTTGTCCGGACTAAGTGTATTTGTTGTCCGGTTTAAGAATAAAGTGTGTCCAGAAACGGAACATAAAGTTTGTCCGGAATAAGTTGATTTGTTGTCCGGAATAAGTGTATTTGATGTCCGGAATAAGTGTATTTGCAGTCCGGAATAAGTGTAGTTGTCCAAAATAAGAAGAAAGTGTGTCCAGAAACGGAACAGAAAGTTTGTCCGGAATAAGTGTATTTGTTGTCCGGAATAAGTGTATTTGTTGTCCGGAATAAGTGTATTTGTTGTCCAGTTTAAGAATAAAGTGTGTCCAGAAACGGAACATAAAGTTTGTCCGGAATAAGTTGATTTGTTGTCCGGAATAAGTGTATTTGATGTCCGGAATAAGTGTATTTGCAGTCCGGAATAAGTGTAGTTGTCCAGAATAAGAAGAAAGTGTGTCCAGAAACGGAACAGAAAGTTTGTCCGGAATAAGTGTATTTGTTGTCCGGAATAAGTGTATTTGTTGTCCGGAATAAGTGTATTTGTTGTCCGGTTTAAGAATAAAGTGTGTCCAGAAACAGAACATAAAGTTTGCCCCGAATAAGTGGATTTGCTGTCCGGAATAAGTGTATTTGCTGTCCGGAATCGGAATAAGTGTATTTGCAGTCCGGAATAAGTGTATTTGCAGTCCGGAATAATATATGGCTTCATTATTGTCGGAATAAACGAATCAATATATGGAATGCAATAATATGATGTCAAAACAAAAAAACGTTCGCAAAGCGCGCTCCCTCACGTCCCCCGCAGGGGCTGCCGCCCCTTGTCACCCCCGCACAAACTCAACAAACCTCCCACTGTATATTTTACCCCACAAGAATTACGTTTAGGAAAAAAATAGGGAAGAACATTCACGATGCTAACGCTGACAAGAACATCGGGAAGTCTTCGCACCGTCCCATTCACGCTGCTTACGTTGTGAAGAATCCTGGGAGTCGGCATCAGACGCTTCTTCGACCTAATATCTTGCTCGAAATGGTGATTTATTCTGGAGAGAAAGAATGAAGAAGAAAGAAAGAGTGTCATCATATTTGTATTTGGGTGGAGAGAGAGAACGTGCTGACTTGAAACGCATTTAATGTGATTTGAGTGGACATCAGGAAGAAAAAACAAAAAAACATTCATGCTTTGGCCACGTAAGGGCTGACATGGATGTCCACGTAGAGCGCGTCCGTGACGCGCTGCGTTCATAAAACATTTCCCTAAGTTAAAATGAGTTTTACAGGAATTCACATGTTACACCCGCTGAACTTGTCCCGCCCCGCATAACCCGCCCTTAAGTGGGACGGGTAGCGGTCCAAATTTTTTTACCCGCCTTGTCCCGTCCCATTTGCCCGCCTACCTTTAGTGGGGCGGGTAGCGGGCGGAGCCAAACCCGTCCCGCCCCGTTTGCAGTCCTAGATGGAAAACTCAACGTCAGGAAATTACAATGAGAAGAAAAGGCGATCCCCCACTTGCTTCTGGTGTATTGGAAATTTTAAGATGCGACAGTCAAATTGAATAGGAATTTTTTGTGCTTAAATGTGTGTCAGACTCAGACGGGGAAACCACCGTGTGATCAAGGTATGCATTTGCATAACTATTTAAGAAAAATCATATTATATGCCCAATTTTATCAGTGTATCCACCAAATAGTGTTTTAGGCCGATAAAGTGTATATTTATGCGTTTCAATTAGATCCTTTCTGGGTGTGCGGAACATGTTATTAGAAAATGAGTTGAAACTTTCCATCTCATAATCACTTTTTTCTATCATTATTCTTGGGTTAATTACAATTCTCCCCCTGAACTATACATTGGTATCACTTTGCCCCCCTTAAATTTTCAAAGTTAACAGTTACCCCCCGAACTTTAATTTCGTAACACTTTGCCCCCTTGAACTTCAAAAACTCATTATTACTAGTACTAGTAAAATTTTAAGTAAAAATTTAAAAGAATCATCCAAAAATCACTAATTTAAACGCACATAAGGTAAAACATCATATTAATCCTACGAAATCGGTGTCCGACCAAAATATGAATATCCTTAGCCATTTGCCTATCCACTGGGCACATTCCAATGTTGATCATATTTATTGTCATTTCTAATTATATGATTTATTTTCCTTCTAATTGTGCATACCCAATTTGAAATTCCTAAATATGCCATTGTGCTTAGGCGTCTCGTTAAAGTAATGTCACCTGAAGGATTTTTTTATTATCAAGAAAATAACTGTCGGCGAAGTAAAATTTGATGAGATTTTAGCAATTTAGCATATGGGTTATTTACGTCTACACCCTCGTATGCATGAAAGATGGAGAATGAGAAAAACGTGGTGACATGCGTTCCTAAGAGTACCGTTAACAGCGTCCGGGTAATTTTCGGGCGTCCTGGTTCTCTCAGCAACGTCAGTTTCTCTCTCCGTCACGTCAGCACAAACTAACCCCCCTACAAAATCCTAACCATTACCCAATCCACCTAGTCACGCTACAGTATTTGTTGTTACATCATTATTTTTATTTTTCTCTCTAAAACTCTTTCAACAATCAACAATATATATTAATAATCATTATCGTAATTATTTAATATCAAGAATTCATTCGTTTTTAATTAACATTTAATTAATAAATACGAAAATATTATTTAATATCAACCATTCATTCGTTTTTAATTAACATTTAATTAATAAGTACGAAAATATTAAAAAATATGCGCGTGGCTAAACAAAAGACAAGACGATTGCATCGACGTTTGGACTTCTCAAGTATCGAGGACCTACAGTATGCGCGTGACTACATAAAATACAAGACGATTGCATCGAGGCTTGGACTTCTCAAGCATCGAGGACCTACAGTATGCGCGTGACTACGCAAAAGACAAGACGATTGCATCGAGGCTTGAACTTCTCAAGCATCGAGGAGCTACAGTATGCGCGTGACTACGCAAAAGACAAGACGATTGCATCGAGACTTGGACTTCTCAAGCATCGAAGCTGGGGTGGAGAGGAAACACATCGAAGTTGAGGTGAAGTTCCAAAGGGAACTCAACAGCAAGAAACTGGATGTGTTATTTGCTCTGATGAAGAAGGAAAACAAGAACTAGTTCGATAGAGAAACACTTGTTGAACTCAAGGAGTGAGCTAAATCAGAAGGATTTCTGTAGGTGCTCATGTGTTTCATTTGTAATATCTGTGTGTTGTAGTTTATCAGTATTGTGGTAGTTTAAATTTCGTATCCGTATGAGGACTACATTTCTTTCCCGTATTTCTGTTGTATTTCATATTTGTATTTGTATTGTATTTTGTTTCCGAAGTTTATAAGTATTGTACTACTATTTCTTATTTTGTATATGATTTTTTTAATTTTTAATTTTATTTTTATCTAAATAAATCAAAAAAAAATTAATCATAAAATATTTTTCGATTAATTTTCAAAACCCAATTAATTTAATTACAATTTACCTAATCAATAACTCGTGACTAGGGATGTAGACTCCTGATCGGATTTCCAGAATCTGGTGGACTAGGTGCTACTGGATCGGTCAAGTCCTGTCATTGATATGATCGGTTTGGACTGATTTTAAATATGTTTTGTTAGTAAAATATAATATTTTGGAGTAATTTATTGTTTTATTTTTTTGTTAAATTATGTTTAATATTAACTTTTTGTAGTTTAAACTATTTAGTGATAAAAACATGACATAGATTAAATTTTCGATATAAGCATATAAAGAATATAAATAAACCCCCCCCCCCCCCAAAAAAAATAAATAACCAGGTTTCACCCGGATCTATCCTGATTTTCAAAAATTCAGAACCAGAGACCGGACCGGATCCATCTAGTTTAAATAACCAGGTTTTGACCCGGATCTGGACCGGTGTTTGTACACTCTACTCAAGACCCCCGATACATGTGACCAAGTTATAAGGGCCTCCTTAACGGAGGCCCTTTTCGGGTCGGGGCGAAATTCGCCCCGACCTGGCTCCCCTTAATGGGGAGCGGACCCGGGTCGGGTCGCGACCTGGGTCTGCGACCCGACCTGGGTCACGACCCAGGTCTGGCCACGTGGCCAGACCTGGTTGGTCGGTTTTTTTTAATGTTTTTTTTATGTTATTTATATTAGTTAAATAATATGTTAATAATATATATAAATAAAATAAATTGTAAATAAATATAATAATTAATAAAATAAATCAATTGCATTAAGTATAATAATACAAAATTAATATTGAATTTAATATCGAATTTCAAATTGTGTTTACCTTTCAGGGGGCGCTGCCCCCTGAAACCCCCGCCAGCTCACCGGCGAGCTGGGCAGCCGTTCGTACGAGTTCAATATGTTTCAACCGAACTTTTAAAAAAAATACATTTTCTTGTGTTTTTGTTAAACAAATCAATTAAAGTGTATCACTTATTAATATTTGTTAATAATATAGTAAACAAAAAAATTGAAACTCAAATAAATAAAATTAAATTAACTTCAAAACAAATTAACAACCAAACAGATAACATAGATTTCTACTACAAAAAGGAAATACACATGAAATTTTACTTAAACTAAACTTGACCGAAATCGATTAGCAACTAAATACATAACTAAACTAATTTAAAGATGTCCATTTTTCTCCGCCCAATCCAGCAACTTTCCAAGTGTCTTCTCCTCCATTTCTCTGCGGTTCGATTTACCAAATAATGTGTTCATTAATGCTATCTTCTCAGTGGCCAGCTTCAACATTGCTTTTCGCTCCGATTTTTCACCTCTAACTTGCGAACAATATTCAAGTTTTGAACACAAGTCTACAACCCGATCGTCCAGTTGATTTGCTGCTCGAGCTTTTCCCTTCTTCTTTGCCTTTTTAACCCCTTCCGGACGCTGAAAGGATTGTTCTGGAGTTTCATCTGGTGTTCTTTCGTTCGGTGGAGACGACCGGGTCGAAGAGCCTTCCGTGCTTTTCCTCTTACTCCCGCTTCCTGATGTTGGAGTAGTTTCTACTTCCTCTAGTTCAATTATGGGTGGGCGTGCACGTGTTGCACTTCCCGAACCAGGTTTAACGAACGACTCCCACTTTGGGTACTTACGTAACATTTCCCATACATGAAGAAATGCGAACTTAGAACCAACAGTGGATTCGTAAATAAAATGCGCTTCACGAATTACATCGTCGTGGTTGTATCCGCTCCTTTGACGTCGTAGAGCTTCATCATAGCAACCGCTCCACTTCATTACAACAGGCGTAAACCTCCTCCAACGACCTTTTAAGGAGTCCGACAGGCGTGGGGCTATGTTCTTGTTCGAGCGGGCAGCATGCTCGTACACACGTGCCACTCTACCCCATAAAGCTCCGGCTTTCTGTGAGGTCCCTATAGGATCGTGTGGGTTATGGGTCCACTAATCACTTTTAATCTAATCCCTAACTAATCAAACAATAAACGCAGCGGAAACAATTTAAAGACTAGTAGGGAAATAACATGCAAACCACAAGAATACACGGCGATTTTATAGTGGTTCGACACCCCACCTGGGTCCTAGTCCTCTCTTGTAAGCTCCGCTCGACTCCGCGAGCTCCGCCTACGTCTTCACTAACCACTCCCCGTTCCGGGCCGGGAGAGAACGCCTTTACACCACAAGCAACGCGAACAACCCTCGCTTGCTTGAATTCTTCCTCTCACAATCCGAGAGGGACACTTCGGGCTTTCACCGAAGTCCTTGCTTCTTTTGACAACACTTGTAACTGAGTGAGATTCACTCTCTAATTGAGCACACTTTGAGTAGGATGAGTATATGATCAAGTGTGTGAAGTTTAGGCTTAAAGAGTGTAGAATTGGGAGCTTTGAGGATTGAAGTTTCTCTCTAATGTATTGGGACAATTGGAGTTGGAGAGTTGTGTTAACAACAAGTCTTGATCCTCTATTTATAAGCTCCTAAGGTATTCTAGCCGTTGGGGATATATTTGATTGGGTTTTGTGCAAGATACACAAAGCAGAAAATCGGGCTGCAAATCTGTCCAGAACCGGTCGACCGAAACTAGTAAACCGGTCGACCGTTAACTTGATTTCAAAGAGAACGGTCGAACAAAAGAATATTCGGTCGGACAAACGAGCTAGAACTTAACTCTACTTAAGTGAATCGGTCGAACCAAAGTATGGGGCGGTCGACCGATAAGGGGATTCGGTTGAGACAAAGGTCAATCGATCGAACGAGAAATGTGTCGACCGATAGCAGGGAATTTGGTTTCTGAAAATATGTTCAACCGGTCGACCGAAACAAGGTCTTCGTTCGACCGGTTACCGAATGTATTTTGGGGTTAAGTTTTGTTTTATACGAATACGATCGTTATAGGAATACGACAAGAAAAACGGTCATATTAAAATCCGGGATCGGTCGACCGAAAAGGTAGAACCGGTCGACCGGTAGAGTTCGGTAAAATCACTGTGGAGAGTCTGTTATAAACCGGTCGAACTGAGAACTGGTTCGGTCGACCGGTTCACACAGGAAATCTGGGTTTAAGTTTATAAGTGATTTCCGACTAAGGTTTGGGTGATCTAATGAAGTCCAAATAATGTGAAATTTCGTGTGTGACTTCTATAGGGAACCTATTGTGTATGTGATTGGTTTTTAACTCTTGTATGCTCAATTTACACATGTTCCTAAGACTCAAAATAAAATCAAGATTACAAGTCTTCATTTAGCTTTATTACAAATCTTGACTTGATTTCCTTCCTTCCATGAGTCTTGATCACCTGTAGAGGTTAGCACATGCAATATATATGCAATGCAATATGTGTGCTACTCTACATCATCATAATTAAGATTAGGTTAATTAAATCATCAAAACCTATATTAAGGCCAAAAAGCCAACAATCTCCCCCTTTTTGACGATGACAACCTATATCTTAATTCTATCTAAATACATGGAATTTGTATATGTAAACTATGCATATTAATGCCCCCCCTATGGATGTGCATAGTTTTTGTTTAATTTTATGCCAAATTCCAAGTTACCCCCTTAATTATCTCTCCCCCTTTGACATCCATCAAAAATAATAATTATTTAAGACTTTAAGCATAGAATTTGGATGTCTTGAAATGAAGTTGCTCCCCCTAAATTTTGCACTTCATTACTCTAATAAAAGATATAACATTTAAGCTCCCCCTATCAATAAGGCTAAATGGAAACAATGAGTATGATTCAAGTTAAGTTCATTTAAGTTTCAACTTAAGCCTTATTCTAACATCCATTTAAAATTTGACATTTAGAATCAATGGATGTGATAAATGATTTGCAATGAATAGGGTATATGATTTGCAAGAATTGAAATTCTAAAGATATGACAATTAAGCATATAAACTAGATTAGATCTAAATTTTCAGAAATTTCAAGGATAGAAATTTATACCAAACTTGAATCTTGATTTGCTCCAATCTCATTTGGTGATGCAACCGGATTCGAATTCGACGCTTTGGCTCACCCGGTCACCACCAATTTCCTCCTCAAGCTCCTACAAGTGTAGACTTAGGTACCCAAACAACTTTGGGTCCTTGAACATTAGCTTTTGGGATCCAAACCATTTTGGTTTTGGGTGCCCATACACTTGAGGAACTAGATTTAACAAATAAATGCTTGCCATTTAAAGTAGTATGAGATACATGGTTTTTCAAATGCACATTGTATCCTAAACCATGTTTAGCTAATGATTGTCTTTGACTACTCAAAAGCATATCAAGCATTTTTGTTCCTTTAGTGAACATTTCAAGATATTTTCTTAATTGCATATTTGAGGCTTTAAGATCTACATGTTCATCAATAATGGGTGTTTTACTTAGACTAGCAAGTGATGATTCATTTGATTCAAGTCTAGCAATCACCTCATTCTTTTCATTCATGATTAATTCAATTTGGCATTTGAGATCATTTATAGTTTTTCTAGCATTTTTGTTCTTTTCACAAATGATCTCATATTGTTTAACTAAATCATGAAATGCATTTTGTAGCTCATCATGTGTATATGATTCATCATTAGCATTAGAGTTAGAGCTAGCACTAGAATATGATTTACTTGAACATGAATTACTTCTAGTGGAATAAGATTTAGAGGAGTTAGAAGCTACCTCACTTTGTTCATCTTCAATGGCCATGAAGCATGAATGTGCAACCTCTCTTCTACTTTGGAAGGAAGAGGATGATGATGATGGAGATGAAGAGTCATCCCAAGTGGCTTTGTCAGCTTCCTCTTTCCTTTCTTTCCTCTTACTCTTCTCCTTTTCTCTTCTCCTCTCTCTTCTCTCATTTTTCTTCTCCCTCTCTTTTCTCTCATTTTCGCTCTCCTCCCTCTCTTTTTCTTTTTCTCTTTTCTCACTTCTTCTACCTCTTCTTTCATTCTTTTCTCCCTTATCCCTCTTGAGGTATTTGAAGAAGTCTTGGGCAAGGACCTCAATGTCCTCTTCTTCCACCCTCATTGGCTCATCAAAATTTGCATGCAATGCCACCATGGAGTTTTTCTTTGAAGCTTCCTTCTCTCTTCGATGACTCAATTGGAGCTCATAGGCCATGAGATTTCCAATGAGTTCCTCCATCTTCAATTTTGAAAGATCGTGCGATTCTTCGATTGCCACGACCTTGTCTTCCCAATCGTTGCTCAATGACCGGAGGAATTTTCGAGTCATCTCTCCTTCATTTATCCTTCTTCCAAGAATCAAAAGAGAGTTAGTGATATCGGTGAAGCGAGTGTTCATGTCGCTTATGTTCTCACCGATTTGCATAGAAAATATTTCATATTTATGCATGAGGAGACTTATCCTAGTTTCTTTGGTTTTGCTATCACCCTCATGATGCATTTGTAACATATGCCATATTTCATTTGCACTTTCACATCCCCTAATTCTATTGTATTCTCCCTCATTAAGGCCACAATAAAGAATATTCATAATTTTTGAATTCATTTCAATTTCTTTCATTTGAGCCCTAGATAGAGAATCTAAATCATCTTCATTTGGGGGTATGTATGGATTTTGAATAAACTTCCAATACTTAAGGTCATTTGATATTAAAAAGATTTTCATTCTATTTTTCCAATAATCATAATTTGACCCATTAAGCAAAGGAGGCCTTGTGGTGCATAAACCCTCTAAGTGATTAGATGTGCTAGCCATGCTAAAAATACGATTAAGTATAGAATTTAGCTAACAAGGCTCTGATACCAAATGTAGGCTCGTGTGGGTTATGGGTCCACTAATCACTTTTAATCTAATCCCTAACTAATCAAACAATAAACGCAGCGGAAACAATTTAAAGACTAGTAGGGAAATAACATGCAAACCACAAGAAGACACGGCGATTTTATAGAGGTTCGGCACCCCACCCGGGTCCTAGTCCTCTCTTGTAAGCTCCGCTCGACTCCGTGAGCTCCGCCTACGTCTTCACTAACCACTCCCCGTTCCGGGCCGGGAGAGAACGCCTTTACACCACAAGCAACGCGAACAACCCTCGCTTGCTTGAATTCTTCCTCTCACAATCCGAGAGGGACACTTCGGGCTTTCACCGAAGTCCTTGCTTCTTTTGACAACACTTGTAACTGAGTGGGATTCACTCTCTAATTGAGCACACTTTGAGTAGGATGAGTATATGATCAAGTGTGTGAAGTTTAGGCTTAAAGAGTGTAGAATTGGGAGCTTTGAGGATTGAAGTTTCTCTCTAATGTATTGGGACAATTGGAGTTGGAGAGTTGTGTTAACAACAAGTCTTGATCCTCTATTTATAAGCTCCTAAGGTATTCTAGCCGTTGGGGATAGATTTGATTGGGTTTTGTGCAAGATACACAAAGCAGAAAATCGGGCTGCAAATCTGTCCAGAACCGGTCGACCGAAACTAGTAAACCGGTCGACCGTTAACTTGATTTCAAAGAGAACGGTCGAACAAAAGAATATTCGGTCGGACAAACGAGCTAGAACTTAACTCTACTTAAGTGAATCGGTCGAACCAAAGTATGGGGCGGTCGACCGATAAGGGGATTCGGTTGAGACAAAGGTCAATCGATCGAACGAGAAATGTGTCGACCGATAGCAGGGAATTTGGTTTCTGAAAATATGTTCAACCGGTCGACCGAAACAAGGTCTTCGTTCGACCGGTTACCGAATGTATTTTGGGGTTAAGTTTTGTTTTATACGAATACGATCGTTATAGGAATACGACAAGAAAAACGGTCATATTAAAATCCGGGATCGGTCGACCGAAAAGGTAGAACCGGTCGACCGGTAGAGTTCGGTAAAATCACTGTGGAGAGTCTGTTATAAACCGGTCGAACTGAGAACTGGTTCGGTCGACCGGTTCACACAGGAAATCTGGGTTTAAGTTTATAAGTGATTTCCGACTAAGGTTTGGGTGATCTAATGAAGTCCAAATAATGTGAAATTTCGTGTGTGACTTCTATAGGGAACCTATTGTGTATGTGATTGGTTTTTAACTCTTGTATGCTCAATTTACACATGTTCCTAAGACTCAAAATAAAATCAAGATTACAAGTCTTCATTTAGCTTTATTACAAATCTTGACTTGATTTCCTTCCTTCCATGAGTCTTGATCACCTGTAGAGGTTAGCACATGCAATATATATGCAATGCAATATGTGTGCTACTCTACATCATCATAATTAAGATTAGGTTAATTAAATCATCAAAACCTATATTAAGGCCAAAAAGCCAACAATCTCCCCCTTTTTGACGATGACAACCTATATCTTAATTCTATCTAAATACATGGAATTTGTATATGTAAACTATGCATATTAATGCCCCCCCTATGGATGTGCATAGTTTTTGTTTAATTTTATGCCAAATTCCAAGTTACCCCCTTAATTATCTCTCCCCCTTTGACATCCATCAAAAATAATAATTATTTAAGACTTTAAGCATAGAATTTGGATGTCTTGAAATGAAGTTGCTCCCCCTAAATTTTGCACTTCATTACTCTAATAAAAGATATAACATTTAAGCTCCCCCTATCAATAAGGCTAAATGGAAACAATGAGTATGATTCAAGTTAAGTTCATTTAAGTTTCAACTTAAGCCTTATTCTAACATCCATTTAAAATTTGACATTTAGAATCAATGGATGTGATAAATGATTTGCAATGAATAGGGTATATGATTTGCAAGAATTGAAATTCTAAAGATATGACAATTAAGCATATAAACTAGATTAGATCTAAATTTTCAGAAATTTCAAGGATAGAAATTTATACCAAACTTGAATCTTGATTTGCTCCAATCTCATTTGGTGATGCAACCGGATTCGAATTCGACGCTTTGGCTCACCCGGTCACCACCAATTTCCTCCTCAAGCTCCTACAAGTGTAGACTTAGGTACCCAAACAACTTTGGGTCCTTGAACATTAGCTTTTGGGATCCAAACCATTTTGGTTTTGGGTGCCCATACACTTGAGGAACTAGATTTAACAAATAAATGCTTGCCATTTAAAGTAGTATGAGATACATGGTTTTTCAAATGCACATTGTATCCTAAACCATGTTTAGCTAATGATTGTCTTTGACTACTCAAAAGCATATCAAGCATTTTTGTTCCTTTAGTGAACATTTCAAGATATTTTCTTAATTGCATATTTGAGGCTTTAAGATCTACATGTTCATCAATAATGGGTGTTTTACTTAGACTAGCAAGTGATGATTCATTTGATTCAAGTCTAGCAATCACCTCATTCTTTTCATTCATGATTAATTCAATTTGGCATTTGAGATCATTTATAGTTTTTCTAGCATTTTTGTTCTTTTCACAAATGATCTCATATTGTTTAACTAAATCATGAAATGCATTTTGTAGCTCATCATGTGTATATGATTCATCATTAGCATTAGAGTTAGAGCTAGCACTAGAATATGATTTACTTGAACATGAATTACTTCTAGTGGAATAAGATTTAGAGGAGTTAGAAGCTACCTCACTTTGTTCATCTTCAATGGCCATGAAGCATGAATGTGCAACCTCTCTTCTACTTTGGAAGGAAGAGGATGATGATGATGGAGATGAAGAGTCATCCCAAGTGGCTTTGTCAGCTTCCTCTTTCCTTTCTTTCCTCTTACTCTTCTCCTTTTCTCTTCTCCTCTCTCTTCTCTCATTTTTCTTCTCCCTCTCTTTTCTCTCATTTTCGCTCTCCTCCCTCTCTTTTTCTTTTTCTCTTTTCTCACTTCTTCTACCTCTTCTTTCATTCTTTTCTCCCTTATCCCTCTTGAGGTATTTGAAGAAGTCTTGGGCAAGGACCTCAATGTCCTCTTCTTCCACCCTCATTGGCTCATCAAAATTTGCATGCAATGCCACCATGGAGTTTTTCTTTGAAGCTTCCTTCTCTCTTCGATGACTCAATTGGAGCTCATAGGCCATGAGATTTCCAATGAGTTCCTCCATCTTCAATTTTGAAAGATCGTGCGATTCTTCGATTGCCACGACCTTGTCTTCCCAATCGTTGCTCAATGACCGGAGGAATTTTCGAGTCATCTCTCCTTCATTTATCCTTCTTCCAAGAATCAAAAGAGAGTTAGTGATATCGGTGAAGCGAGTGTTCATGTCGCTTATGTTCTCACCGATTTGCATAGAAAATATTTCATATTTATGCATGAGGAGACTTATCCTAGTTTCTTTGGTTTTGCTATCACCCTCATGATGCATTTGTAACATATGCCATATTTCATTTGCACTTTCACATCCCCTAATTCTATTGTATTCTCCCTCATTAAGGCCACAATAAAGAATATTCATAATTTTTGAATTCATTTCAATTTCTTTCATTTGAGCCCTAGATAGAGAATCTAAATCATCTTCATTTGGGGGTATGTATGGATTTTGAATAAACTTCCAATACTTAAGGTCATTTGATATTAAAAAGATTTTCATTCTATTTTTCCAATAATCATAATTTGACCCATTAAGCAAAGGAGGCCTTGTGGTGCATAAACCCTCTAAGTGATTAGATGTGCTAGCCATGCTAAAAATACGATTAAGTATAGAATTTAGCTAACAAGGCTCTGATACCAAATGTAGGCTCGTGTGGGTTATGGGTCCACTAATCACTTTTAATCTAATCCCTAACTAATCAAACAATAAACGCAGCGGAAACAATTTAAAGACTAGTAGGGAAATAACATGCAAACCACAAGAAGACACGGCGATTTTATAGAGGTTCGGCACCCCACCCGGGTCCTAGTCCTCTCTTGTAAGCTCCGCTCGACTCCGTGAGCTCCGCCTACGTCTTCACTAACCACTCCCCGTTCCGGGCCGGGAGAGAACGCCTTTACACCACAAGCAACGCGAACAACCCTCGCTTGCTTGAATTCTTCCTCTCACAATCCGAGAGGGACACTTCGGGCTTTCACCGAAGTCCTTGCTTCTTTTGACAACACTTGTAACTGAGTGGGATTCACTCTCTAATTGAGCACACTTTGAGTAGGATGAGTATATGATCAAGTGTGTGAAGTTTAGGCTTAAAGAGTGTAGAATTGGGAGCTTTGAGGATTGAAGTTTCTCTCTAATGTATTGGGACAATTGGAGTTGGAGAGTTGTGTTAACAACAAGTCTTGATCCTCTATTTATAAGCTCCTAAGGTATTCTAGCCGTTGGGGATAGATTTGATTGGGTTTTGTGCAAGATACACAAAGCAGAAAATCGGGCTGCAAATCTGTCCAGAACCGGTCGACCGAAACTAGTAAACCGGTCGACCGTTAACTTGATTTCAAAGAGAACGGTCGAACAAAAGAATATTCGGTCGGACAAACGAGCTAGAACTTAACTCTACTTAAGTGAATCGGTCGAACCAAAGTATGGGGCGGTCGACCGATAAGGGGATTCGGTTGAGACAAAGGTCAATCGATCGAACGAGAAATGTGTCGACCGATAGCAGGGAATTTGGTTTCTGAAAATATGTTCAACCGGTCGACCGAAACAAGGTCTTCGTTCGACCGGTTACCGAATGTATTTTGGGGTTAAGTTTTGTTTTATACGAATACGATCGTTATAGGAATACGACAAGAAAAACGGTCATATTAAAATCCGGGATCGGTCGACCGAAAAGGTAGAACCGGTCGACCGGTAGAGTTCGGTAAAATCACTGTGGAGAGTCTGTTATAAACCGGTCGAACTGAGAACTGGTTCGGTCGACCGGTTCACACAGGAAATCTGGGTTTAAGTTTATAAGTGATTTCCGACTAAGGTTTGGGTGATCTAATGAAGTCCAAATAATGTGAAATTTCGTGTGTGACTTCTATAGGGAACCTATTGTGTATGTGATTGGTTTTTAACTCTTGTATGCTCAATTTACACATGTTCCTAAGACTCAAAATAAAATCAAGATTACAAGTCTTCATTTAGCTTTATTACAAATCTTGACTTGATTTCCTTCCTTCCATGAGTCTTGATCACCTGTAGAGGTTAGCACATGCAATATATATGCAATGCAATATGTGTGCTACTCTACATCATCATAATTAAGATTAGGTTAATTAAATCATCAAAACCTATATTAAGGCCAAAAAGCCAACAATCTCCCCCTTTTTGACGATGGCAACCTATATCTTAATTCTATCTAAATACATGGAATTTGTATATGTAAACTATGCATATTAATGCTCCCCCTATGGATGTGCATAGTTTTTGTTTAATTTTATGCCAAATTCCAAGTTACCCCCTTAATTATCTCTCCCCCTTTGACATCCATCAAAAATAATAATTATTTAAGACTTTAAGCATAGAATTTGGATGTCTTGTAATGAAGTTGCTCCCCCTAAATTTTGCACTTCATTACTCTAATAAAAGATATAACATTTAAGCTCCCCCTATCAATAAGGCTAAATGGAAACAATGAGTATGATTCAAGTTAAGTTCATTTAAGTTTCAACTTAAGCCTTATTCTAACATCCATTTAAAATTTGACATTTAGAATCAATGGATGTGATAAATGATTTGCAATGAATAGGGTATATGATTTGCAAGAATTGAAATTCTAAAGATATGACAATTAAGCATATAAACTAGATTAGATCTAAATTTTCAGAAATTTCAAGGGTGAGGCTCAATACATCTTGTGAATCAAGATATATCGAGATAGATCTCGCAGACTCATTGGCCTCAGTCAACGTGCATACATTGACAAGGTCTTGGAAAGGTTCAAGATGAACAACTCCAAAAAGGGCAGTGTGCCAATGAGTATGGGTGTGCAACTCAAGAAGTCTCAACGTGCGCAATCACGTAAGGACTTAGAGTACATGAAAGATGTCCCTTATGCTTCAGCAATTGGGTCGATCATGTACGCGATGACTTGCACAAGACCCGATGTCTCGCATGCTCTAAGTGTGACAAGTCGTCACCAATCCAACGCAGGTCCTGAGCATTGGACTGCGGTCAAGAATATCCTAAAGTACCTTAACCGGACTAAGGATAAGATTCTTGTTTATGGAGGACAAAAGGAATTGATAGCTGAAGGTTACTCGGATGCGAGTTTCATGAGTGATCTAGACGATAGAAGGTCGCAGTCAGGATACGTCTTCCTTCTGAATGGTGGAGCTGTAAGTTGGCGTAGTTGGAAGCAAAGCACTACTGCCGACTCAACCACTGCTTCAGAAGTGATGGCTGTCGCTGAAGCGAGCAAGGAAGGAGTGTGGATTAAGAAGTTCCTTGAAGATCTTGGAGTAGTTCTCTCGAGCGAGGGACCAATAGAGCTATTTTGCGACAATAGTGCATCTATCTCGCAAATCAAGGATCCCAAATCACACCACAAAGTGAAGTACATTGATCGTAAGTACTTCGTGACGTGTGACCTCATCGACGAAGGCAAAATAAATCTGTTATGGGTGGACACCAACAGCAACACAGCTGATCCATTCACAAAACCCTTATCCCAAGCCAAGGGCGAAATGCATTTCGAGTCCATGGGATTGAGGAACCATGTAGATTGGCTTGATGATTGATATGTAATGGGGTTTACCCTAGTTATTATTGTTTTATGCATTGAGTATGTATGAGAAAGAAAACTTTAATAACAAGTGGGAGATTGAAGGGAATGTGTTCTAAAAGTTTTACTTTTAAATGCCAATTATTATGAATTGAATGAGAAATCATTTTGTTCCTTGTTTATGTTATTCGTCTTTTAGAAGTGTTAAGGAAGAGGCTCTTGGTCCTTAACCGTAGAGCTCTAAAAGATATTGGTTTGCATAAAACAAAAGATATTCGCAATCATGGTAATTAACATGGGACATTAATTACCGAGTTAAGATTGTCGTGTTGGTCATAGATCATTGTAGCTCTACAAGTGAGTGACGACACGGGTATGCAAAAGAGGAAAATATTACTTTTGTATACTGAATAGACCTAATAAGTAAAATATTATAGAAATGTGTTTCTGTGTCATTGATATTTTACTGTGTCTTTAGGTCCTTTGATATGAGACTTATATCTAATCACTTAAGGAATACTTAATTAGATCAGTGTCTTGAACTATCGATCAGTGTAGTGTAAAGGCATCGGTTGGTTAAATATAACTTTCGTTGGAGAAGATAGTCAGTCAAAAGATTATCATTGCCCCTCTTAATTGAGTGATGATATTAGTGGGCCCCTTGATAAAGCAAAGTTATAATGTGCACAATGTGATTTGAGTTAAGTCACATATTTATAACTAGCTTAAAGAGATCAAGAAATGAATACTAATACAAAGATGACACAATACTACTTTGTGTGTATTCTTAATATCATGAGGCAAGGGACGGACACAAGTGGTGCACTCCATCACTAAATGGATCGGGTTTTGGTTCGAGTGGAATTAAGACATCTAACTAATTGGGAGCTATAATGTGTAGCTAGATACCGCTTATAGCTTGTGATATTAAGCTCTTAATATCACTGCCAACTTAGTTTAGATCCTCCCATAGGTCACACCACAAAACTGGGAAACAAGAAATGAGGATTTTGAGTTCATAAGGATGTGTCGGGTTTCATGTAGAAAATATGACACATGGGGTGAACAAGCAAAATCAAGATTATGTTGTGATTAATAACATAATTAGAATCTAAATTAAATTCATATGTGATGTAAATATTATGGGGTGTAATGAGTTGACATTACATAGGATAATATGTTACATAAGTTGTGAATTTACTACTAATCCCGAAATGTCAAATTTTGTAGGGGTTAAACCAAAATTTGACCAGTCTGCAGTACTGTGCAAAAGTCAACCGATGAATAGTACTGGCCAACCGATGAACAGTAACCGGTCAACCGATGAACAGTAACCGGTCGACCGCTGAACAGTAACCGGTCCATGATGAACAGTACCGGTCGACCGATGAACATTAACGGTCGACCGGTCCAGACGGTTTTCTGCAGAATTAATTTAAGAATTAATTAGATCATGCATGGAATTGGTCCATAATTGATTTAATTCGTGGTTAATATTATTTATTAATAAATAATGGATGGTTAGATGGAATTTTGCATGGGATCATGGGCAAGAGGTTGCACATGAATAGGTAATTTGGAGATAACCTATAAATACAAGGTTATCTCATTACCTCCTTAATTTAATTCATTATTTTCTTGAGCAAAATTCTCTCTCCATAATTCTCCACGAAATTCCAGTAATTCTTAAGTTTAGTTTTAGTTCTAGAGATCATCTTCTCAAGGGAACTAAAGAGGGGTTAGTAATTGGATTCTAAACCCTATTGGAGATTGAGAGACTAGCTTTTCTCTTTCCAATCTTGTTTAGAGTTTGGTGAAATCTCGGAGGCATCCGGCGCAGCGAGGAGCATCCCCAACGTCTTCGGATCATCAAGAAGTTTTAGAGAACTTCTAGGTATGAATTTCGGAGCTCCTTTATGTTTGTTTTAATAGAGTTTCTGAAACTAGTTTGTTAAAACAAACCGATGCATGCAATAAATTCTAGAAAATTGAAAATTGATCCTTATTATACATAAAAATCCGAAAAATATATATGTATAATTAAACTAGAAATCCAACACATTCACATCGGCATCATTCGGATCATGTCCACTAATTAGGTTGGCATACATGTCATAAGGTGGTAATGGGTTGTGATATTGTTGTGGTGGTAATGGATTGTGATATTGTTGTGGTTGAAAAAATTGTGGTGGTGGATTTTGTGGTAAGCTTGGATAGTTGTAAGGGTTGAACTGGTAAGGATTCGGATGCGGAACATGTCCATTACCACGGGGAAATTGTGGTTGGGAAATACCCCGTGCAGGACGTGAGTCACGATTATGGTCAGGAGAAGACATGTTTGTTTAACATGCGATGCTAGCTTTGGATGAGTTGTAGGAAATGAAGTTTGAAGTGTTAGCTTATATAACAATGAAGGGTGAAGATTTGTCCGACAACGCATGACAACCAATAGTGAAGATTCGTCCGACAATGCGTGACAACCAACAGTGGAGATTCGTCGACAATGCATGACAACCAACAGTGAAGATTCGTCCGACAATGTGTGACAACCAACAGTGGAGATTCGTCCAACAACACATGACAACAAATAGTGAAGACAACGCGTGACAACCAACAGTGGAGATTCGTCGACAACGAGTGACAACAAATAGTGAAGACAACGCGTGACAACTAACAGACAACACATGACAATCAACTTTGAAAGTTCGTTCAACAACGCGTGATGATGAACAGTCGTCCGACAAAACATTATAAATAGGAGGTCATTTGCAAGTCTTCCTCAAACCTCAAGTCTCAACTATGTCGACTGACAAATCTTCTAACTCTAATTCCTCGTCTTCATCATCTGATGACCTAGATGAGGCCATAGACCAAGCAACTGAAATGGTTGCCGAGTACCTCTCCTCTTACCTCAAAGCACAACGACCACGTAACAAGAGGCGACGAACTTCTAACCCAGATAGAGATCGCACTGTGGGTTATAATCGTCTAATTGCAGATTACTTTAATGACAATCTTGTGTTGTGATCGTGTTTTCAGAAGGAGATTTCGAATGCGGAAGCATGTCTTCCTTCGAATTGTAAACACGCTTGAGGCTACCGATGTGTTCTTCCAGCAACGACCGGACGCTGTGGGTCGACTTGGCATATCAGGTATCCAAAAATGTACAGCAGCGCTCCGGATGTTAGCATATGGTGTAGCGGCAGACGAGGTGGACGAGTACTTACGTCTAAGCGAAGCAACAGCAAGACAATCTCTCCAAAATTTCTGTCAAGGTATCATTACCAATTTCGGTGATGAATATCTACGAACCCCTACCGCAGCGGACCTAGCAAGACTGCTCCAGGTTGGTGAGCTACGAGGGTTTCCAGGCATGATGGGGAGCATCGATTGTATGCACTGGGAGTGGAAGAATTGTCCAGCTGCTTGGAAGGGACAATATCAAGGTCGAAGCGGAAAACCGACACTTGTTCTGGAAGCTGTTGCATCTTACGACCTTTGGATTTGGCATTCATTTTTTGGGATCCCAGGATCGTGTAACGATCTCAATGTCCTCCAACGCTCTCCAGTTTTCGATCACATTCTGGAGGGCCGCGCACCACCTGTGAGATACGAAGTGAATGATAACTCGTATGATATGGGTTATTATCTTACAGATGATATTTATCCAAAATGGGCAGCATTTATGCAATCAATCATCCTTCCTCAAACACCTCAAGATAAATTTTTTGCCCAATTTCAAGAGGCAAGAAGGAAAGATGTGGAACGTGCATTTGGAGTGCTTCAGGCAAGATTCGCCATCGTGAAAAGACCGTCGTTAGCATGGACTCCAGACATTCTCGGTAAAATTATGACTGCATGCATAATCATGCACAACATGATCGTGGAGGACGAACGCGACTCTTATGAACAGTTGGTGGATATAAACGAATTTATACATGAGCGCCCTCAAGAAATCGGTGAAAGTTCAAACCCGTCGGGTCTCCGGTATTCCACTGAGCGTATCGTGGATATTAACAAATATCTGCATAACAGAGATCGAGTTCGCAACGCTAAAAAACATATGGCATTGCGAGCCGATTTGATCGAGAATATATGGCGACGTTTTGGACGGAATGAGAATTAATTATGTTTGTAATATGTATTGTAATATTTTATCTTTGAATTATTATAATATGTAATTGTCGAATTTTAATAAAATCTAATTATTATGTGTTGTTCGTAATTATTGTAAGTTAATTAGATTAAGTTATTATAAAAATAATAAATTTAATAGTTTGTGAATTATTATGTTGATATAGAAAATGAGGTAAAAAGAAATGATGTGGAGGAGAGAGAGTGTTGAAAGTGGGGTTGGGGTTAAGAAGAGAAAAATGGGTTGGGTTGGGTTGGGGGTTGCATAGTGTTTTTTGCTGACGTGACAGAGAGAGAAAGTTGAGGTGTAAAGATATTTGGGGTTGGGGTTAAAGATGACCTAACAAAGACGTGATGTTGGGGAAGTTGTTTCCAGCAGGAATTTGTTTCTGCATTTTGTATGGGTAATCAAAAAAACCCTAGGTTGTTTCCACTTGTTTTGCCACGGTAAAACCCGAACACCCGAATGTTTACCCTCCCTTACGACATTTTTTACTTGATTTGTCATTGGTTTTTGACCAAAGTGACCCGACTTTACCCAACAAATTACAACACAACCAGGATATAATCACGACTTTCCTCGACGAAATCACCCCCACAAACGTCGACCCTATCACTTTCCCCTTCAACGCCCTCTCGATCTTCGTCGGCCCGACTTTGTCCCACCACCCAGCGATCGAAATTGGCCCACCTAGGTCAGAATTACTCCTTTGTTGCATGCCCATACCATGTATTTGAATTGCATAAGTAATCTCGTTTTTTCCTTACTGTCAAGAAACAAATTTTCAAATGGTGTGCTTCTCTTCAGTTGTCAACATTTTTCCTTCAAAGCTTGGATTATTGGCATGATCATTAAGCATGCTTTAGAAACAATTATTTCGCCTTCAAAATAAATTTACATCAGTGATCGTGTTGTTTAAACCTATTTCATGTTTTCAAATTAAATTTAAATCTCACATGCTTCAAGAACATTATTATCTGCCTTAAAAATGACCAATTGTTTTGCTTTTCAACTATTGGAATTTCGAATTGAATAAACAAAAAGTCTCCTTTGGTCAAAGGGCAAATCACGGGGGGTGATTCTACACCTAATCGTACTTTAAATAAACTAGATTCTTCTGTAATGTGGAAGTGATGTAGTTTATAGTTGATAAGCAAAAGAAGCATGTGTATTGGTTACATCCTGACTATGATTTTGCAAAGCTACAATAGGGCTGCTTTATTTTGACTATTGCAAGGTTGTTAGTATGATTTCACTGAACTTTTACGACTATATGGATTGGAGCATGTTCAAATGCATGCATTTTTTTAAACTTAAGTAAAGTACATCAGGTTCATATGGTGAAATAACTTATTTTTTGGTCTTGCTATGTCAAATATGTTCACAGAATTGACCATAATAGGCTCCAAAAGCTCTTGGAGGACGAAGTCGTAATAATAAGTATGTTGAGTTGCGTAGATGAGTACATTAGGAGTGGCCATCAGAAAACGGTAGATATGCTAAACAATCATTGCCGAGTATGCTTTGATACCTGTAGGATGCATAAGGATGTTTTTATAAAATTATGTGACATTATGAAGGTACAAGGTGTTCTTATACCCACCCGTGATATAACAATTGAGGAACAAATGCACATGTTTCTATATGCATTACGACACACCCACGTTAATAGGGTCACGCAAGATATGTTCCAGCATTCAGGCGAAACGGTTAGTAGACATTTTGTAACGTCCCCAAAATAGTAGAAATTTAAACTTTAAAAGATACTCAATAGTCACAGATAACCAGATCACATGAGAATGCTACTTTAAAATATATACATATAATATAAGATGCATAGTATACAAGAGTTGTAAAAAATATGACTATATCAAAATACAACAAACATAAATACAAGTAGTCATAATAACCTCAAAATAAACATGAGGACCCGATTCCTAATGTACTCGTCCTCAGTCACCACCCTACCAGCTCCCGAAGGGGAAACATGAAAAACATAAACGACAATGCCTGAGTTTCCATAAGAAAACACCGTATGCCAAAGTCACATACATGCACATAGAATACATGACCTGTCATACTAGTATAATGTGGCAACATAAACTCAAAACAATCATTTCCCCACACAGGGGGTCATAAGGTTATCACTTCTACATTATTTGGACATCCGTAGATACTCACCGCAGGCACATGCGGTCATACAGAAAGTACGTGACACACTCTCACTCGCAGCTACACTAGTCATATGGGTTCGGTGAAGGTCGCACGCACTTCAGAGTCATCATCAGATCCGATCCATGGTCGAAAGACAACAATTCACCAGAGTCGTCACTCTTGTCGGCCGTGCCATAGCTAGATGATCACATCCGCCGGAACAACATCAGTCGAGCACATCCGCCGGAACAACATCGGTCGGTCATCTCCTTCGCCACACAGGCTAAGATCATATCTGTTGTCACACAGACTAACAATCATTTCCGTTGCCACACAGACTAACAATCATCTTGCTCTGTAGAGCCACATCATATAGATCATGCAAAGGGAAATATGATCACACATGTCTACTACCTAGGTCTTAATGCACATGTCATATCATGGGAACAAAAGCCATAAAAGAAATCCACGCTTCAACGCGTTCATAAACATACAAATCATGCGCTCCAACGGTCAACCAAAAAGGGTCATACGGACGACCGATTGGTCGTCTACATCACGTATAACACTAAAATAATCATCTCAACGATTGAACGACAAAGGGAGCCCGATCGACTGAAAATAACAGAGATTTCCTACGTTTTTCTTTAAGTCATCATCGGTCGACCAAAATATGAATCAGTTGAACAACAATTAAGTTCTCTCAAGTAATCGGTCAGACAAAATCAAGGAGCGGTCGACCGTTTAGATGATTTACGCTCTGTCTAGACCAGTCCACAAGACAACGGTCGAACAAATCATATAGGCGGTCAACCGTTTGGAAGGTCTAGGCCTGAACCGACTTGCTACAAGTACAATCAGTCGAGCTGGTCATCAAGATGGTCGACCGTTAGATGGTCTATGCCCCCAACTGACTCACTACAGTTACAATCGATCGAACGACAATGGGTCCCGTTCGACCGAATATAACATGCACTTCTTCTTCCAGCAAAATCAAGCATAACCGGTTAACCGCCGAAAGTCATTGTTCGATCGATGCGGGTTAAAATCACACAATTATACTAAGACTGGTCGACCAATGCCAACATTGGTCGACCGTTCCAATGCAGGAATCGTGCTGCACCCCAGCATTGACGAGGTCTCCGACCTCCGACGACACCTCCAACCTCTCACACATCTCGTGTGAACTTATAATTGAACTTGGCATACCTTAAAGGCTTGAAGAAGCCTCCGAAAAACCACGACGATCACCTCCTTGCTTTCCACGTATTTCTGGCCTCAACCCCTCTACCTTTCCGATGTTGCCTACCGGAGCTCCGTCCACTCTTCTGATCGTTGGAAACCGAGGAACTGAGATGAGCTGAGAAAGTGCGAGAGAGAGAAAAGGAGAAGAGGAGTTTGCTTCTTATAAACCCCTACCCACAAAACCCAGCCAATCACAAGCATCCACCTCACCCCCAGCCAAATCCAATCAACTTAAACCCAAACCTTCTCTTCAAATCCAAATCAGCCTTTAAACATAATTAGTTCTCCCTAATTAGGTTTAGGTTCTCACACATTTCAACGTTGTCCTTCGTGCTCTTGCAATATGGTCTTGTGACATCATTAATTACAAGGAATCCCAACATGAGACCCTACAATACAACTGTGAACATGCCATAGTCAAATTTTACCCCCTACTTCAAGGATTGCGTTGGGGTGCTCGACAGAACTCATTGTTCACGTGTTTGTGCCATAATATAAAGAACAAGCTTACCGTTCAGGTTGAGACCCGAAGCACACAACTCAAAATGTACTAGCCATTTGTGATTTCAAAATGAGATTTACATATGCTATTACTGGGTGTGATTTCAAAATGAGATTTACATAAGCACACAACACGATGGTCGAATTCTGAAGCAGACCATCTATGACCGAAGCTTGAACTTCCCATTGCCCCCAAATGGTAAACGCAAGAACTACACCCTTTTAATTAATTGCAAGTATATTTACGAACTCTTACTTATATTTAATGTCTTACCGTTGAACAGAGAAATACTACCTCGTAGACTACCTTAACCGGAAAGGTTTTTTTTTGCGCTTATCGTAGCACTAGATATCATTTTATCTGATTTCCGTACGACCCAACTATGTGGTCGAAGGGAATTATTTAATAGCTTGCACTCCTTGAGAAACGTAACAGAGAGAGCATTTGGATTCTTGAAGAAGCGTTGGGTATTGTTAACTCACATGGGCCCTTATCCATTAGACACACAATTGATGATTGTGTCAGTAACAATGACACTACACAATTTCATAATAGATGAAAGGGATGATGAATTAATAGAAGAGGTTGAACAATTAACAAAAACTGAGGGACAACCTTCCCGTCTTCGTAATAGACGCTCGATATCTACAAGGTGAGGTAGATATGTTCACCCATTGGGACAAAATCTGCGACGCGATTGTTGCTTCTGGTCGAAGTGCTTAAGGAATATTAGTTTAGTGGATGAAGTATAAAGTTTTACATAGGAGATTGTAAGAATTTCTGTTTGGTCATGTACTTTACTACAATGCATTTCTAAATTACATCTAATTTGCAAACAATTTAATTGATTGCTATTTATTATAACTTTATTGAGACCATAGTTTCATTATGTTAACCTTTTGGATTACGTATACTTGTTTGGATTGAAAGTATTTTAATTATGTATGATTTTTTGATTTAAACAATCTTCCAATGCTTAGGATTGCTATTTTACATGGATACCTTTGAGGGAGGTTCTCCTATGGAAGACCGCATGGGTGGCTCACCTTCGCATAGGCTTTATGAAATTGATTGCAATGGTACGTTGGTGCCGTATTCTTTTACATTTGAAGAGTTCTACAACAACATTGGTTCCCAATATCGGTTCGTGGGGGCTTCGAGTGTTGAAACAACCGAAAGATTTGTCATGACTTCTACTGTCGAAGCAACACATTGCCAGCCAACCATTATAAACAGTCAACTCGTGGAACCTACTAGTGTAGTCCCACTCACGAGAAAAATCCAACTGGACCCCGAATCGACATGAGCTTTTCGTTATGCTACATGTGCAAGAGGTTGGAGCAGGGAGTTGTCCGGCGTCAACACTTAATAATGAAGGGCGAAAAAATGTAGTGGATAACTTTAATCGCCCAACATGATTGCACTACACTTGGGACCAAATGAGGAGTTATTGAAACAACCAAAAAAGGAGATGCATGACCTGTAAGTGGCTACTATCCGAAACAAGTAAGAGATGGGATACGAACCGTCAGACGGTTATCATGGACGATAAATGGTGGAAGGATATGCACCGGTGAGTATATTTGTTAAGTACTCGTATTATTTATATTTCTTTGGATGCACTGTCATGGTCGCTCGTAGCCTGATCATTTGTGTTTTTTTACTAGAAGTGGGAAATTGAATTTTATTATTTATTGCTTAGCAAATTTTGATTATTTTTTTATTCATTAACTACTCCCATTAACATTTGATCTAAATGAATTAACATAATTTAGTGTCTTTGTCTATAAAATCCAACATTTTAATGGGATTTAATGCTTCCTACATGGTCGTTTTGGTCCGGAGGACTTTAGGTATGGTCCAATTTTGTTTGAGGAAGAAATATGTTTCATATTCGACAATGGCTTGGCTGATGGGGAGTTGGGGTTCTGCACTAAGGTCGTAGGCACCAAGGAACGACTAAACAGTGCGGTCAGTCAGTCATCCCATGCTAGTGGTGCTGAGCAAACATAACAAGTAGAGGGGGAAGTTACTAGGGATTTCGGGGATAACAACGACCGCACATCATTGCCATCCCAAACGAAAGCTCAATCAGAATCAAAGCGACCAAACACGAAGTAGCCACAGATCCTCCAAGTGTCTAGTTTTTGGGAGAACAAATTTCCAAAGTGTGTAGTGTTTTATCTGACAAGAAGGAGCTTATCTTTAGCGAAATGAACAAGACCTTTCATGTGGAGACTGCCTGCAACTAGTGGTCCCATGCAGGGTATTCCTGGGGTCAGATGATTGTGTTGACTTGAGTGAAGTGTTTGAATCCAATACAAAGCGAGAGGTATTCGTCGGGTAGGGTGATGAGCAAAGCAAAAGGAAATGAGTTTGTAAGGAGTTGAGGAAGGTTAGGACGACAACTTTGTAGATGCGTAGACAATAATGAAGATGACACTCATCCCTTCCTTGTTTGGTCGTTGGTTAAACCATTGTTTTATGGGTTTTAGTTGAAATGGTACTACCTCTATCTTTGTTTTATGGTTCATCTGTTATTGTACCACTATCTTTGGAAGATGATGTCAATTGGCACTTATATTACTTAAAGGGTATTCTCATGTTGATTGGCACCCTACATCACACTTAAGTGAGTGGGTGTATTTTGTGGGTGCTATGGTCACATACAGAGATCAATTAATAAGTTTTTCATATGTTGATCAAACATTCTACGCTGACTTAATTATTTTGGACATCTATAGAAGGTCTTCTGAATGCATAAATCGGCCTTTTTATTTTCAGCTTAGAATATGTTAACAAACATTTCATTTAATGTAATGCATATAACTCTTGTATGTGGCCTTCAAAGCAAGACGGGTAGTGGAGCATACCAAACATAATGGCCTTGTTTGATCATACCCGATCAGATGTATAATATGTGCCCATCACATGTTAAAATTAAACTATGTATTTTCATAGTTAAATTTAATCTACATGAGCAATTACAAAACCTATAATGATGACCACAAACTTAAATAAATTTATCAAAATTCAATCAGAACCAACCTATGTATGTCATATTCTCAAACTATAAAACTTGAAAAGTAATTCCATATTCAGTTCATGAACATTGTAGCTGAACATTCAATTAAGTCATTATAGGGTTCAGAGCCTAAAAATCGCTTAAGACTTAAGAAGACATCCATGACTTCAAGTACATGAGTTCTTAACTTCTTATGGATCCAAGGAACTGAACTCAAGTACATCTGCTTATTAGCATTACTCTACCATTAAGAAATGAACTGAACTGAATGAACTGAACTCAAGCATATCAAATGAACTTAACTCAAGCACATCATTCTTTTTATTTCAGAATGCTCTTCTCACATAAGTTACACTAATAAACAGTATGGCAGCCATAATTGTGAAATTGGCACGTCATCGACTGCATACTACAAATATTTAACGTTAAAAAAACAACCAACAATAGACAGTAGACAATCACAAACAAAACAAAAAGTCCACAACAGACACTAGACGACACATGCATTAGGATACATCATGACTTATCAGCATTTCAACACCACTTATTACAACCAAACACCTGAAACATTACAATGTTGGAAGCAGGACTGCACGAATGTGTTAGGAGTACAATTTCATCGCTCATATTCAAAAATTAATCTCACTTTCATAGCTCGGGTCATAATACTCATGCAGATACCACGGTCGACTGTCATTGCTAGTTGAACTCAACTGTGTAATGCCTCAATCGACCTCTTCTTCTCTTGTTGAAGTTGCTCGATCAGTGGTTTCACCATATGACCGAGTGTCACTATCAATATGCACAATAGTTGTATCCTCTATCGAGTTAATGCCTGCAATACAATTTAGAGATGGGATTTTCAGAACGGAAGACTTAATCAAAATGTACATTTAATCTCATACATAGTCAGTGAACCACTTGTGTTATCACATAAAAACTTATAAGGTACATATATTTCATTGATGGTCATCACACACTTTTTACATACATGGTCATGTATACACTGATAGTTAGTTTTGTATTCTAAAAGTTATCTTTTGTTGATATATTTTACATGTTATGTTTATCAATTGAAGGTATGTGTATGTATATATCTTTTCCATGAGTTTGATGTTTTATAGAAGTGTTCAGGAAGATGTCATTGGTCTTGAACCGTAGAACTCTATATGATAACAAACATGAAACTCTAAAGTGTTCACAAACTTAGTAATTAGCATGGAACACTATTATACCATGAAAAGATTGTTGTGTTGATTAAAGTACATTGTAGTTCTACATATGTTGATAAAAGATTATCATATAATAACACGAGTGTATGAAAGGTTTCATACATTGAACATGACCTAACAAGTGAAAACCTTATAGGATTGTGTTTGTGTCATTGATGTTTTCACTGTGTCTACGAAATCTAAGATATGAGAGTGCATTTTTTCACATGAGAAATATATAACATAATTACTATTAAAAGTTGTTTATTATAAGTGATGATAAAGTAGTAGTTCTTAATATTTGGATTGTGTGGGAAAGGATTGTACGTCAACAATATCATTGTTTTTCATTTATAACGAGTAATGATGTCCCTGAGACCCTGGGTAGTGTAGAATTGTAAATCCATGCAATATAGTTGAAGTGATACCAACTGTATATTTATAATTTACTCAAGAGAGACCAAGAAACAAATATAATACAGAGGTGACACAATCTCACTTTGCATGTTATTCATGACATCATGAGACAAGAAATAGACACAAGTAATGTTATTTATAATATTACTACAAGATTGTGTTTTGTAAAATGGTTACATTTCGTCTCTGTGTTGATTGAGTGACTATAATGTACAACTAGAGCACCGTTTGTAGTTTATGACAATAAAATGTCTTATGCCATTACCAATCCAACCCGGATCGTTGATAAAGGTCACACCAACTAAACGAGAAACAAGAGAAATATTTTACACGTTTTATATGGTGTGTTATATTTCATATGATATGAAATTAAATGCATGTGATAAGATGATAAAATAAAGTGTTACATGTTGTAACATTTAATATGAGTTCATGAGATGTGTGCATAATATTATCTGGAGAAGTGTAATGTATATTACATAATATAATATTTATGGCACATAATATGATAATGAATGCCACATTGTCATGACATGAATTTGTAAAAACTTAACCCCTTATTCAATCAATTAGGAATGAAATATACAACTAATGGGTCATGGACCTAATGGGTCATGGACTCATTAAGCCCATCTTGGGGTTAAGGTTTGCCCTAACTTGCACCTATAAAAGGAGAAAAGAAATGTAACTTGTAGAACAAGTTTTGTGAAGTTTTTCAGTCAGCTTTTTTCTCTCCCAAGTTTAGTTGGTGCACATATTCTTTTTCAAGAGTGATTGATGAAGAAAAGACTAGTAGATTCTTGAACTAGTCCTTGTTTGGTTCAAGGTGAACCTTAGATGCAAAGGTGTGAAGATTCTTCAAGAGTCCTAGAGAAATTCATTTTCACTAGGCAAAGATATGAAATCTAAATCTTGAATCTCGATTTAGATGTATTTGCATAAGTGTAGATTGGGTTTTTAATCTTGTACGCAAAATGCTTGATTGATTACTTGTTTAAGGTTAGCAATCAATGTTGGTTGTTTGGCCTTAATCCCTATTTTGATGATTTAATCAACATTATATTAATCACAATCAAATATAGTGTAGCACACATAATGCATAAAAGATATATTGTACTGTGTTAAACATCTACATGTGATCAAAGACTCAAGAAGAATGGAATGAAGTCAAGACATGTAATAAAAACTATTTGAAGACATGTTATTTGTCTTTATTTTTGAGTCTTAGGAACTTGTGTAATCTTGAGCATACAAGAGTTAAAACTTACACACACACACTAGGTTCCTTGTAGAAGTCACACACAAAATTTCACATCAATTGGACTTCAATAGATCACCTAAACCTTAGCCGGGAAATCACCTAAACCTAAACCTAATCTGCTTGTGAAAAACGATCGACCGAAACTAGTTCTCTGTTCGACCAAAAGTGCATGTTATTTTCGGTCAACCGGACCTTCCAAATGTGCTTGACCGATATAATCTCAACCTGACCAAAACCTTGGTTTCGATCGACCGTCCCTTGTTTGGTCGACCGTTCACTTAAATCATAGACCAATTTGGTTCGACCGAAGCTTTAACTTGTTCGAACATTTACTTACCATTAAGGAAACGATCGACCGGTTACCCAGTTCGATCGACCGTTGAGGGACAGAATTGCAGATCTTCAATTTCTATTTTGTGTATCTTACACATAAATTAATCAATCCTTCCCCAATGGTTAGAAAACTTTAGGAGCTTATTAATAGAGGTCCAAACACATTGTTTACACAACTCTCCCACTTCCAATTGTCTCATACATTATAGAGAAATTCCTAACTCCTAATTAGAGGTCATTGATCCTTACAATAGAGATGATCCATATTGATGATTAAAGAGGACAAAATAAAAAGTTTTTTTACCTTTATAATCCTCATTAAATCCCAACACTGATACCTTGCAAAGACAATAGACACTTGTTGCCTTTTTGGCATTGATCTATATTTTGATGATTTAATCAACCTAATCTTAATTATAATCAATGTAGAGTAGCACACATATTGCATATCATATATATTGCTTTGCGCTAACTTCTACAGGTGATCAAGACTCAAGGAAGAAAAGATTCAAGTCAAGACGTGTAATCAAGCTCATTTGAAGACATGTAATTTGCATTTCTTTTGAGTCTTAGGAACTTTGTGTAATTGAGCATACTTGAGCTAAAATCAACTCAAACACACACTAGGTTCCCTATAGAAGTCACACACAAATTTTCACATCAATTGGATTTCAATAGATCACCCAAACTTAGACCGGAAAACACTAAAACTAAATTAGAATTGCCTGCCCACATTCGGTCGATCGACCCAAGACTTTAAATCGACCAAGTGATCAATTATCTTGTAGTGTTTTCAATTGCCCACATTCGGTCGACCGTGCAGACCTTTTCGGTCGACCGAATCAACATAAATTTCTGATCGTTAGACTTGTCGTATTATACCAACGGTCGTATTCGAATTATTCACAAATATCCCCAAATAGAAATTTCTTATCGGTCGACCGAACTTAATTGTCTCCAAAATGTGCAACTGGCTGGAAGTTTCCGGTCGACCGAAGACTTTGGATCGGTCGACCGAATTTGATTATATTCGCCAACCCCGTAGAGCCTGTTAATTTTTGGTCGACCGAACCCTATTCGGTGTTCGACCGATAACTTAAGTGAACTTAAGTTATAGCCAAAATTGACCAACCAGTCGACCGTTGTTGCTCTGAAATGTGACCTGCACTTCACTGTTTTGTGTTTCTTACACAAACTCTTACCAAACTTGTCCCAACGGTGATAACTCACTTAAAGCTTATAAATAGAGTTGTAAAACACTTTTTCACACAACTCTCCCACTCCATATTGTCCAATACTTTAGAGAGAAACTCCCAAGCTCCAAATTCCCCAATCCTACACTCTAAGCCTAACTTCCACACATTTGATCATAGTCATATCTTACTCAACTGTGCTCAAGTTTAGAGAGTGTTGTTCCTCTCATTCCTTTGTCGAAGAAAGCAAGGATTTCAGTGAAAGCCCGAAGTGTTCCCTCTCGGATTGTGAGAGAAAAAAAGTCAAGTAAACGAGGGTGTTCGCGGTGCTTGTGGTGTAAAGGTGTTCTCTCCCGGCCCGGAACGGGGAGTGATTAGTGAAGTCGTGAGCGGAGCTTGGTGATCTGAACGGAGCTTGCAAGAGAGGACTAGGACCCGGGTGGAGTGCCGAACCTCTATAAAAATCCCCCGTCTCTTTTTGGTTTGCATATTTCCTTCCTTTACTTGCTTTTGTTTTTAATTCTGCTGCATCTTTAATTATTAGGCAAGTAGAGTTTGTTTAAGCTTAAAATGATTAGAACTAAGCCGGATTCACGATCCTACAATACTATCATCGCGACATACTTACTTTTACTACACCCCAAATAGCATTCTTCCACACAAAAACATTAGTCAAAACTGTTGGAGGACGGGAGGAGGACGGGGAGCTACTGATCAACCCACCACAGGAGATTACCCGTCTCCTGGGCTATAGGGACCGCTGATTGGCGGTCCCCAACCGCCAATTGGCGGTCCCCAACCGCCAATTGGCGGTCTAAAAGGCGCGCCTCGTATGCTGCCTTAGACCACCCTGATCACCATTCATTTTGCCTTCTTTTGATTCCACTAGATCCATTCTTGATCTATGTTACTGGGGGGCACGAAGGAAAGAAGGTGACTCTCTACTCACAAAGCAAAAAAACCGATTTTGCAATGCACACTCTTCTTCTTCTTTCTACTCACATACTCACTCTTTTCTCACACAATTTCGTGGCTCAACTTCTAATGCTTGATATATATGTTGTTGTTGTGTTACAAATGGTGAATTCTAGTGCTTTATATAGGCACTTACATGACCCTACAACTTCCAAACATAAAGACTACATAAACATGATCATTGAAGATCATTACACCCTCTACTTAAATTGCATACATAATTAGGACGAAAATTACTCAAAAAATGAAAAGACTCTTGTCTCTTCCACTCCCTCAACCTTTTGTCTTCTCATGTGTTGACTCATCTCCTCCTTGATGTGTCATCAAGCACTGATGATGTGGCGGGTGACTAGGACGCCACATAGGATTAAGTCGCCACATAGGATTAAGTTCAATTCTCAATACTCCTCCTTGAACTTAATCCTCTTCCGTCCACCATCCCAAGTTGATTTCTCAACTTCACATACAAGCGGATTGGCAGAGCTTTTGTTTTGTGTGAGAAGACACACCATGTGCAACTCACTCGTCGTCTCGTAGATTTCACGAAGTGTCTTGAACTTCCTTGGTCTCATCTCGTCATGTTTGTCAGATGGAACCGTTTCATGATCAGTGGGGTTGGCTATCTCCTCTTCTTGTTCTTCATTTGGCACTTGTGGAATCTCCTCTTTGGACTCCCATGTTACCTCCTCGTTAACCTGTACATCACGACTAATGACAATTTTGTTGTTAGTTGGATCGAGAAGCCTATAAGCTTTCGATCGTTCATCATAGCCAACAAATACAAGCTTGATGCTCCTATCATCAAGTTTTATCCTTCTTTCTTTTGGTACATGTGCATATGTTGTGCTTCCAAACACCTTCATATGTGCTACGGTTGGCTTATAGCCACTCCACGCTTCTTGTGGAGTTACTCCCTCCAAACTTGCAGTTTTGCAACGATTCAACGTATACACTGCACAGGCCACAGCTTCGGCCCATAGCTCTTTTGACACGTTCTTGCTTTTCAACATACTTCGAACCATGTCCATGATGGTTCTATTCTTCCTTTCAGCTACACCATTTTGTTGTGGTGAGTATGGAGCCGTCAAATGGCATTTTATGTCATTCTCCTCACAAAAGTTGTTGAACTCGGTTGATGTGAACTCGCCTCCTCGATTAGACCTTAATGTCTTGATGTTGTTGCCACTTTGTTTCTCCACATATGCCTTGAACTTCTTGAACATGCGAAAAGCCTCAGATTTCTCCTTCAAGAAGTACACCCACGTTTTTCGTGAAAAGTCATCAATAAACGTTAAGAAATAACGATTCTTACTAATCGAGTGTGGAGTGATCGATCCACATATGTCGGTATGCACCAACTCTAGCACCTTCTTTGCTCTATGTTCAGCTTGCTTTGGAAAACTCTTCCTTGGTAATTTTCCAACCATGCAACCTTCACAAAATCCGTCTTTGGATTCGGTCATCGGCAGACCATGCACCATTCCCTTTTGCGCCATTTCTTGGATCCCGCCGAAGTTCAAGTGTCCAAGTCGCATATGCCACAACCAATCTCCCTTAATGCATGCATTCAAACATCTAGCACGAGCACAGGTTATATTCAATTTAAACATTCGATTTTTGGACATTTCTACCTTTGCAATCAGATGTCCATCTTGTCCTCGCACGGTCATGTGTCGATCCTTCATCAAGATCGTGAACCCTTTCTCCAGGAGTTGTCCCATGCTTAAAATGTTCGTCTTCATATCGGGCACAAAGAACACATTGGAGATAAGCTTTTGAGATCCATCCTTTACTTGGATCATGATGTGACCTTTCCCTTCCATGCGCACCTTTGATGCATCTCCAAACGAAACGTGCCCATGTACTCCTTCCTCCAAATGTGCGAACATGTGTCTATTTCCACACATGTGGTTGCTTGCTCCCGTATCGAGATACCAAACACCTTCTTGTTCGCCTTCCATTCCTTTGTCGGCAAGCAAGACTACATCCTCATCACAAGCATTCTCCTCCACGGCCACAAGGTTGAAGTTTTCTTCCACCCTTTTCTTCGACCAACACTCGCTTGCGTAGTGTCCATGCTTCCCACAATTGAAGCACTCAATCACCTTCTTCGATCCGCGATCACCACGGACACGGCTGGAGCTCTCCTCCACCTTCTTTTGCGACCAGCATTCTTTCGCAAAATGACCACGCTTCCCACACTTGAAGCATTCGACCTCCTTCTTTCTTGAATGGCCTCCATAATCACGACCGCTTCCACGATCTACGTTGCGAGGTTTCTCCTCCTTAAGCGACATCTTCGCTTGCAACGCCTCCTCTAAGACATCTTGTCTTTTCTTCTTCTTTCTTTGCTCGTGTGCCTCCAATGAGCTAGCTAGATCATCAATAGTCATTTTCTCGAGGTCCTCGGTGAGAGAACGCAACACCTTCTCCACCACTCTTCCTTCGGTCAGCGCCTCCCCATTTCTTTTTAATTTGTTCGCCACCATGCGAACTCTCGTCACGAAATCGGCAACACCTTCCGATTCCTTCATTTTTAACGCCTCGAACTCGCCTCGAAGCATTTGGAGGCGCACTTGCCTCACTCGATCAGCACCCTTGTAGCTCCTCTCAAGGGTGTCCCACGCCTCCTTCGACGTCTTCGCTTCAACGATCTTTTCAAAGCCACTCTCATCCACCGCTTGGAAGAGAAGGAAGAGAGCACTCTTATCTTTGGCTCTTCTCTCCTTTTGTGCTTTGATTTGTGCGACAGTTTCTTCTCCCGTCTCGGCCTCGAAGCCGCTCTCCACAAGATCCCAAGCATCATGCGCACCCAGCAGCGCACGCATTTGGATACTCCAATTGTCGTAGTTGCCTTTCGACAATCGAGGCAACGACGCATGACCAAACGAGGTCATTCCCGAGCTTCCCATCGGACGAGGCTCTGATACCAGATGTTGGAGGACGGGAGGAGGACGGGGAGCTACTGATCAACCCACCACAGGAGATTACCCGTCTCCTGGGCTACAGGGACCGCTGATTGGCGGTCCCCAACCGCCAATTGGCGGTCTAAAAGGCGCGCCTCGTATGCTGCCTTAGACCACCCTGATCACCATTCATTTTGCCTTCTTTTGATTCCACTAGATCCATTCTTGATCTATGTTACTGGGGGGCACGAAGGAAAGAAGGTGGCTCTCTACTCACAAAGCAAAAAAACCGATTTTGCAATGCACACTCTTCTTCTTCTTTCTACTCACATACTCACTCTTTTCTCACACAATTTCGTGGCTCAACTTCTAATGCTTGATATATGTTGTTGTTGTGTTACAAATGGTGAATTCTAGTGCTTTATATAGGCACTTACATGACCCTACAACTTCCAAACATAAAGACTACATAAACATGATCATTGAAGATCATTACACCCTCTACTTAAATTGCATACATAATTAGGACGAAAATTACTCAAAAAATGAAAAGACTCTTGTCTCTTCCACTCCCTCAACCTTTTGTCTTCTCATGTGTTGACTCATCTCCTCCTTGATGTGTCATCAAGCACTGATGATGTGACGGGTGACTAGGACGCCACATAGGATTAAGTCGCCACATAGGATTAAGTTCAATTCTCAATAAAAACACTTCCTATACATTGCATAAACTAATTTAATCAGTCTGGGACAATCTAGACCCTCGTCAGGGTTGTCAATGGTTGGAGACATGGTCCCCAAACCTTCTACATTTGTAGATCTTGTGGGCGGAGGATTAGGCATACCATCAAAGGGGTCGTTCGGTTGGGGGTTAGTAGGTTGGATGACAACCTCAGTTGGTGTCTTAGCCATGGTCACTATCCCACAGTTGGGACATCAGAGCTCCTCAAACTCGACTTCCATCTTCTGGGGGGTCTTCAAGGGGTGTAACATGTTTAGGTTGGGTGACCGAACCTTGGTGGAACAATTAATGATATTCTCCATAGAATCGAACCGTATCTGGAGACTAGCAATAGCTTGGGTGGAGGACTCGATCTCCCGGTTTTGCTCGGTGCGCATGAGATGGAGAAGCACCTCCAAGGAGTCTTCCTCCACCAAAAGCAGCAACGACCCGACGTCTATGGAAGATAATTGTCAACCCGATATGAGCAAGTAAATACGAAACGAAAATAGAACCTCACCATGAAATGGGGAGCACCACACATGTACACCCATCCGCTCGGGTTAGCAGACGATACTAGGGTCTCTCTCCTAGCGATGAAACCACAAAATATAGGCACACGCAGAACTCCCGCTATGCTCCCCGTCAATGTAAACCATGGTAGACGTCGGTCGAGGACTGGTGTTGGGTGGCGGGAGAGGAAGAAGATTTTGGTTCTCCTTTTACATATTGGAGGAAAGGCGACAAGTTGGGTTTTATAGGTTAAAGAAAAGAGGGGTAAAGTGGTAAATCAATTTGGACCTGACATTCTTGGTTTCTCTGGAAAAGGCGACATTCAAACACTAATGTTTTTGTCTCCAAAAACGCATGAAACAGACATTGTTGGCAACATACGTTTTTCACAAAACATATTAGACGTTTCCTAACATCCAACAAAGCCCACGATGTTGTCACTTGTGTTTGGGTGTTTTTGCAAATTATCCAAATAACAAAGGTTGAAAGCACACTTCAATCATAATTAGCAGTGCAAATGTATATGGTTATCCAGTCTGTATTCGTATCCCATCTAATTTTTTAAGGATATGAATTCAAAATGTTAATACATGTATCCGTTTTATAAATATATGAGTATGACTTTTTTTGTATCCATAGTAGATCCGTATCGGAATTCGGATTAGAAAATGGACATGGATATGAATATGATTTTTGTATCCATAAATGATTTGTATCCATATCTAAATTCAAGTTAGAAAATAAAAATGAATATGAGTATAATAAGATTACATCGGAAAGATGACTGAACGGCTTAAGGCGTAGCATTGGAACTACTATGTAGGCTTTTGTTTACCATATAGTAAGTATATGTATACATATTTTTTAAATCCCTAATGATTTAAAGTTGAAAATATTAAACCTATTTTTTATAATATTATATACTCAATTACATATATTAAAATGGATCTAGTAACAATAACAGTAACACAAGCATCATGTAGTTTTATAAATATAATAGTTTATATAAATGTTCTAGAATACAAGGCTAACTATATTTACACGCTACTACGCTAGCACTGAATCGTGAGCGTACCTTTTGTCATTTTGTCTAGTTAAAATTTCTTTAGAACTTCTTTATTAATCTGAATTGTCGTCGCCGTAAAATTACTTAAATCGCCCGTAAGATTACCATTTTGCCCATCTACCCTTTCTACTAATATAACTTCTCATTTCACTCTTTTAACACAACTTTCTCTTCATATCACTCTTCTATTCACCACATAAAATGTCTCGGAGGCCAGGAAAAGAACCAGGGAGACGCCCAACCCAACGATCGTTGGGTTGGGCGGCTCCCGCGGACGCCCGACCCAAGGAACAGACGTCTGCGGGAGACGTCTCCCACGTAGGGTAGGCGTCTCCCGCAGACGCCCGATTTTGTTTTTTTTTAATTTTTGTTAAAATTGATTATAAATTGTGATAAAATTTAAATAAATTGAATATTATGTTAATAATGAGTTAAATTAGTTTAGTAAATCGTTTATTGATTATAAATTGTGATAATTAATAAATAAATCGCTAAATAAATTGATTATTATGTTAGTAATTAGTTGTGTACGATTTTAGTAAAGGAATATTGATTAATTGTGATAATTGCTAAATAAATCGATTATTAAGTTAATAATTAGTTTAATTATTTTAGTAAATCCATTAATAAATTTGTATTTTTAAAATTGAATTAATAGTCATCGGGTTACCGTGGAGGAAAAAGGAAATCAATTCCCTTACGCGCGGTACGTAGTATAGCAGACGAGTCAGGTTCTCGTCATCCACGTACACGTGGTATTTCTGCTTCAGTTAGGAGAGAGAGAGATCTGTTACGTCGTCGTCAGACACCTGGAGAGTCTTTCGACGACGATGATGATTCAGATGAGGTGAGGAGTCACGACGACAGTGACGATGGGGGCCGATACGACTTGGGGCCACAGGAGGAGGCGGTACATCAGTCCGGTCGAGGACGGGGGCGACACGGTGGTCCTTCAGCTGAGTGGGTCATTAGGAAGGATCGAGGTGGCCGGTTTGTGACCGGTGATTCGAGTTCGTGCACTGCAGACGCCCGAGCTCAGAAGAAGAAGAGGGGTGATGACGAGTCTTGGATCGTCACGAATATTATTCCCGGTGGTCCTGTAGATGGCAGCGTCATTCCGAGTTTCGGAGGCCACGTCGCCAGACGCATCTGGGATGACGAGGAGCGGAAGGTTTTGAAGTGCCATAATCGGCACAGAGCCTGTACGACATTGCAGGCATGTCGTTCAGTGATGACTGAGGATATGACGGCGACCGTGGTTGACAGTGGATTGGGTCACTTGCCGTACAACATGTTTTCCTGCATCGACATGCTGTTGATTTCGGCATTCGTGGAGCGGTGGCAGCCTGACACCAACACTTTTCACTTGCCGTTCGGAGAGATGACGATCATGTTGCATGACGTCTTTCAGATTCTGCACATTCCTGTTGAGGGTCCCATGGTCAGTGCGCAGGCGCCGACATCTGAGCTGAAGTTATATGTATCTGAGTTGCTGGGTGTCAGCCTGGAGGGTCTTGGGCGGGATAGCTCATTTTGGAGTGGTGGTGGTGTTAGTATCGACGCTGTGGACGAGTGTTGCAGACGGGGGCGACCACCACGGACTGAGGATACGCAGATGACTGCTTATCTCTTCTTACTGCTAGGTTGCGTATTGTTTGTCGACAAGAGCGGTTCCAGACTGAGACCACGCGACTTATTGGAGGCGAGGGACCCAGATACCATTGGTCAGTACTCATGGGGGTCGGCGACGTTGGCATATCTGTATCGTCAGCTGGGCATATCTAGTCGTGCTGATTGTGGTCAGATTACGGGTTGTCTTACACTGCTCCAGGCTTGGATATATGAGTATTCTCCTGCTTTCCGCCCACATCGTGAGCGGAAGATTGTTGAAGGTGGTCATCCTCGTTTGCGTATGTGGGCTGTCCGGGCGGAGGATAAGAGCGAGAGTCGACTTCTTTCTATTCGTAGACGGTTAGATCAGATGACTGCATCGCATGTATATAATGTATATATCATTCACGTTTATTTAAATTTAACTTTATTATTATTAACGTATAAACGTTTAGGTGGAGTGATTACCGTATGGTCCCGAGTCTGCTGTAGCTGTACCGAGGACTACATTTGCCGGCATTATTCGTTATAGGGATATCACAGAGCCTTATATACCTGATCGCGTGTTACGTCAGTTAGGTTACATTCAGGTGATCCCGGTTGACATCCTGACGCCCGAGCATGCAGTATGGTCTGCGACTGCGACGATGTACGACGTCAGGCACAACGTTTCGTCTGCGGAATCGATTTGGAGGACATTTCCGAGAGTAGGACGACTACACCTGGCCGATCTGAGTCGTAGTCGCGACCCCTCCACTTGTGTTCCAGATTATTTGCAGTGGTTCGGTAGGTGTTCACATCCACTACTCGTACGCGGTATCATTCCGAGACCGGAGAGACCACTGGATAGGACATGTGCCGATGCGGTAAGTTTATCTAATTTTATTTTTAATTGTAAAGTATATTTTGTTATTGTACGCTAATTTTTATTTTACATACAGTGGATGAGTAGGGCGATACAGTGTACGCAGCCGTTCTTGCGAGAGAGAGACATCATGCCGACTGAGGCGACGAGACTTGCATGTACAGATTGGGATCGCCTGATCGAGGATTGGAACAACCAGTTGGGCATTTCGGACCATGATTCAGATGCTGAGTTGTAGTTGTCTTGCTTTTACTTTCGTTTTGTTGCACCTGTTACTACATTTGTTGGTATTTGCTTATGTTTATTTGTGTACTCTTATTATTTATTTCTGACGAACATATCTTCTACATATTTATTTGACTATCGTATTTTTTAATATTTATTTTTCACGAAAATATTTTCAACTTATTTCTTTAGATATCAAATAATATTTAAATTTAAAATACGGTAAAAGAACAACACGATATAAGTAGAAATACACGATATATTATACATTACAAAAACATTACAAATTACAATCAAAATGTACCACGTAACCGGTTCCAATACTCCATCATACTTTGGTACTGATCCTCCCAACCAACAACACTCTCATCTCGCATTTGATACCATAAGGTCGCTATAGGAGGTACTGGGAAATCATCAAGTAATTCCAAACGAATAAAATGTCTGTAACTCCCTAAATGAGCAATGACCAACTCTCTGACAGGCCTCGTCATGGCAGACGGACACTCCCAAGGTAGAACAGTAAGACACGGGAACAACGAACCATTCGTTCCCACTGCGAAATACATGACCGCACACTTGTAAAAATTAGCAATAGTAAACAAGTCGGACCAAACCTCCATATAATGATCCTCGTCACAAACTCCCCCGCCCCAATCAATTCGTTGACGAGCCTCTCTTACATTGCCGAAATAGACACTCTCATATATAGGATGTGCACCTATCTCATTAGAAATCGCACGACGGGCGTACAACCAGTTCTCCTGACCACCATGAAAGACATCGGCAACACATCGAAATTCACAGTTGTCATCAGTACGTACGTCATTCCACCTTTCTAGAAATGGTAAAATGATTCCTGGCAGTCTATCATTATATGGGAAGTTGTCCACGTCAACCCGTCCGGACACTGTAAAATAGGTAAATAACAATTCATTAAAACAACAAAATTAGGAGATAATATATTCAACCCCATTTAGATTACTGATATATATTAAATAACATAACAACAAAGATATCGACATACCAGAAGATCTTGTGCCCGTATTCACGGACGATCGAGACGAATTAGACCGACGACCCCTGCTCCCACTACTGCCAGACCGACGATGACCCCTGCTCCCACTACTGCCAGACCGACCACGACCTCGCTCAACATACTCGAAGGCACTCGGGTCCCGACGTGTCGACTTTCCCCTAGGTCGACCTCGTACCTTAGTATTTTCTTAGGGTTCTCCATAGTTTGACTGATCGGGGTGTAAGCGTTCGTATAAAATACGAGAGACACTACGAATTACTGCAGGGCCGCTCTCCGAGATCTCATCCACTAGCTTCTGAAAATGTTCGGCGTCTTGTGCTGACTGATCAACAAACTCTGACATCTGGACTCCTTCTCCGATAACAAGTGTTTTCCAGAATGGATGAATCTGCTCTAAATAAATTCCATCACCTGACGCCAAACACTCGTATATGGTACATGCACAAGGAATCCCACGTGTTGTCAGGAAAGCACACCCACAACGATATTCAATTTCATCACTTAAGTCCTCCATTCTCTTCAACTCCTGAGTCATTAACGACAAGTAGTGATGCGAAACTCAGCCATTTATATGCTGAAACAGAGGACCTATGTACTGTGTCAAATTTCGACGTCTCGAATCTTCAAGAAAGTTCCGAATATTCGTCAGCTGCATTTCAATAGACGATTTCACGCGGTCGAAAAGAGTGTCGAGAGCGGCAGTCGATGTAGTGATCCACTCTTTCAAAGCGAATGTGCATTTTCCACCCTGCAGTTTGTAGTGTTGCCGAAATGAAAAACTTGATTCGTCCAATTCAACACGAATTTTTCCTTATGCACCAACCACGTGTCTTCCACATTCTTCGTCAGCACTGGCCAGGAACTGTAAGAATCCTTCAGATTACGGACTGCTCTATCATAATCCGTTTGTGAATCAGAAAGGATGACTCTCCTCCATCTTCCACGCCTAAAACTCTCTGCAAGCTGCTTCTCCTTGCCGAATACGTGGTATGCGTAGTTGTACACGTCTTTGTTGATATGCCAGGTGCATAGTAAATGAGCTGACTCAGGAAAAACCTCTGCCACTGGTCACATCAGACCCATCTCCCGGTCCGTAATTATTGCTGTCGGGCTAACAATATCCAATAACAGATCTCGCAACCTCTCCAACACCCACCGGTAACTAGACTCGGTCTCATCCTGCAAAATCGCATATCCGACGAGGAAATTCATATTTGTTGGAGTAACCCCAAGCATCTCAAACAAAGGCATCTTGTACTTGTTCGTCTTATACGTCGAATCCATACAGATTAGGAATGGGTATGTACGCAACAACTGAACTGAAGTCGGATGTGCCAAAAATGCGTGAGTCAAGACATTAGTTTCTTCATCTGCCACAATCCAATGCAAATACTTATACTGCACTGCCTCCCTGAGAAACTGCTGCGCGGGATTCCTGTCTTCAGATTTCGTCATCCTCATGTACTCTCTGAAGTTGTAAATGTGTCTTTGATTCAGATTATCGTCCGGAAATTTCTTCTTTACCGCCAACAAAATGTTACGGGGTCTTGCTTGTGCCTCTGTCATATCCCGAACAATTTGCTTTGCCCCAGCACTAAGTCCACTGACCTGTCGGTGACCCTCTGAATAAACTACAAGTGGGTGGTTGTGCTGCCTATAGATGCTACTAGAAACAATGACTCATCCATCATGATCTCGTCGTTCCACCACTTTTACCAAAAACCGACAACCGCAACCTTTTCTTTTCGTATTCTTTCGCAGTGCAATACTCATATCACGAGAACTCATCTCACCTCTGCGATCACATCTGAGGTAACAATCCATCCGGTTATCTGCTTTTGGTTTGTATGATGATATAACCAAAAAAATCTGGCTCCTATTGCAACTTGTTTCGCCCATTTACAACCTTCCTCGATTGTTGTAAATATTTCTTTATTGTCAAAAAGCTCACTGTAATATACTCCATCACCACCGAAATCTTGCAACGGAACCTGAACAATTTGAATTTAACAGAAAATTAACAAAAAACAAAAAAACGGGCGTCTGGCTAAACCGCCTCCACCTTTGTAGAGGCGTCCATAGGAGACGCCTGCACAAAGGTGGAGGCGTCTGTCTAAATCGCCTCCACCTATGTGGAGGCGTGTTAGGCAGACGCCTCCACCTTCGTGGAGGCGGTTTAGCCAGACGCCCGAGTCAGGAAAAAAATTCCACCCCCGTTACCTCGCCGGATTCAGGTGCTTCGCCAGACATTTTCGTGGTGTTGGTACTAGGAATGTGAGTAAAACTGAGTCAAACACCTTGTTTAAAGACACGGGACGAAATCGGTATTAATTGATTTGTTAAGGGCAAAAAGGTCATTTTTGGGGCGATTTAAGTAGTTTTCCGGCGACGAATAGTAGTTCCCTTATTAATTTGTAAAAATTATATTTATGTTTTTTAAAAATATAAATTTTTAATGTATTATTGTATATCGTTAGTAATATTGATGTTCGTTTTAATATGCGATTCGTATTCATTTTGGGTGGATAATGATAGAATTTTTTTATATCCACCTATGATTTGCATCCATATCTCTAAATAGATGACGATATGGATAATACTTATATCTGTTCCGTATCCGTGTCGTTTGTACCCTAGACGTGTGATTGATTTGGAGAAAGTCAAAAAACTTTTAGAACTCTACTTCCATTCACTTTGGAATGAAAATGAATGAAATCATCTCAAGTACAAATTATAAGGTTGTAAAACTTTTGGAATTAGACTTTCAGAATTTTATTGAAGTTTTCGTACAAATCGATCACCATAATTTGTTCTAAAAGTCCAATTTCTTCGCTTCCAAGTTTCCCCCTTCAAACCAATGACAACTGTAATCCTAACGGTTGATCGATTTAATGTATATTTGACAACATTAATGGTTCTTCACAATACTGACCAGTAGTTGTATAATAATAAAAAACAACATTACCGCTTATCAAATATGTATATATAATTTTTTGTGATTTTTTATACACAACAAAATCTAATATCACATTCACGTAGGGCTGTTCGTGGGGCGGGTTTGACCCGCCAACCCGCCCCGCCCCGCGTAGGGTGGGTTGCGGTTGAAAATTTTCCTACTCGTGACCCGTTAACCCGCCGAACTAAACGGGACGGGTTGCGATTAATGTGTTACCAACCCGTTAACCCGTTACAAATATAATTATTAAAAAAATACATATTTATGTATTAAAATTTTCGTTATTTCATTAAACTTCTAACATTTCTTCTAAAATTAAAATTTTCCTACCCGTGACTCGTTAACCCGCCGCCCGTTAACCCGCCGGACTAAACGGGGCGGGTAGCGGCCCAATTGTTTTTTACCCGCCCTGCCCCGCCCCGCCCCGTTTGCCCGCCTGACTTTGGTGGGGCGGGTAGCGGGCGGAGCCAAACCCGCCCCGCCCCGTTTTCAGCCCTACATTCACATCTCCTTTTATTTTCAAAAATAAAAATAAAAATAACATCTCCTGATCTCCTTCCCCGCTCAGCTCAGCTCAGCCTCCGACTCTCACAAATGCATAACTTACTGGTACATACTACATACAATAACATTCCAAATTCGCACCAAATTTGCAAAAATCCACTCTTACTTTTCCAATATTCCACTCACGCCCCTGTTTCTTCGGTCGAATCGCTAGGGGATGGTCGGACTCCAGAAGAGCGACTCGCCGGAGACGGCCGTCCTCCGCCGCCCGCCGCCGGACCACTGGTTCGAGACCCACGAATCTGCGTCCCGCCTCTTCAGGTTCGACGCCGACGGGCGCCTCACGGTTCGTCCCTTCTCTTCCACGTTCGAGTGCTTCGTTTCGGGTTCGTTGGAGTTGGGAGTGTGGTTGTGCGTTGGCTGGTTTGAGGGTTTGGTGGTGGTTTAGGGTTCTGAGTCCTTCGGGTTAGATCAAAATCGCTTCTTCGGTATGTTTTTGGAGCATGTGTTATTTTGAACGTATGTTTGTGGAAATGTTTGGGATTTCATGGCAGGTTGAGCTACGCTTTGATTGGTTTGGAGGAAGTGAACTAAGTGTGTGATTGGTTTTGAGGAAGTGAATGAACTTCTGGAACTCTAGTTCCTTAACTTCGTTAAGTTTTATTGCAAATCAATCGTCAGAATTGATTCCAGCCATTTTCCTGCAAACTAATCACTCCCTACGGTAGGGTGCGTTTTAGTTTACCGTAACTGAATCTTGTGTGAAGTCTAACTCTGTGTAATTAGATTACATGATAAAGGATTTAAGTCAATGCAAAATTTCGTTGTTTGGTAACAAGGAATCGTCCTCATGAATTCCAATGCAATAAAAGAATATGTTTGTAATTTGGTAGCTTCAGTGAATGTTTGATGAGGTTGGCAAACTTCAGAAAACTTTTGGTGAGCTCAGGGTTGAGCTTTCAGCTTTGGTGGTGAGACAAACTTTGGTGATGTTGTAAAGTTGAAATGAGTGGATTTGATTGTAATAGACTTTGATTACAACCTCAAAATGGGGTAATCCAGTTACATTGAAATGAGGTTATCTGATCACATTCGCAATTTGATTACGTTGTAATTACAACATGCAATCTTCTCAACCTACCAATGCAATGCAATCAGGGTTGCATTTCAATTACAATATACCCTTGTTTACAACAAATAAAAAATGTCATTTACGATTTTATGTAAGGACCTTTCTTTGAGTTATTGGTCACATTTTTCTGAAGAAGGTTGGATTGTGTGGCAGGTGACAGGTGTTTGGTGAAAGCTGCATATTTGAGAATTTTTTTAGTTTACTTTCCATTTTCTATGTTTCTTTGGTTGATTTTTGAGTGTGTAGTCATTCCGATCCATGGTGAAATGTGGAATATGCGTTCAATAAACCAGATCTCTCTTTCCAGATATTTATATTACTCTTACCACAAAGCTTTTAACATCACCTCTACGTGTTCAAGAAGATCTCAAAGTATTCTTTTGGTAGCCCTGAAACAGTTTGTACATTGTTATTCTTATTCATATGTTTTTCTTTCTAAGATCTCTCTGTTTCAAGTTCCCTAACTGGTTAGTTCTAACCCTCCCCGCTCAACTCTTCCCTGATGTAAAGGTTTGCTTGTGTAACAAGTGCCTATGGATGTATGCAACGAGATTAATTTAGCAAAATAAGATTTTTTTTCATTGGAATAGGTTGAAAGGAATTTTCACATTTTATGTCTATGTAAAATATCCAGTATGGGTACCTGTGTCCTTTTGAATTGCGTGGATACAAAATTAAACTTATTGAGCCATCCTGATCATGCTGGTTCACTCTCTTTTTCCCCTTGCTTCTTTTTTCTTGTACGGCTGCCTTGGACAAAATCTGGTTTTTACTAATATCAGTTTAGAATGATTACTAGTCCAGCAGTTTCTTAATGTGGATTCCCAACTTGCTTTTTATGCCCATTCTATTCGGCATTGTTATGTGACTCTTGATAAAGCTCAGACATCTCGAACTCTGAAACTACCCTTCTATCCTTCCTCCGGCACCGGAAGCAGAACTAAAAAACTATGGTGTATCTTTTTAGAATGGTAAACTTTGTCTTGACTCCATCTTCCCATTTTTTGTGCAGGTGAAATTAGTTGATGACTCAAGGGCAGTAGTTCGTAGAATGGTTGAATCTTTCCTAAACAAATTTTTCCCTTCAGGATATCCCTTCAGGTTAGCTTGTGCTTATAGTTGTCTTGAAATACTTTCAACATTCGAAGCTTGCACAAACTTGGTCAACATTTCTGAAGCCCTATATGACATTGGTTTTGCAGTGTAAATGAGGGCTATCTAACATACTCCCAGTTTCGAGCTCTACAACATTTTTCTAGCGCAGCACTGTCTGTATTATCAACTCAGGTCTTTCTAGCCTTCTTTTAAAAAAAAATTAGCAACTAGTTTTGAATTCGCGAACTGTTCTCAGAACGGCTTACTGGACTTTGTTTCATATACTTAAATTTGAATGAAATTGTTTCTTTATAGAATCTTATAATTTCCAGGCAGGGTGGGTAATAACAAATGCTATTGAAATACAACAGAGATCTCCATGTTTTCATTATTCTATGTCATTTCCTCCTGCCCAAGGCAGGCAATAAAATTGGTTGTAAAAGAAAAATCAGAGATTTCCATCTTTTCATATCTACGATCAAGAATAACTAGTTATTACCTATTAGTATTCGTCCTGTCTGACTACTATACAGTCACTGTTGTTTGCTGCAGGATTACGGCCTACACCTGCTCAAACTACTGCCATAAGCTGGGTAAGAAAACAATCTGGATTTGTAATGATCGTGATGTCATATTACTTTTTAGCCTATCAAATTCAACCTTTACTTTATTAAGCAGATTCTGAAGGATGGAATGCAACATGCAGGAAAGCTTATATGTAGCAGTTTGGGTGCAAGAATGGATGCAGAACCAAAAAGTTGGAGGATACTTGGTAAAAATTGGAATAAAAAATATCTGTGCTGATTTAACTTTCAGCATGTATCATATTTTGTAAGAGGATATCTTTCTAATTGCTTTATATAAATATTGCAGCGGATGTACTCTATGATGCTGGTACGGGCTTGGAAGTTCTATCTCCTTTATGCCCCCATCTATTCCTCCAAGTTGCTGGTTTGGGAAACTTCGCCAAGGTTTAAATTTATGTTATGATGCTTTACTAAAATGCCAGGCAGTTTGTTGTGATTTACTTCAAGACCTTTCATCAGCTATACTGAGTGATCTCACTTACAGGGAATGGCAGTGGTTGCGGCAAGAGCAACACGACTGCCTATATATTCTTCTTTTGCCAAAGAAGGAAATCTAAGTGACATATTTGCCAAAGGTGAAGCCATTTCAACCCTTTTTAATGTTCTTGGACTTGGAGCAGGAATTCAATTGGCTTCCACGGTTTGTTCATCAATTCAAGGGAAGGTGAATTTCTAATTACTATCACTAAGTTCATATATCTTCTAATATAGTGTTCCCATGAAACTTCAACTATCTTTTGGGCATGTCATCAAGCGAATTTCCAGGAGATGGATACCTATTCTAAATCCAGTTCTAGTCACCAACAATTCAGATGCTTACAGTATTGTATATAAGAATATAAAGAAACTCCTTGTTTGGATTTCCCAAGTTTTCATATTCCTATGTTTGATGATATATAAGTTGGGGCAGTGATTTACCACTATGTTAGTCACTCATTCTCTATAACCTATAGGTCATAGGATTATTTTTCCATGCATCAATTTCTTTATTTATACTCACGTGATCGATGGACAATAATTTTCAAGAAAATGATGGTGATTTAAGCATATATATAGTTTGGTGTAACACAGTAATAGTCGATTTTAGATATAAATATATTTTGATTTTGGTACTCCACTTTATTATCAAAATGTTCTTAGCATTTTGACCTCTCTCCATACATAGTAATGGAGTTTTGTTCCTTTCCACATGATTTTTTAATCCTAAGACCCTACCCCCAAAGAATGCTACAGCTATGAAGCTACAGTAGCAGTTGGATAGCCTACTGACATAGAGGTTTAACATAACCAATAAGCCATAACTAAGTGGGCATGATTTTATTGTAACACAAATCAGTTACGATATTCAAAACATTTTTAATCACTTCCATGCAGATGATTGTTGGTCCACTATTGTCGGCTGTACATATTTACAGTGTGACCCAGGAAATGCGGGCAACTCCTGTAAACACGCTGAACGCCCAGAGAACTGCTTTGATCATAGCAGATTTTGTTAAGGTACGAGTAGAATACCCCAAATTTTAGCTGGATATACCTGATAAGTTGGTTATCTTATGTCCTGCATTGTTCACATTTGTGGTACCAAAGACATAAAAAGTTCTTGGAGAAACACATTTGCCTCTTGTTGACAAAATGCTTATATGTTGTTTATCTCTAAATTAAGGTTCTACCATCTGGATTATCTTTTGGGTTTGGTATGAGGTCAGCAGCATAAAGTTTTTTTTTTTTGGCAAACAGCATAAAGTTTTTCACTTACTATCTTATAACCAACTATAAGGTTTATAGCAATAGGGTTTCATGATTTATACTGTCTGCATTCTAATTAGATTTTCTTTTCCTACCTTAATTAAACCAGCACGGTATAGTGTCAAGCCCAGCTGACCTACGATACAAGGAGGATCTCCTCTTTCCAGGCAGAATAATAAAGGATGCTGGCAATGTAAAAGTTGGGAGGCCACTTCACAAGGTCGTTAAGAAACCTTCTAAGCTTATGGAGCTTAAGGAAATGTTTGAAGGCAAGAAATTCCTGTTCCACTTTGAAAACCAGTGGACTGACTTGGTTCTGGAACACAATGCCACCGGTGAAGATACGCTTAGAGGCTGGTTGGTTGCTGCATATGTTTCAGAGATGGAAAAATCTGATAACAGTATAAATGACAAGGTATTAGATGCAGCATTCTCAAAGATGGAGTCTGTTTTCCCGTCGTTCTTATCTCAACTGAAGATGAGAGGTTGGCATACCGACCAATTCCTAGATGGAATTGGTTCACGTTTTGCATTTTGAAGGTTGCATTAACTGATAGCTTTAGAAATCTGATCGATTTTTTTCCCCGTCAAATTCAGATTTAAATTTTAAGGCTCCAATTGCCAATTTTACAATGTTGAAATTGCCAATTGCCAATGTTAAATTCAGATGGAAATATCTCTTTCCTTAAATTAGAAATATTGGTATGTTTGGAGTTTATGATTTAGGTATGTTTCGTTAAATTAATGGTATATTTTTTTGCTCTTTGATAAGAGTTAAGATGATATTGATTGATGTCCTTGTTTCTACTGTTTCTTCCAAACCATATAGTAAACAAGTGATCTTATTTTATTGTGAGGGTGATTTGTTTTTCTATTGGAAAAAACAAGAACCTGAATTTATGAATGATTCCTAAGAATTAAGATCGTAGTTATAGATTGTTTTAAATTTGACTTGAGATATTGTAGCAAGGAGAGCAAGAGACCATTGGATGATCGAATGATTGGAAGAGTTTTTGCTGGTATAATATGGTATTTCACCTCTTATATTATTACATGATAAAAGTATATATGTACGTTGCACATACTACATTCTTTGTGGCAACAATGTCTTTTCATGGTTAATCTAATTATAAATGAACCATCATTGACTTTTGGTATAATTTCAATTGTCACGAATACCTTTCAGGAATAGCTTTTTAAGTTGATGTCGTCGCATACCTTTCAGGTATAGTTTTTTAAGTTGATGTCATCGCATACCTCACTTAAAGCTCAGATGAATAATGAATACATTATTGACTCCACGACATTTTAGGTCAAACTTCCGGCACTTCTAAATAGACTATGTGGTCTCCTATTTTATGTTTACATCATGTCATTCATGTTATATTGATCAAACTTGGTCACCTTAAGGTGATTTGTTCACTAGTGCATAACAGTGAATAATTGTCGCCTTATAGACGTCGGTTGTATATATCTATAGGTGTTGGCTATTAATACAATCGACGTTTATGACCTACTCTAGACGTCAATTGTTTGAAAATTCATTGCAATTGATGTCTATACCTCGATCCCTCAAGTCTATAGACGTCGGTCATAGCCTACAGTCGACGTCTATGCCTAGACGTCAGGATATAAACGTCGGTTGTAGGCTACGACCGACGTCTATAGGACTTATAAAAGACTTTTTTTCCATTCATTCCAACAAAACATCCAGAAAAAAACCCTAGCTAGACTCCGACCGACCGATTGTCCCTCGATCGTTCTCCGACCAAACCGTTTTGTATTTTTTTTAATCTGGTAAGGGTATAGACGTTGATTGTACCTAGTAGCCGATGTTTATCCCCTTCAAAAACGAATAGACGCCAGCTATTATGTAAAACCGACGTCTATACCTAGAGCATAGTCATTGATGGGGACGTAGCCGACGTCTATACATCGGTGGGGATGTAGTTCTACCGTTGGATTGTGGTTCGAACCAATTACCAGTATTAACGACTAACTGGTCGACTGTTTGACCTATTTTGGTCGACCGTTGGAGCCCCTGATTGCATTGTTTGTTTATGAGCGCGTTGGAGCGTGGATTGCTTTTACAACTTATGTTCCCATGATCTGACATGTGCATTGAGACCTAGGTAGTAGACCTGTGGAACCATATTCCCATTTGCATGATCTATATAATATGGCTCTACGGAGCAACATGATTTTTGGCCTGTGTGGTGATTAGTAGCATATCATGCATCATATTCATGTTATATATTCTTTATTTTACCCCAATATTGTGTTACTCGAGTTGTTGCATTGTTTCAGGTGTTAGGTAATAAAGAAGAGAAAAGAGAACAAAAATGACCTGAATGCAACAAGAATTGACTGGATTGAAGACTTCTGGACCCATTTGTAATACACAAGGACTAGATCACAAATCAGGAAGGACCCAAGTGAAAATGCATAGGGACTTGATTGTGAAATGCAAAGTATTGTGACACATGACTTGAACCATATCAATATTTCGCCAATTAAAGTCAAAGTGGTTCAAGACAGTGGACCAGAGCTTCACCCAACGCGCATAATACAACATTTAAGCTCCTGGATGAAATTGGGACCGATCGGGCGCAAAAGATCCGCCACTGGCGGATCATTTGGCTCCAATGGATCCCCAGTTTCTCCCGTGGCTCGGACTTGATTAATTGGGTGCACCAGAGTATAGAGAAAGGTATCACAACCGTCGGATTGCTCCCAGATTCATCCAAACCTTATTTCTTCTATAAATACCATTGTAAACCCTCCTCTCCACCTTTTCTTCATCCTTCCCCCGTTAGAGTAGGTTTTAGTTTCCTGTTTTAATAGTGTAATAGGGTTGGAGATGAGCAAACTTTGTATTTGTATTTTTAATCTAGTTTTGTTCTTGTTCTTTACTTTAGTTTCTTACTTTGATGCAATTTTTTATGTTATTGTTTGGTTAATCTTGTTTTCGGTTATTTACATTATGAGTTCTTGTTATTTTTATGCTTTCTTTAGTGTAGAGATGAGTAGAGAATAGTTCATCCCCATTGGGGGTGGAGAAGAAAGTGTTATGATTATGTGATGTATTAGTGTGTGTTAATCCTATCCTTTGAGTCTTACATGATTTTCACAACCATGTAATAAGATTTCACTCTTATCTTTGATGTGCTAATGCTCTTTATTGAAGCTTAGCACGTGCTCAGATTAGTGAGCTTATTTTATGGGGAATGATGATGTTAGGATAATGATGAAGTGGAAGAAGGGAACAAGACATATGCATGCATGTGCCATGTTGACTTTATCCAAATTAATGTATTGTATGTTTTAATGATTGTGATAAATCTTATTTCATGTGGAGATATAGTTGGATATGAGTCATTATGCATGTGAACATATTTGTTTCATTTCGATTATTGTCTTGTATGTTTTAATGATAATGTTTTATCTTATTTCATGTAGAGACAAAATTAGAATTGAGTTTTATGGATTTCATGTATGACATGTTTTGACGAGCACATTTGAACACACAACACACATTTTCATTTCGATATTCTTTCTCTACCCAGATTGCTTTGGACCGGTGACCGGACCGGACCGATCCGGTCTGGTCCGAAACCGGAATTTTTTAAATAAAAAAATGGACCGGTCTGGACCGGACCGGAACCGAAATTTCAAAAAGATCTGAACCAGAACCCTAACCGGTTGGATCCGGTCCGGACCAAACCCGGACTGGGTAATGCTCACCGCTGCGTAGGTGATTACGTCCAGGAATCAGAAGGCATCTTTGTTTGAGCACCTCTTCCTCAAACTCTTGGTCAATAATTTCGGAAAACACAACAAACATATATCATGCAAGAAAACTCTCCATTCCTAACAAGTCCAAATTTTGAATTATGTTTTACTCTAAACTTCCTTACTGGCGACCCCACAATTGCACGGACAAATACTTTTCAGCAAATTCTGATTGATATAATTATTGATTTGTTTAGAGCTGCATATTGGTCTCAACTCTCAACTATGTATGCTCTTGAATCGAGCAGGTCCTAGTTTGAGTAATCATTATTGAATTTGATTTTGGCAACTATTTATCAACTGTTGTTTGCTGTATTTTGAAGAATAGTCCCGATCTTGAGTCTTTGAATGAGAGCCAGAAGATTTTGATTTGTACTCTATAGTTTATACATTTATACTGGATTTGATCTTTCAGCCTTAAGTTGACCATACTTAGGTGACCAGTTATGCTAACTTAGTTTGTTTGCAGACCGCATTCATATTTTGTTTTATTAATATATAACACTTTGATGTTGAATTGACACTTTTGGATCATAGGGTTTAAGGTCATATTAAGTTTTGCTAAGATGTAGACATCATACAGGAAAAGGAAAAGGTTTCTAGGCTTGAAGTGGACGTTTTTTTTTGAGTTTTGACCAATTTTTATTATTTATGAGAATTGAGATTCAAAAGTACATTTTTGATGTATATCCAACGTGGCAGTTAATTTGTACTACTTAATGCAATACTTGAGAATGAAGACTGGAATTAATAACAAATTGATTTGAAGACCATGCTTTACTTGAATCCAAAAGCAGATGGCTCTACTCAGACAAGACAATATAAGTGTGACATAATCCTAGAAAATGATCATTATGTAGTCATATTAAACTCGAGAAATGTCTTCCATAAGAAAAACACAACTGAATTCTTTGTTTTCGTTGAGAGGAAAACTTAGCCACACAAATTAAGTTAACAAAAAACGAAGCAGTCGAAAAATATCTTAAGATTAGAAATAATAATTGGTTTGTAGGTATTCGACGGCCAAGTTATTTCGTGGAAGCTACTTGAGGCATGTTCATGCACGTCCACGTTCCTAAATGGCGGCACTAGACACCACTTAAATACCAGCCTTCATCTAACTTGTTTCTTAGAGTTCAATTGGAATTAAATATCAAGAGCTCTCAATATTAGATGTATGATTAGTAACAACTAAGATGGTGAGGCCTCCTCCTAATGAGAAGATTGGCTTAAAGAAGGGACCATGGACTGCTGAGGAAGATCACATACTCATCTCTTACATCCATAGGCATGGCCACCCTAACTGGAGAGCTCTCCCGAAACTTGCAGGTATATATCATCATCACTTAGAGATTTTCATGTAAATTTATAGTCTAATAGTTAGATATAACGCTATATAAGATAAGCACGTGAGAAATGAATTAAGCAATATTCTTTATGCTCGATGTGTGTTGTTAGCTAGCTAAGTCTAGTTTCATCTAAAACATAATTAAACATGACTTACAACTTGCAACGTCGTTTAGGTCTATTGAGATGTGGGAAGAGTTGCAGACTTCGCTGGATCAACTACTTGCGCCCGGATATTAAGAGAGGAAACTTCACAAGAGAAGAAGAGGAGGCTATCATAAGTTTTCATAAGATGCTTGGGAACAGGTAATTATACGATCAATAATATTCGTTAATTCGATATATATATATATATATATATATATATATATATGTATATATAGATAGATAGATAGAGAGATAGAGAGAGAGAGAGAATTAATCACAAGCAAATTGTTTTTGTATATTTAGTTTGTTCATGTTTTTTTCGTGGAAAGGGGTTGAAGAATTTTAATTTGTTCTTTGGTCTGGGGTACTTTATGTAGATAATAATCTAGACTTCTTGATTTATTGTACTACGACATAATGATAGGCCTACGGTATAAATGCACTCCTAATGCCCATGTATAAAATCAATTTGGGGTCTCCCTGTGAGAACCAAAAAACCCTACCAGGTAACCCGATTGACCCATTTTTTTCTGATAATTAATAAAAGTATTAACTAATTAACAATTAAGTTAATTTGATGAGTAGTTTCTAATAATAATAATAAAATTAATCTTCAAACTAATATATATGTTTTCTCTCTTGGAATCAGATGGTCCGTAATTGCTGCGAAATTGCCTGGAAGAACAGACAACGAGATCAAGAACATCTGGCACACGAATCTGAAGAAGCGAGTGAACTCTAGTTCCAAGACTTTCCAAGAAATAATACTTGAACCACAACCATCTCATTTGAACCTGCAAATGAGCCCCATCAACCTTCAACTCGACATCGAACCCCATTTCGATTGCCTTAACCAATCGAGTACTTCTGCATCAGTTAGCCTCATTCGAACATCCTCGTTCCAAACTGAAAGTGAAATCTCCTACCAAGGCATCGAAAAGAACGACACGACGATGTTCTCCAACGGAACATCGAAAGAATTACTCCAATTCCCTGAGCTTGAAGGGGGTTCTTGGTGGGAGGCATTGGAAATGGAGAACCCTAACACATCCAAAGCTATATCTCGACCTTTTGAATCTTTATTTTTGTCCAACGCCTCAAATGATGATGATGACAAAGACTTCTGGCAAAGAATGCTGTTTGAAGCCGGAGGGTTGCAGTTATGGTCAACTACTGATCAACTTAAGTCAAATAATTAAGTTGTTGTGAAAGTTTTGGAGGGAATTTGTTCCTACTTTTCCTTATAAATTTAAAGAAAGAAAATTTAATTTTGGTGGCCATTTATTTATTTAAATTTAAATTCAAGTTTTGCGGAACTAATTAACCATGACTGTACAATGTTGAGTGATATAACAGAGAGAGCTACGTCCTTCTAACTACGTTTTTTTATAGCAGAAATGCAGAATAGAGTTTTCTTAAAGGAAAGCCTCTTAGTTCTTGGGATAGAGTTTCGTAAGGGCACCTACAACATCATTTACCAAAATGTTATAGTAGTTTTTTTTTCTCCCTCGTGTTATTTGTTCCATTTCACAACATTTTAACTACAATTTTGTTTTCTCTTCGTCTCAATCACAACATTTAATAAAAATGTCTTGTTGTCAAACTAAGTTTTCTCTTATTATTTTTAAAATTATTTTCTAAAATAAAATTTCAAATTAGTCTGGTTGTGCATTTGAGGCAGACCTGGTTGGTTTCGATCGAACGTGGCTCATTTGTCGTTCGACCGTGTGCACTGTTGTAGGTCGGTTGGGGCATTAACCATTCAAACAGTCGACTGTCTGTTTGACTCGTCTAACCGATGACTTAAGTTGAATAGTGGTTGGGTTCGATCGACCGGTATTGTTTGGAAACATAGTGGATTTTACGGGTGGAAATTGATCGACCGAGAGTGCTCGGGGGTTCGAGGGTTGTTGATGTTGAGCGATGTTGGATTTTACTGGTGGGTTTCGGTCGAACAGGTCCACTTTGTCGTTTGACCGATTGGTCGTTGTGTTCGTTGAACCTTGGATGTGACATTCTAAACGGTCGACCGATCCCTGACTTTGGTTCGGCCGAACGTGTGTTGTTGGTGGGAATTGTTTGACCGATGGAGTGCCGATCGAGGCAATTGCCCTGATTTAGTGAGATTCGGTAGACCAGGACTCTTGGTTCGGTCGACCGTTTGTGTCCAATTTTTCACATTAGAGGTGTGGTTGTTGTGGTTGTCCGTAAGGGTGCACACGGGTCGGGTTGAACCCGAAACCGACCCGAACCCGACTGGACGGGTCGGGTTGGGTCGGGTTGGTAGGTGTTTCGGGTTGGGTTGGGTTAGAAATTTCTGAAACCCGAATTTTCGGGTCGGGTTCGGGTTGAAGGGGTCGGGTTGACCCAACCCGACCCGAACCCGCTAAATCCCCTCTCTAATTCACTGAATAACCCGAATACCCATTAAACCCGCCTAAATACCTGAACCCGAATACCTCAACACCCGATTGACCTGAATACCCACCCTCCCCACGCGGAAATCCCCAAACCAAAATCCCAAATCCCTCCCGACCTAAATCTCGACGCGGAAATCTCCGCCCTGATCCCTCTCCCTCTCCGAATCCACCAAAATCCCTCTCCCTCTTCGTCTCCTCTTGCTCACTCGAAACACCCTTTCGCTCTCCTCCCACCGTAACCTCCCTTCCTGATCCCTCCTAATCCTTAATCCCTTCGCAGAGGAGACATGGTCGTTCCTCATCAGGAACCTCATTGACTGCGTCAAGGATGCTAGGTCTTCAGGAACCTCACGACCTCCGAAGATCACCTTCGCTAAGTTGCTTAGGACTGTCGTGCAGCGTGCCGAGGATGCTAGGTCTTCAGGTGACACACACTCTTAGATCTTTCCTTAGCGCTTAATGATCATGTACTTGTGTTGGGAAGCTACGTGTTTCGTTTGTTGTAAATGTGGTTCCACGAAGAAGAAGAAGTAGATTTGGTGTGTTTTGATTAATCGTTGAATAATGTAACGCTTTAATGTTGCCTCTAAGATGCTTTGATTTTTCCCCCAATATGTTCAACCCGAAAATTTCGAACAGTAGGTTGTGTACTTCGGGTCCAATCCGACCCAACCCGAAAATTTTGGGTCGGGTTGGGTTCAACCCGAATGGGTTTGGGTTCAGGTTCGGGTTGGGTATTTCCCTAACCCGAAAATTTCGGGTTGGGTCGGGTTACAGCCCAAACCCGACCCAACCCGACCCGTGTGCACCCCTAGTTGTCCGTGTGAGGCGAGTTGTGGTGCCAATGTTCTTCCGACAAGTGTGCTAGTGAGCACGGGTGTTGCGGTGGTTGGGTGAAAGAGCCCTGGAGCCCCGTAACTGTTGTGGTAGTTGTGATTGGGTGAAAAAGCCTTGGAGCCCTTAGACGTTCGAGTTGGGTGAAAAAGCCCTGGAGCCCAGCTAGTCTGTGCGGGGTTAGGTGAAAAAGATTTGGAGCTCCGTAGTGTGTTCAGGTTTGGTGAAAGAGCCCTGGAGCCTGAGCATGGACCACGTGATAAGGGTTGGGTGAAAAAGCCCTGGAGCCCTTAGACGTTCGGGTTGGGTGAAAAAGCCCTGGAGCCCCGTAAGGTCGTAACGGTGGTGTGTGCTGTGATTGAGTGAAAAAGTCTTGTAACCCAGCCTTGTTGTTTGTGCTTTTCTTTAGTAGAATTGCATGCTAGAGTGTTTCAGTTTCATGCATTGTAGAGTTTGGCATACAGGGTTTTCTTCTGGAAACTCAGGCGTTGTTGCATGTTTGCTTTTCAGGCCGTGATCGGCGATAGGGGTGGTGACTGAGGAGAGGAGCGCCGCTACCAGATCCAACTTTCTTTCATTTTGAAGTCGGAGTGATTACTTGTATTTGTTGTATAGTCTTTTGATGTAATCACACTTTTGAAATACTCGGATATATATAGATATATTATATGTTGGTGCACATGTTTTCTTACATTTGAGTAATATTCTCTGTTTGATTGTATGTCATAAAATTTTAAATTCTTTCGTTGTTTGAGGATGTTATAATTAGGGCTGTAAACGGGGCGGGACGGGGCGGGTTTTCGCCCCACCGCTACCCGCCCCGCCAAAGTTAAGCGGGTAGGCGGGGCGGGGCGGGTTCAAAAAAAAAATTCCGCTACCCGCCCCGCGTAAGGATGGACTAGGCTATGCGGGGCGGGTTGGCGGGTTTAATTTTTTTATTAAAGCTAAATACAAAAATCAATTTATTTTCTTTAATATTATCTATTTTAATCAAAGTTAAGTACAAAAATGAAGGAAAAAATCAATCAATGTATGTTTTTAAAGCTATATATAAAAAATTTAAAGCTAATTACAAACTAAATCATAACTAAATACAAAAAAATCAAAAACATGTAAGGCTTATGCGGGTTGCGGGTTATGCGGGGCGGGTTGGGAGAAAACCGCAACCCGCCCCGCTTATTATGCGGGTTGTGCGGGTGGCGGGTTGGCGGTTTGGCGGGTAGCAATTTTTTGTCCGCAAACTGCGTTAAGTGGGGCGGGACGGGTTGCGGGTAAATTTCAACCCATTTACAGTCCTAGTTATAATACGACCTTTTGAAGTTATACCATTGTCCAATTTTTTTAAAAGTTTTAGTCCCAGTATTTTCGGACGGCATTTTAAACCATCCTTGTTGGTGATTGCCTAAGTCCTTTTAAGTTCGTTTAAGATAGCATAATAGACTTTCTCTCAAGAGTGATAGTGGTTTATTGGCAGACCTATATAACCTCTAGAAATTATTAAGGAAAATTTGTACTCCAAAATCAAGGAAAAATTGTATCATTGAATTCCTGGCCCATAGAAGGTTTACTACTGATTACGTTACATAAGCAAATGTTTTCCTTCATTTTAACGTAGAAATGTATTTACATCAATCACTAGAAATTAAAGTTCTAAAAATTTAACTTATGAGAATTAAAGTCTTAAAACTGAAGTTCTAGACTTTCCCATTATGTAACACTAACATGTCATTCTGAGTTCCACACTTCAACTCAGGATGTTTACCAAAAACTGGTACTGCATGTTCTTCTTGTGTTTTGAGCAGCCAAAGTTGAATGAGACCCCAACTTTGATTTCATGTTCGTTCCTATAATCAAGATTTCAACTTTGATTCCATGACAATTTCTACCATTGATGTTGAACGCAGTAAACATCACGTCCTTGTTGATTAACAACACAAATAATTGACTACGATTTTGGACTCATGATGTGTCCATAAATTGAGTTCTCATTGAAATGGATATATATATATATATATATATATATATATATATGTGTGTGTGTGTGTGTGTATTATAACATGAACGCACGTCCAAATTCTAACTTGATTCGATCATTAACCAAATTAACCAGTTCTTTAATTTGCTTTGATTTGACTTACTATTCCGGTCTGGTGTTTATGGGACACAACGCACGCGTCTTTACCTCATTTTCTCTTAGCCGGTGCCGTAACAAAGACAAAATGGTTAATTTTGAAGGGGAAAAATGGACTTTTTCCCTACTGGAAATAAAGTAAACACCTGAGAATCTAAGTTGATTTTGTTATACAAAATTGGTGTCTTTTAGTCCTCCCTCGAGATTTATAAGAATTAACTTATTTGCTCATATATGAGGTAGTTATAAATTGTGTGAATATGACTATTACAAAATCTGACATGTTTAAATAGCATTTATTCGATTTTCTAATTTATTAAAAGAACCTACTAAATACACGATAACGCAGAAAATGAAAATGAAGTTTGCCCAAAACGACATGGAAAACTAACACAACCAAGACATAGAGAAAAACAAAATTAACACTCGTGGCATCTTTATGCCGCACATGTTTTACGGGGAAATTGGAAAAAAAACACAAAAGAACTAGAGACAAAAGTTGTGATCACTAAACAAGTCAAAAAAAAAAAAGAGTTTGGTAGTTGATGTGAATCTTTGTGCTGTAAACCTAGCGAAAGATAAAAAAAATCACGGTACATTTTCAGGTTGATTAACTTCATTACGATGATATACGAAAATTAAATGTAAAAAAAGAAGATAAACATGATCTAACATGTAAATAATTAGATATTATCTTGTAAATTACGTTTGTTAATTTTGTGACTGCAGTGTTAGGTGACACTGCGCCAAATCTGTTGTTTGGTGGAAATGCAAGGTTCTATGTTGGAGTGTAATTTTCCTTGATGTTGAACAATACCTATCAAGTTGCTTCTTAATTATTTCCTTATCCCGTGATGCACACAACGTATGACGCCCAATACTGGACACAAAATTTCCAATTTTGGTGCTTGCTTATGCGTTAGGAGTCTGGTTCTCAAAAATTACAGACAATACTGGACGCTTGAGGATCCAAACGGTCCCATTTGACAGTTATGAATTATTATTTACATTATGATATGGCATCACGCATTAGCATACCAATCGATAATCAAAAAATAACATACAAGTCAAAATATTAATATTTTATAAGAAGATAGAAGCAAAATATCGTAAATAATTCAAATTACAACCTAATAATATTTTAAAATTATTACAATTGTTCTCAACGAATTTTCATATTTTGGAACTAATTTACAATAGCATCCTTATTAATACCCCCAAAACAAATCTTTCTCTAGATAAGTAACCAAACAATCATTCAACATTTGATCTCTCATGCTATTACGCAACTTATCTTTCATTAGAGTCATTCCGGAAAACAATCTTTCAACACTTATCGTTGTCACGGGAAAAAATAACAACTTCAATATAATAAGTAGACATTTGAATGAATTTCATGTTTGTTTGTCTCAACAAATTTCATGGAAAGCTCATTAAGATTTTTCATATTCCAAAATCTCTCATCATTTCGAATGTCAACAATGAAATTGTTAAGTGAATAGTCAAAGAATAGCAATTGGGCAATTGAAAATTCATTATGATAGAATTGAGCAAGTCTGACCAATTTCTTTTTGTCAAAAGAAATTCACCGGTTAGCCACATTGAAGCAAGACATACAAACAAATAATTTCTTGCCTACATCATTAAACCAATTTTCAAGTTCTTTCAATTGTAGATCAAGGACACTGAGAAAAACTTCAACTTGAAAATGATTAAGATTTGTCACTTGTGAACTACTACCTCGAAATGTTCATCTTCCTGGGACAACATATTTTCCCTCCATATTCGGAATCTCTATCTCGAATTTAGCCATAAATGAAGTGAATTTCTTTGTGTAAAAAATAATAATTTAAAACTTTTTTTAATGGTAGAGCACGTGCATGCCCCACCAGGAACTAGTCTGGATCCGCCCATGACTAGAGATTTCGGAGGCGACTCCGGCGTGAGGTGCGAAGGTCGGTGTGCGAGGAGGCGCGCGTGCGATCGCGGATCGGAGGTGGTTTCCTGGGTTCTCCGGCGGGCGTCGTTGATCGCTTCGTTGAGGTATGCCAGCTTACTAGTGTGGTTTGATTGTTTCCCACATGGGTGGGAAGTTGAGGTTGGTCGCGGGAGGTCGGAAACCTCGCCGGCGATGAGAAACGGCGTAAAATCCTTGGCTGGCGCAAGGTTGCTGTCGATCGGTGCCTTCAGGCGATCGACCAGTTTTAACTTTTTGCCCGACTTTAATCAACATCGGTCGAATGATGCCAATGTGGAGGTCGATCGGTTGCATGTGTGCTGGTGAGTTGGAGGCTTACTATCGGATTTCGGTCGACCGTCCCTTTGTTTTGGGTCGACCAGAACTTAAGTGTACCCGATGATTATGCATGTTGTTCGACCGATTTTGCTATATTGTTCGATCGTTATATGACGTAGACTATTAGGATGACCTTGGTAGTTTTTGGTCGACCGGGACCCCTGAGTCGGTCAACCGAATAGACTTGTTAATTTTGACCAACTCCGGATTTTGACATCGTGTTTGGTCGACCAGTTTTAGACTGTTGTTCGACCGTTTGGACTTAGGTGACGCGCAGAATAGTTCGACCGTTGTAGACTTTCGGTCGACCGAACCTATTGGGGACGGTCGACCGGTTAGGCTTTTTCGGTCGACCGTTTATGTGCAGAACTGAATTCCTGGTCCTCATGTTATGTCAACTCTGTCCACGGAAACCCGTGTCCTCGCTGAGAGGTGACAGCGGGTACGTGCTCGTGCCTGCCCAGGGACCACCGTGTGGAAGAGTGTTGACACTTGGGTTGCGCCACCTCCATGATTGACTGTGGTGTGACGTTTTGTCGCCTTACTCTTGTTGAGTAGTAGACCTGAGGGATTGAGGATCCCAATGCGTGTTGACGCTTGGCTCGTGGAGCATGATGACCCTGCAGACTACGGTCTGGACCCGTCTGATGTTGTGTCGGACGTATGTTGTACCGCCGAGGTTGTGCCGGCGATGCCGCCGAGACGATGATGGTGCCGACGATGTTCCGGTTTGTGGTTGTGCCATCCGATGTTGTGCCGGACGTATGTTGTACCGCGGATGTTGTGTCGGCGATGTCGCCGATGTTGTTTCGACGATGATTCCTCGATTGGGCACCTATCAGAGAATGTTTGGACCAACCGGGCTACGGCTCCATTGAGGTGGTGTAGACCACAGGGTTACCTTGCGTGGAAGTGCTGACGCTCCTCACCGATCCCTTGGCTCGAGTAGTCGTGTGTGGGGGTGCGTCGCGTACTGTCCGTAAGACCGTATGTGCCTACGGTAGGTTTCCGAGGGAGACTCGTTGTTGTTGCTGGACTGATGTCCTTGTGGACCCTGTTGAGGGTCATTGTTGTTGTTGGACTGAGGTCCCGTTTACCCTTGGAGGGATTTGATGCATTGCAGATGTGATATGACATGCTACTAGTATGATATGTTCATATACTGTATTGTTGCATTCATATAGGTGAGCTTGGCATACGGGGTTTCCTAATGGGAAATTCAGGCATCGTTGTTTGATTCATGTTTCAAGACCGCAGTAGGTTCTGTCGGGTGGTGACAACGGTTACACACATTTTGGGGTCAAGATCATCTTCAGACTCTTCGAGGTCGTCGTGATTGTTTGTACATGTCTTTCGTTATATTGTTGTAATCACGTCTTTTGACAAACTCTGTTGTATTATTGGTGCACCGACTGTTGATTTATTTGAATAACATTCCCGTTGATGAGTTTATTCTGATAATCTCTTGATTGTTTAAATTTTTAAATTTTCGCTGTTTCGGGAAACAATGCCTACAAAGTGTAAATCGTACTGTTTACTTATCCACCTAGGTTTACTAACCAATATCATTAACATAAATCATCTTCAAAGAGCATATAGGTAGTCCAACGACATTAGAGATTCCATTGACACATGTATTACTTTGGCATTCATTATTTTGTATTCCCAAATAAATTGAAAGTTTCGTATGCACATTAACCAAAGTAAACCATGACAAAGAAACCAAATCTCACAATTTGTACTCCAGTACAACACCACGTCAATAATCCAAGTTAAGCCGAAACAGATGGTTTAACTCAGAAGCTGAAAGTGAAAGTGAAACTCTCAATCTTCAAGTGATCGATCATGATACTAACCTGCACAAGTACAACAATGATCAAAGTTGGGAGATGAACATGCTCTCCTTGAGGGTGTTGTTGGGCGACATATTTGGGGGCACATGAAACCACTGCATCGCAGATTTTATTCTTCAACTACCAGACATGTATTAGTTTTAGTGGCTGGAACATAATAACAATTATTTTCATACTCTTTAAATTGTCAAAAACAGAAATAATAAGTCTAGCAAAAAAACACACGCATAAATGGAATAAGAAATTCCATGTCTATCTCATAAATCATAATCATAATAATCGAGAGAAAGTTACTATTTCTATGTACTTCAGTAGGGAACCACCAGTCCAACCAAATAATAAGAATCATATAGGCTTTCTCTTCATCTTAGTACGATGGAATGTCACATGAATTGTAACTATGTGAGTAACTTTTTCTAGGTGGATAACTAATAAATTGCCAAATTGATGACATAGTTTATTGGTATACAATACACAAGATATCTATGTAATGGGCAATCAACAATCTCAAGCTTTCACTAATCCAACCAAAACCAACAAAAACAAATCCTACCATCAACCCCAAAACACAAGCTTGAACTCTCAAGTCTCAACCCAACAAACAAAAAACCATCTTTAACATACAGAATCCAATTTTCCATCGAATTAATCAAAACCCACAACAAAAATCCAACTTCAACCAGAAAACCCAATCTTTCCTCCAAAATCCTCAGAAATAATCCCCACCTTCAATCCCAAAAACTCCACCTTTGACTCTAAATCCAACCAAAAATCGACATTAAAAAATCCAACCTTCAACCCGAAAAAACCATTTTTTCCACGAAGCCAACCAAATCCCTTTAAAAAAAATAATCCACCTTCAACCCAAAAAATTACATGTTTACCCGTTTAGGTAACAATTGGGAACCATTGATAAGAATGAAAGAAGAAATAGGTTAAGGACATTATACATAAGTATGCAAACAGGTTGTTTGCTAGAATCCACCGTAACGAACCTTTCCCCTTCTCTGGCAGACGTCGCATCTTCTGCCAACACCAACATCACATTGACCACCACCAATAGCGACAAACACCTAATTCGGGGTCCTTGATGCGTCAACCCAATAGCCACACCGTTCGTCAACCCACTACGTGATCAGGTAAAAGGATAGATGGTAATAGATCTGAAGCGGGCGTTGTGGAATGTAGTTAGGGTCGGCAAGCATTTTCAGACCCGCGATGAGAATGAAGCTTATTGGATGCGTTCTTCGGAAGTGTGGATGATGATTTTATTTGAAGAGGTATGGTTGCTTCGAAGCGTCGCACCGAAGGTTGCCGCAGTTGGAGAAGGGACGGAAGATGTGTGGCAGAGGGTTGGTTGCGGCAGAGGAGAGGATGCGTTTGGTTTGGGTTGGTTTGGGAGACGTGTTTGGTTTGGAACGTTTGGGTTGGGGAAGGTAATTGTTTTAGATATAGGGTTGAGAACTTGAGATTGTGTTGTATATATTGGTGATCATGATTTCTTTATGGGACCAAAAGATGGACTACCTTAAAAAATTGTATAGATGAGTGAATTGCTTAGATGTTACTAACAAATATCGAAATTGACTTTATGTCATCTAAAAATAACTATTTCGCTTAATATCATAGAAAAATCAAAATAATTCTTCTAATACCATTAACTTTTTTCAATGTCACTTCATCGTTAACACCTGTTAATTATATTAATATTTAATGGAAAATTTGTAGAATCACCCTGAAAATTTCATTACATGTGTTGTAAATATTGCAAAAAATTACTCAAATAAATTATCTACACTCACTCTCATATTTATCTTTTATCTTCATCTCTTCTTTTTCTCTCACTAAATTAAATAGCTCGGTCACTAAACTTATGAATTCCGATATTTTTTAAGAAACATATTAATTAATTATTTTTGATTAAAATACATTTTCTAATAAATATTTATTTTTATATAACATATTTTTTCCAAAAATATTTATTTTTTGGTATAAAAATTCTTTTATCAATTACCAAATTCTTTTACTAAATATATTAGAAAATTATGAATTTGAAAGTAGATACAAATAGTTTTTAGAAAAAATAAATATGATAAAAAATAAATATTTTTTCAAAAAAATATAAAAAATAAAATTTATTAGAAGATATTTTTATTATAAAAAATACTTAATTATTTTGTATTTTTTAAAAATAAAAATTATTTGATTTCATTAATTTAGTAATCGAGTGATTAAGTTTAGTAAGAGAGAAAAAAAGATAAGCGAGGAAGGATAGAGTCGTAGAGATGAGAGAGAATATAGATTGATAGATTATTTGAGTAATTTTTTACAATATTTATATCATATATGATGAAATTTATGAATTCTGAGTTTATTCAGAATGATTAACAGACGTTTATTCTACAAAATCTTTATTAAATATTAATATAATTAACAGACGTTAACGGACAAATTAACAGCTCCTAGTTACAAAAAGGCACAAATCGTGTGCAATAAGGCAACATACCGAATTAAAGCACATGAAACATGCAAACCAAAACAACAAGTGTTTCAATTCGAAAGACATTTACGACATAGAGGAAATCGAACAAGGTTGAACAATTGGTGCTTCTATACGTAGCTCAGTGGTTGTTGCCTGTTGGTAGAGCAGTAACTTTATTTTCCTATTTTCCTTGTAGATTATTAATTTTTTTGATTTTGAGGAATAGTTGTTTTGATTTTGTATGGGTGAGATTAGGGTTGTGCACGGTCCGGGTCCGACCGGTCCAGGTTTCGGTCTGGAAGTTTTGGAAATTTCGGGTTCGGTTCGGTTTTTTGTTTTTTTATTTAAAAATTTTGGTTTTTGACCAGACCGATTCGGTCCGGTCTTCGGTCCATGAGAATCCGGTCCGATCTTCGGTCCGGACCCGGGATAAAATTTCGGTCCGGTCCGAACTGGATTTTCAACCCTAGGTGAGATTATAGACGACAAAATGAGACTGCATGCATGACTGGAAAGGTGTACGTAGTACGTACGGGTGAGATTGTAGAGGGCGGTGAAGGGGTGGCGTACGTACGGTCGTCTGTTTTGTGACGTGGTTTTTTTTAATTGATTGTTTTTTATACTGTTGCTGCGATTTTGAATCCAAGGATGATGAGTGTAATCAGGTTACACATCAAATATCTCGAGCTCGTAGAAGTCTGAACAGGTGAGCTCGTAGAGGGTGGAAGAAAAATCCTACGCTCTACCATTTATTTGAAGAACGATAGGTAATAAATTGATTTTTCCACTGAAAATGAGTTCAACATGCATGTAAGTAGGGATGGCAACGGATCGGTTCCGGTTCGGATACTAGTAGAACCGGAACCGGATCCGAATTAGAAAGTGAGATCCAGAACCGGATCCGGATCGGTTCCCAACATGGGTATCCAGAACCGGATCCGATTGGTTAATGGATATCCAGAACCGTATCCGTTGGAACCGGTTCCAAAATAATATATATTATTTTAACATTAATTACCAACATTGTCACTACTGGGATTCGAACCTGAGTCCATGGGTTACACTCACATGAACTTCACCACTACACCAACTCATGGGAGTTGATAATTAATGTTATCCTGAATAGATATTGTTTTGAAAATATTGTTTATGTCGGATCCGGTTCCGGTTCCGGTTCCATTGGCTAGAACCATATCCGACCCGGAACCGGGTCGGTTCTGAAAGTGTATATCCAGATCCGACCCATATCCGTTTTGTTCCGGTTCGGTTCCACCGGTTCCGGTTCGGTTCCACCGGTTCCGGATATCCATTGCCATCCCTACATGTAAGGCACAATGAGTTGTGAACTTAATTGTGTTTGTGAATAATATTATTTAGTGTTTCGTTGTGTCCACTAGCTTCGTCTGGAATTGTCTTTTTCAAGAACGAGTCACATGTAGATTTTAGAGTAGAAAATTAAATTATTCCATGATCTTCTATACCACCACTATAAATAAGAGAGTTCACCACCATTTCAAATCATTCCAGTGAGAGTAAGTCTTCATCTCTAGAAAGAGAGTACTCTTTGTAGTTGAGCGTTGGAAACGAGTCTTTTAGTTTTTGAGTATTAAATAATGAGCAAGAACAACGTGTAACATAGTTAAGCACTTAAAACATTTACTTAACCAATTGGTGAACATTAATTTGAAAACAAAATGCGTATAGATTGTGTGTGCAAATTAAAACGAAAATTAGGAGACAAAATGTGTGCATATTGTATACGCAAGTGAAATAAACATTGAGAAACAAAATGCATGCACCTTTTACTTGATATCCATAAACCCCGTATAATGATATCCATATTTCTTGGATATGGATATCCATAAATACCTATAAATCCCTATAAATCCCAAGTGATGATATTCATAAACCCCAACTCTCCACTCTTGCCTTGTTTCCATATAGATATTGTAACAACCCGAAACAACGGAAATTTTAATTTTTTTTCATCAAAAGAATAAAGATCAATATTCAAAGGCGGGACTGTTACTTCTCATAAAACATATAAGCGGTGCACCATATTACATCAGAGTTTGTCAAAACGATACATAATTACAACAGAACAACAAAATGAGATAAACGTAATCATGTCGACCTAAGTGGTCCGAATAGAGGATCCGATCCCAAGATGCGCGCGCCCGCTGATCACCACCCAACTGGACCTACTGCGGTCCTGAAAAAGATGCAACAACAATGCCTGAGTTTCCATAAGGAAACCCCGTATGCCAAGCTCACTTATATGCATGCAGTTGTACAATGAACCTATCATACTAGTAACATGTCATGTCATCAACAGTAAGGAAAACAGTTCCCCCGAAAGGTAACACGGGACATCAGTCCGACAATCATCATTGGGTCTCCCGAGGAGACCTACCGTAAGCACATACGGTCTAACGGAATATGACGTGACACTCCCCACACGAGGCTATACTAATCAAGGTGTTCGGCAGGGAGCATCCGCCAAGTTCGCGCTATAAGAAATAGATTTGTAACTTCGTGGTCGAAACCACACCAACGGAGTCGTCGCTCGATCGGTCCATCAATCATCATCTCAGTAGGTGCCCATCTGAGGAACATAGCTGGAACAACATCGACCCATCAATCATCATCGTCGGAACAACATCGGTGGTCCATCAATACGTCTGGTACAAGATCGTACGGGTCCAGACCGAAGTCTGTCAGGTCATCATGCTCCACGAGCCGCAAACACCAACCGCGCCGCTATAAAAGCAGGGCAGCGACCTCCGTAGTCACATAGGCCGGTAGTCACCTCACCCAACGATAGTTGCGTGCCCGCACAAACATCATACATTGGGATCCGTGATCCCTCAGGCCTGCTACTCTACAATGAGTCAAATCAATCCATCATATTGGCCACGATCCATACATGGAGGTGACGCGTCCCGAACGCCCACACTCTTCCACACGGCGGTCCCTGGGCAGGCACGCGAAACACGCCCACCGTCACCTCCCGACTCACGCACAAGGCGAGGACACGGGTTTCCGTGGACAGAGTTGGCATCCCAAACGGAACCAGGAATTCAGTCCTATGCAAAAACGGTCGACCGAAAGAGGCAACTCGGTCGACCGTTTTCTCAAGGGAATCGGTCGACCGAAAGTTTGCAACGGTCGAACTCCTTGCGCAAAACTTAAGTCACAACGGTCGAACAGAGATCTAAAACCGGTCGACCGATACGAGGTCAAAATTCAGAGTCTGGTTAACATCAAATCAAACTATCGGTCGACCGACTCAGGGGTCTCGGTCGACCGAAACTACCAGGGCATCCTAGTAGTTCTAAGTCATAAACGGTCGAACACAATCATAACAACGGTCGAACAAACATGCATTTCTACTCAGTACAGTTAAGTTCCGGTCGAACGACCACAAGGAACCGGTCGACCGAAAACAAACAGGCAATCTGATCCACCAGCAAAATGCACGACCGATCGACCGCCACAAGACATCGTTCGACCGGTGATGGTTAAAATCGGCAAAATACACTACCTTCGGTCGACCGCCCGAAAGGACCTGGTCGACCGTTGGTCGTCTTTAACCTCGCGCCAGCCAAGGATTTACGTCGTTTTCGTCGCCGGGGAGGTCTCCGATCTCCCCCGACCGACCAACACAACCCCCCACAAGGGTTAACCACAAAACAAACTAAGAAGCCGGCATACCTCTCAAAAGCAACGAATCCGCCGGAGCCTCGCTCGCGCCTCCGGTGATCCTCCTCGCGCGCTAAGGTCCGCACCACTCACACCTGAACCGCTCGACCACCCTCGTCGCCATCCACTGAAGCTACTTGTCGGATCAAGAGAAGGAAAGGGAGCGAGGGAGAGAAAACAGATGGAAGAGAGGAAGAGAAAGAAATTTGCTTTAAAAACCATCAACCCATCTCCCCACCCACACCCTACTCCATCACCCTACCCATCATCCACAGTGCACGCCCCCTTCCCTCTTCCTTCATTCCCCATGCAAACCACACCCCTAATCTCCATTAACACCTAAGTGGGTTTAGGGTTCTAACATGTATGTAATTCCCGACTCTTCTATTTTCACCAACATGGATTCAACCGCTACTCTTCCAACCACCATTCTGGATAATATACCTTGGTTACGTTTATCCTCACTGCACACACCATTTTCGTATTCTAATTATAAAGGAGAGCAGAACTACAGTCGCGTCATCACTGTTATTGTTCCTCTAAGAGTTTTTCGCACTCATTGTGTAAATGGTGACAATATATCTACGTTGCCGTGTAAATTTCAACATCATAACCGTCGGTGTACCAAATGAAAATGAGGTGGCTACACGGACACAAGAGGATCACGAGATTGTGGTGACACACTACGATGTTTGTCCGAAACTGGTGTCCTGACTAATTGGTGGTGGAAGCTTGTAGTCGCTCGATTTAAGTTAATATTATGGCAAAGTTAGATACTTATTTAGTTAAATTGCATATTTAAATTAATATTACTTGTTACGTTTGTAATTTATGTCTTAATAATTTCAATGCAACCATGTATACGATCAAGTAAAACAGACGATATATATTCTATCATGCTTTCGAAATTTGTGTACTATTTGTTGAAGTTTATTGTGTGGCTTCGACCTAATTTTATGGTGTGGCATCTTGTATCTTGGTGGTGGACCGGTGGATCAGTGATTGTTTTGATTTTGAGGAATAGTTGTTTTGATTTTATACGGGTGAGATTATAGAGGACGGAATGGGATTCGTACGTACGTGTCAAGATGCATGTGTGACGGAAAGCAGTGGCAGATATAGGACAAAAACTATGGGCGGTCACAATAATTTTTTTTTTGTAAAAACAAGCATGACATTCGGAATATATCATTCTTTAAAATAAAATGATATTTTCACTTCTTACTTTTGGCAATTTCTCTCGTCGAGTTTTTGAAGAGGTTTTGTGGAGCGATAGAGCTAGGTGTTTTGTTTTTCTCCCAAATTCAGTATCTTATGTTGCTGAATTTGGGGAAATATAAGAAAAGATTAAGGTACAATATCTTGTGTGATTAGGAACGTGAAATGTCAAATAAGAAGTATGTTTAGATTAATAGACAAATGTAATTGAACTTTAGTTTTGCGCTTTGTCTTATTGTCGGGCATGCTTTATGTGTTTATTTGTTTTTTAAATGGTTTTTAAAGGAATATAATGTCCTAGTAAATAATCTTTTTGTGACTGTTTTGTTTTAAAAAAGTAAACATAACAAATACCGGAAATAATAATATACGAGTATATTATTTAATAATAATATATGAGTATGTTATTTTTTCAAATGAGCACAGGGCACCAAGTATACCATTTAAAGTAAAAACTAAATCCACGCATGGGCACGTGCCGTGCCCACCCTTGGATCCGCCAATGATAACACGTCATCCATTTGGAGTTGGTTATTGTTATAGCTGGTCATTAATTGGCAACTGAAAGTAAAATAGCATAACCGCAACGTGAGAAATCACTTTTACCCCTTAATTACCTTATCTGTCAAGTGTAATCCTTGAGGTGGGTAGGCTGGTGAGTGTGTGTAGGTCACTTGTTAGATATAAGTGGGTTAGGTTCTCTATCGCGATCGCACGACACTACCCACTTCTTTAAGAGCAGGTTTGTCGTCAAGGTTAGGCCCGATCGACATCCATCACCCTACAGTCCTCCCAAGTCGCATCATCGGATCGAGATTAAGTTTTCCCATTTGATTAACAACTGAAGGATACGGGTGCCATTGTGCAGAAATAGTAGATCACTAGTAGGCGATGAATGAGTTAAGATTCAAACTCACCAATATGATAGGCAAGTGATGCATCAAACTCGACCAGTTACCACAAAAAGGTTTGAGTAGGGACATGGTAGACCTGGGTACCAGGTCGGGTCAGCCCGATGGCCCGTTGGGCTAATCGTGCTGGGCTAGGGGCCTAACACGATAAGTAAGCCCCGGGCATGATATTTTTATATTTTAAGGTATTTTTGTAGATTTTTGGAGGTATTTTAGGGTTTTAAAGATTTTTGAAGGTATTTTTTTAAAAAATTTGCCTGGACCCGTCCCTTAACAGGCCGCCCTGAGTCCCTTAACAAGGCCTGACCTGACTCCCTGGTCTAGGACGTGGAAGACATGATGGATCCTTCAATTATCGATCGTATTCAATATGAGAATGAGCCAATCGTTTAGTAAAATTGTTGATATGATATATAGGAGCTTCAACAACACTTAGTCCCCTGCTTCAAAATCGACATTAATTTGCGACGATGCTTGTCCGCATAAACCTTCATGAAAATTTGAATTGTGCTTGAGTATTGTGCCTCTCAAGGTAAACAAATTTGAGAGGAGGAAATAAGCTTTAGAACCACCGTGGTCCGAAAAAACCCTGAAACTCCATGGTCATCTTAGAGTAATATGTGATAAAATATAAGCCCCAATGTGGACCATTGCACTCTCAATATCATATCCGCTAGCTAGCTCCTTGCAAGTCCAATGTTGATAACTTAATTGTGAAATAATATGACCCTAAACATGAGCCAGTACAACAAAAATTCTCCTTAGGCTTGATTCGAACTTCATCGTGATAAGAGAATGGCCAAACTCTTGTAACATTATGTAACATTTTGGTGGTTGTGTTTTTAGTGCCCATTGTAATTTGATTTAATGATTCGTATCGTTTCCCAAATATTATTGGTTGAGGGGGTTTGCAATTTACCTCAAAAAAGTAACGATTTTGCTGGGTTGGCGTGAGACTTACTGTCAAAATGACATTATTATAAATAACAGTTTAATATAATGACATTACGATAAATACTAATGTAGTGATGACAAAGGAAAATTAGTTATTTTGTAGTGCACCCAAATGAAAATTCCTTACCTTTTCCTCAAAGTTCTTGTAAATAATTCTTAAGTTACCTTTACTTGAATCCTACAATATAAAAGTCTTACTATACCAAACTAACTTAAAATCCCACGATTACACAACTATCAAGCACAAAACGTCACAACACGAGAGGATACTCTTGAACTCCGGTTACCTTTAAATTGTACCACAAGCACAAAACCATTAAACACAAAAACAACATGACACATTGGGTGTGTTTGGGTGTTTGAAGATGTGACTTCTGCTTTTTTCGAAAATATGGAGAAACAAGTTACTCCAAAATTTGTTTTTTGAACTTCAATTTTGTTGTTTGAAGTAACCCGTTTGGATGTCTTATTTTATGAAAAAACACAAATCGTCATTTCATAACCAAATTACCATGATGGCGTCCTATCAACCCATGGCATAAAAAAATCACTTTCCCTTCCCTCCTTCCCGTCGGTTCCCTCTTCTCCTTTCGTTTCTCATCCCTCTATCCCAACATTTTGCTCTTCTCCGACGCAGCCATGTTCCTCTTCGACAGGGAACGTAGTGTGTCCACCCCTATTCGTGTCCCCATTTGTTTCTCCGGCTTCATCGCAGGGAAAGTATCATCTACTGCTGGGTCGTTGGTTTTCATGTGTGGCTCCCCCAGCGTGGTGGTAAGGACCAGCCCGGAGCTCTGTAAACTTTCCTCTCTACTTATGCCAAAGGTAATAGTTGTAAAAAGACCTTGCAACTGTGCTACAGAGGCTATGGTTTTGTTTCCACCTCTCCATTAGTAGGACCGAGTGACAAACTAATAGAGTAACCACTCGGATCACAGTCAGTGCTGATGTACACGAAGGTGACTGCATCGTCCTCAACAATAATTCATGTGACAAAGTTTCAATAAGAAAATTCACCAACATGAGAGTCTATAAAATAGGAGTTGTTAGTACAAGTAATAAGCTGAGAATAATGAAATGATTTTTAAATGATAAACTCCTACTAAATATACAACAGGTACCTCCTTATCTGATGGTAGATATAAATGTCGGACTTGGCGTAAAAAGTAATTTGTAAGCCTGCTAGGAAATTACAATCACGGCAACTACATTGCAAATTTCACCTGACGAAATGGTGTAGAATGCTAACCAAAGAAATAAACGGTTATCTTATCCATATCATTCTAATACTTTGGTATAGAGAGTCTGAACTTTAGACATGCCATATTCTATCATGAAACATTTTCCCCAAACATATTCTTCTAGTCCACATTTTTGCATCAAACAATAATAATATTAAGCTTATCCTTCTAGTTTTAAGCAGAGCGTCATAGATGTGAAGTGCAATTTCATCATACTCATGATTGTTCTGCACTTTATCTAAATCAATTTTCATTGGGTGCTGAAATATGGAACAAAACATTCAACGAAAGTAATTCCAAGTCAAATTGAAATGGGAATGTACGCTTTCACCGACTATTAATTATGCTCATTTAACAAAACATAAACAGATAAAAGGTACCAAACTAAAAATGATAGCCTTGTATAGGACAACAATACAAGAATTCAACATTTGGAGCCAGCAAACGGAGAAAGGCCTTTTGGCCACCGGGAAGTAGGAAAAGGAAAACAATCCACTTCCTCAAGTGGATCTCAAATAATCTAAAGCTTTATAAGTACAACCCTATTTTCTATAAGTCAAAATCAATCCAGTAATAATAATAGGTAATTAGGAGAACTGTTGCAATCAAATGCTCTACTTCATTGGAGAGACCAGCTAATGTTAGTTACTAATCAACACAAGTCCTAATCATAGGATTGCGGTCAAGAATATTCTGAAGTACCTTAACCGGACTAAAGATAAGGTTCTTGTTTATGGAAGACAAAAGAGAAAATAGCCGAGGGTTATTTTGATGCAATTCTTATAGGAATTCTAGACAATAAGAGGTTGGAGTGATGATGCGTCATCATTATCGAAGGTGGATGTATGAGCTAGTGTAGTTAGGAGTAATATCAGTACAGCTAACTGTTGGCTTTTTGGCCTTAATCTTATGTTTTGATGATTTAATCAACCGAATCTTAATTAGAGTAGCACACACTATGCATTGCATATATATTGTATTGTGCTAACCTCTACAGGTGATCAAGACTCAAGAAAGATGGAAATGAAGTCAAGACATGTAATTAAAGCTAAATCGAAGACATGTAATCTTAATTTCTTTTGAGTCTTAGGAACAAAGTGTATTTGAGCATACTTGATCTAAAATCAACTTAATCACACACTAGGTTCCCTATAGAAGTCACACACAAAATTTCACATAATTTGGACTTCAATAGATCACCCAAACTTAGACCGGAAAACACCAAACCTGAACTGCAAAAGTCTGCCCACATTCGGTCGACCGCAACATACCGTTCGGTCGACCGAATGATCAAATCTTTTGTTTGTGTTTTCACTGCCCATATTCGGTCGACCGTGTTTTACCTTTCGGTCGACCGTCAGATCATATTTTCTCGACCGTTACTTTTGTCGTATATACCCAACAGTCGTATTCGTATTAAACCAAAAATACCCCAAATGTATTTCATGTATCGGTCGACCGAGGACCATGATCGGTCGACCGTTGGTTCATCTCTTGACAAACCCAAAGTGCCTGTCCATAATCGGTCGACCGCCAAAACCAGTTTCGGTCGACCGTTTAACCTTGTCAAAATTCCCTGCTATCGGTCAACACAATTTCGTTCGACCGATCCATTTTTCCCTCTACCGAAACGCTTGTTCGGTCGACCGGTAATCTTGTTCGGTCGACCGTTTTCTTAATTGACTTAAGTGTTCAGTCGACCGATTCATATTTCGGTCGACCGTATCCCTATCGAACCCAAGCGTTCGGTCGACCGATACACCTTTCGGTCGACCGTTTCTGGACAGATTTGCAGCCCGATTTTCTGCTTTGTGTTCTTTGCACAATATCCAACCAAATCTTGTCCCAACGGATCTATTCTCTCTAATGCTTATAAATAGAGTTGTAAAACACATTTTAACACAACTCTCCCACTACAAACTTGCCCCAAACATTAGAGAGAAATCAAAACACTCAAAGCTCCAAACCTCACACACTTAGTGATCAATTCCTTCATCCTACTCAAGTGTGCTCAAAGTTTAGAGAGTGTTGTTCCACTCAAGGTTACAATTGTTGTCAAAGAAAGTAAAGGCTCCGGTGAAAGCCCGAAGCATCCTTCTCGGATTGTGAGAAGAAGATTCCAAGCTCGGCGAGGGTTGTTCGCGAGTTTGACGGTTGTAAGGCGTTGTCTCCCGGCCCGGAACGGGGAGCAGATAGTGAAGTCGTAGGCGGAGCTCGGTGATCCGAGCGGAGCTTGCAAGAGAGGATTAGGACCCGGGTGGGGTGCCGAACCTCTATAAAATCGACCCGACTTCTTGTGGTTTGCATATTTCCTACTCTTGCTTGTTTTGTTTTAAATTTCCGCTACGCATATCGATTGCTTAAACAAGTAGGTGATTAGATTAAAAAGTGATTAGTGGACCCATAACCCACACGATCCAACACTAACTCAACCACCAACGAAAGACAAAATAAATAAATAGGTGGACACAACAGTGGCACAACTGATCCATTCAACAAACCTTCATACCAAGCTAAGAGACGAAATATATTTCGAGTCCATGGATCCGAGGATCCATGTGGATTGGCTTGATAGGTGATTTAGGAAGGTTACCCTAGTTATTAATGTTTTATACATTGAGAATGTATGTGAAAGAAAACTTTGATAACAAGTGGGAGATTGAAGGGAATGTGTTCTAAAAGTTTTACTTTTAAATGTCAATTATTATGAATTGAATGAGAAATCATTTTGTTCCTTGTTTATGTTATTCGTCTTTTAGAAGTGTTAAGGAAGAGACTCTTGGTCCTTAACCGTAGAGCTCTAAAAGATATTAGTTTACATAAAACAAAAGATATTCGCAATCATGGTAATTAACATGAGACATTAATTACCGAGTTAAGATTGTCGTGTTGGTCATAGATCATTGTAGCTCTACAAGTGAGTGACGACACGGGTATGCAAAAGAGGAAAATATTACTTTTGTATACTGAATAGACCTAATAAGTAAAATATTATAGAAATGTGTTTCTGTGTCATTAATATTTTACTGTGTCCTTGGTCCTTTGATATGAGACTTATATCTGATCACTTAAGGAATACTTAATTAGATCAGTGTCTTGAACTATCGATAAGTGTAGTGTAAAGGCATTGGTTGGTTAAGTACAACTTTTGTTGGAGAAGATAGTTAGTCAAAAGATTATCATTGCCCCTCTTAATTGAGTGATGATATTAGTGGGCCCCTTGATAAAGCAAAGTTATAACGTGCACAATGTGATTTGAGTTAAGTCACATATTTATAACTAGCTTAAAGAGATCAAGAAATGAATACTAATACAAAGATGACACAATACTACTTTGTGTGTATTCTTAATATCATGAGGCAAGGGACGGACACAAGTGGTGCACTCCATCACTAAATGGATCGGGTTTTGGTTCGAGTGGAATTAAGACATCTAACTAATTGGGATCTATAATGTGTAGCTAGATACCGCTTATAGCTTGTGATATTAAGCTCTTAATATCACTGCCAACTTAGTTTAGATCCTCCCATAGGTCACACCGCAAAAACCGTGAAACAAGAAGCTTGATTTTTGGTTCAGAACCGTGGCTTAACAAAACTAGGAAACAAGAAATGGGGATTTTGAGTTCATATGATGTGTCGGGTTTCTCATAGAAAATATGACACATGTGGTGATCAAGTAAAATCAATTATGTTGTATATAAACATAATTAGAGTCATGATAAATTCATATGAGATGCATATATTATGGGGTGCAATAATTTATTGTTGCATATGATAATACATTGCATAAGTTGTGAATTTGCTAAACCCCCCTTAAGTTCAAATTTTGTTGGAAATAAATCCAAAATTTGAAATAGGCAAAATAGGGTAGAAGTTCGGAAATCCGTTATGGTTCGGTCGACCGAAGGATCTATGGATCGGTCAACCGAACGTGGAACGGATAATCGTAATTGATTGACCGAACTTGACCAAAGTGCCTGGAGCTTTGGTACGGTGTACCAAACCAGAAACGGTCGACCGAACAATGTCAAGTTCCGATATTTTCGGTTAACCGAATAGCACTCGGTCTTGGACGAGAATTAGTCCGATCGGTTAAGGAGAATTTTTCTCCTTAAGATTCGGTCATCCGTCACGTACTCGGTTAAACGATCGTGACAAATTCGGTTAACCGAGTGGGAATCGGTAAACCGAACAGCGGTCGATTTTCTGTCTTTGATTATTAAGAGATTAATTTGATCGATGGTTGGATTAGCTCCAAATTTGGTCAAACGTTTTGTGGGTGCATATAATGCATTATGGAATTAGTTTGTGAGAGAATTTTTCATAAAACCGTGGCTTAAGAATAGCCATGATTAAGAGTAAGATTGGAACCTATAAATAGGTCATTATTCTCCCTAATTTGGTTACACAATTCAGAAATTATTTTCTCTCCTGATTCATTACTAAAACCCACGAAAATTCTCTTAGTTTTCTAAGTCTTTGGAAGGAGAAATCTCAGAGGCTAAGGAAGGGGTTTGTAGCTAGATTCTAAGTTTGTTTGGAGATCGATTGACTAGCTCCTTTCTCTCCAACCTTGTTTAGGGTTTCGGTGAACACTCGGAGGCATCCGGCGCAACGAGAAACGAAGATTGGCTTCCTCAACGTCTCTGAAACGTCAAGAAGTTTTTGAGAACTTCTAGGTATGAATTTCGGAGTCCATTTGTGTTTGTTTTAATAAGTTTTTGAAACTAGTTGTTAAAACAAACCGATGCATGCATAAATAAATCGAAGAAAATTGTAATAGATCCTTATTATACATGAAAATTCGAAAAATATATATGTATAATTAAACATAAATCCTACAATTTGACTATTTTAACAATTAACAACACTACAAAATACGTCACAGAACCAATCTAAAATAGTTTGGCAACACCGATCGATACATACCTGATGGAGAAGGAGTCGAAGCCCTGCCCGACACCCTAACACAATTCTCTAAAGTGTCGCAGCGCAACTGTAGGTCACGTAACGCTAGCCAGAGGGTTTCATTTTGCCGGCAATCTTTTGTGATCATCAGATGGACTATGACAACGAGGGAGTCCTCCTCGACAAGGAAACAACAACACCGAGGAAGAGTATGATAAACAAATATTAAAAAATTCAACATTAAAATTTTGAAAAATGTCTTTTTACAACTATTACCTTTGGCATAATTAGAGAGGAAACTTTACGGAGCTTTGGGCTGGTCCTTACCACCATGTCGGGGGAGCCACACATGAAAACCAACAACTCGGCAGTGGATGACACTTTCGTTGCGTTGAAGCCAGAGAAACAGATGGGGACAAGAACAGGGGTGGACACACTACGTTCCCCGTCGATGAAAACCATGGCTGCGTCGGAGAAGAGCAAAACGTTGAGATAGGGGATGAGAAACGAAAGGAGAAGAGGGAACCGACGGGAAGGAGGGAAGGGAAAGTGAATTTTTTAAGCCATGGGTTGACGGGAGGCCATCATGGTAATTCGGTTATGAAATGACATTTTGTGTTTTTCATAAAATAAGACACCCAAACGGGTTACTTCAAACAACAAAATTGAAGTTCACATTTTTTTTTTTTTTTTGGAGTAACTTGTTTCCCCATGTTTAAAAACAGAAGACGCATCTTCAAACACCCAAACACACCTAAGAACTTTTACCACGTTTGGACGTGTGTTTCACCAATTTATTGGATTTTACGGAAGCAAAATTCAAAACACGCATCCAAACACACCCATGACACGACAAGATTCCCAAGCTTCACAACAATTAATCACGTACGTTGCAATTCCAACCGGGTCACCAATCCCAACCCGACCCGATTACATCTGGACCCGAGTACCCAATCCTCAGCAGTGGAAGGGTTTGGTTTTGGTTTTGGTTTTGGTCTGGTTTGGGAAAGAAAAGAAAACACTCCGAATCGGGCATTCCATTCGTGGAGGAGAAGAAAGAAAGAAAGAAAGAAAAGAATGGTTGCTGTGTCGACGTGGTGTCGGTATCTTGTCCACAAGGTCTCCTACTCCGTTTCCTACAGCGTCAAGGTCCCTTATCCATCCCTACTTTTTTTCCTTTTTTTTTTGGAAAAGGTGTGATTTTTGTGTGGGTTTGTTAGATTTCGAACATTGGTCCACTTTGGAATGAGTTTCATTCTCTAAAATGGATGCGGAGTGGATATTGACATTCTGAAATGGATATGAAGTTTCCGAATGTGTTTTAAGTCGAAATCGCGACGAAAGATGGGAAAACGCTGTTCCGTGTCGGATTATATTGGTTTGTTACATTGGAAAAATCATAGCATCTAAGAAGCACGCAAAGTAATAAGTTGCGAGAAATGGTAACGAAACATGGGTTGCGTCTGAACGTATCACTGATATTCTCGTTTCTGCGAACAAACTTCTAAACCTAAATTTCCCGAATCAATTACCTCTGATATGCCATGTGCCGTGTTACATAATATGTACTTGTTCGAGGTTGTTTGTGTCTGATATAACAACACGATTGCAGAAGCCGATTTGATGTTCCCGTGCTTCCTAAGATTTATATAAATGCACATGTTGTTATCATGTGAGTGTACTTTTTTCGTTATTGATGTTTGGTGTAAATTGTAAAACTAGTAAGAACTCGGATACGAACGATGATTGGATTGGTTGGATGTAGGAATTGGCCTCCATTATCGGGTAGGTCGGATACATATTATCATTGGTTGGATATCAACCTCTAAGTCTGGGGTACGCTGTGTACTAATAAAATCACATCCATTTGTCCAGTGTAAAAGATGCAGATGATTTTTTGCCATTTTGTTGGTGTAGTTTGAAAGTTTGTGTCTTTGTCTAATCAAGACCAAACGTCTCTTTCTCTACGTTTTCGCTTTTGTATTCTTCCAAGGTAAAATCTGAATTAGTCGTTTGATTGGTTTTCATTAAGCATCCTCAAACATGAAATTTTGCCCCAATTATATTTTTCCAAGTTAAGTTTGTATATAGTCTTATGAGATAGAAAAATGAAGACATATGTTTAAATCTTAATGCAGACCCACAGAGTAGGTGACATCCCTGAAGGTCAATTGCTTGATACTGTCTGGAAGCATTTTTTCCAGGGTAAATTGACATACTTGCATTGGAACAAAGGACAAGAGATGGAACCAACAATATCCGGAGATGGTGGTCTTCTTGTCCGGAAATTAGCTGAAGCAAGTCCAATGTATTTCCACTTAACCTCAATCGTCATTTATTCTCTTAATACTCTATTGTTACGTCTTTACTGATAAAACTAAGTAATATCAGTTAGTTTTTCATCTTTTGGTTTGTTATTCCATTTCTTGCTTAGAATTGCTTATTATTTATGTTACATGAATGAATATTTTACACAGGTTTCTTTTTTATTTCCTTCTAACTGATTCTTTTGGTTCTCCAGCCTGCTATGTAGGGCATGTATGATGTTATTATGTATTTTGCTAGCTTGTCTAATTTTTCTTATCAATTATTCATTGTCTAACATCAAATAGCATTTGTTTTAACTTGGAGAATAGGGTGGAATTCGCAGGTAGATAGACTTTTAGTTTAGTACCAAAAATTCCAACAATAACTGGATGTTCACTGAAGGAATGAACTGAAGTTGAGTTTCAGTTAGGGTTCTCTTGTTTCTCACATGTGCAAAACAAAACCTAGTAGTTTCCAGGATAATTTCTGAAATTTAAAATGGAGAAGTTTATCTGGAATTTCAGGAATTTATCAGTTGGAGTTGGTAAGCACCTGATTAACAATTTACAACAACGACTATCTTGAATTATCAATACCAGTTTTGACCAAGTGAATAATATGGTAGTATGGTACCGATTTATCTCGTTCTGCAGATTGTTGTACCATTTTGAGGTCCGCAACTACATCCATAAGCCAATAACAAATGCCTCTTATCCACTTAATGATCACAACTTGAGTTTATTTATCCTTCACTTATGCAAATCTTTCCCGATAGTAGTCTCTAGATGCATATATCTTTTCTCTTGACTTCGAATTCCATAAGCATGTTACATTTCTAAGTTCTTCCTAAGTATCAGTCTTTGCAAAAGTAATAGTACACTGATAAGCTTATAAACAAGTGACTAAAAAAATAATAGAATATCCAATTTCTCTTTTTCAATACAAATTGTTTGAAATGTTCTTTAGTTTCCAAGCATCTTATATTTGGCACTATTATAATAATGTTAACATGCCATGGATGTTTTGTGAATTCTAACACTTACTATTTCTCACCTTCCAAATTTAAAAATCATTTATCCATTTCGTATGCTAAAATTGTATGCATCTTCTTAACCTCTCCAGTTTATGTAGTGTAAAAATAGTGTATACAAAATTGTCAGGATGATGAACACTTTAGTTTTTAGCACATAATTTTTGATAATGCAAAATGTGTAGGTTCCAATATTCTTTCTACTTCTACACAAGATTTGCATTTCATATGTAAGGATGAGAACCTTGAAGTTTATATGACAAAATTCATCTTTGCTCGTAAACCTACTCTATTGTGATTGTATATTGATGGCCAAATATTAGGATATATCTTTTTACTTCTCAAACAAACGGAAGTTTATATGGCCACAACAGGGATGTAAGGACGACGACCTTGCAAGTAGTCCGATGAGTCTTGAGAGTAAACTCCATTATTTACATGCCAAATGTTATGTTTTTGAGGATGACCTTCAAGTGGTAGCATATGAGTACAGATTTGTTAATACTGCAATGGATATGAACGGATTATTTTGTAATTTTCCAAATTCAAGACTTTAGAACACGTGCTTTGGAACTTTAAAAATATTACTTAAAAATGATTTCGAATGAGCTTTTGCAACTGTATTTCGGGAAAGAAGAGAAAAAATCACTTTGCTACACAAATCCTTTCTAAGTTCATCTAGAAACAAATGTTTTGAAATTATATTTCAACTCAAATAATGTGTTGGCAAGGATATCCAACTAAGACATCCTACCATATCATGGAAAAAAGAGAAAAGGGTTTTGCCTTCAGGAGAGGAGGGCCATTCTCAACAAAAGATAAGGAACTCAAGCGTGCAACTACTAAGAGCTAGAGTGTGTACCAACATAGTCAGTCTTTAACAGCTCCAAAATGCATCAGACAAGCTCCTGAGACCATCAGACATGTTCTGATAAAACAAAAGGACCATCAGATGTGTGTTGTCAAGTTTATATTATGTACTTTTTTTAATCTCTATACATATTCACCTTCTGATCCATGTTTAAATGCAGGTCTGTCTTTGTTGGAGATGTTGTGATGTTCAAGGATCCTGAAAAACCAGATGATTATCTTGTTAGAAGACTGGCTGCCATTGAAGGCTATGAGATGGTTTCCTCTGATGAGAAAGACGAACCATTTGTTTTAGAGGAAGGTCAGTGTTGGGTTGTGTCGGACAATGAATCATGTAAACCCAAGGTTCGTTTTCTGCTGAACTTGGTCGATACTATATCCAATTTTTTATGTTTTCTTGAGCAAACTACTTTCAGATATTAAGTTTTTGAGTTCTATACCTATATGTTCGTTGTATTATTATCCAAAATAGGACTAGTTTAATTCTAATGGTTGTTTTTAGTACCAGATCAAAAAAGGATGTTTTTGTATCTCCATTTTTTTGGTTTACTCAAACATCAAAATGGTCAGAATGGTTTATTGTTTACTCAAACATCAAAGCTAGTGGTCATATCTTTGTAACTTCTGGTTCTAGATATTCAGGAAGTTTTTAAATGCTGACATTTAACGAGCTTGGACTAATGATTTAGGAAGTTTTTTATTGCATTTCGTCCCTTTTCTATGTTGATTTTGTCGCCAATTTTGGCAGTAGTACAGATACCCATGGCCTCTGTTGGCCATTAATTCAAATTCAAGTTATCTGCCATAATTTTTCAAACTAAACATTTGCCGTAGACAAGTTTATGTTCCTGTATTCTGAATTGAAAATATGCTATCTCCTGGACTTATTATTTTATTGTATTTTTGGATGGCATAGTCACCTATTTGTATCGAAGCCTTAAAAATGTCTAAAACCAATTTAATTTAGACAGGTGTATCCTGTTGAATGTAAGCAAGCTGGTAAAGGATGAGTCATTAGTTTGTTTTGAGTTTATTTATCAGCCACCCCAGTCACCTTCTTCCGATATAAATATGAACTCTGACTATTGATTCTAGTTCCTAAACCTAATATGTTTGTACAAATATGTAACATCTAATACTAGTGTATATAATGTTGAGGGCTCTGCTACTTCTATACAGCTACAACCTTGATTTGAATACTTAAAAGAAAGTTCTTTTACTTCTGGGTTTAAATTTTTGGGTTTATTAGTTAATTAGATTTCTCACATATTAGTAAATTAGATTTCTCACATTTTATTGTGTGACTGATGAACTAGCAATAACAAAAAAACACTTCAAATACTTCATCTAAGCTTCTTTTTTATGCATATATCATATCAATGTCAGTTGTACTTTTCTGGCATGCATATAAATTCGTTTTATTTTTGTTGGGTTTTTCACTTTTTCCGATGATCTGTTCTTCTGATGTTTTTTTTTCACAGTATGAGTTCTTCCTTTTCCTTTGATGGGATTTTAGTGTATCTTGTTTCTGATAGATATTCTTGATTCTTTTTCCTTGTTTTGCATGCAGGAAGCTAGGGACAGCAGAACACTTGGACCCTTAGACATGGGAAGCATTGTCGGAAGAGTTTTATATTCGTTACGAACTCCTGTTGATCACGGTCCGGTTGAAAATAGGTAATGTCTTGCTTTGCCACATTCCTTTCTGTATTCCGAATCATGAAACTTGAAGGGCTGACCGATGAAGTTCACTTCTGCCAGTTACATCAGCATGCAACAGGACTTACCGGTTTTGGCGGTGGAGTTAGATGTCAGTGAAATGTTGAAGAATCCTAAACCATAGGTTCTTTTGGTGATAATGCTCATTCTAATTCTCAAATACGTTGTTTCTCAAATGCGACCATGATTGAGAGTGTAATTCTGCAGCCAGAGGACCATTGGCAAGCCATGATAAGTTGGACAACATCAGATCTTGTTTCCATTACTGTGGAATGCTTTGCAGCTTAAATGTTGTTTGAATTCAAAATATGCCATGTTCTTCCTTCCACATTTTTTGTGCAGAAGGTCAATAATTGGTTCCTGGACTTCAATTGGATGCTCACCTTTGCCTGGCTGGCAAGATACTTGTTTCCTGCATGGAATTTTAGTGTTGTGGTAAGAATTTTTAAGGTATGAACACTTACTATAGCAGAAACCCAACTATTGTGTTGAGGGATCAGGCACATTACTATGTTGCGAATTGATAGGAGGTTTAGTTGATTGGTATGAGCTTTTCTACCTTGAGTTTTATCAGATGTTTCTACGCATGCTATAATATGATATTTAATGAGCATTAACATAGGTTGGAGAAATGGTTAACTATGATGTACAGAACCTTGCCCATTTGGCATATCAAATCACGTTGATTAGTTTTTCAAGGTTATTCTGTTTATTTACCATTGCAAATAAAATCAGAAGTTCAGAACTGTCAAGCTTTATTTTGCTTCACTTGGGCTTGTGATTTTGATTGTACTATTAATATATAGAAGTTCAGCTACCTAAAATTCAGTACTGCAGTTAGGTTTGATCCAATAAAGTGGTCAAAGAAATGCTTTTACATGTTGAATCCAGCAACTTAGATGCCATTTTGCATGATTCAGCATAAAGCAAGCTTTGACTAACTAAGATATGGTTCTGTTGAAAAGACTACTGCAAATCCACGAATTATGGTTGAGTATTAAGTGCAAAGTAGTCTTCCTAATCACGACCAACCACATGAACATAAAGCACAACATGTGGTTTTTTTAGGGAACATGACGTGCTCATGGGCACTACAGAACAGAACTCCGTACAGGTGGTCTATTTCAGAATCCTAATGCTTCTATATTAATTTTTGACATTGCATTGCATTGCGAATATTACTTACAAATATTATTGGTTCTTGTCTTCATTCAAGGCTGCGTTTGTGAATTAGATGTTGAATGATTGGGAAGAGTTCCTTTATAATTTGCTTTCGTGATAGTGAATTATTCTTTCCTTAATGATCCCTTGGATTAGACAAAAAGGTTATGGAACCATGTTGTGTCAATGTCTTTTTGCAGTTGTATTTCATCATGTAGTGCTGTAGACTCTAGTGATCTTAATCCGGATGCCAAACTTTTAATGTTTATTGTTTGATAAATGATCCCTCTGTTTTGGCAATCCACATCTACATGAGCCACGCCCAGCTGGATCCAATTCAAATCCTGGACCATAAACTCCTTTATGAATATAACAAAGTCCCATGAAAAGCAATTAGAGTTGTCTAAGTTTAGTAACCTCGCAGTCCAAATCTCTCTCAATTCTCCAAAGGTTAATTGTCATTAACTACTAATCACTACACAGTTCCTTAAACATATTTACAACTAAATATCCTGAAATGTCTTTTTTCTTTAGAAATGGAAGGAGAAATTATTTGGTCTCGAGTTGGCTTCAAGTGAGCTACAAATATCTTCAGATGTTACTTACATATCCACTAGAAGATGTAAAACAATTACCATTCGCAAATACAAATGTAAATATGTAAACCCCCAACCCCTCACAGTCACATGTGATGGTTAGAGAAAAAGTATGAAACACATCCCAATCACAAATCCATCCAATCAAATTAGTTGCATTTCCTGCAAGCAATCTCCTATACACTGCGTCCTTGATTTGTGGATAGAAAACAATCTCACTTCCTCCATAGTCCAATATTTAACTTACATGAGATGTTAATGTCAAAAGATGAAATAACTACAGAGAAATGGCAATGATAAATCACAAAAACAAATTCACAAGGCAAATCTGTTAAACAATTCTACTTACAATTCAAAGGATATTATTCAAACTTCATTGATTCACATAATCTGTAGCTCAGTCTCGAAATTCCTCCTCTTATAAGTTGGAGGCCTTGACCTCTACTTCTTGAAATTCCGATAGAGAAAAGTGCATTCAAAAGTCTCGTTTTTTTAAATCTTAAATATTTAACTGAAAAATATAGCACACATAAAGCCCTCAAAGAGAAATAAGAAGAAAATCTTAGCTACAACCATAAGGTGACTAGTCATGTTATGACAACTTAACTCGCACACATTTTTTGGGTGAAAATGGAATCAAAGAACTTATCTTCTATACCATATTTCAATCCTACGATATGTATTGTTTTTTGATTTCATCTACCTTACTCCACCTCCATTTGAATGGAAAGCCCAAACATGTGAATGAGACTGCATGAATTTTATCTATGGTCTTGACTATATTAAGACAAAAGATCTCCAAATTGAGTTATAACTCGGTTGGTAATCGATCATATAGTTTTTTTTACTTCTAGAACCTTCTCGAGGAAAGCTTTCATCCTTAAATATAATGATTGGATCAACCATGCCAGATAATGAATATTCAATCAATGATATTTACATGTTAAATCCGGTTCGAGTTTAAAACTTGACTTGAATTCTACTTGAGCTTAACTCGAAAAAAATTCTATTTTAATTTGACTTGAAAATGAAGATATTGATGAAAATTATAAAAAAAAATCTAACTCAAACTCGAAAAATTAAGACTCAACTTGAGTTTTTTTATTGCTTAATATATATACACAATTTGATATTCGAAAATTTAAATCAACTCGACTCGTTTACACTTTTATTAATATTCTCAGGCAATATTGTAAAATGTGATTGTGGTTTACCAGCATTCATTCCATGGTTGTTTTCCCACACCACAGGACAGACAAGAGTGAATGAGTGACCCCTCACTCTTAGCTTTCTTTCTCCTCTTCCCCTCTCCTCTCCCATCCGCTAGGGTTTGTTTGTGATTCCTCCGAACTCCCCTTTTTCGAGTGCCGATTCCGGATCTGAACGTTTCCAAATGCTGTCCTCTTACTACTCGTGGAATTAGAGCTTCAGAACTGGAGGTTCTGATTCGCTGTTTACGCCCCCTCAAAGGTGATGTGAATTTTTTTATTATTTATTTTTGAGTTCGTTTTGTGTTGTTATTGATGGATGCGGAGTTCGTAATTAGACTGCGAAACTGAATTGCAATGACTGGCTTCTGATGAGCATTCTGTTTTTGTGAAGTGGGTGAAGTTATTAAAAGTATAAATTTATAAGGTTATGAAACTTCCGGAATTGGACATCTAGAACTTCATTAATTAGTGCGATTGGTTTGCAGAAAACAGTCGGGAAGCGAGAGAATTGACTTCCAGAATGATTTTCTGGTGATTGGTTTGCAGGAAAACTTAAAATAATTCTGAAAACTAAGTTTCATGAGTTCCAAATCCTTATAAAATTGCATTGTGAATGACTTCCGCCACTTCCACTACAACTTCCTGGGAAGACATGAAATTAAGTTCTGAATTTTCCACAACTTCCTGCAATCCTTTCACTCCTTAATTTTTTTTGCAAACTGATCACAAGAAAACAATTTTGAAATCTAGTTCCCCCCACTTTTGGGTTGTTTTTCTGCAAACTAGTCATACCCTTATACAAACAACAACAACATAACTTGTAATCACAAACTAGTTGATGTAGGTTAGATTTGAAACTCATCAAGAATCACGGTTTGGGCACGTGAGTGATGCCTGAAATTCTTTTGAGGTTCATTTCCATGGGAGTAGATGAATTTCTTAAGTTGGCTCGCCATGCCTATCATAACACTCCTTTATCCTGGCTTCGAACATACCGTGTGTAATAAGTAGGTGGAGTTAATGTATGGGCTACTTTTTACCTAAGTTCCTTTGCAGTTAGGTGACTACGTTTTTTATGAGATAAGGCCGAAAATAGACTGTGTATGGTACTGATATGATATGTTTGCATCCTTATTTACATAACAAATACCAATAAATTTACTTTTGGATTTTGAAATATATCTCCACATCTGGGATAAAGGAATGCAGGTAGCAATTGGATACAAGTAAGATGAATGTGCTATACAAGTCATATACAAATACAAATTAAATGTTATCATTACATCTACAGATTGTAGATAACATTCAGACACGAATATGAATCAGGTATCATCATCCAAATTATCGTCACCTATTCAATATCCCTTACCATAATCAGATGGGTATATTCTCTAACAAATATGAATTGGACTGATGGATCTGCTTTAATCTGATCCTTTTTCAGCCATAACGGGCCATTTGTGGTTCCTGTATCTGAATGTGGACTTGTATTAGCTGAGGTACTATTAGATGCTTGCTGATTTTTGTGTGCTAGGTGATTTATGGCTCACATTGATCTCCTGTTAATCCATCAATTTTGAATGTGCCAGACTGAAGATGTTTTCCCTATAAACTGTGAAGTTATAGCTTTCTTTGGTCTTGTATTACGGAGTGCTTATGGCATCAGAGCATCACATGCTTCCTTGTTTTGCGTCATGCTGGGATGATTCCAAGGCTATGATCACTGACACTTTCCTCTAATAAATGTAAATAATTATAACGTAGATTCTAAATTGTTGTCCAAATATTTACATTTTTTTTAGCAGTGAATAAGGAAATTCCACCCCCCCCCCCCCCCCCCCCCCCCCCATTTCCTTGGCTTTTTTTCACATTTGGGTCCAACAAGGCTAATGAATCCCGACACTTTCATCAAATAGTTTTTCCCCTTCCATTGAGTTGTTTCTTCTATGAGCAAAGTTAATTTTTGCAGGAGTATTTATTATATATGGATTCATGTTAATACTGAAAATTTGTTATGGCGTTGAAATTAGAATTTCACAATAGATGGTCTTAGTATCTTCATTGGGCTTTTTTAACCCATGGTAAAATTGTTTCCATTATGTCTTAAAGTTCTCACGTGCTTTAGAGCTCAGACCTTTGCTGAAGATAATTTTCTCCTTTTATATAAAATTCATTCCATATCTGAGAGAGCATTAACTGATTTACAACAAGACTTCATTTGGTCTATGCCACATTGCTTAGGTTTGTCGATAATTAACCTACAAAAGCAGTATTTCTGTAAAAAGCATGACACAATTATAATTTAGGATTACATTTTTTTCTCTTACATTCATTAACTTGAAACTCAAACCTGGTACATGACTACTTTGGGTTCATTGGTCTCACTTCACTTGTACACATGCAAATGGTGTCAGTCATTTGTACCGACCTAACATATTATTCCTCTATCCCTTATCTAAGTTTATATACTTTCAAATATTTCATTGTTATCAAATTTGTCTTTTTATTTTCAGGTTCTTATCATGACGGACCATAGTAGCTTAGGTGGTTTGATCAACAGTATATCTCGATTTATCCATCTTGTAGCGTGCCAGTCAACAAAAAATACACCTGTCATGAAGGACTTCAGAAGCCTGGTCGGAGAACTGAAGCTTTTGAAATCTGTATTTGATGATATACTTGACTCTCAAATGCCATTAAATGTGCCTCTCTTTAAAGCATTTGAGGAGTTGGATTTTCTTGTCAATGGAGCTAGAGAGATATTGGAGAAGCAGCCTATGAAGACAAGCACAATATTTAATGTGAGTGTTCCAATCAATGCAATATATATGTTGGTTCCTACATCTTTCCCCCTCGCACATGTTTGCTCTTAGTTGTCAGATTAGGGATCATGAAACTTCATTGCCATGCAAGTTCTGTTTTATACCAAATTATAAATTGTTCTTTCTGCAACAGACCTTTTATGTTATAATTGTGTTTGTAGCTACTCAAGACCATAACTTACTATCTCACTCCTTTGATGTTGGTTTTGAGGTTCCAAATATGGAACTGAATAAAAAATGAAAGCAATTAAGTATTGATTGGTTTGGCAGAAGTTGCAGCTTAGTCTAGGTTGTACAAACCGATAAAAAACAGAGTCTAGGTTGTACACACTCGCAAAGAAGGCAACCCTAGACTGTGATTTCCTCCAAGCTGCCAATTTACATTAATTGTGACATTATGGGTCACCAAATTGTTGTTTGTTTGTAGTTTTGGTTTTTGTGTATGTAGTAAGGGATCGTGGCTGCATAATCATCCTCTAATAACATTAAGCATGCCCCATTGACATCTTTTGGATAGGAATTCTGTAATAGTTATGGTGGCCTTCAGGATGCTCTCATACATTAAGCATATTACTGCAAACTTCTGTTGCTTCATGTCATGCACTAAATAAATGTGTTTTTTTTTTTTTGATCGGGTACATGTGTGCTATCTACACATAAATGTGTACATGTATGTATTTATGCAGGTTTTACGAAGTGGACCATTGGTAGTGAAGATCCAAAGATCTTCATTGGAAATTTGCTTTTGTTTAAAAAGCTTATTAGAACTATCTCCATCATTTTCTCTGTCAACCTCTATTCAGGTGCCTCTTTGAAATCCTATATACTTTTGTTAAAACATTAATTACATATCATGCCTTTGTTGAATCTCTTGGTCATAAGTTTAATTATCATATTTATTTGATGAATTTTCAGCAATGTATACAAGAATTGGAATGTGCTGATGAAGGTCACATCTCAGAACTGATTGAATTCACTTTGAGAGACCAAAGAGAGAATATCATGCCTGATCCTGAATACATAATGAGAATAGCTGAATCTCTTGGTTTTACATCAAACAAAGAACTCTTAATGGAAAGCATAGCAGTAGAAAAGGAAAGGGAAAAGGCCGAGGTCAAGAAGAAGAAAGAAGATATTATTCTCATTTCTGAGATCATTGACCTGGTAAAACAAATGAGAATCTGCATGGCGAAGTATGAGCAATTTGGTGTTATGGATGGTTTGCCTATCCCAGCGTATTTTCTTTGCCCTTTGTCACTTGAGTTGATGCTGGATCCAGTGATTGTGGCGTCTGGGCAGACATTTGAAAGGGCATTCATTCAGAAGTGGCTTGATCATGGACTGAAAATTTGTCCAAAGACACGGCAAGACCTCTCCCATACCAATCTTGTACCAAATTACACAGTTAAGGCATTAATTGCAAATTGGTGTGAGGAAAACGGCATACACCTTTCTCATGCAATCGGATCAAGCAAGGCATCCTTGCCACGTATAACTTCAGCGAGCTCAGAAAGCTTAAGCCCCGGGAGTGGTTCACGTGTCTCAATGAAAATGGATAAGAACCTGCGTGAAGTAGAAAATGGGCTTGAGCAGAAAATTATGGATATATCATTACAGCATGGTAGCCAACAAGATTCACTTATTAGACATCATACGCCAGTACCACAGGTAATGGTTTTCAAGCGCAATGCATCCTTTGACGAACGGTCCTGTGGCCATTGTAGAACTGACTCTGTCTCGAGTGTCAATTCTACTACCGAGTTGTTGAGCAGAGCAGATAATAGGTTGAACTCAAAGGAATATCTAGAATCACCATCAGAGAAGGATCCACTTTCTCCCTGGCTCGCTGCCAGTCCGAGTCACCATCCTAATGTCAATAATTTGCCACCTGGGGGCTCAGGATCTGATGTCGTAGCCACCTCCTTGTATATTGAAAAGGTTATTGACGATTTGAGGAGTCAATCTAATGAAGCACAGACTACAGCTGCGCTGCAGCTGAGACTTCTTGCAAAAGACAATATGGAGAACCGTATTTTAATTGCTAAATGTGGTGCCATTTCACCTCTTGTTTCTTTGTTACATTCAAAAGTAAAATTGACCCAGGAGAATGCAGTCACTGCCCTGTTAAATTTGTCAATATATGATGGCAACAAGATGGCCATAGCTGAAGCTGGAGCAATGGATCCACTTATACATGTCTTGAAATGTGGAAATGCAGTGGCAAAAGAGAATTCTGCTGCAGCATTTTTCAGCTTGTCTACCATGGAAGAGTACAAGATTAGGATTGGACGTTCCGGTGCAGTTAAAGCTCTAGTTGCTTTATTGGGATCCGGTACTATTAGAGGAAAGAAAGATGCTGCAGCTGCATTATTCAACTTATCAATCATTCACGAGAACAAAGCACGAATTGTCCAGGCTGGTGCTGTAAAACCTCTCATCCAGCTGTTGTACCCCGAAAGTGGCATGATCGACAAGGCTGTTGCAGTTCTTACGAATTTGTCAACAATACCTGAGGGCCGCACGGCGATATCGCAGGAAGGTGGCATTCCCTTGCTAATTGAGGTTGTCGAATCAGGATCACAAAGAGGAAAGGAAAATGCAGCTTCGGCTTTACTGCAGCTATGTCTAAACAGCCAGAAATTTTGTACCTCAGTACTTCATGAAGGTGCTGTACCACCGCTGATAGCGCTGGCTCAGCAGGGCACACCTAGAGCAAAAGAGAAGGTATGAATTCGACAGTTCCCACTTAAATTCCCTGCGAACTTCTATGATTTCCATTGTACTTAACAGTTTGATTTTTGTTAATAATTTCATCTTTCATCTTGTTCTGATACTCTTGAAAATAATACGTAGCTGTCTGTCTGCAGGCACAGCAGATACTCAGCCATTTCCGAAGCCAGCGCGAGGGTGCAGTAGGGAAGGGAAAATCATGACCTTGTCCCATCCAAATCCTGCCATCAATCAAAACTGTAAATGTAGCTTCTTTTATTGTTTTGTTAAGGTAAATTAACTAGTTGATGTTGTGCAAAGAAACTGGTGGGGTGAGTTCTGTTTGTTCCTTTTTGTTGGGAATCTGTAAATTTGTACAAACATTTTAGCTTCCTACTTGTGTATCATATGATTTCCATTTTTTCCTTTCATAACCTTATTACTCATAGATGTGGGATTACATTTTCCATAGAAAGTCAAATTCGGCGGTTCTAGTGAGAGGAATTGGAGGCTTGGCTGGACAATATCTGTTTATGATAATTTGTTGAAAATTATTTATGCTGAAAAGTATTTATGTGGGTCCAAAATATGTTGATATCCACTTATGAAATCATGTTGATGGTCTAGAAAAACATTTAGAAGCTGCATTTTTCATGATCTTTTTGCCCATCATCCTCAGGGGATTCAGGGCCTCCTGTAGTCCTTTGAAGTTTAATGGCATTCTGATTGCTCGTCTTGCCAATCAGAAGGGACGAGAAATAAGAAGACATGGATAAAATTGGTCAACTAAAAGATTACTTGTTCATAAAAAATAAATTTTACAATTGCCATTTAATTCAAATAGACCGTTCATTTGTCAGATGGTGTTGTTTGGTGTCGTGTATTTGTGTTAGGAACTTAGTTTTGTCAAGCATAGTTTAAACGGGATTAGCACCTTTGTGTTGATAATAGACGAAGAACATCGTATTTGATATTTTTCATATTTATTTGAAAGGAATAATATTTTTATATTATTTGAAGGGATTGCCATTATATAATCTTTTCATATCAAGAGTCTTAAATAACAACTCTCAATTAAAAACAATTGCTTAGCGCACAGAGAATGATATTTTTTGATTTAATGTAACTTTTGTAAGAATACTATCATAATGTTTTTGCACCAACTTCCGTTTTATTTATTTATTTTATTTTCAACATTTATAAATCATCTTAAGCTAGTTAACTACAATTTTCTTTATCGTGGCACTTTGAATCATGTTGTATCATTTTATCATGTTGCGTAAGAAACAGACCCGGAACCGTTCTAGGAAAAACAAATAAAAGTTATCAAGTATTTTTTGGTAGGTAAATTCACTTTTAAAGACTAGTAAAAGTTATCATGTGGGTCGGATTAATCTAATCACTTTTACGCAAATCCATAACTAATCAAATAATAAACGCAGCGGAAACAATTTAAAGACTAGTAGGGAAAAGGAACAAGCAAACCACAAATCAACTCGGCGTTTTTATAGAGGTTCGGCACCCCACCCGGGTCCTAGTCCTCTCTTGCAAGCTCCGCTCGACTCCGCGAGCTCCGCCTACGACTTCACTATCCGCTCTCCGTTCCGGGCCGGGAGACAACGCCTTACAACCATCAAACTCGCGAACAACCCTCGCCGAGCTTGGAATCCTCTTCTCACAATCCGAGAAGGATCACTTCGGGCTCTCACCGAAGTCTATACTCTTTTGACAAACTTTGTAACTGAGTGAGATTCACTCTCTAATTGAGCACACTTTGAGTAGGATGAGTGATTGAACAAGTGTGTGTAGTTTAGGCTTATGGAGTGTAGAAATGGGAGCTTTGAGGATTGATGTTTCTCTCTAATGTATTGAGACAATTGGAGTTGGAGAGTTGTGTTAACAACATGTCTTGATCCTCTATTTATAAGCTCCTAAGATAATCTAGCCGTTGGGGATAGATTTGGTTGGGTTTTGTGTAAGATACACAAAGCAGAAAATCAGGCTGCAAATCTGTCCAGAACCGGTCGACCGAAACTAATAAACCGGTCGACCGTTAACTTGATTTCAAAGAGAACGGTCGAACTAAATATATAATTGGTCGGACAAACGGGCTAGAACTTAACTCTACTTAAGTGAATCAGTCGAACCAAAGTATGGGGCGGTCGACCGATAAGGGGATTCGGTTGAGACAAAGGTGCAACGGTCGAACGAAGAATGTGTCGACCGATAACAGGGATAAAATAAGCGTTCAACCGGTCGACCGAAACAAGGTCGTCGTTCGACCGGTTACCGAATGTATTTTGGGGTTAAGTTTGTTTTATACGAATACGACCGTTATAGGAATACGACAAAGGTAACGGTCATAAAAAAATCCGGGATCGGTCGACCGAAAAGGTAGAACCGGTCGACCGGTAGAGTTCGGTAAAATTATTGTGGAGAGTCTGTTATAAACCGGTCGAACTGAGAACGGGTTCGGTGGACCGGTTCACACAGGAATTCTGGGTTTAGGTTTTAAGTGATTTCCGACTAAGGTTTGGGTGATGTAATGAAGTCCAAATAAGGTGAAATTTTGTGTGTGACTTCTCTAAGGAACCTAGTGTGTATGTGATATGTTTTTAGCTCTTGTATGCGCAATTCACACATGTTCCTAAGACTCAAAATAAAATCAAGATTACAAGTCTTCATATAGATTTATTACAAATCTCGACTTGATTTCCTTCCTTCCATGAGTCTTGATCACCTGTAGAGGTTAGCACATGCAATGAAATATGTGTGCTACTCTACATTACTTAGTATTAAGATTAGGTTGATTAAATCATTAAAACAAGGATTAAGGCCAAAAAGCCAACATAAATTACATATAATCTCATTGAACTATGAACCCAAATCACTTAACCTTTTTGAACTTTGGATATGTATCACTTTACTTCCTGAATTTCTTTTAATCGTTAACTTTCACATCTTAACGATTTATCTTTTTTTTTGGAGTTGTTTGCCTAGAAGACTCATAAATCCATCTTTATGGTAATGTTCGATTTAGATCAGGTGTCGAATTTGATTCATATTTGAGTTGAATTTGGTAACAATCAGACCAATATTTCACTCAGATCTGATATTTGATCTGAACGGAACTTTATAATTAAGTTAGATTTATAAGTATTCTAGGCAAACAATGTGAAAAAAGTAACAGTTAAGATGTGTTACAAATTCAAAGTTCAGAGAGATTAAGTGTTAACTTTAAAAGTTCATAAGAGTTAAGTGTTTTGGGCTCATTGTTCAGAGAGGTTATATGTAATTTATACTTCTTAATATATATTACAAATATTCATGGAAAAATTACAGTCCAAGTAGAGTTAAGGACATGGACATATATGCAAGTAATCCATTGACATCAATCTTTCCCTTGACAGTTGCAATTTCTTTAACTAGAAGTTTGAAAAGGCCATGGCTAATTAGTATCTAACCTTGACCTATAAGATCTTCACTGATGGTCCGGTTGTTTTTAGTGATTTCTTTCCTTATTGTTTTCAAAATCAAAAGCTAATTGCCCTCTGAATCAATGCAACATTGAGTTAACTCAAAACTGTCACCCAACTAATTCCCGCTAACTTCCAGAAGTTCCATTCTTCTTAAATCTTAACCTGAGTCCAAAGATCTCATCTCCCCCCCTTTCTAAAAAACCCAACCCTTGCCATGTTTCAAGACATGCACATCTTATTATATGTAATAAGTTGTTGAGTAAATCCAAGGAGATTGAATGTTGAGATTTTGTTTCTCTTGTGAAGCATTAAATCCAATCTTTATATATATGACAATCCTCTACTTTGTTTCCTTACTAATTATCTGATTATTTAACTACCAACTTCAAGATAAACCATATCATTTGAACTTAATTTCTATTCCGTCTTTCAGCAATCCGTACCCGCAAGCAATCACACACGACCAAAAACAGAACAATATATGAACAACACAGACGCATAAGACAAAGAAACCCCAATTTGCAAAAAAATAACAAAAAAACAGCTAATTGAGTTTTCATGACAATCTTACTAAGTAAAATTTTCAAACCATTAGGTTACAGCGAATCGATAGATATTTTTGAATTATTTCGATTTCGCGCAACATCCAATTGAATCTGTCCCACATCCTCGACACCCATCACTCTCTACCATGTACGTCTATTTGATGTTGCAATAATTATTGGTGGAATGTGATGATTGGGTCGGACATGTCACCCTGAACACATCACCATATCGTTTTGGTCTCATTAAGAAGCATATGATTATAGTAATTAGTTGCTAATCAAAACGTAACGAGTTTGCTTGTCTGCTAGATCAATAAGATATGTGTGGCCAATTGTTCATAAATTATTGGGGATGGCCAATAAGATATGTGTGGCCAATTGTTCATAAATTATTGGAAATGCATCCCTTTCAAGAATCTTGTGGGATCACATATCGAAAACTATGCTTGTAGACAATCCATTTCCTACAATACCAAGCTATCACACATCAACGCTCATCAACAGTGCTTGGGTCGATTAGCTTCTCTAAATCAACTACCTTCATGAATTATTAAAGCCACTTGATTCTTATCGACAATACATAAATCTCTATGTTATTTATGTAACAACAACAACATCTTAATCCGGTGTCGACATCTTCGAGCATTATTATTATTATTATTAACTCTTAAGATTGAATCCTATCTAAGGTTGTCTTTTGAAAACAAACTCACGTTGGGAGATATAGAAATTTTGTTATGGTCCAATTTAGACCGGCCGTAAATAAGCGGACTTAACTTGTGTTTAGCAGATCCTCTAGTGAATATATGGAGCGAGAATTCATTGGATTCTTAACCATTTCTAAAAATCTTTTCGTTTTTCTGATGCAATAAAGTTACATTTTGTCTATTCTGGAATGCTTAATATCTGGTTTACATAATTTGTGCAATAAGTTTTGGACATTCTCACGAGGAAAATCATTTTAGGTCACTTTATTAAAAATTAAATGTTTTTGCCTACGATCAATCCAATAAATCTATCTTTCTTTAGAGTTATACATTTTAATTAGACCCAAATGATTCACATACAATAGAAAATTCGAGGACATCCTTGTGACGAATAGAATCTCAGAACGGATCAGTCCTACTTAAGTATGCCAATCATTAATTTTTTTCGTTAGAAATTATTACTTCAATTTGGTATCAGAGTTCTTTTCAAGAAACTGATACTCACTTTCACGGATCAACCCATTTTTGAATTTACTCATATTAGACCAACTAAGACTAGATGTGGTGGGAGTTCTACATTGATTTTTTTAAGACAATTCCAGATTTTCAGTGAGTTAATTATACTGAACTATTATTTATTGCCGGAAAACTACTTAAATCGTCCGTACAGATTACCATTTTCATTTCTACTTGTATAACTCTTCATTTCACTCTCCTAACACCACTCTCTCTTCATATTACTCTTATATTCACCTGAAAGAATGTCTCGGAGGCCGAAAAAAGAACCAGCAGACGCCCCAGATTACTCAAATCTGGTAAATTGTCTTGTTTAGTTTTTTTATTTTTTTTTGGGTCGGGCGTCCGCGGGAGACGTCTGGTGGAGGTGTCTTAGCCAGACGCCCGAGTCAGAAAAAAAATCCGCCTTCGTTACCTCTCCGGATCCAAGTGCTTCGTCAGATATTTTCGTGGTGTTGGTACTGAGAATGTGAGTAAAACTGAGTCAAAAACCATGTTTAAAGACAATGGACGAAATGTGTATTAATTGATTTGTTAAGGACAAAAATGTAATTTTTGGGACAATTTAAGTAGTTTTCCGACGAAAAATAGTAACTCCCAGTTATATCACTCCACTAACTGTAGAACCATTTTAACAATCATGACTTCCAACCAAACATCTTCTAGGATGAATATAAATGTTACTTTTGATAAGCCTGGCCGGAAACATATATTAGAAGTTGATGTATATATAGCTAAATAAAAGATCATGAAAGATAAACATAGGGCATATTTGGATAGACCAAAATGTCATGGTTTTTAAGGGAAACTGCATATTAAAAAATATATAGTTTCACTTTCAATCCTTTAAGGATGTTTGATCACCATGAATAATGCATTATGAATCTGCATTATTTTTTGCTGAAAACACATTATTTGAAAAAGATGTATATTTTGTCCCTTCTTGTTTCCTTGTTTCTTATGAAACATTTGATTTTACGAAAAATACGTTTTGTAGTCAAATACATTATTAGGTATGATAATGTAATTTCAAAATATATTATTTGACTTAGATGTTCTTGAAAAATACATTTTTGAAATCAAAGATTTGAAACTTTAGTCAACCAAACAAGGCCTTAGATGAGATAAAATATACAGTCAAATTGTACTGGTTAAACAAAAAGAGAAAGTAAATAAAATCTTGTATGGAAGATTTATAAAAGAAGCTTTCTTTCACTCAATTTCTTCAATTTCTCAAAGATGGAGGAGGTTTTAATTTTTAGGTATTGCTTGGAACGAGGGTAATAAGACAAAAAAAGGATAAATTTTTGACCATCCCAAGTGACACCTAAGAGCACAAACCGTGGGGTCATGGGATGACCTCGACTATCCCCTTGGGGTCGACCTGGTCGTCGTTCTTTAAAAAAATTGTAATTTTTTTGTTGTTGTGTATATAATTGAGTTTAAATGATTTAGATGTATTATTTTGTGAATGAGAGAGATGAGTTGTGGTTAAGAGGTGAATAATGTTAGAAAAATCGAGAAAAAAATGAATTGGGGAAAGAGAAAATTGATGTGGATGAGAAAAAATTGATGTGGAAGAGAGAGAAAACTCACGACCGGGTTGACCATTATCATGGTTACGGATGGTCTAAGATGTGTGCATGCCAAATTGACCAGTTTTAAATTAATCTAAACATATTCCTTAGAACCCCAAATAATTACATGAAGCTTTGCAACCAATAATTTTTCAACAAACACGTCCGATTCACAATTAAGTTTGTCTTTCACCAAAAGTGTGTTCATGACTGAGAATTGAGCTGACAATATAGACATATTTGTGTTCGTGGGCATATCACGCACTATAACCCGGCCAGACGTGTTTGCTGAAAAATTCTTGGCTTAAATCTACAATAATCTGTATCCATTTGCATCTCCATTGTCAACACATTGGAATCCATCTTAATCTTTGCACAATCTGATTGAAGATCATGTGACTATTTGAAACTCGTGGTTTCTCCTTTTTTTTATATTACATTGTGGTTTTTCTTCTCTCGAGCTGTGAGGGATTTCTGGCTTGTGAATATTTTTACTGAACTGCTAAACATCGCCCCAAAATTACTTAAATCGCCCCTTGAAATTACCAAATTGCCCTTCCTCCTATTTTTGCTTATATATCTCACAATTTCACTCTTTTTTCAAAACTTTCTCTTCCTATACCTACTACACAAGATTACGAATGTCTCGGAGGCCAGGGAAGCAGCCAGCAGTTCCCCCGGTGTACCCGTATGAGGTAACATTACGTTATTTATTTGTTTTTAAAAAAAAAAAAAAAAAAAAAAAGTCGTCGGCGTCCGAGGGAGACGCCCCCCGCATGGGGCGGGCGTCCGAGGAAGCCGCTCCCCCTATGGGGGGAGCGGCTTCCGAGGACGCCCGACCCATGCGGGGGGCGTCTCCCTCGGACGCCGACCCGAAGCGGGAGACGTCTGCGGAAGACGTCTCCCCGATGGGGGAGACGTCTTCCGCAGACGTCTCCCCGTAGGAGGAGGCGTCTCCGACAGACGCCTCCACCTTGCGGGAGGCGTCTCTCGCAGACGCCTCCGCCTTTTTTGTTTTTTTAATTAATAAATATCATAATTACTTTAATAAATAGTGATAAATCAAAAAAATTAATTTAACAAATTCTTTTTAAGTTTAACATTTGTGATATTTAGTTTTAACAAATTTTGATTTAGTTTAACAATTGTTTTAATTTAGTTTAACAAATTTTGATTTAGTTTAACAATTTTGATAATTAAGTTTAACAAATTTTGATTTAGTTTAACAATTTTGATAAATATGATAATTTAGTTTAACAAATTTAACAAATTTGTATTTAAAATTTCAATAAATAGTCATCGGGTCACAGTGGAGGGAGAGGCAAGTCGATACCATTACACGCCTTCCGTTCTTTAGAGGATGATTCAGCACCGCGTCATCCACGTAGACGGGGGATTGTTCTGGGATTGCAGGTTGTCTTACGCTGCTGCAGGCGTGGATATACGAGTACTTTCCTGCATTCCGCCCGCATCGTGAGCGGAAGATTATCGACGAGGGTCATCCACGTTCGGGTATGTGGGTTGTCCGGAGCGAGGACAAGAGCGATGGACGATTGCGTTCCATCCGCGCACGGCTAGATCAGATGACTGCATCAGAGGTATCAAACTTTACACCATTTATTTAATTTTAAGATGTATTATTATTAATGTGTTAAACTTTAGGTGGAGTGGTTACCCTATGGTCCTGACCCAGCAGCGGATGTCCCGAGGACTTTATTGATGGGTCTTATTCGTTATCGGGATATCATAGAGCCTTATATGCCCGATCGGGTCTTGCGTCAGTTAGGATATGTTCAGGTGATCCCGGTTGACATCCCGACACCAGAGCATGCGGTGCGGTCTGCGACAGCAGCGACGTACGACGTCAGGTTCCCCGCTTCTACAGCGGAATCGACTTGGCGGACATTTCCGAGATCATGCCGATTGTTCCTTGGCGACTTCAGACGTAGTCGCGACCCCTCCGAGTGTGATGCACGTTATCTTGATTGGTTCGGTACTTACTCACATCCTATCATCGTCCGTGGTGCCTCCCGGAGAGCAGATCGACCACCAGATAGGACGTGTGGCGATCTGGTAATTTTTTCATTTTATCTAAATTTATTTGTACCGTATAATTTGTTAATGTACGCTAATGTTAATGTTATGTGCAGTGGATGGGTAAGATGATACGGGCTGTAGACCCAATCTTGCAGATGAGGGATGAGCTGCCAGACGATGCCAGAGCTGCATGCGGAGATGTGGATCAGATCATACAGTCATGGCATACTCAGTTAGGCATCTCCGACCATGATTCGGATGATGAGTAGGCTGATCTGTTGTACCGTACTCTTAGTATTTGTATTTATATTTGTTTATCTGTTGTACGCTTAGTATTTGTGTTTGCTTATCTGTGGTACGCTTAGTATTTGCATTTATATTTGTTTATCTGTTGTACGCTTATTATTTATTATTTGTGTTTGTGTTTGCGAACATGTCGTACGCTTATTGTTTGTATTTGTGTTTTGCTTATCTGTTGTACCCTTATTATTTGTATTTGTGTTTGATAACCTTTCGTACTATTATATATAATGCAAATAAAGCAAACATATAAAAAACATATTACATAATAAAGCAACACTATATAATGTACAAACATATCAAAACATATTACATAATTATACAAACATATCAAAACATATTACATAATTGTTGCCAATATGCTATCCTATGTTGGTACTCCAGCTCCCATCCAATAACACTCTCATCTCGTATTTGATACCACAGAGTCGCTATAGGAGGTACGGGGAATCCCTCATTCAATTCCAAACGAATGTAATGAGCGTAACTCCCTAAATGAGCAATAATCAACTCTCTGCACGGTCTCGTCACGGTAGGCGGACTCTCCCAAGGTAGAACTGTAAGACATGGGTACAACGAACCATCATTTCCGAGAGAGAAGAACATAACTGCACACTTGTAAAAATTTGCAATGGGAAACAAGTCCGTCCACGTCTCCATATAGTGATTCTCGCCACAAGGTCCCCCGCCCCAATTAATCCGGTGACGAGCCTCCGCCACACCGTCGTAGTATACGTGCTCATAAAAAGATGGGTTCGCAGCTATCTCATTTGAAATCGAACGACGGGCGAGTTGCCAATTGTCTTCACCACCGTGGAAAACATCGGCGACACATCGAAATCCACAGTTTCCATCAGCACGTACATCATTCCACTGGTGTAGGAATGGCATAATGATTCCTGGAATTCTATCTCCATATGGGAAGTCGTCTACGTCAGCCCGCCCAGTCACTACAATATGAACAAAAAATACAGTTACATATAATAACAAAAGATACATATTTACTGAAATAAATAACAAAATAATAATAATAATAAATGTAAGGATGGTATACCTGATCCTCCTCTCACTGACGAAGAACCAGAAGATCGACCACGACCTTTGCTTCCACTACCGGAAGAACGACCACGACCTCTACTCCCACTACCTGAAGATCGACCACTACCTCGCTCTGCATACTCAAACGCACTAGGGTCCCGTCGTGTCGACTTTCCCCTTGGTCGACCTCGTAGCTTTGTTTTTACTGCAGGCTCTTTCAAATTCGAATGTTCGGGGTGTAGCTGCTCGAATAAAACCCGAGAGGCAGATCGAATTACGGTAGGGTCACTTCCTGCAATCTCATCAACCAGACTGCGAAAATGTTCGGCGTCTTGAGCTGCCTGAGACACAAACTCTGCGTTCCCGGCTCCTTCCCCAATGACAAGTGTCCTCCAGAACGAATGAATCTGCTCTAAGTAAATTCCGTTTTCTGATTCAAGACATCCACGGATGGTACATGCGCAAGGTATCCCATGAGAAGTCAGAAAAGCGCACTCGCAACGATATTCAACTTCATCATCTAACTGTTGCATTCTCTTCACCTCCTGACTCAGCAACTGCAAACAGTGATGCGAAACTCTACCATTTATGTGACGATATAGAGAATGTCCGAAATTAGTCAAATTTCGCCGTCTCGAGTCTTCAAGAAAGTTTCGAATATTCGTCAGCTGCATTTCAGTAGCCGCGTTGACGCGCTCGAAAAGAGTGTCCAGAGCTGCAGTCGATGTAGAAATCCACTCTTTTAGAGCCGAATGAGCACTTTCGACCCTACAATTCGTGGTGTTCCCAAAATGAAGGACTTTGTTCGTCCAATTCAGCACAAACTTTTCTTTATGCACTAACCACGTGGTGTCCAGATACTCCGTGATAGCCGGCCACGATCTATACAAATCTTTCAGAGCATACACAGCTCTATCATACTCGGCTTCTGAAGTAGAAAGCATGATCTTCCTCCATCTTCCACGCCTCAAAGTCTCTGCCATCTCCTTATTCTTGCCGAATACGTGGTACGCGTAATTCAATACGTCTTTGTTGATGTGCCATGTGCAGAGTAAATGAGCAGAGTCTGGAAAAACCTCTCTCACTGGTCGCATAAGGCCTAACTCCCGGTCTGTTATTATTGCAGTCGGGCTGACAGTCCCCAATAACAGATCTCTCAACTTCTCCATCACCCACAAATAACTGGAGTAAGATTCATCCATCAAAATCGCATATCCAATAAGGAAATTCATGTTTGCTGGTGTGACCCCAATCATTTCGAACAAAGGCATCTTATACTTGTTCGTCTTGTAAGTCGAATCCATGCAGATAACGAAAGGATATGTCCGCAACAACTGGACTGACGTCGGATGTGCCAAAAAAGCGTGAGTGACGACATCAGTTTCTGGATCCGCCATAATCCAATGTAAGTACTCACACTGCACTGCTTGGTAGAGAAACTGCTGGACGGGATTCCGATCTTCAGATTTTGTCCTCCTCATGTAATCTCTGAAATTATAAATATGCCTTTGATTTGGATTGTCCTCCGGGAATTTTTCTTTTACTGCCTTCAAGATGTTCCGTGGTTTTGCTTGCGCCTCTGTCATATCACGAACAATCTTCTTCGCCCCAGAACTTAGACCACTAATTTGACGATGACCCTCTGGATAAACTGCCAGTCTGTGGTTGTGATGTCCGTGAGCACTATTAAAAACCAAAACCCATCCATCACGATCTCGTCGCTCCACCACTTTTATTAAGAAACGGCAACCGCAACCCTTTCTTTTGGTGTTTCTTCGAAGTGCAGTATCCATATCCCGAGACTCCATTTGATTTCGCCGGTCGCATCTCAAATAACAATCCATCCGACTATCTGATCTTGTTTTGTACGATGACACGACCAAAAAAAACCCAGCTCCGATAGCTACTTGTTTGGCCCATTTACATGCTTCATCGATTGTTGCAAAGATTTGTGTAGTTTGAAATAACTCATTGTAATCCACTCCATCACCACCGAAATCTGGAACCTACAAAAATAAAATCAAAATTAAAAAAAATTAAAAAATAAATTCGAAATTAAAAAATTTCAAAAATAATGTCGAAATTAAAAAAACAAAATCAAAATCAAAAAAAAAAAAAAAAATAGGCGTCTGTGTTACACGCCTGCCCCATGGATGGGGCGTCTGTGTTAAACGCCTTCCCCAACGGTAAGGCGTCTGCGTAGGACGCCTGACCGAAGGGAAGGGCGTCTACTACAGACGCCTTACCCATGGGGAGGACGTCTACATAAGACGCCTATCCCATGGGGGAGGCGTCTGCGTTAGACGCCTAGTCCATGGGGAGGGCGTCCTACGCAGACGCCCTCACCATGGGGGAGGCGTCTAATGCAGACGCTCGGCCCAAAATTTGCCCCGCGCCAGGCTTACCTCACCCGATGCATCACCCTCGTCAGACATTTTCGTGGTGTTTTTACTGATAAATTATGAATATACAAGACCATATGCCTTATTTATAGACACGGGACGATATGGGTATTAAATATATTGTTAAGGGCAATTTGGTAATTTCAAGGGACGATTTAAGTAGTTTTGGGGCGACGTTTAGTAGTTCCCTATTTTTAACTTGTAGCTTATGGACGTTGTTTGTTTTATGTTTTGCGTGTTCTATTATATATTGTTATTTTTTTTTGGAAAATAACCCTCCATTTATTGAATAAGAAAATAAAAGAATATCCGTACAACTGTACAAGAGAATTCGATCGGTTCACTATTGTCCACCTAAGTTTTTATAAGTTTTGCAGATGTGAATGACAAACCAAATTTAATATAAGATTGAAACATGTTGTTCAAACTTTCAGGGTCCACCAACTCATATAGTTCACACATACACAGAGATAAATAACCATTTGCTCATATGAGTGTTGGTAAAATAGTCTCTTGGAGCACCCACGATCGTGAGAGATCGTGGGATTAAACAATTGGTTTTTCCCAGCGTCAGCCACACAATCTCCGCGTCGTGTGGGAATATTTTTAGACGGCAGTAATTCAAGGTCATAAGAAAATAAAGGGTTAACTTTTCAACTTTATTTTTTTGTCAAAACTCTTTATTTTTCCAAAACTATCATTTTCACTACTAATTAATTACAATAGTAGCATTCTCTTCAAGTTAAAGTTTGAGCAAGAGAAACCCATCATTTTAACCCTCACTTTCCTTTCTTCCATCATCTCTAAAAATATTTCCCCTCTTAAATGTTTTGTTTTGTTGAAGTTATGAGATTCAATGTTTAAGACAAAGATAACTTTAGTTGTTCATATTTTTATGGTTTTTTATCCTAATTTCGTGAATTTCGTTGAACTCATGATTTTAATATCTAGAAACAATTCTGAAAATGTAGTTTTCATTCTGATTAAATAAGTTTCGTATGTTATTAGAGCTTAATAACTCAATGATAATGATTGATGAAATAAGTGTTGATTTTTCTATACTTGTATGTAGGGGTGAAACTTTGTGTCCGAAATCCGTCAATCCGACCGACTCCGTATTCGAAATCAAAAAAATTATCCGAGAAAAAAAAATCTGCAACCGAATTTGTATTCGGATATAAACATCCGTAAAAAACGAAGCGAATATGGATATTGGTACATCCGATTCGAATAATATCCGGTTCGTATTTTATATGCACATATAAATAAAAAATACAATATATATGAATTAAATTATGTTATTTATATTATATTTAATATTTTTTCATGTAGGCAAAAAATAAAGGCTGAAATTTATTCTTGTTTAGATCAATCAAAAAATGTTTTTAAGTCTATTCAGATTTTTTAACGAATTCTGATATCCTCGTTCGGAATGGATTTTAAACTTAATTCGTATGCGAATTTATTCGAATTCGGATCCGAATTCGACGGATACGAATTCGGATCCCTTTCTCATACATTCGAACGGATTCGAATTCGGATTCGGATTCGAGAAAAAAAACGGATACGAATTCGGATACTGGCACATCCGCTTCGTATCCGCTCCGTTTTCACCCCTTGCAAGGAATTTCAGAATTAGATGTTAAGCATGATTTTATAACTGTAATTTGTCTATGATGTATTAACAAATATTTTTGGCTTATGGAATGCATTCACAACCTTTTAGTCAATTATTAATAGATAATTTAGGATTATAAAATGCATTCACAACCTTCCATTATTAGTCGATTTCAAATATGGACATGCTCATGACACAACCTCCAATGGTAATCACTTAAACCATTATCTTTAACTTTGTCTTATTTTTTTTCCGGAGAAGATGATGTCCGAATGACCTTGTTCTCCTCTGACGATGTGCACTATATGTTTGACATTTGGATTCCTTATTCATTGGCCAGTTTGAAAAGTATAGTGAAAAGTCTTGTGATTTTATAACTGTAATTTGTCTATGATGTATTAACAAATATTTTTGACTCATGGAATGCATTCACAACCTTTTATTCCATTATTAATAGATAATTTAGGATTATAAAATGCATTGACAACCTTCCATAATTAATAGATTTCAAAGATGGACATGCTCATGACACAACCTTGGAGGATCTTCAGTTATTTATTTCTTCCCAATGGTAAATTGGTAATCACTTAAACCATTATCTTTAACTTTGTCTTATTTTTTTTCCGGAGAAGATGATGTCCGAATGACCTTGTTCTCCTCTGACGATGTGCACTATATGTTTGACATTGAGATTCGTTATTCATTGACCAGTTTGAAAAGTCTAGTGAATGATGACAAACACAAGTTAAAATGGACAAATACACAGTTTAAAATAAACACGTCTATAACTTAAAATGAAAAGACCAACAACTTAAAATGAATCCGTCTATAACTTAAAATGAAAAGACCAACAACTTAAAATGGACATACTTAATGATGATACCTATCTCTCCAAGATTGGTGGTTTTTAACACTCCAAAGAATGAGTTTGTCTGGATCGATCTTGGAATTTATGTGTGGACATTAGTTTGTATTAAATAATAAAAATGTAAAAAAAAGTTCAGACAAAATGCATGAGTTGGAAGGGGACAAAATGCAAAGAACTCTCAAAGTTCTGACAAAATCCGACTTCTTCATGCTTCATTCCGATACGATATCCGATATTATTCCAATTGTTTGCTCAAAAGGTGGGGCCAAGTCACATGCATTAACTAATAAACTTCAATTAGCCAAAAAAGACAGACCAAGGAGTTTGTTAGAGATTTAGTACTACTACATTTTACAAGCCAAAAATATTAATAATGGAATCAAGGCCGAAGGATGTGCAAACGTGTATATCCAACAGCCATTTCTTTTATTTTAGAAACATAAACGTCCTAATCAACTGATAACTACTTGACAGTGATGAGCTAATCATATGAGTATTCCCATCATTAATTACACAATATTCTTTTATTCATAGGAATATTCATGAGCATAGAGACAATGATGGGGATGGCCTCCATTTCCAGTGGAAGGAAGCAAAAGATTTGGAAACGGATTATTGTGCTAGTGATGGAAGGATGAGACAACCATCACACTCTTATGCATTAACGAAGCAAAGGCATAAATCCATAATCACACATGATTAGTAGGAGTGGGATTTCGGAACATGTGTGTAGATGGCATATTTTGCTGTTGTTGTCCTGTTTTAGGGTCATAATAGAGTGTTTCTTCCTTGGATTTGTAACTTATGCTTGTTGCACTATAATTCCATTATTTAGTACTCAAAGAAGGTAAGTTCTTGGTGTCTTACGAAAACCTCCACAAAAATCTAGATATATATGCTCTACCAACTCACTTACCTGTCATTCTTTCATCCTCATATTTTATCTCACCATCAATACAAAAGATGGGGTCTTATGTTATTTCAATTCCAAATTTTCTCCAATTTGAAGCGAATCAAGAATGTTAGGTTAATTTAACTTTAGAAACATACTTCCTTCAATCTTGAAATATTGTCCGGATAATTCATAAAGCCACATGTGCATACTCTATAATTCAAGATGAAACCAAAGTTTTTAGTACTTAGTATCTTAACCCTTGAATTTGAAAATTCTTTTGATTATATTTATACTATTCTATTTATTGACAGATAGACTTTAAAAGTTTTAAGTAAACGTTTAGTCATTGTATAACTGTATTTCATAAAAGTAGTTGTCAAACACTAGATATACGTAATTCAACACGAGGTTACAACTAAAAAGTACATATAAGAAATTGAAGAATATCTAAGATATTCTGAATTATAAAAGGATATTGATGATACTTCTAAGAGTGTTTATCTATTTGGAGAACAATATTTAAGAGACTATATCCATTAAATGTCTTGTTACAAAAGAAATAGTTGACTAAACCAATTTTTTATTTTAATAAAAAATTAAGACAAAATTAAATATTCAAGTAAATACGGGAGAAATTTCGAGATATACTCCCCTCAGACTTGGCATGTCCGAGTGGTCCTCACATCTCGGGTCTGCCAAACCTGAGGGGTGCCCCACGCCTCAGATTTGGCAAATTCTAGGCGTGAAGACAATTATGATAAAGCAGGCAGACCGTGTTAGATCCTAACCCAACGTTTGGGTGCTAATGGTGTTTAGGAGGAGTATAAGGGGTGTTTGCATTGGGAAGGGGTGGTGACGTCATGGGTGTGGTGGGGGTGTAGAAGAGGGATGGTGATTAGATGGAGGTATGGGTTGGGGTGGCTTTAAGTGGAGAGAACCACCACTCACCTTCCTCTTTTGTCTTCTTCTTCAACTCCTTCCATTTCCTTTGCACTCACCTCTCTCCCTTTTTCGGCGGACCAGGGGAGGTGGCATAATCTCCGGCGTGATCGCGGCCCTGAGGTGCGTGGAGTTCGGGAGAGGAAGACGTCGTGCGTGGAGTTGCTATTGGAGGACGTCGAGTGGATTTCTGACGAGCTCCTTCTCGGAAGAGAGGTATGCTGGTTCAATAGATGCATTTTGTTTTGCTCGCATTTGTGGTGTGAAGTAATGACTGATCGGCAGTGGTCGGAGACGTCGCCGGCGTTGTGATTGCAACAAGATAGACCTAACTCGGCTAGGTAGCTGCCGGCCAACGGTCGACCGGTGCCTCCGGGTGCTCGACCGAATGTAGTGTAAATGCCTGACTTTAACCAACAACGGTCGAACGATGCCTTGTGGCGGTCGACCGGTTGAGCATAGGTTGTTGGGTCGGAGGAATGCATGTTGCTTTTTGGTCGACCGGGACCCCTGAGTCGGTCGACCGTTGCTTTCTGGACATGTCTGGATAGAACGTTGACTATCTAAATGGTCGACCGCTTTTGACTTTGTCCGACCGGTAACTTAAGTAACTTAATAATTGTTCAACTGATTAGTTAATAGTGTAGGATCGTGAGAGTCTCTAATTCTAATCACTTTTAACCCAAATTACATACTTGTTTAATGATCAAAGATATGCAGCAGAATTTAAAACTAAACAAGCAAGTAAAGGAATGGAAAATGCAAACCACAATAGAGACGAGGGATTTTACAAGAGTTCGGCACCCCACCTGGGTCCTAATCCTCTCTTGTAAGCTCCGCTCGGATCACCGAGCTCCGCTCTCGACCTCACTAACCACTCCCTGTTCCAGGCCGGGAGAGAACGCCTTTACAACACAAGCACCGCAAACACCCTCGCTTGCTTGACCTTCTTCCTCTCACAATCCGAGAGGGAACACTTCGGGCTTTCACCGAAATCCTTGCTTCTTAAACAAAAAATGAGTGAGACAACACTCTCTAAATATTGAGCATACTTTGAGTATGATTTGGATATGATCAAATGTCTTAGAGTGTAGGATTGGGAAAATTAGAGCTTGGGAGTTTCTCTCTAGTGTATATGACAAATGGAAGTGTGAGAGATATGTGATTGTATCAAGGGAACACCTATTTATAAACTCCTAAGGTATTATAGCCATTGGGGATGAATTAGGTAAAGATTGTGTAAGATACACAAAACAGAAACTGACACGACCCAATTCTGAGTAAGTTTGGTCGACCGGATCGGGTTGTTCGGTCGACCATTGGGCAATTTTGGACTCGGTTCGGTCGACCATTAAAAGAACGCTCGTCCGCCAAAGGCTATAATCTAGGTATACTTAAGTGATCGGTCGAACACCGAGATCAGTTTGGTCGACCGATTCACACCAGGCACTTTGGGGTTGACAAACAAGATCATATTCGGTCGACCGAAACAAGGTCCACGGTCGACCGAAAACCGACAGACACTTTGGGTTTGTCAAGGAACATATGTTCAGTCGACCGAACAAGGTCCTCGGTCGACTGATAGGAAAATACATTTTTGGGGTATTTGGAAAAATACGAATACGACTGTTGGGTATAATACGACAAAACAAACGGTCGGAAAATACGTTAACTCGGTCGACCGAAAAGGTCTGGACGGTCGACCGAACTTGGGCAGTTAAACACTAACAAGATATATGATCACTCGGTCGACCGAACGGTCTGTTTCGGTCGACCGAATGTGGGCAGACTGTTCACGTTTTGGTTTAGTATTTTCCGGTCTAAGTTTGGGTGATCTATTGAAGTCCAAATTATATGAAATTCCGTGTGTGACTTCTATAGGGAACCTAGTGTGTGCTTGAGTAGTTTTTAGCTCAATTATGCTCAATTACACAAAGTTCTTACGACTCAAGGAAATACAAATTACATGTCTTCAAATGAGCTTGATTACATGTCTTCAAATGAGTCTTGATCACCTGTAGAGGTTAGCACAAAGCAATATATATGCAATGCAACATATGTGCTACTCTACATGATCACAATTAAGATTAGGTTGATTAAATCATCAAAACATAGATTAAGGCCAAAAAGCCAACAAATAGTTCGACCGATTCATGACTAGAAACTTTTTGGTTGCCCCTGGTAGTTTTCGATCGACCGAGACCCCTGAGTCGGTCGATCGTTTGACTTGTATGATTTTGACCGAGTCTGGTTTTTGAGCACGTATTGGTCGACCGGTTTATATGATTGTTCGACCGCTTGTGCTCGAGCTGACATTCCCAGTCCTAGTAAAGTGCCAACTCTGTTCACGGAAACCTGTGTCCTCGCCTAGTGCGTGAACCAGGAGGTGACAGTGGGTGCATTGACTGTGTCTGCCCAGGGACCACCGAGTGCATTATGGTGAGTACTTGGGATGTGTCACATTTGTTGTTAGACTGTGGCGTAAAGAAATATTATGATAGTTTCTGTAGAGTAGTAGACCTGAGGGATCACGAATTCCAATGTATGATGATGTATGGCACTTGGAGCATAATGACCAGGTGAACTTCAGTCCGGTTACCGTCTGATGTTGTACCGAACATATGTTGTACTGTTCGATGTTGTGTCGGACGTATGTTGTACCGCCGATGTTCCGGCGAAGATGTTGTCGACGATGTTCCGGTTATAATGTTGCCGATGTTGTTCCGGCATAATACCTCAGTTGGTCACCTACTGAGTGATTGATGGACCGACCTAAGCGACGACTCTGTCGGTGTGGTGTTAACCACGATGATTCAGATATGATTCTTATGACGCGAAAGTGCAGACTGAAAGGAATGTGTTCTAAAAGTTTTATTTTTATATGTCAATTATTATGAATTGAATGTACAAGCATTTTGTTGCTTGATTATTGTAATCATCTTTTGGAAGTGTTAAGGAAGAGACTCTTGGTCCTTAACCGTAGAGCTCTAAAAGATAATGATTTACATAAATCAAAAGTTATTCACAACCATGGTAATTAACATAGAACATTAATTACCGAGATAAGATTGTCTTACATTAATTAACGTGGTTTGATCGAATTTTCCAGGGACTTTTTGTCTTACAAATTCAGTCTACCGTCTAGTTCACGGTCCGACTGAACCTGTAAAATCTTAACCAATCAGTCGACCGTTTGGTAATTTTGGTCGACCGTTCGGAACGATCTGTCTTGAATTATTAAGAGAATAATGTTGATCATGGGCCGCATTTATTCCAATTATGGTCAAACGTGTTTAAGGATGATTATGTGTCAAATGATGATTGGTTTATAGGAGAGAAAAACAAGAGATCATAGCTAGAGAATAATTCATGATGTGGGTGACTTGGGAGGCTATAAATAAGTCCTCTCACCTACTTGTTTGAAGGGCAATGCAAAATTCTCTCTCCCCCTAATCTCTCCACTAATCCATCCAAAATTTCTTAATTATTTTGAGCTCTTTGGAGATTAATTCTCGTGGATTTTTAGAAGGATTATTAACTAGATTCTAAGCTTAATTAGAGATTGATTAGCTAGCTCATTTCTCTTTAATCGTGTTTAGAGTTTGGTGAACACTTGGAGGGAAACGACGGAGAATTCAACGGGCAACGCATCTCCGGATCTTCATAAATGTTTTAGAGAACCTTTGGGTATGATTCTCTCTTCCTTGTTTGTTTTCATATATGTGGATATACATGATATTAGAATAAACAGAAAACTATGTACATGAAATCAATGAAAATATGAAATCGATCATGTATGCATGTATTAAAAAAAATTAAAATATACACATACATAGGGACACAAAATCCTATACGGACGCCCCTCATCGAACCCTTGGATTGTGTAGTCGCGTGTGGGGTGCGTTGCGTACTGTCCGTAAGACCGTATGTGCCTACGGTAGTGTTGGCTTTTGGGCCTTAATCTATGTTTTGATGATTTAATCAACATAATCTTAATTGTAATCAATGTAGAGTAGCACACATATTGCATAGCATATATATTGCATTGTGCTAACCTTTACAGGTGATGAATACTCAAGGAAGAAATGAAATAAAGTCAAGACATGTAATAAAGCTCATTTGAAGACATGTAATCTTGATTTATTTTGAGTCTTAGGAACTATGTGTAATTGAGCATACTTAAGCTAAATAACTCACATACACACTAGGCTCCTAATAGAAGTCACACACAAAATCTCACAATATTTGGACTTCAATAGGTCACCCAAACTTAGACCGAAATTCACTAAATACGTCTGCCAGAGTCTATTCGGTCGACCGTTCAGACTTTCGGTCGACCGTTTGTTTCCTTTAAGTTAGAGTGAATTTTACTACCCGGTCAGTCGACTGTTCCGACCTTTTTGGTCGATTGAATAAACATATTCTTCTGACCGTTGGGGTTGTCGTATTATACCAACGGTATTCTAATTATTCATCCATACCCCAAAATACAATTGTCCATAGGTCTACCGTTGACCTGTTTCGGTCGACCGAACATATATCTCTCGAAAGAAATCCAACTGCCTGATAGTTTGTGGTCGACCGTGGACCTTGTTTCGGTCGACCGAATTTGATCATATTTGTCAACCCTTAGAGCCTGTTAATATTCGGTCGACCGAACCTATCTCGGTATTCGACTGTTAATTTAAGTGTACCCAAGTTATAGCCAATTCCCAGTCGACCGTTCCCTTATCGGTCGACCGAACCTTGTCCTAAATTGCCAACCAGTCGACCGTTCCACCTGATTCGGTCGATCGAACTTGTTTTGAATTGGGTTCTGCAGGTTTCTGTTTTGTGTATCTCACTCAAACCTTACCCAACTTAACCCCAACGGCTATAACACCTTAGGAGCTTATAAATAAGTATTCCCATGACACAATTAGACAACTCTTCCAATTCCTACTTGTCATATACACTTAAGAGAAAGCTTCAAGTCTTCCATTCCCCAAATTCTACTCTCCAAGCTATACTTCCACATCTAAATCAATTCCACATCATAAGCTAAGTGTGCTCAAGTTAGAGAGTGAGTGATCCACTCAAACTTCCTGTTATAAAGAAGCAAGGACTTCGGTGAAAGCCCGAAGTGTTCCTCTCGGATTTTGAGAGGAAGAAAGTCAAGCTATCGAGGTTGTTCGCGTTGCTTGTGGTGTAAAGGCTTAATCTCGGCTCAGAACGAGGTTGATAGTGAAGACGTGATCAGAGCTCGAGGGAGATCGAGCGGAGCTTGCAAGAGATGAAGTAGACGGCAGGTCAAACCTCTATAAAAATCCGATGCCTTCTTTGTGGTTTGCTGAATTTACTTTGCTTGCTTGTTTAAGTTTTAATTTCCGCTGCATATTTGATTGTTAAGCAAGTAGAGTTTGTTTAGGGTTAAAAGTGATTAGAACTAAACCACATTCACGATCCTACATGTAGTAGGTCTCCGATGAAGACCCGATGATGATTGTGGGACTGATGTCCAGATTTACCCTTTAAGGGGAATTGTTTCCTTATTGTTGATGACATGACATGTCACTAGTATGATAAGTTCATTTTATTGTATTGTTGCATTAATATATGCGAGTTTGACATATGTGGTTTCCTTATGGGAAACTCAGACATTATTGTTTTATTCATGTTTCAGGACCACAATAGATTCTGTTGGGTAGTGACAGTGGGCACACACATTTTGGGGCCAACATCATCTTTAAACTATTCGAGATTGTCATGATTACCTGTATTTCTTTCGTTGTATTGATGTAATCATGTATTTTGACGCACTCTGTTGTAATTGGTGCATCAAGTGTTTATTTATTTGAGTAATATTCCCGCTTGTTAATATTTATTGTTAAAATTTATTGCTATTCTGGGATGTTACAAACCGTGCCTTGCTTCTTCCACAGTTCTAATAGCAAATTTTTTGATCTATTTCATTTCCACCTTGTTAATACTTAATTTTTTGGTGTTGACAAATTTTTGATCTGCCAGACTCAGTTTCTGATATTCGAGGTAATTTTTCCTCTTATTTTGAATCATCTCTATTGAATAGTTAGTAATTTTGTAAAACAATCAAGCACTTTTAGTATAAAATTGATGAAAAAACACTGCATTATTGTAGATTAACGGAAATGATTATGATAAGCGTGTACTTTAGGGGTGATATAACTCAAAATGCAAGACATTTGTGTGGAATACATAATAGACCCAAGACTTACACTTTCAGCGAGCGAAAATGTGACCTTAGAAGAAATTAAGAGTTGGATTTACCAAGGTCGACATGTCGTAGAATCTCACTACTCGATTGATATTCAATGTCGAGTCAACATTGCACTGATATGTTACTTTTATTTCAATGTGATGTCCGTATATGAAAAGAGCTCCTGAAGAATAGCCTATAATATGGCATATTCGAAAATGAGATGGTCGAGCTATATGTCAAGTTGAATCCTTTGGAGATTGGGTGGAATGCTGAGATGTTTGTGGGTAGCCAACTCGATAGTACATGGCCCACAGTTGACATTATATGTTGCAAACACCAAAGCAAAAACAAGTCGGCCTGCGAGTAGAAATTTTGATTTGAATCAACAAGAAAGAACAAACTTCGAGCCGATATCGACCGAGGATGAAGAAGAAAATGATCACACACACACCTAATACATCACATAATCACATCACCTTCTTCTCCACCCCCAAATGGGGATTGACTACTCACTAATCATTAAACTATAAACTACATTAAGAAAATGAAATATTCTAATTACTTCTACTAAGATAAAACAATGTTAAGCTAAGCAAACAAGAATTAAAAGAGATGACAACATTAAAACAAACTCTAAAGAATTATTTTATTTACATGACTCACATTACAAATATTCTTCTCCACTTTGAGTTTTGCTCTAAGACTTACTCCAAGTAGAGAGAATGTCACCAAACAATTGGTGAATACAAAAGAAGAGGAAGAGTTCTATTTATAGTCATGAAGAAAGGTAATCCGGGACAATCCCCCGGTATGGGACTAAAACCAAAATATAAATGGACATAAAACAACATAACCAATGACCCAATTTAACCGTGAATGGTTTGGACCAATTTGGACCGCCAATTGGCGGTCTGGAATGGTTAGATCGCGTTTGGATTTCGGCGACTCGTTTCTGACCTGATTTCTTGATGTTTGATGAACCCGATTTGGTTGTTGATGTTTGGGTCCGGTTCTAATTGCCAAAATACTCCTCATTATGGTGTGGAGCTTCTTGATTTGCTCATTGATCCTTTTGGTTTACATTCGGGTCCTTTTCTCTCGTATCTCAGTACATACGTCCTGCAATTCAGTCTTTTTTCCTTGCTTTTAAGTCCTTTTTGAGTCTTTTCTTCCCAAACATGTTTATTCCTGAGACTTAAACATAAAACTCGTTACGTAGTATTGCTTAAGCTAAGAATGAAGGATATAAGACACAAATATATGCATGATATGATGTCAATCTGTTCTCCCCCTCGAACCTTCCAAGCCCGAGGGGTGCGAGCCCCTTGGGCCTTCCAAGCTCGATGGGTGAGGACCCCTTCGTCTTGCCAAGCCCGAGGGGAGTATACACACTTCAGAGTCTATCTCAAAATTTCTCTTGCATTTACCTTAATATTTAATTTTGTATTAAATTTTTATTAAAATAAAAAAATTCGGTGACTAAACTTAATAAAGGGAGATTTTGCTCACTTGTCTAATTAAACTAAAGAAGTCGACTATGAGTTCTTCATTCCATTTTTAGTTAGAAGTGTACGTGCAATATTTCTATACTTATTTTCTTTTGAGTTGAATTTTGTACTATAGTTTAGCTTATGCAAACCAATCATAATACCCTAAAAAAATCTCTCATTTTTTTAATTTTATGGGTTGTATGAGTTAGTCTCTTATTTTGGTGAGTACCGTTGATTTAAGAAAGATAGAGAATTAAGTGATCACATCGACGGAAGTAATTTGAAAATTGGATATATGATTCATTTAAGTTTGTCAAACATCAACGTAGTTTTTAATTGGTAACACATAATATTAAGAGATACTAGACTTTGAATTTAAGAATATGGAAGGTGTAAATGTTTCATTCAACATTCCTATTAATATAGACATCTCACTACTAAAACCTATATTTCAAAAATCAAGATATATTTGAAATTGAATTTTCTATTGAATGAATACAAATTTAAGTCCATATAAATTTCCTAATATTACTCATGCATTTTTCTCAAAAAACATATATAGCAATTCTCTATATTAATATGTGAACGTAAGTAGTGAACCCCGTAAAAATGCAGTATAAACAACCTGATGTCTCTTTTTTGAGACATAATTTGCCTGATCTCTCTAACTAAATGTGCAAAATTAATAAAGGTGACCCCATGACCAAGACCCAATTGAGTACCAAATATATGAAACGTTAAAATAATAAAAAACCCAACATCGACCTCATCTAATCCGAAGGTTTTCTCAACATTTGGCTTTAGGTTTGTCATGTGAAGAGTGCTGTCTGTTTTCTACCACTGAGAGGAGATTTCTTGCGGCAATGTCTTTCTTCGTTGGGGTTCTTGTACTACAAGCATAAGAGGGCCCCTAGCTAGAACCCTAGCATCTTCCCAGGGATTGTGACTTCTTAATCCACAAGCCCAACATGATAGATAGGCGCAATTAAAATGTAATCTTAATTACAACCTGTTTCCAACATGAAACAACTGCATTCATGCATGAAATCACGGTTCGAATCAAACGTGGCATGTTACAGTGCAATAAAACAAGTTGTGTCCCGTGACACATCACCCAAACAATGTAGAATGGTTTTATGTCATAAGTTGATATATATATGCGCATATTATAATGTTCTTAAATTCCCCTAATATTTGCAACATATTTTTTTACCCTCTTTTTCTATGTTTAGGTTGCTTTTCTAGTGATGTATCCCTCCCATCTATATAATGACATCCACACTCCAAATGAGACCTCAAACCAAACTTCCATCAACTAAGCCTTACCAACCACAAGGAAGTCTCTCTGTCTCTCTCTTTCTTTTCCCACACTTTTCTCTCCTACAAATTCATCAAGAAATTAATCAACACCATGGGGTTGAGGGACATAGAATCCAAGCTACCACCAGGGTTTAGGTTCTACCCAAGTGATGAAGAGCTTGTGTGCCACTACCTTTGCAAAAAAATCAGCAGGGAGATGGTTTGGGAGGGGACAATGGTGGAAGTGGACCTTCACACTTGTGAGCCATGGGAGCTTCCTGGTTGGTCTTCTAAACATGTCCATGTCAACTACTACATTTGCCCTTTATACGTACATTAATCCAAATTTAGTACACAACATATACTCTACTTAAGTACCTTTCCATGTATTACCTCTCACACTTGTTGTTTTCTATAAGAAATTTACACATGCATGCTTGTCAAAAATTCTGATTCTCACATTAAAATAGACCACCTTTTATCACACCATTTGGCCAGGACCACTATTAATTTCCTATATGAATACGTACGTAGGTTGGAGAATCTTTATCAATAATAATAATGTTAAATATCTACTAAACAACAGCATTAAGTATTATTAGTTAATCTGAACGAGGTCATGCATACACCAAATATAAGATAATATGGTTTCTAATCGATTGCGTATAGTCATGGTTTACGCCTAGGCTTGATGTGCATAAGCAACAATATTTTCTTGTTTTTTGCATGCATGATTGCACTATACATATTATTGGATGGTTGGCCTTATATGTGCATGTGGTCTGAAAGAATTCCGAGACGTGGCTCTCTTAATTTGTGCTGGTATTGCTCTATATTAGACTGACGTGTATGCCTTTGTACATATATAGCTAGGAAGCTTTCTTGTATCGAGATTAAAGCCAATATATAGCACAGTGTGTAGATAGATATATGGATAAATAGTGTTTATTGCTTAAGGTATAGCTAGCTTTCACATGGAGCATTATTTTGTGGACGTGCCAATATGCATATCCTGATATTTTGATTACAAGGTTTTGACCTACTTCATAGTATACGTCATTAATTAGCGTATATGTCACCACCAATGGTACACACATGAAGACTGATAGACATAGACATAACAAAATATGAATTTGCTTGCTTAATCAGGAGTGCTTTATACTTTGCGTTAAAGTTTTTCTTTGGCCATATATATTTTTCCCTACATGTGGGTCTCGATTTTGATTTAGTATACACATACGTTTGAACTCTTTCTTACGACAATTTTTATGTTCCTTTCACCAATCATGGTAAACGGACCAAATTGAAAACAACCAAATTGGTATTTTCAATATGTATGAATGAATCTTGAACAAATATAAGGCGGCGCAGAGGTTACTAATTTGAGAATCAATAAATAGTTGGAAAAACAACATCACTTTGGTGAATTTCAGTATCTTTTTTTTTGTTGAAAAAACAATATGATCTTCGTTGTTTCTAGTAAGAATCTCATAACTTACATGAGAACTAATTTAGATACTTTTCCTATACACCCACATGGATGGATTGATTTACTTAATCTACTTGTACTCTGGTAATTTCATATGATTTCTAGTTAGTGATGTTTATGTCTTGTTGTTTATTAACATGACTAGATATAGCAAAGCTGACAGCAAGCGAATGGTACTTCTTCAGCTTCCGCGACCGGAAATACTCAACCGGTTCGCGAACAAACCGTGCGACCAAGACCGGGTACTGGAAGGCCACCGGAAAGGATAGAATCGTTCATGATCCTTCAACACAAGCTGTTGTTGGAATGAGGAAGACACTGGTGTTCTACCATGGAAGAGCTCCCAATGGACTCAAGACTGCTTGGGTCATGCACGAATTCAGATTGGAAACCCCACATATGCCTCCCAAGGTTAGTTAATTCATCTCTAAATATATTGAGGAGTGTCAAGTTTATGTCAACTATTTCATGGGTATTAGGTATTTCCCCTTGATATGTACATATAGAGTGTTCTTGTGCTTGGCTTGTTAAACATAACTAACTAGCTTAATTAGTTGAGATGAAGATTGTGGATTGACTTGCATGTTTTGGTTAAGGTCAGCAGAAGTTGGCCTTGAGATAAGATTAATGATGAACTGAGTGATTGGTTTACTTACAAGATAACTTAGACGACGTCTTCTTTACTTACTACTATTTAGATAAGGACGGGATCCCATTTTACTGTTGTTCTTTTTCCCCTCTATTATGCATTATTTGCAAATTTTAAATGAAAAGTGTTTGTTATCAAAATAGTTGTTGATGTAATTGAATTCGTTATTAGGGAAATTTCAAATGTTGGATGAGTTTCTTGTGGTCCTTAACTTTATTTTAACACAAATAAATTGTGAGACAATTATTTATATTTTTGTCTACTATAAAAATCCTCTTTAAGATACTATGACCTCCTAACTTGTAGCAGAAAATTATTATTGTTGTTGTTGTTATACATTATTGTTATATATAATTATCGTTTTTCTCATCATAGGGATAGGGTGTTCTTGTTCCTTGTTTTTTCTCACTACTTCATGAAATCCTTTACTGCATGCTAGTATCCAGATTAGCTATATACGTTTCACCTAAATAGAAAACACGTTGGTAGCCTTTCAGTTGATTCTAAAATCGGCAACTAATAATCGGAGGGCCGCATCAATCAATAAAATGAATGTGTCTATTCCAAATTTCTCATTCATCTCTTGTCAGTTTTATCTTAAAATTTTTTGATAAGGTGTTTTATCATAATAATTTGGAACCTAAAGATAACCAAACTGGAATTAACTTGCATAAACCAATCAAATAATTGTGACTTGCTTATAATTAAGCTTTAAGTCTAACATCAATTTACATATTAAGACCAACTCTATTATTAGCTGATTATATTGGCATTTGATGTTGCACAGGAGGACTGGGTGCTTTGTAGAGTCTTCAACAAGAGTAAGGAGGAGAGAATAGAAGAAGACAACATGCAAGACACCTACATTAATAACTTCACTTCTCCAACCATTATGGACTCCTCCCTCCCAAACTATCCCCACCAATCAACCCCACCTCCCTGCGGACTCGGCCTGCTTGCTCAACCCGAATGCTACATACCGAACCCCTACACCAACATGTCACTTTTGCAACACAACTTCCATGGTCTCCCCACCTATGACATGCCCAACACTTCCTCCTTCGGCTCGCGACTCGGCGATGAGTATGGCTTCCTAATGGAATTGGAGTTGGAAGAATATGACATTGGAGGAGGGGCTTCTTCTAGTGGATATGGAATTGCTTTCTCTGAAGACCTTGATGTTGATGCTTAATGTGTTACTTACTCCGGTTCTGTTTGTGTACATTTGGTGATTAGTTTAGTAGTTTGATTGGTGTTAATTTGGATTAGGAAACTTGTGAGTGATGTTTACGCACACTGCCACAAAATTTGTATATAGGAATGTTGTTGCTTTTTTCTCCCTTGCATAACCAATTTAATTGAGTATACGTTGGTCAGATATATTTCTGATGTGACGTATCATGCATGGATATGTAGATTTCTTTTCAAGAAACAAAGTTATTTTTATCATCCGAGTATAATAAGTTGATGCATTGTTATATAACCAGGAAGGCTACGTTAGTTCTCTATTTCTTTTTTAACGTTAATATATAGATGTTATAAGCATATATCTAGGAACCCTCCAATTTGACATAAACTTTTCAACTTAGACCATCCTAACAAATCCTACTAAGTGGAACTTTATATAATTAGCAAGGGTTTATCGTTCTTTCTTGAGTACATCATGACGTCTTATATATGCGTAGAAACTGAGGTTTAATTTTAAAGTGGTTACAAAAGATAGAATTGGATGCATTTGGTTGATGTAGATATAGTGTCATACGTATATATCATATAAAAAAAATTATACCGATTTATTTGAGAGATAATAGTGTAATTATCATCTTCTATTCAAATCAATATTCTATCAAGACTAAAGAACTCATTAACTATCACATGCATGCAACGAAGAAGAAGAAAAAAATATCAAAACAGAAACAAGATTTAAAACAAAACACTGTAGAAAGCACGAAAACATCAACACCACATAAATAAAGGTTGAACATACACCAAAGAACTCCGATATTTACAAAAAAGGAAAATTGGAATTTTCATTCCCTCTTTTGCCTTTTTCAACATTTTATCTACTAAATTGTAATCATACTTCATAATGCGACCTAATTCGCTTTGTTTTTTTTTTTTGAATAACCATATTTTTGTTGGTTCACGCGAACGGGTCAAATTAACAATCACGACACTAGTAAGTATTTCTCGCTTGTTGCTTGCTCATTAGTTCGTTCATTTACGTAATACATGTAAATGGCAAATCCTGTGAAACCCTTAGGCTCAGGCACATCGATTAGGCTTCGGGACTAGGCCATAGGATGAGAACGAAGGGCTTGCATGTGTGTGTGAGGGATATATATGGTAAACGCAAAGGATCCACAGAAGCAGATCAACGAGGTATTATCTCTCACTGCTGGAAAATGCAAGTACCAAGTCCCACTTATTACGCTGGATTTTGTGCACGACGTAATACGAGTCCTACCACGTCGGTTTCTAAGAAACCAGCGTGAATGTTCGCCATACAATGTCGATCGAACAACCGACGTGTATATATGGATGAACCACGTCGGTTTGATAGGAAACTTCTTTTGCAATTGCAAGAAATTTTACGAGAGATTAAAAACAAATAGGATTTGACAAAAAAAGTCAAATAAAAATGACATACAATGTTGGTTTTTAGACTAAAACCCGATGTGATACATGTCTAAAATACAACGTTGGGTTTTAGTCTAAAACCCAACGTTGTATGTCCCGTTTATTTGAATTTTTGTGCAGTTTGGTTTTCAATAATAAGACATATCACGTCGCTTTCAACCTAAAAATCGACATGGTATCCCTACATAACACGTCGGTTGTTGTTTGTCTGACGTAAAAACTCATCCTTTACAACATCCCCCGGTACCACGTTAGTTAGTGAGGATGGTCAACCCGTGTTTGCAACAGTGTTTTGCACACAATGCCATATACCTCCCATGTACACAAGGAAATTCGAGAGCATGCATCTTATAATTACTAGGTTTATCCGGGTAGTAACAAGTATGAGAGTCAAATAGTTGATGAACAACACGTACACATGGTGTTCTTTTGTAGCAAAAGGTTACAAGTTCAAATCCTGGTCTAGCAGTTTCCCCAGGATTTACTTGGAAACTGCAATTGATGATGGAATAACTATTGCGAAAGAAGACACTCTTTCATGGTATTCTGTATGTGTTTATGTTTATCGTAGGTTACAACATGGTTGCCTGCCTGCCTGCAGAACACACGTGAGGGATCAAACAAGTGAGGTTAAAATCACCTTTAATGATTCCTGTAGAGAATTTAATTTCACAGGGGTTTCAGCTGAGTTTCCTCGTAAACCAATAATCCCGTGTGAATTTAGAGAAAAATGCTTCGCAAAACAGAATATTAGCAATTTAGCACCAACACAAGAGTTTGGAATGTTACAAGATGAAAACTTAAAATGAGATAAGGTCGATCGGGAGAGTTTCTTTGCAATATTATATCCTTAAATAGACGATTCCTTAAGAGTTTTGAGATCTTCAATTTCGTACCTGAACATGAATACGACTGCCCACCTCCGAATTTCCTTTCTATAAAAAAAACTACTCTCGTATCTACTTCTATATAGTATGAAGTATTGAAGCTGCATTTTTCCACGTATGTAAGTGATTCATAAGTACATTTGTATTTGCATTTCAGGTACGTACGAACATGAATTCGTAATATCCAATCCGTTACCCATCTAATCATTTGCCACATGATGTCACCATCAATGTTGACTCATCATATAAGCAACGCACTTTTAGAGAGTTTTTTTCAAGAGTGAACTTCCAAAAGTATCTTATTAGATCTTTGCACATGTATATTTTTTATTGGCTCGCTCAGTACACTTGCAAACTTAATCAATTGTTTCGGTGCACTTTCTCTTAATAGTCGTTAAGAACCGTTAGAGTCGTATGTTATGTTTGACGGATTTTCAATATAGTTAATTTGTAGAGCGCATCCAAGCGACCAAATGAGATTCGATCATCCGTTCTGAGAGTCCAATAACTCAAAGAAAGACTCTATTGACTTGGTTTCGGATGACACAATGAGTTCGGTCATCTGTTCTGAGAGTTTTTGTGGACCGAAGGTTTGGCGGTCGACCGATATAGTCAGATATCCTTCAGAGTATTATTGTCATGTTTGAGAGATTTCCAATAGGATTATCAAGTGAAAATTATATCTTCTCTTTGAAATTTGATTACAAGTCTTGAACTTGATTAGTTCTTCAATTTTTTTGCACATGTGATGTTAGAAGTATACAATATATATACAATTTGACAATATGATATATGTGATGTGTTCAATTTTAGCACTTTGTTTTATTTGAAGATAGACATTTCTTGGGAGCCATTGAAAATATAGTAAAAGGTAGTGGAAATTGGAAGAATTTGAGTTGGAGTGATTATAGAAGTGGTGGATGAAGAAAGTGAGGGGAGAGGGGCTGGTTATATAGCGAAAATCAATGGTAGATTTAGAAATTCACGTTCAATCGTCTATAAATGAGACGGATGACCGTTGGAGAGTTCCAATGGCTGACCAGTTGAAGTTCGGTTAGTTGAATATTTTGGGCAGTGAATTCCAAATTTACACCTGGAATTATGGAACGAATGTCCGATAGGGGTTTGGTCGTCTGAGTTCCAGTGGATGTATGAGTGTTTAAGTACAAATTAACCTAAATTGGTCAAACATAACACTACTAGAACTATGGAATAGACGTCTGATATGGGTTCGGTCGTCCGAGTTCCAGTGGAATTAGGAGCGTTTAAGCACAAATTAATGAAAATCCATCTAACATAACATACGACTCTAATGATCGTTATGATTATTAAGTGAAAGTGCGCCAAAGCAATTAATCAAGTTTGCAAGTGTAACATACCAATAAAAAATTATACATGTGCAAAAAGTTGAATACACATTTTTAGAAGTACACAGTATTACAGAATAATGAATAGTCGTCGCCCAATAGACGTCGGTCGCCCATACAGCCGACGTCTATACCCATAGACGTCGGCTATTAATACAACTGACGTGTACACCCAAGCAAATATCCTGAAAAATATCAAATCATCAGAAGTATTTATAGTACACCATATGATCCGCCTTAGTAAGATTTACACATTACAACAGATGTCTTGATATAACAAGTGGATGGAGAGAAAAACAATTACATGCACTCTTAAGATAATAGAATTACGTCGTGAACAAACTTTCTTTTGCTATTATAAGCTATCCATCTAGAGAAATACCTTGACGTGTATCCATGTAGAGCATATTGGAAATTAGTTCGTGCATGAAAGACCAAACACCAAACAAAAATAAGACAAGTTAAAAACTAATGAAATCATATAGGCAAGTAAACAACCTTTCTCACGTGATCGAATTGTTGGAAAGTCTTAATCTCTCCCTTTCTCTCACATGATCAGGTAGTTAGGATGTCTAAATCCATGATTTGACGTATATTCTTCCAAGTACATGCAAATGGAAAAAAAAGTTCCAACTTCGACTCTTGATTATTTAATAAGGAGCTATATTCTAATCATAATAAACTAATAAAATTCGATATCAGATATAAAACTTCGATCCTAGAATCGTATTTGACTGACATTTACGGCCATTATTATCATCTAGTAAAGTAAAATTGAGTTGACGGAACAAAAACAAATTAAACATGAAAGTACATATAATATCTCATCCAAATTTGATTATAGTTATGGCTTTCAAATTGCATGATCAATCTGTAAACTTAAGAAGTACCTTTACGTACGATATTCACGGTTTTTCATTCGTGAAGAGTTGGAATAATTCAAGCCATCGTTATTGAAATATAGGTATCCAATTCAAATCAATTAGTGATAAATGAAAGGATTTTATAACTTATAATTCAAGAAAAATCTTTGATTAATTCACCAATATTAAACTATTATCTAACACTCTCACATAGTCACATGTGTGACCGTGAATATTTAATTTGTATGTAAACGTAAACAATAACATAGGTGGATGTGTTCAGTGGTCGGTTATTAATCTTTTTAGCTCTGATATCAAATGAAATGTGAGTATCCAACTCAAAACCAACTGATAGTGCGTGAAGAGACTGCAAATATAACATACAAAAGAAAATATTTGAATTCTTTGATATGTGATTATTCTCTAACTAAGAGTTGTAATTCGATTTTACCTTGGCATCTAAAAATTTAAAACCAAACATATGACAAATCCATACAAAGAAAAAGTTGGACTTGATAGGCATATACTACGAAACAAAGAGGCGCTTTAGCCACAATTAAGGCTCCCAATTTTATTGGTCAGAAATGTAAAGACCGAAGACCTCTCTATATACCAAGCCCTTACTCTTTTGCCTTAAAATTTCAAACTCGGCGTGCGCAATTGTTTATACATAAACGATGCTATAGTTGTGTATCATAATAGCATTATTTCCCTTCCCGTTTCATAAATGTTACGTTATTTCTATCTCCAACACATCAGTTTTCCACAAAACATCCCCAAAACTTAACATTTACGTAGACTAAGTACCGATCCACCCTGCCAGTCGGGTCGATGTGCCATGCCGGACCTGAGCTCGTGTTTATCAGACTCACCGGACCGAACTCTGGTCCCAACTCATCGTGTCAGGCCCGGGCCCGAGCCAATAAGGGAATCGGGTCGGGTCCAATAACGAGGTCTAATTTTATGCTATTTTTCAGACTACCGTTCTATGATTCTATCTCTTACAACCCCAAAAAATAATAAAAATTGACCAATAAAATTCTGCAACGTGCCCCACTTACACAATTCAATCACCAACCCCCAACAAATAAAAAAGGGGCCAACCGGGCCACTCTAACCAACTACCTTTTGCAGTAAGCCACATTCCCCGCGGACCCCGCCCCTAAAATGAACTGACAATGTCAGGGCAAAACAACCGGTTTTAGACCACACCGGTCCGGACCCAACCGGTCCGGTCTGGGGTCCGAAGCCGAACCGGTTCCGGTCCGGGTTCAACCGGTTGCTCACCCCTAGTTGTGTAAGACTTGTTGGATGTCTCCAATTCAGATGAATTCGGGAACGAATTGGAGGCTAAAAATTGTGTTCAAGCCATGGCAAGATCCGTAAGCCGGCCTATCGTATAACAACACAAAAACTCACGCAATGGAGACGAGATGAGGAGCTAAGAATGCCTGGAATGAGCTTGTCCGAATTATGGGATGAAGCGGAAATTCCTTAGAATGGAGATGAAATTTCTTGTAAATATCTTATGACTTTGAAGAGACCAATTGCTCTCTAATTTTGGTTTTTTGGCTTGGACTTCCCAATTTTGGAGTATGATAGTGGAACAAAACTGAAGGTGACCCTTTCGAGAATGTATGCATTGTCAAACCACATAAATTTGTTGTTATGATTTATTTGATCTTATCATTATTTTTTAAATTTATATTTGTATGGTTTTAGTTGATTATTTTGCTTGTACTCTAGGTGTTCGACGAAATTCCGGAGAATCCAAATTGGGGTTTTGAGGTGCTTGATTCCCAACATTAGTTTGGTTCAATATACAAGGCTGAGAAAATTAAAGGGTTTTCCACAGATCCGAAACCAAAATGAAACCCAATCTCAACTATTAGATTGCCGAAGACCGGACCTGATCAATTCAGTTTTTAAGTGGACCTGATCTCGATTTTGTTTTTTTCCCCACTAAAGATATAAAAACCAATATGATTCATGTCAGGTTTAGAATCTTAAAAGGTATATAAAAGAATTAGTATAATTAAAATTAAATGAGACATTTAATTCTTATAGATTATAAAACATCCCTAAATACATTTATTCTAAAAATTGAAAATATTTAAAGTTAGAACTTGAGGTGAATAAGAGTAAAAATACCCTGCCACATCAAAGCAAGTTTAACTTTACTATTGTTACCAACAACACACAATTTACACCGGAAGCCCCAGTTCACAGTTAGACCGAGCTTAGTTCAAATCTTATGTATAAAAAAAAATTATACCCCAGTTCACAATTTACATATCTGGCAAAGTACTGACTGCTTAAGTAAAGATAGAAATGCAAGGACATTGAAATCTAATAATGTTGAAAGCAAACGGAGGCAAAATTATCATAACATCAACAGAAATGGTATCAAAATAATTAAATAAATATAATGACACTAAAAGAGATAGGTTTCAATAGCATAATCCAATTGGAATTTATCTAGCTCACAGTAGACTGACTTAAAAGTTAAAACAGTTAAACACAAGACATGTTGACCGGAAATACATGGAAAATAGGATACGAAAAATCTGTCTTCCAAAGCAAAACATAGCTTGAAGGCCGATACATACATGGTAGATGTCTATTAATCTATACGTTAGAGGAACAGAAGTTGAAATGGTTAATCCCCAAGCCCTACGGCATCAGTGAGGGGTGAGATCGTAACTGGAATACACTATCAGCACACCAAAACACGGTTCAAATAGTCCATGTTTAATAGTTGTAGTTGGTATTGAAGTTTTTTTCCTGCATCCGTCTAATAGATAAAGCCTTTAAGAGATTTCAAAAACAAAAGCACATCAAAACTGACTAATTCTCTTCCATCCAATGTATTTCAGCTTCTATATCCTTATTAACATGACATATATGAATCATTGTTTGGACTTTGGAAAAAATTATCAGAGTAGAGGGCAAACACCTTCTATCTGGAGATATCGTTGGAGCTAATTTTAGGACTGCAAGAGCCAGTTTAAATTCAGTGAGTGATAGGGTTATCTATTGGGTCTGGTGTAGTAGAGCAGGTATACATTTCTTTTATCTTGTGAATCATATACAAATAGGTAGACGGACTTGTAAATAAGTTTGTTTCTCATTACCCACTTAAAGAAATTGGACTAACTAAAGTATCAATTATCAAATAACTTTAAGTGAAAGAAATGCACTGCTGCAATCCTGTCAAATTTTCAATTTCCTAAGAACACAAATACTCTGCAGCTACAGACAAAGTGTATCACAGTTGGTTCACCAAGAATGAACTGGAAGGTACGACAGGGTTTGTGTCCTGTCCCACCCCTGACAACCCATGACCCCTAATGAACTAATCAAACCGATCCCTAGCAACTATAATTATAAAAAGAAAACTTTTATTGAAGTCTTTTATTGAAATCACTTTCATTTGTGTTGTATTGATTTAGGACCACTTTGTCATTCACATTAAATTCTGAATTTAATGGGGGAAAAGTTAACTAAAATCCTTACGAGCTTAATAAAAAGGTAATGTTTCTGAAAATTTTATAGAGTATTTGTAACCGTGGCACCAATAAAAGATACAAAAACACTCTGAAGTTGCACCTATCCAGATGTTGCTTATTAGCGAAAAGTTTGGTCCTGAAGGCACATTGAATATGATTTGATGTCCCAACAGTTAAGGAGCTAAAAAGGTAATGAAAGAGACCTACATACATATCATACATAATATTAATATTAATATTAATATTAATAGATATAATTTACAAAGAACTGCAACTTTGAAGTTTGAAACTTTGAACGCAACATGCAATATCGTCTTTTGTGTAATTCCAAAAGAAAATCTTTCATGATCAAATTCTTCCAGTGTTAAAAAAAAATCAAGCATTGTATGGGCAGCCTTGCACACATCGACACAAATTATGGTAAAACTTGCAACATCTGCTACTTAAGTGAATTGGTGTATATATTAAACTCAGCAATGTTGTTAAAACAAGCAGCATTTAGAAATGTATCTCTTATCATAAGACGAAATAAAACATCCTCAAAACACGGTGCCAAAAGATGTATGCATCAGAAACCACTAAATAATACCATTAGTCTTATTACCATAATTCGTTGATCATCATAACAACATTTCAGTAGCAGAGCAAATACAACATAAGCAATAGAAATAGCAATTAAAAACAGAGCAAACTCTGAAATCAAGTCAGAAACTTACCGGCCCGGAAGACGGCAAACTTAGACGCTGCGGAATACTGATACTCCACTCCATTCTCCTTGAGAAACTCCTCCAACATCTCCTTAACTCTCTCGGGCTCAACCGTCTCGCACTCGATCTCATAACTCGTCCCGAAATCATACCTCGTCTCGTCGAGCTCCAACACTAGCCCCTCCTTCCACCCGTAAACCGCCCTCACATTCCGGAACCCACCCAAGCAAACCAACTCCACCCTCCCGATCTCACTTTCCACCTTCCTCAAAACCCTAGAATCAAAATCAAACAACTTCGTCGGATCCCCGACGCACGCGCGGGCGGCGACGGGGTCGAGATCGTCCTCCTCCTCCTCGACGCGGCTGACGCCGGAGGCGAGGACGGGTTTCGACTTGAGGGAGACAACGCAACGGGAGTCGCCGTCGTAGAAGCGGAGGCGAAGGGCGGCGAGGCGGGAGGAGAGGAGGTTGGAAGGGGAGTCGAAGAAGAGATTCTCCTGGAGGTGGGTGCGGAGATGGAAGGGGCGGAGGGAGTCGGAGAGGAGCTGGTGGGCGGCGGCGTTGGGGAGGCGGAGCTTGATCTCGATCTCGATGGGGATCATTGGGTGGGTTTGAGGCCGATGCGAGTGGAGGGGGAGGATGGAGTGGAGGAGAGGAGGGAGTGGAGGAGGGCGGCGGTGGAGGTGGAGGAGTTGGTGGACGATGGTGGGTTGGGGATGGTAGAGGAGGATGGGGAGGGGTGGGTATTGTTGCGGATGGTTTCGATCTCTTCCTTGTCTTCCGTTTTTAGGGTTATTTTTGTGGGTTTTCTTCGCATCACCATTATTTCTCCGTCGCACTCGCCAAGGAATTGGAGTGAGTGAATGGATGGGTGATGAGATTCTGTGGTTTGTTAATATTATAAAGTATAAACACTAACACCGATCCTCGGATCCTGGTTAACTTAGTTCCGATTTATAGTTAAAATCAGTGATCAAAATTTCATATGATTGAAATGAAATAGTACAGTAGATAAAATTTAAATAAAAATATTTTGTACGTATTTACCTCGAGTCCGTGTTCCATTAAAATTTAGTTCATCTGGAGACCAAATGTCTGTTGTGTTAACGTCACATTTTGTAAAGAAACTTTACAAATTGATTGGGTTTTTTTTTAAAACTGATAATAGTTTTTCTCTCTCTTACTATTTCTCCTTTTTCTTCCTCTTACTCTCTCTTTCTCCCTCCATTCTGACCCGTTTAGTAACGGTACCGTGCTTGGATTTTTCTTGGGTTTTTTTACTGTTTACCAAACGGGTGCAGTTTATCTGCTAAGTTTATCAAAAAATGATATTTTTTCTCCAGTTTCGCACACTCACACATTAATAGTAACAAAGAAACCATTATCCATCTGTTTCCTCAGGTTTTTCCTTCCATTCGTCGACTCTTACCCTTGATTTTCATAAAAATTACCTCACACCCTCCTTTACTCCACACAACTACTCACTTGTGACTCTCCTCTCCCTTACCTCTCACACCCACCTGAGAATCTCTCTCTCCTCCAACCTCTTGTTACTTATGTTCGATTACATGTTGGAGAAAAGTGAGGGATGGAGAAAGGTTGTGGATTACATGTTGGTCCTATATTGGGAATATTGATGGATTGGGGTGTTCAGAGGAGAATTTGACGGATTCAGATTTGGGAGTTGTGGATTTGAGCTGTCGACGTTCAATTTGGTTTTTTATGTCGTTTGGTTTAGCTTCTTGTTGGGTTTAGGAATTGCTTGATTCTTTGCTCACGAGTTTTGGTGCTGGTGTTGTAGAATGTTTTGTTTTTTTCTTGGACATGTAGTTTGTTTCTGTTGAACATTTGAGTAATTAATGTTGAAAATGTTTATTTGTAGTTTGTGTAATTATATTAGTCGATTCACCCAAGAAAAGTTACCCTATTTGGTACAATCATTTGCTTGGATCGTAGTTGCATGTGTGTGTGTATTATGGCAAGGGTTACACCAAAAATTCAGAAAATTAAGCCCTTATTCAACTTCATTTAACCATTGATAACATTGGAGCTACCATATGTTTTAATTTTTCTAAAGTACGAATTGACTTATAATTCACCAGTAGCGGTAGATTATGACGAAGAATTGTTTCTAATGTCCTCATTCCTACTTATTTGTGAGCAACAATCTGGATTAGACGAAGTCCCACGGAATTTAGTGCACACTACCCCATTCACTGGTGCTCATATTATAGCTGACATGATGTCCGGACATTATAGGATTTGTTATGACACCTGTAGATTGATGCCTCAAACTTACAAAAATCTATGTGATTTAGAGGTTTGAGTAAGCTAAAGGATTCTGATAACAACATAAAGGTAGAGGAGCAAATGTACATTTTCTTAAGAACAGTTACAATCAAGTTTGCAACATTTGGGGGAAACAATAAGTAGCTATTGGGATGAGGTAATTGACGTGGTGTTTGAGTAGGCATGTAATGCGATCTAACTATATACGAGTCTAGTCACAACTAGGGGTGAGCAAAATTCGGTTCGGACCGAACTGGACCGAACTTTTTCGGTCCGGGAGACCACGACATTTCGGTCTTCGGTCTAGTCCAGTTCGGTTCGGTCCGGTCAAAGACTGAAATTTTAAGGGTTAAATTCGGGTTTTGGACCAAACCGGACCGAACCGAATTTATTCGGTCCAGTCTTCGGTCCGGGCTTCCGAAAATTTCGGTCTTCGGTCCGATCCGGTCCCGGACCGAAGCTCACCCCTAGTCACAACTCCCCAACATATAATAGAGGTTGTCGTGGGAAATATTTTTTGTACTTTAAAGATTGTATTAAGGCTTTTGACGGGGCACATGTAGATGCATTCGTTCCTATCGACATGCAAATTCCTTATCAATCTGGTAGGGACCCGAAGAGGTGCACTCAAAATGTTTTGGCAGTTTGTGACTTCCGTATAAGGTTCACTTTTGTTTCTGTGGAATGTGAGGGGTGTGCTCATGATTGCAAAGTCCTCGACCATGCCTTAGCTGACAGAGAAAATAACTTCCTTAGTTTTCCTGATCAATACCACAACCAATAATTATTTCCAATCTGAATTGATTATAAAAAATTTATACCCCATTACCTCAAACATGGTACTTGTTCCAGACAAGTACTACCTCGTGGATGTTGAGTACTCGAATAAAGAAGTTTTTTGGCTCCCTATAGAAACACAAGGTACCATGTCCCCTAGTTCTGGGCACGGGGGCCTAGATGGAAGAAAGAGTTTTTTAATCACTTTGCATTCAACATTGAGGAATGTAATCAAACGTGCATTCGGTGTATTAAAGAAAAGGTGGATAGCTTTAAAAAATGTCTCATTTCCCTATGCACAAACAAGTGACGTTAGTCATATGTGCAATGAGTCTGCACAACTACATTATCAAACTATGATTGGCGGATGAAATTATCTTGGAATTTCAAACGCAACAAGTACTTGGGAACCCCGCAAATGAGGAGGAAATTGGTTTCGGAACGGAGGGTCAAGTTGATGAAACAACCATGTCCATTAGACGGGATTATATTTGTGACTTGTTAGCTGAAAGTATAGGACTAGAATGGCATTTCTAGCTTTGTTTTCTGGTGGTGTTATGTAGTGAAAATTTTCAAGAAATTACTATATTTTCTTACTACGTAAAATGTCTATTTTTACAATGCATGTTTTTATTATTTATTAATCTTTTCAATCATCATAGGATGGATGTGTTGGTTTTTTTGCATTAATCTATGTTTTGATGATTTAATCAACATAATCTTAATTGTAATCAATGTAGAATAGCACACACTATGCATAATATATATTTTGTATTGTGCTAACTTCTACAGGTGATCAAGACTCAAGGAAGAAAGGAATCAAGTCAAGACATGTAATAAAAATTATTTGAAGACATGTGATGAGATTTTTGTTTATACCGCAAGTGCACGGCGTCGATGAAGACACGGCAAGTACGGGTTGAACACAAGGAGAGAGAGATTCTTATATTTTTGTGATTTTTTTGATTAAGGAAAGAAAAAGAGAAATAGGGTTGGTTTGTGATTTTTGGATTTTTTACTTTTTCTACAGGAAGAACAACAAAAACAAAAACTAAGAAGAAACAACTATGGATGAGAGTCCAGTGGGTGAGAGTTATGAATCTTCGAGTTAGATTAGAGATCACGAAAATTATTATAAATCAAGTGAGATATTAAGCATCATATGATAATTGATTTAACAAAAACTCATATGATCAAAACACTAACAAGAAATTAAAATAAAAACGATCTCTCTTCTCTAACCCTAAATCCGTCACCCCCACCCTTTCGAGGGTTTTAGAAACCCATGGGGAGAAGATGAGGAGAAAGGGTCATGGAGATCATCGAAAGACTACGAAAAAAAAGAAATATTATACTAAACTACGATCTACGAAAACAAATGCAATTATTCTAAGCATGCAACAAATTATTCTAAGAGAAGAATAAAGAACAACTAAATTACTCTACTGGAATTAAGAACATGAAATATTAATCTAAAACTAAGCTTACAAAGGACAAAGACAATGGAGAAATAAATGGGCAGAATTTTATTGTTATAGAATACAATACAAAAAAGTTCCCTTACAACAATATTTCGAGGTTATTTATAGCCGATACAAGGAACCCTAAGTATGAATAAGGAAGGACACGTGTTATGAAACAACTGGACGAAAATAGGGGGCACGAATCGCAAACCGAGCGGCGTTTCCGCCGCACATTGACCGTCAGATGCGGCGGAATCGCCGCATGGATGGTCCAGATCAATTTGTGATTTTGCGGGTGTGTTTTTAGTATGTGCTAGATGGCCTCCACGCGTCTAAATCAATTATTGCATATCTTTGGAGATCCGAATTTGATTTCTTCTTGAATACTCCTCCAAAATAATTTTTTAGTCCTTCTAATTTGCGATCAGGTCCCTGGCTTTTTATGCAATCACTTGGAATTCAACTTGCTTGGATCTCTAGCTAATTGGTCTTTGTGATCTATTTGAGTCCATTGCACGCGTTTTAGCTCGAATATTGGTAAATTGCATTGTAACTCCTGAATTCTGCACAATTGCTCAAAATAATACCTTAGTAGCATTTATTTATATAAAAATAATCTAAATGAAAGACATATGATGTAATGTATGCAATGCATCAACATGTGATCTTGATTTATTTTGAGTCTTAGGAACTATGTGTACTTGAGCATACTTGAGCTAAAATCAACTTAAACACACACACTAGGTCCCCTATAGAAGTCACACAGAAATTTTCACAACTTTTGGACTTCAATAGATCACCCAAACTAGGATCGGAAAACACTTAAACCAAACTTGAACTGTCAGGACCAAATCGGTCGACCGAAACGATTTCATCGTTCGACCGATTGGGTTTGTTCATTATGTTACAGATTCTAGTGTTAAACCATTTGACCGTTTAGTGCCCTTTGTTCGACCATCTACACGTGTCACATGACCGTTAGACTTGTCGTATTCTACAACAGTCGGATTTCCTAAAACCCCAATTTTACCAAACATCCGGTCGACCGAAACTTTTCTAGCGGTCGATTGATCCAACATTTCTTGGTCGCCCTGAACACTCTGGAAGTTTCCGGTCGAACGTCTCCTAGACCTTGGTCGACCGAATCTCAATTTCCTCTTGAACCCAGAAGTGTTTGGAAGTTTCCGGTCGAACCGACCATTGGCCTAGTTCGACCGATCCATTCTTAACATACAAAAACCCCTAGAACGGTCGACCAATCCACATAGTTAGTTCGACTGTTCACTTAAGTGAACTTAAGTTATAGTCAGATTTGACCAACCGATCGACCGGTATACCCGATTCAGCCAACCGTTTTTGTTCTGAAATGTGTGCTGCAGGTTTCTATTTTGTGTATCTTACGTAAACACCTTCTAAACTTGTTGATTGATTCAGTTATATTTATAACCGCAAGTGCACGACCACGTTGAAGCGGTGGCAAATACGGGTCGATCCACAGGGAGGTGTGTCAACTTTAGTTTGTTCGAAGGCGGGTGAGAAAGAAAGGAGAGAAATGAGTTATGATCAAACTACACTAAAATGCAAAAGGAAATGGAAAATTCAGCAACAAAACTAAACCCCATAGGGGGTAGAGAAAGAATGTGAATACAAATATATGTGTGTGTGTTCAATTATGCTCATCACAACATGTAGTGCATGAAAATCATAAAACTAAATCCAACTTTGCCTCCACATGAAATAAGATAACACAATATCATTCAACATAGAAGACAATTAATTGGAATGAAGCTACATGAACTCATGTATAAAGACCAAACCCCACTATGCCTCCACATGAAATAAGATTGACACAATCATTAAAACATACAAGACATCAATCAAGGTAAGGGCAATAATAGTACATGCAACTACAAGTCATGTTTTCTTTATTAATTCCATCCATATCCTCACCTCACCGTTCCCCATAAAATAGGTTCACTAGTCTAAGCATATGTTAAGCTTCATTCAAGAGCATTAGCATATCAAAGACAAGAGTGAAATCTCATTAGATGGTTATGGAAATCATGTAAGGCTCAAAGGATTAAGATAACACTCACTAATATGGATAGAACTACTCACTAATCATTACACTACAAACTACATTAACCAAACGAAACATTCTAATGAAAGACAATTAAACTAAGCAAACAAAAAATATTAAAGAAGCTAAATAAAAAGAAATTAAATTAAAGAAGCATGCAAAAATTAAAAGACAAGACAATATTAAAAGAAACTAAGAAAAATTATTTTATTAACATGACTCACATTGTAAGTGATATTCTTCTCCACCTTGAGTTTTTGCTTCAAGACTTTTACTCCAAGTAGAGAGAATGTCACCAAGCAATGAGTGAATACAAAGGAGAAGGAAAAGTTATATTTATAGTGCTAGAAAAAAGTAATCGGGGACAATCCTCCGATATGGGACTAAACACATACTATAAATAGACATAAAACAACATAATACACGACCCGACTCAACCATGAAACATTTGGACCAAGTTGGACCGCCAATTGGCGGTCCAGATTGCTTGGATTGAGTTTGGGTTTCAGTGGTTCGTTTCTTGCTTGATTTCTTGATGTTTGATGAACCCGATTTGATTGTTGATGTTTGGACCCGAATCTAATTGTCAAAATACTCCTCATAATGGTGTGGAGCTTCTTGATTTCCTCATTAGTCCTTTTGGCTTTACATCCGGGTCCTTCTCTCTTGTACCTCAGTCCATAAGTCTTGCAACTTAGTCATTTTTCTTGCTTTTATGTCCTTTTTAGTGTCTTCTTCTCAAATATGTTATTCCTGAAACTTAAACATAAAACTCGTTACATAACATTGTTTAGGTTTAAGATAATGGATATAAGACACTAATGGATGCATAAAATGATGTCAATCACTTGTCCCAACGGCTATAACCCCTTAGGAGCTTATAAATAGGTGCTGAAGGGAATGTGTTCTAAAAGTTTTACTTTTAAATATCAATTGTTATGAATTGAATGAGAAATCATTTTTTTCCTTGTTTATGTTATTCGTCTTTTAGAAGTGTTAAGGAAGAGACTTTTGGTCCTTAACCGTAGAGCTCTAAAATATATTGGTTTACATAAAACAAAAGATATTCGCAATCATGGTAATTAACATGGGACATTAATTACCGAGTTAAGATTGTCGAGTTGGTCATAGATCATTGTAGCTCTACAAGTGAGTGACAACACGGGTACACAAAAGAGGAAGACATTACTTTTGTATACTGAATAGACCTAACAAGTGAAATATTATAGAAATGTGTTTCTGTGTCATTAATATTTTACTGTGTCCTTGGTCCTTTGATATGAGACTTATATCCGATCACTAAGAAATGCTTGATTAGACTAGTGTTTTAAGCTATCGATAAGTGTAGTGTAAAGGCATTGGTTGGTTAAGTATGACATTTGTTGGTGAAGATAGTTAGTCAAAAGACTATCATTGCCCCTCTTAATTGAGTGATGATATCAGTGGGCCACTTGATAAAGCAAAGTTATAATGTGCAAAATGTGATTTGAGTTAGGTCACATATTTATAACTAGCTTAAAGAGATCAAGAAATGAATACTAATACAAAGATGACACAATACTACTTTGTGTGTATTCTTAATATCATGAGGCAAAGGACGGACACAAGTGGTGCACTAAATGGATCGGGTTTTGGTTCGAGTGGAATTAAGACATCTAACTAATTGGGAGCTATAATGTGTAGCTAGATACCGCTTATAGCTTGTGATATTAAGCTCTTAATTTCACTGCCAACTTAGTTTAGATACTCTCATAGGTCACACCACAAAACTGGGAAACAAGAAATGAGGATTTTGAGTTCATAAGATGTGTCGGGTTTCATATAGAAAATATGACACATGGGGTGAACGAGCAAAATCAAAATTATTTTGTGATTAATAACATAATTAGAATCTAAATTAAATTCATATGTTATGTAAATATTATGGGGTGTAATGATTAATCATTACATAGGATAATATGTTACATAAGTTGTGAATTTACTACTAATCCCGAAATGTCAAAATTTGTAGGGGTTAAACCGAAATTTGACAAGTCTGCAGTATTGTGCACAAACGGTCGACCGATCGGTGCACGGTCGACCGGACATGTCTCGACCGATAACAGGGAATTTTCGTCTGTTCGGAACGGTCGACCGAATCTATCGGTCGGTCGACCGAACATTGCGATGAAATATTTTAATGTTGCGAGCGGTCGACCGAATGTAGAACGGTCGACCAAAACTTGGTTCGAGCGGTCGACCGAACCTTAAACGGTCGACCGGTCCAGACGGTTTTCTGCAGAATAAATTTAAAAATTAATTAGATCATGCATGGAATTGGTCCATAATTGATTTAATTCGTGGCTAAGATTATTTGTTAGCAAATAATGGATGGTTAGATGGAAGTTTGCATGAAATCATGGGCAAGAGGTTGCACATGAATAGGTAATTTGGAGACAACTTATAAATACAAGTTTATCTCATTACCTCATTAATTAATTCATTATCTTCTTGTGCAAACTTCTCTCTCCATAATTCTCCACGAATTTCACCTTAATTCTTGAGTTTAGTTTTAGTTTTTAGAGATCTTCTTCTCAAGGGAACTAAAGAGAGGTTAGTAATTGGATTCTAAACCCTATTGGAGATTGAGAGGCTATCTCTTCTCTCTCCAATCTTGTTTAGAGTTTGGTGAATACTCGGAGGCATCCGACGCAGCGACAAGCATCCTCAACGTCTCCGGATCATCAAGAAGTTTTAGAGAACTTCTAGGTATGAAATTCGGAGCTCACGTTTGTTTTAATAAAAGTTTTAAAACTAGTTATTGAAACAAACCAATGCATGCATGAAACAAATCATAGAAAATTGTAATTGATCCTTATTATGCATAAAAATTTCGAAAATATGTATGCACAATTAAACATGAAATCCTACAGGCGCTCCATTGACACAATTACACAACTCTCCCTCTCCATATTGTCTACTACCTTAGAGAGAAAACTTTAAACACTCAAAAGCTCAAACCTTCCACACTTAGTAATCACTTCCACATTATACTCAAGTGTGCTCATATTTAGTGAGTGTTGTCTCACTCACATTATACTCATGCCTACAAAATCTACTTATCCATCCATACACTTACAAAATGAACACCCTAAAGAAACATCCAATCCAGTCTAAATTTCATAATTGAGATTTCAATACACAGAGGAAAAAGATGCAAACTATTAGTGCCTCTTACAGTGGCTCCACATTGAAAGTTTGTCTCTTCTAGTTCATTAAATTAACACTAATTTTGACAGTTTCTTCTGTTAACTGAAGACATCACATGATTATGAGATAGACAACATAACCACAGTGACACAGGACAATCACAAAAAAATGCTCACTTGCATGTCGTCACTTTTGTGTTTAGCAACACAAACAACTACAACTCAAGATAACATACTTATACAGTAATAGTTTCAAGTCACAAGAATGTTTAGAAAGTTGAACTAATAATAACACAACAAGTCGAGTCCTAAATTAGCAGCTGCAATAGATATGCCAATTTGACTTGCAGAAATTGACATTAACCAAGCAAACTCAATAACAAAAGTAAAAATGTGTCAAATGGAAATTTATATAATCATCACAACCACCAATCAAACAGATCATAACAACATATATACCTATACTCATTATCCACACCATTCATATCCCACCAAAGCAAACATGGGACCTCAGTAAAACAAACAACACAGACACTTCATCACCACAAATTGAAAATTACTTTATCATCGAGGGAGTCATTGCTTATATTATAGTGAAGTACTTTTTAACAAGATCAGCCAAGCACAAGTTAGTGTAATCCTTAAACAAACACAAATAGTTCTTCACGCGACCACTACATAGTACGACCCGACAATCCGACCAAATTACAAAATATGTGGGATGAAGCTACCCTCGACATAACCCCCTACACATCTCAGACGAGGAGTAGAAAGAGGAGTACCACTATCACCAACAACATGAGGAGGACGATGGGGAGCAGCACCACGCGTGTAGGCGCGTGAAGGTGGCAGAGCATAGTTATTTCATCCTCGAGAGCCACAAGTCGTTGGGTGACTTCCAGGAATGGATTCGACAGCTGAACAGGACGGTCGTCGAGCACTACATTGCAAGGTGGGTGGTTGACCTCCACTCCATCATCACGGAATGACACCTGATCAACCCAGCGGAAGTAGCAACATCTAAGTGTGGGCTAACGAGGAAAAGGCAAGTAAGTGATCAATCCAAAAATCAAAAAGGCAAAAAATCATGAAAACGCAGAGAAGTTGTAACATCCCGAAACAGCGGAAAATTTAAAAATTCATAATCAAGACAAAGAGCACAATAATCAAGGCGGGACTGTTACTTCTCATAAACAATAAAGCGGTGCACCATAATACATCAGAGATTGCCAAAATGAATACATGATTACAACAAAACGACAATGGAAGATAAACGTAATCATGTGGACCTCAGTGGTCTGACTAGAGGATCCGACTCCAAACGCGCGCGCCCGCCGATCACCACCCCACTGGACCTACTGCGGTCCTGAAAATATATAACAACAATGCCTGAGTTTCCAGAAGGAAACCCCGTATGGCAACTCACCTATATATGCATGCATTACACAATGAACCTATCATACTAGTAGCATGTCATGGCATCGACAGAAATGGAAAACAGTTCCCCCGAGGGGTAAAACAGGACATCAGTCCGACAATCAACAACGAGTCTCCTGAGGAGACCTACTGCAGGCACATGCAGTCTTACAGCACGCGACATCGCACCCCCCACACGCAGCTACACTACTCAAGGGTTCGGCAGGGAGCCTCTGTCACGCCTGCGGGCCGAGAGAATACAGATCTGCAAATCTCAGTGGTCGGAGCCACAGGGACCAACGGGACCGTCGCCCGGAAGGTATAACAACAACATCTCGGTAGGTGCCCAGCCGAGGAAAAACAACATAGCCGGAACAGCCTCGGCTCAACAATCACCATCGCCGGCACAACCTCGGCGGCATCACCGGCACAGCATCGGTGGTTCATCACAACGTCCGGCACAGCATCGGACGGGTCCAGACCGAAGTCTGCCAGGTCATCAGGCTCCTCGAGCCGCAAACACCAACCGCGCCGCTATAAAAGCAGGGCAGCGACCTCCGTAGCCCGTGGGCCGGTAGTCACCTCACCCAACGCCAGTTGCGTGCCCGCACAAGTAACAACACTGGGATCCACGATCCCTCAGGCCTGCTATACTACAAAGTGCCAACAATCATCTCAAAAGTCACGGTCCATACATGGAGGTGACGCGTCCCGAACACCCACACTCTTCCCAACGGCGGTCCCTGGGCAGGCACGCATCACGCGCCCACTGTCACCTCCCGGCTTACGCACAAGGCGAGGACACGGGTTTTCGTGGACAAAGTTGGCGTTCAAAAAGGGAACCAGGAATTCCGTTCTGGGCCCGAACGGTCGACCGGAAGAGGTGATTCGGTCGACCGGTTCCAGAAAGGAATCGGTCGACCGTATTCCTAAAACGGTCTACCGCTGTGCTCAAAACAGAACCCCCAACGGTCGAACAAGGGTCTAAAACCGGTCGACCGAACGAGGTCAAAATCCGGAGTCTGGTCAACATTGAAATCCACTCTATCGGTCGACCGACTCAGGGGTCTCGGTCGACCGAAACAGACAGGGTCAACCTATTATTCTAAGTCATATAATCGGTCGAACGCAATATACAATCGGTCGAACAAATCATGCAAATCTACTCAGTACACTTAAGTTCCGGTCGAACGACCCAAGGAACCGGTCGACCGAAAACAGGCAGAACGTCCCAACTCACCAGCAATATGCACTACCGGTCGACCGCCACAAGGCATCGTTCGACCGGTGAAGGTTAAAGTCGGGCAAACAGTGCTAAAACGGTCGACCGCCCGAAGGATCCGGTCGACCATTGGTCGTCTTCAACCTCGCGCTAGCCGAGGTTTTACGAAGAAACGTGTCGCCAGAGAGGTCTCCGACCTCCCCCGACTCGACCAACGCATCCCTCACATGAGGGTCAACAAACAAACCACACTAAGGAGCGGCATACCTCAACCACGACGACGAAACGCCAGAGCTCCGCTCACGCACGTCGCCTCCTCCGGTCTCCTCGCGCTAAGCCTCCGCGCGAAAGTCTTCCTCGTCCGCCCCCTCCGCGACAGCTGCTCCCACCGCGCGCACCAGCAAGGAAGGAAGAAGAAATGAGGAAGGAGAAATAAGGAAGGAAAAGAAAGAAGAAGATGAAAAAAGCCTATTTAACTCGGATGCTACAGTACCCGACCCTTCACCTTCCCATGCAACTCCTGCACATGCACCTTCCCCATGCAAACCACACTTAAACCCGAGTTAACCCTAAACCCGGGTTAGGGTTCTAACAGAAGTACTAACGTTGTCGGAACCACAGCTGTAGAAGATCCTACCGGAGTTCTTGATCATGCAGGACATACCACGATGAGCGGGAACTCAACATATACAGGTCGGTCGTCGGAACATTATTGATTCGGCGGTGCTTGAAGAAGACGACATACAAGCTGGAGGGTGCAAGAAGAGAGGAAACGGTCGGTGGCCTGGTGAGGTGGGGATGGGAGATTTATGGAGGTGGGGTGGTTGGTTTGCGCACTACCAAAGGGCTCCATCAGGATTTTGGTTTGGAGAATCAGATGAATAGAATGACACTTACCAAACGCCCCAAGTTTCTGCCGGCGGGAGAAGTAGGACGGGACAAGAAACTGCTGAGGTTTTTGTACCCAAAAAACTATCTACCATACACTTACCAAACACAGGCTCTGACTTTGTCACTTATTATAGTTATTTTGTTTCCATGGCCGCCACCCTAACCCAAAAAATCCCGCCTCCTCTCGCACCCTTTTGTCCCCACCCCACCCTACCCAATCCGTTATCCCCTCCCCCAGCCACCACCCTCAACTTCTTCCATTTATCCTGTCACCACTTTCCCCTCAAGGACATCCTCCACTGTAAAACGATGCCCAACCAAACCACCCAAAGGGCATCAACAACTTATCTACTTGTGCGTATTGAGAATATTGCTTTCGTTAACACTTTGTCTCATGTCCCAGAGGACGAGGTGGTTGAGCGTGCACTCCTGACGCTAACTCTTGCCCTCCTCCAACTTCATTGGCCTCAAGCTACCAAAAATCTGGAAGCTCGCGCACACGTGAGTTTTTTGTTCCTTTTCTTTTGATATGGTGGCATTGGTTGGCCTCATGGGATTGATTTATGGACAATATGGCTCACACCCTTTTTGGACTCACCAGGAACAAACCCTTCATAACGATGACATCGGCCCATCTTCTACCTCCCAACCCCACCTTGGCCTAGTTGAATGTACTCACTCCTCTCCTCAGTGGGTCGGTCACCCTTCAGACGTCCTCATCTGGAGGATAGCAACTCCACTACAGGAAATCATTTGTGCATGGAGGACGCCTTTAACCTCACTGTATTGGCGATGGGGTCCCCCTTAGTTGAATGAAGATTATCTCTTTGAAATTGTAGAAACGTGCAGAGTTCTTTGGTCTTTATTGTAAAACCGCTCTACCATAGAAGATATACTTTTTATATGTGAATCACGTAGCAATATAAGCAATTCGTTAGTTTTTTTTTGTAAATAAATATCATCTTTTATGGATTCACTTTGTAATACGTATCGAGAGTATGTCCACATGCTTATTTCTGCTTTGGTGTATTATTATAAAAATAATGGCTTTGTATGGGGTTGGCGTGGGGCCAGTATGTCAGGATGAGGATTTGGTTTTGTTAGACCACGTTTAACCATGACTGGGCTATCCCGGGCGTCTGTTCCCTCTCTTTGTTATGTCAACTTCTCTCTCCGTCACATCAGCTCACCCCCTCATCCAAAAAAAAACTTTAACCATACCTGGGCTACCCCACCCACCCTACACTTTCTTTTCTCCACATCATTTCTTAATTAAACGATTTTAGTTCTTACACCACATTTAACAATGTACACTTTACATAATTCTAATTCCAATTACGCTATAATTCCAATTGACGAAATTATTAATATTAATAATTAATATTTAACCACGGGAAATTTTATTAATTAAAATTATGAATGCACAGTAAACGCGTGAATGCATAGTAAACGCATGAATGCAAAGTATACGCGTGCTCGTACAGTACATGTGTGAATGCACAGTACACGCGTGCAAAGAAAGCAGTCTGCGTGAATGCACAGTATACGCGTGCTCGTACAGTACACACGTGCAAACAAAGCAGTCCGCGTGAATGCACATTGTCTGATTTCCATCTATATATACCTCATACAAACATAACAAAAACTTCACAAAACTGGAAAATGTCTTCTCCACATCACAACCGCTCTCCCCGTCGTTCCCAATCAAATTCACATACACACTATCCACAAGGATACCCCCATCCATATTTCCCACAACCAGACTTCTCTCATTACGCTCAACCTTTCCAACGGTCATTCCAACAACCATTCCAACAGACAAACTTCTCTCAATACGCAAAATCATTCCCACCATTAGACCACAACCAACCATTTCCACAATTCCTGCAATACGCACCACAATTCACACAAAATCATCCCCAATTTCAGATGTTTGGGCGCAACATATCACAAGTAAGTTCTCCTAGTATGGAGGACACTCAAGAAGACAACCAAAACGACGATGAGTCCCCACCACGTCAGACCGTCGCACCATCATCCTCACGTCCACAGCGACGTCGCAAAGTCCAAGCCGTTAAAAGCAATCTGAAGCTATGGACCACACATGAGGACGAGCAACTCGTGTCGGCATATATGGAGGTAAGTTCTGATGCGGTGACGGGGACAAACCAGAATGCTACTTCCTTGTAGACTAAAGTAAAACGGGTTTACGACATCTCCGTTGATGAAATGGGCCTCCCCGAGAGGAATGCGGAGTCCTTAAAAGGACGTTAGAGGAGAATTATACCTGCTGTCAACAAGTGGGTCAGATACTTCGATCGGGCGTACCGACGCAAAAGGAGCGGGCAGAACGACGACGATGCCGTCCGACAAGCTCACTACATCTACGAGCGCACTAATAACTCTAAATTTCTTTACTTTGATGCTTGGGCCATGTTGCGTAGGTACCCGAAATGAGAGTCTCTGCAATCTGGAGCAAATGTCGTGCATGTTAGTCGGGACTCCCTGGAGTTTCACGATGAAAGCAGTCCCCGTTCGGGAAGCCTTGGAAAAAATTAGAGCATTGATGACTCTAGAACGCAATCACCGGAGGCAGAAGAATTGACGCCAGGATCGTCTACACGACCACCAGGTGTGAAGAAGACAAAAAACAAGGGTAAAAGTTCATTAGGCCCCGAAGGCAATACCGACGTTATGAAACTTGCACAACAAATTCCATACAAAGCTCAAGTGAGAGAAGAAGGTTTCTCCAAGCAAGAGAAATTAGCGGAGCGAAATTTTCAAAGACATGTTAAAAAAACTAAGCTCGACATGCTTCACTCTCTGATGAAAAAAGACAACCCGTCAGAACAGGAACAAAAAACGATTGTGAAACTCATGGACTGGAAGAGAATGGTTTCATGTAGTTTCTTAGTTCATATTAAATCGTATTTTTTGTAGTTTATATTACATTTAGTTTGTTGTATTTCGTATTTCGTGTAGTTTATATTACGTTCAGTTTGTTGTATTTCGTGTATTTCGTACCGCTCCGTATTTATATGTACTTTGTATTTTGTTCCGCAATGTATTGTTCTTATGATGTTTCAGTATTAATATATTTTCTAATTTCAGCACTAAATATGGATTTATCTTTGATTTGAGCATGAAATTAGATGTAATGTATATATTTTAAATACTTTTCAAATTAATAACATCAAAGATTATCACCCCACATTACTAAAAAATGCCCAATACATTATCAATTAACCCTAATAACAAAATCTCCGCACAAAAAATTGACCAACGGGGGGGGGGAACATGTGCCCCCACCTGATGGGCGTCCATTCGGGACCTCCGGTGCCCGAATGGACGCCGGGGGGGGGGGGGGGGGGGGGTCCCCGGGCGCCCGCCCGACAGTCGTCGAGGAGGGCACCCGGGCTCACTGGTCGGTCGGTAAAGCATGCCCTTAGAGAGGTAAAAAGGAGGAAGATAACCGAGAGTGATTACAAAATTCGGCCATTGTGTTAAATAACGAGGGTAGGGGTGGGCATTACCCGGTCCGGGTTCGGTCTAGACTGGATCCAACCGGTCCGGGTTCCGATCCGGGTCTTTTTGAAATTTCGGTTCCGGACCGGTCCGATTTTTGTTTTTTTATTTAAAAAAATCCAGTCTTGGACTGCATCGGTCTAGTCCGGTCACCGGTCTAAAGCAATTCAGGTCCAGTCTTCGGTCCGGACCCTGGAAAAAAATCATGTCCAGTCCGGACCGGATGCTCAGCCGTAAACGAGGGTGTTGATAATGTTAACGATTGTTAAGGTGATGTGTACCCAAGCAATTGGTCACAGAGAAATTGATAAAATTTGTACAGGAGCGAAAGTCTAATAAATTAAGTTTGGAAGTGCACTAAAAAAAGGTCAAATTTGATTTTGTACTCCAACTTAATTGAATCACTGGAATTGTAAGTGTGAGTGGGAATATACTAATTTTTAAGTCATAACATTTCAATTGGAGCTTTAGTTTATTGTCCTTTTAAGGCTCCTACAAATCAAATATTAAAAGGTTATTTGTCTCGTTTTCTTAATTTTCAAACCAAAGGGTAGACAAAACACGCTTTTATATCTCACCACAAAACCCAATCGCTTCTATCTTCGAAGTAATCCAAGATTATATACGCGTATTTTTCCCCCATAAATATCAAGCTTTTGCGGTTCTCACGTTGTCATGAACGTGTGGCTTTTATAAGTGAGAAAAATGGGTAGACTTCCTGAGATCCATTTAAAAACATGTCCGAAAATTGACATATTAAGTTATAAAATTTATAATTTTTTGGGTTTGAGTTTATGGATGTTGGCTAGTAATTTTCATATGTCTAACTTAACTATTCAATCTAGAATTGCCTAGTGCAATTTTACGAGGAAAAGAGTGCAAATTACATTCAACAATATTGACATTTGACTCTGGGCTCTGGCTAGCCATTCACTTTAACAAAAATAGGTTTTGATACCGTATTCAACTCGAACTTCGTTTATTAGTTGACAAATGATCATGTGATTCAAAGAATCATATTTTAAACTAGCTAAGACGTGACAACCATTCTACAATAGTTACAAAGGAACTAGTAAAATAAAAATAAAATCACACTACTTATCTAAAAACCTTTGGACTCGTTGTAATGAGCCAGACTCACAATCCACTTAAATTGTAGTCATGGTCTCATGGATTGAAGTCCAAAACCAAAAATTGTACTCTGCACTGATGAAATGGATGGATGAATGCAAGATCCAACTAGAGGGTTCCAAAAAATTATTTTTGGGCAATTACTAGTAGCTTCTACATTTATTTCCGTGTGTCAACTCTGGACATATATGAAATACACAGCAACATCAGAGAGCCACACAATACAATCATGAAGAACACTAGAAGAAGTATATATACAAATTGCTCATACTTGGGGCAAAACCTCAAAACCACAAACTACTCAATTACAACATTAATCAAACCAAGTCCTTGTCTTCTTAATGGGAATAATTACTTACTCCATCTTAATTAATTACTAGAAGAAGGCCAAGCTACTATTACCTTACCTATAGACTATAGTTGAATACATACGTACGTACATATTCACCACCCAACAAAACCCGCTAACAAAACATAATTACAACAACCACAATTAAAAAGTGATCAAACAATAATCTCCTCCTTAAGCTCCTTCTCCTCCTTGAGCTCCTCCACCCAGTTGTTCTGATTCCTAACCTTGTACTCGTGCTTGCTAGACAAAAACAAGAAAACCAAGAAGTTGATCAACCCGAGAACGGCGAGAAGCCAGTAGAAGTAATCCAACCTCCCAGTGTTGAGGTTGTTCTTAATCCAACTTCCATTAGTAACAACCCCTACAATTGACACCAAGAAACTGCTAATGAAGTATCCCATTGCAAGGGTTGTCAAGAACAACCCGGTGCTCATCGACTTCATCCGCTCCGGCGCCTCTCTAATGAAGAATTCAAGCTGGCCAACGTAGGCGAAGGCTTCGCCGGCACCGACTAGGAAGTACTGAGGAATTAGCCAGAATACCGAAATGCGGGTTGCGTGTTGCACCGCGAAGTATCGGCGACGGTATTCTATCACTGCTGAAACTCCCATTGCTAGCGTAGCGAAGACTAGCCCGACCGCGACGCGTTGGAGGGAGGTTATGCCTGCAGGATTGCCGGTTATGGTTCGGGCGACCGGAACGAGGATTTTCTCGTTGAGGGACGTGAAGAGGAGGACGGTAATGAAGAGGAAGAAGGGGAGGGAGCCGGAGGGGATGAGGAAGCTGCCGGTCAAGTGCCGGTCCATGTAGGTGGCTTGCTCGACGGAGAAGGTGGTCATTTGGGAGTGGACTGTCCAGAAGAGGATGCAAGTTGACCATATGGGGAGGAGTTTTATCACCATTTTCACTTCTTCTACTTCCGTCACTGTGCTGCATCGGACCGGCTTGGTTGGAGCTTCGGCGGTGGTGGATGGGAGGGCCAGAGTTTCTTCTACAGCCGCTTTATCTAGACATCTGTTGCATGATATTATTGGAATAGTCAAAATCAATTATTCTATCTATAAAAGTTATATATATATTTGTATATAATTGTGTTAAATGCACAAATTATTCACTTCCATCGTGTCGTATCTATGGAATAGATTTCGCTGTCGAATCAATTAAGACATGGGACTAGAAAGGTTAGTCCAAACTAGTAAAGCTGGAGTAAAAATAACTCCAAACATGCAAATATGCAATCATCACTTCCAAATCAGAACTTTTGTCTTTTACAATTTCAACTAGGGAAGGCACGACCTACCATTCATCCACGGTTCCTCTCACGTGGTTCAAAACAAGACTCCAAAACTAATCTGTCTAGTTGGTAGTTTGTAACAGTCACCAATTAGGGCAGCGACACTTACGAGTGGTGTACAGTAACACACTCTGGCAAGTGTTGTCAACCACTTCCCTTCACATGCCCCTCACTTACCACACACACGCACACCCAAAAGGCCAAAACATATCCGCCGAGTTTAATTGGATTCTATCTCTCATTTATGCTTCTCTATTATTCTCGATGCCTTCCTGCAGATAACAACAGGCTGGGACATGTGACTCTAAATTATTGAGGTCCAGTTTTTTTTTTCCTTTTGGCTCCACACCCACCATGCAATAACAGCTAATTCTATGACAGCATGTATAACATTTCATGACTCTTTTTTAGTTCTTCCATTCCCAACACTCAATTAACTAGTTCAAATTATAGGAGATAAGTTATTAAACTTGTTTCATGATCTGGAAGCAAAATGTGATCTCGGTAGATGTTAGATCTTGGGTTATATATTTTAATTAAACCAGTAGGTTGAGATACTTTCAAAACAAAATTTTATGATAAAACATGCGTGCTTTATGTCCCATATATATATAATATAACATGTACGTCCACTACTATATATCTTATCTTATTAATAAACGATCGTGAGCATATATGGTCGATTAATATACCTGAATTTCTCAGTGTGAGCCACTTTGGAAGCACGGAACTGGTGCAACTCGGAAGGGTGGGCAGGAAATGGGAGCCTTCTTTTCTCCCATGCAAGCTTAGCCACTCTACAAATAACAGTAAATGGGCTACCCTGAGGCTTCTTGTACCTATACTTGGTGGTCCCCAACAACAGCACCAGCACCGCCACCGCCATCGCGGCCGCCGAGATGCCGTACCCGATGTCCCTCCCGACGTTGTCCTGGATGTAGACCAGGGCCGTCACCGCGAACAGCGACCCAAAGCTGATGGAGAAGTAGAACCGATTGAAGAAGAACACCATCTTCTTCTCCTCCTTCGGGTCGGTACCGTCGAACTGGTCGGACCCGAATCCCGAGACGTTGGCCTTCAGGCTGCCGGCCCCGAGGGCTATCAGGTAGAGGGAGGCGTAGAGGAGCCCCAGTTGACCTCCGTTCGCCGGAATGCACTCGTGCTCTTTTCTCCGGAAGTCGTCGCATACCGGTGGCTTCATGCTTGGGATCGACGTCGCGACCGTTAACATGGTCACACCCTAATAAATTAATCATCAAACAATAATTCAACATAAGTTCAATGTTGCACACTTCAAAACGTACGATCCAATTAAAATTAATCTCAACATTTTGGTGAACTTTAACCAATTTAGGTTCAAATGTAGCTAGCGTGTGAGAATTAATATATATTGATCGAAACGTAGTGTTCAAACCAAACATTTCGATTCTATTTTAATAATGTGCCATACAACTTGTTTGATAAGATTTTGTTTCGAATTTCGCTTGTCGGTTTATAAGATTACTTTAACTTGTTATAAAAGATCGAGTTCACATATAATTAATCGGAATGAATTAAGAGGTACTCACGAGAGCGGTGACGGTACCGAAGACGGCCACGGTGGTGTACCGGCCGAGCTTAGCATCGGCCAAGAAACCACCAACAAGAGCAAAGATGTGTAGACTACCCATGAAGTTGGTAACCACGTTGGCCGATTTTGAGTTGGAGAGGTGCATATCACCAACCAAATACGTCACAAGGTTCATTGCTATGCCCACAATACATATTCTCTCAGCAAGCTCAGCTCCTACAAAACCAACAAACGCCGTCAAAAACCATTAATCTAACCATTCAAAACTAAAAGAATGTGGTTTTTTTTAAATTTGATGTTAATTAATTATGTTAACATTAACATACCTAAGATCAAACCAGCCCCAAGCCATCCTCCTGTCTTACTCTTGTCGGGAACGTTCCCTTTGTAATCCGTGACACCATCGTCCATCGTAACAAATTCTTTCTCCGACATTTCCCCAGCAAGAACCTGCATGTGTCAACCCCATCAACTCACGTGCCAAACTTAGAAAAACAAAACAAGAGAACACCAAGAAAACACATAAAGTTCACATACCATATTGGGAGAGTAGAGGAGATCGAGGCTTAAGAGAGAGTCTAGACGTGGTGGTGTTTTGTTATGTGGGATACTCTTCTGGATAGTTGGAGGCCCTTTATATAGCATGAAGTGCATGATTGGGATTATAATAATGTTTTATTATTTTGGAAAAGAAAAGAGAAAGAGAGAAGGAAACAAGAGACTGTTAGGCTTAACCACATGTTGAGTTAATCAATCAATATCTGGTTGTGATTACTACTAGATTCTGATTGGGTCGCTGTTGTTGGGTGGTGGGCTGGAGGACCAAAGGGATTTGTTGGTCACACGGCAACTGGGTGCGATGTCACTTGTGGATGTCAATCATGTAGCCATAAGAAATTCGCAATGGTGTGTCCCGTGTGGATAAAAAATTTAACAATCGTATTTTCAATTGAACCGATCATTTCGTATTTTCATTTTACTTATGATTTATCTTATGGCACTGCAAACTGTTGTAGAGATAAGTCAAGAAGATAATTAAGAAGCGTATATTTTTGTTTTGATTTGAACGTGATGATTGCAAGTCTAACTTGCATGGCCCAAACACATCAGGGACCGTACACGTGTTGGTGAAGGTAGTGGATAGGTTGACACGTGATCCAATGAGATGAGGGTGACATCAAACGTGATTTCGTGGTTGGTATTATGTCGCATGGAAGAGAGTTTAGCGTAGGAATTAAGAGTTCAAACATATGATGATATTTTCTTGTTTGATGACATGGATTAGGGTTTCCGTGGTAATTTGGTTTATCAAGACGAGGATAGCATTGATAATCCAAGTTTGGTGCATTATTGGGGCTCTTGTCCAGCTTATTTATTCTGAAAATAACAATTGGGGTTTTTTGCGTGCAGATTTCACCTTTTAACCATATTTATGCCAATATCTTTCAGTAGATGTTATTGATATATATTTGACATCTTTATTTATAACATGAAATTTATTTTTTTGTATAAAATAATTTGTAACCATGCATGATGAACAAATTCCACACATAATATGAATTATTTTTGGTTTTTGTTCACCAAGAATCAATTGTCATTCTGTTTTATCGGTACACCGTTCGCTTACAATCTGAATAAATACACTTCATTTTAGTCATTTTAATGTTGATTCTAATATCTCAGACATGTGTTCTTGTATTGTCTATCTTGTGTCGTATACTCTCTTTTTTCGAGGAATTTTAGGTACCATGCAATAAACTGAAAATTTCTTATAGTTGTTTTTTATGTAGATATATGTGCATTTAATAATGAAAATCTGTATATCCGCCGGAAACAAGTGGAAAATAATGGAATCAAATTGGAGGGGACAAACGACATGGGAGCGTATAACTCCTGAACAGTGCTGAATGGGTTTGACTCCATTGGAATAATTGTCAGGATATTTTATTGTATTGAAAGTTAATGATTGCGGGGATATTATTTGATTAATTGTTTTTTTTCACTTTCAAGGCTGCAAACAGCAAATGTGTATTCACAAAATACATGGATATCCACAAATATATATTGTCATTAATTTCTTCGTCTAATGGACCAAAAAACAGTAAAACACACGCACACAAAAAAAAAATACACACAAGGGATTCACTATCCTTAAATTTTATTAATACACGGTTGTGTAACAAATTTAAACTCTAAATTAAATATCTAAATAAAAGATATTGATCTACAACATATGTAGATTAAAGATATCGAAAATCACAAAAAATGAAACTCGTTTTACATAATATTTAGAGATGTAAAATGAAATTACTATATTCATTAAAAAACTCGATTGTTTGATCTTATATTAAACAATTTTCAAATTTTATAATTTTTTATGTCCTTAATCAACATGGGTAGATCAAGATTTAAATCTACGGTTTGAATTTTAAATTTTTAGTTTAGATTTGACTTTATCGTTAACTACAATAATATGTAAATAAGATTTAAGGATAGTAAATCCCTTGTTAAGTCATTATATATATAGCAAGCAAGAACAATTACATTACACATGTAGGCTACGGTTAATGAAATAGGCTCCTATTCTCTACGTAGGATTGTCGTTTAGCAAACCAACAGCTCGGGCTCATTATGTATTGGCAATGACTTAGGAGTTGTTGGGAATTAATCTTGATTTATATATAAGCAAATTTTGAATAGTTCACTCAACGAATGGCAAATTAATTTTAATGCGAATTTCATCTCAACCCTTCAAATTGGTTCTAATTCCTTTAATCCCTGAATTAATGAGTTCATCATCTTTACCTTATATATTTTGTTCTCTTTCATCACACCTCTTCAAAATGTTAGGCTTTGAAATTTTAACTTCATGTTTACTTATTCTTACAAATTTCAAACATAAATGGAAGTTTACATTAATTAATGGAATTGAGAAAAGTTAAAGGTAATTAATTAATGAAATGGGAACAACCGCTTATGCGGCCACTCCTTTTGAGGAGGATCCTGACTCAGGTTTTTCTACGAGAAACTTCTCGTATTCTAGTTCTACACGTATTTTACTAGAAAAAAAAACATGGCTGAAATTTCAACCTTTGAAAGTTAAATTAACCTAGCTTTGTCTTGAAAGAAATCAAGAAAGATATATAGCCCTTTTAAATCAAAACGTATATACATGATTGTATTAAAGTTGAGACTAGTTTCTATTCCAGAAATGAAAGTTCCCAACTTTTAATGCCGACAGGAAAGAATGGATGATGCATCGTAGGGGTGCACACGGGTCGGGTTGAACCCGAAACCGACCCGAATCCGACTGGTCGGGTCGGGTTGGGTCGGGTTTCGGGTTGGGTTGGGTTAGAAATTTCTGAAACCCGAATTTTCGGGTCGGGTTCGGGTTGAAGGGGTCGGGTTGACCCAACCCGACCCCAAACCCGCTAAATCCCCTCCACAGACCCGAATACTAGCGAATAACCCGAATACCCATTAACCCCTAACCCAAATACCCGCTAAATCCGAATCCTCCTCCACTGAAAACCCCCAAATCCAAATCCCTCCCGACCACAGCACTCCAAATCCCTCCCGACCGGCGACCACAGCTCGACGCCACGCGGAAATCTTCGTTTTGGCTTCTCCCTCACGCTCGATCCCCCGTCGGCGCGTCCCTCTCCCTTTCTTCTTCCTCCTCTCCCTCACGCTCTCTCGATCGTCGCCGGGTTGAAGGTCACCGTCAGACGCCGCCGTTAGTCGTCGATCCCGCTTCACCAACACGGCGTCCTCTTCAAACTCGGTGCAGGTAATTTCAAACTTCCATTTAGGGTTAGGGTTACTGTTAGGGTTTCAGTTAGGGTTACTGTTAGGGTTACGGCTAGGGTTGTTGTTAGGGTTTTGATGCTGAAATTCTGGAATTTCGTTGTTGTGTTACGGTTTGTGGAATTTCTGGAATTTCTGGAGTTATGTCATTACGAATATTGGATGTTTCATGGCATTGTGTTTTAAGTTAATTGTTAGATTTTGAAGTTATTTTGAACTTATTGCTTCTTGGCTTGACACCTTGAAGGCTTGAACTATTGTCTATTGCTTGCTGATTTTGAAGTTGTATTCATTTAAGGTGTGTTTGAAGTTATGTAGTTGTTTCACTTGGTTGTTTGTTTTTAATTTAGGATTGAAATCAATTTATATAAGTTAGGATTGAATGGTTGTGGTTTTTGGAATATCCATATCATTTTTATTGCTTACATTTCAGGAATTATTTAGCACTTGGTGTGCAAATACTTCATGTCAAATTTTCGGGTTCAACCCGACCCAACCCAACCCGACCCGAAAATTTCGGGTCGGGTTGGGTTCAACCCGAACCGGTTCGGGTTCGGGTTCGGGTTGGGTTTTCCCCTAATCCGAAATTTTCGGGTTGGGTCGGGTTTCACCTCCAACCCGACCCAACCCGACCCGTGTGCACCCCTAATGCATCGAATCTAATAGTATAAAAAATGACTCACGTGTGCAAGCGACGAGTTTATGAGGTTAATTATTTTATTAGCATCCAATGGCCCCGTCTTTGGTTGGGTTGTAGATGTCAACTAAATTAAAGAAATATGCATGGAAATCATCCGAGCATGAACCTACATGTCTTCTCATCACATCATAAACAAATAGATGTGTCTATTATAAGGTCGATCTTCGAGAAGAAGGGATAAGGTGATTTTGGTCCCTACTCCCTAGCCTTGGATGGATACCGACTAGGGAGGAGGTATGTCGAAGCAATAAATAAGATGTATTTGGTATCCTATGTAATACTATTTAAGGGTTATAAGATAAAGATCTACAACCCATTGCTCAAATACCTCCAATTTTAAGAGGAGGGGGGCGGAAGCCGACCGTCGGCCTGCAAGTCTATCGTTCAGATCAAGATCAAGATATTAACAAGGGGAACAATGTAGATTTGTAAATGACCCGAGTTGAGAGTGATACCTCAACAAGCCAAATGCAAACTCTGATCAATTAATTATTGTCAAGTATTGGATAGTTCGATAATTATTAATACAATAAATATTTATTTTGTCAATATGTAATTATATTATTGTATAGTTGGATACATATCGCTCGTATATTCAAACATCGTGTTCACATATACATTTATAGGTGACCACACAACGTGTATATAAACTCTAAAGTTTGCTTTAAAGTGAAGGTAACACTAAGGGGATTTCAAATGGTTTTTTTACTTGGGTACACATTCAAAAGATGTTAATAACTGATTTACACTTGTATTTTCCATATTTACTTCAGTACGCATTACATACTGTGCTTTTACTTGGGTACGTCTTCCCAGTCAACAGGATCCACTCCGTCAGACCTCCGTAATCTCTGTAACACCTCGTCAGACTCTACAACCCAAATAATTGATTTACACATGTGTTTTCCATATTTACTCGAGTACACCTTACGTGCTGTGTTTTTACTTGGTACATCTTCACCGTCAACCCTAAACTTTAACATTTATTTTTAAACCCTAAACTATAACATGAAAAATGCATAGATCTAAGCACAAATTAATATGAGATGTAAGTATAAATCAACCCAACATCTAAGCACTATAGTCATATAAGCACAAATCAATCCTAGATCATTACATGCACATCATTTAAAGTCAAGTCACACTCACATCTCATTAATACATTCACTTAATACATTAACCTTAATTAAAACCAAGTCACACTCACCAAATGTTAAAATTTAGGATTGACGGGGAATGTGTACCCAAGTAAAAACACAACACAGAAGTCATACTCAAGTAAATATGGAAAACACATGTGTAAATCAGTTACTGGGGGATTGTAGAGTCTGATGGGGGTGTTTATGGAAGGTTACAAAGGTCTGACGGAGTGAGTCTTGTTGACGGGAAGACGTACCCAAGTAAAAACACAACACGTAAGACGTAATCAAGTAAATATGAAAAACACAGGCTTATTAGCGCACTGGACTTCCTTACCCAGGGACAACATGGTTGGGTCCATACCCAGTGTCGTGGTGTGATGTGGACTCTAACCTTTGTTAAGCGAATAAAAAAAGATCATACACACTGGAATTCTGGAAATAGAAAAGGAAATATAATAGCACATTCATTCTTTGCTCATTGAAAAGTTGCATCAACAGTGTGAATACCGACAGCCAGGCCATTTTGATCATTGGGCGGTTGCTTCGTGTCGAGGTCTTGTTGGATGCTACTTAACTCGTTTATTAAACCGTGGCTAGACAACAAAAGCTGACACAGTAGTCAACAAAAAAAATGTAAGACGGCACATATATATGTTACGACTTACGAACTTGTTTAATTTTTATCCACTGGAGCTCACAATCACACGTGTAGAACTGTATTCGACCAATTGTGGCTCTGGTCAACTTTAAGTCTGGTAGGTCTTATCATTGAGATATATATAATAGTTTGAAGATCTCTTTTGACTTATGTTTGTTTGGATATGCAGCTGTAAGTATTTGCATGGTCGTTATTGTGCCAAGAAATATAGGTTCACTTATAATGATTCAATTATCTCATTTGGACTACTTTTTCCTTCTCTTGAGGCTATCCAGTTTGATCCGTTTTGAAGTACTATACGTACATAGATACGTTTGAATAAACGTTACGTGATTGAATTAATCATATGTCGCATGAGTTCAAACCATGTGAAAGTTGGACGATTCTCTGGTTCTGCCCCCATAAATTTGAAATGCTTTGGTGAAGAGCAGTGAATGCAACTATATTAATGGTTATTACAATCAATGTGGCAACATATGCTGTGTTTGCTCAATCCAAAAACAAACAAACTAGCTAAAGAAAACATATTTGTACCTTAAAAAACTGGTATGCAGCTTAGACTTTTTTTTTTAGAATAGAATATTATTACAGCACTAAAGCACGGGATTTCATATATACAGCTTCCACGGTTGGCAATTTTGCATGCAACGCCACACACAACTTTTTTGGTGTTTGCTTCTTGGTTTGTCTTTACCCGTCTTAATAAATCTTTGTCATCTGGTGTAAGTTTTACTTATCAACTTTACTAAGATATCCAGCAGGATTCTATTTTTCCACTGAACCACTCCACTACAAAAAAGGAGATGGATTTGCTTTTTAGATGATTCACATGATCCTGAAATAATTGTAACTTCGGTTAGTCCGCTCTACTCCTTCCAAGTATCCGAATCACTAGTTCTTTTTTAATCGTTGGAGTAAAAGTTGTGATGATGTGCACAAGATCTTGAAATTTCACTATAATTTAAACAAAAGGTCTTTTCCGACTGAAGCACTTGTCTGTTGCGGGTTGATCGAATTAATGTTGTGAGTCAAGGCCGGTATTACTTTTAGCTTGTGAAATTACAGTACAATAACAATATCCTATCTATCTATCTATCTATCTTCTAGATAATTTTGAATACATTTTGACGATACAATTAAAGTATGATATATCTCGATGTCTTGAGTCATTTCCTGAATTTGATTTCTTACTCAAGAAGCAAATGAAAACCAAAGAGAAGAAATTGAATTTAATTCACAAGATTGACTGAGAGATACTCATAATCGTGATTTTGATAGCAATGTGGCTACTGCGGAGTAATATCTGAGATTTTAAGAGACTAAGTTCCTGATGTGTGGATACTATCAAAGTAATATTGTATCAGAAGCATTTCTAGAAAAGAAAATCAACTATTGATCAATAACTATTGCCTAATCTAAAATACATGCCTTGTTCCGTATATTTATGTATAATAAAACCTTGACTTCAACCTCGCAACCAATAACATGTACTGATTCTTGAAATATATGTATAATTTCACGTAAGAAATTAACTTCCAACAATCCAACTGTCTAAGAAAAAATCCAACGAGGGAGGGTTTTTATCATTTTGTTTTTTGCTGTGTTTTCAAACGAGTCGTTGACACATCAAATTATCACGGATTTTCCTCCTTCGAAACACATACGAAGTATTCCAAATTAATATTTTGTCATTTTTTGTATAATAACCGTTGAAATTACAACAGAAACAAAAGAGTTGACACGATTAATGATAAACAATTCACCAATCAGACCTTGGTCTTAGGACGGCTAAATCTTAATTATTGTATAAGACGTACGTTTTAGGGTCCCAATTACTTTCCAAAGGTTTAATTTAAACTCGAAGTTTTGGGGCCATTCCTGGTAGCTACATACGCTTCTAGAAACCAAACCTAAGCATATGCATGAATAGTTGATGGATCCACGCTTGGATTATTATTTTACTAGTGGAAGTAAGTACGTGTACAATGCATATATCACTTTTGCAATTCTCAATCAATAATTCAACGGGTTAAGTCTTCCCTTTCTGTTTTTATATATCTTTTACCAAATAACGCCATAAGTGGACTATTGTCTATTTGTCGTATTAACGGGCTACAAATAATTAGTTGTACCTAGAAATAGATAACTGTTTGCAATCAATCATCTATTGGACAAACACTTAAAAGTTGATATGGAACACTTCCAGGTGGTTCACGAAGGTATTTATCTGATGAAATATAGCAAATTCAATTCTTGTGTGTGATAACTTGTACAAACCTTTGACGCTACAAATTTTAATTTCCCATTCGTACGAAATTTTTTTAAACCTCGATTGCAATTCGTTGAAATAATTTGTAGAAAGACTAATCATGAGAGTGAAGATTGTCGGTTTTGATACACAAGATGTAAACACCTCAAGAAGTCGCAAAGAGATTGATGGTTTCAAAAGAATGAGACAGTTTTCGGAAAACGATGAAATCAAGGATCAACTATTCTACTCATGCAAACTTTACAACAAGCATCAAGGAACACTTGGTATGTAGATAGTGCATGCATCAACCATATTACCAGAAACAAGGATTGCTTTGTGCAATTGGATGAAAAAGTGAAATCGAAAATGAAACTTGGAGATTGAACTTGCAGAATATTAAAAGAAGTCAAAGTCGTCAAACTAAAGGAGGTAACTCAAAATTAATCTGTGATGTGTTTTATGTTCTCAGCATAGCTTAAAATCTATTAAGTGTGGGTAAGGATACTGTAAAGACCCTAACCATGTTTATGGTTTAATGGTGATTAGGTGGGTGTTTAGGTGGAGTGATGATGGCCTTGCATGGGGGAGTTGAAGAGGGAACAGTGGAAGTGAGGTGGAGTGACGTGAACAGTGGGTGCATGGTGTAGGGTGCGGCTGGTTGAGGTGATGGTTGGCTTAATTGGGTTTAAAGAAGAAAACGTGGATCCATTCTTCTCTTCCTTTTCTTCTCTTCAAACCTTTCTCCTCTTCCATCCATCTCTTCCTCTTCCTCGGTGGCTTGTGTGTGGTGGTGAAGGTGCGCGAGGCGAGCGTGCTTGGCGTGGTGCGAGGAGGACGTGCGTGAGGTTGCAGTCCGGAGGTGTTGTCGTGCGAGCTCCGGCGTTCGTCGTTGTCCTTCGCATTGAGGTATGCCAAGTTCTTGCATTAGAGGTCTATAGTGATCACCCACGTTGGGGTGATGTTTTGGTAGGTCGCGGGAGGTCGGAGACCTCGTCGGCGACAAGTTTCAGCGTCAAAACATCGGCTGGCGCGAGGTTGACGACGTCTGTCGGTCGACCGGGTCCCTTGGACGGTCGACCGAACGTAGTGTTTTTAGACTGCCTGACGTGTTTCGGTCGACCGGGTCCTTGTGTTCGGCCGACCAGAACTTAAGTGTACCAGACCCTTGGTGTGGTTGCGGTCGGCCGTTGATGACGTAGAAAATAATAGGTTGACCCTGTAAGGTTTCAGTCGACCGAGACCCCTGAGTCGGTCGACCGATAGATTGGATTTTGATGTTGACCAGACTCCAGATTTTGACATTGTTCGGTCGACCGGTTTTAGACATTCGGTAGACCGTTAGGAAATATTGTGTTGCGCAAATAGTTCGACCGTTGCAGACGCTTCGGTCGACCGATTCCCTTGTGGAAGCGGTCGACCAAGCTGTCACTTTCGATCGACCGATTTCCCTTGTGGAAGCGGTCGACCGGTTGTCACAGCGGTCGACCGATCTCCTTTGAGGAAACGGTCGACCGAGTGTCTCTTTCGGTCGACCGTTTTGCACAGGACAGAATTCCTGGTTCCGCTTAGTATGCCAACTCTGTCCACGGAAACCCGTGTCCTCGCCTTGTGCGTGAGCCGGGAGGTGACGGTGGGCGCGTTACACGTGTCTGCCCAGGGACCTCCGTGTGGAAGAGTGTGGGTGTCCGGAACGCGTCACCTCCATGTATGGATCGTGACAAATCTGGTGGATCGTTTGACTTGCGTTAGAGTAGCAGCCTGAGGGATTGCGGATCCCATTGCTTCAGCGGGCACGCAACTGTCGTTGGGTGAAGTGACTACCGGCCTGAGGGGCTACGGAGGCCGCTGCCCTGCTTTTATAGCGGCGGAGTTGGTGTCTGCACGTGGAGCTTTTTGACCCTACGGACTTCGGTTCGGATCTGTCGATTGTCTAGCCTTTGTGTGGCGGATATGTTCGACTGGCATTGATGGCAGTGATTGCACGTGCCGTGCGGCCTGTGTGGCGGCGGTAGGGCACCTGTGCGGTCTGTGTGCCGGCAGGGAGGATCGCGCGTGACCTATGTGGTTGCGGTGATGGACTGCTGATGACGTGTTCCGGCAGGTAGCTCTACTGGGCACCTATCGAGTGAGATCCTGTGCGGTCTGTGTGGCGCCGGTTGATGGACCGACCTGAGCGACGGCTCCGTTGGTGTGGTGGTGGACCACGATGTTTTCAGATCTGATTCTACCTGCGCGGAATTGCGAACGCCTCCTCACCGATCCCTTGGCTTGTGTAGTCGCGTGTGGGGATGTGTTGCGTACTGTCTGTTAGACCGTATGTGCCTACGGTAGGTCTCTACGGGGACCCGATGTTTGACCGTGTGGCCTGTGTGGTACCGGTGGTTCTTGGACCGTGCGGCCTGTGTGGCGACGGTGATGTTTGACCGTGTGGCCTGTGTGGTACCGGTGGTTGTTTGGACCGTGCGGGCTGTGTGGCGACGACGACGTTGCGGACCGTGCGGCCTATGTGGCAGCGGTGGCGATTGTAGACCGCGGGGCATGTGTGGCAGCGGGAAGGATTGCAGGACGGATGTCCGATTTTGCCCTCGTGGGAATGTTTACTGCTTTGTATTCATTGCCATACTATACTAGTATGTTAGGGCATATAGGTGAGCTTGTCATACGGGATTTCCTTATGGAAACTCGGGCATTGTTGTTGCATCTTTTTCAGGACCGCGTTAGGTTCCGGCGGGTGGTGACCGAGGGAGATTGCACTTTGGGACTGGACCTTGTCGTCTACCTACTTTAGGTTGTCGTGATTACATGTATTATGTGTTTTGTGTTATGATGTAATAACTCTTTTGACAAACTCTTATGTATTATGGTGCACCTTATGTATTTGGGTATTTCTTTCAGTAATGCCCCCACTCTTGATGGTTTTATCCACGTGTTTCCCTTGATTTTAAAAGTTTAAATTTTCCGCTGTTCGGGGATGTTACAGATACTTAGTTAATTTTGATGAAGATTACTGCAATATCAAGGATTATAGTCTCTATGGTCACTTAGATCACCGTTTGAATTAGTTTCTTGAATTGAATCTTCTTTGTATGAATCAATTCTTGTTAAAATCTCAAGAATTTAATTCTTGATGTGAAGCTGATTTTGTATGTCATGTGTTTAAATGCATTTATTCTCTCGTAGGTTTCCACCAATGGATAGGAATCATCGTCGTTGGTAATATACACCAACAAATGTTCTGAACAACACCAACAGATATGTCCTGTCTAGGAATGTAAACGGGCGGTAATACCCATATACCTGGTCACTCATCCTGGGCGGGTGCAGGTATAAAAATCGTACTCATTTAAAAATTCATACCTGTACATGTTTACTCGGTTAAGAAAAAGAGTCGGTACTAGAATACGCAATACCCATATACCCGTTAAGATATATTATATATTTTATATAATATATTATATTTTTTATATATTATACCCCCTGTACCTGCTAACTTAGCATGTACGGGAACGATTTTTTTTGGTCGAGTATATAACCATACCTGCTAACTTATCCACGTACGAGTAGGTGCATACTCGACCTGTTTACACCCATAGTCCCATCAATTACTATTTTCATTTTAATCATTGAAATAGAAACTAACACTGACGGATATCTTCTCCTGGTGTAAGTTTCAAAAACAATCCAAAGGCGGAAAAATGAATTTGTCAGTGCAAAAACAACTACTAACGAATGTTGTACTCTACACAGACGTTGTATTCGTCAGTGTATGAGTTTTAAATTTCAATGACAGGGTGAATAGATAACATTAACAAGCACCATTAGAGATTCGTTTTATAAGTAGCATGAATTGGGCTTCCCCTTCACTCTCCCTTTCTCCCAAACTCTAATCCCACCACCATTACCGATTAACTCCTCCTCGCGTTTCCGTATTGTTGCGGCCTCCTCGTGTTGTTGTCACTGCCGCCACCGCCGCCGAAGCTTTCTCGAGTCACCGTCGTTGTCTCCTCTCCTTGATTTTTCATTATTTTGCCGCATGTTCCTTTGTTGATGAGCTTCTTCTCCACTTCTGCCCTTCGCCTCCTCCTCCCTTACCCTAACACCCAACTCCTCTTCTCCCATCCCCACCTCCACCCTCCTCCTTTCTCGCCTTCGTAATTTAGTAGTCACTAGTGCATAATGCACAATAGACGTCAGATATCGAAACATCAGACGTCTATAGGTATAGACGTCAGATATCCAAACATCCGACGTCTATAGGTTTGTATAAATGTCTGTTTTTGTAGTATAACCAACGTATATTTCCTGAAATAAGAAAACATTTTTTGTTTATTTTGTATAAGAATTTATGTGGATTTATTTTGTATTAGAATTTATGCAATTTAGTACTTCGTAGAAAATAATGTGAAATATTTGGATTGATTTAAAAATAGTTACATTAATGTAACTATCCCATGTGTGTTGATGTATATGTGTGTTTATTACCATATGTGTTGAAATTTAGTCCCACATTAGAGAAATATTTTGTTGGTGGAGTTGATGTACTCCACCACTCATTTACTTCTAAATGGGACATGAGTACCACACTACAAAAGTCTAGTATGATATATATACTTAATGGTCAAAAGATTGACACTTGGAGCACTTAGGCTTAAGATGGTTGTATCGTTTTTTACTATTTTAGGAGAAAGACGTCAGCTACCCTGTAATTATTATTATTATTGTTAATTAAATGTATAAACGTCGGATTTATAGGGTAGTTGACGTCTATAGGTCGTAATGTATGTATAGACATCAGTCACCCTATATATCCAACATCTATAGATCGTAATAATTTCGTCCCACATTGGCCAATTTTTGTTGTTGTTATGGTTGATGTACTACATCACTCCTCTACATGTGAATGCGAACGAGTTTGGTCACTTGAACAACTTGGGCTTGATGTACGCGGTTATTGGTCAAAACATTGACACTTTGATAACTTGAGTTTGATTAATGTGCGGGTTGGATGTCTGCTATAGGTTGTAATGTATAATATGTATTCTTTTGCATTATTTAAAAGTATAATAGACGTCGGTCGTATATATCTGACGTCTATACACTGTATAGACGTCGGTCGTATATAGCTGACGTCTATATAGCAAGACATAGGCGACGTGGAAATGTACGTCGGGTACTTGGACCACCAAAATTCGTCGTATATACTCATGTATATCCGACATATATGACATTTATTGCACTAGTGAGTCTATATTAGTTTTACTAGTTTAAGATCAAGTTTTATCTCAAGATATATAACTTTATAATGTATTGTAAAGTGTAGAATGTTAATATCTCATCCATTTGCACACCACCACCGCCACGAAGATGGGATGACGATCAGGGACCTTCAGGCAAAGCTAGAGATGCCACCAGAGGTTTGGCGGCGAAGTGTTAGTTGTAGTGTTCTTTTTCTACTTTTATCATTAACAAACTTCAGTTACATACTTTGTGAATTAAAACTTCAATTTCAATATATTTACAACCTTTCGTACGAATGTGTTGTCGTTTGAATAGATGTATTATTTCAATTATGTGTTTGTGGCTGTTATTTTAGATGAATTGTACTTATTATGTCTTTTGATCAAGGTAAACCAAAGCTTGGAAAGAGAGAATATGTTTTTCCAGGTTCTGGATACCTTACAACGACGATACATATCCATAGCTGCAAGTCCTAACATTTGTGGGTACACCATACGACTGAAGGATTTCATGTTTAATTATGCATGTATATTTTTCGAATTTTTTTATGCATAATAAGGATCAATTACAATTTTCTACGATTTATTTCATGCATGCATCGGTTTGTTTTAATAACTAGTTTCAAAACTCATTAAAACAAACATGGACTCCGAAATTCATACCTAGAAGTTCTCAAAAACTTCTTGATAATCCGGAGATGCTGAAGAAGACGATCGTCGCTTCCCGTTGCGCCGGATGCCTCCGAGTGTTCACCGAAACCCTAAACAATGTTGGAGAGAAAGGAGCTAGCCAATCAATCTCCAAACAAGCTTAGAATCTAGCTACAAACCCCTTCCTTAATCTCTGAGATTTCTCCTTCCAAAGACTTAGAAAACTAAGAGAATTTTCGTGGATTTTTGTGGTGAATTAGGAGAGAAAATATTTAGCAAACTTCTAACATAATTAAGGAGAATAAGGACCTATTTATAGGCTCCAATCTTACTCTCAATCATGGCTATTCTTAAGCCACGAATTCTTGACATTTTCTCTCACAAACTAATTCCATAATGCATTATATGCACCCACAAAACGTTTGACCAAGTTTGGAGCTAATCCAACCATTGATCAAATTAATCTCTTAATTATCAAAGGCAGAAAATCGATCGGGACTCGGTCTACCGAGACATACTCGGTTAACCGAATATGTCACGTTCGCATTTCTGTGCACTTGACAGATGACCGATTCTTAAGGAGAAAAATTCTTCTTTAACCGTTCGGACGAATTTGCGTCTTTGACCGAGTGCCATTCGGTTAACCGAAAATATCAGAACTGGGCATTGTTCGGTCGACCGTTTCTGGTTTGGTATACCGACCCAGAGTTCCAGGCACTTTGGTCAAGTTCGGTCAATCAACTTGACCATCCGTTCCACGTTCGGTTGACCGATCAACAGATCCTTCGGTCAACCGAACCTTAACGGATTACCGAAATTCTACTTGATTTTGCCTTTTCAAATTTTGGATTTATTTCCAACAAAATTTGAACTTTAGGGGTTTCAGCAAATTCACAACTTATGTAATATATTATCCTATGCAATAATAAATTACTGCACCCCATAATATATGCATCTCATATGAATTTATCATGATTCTAATTATGTTATATATAACATAATTGATTTTAGTTGTTCACCACATGTGTCATTTTTTTCTATAAGAAACCCGACACATCATATGAATCAAAATCAAGCTTCTTGTTTCTCGGTTTTTGCGGTGTGATCTATGAGAGGATATAGACTAAGTTGACAGTGATATTAAGAGCTTAATATCACTAGCTATAAGCGGTATCTAGCTACACATTATAGCTCCCAATTAGTTAGATGTCTTAATTCCACTCGAACCAAAACCCGATGCATTTAGTGATGGAGTGCACCACTTGTGTCCGTCCCTTGCCTCATGATATTAAGAATACACACAAAGTAGTATTGTGTCATTTTTGTATTAGTATTCATTTCTTGATCTCTTTAAGCTAGTTATAAATATGTGACTTAACTCAAATCACATTGTGCACATTATAACTTTGCTTTATCAAGGGGCCCACTAATATCATCACTCAATTAAGAGGGGCAATGATAGTCTTTTGACTAACTATCTTCTCCAACAAAAGTTGTACTTAACCAACCAATGCCTTTACACTACAGTTATTGATAGCTCAAGACACTAATCTAATTAAGCATTCCTTAAGTGATTGGATATAAGTCTCATATCAAAGGACCGAAGACACAGTAAAATATTAATGACACAGAAACACATTTATATAATATTTTACTTATTAGGTCTATTCAGTATACAAAAGTAATATTTTCCTCTTTTGCATACCCGTGTCGTCACTCACTTGTAGAGCTACAATGATTTATGACCAACACGACAATCTTAATTCGGTAATTAATGTCCCATGTTAATTACCATGATTGCGAATATCTTTTGTTTTATGTAAACCAATATCTTTTAAAGCTCTACGGTTAAGGACCAAGAGCATCTTCCTTAACACTTCTAAAAGACGAATAACATAAACAAGGAACAAAATGATTTCTCATTCAATTCATAATAATTGACATTTAAAAGTAAAACTTTTAGAACATTTCCTTCAACGACGGATCATATCCATTGTTGTAGGTCTCACAAAAAGACATCGACTTAAGTTATTCATTGGTGTAAGTCTTAATTCATTAGTAATAAAGCGAAATGGGCCTTGGTTGGTTTAACTTACCCTGATGAATGTATGACATTTAGCACCAAAAACTACATCGACAAAACATTTATGTTGTAGTTTCAACCCCGACAATACCTATATCTGTCGGTGGCTACTTAAAACGACACATAGGAAACCTTCACTGACGAAAAAGTATTAAAATATTGTAAGAAAATCAATGGTACAACTAGGAAAAACCAATAAAGTCCTTGCGTCTTCTTGGATAAAATAAAATTCACAACATACAAAAAACGAAGATGAAAGGAAATTGACACCCAAATCGAAAAACTTGAATAGAAAAATCGAAACACCCAAAATAAAAAAAACCAAAACCCAACAAATGAAAAACCAAGAAGAAAAGAGGAAGTAGAGTTTTATATTTAGATAGAAGGAAAAAATATTAATAGTTGTAGTTAAGAATACATGAATAATACCAAGAAGCTGAAAAAAGTGGATTCTACGATTGGAGAGAGATGTGAAAGCATGTTTTAAAAGAAGAATCGAATTTAACCAGAGAACCAATTCTATGAAATGGGTGTTTGACCAACTTGATTATTCTCTAACAGTTTTCGCGGAATCAAATTCATAATCAATACCCAAATGACCCCTTAGAGAACCCCCATTGAATATTGCCTCAAACATCTCATCTAAGTTGTCGTTGTCATTATCTAATTTATTGAGACTTATAAATAATAAATAGAAGGAAAAGTGAAGTTTGCAATTTGCTGAAAAAAAGAAAATATAATGGATTGTGGTTGCTTCTTGCTTGTGGCTTAAGGCGGTGATAGAGAGAGATAAAAGGCATGTGAGTTGATAAAAGCGTTGATTTGAGGTGGATTGAGAATTAATCAAAAGTTTATTGCTTTAGCCTTTAGATATCTAATGCCAAATATAGGTTTTGGTTATTTTGTCTTGGATCTCAATCAATATAAACATTTCTAAAGTCATCACTAACCATGATACGACATGGTCATACGCGTTCTCCCTCATCTTTTTCTTCCACATCAGTTTTCTCTCTCCCCAACTCACTTTCTTCTCTTTCCTACGTTATTCACATTTTAACCATAACTCACCACAACTCACAACCCACAACAACATATCTCTCTCCTCCATATCATTTCGGGTTTCATCTTAGAATTTTTTAAAAAAAACTAAAAAATTCTAAAAAATCAAAACAATTATAAAACTTATTTTCAAAAAAACAAATTTAAAAAGCATCAAACCAAAGATCAAACAAAAAAAACCAAAAATAAAAAACCAAAAAATCAATTTTTTATTGGGACGACCCAGTCATCCAGGTCGTCGACCCGAGCGTTTCAACGCCCAGGTCGACAACCCAGGCAAAGATGACTTAACGGGGGATATGACCAGATCATCTTTGCATGACTGGGTCGTGAGGTCGTGCATTATCCCGTAAGGTCATCACTAATCATGACCCCGGACGACCTGGTCATGAGCATTCTCTTTCTTCCAGATCTGTTTTCTCTCTCTCCAACCCACTTTCTTCTTTTTCCTACACTATTCACATCTTAATCACAACCCACCATAACTCACAACAACATCTTGGTAAAAATTTAAAAAAAAATTAAAAATTTCTAAAAAACCAAAACAATTAGAAAATGTATTTTCAAAAAAAACTCAAACAAAAACAAAAATAAAAAATCAAATATTAATAAAAAAAATGAACGACCGGGTCGACGACCCGGTCATCCACGACCTCGGATGACATGGGGTTAAGACTGTGATGCCCATGCATCTTCAACCGGTCATCCATGACCTAAGAAAAGCGCACCGTTAGTGGTGGGGATGCTCTTAGAGCATGTTGGCTTGGTTTGTTTAGTGTGTGGTTTGATTGTTGCAGATTCTTCTCCCGCTGTGGCTCTTTCTGCGCCGTTCGAAAATTCTCGAATTGACATGATTAACGTGACAACTAATAGGTTGGTTCCGATTTAGCATAAATAACTCGTGTCTAACCTGCTTATAGATATTTATACAATACATATATGTATTTGTATATATAATATTATATATAGTTTTAAAATCAGTAAGAAACACTATACTTTACCTTTTTTATATCGAAAAATTAACAATCAACAACCAATTTTCATAATCCTCTTCCAATCAAATTGCAATTTTTGTTGAATTTTGTCATAAATAATAAGTATATTGATAAAAATAAACTCTTACACTAACACAACTCATTTAATAAACATGTTAGATGAGTTAGGTTGGATTGACATGATTTTAGATGGGTTGGGTTGACACAATTTTAGATGGGTTATGTTTGGGTTTCCATGTTCAACTCGTTTATTGATTTTGGGTTTGTGTAAATCAGATCAAATTGTACGTGACTTTGACACAAGCACAACACGGTAACTTGTATTGCCACCCCTACTGTTATGTCCTAACCATTGCTTAATGGTTTAATTGTGTTTGGGTGGTGGATTATAGGAGATTGAGATGGACGACTGAGATGTGTTGGGAGAATAGTATATGTAAGGTTGGTTTTTTTCTCTCTCTCACTACTCACTCGTCTCTCTCGCTCTCTCTCACACATCTCCCTTCCTTAGGCGAGCTGGAAGCTCCGTTTTGGTGCGGTTTTGGCGAGATTGGGAGGTGCTCAGATGATTGTCGGAGTCGAGGTGATCGAGTTCGAGGAATTCGCTGGAGAAGAAGAGGTTTTACGAGGAAACGCTCGTCGTGATTCTTCAAAGGCTTCTTCAAGCATTAAAGGTATATCAAGCTTTACTTTGATACTCACCTAAGCTTTTGTGAGTGTTGGAGTGGTTGACGGTAGGCCGGAAAGCTCGTCGGACTTGTGCAGCAGAGTTCAGCACTGAAACGGTCGACCGGTTGTAGTGTATTTTGGGAGGTATCTCTTGCATCGGCCGAACGATACCCCTGGGTGGTCGACTAGTTATGCATTCTGAGCGAGAAGATGGAGTCTTTGGGTGATTTCTATCGAACGGGTCCCCTTGGTCATTCGACCGGAAGCACTATCGTAAGTTGACTATCCAAATGGTCGACCACATGTTTAACTCGTCTGACTGATGACTTAAGTTAACTTAAAGTTTGTTCGATCGTTGTTGTTTCGGTCGATAAGAGTTGTTTGAATAATTTTTGTGTTTTACTGGTAGTTTTCGGTCGACCGTTGACCTTATTTTGCTTCGACCGATTGTGCTTGTTTGAGCAAGAAGAATATTTTACTGGTGGTTTTCGGTCGAACGGGTCCCCTTTGCCGTTCGACCGGTTGGTGGGTTTTTCGGTTGGGTCAGTCGTCTGGAGGGGGATTCGGTCGATCGAAGTGGTGATTTTGTTCGACCGATTATGGCCAGTTGTGAATCGATTGCATGAACTGTTGGGGTGTTGATCCGCCTCGAGGGCAAAGGGTTCCCGACCTTTTTGGGGAGACGGTACGGACATTCAGGTCTGAGTGAAAGATCGTGGTTGTGGCTCTGAGGAGCGGGTGCCTTGTGTACACGTGTTGTTGTGGGATTGGGGTGAGAGGACTCTTGAGACCCGTGGCCGATGGTTTTCCAGTTGTGCCTTGTGTGCACGTGTTGTTGTGGGGTTGGGGTGAGAGGACCCTTGAGACCCATGACCGATGATTTTCCGACGGTGCCTTGTGTGCACGAGTTGTTGTGGGGTTGGGGTGTGAGGACCCTTGAGACTCGTGTTGTGACGGCAACTGTGGTTGGGAGAGAGATCCCGAGAACCCAGTTGGACGGTTACAGTTGTGATATATTTCATTTTCATATCATGTCATATTTGTTCATTTCATATGTTTAGGAGTTTGACATACGATGTTTCCTTATAGAAAACTCAGACATAGTTTATGGTTGTATTTCAGGTCGTAAACATCTATAGGAGGTGGTGACTGAGGGCGGGAGCACTTGGACCAGATCATGTCTTTTGTAGTTTTGAGGTTGATGATTACACTTGTATATATTGTATATCTTTTGTTATTGTAATCATATTTTGACTCATGTATCATACGATGTACCAATTTATATATATTATATGTGGTTTTGGTAACGGCCCCGGTGTTTGATTCTTATATGTTTTGAAAGTTTAAATTTTCCGCTGTTTCGGGGCGTTACACCTACTTAATGGATACAATTCGTGATTGATTGTTACTTGACAATTAACACAACTCATTTAATAAACATGTTAAATGAGATAGGTTGGACCGTTGGATTGATATGATTTTAGATGGGTTGGGTTGAATCCAGTTTAGATGGGTTATGTTTGGGTTTCCATTTTCAACTCGTATCATCGTATGATAAAAGGGTTGATTTTGGGTTTGTGTAAATCAGATCAAATTGTATGTGAATTTGACACAAGCACAATTCTTTTAAAAGAATGCCGAGCGGATAACATTGGGTATTATGTCGCACACACAAGATAGAAGCAAACAGTGAGGAATGATTTTTAACCATAACAGCATATCCAAAGATAAGAATGATATATGATACGAGAACTTCTAAATTGGAGCACAGGCAATAGTATTTAAGCAAACTAAAACGTTCGCAAATCACTAACAACAAAACCACCGACCACATTTTGATAATTAAAGACAAGCAAAATCCAAATAATTAAGATCATCATTTTCGGTCGTTTTTCTCTTCATCTTTCCATAGCTCAGGCCAGTTCTTCTGAGCCTGCTCCCATCCGAGAAGCGACCCCTCCTTGTCCGCCTCCCAACTGCTGGAAAGAGTCCCATAAGCTATCCCCAATGCCGACGTCCCAAATGATAGCAAAATGCTCACGAACGGCAGCCACAGGGGCACGTCCCATATCTGCTGCTCCTTAAGAAAGCTCATGAAGTAGAGCAGAGCCAGACCGGTGCCCATTGGTGCGCCAACGAACACCAGAATCCGCTTTATGATTCTGTAAAACACCTCCTGTGGTATCTCATCGTCGTCACCATCCTTCTTGTCGCCGGTATCCTTTTTGTTAGTGGCAATGGTATTGCTGGTGTTTTCAGCTACACCGAAGCCCCTTGCGTTGATAATTAGACTTGAAAATCTTTTCGTAGGGAGCGAGAGTAGGAGAGTGTTTGACGGTCGACGGAGCGTGAGAATGGCAGTCGGAGATGGAGGATAACATCTTGTTTCAGTTGGGATTAAAGATTGGAGCTTTCCTACAGATACCATGCTGTTCATTGCTGCACTAATGTCTGCTGTTTGAGTTGGTTTAATTCCAACGGGCAGTGTGCAGTGGCGATTGAAATCTTATCCTTACTATCATCACTTGTGATAGAATGGTTGGACATTGTTATCCAAAAAAAATGCCCTACAACTAAATATCTTCCCATGCTGTGTGTTTGTCCTGTCTTCCTCTCATAGCGTGAGTTGGCATATTTCATGAAGAATTAGGTGGATCGACCTTTTCCAAGAAGTATTGGTAGCAATATGGTAGTGGAAACTCAAACTGAAATTCAGAATCAGAAAACCATAAATACAGAAACGTGAAGAAACTTGTGTTTGTTTGCAGCATATAAAACTTGCTGAAAAATTACTACTAAAAGTGATTTACCAAATGAATCTTAAAGAATATGAAACACACCCAGCAACTAACGCGTTCATACTTCATACTAACAGAAAACAGAAGCGACTTAGGGTAAGTAGAAAAACGAAATATTCCAAAATCTCCACCAAAGCAGACACTACAGTTCAACAGTAATAGAATAACACTGCTGGGGATTATTACTCAAAAAGAACAAGAAATTTTTCTACTGGCAAACTGCCTTTGACTTGTCCAACTTCAGTCGGGAAGCGTCTATTTGTGGCCTACCCAGTTTCATACACTTTGTATATACACATGGTAATAGAGAAGACTGATGCGATGACAAAAAAATTGATATACTATTCCATTATCTTACATCCTTTGATCTACTTCTCTTCAATCTCAACATCGATGATATCAGTTTCAGATGAAGATGACCGGGCACCACCACCTCGTCCTCTTGGGAAGTCCTCTTTGGGTTGCCAAACAATATTTCTGCAGTTTGAACATCGGATTACTTGGTTTTTGTAGCCAACAAATTGCTTTCTACATGCTGGACAAGCTCCCTGAAAAACACAATTTGGTTATGTTTTAGACTTACGATACATCACAATGACATGATTTACAATTCCAAAACATATAAATGACATGATTTGTCTCTTGTTTGGATAAACATGTCATTTTGAAATGGAAAATAAATTTCATGAGGTTGCATTGCCAACACATATCTAACTCACATCAAGTTTAAAATCATGTAAGAATCATAAAAAACATATAATTGTGTACATATGACAACGTTTGGAGTATAACATTAAAATCTTGCATTTGTTTGAAGTGAATAAAGTTAGACCGGGTCATTTGGAATTTCTGAATTCCACATCTAACTGGGGATTTCTTTTTAGCAAATGTCATAGAGATGGTACTTCTAACTCAAAGTACCACGGAAAAACCACAATTTGCAAGGGAAACTACCACATCTCACAACTAAGTGCATCTAATGAATGGAATTGACAGTTCTCCAGGTCTAGCAATATACATGAGAAACTGAAGCATATTAAAAACTAAATAACAGATGGAACTTGAGCCTACATCATTGAAACTATGCTGTGACCAAGGAGAATAACTAACAACCACTAAATAAGTAAGAGAACAGAGAGTTAAAGACAGATGAATGGAGAGGACTAACATGTCAGTGAAAGGCAAGGCAAAATTAATACATGTCAGAAGAATGCATTGTTTAGCCAAATTAACAAGTAAATTAAGTGACACGATGTCTTCCATAATAGAATCAATCGAGTTTGTAGTGGCACTGTGACAGCAGTATGAAATCTTTGCCAAAGTATCCTTTGTTAGCTCCAGTAGCCATATGACCATATATGATGCATTTAGACTTGTATGTATATGTATGAAATCTCAACCATTTGTTTGTATTTCTTTTTGTTGAGATTCACATAACAATTTATGAGAAAGTACAAAAGACTTGGAAGAAACCTTTCACAAGACTAGAAAAGTTTCTTCAATTCTTCTGCAAATTTATGACAGGACTAAACCATGAGCACTTCACTAAAAAATTCAATCATTTAAAAGGTGTTTGTATTATACCTCATAAAATAAATATGTACTCTAGTACATGTATAAGTGTATATATAATTATTCGTTTTTAGGATAATACTTATTAGGAAATAATTACAATTAATTTTTCAATTGATATGACTTTCTACATTTAGCGTTTCCTTATTAATGTTTCGAAATTGTTGTTTCATTAACCATCCTTGTGACCTCTACATAGAGGACCTCTATGCAATAATATATATCCTATCACAGTTTCTTCTTTAACATTTAACAAGTTGAGGTAGCTTGATTATATTCAAGGTTTTTAGAACCGAACCGGACGTCGAACCGGCAACGTCAAAGGTCCAAAGGTTCAGAGGTTCGACCGGGGTCGGACCGGAATCGAACCGATGACGTCAGCATGACATCACAAATATATATTATAAATATAATAGTCATATTTAATTATTTATTAAGCAAAAAATATTCAAAAAACAAAAAAACAGGGTTTTTTTCCTGAACCGCCGGTTCAACCCGGTTCTAGGCAAAAACGGTTTTGGGAGGTGAACCGGACCGGACAGGCCTCCGGTTCACGGTTCAACCGGTTGAACCGGCCGGTCCGGTCCGGTTTTCAGAACAGTGATTATATCAATGAACTAAGAGGTATACAAGTTGATGGAAGGGGTGATGGAGGTAGAGGATATTGTGAATTAGGTTACAGGTTGGAGATGGTAGTGGTGTTGGGTTATGGGAGGAAATTTGGTGCAGATAGACCACTTTGCACCATGTTTCCCTAGGCTTTATGCTAGTCAACCAAAGTAGGCAAACATGATTACATGCATTGCATATACACTTATATACTTGTCAATCATTTTAATAAATCGATCAAGATATTCAAGAGAATAAGCATTGAGACAAATATTCAAGATTGTAACAAAGTTTTAGACCAAAACTTGTAATTTTCCGTTTATTGAGTTCAGTGCTCACGAAATGCCCAAGCAACCCTAGGCGACCGCCTAGGTGATTGGGCGGTCGCCCAGTTGTGGGCGACAATTTTTAATAATTATATTTTTTGTTTTAATTAAAAAATAAAGGAAAATAGAAATAAAATATAAAAACCCTTACATGTTTAAGCATAAAAAACACTTGAATCACCAACTCACTAGGTATTTATAGGAATAGAAGAGGGGTAAGGGAGGGGATACAATAAAAAGAAAAAATGAAGGAAAACGAACGACCAAGATTGCATCACATCAAAACAATCACTCACTATTTAACTCACTCCCCTAAACCTTAACCCAACCACCCTCTCTATCCTAAAGCCTAACCCAGTCACCCTCTCTCCCCCAAACCCTAATCTTCTTCTGATATTCTCTCCTACTATCACTAGCGATGGCAACAGACAAGAGGAGAAGATGGCTCCGATGTTGCTCCAGAAAAGGAAGGGAAGAAGAAGGCCCATCAACTGCACGAAACCAGTGGAGGGTGAAATCATGGACAATCGTTTGTCACCTGGTCAGGGCATCACCTAGGCGACCGCCCACCTGAACCTTGATTGAGTCCATAGGATTAAATGTAAACTTGAGCACTGAGATTATGTCCCGGCCAAATTCAATCAACCGAATACCTAACGGATAACCGAATTTTTCTCATAAGTAGACATTAGGGCATTCTCTGGTCGGACGACCAAATGGCTTTCTGTTAACCAAATTGCCTTAGACCGGTTTAAAGGTTTACTCCAATGGTCGCATTTGAATGTTACTTTAGAGCCCAATTGACTTATCCATATTCCGGACGACCAATCTTTTATCAGTCAACTGATTCCTTCTTGGCCTTTGGCACGTAATGACTCTTTACACGTGGCATATGAACGTTGCCTACAGAGACAATTAAACCATAATTGTCATGGCAAAACCCACGCTTGCTTTTGTCATCCGAATAGCCAACGGTCTACCGAACCTGTTAAATCAGAGTTTAATCATTCCTTACTGTCCACCTTCAAACGGTGAAGTGACCCTCATTCGGTAAACCAAACCATTCGGTCGAAATTGGAAAAAATTACTAGAAATTGGTGACTAGTTATCCAAATCCTATTCGGTCAACCGAATTCTTAAATCTGACCAATTCAACCATCTTGTTTTGGACAACGATTATTCAAACAGTCGACCGAACAAGCTCAAAAATTTACCTGAGCTTAAATCACATCTTGCTTCTCATTGGTCAAAACTTCACCACTCTCCAAACGGCTTTATTTGCTTTGAAGTCTATATAAACATCATTCAAGAGATTCAAACAACTACTCTACACACTGTCACTCTCAATTCTCGAACTTTCAAAACTCAAACACACTCAAAGCTTCATCTTCACCACTTGCATATCAATTTCATATCCAAGTGTGCTCAAGTTAGAGTCTTTAAATTGTGACTCAACTTCTATATCAAATAATCACCTAAGTGTTGTAAAGTTTCAAGGAAGCTCTCTCTCAAGTTGTGAGAGGAGATACGAGTGAAGCGATGATTGTTTGTGAGGCTCAGTGTTTGCGAATGCATTAATCTCGACCCAGAGTGGAGATTGATTAGTGGAACCGTAAGCGGGACATGAATGATCGAGCAGGACTTGCAAGGAGGACTATGATCGAGGATTTTGAACCTCTAAATCCTATGTCGTCAATTGTAATTTGCATACTATTTCCTTAATCCCTTATTTATCGTATTAATTCCACATTTAGTTTAAGATTATAGGGTCATCGATCCTAACATATTGGATTTCTCAACATGCTGGGGTGGTTTGGTCTTCTAGTCAAAATCTTCGTTACAGTGTTCGTTCCTTGCTTTTCATCCTTATGGGCCCCACTAATACTATAAGTCATCACTTGCTTGATTGGACCCGAAATGCTCTTACCTGACTATTTTTATACTGTTGGGTTGGTCTATTACAATCGTGCTTTGGTAGAAGTCTCAAATCCGAAGGATAGAGCCTAGATAGCTAATGCCACATTTCTGGAGAGCATAAGGACGGATATCACCTTTCTTGACCTGCTCATAGTCCATCAGATTATTGAGGCAATTCACAAATATTTGGTAGGGAGTGAGGACGATCTGCAGGTTTTAGTGTCGAGCCCATGACCTTCTCGGACGAGTGGTCTAGATTCGACATTGCACAGGAAGGGAGACACTATTGGCTTTTGTTCTCGCTTGCTCTTTGGTGGTCGATTTGGAAATCCAGGAAAATACTCATTTTCAAAGGCATCACCCTATCACCAACCTCCATTTGTTCTAAGGCCCTTGGTTGGTTGATGCGTTGATGGAGTGGTGTAGTTGTTTTGGGTTGGCTGGGCGCCCATATTTTGTCTGGCTCAGGAGCAACTTCAGTCAATAGCTTCTGATGTTTAGTCTTCATTTATACTTTTAGGCTGTGATTTTTTTTTGTTTTTGCCGGTTTTTGCTTTTGTTTGCTAGGCTGGCTGTGTTTTTATGTCTGGTCAACTAATCTTTTTGTACATTTTTTCTTTAGTAAAATTCTTACTTGTTACTTTACCAACCAAAAGGGAAAAAAAGTCATTGACCTTCAAATCTATCTAAAGTCAATCTTCTACTAAGTCAAGCTCAAGCTAACTCGCAAACATGACCTTTGCTCAAAAGACTAACCAATCCAAAACAACATTTAGATTTCGTTTCTGAAATTGCTTAACTAGATAAATTTTCAAACCCAAAGAGATATAGATTAAGTTTAAAGCTGAAACAGATGAACATTTATACATGTCTTTGAGGATTATAAGGTGTTATTCGAACACCAATCTGTCAGATTAATCAGGCTAGTTTGGAGCTGACAGCCAAAAAGTCGAACTAGTCGGCTGACTTTTAACTTATTGTATGCTTTCCCAACAGTAAGTCACAAAAGCGAGAAGATAGTACAGCATAGGATTGTGAGCATGAACTGCTCCATCCACTGATGGAAAAGGCCCACTCAATCAAAATGTGCAGTAGAAATTCGCAGGTGACCATGTAATATGCCTACACAATTCCACCTTCACAAACAAACAGAGAAGACCACCAACAAGGTGAGCGGATGACCTAATTTTGGACCAAATGATTCTATCTTACCTAATTACGGATTATGTTGAAAACAAAAGAAAATGGCAGCTTTGCTCTATTAACTTGACCACGACCGATTTTTTTATCCGAATATCAAAGGTAAATTACAAAAAAACAAAGAATGTCGTAAAGCCTTGACTTGACATTGTGTCCTTCGACTCCTTCCAAACTTCCATAACCAAAGTTGTCTTAGTTGAACTTTGTTTATCACCTTACTTGTTGCCAGGGAACATGGGCAATGCTTTCATCCTGAAGTAGGCTTCGGTTCTTGTTGGGTCATATTGTGATCCCTATCAAGAGCCATCAGCAAAAGAAAACTATAAAATGGCCATGTGAACCTTCCAATTCCCAGAAGTATTTTAATCAAGTTTCTGAAGATGCACTGACGCTGTTACTCACCAAGCAAAACATGGAATGGTGCCCAGATAGTAAAAAGTGAGAGACACGTACATGGGAGTGACATTTCTACCAGATCTCTCAATTATCAGATGGCTATCATGACATAGAGTCTAAGCCAGCCTTAGTTCATGATCAGCAGCCTAATTGAGCACTCTCACCGTAATTTATCTACTTTACCGTTGAAAATTCCACCTCTCGACAGGTTTAAACAACTTCCTATTGATTTGGTAGGAGAGGCGGAGAAGTCATCATATGTGTAACGTTTTAAATTCTAAGCCAATAACTCAAATCCTAAAACCACCTATACACAGGCAACTATATAGGAGTTAATTTTGGAACTCTGATTCTCATTCTTTCTAAATTATTTTCTTGCAAATTAATTACACCTTCATATAAGCATGCAAGTTAGAAGCATGGTCATAAGTTGAAACAAATCTCAACGTCAATTTGATAAATTTACCATTAAGTTCCTAAAAGGTTATATATCATTACATAACACCAACTTTGCCTCACTAAAAAGATATTGGGAATTAGGAACTGCAAAATTTGGTGCATAGGTAGGATCAAACATATAATAAAACAACCAAAGACAAGTAGAGAGACCTAAAACGTATTACCATGCTGCAACTACGTAGAGACTGAAAGGAAAAAATGCGGAATAGCAACTCACCTGGATGACCAAGTTATTGGCAATTAAACTAATTGCAAGAGGAGCAGCTAGTGGCAGGACCCATGTTGCCAAAAGCAAGATCCTAAACAGCCATCCTGACAGTGCAAACCATAGAAAGAAGATTGTCTACACAAACAGGGAAAAGATAGTTTAGAATTCATATCAAAGACTTGGTGAGTTGGTGTGAATGTGTGATATTAATTAAAAAACATAATTATGAACATTTATCCAGGTGGGCATGCACTGGTTTGATAAATTGATGGCACACAATGTTATAACGATTTCTTTCAACAAATTCATCCAGTTCTAAGGTAGTTGATATGCAACCCTGTGTGACCAAGCACACTAAGATTGCATATACAACTGTGCAGTCTCACATATGCAGCCACATAAGTGTACAAATAGTTTTAAATTTTTTTTGTCAAAAAACCAAAATATCATTAAAAACCCCGTGAAAAATCTGGAAGAAACAGGCAAAATAGGGGAAATAGTAGAAATAACAAATAAGAAGAGTTAAGTTTTAGGAGATTGGAGAGTTTGGGGGCTTTAGAAAGAGAAGGAAGGAGGCAACCAACAGACCACATAAGTGGGTCGTGCACACGCACAGCCCGCTTATGCAGCGGCTACAACAGCACAAGGGCTTGAAATTGGACCTCTTTATGCGGCTGCATATGGCATATGCAGCACCCCACGTTAAAACAGTAAATAAAGGTGAAATCATCCCTAGCATGTTGAAAAAATAAAATTCAAGTAACATAAACAAAGAAACCAATCACACATAACCACCTTTCATTTGATCACCACAATCCAAATCCATTCAAGCCCTAAAGAAACAAAACATCCAATTCCAATCCATCACATACAGTAGTGAGTGACTCACAGTAGACGTCTTCCCCAGAGGGCTTTCCAGGAACAACCCAGTCTCGTTCCTGTACTGCAAAAAACCAAACCAAATCACATCAACACCAACCGATTCATCCACCAAACGAACGAAAACACGCGCGAACCCCGACTCACTCACCCTAGGCAAGTTGCGGACGAAGTCGGCAGAGAAGGCCCTCCACCTTCTCCCGATCCCAAGCTCTAGGTCGATCTCGTGCGCCCTCTCGGTGGCCGCCTGGCCAGCGTCGGCGAGGCGGCGGGAGATGGAGTACCGACGGTCGAGGCGCTGCGCGGCGACGCGGGACTCGAAGAGTAGAGTCTCGAGGCCGCGGTTGGCCGAGCGGAACGCGTCGCGGAGGACTTCGCCGGAGCGGAGGCGGCGGCCGAAGTCGTCCAGGTCGGAGCGGCGGAAGGCGCGGGGAGGGGCGAAGGTGAGGTGAGGATTGGGTCTGGAGGAGAGGTAGTGGCGGTGGTGGTGTGGGGTCCACGAAGACGGAGAAAAGGTTGTTGCGGTCGTCGCCGTTGTCGCCATGGGTGGTGTCGCTCTTCTTATCGTCAGCTTCTGGACCTCTTCTTGGAAGACTGCTCCGGACTTGGTATTGTATAAACGAGTCTAGTTGAAATAAATTTTTAATCAAAGACTAATATATATAAATACAAAAAAAATAAATTAAACCCAACTTAATTTGATCACATCTTTCTAGTCGAGTTTTAGTTTTTTCAAGCTAACTCGTTTGCTGAACAAAATTGAAAGATTTATTTTTATTTTTCAATAATATACTTTATTTATTTAACTTTACTTTATATTTGAATTGTAAATATAATTTATCTTAAAACAAACATAAAAATCAAAACTCGATGATGTCATCGTCGAGAGTTCATTAAACAAAAATCGACATTAACATAACCGAATTATGTTCAGTTAACTCGGCAATGACAACGCTGAGTTCGTAATGAACTTGGTATTGATAATGTCGAGTTCTATGAAGCTAAAAGACAAAAGTCGGTCTCTGTCACGTGTCGTTACGTGGTGGATGCAAACTTAGTTTGCTAAAAAAATGTGGGAGATATATTATGCTAATTATTTTTATAATAAATCTATTTCAAAAAATTATCTTTATAAAAGGGAGAATAAATTAAATAGTCAAAATAGGGAAGTCAAATGTTACATAACGTCAATAACTGTACATGTTATTTTGAAAGCCAAAAATTTGATATATTTTAATATATTTTCACTTTTATCCCTAAAATACCTCCACCACATCGTCACAATCTCACATCCCAAACAAAATCACTAAATCTTCATCATTCACACACCAAATCTCAAATAGGGACTGCTAGGGACAACTCAGGATATATAGCTCAAGACTAATTTGAGAATATTAGTTTTCTAATTTGGAAAGATGTAAAATATGAAAATTTTGCTTCTTGAAATTTTCTTTGTAATGCGTCTTGAATGACCATATTTGGATATCAGAGGAGAGAGTTATGCATACATTAGTGATGATCTGTCAATTGTCAAGTTAACAAATACAGATTGTCTTGACACACGTTTTTCATCCCTGTATCATCAGAATTTGGCATGTTCTAAGAGAAACGAATATGTTCTCCTTTCAATTGTCTTTCCAAAGGATTTGGTATCATTAAAGTCCGTATTTGTGGATGTTATGAATAAAACGACCTAGCTTGTTCGGTTTAACGACCCGACTCGTTTGGGGGGAAAATGACCCAACTCATTTTTAGTTCTCTCAAACCAGCAATCTTCTACACCCTTTATGAGCTCATTAGGGTCCTAATATGGAAATATGTAAAATATCAAAGTTTTTCTTCTCAAAATCTTTCTTTGTAACGAGTCTTGAATCACCTTATTTGTATATTAGAGGAGAAAGTTATGCACAAATTATTGAAGATCTATTGATTGTCTAATTTCCAAATACGATATGTCTTGAGACACATTTTTCACCCTCATATCGTTGAAATTTGACGAGTCGTAAGAGAAACGAATATGTGATCCTCTTAATTGTTTTTCCAACGGATATAGAATCATCAAATTCTGTATTTCGATGTGAATGTTATGTATAAAATGATCCAACTCGTTTTGTGATAACAAGTAGCTCGTTTGATGAAAACGAACCAACTCGTTTAGTAAAAATGACCTAACTCATTTGGTTAAAATGATTTAGCGCGTTGTTGCGTCTTGACAACTCATTGGTGCGTCCCATGCGGGACTACTGCGTCTCAACTCGTTTGGGGAAAAAACAAATGTTATGAATAGTACTTGTTTGGTGAGGACAAGCATCTCATTTGGTGAAAATGACACAACTCGTTTGGTGAAAAAAACACAACTCGTTTGTGCGTCCCACGCCAGACTGTTACGTCCCAACTCGTTTGGGGGTGGGGGGATGACATTTGCTTGTTTGGTGAAAACGACCCAGGTCGTTTGGCTCGTTTGTTGAAAACAAGCTCACTCGTTTGATCGAACAACCCAACCTATTTGGTGATTTTTACAACTCGTTTATCTTTATTCAATGTGTTCATGTAAAAAGTTGGTTTGTCCCGTCTTAATGTTCATGTTCGTACAAGTTAACTTGTATAAAGTTGATTTGTGATATTTTCAACTTGTTTGTCTTGATTGAATTTGAATCTAACAATGATGTTATAATGTTGTTTCATAAAAACGCAAATAATTCAGAAATTGAACACAAGAAGTTCACTTAAGAAATTAAGTTGTACGCATATTAATATTCTAACACTCAAAACCAATCATTCGTAATTGTAAATGTTGTCAATTATCTCATGTAGAGCAAATTGTTTCATGTCTTAGAGAGAAGCATTTTTTATAACGAGTTGGGTTGATAATTACGTTGCAACGACCAAAGGACTCAACTCATTTGGTGTAAACAAGCGAACTTATTTGGTGAAAACAAGGTAGCTCGTTTGCTGAAAACGACCAAACTTGTTTGGTGAAAATGACTCAGCTCATTGGTGCTTCCCACACAGCTTGTTGGTGCATCCTGACTCGTTTGGTGGGAAAAACAACACAACTCGTTTGGCAGGAAAAACAACCAACCTCTCGTGCGGTGAAAAAACGGCCAAACTTGTTTTCTGTTCTCTCAAATCCGCACTTTTACATGTCATTTATGAGCCCTAAATTAGAAATATGTTATATATGAATATTTTGCATAACAAATTTTTTGCACTACAAAATATTTGGATATCAGAGAAAAGAGTTATAGGAAAATTATTGATCACGTGTCGATTGCCAGTTTCTAAATACAGTCTGTCTTGACACGTTTTTCACCCTCGTATCATCAAATTTTGGAAAGTCGTAAGTGAAACTAATATGTGTTTTTTCAATTATCTTTCCAACAAATCTAGAATCATCAAATTCTACATGTGGATGTGGATGTTATGAGTAAAAAATAAGTGACGCATCCAGCGCGAGACAAGTGCATCCCGAGCAGGACTGATGCGTCTTCCACACCTTTTATGGGCCCATTAGTTTCCTAATTTGGAAATATTATCAATTAAAAGTTTTACGTCTCGAAATCATATTTGTAACGAGTCTTGAATAACATATTTGGATATTGAAGGAGAGAGTTATAAACAAAAAATGATCATGTGTCGATTTTCCATTTTGCAAATACGGTCTATCTTGACACATGTTTATCACCTACGTATCATTGGAATTTGGAAAGTCTTAAGTAACTATTATGTGTTTGTTTAATTATCTTTCCAATGGATCTGAAATTATCAAATTCTGTATTTGGATGTGGATGTTATGAGTAAAACAAAAGTGATGCGTTCACGAGGGACCAGTGTCTCTTCCACGCCATTTATGAGCCCATTTGGTTCCTAAATTGGAAGTATATTAAATATGAACGTTTTGAGTCTCAAAAGCTTCTTTGTAACAAGCCTTGAATCACATTATTTGAATATCGAAGGAGCACTAGTGCAAAATAGGGAATAGACATCATGATATATATGTCAGATGGATATTACTGTATATTATAGACATGGTAGTCCAACTTTCCAACATGCAACGATCGACGCCTAATATTATAGACGTCAGATATTACTATAATAGACGCCTATAGGTTTGTATACATGTCAGATATTACTATAAGTGATGTCTATAGGTATATAGGCGTCGACTGTTGTATAGCAGACGTCTATAGGTAAAGTTTTTGAAATATAATTAAAAATAATATGCTGAATTTCAAAAGAACTTTCCATGAACTAATTTAGTAGAGAAAAATATATAATATGCATATAAGTCACTAACATGATACCTCACATGTTATAAGAATGGATCAAGTTGTCGTGATGTCTATAGGTTGAAAGAGAGAGAGTTATGCACAAAAATTGATCATGTATCAATTGTTAAGTTTCCAAATACGATCATTCTTGACACACTTTTTTCACCATTGTATCACTAGAATTTGGAAAGTCGTAAGAGTAACTAATATGTTCCCTTTTTAATTGTCTTTCCAACAGATCTGTAATCATCAAAATCTATATCTGGATGTGGATGTGTGAATAAAAAACAAGTGATGCGTTCCACACGGGACGAGTGTGTCCCAAGCGTTGCTGATGTGTCTTCCACGCCATTTATGAACCCATTACATTCCAAATTCAGAATTATGTTATACATCATAGTTTTGCATATCCAATTCTTCTTTGTAACAAGTCTTGGATCACATTTTTTAGATATATTAGAAAAGAGAGTTATCTAGAAATTATTTATCATGTGTCGATTGTCAAGTTTCCAAATACAGTTCGTCTTGATACACTTTTTCACACTCGTATCATCAGAATTTGGTACGTCGTAAGAGAAATTAATATGTGATCATTTTAATTATCTTTCTAACGGATATGGAATCATCAAATTCTATATCTGGATGTGGATGTTATGAGTAAAAAATAAGTCATGCATCCCTCACAGGGGGGCAAATGCATCCGGAGCAGGATTGGTGCATCTTCCACGCCAATTATGAGCTTATTAGGTTTCTAATATGACAGTTTGCGTCTCAAAATCTTATTTGGAATGATTTTTGAATCGCCTTAATTGGATATCAGAGAAGAGAGTTATGCATAAATTAGTGATCATGTGTCGATTGTCTTGTTTCCAAACACGGTCTGTTCTTACACACGTTTTAACCTTCGTATCATCAAAATTTGGTAAGTCGTAAAGAAAGTAATATGTGTTCTTTTCAATTATCTTTCCAATGGATCTAGAATTATCAAATTCTATATCTGGATGTGGATGTTTTGAGGAAAAAACAAGTGATGTGTTCTACAGGGGACGCGTGTGAGCAGGACTAGTGCATCTTACACGAGACTAGGGTGCCTTCCACACCTCTTATGAGCTCATTGGGTGCCTAATTTGGAAATATGTTAAAAATGAAAGCTTTGTGTCTCGCAATCTGAAAGGAATGTGTGTTCTAAAAGTATTCTTTTATATGTCTTTATTATGAATTGAATGTATAAACATTTTATTCCTTGATTAATTTATTAGTCTTTTAGAAGAGTTAAGGAAGAAACTCTTGGTTCTTAACCATAGAGTTCTAAAAGATAATGGTTTACATAAATCAAAAGTAATTCACAATCATGGTGATTAACATGGGACATTAGTTCCCGAAATAAGATTGTCGTATTAGTTAAAGGATATTGTAGTTCTACAAATATTTAACAACATGAGTATATAAAAAGAGAAAATATTTACTTTTATATATTTAATATACCTAGTAAATGAAACATTATGGAATTATGTTTGTGTCATTAATGGTTTCATTGTGTTTTGAATTATAAGATATGAGACATGTGTCTTTTTCACATGAGAAATATATAATTTGATTATCATCGAAAACTATCATTACATATAGTGATAAAAATATTAATTGAATGTATATATTGTCTATATTGACTTCACTGATTATGTTATTGGACTTCTTGATAAAGCAAATTTATAATGTGCACAATGTAACTTATGTATAGTTACATATTTATAATTAGCTTAAGAGATCAAGAAAAAAATATAATACAAAGATGACACATTCATACTATGTATAATATTCTTAATATCATGAGGCAAAAAATATATACAAGTGATATTATTTCATATCACTAACTTGATCGTGTTTAGTTCAAGTGAACGAAACATCTTTGTTATTTAGGTAAATATATTGTATAACTAGATACTGTTTATAATTTATGATAAAAAGTCCTTTATATCATTGCCAATATAACTTAGATCCTCCTTTAAGTCACACTACAAAACTGGGAAATAAGAAATATGATTTTATGTTTTATGTGATGTGTTAAATTTCATGTGATGTGAAATAGTATATAAAATTGTAAACTAATAAAATCAATATGTCGTAATTACGACATGGATAGAATAACAAATAAATTTGTATGAGATGTATATATCATAGGGTATAATGTTTTGACATTGTATATGATAATATATTACATAATATAATGTGATCCGTACTATTATAACATACAAATTGCTAAAACCCCAGAGCTCGAAATTTGTCGGATATTGATCTAAACTTTGTAAAGGCAAAATAGTGAAAAACGATCGAACGTCTTTTGGGAACTCGTCAACTGAATTTAACAGTAACTTTTGAGTTCGAAACGATCAACCAACTAGATACGCGGTTCAATCGAAATTATCATGAGCATTTATGGTAAGGGAACGGTCGACCAATGTGTTTCATGGTTCGACCAAAATTATCAGGAGCATTCTTGGTAAGAGATCGGTCGACCGACAGGAAACACAGTCCAATCGAAAATAACATGGACTATTCCTAGTAGCGAAACAGTCGACTGTCTAAGCTTACCATTCGATCGAAATTATCTTTTAGATAACCTAACGATCAACCAGTTGAGCTATTTAGGTCGACCATTTACCCATGAGTTTGTCTGTATCAATAAGAGATTTTTGATGATCGTGAGCTAGATTTGATCTAACTTGGTCAAATGATGTTATAGGATGATGATGTATCCAAATTGTGGGATTTTGTCTCTATGTTTGTGTATATTTTAAAAAAATTAATGCATGCATACACGATCGATTTTGTATTTTTAACAAATTTATGTACACGGTTTTGTATTTATTTTAATATCATGTAATATACATAATTTAGACTAAATAGATAAGAGGATTATACTCAAATGTTCTCTAAAACATTTAAGAAGATTCAGAGATGTGTTGTCCGTCGATCCACCTCTAAGTGTTCACCAAAGTCTAAACATGATTAGTGAGAAGGGAGCTAGCCAATCAATCTCTAATTAAGCTTAGGACCTAGCAAATAACCCATCTAAAGCTCCACGAGAATTAATCTCCAAAAGCTCGAAATAAAATTAAGAAAATTTGGATGGCTTAGTGGGAATATTAGGGTGATAGATTTTTTTTGCATTAACCTTTTTTTACAAGTAGGTGAGAGGACATATTTATAGCCTCCCAAATCACCAACATCATGAACTATTCTCTAAACATGATCCCTTACTATTCTCTCCCTTAAACCAATCACAATTTGCCACATAATCATCCTAAAAAACGTTTGACCACAACTGGAGTTAATCCAGCCCATGATCTACATTATTCTCTTAATAATTTTGGCAAAATCATGCCAAACGGTAGACTGAAATTAACCAGTCGGTCGACCGATTGTCAATTAAACGTGGTTTCGGTTGGACCATAAAACCATTCGGTCGACCCATCACATGCTCCCAAAGTTACTGCGATATTCTGGTCGAACTAAACACATAAATTGTCGACCGAATTTACACGATATACAACTACTAGTTGTTTTCAATCGGACTACGTCTCAAGTCGGTCGACTGTTTTCCACCAAGAAAAAATCACGGAAGTTCCTGGTGGTTTTCGGTCGAACCACGATTTCCATCAATCGACCGATTAATCCCAAAAAGATTTCCCAAAATATTTTAGTCAACCTCCACGTCCACCCGGTCAACCGTTCTCATGCGTAACAACTACTATGGAATTTCGGTTGACCGATCTCTGAAAATTTTCGATTGTTTTGTTCGATTTTTTTACTTTATCAAATTTTGGATTTATTTCCAACAAAATTTGATTCTTAGTCGATCGAACAAGGTCCTCGGTCGACCGATACATGAAATGTATTTGGGGTATTTTTGGTTAATACAAATACAACCGTTGGGTATATACGACAAAACAAACAGTCGGAAAATGCTTTGGACTCGGTCGACCAACAATCTCTGAACGGTCGACCGAACTTAGTTGTTCGGTCGACCGAATGTGGGGCAGAAAGTTTGGGTTCAGGTTTAGTGTTTTCCGGTCTACGTTTGGGTGATCTATTGAAGTCCAAATTATGTGAATTTTCGTGTGTGACTTCTATAGGGAACCTAGTGTGTGTTTGAGTAGTCTTTAGTTCAAGTATGCTCAATTACACAAAGTTCCTAAGACTCAAAGAAATACAAAATACGTCTTCAAATAAGCTTGATTACATGTCTTGACTTGATTTTATTTCTTCCTTGAGTCTTGATCACCTGTAGAGGTTAGCACAAAGAAATATATATGCAATGCAATATGTGTGCTACTCTACACGATCACAATTAAGATTATGTTGATTAAATCATCAAAACATGGATTAAGGCCAAAAAGCCAACAATCTCCCCCTTTTTGATGATGGTAACCTATATCTTAACTATATCTTAATACATAGAATTTTTATATGTAAACTATGCATATTAATGCTCCCCTATGGATGTGCGTAGATTTTGTTCATTTAGTACTCAAATTCCAAGTTACCCCCTTAATTATCTCTCCCCCTTTGACATCTATCAAAATATGATATTTATCAAAAAAAAATACGATTTAAGTTCAGTGTGGATGTCTTGTAATGAAGTCGCTCCCCCTAAATTTTGCACTTCCTTACTCAAAGAAAATGATATTCAATAAGCTCCTCCTATCAATATGAATATGATTTTTTAATAAAGTTCATTTCTATTTCTCCCATATTAACATCAAGCAAATATAACAATTATAGCATGTGATGTTGTTTACATTTCCCCTTTTGACATCCATTTGGAAAAATTGACTCTAAAACTATGGATGTGAATCAAATTTAAGATTTGCAATGAATGAATAAACTGTTGGATTGTGTGGGTTATGGGTCCACAATTATGGCTAATCCTAATTCTCTACTTGATTAAGCAATCAAATGCGCAACGGAATAAACAAACAAAAGTAGAGAAAGAAAAATGCAAACCACAATGGAACACGAGGGTTTTTATAGAGGTTCGGTACCCCACCCAGATCCTACTCCTCTCTTGCAAGCTCCGCTCAGATCACCGAGCTCCGCTCACGACTTCACTAACCACTCCCCGTTCCGGGCCGGAAGAGAACGCATTTACAATCTTCAAACTCGCGAACAACCCTCGCCGAGCTTGACTCCTCCTCTCACAATCCGAGAGGGATGCTTCGGGCTTTCACCGAAACCTTTACTCTTCTTTGACAACAACAAACTTGAGTGGGACAATCACTCTCTAAACTTGAGCACACTTGAGAAGGATTAGAATTGATCTTTAGTGTGAAAATTTGAGGCTTGGAGTGTTTGGAATGATCTCTCTAATGTAGGAGGCAAATATGTGTAGGAGAGTTGTGTTAAAATGTGTTTTACAACTCTTTATATAGGCATTAGAGAGAATAAAGCCATTGGGATTGATTGGGTATGAGTTGGTGTAAGATGCACAAAACAGAAACTTGCAGGACCCAATTCTGCCTAAAAACGATCGACCGAAACGGGTATGTCATTCGACCGTTTGGTCAAAATTCAGCTTTGACTTAAGTTCACTTAAGTTAATGGTCGAACGGGCTCAGGAGATAGGTCGACCGAATAAGTCCAGGAACTTCTGGGAGACCAAATTGTGTTGGTTCGGTCGACCGCTAGGAAAGTTTCGGTCGACCGGATATTTGGTAATTTTGGGGTATTTGGGAATAATACGAATACGACCGTTGGGTATAATACGACAAAACAAACGGTCATGTGACATGTGTGAACGGTCGAACAAAAAGGTTTAAACGGTCGACCGATTTGGTCCAGACAGTTCAATTTTGTTTAGGTGTTTCCGGTTCTAGTTTGGATGATCTATTGAAGTCCAAATTATGTGAAATTTTGTGTGTGACTTCTATAGGGAACCTAGTGTGTGGTTGAGTAGTTTTTAGCTCAAGTATGCCAATTATGTGAAATCTTTGATTAGCTTTCTAGCACTTTTATTCTTTTAAAAAATGATCTCATATTGTTTAACTAGGTCATGGAATGCATTTTGAAGCTCATCCTGTGTATAATTTTCATTATTTGCACTAGAGTTTGAGCTATCACTATAATATGACTTAGTTGAGCATGAATTACTAGAACAAGAGTTAGATTCTACCTCACTTTGATCTTCAATAGCCATGAAGCATGAGTGAGCCACCTCTCTTCTACTTTGCAAGGAAGACGACGATGATGATGGTGATGAAGAATAATCCCAAGTAGCCTTGTGAGTTACCTCTTTCCTTTCTATTCTCTTGCTCTTCTCCTTTTCTCTTCTCCTCTCCCTTCTCTCCTTTTTCTTCTCCCCTTCTCTTCTCTCATTTTCACTCTCCTCCTTCTCCTTTTCTTTTTCTCTTTTCTCACTTCTTATACCTCTTCTTTCATTCTTTTCTCCCTTATCCTTCTTGAGGTATTTGAAGAAATCTTTGGCTAGGACTTCAATGTCATCATCTTCTACACTCCTTCTTGGTTGGTCAATATTTGCGTGTAATGACAAGAAGGGTATATATGCAATGCAATATGTGTGCTACTCTACACGATCACAATTAAGATTAGGTTGATTAAATCATCAAAACATAGATTAAGGCCAAAAAGCCAACAATACGTGCACCACTTGTGTCTATCTGTTGCCTCATGATATTAAGAATATATACAAAGTAGAAATATGTCACATTTGTATTATATATTCATTTATTGATCTCTTAAGCTAGTTATAAATATGCAACTTAACTTAAGTCATATTGTGCACATTATAAATTTGTTTTATCAAGGGGCCCACTAATATCATCACTCATATAAGAAGGACAACGATAATCTTTTGACTAGCTATCTCTCCAGCATAAGTTATGTTCAACCAACTATTGTTTTTATCACTATACTCATTGATAGTTTTTGACAATAATTAAATTAAACACTTCTTATGTGAAAAATATAAGTATCATGTCTTAGGATTCAAGACACAGTGAAACATTAATGACACATAACACACATCTATAATGTTTCACTTGTTATGACTATTCAATATATAAAAGTAATCATTTTCCTCTTTTATATACTCGTGTTGTTAAATATTTGTAGAGCTACAATAAGCGATGACCAACACGACAATCTTATCTCAGCAATTAATGTTCTATGTTAATTACCATGGTTGTGAATAACTTTTAATTTTTGTAAACTATTATCTTTTAGAACTCTACGAAGGACCAAAAGCCTCTTCCTTGTACAATTCCAAAATATGAATACAATAATCAAGGAACAAATATTTGCACATTCAATTCATAATAATTGGCATATAAAAGTAAATTTTTTAGAACACAATCCTTTTACAAATATGATTAGTTTAGAGGAGAAATTAACAAGAGATCGTGTGTAAGTGGTTTACGCATGATGTTGGTTTGATGATGGCCTATAAATAGGTCACTTCTCCCTTCCCTTGTTGAATCAATGCAAAAATCTCTCATCTCCATATTTACTCCATCTCTTCCATCCGAAAATTCTCTATATTAATTAAAGTGATGGAGATTAAATTCTTTAGAGTATAAATGTGTTATTATCTAGATTATAACATAACATTACAAATTTATTGACTAGTTTCAATCTCCCCAACCTTGTTTAGAGTTTGGTGAACACTTCGAGGAAATTCTGAGACGATCCAAGTGCAACTCGACGTCCGACGATTGAACATGATTTGATAATCCTTTTAAGTATGATCAACTTATTCATTTTATATATTTAGTATACATAATATTGAAATGCAAAGAGGAAATCTTATACGTATGCATTTATGAACCCATTAGATTTATAACTTGGAAATATGTTAAATATGACAGTTGTGAGTCTCAATATCTTTTTTGTAACGAGTCCTGAATTAGATTATTTGGATATCAAGAAGAGAGTTATCAAGAAATTATTGATCATGTGTCGATTGTCAAGTTTCCAAATATGGTCTATCCCGACACACATTTTGCACACTCGTATCATCAAAATTTGGCAAGTCGTAGGGAAAATTAATATGTGATCCTTTCAATTATCTTTCCAATAGATCGTAAATCATCAAATTCTATATCAAGATGTGGATGTTATGAGTACAAGACAAGTGGTGTGTTCCACGCGGGACGAGCTAGTGCGTCCCGAGCGTCACTGGTACTTCTTCCACGCCATTTAAGATCCTATTAGGTTTCTAATTTGGAAATATGTTAAACATTAAAGTTTTGCATATCAAAATTTTCTTTGTAATGAGTCTTGAATCACATTCTTTAGATGTTGGAGGATAGAGTTTTCTAGAAATTGATGATCATGTGTCGATTGTTAGGTTTTCAAATACGATATGTCTTGACAAATTATTTTCACATTCGTTTCATCAGAATTTGGCAAGTCGTAAGAGAAAATATGTAATTTTTTTCAATTATCTTACCAATGATCTGAAATCATCAAATTATATCTTGATGTTGATGTTGTGAGAAAAAACAAGTGATGCGTCCCACGAGGGACGAGTGTGTCCCGAGAGGGACTGATGCTTCTTCCACGTCATTTATGACCCCATTAGGTTTCTAATTTTGAAATGCATTAAACCTGAAAGTTTTATGTCTTGAAATAATCTTTGTAACTTGTCTTGAATCACCCTATTTAGATATTGGAGGGAGTCATCTAGTAATTAGTGATCATGTGTCGATTATCAAGTTTCCAAATACTATCTGTCTTGACACGCGTTTTTGACACTAGTATCATCGGAATTTGGCAAGCCATAAGTGAAACTTATATGTGCTCCTTTCAATTATCTTTCTCATGATCTAGAATCATCAAATTCTATATCTAGATGTGGATGTTCTGATTAAGAAAACAAATGATATGTCTGGCGTTGGAGTGTCTCGAACGGGATTGATGTGTCTTACACGCCATTTATGAGCCCATTAGGTTTATAGTTTGGAAATATGTTATATGGATGTTTGGCATATCGCAATCTTCTTTGTAAAGAATCTTGAATTTCCTTATTTGGATAATATAGAAGGAGAGAGTTTTCTAGAAGTTATTGATGTTGTATCGATCGTCCAGTTTCCAAATACAATCTGTCTTGACACACATTTTTCACTCTAATATCATCGGAATTTGGGAGGTTGTAAAAGAAACAAATATGTTCTCCTTTCAATCTCTTTCTAATGGATCAGGAATCATCAAATTTCGTATTTGTATGTGGATGTTATGAGTAAAACGACCCAACTCGTTTGGAAAAAACAGGGTGTCATGGAATCCCAGGTCAAAAAAAACTTTGGAGTTCACAAGAATTTTCTTCATTGTATCAAGCATCAATACCAAAGGAGTTGTTTGTGTTTTTTCTCAACGTATAGGTTTAGTGGGAATTCTAATTGATATTTCTAAAAAATGTTTGAATGCCAAATGTTCTAAAACCACTATGTAAATCTACAACTAATATAAATTCTAGTGTTAATTGCAGTTTACCCCTTTAATTTTTTAGTCGTTGACATTATACACCCATGACTTTAAAACGTAGCATTTCAAACCTTTTTTCTTTCATTTGTTGGTATTTTACTGCATTATGTTGTTTTTATCCCAAAAAATGACCAAACTGCCTGACTTGAAAATCTAAAATTATAACATTTTTTAGAAAAACATAAAAAATAACATTGCAGAGTGTCTTGTTTGTTTTTAACATTAAAATGCTTTTAATTTTTTTACATTAATATATTTAACTATGTTTTTCCATAAAAGAGAACTTTGGAGTTTCACTTGTTGGCAATAGCGGGAGTGAGTAAAATTTTGTCGGGTCGAGCGCGAAAGATTTAATTTGCGCTCTGCTTTGGTTACGTCATGCCATGTGCACGTGACACGACTCCGTCGGCAATAGTTATGATTTGGGTGACCACCCAATTCAGACGACCAAATCAAAAAAAGCAAAACCCCCAACAAGATGGAGGTTCCGTCGCTCACTTTGTCGCCGCCCTCCGTCACCTTCCGCCGTTGACCGTTGCCGTACTCTGTGGGCTTCGCCGTTGCCACCCCTAAGTCCAATACTCAACCTAACAATTGACCCTCTCCACCCAAATTGTAGCCATCAGCGACCACCTCCTATACCGGCGATGCCATCCTCCGTCGGCCTCAACCCCTCCACAACTTCAATTTCTCCTGGCCAACCACTTCATCGACGGTGGTGACTGTTGATACAATTACAAATATGATCATGTAATACAGTGGGTTACATATGTCGAATAAATATTCCATAAGGATCCAGATAAAGCCAACATACAAAAACATGTAAAGGAAAACAATAAACGAAAGAACATGAATTAGAAACGACCTCATAGACCGAGCCGTCGGAAGGCGACTTGCCTCAGAGAAAATATCGGCCCACATACCAGTGCGTTTGATGGTCTGCCGGTTTTCTCCCAGGATAGAACGGTCTCACCGTCGAACAGGCACACACCGGAGTCGACGGACCACGAAAGCAGCGCGAAACCTCGCAAGAATCAGACGGTGAACAACTTTGGATTCGGGGAGGGGAAATCGCCGGAGAAGGACGGTTTCCGTAGAGATGATGGGAAAATAGAACGTGTGTGTTTTTAGGAGGAAACTGTCATGATATATATATGTATTTATTCTTGTAACCGTCAAGGACTTAATTGCAAAAACAATTACCTTGAGGTCCAAAATTAAATACACCCATCACCCTGAGGCTAAAGCCTCTAATTTCCCCCAAATCCCTCGCTGTCACGTCACGTCACGTCACGCCACGCCACGCCACGCCTCGCCACGCCCCGACCCGGACCGGGACGGGACGGGCGCGCGCGCGCGTGTGTGGAGAATTCTCTCCTCCTCTCTTTCCACCTACAAAGTGACAAGTGAATAGTATGTTTATCAACATCCTTCAACTTGTTAGCTTTACCAATGTGGGACTAAAAAGTAGAGGTGAGCACATGGCACATGGGGCAATAGTTCTCATCTTCATCTCAACATTGGATTTCTTCAATTGAGCTATTCATGGGCCTAGCCCAAACTCAATATTCCAACAATCCCCCACAAATCCATTGTTGATCGAGCGACCAAACCTTGCAGCCTAGTGCTTTCAGTAATGGTACCTTTCGGGTTTGAACCACGACCTGAGTCCTTCAACTTTACCCCCACAGGAACTAAGTGAAACGAAGTCTTGAACTTGAACCTTTTGTGTGGAGATGTCCATTGAGAACAACACTAAGTAGGTTATGCTGCAATCTACAAGGTTGATGCTTTACGGCCATGCATCCGTATCCTGTTTCATGAATGCTTTCAAGGAATGACCCCCATTCCTCTAATTGCGGCCACACAATTGCATTCACATAGTTGGGCTTCTCCAAAGATGCACTGCTAACATCTTGTCTCAAAGACTTGAACCCATTCAGAGTCTACACTCTTACTAAACTTGCAGTTTCAGCAACATATCCATTCTTTGGGGTATTGATACAGATACAATGTATGACCTACAATGTATCACCAATGAGTTGCACTTGACTCACTCAAGAACTTGTTATTACCGCATTGAACCAACTTCGTGGGATCTCCACTCAGATTGGTTGGGTTGCCACTCTAGATGAGTCATGTAATGGGTCTCAGTCCCATCCCCAACTTGGATTTCAGAACTTGAACTAGATCAAGTCCTTTGGTGAAAGGATCAGCTGTATTGTCTTTGGTACCAACAAAATCAACAACTATCACCCTTTCCGAGATCAATTCCCTTACAGACTTCAGTCTGACTTGGATGTGTCTCCTTTGTTTGTGGTTATACTTTGAGCTTCTTAACTTTGCAATAGTAGTCATATTATCACAATGTACAGATATTGCAGGAACTGGTTTGCTAGTCATTGGCAATTCAGAAAGGAGTCCTTTCAGCCATTCAGCTTCCATTCCACTTGTATCCAAAGCACAAAGTTCAGCCTCAAATGTAGATCGAGACAATATGGTCTGTTTTGTAGACCTCCAGGAGACTGCGCCTCCACCCAGAGTAAAAACATACCCTGTAACACCGTTACTCCCAGAGTTTTTGGCTATCCAGCTTGCATCACTGTACCCTTCTAGTACAGCTGGGAATTTCCCATAATGCAGCCCAAGGGTAGAAGTACCCTTCAAGTACTTAAGTACTCTATCCAAAGCCTCCCAGTGAGTACGATCAGGACAACTTGTGTATCTACTAAGTTTGCTCACCGAGAATGAAATATCTGGTCGTGTGCAATTTGCAAGATACATCAAGCTACCTATAATCTGAGAATATCTCAGTTGTGAAACTGGAACACCACTCTTGTTCTTGTACAAAGGTTTTGATGAATCATATGGGGTTTTCACAGATCTACAATTCGTATAGCCAAATCTCTCAAGAATCTTCTCAACATAGTGAGATTGAGATATGGAAATACCATCAACTGACCTAGTCAGTTTGATACCCAAGATCACATTTGCAACACCCATATCCTTCATCTCAAACTTAGTACACAAGAAGGACTTAGTTTCATGTATTAATTTGAACTTTGCAATAGACACATTTATCAGAATCAATAACCTAGAATCCAAATGATAATATAATTTTGTCAAATTTCTCATGCCAAGCTTTTGGGGCTTGTTTAAGTCCATAAAGAGACTTAACAAGTTTACAAACTTTGTTCTCGTTTCCAGAAGCTACAAATCCTTCAGGTTGGTCCATATAAATTTCTTCTTCAAGGTCACCATGAAGAAAAGCAGTTTTTACATCCATTTGATGGATTGTAAAATCATATACAGACGCCAATGCCAAGAGCACTCGGATAGTAGTCATACGAGACACTGGAGAATAGGTATCGAAATAGTCTATTCCTTCCTTTTGTTTAAACCCTTTGGCAACTAATCTGGCTTTATACTTATCAATGGAACCATCTGGTTTTAATTTCTTTTTGAATATCCATTTACATCCGATTGTTGAACAACCTGGAGGAAGATTTACCAACTCCCATGTCCCATTAGAGACAATAGAGTCCATCTCGACCTTAACTGCATCTTTCCAATGCTTTGCTTCAGATGAAGCCATAGCATCCTTGAAAGTGTTAGGATCACCCTCGATGTGGTATGTGATAAAATCACTTCCCAAATCCTTGGCAATTCGAGAACGTTTGCTCTTTCTAGGTTCAATTTCAACTTGAGTTTGAGAAGACTCAAAATCGGCAATAGACAAATCTGCCCCCACATTTGTCATCCTTTCCACATGCTCGTGGATGGAACCAGACGTAGAGGGATCAACTGAAGAAGAAACTTGTTGAGGAACTCCAGATTTCATAGGAAATACATCCTCAAAAAATGTGGCATCACGAAATTCAACAATTGTGTTAACATCTATGCCAGATATCTCGGACTTGATTACCAAAAATCTGTACGCATAGCTATTAATCACATATCCGATAAATATTGCATCAACAGTCTTGGGACCAAGCTTTTTCCTCTTATGTTCAGGGATTAACACTTTTGCAAGACAACCCCAAACTTTAAGATATTTAAGGCTAGGTTTTCGACCACACCAGAGTTCGAATGGACTATCCTCCTTATGTTTCTGAGGAACTTTATTCAGAATATGGCAAGCCGTATTCAAAGCTTCTCCCCACATATATTTGGGTAATCATGAACTCTCTAATAATGCATTAATCATATCAGATAATGTTCTATTTTTTCGTTCAGCAATTCCGTTAGATTGTGGAGAATACGGCGCCGTCACCTCATGAACTATGCCAGAATCCTGACACACTTGTTCAAACAGGTTGGACGTATATTCACCACCTCTATCAGATCTCAACCTCTTAAGTTTCTTTTCAGTTTGTGTCTCTGCTTCATTCTTAAAAATAAGAAACTTAGATAACGCTTCATCTTTACTTTTCAAAAGATAAACATAGCAATACTTTGAACTATCATCAATGAAAGTGATAAAATATTTCTTTTTATCCTTAGTTAACATGCCATTGAATTCACAAGTATCAGTGTGTACTAAATCTAAAATACTAGTATTTCTAGTCACAGAATGAAACGGTCTTTTCGGTTGTTTAGCTTGTACACACACTTGACATTTTTTATTCTCAATAGCATACCTAGGAATCATATTTAAATTCATCATTCTTTTCAAACATTGATAATTCACATGTCCTAAATGTTTATGCCAAACATCACCAGATTCAATGGAATAAACAACAGGAGAAGACACATCTTTAACAGAAATAGCATTGCGATTATAAAAAGCAGGTTCAACATGAATTAAAAAAGCACCACAAGACAAGTACCCCTTGCTAATAAAAGTACCAGAAAGAGTAATCACAACTTTGTTACATTTAAATGTTACTTCATAACCCTCAACTACCAGACACGGACCACTAATAATATTACGACGAACAGCAGACACATGATGCGTCCTGTGCAAAGAAAGAACTCGTCCTGAAGGTAACTTCAAGTCGATACGTCCAATTCCAAGCACCTTTGCAACATTCCCATTGGCCATCGCTACAGATCTACGATCAACAGGCTGGTAAGAGACAAACATGGACTTGTCAGCACATACATGCACATTAACCCCAGTGTCAACCAACCACTCACGTGGTTCATAAATGGAAAAAACATGAGGATTAACAGAAACAAACTTACTGTTGGTCTCATCCACCTCGGTCAATACATTGACCTGTGGAGTCGATTCAGTGGTACCTTGTTGGCGTTTGGCTTTCTTGGATGGACAATCCTTAGCCCAGTGCCCAACCTGTCCACAATTCCAACATGGTTTGTTTGTTGGCCTTTTCTGGATTTTGACCTTGGGTTTAGTCTTATTAATAGGTTGTGGTTTTCCTTTAAAATGTGACTTAGATGAGGATCCAATTAATACGTTTGCCTTTGGTTGGAACTCTACAGGCATCACTGGATTTCCCCTCCCAGGATAGAACGGTCTCACCGTCGAACAGGCGCACACCGGAGTCGACGGACCACGAAAGCAGCGCGAAACCTCGCAAGAATCAGACGGTGAACAACTTTGGATTCGGGGAGGGGAAATCGCCGGAGAAGGACGGTTTCCGTAGAGATGATGGGAAAATAGAACGTGTGTGTTTTTAGGAGGAAACTGTCAAGGACTTAATTGCAAAAACAATTACCTTGAGGTCCAAAATTAAATACACCCATCACCCTGAGGCTAAAGCCTCTAATTTCCCCCAAATCCCCCGCCGTCACGTCACGTCACGTCACGCCTCGCCACGCCCCGCCCCGGACCAGGACGGGACGGGTGCGCGCGCGCGCGTGTGTGGAGAATTCTCTCCTCCTCTCTTTCCACCTACAAAGTGACAAGTGAATAGTATGTTTATCAACATCCTTCAACTTGTTAGTTTTACCAATGTGGGACTAAAAAGTAGAGGTGAGCACATGGCACATGGGGCAATAGTTCTCATCTTCATCTCAACATTGGATTTCTTCAATTGAGCTATTCATGGGCCTAGCCCAAACTCAATATTCCAACAGTGACTTCCTCCGTAACAACTAGTACATAATCAAAAATGGATGTTTTGATGGTCCATAATTAAAATTTTCATTTTTTTATGGTTCTGATGGTTTGTTGTTCTGTAAATATTTTGGTAACACACATAAATATGTACTAAATGTTGTGCTGTGTAATTAGTTTCTAAGCTATAGCCCTACAATGTCCACTCAATGATAGAAAGAAGACTAAACTGTTTAATTAAAAATCAACTTAGAAGGGAGATGTACTGACATTAAGGCCAAGGGTAAACTCTAAAGCCTAATATGCAGTTTCACTATTAGAGTCAACACTTTAATTAAGCTATAAGAAACAAAACCAAGTCAATAGGAACGCCTTTGGCTTTAGGACAAGGGCAAAAGCACATGCAACTTAGTGATGGCTTCTCTTACGATCGTTTGATATATTCCCAAGAATAACACATTTTGTAATGTACCAAAATAGATGCACACTGGAAAATGTCTTTGCTTTTGTTCGCTTCGAAATAAATCAAACTGTGGATAATATTTTGGTAACACACATAAATATGTACTAAATATTTTGGTGTGTAGTTAGTTTTTACATGGGTTTCAGAACCGAACCGGACGTCGAACCGGAATTCTTAAAGGTTCAAAGGTTCAAAGGTTGAACCGGGGTTTAACCGGTTGAACCGGTGACGTCATAAATAATTAAATAAATATATATAAATATTCAAATAAGAAATTTAGGTACATAAGAAGGAGTTTAGGTAAATTAAAATTAAAAATACACAAAATTTGAGGTTGAACCGGTCGAACCGCCGGTTCAAGCCGGTTCAATGCAATTTCCGGTTTTTTGGCTTTATCGGACCGGACCAGCCACCGGTTCACGGTTGAACCGGTTGAACCGGCCGGTCCGGTCCGGTTTTTAAAACAATGAGTTTTTAAGCTAACTAGCCCTACAAGGGCCTCTCCTATGATGGAAAAAAGTGGGCATTCACAAATAAAAATTCAGCCTATTGCTTAGAGTGGGTTTTTTTCTTTGCAGTGAAACATTTAGCTGAAGGCACCTAACAATATATTTCGCACCCCCATACTCAAATTCTTTTAACATTCTTTTCATATTTAAAGGGCATGAGCCATATCCATGATACCCGAATAACGAATTTCGAACAAATTGTTGTATGGCCTTGAACATGAAGAGAATCAATGGTTGAAATAAGTTTGTATATGCTGTAATTATCCCTAAGCAATCTCGTTGATATCCCAAATTAAATTATGTTGACATTCATTTTTTCATGTTGTTACAAACAAAGACATCCTTGTTGGAAATCAGTTTAAATTTGTTAAGGCAGAAAAACAAAGGGAAACAATCGACCGACGTGGGACACCGTTCGTCTGATTTTTCCAGGAGCTTTCAGAGGGAAAAAATAGTCGTCCGGTGTTGGACACAATTCAATTGAATTTTTCAGGCACTTTCAGAAATAAAAAATGATCGACAAGTGTTGGACACCATTCAATCGATTTTTCCAAGGCTTTTTTGGAATTCAGGAACGGTCGACCGAAGGGGAAAGCCGATCGACTGGAAATTGCGGAGAGTTGAAGATAACCGTGGAGTGATCGACTAATCGACCAAAATTATCAGAAATCATTCCTGGTAACGATACTGATCGACCAGTGGAGGGTTTCAGTTGAATGTCGCCCATTTTTTATATGTTATTCTGTACGATTATGAGTCTAATATTTAAGGGTTTCTTTGCCCTTATTTTGTACAGTGTACACAACACAATTTTCTTTTGGAGAGATTAGGGTGAGAGAGTTCTTGAGAGCTTTGGATGACACATTGCCTCAAAATTCTTGTAATTTTGGTTGATTCTATTGTTGGAGAAGATGAAGAAGGAAAGGAAACCCACGGAGGACCCCCAAGGACGTAGACATGTCGTTGAATTTTGTAAATCGTGTGTGTCGATGTTGTTTAGGTGCGCATTTGTCTATTGTTTATTTTTTTCTTTTATCTTGTGTGTGTTTGTTGCTTATTAAGTTTGGTAGAAAGAAGTTTTGTTTAATTCCGCATTCAATATTTGTGTTCCATTGGTGTGTTTAATCCGCCATATCGTAGTAGTATTGTTTTATCCTAACTTAATTAACCATAATTAATGTTCTTGATATCCTAACTTAAATTCTGCATGTTGTCATAGCTAAAGAATACACAACGGCTTGAGATTCAGTTTGTTGTTCTGGTTGGGGTTTTTGGTTCTGATGGTTTGTTGTTCGGAGATATTTTTTTAGCTCTTCGCTAGAAATTCTGTTTGCGATTATAAACTTTAGTTTGAGGTTATTGAGCTTAAAAATTGGAGGGCATCAATGCAGATATGTTGATCAAAATGCAAAGCACAGATTTGTTGCATAATTCTTGTAGAAAAAAAATATTGTTGGAACGCCTTGACTATCTAGGACTAATCCGTGACAACTGCCTACTTTATTCCTGGATAATGTTATACAATGCAAACAGCTTTAAATATATTAATAAATGTTTTTTTTTCAAAATAATCATAAAAAAGAATTAGAAAAATATAACCCGAGCAGTGTTCAGGCACCGCCTAGGCGAGCCTAGGCGGCCGGAGGCGTCCGGTCGCCTGGCGATCGCCTAGGTGGTTGTGCGACCGCCCAGGTCTGGGCGGTAAATTTGTTTTTTTAATTCAATTAATTTTCATAAAATAGATAAAAAATCAGGAAAAATCGGAAAAAATAGAAAAAAATACACAAATATTTTCTAAAAATACCATACATGTTTAGGCTTCGAAAAAACACCTAGTTCCTCGACCAAGGCCTCACTAGGCACCCCCTCTACCCACCTAAACACTTAGGTATACAATTTATTGCTTAGTAGTACAATTACAAAGTAACTCAGAGTTCATACAATAGTAGATAAAAGATAAATTAGAATTACAAGCTAACTAACTAATTCCATTGGACACATTGATCTAATGTCTAAAGAGAAGTTAGAAAGAGTGCACTTGATTTTGACAGTTGAAGAATGAAGAACCGGATCGGAGACTTCACTTTCCAACTTCAAAACTAAGCACCAGACTGGAGACTTAATCGTAAAAACTTGGTGATTAGGATAGTTGATGATGAGAATAGAATTATATAGGATTTGGGGCTAGTGGTAAAGTTGTAATTTTTGAAAGAAAAATAAAAAAAATAAAAGCAGAGAGCCGTTGTAGAGCCTCCAACGGCTCTCGCCTAGGCGAAATGATCGCCTAGGCGATCGCCTATTTCGCCCAGCAGAGCTGGGCGAAAGGCGGTGGTCGCCCAGGCGACCGCCTAGGCGGTCGCCTACCTGAACACTGAACTCGAGAAACTTATTTGGCAAAAAATAAAACAAAAAAAGACGTGTGATACTCTTTTTATTAAAAGAAAAATTGGACAACATCAATAATCGAATTTCCTATATTATTAGTTCCTTGACATTTACACATTTTCAATTTTAATAATCATGAAGTTCGCGATGGTAGAAGAAATAGAAGGGAAATTTGGCTGGATTTGAATGTCTTTTGCAACAAATATGCTGGTTTGGTTTTAAACATAATGTTTGCTTATCTTTATCTATTAACTAATGCAGTTTACGTTGCACGGTAAGTGATGTTCCTTGAAGCATGAGTTGAACTCGAGGGGTGTATTATATGAAAAACAATATGAGGTAGTTTTAGATTGTCGAAATGTAATACTTCGCATTGAAGACCTTATGTCATTCTCATCTCCGGGCATTCTTGAGATGGAGTTTGAATCAAGCAATTCAAATCCAACAATCAATGTATATCAATAATTAATCAAGCAAAATTGTTGACAAAAATAAAGGAAATATATTTTGCTTCATATATCCGTTAATCAAATCAAGCACTCCATCGTCACATGATTCACTAAATCATTCGAAACAACCGTTGTTAAACTAAGAGTTTGCTCATTCGTCACATGATTCACTAAATCATTTGAAACAACTGAATTCGAATCCAAATCAATTTAAGACAATCTAAATCATTCTTAAACAACTCAAACAAATAATCGAATAATCCTCAACCGATTCAAACTAATCCAAATCAATTACAAACCAAAATAACAAATCCAAATCATTCTCAATCACCACAAATCAATTTCAAATAACTATCAATGAATCCAAACTAATCAAGCAAAAATGTTAACAAAAAATAAGAAAAATGTACCTAACAATTACTCGAGCAAGTGAATGCGACACCTGGAGGTCAGAAATCACCGGAGAAAGAGAGAGGGGCAAAGTGGGACCAATGGTTATAGGGATGAAGATGTGGGAAAGAGGGGTCAGCGGTCCTTTTCTTACCCTACGTAAAAATGGTATCCACGATGTCTTTTCATTAAAGGTTTAAAATAAAAATGACATCAGTGATATTATTTTTCGTTTAATAAAAACAACACTACAAGTATTTGTTTTCCTCATATTTTGCAAAATAAGTTTCATAGTCTTATACTCTTCCTTTTTTAATGATTATTTTGAAAAAATCCTTCATAAAACTTGTTTACCAAAGGCTTAGTGGTGGATGGTGGAAGTTCAGATGTAGGCCCCTTATCCAGGTCAATTAAACTCCTCTAATGTTGTGCTACATATATAAACCCATCTTCTATATATACATAAACATTCGAACACATCCCTTCATGATGTGTTCATTTTAATACCGCAAGTGCACGACCGTCGGTGAAGACGGGGCAAGTATGGGTCGATCCACAGGGAGGTGTGTTGACTCTGGTTCTTTCGAAGGCAAGTGAGAAAAAATGGGAAGAAGGAGTTTGATAACACTAAACTAAACTATGAATGAACTAACAATTAAAATAAACTCCCATGGAGTGGAGGTGTGTAGGTATGAGTGTGTGAGTGAGTCTTCTTTTTCAATTAGGAACAAATATAGTTTGTGTGGCATACAAGTAGAAGCTAGTGTAGAATCTAAATGTAGAATACACAACGCTGCATGACAAATCATGAACATGCATATTCACATAAAGTTTAGGTTGATTTTAGATTATCAAGCATGAAATAAGTACCTAGTGTGGCCATTAGAGCATCAATCAATCCTACATACAATTTAAATCATTCATGTAAATGTGCACCAAACATGAATCATATATATCAAGTCATTCCCATGAAACCATTACAAGCAACAAGATAAACTCTAAAACTAGCATGAGATAAATACCTAGTGTGGACATTATCTCATCTAATACAAGTTTAAGTATGCTGCAAGTATAGATCTTTATAAAGCATATGAAATAACACAAATAAAAAAACTCATCACTATCACATAGTTTACATTACCTCCACCTCCAAATGGGGATGAAACTACTCACTACTCATTAAGAAGATACAACGAAATTAAACTTAGCATGCAAGAATTGAAAAAAAAGACAAAAACAAACTAAGAAAAATTATTTATTTACATGACTCACATTACAAGTAGTATTCTTCTCCACTTGAGTTTTGCTCCAATGCTTACTCCAAGTAGAAAAAATGTCACCAAGCAATGGGTGAATACAAAGGAGAAGGAAGATTTATATTTATAGTCATAGAAAAGGCAATCGGGGATAATCCCCCAATGGGGGACTAATGCACTGCTAAAAATAGACATAAAACACTCTAATACATGATCTGCCTAAATCTTATCGGATCCGGTTTGGATTTGGAGTGTGGTTGTCTGGTTTGATTTCTTCATGTCTGATGCCCCAAGTTGGTTGTTGGAGTTTGATTGACATCATATCATGCATACATTCGTGTTTTATATCCATTATTTTGAGCCTAAACAATGCTATGTAATGAGTTTTGTGTTTAAATTTCAGGAATAAATAGGGTTGAAGAGAAGATGCATAACAAGGACTCAAAAACAAGGAAAATGACTAAGTTGCAAGACTTATGGACTGAAATGAAAGAGAGAAGACCCGAATGTAAAACCAAAAGGATCAATGAGAAAATAAAGAAGCTCCACACCTTAATGAGGAATATTTTGGCAATTAAATCTGGGCCTAACCATCAACAACCAAATCTGGTTCATCAAACACCAAGAAATCAAGCCAAAATCAAGCCACCTGAAATCCGACCCGATCAAGCCCATTTAGACCGCCAATTGGCGATCCATTTTGTCCCAAATTACACGTGATTTGGTCGGGTGTTGAATTAGGTTGTATTTAGTCCATTTATGGTATGCGTTTTAGTCCCATACCAGAGGATTGTCCCAGATTACCTTTTTCCATGCCTATATATAGAACTCTTCATCTCCTTTTGAATTGAACTCATTGTTTGGTGGCATTCTCTCTACTTGGAGTAAGTCTTGGAGCAAAAACTCAAGGTGGAGAAGAATGCTACTAGTAATGTGAGTCATTTAATAAAATAATTTTTCATTGTTTTGTTCTCATGTTATTTTTTTGCATGCTTAGCTTGGTCTTGTTTCTTTGATTTTAGGCTAAATTAGTTAGAATGTCTCATTTATTCTTTAGTTTAATTGGTAGCATAATGTGTAGTGAGTAGATTCATCACCTTTGGGGGGGTGGAGATGATGTTCATATATATATTGTGAAGTTTGGATATTTGATAAATTTTTGATTGTGTAGACTTGCATGTTTTGTATGTTCATTGGGTGTATTTTAATCATCTACATATTGAGGTATTTTGATGGATTTTGTCATAAGATTTAGACACTCTCATGCTTAGTTTTCTCATGTTTATTGATTGAAATTTCTTGTTGAATATGCTACATGTTAGTTATGTGTTTGTATTTGTGTTTGCTTGCTTGATTGATTAAGAAACTTTGTTTTGATGAGTTTTTCGTAACATTAGACACCTCCCATGCTTACCTTTCTTCTTCACATGAGTTTATGGTTTCTGATGAGTCTTGTCATATCTTTAGACACTTCTCACGTTGAGCCTAATCTTATGATAATCCAGTAGTAATTGCCGATACATTGTGTGAATGGATTGATAGGTTTTGCCACATCTTTAGACACTATGCATGACAACACACACACAACACACACACATATACATACTTACATGCATCATTCATCACTTATTTCACTTTATATGTGCACACACTCCACCCCTTAGGGGTTTTTCTTTCTGATTTCCAATCTTTCGTGCTTTCTTTCACATTTTGTACTTATTAGTTTAATGTAATTTAACTTTAGCATAATCTACAACTCTTCTCTCCTTTTTCACCATCTGATTTTGGTCATACCAGAGGGTGCTCACCTCCCTCCGGACGACCCGTACTTGCCCGTCTTCACTAACGGCTGTGCACTTGCGGTCTAAATTTAAAACGTTTAAACATAGTTTAAGCCAGAATCAAATTGTCAAAATACTCATCATGATAGTGTGAAGTTTCTTCATTTGCTCATTAGTCCTTTTGGTTTTACATCCAGGTCCCTCTCTCTTGCATCTCAGTTCATAAGTCTTTTAAGTCCTTTTTAAGTCTCTTGTTCTCAAACTTGTTTATTCCTGAAACTTAAACATAAATCTCGGTACGTAACATTGTTTAGGTTAAGAATAAAGGATATAAAACACAAATATATGCATAATATGATGTCAACCACTTCACCTTCTCTACATCGATTGGGTGTCATTTGATTTACAATGGAACTCACTTGAATCCTCACCTCCTCAACTTTTGCACTTGTTGCACTCCTATTGTTGCCTCGTAACGAGGAGGTATTGTATGTCTTTGATTTGACGATTTTACTTCATTTCACTACTAAAGATCGTTAAGAGTTGGACTAGTTTAGCCTCATAACCTAGGAGGAAATTTGTGTATATGTTTTGGTGCTTCAACTTTATCGCTCAACTTCATTACAAAAAGGATATGTATACATGTTTAGTCTCATATTTAAGAGACATTGTAGACAGTTTATTCTCTTGTTTAAGAGAATATTAATTATGAATTTGACTTTTTGGACGATTATTCTTTTGACACGGATATCATACTGTTTTGGTCAGTTTGGCCCAACTCATATGCATGATTCATACATGTACGTGAGGTATATGACCTTACTTTCTTTTTCCTTCTCCTTTAATTACGATGCAAAGTTGAAACTGAAATTAGCACCATGAGAAAGGTTACAAAGACTAAGGAATATCCAGTTATCCATGCTCCCTCATTAGATCTTAAATTATAGATTATTAAGATCTTTAATTTATTGTTGAGAGCGAACAAATATTGTGGATACTTAAAAGGTTCATGTTTGTATATTGTAGAACAATATTAAAATCTCATGAAATCCAAGCGCGGTCAAACACCCCAGAATCCATCATAATTATTTACCCAATACTCCAACAATTACGACGACGTATGTTGTGCAGTGGCATATTATTAATCTTAATTCAATGTCACAAGTGTGTATGCACTCATTCAAATATTTTGATTTGTTCTTATACATACAAAGTGCATACGTAAAATCCATGTCGGACTTTTATTTTCTCTCAAACCGCCTGGTTCCAATGTATTGTGTATTAGACCAATTGTTGTCCACCTCCTATGCCAACGACATCCTCCCCCGGCCTTCAGCTCTTCCAAGACTGCAACCGCTCCTGGCCAGCCACTTAATCACCGGTGGTGACTTCCTCCGAAGCAGCTAATACATAATCAAAAACGAATTTTTTGATGGTTCACAATTCAATATTTCACTTTTTTATGGTTCTGATGGTTTGTTGTTCTGTAAATATTTTGGTAACACACATAAATATGTAATAATTTTTGTGGTGTGTAGTTAGTTTCTAAGCTAGCCCTACAATGTCCACTTCTATGATCAAAAGAAGAAGACTATAATACAACAACAACCAAGCCTTTTATCCCAAACTAGTTGGGGGTAGGCTAGAAATGAAACATCTCCCTTCTTTGATCACAACTTTTGGTATAAATTCTCATAAACAACCCTTTTAACATCTCTTACTACTTTCTTAGCTTTTTTTATTAGCCAACCTATACTCTTCTAAGTTAGTTTCATTTTTATCTTTAAACTACATCTTATAACATTCTTTTTTAGTTTTAATTTCCTGTTGTACATCATCATTCCACCACCACGTGTCTCTCAAATCTAGTCTACGTCCTCTACTCTCCCCCACAAACTTCTTTAGCTACTTGTCGAATGTAAGATGTCATACTCTCCCACATACTACTAGCGTCTCCTACAACATCTCAAGGTCCCTCTGCCATAAGTCTATCTTTAAATCTCATACATTTTTCTCATTTAAGATCCCACCACTTAATCTTCACATCTTTACTACACTTATTTCGTACCACACCAATACGAAAGCGAAAGTTCACTACTACCAACTTATGTTGAGTTACCACACTCTCTCCGGGTATTACCTTACAATCTATACAAGATCCTCGATCATCTTTTCAAGTAAGCACAAAATCAATTTGACTCCAATGTTGACCACTACAAAATGTGACTAAATGATATTCTCTTTTCATAAAGAAAATATTTGCTACCATGAGGTCATACACTACAGCGAAATTCAGAAAATCTTCTCCTTCTTGGTTCCTAACACCAAACCCAACCCCTCAATAGATACGTTCAAACTCTTCTCTATCTTCACTAACATGACCGTTAAATCTCCTCAAATACAAAGTTTCTCACTACTAGGAACCCCTCTCACCATAATGTCAAAGGTCATCTCAAAACTGTTTCTTCACTGTTTCGCTTAAACCTACTTGTGGGGCATAGGCGCTAATGATATTCAAAATCAGTTTTCCGATAACTACCTTAATCAAAATTATTCGGTCACCTTGCCTTTTAACCTCCACCACCTCATCTCTTAGGCTCTTATCTACTAAGATTCCTACTCCATTTTTGTTTCTATCTTTTCCGCTATACCATAACTTAAACCCTGTATTTTCAATTTCTTTAGCTTTTTCACCTACCCATTTGACCTCCTGAACACAAAGAATATTGACTTTTCTCCCATTGATCACATCCACAAACTCTCTCAACTTCCCTGTTAAAGATCCAACATTCCAACTACCTATGCGTATCTTACTATCCTCAACTAGTTTTCTTACCCCTCGCATCCGTTGAGTAAAGTACGAGGACTCTAACTCCTTGTGCACTACATCTTCAATTAAGGTAAGAAACAAAACTAAGTCAATAGGATAAAAATCAACCTACAAGGGGAGATGTACCGACTGAGGCCTAGGGTAAACTCTAAAGCCTAATATGCAGTTGCACCATTAGAGTCAACACTTTAATTAAGGTAAGAAACAAAACTAAGTCAATAGGAATGCCATTGGCATTAGGACAAGGGCAAAAGCGCACAACTTAGTGATGACTTCTCTTTCGTTCGATATATTCTCACTAATAACATATTTTGTAATGTACCAAAATAGATGCACACTGGAAAATGTTTTTGCTTTTGTTCACAAAGAAATAAATAAAATTGTGGTAATACACATAAATCCGTACTAAATGTTTCGGTGTACTTAGTTTCTAAGCTAGCCCTACGAGGGCCACTCCTATGATAGAAAAAAATAGGACATTGACAAATAAAAATTCAGCCTATTGCTTGGAGTGGTTTTTTTCTTTGTAGTGAAACATTTAGCTGAAGGCACCTAACAATATATTTCACACCCCCAAACTCAACTTCTATTGACATCCGTTTCATATTTAAAAGACACGAGCCATATCCCGATACCCGAATAAGGAATTTCGAACAAATGGTTGTATGACCTTGAACATGAAGAGAATCAATGGTTAAAATATGTTTGTATATGCCGTAATTATCCCTAATCAATCTCGTTGACATACCAAATTAAATTCTGTTGACATTAATTTTTAATGTTGTTACGAAAAAAGGCATCCTTGTTGGAAATTCATTTAAATTTGTTAAGGCAGAAAAAAACAAGGAAAAATGGTCTACCGGTGTGGGACTCCATTTGACCAATTTTCCAGGAGCTTTCAGAGGGGAAAACCGGTCCATCGGTGTTGGACACCGTTCGATCAAATTTTTTAGACACTTTTGGAAATGAAAAATGGTTACATGTGTTGGACACCGTTTGACCGAATTTTCCATGGACTTTTTGGAGTTCACGAACGGTCGGCGGATGAGGCATGCTGGTCGATCGGAAAGCTGTGAGAGCTGAAGATAACCAAAATCACACAAGCACTCTCCTTCAGAACAGACCCTCAACAGTGAACGGTGAGTAATTTAAATTTCAAATTAATTACTACTTAATCATGTCAAACTAATTAATATCAGGTTTATGTTCTTATTTCTATAATAAATCTCTACTATTCAGATCTACCGATTCTACTTATCCATCATTTTTCTACTGCATATTATACTGTTTTAAAACTATTTCTACTGTTTGAATTATTTTTAATATTTCTACGGCCCATGTTCTTGTTAATATTCCGTTAAATGTGTAAAATGAAAACGACATATCATGTTTTACCTTATATTTTGCCAAATAAGTTTTACATTCTTATACTCTATTTTTTAATGATTATTTTGAAGAAGAAAAAATCCATCCTAAAACTTGTTTTACGAAAGGATTAGAGGTGGATGGTGGAAGTTCAGATGTAGGTCTCTATCTTGTTTATTAAAGATTGAGTGGTCCCCTATGCAGGTCAATTAAGCTCCCCTAATGTTGTGCTACATATATCAACCCATCTTCTATATATACGTAAACATTCGAACACAACCCTTCACCTTCTCCACATCGATTGGGTGTCATTTGATTTACAATGGAACTCACTCGATTCCTCTCCTCCTCAACTTTTGCGCTTGTTGCACTCCTATTGTTGCATGTCAACCCATGCATATCACTAGAAGTTGGTAAGCATGTGATTTATTCATCATGTGACACTCGTGTTTTCTCTATTGAACACCAATTGGTTTTGAAATAAATGTTTGTGGATTATAAATGTGTGTTCTTGGGTGTTGAATACAGAGTTCAGCTATGAAATGGACAGCCATATCGGCCCCCAATGTTGGGGTTCGATACGCGAGGAGTGGGCGGCATGCGGCAATGGCAAAATGCAGTCGCCAATCGACATCTTGGACGAGAAGGTGGTGGTGCTACGCACGCTTGGGCAGCTTCGCCGGAGATATGTCCCAGCACCGGCCATTTTGGTCAATAGTGGCTATGACATCTCGGTACATGTTTGCTACCACGATCGTGGTTGAGGCTAATAGTTGAAGTAGGCTTTATGGAATGTTGAAGATTTTTCTTCTTCTTATAAATAGATTTTATAATTCTTATCAATTCCTTTGCTATTGTTCTAAAATCCCTGTTATTACACAAAATCCATACATAATTAAAATCAAACAAATTGACATCAATGGATGGTTGGAGGATTTTTAGGAATAATAATAATAATATTATTATTATTAAATCAAGGTAGTGCCTTCCTTATGGCAAAAGTAGCCCGAAATTGAAGGGTACGTAATATATAAGATATTTTGAAATTTCTTGAAAGATTAATTATTTATGGTTTGTTTGATGAACGCAGGTGAAATGGGAAACTGGGGCTGGAAGCTTTATTTTGAATGGGAAGAAATACACCCTCAAGGAATTGCACTGGCATTCTCCTTCAGAACACACCCTCAACGGCGAACGGTGAGTAATTTAAATTACAAATTAATCACTACTTAATCATATGTCAAACAAATTAATATCACGTTTATGTTCTTATTTCTGTAATAAATCTCTACTGTTCAAATCTACTAAGTCTACTTATCCATCATTTTTCTACTGCGTATTATATTGTTTTAAAACTATTTCTACTGTTTGAATTATTTTTAATATTTCTACTGTCCATGTTCTTGTTAATATTCCGCCATTTCTATGTTAATTATGAATCCACTAGATATGCTTTGGAGTTACACATGGTCCACGAGAGTGCTGATAAGAAGATTGCAGTGTTAGGGGTCCTATACAACATTGGCTGCCCAGAGCCATTTCTTCAGGAGGTTATAAATCCCTTTCATTTGGTCTCACTCATTTTTTATTCTTCCAACTTGTTCAGATTATGCTAAAAACATCATGGTATTCACGTTCCAATTTCCTAATGTCTTGACATCATTATACCTACATCTCGCAAAAATAGTAGATAAGTCACTCAAAAATCACACAAACCGTTTTAGGAATGGGAATGAAGTTGAAGTACTGTACAACCGTACATGTGATGACACGTTAATTTGGAGGCTATATTGATATAAATAAAACAAAAATGGAAGGCATAAATGCAAAAATAAAATAAATTACACCACTTATTTTCTATTAAACTATACAAGACATGCATCATTTGCAAACTAATTATGAACTTTGTGATTTACTTGAGTTCAGTTAGAGCCCCATATCCGTGGCATAGCGGTCAGGCCCCACGACGAAAAGAAAGTTGGCTGCTTGGATCCAAGTCACATTAACTTAGGTAATGGGAAATATTACAGATATATGGGATCTCTCACCACCCCTCCATGCACTGAAGGTGTCGTCTGGACACTCATAGAACAGGTTTGTTTGCTTCATCGTTTAATTAACTTGTCTTTGATTAATTAGTAACCATAATACGATATTATCTTCTATATACATGATTTTGGCTTTCCATATTATAGGTCGGAACCGTGTCCGAGGAGCAACTTAAACTTCTACGTGATGCCGTTCCTGATGTAAGTTACTTTCAGTACATCCAGCTTTATTATATATAATTGTGTCTACGAAATTATAAACTATTTTGTGATTTTTTTTTTTGTGTGTGTGGAGAATGCAAGGCCCACCCAAGCAACGAATGGAAGAGATGTCTATCTTTATCATCCATCTGATAAAAAGCCATAAGGAATGTGACATCGTGAATAAGTTTAGTGCTAGATGTTAATCAAATAATCATGTGATTCCCAAGTCAATAAGATGTTGTGCTGAACTATCTTTGAATGAATAAAATTGTGCTCTTATCATCAATTGTGGGATTGTTAATTTCCTTTGCCTCAATATCTTTTCCCCTAAGGTTGTTTTGGATGCTGCTAAGGAGGCCATTCCTCCCGATTAGACTTTGTCTAAATGGTAGGCACAAATCATATACTAGTCAAGCATGCATGATGTTTTCTACTTGGCCATTGAATTATGAAAGATTTGTAACTTACTAGGTTAATGAATAAAGATAAGTATGAATGCAAAATGGCAATTCATAGTCATAGCGAAGAAGATCGGGCGATGTAGTTAAATGTGTTGAAATTAAAAATCGGAATATGCAACTTCTAATTTCAACGTCAGTTTGATCCTTCATGTTTTCAAATCACTATACAAATATCAAACATTCTGCGATTAAATCAACTACTATCGTAAAAAATAATGATGATGTTGATTAAATTAAGATTGAACTTTTTAAGATTCAATTAATCACTTAATTATTAGGATAATATTGATAATAATTATCATCAAACATAACCTATAAAACCCTCCAACAATTAAAAGAAACCAAACATATTATCACCATTATCAACCTATACTAACTTCAAACTTCCAGAAAAAAAATTAAAAAGTATTGATCCTGATCAGTTGGTGGTCAACAGTTCAACTAACAAAGTAATCCATAGACCATAACCACCCCAATTAAGTAAGCGTCCGGTAAACATGTGTTATTTTTTAAAATGGGTTTATATTTTTGACCCATCTCCACTAAATATAAACGTTACAAGACAGCACGGGACTGGTTAAACTCGCCCCCACTTACAGCTCTAAACAAAAGTCATCGGAATAAAAACGAATAGTCAACATAACCTACGTCGACCCGCTTGTGTTTGTGTGAGCATTAATTCTGATCAGATTCATGTTGGGTCTCACTTGACGTTATCCACTCGAGATCCTTAATCAAATTAGTGATGACTATAAAAATAATAGTTAGCTTTTATCAAAAGAATATTAGTAAATAATGATTATTTCCATCCTTAAAAGATCATGTCATCTTTAGGAACTCCAGGCCTCCAACCAGACTCTCCGAACTTCCACTGATACAAATTAATCCACGTCATTATTTGCTCTAAAAAATTTCAAAGATTATTATTCAGATAATCGACTATGAACTAAACTAGTCCTAAATGGTAAATCTGAAAAGCAAAACAAAGATTGGGTTATTTTTCAAAACGTTACGTGGGACTTTCCGTAATACAACCTCTTCAATTAGAAAGACAACCTTTTAGTTTGGTGATTGATGGTCTTGCAAGAGTTAGGTGCATTTTGAAACATAATCTTCATATGGTTGTTTGATATTAATTTGATTTTCAATTCTAATTTTTGGTGAATATCATAATGAAGCTGCAATTAGTTTGGGAATAAAGACTTTGTGGTTGTAATTGTATCATAATGAAGTTTCAAATTTTGAACCCATTTAGCAAATGACCGCAGGAAACAATTAATTTTTATGATCAAAATCTGTTGGAATCCATTCACAAAACTAAATAATACAAAGTTTGGGCATGCACCAACCAACTTCATGATATCTTTCTTTGCCTTACACAAACAAATACAAATTGTTACGCCTCAATGAGCCGTGCATGCACTGAGAATGTCATCGAAAGAACGATCATTTGCACAAATAACTAAAATCTCGGATGTGTTTGATAACATAAATCCAGTACACATTGTGGAGGAACCTTTGAAGCCAACCCTTTCCGAGGATGCCTATCAAACGATTCCGTAATAATTTTTGGAGTTCTTGCCTTGCAGTAGCTCGAACTATCAAGGTAGCTGGATTTTGCTTGCCGGTAGAGGATTCTGAAGTAAAACATGTATCATTTGTTAGTAATATATAAATTAATATAGAAATGTTAGCTACGTATACAACCATTTTAAACAATCATACACATGTATATTTTCAAAAATCGGATCTAACGTACTAATAGAAACTCAAACTCTTCCAGATGTGAATCGTTGGAAAAATGATCCATTGTTTAATGCAAAAGGCTATATGAATTTATAACCAAGGCATAGGTTATTCAGACTTTTTGGTTGCCTCGAGCTCTGATTCTAGACACCCAACACGAGTAAGAGCTTCATCGAGCATCTCCTCTTTCTCAAATGGCATCTGAGAAGTTTCGTGCTGATGAACCCCACATGCAACGTGTTCTTCCTTCAGCAAAAAAAGGTGGGCTACAGTGGATGTGAAACTCAAGAATATGTACCCCTAGAATAGTTTACTAGAAATTTCAAGGGCTTTCTTTAACAAAAATATCAAACCGAACATTCACTGCTGCAGAAACAGGAATATACGTCGGATGTACGGGGGTATATACGTCGGATATAAACATTACCAGATCTGACGTCTATGTGTACGTCGTCTATACAAAAACGTCGGTCGCGCCAAATTCGACGTCTATACCTAAAGAATAGACGTCGGCTGTTATAGACAACCGACGTCTATACCTAAAGATTAGACATCAGAGTTAAATAACAACCGACGTCTATAGAATAGACGTCGGCTAATACAAACATCCGACATCTATTTCTAAACCTGGACAAAAAATAGCAATCATAGCAAACACATTCATCTTGTACCCAATTCGTTCACAAATACATACACACTTTCATCCACATGTACATACACACATACATGCACAAACACAAACACAAACATACACGCATACATGCACAAACACAAACATAGAAGCATACATGCACAAACACATACATACAAGCATACACAATCATTCAACACACTAGGCATTAATTCATACATAAACATTTGGCATTCATTCTAAAATTGAGTCGATTATATTAAGGCATAAATTGTATGTTTGTAATACAAGTGACCTTGTTAACTAAATTACAAAAAAATGCTAGTGACATGAGAATCTCTTAGTTCATCAACATGTTTCTGATAAAATAGCGAGCTCATTGGTCGCGAGTATCATCGAGCTTCTGTTGTGAGAAGGGATCACTACTTTTTGGGAAGACCTATCAACATACAAGTATAAATTTTAATATCTAAATATTGAAACTAGAACTATACAAGTGAATAACGAACTATATTACCTCGGATAGGCATACGTCTTGAGTTGCCAATTCTAGGATTTCCTCCATGCATCTCATCACGTAGTAACCACATTTCGTATTTCCAACCTGCTTCCGGTACTACAAACATAGAATTTGCTAAATATATGTTCCTAACTTAATTAACAAAAATAGGAGAAAGAACGTACTCTCATTCTATGTCATGTTACTCCTGCTTTTGTGGTTGTTCTCCTGTCACCTAACGCTCTGTAAACCTTAATTGCCTTGAGTAGCACAAGTTAATGAAAATCTTCATTCAATAATACTAATAAAAATCCACGAATTACAAATACGATGACTAAAACAAACTTACAGATTTAGAAGTTTTTTATGGAGTCCCTTGGTTTATTCGACCCCAACGGATCAAACCAATATGCCGAATTAGTCATGGGGCATACAACGACAAGCATCCAATGGGCCATGTTATATATAATCAGAAGTTTATTCAACATCAACATAACCTCAGTGCCTTAGAAGAAGCTCCCGCCTAAGCGAGGTAATGGGGGTCGGATATACGCAACGCTACCACTGTAAAATAGTGAGGTTGTATCCAATTGACCCAAAAGATGCAAATGCAACTGACCATCTGTGATTCCATAATAAATAAGAAATACAGATCATTTAAATAGACATTTGTTATAGTCCATGATGTTCGAAATGCCAAAAAAACAACTTAATCTTTGACTAAGTGGAAATCACCACTATAATAATCAGAAGCTTATTACAAAATAAAATTTCACTTTGAATTACAAAGTTTACCTCTCATGATAAGGGAGAAGATAATATCTTTTGTCTTCTTCTTTCATGAGAGTCCCAACTTGACCCGATTTATCGTATCCCGTATATATATGTAGATGGACTTATAAATCCAAATACTTGATCATCGGGAAAGACTGACCTTCTGGCATCATAAAGATCTCTACAAGAGTAAAAATTACATTTTATTACAGTTACGATAAAATTATTCAATACATTTCATTTTATACCAAAGAAAACACTTAATTCACTTGCACGTTGATAATTATGATACACAATGAATCTCTCACCAGGAACTGCATGATATCCTCTTTGGTGACGTACAAAGCCGAAGGCAACCCTTTAACCCCCTCCTCCAAATCCCAACTACTTAAGGATTGTGATTCCCTACCTACTGATGCATTGCATACATTGCATCATATGTCTTTCATTTAGATTACTTTTACATCAATAAATGCTACTAAGGTATGTGTTTAGTCTTATTTACAGAATACAGGGACCTGAATGCAATTTACCAACATTCCGAGCATAAACGTGTGCAAAAGATTCACTTCTATCATAAAGACCGAATTCAAGTTTATCGGGTTTCAATTGGAAATGCATCCAAGCATAAAAGCATTCAAGGAGCTAATCACAAAAAGGTCAAGGACTTAATTGCAAAATGCCAAGGACCTAATTGCAAAAGAAAAGGATCAAGTTATTTTGTTGGAAAAGTCAAAAGAAAAATCAACTATAAATCTCCAACAATGGAAGGAATTAATCCGGAGCTCAAGACAATGGAAAGAAATCATCCAGACACGCAAATAAAGATCAAATCATACCATAAACGCGTGACAAAAATCCTGATTAAATCCGACCAACGTGGGAGGCGAATCCGCCGCACAATACACATGATGTGCGGCGATTCCGCCGCCCATTGGTCGATCCGTGTGTCCCAATTTCGTCCACTCGTGTATGGACACGTGTACTATCCAATTCTATACCTAAGTCCCTTGTAGCAACTATAAATAGACCCGAGAACGATGTAAATAGGGTCCTTGGTTGTTGTTCTTATTTGTGTACCTTAGTTTTATTAATAAAATTCTGTTCTTTTAATTCTTGTTTTAGTTTTCTTTTAATGTCTCAAGGACCTCTTCTTCTTCCTCCCTCCATGAGTTTCTAACTCTCTCCAAAGGGTGGAGGTGATGGAATTAGGGTTAGAGAATGATGAATGCATGTTATTATTTTAAGTTCATGATTAGTGCATTTTGATTACTTGAGTTTATGTTAAGTCATTTATCTTGTAATGCTTCATAACTAACATGATTTACAATAAGTTTCAGTAATTCTCTACTCTAAACCTAAGTCTAAACCTCCACCCCACGGATTTCTCTCTTTGTTCTTGTTTTAATTTTAATTGCTTTTGTTTCGTACTTTAGTTAATTAAACCAAAAACCCCAAAAACCCAAATTAATTCTTCTCTCCCTTCTTCCCCTCAATCGAAATCACACTAACAACGAAATCTCTCCCTCCTTGTGTTCGACCCGTACTTGCCACGTCTTCATTGACGCCGTGCACTTGCGGTATAAATAAAATTTCTCATCAAGTTTTTGGCGCCGTTGCCGGGGAGGCGACGCAGATTTTGTGTTTTTGTGTTTTCGATTTTATCCTGTCTACCTTATGCGCGATCTAAGTATTTGAATTTGTGTAGCAGGAGACAACAGAGCGCGCGGCGAAATCCGGGAGCGTTCTGAGACACTTGGGCGGCGGAATCGCCGCATCTTCAAGAGGATTTGCGGCGGAATCGCCGCACAAGCTAGGGCTCTGGTCTTCATTTTTCTCTGGGGTCGTCGGCATCTCTGGGTGGTCGCATTGAGCTACTGGAATCTCCGAGAGCGGGCGGCGAACCCGACTGAGCATTGCGGAGGTAACTTTTCTCGCCTTTCTCGTAAAATCTGAATAGTTGAAAAGTTTCCTTTCGTAGAATTGCACGTGTTAGGGTTACAATTTCATAATTGGCAATAATTCAACTCTGACCTAAAATTGGCAAAATTAGAAAGACCTTAGTGCATGCATCATATAATGTTTTGCTTGCATTATTCTTGCTAAATTCTTGCAAATTAATACTTGTTGAAGATTGCTGGAGGCAAGGTACGTATCGAGGTTTTTATCGATTGCATTAGAGCATATAATTTAGCTGCATACAACCTTGCAATTGCCCCCATTAAAAGGACCATTGTTTGACTATCTTTGCTAGATTTAAGTTAAACTATCTTAAGGGCAACTCCGTAGGAAAAGATACGGTGGGGATTTCATCACCCTCCCGTAGCCCACAAACCACAATCCTGAAGTGTCGCCTAAGCCTAAAATTTAAAATCAATTAGACATTGGCCCCTAAGGACTCAGACTCAATTAAGGAGGAGATTGGTTTGACTTGCTATGACCTGAAGCTAATTGAATTCAATTTGGTGTCTAGAAGGTGTTTTTGTGTCGACGAAAGTCTTCCAAGCGACGTGGTTGTCTAATTGGCACCGACTCTGTCGGAAGCGCCCCCACTAGCTATATACTAACTGGCCAACTTGGTTTGATTGGTGAGGGAGGTGAATCAAGCAATTCAATTCGACTCAACCAGTTAGGAGTCGTCTAGATCTAAGTGACACTAGGTCTAGGATTGTTTTGACCGTGCTTGTTTAGGAAATTTCTGACCAACCCTAATTTTTATCCTTTAGAGTTAAGTTTCCCTTCTCGTCTGAGTCTTCTTTCCCTTCTCATCCTTACCTTTCTTTTGTTTGTTTCCTTTAAAAAATAAAAATAAAAAATAAAAAATAAAAATAAAAATAAAAGAAAAAAAACGAAAAAAAAGAGTAATTAATTCTTGAAATTAAATTTGGAATTTAAATTTCGAATTTGAATTCAAAAATTGATTCAACCCGGTGCACTCAGATTTGGATTCGGGACTTGAGTAATCGACTCTCACGAGTTCATCTAGATTCCAGTCTGGAACTTAACCCCAACCCACCTGTTGCACCACCTCACTCGGATCTAATGGGTGAGAACGTAGTGGACCCGCCTGTTGCGCAACCTATAACTTTGAGGGATCGGTGCTACCCAACGATGGCTGCTCAGCCATCGTGCATCGTTATGCCCACCATCCCGGGTCGCGACTTCGAACTTAAGGCACAATACATGAGTATGTTGCCTAAGTTCACCTCTAGGGAAGACCCATATCTCTTCCTTAGAGAATTTGAAGAAATCTGCTCTCTTATGCAATACCAGCATATCCCTGAGGAGACAGTGCATCTGAAATTCGTGCCTCTAGCACTGAAGGACGACGCTAAGAAATGGCTATATAGTCTAGCCGAAAGATCTATTAGGAGTTGGGCTGAGTTTGTTCAAGTGTTTCTAAAAAAATATTTCCCCAACCATAAGACTATGAAGATTAGGAATGAAATTGTTGCATTCGTTCAGTCTGAGAGCGAGCCGTTCTATTCCTATCTTGAAAGATTTAAAAGTGTCTTGACCCAATGCCCTCACCACGGAATTCCGAAGTGGCAATTATGCCAAATTATTTATGAGGGATTGACACCCACATCTAGGGTTATGCTAGAATCTGTGAGCCAAGGGAACTTTATGTCCAAAAATGAAAATGATGCCTGGACTTTTCTTGAGGATTTAGCTGAAAATAGTATGCAATGGGACAATGCTAGAACACCCATCAACCCGAGTATTGGATCTAGAATAGCGAGTCAAACCCGACCAGGTGTCTTAGCTATAGACTCCAACATAGCGGCCGAGGCAAAACTAGCTACCCTAATGCGTAGAATGGAAAGTCTAGAACTGCAAAACCAAACCCGACAAGCATCCCCTACCCCTTGCTCTAGATGTGGTCAGACTGGTCATTTAATGGAGGATTGTGTGAACCTGGAACATGTTAATGCCACATACAACAATTCTAGAAATGATCCTTACGCATCGACCCATAACCCAGGTTGGCGTAATCATCCCAATTTTTCGTGGACCCAACAAGGACAACCTCCTAGACAACAACAAACCCCATATAACCAAAATAATACATCATATGGGGGTAATAACAATGGAAATCATGAGGTTAGGTTGACAAAATTAGAAACTTTAATGACAACTTTTATACAAACAACCAACCAATCATTCCAAAGGCTAGAGACACAGGTCAGCCAATTAGCACAGATAATAGGTGAAAGAGAAAAGGGCCAATTTCCAAGCCAACCTGAGGTGAACCCCAGAACTAATAATCAATATCAACCTTATCAACCACCTTCAGGACATAACAACCCTAGACCGGTTCAAATGGTTAATGAGGAAGGACCGTTCCAACAAATCAATGCTGTAGTATCATTACGGTCCGGAAGACAAATTGACAATAATGTGGTAAACCCTAGAATGACTAATCAATCTAGCCATCAAGCACCCACATATGACTTGACCATTGAACCCGACGTCCAAATTGAAAAGCCCAATCCACCTACCCAACCTGAACCTGTAGCTCAACCTGAACCTGAGCGAGTCTATGTGCCTAAAGCCCCATTTCCCAATAGACTCAAAAAGAACTCTAGTGCACAAATAGAGAAAATCCTGGAAGTATTTAAGCAAGTTAAGGTGAATATTCCACTCTTAGATATGATTCAACAAATACCTGCTTATGCTAAATTCTTGAAAGATTTGTGCACTAAAAAGAGAAAAACAAATGTACCAAAGAAGACATTCTTAACTGCAAACATATGCTCAATTCTTTCCAACACATCTCCTATAAAATATAAGGACCCGGGGTGTCCCACAATTTCATGTTCAATAGGAGATACATTTATCAATAAAGCCCTTCTAGACCTTGGTGCAAGCGTTAACTTGCTCCCATTTTCTGTCTACGAGCAACTCAACCTTGGTCCACTGAAACCCTCTAGGACAACCCTCCAATTCGCTGATTGTTCTGTTAAGAAACCAAGAGGTATAGTAGAGGACGTTTTGATTAAGGTTGGGGACTTCATTTATCCAGTGGATTTTGTCGTACTTGATACTGAACCTGTTGTAAATCCTAATCGACAAATCCCTGTAATTCTAGGTAGACCCTTTTTAGCCACTTCGGAAGCATTAATAAACTGTCGAAATGGGCTCATGCAATTATCTTTCGGGAACTTAAAAGCAGAATTTAATATCTTCCATATTGATAATGAGCCAGAAATAATATGCAACCCAAGTGATGTTGTGATGAGAGCACGTATTTATCAGAATTCTGAATCAAATAAATCATCACATAAGCAAAAAGGAAGTAAGAAAAAAGGGAGTGATTCATTTACTCAACCACCATCACTCGAGCAAACAAGCGAACCAATTCAAGTGAGAAGAGTGGAATCTTTTCCTCAAGTCAACATGGGGAACAATTCAACTGGATACATGCACCAACATGGTGTCATTCAATCCAGTTCTGATTATGGTTGACTTTGAGCAAACTCAACCCCTCTACCGCAAGCCGACGCAGGTAATAAGTGCATTTATTGTATCTATGCATACATTGAGGACAATGCATGATTTAGGTGTGGGGGGTGTTTATATATGTACATATCTATCTATTTGATTTTCTGTTCTGCTTTATTTAAAAAAAAAAAAGAAAAAAAATATAAAAAAAAAGAAAAAAAAATAATAATCAATATTCTATGACATAGCTTAAGATTGAACTGCCAAAACCCGAGTACAAATTGCATTGAGTTCTTGTTCCTTATTATATGGTTCTGCTTGTAGAAATTATGGCATAAATCTAAGTTCCAAAGAAATAACCCATTACGCTTTAAGACATGTATGCACTTAAATTGGATGAATCAAATCTTTGAAGTGGTTGATAAAAAGCAGAGGTTGAGGAAAATATACCGGGAAGTGTGGACTTCTAATAGCAATTAAGCCTTGAGGAAAATAAAAATAAAAATAAAGGAATAAAGTGAAGAAAACACATTTTGCAAAATGATTACAAAAACCCAAGCCTTTGAGTCACTGGTCCGTAGGGGTATCTTGAAACCCGGTAACTTGAGTCTACCAGCTCGGGATTATCGACCAAACTCGCTACACAAATGCCAAAAGGGTAAAAGTGTCAAAAAGCAAATGTGTTGAATCACGGAAGAAAAGAAAAAAATAATAATACTCAAGGCCCAAAGCTAAAAGAATGATCCATGCCATGGTTGATCCGAATGATACTTCACCACCAGAGGAGGCGTACAAAATAATTCAAGTGATAAACATGTATAGAAGGGTTAGTGGTGTGAATGTTGGAGGAACAAAGACCAAGTCATATTTTTTGAGCTAGATTTATATAATGAGCATGCGAGAACTTTAAGTGAGATGTATAAGGTGAAGGCAGAAATATTAAGAGCTATTAATGGAATGTTGAATTAAGACTTTGTGGGTATATCTGCTGAAAACCCTCAGGAGACAACACTCCTCCCCCTTGGCAACAAGGAGGTTTAAAGGCTTGTTGCACATGCTAAGTGCAACCGTGATTCCTACGAAAGTGAGTTAGGATTTCCCTGTTTTTATTTTTCTTATATTCTGTTTTGCTAGGGACTAGCAAAATCTAGGTGTGGGGGTATTTGATGCATTGCATACATTGCATCATATGTCTTTCATTTAGATTACTTTTACATCAATAAATGCTACTAAGGTATGTGTTTAGTCTTATTTACAGAATACAGGGACCTGAATGCAATTTACCAACATTCCGAGCATAAACGTGTGCAAAAGATTCACTTCTATCATAAAGACCGAATTCAAGTTTATCGGGTTTCAATTGGAAATGCATCCAAGCATAAAAGCATTCAAGGAGCTAATCACAAAAAGGTCAAGGACTTAATTGCAAAATGCCAAGGACCTAATTGCAAAAGAAAAGGATCAAGTTATTTTGTTGGAAAAGTCAAAAGAAAAATCAACTATAAATCTCCAACAATGGAAGGAATTAATCCGAAGCTCAAGACAATGGAAAGAAATCATCCAGACACGCAAATAAAGATCAAATCATACCATAAACGCGTGACAAAAATCCTGATTAAATCCGACCAACGTGGGAGGCGAATCCGCCGCACAATACACATGATGTGCGGCGATTCCGCCGCCCATTGGTCGATCCGTGTGTCCCAATTTCGTCCACTCGTGTATGGACACGTGTACTATCCAATTCTATACCTAAGTCCCTTGTAGCAACTATAAATAGACCCGAGAACGATGTAAATATGGTCCTTGGTTGTTGTTCTTATTTGTGTACCTTAGTTTTATTAATAAAATTCTGTTCTTTTAATTCTTGTTTTAGTTTTCTTTTAATGTCTCAAGGACCTCTTCTTCTTCCTCCCTCCATGAGTTTCTAACTCTCTCCAAAGGGTGGAGGTGATGGAATTAGGGTTAGAGAATGATGAATGCATGTTATTATTTTAAGTTCATGATTAGTGTATTTTGATTACTTGAGTTTATGTTAAGTCATTTATCTTGTAATGCTTCATAACTAACATGATTTACAATAAGTTTCAGTAATTCTCTACTCTAAACCTAAGTCTAAACCTCCACCCCACGGATTTCTCTCTTTGTTCTTGTTTTAATTTTAATTGCTTTTGTTTCGTACTTTAGTTAATTAAACCAAAAACCCCAAAAACCCAAATTAATTCTTCTCTCCCTTCTTCCCCTCAATCGAAATCACACTAACAACGAAATCTCTCCCTCCTTGTGTTCGACCCGTACTTGCCACGTCTTCATTGACGCCGTGCACTTGCGGTATAAATAAAATTTCTCATCACCTACCATGCATTGATACAACATATTGCACTTACTTGGAAGCAAATTAATGTTGATCGGAGATTGATTGTTTGACCCTTTGCTCCGGGGGCTTGACACCATATATATATATATACAACCGTTAAAAATACAATTGTTAACAAATTTGAAATTTAAAATCTTTCAAAATTAAAGTATACCTCATGTGTGTCGTTTAGCTCTACTAAATCACTAGGCCACCTCACGAACCCATCGATAGCATCACTGAGGGTAACAATCTCTTCTTCCGGAAATGGCACCAAAGCACCAGCATCTAAGCAACTCCCCACTGCAACCTTCAATTCTCCCTCTCCCACCTCTGTGAACTGGTGTCTGCAGATGTTATAAACTTTCCCTTGTCCCACCAATCTTCAATCAGGGTCTTCGACAAATAAAGCACATCTAGATCCATCCTCGAACTTTCTAAACGAGGGACCACCTACGAGGGCCAATTCTCTAGAATGTGCAACGAAATCATATTGTCGATCAGGGTTGAACACTGACTACACTGGAGGAGTGGTCTCCGGGGAAGAACCGCTCTTACGACGGGTAGGAGAAGTAGGCAAATCACGATCCAATCTCTCTAAAACAAGTTGAAACGTATTCTTCAATTCTGCGATCTCTTGCTGGCATTTGGTATGACCTGTCGACGAAGTAGACCGTTGAGTCTTTCCATAATATTGTCGCAGTCCAACTCTACTCCCTACCCCCGCACACGACCGAGGTGTTCGTCATTTCCCAAGGCCTCGCGTAGAATATCCTTCCGACAATCGGAAGCAAATTTTCCTTGAGATTCTCTCAACTTCAGAGAGTCCTAAAGTTTTAAAAAATATTTACCAACAATTGAAAATATAAAATTACTGAATATGAATTAATAACATATACAAGTGATACAACTTACTATCTTCGAGTTGATCGCTTGCGAGTCGTCTGTGACGTACTCCCCTCCGGAGTTTACTCTCACTCTCTTCCAAGAATCACAAAGAGCTACGGGAGAAGGCGGAGATAGGTTACTTGCTTGCTCCTCACTCATACCGGAGTCAATTGCCTCTTGTTTCTTCAGAGCAATTTTTTCAGCCATCATTTGTGCTTCTATTGGTACCCCGCTCGAGACATACGATGCATATACTTGTTAGAAGACCTAATCTTTTGATTTTTTGCTCGGATGACCTAAAACCAAGTTTATTAGATTGTTCTTTAAAATAATAACTTAATAAGTTCATATTCTAAATTAAACTCAGTTACCTCAAACTTTGGGCTATCTCTGGATTTTCTGAATTGCTCTCATTGATTCAGAGTGATAAAGTTATAGACATCGCATGGATTTCTATCCTGGTAGTCTCCGAATATGTACTTGTTCGTTAAATTTGTTTTGAAATCCCTGCAACGAACCGACATGTATGTCATCCACTTTTTCCTCAATGTGTCAGTGGATTGGAACTCAAAAGATGCCTACAACACATTAACATTATATATCTCTAAAGTTCGACTAAAACTATAGAAATCTATAATGGAATCATTACCTGCACGTTATCCCATATTGTGTCCTTCAACTTCTCATCTACATCGGCCCAACTCGACAAACAAATGTCAACTTTGGCCCTCGCTAAGCTACCTGCATAAATTTTCCAATTATCAGACAACATGCCTATTGGCTCAAGACGATCATCAAACTAGAATGGAACTCTACCATCTCTATTTCTTCTCCACACGAATTCTTTCATGAGACAAGGACCTCGTGAACTGTATGTCTTCAAGCCTTCAGACTCTGATGGAGTGAGTTTCTTTTTCAGAGCCATGATACTATAAAAGGTAAAGTCATGGCATTAGAAAATAAAAAGTCAAGACATTAAATGGTTATTAGAATGTATTACAATAAAATTTGGATCTTTACTGGGTTTTTTCTTAATGAATTTTCAATCCATATACCTTCACTGTGGTCATCTCTAAACATACAAGTGTCAACATTTATTTCCTCGTCTACTGAGTTCAACTCAGGTGCTTGCTTAGAGAAAGGTGGTGTCTCTTCATACTCGATCAAACTATCATGTGATATAATTTTTTCTTCCCTTCCAGAATTACTGCCCATTCCTTATCACATGGATCAGCCACATAGAGGACTTGTTTCGCTTGGGAAGTGAGAATAAAATGTTCTCCTTTATACCTTTTTTTGAAAAATCAATTAAAGTGAACTCATAATCATTCACTTGAACTCCACTTTTATTATCAGTCAACTTGCATCTAAATACAAGTACTTTGAATTGTCTCAGAAACATCACGCTTGTAAGTCACATTTTTGAACCAAGAGTTGAAATTTTTATTGTGACTATTTCTTACTTGTTGATCACTCCACAAAGAATTTCTTTCCTTTAGAAACTTCATGTGTTCATTTAGGTAAGCTTGAACTTCATTAGAATTGCACAACACATAAAAATATGTTGTCATTAAGTCCTCCCCATTTGGATTTAACATTTTCATCCCACGTGTCCCTTTACCATCAGCACGTTCATCATGACGATTCTTCGGAAGTCCAACAGTTTTGGTGTTTGCTAGGTATCCCATGCAAAACTCGATAACCTCCTCAGCGATGTATCTTTCAACAATACTAGCATCTGGAGGAGTGGTCTCCTCAGCAATGTACAACTAGCTGGAGGTAAGTAATTCCAGTCTCCTTTCTTCTCTGGTGCCAACATTGCTCATATACCAAGATCAACAAGATCAAGTCTTGCATTATATCCATCTTTGGTTTTACTAGGTATGTTCAACAGAGTGCCAACAAGACTATCACAAATGTTTTTCTCTATGTGCATCACATCAATACAATCTCTAACTTTTAAAGTTTTCAAACTACTTGATCAAAAAATATGGATTTTTTTTCCAACTACTTTTGTCGTTTGCTCATTTGTACGGTTTTCCAAATTCACATTCAACGTTCATTACACGTTCGTACACCTTTTCGACGTTGATTTCAACTTGTATATTCTTAAACTCCGATGACCAAAATACATGCAAAGAGCATGTATTTTCTTCGCAAATTGGACAAACTTTATGACATTTGACTGAATATCTAGACAGATTACCATAAGCTGGAAAGTCATTAATCGTGTAATATATCATTGTCCGCATTATGAACGACTCCTGACGATAAGAATAAAAATACTAGCTCTCCGTCATCCCACAATCTCTTTAGGTCATCAATTAAAGGTCTTAAATACACATCGATGTCGTTTCCAAGTTGTTTCGGACCAGAAATCATTAAGAACAACATAATATATTTGCGTTTCATGCATAACCACGGGGGCAAATTGTAAATTACAAGCAGAACAGGTGAAGAACTGTGAATTCTACTCAAACTACCGAAAGGATTCATTCCGTCCGTATAGAGTCCAAGTCGTACATCCTGGATTCTTCACCAAACACAGAAAAGTCGAAATCTACTTTTTTCCACCGAGGTGAATCTGCAGGATGACGTAGCAACTGATAATTTGGTTTCTCACGATCAGCATGTCATGTCATGTTCTTGGAGTCCTCCTTACACGCAAACAAACGTTTAAGCCTTGGTATTATCAGAAGATACCACAAAATCTTAGCAGAAGGTCCATTGATTTTCATCTCATCAGCCTCTTCATTGTGGTTCGGTCCACTACGTTTCATTTTGTATCGTGAAACATTACACCGAGGACAGGAATGTAAGTTTTCAAACTCACCCCTATACAATATACAATCGTTCGGGCATGTATGTATCTTCCTATATTCCATTCCCATAGGACACAACACTTTCTTAGCATCATAAGTTCTATCTGACAGCTCATTATCATCTGGAAGCATCTCTTTCAATAACTTCAACATTGATGTGAAACTGACATCAAACCAACTATTTCGTGCTTTTAAAGTGTACAACTTCAACACCGCTGACAATCTAGTGAATTTGGTACAACTCTTATACAACGACTTCTCATTGTCACTCAACAAACTACCAAGTAAATCGGGGTTGGACAAAAACTTTTCAACCATATCCTGAACCATTTCCTCTAAGTGATCTCCCACACTAACGTTGTCTCTGTCATTCTTGGAACGACTAAATGATTAATTTTTGCCGTGCCATATCCACCGTCTGTAATTCGGGTAGAAACCTTTCTCAAACAAATGATCTTCCATTTTTCAAAAAGTCAGCACTGACATATTATGACACTTATTGCACGGACAATACGCCATGTCGTTGTCTATATTTTTTTTGAATTATTTTTGGCAACCTCTAAGAACATATTCACTCCGTTCTCATACTCATCACTCAATCTGTTTGAAACAATTCACTCTCGATCCATTTCAATCTAAACATTATCAAAAATGATAGTTAATATTGGAGGAAATAAATAAAATTTCAATTTAAAAGAATGTGTTCGTAGATGAGAAGATTTGGAGACATTACGATGAGAAAAGAATGACTCAGAGGAGAGGAGATGAAGTCCTTAATCTAGCGTGAGAATAAGGAAGGTTAGAAACTTAACTAAGCAATCAATGCCAAAACAAGCCTAAAGTCCACTATAAGTCCTTAGTAATAGATGACGCCTAACTTCGAGGTCCCACCGAGGACCACTAGTTTGTAGGAAATCAAGAACCTGGAGGTCCCTAAAATCTCAAGGAGACTAGATGGGCAACGACGTTCAGGCCGAAACGGTCCTAAACATCGAGGACCACTAATCTGTAGGAAATCAAGAACCCGGAGGTTCCTAAAATCTCAGGGAGACTAGATGGGCAACGACGTTTAGGCCATAATGGTCTTAAACAGTTTCCTCTCCTTAATACGTCTGGAAATCCTAGGGGCCAACGTCTAATTGATTTTATTAAGGCTCTTTTATTAAGTGGTTTTTGGGCCAAGGAAATGGTGATGAAATTCCCCACCTCATCTCCTATAGGTGATTGTCCCCTAAGTGTTTTTCATACCTTAATCTAACAAACAACACACCAAACAAACACTCACCTCACTCTTGTTCCAATGCAAGTCCTACTAACTAATGCGTGCATTCTAATGAATGATGAGTGAAAAAGATTACGTACCTTACGCCAGCAATCTAGGACAGAAATCGTAAAATAAATAATAAATACGATGAATGCAAATCCTATATGATGAATGACTTAACAATATTGTCTAATCTTTTGTTTTAGGTTATTAAAGGCCAAGTTGCTTAAGGGGGTCAATGAGTTAAACATTATTACATTTCTAATTAAAAGAATCTCTAAAGCATAAATAAACATTTAACTAAATAAAATAAATTGAAAAGGTGCTATAAATATTTAACTAAATAGACTAGGACTAAGATCAGTGCAAAATAAGCAATACTCTTGACATTTCTTAACAACAACAAACATAGATTACACATTATAATTTTACCATTTCGTTTAAAGTTGTTTTTATGACTGAAGAGATTATTGACAAATCATATAAACCATGACAACTAATTTCCATATCGAGTTTGAATTGTCACTATTATTTAATGAACACTAAATAATAATTTTTTGTGTTGACTTTTCTGATATTCAAGTTATTTAAAATTATTTAAAATAGCGAGTCAAATTATTTAAAAGATGAACAACAATTCAACAAAACAGACCATCAAACATCCACCAAAAAGCATAATAATAAACCCTAGACACCAAATCATCTTAACCTTCCCACAATAACAACAAACCCCACCGAACCAAACAACCCAATTCTTTTAAAAAATCCACATTTCCTCCAAACCAAAACAGTTGGATGGTCTTTGACAAAAGCTGCATTTTCAGAAAATAAATTTTTAAACCTAAAATGGTGTTTCAATAACCTAAAAAATGCATTACTTTTGTTTGCTGAAAATACATTTTTCAAGAAATGAGTTAACAATTGACTCTATTTCATCCCTAAATTTTTAACAAAACCACAATTTTCAACCAAAATCATCATTTTAAAATAAAAAAAATACATGCAATTCTGTATTTTTCGAAATACATTATTCAAATTGGATGACAACTTGTGAAATCAAATTTACAAAACCTTTGGTTACCCAAATGTATTGATTTCTAAGAATTGAGATCAAACAACCTAAAACCATGTGGTTTTGTTTAAAAAAACAAAGTCCAAGAAGAAGAAGTGTTACCGTAAGAAGAAGTGTCGAGGAGAGAACGGAGGACGGCAGGAGAGGGCCAGAATGGGAGGAGAGTTTGGGACGTCGCTGCGGTCCCGGAGGTTGCAGCAGATCGGTCGGAGATTGGTCGCGGAGGAGGGTTTGGTCGGGGGTTTTGTCGGCTAGGGTTTCTTCGGGGGTTATGTCTGGAACAAATGAAAAAAACATAACTGTCTGCAATTGAAGACCTATAGACGTCGGCTGTTCATACATCTGACGTCTATGGCACTCAATAGACGTCGGTTGTTGTTACAGCCGACGTGTATACCCCGACGGAGAATAGATGTCGGGTCTTTTTAACCCGACATGTATACCCCGACGGAGAATAGATGTCGGGGTACACACGTCGGGTTAAAAAGACCCAACGTCTATGGCACACAATAGACGTCAGATGTATTAACGGCTGACGTTTATACCTATAGTCGTCGATCGTTAAAATATCTGACATCTATTAGCTGACGAGTATGAACATTTCTACACTAATGATTGAAATATATTAAAAGGCCAAATAAAACCTTTAAGATGTCTGAATCATTCCATCGGCCTTTATCTGAATGAAGAAAACCTCATTTGTCCGAGCAAGTGCAAGTGCCTCCAAAAAATCCAGGCAATTCACTGATGTAGTGACGTATATTGCAAAAATTGAACAGTTACATAAGACTAATCAAATGTGCTTTAACAATACTAGACCTTAGCTGGAGCATTGAATTTTAAAAATCAACATCACATCTAAGTATTGTGTATTCAATTTCTATTCCTAATAAATATTTCAAAATTCCATGGTCTTCGATGTCAAATTTGGATTTTAGATAGCTTTTGAGTAGATTGATTTCATGATCACTATCACCGTTGATTATAATATCATCTACATAAACTACGACTATGGTGGTTGATGAGTATCATAATTTATCATTTTTACCTTCACTATTATCTTACTTTAAAATTTGAATAATGCTATGTCGAGTATTTTGTTTTCATTTGGTAGGTTACAAAAAAATAGATACAATTGCTGAAAATATTGAATAGTGGAAGGACGTAATGCAAAATCCAATATATAAAGTGAAATTCGAAGGGCATGATACAAGAAATCCACTCCACGTGTTTGTTCTCTATATTGTGCTTCAAACTGATGGAAAATACTCAAATTAGAGATGCAAATTCGGATTATGCAATCAACATCAAATAGGAAAGTTCAGATAATGAAAAGTCTAGACTCTCAGCACAAGCCACTTGCTTATTAACGACTATGGACAGAAGAACACGAACAATGTTCATGTTAGCAACTGATGCATTGCATACATTGCATCATATGTCTTTCATTTAGATTACTTTTATATCAATAAATGCTACTAAGGTATGTGTTTAGTCGTATTTACAGAATACAGGGACCTGGATGCAAATTACCCACATTCCGAGCATAAACGCGTGCAAAAGATTCATTTCTATCATAAAGACCGAGTTCAAGTTTATCGGGTTTCAAATAGAAATGCATCCAAGCATAAAAGCATTCAAGGAGCTAATTACAAAAAGGTCAAGGACTTAATTGCAAAATGCCAATGACCTAATTGCAAAATAAAAGGACCAAGTTATTGTGTGGAGAAAGTCAAAAGAAAAATCAAATATAAATCTCCAACAATGGAAGGAATTAATCCGGAGCTCAAAAGAATGGAAACAAATCATCCAGACGCGCAAATAAAGATCAAATCATGCCATAAACGCACCACAGAAATCCGGACCCGATCCCATCAACCTGGGCGGCGAATTAGCCGCACCTCCCATGCATTGTGCGGCGATTTCGCCGCACCAGAGGTGATCTGTGTGCCCGATTTTCGTCCAGTGTCGGGTCGACGCGTGTACTATCCTTTTATGTATTGGTATCCCCTGTATCGGCTATAAATAGCCCTGTAGGACGAATGTAACAGATCTTTTGAACCTTTGGTCTTGGATCATTAGTAATAAAATTCTGTTTTATTTTGTTTTGTTTTAATTTTCTTTTCTTAATGTCTCTAGGATCCCTTCTTCTTCCTCCCTCCATGAGTTTCTAACTCTTTCCAAAGGGTGGAGGTGATGGAATTAGGGGTAGAGAAGATGAATGCATGTTATTGTTTTAAGTTCGTGATTAGTATATTTTGATTACTTGAGTTTATGTTAAATCATTTATCTTGTAATGCTTCATAACTAACATGATTTATTTCAAGTTTCTCCATTCTCCAATCTAAACCTAAGTCTAGACCTCCACCCGACGGAATTCTCCATCTTTATTCTTGTTTTTAGTTTTAATTGTTCTTGTTTCTTGCTTTAGATAATTAAATCAAAAACCCCAAAAACCCAAATTAATTCTTCTCTCCTTTCTCTCCCACAATCGAAATAACACTAACAACGAAATCTCTCCCTCCTTGTGTTCGACCCGTACTTGCCACGTCTTCATTGACGCCGTGCACTTGCGGTATAAATTTAATTCTCATCAGCAACCAGAGCAAAGGTTTCTAAATAATCTAGAGTATAAGTTTGAGTACACCCTTTAGCAACTAGTCTACCCTTATATCTTTAAATTGTACCGTTGCTATTGTACTTGATTTTGTAAATCCATTTACACCCAACGGGTTTGATCCCAATTTGTAATGGAACGAGAGTCCATGTTTTTTAGATTCTAGTGCTTTAATTTCATCCTCCACTGCCTTGTATGATTTTGGATCCCTAATAGCTTCATGATATATATGAGTTGGGTTCTTTATATTATCTATTTGGGTTATGAAAGCGTTTTGAGTTGGTTCACTACAACAAACAAGACTTTTACCAACAGACGCTTGCCAACGGAAATTTTGTCGACCGGATATGCCGACGGCAGAAGTGAATATCCATCGGGTGGGGAATGAAATATTGTGTCTGTGCCCGATTAATAGAAGCACGTGCTAAGCGTGTGCCGAACCTATCATGCCAACAAAATTTTCGTCGACAGGATGGAATATCCGTCGGGCTAAGCGAGAAATATTTATGCTTGTGCCCAATTAGTTTTGGCACTCACCGAGCATGTGACAAAACTAACATGCCGACAAAATTTCCGTTGGCATGATAGTTAATTAGGGGGAAAACCCCAATTCCTATTTCCACCCGACGAAACCATAAATCAACCATCCCACGATTTCCGTCACCGCCACACGCCTATCTCTGCCCCCACGTCGTCGTCCAACGTGTGCATCGGCACTACCTTGCCTCCCCCACCACCCGTCGGCCCCAAAATAGAAAAATCAAAAGATGATGGGAACACTCGGATGGACCTACAAGAAATGAGTATTCGTCCAGAGTTACATTGGGGGAATTAAGTAAAGGCAAGGATCCAGAATCTTGATTCGTCTTGTCAAATCAACAGAAAATATATTCTTTAAGGTGTTGCTTGACCTAACGACTCTGTATTATACAAGTCAATCGAAAATGGTACGTTGACACTTTTTACAAGTCCAAATTTAGTGTTACTTTGAACTTTAAAATATTTGTAAGTCATGGAAATCGAGAATGAAGTATTATAAGAAGTCTTGGGAAAAGAGAAGACAGACCGTGTGCGTAGTGCTGGTATTGGATCCTACAACATAGGAAACATTTCGAGTGGTCGACATAGCAACACTCACATGGATCATCTTCAGACTAAGATTTCACAGTGCATGTCAATTGTAAGTGTATACTTAACTTCATAGATTTATTTTGCAAGTTTATTGTATGTAGTATAATATTAAAATGAATTGCAGGAGGAGCACGAGAAGTTGAAGGCTCAAGTCGCCAAATCGATGGCGACTCGATTTGGAGGTATCATGTATATATGTGCATGATGATTGCGTAATTTGTTATTTTAGATTGTTGAAGTAATCAAAATCTAAGTTTTTTACAGAGTGATGACATCGATACATCTTCTAAGTACGAGGATGAACCATCTATGGATTCGTCTTCTTCTGAGTTGTAGTTGGTATATGATATATATGACTTCGTTTCAATTTGGGAAATGTGTGAATGTATGTGATTGTACGCAAATGGACAATTGTTTCAAATGGATGTTGTGGTTTGTTTCTATTGCAGGATCTGCAAATCCGATATGGATTTTATGAGATAATAATCTATTTTTTAGGTAGGTGCTACTTTTGCCGATGGAATTTCTGTCAGCAAATTGTATGTAGATGCTTATTGCCGACTAAATTTCTGTCGGCCAATACTAATATAATTTAATGTGCCAACGGAATATTCGTCAGCAAATAGTAATATAATTGTTTCGTGTGCAATTTTTTTTAAACGTGAATTTGCTCCTACCGACGGAATAGCCGTCGACAACAATAATGATCGACCGATAGAAATTCCATTTGTAGTGTTCTTTTACGTGCCTTTTTTTGGCACGCAAAATTGCACCTCTTGACGGAATTTTCGTCAGCATCAAGCATGCTGGTGGGACTTTTCCCGGCCACTATGGTCGATGAAATTTTCGTCGGCATCAAGCTTGCCGACAAGACTTTTCCTGGCCACGATGGCCGACGGAAATTCCGTCAGTAAGAACTTATGCTGACGAAATGGTGGGATTTTGCCGACAAAAATGTCCATAGGGAAAGACCCTTTTTGTAGTAGTGGTTTTACTTAATTATAGGACATGTGGTCCTCAATGCGGTAGGTTACGTGAGAAGTCATGATATATTTTAACCTAGTAGGAGGACGATTTGGACGAGTCGATCTTCTCCTTTGGATAATGTCTTCTTGGTTGCTCGTTTGATCTTTTTCTTCCCCTTCTCCTCCTCCTCCTTCTTCTTCCGGGGCCGAGTTGTCTTCATGAGTTTCCGGTATTTCGGGGTCCAAGCTAGGAAGTCGAACATCAAGCGTTGTGGGCTCCTATTCCCTTCTTTTAAAGTATCTCTCTCTCAACAAAACATACATATCTTGAAACATAGAAATTACAATTTTATGGGTCATTACACTTTGTATCTTTTTTTTTCAAAAGGAATACCAAGAAAAATACATTTGACGGAATTAAAGTCAAGTTTATCCATCCTTTTCTTGTGAACAAAACAAACACAACCAAATATCCTAAAGTGGTCAAGAGTTAGTTTCCTTCCAACTAAGCTTCCAAAGGTTGCTTATTTTGAAGAGTAGAGCTTAATAGACAATTTATGAGGTAAGTTGCGGTTAAAATGGCATCCGACCAAAAATGTTGTGGAATATTATTTTAAAAAGGTAGAGACTAACATTTAAAAGGTGACGATTTTTCCTCTCGGAAACACTATTTTGTTCGGGACTATTAATACAAATAGTATTATGAAAAAAATTCTTGATTTTCAAAAAAATTGAAAATTGTGGCTAGTATATTCGATACTATTGTCCTATCAAAATTTAATTTTGAAGTCATACATATTTTCATCGAGGGTCATAAATTCACAAAAAAACATTGAAGGCATTGGATTTTGCTTTTATAAGGTAAAACCATGTAGTGCGCGAAAAAACATCAATAAATGAAATAAAGTATGTCAAACCGTTATAAGAGTCAATAGCGGCCGCCCCCTAATATCAGAATGAATAAGTTCAAGAGGATATGTAGGTTTATTTGTAGTAGAATGAAATGGTAATTTAGTTTGTTTTGAAAAATGGCATACATCACAAGAATATTCGAGGTAATAAAAGGAAAAAGAGTTTTTAAGACTGATTGATCGTTTTATATTAACCGCAAGTGCACGGCCGCATTGAAGCGGTGGCAAATACGGGTCGTCCACAGGGAGGTGTATCGACAATTGGTTTGTTTGAAGGCGAGAGGTAAAAGAAGGAGAGAAAGATTGGTTACACTAAACTACACTAAGATGCAAAAAGGAAATGAAGATAAGCAATAAAACTAAGCCCCATAGGGGGTAGAGAAATGATGTGAATATGAAGATGTGTGTGTGTTCAATTAAGCTCCTCACAACATGTAGTGCATGAAATCATAAAACTACATCCAATTTTGCCTCCACATGAATTAAGATAAGACTACATCATTAAAACATACAAGACAATAATTGGAATGAAGCTAAATGAACTCAAGTATAAAGACTAGACCCTACTATGCCTCCACATGAATTAAGATAAGACTACATCATTAAAACATACAAGACATTAGCTAAGGTAAAGGCAACAAGAGCACATACACTACAAATTGTGTTTCCAATATTAACTTCATCCATATCCTAACCTTATCATTCCCCATAAAATAGGTCCATCAAAGCATAAGCTAAGCTTCATTCAAGAGCATTAGCATATCAAAGATAAGAGTGAAAACACATTAGATGGTTATGGAAATCATATAAAGCTCAAGGGATAAAGATAACACACACTTAATACACTACATGATTATATCACATATTTCTCCACCCCCCAAATGGGGATGGAGCTACTCACTACTCATTACACTAACTATATTAACAAAAGAAAGCATAATACTGAAATGAAAGTTAACTAAGAAAGCAAGAAGTATTAAAGAAGCTTAAAAGGAAAGGAAAGACTAAACAAAAATGCACAATTTAAAAGACAAGATTAAAAGAAACTAGAAGAATTATTTTATTAACAAATGACTCACATTGAAGGTAGCATTCTTCTCCACCTTGAGTTTTTGCTTCAAGGCTCACTCCTTAGTAGAGAGATTTCCACCAAGCAATGGGTGATTACAATGGAAGGTGAAGAGTTCTATTTATAGGCATGGAAAAAGCTAGTCCGGGACAATCCCCCGATGTGGGACTAAACCAATACCAAAAATAGACTAAGAATACACTAATACACGTGCTCCACAAATCTTAGCGGATCCAGAGCAATACGGACCGCCAATGGGCGGTCTATATGATCCAGATCGAGTTGGTTTTGGTTGTGGGCTTTTCTTGATGGATTTGTTGGTCTTGGATGCATCTACTTTGCTTGTTGAAGCTTCGACCCGAATCAAATTGCCAAAATACTCCCCATGATGGTGTGGAGTTTTCTGTTTTGCTTTTAGGTCCTTCGGTCTTACGTTCAGGTCCTTCTCCCTTGCATCTCAGTCCCCAGGTCTCACAATTAAGTCATTTTTCATGCTTTTGGGTCCTTTCATGGCTCTTCTCTTCAAACCTCTTTATTTCTAAAATTCAAACATAAAACTCGTCACGTAGCATTGCTTAGGTGTAAGATAATGGATATAAGATACAAATATGTGCATGAAATGATGTCAATCAAAGACATAATGAGATGGGTGTTCTATTCTCTCATGCCAAAGCTCATGATTTGGTTTATTAATAACATGCATCGTCTTATTTTTTGTCTAAGATCTAGAGTCCATTGAAGAGAACTCCTCTACCAATCATCATCCACGTAATTCGATCCTGAAAGATTACATCAACTAGAGTAATATGACATTACAATTTAAATTCTTAGTAATCTTAGCAACAGATAGAAGATTGGAATCGAAAGAAGGTACATACAATACATTTTAGCTAATTTCTTTAATAACTCCATGTCTCCTACACCTTTGATTTCAACTTGATTGCTGGTTGTGGTTTTAAATTTATTTAGCACGTCCAAACTATTTTTAATATTATTGATCAACGAAGGAGTTCCGGTCATATGGTCCGTAGCACCTCAGTAAATAACCCATCTAGTATTATATGATTTATTAACAAAAAAATTGGCAGTCTAATTATATATATTTATTAATAGAAAATTTCTCTTGTTTTGGAGAATATTTATGCATTTGGTCTTCATGCTTCAACGTTATTGTGAAGACAACTTAATATTAGTGAGTTTAACATCATCACAAGAATGAATTATATATATTTAGACGCTTCAAATTTATGGTGAAGACAACCTAATATTTGTGAGTTTAACCTTATCACAAGGACAACATTTTATGTGTAGTGTAGCCTATTATTTAGGAGACATTGTAAACAGTTTATTCTCTTATTTAGAAGAACATTATACATATGTTTTGTTTTATATCCACTTCGTCTTTACAATGAAGATTGTCATATTTTAGTTAGTTTAGCCTCATAACGAGGAGGTATTGTATATGGCTTTGATTTGACGATTTTACTTCATTTCACTACTAAAGATCGCTAAGAGTTGGACTAGTTTAGCCTCATAGCCTAGGAGGGGATTGGTGCTTCAACTTTATCGTTCAACTTCATTAGAAAGAGGATATGTATATATGTTTAGTCTCGTATTTAAGAGACATTATAGACAGTTTATTCTCTGGTTTAGGAGAATATTAATTATGTATTTGACTTGTTTGGACGATTATTCTTTTGATACGGATATCATATGTTTTGGTCAGTTTGGCCCAACTCATATGCATGATTCATACATGTACGTGAGGTATATGACCTTACTTTCTTTTTCCTTCTCCTTTCCTCAATCACGAGAGTTTTATATTCGAACTCATATTTAATTACGATGCAAGGTTGAAACTGAAATTAGCACCATGAGAAAGGTTACATAAACTAAGGAATATCCAGTTATCCATGCTCCCTCATTAGATCTTAAAATATAGATTATTAAGATCTTTAATTTATTGTTGAGAGCGAACAAACATTGTGGATACTTAAAAGGTTCATGTTTGTATATTGTAGAACAATATTAAAATCTCATGAAATCCAAGCGCGGTCAAACACCACAGAGTCCATCATAATTATTTACCCAAGACTCCAACAATTACCACGACGTATGTTGTGCAGTCGCATATTATTAATCTTAATTCAATGTCATAAGTGTGTATGCACTCATTCAAATATTTTGATTTGTTCTTATATATAAAAAGTGCATATGTAAAATCCATGTCGACTTTTATTTTGTCTAAAACCGCATGGTTCCCATTTACCCACTAGTGCAGAATAGTCTTTACTCGTCGCCCAATAGACGTCGGCTGTTATAACATAGATGACGTCTAGTTGGGCGAAGATAGCATAGACGTCGATCGTTACCATGACCAACGTCTATGGGGTACTATAGACGTCGACTGTTGGAATACTCATTGTATCCGACGTATATACCCTATAGACGTCGACCTATAGACGTCGGGTGTTGGAATACTTATTACGTCCGACGTCTATACCCTATAGACGTCGACCCATAGACGTCGGATGATATCGCGATCGACGTCTATACCCCCTTGCATATAGACGTCGACCTATAGACGTCGTCTGTATATAACATCCGACGTCTATAGGTCTTAAAGAAATCGAATAGTTGCATTTTCTGTCATTCATTCCAGACAAAAACCTAACCTAACCCTAACCGTTCCACGACCGAACCCTCTTCTGCGACCGATCTCCGACCGATCTGCAACATTCTTCGGCACCGCCGCGACGTCCCAACCTCTCCTCCCGTTCTCCGGCCCTCTCCTCCATCTTCCTCCACATCCCTAGCCACCATAAGAGTTTCGTTTAGTTTTGGTTGGTTTAGTTTCGGATTTTAGGTGGAGTAATGTGTCTTTTCTTTCTTTGTAAACTTCTCCTCTCGTTCGGATCCAACGCCAACTCGCACTGTTCCCCCATTTCAATTTTTGCTCGTATTTTGAATAGGGTTGGACAAGCGGGCGACCGAGAACGCCGTCGTCAACAACAAGGTCACCGCCAACCTCACCGCTGTCATCAAAGAGGTATCTTTTCCCGTTCGAGTGACTCGCGCTTGTCGGATTCGATTTGATGGTTTTTCATAAAATTCGTTTGTTGATGATGTGTTTGTGGATTTAGGTGTTTGGGATTGATTGTGTTTGTATTTTTCTGGATTTTTAGTTCGGAATTGTGGATTGATATGGATTAGAAGCGGGTTTTGGCAAAATGGACATGTTGTGTGTTCTCCCAAGTTTGTTCTCATCTCTGATTTGAGAATATGATTTGGAATAAAGACAGAAAACAAATAAATATTCGCTTTAACTTTGTAAGAGTTCATTATCTAGTTCAGAACTTCAGATGCAACTCATAGAAAAAATAGTTTTGTCTTTTTTTATCATGTAGTTTTTTTTACTTTTACCATGCAGTGTGTAGTATCATTTATATTATCGTTGTCATAATAGCAGCGTAGAGAAAATGGCTTTAATTATCATGATCTGGCGCATGCAACATGATGATTGTTTGGTGTACTGGCATGTTTATCAATGGTTAATATTTTTTTTCTTAGTACGGATTCATGTTGCCCTCTAACACCCAAGCACTATTATTGCAAGTTCGCAGCAAACAAACTGAAGGGTTTGTGTTGCGTGCATTGTTTATTTTTGTTGATAGTTGTTGGAGATTTGTGATGCATTTGGTTGTTAATTGTGTGAAATTGATTTTTTTGGCATGTCGGATTTGGTGTTGGTTATTTATGATTTGTTTGTGGTCTTGTGTTGGTTGAAAATCATTTAGTTTGTGATTAAATGCATGGTTTGTTTTTGTATGTGGTTTATGTGTTGTCTGATTAATCAATTACCAGTCAAGTGTGGTTTAGATCTATCTATATTTGGCAGATTCGAGGGAGGACGCGCGTTCGAGAAGAAGGAGGACGTGCGTTTGCTGGTTCGTGATTCCACTCATTTTGTCTCTTAGTTTGAATTGTTGTTAGTAATTTTTTCATTGTGTGTTGAAAACTGATGCATTGTAATATGTTTGGAAGAAATATAAATATATAAGTAATAAATTGTATGTTTGTGTCCACTTAGTTATGTATTTGTTAATAATCGTTGTTAATGGAGTTTGTTGGTAGCTTGCTCATGAGATAACTAAGTCCACAGATAACATGTATTAAGGACTAGCCTTTAGCTATTTATTCTTTAATCAAGAAGCCAATTTTGTTATGTGGAAAATGTGAACATATGACTAAAAGTAAACATGTGTTGTGTTGAAGTTTGAATGGTTTGGATGTAGTGTGTTTGTGATGAATTGGGTGGAATTGAGATCAAGTTTATATCGTATACTGTTATAAAATTTTCTTGTTAATTCCAGGATTTGAAGATTTTTACATAGTTAATTTTAGGGGAGGTTTTGCCAAAATTTCAAAAAATATATAATCTCAATTGTTATTAATAACATGATATTTTAAAATAATAACTTAAATTTTATATTAAAATGACTATAACTTAGATCATGTAAAAAACTTATGTTTAATTAGTTTAGTGAGTTCATACATTTATTTATGTTTATATGTTTAGCTTAGTCAAATGTTTATTTATTTATTTATGTTTATTTATGCTTAAAACAATTTATTTTGTTTAGTTAACTCATTGCCCCCATTAAGCAACTTGACATTTAATAACCTAAAGCAAAAGATTAGACAATATTGCTAAGTCATTCATCATATAGGATTTGCATTCATCGTATTTATTATTTATTTTACGATTTCTGTCGTAGATTGCTGGTGTAAGGTACGTAATCTCTTTCACTCGTCATTCATTAGAAAGCACACAGTAGTTAGTAGGACTTGCATTGGAACAAGAGTGAGGTGAGTGTTTGTTTGGTGTGTTGTTTGTTAGATTAAGGTATGAAAAACACTTAGGGGGCAGTCACCTATAGGAGATGAGGTGGGGGATTTCATCACCCTTTCCTTGGCCCAAAACCACTTAATAAAAGAGCCTTAATAAAATCAATTAAACGTTGGCCCCTTGGATTTCCGGGCGCATTAAAGAGAGGAAACCGTTTAAGACCGTTATGGCTTGAACGTCATTGCCCATCTAGTCTCGCTGAGATTTTAGGAACCTCCGGGTTCTTGATTTCCTACTATTTAGTGGTCCTCAATGTTTACGACCATTTCGGCCTGAACGTCGTTGCCCATCTAGTCTCCCTGAGATATTAGGGACCTCCAGCTTCTTGATTTCCTACAGATTAGTGGTCCTCGGTGGGACCTCGAAGTTAGGCGTCGTCTATTACTAAGGACCTATAGTGGACTTTAGGCTTGTTTTGGCGTTGATTGCTTAGTTAAGTTTCTAACCTTCCTTATTCCCACGCTAGATTAAGGACTTCACCTCCTCTCCTCTGAGTCATTCTTTTCTCATCTTAATGTCTCTGAATCTTCTCATCTACGAACACATTCTTTTAAATTGAAATTTTATTTATTTCCTGCAATAATAACTATCATTTTTGTTAATGTTTAGATTGAGATGGATCGAGACTGGATTGTTTCGAACAGATTGAATGATGAGTATGAGAACAGAGTGAATATGTTCTTAGAGGTTGCCAAAAAACATTCAAAAAATAAAAGACGACATGGCATATTGTCCGTGCAATAAGTGTCATATTATGTCAGTGATGACTTTTCAGAAAATGAAAGATCATTTGTTTGAGAAAGGTTTCGACCCAAATTACAGACGGTGGATATGACACGGCGAAAATGAATAATTTAGTCGTTCCAAGAATGACGGAGACAACGTTAGTGTGGAAGATCACTTAGAGGAAATGGTTCAGGATATGACTGAAAAGTTTTCGTCCAACCCCGATTTACTTGGTAGTTTGTTGAGTGACAATGAGAAGCCGTTGTATAAGAGTTGTACCAAATTCACTAGGTTTTCAGCGGTGTTGAAGTTGTACAATTTAAAAGCAGGAAATTGTTGATCGGATGTCAGTTTCACATCAATGTTGAAGTTATTGAAAGAGATGCTTCCAGATGATAATGAGTTGCCAGATAAAACTTATGATGCTAAGAAAGTGTTGTGTCATATGTGAATGGAACATAGGAAGATACATGCATGCCCGAACGATTGTATATTGTATAGGGGTGAGTTTGAAAATTTACATTCATGTCCCAGGTGTAATGTTACACGACACAAAATGAAACGTAGTGGACCGAACCGCAATGAAAAGGTTGATGAGATGAAAATCAAAGGACCTCCTGCTAAGATTTTGTGGTATCTTCTGATAATACCAAGGCTTAAACGTTTGTTTGTGTGTAAGGAGGATTCCAAGAACATGACATGAGCAGTTGCTACGTCATCCTGCAGATTCACCTCAGTGGAAAAAAGTAGATTTCGACTTTCCTGTGTTTGGTGAAGAATCCAAGAATGTACGACTTGGACTCTGTACGGACGGAATGAATTATTTCGGTAGTTTAAGTAACATTCACAGTTCTTTCCGTACAAACGAGCGAACGACAAAAGTAGTTGGAAAAAAAGATCCATATTTTTTGATCAAGTAGTTGGAAAACTTTAGAAGTTAAACATTGTATTGATGTGATGCACGTAGAGAAAAACATTTGTGATAGTCTTGTTGGCACTCTGTTGAACATAACTGGTAAAACCAAAGATGGATATAATGCAAGACTTGATCTTGTTGATCTTGGTATACGAGCAATGTTGGCACCAGAGAAGAAAGGAGACCGGAATTACTTATCTACAACTAGTTATACATTGTCTAGAAAGGTTCTCCTACCCGTCGTAGGACCGATTCTTCCCCGGAGACCACTCCTCCAGTGCAGCCAATGTTCCACCCCGATCGACAATATGATTTCGTGGCTCATTCTCGAGAATCGGCCCTCGTCGGCGGTCCCTCGTTTGGAAAGTTCGAGGATGGATCTAGATGTGATTTATTTGTCGAAGACCCTGATCAAAGATTGGTGGGACTCGGGAAAGTTTATAACATCTCCAGACACCACTTCAGAGAGGTGGGAGAAGGAGAAGTGAAGGTTGCAGTGGGGAGTTGCTTAGATGCTGGTGCTTTGGTGCCATTTCTGGAAGAAGAGATTGTTACTCTCGGCGATGCTATCAGTGGGTTCGTGAGGTGACCTAGTTATTTAGTAGAGCTAAATGACAAACATGAGGTATACTTTAATTTCGAAAGACTTTAAATTTCAAATTTGTTAACAATTGTATTTTTAACGGTTGTATATATATTTGTAAGGTGTCAAGCCCCGGAGCAAAGGGTCAAACAACCAATCTCCGATCAACATTAATTTGCTTCCAAGTAGGTGCAAAATGTTGTATCAATGTATGGTAAGTAGGGAATCACAATCCTTAAGTAGCTGGGATTTGGAGGAGGGGGATAAAGGGTTGCCTACGGCTTTGTACGTCACCAAAGAGGATATCATGCAGTTCTTGGCGATGGATTCATTGTGTATCATGATTATCGACGTGCAAGTGAAGTAAGTGTTTTATTTGGTATAAAATGAAATGTATTGAATAATTTTATCGAAACTGTAATAAAGTATAATTTTTACTCTTGTAGAGATCTTTATGACGCCAGAAGGTCAGTCTTTCCCGACGATCAAGTATTTGGATTTATCAGTTTATTTACATATATAAACGGGAATGACGATAAATCGGGTCAGCTTGGGACTCTCATGAAAGAAGAAGACAAAAGATATTATCTGCTCCCTTATCATGAGAGGTAAACTTTGTAATTCAAAGTAGAATTTTATTTTGTAATAAGCTTCTAATTATATATATAACAGGGCTCATTGGATGCTTGTCGTTGTATGCCCCACGACTAATTCGGCACATTGGTTTGATCCGTTGGGGTCGAATAAACCAAGAGACTCAATAAAGAAACTTCTAAATTTGTAAGTTCATTTTAGTTATCGTATTTGTAATTCGTGGATTTTTATTAGTATTATTGAATGAAGGTTTAACTTGTGCTACTCAGGGCAATTAAGGTTTACAGAGCTTTAGGCGGCAGTAGAACAACCACAAAAGCAGGAATAACATGGCATGGAATGAGAGTATGTTATCTCTCATTTTTGTTAATTAAGTTAGGAACATATATTTAGCAAATTTCTATGTTTTTAGTACCAAAGCAGGTTGGAAATACGGAATGTGGTTACTACGTGATGAGATACATTGAGGAAATCCTCAAATTGGCAACTCAAGACGTATGCCTATCCGAGGTAATATGGATCGTTATTCACTTGTATAGTTGTAGTTTCAATATTTAGATATTAAAATTTTTACTTGTATTTTGATAGGTCTTCCCAAAAAGTAGTGATCCCTTCTCGCAACAGGAGCTCGATGAAACTCGCGACCGATGAGCTCGCTATTTTATCAGACACATGTTGATGAACTAAGAGGTTCTCCTGTCACTAGCATTTTTTTGTAATTTAGTTAACAAGTTCCCTTGTATTACAAACATACAATTTATGCCTTAGTATAATCGCCTCAATTTTAGAATGAATGTCAATTATTTATGTATGAATTAATTCCAAGTGTGTTGAATGATTGTGTATGCTTGTATGTTTGTGTTTGTGTTTGTGCTTGTATGTACATGTGGATGAAAGTGTGTAAATATTTGTGAACGAATTTGGTGCAAGTTGTATGTACACGAATTACAAATACGATGACTAAATACAAGTGTGCATGGTGCTTTTTTTTGTCCAGGTTTAAGAATAGACGTCGGAATTTAGTATTAGCCGACGTCTATTCCTCTAAAGAAAGGAATAGACGTCGGCTGTATGTATCCGACGACGTCTATTCTTAAAGAATAGACGTCGTCTGTTATTTCACCGACGTCTATAGCTAATGAATAGACGCTGGTCCTATATAAGGGCCGACGTCTATTCTCTAAGTATAGACGTCGACTTCTACATACAGTCGACGTCTATTCTTAAAGAATAGACGTCGGATTTAGCACGTCTAGCGTCTATGTATAGACGACGACGTACACATAGACGTTGGATCTGGGAATGCTGATATCCGACGTATATACCCTCGTGCATCCGACCTATATTCCCTTTTTCTGTAGTAGTGACAGTATATTTGACCAATTGTTGTCCACCTCCTACGCAAACGACATCCTCCGCCGGCCTTAGCCCCTCAACGACCGCAACCTCTCCTGGCCAGCCACTTCATTGCCGGCAATGACTTCCTCCTCAGCAACTAATACATAATCAAAAACGAATTTTTTGATGGTTAACGATTCAATATTTCATTTTTTATGGTTGTGATTGTTTGTTGTTCTGTAAATATTTTGGTAACACACATAAATATGTAAATTTTTTGTGGTGTGTAGTTAGTTTCTAAGCTAGCCCTACAATGTCCACTTCTATGATCAAAAGAAGAAGACTAAATTGTTTAATTAAAAATCAACTTACAAGGGAGATGTACCAACATTTATGCCAAGGGTAAACTCCAAAGCCTAATATGCAGTTGCACCATTAGAGTCAACACTTCAATTAAGGTAAGAAACGAAACTAAGTCAATAGGATAAAAATCAACTTACAAAGGAGATGTACCGACATAAGGCCAAGGGTAAACTCTAAAGCCTAATATGCAGTTGCACCATTAGAGTCAACACTTTAATTAAGGTAAGAAACAAATCTAAGTCAATAGGAATGCCATTGGCATTAGGACAAGGGCAAAAGCGCACAACTTAGTGATGACTTCTCTTTCGTTCGATATATTCCCAGTAATAACATATTTTGTAATGTACCAAAATAGATGCACACTGGAAAATGTTTTTGCTTTTGTTCACTACGAAATAAATAAAATTGTGGATAAAATTGTGGTAATACACATAAATCCGTACTAAATGTTTCGGTGTACTTAGTTTCTAAGCTAGCCCTACGAGGGCCACTCCTATGATAGAAAAAAAAGGACATTGACAAATAAAAATTCAGCCTATTGCTTGGAGTGGTTTTTTTCTTTGTAGTGAAACATTTAGCTGAAGGCACCTAACAATATATTTCACACCCCCAAACTCAACTTCTATTGACATCCGTTTCATATTTAAAGGACACGAGCCATATCCTGATACCCGAATAAGGAATTTCGAACAAATGGTTGTATGGCCTTGAACATGAACAGAATCAATGGTTGTATGGCCTTGAACATGAAGAGAACAAATGGTTGTATGGCCTTGATTATCCCTAATCAATCTCGTTGACATACAAAATTAAATTCTGTTGACATTCATTTTTAATGTTGTTACGAAAAAAGGCATCCTCGTTGGAAATTCGTTTAAATTTGTTAAGGCAGAAAAAACAAGGAAAAATGGTCGACCGGTGTGGGACTCCATTTGACCAATTTTCCAGGAGCTTTTAGAGGGGAAAACCGGTCCATCGGTGTTGGACACCGTTCGATCAAATTTTTTAGACACTTTTGGAAATGAAAAATGGTCACATGTGTTGGACACCGTTTGACCGAATTTTCCATGGACTTTTTGGAGTTCATCAACGGTCGGCCGATGAGGCATGCTGGTCGATCGGAAAGCTGTGAGAGCTGAAGATAACCAAAATCACACAGGCACTCTCCTTCAGAACAGACCCTCAACAGTGAACGGTGAGTTATTTAAATTTGAAATTAATTACTACTTAATCATGTCAAACTAATTAATATCAGGTTTATGTTCTTATTTCTATAATAAATCTCTACTGTTCAGATCTACCAATTCTACTTATCCATCATTTTTCTACTGCATATTATACTGTTTTAAAACTATTTCTACTGTTTGAATTATTTTTAATATTTCTACGGCCCATGTTCTTGTTAATATTCCGTTAAATGTGTAAAATGAAAACGACATATCATGTTTTACCTTATATTTTGCCAAATAAGTTTTACATTCTTATACTCTATTTTTTAATGATTATTTTGAAGAAGAAAAAATCCATCCTAAAACTTGTTTTACGAAAGGATTAGAGGTGGATGGTGGAAGTTCAGATGTAGGTCTCTATCTTGTTTATTAAAGATTGAGTGGTCCCCTATGCAGGTCAATTAAGCTCCCCTAATGTTGTGCTACATATATCAACCCATCTTCTATATATACGTAAACATTCGAACACAACCCTTCACCTTCTCCACATCGATTGGGTGTCATTTGATTTACAATGGAACTCACTCGATTCCTCTCCTCCTCAACTTTTGCGCTTGTTGCACTCCTATTGTTGCATGTCAACCCATGCATATCACTAGAAGTTGGTAAGCATGTGATTTATTCATCATGTGACACTCGTGTTTTCTCTATTGAACACCAATTGGTTTTGAAATAAATGTTTGTGGATTATAAATGTGTGTTCTTGGGTGTTGAATACAGAGTTCAGCTATGAAATGGACAGCCATATCGGCCCCCAATGTTGGGGTTCGATACGCGAGGAGTGGGCGGCATGCGGCAATGGCAAAATGCAGTCGCCAATCGACATCTTGGACGAGAAGGTGGTGGTGCTACGCACGCTTGGGCAGCTTCGCCGGAGATATGTCCCAGCACCGGCCATTTTGGTCAATAGTGGCTATGACATCTCGGTACATGTTTGCTACCACGATCGTGGTTGAGGCTAATAGTTGAAGTAGGCTTTATGGAATGTTGAAGATTTTTCTTCTTCTTATAAATAGATTTTATAATTCTTATCAATTCCTTTGCTATTGTTCTAAAATCCCTGTTATTACACAAAATCCATACATAATTAAAATCAAACAAATTGACATCAATGGATGGTTGGAGGATTTTTAGGAATAATAATAATAATATTATTATTATTAAATCAAGGTAGTGCCTTCCTTATGGCAAAAGTAGCCCGAAATTGAAGGGTACGTAATATATAAGATATTTTGAAATTTCTTGAAAGATTAATTATTTATGGTTTGTTTGATGAACGCAGGTGAAATGGGAAACTGGGGCTGGAAGCTTTATTTTGAATGGGAAGAAATACACCCTCAAGGAATTGCACTGGCATTCTCCTTCAGAACACACCCTCAACGGCGAACGGTGAGTAATTTAAATTACAAATTAATCACTACTTAATCATATGTCAAACAAATTAATATCACGTTTATGTTCTTATTTCTGTAATAAATCTCTACTGTTCAAATCTACTAAGTCTACTTATCCATCATTTTTCTACTGCGTATTATATTGTTTTAAAACTATTTCTACTGTTTGAATTATTTTTAATATTTCTACTGTCCATGTTCTTGTTAATATTCCGCCATTTCTATGTTAATTATGAATCCACTAGATATGCTTTGGAGTTACACATGGTCCACGAGAGTGCTGATAAGAAGATTGCAGTGTTAGGGGTCCTATACAACATTGGCTGCCCAGAGCCATTTCTTCAGGAGGTTATAAATCCCTTTCATTTGGTCTCACTCATTTTTTATTCTTCCAACTTGTTCAGATTATGCTAAAAACATCATGGTATTCACGTTCCAATTTCCTAATGTCTTGACATCATTATACCTACATCTCGCAAAAATAGTAGATAAGTCACTCAAAAATCACACAAACCGTTTTAGGAATGGGAATGAAGTTGAAGTACTGTACAACCGTACATGTGATGACACGTTAATTTGGAGGCTATATTGATATAAATAAAACAAAAATGGAAGGCATAAATGCAAAAATAAAATAAATTACACCACTTATTTTCTATTAAACTATACAAGACATGCATCATTTGCAAACTAATTATGAACTTTGTGATTTACTTGAGTTCAGTTAGAGCCCCATATCCGTGGCATAGCGGTCAGGCCCCACGACGAAAAGAAAGTTGGCTGCTTGGATCCAAGTCACATTAACTTAGGTAATGGGAAATATTACAGATATATGGGATCTCTCACCACCCCTCCATGCACTGAAGGTGTCGTCTGGACACTCATAGAACAGGTTTGTTTGCTTCATCGTTTAATTAACTTGTCTTTGATTAATTAGTAACCATAATACGATATTATCTTCTATATACATGATTTTGGCTTTCCATATTATAGGTCGGAACCGTGTCCGAGGAGCAACTTAAACTTCTACGTGATGCCGTTCCTGATGTAAGTTACTTTCAGTACATCCAGCTTTATTATATATAATTGTGTCTACGAAATTATAAACTATTTTGTGATTTTTTTTTTTTGTGTGTGTGGAGAATGCAAGGCCCACCCAAGCAACGAATGGAAGAGATGTCTATCTTTATCATCCATCTGATAAAAAGCCATAAGGAATGTGACATCGTGAATAAGTTTAGTGCTAGATGTTAATCAAATAATCATGTGATTCCCAAGTCAATAAGATGTTGTGCTGAACTATCTTTGAATGAATAAAATTGTGCTCTTATCATCAATTGTGGGATTGTTAATTTCCTTTGCCTCAATATCTTTTCCCCTAAGGTTGTTTTGGATGCTGCTAAGGAGGCCATTCCTCCCGATTAGACTTTGTCTAAATGGTAGGCACAAATCATATACTAGTCAAGCATGCATGATGTTTTCTACTTGGCCATTGAATTATGAAAGATTTGTAACTTACTAGGTTAATGAATAAAGATAAGTATGAATGCAAAATGGCAATTCATAGTCATAGCGAAGAAGATCGGGCGATGTAGTTAAATGTGTTGAAATTAAAAATCGGAATATGCAACTTCTAATTTCAACGTCAGTTTGATCCTTCATGTTTTCAAATCACTATACAAATATCAAACATTCTGCGATTAAATCAACTACTATCGTAAAAAATAATGATGATGTTGATTAAATTAAGATTGAACTTTTTAAGATTCAATTAATCACTTAATTATTAGGATAATATTGATAATAATTATCATCAAACATAACCTATAAAACCCTCCAACAATTAAAAGAAACCAAACATATTATCACCATTATCAACCTATACTAACTTCAAACTTCCAGAAAAAAAATTAAAAAGTATTGATCCTGATCAGTTGGTGGTCAACAGTTCAACTAACAAAGTAATCCATAGACCATAACCACCCCAATTAAGTAAGCGTCCGGTAAACATGTGTTATTTTTTAAAATGGGTTTATATTTTTGACCCATCTCCACTAAATATAAACGTTACAAGACAGCACGGGACTGGTTAAACTCGCCCCCACTTACAGCTCTAAACAAAAGTCATCGGAATAAAAACGAATAGTCAACATAACCTACGTCGACCCGCTTGTGTTTGTGTGAGCATTAATTCTGATCAGATTCATGTTGGGTCTCACTTGACGTTATCCACTCGAGATCCTTAATCAAATTAGTGATGACTATAAAAATAATAGTTAGCTTTTATCAAAAGAATATTAGTAAATAATGATTATTTCCATCCTTAAAAGATCATGTCATCTTTAGGAACTCCAGGCCTCCAACCAGACTCTCCGAACTTCCACTGATACAAATTAATCCACGTCATTATTTGCTCTAAAAAATTTCAAAGATTATTATTCAGATAATCGACTATGAACTAAACTAGTCCTAAATGGTAAATCTGAAAAGCAAAACAAAGATTGGGTTATTTTTCAAAACGTTACGTGGGACTTTCCGTAATACAACCTCTTCAATTAGAAAGACAACCTTTTAGTTTGGTGATTGATGGTCTTGCAAGAGTTAGGTGCATTTTGAAACATAATCTTCATATGGTTGTTTGATATTAATTTGATTTTCAATTCTAATTTTTGGTGAATATCATAATGAAGCTGCAATTAGTTTGGGAATAAAGACTTTGTGGTTGTAATTGTATCATAATGAAGTTTCAAATTTTGAACCCATTTAGCAAATGACCGCAGGAAACAATTAATTTTTATGATCAAAATCTGTTGGAATCCATTCACAAAACTAAATAATACAAAGTTTGGGCATGCACCAACCAACTTCATGATATCTTTCTTTGCCTTACACAAACAAATACAAATTGTTACGCCTCAATGAGCCGTGCATGCACTGAGAATGTCATCGAAAGAACGATCATTTGCACAAATAACTAAAATCTCGGATGTGTTTGATAACATAAATCCAGTACACATTGTGGAGGAACCTTTGAAGCCAACCCTTTCCGAGGATGCCTATCAAACGATTCCGTAATAATTTTTGGAGTTCTTGCCTTGCAGTAGCTCGAACTATCAAGGTAGCTGGATTTTGCTTGCCGGTAGAGGATTCTGAAGTAAAACATGTATCATTTGTTAGTAATATATAAATTAATATAGAAATGTTAGCTACGTATACAACCATTTTAAACAATCATACACATGTATATTTTCAAAAATCGGATCTAACGTACTAATAGAAACTCAAACTCTTCCAGATGTGAATCGTTGGAAAAATGATCCATTGTTTAATGCAAAAGGCTATATGAATTTATAACCAAGGCATAGGTTATTCAGACTTTTTGGTTGCCTCGAGCTCTGATTCTAGACACCCAACACGAGTAAGAGCTTCATCGAGCATCTCCTCTTTCTCAAATGGCATCTGAGAAGTTTCGTGCTGATGAACCCCACATGCAACGTGTTCTTCCTTCAGCAAAAAAAGGTGGGCTACAGTGGATGTGAAACTCAAGAATATGTACCCCTAGAATAGTTTACTAGAAATTTCAAGGGCTTTCTTTAACAAAAATATCAAACCGAACATTCACTGCTGCAGAAACAGGAATATACGTCGGATGTACGGGGGTATATACGTCGGATATAAACATTACCAGATCTGACGTCTATGTGTACGTCGTCTATACAAAAACGTCGGTCGCGCCAAATTCGACGTCTATACCTAAAGAATAGACGTCGGCTGTTATAGACAACCGACGTCTATACCTAAAGATTAGACATCATAGTTAAATAACAACCGACGTCTATAGAATAGACGTCGGCTAATACAAACATCCGACATCTATTTCTAAACCTGGACAAAAAATAGCAATCATAGCAAACACATTCATCTTGTACCCAATTCGTTCACAAATACATACACACTTTCATCCACATGTACATACACACATACATGCACAAACACAAACACAAACATACACGCATACATGCACAAACACAAACATAGAAGCATACATGCACAAACACATACATACAAGCATACACAATCATTCAACACACTAGGCATTAATTCATACATAAACATTTGGCATTCATTCTAAAATTGAGTCGATTATATTAAGGCATAAATTGTATGTTTGTAATACAAGTGACCTTGTTAACTAAATTACAAAAAAATGCTAGTGACATGAGAATCTCTTAGTTCATCAACATGTTTCTGATAAAATAGCGAGCTCATTGGTCGCGAGTATCATCGAGCTTCTGTTGTGAGAAGGGATCACTACTTTTTGGGAAGACCTATCAACATACAAGTATAAATTTTAATATCTAAATATTGAAACTAGAACTATACAAGTGAATAACGAACTATATTACCTCGGATAGGCATACGTCTTGAGTTGCCAATTCTAGGATTTCCTCCATGCATCTCATCACGTAGTAACCACATTTCGTATTTCCAACCTGCTTCCGGTACTACAAACATAGAATTTGCTAAATATATGTTCCTAACTTAATTAACAAAAATAGGAGAAAGAACGTACTCTCATTCTATGCCATGTTACTCCTGCTTTTGTGGTTGTTCTCCTGTCACCTAACGCTCTGTAAACCTTAATTGCCTTGAGTAGCACAAGTTAATGAAAATCTTCATTCAATAATACTAATAAAAATCCACGAATTACAAATACGATGACTAAAACAAACTTACAGATTTAGAAGTTTTTTATGGAGTCCCTTGGTTTATTCGACCCCAACGGATCAAACCAATATGCCGAATTAGTCATGGGGCATACAACGACAAGCATCCAATGGGCCATGTTATATATAATCAGAAGTTTATTCAACATCAACATAACCTCAGTGCCTTAGAAGAAGCTCCCGCCTAAGCGAGGTAATGGGGGTCGGATATACGCAACGCTACCACTGTAAAATAGTGAGGTTGTATCCAATTGACCCAAAAGATGCAAATGCAACTGACCATCTGTGATTCCATAATAAATAAGAAATACAGATCATTTAAATAGACATTTGTTATAGTCCATGATGTTCGAAATGCCAAAAAAACAACTTAATCTTTGACTAAGTGGAAATCACCACTATAATAATCAGAAGCTTATTACAAAATAAAATTTCACTTTGAATTACAAAGTTTACCTCTCATGATAAGGGAGAAGATAATATCTTTTGTCTTCTTCTTTCATGAGAGTCCCAAGTTGACCCGATTTATCGTATCCCGTATATATATGTAGATGGACTTATAAATCCAAATACTTGATCATCGGGAAAGACTGACCTTCTGGCATCATAAAGATCTCTACAAGAGTAAAAATTACATTTTATTACAGTTACGATAAAATTATTCAATACATTTCATTTTATACCAAAGAAAACACTTAATTCACTTGCACGTTGATAATTATGATACACAATGAATCTCTCACCAGGAACTGCATGATATCCTCTTTGGTGACGTACAAAGCCGAAGGCAACCCTTTAACCCCCTCCTCCAAATCCCAACTACTTAAGGATTGTGATTCCCTACCTACTGATGCATTGCATACATTGCATCATATGTCTTTCATTTAGATTACTTTTACATCAATAAATGCTACTAAGGTATGTGTTTAGTCTTATTTACAGAATACAGGGACCTGAATGCAATTTACCAACATTCCGAGCATAAACGTGTGCAAAAGATTCACTTCTATCATAAAGACCGAATTCAAGTTTATCGGGTTTCAATTGGAAATGCATCCAAGCATAAAAGCATTCAAGGAGCTAATCACAAAAAGGTCAAGGACTTAATTGCAAAATGCCAAGGACCTAATTGCAAAAGAAAAGGATCAAGTTATTTTGTTGGAAAAGTCAAAAGAAAAATCAACTATAAATCTCCAACAATGGAAGGAATTAATCCGGAGCTCAAGACAATGGAAAGAAATCATCCAGACACGCAAATAAAGATCAAATCATACCATAAACGCGTGACAAAAATCCTGATTAAATCCGACCAACGTGGGAGGCGAATCCGCCGCGCAATACACATGATGTGCGGCGATTCCGCCGCCCATTGGTCGATCCGTGTGTCCCAATTTCGTCCACTCGTGTATGGACACGTGTACTATCCAATTCTATACCTAAGTCCCTTGTAGCAACTATAAATAGACCCGAGAACGATGTAAATAGGGTCCTTGGTTGTTGTTCTTATTTGTGTACCTTAGTTTTATTAATAAAATTCTGTTCTTTTAATTCTTGTTTTAGTTTTCTTTTAATGTCTCAAGGACCTCTTCTTCTTCCTCCCTCCATGAGTTTCTAACTCTCTCCAAAGGGTGGAGGTGATGGAATTAGGGTTAGAGAATGATGAATGCATGTTATTATTTTAAGTTCATGATTAGTGTATTTTGATTACTTGAGTTTATGTTAAGTCATTTATCTTGTAATGCTTCATAACTAACATGATTTACAATAAGTTTCAGTAATTCTCTACTCTAAACCTAAGTCTAAACCTCCACCCCACGGATTTCTCTCTTTGTTCTTGTTTTAATTTTAATTGCTTTTGTTTCGTACTTTAGTTAATTAAACCAAAAACCCCAAAAACCCAAATTAATTCTTCTCTCCCTTCTTCCCCTCAATCGAAATCACACTAACAACGAAATCTCTCCCTCCTTGTGTTCGACCCGTACTTGCCACGTCTTCATTGACGCCGTGCACTTGCGGTATAAATAAAATTTCTCATCACCTACCATGCATTGATACAACATATTGCACTTACTTGGAAGCAAATTAATGTTGATCGGAGATTGATTGTTTGACCCTTTGCTCCGGGGGCTTGACACCATATATATATATATACAACCGTTAAAAATACAATTGTTAACAAATTTGAAATTTAAAATCTTTCAAAATTAAAGTATACCTCATGTGTGTCGTTTAGCTCTACTAAATCACTAGGCCACCTCACGAACCCATCGATAGCATCACTGAGGGTAACAATCTCTTCTTCCGGAAATGACACCAAAGCACCAGCATCTAAGCAACTCCCCACTGCAACCTTCAATTCTCCCTCTCCCACCTCTGTGAACTGGTGTCTGCAGATGTTATAAACTTTCCCTTGTCCCACCAATCTTCAATCAGGGTCTTCGACAAATAAAGCACATCTAGATCCATCCTCGAACTTTCTAAACGAGGGACCACCTACGAGGGCCAATTCTCTAGAATGTGCAACGAAATCATATTGTCGATCAGGGTTGAACACTGACTACACTGGAGGAGTGGTCTCCGGGGAAGAACCGCTCTTACGACGGGTAGGAGAAGTAGGCAAATCACGATCCAATCTCTCTAAAACAAGTTGAAACGTATTCTTCAATTCTGCGATCTCTTGCTGGCATTTGGTATGACCTGTCGACGAAGTAGACCGTTGAGTCTTTCCATAATATTGTCGCAGTCCAACTCTACTCCCTACCCCCGCACACGACCGAGGTGTTCGTCATTTCCCAAGGCCTCGCGTAGAATATCCTTCCGACAATCGGAAGCAAATTTTCCTTGAGATTCTCTCAACTTCAGAGAGTCTTAAAGTTTTAAAAAATATTTATCAACAATTGAAAATATAAAATTACTGAATATGAATTAATAACATATACAAGTGATACAACTTACTATCTTCGAGTTGATCGCTTGCGAGTCGTCTGTGACGTACTCCCCTCCGGAGTTTACTCTCACTCTCTTCCAAGAATCACAAAGAGCTACGGGAGAAGGCGGAGATAGGTTACTTGCTTGCTCCTCACTCATACCGGAGTCAATTGCCTCTTGTTTCTTCAGAGCAATTTTTTCAGCCATCATTTGTGCTTCTATTGGTACCCCGCTCGAGACATACGATGCATATACTTGTTAGAAGACCTAATCTTTTGATTTTTTGCTCGGATGACCTAAAACCAAGTTTATTAGATTGTTCTTTAAAATAATAACTTAATAAGTTCATATTCTAAATTAAACTCAGTTACCTCAAACTTTGGGCTATCTCTGGATTTTCTGAATTGCTCTCATTGATTCAGAGTGATAAAGTTATAGACATCGCATGGATTTCTATCCTGGTAGTCTCCGAATATGTACTTGTTCGTTAAATTTGTTTTGAAATCCCTGCAACGAACCGACATGTATGTCATCCACTTTTTCCTCAATGTGTCAGTGGATTGGAACTCAAAAGATGCCTACAACACATTAACATTATATATCTCTAAAGTTCGACTAAAACTATAGAAATCTATAATGGAATCATTACCTGCACGTTATCCCATATTGTGTCCTTCAACTTCTCATCTACATCGGCCCAACTCGACAAACAAATGTCAACTTTGGCCCTCGCTAAGCTACCTGCATAAATTTTCCAATTATCAGACAACATGCCTATTGGCTCAAGACGATCATCAAACTAGAATGGAACTCTACCATCTCTATTTCTTCTCCACACGAATTCTTTCATGAGACAAGGACCTCGTGAACTGTATGTCTTCAAGCCTTCAGACTCTGATGGAGTGAGTTTCTTTTTCAGAGCCATGATACTATAAAAGGTAAAGTCATGGCATTAGAAAATAAAAAGTCAAGACATTAAATGGTTATTAGAATGTATTACAATAAAATTTGGATCTTTACTGGGTTTTTTCTTAATGAATTTTCAATCCATATACCTTCACTGTGGTCATCTCTAAACATACAAGTGTCAACATTTATTTCCTCGTCTACTGAGTTCAACTCAGGTGCTTGCTTAGAGAAAGGTGGTGTCTCTTCATACTCGATCAAACTATCATGTGATATAATTTTTTCTTCCCTTCCAGAATTACTGCCCATTCCTTATCACATGGATCAGCCACATAGAGGACTTGTTTCGCTTGGGAAGTGAGAATAAAATGTTCTCCTTTATACCTTTTTTTGAAAAATCAATTAAAGTGAACTCATAATCATTCACTTGAACTCCACTTTTATTATCAGTCAACTTGCATCTAAATACAAGTACTTTGAATTGTCTCAGAAACATCACGCTTGTAAGTCACATTTTTGAACCAAGAGTTGAAATTTTTATTGTGACTATTTCTTACTTGTTGATCACTCCACAAAGAATTTCTTTCCTTTAGAAACTTCATGTGTTCATTTAGGTAAGCTTGAACTTCATTAGAATTGCACAACACATAAAAATATGTTGTCATTAAGTCCTCCCCATTTGGATTTAACATTTTCATCCCACGTGTCCCTTTACCATCAGCACGTTCATCATGACGATTCTTCGGAAGTCCAACAGTTTTGGTGTTTGCTAGGTATCCCATGCAAAACTCGATAACCTCCTCAGCGATGTATCTTTCAACAATACTAGCATCTGGAGGAGTGGTCTCCTCAGCAATGTACAACTAGCTGGAGGTAAGTAATTCCAGTCTCCTTTCTTCTCTGGTGCCAACATTGCTCATATACCAAGATCAACAAGATCAAGTCTTGCATTATATCCATCTTTGGTTTTACTAGGTATGTTCAACAGAGTGCCAACAAGACTATCACAAATGTTTTTCTCTATGTGCATCACATCAATACAATCTCTAACTTTTAAAGTTTTCAAACTACTTGATCAAAAAATATGGATTTTTTTCCAACTACTTTTGTCGTTTGCTCATTTGTACGGTTTTCCAAATTCACATTCAACGTTCATTACACGTTCGTACACCTTTTCGACGTTGATTTCAACTTGTATATTCTTAAACTCCGATGACCAAAATACATGCAAAGAGCATGTATTTTCTTCGCAAATTGGACAAACTTTATGACATTTGACTGAATATCTAGACAGATTACCATAAGCTGGAAAGTCATTAATCGTGTAATATATCATTGTCCGCATTATGAACGACTCCTGACGATAAGAATAAAAATACTAGCTCTCCGTCATCCCACAATCTCTTTAGGTCATCAATTAAAGGTCTTAAATACACATCGATGTCGTTTCCAAGTTGTTTCGGACCAGAAATCATTAAGAACAACATAATATATTTGCGTTTCATGCATAACCACGGGGGCAAATTGTAAATTACAAGCAGAACAGGTGAAGAACTGTGAATTCTACTCAAACTACCGAAAGGATTCATTCCGTCCGTATAGAGTCCAAGTCGTACATCCTGGATTCTTCACCAAACACAGAAAAGTCGAAATCTACTTTTTTCCACCGAGGTGAATCTGCAGGATGACGTAGCAACTGATAATTTGGTTTCTCACGATCAGCATGTCATGTCATGTTCTTGGAGTCCTCCTTACACGCAAACAAACGTTTAAGCCTTGGTATTATCAGAAGATACCACAAAATCTTAGCAGAAGGTCCATTGATTTTCATCTCATCAGCCTCTTCATTGTGGTTCGGTCCACTACGTTTCATTTTGTATCGTGAAACATTACACCGAGGACAGGAATGTAAGTTTTCAAACTCACCCCTATACAATATACAATCGTTCGGGCATGTATGTATCTTCCTATATTCCATTCCCATAGGACACAACACTTTCTTAGCATCATAAGTTCTATCTGACAGCTCATTATCATCTGGAAGCATCTCTTTCAATAACTTCAACATTGATGTGAAACTGACATCAAACCAACTATTTCGTGCTTTTAAAGTGTACAACTTCAACACCGCTGACAATCTAGTGAATTTGGTACAACTCTTATACAACGACTTCTCATTGTCACTCAACAAACTACCAAGTAAATCAGGGTTGGACAAAAACTTTTCAACCATATCCTGAACCATTTCCTCTAAGTGATCTCCCACACTAACGTTGTCTCTGTCATTCTTGGAACGACTAAATGATTAATTTTTGCCGTGCCATATCCACCGTCTGTAATTCGGGTAGAAACCTTTCTCAAACAAATGATCTTCCATTTTTCAAAAAGTCAGCACTGACATATTATGACACTTATTGCACGGACAATACGCCATGTCGTTGTCTATATTTTTTTTGAATTATTTTTGGCAACCTCTAAGAACATATTCACTCCGTTCTCATACTCATCACTCAATCTGTTTGAAACAATTCACTCTCGATCCATTTCAATCTAAACATTATCAAAAATGATAGTTAATATTGGAGGAAATAAATAAAATTTCAATTTAAAAGAATGTGTTCGTAGATGAGAAGATTTGGAGACATTACGATGAGAAAAGAATGACTCAGAGGAGAGGAGATGAAGTCCTTAATCTAGCGTGAGAATAAGGAAGGTTAGAAACTTAACTAAGCAATCAATGCCAAAACAAGCCTAAAGTCCACTATAAGTCCTTAGTAATAGATGACGCCTAACTTCGAGGTCCCACCGAGGACCACTAGTTTGTAGGAAATCAAGAACCTGGAGGTCCCTAAAATCTCAAGGAGACTAGATGGGCAACGACGTTCAGGCCGAAACGGTCCTAAACATCGAGGACCACTAATCTGTAGGAAATCAAGAACCCGGAGGTTCCTAAAATCTCAGGGAGACTAGATGGGCAACGACGTTTAGGCCATAATGGTCTTAAACAGTTTCCTCTCCTTAATACGTCTGGAAATCCTAGGGGCCAACGTCTAATTGATTTTATTAAGGCTCTTTTATTAAGTGGTTTTTGGGCCAAGGAAATGGTGATGAAATTCCCCACCTCATCTCCTATAGGTGATTGTCCCCTAAGTGTTTTTCATACCTTAATCTAACAAACAACACACCAAACAAACACTCACCTCACTCTTGTTCCAATGCAAGTCCTACTAACTAATGCGTGCATTCTAATGAATGATGAGTGAAAAAGATTACGTACCTTACGCCAGCAATCTAGGACAGAAATCGTAAAATAAATAATAAATACGATGAATGCAAATCCTATATGATGAATGACTTAACAATATTGTCTAATCTTTTGTTTTAGGTTATTAAAGGCCAAGTTGCTTAAGGGGGTCAATGAGTTAAACATTATTACATTTCTAATTAAAAGAATCTCTAAAGCATAAATAAACATTTAACTAAATAAAATAAATTGAAAAGGTGCTATAAATATTTAACTAAATAGACTAGGACTAAGATCAGTGCAAAATAAGCAATACTCTTGACATTTCTTAACAACAACAAACATAGATTACACATTATAATTTTACCATTTCGTTTAAAGTTGTTTTTATGACTGAAGAGATTATTGACAAATCATATAAACCATGACAACTAATTTCCATATCGAGTTTGAATTGTCACTATTATTTAATGAACACTAAATAATAATTTTTTGTGTTGACTTTTCTGATATTCAAGTTATTTAAAATTATTTAAAATAGCGAGTCAAATTATTTAAAAGATGAACAACAATTCAACAAAACAGACCATCAAACATCCACCAAAAAGCATAATAATAAACCCTAGACACCAAATCATCTTAACCTTCCCACAATAACAACAAACCCCACCGAACCAAACAACCCAATTCTTTTAAAAAATCCACATTTCCTCCAAACCAAAACAGTTGGATGGTCTTTGACAAAAGCTGCATTTTCAGAAAATAAATTTTTAAACCTAAAATGGTGTTTCAATAACCTAAAAAATGCATTACTTTTGTTTGCTGAAAATACATTTTTCAAGAAATGAGTTAACAATTGACTCTATTTCATCCCTAAATTTTTAACAAAACCACAATTTTCAACCAAAATCATCATTTTAAAATAAAAAAAATACATGCAATTCTGTATTTTTCGAAATACATTATTCAAATTGGATGACAACTTGTGAAATCAAATTTACAAAACCTTTGGTTACCCAAATGTATTGATTTCTAAGAATTGAGATCAAACAACCTAAAACCATGTGGTTTTGTTTAAAAAAACAAAGTCCAAGAAGAAGAAGTGTTACCGTAAGAAGAAGTGTCGAGGAGAGAACGGAGGACGGCAGGAGAGGGCCAGAATGGGAGGAGAGTTTGGGACGTCGCTGCGGTCCCGGAGGTTGCAGCAGATCGGTCGGAGATTGGTCGCGGAGGAGGGTTTGGTCGGGGGTTTTGTCGGCTAGGGTTTCTTCGGGGGTTATGTCTGGAACAAATGAAAAAAACATAACTGTCTGCAATTGAAGACCTATAGACGTCGGCTGTTCATACATCTGACGTCTATGGCACTCAATAGACGTCGGTTGTTGTTACAGCCGACGTGTATACCCCGACGGAGAATAGATGTCGGGTCTTTTTAACCCGACATGTATACCCCGACGGAGAATAGATGTCGGGGTACACACGTCGGGTTAAAAAGACCCAACGTCTATGGCACACAATAGACGTCAGATGTATTAACGGCTGACGTTTATACCTATAGTCGTCGATCGTTAAAATATCTGACATCTATTAGCTGACGAGTATGAACATTTCTACACTAATGATTGAAATATATTAAAAGGCCAAATAAAACCTTTAAGATGTCTGAATCATTCCATCGGCCTTTATCTGAATGAAGAAAACCTCATTTGTCCGAGCAAGTGCAAGTGCCTCCAAAAAATCCAGGCAATTCACTGATGTAGTGACGTATATTGCAAAAATTGAACAGTTACATAAGACTAATCAAATGTGCTTTAACAATACTAGACCTTAGCTGGAGCATTGAATTTTAAAAATCAACATCACATCTAAGTATTGTGTATTCAATTTCTATTCCTAATAAATATTTCAAAATTCCATGGTCTTCGATGTCAAATTTGGATTTTAGATAGCTTTTGAGTAGATTGATTTCATGATCACTATCACCGTTGATTATAATATCATCTACATAAACTACGACTATGGTGGTTGATGAGTATCATAATTTATCATTTTTACCTTCACTATTATCTTACTTTAAAATTTGAATAATGCTATGTCGAGTATTTTGTTTTCATTTGGTAGGTTACAAAAAAATAGATACAATTGCTGAAAATATTGAATAGTGGAAGGACGTAATGCAAAATCCAATATATAAAGTGAAATTCGAAGGGCATGATACAAGAAATCCACTCCACGTGTTTGTTCTCTATATTGTGCTTCAAACTGATGGAAAATACTCAAATTAGAGATGCAAATTCGGATTATGCAATCAACATCAAATAGGAAAGTTCAGATAATGAAAAGTCTAGACTCTCAGCACATGCCACTTGCTTATTAACGACTATGGACAGAAGAACACAAACAATGTTCATGTTAGCAAGTGATGCATTGCATACATTGCATCATATGTCTTTCATTTAGATTACTTTTATATCAATAAATGCTACTAAGGTATGTGTTTAGTCGTATTTACAGAATACAGGGACCTGGATGCAAATTACCCACATTCCGAGCATAAACGCGTGCAAAAGATTCATTTCTATCATAAAGACCGAGTTCAAGTTTATCGGGTTTCAAATAGAAATGCATCCAAGCATAAAAGCATTCAAGGAGCTAATTACAAAAAGGTCAAGGACTTAATTGCAAAATGCCAATGACCTAATTGCAAAATAAAAGGACCAAGTTATTGTGTGGAGAAAGTCAAAAGAAAAATCAAATATAAATCTCCAACAATGGAAGGAATTAATCCGGAGCTCAAAAGAATGGAAACAAATCATCCAGACGCGCAAATAAAGATCAAATCATGCCATAAACGCACCACAGAAATCCGGACCCGATCCCATCAACCTGGGCGGCGAATTAGCCGCACCTCCCATGCATTGTGCGGCGATTTCGCCGCACCAGAGGTGATCTGTGTGCCCGATTTTCGTCCAGTGTCGGGTCGACGCGTGTACTATCCTTTTATGTATTGGTATCCCCTGTATCGGCTATAAATAGCCCTGTAGGACGAATGTAACAGATCTTTTGAACCTTTGGTCTTGGATCATTAGTAATAAAATTCTGTTTTATTTTGTTTTGTTTTAATTTTCTTTTCTTAATGTCTCTAGGATCCCTTCTTCTTCCTCCCTCCATGAGTTTCTAACTCTTTCCAAAGGGTGGAGGTGATGGAATTAGGGGTAGAGAAGATGAATGCATGTTATTGTTTTAAGTTCGTGATTAGTATATTTTGATTACTTGAGTTTATGTTAAATCATTTATCTTGTAATGCTTCATAACTAACATGATTTATTTCAAGTTTCTCCATTCTCCAATCTAAACCTAAGTCTAGACCTCCACCCGACGGAATTCTCCATCTTTATTCTTGTTTTTAGTTTTAATTGTTCTTGTTTCTTGCTTTAGATAATTAAATCAAAAACCCCAAAAACCCAAATTAATTCTTCTCTCCTTTCTCTCCCACAATCGAAATAACACTAACAACGAAATCTCTCCCTCCTTGTGTTCGACCCGTACTTGCCACGTCTTCATTGACGCCGTGCACTTGCGGTATAAATTTAATTCTCATCAGCAACCAGAGCAAAGGTTTCTAAATAATCTAGAGTATAAGTTTGAGTACACCCTTTAGCAACTAGTCTACCCTTATATCTTTAAATTGTACCGTTGCTATTGTACTTGATTTTGTAAATCCATTTACACCCAACGGGTTTGATCCCAATTTGTAATGGAACGAGAGTCCATGTTTTTTAGATTCTAGTGCTTTAATTTCATCCTCCACTGCCTTGTATGATTTTGGATCCCTAATAGCTTCATGATATATATGAGTTGGGTTCTTTATATTATCTATTTGGGTTATGAAAGCGTTTTGAGTTGGTTCACTACAACAAACAAGACTTTTACCAACAGACGCTTGCCAACGGAAATTTTGTCGACCGGATATGCCGACGGCAGAAGTGAATATCCATCGGGTGGGGAATGAAATATTGTGTCTGTGCCCGATTAATAGAAGCACGTGCTAAGCGTGTGCCGAACCTATCATGCCAACAAAATTTTCGTCGACAGGATGGAATATCCGTCGGGCTAAGCGAGAAATATTTATGCTTGTGCCCAATTAGTTTTGGCACTCATTGAGCATGTGACAAAACTAACATGCCGACAAAATTTCCGTTGGCATGATAGTTAATTAGGGGGAAAACCCCAATTCCTATTTCCACCCGACGAAACCATAAATCAACCATCCCACGATTTCCGTCACCGCCACACGCCTATCTCTGCCCCCACGTCGTCGTCCAACGTGTGCATCGGCACTACCTTGCCTCCCCCACCACCCGTCGGCCCCAAAATAGAAAAATCAAAAGATGATGGGAACACTCGGATGGACCTACAAGAAATGAGTATTCGTCCAGAGTTACATTGGGGGAATTAAGTAAAGGCAAGGATCCAGAATCTTGATTCGTCTTGTCAAATCAACAGAAAATATATTCTTTAAGGTGTTGCTTGACCTAACGACTCTGTATTATACAAGTCAATCGAAAATGGTACGTTGACACTTTTTACAAGTCCAAATTTAGTGTTACTTTGAACTTTAAAATATTTGTAAGTCATGGAAATCGAGAATGAAGTATTATAAGAAGTCTTGGGAAAAGAGAAGACAGACCGTGTGCGTAGTGCTGGTATTGGATCCTACAACATAGGAAACATTTCGAGTGGTCGACATAGCAACACTCACATGGATCATCTTCAGACTAAGATTTCACAGTGCATGTCAATTGTAAGTGTATACTTAACTTCATAGATTTATTTTGCAAGTTTATTGTATGTAGTATAATATTAAAATGAATTGCAGGAGGAGCACGAGAAGTTGAAGGCTCAAGTCGCCAAATCGATGGCGACTCGATTTGGAGGTATCATGTATATATGTGCATGATGATTGCGTAATTTGTTATTTTAGATTGTTGAAGTAATCAAAATCTAAGTTTTTTACAGAGTGATGACATCGATACATCTTCTAAGTACGAGGATGAACCATCTATGGATTCGTCTTCTTCTGAGTTGTAGTTGGTATATGATATATATGACTTCGTTTCAATTTGGGAAATGTGTGAATGTATGTGATTGTACGCAAATGGACAATTGTTTCAAATGGATGTTGTGGTTTGTTTCTATTGCAGGATCTGCAAATCCGATATGGATTTTATGAGATAATAATCTATTTTTTAGGTAGGTGCTACTTTTGCCGATGGAATTTCTGTCAGCAAATTGTATGTAGATGCTTATTGCCGACTAAATTTCTGTCGGCCAATACTAATATAATTTAATGTGCCAACGGAATATTCGTCAGCAAATAGTAATATAATTGTTTCGTGTGCAATTTTTTTTAAACGTGAATTTGCTCCTACCGACGGAATAGCCGTCGACAACAATAATGATCGACCGATAGAAATTCCATTTGTAGTGTTCTTTTACGTGCCTTTTTTTGGCACGCAAAATTGCACCTCTTGACGGAATTTTCGTCAGCATCAAGCATGCTGGTGGGACTTTTCCCGGCCACTATGGTCGATGAAATTTTCGTCGGCATCAAGCTTGCCGACAAGACTTTTCCTGGCCACGATGGCCGACGGAAATTCCGTCAGTAAGAACTTATGCTGACGAAATGGTGGGATTTTGCCGACAAAAATGTCCATAGGGAAAGACCCTTTTTGTAGTAGTGGTTTTACTTAATTATAGGACATGTGGTCCTCAATGCGGTAGGTTACGTGAGAAGTCATGATATATTTTAACCTAGTAGGAGGACGATTTGGACGAGTCGATCTTCTCCTTTGGATAATGTCTTCTTGGTTGCTCGTTTGATCTTTTTCTTCCCCTTCTCCTCCTCCTCCTTCTTCTTCCGGGGCCGAGTTGTCTTCATGAGTTTCCGGTATTTCGGGGTCCAAGCTAGGAAGTCGAACATCAAGCGTTGTGGGCTCCTATTCCCTTCTTTTAAAGTATCTCTCTCTCAACAAAACATACATATCTTGAAACATAGAAATTACAATTTTATGGGTCATTACACTTTGTATCTTTTTTTTTCAAAAGGAATACCAAGAAAAATACATTTGACGGAATTAAAGTCAAGTTTATCCATCCTTTTCTTGTGAACAAAACAAACACAACCAAATATCCTAAAGTGGTCAAGAGTTAGTTTCCTTCCAACTAAGCTTCCAAAGGTTGCTTATTTTGAAGAGTAGAGCTTAATAGACAATTTATGAGGTAAGTTGCGGTTAAAATGGCATCCGACCAAAAATGTTGTGGAATATTATTTTAAAAAGGTAGAGACTAACATTTAAAAGGTGACGATTTTTCCTCTCGGAAACACTATTTTGTTCGGGACTATTAATACAAATAGTATTATGAAAAAAATTCTTGATTTTCAAAAAAATTGAAAATTGTGGCTAGTATATTCGATACTATTGTCCTATCAAAATTTAATTTTGAAGTCATACATATTTTCATCGAGGGTCATAAATTCACAAAAAAACATTGAAGGCATTGGATTTTGCTTTTATAAGGTAAAACCATGTAGTGCGCGAAAAAACATCAATAAATGAAATAAAGTATGTCAAACCGTTATAAGAGTCAATAGCGGCCGCCCCCTAATATCAGAATGAATAAGTTCAAGAGGATATGTAGGTTTATTTGTAGTAGAATGAAATGGTAATTTAGTTTGTTTTGAAAAATGGCATACATCACAAGAATATTCGAGGTAATAAAAGGAAAAAGAGTTTTTAAGACTGATTGATCGTTTTATATTAACCGCAAGTGCACGGCCGCATTGAAGCGGTGGAAAATACGGGTCGTCCACAGGGAGGTGTATCGACAATTGGTTTGTTTGAAGGCGAGAGGTAAAAGAAGGAGAGAAAGATTGGTTACACTAAACTACACTAAGATGCAAAAAGGAAATGAAGATAAGCAATAAAACTAAGCCCCATAGGGGGTAGAGAAATGATGTGAATATGAAGATGTGTGTGTGTTCAATTAAGCTCCTCACAACATGTAGTGCATGAAATCATAAAACTACATCCAATTTTGCCTCCACATGAATTAAGATAAGACTACATCATTAAAACATACAAGACAATAATTGGAATGAAGCTAAATGAACTCAAGTATAAAGACTAGACCCTACTATGCCTCCACATGAATTAAGATAAGACTACATCATTAAAACATACAAGACATTAGCTAAGGTAAAGGCAACAAGAGCACATACACTACAAATTGTGTTTCCAATATTAACTTCATCCATATCCTAACCTTATCATTCCCCATAAAATAGGTCCATCAAAGCATAAGCTAAGCTTCATTCAAGAGCATTAGCATATCAAAGATAAGAGTGAAAACACATTAGATGGTTATGGAAATCATATAAAGCTCAAGGGATAAAGATAACACACACTTAATACACTACATGATTATATCACATATTTCTCCACCCCCCAAATGGGGATGGAACTACTCACTACTCATTACACTAACTATATTAACAAAAGAAAGCATAATACTGAAATGAAAGTTAACTAAGAAAGCAAGAAGTATTAAAGAAGCTTAAAAGGAAAGGAAAGACTAAACAAAAATGCACAAATTAAAAGTCAAGATTAAAAGAAACTAGAAGAATTATTTTATTAACAAATGACTCACATTGAAGGTAGCATTCTTCTCCACCTTGAGTTTTTGCTTCAAGGCTCACTCCTTAGTAGAGAGATTTCCACCAAGCAATGGGTGATTACAATGGAAGGTGAAGAGTTCTATTTATAGGCATGGAAAAAGCTAGTCCGGGACAATCCCCCGATGTGGGACTAAACCAATACCAAAAATAGACTAAGAATACACTAATACACGTGCTCCACAAATCTTAGCGGATCCAGAGCAATACGGACCGCCAATGGGCGGTCTATATGATCCAGATCGAGTTGGTTTTGGTTGTGGGCTTTTCTTGATGGATTTGTTGGTCTTGGATGCATCTACTTTGCTTGTTGAAGCTTCGACCCGAATCAAATTGCCAAAATACTCCCCATGATGGTGTGGAGTTTTCTGTTTTGCTTTTAGGTCCTTCGGTCTTACGTTCAGGTCCTTCTCCCTTGCATCTCAGTCCCCAGGTCTCACAATTAAGTCATTTTTCATGCTTTTGGGTCCTTTCATGGCTCTTCTCTTCAAACCTCTTTATTTCTAAAATTCAAACATAAAACTCGTCACGTAGCATTGCTTAGGTGTAAGATAATGGATATAAGATACAAATATGTGCATGAAATGATGTCAATCAAAGACATAATGAGATGGGTGTTCTATTCTCTCATGCCAAAGCTCATGATTTGGTTTATTAATAACATGCATCGTCTTATTTTTTGTCTAAGATCTAGAGTCCATTGAAGAGAACTCCTCTACCAATCATCATCCACGTAATTCGATCCTGAAAGATTACATCAACTAGAGTAATATGACATTACAATTTAAATTCTTAGTAATCTTAGCAACAGATAGAAGATTGGAATCGAAAGAAGGTACATACAATACATTTTAGCTAATTTCTTTAATAACTCCATGTCTCCTACACCTTTGATTTCAACTTGATTGCTGGTTGTGGTTTTAAATTTATTTAGCACGTCCAAACTATTTTTAATATTATTGATCAACGAAGGAGTTCCGGTCATATGGTCCGTAGCACCTCAGTAAATAACCCATCTAGTATTATATGATTTATTAACAAAAAAATTGGCAGTCTAATTATATATATTTATTAATAGAAAATTTCTCTTGTTTTGGAGAATATTTATGCATTTGGTCTTCATGCTTCAACGTTATTGTGAAGACAACTTAATATTAGTGAGTTTAACATCATCACAAGAATGAATTATATATATTTAGACGCTTCAAATTTATGGTGAAGACAACCTAATATTTGTGAGTTTAACCTTATCACAAGGACAACATTTTATGTGTAGTGTAGCCTATTATTTAGGAGACATTGTAAACAGTTTATTCTCTTATTTAGAAGAACATTATACATATGTTTTGTTTTATATCCACTTCGTCTTTACAATGAAGATTGTCATATTTTAGTTAGTTTAGCCTCATAACGAGGAGGTATTGTATATGGCTTTGATTTGACGATTTTACTTCATTTCACTACTAAAGATCGCTAAGAGTTGGACTAGTTTAGCCTCATAGCCTAGGAGGGGATTGGTGCTTCAACTTTATCGTTCAACTTCATTAGAAAGAGGATATGTATATATGTTTAGTCTCGTATTTAAGAGACATTATAGACAGTTTATTCTCTGGTTTAGGAGAATATTAATTATGTATTTGACTTGTTTGGACGATTATTCTTTTGATACGGATATCATATGTTTTGGTCAGTTTGGCCCAACTCATATGCATGATTCATACATGTACGTGAGGTATATGACCTTACTTTCTTTTTCCTTCTCCTTTCCTCAATCACGAGAGTTTTATATTCGAACTCATATTTAATTACGATGCAAGGTTGAAACTGAAATTAGCACCATGAGAAAGGTTACATAAACTAAGGAATATCCAGTTATCCATGCTCCCTCATTAGATCTTAAAATATAGATTATTAAGATCTTTAATTTATTGTTGAGAGCGAACAAACATTGTGGATACTTAAAAGGTTCATGTTTGTATATTGTAGAACAATATTAAAATCTCATGAAATCCAAGCGCGGTCAAACACCACAGAGTCCATCATAATTATTTACCCAAGACTCCAACAATTACCACGACGTATGTTGTGCAGTCGCATATTATTAATCTTAATTCAATGTCATAAGTGTGTATGCACTCATTCAAATATTTTGATTTGTTCTTATATATAAAAAGTGCATATGTAAAATCCATGTCGACTTTTATTTTGTCTAAAACCGCATGGTTCCCATTTACCCACTAGTGCAGAATAGTCTTTACTCGTCGCCCAATAGACGTCGGCTGTTATAACATAGATGACGTCTAGTTGGGCGAAGATAGCATAGACGTCGATCGTTACCACGACCAACGTCTATGGGGTACTATAGACGTCGACTGTTGGAATACTCATTGTATCCGACGTATATACCCTATAGACGTCGACCTATAGACGTCGGGTGTTGGAATACTTATTACGTCCGACGTCTATACCCTATAGACGTCGACCCATAGACGTCGGATGATATCGCGATCGACGTCTATACCCCCTTGCATATAGACGTCGACCTATAGACGTCGTCTGTATATAACATCCGACGTCTATAGGTCTTAAAGAAATCGAATAGTTGCATTTTCTGTCATTCATTCCAGACAAAAACCTAACCTAACCCTAACCGTTCCACGACCGAACCCTCTTCTGCGACCGATCTCCGACCGATCTGCAACATTCTTCGGCACCGCCGCGACGTCCCAACCTCTCCTCCCGTTCTCCGGCCCTCTCCTCCATCTTCCTCCACATCCCTAGCCACCATAAGAGTTTCGTTTAGTTTTGGTTGGTTTAGTTTCGGATTTTAGGTGGAGTAATGTGTCTTTTCTTTCTTTGTAAACTTCTCCTCTCGTTCGGATCCAACGCCAACTCGCACTGTTCCCCCATTTCAATTTTTGCTCGTATTTTGAATAGGGTTGGACAAGCGGGCGACCGAGAACGCCGTCGTCAACAACAAGGTCACCGCCAACCTCACCGCTGTCATCAAAGAGGTATCTTTTCCCGTTCGAGTGACTCGCGCTTGTCGGATTCGATTTGATGGTTTTTCATAAAATTCGTTTGTTGATGATGTGTTTGTGGATTTAGGTGTTTGGGATTGATTGTGTTTGTATTTTTCTGGATTTTTAGTTCGGAATTGTGGATTGATATGGATTAGAAGCGGGTTTTGGCAAAATGGACATGTTGTGTGTTCTCCCAAGTTTGTTCTCATCTCTGATTTGAGAATATGATTTGGAATAAAGACAGAAAACAAATAAATATTCGCTTTAACTTTGTAAGAGTTCATTATCTAGTTCAGAACTTCAGATGCAATTCATAGAAAAAATAGTTTTGTCTTTTTTTATCATGTAGTTTTTTTTACTTTTACCATGCAGTGTGTAGTATCATTTATATTATCGTTGTCATAATAGCAGCGTAGAGAAAATGGCTTTAATTATCATGATCTGGCGCATGCAACATGATGATTGTTTGGTGTACTGGCATGTTTATCAATGGTTAATATTTTTTTTCTTAGTACGGATTCATGTTGCCCTCTAACACCCAAGCACTATTATTGCAAGTTCGCAGCAAACAAACTGAAGGGTTTGTGTTGCGTGCATTGTTTATTTTTGTTGATAGTTGTTGGAGATTTGTGATGCATTTGGTTGTTAATTGTGTGAAATTGATTTTTTTGGCATGTCGGATTTGGTGTTGGTTATTTATGATTTGTTTGTGGTCTTGTGTTGGTTGAAAATCATTTAGTTTGTGATTAAATGCATGGTTTGTTTTTGTATGTGGTTTATGTGTTGTCTGATTAATCAATTACCAGTCAAGTGTGGTTTAGATCTATCTATATTTGGCAGATTCGAGGGAGGACGCGCGTTCGAGAAGAAGGAGGACGTGCGTTTGCTGGTTCGTGATTCCACTCATTTTGTCTCTTAGTTTGAATTGTTGTTAGTAATTTTTTCATTGTGTGTTGAAAACTGATGCATTGTAATATGTTTGGAAGAAATATAAATATATAAGTAATAAATTGTATGTTTGTGTCCACTTAGTTATGTATTTGTTAATAATCGTTGTTAATGGAGTTTGTTGGTAGCTTGCTCATGAGATAACTAAGTCCACAGATAACATGTATTAAGGACTAGCCTTTAGCTATTTATTCTTTAATCAAGAAGCCAATTTTGTTATGTGGAAAATGTGAACATATGACTAAAAGTAAACATGTGTTGTGTTGAAGTTTGAATGGTTTGGATGTAGTGTGTTTGTGATGAATTGGGTGGAATTGAGATCAAGTTTATATCGTATACTGTTATAAAATTTTCTTGTTAATTCCAGGATTTGAAGATTTTTACATAGTTAATTTTAGGGGAGGTTCTGCCAAAATTTCAAAAAATATATAATCTCAATTGTTATTAATAACTTGATATTTTAAAATAATAACTTAAATTTTATATTAAAATGACTATAACTTAGATCATGTAAAAAACTTATGTTTAATTAGTTTAGTGAGTTCATACATTTATTTATGTTTATATGTTTAGCTTAGTCAAATGTTTATTTATTTATTTATGTTTATTTATGCTTAAAACAATTTATTTTGTTTAGTTAACTCATTGCCCCCATTAAGCAACTTGACATTTAATAACCTAAAGCAAAAGATTAGACAATATTGCTAAGTCATTCATCATATAGGATTTGCATTCATCGTATTTATTATTTATTTTACGATTTCTGTCGTAGATTGCTGGTGTAAGGTACATAATCTCTTTCACTCGTCATTCATTAGAAAGCACACAGTAGTTAGTAGGACTTGCATTGGAACAAGAGTGAGGTGAGTGTTTGTTTGGTGTGTTGTTTGTTAGATTAAGGTATGAAAAACACTTAGGGGGCAGTCACCTATAGGAGATGAGGTGGGGGATTTCATCACCCTTTCCTTGGCCCAAAACCACTTAATAAAAGAGCCTTAATAAAATCAATTAAACGTTGGCCCCTTGGATTTCCGGGCGCATTAAAGAGAGGAAACCGTTTAAGACCGTTATGGCTTGAACGTCATTGCCCATCTAGTCTCGCTGAGATTTTAGGAACCTCCGGGTTCTTGATTTCCTACTATTTAGTGGTCCTCAATGTTTACGACCATTTCGGCCTGAACGTCGTTGCCCATCTAGTCTCCCTGAGATATTAGGGACCTCCAGCTTCTTGATTTCCTACAGATTAGTGGTCCTCGGTGGGACCTCGAAGTTAGGCGTCGTCTATTACTAAGGACCTATAGTGGACTTTAGGCTTGTTTTGGCGTTGATTGCTTAGTTAAGTTTCTAACCTTCCTTATTCCCACGCTAGATTAAGGACTTCACCTCCTCTCCTCTGAGTCATTCTTTTCTCATCTTAATGTCTCTGAATCTTCTCATCTACGAACACATTCTTTTAAATTGAAATTTTATTTATTTCCTGCAATAATAACTATCATTTTTGTTAATGTTTAGATTGAGATGGATCGAGACAGGATTGTTTCGAACAGATTGAATGATGAGTATGAGAACAGAGTGAATATGTTCTTAGAGGTTGCCAAAAAACATTCAAAAAATAAAAGACGACATGGCATATTGTCCGTGCAATAAGTGTCATATTATGTCAGTGATGACTTTTCAGAAAATGAAAGATCATTTGTTTGAGAAAGGTTTCGACCCAAATTACAGACGGTGGATATGACACGGCGAAAATGAATAATTTAGTCGTTCCAAGAATGACGGAGACAACGTTAGTGTGGAAGATCACTTAGAGGAAATGGTTCAGGATATGACTGAAAAGTTTTCGTCCAACCCCGATTTACTTGGTAGTTTGTTGAGTGACAATGAGAAGCCGTTGTATAAGAGTTGTACCAAATTCACTAGGTTTTCAGCGGTGTTGAAGTTGTACAATTTAAAAGCAGGAAATTGTTGATCGGATGTCAGTTTCACATCAATGTTGAAGTTATTGAAAGAGATGCTTCCAGATGATAATGAGTTGCCAGATAAAACTTATGATGCTAAGAAAGTGTTGTGTCATATGTGAATGGAACATAGGAAGATACATGCATGCCCGAACGATTGTATATTGTATAGGGGTGAGTTTGAAAATTTACATTCATGTCCCAGGTGTAATGTTACACGACACAAAATGAAACGTAGTGGACCGAACCGCAATGAAAAGGTTGATGAGATGAAAATCAAAGGACCTCCTGCTAAGATTTTGTGGTATCTTCTGATAATACCAAGGCTTAAACGTTTGTTTGTGTGTAAGGAGGATTCCAAGAACATGACATGAGCAGTTGCTACGTCATCCTGCAGATTCACCTCAGTGGAAAAAAGTAGATTTCGACTTTCCTGTGTTTGGTGAAGAATCCAAGAATGTACGACTTGGACTCTGTACGGACGGAATGAATTATTTCGGTAGTTTAAGTAACATTCACAGTTCTTTCCGTACAAACGAGCGAATGACAAAAGTAGTTGGAAAAAAAGATCCATATTTTTTGATCAAGTAGTTGGAAAACTTTAGAAGTTAAACATTGTATTGATGTGATGCACGTAGAGAAAAACATTTGTGATAGTCTTGTTGGCACTCTGTTGAACATAACTGGTAAAACCAAAGATGGATATAATGCAAGACTTGATCTTGTTGATCTTGGTATACGAGCAATGTTGGCACCAGAGAAGAAAGGAGACCGGAATTACTTATCTACAACTAGTTATACATTGTCTAGAAAGGTTCTCCTACCCGTCGTAGGACCGATTCTTCCCCGGAGACCACTCCTCCAGTGCAGCCAATGTTCCACCCCGATCGACAATATGATTTCGTGGCTCATTCTCGAGAATCGGCCCTCGTCGGCGGTCCCTCGTTTGGAAAGTTCGAGGATGGATCTAGATGTGATTTATTTGTCGAAGACCCTGATCAAAGATTGGTGGGACTCGGGAAAGTTTATAACATCTCCAGACACCACTTCAGAGAGGTGGGAGAAGGAGAAGTGAAGGTTGCAGTGGGGAGTTGCTTAGATGCTGGTGCTTTGGTGCCATTTCTGGAAGAAGAGATTGTTACTCTCGGCGATGCTATCAGTGGGTTCGTGAGGTGACCTAGTTATTTAGTAGAGCTAAATGACAAACATGAGGTATACTTTAATTTCGAAAGACTTTAAATTTCAAATTTGTTAACAATTGTATTTTTAACGGTTGTATATATATTTGTAAGGTGTCAAGCCCCGGAGCAAAGGGTCAAACAACCAATCTCCGATCAACATTAATTTGCTTCCAAGTAGGTGCAAAATGTTGTATCAATGTATGGTAAGTAGGGAATCACAATCCTTAAGTAGCTGGGATTTGGAGGAGGGGGATAAAGGGTTGCCTACGGCTTTGTACGTCACCAAAGAGGATATCATGCAGTTCTTGGCGATGGATTCATTGTGTATCATGATTATCGACGTGCAAGTGAAGTAAGTGTTTTATTTGGTATAAAATGAAATGTATTGAATAATTTTATCGAAACTGTAATAAAGTATAATTTTTACTCTTGTAGAGATTTTTATGACGCCAGAAGGTCAGTCTTTCCCGACGATCAAGTATTTGGATTTATCAGTTTATTTACATATATAAACGGGAATGACGATAAATCGGGTCAGCTTGGGACTCTCATGAAAGAAGAAGACAAAAGATATTATCTGCTCCCTTATCATGAGAGGTAAACTTTGTAATTCAAAGTAGAATTTTATTTTGTAATAAGCTTCTAATTATATATATAACAGGGCTCATTGGATGCTTGTCGTTGTATGCCCCACGACTAATTCGGCACATTGGTTTGATCCGTTGGGGTCGAATAAACCAAGAGACTCAATAAAGAAACTTCTAAATTTGTAAGTTCATTTTAGTTATCGTATTTGTAATTCGTGGATTTTTATTAGTATTATTGAATGAAGGTTTAACTTGTGCTACTCAGGGCAATTAAGGTTTACAGAGCTTTAGGCGGCAGTAGAACAACCACAAAAGCAGGAATAACATGGCATGGAATGAGAGTATGTTATCTCTCATTTTTGTTAATTAAGTTAGGAACATATATTTAGCAAATTTCTATGTTTTTAGTACCAAAGCAGGTTGGAAATACGGAATGTGGTTACTACGTGATGAGATACATTGAGGAAATCCTCAAATTGGCAACTCAAGACGTATGCCTATCCGAGGTAATATGGATCGTTATTCACTTGTATAGTTGTAGTTTCAATATTTAGATATTAAAATTTTTACTTGTATTTTGATAGGTCTTCCCAAAAAGTAGTGATCCCTTCTCGCAACAGGAGCTCGATGAAACTCGCGACCGATGAGCTCGCTATTTTATCAGACACATGTTGATGAACTAAGAGGTTCTCCTGTCACTAGCATTTTTTTGTAATTTAGTTAACAAGTTCCCTTGTATTACAAACATACAATTTATGCCTTAGTATAATCGCCTCAATTTTAGAATGAATGTCAATTATTTATGTATGAATTAATTCCAAGTGTGTTGAATGATTGTGTATGCTTGTATGTTTGTGTTTGTGTTTGTGCTTGTATGTACATGTGGATGAAAGTGTGTAAATATTTGTGAACGAATTTGGTGCAAGTTGTATGTACACGAATTACAAATACGATGACTAAATACAAGTGTGCATGGTGCTTTTTTTGTCCAGGTTTAAGAATAGACGTCGGAATTTAGTATTAGCCGACGTCTATTCCTCTAAAGAAAGGAATAGACGTCGGCTGTATGTATCCGACGACGTCTATTCTTAAAGAATAGACGTCGTCTGTTATTTCACCGACGTCTATAGCTAATGAATAGACGCTGGTCCTATATAAGGGCCGACGTCTATTCTCTAAGTATAGACGTCGACTTCTACATACAGTCGACGTCTATTCTTAAAGAATAGACGTCGGATTTAGCACGTCTAGCGTCTATGTATAGACGACGACGTACACATAGACGTTGGATCTGGGAATGCTGATATCCGACGTATATACCCTCGTGCATCCGACCTATATTCCCTTTTTCTGTAGTAGTGACAGTATATTTGACCAATTGTTGTCCACCTCCTACGCAAACGACATCCTCCGCCGGCCTTAGCCCCTCAACGACCGCAACCTCTCCTGGCTAGCCACTTCATTGCCGGCAATGACTTCCTCCTCAGCAACTAATACATAATCAAAAACGAATTTTTTGATGGTTAACGATTCAATATTTCATTTTTTATGGTTGTGATTGTTTGTTGTTCTGTAAATATTTTGGTAACACACATAAATATGTAAATTTTTTGTGGTGTGTAGTTAGTTTCTAAGCTAGCCCTACAATGTCCACTTCTATGATCAAAAGAAGAAGACTAAATTGTTTAATTAAAAATCAACTTACAAGGGAGATGTACCAACATTTATGCCAAGGGTAAACTCCAAAGCCTAATATGCAGTTGCACCATTAGAGTCAACACTTCAATTAAGGTAAGAAACGAAACTAAGTCAATAGGATAAAAATCAACTTACAAAGGAGATGTACCGACATAAGGCCAAGGGTAAACTCTAAAGCCTAATATGCAGTTGCACCATTAGAGTCAACACTTTAATTAAGGTAAGAAACAAATCTAAGTCAATAGGAATGCCATTGGCATTAGGACAAGGGCAAAAGCGCACAACTTAGTGATGACTTCTCTTTCGTTCGATATATTCCCAGTAATAACATATTTTGTAATGTACCAAAATAGATGCACACTGGAAAATGTTTTTGCTTTTGTTCACTACGAAATAAATAAAATTGTGGATAAAATTGTGGTAATACACATAAATCCGTACTAAATGTTTCGGTGTACTTAGTTTCTAAGCTAGCCCTACGAGGGCCACTCCTATGATAGAAAAAAAAGGACATTGACAAATAAAAATTCAGCCTATTGCTTGGAGTGGTTTTTTTCTTTGTAGTGAAACATTTAGCTGAAGGCACCTAACAATATATTTCACACCCCCAAACTCAACTTCTATTGACATCCGTTTCATATTTAAAGGACACGAGCCATATCCTGATACCCGAATAAGGAATTTCGAACAAATGGTTGTATGGCCTTGAACATGAACAGAATCAATGGTTGTATGGCCTTGAACATGAAGAGAACAAATGGTTGTATGGCCTTGATTATCCCTAATCAATCTCGTTGACATACAAAATTAAATTCTGTTGACATTCATTTTTAATGTTGTTACGAAAAAAGGCATCCTCGTTGGAAATTCGTTTAAATTTGTTAAGGCAGAAAAAACAAGGAAAAATGGTCGACCGGTGTGGGACTCCATTTGACCAATTTTCCAGGAGCTTTTAGAGGGGAAAACCGGTCCATCGGTGTTGGACACCGTTCGATCAAATTTTTTAGACACTTTTGGAAATGAAAAATGGTCACATGTGTTGGACACCGTTTGACCGAATTTTCCATGGACTTTTTGGAGTTCATCAACGGTCGGCCGATGAGGCATGCTGGTCGATCGGAAAGCTGTGAGAGCTGAAGATAACCAAAATCACACAGGCACTCTCCTTCAGAACAGACCCTCAACAGTGAACGGTGAGTTATTTAAATTTGAAATTAATTACTACTTAATCATGTCAAACTAATTAATATCAGGTTTATGTTCTTATTTCTATAATAAATCTCTACTGTTCAGATCTACCAATTCTACTTATCCATCATTTTTCTACTGCATATTATACTGTTTTAAAACTATTTCTACTGTTTGAATTATTTTTAATATTTCTACGGCCCATGTTCTTGTTAATATTCCGTTAAATGTGTAAAATGAAAACGACATATCATGTTTTACCTTATATTTTGCCAAATAAGTTTTACATTCTTATACTCTATTTTTTAATGATTATTTTGAAGAAGAAAAAATCCATCCTAAAACTTGTTTTACGAAAGGATTAGAGGTGGATGGTGGAAGTTCAGATGTAGGTCTCTATCTTGTTTATTAAAGATTGAGTGGTCCCCTATGCAGGTCAATTAAGCTCCCCTAATGTTGTGCTACATATATCAACCCATCTTCTATATATACGTAAACATTCGAACACAACCCTTCACCTTCTCCACATCGATTGGGTGTCATTTGATTTACAATGGAACTCACTCGATTCCTCTCCTCCTCAACTTTTGCGCTTGTTGCACTCCTATTGTTGCATGTCAACCCATGCATATCACTAGAAGTTGGTAAGCATGTGATTTATTCATCATGTGACACTCGTGTTTTCTCTATTGAACACCAATTGGTTTTGAAATAAATGTTTGTGGATTATAAATGTGTGTTCTTGGGTGTTGAATACAGAGTTCAGCTATGAAATGGACAGCCATATCGGCCCCCAATGTTGGGGTTCGATACGCGAGGAGTGGGCGGCATGCGGCAATGGCAAAATGCAGTCGCCAATCGACATCTTGGACGAGAAGGTGGTGGTGCTACGCACGCTTGGGCAGCTTCGCCGGAGATATGTCCCAGCACCGGCCATTTTGGTCAATAGTGGCTATGACATCTCGGTACATGTTTGCTACCACGATCGTGGTTGAGGCTAATAGTTGAAGTAGGCTTTATGGAATGTTGAAGATTTTTCTTCTTCTTATAAATAGATTTTATAATTCTTATCAATTCCTTTGCTATTGTTCTAAAATCCCTGTTATTACACAAAATCCATACATAATTAAAATCAAACAAATTGACATCAATGGATGGTTGGAGGATTTTTAGGAATAATAATAATAATATTATTATTATTAAATCAAGGTAGTGCCTTCCTTATGGCAAAAGTAGCCCGAAATTGAAGGGTACGTAATATATAAGATATTTTGAAATTTCTTGAAAGATTAATTATTTATGGTTTGTTTGATGAACGCAGGTGAAATGGGAAACTGGGGCTGGAAGCTTTATTTTGAATGGGAAGAAATACACCCTCAAGGAATTGCACTGGCATTCTCCTTCAGAACACACCCTCAACGGCGAACGGTGAGTAATTTAAATTACAAATTAATCACTACTTAATCATATGTCAAACAAATTAATATCACGTTTATGTTCTTATTTCTGTAATAAATCTCTACTGTTCAAATCTACTAAGTCTACTTATCCATCATTTTTCTACTGCGTATTATATTGTTTTAAAACTATTTCTACTGTTTGAATTATTTTTAATATTTCTACTGTCCATGTTCTTGTTAATATTCCGCCATTTCTATGTTAATTATGAATCCACTAGATATGCTTTGGAGTTACACATGGTCCACGAGAGTGCTGATAAGAAGATTGCAGTGTTAGGGGTCCTATACAACATTGGCTGCCCAGAGCCATTTCTTCAGGAGGTTATAAATCCCTTTCATTTGGTCTCACTCATTTTTTATTCTTCCAACTTGTTCAGATTATGCTAAAAACATCATGGTATTCACGTTCCAATTTCCTAATGTCTTGACATCATTATACCTACATCTCGCAAAAATAGTAGATAAGTCACTCAAAAATCACACAAACCGTTTTAGGAATGGGAATGAAGTTGAAGTACTGTACAACCGTACATGTGATGACACGTTAATTTGGAGGCTATATTGATATAAATAAAACAAAAATGGAAGGCATAAATGCAAAAATAAAATAAATTACACCACTTATTTTCTATTAAACTATACAAGACATGCATCATTTGCAAACTAATTATGAACTTTGTGATTTACTTGAGTTCAGTTAGAGCCCCATATCCGTGGCATAGCGGTCAGGCCCCACGACGAAAAGAAAGTTGGCTGCTTGGATCCAAGTCACATTAACTTAGGTAATGGGAAATATTACAGATATATGGGATCTCTCACCACCCCTCCATGCACTGAAGGTGTCGTCTGGACACTCATAGAACAGGTTTGTTTGCTTCATCGTTTAATTAACTTGTCTTTGATTAATTAGTAACCATAATACGATATTATCTTCTATATACATGATTTTGGCTTTCCATATTATAGGTCGGAACCGTGTCCGAGGAGCAACTTAAACTTCTACGTGATGCCGTTCCTGATGTAAGTTACTTTCAGTACATCCAGCTTTATTATATATAATTGTGTCTACGAAATTATAAACTATTTTGTGATTTTTTTTTTGTGTGTGTGGAGAATGCAAGGCCCACCCAAGCAACGAATGGAAGAGATGTCTATCTTTATCATCCATCTGATAAAAAGCCATAAGGAATGTGACATCGTGAATAAGTTTAGTGCTAGATGTTAATCAAATAATCATGTGATTCCCAAGTCAATAAGATGTTGTGCTGAACTATCTTTGAATGAATAAAATTGTGCTCTTATCATCAATTGTGGGATTGTTAATTTCCTTTGCCTCAATATCTTTTCCCCTAAGGTTGTTTTGGATGCTGCTAAGGAGGCCATTCCTCCCGATTAGACTTTGTCTAAATGGTAGGCACAAATCATATACTAGTCAAGCATGCATGATGTTTTCTACTTGGCCATTGAATTATGAAAGATTTGTAACTTACTAGGTTAATGAATAAAGATAAGTATGAATGCAAAATGGCAATTCATAGTCATAGCGAAGAAGATCGGGCGATGTAGTTAAATGTGTTGAAATTAAAAATCGGAATATGCAACTTCTAATTTCAACGTCAGTTTGATCCTTCATGTTTTCAAATCACTATACAAATATCAAACATTCTGCGATTAAATCAACTACTATCGTAAAAAATAATGATGATGTTGATTAAATTAAGATTGAACTTTTTAAGATTCAATTAATCACTTAATTATTAGGATAATATTGATAATAATTATCATCAAACATAACCTATAAAACCCTCCAACAATTAAAAGAAACCAAACATATTATCACCATTATCAACCTATACTAACTTCAAACTTCCAGAAAAAAAATTAAAAAGTATTGATCCTGATCAGTTGGTGGTCAACAGTTCAACTAACAAAGTAATCCATAGACCATAACCACCCCAATTAAGTAAGCGTCCGGTAAACATGTGTTATTTTTTAAAATGGGTTTATATTTTTGACCCATCTCCACTAAATATAAACGTTACAAGACAGCACGGGACTGGTTAAACTCGCCCCCACTTACAGCTCTAAACAAAAGTCATCGGAATAAAAACGAATAGTCAACATAACCTACGTCGACCCGCTTGTGTTTGTGTGAGCATTAATTCTGATCAGATTCATGTTGGGTCTCACTTGACGTTATCCACTCGAGATCCTTAATCAAATTAGTGATGACTATAAAAATAATAGTTAGCTTTTATCAAAAGAATATTAGTAAATAATGATTATTTCCATCCTTAAAAGATCATGTCATCTTTAGGAACTCCAGGCCTCCAACCAGACTCTCCGAACTTCCACTGATACAAATTAATCCACGTCATTATTTGCTCTAAAAAATTTCAAAGATTATTATTCAGATAATCGACTATGAACTAAACTAGTCCTAAATGGTAAATCTGAAAAGCAAAACAAAGATTGGGTTATTTTTCAAAACGTTACGTGGGACTTTCCGTAATACAACCTCTTCAATTAGAAAGACAACCTTTTAGTTTGGTGATTGATGGTCTTGCAAGAGTTAGGTGCATTTTGAAACATAATCTTCATATGGTTGTTTGATATTAATTTGATTTTCAATTCTAATTTTTGGTGAATATCATAATGAAGCTGCAATTAGTTTGGGAATAAAGACTTTGTGGTTGTAATTGTATCATAATGAAGTTTCAAATTTTGAACCCATTTAGCAAATGACCGCAGGAAACAATTAATTTTTATGATCAAAATCTGTTGGAATCCATTCACAAAACTAAATAATACAAAGTTTGGGCATGCACCAACCAACTTCATGATATCTTTCTTTGCCTTACACAAACAAATACAAATTGTTACGCCTCAATGAGCCGTGCATGCACTGAGAATGTCATCGAAAGAACGATCATTTGCACAAATAACTAAAATCTCGGATGTGTTTGATAACATAAATCCAGTACACATTGTGGAGGAACCTTTGAAGCCAACCCTTTCCGAGGATGCCTATCAAACGATTCCGTAATAATTTTTGGAGTTCTTGCCTTGCAGTAGCTCGAACTATCAAGGTAGCTGGATTTTGCTTGCCGGTAGAGGATTCTGAAGTAAAACATGTATCATTTGTTAGTAATATATAAATTAATATAGAAATGTTAGCTACGTATACAACCATTTTAAACAATCATACACATGTATATTTTCAAAAATCGGATCTAACGTACTAATAGAAACTCAAACTCTTCCAGATGTGAATCGTTGGAAAAATGATCCATTGTTTAATGCAAAAGGCTATATGAATTTATAACCAAGGCATAGGTTATTCAGACTTTTTGGTTGCCTCGAGCTCTGATTCTAGACACCCAACACGAGTAAGAGCTTCATCGAGCATCTCCTCTTTCTCAAATGGCATCTGAGAAGTTTCGTGCTGATGAACCCCACATGCAACGTGTTCTTCCTTCAGCAAAAAAAGGTGGGCTACAGTGGATGTGAAACTCAAGAATATGTACCCCTAGAATAGTTTACTAGAAATTTCAAGGGCTTTCTTTAACAAAAATATCAAACCGAACATTCACTGCTGCAGAAACAGGAATATACGTCGGATGTACGGGGGTATATACGTCGGATATAAACATTACCAGATCTGACGTCTATGTGTACGTCGTCTATACAAAAACGTCGGTCGCGCCAAATTCGACGTCTATACCTAAAGAATAGACGTCGGCTGTTATAGACAACCGACGTCTATACCTAAAGATTAGACATCAGAGTTAAATAACAACCGACGTCTATAGAATAGACGTCGGCTAATACAAACATCCGACATCTATTTCTAAACCTGGACAAAAAATAGCAATCATAGCAAACACATTCATCTTGTACCCAATTCGTTCACAAATACATACACACTTTCATCCACATGTACATACACACATACATGCACAAACACAAACACAAACATACACGCATACATGCACAAACACAAACATAGAAGCATACATGCACAAACACATACATACAAGCATACACAATCATTCAACACACTAGGCATTAATTCATACATAAACATTTGGCATTCATTCTAAAATTGAGTCGATTATATTAAGGCATAAATTGTATGTTTGTAATACAAGTGACCTTGTTAACTAAATTACAAAAAAATGCTAGTGACATGAGAATCTCTTAGTTCATCAACATGTTTCTGATAAAATAGCGAGCTCATTGGTCGCGAGTATCATCGAGCTTCTGTTGTGAGAAGGGATCACTACTTTTTGGGAAGACCTATCAACATACAAGTATAAATTTTAATATCTAAATATTGAAACTAGAACTATACAAGTGAATAACGAACTATATTACCTCGGATAGGCATACGTCTTGAGTTGCCAATTCTAGGATTTCCTCCATGCATCTCATCACGTAGTAACCACATTTCGTATTTCCAACCTGCTTCCGGTACTACAAACATAGAATTTGCTAAATATATGTTCCTAACTTAATTAACAAAAATAGGAGAAAGAACGTACTCTCATTCTATGCCATGTTACTCCTGCTTTTGTGGTTGTTCTCCTGTCACCTAACGCTCTGTAAACCTTAATTGCCTTGAGTAGCACAAGTTAATGAAAATCTTCATTCAATAATACTAATAAAAATCCACGAATTACAAATACGATGACTAAAACAAACTTACAGATTTAGAAGTTTTTTATGGAGTCCCTTGGTTTATTCGACCCCAACGGATCAAACCAATATGCCGAATTAGTCATGGGGCATACAACGACAAGCATCCAATGGGCCATGTTATATATAATCAGAAGTTTATTCAACATCAACATAACCTCAGTGCCTTAGAAGAAGCTCCCGCCTAAGCGAGGTAATGGGGGTCGGATATACGCAACGCTACCACTGTAAAATAGTGAGGTTGTATCCAATTGACCCAAAAGATGCAAATGCAACTGACCATCTGTGATTCCATAATAAATAAGAAATACAGATCATTTAAATAGACATTTGTTATAGTCCATGATGTTCGAAATGCCAAAAAAACAACTTAATCTTTGACTAAGTGGAAATCACCACTATAATAATCAGAAGCTTATTACAAAATAAAATTTCACTTTGAATTACAAAGTTTACCTCTCATGATAAGGGAGAAGATAATATCTTTTGTCTTCTTCTTTCATGAGAGTCCCAAGTTGACCCGATTTATCGTATCCCGTATATATATGTAGATGGACTTATAAATCCAAATACTTGATCATCGGGAAAGACTGACCTTCTGGCATCATAAAGATCTCTACAAGAGTAAAAATTACATTTTATTACAGTTACGATAAAATTATTCAATACATTTCATTTTATACCAAAGAAAACACTTAATTCACTTGCACGTTGATAATTATGATACACAATGAATCTCTCACCAGGAACTGCATGATATCCTCTTTGGTGACGTACAAAGCCGAATGCAACCCTTTAACCCCCTCCTCCAAATCCCAACTACTTAAGGATTGTGATTCCCTACCTACTGATGCATTGCATACATTGCATCATATGTCTTTCATTTAGATTACTTTTACATCAATAAATGCTACTAAGGTATGTGTTTAGTCTTATTTACAGAATACAGGGACCTGAATGCAATTTACCAACATTCCGAGCATAAACGTGTGCAAAAGATTCACTTCTATCATAAAGACCGAATTCAAGTTTATCGGGTTTCAATTGGAAATGCATCCAAGCATAAAAGCATTCAAGGAGCTAATCACAAAAAGGTCAAGGACTTAATTGCAAAATGCCAAGGACCTAATTGCAAAAGAAAAGGATCAAGTTATTTTGTTGGAAAAGTCAAAAGAAAAATCAACTATAAATCTCCAACAATGGAAGGAATTAATCCGGAGCTCAAGACAATGGAAAGAAATCATCCAGACACGCAAATAAAGATCAAATCATACCATAAACGCGTGACAAAAATCCTGATTAAATCCGACCAACGTGGGAGGCGAATCCGCCGCACAATACACATGATGTGCGGCGATTCCGCCGCCCATTGGTCGATCCGTGTGTCCCAATTTCGTCCACTCGTGTATGGACACGTGTACTATCCAATTCTATACCTAAGTCCCTTGTAGCAACTATAAATAGACCCGAGAACGATGTAAATAGGGTCCTTGGTTGTTGTTCTTATTTGTGTACCTTAGTTTTATTAATAAAATTCTGTTCTTTTAATTCTTGTTTTAGTTTTCTTTTAATGTCTCAAGGACCTCTTCTTCTTCCTCCCTCCATGAGTTTCTAACTCTCTCCAAAGGGTGGAGGTGATGGAATTAGGGTTAGAGAATGATGAATGCATGTTATTATTTTAAGTTCATGATTAGTGTATTTTGATTACTTGAGTTTATGTTAAGTCATTTATCTTGTAATGCTTCATAACTAACATGATTTACAATAAGTTTCAGTAATTCTCTACTCTAAACCTAAGTCTAAACCTCCACCCCACGGATTTCTCTCTTTGTTCTTGTTTTAATTTTAATTGCTTTTGTTTCGTACTTTAGTTAATTAAACCAAAAACCACAAAAACCCAAATTAATTCTTCTCTCCCTTCTTCCCCTCAATCGAAATCACACTAACAACGAAATCTCTCCCTCCTTGTGTTCGACCCGTACTTGCCACGTCTTCACTGACGCCGTGCACTTGCGGTATAAATAAAATTTCTCATCAAGTTTTTGGCGCCGTTGCCGGGGAGGCGACGCAGATTTTGTGTTTTTGTGTTTTCGATTTTATCCTGTCTACCTTATGCGCGATCTAAGTATTTGAATTTGTGTAGCAGGAGACAACAGAGCGCGCGGCGAAATCCGGGAGCGTTCTGAGACACTTGGGCGGCGGAATCGCCGCATCTTCAAGAGGATTTGCGGCGGAATCGCCGCACAAGCTAGGGCTCTGGTCGTCATTTTTCTCTGGGGTCGTCGGCATCTCTGGGTGGTCGCATTGAGCTACTGGAATCTCCGAGAGCGGGCGGCGAACCCGACTGAGCATTGCGGAGGTAACTTTTCTCGCCTTTCTCGTAAAATCTGAATAGTTGAAAAGTTTCCTTTCGTAGAATTGCACGTGTTAGGGTTACAATTTCATAATTGGCAATAATTCAACTCTGACCTAAAATTGGCAAAATTAGAAAGACCTTAGTGCATGCATCATATAATGTTTTGCTTGCATTATTCTTGCTAAATTCTTGCAAATTAATACTTGTTGAAGATTGCTGGAGGCAAGGTACGTATCGAGGTTTTTATCGATTGCATTAGAGCATATAATTTAGCTGCATACAACCTTGCAATTGCCCCCATTAAAAGGACCATTGTTTGACTATCTTTGCTAGATTTAAGTTAAACTATCTTAAGGGCAACTCCGTAGGAAAAGATACGGTGGGGATTTCATCACCCTCCCGTAGCCCACAAACCACAATCCTGAAGTGTCGCCTAAGCCTAAAATTTAAAATCAATTAGACATTGGCCCCTAAGGACTCAGACTCAATTAAGGAGGAGATTGGTTTGACTTGCTATGACCTGAAGCTAATTGAATTCAATTTGGTGTCTAGAAGGTGTTTTTGTGTCGACGAAAGTCTTCCAAGCGACGTGGTTGTCTAATTGGCACCGACTCTGTCGGAAGCGCCCCCACTAGCTATACACTAACTGGCCAACTTGGTTTGATTGGTGAGGGAGGTGAATCAAGCAATTCAATTCGACTCAACCAGTTAGGAGTCGTCTAGATCTAAGTGACACTAGGTCTAGGATTGTTTTGACCGTGCTTGTTTAGGAAATTTCTGACCAACCCTAATTTTTATCCTTTAGAGTTAAGTTTCCCTTCTCGTCTGAGTCTTCTTTCCCTTCTCATCCTTACCTTTCTTTTGTTTGTTTCCTTTAAAAAATAAAAAATAAAAATAAAAAATAAAAATAAAAATAAAAGAAAAAAAAACGAAAAAAAAGAGTAATTAATTCTTGAAATTAAATTTGGAATTTAAATTTCGAATTTGAATTCAAAAATTGATTCAACCCGGTGCACTCAGATTTGGATTCGGGACTTGAGTAATCGACTCTCACGAGTTCATCTAGATTCCAGTCTGGAACTTAACCCCAACCCACCTGTTGCACCACCTCACTCGGATCTAATGGGTGAGAACGTAGTGGACCCGCCTGTTGCGCAACCTATAACTTTGAGGGATCGGTGCTACCCAACGATGGCTGCTCAGCCATCGTGCATCGTTATGCCCACCATCCCGGGTCGCGACTTCGAATTTAAGGCACAATACATGAGTATGTTGCCTAAGTTCACCTCTAGGGAAGACCCATATCTCTTCCTTAGAGAATTTGAAGAAATCTGCTCTCTTATGCAATACCAGCATATCCCTGAGGAGACAGTGCATCTGAAATTCGTGCCTCTAGCACTGAAGGACGACGCTAAGAAATGGCTATATAGTCTAGCCGAAAGATCTATTAGGAGTTGGGCTGAGTTTGTTCAAGTGTTTCTAAAAAAATATTTCCCCAACCATAAGACTATGAAGATTAGGAATGAAATTGTTGCATTCGTTCAGTCTGAGAGCGAGCCGTTCTATTCCTATCTTGAAAGATTTAAAAGTGTCTTGACCCAATGCCCTCACCACGGAATTCCGAAGTGGCAATTATGCCAAATTATTTATGAGGGATTGACACCCACATCTAGGGTTATGCTAGAATCTGTGAGCCAAGGGAACTTTATGTCCAAAAATGAAAATGATGCCTGGACTTTTCTTGAGGATTTAGCTGAAAATAGTATGCAATGGGACAATGCTAGAACACCCATCAACCCGAGTATTGGATCTAGAATAGCGAGTCAAACCCGACCAGGTGTCTTAGCTATAGACTCCAACATAGCGGCCGAGGCAAAACTAGCTACCCTAATGCGTAGAATGGAAAGTCTAGAACTGCAAAACCAAACCCGACAAGCATCCCCTACCCCTTGCTCTAGATGTGGTCAGACTGGTCATTTAATGGAGGATTGTGTGAACCTGGAACATGTTAATGCCACATACAACAATTCTAGAAATGATCCTTACGCATCGACCCATAACCCAGGTTGGCGTAATCATCCCAATTTTTCGTGGACCCAACAAGGACAACCTCCTAGACAACAACAAACCCCATATAACCAAAATAATACATCATATGGGGGTAATAACAATGGAAATCATGAGGTTAGGTTGACAAAATTAGAAACTTTAATGACAACTTTTATACAAACAACCAACCAATCATTCCAAAGGCTAGAGACACAGGTCAGCCAATTAGCACAGATAATAGGTGAAAGAGAAAAGGGCCAATTTCCAAGCCAACCTGAGGTGAACCCCAGAACTAATAATCAATATCAACCTTATCAACCACCTTCAGGACATAACAACCCTAGACCGGTTCAAATGGTTAATGAGGAAGGACCGTTCCAACAAATCAATGCTGTAGTATCATTACGGTCCGGAAGACAAATTGACAATAATGTGGTAAACCCTAGAATGACTAATCAATCTAGCCATCAAGCACCCACATATGACTTGACCATTGAACCCGACGTCCAAATTGAAAAGCCCAATCCACCTACCCAACCTGAACCTGTAGCTCAACCTGAACCTGAGCGAGTCTATGTGCCTAAAGCCCCATTTCCCAATAGACTCAAAAAGAACTCTAGTGCACAAATAGAGAAAATCCTGGAAGTATTTAAGCAAGTTAAGGTGAATATTCCACTCTTAGATATGATTCAACAAATACCTGCTTATGCTAAATTCTTGAAAGATTTGTGCACTAAAAAGAGAAAAACAAATGTACCAAAGAAGGCATTCTTAACTGCAAACATATGCTCAATTCTTTCCAACACATCTCCTATAAAATATAAGGACCCGGGGTGTCCCACAATTTCATGTTCAATAGGAGATACATTTATCAATAAAGCCCTTCTAGACCTTGGTGCAAGCGTTAACTTGCTCCCATTTTCTGTCTACGAGCAACTCAACCTTGGTCCACTGAAACCCTCTAGGACAACCCTCCAATTCGCTGATTGTTCTGTTAAGAAACCAAGAGGTATAGTAGAGGACGTTTTGATTAAGGTTGGGGACTTCATTTATCCAGTGGATTTTGTCGTACTTGATACTGAACCTGTTGTAAATCCTAATCGACAAATCCCTGTAATTCTAGGTAGACCCTTTTTAGCCACTTCGGAAGCATTAATAAACTGTCGAAATGGGCTCATGCAATTATCTTTCGGGAACTTAAAAGCAGAATTTAATATCTTCCATATTGATAATGAGCCAGAAATAATATGCAACCCAAGTGATGTTGTGATGAGAGCACGTATTTATCAGAATTCTGAATCAAATAAATCATCACATAAGCAAAAAGGAAGTAAGAAAAAAGGGAGTGATTCATTTACTCAACCACCATCACTCGAGCAAACAAGCGAACCAATTCAAGTGAGAAGAGTGGAATCTTTTCCTCAAGTCAACATGGGGAACAATTCAACTGGATACATGCACCAACATGGTGTCATTCAATCCAGTTCTGATTATGGTTGACTTTGAGCAAACTCAACCCCTCTACCGCAAGCCGACGCAGGTAATAAGTGCATTTATTGTATCTATGCATACATTGAGGACAATGCATGATTTAGGTGTGGGGGGTGTTTATATATGTACATATCTATCTATTTGATTTTCTGTTCTGCTTTATTTAAAAAAAAAAGAAAAAGAAAAAAAAATATATAAAAAATATAAAAAAAAGAAAAAAAAATAATAATCAATATTCTATGACATAGCTTAAGATTGAACTGCCAAAACCCGAGTACAAATTGCATTGAGTTCTTGTTCCTTATTATATGGTTCTGCTTGTAGAAATTATGGCATAAATCTAAGTTCCAAAGAAATAACCCATTACGCTTTAAGACATGCATGCACTTAAATTGGATGAATCAAATCTTTGAAGTGGTTGATAAAAAGCAGAGGTTGAGGAAAATATACCGGGAAGTGTGGACTTCTAATAGCAATTAAGCCTTGAGGAAAATAAAAATAAAAATAAAGGAATAAAGTGAAGAAAACACATTTTGCAAAATGATTACAAAAACCCAAGCCTTTGAGTCACTGGTCCGTAGGGGTATCTTGAAACCCGGTAACTTGAGTCTACCAGCTCGGGATTATCGACCAAACTCGCTACACAAATGCCAAAAGGGTAAAAGTGTCAAAAAGCAAATGTGTTGAATCACGGAAGAAAAGAAAAAAATAATAATACTCAAGGCCCAAAGCTAAAAGAATGATCCATGTCATGGTTGATCCGAATGATACTTCACCACCAGAGGAGGCGTACAAAATAATTCAAGTGATAAACATGTATAGAAGGGTTAGTGGTGTGAATGTTGGAGGAACAAAGACCAAGTCATATTTTTTGAGCTAGATTTATATAATGAGCATGCGAGAACTTTAAGTGAGATGTATAAGGTGAAGGCAGAAATATTAAGAGCTATTAATGGAATGTTGAATTAAGACTTTGTGGGTATATCTGCTGAAAACCCTCAGGAGACAACACTCCTCCCCCTTGGCAACAAGGAGGTTTAAAGGCTTGTTGCACATGCTAAGTGCAACCGTGATTCCTACGAAAGTGAGTTAGGATTTCCCTGTTTTTATTTTTCTTATATTCTGTTTTGCTAGGGACTAGCAAAATCTAGGTGTGGGGGTATTTGATGCATTGCATACATTGCATCATATGTCTTTCATTTAGATTACTTTTACATCAATAAATGCTACTAAGGTATGTGTTTAGTCTTATTTACAGAATACAGGGACCTGAATGCAATTTACCAACATTCCGAGCATAAACGTGTGCAAAAGATTCACTTCTATCATAAAGACCGAATTCAAGTTTATCGGGTTTCAATTGGAAATGCATCCAAGCATAAAAGCATTCAAGGAGCTAATCACAAAAAGGTCAAGGACTTAATTGCAAAATGCCAAGGACCTAATTGCAAAAGAAAAGGATCAAGTTATTTTGTTGGAAAAGTCAAAAGAAAAATCAACTATAAATCTCCAACAATGGAAGGAATTAATCCGAAGCTCAAGACAATGGAGAGAAATCATCCAGACACGCAAATAAAGATCAAATCATACCATAAACGCGTGACAAAAATCCTGATTAAATCCGACCAACGTGGGAGGCGAATCCGCCGCACAATACACATGATGTGCGGCGATTCCGCCGCCCATTGGTCGATCCGTGTGTCCCAATTTCGTCCACTCGTGTATGGACACGTGTACTATCCAATTCTATACCTAAGTCCCTTGTAGCAACTATAAATAGACCCGAGAACGATGTAAATAGGGTCCTTGGTTGTTGTTCTTATTTGTGTACCTTAGTTTTATTAATAAAATTCTGTTCTTTTAATTCTTGTTTTAGTTTTCTTTTAATGTCTCAAGGACCTCTTCTTCTTCCTCCCTCCATGAGTTTCTAACTCTCTCCAAAGGGTGGAGGTGATGGAATTAGGGTTAGAGAATGATGAATGCATGTTATTATTTTAAGTTCATGATTAGTGTATTTTGATTACTTGAGTTTATGTTAAGTCATTTATCTTGTAATGCTTCATAACTAACATGATTTACAATAAGTTTCAGTAATTCTCTACTCTAAACCTAAGTCTAAACCTCCACCCCACGGATTTCTCTCTTTGTTCTTGTTTTAATTTTAATTGCTTTTGTTTCGTACTTTAGTTAATTAAACCAAAAACCCCAAAAACCCAAATTAATTCTTCTCTCCCTTCTTCCCCTCAATCGAAATCACACTAACAACGAAATCTCTCCCTCCTTGTGTTCGACCCGTACTTGCCACGTCTTCATTGACGCCGTGCACTTGCGGTATAAATAAAATTTCTCATCACCTACCATGCATTGATACAACATATTGCACTTACTTGGAAGCAAATTAATGTTGATCGGAGATTGATTGTTTGACCCTTTGCTCCGGGGGCTTGACACCATATATATATATATACAACCGTTAAAAATACAATTGTTAACAAATTTGAAATTTAAAATCTTTCAAAATTAAAGTATACCTCATGTGTGTCGTTTAGCTCTACTAAATCACTAGGCCACCTCACGAACCCATCGATAGCATCACTGAGGGTAACAATCTCTTCTTCCGGAAATGACACCAAAGCACCAGCATCTAAGCAACTCCCCACTGCAACCTTCAATTCTCCCTCTCCCACCTCTGTGAACTGGTGTCTGCAGATGTTATAAACTTTCCCTTGTCCCACCAATCTTCAATCAGGGTCTTCGACAAATAAAGCACATCTAGATCCATCCTCGAACTTTCTAAACGAGGGACCACCTACGAGGGCCAATTCTCTAGAATGTGCAACGAAATCATATTGTCGATCAGGGTTGAACACTGACTACACTGGAGGAGTGGTCTCCGGGGAAGAACCGCTCTTACGACGGGTAGGAGAAGTAGGCAAATCACGATCCAATCTCTCTAAAACAAGTTGAAACGTATTCTTCAATTCTGCGATCTCTTGCTGGCATTTGGTATGACCTGTCGACGAAGTAGACCGTTGAGTCTTTCCATAATATTGTCGCAGTCCAACTCTACTCCCTACCCCCGCACACGACCGAGGTGTTCGTCATTTCCCAAGGCCTCGCGTAGAATATCCTTCCGACAATCGGAAGCAAATTTTCCTTGAGATTCTCTCAACTTCAGAGAGTCCTAAAGTTTTAAAAAATATTTACCAACAATTGAAAATATAAAATTACTGAATATGAATTAATAACATATACAAGTGATACAACTTACTATCTTCGAGTTGATCGCTTGCGAGTCGTCTGTGACGTACTCCCCTCCGGAGTTTACTCTCACTCTCTTCCAAGAATCACAAAGAGCTACGGGAGAAGGCGGAGATAGGTTACTTGCTTGCTCCTCACTCATACCGGAGTCAATTGCCTCTTGTTTCTTCAGAGCAATTTTTTCAGCCATCATTTGTGCTTCTATTGGTACCCCGCTCGAGACATACGATGCATATACTTGTTAGAAGACCTAATCTTTTGATTTTTTGCTCGGATGACCTAAAACCAAGTTTATTAGATTGTTCTTTAAAATAATAACTTAATAAGTTCATATTCTAAATTAAACTCAGTTACCTCAAACTTTGGGCTATCTCTGGATTTTCTGAATTGCTCTCATTGATTCAGAGTGATAAAGTTATAGACATCGCATGGATTTCTATCCTGGTAGTCTCCGAATATGTACTTGTTCGTTAAATTTGTTTTGAAATCCCTGCAACGAACCGACATGTATGTCATCCACTTTTTCCTCAATGTGTCAGTGGATTGGAACTCAAAAGATGCCTACAACACATTAACATTATATATCTCTAAAGTTCGACTAAAACTATAGAAATCTATAATGGAATCATTACCTGCACGTTATCCCATATTGTGTCCTTCAACTTCTCATCTACATCGGCCCAACTCGACAAACAAATGTCAACTTTGGCCCTCGCTAAGCTACCTGCATAAATTTTCCAATTATCAGACAACATGCCTATTGGCTCAAGACGATCATCAAACTAGAATGGAACTCTACCATCTCTATTTCTTCTCCACACGAATTCTTTCATGAGACAAGGACCTCGTGAACTGTATGTCTTCAAGCCTTCAGACTCTGATGGAGTGAGTTTCTTTTTCAGAGCCATGATACTATAAAAGGTAAAGTCATGGCATTAGAAAATAAAAAGTCAAGACATTAAATGGTTATTAGAATGTATTACAATAAAATTTGGATCTTTACTGGATTTTTTCTTAATGAATTTTCAATCCATATACCTTCACTGTGGTCATCTCTAAACATACAAGTGTCAACATTTATTTCCTCGTCTACTGAGTTCAACTCAGGTGCTTGCTTAGAGAAAGGTGGTGTCTCTTCATACTCGATCAAACTATCATGTGATATAATTTTTTCTTCCCTTCCAGAATTACTGCCCATTCCTTATCACATGGATCAGCCACATAGAGGACTTGTTTCGCTTGGGAAGTGAGAATAAAATGTTCTCCTTTATACCTTTTTTTGAAAAATCAATTAAAGTGAACTCATAATCATTCACTTGAACTCCACTTTTATTATCAGTCAACTTGCATCAAAATACAAGTACTTTGAATTGTCTCAGAAACATCACGCTTGTAAGTCACATTTTTGAACCAAGAGTTGAAATTTTTATTGTGACTATTTCTTACTTGTTGATCACTCCACAAAGAATTTCTTTCCTTTAGAAACTTCATGTGTTCATTTAGGTAAGCTTGAACTTCATTAGAATTGCACAACACATAAAAATATGTTGTCATTAAGTCCTCCCCATTTGGATTTAACATTTTCATCCCACGTGTCCCTTTACCATCAGCACGTTCATCATGACGATTCTTCGGAAGTCCAACAGTTTTGGTGTTTGCTAGGTATCCCATGCAAAACTCGATAACCTCCTCAGCGATGTATCTTTCAACAATACTAGCATCTGGAGGAGTGGTCTCCTCAGCAATGTACAACTAGCTGGAGGTAAGTAATTCCAGTCTCCTTTCTTCTCTGGTGCCAACATTGCTCATATACCAAGATCAACAAGATCAAGTCTTGCATTATATCCATCTTTGGTTTTACTAGGTATGTTCAACAGAGTGCCAACAAGACTATCACAAATGTTTTTCTCTATGTGCATCACATCAATACAATCTCTAACTTTTAAAGTTTTCAAACTACTTGATCAAAAAATATGGATTTTTTTTCCAACTACTTTTGTCGTTTGCTCATTTGTACGGTTTTCCAAATTCACATTCAACGTTCATTACACGTTCGTACACCTTTTCGACGTTGATTTCAACTTGTATATTCTTAAACTCCGATGACCAAAATACATGCAAAGAGCATGTATTTTCTTCGCAAATTGGACAAACTTTATGACATTTGACTGAATATCTAGACAGATTACCATAAGCTGGAAAGTCATTAATCGTGTAATATATCATTGTCCGCATTATGAACGACTCCTGACGATAAGAATAAAAATACTAGCTCTCCGTCATCCCACAATCTCTTTAGGTCATCAATTAAAGGTCTTAAATACACATCGATGTCGTTTCCAAGTTGTTTCGGACCAGAAATCATTAAGAACAACATAATATATTTGCGTTTCATGCATAACCACGGGGGCAAATTGTAAATTACAAGCAGAACAGGTGAAGAACTGTGAATTCTACTCAAACTACCGAAAGGATTCATTCCGTCCGTATAGAGTCCAAGTCGTACATCCTGGATTCTTCACCAAACACAGAAAAGTCGAAATCTACTTTTTTCCACCGAGGTGAATCTGCAGGATGACGTAGCAACTGATAATTTGGTTTCTCACGATCAGCATGTCATGTCATGTTCTTGGAGTCCTCCTTACACGCAAACAAACGTTTAAGCCTTGGTATTATCAGAAGATACCACAAAATCTTAGCAGAAGGTCCATTGATTTTCATCTCATCAGCCTCTTCATTGTGGTTCGGTCCACTACGTTTCATTTTGTATCGTGAAACATTACACCGAGGACAGGAATGTAAGTTTTCAAACTCACCCCTATACAATATACAATCGTTCGGGCATGTATGTATCTTCCTATATTCCATTCCCATAGGACACAACACTTTCTTAGCATCATAAGTTCTATCTGACAGCTCATTATCATCTGGAAGCATCTCTTTCAATAACTTCAACATTGATGTGAAACTGACATCAAACCAACTATTTCGTGCTTTTAAAGTGTACAACTTCAACACCGCTGACAATCTAGTGAATTTGGTACAACTCTTATACAACGACTTCTCATTGTCACTCAACAAACTACCAAGTAAATCAGGGTTGGACAAAAACTTTTCAACCATATCCTGAACCATTTCCTCTAAGTGATCTCCCACACTAACGTTGTCTCTGTCATTCTTGGAACGACTAAATGATTAATTTTTGCCGTGCCATATCCACCGTCTGTAATTCGGGTAGAAACTTTTCTCAAACAAATGATCTTCCATTTTTCAAAAAGTCAGCACTGACATATTATGACACTTATTGCACGGACAATACGCCATGTCGTTGTCTATATTTTTTTTGAATTATTTTTGGCAACCTCTAAGAACATATTCACTCCGTTCTCATACTCATCACTCAATCTGTTTGAAACAATTCACTCTCGATCCATTTCAATCTAAACATTATCAAAAATGATAGTTAATATTGGAGGAAATAAATAAAATTTCAATTTAAAAGAATGTGTTCGTAGATGAGAAGATTTGGAGACATTACGATGAGAAAAGAATGACTCAGAGGAGAGGAGATGAAGTCCTTAATCTAGCGTGAGAATAAGGAAGGTTAGAAACTTAACTAAGCAATCAATGCCAAAACAAGCCTAAAGTCCACTATAAGTCCTTAGTAATAGATGACGCCTAACTTCGAGGTCCCACCGAGGACCACTAGTTTGTAGGAAATCAAGAACCTGGAGGTCCCTAAAATCTCAAGGAGACTAGATGGGCAACGACGTTCAGGCCGAAACGGTCCTAAACATCGAGGACCACTAATCTGTAGGAAATCAAGAACCCGGAGGTTCCTAAAATCTCAGGGAGACTAGATGGGCAACGACGTTTAGGCCATAATGGTCTTAAACAGTTTCCTCTCCTTAATACGTCTGGAAATCCTAGGGGCCAACGTCTAATTGATTTTATTAAGGCTCTTTTATTAAGTGGTTTTTGGGCCAAGGAAATGGTGATGAAATTCCCCACCTCATCTCCTATAGGTGATTGTCCCCTAAGTGTTTTTCATACCTTAATCTAACAAACAACACACCAAACAAACACTCACCTCACTCTTGTTCCAATGCAAGTCCTACTAACTAATGCGTGCATTCTAATGAATGATGAGTGAAAAAGATTACGTACCTTACGCCAGCAATCTAGGACAGAAATCGTAAAATAAATAATAAATACGATGAATGCAAATCCTATATGATGAATGACTTAACAATATTGTCTAATCTTTTGTTTTAGGTTATTAAAGGCCAAGTTGCTTAAGGGGGTCAATGAGTTAAACATTATTACATTTCTAATTAAAAGAATCTCTAAAGCATAAATAAACATTTAACTAAATAAAATAAATTGAAAAGGTGCTATAAATATTTAACTAAATAGACTAGGACTAAGATCAGTGCAAAATAAGCAATACTCTTGACATTTCTTAACAACAACAAACATAGATTACACATTATAATTTTACCATTTCGTTTAAAGTTGTTTTTATGACTGAAGAGATTATTGACAAATCATATAAACCATGACAACTAATTTCCATATCGAGTTTGAATTGTCACTATTATTTAATGAACACTAAATAATAATTTTTTGTGTTGACTTTTCTGATATTCAAGTTATTTAAAATTATTTAAAATAGCGAGTCAAATTATTTAAAAGATGAACAACAATTCAACAAAACAGACCATCAAACATCCACCAAAAAGCATAATAATAAACCCTAGACACCAAATCATCTTAACCTTCCCACAATAACAACAAACCCCACCGAACCAAACAACCCAATTCTTTTAAAAAATCCACATTTCCTCCAAACCAAAACAGTTGGATGGTCTTTGACAAAAGCTGCATTTTCAGAAAATAAATTTTTAAACCTAAAATGGTGTTTCAATAACCTAAAAAATGCATTACTTTTGTTTGCTGAAAATACATTTTTCAAGAAATGAGTTAACAATTGACTCTATTTCATCCCTAAATTTTTAACAAAACCACAATTTTCAACCAAAATCATCATTTTAAAATAAAAAAAATACATGCAATTCTGTATTTTTCGAAATACATTATTCAAATTGGATGACAACTTGTGAAATCAAATTTACAAAACCTTTGGTTACCCAAATGTATTGATTTCTAAGAATTGAGATCAAACAACCTAAAACCATGTGGTTTTGTTTAAAAAAACAAAGTCCAAGAAGAAGAAGTGTTACCGTAAGAAGAAGTGTCGAGGAGAGAACGGAGGACGGCAGGAGAGGGCCAGAATGGGAGGAGAGTTTGGGACGTCGCTGCGGTCCCGGAGGTTGCAGCAGATCGGTCGGAGATTGGTCGCGGAGGAGGGTTTGGTCGGGGGTTTTGTCGGCTAGGGTTTCTTCGGGGGTTATGTCTGGAACAAATGAAAAAAACATAACTGTCTGCAATTGAAGACCTATAGACGTCGGCTGTTCATACATCTGACGTCTATGGCACTCAATAGACGTCGGTTGTTGTTACAGCCGACGTGTATACCCCGACGGAGAATAGATGTCGGGTCTTTTTAACCCGACATGTATACCCCGACGGAGAATAGATGTCGGGGTACACACGTCGGGTTAAAAAGACCCAACGTCTATGGCACACAATAGACGTCAGATGTATTAACGGCTGACGTTTATACCTATAGTCGTCGATCGTTAAAATATCTGACATCTATTAGCTGACGAGTATGAACATTTCTACACTAATGATTGAAATATATTAAAAGGCCAAATAAAACCTTTAAGATGTCTGAATCATTCCATCGGCCTTTATCTGAATGAAGAAAACCTCATTTGTCCGAGCAAGTGCAAGTGCCTCCAAAAAATCCAGGCAATTCACTGATGTAGTGACGTATATTGCAAAAATTGAACAGTTACATAAGACTAATCAAATGTGCTTTAACAATACTAGACCTTAGCTGGAGCATTGAATTTTAAAAATCAACATCACATCTAAGTATTGTGTATTCAATTTCTATTCCTAATAAATATTTCAAAATTCCATGGTCTTCGATGTCAAATTTGGATTTTAGATAGCTTTTGAGTAGATTGATTTCATGATCACTATCACCGTTGATTATAATATCATCTACATAAACTACGACTATGGTGGTTGATGAGTATCATAATTTATCATTTTTACCTTCACTATTATCTTACTTTAAAATTTGAATAATGCTATGTCGAGTATTTTGTTTTCATTTGGTAGGTTACAAAAAAATAGATACAATTGCTGAAAATATTGAATAGTGGAAGGACGTAATGCAAAATCCAATATATAAAGTGAAATTCGAAGGGCATGATACAAGAAATCCACTCCACGTGTTTGTTCTCTATATTGTGCTTCAAACTGATGGAAAATACTCAAATTAGAGATGCAAATTCGGATTATGCAATCAACATCAAATAGGAAAGTTCAGATAATGAAAAGTCTAGACTCTCAGCACATGCCACTTGCTTATTAACGACTATGGACAGAAGAACACGAACAATGTTCATGTTAGCAACTGATGCATTGCATACATTGCATCATATGTCTTTCATTTAGATTACTTTTATATCAATAAATGCTACTAAGGTATGTGTTTAGTCGTATTTACAGAATACAGGGACCTGGATGCAAATTACCCACATTCCGAGCATAAACGCGTGCAAAAGATTCATTTCTATCATAAAGACCGAGTTCAAGTTTATCGGGTTTCAAATAGAAATGCATCCAAGCATAAAAGCATTCAAGGAGCTAATTACAAAAAGGTCAAGGACTTAATTGCAAAATGCCAATGACCTAATTGCAAAATAAAAGGACCAAGTTATTGTGTGGAGAAAGTCAAAAGAAAAATCAAATATAAATCTCCAACAATGGAAGGAATTAATCCGGAGCTCAAAAGAATGGAAACAAATCATCCAGACGCGCAAATAAAGATCAAATCATGCCATAAACGCACCACAGAAATCCGGACCCGATCCCATCAACCTGGGCGGCGAATTAGCCGCACCTCCCATGCATTGTGCGGCGATTTCGCCGCACCAGAGGTGATCTGTGTGCCCGATTTTCGTCCAGTGTCGGGTCGACGCGTGTACTATCCTTTTATGTATTGGTATCCCCTGTATCGGCTATAAATAGCCCTGTAGGACGAATGTAACAGATCTTTTGAACCTTTGGTCTTGGATCATTAGTAATAAAATTCTGTTTTATTTTGTTTTGTTTTAATTTTCTTTTCTTAATGTCTCTAGGATCCCTTCTTCTTCCTCCCTCCATGAGTTTCTAACTCTTTCCAAAGGGTGGAGGTGATGGAATTAGGGGTAGAGAAGATGAATGCATGTTATTGTTTTAAGTTCGTGATTAGTATATTTTGATTACTTGAGTTTATGTTAAATCATTTATCTTGTAATGCTTCATAACTAACATGATTTATTTCAAGTTTCTCCATTCTCCAATCTAAACCTAAGTCTAGACCTCCACCCGACGGAATTCTCCATCTTTATTCTTGTTTTTAGTTTTAATTGTTCTTGTTTCTTGCTTTAGATAATTAAATCAAAAACCCCAAAAACCCAAATTAATTCTTCTCTCCTTTCTCTCCCACAATCGAAATAACACTAACAACGAAATCTCTCCCTCCTTGTGTTCGACCCGTACTTGCCACGTCTTCATTGACGCCGTGCACTTGCGGTATAAATTTAATTCTCATCAGCAACCAGAGCAAAGGTTTCTAAATAATCTAGAGTATAAGTTTGAGTACACCCTTTAGCAACTAGTCTACCCTTATATCTTTAAATTGTACCGTTGCTATTGTACTTGATTTTGTAAATCCATTTACACCCAACGGGTTTGATCCCAATTTGTAATGGAACGAGAGTCCATGTTTTTTAGATTCTAGTGCTTTAATTTCATCCTCCACTGCCTTGTATGATTTTGGATCCCTAATAGCTTCATGATATATATGAGTTGGGTTCTTTATATTATCTATTTGGGTTATGAAAGCGTTTTGAGTTGGTTCACTACAACAAACAAGACTTTTACCAACAGACGCTTGCCAACGGAAATTTTGTCGACCGGATATGCCGACGGCAGAAGTGAATATCCATCGGGTGGGGAATGAAATATTGTGTCTGTGCCCGATTAATAGAAGCACGTGCTAAGCGTGTGCCGAACCTATCATGCCAACAAAATTTTCGTCGACAGGATGGAATATCCGTCGGGCTAAGCGAGAAATATTTATGCTTGTGCCCAATTAGTTTTGGCACTCACCGAGCATGTGACAAAACTAACATGCCGACAAAATTTCCGTTGGCATGATAGTTAATTAGGGGGAAAACCCCAATTCCTATTTCCACCCGACGAAACCATAAATCAACCATCCCACGATTTCCGTCACCGCCACACGCCTATCTCTGCCCCCACGTCGTCGTCCAACGTGTGCATCGGCACTACCTTGCCTCCCCCACCACCCGTCGGCCCCAAAATAGAAAAATCAAAAGATGATGGGAACACTCGGATGGACCTACAAGAAATGAGTATTCGTCCAGAGTTACATTGGGGGAATTAAGTAAAGGCAAGGATCCAGAATCTTGATTCGTCTTGTCAAATCAACAGAAAATATATTCTTTAAGGTGTTGCTTGACCTAACGACTCTGTATTATACAAGTCAATCGAAAATGGTACGTTGACACTTTTTACAAGTCCAAATTTAGTGTTACTTTGAACTTTAAAATATTTGTAAGTCATGGAAATCGAGAATGAAGTATTATAAGAAGTCTTGGGAAAAGAGAAGACAGACCGTGTGCGTAGTGCTGGTATTGGATCCTACAACATAGGAAACATTTCGAGTGGTCGACATAGCAACACTCACATGGATCATCTTCAGACTAAGATTTCACAGTGCATGTCAATTGTAAGTGTATACTTAACTTCATAGATTTATTTTGCAAGTTTATTGTATGTAGTATAATATTAAAATGAATTGCAGGAGGAGCACGAGAAGTTGAAGGCTCAAGTCGCCAAATCGATGGCGACTCGATTTGGAGGTATCATGTATATATGTGCATGATGATTGCGTAATTTGTTATTTTAGATTGTTGAAGTAATCAAAATCTAAGTTTTTTACAGAGTGATGACATCGATACATCTTCTAAGTACGAGGATGAACCATCTATGGATTCGTCTTCTTCTGAGTTGTAGTTGGTATATGATATATATGACTTCGTTTCAATTTGGGAAATGTGTGAATGTATGTGATTGTACGCAAATGGACAATTGTTTCAAATGGATGTTGTGGTTTGTTTCTATTGCAGGATCTGCAAATCCGATATGGATTTTATGAGATAATAATCTATTTTTTAGGTAGGTGCTACTTTTGCCGATGGAATTTCTGTCAGCAAATTGTATGTAGATGCTTATTGCCGACTAAATTTCTGTCGGCCAATACTAATATAATTTAATGTGCCAACGGAATATTCGTCAGCAAATAGTAATATAATTGTTTCGTGTGCAATTTTTTTTAAACGTGAATTTGCTCCTACCGACGGAATAGCCGTCGACAACAATAATGATCGACCGATAGAAATTCCATTTGTAGTGTTCTTTTACGTGCCTTTTTTTGGCACGCAAAATTGCACCTCTTGACGGAATTTTCGTCAGCATCAAGCATGCTGGTGGGACTTTTCCCGGCCACTATGGTCGATGAAATTTTCGTCGGCATCAAGCTTGCCGACAAGACTTTTCCTGGCCACGATGGCCGACGGAAATTCCGTCAGTAAGAACTTATGCTGACGAAATGGTGGGATTTTGCCGACAAAAATGTCCATAGGGAAAGACCCTTTTTGTAGTAGTGGTTTTACTTAATTATAGGACATGTGGTCCTCAATGCGGTAGGTTACGTGAGAAGTCATGATATATTTTAACCTAGTAGGAGGACGATTTGGACGAGTCGATCTTCTCCTTTGGATAATGTCTTCTTGGTTGCTCGTTTGATCTTTTTCTTCCCCTTCTCCTCCTCCTCCTTCTTCTTCCGGGGCCGAGTTGTCTTCATGAGTTTCCGGTATTTCGGGGTCCAAGCTAGGAAGTCGAACATCAAGCGTTGTGGGCTCCTATTCCCTTCTTTTAAAGTATCTCTCTCTCAACAAAACATACATATCTTGAAACATAGAAATTACAATTTTATGGGTCATTACACTTTGTATCTTTTTTTTCAAAAGGAATACCAAGAAAAATACATTTGACGGAATTAAAGTCAAGTTTATCCATCCTTTTCTTGTGAACAAAACAAACACAACCAAATATCCTAAAGTGGTCAAGAGTTAGTTTCCTTCCAACTAAGCTTCCAAAGGTTGCTTATTTTGAAGAGTAGAGCTTAATAGACAATTTATGAGGTAAGTTGCGGTTAAAATGGCATCCGACCAAAAATGTTGTGGAATATTATTTTAAAAAGGTAGAGACTAACATTTAAAAGGTGACGATTTTTCCTCTCGGAAACACTATTTTGTTCGGGACTATTAATACAAATAGTATTATGAAAAAAATTCTTGATTTTCAAAAAAATTGAAAATTGTGGCTAGTATATTCGATACTATTGTCCTATCAAAATTTAATTTTGAAGTCATACATATTTTCATCGAGGGTCATAAATTCACAAAAAAACATTGAAGGCATTGGATTTTGCTTTTATAAGGTAAAACCATGTAGTGCGCGAAAAAACATCAATAAATGAAATAAAGTATGTCAAACCGTTATAAGAGTCAATAGCGGCCGCCCCCTAATATCAGAATGAATAAGTTCAAGAGGATATGTAGGTTTATTTGTAGTAGAATGAAATGGTAATTTAGTTTGTTTTGAAAAATGGCATACATCACAAGAATATTCGAGGTAATAAAAGGAAAAAGAGTTTTTAAGACTGATTGATCGTTTTATATTAACCGCAAGTGCACGGCCGCATTGAAGCGGTGGCAAATACGGGTCGTCCACAGGGAGGTGTATCGACAATTGGTTTGTTTGAAGGCGAGAGGTAAAAGAAGGAGAGAAAGATTGGTTACACTAAACTACACTAAGATGCAAAAAGGAAATGAAGATAAGCAATAAAACTAAGCCCCATAGGGGGTAGAGAAATGATGTGAATATGAAGATGTGTGTGTGTTCAATTAAGCTCCTCACAACATGTAGTGCATGAAATCATAAAACTACATCCAATTTTGCCTCCACATGAATTAAGATAAGACTACATCATTAAAACATACAAGACAATAATTGGAATGAAGCTAAATGAACTCAAGTATAAAGACTAGACCCTACTATGCCTCCACATGAATTAAGATAAGACTACATCATTAAAACATACAAGACATTAGCTAAGGTAAAGGCAACAAGAGCACATACACTACAAATTGTGTTTCCAATATTAACTTCATCCATATCCTAACCTTATCATTCCCCATAAAATAGGTCCATCAAAGCATAAGCTAAGCTTCATTCAAGAGCATTAGCATATCAAAGATAAGAGTGAAAACACATTAGATGGTTATGGAAATCATATAAAGCTCAAGGGATAAAGATAACACACACTTAATACACTACATGATTATATCACATATTTCTCCACCCCCCAAATGGGGATGGAACTACTCACTACTCATTACACTAACTATATTAACAAAAGAAAGCATAATACTGAAATGAAAGTTAACTAAAAAAGCAAGAAGTATTAAAGAAGCTTAAAAGGAAAGGAAAGACTAAACAAAAATGCACAAATTAAAAGACAAGATTAAAAGAAACTAGAAGAATTATTTTATTAACAAATGACTCACATTGAAGGTAGCATTCTTCTCCACCTTGAGTTTTTGCTTCAAGGCTCACTCCTTAGTAGAGAGATTTCCACCAAGCAATGGGTGATTACAATGGAAGGTGAAGAGTTCTATTTATAGGCATGGAAAAAGCTAGTCCGGGACAATCCCCCGATGTGGGACTAAACCAATACCAAAAATAGACTAAGAATACACTAATACACGTGCTCCACAAATCTTAGCGGATCCAGAGCAATACGGACCGCCAATGGGCGGTCTATATGATCCAGATCGAGTTGGTTTTGGTTGTGGGCTTTTCTTGATGGATTTGTTGGTCTTGGATGCATCTACTTTGCTTGTTGAAGCTTCGACCCGAATCAAATTGCCAAAATACTCCCCATGATGGTGTGGAGTTTTCTGTTTTGCTTTTAGGTCCTTCGGTCTTACGTTCAGGTCCTTCTCCCTTGCATCTCAGTCCCCAGGTCTCACAATTAAGTCATTTTTCATGCTTTTGGGTCCTTTCATGGCTCTTCTCTTCAAACCTCTTTATTTCTAAAATTCAAACATAAAACTCGTCACGTAGCATTGCTTAGGTGTAAGATAATGGATATAAGATACAAATATGTGCATGAAATGATGTCAATCAAAGACATAATGAGATGGGTGTTCTATTCTCTCATGCCAAAGCTCATGATTTGGTTTATTAATAACATGCATCGTCTTATTTTTTGTCTAAGATCTAGAGTCCATTGAAGAGAACTCCTCTACCAATCATCATCCACGTAATTCGATCCTGAAAGATTACATCAACTAGAGTAATATGACATTACAATTTAAATTCTTAGTAATCTTAGCAACAGATAGAAGATTGGAATCGAAAGAAGGTACATACAATACATTTTAGCTAATTTCTTTAATAACTCCATGTCTCCTACACCTTTGATTTCAACTTGATTGCTGGTTGTGGTTTTAAATTTATTTAGCACGTCCAAACTATTTTTAATATTATTGATCAACGAAGGAGTTCCGGTCATATGGTCCGTAGCACCTCAGTAAATAACCCATCTAGTATTATATGATTTATTAACAAAAAAATTGGCAGTCTAATTATATATATTTATTAATAGAAAATTTCTCTTGTTTTGGAGAATATTTATGCATTTGGTCTTCATGCTTCAACGTTATTGTGAAGACAACTTAATATTAGTGAGTTTAACATCATCACAAGAATGAATTATATATATTTAGACGCTTCAAATTTATGGTGAAGACAACCTAATATTTGTGAGTTTAACCTTATCACAAGGACAACATTTTATGTGTAGTGTAGCCTATTATTTAGGAGACATTGTAAACAGTTTATTCTCTTATTTAGAAGAACATTATACATATGTTTTGTTTTATATCCACTTCGTCTTTACAATGAAGATTGTCATATTTTAGTTAGTTTAGCCTCATAACGAGGAGGTATTGTATATGGCTTTGATTTGACGATTTTACTTCATTTCACTACTAAAGATCGCTAAGAGTTGGACTAGTTTAGCCTCATAGCCTAGGAGGGGATTGGTGCTTCAACTTTATCGTTCAACTTCATTAGAAAGAGGATATGTATATATGTTTAGTCTCGTATTTAAGAGACATTATAGACAGTTTATTCTCTGGTTTAGGAGAATATTAATTATGTATTTGACTTGTTTGGACGATTATTCTTTTGATACGGATATCATATGTTTTGGTCAGTTTGGCCCAACTCATATGCATGATTCATACATGTACGTGAGGTATATGACCTTACTTTCTTTTTCCTTCTCCTTTCCTCAATCACGAGAGTTTTATATTCGAACTCATATTTAATTACGATGCAAGGTTGAAACTGAAATTAGCACCATGAGAAAGGTTACATAAACTAAGGAATATCCAGTTATCCATGCTCCCTCATTAGATCTTAAAATATAGATTATTAAGATCTTTAATTTATTGTTGAGAGCGAACAAACATTGTGGATACTTAAAAGGTTCATGTTTGTATATTGTAGAACAATATTAAAATCTCATGAAATCCAAGCGCGGTCAAACACCACAGAGTCCATCATAATTATTTACCCAAGACTCCAACAATTACCACGACGTATGTTGTGCAGTCGCATATTATTAATCTTAATTCAATGTCATAAGTGTGTATGCACTCATTCAAATATTTTGATTTGTTCTTATATATAAAAAGTGCATATGTAAAATCCATGTCGACTTTTATTTTGTCTAAAACCGCATGGTTCCCATTTACCCACTAGTGCAGAATAGTCTTTACTCGTCGCCCAATAGACGTCGGCTGTTATAACATAGATGACGTCTAGTTGGGCGAAGATAGCATAGACGTCGATCGTTACCACGACCAACGTCTATGGGGTACTATAGACGTCGACTGTTGGAATACTCATTGTATCCGACGTATATACCCTATAGACGTCGACCTATAGACGTCGGGTGTTGGAATACTTATTACGTCCGACGTCTATACCCTATAGACGTCGACCCATAGACGTCGGATGATATCGCGATCGACGTCTATACCCCCTTGCATATAGACGTCGACCTATAGACGTCGTCTGTATATAACATCCGACGTCTATAGGTCTTAAAGAAATCGAATAGTTGCATTTTCTGTCATTCATTCCAGACAAAAACCTAACCTAACCCTAACCGTTCCACGACCGAACCCTCTTCTGCGACCGATCTCCGACCGATCTGCAACATTCTTCGGCACCGCCGCGACGTCCCAACCTCTCCTCCCGTTCTCCGGCCCTCTCCTCCATCTTCCTCCACATCCCTAGCCACCATAAGAGTTTCGTTTAGTTTTGGTTGGTTTAGTTTCGGATTTTAGGTGGAGTAATGTGTCTTTTCTTTCTTTGTAAACTTCTCCTCTCGTTCGGATCCAACGCCAACTCGCACTGTTCCCCCATTTCAATTTTTGCTCGTATTTTGAATAGGGTTGGACAAGCGGGCGACCGAGAACGCCGTCGTCAACAACAAGGTCACCGCCAACCTCACCGCTGTCATCAAAGAGGTATCTTTTCCCGTTCGAGTGACTCGCGCTTGTCGGATTCGATTTGATGGTTTTTCATAAAATTCGTTTGTTGATGATGTGTTTGTGGATTTAGGTGTTTGGGATTGATTGTGTTTGTATTTTTCTGGATTTTTAGTTCGGAATTGTGGATTGATATGGATTAGAAGCGGGTTTTGGCAAAATGGACATGTTGTGTGTTCTCCCAAGTTTGTTCTCATCTCTGATTTGAGAATATGATTTGGAATAAAGACAGAAAACAAATAAATATTCGCTTTAACTTTGTAAGAGTTCATTATCTAGTTCAGAACTTCAGATGCAATTCATAGAAAAAATAGTTTTGTCTTTTTTTATCATGTAGTTTTTTTTACTTTTACCATGCAGTGTGTAGTATCATTTATATTATCGTTGTCATAATAGCAGCGTAGAGAAAATGGCTTTAATTATCATGATCTGGCGCATGCAACATGATGATTGTTTGGTGTACTGGCATGTTTATCAATGGTTAATATTTTTTTTCTTAGTACGGATTCATGTTGCCCTCTAACACCCAAGCACTATTATTGCAAGTTCGCAGCAAACAAACTGAAGGGTTTGTGTTGCGTGCATTGTTTATTTTTGTTGATAGTTGTTGGAGATTTGTGATGCATTTGGTTGTTAATTGTGTGAAATTGATTTTTTTGGCATGTCGGATTTGGTGTTGGTTATTTATGATTTGTTTGTGGTCTTGTGTTGGTTGAAAATCATTTAGTTTGTGATTAAATGCATGGTTTGTTTTTGTATGTGGTTTATGTGTTGTCTGATTAATCAATTACCAGTCAAGTGTGGTTTAGATCTATCTATATTTGGCAGATTCGAGGGAGGACGCGCGTTCGAGAAGAAGGAGGACGTGCGTTTGCTGGTTCGTGATTCCACTCATTTTGTCTCTTAGTTTGAATTGTTGTTAGTAATTTTTTCATTGTGTGTTGAAAACTGATGCATTGTAATATGTTTGGAAGAAATATAAATATATAAGTAATAAATTGTATGTTTGTGTCCACTTAGTTATGTATTTGTTAATAATCGTTGTTAATGGAGTTTGTTGGTAGCTTGCTCATGAGATAACTAAGTCCACAGATAACATGTATTAAGGACTAGCCTTTAGCTATTTATTCTTTAATCAAGAAGCCAATTTTGTTATGTGGAAAATGTGAACATATGACTAAAAGTAAACATGTGTTGTGTTGAAGTTTGAATGGTTTGGATGTAGTGTGTTTGTGATGAATTGGGTGGAATTGAGATCAAGTTTATATCGTATACTGTTATAAAATTTTCTTGTTAATTCCAGGATTTGAAGATTTTTACATAGTTAATTTTAGGGGAGGTTCTGCCAAAATTTCCAAAAATATATAATCTCAATTGTTATTAATAACATGATATTTTAAAATAATAACTTAAATTTTATATTAAAATGACTATAACTTAGATCATGTAAAAAACTTATGTTTAATTAGTTTAGTGAGTTCATACATTTATTTATGTTTATATGTTTAGCTTAGTCAAATGTTTATTTATTTATTTATGTTTATTTATGCTTAAAACAATTTATTTTGTTTAGTTAACTCATTGCCCCCATTAAGCAACTTGACATTTAATAACCTAAAGCAAAAGATTAGACAATATTGCTAAGTCATTCATCATATAGGATTTGCATTCATCGTATTTATTATTTATTTTACGATTTCTGTCGTAGATTGCTGGTGTAAGGTACATAATCTCTTTCACTCGTCATTCATTAGAAAGCACACAGTAGTTAGTAGGACTTGCATTGGAACAAGAGTGAGGTGAGTGTTTGTTTGGTGTGTTGTTTGTTAGATTAAGGTATGAAAAACACTTAGGGGGCAGTCACCTATAGGAGATGAGGTGGGGGATTTCATCACCCTTTCCTTGGCCCAAAACCACTTAATAAAAGAGCCTTAATAAAATCAATTAAACGTTGGCCCCTTGGATTTCCGGGCGCATTAAAGAGAGGAAACCGTTTAAGACCGTTATGGCTTGAACGTCATTGCCCATCTAGTCTCGCTGAGATTTTAGGAACCTCCGGGTTCTTGATTTCCTACTATTTAGTGGTCCTCAATGTTTACGACCATTTCGGCCTGAACGTCGTTGCCCATCTAGTCTCCCTGAGATATTAGGGACCTCCAGCTTCTTGATTTCCTACAGATTAGTGGTCCTCGGTGGGACCTCGAAGTTAGGCGTCGTCTATTACTAAGGACCTATAGTGGACTTTAGGCTTGTTTTGGCGTTGATTGCTTAGTTAAGTTTCTAACCTTCCTTATTCCCACGCTAGATTAAGGACTTCACCTCCTCTCCTCTGAGTCATTCTTTTCTCATCTTAATGTCTCTGAATCTTCTCATCTACGAACACATTCTTTTAAATTGAAATTTTATTTATTTCCTGCAATAATAACTATCATTTTTGTTAATGTTTAGATTGAGATGGATCGAGACAGGATTGTTTCGAACAGATTGAATGATGAGTATGAGAACAGAGTGAATATGTTCTTAGAGGTTGCCAAAAAACATTCAAAAAATAAAAGACGACATGGCATATTGTCCGTGCAATAAGTGTCATATTATGTCAGTGATGACTTTTCAGAAAATGAAAGATCATTTGTTTGAGAAAGGTTTCGACCCAAATTACAGACGGTGGATATGACACGGCGAAAATGAATAATTTAGTCGTTCCAAGAATGACGGAGACAACGTTAGTGTGGAAGATCACTTAGAGGAAATGGTTCAGGATATGACTGAAAAGTTTTCGTCCAACCCCGATTTACTTGGTAGTTTGTTGAGTGACAATGAGAAGCCGTTGTATAAGAGTTGTACCAAATTCACTAGGTTTTCAGCGGTGTTGAAGTTGTACAATTTAAAAGCAGGAAATTGTTGATCGGATGTCAGTTTCACATCAATGTTGAAGTTATTGAAAGAGATGCTTCCAGATGATAATGAGTTGCCAGATAAAACTTATGATGCTAAGAAAGTGTTGTGTCATATGTGAATGGAACATAGGAAGATACATGCATGCCCGAACGATTGTATATTGTATAGGGGTGAGTTTGAAAATTTACATTCATGTCCCAGGTGTAATGTTACACGACACAAAATGAAACGTAGTGGACCGAACCGCAATGAAAAGGTTGATGAGATGAAAATCAAAGGACCTCCTGCTAAGATTTTGTGGTATCTTCTGATAATACCAAGGCTTAAACGTTTGTTTGTGTGTAAGGAGGATTCCAAGAACATGACATGAGCAGTTGCTACGTCATCCTGCAGATTCACCTCAGTGGAAAAAAGTAGATTTCGACTTTCCTGTGTTTGGTGAAGAATCCAAGAATGTACGACTTGGACTCTGTACGGACGGAATGAATTATTTCGGTAGTTTAAGTAACATTCACAGTTCTTTCCGTACAAACGAGCGAACGACAAAAGTAGTTGGAAAAAAAGATCCATATTTTTTGATCAAGTAGTTGGAAAACTTTAGAAGTTAAACATTGTATTGATGTGATGCACGTAGAGAAAAACATTTGTGATAGTCTTGTTGGCACTCTGTTGAACATAACTGGTAAAACCAAAGATGGATATAATGCAAGACTTGATCTTGTTGATCTTGGTATACGAGCAATGTTGGCACCAGAGAAGAAAGGAGACCGGAATTACTTATCTACAACTAGTTATACATTGTCTAGAAAGGTTCTCCTACCCGTCGTAGGACCGATTCTTCCCCGGAGACCACTCCTCCAGTGCAGCCAATGTTCCACCCCGATCGACAATATGATTTCGTGGCTCATTCTCGAGAATCGGCCCTCGTCGGCGGTCCCTCGTTTGGAAAGTTCGAGGATGGATCTAGATGTGATTTATTTGTCGAAGACCCTGATCAAAGATTGGTGGGACTCGGGAAAGTTTATAACATCTCCAGACACCACTTCAGAGAGGTGGGAGAAGGAGAAGTGAAGGTTGCAGTGGGGAGTTGCTTAGATGCTGGTGCTTTGGTGCCATTTCTGGAAGAAGAGATTGTTACTCTCGGCGATGCTATCAGTGGGTTCGTGAGGTGACCTAGTTATTTAGTAGAGCTAAATGACAAACATGAGGTATACTTTAATTTCGAAAGACTTTAAATTTCAAATTTGTTAACAATTGTATTTTTAACGGTTGTATATATATTTGTAAGGTGTCAAGCCCCGGAGCAAAGGGTCAAACAACCAATCTCCGATCAACATTAATTTGCTTCCAAGTAGGTGCAAAATGTTGTATCAATGTATGGTAAGTAGGGAATCACAATCCTTAAGTAGCTGGGATTTGGAGGAGGGGGATAAAGGGTTGCCTACGGCTTTGTACGTCACCAAAGAGGATATCATGCAGTTCTTGGCGATGGATTCATTGTGTATCATGATTATCGACGTGCAAGTGAAGTAAGTGTTTTATTTGGTATAAAATGAAATGTATTGAATAATTTTATCGAAACTGTAATAAAGTATAATTTTTACTCTTGTAGAGATCTTTATGACGCCAGAAGGTCAGTCTTTCCCGACGATCAAGTATTTGGATTTATCAGTTTATTTACATATATAAACGGGAATGACGATAAATCGGGTCAGCTTGGGACTCTCATGAAAGAAGAAGACAAAAGATATTATCTGCTCCCTTATCATGAGAGGTAAACTTTGTAATTCAAAGTAGAATTTTATTTTGTAATAAGCTTCTAATTATATATATAACAGGGCTCATTGGATGCTTGTCGTTGTATGCCCCACGACTAATTCGGCACATTGGTTTGATCCGTTGGGGTCGAATAAACCAAGAGACTCAATAAAGAAACTTCTAAATTTGTAAGTTCATTTTAGTTATCGTATTTGTAATTCGTGGATTTTTATTAGTATTATTGAATGAAGGTTTAACTTGTGCTACTCAGGGCAATTAAGGTTTACAGAGCTTTAGGCGGCAGTAGAACAACCACAAAAGCAGGAATAACATGGCATGGAATGAGAGTATGTTATCTCTCATTTTTGTTAATTAAGTTAGGAACATATATTTAGCAAATTTCTATGTTTTTAGTACCAAAGCAGGTTGGAAATACGGAATGTGGTTACTACGTGATGAGATACATTGAGGAAATCCTCAAATTGGCAACTCAAGACGTATGCCTATCCGAGGTAATATGGATCGTTATTCACTTGTATAGTTGTAGTTTCAATATTTAGATATTAAAATTTTTACTTGTATTTTGATAGGTCTTCCCAAAAAGTAGTGATCCCTTCTCGCAACAGGAGCTCGATGAAACTCGCGACCGATGAGCTCGCTATTTTATCAGACACATGTTGATGAACTAAGAGGTTCTCCTGTCACTAGCATTTTTTTGTAATTTAGTTAACAAGTTCCCTTGTATTACAAACATACAATTTATGCCTTAGTATAATCGCCTCAATTTTAGAATGAATGTCAATTATTTATGTATGAATTAATTCCAAGTGTGTTGAATGATTGTGTATGCTTGTATGTTTGTGTTTGTGTTTGTGCTTGTATGTACATGTGGATGAAAGTGTGTAAATATTTGTGAACGAATTTGGTGCAAGTTGTATGTACACGAATTACAAATACGATGACTAAATACAAGTGTGCATGGTGCTTTTTTTTGTCCAGGTTTAAGAATAGACGTCGGAATTTAGTATTAGCCGACGTCTATTCCTCTAAAGAAAGGAATAGACGTCGGCTGTATGTATCCGACGACGTCTATTCTTAAAGAATAGACGTCGTCTGTTATTTCACCGACGTCTATAGCTAATGAATAGACGCTGGTCCTATATAAGGGCCGACGTCTATTCTCTAAGTATAGACGTCGACTTCTACATACAGTCGACGTCTATTCTTAAAGAATAGACGTCGGATTTAGCACGTCTAGCGTCTATGTATAGACGACGACGTACACATAGACGTTGGATCTGGGAATGCTGATATCCGACGTATATACCCTCGTGCATCCGACCTATATTCCCTTTTTCTGTAGTAGTGACAGTATATTTGACCAATTGTTGTCCACCTCCTACGCAAACGACATCCTCCGCCGGCCTTAGCCCCTCAACGACCGCAACCTCTCCTGGCCAGCCACTTCATTGCCGGCAATGACTTCCTCCTCAGCAACTAATACATAATCAAAAACGAATTTTTTGATGGTTAACGATTCAATATTTCATTTTTTATGGTTGTGATTGTTTGTTGTTCTGTAAATATTTTGGTAACACACATAAATATGTAAATTTTTTGTGGTGTGTAGTTAGTTTCTAAGCTAGCCCTACAATGTCCACTTCTATGATCAAAAGAAGAAGACTAAATTGTTTAATTAAAAATCAACTTACAAGGGAGATGTACCAACATTTATGCCAAGGGTAAACTCCAAAGCCTAATATGCAGTTGCACCATTAGAGTCAACACTTCAATTAAGGTAAGAAACGAAACTAAGTCAATAGGATAAAAATCAACTTACAAAGGAGATGTACCGACATAAGGCCAAGGGTAAACTCTAAAGCCTAATATGCAGTTGCACCATTAGAGTCAACACTTTAATTAAGGTAAGAAACAAATCTAAGTCAATAGGAATGCCATTGGCATTAGGACAAGGGCAAAAGCGCACAACTTAGTGATGACTTCTCTTTCGTTCGATATATTCCCAGTAATAACATATTTTGTAATGTACCAAAATAGATGCACACTGGAAAATGTTTTTGCTTTTGTTCACTACGAAATAAATAAAATTGTGGATAAAATTGTGGTAATACACATAAATCCGTACTAAATGTTTCGGTGTACTTAGTTTCTAAGCTAGCCCTACGAGGGCCACTCCTATGATAGAAAAAAAAGGACATTGACAAATAAAAATTCAGCCTATTGCTTGGAGTGGTTTTTTTCTTTGTAGTGAAACATTTAGCTGAAGGCACCTAACAATATATTTCACACCCCCAAACTCAACTTCTATTGACATCCGTTTCATATTTAAAGGACACGAGCCATATCCTGATACCCGAATAAGGAATTTCGAACAAATGGTTGTATGGCCTTGAACATGAACAGAATCAATGGTTGTATGGCCTTGAACATGAAGAGAACAAATGGTTGTATGGCCTTGATTATCCCTAATCAATCTCGTTGACATACAAAATTAAATTCTGTTGACATTCATTTTTAATGTTGTTACGAAAAAAGGCATCCTCGTTGGAAATTCGTTTAAATTTGTTAAGGCAGAAAAAACAAGGAAAAATGGTCGACCGGTGTGGGACTCCATTTGACCAATTTTCCAGGAGCTTTTAGAGGGGAAAACCGGTCCATCGGTGTTGGACACCGTTCGATCAAATTTTTTAGACACTTTTGGAAATGAAAAATGGTCACATGTGTTGGACACCGTTTGACCGAATTTTCCATGGACTTTTTGGAGTTCATCAACGGTCGGCCGATGAGGCATGCTGGTCGATCGGAAAGCTGTGAGAGCTGAAGATAACCAAAATCACACAGGCACTCTCCTTCAGAACAGACCCTCAACAGTGAACGGTGAGTTATTTAAATTTGAAATTAATTACTACTTAATCATGTCAAACTAATTAATATCAGGTTTATGTTCTTATTTCTATAATAAATCTCTACTGTTCAGATCTACCAATTCTACTTATCCATCATTTTTCTACTGCATATTATACTGTTTTAAAACTATTTCTACTGTTTGAATTATTTTTAATATTTCTACGGCCCATGTTCTTGTTAATATTCCGTTAAATGTGTAAAATGAAAACGACATATCATGTTTTACCTTATATTTTGCCAAATAAGTTTTACATTCTTATACTCTATTTTTTAATGATTATTTTGAAGAAGAAAAAATCCATCCTAAAACTTGTTTTACGAAAGGATTAGAGGTGGATGGTGGAAGTTCAGATGTAGGTCTCTATCTTGTTTATTAAAGATTGAGTGGTCCCCTATGCAGGTCAATTAAGCTCCCCTAATGTTGTGCTACATATATCAACCCATCTTCTATATATACGTAAACATTCGAACACAACCCTTCACCTTCTCCACATCGATTGGGTGTCATTTGATTTACAATGGAACTCACTCGATTCCTCTCCTCCTCAACTTTTGCGCTTGTTGCACTCCTATTGTTGCATGTCAACCCATGCATATCACTAGAAGTTGGTAAGCATGTGATTTATTCATCATGTGACACTCGTGTTTTCTCTATTGAACACCAATTGGTTTTGAAATAAATGTTTGTGGATTATAAATGTGTGTTCTTGGGTGTTGAATACAGAGTTCAGCTATGAAATGGACAGCCATATCGGCCCCCAATGTTGGGGTTCGATACGCGAGGAGTGGGCGGCATGCGGCAATGGCAAAATGCAGTCGCCAATCGACATCTTGGACGAGAAGGTGGTGGTGCTACGCACGCTTGGGCAGCTTCGCCGGAGATATGTCCCAGCACCGGCCATTTTGGTCAATAGTGGCTATGACATCTCGGTACATGTTTGCTACCACGATCGTGGTTGAGGCTAATAGTTGAAGTAGGCTTTATGGAATGTTGAAGATTTTTCTTCTTCTTATAAATAGATTTTATAATTCTTATCAATTCCTTTGCTATTGTTCTAAAATCCCTGTTATTACACAAAATCCATACATAATTAAAATCAAACAAATTGACATCAATGGATGGTTGGAGGATTTTTAGGAATAATAATAATAATATTATTATTATTAAATCAAGGTAGTGCCTTCCTTATGGCAAAAGTAGCCCGAAATTGAAGGGTACGTAATATATAAGATATTTTGAAATTTCTTGAAAGATTAATTATTTATGGTTTGTTTGATGAACGCAGGTGAAATGGGAAACTGGGGCTGGAAGCTTTATTTTGAATGGGAAGAAATACACCCTCAAGGAATTGCACTGGCATTCTCCTTCAGAACACACCCTCAACGGCGAACGGTGAGTAATTTAAATTACAAATTAATCACTACTTAATCATATGTCAAACAAATTAATATCACGTTTATGTTCTTATTTCTGTAATAAATCTCTACTGTTCAAATCTACTAAGTCTACTTATCCATCATTTTTCTACTGCGTATTATATTGTTTTAAAACTATTTCTACTGTTTGAATTATTTTTAATATTTCTACTGTCCATGTTCTTGTTAATATTCCGCCATTTCTATGTTAATTATGAATCCACTAGATATGCTTTGGAGTTACACATGGTCCACGAGAGTGCTGATAAGAAGATTGCAGTGTTAGGGGTCCTATACAACATTGGCTGCCCAGAGCCATTTCTTCAGGAGGTTATAAATCCCTTTCATTTGGTCTCACTCATTTTTTATTCTTCCAACTTGTTCAGATTATGCTAAAAACATCATGGTATTCACGTTCCAATTTCCTAATGTCTTGACATCATTATACCTACATCTCGCAAAAATAGTAGATAAGTCACTCAAAAATCACACAAACCGTTTTAGGAATGGGAATGAAGTTGAAGTACTGTACAACCGTACATGTGATGACACGTTAATTTGGAGGCTATATTGATATAAATAAAACAAAAATGGAAGGCATAAATGCAAAAATAAAATAAATTACACCACTTATTTTCTATTAAACTATACAAGACATGCATCATTTGCAAACTAATTATGAACTTTGTGATTTACTTGAGTTCAGTTAGAGCCCCATATCCGTGGCATAGCGGTCAGGCCCCACGACGAAAAGAAAGTTGGCTGCTTGGATCCAAGTCACATTAACTTAGGTAATGGGAAATATTACAGATATATGGGATCTCTCACCACCCCTCCATGCACTGAAGGTGTCGTCTGGACACTCATAGAACAGGTTTGTTTGCTTCATCGTTTAATTAACTTGTCTTTGATTAATTAGTAACCATAATACGATATTATCTTCTATATACATGATTTTGGCTTTCCATATTATAGGTCGGAACCGTGTCCGAGGAGCAACTTAAACTTCTACGTGATGCCGTTCCTGATGTAAGTTACTTTCAGTACATCCAGCTTTATTATATATAATTGTGTCTACGAAATTATAAACTATTTTGTGATTTTTTTTTTGTGTGTGGAGAATGCAAGGCCCACCCAAGCAACGAATGGAAGAGATGTCTATCTTTATCATCCATCTGATAAAAAGCCATAAGGAATGTGACATCGTGAATAAGTTTAGTGCTAGATGTTAATCAAATAATCATGTGATTCCCAAGTCAATAAGATGTTGTGCTGAACTATCTTTGAATGAATAAAATTGTGCTCTTATCATCAATTGTGGGATTGTTAATTTCCTCTGCCTCAATATCTTTTCCCCTGAGGTTGTTTTGGATGCTGCTAAGGAGGCCATTCCTCCCGATTAGACTTTGTCTAAATACGCAATTCTACCACTGTAAAACAGTGAGGTTGTTTCCGAGGTTGTTTCCGATTGACCCAAATGATGCAAATGTAAACTGACCATCTGTGATTTCATAATAAATAAGAAATACAGATCATTTAAATAAATATTTTATATAGTTCATGATGCTCCAAATGCCAAAAAACAACTTAATCTTTGATACAGTTAAAATCGTCACTGAACGTTTTAGCCACGGTAAAAATCCATCACTAAAGCCTATCATCCGTTGCAATACACTTTTAGCCACGGATAATTTCCGTCTCTGTTTCCGCGGTCACTAAATCCAATTAGCGACGGAAATTGTGACGGATAGGAACCGTCACATGTTAGATTTGGAGGGAAGAAATGGCGGGAAAAAAACTTTTAGCCACGGATAATTCCCGTAGCTAAATGGTTTATTTGCTAAAAAAATCCAATATTCATCCCTAATCCTAAACCGCATCTCATCCCAAGTTCTTCACGATTGACAACCAATACATTCACATATTCATCCATAGCACCACCACGAAGTCATAAACACAAACATTCACGGTACCACCACAAAGACACAAGCACAATAACATCAATGTATCAAAATTATCACAATAACCATCACATAATAAATGTGTTCCTCATGTCTTGTTGGTGTAACTTTTAAAAGAAACTTAAGAATAAAATCAATCATATCCATAATAACATCGGACAATTACATAAAAGAAAATTTAAGAATTAACTTTTGGACAATGATATATAAGTACCATGTGTAGTTGCACTCCAGAATAACATCAATCATGTTTTGAAACCAATTCCACTACCAATTCCTCTACCTCCTAGATGCCATTTTCTGAAATCTGGTCAAAAGAGAGAGAAAAATATGTAAAACTTGAGGTGATAATTAATGGTCTAAAGAAGAATCAGCTATTGGTTTTGGAATTGCTATTTACTATTGGTTTTGGAATTGCTAGATGTTTTGACAAGTGTTTAATGGTAGAATTTAACAAAACATATCCAAGTAAAACGAACATGAAAAGAAATGAGACTTGCCTTTCATACGTAATGCTACTCAGAGTAATGCAGTAGAAACATGAAGTGATGATGCTGCCTTTCGGATGTGATAAAAAAGCAATGACCTTTCATACGTAATGCCGCTCGGAGAAATTACTGGATCACGGAATAACTCAAGAGAAATTTTGCAGCACAAATAATCGGGAATCTACAACAAGAACAACCAACCATAATTTCAGAATAGTGCATGTATCACTATGATAATAATAAAAATTAGCCGGCTTGGGTTGGTATGGGAATCAACCTCTGCTTCCTTTTCTTGATTTCCAATTTGTTGAAAGCCTCAGAAAGGTGCTCCAACTTTTGTGCTGCAGCTTCATCTTGTACATCATCATATCTTAGACGGTAACGCTCCTTCAGAGCCTGCTCACACTCTTCTCTGAAATGTAAAAAAACTATATATATATATATATCAGATGAATACAATGAGAAATAGGCAAATATCAAGTTTGCATGTTCTCCAATTTAGTAGACCAATAGCTTTAATCCACAATTTTGGTTGTTACATCGAGTGTTCTCCAATCTAGTAAATCACTTGCTTTTACCCACACAAATTTGTTTTATGTCAAATATAACCCCAAGTAAAAAAAATTAACACAAAGAGAATCAAAAACAAAATTAATCAATTTAAACAGCAGTCTCACTTCTGAGAGTGATTCAAACATACTTCAAAATAAACACTCCATTTTCATATTTTTTTAACTTAAACAAAAAACAAATTTATTATCCTTGAAGATCTTCTATTCTTCCATAATTTGGTTTGCGAACACTAAAAATACACACACAAAAAGGAAAAAAGATGTTTTCTTACTTGTTCACAATTGAAACATCTCTTGTTTCAGACAAATCTCCAGCAAGTCTGAGCGTCTTCTCCTGGTTCAAAAGTGACTTTATCGAAGATTCCATATCCCCCTCGTAGAGCACAAATGAAAATATCCATAGGCATAAGTTCGAAAACAAACACCTAAACCTAATTAGTTTGTAGCCCTCACAAAAGCCAATAAACACAGGATTTAAACAAAAATAAGTGATAAACAACTCGAACTGTATGCCTGACAAAAATAAGCAAACTTAAGGAACTTGGGCAGCTAAATTACAACTTCAAGAAATTAAAACCTTAAATAGAACAATTGTGAAAAAAGAACTAGTGCTAATGAGAATCTAAACTCTTAACATAAAATCAAAATAAACACTAAAGGAGTCGATCTTCGTCCTTCGTCCGTTCATTACAAACATAAACCTTAAATTCCAGCAAAACACTTAACCCTCACAACATTCCAAACTCTAATCCAACAAATACCGCAACCAACCAACCAAAATCAAATCTAACCCTAAAATCAAACATTTAGGACAATTTTACCCAAAAATTAGGGAAGAAGAAGCCAGTGGTGTAAGAAGCATCGAGGGAGAAGGAAGTGGTAGTCGTAACGACGAGGAGCGGTGGTTGCAGTCGCAACGACAAAGAGCGGCAATGGGAACCGCGACGGCGAGGAGTGGCGGTGGCAGTGGGAGGCGGCGATTTTAGGGTGGGAGACACGTTTTGGGGGTTTGGGGATATGGTTGGGTTCGGGTGAGGACTGAGGAGTCAAGGTTTTTTTTAACATTTGGGGTTAACTTTTTAGCCACGAGACTTAACCGTGGCTGATTCTTTCTTATTCATTGCTGATTCATCTGTCACTGACGGATCTTACAGTCACGGATAGACCTACCGTGGTTGTAGGTCTAGTTTCTTGTAGTGTTTGAATTACAAAGTTTACCTCTCATGATAAGGGAGAAGATAATATCTTTTGTCTTTTTCTTTCATGAGAGTCACAAGCTGACCCGATTTATCGTTATTCCCGTATATATATGTAGATGGATTGATAAATCCAAATACTTGATCGTCGGGAAAGACTGACTTCGGGCGTCATAAAGGTGTCTACAAGAGCAAAAATTACATTTTATTACAGTTACGATAAAATTATTCAATACATTTCATTTTATACCAAAGAAAACACTTACTTCACTTGCACGTCGATAATTATGATACACAATGAATCCATCGCGAAGAACTGCATGATATCCTCTTTGGTGACGTACAAAGCCGAAAGCAACCCTTTAGCCCCCTCCTCCAAATCTCAGCTACTTAAGGATTGTGATTCCCTACCTACCATAGATTGATACAACATTTTGCACCTACTTGGAAGTAAATTAATGTTGATCGGAGATTGGTTGTTTGACCCTTTGCTCCGGGGGCTTAACACCTTACTGATATATATACAACCATTAAAAATACAATTGTTAACAAATTTGAAATTTAAAGTCTTTCAAAATTAAAGTATACCTCATGTGTGTCGTTTAGCTCTACTAAATAACTAGGACACCTCACGAACCCACCGATAGCATCGCCGAGGGTAACAATCTCTTCTTCCGGAAATGACACCAAAGGTAAACTCAAGGCATTAAAAAATAAAAAGTCAAGACATTAAATGGTTATTACAATGTATTACAAGAAAATTTGCACATTTACTGTATTTTTTCCTAAATGAATTTTCAATCCATATACCTTCACCGTGGTCATCTCTAAACATATAAGTATCAACATTTATTTCCTCGTCTACTGAGTTTAACTCATGTGCTTGCTTAGAGAAAGGTGGTGTCTCTTCATACTCGATCAGACTATCACCTGATACAATTTTTGGAATCTTCAAAGACTATGTAGAAAGAATATACATTGATATCATAATCATTGTAACTTATAACAACAGAATGCGGGACCATAAGCAACCACTGTATTGTCTCAAAACATCACGCTTGTAAGCCACATTTTTGAACTAAGAGATGAAATTTTTATTGTGACTATTTATTACTTGTTGACCACTCCATAAAGGATTTCTTTCCTTTAGAAACTTCATGTGTTCATTTAGGTAAGGTTGTACTTCATTAGAATTGCACACCACATAAAAATATGTTGTCATTAAATCATCGCCATTTGGATTCAACATTTTCATCCCACGTGTCCATTTACCATTGGCACGTTCATCATGACGATTCTTCGGAAATCCAATAATTTTGGTGTATGCTAGGTATCCAGTGCAAAACTCGATAACCTCCTCAGCTATGTATCTTTCAACAATACTAGCATCTGGTCTTTGACGGTTTTTATAATAACCTTTAAACACTTTCATATAACGCTTGAAAGGATACATTCACCTTAAAAAAATGGTCCACACAATTTAACTTCTCTAACCAAATGAATAACTAGATGAATCATAATGTCGAAAAAAACAGATGGAAAGAACATCTCCAACTGACATAATGTCACCACAATTTCATTCTGCAACTTATCTAACTGCATGGGATCAACCACTTTTCTGCAAATCTTATTGAAAAAGGAACACATCTTTATTATTGCATGTCTAACATCTTTCGGTAATATGGATCTCAGAGCTACATTTAACAACTGCTTCATGAAAGTGTGACAATCGTGATACTTAATTCCCATAAGTTTCAAATCCTTCATAACAACAAGACCACTGATATTTGAAGAATAACCTTGTGGACCCTTACATCGTGCAAGCACTAACAGAGAATTTTTTTCTCCTTTCTAAACAATGTATAACTAGCTGGAGGTAAGTAATTCCGGTCTCTTTTCTTCTCTGGTGCCAACATTGCTCGTATACCAAGGTCAACAAGATCAAGTCTTGCATTATATCCATCTTTTATTTTACCAGGTATGTTCAACAGAGTGCCAACAAGACTATCACAAACGTTTTTCTCTAGGTGCATCACATCAATACAATGTCTAACTTCTAAAGTTTTCCAGTAAGAGAGATCAAAAAATATGGATCTTTTTTTCCAACTACTTTTGTCATTTGCTCGTTTGTACGGTTTTCCAAATTCACATTCAACGTCCATTACACGTTCGTACACCTTTTCGACGTTGATTTCAACTGGCGGATTCTGAAAGTCCAATTTTCCGTTAAATACCTTCTTCAACCTACGATAAGGGTGGGAGTTCGGCAAAAATCTCCGATGACCAAGATAGACTGTCTTAGAACCATTAACTAGTTGCAAAGAACATGTATTCTCTTTGCAAATTGGACAAGCTTTGTGACATTTGACTGAATATCCAGACAGATTAGCATAAGCTGGAAAGTCATTAATCGTGCAAAATATCATTGCCCGCATTATGAACGACTCCTGGCGATAAGAATAAAAAACTAGCTCGTCGTCATCCCACAATCTCTTTAGGTCATCAATTAAAGGTCTTAAATACACATCAATGTCATTTGCAGGTTGTTTCGGACCAAAAATCATTAAGAACAACACAATATATTTGCGTTTCATACATAACCACGAGGGCAGATTGTAAATAACAAGCAGAACATGCCACGAACTGTGAATGCTACTCAAACTACCGAAAAGATTCATCCATCCATACAGAGTCCAAGTCATACATTCCTGGATTCTTCACCAAACACAGGAAAGTCGAAATCTATTTTTTTCCATTGAGGTGAATCTCCAGGATGACATAGCATTTGATCATTTGGTTTCTCACGATTAGCATGTCATGTCATGTTCTTGGAATCCTCCTTACCCGCAAACAAACGTTTAAGCCTTGGTATTATCGGAAGATACCACAAAATCTTAGCAGGAGGTCCTTTGATTTTCATCTCATCAGCCTCTTCATTGTGGTTCGGCCCACTGTGTTTCATTTTGTATCGTGAAACATTACACCTGGGACAATCATGTCGTTGTCACTATCATATTATGACACTTATTGCATGGACATATTATGACATATAATGACACTTATTGCAGGGACAATAGCCATGTCGCTGTCATTCGTTTTTTTAATGTTTTTTGGCCACCTCTAAGAACATATTCACTCTGTTCTCATACTCATCACTCAATCGGTTTGAAAGAATCCACTCTCGATCCATTTCAATCTAAAAATTAACAAAAATGATAGTTATTATTAAAGGAAATAAATAAAATTTCAATTTAAAAGAATGTGTTCGTAGATGAGAAGATTCATATACATTAAGATGAGAAAAGAATGACTCAGAGGAGAGGAGATGAAGTCCTTAATCTATCGTGAGAATAAGGTTAGAAACCTAACTAAGCAATCAAGGCCAAAGAAGCCTAAAGTCCATTATAGGTCATTAGTACTAGACGACGCCTAACTTCGAGGACCCACCGAGGACCACTAGTCTGTAGGAAATCAAGAACCCGGAGGTCCCTAAAATCTCAGGAAGACTAGATGGGCAACGATTTCCAGGCCGAAATGGTCTTAAACATCGAGGACCACTAGTTTGTAGGAAATAAAGAACCCTGAGGTTTCTAAAATCTCAGGGAGACTAGATAGGCAACGACGTTCAAGCCATAACGGTCTTAAACGGTTTCCTCTCCATAATGCGTCCGGAAATCCTAGGGGCCAACGTCTAATTGATTTTATTAAGACTCTTTTATTAAGTGGTTTTTGGGCCAAAGAAAGGGTGATGAAATCTCCTACCTCATCTCCTATAGGTGACTGCCCTAAGTGTTTTTCATACCTTAATCTAACAAACAACACACCAAACAAACACTCACCTCACTATTATTCAAATGCAAGTCCTACTAACTAATGCGTGCTTTCTAATGAATGATAAGTGAAAGAGATTACGTACCTTTACGCCAGCAATCTACGACAGAAATCGTAAAATAAATAACAAATACGATGAATGCAAATCCTATATGATGAATGACTTAGCAATATTGTCCAATCTTTGCTTTAGGTTATTAAAGGCCAAGTTGCTTAAGGGGCTCAATGATTTAAACATTATAATATTTCTAAATAAAAGAATCTCTAAAGCATAAATAAATATTTAACTAAATAAAATAAATCGAAAAGGTCCTACAAATATTTAACTAAATAGACTAAGACTAAGATCAGTGCAAAATAAGCAATACTCTTGACATTTCTTAACAGCAACAAACATAGATTACACATTATAATTTAACCATTTCGTTTAAAGTTGTTTTTATGACTAAAGAGATTATTGACAAATCATATAAACCATGACAACTAATTTCCATATCGAGTTTTAATTCTCACTGTCATTTAGTGAACACTAAATGTAATTTTTTGTGTTGACTTTTCTGATTTTTAAGTTATTTAAAATTATTTAAAATAGCGAGTCAAATTATTTAAAAGTTGAACAACAATTCAACAATACAGACCATCAAACATCCACCAAAAAGCTTAATAATAAACCCTAGTCACCAAAACAGCTTAACCTTCCCACAATAACAACAAACTCCACCGAACCAAACAACCCAACTGTTTTAAAAAAAATCCACACTTCCTCCAAACCAAAACAGTTGAATGGTCAAAAAATAACATGGTCTTTGACAAAAGCTGCATTTTCAGAAAATAAAATTTTTAAACCTAAAATGGTGTTTCAATAACATAAAAAATGCATTACTTTTGTTTGCTGAAAATACATTTTTCAAGAAATGAGTTACATTGTCTCTGCTTCATCCCTAAAGTTTTAACAAAACCACAATTTTCATCCAAAATCGTCATTTTCAAATAAAAAAAGACATTATTCAAATTGGATGACAACTTGTGAAATCAAATTTCCAAAACCTTCGGTTACCCAAATGTATTGATTTCTAAGAAACGAGATCAAACAACCTAAAACCATGTGTTTGTTTAAAAAAACAAAGTCCAAGAAGAAGAAGAAGTGTTACCGTAAGAAGAAGTGTCGAGGAGAGAATGGAGGACGGGAGGAGAGGGCCGGAGAACGGGAAGAGAGGTTGGGACGTCACTACGGTGCCGGAGGTTGCTGCAGATCGGTCGGAGATCGGTCGCGGAGGAGGGTTCGGTCGGGGGTTTTGTCGGCTAGGGTTTCTTCGGGGGTTTTGTCTGGAACAAATGAAAAACAAACATAACTATCTGGAATTAAAGACCTATAGACATCAGTTGTTGATACAGGCAATGTCTATGGCACTCAATAGACGTCGGCTGTTGTTACAGTCGACGTGTATACCCCAATGGAGAATAGATGTCAGGGTATACATGTCGGGTTTAAAAGACCCAACGTCTATGGCACACAATAGACGTCGGATGTATTAATGGTCGACGTCTATACCTATAGTTGTCGGTCGTTAATATATCTGACGTCTATTAGCCGACGAGTATGAACAATTCTGCACTAGTGATTGAAATATATTAAAAAGCCAAATAAAACCTTTAAGATGTCTGAATCATTCCACCGGACTTTATCTGAACGAAGAAAACCTCCTTTGTCCGAGCAAGTGCAAGTGCCTCCAAAAAATCCATGCAATTCACTGATGTAGTGACGTATAATGCAAAAATTGAACAGTTGCACAAGACTAATCAAATGTGCTTTGACAGTAGTAGACCTTAGGTTAAGCATCGAATTTTAAAAAGCAACATCACATCTAAGTATTGTGTATTCAATTTCCATTCCTAAGAAATATTTCAAAATTCCATTGGTCTTATATGTCAAATTTGGATTTTAGATAGCTTTTGAGTAGATTGATTGCATGATCACTATCAGTGTTGTTTTTAGTATCATCTACATAAACTAGGACTATGGTGATTGATAAGTATCTAATTTATCATTTTTACCTTCACTATTATCTTACTTTTATATTTGCCACAAGATACATGTATATCATGTCAAACTTCAGCATTTAGTACACAAATTGGTTACCTCCAGTTTCCTACATAAGGCATCTACAACTGCATTTGCCTTCCCCGGGTAATAAAATTTAGTGAAGTCATCTACGTTGCCTCATATTCAGTTCTCCACCTTTCTGTGTCGCATAAGTACCCAACTTAAATCAATTCCTGATGCATCACTATAAATCTCAAATCCAGCGCTGCCACTTGGAAGCGTTAGAATAGGTGTTGTTGTCAAAACATCGCTTCAACTCTTGGAAGTTATCCTCACACTTCTGGGACCATTCAAATTTAACACCTTTTCGTGTTTGTACCGTCAAGGGCAAAGCCATCCTGGATGAACTGCCAATAATAATCATGTTGGTCCCACAAAACTCCTGATCTCGGTTACAAGGGTCAGGGTCTTCCATGGTATCACAGCTTCAACTTTTGCCGGATCCACCGAGATTCCATTTTTTGACACGATGTGTCACAGAAAAGCCACTTGCTCCAACCAAAAATTTACATTTCGAAAACTTAGCATAAAGCTTACAATCTCTCAAAACTCCAAATACTATCCTTCCATACCGCTTATATTGTTTTCTATCTGAGGAGTAAAATAAAATATCATCCACAAGACGATAACAAAACAATCGAGGTACAACTTAAATGTCCTATTTATCAAATCCAAATGGTACTACTAGAACTCATAATGTTCGTACCGCGTTCGGAAAGCTGACTTATGAATATCCTCTTCCTTAATCCTTAGATGATAATAACCTGAACACAAATCAATCCTTGAAAATACAATTGCTGATTGCAATAGATCAAAGAGGTCCTCGATCCTAGGTAAAGGATACTAATTTTAACATTAACTTTATTCAACATTCTATAGTCAATGCACATCCGCAAAGACTCATCCTTCTTTTTAACAAATAACATTTCGGCTCTCAAAAGCAATACACTGGGTCGAATAAATCTAGAGTCCAACAATTCCTATAATTGTTTCTTCAATTCAACCAACTCCGCAGATACCATTCAATATGGTCATTTGATTTTGGAGTGGTACTAGTCACCAATCTCTACTAAACTCTAGCTTTCCAACCGAAACTAATATCCTCTAATATCCTTATCTCGGAATCCAAAACTACTAGTGGTTATGAATACATAATAACCCTGGTCCAACAACTTCCGTGTCTTTATTCCCAAAGCAATAATCCAACTTCTCTATTCTTTATTCCTTTGATCAACACATTTGGCTGACCCTCTCTTGGGGTCACAATCTCATGGCAAAGGACTCGACCATCAAACTGTAACAACTAATTCATGCCTAGTATGACATCAAAATCCTCCATCGGTAATAAGACCAGATCTATCATAAATCTTGGTCTTCCGAAATCACATAAATACCATGAAAAAACTTCCCACAATACGCACCTCTCCTATGGGCAAACCAAAACAAAGAAATCACATCAATTTTTTTATATATGTGTGCATGATTTTCTACATGAAATGCATTAATCTATTCATCTACTCCTAATGGTGGTTTCTTGGGACGAGGACACCGGAACCGACCCACTCTGATACCAAATTGTAACGTCCCCGAAAATACAGCGGAAATTAAACTTTTTTAAACACAATGAATTAACTCAAACACCTGAGGACACTACTCAGATCACACAACATAACAAAGGTGCACCAAATACAGGAGTTTGTCAAGAGTATGATTACATTCAAAATGACAAGATGGACTATACACATGTAATCATAACAACCTCAAAATAAGATAGCAGGATCCAATAACAGTGTGCTCGTCCTCAGTCCCCAACCAGTCACTGTCGCTCTGGGCCCGAAAATAAACACAGAATTATTCTTGAGTTTCCATAAGGAAACCCCGTATGCCAAATTCACCTATATGCATATGATAACTGTATTCACAAAACTTAACATGCTAGTATACATGACATATAATACAATAACATAACTTTACTTAACACGATAGAAAACATACATATTATAAATAAATGCGGGCCCTACAAGGTCACCCGTAACATTCAAATGGCTGGATATATCATCAGCCACATACTTTGCCGGAATAATCATCGGCCACATACTTTGCCGAAATATATCATCGGCCACATACTTTGCTGGAATAATCATCAGCCACATACTTTGCCAGAATATATCATCGGCCACATATAAATGAATACATAATCAACATAACATCCACCGAATGATAATGACTCGGTGGTCAACTCCGTCGCTGTCAAGGCTGGGCAACACCCTCACCTCACAGAGTCCATCTACTCTGCCGCCGTAAAGGCTAGGCAGTCTCTCCACACCCCCACAGAGTTGAACAATAACAACAATATATTACTGAAATAACAGCATAAACGGTCGAACTACTTAACATAACCGGTCGACCGAACTTCTTAAACGGTCGAACAAACATATAACATCGGTCGACTGAAACTTCTGAATTTGATTGAATAATATAAATATAATTAGTCAATCACACAACTTTAACGGTCAGACAAAATAACGTAATCGGTCGACCAACATAACTTAAACAGTCGAACAATATCACACTTTCGGTCGACCACTTCAAAACTTAAAACATATTATAATATTCATTTCAACGGTCGAACAACGAAGGGGTCCCGTTCAACCGAAATCTACCAGGGACAACCTAGAATTTCTAGTCATCAATCGGTCGAACGCACTTGATAATCGGTCGAACGATCTACTTAATTATTCAAGTTAACGGTTGAACAACACATTAATTCGATCGACCGTGTCACAATATAAATTCAAACTGTTTTATTTACATTCAAACGGTCGAACGGCAAAGAGGACCCATTCGATCGAAAACCACCAGAGTCTTTATCTTCTTCCCAAATCACGTTTAACCGGTCGACCGCTAAACGCGTCGTTCGACGGGTAAGGGATAAATCTTAACTTTTATACTTCATTCAGTCGACCGAAACCCATACCGGTCGACCATTCTGCCATGTATTTTTAACTGAACTTTACGCCGATGAGAATTCATACCTCCGGCGACCCATCTAAACCCTCACACACCTAGTGTGAGTCACTAATTCGAACTTAACATACCTCTGCTCGTGATAGCAGGAGTTCCACACGATCCTGACAATCTCACCTTCTTTCTCTTCTTCTCTCCTCCGGTGCTCTGACGCAAGTCTTGCCACCTTCTTTGTCTCTCTGCCAGCTCTCCCAATCACTCCACTGAAATTCCTTTCCCATCTACACCCGAACGAAACCTTTTGGGATAAGATTGAGGGAGAACGAGTGTTGCTTTTCTTTTTAAACCTTCCACCTACACAACCTCGTATCAGCTCTTTACACCTCACCTCCTTCAATCCTAAACCAACACCTCATCCGACTTTTTCTCCACGAAAGGTCAACACCCACTTATCATACTTAATCTAATTAAATCTCTTAAATAGGGTGTAGATTTTAAGATTCTAACAAATATAGAAATGTTAGCTACGTATACAACATTTTAAACTGTCATACACATGTATATTTTCAAAATTCTAATCTTACATACTAATAGAAACTCAAACTCTTCCAGATGTGAATCGTTGGAAGAATGATCCCTTGTTTAATGCAAAAGGCTATATGAATTTATAACCAAGGCTTAGGTTATTCAGACATTGTTTTGAATCAAACTCCTTGTTTCGTTTTGTGGAGAGTTACTTTGACACTCCATTTTGATTGTCGAATTTATGTACTTTTTGGCTGCCTCGAGCTCTGATTCTAGACACCCAACACAAGTAAGAGCTTCATTGGGCATCTCCTATTTCTCAAATAGCATCTGAGAAGTTTCGTGCTGATGAACCCCACATTCTGTTCCAGCCCACTCACCCGCTTAATGGCTGCAGAATATTCTGAAGTAGAGACAACTGCTGGGGGAAACTTGTGATGGACGTGGCTCCCATCTTCCCATCAGAAGAGTAACCAGATTCAAGTGTGGTCTCAGTGACTTTCCCCATGACAACCGTCATAGCTCCAGAAATTATAGGTTTAATACTGAAACCTTAGTTTTGGGTAAGATGCCCACAGAAGAGCACTAGGTTACAGTAGGGTATAGGCAACATCATCTTAAAATTCAACTAACAACCAACAATACATGCATGATGTACATGGATTTGGTTGCTAACATGGAATTCACAAGAAATCAAATCTTGCTCTAGAAGCTTAAGAATTACTTTAGGGAATTTTGCTTGGGTGCACTTTTAAAGCATCTTTATTACACATTTGCTCCCCTCTAGTTTCATATTGGCCGTGTAAACACAAATATTTACGTTTATGTACTTCCATCAATTTTCCGTTAGAATCTGTTAGAGAGTATTTATTTGTTGTTATTATTCTAATTCAGATTGTTAGAGATAATGTACACGTGTCCTAAGCATATTGGTTTCTCTGTAACTACTTCTCCAATAAATAGCAACCTAAGGTTCCTCTCCTGATCATGGGGAAACCTTTCTATTTACTCTTGCATCCAACTTGGTACCAGAGCCATTAGTACTTCCCCACCTCTAATCCCCTCTCTAGTTTCCTCTTTTCTACCTCTCTCTCTCTAGTTTCCTCTTTTCTACCTCTCTCTCTCTCTAATGCTTCTCTAGTGTAATCGATCATGGAAGCCTCCGGATCGGCAAGTTCCAGTGGTTTCGCCGGATCCAGCGACTCTGGTGGTGGTGTGTTCTCGCTCTCCGGACCACCGGCGATGATCCACCATCAGATCTTGTGCAAACTCACTACAAGAAATTACCCTCTCTGGAGATCTTAGTTCGTGTCATTACTTCGTGCCTACAATATCACGGGTATGGTTGATGGCACTCGGATGCCTCCCCTAGAGCATATCACGACCTCTAGCAGTGAGATGGTGCCGAATCCAGGCTTCTTCCAGTGTCTCCATAAGGATCAACTCATCATGAGTTGGATTCTTCCAACTGTAACTGAAGCAATCGAGATGCAACTTGTTGATCTCCAGTCGGCAAGAGATGTCGTTCTTGGAGAACTTCTTTTCTACTCAGTTAAGATGTTGTTATTTTCACTATAGAACAGAACTGAATTTGTTGAAGAAAGGGAATCTGAGCATTATAGATTTTATGCAAAAAGTGAAGTCGATTGCCTCCAATCTTGCTACATCTGGTCGGCCGATTGAGGCCGATGATCTTGCTGTGGCAATCCTCAACAGCCTCCCTTCCGACTATGATTATGTGGTGTCCACTCTTACTGGAGCTGCCATCTTACAATGATCTTCTTGGGCGTCTTCTTACTTATGAACAACGACTCCTTCGTAATCAACCTCTAGTTGAGATCTCGACCTACTTGGCACAGAAAGAGAATCATAGGCCTCGTAAGGTCAAGAACTCCAATCTACAAGGGAACCGTGGGCCACCATTCGGGGGGCCTCCCAATGCCCCTCCTTCTGGTCGTGGTGGTCCTGCAGGTTCTTTTGTAGGGGTGCGCTACCAAATCTGCTCGCACCTCAACCATTTGGAAGCCACATGCTATCAGAGATATAATCACACATTCTCAGCAATGCCTGAGGTGAATCTTGTCGAAAATGGTGGTGCGGGTTATGACGACTGGTATGTGAATACATGCACAACACATTACCTCACCAAATCCATAAGGAATCTCGATGTGGCCGTGCCTTATTCTGGTGGTGATGTGGTTCGTGGTGCAGATGGATCGGGTATGAATATTACTCATTTTGGTTCAGCTACTATTCAATCTGGTGTGAGAACTTTTAAGCTTAGTGATGTTCTTCATGTTCCAAGCATTTCTAAAAATCTTGTTTTTGTTCTTCACTTTACTCGTCAACATAATGTCTTCTTTGAATTTCATCCTGAGTTTTTCGTTGTGAAGGATCAGGTTTAGAGGAGTCCACTACTTCAGGGCACTGTTGATGGGGAGTTGTACTTGTTTGATGCACTCTCGAGTGCCTTTCGTCGTGAATCTCCTACTGTTCTTCTTTGCGAGAGAGCTCCTCTCGATAGGTGGCATCAAAGGTTAGGCCATTGTCATTACTCACTTGTTAGACGTGTCATTTCCACTTTTAATCTTCCTCTTACTAATGCAAAGTCTGTCGAGGTTTGTGTTGCTTGTTTACAAGCTAAGAGTAGGCGTCATACACTTCATTGTACTAGGAGCATTAGTTCGCGTCCCTTTGATATCATTCATTCCAATGTATGGCAGTCTCATGTTGTTTCTGTTGACGGATTTCACTTTTTTGTATCTTTTATAGATGATTGTTCGAAATTTGTATGGATATTTCCTATCACGAATAATTCAGATGTGTTTGATGTTTCGTGCTTTTGTCAATACTCAATTTGGACTCCCTATTCGAGTTGTTCACTCGGATTGGGGAGGAGAATATCGCAAGCTACATGTCCTATTCAACAACTTGGTATTCATCATCACATCTCCGCCCCGTATACACCCAAACAAAATGGGGTCGTAGAACGTAAAAACCGTCATGTGGTGGAGATGGGACTTGCACTTCTTACGCATAGTGGTGTGCCTCTGAAATATTGGCCTAATGCTTTCCTTACTGTTCATGTCATTAATAGCATTCCCCCTTCGGCTGGTGGTGATCCCCCTCATGGTGGTGATCATGGGGAAACCTAAGGTTCCACTCCTGATCAATGGACGCCGACCGGATTACTCGAGCTTGTGAGTTTTTCGATGCTTGTGTTTCCCGTATCTTTGCCCCTATAATAAACACAAGTTGGACCCACGTTCGACACCACATATATGTTCTTCTTGGTTATAGTCCTTACCATGCATGTTATCAATGTTTGGATTGCAACCTAGGCAAAATAATGTTGGCAAAGCATGTTGATTTTGTTGAAGATTCTTTTCCATTTTTGAAGGCTTCATCTCAGCCCACAGATCATGGGCCAGATTGTTGGCTTTTTGGCCTTAATCTATATTAATTTTGATGATTAACTAAACTAATCTTAATCAATCAACTTAATAAATCAAAGTGAGCAAACACGATTACATGCATTGCATATATGTTTGTATACTTGCAATCATCTTAATAGGTTGATCAAGACAATCAAGGAAATGAGCATTGGGACAAGGACATCAAGACTCAAGACTTGTAATCAAATCTTTAGACCAAGACATGTAACTTTTATATTTATTGAGTCCATAAGGTTTTATGCAAACTTTAGCACTAGGATTCTGTCCCGTCATTTCTTGGTAAACCAAACCTATTTCAGTTAACCGAACTCTACCTAGTTCGGTCCACCGAACACCTGTCGGATAGCCGAACATTTCCCAACAGTAAAACTTAGGTGTTCTCTGGAATTGCCCCAACGGAAGACCAAACCACCTTCGGTCGACCAAATAGCCCTGGACCGGTTTTGGGCTTTGCTCCAACGGTCGCATTCAAATCAAGTCCCTAGAGCCCAATTAACTTGACCCACTTCGGACGACCGCACATACTTTGGTCTATCGAATCCATATTGGCTAAAGGAGCCCAACGGCTATTTAAACGTGGCACTTTAGCGTTATTGATTAAACAATTTCCCACGCATTGTCAGCGGAATACCCGCGCTACTTCGGTCTACCAAAGTATATACGGTCAACCGAACCTGAGTAGATCAGAGCCCAAACAATTCTACTATCCACCTCGGAACAGTGAACCAAATTTAATTAGGGCTAAATAGATAAAAGCCACTGGTGTTTGGTGAATGGTTATCCGATACATAATCGGTCAACCGAGTTCATAGTTCAGACCAATGTTTCGGACTACCGTGTGGATAACGATCGACCGAATCTGTCTCGATTTCTGGCTGAGCTTAAGTCACATCTTGCTTTCTCATTGATCCATTCCCCACCAACTCCCAAACGGCTATATGAGCTTGAAGGCTTATAAATAGGACCTCATTTTGGTTGCTTTGAAGATCTTGTACACTTCCTATCTATCCAATACTCAAAGCCAAATCCTCTCCATCTTCAAGCTCTCAATCCACAACACTCAAGCCTAAACTTCACCACTTGCATATCCAATTCCATATCATATCCAAGTGTGCTCAAGTATAGAGTGTTAGTTAGAGTGTGATTCAACTTCCACATCAAAGAATCAAAGAGTTGTAAAAGCTTCGAGGAAGCTCCATCTCGGATTGTGAGAGGAGACACGAGCGAGGCGAGGTTGTTCGCGAGGCTCGGTGTTGTAAACGGTGTTGATCTCGGCCAGGAATGGAGATCGGTTAGTGGAACCGTAAGCGAGGCTCGGGGGATCAAGCGAGGCTTGCGAGGAGGACTAGGACCCGGGTGTGGGTGCCAAACCTCTCTAAACTCCGGCGTCGTCATTTTTGTGGTTTTCAATTGTCTCTTCCTTAATCCTTCGATTAGTATTTTTAATTCTGCATTTTTCTATCGATTAGAGGGTCATAGATCCTAACACAGATAATATACCCATAATGATTGTTGGGCCCATGATCACTCCACCTCTTCCTTTGCCACCTCAGGAAGAATCTGGGCTGCCACCTAGTGAACAAGCCCACACACCTCCTGCTCAGTCGGGTGTGGGATCAATGCCTCCATATTCCCCAATTGTCCTTGTTGCACTCCCTTCTCCACCGGTTGTGCCTCTTTCGAGTCATGTTCATCAAATGGAAACTCGATTTATGAATGACATATCTAATAAGCTCACCTTCCTTGCCTCACGACATCCCTTGCATACTGCTCTTCTTGCATCCACCAACAATTGTGCTCCAACTTCTTATGCTCAAGGCACAAACGATGGTGCCTGACGAGAAGCTATGAGTTCTAAATCTAAGGCTTTGTTGCAGAATCAGACATGGATGTTGGTTCCTCGAACCTCAGTGATGAATGTTGTTGGCAACCACTGGGTTTACACAGTCAAACGCAAAGTCGATGGTTCTGTTGATCATCGATCCCCTTAAAGCACGACTGGTTGCCAAAGGATTTCAACAACGCCCAGGGATTGATTACTCTGACACTTTCAGTCCAGCTGTTAAAGCAATTACTATGTGGACAGTCCTTTCCTTAGCCCTCTCCCGTCGCTGGCATATGTGCCAATTGGATATTCACAATGCATTTCTACACGGTGATCTCTCTCATCGTGTCTATATGGAGCAGCCTATGGGATTTAAAGATGAGTGCAATCCCGACCTTGTGTGTTGCCTTCGTAAGTCTCTCTTTGGTCTTAAGTAGGTTCCCCATGAATGGTTTCAAAAGTTGAGCCATTTTCTTCTTGAGCATGGATTTGTTGGCTCTCGGATTGGCTCGTCCTTGTTCATCTATCGTCGTGGTCCCACTATTATGTATTTTTTGGTCTATGTTGACGACATCATCTTCATCAACAGTTGCTCATCCTCATTACGCTCGACACTTGACTCTCTTGGGGCTGCCTTTCCGGTCCACAATCTGGGATTTCCTAGTTACTTCTTGGGTATTGAGCTTCAGAGTACATCATCAGGCATTCGCATCTCCCAACAACAATACATTCTTGACCTCCTCTATCGAGTCAACCTTGACGGTGCCAAGCCTTTCTCCACCCCCAATGTCACCCGCTTTTCTCTTACTGATCGACAATCAGCAATCGTTTGATGATCCCACTCGCTTTCGACAACTCTTTGGGAGTTTGCAATATCTATCATTCACACAGCCGGACATTGCCTTTGCGATCAACACACTTTGCCAGGTCATGCATGCCCCAATGCAACACCACTGGGTTGCCTTAAAATGACTTCTTCGTTATCTCAAAGGCACGGTGGACTTTGCACTTTACTTTGATCGCTCATCTTCCTGCCGCTTGTGTGCATACGTTGATGCGGATTGGGCCGGATGATCCGTTGGTCGTCATTCAACAAATGGATATGTTGTGTTCCTTGGCTCTCATTTGATTTCTTAGAGCTCCAAGCACCAATCTACTGTTGCTCGGTCCTCTACTAAGGCGGAATATAGGGGGCTAGCGAATGTGGCATCTGAGGTGACATGACTTCAATCTCTTTTCCACGAGCTTAGTGTTTACTTGGTTGATCCGCCACTTATCTGGTGCAACAATATTGGTGCGATTTATTTGTCCACTGGTCTGATCTTCCATGTGCGAATGAAGCATGTTGAAGTGGATTATCACTTTGTTCGTAAGAAAGTGTCTCGTCAAGATCTTTGTGTGAGACACATTGGGTATGTTGATCAGGTTGCTGACATTCTCACGAAGCCCCTCTCCAAATGCCAGCTTCTATTACTACAGACCAAACTCTTGTTGTAACCGCCCCCATGACATTCTCACGAAGCCCCTCTCCAAATGCCAGCTTCTATTACTACAGACCAAACTCTTGTTGTAACCGCCCCCAAACTCTTGTTAAGCAATGGAGGATGCAGGGAACTTGACGGCAAAATTCCTCTCAAATTCTTTGACATGATACTTGAGATAGCATTCCATGGTAGTTACTTGCATAAACTTGGTAGTATCAACCTTCCCAAGTCTCTCAAAGTAGACAAATCTGCCTTCCTTATCTACTCCTTTGACCACATGGGGGTAATGTTCCAAAACTTGATCAAGTTCTTCAAACTCAAAATTCCTGTGGAAGTAAAATAAAAAAACCCATTGAAATGCAAGAGTCTACGTAAGAGTTAAGTACCTTGATAGACAAAATCTCTCGAAGAAAACAAACTTAGGAGTGATAAATCAAATTGAGAAAAAGTTATAAGCCACGGACATAGTTAAAGATTTAAGAAATCACATCATACTTTCATATGGAATAAAATTCAATAGAAGTAGCAATCAAATTTTATAATATGAAACCTGATATGGTCTGAATCTCATCGTGTGTATTTATCATGTTAGGTGGGCATGGAAACTTGGACTTGTAACATTTTGATGTCAAATTTTGAACCCTTGAGATATAAATTGTATGTGATCGCCTCTGAATAATGTAATTCTCTAAAAGGATATCTTCTCCAAATATTTTATAAGCTTTGATAAGTATTGACGGTTATCATTTTCTTAATATATGTATTCTACGTACGGACTTTAAGATTCCTGACATATAAGTACCAAATAGCCCATATAGACCCGTACGTAACATGTACGGAAGATTAATCACCTTCATTATGTACGACACCATTCCACAGTGAATACAAATAGCTACACCAATCCTAACAAAATAATAGCGATAAATAGCACGGATTAATCTTGATCGTGATTCATCTCGAGTGAAGTCTGTCTATCTTAGTCCAGCTCAAATCTTTTCAAAGTGAGTTCAAAGGGATCGTTTACCGATTTCAGATGGTAAAGAGTGTTCATGTTTTACTCTTTTGTTGTCAAGATAATAAGCATAAATCAGGTGTTTTCTGAGCCACTATCGAGTCAAATCTTAACTCTGGGATGCAATTTGTAGCCATCCGAAGATGATACATAAAATTTCTCTATTAAATTTGGTTTCTGTATTTTATTATTTTCTAATTTTTAATTACAACAATATATGTATATATAGGTTTATACAATTTAGCCGTTGTAGAGATTCCTCATACAGATGAATCTAATTGATGTTTTGCGTATATGTGATATTGTTTCCTTTTGTTGTGGATGCTGAAGGATTGGTAATGAGGATTATGTTCAGAAAAGGTTGTGATGACCGTTAGAGTTTGAGTCATGGTGTATATTTTAACACTCCCTCCTCAAGTTGAGTCCGGAAGAGATTGAAGGATCCCAACTTGTGAAGAATGTTATAAAATTGTCTTTGGTCCAATGACTTGGTGAAGATATCGATGAGTTGGTCTTTGCTTTGAACGCAGAGAACTTCAATTTATTTAGCTTGGAGTTTTTCTCTGATGAAATAACATTCTACTTCTACATGCTTTGTTCGTTTGTGAAATACGGGATTGGAAATGATGTGGCGAGCAACTTGATTGTCACAATACATTTGCATGGGTTATTGAGGGAACCTTCATTTCTTTGAGGAGTTGTTTGAGTTAGATTAGTTCGCTTGTAGTGAATGTCGTAACTCTGTACTCTGCTTCAGCGCTGGACCTTGCTACAACATTTTGTTGTGTGCTCCTCCAAGTTACTAGCTAGGTTCCCCCCAACGAACGTGCAGAATCCCATGGTGGATTTGCGATCATGACTACCCACCCAATCTGTATGAGAGTAACTAATTATTGAGTTAGAATTGTTTCTTTTCATCCATATCCCTTGACCTGGAGTTTTCTTCAAATATCTAAGGATTTTATAGATAATGTCTAAATTGTGTGTGTGTTGGGGGGGGGCATGAATTGGCTTATTGTACTAACAACATAATTTATGTCAGGCCTCGTGACAGTGATATTAAGGAGTTTTCCTACTAATCTTTGGTGTTTCACTATGTCCTTTAGGGGTTCCTTATCGGTGGGACCAACATTTCGATTGGTATCGATGTGAGTGTATTGGTTTGGATTCTATACCAGTTTGTTTAAGTAGATCAATGACATTTTCTTTGTGATAAGAACAATTATTTTTTAGAGTATGCAATTTTAATGTCTAAGAAATACTTCATGAATCCTTGATCTTTGATGTCAAATTTATTTTTTAGATATGATTTCACAAGATCAATTTCGTTATCACTATTTCTATGATTATGATGTCATCTCCATACACAAAAACAATAGTGGTGATATTGTTAAAATGTTTGATAAACACAGATGCATCAACGGAACATTTAGAAAAACCAAATTGAATGAGAGATGACCGAGTTTTGCATACCATACTCTGGGAGATTGTTTTAATCAGTAGATTGATTTGTGAAGTTTGTAAACCTGATTGTGAGAGGGGTTGTACCCAAGAGGAGGAGTCATGTAGACGTTTTCTTCTAACAGACATTTGGAAATCCGTAGATTGTTTTAATCTGTAGATTGATTAGGAAGGCATTCTGAACTTCCATTTGGAAAAGATTTCACCCATAGTTGACAGCTACTGACAAAAGGACTTTAACAGTGTTCATTTTTGCAACGAAGGCAAAGGTTTCTTGTTAGTCAAACCCATAAGTTTGGTATACCCCTTAGAGACTAGTGTAGCTTTATACTGATCAACCAACCCATTGCTATTATACTTAATTTTATAAATCCATTTACAGCCTACGGGTTTTGTTTCAGGTTTAGGGGTGACCATGATCCAAATTTGATTTTTTTTCTAAGCCCTCTAACTCGTCTTTCATGGCTTTTACCCAATTAGGGTCCTTAAAGGCTTCATGGTAAGAGGTAGCTTCATTAAGGTTATCAATTATATTCAAAAAAATTAGGTGAGATGTGGTTATGGCTTTATAGGATATTTAGTCTTGGATGGGATACGTAACATTGTAAGTAACAAAATCTTGAAGGTGAGACGGAGAGCGAGTAGTTCTTCCTGTCCATCGTTATGTTCACCTGGGATATTATCTTCTCTCCCATCTTGAGGTACGAGAGTATCCTCAAGAGGAAAAAAGACCTCATTAAATAAGTTTGTGGTAGGAAAAGGAAATGTCTCACCTGCTGAAGTAGTCTTTATAGATTCGAAATAGGATTCATTTAAAGTTTGCAATCTGTACGGTTATAACATTTGTACCCCTTCTTTTGGAAGTACCAAAGAAAAATAGCTTTTATAGAGTGAGAATCAAATTTATCAATCCATTTTTTATGCACATAACAAACACAACAAAAATTTCTAAGGTGATCAACACTCATGCTTCTACCATTGAAGATTTCTAAGGGTTGTTTATTTTCTAGAAGAGGACCAGACAGACGATTAAAAAGATATACAACAATTAAAATGTTTGGTACCTTTGATTGAAATAAAAGAGATCGAGTGACATTCACTACTAGAAATATAGGCATCATTGGTTGATAAATATCCGTCGGTGTACTATTTGACAGTGTTACGCATATAACACCGAAAGATATATATATATATATATATATATATATATATATATATATATCGGTCGGATATTTATACCTCTGACAGAGTATATTAATAACAACGACGGATATACTCGCTAGGCTAAGTTTTACCATCCGAACGTCCTACACCGACGGATGGGTGTCGTCGGTGTAGGTTATCCCCCCCCCCCCCCCAAAGGTGGGCGTTAAAAAATTTCGTGCAAAAATATACTCAAACGGAGAATGTTGGTAACACCGACGGATACAAATCTGTCGGAATGTGTTTTGAAAATCAACTATTTGTTGGGCAACTACACCGACGGACCATAACATAACACCAACGGATAAAAATAGTCGGTGTACTTGTCCTTCCCATCACCGAAGGATACTATCCTCGGAGTTAACTTTGAAAATCAACCGTTTATCGGGCTCATACACCGATGGATCATAACATACACCGACGGATACGTGTCGTCAGTGTAGGTCTTTATTAGGAACCCGAGTTGGGCGACTCTTCCATGTCCCTTCTTCTCCAAACAAAAAACCTAACCGCTGCCACACCTCATCTCCTCCGCTGCCGTATCTCGTCGCAGCCAGACTTTGCCATCGCCACTATCGTCGCCGCACCGAACACCAGCTCTCGTCCCTCTCTCCTTCGAACACCCACTCCCATCCCCGCTCCTCCTCCGACCATCCGCCACCTACAGACCATCACTGGACCCACCCCGACCCCCTCCCATCCACTGCTCCTCCTTCGTACCTACCCGCACCCAACCTCCACTAGACCAAACCCGCTCCTGAGCCAGAACAAACCCGACCGCTCTTGCCCCCACCCTCCAAACACCACATTGTTATTTTTTACTATTTTTAGAATGCTTTTTTAGATTTAGGTTTAAATTGTGATTTTGTTTGATTAATTTGATTGAAGTTGTGATTAATGAGATTAATTTTGTGATTTTGTATTATTAAAATACGTATAATTAGAATATATGTGTGTGTGTGTGTGTTATTTTGTATGATTATAGTACGTTGAATTAGTGAAATTGTATGATTAATGTCTGATTAGTCTTGATACTATTATATGTTATTTTCTATCTCATCTTGTTTATATGATTAATATTGTTTGAATGATTAATGTTTGATTTGTATTGTTTGAATTAGTGAACTTGTATGATTATATGTTATTTTCTATCTCATCTTGTTTATACATTCAATTTTAGTAGTCGAAGTAGTTGTATGATTAATGTATGATTAAATATTAGGATATATCTCACCTTAATGTATGATTCAATTTTGTATGATTAATGTTTGAAGAAGAAATGTGTCCTTATGTTGTACGATAAATAAATTAGGGTACAAATATGATTAGTTGGATTGAGTGGCATGTGGTAGTTTGATAGATTCAGTTGGATTATGTTGGATCAGTTAGTTGATTGTGTTAAATTGCGTTGAATTTTATTGACATGGATTGGCTTTTACTTTGGTTGGATTGGTTATTAGTAAAGGTTAGTGCTTTCTCCTCAAGAAGGTAGGTTTCACAAGTGAGGTAATATACACTTTCTTTAGTTAAACTATCGTATTTAGTAGTTTATGCGCAATATTTTATAAATAAATAAGGTTTGTAATGTGCAGGATTACAACGTGACCCCTCTTTGCACACTGTTGTCGCCACCAAGACGAGATGACGATCACGGGCCTACGGGCGGAGCAGGGATGGGAGGTTTGGCGACTTAGTGGTATTTATTTTGTTACTTTTATCATTTATATAATGAATGACTGAATCAAACTCATCTGTGAATCAAATTGTGTTTTGAATGAATGAATATTTTCTTTTATGGATTGTTTGGTATCAGCTTAATGAATGGATGAACGGTTTTGACTTAATGAATGAATGGTTTAGTTATTGTGAATGAATGGAACATATTTTATTCTCTTTGAACAGGGAAAACTGGAATTCGGGAAGAGTCAATGGGCTCTTTTTGAATTCTGGAAAGAGTTTACACCGACGGACATCTGTCGGTGTAATTAAAGTTTATTTTTAATTTACTGATGGAAACCCATCAGTGTCTATCGATGAGATATACATTGACGGTACATATCTGTCGGTGTATATCAACTTTCGTTGAATAAAAATACATTACTTATGGGTCGGTGTACGTACACCGACGGATATATCTGTCGGTCTTCAACACCGACGGAGAGCCCGTCGGTGTATATCCATCGGTGGTCTCCCCTTAAACGAAATGACACAAAAATAGGCAGGAAATTGGCGCCAAAAAGAAGTCTGACGGGACCTATCCATTGGTGTATATGTACAACGACTTATGTAACACCAATGAAGGAATATTCGTCGGTGTAATAAATCACTGACGGACACCACTCTACACAGAGGGTTCTTGTCCGTTGGTGAAGACTAGTTCTCCTATAGTGATTCAGAAGATGTCGGTTCTTTCTTTCGGAGATACCATTTGTTTAGGGGTGTTAACAGGTAGTTTGATGATAAATACTTTTTTTCTTTCAGAAAACTTTGAAAAAAAATTACTTGTGTATTTTCCGCCATTATCTGACCTAAGGGTTTTAATTTTCATGTCATAGAGATTTTAAACCAAGGCAACATATTCATGAAATACAGAAAAAACATCAGATTTGGATTTAAGCAAGTATAATCAGGTTGTGATAGAAAAATCATCGATAAACGTGATAAAATACTTGAACCCATTATATGACTCAACCAGAGCAGGCCCCCAGATGTCAGAGTGAACCAGCTCTAGAGGTTTCCTAGTTTTAGTTGTAGAGGAGTGAAACGGTGACCTGGTTTGTTTCGCAAGACGACAAGTCTCACAACATAATTCAGCATTCAAAGTTATACTAGGAAACAAAAGTTGTAAAACAGATAAAGATGGGTGTCACTTGCGTTTGTGTAGAAGTTCGGGTGTATAAAGAGACACATTATTAGCATGAAGAAAACTATTTGACTTGTCAAGCACAGAAAGTCCATTGATGAGAGTGTCTCTACCAATCATCCTCCCTAATATTCGATCCTGAATGAACACATAAAAATGTGAGAAGATCACATTACAATTTGATTTTTTTTGTTATCCTTGCAAAGGACAAAAGGCTGTGAATTCAGGGACATATAAAACATTTTCAGAAGTGTTATTTAGGAATTTTGACTATCCCGTTCCATTAATTTTTACTTGATTACCATTCGCAACAGTAACAAATTTGTTTAAGTTTCATTATATTGAATATTGCATATAAGGTTTGTATTTCTAGTCATGTGGTTAGTGGCACCAATGTCTATAATCCATGAATAAGGAGTAAAAGTGTGATTAGCAAGAGAATTAATACCTGACCCATTACCTTGTTGACTCTGATTTTGACTGGATATTTGGAGGAGGCTATTCAGGTGGGCTAGCATGTGCCCATAGGTCTGTGTGAACGATCCAGGCCCATGATCAGCAGATGAGTGAAACCCATGTCCAGCAGATGTGAGTCCTCCTACACTTGCGCCTGTACCCGTATCCAAATTTGTTCGCTCGCTTGAGCCATTTCGGATGTCGGGTGTTTGGAGATCCGTGTAAGAGTCGGATATATAACTCCGACTTCCGGAGCTTGGCCCTGTATGCATCCATTTTTTATTTGTACCTCCAAAGTTAGTGTTAGGGTTTGAGTTTGGTATGTCGCTATCATTGGGATTTCCTCTTGCAGTTGTGGCAGTGTTAGTCTTTGCGCCTTCCAAACTGTCCTTTTCGTTTTTTGTTTTTGTTGTGTGTAGCAACGAATGCTTGGTTTTCTCTATCAATGTTTTGGGGCATGGCATGTCTTTGGGTTTCTTCCTATTGCACCATTGCAATGATTTGGGTGAAAGACTATAACTATGATGATAGGAGTATTTGGGATTTTAGGGACTCATAGATAGGGTCAATTCTACGAGGAACTGGTAGATTTGACTCTGCTCATCCCTCTCCTTGATGATTTTAGGATCTGTGCTCGGCATCTCATAGATCCTGAGCTCGTCTCACCGGCCTTTAAGTGCATCGAGGTATTCGATGACTATTTTCTACCATTTTTGGTTTGCACGAGTTCATGCTTGACTTTGAATATGTGGGCAAAATTTTGTTGCTTCCCGTAAAGGTTCAAGGACGCAAGGTGACCTTGTTTTTCAGGGTAAGAAGGGGTAGAGAAAATGCCTCGAGTCAATGTCCGAGTACCAGGCGCTACGGCGCTGAAGTAACCCATGCCATACTCCCAGGAAAAGGTCGAACGACCTTAAACAAAAGGGTACATGTACCCGAAACTGACACAGGTGGGTAGGTAGAGAATACCTAGGGGCACGAGATATATCTCTCTAAGGAACTCGGCAAAATAGCCCCGTAACTTCGGGATAACGGATGCCTCCTCGCAAAAGGGGTCGCAGTGACTAGGCTCGGGCGACTGTTTACCAAAAACACAGGTCTCCGCAAAGTCGTGAATGACTTCACATATCTCTGTGGTTGAGTTGGAATAAATAAACAACTCTGCAATTAGTGAATGCATAGGGGTTGGATTGTATGTTCTGAGGCCGAGAGGCCGATGATGTTTGGGTTTTGGGGTTTGAGGCCGATGATGGTTTTTTGGGTTTTGGGTTAACGGATCGGGGATGTAAGGGATGGACTGAGGTGGTGACCGGAGGAGATCATGGTTGGTGACGAGTTCCATTTTCTGACGATCGATCAACGCTCTGATTCCATATTAAATTTGTTTTTTGCATTTGATGCTTTCTAATTTGTAATTACAACGATACATGTATATATAGACTTATACAATTTAGCCTTCGTAAAGATTCCTAATACAGATGAACGAAGATTGCTAATTGATGCTATGTGTATATGTGCTATTGTTTCCTTTTGTTGTGGATGCTAATGGATTGCTTGATTGCTTGTGAAGATTATGTCCAGAATGGACTGTGATATGACCGTTAGAGTATGAGCCACGGTAGATATTTTAACATTCTCCTTAATTTTCTCTTCTCTCGGGTTATGTTGCTACTGAATCACACCACCGAAAAATAAGAATCAAAAACATTTAGACAAACTATGATTTCCTTTCTTTTACTCATGACATGCAAGTGAGACGTTAGAACTTAGAACGTGTGGAGCCTATGGACCACAACAAAATCCTCGATTACCCAAAATTAAAACAATATCAAGAGAACATCCTTGTTACATTGGCTAGTAGATGTCAATTACCTTAACCTCTCTACTATAAATAGATACAACATCAATGGGAAAATCAATCAGTTCAAAATCAAACTTCCATAGTAAATTTGTTTTCATCAACTCTTAAGAGCTAACCATGAGATATTATATGTTCTTGACGAGTTATATACATTCACGACATTCTTTGCAACTACAAGCTGAGCTTTTTTATGTACATAATTAGAGACGGAAAAAAAAATGTACACATGCAAAGGGACTGCCTTTTCCAAAGACATTCTAAAACCGTCGGGAAAGCCGACCCCTTTTTTAGTAGTGTCGTCGAGACACCATTTCTAGTGGTTCCACATTATCTTCGGCAGCCACGACGGCCGATCAGGCATCACAAACGGCATCACTAATGGAACCCCAGCAATCGACACGGTCGAACTCCGGCTTGTTGGAGTGGAAGTGAACCCATACTAATGCTTTCTCCAATTCAGGATGATTGGAGAAGAGACTCATGTCTCCATAAAAAAATGCCTTCAAGACCTGAACCATAAATTTAACAACCTTAATTAAGAAGCCCGCAAAAAAATGAGTGGAGACATTGTGGATCAACGATGAATTATAAAATGCCCGCAAAAAAATTAAATATCAATTATAATTTTATTTTAGATAATGGCCTTCTTGTTTATTTTAGGTTCCTATTAGAAAAACAAGAAGTTTTTGACCAATTGAACTGATTGGGTGAAAAGAGTAATGCATGCATACCTCGCTAGTCGCTTCGATACATGAATAAATATCAATAAATAGTTACAACCCTAAATTATAGGGTTCCATATCTAGAAATGTGAGTTACATATATTAAGTTTGATATGTTTTCAAATACTATAGACCTCTTTAAACTATGGCAAAGTACAGTACAAGAACTTTTTTTGAAAGTATTATGTATTTTTCCGTAAATTTTCAGATACGTAAACCTCACATGGTAGAAACTAATTAATCCACGACATGAATAATTCAAGACTATGGCCACGAGTAGAGAAAAATAATGAAACTACAAATAAATCGTTAAGTAATTACCAGAGGTAGTTCTCTGGAGAAGATTTGGTATCTGAGTTTAGCAATGAAATTGTGGAGAAAATTCCCACCGCTTACGTGGCAGTGGACGTGGAGTGACATCTCATCCTTTACCTTCTTCCACTCTCCCACCACCTCATCCCTTTGCAATTTTTTGTACCACCCTTGCAACTACAAATTAAACCACACAAATATTAATTATAAAACCTTGCAAAAAAAACGCAAACATTGTATGAGATGTTTGCACATACGTCTCACGTTCCTATCATGTTTGCTACACATATGCCAATTTGGTCTTATTAGAATTTAAAGGAGTGATATTGAGCATGTTTATTTGCTATTATAGTTTTTTTAATACCCTCCCATTTGCAACAAAAACAAACACACCCTTCAGTATGTTACTTTGAATCCTATATTTACGTAGAAATAATGGTTATGCTAATTAATAAGATACCATTATGTTTAAGTGTTAATTTCAAAACATGTAAATTACATGCTCGATTTCACTAATTCTACATTACGAAAATCTCTTGATTGAGCTAACTTCGGTTGGTTTCTTTGACAAGTTGAGATGGTTCAACTAGTCACTTTGGGGTTCCTCAACCAAATGTTACCGATTTGAACTACACTAGCTACAAAGTGACTAGAATTTTCTTCTCATTCTTCTTCCTAGGACTTATTTGTGTACATTCGCTTCATTAAATAATAATAATTCAAATTTTAAAACTCGAATTGGTAACATAAATTAATGTTAATTTAGATGTTAACCTGAGATGTGTTAATGGAGTTGGAGATGGCAAGAGTGAGGTTGGCAGTGATATCACTGTGGGTGAGAGTGTAAGTCCTGGAACACTCGGCAGGATGCTCATCTCTGCCCACTCCCAAGTGCAATACTTTGAGCTTCGAAGCTTTGAATACGACTGGACCAAACAGCATTGCCGCCTATGGAACACACAACAACTAATTGATAATCATAAACTTATTAATGAACACTCATGCAATAACATATTATGTAAGGTGTATTTGGGAGACGAGGATTTGGGAGAAAGGTTTTATTGTATATTTTTTGTGTTTGAATTTTGACTACAAGGGTTTATATATACATTAGAGTTGGGTGACTGTTTGATCTTTAATGTTGCATCGGGTGATGGTGAGACGCGTTCTTTGGTGAAGAGATGCGTCGACTGGTGAGAAGGTGCGTCGCTTTGATTTCTTCAACACTCCCCCTCAAGTTGGGCCCAGAAGAGATTGTAGGTGCCTAACTTGCTTATGATAGAGTCGAATTGTTTTTGACTCAGGGCTTTGGTGAAGACGTCCGCCAATTGTTCTTTACTGGAGACGTATGGAACTTCTATTTCTCCAGCTTGAATTTTTTCACGGATGAAGTGACAATCAACTTCAATGTGTTTGGTCCCTTCGTGAAACACGGGGTTGGATGCAATGTGTCGTGCGGCGTTGTTGTCGCAAAACATGTTTATAGTTTTAGTGTGAGTTTGGCCCATATCGTGAAGAAGTTGTTTTAACCAAATGAGTTCGCTGGTGATGGATGTCATTGCTCGATACTCTGCTTCTGCGCTTGATCGGGCAACAACCTTTTGTTTCTTACTTCTCCAAGTAACAAGATTTCCACCAACAAACGTGCAAAAACCGGTAGTTGATTTACGATCATGGCTCCCTGCCCAATCAGCATCTGAAAAACCAATGATACTGTTAGAATTGTTGTTTTTCATCAGTAATCCTTGTCCTGGGTTTGTTTTATGTGATGTTCGGGGTGCATGCATGAATTGGCTTACTATACTAACAGCAAAGGTGATGTCGGGTCTGGTTACGGTTAAATATATAAGTTTTCCTACAAGTCTTTGGTATTGATGAATATCTTTAACAGATTCTCCGTTAGTTGGACCGGTTTTGAGATTTGCCTCAATGGGTGTATTAGCTGGTCTAGTCCCAAGTTTTCATGTTTCTTTTAACAGGTCTAGGGCATATTTCCTTTGTGATAGAAATAGGCCATTTTTCGAGTATGCAATTTCTATTCCTAAGAAATATTTTAAGGACCTAGATCTTTTATATCAAATTTTGTTTTTAGGTAGTGTTTAACTTGATTAATTTGTTCATTATTATCACCAGTAATGATGATGTCATCTACGTAGACCAAAACTATGGTAATTTCTCCCTTATGATGCCTAGTGAACATAGATGCGTCAGCAGAAGATTTTAAGAAACCATAAGCAAGAAGAAAGTGCCTAAATTTTGCATACCATGCGCGGGGTGATTGCTTCAGGCCATAAATGGCTTTGTTGAGTTTGCATACCTGGTTGGGAGAAGTGTTGTAACATGGAGGGGGTACCATATATACTTCTTCTTCAAGGGTGCCTTGGAGAAAAGCATTTCTGACATCCATTTGGTAAAGTTTCCATCCTTTGTTAACTGCTATGGATAGAAGAACACGGACAGTATTCATCTTCGCTACTGGTGCAAAGGTTTCTAGGTAGTCAAGTCCATAGGTTTGAGTATATCCTTTTGCTACAAGACGGGCTTTATATCTTTCGATAGTACCATCACTATTATATTTTATCTTGTATACCCATTTCCATCCAACGGGTTTTGTTCCATTAGGTTTAGAGATAAGAGTCCAAGTGTTGTTGGTTTCTAAGGCTTTAAGTTCTTCTTGCATTGCTTTTTGCCATTTAGGATTGCAACTAGCTTCATCGTAGTTTTTTGGTTCTAGAGTTTCGTTTATTTGGTTTAGGAAGGCCCTATAGTTTGGTTGTATTTGTTTGTAGGTGAGGTAATTCTCAATGGGGTAAGTTACTTGAGAGGTGATAAAATCATTAAACCTAGTGGGTGGACGTGTTGGTCGAGTAGACCTCATTGGGGGTGGATTACTTGCTACTCCTTCGTCTCTTTCTTCGTTATTTTCTTCTCCTTCTGCATTTGTTTCTTCTCCTTGTTCTTCTTCTTCTGTTTCGCTGATGTTGAACTCAGGTAGAACCAGTGTGATGTCTAGGAGAGATTGGGTTGTATTGACAGAGTTGTAGTAGGACTCATTCTCTCTAAATATTACATCCCGGGAGATATACATTTTACAAGACTCGGGGTCAAAACATTTATACCCTTTTTTGTTGAAAGAATAACCAAGAAATAAACACTTTACAGAATTGCTATCAAATTTATCTATGCGTTTCTTGTGAACAAAGCATACACATCCGAAGATTTTAAGATGATCTATGGTTAGTTTTCGTCCTAAGAGTATTTCTAGTGGTTGTTTATTCTGAAGAGTAGGACTAGGAAGTCGATTTATTAGATAAGTAGCGGTTAAGACAGCATCAGACCAAAAACGTTTGGGAACATGATTTTGAAAAGGTAAAGATCCAGTTACATTTAAGAGATGGCGATTTTTTCTTTCAGAAACTCCGTTTTGTTCAGGGGTGTGGATGCATGTCAGTTGGTGTAATATTCCCCGATTTTTCAAAAAAAATTGAAAGTTGTGACTCGTGTATTCGGTCCCGTTATCTGTCCTTAAGGTTTTAATTTTAAAGTCATACATGTTTTCAACAAAAGTTGTAAATTCACAAAAAACTTGAAAATGTCTGATTTGTTTTTGAGGAGATAGGTCCAAGTGTTCCGTGAGAAGTCATCAATAAATAGCACAAAATATTTAAACCTGTTGTAAGACTCGACACGAGCGGGCCCCCAAATATCGGAGTGAACTATTTCGAAAGGAAAATTTGATTTGGTTTTAGAGTTAAGGAAAGGTAGTCTAGTTTGTTTAGAGTACTGACAAACATCACATGCATAATCAGATCAAATAAATGGAAATAGCGTTTTTAAAACCAAATGAGACGGGTGTCCCATTCGCTTGTGCCAAAGGACATGGTTTGGCACACTAGAGGTATGAAAACTTTTGTTCTGAGTTTCTAAAACATAGAGTCCATTGGTATTAATCCCTTTACCAATCGTCTTCCCTGTAGTTCGATCCTGAAAGAATACATCATTCGGGGTGAATATAACATTGCAATTCAAATTTTGTGTGATTTTTGCTACTGAAAGAAGATTAGAGGTGAATGTCGGTACATATAAAACATTTTCGTTCACTTGATCTAATATGGTGGTTTCACCTATTCCTTTTATTTCTACTTGATTATTATTTGCGACAGCCACAAAGTTATTGGATGAGTTCACATGATTTTTTATTTTCCTTAGTAGACTAGAATTTCCGGTCATATGATCAGTAGCACTGGAATCAATTATCCATTGATCATTATTTACATGTCTTATTTTTGCTAAGTTTTTATCTGTTTTATTGGCAGAGTAATTTCTGGAAGAAAAAGGTATACATGCGCAATTACCTGAACTCTGAGGGGTGGAATGCAAATATACGCTGAGGTGGGCCAGCAGCTGATCCAGCGGAATCGGGTCGAGTCTGGATCCGGATCCAGGTCCGGCGGGTGGTTGGCTGTTGTTATCGGATCGGGTCAGAGAATACTCGGATCCGTCAGACACGCGCGAGGTTATAAAACCCCGCGGGTCCGACCTAAAATGCGTTTCGTCTTCCCATTTTCTCTGCTCATCCTCCATGTTACGGTTAGCCACCGCGCCATTTCCCGTCGGTCCGCCGTTCCTTTTTTTGTTCCGATGATCTCCTCCTTCCCTTGTTGGTCGGAGATGCGGATGTAGGAACCAGCACGAGTTCCTGTTGTGCCTATTTTTTTACAGTTGTCACATGTTTCCTGTGGTTTATTTCCGTATTTTTTTGTTTGTTTTTGGGGTTTTCCGGCGAAGAACGCCTGGGTCTCTGAAGGTCGGTCCGCGATCTAAGTGGTGGTCCGACGGGATTCCTCCCGTTGGATCATCGCGATGATGGATGCGAGGTCGGGGAGGTTGGGAGTCATCAGGACTAGGCTTCGGATGGCTTCGTAGCTGTCGTCGAGTCCGATGAGGAACTGGTAGATTTGATCCCGATCCTTCCGCTCGAGTAGGGTTTTTGGGTCAGTAGTCGTCGGCTCGTAGATGGCGAGTTCGTCCCATCCACGCTACAATGTCCCGAGATACTCCGTGATGGTTTGTCCTTGTTGTTTCGTCTGCGACAGATCGTGTTATAGTTTAAAAATGTGAGCGAAGTTGTGGGTTTTACCGTATATGCTTTGAACTACGTCCCATAGCTCTTTTGCCGAATTTTGTAAAGAAAGATGGCGCCGATCTTTGGTTGTATTGAGTTGATCACCCATGACATCACAAGGTGGTCCGTCGCCTACCACTCTTCTTGTTTTGTTTCGGTGTCATCTTCGTCTGGTTTTTTTGTTGTCCCGGTGATGTGTCCCAACTTCCCTTTTCCGCTGAGAGCTAGCGTTACAGCCTGTGCCCATGACAGATAGTTCTGTCCGTTGAGCGACTGTGACACCAGTTTTGGGGCGTTTGTTTTCGGGTCCGTCATTTTTTCCTTGATTTTCCTTCAAGGGTTTTGGATGTCGGGATTTGTTTATCACCTTCAACCCCCTTGAGAGGCGAAGATGATGGGTGGTGGGTTTTTTTTCTGGTTTGGTTTTGTCTGAGGTGATCCGTTGATGAGTGAGGGGCACTCTGAGGTTCACCAATGATGGAAAGAATGCTCTGGGTGGAAAGAATGCTCTGATACCATATTAAGACGAGGATTTGGGAGAAAGGTTTTATTGTATATTTTTTGTGTTTGAATTTTGACTACAAGGGTTTATATATACATTAGAGTTGGGTGATTGTTTGATCTTTAATGTTGCATCGGGTGATGGTGAGACGTGTTCTTTGGTGAAGAGATGCGTCGACTGGTGAGAAGGTGCGTCGCTTTGATTTCTTCAACATTAATGAACACTCATGCAATAACATATTATGTTTGGTGTACTGTGTACGTACTGGAAATTTTGGAGGGTTTGTCTTGTGTTTCCTTAGTTTGGTTGGTGGGAAGAAGGAAAGGTTGAGAGTTGCCAAAGCCATAGGAGAAGAAATCATAAAGATGATGGGAGATTTATAATTGGATGAGGCGAGAGAGGAATGTTTTTTATAGCAAAATCATGTTTTTTTAAATTAAAACCGTGGAGTGTCCAGCGTAAGCCACATAAGAGAGCGTGTGTCATCACTAGGCGTGTGATACTATCCGTATCTATGAGGCTCCATTTTTTTATTTTTTGTATCATGAATACATTTCGAATATACATCTCTGCCAAGCATTTGGATCGAATTTCATGAGTTTGTATTCGTGGATGGGGGAGAGGCCACAAACACCGGTTCTTTTTTCATTTCCACTTTTATCTACTCTACTACCGTTACTCTGCTACCTAGGATTTGGTCCATAATTAAGACTGAATTTTCAGCTGAAGTAGTCTTAATTGATCCGCTCTGAATCTTAAAACACCCGTAATCATCTTCTAGACCTAATTGGGCACGAATAGACAAATACACATAATTCAGCTTACTTTAACATATAAACACACTTGAACACCCCAAAATACATCTTGACATACAACCCTCGCTTCCAAGCCGACCTTGCAAATTATAAGCATATTTCAAGCATTGGCAACACATCCCTTGTCCATATATATTGGAATACTAGTCTCCATTGCACGTACAGCTACAGCGAAAGACCAATACAAGCGGCTTTCGTACCTCCATCGTACAAACAATTAATGACAAAACAACCAATAAACAAACCATCGTACAACCAATAAACAACCAAAAAAAACACGCAATAGTCAAACTAACTTCGAACGAAAGTTGCCCAGTGACCTCCAAGCACAATTTAATTACATCTTTGATCTCTATGCATGGTGTGATTCTATTGTTTTCTCATGGAACATGTATCTGAAGGAAGCTTTTGACTCCCAAACCACTCACATGAAATAGAGCATATTTAGCATTACAAAGCTTGAATATTACCTCAAAACTTCATCCAACTTTCTACAAACTCTTAGATCATTACACGATTATGTTCCTTCTTTTAGTTAATTTCCTCCTTGAATCATGAAGAAAATACACCATCTACGCCAACCAGGCCAAGTGATCGATCAAACACCAAATCCATCACTCACATACATATAACTCCGAAAACACCAACAACAAAAAAACAAAAGCAAGTCTGCTAATCGTTCATTCTAATGTTTATATATGTATGTATGTATGTATGTATGAACAGATGTGCGAAGTTCGCAATCACTGGAAGTTGGTGGTGGCCTCGTATGTGAGGCCTGTCTTCCAATCGGCAGGCGCAACATTGTTGAATGTCAAGGTTTCTTTGGTGGTGTAGGAGGTGACCATGAAGGAGAGAGCTTGACCACCCAAGGTGGAGAAGGCTTGGAAGGATGCACCCCAATTGTGGCTCATACTAATCCAATCCGTCTTGGTTCCTTTCACTTGCATGCTAGCGATGTCGCCGCTGCCGCCAACATTTAGAGCGTAGACGAGAAGCCAATAGTCGTTACCCTCGAAGCTGAAACGGATGCCTGCCTTCCTCGCGCATGGGATTCTGCATCCAAGAAAGTGCTGAGAATAGTATTATTTTGAGGTATATCAAGATTTAGTCTTCGGTTCATATTTCATCGGCCTAATTCTCATCTTTGTTGAAAAGTTTTCTTTTGTAATTCCTTACATAAGGACTCAGAAATACCGGATCCCCGCCTACACAAGCAAATTGTTGATATAGTCTCACATCAAGCAATCAATAATAGATGAACGTGTATCATAAACGGGTGGAACAAAATTTAAGTGGATATATATTTACATTGACATTGTTCAAATATTTGGGAATACCTAGAATACACTCTTGTTCTTTACATACACACGTGCGCGCACACACACGTGTATATATATATATATATATATATATATATATATATATATATATATATATATATATATATATAACTTTTTAATCCCTTCAAATGATTCTCTTTCATCTTTTTTATATTAGAGATTTATTAATTTGATTTAGTGAAGATCTCAATTTATTGCTTGATGCCTTAGATCAATTCGTCTTTCTATATGACATTAATAAAAACAAAGTCAGGGTCCTTCAAATTTGTTTATTGTACGTCTAGCATTCAGGGTAAAATAAATCTCAAGACACTAACTTAATTAACTAGATATGTTTGCCTTTTGCGATCATAACTATGTAAGGATGTCGTAAAGTAAATTCATTATACCAAATTGAGTAAAATATAACTAAAGCTGACATGAGAATAAACACTGAAAATATTAATTGAAAGCTCTCTCTCATATTTACCAAATGTTTATTGATCGTACAACTACAATAATTTAATCATGTTGGAGGTGGTTTTGATGTCGCACGGAATTAAATTGTATATCTGATCATATGAATTATGAGCGGGAATTCACTACCTGTGAAATATAATAACATCAATTTACCCATGTCGATAAATTGAAGGAGAAAATTATCATTCAAGATGAAAATTCACAGTACATCTTGTTTTATGTCATAAATTATCCATACACTAAAAGAATTTGAAAATCTTTTCATTTAAATTCAAAAACTGGATTGCATAATTAATGCAATATAATATTTTTTTCCACCTCTTGATCTTACACTGATGTCTCACGAATTTTATATATGATTTCTGATGTGATAGGATAACTTGACTTGTAAATGAGTTTGTGTTTTATATTTGAAGTTTAAATTGCACGTTTATCAACAAAATTAATGTCAACATACTTGAAAGGTAACAAGGCTTATCACGTATGTCTAAGTTAGAATACAAGTTGTTCTGACTTAAGCCTCTCTTACTTAGTCAATTTGTTTATATCGAATTTGTTTGATCAAGGCAACTAGACTCAATGGAGTTCGACCTATGTGAGTAAAATTCGGTCAATTCGATTCAATTGGTCCCAGACGAGCTATATCAATCGTGTCGGATTTGGGTTGCTACAAGCCTACAACCAGTTCAATTTGAAGGGACCCTGACATGGGTAAGCTCAAAGAAACTAGTTGATTAGGCTCAACTGAACTGGTTTTGATAAAATTGGAGTCAAAGGAGTAAACATGAATTATGAAGAGATAAACCAAGGGTATGTAATGGATAATTGGAGGGTTGAATAAGGTGAAGGAACCAAAATTTAGAGTTAATTAGACGTAAGATTCAAGATATAATTATATTGAAAAGTTGACTTCTACCAATTGGGGTAACTCAGTTGGGAGATCACTTGTTCTGAGATGTATAAGATCACGAATTGAATCGCGACAGCCTCTCATTCCAATGTTTAGGATTGGGTTTAAAACAGGAAGCACGTTTAACAAGTCTAAGGCTAAAATCAAGTTAGTTCGTCCATTTCCCTAAAATTGACGCATTTTGCCCTCGTGAAATCCTAACCTTAGGTGAGGATTAAGATTTGGAGTTTAGGGAGGGTCCTATGATCTAATAGAGCGTTGGGTTATTGGACATACTAGTACGTGTTCAAATCATACATGGATGGTTCTAACTTCATATGAGCCATATTATCAAAATATTTTTCATTGATCTTTATTTTAAAAGTAACTACGTTGAAATTCAGGGTGTATCCTAAGTTGAAATTGTCGTTAAAATTTACTTTTCAATAGCATAAGGCATATCAAGGCATGTCATAGACTCATACTTGAAGGACGAAACTGCTATTGACCTCATTATTTAATGGTGCAAAGGACAATTTATCCAAACGTAATTAAAACTTAAAAGTCATTGGGTCGTTTAGTTTCTTATAGTTTTGCACCATCTGAACCACGTCTTAAGGCCATTGAAACGTCAACATGGAATTCGACATAAATTAATGAGTTTTTGTTTATATGTCATTTCAAAATATTATATTTCCATTTCTGTCGTCACTGTATCGTTATTTGTATTAATGTCACTAAAACTATATAAATTCTATTAATATCATTTAAAAACTATACAAATTTCATTAACGTCATTCTGTTAATCTTTTCTGTTAACGTTACTGTTTTGTTAACGCCGTTAAAAAATTTATTATTTTAATAGTAATATTTACAAATTCTACCATATATTATTTAATAACTTAGTAATTCAAATCTGTCATTTTTTATGATCTTCACAACAAAACATTTAAATTCCCAAAATCAAGACTGTTAATTTTCACAAATACAAAAGGATGGTGTGTTTTTTCCTATGAAAATTAAATTTCAAACCACTTAAACAATAATTAAACTTTTATGATTTTCACAACAAACACTTAAATTGCAAAAGTTTTGAATTTTAATTTTCATAGCAAAAATTAAAAACACCAAAACACATATAACACCACCGTTTATACTTGTGAAAATTAAAAGTCTTGTTTTTTGGAATTTAAGTGTTTTGTTGTGAAGATTATAAAAATGACAGATTTTGATTATTAAGTTACTAAATTATATATGATAGAATTTGTAAATATTAATATTAAAATAATAATTTTTAACGGTGTTAACGGAACAGTAATGTAGTTAACGGAATAACATTAATAGAATTTGTATAATTTTTGTGGCATTAATAGAATTTGTATAATTTTTAGTAGCATTAATACAAATAGCAATATAGTGATGGTAGAAATCAGTGTTCAGGTGGCGGTCGCCCGTGGCGGCACCGCCTTTCGCCCAGCTCTGCTGGGGGAAATAGGCGATCGCCTAGGTCCAACGGCTCTCTGCTTTTTTTTTTCAAAAATTACAACTTTGCCACTAGCCCCAAATCCTATATAAACCCCTCCAAACCTCTTCATTTTTCACACATCTCTCATTCTCTTCTTCTTCATAATTTTATTCTCATCATCAACTATCCTAATCACTAAGTTTTTGCGATTAAGTCTCCGGTCTGGTGCTTAGTTTTGAAGTTGGAAAGTGAAGTCTCCGATCCGGTTCTTCATTCTTCAACCGTCAAAATCAAGTGCACTCTTTCTAACTTCTCTTTAGAATTAAATTAATTAGTATTTTATTTTCATATTAGTCTAAATTTTATATTAGACTAGTTTTAAGATATGGCTTACGTACCTGGCACTAGTCTACCTATGAATCACGAGAGTTACGATGACCTAAGACCTACCCGTACAAATGACCCCGGTTGGAATACTGCCCATTACATTAGTGCTAATGATAAAAATTGTATTGTCTGTGAGTTATGTGGTAAGGAAACTAGAGGTGGTATAGCCCGTCACAAACAACATCTTGCACACACACCCGGTAGCAATGCTAGACCTTGTGATGAAGTTCCTGACTCTATTAAACAAGACATAACTGCATACATGATTAGAAACAGTAGGACATTACAAAACAAAAATGTATGTCTTGATGATTATGTAGACCGAGAAAACATAGAATTTAATCTGGAAATCGGGTCGGGTTCCGGTTCTGCTCGGACCCCAACCTCCCGTTCTCGCCCCGTTCCTGTTCGAAAGAGACAAAAACAACGTTTGTGGGCACCATTTTGCGGACGTGGGAAGGATGTGGTTTCCGGCCCCCAACAAACAACCATCGAAAGAACCTTTAGAAAAGAAAATAGGAAAACAATTAATCAAAAATGGTCTAGGCTTTTCTATAGATGTGGTATATCATTCAACACTGTAAGGACGCCTGAGTGGAAGGAAGCAATATCCGCCACTTGTACTTACGGACCCGGACTTAAACACATGACGTATCATGAAGTTAGTGACTCGTGCCTTAAACAGGAAATTGACTACACTAGAGGTATACTAGAATCGTACAGACAAGATTGGGCAACATACGGGTGCACGTTGATGACAGATGGCTGGATTGATAGGTCCGGTAGGAATATAATCAATTTTCTAGTAAATTATCCGACAGGTACCATGTTCATGAGGTCTGTAGATGCTTCCGGTCACTCTCACACCGCAAACTACCTGTACAAGCTGATGGACTAGGTAGTTGGCGAGATTGGCGAAGAACACGTTGTTCAGGTGGTCACCGACAACGCCGCCGCGTACGTACTTGCCGGTAGGATGTTGCAGCAAAAAAGAAGGAGATTGTTTTGGACTCCCTGTGCAGCGCATTGCATCGATCTCATCTTGGAGGATATTGGCAAGTTGTTTTTGAAGACTATTGCTTTAGCTCGGAAGATCATCAAACATTTCAACATCTCTGTCATGTTGTTTAAGAGGATGTGAATTGCCATTGAAGGGAACCTGCTACGCCCTGCTGTCACGAGATTTGTCACCGCCTTTCTGAGATTACAAAGGTTGTTTCTGAAGAAAGACAAACTCCGAGTCTTTGTTGTTTCCCCGGAGTACAACGATCCTAATGCAAGTTGGATAAAGAACAAGAAAAAGAAGGAGATCTCTACTGAAGTTGCCGAGACCATTCTACAAAGTGGTTTATGGACCAACGTCGTAAAGGCACTGAAGGCCTCACAACCTATGGTCCAGGTTCTTAGACTTGTTGACGGCGATGAGAAACCACCGATGGGATATCTGTATGGCGCAATGGAGAAAGCCAAAGAACAAATCATGAGGAACTTTGACGGAAACCCGAAGTTGTACAAGCACGTCATCGACCTCATCGACACCAGGTGGGGTCCAGGGAAGATGATGTCATCACCGCTACACTCTGCTGGTTTCTTACTCAACCCTGGTACCTTCTTCTCCGTCCCACCTCAGGATCGAAATGTAGCTTTCAATGAGCATATGCCTGGATTCATGGATGTCGTAGAGCGGCTCGTCCCCACTCCTGCAGAACAAGACAAGATTTGCGGTTTACTTGATCGTTACAAGAACTCCCTCGGAATATTCTCGAGGGATATGGTCGTCAGACAAAGGTCGGAAAGAAGACTTATAGATTGGTGGCAATCGTATGGCGCAGACATGGGAGAGACTGCATTACAGAGGTTGGCCCTGAGGATGTTGGGATTGACATGTTCGGCATCAGGTTGTGAGCGGAATTGGAGTGTCTTCGAGCAGTTGCACTCAACGAGAAGGAACAGGTTGGCTGTGAAGAAGATGAATGACTTGGTGTATGTGAACTACAACCAAAAGTTAAGGCAAAGGTTTCAGCAAAGGATGGAGAAACCCGGATTTTATGACCCCATCAGTGTGGACTACGATCTCTTCGACGAGCATCCATGGTTGGTAGAAACTGAAGATCCGGTCTTCGCTGGAGATGAGCTTACATGGGCCGATGCCGAGGAAGCAAATTTGGGACATTCTTCTTCACGGAGACGCTTTGCTCGATCCATGTCCAGTGCATCTGACCCGCGGTGTTCTACTGCATCTAACGTGCCATTATTAGGTCGTGGCATGGATGATGTCATCGTTCACATCAGTTCTAGAGATCCAGGTGTATCGAGTTCTCAACCACCGATGGACATCGACGAGCAATATGTCCAAACCGACGATGAAGAAACTGAAGAAGATGATGTCTACGTCGACAATCCGAATGAGAACCACTCCGACGACTCTGATGGTTGTGGAGGATATGATATGGTTCCTAGTTGGACATTAGATCAATGTGTCCAATGGAATTAGTTAGTTAGCTTGTAATTCTAATTTCTCTTTTATCTACTATTGTATGAACTCTGAGTTACTTTGTAATCGTACTACTAAGCAATAAATTGTATACCTAAGTGTTTAGGTGGGTAGAGGGGGTGCCTAGTGAGGCCTTGGTTGAGGAACTAGGTGTCTTTTCGAAGCCTAAACATGTATGATATTTTTAGAAAATATTTGTGTATTTTTTTCTATTTTTCCCGATTTTTCCTGATTTTTATCTATTTTATGAAAATTAATTGAATTAAAAAAAACAAATTTACCGCCCAGACCTGGGCGGTCGCACAACCGCCCAGGCGACCGGACGCCTCTGGCCGCCTAGGCGGTGCCTGAACACTGGTAGAAACGGAAATATGGTGTTTTGAAACGATATGCAAGCAAAAAAATCCTAAATTAATTACAAGTCCATTAGAATGATTTTTTCAGTCTTTAACTAGATATAGATACGTAGGCAATTAAATTGACACAAACATAACATGATCGTTAATTACTTAGTTAATACCTTCTGTAACTAACAGGGATGATACCAGCCTTCCAATTAGCAAGCTTCATAAACACAGGCTTGGCCAAGTCGAAGTGCTCTCTAGGAGGGTTGCACCACCCACCGTTATTGGGGTCTTGTGCTAAGTTTGGTGGGCAAAGGTTGGTTCCGGTGATCGTGGCCACCGGAGCACCGGGGAGGCAGTGAGGCGACTCGACGCACTTCATCTCGTAACAAGTGCCACACGCGAATCCGTTGTTGAATAACACCTTACTCAGGGCCGCCGTGTCGGTACCGTACCCGGTCGAGAAAAGGTTCCCGTACCCGCAAGCCCCACCTGAATATACGAAATCGATCAATGGTGCATTAACATGTGAACTACAATATAGCTTAGTATGTTAATTAGATGACACGTTAACATGTTTAACAAATACATTTTTTCGTTAATCACGATCAACAAATAATATAAGGTGATGTACATGACTCAAATGCAAAATGGAACTCGATGGTACATTAACATGGGAAGAACAATATAACTCAATACGTTAATTAGATGACACATTAACATGTTTAACAAATATCGTCTTTCAAAAGTAATTACCATCAACAAAAAATACTAACATATTCAAAAATTTCCAAGCGTACATAGATCAAATATAATCAAGAAAAAAAAAGACAAACCCATAGTCTCCGACGCAGTCTCGTCCCCATAGAAAGTTGCATGAGCAGGCCTCCACTCCATCGAAAGACTGGTGGCCGGTTTATTCACCGGGCGAACTCCATTGGCGGCCGCTTCTCGGACATTGTTGGCCACCACCAGCAATCCGACGACAACCAAGATCGTGATCTCCGGCAGCAAACGTGACATGATAAATATAATTATATTGAGCCACCAAATCAAGGTTGCAACTAGAGGAGGTATATGGTTTTGAAGTGATTATATAGGAGGGTTGTATGTTTGGATCAAAATAAAAAGAGCAAATCAATAGACGTGCATGATTTGATAGAAAATGAGAGAATGGTTTTAAGTTCTTGGTGTGGCTAATTGTAACGTGCGTGCATGACTTGGTTTGCTTGTTTTAGACGTGCGAGGGTGTAAGGTGGGAGTTATAATAAACTCATTAATTATGGTGTGGGTTGGTATTTTTTGTTGGATGTCATAAAGTTGAGATTGGAATTAATCAGGAGAAATCGGGAAGACAAGAAGAGTAAGATGTGGCTGCCACTACTTTGAGGAATTATTTTCTCTCTCTTCATTTTCTTCTTTATGTTTCTCTTGGTCATTATGAGGGTGCAAGCTACTTTAAATAACTTTGACATTATTTGTCGATTTGAACATGATTTGATAGTCGACCAAGGATCTACGCAGCTACAAGTTTCAAGGTGAACTCAAACCCGTAAAGCGGTTGTCATGGAATAAGTTATTCACTTGTATGTCGTCGATAAAGTTAAATCACCTTAGTTTGCATCTTCGGTCATTCTTGTAGTACCGCAAACTAGTACAACAACTATGAGTCGAGAGAGTTTTGTGTTTTTACGAAAAGTGTGAATCAAGAGAGTTCATATTGCCAACAAAAAAACTCGAGTTGTGTGCTTAGCTTTAGATGTTGAAACCATTATTCAATCTCCCATGCACTCCAAATGTCTCGAGTTGGCAGGTTGTTGTGCTGGAAAATGGGAATGTTTATTGATAATGGCCTGACAATACACCCTAAAAGTAGCCCTCTTACGCTTTTCCTAATGTTTGAAAATGAATGTAGTTTTACATTCAGAGTTTCTTAATTCAGTTAGTCACCTAATAGCTGCATACCATCGAATCTTCGTCAATAGTTCTCTTAAATAATTGAGTATAATTATCGACATGTCGAAGTTGAACTCGTGATTTGATTATTCTGCTGTCACCAGTATGGTGTGGTGGAAATCGTACAACATGATCCAAGACCCCTCCCTTTATGAAGTATCTGGTTGACTTGTGGGAACATCATGTTACAACTCCGCAACTCGTCTCCACCAACGTACCCCAACAGCATACCAATTTCCGTCACACTACTTAACAAGATTATACGATTAATGGAAACAATAATAACACAGTATTGTCCAGCAAAAGAATCAAAACCAAAAAACTGGTTACTATATTTCGAAATTATACAAGACTGGCACCTCGACCTGAAATATATAGTTCTGCAATTTCAAGAAAATTGAACATGATACAGACAGCAGTGGCGGCTCAATCATCCTCCATTGGGACGTCCGGAATATCCATTCTGTCTTCCTCAATAGGCTTATTTATAACAGACACCGGGGAGAGTAAGAGAAGTTAAGAAGAACAAGTTCCAACTTTATATTGAAACGACTGCACCAAACTAAGAGATTCATATTATAATCCCATGAAAGAATATAAAAGATGGAAGTAGCATCTTTTGGGCAAAGACCTTGAATGGATGTATAAAGAATGAATCGCATACTACAATGAACATGAGCAAATAAAAGATAACTGCAGTAGTGAACCGATGACAAAACCGACCTTAAGATTGCGTAACGTGAAATTACATCATATACGTAATACGCCAAGAAACATGGAATCCAACATGGTAGCAATTCAAACTTTTTATAGTTGTACTTTCTGAAAAGCTCATGGACTAGATGTCTAGCGTACTACAAATACCAAAGTATGGGTTTTGACAAATTCAAATTTGCACTTGGTTATCTATTCATGGAACATGAGTATTTTTTTCTGAAAATAGTTTCAGCATTGGGAAGAAATATATGGCACCAATCTTATTGGTCTGGCGTCACATAATCCAAACTAGTGGTTTAGAAAAATCTTGATCACCTTTGACATAAGATTGTCAAAGATAAAAAGGAAATACTTAAAATCCTAGTTGGAAAAACAACAATCATTCACCCATTTGCAAATTAGCTACGTTTAACCATAATATACTGAAAAAGGATATGAGTTGAGATTGGATTGTCTGCCTTTTCACCACGGTTGTGGCTTGACTTGAGTTCTCTTCGAATTTCTGGGGTCACCTGTGAAGGAAAAGAATCAGCAAATCCACTCATCGAAAGAGAACGTAAACATATACCACATTGTAGATAATGGCAAACAGGATATACCAAATGATGTTTCTGATGCTGAAGAAGCTTATCAAGATTATCTTTCTGTTCTTTCGTAATTTCATTCTTGTACCTGCTCAAATATCAAGTCAAACAAATATGCACCAGTGAGGTGCCATCTTATGGGGATAAAAGTAAAGTCTTTAAAATATTAAGTATTAATTTCGAATATTTATCTCTCTTTCTCTTGGTCAATTAATTGATTATGCAAAAATCTAGGAATCAAATGACAGAGACCAGAACTCGAAAGAACTACCCATGTAAGTACGCAACAACACATCTTAGAAAATTACATCACTTGGAATAAACCCTAATAAAGGAGCAACAATCAGATCACGCCATCTATATTTCTAGGAAGAGTCAAACATAAACAAGGGTTCAGATGAACTGCCACGTTTAAGCTTGAACATTAAACAAATGAACATGCAACTGTTATTCCAAAAACTAATAATGGGAATAATTTCAAATAGGACTGCAACTTAAGTCCAAAAGTAAGATGAAAAGTCATATGATACTGTCAACATAAAATTAAAAAGAATCAATAAAAAGGTGAAAACTGAGAATATCAGGCTGATGAAGACAGTTTTTTTTGTGAGTTAAGATGTTTCATTGATGACAGGATCAACCCAAGAAAACAGTTTATGCTTAACTTAAAGCATTTCAAGATAAGGTAATGCAGGAATCTAACTCTAAGCACGTGTTTACCAAGTACAAACATACTCTACGTCGGAATAACTCTGAAACCAAGACACATCAGCTAACAAAAAGTTACTATTGCACAATGTAAGAAGAATTGACCTTTGCACAAAAGAAAGAAGTGATTGATGCCATATAACTGGCATGATTCTTGAATCTTCCACAAATCTCATAAAATGAGCAACAACAGCATCAAGAACTCGGTAAGGCAGTGCATACTTCTTGTCTATAAGCAACTTTATAAAATAGCTGAAAAGCATTTTTAAAATATTATTAGTTAATCTCAGAGTAGCTATAACATAAAACTGGTAAAAGATAATAAAACACGTACCTAGTTGTGCCACAATACTCCATATTTGCAAGATGCATCAATGCCACGCTGCAATACACAACACAAGAGACAAATTTCTAGCTAACTTAGTCAACTCTGCAAATATAATTGAAAGTGTGTACACAGACCAAGCATAAAATCTGAAAGACATTACCCTGAATGAAGTGAAGGAATAGACACCTTCTGGATCACACTTCCTACTATCACAGCTTCCCTAAGGGTGCATGTCCCTGACTGCAGAAAATTCAGTGAAATCAAAACCAATAAACCACACTTAATGTAACAGTTGATTAAATGTTATGAAGTCTTCACTTAAGGGCTTTGAATATCCCTAAAGAGGTAATTGAAAATGGCAAATGCAAGTCAAAATCAGTATCGTACCTCACAGAGAGGGAATAAAATGCCTCTAAAGAAGGCCGACGGCTTATATAGTGCTTTTTTAAGTGATTGATAGAGACGATCATGAAGTCTTCTGTTTCTTCTGATGTCTTCTCTAACACGTGGAAGAAGAACAAGCCTGTAAAATACTCGAGCCTTCCTTGGACCAAAATTAGAAGAAAATATTTTCGTAGCTTGATACATCGCACATGGAGACCAATTCCCTGGATCTGTCAGTTGTAGGACATCCTCCCATATTTCTAGAGAAGGTATGTGTTTGAATGCCTTGGGAATTTTCCCAGCAGTATATCTACTTAGGTATTTGCCAACCCTGTAACACAGAGTGCATCATATTCCAGCATCAGTTTGAGTAGAAGTAAAACCCAAAAGCAATACCAAGTCTATCACTACTAGTACACATGTGATAAACTAGTATAAGGATATGTAATGATTCACTGACCCGTTATAAATATCAATGATAGACTGGTCCAATTTCGGCTGTATTTCTGAAAGATACCCAAAATTGTTTTGGTCAACAATAGGAAAACTGGAAATGAAGAACAATTATACTGAATCCCAACAACTATCTTATAAGATGAAACTCATATAATAATATCACATACCTTCAGCACTCCTCTTTTGGATTTTCTGGGCAATTATATCAGCCAAAGTGGGCTGCGGACCAGCATTCTCCTTCATAAAAGCTTGAAGAATTCTCTCATCTTCTGGATCGATCTCAATCTAAAACCATATCAAACAAACAACGAGATTAGAGTTTCGACGGTTGAATCATGTAATGTCATGGACTTATAGTTTGATGATCTTTTTTAAGTTTTCTTGCAAATTAGCGTCATTATGATGACCATTTGATTAGTCCACAGTTCCCCCAACCCCCACCCTTACAAAGAACCTGTATCTTCTTGGTATCTCTAACATGGTGAATAGGCAGCACAAGAAATTCCAAAATCCCACAAATCGTATTTATACTTCTTAAAGAAAGTAATCATATGTACTGAGAAAAACCAATACAAAGCTTGTTTACACACTTATTTTTCAATTGACACATTGTTACATTTTTTAACTCCTGTCACATCAAAGTGAAAGCAGGTATAGCCAACTAAATACATTCATATTCAAATCATTTGGTGCCAAAATTTATACATGTTTATTGCACAAAAAATCCCAATTTTGACACACCAACACATAATAAAGACAGCAGATATATTTTTTGTGTTTTACAAGGCACCATATTTGGATTGAAAGCCCCATCAAAACTCCAGAAATAAATTATATCATGTTTGCTTTCGTATACAGCACAACTGTGCTTGGATTGAAAGGCTGCCACCACCATCAAACTTAAAACTCTTGACCAAAAAACTTTGAACTTGCATTTCACATTGTGCAACACTGAAACTTATCGTATTTGGATTCAAAGCTCTATCACTTACTCCGCTAAAATTTATATCATGTTTCGGTTTCTCATCCTACAATGGTGTTAGCACTTGGGGTGAAAGCTCTATCAACTACTCTAAAATCAACCTCATGTTTATGTTTCTCATCCAACGACAATGTCATGTTGGAGTGAAAGCTCTATCGACAATTCCACCATTAAACTCTTTTTAAGGAGTAATTGGTTTGCAGGAAAACTTAAAGAAGTGGGGGAAACTATTTCTTCACTATATTAAAAGATACATTTTCATACCATTCATTAGAACTGGAGTTCTGAGAACTTAGTGTGTGTTTGGATAACATATGAAGAGAAAAGAAAAGAAAGTTGAGTATTCTCTTATTTGGTTAGCAACTTAAGGAGAGAAATAAAGAGAAAGAATCAGAAATTGAGAGAAACTCCATATTCTCTTATACAAAATGGGTTCTAACTTTCTCTCCTAAAATGAAGAGAAGTGGAGAATTTTTTTGATTTTTGTCCATTCTTCTCAAAATAACCCAAAATGAATTACATGCTTAAGAGAGCATAGATATTTTGGTAATATGATGTAACATTTTTCTTTTCTTATCTCTCAACTTGTTTATATCCAAATAAGGGAAAATAAACACACTTTCTCTCTCTTTTTTCTTTTCTCTTCTCTCCATTTTTTTCTCTTCTTTTCTTTCTCTCCTTCATTGTTATCCAAACATACCATTACTTTCTAAACACTGGACTTCTAAATTTCCTTACACTTCCTTCAAACTAATCGTACCTCGTCTAACCATCACATTAGGATCAAAAAAACTCGAATCAACTAAGTCAATCACGTTTGCTTATCATATCTGATCTAGTCTGGTATGGTCTCAAACCATACTCTGCTGGTTTTGTTTTGAATCAGTCGTAATACATCATCATTTGTACTCATCCTTTTATTAAGTAACTACCTTTTACAAATGGGTATGTGTAAAGTATCAGCCAAGTATGTAAAAAACATACAAGCAGATCCCACATCGATCTAAACGTCCCGTCAAAAATAGAATGAAGCGAAAACAAAAGCATACCTCCTCCCGCCCCCACTGCGTGGGCGCCTCACTGATCCCATCACTCTCACCATCACTCTCACCTCCCTCAAATCCTTCAAACCCTTTCTCCTCCTCCTTCTCCTCCACCTCCTCCTCTTCCCTCCCCACCTCATGCTGCTGCCTCAGCGCCTCCTCCAGAATCTTCTTGCTCAGCTTCGACGACACGAACTGCAAAACCCGATCCACATCAAAACCGATTACCAAAAGAGAATTCGTTTCGAAAGCTAGGGTTTTGGGGGGTGGGATGCCTCGTCGTCCTCCTGGTGGTGCTTGGGGGCGCGGGTCCGGGACTTGGCGGAGATGACGGAGGCGTCGTCGGAGTCGAGGGTGAGCTTGTGCTTCGGTTTGGAGGCCGACGACGGCGGCTGCTTCCGCTTCTTTCCGGCCATGGTGGGGCGGCGGAGAGTTGAAAGTCAAATTGTGTGGGATGAGGGTTTAGGGTTTAGGGTTCGGCGATTTCGCACGTATCTTTGCCTTTGGGGTATTTTTGTTGGGATGTCCTGTGAGAATGTCTTATTCGATTATGGGTCTTCGCTTTTTGCTTATTTATATGTTAGGGACGTTTTTTTCTTTTTCAACTTTTAATTTATTTTTTTTATTTTATCTATTTTAGTTTACGATACTTTAAATTTCAAACATATCAAATATACGAACAAGACTGCTAGTATTTAATCTTTGCTTTTCATTATCTCAAAAATAAGTTATAGTCCCAATTGGTTGGTTACTTAGCTTTCAAGTTTTGAAGTGAAAAATTTGATGGTTGGACCTGATTTGAATGATTGTGGCATCGAGATGACATCAACATTTGACATATTGATGGTAATATCGAAAGAAAAAGACTTCTTTTTGGCGATGCAACCGATAGTTTCATCAGATTTATACAAATTTACGCTACGAACACATGAAGTTTATTATACAACATATCAAAATATTGAAAACCACGATGAACAAAATTTATTTAGTCGTCTTAACTAGGAAAACTTCACTATCAGCGCAAATGGTTTAATTTTGTTCTCATATATATAAAATTACAAAAATCTAAAACTAATGGTTCAACTGTCCAACGAACCAATCCAGTTAACGTCGGTTCGAGAACCCATGTTGTTTATTTCGTTTGATCAAACAAAAGTGAGGTGAGGTAGATTTTAGATAAAATAAAACATGGTTTAACTATATACCTAGTTCGATTCAATTTTCAAATAAATCAGAAAAAAATGATTACATCTCCTCTTTCTTTTTAGAACGCCAAGTCAAAATCCTAACCCTGTGGTGGCAGCTCACAAACAGCAACAACGTGCCGAGGCAAGCAGAGGCTACATTGGTCAACAATTAGCAACGACTACGGTCGGCAATAGGAAGCGGCAATAGCAGCCGGCAAATGGTCACCAATCAGTAATGACAATGAAAAGAGACGACAGACAATGAACATAGGCAAAGATGCCCAATGAGTACGACAGTAACCAGAGACCGTAGAGACAATGTAAGAGCTGGACAACAACGCCGATGAAGACGCCAGCCATGACATGGCTTGTAAAGCACGAACCCTCAATTCTTGAGATACTAAAAGGTCCAATGTTCCGTCCGTGCCTCGCAAAGTGATAATGCAAAGAATAAATATTTGACTAACTTAATTCAAGGTACATGAACTCGTTGAACATGAGAAACAGCAAAACAAAATTGGCAATAACTAAAAATTAAGATGATTTATGAAAATCCTACAAAACTAAATTTTACAAATCACCAAGATGTGTTTCTGCTCTTCTCTAAATTAATAAAATTAATCAATCCTACAAATTACAGCTTGCATATCGCCAGCACAAGTGTTTCTGCTTTGCTAGGAGGGGTCCAGACTCTGAACGTGGCCGTGCCTTTCTTTGTCAAGCCAGTCCTCACCCCATCCAATGATTACACACATCCAACTCAATTGCTCAAATTGAAAATGCATCCGCTTGATGTTAAACTTCAACTGGACATATTATCTAACACCTTAAACTTAGGAAAGCAATGCAATCTGGCATCATTAGTCTTAGAGATATAGAGAAGCGGCAAAAACAATATCACGCTTGATCTTGGACACAGCCTCTTGAAGCTTGAACTCAAGCTGGGTTTCACCAATGGATTTAGATGCCAAAATAAGTTGTTGTAAAACTTCTTCCAATCTTCTAATTGCACGGATCAAACTGCCTTCAAAAACTTGAGTAATTTCCATTATCTCGTAAAACTTCGAACCTTTAGCCCATGCATAAACTGCCTCCATTATATCTGGCCGAAAGGAATTCACTAGGTTTTCCACATCTATTTGCACCTGTTATCACGAAATTGCCACAAAATAGTTATCCATATAATTCTTGATCAGTAAGAAGGCAAATACCAAAAACAAAATAGACAATATAGCCAGGATGACTAGGTATGGCACCACCTTTAAAGAAGCATAAAAGCAGAGCATTGTCCAGGATGAAACTACAAGGGTTGAAATATGACAACGCCTAAGCAATTCCTTAAACCTCGAATTAGCCCCAGTAATTTTTTCTAGAATGTTCCTTGGGTACATGCAATCTAAAGTGAAAAGGTCGCCAAATCTCAACCAAAAAAAAATCCAAGCAAAAGTAACTTCAAAAACAAAGGCACACAGTGAGTGCTTATGTGAAACTATTGCAGCCAAAATAGTGTTATTGAGTGGATAGCTTCCAAGCTTCAGTTTCCATAGTCCAGTGATGAAGGCAAGAAGATGCCATTGCAGAAATTACCTTACACTCAAGCTGAACCTTGGCAACTTTTCTTGCTGTATCTTGCAGTTGAGAAAACAGCAAGTGAAGCTCTTCCCTGGGTTTTGGAGCATCTTGGAGCTTCTCCTGCCAAACGAAACAAGAGAGAAGAGCAACCATTTCTTCCACGGTGGAATCCTTTAATGCTCCACCAAACATAAGTTCTGTCAGTATCAACTCATCAGCACTGCTAATTTCACATGCCACCTTACCCTTTAACTCAACAACATCATCGCTACTAATGTATCTGCACAATACAATGTCAACATAATTATGAGCCTAGAAGGAGAAATCAGATAGAAAAGAAACAAGATGCAATTTTTAAGGTGCTAGCTCTAAAATAACGTAAATATGGAAGTGCAACACCTCCGTATTGAATCATTTACATGATTATATAATGTTGATCGGCTCCAAATTTTCCAAAGGGGTCTTAATTAGGCCTAGCTCAGGCAAGCCTCATTATCTAGGACATAACCATGTTAAGATAGGAAGAAGTGCAGGATAACTACAAAAGTCATGCATCTCTAGGAGGTGGATTCATGGGTTGCAGTCACTAGTTAGCAAGGATAATAGCTATACATACCCAAAGTCGTAGGCGGTTTGCATGGTAACTATGCCAAATGACGAAATAACCATGAAAACTGCTACAACTTTCTGGACCCTAAAATGTGAACTCTTAGATGTAACACAGATGATGAGCATAAAATAAAAGCCATTTGTAGTAACATCCAAACATTTAGCACTATATGTTCATAAGCCTAGTGCTTCTGCCTATTGCAATTCACGCACAAAAAAACCTCTTTTGGATTTTACATTACTCAATTTATGCAATTCCAATTGTGATAATTTGAAATTGCAGCTTACAATCAACACAGGAAGGCTAGGGACATATTTCAAACTAAAATTCAATAATGTCCAAAAGATATACCCCATCCTACGGAGTACACGCTTCCGTGCCTTCAGCTCATCTTTAAAGGCTAATGATGTGGACGATCGCATTGCTCTTTTGATTGACTTGATCTTATCAGTCAATTCTTGCTTTGCATTTAGCATCTTTAGCTTTTCATAGGTAACAGGAGTCTTCTTTATTTCATGTCGTTCAATAAGGCTTTCAAGAGCCTCTATTCTTCTAACAGCCTTTTTATATGAGCTGGACTGAACCTGAAATTAAATTAATCTATGTTAAAAATAATAACTAATAATGACCATTGAGATAGAGAAAATGGAATTCAGAAACCATGGAAAGAACAAAACTTACTTCCATATTTTCCCCAGGATCCAAAAGGTCCATTCCATTAGGAAATCTCTTTTCAATATCAGGAATCTTTTTCAGAGTATTTTCCCGCACTTCCCATCGTAATAAATCTTTTGGATAGATCGCACAGACGCTGCTCAAAGCATGAATCTACAGGAATGAAACAAACAACTTAAATCATATGGAGTTCTTTTCATCTTCACGACAAAATAATGGGCCAGCAGAAGACACCACTCATATCAAGACGAGAATGAGATTTAAGAGTAACACTAGGAAAAGTGAGAATCTATTATCAGCACAACCACCAAGTACCACACCAACAATGAAGTGGAACAACAATGGGGAGGACTTGCCTGTGAGAGAGGAATTGCAACAACAATCGGCTCACCATCTTCATTAAGAGGAATGACTTTAATGGACTTCTTTCCACTTGTATCCTTGCTAACAGCACATCTTGTGAGAACATCAACCAAATAATTCGCATCTTCTGGCCTTCCACCTGTAAAGAGGGTCACCATGAGGGAATAACTACATGAGAAAGAATAATGGTTTTGATTTGCACATAGGATTTGATTTCAAGTAAGCTAAAAAAGGATGTTTTTATCTGCAAAAAGGATGTATTTGCTTCTGAGTTATGAAAGGTATCCAGAAATAAGATCTACTTGCAGTTAAGCAATAGAAAAATAATCACATGCCAAAGACCACGAACTTAGATTCAACTCAAACATTGCTAACAAGTCTCTATACCTTCAGCTATGCCCTTGATTCCTTCGAAATTAATTATCACTCCCCAAGTAGTCCGGTCTTCTATTGTGAAAGATGGGGTCTTAACATCACTAGCACACTGTATGGAAACAAGTCTGCCAGGATTTAAGAAAGGTAAACAGTATTTTGGTGAAAACACTATGCTTCGAACATCATTTTTTAAGCTTTTATGCTGCTTCAGCAAATTGTAATAATCCTTCAATTTCTCCTCATCTTCTATCACAATTGAATCTCGTTCCTCTTGCAATATCTTCACTTGCCTCTGCAATATTATCAATAGAGTAAGGCCCACATTGAAAGAAGAAAAAAACAGGTCTCACATTGTATCAAGATAATATCAATCAACCTCGAGATCAGGAAGGGCACGATCAGCTTGAAACTGGTAAAATGAATTTCGGAGAAGATTTTCTGGATTACCATCTTCACAACGCAGTTGGTTTAACAGCATATTATAGGTTAGGTGAAAAGCACTGCAAAAAAAGTACCATAAAGAAAACTTGTGAGCCAAATAATGACCTGTAAGAAATATGGTTGTGAATGATGTATCTACAAGTTGACAGAGAAATACATGTAAGTCAACCACCTCCAGCTAATGTGACATACATTTTAGAGCAATATTTTTCAAAAAATCAGAGTTAATCAAAACAAACATAAAAATGTACATTTTCACTCCCTTTGCATCTTGCTTGTTGAAATTTGTCAAAACATCAAAAAAAGGCAACCAAACAGTTAGATGTGAAAAATTCTTGCCTTTTTGGCTGGCACCTGCAGATTCTTTCACCTTATCCTCTCTTATCATCTCTATGAAACTTATTTTACATTTCTTATATTGAAAATGGACAAATTTTGGAGCACGCCCGTTCCTTAATGCAAAATGGGGCACAAAAAACTACCACATCTAATCTCCTTCAATCGGCACAAAGTATCTTTTTAAGGAATTAAAATACTAGACTTCTCAAGATTAGGTAATGAAAATGATATGTTCAGCCAAACAACTGATGAAATGCATTAGCAATGATGCAATAGTAAAGGCAAGAGCTAGTTGATCTTTCCAGACAAAACCAATGCAAAAGATTGAATTGCTAGATTACCTGTTAAGACAATCAGCACTTCCTTTTAGCATCATTTTAGCAGTAGCTGCTTCCATCTTCTCATCCATCATCAATATGCAAATACCACGGTCATCAATGCCTCGACGACCAGCACGGCCACTCATCTGTATGTACTCCCCACTGGATAACCATCTAAATTTGTCTCCATCAAATTTACGTACGTTGGTGAACACCACAGTTTTAGCAGGCATATTCAAACCTATACTGAAAGTTTCTGTCGCAAAGAGACACTAAACAAACAATTCAAGTCATTAGGCTCTGGGCTAGCAACGGATAATCTGAAATGCTAAAAAAGTAAAAAGTAAGAACACGTATTCATGATCCTACTCAATAGGCTCATAACTATCACCAAGCAAAAGGCATGGTTTTCTCGTTCTTAAATCATCAAATCTTCTTTGTAACAAACTATTAAATATTGTAAGACAGAGTGCTTCTCCAAAGATCTACCAGATCTAATTTCTGAAAGGTATAGAATTAAAAAATACATATATTCAAGTTAGAAACCTTTTAGGAACTACACAGAGCCTAACAGTCATAATACTTTGCTAATTTTCAGCTTTTTATCAATTTAAACTAACCTAAGGTCTGGAAGAATTGGTGATAGAATGATGATGATGATGAATTGATGATAATGATGAATTAAATGGCATTCCCCTACTAGATAGTTTTACAATTCTAATTATTTGGCATACAACTTTTTTATCGTTGACACAAACTACAAGAATGCTGATGTAATTATCATCGACCAATAACATAGAAATCCTAAACTACCCCAATCCATTTATAGAGAAGTGTTTAGCTTTTGTGTAGCATATCCTATAGTTTTGATTAAAAGGCAAAAAGCTTAACTAACCTTGATTAAGCCTTCTTGGAACAGAATTTCAATCACTTCTTTCAAAATCGGAAGCAAACCAGAATGATGAACACCAATTCCTCTTTTTAGCAAGGGCAGCATATTGGAAACCTACAAACCAAATCTTACTACAATAGGGAAAATGTATATGCTAATTAAAAAGGAAAATGTATATACAGGATATAAAATATGACGTTGGTTTGATAATTTGAGCTATGATGAACAATACAAGCGAAGGATTATGTTTTGGAAGGGAAAAGATAACATGTTCAGCATGAGACAAAGGATTTCATGAGTTTCCAATGAATGTAGTAAATAAAGCTGCATGCACTTCAATACTTTTATCATCTTACTTTCCATTGGATACTTGCACATACAATGCATTCCCTTATTATCTAATTGCATGCCCGTTGATGTTTTTTTCCTTTTCTTTTATTATTTTTTCACTGGACCATAGCAATCAGTACATGTGTTTATACTTTATACATGGTCTTAGTATGATGCCCAACCAAAGAAATTTGAGATGGACTTTTTTTCTGTAAGAAAATGAACACTTGCCTGAGGAAGCTTTTTATCATCATCAGATAGCAGATCCATTGCACTCCAAAAGATTGTTTCAATATTCACTTTCTCGTCATCTTCATTTAGATCCATCTTTGCCATCTGCGTCGAGAAATTTACCCATCCAGAATATATGTCATAGTGTTTATTCGAAACTTTGATAAAATAAACTTAAATTGAAGGCTGGTATCATGGTTCATTTCAAAACATTGAAACAAGCCATAGGCAGTTATTTCAGTGATTTCAGACGAGAGGCTAAAGATTTGCAACTAAACATGTTCTCCGAACATTTTATTGAGTCCTGAAGGACCTGAACTGTGCTTGAGTAATTGGGTTCGTTTAATATAAAAATAAAATCTGCTCAACTAGCCTCACTAGATCTACTTTCGAAAAAATATGCTATACATGTACAGAGCTGGTAGATATTTATAAGATTATTTGACAAAAACCACATTCCCATCCCATGGAAACAAGTCAACAAAAATATAAGATTCTTGTGTCATTAAACGGGAAAAACTATAAAGTAATTGTGAACAGTTAAGTTGCTTGACATGGTTACATGAAGCATAAATATGACCCCAGAAGGTAGTGCAAATCCTAAAAGCAGTAAATAATATACTAAATCATTCAATTACTCAAACAAAAGTACCTGCATAGCAAGAAATTCACACTCCCGCTTGCTAAAACTAAAAAGAATAACCGGGTCGTACTGGCGTTGAATGATCATCTTCACCATCTTGAAAATATCACTTTTTTCGTTTGCTTTTCCCATCACCAATCCTTTTTGCCACTTCATATTCTCTTTCTTCTTATTTCCCTCGTTAGGTGGAACAAGTGCATTAAGAGCTTTATGAAAACTCTCCTCACGGAATTTCCCCTTTTCATCTACAGCCAAGTACAATCCATCTCCTCCTGAAGGAAAAACATAGTGCTGAAGTGGAGTCGGGCGGTAATCAGTATACACAATATGGCATGGTTGTTGGTGCACCTGAATTGGTTCCAGAATGACACGTCAGTAACACCCTACGAATGTCAAGTCATCAAGAAGTTTACACTAAAAATAGCATCACACAGCATCTACAAACATAACGTCTATTATCGAACATGTGACAGACCACCAGGGATCAGCAATAGGAACATTTAAACCACCAGAAATATAATATTCATTCAAACCAACAACTTCAAGCACTAACCTTCGCAACCCAATCAGCGAACTCTTTGGCATTGGGCACAGTAGCTGAGAGAAAAACAAACCGGGAATTTTTCGGAGACATAACAATGCTCTCCTCCCAAACAACTCCTCTTTCTCTGTCACGCATATAATGCACCTCATCAAAGATAACCCAGGCAACTTCCCGCATAACCTCAGATCCTTTGTACTGCATACTCCGCCAAATCTCTGTAGTCATCACCTGAAGTTTCACAATTGCAATTATCATTGAAAAACCCAACACCACTCCAATTTTTAACCGAAAATTTCATAAAACATTAGAGTTCTATATTTTCGTCTCAGATTCCTACCAAGCAAGAAGCATTTGGTTCAATGGTCACATCTCCAGTCATAAGACCAACATCCGAGAATTCCTCTTTGAACTCTCTATACTTCTGGTTACTTAGCGCCTTAATCGGAGCAGTGTATATTACCCTCTGATTATCTCTCAACGACATGGCTATAGCATATAAAGCAACCACAGTCTTTCCAGCTGATGTGTGCGCAGAAACCTAAGAAAAGTAACATGTTATAGACTTAACGGTTTAATTTCAAAACCAAAACAAACCAACCGAGACGAACAGAAAGGCAAGGAGACATCTCCCGGCCACGAATTAAAACCTCAAACCATGTTATTTTGTGGGGTCACAAAAGAACACAATTTTTTTATTATAATGTAATCGATCATGAAAACAAATAAATTTTGCAAATTCACAGGAGACCCATAAAAACCCCACTTTTCACAGGATTTGAAAGCCTAACCATGACAGACTCCCCAGAATCGACACTACGATGCTGATAGAAGGGGGAAAAAGTTAAAAAAACACAATTTGTTACTATAATCACCAACGAAAGCCAACAAAATTTCGCAAGATCAAGGGAAACCCCATTAAAAATTCAATTTTTACACAACTTTCCTTCATAAAATAAAATAAAAACAATTTCGAGTCCACAAATCAATGTTTGAAGCCTAACCATGACGGACTCGCCGGAGTCCAAGCACTTGATGGCCTCGGACTGGAAGGGGTCGAGCTCGAACGGGAACTCCTTGGCCGGGGCATTCTTCCCCTCTGCGGCGGCAGCACGGCGGGAGGCGACGTGACCGTCCGGGTACGAGACGTCGTGGAAGCACGTGACAGGGTCGTCCATGGCGGTCGAGTTGTCGAGTTTCTGAGACTTCGAGGGAGGGAAGGATGGAGCTCCGGTGCTCCTCCGCTTCAGCGATTCCATCGCGCAGGAAGTAAAAAAGATTTTTAGGGTTTGGGGGTTTTGGAGGGGGTTTTGTGCGTCTGGAACATTAAAGAAATTTTTGGTACACAACGTGTTCACGTCTATTAAACTTTTTTAATAATTACTTTTTATTATATAAAATTTTAACTGCACAAACATTAAAATCATATTTTAAACCACGATAATATTAGTCAAATTTTAATTTAGTGTAATGTTTAAACGGTGCTTGACTACAATAATTTTATTATTAATTGACTCTTCAAATAGGTAGATATATATAATATATAATTCAATTTTTTAGTTAAATTTTAACGTACTACCTACTCTTCACAATAAAATTATACATTTATATATATAATATTTAAAAATAATATCAATTTTTCGGAAACAATAGTTAATGAATTCAAATTTTTTGAATTTTCCAGTGGATTTTAGAAGTTTGACCAACAACAAAATTTTGGTCAAAAGTTAACTAATTTCCAGTAATTTCTATTTTCCATTATTTTTCATTTGACCGCGGAATCTATTTTCAAGTGGTTTCTTGTGCACAAACATCACGTAGGGGTGGTAATTTGGGTCACACGAATGGTTTTGATGGTCATTTTGAGACACCCCAATAATGTTAAGATGTGTATGTCTAACGATTTTCAAAATAAAAGTCATTTCAAATTATAAAATAATTTTTTGAACTTAATTGAATGAACTCAAAATTTGTCTTGGTGAATTCATATTTCAAAATGGGAAAATAGAATAGCACTGTGACGCAACAATACTCTATTTCAGAAGAAAATGTATATAAAATGATATATTACTACTGCACATCTTAACCGAAAGGATAGTTTTAGTTTGGGTGTTTTTATTGTTAAAAATGTAAAATAATTTAACCATAGAATTAACAGAAAGACATATATATGTGTGACAATATCAATAAGTTGATTATCTTCGTGTAAATTACCCTGAATATGAAGAGAAAAAACATGAGGCCATAGTAATAGAAGAAAAATAAAATGTCACCAGAAAATGCTAATGTTATGACATTTATGAAAATCTGGCAATATAGAACAAAGAAAAAGTCATGACACGAACGTTTGCACGACCATGTTCTCTCATGCACGTGAGAAAATAATTGGTGTTCTGACATGTGGAACAGAGTTTTTTTTGGATTTGTTTTTGTTTACGGTGGGACCAATGTTCAGGAATGTGGCCGCATATGCGGATGCAGATGCGATGAGGATCCCAGGCGGGATCCACATCACAGCCTAAGGATGTGACCTTCTATATGCAAACCGCATCATGACTCGTACATGCAGTAATAGTAAGGAACACTTACACAATTTGACATTAGTTTGTCATCATCAAAAAAAAGGAGATTGTTGCATTTTTGACCTCGTTAATCTTAATTTTGATGATTAACAAACTAATATTATGCAAAACTCCAATTAGCACATCACACACATCATATTGTCAAATTGCATATATATTCCTAACATTGTAAGTGTTCAAACTAAAGGACTAATCAACTTCAAGATCAAGGCTCAAGACTTGTAATCAAAGTTCAAGGACTTTACATGTAATTTTCTATTGATTTGAGTCATATGATCAAATGTACACTTGATGCACAAAAATGAGAAATTTGTTGTTGTAGGTTGACCGTCGAACATGTCTGAAACGGACGACCGAGTTATCCTCGGTGGACCGTCTCCTCAGAGTCAGTAGTCACTCGAACTTCCCTGGAATCCTTGGTTCGGGTTACCGAAGGCTTACCGGTCAACCGTTCCATTCCTCTCAGTAGCAATCAGATCATCTCTGGATATCTCGATTCAGTCTACCGAAGAAGTATCGGTCATCCGAACTTGAAATGTGTTTATCATCCTAACGACTACATCCTATTGGTCCACGTTGCACAAGTCTTTCAACAAACTTATCTTTTGTCGTTTAGCAACACCATTTGAAATACCCCTAAACGGTCTACCGAGTATTCTTCGATTTACCGAATCATTGCTGCTAACCAAAACATAACAACTCTTTTGCCACGTAATTTTTCGACCGTTATTTGTAAACCAACTTCTTAGCCAATGTCAGCAAAAAACTCACACTTGTGTCGGTCGACCGACCATGCCACGGTTTACCGAACATGATCACCAAAGCACAACAATTCTTTACTGACCATCTTTGAACGGTGAATCGAAGTGGTTTCAGTGAACCAAATTTAATCGGTCGATATTAGAAAAAAAGTTACTGGAAGTTGGTAAACGGTTAGTCGACCCATAGACGGTCAACCGAATTGTGCATTCTGATCATACACCCATATCTTGTCGGACGACCGTTGATTTCCCGGTCGACCAAATATGCTCTGATACCAATTGTAAGGATCGATGACCTTTAATTCTAATCACTTTTAACTAATTAACTTGTACTTGCTTAATCAAAGATGCAGCGGAATAAACAAACAAAAACAAGTAAAGAAAACAATGCAAACCACATAAAGAGATGATCCGAAAGATTTTTATAGAGGTTCAGCTTCCCGCTTACTTCCTCTCTTGCAAGCTTCACTCGACTCCGCGAGCTCCGCCTACGTCTTCACTATCAATCTTGTTTCGAGCCGAGATTAAGCCTTTACACCACAAGTCTCGCGAACAATCCTCGTCGAGCTTGATTTCTTCTTCTCACAACCCAAGAAGGAACACTTCGGGCTTTCACCAAAATCCTTGCATGTTGACAAACAGTTGTGCAGTGGAACAACACTCCCTAATTCTTGAGCACACTTTAAGTAGGATATAATAATGATCAAAAGTGTGGAATTTAGGCTTAGAGTGTAGTGTGTGAGATTTTAGGATTGAGAGACTTCTATCTAATATATGAGACAATTATGTGTGGGAGAGTTGTCTAAACAATGTGTTCAATCCTCTATTTATAAGCTCCTAAGGTGTTATAGGCGTTGGGGATAAGTGTGGTAAGTGGTTGCGCAAGAAACATAAAACAGAAAACTACAGCACATTGTTTCTGGGTAAGTTCGGTCGACCAAAACGGGTCTAACGGTTGACCGGAGGCTGTCCGAAAATGCACTTCAGCAAAGTCCAGAAAATTCCATGAATGAAATGGTCGACCGAGCAAGAGACGGTCGAACGAAATACGGCTACAACTTAAGTGAATGGTCGACCGTTCAAGGAGTTTTGGCAAGAGTAAAAGATATATCGATCGACTACAGAGGAAAGTCTGTCGACCGAAAGTTAAATAACATCCGACATCTATTCCTAAAGAATAGATGCCAGAGTTAAATAATGGCCGACGTCGATTCTTTAGGTATAGACGTCGGCTAATACATACATCCGACGTCTATACATTTTTCTAGATGACTTGATGTCGGCTAATACAAACATCCGACGTATATTCCTAAACCTGGACAAAAAAATAGCAATCATAGCAAACACATTCATCCTGCACCAAATTCGTTCACAAATACATACACACTTTCATCCACATTTACAAACAAGCATACATGCACAAACACATACATACAAGCATACACAATCATTCAACACACTTGGCATTCATTCTAAAATTGATGTGATTATATTAAGGCATAAATTGTATGTTTGTAATACAAGTGAACTTACAGATTTAGAAGTTTCTTTATGGAGTCCCTTGGTTTATTTGACCCCAACGAATCAAACCAATATGCCGAATTAATCGTGGGGCATACAACGACAAGCATCCAATGAGTCATCTTATATATATAATTAGAAGTTTATTACAAAATAAAATTCCACTTTAAATTACAAAGTTTACCTCTCATGATAAGAGAGCATATAATATCTTTTGTCTTCTTCTTTCATTAGAGTCCTTAGCTGACCTGATTTATCGTCATTCTCGTATAAATATGTAGATGGACTGATAAATCCAAATACTTGATCGTCGGGAAAGACTGACATTCTGGCGTCATAAAGGTGTCTACAAGAGTAAAAATTACATTTTATTACAATTACGATAAAATTATTCAATACATTTCATTTTGTACCAAAGAAAACACTTACTTCACTTGTACGTCGATAATCGGTTTGAAAGAATCCACTCTTGATCCATTTCAATCTCAACATTAACAAAAATGATAGTTATTATTGAAGGAAATAAATAAAATTTCAATTTAAAAGAATGTGTTCGTAGATGAGAAGATTCAGAGACATTAAGATGAGAAAAGAATGACTCAGAGGAGAGGAGATGAAGTCCTTAATCTAGCGTGAGAATAAGGAAGGTTAGAAACATAACTAAGCAATCAAGTTCAAATAAAGCTTAAAGTCCACTATAGGTCGTTAGTACTAGACGACGCCTAACTTCGAGATCTCACCGATGACCACTAGTTTGTAGGAGATCAAGAATTTGGAGGTCCCTAAAATCTCAGGGAGACTAGATGGGCAACGACGTTCAGGCCGAAACGGTCTTAAACGTCGAGGACCACTAATCTGTTGGAAATCAAGAACCCGGAGGTTCCTAAAAACTCAAGGAGACTAGATGGGCAACGACGTTCGGGCCATAACGGTCTTAAACGGTTTCGTCTCCTTAATGCGTCCGGAAATCCTAGGGGCCAACGTCTAGTTGATTTTATTAAGGCTCTTTTATTAAGTGGTTTTTGGGCCAAGGAAATGGTGATGAAATCCCACACCTCATCTCCTATAGGTGACTGCCCCCTAAGTGTTTTTCATACCTTAATCTAACAAACAACACACCAAACAAACACTCACTTCACTCTTGTTCCAATGCAAGTCCTACTAACTAATTCGTGTTTTCTAATGAATGATGAGTGAAAGAGATTACGTACCTTATGCCAGCAATCTACGATAGAAATCATAAAATAAATAATAAATACGATGAATGAAAATCCTATACCGACATACCCGATTCGGTCGACCGATTTTGTTCTGAATTGGGTCCTGCAGATTTCTGTTTTTTGTATCTTACACAACCTTTACTCAATTCATTCCCAACGGCTATAATTGTCTTGGAGCTTATAAATAGAGTTGTAAAACACATTTCAACACAACTTTCCCACTACTATTTGTCCCCTACATTAGAGAGAAAGTTCCACACACTCAAAAGCTCAAAACCGTCCACACTTTAGCATCAATTCAACATCCTAAGCTAAGTGTGCTCAAGTTAAAGAGTGTGTTCCACTCAACTTCTCAGTTGTAAAGAAGAAAGGACTTCGGTGAAAGCCCGAAGTGTTCCTCTCGGATTGTGAGAGAAGAAAGTCAAGCTCACAAGGGTGTTTGTGGAGCTTGTTTTGTAAAAGGCTTAATCTCGGCGCAGAATGAGGTTGATAGTGAAGACGCGAGCGGAGCTCGAGTGAGATCGAGCGGAGCTTGCAAGAGAGGAAGTAGGCGGGATGCCGAACCTCTATAAAATCTGGTGTCATCATTGTGGTTTGCTTTATTTTCTTGTATTTGTTTAAATTCCGTTGTGCATTCCTTGATTGCTTAAACAAGTAGGTAATTAGCTTAAAAGTGATTAGAATTAGAGACTCTCACGATCCTACACTACAAACATAGAAATTCGCTAAATATATGTTCCTAACTTAATTAACAAAAATGGGAGAAAGAACGTACTCTCATTTCATGTCATGTTACTCCCGCTTTTGGGGTTGTTCTAACACTCTGTAAACCTTGATTGCCTTGAGTGACACAAGTTATTGAAAACCAACCTTCCAAGCTAAAGATGAAAAGGTTGAAACCAACCATGAGGTATATTAGATTAAAAGCACTTCAAGAACAAGAATAATTGTGAACCCATGCAAGTACCCAACCAGAAGTTAAGAATTGCCCAAAAAAATTGAGACATTAAACATGCACTGAGGTACTAATTGAATGGTAACATATAGATACACCCCAGTTGTTTGACTTATTAATCGAGGTCAGATCTTTGGGTTTTTGAAACAATTAAAACAATGCGACAAAATGGGTGCAATCACACTATACATTGAAGAAACACACAAACAAGCAAATGCGCGTCCTCCTTCTTCTCAAATGTGCTGCATGAAAGTCGTTAATGGGGACAAACTCTTACATGGGGACACAACCAAAATCCACCTAAAATCCGAAACTAAACCAACCAAAACTCTTACATGTGGAGGCTCGGTGGTTAGGGAAGTGCAGGAAGACAGAGGCTGCAATGGTGGTCACGGAGGAGGTTGCGGTGGTTGATTAGTAGCATATAATGCATCATATTCATGCTATATATCATTTATTTTACCCTAATATTGTGCTACTCGAGTTGTTGTTTGTAGTGTTTCAGGAATTAGGTAATAAATAAGAGGAAGAGAGTAGAAATGACCTAAATGTAACAAGTATGGACTGATTTGGAAGATTCTAGACCTATTTGTAATGCACAACGACTGAATTGCAAATCAGGAAGGACCCAAGTGCAAACCCGGAGGGACCTGATTGTGAAGTGTAAAATGTGGTGGCACATGACTTGAATCAAATTAGTATTTCGCCAATTCAACTCAAATCGGTTCAAGTCAGCAGACCAGGACTCCACCCCATGTGCCAAATGAAGAAATTGCAACCTGATCGGACGCATTTGGATCAACCATTGGCGGATCAAAATGCTCCAATTGAGCTGAAATTTCGGTCGTGGTTTGGGTTGTCGGGTTAGAGCATTCTTGGACCATCAGAAGTGATTTAGAGTTGTCCGATTATTTCCAGATTAATCTTAACCATGTATTAGTCTATATAGACCATTGTAATCCCTCCAATCCCTCTTCTTCTTGCTTCTCCATTAGGTTTAGGTTTTATTTTGCTGCTGCTTAGTGTAGTTGGAGGAGAAGAAACACACTTTGTAATCATTTCATTTCAATCAATAGTGAGTTGTGTTCTTTAAATACATGTCTTTTACTTTGATGCAATTTCTGTAATGTTGTTTAGTTAATCTTGATATCAATAATTTCCATTATGAGTTCTTGTTATTTTTATGCTTTCTTTAGTGTAGAGATGAGTAGAGAGTAGTCCATCCCCATTGGGGGGTGGAGAAGAAGGTGATTGATCATGTGATGGATTAATGTGTGTTAATCTTAATCTTTTGAGCCTTACATGATTTCCATAACCATCTAATGGGTTTCACTCTTATCTTTGATGTGCTAATGTTCTTGAATGAAGTTTAGCACATGCTTAATTAGTGAGCTTATTTTATGGGGAATGATGAGGTTAGGATAAGGATGGAGTGGAAGGAAGGGAATAAAGCATGTTGATGCATGTGCTCATGTTGTCTTTATCCAAATTAATGTCTTGTATGTTTTAATGATTGTGATAAATTTTATTTCATGTGGAGACATAGTTGGATTTTAGTCATTTTGCATGTGAACATATTAGCTTCATTTCAATTATTGTCTTGTATGTTTTAATGATGAGGTTTTTATCTTATTTCATGTGGAGGCAAAGTTGGAATTGAGTTTTTGTGGTTTGATGTATGATATGTTTTAATGAGCACATTTTAACACACACTACACCACACATTTTCATATTCATGTTCTTTCTCTACCCCCGAGGGGTTTAGTTTTATTGTTTGTTTTTTTATTTCTTACATGTTTTAGTTTGATTCTGATCGCATCTCTCTTCTTTTCTTTTCCCACTCGAGTATCGCGAATCTGACTCGCGCACGCTCCTTGTGGATGACCCGTGCTTGTCACCGCTTCAACACGGCCGTGCACTTGCAGTATAGTAAACTGATCCAATCAGTGGTCGAAGGAGGCTACGGTGGTTTGGGAAGTGGAGGAAGACGACCAGTGTTGTAGAGGCTAGGGTTTTGGTCGAATTTTTGTCGAGTTTTGGCTGGAGTGGTCGCGGAGGAGGAAGACGGTTACGGTTTTCGTCGGCTAACAGAAAAGATAAAATATAAAATTGAATGGATACTTAGCCTTATTATACCTATATACGTCGGACTTCACTCACATCCGATACCAACGTCTATACAGGATGGGGAATAGACGTCGGATGTACAAATATCCGACGTCTATATGTCGACGTCTGAGGGTTATAGTCGTCGGATGTCAATGCATGTTAAAACACCCGACGTCTATAGTAAATAATAGACGTCGGCCTTTAATACATCCGACGCCTATTAGGCGACGAGTATGCACTGTTCTGCACCAGTGAAAACTACATAATAAATGTATTTTTAATTTCCGTATTATTTACTATATATTTATTAAAACAAAATAGAAAATCTAATTTTAACAAATTATTAAAAAATAGAAAAATTAATTAAAAAATGAAAAATGAAAAACCAATCCCACCACTCGGGGCGTACCCCGCCCCGGATCCTGCCCCTGTTAAGTGGGCGGGAAAACGGGCGCCCAATTTTGGGCCCCATAGTGGTGCCCTAAGATAAATATTATGACTTGCAAGTGTATTACGTCAATTTCTAATTTTAGATGTACAATATTCAATATAACTGTTTTCGAAGTGCACCCATGAACATAATATATTGCATTGCCCAGAAATTCTGAACACTAGTACACAAGCTACTGATCAACTTTCGAAGGATTTCACTTCCGAAATTATCATGTAGTACCACAAAACTGTTTAAAGAGTTAAGCATTGCCTTCGACCTAATTTATTGGTTTTGGTTCACCTACTTAACAATTTGTCATCGACACCTCGAGAATATTCCTCTATCTAAGATGTAACGTTCAGTTTATTGATGGAAGTATGGTAGATATTTTCGTTCTCCTCTTACAATCTCAACAAAAAAAATAGTGAAGAAAACATTAACATTTCAATTTCAAACCAATTCAAGCTTTCAGAAACCCTCCCAACAAATTATGTTCAAAATAGAAAAAAACGAGAAACATATATTGATATATATATACACAAACCGGTATGGTTTGGTCAAAGTTTCAAAACTCACCACCAACTAATTTAACTAAACAACAAGAAACTCGTTGTCAACTAACTAACAACACCAAATAATCTCGACCACACCCTCTCATCTCTTCCCTACACAACACCAAACCATCTCTCCTTCTCCTCCTCCTCCTCCTCCTCCTCCTCCACCACCACCACCACCACCACCATTGCATCGATCTTAGTTTGCTCTCCTCAACCATACTCGTCGAGCCCGAGTTGCCCCAGTTTATCTCTCCGGCCCCTAACTACCGCTTCTGGGACCGCAAAACCGCCTTCTCATCTACCACCACCATGACCACCTTTAAGTGCTCATGCACTTCCACATCCATTGACCAAGACACCGTGAATGAGATCTTTCACAACGGATGGATCATGCCCGTCTACTTCCCCATTCGGCTAAAGAAGGGGGGTTGGTGTCAGGATGTTGAGAGTGGTAGTTACTGTGTCTGGACACCCAAGAAGGTGGCGGCAAGCGGTGGGAGGAAGGATTTGCTCGCGAGGTGGATACAACACAAGGGTTGTTATAAGGGTGGAGTCATGGAATGTGGGGAGCAAAGAGCATACCTTCCGAATTGGAGATTCATTCATATAGGAGGTGAGGAAAGAACAATAAGCTAGGATGGGTGGAGTCAATTGTAATGACGATATATATCTTGATTAATCGTTGGTTTGGAACATGATCTTGACATCTTGTCTAGGTTATAAGTGTTGTATATATGATGATGTCTTGCAAATATGCATGCATGTCTTTTTCCGTGACATTTGTTTTAGTACTTTGATTTGAAGGGCTTTCATCTCATGTATGTCATTTTTTAATGTAAGGTTACAAATCAGGAGTGAGTACGTAGGACTACTAAATTATGAAATTGTATGATACTATTCTATATTAATACATTATATACTTTATATGACATTTTTAAATATGATATTGAGTGTGAATTCGGAGGATCAAATAGATCTGATTTGAATGATCATAGTTGCCGTTGATTTTCATGTGATTTAGCTTGGTTGACAGATTCTTAGTTTTGGATTGATTTGGTTCAAGGATTGAATCCTACTACATGTAGATGACATGTTGGATCCATTTTCACTATAAGAAATAGAGTACAACCACGGTAGGTGTAGTCATGGTTGTAGGATCCGTCGCTGATATATGAATTAGCGATATATGAGGGAGAATCAGCCACAGATAAGTCTCGTGGTTGTAAAATTTAACCTCAAAGTTTACACAAACATGACTCCTTAGACCATCAGTAATCATGACCCGGGCGACCTGGTCATGAGCTTTCTCTCTCTCTTCCACATCAGTTTTCTCTCTCCCCAACCCACTTTCTTCACTTTCCTACACTTTTCACCTCTTAATCACAACCCACCACAACCTACATCTCTCCTCCACATCATCTTTTATTTCCAAGATGATCATCGATAGTGGAAGTTACGAGAACGTGGTGTCCGAAGAGGCAGTTCGGAAATTGCAGTTGAGAATTGATACTCATCTTAAACCGTACAAATTATCTTGGCTAAGCAAGGAGATGGAAATAAAGGTGTACAAGAGGTGCTTGGTGTCATTTTCAATTGGAAGAATTTTTTTTGATAATGCATGGTGCGATGTGGTGGCCATCGATGCTTGTCACCTACTGCTAGGACGACCGTGGCAGTACGATCGAAGTGTCATTCACGACGGACGGAAGAACACTTATTCCCTTAGCATCAAAGGGAAAAGGATTGTCTTCGTGCCGCATCAAGAGGAAACTCCTTCAACCAAGGAAGGTCCCAACATCAACTTGCTTTCCCTATCTAACTTTTTGGCCGAAATGAAGCAGGAAGAGGTGGTTTATACGTTGTTGCCCCGGGAAGGAGGAAAAGACAACCTGAACCCAGACATACCAAAGGAGGTCCAGCAAATCCTCCAAGAGTTCTCTGAGCTGATGCTCAAAGGTCTCAGCCTCAGACTACCACCGTTGAGGGACATTCAACACCAAATCGATCTTATCTCAGGATCGGCTCTTCCAAACTGACCGGACGTATCGTCTCAACCCTAAAGAATCTGAAGAACTACAACGACAAGTGGTGGAGTTACTGGAGCGAGGCTATGTCCGTGAGACCATGAGTCATTGTGTTGTTCTCGCCCTATTGGTGTCAAAGAAAGATGGTTCTTGGCGTATGTGCATAGACAGTCGAGCTATCAACTGTATCACTATGAAGTACTGATTCCCGATTCCCCGCTTAGATGGCATGTTGGACCAGTTGTTCGGTTCCAAAATCTTCTCGAAGATTGACCTTAAGAGAGGGTATCATCAAATACGGTTCAGACCGGGAGACGAGTGGAAGACGACATTCCAAACGCAACATGTGTTGTACAAATGGTTAGTTATGCAATTTGGACTATCCAACGTGCCCAGCACCTTCATGAGAGTCATGCACCAGGTTCTCCGTTAATTGAACGTTCTACAATAACCACAAGTGCACGACCGCGTTGAAGCGGTAGCAAATATGGGTCGATCTACAGGGAGGTGTGTCAACTCTGGTTTGTTCGAAGGCAAGTGGGAAAAAAAGGAAAGAAGTTGTGACTACACTAAAGTAACTACGCTAAACTAGCACAAAACAAACAAAGAAGATGAAAGCATGAGACGAGATAAAATTAAACTAAATAACTAATACCAATGTTCAGGTACCGCCTAGGCGAGCCTAGGTGACCGGAGGCGTCCGTTCGCCTAGGCGGTTGTGCGACCGCCCAGGAATGGACGGTAATTTTTTTATTTTTAATTCAATTAATTTTTAGAAAATAGATAAAAAATCAGGAAAATCGGGAAAAATAGGAAAAAATACAAATATTTTCTAAAAATACCGTACATGTTTAGGCTTCGAAAAGACACCTAGTTCCTCGACCAAGGCCTCACTAGCCACCCCATCTACCCACCTAAATACTTAGGTATACAATTTATTGCTTAGTAGTACGATTACAAAGGTAACTCAGAGTTCATACAATAGCAGATAAGATAGAAATTAGAATTACAAGCTAACTAACTAATTCCATTGGACACATTGATCTAATGTCCAACTGGGAACCATATCATATCCTCCACCACCATCAGAGTCGTCAGAGTCGTTCTTGTTCGGATTGTCAACGTAGACATCATCTTCTTCAGTTTCTTCATCGTCGGATTGGACATATTGCTCGTCGATGTCCATCGGTGGTTGAGAACTCGATGCACCTGGATCTCTAGAACTGATGTGAACGATGACATCATCCATGCCACGACCTAATAATGGCGCGTCAAATGCAGTAGAACACCGCGCGTCAGATGCAGTGGACATGGATCGAGCAAAGCGTCTCCGTGAAGAAGAATGTCCCAAAGCTGCTACCTCGGCATCAGCCCATGTAAGCTCCTCTCCAGCGAAGACCGGATCTTCAGTTTCTACCAACCATGGATGCTCGTCGAAGAGATCGTAGTCTACACTGATAGGGTCATAAAATCCAGACTTCTCCATCCTTTGCTGAAACCTTTGCCTTAACTTTTGGTTGTAGTTCACATACACCAAGTCATTCATCTTCTTCATAGCCAACCTGTTCCTTCTCGTTGAGTGCAACTGCTCGAAGACACTCCAATTCCGCTCACAACCTGATGCCGAGCATGTCAATCCCAACACCCTCAGGGCCAACCTCTGTAATGCGGTCTCTCCCATGTCTGCGTCATACGATTGCCACCAATCTATAGGTCTTCTTTCCAACCTTTGTCTGACGATCATGTCCCTCGGCAATATTCCGTGGGAGTTCTTGTAACAATCAAGTAGAACACAAATCTTGTCTTGTTCTGCAGGAGTGGGAACGAGCCGCTCTACGACATCCATGAAGCCAGGCATATGCTCATTGAAAGCTACATTTCGATCCTGAGGCGGGACGGAGAAGAATGTACCAGGGTTGAGTAAGAAACCAACTGAGTGTAGCGGTGAGGACATCATCTTCCCTGGACCCCACCTGGTGTCGATGAGGTTGATGACTTGCAACTTCTTTTGCAAACTCCTCTCCAGGCATCGGCCCATGTAAGCTCCTCTCCAGCGAAGACCGGATCTTCAGTGCCTTCACGACGTTGGTCCAGAAACCACTTTGTAGAATGGTCTCGGCAACTTCAGTAGAGATCTCCTTCTTTTTCTTGTTCTTTATCCAACTTGCATTAGGATCATTGTATTACGGGGAAACAACAAAGGCTCAGAGTTTGTCTTTCTTCAGAAACAACCTTTGCAAACTCAGAAAGGCGGTGTCAAATCTCGTGACAGCAGGGCATAGCAGGTTCCCTTCAATGGCAATTCACATCCTCTTCAACAACATGGCAGAGCTGTTGAAATGTTTGATGATCTTACGAGCTAAAGCAATAGTCTTCAAAAACAACTTGCCAATATCCTCCAAGATGAGATCAATGCAATGTGCTTCAAAGGGAGTCCAAAACAATCTCCTTCTTTTTTGCTGCAACATCCTACCGGCAAGTACGTACGCGGCGGCGTTGTCGGTGACCACCTGAACAACGTGTTCTTCGCCAATCTCGCCAACTACCTTGTCCATCAGCTTGTACATGTAGTCTGCGGTGTGAGAATGACCGAAAGCATCTACAGACCTCATGAACATGGTACTTGTCGGACAATTTACTAGAAAATTGATTATATTCCTATCGGACCTATCAGTCGAGCCATCTGTCATCAACGTGCACCCGTATGTTGCCCAATCTTGTCTGTACGACTCTAGTATACCTCTAGTGTAGTCAATTTCTTGTTTAAGGCACGAGTCACTAACTTCATGATACGTCATGGGTTTAAGTCCGGGTCCGTAAGTACATGTGGCGGATATTGCTTCCTTCCACTCAGGCGTCCTTACAATGTTGAATGATATACCACATCTATAGAAAAGCCTAGACCATTTTTTATTAATTGTTTTCCTATCTTCTTTTCTAAAGGTTCTTTCGATGGTTGTTTGTTGGGGGCCGGAAACCACGTCCTTCTCACGTCTGCAAAATGGTGCCCACAAACGTTGTTTTTGTCTCTTTCGACCAGGAACGGGGCGAGAACGGGAGGTTATGGTCCGAGCAAAACCGGAACCCGACCCGGTTTCCAGATTAAATTCTATGTTTTCTCGGTCTACATAATCATCAAGACATACATTTTTGTTTTGTAATGTCCTACTGTTTCTAATCATGTATGCAGTTATGTCTTGTTTAATAGAGTCAGGAGCTTCATCACAAGGTCTAGCATTGCTACCGGGTGTGTGTGCAAGATGTTGTTTGTGACGGGCTATACCACATCTAGTTTTCTTACCACATAACTCACAGATAATGTAGTTTTTATCATTAGCACTAATGTAATGGGCACTATTCCAACCGGGGTCATTTGTACGGGTAGGTGTTAGGTCATCGTAACTCTCGTGATGCATATGGAGACTAGTGCCGGGTACGTAAGGCATATCTTAAAACTAGAATAATATAAAAATTTAGACTAATATGAAAATAAAATACTAATTAATTTAATTCTAAAGAGAAGTTAGAAAGAGTGCACTTGATTTTGGCAGTTGAAGAATTAAGAACCGGATCGGAGACTTCACTTTCCAACTTCAAAACTAAGCACCAGACCGGACACTTAATCGCAAAAACTTGGTGATTAGGAAACTTGATGATGAGAATAGAATTATGAAGAAGAAGAGAATGAGAGATGTGTGAAAAATGAAGAGGTTTGGAGGGGTTTATATAGGATTTGGGGGTAGTGGCAAACTTGTAATTTTTGAAGAAGAAAAAAAAGTTGAGAGCCGTTGGAGAGCCTCCAACGGCTCTCGCCTAGGCGATCTCCTATTTCGCCCAGCTCTGCTGGGCGAAAAGCCGTGGTCGCTCAGGCGACCACCGCGAGGGGCGACCGCCTAGGCGGTCGCCTACCGATACATTGACTAATACAAGAAAGTTGGAAATCAGAAATGGAAAACCCCTAAGGGGTGGAGTGTGTGCACACATGTAATAAGATGGTGAAGAATGCATTCAATAGGCACAAGTGTAGGTAGTGTTTTCATGTATAGGAATTGTCTAAAGATTATGGCAAAATCTATCAATCCATTCACTAACCTAGTTGATTAACATTCACATATACAAGTTGGTTATTTCAGAACCTAAACAAGCATGAGATGTGTCTAATATTTGTGGCAAAACTCATAAAGTGAAGTGTTCTACTCTAAACAAGCAAACATACATTCATATTTATCATCACATTCCCAAATAAAACATTCATTTCCATTCTTTAATGCATGTATGAACATCATCTCCACCCCCAAAGGGGGATGGAACTACTCACTAATCATTACACTACAAACTACAGTAACAAAACGAAATATTCTAATGAAAGGCAATTAAACTAAGCAAACAAGAAATATTAAAAAAGTTAAATGAAAGTAAACTAAACTAAAGAAGCATGAAAAAATTAAAAGACAAAACAATATTAAAAGAAACTAAGAAAAAATATTTTATTAACATGACTCACATTGCAAGTGGCATTCTTCTCTACCTTGAGTTTTTGCTTCAAGAATTTTACTCCAAGTAGAGAGAATGTCACCAAGCAATGAGTGAATACAAATGAGGAGGAAGAGTTCTATTTATAGGCATGAAAAAAGGTAACCAGAGACAATCCTCCGATATAGGATTAATGAAACATTCTCATAATACAAATAAGTCCTGGAGAAACCGGGCCAGATTCGGAGACAATGGACTGCTAATTGGTGATCACTTTTTAGAGTGTCGCCCCGAATCTAATTGCCAAAATAGTTCTTTATTTCTTTAATTCTTCACATGGGGAGCACCCGATTTGGTTATTAGAGTGTCGACCCGAATCTAATTGCCAAAATATTCGTATGATGGTGTGGAGTTCCTTGATTTTCACATTGGCCATTCAGTTTTACATTTGGGTCCCTCTCTTGTGCATCTTAGTCCATAAGTCTTGCAACTTAGTCTTTTTTCTTGCTTTTAGGTCCTTTTATGCATATTCTCATCAATCCTGTTTATTTCCTGAAACTCAAACATAAAACTCGTTACATAGCATTGTTCAGGTTCGAAATAATAGATATAAGACACAAATGAATGCATGAAATGATGTCAATCATCCGTCCTTTCTTCGGGAAATTCGTTGTTGTTTATTTCGACGACATCTTCATTAGGGCTGTCAATTTTACACGAAACACGATAACACGACACGAAAACGACACGAAGTTAGCGGATATGGATTGAGAATTTGAACACGATTAATAAATGGGTTGGATACGGCAACACGATTATTAAATGGGTTGGATATGGATTTCTGCTGCAAAAACGATTAACACGATTAAGACACGATAAATAATTGGGTAATTAGGCACACGATTACGAATACGACACGATTAATACATGATTAATACCGACAAGTCTATAAGTAATATATAAGATATAAATTATAATAAACAAATTCTAAGAACTGAATGTCATATTTATAATTTTACCAATTATATATATAAGTGGTTTGAAACTTTGAAGTTTGAACTCTGAACGAGTGGATAATCGTGTGTTAATTGTGTGTTAAATGGTGTAAACGGTAGCGGTGTTAAACGTGTACACGAAGTAACCCATTTAATAATTGGGTATAAACGGGTTGGATATGGCAACACGATTATAAATGGGTTGGATACGGCAGAAATTTAGCAACACGATTATTAAATGGGTCGGATACGGCGCAACACCTAGAGCTTATATATAGGAGTTGACACGACACGATTAGCACACGACACGACACGATTGACAGCCCTAATCTTCATCTATAGCAAGACTCTTGTGTTGCGTGTGGGACACCTACGTGCAGTTTTTCACAAACTGAGGTCTGAATGTTTGTTCATTAATCGAAAAAAATGTTCATTCTTCACAACCTCAATCACCTTCCTCGGATTTGTGGTATCTATCAATGATGTTCATGTTGACCCTGCCAAGGTGAACGCAATTTCTGAGTGGCCCAGACCAAAGTCATTGCATGATGTCCGGATTTTCCACGGTTTGACTTCTTTCTACCGGCGGTTCATTAGAAATTTCAGCACCATGATCGCTCCCATCACTGAGTGTCTCAAGGACAGGGATCTCAAGTGGTCTGAGGAGGCAGAGGTCAGCTTCCAGTTGGTCAAGTAGAAGATGACTGAAGCACCATTTTTTGAAGGGAATGTGTTCTAAAAGTTTACTTTTAGATGTTAATTATTATGAATTGGATATGCAAACATTTTGTTCCTTGATTAATGTATTCGTCTTTTAGAAGTGTTAAACAAGATGTCTTAGTCCTTAACTATAGAGTTCTAAAAGATAATGACTTACATAAATCAAATGTTATTCGCAATCATGGTAATTGACATGGAACATTAATTACCGAGATAAGATTGTCGTGTTGGTTATAGATTATTGTAGCTCTACAAATATTTAACGACACAAGTATATAAAAGAGAAAAATAGTTACTTTTATATATTGAATAAACCTAAAAAATGAAACATTATGGAATTGTGTTTGGTGTCATTAATGTTTCATTGTGTCTTGAATCCCAAGAAGTGTTTAATTTGGTTAGTGTTAAAAGTTATCATTGAGTATAGTGATAAATGTAATAGTTGGTTGAACATGACTTATGGTGGAAAAGATAGTTAGTCAAAAGATTATCATTACCATCTTAGTTGTTGGATATTTGATGATAGAGTCGCTGGATCATGCAAATGATCATTCTCCATCACCTTCCGAAAATTGGATCCAAGTCAGCAAGCAAGTTTCCCTCCTACCGCATATGTTATTCAAGTTGTTTCCAATTAGGTTTATGGAAGGTTTCCAGAATTTTACTAGACTAGAGAATTCGGTAGCTACATTATTTCTTTTACTATTATTAGTTTCCTGAATTTTATTTCCTTAGACTAGTTAATTATTAAGTAGTCAATTATTTCCTTTGATGAAATCTCCTTTTGTTGTTGCAAAATAAAGGAGTTATCTTGTCGGTTAACTTCCTAGTCTCTACACGCATGGAAGGCTATAAGACATGGCCTGTATGTCAATAGAAAGACGGAATTTTCGTTTTTGAATTAATACACAAAAATCAGAGAGAGTTTTATCTCAATTCGATGTTTGTCTCTTCAATTCTCTTGTTGTCGGGGTGTCATATGCTTGTAGAATCCATCATACTTCTACCCGATGTCAAAAAGTCATTTTTTTGTGAAATTTGATCAATTTTTTGGTCAACCATACCCACCTTTAGTTCTTGGGGACAAGAAATCGGTCTTTTACTTTTTGTTCAAATTATATCTTTTAAGCTAAAAAAATTTTAGTTTTCGTGGCATCCAAACACACCCCTTGCCATTTGGGTTTGCAAACGTTGCCCCAAGCCACGAGAATTTTGAGATTGGAGTTGGTTGTTTTATTATTCCATAGAAAAAAACTCCTAAAACAGATGATCTCTACTCCGACCCCAGCCAGTAGGCTATCAAAGCCTATGGTATGAAGTGATGGGGGTTAGAACCGAGTTAATCAGAGTTAACCTCCCCCCATGGAGATCCTTTGATTGTCAACTTCTAATATTTGATTTTATTTTTTTATTGTATCTGCCCATCTCGGTTTGCGGCCTAACGTGTGCGAGAATGGAATACCGAATACCCAAATAATCAAAGGGTAAGCTCCCTGCGCTACAACCCAAGAGCAGTTGATAATTTTTAAGTTCGCTCTCGGGTATATGCATTCCACTCATACATGATTTTTCAAGGGAACTACTATTCGTCGCCGGAAAACTACTTAAATCGCCCCAAAAATGACATTTTTGCCCTTAACAAATCAATTAATACCCATTTTGTCCCGTGTCTTTAAACAAGGTGTGTGACTCAGTTTTACTCACATTCCTAGTACCAACACCACGAAAATGTCTGGCGAAGCACCTGAATCCGGCGAGGTAACGAGGGCGGAATTTCTTTCCCGATGATGCATTGCATACATTGCATCATATGTCTTTCATTTAGAGTGTTTTTGTATAAATAAATGCTACTAAGGTATTGTTTTGAGCAATTGTGCAGAATTCAGGAGTTACAATGCAATTTACCAATATTCGAGCTAAAACGCGTGCAATGGACTTAGATGGATCACAAAGACCAATTAGATAGAGATTCAAGCTCAAGTTGAAGTCCAATTGATTGCATAAGAAGTCAGGAACCTGATCGCAAATTTGAAGGACTAAAAAGTTATTTTGGAGGAGTATTCAAGAAGAAATCAAATTCGGATCTCCAAAGATATGCAATAATTGATTTATACGCGTGGAGGCCACCTACAACATATCCAAAACACACCCACAAAAGCACGAATTCATCTGGACCATCCATGCGGCGGAATCGCCGCATCTAAAGGTCAATATGCGGCGGAATCGCCGCACGGCTTGCGATCCGTGCCTCCCATTTTCGTCCAATTGTGTAATCACACGTGTCCTTCCTGATGCATACTTAGGGTTTCTTGTATTGGCTATAAATAGCCACGAAATTGTGTTGTGAGGGGAACTTTTTTTTGTATTACATTCTATGCAATAAAATTCTGCCCATTTATTTCTCCATTGTCTTTTTCTTTTGTAAGCTTAGTTTTAGATTAATATTTCATGTTCTTAATTTCAGTATAGTAAAATAATTTAGTTGTTCTTTATTCTTCTCTTAGAATAATTTGTTGTATGTTTAGAATAATTGTATTTGTTTTCGTAGATCGTAGTTTAGTATAATATTTCTTTCTTTTTGTTTTCATAGTCTCTCGATGATCATCATGACCCCTTCTCCTCATCTTCTCCCCATGGGTTTCTAAAACCCTCCAAAGGGTGGGGGTGACGGATTTAGGGTTAGAGAAGAGAGATCGTTTTTATTTTAATTTCTTGTAAGTGTTTTGATCATATGAGTTTTTGTTAAATCAATTATCATATGATGCTTAATATCTCACTTGATTTATAATAATTTTCGTAATCTCTAATCTAACTTGAAGATTCATAACTCCCACCCACTGGACTCTCATCCATAGTTATTTCTTCTTAGTTTTTGTTCTTGTTGTTCTTGCTTTAGAAAGATTAAAAAAAAATCCAAAAATCTCAAACCAACACTATTTCTCTTTTGCTTTCCTTAATCAAAGAAAATCACAAAAATATAAGAATCTCTCCCTCCTTGTGTTCGACCCGTACTTGCCACCGCTTCAACGCGGCCGTGCACTTACGGTATAAATAAAAATCTCAACAAGTTTTTGGCGTCGTTGCCGGGGAGGCGACGAGAATTTTAAGTTTTTTTGTGATTTCGTTTTGTTTGTTTTGTTTGTATTTTGGTTTTCGCGATCTAACGTTTTCTCGGTACTTTTCAGGAAGTAGTAGAGAGGACACAAAAATCCGGAGACCATCCGATCTGAACAGGCGGCGAAATCGCCGCATCACAAGTAGAGTTTGCGGCGGAAACGCCGCACGGGTTGAATATCTGGGTCTGAAATTTCTCCGGAACGCGACGCATCTCTGGGTGGACGCGTAGAGCACTGGAAATTGTCGAGAGCGGGCGGCGAACCCGACTGAGCGTGCGTAGGTAACATTTGTTGCCTTTTCCTCGTAATTTCCATTTTCGGAAAATTCCCTTTTTGGTAGAATTGCATGTGTAGGGAAAACTTCCATAATTGGCACTAATTCAACTTGTGACCTAAAATTTTGCAAAATTAGAAAGGCCTTAGTGCATGCATCATTTAAAGATTTTCTCGCATTATGTATGCTAAATTTTGCAAATCAATTCATTGTTGAAGAGTGCTGGAGGCAAGGTACGTGCGCGGTTTTTATTGATTGCATTTAAGCATATAATTTAGTTTGCATACAACCTTGCAATTGTCCCCCACTAAAGACCAATGTTTGACTATCTTTGCTATATTTAAGTTAAACTATCTTAAGGCCAACTCCGTAGGAAAAGATACGGTGGGGATTTCATCACCCTTCCATGGCCCACAAATAACAATCCCAAAGTGTCACCCAAGCCTTAATTTAAAATCAATTAGACATTGGCCCCTAAGGATTCAGACTCAATTAAGGAGAAGATTGGTTTGACTTGTGATGAGAATTAAATTTATACCGCAAGTTCACGGCGTCAATGGAGACGTGGCAAATACGGGTCGAACACAAGGAGGGAGAGACTTGTTATTAATGTGATTTCGATTGGGGGAAAGAAGGAGAGAAGAAATAAGTTGGTTTTGAGATTTTTGATTTTTAATTATCTAAAGCAAGAAACAAGAACAATTAAAACTAAAACAAGAACAAAGATGGTGAATTCCGTGGGTGGAGGTTTAGATATAGGGTTTAGAGTAGAGAATTCAGAAACTTATAATAAATCATATTAGTTATAAAGCATTACATGATAAATGATTTAACATAAACTCAAGTAATCAAAATATACTAACACGAAATTAAAATAATAACATTCATTCATCTTCTCTTCACCCTAAATCCGTCACCTCCACCCTTTGGAAGGAGTTAGAAACTCATAGAGGGAGGAAGAAGGGGTCTTAGAGACATTACAAAAGAAAAGTAAAAACAAGAAATAAAAGACAAAATTTTATTACTAAAGTGAAGAGTACAAAACTGAAAATAAAAATAACTAAAAACTAGGTCTAAGGCCAAGGACCCTTCTACCATCGTTCTCGGGGCTATTTATAGCCGATACAAGGGATCCCAATATATAAATGGAACGTACACGCGTCAATACAGCATTGGTAAAAATTTGAGCACACGGATCGACTTTTGTGCGGCTAAATCGCCGCAATTTGCACATGAGGTGCGGCGGAATCGCCACCTTTTTGGCTCGGATTCGATCCAGATTTTTCCTGTGTGTTTATGGTATGATTTGATCCTCCTTTGCGCGTCTGGATTGATTCTTTCCATTCTTTTGAGCTCCGGATTAATTCCTTTATATATATGGAGATTCACATTGATTTTTCTTTAGATTTTCTCCATAATAATAAAAGCTACTCGTGATTTGCAATTAGGTCCTTGACTTTTTGCAATTAAGTCCCCGACTACTTTTGTGCTTAAGTCTTTGTAATTAGATCTTGAATGCTTTTATGCTTGGATACATTTCCATTTGTAACCTGATAAACTTGAACTTGGTCTTTATGATAGAAATGAGTCTTTTGCACGCGTTTATGCTCGAGATGTGGGTAAATTGCATTCAGGTCCCTGTATTCTGTAAATAAGACTAAACACATACCTTAATAGCATTTATTGATATAAAAGTGATCTAAATGAAAGACATATGATGCAATGTATGCAATGCATCAAATACCCCCACACCTAGATTTTGCTAGTCCCTAGCAAAACAGAAAATACGAAAAATAAAAACAAGGAAATCCTAACTCACTTTCGTAGGACTCACGGTTGCACTTAGCATGTGCAACAAGCCGTTAAACCTCTTTGTTGCCAAGGAGGAGGAGTGTTGTCTCCTGAGGGTTTTCAGCGGATATACCCACAAAATCCTAAATCAACATTTCATTAATAGTTCTCAATATCCCTACCTCAACCTTATACATCTCACCGAGAATTCTTGCATGCTCATTATATAAATCTAACTCATTAAAAATATGACTTGGTCTTTGTTCCTCCAACATTCACACCATTAACCCTTCTACGCATGTTATTACTTAAATTATTTTGCACGCCTCCTCTGGTGGTGAAGTATCATTCGGATCAACCATGGCATGGATCATTCTTTTAGCTTTGGGCCTTGAGTATTTTTTTTTCTTTTCTTCCGTGATTCAACACATTTGCTTTTTGACACTTTTACCCTTTTTGCATTCGTGTAGCGAGTTTGGTCGATAATCCCGAGCTGGTAGACTCAAGTTACCGGGTTTCAAGATACCCCTACGGACCAGTGACTCAAAGGCTTGGGCTTTTCTAATCATTTTGCAAAATGTGTTTTCTTCACTTTATTCCTTTATTTTTTTTCCTCAAGGCTTAATTGCTATTAGAAGTCCACACTTCCCGGTATATTTTCCTCAACCTCTGCTTTTTATCAACCACTTCAAAGATTTGATTCATCCAATTTAAGTGCATACATGTCTTAAAGGGCAATGAGTTATTTCTTTGGAACTTAGATTTATGTCATAATTTCTACAAGCAGAACTATATAATAAGGAACAAAAACTCAATGCAATTTGTACACGGGTTTTGGCAGTTCAATCTTAAGCTATGTCATGAAACATTGATTTATTATTATTTTATTATTATTATTATTTTATTTTTTTTAGAAATAAAAGACAGATCTATAGATAAATATATACATAAACATCCCCCCACACCTAAATCATGCATTGTCCTCAATGTATGCAAATATAAAGCAAATGCACTTATTACCTTGGTGAACTGCGGTGGAAGGATGAAATTTGCTCAAAGTCAACCATAGTCAGAACTGGATTGAATGACACCATATTGGTGCATGTATCCAGTTGAATTGTTCCTCATGTTGCAATGAGAGTTCTGAGTCACAGATTCCACACCCCTCATATAAATAGGTTCTCTTATTTGCTCGAGTGATGGTGGGTGTGTAGATGAATTTCTCCCCTTTTTCTTACTTCCTTTTTGATTTTGTGATGATTCAGAAATCTTATAGATACGCGATTTCATCACAACATCACTCTGATTGCATATTATTTCTGGCTCACTATCAATATGAAAGATATTAAATTCAGCTTTTAAGTTCCCAAAAGATAATTGCATGAGCCCATTTCGACAGTTTATCAATGCTTCAGAAGTGGCCAAAAAGGGTCTGCCTAGAATTACAGGGATTTGTCGATTAGGATTTACAACAGGTGTGGTATCTAGTACGACAAAATCCACTGGGTAAATGAAGTCACCAACCTTGATCAAAACATCCTCTACTACACCTCTTGGTTTCTTAATAGAGCAATCAGCAAATTGAAGGATTGTCCTAGAGGTTTTAGTGGACCAAGGTTCATTTGCTCATAGACAGAGTACGGGAGTAGGTTAACACTAGCACCAAGGTCTAGAAGGGCTTTGTTGATAAAAGTATCTCCTATTGAACATGAAATTGTGGGACACCCAGGATCCTTATATTTTATAGGAGATGTGTTGGACAAAATAGAACTTATGTTTGCAGTTAAGAATGCCTTCTTTGGTACGTTCGTTTTTCGCTTTTTAGTGCACAAATCTTTTAAGAATTTAGCATAAGCATGTATTTGTTGAATCATGTCTAAGAGTGGAATGTTCACCTTAACTTGCTTAAATACTTCCAAGATTTTCTCTATTTGTGCACTTGAGTTCTTTTTGAGTCTATTAGGGAATGGAGCTTTAGGAACATAGACTCGCTCAGGTTCAGGTTGAGCTATGGGTTCAGGTTGAGTAGGTGGGTTGGGCGTTTCAGATTGGACGTCAGGTTCAATGGTCAGGTCATATGTGGGTGCTTGATGGCTAGATTGATTGGACACTCTAGGATTTACCACATTGTTATCAACTTGTCTTCCGGACCGTAATGATACTACTGCATTTATTTGTTGGAACGGTCCTTCCTCATTAACCATTTGAACCGGTCTAGGGTTGTTATTTCCTGAAGGTGCTTGATAGGATTGATATGAATTATTATTAGATCTAGGGTTCACCTCAGGTTGACTTGGAAGCCGACCCTTTTCTCTTTCACCTACTATTTGTGCTAGTTGGCTGACTTGTGTCTCAAGCCTTTGGAAGGTCTGGTTGGTTGTTTGTATAAAGGTTTTCATCAAAATTTCCAAGCTTGTCAACCTAACCTCATGATCGTTATTGTTACTAAACCCAGATGATGTATTATTTTGGTTATACGGGTTTGGTTGTTGTCTAGGAGGTTGACCTTGTTGGCTTGATGAGAAATTGGAATTATTACGCCAACCCGAGTTATAGGTTGATGCGTATGGGTCATTTCTAGCATGGTTATACATGGCATTAACTTGGTCACATTCCGCACAATCCTCCATTACATGACCAGTCTGACCACATATAGAGCAAGGGATAGACGAGGCTTGATTCACTCGGTTTTGGGTTCGTAGCTCTAAACTTTCCATTCTGCGCATAAGGGTAGCTAGTTTTGCTTCAGCCGCTATGTTGACATCTACAGCTAAGACACCTGGTTTGAGTTGGCTTGCTATTCTAGATCCAATACTTGGGTTAAGTGGTGTTCTAGCATTGTCCCATTGCATACTGTTTTCAGCTAATTCCTCAAGAAAAGTCCAGGCATCATTTTCATTTTTCAACATAAAGTTCCCTTGGCTTACGGATTCTACCATAACCCTAGATGTGGGTGTCAATCCCTCATAAATAATTTGGCATAATTGCCATCTCGGAATTCCATGATGTGGGCATTGGGTCAGAACACTTTTAAATCTTTCTAGATAGGAATAGAACGGCTCGCTCTCAGACTGAACGAATGCAACAATTTCATTCCTAATCCTCATAGTCTTATGATTGGGGAAATATTTTTTCAGGAATACTTGAACAAACTCAGCCCAACTCCTAATAGATCTTTCGGCTAGACTATATAGTCATTTCTTAGCGTCATCCTTCAGTGCTAGAGGCACGAATTTCAGACGCACTGCCTCCTCAGGAATATGCTGGTATTGCATAAGAGAGCAAATTTCCTCAAATTCTCTAAGGAAGAGGTATGGGTCTTCCCTAGAGGTGAACTTTGGCAACATACTCATGTACTGTGCCTTAAGTTCGAAGTCGCGACCCGGTATGGTGGGCATAACGATGCACGATGGCTGAGCAGCCATCGCCGGATAGCATCGATCCCTCAGAGTTATAGGTTGTGCAACAGGCGGGTCCACTACGTTCTCACCCATTGGATCCGGGTGAGGTGGTGCAGCAGATGGATTGGGGCTAAGTTCCAGACTGGAATCTAGATGAACTCGTGAGAGTCGATTACTCAAGTCCCGAATCCAAATCTGAGTGCACCGGGTTGAATCAATTTTTGAATTCAAATTCAAAATTTAAATTCCAAATTTAATTTCAAGAATTAATTACAATTTTTTTATATTTTTTTCGTTTTTTTAATATTTATTTTTTATGTTTTTTTTTCAAAAGGGAAACAAACAATAGAATGGGGAAAGATGAGAAAGGCATCCTAATCTAGAGAATTTAGGTGAGAAGAGAAAGAAGACTCAGATGAGAAGGGAAACCTAACTCTAAAGATAGAAAGAGGGTTGGTCAGAAAATTCCTAAGAAAGCACGGTTCAAACAATCCTAAACCTAGTGTCGCTTAGATCTAGACGACTCCTAACTGGTTGAGTCGAATTGATTTGCTTGATTCACCTCCCTCACTAATCAAACCAACTTGGCCAGGCCGTGTATAGCTAGTGGGGGCGCTTCCGACAGAGTCGGTGCCAATTAGACAACCACTTCGCTTGGAAGACTTACGTCAACACAAAAACACTTTCTAGACACCAAATTAAATTCAATCGGCTTCAGGTCATAGCAAGTCAAACCAATTCTTCTCCTTAAATGAGTCTGAGTCCTTAGGGGTCAATGTCTAGTTGATTTTAATTTAAGGCTTGGGTGACACTTTAGGATTGTGATTTGTGGGTCACGGAAGGGTGATGAAATCCCCACCGTATCTTTGCCTACAGAGTTGCCCTTAAGATAGTTTAACTTAGATCTAGCAAAGATAGTCAAACAATGGTCTTTAGAGGGGGCAATTGCAAGGTTGTATGCAAACTAGATTATATGCTTAAATGCATTCGATAAAAACCGCGATACGTACCTTGCCTCCAGCATTCTTCAACAAGAATTAATTTGCAAGAATTTAGCAAGAATAATGCAAACAAAACATTATATGATGCATGCACTAAGTTCTTCTAGTTTTGCCAATTTTTAGGTCAGAGTTGAATTATTACAATTTATGGAATTTTGCCCTACACATGCAGTTCTACGAAAAGGAAATTTTCTGAAACTAGAAATTACGAGGAAAAAGGCAACAAAGGTTACCTACGCAATGCTCAGTCGGGTTCCCCGCCCGCTCTCAAAATTTCAGTAGCTTCACGCGTCCACCCAGAGATGAGTCACGTCCCAGAAAAATTTGAAGCCCAGAAGCTCCAAGTGTGCGGCGGATTCGCCGCAAGTTGTTCTTCAAGTGCGGCGATTTCGCCACTCGTTTAGCTCAGATGGTGCTAGGATTTCACCGCGCACTCTGTTGTCTCCTGAAACACAAATCCAAATACTCATATCGCGCACAAGATAAACAGAATAAAATCGAAATTAACAAAAAAAACAAAATCTACGTCGCCTCCCCGGCAACGGCGCCAAAAACTTGATGAGAATTAAATTTATACCGCAAGTGCACGGCGTCAATGGAGACGTGGCAAATACAGGTCGAACACAAGGAGGGAGAGACTTGTTATTAATGTGATTTCGATTGGGGGAAAGAAGGAGAGAAGAAATAAGTTGGTTTTGAGATTTTTGATTTTTAATTATCTAAAGCAAGAAACAAGAACAATTAAAACTAAAACAAGAACAAAGATGGTGAATTCCGTGGGTGGAGGTTTAGATATAGGGTTTAGAGTAGAGAATTCAGAAACTTATAATAAATCATATTAGTTATAAAGCATTACATGATAAATGATTTAACATAAACTCAAGTAATCAAAATATACTAACACGAAATTAAAATAATAACATTCATTCATCTTCTCTTCACCCTAAATCCGTCACCTCCACCCTTTGGAAGGAGTTAGAAACTCATAGAGGGAGGAAGAAGGGGTCTTAGAGACATTACAAAAGAAAAGTAAAAAAAAAGAAATAAAAGACAGAATTTTATTACTAAAGTGAAGAGTACAAAACTGAAAATAAAAACAACTAAAAACTAGGTCTAAGGCCAAGGACCCTTCTACCATCGTTCTCGGGGCTATTTATAGCCGATACAAGGGATCCCAATATATAAATGGAACGTACATGCGTCAATACAGCATTGGTAAAAATTTGAGCACACGGATCGACTTTTGTGCGGCTAAATCGCCGCAATTTGTACATGAGGTGCGGCGGAATCGCCACCTTTTTGGCTCGGATTCGATCCAGATTTTTCCTGTGTGTTTATGGTATGATTTGATCCTCCTTTGCGCGTCTGGATTGATTCTTTCCATTCTTTTGAGCTCCGGATTAATTCCTTTATATAAATGGAGATTCACATTGATTTTTCTTTAGATTTTCTCCATAATAATAAAAGCTACTCGTGATTTGCAATTAGGTCCTTGACTTTTTGCAATTAAGTCCCCGACTACTTTTGTGCTTAAGTCTTTGTAATTAGATCTTGAATGCTTTTATGCTTGGATACATTTCCATTTGTAACCTGATAAACTTGAACTTGGTCTTTATGATAGAAATGAGTCTTTTGCACGCGTTTATGCTCGAGATGTGGGTAAATTGCATTCAGGTCCCTGTATTCTGTAAATAAGACTAAACACATACCTTAATAGCATTTATTGATATAAAAGTGATCTAAATGAAAGACATATGATGCAATGTATGCAATGCATCAAATACCCCCACACCTAGATTTTGCTAGTCCCTAGCAAAACAGAAAATACGAAAAATAAAAACAAGGAAATCCTAACTCACTTTCGTAGGACTCACGGTTGCACTTAGCATGTGCAACAAGCCGTTAAACCTCTTTGTTGCCAAGGAGGAGGAGTGTTGTCTCCTGAGGGTTTTCAGTGGATATACCCACAAAATCCTAAATCAACATTTCATTAATAGTTCTCAATATCCCTACCTCAACCTTATACATCTCACCGAGAATTCTTGCATGCTCATTATATAAATCTAACTCAATAAAAATATGACTTGGTCTTTGTTCCTCCAACATTCACACCATTAACCCTTCTACGCATGTTATTTCTTAAATTATTTTGTACGCCTCCTCTGGTGGTGAAGTATCATTCGGATCAACCATGGCATGGATCATTCTTTTAGCTTTGGGCCTTGAGTATTTTTTTCTTTTCTTCCGTGATTCAACACATTTGCTTTTTGACACTTTTACCCTTTTTGCATTCGTGTAGCGAGTTTGGTCGATAATCCCGAGCTGGTAGACTCAAGTTACCGGGTTTCAAGATACCCCTACGGACCAGTGACTCAAAGGCTTGGGCTTTTGTAATCATTTTGCAAAATGTGTTTTCTTCACTTTATTCCTTTATTTTTTTCCTCAAGGCTTAATTGCTATTAGAAATCCACATTTCCCGGTATATTTTCCTCAACCTCTGCGTTTTATCAACCACTTCAAAGATTTGATTCATCCAATTTAAGTGCATACATGTCTTAAAGGGCAATGAGTTATTTCTTTGGAACTTAGATTTATGTCATAATTTCTACAAGCAGAACTATATAATAAGGAACAAAAACTCAATGCAATTTGTACACGGGTTTTGGCAGTTCAATCTTAAGCTATGTCATGAAACATTGATTTATTATTATTTTATTATTATTATTATTATTTTATTTTTATTTAGAAATAAAAGACAGATCTATAGATAAATATATACATAAACATCCCCCCACACCTAAATCATGCATTGTCCTCAATGTATGCAAATATAAAGCAAATGCACTTATTACCTTGGTGAACTGCGGTGGAAGGATGAAATTTGCTCAAAGTCAACCATAGTCAGAACTGGATTGAATGACACCATATTGGTGCATGTATCCCGTTGAATTGTTCCTCATGTTGCAATGAGAGTTCTGAGTCACAAATTCCACACCCCTCATATAAATAGGTTCTCTTATTTGCTCGAGTGATGGTGGGTGTGTAGATGAATTTCTCCCCTTTTTCTTACTTCCTTTTTGATTTTGTGATGATTCAGAAATCTTATAGATACGCGATTTCATCACAACATCACTCTGATTGCATATTATTTCTGGCTCACTATCAATATGAAAGATATTAAATTCAGCTTTTAAGTTCCCAAAAGATAATTGCATGAGCCCATTTCGATAGTTTATCAATGCTTCAGAAGTGGCCAAAAAGGGTCTGCCTAGAATTACAGGGATTTGTCGATTAGGATTTACAACAGGTGTGGTATCTAGTACGACAAAATCCACTTTGTAAATGAAGTCACCAACCTTGATCAAAACATCCTCTACTACACCTCTTGGTTTCTTAATAGAGCAATCAGCAAATTGAAGGATTGTCCTGGAGGGTTTTAGTGGACCAAGGTTCATTTGCTCATAGACAGAGTACGGGAGTAGGTTAACACTAGCACCAAGGTCTAGAAGGGCTTTGTTGATAAAAGTATTTCCTATTGAACATGAAATTGTGGGACACCCAGGATCCTTATATTTTATAGGAGATGTGTTGGACAAAATAGAACTTATGTTTGCAGTTAAGAATGCCTTCTTTGGTACGTTCGTTTTTCTCTTTTTAGTGCACAAATCTTTTAAGAATTTAGCATAAGCAGGTATTTGTTGAATCATGTCTGATTGACATCATTTCATGCTTATATTTGTATCTTATATCCATTATCTTTCACCTAAACAATGCTATGTCACGAGTTTTATGTTTAGTTTTCAGGAATAAATAAGTTTGAAGAGATGAAGCATAAAAGGACCCAAAAGCTGGGAAAAAGGACTGAATTGTGAGATCTGGGGACCAAGATGCAAGAAAGAAGGACCTGATTGCAAGACAGAAGGACCTAAGAGCAAAACAAAATACTCCACACCATCATGGGGAGTATTTTACCAATTCGATTCGGGTCGGAGCTCCAAAAAGTCAAGTAACCGCATCAAAGACCAACAATACCAGAAAGAAAAGCCCACAACAAAAATGAGCACGATCTGAACCATATAGACCGCCAATTGGCGGTCCAAGACCGCTAATTGGCGGTCCATTTGGGCCCAAATCTGCTCAAATTTCTCCAGCACATGTATTAGAGGATGTTTAGGCTATTTTTGGTATCTGTTTAGTCCCACATCGGGGGATTGTCCCGGTTTGCCTTTTTCCATGGCTATAAATAGAACTCTTCACCTTCCATTGTAATCACTCCATATTTTAAGTGGCTATTCTTCCTACTAGAAGTGAGGCCTTGAAGCACACACTAAAGTAGGAGGATGCTACTTTTAATGTGAGTCATTTTATCAATAAAGTTTTATGTTTCTTTCATTGTTTGTTTTATGCTTCTTTTATTGTTGTGCATGTTTTAGTTTAATCGTCTTTTAATTCTAGCTTAGTTTGAATATGCTTTCTTTCCATAGTTTAATAATTAGTGTAATGTTTAGTGAGTAGTTCCATCCCCTTTGGGGGGTGGAGTAGATGTACATACATGCATTAGAGAATGGGATGAATGCTTTAATTTCAATGTGTTGATTAAACATGAATGTATGCTTGCTTGTTTAGGATAGAATTTATAACTTGATGAGTTTTGCCAAAATGATTAGACATCTCTCATGCTTGTTTAGGTTCTGAAATAAACAACTTGCATATGTAAATGTTAATCAACCAAGTTGGTGAATAGATTGATAGGTTTGCCATAACATTTAGACACTTCCTATGCTTGATAAACACCACCTTCATGTGCTTAAAGAATGTATTCTACACCCACCTCTTTGCTTGTGTGCACTCACTCCACCCCTTAGGGGTTTTCCATTCCTGAAATTCCAGCACTTTTATTTTGTTCTTAGCTTAGTTTTTATTTGATCGTTTATTTCTTTGTTTCGCATTTCGTACTTCTTCGCGTAGTTTAGTGTAGAGTACTGTAACCAACTCTCTTCTCCATTATTTTCGCCACTTGATTTCGTGCAAACAAGAGGCTGCTCACCTCCCTGAGGACGACCCGTACTTGCCACCGCTTCATCACGGCCGTGCACTTGCGGTTTAAATTAAAACGTTCAACAAGTTTTTGGCGCCGTTGCCGGGGAGGTGCCAGTCCAGACTCTTGTTTGGACGATTCGAGTGGATTTAATTTGTGTTTTGTAGTTGTTCTTTGTTTCAGGAGACTGGGAATAGCAAGGGAAGGCTTCTGGAAAAATTGCAAGGCTACCTGGGCACTTCAGACCGCCAATCAGCGGTCTGAGACCGCTACTAATCAGCGGTTGGGTGAGCTCAGTTCACCTTCTAGTTTTTTGTTGTTGTTAGCCTAATTGATATAGTAATCTGGGACTCCATTTGTGCATGTTCTGACTCTTAGATTGCTCCCAGATTAATAATCAACTTCCCTTAAGCAACTTGGACCCTAAAACTCAAGGCAAAAGATTAGGCATTCTTTTTGTTTAGGCCATGCATCATGTATGTGACTTAGGCACTTAGATTGTCTTTTATCTTAGCTTTATTTTCTGTTGCTGAGAACTGGCGTGAGGTACGCACCTTCTACTCTCATTCATGCATTTCGTATGAACATGCATTAATTAGTAGGAAGTGCATTGCAACAAGTGTGAGTTGAGCGTTGTTTGGAGTGTTGATTGTTAGATTTAGGACTCCAAAACGCTACTAAGGAGGGGCTGTCCCGTAAAAGATAAGGTGGGGGATTTCATCACCCTTTCCTTCGCCCCAAAAACCACACTAATCAAGAGCCTAATTTTAAAATCAAGTAGACATTGGCCCTAAGGATCTTGGACGCATTAGGAGAGTGATCCGATCCCGACCGTCATGACCTGATCGGCGTTGCCCACTTTGTCGATAGTAGGAGAGACGAGATCCCCGGATCTTGGCTCACTTGCTGGGCTTTGTGGTCCTCGTCGTAGGGAGGTGAGGCGTGTTGAGGCCGCGTGACCTCGCAGTTAGGCGTCGTCTAGCTATAAGGACCTATAGCGACCTTAGGATTGCTTGAGCCTTGTTTGCTTGTGTGCTTCTACCTGTACCCATCCGCCGTAGCATAAGGACTTCTTCCCTTCTCTCCTGAGTCATTCTTTCTCTCCTGTGTCCCCCCGTCTTCTCCTCTACGCACATTCTTTATCAAAAAAAAAAAGGAAAAAAAAGGTTTTGGTGTGTGTGCACCTTTGTGCATGCTTTCGTGGACACGAGACGAGAGTGGTCGTTTGACGAGGAGCGTTGTCAATCCGGCTTCGGTCATCGATTTCTCGACGCCTTCCTCCTCTCGTGTCGCACGTAGTTCGGGTCCAATGGCTGCTAATTTCCGTGAGGAGGACCAGTTGTTGGACCCGCCTGCTCCACCTGTTATTCCAGTTGTCGTTCCCATACCTCTTCGTGATCGATGCTACCCGAGCCGTACCGCTCTACCCTCATGCATCGTATTACCAGAGGCTAATGGGAACCATTTTGAGGTTAAGCCTCAATTCATTTCCATGCTCCCTCATTTCACTGGGAAAGGTGACCCCTATATCTTTCTCAGGGAATTTGAGGAGGTCTGTGCTATGTTCAAGCTGCAACAACTTAGCACAGACTCCATCCATCTTAGGCTCGTTCCTTTTGCACTAAAGGATGACGCCAAGAAGTGGTTGTACAGCAACCAGGCGAATTCCTTTAGGACTTGGGATGAGTTTCAATCTGCATTCCTCAAGAAGTACTTTCCTAATCATCGGACTCAAAAATTGAGGAACGAAATCAATTCGTTCTATCAACATGAGACCGAACCATTTCATGCATATCTTGAGAGGTTCAAAGAGCTACTATCCTCGTGCCCTCACCATGGCATTGAGTTGTGGCGTCTTTGTCAGATTGTGTATGAGGGTCTTCACATCCCGTCCAGAACGCTCCTTGAGTCCATGTGTCAAGGAGAGTTCTTGGGAAAGGATGAAAGGGAGGCATGGGCCTTCCTAGAAGACCTCGCTGAGAAAACCATGCAGTGGGAGAGTATGAGGGAACCACCTGCATCATCTAGTATAGGAGCGAGGATCGCGAATGCAAACTCGACTAGATCGGGTGCCGCATTTGCTATCGATACCACTACGGCCACCGAGGCGCGCATGGCGGCCTTAATGCGCCGTATGGATTCGATTGAGCTCCAAAACCAACAAAGTGCACCTCACATGTCCACATCTGGTCCAGTTCCTTGTCATTCATGTGGTAGGATAGGTCATGTAGAGAGCGAGTGTGAGTCCATTCCTCCTGAGATGGAGCGTGTCAACGCCATCTATGATAGAGCGAGGAATGACTCATACTCATCATCTTATAATCCTGGATGGAGGAACCACCCCAATTTTTCATGGAACCAAACTAATGCCCCGGGTGGTCCTTCCAACTCCTCTAAACCACATTACCAATCACACCAACCTCCCATGCATGCACATTTCTATCAGCCACCCCAAGCGCACACCACCAATCCATCGGGTTTCCCAAATTCCAATAATATGGACACCCGATTCAATTCGCTTGAGACCTTGACTCGTGGACTTGAAAACTCAATGAAAATTTTTATGTCTACCACAAGTCAAGTTCTCACTTCAAATCGGCAGACCATGAAATCTCTAGAGCTTCAGATGGGCCAATTGGCTCAGTCTGTACATGAAAGAGAGAGATGGTCTTTTCCTAGCCAGCCTGAGGCTAACCCCCGTGTGTACCAGCAACAACACATGCAAAATGAGAATGTGGTACCTCGAGGGAGGCAAGTGAACCATGTGGAGGAACCTGTTCACCATGTCAATTCCATTGTGACCTTAAGGAATGGAAAACAGGTTGACAATCACATTTCCTTGCCACACCCACTGATGAGAATTAAATTTATACCGCAAGTGCACGGCGTCTATGAAGACGTGGCAAGTACGGGTCGAACACAAGGAGGGAGAGATTTCGTTGTTAGTGTGATTTCGATTGAGGGGAAGAAGGGAGAAGAAATAATTTGGGTTTTTGGGGTTTTTGATTTAATTATCTAAAGCAAGAAACAAGAACAATTAAAACTAAAAACAAGAATAAAGATGGAGAATTCCGTCGGGTGGAGGTCTAGACTTAGGTTTAGATTGGAGAATGGAGAAACTTGAAATAAATCATGTTAGTTATGAAGCATTACAAGATAAATGATTTACATAAACTCAAGTAATCAAAATATACTAATCACGAACTTAAAACAATAACATGCATTCATCTTCTCTACCCCTAATTCCATCACCTCCACCCTTTGGAAAGAGTTAGAAACTCATGGAGGGAGGAAGAAGAAGGGATCCTAGAGACATTAAGAAAAGAAAATTAAAACAAAACAAAATAAAACAGAATTTTATTACTAATGATCCAAGACCAAAGGTTCAAAGATGTGTTACATTCGTCCTACAGGGCTATTTATAGCCGATACAGGGGATACCAATACATAAAAGGATAGTACACGCGTCGACCCGACACTGGACGAAAATCGGGCACACAGATCACCTCTGGTGCGGCGAAATCGCCGCAAAATGCATGGGAGGTGCGGCTAATTCGCCGCCCAGGTTGATGGGATCGGGTCCGGATTTCTGCGGTGCGTTTATGGCATGATTTGATCTTTATTTGCGCGTCTGGATGATTTGTTTCCATTCTTTTGAGCTCCGGATTAATTCCTTCCATTGTTGGAGATTTATATTTGATTTTTCTTTTGACTTTCTCCACACAATAACTTGGTCCTTTTATTTTGCAATTAGGTCCTTGGCATTTTGCAATTAAGTCCTTGACCTTTTTGTAATTAGCTCCTTGAATGCTTTTATGCTTGGATGCATTTCTATTTGAAACCCGATAAACTTGAACTCGGTCTTTATGATAGAAATGAATCTTTTGCACGCGTTTATGCTCGGAATGTGGGTAATTTGCATCCAGGTCCCTGTATTCTGTAAATACGACTAAACACATACCTTAGTAGCATTTATTGATATAAAAGTAATCTAAATGAAAGACATATGATGCAATGTATGCATTGCATCAAATACCCCCACACCTAGATTTTGCTAGTCCCTAGCAAAGCAGAATATAAGAAAATGAAAGCGGGGAAATCCTAACTCACTTTCGTAGGAATCACGGTTGCACTTAAGCATGTGCAACAAGCCTTTAAACCTCCAAGTTGCCTTAGAGGACGAGTTTTGTCTCGTGAGGGTTTTCAGCTGACACACCCACAAAGTCTTAATTCAACATTCCATTAATAGCTCTCAATAGTTTTACCTCAACCTTATACATCTCACTTAGAATTCTTGCATGCTCATTATACAATTCTAACTTATAAAAAGTTTGACTTGGTCTTTATTCCTCCAACATTCACACCACTAACCCTTCTACACAAGTTTATCACTTGAATTATTTTGCACGCCTCCTCTGGTGGTGAAGTATCATTTGGATCAACCATGGCATGGATCATTCTTTTAGCTTTGGGCCTTGAGTATCTTAAAGTATTTTTTTCTTTTTCCGTGATTCAACACATTTGCTTTGACACTTATACCCTTTTTGCATTCGTGTAGCGAGTTTGGTCGATAATCCCGAGCTTGTAGACTCAAGTTACCGGGTTTCAAGATACCCCTACGGACCAGTGACTCAAAGGCTTGGGCTTTTGTAATCATTTTGCAAAATGTGTTTTCTTCACTTTATTCCTTTATTTTTATTTTTACTTTTATTTTCCTCAAGGCTTAATTGCGATTAGAAGTCCACACTTCCCGGTATATTTTCCTCAACCTCTGCTTTTTATCAACCACTTCAAAGATTTGATTCATCCAATTTAAGTGCATACTTGTCTTAAAGGGCAATGGGTTATTTCTTTGGAACTTAGATTTATGTCATAATTTTTACAAGCAGAACTATATAATAAGGAACAAAAATTTCATGCAATTTGTACACAGATTTTGGTAGTTCAATCTTAAGCTATGTCATGGAACATTATTTTTTTTTTTTTTTTGAAAGAAGAAAACAAACAAATAGATATATACATAGATAAACACCCCCCCACACCTAAATCATGCATTGTCCTCAATGTATGCATAGATAAAATAAATGCACTTATTACCTGAGTCGGCTTGCGGTAGAGGGGTTGAGTTTGCTCAAAGTCAACCATAATCAGAACTGGATTGAATGACACCATGTTGGTGCGTGTATCCAGTTGAATTGTTCCCCATGTTGACTTGAGGAAAAGATTCCACTCTTCTCACTTGAATTGGTTCGCTTGTTTGCTCGAGTGATGGTGGTTGGGTAAATGAATTACTCCCTTTTTTCTTACTTCCTTTTTGCTTATGTGATGATTTATTTGATTCAGAATTCTGATAAATACGTGCTCTCATCACAACATCACTTGGGTTGCATATTAGTTCTGGCTCATTATCAATATGGAAGATATTAAATTCTGCTTTTAAGTTCCCGAAAGATAATTGCATGAGCCCATTTCGACAGTTTATTAATGCTTCCGAAGTGGCTAAAAAGGGTCTACCTAGAATTACAGGGATTTGTCGATTAGGATTTACAACAGGTTCAGTATCAAGTACGACAAAATCCACTGGATAAATGAAGTCACCAACCTTAATCAAAACGTCCTCTACTATACCTCTCGGTTTCTTAACAGAACAATCAACGAATTGGAGGGTTGTCTTAGAGGGTTTCAGTGGACCAAGGTTGAGTTGCTCGTAGACAGAAAATGGGAGTAAGTTAACGCTTGCACCTAGGTCTAGAAGGGCTTTATTGATAAAAGTATCTCCTATTGAACATGAAATTGTGGGACACCCAGGGTCTTTATATTTTATAGGAGATGTGTTGGAAAGAATAGAGCATATGTTTGCAGTTAAGAATGCCTTCTTTGGTACATTCGTTTTTCTCTTTTTAGTGCACAAATCTTTCAAGAATTTAGCATAAGCAGGTATTTGTTGAATCATATCTAAGAGTGGAATGTTTACCTTAACTTGCTTAAATACTTCCAAGATTTTCTCTATTTGTGCACTAGAGTTCTTTTTGAGTCTATTGGGAAATGGGGCTTTAGGCACATAGACTCGCTCAGGTTCAGGTTGAGCTACAGGTTCAGGTTGGGTAGGTGGATTGGGCTTTTCAATTTGGACGTTGGGTTCAATGGTCAAGTCATATGTGGGTGCTTGATGGCTAGATTGATTAGTCATTCTAGGGTTTACCACATTATTGTCAATTTGTCGTCCGGACCGTAATGACACTACTGCATTGATTTGTTGGAACGGTCCTTCCTCGTTAACCATTTGAACCGGTCTGGGGTTGTTATTTCCTGAGGGTGGTTGATAAGATTGATATTGATTATTAGTTCTAGGGTTCACCTCAGGTTGACTTGGAAATTGCCCCTTTTCTCTTTCACCTACTATTTGCGCTAATTGGCTGACTTGTGTCTCTAGCCTTTGGAATGATTGGTTGGTTGTTTGTATAAAAGTTTTCATTAAATTTTCCAAGTTTGTCAACCTAACTTCATGATTTTCATTGTTATTACCCCCAGATGATGTATTATTTTGGTTATATGGGTTTGGTTGTTGTCTAGGAGGTTGACCTTGTTGGTTCCACGAAAAATTGGGATGATTACGCCAACCCGGGTTGTAGGTTGATGCATAAGGATCATTTCTAGAATGGTTAAACGTGGCATTAACATGTTCCAAGTCTACACAGTCCTCCATTAAATGACCAGTCTGACCACATCTAGAGCAAGGGGTAGAGGATGCTTGTCGGGTTTGGTTTTGCATCTCTAAACTTTCCATTCTGCGCATAAGGGTGGCTAGTTTTGCCTCAGCCGCTATGTTGGCATCTATAGCTAAGACACCTGGTCGGGGTTGACTCGTTATTCTAGATCCAATACTCGGGTTGATGGGTGTTCTAGCATTGTCCCATTGCATACTATTTTCAGCTAAATCCTCAAGAAAAGTCCAGGCATCATTTTCATTTTTGGACATAAAGTTCCCTTGGCTCACAGATTCTAGCATAACCCTAGATGTGGGTGTCAATCCCTCATAAATAATTTGGCATAATTGCCACTTCGGAATTCCGTGATGAGGGCATTGGGTCAAGACACTCTTAAATCTCTCAAGATAGGAATAGAACGGCTCGCTCTCAGACTGAACGAATGCAACAATTTCATTCCTAATCTTCATAGTCTTATGGTTGGGTAAATATTTTTTTAGGAAAACTTGAACAAATTCGGCCCAACTTCTAATAGATCTTTCGGCTAGACTATATAGCCATTTCTTAGCGTCGTCCTTCAGTGCTAAAGGCACGAATTTCAGACGCACTGCCTCTTCAGGGATATGCTGGTATTGCATAAGAGAGCAGATTTCTTCAAATTCTCTAAGGAAGAGATATGGGTCTTCCCTAGAGGTGAACTTAGGCAGCATACTCATGTATTGTGCCTTAAGTTCGAAGTCGCGACCCGGTATGGTGGGCATGACGATGCACGATGGCTGAGCAGCTATCGTTGGGTAGCACCGATCCCTCAGAGTCATAGGCGAGTTCACGACATTCTCACCCATTAGATTCGGGTGAGGTGGTGCAACAGATGGGTTGGGGTTAAGCTCTAGACTGGAATCCAGATGAACTCGTGAGAGTCGATTGCTTAAATCCCGCACCCAAATCTGAGTGCACCGGTTTGAATTAATTTTTGAATTAAATTTCAAATTCAATTCCAAGAATCAACTACTCTTTTTTTTTGAATTTTTGAATTTAAATTTTTTTTTTAAAGGAAACAAACAATAGAAAGGTAAGGATGAGAAGGGAAAGAAGACTCAGACGAGAAGGGAAACTTAACTCTAAAGGATAAAAATTAGGGTTGGTCAGAAATTTCCTGAACAAGCACGGTCAAAACAATCCTAGACCTAGTGTCACTTAGATCTAGACGACTCCTAACTGGTTGAGTCGAATTGATTTGCTTGATTCACCTCCCTCACCAATCAAACCAAGTTGGCCAGTTAGTGTATAGCTAGTGGGGGCGCTTCCGACAGAGTCGGTGCCAATTAGACAACCACGTCGCTTGGAAGACTTTCATCGACACAAAAACACTTTCTAGACACCAAATTGAATTCAATTAGCTTCAGGTCATAGCAAGTCAAACCAATCTCCTCCTTAATTGAGTCCGAGTCCTTAGGGCCAATGTCTAATTGATTTTAAATTTTTAGGCTCAGGCGACACTTCAGGATTGTGGTTTGTGGGCTACGGGAGGATGATGAAATCCCCACCGTATCTTTTCCTACGGAGTTGCCCTTAAGATAGTTTAACTTAAATCTAGCAAAGATAGTCAAACAATGGTCCTTTTAATGGGGGCAATTGCAAGGTTGTATGCAACTAAATTATATGCTCTAATGCAATCGATAAAAACCTCGATACGTACCTTGCCTCCAGCAATCTTCAACAAGTATTAATTTGCAAGAATTTAGCAAGAATAATGCAAGCAAAACATTATATGATGCATGCACTAAGGTCTTTCTAATTTTGCCAATTTTAGGTCAGAGTTGAATTATTGCCAATTATGGAATTGTAACCCTAACACGTGCAATTCTACGAAAGGAAACTTTTCAACTATTCAGATTTTACGAGAAAGGCAAGAAAGGTTACCTCCGCAATGCTCAGTCGGGTTCGCTGCCCGCTCTCGGAGATTCCAGTAGCTCAATGCGACCACCCAGAGATGCCGACGACGCCCTCAAAATTTGAAGACCGGAAGACCAACCTGTGCGGCGATTTCGCCGCAAATGCTTCTTATGGGGCGGCGGATTCGCCGCTCTTTAAGCTCAGAATGCGCTCGTATTTCGCCGCACGCTCTGTTGTCTCCTGAAACACAAATCCAAATACTTAGATCACGCACAAGATAAACAGGAAAAATCGAAAACACAAAAACAACAAAAATCTGCGTTGCCTCCCCGGCAACGGCGCCAAAAACTTGATGAGAATTAAATTTATACCGCAAGTGCACGGCGTCTATGAAGACGTGGCAAGTACGGGTCGAACACAAGGAGGGAGAGATTTCGTTGTTAGTGTGATTTCGATTGAGGGGAAGAAGGGAGAAGAAATAATTTGGGTTTTTGGGGTTTTTGATTTAATTATCTAAAGCAAGAAACAAGAACAATTAAAACTAAAAACAAGAATAAAGATGGAGAATTCCGTCGGGTGGAGGTCTAGACTTAGGTTTAGATTGGAGAATGGAGAAACTTGAAATAAATCATGTTAGTTATGAAGCATTACAAGATAAATGATTTAACATAAACTCAAGTAATCAAAATATACTAATCACGAACTTAAAACAATAACATGCATTCATCTTCTCTACCCCTAATTCCATCACCTCCACCCTTTGGAAAGAGTTAGAAACTCATGGAGGGAGGAAGAAGAAGGGATCCTAGAGACATTAAGAAAAGAAAATTAAAACAAAACAAAATAAAACAGAATTTTATTACTAATGATCCAAGACCAAAGGTTCAAAGATGTGTTACATTCGTCCTACAGGGCTATTTATAGCCGATACAGGGGATACCAATACATAAAAGGATAGTACACGCGTCGACCCGACACTGGACGAAAATCGGGCACACAGATCACCTCTGGTGCGGCGAAATCGCAGCAAAATGCATGGGAGGTGCGGCTAATTCGCCGCCCAGGTTGATGGGATCGGGTCCGGATTTCTGCGGTGCGTTTATGGCATGATTTGATCTTTATTTGCGCGTCTGGATGATTTGTTTCCATTCTTTTGAGCTCCGGATTAATTCCTTCCATTGTTGGAGATTTATATTTGATTTTTCTTTTGACTTTCTCCACACAATAACTTGGTCCTTTTATTTTGCAATTAGGTCCTTGGCATTTTGCAATTAAGTCCTTGACCTTTTTGTAATTAGCTCCTTGAATGCTTTTATGCTTGGATGCATTTCTATTTGAAACCCGATAAACTTGAACTCGGTCTTTATGATAGAAATGAATCTTTTGCACGCGTTTATGCTCGGAATGTGGGTAATTTGCATCCAGGTCCCTGTATTCTGTAAATACGACTAAACACATACCTTAGTAGCATTTATTGATATAAAAGTAATCTAAATGAAAGACATATGATGCAATGTATGCAATGCATCACCCACCACCATCTATGCAGCCCCTCAGTGGGAATGGTGGTGAAGAAGAAGCTGAGGGTGAGGGTAATACACCAAAGCTTTCTTCTCAGGCACAGCAGAAAACCTACCTCCCAAAAGCTCCTTATCCAAGTAGGTTAAACAAAAAGCAGAGTGACAACATGGACAAGATATTAGAGGTATTTAAGCAAGTGAAGGTTAACATCCCCTTGTTGGATGTCATCCAACAAATACCTCAATATGCCAAAGTGTTGAAGGATCTCTGCACAACCAAGAGGAAGACCAATGTTCCTAAGAAATCATTCTTGGCTGCAAATATCAGCTCACTTTTGTCCAATCCCACCTACACAAAATACAAGGACCCTGGGTGTCCTACTATTCAGTGTACGATAGGGGACACTAGACTGAGCAATGTTTTGCTTGATTTAGGATCAGCGGTCAACCTCCTCCCATTCTCTGTCTATCAACAGTTGAACTTGGGAGAATTGAAACCAACTAAGATCACCCTCCAATTAGTGGATAGATCCATTCGTATTCCCATGGGGATTATCGAGGACGTGCTTATCAAAGTTGGAGATTTTATATTTCCAGTCGATTTTGTTGTCCTCGATACCAATCCTGTTGCGAACACCCACTCTCAAATACCTTTGATTTTGGGTAGACCATTTCTGGCAACCTCCAATGCCTTGATTAATTGTAGAAATGGTCTCATAAAGCTCTCATTCGGTAACATGAGTGTCGAGTTTCATGTGTTCAACTCTGGTAGGCAACAGGAACCCATGGATGAACCTTTAAATCTAAATCTCATCCGCCAATTGGAGAAAGCACCACAAAATCAACGAACACCCCTAACCCCAATGCAACCCATTGAGAATGTTCGTGGGCCCAGCGAAAACTCATTGCCTGTCTTCGCAATGCAACAGAGTGAGCTGGCCTCAAACATGAATGTCCAAAGGGAGTGTTCGTTGCATGATTCAGTTGAGAGTACTAGTGAGAGTGAGACACCTCATCATATGCCTATACCAGAAGGTGTCTCTACCTCATGTCCCATGGCCATTGAGCCATTTGAGCTTCATATTGACTCCAACAAGGACCCACCTATGACCGAGCTTATGCTTGATGATCTAAATGATGGTGGGAGGTCCTTGTTGGATGACTTGGGGAGAAGCCCCATTCTTAGTGATGCAGGTCTACCGCATCCATCGAATGAGCTTGAGGAACTCATTCCGATGCACCCGCCTATTGGTTGGAGGGTTTTCTTCGATGAGCAATTAAATCCTAGTGAGGCAACACAACTTCATTATTTGTTCCCCACACCCAACCAATATCATGAGGGGTTCGAGCCTTTCAGCTTTGACCTTTCACCTCTCATGACACCTCAGAGTACCAGTGGAGTTTGCCCATCTCGGCAAGTCTCTGGTCCTCATGACTTGATGTTCTCATTTGATGTTCCTTGACCAAATGATTATGAGAATATCTTGGTTGATGTATATATCTTGTAAAAACAAACAAAAAAACAAAACAAAAAAAAGAAAAAAAAAGTGTGTAATAAAAGACTCCTTCAGTGAGCATCGATTGTTGTGGGCCCCAACTCTTGTGTACTTGGGCCCCAATTTCTTCACGTATTTATCTCCCTTCTTCAGCTGCTCACAGGTTTTGAGGGAATTTGGGTTTGTGTCCATCAACATGACCCTGAACGTCCCTTTGTACTTCATGTTGGTGAGATCTTTCCTTTTTCATGCATGTATCCATGTAGTATCTTGTTCACATTCATTGAGGACAATGCATGAAGTAGGTGTGGGGGGGTGTTTTACGTGTGTACATATTCGAGTCTTTTTCCTTTGGTTTTCTTTTCTTTTGTGTGTACTGCTAGGGTTATGTTAGTGTGCCGTTCAGGTCCTTTTGTCTTACGTTCAGGTCCTTCTCCCTTGCATCTTAGTCCCCAGGTTTCACAATTCAGTTTTTTTTCCCAGCTTTTGGGTCCTTTTATGCTTCATCTCTTCAGACCTATTTATTTCTGAAATTCAAACATAAAACTCGTCACATAGCATTGTTTAGGTGAAATATAATGGATATAAGATACAAATATAAGCATGAAATGATGTCAATCACTTATCAAAGTTGGAGATTTTATATTTCCAGTCGATTTTGTTGTCCTCGATACCAATCCTTTTGCGAACACCCACTCTCAAATACCTTTGATTTTGGGTAGACCATTTCTGGCAACTTCCAACGCCTTAATTAATTGTAGAAATGGTCTCATGAAGCTCTCATTCGGTAACATGAGTGCCGAGTTTCATGTGTTCAACTCTGGTAGGCAACAGGAGCCCATGGATCAAACTTTAAATCTAAATCTCATCCGCCAATTGGAGAAAGCACCACCAAATCAACGAACACCCCTAACACCAAGGCAACCCATTGAGAATGTTTGTGGGCCCAGCGAAAACTCATTGCCTGTCTTTGCAATGCAACAGAGTGAGCTGACATCAAACATAAATGTCCAAAGGGAGTGTTCGTTGCATGATTCAGTTGAGAGTACTAGTGAGAGTGAGACACCTCATCATATGCCTATACCAGAAGGTGTCTCTACCTCATGTCCCATGGCCATTGAGCCATTTGAGCTTCATCTTGACTCCAACAAGGACCCACCTACGACCGAGCTTATGCTTGATGATCTAAATGATGGTGGGAGGTCCTTGTTGGATGACTTGGGGAGAAGCCCCATTCTTACTGATGCAGGTCTGCTGCATCCATTGAATGAGCTTGAGGACTCATTCCGATGCACCCGCCTATTGGTTTGAGGGTTTTGTTCGATGAGCAACTAAACCCTAGTGAGGCAACACAACTTCAATCTTTGTTGCCCAGACCCAACCAATATGATGAGGGGTTTGAGCCTTTCAACTTTGACCTTTCGACCCTCATGACACCTCAGAGTACCGGTGAAGTTTGCCCATCTCGGCAAGTCTCTGGTTCTCATGACTTGATGTTCTCATTTGATGTTCCTTGACCAAATCATTATGAGAATATCGTTGTTGCTGTATATATCATGTAAAAAAATCAAAAAAATTAAAAAAAGAAAAGAAAAAAGTGTGTAATAAAAGACTCCATGAGCGAGCATTGATTGTTGTGGATCCCAACCCTTGTGTACTTGGGCCCTATTTCTTCACGTATTTGTCTCCATTCTTCAGTATCTCACAGGTTTTGAGGGAATTCGGGTTTGTGTCCAACAACATAACCACGAACTCCCTTTTGCGCTTCATGTTGGTGAGATCTTCCATTTTTCATGCATAAATCCATGTGGTATCATGCTCACATTCATTGAGGACAATGCATGAAGTAGGTGTGGGGGGTATTTTACGTGTGTACATAGTCGAGTCTTTTTCCTTTGATTTTATTTTCTTTTGTGTGCATTGTTAGGGTCATGTTAGTGTGCTGCATTTAATATCGATATATCTGTTTGCCATGATCCTTGGGTGAATTGTCTTCTTTTGCTTGTCGAGTGCTTTAAAATTTTCACATTTCTTTCAAAATCTTCATGTGTTTGCGAAAGAAAATGTTTTGTGGGTTTTTGCGTGTGTTTAGCATGTGCAAAACCATTGAGAGGCAAAGTAAAAAGAAAGCTCCCAAAATTGTCTTGAACTTGATGCATTAGGATTTCTAGTTTACTGGCTTTAGGTCTTATCGAGTCGTTAGGATGCATCCCGGTTTTCCCTCGGGGGGCGTGTAATCATAGGGTTTCAACACTCAAACATTTAAAGAAGTCCACCCTGAACCTAGTGAGTCAAATAATTCGTGTCTGTTAGTATAAGGAAGTTTGTCGTAGTCAAGGGCCCTTAATCTCTTTTTGTGAAACTTAAGTGTAGGGGTTTTGGTTCCCATGTAGATAAATGAGTGGTGTTCTCTCTTCTCGCACGGCTCCTATCACTCGGGAAAGTAGGTCTGAGGGGACTTTGTGCCTGGTGCTTTCGAGTCATCTGACTTGGGATGCACCGACCGAACTCCCGTTACACGGGTGGTAGGGATCGCCCTATGTGGAGATTTGGGGGAAGGTGTACGTGATAGTGTAAGTCCTCATAGGAAATGATGCACGAAACCTGACCCTGGGAGAATCAAACACCAACCAATAAAATGCTCCAATGACAAAAAATGAAAAAAAAGAAGAAAAGAAAAAAAAAGAGTCAAATAAGAACCAAAATGGACTTTACACATTGTATCACATTCAGAAGTTAAGGTTGCCCATGTCTTTCACTCAAGTCCTTAACTAACTTTCACGAATAACTCATTAGGCTAGGTGTGTGGACCGATTACATTTATAGAGTCGACCCGTAGTATTACCGCGTCCCATGATCGACAAAATGAGTCCAACGAGTCGTGTAGCTAGATTTATTAATGCATCTTGTTCGGATTTTGTGGGTATATCCGCTGAAAACCCTCAGGAGACAACACTCCTCCTCCTTGGCGACAAGGAGGTTTAACGGCTTGTTGCACGTGCTAAGTGCAACCGTGATTCCTACGAAAGTGAGTTAGGATTTCTTGTTTTTTCGTATGCTTTTCTCTTTCTTTATTTTGCTCGGGACTAGCAAAAGTTAGGTGTGAGGGTATTTGATTGACATCATTTCATGCTTATATTTGTATCTTATATCCATTATCTTTCACCTAAACAATGCTATGTCACGAGTTTTATGTTTAGTTTTCAGGAATAAATAGGTTTGAAGAGATGAAGCATAAAAGGACCCAAAAGCTGGGAAAAAGGACTGAATTGTGAGATCTGGGGACCAAGATGCAAGGAAGAAGGACCTGATTGCAAGACAGAAGGACCTAAGAGCAAAACAGAATACTCCACACCATCATGGGGAGTATTTTACCAATTCGATTCGCGTCGGAGATCCAACAAGTCAAGTAACTGTATCAAAGACCAACAATACCAGAAAGAAAAGCTCACAACAAAAATGAGCACGATCTGAACCATATAGACCGCTAATTGGCGGTCCATTTGGGCCCAAATCCGCTCAAATTTCTCCAGCACATGTATTAGAGGATGTTTAGGCTATTTTTGGTTTCTGTTTAGTCCCACATCGGGGGATTGTCCCGGTTTGCCTTTTTCCATGGCTATAAATAGAACTCTTCACCTTCCATTGTAATCACTCCATATTTTAAGTGGCTATTCTTCCTACTAGAAGTGAGGCCTTGAAGCACACACTAAAGTAGGAGGATGCTACTTTTAATGTGAGTCATTTTATCAATAAAGTTTTATGTTTCTTTCATTGTTTGTTTTATGCTTCTTTTATTGTTGTGCATGTTTTAGTTTAATCGTCTTTTAATTCTAGCTTAGTTTGAATATGCTTTCTTTCCATAGTTTAATAATTAGTGTAATGTTTAGTGAGTAGTTCCATCCCCTTTGGGGGGTGGAGTAGATGTACATACATGCATTAGAGAATGGGATGAATGCTTTAATTTCAATGTGTTGATTAAACATGAATGTATGCTTGCTTGTTTAGGATAGAATTTATAACTTGATGAGTTTTGCCAAAATGATTAGACACCTCTCATGCTTGTTTAGGTTCTGAAATAAACAACTTACATATGTAAATGTTAATCAACCAAGTTGGTGAATAGATTGATAGGTTTTGCCATAACATTTAGACACTTCCTATGCTTGATAAACACCACCTTCATGTGCTTAAAGAATGTATTCTACACCCACCTCTTTGCTTGTGTGCACTCACTCCACCCCTTAGGGGTTTTCCATTCCTGAAATTCCAGCACTTCTATTTTGTTATTAGCTTAGTTTTTATTTGATCGTTTATTTCTTTGTTTCGCATTTCGTACTTCTTAGCGTAGTTTAGTGTAGAGTACCGTAACCAACTCTCTTCTCCATTATTTTCGCCACTTGATTTCGTGCAAACAAGAGGCTGCTCACCTCCCTGAGGACGACCCGTACTTGCCACCGCTTCATCGCGGCCGTGCACTTGCGGTTTAAATTAAAACGTCCAACAATGTCTAAGAGTGGAATGTTCACCTTAACTTACTTAAATACTTCCAAGATTTTCTCTATTTGTGCACTTGAGCTCTTTTTGAGTCTATTAGGGAATGGAGCTTTAGGAACATAGACTCGCTCAGGTTCAGGTTGAGCTATGGGTTCAGGTTGAGTAGGTGGGTTGGGCGTTTCATATTGGACGTCAGGTTCAATGGTCAGGTCATATGTGGGTGCTTGATGGCTAGATTGATTGGACACTCTAGGATTTACCACATTGTTATCAACTTGTCTTCCGGACCGTAATGATACTACTGCATTTATTTGTTGGAACGGTCCTTCCTCATTAACCATTTGAACCGGTCTAGGGTTGTTATTTCCTGAAGGTGCTTGATAGGATTGATATGAATTATTATTAGATCTAGGGTTCACCTCAGGTTGACTTGGAAGCCGACCCTTTTCTCTTTCACCTACTATTTGTGCTAGTTGGCTGACTTGTGTCTCAAGCCTTTGGAAGGTCTGGTTGGTTGTTTGTATAAAGGTTTTCATCAAATTTTCCAAGCTTGTCAACCTAACCTCATGATCGTTATTGTTACTAAACCCAGATGATATATTATTTTGGTTATACGGGTTTGGTTGTTGTCTAGGAGGTTGACCTTGTTGGCTTGATGAGAAATTGGAATTATTACGCCAACCCGAGTTATAGGTTGAAGAGTGCTGGAGGCAAGGTACGTGCGCGGTTTTTATTGATTGCATTTAAGCATATAATTTAGTTTGCATACAACCTTGCAATTGTCCCCCACTAAAGACCAATGTTTGACTATCTTTGCTAGATTTAAGTTAAACTATCTTAAGGGCAACTCCGTAAGAAAAGATACGGTGGGGATTTCATCACCCTTCCATGGCCCACAAATAACAATCCCAAAGTGTCACCCAAGCCTTAATTTAAAATCAATTAGACATTGGCCCCTAAGGATTCAGACTCAATTAAGGAGAAGTTTGGTTTGACTTGTGATGAGAATTAAATTTATACCGCAAGTGCACGGCGTCAATGGAGACGTGGCAAATACGGGTCGAACACAAGGAGGGAGAGACTTGTTATTAATGTGATTTCGATTGGGGGAAAGAAGGAGAGAAGAAATAAGTTGGTTTTGAGATTTTTGATTTTTAATTATCTAAAGCAAGAAACAAGAACAATTAAAACTAAAACAAGAACAAAGATGGTGAATTCCGTGGGTGGAGGTTTAGATATAGGGTTTAGAGTAGAGAATTCAGAAACTTATAATAAATCATATTAGTTATAAAGCATTACATGATAAATGATTTAACATAAACTCAAGTAATCAAAATATACTAACACGAAATTAAAATAATAACATTCATTCATCTTCTCTTCACCCTAAATCCGTCACCTCCACCCTTTGGAAGGAGTTAGAAACTCATAGAGGGAGGAAGAAGGGGTCTTAGAGACATTACAAAAGAAAAGTAAAAACAAGAAATAAAAGACAGAATTTTATTACTAAAGTGAAGAGTACAAAACTGAAAATAAAAACAACTAAAAACTAGGTCTAAGGCCAAGGACCCTTCTACCATCGTTCTCGGGGCTATTTATAGCCGATACAAGGGATCCCAATATATAAATGGAACGTACACACGTCAATACAGCATTGGTAAAAATTTGAGCACACGGATCGACTTTTGTGCGGCTAAATCGCCGCAATTTGTACATGAGGTGCGGCGGAATCGCCACCTTTTTGGCTCGGATTCGATCCAGATTTTTCCTGTGTGTTTATGGTATGATTTGATCCTCCTTTGCGCGTCTGGATTGATTCTTTCCATTCTTTTGAGCTCCGGATTAATTCCTTTATATATATGGAGATTCACATTGATTTTTCTTTAGATTTTCTCCATAATAATAAAAGCTACTCGTGATTTGCAATTAGGTCCTTGACTTTTTGCAATTAAGTCCCCGGCTACTTTTGTGCTTAAGTCTTTGTAATTAGATCTTGAATGCTTTTATGCTTGGATACATTTCCATTTGTAACCTGATAAACTTGAACTTGGTCTTTATGATAGAAATGAGTCTTTTGCACGCGTTTATGCTCGAGATGTGGGTAAATTGCATTCAGGTCCCTGTATTCTGTAAATAAGACTAAACACATACCTTAATAGCATTTATTGATATAAAAGTGATCTAAATGAAAGACATATGATGCAATGTATGCAATGCATCAACTTGCTATGACTTGAAGCTGATCGAATTAAATTTGGTGTCTAGAAAGTATTTTTGTGTTGACGTAAGTCTTCCAAGCGAAGTGGTTGTCTAATTGTCACCGACTCTGTCGGAAGCGCCCCCACTAGCTATACACGGCCTGACCAATTTGGTTTGATTAGTGAGGGAGGTGAATCAAGCGAATCAATTCGACTCAACCAGTTAGGAGTCGTCTAGACTTAAGCTACACTAGGTCTAGGATTGTTTGAACCGTGCTTGTTTAGGAAACTTCTTACCATCCTTCTCATCTATCTTTTAGAGTTAAGTTTCCCTTCTCATCTGAGTCTTCTTTCTCTTCTCACCTCAATGCTCTAGATTAGGATTCCTTTCTCATCTTTTCCAATTCTACTGTTTGTTTCCATTTTTTTTAAAAAATTATTACAAAAAAATAAAAAAAATTCAATTGATTCTTGAATTTGAATTTGGAATTTAAATTTCGAATTTGAATTCAAAAATTAATTCAAACCGGTGCACTCAGATTTGGGTTCGGGACTTGAGCAATCGACTCTCACGAGTTCATCTAGATTCCAGTCTAGAGCTTAGCCCCAATCCACCTGTTGCACCACCTCACCCGGATCCAATGGGTGAGAATGTAGTGGACCCACCTGTTGCACCACCTCACCCGGATCCAATGGGTGAGAATGTAGTGGACCCACCTGTTGCACCACCTATGACTCTGAGGGATCGGTGCTACCCAACGATGGCTGCTCAGCCATCGTGCATCGTTATGCCCACCATACCGGGTCGCGACTTCAAACTCAAGGCACAATACCTGAGTATGTTTCCCAAGTTCACCTCTAAGGAAGATCCATATCTCTTCCTTAGAGAATTTGAGGAAATCTGCTCCCTTATGCAATACCAGCATATCCCTGAGGAGGCAGTGCGTCTTAAATTCGTGCCTCTAGCACTGAAGGACGACGCTAAAAAATAGCTATATAGTCTAGCCGAAAGATCCATTAGGAGTTGGGTTGAGTTTGTTCAAGTGTTTTTAAAGAAATATTTCCCCAACCATAAGACTATTAGGATTAGGAATGAAATTTGTGCATTCGTTCAATCTGAGAGCGAGTCATTCTATTCCTATTTGGAGAGATTTAAGCACCTTCTGACCTAATGCCCTCATCATGGAATTCCAAGATGACAATTGTGCCAAATTATCTATGAGGGATTGACACCTACATCTAGAGTTATGCTAGAATCTGTAAGTCAAGGAAGATTTATGTCCAAAAATGAGAATGATGCTTGGACTTTTCTTGAAGACTTGGCTGATAATAGTATGCAATGGGACACTGCTAGGGCACCGACCAACCCAAGTATGGGATCTAGAATAGCCAATCAATCCAGATCAGGTGTCTTAGCTGTAGTTGCTTCTATAGTTGCTGAAGCGAAATTAGCCACCCTTATGCGTAGGATGGAAACTCTAGAGCTTCAAACCCAACCCCTAGTAAATCAAATCTCTTCTGTTTCTTGCTCTAGGTGTGGTCAAACTGGTCATGTTTTGGAGGAGTGTGCACACATTTCTTCAGACATGGAACAAGTTAATGCTGCATTTAATCATCCTAGGAATGACCCTTATTCGTCAACCTATAATCCAGGGTGGCGCAACCATCCCAATTTTTCATGGAGCCAAGGGAATTCAAATCCTGCACCCATTCCTCAGCAAGGCCAACCATCTAGACAACAAATGTACTCAAACAACAACAACAATAATAGTGATGGCCGATTAACTGATTTGGAAAACTTAATGAAAACATTTGTTCAAACAACTACTCAATCTTTTCAAAAGCTAGAGACTCAAGTAAGTCAATTAGCACAAGTTGTAGGTGAAAGAGAAAGAGGAAGATTCCCAAGCCAACCCGAGGTGAACCCAAGAATCAACAATCCACATAATCAACATATGACATATCAACCACATCAACATATGCCATATCAACCACCTCAACCATTTAATCCTCAATCATTCAATCCTCAACACATTAGGCCTCCACCTAATGTACCACATAATGCACCACCTCCTAATTTGAACAATAACAACAGACCAGTTCATATGGTTCAAGAAGAAGAGCAAAATCAACACATTAATGCTATACTTACATTAAGATCTGGAAAATCTGTTAATAACAATGTCACTCACCCCTTGGCTAATGAGCCTAATAATTCTGTCACACCTGAGCCATCCAATGAGCCACCAATTCAATCTGAGGAACCAATTGAAATTGAACCCACTGAACCTGAAAGAGTATTCATTCCTAAAGCACAATTCCCTAATAGACTTAATAAGAATCATACAAATCAAATGGAGAAAATGTTGGAAGTCTTTAAGCAAGTAAAGGTAAACATCCCTTTATTAGAAGCTATTCAACAAATTCCACCTTATGCAAGATTCTTAAAAGACTTATGCACCAAGAAAAGGAAAACACAAGTACCAAAAAGAGCTTTCTTAACTGCAAATATAAGCTCTGTGTTAACCCAACCCACACAAATCAAATATAAAGACCCTGGTTGTCCAACTATTTCATGTGTAATTGGTAACACCTTAATCAATAGGGCCTTGCTGGATTTGGGTGCTAGTGTTAATCTGCTTCCCTACTCTGTATATAAAGAATTGGATATAGGAGACCTTAAAGAGACTAGGACCACACTCCAATTGGCTGATAGATCTGTTAAGATTCCTAGATGTGTGGTTGATGATGTTCTGATCAAAGTGGGTGAATTCATATTTCCTGTGGACTTTGTTGTCTTAGACACGGAGCATGTTGCTAACCCTAGCAATCAAATTCCTGTGATCTTAGGAAGACCTTTTTTAGCCACTTCCAATGCCCTCATCAATTGTAGGAATGGATTGATGAAATTGTCATTTGGGAATTTGACTGCTGAGCTAAATATTTTTAACTTAGGGAAGCAACCTGAAATTTTCTCTGATGAATCGAGTGAATTGAATTACATTCAGGATTGTAGTGAAGATGAGTTGATTTCGGATTACTTAAATTTCACCCAATTGGATGAAGTTGATTTTCAAAAGAACCTGAGTGGTGAGGCCACAATTTGTGACCAAATCAATCATATAGGTTCGAATCGATCTTCACCTAATTGGTCAGCCTTAGGTGGACTTTTAGCCGAACCAAGACCTCAATCCAAACCCTCACTACAAGAACCACCATCACTAGAGTTGAAGCATCTCCCTACTACACTGAAGTATGCATTTTGAGGACCCTCATCCACCCTCCCAGTTATCATAGCATCGGATTTGACCCCCAATTAAGAGAATGAATTGTTGAGAGTCCTCAGTAGGAATAAAGAAGCTATTGGATGGACCATGGCCGATATCAAGGGGATTAGCTCATCTATAGTCCAACATAGGATCCATTTGGAAGATAATACTCAACCCCGTAGGGATCCGCAAAGGCGGCTTAACCCGGTCCTAACTGAGGCGGTCAAAAAGGAAATACTTAAGTGGTTGGACAATGGAATTATATACCCTATATCCGATAGTGCGTGGGTTAGTCCTGTTCAGGTTGTCCCTAAGAAATCTGGAGTTACGGTAGTTGAGAATGAGCTTAATGAGTTAGTCCCGACCCGTATCCAAACCGGTTGGAGGATTTGCATTGACTATAGGAAACTGAATTCTGCAACCCTTAAGGACCACTTCCCTCTTCCTTTCATAAATCAAATGTTAGAACGGTTGGCCGGATATGAGTATTATTGTTTTCTGGATGGATATTCCGGCTATAACCAAATTCCTATCGCTCCTGAGGATCAGGAGAAAACTACCTTCACGTGCCCATTCGGCACGTTTGCTTTCCGTTGCATGCCCTTTGGCTTGTGCAATGCTCCTGCCACATGTCAAAGATGTATGGTTAGCATCTTCTCTGATATGGCGGATAATTTCATGGAAATTTTCATGGATGATTTCTCTGTCTTTGGTCCCACTTTTGCCAATTGTTTGAACCATTTGGAATTAGTACTAGTAAGGTGTAAGGAGAAGAACTTGACCTTAAATTGGGAAAAATGTCATTTCATGGTTAAGAATGGAATAGTGCTTGGTCACATTGTGTCTAAGGATGGCATTCAAGTGGATAAAGCCAAGGTGGATTTGATTAAGCATCTCCCTCCACCAACAAATGTCAAAGAGATTCGTTCATTTTTAGGGCATGCCGGATTCTATCGAAGGTTTATCAAGGACTTTAGTAAGGTGGCTAGACCATTGACTGAATTATTAGCGAAGGATTCTAAGTTTGAATTTTCTGATAAATGTTTGGAGTCCTTTAACCACCTTACGAGGGAATTAACGTCGGCACCCATTATTCATTCACCCGATTGGACCCAACCCTTTGAGATAATGTGTGATGCATCGGATTACGCCATAAGAGCGGTGTTGGGTCAGAAAATTGAAAAGAAACCTCACGTGATATATTATGCTAGTAAAACATTGAATGATGCCCAATTGAACTACACGGTAACTGAGAAAGAATTTCTAGCAGTCATTTTTGCCTTTGAAAAATTTCGACAATATTTGATAGGCACACATGTGATTATTTACACGGATCATGCGGCCATAAGACATTTAGTGAACAAAAAGGATGCCAAGCCGCGCTTATTGCGCTGGATCCTACTTCTGCAAGAATTTGATGTCGAAATCCGTGATAAAAAGGGTTGTGAAAATGTAGTCGCCGATCACTTGTCTAGAATTCCTCTTAGCCCAGTGAATAACACACCAGTGAATGAGAACTTTCCGGATGAACAAATTTTGGCTGTGTCTGGCGAACCATGGTTCGCCGATATAGTCAATTTCTTAGTAACTGGTGTGACCCCGACTGAATGGTCTAAGAACGATCAAGCCAAATTTAGGTCCCTAGTGAAGAATTTTTATTGGGATGACCCATATCTTTTCAAATATTGTTCGGATCAAATCATTAGGAGATGTGTTCTTGAGGAGGAATTTGCAAGTATTCTATCTTTTTGTCATGACCAAGTATGTGGAGGACATTTTGGAGCTAAGAAAACCGTGGCCAAAGTTTTACAGTGTGAATTTTATTGGCCCACCCTATTTAAGGATGCATTTGCATTTTGTAATTCTTGCTCTAGATGTCAAATGCTAGGAAAACTCTCTCGTAGAGACATGATGCCTCTACATCCTATTCTCATAGTTGATATCTTCGATGTTTGGGGCATCGATTTTATGGGCCCGTTTCCAATGTCTTTTGGGAAGGAGTATATCTTGCTAGCTGTGGACTATGTGTCCAAGTGGGTTGAGGCTATCCCCACAAAATCCAATGACAACAAAGTTGTTGTCAAATTTCTGAAGGAGAATATTTTCTCCCGATTCGGTACTCCACGTACCATTATCAGTGACCGGGGTACTCATTTTTGTAATCGATCATTTGAAGCTTTGATGAGAAAATATTCCATAACTCATAAGTTAGCTACCCCGTATCACCCTCAAACAAGTGGACAAGTTGAGGTTTCCAATAGACAAATCAAGCAAATTCTGGAAAAAACGGTTAATGCCTCACGTAAGGATTGGACTGTAAGAATTAATGATGCGTTGTGGGCCTATCGGACCGCTTTCAAGACCAATTTAGGAATGTCCCCTTACCGGTTAGTCTATGGAAAAGCGTGCCACTTACCGGTCGAATTGGAGCATAGAGCCCTTTGGGCTATTAAGCAACTGAATATGGATTTAGAGGCAGCCGGTAATGCTCGAAAATTGGATTTAGTTGAGCTTGAGGAAATAAGAAATGAGGCGTATGAGAATGCTAAAATTTATAAGGAAAAGACCAAGGTTTTTCATGATAAATCCATCGTTAGGAAATCTTTTTCTCCTGGACAGTTGGTCCTTCCCTATAACTCTCGCCTTCATCTCTTTTCCGGCAAACTCGAGAGTCGTTGGACCGGCCCTTTCATGATCAAAACTGTTTTCCCTCACTGAGCAGTCGAGATGAGTAATCCGGAGAACGATGAAAACTTTAAAGTTAACGGGCATCGATTGAAGACCTACTTAAATCGTCCCTCCAATGTTGCAGAGGAAGTCGTGTTTTTACATGCAATTCCTCATTCTGATTAAGTTTTAGTTTATTTCTAAAAAAAATCATAAAAAATCATAAACAAATCATAAAAAAACGAAAAAAAAACGGATTTTTTTTTGTACATGACTTATTTTGGAAAACGGTGGAAGTACATAACTTATTTTTCTAAATCTAACGTATACCACTTTAGCAGTTGATGCATTGCATACATTGCATCATATGTCTTTCATTTAGAGTGTTTTTATATAAATAAATGCTACTAAGGTATTGTTTTGAGCAATTGTGTAGAATTCAGGAGTTACAATGCAATTTACCAATATTCGAGCTAAAACGCGTGCAATGGACTTAGATGGATCACAAAGACCAATTAGATAGAGATTCAAGCTCAAGTTGAAGTCCAATTGATTGCATAAGAAGTCAGGGACTTGATCGCAAATTAGAAGGACTAAAAAGTTATTTTGGAGGAGTATTCAAGAAGAAATCAAATTCGGATCTCCATAGATATGCAATAATTGATTTATACACGTGGAGGCCACCTACAACATACCAAAAACACACCCACAAAAGCACGAAGTCATCTGGACCATCCATGCGGCGGAATCGCCGCATCTAACGGTCAATATGCGGCGGAATCGCCGCATGGGTTGCGATCCGTGCCTCCTATTTTCGTCCAATTGTGTAGTAACACGTGTCCTTCCTGATGCATACTTAGGGTTTCTTGTATCGGCTATAAATAGCCCCGAAATATTGTGTAAGAGGAGCCTTTTGTATTACATTTGAAAGCAATAAAATTCTGCCCTTTTAATTCTCCATTATCTTTGTCTTTCGTAAGCTTAGTTTTAGATTAATGTTTCTTGTTCTTAATTCCAGTAGAGTAATTTAGTTGTTCTTTATTTTTCTCTTAGAATAATTTGTTGCGTGCTTAGAATAATTGCTTTTTTTACTTTCGTAGATCGTAGTTTAGTATAATATTTCCCTTTTTTTCCGTTTTCTCTCGATGATCTCCATTACCCCTTCTCCTCATCTTCTCCCCATGGGTTTCTAAAACCCTCCAAAGGGTGGGGGTGACGGATTTAGGGTTAGAGAAGAGAGATCGTTTTTATTTTAATTTCTTGTTAGTGTTTTGATCATATGAGTTTTTGTTAAATCAATTATCATATGATGCTTAATATCTCACTTGATTTATAATAATTTTCGTAATCTCTAATCTAACTTGAAGATTCATAACTCCCACCCACTGGACTCTCATCCATAGTTATTTCTTCTTAATTTTTGTTCTTGTTGTTCTTGCTTTAGAAAGATAAAAAAAATATAAATCCAAAAATCTCAAACCAACACTATTTCTCTTTTGCTTTCCTTAATCAAAGAAAATCACAAAAATATAAGAATCTCTCCCTCCTTGTGTTCGACCCGTACTTGCCACCGCTTCAACGCGGCCGTGCACTTACGGTATAAATAAAAATCTCAACAAGTTTTTGGCGCCGTTGCCGGGGAGGCGACGAGAACTTCAAGTTTTTTTGTGATTTCTTTTGTTCTGTTTGGATTTTGATTTTCGCGATCTAACGTTTTCTCGGTGCTTTTCAGGAAGTATTAGAGACGACACAAAAATCCGGAGGCGATCCAAGGCGTGACGGCGGCGAAATTGCCGCCCCAGCAGTGTTGTTTGCGGCGGAAACGCCGCACGAATTGGAGATCTGAGCCTGAAATTTTTCTTGGACGCGAACTATCTCTGGGTGGACGCGTAGAGAAGCTGGAAAGTGTCGAGAGCGGGCGGCGAACCCGACTGAGCGTGCGTAGGTAACCTTTGTTGCCTTTTCCTTGAAATTTCTATTTTCGAAAAATTTCCTTTTTTGTATAATTGCATGTGTAGGGCAAACTTCCATAATTGACACTAATTCAACTTGTGACCTAAAAATTTTGCAAAATTAGAAAGGCCTTAGTGCATGCATCATTTAAAGATTTTCTCGCATTACGTATGCTAAATTTTGCAAATCAATTCATTGTTGAAGAGTGCTGGAGGCAAGGTACGTGCGCGGTTTTTATTGATTGCATTTAAGCATATAATTTAGTTTGCATACAACTTTGCAATTGTCCCCCACTAAAGACCAATGTTTGACTATCTCTGCTAGATTTAGGTTAAACTATCTTAAGGGCAACTCCGTAGGAAAAGATACGGTGGGGATTTCATCACCCTTCCGTGGCCCACAAATAACAATCTTAAAGTGTCACCCAAGCCTTAAATAAAATCAATTAGACATTGGCCCCTAAGGATTCAGACTCAATTAAGGAGAAGATTGGTTTGACTTGCTATGACTTGAAGCTGATCGAATTAAATTTGGTGTCTAGAAAGTGTTTTTGTGTTGACGTAAGTCTTCCAAGCGAAGTGGTTGTCTAATTGGCACCGACTCTGTCGGAAGCGCCCCCACTAGCTATACACGGCCTGGCCAAGTTGGTTTGATTAGTGAGGGAGGTGAATCAAGCGAATCAATTCGACTCAACCAGTTAGGAGTCGTCTAGACTTAAGCTACACTAGGTCTAGGATTGTTTGAACCGTGCTTGTTTAGGAAACTTCTGACCAACCCTCTCATCTATCTTTTAGAGTTAAGTTTCCCTTCTCATCTGAGTCTTCTTTCTCTTCTCACCTCAATTCTCTAGATTAGGATTCTTTTCTCATCTTTCCCCTTTCTATTGTTTGTTTCCTTTGTTTTCTTTTTCTTTTCTTTTTTTTTGAAAAAAAAATAATAAAATAAAAAAAAAATCAAAAAGTAATTGATTCTAGCAAAAAAATCAAAAAATCAAAAAAATCAAAAATAAAAAAAAATAGAAAGGAATTTAAATTTCAAATTTGAATTCAAAAATTAATTCAACCCGGTGCACTCAGATTTGGGTTCGGGACTTGAGCAATCGACTCTCACGAGTTCATCTAGATTCCAGTGTAGAGCTTAGCCCCAATCCACCTGTTGCACCACCTCACCCGGATCCAATGGGTGAGAATGTAGTGGACCCACCTGTTGCACCACCTATGACTCTGAGGGATCGGTGCTACCCAACGATGGCTGCTCAGTCGTCGTGCATCGTTATGCCCACCATACCGGGTCGCGACTTCGAACTCAAGGCACAATACCTGAGTATGTTGCCCAAGTTCACCTCTAAGGAAGATCCATATCTCTTCCTTAGAGAATTTGAGGAAATATGCTCCCTTATGCATTACCAGCATATCCCTGAGGAGGCAGTGCGTCTTAAATTCGTGCCTCTAGCACTGAAGGACGACGCTAAAAAATGGCTATATAGTCTAGCCGAAAGATCTATTAGGAGTTGGGCTGAGTTTGTTCAAGTGTTTTTAAAGAAATATTTCCCCAACCATAAGACTATTAGGATTAGGAATGAAATTTGTACATTCGTTCAATCTGAGAGTGAGCCGTTCTATTCATAATTGGAGAGATTTAAGCACCTTCTGACCCAATGCCCTCATCATGGAATTCCAAGATGGCAATTGTGCCAAATTATCTATGAGGGATTAACACCTACATCTAGAGTTATGCTAGAATCTGTAAGTCAAGGAAGCTTTATGTCCAAAAATGAGAATGATGCTTGGACTTTTCTTGAAGACTTGGCTGATAATAGTATGCAATGGGACACTGCTAGGGCACCAACCAACCCGAGTATTGGATCTAGAATAGCCAATCAATCCAGATCAGGTGTCTTAGCTGTAGATGCTTCTATAGCTGCTGAAGCGAAATTAGCCACCCTTATGCGTAGGATGGAAACTCTAGAGCTTCAAACCCGACCCCTAGTAAATCAAATCTCTTCTGTTTCTTGCTCTCTGTGTGGTCAACCTGGTCATGTTTTGCAGGAGTGTGCACACATTTCTTCGGACATGGAACAAGTTAATGCTGCATTTAATCGTCCTAGGAATGACCCTTATTCGTCAACCTATAATCCAGGTTGGCACAACCATCCCAATTTTTCATGGAGCCAAGGGAATTCAAATCCTGCACCCATGCCTCAGCAAGGCCAACCACCTAGACAACAAATGTATTCAAACAACAACAACAATAATAGTGATGGTCGATTAACTGATTTGGAAAACTTAATGAAAACATTTGTTCAAACAACTACTCAATCTTTTCAAAAGCTAGAGACTCAAGTAAGTCAATTAGCACAAGTTGTAGGTGAAAGAGAAAGAGGAAGATTCCCAAGCCAACCCGAGGTGAACCCAAGAATGAACAATCCACATAATCAACATATGGCATATCAACCACATCAACATATGCCATATCAACCACCTCAACCATTTAATCCTCAATCATTCAATCCTCAACACATTAGGCCTTCACCTAATGTACCACATAATGCACCACCTCCTAATGTGAACAATAACAACAGACCAGTTCATATGGTTCAAGAAGAAGAGCAAAATCAACACATTAATGCTATACTTACATTAAGATCTGGAAAATCTGTTAATAACAATGTCACTCACCCCTTGGCTAATGAGCCTAATAATTCTGTCACACCTGAGCCATCCAATGAGCCACCAATTCAATCTGAGGAACCAATTGAAATTGAACCCACTGAACCTGAAAGAGTATTCATTCCTAAAGCACAATTCCCTAATAGACTTAATAAGAATCATACAAATCAAATGGAGAAAATGTTGGAAGTCTTTAAGCAAGTAAAGGTAAACACCCCTTTATTAGAAGCTATTCAACAAATTCCACCTTATGCAAGATTCTTAAAAGACTTATGCACCAAGAAAAGGAAAACACAAGTACCAAAAAGAACTTTCTTAACTGCAAATATAAGCTCTGTGTTAACCCAACCCACACAAATCAAATATAAAGATTCTGGTTGTCCAACTATTTCATGTGTAATTGGTAACACCTTAATCAATAGGGCCTTGCTGGATTTGGGTGCTAGTGTTAATCTGCTTCCCTACTCTGTATATAAAGAATTGGATATAGGAGACCTTAAAGAGACTAGGACCACACTCCAATTGGCTGATAGATCTGTTAAGATTCCTAGAGGTGTGGTTGATGATGTTCTGATCAAAGTGGGTGAATTCATATTTCCTGTGGACTTTGTTGTCTTAGACACGGAGCATGTTGCTAACCCTAGCAATCAAATTCCTGCGATCTTAGGAAGACCTTTTTAGCCACTTCCAATGCCCTCATCAATTGTAGGAATGGATTGATGAAATTGTCATTTGGGAATTTGACTGCTGAGCTAAATATTTTTAACTTAGGGAAGCAACCTGAAATTTTCTCTGATGAATCGAGTGAATTGAATTACATTCAGGATTGTAGTGTAGATGAGTTGATTTCGGATTACTTAAATTTCACTCAATTGGATGAAGTTGATTTTCAAAAGAACCTGAGTGGTGAGGCCACAATTTGTGACCAAATCAATTATATAGGTTCGAATCGATCTTCACCCAATTGGTCAGCCTTAGGTGGACTTTTAGCCGAACCAAGACCTCAATCCAAACCCTCACTACAAGAGCCACCATCACTAGAGTTGAAGCCTCTCCCTACTACATTGAAGTATGCATTTTTAGGACCCTCATCCACCCTCCCAGTTATCATAGCATCGGATTAGACCCCCAATCAAGAGAATGAATTGTTGAGAGTCCTCAGTAGGAATAAAGAAGCTATTGGATGGACCATGGCCGATATCAAGGGGATTAGCCCATCTATAGTCCAACATAGGATCCATTTGGAAGATAATACTCAACCCCGTAGGGATCCGCAAAGGCGGCTTAACCCGGTCCTAACTGAGGCGGTCAAAAAGGAAATACTTAAGTGGTTTGACAATGGAATTATATACCCTATATCCGATAGTGCGTGGGTTAGTCCTGTTCAGGTTGTCCCTAAGAAATCTGGAGTTACGGTAGTTGAGAATGAGCTTAATGAGTTAGTCCCGACCCGTATCCAAACCGGTTGGAGGATTTGCATTGACTATAGGAAACTGAATTCTGCAACCCTTAAGGACCACTTCCCTCTTCCTTTCATAGATCAAATGTTATAACGGTTGGCCGGATATGAGTATTATTGTTTTCTGGATGGATATTCCGGCTATAACCAAATTCCTATCGCTCCTGAGGATCAGGACAAAACTACCTTCACGTGCCCATTCGGCACGTTTGCTTTCCGTCGCATGCCCTTTGGCTTGTGCAATGCTCCTGCCACATTTCAAAGATGTATGGTTAGCATCTTCTCTGATATGGTGGATAACTTCATGGAAATTTTCATGGATGATTTCTCTGTCTTTGGTCCCACTTTTGCCAATTGTTTGAACCATTTGGAATTAGTACTAGTAAGGTGTAAAGAGAAGAACTTGACCTTAAATTGGGAAAAATGTCATTTCATGGTTAAGAATGGAATAGTACTTGGTCACATTGTGTCTAAGGATGGCATTCAAGTGGATAAAGCCAAGGTGGATTTGATTAAGCATCTCCCTCCACCAACAAATGTCAAAGAGATTCGTTCATTTTTAGGGCATGCCGGATTCTATCGAAGGTTTATCAAGGACTTTAGTAAGGTGGCTAGACCATTGACTGAATTATTAGCGAAGGACTCTAAGTTTGAATTTTCTGATAAATGTTTGGAGTCCTTTAACCACCTTACGAGGGAATTAACGTCGGCACCCATTATTCATTCACCCGATTAGACCCAACCCTTTGAGATAATGTGTGATGCATCGGATTACGCCATAGGAGCGGTGTTGGGTCAGAAAATTGAAAAGAAACCTCACGTGATATATTATGCTAGTAAAACATTGAATTATGCCCAATTGAACTACACGGTAACTGAGAAAGAATTTCTAGCAGTCATTTTTGCCTTGGAAAAATTTCGACAATATTTGATAGGCACACATGTGATTATTTACACGGATCATGCGGCAATAAGACATTTAGTGAACAAAAAGGATGCCAAGCCGCGTTTATTGCGTTGGATCTTACTACTGCAAGAATTTGATGTCGAAATCCGTGATAAAAAGGGTTGTGAAAATGTAGTCGCCGATCACTTGTCTAGAATTCCTCTTATCCCAGTGAATAACACACCAGTGAATGAGAACTTTCCGGATGAACAGATTATGGCTGTGTCTGGCGAACCATGGTTCGCCGATATAGTCAATTTCTTAGTAACTGGTGTGACCCCGACTGAATGGTCTAAGAACGATCAAGCCAAATTTAGGTCCCTAGTAAAGAATTTTTATTGGGATGACCCATATCTTTTCAAGTATTGTTCGGATCAAATCATTAGAAGATGTGTTCCTGAGGAGGAATTTGCAAGTATTCTATCTTTTTGTCACGACCAAGCATGTGGAGGACATTTTGGAGCTAAGAAAACTGCGGCCAAAGTTTTACAGTGTGGATTTTATTGGCCCACCCTATTTAAGGATGCATTTGCATTTTGTAATTCTTGCTCTAGATGTAAAATGCTAGGAAAACTCTCTCGTAGAGACATGATGCCTCTACACCCTATTCTCATAGTTGATATCTTCGATGTTTGGGGTATCGATTTTATGGGCCCGTTTCCAATGTCTTTTGGGAAGGAGTATATCTTGCTAGCTGTGGACTATGTGTCCAAGTGGGTTGAGGCTATCCCCACAAAATCCAATGACAACAAAATTGTTGTCAAATTTCTGAAGGAGAATATTTTCTCCAGATTCGGTACTCCACGTACCATTATCAGTGACCGGGGTACTCATTTTTGTAATCGATCATTTGAAGCTTTGATGAGAAAATATTCCATAACTCATAAGTTAGCTACCCCGTATCACCCTCAAACAAGTGGACAAGTTGAGGTCTCCAATAGACAAATCAAGCAAATTCTGGAAAAAATGGTTAGTGCCTCACGTAAGGATTGGTCTGTAAAAATTAATGATGCGTTGTGGGCCTATCAGACCGCTTTCAAGACCAATTTAGGAATGTCCCCTTACCGGTTAGTCTTTGGAAAAGCGTGCCACTTACCGGACGAATTGGAGCATAGAGCCCTTTGGGCTATTAAGCAACTGAATATGGATTTAGAGGCAGCTGGTAATGCTCGAAAATTGGATTTAGTTGAGCTTGAGGAAATAAGAAATGAGGCTTATGAGAATGCTAAAATTTATAAGGAAAAGACCAAGGTTTTTCATGATAAATCCATTGTTAGGAAATCTTTTTCTCCTGGACAGTTGGTCCTTCTCTATAACTCTCGCCTTCATCTCTTTTCCGGCAAACTCAAGAGTCGTTGGACCGGCCCTTTCATGATCAAAACTGTTTTCCCTCACGGAGCTGTCGAGATCAGTAATCCGGAGAACGGTGAAAACTTTAAAGTTAACGGGCATCGATTGAAGCCCTACTTAAATCGTCCCTCCAATGTTGCAGAGGAAGTTGTGTTTTTACACGCAATTCCTCATTCTGATTAAGTTTTAGCTTATTTCTAAAAAAAACGAAAAAAAAACGTGATAATGGGTACTTGACTTATTTTGGAAAACGGTGGAAGTACATGTCTTTTTTTTTCTTCTAAATCTAACGTATTCTATCACCATGGTGTTTCCTGAGAAGAACTTCCACCAGTTGCTTGTTAGTGATCAAAATGGCACCCATTTTTACGACGAAATCATAGCACGGAGTTGGTGCTACTTGGTCCATAATAACAATGATGTGTACTGCCCTAGCTTAGTGGAGGAGTTCTATAGCAGTATCACTAACATAGACCTGGACAGTGGGTACATTTTACTGAATTGGAGAAACAAAGTCTGGGCGATTGACCTCAACATCATCTCCAACTTGACTGACATACCACAAGGGGCCTCCACTTTGCCATCCGAGGAACTCAGTTTCTATCGGTCACTCATGAGACCAGATTGTGTGCTTAGCCGTGATCGAGGTATCAAGGGCACATCCATGTACCGGAATGTCTTTAAAGCATGTAGGTGGGCATGCCAAAATGTCACGAGTAATACCCACAACACTTCTTTTCGCACCGTTGAGATGGGCATCGTTCACTCCCTGATGACCCGTGATCGCACTTACTGTATGTGCCGACGGCTTCTGACCACCGTTGCAGAAGGCCACCAACGCAACTCCCAATCTCTGCCATGCCTCATCACCACTATCTGCAAGCACTTTATGGCCTATGAGTCTTTCTGGGTGTACGAGGCCGACATGCTCCCTTGTACGGTGGAACGAGAGACATCCTCCTACCGTGGCACTATAGCGGACCTGTGGACACCTCCAGAAATGGAGGATGCTATGCAATCAAGTGAGTCGTCTGAAGACTCCGCAACATTCTGGGCTCAGTCAACCCCAGAAAACTCTGACGAGCATAGGTCCCGAATGTGGGGCGGGATGAAGCGCCTCAATAGCAAACTGAACAAAGCACTCTCCGACCGTGGAGAGTTGATGCATTGCATACATTGCATCATATGTCTTTCATTTAGATTACTTTTACATCAATAAATGCTACTAAGGTTTGTGTTTAGTCTTATTTACAGAATACAGGGACCTGAATGCAATTTACCCACATCCCGAGCATAAACGCGTGCAAAAGATTCATTTCTATCATAAAGACCAAGTTCAAGTTTATCGGGGTACAAATGGAAATGTATCCAAGCATAAAAGCATTCAAGTCCTAATTGCAAAAAGAACAAGGACATAAACACAAAAGCAACCAGGGACTTAACTGCAAAAAGTCAAGGACCTAATTGCAAATCACGAGTAGCTTTTATTCTCTTGGAGAAAATATATAGAAAAATCAATGTATATCTCCAAATATGTGAAGGAATTAATCCGGAGTTAAAAAGAATGGAAAGAATCAATCCAGACGCGCAAAGAAGGATCAAATCATACCATAAACATTCAACCAAAATCCGGACAGAATCAGACCAGATTGTGCGGCGTTTCCGCCGCACCACACATGCAATATGCGGCGTTTCCGCCACCCAAGCTTCGATCCGTGTGCTCCAATTTCGTCAAGTCGTGTCTGGACACGTGTACTTTCCAATATTATACCTAGATCCCTTGTAACAACTATAAATAGACCCGAGAACGATGTTAGAAGGGTCCTTAGTCTTTGGTGGTAGTTTTTATTCGTAATCTTAGTTTTGTATTCTTCTTTTCATTAATAAAATTTTGTCTTTTATTTCTTACTTTTAGTTTTCTTTTGTAATGTCTCAAGGACCCCTTCTTCCTCCCTCTATGAGTTTCTAACTCTTTCCAAAGGGTGGAGGTGACGGATTAGGGTGAAGAGAAGATGAATGAATGTTATTATTTTAATTTCGTGTTAGTATATTTTGATTACTTGAGTTTATGTTAAATCATTTATCATGTAATGCTTTATAACTAATATGATTTATTATAAGTTTCTAAATTCTCTAATCTAAACCTTAAATCTAAACCTCCACCCGACGGAATTCACATCTTTGTTCTTGTTTTAATTTTAATTCTTCTTGTTTCTTGCTTTAGATAATTAAAACCCAATAATCTCAAAACCCAATCTATTCTTCTCTCCTTCTTCTCCTTAATCGAAAATCACGAAAATAACAAATCTCTCCCTCCTTGTGTTCGACCCGTATTTGCCATGTCTTCATTGACACCGTGCACTTGCGGTATAAATTTAATTCTCATCAAGTTTTTGGCGTCGTTGCCGGGGAGGCGACGTAGATTTTGTTGTTTTTGTATTTCCGATTATATTCTGTTTATCGTGTGCGCGATCTAACTATTTGGATTTGCGTTTCAGGAGACAACAGAGCGCGCGGTGAAATCTGACCGCAATCTGAGCCATCTAGGCGGCGGAATCGCCGCACCACCAAGAGTATTTGCGGCGGAATCGCCGCACAACCTAGGGATCCGGTCTTCAAATTTTGAGGGCGTCGTCTGCATCTTCGGGTGGTCGTATTGAGCTACTGGAATCTCTGAGAGCAGGCGGTGAACCTGTCTGAGCATTGCGGAGGTAACTTTTCTTGCCTTTCTTGTAAAATCTGAATTGTTGCAAAGTTTCCTTTCGTAGAATTGCACGTGTTAGGGTTTAAAATTCCATAATTAGCAATATTTCAACTCTGACCTAAAATTCGCAAAATTAGAAAGACCTTAGTGCATGCATCATATAATGTTTTGTTTGCATTATTCTTGCTAAATTCTTGCAAATCAATTTCTGTTGAAGAGTGCTGGAGGCAAGGTACGTATCGCGGTTTTTAACGATTGCATTTAAGCATATAATTTAATTTGCATACAACCTTGCAATTCCCCCATTAAAAAGACCATTGTTTGACTATCTTTGTTAGATCTAAGTTAAACTATCTTAAGGGCAACTCCGTAGGAAAAGATACGGTGGGGATTTCATCACCCTTCCGTGGCCCACAAATCACAATCCTAAAGTGTCACCCAAGCCTTAAAATTTAAAATCAATTAGACATTGGCCCCTAAGGACTCAGACTCAATTAAGGAGAAGAATTGGTTTGACTTGCTATGACCTGAAGCCGATCGAATTCAATTTCGTGTCTAGGAAGTGTTTTTGTGTTGACGAGAGTCTTCCAAGCGAAGTGGTTGTCTAATTGGCACCGACTCTGTCGGAAGCGCCCCCACTAGCTATACACTACCTGACCAATTTGGTTTGATTAGTGAGGGAGGTGAATCAAGCGAATCAATTCGACTCAACCAGTTAGGAGTCGTCTAGATTTAAGTGACACTAGGTCTAGGATTGTTTGAACCGTGCTTGTTCAGGAAATTTCTGACCAACCCTTGAATTTACCTTTTAGAGTTAAGTTTCCCTTCTAGTCTGAGTCTTCTTTCCCTTCTCATCTTTACATTTCTATTGTTTGTTTCCATTTTTATTATTAAAAAAAACGAAAATTAAAAAAAAAATTAATTCTTGAAATTAAATTTGGAATTTAAATTTCGAATTTGAATTCAAAAATTGATTCAACCCGGTGCACTCAGATTTGGATTCGGGACTTGAGTAATCGACTCTCACGAGTTCATCTAGATTCCAGTCTGGAACTTAACCCCAATCCACCTGTTGCACCACCTCACCCGGATCCAATGGGTGAGAACGTAGTGGACCCGCCTGTTGCACAACCTATAACTCTGAGGGATCGATGCTATCCAGCGATGGCTGCTCAGCCATCGTGCATCGTTATGCCCACCATACCGGGTCGCGACTTCGAACTTAAGGCACAATACATGAGTATGTTGCCTAAGTTCACCTCTAGGGAAGATCCATATCTCTTCCTTAGAGAATTTGAGGAAATCTGCTCTCTTATGCAATACCAGCATATCCCTGAAGAGGTAGTGCGTCTGAAATTTGTGCCTCTGGCACTAAAAGACGACGCTAAGAAATGGCTATATAGTCTAGCCGAAAGATCTATTAGGAGTTGGGCTGAGTTTGTTCAAGTATTCCTGAAAAAAATATTTTCCCAACCATAAGACTATGAGGATTAGGAATGAAATTGTTGCATTCGTTCAGTCTGAGAGCGAGCCGTTCTATTCCTATCTAGAAAGATTTAAGAGTGTACTGACCCAATGCCCTCATCATGGAATTCCAAGATGGCAATTATGCCAAATTATTTATGAGGGATTGACATCCACATCTAGAGTTATGGTAGAATCCGTAAGCCAAGGGAACTTTATGTCGAAAAATGAAAATGATGCCTGGACTTTCCTTGAGGATTTAGCCGAAAACAGTATGCAATGGGACAATGCTAGAACACCGCTTAACCCAAGTATTGGATCTAGAATAGCAAGCCAACTCAAACCAGGTGTCTTAGCTGTAGATGCCAATATAGCGGCTGATGCAAAACTAGCTACCCTTATGCGCAAAATGGAAAGTCTAGAGCTACAAGCCCAAACCCGAGTGAATCAAGTATCGTCTATCCCCTGCTCTAGATGTGGTCAGACTGGTCATGTAATGGAGGATTGTGCGGACTGGGAACAAGTTAATGCCACGTATAACCATGCTAGAAATGACCCCTACGCATCAACCTATAACTCTGGTTGGCGTAATAATTCCAATTTCTCATCAAACCAACAAGGTCAACCTCCTAGACAACAACCAAACCCGTATGTCCAAAATAATACATCTTCTGGGTTTAGTAACAATAACGATCATGAGGTTAGGTTGACAAGCTTGGAAAATTTGATGAAAACCTTTATACAAACAACCAACCAGACCTTCCAAAGGCTAGAGACACAAGTCAGTCAACTAGCACAAATAGTAGGTGAAAGAGAAAAGGGTCGGTTTCCAAGTCAACCTGAGGTGAACCCTAGATCTAATAATTCCTATCAATCATATCAAGCACCTTCAGGAAATAACAACCCTAGACCGGTTCAAATGGTTAATGAAGAAGGATCGTTCCAACAAATAAATGCAGTAGTGTCATTACGGTCCGGAAGACAGATTGATAATAATGTGGTAAATCCTAGAACATCTAATCAATCGAGCCATCAAGCTACCACATATGACCTAACCATTGAACCCGACGTCCAATCTGAAACGCCCAACCCACCTACTCAACCTGAACCCATAGCTCAACCTGAACCTGAGCGAGTCTATGTTCCTAAAGCCTCATTCCCCAATAGACTCAAAAAGAACTCAAGTGCACAAATAGAGAAAATCTTGGAAGTATTTAAGCAAGTTAAGGTGAACATTCCACTCTTAGATATGATTCAACAAATACCTGCTTATGCTAAATTCTTAAAAGATTTGTGCACTAAAAAGAGAAAAACGAACGTACCAAAGAAGGCATTCTTAACTGCAAACATAAGTTCTATATTGTCCAACACATCTCCTATAAAATATAAGGATCCTGGGTGTCCCACAATTTAATGTTCAATAGGAGATACTTTTATCAACAAAGCCCTTCTAGACCTTGGTGCTAGTGTTAACCTACTCCCGTACTCTTTCTACGAGCAACTCAACCTTAGTCCATTAAAACCCTCTAAGACAACCCTTCAATTTGCTGATTGCTCTACTAAGAAACCAAGAGGTATAGTCGAGGATGTTTTGATCAAGGTGGTGACTTCATTTACCCAGTGGATTTTGTCGTACTAGATACCGCACCTGTTGTAGATCCTAAGAGACAAATCCCTGTAATACTAGGCAGACCCTTTTTAGCCACTTCTGAAGCATTGATAAACTGTCGAAATGGGCTCATGCAGTTATCTTTTGGGAACTTAAAAGCTGAATTTAATATTTTTCATATTGATAGTGAGCCAGAAATAACATGCAATCAAAGTGATGTTGTGATGAAATCACGTATCTATAATATTTCTGAATCGTCACAAAATCAAAAAGGAAGTAAGAGAAAAGGGAGGAATTCATCTACACACCCACCGTCACTCGAGCAAATAAGAGAACCAATTTATGTGAGGGGTGTGGAACCTGTAACTCAGGACGCTCATTGCAACATGAGAAACAATTCAACTGGATACATGCACCAATATGGTGTCATTCAATCCAGTTCTGACTATGGTTGACTTTGAGCAAATTCCATCCTTCCACCGCAGTTCACCAAGGTAATAAGTGCATTTGCTTTATATTTGCATACATTGAGGACAATGCATGATTTAGGTGTGGGGGGGTGTTTATGTATATATTTATCTATATATTCTGTCTTTTATCTAAAAAAAATAAAAATAAAAAAAATTAATGTTTCATGACATAGCTTAAGATTGAACTGCCAAAACCCGTGTACAAATTGCATTGAGTTTTTGTTCCTTATTATATAGTTCTGCTTGTAGAAATTATGACATAAATCTAAGTTCCAAAGAAATAACTCATTGCCCTTTAAGACATGTATGCACTTAAATTGGATGAATCAAATCTTTGAAGTGGTTGATAAAAAGCAGAGGTTGAGGAAAATATACCGGGAAGTGTGGATTTCTAATAGCAATTAAGCCTTGAGGAAAAAAAATAAAGGAATAAAGTGAAGAAAACACATTTTGCAAAATGATTACAAAAGCCCAAGCCTTTGAGTCACTGGTCCGTAGGGGTATCTTGAAACCCGGTAACTTGAGTCTACCAGCTCGGGATTATCGACCAAACTCGCTACACGAATGCAAAAAGGGTAAAAGTGTCAAAAAGCAAATGTGTTGAATCACGGAAGAAAAGAAAAGAAAAAAATAATAATACTCAAGGCCCAAAGCTAAAAGAATGATTCATACCATGGTTGATCCGAATGATACTTCACCACCAGAGGAGGCGTGCAAAATAATTCAAGTGATAAACATGTGTAGAAGGGTTAGTGGTGTGAATGTTGGCGGAATAAAGACCAAGTCATATTTTTAATGAGTGAGATTCATATAATGAGCATACAAGAATTCTAAGTGAGATGTATAAGGTTAAGGTGGAGATATTAAGAGCTATTAATGGAAATGTTGATTTAAGACTTTGTGGGTGTGTCAACTGAAAACCCTCACGAGACAAAACTCGTCCCCCTTGGCAACAAGGAGGTTTAAAGGCTTGTTGCACATGCTAAGTGCAACCGTGATTCCTACGAAAGTGAGTTAGGATTTCCCTGTTTTTATTTTTCGTATCTTCTGTTTTGCTAGGGACTAGCAAAATCTAGGTGTGGGGTATTTGATGCATTGCATACATTGCATCATATGTCTTTCATTTAGATTACTTTTACATCAATAAATGCTACTAAGGTATGTGTTTAGTCTTATTTACAGAATACAGGGACCTGAATGCAATTTACCCACATCCCGAGCATAAACGCGTGCAAAAGATTCATTTCTATCATAAAGACCAAGTTCAAGTTTATCGGGGTACAAATGGAAATGTATCCAAGCATAAAAGCATTCAAGTCCTAATTGCAAAAAGAACAAGGACATAAGCACAAAAGCAACCAGGGACTTAACTGCAAAAAGTCAAGGACCTAATTGCAAATCACGAGTAGCTTTTATTCTCTTGGAGAAAATATATAGAAAAATCAATGTATATCTCCAAATATGTGAAGGAATTAATCCGGAGTTCAAAAGAATGGAAAGAATCAATCCAGACGCGCAAAGAAGGATCAAATCATACCATAAACATTCAACCAAAATCCGGACAGAATCAGACCAGATTGTGCGGCGTTTCCGCCGCACCACACATGCAATATGCGGCGTTTCCGCCGCCCAAGCTTCGATCCGTGTGCTCCAATTTCGTCCAGTCATGTCTGGACACGTGTACTTTCCAATATTATACCTAGATCCCTTGTAGCAACTATAAATAGACCCGAGAACGATGTTAGAAGGGTCCTTAGTCTTTGGTGGTAGTTTTTATTCGTAATCTTAGTTTTGTATTCTTCTTTTCATTAATAAAATTCTGTCTTTTATTTCTTACTTTTAGTTTTCTTTTGTAATGTCTCAAGGACCCCTTCTTCCTCCCTCTATGAGTTTCTAACTCTTTCCAAAGGGTGGAGGTGACGGATTAGGGTGAAGAGAAGATGAATGAATGTTATTATTTTAATTTCGTGTTAGTATATTTTGATTACTTGAGTTTATGTTAAATCATTTATCATGTAATGCTTTATAACTAATATGATTTATTATAAGTTTCTAAATTCTCTAATCTAAACCTTAAATCTAAACCTCCACCCGACGGAATTCACATCTTTGTTCTTGTTTTAATTTTAATTCTTCTTGTTTCTTGCTTTAGATAATTAAAACCCAAAAATCTCAAAACCCAATCTATTCTTCTCTTCTTCTTCTCCTTAATCGAAAATCACGAAAATAACAAATCTCTCCCTCCTTGTGTTCGACCCGTATTTGCCACGTCTTCATTGACACCGTGCACTTGCGGTATAAATTTAATTCTCATCAAGTTTTTGGCGCCGCTGCCGGGGATCGAACCCGGGTCACCCGCGTGACAGGCGGGAATACTCACCACTATATTACAACCACGTAGTATAGTGGTGAGTATAGGTCAACCCCAGAAAACTCTGACGAGCATAGGTCCCGAATGTGGGGCGGGATGAAGCGCCTCAATAGCAAACTGAACAAAGCACTCTCCGACCGTGGAGAGTCGTCATCCAGAAGGCGGTAACTTTATTATTTCTTGCATTTCCTATATTATTCAATTTTGCATACATTGAGGACAATGCATGAAATAGGTGTAGGGGGTGACTAGTTATCTACCTATCTGTTTTGTTTTGTTTTATAATTCTCCAAAAAAAAAATCAATGTTTCATGACATAGCTTAAGATTGAACCACCAAAACCCGAGTACAAATTGCATTGAGTCTTTGTTCGTTATTATATAGTTCTGCTTGTAGAAACTATGACATAAATCTAAGTTCCAAAGAAATAACACATTACCCTTAAGACATGTATGCACTTAAATTGGATGAATCAAATCTTTGAAGTGGTTGATAAAAAGCAGAGGTTGAGGAAAATATACCGGGAAGTGTGGACTTCTAATAGCAATTAAGCATTGAGGAAAATAAAAGTAAAAATAAAGGAATAAAGTGAGGAAAGCACATTTTGCAAAATGATTACAAAAGCCCAAGCCTTTGAGTCACTGGTCCGTAGGGGTATCTTAAAACCCGGTAACTTGAGTCTGCCAGCTCGGGATTATCGACCAAACTCGCTACACGAATGCAAAAAGGGTAAAAGTGTCAGAAAAAGCAAATGTGTTGAATCACGGAAGAAAAAAAATAATATATATATATATATATACTCAAGGACCAAAGCTAAAAGAATGATCCATACCATGGTTGATCCGAATGATACTTCACCACCAGAGGAGGCGTGCAAAATAATTTAAGTGATAACATGTGTAGAAGGGTTAGTAGTGTGAATGTTGGAGGAACAAAGACCAAGTCAAACTTTTTATAAGTTAGATTTGTATAATGAGCATGCAAGAATTCCAAGTGAGATGTATAAGGTTGAGGTGGAGATAACGAGAGCTATTAATGGAATATTGAATTAAGACTTTGTGGGTGTGTCAACTGAAAACCCTCACGAGACAAAACTCGTCCTCTAAGGAAACTTGGAGGTTTAAAGGCTTGTTGCACATGCTAAGTGCAACCGTGATTCCTACGAAAATGAGTTAGGATTTCTGTGCTTTCATACTTATATTTCTCATGTTTTGTTTTGCTCGAGACTAGCAAAATCTAGGTGTAGGGGTATTTGATGCATTGCATACATTGCATCATATGTCTTTCATTTAGAGTGTTTTTATATAAATAAATGCTACTAAGGTATTGTTTTGAGCAATTGTGCAGAATTCAGGAGTTACAATGCAATTTACCAATATTCGAGCTAAAACGCGTGCAATGGACTTAGATGGATCACAAAGACCAATTAGATAGATATTCAAGCTCAAGTTGAAGTCCAATTGATTGCATAAGAAGTCAGGGACTTGATCGCAAATTAGAAGGACTAAAAAGTTATTTTGGAGGAGTATTCAAGAAGAAATCAAATTCGGATCTCCATAGATATGCAATAATTGATTTATACACGTGGAGGCCACCTACAACATACCAAAAACACACCCACAAAAGCACGAAGTCATCTGGACCATCCATGCGGCGGAATCGCCGCATCTAACGGTCAATATGCGGCGGAATCGCCGCATGGGTTGCGATCTGTGCCTCCTATTTTCGTCCAATTGTGTAGTAACACGTGTCCTTCCTGATGCATACTTAGGGTTTCTTGTATCGGCTATAAATAGCCCCGAAATATTGTGTAAGAGGAGCCTTTTGTATTACATTTGAAAGCAATAAAATTCTGCCCTTTTAATTCTCCATTATCTTTGTCTTTCGTAAGCTTAGTTTTAGATTAATGTTTCTTGTTCTTAATTCCAGTAGAGTAATTTAGTTGTTCTTTATTTTTCTCTTAGAATAATTTGTTGCGTGCTTAGAATAATTGCTTTTACTTTCGTAGATCGTAGTTTAGTATAATATTTCCCTTTTTTCCGTATTCTCTCGATGATCTCCTTGACCCCTTCTCCTCATCTTCTCCCCATGGGTTTCTAAAACCATCCAAAGGGTGGGGGTGACGGATTTAGGGTTAGAGAAGAGAGATCATTTTTATTTTAATTTCTTGTTAGTGTTTTGATCATATGAGTTTTTGTTAAATCAATTATCATATGATGCTTAATATCTCACTTGATTTATAATAATTTTCGTAATCTCTAATCTAACTTGAAGATTCATAACTCCCACCCACTGGACTCTCATCCATAGTTATTTCTTCTTAATTTTTGTTCTTGTTGTTCTTGCTTTAGAAAGATAAAAAAAATATAAATCCAAAAATCTCAAACCAACACTATTTCTCTTTTGCTTTCCTTAATCAAAGAAAATCACAAAAATATAAGAATCTCTCCCTCCTTGTGTTCGACCCGTACTTGCCACCACTTCAACGCGGCCGTGCACTTGCGGTATAAATAAAAATCTCAACAGCAGTATTCTATCACCATGGTGTTTCCTGAGAAGAACTTCCACCCGTTGCTTGTTAGTGATCAAAACGGCACCCACTTTTACGACGAAATCATAGCACGGAGTTGGAGCTACTTGGTCCATAATAACAATGATGTGTACTGCCCTAGCTTAGTGGAGGAGTTCTATAGCAGTATCACTAACATAGACCTGGACAGTGGGTACATTTTACTGAATTGGAGAAACAAAGTCTGGGCGATTGACCTTCACATCATCTCCAACTTGACTGACATACCACAAGGGGCCTCCACTTTGCCATCCGAGGAGCTCAGTTTCTATCGGTCACTCATGGGACCAGATTGTGTGCTTAGTCGTGATCGGGGTATCAAGGGCACATCCATGTACCGGAATGTCTTTACAGCATGTAGGTGGGCATGCCAAAATGTCATGAGTAATACCCACAAATCTTCTTTTCGCACCGTTGAGATGGGCATCGTTCACTCCCTGATGACCCGTGATCGCACTTACTGTATGTGCCGACGGCTTCTGACCACCGTTGCAGAAGGCCACCAACGCAACTCCCAACCTCTGCCATGCCTTGTCACCACTATCTGCAAGCACTTCATGGCCTATGAGTCTTTCTGGGTGTACGAAGCCGACATGCTCCCTTGTACGGTGGAACGAGAGACATCCTCCTACCGTGGCACTATAGCGGACCTGTGGACACCTCCAGAAATGGAGGATGCTATGCAATCAAGTGAGTCGTCTGAAGACTCCGCAACATTCTGGGCTCAGTCAACCCCAGAAAACTCTGACGAGCATAGGTCCCGAATGTGGGGCGGGATGAAGCGCCTCAATAGCAATCTGAACAAAGCACTCTCCGACCGTGGAGAGTCGTCATCCCGAAGGCGGTAACTTTATTTTTCTTGCATGTCCTATATTATTTAATTTTGCATACATTGGGGACAATGCATGGAATAGGTGTAGGGGGGTGACTAGTATCTACCTATCTGTTTTATTTTTATTTATCAAAAAAAAATGTTTCATGACATAGCTTAAGATTGAACTACCAAAACCCGAGTACAACTTGCATTGAGTCTTTGTTCCTTATTATATTGTTCTGCTTATAGAAATTATGACATAAATCTAAGTTCCAAAGAAATAACTCATTACCCTTTAAGACATGTATGCACTTAAATTGGATGAATCAAATCTTTGAAGTGGTTGATAAAAAGCAGAGGTTGAGGAAAATATACCGGGAAGTGTGGACTTCTGATAGCAATTAAGCCTTGAAAAAAAATGCAAAAAAAAGGGAATAAAAGTGAGGAAAGCATATCTTGAAAAATGATTACAAAAGCTCAAGCCTTCGAGTCACTGGTCCGTAGGGGTATCTTGAAACCCGATAACTTGAGTCTGCCAGCTCGTGATTATCGACCAAACTCGCTACACGAATGCAAAAGGGTAAAAGTGTCAAATAAGCAAATATGTTGAATCACGGGGGGGGGGGGAATTATTACTTTAAGATACTCAAGGCCCAAAGCTAGAAGAACAATCCATGCCATGGTTGATCCAAATGATACTTCACCACCAGAGGAGGCGTGCAAAATAATTTAAGTGATAACATGTGTAGAAGGGTTAGTGGTGTGAATGTTGGAGGAACAAAGACCAAGTCAGAATTTTGATGAGTTAGATTTATATAATGAGCATGCAAGAATTCTAAGTGAGGTGTATAAGGTTGAGGTGGAGATATTGAGAGTTATTAAGACTTTGTGGGTGTGTCAACTGAAAACCCTCACGAGACAAAACTCGTCCTCTAAGGAAACTTAGGGGTTTAAAGGCTTGTTGCACATGCTAAGTGCAACCGTGATTCCTACGAAAGTGAGTTAGGATTTCCCTGCTTCCATACTTTTAGTTTTCATGTTTTGTTTTGCTCGAGGCTAGCAAAATCTAGGTGTAGGGGTATTTGATGCATTGCATACATTGAATCATATGTCTTTTATTTAGAGTGTTTTTGTATAAATAAATGCTACTAAGGTATTGTTTTGAGCAATTGTGCAGAATTCAGGAGTTACAATGCAATTTACCAATATTCGAGCTAAAACGCGTGCAATGGACTTAGATGGATCACAAAGACCAATTAGATAGAGATTCAAGCTCAAGTTGAAGTCCAATTGATTGCATAAGAAGTCAGGGACCTGATCGCAAATTAGAAGGACTAAAAAGTTATTTTGGAGGAGTATTCAAGAAGAAATCAAATTCGGATCTCCAAAGATATGCAATAATTGATTTATACGCGTGGAGGCCACCTACAACATATCCAAAACACACCCACAAAAGCACGAATTCATCTGGACCATCCATGCGGCGGAATCGCCGCATCTAAAGGTCAATATGCGGCGGAATCGCCGCACGGCTTGCGATCTGTGCCTCCCATTTTCGTCCAATTGTGTAATCACACGTGTCCTTCCTGATGCATACTTAGGGTTTCTTGTATTGGCTATAAATAGCCACGAAATTGTGTTGTGAGGGGAACTTTTTTTGTATTACATTCTATGCAATAAAATTCTGCCCATTTATTTCTCCATTGTCTTTTTCTTTTGTAAGCTTAGTTTTAGATTAATATTTCATGTTCTTAATTTCAGTAGAGTAAAATAATTTAGTTGTTCTTTATTCTTCTCTTAGAATAATTTGTTGTATGTTTAGAATAATTGTATTTGTTTTCGTAGATCGTAGTTTAGTATAATATTTCTTTCTTTTTGTTTTCATAGTCTCTCGATGATCTCCATGACCCCTTCTCCTCATCTTCTCCCCATGGGTTTCTAAAACCCTCCAAAGGGTGGGGGTGACGAATTTAGGGTTAGAGAAGAGAGATCGTTTTTATTTTAATTTCTTATTAGTGTTTTGATCATATGAGTTTTTGTTAAATCAATTATCATATGATGCTTAATATCTCACTTGATTTATAATAATTTTCGTAATCTCTAATCTAACTTGAAGATTCATAACTCCCACCCACTGGACTCTCATCCATAGTTATTTCTGAAGGGAGTGTGTTCTAAAAGTTTTACTTTTAAATGTCAATTATTATGAATTGAATGAGAAATCATTTTGTTCCTTGTTTATGTTATTCGTCTTTTAGAAGTGTTAAGAAAGAGGCTCTTGGTCCTTAACCGTAGAGCTCTGAAAGATATTGGTTTGCATAAAACAAAAGATATTCGCAATCATGGTAATTAACATGGGACATTAATTACCGAGTTAAAATTGTCGTGTTGGTCATAGATCATTGTAGCTCTACAAGTGAGTGACGACACGGGTATGCAAAAGAGGAAAATATTACTTTTGTATACTGAATAGACCTAATAAGTAAAATATTATTGAAATGTGTTTCTGTGTCATTAATATTTTACTGTGTCTTTGGTCCTTTGATATGAGACTTATATCTAATCGTTTAAGGAATACTTAAATTAGATCAGTGTCTTGAACTATCGATCAGTGTAGTGTAAAGGCATTGGTTGGTTAAGTACAACTTTTGTTGGAGAAGATAGTTAGTCAAAAGACTATCATTGCCCCTCTTAATTGAGTGATGATATTAGTGGGCCCCTTGATAAAGCAAAGTTATAATGTGCACAATGTGATTTGAGTTAAGTCACATATTTATAACTAGCTTAAAGAGATCAAGAAATGAATACTAAGACAAAGATGACACAATACTACTTTGTGTGTATTCTTAATATCATGAGGCAAGGGACAGACACAAGTGATGCACTCCATCACTAAGTGGATCGGGTTTTGGTTCGAGTGGAATTAAGACATCTAACTAATTGGGAGCTATAATGTGTAGCTAGATACCGCTTATAGCTTGTGATATTAAGCTCTTAATATCACTGTCAACTTAGTTTAGATCCTCCCATAGGTCACACCACAAAACTGGGAAACAAGAAATGGGGATTTTGAGTTCATAGGATGTGTCGGGTTTCATGTAGAAAATATGACACATGGGGTGAACAAGCAAAATCAAAATTATGTTGTGATTAATAACATAATTAGAATCTAAATTAAATTCATATGTGATGTAAATATTATGGGGTGTAATGATTGATCATTACATAGGATAATATGTTACATAAGTTGTGAATTTACTACTAATCCCGAAATGTCAAATTTTGTAGGGGTTAAACCGAAATTTGACAAGTCTGCAAGACTGTGCAAACGGTCGACCGGTTAATGGATAACGGTCGACCGAAGGTGCACGGTCGACCGGACGTGTCTCGACCGATAACAGGGAATTTTCGTCTGTTCGGAACGGTCGACTGAATCTATCGGTCGGTCGACCGAACATTGCGATGAAATATTCTACGTTAAGAACGGCCGACCGAATCTTGCACGGTCGATCGAAATTGGGTTCGAGCGGTCGACCGGACCTTCGTAACGGTCGACCGGTCCAGACGGTTTTATGCAGAATTAATTTAAGAATTAATTAGATCATGCATGGAATTGGTCCATAATTGATTTAATTCGTGGCTAATATTATTTATTATTAAATAATGGATGGTTAGATGGAATTTTGCATGAGATCATGGGCAAGGGGTTGCACATGAATAGGTAATTTGGAGAGAACCTATAAATACAAGGTTATCTCATTACCTCCTTAATTAATTCATTATTTTTCTTATGCAAAATCTCTCTCCATAATTCTCCACGAAAATTCCTTAATTCTTAAGTTTAGTTTTAGTTCTTCAGAGGTCATCTTCTAAAGGGAACTAAAGAGGGGTTAGTAATTAGATTCTAAACCCAATCGGAGGTTGAGAGACTAGCTTCCCTCTCTCCGATCTTGTTTAGAGTTTGGTGAATACTCGGAGGCATCCGGCGCAGCGAGGAGCATCCCAACCGTCTCCGAATCTTCGAGAAGTTTTAGAGAACTTCTAGGTATGAATTTCGGAGCTCCTTCATGTTTGTTTTAATAGAGTTTTTGAAACTAGTTTGTTAAAACAAACCGATGCATGCAATAAATTCTAGAAAATTGAAAATTGATCCTTATTATACATGAAAATTCGAAAAATATATATGTATAATTAAACATGAAATCCTATAATTTCTTCTTAGTTTTTGTTTTTGTTGTTCTTACTTTAGAAAGATTAAAAAAATCCAAAAATCTCAAACCAACACTATTTCTCTTTTGCTTTCCTTAATCAAAGAAAATCACAAAAATATAAGAATTTCTCCCTCCTTGTGTTCGACCCGTACTTTTCACCGCTTCAACGCGGTCGTGCACTTGCGGTATAAATAAAAATCTCAACAACAGATATGCCAACGTCGCCGACCCCCATGAGTAATGACCAATGGTATCTGGGTCCCTCGCCTCCAATAAGTCGCGTGGTCTCACTCTGGAACCGCTCTTGTCGACAAACAATACGCAACTTAGCAGTAAGAAGAGAATAGCAGTCATCTGCGTATCCTCAGTCCGTGGTGGTCGCCCCCGTCTGCAACACACGTCCACAACATCGATACTAACACCACCACCACTCCAAAATGAATTATCCCGCCCAAGACCCTCCAGGCTGACACCCAGCAACTCAGATACATATAACTTCAGCTCAGATGTCGGCGCCTGCGCACTGACCATGGGACCCTCAACAGGAATGTGCAGAATCTGAAAGACGTCATGCAACATGATTGTCATCTCTCCGAACGGCAAGTGGAAAGTGTTGGTGTCAGGCTGCCACCGCTCCACGAATGCCGAAATCAACGGCATGTCGATGTAGGAAAACATGTTGTACGGCAAGTAACCTAATCCACTGTCAACTACGGTCGCCGTCATATCCTCAGTCATCACTGAACGACATGCCTGCAATGTCGTACAGGCTCTGTGCCGATTATGGCACTTCAAAACCTTCCGCTCCTCGTCATCCCAGATGTGTCTCGCGACGTGGCCTCCGAAACTCGGAATGACGCTGCCATCTAAAGGACCACCGAGTATAATATCCGTGACGATCCAAGACTCGTCATCACCCCTCTTCTTCTTCTAAGCTCGGGCGTCTGCAGTGTACGAACTCGAATCACCGGTCACAAACCGGCCACCTCGATCCTTCCTAATGACCCACTCAGCTGAAGGACCACCGTGTCGCCCCTGTCCTCGACCGGACTGATGTACTGCCTCCTCCTGCGGCCCCAAGTCATATCAGCCCTCATCGTCACTCTCGTCGTGACTCATCACCTCATCTGAATCATACTCGTCGTCGAAAGAATCTCCAGGTGTCTGACGGCGACGTAACAACTCTCTCTCTCTCCTAACTGAAGCAGAAATATCATGTGTACGTGGATGACGATGACCTGACTCGTCTGCTATACTACGTACCGCACGTAAGAGAATTGATTTCCCTTTTCCTCCACGGTAACCCGATGACTATTAATTTAATTTTAAAAATAAAAATTTATTAATGGATTTACTAAAATAATTAAACTAATTATTAACTTAATAATCGATTTATTTAGCAATTATCACAATTAATCAATAATCTTTTACTAAAATCGTACACAACTAATTACTAACATAATAATCAAATTATTTAGTGATTTATTTATTAATTATCACAATTTATAATCAATAAACGATTTACTAAACTAATTTAACTCATTATTAACATAATATTCAATTTATTTTAATTTTATCACAATTTAAAATCAATTTAAAAAAATAAAAAAAAATCAGGGCGTCTGCGGGAGACGCCTACCCTACGTGGGAGACGTCTCCCGTAGACGTCGGATCCTGGGGTCGGGCATCCGCGGGAGCCGCTCGACCCAAAAATGTTTTTTTTAAATTAATTGAAATAAACAAGGTAATTTACCAGATGTAAGTAGTCAGGGGTTTCCGCTGGCTCTTTTCCTGACCTCCGAGACATTTTATGTGGTGAATAGAAGAGTGATATGAAGAGAAAGTTGTGTTAAAAGAGTGAAATTAAGAGTTATATTAGTAGAAATGGTAGATGGGCAAAATGATAATGTTACGGGCGATCTAAGTAGTTTTACGGTAACGAATAACAGTTCAGTTTTTCAAAGTTGATTTTTCACCCTGAGATCGTATGAAATATTACCGATAAAAGTTTTATGTTAATAATATTATCAAGGGAACGCTTTATGTTTTATTCATAAAGTTGACTTGGTAATGTGGTATGTATTTTTTGATGGTAAAATTAAGGAACTGAAACATAGCCCAGTCCATGTACATAACTGACCAAATTTCAAAACCCAACATGTACACAATAGAGACTCCAACCACAAAATTCATAACATTGCACCCACATTCAGTTTTTTTCCTTTCGGCCACTGAAAATCCATCCTCACTTTGTACTTAATAGACAACACTTTTATACAAAAATGAGATTTCTATCATTGGAAATAATAATGTAAGATGGTACGTTGGTTCGAATTTGAATATTCATAAGCTCCACAAAATACATGCTCTGGAACTAGAATTGAATGTTTTTATCCTAACGTTCGTATCTATAAGATTATGACTTTGTTTGTGATAAACTAATTCCAGTACAATAATTGTATGCACGCATGCATGTAGTACGTACCTTATTGTTTCTGCTTTATGTATATCATTATTTTTATAGTATATATATAATAGAATACAACTTTATTTCCCAATACAGCTACATCAAAATATCACATACTGCATGCACTAAATATTAAACTACATTACTATTTTTACACAAAATGCACTCACTATTTCGTGACATTAAGTAAAAACTTAACACATGCCAAGAAATAAATCTCAAAATCAAGCACACGACTTCTACCTAATGAATTTTTGAGTGTACGGACATCAAAATTCTTACAGAATCAGATATTGTATTTCCAATACATATATTCACGTTAATAGTCCCATGTTTTTTCATATACACACTTACACACACCCTTAACTATATTAACATTTCAAATGTGAAAAATACATCGATCGCTTTCAAAAACCATATGAAAACATGCATCCGCAGATTACGACCGCACAAGTACACTCCAATCTGGATTTATAATACCAGATTCGTAAATTTGAATGATCCAAAGAAAACATATATACATGAGAAGACTTGTCACGTGAATCTGCGTGAGATCGAAGGAAACAAAATGGTTGAGTAGATGTCCTGGACGTACATGTTCTCTTTTCCTCTATGTCTCCTTCTATTCTCTGCTCCAGCTTTGCCATCTGTTAGAAGACGTTCGAGAGAACGTACATTTTATATATCAACCTTTTCTTATCAAGTTGTCGGTAAGAACGATGTGTTTGGAAGTATACATGTTCAGTATTTTTGTCTAGTTTAATTCCCTTCCAAAATTTAACACTGAATGACAAAGTTCTTGCATCTGAAACAAGATGTGTTTAATGGACTTCACGGAACTGTAACCGAAGATATTACGTTGTTTTTTTCTCTCATAAGTCATAATGTTGTAGAAGATGCGATTTTCCCATGAACATTACCTTCGGGTTCCATTGCGTTAAGTTTTAGTTTAAGTGGACATTTCGGATATGCTCTGAAGCTTGTCATTGCCCCTAAGTTATAGAAACCATTTAGACTTTGAGGGTATGGAATCGGTTATGTTTAATTATACGTAATCGTTATTGTAAAATTGCTGATGTGAATAAGAATCATTAGTCATGTTTACAACAATAAGACACCTGATGAGCTCATGTTCGATTCTCTTAGGGCAAGGGTGCCCTACCAGATCGTGATGGTGGTATTGGTGGGGGTGCGTAGGGTGATGGTGTAGGGGCATGGGGAGTTTGTTTGGTTGGTATTTAAATGGAAAAGCACTCATCTCTCTCTTCTTTTTCACTCTCCCTCTCCCCAATTTGACTCTCACTCATTTCCTCTCCCTGAGTTCCTCGGATGTCGATGGTTGGAAGTAGTGCGACCGGAGGCGCAAGGAGGAACGGTGGTGGAAGCGTTTCACGACGTGAAGACATGTTAGTGTGCGACTCTGAGACGAGACACGTTGAGGCAATTCGTGAGAGGAATGCCAAGTTCTTGCATTAGAGTTTTGCTCACACAAGTGCGTGTGAAGGTTTGGTTCGTGGCAGGAGGTTGGAGAGCTCACCGGCGACGAGGGCAACAAGTGATACTTGGCAACGGTCAAGTAGTTGTCGGCTAACGGTCGACCAGTGTAACTTTTTTGGTCGACCGTTTGGGACTAGAACTGAGTTCCTGTCCTAGTGGAGTGTAAACTTTGTCCACGGAAACTCGTGTGTTCGCCTAGAGCGTGAGCCGGGAGGTAACGGTGGGTGCGTTGATCGTGCATGCCCAAGGACCACCGTGTGGAAGAGTGTGCTCGCTCGGGACGTGCCACCTTTATGTTATAGACTGTGGCGTAGTGTATGCTTTACTTGACTCATACTAGAGTAGTAGACCCGAGGGATAACGGATCCTAATGCACAACGTTACACGACTCTACAGAGCGACATGTCCCTGTTTCTTACAGTTATCGCAATATTCGTTGCTTTTATTTCCGAATTGTTTTTACCTTTGTCGCGAGTGTTTGCGGTGTTTTTTGCGGCGACAAACGCTTGATTTTCTTGGGGGGTGTTCGACTGAGCGGTGTGGTTTTTTCGGAGAGTTTCTTCCCGGTTAACCATCGCTATGATGGTCGAGAAGGTGGGGAGTTCCAGCGCCATGAGGATGTTTGATCTGAGCGTCTCGTAGCTTGAATCCAACCCAACAAGAAACGTATAAATACGATCTTGCTCGGTTTTTGCTTGTATGATTTCGGGATCTTTGGTGGGTGGCTCATAGATAGCAAGTTCATCCCATGTTCGTTTCAGCATGCCGAGGTATTCGGTCACAGATTTTTGGTTTTGTTTTATTAGCGAAAGATCTTGTTTGAGTTTAAATATATACGCAAAGTTTTGTTGCTTACCATAGTGTTCATGGACGGAGTCCCATAGTTCTTTGGCGCTATTCTTGTACATAAAGATTTCCGCGATCTGATGTTGCATGGATTGTAGTAGCCAGGACATCACGAGGTGGTCAACGTTTTGCCACTCCTCCTGCTTTGCCTCGCTTCATTGTTTTGTGGGTTTGATGGTCTTCCCAGTGAGGTGGCCGAACTTCCCTTTGCCGTTGAGGGATAAGGAGACGGTGCACGCCCAGGTGAGGAAGTTTGTCCCATTGAGGGGTTGTGTGGTGAGACATTGCGATTCACCACCGTTGTCTGTCATAGCTAGGAGTGGAGGGCGACAGAGGTCGCAATCGCCTAGCTTCCCGGCCGGTGATGAGCTCAGGGAAACCTCTGAGGCCGGATTTGGGTGTAGGGTTTTGGGTGGGTTTGGGTTTGTGTATGTTTTTTTCTTCTTCTCAAACGCACGCTCTGGTACCATGTTGATTTGAACAGTAGAGGAAGAATTTTTGTTATATTATTATTTTAGGGTTTTACATGAGTGTTATATAGTAGATACTACTTATGAAGCCGTTAGAATACATTCCATATGTGCTGGATCAGATACGCATGATTTGCTTGATTGGATCTCATATAAGGTATGTTTCTTCAACGTCCATATCCTTCTTTTGGCTTGTTTCAACATAATGTTTAGTTATATGTAATCGTTAATTTAATGTTCATAAGATTAGTTTTGATATCACTATTATCTTTTGTAGTTAATAAATTAATTATTTTACTCATATTTGTCGAATTCATACATAAAAAAGATAAATGATGATATATTATTTATTTATTTGTAAAATATAAGAAATGAATTGGAGAACAGAAAATAATTGATTTAGCAAACGGTTGAGAAAATGAAATGGAAATGAATAGTCCAGAAATATTGTAGATTCGAAATATAAAAAAACTAGAATTTTTTTATAAAGATGCGAACCTAACACATACTTTATTCAGTTTCACGCAAAGAGAGCATTACAGAGTGGATGTCACAATAGATCATGCAGAGTTTGATGACAAAGGATTCCCTTCACACAAAAGGCAAAAGCAAGACGACTTATTACATGCAAACTGTGTGGATCTTTTGGCACGTTCAGTCGTTCACAGTTCACTACTGAGAGTGGAAAAGGAGTAGAGGACAATGGCAGGCACATCAGAATCTCCCTACGCATGAGAAATGTTTGTAGCTTTTTGCTTCTCATCTTTTGTGTCCAATTAGCTGACAACGATGTTACCGCTTACCACCACTGGTTTCTGGGTTTTTTTGACAAGAAGTTAAATAACATTTTCCTAGATAAAATCTTTAATATGAACAACTGGTTTCTGTCCTCTGCAGCCTCTTGTCTCTATGACTAACGTGGTCGGAGGGTGATATTGGAATCCAGCTAGAGTAGAGTGGAAATAAAAATTAAGTACAAGAGCTCTTTGGCTCCTTTTTTAAGAGCACTAATATTAATTTAAATTGTTTTCTTCTTTAGATCGATTCGATTGTGTAACCACGTGATCCGACCATGAGTTGTTACTAGAATGAAAGTCGATCCTGTGTCCAACGCTTACTCCTACCCAAATTTACTCCTACCATTTTAGGATGCAAGAGCTCTTTGTCACAATATTTGTCTTTATTAAGCTAATTGAGTTGTCACAAGTAACACTCTTGTGTTTTTGGACTTTCAGCATTTCATTCTCGTAAATTTTGGGTGTTCTAGAGGTGTTTCATCTTGCTCAAAAGAAGAAAACAAGGCTCCTGATTATAAAAAAAATTGATGATGTGAACGAGAGTGATTGATCGTGTCTATAACAACAAACACATATCGCATACATAACTATTAAAGTACATTATTATTTTTACGCAAAATGCACTCACTATTTTTGAACACGTGCCAAGAAATAAAACTTAAAATCAAACACAAAGACTTCTACCTAATGAAATTTTGAAGGTGCCGACATAAAAATTCTTAACAGAATCAGATGTTGTATTTCCAATACACATATATTCACGTTAATACCCCCCATGTGTTTTTCATATACACACTAACACACACCCTCACCCTTAACTATATTAACATTTCAAATGTGAAAAATACATCGATCGCTTTCAAAAACCATATGAAAACATGCATCCGCAGATTACGACCGCACAAGTACACTCCAATCTGGATTTATAATACCAGATTCGTAAATTTGAATGATCCAAAGAAAACATATATACATGAGAAGACTTGTCACGTGAATCTGCGTGAGATCGAAGGAAACAAAATGGTTGAGTAGATGTCCTGGACGTACTTGTTCTCTTTTCCTCTATGTCTCCTTCTATTCTCTGCTCCAGCTTTGCCATCTGTCAGAAGACGTTCGAGAGAACGTACATTTTATATATCAACCTTTTCTTATCAAGTTGTCGGTAAGAACGATGAGTTTGGAAGTATACGTGTTCAGTATTTTTGCCTGGTTTTGTTATGACTCTAAACCCTTTTAGTGCGCTAATGGGCTAATGGGTGGTTAAGGAGGTGGTTTGCTTGGGGAAGGAGTGCTGCACAGTAGTGTGCATGGAAATAGTGGAGAATAAGTGGTGTAGAGTGATGGGTGAGGGGATGGTTACTGTGGACTCGGGTTTTGTTGGGTTGAGAAGCAGAAAACTCATATCTCTCTCACTCACTTTCTTTTCCTTTCCATTTCTGGCGCAGTAGAGGATGAGGCTTTGGCGGGCGGAGTTGAGCTCGGATTTGGGGAGGCGCAAGCGTGAGTTGTGCGAGACCGGAGGTGACGTGCGCGAGCGGGGCTCCGGCGTTTTCGTCGTGTTCGAAAGGTATGCCAGCTTCTTAGTGTGTTTTGTTGTTCTCCCTCATATGAGGGATGTGTTGGTCGATCGGGGAGGTTGGAGACCTCTCCGGCGACGAGTTTTGGCATAAATCCTTGGCTGGCGCAAGGTTGAAGACGACCAACGGTCGACCGGATTCCTTCGGGCGGTCGACCGATGTAGTGTATTTGCCGGACTTTAACCATCACCGGTCGAACGATGCCTTGTGGCGGTCGACTGGTAGTGCATTTGTGCTGGTGGGTTGGGATTGTCTGTTGTGCTTCTGTCAACCGATTTCTTGTGTTCGTTTGACCAGAACCTAAGTGTACTGAATAGAGATGCATGCTTGTTCGACCGTTTATTGTTATGCGTTCGACCGTTATATGACTTAGAACTGCTAGGATGCCCTGGTAGTTTTCGATCAATCGGTAGTTTTGAATTGATGTTGACCAGACTCCGGATTTTGACCTCGTATCGGTCGACCGGTTTTAGATCTTTGTTCGACCGTTGGGACTTAGGTTTTGCGCAGAGAGTTCGACCGTTGCAGACTTTCGGTCGACCGATTTCCTTGTGGAAGTGGTCGACCGGGTTGCCTCTTTCGGTCGACCGTTTGTGCACAGAACTGAATGCCCAGTCCTTTTTAGTATGTCAACTCTGTCCACGGAAACCTGGGTCCTCGCCTTGTGCGTGAGCCGGGAGGTGATGGTGGGCACGTTACGTGTGCCTGCCCAGGGACCGCGCGTGTGGAAGAGTGTTGGTGTTCGGGACGTGTCACCTCCGTGTATGGATCGTGACTTGATGTGATGGATTGATGGACTCATTGTAGAGTAGCAGGCCTGAGGGATCGCGGATCCCAATGTATGATGTTTGTGCGAGCACGCAACTGTCGTTGGGTGATGTAACTACCGGCCTGGATGGCTACGGAGGTCGCTGCCCTGCTTTTATAGCGGCGCGGTTGGTGTTTGCGGCTCGTGGAGCCTGATGACCTGGCAGACTTCGGTCTGAACCCGTCCGATGTTGTGCCGGACGTATTGATGGACCACTGATGTTGTGTCGGTGATGCCGCCGATGTTGTTCCGGTTATGTTCCTCAGATGAGCACCTACTGAGATGATGATTGATGGACCGAGCGACTACTCCATTGGTGTGGTTTCGACCACGAAGTTACAGAACTGTTTCTTATGGCGCGGACTTGGCGGATGCTCCTTGCCGAACCCCATGATTATTGTAGCCGCGTGTGGGGAGTGTCACGTCATGTTCCGTTAGACCGTATGTAGGTCTCCTTGGGAGACCCAATGATGATTGTCGGACTGATGTCCTGTGTTACCCTTCGGGGGAACTGTTTTCCTTACTGTTGATGACATGACATGCTACTAGTATGATATGTTCATTTGTACTACTGCATGCATATAGGTGAGCTTGGCATACGTGGTTTCCTTATGGAAACTGAGGCATTGTTATTGCATGTTTTATTTCAGGACCACAGTAGGTTCAGTTGGGTGGTGATGAGCGGGCGCGCGCATCTTGGGATCGAATCCTCTCACTCGGACCACTGAGATCGACATGATTACTTGTATCTCCTTTTGTTGTCCTGGTGTAATCATGTAGCTTTTTGACAAAACTCTGATGTAATATGGTGCACCACTTATATATTTTATGAGAAGTAACAGTTGAAAGGAATGTGTTCTAAAAGTTTTACTTTTATATGTCAATTATTATGAATTGGATGTGCAAGCATTTTGTTCCTTGATTATGATATTCGTCTTTTGGAAGTGTTAAGGAAGAGACGTTTGGTCCTTAACCATAGAGCTCTAAAGGATAATGGTTTACATAAATCAAAAGTTATTCACAATCATGGTAATTAACATGGAACATTAATTACCGAGATAAGATTGTCGTGCTGGTCATCGATTGTTGTAGCTCTACAAATAATTGACGACACGAGTATATAAAAGAGGAAAAGATTACTTTTATATATTGAATAGACCTAACAAGTAAAACATTATGGAATTGTGTTTCGTGTCATTAATGTTTTTACTGTGTCTTGGATCCTAAGATATGAGACTTATATCTTTTCACTTAAGACGTGCTTAATTTGATTATTGTCAAAAGCTATCAATGAGTATAATGATAAAGGCAATAGTTGGTTGAACATGAATTGTGCTGGAAAAGATAGCTAGTCAAACTATCATTGCCCCTCTTAATTGAGTGATACTATTAGTGGGCTCCTTGATAAAGCAAAATTATAATGTGCACAATGTAACTTCAATTAAGTTACATAGTTATAATTAGCTTAGAGAGATCAAGAAATGAATATAATACAAAGATGACACATTTCTACTTTGTATATATTCTTAATATCATGAGGCAAGGGACAGACACAAGTGGTTCACTTACATCACTAAATGGATCGTGTTTTTGTTCGGGTGGAACAAGGACATCTATGCTAATTGGGTAACTATAATGTGTAGCTAGATATCACTTATAGTTTGAGATATTAAGTGTTTAATATCACTGCCAATTTGTCTTAGATCCTCCTATAGGTCACACCACAAAACTGGGAAACAAAAGGTTTGATTTTAAGTTCATATGATGTGTCGGGTTTCATGTGAAAATAGGACACATGTGGTGAATTAATTAAAATCAATATGTCATGAGAATTGACATAATTAGAGTCATAATAAATTCATATGAGGTATATATATTATGGGGTGTGATAATTTAATATTACATATGATAATATATTATATAAGATGTGAATTTGCTAAGAACCCCAAACGATCAAATTTTGTTGGAAATAAATCCAAAATTTGACAAAGGCAAAATCGGGGTCAAACACGGTGAACCGTTCATGGTTTGGTCGACCGGGGTATCTTCGGATCGGTTAACCGAATAGGGAACGGGTAAGCGCAATTGGTTGACCGAAATTGTCTGGAGTGCCTGGACAATCAGGTTCGGTTAACCGAGTGTGCACGGTCAACCGGGAAGTAGTATTTTCGATCGACCGAAGGTGACACGGTCATCCGATGACTATGTCCCAGGAGCGATTCTGGTTGGTCAACGGTAGACCGAGTAAAAGACGTGGTTTGTCCGAAATCTTCCAGGGAATTTTTCTCATACGGATTCGGTCGACCGTCTAGCTCACGGTGCACCGAACACGTGTTATAACCGAATGGTTCGGTTGACCGAATAATACTCTGTCTACCGAACAAGAACGATTCTGCCTGAATTATTAAGAGATTAATTAAATCATGGGTGGGTTAATTCCACATTTAATTAAAACGTTTTTTGTGGGTAATTATGTGGAAATTAGAGATTAATTGTAGGAGAGAATAGGCAAGAGATCATGGTTAAATAATAGCTCTTGATAAGGCTGTTTTGGGAGACTATAAAAGGACCCTTACTCCTACTTGTTTAAAAACTAATGCAAAAATCTTTCTGTCATTAATCTCTCCCTAATCACCACGAAAATCTCTTAGTAAATTTAAGTTTTAGAGATAAGAATCTCAGGAGCTTAAAGAGGGGTTATTAGCTAGATTCTAAACATTGTTAGAGATTGATTGACTAGCTCTTTTCTCTCTAATCTTCTTTAGACTTTTGATGAACACTCGGAGGCAAATCCGTGGACGATTCAACGGGCAACGCGATCCGAATCTTCAAGAAGGTTTTAGAGAACCTTTATGTATGATTCTACCTTTGTGATTTATTTTAATAAATGTAGGATTGCATGTTATTAGAATAATTACAAAACTATGTACATAAAAATTGTTGAAAATATGAAAATCGATCATGTATGTTGTATTAAAAAATTTAAAATATATACATACATAGGGACACGAAATCCTACAACAGTCCCGTCTTTTGATTATTGGTCTTTGTTATATTGATGATAATTTTTAAAAATCCGCTAAATTTAACACCGAATGACAAAGTTATTGCATTTAAACGTGGTGTGTTTGATGGACTTCACATAACTGTAGCTGAAGATAGTACGCTGTTTTTTCTCTCATAAATCATAATGTTGTAGAAGATGCGATTTTCCCATGAACATTACCTTCGGGTTCCATTGCGTTACGTTTTAGTTTAAGTGGACATTTCGGATATGCTCTCAAGCTTGTCATTGCCCCTAAGTTATAGAAGCCATTTGAACTTTGAGGGTATGGAATCGGTTATGTTTAATTATATGTAATCGTTATTGTAAAATTGACAATGTGAATGAGAATGATTAGTCATGTTTATAACAATAAGACACCTGATGAGCTCATGTTCGATTCTCTTAGGACACCCTCAATGGGGTGCCCTACCAGATCGTGCAGTTGTGCACGATCCAGTTGGATCCCCTCAACGGGGGACGCATACTTGCGTGCCCGTGGCATGGGGTGTGTGGGTATTGTTCCTGCACGGTTTGCCCCATTAGTGGGACAAGATCCCACGTGAGTGGGTCCAACCCCATTAGTTTTTTTTGGTTCTTTATTTTGTTTTTGTTAATTAAATGTTATTAGTGATTTTTTTATTCTGTAAATTTTTTCAATAATTTTCTCAAATCATTTAAATATTGTTTTGTCTAATTTAATTTATTATTCAACTAAATTTTTTGAAACTAAAAAATTAAATTAAAAAAATAAATAAACAACATAAGTAATTAAAATTCATAATATTTTTAAGACCAACTAAAAATTACATTTAAACAATAATACATAATGCAAATGAATTAAGTTATATATTGGATGTTGGGGGAAACATAAAATAATGCAGAAAAAAGTGAGGTGGAGGGAAAAGAAAGTAGTAGGACAAGATCACTGTCGAGGAGTGAATAATGTAAAAATTGTGAGAGTAAAGCTCGTTGTTAAACCTTAAACCTAGATTAGTGGGTTAATGGTGGTTTTGGAGAAGGTTGGGCTGATGTGATGGGGCATGGTGGCGTGATGGTGGTATGGGTGGGGTGCGTAGGATGATGGTGTAGGGGGATGGGGTGTTTGTTTGGTTGGTATTTAAATGGAAAAGCATTCATCTCTCTCTTATTTTTCACTCTCCCTCTCCCCAATTCGACTCTCACTCATTTCTCCCTCAGTTCCTCGAATGTTGATGGTTGGAAGTAGTGCGACCGGAGGCGCAAGGAGGCACGGTGGTGGAAGTGATTCACGACGTGAAGAGGTGTTAGTGTGTGACTCTGAGGCGAGACGCGTTGATGCAATTCATGAGAGGAATGCCAAGTTCTTGCATTAGAGTTTTGCTCACACAAGTGCATGTGAATATTTGGTTTGTAGCAGGAGGTTGGAGACCTCACCGGCGACGAGGGCAACAAGTGATACTTGGCAAAGGTCAGGTAGTTGCCGGCTAACGGTCGACCGTTTGGGCCCAGAACTGAGTTCCTGTCCTAGTGGAGTGTAAACTTTGTCCACGGAAACTCGTGTGTTCGCCTAAAGCGTGAGCCGTAAGGTAACGGTGGGTGTGTTGATCGTGTCTGCCCAGGGACCGTCATGTGGAAGAGTGTGCTCGCTTGGGACATGCCACCTCTATGTTATAGACTGTGGCGTAGTGTATGATTTACTTGACTCATACTACAGTAGTATACCTGAGGGATAACATATCCTAATGCACGACGTTACACGACTCTACAGAGTGACATGACCTGACAGAATTCGGCCCGGATGAGTCAATTGGACGACCTGCGGGCAACGGATGCCTTCGACTGGCCTTGATGGCGATGTTGTTCCGAACGAGATGACTAGACCGATGTTGTTCCAGCGGGTGTTTGCTGACCGACAATGTATTCCGACAAGTAGCTTGGTTGTGACACAACCAAGTGAGATGGATCGACCTGAGCGACGACTCCGTCGGTGTAGTGTTGACCACGAGTACACATCTGTTACTACTTACGCGGACGTGCGAATGTGCCTCACCGAATCTCATGATTAGTGTAGCCGCGTGTGGGGTGCATTGCGTATTTTCTGTAAGACTGTGTGTGCCTACGGTAGGTCCTTATGGGTGACCCGATGATGGATTGATGGATTGTTGGAGGGTGATGTTGACGGATTGCATTTTATTTTGTCATGTCGTATTAGTATGATATGTTCATTTATGTATTATGAGCTTGGTATACGTGATTTCATTATGGAAACTCAGACATTGTTGTTATATTTCTTTTCAGAACCACAGTTGGTTCTGACGGGTGGCAACTGAGGATGGGGGCACTTTGGGATCAGATCCTTTTTCTGTACTTTCTTAGGTAGTATGACTATTTGTATTTATCTTTTCGTATGCTAATGTAGTTATACATTTTTGACAAACTCTGATGTAATTTTAGTGCACCTATTGGTTATTAATGAGTAATATTCTCGCGTTTTTGAGTTGTATATCGTGTGATCATTTGTTGTTAAATTTTAATTTTTTCACTGTGTCGGGACGCTACAATCGTGCTGACGTGGAGGAGAGAGTGTGGGTTGTGATCCTGATTTTCAGTGGATAAGAAGTGTTGCGCGGTTTACCACACAACTACAGTGTCATGCCCCTCGTTCCAGCTGCTTACAAACCCTAAATTCCCATTGAAGGGGTCATGGGGTGCTCCATGATCCCCTAATTAGGCTACCCTGCCCAAGTTTGCATTTTCAAAATGAAAGTTGTAGTTGTACGACATACAAGTACACTTCGAAAGGTAAAAAACCCAATGTTCAGGTAGGCGACCGCCACTCGCCCAGCAAAGTTGGGCGAAATAGGCGGTCTCCTAGCCTAGGCGACCACCTAGGCGATAGCCGTTGGAGACACATTTTTTATTTTTATTTTTTTTAAAAAATTACAATATTGCCACTACCTCAAATCCTATATAAACCCCTCCAAACTTCTTTATTTTTCACACATCTCTCATTCTCTTCTTCTTCATCATTCTATTATAATCTTCTAGTTTCCTAATCTTCAAGTTTTCGTGATTAAGTCTCCGGTCTGGTGTTTAGTTTTGAAGTTGGAAAGTGAAGTCTCTGATCCGATTCTTCATTCTTCAACCGCCAAAATCAAGTGCACTATTTCTAACTTCTCTTTTAGGTGGAAAGTTAACTACTTTTGTAATTGTACTACTAAACATTCTAACTTTGGCGGTCGCCTAGGCGGTGCGTGAACATTGGAAAAAACATTCTAACTTTCAAGACAAATGGGTGTGGAATTCATTCTCTATAGAGTGGTTATAAATGAATAAAGGCGAATAAATATAGACAAATTGCTGGAATTCTATACTAAGGTTTTACGCTTTCTAACAATAAACATCCGATTGTATTTGAATCGGCATATTGCTTTTGTTGGTCAAACAATCAAGAGTTGTCACGTGGATGTACAACACATTGCTGTTATGAAAAATAAATTGGGGGCAAGAACTCAGCTCCTAGGATAACTCTTGTCAAGTTGCTATCACGGGTTTCCCACATGGCATTGGGAATTCCAACGACCATGACTGTTGCCGATTGTTAAGATTGACATTTCCCAACTCATTCGGTCTTCTGGCTCATTCCTCTCTACCCCAAAATGGAACGCTACGGCAACGGTGGACGATAAGACATTTTATCGTAAATCGAATTAATTTGGTTCTCGTCACACTGTAACTATCACCGTAGCTTGTTTTTCATTTGTGTACTACTTTTTATTTCTACAGTAGATAGTTGTACTAGAACATCCTATTCTAAAGAACGGTCTCTAACTAGATAGAACATTAACACTTTGAAAATCACTTTTTCCTAAGGAGATGTTTCAAAAAAAACTTCCAGTTTCATCATTATATATCTCTTCGAGGGGTTTCCAGTGGTCGCTCTGGAGTTGCTTGTTGTGCAACTTCACAAACTCACTCGATTCCTAAAACATGCCTACCAGATGATGAGACCAAAACAAAACACGAACACCACCAACCACCTAAAGTTCTACAGTTCTACTTGAAGCTGTAAAATACAAATTTCACCATAACTTCCAAGTGGATCCTTTACGTGATTGGCAACCTTTAAGTCCACCAGCAGTAGTCTGTACTTATAGATTTACGATTCGACATATCACAAAAAACATTGTCATGCAATACAAACATTGCAGCAAGCATAGGACACAAAATATATAAGTTAGATTGAGTTTTCCAGTACCCCACATTAATGGAATATGGAGTGCCAAGTCTAAAGTCCTTTGTAGAATAATGTGATGTTGGAATCTTTGGAAGATCAATGTTGGCCACATGAGTTGTAGGCAGCCTGCCATGGTTGGTGAATCAACTCAGCCGTGCATTACGTCGGGGCTGCCAGAGAAGCCGAGAGCGACATCAACAAAACAGAATCAAAGAAATTTCAAATTTTAGGCTCATTTCTACAAATTTGCAAGCTAATAAGATACTTTCCAATATAAGTCAGGAATCACGATGAAAAGCTAATTTACATCCATTTTAACTTACATGAGTTTTCGAATCCTTCGGGGTAAAAATCTATATACATTTAGTATACTATGAGAATTACTAACGAGTGAATCATTTCAAACTTCAAAAAACTCAACATGACCCTAATGAATTGGTATGAAGAGAGTGTCGATTTTCAATTTTAACATACCTATAATACATCTTTAGCAAATCAAATTAAATGTCAAGACTGACGAAGTTGTAAGGCGAAAAAAATCAGAAATATGATTGATACGTTCTAAAGTTCAGAAAGAAAAAAAGTGATATTGAAATATAATTTAGAATTCAGATCGTAATCTATCTATTCTTAAATAAATTTCCTAACACGGACCATGACACAACAATAACAACCACTCAAACTGTGCCACCTTTAAAGTCCCCTAGGATGTATGTAGTCTAGGTAGTTAGAGATGAGTGGAACACACACCTCAAGTTCAAATCTAAGCAACGTCATGTTAAACGTTCCGGTGAAAATGATGTCGGATCACCCCTAATTTTGAAGCCGTGGTCCGTATATCCTAAGTGAAGGTGAGTGTCGGAAAATTCTGAATTATCAAAAAAAAAAAAAAAAAACTGTAGCACCTTTAAAGGTATTCAAAGGAGGCTAAAAAAAGTAAGAGTGGGATTTGACTTGTATTGTATGGTAGTTCCAAAAAACCCAATCACACCAGTTTGGAATCGCACAGACTTTCGGTGTTTGGTAAATCTCGTTTTCATTCACACGTGTTTGTGGTTCCATTCCACAAAATACAAACCCAAAAATAGTTCCTTAATTTGTTCGACGAGGCGGCTATTCATAATAATGCTCGTCTTTTTTGGACAAGTTGTGCGTGGAATGCCATGGTGATGCTGGAATTACTTTCTTTATGATCTCATAATTCATGTATAGAATATAGATGCGTTTTGGTTTTGCATTTATCATCAAAATGATTTTCTGATAATTAAGTGTATGATCACAACGAACTAATGAGTTTTTGATTTTTTTTATGGAATGACCAATATGACGATTTTCTTGGACATTGTTATTTTCCCCCCTATAGTTTCCGTTAAATGACATCTTATTTATCTCTTGTTCATTTTCCATAGATCACTGGAAATAAGATAATAAATATAGAAGTATGTATTATACCATTTTGCGTGTATATGTCAAACTTTTTTGCTTAATTTTGCACCCCCACGCACACATATATTAAGAAAATCACAAGAAAACATAATCTAAAGATTGTCTAACTCCCTTTATCAAAGAATCATACCAATAATAAGCCATAGCATATGTTTAAAGTGCGACGTGATGTTTTAGCAGATGAGATATATCCAACTGATCACTTGTTTTAAATGCATAATATCATATCTTAATTACTTGGAAAGCAACTATATATGCAGCACTTTATCACACTTTTGCTCATGTAAGTAAGTGGTTATGTGGATTGCTGACATTGCACCATCTCATACTCCACATCTTCACTCAACTTTACCCCTTCCAATGGATTTCGTAAGTTGCTATTAACTTAGGTATAACTTGAAATTTTGGTATAGCGAAGGTGTAGGTACTGAACACTGTAATGGCACTTGTAATTGTAGAGATTTGGTTATTTTCATAATCTAAAAGTGCTGCCAAACGATGATCCAAAGGCCTAATCCAAAGGTTACACTTCTTTTTTTGCTGCAAAATGCTATCCAACAAAACCACATGCAATCTTACATTTCAAAGTACCATTTGTTTACTAGATTTATATCTTTCAGATATATTTTTTTGTTTTGTCACGAATATTCTTCGTATTCTGTACTTTTCTTTTTCAGACAATATTAGATGATAAATGATTGTTTTAACGTCTACTATGTAATGCTAATGGCCTTCAGAAGACCGAAGACCAAAACTTGTGCACTGGTATAATTATATTTAGAAATTAATGTACATGAATTTCGTGTTGAATAATTAAGGATGACTTGTTTTAAAGTTTCAAATGCGAACACGTATTGTAGACAACAAAAACTCTATGAACCATGGGACATTAAAAAATAACAGAGATATAAAATCCAGGATGACCAGTCAAGCATATGACAATGAACATATAATCCGGCCATCCGATCCAAAACCTTGTACACATACATACCTATGAAGTCCATTAGGTTGAAATCAAACAACGATTTGCTCCCGTTCTGGAACGAGAAATCAAACATCCAATATATATATATATATATATATATATATATATATATATATATATATATATATATATATATATATATATATATATATACAGAAATTATAGAATGAGCCCATGACTCATTTAAGCTTAAGTGAGCCCCCTAAACATCCACCATCAAAATCAAATCCAACCATTGATATTAAATCTTGTTACAATTACTTAAGAAAGGGTACAATCGAAATTTAACAAAACTTGTAAAATCCTCTCAAAACCCTCCTACACAAAATCCTCTCCCCCCACCTCTCACCCCACCTCCCACGCTCCAAACCCTCTCATCTCCATCGAAGGAAACCCCCGACGGACCAAACCCACGCACGGCTCACAAAAAATCCCCACCTCGTTGTCCCCAAACCCCCAACGCCATCGCCATCGGCATCGTCGTCGACCTAAACCTCCACCATCATTGTCGTCCTCAATCCTTGAACGCCATCCCTCATCCCCAAACCGAAATGGAGGAATCACGTGGTAGAGCGAGCGGACAAACCCCCAACGTCATTGATTGGTATGATTTTTTATTTCTCTTTTGGGGTTGGGGTTAGGGTTTGCAGTTTGGGGTTGGGGTTTGCAGTTTGGGTTAAGGTCTGAATTTCTGAATTCCTGACTGATTTTGGACATGGATGTTTTGTAAAAAACACACACTTTCTTCAAGAAGCCAACAATAACTGTGGAAGAATGTTTTGTGTTCGGTTCAGGAATTTAGGATAAGACTTTTCAGTACATACATTTGAGTTGTTTCTCATTTTTTGATTCCATGATCCAAAACAGGGAGGAACATGATCAGAGAATAGTTTTGAATTTGGTTTATGTCTTTTGGATATCAAAATGAATTTGAGTGCATGACTACATCTGAAATTAATGGGAGCAAAAAATAAATTCTTCTTTTGGTTATCCTAACCGTATGCTTCTTTTGTAATTTTTCAAAACAAATCTCAGCCAGTGAAATGCAAGTTAACCTCAACTGTACTCAACCATTTTTCTGATTTGCATATGTTGCTAAAGAATAATGCTTTTGCTGATGTAGTTATTTTTTATTGACATGGTAACAATTTGGAATGGACCGTGAAGATCAGAACCTTCTTGAGTATTTCAAGGAAATCATGCTCTTCGCCCTCCTACCATTCTTGGTGTTAGAGATCACGTTTTTTGTTGTTTGCATTTTTGGTAGTTCATTTCCTTCTTCTATATATGTTGGTTGTGTTTTCCACTTGTATCCTTTTTCAATAAATGAGCACCTTGGTTTTAGTTTCCTAATTCTATTTGACAAAGTTTAATTGTCATGGACAAGTAACTTTCTTTGCTGAACTTGTAACATGTATTGTTGTAATTAGTTCGTTTTGTGGAGACGCGCGTGATATGCGCCTTCAAGAATTTTTCGAACCTTGTTGGTGGTCGAGAGTTAGCTTCAAATAATATTACACCTTGATATTACGTATGGTTAATGTAAATACCCTTCTAATATTACATTTTGAAAAGTAATATTACAGCAGCCTTTGGATATTACAGTTGTTACCGTAATATTACAGCTAATAGATACAACTAATATTTAGTAACATGCTTCACTCCCATTCTTGGTAGTACTTTTTCGAAATAAATTGAGATACTCAAGATTTTGAACTTTCTCACACTTTCTCAAAATCATACAAGGTACATAACTTGTACTCATTCACCATTATTTTTTGTTTCTATTAAGCAATGGTTTAAAGTTTATTATTTTCAGTTTTCAATAGGTATGTTTGGTTCTTATGAGTTTAAATGTTACTTTTTTGCAGTCTAAGTGGGTGGCTAAGTACTTCGAAATGACGCATATTTTTGAGAATATGAAGAGCTGAGAAATAAAACATGTTTCCTATCCCCCAACAATCAGCCACAGGTTTGAATTGTGGATTGTATGTATTGAAGTTTGCAGAATATCTCTCTGAAGGAAAAGATATATTTGATTTTGGAGAAGAAGATACGACTCGGATTCGTGCTGAATACGTTGCTATGATACTTCGTGAAACAAGTTCCAAATACTTCAGTGAATTGTTTTTGGAATTTTGTGTTTTCGAATGATACAATATTACAATTTTCATGCAATTGTTGTATGTATGACTAAATCTTTAAAGTTGCTGATTTTTATAGAGATCTTTAGTGTTGATAAACTAGTATTATAGATTATGATTACTATCTCCTATTCAATGTTACTCTTACATAAACTTTTGCAATTTTTAATAATGTGGAGTATCTAAAATAGTTAGTTTGAAGGAGCAGGATGATTACAACATCTTGATATTACGTTTTGTTAATGTAATACTTTTTTAATATTATGTTTTACAAAATAATATTACAACGTCTTGTATATATTACGGTTGTTACTGTAATACTACTACTAATAGATACAGTCATACAAATTGCTGATTTTTATAGGATCGTGATTTTATTTTAACATGAGTTAGTCATCCATCTCTTTTTGCGCTCACTAAAAAATATTATATCTTACGTCTAACAAATTAATATTACAACATCTTGATATTACGTATTGCGAATGTAATGCATTTTTAATATTATATTTTGCAAAATAATATTACAGCATCTTGTTGATATTACAGTTGTTACCGTAATACTACTGCTAATAGATACAGTCATACAAGTTGCTGATTTTTATAGGATCAATATTTTATTTTAACATGAGTTGGTCATCCATCTCTTTTTGCGCATCACTAAAAATATTTTATCTTATGTCTAACAAATTAATATTACAACATCTTGTTGATATTACGGTTGTTACCGTAATATTACTGTCAATAGAAACAATCATACAAGTTACATAACTTGTACTCATTCACTATTGTGTTGGACAAAGCCTAACATATTCTACAAAAATAAAACTATACAGAATGTTTCAATTAAAAAATGATGTGTATTCCTGTAGGAGATTATAAAAGTTTTTTAACACATGTTATAATCTTCGATCACTTATTGAAACGTTTGTAAACCTCACATTATATCAAGAACCGCATTACATTTTACACATCATTAACCATCCATTTTTTAATTTTGGGAAGGAGTAAAAATAATTTTATCTTACGTCTAACAAATTAATATTACAACATCTTGATATTACGTTTTGTGAATGTAATACCTTTTTAATATTACGTTTTACAAAATAATATTACAGCATCTTTTTGATATTACGGTTGTTACTGTAATATTACTTCTAATATATACAGTCATACAAGTTACATAACCTGTACTCATTCACCATTGTGTTAGACAAAACCTAACATATTCAACAAAAATAAGAGTATATAGAATGTTTCAATAAAAAATCAAAAAATGATGTGTATTCATGCAGGAGATTGTAATAGTTTTTTTTATTCTTCCTTGCATGTATTATCTTGTCCACGTATATTAATCTCTCTTGCAACTTATTCCTGCAATTTACATGTATCTTCAGTTGTAACCCTGCAAAATCCCAAAGACGACATAAGACAATTATCAAGTATAATGCATTTTGACAAAGAAGATTAACTACTCGCGTTTTCTTATCCTTCCTAGTAGGACAAGTTCTCGAGTCGTGGTTCGAATATTGCATGCACGTTTTACATTGTCTATGACTTTTGCTTGTTTTTTCTCAAGATCTGATTGAATACGATTACTACTAAATTTCGATCTTCCACCTCTATCGCAAGAGAGATATTCTAGTTACAACTAAAACGGTCAATATTACAGGTATCAATTTTATATTACGGTTCGAAACATCAATATTACAGTTTTCAATATCATATTACAATACTCATATTTCTATTGCGGCTACCATTACGATTTTCCCGTTACAAATCAAAATTATTTTCGATTTTACTTAATATGTTAATATCACAGTTTTCAATGTGAAAATCCACTTTCAAAAGTAATTAAAAATCAAACTTATCCCATTTTCCAGTAGACCTGATTGGATTTCTCCGGACTCACAAGAGGTTGGATTTCGTTTTACAATTTCCATAATTTGGAATTTTGCCCTCTGAAAACAAATAGTAGTTCAACCAAATAAAATTTTCACCACTACAAATAAAAGGAAACTACGAAAAAAGCACATCCAATACCCAATTAATCGATTTTCATTAAACAAATCGAAATGAATTCCAAACCCACAAGTCCTAATATAAACCCAATGTTCTACCAAAAATTATATAGATCCCAAATAAGCCGCAAGATTAAAGATCCACAAAATAGAAATGAAAATCAGCAGCCAAAAACCAAGTAAAAATCGAATCAGCAGCAAAAATCTAAAAAAAACAGAAATCAGGAGTAAAAAAACGAACAAAAACGAAATAAACAAGAAAAAACAAAGCCAAATCGAAATCTACCGCAAAACCTAAAACCAAACAAAACCGAGATTAGGAGCAAACAACCAAAAATAAACGAAATCTGCATCAAAAAACCAAGCAAAAATGAAATTTGCTGCAAAAAAATAAAACCAAGCAAGAACTGAAATCAGGATTAAAAAACAAAACAAAAACGAAATCAGTTGCAAAAACTAACCAAACAAAAGCAAGATGTATCGAAGAATCCGTGGTAGTGATTGACAATAACGGTTTGGAGGGTGAGGAGAAAAGGATGACGAAAATAGAAGGAAGAAATTGGGTTTCTTTTGGTAACGTTGATTGAAGGGTTTGGGAAGACCAACGTATTTACTGTAATACCCTTACTTAAAGTAAAACACCCACAACCATTCAGATTAAAATGAATGGTTAGATTTTGAGGAGCTCATTTAAACCAAATTAGCCTGGTGCTGATTCTAACCTTACTCTCTCTCTCTATATATATATATATCCGTCTTCTTCTTTCAATAAACAAATTTCACAATTCCTTTTGTGTTTCTCCTCACCAAATGTTTCTATTTCACAACACTTTCTTCTCATTATTTTGTAGACTGAAAGTCGCACAATAATAGAGGCAGAAATCAATACAAATTAATGAAAATTTGTGAAAGCGACAAATACTCTCGGGTCCGAATTCGATGAAAATTCACGTAAAATATGCCAAAAGGTAAAATACAAAATGCTTTGATTTCAAGATCCGAGAGAATAATTATGGAGTCTTAGTGAATGGTGTGTAAATTGCAATTACCTTTCCTTCTCCTTCTAAAGATACAGCTGTGTACTGACCCGTGCAATTTTTTTTAACTGATTTACAATAAAGAAACAAGCTTTAGGTCATCAGAAGACGAATGTTTTCAAAACATTTGACGTTGATGATGAATAAAATAAATACAGAATGCTCTCGTCGATCGTCACAATTCACGTACACCGACACAGAAGTTACTTAGAATATTGCTCGGAGAATTTTGCATCTCCAGCCTTGCAGATATGATTATATACATATATGCCCCTCATATACATAAATTAACGAGCCGTGATAGACGGACGCGCGCGTCACGGACGCGCCTTACGTGGATCTGTACAGCTCAGATATTTTTCTTTGAGTCAGCGTCCAGTCAGCGAAATTTCTCTTCGCGCGTTTTGGTCTTTTTAAAAAGCGCCGGTTCTTTAAGTTGAACGATTCATTTCCCAATACACAGATAAGACAGTGTGCAGACACTAGGACATCGTGCAGTGTCATTATTCGTGCAGAGCCCACACTTATCATAATAAAATATTTGTTTTTAAGTTTTACGTTGGATCAACTTAATTTGTCTAGCTTACTTTATGTGTGTGTGCAGTTTACATTATGTGTTTGTCCTGTTTACGTTATGTGTATGTCCGGAATAAGTGTATATTGCTGTACGGAATAAGTGTATTTGCTGTCCGGAATAAGTGTATTTGTTGTCCGGTTTAAGAATAAAGTGTGTCCAGAAACGGAACATGAAGTTTGTCCGGAATAAGTTGATTTGTTGTCCGGAATAAGTGTATTTGCTGTCCGGAATAAGTGTATTTGCAGTCCGGAATAAGTGTAGTTGTCCAGAATAAGAAGAAAGTGTGTCCAGAAACGGAACAGAGAGTTTGTCCGGAATAAGTGTATTTGTTGTCCAGAATAAGTGTATTTGTTGTCCGGTTTAAGAATAAAGTGTGTCCAGAAACGGAACATAAAGTTTGTCCGGAATAAGTTGATTTGTTGTCCGGAATAAGTGTATTTGATGTCCGGAATAAGTGTATTTGCAGTCCGGAATAAGTGTAGTTGTCCAGAATAAGAAGAAAGTGTGTCCAGAAACGGAACAGAAAGTTTGTCCGGAATAAGTGTATTTGCTGTCCGGAATAAGTGTATTTGTTGTCCGGAATAAGTGTATTTGTTGTCCGGTTTAAGAATAAAGTGTGTCTAGAAACGGAACATAAAGTTTGTCCGGAATAAGTGGATTTGTTGTCCGGAATAAGTGTATTTGCTGTCCGGAATCGGAATAAGTGTATTTGCTGTCCGGAATCGGAATAAGTGTATTTGCAGTCCGGAATAAGTGTATTTGCAGTCCGGAATAATATATGGCTTCATTGTTGTCGGAATAAACGAATCAATATATGGAATGCAATAATATGATGTCAAAACAAAAAAACGTCCCCCGCAGGGCTACCGCCCCCTGCCACCCCCGCACAAACCTCCCACTGTATATTTTACCCCAACAATGCAGCAAAGATGTTGTGGTGCGAAGTCTTCACCACCGGATCGTCACATTCAAGATGCTAACGCTGACAAGAACATCAGGAAGTCTTCGCACCGTCACATTCACGCTGCTTACGTTGTGAAGAATCATGGGAGTCGGCATCAGACGCTTCTTCGACATAATATCTTGCTAGAAATGGTGATTTATTCTGGAGAGAAAGAATGAAGAAGAAAGAAAGAGTGTCATCATATTTGTATTTGGGTGGAGAGAGAGAACGTGCTGAGTTGAAACGCATTTAATGTGATTTGAGTGGACATCAGGAAGAAAAAACAAAAAAACATTCATGCTTTGGCCACGTAAGGGCTGACATGGATATCCACGTAGAGCGCGTCCGTGACGCCCTGCGTTCAACAAACATTTCCCTTTCCCTAAATTAATTGATATACCTTCCATCTGAAACCTTTTACATCTATGTTCTAGGGTTATTACAGTTTTTCATCTTGAAATACGTCTCGATTTTACTTTGTCATCCTGAACTTTAAAAGGAGATAATTACATCTCTTATGTTTTCGTTTTATAATACTTTGCCCATTGACCTTTTGAAATCCTTTATTTTTCCACATATTTACGTTATTTCTCGAATTTTCTACGTCGTATACCTAATACACTAATAGTTCTAATTTTATGTTAAGTTTGAATCAAACCGGATGTCAAATTTGGTTCGAATTTGGATAATTGATTACAAATTTGATTAAAATTCCAACCAAATCAGATCTCCAATTTGATTCGAACTTTAACAAAAAATTAAGATTAAGAGTATTTTAGGTAAATAACGTAAAAAAACAAAGAATGCATACTAAAATAATAAATTCTTAAATTTACGGCGATGAAAGAGGAATAAGTGTTACAAAACTAAAGTATATGAGAGGTGATTGTCACATTTTGAAGTTCAAGAGGATAAAGTGAAATCAAGACATAATTCATGTAAAAAATTGTAATTAAACATATGTTTTATTAATAATCTCTTGTTGCGTTGGTTTTCATGAAAATTGAAAATAATAAATTCATTTTTGTTGCCAAGCTTATGTTAATCGTGACACTAACAATTTTACATATTCATGCGTATATTTAAGTGTTTTGGGAAATTATTTGTGGTATACATGTATTAGCACTGGTTTTTCTCCACATCAACTGAAAATTCTAAATTTGGCCGCTTTTGACGTTTGTAGGGATGTAACAGTATTATTTCAGTAGGTATTTAGAGGTGTATCGTGCAAATGTTCCAAGAATAATTTGAGTTGTTTGCCATGCGACCGTATTGATATCGCCCCCTCTTTTCAAAGTAGTCTTCACTGTTTTGTGATTAGTTAATGTACCTTCATTATACAATAATAGCATTAGCATATAATAATAATACTAGCTAGTGGACACCACAGCACAGGTCATGCACCACACAAGTTGATATGTTTAATCATTCCAATGGATCCAAGATTTTGTTAACTGCACATGATGTTGTAATGTCTGTCTCGCAAGTGGTCGCGTCATATGTGTTAGATTGAATATTGATATAATAGATAAAGTTACTACACTGTGTAGAGATAATATAATGTTGTCTGTCTGTCTGGCTTTGTTTTTTTTTGTTGTTTTACTCGTATTCAAAGTTGAAACGTTTACTACTTTCAACGTATCAATCCACATCACACCAAAATGGTTGTGAGTTGTGACGTGTTTGCTTTGAAGTTGTGCTAGATTATTGTTTGCTTTGAAGTTGTGCTAATAAGAGTATTGGGTTGTTTTCTATTCCTTCGTATGTATAATTTAACATAGCAAAATAACTTTGCATGCAATATATTAGACATAGATAAGTTCCCTTATAATCCTCCTTGATAGATAAGGGAAACAAAATGGATAGAGAGGCAACTAAGATTGTGAACCCGAACATTGAGAGGAAGGTAGTCGTGTGTTAGGGGATTTGTACCTGCAGAGCAATCACACCAAGCAAAAATAACAAACATGCAATCTACAAGATAAGATCTACGTCAGTATGGTCAACGCTTCAATGGGAACCAAAATGAGAATTAACTCTCACGAGTCACGACAATATTAGGAGAAAAAAAAAACCCACAATTGAATTCGAATTCGAATTCCACCTCCAATTCCAAACCAACCAACCAACCATCCAAAATCCATTCCTCCTCCCCTCAAACAGACCCAGACCTCGTTCTGTCTGTCCACCGCTTCCATCCATAAGTCCAAACACACACATAGTGTGTGACTGTGTGTGTGAGAGAGAGAGAGAGTGTCACCTCCTCTTCTTCCCATTCAAAACCTTCTTCCTCTCCTCCTCCCTTCCCACTCCATGGCTCCCCTCCCACTCCTCCACCTCCTCCTCCACGCCCTACTCCTCCTCCTCTTCCTCCTTCTCCACTCCCGCTCCCCTCCTCACCCCAAACCCGTCGCCGCCCTCTCCGTCCCCTTCCACGCCTCCCTCGCCTCCTCAACCTTTCTCGTCCTGATCCACGTCCTCCTCCTCGCTGTCTCGTTCCGGGATTGGGAGTGGGACTTGGAGACTCTCTCCTTGGCTTCCGTTCAGGTTGTCGCCTTCTCCGTCCTGCTTTTTGGGGTCTGGAGGTGTAAGGCCGCCGGGAGGGAGAAATTCCCGGTTTTGGTTAGGGTTTGGTGGGGTCTCTCCTTTGGAGTTTGCGTTCTCGTTGGGTGCGTCGATGGGAAGGGGATTTTGGAGAATGAAATCGAGTTTGGTCCTTTTGTGATTGCGAATTTCGCTAGCTTTCCGGCGCTGCTGGTTTTGTTCGGGTTCGCGGTTTGGGGGAAGACTGGAGTCCGGGTTCGGGGGGAGGAGGAGGAGAATCTGAATCTTCACGAGCCGTTGCTTTCGGAGGAAGACGACGGATGCCTTAAGGTCACTCCGTACGAGAACGCCGGTGTTTTCGCCTTGGCTACGCTCTCCTGGCTCAATCCGCTGCTGGCGGTTGGGGCCAGGAGGCCGTTGGAGCTCAAAGATGTTCCGTTGCTTGCGCAGAAGGATCGGGCCAAGACTTCGTATAAGGTTCTCAATTCCAATTGGGAGAGGTTGAAGGCGGAGGATTTGTCCGGGACTCCGTCTTTGGCTGTCGCACTTTGCCGGTCGTTCTGGAAGGAGGCAGCCGTTAACGCGATTTTCGCCGGGTTGGATACTTTGGTTTCTTATGTTGGTCCTTATTTGATTAGTTATTTTGTTGATTACTTTAGTGGGAAGACCTCATTCCCGCATGAGGGATATGTTTTGGCGTCCGTGTTCTTCGTTTCTAAGTTAGTCGAGACGTTAACTGCTCGACAATGGTATTTAGGAGTGGATATCTTAGGCATGCATGTTAGGTCCGCCTTGACGGCTATGGTCTATAGGAAAGGTCTTAGGCTGTCGAGCACTTCACGGCAGAGTCATACTAGTGGTGAGATTGTGAATTATATGGCTGTTGATGTGCAGCGAGTTGGGGACTACTCGTGGTACCTACACGATATATGGATGCTCCCACTGCAAATCATTCTTGCTTTGGCAATCTTGTATAAGAATGTTGGTCTTGCATCCATTGCGACCCTGCTTGCCACCATAGTCTCGATCGTAATCACCATTCCTTTGGCGAAAATTCAGGAAGAGTATCAAGACAGGCTGATGACATCCAAAGATGAAAGGATGAGGAAAACTTCTGAGTGCTTGAGGAACATGAGGATTCTCAAGCTACAGGCGTGGGAGGAACGATATAGGTTGAAGCTAGAAGAGATGAGGAACACCGAGTATGGTTGGCTGTGGAGAGCCCTCTATTCTCAGGCTTTTATTACCTTTATTTTCTGGGGTTCTCCGATCTTTGTATCAGTCGTAACATTTGGGACCGCTATACTGATGGGTGGTCAGCTTACCGCTGGAAGTGTTCTATCGGCACTGGCTACTTTCAGGATTCTCCAGGAGCCACTTCGGAACTTCCCAGATTTGGTTTCCATGATTGCACAGACAAAGGTGTCTTTGGATAGATTGTCTGGGTTCCTTCTGGAGGAGGAATTGCCAAAAGATGCGACCCTACTCATTCCAGAAGACCTCACAGAGACTGCTATTGAAATCACAAACGGTGAGTTTTGCTGGGATCCTTCTTCTCCATGCCCTACACTCTCAGACATACAAGTGAAAGTGGAGAAGGGGATGCATGTGGCAGTTTGTGGTATGGTTGGTTCTGGAAAGTCAAGTTTTCTCTCTTGTATTCTCGGGGAGATTCCAAAGATATCTGGTGAAGTAAGTCATGATTTTTCAGAATGTTTGATATTTTCTTCTTCCTCCTGTAGTTTTTCCTCCTGCATGGTTTTGAATTTTAATCATGTCTATCTTTTAAAATTTTCGCAAGGTTAAAATAAGTGGTTCTGCAGCTTACGTCTCCCAGTCTGCTTGGATACAATCTGGAAATATAGAGGAAAATATTCTTTTTGGAAGCCCAATGGACAAAGCACGCTACAAGAGTGTCATCCATGCGTGCTCACTGAAAAAGGACCTGGAACTCTTTTCCCATGGAGATCAAACCATTATTGGTGATAGAGGTATTAATCTCAGTGGTGGACAGAAACAACGAGTCCAACTTGCCAGAGCTCTTTATCAAGATGAAGATATTTATTTGCTGGATGATCCTTTTAGTGCGGTTGATGCACATACTGGAAGCGAACTGTTTAAGGTGGCAGATGCACAACTTGCTTCATAAATGTCACTTCTACAGGTTATGTTGGAATCTAATCGTTTTAAATACATTTTTTGTTATCTTTTATGCAGGAATACATAATGTTCGCTCTGTCCAGTAAGACTGTCATCTTTGTTACCCATCAAATTGAGTTTTTGCCAGCTGCTGACTTGATACTTGTATGTAAGCTTCTTAACAAAGCCTTTTGTACAGATTAACCTCAAAAAAAGATGGTATCTTACTATCTTCTACATTGCTGTCATGTCATGATTGTATAGCCTAATATAAAGTTCATGCACTTTCTTTTGACAAATAATTTCTGCCTGAACAGTGAGTCCAAGGGGGTTATTTTGCTTCTTGTTATGTGATAACAGGGTTGACATTTCCTTCCAGCACTCAAATAGTTTCAAAGGCCAAATTGCTGCACGCAAGTGGTCGAAGTTGAAATATGTTATTCTGTTATACCACGTCGTCAAGAATTAGTAATCCATACTGTGTTGGTATTATAGGAAAGAAGCATGGTGATCATGGCTGTTGCCATGGACTCATTTAAAGTTATGCAATCCAATGAATGGTAACCTTCTGATTGAATGCCTGTGACTCTAGATACTGTATATATAGTCCATCCATCAATTACATGCATCTCATTGTTCTCACTTATGTTTATTCCTATTTAATATTATTGTACATTTCCTCTTTCTAAAAAAAACATTTCTGTCGATTCCACTATTTTGCTTCTTGTATGCTTATCATTCTCCATAAGAAAAGCTCATCATCCTCTCTATGGCCATAAAAAATGAAGTTATGTTTCCTTCCATATGGTGCCTGTTACCATTTTTCGCACGTGAATTTGCAATTATTGATTTAAGTTGATGAGCATCCGTGGACGATTCTTATAACATGCTTCTTTTTCTTCCTAGGTCCTTAAAGAGGGGCGTATAATTCAGGCTGGAAAATATGATGATCTTTTGCAGTCAGGCACCGACCTCAATGCTTTGGTTTCAGCTCACCATGAAGCTATCGATGCTATGGATATCCCTGAATATGCGTCAGAAGACATTGGTGGAGCAATAAGTGTAGACGAAACAGACATGTGTAATGCCAATGACATTATAAAAGAAAATCTGCAAAAGGAGTCATCCTCTGAAAAGAAAGCAGCTAAGGAGAAGAAGAAAGCAAAACGCAAGCGAAAGAAACAGCTTGTTCAGGAGGAAGAGAGGGAGAGGGGAAAAGTCAGCTTAAAGGTGTACTTGTCGTATATGGCTGCAGCATATAAAGGAGCACTGATACCATTAATCATCCTTGCTCAAGTAATATTTCAGTTACTCCAAATAGCAAGCAACTGGTGGATGGCGTGGGCAAATCCACAAACTGAAGGAGATGAAAGAAAAACCAGTAGTTTGACTCTTCTAGTTGTTTATATGATCCTTGCTTTTGGGAGCTCGTGTTTTGTATTCATCAGAGCAGTACTTGTAGCTACATTTGGCTTAGCAGCAGCACAGAAATTATTCCTAAAGATGCTAAGGAGCATCTTCCGTGCACCTATGTCGTTCTTTGACTCTACTCCAGCTGGGAGGATCTTGAATCGTGTATGAAATTAATTGGGAAAGTTGTTTTTTTGTCTTAATTAAAAGACATCAAGAATGATAGAACGTTTTGTTGATTCTATACTTGTTTATGATTTCCCAGGTATCTGTTGATCAGAGTGTTGTAGATTTGGACATTCCATTTAGACTTGGCGGCTTTGCCTCAACAACAATTCAACTTCTTGGCATTGTTGGTGTAATGACGAAGGTCACCTGGCAAGTTTTGCTTTTGATTATCCCCATGGCTATTGCTTGTTTGTGGATGCAGGTAATAAAACTTTGTTTTATCCTGAAATTCACTTGCACTTTATTGTTATTATTTGCCTATTTGGTTACAACTTCTAGATAATTTCTCAAAGCCACCTTGGTTCATATTGTATTTCTTTCGAATATTGATGATCACATGTAAATACAACTACCGATAAAAAACAAACATGTATACCACCAATTTCTTCTTACTGAATTGAGGGTGATGTCATGTTCTTGAATGTACATGCTTTATGCTGGAAACTAAAGTTTAGTCTTTGGGATCAAATTCCTTGACTTAGAAGCTCAAGTAGCAAAATATTCTGGTTATACCACAGAGCAACATTATAATGAGGTTGGCGCTTAACAAGGTCAACTAATCATATCATGGCAGACCACCTTAACTTGACTTCCATCTTTTGTGAGATGTGAGTGGGTAGGTGGGGTAACCAGTGAGACACAGGATGGGAATGAACTGGTTTTTCTGCTGAAGCTTTCGTTTCAGCATATCTTTTATTCTTTTAATATAAAAACAAGAGTTTTGCAATTATGTATTAGAACTGTTTTCTTATGCTTTATTATATTTTTGTTTGTATAGTTTTATCTTTTTCTTTATTATATTTTATTTTCACCTATTAAAAAATTGTTTTCTTATGGATGTAAACATAATTTATTCATCTTTGAGGGAGCTTACAGTAAACATAATTTTAACTCTCTGCAAAATGTGATCCATTAAGTTGATTATAGAACATAATGTTTGTCTTTCTATACCAGAAATACTATATGGAATCTTCAAGGGAGCTTGTTCGAATTGTTAGCATTCAAAAGTCGCCGATAATTAATTTATTTGGTGAATCTATTGCGGGAGCTTCTACGATAAGAGGCTTTGGTCAAGAGAAAAGATTTATGAAAAGAAATTTATATTTGCTGGACTGCTTTTCTCGTCCATATTTCTACAGTCTTGCAGCAATTGAATGGCTTTGCCTGCGGATGGAGTTGCTATCAACTTTTGTCTTTGCTTTCTGTATGGCCCTCCTTGTGAGCTTCCCTCATGGAACTATAGATCCAAGTATGTACCTAAACAACAATTTCGTGATTACCAGAACAAGGGTTTCAAGAAGTAGCTGTGAAAAACGTAGGATATGATTCTACAAAGTGTATCTTTTTTTCTCAAACTTGGACATTTTGTAGGCATGGCTGGACTTGCTGTGACATATGGTCTCAACCTGAATGCTCGTCTTTCAAGGTGGATACTCAGCTTCTGTAAGCTTGAGAATAGGATAATATCAATCGAGAGAATCCACCAGTATTGTCAAATACCTAGCGAAGCACCTCCAGTTATTGAAAATTGCCGTCCGCCGTTGTATTGGCCAGAGAATGGAAGGATAGACTTAATTGATCTTAAGGTTTGATTTCTTCTTGTCTTGCTTTATCAATATAGATGTAACTCTACCAAAATGCCAAAGATGAACAATGGGAAACTGCTGAAGAACTAATTGTTTGTTGCCTTTCTTCTCTTATAACAATTGTGCACCGTTGTTACTTACAAATGTATTCATCTGAATATTATTCCACCTGATCTTGCATGAATGGTTACACTTTGTGTAATTAGAAGGATGCTTGTAACTTTCATCGCTGATTGGACTTAACCTTTTTAGGCAGTGGTAAACTAGAGAACGTGTTTTCTTTTACAAGTTGGATTTGAGATATAGATGCTACTGGCTGGGTTAGAACTAGGTGGTCCCCAAAAAAAAAAGGTTATGTGGATACTTGTTCTTAATTCTGACATGCAAATGAAAAATGCAATGAAGGATCACCGCTTTCTGATTATTATTTTTATATACAGGTTCAATCTGTTGTATCCCGATAGACTGAAAATAAAATAAAGAGAGCTAGAATATCAACTCATACTCTTTTAAAGCTGGCATTGCGTCTCCCGGTTACCCTGCTTAATTTTTTATCCCAAAATTTTGCATCTGATAGGTCCGCTACAAAGAGAACTTGCCAACAGTTCTTCACGGTGTGACCTGTACATTTCCTGGTAGAAAGAAGATCGGAATTGTTGGGCGTACTGGAAGTGGTAAATCTACTCTTATTCAGGCTTTATTTCGTCTAATTGAACCAGCAGGAGGAAGAATTATCATTGATAATATCGATATTTCCAAGATTGGTCTTCATGATCTCCGATCACGCCTAAGTATCATTCCCCAGGAGCCTACATTATTTGAAGGTACAATTAGGGGAAATTTAGATCCTCTTGAAGAACACTCGGATCATGATGTTTGGCAGGTAAGACTACCTTTTACTGAATATAGGAACATAAGTGAGTTCCGCATCTTGATTTCATTAAGCTTTTGATTTCAATATCATTGTAGGCTCTTGATAAATGCCAGCTTGGTGATGTAATTCGTCACAAGGAACACAAGCTGGATACTGCTGGTAATTGCTTTTCTTTTGGGTTCAAAATTTGTGTTTACCTACCGGATGCAATGAAAAGTAACATTGCAGTAAGCGTATAGAGAACTAATTGTGGACAATCTTGGGTGTGCATTGGCTAATGACATTTCCCTGTGCAGTTCTGGAAAATGGCGACAATTGGAGTGTTGGGCAGAGACAGTTACTTTCTTTAGGAAGAGCATTACTGAAGCAGGCACGCATATTGGTGCTAGATGAAGCAACTGCATCAGTTGACTCGGCCACTGATAATCTTATTCAAAAGATCATCAGAACAGAGTTTGAGAATTGCACAGTCTGTACTATAGCTCATCGTATCCCCACCGTAATCGACAGTGATCTGGTTTTGGTTCTTAGTGATGGTAAGATTTCGATCCTATGAAGCCTTGCTTCTATAGATTAAGTTGAATATTGTTGATATGAACCCGCTAATGAAACACTAGTTTTATGAACCCGCTGCATCCATCATTTGTACTTCATGGGAGATATTTACTTATGGTTTTTGAGGGGATGGGGGGAGAGGGTACAAACACACTAAATTCTAAATTAGACTCTTTTGAACTATGTGCTCGAACCGTGACTCTTTTGAGTTCATTTGTAGCCTACCCCAACTAGTTTGGGATTGAAGGCTTTGTCGTTGGATAAAAGATTACAATATAGCTCGAATCCGAGTTTGAGGTTTTGAAATTCAGATTTAGATGTGGTTCGAATTTGGACGTTCCAGGTCTTTTGAAGAGTTGGGGTACCAAGTTTATGTGATTTATATCTGATTTGTTTGCACTTTGCATCCCTTATAAGTCATTTGGGTCTCAAGTCGACAGTGAGAGGGGTGAGCAACCGGTTTGGACCGGACCGGAACCAGATCGGCTCCGGACCCCGGACCGGTCTCCGGTCCGGTCCAGAACCGGTTTTTTAACCTTAAAATTAAAAATGAAAAATAAAACCCGGACGGGAGTCCTATCCGGTTGGGTCCGGACCGGTCGTTGCTCACCCCTCTCAACACTGTCTTCAAATTTAATATCCTGCCAGTTTCGCAATATTCTTAGTCCAAGGATGATCACATTCAACTGCTAATAGCTTAATCGTTTTTCAGGTAGAGTGGCTGAATTTGACACTCCGCATGGGCTATTGGAAGATAAATCTTCGATGTTTCTAAAGCTGGTATCTGAGTACTCATCAAGATCAACCACTTTGCAAGATACTTGAATGAACTAATGTCCCTAGGTTACTTTCTCAGAGTAGAAAGGCTGTCAACATGTGCCTACTAGAACTAACAACGCGTCACTGACTTAGCCATCTATATGACAATATAGTGCTGGCAGAGGATGTAGCTGAGTGGTAAAAACAAGAAAAGCAGCGACACGTGGAGGGCACCGATGATTCAGCTGCAGCATTGGGAAATATCTGTATATTTATCGCGAATAATTTTCTGGGAGGTGATGCAGATTTTGTTTCCTGTTGGGTTGATAATAAGGCGAATCCATCGCCAATGCACGTGTAGGTCATGGGTTATATTTTAACTTAAGTTTGTGGCACAGCAGTTCAAGGTTTTACCCTTATCCCCCTGGGGTTGCCGATGATTAGGTAGGTTTTTTAGTGATAGAATGATATTGTTAGTCAGATGTAATGTAATCGGAATGGTAATTAAATCCACATGTATTTATGTCTCTTCAGTCTTCTGCAAGGTTTTCCCCCCACTATCGTACGTTGATATGTTCTGCTAATTTCATTTCATAGGCAATGGATACAATCTGTTAATTTGTTTTTCTGAAGCCACATAATGAAACGTCTAATTTATTGGTTTATTGTACGTAGTACCGTGTACTATTTTTGTACTGGTGTTTTGCTAATTGTGTTTTTCTTATGTTTTTGTTCAGTTCATTTCATTGCCAGGTACATAGGCTTACTGGGTGGTATGCTGGTTCGGCTCTGTTCAACCAGAGGCTGGCTGGTGCAAGATGAAGCTTCAGTGTTAATTTAATTTTAGTGAGGTTATGGAGCTGTATTTGAAGTTTGTAGTCACATTAGCCATGCTATATAAACAGGTAGTCAGCAATACGTAGAAAAGTAAAGGGATCATCGAAATCGCAAGTCTACTTTGGTGGCTGCTATTTTTGCTTGAAACTGATGCAGTAAAATGGTGGTACAACATGGGTTGTCGATTAAATTTAAAAAAAAACATGGGTGGTTGATTTGCACGACATTCTATAATGATTTGAAATCAGGTTGTACCCTGATGGTTTTTCATTCTAATTCGGAGAAAGAAATTCAGGTTTAAAGAAAAAATAACTAGAAATCAGAGATGAGTTCTTACTACACAGTGCAGTTAAAACTTGATTTGAAACAATTCGTCACTGTGTTCCATTTCGAATGGAAGAGCACCAACAGAACCCACTCCACTTCAAAATAGTTTCATTCCCAAAACACTGAATACAACAAAAGCAAAGATAAATCAGAACATTCCCTTAGGTAAGGTTTTATCCTCCCTCTAACTGAACTCTATTATACTATGCATTGTAATGACCATTTGAAACTTGAGGTTCTACCGATCAACAATCTTGTTACCGGTTTGCCAAGATCAATCGCAAGACTACTTTCTATCCTAGTCTAACTACCGGCTTGATCTGTAGAATTTGATACTGAGACAAGATTAAAGTTTTTGTTGTATTGTATGTATGATATTAGGGTTACAAAAAAGTGATTTATATTGTACATGAGGTTGGATGTAGCCGTTGTGAATTGCCAAAGATGTAGTCCGAGATTGTATGAGATTGTGTCGCGTTTATGGAAGGAGGCGATGATGAGAGAATCTTCTGAGCTGGATGATCTTGGTTTGGTAGGTTTGTTGCGAGATTTCCATAATCTTTATTTGATATGTTCTTTAACACGCCCCCTCAAGTTGGGTCCGGAAGGGATTAAAGGAACCCAACTTGGAAATGATGAATTTGAATTGTCTTTGATCCAATGCCTTTGTGAAGATGTCTACAAGTTGTTCTTTGCTTGAGATGTATGGTACTTCTATTTCTTTGTTTTGGATCTTTTCCCGGATGAAGTGAATCAACTTCTTTCTTTACCCCCAAATCCACATATCTTTCATAAATTTGAATCAAATAATTACAAAAGTTTTAGCTCAAGATAAGCTAAAGTATGTGTGAAAGTGACAGTCAACTTCAATATGTTTGGTCCTTTCGTGAAATATTGGATTTGAAGCTATGTGGCGAGCGACATTATTGTCACGGAACTTGTTCATGGGCTCGTTGTAAGGCTGATTCATGTCTCGGAGGAGTAGTTTGAGCCAAACTAGCTCACTTGTGGTAGAAGTCATAGTCCGATATTCTGCTTCAGCGCTTGATCCAGTAACAACATTTTATTTTTTACTTCTCCAAGTTACGGGATTTCCACCAACGAATGTACAAAAACTTGTAATGGATTTGCGGTCATGAGTTCCTGCCCAATCTACATCGGAGAAGCCAAATATAGAGTTAGAATTATTATTTTTCATCCATAATCCTTGTCCAGGAGTCATTTTTAGATAACTAAGTATTCGATCAATAATGTCTAAGTGATGTGTGTGCGGTGCATGCATAAATTGACTAATAATGCTAACTGCATAGGTTATATCGGGTCTAGTTACAGTGAGGTATATGAGTTTCCCAACAAGTCTTTGAAACCGCCCAATGTCCTTAACTGGTTCTCCTTCAGTGGGCCCAACCTTGCGGTTGGTTTTGATTGGATTGTTGGCCGGTTTGGACCCAAGTTTCCCGTTTTCTTTTAGTAAACCAATAGTGTATTTTCTTTGCGACAAAAATAAACCTTTTGTGGAGTATGCAATTTCTATTCCTAAGAAATATTTTAGAGCCCAAGGTCTTTGATGTCAAATTTGTTGGTTTTTTGGCCTGAATTTATGTTTTGATGATTTAATCAACCTAATTTTAATTATAAACAATGTAGAGTAGCACACATATTGCATAGCATATATATTTCATTGTGCTAACCTCTACAGTTGATCAAGACTCAAGAAAGAAAGGAAATTAAGTCAAGACATGTAATAAAGCTATTTGAAGACATGTAATCTTGATTTATTTGGAGTCTTAGGAACTATGTGTAATTAAGCATACTTGAGCTAAAAACCACTCACATACTGATGCATTGCATACATTGCATCATATGTCTTTCATTTAGATTACTTTTACATCAATAAATGCTACTAAGGTATGTGTTTAGTCTTATTTACAGAATACAGGGACCTGAATGCAATTTACCCACATCCCGAGCATAAACGCGTGCAAAAAACTCATTTCTATCATAAAGACCAAGCTCAAGAGTATCGGGTTTCAAATGGAAATGTATCCAAGCATAAAAGCATTCAAGACCTAATTACAAAAAGAACAAGGACTTGAGCACAAAAGTAGCCGGGGACTTAATTGCAAAAAGTCAAGGAACTAGTTGCAATTAAAGCACCAAAAAATTATCTTGGAGAAAATCTAAAGAAAAATCAATATGGATCTCCAAATATATGAAAGAATTAATCCGGAGCTCAAAAGAATGGAAAGAATCAATCCAGACGCGCAAAGGAGGATCAAATCATACCATAAACACACAGCAAAAATCCGGATTAAATCAGAGGAGATTGTGCGGCGAAATCGCCGCATATTACATGCATTGTGCGGCGGAAACGCCGCCCCCTTAGCGATCCATGTGCTCCAATTTTTTTCAGTCGTGTCTGGACACGTGTACTCTCCAATTCTATACTTTGGTCTCTTGTAACAACTATAAATAGCCCCGAGAACGATGTTAGAAGGGTCCTTGGTCCTTAACCTTAGTTTTTTATTTTTTTGTCTTAGTTTTGTATTCTTCTTTTTAGTAATAAAATTCTGTCTTTTATCTCTTGTTTTTAGTTTTCTTTTGTAATGCCTCTAGGTTCCCTTCTTCCTCCCTCCATGAGTTTCTAACTCTTTCCAAAGGGTGGAGGTGACGGATTTAGGGTGAAGAGAAGACGAATAAAAGTTATTATTTTAATTTTGTGTTAGTATATTTTGATTACTTGAGTTTGTGTTAAATCATTTATCATGTAATGCTTCATAACTAACATGATTTATTATAAGTTTCTGAATTCTCTAATCTAAACCTTAAATCTAAACCTCCACCCAACGGAATTCACCATCTTTATTCTTGTTTTATTTTTAATCTTGCATGTTTCTTGCTTTAAATAATTAAAACCCAAAAATCTCAAAACCAAATTTATTCTACTCTCCTTCTTTCCCTCAATCGAAATCACACTAATAACAAATCTCTCCCTCCTTGTGTTCGACCCGTATTTGCCACGTCTCCATTGACGTCGTGCACTTGCGGTATAAATTTAATTCTCATCACATACACACTAGGTTCTCTATAGAAGTTACACACAAAATTTCACATCAATTGGACTTCAATAGATCACCCAAACTAGAACCGGAAAACACTTAAACCTAAGTTGAACTGCCAAGACCATATCGATCGACCGGAACGAGTTCTTCGTTCAACCGATTGGGTTGTTAATTTTGTTAAAGGATTTATTGTTAAAATCGGTCGACCTTTTAGAGCTTTTTGTTCGACCGACTACATGTGTCACATGACCGTTAGACTTGTCGTATTCTACAACGGTCGGATTTCCCAAACCCTTAATTTTACCAAACTTCCGGTCGACCGAAACTTTCCTAGCGGTCGACCGATCCAACATTTCTTGGTCACCCTGAACACTCTGGTAGTTTCCGGTCGAACGTCGCCTAAGACCTTGGTCGACCGAAACTCAAATTCTTCTTGAACCCAGGAGTGCCTGGAAGTTTCCGGTCGAAGCAACCATTTACCTTGTTCGACCGATTCATTCTTAATAGACCAAAAACCTAGAACGGTTGACCAATCCCCATATTCCGTTTGACCGTTCACTTAGGTGAACTTAAGTTGTAGCCAAAATTGACCAACCGGTCGACCGATTTACCCGATTCGGTCGACCGATTTTGTGCTGAATTATGTCCTCCACTTCACTGCATTATGTTTATCGCACAATCTTTTACCCAATTAATCTCAAAGGCTATAACTTACTTGGAGCTTATAAATAGAGTTGTCCAACACATTTTTACACAACTCTCCTACTCCATATTGTCTCCTACATTAGAGAAAAAACTTCACACACTCAAAAGCTCAAAACCTTCACACTTTAGTTATCAATCATATTCTTACTCAAGTTTGCTCAAATTTAGAGAGTGTTGTCTCACTCATTTCTTTGTCAAAGAAGCAAGGACTTCGGTGAAAGCCCGAAGTGTCCCTCTCGGATTGTGAAAGGAAGAAAATCAAGCTAGCGAGGTTGTTCGCGGAAGCTTGTGGTGTAAAAGTTTAATCTCGACCCGGAACGAGGTTGATAGTGAATACGTGAGCGGATCTCGAGGGAGATCGAACGGAGCTTGCAATAGAGGAAGTAGGTTGGAGGCCGAATCTCTATTAAAATTCCGGTGTCTTTCTATTGGTTTGCGTATTTACTTTGCTTATTTTGTTTTTAAATTCCGCTGCATCTTTGATTGTTAAGCAAGTAGAGGTTAATTAACCCTAAGAGTGATTAGAAAATCCGTCCATACACAATCCTACAAAATTTAGATTTTAGATAGCCTTTGACTAGGTCAATTGCATGATCACTATCGCCGGTGATTATAATATCATCTACATAAACAAGCACAATGGTGGTTATGTTATGCTGGTGTTAAATGAACATGGATGTGTCAGCGGAAGACTTTATAAATCCAAATAATAAAAGATAGTAACTAAGTTTTGTATACCATGCATGTGGGGTAGGGGTGTCAGTGGATATTCGAATATCCGAGCATCCGTTCGTATCCGTATTCGAATTTGAACATTCGATCCGAGAAAAAATATCCGTTAGACCGTATTCGTATCCGATCCGTAAAGGCGTGGAGCGGATATGGTTATTAGTACATCCGATCCGTATAATATCCGATCCGGGATCGAATATTCGTAGTTCAACATTTATTTGTATATGTATTATATATATAGTTATTCTTTAAATTAATGATATATAAGTTAGGTATTTTTTCTATAAATTACCTAAATATATAAGCTATTCTAAATTACTACCCCTAAAGTACTAATCCGATTAATATCCGCTTCGGAACTACATATCTGTATTTCAACATTTATATCCATATTTGTTTTATATACTTATGCAATACATTATTATACCTAGAAGTATTCCTATTTCAACATTGTGTGATTATATTTTGAATATATATTTTAAATTTATTTATTCAAATAAAAATACATCTACTGATCACATTTATTCAAGCATTGGATATTTCTCATTTTCAGAATATGAAGTTCGAAGTTAAGATAAAGTAAATTAATATTTGAAACCAAATAAAGTTATAAATGTGACTATGTATAAGAATTTGTCTAAGTGAAAATAAAAAAATGTTATAAGGTTGGGAATTATGTTTACGGATGCGGATATTATCCGTGTCCGCTCCGAATCCGTCAAATATCCGAACGGATATAGACTTTTCATATCCGCAAACAATCCGTATCCGTATCCGTATCCGAATCCGTAAATTTCATGCGGATACGAATATGGATATACCTATATCCGGTCCATATCCGGTCCGTTGACACCCCTAATGTGGGGATTGTTTCAGATTGATTTGTGTAGCTTGCATACCTGATTTGTAGTACAGTTGTATCTGGGAGGCGGAGTCATATAGACTTCTTCTTCAAGGTTCCCCTGAAGAAAAGCATTTTTTACATCCATTTGATATAGTTTCCATTTTTTGTTAACGAGTATGGAGAGAAGAACATGAACAATGTTCATTTTAGCTGCTGGTGCAAAATATTTAATTAGTCTAGATCGTAAGTTTGAGTGAACCTTTTTCCAACAAGTCTAGCTTTATATCTTTCAATTGTCCCGTTGTTGTTGTACTTGATCTTGTAAATCCATTTACACCTAACGAGTTTGATTCCGGTTTGTAATGGAACAAGAGTTCAAGTTTTATTAGATTCTAGTGCTTTTATTTCATCCTCCATGACTTTGCACCATTTTGGATCCCTAATAGCTTCATGGTATGAATTGGGTTCTTTGTAATTATCTATTTGACTTATGAAAGCTTTGTGAGTGAGTTTTATTTGATTATAGGACAAGTAGTCCTCAATGGGATAGCTTACATGGGAAGTGATAAAATCTTTCAACCTAGTTGGTGGATGATTTGGATGGGTTGATCTTCTTCCTTGGATGATTTCTTCTTGTTTGTTTGTTTGGTCCTCTTCTGCTTCTCCTCCTCCGTTGTTTTCTTCTTCTTGTGGGGCCAAGTTATCAGTATGTGATTCTGATATTCCAGTGTCGAAGGTTGGAAGTGGAACATCATTGTTGTGGGTACGTCTGCACTTCTTTGAAAGTAAGTCTCACTTTCAACAAAAGATACATCTCTTGAAACAAAAAAATTATAATTTTTTGGGTCATAACATTTGTACCATTTTTGCTAAAAGAATAACCAAGAAAAATACATTTGACAAAATTAAAGTCGAGTTTATCTACTCGTTTCCTGTGAACAAAACAAACACATCCAAATATCCGAAGATGATCAAGGGTTAGTTTTTTCCAAGTAAAATTTCCAAAGGTTTCTTATTTTGAAGAGTGGAGCTTGGTAGTCGATTCATGAGGCATGTTGCGGTTAAAACAACATCTGACCAAAAATGTTTTGGGACATTATTTTGAAATAATAAAGACCGGGTAACATTCAAAAGATGATGATTTTTCCTTTCGGAAACACCATTTTGTTGGGGAGTATTAATACAAGTAGTTTGATGAAAAAATCCCTTGGTTTTCAGAAAATTTTGGAAAATGTGGCTGGTATATTCTGAACCATTTTCAGATCTAAAATATTTAATGTTGAAGTCATACATATTTTCAACAAGGGTCACAAAATCACAAAAAACTTTGAAAGCATTAGATTTTGCTTTAAGAAGGTAAATCCATGTAGTGCGGGAAAAATCGTCAATAAATGAAATAAAGTATTGAAAACCGTTATAAGATTCAATAGGGGTCGATCCCCAAATATCTGAATGAATAAGTTTAAGAGGGCAACTAGCTTTATTTGTAGAAGAATGAAAGGGTAATCTAGTTTGTTTCGAATAATGACATACATCACAAGAATATTCAGAGGTTATAAAAGGAAATAGTGTTTTTAAAACATGATGGGACGGATGGCCCATTCTCTTGTGCCAAAGTTAATGATTTGGTTTATTAATAACATGCATCGCCTTATTTTTGGTGTCTAAGATAAAGAGGTCATTGATGAGAACTCCTCTACCAATCATCATTCCTGTAATTCGATCCTGAAAAATTACATCAACAGGAGTGAATATAACATTACAATTCAAATTCTTAGTAATTTTAGCAACTGATAGAAGATTGGAATCGAAAGAAGGTACATACAATATATTTTTTGCAAATTTATTTTATAATTGCAAGTCCCCTACACCCTTGATTTTAACTTGATTACCATTAGCTACAGTTACGAATTCAAGTCCAAATTATTTTTAATATTATTTAGTAATGAAGGGTTTTCAGTCATATGGTCTGTAGCACCCGAGTCAATAATCCATCTAGCATCAAGTGATTTATTAACAAAAAAATTGGCAGTATAATTATCTAAGATATTTTCCATACCTGAGTAATTACCTGGACTTTGAGGGTTGCTTTGCAAATGATTGTTCAAGTGTGCTAGCAGTTGGCCCAGCGGATTCGAGTCCATGGGTCCACCTCGAGATGTGTTAGCAGTCCCGGAGTTGCTTATAAGAGGGTTGGTTGCAGATGGAGAGAAATTTGCTTGACTCGGGTATTCGGTTGTGCTATTCGGATGTTCCATTTGTGCTACTATATAACCCCTCGGATCCACGTGAGACCCGACTTCATCCCATTTTCTTCGTTCTCCATCCGAGCTAGGGTTAGCGAACCCTACAAAGTCGTCGCCACTGCCGCCCCTTCCTTTGTTCCGATGATCGCCCCCTCCTTCCCTTGTTGGTCGGAGGTGAGGATGTAGGAAGCAGCACGAGTTCCTGTTATGGCCAGATTTCTTGCAGTTATCACAAGTTTCGTTTGATATATTTCCATATTTACCTCTGGTTTTTCCGTTTTGTGTGGTTTGTTGTTTTCCGACGAGAAGTGCCTGAGACTCCGATGTGTAGTCCATTTGTTGGCTCTGAGTAGTGGTTCGACGAGTTTCTTCCCGTTGAACCATTGCGATGATGGACGCCAAGTTTGGAAGTTCGGGTATCATCAAGATTTGGCTTCGAATGACTTCATAGCTACTGTCGAGTCCATGTCATGAGGAATTGGTATATGTGTCTTGTCCCATGCGTGCAAGGATGACCTTTGGGTCCGAGGTTGGGGGTTCATAGATGGCTAATTCGTCCCATCCTCTTTGAAGTATTCCAAGATACTCGGTGATGGTTTGATTTCTTTGTTTTGTCTACGAATATCTTGCTTTAGTTTGAATATATGAGCAAAGTTTTGAGTCTTACCATAGATGTTTTGTACAGAGTCCCATAACTCCTTTGCAAAGTTTTTGTATAAGAAGATTCCACCGATTTTTGGCTGCATTGAGTTGATCACCCATGACATGATTAGGTGATTCGTTGCCTGCCACTCTTCTTGTTTTGTTTCAGTTCCTATGCCGGTTGGTTTTGTTATTGGTCTGGTGATGTGGCTTAGTTTTCCTTTGCCACTGAGGGCAAGCGAGACCGTCGTCGCCTATGAGAGACAACTCTGCCCATTTAGAGGTTGGGAGACTAGGCGAGGTGCATTCACCTTTGGGTCCGTCTTGCTCTCTATGAGGAGGATGGTTGGCTTGATTGACCTTCAACCCCCTAAGAGAGACCAAGACCGATGATGAGCTTTGGGAAGCCTGAGGTCAACGGCGTTTGTTTTTTTTGTTTCTCAAAACCGTTGCTCTGGTACCATGTAGAATTTGATACTAAGACAAGATTAATGTTTTTGTTGTATTGTATGTATGATATTAGAGTTACAAAAAAGTGATTTATATTGTACATGAGGTTGGATGTAGCCGTAGTGAGTTGTCAAAGATGTAATCCGAGATTGTATGAGATTGGGTCGCGTTTATGGAAAGAGGCGATGCTGAGAAGATCTTCTGAGCTGAATGATTTTGGTTTGGTAGGTTTGTTGCGAGATTTCCATAATCTTTATTTGGTATGTTCTTTAACATGGTCCATTCCAACGTGGATGTACCAACTAGGTTCAAAGTTCAAACGCAATTCAGAGAGAAATTAAAACGCCACATATATTAATTACATTATCAACTCAACACCTTCATAAAACACACACAAAAAAAGATAAACCAAAACACAAAGATGAATTAACGTGCAATAACTCGGATGAGAGCATCCCGTGACCCACATCTCCCGCTCCTCCATCTGCTACTCCTGCTCTCTGCCCATCCAACACTTCCTCGTGATATATAACCAAAATAACAAACACACAAGAACAACAGAAATTATTAAAATTAACTAACAACAAGCTAGAAGAGCCTCCAAGCTCCACCAATCACGGACTCCACCACCCTCTCCTCCCCTTCAAATACCCACCACCACTCCACCTTCAATCACACCCCACAACATGTCTATACTACTATCCTTGTTGTTCTTATTATTGTCCCACGTTTGCATGTCCCATGCAAACCAACACCACCACTTGAACACTTACATAGTCCAACTCCACCCCCACCACCCTTCCTCCACCACTTCCAATTGGCACCTCTCCTTCCTCCAATCCCTCCACCAAAACCCAGCCTCGCGCCTTCTCTACTCCTACAACTCCGCCATCGAGGGCTTCTCTGCTAGGCTGACACAGGAGGAGGCGGAGGTGGTGAGGAGGATGGATGGGGTGATCGCGGTTCGACCCGATACAAGGGTGGAATTGCACACCACTTACTCTTACAAGTTCTTGGGTTTGGATTTTGAAAGAGGTGGCGCATGGGTGCGGTCGGGGTTCGGTGGGGGGAGCATTGTCGGAGTGCTTGATACTGGGATTTGGCCGGAGAGCCCCAGTTTTAGGGACCATAGGATGCCACCGGTGCCTAAGAGATGGAAAGGTGTTTGTCAAGAAGGTACATTATTGATTTTATGTCTATAGTTCAGATTTTGTGTAGTAATTAAGAGCTTAATCATTTAGCGGCTTGTCATGTTATTGTCTTTACCATGCCAAGAGATGACATGTATATGTTATATGCATAAACACTTTTGAATTCGTTAGCATATATGGTTTCATGTCACACTTTATATTATATTATTATGACCCTTCGATTTAATTATTTCACTAATTCCACCTTTGACTTTTGGTTGTACGTTAATTAAGAAAGCACACCAATGTCAATCCACATCCCTACCTGAGAGTCATGCTTCAGAAATTGGACACTTAATTTTAGGGAAGAAAATGTGATATGGTAATGTTGTAGTAGCTTTGAATAGAAACTTCGTACGTTAGTTATTTAATAGATCGTCATGCAACGCATGTTTACTTGTTTTTTCAACCCGACAGACAACAGTAACTGTTTATGAAGGCTTCCAAAACACACGCGAACTCTTTGAGAGAAATATCACATAACAAAACTACTTACTATTCCCATTTATTTTGCACTAAAATACCCGAGTGTGTTAAATTATCTAAGTCGTAATTGGAGATATATATTTTCATACGAGTACGTCTTGAAACTTTTCGTAATGCTTTTTCAAGGTAAAGAGTATTACTGACTAAAAGCATGGGTTAGTTATAAAAGATATTGCAATGAGAAATAAAAGCAAAATAGTCAATTTTAATCTCTTGTACTTACCCAAATATCAAGGGAACCAAATGAAAAGGCCCAGATTGAGTTCTTAAATTTATTGTTGTAAGAGTCGTACTGTTCATTAATGGTCTCTGCATATGAGCAGGTCGAAGTCGAACGATACTTTTCTCTTGAAATAAACAATATTAGTAATCAAATCCAACAATGTAATTCACATGTTTGCGATGGGTGAGGTCGAGTAGATTAAATTCAAAAAAAAAAAAAACAATAGAAACGTCTATCAACTATTCACCCTTTCAAAATATAGGGTGACATGCAATATTATATGTGTGAGAAAATATTATTAGTAAATTTTGGTTGGATTATATTATCTTATAATAAAGACCTAATTAACGCCAATTATTTTAAAATTAAAACACATTTCTTTTACAAAGTGGCATATATTTTCATACTAACACTAACCTATTTTTCCAAAGCTATGAACTTCATACTAACGTTGGTATTAATTCCACCGGGCCGGCAGGACAAGGGTTCAACTCGTCGGCGTGCAACCGGAAGCTCATCGGCGCCCGTTACTACTCGAAAGGCCACCACCACTCCACCCCTTCCTTCTCCTCCACCGCCACGGCCACCGAGTACTACTCTCCCCGTGACGCCCACGGCCATGGGACCCACACCTCCTCCACCATTGCCGGCTCCACCGTCCCGACCGCCAACGTCCTAGGCCAAGCCCCGGGCCACGCCCGCGGCACCGCCCCCAACGCCCACCTGGCCGTCTACAAGGTATGCTGGCTCAACGCCTGCTACAGCTCCGACATCCTCGCCGCCATCGACGACGCCATTAACGACGGCGTCGACGTCCTCTCCCTCTCCCTCGGCGGCTTCCCGCTCCCGCTCTCCGACGACACCATCGCCATTGGTGCCTTCCGGGCGACCGAGCGGGGGATACTAGTCGTGTGCGCGGCGGGGAACAACGGACCAATCCCCCGGTCGGTGGCGAACGAGGCGCCGTGGATTGTGACGGTGGGGGCGGGCACGATGGACCGGCGGTTCCCGGCGTTGGTGAGGGTGGGGAGTGGGCGGAGGGTGTTGTATGGGGAGTCTATGTTCCCAGGGACGGGACGGGGGCCGGAGTTGGAGGTGGTGGACGGAGGGTTGTGTTTGAGTGGGACGTTGGCGAGAAGGAAGGTTGAGGGGAAGATGGTGGTTTGCGAGAGGGGTGTCGTTGGTCGGGCCGAGAAGGGGGAGGTTGTTAAGGAAGCCGGCGGAGCAGCTATGGTTTTGGCCAATGCCGAGATCAACTCAGAGGAGGATTCCGTTGATGTTCATCTTCTTCCGTCTACTGCAGTTGGTTATAGGTAAGTAATTAAGATAAAGACATGTATATATCACACGATGTAATCATTTTAACATATATATATATATATATATATATATATATATATATATATGGTCAACTTGAATTGAGTGGTGGATATTGTAGAGCTTAATTTAGAAAAATTAACTTTTGGGCTCACTAGAAAATTTCTGTGTATATATATATATATTTTCTGTTAGTCCGAAATTTACTTTTTCTATTTTAAGTCTCCATCATATTCACCACTCATATAAAAATGTACACTAGATTAAGAATATGGGTAGTTATGCTAATAATTGATATAATGGTAGATATTAACCGTAAGATGGATAGTTAACTGTAATTTAGATCTGATTGTGAAATTGAAAGAGACTTAAATCAGTAAGATGTTATTTTTCCACACTTATTCATCTTCTCTAATTAAGTTGATCTATTCTTTTTTATTTATTTTACTTGAGAATGATTGTCTAAAATGCTTTAAATATATCAGGATAAACATAACTAATGTTATATGCTTATGATCAACGTAGACATTTTGCTTATGTACTTCTCTCGTGAGGCTATTGTCAATACCAATAAATGTATCATAATTTATTTTAATGTACACAATCATCTAATGGAATACTGTACAACCATGCATATGTTCGGAATTCCATATCTCAGTTATTATACTAGCTCTTTCCTAATTCACCAAAACGCTCATCGTTAATCCACAGAGAGGCCCTCCGGTTAAGACATTACATGAACAACACGACCACCCCGACCGCCCGAATCGAGTTCTTTGGCACACGTCTCGGCCGATCTCGTGGGCCTACCGTAGCCTTATTCTCCTCCCGCGGTCCAAGCCTCACCGTCCCCTCCATCCTCAAACCCGACCTCATCGCGCCCGGAGTCAACATAATTGCGGCCTGGCCCCAAAACATGGGCCCTTCCGGCCTCCCACAGGACAATCGAAGATCCGACTTCAGCGTACTTTCGGGCACATCAATGGCTTGCCCTCACGTGTCGGGTATTGCCGCTCTAATTCGGTCAACCCACCCCACTTGGTCACCAGCGATGATCAAATCTGCCCTTATGACCACCGCCGATCCGACTGACCACTACGGCAAGCCGATAATGGACGGTTCAAGGCCGGCCACGGCCCACGCAATGGGAACCGGACATGTCAACCCGACACGAGCCATAGATCCGGGTCTAGTCTACGACATAACACCAACCGATTACGTCACCCATCTATGCACCCTCAACTACACCCAATCCGAAATTTTCTCCATCACTCACAATAACAAAACAAATTGTCACGTCGCAAGGGACAAAGATTTCTACCTCAACTACCCTTCCCTCTCCGTTGACTTTGGGTCAAGAAGTCAAAAGTTCATGTTGAGGAGAACGTTGACCAATCTTGGATTGGCCAATTCAACTTACCACGTGCGTGTGGTGGAGCCCACAGGGGTGAAGGTTAGGGTGGTGCCCAAGAGATTGGTGTTTGGTGGGTTGGGAGAGAGGAGAGGGTTTAGGGTTTTGGTGAAGGAGAGGAAGGTGGTGGGGGAGAGGTTGAGGTATGGAGAAGGGGAGTTGACTTGGGTGCATGAGGGGATGGAGAAGTATAGGGTTAGGAGTCCTATTGTGGTGACTTGGGGTTGATTGGTTTTGATTATGAAGTTGAAATATGTGGTCTTTATAGATTATTATTAGGTTAGATTAGATTAGAGATTGCTTGTTGGAGGAGAGAGATTTGACTCTATCAAATTTCTATAGTGAAGAGAGATTAGGATTTGAGACAAGTACGGTGTTTGAGATTGAGGAGTTGTGTTGTGCTTCCTTTTTTCATGGTTTTAGAGTGATATGGAATATTGGTTTGTTCTTGTCTAATGTTGGTCTGAAATGGTTAACTTGAGCCTTTATGTGATTATTTAAACTTTTAAATGCAATATCTCCAATTATGTGGTTATTTGATGAAGTTTCTTGTTCATCTTATATTAAGTTTTTATAATTTAATCTGTTATATATATATATCATGATGCAGCTTACTATCACTAAGTTCACCTCTATTCCAGAAAAGCAAAGAAAAAAAACTTATAAATGGTTCATGATAATTACAAGTGGAAAGACTTTTCAGGCTTGTGTTTTCATACGAATAATCAAGCTCACATGTTGTTAAACTCTAAAGTCTTTATTTTGCGCCTTAGAAATCAATCACACCTATTCAAGTAGTGGATGCAGAATTACGATAGATTCAATTTCGGGTTTATCTAAAGACTTGATTATTCTTGATCGTCAAATATTGGATTTAGGCTCACGTAGTATTATTCAATACATGGGTGTGAATAATCTAAGTTTGATTATTAGTTGCTAATCTGACAGACTGACACTAAAGAATTATAAAAGTATAGAAAGATTACATATATCCTTGGTTTTGTACGTAGTATGACATATTTCCACTTTCCAAGTTCACTACCGTAGGACTAAACTTGGATTTTAACACAGGCACAACGGCACAAGGACTCAAGCCCAACATCCAATTGTCCATCATAAGGTTCGAACAAAGACGAAGAAATTCTACATTAATTATTGCATAAATAATCCTAATTAACCATCTTTGATCTCGCAAGATTGCATGCGAACTTAATCTCATCTCTGGGTAACAATCAATGCCTCTTCAAAAGACATCTGACTTTGCTATTAGCTTGTACTGCTTGGGACCCGTTGCATGGATTTAGCTGTGGTTGGAGAAGAGAAGAGAAGCTCATGTGATAAGTAAGCTTCCCAGAGCTCCTCCGAAAACCTGGTCCAAACATATTTGTTTTTGACGATACTACTCCCATTCTTTTCGTAAATGACCCATCAAGTCCCGATTGGTCATTTTTTGAGGGGCATGATTTTGCTGCTTTTTACGTTCTATACCAAGGACTGAAGTTACATTTTTTTGTCACTAACCATTAAAAATAGATGCAAATACTGGTGCTTCATGTGGTATTCGAGCTCCTTCTGTTTTTGGGGTTCATTTTGTTGGAATATTGAGTTTGGGCTAGGCCCATGAATAGCTCAATTGAAGAAATCCAATGTTGAGATGAAGATGAGAACTATTGCCCCATGTGTCATGTGCTCACCTCTACTTTTTAGTCCCACATTGGTAAAGCTAACAAGTTGAAGGATGTTGATAAACATACTATTCACTTGTCACTTTGTAGGTGGAAAGAGAGGAGGAGAGAATTCTCCACACACGCGCGCGCGCGCCCGTCCCGTCCCGTCCCGGTCGGGGCGTGGCGAGGCGAGGCGTGACGTGACGTGACGTGACTTTAGCCTCAGGGTGACGTGACGTGACTTTAGCGGGGGATTTGGGGGAAATTAGAGGCTTTAGCCTCAGGGTGACGTGACGTGACGTGGCAGCGGGGGTAATATACACGTTCTATTTCCATCATTGGTATATATGTAATAAATACATATATACACGAATATATTTGGGGGACCTCAAGGTAATTGTTTTTGCAATTAAGTCCTTGACGGTTACAAGAATAAATACATATATATATATCATGACAGTTTCCTCCTAAATAATATACACGTTCTATTTCCATCATCTCTACGGAAACCGTCCCTCTCCGGTGATTTCCTTCCCCGAATCCAAAGTTGTTCAACGTCTGATTCTTGCGAGGTTTCGCGCTGCTTTCGTGGTCCGTCGACTCCGGTGTATCCTGGGAGAAAACCGGCAGACCATCAAACGCACTGGTATGTGGGCCGATATTTTCTCTGAGGCAAGTCGCCTTCCGACGGCTCGGTCTATGAGGTCGTTTCTGATTCATGTTCCTTCGTTTCTTGTTTTCCTTTACATGTTTTTGTATGTTGGCTTTATCTAGATCCTTATGGAATATTTATTCGACATATGTAACCCACTGTATTACATGATCATATTTGTAATTGTATCATCAATCTCAGAGAAAATATTGTTAATTATGTCGTCTAATAATTCGTTTGCGCCAAAAGTGGACATGTCAGGCATGCCGGAAAAATTTTCCGGGCAGAATTTCAAACGTTGGCAACAACGTATGAAGATCTGGTTGACCGCTATTGGTTTAGTTGACGTAATTGAAAAGGCTTTCCCACTTTCTGAAACTGAAGATCCCCAAATCAAAGCAGCACAAGATCTGTGGATAGAGAAGGACAAATTATGTCGAGGTTGCATTCTGTTGGCTTTGTCCAACGTGCTCTTCGATGTTTATAGTTCGTCATCCTCTGCTTCTGTGACTGCAAAGGATTTGTGGGATGAGTTGGATAAAAAATATAATACTGAGGACTTAGGTCACGAAAAGTATTATGTTGGAAAATTCCTGAAGTTTCAAATGGTGGAAAGCAAGTCAGTTACTGAACAAGCTCATCAGTTTATGATTCTAATCCATGGCTTAAAAGAGGCTGACATGAAGCTTCCTGAGAAGTTTCTGGTAATGTCAATCATTGAGAAGTTCCCTCGATCCTGGGAGGACTTCGGGATGTCTCTAAAGCATAGGAGAGGAAAACTAACTATGGATGACCTCATGGTTGCTATTGCAATCGAGGAGGAACATCGGGGTGAAAAACCAGTGATGCCTGTAGAGTTCCAACCAAAGGCAAACGTATTAATTGGATCCTCATCTAAGTCTCATTTTAAAGGAAAACCACAACCTATTAATAAGACTAAACCCAAGGTCAAAATCCAGAAAAGGCCAACAAACAAACCATGTTGGAATTGTGGACAGGTTGGGCACTGGGCTAAGGATTGTCCATCCAAGAAAGCCAAACGCCAACAAGGTACCACTGAATCGACTCCACATGTCAATGTATTGACTGAGGTGGATGAAACCAACAGTAAGTTTGTTTCTGTTAATCCTCATGTTTTTTCCATTTATGAACCACGTGAGTGGTTGGTTGACATTGGGGCTAATGTGCATGTATGTGCTAACAAGTCCATGTTTGTCTCTTACCAGCCTGTTGATTGTAGATCTGTAGCGATGGCCAATGGGAATGTTGCAAAGGTGCTTGGAATTGGACGTATCGACTTGAAGTTACCTTCAGGACGAGTTCTTTCTCTGCACAGGACGCATCATGTGCCTGCTGTTCGTCGTAATATTATTAGTGGTCCGTGTCTGGTAGTTGAGGGTTATGAAGTAACATTTAAATGTAACAAAGTTGTGATTACTCTTTCTGGTACTTTTATTGGCAAGGGGTACTTGTCTTGTGGTGCTTTTTTAATTCATGTTGAACCTTCTTTTTATAATCGCAATGCTATTTCTATTAAAGATGTGTCTTCTCCTGTTGTTTATTCCATTGAATCTGATGATGTTTGGCATAAACGTTTAGGACATGTGAATTATCAATGTTTGAAAAGAATGATGAATTTAAATATGATTCCTAGGTATGCTATTGAGAATAAAAAATGTCAAGTGTGTGTACAAGCTAAACAACCGAAAAGACCGTTTCATTCTGTGACTAGAAATACTAGTATTTTAGATTTAGTACACACTAATACTTGTGAATTCAATGGCATGTTAACTAAGGATAAAAAGAAATATTTTATCACTTTCATTGATGATAGTTCAAAGTATTGCTATGTTTATCTTTTGAAAAGTAAAGATGAAGCGTTATCTAAGTTTCTTATTTTTAAGAATGAAGCAGAGACACAAACTGAAAAGAAACTTAAGAGGTTGAGATCTGATAGAGGTGGTGAATATACGTCCAACCTGTTCGAACAAGTGTGTCAGGATTCTGGCATAGTTCATGAGGTGACAGCGCCGTATTCTCCACAATCTAACGGAATTGCTGAACAGAAAAATAGAACATTATCTGATATGATTAATGCATTATTAGAGAGTTCAGGATTACCCAAATATATGTGGGGAGAAGCTTTGAATACGGCTTGCCATATTCTGAATAAAGTTCCTCAGAAACATAAGGAGGATAGTCCATTCGAACTCTGGTGTGGTCGAAAACCTAGCCTTAAATATCTTAAAGTTTGGGGTTGTCTTGCAAAAGTGTTAATCCCTGAACATAAGAGGAAAAAGCTTGGTCCCAAGACTGTTGATGCAATATTTATCGGATATGTGATTAATAGCTATGCGTACAGATTTTTGGTAATCAAGTCCGAGATATCTGGCATAGATGTTAACACGATTGTTGAATTTCGAGATGCCACATTTTTTGAGGATGTATTTCCCATGAAATCTGGAGTTCCTCAACAAGTTTCTTCTTCAGTTGATCCTTCTACGTCTGGTTCCATCCACGAACATGTGGAAAGGATGACAAATGTGGGGGCAGATTTGTCTATTACCGATTTTGAGTCTTCTCAAACTCAAGTTGAAATTGAACCTAGAAAGAGCAAACGTTCTCGAATTGCCAAGGATTTGGGAAGTGATTTTATCACATACCACATCGAGGGTGATCTTAACACTTTCAAGGATGCTATGGCTTCATCTGAAGCAAAGCATTGGAAAGATGCAGTTAAGGTCGAGATGGACTCTATTGTCTCTAATGGGACATGGGAGTTGGTAAATCTTCCTCCAGGTTGTTCAACAATCGGATGTAAATGGATATTCAAAAAGAAATTAAAACCAGATGGTTCCATTGATAAGTATAAAGCCAGATTAGTTGCCAAAGGGTTTAAACAAAAGGAAGGAATAGACTATTTCGATACCTATTCTCCAGTGTCTCGTATGACTACTATCCGAGTGCTCTTGGCATTGGCGTCTGTATATGATTTTACAATCCATCAAATGGATGTAAAAACTGCTTTTCTTCATGGTGACCTTGAAGAAGAAATTTATATGGACCAACCTGAAGGATTTGTAGCTTCTGGAAACGAGAACAAAGTTTGTAAACTTGTTAAGTCTCTTTATGGACTTAAACAAGCCCCAAAAGCTTGGCATGAGAAATTTGACAAAATTATATTATCATTTGGATTCCAGGTTATTGATTCTGATAAATGTGTCTATTGCAAAGTTCAAAGTAATGTGTGTATTGCATTGTGTTTATATGTTGATGACATTTTACTGTTTGGATCTAATTTGAATATAATACATGAAACTAAGTCCTTCTTGTGTACTAAGTTTGAGATGAAGGATATGAGTGTTGCAAATGTGATCTTGGGTATCAAACTGACTAGGTCAGTTGATGGTATTTCCATATCTCAATCTCACTATGTTGAGAAGATTCTTGAGAGATTTGGCTATACGAATTGTAGATCTGTGAAAACCCCATATGATTCATCAAAACCTTTGTACAAGAACAAGAGTGGTGTTCCAGTTTCACAACTGAGATATTCTCAGATTATAGGTAGCTTGATGTATCTTGCAAATTGCACACGACCAGATATTTCATTCTCGGTGAGCAAACTTAGTAGATACACAAGTTGTCCTGATCGTACTCACTGGGAGGCTTTGGATAGAGTACTTAAGTACTTGAAGGGTACTTCTACCCTTGGGCTGCATTATGGGAAATTCCCAGCTGTACTAGAAGGGTACAGTGATGCAAGCTGGATAGCCAAAAACTCTGGGAGTAACGGTGTTACAGGGTATGTTTTTACTCTGGGTGGAGGCGCAGTCTCCTGGAGGTCTACAAAACAGACCATATTGTCTCGATCTACATTTGAGGCTGAACTTTGTGCTTTGGATACAAGTGGAATGGAAGCTGAATGGCTGAAAGGACTCCTTTCTGAATTGCCAATGACTAGCAAACCAGTTCCTGCAATATCTGTACATTGTGATAGTATGACTACTATTGCAAAGTTAAGAAGCTCAAAGTATAACCACAAACAAAGGAGACACATCCAAGTCAGACTGAAGTCTGTAAGGGAATTGATCTCGGAAAGGGTGATAGCTGTTGATTTTGTTGGTACCAAAGACAATACAACTGATCCTTTCACCAAAGGACTTGATCTAGCTCAAGTTCTGAAATCCAAGTTGGGGATGGGACTGAGACCCATTACATGACTCATCTAGAATGGCAACCCAACCAATATGAGTGGAGATCCCACGAAGTTGGTTCAATGCGGTAATAACAAGTTCTTGAGTGAGTCAAGTGCAACTCATTGGTGATACATTGTAGGTCATACATTGTATCTGTGTCAATACCCCAAAGAATGGATATGTTGTTGAAACTGCAAGTTTAGTAAGAGTGTAGACTCTGAATGGGTTCAAGTCTTTGAGACAAGATGTTAGCAGTGCATCTTTGGAGAAGCCCAACTATGTGAATGCAATTGTGTGGCCGCAATTAGAGGAATGGGGGTCATTCCTTGAAAGCATTCATGAAACAGGATACGGATGCATGGCCGTAAAGCATCAACCCTGTAGATTGCAGCATAACCTGCTTAGTGTTGTTCTCAATGGACATCTCCACACAAAAGGTTCAAGTTCAAGACTTCGTTTCACTTAGTTCCTGTGGGGGTAAAGTTGAAGGACTCAGGTCGTGGTTCAAACCCGAAAGGTACCATTACTGAAAGCACTAGGCTGCAAGGTTTGGTCGCTCGATCAACAATGGATTTGTGGGGGATTGTTGGAATATTGAGTTTGGGCTAGGCCCATGAATAGCTCAATTGAAGAAATCCAATGTTGAGATGAAGATGAGAACTATTGCCCCATGTGTCATGTGCTCACCTCTACTTTTTAGTCCCACATTGGTAAAGCTAACAAGTTGAAGGATGTTGATAAACATACTATTCACTTGTCACTTTGTAGGTGGAAAGAGAGGAGGAGAGAATTCTTCACACACGCGCGCGCGCGCGCCCGTCCCGTCCCGGTCGGGGCGTGGCGAGGCGAGGCGTGACGTGACGTGACGTGGCAGCGGGGGATTTGGGGGAAATTAGAGGCTTTAGCCTCAGGGTGATGGGTGTATTTATTTTTGGACCTCAAGGTAATTGTTTTTGCAATTAAGTCCTTGACGGTTACAAGAACAAATACATATATATATATCATGACAGTTTCCTCCTAAATAATATACACGTTCTATTTCCATCATCTCTACGGAAACCGTCCCTCTCCGGCGATTTCCTTCCCCGAATCCAAAGTTGTTCAACGTCTGATTCTTGCGAGGTTTCGCGCTGCTTTTGTGGTCCGTCGACTCCGGTGTGCGCCTGTTCGACGGTGAGACCGTTCTATCCTGGGAGAAAACCGGCAGACCATCAAACGCACTGGTATGTGGGCCGATATTTTCTCTGAGGCAAGTCGCCTTCCGACGGCTCGGTCTATGAGGTCGTTTCTGATTCATGTTCCTTCGTTTCTTGTTTTCCTTTACATATTTTTGTATGTTGGCTTTATCTGGATCCTTATGGAATATTTATTCGACATATGTAACCCACTGTATTACATGATCATATTTGTAATTGTATCATCACATTTGAGATCACAACCACAAATTAGGATACACAATTCATAAAGTTGTTGCATTCATTGCTTTATACAACATTTTATATCTTAAACTTTACATGTATTAGAAATGATCAGTAGTTTATTCTGACATGTAATGGAATTTATGGAGGACTTCTGATTCATTGAAAAAGAATTAATATTCTAGTTTACCGAAAGAACTCATGGCTGTAAATATCAATCAACCAAAAACATAATATTTTACCATTGTGTTATGCTCAGGTTATAATATTTCGAGGTTTAATTTGTAATACTTTGTCATTGTTTCCCTTAAATTCAAAATCGACAAGTGTCATTTGATGTTATTTCTCATGTCTATCTTAAACAAATCAAGGAGGGATTTGGGAAAGCGAAAAATTGTATACAACTCGGTCCCTGGAGCCCTACAGGCGGGGCCATTGTGTCCCTCCTCCCATTGGCCCAATTTTAATTTTTTATTTATTTTTGTTTAGGGTTAAAAATGTTTATAAATTTATTTTAAATTGTTTTTTCAATTTTTTTTCTTCTGAAAATGTGTTTTTTATTTGTTTTGATTTTGTAGATTTTTTTGTATTTTTTATTTTTTTTACCCATGATTGATTTCCAAATAACGTGGAGGGGAGAGAATGAAGGGTGAGTAGGGTAGTCTGGGCATGATTAATGAGTTTTTTGGGTGTGTTGGATGAGCTGACGTGGCAGAGAGAAGGAACAGTGCGGGTGGGGTAGCTCGGACAATGCTATTTATGGTCATAGCATGCATTACCAAATGGTGAAGATTATGGCCGACAAGTCGAGGATAAGAAAATGAAGAATGATATTTTGGGTTTTTTTTGTTTGACGAGATATTTGGTTTGGGAGTTCCATCCATGCAATCCAAACAAGGTTAGTTTCTTGAGGAGGATAAACAACTTCTTTAAGGGGGAATCCGTTTCTCTACGAAATTCTCTCCTAGGGAACAAATCCTTGATAATCTTGTCACTTCGTCCATTACGACTACAAGAATTAGAGTAAAAAACACTCATATCGAGCCTCCTTTCGCAAAGCCCCTCAATGATTTCTTTGTCAAACATTTTTTTTGGATCCACCTTGTGAACCACATCATATTTTGTTTCTCTTCATCACTATATTTCTCCGCACCAACTATACGTGAAAGTATGTTCAGTTTCAAATCACACCCTCCTAATATTACCTCTACTCCACCACATGTATTCAATCAATATTATGTTTTAGAAGACCCGCTTCTACCTTTTGGCATCATAGTCCCGACATCTCCAACTTTTATTCAACTTCCCCACCGAACATGCGTCTGGATTTGAACTACAATCATCTCTGATCGCAAAAAAACTCATCATTTTAGCTTCTCCCACGAAGCAAAAACCCACACAAATTCACCTCCTCGACGCCCAAGTAGTCAAATGTCCCCCCGGGCATAGCTCAACCGGTGAAGAGTGCAGTTTCGTTGCCAAAAGGTTATCAGTCTGAGTCCTATGTTTGACATTGGATAAAAATGTACTTGATGCAAACAATATTGGACACCTTTAATTTGGAACTGTAGCCCACATGTTCCAAGATGGATGTGTGTCGAGAAATTCTAGATCATCAAAAAAACCCCAAAGAAACAGTTAAAGTAGTCCAAACGTTTCAAAACTTCTAACAACCACCGCATCGGTATCCTAAACCTCCCAAGTCCCAACCCCACCAATCCCACCCCACCATTCCCAATCTTAAGCTCACCCGCGGCGCACCCTACCGCGCCCGCCTAAACCCTAGAAGACTCTTCTAGAACCATCCCTACTCCTCAAAACCCACTCCAAACCCTCCATTTCGACCTCCGTCACCTCCCCAAACCCTAGAATCCAACTCCGCCATGTACCGCGCCGCCTCCGCCCTCGCCTCCAAGGCCCGGTAAGTACCCCCATTCCCCTTTCGTCGCCTCATTCGATCCGTTTCCGTTCCGGTTTCTGAGGTTTGCGTGGTTTGTTGTAGGATCGCCGGAACTCGTGCTCGGCAGGTGAGGATCTGGGTTGGAGTGTGGGTTTTGGGGTTTTTGGGGTGTAAAGGTGTGATCTTTGGTGGGATTTGTGTGTTTTGTAGATCGGGAGTAGGTTCGGATCGAGCAGGAACTATGCCGCGAAGGATATTCGGTTTGGGGTCGAGGCGCGTGCGTTGATGCTCAAGGGTGTTGAGGAGCTCTCTGATGCTGTTAAAGTCACCATGGGACCTAAGGTGATGATGCGCTTTTCAATTTTTTATTTTGTTTTGAAGTTTTGGAACTTGAAAATGAAGTATTTTGATTAGGAGAAGTGTGTGTTTTGAGGAAATCCGGCTTTTAGAAACTAGAGGTGTTTGTTGTTACTCCGGCCATCTGTGTGATGTTTGTAGTTATATTGTGCTTGATGGGAAGGCGAATGTGATGCCGCGTTGCTTGTCTTACAACCCTACAATGTCTTGCTATGTTGTAAATCGGTTTCTTTTAGAAGTTCATTTTCCTGTTTGGTTGTTTCCATTTAACAATAGGATTAGGTGGGTGTTATTACTCCGGTCATCGGAGTGATGTTTGTAGTTATCCTTGTGGTTGATTGGAAGACGAATGTGGTGTGACATTGTTTGTCTTACAACAAACTCCACAATGTTTGCTATGTGATGTAAATGGGTTTCTTTTAGAAGTTCATTTTTGTGTTTGGTTGTTTCCATTTAACAATAGGATTAGGTGGTTGTTGTTACCCCGGTCATCGGTGTGATGTTTGTAATTATCCCTTTGGTTGATTGGAATACTGAATGTGGTGTGGCATTCTCCATGATGTCTTGCTATGTGGTGTAAATGGGTTTCTTTTAGAAGTTCATTGTTGTGTTTGGTTGTTATATTAACATTAGGACTAGGTGGTTGAGTGGGTCAATTCATTTCCTAGTTTGATTTGGGGGTACTTTGTGATGTTCATGTGGCGTGTCGTGAATGGACTATTATTCAATATATCTGGTTTATGTACTTTAAGGTCTTCAAATTCAATTAATATACTTCATACTTCCTGGCTTCCTGCTTTTGAAATGTAATTCTGTCCCTTTTTTATATGTAGAACTTGTTTTTAGAAGGCATTATCTAATAAAAAAGAGTAAACAAGGAATGCAGTTATATGATACCAATTTCTTTATGTTTTATCTTGGGGTGAAGATTATTGAATCTTAGAACTAAAAAAGGTAAATGATATGTAGCAAATCCATTTGAAGATTTCAATTTTCTTCCTTTGACATGTCCAGTCCTGATGGCTCCTATGAGTGATAAGTGTATGACATGCATGTTCATCTTAGGGTTTGATTGGTACCCAGAAAAACTCTAAGTGGAGAACTGAATTTCCTAAATGACTTACGGGTGATTGGTAGTTTGAAGAATTTTCAAAAATCGTGGAACTTGTGTTTCAGGAGAAATTCCATGACTTAAAAATACATATTTAGAGTGTCTTTTCCAACCTTTACTCTAAAATGACGTGAAGTCATGGAAGTGAAGTTTTAGACTCCCTCCACTTCCTAGGTACCAATCACACCCTTACATGGAAGTATGGTCAAGCCTTTTGATGTATTTTTATTGGACGATGACTACATTAATTTTTTTATTGAATCCCTAGTGTTGTAAGATGATAATCCCTTGGCAAGGATTTAGGGATTCACATGAAAAAATAAGTTTTCATCGAAGGAACAATAGGAACTTAATTGATGTTATAGTTTTATGCATTCAAATGAAAAAGAGAGAGTATCATAGTTGGATTTTTTAACTCACTCGTTGGGATGCCCTTGTTTTGTAAACATTTCATGTGATTACACACCAAGGAACGCGTTTAGGAACTAACCATCAAAGTTAAAAAATCAAAATTGTATTATGTTCAATTTCAATCACCTCCTTTAGTTATAAGTTAATATTGATTGATTGTATCTCTCTAGAGCTATGTAAGATTGGGCATGTAAATACCACCCAGGCTTTGCGACGAGCCGACGATGTTTGTTTTGAATTTCAAGCTCACAAAATGTCATATATTATTATTTTATTCTACCTTGATTCCCTTGATTTTGTAGTGTTGGTTGATGCATCCATCTAGCAATATTGAATCTGCAGTTTTCTTCAAATTTTAACTTGCATTTTATGAAACTAGGGCCGCAATGTTGTCATAGAGCAAAGCTTTGGTGCACCAAAGGTAACTAAAGATGGTGTGACTGTTGCAAAGAGTGTTGAATTTAAGGACAGGATCAAGAATATGGGAGCTAGCCTAGTGAAACAGGTTGCTAATGCAACTAATGATGTTGCTGGTGATGGTATGTTCCATATATTTCCTATTCGACATTTTGCTGATGCTTGCGTCTGATGCCCAAACCTCAACTATCCTGTCAGAAGTTGCTACTATTTCTTTGATGCATATGATTTTTTTATCAAGCTGAGTAAAAAACTGCTGCTTAATAAATAATTTCTATCAAAATATGCAAAGTGGTCTTTGAGTCCAATCTATACCATCTCAAATTCTCAAGTGTTCATGCATCAACAAATATGGAAATGAATATGATCTATTTATTAATCAGTTTTTAACAAATATATTAATTATGTTACTATCCGTGTGATTCCACGTCTTACGTATATGTGTTTTCTTGCTATAGTGGAGAAATGATAATCACTATTGGTCTTTGTGTCAATGCTGATAATCACTATTGGGATATTTTCCCAATGTGTGTACTTTCAACTGAAGTTTGAGTGACATGCTGTCCGCTTGTTGTAAATGTGCCACAATCGCTAATGCTAGCTTACATTCCAGTATATTATTTATTTTCTGTGTTATATATATTATTTTCATATTTTCAGCAATTTTTAGGAGCAATGATTGTTCATGCTATTGTTTGTAGTTATGGATTCATCATTCATTGATCTGACGTTCTGTCATGTGTAATTACAGGTACTACATGTGCTACTATCCTCACTCGAGCTATATTAGCTGAAGGATGCAAGTCAGTTGCAGCTGGGATGAATGCAATGGATTTAAGACGGGGGATTTCGATGGCAGTTGATAATGTCGTGACCCATCTTAAAAGTAGGGCTCGCATGATCAGCACGTCTGAGGAGATAGCACAGGTTTTTTTATTCTATTGTATTTGCTGTAATAACTTTAAACTGCCAAGAACATTATTTTAGATGTATTCTAATAGAAAACAAAAATATCTGAATGACTATTCCCATTTTCATCTGGAAAGGTTGGTACTATATCTGCTAATGGTGAACGAGAAATTGGTGAACTAATTGCCAAGGCCATGGAGAAGGTCGGCAAGGAGGGAGTCATCACAATCTCTGTAAGTTTGTACTTCTAGTTCTCTACTACCGTATCATAATCTCTAGCTCTTTCAATTGGAAGGGGATGACTTGTTGTTGTCTTGTTTGCTTATCACCTTTACAATCTTTTATCCAGGATGGCAAAACTCTTGACAATGAACTGGAAGTTGTTGAAGGAATGAAGCTTGACAGAGGCTATATTTCTCCATACTTCATCACCAACCAGAAGAATCAGAAATGCGTTAGTACTCGTTTTCTCAAGAAAATGTCACTTGTGGATTTCTTTTTCTGGATTATTTTTTGATCGATATCGAGTTGTTTATTTTCTCGTACAGGAGCTTGACGATCCTCTTATTTTAATTCATGAGAAGAAGATTTCGAGCATGCAGGCAGTTGTTAAAGTTCTTGAAATGGCCTTAAAGGTACGCCCCTTTTGAATCCTTTAGGGAGGTATGTAACAGAGTTTTTCAAAGTCTTGATAATAAGTATATCTACTTCGTAACCATCTTTCATTGTATCTACAGAAACAAAGACCTCTTCTGATCGTTGCTGAAGATATTGAGAGCGAAGCACTTGCGACTTTAATCTTGAATAAGCTTCGAGCTGGAATTAAGGTCTGCTTTTATTCTGCAATCTGATACATTTCAAATATATATACATACACATTTTATGACAGTTTTTAATGTTACTTTAGGTTTGTGCTATCAAAGCTCCAGGTTTTGGAGAAAATAGAAAATCCAATTTACAAGATCTGGCTACTCTAACTGGTGGCGAGGTGGGTCTCTACACTATGGTCCAGCTTCTTGGTGTTTGTGAAATTTTATTATTATAACATATATCTTGGTGTTACAGGTCATAACTGAAGAACTTGGCCTGAATATTGATAAGATGGAACCAGAAATGCTTGGGAGTTGCAAAAAGGTTCTACATGGCACTCAAATTTATTTCTGGCCTGTTGTGTTTATAGATACTTTTATGGTTATAAATAACCTATTTATGTGATTTGTTACAATGATTATGGAATATTGCACGCCACATTGTTCATATCATTGTTTCTTGAATATCTTTTGGTCTGCATCGTCCATATTTCAGGTAACTGTTTCTAAAGATGACACTGTTGTTCTTGACGGGGCGGGTGATAAAAAATCTATTGAAGAACGATGTGAGCAGGTTTGTTTGTTTATGATGTTTTCTTTTACTCTGTTGATTTCTGATTAGTGCTGTGTTCTTACAATTGTTTCTGTGAGACCAACAGCTGAGATCTGCAATCGAGGCAAGTACTTCTGATTATGACAGGGAAAAGTTGCAAGAAAGATTGGGAAAACTCTCTGGTGGTGTTGCCGTTCTAAAGGTACAGTATTTTGATCTCTGTACAATTGGGGTAATTGGTGTGTACTCTAGTTTCAGGTCTTGTTTTACACTAACAAAAATGATTCTGGTGCTGGGTTCTTCATCAACCCATGTAGTTTGGCTGCCTACTGATCAGCAGTACATTTTGGAGTTCTAATGACTGGGTACCTTATGTGGGTTCTGGGACACTTTTCAGATTGGAGGTGCAAGTGAGGCAGAAGTTAGTGAGAAAAAGGACAGAGTCACAGATGCTTTGAATGCAACCAAAGCAGCAGTTGAAGAGGGGATTGTCCCTGGTGGTGGTGTTGCCCTACTTTACGCGTCTAGGGAACTTGATAAGTTGCAGACCGCAAACTTCGATCAGAAGATTGGTGTTCAAATTATTCAGAATGCCTTGAAGGTATTTCAGTAATCAAAAGCGAGGTTATATTTTTTTCTGCATCAATTCTAGTCACGCTTTTAATGTTATTTATCGACTGTTAATTTGATAGACACCAGTACACACAATCGCATCAAATGCTGGAGTTGAGGGTGCTGTTGTTGTGGGTAAATTGTTGGAGCAAGATAACCTTGATCTTGGGTATGATGCTGCGAAAGGTAGACAGTACATTTCTATTTTTCGGTATCCTAAACCTGAATTCTTATCAACTGTTTCTGATCTCTTATGTCTGCTTCTTGTGAATAGGTGAATATGTAGATATGGTCAAATCTGGTATCATTGATCCATTGAAAGTTATCAGGACTGCCTTGCTTGACGCAGCAAGGTAAATTTCTCAACCACATCCATCAAATTGGGAACATTCAACCTATAATCCATTCTGATCAAAGTTCAGATTGTAGTGAAGAATTCAATTGTTTCTCTTTGTGAAAGACAGTTTTCTATTTCATTCTCACCTCTAATCTTGCGTCTGTTGAGCAGTGTCTCTTCTTTGATGACCACGACGGAGGCTGTTGTGGTGGAACTTCCCAAGGACGAGAAGGATGCTCCACCGATGGGAGGAGGAATGGGCGGGATGGATTATTAACCTTATAGATGTTCTGAATTGCATATTTGGTAATATGTATGTCATGGTGGGGTAGAGTTCACCGTTTTCTTTCATCGCAGTCTCTATTGCTTAGGCTGCAATCATTTTAGGAGCTTAGTACATTTTGGAGAGGAAAAACTCTTCTTTCAAAGGAATTTTGTTTCCGGTTGAGGAGTGAGGACCGGTACTTAATTCGTAACAAGCGGCTTTCTTAGTGTTCCTGCAATAATAATTGAAAAATAAGACAAACAATTAACTTATTTGGTCTTTGAAAGTCCACATTTTTCAAATCACCTTTTGCCGCTCCTTGTGTCTTGTAGTCTTTCATGTTTTTGTCTGATGTTTGGGTATTGCTTGACTTCTAATTTTATCGTCTTTGGTTAGGATCCAATCCAGTTTAACCGCTCTTCCGCTCGTCAGTAGACAAATTGATGTTTAAATATTCATATATGTTGAAAATGGATTTTCTGCATGCCAATAGCAAGATAAGTTGATGAATAATTCACTTAATTACTACTTCAAGAGTATTTATTTATTCACTTACAAGTATAATGCCTAATCAAACCCCAAATCAAACGAACCAACTAATGTCAACTTTTTTGGAATAAAATTCCTTGCACCACGCACTGTTCCACCCATATGATGTTGAGAAAGAAGTAACTAAATCTCAATCCAACCTTGCTGTAGTATGTTTAAATAGAATTGCTTTTAGGCAAATACTGATCTAAAACCAATTTTGAATCTAAAAATAAGATCATCATTCTTAAATCCTGCAATTAACAAATAAATTGGCAAAATCCATACCCAGTTAGACAACATAAGAGTACGAAATATAAAAAAAAAACCCAGGAAGACAAGGAAAGCTCTAGAGAAAAGGTGTGATCATATTGGCAAAGTTTTGATGGTATAAATAACATGAAAATGGGAGAAATTGAGATATTGGAGAAATTAGACAAATTCTTATCGGGTGAATCATGTTTTTTGGTTAACGATTCTACTCAAGTTGTTCATACGACGGGAATGGTTCTTCTCACTCGTCCATCACATAACGCGTTTACCTATTACAGCTTTATGATCAACATATAACAGTTTATAGAACACCAGCACACACAAGATGCTTTCAAATTGGATCATGATAAAATTCTAGATAACCTCCATTTTATACCTCCGATATTTGTTGTAAACCTCAAACATAAATACCAGATAACGAAAAGAAATATATGAACAATATTTAAGAAAATAGTTCATTAATTATGAGCTAATGTAGAAGTAAATAAACATGTAAAAAAAGCTCTATTTCTATATCAATTATTATCTACCAAAATGAAACTGCACACGAAATACATATGTATAATTCTTGCGTTAGTAATTGCAATAAAGAAGAAGGCATGAAGACCAAGCAATCCTACAAAAACAAACTTGCTTAAAGGATTCGTATTTTCTCTTGCCCCGAGCTGATGTTGGTGGCATATTAAACTAAGTTGCATCTTGATTAGCTCATTGTGGTGATGACTAAAATAGTTAACAAGTCACGAGTACTTCTAGAAGCTCTTTTATTCTTTTCAAAAACATCATCAATCACCTGAGAACTAAAAAAGTAGCACACAAAATACATATACACACACTTAAATAAATGAATTTATCAGAATATCACTTCATTTTGAATATTGATACACCCAGACATTGTTAGATCTTTGTAACAGACAGACATCCCTTTTGAACTTTGAGTATATTCTTTGTTGTAATAATCATTCTTCCATGTATGATGTATCTACAAAATTATGATCCATGTAATAGTTAATTTCTTTTTATTCCCATGAATGTCCCTTAAAAATTTGCAACTTGGTTTCACAACATGGTTAATATCCTTGAGGAATCAGAGCCAAGAGAGATGTGGCATTATCTACAACAAAGAGATAGAGTGGCCACATGGCATCCCACCATTGGCCAAAGCATACCACAAGCCCTTCCACTCTTTTGCTCTTGATCTTTGCCTATTCAAAAACCACCACCACTCATCATCCAATTACACCAACCAAGCTAAGCAGAGGTGAGCTTCCAATGGCATCTAGCTTTGTACTTAGCTCTAGCATCACCACCACTAAATCTGCGGCCCGGAATTCCGTCTTTTCCCCGAAAAATGGCTCGAATTCTAGGAGATCATTGATCGTCCGGGCGGCCGATGAGACCCCTTCAGAGGCCCCTCCTGCGGCAGCACCGGCTACCGCCGCTGCTGCCGAGGCACCCAAGGCCAAGGCCAAGCCCAAGCCACCACCAATTGGGCCCAAGAGAGGAACCAAGGTAGTTAAATGCTTATATTACATGCTTTTATTCTAGTTCTAACTAAACCTCAACATGCAACTTGTTTTACCGAGACAAGACCCTTAGTCTTGAATCTTCAAAGGTTAAGAATATATCTGCTGAGCTAATCCCATTTCGTTTTTAAATTATTGTGATCGGAGTTATTAATGTTCATAGCTACTTTAAGGGAGTTGAGGTACAACCTCCTTATATATTGCAAAAAAACATGTCCTAGGTTGGTTATTAGTTGGCTGAAAGGATTCGTGTGTTTCTAAAATCTTTTCATTGACTCCAAGATTACTGTGTCAGGTCAAGATCCTAAGGAGGGAATCTTACTGGTACAATGGGATAGGATCAGTTGTTGCTGTTGATCAGGTCAGAATCCATTGAAATCACTACTTTGTTTTTTTTTTTTTTTTTTACATCCTTTCTGATTATTGATATAGAATTTCTTCGGATTTGACGAAACTATAGGACCCGGCCACTCGCTACCCAGTTGTGGTTCGATTCACCAAGGTCAACTACGCCAACATCTCGACCAACAACTATGCTCTCGATGAGATCAAGGAAGTCAGCTGAGTTGGTGGATGTGTGGGAGCTGTTCCTTCCATGTAATATTTTGAATATGTAATAGTGTAAGCACTTCTGGGTTTGTATGATATGTATCACCACTGTTGTTATAACTTCTTGTTCTTTGAAGTACAAATCATTCACATACTGCTCGTCACTTTTGTTAAGTGCCTGAATTGGTACTAATGAAATTCCCCTTTTTAGTTAGTTTGTAAGATGGAATTGTTATTCATCAGAATTTGCTTGCTAGCCTATATGATGTTCAGGAAACAAATTAACTGGGACAACTTTGGGTGGTAAAAATGAAGCCTTTTTGACATAATAGGACTGCCTTTGAGATTCACTATAGAGAGAATGCCTATTCAGGGAGTTTTAATTCAAAGGCTATGTTGGTTTCATCATGAGCACTGCTGAGCAATAAGGAACAAGAAATGTTCCATGTGAAAGAGAATTAACACTCAAAAAAGCTAAGTTGGTTATTGGAGAGAAATAAAAAATAAGAACGTCCAATTCAAGTTCAGTTTTACAAGAACTAGACCTGCTTTTGGCTGACATTTGTTAAAATTGAGAGTAAAATGCACACACCTGAACAGACATTAGTACATCACCCATTTTTCAGTTCTGATTTGAGGAAGTAATATCACTATCAGTTATCATGTCACCACAACAAAATCTTCAATTTAACACCAAAATATTAATGAACTGAACTTTGCCTGAGTTTTCACCAGAAAGGAAAGAGTGGTTCTGTTCCTTATGGGTGGCCAACGGTTGACCCTTACATAATGCTCCGTGTTCTGACCGTCATCCACGAAGCTGGTCACAGTTGAATATTTGCTCTCATGAGTACTCCAGACTCCATCGATTGGATCTGCAGTTTGACAACCAAAACGATCGAAATAGCGACGTATTGGTGGACCAGTGCCCATAAATGATGGGTCCAGATTAAGCCTATAAGATGGTGCTTCCCGTGAAATTTGAAACAAACCATCAGGCTACATTTATATGGTCTCAGATCTTACATGTCAAATTCAAGACCAATAAAACATTAACAGGTCTTCTTATTAAAAAAAGATTCAACAAATCTTCAGGCTTTAGAATTTAGATGCACTCCTTAGTTGTCTATTTACAAGTTTTAAAGTTATTTTTTGTTTCAAGATTTTGTTGATTGAGTTTGAGGACTGATATTAGAAACAATCAGCTTTCCAGAAGTTCTTGTACTTCATGATGAAAGTCCAGGATCTTTTCTTAGTTAGCAGAATGTTATATCTTCCAAGGATCAATTCGGTGAACTCGAGTTGAGGGACAAATTTTATTACCTCACACACACACACAACGAGACCTCAACATAGAAAGGACAAAATCTCGACATAGAAAGAACAACCCACCAAGACAAGAATGACCGACCCAATTGTTAAAAAAGACAAAATCATACTTAAAAAGTACAAATCGGTACTTAAAATGATAAACACATACTTAAAAGGACAAACTACTATTTAAAAAGGACAAACCATACATTAAAAAAGACAAACTCCTATGTTAAAAAGGACAAACATAGATGTTAAAAGAGACACTTATATGTTTAAAATGACAAAATACGAACTCTTCATTTTACCTTTATATACGAAGGTTGTAGGAGAAACCAAAAGTTATGTTGAGAAAAGTAAAAGTTGTATGTGAAACCAAACGTTGCAGTGAGAAAAGTAATGTTGCATTGAGAAACTAAATGTTGCATGTGACACAAACATATTATTAAATGAATTTCTCTGCTGACTGGACTACATACTGAACTGACCACGTCAGGCGCGTCTCGGACGCCCACGTCGTGTATCACGATCCATGTAAAAAATAACATTTTCTCGATCAAGCACGAGACAATGAAATCTTGATACCAACCAACTTATCAACCGCTTGTCATTTCAAACAACATAGCACAATAAATAGCAACAAAACCCCTACATTACTTGAGAATTTCATTTTTAGAAGAAAAACACCATGGGCTCCTGTTGAATTGTAAAGTTGGAAAATAAGATTTTCTCACTCACTTTAGTCTCATGTTGAGAATTTGAGAAGTGGAGAAAAGTTTATGTACCTAGACTTGACACAAACACGCCTTTGACAAAGAATTGATTTGAAATTACAAATTGTGTGAATATAAAAGACCATATTGTCAACTTGAAAATATATATTCTTCTTGCCTTACGGATTTCTGTAACCACCATCTCGCCCATCTTCTCCATCGTTCTGAAGCGATCTGTTATCCAAGTTTCGATTTGTTCTTGAGGTTAGTCAGAGTCAGTGTGCGACGAAGACGTTGTGATTTTTCTATCATGGAGGAATCTGACAACGATGGTTTAGTCGAGGTGTTTTTTGTTCATAACTTGTATTTATTTTTGTTATTTTGTCATCATGGATTTGTTGGTTGATTTTGTTTGGATTGAACTTGGGATGTTAATCAACATAGCCACGGAGGGAGGAAGTTTGGAGTTGGGTGGTGGTCGGAGAGTGGGAGATTTTTTGGTTTATATTCAAAGGTGTTGTAAATTGCACCTTGTCTCGTCGCATATCGTGGCTGTTTGTGATCAACGCCGTAGGATCTACTACTCTTACGATTTTATCCCAAAATTTTATGCTTCTACTTTGGTTGTTGAACACATTCTTTTTCGTCTTAAACACTCATCTCTTTTTTAAAACTAATTACCTTGAAGCTAGCACCAACAAAATTTCTTACTTACCTCGTAAAAGCTGATCCTCCCTCAATCATGCCAATTTTTTAGTGTTTGGCATGACGTTACTATTTTTTTTACTTTCCAAAAGCTAGTGTTTAGAGTGTAGTTGTAAACTTGTAATTAACTTAAAAATTTAATGTCCAACGTAAGAATAGTCTTGATGGTCAAGTGGCATGCAGAAATGACATTTTTAGATATCTATGGCTGATACTTAAAAAAAGGGAGATCAACGAAGATTTTAGCCATACGATTAGACCATAGTTGATAAAATGACGACAAGTCTCATGTGTCTTTGTAATAGAAGATCAATTTCAAGTTAAAATGATTTTTTATAGAACTACTATAAGACCTACAATGTTGTATGATGCAGAATGTTAGGTTATGAAAAAATAATATTTGCAAAAGATGAGCGTAATTAAAATAGAGATGTTGTGGTGAATGTGTTGACATATGCATATGAATGTATTAGAAATGAAGATATTCTTGAAAGAGTTGGAATTGCCTCAATGGAGGAAATATATATATGCCATGTAAGTAAGATCGGTAGAAATTATAGAATACACTGAACTTTATGAAATTCACTCAACTTTGCAATAAAAGTAAGACATTACCCTCTAGATTCTTGAACTATGGAGGTGAAGTGATAGCTTATTTTTTTTTTTACCATTTGAAACATAGATTTTTTTTTTTGTTTTCTCAACTATTGAAAGCCCCCTCCACTCCTCCCCATCAAAGCTTTGTCAAGAAGATGGTAGTAAGGATTGTGATATTATAATTTTACATTAGTTTTACTTTAGAACCATTTAGTTATTTATTCCAATTGAAAATTTAGCAAAGTTACTTCAGCATCATTTAGCCATTTCAAGTTAAAAGACTTAAAAGAGTTGAAAACGTAATTTTAAGCACGAAAGTTGAAGGGTATCGTTAATATTTAAAGGGATCATTGAATTTTTTTTTATCACGTGAACTCGACATACATATTCATACAAGTTTGTGGTACTAACGAAACAAATATCTGTGTAAATGTCATGATGATCAACTAGACTTTTGCAATAACCAACCACCAAGTGATGAGGGATGAAAACTAATCCCCTACGGTCTAGTGGAAATACCGTAGTTCTCAATTCCCTTTAAAGATTATTTCACATACATCCTCTGGCCGGGACAAGATGTTAGTTGGGAGGTAAGGGTGTGCAAAACTCGGTCCGGATTTCGGTCTGGATTTTTGAATTTTTTTGTTTCTGGTCCAGTCTTATCCGAACTGGTCCGGTTTTTGTTTTTTTATATTAAAATTTTCGGTCCGGTCTTCTGTCCAAACCAATCCGGTCCGGATTCTCACCCGTCTTGGAGGAGCCAAATTTCGGAGGCAAGCACAATTTTATCCAAAAAAGGGGATGCAAATGCAAATTGCCACCTATTTTCAGCGCGGTGGAGAATCATAGTCCTCAGAAGCCCGACGCCACTCTCGAACTCGTCTCCAACCATGGCTTCCGTCTCCCCAATCCTCTCCGCCCTCGTCTCCTCGAACCCTAATTCCCCTTTCCGAACCCTAATCCTCCTCCCCAAGCCCCTACTCCTCCGATTCCCCGCTCCCGGTTCGTCGGGAACAAGGCGCGTCTCTCGCGTCACTTGCTCCGCCGCCAACAAGCCCTCCTCGTCGGAGATCAGGTAAGTCTACGATCCCGGTTTGGAGTTTTTGGTGGTGGAATGTGATCGGAGAAGTTGATTAGGTAAGTGCATTTCGTGTTGTTGGTTTGTGATCTGGTGGTTTGGTTGGTGTGGTGGAAGTGGAGAATTGGGAAATTGAGCGAACGATAGAGGAATTTTCGTTGAAATACAAGTTTTTAAGTCGCGGAACTTTATTCATAAGGCCCTGTGTAATAACGTCCTGTCCCCGAAGTCCGAACCCGAGTCTGGTATGTCATCGTATACGAGTTCACTGTCGCACAACACATTCCTGAACTTTCCACAAAACTTAAACCCGTTAGGTGTTCTGGTAGTAGACTCATGTTATTGTATCCCACGCTACTAAAAACTCTGGGGTGTTACACTTTGGTTGGGGTTTAGGAGCCGATCGGAGGGAGACAATTCGTGTAATGGAATTCCTCAACTAGATGGATTAATGGCTTTGTCAGAACTTAAGTTATTGGATTTTTTTTCAAGAGTTTTCTTGCAAATCAAATTATTTCTGGTGAGTCAAATATCAAACTTTTTTTTTGCCATTTTGGATTGAAATGGTCTAAATCAAAATGACTCTCTAAATTGTATTCATTTCTTATTTATTGTGAAATGGTGGACAATTTATAATGCACGGAATCAAATAGGACAATTAGAAACAACTTCTTTGCTCATTAGACTATTAGAGGTATGGTCGTGTTCTTTCGACCCCCCTACTTACTCACGCAGGAGCCTCTTTTGAGGCATTAGGGGTAATGTTGATGTTGTTTTTGGTAAATCAAACAACCATTTTAGATGTCAAATTCCACACTTCCTTGACATTTTCATGCCAACAATACCACCATTAGATGTTGGAGATTGGAAGTGTGTTGGCATTTGATATTGCAAGATGAAATGTTGTGGGAAGAAGGATTTTGATCGTCAACGGATACAAATGCAAATGTTTGACCTATTGGTTTTGTGCATTTGTCCTCTGATTTACGTGTAGAAATTGGTGTGCGCAGCAATAAAGACATGGTTTGTGTTTTAGAGCAAGGTTCAAAATATGCAATATTTGGCAGGTGATGTTATGTTAAAGAGTAGATATGGCATACGGCACATGTTGAAAAGCATTAGGTATAAGATATTACTAACTTTAAAAATATAAATAAAATAAAATTTTACCTTACATTATAAACCAAACTTGTATATGTGCCTGTACTATATGTACATAATATTAGTTAATTACATTTGCAAATCCAAGTTAAACACAAGACTTGTAGAAACATAGCATCACTGCATATCTACTAGAAAGTATAACGTTTAATATGGTCACCATAAAAATATAATCAACCATCACAATCACTCCATCAAAACCGGATACTATGAATTTTTTTATCAGTAATACTATGGACATTACCATCAATCTTATTATATAAGTTTATATTTTACTTGTAACAAAATCCAAAAAATGAAAAATAAGCATTAAGCTCAATTAGGCTGTGTCGTGTATGTAACCTATTTGGATGCATATGGGATTTCATTTATGACCCATGTAGGTGAGTATGCGTTCCAAATGTTAAAAGACCAAACATGTGATATAAAGAGTCACTTAAACAACAAATTATATGTAGTATTTGAGGTTCATACCAGTTCTAATTTGTTATCTTGTGGAACATCATATACAAGGTGCATACATCCCAGAAAAGTCATAGACATGATGCATACATGATTAATATTAAAACCATCTAAATACAAGACATGTCACTCCTTGATTTATACCTCATGAATTTCTAAATGGTTGCTTTGCGCCTGGTCAAATATTTTAGCAAGTCTAGGGACATATATTGGTGTATTTACTGAATCACATTTGGCCTACCAATCTAAGCTTGGATAGGGAAATTATGTCCTTCATCCATGGGACTAAATAAATGGATTAGTCAAGCATCAATAAACTTATCCATATATGAAATCATATTGACTTGTTGCAAAGGTGAGCTATAGATTTCCAATCAAGATTGATTCTTTTGGATCATTAATAGATTGATAAAAGGAGGGATGAAGGGAATCAAGATTGAAATAATTTTGCTTGGATGCAGACTGAACTAAAAGTCTAAAGCCCAAAATTCTCATTAGCTTGACTTTTGTCCATTCAAAATTGAGATCTTTGTAAAGTTTGATCCAAACTTGCCATACCTGGTGATGGTTATTGCCTGATCGCATCGGCTTCTGTTTCAGTTGCGAGTGGTCATCTTCAACGCACCATGTTTAGGTACTAATACTATTAATACATAGTGCCAGCGGTCTAAAACACATAATGAAAATAATCTTTTACTTTTCAATCTTCACTATGTTTTATCTCATCAAACAATAACAAAATTGCCTTCAACCATCCGTCTGCCATATGTTCCCTAGCCAACTGCAACAGAGAATTGATTTGTTGGCACCTTTATAAGTTGACTGAGTAAGATTAAATTCAAATTCAGATTGAGTCAATGGCTTATGTTAAAGGGCAATCCTGGTGCACACATGGCTTCACACTTTGCAACGGTTAGTGAAGGCTGTTTCGTCAGCAGCCTTTCCTATGTATTTGGCAAAAATTATTTTTCCGTGCCTTCAATACAGGACCTTTTGGTTACAAACTTGTGGTTTTATCACTCAATAGATTTTTTAAGCTAAAAAGTTATGTTATACTTCACTTTTTTGTGTGTGGTTATGTTGTTCCATTTTGGCATATCGTCAGATGATAATGAATATATTAATGTAGGTTTTGCTGTTATCCAATTTTCATTTATTCTTCAGCTCAACAGCCCGGATACGGAGTGAAGTTTTATCTCCTTTCCGCACCCTCCGGATGTTCTTTTATCTTGCTTTTATTGCAAGTGCTGGGCTTGGCAGTTTAATAGCTACAACACAGCTAATAGGTGCGTTGGCAAATGCATCAAGATCGGCAGATGTCCCAGAGATATTAAAAGGGCTCGGTGTAGACTTGGGGGCTGTTTTGATTTTTGCATTTCTTTATTCAAGAGATAACAATGCTAAGAACGCACAGTTGGCAAGGCTATCAAGAGAAGAAAACCTTTCAATCCTAAAGATGCGTATTGATGATAAAAGGGTTATTTCTGTTAGTGATCTGAGGGGTATAGCACGCCTTGTTATCCTTGCGGGTCCGGCATCTTTCATTTCTGAATCGTTTCAGCGCTGTAGGCCTTTTATTGGTAACCTTCTTGAGCGAGGGGTCCTTGTAGTTCCATTTGCCACAGATAATGAAACCCTCACCTTTGCTTTTGAAGAAAGCGAAGATGTGCCTAACAATGAAAGAAATAAACGGCTCTGGCAACTACGACCTCTTTATACTTCAGAATGGTCCAGGTATGATTTCTAAGAAATCTGAACTGCTTACTGTTTCAAGTTTACCTTGTATTACTGACCTGTTCCTGTGATTATAGGTGGTTAGATGAGCAAAAGAAACTGGCTAAGGTTTCCCCTGATTCTCCAGTGTAAGCATTCTAATATGTTTTCCTCTTACTGTATGTCTCTCAGTTTGTCTACAAAGTATATGCCATTTCCTTGTGCTTTACTTAATAATATCAAGAGGATCCTTGAAAATATAAATCCAATAAGCTGCCAAATTTTTTGGCTCAAAGATTGGTTAACATTGGCTACTTTTGTAATTGCAAGCTAAGTCTTCCTTGTGTGTTGGTTATTCAATCAGCATTTTTTTGGTAACCTCACGTTGTCAGTTTGCTTATTCAATCAGCATTTTGCATTGCTGAACGCCGTTAAATCTGTCTTTACCTGAGTCATTAGCCTACATCTTCTCCAATGATCATATTTTCCCTTTTTTTTCTACACGAACCCGACCTGCTACTGACTGACTCATGAGCTTTTATGCTAATAGCCCCTAAACCTTTTACTTTGACTACCTTATAGTCCATTCAAGATTTAAAAAAAAGCTATTATTGTTGCAAATGACACCATCAAAATCGTGCTACTTGGTTGCATGTGCCTATTCTCCAAATGTGTGGGCTTACTTAATAGAATAAATTTGCATCAAGAGTTTCTTCATTGTGCAGGTACCTATCTTTACGCATGGATGGTCGTGTACGTGGGAGTGGTGTCGGTTATCCTCCTTGGAACGCTTTTGTAGCTCAGTTACCCCCTGTTAAGGGACTCTGGTCAGGCCTTTTTGATGGTATGGATGGAAGGGTTCTCTAAAATTCCTTGAATTACTGTATATAAAAAGGTAAGCCTTAACCACAAGTCACACATCTCTATCAGTTTTGAATTCCATATCCAGTTCTCTCTACATGTTAGTGTTAAAAGCAGTACTCTGTTAAAGGAATTAAAGAAAATGAAATGAGATATTCACAGCTCCCATATCAAGATCTACATATTTTATTTGCCGTCTTTTCCACCAAAATTGGTTGCATATTTCCATATATAATGGGCTATGACGTAGTGGTTTAGTTAAAAATGTTGTATTATAAGCATCCAGAGGTGAAGGATATCCATTCCATTCTCTTTCTTCCAATTTTTTCTATCTTGGAAATTGTTGTTTGGAGTATTGCTACACATCCATGATCCATGGAATTCACATATGGGTACTAGTTGGAGAACTTAATCTATATTAATTTTCTTGACGTCTATTCTTAACAGTCAGTTGTAGCATTTCGATTGAAGTGATCTTATTTTGCTTCCTTTCTTTGCAATACGTGTTCTGAAATTGCTGTAGGTTTTATGATTATGGAACAACATTGCAATTGCTGCAATGCCCACTTTATGAACTATAAATGTCAACGACAAAGAGTCTTTCAGTTGAATCATTCTCAGGAATCAAGGCTAGAAAAAAAAGGAACCAGATCTTAGCTGTGTGCATTGTCCTCTCTTGTAATTATTTAATTTGGTGCAAGGAATGGTAAGAAAATTGGTTTAATTTGCTAATTTTTTTCCTCTCTGGTTGATATGCTGTGAAGTGTGTTGTATAATAGCTTATCACACAGCTTTGGGATTTTATATTTCGACCTAAGACTGATTACTTATATTACCTTTTAGTTTATTGTTTATGAAAATATTAATTTCAAAAAGTCTGGTGTTGGACACTTTGGAGCCTGTCGGAATATCTGAACTTTACACTGTAAATGGTTTGAAAGATCACCATATTAATTGCACTTATCCATATATTCCCGGCTGCCCATAAGAACTCTGAAATACTTTGAGTGCGTGCTAACGGGACAAGTGGGCAAGTACATGACAAAGATCGTCATGCTATTATAATTGCTGGTCAAAGACAAGCTTTTTGCCTTTATATCGGTTCTTTGATTCCAGGTAGCGAGTAAGATCTCTAAATTTGATTATAGTTTACGAAAATCAAGTATTTAATGACGATTACATAGCTATAACACATTAGATATTCTTAACATCATACAGTGTTGAAGGGCTTCATTTGTTGGTATTCGTCTAGCAGCCATTATTGGCGGATTTCGGTAACTGATTATATTTTAGGTTGTAGGAGTTAACTTGGGATTGCATTCCAACTAAAAATAACGGAGTTGTATCGTTTTTAAAGGATTTATTTGGAGGAAATCTCTTTGTGTTTAGTTACGTTACTTCAGTTTGAATTCCACTTGAATATGGAATTTCAAAATGCCTAATTACCATATTTGGTTGAGATTGTATTGGAATTTTTAAGTTCTTCGTGACATTTTCAAATTCTATCTTCATACAACATTTGTCAAAACCAATTCCATGCTAAAATGTGGAATTTCTAAATTCCACGTAACTTTTTGTTTACTTCAATCATTCAAATTAATACAAAACATTAATGTTATGTTAGGAATATGATTTTATGAACAATATTATATGATTTTTATGGTTTTGATACAATTCTGAATTGGGAAACTAGTAAAATATTATATAATTTTTTTGATGTAATTTTAAAGTAACATGCTTGTCCAACGTAGTAATACAATTGCGTCATTTTATAAAATTTGGGATTTGTAAATCACATTAATTGCAAATTCCACGGCATTTACAACTACCTCATCCGAATGCTACCTTAGATTAGATGAATCCTTCGTGGTACTTCAAAATTCCACATTTTTTCAAAAGGGGTTGATTTCGAAAAGATAATTTAGCTTTAGGCCATTTCAAATTGGTGCAAAACTATAATACTACGATTACATGTAGAATGTAAGTTTATATAGTTTGCCTACTGCTTTTGACTCATGTAAGTTGAAATAAGACTAAAAATTAAATTTACTCACGGTTATTTTTTATTATTGTCATTTAAAATTTATTAGTCCAATCAAGAAAAACACAAACTGCATCATTTATAATTCTTACAATTGTGGTTTCTGTCATTTCTAAATTGTAATTTCTGTCACCTGCAAATAGCATGTCTTGCTAACTGATCTGCAAAATTCATTTGATGTGGTAGAATGACCATTCCTTGTATACCTGTGGAAGTGGGAACATAATGTATCTTAGCTCCATTTGGCTTATCTGGAAGTGTTCCTTTGGTGTATTATTGTGATATTTATTAATGTCCAGCCGTATTATAATCATGCTCTACCTACCATCTCCTATCTATAGATTCTATACCACTTTTAATACTTGCAGTTGGAGGTTTACACAGAACATTACAACCTCACCACAATGAATGTCCATTTTCCAGGTCCGTGCTCTTCTCGACACCCTAACAAGTAACAATTTGGATAACCCTTCCATGTTTTAGAACTAATATTCCTGTTTAAGTTGAAACCAATTTTTCATTTCTTGTTGACTATACATCTCTGTTAAATAATCAACTCCAGCATCTCTCTGATTGTGATGATTTCTTATGATTGCCTTCTAATAGTTGGTTTATTAGATTCCAGATAAGCTGAACTGCTGAACTGAAGCCGGTGGGGGGTGGGGGCAGGTATTTAACTCAATATTTTGATAGACCAAGTTCCCCACTTCCTGCACAAGATTTGTCTTCATCCCTGAATAAAAGTAAGAATTCTGGTGGAGCCTGTGTCTCTAGTCTCTAGGTCCCATGTGGATCCATCCCTGTCCATACAAAACAACAATTAAGTTCATGTTTCAATCAAGATATTAGCATCTTTTCCAGCTCGTGAAACCTTCCTTGTAGACCTCAGACATTCCCCAGTTCTAGCTTGCACTTGCACTTGCACAACGTATCAGGTAAAATTATTGAGACCATCCAACATCAGCGCATGAAAAAAAAATCCGATAAAAAGTCCAAACTTAGTTATTGAATCCGTACATATTGTAGTCCCTCGTGTGACAAGACATCTGTTTCCAGCCATTTGCTCATTTGTTGTTTATTTTGAATGAAGTGAACATTCTGCCGACACTTCGCGATAAGGTGATATCGGCCCATCCCACATAAATACATAATCATCAAATTAGGTGCGCCATTATCTTTTTCTAACTGAACAAGTTGACCTCAGGCTCCACCTTTAGTATGTCCATTGAAAGTTTAATTATTTCTTCAAAGAACATGCTCTGACATGTATATTCCTGGAGATGACTGAAGTTCTGCGCGAGTTTATTTTTCTCGACTAATAAATATGGTTCTGAAAAAGAGCACAATTTTATTGAAACAAACTTCGGAAGTTTGACTGATTTTATCAATGTGAGTAATTCTGTATGTTGTAGAGAAAGGGTTATTAGGATGATGTATTGTTTTTGTGAAAAAGTAAGACTTAATACACTTTGCTACATATAAGCATTCTATTCAAATATACCGGACACTTGGCTGCCAAACTACTGTTGTAGATTGCATGCGTTTTGGGCTTTTTTGAATCTGAAGAAGTGCATTTCACTACCCATTGGAAATGGGGGTTTACAATTTGTGTGTGAAAGCTCAAACATAAATGCATTGGAGTCATTCTCCAAATCTTTTGGTATATGCGTTTATTGATGTTTGAATAAAATGCTTTACTTACATGGAGAGTGAATCCCAAGAATCCTAACAAGTTGTGGAGTTATATGAGCTCGTGATGTTTGAATAAAGCTCAACAAGTGGGGGGATCACGAGGTCTTATTGTGGCTTTGTGGTCCAATCTAGGAGATGTAGTAGTCCTCATGTGTACTGATGTGGACGAAAATAACAGTAAAATATATAATTTTGGATGGTTCTTTAGATGGTATTTCAACAAGTTGTGAAGGGCTAAACATACATAGGTACATGTGTGCACAAGCTTGGGTAGTTGGCATCTGCAATCAATTTCAAATTTATCGGATGGTCGAGTGTTACCAGCTGAACAGCTTGAACTTGTCTTTTACACTGCAATTTACATTTCAATTTCGTTTGTTGGGATTAGGGTGGCTCGAAAGAAGTTTTTATTTCCCCAAAAGACTGTGTGAATACAACTATATAGGTTAGGACAATCTATTAATTAAGTTATTATTACTAGGATCTGACCAATCATGACTCACCCTATGATCATCAATTGGTCCTGTCAATTATTGATAAAATTGAACATTCCACCCAAGGCTTCAAACTTTCGAAGATTCACTCACGGATTACGATTGCAAAAGCATTGGAATCATGTGAAACAAAATGTAAGTTCGAAGTAATAACCTTAAAATATCTTTGAGTCCAAACTAAAGTTTGCTCCTTTGAGTCAACAATGCGAGTTCTTTGTTGTTCCTTTTCTTCCATTTTCCAACACAGAAGTAAACAAGACCTCATCAAAGTGGTAAATCCACGGGAACCGACATCATGTCGCATCGAGGATCCCACCTGTTGAGTTTTTCTGCTGGCCATTATGAGGTTGACAACAAACTTCACTATCTAAATATTTCACAAATTAAAGACAAGAAACCTTCCAATAGTTATTTTTTTATGAGCAAAACCAACTTATGGCTTTATCTAGACCATATTTATCATGTTCAGTTCGGAACACGAAACCTGTGCCATAAATCTAGAAGTAATATGGTCCTGGTTGTTGACCACTAGTTACGGGTATTTAAATTGATTGTTATCGACCTCTAACTTTTTATGACCCAAATTCTCCGATTTTTTTTAATTAATAAAAAATTAATACAAAATTGAATATTTAGGAAATAACTAGATTTTTTTTTGCCATACAATCCTCTTAGACCACAAGTCCGAAGGGTGCCTTCACCCCTCGAACCAGGAAGGTCCGAGGGGCACCTTTTATTTATTTTTTTGTTTTAATTTATTTTGGTTTTTGGTTTATGTTTAGTTTTTTTAAAATCATTTTTAAAATGTTTTACAAATCTTTTTTTTAAAATATTTTCTAAATGTATTTATTTTTAAAAAAATTATAATTATTTTTCAGAATTGACCTCCAAATGACGTAGACGAGAGAACGTGTTGAAAAGTTGATTTATTTTATCCAATAAAAAAATCAATTCTTTTTATCCAGCATAATAAATTATTTACAACTAAATATAAAACAAAAACTAATTAAAACAAAAATAAAATAAAAAGGGTAGGGGCTGTCAAAGTCCGTGGGGGGTGTACAATCAATTTTTTTTATGGCTGATACCCTTTTATTTTTCTTGTTTTAATTAGTTTTTGTTTAATATTTAGTGGTAAATAAATTTATTATGTTGTATAAAAAGAATTGATTTTTTTATTGGATAACATAGTTCAATTTTTCAACACGCTCACTACTCCATATCATTTGGAGGTCGATCCTGGAAAAAAATTTAAAAAATAAAAACATTTGGAAAACATATATATTTTTAAAAAGATTTTAAAAAAGATTAAAAATAATTTCAAAAAACCAAAACATAAAACAAAAACCAAAATAAATTATAACCAAATATATTTCTTCCATTTATGAAAAACATAAAAAAGTTGTCTTATGTTTTTCTCTTCCCTCGTGCAAAATGAAACTGGAAATCCAAATTCAATTGGAAATTTTGACCATTTATTCTCCAAGTTACCAAATCTCTGAAAAAAAGTCTACATTTTGGCTCTCTCTAAAAAAATATGCTTAGCTTTCCATTTCTCCCCCAAAATACTCCTGCCTAAACCGTATGTGACCATTCTCTTCCAATCTTTTTTATTTTTATTTCTTTCTCTCTTTCAACCATTAAAAATCATGCAGTGAACAATTCACATCGCGCACATATCGAGCGCATCGAGCACATCCACACCCAAACGATTCGAATTTTGTTCATCATAAAACTTCCTAAAAAATCGTGTGTTGAAAAAACATAACTTTTTAAAAATTCTAAATTATCGAGGACATATCGTGCACACATCGAGCTCATCAAATTTATAGTTCTCCACATCGAAACGATTCGAATTCCGTTCGTCATAAAATGTCCTCAAAAATCGTGCGGTGAAAAGTTGTGTTTTTTTGAAAAATCTAAATTATCAAGGACATATCACGCACCTATCGAGCACATCAAACCCATCAAGTTTACAGTTCTCCACACCCAAACGATTCGAATTACGTTCGTCACAAGACACCCTAAAAATCAAGCACATTCTATCAAGCTCCATTAAACCTCTATCGAGCACATTAAAACAAACTCAACAAACTGTTGTCCGAGCTTTATCAAGCTCACATGTAAAAGGAATCGAGCCTATCGAGCACCACAATCGAGTTCCTATCGAACTCATATCAAGTCCATCGAGCTTTGTTGGAAACACAGAAGATCAGTTCAACTTCCATCGATTCAATCCACTCCACAAAACACTCAGTCTAATCCTATTGAGTTCACATGTAAAAAGAATCTAGCCTATCGAGCATAACAGTCGTGTTCCTATCGAACTCATATCGAGTCCATCGAGCTTCGTTGGAAACACAGAAGATCAGTATGATTTCCATCGATTCAATCCACTCCACAAAAGACTTAGTCTAATCCTATCGAGCTCATATGCAAAAGTAATCGAGTCTATCGAGCACAACAATCGTGTTCCTATCGAACTCATATCGAGCTCATCGAGCTTCGTTGGAAACATAAAAGATGTCATTTTTTGGCATTCAAATTGTTAGAATTCCTAATAAATCCTCAAGCCCAAAAATACATTATGCTTCCTATTGAGCTCACATACAAAAGTAATCGAGCCTATCGAGCATAATAATTGTGTTCCTATCAAACTCATATCGAGCCCATCGAGCTTCGTTGGAATGAATGTCTAGAGCGGGACCAACGTCTAAACAAACATGGACACAAATACTGGACAAAGTGTGTCCAGAATGAGTGTCCAAAGTGTGTCCATCGAGTATTTATCGAGCCCATCGAGCTTCGTTGGAAATTAGTTTGGTCGTCCGTTTTGTGTATCCAAATTGTTAGAAATCATAATAAATCTCTTAGCCCAAAAATACATTGTGTTTGACTTCCGGAGGCGCTGCCCCTTGCAACCCTACCACCTCACCGGCGAGGTGGAAGAGCGAGACCCCCGTCCGGAGTGGGCATAATGAGTATGAGTCAATCTCAACACAAAAACCCCTATATTACTTTCTGAACGTACACAAACAACCCCTCCAAAAAACATCTGGGTTCGACGACGACGGGAAAGAGTTGCGTAAAAGAGAGAGAAGATGAGTGACAAAGAAGAGTTTTTGATATTTTTAAAGACAATACTATTTTAGGTAGAACGCGAAACATAAACATATTTTTCAGAAATGATCAAAATGTGACATTTTTTTAAAGGCCGGGTAAATTAGACCATAAATTGTCAAAATTTCCCTTCAATTTTCGATTTGGTCCTTTCCCTTTCTTGTCTTTGTGACCTCTCTCTCTCCTCGTTATTTCTCTTTGGTTGTGTCCGCAAAAGGACCACAGACAACATACAAAAGAGGGTAGATAGGAATTGGATGTTTATGAAGACTTTTTTCAAAGAATAAATAAAGTAATTTAAAGCTTCAAAAAAATTAGTTTAAAAATGTTACAAGTATTGTATTAAGCATGTGTGGGATAAAGTGATATTAGATGTAAAAAAAGTCAGAAGATCTATAGACGTGGGATGGATACGTAGGAAGGAGAAAAGACCCAAAAAGTGTTTAATACGCTAAAAATAAAATTAAGTCAATGTATATGTAAGTTTAAAAGGGAAAACTACATTTTGAATCCCTCGACTTTGGGTTAAATAAAACAATACTATTTAAACTTCAAAAAATTACAGGGGATTAACTTCTTGGTTTCAAGTTTCATAACATTCCAATTTCATTATTTACTTAGCTGTTTTGATGTATTTGCATGAAGTTATGACAATACCTTCATCCAACTATATAAACCCTGAAACTAAACCCTTCACTGGAGCCTGGATGTTGGTAAAGTAAATCAGAGGTACCATTTCATAACTTAATACAGAAAATGATGAACTAGATAGCCAAGTAGATAGATAATAGGTTTAGGTAAAAGTTAAAACCAAATAAAACCTGGAATCTAAGGAGTAAACGTGTCTTTCGAAAGTTTAAGAGATCAAGAATGTTGTAGGTAAAGAGTGTTCCTGCGTTAGCACCCAAATAACCAACCGTAAAATGTTCCACATTCCAAATTGTTGGGAGCAAAAATCGTAATTTACCCAAATCAATTTCCCACTTATTAATTAGGGTCAGGTGATCAGGTCACCTCCCACTTACGGTCACACAACTCAAATCCAGTGGAGGTAATCACACTGCGAGTGAGTGGATCCAGTCTCGTTGCTGTTACCTAACCTAACACGTACGTTTTCCCTCTTCCATTTTAGAAGCTCGACTCGAAACAGAGAATCAACCAAATCCCGGCGCACGTTAGCGTCTCCTATAAAAAATGCGCCTCCTCCACTCCTTCCCATCTCCGTCTCCTTCCTGATTCCTCCCCGTTCCCATAGAAGGTCGCATTTCTGTTTTTTTTCGTTTTCTTTTGGGATATTTTTATGTTAGGGAGGGGAGTTTGGAGACATGTTTTGGTTCTGTCGATGTTTTTTGCTCTCGAAATCTGGTTTTGGATCTCTGCTTTTCATGAAAGTTTTGAGTCTTTCGGAGGAAAAAGAATGGGTTTTGCGTTTTTTTTTAATAAAAATAGTTTCTTTTGTTTCTTCTTTTGCTTGTGTGAGTTTTTTCTCCCGAAAATAGTGAACGAAAAGATTTTGATGGTTTTATGCCCATTGTTTGGGTTGTGGTTTTGTGGCCGAAAAACAAAACAAACCTGTTCTAATTCGTTCAGGGTAATGATGTCCTGTACTTTTCATATTCTGCTATTTTCTTGGATCTTTCACTTCTTATTGCTGCACTTTTGTTTTATTTTCTTGCCTGCTCTGTGGTTTTTTTTTTCTTTTGTTTTTCGCATTGTGGAATTTCTTTTGTAGTGAAAATAAAGTTAATGGGTTGTCAAAGATTCCTTCTTTTGTTTGAACTTTGCTAAGACAATCGAGATTGTCATGCAAAAGCAAAAAAGAAAAAAGAAAAAAAGAGAGTAACTAAAACCTCCTGAGGATTCCATTTCAGTTGGGAATATGTAATTAGAAAATTTTCAACGTGTTTAACAGTATTTGGTATTGGCAAAGATCTTTGCTTGGAATATGTTGTGTTTTCCCCCTCCATGCTGTGCTTCTTTGAGGCTATGAATCTCGAGTTAATAGCTTTTGTTTGTGTTTTGTGGATTTCAGGTAATTATCGAGCGCCGCTGCTGTCTGGTGCGATGCTTGATAAGTTATGCTTAACATTTTTGATCTGAGCACAGGCATAAGTGGAAGTAAAATGCCGACGGAGAAATCCCGTAGGAACGGTATGTTCCAGTTTCACCATCTGGTTATGTTGTTTATACATACTTTGAATAATTTTAGCGCCGCTCTCTTAGAATTGCATTCAAACTTCTACTTTATATAGTATGTTTTTGTTTTTCTTTTATTTTCCATGGTCTGGATCTATCTGATCCACCTATAATTGAGTGTATTTTGGTAGTTTGGCCAAACCCAATTGTATATTTCGGAACTTTATTCCGTTTACAAGGTGTAGGTTGAAATTTTGTTATTGGTGACTTGTGCATATCTCTTATACCCTGAATACAAATTAGCATGGTATTTCCTGAATCTGTTTGGTAAGCTTCAGTTTTCCCCCCTGTAAGCAGGATCTCCGGTTCGCAGAGGCCATCCAAATGTCGTAAAGAAGGATACAAATCCTGGCCAGGTAGGTGTTCCTCCAGCACCCTCCTTGACTCACTAATTCCAAATTTATATCTGATGCCTTAAGCCTTACATTAAACAAGCTGGCAGTGAAGATCATTTTCTTATACAGATCGAACTGCAGGTAAATCGCAACCTCAGGAGAGCTAGCGAGGTGCCTGTGAAAATGTTGACATCGCATGAGACATGCAAGGAGAAAGAAACCAGTCAAAGTTCTCCTAGTGTTGTTGCCAAGTTGATGGGGCTTGATTCTCTTCCGGTTCAACCTTCTCCACCAGTTCAACCTTCCCCTCCAGTTTCATCTATAATTATTCCAAAGAGCCGGATGAAAAATAGTTATACAATAGGTGAAGCCATTTTAGGATACCAGCCGCAACAAGAATCTGCTTACCCAGACGAGATGCTGCTGCATGATGTTCGACCTTTTCACGACCATATCGATACACAAGTAGAGTATAAAGATATTTACGAAGTTCGGAAGCAGCCTTCAAGAGCCAATAGCTTAAAGAACGAATTGTCTTTGGAGGAAAGGTATGGCAACTATCCTAGAGAAAAGATGGACCTTGTCCACCAGAAGTTTATGGAAGCCAAACGTCTAGCGATGAACCACGACCAACTTCATTCCAAGGAATTCCATGATGCTCTCGAGGTTCTTAGTTCGAATAAAGAGATATTTCTCAAGTTTCTCGAAGAACCGCAAAGTCGGGCAGTTATACCAAGTAGACGAAAGTGCATCACCCTGCTAAGACCATCAATTTTTTTGGATATGACAAGCAAGAAGCAGCTAAGTGAAGAAATGCTAGCAGAAGTAAGTGGAGGTGGTTCCAACAGACTAAACCAAGGTTCAGGGCGCAGTTATTCTAACTTGGGAAGTCTATCGCACCCAACCAGAATCGTTGTATTGAAACCCAGTCCTAGAAAGTTCCATGAAATAAAACTCCCTGTACCGCACCAAAGGCCTCCAAAAGGGAAGGATGATTTCTTTGAGGAATTGGGATCCGTCGAAACAACAAAATCAAGAGAAGTTGCAAAGGAGATAACATGGCATATGCGAGAAAGTATCAGCAACCGAAAGGATGAAAAGTTGCTTTTTCCCGTGATGTCTAATGGATATACGGGGGACGATAGCTCATTCAGTAGGTCAGAAATTGCATACATGGAAGAGGAATCGGGTATTTTTAGTGACTCGCAAGCTATGACCCCTACTTCGCAATGCTCCTGGGATCACATCAATCAATATGGCAGTCCTTATTCACCTTCTTCTTACAGCCGCGCGTCCTATGTAACAGAATCCTCATTGACCAAAGAAGCTAAGAAGCGTCTCTCAGATAGACTGGCAATGGTCACTACTAATGGAGGGAGTCAAGAATATAAACAACTCAGAAGGAGCTCAAGTACTCTCGCTGAGATGCTTTCTTTCTCCGATAAAACAAAAAGACAAACGGGCAAAGAGGACTCCTACATCTTAAGTGGTAGAGACTACACTGGCAACTGCGGATCAAAGATTGACTCTTCCCGCTTGTGTAGTAACAGGGATTTTGCTGAAAATGCTGGAGAAAAATTGCCTACGAGTCTACAACGGTCAAGATCTGTTCCGGTATCTTCTTCTGCTCACGACGTCCCCGACCCGAGGATGGAAGGTTCAAACTCACATTTGGGTGACAAAGGAATAACCAAGTCAAAGAGTTTAAAATTCTCTTTGAAGGAGAAAGTCTCAAGCTTGTTCTCAAGGAATAAGAAACCGAGAGAAGAGACAATTATCCCTCCGGTCACACCACGCCCTCCACATAAAGTTCCATCGGTTAGTGACACGTGCAGTAGTGAGAAAGTTAACCCTCTAACTCAAATAGTTGACTACTGCAAGCCTGAAGAAGAGACAACACCCTTTGTCGAAGAATCTCCTAACAAGGACCTTATAACTTTACAACACCATTTTCTCAAAGAGGGATCCTCCTTCACAAAGGTTTGCTGTTTTATTCTTGCTTCACGACCATGCTTTTTTAAATCCTAATACCATTCTTCTATCAACGATTTCATGAACAAATGTTTACAAGGTTCTAATGTCTAAAGCAAAACAGTTTTGTAGATATCTCTTGCTTGTCGCCACTCATTCTTGTGGTGAATTTTCTCATTCACAGGAAGATCTTTCCGTTGGAATATCCAGCCTATCAGAAATCCCAAGCCAAAACACTGAACAGCCTAGTCCAGTTTCAGTTTTAGAAGCAGTGTTTGACGAAGATTCCTGCAGTGGTTCTTCACAAACTCGTGATGTTGCTACCCCGGAATGTGAACGTAAGTTGACATATGTTGTTATGATCAATAAGCGACTACAGGAAAAGGGAATTCAATCCCATTTCTTCTTTGTTCCATAGTTTGTAAAGGAATTCAAATAATCGGAGAAATCCACCGTCTTTCCTATTGCAGGAGCCATTGCCAGGTCCCCCTTAATCGACTCTTCGGCTCGCACCTTGTCGTGGGATGAAAATGCATGTCCCGAAGAAACTAACGTGAAGCCTTGTGACAGTCCAGTCGATTCCCCAGAAATTGATGTTGAAGAACAAGAAAGGCTAGATTTTGTGAAGTCACTAATACAGGCATCTAGCTTACACAACGAGACACCAAATACAGTACAATCCAAATGGTATTCCCCCGAGACTCCCCTGAATCCATCATTGTTTGACAAGTTTGTCCAACACAAAGAAGAGGGTGCGAAGTGCAGGGAGAGGAGGTCAAGCCAAAAGCTTCTCTTCGACTGTGTCAATGCCGCCTTATTGGAGATTGGTCAGACCAACTTTCCTGATTCATACTTGTCCTTTGCCAGTAACTTCAGAATCTGCGATTCAAATCCACTCAACAATTCTGTGATGGAAGAAGTGTTGTTAAGAATAATAAGATGGTTTTCTGCAGACCAGCAATGGAGCCGAATTGATTATTCTAGCTTTGCAGTAGATTATGTTATTAAGAAGGAAGTGAACGGGAGGGGGTGGGAAGAGAAGGTACGTTCAGAAATAACTTTGATAGTGAGGGATATCGAACGGGACATTCTAAACGAGTTAGTTGCTGAAACCATGGATGGGTTAATTATTAGTGCTTGCAAGGAAGATATCCTTGTCCTTTCGCCGTACCTCTGAGGCATCCACCTTGTCAGTTTTTTAAAGGTTTTGTTCATAACCACGGCAACGAGGTTGCATGTCTTCTGTTTTGTCTAATAAGATCATACTGCCTTCTCCAAATCCAAAAATGTATTTTTGCTGTCATTTATTGGAAAATGTGGATGTCACTGTATTTATGTGTGTTTGTTGAATTAAATGTTGAGGTTTGATTAATGCTCTCTGCTTTGGTGGTCGACGTTATTTCGCTTTCCATGGATGCCTGGCAAGCTTGAATTAGAATAACTGAGGCCCCATTACCCCATATGAGGTGCCAGCTTGTGCAGAAAATTACAAGTAGTTAGTGTTTATGGTTAAAGTTGTTCGGAACATCCACAAGGTTCCTGCTATGGCAGAATCATCCAGACGCTGCCCCACTTGAGCATTCTTATTGATCTTCTTTAAGCATCATAAAGATTCTAGTTTAAAGCAGTGGTGCTAGAACCCAGAAAGTCTGTAGATCTATGGAATTGGAGATAATTATGTAGAAGTGTAGAACTTGCATTTCCAAGTATAATTTACAAATTGTAAGTCATTTCTCCAAATGTGCTTATGGAGTTTATAATTTACACTATCCAAAGTCCAAACGCAGCTTTATGGACAGACCTTTTTTTTTATTATCCTTAGAGAATTTATGAAAACAAATTCACCTCTTGGAAATGGTTTGATTTTACAAACAAAAAGGAACTACAAACAGGCAAGACAACCAGCAAACCAACAAAGTGGGGACAGAGGGCTTAAACACTAGTAATGGAATCAAATATCAGATAAGACAATGAACCGACAAGTCCAGCTAGCTCACGAAATCCAGCAACTTGCATCTGTTAGCTACAATGTCCCAATCACGGCCCAATCTCATATCAATAAATTTAATTAACTTCGGAAATATGATATCATTAAATTCAAATTGGACGTTGACATTGTGGTTTCAACACAAACCCAAAACATCTTGAGAGTGGGGTCACTTTTCCTGAACAACACATAAAGCAGAATCTGCTATGTACCTTGAGCATTTGAATTTAGAAAGATTTACAATCTCCATAAAGCAGGCTCAAGTTGATTGTAACTTGAAGTTTAATTTACATTTTGAACGTGTCAGTTTAATCTGAGGTTGGATTTGTGTTTACTTGTTTACATTTGCAGTTTCAAAACATATTTTAAAATAACTTGTTTGAATCATAAGGGTCTGTAAATCAAGTTCAGCTAAAAAATAAAAGCGTCAAAAAATAAATATTTTGCGAGGTCTAAAAATGAAAGTTCAGCATAAGTAAGATAACACGGATCATTCTTCAATCATATTAACGTACAGCTAATATGCACCTCTTATACAGGGTTGTGGCATCCAAAAGAACAAGTAGTTCAGGCATTCCAACTTCAAACTTATTTTGATTTGAATGGGTGTTGGCATGGAAACAATTTTACGTCCCTGTGATATGGAGAACCAAAAATGGATGTAACCAGCAATCCACCTAATCAAATGGTGGCCACTGGCCCTTGAATATAAAACCGCATTATCCTCAAAAGATCATAAAACACCCATCCTTTAAGAAAAATGCACTATATGATTGGTAAATATTAAGGTCGCAAACGGCTAAGAGATTAGTATTTTCACATTCCTATCATTTTTGAAACATTGATACAAATATAGATATGGATCACCTACGGATATAATAGGTACATTTTTCATAAAATAAGGATAAGACGCAGATATATTTATAAGTACTGATCAAAATAAAAATATATATATTTATAAGTGAAAAAGAGTGAGAAGAACAGAAAATAATGCTTACATCTAAACAGTAATTTTAAATTATAGTTGCTAGTTTCGGTAATAACTTGCCTAAATTATTGACTTAGAAGTACAACATAGATAGATTGTAATAAGGGAAAATTAATTTAAGGTCGCAAACTTCATCCACTTCAATGATAAAGGTGTTGAAAAATCAACTTTATGTTTAAGTCATACATCTTCTTCTTATTTCGTAATCATAAGTCTAACATTAAATTAAGATTTTTTACCATTTTATCCCTCCTCACATCTTTAACCAAAACCAAAATTTATACCCAAATCTAACCCCATTCGACTCATCCAAATCTTCCCCAATTCTAACATTTTTCGGTCGAACGGAACACATTTTCCGGTCGAACGATGCGTTTAGATCGAGTTAGTTGGAGTGTTGAATGAGTAAGTCCAAATCTGGATCGAGTTAGTTGAAATGTTGAGCGAGTTAGTCCGAGTCTGGATTGAGCTAGTTGGAGTGTGAATCAAGTTAATTCGAGTATGGATCAAGTTAGTTGGAGTGTTGAAGGAGTTACTTTGAGGGGAGTCTTACCGGTCGAACAAAACACAATTCCGGTCGAACAAAACATATTTTTCAGTCGAGTTAGTTGGAGTGTTGAACGAGTTAATTGGAGTGTTGGACGAGTTAGTTGGAGTGTGGATCGAGTTAGTTGGAGTGTGGATAAAGTTAGTCTGAGTCTGAATTGAGTTAGTTGGAGTATTGAATGAGTTAGTTCGATGTTAGATCGAGTTAGTTCTAGGCTGGATCGAGTTAGTTGGAGTATGTATCGAGTTAGTTGAAGTGTTGATGAGTTAGTTCGAGTATTGAACGAGTTAGTCCGAGTCTGGATCGAGTTAGTTGTATTGTTGAGCGAGTTAGTTCTAGTCTGGATTGAGTTAGTTGGAATGTGGATAGAGTTAGTTCAAGTTTGGATCGAGTTAGAGGGAGTGTTGAACGAGTTAGTTCAAGAGGAGTCTCACCGGTTGAGCGGAACACAAATTCTGGTCGAACGTGACACATTTTTCGTTTGAACGAAATACATTTTTCAGTCGAACGAAACACATTTTGCGGTCGAGTTAGGTTGAGTGTTGAACGAGTTAGTTGGAGTCTGGATCGAGTTAGTTGGAGTGTTGAATGAGTTAGTTGGAGTGTTGGACGAGTTAGTCCAAGTCTAGATCGAGTTAGTTGGAGTGTGGATTGAGTTAGTTCGAGTATGGATTGAGTTAGTTAGAGTGTTGAATGAGTTAGTCCGAGGTGTCTCACCGGTCGAACGGAACACATTTTTCGGTCAAACGGAACACAATTTCTGGTCAAACGGAACACATTTTTTGGTCAAGTTAGTTGGAGGGTTGAACGCGTTACTTGGAGCGTTGGACGAGTTAGTCCGAGTTTGATCGAGTTAGTTGGAGTGTTGAATGAGTTAGTGGGAGGCTAGATTGAGTTAATTGTAGGCTGGATTAAGTTAGTTGGAGTCTGGATCGAGTTAGTTGGAGTGTTGAACGAGTTAGTCCGAGTCTAGATCAAGTTAGTTGGAGCGTAGATCGAGTTAGTCCGAGTCTGGATCGATTAAGTATGAGTCTGGATCAAGTTAGTTGCAGTGTTGAGCGAGTTAGTCCTTGTTTGGATCGAGTTAGTTGGAATGTGGATCAAGTCTGTTTTAGTCTGGATTGAGTTAGTTCGAGTGTTGAACGAGTTAGTTTGAGGGAGTCTCACCGGTCGAACGAAACACATTTTTCGGTCAAACGGAACACAATTTCTGGTCGAACTGAACACATTTTTTGGTCAAGTTAGTTGGAGGGTTGAACGCGTTAGTTGGAGTGTTGGACGAGTTAGTCCGAGTTTGGATCGGGTTAGTTGGAGTGTTGAACGAGTTAGTTGGATGCTATATCGAATTAGTTGTAGGCTGAATCAAGTTAGTTGGAGTTTGGATCGAGTTAGTTGGAGTGTTGGACGAGTTAGTCCGAGTTTGGATCGAGTTAGTTGGAGTGTTGAACGAGTTAGTGGGAGGCTAGATCGAATTAGTTGTAGGCTGAATCGAGTTAGTTGGAGTATGGATCGAGTTAGTTGGAGTATTGAACGAGTTAGTCCGAGTCTAGATCAAGTTAGTTGGAGCATGTATCGAGTTAGTCCGAGTCTGGATCGAGTAAGTTGGAGTGTTGAACAAGTTAGTCTGAGTATGGATCGAGTTAGTTGCGGTGTTGAGCGAGTTAGTCCGTGTCTGGATCGATTTAATTGGAATGAGGATTGAGTTAGTTCGAGTGTTGAACAAGTTAGTCCGTGTCTGGATCGAGTTAGTTGTAATGTGGATCGAGTTAGTTCGAGGGGAGTCTCACTGGTCGAACATAACACAATTTCCGGTCAAACGGAACACATTTTTCGGTTGAACGGAACACATTTTTCGGTCGAATGGAGCACATTTTTCGGTCGCCTGATAGCTGATACGTTTGGATTGAGTTAGTTGGATTGTTTAACGAGTTAGTTGGAGTGTTGGACGAGTTAGTTCGAGGAGAGTCTTACCGATCAAACGGTCGACCAATGCGTCTAGATCGAGTTAGTTGACATTCTTATAATTAGTTAAAAAAATAAAGGACAACTTTGGAAAAACAAGGGGGTCATGACTTAAAAAATAAAGTTGACTTTTCAACTTCTTCGTCACTTTAAGCGGATGGACTTTTGTGACTTGGAATTAATTTCCGCTTGTAACAATGATAAAACCACAGTTAGAAACTCCGGGAGAAGAATCCAATTTCTACTATTGTCATTTTTTATAGAAAAGCTAAATTAATTTTACAATAACATATTTGTAAATCCATGTCCACGACCGCAAGTATATGCAAAACCCTATTTGTATTGGTACGAGTCGCACCCGTTAAATTTTGAAATTTTATAATCATATTTTTTAGGTGAAAACATAAAATCAATATCCATGTTCATATCGGTATCTACTTGCATAAAAAAAAGTAATACCCATATCCTTAGAAAAATAAATAGGACTGCAAACCATACACTATTATTTCGTATTTGTTGGAACCCCTGGTATATATGGGATCATGGATACTTTAATTATGATCAATATATAATTCAACTTCCTTCATCTTTTCTTTTGCGAAGGTAAGTCCCTTAATCTATGAGGTGGATAATGTTTTCATAGCACTGTGGGAGAGAACCAGGGGAAAGAAGCTCATGGCAGTTCACTATTTTTAGCATTGCAGTATTGCACAATTAATTAGTACTTAATAATATGAACCAGGAAATATCTTCCAACATTCTGATGTGTTCTTGTAATTGGTAGACATGAGATAGACTTGCAGTTACAGTTATAGTTATGACGTTGATGAAGATCCCAGAGTGGTCCTTCTGGTCGCTTTCTAGTTAATGACCAACGTGGTGAATCCACAAGCAAATAGATTTATCCAAGTGTCATAGGCTGGCTAAATAAATGCTGGCAAAGTGGCAATACATGACAATATGGAATGAAAATAAACGAGGATATGCCAGCATCATGTTCACATGCTTTGTGGAAACATATTCATGGTTGACAATGATATACAAATATACATGTCTTTTGTTGAACTATGTACAACATGGACATACTTATCTGTGGTTTATCTCGCTAGCATTCATACGGGTGGTGCGTTTGGTTCCACAGTATTGAATGTCTGCTCTTCCTGCTTAGATCCGTACTGCAAGACAGGGAAATGAGCAAATTATGGGCTTTCATGCAAAGCACAATTTGTTAATATCCTTCTGCTTCCTGTGTTTGTTAATATCTGTACTGCAAGACAGGGAAATGAGCAAGTTATGGAGCTGGTGTCAAAGTACATGAGAAGAGTTGAGCTCCCCTTGTTCAACCTTGCTTTGAATTTATTCGGGCAGGGCAATCGAGCCAGCTAGTTTATAAGCCAAATCCAAATTCGTATTCAAGCTCAGCCCCTGTGAAGCACGTTGAGCCGGCTTGACATTACTCATCAGCTCACTAAATATTTAAGGCTGGTCTGGTTTGGCTCTACCACTAAGGGTCACCTGATAACCAATTTGAAGTTACTATTTAATCTCGGTCACTCTGCTGACTCCTTCACAAGACAAATCCAAAACCCAACTCAAACTCAGTTCTTATCAAGAAATAACTGTCTTGAAACGAACTCTAGTAGCTGTGTTTTACATGATAAATTCTAATTATTTGTTGAATTCAAATAGTAAATGTGTTTATCATAATTAGACCTCGTTAACTATAAAAATTAACATGAAACCAAATGAACACAAATAACAATATCCCACCGAACCAATCAAACAACAATTTATAATGAAACCAACATAATAAACCGATGTTAACACTACCCTATATCACATCTTCTAGATCTAGAACGAGAATGTATTAAAAAATCACAACACAAAATGCATTTTCCATTGAATAAAGCTATGAAGCTGATCTTGAGCCTTCTGGTTGAAGTCACGCTCATTTAGGTCATTGACCTTAGAGGGCATAGGTGTTTAGGTATGGGATAACTATCGAGTCACCTTTTACCTTATCAAAACCGAACCATCTCTCTAAGTCATGGCAAAATTATTTCCTTGCTGCATTCAAGTGCCCATTTAAGGTTAATGTTAACTTGATAGACATTTTGAATCTCGGAAGTTTTGTTTTTTCATCTCACAATTATCACAGGTGGTTGTAATGTTGTACGAGTCATTTACGTTATAACCATGTGGCAGCACCATTGACAACAAAACCCAAAGGCCAAGCAACGAGTAGAGCATAGTCATGGTCTCTACCTATAGTAATAATGAAATATGAAAATAAAAAGAGAGAGTTTGGGACGCAAAGAGATAATATCAAACTTTAGATAAAAACACACTCATTAATGCTTAGAAGTCAATTAGCTGCATACAAAATCGAAAGCTTTGTACCTTTTGTCTCATATGAGTACTCCAAAACTTAGAATGAGTTCCTCTACCATCAAAAGATGTTAACACTGGAGCAGGGGCAAATTGAGGATTCAAAAGTGGTTGTCTTATGATAGCATAGTCGCTGTCACTATCATAATCTGTGCTTCTGCTTGGGATCACCGTTCGCAATACAAAAGCTAAAAGTAGTGATAGAACCTACGTAAGACCAATGAGATATGTTAATGACACAATAAAATCTAACAGGTCAATCGTCATGAAGAAAACAAATCCTAAGAAAGCATCATAGTACAAAAGTTAATCATCAATACCATTGTTAACTAAGGACAAAGGTTAGTGATGAGTTTGATGAATCCAATACTATATAGGTTAAGGCAATTCATATAAAAGAACTTGCTAATCAACATCGAAAAGGCTTGTAAAATTTTCATGTTTAATTGCTTATTTGTTACTTATAGGATCCCATAATACCTACAAATAAAAGGACACTTCAAAACTAATTGTTGGAAAAGCAAACCAGAAGGCTTGAATCTTGCTTGATAATTTGCACATAGTGAACAAAGTTTTTTTATCGGTAATAATTATAAAGAATACAAGTCCACATGTAAAGTACCAGGCATTGATGTTACTAGAATGACGTATTAGTATATAAGTATCGGTAAAGAATTAAAAAAAACATGATAAACATGGTCGTCAATCGTCATGCCTTGGATATTGTCAATGTAATATGAACAATAGTAGCTATATAATATAAAATTGCACTATCATTACATGATAAGTCAGAAAATTTACCTGAATGGAAATCACCACAGCACCTGCCCATTCAAAGATTTCTAAATTTGCCACAATGAATTTTAGGAGTCTTCTCAGCTCCCCAGTAGAGTCCTTTGGAAGATCCTATGGATTAGGGGAAAAACCCATAACTACGACATGCAAGATGGAAACAAAAATGAGCGCACCTTAAATGTAAGAAAATGTCAAGAGAACTTTTCTCAAGAGAGCATACCTCTTCCCAATGTCTGTCCATCAGAAGAAACACAACTGAGAAGGCTTCCACCAGGACAAATGCCATAGCCAGTACACTATACTTAAGTTTGATAGAGTTAAGAAAATGCAATGATCATCATCAATGAAGTTAGAGAGAGAGAGTATTTTCTGCTCTACCAAGGGCTAGTCGTTCACAAAAACCACCAACAAAGAAATTCATGTTCCTAGTAAGTAGTAACTTATAAGTTCGAAGATCTAGAAGCAACAAGAAAACACATTGGAATATCTCCTTGTAACTACAAAGCAAGTGGTTAACTCATCAAGGAACTCCTTATGTTGACCAATTATTACAAATTGATGAAGGGGGGTTACATCTCTATAATGGAGTTTTTGGAAACAATCGTACAAAGTATAACTCTTGCAGATTGTGCAGTATAAGACTTCAGTCATTTCAGTGTTAACTTAAGTAATAAAGATGTAAATGAATCGTTTGATCTTCACTGTGTTGTCTAGCTAAAATTTTGCTATCTGTTCAAAGCAATGCTTCTTGTGTAGTTTCCACGTGTTTGTTTTTCAAAGCATGATTATCTTGATCATTTCCCAACTTGTCATTGCCCCATACTACGGGAGGCATTTTTGCTGATCCTTTTACTTATTGATCGAAGCTATTGTTGCTGAGATCTTGCATGCACTAAAGTCCAATGAAAAAAGCAGGTGAAAAGTAAATTCATCAATCAAATTGCAAAGGTGAATATTTGGCATTGATGAGTATTACATCAAGTTGGTGTACCAACTTAAAACCAATCCGCATTGAGAAAAGGACGACAGCAATTCTTTGTATAAACTTTGAAGAATGCCCTAAAACATCAAACACAGAAACAACCTGTTCACAACACGTTAGTTGTGCTAAACTCAGCTCAATGCAAGCCTCAATCTCAGACAAGTTCAGTTTAGTGACCCACTTATAAACTCTCAATGCATGGGTAGAAGATCATTTACTGAATCTTACAACATAACACCACAAACTCCAACACCACCTAATCACCATCAATATTGCCTAATTTTTGAGTTCAACTCCCAGAACACATCTTACAATGAGTCAATATCCCATCCCCTGACCAATAGAGATTCAGAACCCAGTGTGTCATTTATACATGAAAAATCAACCCAAAAGGCTTCGATAACTTGTGATCATGAGATGTGCATATAATACGCTCCAAACCAACACTAGCAGGATACCCACATCTCACTGGCTTCTTTTTGACACCCTACCATACTCCTACTTACAAATCCCAATACCCTAGGACACCAATGGTATACTTGGGAAATGTATAAGCATCTTCGCTATTTCAGACCACCAGAATTAAGTACGAGTTAGGCTATTAACAATACACTATCTCACTAACTTCTCCAACCCACTTATTTAAAGGGTGTGATAGGTTTGCAGGATACGGAAAGAAATTTAAAACTCGAGTTCCCAATACTCAAGTTTCAAGTGACCGATCCAAATACATAACTTATGTTAAAGCGAAGAAAAACCACATCACTCATTTTCCAGAAGGAATAGTTCTCAGAACTCAAATTTCCAGTTATCGGTACATATATGAATTTCAAATTAAAGCGAAGAAAAAACCCACATCGCGCGTTTTATTTTCGAGAAGGATACGAAGCAGAGACAGCAAGCGCTGGAAGCTTCCGCGGCAACGTGCCCGACGAACGACACGAAGCAAAGCAACCCTCCGACTCCCATCAGCAAGCACACCAACCTACCAAACAAAACCCAGTAAATTCCCATCCAAACAAGGAAATATTGAGGTCCGTACGTACCAGGGGGCGGGGAGGTTGAAGGCGCCGTCACCGTGGCGGTTCCAGAGGAAGAGGGAGTAGACGAGGAGGGAGAGGCCGAGGAAGGACTGGAGGAAGGTGAGGAGCTTGAGGAGGGACGAGAGGCACGCCGAGAAGAGGGACGGACGCATCGTGGTCGGGGAAATTAGGGTTTTAGAGGAGGAAGAGGTGGAAGGGAAGGCGTTGTTGGTTCGTTAATTGGTTGGCTGTTTTGCTCTGTTTATTGGTTTGTTGAGTTTGTTGGGTTCGGCGTCAAAATATAATATCTAAAAATATCAAAAAAAATTGTTGTTGTATAATGTATATTTACTAAATATCAAAAAAATAAATATAAATAGAATAAAAAGAAATCAAATTGGTATTTTTGTTGAGAGTGGGATTTGAACCCACGCCCTTTCGGACCAGAACCTTAATCTGGCGCCTTAGACCAACTCGGCCATCTCAACTTTTTGTTTAATACTCTCATATAAATATATATCATAAATCCAATTCTGCTCTTCTGGAAGGTGGATAAATCATAGTCACATTTGGCATTCCTGCAATAACATTTTAGCATTTGTTTTTAATTTTCCCTTGCGATCTAACAGGAGAGAGATAAGTAACTTTCATCAAATCACAATTTTAATTAAAAAAATCATCCTGAGCTTTGTGCTATTCATATTGATAGTGTAGCCCTCTTAGATAATTTACAAATTGATTCTTTCTGCTTAAATGCCTTTGGTGAAATGCATACTTATGAATGAATCATTGTTCTCCTTGTCTTTTGCTGTTGTCCCCTAGTAAAGGTGCTGAATTTCATATGTTAGTGCCACTTGATTAATAGTAATTCTTATTTGAAGTTTCTTACAGTTTTATTCACTTTTTTTTAGATGTTAAGCTCATGTTAGTCATGTAATGTTGAGTTTAATTAAAAGCTCCTTATTTTATGTTGCGGTGTGTGTTAGTTGTTTTTTTTGTTGTATTAAACTGAGGCCCTGAAAATGAAGCCGAAACGTAGTATTATCTTGGGCTTTGGTCAGTATTAAAATTAAAAAAATAGAATGCTTAGGCCCAATCACGTCCAAGTAGACCTTGCTTATTCTCATAGACAGCTATTGCATTATGCTTAAGAGTGTGATTGATACCTAAGAAATCTGAGAAAGTTTAGAACATCACTTTTATGATTTTCCTTGGTTTTAGAGTAAACATTGAGGAAGTTCCTCTAAGTACTTCTTTTTAAGTCATTGATATCTTTCTGGAACTTAAGTCCCAAATTTTTCATAAATTTTCAGACTACCAATCATTTGGATTCATTTCAGAAGTAAAGTTCTTAATTCCTCGAAGTTCCACAGGATACCACTCACACCCTAAAGCTTCTTGCTTTTGAGAAAACACATATACAAATGAACAAAAAAATAAATACCGAGACATAACATATTCATTTTTCTTGAAGGATATGTTACTATGTGACCACAACACCATTGACTTTGACCTACAAAATGTACTTATGGAGCCACTTGAACACCCCTACTAATAGAGAAACAAAGGACAAGAGATACTTTGCTTCCTAAGAATGTACGAGTCTCTAGAAGATATATTTTCTACCATAGAAATATTTGAGGAGTACAAATACCTTTCGTATTCTAGATAAAAGGAGACCCTCTATATAAATAGGGGTCCCCTTCACACATTTGTAAGAACTCAAGTTCTGCAAGCATGACAAAACACCTATTGAATTAGTCCTATCAAAGTGTCTCTTTATGTGTGTAGGGGTGACAACGGGTATCCAGAACCGGTCAAATCGAACCGAATCTGGTGGCATCGAACCAGAACCGAACAAAGGTAAAACGGATATGGGTCGGATCTGGATATTCAATTTCAGAATCGACCTGATTCCGGTTCTAACCACTGGAATCGAATCTGATTATAATTCGTCATATGAATTTGTGGTTTATTTCAAATATGACATCCAATGATTTAACTCCTACAGTACTTCCATGATTGATGGTAGTAGTGTTCTGTCTACACTGTTGTTGGACTTTTCGCCTTCACCATTAGTAGAGGAATCAACAAATCCATCCATTGAATGACTGAAACTGCACCTACACCACATACTAGGCCGCCTTTGATAGATTGTAGTAGTGTCCACACTAAGAAGTTGACATCAAATGTTTTGCTTGAATTTGATAAAAAAAATTGATGGCAAAGACAAAGAAACTTGTAAGAGTTGTTAAAGGTTTTGAAAGCGAATAGTGCAAAGGGATAAAAGCAATTTACGTAAGCATTTGTTGAGTTGTCCTAGACGGGTTACTAACAGAGATCCTCGAACTATAACGAAGATCTTATAGCATCACGAACTGATCTTGCTAATATGATAGTATTGCACGAGTACCCGTTGTCCATTGTTGATAATGTTGGTTTTATGACATATTCACAAGGCCCACAACCTCTATTTAAAGTACCCACTCAGAATTCTATTAAGAGCGACATTACAAAGATGTATAAGCAAAAAATGGTGAAGTTGATGCAAAATATAGATTTCAATTCAAGTCGGATTGTTGTTACAACAATATATGGACGTCAGATCATCAAAGGAAGGGATATATGACCATCACTGGACATTATATCGATGAAACTTGGAAAAACCAATCATAAGGTAAACTTATCAGCAATATTATCATGTTTGTTTGAGTTGTACATTTAATTTATGAAAAATTGATGTTGTGTAGGGTTTGTTTAAGTTTGTATATTTTAATTTAAGAAATTTTTAATGTTGTGTATGTTTTGTTTTAGTTTATATATTTTAATTTAAGAAAAATTTGATGTTATTAGGTTTTGTTATGTTCCTGCACCACATACTAGAGAAGTTATTGTTGAGAAATTAATAATTTGTCTATTGGATTGGTACATCGATAGAAAGCTTTCATGTTTCACTATGGATAATTGTTCTACAAATGAAGGTCATGTTGGAGAAATTATTACCAAACTGGGGTCAGGGGAGTTGATATTAGATTGTAGCTTTGCATGTGTGTGTGAGTGCTTCTTAGCAATCTAGAAAAGTGAGAGAGGGAAGCGGTTGACAAGTCCAAACTGTTAGAATCTATGACCCTCTAATTGCTAGATAAATGCAAAATTAAAAATAATAATCGAAGGATTAAGAGATAAGACATGCAAACCACAAAATCGACGACACCGGAGTTTAGAGAGGTGCGACACCCATACCCGGGTTGTAGTCCTCCTCGCAAGCCTCGCTTGATCCCCCGAGTCTCGTTTACGGTTCCACTAACCGATCTCCTTTCCAGGCCAAGATCAATGCTGTTTACAACACCGAGTCTTGCGAACAATCCTCGCCTCTCTCGTGTCTCCTCTCACAGCCCGAGAGGGAGATTCCTCAAAGCTTTTACAACTTGGTGATTCTTTGGATAAAGAATCACAATCTAACACTCTATACTTGAGCACACTTGGATATGGATATAGAATTGGATAAGCAAATGGTGAAGTTTAAGCTTGAGTGTTGAAGAATAAGCTTTGAAGGTTTGAGAATTGAGAGCACAAAGATAGTTGATGAATAGAGGGTGTAAATGGTTGGTTTGTGTCTCTACAGTTGCGTTTATATAGGCTTCAAAGCTTAGAGATCCGTCGGGGAGTTGGTGGGGAAATTGACCAATGAGAATGCAAAATGTGACTTAAGCTCGGGCAAATTTCGATGCATATTCGTCGACCGTTAACAACACGGTAGTCCGAAAGATTGGTCTGAATTATGCCTACAGTTGACCGAAAGTGGTTCGGATCACCGTGCACCAACTTCCAATAGCTTTTATCAATTTAGCCATAATTAAGTTCGGTTAACCAAATTCCATTCGGTTCACCGTTCCAAGGTGGACAGTAAGTTTGGTTGGACTCTGATCTACTCAAGTTCGGTTGACCGTGTACACATCGGTAGACCAAAGTTAGCGTAAGTTTTGCGTTGACACTTATAGCTCAAATAGTCGTTGGGTACAACGGTCAAGTGCCACGTGTAAATAGCCGTTGGACGCCTAAAGCCAAGAAGGACTCGGTTGACCAATAGGTATTTGGTCGTCCAAAGTGGGACTAGTCAATTGGGCTGTAGGGACTCGATTCGATTCGAATGCGACCGTTGGAGCAAATTCCTAGATTAGAACCAAATGTTATGGTTTGGGAGGATTGAAAATGTCACCCAACTTTTGATACTCCATTTGGTATTGGTTCCAATATCCTTTCGATATCGACGACGACTTTTGAATTCGATCCAAATGATTTCCTTGAAGCTTGGAATCGATTTTTATTGCTTGAGCCGATCGCTACCGATTCTTCTCCTTCTAAGTACCTACTGATTGATCGTTTTATATTAATCGCAAGTGCACAGCCGCGTTGAAGTGGTGGCAAATACGGGTCGTCCACTGGGAGGTGTGTCGACGATTGGTTTGTTCGAAGACGAGAGGTAAAAAGAAGGAGAGAAAGGTTGGTTACACTAAACTACACTAAGATGCAAAAAGGAAATGAAGATAAGCAATAAAACTAAGCCCCATAGGGGGTAGAGAAATAATGTGAACATAAAGAAGTGTGTGTGTGTGTGTTCATTAAGCTCCTCACAACATGTAGTGCATGAAATCATAAAACTACATCCAACTTTGCCTCCACATGAATTAAGATAAGACTACATCATTAAAACATACAAGACAATAATTAGAATGAAGCTACATGAACTAAAGTATAAAGACTATACCCTACTATGCCTCCACATGAATTAAGATTTCACTACATCATTAAAACATACAAGACATTAGCTAAGGTAAAGGCAACAAGAGCACATACACTACAAATTGTGTTTCCAATATTAACTTCATCCATATCCTAACCTTATCATTCCCCATAAAATAGGTCCACTAATCAAAGCATAAGCTAAGCTTCATTCAAGAGCATTAACATATCAAAGATAAGAGTGAAAACCCATTAGATGGTTATGGAAATCATATAAAGCTCAAGGGATAAAGATAACACACACTTAATACACTACATGATTATATCACATATTTCTCCACCCCCCAAATGGGGATGGAACTACTCACTACTCATTACACTAACTATATTAGCAAAAGAAAGCATAATACTGAAATGAAAGTTAACTAAGAAGGCAAGAAGCATTAAAGAAACATAAAAGGAAAGGAAAGACTAAACAAACATGCACAAATTAAAAGACAAGATTTAAAGAAACTAGAAGAATTATTTTATTAACAAATGACTCACATTGAAGGTAGCATTCTTCTCCACCTTGAGTTTTTGCTTCAAGGCTCACTCCTTAGTAGAGAGAATGCCACCAAGCAATGGGTAATTACAATGGACGGTGAAGAGTTCTATTTATAAGCATAGAAAAAGCTAATCGGGGACAATCCCCCGATGTGGGACTAAACCAATACCAAAAATAGCCTAAACGAACATTAATACAAGTCCAAGAGAAATTTGGGCGGATCCTGAGTAATATGGACCACCAATTAGCGGTCCAAGACCGCCAATTGGCGGTCTAAAAACTTCGGATCACGTTGGAATTTGTTGTGGGCTTTTCTTTCTGGTATTGTTGGTCTTTGATGCGGTTACTTGACTTGTTGGAGCTCCGACCCGAATGGAATTGGTAAAATACTCCCCATGATGGTGTGGAGTATTCTGTTTTGCTCTTAGGTCCTTCTGTCTTACATTCAGGTCCTTCTCCCTTGCATCTTAGTCCCCAGATCTCACAATTCAGTCCTTTTTCCCAACTTTTGGGTCCTTTTATGCTTCATCTCTTCAAACCTATTTATTCCTGAAAACTAAACATAAAACTCGTAACATAACATTGTTTAGGTGAAAGATAATGGATATAAGATACAAATATAAACATGAAATGTTGCCAATCACCTACAAATGAACATTTTGGTACCCAAACGACCTTGAGTCCTTTGACATTAGTTTTGGTACCCAAACCATTTTGGTCTTAGGTTCCCAAACACTTGAGGAACTCTTATTCACAAAGAAATGCCTTCCATTCATAGTAGTGTGAATAACATGGTTTTTGTAATTGTTAGCATACTAGCCTACACCATGCTTATCTAAAGATTGTTTTTGACTACCAATAAGTCTATCAACCATTTCTTCCCATTTGTAAATCTTTCAAGATCCTTTTGAAATTCCATTCAGTTCACCGTTCCAAGGTGGACAGTAAGTTTGGTTGGGCTCTGATCTACTCAAGTTCGGTTGACCGTGTACACTTCGGCAGACTGAAGTTAGCGTGGGTTTTGTGCTGACAGTTATAGCTCAAATAGCCGTTGGGTACAACAGTCAAGTGTCACGTGTAAATAACCGTTGGACGCCTAAAGCCAAGGAGGACTCAGTTGAGTGATAGGTATTCGGTCGTCCGAGGTGGGACTAGTCAATTGGGCTCTAGAGGCTCGATTCGAATGCGACCGTTGGAGCAAAGTCCAAAACCGATCCAGGGTTATTCGGTTGACCGAAAGTGGTTCGGTCTTCCGTCAGGGCAATTCCATATGACACCTAAGTTTTACTGATGAGAAATATTCGGGTGACCGATAGGTGTTCGGTAGACCGAACGAGAAAGGTTTCGGTTGACCGGGCGGTGTTCGGATTACCGAATATGGACGAGACATAATCCTAGTGCTCAAGTTTACATTAAACCTTATGGACTCAATAAATACAAAATTACATGTTTTAGTCCAATGTTTTGATTACAAGTCTTGAGTCTTGATGTCTTTGTCCCAATGCTCCTTTTGTTGATTATCTTGATAAACCTATTTAGATGATTGCATGTATACAAATATGTATGCAATGCATGTAATCGTGTTTTCTGACTCTGATTGATTAGGTTGATTGATTAAGATTAATTTAATTAATCATCAAAATTAATATAGATTAAGGTCAAAAAACCAACACAAACAACTCAAGAGAGTTAATGACTTGTGTCAACACGATTCCTTCTTGAGGAGTAGGCCCGTGACAAAGTGATATCAGAGTCTCATTAGTATGCGGTTCTTTTTTGTTTCTGATGAAACCTTTGATTTTACGAAAAACACATTATTGCGTATGATAATGTATTTTCAGGACACGTTATTTGAATTGGATGCCAACTTTAGAAATACAATTTTGAATCAAAGATGCCCTAAGTTGTTTTACCGCATAGCACCACAAAAAAAATTGAATTGCCGGAGTGCAAAATCATCAACAAAACTGAGAAATCGTAGAAACCACGAATCATTCTTATAATTGATTGTAGACTAGTTGTAAACTCAAAATGTCCTCCTAGAATTCATTTTTCCGCATTTACTTGCAATAACACAAATTGTTGCGAGGTTGAGTTGAGAGAATACAATAATACCAAAAGAAAAAAATATATATTCAAGCTCGATGTTGTAAATGATACAAAATCTTATTCGAAAAATTGAATGTACTTAAAATTTATGTTTCTTCTTAAGTTTACAAAAAGACATTATATTATAAGAATAAATAACAATATTAGAACAACTCCTTTCTACATACCAATCTTCTATAGTTCTATGGTGGATCAGCCAACGGCTATGCGTGCAAGGTCATATTTATGTTCAGAGTGTGAAGGCCACGGCCCAACTGAAATGTTGTAAAACCCTTTTTTTGATGCATGTAAGTTTTTTTAAATTGTAATGTTGGCAATGGTTTTCAAGTTAATGTTTATAGTAGGGTATTTTATATTAGGGTAAATTGTAGTTTATCCTCATGATCTTGTTAGCAATGATTTTCAAGTTAATGTTTATAGTAAGGTATTTTATATTAGGATAAATTGTAATTTATCCTCCTGATCTTTGACCTGAATGCACTTTGTATTCAACTTGTCCCATCTACAACATGAAAACTCAATTATTTGGGCTCATATTCTTTATACAAGCAATTCAATAATTTGAGTTGAAGTTTAAACCATAAATGGAAACACTAAAAGAAAAAAAACGTGTCTTCATGTAGTCATGTTGTAGACAATGAAGGACATTACTGTCCAAAAAATTGATTAAGGTTGATATAAGGTGAAACTTACCAAAATCACAAAGGGGAGGGTGTATAAAGCTTATTTCCAAAGGACATCCATGCAAAGTACATTAGTCAAAGGTCCACGGGCTAATAACAATTTACCTTTTATATTTACTCTTAAAAGTTCAAATTTTTGCACTAACTTTGTCTACTTGACATTTATTATTCCTTTAAAGTTTGACACGAAGAATTTTTTTTTGTGTTTGATTGATTGCTTATGAGATTGCTAGATGCATGCTAGGTGTTCATTAAATTCCATGTGGTCATGTAGAATATATCTATAATTTCGTAGACACTAATTAAATTATTTAAAAAAAATCATAAATGTGTCTCTTAGTTATCAGGTAGCATAACTCTTGATTGTGAGGTAAGCTCACAACAAAGACTTCTATGATTTGAAGAGAAATTGTGAAACATATCATTTGAGTTTCTGAGATGGCCTAACACATAATTTACGATAGAGAAAAGTACCTTTCAGGAATAATGAAATAATAAAAGTTGGTCGCTAAAAGAATCTCCAAAAAAAGTTTTGAAGTCGGTTCAGTTCTTCATAAAGTTTCAGAAGTTTCATAAAGTTTCCATCTATTATTTCCAAGTCGAGGAAGACACCAATGTGGACCTCCCATTCCTGCAACTCCAAATCAGAAGTAATGTAATGATACTTTTTTCACAATGACACTTGTAACAAAAGATTGCAATTGATGATTGTGATTATGATTACTTCGTTTAGGAAAAGTTGTTAACAATTAGTTGCCCACACACAATGTACATACCTCACAGCTCAAGAACGAATAACAACTCATAGTCTTTAATTGTTAAACAAATGAAAATCAGTCACTAGCTAAGGGCCCTACTGGAATTTGATTTTCGGCGTTCAAACTTCACAATGATTATTTTCTCACAATAAATTCTTGTAGAACCAGCATGACCTTTAAAAAGTTATTTTTCCCTATACAAATAGTCAAAAGTTGAGAACTGTGAGCTTCTCAATCAAAAGAAAAAAATTATCTTTTGGTTTCACAAATCCATTTATCAAATATTGTTTGACAAATTCCCAAATCAAACTCCGTATCTAACCTAAATGTTATAAAGCATCATAATGATGAAAGGACTCCAATCATCTCAACAAGAAAAATAAAAGAAAGGTGGTGGGTTCATTTAATGCCCAAAATGTGCTTGGAGGTGTGAGACCCACATGTGGGGTGTTTTGGTGGGAACATGGCAGATGATGAGGACAATGATGATTTAATCTTTAGAAATTGTATATTGTTATGCTCTTTTAATGGAAAATTATTTTGGACGTATACTTGCCTATAAAAGAAGAAAATGTCACATACAACCAATACATTGGAGATACTTCCAAGTTCCAACATAATGGGTGTTACATTCATGTTGCATATTTAGCTTAAAATCGCTACTTTTGTTTTGCAAAGCAAATAGAATTGCTACTTCAGCTTCCCATGTACCAGTTTCAAGAGAAAATTTATCTTAATGTATTACTAATTTAAACTCGAATTAGACATACATTTTTATAATTTAAAAACTTGCAAAACATGCATTAAGTTACCCATGGATAGGGGATGTCAGTGGATATTCGAATATCCGAGCATCCGTCTGTATCAGTATTCGAATTTGGACATTCGATCCGAGAATAAATATCTGTAAGACCGTATTCGTATCCGATCCGTAAAGTTGTGAAGCGGATATGGTTATTGGTACATCCAATCCATATAATATCCGATTGAGAATTGAATATCCGTAGTACAACATCCGTATTTGTATCCGTATTATATATATAGCTATTCTTTAAATTAATGATATGTATATATATATATATAAGTTAGGTATTTTTTCTATTAATTACCAAACTATATAAACTATTCTAAATTACTAACCCTAAAGTACTAACCCCAACAATATCCACTTCGGAACTACATATTTGTATTTCAACATCCGTATTCATATTTGTATCGTATACTTATACAATACATTATTATACCTAGAAGTATTCATATTTCAACATTGTGTGATTATATTTTGAATATATCGTTTAAATTTATTTATTCAAATAAATATACATCTACTGATCACATTTATTCAAGCATTGAATATTATTCTCATTTTCAGAATATGGAGTAGAAGTGAAGATAAAGTAAATTAATATTTGAAACCAAATAAAGTTATAAATGTGACTATGTATAATAATCTGTCTAAGTGAAAATGAAAAATGTTATAAGGTTGAGAATTATGTTTACGCATGCGGATATTATCCGTATCCGCCCCGAATCTGTCAAATATCCGAACGGATATAAACTTTTTATATCCGCAAACAATCCGTATCCGTAAGGGTGTGCATCCGGTCCGGTCCAAAAAACCAGACTGGACAGGTTTCTGCTCTTCCCTACGTATCCACATCCGAATCCGTAAATTTCATGCGGATACGAATATGGATATACCTATATCCGATCCGTTGACACCTGTACCCATGGATATGAATTCTGGCTTATTTTATTGAGAGTTCATTGTTGATGTTGTAGAGAGTGGCTGATGAGCAGTGGTAAAGTCACTACTCATAGGGCTGTAAAATGGGTAGAATTTTACCCGCAACCCACCCCGCCCCCTAATGCGGGTTGCGGACAAAAAATTGTTACCCGCCAACCCGCAACCCGCTTAACCCACATAATAAGCGGGGCGGGTTGCGGTTTTCTCGCAACCCGCCCCGCATAACCCGCAACCCGCATAAGCCGTATATTTTGTTTGATTTTTTTGTATTTTTTGATTTTGTTTGTATTTACTTTTGATTTTGTTTGTATATAACTTTAAAAACATATATTGATTGATTTTTTCCTTGATTTTTGTACTTGACTTTGATTAAAATACATAAGGTTAAAGAAAATAAATTTATTTTTGTATTTAGCTTTAATAAAAGATTAAACCCACCAACCCGCCTCGCATGACTTAGTCCATCCTTACACGGGGCGGGTAGCGGATTTTTTTTGACCCCGCCCCGCCTAACTTTGACGGGGCGGGTAGCAGTGGGGCGAAAACCCACCCTGCCCCGCCCCGCTTACAGCTCTAACTACTCACTACTTTTTGTGATCAGAACTTAGATGAGTAGTGAATACACGCAAATATATCCTCTCCAACTACCGTATAATCCATTAAAAAATAATACCGAGTAATCTGCTTTTCAAAACAAAACAAAAAACTACTAAAATTTGGAGCTTTGAGTTGCCTTTTTCATTGCTAACTTGGCAAAAACATGGGGAGAGGATAATTTTTTCGATTAGTGTTATTTTATCACTAAAATACATTTGAATGTGTGGCTTGCAAACTAAACCATCACATTCAAATCCAACTAAGAGCATCCTTACTGGTCGGGCGGATTAACCAACCGCCCGACACATCACCGTTTTAGTATTAAAAAATTACCCAACCTATCGCCCGGGCGGATGGGTTGGGTGGGTGGGAGCACGTGCCCCCCACCCATTGGTTACTTTTTTTGAGTTTTTGTATTTAGAAAATATTTTAAAAATTATTTAAAATCGTTTTTATAAATATTTTTTTATGAAAATATGTTTTTTATTTGTTTATATTTTTTAGAATTTTTTGAGTGTTTTGTTTAGAATTGATCCCGAAATGACGTGTAGGTGAGAATGTAGGGCGCTTGAGTTGTTTTTGGGTGTGATTAAGAAAAATTTAGGGGGTTTGTTTGAGCTGACGTGATTGAAAGAGAAAACCGACACCCGAGAACTGACTGGGCGCCGTTAACGGTGCTCTAAGTATATACACGTCCGCATAACTCTAGAATCGTGAAAAAAACACCAATTACATTTCATGAAGCAATTACAACCTCATCATGCAACTTTATAGTTGTGAAGCCATCAATCAGTCCGATGTCATCAATCAATCATGGAGACCCTCACGAACTTTTTAGAAAGCTTGAAGCTAATAACAATGAAAGAGAATTTCATTAATGTTGCTAAAAATCTAACAATTTGAGAACATGGATATACCAGTGATGGTTCTTCATTGATTGATTGTCTGGTTTTTTGCCAAGCTAATGACAATTTCTTTATAAAAAACAATGCCAAAAATCTCTATTATGATTTGGAATTCCATCATGGTTTAGAAAATATGACATGGAAGACAAGTAGGGGTGTAATCGATCTCTAAACGAGCGATCCGAGTCTGCTCAAGATCGGCTCGTTAAGGGTTTCGAGTGGAAAATTCTGCTCGTGCTCGGTTCGATCTACTCGCGAGCGGCTCACGAGCGGCTCGTTAACCTAAACCTTTTTTTTTGTTATTGAATTCCTAATAATGTTGTCCTAATAAGTAAATTATAAAATTACTTAAGACAAATATAATAATAATTACTAACACATACTTAAAATTAACACCTAAAATAAAACACAATCTTATAAATTATACGACAACATTAACATCCACAATATTAAAATCAAACACAATCTTCTAAATTGTAGGACAACTCACAACATCAACATCTTATAAAAAAGATCATCTACCTGACCTAAACCTTAATTTATTTGAACTTTTGGTGTAGAAAAGAATGAGAAAAAAAATAATGAAAAAAATGAAAAGTTTAGTACTAATATGGTTTTGATTCTAATGAGTATTTTGGTTTGGTTTGTTAAATGGATTGTTGGGTTTGGTAAATTAGTTTATTTAATGAGTTTAACACTTTACCGATCGGGTAATTGGATTGAATATTCAGGTTAATCAAATAATTGGATATAGTAATCAGGTTTCGAGCGATAATTGAGCGAGCATCGAGCGAGCGGGGTCTGCTCGTGCTCGGCTCGTTACTAACCGATCCGAGCAATTTCGAGCAAAATCAGAACAAAATCGAGCGAACATCGAGCGATCTATCGATCCCGAGCAGAACTTGACAGCCCTTCCGGTGATGTTGCCAAGTAATGCCACAGATGGGCATATTCCAAAGGAAAGTGCAAGGTAAAGGATGAATTTATTTATTTGTTGTGGGAACTTTTGATTCACATGGCCTCCATCCACTTAAATGTTGTCACTCACCAATTTTAAATCCCAAATTCAGACACTAGATCATGGGGGCATGAGGGTTAGGCTGGTTGGTGGCTCCCATCTTCTATCACTGCAGTCTGCATATGGATGGCTTTTCGGTTCCTCTCATCTTCCCTATAATTTGAGGGGTTAAATATATGCCTCTAATACCCACAAACATGATAGTATAAGCCTTGAATTTGTACTAATGCTTTGGGAGTACAATAATAACATGAAAAGATTCCATGGAGAGAGAGGGAAATGATTGATGGAGTCATTGTAAGGTTCTGATCAATGTCCTACTGAGTGACCAACATGCTAGGCAGATATAATTGTTTCTTTGGGAGTCATATAGGAGAGAAAAAATGCGTCAAGAGAAGAGTTGTTGGAATCTTTGCTTTTATGGAAAGGTGCATTTGAATACTTGAGGTCACACAAGATGAGCACTGATACATTACTGGAAGACAAACATTGTTGACAACCATTGGTTTTGAAAATACGACTTGCCTATTTTGTGGGCACAACCTTCCTTGTTTGGTTGGTGGTAAACTTGGAGTAGGGTATTACACTTACTAATTTGCTTCTGCACGATTATTTTGCAGGAATTGAAGTTCAATAATTCAAAAATATTTGAAAGTGTCCCACTTATCTGATTCCAATCTAAAATCAAATCAACCTCAAGATTATTTCCCATTGTAACACCATAATAGATGTTTTTTTCTCTTTTTTTCATAAATATACATTTTTACCAATGACTAGGAAGTGATCCTAAACTTTGAAAACGAAAGAAAGGGTATGTTTTTGTATATTGTGTTGTGTTTGTTTAAATTATAGACTTGTTATATATATGAGATCCTTAAAATGACCGTTACAATGTTTCCTATTATGCTTGATTGGCAAGGATTGCGGAATCAATGTTTGGCATGAATGATTTCCTTTGTGGGTTTTGCAACAGACAGATTTCTCCTTGGATTGTGGCGATGATGACAAGGATGTCAGCTAAGCCTGAGCTGAAATCTGAAGAATATCTTCGTTTATTTCAACACTCCCCCTCAAGTTGATTCTGGAATAAATTGGATGAACCTAACTTGTGGAGTATGTCTTCAAAATGCTGTTGATCTACTGCCTTTGTAAAGATATCTGCCAGTTGCTCTTTACTGTGGACGTAGGGAACATCAATTATTTTAGCTTGAACTTTCTCTCGAACGAAATGACAATCTACTTCAATGTGTTTTGTTCTTTCGTGAAAGATATGATTGGTGGCTATGTGGCGAGCTGCATTGTTGTTGCTAAACATCTTTATAGGCTCATGATAAGGTTGTTTTAGTTCTTTAAGGAGTTGCTTAAGCCAAATGAGTTCACTAGCGGTGGATGCCATAGCTCGATACTCAGCTTCAGCGCTTGACCTAGCAACCACATTTTGCTTCTTGCTTCGCCAGGTGACAAGGTTCCCTCCAACAAATGTGCAAAATCCTGTGGTAGATTTTTGATCATGACTCCCAGCCCAATCTGCATCAGAGTATCCTATAATGGTGTTAAAGTTATTTTGTTTCATCAGAAGGCCTTGGCCCGAAGTTTTTTTTAAGGTAGTGAAGGATTCTATCCACTATGACTAAGTGATGAGTGTAAGGTGCATGCATGAATTGACTAACGATACTTACTGCATGTGTTATGTCAGGTCTGGTTACATTGAGATAGATGAGTTTTCCTACTAGCCTTTGATATTGAGCTATATCTTTGATTGCACTAGTGCATAATTGGCTTTACTCGTCGCCAAATAGACGTCGGCCGTTACAACCTTTCGATTAGTCTCAAGGGGTGTGTTGGCAGGTTTAGATCCAATTTTTCCAGTTTCTTTAAGTAAATCTAGAACATATTTTCTTTGAGACAAGAATAAACCCCCTTTTGAGTATGCAAATTCTATACCCAGAAAGTACTTCAAGTGTCCGAGGTCCTTCATATCAAATTTGTTTTTTAAATATTGTTTGACTAAGGTTATTTGCTCATCACTGCCCCCTGTAATAATGATGTCATCAACATAAATAAGTACTATGGTGGTGTTGTTATTATGTTGTTTTACGAATATGGACGCATCTACGGAGCATTTTGAAAAACCATAAATGATAAGAGAATGACTAATTTTTGCATACCAGGCGTAGGCGTGGGGTGATTGCTTCAATCCATAGATGGATTTATGAGCTTACAAACCTAATTCTTACATGTGATGATGCCTGGAGGAGGTGTCATATAAAGGCCTTCCTCGAGAGTACCTTGGAGGAATGCGTTCTTTACATCGATTTGATAAAGCTTCCAACCCTTATTGACCGCTATAGAGAGAAGGATCCAAACTATGTTCATTTTTTTTCTACAGGGGCGAATGTTTCTTGATAATCTATCCCATAGGTTTCAGTATACCCTTTGGCTACCAGACGAGCCTTGTATCTTTCGATGGAGCAGTTATTGTTGTATTTTATCTTATAAACTCATTTGCAGCCTACTGGTTTAATCCCTTTTTCTAATGGTACTATAGTCCAGGTTTTATTAGTTTCTAAAGCATTTAATTCATCTTTCATGGCCTTAAGCCATTCTGGATGACTAATTGCTTCATGATAGAACCTGGGTTCTTTATGATTATCTAGTTGGTTTAAAAAGCACGATAGGATGGTTTAAAGGCTTGATAAGAAAGAAACTTTTGGATCGGATATGCGACTTTGTAGGTCACATAGTCTCGAAGTCTACTTGAGGCTTGGGTGCGTTTGTTGGATCTTCGAACAAGTGGTTCATCATCATTGGTATTGAAGTTGTGATTGTCTTCTTCTTCGTTGTTGTCTTCATCTTCCCCTGTTTGAGGATTAGTATTGTTTTCAGGAGGAAAAACAGCTTCTGGGAGAACTCCATTGATTCCTGAATTTTCTTGATCATTGGGGGCTCCGCTTGGTTTGAAGTAGGATTCCGTCTCAAAAAAAGGATACATCCCTGGAATTATACATTTTACATTTGTTGGGATCATAAAATTTGTATCCTTTTTTAATAGAATATCCAAGAAAAATAGTTTTAATAGAATTACAATCTAATTTGTCGGAACGAGGATTATGAACAAAGCAAACACATCCAAAAACTCTAAGATGATCAACATGCATTTTTCGATTGTAAAGGAGTTCAAGAGGTTGTTTATTGTCAAGAGTGTGGCTAGGAAGACGATTAATAAGATAAGTGGCAGTTAGGACAGCATCAGACCAAAAAGGTTTGGGAACATTATTTTGAAGCAATAAAGATCTTGTGACAGTCAAGATGTGACGATTCTTTCTTTCAGAAACACCATTTTGTTCAGGAGTATTAATGCATGTGGTGTTGGATTTCTAGTTTAATTGCACATATATATTTTCGAAAATTTTATGCGCAATAAGGATCAATTACAATTTTCTATGATTCATGCATCGGTTTGTTTCAATAACTAGTTTTAAAACTTTATTAAAACAAACACAAGGGACTCCGAAATTCATACCTAGAAGTTCTCTAAAACTTCTTGATGATCCGGAGATGCTGAAGAAGGCGATCGTCGCTTCCTATTGCGTCGGATGCCTCCGAGTGTTCACCAAACCCTAAACAAGGTTGGAGAGAAAGGAGCTAGCCAATCAATCTCCAAACTAGCTTAGAATCTAGCTACAAACCCCTTCCTTAGTCTCTGAGATTTCTCCTTTCAAAGACTTAGAAACTTAAGAGAATTTTCGTGGTTTTTGTGGTGAATTAGGAGAGAAAAGAATTAGCAAAAACATCTGACATAATTAAGGAGAATAATGACCTATTTATAGGCTCCAATCTTACTCTCAATCATGACTATTCTTAAGCCATGTTCTCTTGACATTTTCTCTCACAAGCTAATTCCATAATGCATTACATGCATCCTCAAAACGTTTGACCAAGTTTGGACTAATCCAACCATCAATCAAATTAATCTCTTAATTATCAAAGGCAGAAAATCGATCGGGGTTCGGTTTACCGAGTCACACTTGGTTAACCGAATATGTCACGTTTGGTTTACCGTGCATTAGACGGACGACCGATTCTTAAGGAGAAAAATTCTCCTTAACCGATCAGACGAACACACGTCTAAAACCGAGTGCCATTCAGTTAACCAAAAATATCAGAACTGGACATTGTTCGGTCGACCGTTTCTGGTTCGGTATACCGTACCAGAACTCTAGGCACTTTAGTCAAGTTCGGTCAATCAATTTTGACCATCCGTTCCACGTTCGATTGACCGATCCACAGAACCTTCGGTCGACCGAACCATAAACGGATTATCGAACTTTTATCCGATTTTGCCTTTTCAAATTTTGGATTTATTTCCAACAAAATTTGAACTTTAGGGGGGTTTTAGCAAATTCACAACTTATGCAATATATTATCCTATGCAACAATAATTTATTGCACCTCATAATATATGCATCTCATATGAATTTATCATGATTCTAATTATGTTATATATCACAACATAATTGATTTTACTTGTTCACCACATGTGTCATATTTTCTATAAGAAACCCGACACATCATATGAACCAAAAATCAAGCTTCTTGTGTCCTGGTTTCTACGGTGTGATATATGGGAGGATCTAGACTAAGTTGACAGTGATATTAAGAGCTTAATATCACAAGCTATAAGCGGTATCTAGCTACATATTATAGCTCCCAATTAGTTAGACGTCTTAATTCCACTCGAACCAAAACCCGATCCATTTAGTGATGGAATGCACCACTTGTGTCCGTCTCTTGCCTCATGATATTAAGAATACACACAAAGTAGTATTGTGTTATCTTTGTATTAGTATTCATTTCTTGATCTCTTTAAGCTAGTTATAAATATGTGACTTAACTCAAATCACATTGTGCACATTATAACTTGACTTTATCAAGGGACCCACTAATATCATCACTCAATTAAGAGAGGCAATAATAATCTTTTGACTAACTATCTTCTCCAACAAAAGTCATACTTAACCAACTAATGTCTTTGCCCTACACTCATTGATAGCTTAAAACATTAGTCTAATTAAGCACTCCTTAAGTGATCAGATATAAGTCTCATATCAAAGGACCGAGAACACAGTAAAATATTAATGACACAGAAATACATTTCTATAATATTTTACTTATTAGGTCAATTCGGTATACAAAAGTAGTATTTTCCTCTTTTGCGTACCCGTGTTGTCACTCACTTGTAGAACTACAATGATCTATGACCAACACGACAATCTTAACTCGGTAATTAATGTCCCATATTAATTACCATGATTGCGAATATCTTTTGTTTTATGTAAACCAATATCTTTTAGAGCTCTACGGTTAAGGACCAATAGCCTATTCCTTAACACTTCTAAAAGACGAATAACATAAACAAGGAACAAAATGATTTCTCATTCAATTCATAATAATTGACATTTAAAAGTAAAACTTTTAGAACACATTCCCTTCATGTGGTTTGATGAAAAAATCCATGTTTTTTCAAGAAATTTTGAAAATCATTGCTAGTGTATTCCGAACCATTATCGGACCTAAGAATTTTAATCCTAGCATTATACATGTTTTCAACAAATGGCACAAATTCGCAAAAAACTTTAAAAACTTCTGATTTTGTTTTTAGCAAGTATAGACATGTAGTACGAGAAAAATCATCAATAAATGTAACAAAATATCTAAAATTGTCATGAGATTCAATTGGGGCAGGTCTCCAAATGTCTGAATGTATCATCTCGAGAGGCCGACCTGTCTTAGTTTCAGAGTTGTAAAAAGGATGGTGAGTTTGCTTTGAGAAACGACAAATATCACATAATAAATTAAGTCTACTATTAGGAAAGAGTTTTTTCAAAACAATGTCGGATGGGTGTCCCATGCGTCGGTGCCAAAGATCCTGTCTAGAAAAGTTTGCAGTATAACATCCTATTTTTGAAGTATCAAAAACGTAGAGTCCATTGGTCAAGATTCCTCTACCAATCATCCTCCCTGTGGTACGATCCTGAAAGGTCACATCACAAGGTGAGAAAATAACATTACAGTTTAAGTTTTTTGTAATTTTGGCAACCGATAGGAGATTAGCATTCAAATTGGGCATATACAAGACTTTTTCGATGTTATTTAATAGATTTATATCTCATAATCCCTTAATCTCTACTTGATTTCCATTTGCAACAGTAACAAATTTATTTAATAGAGTTATAGTTGCTTGAATATTTCTTATCATGTTAGGATTTCCAGTCATGTGATCAGTTGCGCCATAATCAATAATCCACATAGGTTTAGATAGGTTATGCTGAGACTGGACTTGAAAGCAATTAACCATAAGTGTATCCATACCTTGATGATTACTTGTTTGTGAGGGTTGATTGTGCAAAAAGTCGCTGAGGTGGGTCAGCAAGTCCTTCAAATATGTCGGATCAGCAGGTGCACCCGGATGAGATCCGGATCCGGAGTCAGGTCTTTGCCATATTTGGTCGGGTGGTGGAATACCCGATTGTGATGCATGCGTATAAAAACCGGATGATCCGGATTTGTTTCCATACCTCTCATTTGTGGTTTCTCCACCGAAGCTAGGGTTTGCGAGAGAAAAGGAGGCCGAGTGGCCACCGCCAGATCCTCTTGGGTTTTGGCCGACGAATCTGCCACCTCTGTGGTTTTGTCCGTCCTTATTCTCATCTCCTCTTCTTTCTCTGTCACGAGGTGGTCGGAGGTGGGGAAACAGGAACCAACAGTTGTTCCGTGTGTGACCTTTTTTTTACCATACCTTTTCCTTGTGTTTTGGTTTTGATCAAGTTTTGAGGCAGTGAAGGCATGGTTTTCTGATGTGATTTGTTGTGGTTGCGCCATTGTTTTTCTTCTGGATTCTTCATTTTGAACTGTTGCGATGATTGTTGTGAGCGGAGGTAACTTCGTCGACATGAGGATTTGGCTTCTTAGTTGCTCGAAACTTGAATCGAGTCCAAACAGAAACTGGTATACACGGTTTTGGTCTTGCCTTGTCTGAATCGTTACTGGATCCGAACTGGGTGGTTCATAAACCCCTAACTCGTCCCATTTGCCTTTGAGTGTCCCGACGTAGTAGGTGACAAAGTTTTTTCCTTGCTTGGTCTGTGCAATGTCATTTTTGAGTTTAAAAATGTGAGCAAAGTTTTTTTGTTTACCATAAAGGGTCTGAGCAACCTCCCATAGTTCTTGTGCTGTGGTGGAGTACATGAAGATCTCTGCAATGTTGGGTTCCATTGATTGTAGGAGCCATGACATCACTAGATCATTGTTGGAGTTCCACTCCTCTTGTTTGGCTTCACTGCCTTCTCCGGTTGGTTTTTTTGAGTTTCCCAGTGATGAAGCCGAGTCTCCCTCGACCGTTGAGGGGCAGAGTGACTGCCCGCGCCCAAGAGAGGAAGTTGTTGTCGTTGAGTAGTTGCGACACGAGCCTCTGACTCATGTTGTCCTCCGGTAGACCTAACGAGATCATCTTTTCTCAGTTTTGTGGTGGTTTTTGTTTTGTGAGGGAAAAAAAGGGACATGGTCTGTGAAGAATCGCGAGATATTCGAGACCCCAGACCAATCTATGATGAGTTTGAGGATCCTGAGATCGTTGCACGACGCTCTGATACCATGTAGAAAACGACCGGAAAGAAAGGGTATGTTTTTGTATATTGTGTTGTGTTTGTTTAAATTACAGACTTGTTATATATATGTGATTCTTAAGAGGACCGTTACAATGTTTCCTATTATGCTTGATTGGCAAGGATTGCGGAATTGATGTTTGGCATGAATGGTTTCCTTTGTGGGTTTTGCAACGGGCAGATTTCTTCTTGGATTGTGGCGATGATGGCAAGGATGTCAGCTGAGCCTGAGCTGAAATATGAAGAAGATCTTCGTTTATTTCAACAACCTAAATTTTGAAAACTAAAGTTTTGGAAACTAAACACCTCACGTTAATACTACTTCCACCAATTACATAGTCAAGTGCAACATTATAGTCTGCACCGCTTATCAAAAGAAAAAGAAAAAGTCTGCACCAGTAATCCATATTCAAGTCATAGTATGTGATTGAAGTATGATTATGAACGTCAAAACAACAATTACAATTGAATCACCTTAAGACGTCTATCATTAGTATGTGATTGAAGCTACTGATGTAGACGTCTGTCCAAAAAACAACTTCAGAAAAAGTGATGCCCGCAGTCAAGCAGTACCAGAAAAGAAATGGTGAGTTGGTCACCCTCCAGGCTTCAGATTAACAGCTTTTGAGTTTGATGAGTTCAGAACCTCTACATCAATAGCTTCTGTAAAATGCCCACATGAGATTTGACCATCAACTTCTCTTACCAGATCATCAACTCCTCCGAGTTAACCTAATTAACCTAATTTGTCAATCCCAATAATGTTCTTTTCACAAATTAATATATTCATAAAGCAGATTGCACATGTCTCACTTGCTATAAAAAAGAAGATATCAGATTGCACTTCTAATACTATTCTAATGCCACCTTTCACCGTCAATCCAAACTCCACTTAGTAACATATAACAAGAGATAATTAACCACTAAATCATGCCATATCTCTTGGCTCTGATATGCCCATCTGTACCAACTAACATGGCATTAATTAAAGAAAAAACAAATAGGCTAATGACAGGGCATAGCACATTCTCTCCATGTTTCCTGTCTGTCTAAGCTTGCAACAGTCCAAATGGTTCAATTTGTGTGTGCAAAAACAAAGTGTGATGAACAGCTGTTCCAGAATCAAAGACCTCACGAACACCTCAACTGGTCCACCTTCATATATCTCTACCTTCACTCCCTACTTCTATTATTGTTGCATATGATCAGACTCAGGCTATAGCAAACCAAAATGGTGCACAACTAAGTGAAGAACAAGAACAAATTAAATAGAGGTACCAACATGGAGAAAATTGCATACCTCTGCTTGCTCTTCTGTTTCTACTGCTCCATTGCTTCATCTCTCAATGTTGGGGCGAAAGTAGACGAGGTTTCGGTTCTGCTTAAGATCAAATCAGGCCTCAATGACCCGTCTGATCTCCTGCGAGATTGGAAGGCTCCGAAAGGCGACATTCGGGAGGCAAACCATCATTGCAATTGGACTGGTGTGCAGTGCAATTCGATGGGGTCGGTCGAAAGCCTCGATCTTTCACACATGAACATAAGTGGGAATGTGTCTGATAGCATCAGCCACCTCCCAAGCCTCGTCTATCTGAATCTCTGCTGCAATGCCTTCTCGTCGTCCCTTCCGAAGGCCTTCTCCAATCTCTCCAAGCTCAGGGTGTTCGATGTGAGTGACAATTTGTTTGTGGGCGAGTTCCCAACTGGTTTAGGAGCTTCTGAGGAATTAAGAAGCGTGAATTCTTCGGGAAACAACTTCTTCGGTAGTCTACCGGAGGATCTTGGGAATGCAACTTCCCTCGAGAACTTGGATTTTCGTGGTAGCTACTTCAATGGGTCGATACCGGAATCGTATTCGAACCTGCAGAAGCTGAAGTTCTTGGGAATATCTGGCAACAGCTTGAGTGGGAGATTGCCAGGGTTCTTGGGAGAGCTATCATCGTTGGTAACTCTTATTGTTGGCTACAATGAGTTCGAAGGGCCAATTCCGGCTGAACTAGGGAACTTGACGAATCTCCGGTATCTCGACATGGCGGTCGGAAGCTTTAACGGAGCAATCCCGGCTACACTTGGGAGACTAAAGCATCTGAAAACAATGTACCTTTTCAAGAATCAATTCGAAGGCGAGATCCCAAAAGAACTAGGGGACATGCCCTCGTTGGCATTCTTGGATCTCTCCGACAACCGGATCAACGGAACCATCCCTACAGAATTGACGCGGATTCCAAATCTGCAGCTGCTGAACGTCATGTGCAACCGTCTTACAGGCTCAGTTCCGGCTGCCATTGGTAACATGACAAATTTGGAGGTGCTTGAGCTGTGGAACAACTCACTCACCGGCAGCCTTCCGGCGGATTTGGGACTAAATTCTCCGTTGCAATGGCTCGACGTCTCGTCCAATTCGCTCTCTGGTGAGATACCCTCTGGCTTGTGTTCCAGTGGGAACCTCACCAAGCTCATCCTTTTCGACAATGACTTCACCGGCCCAATACCTACTAGCCTAACATCGTGCCTAGCATTGGTACGTGTTAGAATCCACAACAACTGGCTAAATGGGTCAATCCCTGAAGGACTAGGGAAGCTACCAGTGCTCCAACACCTTGAATTGGCAAGCAACGAGCTAACTGGAAGGATTCCGGCCGATATCGCCCTCTCAACGTCCCTATCCTTCCTTGACTTCTCCGACAATCACCTCCAATTCTCACTCCCGTTTGATCTCTTCTCCATCCCCACCCTCCAGAATTTCGTCGCCTCCGACAATTCTCTCACTGGGCCCCTTCCAGGCAAATTCGAGAACTGCCTCTCTCTCACGGTACTTAACCTCTCCAACAACCACCACACTGGGGAAATCCCAGCTAGCCTCGGGTCATGCGCAATGCTGGTCAACCTCGACCTCTCTAACAACAACTTCACCGGAGAAATCCCCAAAACTGTGGCAACAATGCCTTCATTATCGGTCCTTGACTTATCGGAAAACCATCTCTCTGGTCCAATTCCACCCAACCTCGGCACGTCTCCGGCACTCGAGATGCTCAATGTCTCCTACAACAACCTCTCCGGACCCGTTCCAGCCAACGGGTTTTTGCGAACCATAAACCCAGACAACCTCGTCGGGAACGTGGGGCTCTGTGGCAGCATGCTGCCCACTCCCTGTTCGTCTCTATCGTCCCTGGCTTCGGCCCACCAAAGGAGCTCACATCTTAAACACATTGCGATCGGGTGGGCTGTGGGGATCGCGGCGGTTCTGGTTCTCGGGATTACTCTCTTGGGCTTAGGATGGCTCTACCAGAAGTGGGACTTCTTGCGGGAATTCGTCCTCCATCGGAGATTCTCCGGCAAAGACGAAAGCCAATGGCCATGGCGGCTGACCGTCTTCCAGCGCCTTAACTTCACAACCAGCGAAATCCTATCCTGCGTGAAGGAATCCAACGTGATCGGAATGGGCGCCACTGGGATCGTCTACAAGGCTGATATCACACGAAACGGGACCACAGTTGCGATAAAAAAGCTCTGGAGAAGCGATTCGGAAGGCGAAATGGAGACTGAAGTGAGCCTTTTGGGGAGGCTTCGGCACCGGAATGTGGTCAGGATGCTCGGGTGCCTGCGGAATGACAGTGACATGATGATAGTTTACGAGTACATGGCAAATGGGAGCCTGTGGGAGGTGTTGCACGGTGGAAAGGAGCCGCCGGTGCTGGTGGATTGGGTGGGGAGGTACAATGTGGCGGTCGGGGTGGCGCAGGGGCTGGCTTACTTGCACCACGACTGCCGCCCGCCGGTCGTTCATAGGGACGTCAAGTCGAGCAATGTGCTGTTGGATGGGAATTCGGAGGCGAAGATTGCAGATTTCGGGCTTGCAAAAACAATGGCCGGGAAGGACCGGACGGTTTCGGTCGTGGCCGGCTCGTGTGGCTACATTGCTCCTGGTCAGTAGTGCTTTAGCTACTTTGCTGCTTTCTGTTTTGATTTCAATACTTATATTTGAACATAAAATGGCGCCAACCTTATAAAAAAATGTTTTATATACATAATCTACGGTCAACTACTACAAAGTAATACCAAACCGAAGTTGGTGAAAATTAGGAAAATTTTGCTTGGCAAAAATATTTCAGAGAAAAAATAGTATTCAGATTCAAGCATGCTCAGTAGAATAAGGAAAACAGTACATCAGAACATAGTTTATATAAGATGGATTCAATGAGAGGACATGTAATAAGTACGCAAATTTACAGCCGGTTAGTTGAATTAGAAAGGGTTGACCACCAAATTATCATAGCATGCATTTTACCATGTCAGAATAATGTTATATAGACCTTTACTATTCTCTTAACTTCATTAGTTTAGAAAAAACACTATTTCATAAAAGATTTATATAACATGATTCTACATGTTCTTGTTTCACGGGTTTTTAGTAAGCTTGTGAGTAAATTTTTGCATGCACTAGAATTCACATTTCAAGCATAATCATTCTAATGTTTTAACACAAGTAAACATGCATTTTGTTAACAGCACATGACAAGTCATATTCCATCCTTAATAAGTAACAAGAGAAAGTGGTTTGTTCAGCTACATATCAATCTTCTATGCTGACTGGTTTACAATAATTTTTCAGAGTATGCCTTCACAATGAAAGTAGACCACAGAAGCGACATCTATAGCTTCGGGGTAGTCCTCATGGAGCTCATCACCGGGAAAAAACCTGTTGAACCAGAGTTTGGCGAATGCCAGGACATCGTGGGCTGGGTGCGGGAGAAGCTAAAGAGCAACAAAGGATTAGAGGACGTGCTAGACTGCAATGTCGGCGGGCAATGCCAGCATGTGCAAGAAGAGATGTTACTGGTGCTACGAATTGCAATCCTCTGCACTGCTCGCCTTCCAAAGGACCGTCCCTCCATGAGGGACGTGCTCACCATGCTAGCCGAGGCAAAGCCAAGGAGGAAAAGCAGTAGCTCAAGTAGTACTGTGGTTAATGCGGTTGTGAAGGACAAGCCTGTGTTCAGCACAATGCCGGACTCCGACTATGTTTAGTTACTTATGGTTGGTAGTTCTTGTAAGTTGTAACTATGTATCGTTCTTTGTATCATAAGATAAGATAAAGATAATGTAGCACTAAAGTTTAGCATGTTCAGATGGATGAGAAGAGAATATGGGATTTGTGGCTCCCAAATCCCAATGATTACTTCCAACAGTGAATTGAGAGCTTGGTAGTGTTGTTACGACTTCAAACCAATTCAATATGAGGCTTCAAAGTCGAACTGCTCAATGATACAGTGGGCAACTAATGTATACGTTGTGGTACGATTATGAGGGATAACAAAAATGTGATCATCTTTTATAACGTTTCCCTCCGACTGGATTTACTTTGATACCATGAAGAATAAAATCATTCCAAAAGTGTACAGAGAATAAAATTCGAAATATATACATACATAAAAGTAAGATTTATGTTCAAGTTGGTTTCAGATCATACTACTGGATCTGAAACGGCTGACGGAAGAAAAAACACAACTCTAGTATAAGACAGTTTAGACTATCTTTGACAAAACCATAAACACATCACACTGCCTAGTGGAATGGTACGGTCATATCTGAAACTGTTATGAGGTATAAACCAAAATAATAAAGAGAAACCAGAGGAAAATAGGATGGACACATTCTTAATTTGATACCAAGTCGTGCATTCGTCTTTGAGCAGAATCAAGACCAGGTAGGAGATATGAACTATGAACAGGTTACCTTCTTTTCTTCAATTGAGAATTTGTTTGCTCTTATAAATCTCACTCAGTATTTGTTGTGTTTAATCACCATGACATAGCAGGAATCAGTCTTCTGCAAGCATGAGATCAATTTTTCCATTCTGGTTGTAAGCTTCCACAATCTTCTTCGCATATGATGGCATGTGCCTATTGGCTCTGCTTGATTGAAAGTAGGGTGTTAAGAAGACATTGTTTTCAATGAAAAATCGGACAACAATGAACATGCAGCATTATATATATATACCTTTGCTCACCCCAGGTGCGAGTTACATGCAAGTAATTTCGTATTGTATGGTAGTCTATGGAATAACGGGCAAATTCTAGGCCTTTCGGTCCTAGCTGCAGAGTAAACATCACTTGCATTCAGAAAATTTATTCCATTTTCAGGGAAAGCCAATGGACATGCACTTACCAAGTTCAGCAGATAAGCAATTATGTTCCCTACAAATCTTGGGGCTGGTTGAGAAGGACCTTTGCCTAAACACGAAGATAGTTATTTGAGTATTCTATCATTTCTGAAACCAGCAAATATCAGTATCATTTATCCAAGTTCAGATATTAATATGTATGAAATAAGTGATATTGCGGTGAGGAATAAAATTTGCTGTAAAATCGTTTTTTCTTCACAAAATTATTTGGTACACAAGTTTCATTGACACACAGTCATCACATGCAAGTGCATATATTTACCTGATTTGGCTTGATCGTCGGCTTTGACTGTTTCCATCACCAAAGATCGTCGGTTACCCTAAATATGCATATATTTGCATTATAATTATATGGAAAACATATTTTTTTTCGATTTTCAAATCTTTTAAGCCAAATAAGATCAGAAGAATCACATACAGTGCTGACGGTTGGTGTGATCTCTAGAAGATTCTTCACCAAATCAAGCATCTCTCTTCCTCGTTCATTCCTGTCATTTGCAGTGATAACAATTGTTAGCCCTGTACACAAGCATCAAGCTAAATGTAGGCGCTAACATAATTGAAGGAAATGATTTTTTTTAAATGTATTGAAGGAAATGAAACTCAACTACACATAGTACAAAAATTTGCAGCTACTCTCTTCAAATCATATTTCTTCTGACATTGCCTGCTACAAACTTTTTTTTTCATATTTAGTTTTGTGCATACAACTCAAGTCAAAAGAACTTGTGATAGAGCTATAGTTGAATAAAATAAACTAAAAAAAGCATTGAAAGGTATCTAAGAAAAAATTATCTAGCCCATAGACTGTGAGATCCTAATCCTATATACGCCTTAATGATGTTTTAGGTGGTGATTAAGGGGAGATGGAGATGGATGGTTGGGATTGAAGTTGATGGATGGAGGGTGGAGATGGAGATGGATGAAGGGTTGAGATGGATTGGATTTGGATGGATGGTGAGGATTGAAGGAGTGGAAGATATTTAGGGGTGAGTCTCTCTCTCTCTCTCTCACGTTTCCCTCACGTCTCTCTCTCTCCCTCAGTGGCTGAGCTCCGGCGTGGAGGTTGTGCTCCGGCGAGCGGAGGTGGTTGTCGGGTATTGGTGGCTTGAGGTGAGTTGTTGGTTCTTAACCCTTTCCGCACGTTTTGGTTCTCTCTCTCAACCTCACTCGTGTGCTGTGGTCGTGGTTGGTTGGTGGAGGTTGACGGAGGTGGAATGGTGAGTGTGGATCGTCGAGGAGGTGTGGATCGTGGTTTAGTCGCGAGGATCGTCGACGGATCGTGATTTTGGGAGGCGTGCTCGTGGAGGCGTTGTCGAGGTTCTTCAAAGGTTTCTTCAAACCTTCTGGTATGTCAACTCGCTCACTTAAGTATCGTGAGTATTTGGAAGTCGACGGTAGGCCTTCCGGCTCGTCGCAAGTAAACGTGCAGAAGATTTTACTGTCTGATCGGTCGACCGGTTGGTGCAAACGATGCCCTTGGGACGGTCGACCGATCGTGCATAGGAGGCAAACCTGGTGGTTTTCGGTCGAACGGGGCCCCTTTGCCGTTCGACCGTGTGCACCGTCATAGATCGGTTGAGGGCGTTGACCATCTAATTGGTCAACCGCTCGTTGACTTCGTCCGACCGTGACTTAAGTTGGAATAATGGTCGGTTCGACCGAAGGTGGTTTCGGTCGACCGGACTTGATGAGGAGTGTGGGAGAATGCTCTGGATGAATTCGGTCGACCGAGAGTGCTTGGGTGTTCGATCGGATTTGTGGTGAGAGTTGGGGGAATTTCCTGGTGGAATTCGGTCGTATGAGAGTGCTCGGGGGTTCGACCGGATTCGTTGTGGAGATTGTGGGATTTGTCCCTGGTGACTTTCGGTCGAACGGGGCCCTTTGCCGTTCGACCGATTGGTCGTTTTTTCCGTTGAACCTGGGAGTTGACCATCTAAACGGTCGACCGTCCCTTAATTTGGGTTCGACCGAACGAGTGCAGTTGGTGGGAATCGGTCGACCGAGGGAGTGCCGGTCGAGGCCATTGCCCTGTGTTTTCATGATTCGGTCGACCATGACTTTTGGTTCGGTCGACCGTTTGTGTCCAGTTTTGCACTATGGAGTGCGGTTGTTGTGGTCGTCCGTGTGGGGCGAGTTGTGTGCCGAGGTCCTTCCGGCGAGTGTGTTAGGGTTCACGAGAGTTGCGGTGGTTGGGTGAAAAAACTCTGGAGCCCCGTAACTGTGTGAGAGCTTGGGTTAACTGAAAAAGGTCTGAGGCCCAGCTTAGAATTTGTAGCGTTGCGGTGGTTGGGTGAAAGAACCCTGGAGCCCCGTAATTGTGTGAGAGCTGCGGTTGGTTAAAAAAACCTGGAGCCCAGCTTGTCTGTGCGGGGTTGGTTGAAAAAGACCTGGAGCTCCGTAGTGCGTTCAGGTTGGCTGAAAAAGTCCTGAAGCATGAGCAGAGACCGCGTGTTAAGAGTTGGTTGAAAAAGACCTGGAACCCTTGGACGTTTGGGTTGGTTGAAAAAGACCTGGAGCCCTTAGTCGTGTCGTGGTAGCTGTGGTTGGCTGAAAAAAACCTGAAGCCCAGCTTGGCGACGAGTGTGTGTTGCGGTGGTTTGGTGAAAAAGCCCTGGAGCCCCGTGACAGTGGTGTGTGTTGTGGTTGGGTGAAAGAGCTCTGGAGCCCAGCCTATTTGAGATGTTTTTCTTGTTAGTAGAACTGTATGCTAGAGTGATTTCATTTCATGCATTATAGAGTTTGGCATACGGGGTTTCCTTCAGGAAACTCGGGCATTGTTGCATGTTTACTTTCAGGCCGTGATCGGCGATAAGGGGTGGTGACCGAGGAGATGAGCACCGCTACCAGATTCAGCTTTCTCTCAGTTGAGGTCGGGTGATTACTGTATCCGTTGTATAGTCTTTTGATGTAATCACAACTTTTGAAATACTCTGATGTTCATATATATATTATATATGTCGGTGCATATGTTTCCTGTTATTTCGTAATATCCTCTGTTGATTGTGAGTTATTAAAAAAATTTAAATTCTTCCGCTGTTAGAGGATGTTACATAGACATTGTCAGAAATATTCCTGTAGTACGAGTAATACCCTGATACGATTCTTTCCACTGTTGTTCAACCAATGAATCTTGCAATATTCAATCAAGTCAAATATTATTCTCTACAAATCTCCTTAGTTGTTTTTTCCTAGTTATATTAGTTGCTTTATTAATTTTGAATTGATGTGTTGGTACATCCATAGAGAGAGACGTCCTTATAGGATAGTTTCCTTATTAGTTATTTACATGTTAGAGAAATCCGTTCTTATATAACGGTGTTAATACTTTTATTTTAACAAGCAAAAAATAAATCAAGCTTACCAAAAGTTTAGTTTTCATATTTCTCATCTTGTCACGTTGTAGAACTACTCCGCTTGAAAGAAAATTATCCTAACATACCCCGAAGATAATAGAAAGAAATTAATCACCTGACAGTAATGTACTGTGGATGCTTTGACATGCTTAGGCCAGAATATTTTGGCACTCCCATATATCCAACAACCAAATCCTGTTTATTCAAAGGCATGACCATCAAAGATGCATAAAACATTAAGAAAAAACAATGTATGCATCTGATCATATGCAAGAACTAGTTACAGATTTGGTTTCAAATCAGTGAAAATAAAAGAGAAAAAAAATCTGCCAAACAAAACATGGGGTCAAAATCAGTTGTAACTTTCTTCAGTTAGATACGAGTTTACCGTGGTCAGTAATCACATTCATAATACAACTAATTTCAGATGAATGCATACAACTAATTATTAAAACACTCAATGTTGGTAAAAAAATAGTAGTTGCTCGTGGACCCGAATGGTGTATGACTAGATTTGGAAGTAGTTTGAGCAAATATGGTAGTTTGGACACCCGGACCTAGTTGGTGCTACTAGGTCTACTTTGTTCTCCTTAATTGAGTTCCAAGGAAATCATCCCGTTGAGATTTTTTTGATGGACGGTGCTCTGGTAAATGCTCAATATGGGGCCATAAAGTATTGGTCGGATGGGGATCTAGGGACTATGCTTTGTAGCTAGGACCTTGGATGGGATATTTCTAGGGTGCTTGCCAATTAGTTCATAATTTAATAGAATTTAGTCACCTGTATATATCTAACTCAATTTGTGATGCTTTTGATCGTACAAAGTTTGTACATGATATATATGTCTAAAAAGCAATACAAATTTGGAGGCTCCCACCTCCCTTGCAATTTTTTTTTGAGTAAATATAATTCTTTTCCTTAAAAACACTGAGCTGAAATACCAACAAAAAAATGTAAAGCGAAGGAAGACATTCAGAAACCAAAAAAATATAATATGGGGAAATAACTTAGGCAACTCACCGCTAATGCATTTGAATAGTCAAAACAACTGCACAAGGAAAAAAACATCCATTATTCAATAAAAAGAACATATTGCAAAAAAAATCTAAAAAATCAGAGGAATAAAAGAACTATCGGTTAAAATTAGGTGAATACATGGACAAGTCTGTTATAGGAAATTGCATGTTGATGTGTGTCATCTAGAAATCTAGAGTAGCTTAAATTTCTCCACCAAAAATACCTATAGCATGACGGTGCAATGACATCAGTCAACTTATTAGCTGGTAAACAAAAGTAAGGAACCTGTTTTTAACATAGCAGTTGTAAGTTGCAAAATAACGGAAAGAGTAGCAGCATAAACATGAAGTCCAGATACCTCTTCGATGTGACCATCTAAATGCTTCAACTGGACCTGCAAAAATTTACCCTGTCTAGTTAAATGCTCGAAACACTAAGATAAATCATAGAGTCCCCAATAACATCGATTGCATCAAAATTAAAGGTGAATATTCTTTAATAAAACATAGAACTGAAAAATATTTTGATATGTTAACCAGAAACAAGGCAGTCTAAGCTACTATATGAGTTGCAGTCAAAATTGACTAAGCAATAGTATTACAAAAATTATCGTTAGGGTTACATTAAGGATAACTTATGATGGTGTACATATACGTGTGGATTGATTATTTTCAGAAAGAAACTAAGAAAGTACCACTATAGCATCAGATAAAGTTTCTCTCGTAACTAAGATTTCATATTGGCATAATAAAAAATAAAGCTCTTTCTTGGTGCAAATATTGAAAAGTGATATTTCTTTTGGTTGAGATGCAAATATATATCATATCCTCTTGCAAATACAAAAACAAGCTGACATGATACGAAAAAAACATAAATCCCTGATATATTGAATTTGGGCAGCAAATTGCCAGTACGGTTTACAGTGACAGTATACTGTAGGAACAACGGATTTTGGAATCGAGCAAATAAGTGAATACGAGTAGAACAGCTTTTACAATTTATATAACATCTAAGGGTTAAAACAAAAAATAAGATATTGTACCTTGTAATCTTGCATAAACTCATAATGAAGAACTGTTTCTGGCTCACTGCTTGCAGCCTTCAGAAATTTCTCTAAGCCTTCACGAGTTCCATTGTCCACTGGTGAATGAAAAATTGAAAACTAAGGAACATCAATATGGTGAATAGAAATTTTTTGACGTCCTGGACTATGCAAGAAAAGAAATCTATGGTGGCACCAAGAGGTAATACCGTAAGAATCTTATTTAGTGTGATATTAAAAGCTAGATTCATTACCACAGTTCGTGCCAAGCACATAATGCTTCTCCAGACCCAAGTATTTCTCGACGGATCTTAACGCTGCAGTTAAAAAATTGGTCTGCATTATAACAATAATAGTTACAATATGAAATAATTTAAAATTAATTACATGCTGAGTACAATCGATATACCTTGGACCTGACAGCCAACACCACAGAAAAGGAGACGCTTTACACCAGCTGCCTGCACAATCATGATCAATTCAAAATATATAAATCCAATAAGAACAATTACACCTCATTTGTAGGTAATTATGTGACTTTGCCAAAGTAATATGGTAATATTACCATATCATAATTTTTAAGCAAGCACTGTGAATGATTACTGTCTTAGGGACAGTTTCAAGAACGTAACTTAATAAGAACTTTGTGTAATGTTTATACAAGGTGGCACATGAAGCTTAGAACATAGAATACTATGCCTGAAAGTAAAGCTGATGTCATAATTGTAGAGCAATATAACACGACCAATACAGGACAGAAAATGTTTTTCGATTAACTATTGGAGGACACTCTGAAAGAATAAATTAGTAATATTACGCATACTAGTTATTAAATATGAAGAATTGAAATAGCCACCTCAACAAGTGCAAGAGTGTCAAGATTTGGAGATAATGTGGGTTTTACTCCTTTTGCAGCAAAAACCTCCTCCGGAGTCCTGTTATTGTAAAAGCATTTAGCATAAATGAGAAGATTTTTCTAGGAAACAAATCATACAGACTAACAGACATTTCGACTTTTGATATCGTACCTAGCTAATATCGGTCTGGGGGAGAGTCTATCTTCTGGATCACTACAGTAGATTACAGAGAAAATGAATAAATATGCAATGGTTACTAAACTATACATTGCTTTTGAGTTAAGTTCGTATTTTTGAATTTGACCTGGCCACACAAACGACAGCTTCGACGATTTTAGCTTTCAGCATTTCAACAGCAATGGTTGTGACGATGCCAGTCCACTGCGCTCCTAAATTAAAGTACAAATTAGTGCAGAAAATGGAAGTATAAATTTATAATTCCAAAGTAACACCTATAGAAACATGGTACAATTGCATGGTGACTGCTGAATAATTGAATAACAAGATACAAAGAAACATTGGATTTGTTAATATCACTACGGCAAATTGATGATTATTTCTTCATTATTCCCTCGAGTGCTTAAACTAATACAAAGAACGAGTAGATTATTGGTTTTGGAATATGTGAACTGCATAAATCTTGGGCACAAATTTGTGGTTACCTTCTACAGGTTGTTTTTTCCAAGCATACAAGAGCTCCTCGTGCACACCAAAGTTCATCTCGTCTGAGTCTATTCTTCGGCCTCTACCATGCACAGATGGTTCCAAAGTCTACTACAACCAATAGAAGCAACCAAAAGAAAAATGACAAATAATCAAATAACTGTAACCGATCAAAAACAAAATTTTGTAACCACTTCTTAGAACATCCAACGTACAGCAAACCAAATACAGAACTCATTATACATCCTCTGATGCAAATGTCTTCACTGAGAAATGCAGAGGCCAAAAATCAATACATAGAAGCAAGTACAAGTAAAACTCCAAATTTTCAAATCTAAGGTTGAAAAGGTTGTCTAATTTCATGAGCCGACAAATAAGAAACCAAGTAAAACCTACTGAGTTGATCACCAACACAGAACAATCTTGACCAACAAAATTCGAAATTCCAAGCTCATAGGCACACAATTCCGGACACATAAATCCATCAAACCAAAAGTCAGAACAACAATAAGAAATATAATTCAATCCAAACTCAAATCAAATCACATTCCATGAGTTGTGCTGCTCACAAGGCTCGTTAGCACGACAAGTTTGTGTTATGCTGAGAACTTGTAAATAAACAATATCTAATAGTGTGAATTATGTAAGAGCTGATTAAGTTACACGATCAGAATATACCCAATATGTGTAAATAGTTAAGAGCTGATTAAGTTACACGATCAGAATATACCCAATATGTGTAAAATAGTTATGGACATGTTAATTAGAAAAACATCAGACAAAACCCTCCGATAGGATCAGTTCATTATTTCCAATACTATTAACATTGCTCTTATTCACAAGTCTAGTAAAAAAATGTAACTTAGGCAAAAGACACCAGAAAATCCAGACAACCAAATTTTAAACCACCCTCTCTGTCTCGATACCAATGTGAACCAATCGATTGATCACCAACACAAAACAATCTCTACTGAAGGGATTTGAAATCTCAAGTTCAAACACACATCGACTCCATTAGACAAAAACTCAGAACAACAAAGGGAAATCCGATCCGAACCGAAGCCAACTTGCGCTGTCAATTTTGGCTCGAACTCGAAACTCGACTCGTTCGACTGCGGTTTAGCTTGAAGATAAAGGAGCTGACTGAAAAATTAAAACAATCATCCAACTCTGATCGGTAGACGAGCTGGCTCGAAATCGACTGGAGATTTTTATTGTTCAATTTGCAATTATTTTTTGATATTTAGTAATAAGATAAAGATTCAAAATTCTGGTTCGACTCGATTCGTTTATTCCCCTAACTCGATCCAACTCACATCGATCCGGGCCATGCCGTCCCCCAAGAAGGCGCACGCGTCCTTCACGTGCGCAACGTAGTAGGTGTCGCACAGCCCGCACCGGCTGCAGTGGTCCTTGGCCGGGTAGACTCCGCCGGGACGGATGGGCTTCGAGCGGCTCCTCCAGTCGTCCCGCGGCTTCGAGGCCTTGTTTGGAGTTGGGGGAGGAGGGTTTGGAGGTCGGCTGGAGCAGCACAAGGCAAAGGAAGCCATTTGAAACAACGAGAGGAGAGGCGAGGAGAGGAGAGGAGAGGAGAGGAGAGGGAAGTGTGGATAGAGTGGGAGTTCGGTTGGACTGTTGGAGAGTTTTGATGGATTTTTTTGGGTTATTTTCCTGAATGCATTTCAAAACCAACCGTAATGAAATTATGCACTTTGAGTTTTACGATTTTCCTCAGGTACCCTTACAAAATTACAAAATTTGTTTTATATACTTAGGTAGTGTTTGGGTGTTAGGTTTGTAGAATTCAAATTCTCCGAAAACTGGTCAGACCTAGGAAACTGAAATGTTGCGGATTCACGAGGTGGAAGGTTTTTAATGTTTGGATGTTAATTTCTTCGAAAACCGGTTACATCCCATCAAGGGGCGGAGTTACAGATGTGCCCATTTTTCCCTTCGTGTTTATAAAACACCCCGTCAGCTTCACAGCGACCAGGCGACCTTCCCACTCCCTCCACAACGAATCCTCCATCTCCCTCCCAACCATAGACGTCCATGGCATTCCTTGACGTGGTCGATAAGGAAACTCTGACCCACCGCACCCCTACCTGCTTCTGCCTGCTGCCGGCGAAGAGCCACCATGTCGGGACGTCTCACGGTGCTGGCGCATGGTTTTTCTATTGCCCCACCCCAGTAAATGCGGTTCTTCTTCTTCCCTACCATTGTTGCCTTTTTGTGCTTTCGGTTGTGTTCTAACAAACGACGTCGTCTTAGGGACTCCCTCGTTGTGGCTTCTTCGTCTACGAAGAGGCGCTGACTGCTTCCTACCACTTGGACCATGTGGAGAACGATCGCAAGCTCGACTTCATCATGTTGGTTGTCGAGAACTTGCAACGCAGGTTGGACGAATTAGGCACATTGCAGGCACGATTGGTTCGTGTAGAGGAAGATTTCGCGAGGCTGGTGGCGGCAGTTAATCTTCAGACGGGTAAAAAATATTCTTCGTGTTTTTGGTTTTAACCTTTCCCTTGTGGTTTATTGTCGTTTCCTTATGCAAATGTAATAGATGAGGCCCATTCCCCGAAGAACCAGGTGCCGGAATTTGAAGAACGTCGGTGCCCGAACTGTGCGATAGTGATCATGCATGAGACACCATGTGCGAGCTTCATTCCCCCCAACCACGCTGGCACCAAGCAAGTGTCAACTGGTATGGCCGTTACTCAACCCAACATAGCTGAAGGCTATGGCGAGAACTCCATGCGTTTGTGAATGATCATCTAACGTAGTGTTCGTTCAGATGTTTTTTGGTTAACCACCGACGCCTCACTGCAAGTTTTAGCTATACGTATAGAGGGTCATACCATTTTGATTTCGTAGTTATTGTAGATGTGTCTTCACCGTCAAATGTTTTTTTGGGTTGGGTGGTTACTACAGTTCTTAGTAGAATTTGGTACCAAACTAACAGTTGTGTAAAGTCGTGGAAAATTGGCAAATTAATGAAAATTAAAGTAAGTTATCTGATGCATGTGTTATGAGGTCATCGTTGGCCCAAAATTATGAGGTTATTTGATGCATGTGTCATGAGGTTATCGTTTGCCCAAAATTATGTCATCATTGTTTGTTTGGAATGTACGAAACCTAATCATAATCAAAATCTGTCGACGTATATAGACTAATTTAAACAATTCAAATGTTTCTTACCAACTCTGTAAGACTAGTTACAACCTATTTTGTCTCCTCGCAGAGCCCACCCACAATGCAGAGGTCGACACCGTCGTTCATATCACCACGGGCAGCGATAGCACCCCAACGCAGACACAATCAGGCACTCCAACTAGGACCACCGACGACAGCATTAGCGCGGACCTACCTGAGTACGATCCAAGCGACGAAAGCGAAATCATGTCGTAGCATATGTTTTGTGTGGTGAACTAAGCACATTGTTGGGTTTAGGAAAAAATATCGTAGCAAGGGGTTTACTTATGTTTGCTTTCAGTTATGCGTATCAGTGAATTTATGTTTTCAGTAATGTGCAGTTATGTTTTGAGTTGTGTAACCTTATTGAAATGAAATTTGAATTACCTTTTCGGAAAAGAGAATTCAAGGTGCAAACAACTGGAATAGCAGGACAACTGCTTATACAATTCTAATAGTTCAAGGAAATTCTAATAAATGGAATAGCAGGACAAGTGGTGAGAAAAAATTTCAATTTTGTAAAGAGTTGAGATGAAGCAATTTAGTTCATAGTTCAATTTAGATTGTATGATCGACAAACTGTGTAGTTAACTACGTAAGCGAATGAACCAACGTGCACTAAAACTGCACTAAAACAACATTCCTCAACTCATTTCTGAACTACAACAATGTAGTATTAAAAATACCACCTGCAAACCCAAATGCCTAATCCCAAAATCAAAATCCGACTTCCTCTTCTACTACTACTACTACTTTTTGGTCTTCTTCTTCAATTTTCCTAATCCTAAATGCCAAAAATTCAAATTGAACACTCACATCCCCAATAAACCGGAATAGGGGAGACGATCGATGCCGACACGACGAACAAGGCGTCGTCGAGGAGCAACAAGATTGGGCTCCAATTCCCCGTTGGGAGTATTGTGAGGTTTTCGAAGGTGGTCTCCCATGTACCTCGCGACTGAAGTACTAGAGCAGACTAACAACGCTGCCCACGACTACAGGAAGACTTTATTATCTCGTGGTACATCGTTGGGACGTTGAGGTAATGGTGACACACAGCAGCAAACACCTCCCACGTGTGAAGCGAACTTGTGTTTGTCAACTTGTGTGAAGCAACCAAAATATAATATCCAATCACTTAATATTTCGACTCATTGGGGAAATCAACACATTATTAAATGCATAAAACTTTGGTGTCCAAATAAGATATGTTCTTATTAATAAAAATAAAGTGATGTATAAACAAGTATAAAATAGATATAGATTTCACTCCGTTAAAATTCTGTCTCAAAGAGATTCTAGTTAAATTCAAGACATTGAAAGTTGACTATTAATTAGGGCGGAAGTCTTGCAAAAAGAAGTTTAGATAATAGTAGAATAACATCTTAACCTGTAATAAATGAGACCAATTAAGGAAAATATTATTTGTAGTGATTTATTGGGTAATTTAAGTTGAGATAGTGAATAATTTTGAGGGACGTTAAAATGAATATTATATGTGGACCTAGTTGAGGTAAGTTAAACAATTTTTAACTTGCTAGAACCTAGGCTAAATTAAATTTATAGATTGGGTAAAATTCGGGTAACTTAAAAGTGATTAATATATATTTGACAAAAAAACCCTTTGAGAATTTGAGCAATATCAAATATTATCGACATGATCTGATAGTGTGGCATACCTTCTGGCTAGCTTGGCAGGTAACATCTACCAGTTCGTTGAGGAGATGTTCTCTCATCATCTTGCAGCATGATAGATCCTGAGGTAATTTAGAAGGAGCGGAAGGGTAAGTTTGGGTAGCACGGTGACACACCGTAGCAAACACCTCCCGCTTGTGAAGCAAACTTGTGTTTGTCAACATCGTTAGAACCCTTATACACGGACGCGGGGTGTCCACGTCACGCTACCTTTTAAAGGTAGTGTTTGTCCGTTTTATATAGGGGTTTATCTTTTTTAAACACGGGTTTGACCATCATTTTGTAGTCTATTTCATCACTTCTGGGGTGTCCCTTTTACGTTGGAGGCTTGTCCTTTTTAAGTAGAGTGTTGTCCTTTTTATGCATGCGTCGAGATATCATTTTCTTAATGATGCACGCGTCCAGATATCATTTTATTAAAAATTATCTTTTGATTTCTTATTTTTTAAAAGAAATAAAATAACATGGGGTCATTCAAATTCAACTCCAATCAGATTGAGTTTTAAGAGAATGAAAAGATTAGAGCTTGTTTATAAAAAAATACTTGAAAGTATTACTATTTAATGTATGGACATGAGCTCATTTGGTTGTTGTAACACCCCTAATCCGTAATCGGGACATATCAATCAATCACAAGTGGAAAATGAACAAAAATTACTAAAATTGTCAAGTCGATGCCTCAATTAAAAATATAATAAAATGACAACATCAGAGTACACTTCGGAAGAGAAAATACAAGAAACTCTGAATTCCTACTACATGACTATAAAGAAGAGTAGGAAAATACATGACATCTGAGCTAAACAAATTTAGTCCACGCGTCTCAAGCCCAAGTCGCCTCCAACCACCTATCACATCTCACCTGCACACACACACAAATCATGCTCGAGTCTTGAATCAAGATCCCATACACCACCTAACCTGTCACTGAACAAGGTCTAGCCGTCACTGAAGCCTCACACTGGTCTTGTGTCCCAATACGACCACGTATCCCAACGAAGTTGAGGGTCCACCTCGACCCCACCGCGCATCTGATCCACAAGGTAACACAACCCGCTCTCACGACTCATACGTCCCAAGGTGACCACGCGTCCCAGCCAGGTTGAGCATGCATCCTCGACAAGACCACACATTCAGCCCCACAAGACTATGCCATAGTCCAACCACATGCATGAGCCCACGAGCCCAGCTCCAGTGGTCACCCGTCACAACGCTGGTGAGCTGACCAGTTCTACATATGGCTCTGGGAATCTAACCACACGCCTGAGCCCACGAGCCCAGCTCCAGCGGTCACTCGTCACAATGCTGGTAAACCATCCCAGACCATCACAACCAAGGGAAACACCCTAACATCTAGTCATATGTGTCTCACACGTCATCTCACTGTCACCCCACGCCTAAGTCCGTGAGCAACGCTCTCCAACGGTCACTCGTCACAACGCAGGTGGACAACTGTTTCCAGGAACCTCTAACAATCTCACAAGGCAAGGGATAAGCACAATTTACCCCTAAAAGCACGTTTAAATAACCCCAAAAGGATATATAGAAATAAACATAAGCAATGCTATAGATTAATATAAACAACATAAAGAAACTACAACTTTAAACCCATAATCAAAGGTACAGGGGTATAATTGTAATTCTCCTAAAATTTCTTTACAATTCACAATTCTCAAAAGTTAGGGGGAAACAGTAAATTACCCAACAAATGTAATTTACCACATATATATAAAGTCCAGGGAAAAAGAGCAAATAATTCAATTATTAAATTATTTCACACAATTATGGAAATTCCAAGATTTATCCAGCAATTAACCCGATTATAAATTATTTATTCAAATACAAATAAATCGAGGATTTTTCCAGCAATTATCTCATTTATTTATTAATTAAACAAATACAATTAAATCCAAGGTTCTCAAAGCAATTGATTCAGTTATTAATTTATTTAATCAAGTACTCATAAAATTCCAGGTATATTCCGTAAATATCCAATCATCAATTTACTAACCCAATACCACTAAACCCAAGGATAATATACAAATTACCTAATCATATTAATTAAACTAATTACACAAGAATCCAGAGCTTATTTGCAAATAACCCAATCTTTATCCCTTCCACTGCCAACCAACAAATCCAGCCCTACCACCGGTCGCGGCACCTGCGGCCGTCAGCCACCATGCGGCGACGCAACTCGCATGGCCACACACTACTTCAGTTCACACACCGCGCCAACCCGTATGTGATCTGCTAGCCGATCTCTTCGAAGCCTCCTCTCTCCTTCTACAACCTCTTTGACCATAAACCTGGGTGGATGGTGTACCTCGTTGTTCGGCGTTGCCGGAGCCACTCTCGTGTTGTTGAAGATCCTCGTCGTTGTCCTCGTTGTCTTCGGTGCTAGGGGAGGGTTGGTCGGATGGAGAGGGAGGTGGGAAGAGAGAGAAGAAATGAGAGAAATAGAGAAAAGAGAGAGATGGGGGGTGAAACAATCACCCCACCAAAAAAGAATTTTGTCCGTGAAATAAAAGCAAGCTACATACCAAAAAACTCTGGATACTTCTCCCGCACATCCGTCTCAATCTCCCAAGTAGCCTTTTATGGGGTGTGGTACTGCCACCAAATCTTAACCATTGGAATGACCCTCTTACGCAACTGGTGCTCCATCCTATCAACTATCTCCACTTGTCACTCCTCCAACAAAAAATCAAGTTGCATCTCAGGCATATCCATCTCCAACATGTGTGAAAGGTCGGCAATGTACTTCCTCAACATCGAAACATGAAAGATGTTGTGCAATCAAGAGAACTTCAGTGGTAAGACAATCTGATACGCAACGACATCGACTCGATCCAAAATCTTAAATGGCCCTATGTATCTTGGACTCAGCTTCCCTCTATGACCAAATCTCATAACTCCCTTAACAGGAGAGATCCTCAAAACATATGATCTCCCACTGCGAAAGCCAACTCTCGTCGACGTTGGCCCATATAACTCATTTGTCTACTTTGCGCCGTGACTAATCTCTACCTGATAACATCCACCTTCTTTGCGCACTGTTGGACGATATCTGGTCCAACTAGTTGTCTCTCTTCCACCTCTCCCCAACACGAGGGCGATCAACACGGTTGTTCCTTATAATGCCTCAAAGGGTGTCATCCCTATACTGGCTTGGAAACTGTTGTTGTACGCGAATTTGATCAGCAGTAGGTGCTCGTCCCAACTACCTGCCTAATCTAAGGCACATACTCTCAACATGTCCTCGAGCGTCTATATGGTCCTCTCTCATTGACCATCCGTCTGAGGATGAAAAGTTGTACTGAACTTCAGTTTCGTTCCCAACGTCTGTAGTGACCCCCAAAATTCTGATGTGAACCGTGTGTCTTGGTCTGAGATGATAGATAATTCCACTCCATGTAATCTGACAATCTCGTCCACATATAACTGTGCTAAGCTATTCAGCTATAACGTCATCTGTTTCGCCAGAAAATACGCCGACTTGGTCAGTCAGTCCACAATCATCCAGATCGCGTCGTGGAAACGCCTCGTCTTGGGTAGTCCCATGACAAAATCCATGGTCACATATTCCCACTTCCACTCTGGAAGCTCAATCGTCTGCAATACGTCTGCGGGCCTCTAGTGCTCGATAGTCACATGCTGACAGAGCAAACACTGGTATACAAACTCCATAATATTGTTCTTCATGCTCTTCCACCGCTAATGTCTACGAAGATCCCTATACATCTTCATGTTATCGACCACGATGAGCCTCCTCTATGACCTCTCTTCGCAGGTCTGCTGTCACTAGTACCCACAATCTACTCCTGAACCTAAGGCCTCCATCTGGACATATCCTAAAATCTGACCCCTCAGTCTCTACTAACTGTATCAAGGGGCTCTCTTTGAATCCTCTGCTTGTGCGCAGACAATGCGCTCCACTATGTCCAGCTCGACCAGCACGTTGGTAATCATATCTCTGTTGTGTGCTGCTGCAAACGACCTCCACTGAACCAGGTGCTCCAATAGTCTCCACTCGCAGACTAGCCATGGAACTATCCCACTTACGACTCAGAGTGTTGACTAATGTGTTCGCCTTCCCTGGGTGGTAGGCGATCATGATGTCGTAATCCTTCACAAACTCTAACCAGCGTCGTTGCCTCATGTTTAGCTCATTCTGCGAGAATAGGTACTTTAAACTCTGGTTATCTGTGAACACCTCGAACTGCTCACCTATAGGTAGTGCCTCCAAATCTTCAGTCCACCGAAATTCCATCATTTTACACAATGTGCCAAAGGAATGCCACACTATCCAACCAAAACTCACACTTCGAGTACCTGACATACAATTGTTGCTCCCTCAACACCTCTAGTATTGTTTGCAGATGCTCTCTATTGTCTCTTGATCCGGTGAGTAGACCATGATATCATCCACGAATACAATCACAAACTGATACAAGAATGTCTTAAAAACTTGGTTCATCAAATCCCTGAACACTGCAGGTAGGGATGCAAATGGATATTTTCGAATCTTGTATAACCTGTATCCGAATTCGAATTCCAAATAACCATACCAAGTCCGAATTCAAAGTCAAAATTTTATAGCTTCCCAATTTCATATCCGAATTTGAGAACTTTTCGAATTGGGATTCAAATTCGGATAATGTTCAAATTCCTATAACATATTTTTATATACATTTTGTTGTATAATCTAATATATTTTGAAAAGTTGTTTTAAGAGAATTACATTATAATTTGCTATTGCATTTCTATTATGTTTATATTTACTTAGGAAATTACTTAGTTTTTTATTAACTCACAATACAAATATTAATAATCACATATATTGGAAGCCAAAATTGGTATTTTTGGATATTCGGATATGGTTTGACCTATATTCGATTTCGTATCCGAATTCGAAAATGGTAAAAAAAATTAAACTAATTTCAATTCCAAATTGTATTCGGTAAAAACTTTTTTACCAAATACCAACCAAATTGTAATTTCCAAATCGAATACTCGGATAATCGGTTACCATTTGCATCCCTAACTGCAGGTGTGTTCGTCAATCCGAAAGACATTTGTACAAACTCATAATGTCCATATCTCGTTCGAAAAGATGTCTTCGACACGTCCTTATCTCTGATCCCCAACTGATGATATTTGGATCTCAAATCAATCTTCGAGAAGACTTTCGCATTCTTCAATTGATCAAAGAGGTAATCAATTCTTGGTAAAGGATAATGGTTCCTAATAGTCACCTTATTCAACACCCGGTAATCGATACACATCCTCATGGATCCATCCTTCTTCTTCACGAACAAAATAGGGGCTCCCCGCGGTGACACACTCGACCGAATTAACTCATTGTCCAACAACTCCTGCAACTGAATCGTTAGCTCGGCCAGCTCGGCGGGGGCCATCCGTACGATAACTTAGACTAAGGCGTAGTTCTGGGAAGCAAGTCGATAGAAAACTCGATCTCTCGATGCAAAGGCGATCCTGACAGGTCCTATGGAAACACATTGGCGAAATCCCTGGCCGTCTTCACATCCTCTAGGTTGGGTCTCTGACTCTCAGTCAACACTATGCTTGCCAGAAATGCTGCACACCCTTGACTCAAGTTGAAAAAAATTAATAATTAAAGTTCTAGAAAAGAAACACAATATCCAAGAACAGGGTGACCATAAATATGAATATCTATTGCCACCAATTTTGGGATTCGGATCCTATCCAATTCTTTAAAAAAGAAGGATTAGTTTTGCTTTGCCCCCTAAACCACGCCTTGATATCACTTTGCAACCTTAAACTTCAAAATATGACAATTACCCCCCCCCCCCCCCCAAACTTTCGTTTTGTCACATGTTACCCCGTGAATTTTGAAAATCCATTATTTAAACACAAATTCACAGTTTTTTTGCATTGTATCCTTAATACACCCCTAAACTTAGTTTTACGTGAAAGTCCAGATCGAATTGGGTGTCAGATATTGTTGGAATTTTGGTCGGATTGGTACTTTAAGATAGACTAAAAATAGAATAACTCAAACATTAAGGCCCCGTTTGGGTAAAAACTTAATTCTAAAACATTGTTTAAATTCCAAAGTTTGCAATAGAGCAACCAATGAGAAAACAATACTTTTCATTAATAACTGTAGGTGTTTAGATTAAAATACAATTTTCAATCAAAATGTTTTTTGTTTGTTTGCTTCACAAAGCCATCACCCAAAACCACTAAAAGCAAGTCCATTGAGGATCTTATGATCATGAAAAAACCCCTTCAAGTTCTAGATCAATTTGCACAATTTTTGCTTCGAGTTTGCATAAGAAATGGAACACCACCAGTAGGAGAACACATATATGTCTCGAATCACCACCTGTAGGGATCGTCAGCCGCACTCAATGCATGTCGAATCTACACCATTCCAAAAGGGAGGTGAGGTGAAGAAGAGATAAGGAGAAACATGTGAGGAGAAGAGAGAAGAGGAGAGGCAGAGAAGGTTACTGTGCCGGCTCACTGAATTTATAGATGATAATGTGGATAATTAATATTTAGTGGGTTACCTTCATTGTGATTTGACCATATTGATAGTTGGTTTCGTTGGCTATGTTGGAATTGTTTAATTGTTGTCAGAAGGTAGACAAGATTTTCTTAATGAAAACTCGTTTGTGTTATGTTTTTTTCCGGGTATTACTGTTTAGGTTTGCCTGTGGTGAATAACTATGAGGATTCTGTGCATGGGAACCGAATTATTCCATTTTACTATTTTTGAGCTTTTATGCTATCGACTCATATGTTCCTTTTGAACCACTCTCCGTGACTTTTATGAAATGTTTTGAATTGTCTTATTGATTTTATTTGGATTTTTGACTTATGTTCCTTTATTGTTATGTTTCGTGTGACGTCCCTTTTCCATGGAAGCTCTTATTTTGTCTTCCGCGTTAAACTCATGCGGAAATGGGGACGTTGCCGTTAGGGTTTTGACAAGAGGAAAAGAGAAGATAGAGGCCGGATGGCCAAGAACGAAGCCTGAAAAAATCAGTTTTAACATGAAAAAACAGGTATAACCTCTCTTTTTTCTTTCAAAACTACATTTTCCAAGAAAAACATGTTTTAAAATGAAATAATTTTTTTAATCCAAACACACGAAAAAATCATGGTTTCAAATTCAATGAGTATCCAATCGAGGTTTTTGAAACTCTGTTTTGAAACGACATGTATGTAATTAGTGATGCGGTGGTGCCAAGTTGTGATTTCTCTAGATTTAGGTACTGTTTAAATTAGCTTCTAAGAGATGATTCTTCATTTTGGAATCGATTCTTTCTGAAAATCTCAAGAATTTGATTCTTAAACAAATGAGAGAACCAAATTAACCAAACACATCGTAGAAAGAATCACCTTCACATGAAGAATTAGATTCTTGAGATTTTCTGCGAAACTTGATTTTAAAAGGAAGAATCAACTCCTAGAAGCTGATCCAAACGCCCTCTTAGATTTTGATTAGTAGCGTGTATATAGACTTGTATTTTGCCCCGGTTTTGGATTCCACGTGGGTATTACGTACCGATTTGATGTTTGTCCTCCTGAATTATAGTTTCTACTTAGTTAAGTACACAATTTGGATTTTTATATTCTATATATATTTTTAGATACTTATAGCATAGTAAAAAGTAATTATAATTTATTACACTAAATCAACGCTTATAAATATCTTGTCGAATGAGCTCTCCTTCTCCGCGATTAGCACCATCTAGGGTTAGGGGTGGTTTGAGAGACTTTCAACATCCCATTTGCTATCTATAGAGAGAAATGCAAGAACTAAGAAAAATCCCAACAAGAGTCATTGCCTCCTTGCCCTTATCGTTCATCTATTTATATGGGTTTTGGTACAACTGGATTACACAGGTGGCAATTTAGTTACAATTCACACTTTAATAAAAACTAGGGTATTGTGCTCCTCCCCGGCTGGCAAATTGAGGAAGAACTTGTTGCTTCGCGCGGTTTGGACTCTAATTCACAATGGTTTGAAGCACATTGAAAATGACATGATTGAGTCTTTGTACCTGTGTTTCCGATATTAACTTGCTTGCACCTATATTTTACTAAAATTACTTGGGTACACCTCCGTTGTTTGTGAGGCCAACTATGTCACTATTGCCATTAAAGTTTTTTGCAAATATACCTTCTAAAATAATAAATGCTTTCATGTTAAACAAAATCACACAAAAATAAAATATAAAAAATGAGAAAAACCCAAATCTACTCCTCTCTTTTCGGTCCTCTTTCACTCCGTATTTTAAATGATGTATTTCGCAAAATTTCTAATGGCAATGGTGATAGAGTAGACTTCAGAAACGATAGAGGTACACTCAAGAATGTTTAGTGAAATATAGTCGCATACATATTGAAAATGCAAGTCCAAACACTCAATTACGTCGTCATAACCCTGTTAGTTTTAATATTATTTTAGTCTCTTTATGCACATTTAACACCCAAAAGACCCCAATTTCATAGCTTTCAAATTGTATCTAACCAAATGATCTATATTTATTTAGTTGGAATAATCAAATGTCTCATTCAAACAAACTCTTGTCTCCGTTTCGTCTCTCTTAAGATGTAATTTTTTTCGTGTTTCTGTTTCCAGTCAAGGGCAACTCTCATTATCGGCCCCAATAGGCCTAGCAATCGTGTTGTTTCGTGTCGTGTAATTTTGTGTATATTAGACGTTTTTGGTGGACACGAACACGACACAGTTAGATTTTGTGTCTCGTTTTGGAGACATGAACACGACACGGTTGTAACCGTGTTAACACGACACGACACGTGTGTCTCGTTTTGGAGACATGAACACGACACGGTTGTAACCGTGTTAACACGACACGATTTGTACACGAAATTTTTTTCGTGTGCATATCGCGTAACGACGACACGACACGATATGGGATTATACACGATGTACACGAAAATACATGATTTTCCTAAAATTGGATGATTGTTAATTGGGTATTTGGGTAATTAGATAGCTTGGTATTTGGGTAATTTAATACTTGGGTAATCCATAATCGGGTAATCGGTTTTTGTGTACTTCCGTGTACTTTCGGGTACCCGACTAGTCAGACACGAACACAACACGAAAAAAATTTGTGTACCGACTACACGACACAAACACGAAATCAGTGAACCCAGACACAGATTTTTCATGTCGTGTTATCGTGTTTCGTGTTAAATTGTCAGGCCTAGGCCCAAGCCACAAACCACCGAAGTTTCTTAGCCTGGAGGGGCAGGAGGACCTGGCTTACTCGGCCAACCTTGGTTGGGAGGAGCAGCCGGTGTGGTCAACGCGGTGCCATCTAGCTTGGAGGGGCCGCCCAACAAGGCACGAGCCAAGCACGTTGGGCATTGCCCCCTGTTCGCCATGAAAAATGCTAAATACTGTCATGAGATACATGAGAATACGTGTCGCGACAAAGCTGCTTCAGCAAAGAAGGCGGCAAGACGTGAAGAACGTTGTCAGGAGACAAGGCATTGATGAGCGATGGTGGCATGTCGATTTTAGGTCCAATTTCTTTAGCGATTTAAGGTCTGGTTGTTAGGGATTAGAGTATATCATTAATTCATTGTGTTAGTGGAATTTATAGTTGTTTGTATTTGGTTTAGAGTTTAGGTTTGATTTCTAGTTTGATGAAAGTTTGTAATCTTTGGCATTAATTTAGGGTTTAAATTTGATTTGTATTCTCGTTGTAAGTTTGTTACTCGTCTTTTCCAATCAAATACAATTTTTTTGGTGGAAGCTCTTTTATTTCTCTTTGGCCAACGCGGGTCAGAACCTATATCTAGTTTATTTTATTTTTTAAGTGTGTTGTGAGATTTAGTGATTGTAATTAAAGATTTATATTACAACTTTTATATGTTTCTAGAATTTGAAAAAAGTTTGTAAAAAAATGAAAAATACAAAAGTAGAGATCTTAATGTAATAAAGTTACATATATATATTTTCATTAAAATATCATCGTCGTCGATATCTTCGATGTATGGACATCGACTTCATGAGTCTCTTTCCAAATGCTTTTGGGAATGTATATTTTGGTGGTTGTTGACTACGTGTCTAAGTGGGTTGATATTATCCCCACTAAGAACAATGACAATAAATTTGTCACCAAGTTTGTGACAATAAATTGAAGCGATTATGAGGAAGTATTCGATCACTTACAAGTTTGTGATCCTCTATCATCCGCAAACTAGTGGGTAGGTTGAAATTTCTAACCGTCAATTAAAATAAATCCTTGAGAAAATGGTTAATTCCTCACGGAATGATTAATGTACTAAGTTGAATGACGCGTTGTGGGTATTCCGTGCCGCGTATAAGACTAATTTGGGTATGTCCCAATATCAGGTAGTGTACGACAAGGCTTGCCACCTACCCGTCGAGCTTTAGCACCATGCTTTCTAGGCAATCAAGAACTTGAATATGGATCTTGATCAAGTAGGGGCGCAACGTAAGCTCAACATAGTGGAGTTGGAAGAGTTACGCAATGATGTGTCTGAAAATGTTAAAATTCATAAGTTTCGAGTCATAACGTTTCATGATCACATGATTATGCAAAAATGTTTTCAGTCAGGCAAAAGGTACTGCTCTACAACTCCCGACTTCATCTATTTGTATGTAAGTTGTGTAGTTGCTTGTCAGACCCATTTATCGTGCACATCGTATTCCCTCATCAAGTGGTTGAATCCTAAACCCAATAGATGAGGAAGTGTTTAAAGTTAATGGACAACTCCTCAAACCTTACTTGGAGGGGACAACAGTTGAGGTCGAGATGGTCATGATCCTTCATGAACCTCCCTCACACTCAACCATTTGAAAGGTTGAGATTTCATGTTTGTACATATTCAAAAAACATTGGTTGTCGTGGGTCTCACTCCTTGAGGATTTGGGCTTCATTTGTTAACGTACTTGTATTCCCTCTTTAAGTATCACAGAGGTTAGTGAGAATTTCAATTTATGTCCATCAACTTCCTTTTGCGCTTCACGTTGATAAGATATTTACTTTATGCATAAATTCATGTAGTATCAAACTCACATTCATTGATGACAATGCATGAAGTAGGTGTGTGGGGTGCTTTACGTATTTATATAGTCGAGTTTTTTTATTTTCTTTTGTTTGTATTGTTAGGGTCATGATAGTGTGCTGCAATTTACATTGATATATCTTTCGATACCATGATCCTTGGGTGACTTGCCTTCTTTTTCTTGTTGAATGCTTCAATTTTTCTATTTCTTTCAAAATCTTTATGTGTTTGTAAAAGAAAATGTTTTGTGAGTTTTGCTTGTGTTTACCAGTTTGCAAAACCGTTGAGAGACAAAGTAAAAAAGAAGCTCTAAGAATCGACTTGAAAATGATGCATTAGGATATCTAATACATCGATTTTAGGTCCTATATCTAGTTATTGATTTTCCTTCAGCGGAAGTAATCATAGGGTTTCAATACTCAAACATATAAAAAACTCCACCCTGAACCTAGTGAGTCGAAGAGTTCGTGCATGTTAGTATTAAGGAGTTTGTTGAAGTTAGGGACCATTAAACTCCTGTTGTGAAACATTAAGTATAGAGGTTTTGGTTTATATGTAGATAAGAAATAATTTAGTATGATGTTCTCTCTTCTCGCACGACTCTCATAACTCGGGAAATTTGGTCGGATGTAGACTTAATACCTGGTGCTTTCGAGTCATCTGGTTTGAGATATACCGAACGAACTCTCGTTACACCGGTGGTAGAGATCGCCCTAGGTGGAGATTTGGGGGAAGGTGTGTGTGATAGTATAAGTTCTCACAGACAATGATGCACAAAACCAGACCCTAGGAAAATTAAATACCAACAAGTTTTAATCCTTTTTATAGAAAAAAGGAAAAGAAAAAAAATATAAATAAAAACCTTAATGGACTTTACACAACGTATCATTTCAGGATATTAAGATTGCTCGTCTTTTACTTAAGTCCTAAGTTAACTTGCATGAATGGTTCCTTAGGCTAAGTGTGTGGACATGATATATATATATATATATATATATATATAAAGTCATCTTGTAGGATTACTGTGTCCAATGATCAACAAAAGTAAGTCGATCGAGTCGTGTTGCTATATTGAATAATGCATCAATGTTCGGATTTTGTGGGTACATCCACTGAAAACCCTTAGGAGACATCATTCCTCCTCATTGGCGACGATGGGGTTTAACAACTTATTGCACGCGCTAAGTGCAACCGTGATTCCTACGAAAGTGAGTTAGGATTTCTCGTTTCCAATGTTGTTTTTATTTCTTTGTTTTGCTCAGGATTAACAAAAGATAAGTGTGGGGGTATTTGATTAGTACAATATCATACAATTCATTCATTTTATATATTCTTTATTTTACTCCATATTTGTGCTACTCAGGTAATTATTTATTACATTTCAGGGTTTAAGAAATATAGAACAGAAATGAAGGAAAAATGACCTGAATGCAAGAAGGAATGACTGATTTGGAAGCCTTCTAGACCAGTTAATTTGTAATGCTCAAGGATTGGATTGCAAGTCAGGAAGGACCGAGGTGAAAATCCAGAGGGACCTGATCGTAAAGAAAAGTCCATAATCTCATGAACATGATCGCAAAGAAAAGTCCATAATCTCATGAACATGCTCAAGGATTGGTTGCAACAGTCCATAATCTCGTGAACATGATGAGTAATTAAACAATTAAGAACAAACAGGATCGAACCAACAGCTTTGGGTGCACCCTACATGTTAAATTGGTTAACTAAAGCCACTGGGGAAATTTAGGGCTAATCCGACCAAAATAATCCGCCATTGGAGGATCCGGTTGGGTGTTTGACGCCTGAATTTCTCAAACGGGTTGTGTATTAGGCTTGAAGTACTCTGGAGTATTGTGATCTTATCTGTAGTCGTTCGATTGTGCCCAGATTAATCCAAACTTTCTAATCTTCTATAAATACACTTATAATCATTCTTCTCATCATTAGGCTTGGAATACCCTGCTCATCACTTAAAATCCCAATCATGAAAGGTAAAGTTTTTTAACTTTTCATTGGAGTTTTTGGATTCTTGGTGACCCTCCCTTAGAAATGTCATTACTTTGCTATTTGTAGATAAAATAAATTTAATAATATTTATAAAATTATTTAGTGAAGATTTCGTAAAGGTTACTATATATATAGAGGTGACTGTCATTTATTAGATTACTTAAGGAGTTTTTCTAAAATTTGCATTGAATTATTATTTTTAACATTATGAACGGAAAATTGACATCTTTAACTAAAAACCGTTGACAGAGGGCATTTCGAAAAAAGTAATGGCATTTTTAATGTAAAACAGAGGATTTTTTTCAAAATAATCAAAAAAAATTTGAAAAATATGCACCGTAGAAACTTATTTGGTAAAACATACACATTGAAAACGACACCTCCAGTACCGTTTTCATTAAGTGAAAACGACACTTGATACCTCATTGAAAGTGACACCACTGGTGCCGTTTTCAACCAAGGTAAAAACGACATCTGAGATACTATTTTTACCTAGGGTTAAAAATGACACCAAGGTTCCCTTTCCTCGTATTGTTCCCAATTCGGTTTTTCATTTTTCCTCTGCCTCTCCTGTAAGAGGCATGTATCCTTCATTCACACTCATTTTTCAAACAACTAGTTGTAAATCTTTTTGGCCCAGACGTTAACACTTTGAATTGGATACTTTTTCGCAAATGTCATTCCTTCAACTCATGCAGAAAATATTTTTTGTTGAGAAAGTTTTGTGCAACCAATAACTTCATCCATCTTCTAAGTTATCGTATTCAGTGTACGCAAAAATACGCTCATCGACATTTACAATGACTGAATCTTCAATCCAGTTCTCGTCAGACTCTATGTCTGGCAAGTGCCTCAAATCTGGTAGTACTGGCAATGGTGACAATCATTACTAACGATGGCTTTATGTACGTTTTTATCAGGTTCTCGATTCACTACGTGTAGGATTTTAGCCTAATCCTAATCCTAATTGTGCTTTGTGGTTGATTAGGTGGTGATTAGAGATGGACGGCTGGGATTGAGAAGAGATGGAATGGATGGCTTGGATGGAAGATGGAAGGATGGAGGGTTGAGATGGAGAGGAGATGAGATGAGTGGTGGAGATGGTTTGGATTGGATTGGATGGTGAGGATTGGTTTGGGTGGAGATATTTATGTGGTGATTTTCTCTCTCCCCCTTACCTTACTCTCACTCACGTCTCTCTCTCCCTCTCCTAGGCTGATCTCCGGCAAGAGGATTCGAGCTCCGGCGTGGTGGAAGGAGTGTGCTCCGGCGAAGGGAGGGTCGGCACGAGGGGTGGTTGGAGGTGAGTTCGTTGTTGTACCTACTCATTCTTGTGCATTTGGTTTTCCCTCTCCCTCGACCTAACGTGTTCTGGGATCGTGGTTGGTGGTTGGAGATTGCCGGAGGTGGTGTCGTGGCTGTGGTTCGTCGAGGAGACGATTGATCGTCGTTTGGACACGAGGTTCGTCGGCGGATCGTGATTTGGGGAGACGTGCTCGTGGAGGCGTCGTCGTGGTTCTTCTAGGGTCTCTTCAGACCTTTAGGTATGTCAAGCTCGCTCACTTAATTACCGTGAGTATTTGGAAGTCGACGGTAGGCCGTTCGGCCCGTCGCGAGTAAATGTGCAGCAGATTTCACTACCTGATCGGTCGACCGGTTTGTGCAAACGGTCGACCGTTCGTGAAGAGAATTCGGGCTCTGCCTCAAATCGGTCGAACGATGCCTGTGGGGCGGTCGAACAATTGTGCATAGGAGGCAAGTCTGGAGAGATTCGGTCGACCGAGTCCCCTTTGCTGGTCGACCGTGTGCACTGTCTTAAGTCGGTTGGGGGGCGTAGACTATATAAACGGTCGACCGCCCTTTGATCTCGTCCGACCGTGACTTAAGTGGACCTTGTGGTCGGTTCGATCGAATGAGGGTTCGGTCGACCGGACTTGTGCGCTGAGCGTGGGGAACGCTCTGGTGGAATTCGGTCGACCGAGGTGAGCTCGGCGTCCGACCGGATTCGTGGTGCGTGTGAGGGATTATTCCCTGGACTGATTCGGTCGACCGAGATGTGCTCGGCGTTCGACCGAATTCGTTGTGGTGTTGAGGGATTTGTTCCCTGGTGACTTTCGATCGACCGGGACCCCTTTGTCGGTCGACCGATTGGTCGTTTTGTTCGTTGAATCGGGAGTTGACCATCTAAACGGTCGACCGCCCCTTGATTTGGGTTCGACCGAACGAGTGTGGTGTTGGGAATCGGTCGACCGATGGAGTGCCGGTCGAAGTGGATTGCCCTGTATTTGCTTGATTCGGTCGACCGGGACTTTTGGTTCGGTCGACCGTTTGTGTCCTGTTTTGCACTATGGAGGTGATGTGGTCGTGGTTGCCCGTGTGGGGCGAGTCGTGGTGCCGATGTTCTTCCGGCAAGTGTGCGAGGTGCACGAGGGTTGCGGTGGTTGGTTGAAAATAGACCTGGAGCCCCGTAACTGTGTGAGAGCTGCGGTTGGTTGAAAATAGACCTGGAGCCCAGCTAGTCTGTACGGAGTTGGTTGAAAATAGACCTGGAGCTCCGTAGTGCGTTCGGGTTGGTTGAAATTAGACCTGGAGCCTGAGCAAGGACCGCGTGTAGGGGTTGGTTGAAAATAGACCTGGAGCCCTTATACGTTTGGGTTGGTTGAAATTAGACCTGGAGCCCTTGGTCGTGTCGTGGTAGCTGTGGTTGGTTGAGATTAGACCTGGAGCCCAGCTTGGCGACGAGTGTGAGTCACGGCGGTTGGTTGAGATTAGACCTGGAGCCCCGTGACTGTGGTGGGTGCGGCGGTTGGTTGAGATTAGACCTGGAGCCCCGTACCTGTGGTGTGTCCTGTGGTGGTGTTGAGAGCCCTGGTGCTGGGCGTGTTGCGATGCTTTTCTTGTTGAGTAGAATTGCATGCTAGGTTGCTTTTATTTCATACATTCAGAGTTTGGCATACGGGGTTTCCTTCTGGAAACTCAGGCATTGTTGCATGTTTACTTTCAGGCCGTGATCGGCATTAGGGGGTGGTGACCGAGGAGAGGAGCACTGCTACCGGATCCAGCTTTCTCTCAGTTGAGGTCGTGTGATTACTGTTTCCTTGTATATGCTTTTGATGTAATCACAACTTTTGTATACTCTGATGTTCATATATATATATTATATATGTCGGTGCACCTGTGTTATTTTATTGCGTAATATCCTCTGTTGATTGAGTGTTTAAATTTAAAAAATTTCCGCTGCTTTGAGGATGTTACACTACGTCTGTCATATGATGAAACATGTTCTGCAGCTCCGGAAGTGGGGTTGAATCTACATCAACAATGTCTATCTCATCACCATCTGTCTCATCATCATCTGTCTCATCACTCTCTGCATCTTCAACATGTCTCCTTGAGAATGTGATTGAACTACGTCTGCTTCATAATTACTAATATTCATTGATGTGTGCTCATACGGTTCCAAATACGACTGAGGAACTACCGACGGGACATGCTTCATATTTGCTATATGTTTGTGTCATTTGTTGATAATTCTCATTCAAATGACTTTGGTGGACAGTAATATAGTGCTTGGGTTGTTTCTAAACAAACTCTATAATCGTATTCATGAAGTTAAATAAAGATAGCATCGTAGCCTTGTTCTGATCATCAAAAACTTCAGCATATGTATACTTTTCATACGGTGACCATTTGCAGGTTAATTTCCGATCAAACTCACCTTCTTGGAAACCACAAACTCGACAAACTGTTTCACATATATCATCATATCACATTTTAGTATTAACATTAAGCATCCATCTGTAACCACCTTCATATTCTGGTACCCCATCTATGAATGTAACAATTCCATCGAAAAATATCATAACCAATCCGGTACCGGAACTCATTACTTCGAGTGTAGAAAATATACACTTCATACATGAGCATAACAACAATACATTAACTATACATGCATTGTATTTCATGTCAAAATAAAAAAACCAAAAAACAAAATAAAAATCAAACCTCAACAGTGCTGGTCTCCGGAGAGAGAGAGAGTACTGGGGAGTGGGGAAAAATTTAGATGTGGGAGAAAGAAGATGGTGTCTGGGAGCCCCATTTAAACCCTAGGTAAAAATAGCTTACCTTGGTTGAAAACGACACTAGTGGTGTCGTTTTCAATTGAGATAACGACACCTCAGGTGTTGTTTTCACTTAATGAAAATGATATTGGAGGTGTTGTTTTCAATGTGCATATTTTACTAAATAAGTTTTTGCGGTGCATATTTTTCAAAAGATTATTTTATTTTTTTATATTTTGAATTTTTTTCCTAAAACAAAAATGTGCATGGTTAAAAATGGTTGAAAACGACAATAGATTTAGAATTATGCTGTTTTAGAAAAGCATGCATGCGAGAAACCGATTTTTAAATGTAAAAGTAACAAAGATTGAGATGAAAATTGGACACATTTACAAGTCTTTCAAAGTATTTCTATAAGTTTATAAGTGCACCTAAAAAAACTGAACTGCTATTCGTCGCCGTAAAACTACTTAAATTACCCCAACAGATTACCATTTTGCCCATCTACCATTTCTACTTATATAACTCTTCATTTCACTCTTTTAACACAACTTTATCTTCATATCACTCTTCTATTCACCAAATACAATGTCTCGGAAGCCAGGAAAGAACCAGCGGACACCCCGGACTACTCACATATGGTAAATTGCCCTATTTATTTTAATTTATTTAAAAAAAACAATTTTGGGTCGGGCGTCCGCGGGAGACGCCCGACCCATTGGCAAGACGTCTGAGGGAGACGCCTTCCACGTAGGGTAGGAGTCTCCGGCAGACGCCTCCCACGTAGGGTAGGCGTCTCCCGCAGACGCCCCAATTGTTTTTTGAATTTATTTAAATTGATTATAAATTGTGATAAAGTTAAAATAAATTGAATATTATGTTAATAATGAGTTAAATTACTTTAGTAAATCCTTTATTGATTATAAATTGAGATAATTAATAAATAAATTGATTATTATGTTAGTAATTAGTTGTGTACGATTTTAGTAAAGGATTATTGATTAATTGTGATAATTGCTAAATAAATCGATTATTAAGTTAATAATTAGTTTAATTATTTTAGTAAATCCATTAATAAATTTTTATTTGTAAAATTGAATTAATAGTCATCGGGTTAACGTGGAGGAAAAGAGAAATCAATTCCCTTACGTGCGCTACGTAGTATAGCAGACGAGTCAGGTCCTCGTCATCCACGTACACGTGGTATTTCTGCTTCAGTTAGGAGAGAGAGAGAGATATGTTACGTCGTCGTCAGACACCTGGGGATTCTTTCGACGACGAGGATGATTCAGATGAGGTGAGGAGTCACAACGAGAGTGACGATGGGGGCCTGTATGACTTGGGGCCACAGGAGGAGGCGATACATCACTCCGGTCGAGGACGGGGGCGACATTGTGGTCCTTCGGCTGAGTGGGTCATTAGGAAGGATCGAGGTGACCGGTTTGTGACCGGTGATTCGAGTTCGTGCACTGCAGACGCCCGAGCTCAGAAGAAGAAGATGGGTGAGGACGAGTCTTAGATCGTCACGAAAATTATACCCGGTGGTCCTGTAGATGACAGTGTCATTCCGAGTTTCGGAGGCCACATCGTCAGACGCATCTGGGATGGCGAGGATCGGAAGGTTTTGGAGTGCCATAATCGGCACAGAGCCTGAACGACATTGCAGGCATGGCGTTCAGTGATGACTGAGGATATGACGGCGACTGTGGTTGACAGTGGATTGGGTCACTTGTTGTACAACATGTTTTCCTGCATCGACATGCCGTTGATTTCGGCTTTCGTGGAGCGGTGGCAGCCTAACACCAACACTTTCCACTTGTCGTTCGGAGAGATGACGATCATGTTGCATGACGTCTTTCAGATTCTGCACATTCGTGTTGAGGGTCCTATGGTGAGTGCGCAGACGCCGACATCTGAGCTGAAGTTATATGTATCTGAGTTGCTGGGTGTCAGTCTGGAGGGTCTTGGGCGGGATAGATCATTTTGGAGTGGCGGTGGTGTTAGTATCGATGCTGTGGACGAGTGTTGCAGAGGGGGGCGACCACCACGGACTGAGGATACGCAGATGACTGCTTACCTCTTCTTACTGCTAGGCTGCGTCTTGTTTGTCGACAAGAGCGGTTCCAGAGTCAGACCACACGACATATTGGAGGCGAGAGATCCAGATACCATTGGTCAGTACTCATGGGGGTCGGCGACGTTGGCATATCTGTATCGTCAGCTGGGCATATCTAGTTGTGCTGATTGTGGTCAGATTACGGATTGTCTAACACTGCTGCAGACTTGGATATATGAGCATTTTCCTGCTTTCCGCCTACATCGTGAGCGGAAGATTGTTGAGCGTGGTCATCCTCGTTCGCGTATGTGGGCTGTTCGGGCCGAGGATAAGAGCGAGAGTCGACTTCTTTCTATTCGTAGACGGCTAGATCAGATGACTGCATCGCAGGTATATAATGTATATATCATTCACGTTTATTTAAATTTAACTTTATTATTATTAACGTATAAACGTTTAGGTGGAGTCGTTACCGTATTGTCCCGAGCCTGCTGTAGTTGTGCCGAGGACTACATTTATGGGCGTTATTCGTTATAGGGATATCACAGAGCCTTATTTACCTAATCGCGTGTTACATCAGTTAGGTTACGTTCAGGTGATCCCGGTTGACATCCCGACGCCCGAGCATGCAGTACGGTCTGCGACTGCGACGACGTACGACGTCAGGCACAACGTTTCATTCGCGGATTCGGTTTGGAGGACATTTCTGAGAGGACGACTACACCTGGACGATCTGAGTCGTAGCCGTGACCCCTCCACTTGTGCTGCAGATTATTTGCAATGGTTTAGTAGGTGCTCACATCCACTTATCGTACACGGTATCATTCCGAGACCGGAGAGACCACTGGATAGGACATGTGCTGATGCGGTAAGTTTATCTAATTTTATTTTTAATTGTAATGTATATTTTCTTATTATTGATAATGTACGCTAATTTTTATTTTTACATACAGTGGATGAGTAGGGTGATACGGTGTACGCAGCCGTTCTTGCGACAGAGAGAAATCATGCCGACTAGGGGTGCACACGGGTCGGGTTGAACCCGAAACCGACCCGAACCCGACTGGTCGGGTCGGGTTGGGTCGGGTTGGTAGGTGTTTCGGGTTGGGTTGGGTTAAAATTTTTTGAAACCCAAATTTTCGGGTCGGGTTCGGGTTGTAGGGGTCGGGTTGACCCAACCCAACCCGAAACCGCATAAACCCCTAAAATCCAATGAAAATCCCCAAATCCCCATTCGTTCTCCTCCCCATCCTCCCTCACCTCGACCTCCTCCACCTCCTCACCTGCCTCCCCCGCTTCCTCTTCCGCGACGCCTCCACTCTCTCCTCCCTTCTTCGCCTTCACGTTGCCTTCCTCCGCTCCCTCCTCCCCTCCGAGGCCCTCCTCTTCCACACCCTCCGCCGAAACCCCTCCCTCCTCAACTACGACGTCGCCCGCGTCGAATCCTCTGTTTCCCTCTTCCGATCCGTCGGCGTCTCCGGTCCCGACCTCGCCACCGTCCTCAAGTCCCGCCCGACGATTCTCTCCAGATCCACGCTTTGATTTCCATGTCGAGTGGTAGGTGATCTTTCATACATAGTGGTTGTTGACTTATTTTATCTTCTAAACACCATGTTGTTATTTATTATCCACAGATTTTACTGTGGGAAGCCGATCCAGTGCACCCGACCCAACCCTGGCTCGCCATCGCCGACGACTCCGACCACGTCTCCGTCTGGAATTGGGAACACCGCCAGGTGAGGGGTTACTTTCTAAGATTTGCTTTTCTAAGCCAGATTTGGTGATCTGGCCTTTGATGATCTGGCCTTTGGTGATTTGGTTCATGTTTTTCTTCATGTTTTTTGTGCTAGAATTGATGATGTCGGTGGTTGGAGGTGTTGGTTAGGGTTGTCTGAAACTCTGAATTTGTGCTTACTTTGCTGGATAAGGAATTTACGGGTCCAACCCGATCCGACCCGACCCAACCCGAAAATTTCGGGTCGGGTTGGGTTCAACCCGAATCGGTTCGGGTTCGGGTTGAGTATTTCCCTAACCCGAAAATTTCGGGTTGGGTCGGGTTTCAGCCCCAACCCGACCCAACCCGACCCGTGTGCACCCCTAATGCCGACTGAGGAGACGAGACTTGCATGTACAGATTGGGATTGCCTCATCAGGATTGGAACAACCAGTTGGGCATTTCGGACCATGATTTAGATGTTGAGCTGTAGTTGTCTTGCTTTTACTTTCGTTTTGTTATATGTTGCATTGTTACTACATTTGTTGGTATTTGCTTATGCTTATTTGTGTACTCTTATTATTTATTTCTTACGAACATATCTTCTACATATTTGTTTGACTATCGTATTTTTAAAATTTATTTGTCACGAAAAGATCTTCAACTTATTTCTTCAAATAATATTTAAATTTAAAATACGGTAAAAGAAAACCACGATATAAGTACAAATACACGATATATTATACATTACAAAAACATTACAAATTACAATCAAAATGTACTACGTAATCGGTTCCAATACTCCATCCTACTTTCGTACTGATCCTCCCATCCAACAACACTCTCATCTCGCATTTGATACCGTAAGGTCGCTATAGGAGGTACTGGGAAATTATCAACTAATTCCGAACGAATAAAATGTTTGTAGCTCCCTAAATGAGCAATGACTAACTCTCTGACAGGACTCGTCATGGCAGACAAACTCTCCCAAGGTAGCACAGTAAGACACGGGAACAACGAACCATCCGTTCAAATTGAGAAATACATGACCGCACACTTATAAAAATTAGCAATCGAGAACAAGTCGACCCAAACCTCCATATAATGATCCACGCCACAAGCTCCCCCGCCCCAATCAATTCGCCGACGAGCCTCTCCCACATTGCCAAAATAGACACTCTCATAAATAGGATGTGCACCTATCTCATTAGAAATCGCACGACGGGCGTACGACCAGTTCTCTTGACCACCATGGAAGATATCGGCAACACATCGAAATCCACAGTTGCCATCACCACGTACGTCATTCCACCTTTCCAGAAATGGTAAAATGATTCCTGGCAGTCTATCATTATATGGGAAGTTGTCCACGTCAATCCGTCCGGACACTGTAAGATAGGTAAATAACAATTCATTAAAACAACAAAATTAGGAGATAATATATTCAACCACATCTAGATTACTGATATATATTAAATAACAACAAAGATATCGTCATACCAGAAGATCATGTGCCCGTGTTCACGGACGATCGAGACGTATTAGAAGACCAACCACGACCCCTACTCCCACTACTGCCAGGCCGACGACGACCCCTGCTCCCACTACTGCCAGACCGACCACGACCTCTCTCAGCATACTCGAAGGCACTCGGGTTCGGACGTGTCGACTTTCCCCTAGGTCGACATTGTACCTTAATATTTTCTACGGGTTCTCCATAGTTCGACTGATCGGAGTGTAACTGTTCGTATAAAATATGAGAGGCACTACGAATTACTGCAGGGTCGCTCTCCGAAATCTCATCAACTAGCTTCCGAAAATGCTCGACGTCTTGTGCTGACTAATCAACAAACTTTGACATCTGGACTCCTTCTCTGATAGCAAGTGTTTTCCAGAATGGATGAATCTGCTCTAAATAAATTCCATCACCTGACGCCAAACACTTGTACATGGTACAGACACAAGGAATCTCATGTGTTGTCAGGAAAGCACACCCACAACGATATTCAATTTCATCACTTAAGTCCTGCATTCTCTTCAACTCCTGAGTCAATAACGACAAGCAGTGATGCGAAACTCGGCCATTTATATGCTGAAACAAAGGACCTATGTAGTTTGTCACAATTCGACGTCTCGAATCTTCAAGAAAGTTCTGAATATTCGTCAGTTGCATTTCAATAGCCGAGTTCACGCGGTCGAAAAGAGTGTCGAGAGCGGCAGTCGATGTAGTGATCCACTCTTTCAGAGCCGAATGTGCATTTTCCACCCTGCAGTTCGTAATGTTGCCGAAATGAAAAACTTGATTCGTCCAATTCAACACAAATTTTTCCTTATGCACCAACCACGTGTCTTCCACATACTCCGTTAGCACTGGCCAGGACTTGTAAGAATCTTTCAGATTACGGACTGCTCTATCATAATCCTTCTGTGAATCAGAAAGCATGACTCTCCTCCACCTTCCACGCCTAAAACTCTCTGCAGACTGCTTGTCCTTGCAGAATACGTGGTATGCGTAGTTGTATACATCTTTGTTGATATGTCAGGTGCATAGTAAATGAGCAGACTCAGGAAAAACCTCTTCCACTGGTCGCATCAGACCCATCTCCCGGTCCGTAATTATTGCAGTCGGGCTAACAATATCCAATAACAGATCTCGCAACCTCTCCAACACTCATCCTGCAAAATCGCATATCCGACGAGGAAATTTATGTTTGTTGGAGTAACTCCAACCATCTCAAACAAAGGCATCTTATACTTGTTCGTCTTATACGTCGAATCCATACAGATTACGAATGGGTATGTACGCAACAACTGAACTGAAGTCGGATGTGCCAAAAATGCGTGAGTCAAGACATTAGTTTCTTCATCTGCCACAATCCAATGCAAATACTTATGTTGCACTGCCTCCCTGAGAAACTGCTGCGCGGGATTCCTGTCTTCAGATTTCGTCATCCTCATGTACTCTCTGAAGTTATAAATGTGTCTTTGATTTGGATTATCGTCCAGGAATTTCTTCTTTACCGCCAACAAAATGTTACGGGGTCTTGCTTGTGCCTCTGTCATATCACGAACAATTTGTTTTGCCCCAGCACTAAGTCCGCTGACCTGTCGGTGACCATCTGAATAAACTGCAAGTGGGTGGTTGTGCTGCCCATAGATGCTACTAGAAACAATGACTCATCCATCACGATCCCGTCGCTCCACCACTTTTACCCAAAACCGACAACCGCAACCTTTTCTTTTCGTATTCTTTTGCAGTGCAATACTCGTATCACGAGAACTCATCTCACGTCTGCGATCACATCTCAGGTAACAATCCATCCGGTTATCTGCTTTTGGTTTGTATGATGATATAACCAAAAAAATCCGGCTCCTAATGCAACTTGTTTCGCCCATTTACAAGCTTCCTCGATTGTTGTAAATATTTCTTTACTGTCAAAAAGCTCACTGTAATCTACTCCATCACCACCGAAATCTTGCAACGGAACCTGAAAAAATTGAATTTAGCAGAAAATTAAAAAAAATTAAAAAAACGAGCATCTGGCTAAGCCGCCTCCACCAAGGTGGAGGCGTCTGCCTAACACGCCTCCACATACGTGAAGGCGTGTTACCCAGACGCCTGCACCTTAGTGGAGGCGTCCATCTAAGACGCCTGCACATAGGTGGAGGCGGCTGACTAAACCGCCTCCACCTATGTGGAGGCGGTTTATCCAGACGCCCGAGTCGGGAAAAAAATTTCACCCCCGTTACCTCGTCGGATTCTGGTGCTTCGCCAGACATTTTCGTGGTGTTGTTACTAGGAATGTGAGTAAAACTGAGTCACACACTTTATTTAAAGACACGGGACGAAATGAGTATTAATTGATTTGTTAAGGGCAAAAAAGTCATTTTTGAGGCGATTTAAGTAATTTTCCGGCGACGAATAATAGTTCTCTAAAAAAATACTGTAAACTCAAGCTGAAATGTCCACTATCAACCTTCTGCAAGTGCTCAAACAATTAACCCTAGAATTAATATACCATTATTTCAAACATATTGATCATTTAATCTTCCTTTTTGCAAAAAAAAAACCTCAAATAGAAAAGTCACATTCGAAGAATAGGACAACTGAAAAATATCGAGATTACACTTCATTAAACATCCATACTTTTACAAACTCCAAAAAAGCCTCATCATAATCAAACAGCAAAAGAAGTCCATCTTTCCCTCCCAACAAAACTTGGACTCTTTTAACTTTGACTGAGGGCTATTTTTTTTTCTTCTTTACAAAATCAGTAGATTACATTACATGTAGTCAAAACCCCAAACACATAATCAAGTGAGATTCCCAGGGAATTGCTTCCACACATCAGAACTGGGAGATACACCTCCTATGACAAGCAGTTGGCTTCTTTGTCTGTCTTGTCTCCTCTCTCCACACCCTTCCAATGTCGTCGGCGATGTTGACGGCATCGTTCGATAACCCTGCCAGACCTCTTCTTGTGAATCCTGCGGCGTAGAGGCTGGATTTTCCCTTCCATCCGTTGGAGAACGACTTCCTGGGGAATCCGTTCTTAGAGAAGAATTCAGTTTCCTGTAAAAGATGCACATGATAATGATTAGTTTCACTTCTAAAGCTTAGGTGCCATTTGGAAACACTATTAATAACAGCTTAATTTTGTAAGTTTGTTATCTATGATTAGGAATGACAATTTTGAGAAAGTTGAGTATGACTTAGAAACGCTTGGAAGTAGATTTTGTATTTTTTGCAGAATTTAAGGATCTCGTGTCTGAACTCTGAAGTTTGAATATGTTTCCAAGTCGACCTTCAAAAATACCAAAACTTGATTCCAAGAAAATTTACTCCAGACATAACGTGATGAGTAGGTCAAAAACTTGAACCTCAGTTTCTTTTTATCCGTAAGAAAGAAAGGGTCCAAAACGGCTTAATGTGCAATAAGCCAATGAGTACAACCAAAGTGGCAAAATCAGATTTTGGAAAATCCGGATTCGTAGGAAATCCAGTTCAGGCCCATGTGGTGAGTCTTCCATAGGCCCATGTGACGTGACTTAATATGGGAATCAAAATCATGTGCTCAAAAGCCAATTTGAAAATCTCAAGTCTCAACTACCCCTAACCGTCACTCCCCAACCACAAAAAAACATGTTCCAAACAAAACACTTTTAACACTAGAATTCGAAGACAAAAATTCACCTGTAGCCAAGTAGGCACGTTGCTCCTGTAACCAGTGGCGAGGATGACGGCGTCGACATCGATCATCCGGCCATCTACAAGCTCAGCTTGGGTGGCCGTGAATCGGTTTACTCCGGGGACCACATTGATTGCACCAGACTTGATCTTTTCCAATGCGCCGATGTCGAGAACCGGGGTCTTCCCGGCAGTGTTTTTCAGCTCCATGGGACCCACGGACGGGCGCTCGAGGCCGTAATTTTTCATGCTACCAAAAACCATCCAAGCCAGAATCAGGAGGATCTTGTCGACCAACCAGAGTGGTAGCCATTTCATCAAGAAAATCGCAAGCTCGAACGTCGATTTTCCATATACTTCCCTAGGAAGAACATGTACCTGAGGACCCATTGCAAAAAATAGAAGGTTTAGAACTAGCTAGCACCAAAATGGTCGTTAGTAGGGGGGATGAATAGAGTTATTTTCAAGAAATGGAACAAAAATGGTGGTTGCTCTAATGTCGTCCATCAAATCTAGTTGGACTAAGACGTTACGGTGGTTATAAATTAATTTTGAAGTTTAAATTTTTTCCTGAAATTAGCAAGCAAAACAAAATCAAATTATGTATAGGAAGATTTCGTATCATTTCTCACTTTAACTAAACCTGATCACAACTCATTTGTGTTATTTCTTTGATCTCGACTATTCAAAATTTGTAAACCAAGTAGAAGATCACCTACCGAATCGCGGACAACCATTGAGGGGGCCGCATCGTGGAGGCAAAGGTCGAGGCAAACCTCCATGCCGGAGTTTCCACACCCGACAACCAACACATTCTTTCGACGGTAGACCTCGCCGGACTTGTAGTCGCTAACGTGGACAACCTTCCCTTCAAAGTCCCCCAAACCCTCAATATCAGGAACCACATTCTCCGCATTCTCCCCGGTGGCCACCACCAAAGATTGGCAAATGTACTCCACCTCGACGGGCACCGAGCCTGAAGTGGAGTTGGTAACACTAGTTGTCCTCACCCTCCACAACCCGCAAGTCTCGTCGTACCTCGCGGTTTGGACGGACTCATTGAAACGTGGGACAATGTCGAATTTGGTGGCGTAATCCTCCAGATAGGACACAAATTGTGTCTTGGTTGGGTACTCGGGGTAGTGGTCGGGGAAGTCGAGGCGAGGAAGTTGACAAAATTGCTTGGGGAGGTGGAGCTTAAGGCGGTCGTAGGTCCGCTTTTGCCATAAAGAGGCAATGCAGTCGGCACGGTCGAGGATCATGAAGGGCACACCTTGCTCGCGGAGGCACGCGGCCACCGCAAGCCCAGAGGGGCCAGCCCCAACGATAACTGGGCCATTGACCCAGATGGAACGACGAGAGAAGAGATTGTATTGGTCAGGGACACTAAACATGATAGGTGTGATTGGTTCAAAGGAAGTTTGAAACTGTTTTTTTTTCTGATGGGAATTTGGGAAGTGATGTGATTGTTGTATGAGTCGGATGTGGGAAGAGAGGAGGCAGTTGGGGTGGTATATAAAGGATGAGGAAAGGTCTCAAGGAATGCATGTGATCGAGAGAGAGTGAAAGGAGCTAGTAGCTAATGATGAGGGATCTGGTGGTGTAATTAAGTTGTTTGTTTAATGGAAGAATCTAAGGTTTGTAATGATTATAAGGGCTCTTTTTTATTGGAAATGAATGATGTAGTTGTAACTCACCATATTTGCTAAGCCTCACTCTTGTTCTTGATTGAGATTCAAATGCTACTTGGGTTTATCTTATTCTAGGAGCCATGTTAGTAGCATAAGTGGTTCTTGGGATATTCATTTTTCTACAACAAATGAGGCATCCAAGTAGAGTGAGTTTGAGTTGTCAAGTAGTGGATAAGTATGGGTTAAACAAATGCACTATCTTTTGTCTAAAGCTCACTGTATTTACAAAATAAATGTTGTAAATTAGAATAATTATGGCCAGCATTAAAAAGCTTCGATTTTTTTGAAGGCGAAAATGTTGCAACTGCAATTGGAAATTAAGGAACTATACTTGCAAGGTTAATCCAGTAAACTACATTAGAAAATTTTAGACTATCAACTAGCACAAGATCGAACTTAATCTGAGTAAGTATTAAAATTATTTCAGATGGAGAACGAGTAAGCCACTCACTCATGAGCACTAACAAATGGAAGTTTCAACGAAAATATACTCACAGGCATTGTGAAGATTGCTGAATATAAAGAATAACTCGAAGGTGGGCTTAATCAATATGGCAGAATTTTGTCTGATTACATAATAAAATGATCACTTTATGTGAGTTTCACAAATTGTATTACATACAATTAACTTGATATCTTCTACTCATTCCTGATTAATAACCCCTTCGAGAAAAAATAATCTTCTATATCCCACACAAATTCGCTCCCTTCTCATCCACACCAGCTAATTTATTGTAAACAGTGACATATTAAATTTTATCTGTATAAGCATAAATTGCATTCGTTTAATATATCTAGGTCCATAGCATCGTATCCAAATGCTCTTGTAATGCACAACCAAATCTAAGGAAGTGATTTTTTGAGAAAATCTAAGGAAATCGTTCGATTCAAGACTTTGTCCAAGCTATTCCATGAATGCATGCATCGTCCAAGCTATTCCATGCATGCATGCATGCATGGATTCAGTTCCAAATACATGGATATGATTATATGAATGTATAAACCTTATTACCACATTTTCCAGTGACCGAAGATAGTACTTAATGTTGATTAACCAGCATGATTAATTCTCAAGTCAAGCCCAATTCTCTGCTTTCCCACAGACACATTACACTATACTACTAAACAAGTAAACATGAAATCTTTGGGACTTTTGAGGCAATCTTCATGGTTGGTGTTAGAACCCTAACCCTTGATTAGGGTTAATCTTGGATTAGAAGGGGGTTTGCATGAGGAAGTGTGGTGTGCATGGGGAAGGGAAGGGAGGCGAGCACTGTGGACGTGAGGGGGAGGTGTGGGCTGGCGTGTAGGGCGTTGTAGCGAGGAGATGGGTTTATATTGTGTTTTCTTCTCTCTCTCCCTCTCTCATTCTCTTCATTTACTTCTTCTTCTCTTTCATCCAGCTGAGGCAACGATCGGAGGAGGCGAGGACGACGCGCGGGCAGAGGTCAGACATCCAGAGGAGGCACGACGCGTGCTCGAGGTCTACCGGAGGCGACGTGCGTGAGCGAGCTCCGGCGGTTCGTCATCTTTGCTTGAGGTATGTCGACTCATTAGTGTGGTTTTGTGGTTTCTAACCCTCGTGGGAGGGTTGTGTTGGTCGGACGGGGAGGTCGGAGAACTCTTCGGCGTTGTTTCCGTGAGAAACCTCGACTGGCGCGAGGTGGAAGACGACCAATGGTCGACCGGTCCCTTCGGGCGGTCGACCGAATGTAGTGTTTTTACCCGACTTTAACCTTCACTGGTCGAACGATGCCTTGTGGCGGTCGACTGGTAGTGCATATTGCTGGTGAGTTGGGACTCTCTGTCTGTTTTCGGTCGACCAGGTCCTTGGGACGTTCGACCGGAACTTAAGTGCACCGATTTATTATGTTTGCTTGTTCGACCGTTGTATGTTTGCGTTCGACCGATTTTATGACGTAGAATACTAGGTGGACCCTGTCTGTTTTCGGTCGACCGAGACCCCTGAGTCGGTCGACCGATAGATTTGAATTTATGTTGACCAGACTCCGGATTTTGACCTCGTTCGGTCGACCAGTTTTAGACCTTTGTTCGACCGTTGGAGATTGTGCTTTGGGCGCAGTGGTAGACCGTGTTAGGCGTACGGTCGACAGATTCCTTTCTGGAACCGGTCGACCGTTTGGGCCCAGGACATAATTCCTGGCTCCCTTTTTGAATGTCAACTTTGTCCACGGAAACCCGTGTCCTCGCCTTGTGCGTGAGCATGGAGGTGACGGTAGGCGCGTTCCGCATGCCTGCCCAGGGACCGCCGTGTGGAAAAGTGTGGGTGTTCGAGACGCGTCACCTCCATGTATGGACTGTGACTAAGATGTTGGATTGATTGGACTCATTGTAGTATAGCAGGCCTGAGGGATCGCGGATCCCAATGTTGGATGTTTGTGCGGGCACGCAACTGGCGTTGGGTGAGGTGACTACCGGCCTACGGGCTACGGAGGTCGTTGCCCTGCTTTTATAGCGGCGCGGTTAGTGTTTGCGGCTCGTGGAGCCTGATGACCTGGCAGACTTCGGTCTGGACCGTCCGATGCTGTGCCAGACGTTTGTGATGGACCACCGATGCTGTGCCGGTGATGCCGCCGAGGTTGTGCCGGCGATGATGATTGTTGGGCCGAGGTTGTTCCGGCTACGTTGATTCCTCGACTGGGCACCTATCGAGATGATGTTGTTATACCTTCCGGGCGACGGCCCCGTTGGTCCCCGTGGCTCCGACCACAGAGATTTGCAGATCTGTATTCTATCGGCCCGCAGGCATGACAGAGACTTCTTGCCGAACCCTTGAGTAGTGTAGCCGCGTGTGGGGGGTGTGATGTCGCGTGCTGTAAGACTGCATGTGCCTGCAGTAGGTCTCCTCGGGAGACCCGATGTTGACTGTCGGACTGATGTCCTGTTTTACCCTTCGGGGGAACTGTTTCCCTTTCTGTTGATGTCATGACATGCTACTAGAATGATAGGTTCATTTGCGTAATGCATGCATATAGGTGAGTTAGCATACGGGGTTTCCTTCTGGAAACTCAGGCATTGTTGTTATATATATTTTTCAGGACCGCAATAGGTCCAGTTGGGTGGTGATCGGCGGACACGCGCATTTTGGAGTTGGATTCTCTTCTCGGACCGCTGAGGTCGACATGATTACGTTTTATATCCTCTTTTGTCGTTTTGTTGTAATCATGTATCATTTTGACAAACTCTGATGTAATTTTGGTGCACCACTATTTGTTTTATGAGAAGTAACTGTCCCGTCTTTGATTATTGAGTTCATTTGTCTTGATTATAAATTTTTAAATTTCCGCTGTTTCGGGATGTTACAGTTGGTGTGGGCGTTTGACATAAAATACACACAACCAAATGCCTATAGAATAAGCATCAAGGTTGAAATTAACTTGACCACAAACCTAAACTCAAGGAAAATTTAAATTATTTAACATGTCAACTTTCATTTATTCATTAAATAAAATGAGTTGTCGAAAATTCGAGACCAAAAAAGTGGAACTAAATACTTTTAAGTTTTTGCTGTTGAATTTTGCTAGAGTTTCGACCTATATATTGATCATGAACGTTTAAAGTACCACTGATCAATCTCTTGTCATGAAAGTTCAAATCAAACATATCGGTTCGTCCTATTCGATATGATTTTGTAAATGAAAGTGGTGATCACGCTCGAAAAGTCACCAAAAAGCCTTGCCATCGCTTCTTCAACGAGCTTCCATGAGACTTCCTCAAGAAACTTTTCTAGAGCGTTTGTTGGCTATTAAATTCTGATTGCATCAAAACTAACAAAAACTAGTGTCATGATTCCTTCTATGGTTGGAAATGACCAACCGAACTATCTAGTTGATGATAACAATCTCTTGTTGTTGATCTCAATTTTGCGAGCTCAAAGTTGCGCCACGTTACGATCCCTAATATTTAATTACCATCTTGATAATTGAGTATCAACTAATCAATCAACAAAAGTGCTACTTTCCTGTAAAGGAGATGAAGGAATTTATATTTGAAACCCTTTTCTAGTTCCACAATAATAAAATAATAATTTGGAAGACCTATTTGGAACAGTACTCGAAGTTGGCTATGGCAACAAGCTTTGTTTAGCAAAGATAAGATCTGCAAATATCGCAGTGCTTTTTTGCATGATATCATGAAAGGTTCAAAGTTAAACTTTACAATTATAGTGGATATTTATTTTGTCGAATAATACTGATTCCACACTTCTAATAGGAACAAGTGTGACATTATTTTCACAAATAGTCAGTGGCCCTTTTTTTTCTCAAACAAGAAAGGTAAGTCTATAACAGTATCTGTGGTTTCCTTTTTTTTCACAAATAGTCAGTGGCCTTTTTTTTTCTCGCATGAGACACACCGGTCTCTCGTGGTCCCACGTGGGACACACCGATCCCTCGTGGTCCCGCGTGGGCACATTAGTTGTTAGAACCCAAACCCTAGATTAGAGTTAAACTGGGATTAGAGGAGGATTAGGGTTGGCTTTGCATGGGGTTGTGTGGTTGCATGGGGAAGTGGGTGTGCAGGAGTTTGCATGAGAAGGTGAAGGGTCGGGTACTGTAGCATCCGAGTTAAATAGGGCTTTTCCTTCATCTTCTTCTTTCTTCTCCTTTCTCATTTCTCCTTCCTCATTTCTTCTTCCTTCCTTGCTGGTGCGCGCGGTGGGAGCAGCTGTCGCGGAGGGGGCGGACGAGGAAGACTTTCGCGCGGAGGCTTAGCGCGAGGAGACCGGAGGAGGCGACGTGCGTGAGCGGAGCTCCGGCGTTTCGTCGTCGTGGTTGAGGTATGCCGCTCCTTAGTGTGGTTTGTTTATTACCCTCATGTGAGGGATGCGTTGGTCGAGTCGGGGGAGGTCGGAGACCTCTCCGGCGACGCGTTTCTTCTAAAATCCTCTGCTGGCGCGAGGTTGAAGACGACCAACGGTCGACCGGATCCTTCGGGCGGTCGACCGTTTTAGCACTGTTTGCCCGACTTTAACCTTCACCGGTCGAACGATGCCTTGGGGCGGTCGACCGGTAGTGCATTATTGCTGGTGAGTTGGGATTTTCCTACCTGTTGTCGGTCGACCGGTCCTTGTTGTGTTCGACCGGAACTTAAGTGTACCTGTTAGTTTGCATGTTTCGTTCGACCGATCGCTTGTTGTTCGACCGATCGCTTGTTGCGTTCGACCGATTATATGACTTAGAATAATAGGTTGACCCTGTCTGTTTTCGGTCGACCGAGACCCCTGAGTCGGTCGACCGATAGAGTGGATTTCAATGTTGACCAGACTCCGGATTTTGACCTCGTTCGGTCGACCGGTTTTAGACCTTTGTTCGACCGTTGGGGGGTTCTGTTTTGAGCGCAGCGGTAGACCGTTTTAGGAGTACGGTCGACCGATTCCTTTCTGGAACCGGTCGACCGAATCACCTCTTCCGGTCGACCGTTTGGGCCCAGGACAGAATTCCTGGTTCCCTTTTTGAACGCCAACTTTGTCCACGGAAACCCGTGTCCTTGCCTTGTGCGTGAGCCGGGAGGTGACGGTGGGCGCGTGATGCGTGCCTGCCCAGGGACCGCCGTTGGGAAGAGTGTGGGTGTTCGGGACGCGTCACCTCCATGTATGGACCGTGACTTTTGAGATGATTGTTGGCACTTTGTAGTATAGCAGGCCTGAGGGATCGCGGATCCCAGTGTTGATGTTGTACGGGCACGCAACTGGCGTTGGGTGAGGTGACTACCGGCCCACGGGCTACGGAGGTCGCTGCCCTGCTTTTATAGCGGCGCTGTTGGTGTTCGCGGCTCGAGGAGCCTGATGACCTGGCAGACTTCGGTCTGGTTTTGTCCGATGCTGTGCCAGACTGTTGTGATGGACCACCGATGTTGTGCCGGTGATGCCGCCGAGGTTGTGCCGGCGATGGTGATTGTTGAGCCGAGGCTGTTCCGGCTATGTTGTTTTCCTCGGCTGGGCACCTACCGAGATGTTGTTGTTATACCTTCCGGGCGACGGCCCCGTTGGTCCCTGTGGCTCCGACCACTGAGATTTGCAGATCTGTATTCTATCGGCCCGCAGGCGTGACAGAGGCTCCCTGCCGAACCCTTGAGTAGTGTAGCTGCGTGTGGGGGGTGCGATGTCGCGTGCTGTAAGACTGCATGTGCCTGCAGTAGGTCTCCTCGGGAGACTCGTTGTTGATTGTCGGACTGATGTCCTGTTTTACCCTTCGGGGGAACTGTTTTCCATTTCTGTCGATGCCATGACATGCTACTAGTATGATAGGTTCATTGTGTAATTCATGCATATATAGGTGAGTTGGCACACGGGGTTTCCTTCTGGAAACTCAGGCATTGTTGTTATATATATTTTCAGGACCGCAGTAGGTCCAGTGGGGTGGTGATCGGCGGGCGCGCGCGTTTGGAGTCGGATCCTCTAGTCAGACCACTGAGGTCCACATGATTACGTTATCTTCCCTTGTCGTTTTGTTGTAATCATGTATTCATTTTGGCAAACTCTGATGTATTATGGTGCACCGCTTATTTATTTATGAAAGTAACAGTCCCGCCTTGATTATTGTGCTCTTTGTCTTGTTTATGATTTTTTTTAAATTTTCCGCTGTTTCGGGATGTTACATTAGTCCTGTGTGGGACACACCAGTTCCCCGAGACACACTTGCATTAGTCCGCGCAGGCATGGGCAGTCCACCCACTAAAATTTGGGAAAAAATCTATAATATATATTACACCTTTTTTGCAATAATAATAGAACTTCAATGTTATCTCAATGGTTAGTCTTCTTCCTACACGTTGGGTGGGTTCGAATCTCGACTCTGGTCTTTTATTTTTCAGACAAAAGAAATAAAATAAAAAATATAAAGACTCATGAGGTTTCGAACCTAGGAATGTCGTAAAGAGTAAGTAACAATTACCACTATGGTATCCTAGTTGTATGTTATTGTAACGCCCCTAATCTGCACTCGGGACACAGCAATGAGTACAACACTAAAAGGAAGCGAAAAAGAGACATTAACTGTAATAACCAACTTGAGGCCTTACTTTAAAATATATGATAAGGTAAAGTCAATGTACAATGCGGAAGGAAAATACAAGCAATCTGAAACCTACTACACAACTACTAAGATGAGTAGGAAAAATACATGACAACTGAGCTCAATAGATCCAGTACACGCGTCCCAAGCCCAAGTCGCCTCCGATCACCTACCGCGTCCCACCTGCACACGAACATGCACGCCTGAGTCTTAACTCAAGACCCAGTACACCACCCCAACACGACACTGAACAAGGTCTAGTCGTCCCTGACGACTCACACTGGTCTCGTGTTCCAAGGCGGTCACGCGCCCAGCGAGGCCGAGCATTCACCTCGAACCCCACCGCGCATCCAACCCACAAGGCGACACTCAACCCGCTCTCACGGCAGAACTGTCACACGTCCCAAGGCAACCACGCGCCCAGCCAGGCCGAGCGTGCACCCTCGACAAGACCGCGCATCCGGCCCACAAGGCAACGCCCTACTCCAACCACGCGCTCGAGCTCGTGAGCAACGCTCCCGAATGGTCACTCGTCACAACGCTGGTGAGCTGACCAGTTCCGCACCCGGCTTAGGAAGCCGACCACATGCCCGAGCCCGTGAGCAACGCTCCCTAACGGTCACTCGCCACAACATGGGTGAGCCCTTCCGAACCGCAACAACAAGGGGGGAAACCAACTCCGAAAATCCAACCACAACACCCGAGCCCGTGAGCAATGCTCCTGAACGGTCACTCGCAACAACGCTGGTAAACCATCCCGGACCGCCCCCAACAAGGGAAACACCCTAACATCTAGTCATACGTGCCTCACACGTCATCTCCACTACTCGACCACACGCTTGAGTCCGTGAGCAACACTCCAACGGCCACTCGAACCAACGTGGGTGGACAATCGGTTCCATGAACCTCTCACTAGGCAATGGGGTAAATTCAATTTACCCCCAACAGCATGAGTCCACAAACCCAACATGGTATAGAGTAACAAATAATAAACAAGAATATAAAATCATATAAGCATCGTAGTGAAATTATAGCTCTAACACCACAAATCAAGGTGTAGGGGTATAAGTGTAATTTGCCTAAAATTTCCTTATAATTCACAATTGTCATAAGTTTAGTAGAAGAATGGTAATTTACCCAGTCATAATTCATTTATTCACATACAATTAAATTCAGGGTTTATTCTGCAATTAATTAAGTCAATAGTTTATTCCATCAAATACTGATAAATTGATAGTTTAATCCACAGAAAAAAAACCAATTAATTCTTAACTAATCAAATACCACTAAGTTTCATAGATAACATGCAAAATGTCCAATTAATTAACTCCACCCCAATTATCAACAAAATCAAGGATTAAATGCAAAACACCCAAACAAAACACACGCTCCAACCGCAAACCTTGCCGCCAGCCAGCCTCAGACCTCTGCCGGCTGGCTGCTGCGCTAGCAGCCACGACCACCGGCGTGGTTGCACAGCCTACCTGTCCGCGCGCGCACCAGCTACGCGCGGCTGTGCAGCCCCCGGCGTCGATTCCGACCAGTTCCTTCCCGCCGGCCTCTTTCCAACGACGCCCTACTCTCCTCCAACACGGAATCAAAACTGCACGGCAGGTGGCGTACCTAGAAGAAGACGAACACCGGAGAAGGGGACAATTCGTCTCCGCGTCTACACGCGGTCGCCGGAGCTCCTTGTCGTCGGGGTCGTCGTTGTCGCTGTTGGAAGGAGGAAGAAGTGGGTTGGGGTTAGGGTTAGGGATTTGGGGAAGAGAGGTGAGAGAGAGAGAGAGAGAGAGAGAGAGAGAGAAGGAGAAGGGTTGGGTTGGGTTGGGTTTATAACAGTTATAAAAGCGTCATACGTAGTATATATTTGAGTATATGTTGTATTTTAGTTGGCACGAAAACATTTAGTGTACTTCTTCCATGTAGTGATTTGATAATCAACTTCAGGAGTTTAATGATCTTTTTCAAATGTTAAATTGATAAGAATGAGTTGAACTAGTCTATAGCGTGTTTGGATCCCTATAACTATTTTTCAGCATTTGACACGTAGAGATTATGGGAATTTGCTAATTTTTATCATGTGGGGTTTAATGAGAATGATCGACTGATGCTTGAAATTCAACTTGACAACTATATTGCTCAGGTGAGGTAGTCTTCGTACTTTTTAGATTTGTACAACATTACAGATCTTGTAAGGAAGATGGTCAAAAACAAACTCGATGTGGTGTATCATCTAGTTTATTTGCTTATCAAGTTAGCCTTAATATTGCTGGTAGCAACTGCATATGTTGAAAGAGCATTCTTAGTTATGAAAATTGTCAAGACTAGGCTTCAGACTCAAATGGGCGATGATTGTCTTATTACGTACATAGAAAATGTTGTTTTTCAGTCTCTTCAAGACAAAAAAATATTAAGCAATTTCAAGACATAAAAAACCACGAATAATGTTATTATAAAAAAATAATGTTTGGTCCCCCCCCCCCCCCCCCCCCCGAAAAATCCTGGATCCGCCTCTACGCGTGGGACACACCAGTCCCACGACGGACACACATCTATCAATAGTCATGTTGGAAACAAATTAAATAGTTAATAAAAGGCTTTACGTGCATAGAGCTTACAAGAATCATGTCCTTTCACGTCAGGAGCGTCATAAAGGACGTGTTACAAGAAATTCATAAATCATTTTCCTTCTTGAAATGGTGGACCTAATACCACCTCCATACAACAAATTACAGATGTTGATACTCATATCTTACCCCCAAAAAATACAACACCTGAAGCATTTAAGAACATAAAATAACAACACAAGTTGCAACAAAGTTATACTTACAAGTTACATAAGGCCACTCATATGCTTAAAGAGTTCAAACAAACCAAAAATTCTTTGAGGTTAAACGCATCCAATTGTGAAAAAGATTGGAGGGACTAGGAGTGTTGATTTCAATTGGGTTGTTGGGTGCATATATTTGGGTGCAGTCAATTGGAGTGGGTCAGTGTGTGCGACTCAGATCGTAGGGGACTTGATTTGGACTTAACGATTAAGTTAACAGATGACTGTAATGGGGTGAAGGAATGCATTGACGGAGTTTTACGATTTACGGAGGTGCACCCAAACAATTACTTCGATTCATGGGCATCATAGAGCAATATAAGATTATACAACTGCAAAAACCCAATAAACACCTTTTACAGGTGCACCCAAGCAAAAACCTGGAAAAAAATTATACTTAAATACAATGAGGAACAATGATACTTGAGGTTTGAATTTAGGTAGTTTGTATTTGCTTGGGTAGACTTTCCAAAATGTGAAATTACTTGAATGCACTTCTGGTTTTGTGTGCCCCTTCCCGTCTTGCTTGCTGTGAGTTTCTTTTGATGACGTGCGATTAAAAAAACTGAACTGCTATTTGTCGTCGTAAAACTACTTAAATCGTCCGTACATATTACCATTTTGCCATTCTACCATTTCTACTTATATAACTCTTCATTTCACTCTTCTAACACTACTTTCTCTTCATATTACTCTTCTATCCACCATATACAATGTCTCGGAGGCCAGGAAAAGAACCAGCGGATGCCTCAGATTACTCAAATCTGGTAATTTCCCTTGTTTATTTTAATTAATTTTTTAAATAAATTTTTTTGGGTGGGGCGTCCGCGGGAGACGCCCGACCCAACGAGAACTCATTTCACGTCTGCGATCACATCTCAGGTAACAATCCATCTATCTGTTTTTCGTTTGTATGATGATATAACCAAAAAAAATCTGACTCCTATTGCAACTTGTTTCGCCCATTTACAAGTTTCCTCGATTGTTGTAAATATTTCTTTACTATCAAAAAACTCACTCTAATCTACTCCATCACCACCGAAATCTTGCAACGAAACCTGAAAAAAATTAATTTAACAGAAAATTTAAAAAATTTAAGGAAAAAACCGGGCGTCAGCCCACAACGCCTCCACCAAGGTGGAGGCCACCTATGTGGAGGCGTGTTTGCCAGACGCCTCAACGTCAGTGGAGGCGCCACCTCCACATTGTGGAGGCGTCTTAGCCAGACGTCGGGGGGGGGGGGGGGGGGGGGGGGCAATCCACCCCCGTTACCTCGTCGGATCCAAGTGCTTCGCCAGACATTTTCGTGATGTTGATACTAGGAATATGAGTCAAACATCTTGATTAAAGACACTGGACGAAATGAGTATTAATTGATTTGTTAAGGGCAAAAATGTAATTTTTAGGATGATTTAAGTAGTTTTCCGACGACGAATAGTAATCCCCTTAAAAAAATTGGATCCATTAACATCTTTCGACTCAAGACACTCAACTAACCACATTCTGAAACAAAATAACGACATTGCTCCACAAAATCTCCTAAGCTCCAACTCCTCACTCTTTTATTCCAGAGTTAACCCAACAACAGTGTTAGGTCTCACATGGGTAAATAACTGAAGGTGTCGTTGGGTTGTCCCTTGTTGAAAGCTCTCTCCATGATGGCATCCCACCGACAATAAACACCAAAGCGATAGAAATCTCGGCAACAAGAGCATCAATCGAGGGCGATCATTAGGCCTTGGAAGAAAAAATTCTGCTAATTAAGTTTCCCTAAAATAAGGATAAGAGTTAACAGATTTCAAAGGTGCGTTTGTTTCTAACTTTTTAACGAACCGAATAATCATGTCATTAACATAATATTATCTTTAACTAACAAATGCATTTACCTACACCATTAAAATAAAGCCATAGCTAGAAAGGACCACAAAACTTAAAGTGCACCTAATACGAACCAGTGAGGTGCAAATTTCAAATGTCAAACCCCATTCGAACATGTCATCATGTCTCGATAGCCACACGTCAATCTCCTCGTTAAGATATTGACGATCGACTCATCTCGTTCCGTACTTAAACCAGCAAATTAATATTAGCTCAAAAGCTTTAATTCCTTCTCGATTTGACCCCCCAGCCTCCAGATAACTTAGTCTATGAGTGTGACTGATGAGCAACCACAATGTCCATAACCATTGGTCCACCCTCACCGTCGACAGACTGTCTCATTCGTGGGTACTGGACCACAAGTTACCCATATTGGAGCAAGTACCATGAAGGAGGTCTTGGATGAGCTGCCGGAGGGTGGAGGCATAGAGGGGGATGGTGGAAGGGAGGGAGATCAAGGAAAGGAGTTTGGTGTTTTTATGTTTTTATTTTTGTTTTTCATATTAAGAATATTTGTAATTTTATGAGATTTAATTTCTAACGGTGTAGAATGGAAACGGTGACGAAGTAGTTTCCACTAGGCCCGTAAAAGGGTCGGGTCTGGGCGGGTTTCAAACCCACCGCTACCTGACCCGTCTAAGGTAGGCGGGTTGGCGGGTCGGGTCGGGTGAAATTTTTTTAAACCGCTACCCGACCCGCCTAAGATCCGGTAAACGGGTTACGCGGGTGGGGCGGGTCGGGTAAACGGATATGCGGGGTAGGTAGATGGATAAATGAATTTTTTATATGTTTTTTTTCTTTCTGCATAACACGATAAATTAAAAACATGACACATTAACACCTTAAAAATATTACCAATGTAATGAACACCATAAAATTATAAATAACTTCAACTTTATAACACTATTAGTAAATTATGGATAAGAGAATATGTATATGTATATGGTATATAAGTGTATATATATAATATTTATTATTTAGTTTATTAAATTCTTAGGCGGGTAATCGGGTCAACGGGGTGGGTAGAAAATACAACTGCTACCCGCCCAATTTATTAGTCGGGTATTCGGGTAGGCGGGTGACGGGTTGAGTTTTTTTACCCCGCTACCTGACTTAGGTGGGTTTTACCCGTCCCATTTACAACCCTAGTTTCCATTAACAGTAGATATGCATGTGAGCAAATATGTTCGACTTATATGTGTATTTTCCGGAAATAATAAAAACTCATGTGCATATTACCAATTAAGACACTTGTGATGTGCACCCTAGCAAAAAACCCTAATATCTTCACAATCCCCATCTTACTTAGGGTCTGTTTGGCAACCCTTGCGTCTGAGTCTGGAGACTCAGACGTTGCGTCTCAGTACGTTCGTGGGACGCTAACGTTTTGAACGAAACCCACAAAGTTGTTTGGATAACGCGGCAAAAGAAATTGCGGTACAGGTACCCTTTCTATTTTTATTTTTTTAAAATTATTTGTAATCTGTTTTAAAATTATTATTATTTCAAAATATGTTTTATAATTGTTTTTATTTTTACAAACTTTTTAAAAAAAATTAATGACTTTTTAATTTTTTCAAGATCGACCTCCAAATGATGTAGATGGGAGAATGTATTGAAAAAAGTTAAGTTATTTTATTCAATAAAAATTTTTAAAAAATCCAAACAATTAGAAAACATATATTTTTTAAAAAAAAGATTAAAAATTGATTTTATATTGGTAATCAAACAACAGATTAACGAAGGGTAATATCAGTATGTCAACAAAAAAAATTGCGTATGGGTGAAAAGCTCACTTCAGTCTGCTTCTCAAATACGTGGATTTAACACATGAGCGTCTGATTTTGAGACGCACGAATCAAACCAAGATTTAGTGTTTGGTTGCGCAAACCAACGTCTGGACGTCTGATCCGACGCAGACGTTGATTCTCGTATTACCAAACGAAGCCTTAGGATCCACCAGAGTTGCGACGCCCCTAGTGCTTTGGTAAACAGGTCTACAAGTTTGTCTTTGGAGGTGATGTATTCGGGTTTGAGTAGACCGGATTGGATTTTTTTCGCAGACGAATTATGGGAATGATATTGAACTCTGCTATCTTCACACCCTTCTTCGGTAAAAGCCCACACATGCTTAATTATAACAAGTTACTGCATATGAGTCTTAATATAATATGTTTCATCTCGAAGTTGTTGGTAACAATAGATATGTGCGTGTCTTTATAACTGCTACCAACTTTTCTTGTCTACGCAATATTGAACTGTAATTAGGATATCACATGAAGATATTTTGATCATTTTAAAACGTAGCTCCTAATTTTATCATCAAATATGATTGCCGAAATAAATTAAAATATTAAAAACTTAAATTAAAGAGCAAAGTGAAATATCCAATGGTTGATGAAGTAAATTGTTATGACTCCATAATTTGAAGGTCAATTTACAGCTTTATTATATTTTTGTTGCCCTTACCTCCAATTTTATGCCAATGATTAGTGGGTACCTCAGGTTCGTGTAATGATCTGAATGTCCTTCAGTGATCTCTGATTTTCAAATATATACTGGTAGGTCAAGCTCCACTTGTAACTTATGTGGTCAATGATTCTCAATATGATATGAGTTACTATCTTATAGATGATATATATCTGAAACGTGCTGCATTGATCTAATCAATCATTCTTCCTCAAACCCCAAAAGATAAAATTTTCGCTCAAGTTCAGGAAGCAACGCGAAAGGATGTGGAACGTGCATTCGGAGTGCTTCAAGCTAGATTCACGATAGTGAAAATGTCATCTCTTGCATAGAATCCTCAAATGTTTAATAAAATAATGAATACATGCATCATCATGCACAATATGATCGTGGAGGATGAACGCGACTCTTACGATCATTTGGCTTATACAAATGAATCTATCCATGATCGACCTCAAAATATCGGTGGAAGTTCGAGCAAGGAATATTTTCAGTATAAAATCGATCGTATCGTGGATATTAACAGATATCTGGATAATAGATACTGAATTCATGATAAACATAAACATTTGGCTTTGAGATCGATTCAATTGAGAATATATGACAACGTAACTGAGGGAATGCAAATTAACATTTTTTTTGTAATATGTATTTTAATATTTTCAGCTTTAATTGTTGTAATTTTAGTAGTCAATTATTAATAATCATTAATATTTTGTGGTTTAATCGTAATACTTATTATTTAATTACATTAAGTAGTTGCAAAATTAATTTATTATGTAGTTTGTGAATTTTTTTGAAAGAATAAAAAAAGATAAAAAGAAATGTTGTGGAGAAAAGATAGTGTGAAAAGTTGGGGTTTGGTAGTTGGGGGGGGGGGGATTTTTGTGTTGGGTGGATAAATGTGACACGATGACGTAACGGAGAGAGAAATGATAATTTTGGGAGGAATTAGGGGCACCATAGCTAGTGTTCTTACCAAATGTGGGTTGTTATCATGCATCTTTCAATCAGAAGCCAAAACCAAAAATCTAAGTGGAGTTAAATAAAAGATCGAAACCTTCATCTTTGATAAGAGATAGTAATATTAAATATATATGAGTATGCTAACTCCAATTTCTTTTTCAAAAGTATTTACAGCTAAGTACAACAAATTGTTCATATATTAATTTAATGACTTTTCTCAATCAAGTTATGTAACGTCAGCAGAAACACAGAGCCTCATAGCATCACAAAAATTATAGTTTATCCTTAAAAGTTTACGAAAGACCTTGATTAGAAAATGCAACCATATGCTGTTTCATTTCCCTCGGCATGATTCAAAAAAGGGATCATTTCACACTAATCTTTTCATTAATTTATATTTGTCATCACACATTCCGATCCATCTCTTTATACCAGAAACAATATATTCTTTAGATGATAAATTCAACCCAAAGAAGCATATTTTATACGCAAGACCTGCATGACTGCTCTACTTATGTCACATAATAATATTATCTTCCACAAAGTCCCTAAGCCTCCTCTTTACCCTGTGCATGCACATTAGGTAAGCCATGATGATGCATTGGTCAAATCAGAATCAAGTATGGTTACTCACATGGCATTAGAGGGAATATATAGTAACAACCACATTGCTTAATAAATGTAGATTAAGGGATTGGGATAAGGAGTTCAGTACTTGTTAATGGCAAGTAGTGTTGTTACTTAACAGGGATAGGTAGCTAGAATAATGCTCTTCAATTGTGGTGCAATATCAGAAATACCTTCACCTTTTTGTTATTCGAAATACTATCAAAATTGATTATCTTTCTGTTGTACTTTTTTTCACTCTTTCGGTCCTACATTTGGATTTTCTTGTTTTTCGTATCTGGTTAAGTTGACAAAATTAGGGTTACAAATTGAATGACCGGAGACAATGTGGATTTAAGGAAAATAAAATAAAAGATATATATGGTCATACAAATTCAAATTTATAGGTGTTACCTTTATACAACAAACCAAAGGATGTAATTGATATTTTTGACGCTTAAATAAAGACACTAATGTAAAATGACCATAGTTTATATCACCTGGTTTGACCACCTACCATTGAATTGCCATGTTAAGTTGAGATCGGTTGGAAAACCGTTGGAAGCCCTAATTGTTAGTTGAGAGCCATGTTAGGATTGCCACGTGGCAATAAGTAACATGTAGACTGACGGCGGAAGTCATGAAATGATTTTCTATTTGGTTCAAGATTAGGAAATAATCATGGTTTATATCTTGTTTAAGTTGTCATGGAGCATTTTTTGTTGTTAGAGTTTGCAGGTCAAATTTGTTTGTTTAGTGGGTAATATTGCTTGAGATTTTATAATGAGGTGTTAACGTGGTTAACCCTTCCTCTTAGAACTGAGACTGAAGTCTTGATGGGAACTTTTACCGTAATTTTTTTATTTAATAAAAAAAATCAAATTTCGAAATTTAGAAAATTTTTTCACAAAAATACTACGAACGCGGGTGTTACCGGCGATCCGTGCTCCAAGGATCGCGGGTCACACCCGCGTACCGTCCAAACAAAAAAAAATTTAAAATTTTTTTTCCACGGATCGCGGTTCCCACCCATGATCCGTGGAAAACAATAAAAAATTAATTTGTTTTTGTTGAATTTTTTTAATTTTTTTTCTGTTTTAGTTTTATTTTATTATTTCTGTTTTTATTTTTTATTATAATTATTTGTAATCTTTTTTTAAATTTTTTTTTCAAAATATGTTTTCTAATTAATATAATTTTTAATTTTTTTTAATTTTTTCAATAATCGACCTCCAAATCACTTCGATAACCCGACGTATTGAAATGTTATGGTATTTTATACAATAAAAAACAAAATTTCTTAGCAAGATTAATAAATTATTTACAACTGATATTAAACAAACCTTAAAACTAATTAAAACAATAAATTGGAAACATTGTCAAAAATTCATAGGGTGTACACACATTACAAATATTTTTGGAGGTCGATACAGTAAAAAATCAAAAACACAATTAATTTTTTTCTAAACATCTTAACAACTACAAAACATATTTTGAAAACAAATATAATAAAAAACATAGTTAAAACGATTTTAAAAAAATCAAAACATAAAAACTAAAATCCGGGACATTTTTTATTTTATTTTATTGTTTTTTTTCGGTTTTGTGTTTTAGTTTTATTTTTCTTCTGTTTTTCTTTTTTATTTTAATTATTTGTAATCTTTTTAAAAAAAAATTCAAAATATGTTTTCTAATTGATATTATTTATTAAAAAAATTTAATTTTGTTTTTAATTTTTTCAAGAAACGACCTCCAAATCACGTCGATAACTCGGTGTGTATTGAAGTGTTAGGGTATTTTATACAATATAAAAAAAATTCTTAGTCAGAATAATAAATTATTTACAACTGAATATTAAACAAACCATAAAACTAATTAAAACAAAAAATTGGTAACGTTGTCAAAAACTCGTTGGGTGTACACACATTACAAACATTTTGGAGGTCGATACAGCAAAAAATGAAAAACATAATTAATTTTTTTTAAAATATTTATAAAAATTAGGAAACATATTTTGAAATATATATATATATATATATATATATAAAACATAGTTAAAATGATTCGTAAAAAAACAAAACATAAAATCAAAAACAATAAAAGAAAATAAAAAAAAGTCACAGATTTTAGTTGTAGTGTTTGATGTTTTGATTTTTTTAAAATCGTTTTAACTATGTTTTTTATTATATTTGCTTTCAAAATATGTTTTGTAATTTTTAATATTTTAAAAAAATTAATTGTGTTTTAAATTTTTTGTTGTATCGACCTCCAAACATGTTTGTAATGTGTGTACACCCTACAAATTTTTGACAACGTTTTCAATTTTTTGTTTTAATTAATTTTAGTGTTTGTTTAATATTTAGTTGTAAATATTATTCTGACAAAGAAATTTTATTTTTTTATTGTATAAAATACCTTAACAATTCAATACGTCGGGTTATCGACGTGATTTATAGGTCGATTCTTGAAAAAATTAAAAATAATTTTAAATTTTTTTAAAAAATAATACTAATTAGAAAACATATTTTGAAAAAAAAAATTAAAAAAGATTACAAATAATTAAAAGAAAAAAGAAAACAAAATAACAGTAAAACAGAAAAAAATATATTTAAAAACAAAAAAAATTCCAACCCGCGATCCGTGGAATTTAAAAAAAAATGACGGATCGCCGTCAAAAAAAAATTCGGTGTGACAAATCCGTTGTCATCATGTTGAATTATTCCCATGAGTTCCATAGCCTCTATTTCTTCGAATTTTTTTTTTCTTAAAATTCGAAATTTCAATTTTTTTTATTAAATAAAAAAATTACGGATCTTTTATGTGTATAATAATGTAGATAATGATGGAGTGCCTTATAGCATATTGATCTGTGGATTCGATTCCTGGGCTTTTGTTTGGATGTAAGAAATGAGTACAGAAGCTTCAATATCATGAAGAAATACAAGAGTCATACCTAACAATTATTGAGAGGTTCTAGAACAAAAGTCTCCATCTAATCAGTAGCCATTAGCCATTCAAATGGAAAATTCACAATTAAGTAAAAGTTTTATCTAATACATAAGCGCCCATTTGGTTAAAGTAACTTCTCAAATTTATCCTTTCATTCCTTTGGTTTAAAGATGGAACCGATTTGGAAATAATTTTAAGGGAAGTCATAGGTCTTCTTTTCTTTAATGTTAACTTGAGAGTACCGATTTTTTTAATTTGCATCAGAATTTGTAATTTCAAGAAAAGTGGTATTATAGAAAAAACAATAATAGCATTCATCAGACAAAATTACCAAAAAAGGATAGTATATACCCCTGAAATTATAACTAATCTCTCATTTTAACCCAATAAATTTTCATTTTCAAAATTGCTTCCCATTCTTTGTACATTCGTCTCACTTCATAATTTATATATCTCTTTGAACCACTTGGGGAAATAGAGGCTATGGAACTCATGGGAATAATTCAACATGATGACAACGGATTTGTCACACCTACTTACGATAAACTACAAGTCTCACTAATCAGCCTGAATACTATCATTTTATTGGTATATATATAACGCACCAGTAGTTCTTTTTCTAAAATAATTTTCTATGCCAGTCCAAAATAAGCCTTAACAATAGTTCCAAATTTTATTTTTTGTTGTTGGGGCTGGACCTTGTTTTTGCCATTTGAAGTCAAGAGGTTAGCTTTCAGTAATTGCTTGCAAATTCAATGCTTCCTAGGTTGACAACTATCTAACCCTACAACTAAAAGACATTCATGTTTGCTATGACCTAGGGTTTAGACAACATGTGCTCCTCGAGAAGAAGAAATTCCTAGATAGCATTTATTTTTTGGTTAACTTGAATAGGGAGAAAACAATAGAAGTCATGCAGTGGAAGTGATGATCTATTATAACAAACATTTGTTCAGTCACCACTTCCAAGATGACCCACATGGTGCTAACCATAATAACTAAAGAACACTCTTTCCAACTTAGAGTAGGGACTCATTAGTGCACTTTCTAAGCTATACCTCCACTTCAAACTGTTTTCTACTTTCAACTCCAACAAAAATTTTAGTTTACTTTGCACTTCATGTGGTGCACCCTCTACCACACACACCCATCACATATTCTTAGGTATTGATCCTAGTGAGCAGGGCAAGTGCAATGCATGATTCATGGCGTCAAGACAAAGGGCCTTGTCCCTAGGAAAAATCTTACCATTTCCACATGGCATGCACATTGTTACGCATTCACTAAGCTATTAATCCATTCCATTTGTTCCACGTACTTGGGTGTGCCATCAATTTGATCTCTAGATATACTACTCGTGTTTGGAATCGTGTACGAAGACAATGATGTCTAACTTATATATGCTAGATGAAGTTGGTTGACCAATTGGGTATTTGAAATCGTATATATAGGAAACAGTCAAGTGTTTTAAACTTTAGAATGCAATTTGGTAGGAAAATGCCCATTACTTGTAACTTAGTTCATGGACCACATGCTACATGGCTAGATTTATAAGAGAGTGGATGTCATGCCATGTAATTAAAGATGATACTTGGCATTGACATCAACAAACAAACATAGAGGGAGTCAAGCTGTCTATTCTCTTATGCATCATTGTATAAGAAGTTAGGTCTATCTTAGTTAATTAGCATCATAGAGAATAATTAAGTTGACATGTTTTGCATACATATACATAGACTAGAAAGTTCTATTATGGGGGTTTGTGTGCGTCCATTACAGTGGACATCTTCATGTCTATAAATTAATAAAGTAGCTATTATCACTAATCATATGCTAAAGAGACGTGGATCTAATTCACATGCATAAGATCTTCTAATATGGTTTCACTTTTCCTTTTGTGATGCACTATGTCAGGTATCGTCCATTGGTTAGAACTTAGAAGGACATGTTGAGAGAGGATCTAACGATGCTATTACGCAACGACAAGATTAAATGCACAAGCAAAATACAAGAATATTGAGTGTAGAATTAAATAACTTTTAGTTCTCTTCCAAACTTTAAAAGCAACAAACACTACAGGAGAACTGGGCTTCACCGACGGACAATAATCGTCGGTGTACATATCCATCCGTCGGTGTTAAGCTACACCAACAAAAATATATCCGCAGGAGTTACAGGCGCCGGATGCACTGGTGGACACCGACCAATAAATTTGTAGGTTGTTATCTGACGAATGAGAATATACACCGACAAATATCTACCACCGGTATAAGTTTCGTCGATGTTCTCCGACGGAGATCCGTCGGTGTATTGAAAAGTGAACTTCGTTTATACTGACGGATATCCGTCGGTGTAAGCCCCTCACAGAATTCAAAAAGAACCAATTGACTCTTCTCAAATTCTAATTTTCCTTGTTCAAAGAAAATCAAATGTGTTCCGTTCATTCACAACAACACAACCATTCACACATCCATTCATTTACATTCAAGAACTCTAGTCAAAACTAAACAATCGATAAAACATTCTTTCACAAATGAGTTTGATCCATTCATGCTATACATGATAAAAGTAACAGATTAAATGCAGCGACTAAGCCGTTAAACCTTCCGTCCTTGCTCCGCATGTAGGCCCGTGATCGGTCATCTCGTCTCGGCGGTGGCATCAGTGTGCAAAGAGGGGTGACGTCATGATTCTGCACATTATAAACATTATAAATTATTTGACATAAACCAATAAATACAATAAATTAACTAAACAACGTGTAGATTACCTCGCACGTGTAACCTGCCTTCTCAAGCAGAAAGTTTATTTGAAGCTGCATCTTACTGAGCGCGGATTCCACCGTCTTCAGCTTATCTTAAGTCATCGCAAGCTCACTGCTGACGCTCTTCAACTCCGCAACTGCTTCGTTGTTCCGCTCTACGTTCTCTCTGGCACTGCGTTCTGCTCTGCTTGGCATCCCACGAGTCCCGTACATTTCCACTTGTGTGACGTAACTGGAATACATACGAACCCGTCCATGTCTGTCTCCCAACATATTGCCAACTGGATCATCGATCAGCGACCGAGGTGAGAGAGAGCCCTGAGAGCTCGTCCACCCGATCCTCTCGTAGTCTCAAATTGTTGCTGAAATAAAACATTTCAATAGTTAAACTTCAATAGAAACGTGTAACATAGTAATAATTATAAATCAATATACATGTAATTAACTTACAATGAGTCGAGCGGCTTCCGGATGGTTACTGTTGTGGAGTTTAATCCACATGTCTGTCCGTGTGGGCTCCAAATTGAATCCAAACTTGAATCCAAAATCCAATAGCGATTCATACTTCTCAATCTAATATCGATTCATAAATCTAAATTTAAATGCAAAATGAAATTCATAATTCAGGATGGAATCGGTAATCCCAAATCAAATTCGAAAGTGAATCCTCAAATTGAAATTGAATCCTTAAGACAAAATCTTATATGTACTTCAATTTCAAATTTTAAACTCCAATAAATTTACTGAACCGCAAACACATCAAAATTTATTTCAAATTCTAACTAAATTTTGGCAGAACCTCACTTATATTTTCGATACCAAAAAATTTCTGAAAACCTGTATTGACAAGAAAAAATGTTCACTTTTCAACGAAAAACATCACAACATCGTTGATGAGAATTAAATTTATACCGCAAGTGCATGACGTCTATGAAGACGTGGCAAGTACGGGTCGAACACAAGGAGGGAGAGAGATTGTTATTTCTGTGATTTTCGAGTTAGGGGAAGAAAGAGAGAGAAAATAGGTTTGGTTTGAGATTTTTGGGTTTTAATTTTCTAAAGACGAAACATGAACAAATAAAACTAAAATAAGAACAAAGATGGTGAATTCCGTTGGGTGGAGGTTTAGGTATTGGGTTTAGATTAGAGAATTCAGAAACTTATAATAAATCATATTAGTTATAAAGCATTACATGATAAATGATTTAACATAAACTCAAGTAATCAAAATATACTAACACGAAATTAAAATAATAACTTTTATTCTTCTTCTCTTCACCCTAAATCCGTCACCTCCACCCTTTGGAAAGAGTTAGAAACTCATGGATGGAAAGGAGGAGAAGGGGTCCTAGAGAAACTAAGAAAGAAGAGTAAAAACACAAAATAAACCAACAGAATTTTATTGCTAAAAAGAAGAATACAAAACTAAGACTAAGAATTAAAAACTAAGGTTAAAATTAAGAAGATCCTCTACAACATCGTTTCAGGGCTATTTATAGCCGATACAAGGGACTTAGGTATAAAATAGGAAAGTACACGCGTCAACACGCAACCGGTAAAAATTTTAGAGCATGGATCTAATTTTGTGCAGCGGTTTCGCCGCACAAAGGAACATAACGTGCGGCGGATTCGCCACCTTTTTAGCTCCGATTTAATCTGGATTTTTCCTGTGTGTTTATGGTATGATTTCAATATCCTTTGCGCATCTGGATTGATTCTTTCCTTTCTTTTGAGCTCCGACTTTATTTCTTTATATATTTGGAGATCCACATTGATTTTTCTTTAGATTTTCTCCATAATAATAAAAGCTACTCGTAACTTGCAATTAGGTCCTTGTCTTTTTGTAATTAAGTCCTTGTCTACTTTTGTGCTTAAGTCCTTGTCCTTTTTGTAATTAGGTCTTGAGTGCTTTTATGCTTGGATGCATTTCCATTTGAAACCCGATAATCTTGAACTTGGTCTTTATGCCAGGAATGAGTCTCTTGCACACATTTATGCTCGGGATATGGGTAATTTGCATTCAGGTCCCTGTATTCTGTAAATAAGACTTAAACACATACCTTAGTAGCATTTATTGATATAAAATTAATCTAAATGAAAGACATATGATGCAATGTATGCAATGCATCAATCGTCAATTCATCAAAATTAAATCATACAATCCAATCCTAACATATTCAAATCTAATATAATCCTAGATACAATTCTCTAAGGGTGTACTACTCCATGCTTAATATCCTCAATCCAATCCAATCCTGAGGTCTACTTCGAATCATAAATTTTCAACCAACTTGCTCACGATCAAAAGGATCTTCACCGGTGTCTACTCAGAATATCACATTTTATCGCTTCATTAACAAAGTCCAAATTCAATTCCAATCAAACAACATAGGGACACATTTAACTTCATTAACTTCACCGGTACACACATTTATTTAATCGGACAACATAAGGACACGTTTCTTTTTCAAGTTCTTCTATTAATGGTCTAAGTTTCAACTTTGACTACTAAAATTGTATGTATAAACAAGATGAGATAGAAAAAAAGTTCACTCATTGTCTAAAAAAGGTTTTCCTACTATAATTTCAATCATACTTCACTTATATTAGTTTCACTAAATGTCAAATTAACCATAAGACTAATCAAGCATTAATCATACAATTTCACTAATTCAACGTACTTTAATCATGCAAAATCACAAAATTAATCAAGACTAATCAAACATTAATCATACAATTTCACTAATTCAATATACTTTAATCATAAAAAATAACATATATATTCTAATTAAACATACTTTAATCATACAAAATCACAAAATTAATATAATTAATCACAACTTCAATCTAATTAATCATACAAAATCACAATTTAATCCTAAATGTAAAAAATCGTAAAAAATCACAATTTAACCCGAGGTCGGCTTAGGGTGTGGGTGGGTGGGGATAGGAGGGGTCTAGTCGGGGTTGGTATGGGCGAGCCGAGAGAGAGTGAGTTGGGGGAGGGGGCGGAGGGGACGAGTGGGCTAGGGAGGTGGTTAGGGTGGGGCTTGGAGGTGGTGGTGTTCGGAGGGGCTACCTGAGGAGGAACGGCGAGAAGGGTGGCGAGGAAGAGCAGCGAGGAGGGCGGCGGAGTCGTCGCAGTGGGCGTGTGGTGGGAGCATAGAGGAGGGCGGCGAGTCGGGATCAAGGGTTTTTTTTTGTGGGAGAAGAAACAAATTGGAAGGGATGCCCGACTCAGGCTCCTAATATAGCATACACCGACGATCTCTATTCGTCGGTGTTATGTTATGATATGTCGGTGTTGTAGATATCTCTCTAGCCATAATCTCTCAATACTCAATGAAGGAAATATGAATAATGCGTTGTATACAAGTTAGGGCTCAAAAGCCCTTAAATAGACGACTCAAAACCGTAGAGAAAACGTGGGCAACGTGAAAGGAATGTGTGTTCTAAAAGTATTATTTTAGATGTCTTTTTATTATGAATTGAATGTATAAATATTTTGTTCCTTGATTAATGTATCCTTCTTTTGGAAATGTTAAGGGATAGACTATTAGTCCTTAACCGTAGAGTTCTAAAAGACAGTGATTTACATAAATCAAAAGTATTTCACAATCATGGTGATTAACATGGAACATTGATTACCGAGATAAGATTGTCATGTTGGTTAAAGGATGGTGTATCTCAACAAATATTTTAACATGAGTATATGAAATGGAGAATGTTTTCTTTCGTATATTGAATAGACCTAATAAATGAAACATTATGAAATTATTTTTGTGTCATTAATGTTTTCAATGTGTCTTTGAATCTTAAGATATGAGACTTGTATTTTTTCAAATGAGAAGTATGTAATTTGATTATTATCAAAAGTTATTATCACGTATAGTGAAAAAGATATTAATTGGTTATATACAACTTGTGCGGGAAAAAGCATATGTCAAAACATTATCATTGCCTAGATTCTAACCTTACATTAGAGATTGATCGACTAGCCTCGGTCTCTCTAATCTTGTTTAGAGTTTGGTGAACACTTTGAGGAAATTCTGAGGTGATTCGAGTGCAACCCGACTTCTGACGACTCAAAAGAGTTTGAAAACTCTTTTAGGTATGATCAACTTGTGTATTTCAATACTAATTAGTACATAATATATATTGAAATACAATTAGGAAGTTTTGCACATACAATTGTAGTAAAATATGAAAATGATTTTGTTTGCGTATATAATTTTTTTAAATTATACGCATAAGCATGAAACGAAATCCAACAATGGTATTGGTATTTTTTGTTCATATTTTCAATAATTAGGCTATTTAATAAGGTTAGTTTGTCATCTCTAATTAGCATTTAACCCATGCATTGCACATGGGTATCACTTTTATTATTCAACTGCGTTTATTTTGAAAATAGTCAATTTTATTATAAAAAATAGGAGTAGATGAGAAGACTTGGGTACCAGCCTGGGCTCGACGGTTCGGGTGGGTTTCAGGTTCGAATTCTTGTCAGCTGGGTTTGCGGGTCTTATTTTTCGTACCGGAGATATTTAGATAAAATTAACTTACAAAGATTAAATTAAAAAATATTATCGAATTAGGATTTCAATTAAATAATCGGTTAACGGACTTCATTCTCTCACCAACTACTCGTCTACATATCCAAACCGATAATGAAATGTTATTAAATACAATAAATTTACAAATTACATATAAATTTTAATGTATTAAGTATTACAATTGCAAATTACATACAATTATAAATAGTTCATTCGTATTCGTCGGTATTTTCGTTGATTTGCATTTCTGCATTCTATTTGCTGCATCCAACCAATTCTTCAACCAAACACTTGTCTCGAGTGAAATGTCAGACGTATTTTGCCTCTTGTCTATTAATACTCGTTTACCTGTGCTAAAATAGTTAGCAAATCGTGTGCTTATAAAACTATTGGAAATCTAGTACAGTTACATTTCCATCAATCTAAAACATCAAAAATAAACTATTTCTGCAGGAGTTAAGTGCATTTCACTATTTTAATATCCAGTTAATTCGTTATGTGTTTCATTTTGTACTAATTTTAATTTTTTTGGTTTAACCAATTTCATTGAATGATATCATTTTCTTATTGATGCACAAGTTTGTGTTGTTGGGATGATGATGAATAAGCAATGTTTGAACCTATTTGATTAACATTATGTAATCTTTTATATGTACAAAAATATTTATTAAGGTGTACACTAATTTAATTTAAATAATTTTCACACCTTTCATAATTCATGTTTTCAAAAAAGATTTTAAGTAAATTTGTAAATCGGTCATTTTAAATTTAGGATCCATAACAAAAGCTAAACAAAAATTTAATAGTGGAAGTTTCCAATATTTATTAAACTTAGTCTCCATTATATTTATAATTTCAACAAAACTATCATTACTCCTATATTTCATAAGTATTTTAGTAATTGGAAGTAAATCAAATATAAATAGGTTGACAGACGTGTAATAAGTTCCACTTAATGTCTTAGTGAAGTTGAAAATGGTTTAAAAATCTAATATAATTCTACAATTTTCCCAATCAAGATTAGTTAAACAGTTTTCATTTTATTTTTCAATATAAAAAACTAAAATCAAATAACTATAAGATAACAAGATTTCATAAGTAGAGTTCCATATATGAGGGACATCTAATTTAAATTTCTTTGGTTTAACATCACTAGTACAACACAATGATCTAAATTCTTGATATTTATATGTACTATTATTACCTATAAAAGCAATAACATTTCTAACATTTTGTAAATAAAGTCTAATTATTTCAAGTCAATCTTATGCGACTATGTAACATCCCCGAACAGCGGAAAATTTAAACTTTTAAAATCAAGGGAAACACGAGGATAAAACCATCAAGAGTGGGGACATTACTGAAAGAAATACTCAAATACAACTGGTGCAGCATAATACATAAGAGTTTGTCAAAAGAGTGATTACATCAGAGTACGTAATACATAAAACACGTAATCACGACAACCTAAAGTAGATAGACGACAGGATCCAGTCCCAAAGTGCAATCTCCCTCGGTCATCACCCGCCGGAACCTAACGCGGTCCTGAAAAAGATGCAACAACAATGCTTGAGTTTCCATAAGGAAACCCCATATGACAAACTCACCTATATGCCCTAACATACTAGTATAGCATGACATTAAATACAAAGCAGTAAACATTCCCACAAGGCAAAACCGGACATCCGTCCTGCAATCGTTCCCGCTGCCACACAGGCCCCACGGTCCGCAACATCGCCATGGCCACACAGGCCGCACGGTCCAACAACCACCGGTACCACACAGGCCACACGGTCAAACATCACCGCCGCCACACAGGCCGCACGGTCCAACATCAGGTCCCCGTAGAGACCTACCGTAGACACATACGGTCTAACGGACAGTACGCAACACATCCCCACACGCGACTACACAAGCCAAGGGATCGGTGAGGAGGCGTTCGCACTTCCGCGCAGGTAGAATCAGATCTGAAAACATCATGGTCCACCACCACACCAACGGAGCCGTCGCTCAGGTTGGTCCATCACCGGCGCCACACAGACCGCACGGGATCTCACTCGATAGGTGCCCAATCGAGCTACCTGCAGGAACACATCATCGGCAGTCCATCGCCGCAACCACACAGGCTACGCGCGATCCTCCCTGCCGCCACACAGGCCGCACAGGGGCCCTCTCGCCGCCACACAGGCTGCACGTGCACGTGCAATAACTGCCATCAAGGCCAGTCGAACATATCCGCCACACACAGGGCCAGACAAATGACAGATCCGAACCGAAGTCCGCAGGGTCAACGAGCTCCACGTGCAGACACCAACTCCGCCGCTATAAAAGCAGGGCAGCGGCCTCCGTAGCCATCCAGGCCGGTAGTCACTTCACCCAACGACAGTTGCGTGCCCATTGAAGCAATGGGATCCGCAATCCCTCAGGATGCTACTCTAACGCGAGTCAAAACAATCCACCAGATTTGTCACGATCCATACATGGAGGTGACGCATTCCGGACACCCACACTCTTCCACACGGCGGTCCCTGGGCAGGCACGCGTAACGCGCCCACCGTCACGTCCCGGCTCACGCACAAGGCGAGGACACAGGTTTCCGTGGACAGACTTGACATTCTAAGCGGAACCAGGAATTCTGTCCTGTGCAAAACGGTCGACCGAAAGAGACAACTCAGTCGACCGTTTCCCTCAAGGGAATCGGTTGACCGAAAGTGACATCCGGTCGACCGCTTCCACAAGGGAATCAGTCGACCGAAAGTTACAACTCGGTCGACCGCTTCCACAAGGGAATCGGTCGACCGAAGCGTCTGCCACAGTCAAACTATTTGCGCAAAACACAAGTCCTAACGGTCTACCGAAGGTCTAAAACCGGTCGACCGAACGAGGTCAAAATCCGGAATCTGGTCAACATCAAAATCAAATCTATCGATCGACCGACTCAGGGGTATCGGTCGACCGAAAACTAACAGGATCAACCTATTATTTCTACGTCATCAACGGTCGACCGAACACTACACTAAAGGTTCAGTACACTTAAGTCCCGGTCGACCGAACACAAGGACCCGGTCGACCGAAACACCACAGACAGACGAAATACACTACGTTCGGTCGACCGTCCGAGGGACCCGGTCGACCGTCAGTCGTCTTCAACCTCGCGCCAGCCGAGGTTTTCACGCTGGAACTCGTCGTCGGCGAGGTCTCCGACCTCCCGCGACCCACCACAACATGACCCCAACGTCGGTGATCACTAAAGGCCTCTAATGCAATAAATTGGCATACCTTCTCTTTGAAGAACGACGAAGAACACCGGAGAACACCGGAGTTCACTACCAACTCCGGCCACTCAGCACGCACCTCCTTCTCGCGCCTTCTTGCTCTGCAACCCTCACCACCGGTGCTCAAGGAGAAGGAAAGATGGAGGCTTCAAGAGAGAAAAGAGTTGAAGAAGAAGGAAGAAGAAATAAGAAAAGGGGAGGAGCCGTTTTCTTCACCTCTTCACCATGCACCTGAAGGGAATGTGTTCTAAGAGTTTTACTTTTAAATGTCAATTATTATGAATTGAATGAGAAATCATTTTGTTCCTTGTTTATGTTATTCGTCTTTTAGAAGTGTTAAGGAAGAGGCTCTTGGTCCTTAACCGTAGAGCTCTAAAAGATAATGGTTTACATAAAACAAAAGATATTCGCAATCATGGTAATAAACATGAGACATTTATTACCGAGTTAAGATTGTCGTGTTGGTCATAGATCATTGTAGCTCTACAAGTGAGTGACAACACGAGTACACAAAAGAGAAAAATATTACTTTTGTATACTGAATAGACATAATAAGTAAAACATTATAAAATTGTGTTTTCTGTGTCATTAATGTTTTACTGTGTCCTTCGTGAATACCGCTTATAGCATGAGGCAAGGGACGGACACAAGTGGTGCACTCCATCACTAAATGGACCGGGTTTTGGTTCGAGTGGAATTACGACATCTAACTAATTGGGAGCTATAATGTGTAGCTAGATACCGCTTATAGCTTGTGAAATTAAGTTCTTAATATCACTGTCAACTTAGTTTAGATCCTCCTATATGTCACACCACAAAACTGCGAAACAAGAAATGGGGATTTTGAGTTCATAGGATGTGTCAGGTTTCATGTGGAAAATATGACACATGGGGTGAACAAGCAAAATCAAAATTATGTTGTGATTAATAACATAGTTAGAATAAAAATTAAATTCATATGTGATGCAAATATTATGGGGTGTAATGATTAATTATTACATAGGATAATATGTTACCTAAGTTGTGAATTTACTACTAATCCAGAAATGTCAAATTTTGTAGGGGTTAAATCGAAATTTGACAATTCTGCAAAACAGTGCACAACCGGTCGACCGAACAACAGTAAACGGTCGACCGATAGGTGCACGGTCGACCGGAAGCGTCTCGACCGATAACAGGGAATTTTCGTCTGTTCGGAACGGTCGACCGAATCTATCGGTCGGTCGACCGAACATTGCGATGAAATATTCTACTGCTGAGAACGGTCGACCGAATGTCGAACGGTCGACCGAAACTCGGTCTAAGCGGTCGACCGGACCTCGCAAATGGTCGACCGGCCAGACGGTTTTATGCAGAATTAATTTAAGAATTAATTAGATCATGCATGGAATTGGTCCATAATTGATTTAATTCGTGGCTAAGATTATTTGTTAGCAAATAATGGATGGTTAGATGGAATTTTGCAGGAAATCATGGGCAAGGGGTTGCACATGAATAGGTAATTTGGAGAGAATTTATAAATACAAGTTTATCTCATTACCTCATTAATCTCATTCATTATTTTCTTGTGCAAAATTCTCTCTCCATAATTCTCCACGAAAATTCCTTAATTCTTAAGTTTAGTTTTAGTTCTTCAGAGATCATCTTCTCAAGGGAATTAACGAGGGGTTAGTAATTAGATTCTAAACCCTATCGGAGATTGAGAGACTAACTTCCCTCTCTCCGATCTTGTTTAGAGTTTGGTGAATACTCGGAGGCATCCGGCGCAGTGACAAGCATCCTCAACATCTCCGGATCATCAAGAAGTTTTAGAGAACTTCTAGGTATGAATTTCGGAGTCCTATATTTGTTTTAATAAAGTTATTGAAACAAATTGATGCATGCATGAAATAAATCGTAGAAAATTGTAATTGATCCTTATTATACATAAAATTTTCGAAAATATATATGTATAATTCTTATGATTTAAGGCTGTAAACAAATTTAGTTTACCATTTAGGATTTAAACAATTCGTTTTACCAGTTTTTCGGTCTTTAAATGTTTTGTTGTAATAATTCATTTTAAATGTTTTAAGTGGTTTAAAACATGTCATGTAATTATTAGAATTATGATTTAGACATAAGTCTAACGTGCAATAATTTCGTTTTAAGTATAAACGATTATTTTGTACGAGAATCAACAAAACCGAAAAACTGCGGTTCGTCTTTTTTTTAGGAAATTGGATGGACAGCGGTTCAAAATTGTTTTTTGAACATGTGGATGGATAAAAAACATTTTTAATAGATTTCGAAATGTTTTTCAAAGAATTGTTTGAGATTCTAGATGATTGATAAACTAGATTGTATAGTTTATAGCAATATTGCGTGCATGGATGCTCGAGTTGTCTTTGCAGGAATTGTGAGTTTATATGTTCCAAATCAGCAACTATGAACGTATGTAATCATTATTATATAGGGGCTTATTTGTATGTAAAAGCCAAAATTCTCTCTTTCCGTCTTTTAGATAATTGCATTTGCATATGAGAGGTTTTTACATAGGACTTGCACTAGTCGGTTTTTATCGAATGTGAGGAGCATGTTTGTTTTCTGTAAAATCTACATCTCCGGTGCAAGAGGAAGTCGCCGCTGTAGCGCGTCGATCGAGGATCAAAGATCAGGGATCGAGGATCGAAGGGAACATATAAACTCACACGATGTGGATTGTGTGAATGGTTTAATTTCTGTTTTTATAATCTTGCTATGCATGTGATGAATGTGTTGAATGTTAGGATGTGTATGATTAATAATATGCATGATAACCTAAAATTCTGAATCACATGTTAATACATGAAATTGTCCAACAAAAATTAAGAGTAATTTTCCTTCTTATTTCATCCACTAGCAGCCATTGATCGAGGGATACTCTGCTCGCCTTTAGCGGGAGATAGCTCCCTCCATCTTTGGGAATAGTGGGAGATATAATGGTTGTCTATTGTTGTGACACAATTAAATATATGAGGTGTGTTTCACCCTAGTGAACCCCAAGTATGTTTAGTTGTGAATACAATGGATAAACGTATCTCGTATCAAATGAAAATAAGTTTTCTTAACATTACCTAGAGCCCTCGCTCGGTTTTGGGAAAAAAAAATCTTACGAGGATAGGTCGTATTCCCTCATAATTAAAATGACAAGAGTCACAAGTGTTTGAAGATGCTAATGTTGCTAAAATTCAAAAAGGTTGTGATTAGAAAATGTTTTCTTACCTTGATATTGTAATGTATTCGATAGCCCTTAGCTAGTCTATATTACAATTGATGGGATCTTGGATTGTTGCATTTATGGGCAAATTTTTTTATTTGCAGCATTTACATTTGTATGTATGTATGATAAACATAAAATTGGCATTAAAATCCTGTATGATTTATTTTGTAGAAAAATGTCGAACATCCAACCTATCGTACGATCCATGATAGAAAAACACCCTTTAGCAAATGATGGCTCAAACTTCATTAGTTGGCAACTCAAACTCAACATCGTGTTAAAGTTTGAGAAACTATCTCACATTTTGGAAGGTCCAATCCCAAAATGGAATGAGAGATTAACCGATGAAGAGAAAGAGGCTAAAGCCAAGTGGGAAGACCAAGAGAACCAAGTTCACGGTCTTATGCTAGCATCCATGGGTGACTCGCTTCAAGCGAAATACTTGGATTCAAAACCCAAGAAGACCATGAAGGCTTTATCTAAGATGTTCATGGATAGTGCCCAAAAGGAGCGCTATAAGACCACCATCGCACTCACAAGGTGCCATATGGCGGAGGGAACATCGGTGTCCATGCATTTTCTCACGATGCAAGGGTACCTTGAGAAGTTGGCAAAGCTCTCTTCACCAATGCCCGAGGACATTGCTGAAGATATGATTCTTGGCTCTCTAGCCCCGTCCTTTAAGGACTTTGTCATGCACTACAACGTGCGTGAAAAAGGGGTGAGTCTTGAGGAGCTGCACAACGTTCTCAAAACTGCTGAAGTTGACATGGGCAAGGGTAGGGACAAGCAAGTCTTTGCCGTCCATGGGAGGAGTGATTGACATCATTTCATGCTCATATTTGTATCTTATATCCATTATCTTTCACCTAAACAATGCTATGTTACGAGTTTTATGTTTAGTTTTCAGGAATAAATAGGTTTGAAGAGATGAAGCATAAAAGGACCCATTGTTTGGTGGCATTCTCTCTACTAAGGAGTGAGCCTTGAAGCAATAACTCAAGGTGGAGAAGAATGCTACCTTCAATGTGAGTCATTGTTAATAAAAGTTTTTTTGTTTCTTTTAATATTGTCTTGTTATGTCTTTTATTTGGTGCATGCTTAGTTAGTCTTTCTTTCTTTAATATTTCTCGCTTGATTAGTGTAGTTTTATTTCAGTATAATGCTTCATTTTGTTAGAGTAGTTAGTTTAAATATGTGTGAGTAGTTCCATCCCCTTTGGGGGTGGAGTAGATGTATGTACATGTTATGAAGGTGGTATGAATGCTAGATTTTATTGTTTGTGAGAGATATTAGTATGCTTGCTTGAATTATTAAGAACCTTACTTGATGGTTTCTGCCATAGCTTAAGTACATTCCATACTTGTCTAAGTGTCTTAATAACAACCTTGCATTGCTCATATTAATCACCTAGGTTAGTGTTGTAAATGATAGGTCTTGCCATGAGGTACTTCTTATGCATGTACAAACACTAACCACACTTAAGCTTCTTGTATGCATTCCACACCACACTTATTTCATGTGCACACACACACACTCCACCCCTTAGGGGTTTTTCATTCCTGTGTTTTTATCTTCTTCATTAGTTGTTTATCTTAGTTTGTTAGTGATTTCATTTCAGCTTTGTTGGTTTACTAGTTTAGATTAGTGTAGTGTAGTGTAATCAACCTCTCTCTCCCTTCTTTACCACTCGCCTTCGCTCAAACCAAGCGTCGACACACCTCCCAGTGGACGACCCGTATTTGCCACCGCTTCAACGCGGCCGTGCACTTGCGGTTTTAAATAAAACGTTCAACAAGTTTTTGGCGCAGTTGCCGGGGAAGTGTCAGTCCAGACTCTTGTTTGGACGATTCGAGTGGATTTAATTTGTGTTTTGTAGTTTTTCTTTGTTTCAGGAGAGTGGGAGTCAACAGGAGGAACTCCTGGAGACGTTTTGAGTCAATCTGGTAAGCTCTGTTTGCTCTCGTATTTCTTTGGTTGGTTTTCATAATTGATGTAGTGATCTGGGATTTAATTTGGCATGTTTTGACTTATAATTTGTTCCCAGATCCATAATCAACCTCCTTTAAGCAACTTGGACCCTAAAACTCAAAGCAAAAGATTAGGCATTCTTGTTGTTTAGGTGTTGCATTATGTATGTGACTTAGGCATTTAGATTGTCTTTTATCTTAGCTTTATTTTCTGTTGCTGAGAGCTGGCGTGAGGTACGCACCTTCTACTCTCATTCATGCATTTCGTATGAACATGCATTAGTTAGTAGGAAGTGCATTGAAACAAGTGTGAGTTCAGCGTTTTGTTTGGAGAGTTGATTGCTAGATTAGGACTCTAAAACGCTACTAAGGAGGGGTTGTCCCATAAAACATAAGGTGGGGGATTTCATCACCCTTTCCTTCGCCCCACAAACCACACTAATAAAGAGCCTAATTTTTAAAATCAAGTAGACATTGGCCTTAAGGATTTCGGGCGCATTAGGAGAGTGATCCGGTCCCGACCGTCATGACCTGATCGGCGTTGCCCACTTTGTCGATAGTAGGAGAGACGAGATCCCCGGATCTTGGCTCACTTGCTGGGCTTTGTGGTCCTCGTTGTAGGGAGGTGAGGCGTGTTGAGGCCGTGTGACCTCGTAGTTAGGCGTCGTCTAGCTGTAAGGACCTATAGCGACCTTAGGATTGCTTCATCCTTGTTTGCTTGTGTGCTTCTACCTGTACCCATCCGTCGTAGCATAAGGACTTCTTCCCTTCTCTCCTGAGTCATTCTTTCTCTCCTGTGTTCCCCCGTCTTCTCCTCTACGCACATTCTTTGTTAAAGAAAAAAAAGAAAAAAAAGTTTTGTTTTGTGTGTGTGCACCTTTGTGCATGCTTTCGTGGGCACGAGACGAGAGTGGTCGTTTGACGAGGCGCGTTGTCAACCTTGCTTCAGTAGTCGACTTCTCGACGCCTTCCTCCTCTCGTGTCGCACGCAATCCGGGTTCAATGGCTGCTAATTTCCGTGAGGAGGAGCAGTTGCTGGACCCACCTGTTCCACCTGTGCTTCCTGTTGTGGCTCCCATACCTCTACGTGATCGATGCTACCCGAGACGTACTGCTCTACCCTCATGCATCGTATTGCCAGAGGCAAATGGGAACCATTTTGAGGTTAAGCCTCAGTTTATTTCCATGCTCCCTCACTTCACTGGGAAAGGTGACCCCTATATCTTTCTCAGGGAATTTGAGGAGGTTTGTGCTATGTTGAAGCTGCAACAACTTAGCACAGACTACATCCATCTTAGGCTTGTCCCCTTTGCGCTGAAGGATGATGCCAAGAATTGGTTGTACAACAACCAGGCGAATTCCTTTAGGACTTGGGATGAGTTTCAATCTGCATTCCTCAAGAAGTACTTCCCAAATCATCGGACTCAAAAATTGAGGAACGAAATCAATTCGTTCTATCAACTTGAGACCGAGACATTTCATGCATATATAGAGAGGTTCAAGGAGCTACTATCCTCATGCCCTCACCATGGCATTGAGTTGTGGTGTCTTTCTCAGATTGTTTACGAGGATCTTCACATCTCGTCCCGAGCGCTCCTTGAGTCCATGTGTCAAGGAGAGTTCTTGGGAAAGGATGAAAGGGAGGCATGGGCTTTCCTAGAAGACCTCGCTGAGAAAACCATGCAATGGGAGAGTGTGAGGGAACCACCTGGATCATCTAGCATAGGAGAAAGGATCGCGAATGCAAACTCGACTAGATCGGGTGCCGCATTTGTTGTCGATACCACTACGGCCACCGAGGCGCGCATGGCGGCCTTATGCGCCGTATGGATTCGATTGAGCTCCAAAACCAACAAGGTGCATCTCACATGTCCACATCTGGTCCAGTTCCCTGTCATTCATGTGGTAGGATAGGTCATGTAGAAAGCGAGTGTGAGTCCATTCCTCCTGAGATGGAGCGTGTCAACGCCATCTATGATAGAGCCAGGAATGACCCATACTCATCATCTTATAATCCTGGATGGAGGAACCATCCCAATTTTTCATGGAACCAAACTAATGCCCCGGGTGGTCCTTCAAACTCTTCTAGACCACATTACCAATCACACCAACCTCCCATGCATGCGCATTCGTATCAGCCACCCCAAGCGCAAACCACCAATCAACCGGGTTTCCCAAATTCCAATAATATGGAAATCCGATTCAATTCGCTTGAGACCTTGACTCGTGGACTTGAAAACTCAATGAAAATTTTTATGTCAACCACGAGTCAAGTTCTCACTTCAAATCAGCAAACCATCAAATCTCTAGAGCTTCAGATGGGCCAATTGGCTCAGTCTGTACATGAAAGAGAGAGGGTCTTTTCCTAGCCAGCCTGAGGCTAACCCCCGTATGTACCAACAACAACACATGCAAAATGAGAATGTGGTACCTCGGGGGAGGCAAGTGAACCATGTGGAGGAACCTGTTCACCATGTCAATTCCATTGTGACCTTAAGGAATGGAAAACAGGTTGACAATCACATTTCCTTGCCACAACAACCACCATCTATGCAGTCCCTCAGTGGGAATGGTGGTGAAGAAGAGGTTGAGGGTGAGGGTAATACACCAAAGCTTTCTTCTCAAGCACCGCAGAAAACCTACCTGCCAAAAGCTCCCTATCCAAGTAGGTTAACCAAAAAGCAGAGTGACAACATGGACAAGATATTAGAGGTGTTTAAGCAAGTAAAGGTTAACATCCCCTTGTTGGATGTCATCCAACAAATACCTCAATATGCCAAAGTGTTGAAGGATTTCTGCACAACCAAGAGGAAGACCAATGTTCCTAAGAAAGCATTCTTGGCTGCAAATATCAGCTCACTTTTGTCCAATCCCACCTACACAAAATACAAGGACCCTGAGTGTCCTACTATTCAGTGTACGATAGGGGACACTAGAATGAGCAATGTTTTGCTTGATTTAGGATCAGCGGTCAACCTCCTCCCATTCTCTGTTTATCAACAGTTGAACTTGGGAGAATTGAAACCAACTAAGATCACCCTCCAATTGGCGGATAGATCCATTCGTATTCCCATGGGGATTATCGAGGACGTGCTTATCAAAGTTGGAGATTTTATATTTCCAGTCGATTTTGTTGTCCTCGATACATATCCTGTTGCGAACACCCACTCTCAAATACCTTTGATTTTGGGTAGACCATTTCTGGCCACCTCCAATGCCTTGATTAATTGTAGAAATGGTCTCATGAAGCTCTCATTCGGTAACATGAGTGCCGAGTTTCATGTGTTCAACTCTGGTAGGCAACAGGAACCCATGTATGAACCTTTAAATCTAAATCTCATCCGCCAATTGGAGAAAGCACCAAAAAATCAACGAACACCCGTAACCCCAATGCAACCCGTTGAGAATGTTCGTGGGCCCAGCGAAAACTCATTGCCTGTCTTCGCAGTGCAACAGAGTGAGCTGGCCTCGAACATAAATGTCCAAAGGAAGTGTTCGTTGGATGATTCATTTGAGAGTACTAGTGAGAGTGAGACACCTCATCACATGCCTATACCAGAAGGTGTCTCTACCTCATGTCCCATGGCCATTGAGCCATTTGAGCTTCATATTGACTCCAACAAGGATCCACCTATGACCGAGCTTATGCTTGATGATCTAAATCATGGTGGGAGGTCCTTGTTGGATAACTTGGGGAGAAGCCCCATTCTTAGTGATGCAAGTCTGCTGCATCCATCGAATGAGCCTGAGGAACTCATTCCGATGCACCCGCCTATTGGTTGGAGGGTTTTCTTCGATGAGCAATTAAACCCTAGTGAGACAACACAACTTCATTCTTTGTTGCCCACACCCAACCAATATCATGAGGGGTTCGAGCCTTTCAGCTTTGACCTTTCACCCCTTATGCCAACTCAGAGTACCAGTGATGTTTGCCCATCTCGGCAAGTCTCTAGTCCTCATGACTTGATGTTCTCATTTGATGTTCCTTGACCAAATGATTATGAGATTATCGTTGTTGTTGTATATATCATGTTAAAAATCAAAAAAAAATGAAAAAATGAGAAAAATGCGGGGGCACTCGCCAATCCCAAGGTGTATTAAACCCCAGGAGAGACTTCACGTCCCCCTATGGAAGGGTAAAGAGGTGACCAAATGAGAGAAATTCTGCATTTAAAGTCTTAAACATTTCCTATAGACTCCACTAGATCTATAGTGGAGTCTATAGGAAATACAAACCAATTAAATGCATCCAAGACCAGCAAATATACCAAGAAAAGCCCAAACCAAAAATGAGCAGGATCTGAACCATATAGACCGCCAATTAGCGGTCCAAGACCGCTAATTGGCGGTCCATTTTGGCCCAAATCCGCTAACATTTCTCCAGCACATGTATTAGAGGATGTTTAGGCTATTTTTGGTATCTGTTTAGTCCCACATCGGGGGATTGTCCCGATTTGCCTTTTTCCATGGCTATAAATAGAACTCTTCACCTTGCATTGTAATCACTCCATATTTTAAGTGACTATTCTTCCTACTAGAAGTGAGGCCTTGAAACGCACACTAAAGTAGGAGGATGCTACTTTTAATGTGAGTCATTTTAATACATGTTTTCTTTATTAAAAAAAATAAAAAGAAAAATAAAAAAGCGAGTAATAAAAGACTCCTTCAATGAGCATCGATTGTTGTGGGCCCCAACCCTTGTGTACTTGGGCCCAATTTCTTCACGTATTTATCTCCCTTCTTCAGCTTCTCACAGGTTTTGAGGGAAGTTGGGTTTGTGTCCATCAACATGACCCTGAACGTCCCTTTGTACTTCATGTTGGTGAGATCTTTCCTTTTTCATGCATATATCCATGTAGTATCTTGTTCACATTCATTGCGGACAATGCATGAAGTAGGTGTGGGGGGTGTTTTACGTGTGTACATAGTCGAGTCTTTTCTTTTGATTTTTGTTTTCTTTTGTGTGCATTGTTAGGGTCATGTTAGTGTGCCGCATTTAACATTGATATACCTGCTTGCCATGATCCTTGGGTGACTTGTGTTCTTTTGCTTGCCTAGTGCTTTAAAAATTTCACATTTCTTTCAAAATCTTCATGTGTTTGCGAAAGAAAATATTTTTGTAGGTTTTGCGTGTGTTTAGCATGTGCAAAACTGTTGAGAGGCAAAGTAAAAAGAAAGCTCCCAAAATTGTCTTGAACTTGATGCATTAGGATATCTAGTTTACTGGCTTTAGGTCTCAACGAGTCGTTAGGATGCACCCCGGTTTTCCCTCAGGGGGCGTGTAAACATAGGGTTTCAGTACTCAAACATTTAAAGAAGTCCACCCTGAACCTAATGAGTCAAATAATTCGTGTTTGTTAGTATAAGGAAGTTTGTTGTAGTCAAGGGCTCTTAATCTCTTTTTGTGAAACTTAAGTGTAGGGGTTTTGGTTCCCATGTAGATAAATAAATAAATGGTGTTCTCTCTTCTCGCACGGCTCCTATCACTCGGGAAAGTAGGTCTGAGAGTACTTTGTGCCTGGTGCTTTCGAGTCATCTGACTTGGGATGCACCGACCGAACTCCCGTTACAAGGGTGGTAGGGATCGCCCTATGTGGAGATTTGGGGGAAGGTGTACGTGATAGTGTAAGTCCTCATAGGCAATGATGCACGAAACCCGACCCTGGGAGAATCAAACACCAACCAATACACTGCTCCAAAGAAAAAGAAAAAAAAGAAAAAAAAGAGTCAAATAAGAACCAAAATGGACTTTACACATTGTATCACATTCAGAAGTTAAGGTTGCCCATGTCTTTCACTTAAGTCCTTAACTAACTTTCACGAATAACTCATTAGGCTAGGTATGTGGACCGATTACATATATAGAGTCGACCCGTAGTATTACCGCGTCCGGTGATCGACAAAATGAGTCCAACGAGTCGTGTAGCTAGATTGATTAATGCATCTTGTTCGGATTTTGTGGGTATATCCGCTGAAAACCCTCAGGAGACAACACTCCTCCTCCTTGGCGACAAGGAGGTTTAACGGCTTGTTGCACGTGCTAAGTGCAACCGTGATTCCTACGAAAGTGAGTTAGGATTTCTTGTTTTTCGTATGCTTTTTCCTTTCTTTGTTTTGCTCGGGACTAGCAAAAGTTAGGTGTGGGGGTATTTGATTGACATCATTTCATGCTCATATTTGTATCTTATATCCGTTATCTTTCACCTAAACAATGCTATGTTACGAGTTTTATGTTTAGTTTTCAGGAATAAATAGGTTTGAAGAGATGAAGCATAAAAGAACCCATTGTTTGGTGGCATTCTCTCTACTAAGGAGTGAGCCTTGAAGCAATAACTCAAGGTGGAGAAGAATGCTACCTTCAATGTGAGTCATTGTTAATAAAAGTTTTTTTGTTTCTTTTAATCTTGTCTTGTTATGTCATTTATTTGGTGCATGCTTAGTTAGTCTTTCTTTCTTTAATATTTCTTGCTTGATTAGTGTAGTTTTATTTCAGTATAATGCTTCATTTTGTTAGAGTAGTTAGTTTAAATATGTGTGAGTAGTTCCATCCCCTTTGGGGGTGGAGTAGATGTATGTACATGTTATGAAGGTGGTATGAATGCTAGATTTTATTGTTTGTGAGAGATATTAGTATGCTTGCTTGAATTATTAAGAACCTTACTTGATGGTTTCTGCCATAGCTTAGGTACATTCCATGCTTGTCTAAGTGTCTTAATAACAACCTTGCATTGCTCATATTAATCACCTAGGTTAGTGTTGTAAATGATAGGTCTTGCCATGAGGTACTTCTTATGCATGTACAAACACTAACCACACTTGAGCTTCTTGTATGCATTCCACACCACACTTATTTCATGTGCACACACACACACTCCACCCCTTAGGGGTTTTTCATTCCTGTGTTTTTATCTTCTTCATTAGTTGTTTATCTTAGTTTGTTAGTGATTTCATTTCAGCTTTGTTGGTTTACTAGTTTAGATTAGTGTAGTGTAGTGTAATCAACCTCTCTCTCCCTTCTTTACCACTCGCCTTCGCTCAAACCAAGCGTCGACACACCTCCCAGTGGGCGACCTGTATTTGCCACCGCTTCAACGCGGTCGTACACTTGCGGTTAATATAAAACGAGATCAATCAAGGAGCCAAAAGATTGGTAAAGGAAATGGCAAATCTACCAAAAGTAGTTCAATCAAGAGCAAGGGAGTAGGAGGTGCTCGTGCGAGTGCCTCGAGGGGGAAATCTCAGAAATCTCCAACTCCCAATACGGAGTGCTTTCTCTGCGGTGAAAAAGGACACATCCGGCCAAATTGCCCCAAGTACAAGGAAGACCTTGACAACGGAGTGATTGAACGTCGGCGCCCCCAAAAAGGTCAAAGGTATATTTGTTATTGAAATAAATTTAGCCACCTCTATCCAGGATTAGGTAATTGATACCGGATCTTGTGCTCACATAGTTTCTAATGTGCAGCTACACATATTTTCTAATGGTTTACATAAAACAAAAGATATTCGCAATCATGGTAATAAACATGGGACATTTATTACCGAGTTAAGATTGTCGTGTTGGTCATAGATCATTGTAGCACTACAAGTGAGTGACAACACGGGTACACGAAAGAGAAAAATATTACTTTTGTATACTGAATAGACCTAATAAGTAAAACATTATAAAATTGTGTTTTCTGTGTCATTAATGTTTTACTGTGTCCTTCGTGAATACCTCATATATCATGAGGCAAGGGACGGACACAAGTGGTGCACTCCATCACTAAATGGACCGGGTTTTGGTTCGAGTGGAATTAAGACATCTAACTAATTGGGAGCTATAATGTGTAGCTAGATACCGCTTATAGCTTGTGATATTAAGTCCTTAATATCACTGTTAACTTAGTTTAGATCCTCCTATAGGTCACACCACAAAACTGAGAAACAAGAAATGGGGATTTTGAGTTCATAGGATGTGTCGAGTTTCATGTGGAAAATATGACACATGGGGTGAACAAGCAAAATCAAAATTATGTTGTGATTAATAACATAGTTAGAATCTAAATTAAATTCATATATGATGTAAATATTATGGGGTGTAATGATTAATCATTACATAGGATAATATGTTACATAAGTTGTGAATTTACTACTAATCCCGAAATGTCAAATTTTGTAGGGGTTAAACCAAAATTTGACAATCCTGCAAAACAGTGCACAACCGGTCGACCGAACAACAGTAAACGGTCGACCGAAAAGTGCACGGTCGACCGAAAGCGTCTCGACCGATAACAGGGAATTTTCGTCTGTTTGGAACGGTCGACCGAATCTATCGGTCGGTCGACCGAACATTGCGATGAAATATTATACTGCTGAGAACGGTCGACTGAATGTCGAACGGTCGACCGAAACTCGATCTAAGCGGTCGACCGGACCTCGCAAACGATCGACGGGCCAGACGGTTTTATGCAGAATTAATTTAAGAATTAATTAGATCATGCATGGAATTGGTCCATAATTGATTTAATTCGTGGCTAAGATTATTTGTTAGCAAATAATGGATGGTTAGATGGAATTTTGCATGAAATCATGGGCAAGGGGTTGCACATGAATAGGTAATTTGGAGAGAATTTATAAATACAAGTTTATCTCATTACCTCATTAATCTCATTCATTATTTTCTTGTGCAAATTCTCTCTCCATAATTCTCCACGAAAATTCCTTAATTCTTAAGTTTAGTTTTAGTTCTTCAGAGATCATCTTCTCAAGGGAATTAAAGAGGGGTTAGTAATTAGATTCTAAACCATATTGGAGATTGAGAGACTAACTTCCCTCTCTCCGATCTTGTTTAGAGTTTGGTGAATACTCGGAGGCATCCGGCGCAACGACAAGCATCCTCAACATCTCCGGATCATCAAGAAGTTTTAGAGAACTTCTAGGTATGAATTTCGGAGTCCTATATTTGTTTTAATAAAGTTATTGAAACAAATTGATGCATGCATGAAATAAATCGTAGAAAATTGTAATTGATCCTTATTATACATAAAATTTTCGAAAATATATATGTATAATTAAACATGAAATCCTACAGCACCTACTCCCTGCTCCACTATTCACCCACTCTTCTAGCCCATCTCTCTTCACGTCACCCATCCTCTCTCCACTATTCCCTCTTCAACTCCCCATGCAAACCTCCTCAATTAAAACACCTAAACACCCATTAAACACCAATTAGGTTAGGGTCTTTATAGACTAAGTTTAAAACATGACAAACGCATCTAACATGAAAAAGAATATCATCTTAGGGTGAATTACATAAATTTTTAAGTAATTTATTGTTGTAGAGTTATTAGTAGCATTGTCAAAAGAATTGCACAAACTTTATTTGATATTGAATAAGCATGCAATACATGTCTTATCTAGTTATATATAATCATAGTAGTGTGCGAGTGCAAAATCGGTGTGCTAAAGAATTTTTTTAATGTAAATCCCATGAATTATCTAAAAAATAAGCAGTTATGCAATGATATGGGAAGCCATTAGGACCCGTCCAAACATTACTTGTTAATGTTATCTTATAAGTCATTGATGCAAATGTATTAATTATGTTCATTTTTTCGTTATCAAATTTTGTATTTGCGACATACCCAGTGTGCGCCAAGAAAATTGTTGAAATTATGAGTTATGGTAACTAAATGTCTTTCTAAAGTTTGGAGATTTACATTGGCTAAATAGTAATTCATCTCTACCTTTAGTTACATCATATTTTAATTTCCACTATTATAGTCTAAAATTGATTGTTGTGAACTAGATGCTTCAAGATTTCTAAGTTTACATTTTTTGGGTATGTCTTGATAGATGACCGGTTCTTTGGCTACCAGGTGCAGTAAATTATGCACCACATATTTTACATATGGCGATAGTTTTACCATTTTTATCTTGATTTAGGTCAAAATCTTCTCAAACAATACTAATTTGTTTTCTAGTACTTTTGCGTTTGGATTGTCTAATTAATTCACTCATAGGGATTACGATCACCCTTTGGTGATGAATTAATTGAGGATTCAAATGTCATTGAAATAATAATAAAATGCAAACGAAAATCTAAATTTTTAAACAATGAGAAAACCATTATAATTAACTCTATTAAATTTAACTAAAATTAACTAATTCTAGTAAATAAACTAAAAGAGTATAGAAATGCAAACGAGACAGCGAGAAACAAAGATGTGTCGGCGTGTCGCGAAATTTGACAAATCGGGCAGTAGATTTAAGTTTTTGCTCAACTCGACCCACTTCCAAGACAATTAGAACACTTAGTGAAAGATTTAAGAGAGTAAGTAAGAAGATTAGAAGAGAAGAAGAAGATTTAGTGTGAATAAATGAATGGAATGAGAACCTTTCTATAAATTTCTGTAATGACATTTTAATAATTAACTCAGTGGCAAATCCGTAATTAAAAAAAGATTTTGCCCGGTGCCCAGGTCTGTAACTCTGTATACGAGGTCAGTCGTCATTTTAGCTACAGGGCCCACTGTTTTAGACTTTTAGTTCACATTATTTTCTTATTAAAATAAATTTACATGCATTCTTTTATTTTGAAATAGAACATACTAAATTTGAAGTTTATCGGAGTGAGTTTTACCACTAAACTAAAATTTTGAATTTGAAAAGCACCCTTTACATTAAATTATGTAATAGTGGTAGGTTAAACTTATGGTCCAAAAAATCATTAGAAAAATAAAATTGCTTGAATGTGACTTCAAAACAACTAATTTTACTTTATGTCATCACTACACCAATATTTGTCATAATGTCATTACGTTAAATCGTTATTTATACTAATGCTATTTTGACAGTGTCTCACGTCACAATCTGGTTCGAACTTGAATTTGGACCCAAACTGGACCGGTGGATTCAGGTCCGGTCTCCGATTCATGAAAATGTTTGATTCTGAGTTTCCGGTCCGATCTGGGCGAAACCCGGAATATTCCAGACTGGTGACCTAATTTTTTAAAATTAAAAAAAATAATGGGTGAAACCTAGTCCGAATTCTGGTTTTTTTAAAACAATTTAAAAAAACTGAGTCACCGACCCAGACCGGAATATTGCATGTTTTGCGTGGAACGAACCGGAAACCCGAAATCAAGCATTTCCATAGATCCAGACATGAATCCACTAACATTCCAGTCCGGAGTAGTCCATTTCAATTTGATTCAAGTCCAAATTCAGGACTATTGACAAACGAGGGTTTTGGGGAGAAAATGATGTTTTGTTGTTTCTTAATTTTGATTTTGAATACAAGTGTTTATATATACATTCGAGTTGGATTTCCGTTGGAGCTTTGGGAAGCGTCGGTCGGTGAGGAGGCGCGTTGGTCGGAGAAGGGAAGCGTCGGATGGTGAAGAGGTGCGTCGCTTTGTATCTTTCAACACTCCCCCTCAAGTTGGGCCCGGAAGAGATTGTAGGTGCCTAACTTGCTTATGATGGTGTTGAATGGTTTCTGACTTAGAGCTTTGGTGAAGACGTCTGCCAATTGTTCTTTGCTGGAGACGTATGGGACTTCTATTTCTCCAGCCTGAATTTTTTCACGGATGAAGTGACAATCAACATCAATGTGTTTGGTCCTTACGTGAAACACAAGGTTCGATGCAATGTGTCGGGTGGCGTTGTTGTCGCAAAACATGTTTATAGTTGTAGTGTGAGTTTGACCCATGTCATGAAGAAGTTGTTTTAACCAAATGAGCTCGCTGGTGGTGGATGTCATTGCTCGATAATCTGCTTCTGCGCTTGATCGGGCAACGACTTTTTGTTTCTTACTCCTCCAAGTTACAAGATTTCCGCCAACAAACGTGCAAAAGCCGGTAGTTGATCTTCGATCATGGCTCCCTGCTCAATCAGCATCTGAAAAACCAATGATACTGTTAGAATTGTTGTTTTTCATCAGTAATCCTTGTCCTGGGGTTTGTTTAATGTACCTTAGAATTCTATCAATAATATCTAAATGTGATGTTCGAGGTGCATGCATGAATTGACTTACTATACTAACAGCGAAGGTGATATCTGGTCTGGTTACAGCTAAATATATAAGTTTTCCTACAAGTCTTTGGTATTGATGAGTATCTTTAACAGGCTCCCCGCTAGTTGGACTGGTTTTGAGATTTGCCTCAATGAGTGGGTGTATTAGCTAGTCTTGCTCCAAGTTTTCCTGTTTCTTTTAATAGGTCTAGGGCATATTTCCTTTGTGATAGCAATAGTCCTTTCTTTGAATATGCAATTTCTATTCCTAAGAAATATTTCAATAAGCCTAGGTCTTTTATATCAAATTTCCTTTTTAGGTAGTGTTTAACTTGATTAATTTTTTCGTTATTATCTCCAGTAATGATGATATCATCTACGTAGACCAAAACTATGGTAGTTTCTCCCTTATGGTGACTAGTAAACATAGATGCGTCAGCGGAAGACTTTAAAAAACCATAAGCGATAAGAAAGTGACTAAGTTTTGCATACCATGCCTGAGGAGATTGCTTCAGGCCATAAATGGCTTTGTTCAGTTTGCATACCTGGTTGGGAGAGGTGTTGTATCCTGGTGGTGGTATCATATATACTTCTTCTTCAAGAGTGCCTTGGAGAAAAGCATTTCTGACATCCATTTGGTAAAGTTTCCAACACTTGTTAACTGCTATGGATAGGAGAACACGGACAGTGTTCATCTTTGCTACTGGTGCAAAGGTCTCTAGGTAATCAAGGCCGTATGTTTGAGTATATCCTTTTGCTACAAGGCGAGCTTTATATCTTTTGATGGTTCCATTGCTATTGTATTTTATCTTGTAGAACCATTTACATCCAACGGGTTTGGTTCCATTAGGTTTAGGAATAAGGGTCCAAGTGTTGTTAGTTTCTAAGGCTTTAAGTTCTTCTTGCATGTCTTTTTTCCATTTAGGGTTGCAACTAGCTTCATCGTAGTTCTTTGGTTCTAGGTTTTCGTTTATTTGGGTTAAGAATGCCCTATAGTTTGGTTGTATTTGTTTATAGGTTAGGTAATTCTCAATGGGATAAGTTACTTGTGAGGTGATAAAGTCTTTAAACCTAGTGGGTGGACGAGTTGGTCGAGTAGATCTTCTTGGGGGTGTTGGAGGTGGATTTCTGGCTTCTTCATTTCTTTCGTTATTTTCTTCTCTTTCTTCATTTCTTCCTTCTTCTCGCTCTTCTTCTCGTTCTTCTTCGTCTTCTTCTTCTTCAGTTTGGTTGATGTTGAATTCAGGTAGAACGGGTGTGATGTCCGGGGGAGACTCAGTTGTACCGACAATGTTGAAGTAAGACTCATTTTCTCTAAACATTACATCCCGAGAGATATACATTTTACAAGCTTCGGGGTCAAAACATTTGTACCACTTTTTGTTGAAAGAATAACCAAGAAATAAGCACTTTACAGAGTTGCTATCAAATTTATCTATGCATTTCTTATGAACAAAGCATACACATCCAAAGACTTTAAGATGATCTAATGTTAGTTTTCGTCCTAAGAGTATCTCTAGTGCTTGTTTATTTTGAAGAGAAGGGCTAGGAAGGCGGTTTATTAGATAAGTAGCAGTTAAGACAGCATCGGACCAAAAACGTTTGGGAACATGATTTTGAAAAAGTAGGGATCGAGTTACATTTAAGATATGGCGATTTTTTTCTTTCAGAAACTCCATTTTGTTGAGGGGTGTGAATGCATGTCATTTGGTGTAATATTCCCCGATTTTTCAAAAAATTTTGAAAGTTGTGACTGGTGTATTCAATCCCGTTATCTGTCCTTAAGGTTTTGATTTTAAAATCATACATATTTTCAACAAATGTTGTAAATTCACAAAAAATCTGAAAAAAGTCTGATTTGTTTTTGAGGAGATAAGTCCAAGTGTTCCGTGAGAAGTCATCAATAAATAACACAAAATATTTAAAACCGTTGTAAGACTCGACCGGAGCGGGTCCCCAAATATCAGAGTGGACTAATTCAAAAGGAAAGTTTGATTTGGTGTTAGAGTTGGAAAAAGGAAGTCTAGTTTGTTTTGAATACTGACAGACATCACATGCATAATCAGATGAAATAAACGGAAATAGCGATTTTAAAACTAGATGAGACGGGTGTCCCATTCGCTTATACCAAAGGACATGACTCGGTATACTGGAGGTGTGAAAAAATTTGTTCGGAGTTTCTAAAATGTAGAGCCCATTGGTATAGATTCCTTTACCAATTGTCTTCCCTGTAGTTCGATCCTGACAAAATACATCATTCGGGGTGAATATAACATTGCAATTTGAATTTTGTGTAATTTTTGCTACCGAAAGAATATTAGAAGTAAATGTTGGGACATATAAAATATTTTTTTTCGTTTGATTTAATATGGTGGTTTCACATATTCCTTTTATTTCTACTTGATTATTATTTGCTACAGTCACAAAATTGTTAGATGATTTCACATGATTTTTTATTTTTCTTAGTAAACTAGAGTTTCCGGTCATGTGTTCAGTAGCACCGGAATCAATTATCCATTGATCATTATTTACATGCCCTATTTTTGCTAAGTTTTTATCTGATTGGTATGCAGATAAATTTCTGGGAAAAAGTGTTATACCTGCGCAATTACCTGAACCTTGAGGGGTAGACTACAAATATCCGCTGAGGTGGGTCAGCAACTGATCCAGCGGAATTGGGTCGGGTCTGGAACTGGATTTGGGTCCGGCGGGTTAAGCATCAGATCTGTTAGCGGAATTGGGTCGGGTCTGAGAAAAAACGGATCCGATAGAATCGCGTGAGGTTATAAAACCCTGCGGATCCGAGCGAGAGACCGATTTGCCTTCCCATTTTCTCCGTTCCTCTTCCATGTTAGGGTTAGCCACCGCGCCGTTTCCTGTTGGTCCGTCATTCCTATTTCTGTTCCGAAGATCTCCTCCTCCTTCCCTTGTTGGTCGGAGATGCGGATGTAGGAACCAGCATGAGTTCTTGTTATGCCCGATCTTTTTACAGTTGTCGCATGTTTCCTGTGGTTTGTTTCCATATTTTTTGGTTTTATTTGGGGTTTTCCGGCGAAGAACGCCTGAGTTTCTGATCAGTCAGCGATCTGAGCGGTGGTCCGGTGGGTTTCCTCCCATTGGATCATCGTGATGATGGACGCGAGATCAGGAAGGTTGGAAGTCATCAGGACTTGGCTCCGGATAGCTTCGTAGCTGTCGTCGAGTCCGATGAGGAACTGATAGATTTGATCCCTTTCTTTCCGCTCGAGTAGGGTTTTTGGGTCAGTGGTCGCCGGTTCGTAGATAGCGAGTTCGTCCCATCCACGTTGCAGTGTCCCGAGATACTCCGTGATGGTTTGTCCTTGCTGCTTCGTCTGCGACAGATCGTGTTTTAGTTTAAAAATATGAGCGAAGTTGTGGGCTTTACCATATATGTTTTGAACCGCATCCCATAGCTCCTTCGCCGAGTTTTTGTAAAGGAAGATGAACCCGATTTTTGGTTGCATGGAGTTAATCACCCATGACATTACAAGGTGGTCTATCACATGCCACTCTTCTTGTTTTGTTTCGGTGTCATCTTCGTCTGGTTTCTTTGTTGTTCCGGAGATGTGCCCCAGCTTCCCTTTTCCGCTGAGATCCAGTGTGACAACACGTGCCCATGACAGATAATTCTGTCCGTTGAGCAGCTGAGACACCAGTTTTGGGGCGTTGGTTTCCAGATCCGTCATGTTTTCCTTGATTTTCCTTCAAGGGTTTTGGGTGTCGGTGTTTTGTTTATCACCTTCAACCCCCTTGAGAGGCGAAGATGATGGGTGTTTTTTTTTCGGTTTGGTTTGGTTTTCTCTGAGGTGTTCCGATGATGAGTGGTGGGCACTCTGAGGTTCACCAATGATGGAGCGATTGCTCTGATACCATATTGACAAACGAGGGTTTTGGGGAGAAAATGATGTTCTGTTGTTTCTTAATTTTAATTTTGAATACAAGTGTTTATATATACATTCGAGTTGGATTTCCGTTGGAGCTTTGGGAAGCGTCTGTCGGTGAGGAGGCACGTTGGTCGGAGAAGGGAAGCGTCGGATGGTGAAGAGGTGCGTCGCTTCGTATCTTTCAACAAGGACTAAGTAAACGACACGACAGGATTGTCATGCCTAATATTACGTAACATTTAAGTTTATATTTTTGAAATGCATGTTAATCTTTTTTTTATATGTAAATTATGGGAGTCGTTTCGACATTTTACTACACGACACGATTGCTACATGTTACGTATAAAAGATTAATAGGGAATCTTATTATCTTTTTATAAAACAATTGGGGAATCTTATTGTCATGTTACATATTTACTACGTGCACCATTTTAGTGGTCTTCCCTTGGCGATGACACAACGACTGGCCCAACCAAAAATTAGGCGATCTCGAGTAAGAGAGGACATCAACCTTAGTAAATACGGTAAATACTCCTACCTACATAATTGCCTATGAGAAAGATTGTAATCACACAAAAAAGAGGAGATGACTGTACATAATGTACCTCACTCTGAAAGATTCAAGTTATACATTCTCTAAACACCATGAAGGTCTAAATGTTCTCATTATTTACAAAGTTGAGTCTGAGATTATTGTCCATCCCTAACCGAGAGAATGGACATAAAAAAAACGTGCTCCACATCCTCAAGTAGTTGAGTGGTTTTTTTGATGACCTAGAATTCCCCGGTACCCGTCCCCACATGGGACAGACGGGATGCGGCTCCAAACTAGGGGTGGTTCAACATCATTTTCATCGGAACGCATTAACATTAAATAAAGTGTTTTGGTGGAATTCGATCTTCTGACCTAAGGTGTGTGAACCCACGTATCCAACCAACTCGGCTGCACCCCAGGACCAAGTAGTCGAGTGTTGCAACGCAAAAGTTCCATTGAAGTAAACATGGCAAAAGAAGATTGTGATAAATATAGTAACTGAAACATTAACTATTTCAAAAGGTGTTATACGGTTGCCCAAGAAACAAAGTATTTTCAGAGCTTGAATAATGTGTTTTACCTCCAAATATAATTTGTTTCATTTGCAGTCTTAAGTATGTTTTACAAATCAGAATTTTAGAACGCAGGACCAATAAAATCAACATTTTAGGGGGACAAAATGCATCAAGCAGAAATCCATGAGAAAATAGAGATTGTGAACGCATTTATACCAAGTCGTGAACATGAAAAGCTGATTCTCTTGATTTTTGGTCTGCAAGCTGCATGACGTAGGCAGTTGAGAGAGCACATACAAATATATTGTATATCAGAATGTTTGTAAACGGAGTCCTCAAAAGAATTAGAAAAATCTGACAAAGAAGGGGAATGTAATCAAAAGTGGATTTATGAAATAAGAACATTGGTAAAATGGAGTTTATGGTATTGTGGTTTAAAATAAATATTTAAACAGTGGATTATAAATGTCAAAATAATAGCATTCTCCTCCACCTTACAATTAGAAAGTCATACTTTATGTGTAAAATTTGTTAAAATATGTAGTCCACCGTCCAATTCAAGTCTGTAATAATAAAAGGATCTCATTAAAATTTTAAAAAAGAAGATAATAGTTAGTATTTTTATAGATTAATATGCATTTATCTTTAACAGCTAATTTCTAATGGAAGCCCGAAATTGCAAAAATCCAGCATCTTATAGTTTCCAAACTACTTACGTCCATCATAGATGTGAATAAAGATAGACTTTGACACACATAAAGACAAAAAAATTTGAAGGCGTGAAAACTGAACCTCTTATACTAAACTTACAAGCAAAGTGTTTTGAAGAGTGAAGATGATCTCAATTATGTGAAATAAATATAGATTAAAAATACATAATTAATAGTTCAACCAGAACCGACAAAGATAGGGTGGGTAAAACGAACGGATAAAATTTGGCTTTCTATCTTGACATTATTCTTTTCTATCTGATGTTCCTAAGGTAAATTATTGGGCTTTTTGCTACAGTACATGTAAAGCCCTTAAGGCCCTTGGTTAGAGGGTGTTTTGCATGGGAAGTTGGAGGAGATGAGGTGATGAGGGTGTCGAGTAGGGGCCGGGTACTATTGACGTAGAGAGGTTACTGTTGGGTTTAGGGTTTTTAAAACCAAAACCTGCCTCTCCTCTCTTCTTCTTCTTCACCCAAACCTTTCTCTCACTTTTTCCCTCTTCTTTTCCGGCGTCCAGAGGAGAAAGAGTCTGCTCCGGCGTGAGGCATGCGGAGGTGGACGTGGAGCGTGGAGTGCTCGAGCGAGGCGTCGAGGTTGCAGGTGACGTTGAGCGATCTCCGGTGTGCTTCGTCGTGTTCTTGAGGTATGTCGGCATCTAGTGTGGTTTTGTTGTTCCCACGTTGGTGGGAAGTTGTGGTCGGTCGCGGGAGGTCGGAGACTTCGCCGGCGACGAGAAACGACGTAAAATCCTCGACTGGTGCGGGGTTGCTGTCGACCAACGGTCGACCGGTGCCTTCGGGCGGTCAACCGATTTAGTGTTTTTGCCCAACATTAACCAACACCGGTCGAACGATGTCATTGTGGCAGTCGACCGGTTGCTTGTATGTTGGTGAGTTGGAGGCTTCATGTTGGTTTTCGGTCGACCGTCACTTGGTGTGGGTTCGACCAGAACTTAAGTGTACTTGATATTATTTTATGATGTTCGACCGTTTTGGATATATTGTTCGACCGTTATATGACCTAAACTATTAGGATGACCCTGGTAGTTTTCGGTCGACCGGGACCCCTGAGTCGGTCGGCCGAATAGACTTGTTGATTTTGACCAACTTCGGATTTTGACCTCGTGTTCGGTCGACCGGTTATAGACTTCTGTCCGAACGTTTGGACTTAGGTGATGCGCAGAATAGTTCGACCGTTGTAGACTTTCGGTCGACCGAACCTACTGGGGACAGTCGACCGGTTAGGCTTTTTCGGTCGAACGTTTGTGTGCAGAACTGAATTCCTGGTCTTTGTGATTGTGTCAACTTTGTCCACGGAAACATGTGTCCTCGCTTAGAGCGTGACGGCGGGTACGTGCTCGTGCCGCCCGGGGACTGCCGTGTGGAAGAGTGTGGACACTTGGGTCGCGTCACCTCCGTGATGGACTATGGTGTGACGTGTTGTTGCTTGACTCTCTGTGGAGTCGCAGACCTGAGGGATCGCGGATCCCAATGCGTGTTAACGCATGACTCGTGGAGCATGATGACCCTACAGACTACGGTCTGGACCGTCTGATGTTGTGCCGGACGTATGTGATGGCGCCGAGGTTTTTGCCGGCGATGCCGCCGAGGTTTTTGTCGGCGATGCCACGGAGGTTTTTGCCGGTGATGATGCCGACGATGTTCCGGCTTGTGGTTGTGTCGTCCGATGTTGTGTCAGACGTATGTTGTACCACTGATGTTGTGCCGGCGATGTCGCTGATGTTGTGCCAGCGATGATCCCCGATTGGGCACCTATCCCGGGATGTGGACCGACCGGGCTACGGCTCCGTCGAGGTGGTGTAGACCACATGGTTACCTTGCGCGGAAGTACGGACGCTCCTCACTGATCCCTTTGGCTAGAGTGGTCGCGTGTGGGGGGACACGTCGCGTACTGTCCGTAAGACCGTATGTGCCTACGGTAGCTTTCCGTGGGAGACTGTTGTTGTTTGCTGGACTGATGTCATTGTGGACCCTGTTGAGGGTACTTTTGTTGTTGGACTGAGGTCCCGTTTACCCTTGGAGGGATTTGATGCATTGCAGATGTGATATGACATGCTACTAGTATGATAGGTTCATTTACCGTACTATTGCATGCATATAGGTGAGCTTGGCATACGGGGTTTCCTTATGGGAAACTCAGGCATCGTTGTTTGATTCATGTTTCAGGACCACAGTAGGTTCTGTCAGGTGGTGACAGCGGGCGCACACATTCTGGGACCAGGATCCTCTTCGGACTCTTCGAGGTCGTCGTGATTGCTTGTACTTGTCTTTCATTGTATTGTTGTAATCACGTCTTTTGACAAACTCTGTTGTATTTTGGTGCACTGACTGTTGATTTACATGAGTAACATTCCCGTTGATGAGTTTTATCTGATTATCTCTTGATTGTTCAAATTTTTAAATTTCCGCTGTTTCGAGATGTTACAGTACACATGTCACGTGTCCAAATTGACAATATGCACCTGATTTTTTGATATTGTCTCATATACACATACGAGTTGAATTAATTACACATATACACCTTTGTCGTTACTGCATCTCACTCTGTTACCATTACAGTTTATCGGTGTTATACAATTTGCAAATTAAACTTCGTAAAATAAAACTGTCCTTAATTGTAGACACAAATAACCCCATGATGCATTGCATACATTGCATCATATGTCTCTCATTTAGATTAATTTTATATCAATAAATGCTACCAAGGTATGTGTTTAGTCTTATTTACAGAATACAAGGCCTGAATGCAAATTACCCATATCCCGAGCATAAATGCGTGCAAGAGACTCATTTCTGTCATAAAGACCAAGTTCAAGATTATCGGGATTCAAATGGAAGTTCATCCAAGCATAAAAGCATTCAAGGACCTAATTACAAAAAGGCCAAGGACTTAAGCACAAAAGTAGTCAGGGACGTAATTGCAAAAAACCGAGGACCCGACTGCAAATTAAAGAACCAAAATATTATTTTGGAGAAGTTTTAAAGAAAAATCAATTTGGATCTCCAAATATATGAAGAATAAATTCGGAGCTCAAAAGAAAGGAAAGAAATCATCCAGACGCGCAAAGGACGTCTACATCATACCATAAACACACAGGAAAAATCCGGATTAAATAAGAGTTAATTGTGCGGCGTTTCCGCCGCACAACACATGTAACATGCGGCGATTCCGCCGCCCCTCTTTGGATCCGTGGCCCCGGATTTTGTCCAGTCGTGTCTGGCCACGTGTACTTTCCTATTTTATACCTAGGTCCCTTGTATCGGCTATAAATAGCCCTGAAACGATGTTGTAGAGGATGTTCTTAATTTTAGTCCTTAGTTTTTGTTCCATATTTTAGCAATAAAATTCTGTTCTTTTATTTTTGTGTTTTTATTTTTCTTTTGTAGTTTCTCTAGGACCCATTCTCCTTCCTTCCATCCATGAGTTTCTAACTCTTTCCAAAGGGTGGGTGAGGGTGACGGATTTAGGGTGATGAGAAGAGAATGATGTTATTATTTTAATTTCGTATTAGTATATTTTGATTACTTGAGTTTATGTTGAATCATTTATCATGTAATGCTTTATAACTAATGTGATTTATTATAAGTTTCAGATTTCTCTAATCAAAACCCGATATCTAAACCCCCACCCAACGGAATTCACCATCTTTGTTCTCGTTTTATTTTTAATTTGTTTTTGTTGTTTCGTGCTTTAGAAAATTAAAAACCAAAAATCTCAAAAACCAAAATTATTTCTCTCTTTCTTTCCTAAATCGAAACCCACAAAAATAACAATATCTCTCCCTCCTTGTGTTCGACCCCTACTTATCGCGTCTTCATTGACGCTGTGCACTTGCGGTATAAATTTAATTCTCATCAAGTTTTTGGCGCTGTTGCCGGGGAGGCGACGAAGATTTTGTTTATTTTTTGTGATTTCGATTCTATCCTGTTTATCGTGTCCGCGATCTAACAATTTGGGTTTGCATTTCAGGAGACAACAGAGTGCGCGGCGAAATCCGGGCACAGTTGGAGCAAGAAGGGCGGCGGAATCGCCGCACATCAAGAAGAACCTGCGGCGGATTCGCCGCACGTTTGAAGCATCTGGGCTTCAATTTTTTCTGAGGTCGTCTCCATCTCTGGGTGGACGCGTAGAGCATCTGGGAATTTTTGAGAGCGGGCGGCGAACCCGTCTGAGCATTGCGGAGGTAACTTTTCTTGCCTTTCTCGTAAAATCTTAATTTTTGAAAAGTTCCTTTTCGTAGAACTGCACGTGTTAGGGCAAATTCCATAATTGGCAATAATTCAACTCTGACCTAAAAATTGGCAAAATTAGAAGGACTTAGTGCATGCATCATATAATGTTTTGTTTGCATTATTCTTGCTAAATTCTTGCAAATTATTTTTATTGTTGAAGAGTGCTGGAGGCAAGGTACGTATCGCGTTTTAACGATTGCATTTAAGCATATATTTTAGTTTGCATACAACCTTGCAATTGCCCCTAATTAAAGACCAATGTTTGACTATCTTTGCTAGATTTAAGTTAAACTATCTTAAGGGCAACTCCGTAGGAAAAGATACGGTGGAGATTTCATCACCCTTCCGTGGCCCACAAATCACAATCCTAAAGTGTCACCCAAGCCTTAAAATTAAAATCAATTAGACATTGGCCCCTAAGGACTCGGACTCAATTAAGGAGAAGATTGGTTTGACTTGCTATGACTTGAAGCTGATCGAATTTAATTTGGTGTCTAGAAAGTGTTTTTGTGTTGAGGTAAGTCTTCCAAGCGAAGTGATTGTCTAATTGGCACCGACTCGGTCGGAAGCGCCCCCACTAGCTATACACTGCCTGGCCAAGTTGGTTTGATTAGTGAGGGAGGTGAATCAAGCGAGCCAATTCGACTCTACCAGTTAGGAGTCGTCTAGAATTAGGCTCCCTTAGGTCTAGGATTGTGTGAACCGTGTTTGTTTAGGAAACTTCTGACCGACCCTCTTTTCTATCTTTAGAGTTAAGTTTTCTTTCTCATCTGAGTCTTCTTTTTCTTCTCACCTCAATTCTCTAGATTAGGATTTCTTTCTCATATTTCCCCCATTCTATTGTTTGTTTCCATTTTTGAAAAAAAAAATATATAAAAAATTTAAAAAAGAAGTAATTAATTCTTGAAATTGAATTTGGAATTTAAATTTCGAATTTGAATTCAAAAATTAATTCAAACCGGTGCACTCATATTTGGGTTCGGGATTTGAGCAATCGACTCTCACGAGTTCATCTAGATTCCAGTCTAGAGCTTAGCCCCAATCCATTTGCTGCACCACCTCACCCGGATCCAATGGGTGAGAATGTTGTGAACCCGCCCATAACTCTGAGGGATCGATGCTACCCAGCGATGGCTGCTCAGCCATCGTGCATCATTATGCCCACCATACAGGGTCGCGACTTCGAACTTAAGGCACAATACATGAGTATGTTGCCTAAGTTCACCTCTAGGGAAGACCCATATCTCTTCCTTAGAGAATTTGAGGAAATCTGCTCTCTTATGCAATACCAGCATATCTATAAGGAGGCAGTGCGTCTAAAATTTGTGCCTCTAGCACTGAAGGACGACGCTAAGAAATGGCTATATAGTCTAGCCGAAAATCCATTAAAAGTTGGGCTGAGTTTGTTCAAGTATTCCTAAAAAATATTTCCCCAACCATAAGACTATGAGGATTAGGAATGAAATTGTTGCATTCGTTCAATCTGAGAGCGAGCCGTTCTATTCCTATCTAGAAAGATTTAAAAGTGTGCTGACCCAATGCCTCATCACGGAATTCCAAGATGGCAATTGTGCCAAATTATTTATGAGGGATTGACACCCACATCTAGGGTTATGGTAGAATCCGTAAGCCAAGGGAACTTCATGTCAAAAATGAAAATGATGCCTGGACTTTTCTTGAGGATTTAGCTGAAAACAGTATGCAATGGGACAATACTAGAGCACCGCTTAACCCGAGTATTTGATCTAGAATAGCAAGTCAACCCAAACCAGGTGTCTTAGCTGTATATGCCAATGTAGCGGCTGAAGCAAAACTAGCTACCCTTATGCGCAGAATGGAAAGTCTAGAGCTACAAACCCGACCCCGAGTGAATCAAGCCTTGTCTATCCCTTGCTCTAGATGTGGTCAGACTGGTCATTTAATGGAGGATTGTGCGGACTGGGAACAAGTTAATGTCACGTTTAATCATGCTAGAAATGACCCATACGCATCAACCTATAACTCGGTTGGCGTAATAATTCCAATTTCTCATCAAGCCAACAAGGTCAACCTCCTAGACAACAACCAAACCCGTGTAACCAAAATAATACATCATCTGGGTTTAGTAACAGTGGAGATTATGATGTTAGGTTTACAAGCTTGGAAAATTTGATGAAGACTTTTATACAAACAACCAACCAGTCCTTCCAAAGGCTAGAGACACAAGTCAGCCAACTCGCACAAATTGTAGGTGCAAGAGAAAAGGGTCAGTTTCCAAGTCAACCTGAGGTGAATCCTAGATCTAATAATCAATATCAGCCCTATCAACCACCTCTAGGAAGTAACAACTCGAGACCAGTTCAAATGGTTAATGAGGAAGGACCGTTCCAACAAATAAATGCAGTAGTATCATTACGGTCCGAAAGACAAGTTGATAACAATGTGGTAAATCCTAGAACGTCTAATCAATCTAGCCATCAAGCAACCACATATGACCTAACCATTGAACCTGACATCCAATCTGAAACGCCCAACCCACCTACTCAACCTGAACCCATAGCTCAACCTGAGCAAGTCTATGTTCCTAAAGTCTCATTCCCCAATAGACTCAAGAAGAGCTCAAGTGCACAAATGGAGAAAATCTTGGAAGTATTTAAGCAAGTTAAGGTGAATATTCCACTCCTAGATATGATTCAGCAAATACCTGCTTATACTAAATTCATAAAAGATTTGTGCAATAAAAAGAGAAAAACGAACGTACCAAAGAAGGCATTCTTAACTGCAAACATGCTCTATTCTGTCCAACACATCTCCTATAAAGTATAAGGACCCTGGGTGTCCCACAATTTCATGTGCGATAGGAGATACTTTTATCAGCAAAGCCCTTCTAGACCTTGGTGCTAGTATTAACCTACTCCCGTTCTCTGTCTATGAGCAACTCAACCTTGGTCCACTAAAACCCTCTAAGACAACCCTTCAATTTGCTGATTGCTCTGTTAAGAAACCAAGAGGTATAGTAGAGGATGTTTTGATCAAGGTTGGTGACTTCATTTACCCAGTGGATTTTGTCGTTCTAGACACTGAACCTGTTGTCAATCCTAAGAGACAAATCCCTGCAATACTAGGCAGACCCTTTTTAGCCACTTCTGAAGCATTGATAAACTGTCGAAATGGGCTCATGCAATTATCTTTTGGGAACTTTAAATCTGAATTTAATATCTTTCAGGTTGATAGTGAGCCAGAAATAATATGCAATCAAAGTGATGTTGTGATGAGAGTACGTATTTATAAGATTTCTGAATCAAATAAATCATCACAAAATCAAAAAGGAAGTAAGAAAAAAGGGAGTAATTCTTCGACACACCCACCATCACTCGAGCAAATAAGAGAACCACTTTTATTCTTTCACTCTCTTAAAATCAAATTGTCTAACAGTCTGCACTCATTCACTCTCTCTTTCATCCCTTTTTTCTCTCTCTTGAATCTCTCATTCTTTCTCCTTTCTCCCTCTCTCTCTTTCACCCATTTCTCTCTCTCTCTCTTGAATCTCTTGAATCTCTTCCTCTCCCTCTCTCTCATTTCTCCATCTCCACTATTTCACTCTCTCTAGAATCTCTCTTTCTCTCGCTCTCTCCTCCCTTACTCTTGAATCTCTCTCTCATCCCTCTCTTTCTCTCTCTTGAATCTCTTTATCCACTCTTGTATTTCTCTCTCTCATCTCTCTCTCCTTTCTCCCTCTCCATTATTTCACTCTCTTTAGAATCTCTCTCCTTTCTCCATCTCCACTCTTTCAGCTTCTCTCTCCTTTGTCCCTATGCAATCTTTCACTCTCTCTCTCATCCCTCTTTCTTTCTTTCTTTCTCTCTTTATTTTTCTCTCTCAACTCTTTCACTCTCTCTCATCCCTCTTTCACACACACTCTCTCTTCAATCTCTCTCCTTCTTCCCTCTCCACTCTTTTACTCTCTCTTTCTCACACTCCCTCCTCTCTCTCTCCTCCATCTTTCTCTTTCTTGAATCTTTCTCTTTCTCTCTCTCCTCCCTCATTCTCTCTCTCCTCTCTCCTCTCTCCTTTCTCCTTTCTCATTTCTCTTTCTCTCCCCCCTATTTTCTCTCTCTCCCTTTCTTTCTCTCTCTCTCTCATCCCTCCCTCTTTTTCTCTCCCTCCTCCCTCTTTCTCTTTCTTTCTCTCTCACCTCCCTCTTTCACTCTCTTGAATATCTCTCATCCCTCTTTCTCTCTCTCCTCCCTCTTTTTCTCCTTTATCATCTCACTTTCTCTCTCTCCTCCCTTTCCCTCTCTCATCCCTCTTTTTCTCTCCCTCCTCCCTCTTTCTCTCTCTTTCTTTCTCACCTCCCTCTTTCACTCTCTTGAATCTCTCTCATCCCTCTTTCTCTCTCTCCTCCCTCTTTCTCTCTCTCCTCCATCTTTCTTTCTCTCCTCCCTCTTTCTCTCTCTCATCCCTTTTTCTCTCTCTCTCATCCCTCTCTCTTTCTCCTCTCTCTCTCTCTCTCTCTCCCTTTCCACTCGTTCACCATCTCTCTCTCTCTCTCATCCCTCTATTTCTTATCTCTATTTGTCCCTTATGAATCATTGTTAATGCATGTATTTTGTAACCATTGTCTCGATCTTGAATGTCAATGGATTATCTCTGGTTTAACCCTGGAGTCATTTTTGGACTAACTCTGGATAGGTTATGGTTTCACTCTAGATAATCAGCGTATCCTTGGTGCATCTTGTAATCACTCTGGATTGACTCTGGATAGAGTACGATGCACCTCTGGATTCTCCGCGTACCCTTCATGCATCCTGGAATCACTCCGGATTGACTCTGGATTGTTGCTTGATTTAATCTAGAATTTATGGATCGACTCTGTAATCACTCTGGATCGTCTAAATGGGACACATGAGACCACATGCAAAGCAAACATATCTACTTAAAACTGGTGTTAACGATACATCTACGTATGTATATGTCAAAATGGACTTACCATATCTGATCATAACTAACATTAATTTCCTCCTGGAAAAGATTCTCTAGATTACTCAAAGGTTCCGTCATCATAGCTCACATGGTTAGGAGCTTCAAAGCTTATTTTAAAGCTTTTAGAATCACTGTGTGGCTCGAGATTTTCTAATAGTTTCGAGGCTAATGGTGTGTAAGTGATTCAAAATATACAAATTAATTTATAAGAGAGCAAACACTCTTGATAGAAATAGTGAATTTCAGATAACTTCATGGTCATCTGTGCAAATATCTACTGTATATTTGTTTTAAACTATACAGGTTTCTATACAACTAAGTCTATATGATCACATATTAGCTCTTTTAACACATTTAAACCACTTCTCTCATGGTTGAGTATTGCCTATTCGACTCATTTTGATCTCTCCGTCATTTTATTTGCATCACATTCATATAGAATGGAAAACGTTACTTAAAACATCCCAACTCATTCGAAACCTCCTCCACTATTTTTCCAATCTTGCTTGTAGAAGAACATTTAAAAAGATTGTCCAATCAAACAGCAAAGTGTCTAATTGATACCACTTCTCTTAACACCGACCCAACCGTTCCTAGCTTGAAGAACAGAATCGCCTCTCTTTAACTTCCAGTAAGTGATCTTTTCCTCTGGACTTTAATTATCAGAAGCTTAAGCACGTGAGGGCAATGATTGCCAGCAAGGTTAAGATTGAGAAGCTCTTGTAGTTGTTTGTAGTTGACATTATCTATCCTTAGATTTGAAAGTAGAACTGCTGTCTTTACAACAAAACACGTAGCTATTGAGATAAGTTGTTGAATCAAGTTCCTAAGCATTGGCCTAAAGAGAACCTCCAACTGGTATGACCCTCTAGTGATGTAACAATCCGAGTATCATCCCGTACTAATGAAATATCGATATAATGACTTCCGTCCTTCAAGAAGAAGAAAAGGAGGAGGTATGACCCGTGAAAATGGAGGGAATAAATGAAAATTTAACCGTTTTAACCGCATGAGTGGGTACGATTATGGGTAAAACAATTCTAAACGTTTAATAAATGAGACGGGTAAAGTTATGAAAATTATAACCGTTAAATAAATGAGATGGGTAAGGATATGAGAGTTCAACCGTCCATTTAACCGTTTAACCGCCAAATATAATTAATATATAAAAATATATTATTATATATAATATAGTAATTTTCCAGTAAGTCAGGAGCTTAATCTACATATTTTAAGCTTTATCATATCCACCACTCATCTGAAATTGTAAGGTAGATTAAGATTGTGGCGGTTATGCTAATAAAATAATATAATTGCAGATATTAACTTTAGAATAACTGTAATTAAATCTAATAGTGAGATTGTAAGAGCATCCTTAATAGTATGCTCGAGGCTTGGACTTCTATGGCATCGAGGAGCTACAGTATGCGCGTGACTCACAAAAGACGAGACGATTGGATCGAGGACTTACAGTAAGCGCGTGACTACTTCAATATATATTCTCTACTCGCCTCTATTCCAATCTTACTTCTTCCACAATAATTCTCTACTCACCTCTACTCTCTACTCACAATGTCATCTTCAGAAGGCAATGGTTCACCAGATTACCGACGATCTCCACGTCGTCCACCCCCAAGCCAACACTTTTTCCCATACCAAAATGTTCCACAACCAGGATTCCACCCGTTATACCAAAGCCAATTTACCACACAACCAGGATTCCACCCGTCCCACCAAAGCCAATTTTTACCACACCCAAGGTTCTACCCACACAATCAATACCAACCGCCAACTCAGGAAGAAGGGCAAACCCAATTCCCAATGGGTATGTATACTCGCCTCCTAAGTGGCGAAAGTAGTGGAAATGCAAGCCACTATACAGCTGATGTGAATGACGAAACCGCGATCGAGGGAACACGCAAAACCGCGACGATGAGGTCACAAAAATCGTGGTCCGCACAAGAGGATCAACGACTCGTCTCGGTTTACATGGCTGTCAGTGGCGATGCTGTGGTTGGGACAAACCAAAAAATGAAGTCCTTCTGGAAACGTGTGGAGCGCATCTACAATGACTCAGGCGAGCCAGGTGTAGTAGAGCGTAACGATGAATCTTTGAAGGGGCGATGGAGGCGTACATTGTCATCTGTGAACCAATGGGTCGGTTGCTTCGACAAGGCGGTGCGGAGGAAGAGAAGCGGTTACAACGAGGACGATGTCATCCATGAAGCGCACATCATCTACAAACGAACACACAACGCCAAATTTCAGTTCATGCATGTTTGGCTTTTGTTACGTAGGTACCCTAAATGGGAGTCTGTTGCGCTTGGACTTCCCACTGGAAACGTCGTTGCAGAAAGTCCGGAGAGTTTTACCAGTGGGAAAAGAAAACGCACCGACGACGATGGGAGTAACGCAACACCGTCAGCAGATGAAATGGTGTTCGAAACATGTCCTCGTCCTGAAGGTGTTAAAAAAGCCAAAAAAAGAAGGGGAAACAACAATTTCAGGCACAACTTGATCATGATATGTTAGAACTGGGGAAACAAATTGAATATAGCGCAAAAGTGAAAGAGGAAAAGTATTTGCGTTACGAAGAACGGATGGAGAGGAAACGCATCGAAGCTGAGGCGAATTTCCAAAGGAAACTAAACAGCAAGAAACTTGATGTCCTCTTCGCTCTAATGAAGAAGGAAAACAAGGACGAGTTCGATAAAGAAACACTTGCTGAACTCAAGGAGTGGGCTAAAGCACAAGGATATCTGTAGGTGCTTATGTTTTCAATATCTGTGGTACTTTATCAGTATTTTGGTATTTTAAATTTCGTATCCGTAGGATGATTGTCTTTCCTTTCCTTATTTCAGTTGTATTTTGTATTATGTATTTGTATTGTATTTTGTTTTCGAAGTGTATGAGTATTGTACTACTGTTTCTTAATTTGTTTATGATTTTTTAAATTTTATTTTAATCTAAATAAGTCAAAAAAAATAAATTAATCATAAAATATTTTTACAATTATTTTTCAATACCTAATTAATTAAATTCAATTTACCTAATTAATACATTATCCTAATTATATATAAATAATTTTTATCTTTAAAAAAACCAAAAAAAAAACAAAAACAAATAAAACAGACGAATTGGGGGGCCACGTGGCCCCCCGCCCGGGCGCCCTGGGCGCGCCCTCCCGTTAAGGGAGGGCTGCCCGGGCGCCCTGCAGGGCGCCCGGGCGTAGAGCACCCGTTAAGGGTGCTATAAGGGGCTTAAACAAATAAAGATGAGTCATTGGCTTACTAGATCTTAGCCCTAATATAATATACATATAATTTATTTGTATTCTAATTTTCTATAATTCCTCCAATTTTATTCTAATGATTATTCTTTGTATGTTTGTCATTATGTGAAACATTTTGTGGATGTCGTTATTATATTTGTGGATGTTTTGATTATAAATTTGTAGATGATTGATACTAAATGTTGTAGGTATTATAAGTTTTAGCTAGTGATCTATTTATCCATTTAATAGGTTTTTACCTATTAAATCATTTATCTAGTCTATCTACGCACTTTAGTATCCACTGTGATTTACCCATATAATTATTAAACTGCTCGAAACTATTTACTTAAATGAGACAAGTAGGATCATGGGTAGAAGTAAAAATAATAAATTTCTAACTGAACAACAAATCGTTTAATTAGACATGTGGGATCATGTCATGTGTAAGCCCTATAACCGAACCACCAATTTACAACTCTAACCAATTGCAACAATTCAATCAAACATAATCAGTATGACATAGATGCAGTCATTTGCTGGTGTAACATACTCAAAATATCACTGGTGTGAGGGGGAAAACACTTCCTTTCACAAGAAAACCCTAACATGGACATGATAAATGGCACACAACAATTGCCTCAGCAACAATAAGAAGCCATTTGGTACAGTCTACAGACCTCAACTCATGGATTGCAAACCCCAGCAAATGCAAATTGGACAGGGTCATAAATGGTGATCAGCAAGTCATGTACACTACATATTCAATCTGGTGGCGGCACGAAGCAAAAACTCTTTGCTGTTATAAAACCAGGGCAACCTTGCTGATATAAAAGAAGACTACATCAATGGAAGCACTCTTGTTTCTTCTCACGACAATGAGGACTCCCGTATTTTTTTATATAATAAAAAAAACCAAAAATTCGAATTTTAGGAACAAAAAAAAATTCAAAAACTACTCGGATTGCGGGTGTGACCCGCGATCCGTCCCCCAAAAAAAAAAATTTTTTTTTAGAAAATTTCACGGATCACGGTTCTGAACTGTTGGTAACGTTGTCGAAAATTCGTAGGGTGTACAAGTTTTGGAGGTCAATACATAAAAAAATTAAAAATACAATGAATTTTAAAAAAAAATAATAACAATTACAAAACATATTTTGAAAAGAAATATAATAAAAAAACTTAATTAAAATTATTTAAAAAAATTCAAAACATAAAACACTCCAACTAAAATCCGAGACTTTATTTATTTTCTTTTATTGTTTTTGATTTTATGTTTTGATTTTTTTAAAATCATTTTAACTATGTTATATATATATATATATATACTTCAAAATATGTTTTCTAATTTTTATAATTTTTTAAAAAAATTTAATTGTGTTCTTAATTTTTTGCAGTATTGACCTTCAAAACTGTTTGTAATGTGTATTCTCCCTACGAATTTTTGACAACGTTACAAATTTTAAAAATTTAGAGTATAGTATTAACTAGGTACATTTTTTTATCTAATAAAAAAATTAAATTTTGAATACCAATATAGGTACATTTTAAAATTGGTAACGTTGTCCAAAATTCGTAGAGTGAATACACATTACAAACAATTTTCTAATACTTCAAAATATTTTATATTCAAAATTCGTAGGGTTTAACTATATTATATATATATATATACTTCAAAATATGTTTTCTAATTTTTATAAATTTGTCAAAAATTCGTAGGTACACAAACAGTTTTGAAGGTCGATACTGCAAAAAATTAAAAACACAATTAAATTTTTTTTAAAATTTATAAAAATTAGAAAACATATTTTGAAGTATATATATATAACATAATTAAAATGATTTTAAAAAATCAAAACATAAAATAAAAAACAATAAAAGAAAATAAAAAAGTCTCGGATTTTAGTTGGAGTGTTTTATGTTATGAATTTTTTTAAATCATTTTAATTAAATTTTTTTATTATATTTCTTTTCAAGTTTGTTTTGTAATTGTTATTATTTTTTAAAAAAAATCATTGTGTTTTTAATTTTTTGCTGTATCGACCTCCAAAGCTGTTTGTAATGTGTGTACACCCTACGAATTTTCGACAACGTTACCAATTTTTTGTTTTAATTAGTTTTAGTGTTTGTTTAAAATTCATTTGTAAATAATTTCTTATTCTTCTAAAGAAATTATATTTTTTTATTGTATAAAATACCTTAACAATACGTTCAGTTATCCACGTGATTTGGAGGTCGATTTTTGAAAAAAATAAAAACAAATTTTAATTTTTTTAAAAAATAATATAAATTAGAAAACATATTTTGAAAAAAAAACTTTAAAAAGATTACAAATAATTATAATAAAAAAATAGAAATAAAGAAAATAAAACTAAAACAGAAAACTTTAAAAAAAATGAAAAACAAAATTTCACGGATCGCAGTTCAGAACCGCGATCCGTGAAATTTTCTAAAAAAAATTTTTTTTTTTGGGGGGACGGATCGCGGGTGGGAACCGCGATCCGTGCCCCCACGGATCGTGGGTCACACCCGCGATCCGAGTAATTTTGGAAAAAAAATTTCCTAAAATGCGAATTTTTTGTTTTTTTATTATATAAAAAAAATACGGGAGGACTCACCCTACACAACTCAGGAATGAGGCAGGAAAACATGACTACTACCAACAGCAACCTATATAAGCTTATAAAAATCGAAAAGGTTACTGTATCCAGCGAAACAAGACGAGCACTGCTTTCGGCCAATGGCCTGTAGGTATTATATCTCTGTCCCAGATGGCAAATCTCACTTGCATTGGAGAGTCAGACTCTCGCAGAGTCATGGATCCCCTGGCTTTAGGGGGTGTTAGTGGCGCGGAAAGTTCCGGAAAGGGATTTTCGGAGTCAAACGGAAAGCAGAAGAAAATAGAATCCAGTGGAAAACAGTTTTCCCTTTGACTGAATTCTGTTGTTTGTGTATGTCTCTGGAATTTGATAGAAAACAGATTCTATTGTTTGTGTCTGTCTCTGGAATCCAGCAGAAATAAATTTTGTTGTTTGTGCTTACCATTAGAAAATACGATAAATTTTGGAATTACAGATTAATTTATAATTGAAAATTTGTTGGTCTAATCTCAATAATATTATAATCTAAACCATTTAATTATAAATAAAATACGTTGTCTTATTAATCTCAATAATATTACAATCCAAACTTAATTGTCTTCTACTTCTCCTTATCTTCTTCCATTTGTGAATTTGTGGTTCCTCCTCAAATGTTAGTTTTTATGTGTTAGTTTTTATGTGCTAAATTCAATTATCAATATAGAGTTCAAAATGCTTATGACTTGTGATTGTGTTTATATAAACATGAGATTTGCAGATTGTAGTGCATCAGACGTGGTAATCAAAATGGCCCAATTATGCAAATGCAAAAGATTTATACATACACAACCAAAATGCAATATTAATTCTAAATTGATCGGTGTTATTGTTGATGCAGCCATTTGAGTTTTGAACTGAAGAATCATGCTGTTAAAAAAGAAGATATAGTCAAACAAATAAAATCGGAAGGAATTGAAATTTGTTAAAACTGAAAGTGATTCTTCTCCCATTTGAAAGCACACCTTGAGATGTACTTTCTTCTTACACTAACATCAACTAACTTTGAACTGTAATACCGACTGACCGACCACACAACAAAGTTTGGCTTACTCCATCGTGGTAACACATTATTTAATTACAAAACAAGCGGATTAAAAGTGCCACAAGAGTTGTATGAATTACAAATTACCTTAAAACACTCTGCAAATAATCATGATTAATAAAAAAAACATCGCAGATTATCATATACATTCACTTAGTTACGAAAAACAACATATGATTACTGAAATTTCTCCCCTCCATAATTCATATATTTCCGCATAATGTTAGTTACGTAGACATGGAAAAGAAGAGTAGCCACAGCCCACAAGCAACATTAATTATTATTTTAGCAAAGAATAAAGGCATATATGTCATGCTTGTATCTATAAAATAAGAATAATCTAACTAAGAACCATAAAAAGAGTGTAGAGAGCAGCGGTGGTTACTGCAACTGGTGGCAAATAGCATTTGTCTGGATGAAGAATTGAAGGTAGATGTGATTCTCAAAATCCTGCAGTTTCTTCCTGCACTCCTTCATTGGACCCTTCATGTTACACGATGGCAGACTCGGCCGACCCGAGTCCCTGACAAAACAATCGCTGAGTTGCCAAGCCAGCCTTTTGTGCTTCTCTTCGTCGACAACAATCTCCGAGCAACTCGCAAAGAGATTTCGGTAGGCCTCCTGCCAACATGTGTCCAACGTAAGTTGTTTCATTTTCGCATCCTCTACTAATTTCTTGCCCTCTTGGCTCTCGAAGCTCTGCAAAGAAAATTCTGCCTTCATGTCTTTAGGCAGTGGAGCGGACGACGGTTCATTGCTCGGAGGAGTTGAAAAGAACGGAAGCCATAGACTCGAGGATCGCAAAGGAGTAAGAAGTAGCATGAGCAACATGAAAAATATTTGGCCATTTGAATGGAATGGAATCAAAACTTCGCAAGCTCTACCTGCACCGAATAAAAGTTCAGATGGCACTGAACAAATAATTCAACAGCCAGAATTCAATTTGTGCGCTTTGACAAAAAAAGTTAGTTCTTCAATCATCAAGTGATCACCAAACACATTTACAAACAAGAAGGTAATTATACGTGCTATATACCTCTATAACAAAAACGAAATGTTTTACTGAACACAAACAAACACATTAACTCATTGAAGAAACATAACAAAATTTACTGAAATCACAACAGATTTTTGTGAATAAAAAATCACACCTTCACTAGACACTAATAACACCAACTCCAAGTCTCACAAGAAGGGGGAAAAGAAAACATGGGAGTATTTTTGTAGGATGACTGATTGGTCGATTGACAAGACGTAGTTGTCGAAGGAAAGATGCGTCCGTTGGGGTTGGAGAGAAGCGTAGGATCAAAATTTTTACATGACAGGTTAGATTAGAATTCCAGAAAACTTTCCAATTTCGTATCTTTCCTAAGAAAATTTCTGGAATAATGTGGTTGAATGGAGATGAAACTTTAATTGAGATCCATCGTGTTCTTGTACTCTACTCTTCAGACAGGTTTATTCCTTTTTCTGAAGAACTAACATAATTAAGTATATCTCCTAATTAAACCTCTGACCAAGATTTGCAAAATCTCACTCTATTAGTGGACACAACACAACATTTTTAACACCACCTGGACTAAAAAAAGGAAGTCTAGCTACTACCAGAAATACAAAGTAATAACTTCTTTTCGACAAGAACACACCCACTAAAAACAATCCAAATCCCACATGCTGACATGCACAAATCAAATGTACAACTAATCCAACCCCGCCGGAGAAGAAACCCCCAAATTACCAGAGAATAGGGTCATCACCGGAGAAGATGTGGTGGTTGTCGGAGTTGTCACCGTGGAACACCTGACCCCCAACCCCCGTCGGAGACATCGCCGGACTGGAGGGGGGAGGATTGCTTCCGTTTCGGACTGGAGAGTCAAGAATCGCGAGGGAGGATGGGTTTGCTTTCCCCTGCTTTCCGGAGTCGAGAGGAGAGAAAAGAAGGATGAAATTTGGTCTTATAGGAGGGAAACCGGGTATGCTTTCCGAAATTGCACAAACAAGATCGATCTCAGCGGTCAAACGGATTTTTTTTTACTTTCCCCTAGATTCCTTCGTTTTCTCAACGCACAAACCCCCCCCTTAATGTCAATACCAGGAACAGGAAGAGCTTCAAGATGTCATCACTGCAAACTAATCATAGAAAAACTTTAGCAAAGAGCAATAGTTACTAGTTCAGTACAGAACAACTAAAATTAATTTTCTTTCAATAAATTGACATGCTGTGTTCCAGCAAGACCAAAAAAAATTATTTTCAAGACCAAATTGGGGCCAGGACTAATATATGAACAAGCCGAATATTAAGAAAACTTAGAAGTTTGGAAAGAGCCCCTGCAATGCATGGAAATACAAGAATTCAAATGCAAATTAAATGTAGTTATGAGTATGACGTTACTTCTCACCATAAGGGTTTGGTTAACTAATTTTCCCAGATTTTGAACAACAGTTTCTGAAGAAAACAAGAGAAACACGAGAATGAAGAACGTTCTTAGACATCTATAGAACAACTTAACTATGAAAAGTCAAAAATTGTTGAAGTTATTTGCAATTACTTGACGCTGAAGAGCAATTTTAGGCAAGAAACAAATACAGAATCTGAAATGAAACGTATATTTTTACAAAAGAAATCAGATATATGAAATAAACCATTTTGCACACCCAAACCCCATTGGTATGCCACAGTTAATGTAAAAGTTGACCCTTACAACATTTTCATTAAACACTATGACCTCAAATGAAGAAGCGTGAAACTACAGAATTACCAGAAAGCTTCACTACTGTGGTGTATCCTGTGATGGTCTTCTAGTCCTCCTACGCCTGCTAGGAACTGGGATTTCGAAGTCCAAATCACTAGCATAAACATAGTTGTCATCATGATCTTGTAAACCCAGTAAGTTCTCACCCCAAAGTGCACGGGGTCTTGGAGAGCGCCGACGAGTTCTCCATGTCCTTAAAGATTCCCTTGGCTCATCGAGTGATAAAAGAGGGTTTCTGAACATATGGAAAAGAAAAAGTGTTGTCCACCATGGTGCACTACTCTCATCAAAGCCAACAGTTGCGCTGCCATTTGACATCTCCCCTTCATTGTCGATTATATAATCCCCAAACACAACAGTGTCAGGCATTGCAGATCGAATAGTGCTAAGGATGTCACCATACTCTCTTTGGCGTTCTAAGCGACGCCATGTACGCTGCCTGGAAGGTTCCACGTCAGCTGGCCGTGTACTAGGATGAACTCCTCTTGCGTGCTTTCGCAGCTCTTTGTAATTTCCTGAAAATGAACAAGCCTCACGGGAACAAGTCCTCAACTTTAGATCAAGATACTGTCTGACCTCTTTAACAACCTTCCACCCTGTTACTTTACCACGACAAAGGGGGCACTTCAAAGTGCAGCTATATTCTTCTGTATCACCTTCTCCAGATTGATCAGGGACCCCCGAAATTTGTTGTCCAACAGCTTCATATTGCACATACTGACCATGGCTGCTGTTTTCTTCCAGTACAGGTGGCAACACAATAGGGGTGTCCAGGCTACTTCTTTCCGAACCGTGGCCTTCCGGAGCATCAAGCATGTCATTTCTTGCCCTTCCATTATGCAAACCAGACTCTTGGACTTGTTGTTCTTCATGACCCTCCTGGAAGTAAATGTTATTGAAGGAAGAGCTACTCCTATTCCTGGGATGGTTGTCTTCAGGGCTTGACCTCAATTTCCTATATTGGTCCAAGCAATTTGAATGCCTATAACTGGTATCACATATGTAAGATCTGCACCCTTTATCATGAGAACTGCACAAGAGGAGAACAGCATTGTGTGGATGGTCAAGGCAAATTGGACATAACAGTTCATCCCATTGTATGTGCAAAAGATGGTCAGCATCAACACAAGAACGTCCATTCATATCTGTCATTTTGTCTGCACTCTGCTGTGTTTCTACAAGTTTGCAGTGAGATTGTGAGAGTAAGAAATGTAAAAATGAAATAGTCACATGTATATCTAGACCTCCAGAATCAACCTGCCTATTTTTTTAATTGGAGTTTGTCAAAAAGTAAAGCCAAGCTTGTTTCTGATAGAAAGTTAGAAACAATTGCAAAAGCAAACAGATGTATGATTTAAGAAACATAAATATTCTGAAGATGTGGCACAATGCAAATTAATATTGCTCTTGGGGATGACGAGCTAAGGAATGTACATATTTGCTGGGTACTTAAGCCGTCTCCTACACAGCACTAAAAATCCTCACAGGAGCTTGTTGTAGATAAGTTAAGAATCTAAGATGCCCATTTTGTGGAAAACATTATGAAAACGGATGGTGATATGCCAGCCAACTCCTGGAGGGCCTAGACAGTTTGATCTCATGCAACATTGTGATGTTTGTTAACCACATCGATGAATTTGTACCTTCACTCATGAAGGTGATAAATGGTTTAATCACCTTCAATATACTGTAACTTTGACGATTTCAAATTTTTAAAGATCTTATGATGTGAACTTCCTTTGTGTTTGTTATGGGACACTTCCATGAAAAAATCCTAAATAATTTAAATGGACATGTTATTACTGATCATAAAAAATAGGCACCTTATACAATCAAGATAAATAGTTTTCTATATCATTTGCTTCATACTTCAGACCAACTGATGGAGTGTATTCTTCATAAAAACATTTACATACATAAAGTCCCTTATCAACTAAGATCACATAGATTTGGCATTCACTCTACATCATGCCATGTGCACACACAACAATTTCTCCTTCCACGGTATCACACTAGACAAGTAAGTGTTTTCCTCCTTTATACCTCTGACAAGAATGAGCTTTCACAAGTATAATCTAAATATCGATTTGATAATTGCGCACATAAACTGATAATAATAAAAACATTACCTCGTGTTCATACCAAAAATTATCAAAACACAACCTACTAGCCACATTTTGGATTATAAACAGACAATTTTAGGTGAAAACACAAAATTAGACCATATTTAATTGGTTATTTAAATAGTCAAGATGCAACGAAAACAATGTTCAGGAGTCGCATACCCGACCCTGTGTGACCAAGAGTGCCGGGGTCGCATATGCGGCCGCACAAGTGTAAAAATATTTATTTATTTTTAAATGAGAAAAATATCAAAACACTGAAAACAAATTGGGAAAAATCAGAAAAAATTAGGAAAAATAGGGGAAATCTCAAGGAGAGAAGGAACAATATATATAAAATACCTAAGGATATTTGGCTTCAACCTAACATCCAATTCATCGACGGCATTGCCTCATTGAAACCCCCGTCTACCACCAAACAACTTGGTATATTTTCATTGAATAACTTTAAAACTAATACAACTTTACAAGTGTACAACTGTACAAGGAAAACACTAATTGTGTAACACAAGTAGTATTGTAGTAGGTAGTAGCTAACTACTTGCGACCTTAGTCTACAGCAGAAATGTTTGGTCCTTGGTCCACTGAGGTACGTCAGAGTTAGGATCATCATCTACATCGTCGAAATCTTCTGAGTCATTTGGGTTCTCGTGATAACTCTCATCTTCCTCGGCTTCCTCATCGTCTGTACCCACGAATTCCTCATCTATGTCTCGAACTACTACCGCTGACGAAGTGGATGCCTCATGGTGATTTCTGAAGTTGAAGTCCTTTAAAGCAGTTTGTAGAATCCTGGAGGTCAGTGTTGTTACACAGCGCGGTCGGCCTCATGATGGTCCAAAAGTAGCCTCCTCCACATCTGCCTATGTCAGGTCATCTCCTGCGAAGACACAATCCTCTATTTCGACCAACCAAGGATGATCTTTCATCAAGTCATAATCTATGCTGACAAGGTCGTAGTAACCTGGTTTGTCCTTCCTCTCCATGGATTTGTCTCAACCTTTAGTTGTAGTTGACATAGACCAAATCGTTCAGCTTTTTCACATTAATACGATTCATTCTTTTGGTGTATATTTGCTCAAACACACTACAGTTTCTCACATCCGGAAGCTGAACAAGTTAGTCCCAAAACTTTTAGTGACATCTCCTTCAAAGAGCGGTTCCCCCCACTAACATCACTTCCATAATCAGACCACCAATCATTCTGTCTGTCTTCTTGCACCAATCCAATTGCCTAGAAATGTCATCTTGGTTTTCAGGGTTTGGAATCATCCTCTCCAGAACATCCAACCATCCTGGCAAGTGAGTGTCGATTGTCTTTGATCGGTTCTCTCAACCGAAAAATGTAGTAGGGTTCAAGAGAAAGCCGACGGAGTACAACGGACTTGACATTTGGTGCCCCAATCTTCTATCAATAACATCAATAACGGACTGGTATATATAGGATCTGAATTTGTAATTGTCCTGCAACTTCACATTCTCCATTGCATCATACAGGTAACTCATTGTTGGTTTCTTGTCACCATCCACTAGCCTAAGAACAGTCACCAACGGTTGGCTTATTTGTCTCCCTTTTCACTTTGGCATTCTTTTGCCAAAAAAATCTAGATCGGCGAACCCAACTACACAATGAAGGTCTTCAAAACTTGTCGTTTCACCCAAAGTGTCAAGTATGTGAATCGGGTGTTGGCAAGACGAATTAGATTTCCTTGGATGACTTTTTTCATCCTATCGTTTAGCTGAGATATGTTGACGATCTTCCGACCGGTAGTAACAGTCCTGATGTACAACTTGTCGATGTCTTCCAAGATCAAATCGATGCAATGAGCTACGCAAGGGGTCTGTAATACGACGACATTGTTTGTGATTACCTACGCCACATATTGCTCTCCAATTTCTCCCGCAACCTTGTCGATCAACTTAAACAAGTAGTCTGCAGTGTAAGAGTGAAAATATGCATCCAGACTTCAAAAACATGGAGCCTGAGGGGTTAGTTAGCTAAAAATCTTATTATGGTTCTACCACAAACATCAATCCACCCGTCAGTCATTATTGTACATCCATACATCTTCCAATTTGCCCTATATGAGTCTACAAGTGTTTTGGTTATAGCCATCTCCCTTTTCACACACAGTTTGACAACCATGTGTGGAGTCATTGGTTTTAAACCGGGCCCAAATTTGGAAGTTCGATCGATGACATCTTTAAATTTTTTGTATGAACATGCATTGAAAGACAAACATGCTTTATAAAAAAAAATCGCTCAAAGTTGGGTTACTTCTTTCCTCTCTTCTTTTTTGAAATGGTTTTATATGGTGGTTTGGGTGGGACCTCCTTCATTTTAGTCAATGACATCCTTGGGACGTCCACAACAAAAACGGTCTATTGGTCCATATTTCGATCGGTTCATTTGCCTCTTTCGAGGTTGAACCACGGGGCGTGGGGGCAGATGAACTACCACGACCGGAAACCAAACTGATGCCCCGGAACCCCTTCACATCATCTAAGTCTATAAATTCATCTACAATTACTTTTTCATTGTGATATGTTCTAGATTCGGCTTTCAAATTAAGTTCAATTTCTTCATGATAACTACTTGATGTATATGCACGTGGTTTGGCATTACTACTTTTCGGGTGAGCTATATGTTGTTTATACTTATTTATTCCACCACTACTGATAAATCTACATAGTTCACATACAAATTTTGATTTGTGTTCATTTTAAAGGTAATTGACGATTCTCTAACCTAAGTCGTTCAATTTTGTAGGACGAATGTTGTTAAATTCTTCATGATTCTTGAGAAACTCATTACCACTACGTCCACCCAAGCAATATTACACTAAAAGAGACTAAGAAAGTTGAAAAGAGTGCACTTGGATGGATGAGGAGGTAGCTTCGGAATCGAAATCGGCGAAATTTTGCTTCCGAAATCCACCCCACGATCACCAAATCCACCTTTCTTCCAACCAATTTTTCAAACTTCGAAGCTTGAGAAATGAGAACTTGGAAAATGGAGAGTGAGAGAGAATGAGAGGTGTGAGGATTAGAGATGGGGGGTATTTATAGTTTATAGGTTGTTTCAAGGGGGGAAATGCAAAATCCCCCCTGAATTTCGTGCTCCAACGAGTATATAACCGTTGGAGTTGTGCGGCCGCACATGTCGACTGTGTGCGTGCACTGTGCATCATACAGTGACGTTGGACCCAACGGCTAGTTGCCTAACCAGCCGTTGGGTCGCATATGCGGTGCACCAGTCGCACCCAATATGCGACCCCCCGGTGAGCCGCCGCACATTGAAACAATGAATGAAAATAATAACTCGAAAACTTCATTTCTTGATATAAACTAACATCTAACATTTTCTAAAAGTTGAGCTTAAATTTAAGTCTAGAGTAAAAGCATCTCTGCAGAGGTTCTAGATTAACAAATTATCAGTTATCACTCCTGTGAATTCTTAATCTCCTAATTCTGTCATATATAGCGTAAGTTATAAAATCTCTAAGAAATTATATTATCTTGTCAACATGCAGATCAAGTCAGTTGGGGGTGGCTTGTCATGCAGTAGCAAGGACACTATTTTGAGAACAGGTCACAAGTACGAAGCGCTGAACAGTCTCTCTGTCCAAAAAACACACAAGCAAAGGCCTCTTACAAATATACCCTCCCCAAACCCTAACAAAAAGGAAGTCTTGGACAGGCCCTATGGTGAAACTTGAGCTCCCAATATTGATTCCTACATGGCAAATATATTTCTGTCTAGCATTCCCAAACACAACACTACGTATCTAAATTTCTAAGCACGACAATTTTGACCCAAACGAGCATGAAAATTTGGATAATATATCTTAACAAAACTAACTTCGAATTTTGAAATACTAGTTCCCATAACTGGTACTAACAAAAAAAGACGAATAGCAAAAGGGATATATACATCCATCAGTAAATGAATGCTATGATATTAATAATCATTTTTTCTGATCGGTTATTAGTAATCAAATACCACACACAAGTTTATACGAATCATGTCTAGACGAAGAACCCATACTACATATGAGCTACAAAAATTAGTCTTTCCACGAGAACACAAACCACACACAAAAAACGCAAACCAAACCTAATCCCAATCCGATTTTCCACCAACAAGAGCAAAGACGCCACCTTTCCGACCTCAAGCCCTAATCGACCGACGAATTGAAGTAACTCCGCAGACCGAGACCAAAAAACAGCAATAAAGAAGCAACCCTAGAACCGAAATCTTCACGGAAAAATTACGAATTTTCGGTGGAAAAAATCAAGCTTAGATTCGGATTTTACGGGGAATTCAGGCTCGTGCGACGGGATTGGTTGAGCGGTACGTCTCGCCCTCCTTTTCCGTGGAGTTTTGGGGGCGATTCGGAGGAAGAGATTATTGGGTTTGGGGGTTTCGAGGGGAAAGCGTAAGAAAAACGGGAGTCGCGAAGGGAAGCTTGGGTTTGCCTTGGTAAATTGCAATGGTACACATTTCTTCTTCGTAATGTGAACGAGGGTCACCAGCATCCGTCACCACATCGATTCGGCGTGGTGGATTTGTGCTTCGGGATGCCACCAAGGATGAGCGCTTCCTTGGATTTTTTATAGTTTGTCTAATTCTTACAAACTGATTTGGATTTTGACAGTTAAGTTTGTATGGCCTTGACTTTTTTTACACAATCACAAACCCCGGATATTGTTAGAAATTGGTTTAAATTTGTTAAGGTAGAAACAAAGAAAAATAATCAACTGAAGCAGGATGCCGGTCGACCGAATTTATCAGACACTTTCAGAAGTGAAAAATGGTTTACCGATGTTAGACACCGTTCGATCAAATTTTTCAGGAATTTTTTGGAGTCCAGGAACGGTCAATCGAGAAGGTTGCGGGAGAGCTAGAGATAATCGTGGATCGGTCAACCGAATGAGATTCCGGTCGACCGAAATTATCAGGAATTGTTCCTGGTAATCGTTTTGGTCGACCAGTGGAGAAATTCGGACGACTGTTGCCCACAATTTGCAGGTTTTTCTGTACGACTTTGAGTCGAGTATTTAAGGGTTTCTTCGTCATTATTTGTATACAACGCATCATTATTATTTCCTTAAGAGAGATTAGGGTTAGATAGAGTTCTTGAAAGCTTTGGAGGACATATTGTCTCCAATCCCGTGTAATCTCGATTGTTTCTCTTGTTGGAAAAATGAAAGTAAACCCGCAGGAAACCGCCCCAAGGACGTAGGCACGTTGTCGAACCTTGTAAAACGTGTGTCGTGGTTGTTTCAAATGTGCATTTTGTCTATTGCTTGTTTCTTTCATCCTGTGTGTGTTTCGTTGCTTATTAAGTTTGGGAGAGAGACAGAAGTTAGTTTAATTCCGCAAATCAATACTCTTGTGATTCTGCTGGTGCATTTAATTTGTCATCTCGTACTAGTATTGTTATAATCTCTCCCAACAACTGGTATCAGAGCTTTGGTTGTTGCTAGAGATGGCAGAGGACGCAAGAAATTTCCGTGTGGAGAAATTCACCGGAAAAAGGAACTTTCCCACCTGGCAAAGAAGGGTTTGTGTGTTGATGTCTCAAATGGACGGACTACTAAATACTTTGGGGGATTGAGAAGAATAAGTTGTCGAACATGACCGATGAGAAGTGGGAAATGCTAAATCTCCAGGCGATAGGGATCATCGAATTGTGTTTTTCCGATGATATTTTCTTCGAGGAATCGTCGGCAACAGCGGTTGAATATTGGAAACTTCTGGAAAATAGGTTTATTAAGAAAAGTTTAGGCAACAAATTTAACATGAAGCATCAACTGTACACCCTTCGGATGAGGGAGAACACATTGATTGTTGATCATCTATCAATGTTCAACAAGCTTGTCTCAGATTTGACACAGTTGGGCGTCAAATTGGAAGATGGAGATAAAACAATGCTTTTGTTAACGTCACTGCCGGATTCATTTGAGAATTTGGTCAACATGATCACATATAGGAAGGTTTCGCTGGTGCTAGAGGAGGTCAAAGGCACGTTGATTTCTTTTGATGAGAGGAAAACTTCAACTTGTAGCTCTTTTGAGAAGGGTGAATGATTGATCGTTTCATCGAATGGAAGGGGTAGGACGAGCAACAAAGGAAGTAGAAACAATAGGGGCCGGTCGAAATCAAATGGGAGATCCTTTAAATATTTCTTCTGCAAGAAGACGGGTTACATAAAGCGTGACTGTAGAGTCTGTTAGTTTTGTGTTCTAAAAGTTATCTTTTGTTGATTGCTTTACATGTTATGTTTATGAATTGAATGTTATATATGACATTTTGTTCCATGAGTTTGATGTTTTATAGAAGTGTTCAGGAAGATGCTCTTGGTCTTGAGTCGTAGAACTCTATATGATAACAAACATGAAACTCTTTACAATCTTGGTAATTAACAAGGAACATTATTATACCATGAAAAGATTGTCGTATTGATTAAAGTACATTGTAGTTCTACAAATGTTGATAAAAGATTATCATTTAATAGCACGAGTGGGTGAAAGTTTTATGAAAGATTTCATACATTGAACATGACCTAACAAGTGAAAATTGTTGATTTTTTGCCTTAATCTATGTTTTGATGATTTAATCAACCTAATCTTAATTATAATCAATGTAGGGTAGCACACATATTGCATAACATATATATTGATTTGTGCTAACATCTACAGGTGATCAAGACTCAAGAAAGAAATGAATTCAAGTCAAGACATGTAGTCAAGCTATTGAAGACATGTAATTTTATATTTCTTTTGAGTCTCAGGAACTTTGTGTACTTGAGCATACAAGAGTTAAAAACTACTCACACACACTAAGTTCCTTATCAACGTCACACACAAAATCTCAGATCATTTGGACTGCAATAGGTCACCCAAACTTAGACCGGAGAACACTTAAAACCAAACCTGAATTGGCAGTGCAAATTCGGTCGACCGAACCACCTTCGTTCAACCGAATGATCATTTAACCAATAGTGTTTCAAACAACCCGACTGGTCGACCGTCTACACGTGTAATTTGACTGTTAGACTTGTCATATTATACCAACGATTGTTTTTCCCTAAACCCTAAAATACAAGTGATCATCGGTCGACCGTGGACCTTGTTTTGGTCAACCGAACATAAACATTTTGAAAATCCCCAAGTGCCTGTTATTTTTCGGTTGACCAACCCAACCTTTCGGTCAACCAATCCTAAACATTTTTTACCACCCCATACAGCCTGTTATTTTCGGTCGACTGAACCAACCATTTAGTTCGATCGTTAACTTAAAAGAACTTAAGTTATAGCCAATTTTCGTTCGACCATTCCCTGCTCGATTGACCGTTGTGTTTCTGGACTTTCCTGGACTTCATTTCCAGACGACCTCTGGTCGACCGTTAGACCCGATTTGGTCGACCGAACTTGCCCAGAATTGTGCCTTGTGATTTTCTGTTTTGTGTCTCTTACACAAACACTTACCATATTAATCACAACGGCTATAACACCTTAGAAGCTTATAAATAGATGTTACCAAGACACAATTTGTCAACTCTTACACTCCAAATTGTCAACTCTTACACTCCAAATTGTCATACACATCTAAGAGAAACTCCCAAGCTTTCAATCCCCCAATCCTACACTCTAAGCCTAAATTCCACACTTTTGATCATTGATATATCTTACTCAAAGTGTGCTCAAGAATCAGAGAGTGTTGTTCCACTCCACCACTGTTTTTCATAGAAACAAAGGTCTTGGTGAAAACCCAAGACACAAAGAGTATACACTTCGGTGAGAGCTCGAAGTGTGAGAAGAGGAGTCCAAGTTAGGCGAGGGTTGTTCTCTAGCTTGCTGTGTAGAGGCTTAATCTTGACTCGGAACAAGATTGATAGTGAAGACGTAGGCAGATCTCGAGGGAGATTGAGCAGAGCTTGCAAGAAAGAAAGTAGGTGGAAGGTCGAACCTCTATAAAAAAATTGTGGCGCCTTTGTAGTTTGCATTATCTTTACTTGTTTGTTTTTTTGTTTCCGTTGCATCTTTGACTGTTTAAACAAGTAGAGATTAACTTAAAAAGTGATTAGAATTAGGGTCATACACGATCCCACATTTGGTATCAGAGTCTTGTTAGCTATATTCACATACTTAACCATATTTTAGCATTACATCCACTTCTAATCATGTAGAGGGATTGTGCACCACTAGATCACATTTACTTAATGGGCATAATTATGATTATTGGAAGAATAGAATGAAAATATTCTTAATCTCAAATGACCTTAAGTATTGGATGTTTCTCCAAGTATATTATTCATGACATCATGAGATAAGGAATGAACACAAGTAATGTTATTTATAATATTGCTACAAGATTGTGTTTTGTAAAATGGTTACATTTTTATCTGTGTTGATTGAGTGACTATAATGTACAACTAGAGTACCACTTATAGTTTATGGCAATAAAATGTTTTATGTCATTACCAATCCAACCTGGATCCTTGATAAAGGTCACGCCAACTGAACGAGAAACAAGATAAGTATTTTACACATTTTATATGATGTGTTATATTTTCATATGATATGAAATTAAATGCATGTGATAAAATAATGAGATAAAGTGTTACATGTTGTAACATTTAATATGAGTTCATGAGATGTGTTCATAATATTATTTGGAGAAATGTAATGTATATTAGATTACATAATATTTATGACACATATTATGATAATGAATGTCACGTTGTCATGACATGAATTTGTAAAAGCTTAACTCTTTAATCAATCAATTAGGAACGGAATATGCAACTAATGGGTCATGGACTCATTAAACTCATCTTGGGGTTAGGGTTTACCCTAACTTGAACATATAAAACGAGAAGAGAAATGTAACTTGAGTAACAAGTTTTGAAGAAGTTCAAGAGGTTTTCAACCACCTTTCTTCTCTCCCAAGTTTTGTTGGGGCACATATTTTCATTCAAGAGTGATTGATGAAGGGAAGACTAGTAGATCTCTAGTAAGGTATTGAACTAGTCCTTGTTTGGTTCAAGGTGAACCTTAGAGGCAAAGGTGTGAAGAGTCTTCTAGTTGTCTAGAGAAATTCATTTTCACTAGACAAAGGTATGAAATCTAAATCCTGAAATTTCGATTCAGATATTTTTGCATAAGTGTAGATTAAATCTTTAATCTTGTATGCAAAATGTTTGATTGATTATTTGTTTAAAGTTAGCAATAGAGACGATCTGTATTGATGATTAAAGAGGACAAAATAAAAAAAATTACCTCTATAATCCTCATGAAATCCCAACAGAGCCTTCAAGGAGGCGCAGCAGAAGGGTAAAGCCGGGTATGATTCTGTCAGTATGGTGGAGGAATGGGACGAGGTAGACGTCCTCAGAGTTTGCGCTGCAGGTATCGACAAATCATCGACGGAATGGATTTTAGATACATGTGTAGGAATGTATATGGTCCTAATTATCTAATCAATTTTACGCTAATCTCTACTTAAACTAACAAGATTTGCAGCGGAAATAATAAAGACAAGTAGAGACTAGAAATATGCAAACCACACAATGCACGTGGGATTTTACAGAGGTTCGACCACCAGCCTACATCCTCTTTTGCAAGCTCTGCTCGACACTTCGAGCTCTGCTCACGTCTTCACTATCCGCTCCTCATTCCGGGATGAGAGACAATGTCTTTAAAATCTTCAAGCTCGCGAACAACCCTCACCAAGCTTGACTCCTCTTCTCACAACCTGAGAAATATCACTTTGGGCTTTCACTGAAGTCTTTATAAGTTGCCTCGGGCTTTCACCGAGACCTCTGCTTCTTTGACAACAAGGTTGAGTGGATCACACACTCTCTAACTTAAGCACACTTAGAGTATGATTGGAATTTGATCTAAAGTGTGGAAAGTTTGATTGGAGAGTAGGATTTAGGTAATCAAGGTTTGGGAGCTTTCTCTTAGATGTGTATGACAATTTAGAGTGTAAGAGTTTTTGAATTAAGTCTTGGTAACATCTATTTATAAGCTCCTAAGGTGTTATAGCCGTTGTGATTAATGTGGTAAGTGGTTTTGTAAGAAACACAAAATAGAAAAGCACAGGTCACAATTCTGGACACAATCGGAAGACAGAATCGGGCAAACCGGTTGATTGTTTCCTTAAGTTTAAGAAAACTTTCGAACAGTCAAGCGATCGGTCGAACCAACTTGGGCTATAACTCAAGTTCACTTAAGTGAACGGTCGAACAAAATCGTGGGTCGGTCTACCATTCATGGAGTTTTGGCCAGACAAAAGGTTCTAACTCAAGGAATGGTCTTGTTCGACCGAAAATTAACATGCACTTTGGGCTTCAAGAGAAGTCTACGTTCGGTCGACCGAGGTCTAGGGAACGATCGAGCGAAAACTTCCAGTAAGTTCTGGATGACCAAAAGTGTTTCATCCGGTCGATCGCTGGACATGCATCGGTTGACTAGTGGCCAAGAAATTTTGTGGTTTTGGAAAATTCAACCGTTGTATAAAACGACAAGTCTAACGGTCAAATGACACGTGTAGAAGGTCGAACAAAATGGTACAACCGGCCTACCAGTACAACACTATAGGCTAACAGAAATAACTAACCCAATCGATCGAACTGAGAACATGTTCGGTCGACCGATTGGCACGGGCAGATTAGATTTAGGTTTAAGTATTTTCCGGTCTAAGTTTGGGTAACCTATTGAAGTCCAATTGATTTGAGATTTTGTGTGTGACTTCTATAAGGAACTTAGTGCGTATGTGATTAGATATTTATTCTAGTATGCTCAAGTATACACAAGTTCCTAAAACTCAATTACAAGTAAAATTACATGTCTTCAAAAGCTTGATTACATGTTGTTTGAATATTTTAAAATAACCGCAAGTGCATGGCCGCATTGAAGCAGTGACAAATACGGGTCGATCCACAGGGAGGTGTGTTGACTCTGGTTTGTTCGAAGGCAAGTGGGAAAAAAAGGGAAGAAGTTGTGACTACGCTAAAGTAACTACGTTAAGCTAGCACGAAACAAACAAAGAAGATAAAAGCATGAGACAAGATAAAATTAAACTAAGTGACCAATACAAGAAAGCTGGAAATCAGAAATGGAAAACCCCTAAGGGGTGAGTGTGTGCACACATGTAATAAGATGGTGAAGAATGCATTCAATATGCACAAATGTAGGTAGTGTTTTCATGTATAGGAAGTGTTTAAATGTTGTGGCAAAACCTGTCAGTCCATTCACTAACCTAGTTGATTAACATTCACATATACAAGTTGGTTATTTCAGAACCTAAACAAACATGAGAGGTGTCTAATATTTGTGGCAAAACTCATCAAGTGAAGTGTTCTACTCTAAACAAGTAAGCATACATTCACATTTATCAAGCATTCATTTCCATTCTTTAATATGTATGAACATCATATCCACCCCCAAAGGGGGATGGAACTACTCACTAATCATTACACTACAAACTACATTAACAAAACAAAACATTCTAATGAAAGACAATTAAACTAAGCAAACAAGAAAATATTGAAGAAGCTAAATGAAAGGAAACTAAACTAAAGAAGCATCCAAGAATTAAAAGACATGACAATATTAAAAGAAACTAATAAAATTATTTTATTAACATGACTCACATTGCAAGTGTCATTCTTCTTCACCTTGAGTTTTTACTTCAAGGTTTTTAGTTCATGTAGAGAGAATGCCACCAAGAAATGAGTGAATGCAAATGAGGAGGAAGAGTTCTATTTATAGGAATGAAAAAAGATAATCGGGGATAATCCCCCAGTATTGGACTAATGAAACCTTCCCATAATACACATAACTCATGTCCTGGAGAAACTGGGTCGAATTCGGAGACAAACAGACTGCTAATTGGCGGTCACTTTTTCCCGAATCCGACCCATTTTCGGATATGTTTTTTAGTTCTTCAATTCTTCACATGGGGTGCACTCGGTTCGGTTATTGGAGTGTCGACCCGAATCTAATTGCCAAAATACTCATCATGATGGTGTGGAGTTTTTTGATTTTCACATTGGCCCTTCAGTTACGTAGTATTGATTTTCACATTAGTCCATAAGTCTTGCAACTTAGTCTTTTTTCTTGCTTTTAGGTCATTTTATGCCTCTTCTCCTCAATCCTGTTTATTTCCTGAAACTAAAACATAAAACTCGTTACGTAGCATTGTTTAGGTTCAAAATAATAGATATAAGACACAAATGAATGCATGAAATGATGTCAATCACATGTCTTGACTTGAATTCTTTTTCTTCATTGAGTCTTGATCACGTGTAGATGTTAGCACAAAGCAATATATGTTATGCATAATGTGTGCTACTCTACATTAGATTGTGATTAAGATCATGTCGATTAAATCATCAAAACATGGATTAATGCCTAAAAGCCAGCAACAGGAGCATCAAATCACGTGCCCCGTTAGAGAGTGATTTACATCCTATGAACCACTCAAAGAATGAATTGTTGTTATGGGCAACGATGCACCAAGCACTACTGTCAGAATCGGTTCCATATAGTTTAAGATGTTCGATGGATGCATTCGAACGTTGAAGGGAGTTTTTTTTTCATCATGTTCCGAAGTTGAAGAAGAATCTGATATCTCTAGGATAGTTGGATACTCTCGGATGGAGATGGTCCGGTGAGGACGGAAATGTCAAGGTCACTCATGAATTGATGACAGTGATAAAAGGAACCAAGGTGGGCAATTTGTATTGGATGCAGGGAAATGCAGTAGCAGGAAAAGGTGCAGTAAGTGTTGCACAAGACAACGAAGACAACACCATCCTTTGGCATATGAGGCTTGGTCATATGTCGAATAAGAGTTTGTGTGAGTTACACAAACAAGGTTTGTTGAAGGGTGTAAAGAGTTGCAAATTTGATTTTTGTAAATATTATGTCTTCGGGAAACAGCATAAGATTCGATTCAAGACGGCTATCCACAAGACAAAAAACATATTGGAGTATGTGCACTCAGACGTCTGGGGACAAACACTGGTTCGGTCAAAAGGTGGAGCCGAATATTTCGTCACATTCATTGACGACTTCTCAAGGAAGGTATGGGTTATTTTCTGAAAAATAAATATGATGTGTTTGAGAACTTTAAAGCATGGAAGACTCAGGTAGAGAAAAGTACGTGAAAATCTGTTAAGTACTTGAGGACAGATAATGGAGGTGAATACACCTCAAAGGAGTTCATTCTATTCCGTGAAGAAGAAGGCATCACGAGGCATTTCACTACACCGCGAAGTCTAGAACATAACATGGTAGCTTAAAGGATGAACATGATTGTGTGAACGGGCTAGAAGCATAATGCTACATGCAAATTTGTCCAAGATTTATAGGCTGGGGCAGTTGATCTGGCTTGCTATTTGGTAAATGTCACACCATTATCGTCACATGAATTAAAAACACCTCAGAATGTGTGGACGAGTGAGCCATATGATTATTCAAGGCTGAGAATATTTGGATGCAAAACATATACATTGGTTGATGAGACAACATTCGAAACTAGATTTGAAATTGAAGGAATGTATTTTCCTTGGTTACGATAGGTCAGTTAAAGGATATAAGCTTTGAGATCTAATGGACAAGAATGTTCTCTTGAGGAGTAATGTAGTCTTTGATGAGACGAGATTACTCAAAAGCCTTGAGGAGAAAGAGCAGAAAGATAGTTCCATGCAGGGGGACGAAACTGAAGTAATGGTCACAACTTCAGAGGGTGAATCAAATAAAGAAGTTCACCATGAAGAATTGACTCACGTTTAGAGTAAGGGCTTGAGCAGGAGAGCTTTGGAGGACATATTGTATACAATCCCGTGTAATCTCAATTGCTTCTCTTGTTGGAGAAGCGGAAAATGGAAAGTAAACCTGCAAGAGACCCCCAAGGACGTAAGCACATTGCCGAATCTTGTAAAACGCGTGTGTCGTGGTTGTTTCAGGTCTGCGTTTGTCTATTGCTTGTGTTATTTCATCTTGTGTGTTTTTTGTTGCTTATTAAGTTTGGGAGAGAGACAAAAGTTAGTTTAATTTTGTAAATCAATATTCTTGTGATTCCGCTAGTGCATTTAATTAGTCGTCTCGTAGTAGTATTGTTAGAATCTCTCCCAACATATACTAATAATCTAACATGACACACAACCACAATGTCGTAAATCTAAGAATTTGATTCTAAGTGCATGTGGAGGGGGCAACATCTCCATGTTCACGATGACCCAATCACACCTTTATCTAAAAAACCACCTCATATATTTAGGTCTCATGCAGTCGGTAGTAAAAATAGTCATGCATGGCTACAAGTTGTGAAATATATTTAGGTCTTATCTTTGGGTCGATTATTATGGGATTAATGGTTTATTGACATAGGTTGAGCATTGCAACCTCAAACTACATTCTTCTTGCACAAGTCCGCTCATAAATGTAGTTCAAAAATAACTATGTTCACATGTATCCCATGACCGACTAAGTACTAAGTACCTGAACCTTACCCATGAAGATGACACCTTTCACTTCATCTACTCATTGTGTACGCACATTAACAGTTTCATCCCGCTTTCTAGTTGCATCTTTAAATCTCCCCATAAAGCATTTAGAGCACCACACATCGAGAAACAATGTTTCAGAGCCAACTCCTTTCTTTATCACAATAAAAGACTCTAATACACAAACTTCGAGATTATATAAACACTACTCGTGGAGACAAGTTCCTCTCTCTCTAGTTGCTAAACCCGTAACTTAACCAACTCTAGCCCTCCATTCAACTAGTCTCTGTCATTGGGAGTTCTTTTTCAACTCTCAAGCATCTCAACTCATGCTCGAGTTCTTTCCTCACATGGGATCAACTTACACTCAAGGCGTACTCTCTCCCCTAGGGCACCTTGCCCCCTTGGAGTAGCTTTTCACAACTTGATTATTTATTCTTCTATCTGTAGAGTTGAATGTTACATGCATATCGACCCAAGACCTCCACAACTTGATACATAATAGGTCACCTTCCCATTAACTTTGTCCACTCCAGTATCATGCATATCATGTTGTAACCACTTTCGGCTTACTTCAACCCTCACATGAATCGCCCCCATATACGAGTATCACACTACCTAAACCAAGCTTTTGAGCCACATCTTGCTTGTATTCAGTGTTAGAACACTTTAACACAAATCCCCGTTTGGTGCGTTATACATGCTCAACTTAAAGGGTGTGGCAACTACCTTGGTCTTGTTTGCCCTTGAAGTTATATAAAGTCAGTCATAGAAAGTCACTAGATGATTTAAATAGGAATTTTGACACTCGAGTTTTGACGACCAAACAAGAATAAGAATTTCAGGGTTTCATGAACCTCTCATTCTCAGCGCACCACTTTATTGAGGGAAGGAGAAGCTAACGAAGATGACTTTGAGTACTTTCATGCATATGTCCGACGGAAGGAAATGTTGGCTTTTAGGTCTTAATGTATATTAATTTTGACGATTAATCAAACTAATCTTAATCAATCAACATAGTCAATCAAAGTGGACAAACATTATTTCATAGATTGCATATATACTTGTATACTTGCAATCATCTTAATAGGTTGATCAAGATTATCAAAGACAATGAGCGTTGGGACAAAGGTTCAAGACTCGTAATACACTCAAGGATGAAGACTTGTAATTTTTCATTTATTGAGTCCATAATATTAAATGTAAACTTGAGCATTAAAATTCTGTCCCGATCACGTTCGGTCAACTGAACCCCTAAGGAAAAATTGAAACTTTCCCATCAGTAGAAGTTAGGTTGCTATCTGGAATTGTCCAGTCGAACGACTGAAAGGCATTCGGTCGACTGAAATGCCTTAAGACTGGTTTTGGATTTGGCTCCAACGATCATATCTGAATTTTGCCTAAGAGTCCAAGTTGACTTGTCCATTTTCGGACGACCGATCTCCTATCGGTCTACCAATTCTTTCTTGGCCTTGTCGCACAACGACTATTTACCTGTGGCATGTGACTGTTGTATTCAACGAATATTTGAGGCATAACTGTCAGCGCAAAACGCACGCTAACTTCGGTCATCGGAGTAGCCAACGGTCTGGCGAACCCGTTGAATCAGAGCCCGACCAATCCTTACTGTCCACCTTGGAACGGTGAACCGAACGCAATTCGGTGAACTGAACTTAAATAGGTCAAAAAAAGAGAAGTTACCAAAGTTGTTAAACGGTGATCTGAATCCTATTCGGTCAACCGAATGCTTCATTCTGACCAAGCCAACTATCTTCTTTCGAACTACCATTCCTTAAACGGTCGACCGAACCTGCCTAGAAATCTACCCCAACTTAAATCACATTATTGCTTCTCATTCGTCCAAATCTCACCAACTCCCAAATGGCTAGTAGAGCTTGAAAACTCATAAATAGGGTCTTATATCTTTGTTTTAATATTCTTGAATACTCCATATTGATCTATACTTAGTGCATCTCCAAACTCTCCTTCTTCTACACTCAAAGTCTAACTTCACAACTTGCATATTAATTACATATCTATATCCAAGTGTGCTCAAGTTAGAGTATTTAGTTAGATTGTGATTGTAACATCCCCGGACATCGGAAAATTTAAACTTTTAAAATCAAGGGAAACACATGGATAAAATACTGAAAGCAATACCCAAATACATAAGGTGCACCATATTACATAAGAGTTTGTCAAAAGAGTGATTACATCGGAATACAAAATACATAAAACATGCAATCACGACAACCTAAATAGGTAGACGACAGGATCCAGTCCCAAAGTGCAATCTCCCTCGGTCACCACCCGCCGGAACCTAACGCGGTCCTGAAAAAGATGCAACAACAATGCCTGAGTTTCCATAAGGAAACCCCGTATGACAAGCTCACCTATATGCCCTAACATACTAGTATAGCATGGCATGGAATACAAAGCAGTAAACATCCACAAGGGTAAAACCGGACATCCGTCCTGCAATCGTTCCCGCTGCCACACAGGCCCCGCGGTCTACAATCGCCACCGCTGCCACACAGGCCCCGCGGTCCGCAACATCGTCGTCGCCACACAGGCCGCATGGTCCAACAACCACCGGTACCACACATGCCACACAGTCAAACAACACCGCCGCCACAGGCCGCACGGTCCAACATCGGGTCCCCGTAGAGACCTACCGTAGGCACATACGGTCTAACGGACAGTACGCAACACATCCCCACACGCGACTACACAAGCCAAGGGATCGGTGAGGAGGCGTTTGCACTTCCGCGCAGGTAGAATCAGATCTGAAAACATCGTGGTCCACCACTACACCAACAGAGCCATCGCTCAGGTCGATCCATCAACCGGCGCCACACAGACAGCACGAGATATCACTCAATAGATGCCCAGTCGAGCTACCTGCCGGAACACATCATCGGCAGTCCATCGCCGCAACCACACAGGCTACGCGCGATCCTCCCTGCCGCCACACATGCCGCACAGGGGCCCTACCGCCGCCACACAAGCCGCACGACACGTGCAATCACTGCCATCAAGGCCAGTCGAACATATCCGCCACACACAGGCCAGACAATCGACAGATCCGAACCGAAGTCCGCAGGGTCAACGAGCTCCACGTGCAACACCAACTCCGACTCCAAACGAGCAGGGTCGCGACCTCCATCGCCGTCAATAGGCCGGTACCCCTCTGGACCTCCGTCGCCAATCCTGGCCGGTAGTCACTGTGCCTCCGTAGCCATCGGTCGGTAGTCACTCCACCCGTCAGCAGTTGCGTGTTGCTGAAGCAATGGGATCCATAATCCCTCAGGCTGCTACTCTAACGCGAGTCAAACGATCCACCTGATTTGTCACGATCCATACATGGAGGTGACGCGTTCCGGACACCCACACTCTTCCACACGGCGGTCCCTGGGCAGGCACGCGTAACGCGCCCACCGTCACCTCCCGACTCACGCACAAGGCGAGGACACGGGTTTCCGTGGACAGAGTTGGCATCCTAAGCGGAACTAGGAATTTAGTCCTGTGCAAAAAAGATCGACCGAAAGAGACACTTGGTCGACCGTTTCCTCAAAGGGAATCGGTCGACCGCTGTGACAACCGGTCGACCGCTTCCATAAGGGAAATCGGTCGACCGAAAGTGACAGCTCGGTCGACCGCTTCCACAAGGGAATCGGTCGACCGAAGCGTCTGCAACGGTCGAACTATTTGCGCAACACAAAATCCAACGGTCTACCGAAGGTCTAAAACCGGTCGACCGAACGAGGTCAAAATCTGGAGTCTGGTCAACATCAAAATCCAATCTATCGGTCGACCGACGCAGGGGTCTCGGTCGACCGAAAACTTACAGGGTCAACTTAATATTTTCTACGTCATCAACGGTCGACCGAAAACACTAGCATCCTACCGGTACACTCAAGTTCCGGTCGACCGACACAAGGACCCGGTCGACCGAAACACAACAGACATGCAAATAACACTACGTTCGGTCGACCGACAGACGTCTTCAACCTCGTGCCAGCCGAGATTTCGACGCCCAAACTTTTCGCCTTCGAGGCCTCCGACCTCCCGCGACCTACAAAAACCTCACCCCAACGTGGGTGATCACTATAGGCCCCTAATGCAAGAACTTGGCATACCTTCTCTTTGAAGATCGACGAGGAACACCGGAGCTCACCGCCTTGCTTGCCTCCGACGATCACCACCTCGCACTGAGCTCTCCACCGGTCTCACTCAACGCACCCACGTTCACCACCGGAGCTCGCGTGCAACAGGAGAGGAAGAGAGTGTTGGCTTTTTGGCCTTAATCTAGGTTTTGATGATTTAATTAACCTAATCTTAATTATGATGATGTAGAGTAGCACACATATTGCATTGCATATATATTGCATGTGCTAACCTCTACAGGTGATCAAGACTCATGGAAGGAAGGAAATCAAGTCAAGATTTGTAATAAAGCTAAATGAAGACTTGTAATCTTGATTTTATTTTGAGTCTTAGGAACATGTGTAAATTGAGCATACAAGAGTTAAAAACCAATCACATACACAATAGGTTCCCTATAGAAGTCACACAAGAAATTTCACATTATTTGGACTTCATTAGATCACCCAAACCTTAGTCGGAAATCACTTATAAACTTAAACCCAGATTTCCTGTGTGAACCGGTCGACCGAACCAGTTCTCAGTTCGACCGGTTTATAACAGACTCTCCACAGTGTTTTTACCGAACTCTACCGGTCGACCGGTTCTACCTTTTCGGTCGACCGATCCCGGATTTTAATATGACCGTTTTTCTTGTCGTATTCCTATAACGGTCGTATTCGTATAAAACAAAACTTAACCCCAAAATACATTCGGTAACCGGTCGAACGAAGACCTTGTTTCGGTCGACCGGTTCAACATATTTTCAGAAACAAAATTCCCTGCTATCGGTCGACACATTTCTCGTTCGACCGATTGACCTTTGTCTCAACCGAATCCCCTTATCGGTCGACCGCCCCATACTTTGGTTCGACCGATTCACTTAAGTAGAGTTAAGTTCTAGCTCGTTTGTCCGACCGAATATTCTTTTGTTCGACCGTTCTCTTTGAAATCAAGTTAACGGTCGACCGGTTTACTAGTTTCGGTCGACCGGTTCTGGACAGATTTGCAGCCCGATTTTCTGCTTTGTGTATCTTGCACAAAACCCAATCAAATCTATCCCCAACGGCTAGAATACCTTAGGAGCTTATAAATAGAGGATCAAGACTTGTTGTTAACACAACTCTCAAACTCCAATTGTCCCAATACATTAGAGAGAAACCTCAATCCTCAAAGCTCCCAATTCTACACTCTTTAAGCCTAAACTTCACACATTTGATCATATACTCATCCTACTCAAAGTGTGCTCAATTAGAGAGTGAATCCCACTCAGTTACAAGAGTTGTCAAAAGAAGCAAGGACTTCGGTGAAAGCCCGAAGTGTCCCTCTCGGATTGTGAGAGGAAGAATTCAAGCAAGCGAGGGTTGTTCGCGTTGCTTGTGGTGTAAAGGCGTTCTCTCCCGGCCCGGAACGGGGAGTGGTTAGTGAAGACGTAGGCGGAGCTCGCGGAGTCGAGCGGAGTCTACAAGAGAGGACTAGGACCCGGGTGGGGTGCCGAACCTCTATAAAAACGTCGAGTCTCTTTGTGGTTTGCATTTTCTGTTAATTTCCCTACTTGTTTTTAAATTTGTTTCCGCTGCATTTATTGTTTGATTAGTTAGGGATTAGCTTAATAGTGATTAGTGGACCCATAACCCACACGATCTTACATTTGGTATCAGAGCCTTGTTAGCTAAATTTCATTACTTTACCGTAATTTTAGCATGGCTTCAACATCTAATCACTTAGAGGGTTTATGCACCACAAGGCCTCCTTTGCTTAATGGGTCAAATTATGATTATTGGAAAAATAGAATGAAAATCTTTTTAATATCAAATGACCTTAAGTATTGGAAGTTTATTCAAAATCCATACATACCCCCAAATGAAGATGATTTAGATTCTCTATCTAGGGCTCAAATGAAAGAAATTGAAATGAATTCAAAAATTATGAATATTCTTTATTGTGGCCTTAATGAGGGAGAATACAATAGAATTAGGGGATGTGAAAGTGCAAATGAAATATGGCATAGGTTACAAATGCATCATGAGGGTGATAGCAAAACCAAAGAAACTAGGATAAGTCTCCTCGTGCATAAATATGAAATATTTTCTATGCAAATCGGTGAGAACATAAGCGACATGAACACTCGCTTCACCGATATTACTAACTCTCTTTTGATTCTTGGAAGAAGGATAAATGAAGGAGAGATGACTCGAAAATTCCTCCGGTCATTGAGCAACGATTGGGAAGACAAGGTCGTGGCAATCGAAGAATCGCACGATCTTTCAAAATTGAAGATGGAGGAACTCATTGGAAATCTCATGGCCTATGAGCTCCAATTGAGTCATCGAAGAGAGAAGGAAGCATCAAAGAAAAACTCCGTGGTGGCATTACATGCAAATTTTGATGAGCCAAGGAGGGTGGAAGAAGAGGACATTGAGGTCCTTGCCCAAGACTTCTTCAAATACCTCAAGAGGGATAAAGGAGAAAAGAATGAAAGAAGAGGTAGAAGAAGTGAGAAAAGAGAAAAAGAAAAAGAGAGGGAGGAGAGTGAAAATGAGAGAAGAGAAGGGGAGAAGAAAAAGGAGAGAAGGGAGAGGAGAAAAGAAAAGGAGAAGAGCAAGAGAAGAGAAAGGAAGGAGGAAGCACACAAGGCTACATGGGATGATTCTTCATCACCATCATCATCGTCTTCTTCCTTGCAAAGTAGAAGAGAAGTGGCTCACTCATGCTTCATGGCTATTGAAGATCAAAGTGAGGTAGATTCTAACTCTTGTTCTAGTAATTCATGCTCAACTAAGTCTTATTATAGTGATAGCTCAAACTCTAGTGCAAATAATGAAAATTATACACATGATGAGCTTCAAAATGCATTTCATGATTTAGTTAAACAATATGAGATCATTTGTGAAAAGAACAAAAATGCTAGAAAAACTATAAATGATCTCAAATGCCAAATTGAATTAATCATGAATGAAAAGAATGAGGTGATTGCTAGACTTGAATCAAATGAATCATCACTTGCTAGTCTAAGTAAAACACCCATTGTTGATGAACATGTAGATCTTAAAGTTTCAAATATGCAATTAAGAAAAGATCTAGAAATGTTCACTAAAGGAACAAAAATGCTTGATATGCTTTTAGGTAGTCAAAGACAATCCTTAGCTAAACATGGTTTAGGATACAATGTTCAATTAAAAAACCATGTATCTCATACTACATTAAATGGCAAGCATTTATTTGTTAAGTCTACTTCCTCAAGTGTATGGGCACCCAAAACCAAAATGGTTTGGATCCCAAAAGCTAATGTTCAAGGACCCAAAGTAGTTTGGGTACCTAAGTCTACACTTGTAGGAGCTTGAGGAGGAAATTGGTGGTGACCGGGTGAGCCAAAGCGTCGAATTCGAATCCGGTTGCATCACCAAATGAGATTGGAGCTAATCAAGATTCAAGTTTGGTATAAATTTCTATCCTTGAAATTTCTGAAAATTTAGCTCTAATCTAGTTTATATGCTTAATTGTCATATCTTTAGAATTTCAATTCATTGAAAATCATTATCCCTATTCATTGCAAATCATTTATCACATCCATTGATTCTAAATGTCAAATTTTAAATGGATGTTAGAATAAGGCTTAAGTTGAAACTTAAATGAACTTAACTTGAATCATACTCATTGTTTCCATTTAGCCTTATTGATAGGGGGAGCTTAAATGTTATATCTTTTATTAGAGTAATGAAGTGCAAAATTTAGGGGGAGCAACTTCATTACAAGACATCCAAATGCTATGCTTAAAGTCTTAAATAATTATTATTTTTGATGGATGTCAAAGGGGGAGAGATAATTAAGGGGGTAACTTGGAATTTGACATAAAATTGAACAAAAACTATGCACACCCATAGGGGGAGCATTAATATGCATAGTTTACATATACAAATTCCATGTATTTAGATAGAATTAAGATATAGGTTGCCATCATCAAAAAGGGGGAGATTGTTGGCTTTTTGGCCTTAATCTAGGTTTTGATGATTTAATTAACCTAATCTTAATTATGATGATGTAGAGTAGCACACATATTGCATTGCATATATATTGCATGTGCTAACCTCTACAGGTGATCAAGACTCATGGAAGGAAGGAAATCAAGTCAAGATTTGTAATAAAGCTAAATGAAGACTTGTAATCTTGATTTTATTTTGAGTCTTAGGAACATGTGTAAATTGAGCATACAAGAGTTAAAAACCAATCACATACACAATAGGTTCCCTATAGAAGTCACACAAGAAATTTCACATTATTTGGACTTCATTAGATCACCCAAACCTTAGTCGGAAATCACTTATAAACTTAAACCCAGATTTCCTGTGTGAACCGGTCGACCGAACCAGTTCTCAGTTCGACCGGTTTATAACAGACTCTCCACAGTGTTTTTACCGAACTCTACCGGTCGACCGGTTCTACCTTTTCGGTCGACCGATCCCGGATTTTAATATGACCGTTTTTCTTGTCGTATTCCTATAACGGTCGTATTCGTATAAAACAAAACTTAACCCCAAAATACATTCGGTAACCGGTCGAACGAAGACCTTGTTTCGGTCGACCGGTTCAACATATTTTCAGAAACAAAATTCCCTGCTATCGGTCGACACATTTCTCGTTCGACCGATTGACCTTTGTCTCAACCGAATCCCCTTATCGGTCGACCGCCCCATACTTTGGTTCGACCGATTCACTTAAGTAGAGTTAAGTTCTAGCTCGTTTGTCCGACCGAATATTCTTTTGTTCGACCGTTCTCTTTGAAATCAAGTTAACGGTCGACCGGTTTACTAGTTTCGGTCGACCGGTTCTGGACAGATTTGCAGCCCGATTTTCTGCTTTGTGTATCTTGCACAAAACCCAATCAAATCTATCCCCAACGGCTAGAATACCTTAGGAGCTTATAAATAGAGGATCAAGACTTGTTGTTAACACAACTCTCAAACTCCAATTGTCCCAATACATTAGAGAGAAACCTCAATCCTCAAAGCTCCCAATTCTACACTCTTTAAGCCTAAACTTCACACATTTGATCATATACTCATCCTACTCAAAGTGTGCTCAATTAGAGAGTGAATCCCACTCAGTTACAAGAGTTGTCAAAAGAAGCAAGGACTTCGGTGAAAGCCCGAAGTGTCCCTCTCGGATTGTGAGAGGAAGAATTCAAGCAAGCGAGGGTTGTTCGCGTTGCTTGTGGTGTAAAGGCGTTCTCTCCCGGCCCGGAACGGGGAGTGGTTAGTGAAGACGTAGGCGGAGCTCGCGGAGTCGAGCGGAGTCTACAAGAGAGGACTAGGACCCGGGTGGGGTGCCGAACCTCTATAAAAACGTCGAGTCTCTTTGTGGTTTGCATTTTCTGTTAATTTCCCTACTTGTTTTTAAATTTGTTTCCGCTGCATTTATTGTTTGATTAGTTAGGGATTAGCTTAATAGTGATTAGTGGACCCATAACCCACACGATCTTACATTTGGTATCAGAGCCTTGTTAGCTAAATTTCATTACTTTACCGTAATTTTAGCATGGCTTCAACATCTAATCACTTAGAGGGTTTATGCACCACAAGGCCTCCTTTGCTTAATGGGTCAAATTATGATTATTGGAAAAATAGAATGAAAATCTTTTTAATATCAAATGACCTTAAGTATTGGAAGTTTATTCAAAATCCATACATACCCCCAAATGAAGATGATTTAGATTCTCTATCTAGGGCTCAAATGAAAGAAATTGAAATGAATTCAAAAATTATGAATATTCTTTATTGTGGCCTTAATGAGGGAGAATACAATAGAATTAGGGGATGTGAAAGTGCAAATGAAATATGGCATAGGTTACAAATGCATCATGAGGGTGATAGCAAAACCAAAGAAACTAGGATAAGTCTCCTCGTGCATAAATATGAAATATTTTCTATGCAAATCGGTGAGAACATAAGCGACATGAACACTCGCTTCACCGATATTACTAACTCTCTTTTGATTCTTGGAAGAAGGATAAATGAAGGAGAGATGACTCGAAAATTCCTCCGGTCATTGAGCAACGATTGGGAAGACAAGGTCGTGGCAATCGAAGAATCGCACGATCTTTCAAAATTGAAGATGGAGGAACTCATTGGAAATCTCATGGCCTATGAGCTCCAATTGAGTCATCGAAGAGAGAAGGAAGCATCAAAGAAAAACTCCGTGGTGGCATTACATGCAAATTTTGATGAGCCAAGGAGGGTGGAAGAAGAGGACATTGAGGTCCTTGCCCAAGACTTCTTCAAATACCTCAAGAGGGATAAAGGAGAAAAGAATGAAAGAAGAGGTAGAAGAAGTGAGAAAAGAGAAAAAGAAAAAGAGAGGGAGGAGAGTGAAAATGAGAGAAGAGAAGGGGAGAAGAAAAAGGAGAGAAGGGAGAGGAGAAAAGAAAAGGAGAAGAGCAAGAGAAGAGAAAGGAAGGAGGAAGCACACAAGGCTACATGGGATGATTCTTCATCACCATCATCATCGTCTTCTTCCTTGCAAAGTAGAAGAGAAGTGGCTCACTCATGCTTCATGGCTATTGAAGATCAAAGTGAGGTAGATTCTAACTCTTGTTCTAGTAATTCATGCTCAACTAAGTCTTATTATAGTGATAGCTCAAACTCTAGTGCAAATAATGAAAATTATACACATGATGAGCTTCAAAATGCATTTCATGATTTAGTTAAACAATATGAGATCATTTGTGAAAAGAACAAAAATGCTAGAAAAACTATAAATGATCTCAAATGCCAAATTGAATTAATCATGAATGAAAAGAATGAGGTGATTGCTAGACTTGAATCAAATGAATCATCACTTGCTAGTCTAAGTAAAACACCCATTGTTGATGAACATGTAGATCTTAAAGTTTCAAATATGCAATTAAGAAAAGATCTAGAAATGTTCACTAAAGGAACAAAAATGCTTGATATGCTTTTAGGTAGTCAAAGACAATCCTTAGCTAAACATGGTTTAGGATACAATGTTCAATTAAAAAACCATGTATCTCATACTACATTAAATGGCAAGCATTTATTTGTTAAGTCTACTTCCTCAAGTGTATGGGCACCCAAAACCAAAATGGTTTGGATCCCAAAAGCTAATGTTCAAGGACCCAAAGTAGTTTGGGTACCTAAGTCTACACTTGTAGGAGCTTGAGGAGGAAATTGGTGGTGACCGGGTGAGCCAAAGCGTCGAATTCGAATCCGGTTGCATCACCAAATGAGATTGGAGCTAATCAAGATTCAAGTTTGGTATAAATTTCTATCCTTGAAATTTCTGAAAATTTAGCTCTAATCTAGTTTATATGCTTAATTGTCATATCTTTAGAATTTCAATTCATTGAAAATCATTATCCCTATTCATTGCAAATCATTTATCACATCCATTGATTCTAAATGTCAAATTTTAAATGGATGTTAGAATAAGGCTTAAGTTGAAACTTAAATGAACTTAACTTGAATCATACTCATTGTTTCCATTTAGCCTTATTGATAGGGGGAGCTTAAATGTTATATCTTTTATTAGAGTAATGAAGTGCAAAATTTAGGGGGAGCAACTTCATTACAAGACATCCAAATGCTATGCTTAAAGTCTTAAATAATTATTATTTTTGATGGATGTCAAAGGGGGAGAGATAATTAAGGGGGTAACTTGGAATTTGACATAAAATTGAACAAAAACTATGCACACCCATAGGGGGAGCATTAATATGCATAGTTTACATATACAAATTCCATGTATTTAGATAGAATTAAGATATAGGTTGCCATCATCAAAAAGGGGGAGATTGTTGGCTTTTTGGCCTTAATCTAGGTTTTGATGATTTAATTAACCTAATCTTAATTATGATGATGTAGAGTAGCACACATATTGCATTGCATATATATTGCATGTGCTAACCTCTACAGGTGATCAAGACTCATGGAAGGAAGGAAATCAAGTCAAGATTTGTAATAAAGCTAAATGAAGACTTGTAATCTTGATTTTATTTTGAGTCTTAGGAACATGTGTAAATTGAGCATACAAGAGTTAAAAACCAATCACATACACAATAGGTTCCCTATAGAAGTCACACAAGAAATTTCACATTATTTGGACTTCATTAGATCACCCAAACCTTAGTCGGAAATCACTTATAAACTTAAACCCAGATTTCCTGTGTGAACCGGTCGACCGAACCAGTTCTCAGTTCGACCGGTTTATAACAGACTCTCCACAGTGTTTTTACCGAACTCTACCGGTCGACCGGTTCTACCTTTTCGGTCGACCGATCCCGGATTTTAATATGACCGTTTTTCTTGTCGTATTCCTATAACGGTCGTATTCGTATAAAACAAAACTTAACCCCAAAATACATTCGGTAACCGGTCGAACGAAGACCTTGTTTCGGTCGACCGGTTCAACATATTTTCAGAAACAAAATTCCCTGCTATCGGTCGACACATTTCTCGTTCGACCGATTGACCTTTGTCTCAACCGAATCCCCTTATCGGTCGACCGCCCCATACTTTGGTTCGACCGATTCACTTAAGTAGAGTTAAGTTCTAGCTCGTTTGTCCGACCGAATATTCTTTTGTTCGACCGTTCTCTTTGAAATCAAGTTAACGGTCGACCGGTTTACTAGTTTCGGTCGATCGGTTCTGGACAGATTTGCAGCCCGATTTTCTGCTTTGTGTATCTTGCACAAAACCCAATCAAATCTATCCCCAACGGCTAGAATACCTTAGGAGCTTATAAATAGAGGATCAAGACTTGTTGTTAACACAACTCTCAAACTCCAATTGTCCCAATACATTAGAGAGAAACCTCAATCCTCAAAGCTCCCAATTCTACACTCTTTAAGCCTAAACTTCACACATTTGATCATATACTCATCCTACTCAAAGTGTGCTCAATTAGAGAGTGAATCCCACTCAGTTACAAGAGTTGTCAAAAGAAGCAAGGACTTCGGTGAAAGCCCGAAGTGTCCCTCTCGGATTGTGAGAGGAAGAATTCAAGCAAGCGAGGGTTGTTCGCGTTGCTTGTGGTGTAAAGGCGTTCTCTCCCGGCCCGGAACGGGGAGTGGTTAGTGAAGACGTAGGCGGAGCTCGCGGAGTCGAGCGGAGTCTACAAGAGAGGACTAGGACCCGGGTGGGGTGCCGAACCTCTATAAAAACGCCGAGTCTCTTTGTGGTTTGCATTTTCTGTTAATTTCCCTACTTGTTTTTAAATTTGTTTCCGCTGCATTTATTGTTTGATTAGTTAGGGATTAGCTTAATAGTGATTAGTGGACCCATAACCCACACGATCTTACAGAGAGATGGGTGGAGAGGGGAAGAAGAAGAAGAAGAAGAAGAAGAAGAAGAAAAGGAACGTTGGTTTCCCCTTAAAACCCACCAACCAACCAACCAACCATCATCTCACCTCACCCCTACACTCCAGCCCACTGTTCACGTCACTCCACCCTCACCCTTCAACAGTGCACGCCCCCTCTTCCCTTCCCCATGCAAAGCCTCCTCCTAACTCCACTTAGCTCCCTAATGAGGGTTAGGGTCATAACAATGATTCTATTGCATATCCAAGAATCACCAAGTTGTAAGCTTCGAGGAAGCTCCCTCTCGGGTTGTGAGAGAGACACGAGCGATGCGAGGATTGTTCGTGAGGCTCGGTGTTTATAGAAGGGTTGATCTTGGCCCAAAACGGAGATTGGAAAGTGGAACCGTAAGCGGAGCTCAGAGGATCGAGTGAGGTTTGCGAGTAGGGATGACAACAGATTGGTTCCTATTCGGGTACTAGTAGAACCGGAACCGAATTATAAATTGGGATCCATAACTGAACCGGATCCGGATCGGTTCCCAACATGGGTACTCAGAACCGGATCCGGTTTGTTAACGGGTGCCCATAACCGGATTCGTTGGAACCGGATTCATTACAAAATTTGTATTTTTCAATGGGTTATTTGGGGATTTGGTAAAAAACTCATCCCAAAAGACTTGTTGAAACCAATGGCCTATGGTGAGCTTATATAGTTTGGATTTGGAGTGAGAAACTCATTTTTTCCTATGTGGGACTATACTTTCCACACAAAATTCGTTTTTTCCAAAACAATATCCATTCAGGATAACATTAATTACTAACTCTCATGAGTTGGTGTAGTGGTGGAGCTCTTTCACCGTGGCCCATGCACCTCAGGTTCGAATCCCGGTAGGTGACATTTTTTTAGAAGCTACTGTTCATGTCGGATCTGGTTCCGGGTCGATTGAATAGAACCATACCCGAACCGGAACCGGGTCGGTTCTGAAAGTGTATATCCAGATCCGACCAATATCTGTTCAGTTCCATCAGTTCCAGATACTCGTTGCCACCCCTACTTGCGAGGAGGACTATGACCGGGTGTGGTGTGGTGTCGAACATCTCTAAATTCTGATGTCAAATTTGTAGTTTGCTAGTTCCTTTTCTTAATCTCTTATTTATTGTTTTAATTCCGCATGTATATCATAATTAGATGGTCATCGATCCTAACAATAAGATGTATAGAAAACAATTTAGCTATATATTAACTCTTATCGTTCTAATGTGAGTGTTGGATATCGGTAAAAAACACTAAGGGTTAGTTTAGATAGCCCCAAATACCATGATTTTTTTTGGAACTACATTATTCAAAAAACAAAATACAATTTTCAATCTTACTAGTAGGGGTGAGAATCCGGTCCGGACCAAATTTTTATCCGGAGTCCGAACCGAAGACTGGATCGGACCGGACTGGATTGGTTCGGACCGAAGACCGGACCAGAATTTTTAAATAAGAAAAACAAAAACCGGACCAGAATCAGAATTTTCAAAAGGTCCGGACCGAAACCCGGACCGGGTTTTGGACACCCCTAGTTACGAGAGTATTTGGATCACCTAAAAACACATTATAATTACTTTTTTTGTGCTGAATACACATTTTTCGAAAAAAAGTGGTACTACCTCTTTCTTTGCATGAAATTTGTAGTGTATCTTCTTCCTTTATTTTTCTTAGGAAACTTTTGATTTTACGAAAACTATGTTTTACACATTATTATATATGATAATGTATTTTCAAAATACATTATTTTAATTGGATGACAATTTGGAAAATGTATTTTTGAAATCAAAGATTTAAAACCTTTAATTACCCGTACAAAACCTTAAAGATAGAAAATGACTTTCTGGTCCATTTGTGAAACTCACAACCAAGGAGTGCTAGCCGATGGCAGCAAAGGTGGACTAACAACAACGGAGGCCGATGAAAGATCAGTGTTGCCCGAGTTTTGTGAAGTCGAACTGAAGAATGTGAAGGGTAAAACAAGCACGATACTAACCATCGTGGTTTGCTTGACAAACATGATATATAATAATTTTGATCTCATTCAAAAATTAATAATCATTGAAGGATTGGTGGCTAATCGCGAGATTACGAGTCGTACTTCTTGGATCCTCTTGATGATGTGGGTCTTGTGGATCTTATTGAGTGGGTGGGAGATCACAATTTTTTTGTAATTATTGGATGGAAAAAAGAGTTGTTAATTAGATCGGTATTTTTCTCCTCTTATGGATACGAACTCATGGCCATTGAAGTTGGTTCCGAATGACTAAGTCATTGCTATGATTCAAGAGAAAATACTAGTTTCATCGAGTCTTATACGTTTGTTCATCCGTGTGTCTGTAGACACGGATTGTGGAGTCACACAAATCTCTGTTTTCAAAACGAGACCGAATTGGTGGTTGGACCACGATTTAACCGAAAATTGGAAGTTAATCGGCCGGTTCATTGAAAAAACCAAAGTGCTCATCACACCGGATCAAACTGGGTTTTTTGGAACCCCATTGAAAAAGTTTGAGGTTCCTTCAGCACATCTAACAACATCATGGCCTACAACAAAGACGGAGAGGGAAGTCACCGCGGTTATGGTACAACGACTGTTTTGGTTGACAATCAACGTCGATTGTGGTTTTAGACCAGAAAAAACCGAAAAAATCGGTCGGTTTAGTCACTGGTTGAACCGTAGTCTAACAAAAAGGACTAAACTGCAGTTTGCACCATGAATTATAAAAAGTAATAGCTTACCCACAAAAAATAATTATTTTATTTCAATTTAGCCCCCAACAAATTATTTTATTTCAGGCACTAAACTTTTTAAATATAATTAGTATTTTGAGTTTGCAAAAATGTAGATTACAATAAAGAAATAAAATTAATTAACATTACATAACCCTAAACTTCATCTCTTTCCTTTTTGTTGATGGTTGGAGATCACTATATTACAGTAATATGTTTTAATAATTTTGAAAACTTTATAGTTAATTTTAGTTACATATCTTGCATAAGGACTTTTAAAACTTTATTATACATAAAATACATGTAAAAATTGGTTCAATCTGTTAGACCATCTTTCTTGAGTCAGTTAAGTTCACCTCTTGGTTTACAAAAGTTGGACCAAGTTAAACAATTTTGAACCAAATCGGACATTTATGATTCACTCTTTGGTTCCGTTTTGAAAACCTTCGCATAGATAATGGTGTGGTGCATTACATGCGAGGAAGCGCCCACTTTGATTTTATAATTATAAGAGAAGTAAGATAGAAAGAATAAAAATTCAATTTTTTTTCAATGGAGATATTTTAGATATTAAAAATAATAATATTTTAAAAAATCACCAAAACATTATCTTCTCGTTTACGACTAGACACTCATATTGCTATATAAATATTAAATTTTCGAAATACAAGTTTGTCAGTGGTTAACTCAAAATGAATAATTATCAAATTTGAAACGAAAATATTTTGAACTTCCACTTTTTCAACAATTACTTTATCAATATTCTCAAATATTTTATCCTCAACTTTCACATTTTTAGGATTTTTAATTCTCATAACTTCAACTTTTCCAATGATTATATACGAAGCTTCCCTTTTGCATGTCTACTCAGAGTATATTTTCCAAAGAAGATTTAGAATGTGTAAACATGTCTTTCTTGGAATAGTAAGCACTATTGAGAACATTGATGCATTCTTTCAACAAAACCCGCTGCCTTTGGTAGACTTGGAATATCAACACTACAAAATGTACTATCAAAGTAGATTTAATTGAGAATATTTGGGAACGTTATGGGCATAATGATAATTAAAATGTCTTAATTATTTACGTTTTAGTTCTTGTAAATTTTAGTTATATGTAATCGTTATTGTAATCATATCACAACTATCATATCACAATTATCTGCGTGCAGTTAATAAATTGATTGTTTCACAAATGTTTGTCCAACAATTATTTTTGAAAAAAATGAAATACATTAGTAGTAATTTTGATTAATAATTTATATATAAAAAAGATAATTGTAACATCCCGAAATAGCGGAAATTTAAAAAATTAAAAAATCAAGAGATTATCAGAATAAACTCATCAACGAGAATGTTACTCATATAAATTAACAGTCGGTGCACCAATAATACAACAGAGTTTTTCAAAAGACGTGATTACGACAATATAACAAAAGACAGGTACAAGCAATCACGATGACCTCGAAGAGTCCGAAGAGGATCCTAACACCAAAATGTGTGCGCCCGCTGTCACCACCCGACAGAACCTACTGCGGTCCTGAAACATAAATCAAACAACGATGCCTGAGTTTCCCATTAGGAAACCCTGTATGCCAAGCTCACCTATATGAATGCAACAGTATGGTAAATGAACCTATCATACTAGTAGCATGTCATATCACATTTGCAATGCATCAAATCCCTCCAAAGGTAAACGAGACCTCAGTCCAACAACACACGACCCTCAACAGGGTCCACAAGGACATCAGTCTAGCAAGAACAACGGGTTTCCCTCGAAAACCTACTGTAGGCACATACGGTCTTACGGACTGTACGCGACACCCCCCACACGCGACTACTCAAGCCAAAAGGATCGGTGAGGAGCGTCCGCACTTCTGCGCAAAGTAACCAATGGTCTACACCACCTCGACGGAGTCGTAGCTCGGTCGGTCAACATCCCAGGATAGGTGCCCAATCGGGGATCATCACCGGAACAACATCGGCGACATCTCCGGCACAACATCGGCAGTACAACATACGTCCGACACAACATCGGACGTCACAGCCACAAGCCGGAACATCGTCGGCACCATCATCGTCGGCATCGCCGGCACAACCTCGGCGATACAACATACGTCCGACACAACATCAGACGGGTCCAACCCGTAGTCTGCAGGGTCATCATGCTCCACAAGCCATGCATCAACATGCATTGGGATCCGCGATCCCTCAGTTCTGCTACTCTACAGAGAGTAAGGCAACAACACGTCACACCACGGTCCAATACGGAGGTGGTGCGACCCGAGTTCCACACTCTTTTACACGGTGGTTCCTGGGCAGGCACGAGCACGTACCCGCCGTCACCTCCCGGCTCACGCTCTAAGCGAGGACACGAGTTTCCGTGGACAGAGTTGACACAACACGAGGACCAGGAATTCAGTTCTGCACACAAACAGTAGACCGAAAAAGCCTAACCGGTCGACCGTCCCCAATAGGTTCGGTCGACCAAAAGTTTACAACGGTCGAACTATTATGCGCGTCACTTAAGTCCAAATGGTCGAACAACAGTCTAAAACTGGTCGACCGAACACGAGCTCAAAATCCGGAGTTGGTCAAAATCAACAAGCATGTTCGGTCGACCGACTCAGGGGTTCCGGTCGACCGAAAACTACCAGGGTCATCCTAATAGTCTACGTCATATAACAGTCGAACGACATATGGAAATCGGTCGAACAACATGCAATAATATCAAGTACACTTAAGTTCCGGTCGACCCCAAAACAAGGGATGGTCGACCGAAATCCGACAGCAAGCCTCCAACTCACCAACACACATACAACCGGTCGACCGCCACATTGGCATCGTTCGACCGATGTTGGTTAAAGTCGGGCAAAAAGGTAAAACTGGTTGACCGCCCGAAGGTACTGGTCGACCGTTGGTTGACAGCAACCTTGCGACAACCAAGGATTTTACGCCGTTTCTCGTCGCTGGTGAGGTCTCCGACCTCCCGCGACCGACCTCAACTTCCCACCAACGTGGGGAAACAACAAAACCACACTAAAAGCCGACATACCTCTTCAAAGCGATCGATGACGCCCACCAAAAAACTCAAGAAAACACCTCCGATCCGCGACCGCACGCACGCCTCCTCGCACATCGACCTCCGCGCCTCATGCCGGAGCAACCTCCACGTCCCCTGGTCGCCGGAAGAGAAAAGACTTGAGTGATAGGTAGTAGCAAGGCAAAAAGGAAGAAGAATGAAAGGAGAGAACATTTCGGTTTATAAAACCAAAATCTCAGCTCAACAGTGACCTCCCTCATCCACAACACCCTACACAACCCAACCCATCACCCTCACCACGCCCACTATTCATCTCCTCTTCCCATGCTAATCCCCCAATAATCCCGGAATTAGCCTAAGCATGGGTTAAGATCTAACAATAATGGTGATATGTTTTTATAAAAGGTAAGAAGTGATTGAAGGAATGAAAAACAATCGATAAAATGAGATTTTTTTGTTTGTAAAATGATAATTTGACATGAGAATATTTTTGTAAAATGCTACAATGGAAGAGAAAATGAATAAAATATAGAGAAATGGAGATAGCTCTTCTCTGTTTTTCCCAACTTTGTCTTTCTTTTTACAACATCTCAAAATAAATAAAAAGAGCAAACCAACCATGAGATTTTAGTGATGTATAAAACATTTCCTTCTTTTCTCATTCTAACTTATTTCTAATGACATGATGGAAGAGAGTTAGAGAAATACAATTTTGTTTTTGTTTCACTTCTCCTGTTTTCTCTTCTAGCTATCCTTTTGTCACCTCAATTTTTATCCAACCACATATATATACTACAAAAGATCCGTTATACATTAGTTATCAAAATTAATTGCTCTTCTTTGTCTAACTCTTTTCTCTTCTATCTTTTTATCACATAAATTCCTATTTAACCACCCCAGAAAAGATCTCTTTTAACAGTTTTTTGATAGCAAAACAGCACAAGTTTTGCTATCAAAAACAGTTAAAGATCTCTTTACAGTTGAATGAAAATAAAGCAAAACAACTACACCCTAACTAGTAACTGTTGGATTTCATATTTAATTATACATATATATTTTTTAGAATTTTTATGTATAATAAGGATCAATTTTCAATTTTCTAGAATCTATTGCATGCATTGGTTTGTTTTAACAAACTAGTTTCAAAAACTCTATTAAAACAAACATAAAGGAGCTCCGAAATTCATACCTAGAAGTTCTCTAAAACTTCTCGAAGATTCGGAGACCGTTGGGATGCTCCTCGCTGCGCCGGATGCCTCCGAGTATTCACCGAACTCTAAACAAGATCGGAGAGAGGGAAGCTAGTCTCTCAATCTCCGATTGGGTTTAGAATCCAATTACTAACCCCCCTTTAATTCTCTTGAGAAGATGATCTCTTAAGAACTAAACTAAACTTAAGAATTTGTGGAATTTTCGTGGAGAATTAAGGAGAGAGATTTTGCATGAAAAGCAATATTAATTAAGATGTAGGAAGGCAATGAGATAACCTCTATTTATAGGTTCTCTCCAAATTACCTATTCATGTGCAACCTCTTGCCCATGATTTCATGCAAAATTCCATCTAACCATCCATTATTTATTAATAAATAATATTAGCCACGAATTAAATCAATTATGGACCAATTCCATGCATGATCTAATTAATTCTTAAATTAATTCTGCATAAAACCGTCTGGACCGGTCGACCGTTTCAAGGTGCGGTCGACCGCTCGAACCAATGTTTCGGTCGACCGTTCAACATTCAGTTGACCGTTCGTAACAGGAACTATTTCATCGCAATGTTCGGTCGACCGTTCGAACAGATGAAAATTCCCTGTTATCGGTCGAGACTCATCCGGTCGACCGTGCCCTCCCGGTCGACCGTTTACTGCTATCCGGTCGACCGTTTGAGCACTGTTTTGCAGACTTGTCAAATTTCGGTTTAACCCCTACAAAATTTGACATTTCGGGATTAGTAGTAAATTCACAACTTATGTAACATATTATCCTATGTAATGATCAATCATTACACCCCATAATATTTACATCACATATGAATTTAATTTAGATTCTAATTATGTTATTAATCACAACATAACTTTGATTTTGCTTTGTTCACCCCATGTGTCATATTTTCTACATGAAACCCGACACATCTTATGAACTCAAAATCCCCATTCCTTGTTTCCCAGTTTTGTGGTGTGACCTATGGGAGAATCTAAACTAAGTTGGCAGTGATATTAAGAGCTTAATATCACAAGCTATAAGCGGTATCTAGCTACACATTATAGCTCCCAATTAGTTAGATGTCTTAATTCCACTCGAACCAAAACCCGATCCATTTAGTGATAGCATGCACCACTTGTGTCCGTCCCTTGCCTCATGATATTAAGAATACACACAAAGTAGTATTGTGTCATCTTTGTATTAGTATTCATTTCTTGATCTCTTTAAGCTAGTTATAAATATGTGACTTAACTCAAATCACATTGTGCACATTATAACTTTGCTTTATCAAGGGGCCCACTAATATCATCACTCAATTAAGAGGGGCAATGATAGTCTTTTGACTAACTATCTTCTCCAACAAAAGTTATACTTAACCAACCAATGCCTTTACACTACACTGATCGATAGTTCAAGACACTGATCTAATTAAGTATTCCTTAAGTGATTAGATATAAGTCTCATATCAAAGGACCAAAGACACAGTAAAATATTAATGACACAGAAACACATTTCTATAATATTTTACTTATTAGGTCTATTCAGTATACAAAAGTAATATTTTCCTCTTTTGCATACCCGTGTTGTCACTCACTTGTAGAGCTACAATGATCTATGACCAACACGACAATCTTAACTCGGTAATTAATGTTCCATGTTAATTACCATGATTGCGAATATCTTTTGTTTTATGTAAACCAATATCTTTTAGAGCTCTACGGTTAAGGACCAAGAGCCTCTTCCTTAACACTTCTAAAAGACGAATAACATAAACAAGGAACAAAATGATTTCTCATTCAATTCATAATAATTGACATTTAAAAGTAAAACTTTTAGAACACATTCCCTTCAGTAACTACTTGGGTTGAACACTACAATGCACTGTGATTGTCTCATTGTCCGGCTATAGAGGAAAATCAAATAATGCACCGAGGAATCATCCGATAAACTCCAGAAGAAGATCCCTAGTTCCTTCCACGTGCGCTCGTACAGAGACACCTCACTCCAACTTCCCATCTATCTGGCACATTACCACACAAGACTTCGCACCAACGTCACTAAAATAAACCCATCCAGCCCCTTCCACCAACACACAGATCCCCACTCCAACTCCAACTCCAACCTCCAAACCCTAACCCTTTTCTCCGATGCAGTACAAGAACCTCGGCCGGACCGGCCTGAAGGTGAGCCAACTCTCCTACGGAGCATGGGTAACCTTCGGTAACCAACTCGACGTGAAAGAAGCCAAAGCCCTCCTCCAGTGCTGCCGCGACCACGGCGTCAACTTCTTCGACAATGCCGAGGTTTACGCCAACGGCCGCGCCGAGGAGATCATGGGGCAAGCCATCCGGGAGCTCGGCTGGAAGCGCTCCGATCTCGTCATCTCCACCAAGGTCTTCTGGGGCGGCACCGGTCCCAACGACAAGGGGCTTTCCAGGAAGCACATCGTGGAGGGACTCAAGGCGTCGCTGAAACGGCTCGATATGGAGTATGTGGATGTCGTGTACTGTCATCGGCCTGACTCCGCGACGCCGGTTGAGGAGACGGTTAGGGCGATGAACTTTGTGATTGAGAAGGGGTGGGCGTTTTATTGGGGGACAAGTGAGTGGTCCTCGCAGCAAATTACTGAGGCGTGGGCGGTTGCTAATAGGCTGGGGTTGGTCGGGCCGGCGGTCGAGCAGCCGGAGTATAATCTGTTTTCCAGGCATAAGGTTGGGGACGATTTGATCTGGGTTTGGTTTTAGAGATCTAGATCTGTTTTGGTGTGATGATTCTTCTTTTTTTAAAATCTGTCTAGTTTAGGTCTTGCCTGTGTGTATATAATGTGTTAGATTTATAATTCGGTTTGAATTTTCTACAGTGTGAGCACACTTGAATTTGTTTTAATATGAAGCTGTGTTTTTGTTTGATGGATCATTTGATGTTTAACTAGGAATTAGGATGATGATTGAGGGAGTAGGTTAATGTGTGAGAAATTTTTAAATGCCCAAATTTAATGGTGCTCTCAAGGCCTGGTGCTTTTCTCTGATTGTCTTCCAATGTGTTTGTATTTTGATGTTTTTGGTTTGGATTTTTACAGTTTGGTCATAAGAGTTGATGCTTTGTTGTGCCTTTTTAATTGGTGTTGATTAGATCGCACCTACTTTTGGTTTTTTAATTGGGTTGTAATGTGTTCGATTTATGAGTATCTGGTTCTTGAGATTGTTTTACGGATGGAATGTGGCAATTCACGTACAGATACTGTGATTTCGTTGAGTTTGATTCATAATGTACCTCAACTAGTTTGGGATTAAAAGGTTTGGTTATTGTTGTTGTTTGGTGTTGGTGACTTGGTTCTTATATTTATTTTATTCTGATAAGTGTTTTTAATTGCTATGGTCTTAAGGTTTAATGTTTTTTTTAGAAATTTGTGCAGTTCAGATCTTGCCTGGCTCAAGGCTTGATGCTTTTCTTTAATGTGTTGGATTATAATGTGTTGGATTTATGATTTGTGCAGTTCAGTTCTGTTCTTTGATTGGTTTATAATGTGTTGGATTTATGATTGGGTTTGAATATTTAACAATTTAAGTCAACTAAATTTATTTTAGTCTGAGCTGTGTTCTTGTTGTGCTTTGTTTTGTTTGTTGATTCTTGATGTTTAAGACAATTGATTAAGGCCGGTGTAGTTTAATGTGCGAAAGATACTTAAATGCCTAAATTTAGTGATGGTCATCATTGTAGAAGTTTGTTTTTATTGATCATTACTAAAGGCTGCAAATGTGGTCTCAAGGCTTGATGCTTTTCTTTAATATTTTTTTGTAATGTGTTCGACAATAGATGTGATGTTTCAGGTTTGAATTTTGTACGGTTTGGGTCCACTTTTATTTATTTTAATCTGATGTGTGTTTTGTTTTGTTTGTTGTTTGTTGGATAGTTTGGTGTTTAGGATGGTTTGATTGAGGGAGTTGTTTAATGTGTGAAAGAGAGTTTTAGTTGTCTATATTTTGTGATTTTATTCGTTGTCAAAGTCGTTTTTGTTGATTGTTACTGACGGTTTCCTATATGATTGCAGGTGGAGGTTGAGTACCTTCCTCTCTACACCAACTATGGAATAGGTCTTACCACATGGAGCCCATTGGCTTCTGGGGTTCTTACTGGGAAGTATACTATAGGAAACATACCAGCTGATAGTCGGTTTGCCTTGGAAAATTATAAGGTAATTTTTACCGCTATTTCAGTTATATATATTAGGTATTTAGTTATTTTGTTAGCTTGTATTGGCAAGTATAGTTTTTGTTACTTGTGTTCAACTGGTTACTCGGGGACTGTTTTATACGGTAAAAGTCTTATTTGACTTGATTTTTACTCTTAATTACGATGAAAAATCATCTTGGACTGCACTTATATGCTTCGTCAGTTCGTTGGGTAACAATCCAGTAGTTTCTTTGTACTCTGAGTTCCTATCTATCCTTTTTTGGCAAAGAGTTCATATCAATCTTCATGGATATAACATTTAAAATGGATAGTTTTCTTAGTTCTATTGTCCTTGAGAGTTATGTAAAATTCAACAGTCCATCTTCAAAAGTCACTCCTTAACAATGGGTAACGAAATATACTATCCTCAAATTTAAAGTTGGCGTCCTTGCTTAAAAGAAATTAGCATTCTCTAACTCTGCAATTGGCATCCCTCCAGAGTCTTGCTAGCAGATCACTGGTTGATGAAACACTAAGAAAAGTTAATGGACTAAAGCCCATAGCCGATGAGCTAGGTGTTCCCTTATCTCAGCTTGCAATTGCTTGGTGTGCGTCAAACCCCAATGTCTCATCTGTCATTACTGGAGCTACAAAGGAGTCTCAGGTAAATGTTATATTGTGCAGCTTAATTTTTCTATATTCTATATGGAGGTTCCATGCACTATCCTGACTACGTATTTTGACGTCTTTCTCTTTGTAGAGCGGTGTTCTTGCTTAATGTCCACTGCACCTGTTCAATGCATAAGATATTTTACATACTACAATAGATGCATGTCATACTTAACATAGAATTGAAGTAATATAGTCGTATCTTTTCTTGTTTCGTCTTCTCATTTAATTCATGTTTGATTGTTATTTGCACTATTTTTTCAAGAAAAAAATGTTCTGAAATCTCTTTTAAGTAATAAGATTAACACCCTTATCATTGCCCTCAGATGTATTGTATGTGAATATTGAAATTCATGAAGTTGATTATTCTGATAATCTAGCTATAAAGCTTTTGGGTCGAGGCTATTGGGTATAAGCTTGTTGGACTGTTGGAGAAGAAAGGTAGATAAGGGTCTTAATTGTTACTCTTGGATTTGATTTTTCTTTACCATGATCACTAGTTTGAAACTCATTTGCTCATCCCATCTTGGGTGGTTGAACCTTTTGAATCACGACTCAGTAGCCTGAGTGGTCTGTACCGACCTCAAGAATCTGCTTTTTAAGTTGGCTCGTTGACCCATCTGCTTCAATCAGCTGAACCGCTGATTCAACCTCAAGAGGATATCCAAATAAATACGTCATTGTCTTTTGTTAATCCGAAACAAAAAAAGAAATAACAAAGTCTTCATCTCTTCCCCATTTCTTCTTGCTCATAAGTCATAACTCTTCCTCTTGTTCTTCTATTTCTTTTCGTCATCCTTTTCAGCACATTCCGTGACCTCCTTAACCTTGGACTTTATTAAATATTTGTATCTATTTTGTCATTTCAGCTTATTATAAATAAGACATGTTATTTATGATGTTACATGTCATTGCTTCTCTAATCGGTTGAACTGGTTGATACACCCACTACGTGCCTTACTGGCCGACGTCCTATTAGATTTTAAAAATCTTGGTTGTATTGTATATTGCTTCCACTAGTTAAACAAGCCAACACTCTATTGTCCACTTTCCAATTCCCAAATTTAATGGATGGGTCCATCTTATTGAAGTTCCTTATTGTACGGTCTTAAAGGTCTTATTATTTGATGGACCATGAAGATATCGTAGAAGCTCGATGCAAACACAATCTCATGCTCAAGCAATTTGACTTCGTAACTTGTTTAGCAAATATGGCCTTATGGACGAGTCCTTATGGGCAGCACTTGGTTGAGTCCCACTTTAACATAGTTAAACCTACATAATACTTTGACAAAAATGAATCATGTCATGGCCTCGAACTCTTGCTATAATTTGAATTGTCATAGTATATAACAGTATAACTGTTTAATTTTACAGCCTTATAAGTTGACATTACACATAGAATGCTTTAGAGTGTTGGTTTGCACAATGTTGCCTTAATCTAGATTGTTTCTTAATATGCCTATCAAGGTATATCTTTATCCATTTCTTATTTGATAACATCAGCACATTTCTATATTGCTTCATTCTTAAACTTCATCCATATACTCATATAAGAAGTGGTCCTGCAGACAAATGTAACTTTTGTTCATTTTGTCGCTGGTGGCTCAAAAGATTGGATGGAGGAGATGACATAGATAGACAAATAGATGGAAAGTTTGTTTATTCTATTTTATCTTTCAGCTAATGATAGAATGAGGAAAACCACCGGTCTTAGTTAAAATGCATATCTGTTATCTCACTCTACCTACATGACAAGAGCTTTGAATATTTGAAACGTAAAAAACAGTTGTAGTGATGAGCATCATGATTAGTGTTACATCATTCTTGTCATTTATATTTTGACAAATAATGCACTAGAACGTAAAGGCATTTCTGAATCATTGGCAAGTCTGACCTCGTAATTCCTGTTCAGTGGTGGTTTTCTATGTCTTCAATCTGTTGTAAGTGAAATGGAAGGTATCAGCAGGTAAAGATTGGAAGCTGAATACCTAACGTGCCTCACCAAGAGCCTCCACGGACTCATCCTCTTTGTTTCTAGTGCACTCCCCTTCCAATTTGTGGATCCAAGTTTCACCATTAGTTATTTACTTCGGATGTGGCACAAAAAATGTTTTCTCTAAACCTTCAAGCTTCCATACATTAAACACATTAAATGAACATGAAAATCAATACGGATTCACTTTGGATAGGATAATAATAAACAAATATTGGGTTTCTAGATGTAAATGATGATATCCAAACAGAGGGATCTTATCTGAATAGGATTTAATAAATCCCCCTCTATCTGTTGTGGTTGGACGGCTCCTTTTCCTCACTTCAAACTCAAATTTCAAATTTCAAATATGGAATTCCATGTATAGTTACAATGACACAATTTTGTAACAATACTTTTTTGACATGCTTTCTATCAATACAAAAGGTATATTTGATAGAAATGCTTTTTGGATGTTACCCACATATTTGCATTCATTTCATATTTATCATGGCTGTTTTGTTTTTAAGCGCAAGAATCATATTATTCGTTTTCTATGTCGTAGGTGGTTTCCAGTATACCACATGTGACCCTATACAATTACTCAGTTAGTAGATGAACTGACCCAATCGATACTTCTATCACGATAACAGGTTTTCTGAACTACTGAAGCTTATATTTATGTTGATACGATGCTGTACGGTACTTCTCCCACCTACTTTGTTAAATAGGTAGAAACAAATATTGCTGATGTAGGTAGATTTCTTTGTCCTAGGATTTTCTGATGCCAGGAAGAGTTGTGTTATAAAAGCCCTATATAGTATTTGTGCAGATATGTTGTTGCACAGAGTACCGTGGAGGTATATGCTTTCTAGATATCCAGTACCAGAAATCAAAAGTGCATTGACAAACTTAAACTATGTGTGGCATACAAATTAAAGAGGTTGAACTACAAATTGAAGGTGGACGTAAATTAAACAAACTTTCAGTCAAATAATAAACATTTGTTTTCGCTGACAAATTTCTGGTTTGTTCTTACTTCTTAATCATGTTTAATAGCTTTATTTTGGGAATTTTTTGTTGCATTTTAATCGCTCCATGCATTTTTAAAATGCTATCCGCTGGAGTCTTGAATATTGATGAACTTTCAAGTTTTTGACGCTTGGATTTAATTCTCTAAATTTCTCCTTCTATTTCCAGCTCTGCATCACTTACACGATCACTTTTTTCCATTTCTGTGGGCAAACCCAAATTCTCATCTTAGGCATTGCTCAAAATTCTCATTCCCAGACTGTAATCTGAGATTCCCTTCTTTCCTAAACAGATAATAGAGAACATGAAAGCAGTTGATGTCATCCCCTTGTTGACTCCTGAAATTCTTGAGAGGATTGAGGCAGTTGTTCAGACCAAGCCGAAACGCCAAGATTCTTACCGGTGAAAACTTTGTTAGTTGGAGATATGAAGTGTCAAGATCCCCACCAAAAAATCATCTACACCACCAAAAAAATCATCTACACCGAGGAAAACCGTGCAACCATTTATCTTTTCGGGTTTAGTTGTGTGACGTCCATGTTCATGTTATGTTAATTATCTGTGTGAGTTATCTGGTGTGTTGAACATCAAACCTGGATTCCGGAGTTGAAACGAGTGTTGTATAATAAATACCCTCCTGTAGATGTACAATGTGGTCGTATCTGCAGTGTTGTATATCATAGGATTCAGTGTATTATGAGAAAACATTGTACGTTATGAGCAACTAAGTTTTCTTACTGTTTCATTACCATGGTAAAAGTATGAGTTTTCTTTGTTCTCTTCGGTGTTGGTGAGGGACGCTCTCTGAAACGTTGGAGTCGTAGTCTCTCTATCAGTGTCAAAGCCAATAGACGTATCTGGAGGTCTACATTTGCTTGACGAGTGACTTCATTGTGTTATGTAGTCTTCAAGAATTTCAGAGAAATGGAAGAACATTACACCACAAGGGACAAGGTGAGTTAGTTACACACTTAAGAATATCCTGCAATAACATAATTTGTGTTTGTTATAAATGCTATTGTATCTATACTGATTTGCTCACGATTATGTTCAGTGGGTATTACTTCCCTGACAAGGAATTATAGAACTCAGTGGCTATAATGTACCAAGAAACCAAGTAGGTATGATCAATAAGAAGTTAAAATACAACGTGTGCAGTATGGGCAAGATACATACAAATTGGTTCAGCCAGTGTCTGTGGTTCGAATTGTCTTCAATTTCGACAATTTGGAGGCCAAATTGATATGTACGTGTCATGATAAACCCAAAGAAGCGTAGAGGAAAGAAACATGAAGATAACGACGAAAATGGATCGAGAATCAAGAATTGAGCGTGGAAGGTGTTGTTGACCATTGTTGGTCTTTCCAGAAATGGTCGACCGTTGGAATAACGGTTGATCGTCGTTTTTGGTCCCGTTTTGAATCTAGACTTTGCCATGCATTTTTGGTCGATCGTTTTGTAATTTCGTTCGATCGTTTTGGTGCAATTTGGATCCATAGTTTTTTTGACAGATTCGTTCGACTGTTCGGGGTGAACGATCGATCGTTTCTGGGCAGGTTTGTTGGCTAATTTGGACAATTTTATCGTTGTTCCGAGGCTTGTATAAAAAAGAAGTTATAACCCTTGTGTTCTTAGTAAAAAAAGGGCCATAAGATTGGAGGCAAGTTTGGAGAAGAGGGAACCTATCTATAGTTTGGTCTTTTTGCCACCCAAGCTTTGGGTTGAATCTTCCACTTGGGTATGGTTAGCCACCTGAGTAGGAGTGTTTGATGAAGAGATTTCTTGGTGATTGATGAAATATCTAGAGATAGAGAGACTTGTGTGAGTGACGTGGATAACACATTGTCTTCATATTGTAATATATTTATTGACTTTCGATTTGGAGGCAGCTAGTGGAAGGAGACCCCTTCCGAAGATGTAGGTACGTAGAACTTTGTTAAATCTGAGTGTCATGTGGTTTGCATGTGGATTGATTGTGGTTTGTGCATGTGCTACATGTTTGTATGTTCTCTTGTGATGTTGTGTGCTTGAATGGTTTAATAACTTGTTGGTTGTATGCTTCGTCGAAGTTTGGTTGCAAGTTTCCATTGCAAGTTTGGTTGGTTGGTCAGGCTGTACTCAAGGCGTCAATTCGATGTTTTGCTGGAAAGTCTATTTTTTGGTAATCGGATGGACTTCACACCCAACTACTGCATCTTCAATTTGTAAGATCGATCATTTGATTCTAACAGCAAGGTGACAATCTTTTTTCCGTCCCCACTACTTACTTCCAAATAGTAGGTTGGTCAGCAATAGCAAAAAGTAGGAGTGGGAAATAGGAACGCAAGAGGCGAGTTATTGTCCACATTCAACAATCCTGTCCCCAACCTCAATAATTGGTCGAGACCTTACTGACTGCTCCAACTCTACGGGACTGGTCAATTCCCACCATGAATGGTAGGAAAGAGCAAAAAGAGTAGACTCATTTTCTTCTCCAAAGTCCAAACCAAGAGTAGACAGACACGTAGGTTCCAAGTTAACTACTTTGTTGCTAACATGGATGAGCTTTTTGTGAGGTGGGACAGAGATCTTTGTCGTGGTTAATTCGTCTGAGACGATAGAGTTATTGGTGGCGTAAATTCTAAATACTAAATCGACTGGATATGCCCTGTGACTTCTGGCTATTGCTCTTGACAGAGATATATCCAACAGGGTAGGGAGAGACAAGACTAACTGACTAAGACATACCGAGGTTGAGGTCCCTTCAGATATTTAAATTTTGGCACAATTGGTTAGAGATGTGGTATCACACCACCGGAAGATAATCCCAATGTGAGTTGTGAATTTGCTCTTACCAAATACGAGTTGTTATCGGAGTGTGACTTGAACCTGCATCTAACATCACCTTTGCTGATACTTTGACTAGCTTGGATTATGAGAATGTCAACTTATGTCAAGTTTAGAGATCGTGTTGTGTTAAAAATGTAAATACATCATTAAACTTATGAAGACCTAAAAAAACTGCTATTCGAGCTAAATATCGATTCTTGGGATTACTTTCCTAAAACTATTTTGGGAGATTCAGACTCCTTTGATTCAATGTGGGAGCATGGACTTTACTATGACATCACAACTATTAGAGCAATGTTCTTGCTTGAATACACTTCCAAAACTATAGTGAAACAAGATAACAAAACTGTTAGACCCTAACCCATGTTTAGGCTAATCCCGTGATTAGTGGGGGGATTATCATGGGGAAGAGGAGGAGAATAGTGTCTGGTTGTGTGGTGTGATGGGGTAGGAGTGTAGGGTGATGGGTTGGTTGAGTTTTGTGCTTGGTTGGGAGGCAAAACCACACTCATCTCTCACTCTCTCTCACTCTTGCATTCTCTCACCCTTTCTTCTTCTCTTCCGGCGACCAGGAGACATGGAGGTTGCTCCGGCGTGAGGCGCGGAGGTTGGTGTGCGAGGAGGCGCGCGTGCGGTCGTGGATCGGAGGTGGTGTCGTGGTTTCTCCGGCGGGCGTCGTTGATCACACATTTGAGGTATGCCGGTTCTTAGCGTGTTTTCTTGTTGCTCACTCTCGTGGGAGAGTTAGGTTGGTCGGGCGGGGGAGGTCGGAGGACTCTCCGGCGGCGTTCTCCGTGAAAAACCTTGCATGCCGCGAGGTTGAAGACGACCAACGGTCGACTGGGCCCTTCGGGTGGTCGACTGATATAGTGCATTTTTGACTGTCAGTTGTGTTTCGGTCGACCGGTTCCTTGTGTTCGGTCGACCGAAACTTAAGTGTACTGGTATTATGCATGTGTTTGCGGTCGACCGTTTTGACGTAGAAATAATAGGTTGACCGTGTTAGTTTTCGGTCGACCGAGACCCCTGAGTCGGTCGACCGATAGTTTTGAAATTAATGTTGACCAGACTCAGGATTTTGACCTCGTTTCGGTTGACCGGTTTTAGACCTTCGGTAGACCGTTAGGACTTATGTTTTGCGCAAATAGTTCGACCGTTGCAGACGCTTCGGTCGACCGATTCCCTTGTGGAAGCGGTTGATCGGTTGTCACTTCGGTCGACCGATTCCCTTGAGGAAAACGGTCGACCGAGTTGTCTCTTTCGGTCGACCGTTTTTGCACAGGACAAAATTCCTGGTTCCATTTAGGATGCCAACTCTGTCCACAGAAGCCCGTGTCCTCGCCTTGTGCGTGAGCCGGGAGGTGACGGTGGGCGCGTTACGCGTGCCTGCCAAAGGACTGTCGTGTGGAAGAGTGTGGGTGTCCGGGACGTGTCACCTCCATGTATGGATCGTGACTAATTTTGATGGATTGATTGGACTCATTGTAGAGTAGCAGACCTGAGGGATCGCGGATCCTAATGCGTGTTGACGCATGACTCGTGGAGCATTATGACCCTGCAGACTACGGTCTGGACCCGTCTGATGTTGTGCCGGACGTATGTTGTACCGCCGATGTTGTGCCGACGATGCCGCCGAGGTTTTTGTCGGCGATGATGGTGCCGACGATGTTCCGGCTTGTGGTTGTACCGTCCGATGTTGTGTCAGACGTATGTTGTACCGCCGATGTTGTGCTGGCGATGCCACTGATGAGGTGTCAGCGATGATCCCCGATTGGGCACCTATCCTGGGATGTTGACCGACCGGGCTACGGCTCCGTCGAAGGTGGTGTTGACTACGTGGTTCCTTGTGCGGAAGTGCGGACACTCCTCACCGATCCCTTGGGCTCGAGTAGTCGCGTGTGGGGGGACGCTTCGCGTACTGTCTGTAAGATCATATGTGTCTATGGTAGGTTTCCGAGGGAGACCCGTTGTTGTTGTTGCTGGACTGATGTCCTTGTGGACCCTGTTGAGGGTCGTTGTTGTTGGACTGAGGTCCCGTTTACCCTGTTGAGGGACTTGATGCATTGCAGATGTGACATGACATGTTACTAGTATTATAGGTTCATTTACCGTACTATTGCATGCATATAGGTGAGCTTGGCATACGGGGTTTCCTAATGGGAAACTCAGGCATCGTTGTTTGATTCATGTTTCAGGACCGCAGTAGGTTCTGTCGGGTGGTGACCGCGGGCACACTCATTTTGGGGCCAACATCCTCATCGGACTCTTCGAGGTTGTCGTGATTACTTTATCTGTCTTTTCATTGTATTGTTGTAATCACGCCTTTTGACAAACTATGTTGTATTATTGGTGCACCGATGGTTGATTTATTGAGTGACATTCTCGTTGATGAGTTTATTCTGATATTCTCTTGATTGTTTCAATTTTGAAAATTTCCGTTTTTTCGGGATGTTACAAAAACAATATATAGGAAAGATAATTAAAATTCAACACATCAGGACCGAAATTAGTGGGGTGTGGGTTAGTTTGTGAAATTAGTGAGGGTTGCAGCTTGCAGTAATGTGGGTTTGGGGTTTCGTGAGAGTTAAGGAGGAGAAGAGAATGATTTAGGATTTTTAAGGTTATTATAGTATAAAGAGGGTTATGAACCCTATTTTTAGAAAAAATTACCAAATCAAAGGGGGCCCTATGGGGCCCAGTGAGCCCTACTTGGGTCCGCCCCTGATTCTAGACCAACCTAAATGATAAAAACATGTTGAAAATCAACAGTTTGTGGCTGCAAATTATGCCATGAGATTCAACAAAAGACAACTACATTTCCTACGAACACTCCATATTAACTGAAACGTTATACGGAAATTTTGCCAAGGTGTGAACTTGTTCAACTTTTCCTTCCCAACTAAGGAGTGAACACCATATTCTGTAGGATCGTGAGTGTCTCTAATTCTAATCACTTTTAAACTAATTTCCTACTTGTTTATTCAATCAAGATATGCACAGCGGAATTTAAACAAATACAAGTAAAGCGAACCACAATGATGACACCAGATTTTTATAGAGGTTCGACCTCCCGCCTACTTCCTCTCTTGCAAGCTCCGCTCGCGTCTTCATTATCAACATTGTTCCGGGCCGAGATTAAGCCTTTTACAAAACAAGCTCCACGAACACCCTCGTGAGCTTGACTTTCTTCTCTCACAATCCGAGAGGAACACTTCGGGCTTTCACCGAAGTCCTTGCTTCTTTACAACTGAGATCTTGAGTGAAACATACTCTCTAACTTGAGCACACTTAGCTTAGGATGTGGAATTGATGCTAAGATGTGGAAGTTTAAGCTTGGAGAGTAGGATTTGGGGAATGAGAGACTTGTGAGTTTCTCTTAGGTGTATTTGACAAATGGAAGTGTAAGAGATGTGTTATGTGTCAAAGGAACACCTATTTATAAGATCCTAAGGTATTATAGCCGTTGGGGTTAAGTTAGGTAAGAGTTGTGTAAGATACACAAAACAAAAATCTGCAGGACCCAAAACTGAGTAAATTCGGTCGACCGGATCGGGCTAAACGGTCGACCGTTTGGTAATTTTGGACACGGTTCGGTCGACCGGTAAACGAACGGTCGACCACCAAAGGCTATAATCTAGGTACACTTAAGTGATCGGTAGAACACCGAGATAGGTTCGGTCGACCGATTCTCACTAGACACTTTGGGATTGACAAACAAGATCATATTCGGTCGACCGAAACAAGGTCTATGGTCGATCGAAAACCGACAGGCACTTTGGTTTGTCAAGGAACATAAGTTTGGTCGACCGAACAAGGTCCTTGGTCGACCGATACACAAAATTTATTTGGAGATAATACGAATACGACCGTTGGGTATAATACGACAAAACAAACGGTCAGAAATTTGTTGATACTCGGTCGACCGAAAAGGTCTGGACGGTCGACCGAACTTGGGCAGTAAAATACTAACAAGATATATGATCACTCGGTCGGCCGAACGGTCTGTTTCGGTCGACCGAATGTGGGCAGACTGTTCAGGTTTTGGTTGAGTGTTTTCTGGTCTAAGTTTGGGTGATCTATTGAAGTCCAAATTACGTGAAATTTTGTGTGTGACTTCTATAAGGAACCTAGTGTGTGTTTGAGTAGGTTTTATCTCATGTATGCTGAATTACACAAAGTTCCTAAGACTCAAAAGAAATGCAAATTACATGTCTTTAATTGAGCTTGATTACATGTCTTGACTTGAATCCTTTCTTTCCTTAGTCTTGATCACCTGTAGAGGTTAGCACAAAGCAATATATATGCATTGCAACATGTGTGTTACTCTACATGATTACAATTAAGATTAAGTTGATTAAATCATCAAAACGTAGATTAAGCCAAAAACAAACAACATATTCTACCCTACATAAGACAAGAGTTCAACATTTCACCAATTTCTTTCTAAAAGAACCGGAAAACTGACATTGTGTAGAATGTAGAGCTTAGCAAAATTGCTTCCCAATTTCAAAATTGGTAATAAGGACAACGTAGTCGTCTCGTATTTACTTTGTCGTGTATCTCATGTTTGACTCACAAATTGTTTCAAAGATGTGGAAGAATGAACGCAACTATCAAAGAATACATTCATATCCTTACTTTTTGGGTGGTACACATCATTACGATGAATAAAAAAAAGGTTACTTGAGGGAACAAGAGTTGTATCACTGCTTAATTTATTACGATGCCAGAGGATATTTGGAACATAGGTGTCGCAAATGCCAGTGAGAAGGTCGACACACTTCAAATATTTTAAGGTCCAAAATGACATATAGACACTCACCCAGAACACATCGTTCAATTAACTAGGAATCCAAAACCTGCAAAGCTAAAATATGAAGTCCAACCATTTGTTATCATCAAACCATAAATGGCTAACAACCGGGTCACCTTGGTTTGGACTTCTCAGGGTAAGCGAATCTTGAACAACATTCCGAATCTCAGAATGAAAATGAAGATGGTTGTTTAAAAAGTAATTAAACTTTTATGTAGTTAATTAGGTTTTCTTAGGTAGTTGATTGAAAATAACAAAGCAAGAGCAAACAAACCACAAAAGTTAGAAGATGCAAGATTTATATATGTTTGGTCGCACAATCCATGATCTAGTTCAATCCCTAAATACTCGCTTGAGATTTAGTTATCACAAACCTTTTACCTATACAAAGTTTGCTGCTGTTATACCAACGATCGACGTACACCCTCGTCAAAGCCCTTCACCTTACTGTGAATTCGATTTCCACAACTCAGAAACTCCTTTGCAACTTTGAGTTGTTAGGTCATTACCGAGCACTTCTGAATACCATGAAGAATTTTGGCTCCCCAAAGGCGGACTCCATGATAATGAGGGGAGAATGGAAGAAGACTAGATGATGAAGAAGATCTAAATCAAAACAAGAAAGAAAAGACTAAGAGAAGAGAGAAACAATTGGTGGTTAATTCTGTTGGTTTGGTTTATGTTATTGATATTATGGTTACATTTGGATGTGTGAAAGAACAAAAGTTTCTGGAGGAAACTTGATTTAGGCCAAAATTGCATCCAAACACATTCTGATTCTCTCAAAAATCTCTTTCCACACATGCACATGTGTTATCTGATTTCCCCATTTTCTTTAAAATGGGGTTGGCTGTTTCTTGTGTGTTTTAGTGGGCTCCCAGAACAACATTTCATCATCGCCTTACTTTGACCCCATTTTATAGCCGCCATCCAGTTCATTACCCTTTCACCCTAGAAGTAAAAAACTAATTCCTACATCTGTCTCACTTCAATCTACCTCATCTTCTTATCTTATAAACTCCGAATCTTTGTGCCACTCGCTCGCGTTGCCGTTGTGATTAGTTTCTTCTCCAAGGCCTGCACGTCTCGACCTACTCTCCAGGTACTCCGTCCCGATTTGAAGGCCTATTTTTATTTCTTGCCATGTTTTTGGGCTACGTATGATCCCATGTTGCTACATGTCTTTCATTTTGATCATCATTGATAGTCAGTTGAGCAAGTATTGTCTTTCAAATTTCACAGTTGATTAACTATTGTTGGACTCCACAACATTTCAATGATCTGGATTTTGGCAGAGCATTTTAGTTGGACTTTCTTCCATTAATTTACCAATGAAATACCTAAAACCTACGATAATAATACATGTAACTTCTATTTGCAAGGGTTTTCTTTCAATGGTTGGATACACAATTGGAGTAACTTTCGTTTATCACCCCCCCACCCCACGGATAAGCCATCAGTGAAAGATTGTCTGTTGACACTGTGGACCTAGATAAGGTTAGGCAACTTATGGAAATTGATGAGGAGGATGTTATGTTACGATTGCTTGTGTAGATTGGTACATTAGATATTCACTTCTGATGGCTCGTGTACATATCACCCCTTTTACAAGTAATAAAAAACCCAAGACATGTTAAAAGGGCATTGGCGTATATGTTAGTTAGAATGGTTGCCAAATGCGTAAGGAAATTTTTGTGAAACTTTGGGATGTTATGAAAGCACAAGGTCTTGAGGAACAAATGCACATGTTTTTGTACTCATTAGGGCACGTTCACATAAATAGGGCAATTCAAGATATGTTTCAACATTCAGGAGAAACAGTTAGTCGACACTTTAACACTGTCCTACGTGCACTCACAATATAGGCTTGTGACCTGATTCAACCTAAGGAGTCCTTACATGACACCCCCAATACATTCGTAAATATGTTAGGGCAAAATATTACCCTTTAAGGATTGTGTTCGCGCACTAAACACGATTCATATACACATGTAGGTCCCAAAGGACCAACAACTAGCCTACAGATCCGGTCGAGATCCTAAGCACACAACTCAAAATGTCTTAGGGATCTGCGATTTCCAGATGAGATTCACATATGCAATTTCTGGGTGGGAGGGAAGTGCACACGACAATCAGATTCTAAATGAGGCATTATCTGATCGGAGCTACAATTTCCGTTTACCTCCAAATAGTAAATTAAAATTTACATACGTTTAATTAGTTCCACACTATAGTGCGTTAATTAATTTTTTATTTCCAATACAAACAGACAAATACTACCCTGTCGACGCTGGTTATTAGAACCGGATAGGGTTTCTAGTGCCCTATCGTAGAACTCGTTATCACTTGTCAAACTTCTGAGTAAGTCAACCTCGTAATCGGGAGGAAGTCTTTAATAACATGCACTCTTCATTGAGGAACATAATCGAGAGAGCCTTTGGAGTTCTTAAGAAACACGGGGCACTATTGACCTACATGGTTCATTACTTTTTAGAGTCTTGTTTTACGTGTGTAAATAGTTGAGTTTTTTTTTCATTTGATTTTGTTTTCTTTTGTGTGCATTGTTAGGGTCATGTTAGTGTGCTGCATTTAATATCGATATATCTGTCTGCCATGATCCTTGGGTGACTTCTCTTCTTTTGCTTGCCTAGTGCTTTAAAATTTCACATTTCTTTCAAAATCTTCATGTGTTTGCAAAAGAAAATGTTTTGTGGGTTTGCGTGTGTTTAACATGTGCAAAACCGTTGAGAGGCAAAGTAAAAAGAAAGTTCCCAAAATTGTCTTGAACTTGATGCATTAGGATACTTAGTATACCGGCTTTAGGTCTTATCGAGTCGTAAGGATGCACCCCGGTTTTCCCTCAGGGGGCGAGTAATCATAGGGTTTCAGTACTCAAACATTTAAAGAAGTCCACCTTGAACCTAGTGAGTCAATAATTCGTGTCTGTTAATATAAGGAAGTTTGTTGTAGTGAAGGACACTTTAAATCTTGTTGTGAGACATTAAGTATAGGGGTTTTGGTTCATGTGTAGATAAGAAATAAGTGAGTATGTGTTCTCTCTTCTCGCACGACTCCTATCACTCGGGAAAGTAGGTCTGAGGGGACTTTGTGCCTAGTGCTTTCGAGTCATCTGACTTGGGATGCACCGACCGAACTCTTGTTACATGAGTGGTAGAGATTGCCCTATGTGGAGATTTGGGGAAAGGTGTACGTGATAGTGTAAGTCCTCATAGGCAATGATGCCCGAAACTTGACCCTAGGAGAATGAAACTCCAACTAGTAAGAAAAAAAAGGTAAGAAAAGAAACAAAAAAAAGTAATGCAAATAAAAATCTTAATGGACTTTACACTTTGTATCACTTGAGGATGTTGAGGTTGTCCATGTCTTTCACTTAAGTCCTTAATTAACTTTCACGAATGATTCAGTAGGCTAGGTGTGTGGACTGATTACATATATAAAGTCGGCCCGTAGGATTACCGTGTCCAATGATCGACAAAATAAGTTCAACAAGTCAAGTGTCTAGATTGAATAATCCATCTATGTTCGGATTTTGTGGGTATATCAACTGAAAACCCCCAGGAGACAACACTCCTCCTCCTTGACGACAATGATGTTTAACGGCTTGTTGCACGTGCTAAGTGCAACCGTGATTCCTACGAAAGTAAGTAGGACAAAAAACTTGTTTAAACGTTTTATTAATAACCGCAAGTGCACGACCGCGATGAAGCGGTGACAAGTACGGGTCGATCCGCAGGGAGGTGAGTAGCCTCTGGTTTGTCAGAAATCAAGTGGTGAATAAAGGGAGAAACGATGTGATTATGCTAAAGCTAACTACACTAAACTAGTAAGTAAGAAATATGAAAGAAACAACGGAAGATTGAGAATCAAGAAGAGAAACCCCTAAGGGGTGGAGTGTGTGCACATATGAAGTGAAATAAGTGATGAATGATATATGTAAGCATGTATGTGTGTGTCTTCATGCATAGGAAGTGTCTAAAGATGTGGCAAAACCTATCAATTCATTCACACAACGTATTGGCAATTACCACTTGATTAACATAAGATTAAGTTCAGCATGAGAAGTGTCTAAAGATATGACAATACTCATCAAAAACCATAAACTTATGTGAAGAACAAAGGTAAGCATGGGAGATGCCTAAATGTTATGACAAAACCCATCAAAACAAAGTTTCTTCAATCAATCAAGCAAACAAACAAAAATACAAACACATAACTAACATGTAACATATTCAACAGGAAATTTCAGTCAATAAACATGAGAAAACTAAGCATGGGAAGTGTCTAAATCTTATGGCAAAACTCATTAAAATTCCCCAACATGTAGATGATTAAAATACTCTCAATAAACACACAAAACATGCAAGTCTACACAATCAAATATTCATCAAACATCCAAACTTCCTAATATATATGAACATCATCTCCACCCCCCAAAGGGGATGAATATACTCACTACAATTTATTCTAGCAATTAAACTAAAGAAGAAAGGAGACATTCTAACTAATTTAGCCTAAGATCAAAGAAACAAGACTAAGCTAAGCATGCATAAAAAAAGACAACATGAGAACAAAACAATGAAAAATTATTTTATTAAATGACTTACATTACTAGTAGCATTTTTCTCCACATTGAGTTTTGCTCCAAGACTTACTCCAAGTAGAGGGAATGCCACCAAGCAATTAGTGAATACAAAATGAGTAGGAGTTCTATTTATAGCCAAAGAAAAAGGTAATCGGGGACAATCCCCCGATGTGTGACTAATACAACCTTACCAGAATACATATAAACACATAACCCATCTCCTGGAGAAACCGGGGCGGATTCAAACACAAACAGACCGCGAATTGGCGGTCTTGGACCGCGAATTGGCGATCACTTTTTCCCGTATCCGTCCCATTTTCGGATATGTTCTTTATTTCTTCAATTCTTCACACGGGGTGCACTCTCATCGGTTATAGGAGTGTCGACCCGAATCTAATTGTCAAAATACTCCTCATGATGATGTGAAGTTTCTTTATTTGCTCATTGGTCCTTTGGGGTTACATTCAGGTCCTTCTTCGTTGCATCTTAGTCCCTAAGTATCACAATTTAGTCATTTTTCTTGCTTTTATGTCATTTTATGCCTATTCTCCTCAAACTGATTTATTCCTGAAACTTAAACATAAAACTCGTTTACGTAACATTGTTTAGATTCAAGATAATAAATATAAGACACAAATGAATGCATGAAACAATGTCAATCAAGTCCCAAGCAATGATTGTGAATGTTGCAATGACACTACACAACTTCGTCGATGAAAGGTCCGTCCAACCATCGCCAACTCATGCTAGGTCATTGAACACCAGTGATGTCAATAATTTATTTAATGATAAAATAATTGAATCTATACTTTAAGTTAAAGTTGTCTACCGAAAGATTGTTTGCTTTGAAGAAACTGCTAGCTTCATTTGAAGTACTATTTTATTATTTTCTTTTGCATATGTTCCCTCTACATATATTTTTGATCTTCGCATTCTGGATTCTCCCAAATTATTCAAACAAACTACCTGTGTTCTTTAAGCTAAAGTTGTTTACTGAAATATTGTTTGCATCTAAGAATCGTTGGCTTGCTTTGTAGTATTGTTTGATTGCTTTTCTTTCGCATATGTTCCCTCTCCATATCTTTTTAAGGTTTGCATTTTTGGTATTCCCAAACTATTTTTGGTATTCCCATCCCATCGGCTTTATACTATTGATTGTAATGGTATGTTGGTTCCTTACTCTATCTTATTTAAGGAGATGTATGACAGTGGCCTACAAAATGGATATGTCGTATCATCCAGCACGCCAAGCTCTAAAACACATGAGCTTGTTGAGCGCTTGCATAACGATGTTGGGGCTCGCAACACCTATGGTTGTTGAATTAATACCCGGTGAATCAGGAAGGCGAACTGGGCAGCAGATCGTCATGCAATTTTCATTTGATTGTGTGCGGATGAAGTTAGAGCTAGAATCGGCCTGATACATGCCTTAAGGAGGTTGGAAAAAGAAACCTTGTACAAAACTTCAAGAGGAATTTTTTTTTGAACTACACGTGAGATAAAATGAGGAATAATTGGAATAACCAAATGAGAAGATATATGATTTGGAAGTGGTTACAGTCACACACCGGCAAAGGATGGGACGACAATCGCTACACAATTGCTATGGATGATAAATGGTTGAAGGACAATGCCACGGTGAGCGTTACTATTTCTTATCAATAGAATTAAGATGTAGGAATGTAAGCCATAACTTTGAATTGGGCTGTTTTCTTGGTAGTAGAAGCCAATATAATTTTTGTTTGAAACTTCACAACATAAAGGGGCATCCCGATCTGGAGGAGTTTTGACACACTCCAATTCAATTCAAAGAGGAAATGCATCTAATTTTTGACAAAGGATTAGCGGGCGATGGACGTGGATTCTACGTAGTCAGGAAGGGAATCAAAACAAAACTACACAGCAACGTTAGCATGTCCTCACACGTAAGTGGAGCTGATGAAGTTGATGAGGATGAATGAAGTGCTGAGTCGGGTGAGAATGTGGCAGGACCAGGTGATGCACCAACAACTAAGGCAGATAAGCAACCCAAAACCAAAAAGATTCGCATCCCACCATCCGTACAATACTTGGTGATAAAATCACAACCTTCATGGATGTTGTGGCTGAGAACAAAAACCTTCTATATAGCGACCTTAGGGTCCAGCAACCAGCTAGCGCGGGATAATGCTTACCACTAGCCAGGTTATACAGGCTTCTCCCAGGCTCGGACAATTCGATGGACTTGAGTGAGGTGTTTGAATCTAGTACGAAGCGAGAGGTGTTCATCGCTCTCTGGGATGAGGAAAGTAGACGGAAATGGATCACAAAACAATTGAGCAAGCTAAGGAGTTCGATTGAGTATCAAAATGGTCTTTAAAAATGCAGGACTACTTTGTTGTAGGATTGGAAATGTAGTGTTTAGTTGGGTTCTCTTCCGTTGTTTAAATGAAATTTGTTAATGGCGTTGAATAATGTTGTTAGCTAAACTTTCAATTCATTTTAGTTTTCTGGATGTTACAACTTTGGTGTGTTTCATTACTTTAAAATTATTATGAAGTATTAGTTTTCATATTATTTGGATGTTAAAGAAATTGATTAACATATTTTTTCAGGATGATGAAAGTTGCTACAAGATATGGGTTTTGTAGAGTTGAAATCCTCATCATGAACTGGGATATTTATTTTGTAATAGTGATTTTAGTGATTGATGTTTGGACTTGCCCAGGTACATATGCTATCATGGGAAATAATGGATGAGGGTCTTCCGTGAAGTTTGGTAGCCCTTTGTTCATCGGAGGAAAATTTTGAATAGGTAAACTTCTGAACCATTCATAACATAAAGATGTAATAGAATTTATTGATTAACATAACAACTTATCTTCATTTCATCACTCGAGCAAGGTAAGGCAATGAAGAAGGAAATATATACCACCGATAGTTGTTAGAATGAGAATCATTCAAACAACAATTTTTTAAAAACAAACTCAATACAAATATTGCAGGAATATATAATATAGCAAGAGGTTGTCAAAACCTCCAACTTATAGAATCCCTCGTCATAGAATTACTTTACTTAGGTTCGATAGCTTAAGAATTTAAAACAACCTTTAAAGTCCTATGTAATAGTAATATTACAAAGTTCAATAAGTTCATTACAAGATTACACCATTTCATTCATCGATCTGTCTGTCATCTTTGGGCGGAATGTGGCTATGTTCAACATCCCTTCATCCTTGCATTATATCTTCTAAGGCGATGGACAATCCAACTCTCTGTCACCCGTGCAAAGGGATTAATTAGTAGATGAAACAAGCGACTCAGATATCAGTGTTCGATGATCAATACAGTGTGTTCATCCTCCTCAAGTAAACTTCCTGTTAGAAAGTAGGGATCTTGAATTTCACATACTCCCAAAAAATTTCATATGTCAGACATTTAAGGTTGCAATAGTAAGGAATCCAAGTAGTGATGCTAAAAATACTTTAGGAACTTGATTGGTAAATGTAACAGAACATCATATATCTTACAAGGAATTATGTTAAGTAAAATTATGTACATGTACCTCTGTTATTGTAGTATATTAGAGAAATCAAAAATTTATAGTTGCAACAAGGCCCAACAGAAGAACAACTATGGGATAATAATTATCAGAACAAACTAATTCAATAATTAACTTCTTCATTAACTTGTACGTCAACTTATTTACATACCAAAGACATTAGTTGTATCCTACGATACTGCAGTTAATGGAAAATTAACTTCGACATAGCCATTTTGAGGGAGTAATTCTACCAAATTAGACATTTCCAAAAAACAAAGGTCAGTAGTCACATATACTGACTAGAAGACCACCAAAATATTTTACTACTACCCTCCCTAATTGAGGATTGGATCATGATCCCCAGAGCCTTCTAACGGCAAAACGTTTGGGGCCTGGGGGGATGCGCAACGGGCGGAGTGTGGTTCAGCTCAACAGTCAACAACCTTGGTGGCGTCTCAGTCGTGGTTATGATACCACAATTAGCGCAACAAAGCTCCTCAAACTCCCCATCCTTTTTCTTTGGTGTCTCCATTGGGTCTAAAACATAATTACTAATAGGTAACGTCGGGTATAAGTGAATAAGATAAAATGAAATACAAGAATTGACATTTCGACACTTCAATAAACTCCAAAACATTGTCTTGAAATAGATACATTCATGTCAAATTTAATTATTTTGTTGTGTCAATTTGTTCTGACCTTTGTGAGTATTTCGTATCCTGTTACAAATGGTTCATATATTACCTAAGATATACGTTTACAACCAACTTGTTGACGAGTTAATTTTTATTATGTTTGTGTTTTTAATCTTATTTTCTTGCTTTTCCTTCACATACTTGTCAAAACAAGAGATAACAAAAGTGTACAACAAACATGTAGAACACTATTTATGTGAGCATCACATACTGTACATGGGTCGACTTTATTAAAGTAAGAATTTTTTACCAAGCTTGTACGAAAAATCTGAAAACCACCCAAACAAACTCAATGAAACCGACAAAAAAAATATTAGGTTTTTTGCTGCAGTACATAGCAAAATGTTCAAAATTGGCCTAATACCCATGATTTCTCATAAATTGTTTTGATACCTATCATTAGGATGTAAATTGTTTTAATGCAGTTCTATTAATATGAGTCCCACTTCTGCCTGCTATCCGTAACGGATTCCGTTCCGACGCCGTTAATGGAATAATTAACAAATGTATTAACCTACTAATTAAGTAATTAAGAAAAATTATTGTGGTACCCATCCCAACAATTAAAATTGGTATGATAACCATCCCAAAAATTATAATTGGTATAATTGGTATAATAACCAATTATAATTTTGGGATGGGTAACATACCAATTTTAATTGTTGGGATGGGTACCACAACAATATTTCTTAATTACTTAATTAGTGGGTTAATACATTTGTTAATTATTCCATTAACGGCGTCGTAACGGAATCCATTAACGGCAACAGGCAGAAGTAGGACCCACGTTAACGGAACTGCATTAAAATAATTTACATCATAATGATAGGTATCAAAATAATTTTTGATAAACCATGGGTATTAGGCCAATTTTGAACCTGTTGGCATGTACTCCAGCAAAAAACCCAAAAAATATTAGCCTATAATATCATATTGGATCCGAAAATAAGATACCAACCAACTTACCAACAAATTAAAATAAACCTTAGATTTGTAAGGACGGTGGTTCATGAAAATTTCATTCATTTCAAACAACTAAAAGCATAAGATATGGATCACCACACACCATGCGGGGCCGAGGGTGGATCGGCCGCCGCCACCCTTGACATATTCTTGAGCGTGTCTTGCCTCAATTGGACGTTGTGTAGGGCCTTCAGGATGGTTTCGTTTTCACGGGTATGTTCGGTAAGCATTATATAAAGTATGACTGCGAGTGAGTCATCCTCGACAAAGAAATGACATCAAGGAATGCTCTGACAAGAGGGTGAACAAAATGAGATATGAGGGGAAAATAAACATCACGCCAAAAGTTGTTCAAAGAGCCTAAGCAGGAAAGTAGGGAAGAACATGCTGATCTTTATCGGAACCAACAACACGCCACAAAGGAAGACTGAAGACCCTGTGGTTGTTGTTTCCTTCTGTGCGATAAACCCACAAAAGCAAATGGGTGGGCGGAAACCAGTGGAGACTACGTTGGCTGTCAATGATCACCATTTGTGAAGAAGACCAGCTCCGACGTAAGAAGAGGAAGAACATTGGGAGAATGGAAGAGGCGTTGGAGTGGACCGGGGGGGGGGGGGGTGCATGAAAAACAGAACTTCCTAACGCCACAAGTTTAAACACTAAGACCACCATTAACAGTCACGTCAGCTTCTCTCTCCGTCACGTTAGCACAAATCAACCCTCATACAAAATCCTTAACCATTATCTAATCCATGAAGTCACACTACAGTATTGGTTGCCACGTCATTATTTTTATTCTCCTCTCTAAAATCTTTCAACAATCAACAAAATATATTAATCATTATTGTAATTATTTAATATAATTAATTTATTCTATTTTAATTAACATTTAATATATAAATAGGAAAATATTATTAAAATTTAGGAAACCACATTACATAGTACATTAACTGAAAATTTAAAAACTAAAACTAAAAATACATCATTAAATACTAAACTTAAATACAACATGACGCATTTCCTCCAAATCGTTGCCATATATTATCGATCAAATCGGTTTGAAGGTTCAAATGTGTATTGCGATCACGCAATTGATCTCTCCTTCTCAAGTACCTGGTAATATTCACTATACGGTCAGTGGAATACCGAACCGGGTCGTTCATGGAATTTCCAGGTTGGTCCTCAATAAATTCATTCCAATCTCCAAAATTAGCGTAGGAGTTGCGTTCATCCTCCACTATCATATTATGCATTACAATGCAAGTTGTCATTATTTTGTTAAGCACAACCTTACTCCATGCAAGAGATGACTTCTTCACGATCGCGAACCGTGTTTGCAAGACTCCAAATGCATGTTTCACATCTTTATGTGCTACTTCTTGTCGTTCAGCAAATAACATATCCTTTGGTGTTTGTGGATGAACGATGGACGGAATGAATGCCGCCCATTTTGGATAAATATCATCTGTAAGATAATATCCCATATTATATCGAGAACCGTTTGCCTCAAAAGTCACAGGTGGAGCTCGTCCTTCCATTACGTCGTCAAAAACCGGAGATCGTTGCATGACATTTAAGTCATTGCATGAACCTGGTGTGCCGAAAAACGAGTGTCATATCCACAAGTCAGCCGACGCCACTGCCTCGAGGACAAGAGTGGCATTACCACTACCCCCTTGATATTGACCTCTCCATGCAACGAGACAATTTTTCCATACCCAATGCATACAATCGATACTTCCCATCATGCCTGGGAACCCACGTTGCTTACCAACGTGAAGTAGTCGTGCTAAATCACTTGCATTAGGTTTTCGGAGGTACTCACCGCCGAAGTTGTTAATCACACTGTCACAGAATTTTTCAAGTGCGTTTCTTGCCGTGGATTCACTTAGCCTTAAGTATTCGTCCACCTCATCAGCCGCAACACCGTACGCTAGCATACGAATCACCGCGGTACATTTCTGCAGGCCAGAGATGCTCATCCTACCGGTGGCGTCTGGTGCACGTTGGAAGAAGACATCAGACGCCTCAATGACACTCACAATGCGAATAAAGACATACTTTCACATCCTAAATATTCTCCTGAAAATGTTGTCAAGATGAACAAGGTCGTTAGAAAAATAATCGGCATTAAAATAGTTGTAACCAAGCTCCCTATTTCTATTCGGGTTCGAAGTTCGCCTTCTACGCCTCTTAGGACGTGGAGTTCGTCGATCCACTATTTCGGAGACATACTCTGTTAAGTAGTTCAACATTTGGTCGTAAGCTTTGTCATCGGATGTTGACGATGATGAAGACTTTGAACTGAAAGACTTATCGGATGAAGACATTGTTCGTAGATGAATGAGTGAGATTTGGTAGAACCAACCATGATGACTGCATTTATAGATGTGAGAAATAACGTTTACTCCTCGCGTGACTACACGAAACACAAGACGATGACATCGATTCTTGGACTTCTCAAGCATCGAGGATCTACAGTGTGCGCGTGACTACACGAAACACTAGACGATGGCATCAAATCTTGGACTGTATTTCGTATCCGTATTTTTGTTGTATTTCATATCCGAAGTTTATGAGTATTGTACTAGTGTTTTGTGACTTAGTTTATCTAAATTTCGTATATTATTTTTTTAATTTTTTAATTTAACTATATCTTAATAAATGAAAAACAATTTAATTAATCATAAAATAATTGTACAATTAAATTTCAAAACCTAATTAATTAAATTACAATTTAACTAATAAATACTTTAACCTAATTATATATAACTCATCTTTTTCATTTAAACTAAAAAAAAACAATTTTTTTAGCCCAAACCGGATATGCCACATGCCCCTCAGATCGGACGTCCGGACATATTTACCCTGGATCTGCCCTCCCATTAATCAGGCGCCCAATTTGGGTGCCCGATTTAGAGCACCCGTTGAGGGTGCTCTAAAAGCCCCAAAGAAAACCTACACCGTACAAAAGCATGGTTTCTTGTAATTTTCCAGAAATAAGATGGGACATTTGCTCACGTCCAAACGTAACCTATGTGATTGGTTAGGTACAAAGTGGGGACCACCTAGGTGGACCGGCCTAATCGAGTCAACAGGCTAATCCAGATACAAGACCTGCTGAAGAATAAATAATCGGATATGGGCCTAATAATATGAACTCAACACTTAAACTAATGCTTAAGTCTCTCTCATGAGTAGAGAAAATATCATAGACTGAATCTTCATTTAAACTTTATTATTATTTTCTATATATTCTCGTTTCAGTTAGATTCCCCTTTTTTTTACATTACCACTGTATTTAATTCTAAATCTACATAATTGACAAACATAAATCACATCTAAATGTTATAACGTTTGTTTACGAAAAATACAATCGACAAACACATAATTGTTGTAAAGATATTGAAGATTGTTGGAATCACACAAGCAAAACAAAACAAAACCAAACAAGAGAAAATGTATGTAGGAGGGTAGACTTTTATTTCATTCTCTTTTATATCCATTACATGACACAACCTCATACATACTCATAGAGGTATGTGTATGTTACAAACATTCATTGTCTATACTATTTGAGATGTAAATACAAGAGATGTTACAATACTCAAAAGAGAAATTACAATAAGTTATAATATATTATTCGAAAGGTGAATCATCCATCTCATATATAATTTCATAACACTCTTGATTGGATGATCACATATTATTATATGTTTTTCGACATGTCCCATCAAAAAATATTGTCAAGTAAAATCCCACAGGATAAAAACTTGAAGAAGGAAAAAAATACAAAACATATAATTCTCCTCTTTAGTTTAACAATTATCTTTAAGCGATGAAAAAACCTCAATATTTCAGATTCATATCACTTTCTGCATTTCCTTCGCGTATTAAGCTGTAAAGCACTATTTATGTGCAAGTATCTTCGTATCCCGTGCGTCATCACAATAAAGTCGTTTTATCCAAGAGTTTTTCTCTTCCTCTGTAAATGTGACATTTTTCATCCAAAAGTAGACTAGAATTTAAAGGAGAAGTAAATATATCCGTTTATTCTGTTTGAGTTCCATATAATTATTTTAACAAATTTATAACATTGCATTTTTTCTGATAACAAAACGTTAAAACAGAAAAATTAAATTTTCTCATGTTTTCACAAAAAATGTTGAAAATAATCTTTTTTGATTTTTTTATATTTTCATTTGCTTCAACGACCGGAAATATAAATTCCTTTCGTATCAAGTATAATCAAGTAAATCAAGGTGAATTAGCTTAACTAGTCACGTATCCTTGATAAGAAGTTGCAGCTTGATTGACACTAACAACATGTTTCTTTTCTTTTTGATAATTGACATGATTATTTTTAATTATTAAGGCAAGTTATTACGGATGTCTGCATCTCCACCCACCCAACTAGTCAAACCAGTTCGGATATATTTATGTTTAGGGTTGTTTGCTTGGATGCCACCAAGAAACAACTAAATTGACTTTATGCCACCTAGTTTTGACTATTTTACCTAATGCCATAGAAAAATCAAACTATTTATCTTAATGTCATAAGAAAATAAAATATTTACCTTTATGCCATGCCATAAATTTTTTACAACACATATAAAATATTTACATTTCATTAGTTTAATAATCGAGTCATTAAGTTTAGTGAGAGAAAATATAAATCGTTAACTTTTCTGTTAACGCCCGTTAAGTATATTAATATTTAATGGAAATTTTGCAGATTCACCCTGAATAAACTAAAAATTCATAAAATTCATTATATGTGTTGTAAAAATTACAAAAAAAATCATTCAAAAAATTTATCTATACACTCTCTCATTTCTATCTTTCAACTTTCATTTCTTCTTTTCTCTCACTAAACTTAATGACTCGATTATTAAACTAATGAAATTCGATAATTTTTTTAATTTTAAAAATACAAAATAAATAATTATTTTTATTAAAAAAATCATTTGTCTAATAAAAAATTATTTTTTTATATAAAAACACATTTTATATAAATGTTAGTAAGCAAACTTATTTTTTATAAATGTTAGTAACCAAACTTATATAAAAATTTATTTTTTATATAAAAACACATTTTATAAAAGGAATCAAAGAAGGTTAGTAACCAAACTTAAAAACACATTTTATATAAAAAAATAAATTTTTATTAGACAAATGAATTTTTAAGTTCAGTAATTGAGTCATTAAGTTTAGTGAGAGAAAAGAAGAAATGAAAGTTGAAAGATAGAGATGAGAGAGTGTATAGATAAAAAAATTGAATGATTTTTTGTAATTTTTACAGCACATATAATGAATTTTATGAATTTTTGGTTTATTCAGGGTGAATCTGCAAAATTTTCATTAAATATTAATATACTTAACGGACGTTAACAGAAAAGATAACGCATAAAGGTAAATATTTTATTTTCTTATGACATTAAGATAAATAGTTTGATTTTTCTATGACATTAGGCCAAATAGTCAAACCAGGTGGCATAAAGCCAATTTGGTTGTTTCTTGGTGGCATCCAAGCAAATAAACCTTATGTTTATGTTTCATGTGAGCATTTTCGTCTTCCACTTTGTAATCTCGGCCACTGAGAGCATCATTTCCCATCCTTTTTTTAAAAATGTCAAGTGGGTCCAAATAGCCAATCTTTGTCTTTCACGTCAATTTTCTACCAAACATTCCCAAAACTTTACATTTATCCCAAATCTATTATTTTACCGAATTTCTATTCATCGTCGGAAAAATACTTAAATTGTCCGTGCGTATTACCATTTTGTTATTCTCTCATTTCTACTTATATAACTCTTCATTTCACTCTCGTACCACCACTCTCTCTTCATCTTCCTCTCATAATCATCAAAAAGAATGTCTCAGGGACCAGGAAATGAGTCAGCGGACGCTCCGGCGTACTCGAATATGGTAAAATGTCCAATTTAATTTAATTTTTTAATAATTTTTTTAGGGTCGGACGTCAACGGGAAACACCCCCACCTTGGAAGGGGCGTCTCCGTTAGACACACCTCCCTTTTTTTAATAAATAAAAATAATTAGTTAAATTGATTATAATTTGTTATAATTGTTAATTAAATTGATTATTAAGTTAATAATTAGTTAAATTGATTGAGTGATTAGTTAAATTGATTAATTGTTATAATTAGTTAAATTGATTATAATTAGTTTTAATTGTTAGTTAAATTGATTATAATTAGTTCTAATCGTTAATTAAATTGATTATAATTAGTTATAATTGTTAATTAAATTGATTATTGATTAGTTAAATTGATTAATTATTATAATTAATTTCATTGATTGATCAATTTGTAAATTAAGTAATTTAAATCCATTAACAAAATGTTATTTCTAAAATTGAATTAGTAGTCATCGGGTTACCGTGGAGGAAAAAGAAAATCAGTTCCGTTACGCGAGGTATATAGTTTAGATGATGACTCTGGTACTCGTCATCCACGTCAACGGGGTATATCTGCTTCAGTTAGGAGGGAGAGGATATTTTACGTCGTCGTCAGACATGTGAGGATTCTTTCGACGACGATGAGGATTCAGATGAGGTGGAGAGCTACGACGAGAATGACGATAGGGGTCAGTATAGGTTGGAGCCACAGGAGGAGGCGATGTAGCAGTATGGTGGAGGACGGGGGAGACATGATAGTCCTTCTTTTATTGAGTGTGTCATTTGGAATGGTAGAGGTGGACGGTTTGTGACCGGTGATTCGAGTTGCTACACTACAGACGCCCGAGCTCAGAAGAAGAGGGTTGAGGATAATTCATGGATCGTGACTGGTGTGATGCCCGATGGTCCTTTGGATTGCAGCGCCAGACGAATTTGGGAGGGCGAGGATTGGAAGGTTCTGAAGTGCCATAATCGTCACAGAGCCTGTACTACATTTTAGGCTTGGAGTTCAGTTATGAGTGACAATATGACGACGACCATTACTGATTTGGGATTGGGTCACTTGCCTTACACCATGTTCTCCTGCCTTGACATGCTGTTGATTTCTGCGTTTGTGGAGCGGTGGCAGCCTGACACCAATTTTTTCCATTTGCCTTTCGGAGAGATGACGATCATGTTGCATGATGTCTTCCAGATTCTGCACATTCCTGTTGAGGGTCGTATGGTCAGTGCTCCGGCATCGACGCCTGAGATGAAGATTTATGTATCAGAGTTGCTCATGGTTAGCGTCGATGGTCTTGGGAGGGATAACTCATTTTCGAGTGATGGTGGTTGATGCATTGCATACATTGCATCATATGTCTTTCATTTAGATTGCTTTTATATCAATAAATGCTACTAAGGTATGTGTTTAGTCCTATTTACAGAATACAGGGACCTGAATGCAAATTACCCACATCCCGAGCATAAACGCATGCAACAGACTCATTTTTATCATAAAGACCAAGTTCAAGATTATCGGGTTTCAAGTGGAAATGTATCCAGGCATAAAAGCATTCAAGTCCTAATTACAAAAAGAAAAAGGACTTAAGCACAAAAGTAGCCGGGGACTTAATTGCAAAAAGTCAAGGACCTAATTGCAATTCACGAGTTATTATGGAGAAAATCTAAGAAAAATCAATGTAGATCTCCAAATATATAAAGGAATTAATCCGGAGCTCAAAAGAATGGAAAGAATCAATCCAGACGCGCAAAGGAGGATCAAATCATACCATAAACATTCAACCAAAATCCGGACAAAATCAGAACATTATATGCGGCGTTTCCGCCGCACCATACCTTCCATCTGCGGCAATTTCGCCGCCCCTTAGCGATCCGTGTGCTCCAATTTTGTCCAGTCGTGTCTGGACACGTGTACTCTCCAATTCTATACTTAGGTCTCTTGTAACAACTATAAATAGCCCCGAGAACGATGTTAGAAGGGTCCTTGGTCCTTAGTCTTTGGTTTTAATTTTTTTAGTCTTAGTTTTGTATTCTTCTTTTTAGTAATAAAATTCTGTCATTTATTTCTTGTTTTTAGTTTTCTTTTGTAATGCCTCTAGGACCCCTTCTTCCTCCCTCCATGAGTTTCTAACTCTTTCCAAAGGGTGGAGGTGACGGATTTAGGGTGAAGAGAAGAGAATACATGTTATTATTTTAAGTTCGTGATTAGTATATTTTGATTACTTGAGTTTGTGTTAAATCATTTATCATGTAATGCTTCATAACTAACATGATTTATTATAAGTTTCTGAATTCTCTAATCTAAACCCTAAATCTAAACCTCCACCCGACGGAATTCACCTCTTTGTTCTTGTTTTAGTTTTAATCGTTCATATTTCTTGCTTTAGATAATTAAAACCCAAAAATCTCAAAACCAACTTATTTCTTCTCTCCTTCTTTCCCCCAATCGAAATCACATTAATAACAAATCTCTCCCTTCTTGTGTTCGACCCGTATTTGCCACGTCTTCATTGACGCCGTGCACTTGCGGTATAAATTTAATTCTCATCAAGTTTTTGGCGCCGTTGCCGGGGAGGCGACGCAGATTTTGTTTTTTTTGTTGATTTCGATTTTATCCTGTTTATCTTGTGCGCGATCTAAGTATTTGGATTTGTGTTTCAGGAGACAACAGAGTGCGCGGAGAAATCCGGGCACATTTGGAGCTAAATGAGCGGCGAAATCGCCGCACCTGAAGAGTAACTTGCGGCGAATCCGCCGCACACTTGGAGCTTCTGGGCTTCAAATTTTTCTGGGACGCGACTCATCTCTGGGTGGACGCGTGAAGCTACTGAAATTTCGAGAGCGGGCGGTGAACACGACTGAGCATTGCATATGTAACCTTTGTTGCCTATTTTCCTCGTAATTTCTATTTTCAGAAAATTTCCTTTTATTAGAATTGCACGTGTTAGGGCAAAAATTCCATAATTGGCAATAATTCAACTCTGACCTAAAATTGGCAAAATTACAAAGGCCTTAGTGCATGCATAATCTAGTGTTTTGTATGCATTATTCTTGCTAAATTCTTGCAAATTAATTTCTGTTGAAGAGTGCTGGAATCAAGGTACGTATCGTAGTTTTCATCGATTGCATTTAAGCATATAATCTAGTTTGCATACAACCTTGCAATTGCCCCCTCTAAAGACCATTGTTTGACTATCTTTGCTAGATCTAAGTTAAACTATCTTAAGGGCAACTCCGTAGGCAAAGATACGGTGGGGATTTCATCACCCTTCCGTGACCCACAAATCACAATCCGAAAGTGTCACCTAAGCCTTAAATTAAAATCAACTAGGCATTGACCCCTAAGGACTCGGACTCATTTAAGGAGAAGAATTGGATTGACTTGCTATGACCTGAAGCCGATGGAATTTAATTTGGTGTCTAGAAAGTGTTTTTGTGTTGACGTAAGTCTTCCAAGCGAAGTGGTTGTCTAATTGGCACCGACTCTGTCGGAAGCGCCCCCACTAGCTATACACGGCCTGGCCAAGTTGGTTTGATTAGTGAGGGAGGTGAATCAAGCAAATGAACTCGACTCAACCAGTTATGAGTCGTCTAGATTTAAGCGACACTAGGTCTAGGATTGTTTGAACCGTGCTTTCTTAGGAATTTTCTGACAAACCCTCTTTGTATCTTTAGAGTTAGGTTTCCCTTCTCAGCTGAGTCTTCTTTCTCTTCTCACCTAAATTCTCTAGATTAGGATTCCTTTCTCATCTTTCCCCATTCTATTGTTTGTTTCCCTTTTGAAAAAAAAACAAAAAAAAAATTGTAATTAATTCTTGAAATTAAATTTGGAAATTAAATTTTGAATTTGAACTCAAAAATTGATTCAACCCGGTGCACTCAGATTTGGATTCAGGACTTGAGTAATCGACTCTCACGAGTTCATTTAGATTCCAGTCTAGAGCTTAGCCCCAATCCATCCGATGCACCACCTCACCTGGATCCAATGGGTGAGAACGTAGTGGACCCACCTGTTGCACAACCTATAACCATGAGGGATCGATGCTATCCAGCGATGGCTGCTCAGCCATCGTGCATCGTTATGCCCACCATACCGGGTCGCGACTTCGAACTTAAGGCACAATACATGAGTATGTTGCCTAAGTTCACCTCTAGGGAAGACCCATATCTCTTCTTTAGAGAATTTGAGGAAATATGCTCTCTTATGCAATACCAGCATATTCCTGAGGAGGCAGTGCGTCTGAAATTTGTGCCTCTAGCACTAAAGGACGACGCTAAGAAATGACTATATAGTCTAGCCGAAAGATCTATTAGGAGTTGGGCTGAGTTTGTTCAAGTATTCCTGAAAAAATATTTCCCCAACCATAAGACTATAAGGATTAGGAATGAAATTGTTGCATTCGTTCAGTCTGAGAGCGAGCCGTTCAATTCCTATCTAGAAAGATTTAAAAGTGTACAGACCCAATGCCCTCATCATGGAATTCCAAGATGGCAATTATGCCAAATTATTTATGAGGGATTGACACCCACATCTAGGGTTATGGTAGAATCCGTAAGCCAAGGGAACTTCATGTCGAAAAATGAAAATGATGCCTGGACTTTTCTTGAGGATTTAGCTGAAAACAGTATGCAATGGGACAATGCTAGAACACCGCTTAACCCAAGTATTGGATCTAGAATAACGAGTCAACCCAAACCAGGTGTCTTAGCTGTAGATGCCAACATAGCGGCTGAAGCAAAACTAGCTACCCTTATGCGTAGAATGGAAAGTTTTGAGCTACAAACCCAAACCCGAGCGAATCTAGCCTCGTCTATCCCTTGCTCTAGATGTGGTCACACTGGTCATGCAATGGAGGATTGTGCGGACTGGGAACAAGTTAATGCCATGTATAACCATGCTAGAAATGACCCATACGCATCAACCTGTAACTCGGGTTGGCGTAATAATTCCAATTTCTCATCAAGCCAACAAGGTCAACCTCCTAGACAACAACCAAACCCGTATAACCAAAATAATACATCATCTGGGCTTAGTAACAATGGCGATCATGAGGTTAGGTTGACAAGCTTGGAAAATTTGATGAAAACCTTTATACAAACAACCAACCAGACCTTCCAAAGGCTTGAGACACAAGTCAGCCAACTAGCACAAATAGTAGGTGAAAGAGAGAAGGGTCGGTTTCCAAGTCAACCTGAGGTGAATCCAAGATCTAATAATTCATATCAGCCCTATCAACCACCTTCAGGAAATAACAACCCTGGACCGGTTCAAATGGTTAATGAGGAAGGACCGTTCCAACAAATAAATGCAGTAGTATCATTACGGTCCGGAAGACAGATTGATAATAATGTGGTAAATCCTAGAACGTCTGATAAATCTAGCCATCAAACTACCACATATGACCTAACCATTGAACCCGACGTCCAATCTGAAACGCCCAACCCACCTACTCAACCTGAACCCATAGCTCAACCTGAACCTGAGCGAGTCTATGTTCTTAAAGCCCCATTCCCCAATAGACTCAAAAAGAATTCAAATGCACAAATAGAGAAAATCTTGGAAGTATTTAAGCAAGTTAAGGTGAACATTCCACTCTTAGACATGATTCAACAAATACCTGCTTATGCTAAATTCTTAAAAGATTTGTGCACTAAAAAGAGAATAACGAACGTACCAAAGAAGGCATTCTTAACTCCAAACATAAGTTCTATTTTGTCCAACACATCTCCTATAAAATATAAGGATCTTGGGTGTCCCACAATTTCTTGTGCAATAGGAGATACTTTTATCAACAAAACCCTTCTAGACCTTGGTGCTAGTGTTAACCTACTCCCGTACTCTGTCTATGAGCAAATGAACCTTGGTCCACTAAAACCCTCTAAGACAACCCTTCAATTTGCTGATTGCTCTATTAAGAAACCAAGAGGTATAGTAGAGGATGTTTTGATCAAGGTTGGTGACTTCATTTACCCAGTGGATTTTGTCGTACTAGATACCACACCTGTTGTAAATCCTAATCGACAAATCCCTGTAATTCTAGGCAGACCCTTTTTAGCCACTTCTGAAGCATTGATAAACTGTCGAAATGGGCTCATGCAATTATTTTTTGGGAACTTAAAAGCTGAATTTAATATCTTTCATATTGATAGTGAGCCAGAAATATTATGCAATCAAAGTGATGTTGTGATGAAATCGCGTATCTATAAGATTTCTGAATCATCACAAAATCAAAAAGGAAGTAAGAAAAATGGGAGGAATTCATCTACACACCCACCATCACTCGAGCAAATAAGAGAACCTATTTATGTGAGGGGTGTGGAACCTGTGACTCAGGACTCTCATTGCAACATGGGGAAAAATTCAACTGGATACATGCACCAATATGGTGTCATTCAATCCAGTTCTGACTATGGTTGACTTTGAGCAAATTCCATCCTTCCACCGCAGTTCACCAAGGTAATAAGTGCATTTGCTTTATATTTGCATATATTGAGGACAATGCATGATTTAGGTGTGGGGGGTGTTTATGTATATATTTATCTATATATCTGTTCTTAAAAAAAAATTCAATGTTTCATGACATAGCTTAAGATTGAACTACTAAAACCCGAGTACAAATTGCATTGAATTTTTTGTTCCTTATTATATAGTTCTGCTTGTAGAAATTATGACATAAATCGAAGTTCCAACGAAATAACTCATTACCCTTTAAGACATGTATGCACTTAAATTAGATGAATCAAATCTTTGAAGTGGTTGATAAAAAGCAGAGGTTGAGAAAAATATACCGGGAAGTGTGGACTTCTAATAGCAATTAAGCCTTGAGGAAAATAAAAGTAAAAATAAAGGAATAAAGTGAGGAAAACACATTTTGCAAAATGATTACAAAAGCCCAAGCCTTTGAGTCACTAGTCCGTAGGGGTATCTTGAAACCCGGTAACTTGAGTCTACCAGCTCGGGATTATCGACCAAACTCGCTACACGAATGCAAAAAGGGTAAAAGTGTCAAAAAGCAAATGTGTTGAATCGCGGAAGAAAAGAAAAAAATACTCAAGGCCCAAAGCTAAAAGAATGATCCATGCCATGGTTGATCCGAAACTTCATCACCAGAGGAGGCGTGCAAAATAATTTAAGTGATAAACATGTGTAGAAGGGTTAGTGGTGTGAATGTTGGAGGAACAAAGACCAAGTCAAACTTTTTATAAGTTAGATTTGTATAATGAGCATGCAAGAATTCTAAGTGAGATGTATAAGGTTGAGGTGGAGATATCAAGAGCTATTAATGGAATATTGAATTAAGACTTTGTGGGTGTGTCAACTGAAAACCCTCACGAGACAAAACTCGTCCTCTAAGGAAACTTGGGGGTTTAAAGGCTTGTTGCACATGCTAAGTGCAACCGTGATTCCTACGAAAGTGAGTTAGGATTTCCCTGTTTTTATTTTTCGTATCTTCTGTTTTGCTAGGGACTAGCAAAATCTAGGTGTGGGGGTATTTGATGCATTGCATACATTGCATCATATGTCTTTCATTTAGATTGCTTTTATATCAATAAATGCTACTAAGGTATGTGTTTAGTCCTATTTACAGAATACAGGGACCTGAATGCAAATTACCCACATCCCGAGCATAAACGCGTGCAACAGACTCATTTTTATCATAAAGACCAAGTTCAAGATTATCGGGTTTCAAGTGGAAATGTATCCAGGCATAAAAGCATTCAAGTCCTAATTACAAAAAGAAAAAGGACTTAAGCACAAAAGTAGCCGGGGACTTAATTGCAAAAAGTCAAGGACCTAATTGCAATTCACGAGTTATTATGGAGAAAATCTAAGAAAAATCAATGTAGATCTCCAAATATATAAAGGAATTAATCCGGAGCTCAAAAGAATGGAAAGAATCAATCCAGACGCGCAAAGGAGGATCAAATCATACCATAAACATTCAACCAAAATCCGGACAAAATCAGAACATTATATGCGGCGTTTCCGCCGCACCATACCTTCCATCTGCGGCAATTTCGCCGCCCCTTAGCGATCCGTGTGCTCCAATTTTGTCCAGTCGTGTCTGGACACGTGTACTCTCCAATTCTATACTTAGGTCTCTTGTAACAACTATAAATAGCCCCGAGAACGATGTTAGAAGGGTCCTTGGTCCTTAGTCTTTGGTTTTAATTTTTTTAGTCTTAGTTTTGTATTCTTCTTTTTAGTAATAAAATTCTGTCTTTTATTTCTTGTTTTTAGTTTTCTTTTGTAATGCCTCTAGGACCCCTTCTTCCTCCCTCCATGAGTTTCTAACTCTTTCCAAAGGGTGGAGGTGACAGATTTAGGGTGAAGAGAAGAGAATACATGTTATTATTTTAAGTTCGTGATTAATATATTTTGATTACTTGAGTTTGTGTTAAATCATTTATCATGTAATGCTTCATAACTAACATGATTTATTATAAGTTTCTGAATTCTCTAATCTAAACCCTAAATCTAAACCTCCACCCGACGGAATTCACCTCTTTGTTCTTGTTTTAGTTTTAATCGTTCATGTTTCTTGCTTTAGATAATTAAAACCCAAAGATCTCAAAACCAACTTATTTCTTCTCTCCTTCTTTCCCCCAATCGAAATCACATTAATAACAAATCTCTCCCTCCTTGTGTTCGACCCGTATTTGCCACGTCGTCATTGACGTCTTCACGGACTGAGGATACGTAGATGACTGCCTAACTCTTCTTGCTGCTAGGTTACGTCTTGTTTGTCGACAAGAGCGGTTGCATAGTCAGACCATGTGACCTATTGGAGGGCAGGGACCCAAATACCATTGGTCAGTACTCATGGGGGTAAACGACGTTGACATATTTGTATCGCCAATTGGGGATAACAACCATGCTGATTGTTCTGGTATTGCGGGTTGTCTTACGTTGCTGTAGTCTCGGATATATAAGTATTTTCCTTTTTCCGCCCACATCGGGAGTGGAAGATCATTGATTCGGGTCATCCTCATTCGCGTATGTGGGCTATCCGGACTGAGGATAGGAGCGATGGGCGACTCCATTCCTTTCGTAGACGGCTAGATCAGATGACTGCATTGTAGGTATAAAATTATATATCATTCACGTTTATTTAAATTTTATTATTATTAACATGTAAACGTTTAGGTGGAGTGGTTGCCCTATGGTCCTGAGCCTGCTGCAGCTGTGGCGAGGACTTCATTTATGGACATTATTGGTTATCGGGATATCACAGATCCTTATTTGCCTGATCGCGTCTTGTATCAGTTAGGGTACGTTCAGGTGATCCCGGTTGACATCCCGACGCCAGAGCATGCAGTGTGGTCTGTGATTGTGACGATGTACGACGTCAGGCACAACACTTCGAGCGCGGAATCAGTTTGGAGGACATTTCTGAGTGGAGGCTGACTTCACCTGGGCAATTTTACACGTAGTCGCAACCCCTACCTTGTGATGCAGATTATTTAGAGTGGTTTGGTAGGTGCTCACATCCAGTTATCGTGTGTGGTACTGCCCTGAGACCCGAGAGACCACTGGATAGGACATGTGGCGATGCAGTGAGTTTATCTAAATTAATTTTTATTTGTAAAGTATATTTTGTTTTTATTGTTAGTGTACCCTAATCTTTATGTTACATACAATGGATGAGTAGGACGATACGGGTTACGCAATCGTTCTTGCCATACAGGGACCAGATGCTGAACGAGGAGGCGAGAGCTGCATGTGAAGATTTGGATGACCTCGTACAGGCGTGGAATAGTTAGTTGGGCATTTCTGACCAGGATTCAGATGATGACTTCTAGTTGGCTTGTACATTATTTATTTTATTATATGTTGAACTATTACTACATTTGTTGATATTTGCTTATTTGTTGTACTCTTATTATTTATTTCTGGCTAACATATCTTCTCCCTATTTGTTTATCTGTTGTACTTTTATTTATTTCTCATGAGCATATCGTAGACCTGTTTAGTATCTGTAATGTAATTTAAATTTAAAACCTGATAAAAAATAACACGATATAAGTACAAATACATGATATAATCGCGGATATATTATACATTACAAATACAATAAATTAACAAATACATTACAAATTACAATCAAAATGTACTACGTAACCGGTCCCAATACGCTCTCCTACTTTCGTACTCTTCCTCCCATCCATCAACACTCTCATCTCGCATTTGAAACCACATGGTCACTATAGGAGGTACTGGGAATCTCTCAGCCAATTCTAAGCGAATGAAATATCTGTAACTCCCTAAATGCGCAATATCAACTCTCTGCATGACTTCGTTATGCTAGACGGACTCTCCGAAGGTAGCACTGTAATACAGAGGTAGAATGAACAATCTGTTACCACTGAGAAATACATAACTGCACATGTAAAAATTGGCAATCGGGAACAAGTCGCACCAAACCTCCATATAGTGATCCTCGCCACAAGGTCCTCCGCCCCAATCAATTCGCTGACGAGCCTGTACCACACCGTCGTAATAGACATGCTCATAAATGGGATGCACCACTATCTCATTAGAAATCGCACAACGTGCGTACAACCAATTGTCTTGAGCACCATGAAAAACATCGGCAACACATCGAAATCCACAGTTGCCATCAACACGTACGTCATTCCATGTTTAATGGGAAAAATGACCAAAAAGCCTTTCAAGAAGAAAGGCCCAATGGCGAGTGGCCTGTTGGATTTGATACATTCCGATGTATGTGGTCCAATGAGTACTAGTGCACGAGATGGTTTCAGGTACTTCATTACGTTCACGGATGATTATAGTCGTTATGGCTATGTTTATCTAATGAGAAACAAAAGTGAATCCTTTGACAAGTTCAAAGAATTCAAGAATGAAGTAGAGAACCAACTCGACAAGAAAATCAAGTCTCTACGAACGGATCGTGGAGGTGAGTACTTAAGTGCCGAATTTGACTCATACCTAAAGGAGTTTGGTATTATACCTCAACTAACCCCTCCCGGTACACCTCAGTGGAATGGGGTATCCGAAAGGAGGAATAGGACATTGCTCGACATGGTTCGGTCAATGATGAGTCATGCGGAATTACCTCTTTACTTTTGGAGTTATGCACTACAAACTGCGGCTTACACACTAAATAATGTTCCATCCAAATCCGTGGAGAAAACTCCTTATGAGCTATGGAGTGGAAAAACACCTAAGCTCAATTTTCTCAAGATTTGGGGTGTGAGGCTTACGTCAAGAATTTGATGTTGACCAAACTTCAACCAAAAGGGGATAAGTGCTTCTTTATTGGTTTTCCTCGTGAGACAAGAGGATACTACTTTTGGCATATCACCTCCAATCGAGTGATTGTAGAGAGGGATGCCACATTTCTGGAAAAGGAATTTCTGGAAAGAGTAAAAAGTAGTGGGAGTAGGGTTGTGCTTGAGGAAACTCAAGATACTCTACAAGATCATGACATGAATGATGACATTCAAGATCATGAAGGCCCAACCGAGATTCTTTGGTTAGTGGGAGCATGAGTGAGAGACCCTCGCAAGAAATTGTTAGAGAATCTCAATCATCCCCACCAAGTGTACGTTCAAGAGTTGAGCGTGAACTCACTCCTCAAGAAATTGTGGAAGAAGTTCGAGAGACACGAGAAGAACCAAAAGAACTAAGGAGGTCAACAAGGGAAAGGAAGAAACCCGACTTGTATTTGGGACTTCATGAAATCATGGTACTAGATACCAATGATCCCTTGACCTTCCAAGAAGCAATGGAAAGGGAAGACTCCAAACTATGGCTTAAGGCCATGGAATCCGAAATAGAATCCATGTATGATTATCAAGTGTGGGATTGGGTTGACCTTCCTCAAGGGAAAAAGGTCATTCAAAATAAATGGGTTTTCAAGAGGAAGATGGACATGGATGAGAACTTGACAACCTACAAAGTGAGGCTTGTAGCGAAGGGTTTCACTCAAGTTCAAGGAATTGACTATGATGAAACCTTTTCACCGGTTGCCATGTTCAAGTCTATTCGGATTATGCTCGCTATTGCCGCATTTCATGATTATGAAATATGGCAAATGGATGTCAAAACGACGTTCCTTAATGGGAACTTGGAGGAGGATGTGTACATGGTACAACCTCATGGTTTTGAAGATCCAAAGAATAGCGAGAAAGTATGCAAGCTTCAAAGATCCATTTATGGATTGAAGCAAGCATCAAGGAGTTGGAACAAACGCTTTGACGAGGAAGTAAAGAAGCTTCACTTCATTCAAAGTAAGGAAGAACCTTGTATATACAAGAAGGTTAGTGGGAGCCCTGTAGTATTCCTAATCTTATATGTCGATGACATATTGCTCATGGGCAATCATATTCCTTTGCTTGAGTGAGAAGTTCATTGAAATCTGCATTCTCAATGAAAGATATGGGTGAGGCTCAATACATCTTGGGAATCAAGATATATCGAGATAGATCCCGTAGACTCATTGTCTTAAGTCAACGTACATACATTGACAATGTCTTGGAAAGGTTCAAGATGAATAACTCCAAAAAAGGCGGTGTATCAATGAGTATGGGTGTGCAACTCAAGAAGTCTCAACGTGCGCAATCATGTAAGGACTTAGAGTACATGAAGGATGTCCCTTATGCTTTGGCAATTGGGTCGATCATGTACGCGATGACTTGCACAAGACCCGATGTCTCGTATGCTCGAAGCGTGACAAGTCGTCACCAATCCAACGCAGGTCCTGAGAATTGGACTGCGGTCAAGAATATCCTGAAGTATCTTAACCGGACTAAGGATAAGATTCTTGTTTATGGAGGACAAAGGGAGTTGATAGCCGAAGGGTACTCGGATGCGAGTTTCATGAGTGATCCAGACGATAGAAGGTCGCAATCAGGATACGTCATTCTTCTGAATGGTGGAGCTGTGAGTTGGCGTAGCTGGAAGCAAACCACTACAGCCGATTCAACCACCGCTTCCGAAGTAATAGCTGTCGCTGAAGCGAGCAAGGAAGGAGTGTGGATCAAGAAGTTCCTTGAAGAGCTTGGAGTAGTTCCCACGAGCAAGGGACCCATTGAGCTATTTTGCGATAATAGTGCATCTATCTCGCAAATCAAGGATCCTAGATCACACCACAAAGTGAAGTACATGGATTGTAAGTACTTCGTGACACGTGACCTCATCGACGAAGGCAAAATAAATCTTTTATGGGTGGACACCAACAGCAACACAGCTGATCCATTCACAAAACCCTTATCCCAAGCCAAGGGCGAAATGAATTTCGAGTCTATGGGATTGATGAACCATGTAGATTTGCTTGATGATTGATATGTAATGGGGTTTACCCTAGTTATTATTGTTTTATACATTGAGTATGTATGTGAAAGAAAAACTTTAATAACAAGTGAGAGATTGAAGGGAATGTGTTCTAAAAGTTTTACTTTTAAATGTCAATTATTATGAATTGAATGAGAAATCATTTTGTTCCTTGTTTATGTTATTCGTCTTTTAGAAGTGTTAAGGAAGAGACTCTTGGTACTTAACCGTAGAGCTCTAAAAGATATTGGTTTAAATAAAACAAAAGATATTCACAATCATGGTGATAAACATGAGACATTTGTTACCGAGTTAAGATTGTCGTGTTGGTCATAGATCATTGTAGCTCTACAAGTGAGTGACAACACGGGTACGCAAAAGAGGAAAATATTACTTTTGTATACTGAATAGACCTAATAAGTATAATATTATAGAAATGTGTTTCTGTGTCATTAATATTTTACTGTGTCCTTCGTCCTTTGATATGAGACTTATATCCGATCACTTAAGAAATACTTGATTAGGCTAGTGTCTTGAGCTATCGATAGGTGTAGTGTAAAGGCATTGGTTGGTTAAGTATGACTTTTGTTGGAGAAGATAATTAGTCAAAAGATTATCATTGCCCCGCTTAATTGAGTAATGATATTAATGGGCCCCTTGATAAAGCAAAGTTATAATGTGCACAATGTGATTTGAGATAAGTCACATATTTATAACTAGCTTAAAGAGATCAAGAAATGAATACTAATACAAAGATGACACAATACTACTTTGTGTGTATTCTTAATATCATGTGGCAAGGGACGAACACAAGTGGTGCACTCCATCACTAATTGGATCGGGTTTTGGGATCGAGCTGAATTAAGACATTTAGCTAATTGGGAACTATAATGTGTAGCTAGATACCGCTTATAGTTTGTGATGTTAAGCTATTAATATCACTGCCAATTTAGCTTAGATCCTCCCATAGGTCACACCATAAAACTGGGAAACAAGAATGTGATTTTATGTTCATATGATGTATCGAGTTTCGTATACATGTGGTGAATCGATAAAATCATTATGTCATGAAAATGACATATTTAGAATCATGAATTTATATATGAGATGTAAATATATCATGGGGTGTGATTGTTTGATATTACATATGATGATATATTTCATAGGATATATAAATTAGCTATAACCCCAAAGATCGAATTTTGTTGGGAATTAATCCAAAATTCGATAAGGCAAATTAATTAATTAAATTTGCTAAAACCCCAAATACGAATTTTGTTGGGAATTAAACCAAAATTCGATAAATGCAAATTAATTAAATTTCCTAAAACAAAAAAACGAATTTTGTTGGGAATTAATCCAAAATTCGATAAATGCAAATTAATTAAGGAATTATTGATCATGGTTTTGACTTGGTCAATTATGATTAAATTTGGATGTGGATTAATAAATTTAATATTGGGAATTGGTCTTAAGAGAGAAAAACATGGAAGAATGGGTCAATGCATAGCCCATGATGTGGAAATTAAAGGAGCCTATAAATAGGCTTAATTTCCTTCATTAAAAATAAATATATGCAAAATTCTCTCTCTCTCTAACCACCCCAAATAATCCATCCAAAATTCCTTAGTTAATTTGAGTTTTTGGAGAGTAAAATCTCAGGAAAGAAAAATGGGGTTATTAGCTAGACTCTAAACCCGTTTGGAGATTGATTGGTTAGCTCCTTTCTCTCCAACCTTGTTTAGAGTTTGGTGAACACTCGGAGGCAATCCATCGGGCGATTCGACCGGCAACGCGACTCCGGATCTTCAAGAGGTTTTAGAGAACCTCTAGGTATGATCCTCTTTGCAATTATTTGTTTGTTCTAATGCATGATAAATAATTAGGACAAACAAATGCATGTCTATATGAAAATCGAAGAAAATATGAATGTTTCGATCATATATGTTTATAAAATTTCGAAAAATATATACATATAATAGAGCACGAAATCCAACACTTCTTTGGAGGGGGCGTCCTAGTTAGCGCCCCTGCCTTGGGGTAGGCGGCTTAGACAGACGTCCGAGACGAAATTTTCCCTCTAGTTTACCTGACCGGATCCATGCGCTTCGCCAGACATTTTCATGGTGTTGATACTCGGAAAATGAGTAAAACTTAGGCAGAAACCTTATTTTAAGAGACATGACGAAATGAGTATTAAATGAACTGTGAAGGACAAAATGGTAATTGTTGGGGCGACTTAAGTAATTTTCCGGCGACGAATAGTAGTTCTCTTATTTTAACCTAACAATTTCTACTATATCATTCTCTCTCTTACACCAACAAAAACTTATAAGAATGGAGCAATAACAAAGTGACATGTGCCCCACTATCTCTTACCCACTAACAAAATGGTGTAAACGGGGTGAGTATGGTAATACCCGCCTAAGTAAATGGGTATGAGTTCAGGTATATGTCCATTTAAGTTTTGTTGTACCTGTACCTACCCTTTATTAGTGATGGGTATGAGGCGGGAACCCATACAAACGGGTATGGATCAGGTATTATATGATTTTCATATTTTCTTTCAAAATTAGTAAATTCTATTGGATTGACTCATCTAACAACTCCTAGACATGTAACATATGAATTACATCAATTATTGCAGAAAAAACAACAAATCAATTAATAACCACAATATAGATGTAGAAAGACAAGTATAACACTAATACGAGTCTAAAATCATCATAGAATATTTGAATCATATACAAGCTACTAACTAAATTTTACTTGTTAATGTGATGTATTTATATTATGTTAAGGATTAAAGTATACATGTACTAATATTTAATATGTATTAATATAATTAAAATATTGAATGGATAAATAAGTAAACGGATATGGGTAGAGTCATACCTATACCCACTCCATTTATTAATTGGATAAGGTAGGTATGGTGGGTAAACGGGTATGCTTTTTTAAATGGGTGCAAAACTCGTACTCATGCACATACTCACGAGTTAAATAGGATAGATAAACAAGTAATATCCATTCCAGTTACAACCCTACCCACTACCTAACAATAAACATTAAATAAGAGTTGAACTTTATGCCTCACCTTTTCACATGGGGAGGATTCTCAAAATTACTTCGCTTGGGTTGGATTCTCCCCTCCCATAATTTTGAAAATCAAATTGTCATAGTTCGTGACAATTACTCATGACAATTCTAAAATGCCCACAAATGATGCTCTAAGACTATACATACCCAACCAAGTTGGGTTGAACCGAACTACCGTTCCAGTTTATTGTCCTTGTTTGAAGTGGTAGGTATTCTCTCTTATCTACGACTTCTCCATTAAAATCACCAGAATACACTACATCACGACAAGAGACACTGCTGCAAAATATGATTATTACGTCGGATTTTTTGACTTACCACGTCGGGTTGACCAAACCTAGCTGACCGACGTGGTACCGGGGGGGGGGGGGATGTGGTAATAGAAGACATATCAGTCTGCCAATAATCCAATATGATATATAGGTATACCACATCGGTATTTAACAATGAAACTGTGGTATATGGGCAACAACATATCAGTCACACCCAAAAGGCCGATGTGCTATGTTCAATTATTGAAACCAAAAATTCGGATTTTTTCCTTCAAATAATAGAATATACCACGTGTGTTTGTTGGAGAACATCCACTGACATGGTGTGTCCATTGATTTTTTTTGTGAAAATTTGATTTATTTTGAATTTCTCATAAAATTCCCTACGATTGAAACATAAATATGCCACTTAAAAATCCCTACAATTGAAAAAAGCACACACAACATAAAATTCCTTGAAATTGAAACATGCATACACCACACAAAATTTTGATCATCTCATATAAATCTGATTGTGTACTGCAAATGTATATACAATATATATATATATATATATATATAGTTTACACTAGGATCCTTGAACCAAAAATGTCACACACAAACATATATCTCAGTTAATCTATTACATATAATCTCAAAAGTTTTAATATGTACATGCAACTAAAACAAACATACACTTGCAAAATATTTGAAGTTGTAAGGTTGTTCAGGTAAGGTAGTGTTGTAAACTATCTTTGACATGTAAACTTATATTCATCAATTAAGTTGCCTACAACATATGACTGATGAAAAAAGAAAACAACTTCTCTCGTGTGTTGTCAATCTCTTCCTGAGAAAATGGCTTAAGGGATTCATCAAACGATTACATTGTAAACAAACTCATTTATTAACATATGAATTGTGCCACAAAACATATATAACACAACATAAAATTAATGCAAAGTATAATGCATATTATCAACACAAACATTATTGAATCATCTTAATTTAATGACATGCCAAGTTACTTTCCTTTTTGTTGTAGACCTTCGAACACCCGTGTATTTACAGACCTCAAGGCTCCTACCAAAATATATATAGGTTCGAAAATGGAATATTCAATAACAACAAATTAACTTAGAATATGAATGAATTATTCTAAACAACTTACAATTGAATGATATTCTTTAAATCTTCCTTGGGTTCCTCCAATGCTAAAATATGAAACCAGCCATAACAATAGACTAGTACTAACTTGGCGATTAAAAGAAGTATGAAACCAGCAATATAGTAATAACTCATGTAAGTAAACACGAGTTAGTAATTTAGCGCAGAAAAAACCCCAGCCATTAGAAGAAGTATGAAATCATACATTCACTCCAACATGGATGGTGGTGGGCACATCCAAGCATTGTACTAACCACGAAAACTTCACGGAATACTAACATTTGATCTTTCAGGTGGGGATGTAGGGGAAGACTGTGGTTCATGCCTACTTGGGAGAGACCGGGTCGGTGTGGGTGATTGGTGATGGTCGTGGTAGGTCGGGGATACTGGGGTCAAAACAAGAAACTGGGAGGCACAACTCGGACGGTTCCAAGTGGGGCAAAAATTCCTAACGCGCAAATGGAAACGACTTACAATATTTTGAAACGAATATTCACGTCAGATTTAAAGCTCAAATTTAATGAGGTAGGTCTTATATTGACCATCATAGCACAATATTTCCCAAACATTTGTCTTATATATATTGAGTGAATGCATTTTAGTTGTCTGATATGGTGATTCTAGTTAGTAATTTCGATGGACCGAAATATGTTTGGTCGTCCGTTAATCACAATTCGATCAACATATGACATATAAACAAAAAATATCGAATAAATTTATCTTTTCAAATTAAAAATGACATATCACATCGGATGTTAACCTAAATTCCGATCTGATATGCATTATTATTACGAAACATAATGTCGTAAAAAATACAATAAAATGACATATCACGTCGGATGTTAACCTAATGTCCGAGGTGATATGACTTATTATTAAGAAACATAACGTCACAAAAAGATACAATAAAAGGACATATCATGTCGGCTTTAACCTAATGTCCAACATGATATTAAGAAACAAAACCTTGAAAGTTTGTCCTTGGAAACTCGAAGGAGTCCTTAAACCACAAACTTGCCCCTAAACACTTATCTGTTCTTTAAAACTTGAAATGGTCTCTAAGCAACAAGTATTTCCTTAAAGGGGAGTCTGTTCTTTAGAACTCGAAAATGTCCTTAAACCACAAGTCTGCCCTATACAGGACACGGGTGTGTTCTTTAAAGCAAGATATGTCCTTTAAACTCAAGTATGACCTTTAAAGGACACAAATGCCCTTTACAGGACACGAGTTTGTTTTGTAATGTACGAATCTGTCCTTGGAACTTGAATGTGTCCTTTAAAACAAGAAAGTGTCATCAAATAACAATCCCATTCTTTTAAAGGACATTAAGGTCCTTTAATGGACACATATGACCTTTAAAGTATGGTCTGTCATTTAAAAGACACGATTTTGTTATATAAACCATAGATATGCCCTTTGAAACTCAAATCTATCATAGTATGGTCTCCTTTTAGTCGTTTCTTGGTTACATTGTTCTCAAGTGTCAATGATTTCATTTTCCAATCGTAAATTCAGTTGCTTAATGAGGGGTTTCGGGTGACCGAAATGTGTTCGATCGTCTATTTAGAAAGATTTGGTGGACCAATATATGTTCGGAAGACCACATACGATGAATTTCTGTTACTTTCCAACCTCAAACGTTGAAAAAGGAAAAATGAGCATGGATTCGTTGGAATGCACAAACAACCCCCTCCTAATACCACATCAGACATTTTACGGCCGATGTGGTAATGTGAACATTCACGTCAACCGTAAAATATACAAAGTGGTTTGTCTAATATCACGTCGAATTTTCTGCTATCAATATCCGACGTAGTTAGAACGGCATAATACATGTATTTTCGAGCAGTGAGAGAACGAAAGAATGCAAATTGAAGAAGATTTAAATCCCTCCATCTACCTCACATAGTTGTTTTTTATGTGCCAAAGATAAACCTTTGGTCCACGATATTTCTGAAGCTGATCAACTAAACAAAGTACTAAGACATGATCTTCATTTTGTGGACATACATCCGTGAACGTCTCAGTGGACTAATTAACCTACGTGGCCAAGTTAAGATCAGAGTAGTACCAAGTGAACGTTATCGGAATCGTATCATCAACAACATTCAAGATTGGCAATTTGACATTTGATCTATCTGAAAGCTTCACTAAAGGCATATCAATCGTTTTCGTAATAACAATGATTTGATACATTGAACCTTTTCATTCTGTGTGGTTCACTGCAATGACTTTGGATAATAATTGTATGATGATACATTTAGACTATTTGGCTGACACGTCTGTGGTTATTCGTACTCCTACGTGTGCCAACCTCCCAGTGGAGGTTGATATTGAACTCTTTCATTAGTGCCAGCAATTCGATTTTATCAAAAACAATTTGTATCTGCACTGGTTTGAAAGGAAAATAGGAGCTAAGAACCACAAGTCCACATCACCTACCTAAAACGAGGATTAATTATTTAGTAACAAAGGCAGGGTACTATTATGGACCAAGCAATGCAAAGTAAGTAAATTCAGAACGCGGTTTATAATTGAGCAAATATTTGGTAAAAACAGTACCGCGGATACCATCATGCGTCTAGCCAACAGAAAAACAATTCCACTAAGGGAATACCTTTTTTAAAAAAGAAAATACTTTTTTTACCTTTTATTTTCATTTTTAGCGAATCGTGCATTTCAATAAAAAATCAATCGAGTCAGTTTATTCTAGAATAAATTTTTGGGCTTTCGATAACATAATCTAGATTTCTTCTTCTTCTCATTAAATTTTTTAGGCTATTGAAAATTGGTTATTTCATAAAAAAACAAAGCAAAGTGATACTTAAATCACTGTTCTGAAACCCGGACCGGCCGGTTCAACCGGGAACCGGATGACTGTTTGATCCGGTTCACCCCCCAAAACCGTTTTTGTCGTGAACCGGATTGAACCTGGTTGAACCGGCGGTTCAACCACCGGTTCAAGGGAGAAATCCTTTTTTGTTTTTTTTATATTGGTACCTGATGTGAATCAATTAAAATATCGCAAATGCACATCCACGTTGAAGCGGTGACAAATACGGGTCGGTCCACAAGGAGCGCGTGTGAGTTGGATTCACAATACTCGAGTGGGGGAGAAGAAGAGAGAGATGTGATCGAAACTACATTACAATGCAAAAGAAATCGGAAAATAAGCAATAAAACTAAACCCCTCGGGGGTAGAGAAAGAATGCGGAATGAAAATGTTGTAGTGTGTGTGTTTATTTGTGTTTATCAAAATATGTCATACATGAAATCAATAAAACTCAATTCCAACTTTGCCTCCACATGAAATAAGACAAGACATTATCATTAAAACATACAAGACAATAATTGAAATGAATCTAATATGTTCACATGCATCATGACTCAATCACAACTCGAGTAGCACAATATTGGGGTAAAATAAAGGATATATAACATCAATATGATGCATGATATGCTACTAATCAAATACCCCCACACTTACCCTTTGCTAGTCCCGAGCAAAACAAAGAAAAAGAAAAATGAAGGAAAGGAAAACATACGAAAAACAAGGAAATCCTAACTCACTTTTGTAGGAATTACGGTTGCACTTAGCACGTGTAACAAGCCGTTAAACCTCCTTGTCACCAAGGAGGAGTGGTGTCTCTTGAGAGTTTTCAGCGGATATACCCACAAAATCCGAACATCGATGCATTATTCAATCTAGCCACACTACTTGTTGGACATAATTTTGTTGATCATTGGACACGGTAATCCTATGGGCCCGACTCTATATATGTATCCAGTCCACACACCTAGCTTAATGAATCATTCATGCAAGTTAATTAAGGACTTAAGTGAAAGACATGGAGAACCTTTTCATCCTCAAGTGAGACAAAGTGTAAAGTCCATTAAGGTTCTTATTTGCATTTCAATTTTTATTTTAGTATTTTTTTCTTTTTGGTCTCTTTTTTCCATTTTATTTTTGTCTAGTTGGTGTTTGATTCTCCCAGGGTTAGGTTTCGTGCATCATTGCCTATGAGGACTTACACTATCATGTACACATTTCCCAAAATCTCCACATAGGGCGATCCCTACCACCTTTGTAACAGGAGTTTAGTCGGAGCATCCCAAGTCAGATGACTCAAAAGCACCAGGCAGAAAGTCCCCTCGAACCTAATTTCCCAAGTAATAGGAGCTGTACGAGAAGAGAAAACACCTACTCACTTATTTCTTATCTACACATGAACCAAAACCCCTACACTTAATGTCTCACAACAGGAGTTTAAGGGTCCTTGACTAGAACAAACTTCCTTATATTAACAGACACGAATTATTCAACTCACTAGGTTTAGGGTGGACTTCTTTATTTGCTTGAGTACTGAGACCCTATGATTACTCTCCCTCCGAGGGAAAACCGAGGTGCATCCTAACTACTAGATAATGCCTAAAGTATGTATGTTAGATATCCTAATGCATGAAGTTCAAGACAATTTTGCGACATTTCCTTTTACTTTGTCTCTCAACGATTTTGCATATGCTAAACACACGCAAAACCTACAAAATATTTTCTTTCGCAAACACATGAAGATTTTTAAAAGAAATGAAAATTTTAAAGCACTAGGCAAGCAAAAGAGGACAAGTCACCCAAGGATCATGGCAAGCAGATATATCGATATTAAATGCAGCACACTAACATGACCCTATCAATACAAACGAAAGAAAACAAAACAAAAGGAGAAAGACTCAACTATGTACACACGTAAAACACCCCCACACTTACTTCATGCATTGTCCTCAATCAAAGCGAGCATGACACTACATGGATTTATGCATGAAAAAGAAAAGATTTCACCAACGTGAAGCACAAAAGGAAATTCATGGTTATTGTTTAATCATTTTAAATACTGCAAGTGCACGGCCGCGTTGAAGCTGTGGCAAGTACGGGTCGATCCTCAAGGAGGTGAGTAGTCTCTGGTTTTTCAGAAATCAAGTGGCAACAAAAAGGGAGAAGAGTTTGTCTATGCTAATCTACGCTACACTAAACTACTGAGAAGCCAAATGCAAAGTAAAGCAACTAACGATTGCTTCAAATCAAAACTAGAAGAATGTAAAACTAAGCTTGAATCAAGAAGAGAAAGACCCCTAGGGGTGGAGTGTGTGTACACATGTAAAAAGATGGTGAAGAATGCATTCTATAGGCACAAAAGTAGGTAGTGTTTTGATGCATAGGAAGTGTCTAAAGGTTATGACAAAACCTATCAATCCATTCACTAACGTAGTTGATTAACATTCATATACACAAGCTGGTTATTTCAGAACCTAAACAAGCATGGGAGGTGTCTAAGATGTGTGGCAAAACCCATCAAGTGTGGTATTCTACTCTAACAAGCAATCATACATTCACATTTATCAACACAATCAAAATATAAAACATTCATATTCATTCTTTAATGCATGTATGAACATCATCTCCACCCCCAAAAGGGGGATGAATCTACTCACTACACATTAATCTAACAATTAAACTAAAGAAGAAAAGAAACATTCTAACTACTTTAGCCTACAATCAAAGAAATAAAACTAAGCTAATTATGCATAAAGAAACAACAAGAGAACAAAACAATGGAAAAATTATTTTATTAGATGACTCACATTGAATGTAGCATTCTTCTCCACCTTGAGATTTTGCTCCAAGGCTTACTCCAAGTAGAGAGAATGCCACCAAGCAATGGTAATTACAATAGAAGGTGAAGAGTTCTATTTATAGCCATAGAAAAAGGTAATCCGGGACAATCCCCCGGTATGAGACTAAGAAAATACCATAAATAGACTAAATATACACTAATACACACTCCACATCCACATAAATCTTAGAGGATCCGGACCAAAAGTGACCGCTAATGGGCGGTCTACAGTGTTCGGATCGCTCTGGCTTTTCTTGTGGGCTTTTCTGGAAGACTTTGTTTATCTTTGATGCATCTACTTCTCTTGTTGGAGCTCCGACCCGAATGGAATTGCCAAAATACTCCCCATGATGGTGTGAAGTATTCTTGTTTGATCATTGGTCATTCGATCTTACATTCAGGTCCTGCAATTTTTCATCTTAGTCCTTGAGTCTTTCAACTCATTCCTTTTTCACGCTTTTAGGTCCTTTTATGCATCTTCTCTTCAAACCTATTTATTTCTGAAATTTAAACATAAAACTCATCACATAACATTGTTTAGGTGAAAGATAATGGATATAAGATACAAATATAAGCATGAAATGATGTCAATCAGTTATGTTGATGGACACAACCCAAATTCCCCTAAAAACCTGTGAAATACTAAAGAATAGATACAAATACGTGAAAGAAATTGAACCCAAATACACAACGGTTGGGGCTCACAACAATCAATGGTCACTCATGGAGTCTTTTATAGTATTTTTTTCTTTTTTTTTGATTTTTTTGAAATATAACTATGTACAAAAATAAGTTACCATCTTCATTTGTCAAAGGACATCAAATGTGAACCTCAAAGGTGGGTCAATGCACTTGGAATGTGAACATGACACCACGCGGGGCCAGAAAACTCATGTGTGGGCCCCTCACAAAGAGCACAAAATGTAACGAGAGGTTCATGAATTAGATGCAAATGCATCTTATTCAAGGGATCAAACTGAGAGAGCTCGAACCTCTCAAGTGTTTGGGAAAAATTGTGCAACGGAAGAAGAGTTTCTCCCGTTGCAGTACTGAAGTTATGATCGTCAATCCAAACTCTCCAACCAATAGCTGGTGGGTCGGAACGAGGTCAAGAACCTTATTATGCATGTCTGACTCACCAGGAGAACAAAAGTGGGTCTCTTAGCCAAGGTATCCTCTAAGGCACTCCCAATACCCTCATTGGTGATATAATTGTTTGATATCTCATCATTTCCAAGATGATCAGGAACAATAGGGAGAGACAAACTCTCATCAGGTCGTATGAAATTAAGGGTACTAGGGAGCTCTTGCTCTACCATAGGCCAGTCCTTATGAGGCACGACAACACGATCATGTAGCTTAAGGGCCACAGGACGAAAAGGTAAGGCACAATCCTGTGCCGGCTCATAATGAAACTGGTCCATGCTATTCTAAATTTAGATCAAATCCCCTACCATGTGATTGTGAATTGAAACTCCAAGTCCCTCAGACTGACTAGGAGTTTGACTGTGAAAGATTGTGCTTTAAATCTGTGGATGTGGTGGTTTGATATCAGAAGATAAATCCTCATGTTGACAAGAAAAGTTACTCTCCTCACGTTCACGTATTTGCTGCTTCATTTGACTCACTTGCATTGTCATATTTTGTATGGACTGCTGAGTGGTTTCCATGAACGTAAGGAAAGTTTGTTTCAAGGAATCAGGTATATGGTCAATTGTGAGGCTAGAGTCAAAGCTTGGGAAATTTCGGGGTTAGGTGTTGGTGGGCTGAGAATGAGTCCAATGATTCGGAGTAGGGTGTTGGTAGAATTCTTGGTATTCGGGAGGAGAATACTAGGGTGGAAATGATGTATAAGAATTTGAAAAAGAATTGTCTCCCCACGAATCCATTCCTCTCGGGTTGTATGCGGATGCGTAAGGGCCACATTGAGCATTTTGGGAAAATGTGTGCTCATACTCAGGTTCTAGGGGAACATATGGACATTCCCCGAAAAAATGCACTAAACTCGCAATAGTCACACGGTACGGCTACAGGAGCTACCGGTGCACTCATGTAATCTACCATATGCATGCAAGATGCCAAATGTTCTTGTAATGTCTCAGTTTGTTGACCAACATATTGATGAGAATTAAATTTATACCGCAAGTGCACGGCGTCAATGAAGACGTGGCAAGTACGGGTCGAACACAAGGAGGGAAGATATTGTTATTTTGTGATTTTCGAATTAAGGAAGGAAAGAGAGAGAAATAAGTTTGGTTTGAGATTTTTGGTTTTTAATTAATTTCTAAAGCAAGAACAACAAAAACAAATTAAAAATAAAGCAAAGATGGATGAGAGTCCAGCGGGTGGATGATTAGATATCGGGTTTTGTTAAGAGAATTCTGAAACTTATAATAAATCACATTAGTTATAAAGCATTACATGATAAATGATTCAACATAAACTCAAGTAATCAAAATATACTAACACGAAATTAAAATAATAACATCATTCTTCTTCTCATCACACTGAATCTGTCACCCCCACCTTTTGGAGAAAGTTAGAAACTCATGGATGGAGGGAAGGAGAAGGGGTCCTAGAGAAACTACAAAAAAAAACTAAAAAAAAAGAACAGAATTTTATTGCTAAAGAGAAGAACTAAAAAACAAGACCATTCACAACATCATTTCGGGGCTATTTATAGCCGATACAAGGGACCCAAGTATAAAATAGGAAAGCACACGCGTCAATACACGACTGGACAAAATCCGGGGCCACGGAACGCAAGGGGTGCGGCGTTTCCGCCGCATTTTACATGTAAGGTGCAGCGATTTCGCCGTAATCTGTGCTCTGATTGGATCCAGATTTTTCCTGTGTGTTTATGGTTGATTTAAATGTCCTTTGCACGTCTGGATTGATTTCTTTCCTTTCTTTTGAGCTCCGAATTTATTTCTTCATATATTTGGAAATCCAAATTGATTTCTCTTTAGAACTTCTCCAAAATAATATTTTGGTACTTTAATTTGCAGTCGGGTCCTCAGCTTTTTGCAATTAAGTCCCTGACTACTTTTGTGCTTAAGTCCTTGGCCTTTTTGTAATTAGGTCTTTGAATGCTTTTATGCTTGGATGGACTTCCATTTGAATCCCGATAATCTTGACTTGGTCTTTATGATAGAAATGAGTCTTTTGCACGTGTTTATGCTCGGGATATGAGTAATTTGCATTCAGGTCCCTGTATTATGTAAATAAGACTAAACACATACCTTAGTAGCATTTATTGATATAAAATTAATCTAAATGAAAGACATATGATGCAATGTATGCAATGCATCACATATGATCCGACGTAACTAGATGGTGGTCTAGTAGTCGGTGCCTCTCTCATATTACCCTAGGGATGGCAACAGATCGGTTCCGGTTCGGATACTAGTAGAACCGGAACCGGATCCATATTATTATTTGGGATCCAGAACCGGATCCGGATCCAGATCAATTCCTATCTTGAATATCCAGAACCGGATCCATTTGGTTGATGAGTATCCAGAACCGGATCCGGTATGCAAAAATAACTTGTCTCCCCCCCCCTAAATTTGTATAATCCACAACAATTGTTTTATAAAACCAAACTATTTAAAACCAAATTCATCTCCACAACAACAATAAATCATACAACACCAATTTACATGTTATTTAAAAAAATAATCTCCATGACAAGTTAGCAACTTTACCACTCCAAAAGGTTGTGCATGCAAATCAATATTGTATACACCTGCAACATCTTCAATTTATAATCCACAAGTTTATAATCAACAAAGCTAGACCATACTTCCTGCATCTTCAATTTATACAACCAAAACATGTTCAAAACACACAAAAAACATAACTAAACAACAGCTTGTGCATGCAAATTGCCATGAGATCTAGTCACCCCACGTTCTCCTGATCTTCAAACCTATAAAAAATCAACAAAAAAGAATTTCAATGATATACATCAGATTATATTTTATACAAGAGTATATTAAGCAAATTAAACCTCAATTTCTTGACTATCTTCCGACACCTCTGAGATGTCAACATCCATATCATGGATGATTGTCGCATACTTAAGTCCGTTTGACTCTGAAAACCCTGCTTCAATGGCAAAAACAAATAAAAAAACATTGAAAACAAATAATAAGAGAATAATAATATAAATCACGAAACTATATCTAATATACCTTGCATCTCGGACGACAACCAACTTTGAGAACATGCTAAAGCTTCAACTGTATCGGGATGTAACCTACTACGATGAGGACTAATCAATCTACCACCCATGCTGACTGCCGACTCAGAAGATACGGTGGAAACAGGGACTGCATAAATATCTCGAGCAAGTTTTTGCAAAGTAGGATATTTGATACCATCGGATTTCCACCAAGTTAATATTTCAAAGTTCTTATCCCTTGGCAAAACATCCTCATCCAAGTAGTGGTCTAACTCTGATTTTACATATCCCCTCTTTCTTTTCTTTGAATTGACAAACAAATCATAATCACTCATTTCGGCCTCGGATTTTGTCATAACAGAGTTTCCATCTGTCTCCATTGCACTAGAGGACTTTGTTTGGTACTCATGAAGCAAAGCATAGCAAACCTTTCTAACTCGATCTACTTCTGACTCAACCTTTTCTTCCCCGTAAATCTTCTCAAAATAGAACTCCAACAAGCATAACTTATACCTTGGATCCAATACAGAACCAACTCCTAGGACTTCATTAGTTGTATCCCAATATTTTTTAAACTTGACTAACATTTCAGAAGCCATTGACGATATCATCATATCAGGACTACAACACCATTCCATCAAAGTCAATCGAATCTCACAAAATTTGGGGAATCCTAAATTAGAAGTTACAAACTTGGAACCTGAAAAAAACAATGTTGTCTCATAAAATATCTTCAGCTTCTCACAATTTTTTTCACAATTAGTCCAATCATCTTCACTAGGCACATCCTCTCTTCAAAGAGCGAGTTTGTTTTCACGTTGTTGTAAACGGTAAAATACTTCCTTATTCTTAACTACAACTTCTAACATTAGATAAGTTGAGTTCCACCTGGTTTTACAATCTAAAGACAACATCTTGGAGGAAGGAATTCTTAATTGTCGTGCCGATTCTTCAAATTTCTCTAACCTTTTTGTTGTTGCCGTCCAAAATTGCACGATATGTCTAACTTTCTTAATGGCCTCATTAATTACTGACAACCCATCTTGTACAATTAAGTTCAGAATGTGAGCACAACAACGCATATGACATAAGCTACCACCTAATATTAACTCCCCCGATCCAATTTTGGCAATAATTTCTCCAACAAGACCTTCATTCATAGAACAATTATCCACAGTGAGACATGAAAGTTTTCTATCAATGTTCCAATCCAAAAGGCAAGTTATTAATTTCTCAGCAATAACTTGTCTAGTATGTGGTGCAGGAACATAACAAAACCTAAAAACATCCATAATGTCTCAAATTAAAATGTATAAAGTAAAACATAAACATTCACAACATGAAAAATGTATTAAATTAAAATATACAAACAAACAAGTTTACCTAATGATCAATTTCTGCAAGTTCCAAGTTTCATCGATATAATGTCCCGTGATGGCCATATACCCCTTCCTTTGATGATCTGATGTCCACATTTCTGTTGTCACAACAATCCTACTTGAATTGAAATCTATATCTTGCATCAGCTTTACCATTTTTTGCTTATACATCTTTATAATGTGTCTCTTAATAGTATTCCGAGTGGGCACTTTAAAGAGAGGTTGAAGGCCTTGTGAATATGTCCTAAAACCAACATGATCAACAATGGACAACGGGTACTCGTGCAATACTATCATATTTGCAAGATCAGTTCGTGATGCTACAGGATTGAAATTGTAATTTCCAAGTGTTGACGAACCATCTGAACTCTTCTTTGCCTTATCCAAAAACATCTGTCGAGGATCTCTATTACTTCGTCTAGGACAATTCAACAAATGCTTACGTAAATTGCTTGTCCCATTTGCGCTACACGCGTTCAAAACCTTTTTACAACTCCTACAAGTTGCTTTGTCTTTGCCATCAATTTTTTTTATCAAACTCAAGCCAAACATTGGATGTCAACTTCTTAGTATGGACACTACTAGAATCTATTAGAGGTGGCTTAGCACATGGTGTAGGTGCAGTTTCAGTGCATTCAATGGATGGATTTGTTGATTCCTCTACTAACGGTGTAGACGAAACACTACCACCCTCGTCCATAGGACCAATTAAATCATTGGATGCCATATTAACTGCAAAAACATATGACCAAAATATGATGTAAATGAATTTGCAATCCACATACAAAAGCAATTGCAATTTAAATCCACATACAAAAGCAATTGCAATTTAATGCATTTGTCAACAAGATTAAATCAGCAAGTGAAAAACAAAAAAACTTTTCATCATTAAGTGAAAAACAAAGACTTAAAAAATTAAGACTCAATTAATGCTAAATAGATATGAAAAGATGGCATCAGCAAATCCTAAGGCACAAGTGATTAGGTAATTTATGAACTTAGCTTCTCAGGCAGAATAATGAATACAAGCAAACATTTGGGTTAAAGATCTTGATTTCCTTACATTCAGGAGTTGTCTCAGGAAATAAATGATATGTTTCTTCTCAACATTTACAAGATATTCATGAGGTGGTAGTCTACATAATACGTGGGAACAAGCAGGTTAAATTGTTAGAAGGGACTCTACATAATATGTCATGAGAAGTATGTAAACGGCTACCTCATACATACATGTTAACTTGCAAGCATGGTTCTCTATCTACAAATTCCATAATCAGGTTTTTTTTTCAAGATGCAAAGCCAATGGTGATTAAGTTTCTTAAAAATGTTATACTCACTTCACACAAAGTAGGTTCATCATTGAAAGGATATATAAAAAGGATATAATCAGACTCATAACATTTTATTTGATATACAATAAGGAAAGAACATAGAATAAGGGTAAGTTATGTATATAACATACAGCTGCAGATGCAGAGATGCTGCACGTATCTCTCTGTATGCTTCAACTTCAAGTTCCTCCAGAAGGTGCTTTCTCAAACTCTGCATATTTAAGGAAGTTAAACTATCTAAAATATAATTTCATGGTGTCAAAGATGTTTAAATGTAATAAGAACAGACTGGAAAAAAAAACAGATCCTAAAGAACACATCCGGTTCCAGCGTGCAGAACAGATGGTCACAAAATGTGAAAAATATTTGAGTTCTTACAAGAACAGATCCTAAAGATCGAAGGATGTCGCGTCGAGAAAGCGGAGGTGCGTGGAGAAGACCGAAGGGCCGCGTGGAGAACCGGAGAGTGAGAGGGAGACGAAGTGGGAGAGGGAGTGGAGGGGGAGATCGTCGCACGGTGGAAGAGGGCTGGAGGCGGCGGCAGAAGAGGAAGAAATGGTTTTGGTGGGAGGTAGGGTTACGACTGGGAGGAAGTTGTGCAAGACAACAAGAGTTTGTGTCCTGGTCGGCTGGTCTCCTGGACCTAGGGTTTTTTTAAATGATTAACCGGATCCGGTTCCAGCGGTAAGAACCGGATCCGAACCGGATCCGGATCGGTTCTGAAAATTAAAATCCATATCCTATCCATATCCATTTTATCTCGGTTCGGTTCCGGTTCGGTACCACCGGATCCGGATCGGTTTGACCGGTTCTGGATACCAATTGCCACCCTATATTACCCCAATTTGAAGACTGAACAGTCACACAATCAAGATTCTCCCAACCATACAGGGTGTCTGTCGGAGGCACCCCAAGATGCATGGGTCTGGAGTACCAGAGAGAATAGTCCTGGTCCCAACAATAATATGGATGGTCGCCCATCTAATCATCCATCTCGCCAAAGAACTCTCGAGTCGACCACTCTCACCACCACGAGGCCAAGCTCGCAAAAAGTGCTCGACTCGACCCTAAAACACTAACAAAGAGTGTAAAGGGGAGGAGACTAGAACGTAGAAGTAGGTGAGAAGAAGATGACTTAGAGGAGAAGGGAAGAATCCCTAGAGCTAGCGTGGGTAGTGGGTGAGGGTAGAAGTCTAGTCTAGCAAACATGACTCAAACAAGCTTAGGCTGGCTATGAGTCCTTACATCTAGACGACGCCTAACTGCAAGGTCACAGAGCCTCAACACGCCTCACCTCCCTACGATGAAGACCACAAAGCCCAGCAAGTGAGCCAAGATCCGGAGATCTCGTCTCTCCTACTATCGACAAAGTGGGTGATTGACATCATATCATGCATATCTTTATGTCTTATATCCTCTATTTTTAGCCTAAGCAATGCTATGTAATGAGTTTATGTTTAAGTTTCAGGAATAAATAGGTTTGAGAAGAAGAGATTCAAAAAGGACTCAAAAGCAAGGAAAATGACTAAGTTGTAAAACTTATGAACTGAGATGAAAGAGAGAATGACCCGGATGTAAAACCAAAAGGATCAATGAGCAAATGAAGAAGCTCCAGACCTTAATGAGGAGTATTTTGGCAATTAAATCCGGTCCCAACCATCAACAACCAAATCGGGCTCATCACACAAGGAAAATCAAGCCAAAACCGAGCCACCAAACTCCAGACTTGATCAGACACATATAGACCGCCAATCAACGGTCCAAATGTGTCCAAATACGACATGGTTGAGTCGGGTCGTGTATTATGTAGTTTTATGTCCATTTATAGTATGCGTTTAGTCCCATACTGGGGGATTGTCCCCGGTTACCTTTTTTCATGCCTATAAATAAAACTCTTCCTCCTCATTTGTATTCACTACATACTTGGTGGCTATTCTTTCTACTTGAAGTGGAGTCTTGGAGCAAATACTCAAGTGGGGAGATGCTACTTGTATTGTGAGTCTGAAATAAATAAAAGTTTCTTTGTTATGTTGCTTGCATGCTTAGTTTAATTCATTTCAATAATCTTAGTAGACTTAGTTTATATGTTTTCCTTTCTTAGGATAATAATTGGTGTTTTATACATGCAATAGAGAATGGAAATGAATGCTTTGTATGAAATGTGTTGATAAACATGAATGTATGCTTGCTTGTTTAGGATAGAACTTGTAACTTGATGAGTTTTTGCCATAACTCTTAGACATCTCTCATGCTTGTTTAGGTTTTTAAATAACCAACTTGTCTATGTTAATGTTAGTCAACTAGGTTAGTAATAGAATTGATAGGTTTTGCCATAATCATTAGACACTTCATATACATGAAAATACAACCTACATTTGTGCTTAATGATTGCATTTTTCACCATCTTCTTGCATGTGCACACTCACTACACCCCTCAGGGGTCCCTCTTCCTGATTTGCACTTCCTCTTTAGGCTCTTTTGATTTAATTTGCATCGTTAGTTGTTGTTTTCCTTCATATTTTTTTTATTAGTTTAGTGTAACTTTAGATTAGCATATCCACAACTCTTCTCCCCTTTTTGCCATTTGATTTTGATCAAACCAGAGGCTGCTTACCTACCTACGGATGACCCGTACTTGCGCCGTCTTCACCGACGGCTGTGCACTTGCTGTCTAAATTTAAAACGAACAAACAGTGGGCAACGCCGATCAGGCTACGACGGTCATGATCGGATCACTCTCCTAATGCGCTCGAACCTAATGGTCAATGTCTACTTGATTTTAGATTAAAATATCACTTAAGTGTGGTTTTTGGGGCTAAGGAAGGGGTGATGAAATCTCTCACCTTATCTTGAAGACTATAGGTGGTGCCCCTTAAAGATGTTTTGAAATCTTAAGCTAGCAAGCAATTCACCAAACAAGCACGCACCTCACTCTTGTTACAATGCACCTTACTTACCAATGCATGATCTAAACATGCATGAATGAGAGATCGGGTGCACGTACCTCACTCCAGCAATCAACAACAAGAATGTAAGGAAAAGAAAAGACAAATGGGTGCAAGGTCTACAAATGATGCATGACCGACATGGCAATAAGTCTAATCTTTTGCTTTGAGTTTTATGATCCAAGTTGTCTTAACAAGGGGTCATGCAAGCCAAATAAATTTTTAACACTAAAAAAGAGCATGCATGACATCAACAGTGACAGGAAACAACTAGAAACAATAGAAGAAGCTACTGTAGGAACAAAACTTTAAATTGGCTTACCTAATTCGCCAGTGGCGGATCCAAATCCCTTATAGTCACAACATGAGAAAAAAATGAAACAAAACAAAGAAAAACCCCACCGAAATGGTGAACTCAACTACGAAAATGACACTCCCCGACAACGACACCAAAAACTTGACGTGAATCAATTAAAATACCACAAGTGCATGGACACGTTGAAGCAGTGGCAAATACGGGTCTGTCCACAAGGAGCATGTGTGAGTCGGATTCACGATACTCGAGTGGGGGAGAAGAAGAGAGAGATGTGATCGAAACTACACTACAATGCAAAAGAAATCGGAAAATAAGCAATAAAACTAAACCTCTCGGGGATAGAGAAAGAATGCAGAATGAAAATGTGTATAGTGTGTGTGTTTATTTGTGCTCATCAAAACATGTCATATATGAAATCCATAAAACTCAATTCCAACTTTGCATCCACATGAAATAAGATAAAACATTATCATTAAAACATAGAAGACAATAATTGAAATGAAACTAATATGTTCACATGCATCATGACTCAAATCCAAGTATGTCTCCACATGAAATAAGATTTATCACAATCATTAAAACATACAAGACATTAATTTGGATAAAGACAACATGAGCACATGCATGCACATGCATTATTTCCTTCTTCTACTCCATCCTTATCCTAACCTCGTCATTCCCAATAAAATATGCTCACTAATCTAAGCATGTGCCAAGCTTCATTCAAGAACATTAACACATCAAAGATAAGAGTGAAACTCATTAGATGGTTATGGAAATCATGTAAGGCTCAAATGATTAAGATTAACATACACACACTAATCCATCACATGATCAAATCACCTTCTTCTCCACCCCCCATGGGTATCGACTACTCTCTACTCATCTATACACTAAAAATGCATGAAAACAATAAAACGCAAAATAGAAATGAAGCAAAACAAGATTAAGCAAACAAAAAAAAATTGCATCAAAGTAAAGACACTAAAGTAAAGAACAAGAACAAAACTAGATTAAGAAACAAAAATACAAAGTTTGCTCCTCTTCAACTCCCTTATTACACTACTAAAACAGGAAACTAAAACCTACTCTAATGAGGCAAGGAGGAAGAAGAGGTGGAGATTAGGGATTACAATGATTTATATAGACTAATACATGGTTAGGATCAATCTGGAAATAATCGGACGACTGTAAATCACATATGGTTGTCTGGGAATGCTCCAAACCGAATACCTGACCCACAATTGAAATTTGAGATCCATTGGACCTATTTCATCCATAGTGGCAGATGAAATGGATCCGATCGGGCTGAAAATTTGTGTGTTGCTTTATGTCGTTAATTGGCACGTGGGATGAAGTTATGGTCTGCTGGCTCGAATCACTTTGAGTTTAATTGGCAAAATACTGATCTAATTCAGTCATGTGTCACCATATTTTGCACTTCATAATCAGGTCCCTTCGGGTTTGCACTTGGGTCCTTCCTGATTCGCGATCCAGTCCTTGTGCATTACAAATAGGTCTAGAACCTTCCAAATTAGTTCATACTTGTTATATTTAGGTCATTTTTGCTCACTTCCTCTTATTTATTACCTAACTCCTGAAAGACCACAACAACAACTTGAGTAGCACAATATTGTTGTAAAATAAAAGATATATAGCATGAATATGATGCATGATATGCTACTAATCAGTACCCGATTATGTATTCAGTTATTCGATTACTACATATCCAAAAAAACCAAACCCAAATCTATACCCCAACCCTAGAAATGTTGATATTGTAGATGTTTTGATTATTTTTTTGCTTAATAAATATGACTTTTATATCTATAATATATATTTATGATGTCATGCTGACGTCACCGGTCAACCGGTTCGATTCGGTCTGACCCCGGTCGAATCTTTGACGTTGCCAGTTCGATGTCTGGTTCGGTTATGAAAACCTTGACTCATATTAAAATATATCTCTTAACACAAAGGGTTGGTCGACCTCTGTATGGTCCCAAAAGAAAACTCGAAGTTTAGAAATCTAGCACTCGAGCCTCCAATGAAATGCTCGACTGAACATAGGTTTGTCCAAGTTGCTCAAATTATGTTTTGTGGCCAAAGATCAACTCCCCAAGTTAGGTATTCCAATGGCTATAAAAGGATAAACTGATAATACTCTCCCAATAATAGTTTACACTTTTAACTAAATCCAGAAGAAATGGTCGATTCCTGAGGGTGAACGGTTGACCCTCAAGTGGATTTGGTATGTATGATGACAAGAGATTAAACGATTGACCCATGCCGGGAAAGGTTGACCGTTTTGGGTAATATGTTGTTCTTGAATGTCAAGTGTTTGTCTAACAGTTGGGCCTATGATGGGTCCAACCCACTTTGGGCTTTAATGCCCTAAACCCACTCATGGTTGAGTGAGTTGTATAACTGACGGTTGAGTGCGAGAGTGAGAGGTTAGGAGAGAAGAAGAGGAGGGGAAAAGGAAAGAAGAAGAATATTTCTCTTTTTCCAAGTTCCTCTGCAACACCACCACCACCTCATCGGGAGATCAACCTTGTGGAAGACAAGTCGAATATGGGTTTCTTCAACAAGGATTTTGGAAGTTTTGTGATGGGTGGATTTGGGTTTCTACCCACACTACTAGAAATTTAGGTTTCACCGACGAAACTGCATCTATCGGTGTACGGTAACCTACACTAATGGATGATGTAGGCCGTCGGTGTCCACGTGCACCGATGGATATGATCGATTCCACCGACGAACTTCTGTTGCCGGACAAAGTTTTCATCGTATTCGTCATAGCAGAAACAAACACCGACTGATATGTCCATCGACGATGATTCTGAATGAGCGGCAAAATGAAATTTTTCGCGGAAAACATCCACCGAAGGATGTGTTAACCATCACCGACGGATATATAAGTGTCAGTGACTCAATCAAATACTCCAATGGATAGCATCCGTCGGTGAAGAGTTCGAATCCCCGTTAAATGATTTTTTTGTGTGGAAATACAATCACTGACAACTAGGAAACCTACACCAACGTAGTTACCCATCGGAGAGTGTTAAAGGCAATGACGAATAGCATCCGTCGGTGTAGATTTTGAAAAATGCCCATTGCACTTAATACGATTACATACGTCGAGAGATTATACAATAAACACTGAGGGATAACGTCCGTTGGTGTAGTGTTTTATCGGGATCCGAATCGGGCTTCCCCCTTCACTATCCCTAAACCCTCAATCTCAAATCGTCGAACCCCTCACCCACAGATTATTTATTGTGTAGAGAGTTTGATTACTCACACATACATAGGATTTGAAAATACCGAAGTTCATTCAAACTCGGGAAAGACAAATGACGGAATTTACAAATGAATTGACTTTCAAATGGCATGCCTATCCAAACAAGGTAATTACAAGTGACGTCATTTACAAATCCTGGATTTGTAAATTCCCTCGTTTCAAAGTTCTATGAAATTTACAAATACCGCATCCAAACACAATCTTAAGAATTAAACAAATATTTCTATGAAATAAATACAGAATTACTCATTTGCATGTCGTGCTTATTTTCAAACTACTTCATTTAATAGAATATTATTCTAACAAAATATTCACCGTAGATTATGTCAAACTTTTAATGAGCTGCAACATATATCTTAAATATGGCTAGCTGGGATGACTTTTCTAATTTGGAAGGAATTGATGCTCTAGTAGAGAAAATGGTTGCAAGTGCAACCATGAAAGATCATTTTCGGCAATAAATAGAATATCATTTGTTAAACAACAATTTGTGGCTTATATTGAGAAGTGTTTACTTGGTAAAACAAACTGGTGAGTCAATCATGCATCGTTTTCAATTTAGGAAAACTCGTTGAAGCAAATTGTATTTTTTCTAGAAATATATATTAATCTTTTTCGTTGTATTTTCGTCACTGTTTGTGGGGGGTGACCCTCACTACATTTTTGCCAACAAAAAAAACTTATCTTGTATTAGAATCCATTAAACCATGATATTTATTTTAAAAAAAATATTGAATTGGGTTCTTAAGGGTAAAAAGGTGGCTTGTGCTTTTAATTGAGATTGTGAAATTAGGTACTGAGATAAGTTTTCTGGCCTTTCCGTTCTGTTTTATGGTTGACAATTTCAAGATTTAGTTAGTGTAAGATTGTACTAAGTGTTTTTATTTATTATATTGTTGTAAATAGTGATTAACTTCAATATTTATTTATCAAATTGTGACATTTTTTGTTTTTTCGCCTTCCTGTGCTTCTTCTCTAAAACTGTAATTTTGTAGAATTCCGAACTTAGTATTTTGAATTAATTAGTATTTTTGTTTGATGAGCCAAGCATGAACTAAGCTCAGATCATGCTCAGTTCCAGTTCACGTGGTATCTCAAACGACTTAAAATATTTACTAGCTGAACCAAGTTGAACTTACCTTCCTTGAAGTCCGCAGCTCAAATGCATCTTATTATGTTTTATGTTTAGATTGCGATATTTTATATCGCAGAAGAGGTTTATTATCGTTAAATTTTGTTAACATACGGTTAGACTTAATGATTAAATCAAAATTATTTTTTAATTAAAAATCCAAATTGTATATCTTAATTTATAACATTAGTATATTAAGGAGGTCGGAAATCATAAATTTTAGTATATATTTTACAAAATACTTAGAGATGTAAAAATGAACACACTATTTATTAAAATCTGATTTCTAGATCTTATATAAAACGATTATCAAATTTTATAATTTTTGAAATCCTTAATTTACTTATATTGTAGAACAAGATTTATAGTTTGAATTTTACATTTGGAGTTTAGATTTTATTTCATTGTCAAGTATAATCGTATCTCAATAAAATTTATGAATAATGAATCTCTCCCCTTTAGTTTGAATGATTTATAATTTTAATTTAATTCGTGAACGCTCGTTGAAAAACTCCTGATTCCTTCATATTTGGCCTCCACTAGTAGAATTTTTTAAATCCACCGTTGCCGTGGAGATCTAAATTCCAAACAAGGTGAATTAGTGGGGCTTTTCTACAATTCCAACAAAATCAGATATTGTGGTGGGCCTTTTCATGAATGCCGAATAATATAAAAATCATGTTTCCTATAATGTCTACAACAAAATATCTTTATAAAACTGACGATCGAACAAGTTACAAGTCGACTAATCATACATGAAAATATTTCTTCTCCGCATCCCTTTCCCAAATAATCGTGGGAAAAAATGGAAACATCTCTACTAACTTTAAGACATTTCCGATGATTTATTTCCAAATCCGTCAAACACCCATGGTTTTGAGGAAGCTCAAGTTGCTTACAAAAACACTGGCTGGCTAATGCCACTGCAGAGCATATTTCGGAGTTGTGATGGTAGCTTAAAGTAGTTGATTCTTCAAGTTCCGTTGGGAAGTCATCATGTAATAATTTTAGTGGGGAAGACCTGATCAATTTGTTCATTCCATTACCCATAGTTGAGTTTGTGCTAGTGTTATATCTAAGCTCTCTTTGTAGAAGGGTCGTTATACACGGACGCGCCCTACGTGACACCTAAAAGTTGGCGAGTCAGCGTCTAGTTGGATTGTCATGTCACTCTTTCCAAACGCGTCTTAAATTTTTTTTAATTTTTTTTTGACGGTTTTCGAAAAACGACGGTTGCTTTCCAGATAAGGCAGCCGCAGACACCCTACGAACGACGGTTCGGATACTGAGGAAGATTAAAAATATCCAGACCGAAAGGGAGAGTCTCGCTTTCTTTCTCGTTGGATTACCTGTGAACGGAGGAAGCGTACATGTGAACCTATTTCAGCTTTCTTTCTTCCTCTCTAAACAATAATGGATTCTTCGACTCCTGCCGTCGATAGCGAACATGTCCCAGAACCGGTGGGTCTATATTTTTTTTCTCCCTTGGTCGTTATTTTTTTGATGAACTTTCATTTCTTCAATTTTTTTGTTTTAGGGAACCACCTACTACTTCCGGGAATCCCGGTGCTCCTAGACGGCCATCCGAAAGCAGTTTGACAGGATGAAGAAGGTTGAGAAGGAGGTTTTCCAGAGCACCCCTTTCGGTCACTTCCTAGACCTTCCTAACATTACTACGGACAACGAAATAGTCGGTTGGTTCGTCGAACACTACGATGCGGAGGAGGTGAGGCTGAGAATATGATCAGGGGTAGTTCCCCTTACACCGGAAGACGTTGCCCTAATTTTGGGCTTACATATGCATGGGAAGACCGTGGTGACGGAACCATTGGGTGTACATAGGCGAGAAGGGGTGAACCTGGACAACACACAACTTTTAGGTCATCTGATGGCAAGCAGTGTCATGGGCGACACGGAGGAGTACGTTCGTCTCCTGAATTCTTTCATGTTCAACCATTTTTTGTTCTTTGAAGGAACACTTCGACCGAAGCAATGGTTCATGCACCATTTGAGGAACATCAGACGCATAAACAGATACGCATGGGCACGTGCAGTTCACGGAGCCCTGGTTGGGGCCTGGAGAAAGCCAGCTTAGAACTGCAGGAGAGGAGAAAGGCAGGGAACCTCATTATGAGGCAGGGGAACGTCGACGGTTGTGTGGCAATACTACAAGTAAGCGTTTTTTGCTTTTTTGTGTGTCTGTTCGGATTAAGTTGTGTGTCTGTTCGGATTAAGTTGTCTGTCCGTTCGGAATAAGTTGTCTGTCTGTTCGGAATATGTTGTGTCTGTTCGGATTAAGTTGTCTGGCTGTTCGGATTAAATTGTGTCTGTTCGGATTAAGTTGTCTGTCTGTTTGGAATAAGTTGTGTGTCTGTTCGGAATATGTTGTGTGTCTGTTCGGAATAAGCTGTCTGTCTGTTCGGAATATGTTGTGTATCTATTCGGAATAAGTTGTTTGTCTGTTCGGAATAAGTTGTGGGTCTGTTCGGAATAAGTTGTGTGTCTGTTCGGATTATTGTTTGTCTGTTCAGAATAAGTTGTGGGTCTGTTCGGAATAAGTTGTGTGTCTGTTCGGATTAAGTTGTCTGTCTGTTCGGAATAAGTTTTCTGTCTGTTCGGAATATGTTGTCTGTCTGTTCGGAATATGTTGTGTGTATGTTCGGAATAAGTTGTCTGTCTGTTCGGAATATGTTGTGTGTCTGTTCAGAATATGTTGTGTGTCTGTTCGGAATAAGTTGTCTGACTGTTCGAAATAAGTTGTGGGTCTGTTGGGATAAGTTGTGTGTTTGTTCGGATTATTGTCTGTCTGTTCGGAATAAGTTGTGGGTCTGTTTGGAATAAGTTGTGTGTCTGTTCGGATTAAGTTGTGTGTCTGTTCGAAATCAGTTGTGGGTCTGCTCGGATTAAGTTGTGTGTCTGTTCGGATTAAGTTGTGTGTCTGTTCGGAATAAGCTGTCTGTCTGTTCCGAATATGTTGTGTGTCTGTTCGGAATATGTTGTGTGTCTGTTCGGAATATGGTGTTTGCCTGTTCGGATTAAGTTGTGTGTCTGTTCGGATTAAGTTGTCTGTCTGTTTGGATTAAGTTGTGTCTGTTTAGAATATGAACGTATGTCTGTTGACTCGTTCTAAACAGTTGAACTTTTCCATTTGAAGGTGTGGCTTTACAAGAAATTCAAATTGGGAGAGCCCAGAACTGGAGCATTTCCACGAATGAAAAGTTGGACGGAAAGGTTTGGGAAACGTTTAACCCTGAGGAAATGGGAGGAGCGTGGAATTACCTTACCTCAGATTTACAACGACAAGTTCGACCTGATGGGGGCTCTATCAATGACTGAAAGGGAGCTGGAACTTATTAGTTCTGTTTGAACTCGTGTTCGAAAGGGCTCAGCTTCAACATGCAGTTTGCCAAGGCTCTAATTGACAGACTGCAACATTCCATGTGACCCGCTGCTCCAGGAGTTGGAGTTTAGTGAGGTGAAGACGAAATGGTTGAGGGTCGAAGCTGCCCTTAAGAAGGCGACAGAAGAGGTTAACGACCTGAAGGAAGAACTGAGGATGACCCAGGAAGAGTGTGGGAGGCTGAGGGAAGAAATTATATATCTTCGAGGGACATGGACAGGTGAAAATACTGGTGGGGAGAAAGACGAAGATCTAAATAAAGAGGAGGAGAAGGAAGAAGAAGAGAGGAAGAGGGAGGAGGAGGAAGAACAAGAGAGGAAGAGGGAGGAGGAGATGGAAGAAGAGAGAAAGAGAGAAGAGGAGAAGGAGGAAGAGAGAAAGAGAGAGGAGGAGAAGGAGGAAGAGAGAAAGAGGGAGGAGGAGAGGAAGAAGGAAGAAGAGGAGAAGGAAGAAGAGAGAAAGAGAGTGGAGAAGGAGGAAAAGAAGAAGAGGGAGGAGGAGAGGAAGAAGGAAGAAGAGAGAAAGAGAGTGGAGAAGGAGGAAGAGAAGAAGAGGAAGGAGGAGAGGAAGAAGGAAGAAGAGAGAAAGAGAGCGGAGAAGGAGGAAGAGAAGAAGAGGGAGGAGGAGAAGAAGAGGAAGAAGAAAGAAGAGAGAAAGAGACTGAAGAAGGAGGAAGAGAAGAAGAGGGAGGAGGAGAAGAAGAGGGAGGAGGAGGAGAGGAAGAAGGAAGAAGAGAGAAAGATAGTGGAGAAGGAGGAAGAGAAGAAGAGGGAGGAGGGGAGGAAGAAGGAATAGAAGAATAAAGAAGAGGAAAAGGAACAAGAGAGCAAGGCCCGGAAACCAAACTAGGGCGTGAAAAGACAACGCTCGACGGCCATCGTGGAACAGCAGATGAAGGAAGATAAACAGTGGGGCAAGAAGAAGAAGGTGGAAGAAGAGCAAAAGAGAAAAGAGAGAGCGGCTCAAAGGAGCGTAAAGAAAAAAAAGAAAAAAAGAGAGGAGAATTATAGGTTGGTTGTCCACTTAGGAGGGACAAGGCTTGATGTTGACATGACTGTAATGGAACGTTGTCAGCTGATGAGATCAACATGATATTGAACTTGACCGCAACCAACAAGGACAATAGAGAGGTAATCTGGAGATGCGATATGTGCAGTTTAACACGCACCGACCTGAAGGAACTTATAACGCATGGGATAGATATTACCAACCAAACTATCGACGTTATGCTTTCGGTTCTCGAAGAAAGACGCCCAACACAAAAAGTTATATGCATATCAACATTAGAGTCAGGGCGAATTGTGGGTGGTCAAGGCAGAGCAATTGATGATTTATCCTCTCTAAAATAGAAGGTGTGTCTCCAACAGAGTCCGTAATCGCACAACCATGCTGGTCTGCAGGTCATTGGACTTTGGTGGTTGCCCATGGCCCGTCCAAGGAGATTTTGGCATTCAACAGTATCTCTAGGGAGCTAGAGCAAGGTGAAGATCCAGAGCAGACCATAGGCGTACATGAATGCGCAGCAACGGATGTGGCTGAATACTGGAGGGATCTACTAAAGGTTGATTGCCTTGAGAATCCTCAAGAAAATAGCCAACGACAACCACCGGGGAGCAACGATTGCGGCGCCTATGTTTTATACTGAATAATGTGCCTAATGCTAAAACTTGACCCGACGAATGAGAAAGACCCTAATAACATCCACTGTATCATGGGTGAATTGGCGGTCATGTTACTTAGGGACCGCCAATCGTGTGTGCAGATCTGAAGTCCAATTTTTTTAATGTTTATTTTTTTACATGTACAAATTACCAACTCTTTTTTTGGTTATTTTTTTAGTGTTGTGTTTTTTAAATGTACAAATTACAAACTCTTCCCTGACAACTTCAAGATATCCACACATTAATACGAACAGATACACAACTTAAACCAAACAGTCACACAACTTAAACCGAACAGGCACACAACTTATTCCGAACAGACACACAACTTAATCCGAACAGACACACAGCTTATTCCGAACAGACGCACAACATATTTCGAACAGACACACAACATATTCCGAACATACAGATAGCTTATTCTGAACAGACAGACAACTTAATCCGAACTGCAAACACACAACTTAAACCGAACAGTCACATAACTTAAACCGAACAGATGCACACCATAAACCGAACAACCACACAACTTAAACCGAACAGACACATAACTTAAACCGAACAGATTGACACCTTAAACCGAACAGTCAAACAACTTAAACCGAACTGTCACACAACTTAACCTGGACAGATGCACACCTTAAACAGAACAGTCAAACATCTTAAACCGAACAGACACACAACTTAAATCGAACAGACACACAACTTAAACCGAACATATCCACAACTTAAACCGAAAAGACCCACAACTTAAACCGAACAGTCACACAACTTAAACCGAACAGATTGACACCTTAAACCGAACAATCAAACCACTTAAACTGAACAGATCCACAACTTAAACCGAACAGTCACACAACTTAAACCGAACAGATGGACACCTTAAACAGAACAGTAACACATCTTAAACCGAACAGATGCACACCATAAACCGAACATATACAAAACTTAAACAGAACAAATCCACAACTTAAACCGAACAATCACAAAACTTAAACCGAACAAGGAAACAGTTTAATACGAACTGAACGTGTTTAACAACCATTTACAGATCAAAACAGATCAGCAATTAGAAGTTTCTTGGTTTTACAAGAACTGAAAATAATAAGAAATATTAAATTAAGGAGGAAGTTCCTCGTGAAGCGACGATGTAACCTTCATCTTGAACTTTCTCTTTTCTTGTTGGGCGTGCCTTTTATGGCTTGTTTTAATTATCTTCTCAGCTAAAGACACCCGGCGTCTAGTCGGCGGTCTTCCTATACGTCTGACATTATTTGGATTAAGAACCGATGTACCCGCAGCCTCGGGTTCATCAAGTCGAACCAAGAACTGGGTAGTGTGCATACGTGCCTTAAGCATTTCAATACACTTCACGACCTTAATATACCTTTCGTGGGAAATGAAGGCTTCCTGTGCGATCCAAACGACACGACCCATGATGTCGTCGTGACGACGAAGCACATCCTTCTCCATTACGCCATCGTCTGGGTACATCTTATCTCGATAGCTCCTTCGAATATCCTTCTGCCATCAATTAACGATGTAAGAGTCTGGGAGCAATGCATTAGGATTTAAGCGTCCAAGTACAACAAAAACGTGGCAGCATAGAAGGCCAACATGCTGAAACATTCTACAATCACATGTGAAGTTCATGGATATGTTTTGTACTAGGAAACGTTTCGACAGCAGCTGCTCACCAGCCAAAACACGTTCAGATACCTTGTACTGAAATGTGTCATACATATTGAACTCCTCCGTTATATCGTAGTATATCATCTTCCCAATTTTTAACTGCACTTTCTTGAAGACCCCTACCGTAAACAACTCGCTCATCTGTCTCTCGAATGGATAAATTGAAACCAAGTAGGGTCTCTTATGAAGACAATCAAAATTTGATTGAGCTTCCTTCTCGTACTTATGGTGGAACGCAAGTTCGAATTGTTGAACAAACTGCTTAAGGGTGGTCTTCGAAGTAAGATACTTGTCGAAAAAGGCGTTCATACTCTCACTTCTCTGAGTAGATGTCATTCCCGCGAAAACAATATCACCAACAAATGCAGGTATCCACGACTCTCGGATTGCATAAATCGATTTGAGTCAGCTATGGTTCTGCAGGTCAAAATCAAGAAGGAAACCCTGTCAATTACGATCAAATTCTGCTGTGGTTTTGGAATCATATACAATCAATTTCAGATCAAATAACATGTGCTTCCGATACTACGTCGGCAATTTCACGAGAGCTTTGTTCATTATGTACCATATACAGAAAATGTGTCTTGAATCTGGGAAGACATTCCTTATAGCAATAGTAATGACACCACATTGATCTGTTATTATGGCTGGGGGGTTATATCTGCATAAGGGGGCAATTTAAAAGTAGTGAGTCATATATTGAAAGGTACAAAATCCTACTTTGAAACTTTAATAGAACAGTCACACACCTAAAACCAAACATACACACAACTTAAACCGAACAGATTCACACCTTAAACCGAACAGTCACCCAACTTAATCCGAACATACCCACAACTTAATCCGAACAGACCGACAACTTAATCCATCCCAATTTGAATTTCTCACAAAGCCACACCTTCAAATGAAAAAGTTCAACTGTTTAGAACGACTCAACAGACATACGTTCATATTCTAAACGGACAGCTTAATCCAAACAGACAGACAACTTAATCCAAACAGACACACAACTTAATCCGAACAGGCAGACAACTTATTCCGAATAAACACACAACATATTCCGAACAGACACACAACTTATTCCGAACAGACAGACAACTTAATCCGAACAGACACACAACTTAATCTGATCAGACACACAACTGATTCCGAACAGACAGACAACTTAATCCAAACAGACAAACAACTTATTCCGAACAGACTCACAACTTATTCCGAACAGACAAACAATAATCCGAACAGACAGAAAACTTAATCCGACCAGACACACAACTTAATCCGAACAGACCCACAACTTATTCCGAACTGACAGACAATTTATTCCCAACAAACATACAACTTAATCCGAGCAGACATACAACTTAAACCGAACGGATTCACACCTTAAACCGAACAAGCACAAAACTTAAACTGAACGGATTCACACCTTAAACCGAACAGTCACACCACTTAAACCGAACACATACACACCACAGAACAGTCACATCACTTAAACCGAACGGATTCACACCTTAAACCGAACAAATTCACACCTTAAACCGAACAGCCACACCACTTAAACCGAACAGTTCCACCACTTAAACCGAACAGTTCCACCACTTAAACCGAACACATACACAACTTAAACTGAACAGTTACAGACTTTTAACTGGACATAGCCACACATTACCGTTGATGCACGACAACCTTGTTTGGAACAACCATATGTAATTTTCAGTGGTCTCAGAAGACAACAAAGTGCAACCGAGCAAAACTGACTCGAAATGGTGATTAACTCCTACAAATGGGGCAAAAGACATGTCTTATTTGTTTGTAATGTCGGTGGTGTCGAAACATATTGTGTCTCCAAAGTATGAATATGCAGCTCTAGAACGACAGTCAGCTCAAAACACGTTCCGTAGTCTTCATTCGTCATTCATATCCATTACATAGAAAAACATGGAATCAATCTTCTGCATCCTAATGAAATAGTTCTGAAAAGCTTATGCATCACCAGGTTCCACCTTTAAAATTCTGACTTCGTTTACAACATTCCTGCACACAGAAACCACTAAGACCAGGCGCAAAATGTTGAACTTCAATTATGTTAGGCAGAAAGAACACAAACCTTACATCCCTTTCGTTGAAAGTCAATTTGTCATGACCTCCAGCCTCGACCACAAAAGATTGCATGGTCTTAGCAGTCGATATCCCAGCAGTATCATTGCACGATATGCGTGCTTTGGCGGCCTCAGGGACGGTTCGTTTTTGTTTGAGAAAACGCATTTGCTCCTATTTAAGCATGACGTGGTTATGTTTAAGATCCACAAATTTAATGTGGTAACCCTTACTGGGTTTCCGGAGACCCTTATCCGAGCAGTGCATTAGACTCTACTGGATAACCTAAGTTTCAATTTTCCTTTCCCTTGGTTTGTTGGTGTCGTGCCATCCTTGGAGCAAGTCAGCGTGACCCGTATAATAACACCACGATCGTAATGAGATTGTCTTGTCTTAACACCAAAACCACAAGAATCGGCATAGACCACGTGACCACGTAAAATGTTTTGGCTTCTTCGAAAGAAGAAAAAACATCTCCTCCTTAGGAACGTTTGCCGGTTGCTCCACTTGGGAATGCACATTAACGATTTCCATTGGAGTACAGAGGAAGGACCACAGAAGAGAAGGGAAGAAAAAGGAAGACGCATCTTGAGATGAATAACAAGTCTTCTGCTGTGTAGGAGCGCCAAAATGATGAAGGAATGAAGTAATTTGAGACGCATTAATGATGGATGGAGGGAGGGATGAAGAGATGTAGACATTTGTACGGATAACCAAAGAATTGAAGAACAAAATATAAAAAAAAAATTGTACTGACCTGAAGAGTGTCAACTAAGTCGCATCCTTCAAGAAACATCCTAAAGAGCGACCATCTATCATTTTCCTTTACAGAAAGGTCTACCTCCGCCACGTCTTTATTCTATCATTCCATTGAGTTTACCTATTTTGAAATGGTCCATGATTTCATCATTATTAGACTCATCAATAGGCAGTGTACGAAATGAAAATGAGGTATTTTATTATCTTATCCGATAATTTTGAACGGTAAATGTAACAGTTTGTGGTACCCTATATACCTATAGTTTGTAAGGTAGTTTATACGGTCAATGACTCAATGTTATTATAAAGATATTTTTGAACGGTTAAATAATCTTGAACCTCCATTGATTTTTATAGTCCATACTTCTAATAAACATCAGTAAGTTATTGTTCCAAACCAATAGTTTTACATTCAATATACATGAAAAGGAACCAAAACCATCGATTCATTTCAAAGTTCAAAGTAGCATCCCTGAACTAACATTAGTCATGATTCACACATGCAAGTGTAAACATAAAAACAACAAAGTGAGTTCACCTTGCTTGTAAAATTTAAATGTGCCCTAAGAAATAATATATGTATATAGCTAATGGTTGGCATTATAAGTGAGTAAAAAATATCTTATTTTGTTGGATATGATCAATAGACTTGAAATTAATTTGACATCAATTTACACTTTATAATAACTTGAAATTTAAACTTCGAAGAGATCTTCAGAACCATAAATCTTGATATATGAATCATGTTATCTTTGCGTGTCAAATATCAAAAAAATGGAAGTCATTTAATATAAGATCAATAGACTAGATTTTTTAACAAATAAAATGTCTTCATTTTTGAATCTCTGGAACTTATACCAAATGACTTCCAAATCCTTTTATTTTGGCATATAAAGATAATATGATTCATATATAGATCAAGATTTGTGGTTCAAATTATTCATTCGAAGTCAAAGTTCTAGTAATTATTAAAAGTAAATTGATGTCAGATTAGTCTAAGGAAGTGGATTCATCTTTTATTTCATTACCCCACCGATAAACCTGGTACAGCAGAATGGGTAAAGTGTTAAGATTTTTGGACGGGAAAAAAAACTGAACTGCTAAACATCGCCCCAAAATTACTTAAATCGCCCCTTGAAATTACCAAATTGCCCTTCCTCCTATTTTTGCTTATATATCTCACAATTTCACTCTTTTTTCAAAACTTTCTCTTCCTATACCTACTACACAAGATTACGAATGTCTCGGAGGCCAGGGAAGCAGTCAGCAGTTCCCCCGGTGTACCCGTATGAGGTAACATTACGTTATTTATTTGTTTTAAAAAAAAAAAAAAATGCGTCGGCGTCCGAGGGAGACGCCCCCCGCATGGGGCGGGCGTCCGAGGAAGCCGCTCCCCCTATGGGGGGAGCGGCTTCCGAGGACGCCCGACCCATGCGGGGGGCGTCTCCCTCGGACGCCGACCCGAAGCGGGAGACGTCTGCGGAAGACGTCTCCCCGATGGGGGAGACGTCTTCCGAAGACGTCTCCCCGATGGAGGAGGCGTCTGCGACAGACGCCTCCACCTTGCGGGAGGCGTCTGTCGCAGACGCCTCCTCCTTTTTTGTTTTTTTAATTAATAAATATCATAATTACTTTAATAAATAGTGATAAATCAAAAAAATTAATTTAACAAATTCTTATTAAGTCTAACATTTGTGATATTTAGTTTTAACAAATTTTGATTTAGTTTAACAATTGTTTTAATTTAGTTTAACAAATTTTGATTTAGTTTAACAATTTTGATAATTAAGTTTAACAAATTTTGATTTAGTTTAACAATTTTGATAAATATGATAATTTAGTTTAACAAATTTAACAAATTTGTATTTAAAATTTCAATAAATAGTCATCGGGTCACAGTGGAGGGAGAGGCAAGTCGATACCATTACACGCCTTCCGTTCTTTAGAGGATGATTCAGCACCGCGTCATCCACGTAGACGGGGGATATCTGCTTCGGTCAGGAGGGAGAGGGAGGCATTACGTCGTCGTGAGGAGGAGGATGATTCCTTCGATGATGAGCATGTGGATAGTTTCGACGACGAGAGCGACGATGATGGCCCGTATGATGTGCGGCCGGAGGTGGAGAGGCAGGGGGATTATAGCGGAGGACGTGGTCGAGCGGGTACTTCTACTTCCGCCGGATGGATGGTGCGGAAGGGTAGGGGTGGGAGGTTTACGGCCGGGGATTCGAGCTCGTGCACTGTTGATCCCCGCGCTCAGAAGAAGAAGAGGGTCCAGGACGATTCTTGGATCGTGAGCAGTATGACGCCTGGTGGTCCTTTAGATGGGAGCGTCATTCCTAGTTTCTGGGGTCACATTGCTAGACGGATCTGGGACGGAGAGGATCGGAAGGTTCTGAAGTGCCAGAATCGGCACAGAGCCTGTACAGCACTACAGGGTTGGCGGTCTACACTGAGTGCTGATATCAGAGAGGAGATTAGTGCCACGCATTTGGGGCACTTACCGTACAGCATGTTCCCTTATCTCGACATGCCTTTGATTTCGGCGTTTGTGGAGCGGTGGCAGCCTGACACCAACACTTTCCACATGCCTTTCGGAGAGATGACGATCATGCTTCACGATGTTTTCCAGATCCTGCGACTTCCTGTGGATGGTCGTCTGGTTAGTGCTCAGGGGTCGACGTCTGAGCTGAGGTGTTATGTGGCAGAGTTGCTTGGTGTCACACCTGATGGTCTGGCGAGAGATACAGCTTTATGGAGTGGTGGTGGTGTCGGCATCGACTCCCTTGAGGACCTATGCAGACGGGCACGACCTCCGCGGGCCGATGATACACAGTTGACGGCGTACCTATTCTTGATGCTCGGAGCCGTCTTGTTTGTCGACAAGAGTGGTTGTCGGATCAGACCACGCGATCTACTGGAGGCTAGGGACCCGGAGACCGTTCGTGAGTACTCGTGGGGGTCAGCGACGTTGGCATACCTGTACCGGCAGCTTGGGATAGCTAGCCGTGCGGATTGTTCTGGGATTGCAGGTTGTCTTACGCTGCTGCAGGCGTGGATATACGAGTACTTTCCTGCATTCCGCCCGCATCGTGAGCGGAAGATTATCGTCGAGGGTCATCCACGTTCGGGTATGTGGGTTGTCCGGAGCGAGGACAAGAGCGATGGACGATTGCGTTCCATCCGCGCACGGCTAGATCAGATGACTGCATCAGAGGTATCAAACTTTACACCATTTATTTAATTTTAAGATGTATTATTATTAATGTGTTAAACTTTAGGTGGAGTGGTTACCCTATGGTCCTGACCCAGCAGCGGATGTCCCGAGGACTTTATTGATGGGTCTTATTCGTTATCGGGATATCATAGAGCCTTATATGCCCGATCGGGTCTTGCGTCAGTTAGGATATGTTCAGGTGATCCCGGTTGACATTCCGACACCAGAGCATGCGGTGCGGTCTGCGACAGCAGCGACGTACGACGTCAGGTTCCCCGCTTCTACAGCGGAATCGACTTGGCGGACATTTCCGAGATCATGCCGATTGTTCCTTGGCGACTTCAGACGTAGTCGCGACCCCTCCGAGTGTGATGCACGTTATCTTGATTGGTTCGGTAGTTACTCACATCCTATCATCGTCCGTGGTGCCTCCCGGAGAGCAGATCGACCACCAGATAGGACGTGTGGCGATCTGGTAATTTTTTCATTTTATCTAAATTTATTTGTACCGTATAATTTGTTAATGTACGCTAATGTTAATGTTATGTGCAGTGGATGGGTAAGATGATACGGGCTGTAGACCCAATCTTGCAGATGAGGGATGAGCTGCCAGACGATGCCAGAGCTGCATGCGGAGATGTGGATCAGATCATACAGTCATGGCATACTCAGTTAGGCATCTCCGACCATGATTCGGATGATGAGTAGGCTGATCTGTTGTACCGTACTCTTAGTATTTGCATTTATATTTGTTTATCTGTTGTACGCTTAGTATTTGTGTTTGCTTATCTGTGGTACGCTTAGTATTTGCATTTATATTTGTTTATCTGTTGTACGCTTATTATTTATTATTTGTGTTTGTGTTTGCGAACATGTCGTACGCTTATTGTTTGTATTTGTGTTTTGCTTATCTGTTGTACCCTTATTATTTGTATTTGTGTTTGATAACCTTTCGTACTATTATATATAATGCAAATAAAGCAAACATATCAAAACATATTACATAATAAAGCAACACTATATAATGTACAAACATATCAAAACATATTACATAATTATACAAACATATCAAAACATATTACATAATTGTTGCCAATATGCTATCCTATGTTGGTACTCCAGCTCCCATCCAATAACACTCTCATCTCGTATTTGATACCACAGAGTCGCTATAGGAGGTACGGGGAATCCCTCATTCAATTCCAAACAAATGTAATGAGCGTAACTCCCTAAATGAGCAATAATCAACTCTCTGCACGGTCTCGTCACGGTAGGCGGACTCTCCCAAGGTAGAACTGTAAGACATGGGTACAACGAACCATCATTTCCGAGAGAGAAGAACATAACTGCACACTTGTAAAAATTTGCAATGGGAAACAAGTCCGTCCACGTCTCCATATAGTGATTCTCGCCACAAGGTCCCCCGCCCCAATTAATTCGTGGTGTTCCCAAAATGAAGGACTTTGTTCGTCCAATTCAGCACAAACTTTTCTTTATGCACCAACCACGTGGTGTCCAGATACTCCGTGATAGCCGGCCACGATCTATACAAATCTTTCAGAGCATACACAGCTCTATCATACTCGGCTTCTGAAGTAGAAAGCATGATCTTCCTCCATCTTCCACGCCTCAAAGTCTCTGCCATCTCCTTATTCTTGCCGAATACGTGGTATGCGTAATTCAATACGTCTTTGTTGATGTGCCATGTGCAGAGTAAATGAGCAGAGTCAGGAAAAACCTCTCTCACTGGTCGCATAAGGCCTAACTCCCGGTCTGTTATTATTGCAGTCGGGCTGACAGTCCCCAATAACAGATCTCTCAACTTCTCCATCACCCACAAATAACTGGAGTAAGATTCATCCATCAAAATCGCATATCCAATAAGGAAATTCATGTTTGCTGGTGTGACCCCAATCATTTCGAACAAAGGCATCTTATACTTGTTCGTCTTGTAAGTCGAATCCATGCAGATAACGAAAGGATATGTCCGCAACAACTGGACTGACGTCGGATGTGCCAAAAAAGCGTGAGTTACGACATCAGTTTCTGGATCCGCCATAATCCAATGTAAGTACTCACACTGCACTGCTTGGTAGAGAAACTGCTGGACGGGATTCCGATCTTCAGATTTTGTCCTCCTCATGTAATCTCTGAAATTATAAATATGCCTTTGATTTGGATTGTCCTCCGGGAATTTTTCTTTTACTGCCTTCAAGATGTTCCGTGGTTTTGCTTGCGCCTCTGTCATATCACGAACAATCTTCTTCGCCCCAGAACTTAGACCACTAATTTGACGATGACCCTCTGGATAAACTGCCAGTCTGTGGTTGTGATGTCCGTGAGCACTATTATAAACCACAACCCATCCATCACGATCTCGTCGCTCCACCACTTTTATTAAGAAACGGCAACCGCAACCCTTTCTTTTGGTGTTTCTTCGAAGTGCAGTATCCATATCCCGAGACTCCATTTGATTTCGCCGGTCGCATCTCAAATAACAATCCATCCGACTATCAGATCTTGTTTTGTACGACGACACGACCAAAAAAAACCCAGCTCCGATAGCTACTTGTTTGGCCCATTTACATGCTTCATCGATTGTTTCAAAGATTTGTGTAGTTTGAAATAACTCACTGTAATCCACTCCATCACCACCGAAATCTGGAACCTACAAAAATATATTCAAAATTAAAAAAATAATAAAATAAATTCGAAATTAAAAAAATTAAAAAATAAACTCGAAATTAAAAAAACAAAATCAAAATAAAAAAAAAACAGGCGTCTGTGTTAGACGCCTGCCCCATGGATGGGGCGTCTGTGTTAAACGCCTTCCCCAACGGTAAGGCGTCTGCGTAGGACGCCTGACCGATGGGAAGGGCGTCTACTACAGACGCCTTACCCATGGGGAGGACGTCTACATAAGATGCCTCTCCCATTGTGTAGGCGTCTGCGTTAGACGCCTCGGCCATGGGGAGGGCGTCCTACGCAGACGCCCTCACCATGGGGGAGGCGTCTAATGCAGACGCTCGGCCCAAAAATTTCCCCGCGCCAGGCTTACCTCACCCGATGCATCACCCTCGCCAGACATTTTCGTGGTGTTTTTACTGATAAATTATGAATATACAAGACCATAGGCCTTATTTATAGACACGGGACGATTTGGGTATTAAATATATTGTTAAGGGCAATTTGGTAATTTCAAGGGGCGATTTAAGTAGTTTTGGGGCGACGTTTAGTAGTTCCCAAAAAAAATCCGTACTTTAACCCTCAACCAAAGGATAGAAAATTGACCGTCAATTCGTTATCTGGGTGGGGTGGGGTGGGGTCTAGCACTATATTCAGATCAGAGAGAAAGGGAGAAAATGGAGAAAAATAAATGGTTGGATAGATTTTTTTGGAAGAGATATGGAGAGAAATTATAGTATGAATCCTCATCATTCCCTCCAAAATCATAGAGAAAGTTCATTTTTGTCCCAACATCTTCATTTTTCCTAAAATAGACCAGAATGAAAAAAAAGTAGGCAAACACAACCGTGAGTACTTACTTTGATATAGCACCGAAAGTTTATTTTCTTTTCTCTTTTTAAATATGTCTACTCAAGAGGAGGGAAAAAAAACATACTTGCTTTTCTTCTTTTTCGTCTCTCTCTCATTTCTATCCAGCATACCATAATACAAGTCAAACATGTTAATACGTGTGCCGATTTACGTAGTAAGGACACCAAAGGCACAGAACAACAATCAATCCACCACCTAAAGTAAACAAACAACCACAAAAGAGAACAAGCATACACACAATCATGGCACACTTCAAACCACGAAACCATAATGAATGAACGAGGTCAGGTGTACCTATATCTATGTATTATAGACTTTCGACACGATTATAAAATTCATTCAATTAAAATAACTGTTACAAATACGTTGTTATTTGAAATTTTGAATTGTTTATTAAATAAGTTGACATGCTTACACAAACATGGTAATCACAAACCAACTAATTTACAATTTTGAAGTTTCTAAGTTTTATAATCTCAAACTAATGTAATATTTATAAATAACACGTCCAAACACGTACAACCCAAGCATCCCAACTTCGCATACAAAAATCTATGATCTTGCTACAAAATATATGAGGACCACATGGATAAATATAGTCATGATCGACCTTTGCAATTCTCCCATCGGTCCTCTTCTTCCCAATCTATTCACATGTTAATTAAAACGCAATCCAATCAACACAAATGGATCTCCATTGTCATGCGTGTTCGTTTTTATTCCACATGATTTGGAGTCCAATTGTGTCGGTATTAATATACAACATGTATCACTACAGTAAAGACATGCTTATTAGGTCAGGGTTTTTGACTTATTATGTCGGCACCTCCTTCGGCCAACGCAGTTGGGGGGACATGGTAAATGAGACTTTTTTACGTTGGCCCAAAAACCAACGTGATATATAAGTCTACCACGTCAGTTTTTGCAGTAGAACCGACGTGGCATATAGGTCTACCGCGTCGATTTTTTTGACAGAAATCGACACAGTAGATCTGTATACCACGTGTGTATGTTGGAAATACCACGACGGTTTTTGTCTAAATACCGATATGTTATGGTCGGAATATATTATCTTGGTTTTTAATAAAAACCGACATGATATGTCTTTTTAATTTTATTTTTTTCAGAAATTTTATTTCATTTTTAATTTCTCATAAAATTTCTTGCAACATTCACATGCATATTAACCACAACATTCACGTATAATTAAGTCATGTACACATTTGCAAATGAAAAAGGAAGACCAACTTCTCAATCAACATGTTCTACGTTAGTTTTATCAATCATGTTAACAATCGATCATTGGTATTCACTATAATATTGTACTTTAGTTTTATCAATCAATATGTTAAATCGTACTACTAATGAAAAAGGAAGACAATTTCTCAATCAGGACACCCTCAACGGGTACCCAGCAAAATGCCGAATGTCGGCATTTTCTTGCACCCCTTAATAGAGGTGCACGAATGGGCGGGAGACCGCCAGGTTGTGAGATCTAGCGGTCTGTCGCCCGTTCTGACGACCGGTTAGGTTTTTTATTTTATTTTATTTTTGTTTTAATTAGCTTTAGTTTTTATTTTACATTTTAAGTATAAATAATTTAGTATGTTAGATAAAGAAAATTAAATTTTTTTATTAGATTAAAAATTTTAAATTTTCAACACTCTCTCCCCTCTGTATCATTTAGAGGTCAATCCTTGATAAAATTGAAAAAAAAAAAAAATTTAAAAAATTCAAACAAATTGAAAAATTCATAATTTGAAAAACAGATTTAAAAAAAACAAAAAAATGTTGTAATTAATTTAATAACGTTCATAAAAGTTATAAATTTAATTATAAATTACATTTCGTAATTAATTTTCTTAAAATATGTGATATAATTAATGTTCGTACAATATGTGATAAAATTAATTGGAATTGTGGGAAATTAAAAATGATGGGAAAATAAATGATGTGGAAATAAGAGTGTTAATATGACTAGGTTGACATTTTATAGGTGAGTTGTGGTTGATGGGTGAATAGTAGAAAAAGAGAGAAGAAAAATATCATGCTGATCGGGGAGGGCTTGTTGGGTGGGGTGGCTAGGACTCGGTGGTGGGGTTGGGTCGATGTGGGTGGTCGGGGATGGGTTGCGGCTCGAAAGGGGATGGGATTGGGGCTCGTGCGAGGCGGCTTGGGTGGTAAAGAGGGGATGGGCCGGATGGGGAATGGGGTCGGTTTGGCTGGAGGCTACGGTTTGTCTATTTAATTTTTGGGTGAAAATTATAAGTGAAAACATATTAAAATTTATTTAAAAAATTAAGAGTTTACCACATCGGTTTTATAGGAAAACGGACGTTGTTAATTCTTGTATACCATGTCGGTTTCCTTATAACCGACGTTGTAAGCCTAATACCACGTCAGTTAGTTAAAATCAACGTGGTAAGTCGTATTTCACGTCGGTTTCTAAGACACTGGCATGGTAAGGCCCGTATACCACGTCTGTTTTTCAACGATCGAAGTGGAATGTCGTATTTCACGTAAGTTTTTGAGAAACCGGCATGGTAAGACTCGTATTAGTTTTTTTTTAAATCCGACATAATAAGACGACATGGTATACCTACTTTCCAACAGTCTATGAAGCCATCTTTGATCATGAAAGACGGTATCAACTAAAGAACAAGTCGTCCTAATCCATATCTAAGTCCTTAAATATTAAAGAAGCTAAAGATTCAAATGATAATGGAATATTCCGAAACAGAGAAGTACAAAAAAAACATTCATGAGAAAATATTGGTGGTCTTACTAAACTCGTTTTATGAGCTTATTTTTACTTATCTCAGTGGTATGTTATGATGCTGAACTATCAATATAACAAACGGACACGATCGATCCATGTTTGATCCAAAATTACGAAGTCCAAAATGTCAAACCGAATTTCCGGGTGAAAAAAAAACTCTTGTTTATGAACAAAAAATGCACAATTTTTTCAAGCTATAGAAGCGTAAACGCATAATCCATAATTTGTTCATGAATACATGTATACAGGACCATATATCCCATAAAAGTAATATTTATTTTTCTTCAAAAATACATCTGTGAATCACTAAAGCATAAGCATAAGCTTTAACACGTTCAGGATAAAGTAAGACCACCGGGGAGGTGCCCACTTGGACTAGGCCATGTCCACCGCCAAATTGCTCTTCTCCATCCACGTGGCACAACCATGCACACTCGAACAATCCAAAGATGTGTCTCAACACACCACCGCGCAAACAAACAATTACATGCAAGTATTTTCGAATTCGACAGCGAAAATTCGTTCACTCCATCTCACATCAGTTTGTATACTAAAATAACATATTACTATACATTAGAATGGTCATTCTAAACAACGACGATACACCACAATATAAACTTCAAATCCGATATTTAAAGAACTAACAAAAATGCACGATGTCTAACCGCCAAATCATACGCTCGTACTAAAATACTGGTAAAATTAGGAACAGGAACCCGTCACCCTCCCAGACGTCCAACTCGGCGGTGCCCACATTCCAACCCCACTAGTGGGCCCGAAAAGCTCTCCCTGTTGCGTGGCCCGGCCCACCCAGTCCCACCCCTCCACCAATCACAGCGCTTCGTATCCCTCCAAGGCTCATGCGGCCCACGTGCAGCCCTCTGGCCTACCGCACCCTCGCAACTTTAATCAAACCAACACACGCACATATAAATATGTACGTAACCCCAATAGTAGGTATCACATCGAACCACACAAACTTATATGTTCTCTAAGCTTAATTCTTTCTCGATGTCTTCCATACCATCGAAATTCACTCCCACTACTTTACCAATCCCATGCAATGTTGATTACGCAACTCCTAAGATCACACACACAACACTACAAATGAGTCATAAGCAGTCTAAGCTCAATCCATTCCAAAAGATTGCGGCATTGGCGTTGGATGCTATTGAGCATAACGTGGTGGCCAAACTAGAGGAGAAACGCCCGTTGCCGAAGACTGCGGACCCCACAGTTCAAATTTTCGGGAATTTCGCACCCGTTAGTGAGACTCCAATCGTCGGTGGATTGCGCGTGGACGGGGAAATACCGGAAGCGCTACACGGTGGTGTTTACCTGCGTAACGGCGCGAACCCATTGCACGAGCCCACCGGTGGGCACCACTTGTTTGACGGGGACGGGATGGTCCACGCCATAACGTTGACTGGGCCGGATTCGGCCCGGTATTGCTGCCGGTTCACGAGGACGAGCCGCTTGGCCCAGGAGGCCTCCTTGGGCCGGCCCGTCTTCCCGAAAGCCATCGGCGAGCTCCACGGCCACTGCGGAGTGGCAAGACTTGCACTTTTCTACTTACGGGCGGCCGCCGGCATAATTGACGCCGATCACGGCATTGGTGTGGCCAATGCTGGCCTCGTTTACTTCAACGGAAGGCTTCTAGCCATGTCAGAAGACGATCTGCCGTACCATCTTCGGCTGTCGACAACCGGAGATTTAGAAACGGTCGAACGATTCGATTTCGACGGAGGTCTCGGGACCTCCATGATTGCGCACCCCAAGGTGGATCCTATTACTAAGGAGCTATTCGGGCTTTCGTACGATGTCGTAAAGAAGCCGTATTTGAAGTCCTTCCGAGTGGACCCAGTCACCGAAGAGAAGTCGCCGGACGTCGACATCACCCTGGAAATGCCAACCATGATCCATGATTTCGCTATAACGGAGAATTTTGTCGTGATTCCCGACCAACAGGTCGTGTTCGACCTCTACCGGATGCTCCGAGGAGAGTCTCCGGTGAAATACGACGAGACGAAGAAGTCGAGATTCGGCGTTTTGCCGAAGTACGACACGGACGAGTCGAGAATCCGGTGGGTCGACGTGCCGGATTGCTATTGCTTCCACATCTGGAACGCGTGGGAGGAGCTGTCTCCGGTCGCCGGTGGAAGCCCAGTTATTGTCATAATCGGGTCGTGTATGACACCGCCGGACGCGATATTTTCCGATAGAGAAGAGGAAGATTTGATGATGAAAAGCACGTTGTCGGAAATCCGATTAGACCTCGAGTCCGGCGAGTCAACTCGGCGGGTAATCGTTGAAAATTTAAATTTGGAGGCGGGTCAGGTGAACAAAACCCGACTAGGTAGGAAAACCCGGTTCGCCTATCTCGCTATTGCCGAGCCGTGGCCGCGGTGCTCGGGGTTCGTCAAAGTTGACTTGGAGAACGGCGAAGTGAAGAAATTCATGTATGGTGGTCAAAGGTTTGGCGGCGAGCCGACATTTGTCCCAACCGGAGGAGTTGAAGAGGATGACGGTTATGTTATGTGTTTCGTGCACGACGAGGACTCAGGCGAGTCGAAACTCGTCATTGTAAACGGAGTGAGTATGAGGCTGGAAGCCGAAGTATATTTGCCGAGTCGAGTGCCCTATGGTTTCCATGGAACGTTCATTGGCTCCGGCGAGCTTCAAAGTCAACGGTGATGTTGTCCAATACTAGACTAATAGTACATGTGTTGTGTATATATGGAGACCCACCTGTTAATTTTTAATTTTTTGGGCTCGCCCCTTTTCTAATTGTAATTTAGAGGCAGGCAGGTTGTATAGTAATTAGGTGATTGGGGATGTTAAGAGGATTTTGAGATGATAAATGTGTTGGGTACTGTTTGAATTAAATGTTTGATGTCCAAGTCAAACATTGGAATGTCTCTAGTCTTCATGTCTTAAGTACGACTGTGAATTGTCCATAGCCATTTTGTAAGTTGCAGAGGACCTTGGAGTTTGATTGCTTGTAAAACAATCGATTAGATTTGGTTTTTTTATTATAACTTTTGACACATTATTTCTTTGAAATTAATGTTGCTCACCAACAAAACATAAATAAAAAATTGTATGTGAATATGAATAGCTATCTAAGTGAAGACCTTGGTATGACAAACTTTAACAAGTCGAGCAAAGCCCGATTAATTATTGTATGAACCCAAAGTTGGCTTGTAAGTTCGGCTCCTTTATTTCTCAACTTTGCTTTTAAGTCAAACTTTTATAAGCTAAATTCAAATGATTTTCGAGTCCGAGTTCAAATTTAAATCCTTAACTAAAGATGGTGATTGTACTACATGAGCTTTTACTTGACCAAAAATTTAGGGCATACGACATAGTTTAGTTTGCAGGGTTATTGACTTATTTTCCCGTCTACCACAACAATTATCTAAGATTATGTATCCATAATGCTAGTTACATCTATAGATGAACTTAAGTACCATCTGCATTTATATGGTTAGGTAAAGGCCACCTAATGGGAGAAAGTCGAACGACAAGGAGTTGCGTCATTACTGATTCGTGTTGAATCAATTTTTTCGAGGACATGGAATTCCATTTCCGACATAATATCAGAAGTTTCCAAATTTAATGTGTTCGAAAACATTAATACATGTCATTGACTACGTACTTTCTTTGGTTTATACGTCGGTTTGGAATTGGTCCACTTGATCAGCTCCCATATTTTCTCTAAAAACACTTTTTGAGACTGTTTTTGGCGATGCCTCGTATATGTTTATTTATTCCCAACAGAAGTTTGATAATCTCACATACTTTTTTGTGTTTTTGAAAATTTTGCAGATCGCAACCAATAAAGTGATGATTGAACCATGATCCCCGGTTCAACCAGAAAGTCCACAAGTCAATTAGCCGGCCGATGGCCTAAGAAGGTTCCCCAACCGAAACAAAGTGCAAGCTAACGTAGAAGCGGCTTAAGACTTACAACTCAGAAAAATAATTAAACCCAAAAAAGTAAAGGACTCGCACTGGAGCTCATGTTCCTCCGTCACCTCCTACCCGACGTTTCGTCTGTCCCATGTGTTTCCTGACTCTCTCCATCGTCTAACGTGTTGTTAAACATTGGGTTGGAAACTGAGGTACCTAATAGTAACTCCACGTACTTGTCTGATGTCTCTAATGTTAGTATCAATGACTCCTTTATTACGATTTAAATGCGGAATTAAAACATTAATTGAGGGATTAATGAAACAACAAGCAAACCAAGAATGGACGCTGAAATTAGAGAGGTTTGACACCGCACCCGGTCGTAGTCCTCCTCGCAAACCCGACACGATCCTCCGAGTCCTGCTTACGGTTCCACTATCCGATCTATTCGTTCCATGCCGAGATCAACGCCTTCTACAACAACGAACCTCGCAAACAATCTTTGCCTCGCTTGTGTCTCATATCACAACTCCAGAGTGAGCTTCCTCGAAGTTTTATAACACTTGGTGATTCTTTGATATGGAAGTTGAATCACAATTTAAACACTCTAACTTAAGCAAACTAGGATATAAATATGGAATTGATATGCAAGTGATGAAGATTGTCTTTGACTGTAGAAAGATAAGAGCTTGAAGATGTAAGGAATTTGACACTAGAGTATGGATCAATAGAGAGTGTTCAAGAGTTCCAAAACAACAATATGAGACATTATTTATAAGCTTTCAAGCATTACTAGCCGTTTGAGAGTTGATGAGATTTGGACCAATGAGAAGCAAGAATGTGCTTTAAGTTCAGGCATATTTCTAGGCAGGTTTGGTCGACCATTTAAGGAACGGTAGTCCAAAACAAGATAGTTGGCTTGGTCAGAATGAAGCATCCGGTTGTTCGAATAGGATTCAGATCACCATTCACCAACTTCAAATAACTTTTTCTAGTTTTCACCTATTTAATTTCGGTTCACCATTTCAAGTGGGACAGTAAAAATTGGTCGGACTCTGATTATTCAAGTTTGATAGACCACTTGCTATACGAATGATCGAAGTTAGCGTGAGTTTTGCACTAACAGTTATGGCTCGAAAGTTCAGTGAAGACAATGTCATGTGCCAAAGGCCAAGAAGGAATCGATTTACCAAGAGAAGTTCGGTTGTCCGAAATATAGAAAAAGTTAATTGGGCACTAAGGCAATATTCAAATGCGACCGTTGGAGTGAAATCCAAAACCTGTTCAAGGCACTTCTGTCGATCGAATGACTTTTGGTTGTCCGACTGGACAATTCCAGAGAGCAACCTAACTTCTACTTATGGGAAAGTTTCAGTTATCTGTTAGAGGTTCGTTTGACCAAACTTGGTCGGGACAGAATCTTAGTGCTCAAGTTTACCTTAAACCTTATGGATTCAATAAGCACTGCTAGAAAAATGGAAAATTACGTTGCCATATCATGTCGGGTCCAAAGCTTACAAGTCTTAAGTCCAAAATTTTGATTACAAGTCTTGAGTCTTTGTCCCAATACTTCTCTTGATGAATCTTGATCAAGTTGTTTAGATGATTGCAAGTATACAAGTATATGTGCAATGCATGGAATCGTATTTTCTCACTTTGATTGATTAAGATTAGTTTAATCAATCATCAAAATTAATATAAATTAAGGCCTAAAAGCCAACAACCTCCCACTTTTGATGATGGTAAACCTGTATCTTAATGCTTGAGATTCAATTTAAATTCTCTCATTTCTATGCATGTATATAAAGAAAGGAATGTGTTCTAAAAGTTTTACTTTTAAATGTGTTTTATTATGAATTGAATGTATGGAACATTTTGTTCCTTGATTAATGTATTCGTGTTTTGGAAGTGTTAAATAAGAGACTCTTGGTCCTTAACCGTAGAGCTTTAAAAGATAACTGTTTACATAAATCAAAATGTAAATTACAGTCATTGTAATTAACATGAGACATTGATTATCGAGTTAAGATTGTCATGTTGGTTGAAAGAGACATTGTGACTCTACAAATATTTAACAACATGTATATGAAATAGAAAATGTTTCTTTCATATATTGAATTAACGTAACAAATGAAATATTATGGAATTGTGTTTGTGTCATTAATGTTTAATTGTGTCTTTGATTACTAAGATATGAGACTTATATCTTTTCACAAGGAGTGTATGATTTGATTATTATCAAAAACTATCAATGAGTATAGTGATAAATGTATTAGTTGGTTATACATAACTTGTGATGGAAAATGTGATATGTCAAAAAATTATCATTGCACCTCTTCACTTGAGTGATGATATTCCTGGGCCCTTTGATAAAGCAAACTTATAAGGTGCACAGTGTAACTTGTGTATAGTTACATATTTATAATTAGCATGAGAGATCAAGAAATGAATATATATAATACAAAGATGAGACACTTCTACTTTGTATGATACTCTCGATATCATGAGGCAAGAGATAGACACAACTGATATTACATATCACTAAATGGATCGTATTTAGATCGAGTGAGCAAAACATTTTTCTTATTTGGATAACTATAATGTGTAGCTAGATTCTATAAAGTGTTTTATATCATTACCAATATAAATTAAATCTTCCTATAGGTCGCACCACAGAACTAGGAAACAAGAAATTTGATTTTACATTTTATATGATGTATTGATAAACATGTGGTAAAATATTAAAACCAAATATGTCGTGATTACGACATGGTTAAAATAATTAATAAATTTATATGAGATGTAAATATATTATGGGATATAAGGTTTAACATTATATATCATAATATATTGCATAGTATAATGTGGTTCGTAACATTATAAAATATAAATTGTTAAAACCCCAAAAATCAGATTTTGTTGGATATTGATCCAAAATTTGATAAAGGTTTAAAATAGTGAAAAACGATCGAACGTTTTTCAGGAACCAATCGACTGAATTTAACATTAACCTTTAAATTCGGAAACGATCGACCGGTTGGACGCGTGGTTCAACCGAAAATAACATGAACCTTTTCTGTTGTGAAACAGTCGACCAGTGTGAGTTGTGGTAGGATTTAACGGGCTTCCTCCATCCCACATCATGTGTAACCCACATCAAAAATATGAAAATCGATCTTAGATGCTTGTTAATTTTTTAAAAATATACACAAGTATATGGCACAAAATCCTACATATAAGGCTCCCCTATCTATGTATAGTATGAAACAATTGAATCTCAATCATTATTATTCTCCCCCTTTTGACATCAATCAGATGCAAAGGTTAGGATAACAAAAGTTATCCCCCTTAATTAGACACTAAGTCCTAAAAGATGTGATGTATGATAATATTTACACATTCAATCTCCCTAGATTCGAATCAATTCATTAAAACTAAGAGGATTGATAATGCTACCCAACTTTTGATCCTCAATTTGGCTTGGTTTCAAACTTTTTTTGATAGCGATGATGACTTTATGAATTCGATCCAAATATTTTTTTCTTTGAAGCTTGAGATCGATTTTTTCTTGCTTGAACTGATCGCTATTGATCATCTTCCTTCTAAGTAACTACAAGTGAAGATTTTGGTACCCAAACAACTTTAGGTCATTTGATAGTAGTTTTTGGTACCCAAACCATCTTGGTTTTTGGTACCCAAACACTTGAGGAACTCTTGTTTAATAAGAAATACTTTCCATTCAAAGTAGCATGGATAGCATGGTTTTTGTTGTTAATAACCTTGTATTAAACCATGCTTTGTTTAAATATTATTTTTGACTACTTATAAGCATATCAAGTATTTTCTTTCCATTTGTGAATCTTTCAAGATTTTTTTGTAATTGAAGATTCTTAACAATGAGATCTTGTGTATCATCACTACATGAAAATCTTGTGTATCATCACTACATGAAGATTTTCCATTTAGAGTTGTAATTTCATCAATCAAATGAAAGTTCTCTAATGCAATTTTATCATAACTAACAAGCAAATCATTTTTCTCATTCATGATTAATTAATTCTGACATTGTAGCTTATTGATTTTCTTTCTGACTAGTTTGTTCATTTGACAAAAAAAATCAAAATTTTCAAGTAGCTCATTGAATTCCATTTGAAGTTCATTATATGAATTAGAATTATGACTAGATGATAGATCGTTTTAATTTACCGCAAGTGCATGGTGTTGGTGAAGACGCGGCAAGTACGAGTCATACCACAAGGAGTTGTTAACATTGTTGTTATAATCATACTCGAATGGAGGATGAGAAAGAGAGATTGAGGGTATCTAAATTAGTTGACAGACGCGACACGAAACAACAACAACTAATAAAAAAACTAGTCCCTTGGGAGGTGGAGAATGAATGTAAAAGTGTAGATGTGTGATACATGTGTGTGTACAATTAAGCGTTAATGACACGCATAACATAAAAATCTTATAATGCCACACTCCTAAGTGTGTGTCTTCATAGATTAAGATTTATCACCATCATTAAAATATACAAAACATTACTTACGATGACGACAAAGACAACCACGCGATTACATGTTTAATGACATAAAGAACATAGAATCCATAATGACCACAACCCCAACTATGTCTCCACAAGAATTAAGATTTAACATCATCAGTAAATATACAAGACATTAATCAAGATAATGTCAACAAGGTCACATGCTCCCACATGCCATCCTTATCTCTTTACCCACTCCAACATTATCCTCACCTCATCATTTCTCATAAAGTGGGTCCACTAGCCAAAGCATGTGCTAAGAATCAATTAAGATCATTAACACATCAAAGTCAAGAGTGAAGAATCCAACAAAATGACTATGAAAATCATGTGAAGCTCCAACATTAAGATTAAAATACACAAATCTCACAACATTCACACTTCTCATCATTCTCCACCCACAATGGGGATGGATTACTCACTAATCAACATATTAACCAAAAAAATAACATACACTAGTGCAGAATAGGCTTTACTCGCCGCCCAATAGACGTCGGTTATTATAATAACCGACGTCTAGTAGGGAGAGGACAGAATAGACATCGGTCGTTACCAAGGCCGACGTCTATGTGGTACCATAGACGTCGGCTAGTTCAATATCGAGTTTATTCGACGTCTATAGGGTATAGATGTCGACCCATAGACGTCGGGTTTTGGAATACCTTGTGCATCTGACGTCTATAGGGTATAGACGTCGACCTATAGACGTCGGATGTTATAGACAGCCGACGTCTAGACCCCATGCATATAGACGTCGATGTATAGACGTCGGCTTTCTATAACATCTGACGTCTATAGGTCTTAAAAAAATCGAACAGACGCGTTTCTGTCATTCATCTCAAACGAAAACTCACCCAAACCCTAGCTGTCCCGCGACCGAACTCTCCTCCGCGACCGATCTCTGACCGATCTGCACCGTCTCCGGCACCGCAGCGACGTCCCTTGTGCTCTCCTCCCCTTCTCCGTCCCTCTGCACCGTCTCCGTAGCCTCCGCGACCACTGTCACCGCAGCCACAACCTCCTCCTCCTCATGTTCGTGCTCATACTTTTTGTGTAGTTATGGATTGAGTTTTTTTATTTAGTTCTTTTGATTTGGTGTAGTTGTGGGTGTAGTTGTTGGCGCGACCACCGACACAACACCTCCTCTGCGACATCGGCAACAGCTTTCCCCTCCTTTGGTTCGTGTTTCACCACCCTGTAGAAAAATTAACTTCAAGTGAAGCCAAAAGGAAATCTACTAGCCTTGTCTTGTATCGTGTTTGATTAGGTTCTCATATTTGATATGTTTAGATTGTGGTGTTTGGATTTGGATTGTTTAGTTGGTTGTAGAGATTGTGAATTTTGGATTTGTTTGGTTGACAACAATAGAGTGATTGTGTGAATGTTTAATTCATTTTTTATATGTTATTGCTATATGTTATGATGATGGATGCAACATTTATTAATGAGATATGATTTGATTTCACTCGTTCATTGATTGGTTTGTTTTAGATTGAGTTGAGTTGGGTTGGTTGGATGATTTAAATGAGTATATATGAGTTGGATTGGTTTGGTTTGCTATCTTAGGTCTTGAGTTGGGTTGGTTGGATGATTTAAGTAACGATGGAGAGTTGTTTGGGATGCATTATTAAGTAAATTTGAATGTAAATAAACTAACGTTCTTCATGGATCTCATTCATGTGTATTTCCACATGAGTAGATTTGTAATGTGAATGTGATGTAGTAGAGAAATACATGATGTGAATGTGAGTAGATATACATTTTTCTTGTTAATTCCAGGATTTGAAGATTTTTAATAAAAAATTTTAAGGGGGAGATTCAACCAAAATTTCAATAAAATTTTATTTTCAAGTGTTATTAATAATATGATATTTTATGTTTAAAATATTTTTCTGTCAATCTAAGTAATTATTTTTAATACTTGCTTTTAATATTTAAAATGTTTATTGCCTTGCTTTTTTTAATTTTTGAATATTATGATAATAACTCATTGACCCCCTTAAGTAACTTGGCCTTTAATAATCCAAAGCAAAAGATTAAATAATATTTGCTAAGTCATTCATCATATAAGATTTTCATTCATCGTATTTATTATTTATTTACGATTTCTGTCGTAGATTGCTGGCGTAAGGTACGTACTATCTTTCACTCATCATTCATTAGAAAGCACGCATTAGTTAGTAGGACTTGCATTGTGACAAGTGTGAGGTGAGTGTTTGTTTGGTGTGTTGTTTGTTAGATTAAGGTATGAAAAATACTTATGGGGCAGTCACTTATAGGAGATGAGGTGGGGGATTTCATCACCCTTTCCTTAGCCCAAAAACCACTTAATAAAAGAGCCTTAATAAAATCAATTAGACGTTGGCCCCTAGGATTTTCGGACGCATTAAGGAGAGGAAACCGTTTAAGACCGTTATGGCATGAATGTCGTTGCCCATCTAGTCTCCCTGAGATTTTAGGAACCTTCGGGTTCTTGATTTCCTATAGATTAGTTGTCCTCGATGTTTAAGGCCGTTTCGGCATGAAAGTCGTTGCCCATCTAGGCTCCCTGAGATATTAGGGACCTCCGGATTCTTGATTTCCTACAGACTAGTGGTCCTCGGTGGGACCTCGAAGTTAGGCGTCGTCTATTACTAAGGACATATAGTGGACTTTAGGCTTGTTTTTGCCTTGATTGCTTAGTTAGGTTTCTGACCTTCCTTATTCCCATGCTAGATTAAGGACTTCATCTCCTCTCCTCTGAGTCATTCTTTTCTCATCTTAATGTCTCCGAATCTTTTCATCTACGGACACATTCTTTTAAATTGAAATTTTATTTATTTTCTCCAATAATAACTATCATTTTTGTTAATGTTTAGATTGAAATGGATCGAGAGTGGATTGTTTCAAACAGATTGAGTGATGAGTATGAGCACGAAGTGAATATGTACTTAGAGGTTGCCAAAAAACATTCCAAGAAAATGAAAGAAAGCGACATGGCGTATTGTCCGTGTAATAAGTGTCATAATATGTCAGTACTGACTTTTCGGAAAATGAATGATCATTTGTTTGAGAAAGGTTTCGACCCAAATTACAGACGGTGGATATGGCACGACGAAAATGAATCATTTAGTCGTTCCAAGAATGATGGAGAAGATGTTAGTGTGGAAGATCACTTAGTGGAAATGGTTCAGGATATGGCTGAAAAGTTTTCGTCCAACCCCGATTTACTTTGAGAATATGATTTCGTGTCTCATTCTCGAGAATTGGCCCTCGTCGGTGGTCCCTCGTTTGGAAAGTTCGCGGATGGATCTATATGTGCTTTATGTGTCGAAGACCCTGATCGAAGATTGGTAGGACATAGGAAAGTTTATAACATCTCCAGACACCACTTCACAGAGGTAGGAGAGGGAGAAGTGAAGGTTGCAGTTGAGAGTTGATTAGATGTTGGTGCTTTTGTGCCATTTTCGGAAGAAGAGATTGTTACTCTCGGCGATGCTATCGGTGGGTTCGTGCGGTGACCTAGTTATTTAGTAGAGCTAAACGACAAACATGAGGTATAGTTTAATTTTGAAAGACTTTAAACTTAAATTTTTTTAACAATTGTATTTTAACGGTTGTATATATATCTGTAAAGTGTCAAGCCCCCGGAGCAAATGGTCAAACAACCAATCTCCGATCAACATTAATTTGCATCCAAGTAGGTGCAAAATGTTGTATCAATGTATGGTAGGTAGGGAAGCACAATCTTTAAGTACCTGGGAGTTGGAGGGGGATAAAGGGTTGCCTCCGGCTTTGTACGTTACCAAAGAGGATATCATGCAGTTCTTGGCGATGGATTTGTTGTGTATCATGATTATCGACGTGCAAGTGAAGTAAGTGTTTTTTTGTATACAATGAAAAGTATTGAATAATTTTATCGAAACTTTAATAAAGTATAATTTTTATACTTGTAGACATCTTTATGACGCCAGAAGGTTAGTCTTTCCCGACAATCAAGTATTTTGATTTATCATTCCATCTACATATATATACGGGAAAGACGATAAATCGGGTCAGCTTGGGACATTCTTTAAAGAAGAAGACAAAAGATATTATCTGCTCCCTTATCATGAGAGGTAAACTTTGTAATTCAAAGTGGAATTTTATTTTGTAATAAGCTTCTAATTATATATATAACAGGGCTCATTCGATGTTTGTCGTTGTATGCCCCACGACAAATTCGGCATATTGGTTTGATCCGTTGGGGTCGAATAAATCAAGAGACTCAATAAAGAAACTTCTAAATTTGTAAGTTCGTTTTAGTCGTGGGAAAAGTAATTCGTGGATTTTTATTAGTATTATTGAATGAAATTTTAACTTGTGCTACTCAGGGTAATTAAGGTTTACAGAGCTTTGGGTGGCAGTAGAACAACCATAAAAGTAGGAATAACATGGCATGGAATGAGAGTACGTTCTCTCCATTTTTTGTTAATTAAGTTAGGAACATAAATTTAGCGAATTTCTATGTTTGTAGTACCGGAAGCAGGTTGGAAATACGGAATGTGGTTACTACGTGATGAGATACATGGAGGAAATCCTCAAATTGACAACTCAAGACGTACGCCTATCCGAGGTAATGTAGATCGTTAATCAATTGTATAGTTGTAGTTTCAATATTTAGTTATTAACATTCACAATTGTATTTTTTGATAGGTCTTCCCAAAAAGTAGTGATCCATTCTCGCAACAGGAGCTCGATGAAACTCGCGACCGATGGACTCGCTATTTTATCAGAAACATGTTGACGAACAAAGAGGTTCTCCTGTCACTAACATTTTTTGTAATTTAGTTAACAAGTGCACTTGTATTACAAACCAACAATTTATGCCTTAATATAGTCGCCTTAATTTTAGAATGAATTAATTGCAAGTGTGTTGATTGTCAATTGTGTATGTTTGTATGTTTGTGTTTGTGCATGTATGGTTGTATGTTTGTGTTTGTGCTTGTACGTACATGTGGATAAAAGTGTGAGCATCTGTGAACGAATTTGGTGCAGGTTGTATGTACACGAATACGATGACTAAAAACAAGTTTGCAAGATGCTATTTATTTTTTTGGGTCCAGGTTTAGGAATAGGCGTCGGATATTTATACTAGCCGACGTCTATTCCTCTGAAGAAAAGACTAAACGTCGACTTTATTTATAATCCGACGTCTATTCTTTAAGAATAGACGTCGTCTGTAAGTTCACCGACGTTTTTACCAAAATAATAGACGTCGGTTAGATATAAAGGTCGACGTCTATCCTTAAAGAATAGACGTCGCCCGTATGTAGAAGCCGACGTCTATTCCTAAAGAATAGACGTCGGATTTCGGACATCCGACATCTATGTATAGACAACGCACGCATAGACGTCGGATCTGGGAGTGGTTATATCCTACGTATATACCCTCGTACATCCGACGTATATGCCTTTTCTGTAGTAGTGATATGAACAAGTAAAGAACATTAATTCTAACCAAGGCAAGTGAAAAAAATGCATCAAATGAAAGATAACAACAAAAAGAACATGAAACTAAACTTGATTAAGAAAACAAAGATTGCAAAATTTGCTTCTCTTCTCCTCCACTACACTACTAAGTAAGAAACTAAAACCTACTCTACTAAACAAGAAATAAAACTAACCTAAGGAGGAGAGGCAGGAAGAAGAGGAGATGAGACATTACAAGTGTATTTATAGAAGATTAGAGGGTTTTGTTGGATCAGGTCGCAATCGGACGACTGTAAATAAAATCTGGATGTTGCATATTTATTTGATCTGACAACCCGACCTGTCACCAAAATTTGAGCTCCAACAAAGCATAACCATCCGCCACTGACGGATTTGGTAGCTCTGATCAGTGTGAAATTTTGCCATCGAATTAATGCTGCTTTGTTGCATGTGTGGTTGAATCATGGTCCATTATCTCGAGCCGATTTGATTTTAATTGTTAATTTACTCCTCAAGTTATGAACTTTTGTGATACAATATATTTCTTTACACTTTGGTCCTTCTGGAGTTTCACTTGGGTCTCTCTGTGTTTTCAGTTCAGTCCTTGGGTATTACAAATTGGTCTAGAAACCTTCCAAATCAGTTTATTTTTCTTGCGTTTATGTCATTTTCTCTTCATTTCACTTCTTTATTGTCAAAACCATGAAACACATCAAACAAACACTCGAGTAGCACAAATATTGATTAAAATAAATGATATATAACATGAATGTAATACATGATATGCTACTAATCACTAGAGCAAGAAGATACCTCACTTTCTTCATCTTCAATTGCCATAAAACACATGTGGCGATTTCGTCTTCAGTTGATGAGGAAGGTGTTGAATCATTCTAAGTTGCTTTGAGAGTATTTTTCTTCTTTTCTTTCTTCTTCTCTTTACTCGAATTTTCAAGTCACTAACTCTTGTTCAATGGCATTATCCTTGTTGTTGGAGATGGTGATGGAATGTAACACCAATGATTTCTTAGCTTTATTCTCTGTGGTATTTCATTTATATCTCATATGTCATGATCGAGACTAACCATAAACTCCTCAACCGACAACTTGGTGAGACTGAGATATCTTTTAACAAAGCAAATTTGGAAAACTAACTGCCCGCCAAAGGTGCAAACCTTCAACTGGCTACTAGCGAAAAATAGACTTCTCACTCGCGATCAGTTAATTAAAAGAGATTAAAAATTAACACTACAGTAAGCGAAAAATGAGACTGTTGGGCGTCTCTTTTTTCATTGTGAAATCTCTTCCTTAATTTAATCCGGGGAAATAATAAGTTCTTTAGATTGAGTGCTCAAAATCGCTTTAGGAGATACGTACTGATCGGAACACCTTAATCTACACCAAATAATGTGCTTCTTAGCAATTGCTTTGAGTTGTTTGAACTTTGGTCAGGAACCTAAAAGTGGCAAGGAGATCTTTTGCACCAGACTTGGGATCAAGAACCATTACCCTTGATTCTCCCCAACATGGCTCTACACCGAAGCATCTTGATACGCCACCTACCCCAACAAACAATCAAGCTGCGCCTGGAGTGACCATCAGGAGCAACGTGATGCCTGCAGACTTTCTTGGGTTGGTCAGTTTGCGATGAAACAAATTTATTTTCTGTAAGGAAATTGAGATAAGGTGGTAAGGCTTAATCCTAAGTTTTTTTTCTTTCGATTTGGTGTATTTAAAAAGGGGATTTTTTGCACCTTTGTCACTTGAAAAACTTGCTTTATACTTATGTAATCATTATTTTCGTATTTTTTGTTATGGCGCTGGACGATGGTCGTACAAAACTCCAATTTTTATTCTCATATCATTATAAAAACATTAATGTACTTATGTTTGTATCATTCCTTTAGTCTCGGCTGTTATATATCATTAATGATATGACAACGCCTTATTAAATTGTGCTAATTATGATTAATTTATTGTCGTTGTTGTTGAGTTTAATTAAACTTTAGTATTATCAATAATTTGATATTGATTTATAATAAAGAAACACCTTTATTTTAAGTTATTTAATTATTCTCTTTTTATGCTTAATAGATAGAATACTAGTGACTTAAGGTGATTTTAAGGTCATAATTCACGTTAGTGACTAAAATTATAAATTAATGAGTAGAAAGGGCAGTTAAATAGTTGTAGTGAGATAAGCATAAACATAAGGGTTTGTAGTGACAATAACTACAAAATAAACAATAACATGATAAAATAGTTGTTACTTGACATAGATGCGAAAAATCCTATAAAAATATTTAAAGCTGGTGTTATTAAAATGGATGAATTCTTGTAATTATTACTAAAACTAGTGCGCGCTGGGACATATTTGGGAGAACTGAGGGTTGGAAGAGTTATTGAGGGACAACGGTGAGTGTTCTTTGTTAATACTTTCTCTCTGGTGGGTTCTACCTTGAGCTGATTCTCTTGATCATTATGCAACTAAACATTGGAAACTTTATTTTAAATGACATACCAATAATTGTGCTTACATTACTATGCTGCCTATGCGAAGGATGGGTTTTGTAGAAGTTATTCAGAAAATAGAAATTTATAATAATAAAAAAAGCAAAGTATCATATCCAAGGTCTAAATACACTCGTCGTAATTACAACACAACCGGTTTCAAAACTTCCAACCATCCAAATATAAAAAACTTTTCATGGAGTTAAAAACATATCTTCTATTTACGTAAAAAATGCAAATAATTGCTTACATTCCAAAAGAATCAATGTTCACAATCAAGTCAAAAACCATACAAGACGAAAAGAGTACCAAGACACAAGATACGAGGACGCTTCCGAAATTATTCTACCACACTACATTGCCAATTTCTTGACTTTCTAGATCAGTAACTCCCCTTAAGAACGTATTGTAAAAATATATGTAGAATGATCGAAGAAATAGTGGCAAGTACAAAGATTTAGATTTCTTGATGAATTCAATCTCACTCACCCTCAAGAAAACATACTAAGAACATTTCCCACCATTCCCATTATAATTTGGAATCAAATAAAAAGAGGTAATCACCAACAAACGGAGGACAACGATTATAATATAAAACTTATCACGTTGTAAGTAAAGATACCCTCAAAATTTTGGAATCCATGCATCAAAGAAGAAGACCTAAGCTCTCCTTTTACGTCCACTACAAATGGAGAGTTAAATCAATATCCTCCTCCTTGCAAACATCGTTGTTGATTCTTTTCTCCGGCGCCCAAGCAACGCCTTCTTTTCCCCCTAATCTCTGGTAACACTGCCAATTCATGAGTTTCCTCTCATCCTCGCCTGACCGATCTCCATGAGAAGATGATGACCCTCTCCTTGAGAGCAATGAGGGGCAAGATGAGACCGTAAACCGTGTGTCTGCGGTCGGCATTGGCATGTTTGATCCCCCGTAGAACCGGTACTCCGAGGGAAATTGGTTGTAATAAGTTGGGCTATAGAAGGGTGCTGGTGGATAGTAAGGGCCGTTATGGTTGTGATGGTTATGGAACGGTAGCACCGTCGCACCGGATAACAAACTCAAATTAATTACTTGCGCCTTTCGGAGGGCGGATCGCTCTTTCTTGTGGGCGTTCTGGTGGCCACCAAGTGCCTGGGATGTGCTGAACTTTCTTGAGCAAAAATTGCACGGGAAGGATCTATCTTCTTCGTTGACATTACTCACTTGCACCTCTTCTTTCACTCTATCAGAGAAGTTCATGATTATCTCCTGCGAAAGAAGATAATTGGGGTTTGTAAGTGTTTGTAGAATGGTAGGCATATATATATGGAGGACGTATGGTTTTAGGATCAAACTTTTTTCTAAGAAGAGTGGAAGGGGAAGACCTACCTTGGCTTTTCCAACTCAGAATTGTTCCTTTTGGATAGGGAATGCTTTGTAGTCAGACACAAGTCCCTTTTTATTTCCTCTTCTAATTTTTTTATCACTAGTAAGTAGTATTTGAGATTTTCAATCCTCGATCCTTTTAAAATAATTTGATCCTCACCTCGTGAGCCTAGCAGGTGTACTTTGTTTCCTTATTCTTTGGCAAACCTTGTCTGGGACATTTTGTTAGTTAAAAAAAAAATCTCGACATTGTAACACGTGTCGAGTCACTATCGAAATCTAGGATTTCCGAAGTTTCATTATTGTTATGGATTTGAACTGGAGTGTCAAACTGAATGTGTTGAAAGTAGACTTCACTTTAAGCAGGACTTCAATAAAGTTTAAGCCTATGGTTGCAATTTAGATTACATGCGCTCAATGTTGACTCAGATTAAGTCATACTTGATGTTCAACAACAACATTCAACACAATAAACTCATGTTGAGGAATTAAACTTATATATAGTGTTTCAAATGAATATAAAAATTGATGCCTAAAGTTTAAAAGGAATAAATTCAATTTCTGCACACATCTTAATATTTTAGTCCTTCCGAAGGGTTGGATCCTGATTTGAACTCCCGGAGAAAGTACTACTTAGTAGCAAATACTATAAAAAACCCAAGTTGCAAATTTAGTAAGATTCTAGGTAGTGGCAACCATTGAAAACTTTGAAAGAGGCATGCAAAGCAGAGGAGTATTTTATAGGGCAAAGGGTCAGATGTCAAGAAGAAAAGGGATTGGGAGCGTGAGAAAGTGGAGATGGTAGCATGGGGAACAATAACTTAATTCACATCCTCCATCAAAATAATAGTTGCACAGCTTTGGACGAAGTGACACATGGAATCATGCGGAAGGAAACTAAGAAAAATAAAAACTTTTTTTTGAACATATATAATCTATCTGTTTGTGTCATAACCAAGTGTGAAATATGTGAACGGTAAGATAACCGGTCAAATCTACAACAACTGATTATTTGATAACTCGAACATATACCTATCACCCCGCCAGCAAACTCTACTCCGATGACCTTTGACTATTATATAGGATTAGTGTTCTTTGAAAACACAACTTGTAGTCGACCATCATTCAACTATGCTTAGATGGGTACAAGAAACAAGTGTTGAAAATTAGGAAAAAGGCACAAAAAGGAACGCAGAATTACCTGTTTGAAGATTGGAGGGCAGGGTTGCGTGGACTTTGAGAAACCCTAGAATCTTATCCTTATAATGCAATCGTAGGTCGAGTTTCATAATTACATCACAAATTTATATGGATTTCCCTTGAGGAGAGTTATGGGTGATTGCCGCTTGAGGTGGGAGGGCTTTCCTTTTGAAGAGTTTCTTGTTATAATTATGATAGATTTCTTAATTGTTAGCGTTATTGTAATGGTTAATGGCTTTGATTTTGTGGGCAAAAATTGTTTCCATACATTACAAGTACTTCGAATGATGAGGTTTAACTTTTGATCAAGTCAGACGGAATGTAAGTGGTTTTTAACTTATCACTTAGCCAAAGGGGATGCCTTCACCACCAACACTAGATACATAAAAAATAATATAAATACACTCAAAGTTATATGTCATTAATTTGTTCTTATTTCTTCAAGTTCAAGTTAGGAAATGAACCAGGTTGCCTTAATCCTGTTCCTTAATTTCACTGATCAGAAGACAAAAAGGATTTGTGACTCTTGATTGGTCAAAGTATGCGTTGTTTCGCTTTATAAGGCCATTGAATCCTAGAAAAAAGTCTTAATTTTTGGAAATAAAAATGTCCCTTCTTTATGTGAAGTTAAATATATTTTGTACAAGTTAAAACAAATTATCTTGCTGTTGTACTTAATGTGTTTTCCCTCACTAAGAAACTCAATAACCAATGTCCTACCTACGCTACCACAAAGATACTTGTCAACGTAAAATTTCTTCAACCAGTAAAAAACTCGGCATCGTAAGATCACTACATGGTTTTATAACCTCCCTTATATAGACACCATTTCTCCGAGTCTAAATAAAAGACAAAAATGTGCTTTCAACAAACAAGGCTCATTAACCTTTACAAATCACAAGTCTTTTGGTTTTGTTAATGAAAAACACGAGTCCCTAAGATGGACTTCTTATTTTAAAGAGTTGTAAGGGTTAATTTATTTAAAGATGAACTGTAGGCTCACGTCTCACTAATTATAAGTTGTTCACAAGTTGAGACGCACTCACACCTCACTAGTCAATTTGCAGTTGGGCCTAATCTCGGGATGAAATATATTATATTGATAGATTATTTGTCGTGGTACTCTCTCATTTGCTATCGATTTTCTCTTTACATGTTTTGGTGAGGAAAGGGATCTAGATCCTCTTCAAATTAAAAAAAAATATAGAGAAGTTTCAATTAATTTTTATTAAACTGTGGTGATCATACCACGTCGAGTTTGAGCACTTAATATTTGTCAAAGTGCAATTACGCCATAATAATGGACATATCTTGCTATTATTCCATCCTGATCCATGTTTAGAAATTATCCATCGATCTACTAATTTCCAAAAAAAAACTATAGCATGGCTACAGGGTTATATACGCTTGTGTTAAGTTCCAATACTTATGTAGCATGGTGCACATGGGTCAGATTGGGTCGGGTTTGGGCCAGAACCCAACCCGATCCAAAATTTTCAGGTTGGGTTGGGTCGGATCGGGTTGGACCGGAATGTATTGCAATTAAAAACTTAAATTTCCTGTCCAAAAAATTAACCAATTGAAAACATAAATTAACCAATTCAAATCACTTGAGATAGGAAAATAGATCACGTTTTTGAAGTTCTACCATTACATAATACAAAACACCATAGTAATAAGATCATTGTTTGGATTCCTAATCCACAAATTCCGACGCAACTTCACTCAGATCCACACGCACAACAGCAATGCAGATCCACCCCAACCAAAACCTACATCATTTCTCCAATCCGAATTCGATCTCCACATTATCAAAGACCAAAACATCAAATCCATTGCCTTGATTCTCTACAAAATGTTATCGATCCAAATAAAAAAGAAAAAAACTGAATCCGATGTCGACCAACCTTCGTTTGCTTGACCTCTCATGTTGACCTTGACATTCTTATCGACCTTGACATGGCATCATTCACATAAAAGTTGCATTTTTGGCGTCGCAAGGCCCCGCAATGTCAGGTCTATTGCACCACCTCGGTTGAGGACCCGACACACACATGTCGTGCGGGGTAACCGCCCAAGCAGAGGATGTTGTCGATGGCTGAGACCTCGGCGATGTAGTCCTTGCGCATCATTCTGGGACTGGAATGTGGTGGAGGGAAGAAGGCGTTGGCAAGAAAAATGTAATTGTGTAAGGCCGAAAGCATGGAAGAGTGTTTTATGCTATCCTAATGACAAACATGACGTATGGAGAGAAGGTAACCAGACCGTCAAAAAGGCCCAAGATTGTCGTGCATTTATCGAGCCTCCCACTGGTATGGTTTATCGCACTTTGGTCATAACTGACGAGATGTTTCGACAGAAGGAAATCCGACCATTGAAAACGTATGTGCCTTGATTAATTGTAGAAATGGTCTCATGAAGCTCTCATTCGGTAACATGAGTGTCGAGTTTCATGTGTTCAACTCTGGTAAGCAACAGGAACCCATGGATGAACCTTTAAATCTAAATCTCATCCGCCAATTGGAGAAAGCACCACAGAATCAACGAACACCCCTAACCCCAATGCAACCCGTTGAGAATGTTCGTGGGCCTAGCGAAAACTCATTGCCTGTCTTCGCAATGCAACAGATTGAGCTGACCTCAAACATGAATGTCCAAAGGGAGTATTCGTTGCATGATTTAGTTGAGAGTACTAGCTAGTGAGAGTGAGACACCTCATCATATGCCTATACCAGAAGGTGTCTCTACCTCATGTCCCATGGTCATTGAGCCATTTGAGCTTCATATTGACTCCAACAATGACTCACCTATGACCGAGCTTATGCTTGATGATCTAAATGATGGTGGGAGGTCCTTGTTGGATGACTTGGGGAGAAACCCCATTCTTAGTGATGCAGGTATGCTGCATCCATCGAACGAGCATGAGGAACTCATTCTGATGCACCCGCCTATTGGTTGGAGGGCTTTGTTCCATGAGCAACTAAACCTTAGTGAGGCAACACAACTTCATTCTTTGTTTCCCACACCCAACCGATATCATGAGGGGTTCGAGCCGTTCAGCTTTGACCTTTCACCCCTCATGACACCTCAGAGTACCAGTGAAGTTTGCCCATCTCGGCAAGTCTCTGGTCCTCAAAACTTGATGTTCTCATTTGATGTTCCTTGACCAAATGATTATGAGAATATATTGGTTGATGTATATATCTTGTAAAAAAACACAAAGAAAAAAAAAAAAAAAAAAAAAAACAAAAAAAAGAAAAAAAAGTGTGTAATAAAAGACTCCTTCAGTGAGCATCGATTGTTGTGGGTCCCAACCCTTGTGTACTTGGGCCCACTTCCTTCACGTATTTATCTCCCTTCTTCAGTTTCTCACAGGTTTTAAGGGAATTTGGGTTTGTGTCTATCAACATGACCATGAATGTCCCTTTGTACTTCATGTTGGTGAGATCTTTCCTTTTTCATGCATATATCCATGTAGTATCTTGTTCACATTCATTGAGGACAATGCCTGAAGTAGGTGTGGGGGGTGTTTTACGTGTGTACATAGTCGAGTCTTTTCTTTTGATTTTTTTGTTTTCTTTTGTGTGCATTGTTAGGGTCATGTTAGTGTGCCGCATTTAATATCGATATATCTGCTTGCCATGATCCTTGGGTGACTTGTCTTCTTTTGCTTGCCTAGTGCTTTAAAATTTTCACATTTCTTTCAAAATCTTCATGTGTTTGCGAAAGAAAATGTTTTTGTGGGTTTTGCGTGTGTTTAGCATGTGCAAAACTGTTGAGAGGCAAAGTAAAAAGAAAACTCCCAAAATTGTCTTGAACTTGATGCATTAGGATTTCTAGTTTACTGGCTTTAGGTCTTATTGAGTCGTTAGGATGCACCCCGGTTTTCCCTCGGGGGGCGTGTAATCATAGGGTTTCAGCACTCAAACATTTAAAGAAGTCCACCCTGAACCTAGTGAGTCAATAATTCGTGTATGTTAGTATAAGGAAGTTTGTCGTAGTCAAGGGCCTTTAATCTCTTTTTGTGAAACTTAAGTATAGGGGTTTTGGTTCCCACGTAGATAAATAAGTGGTGTTATATCTTCCCGCACGGCTCCTATCACTCGGGAAAGTAGGTCTGAGGGGACTTTTTGCCTGGTGCTTTCGAGTCATCTAACTTGGGATGCGCCGACCGAACTCCCGTTACACGGGTGGTAGGGATCGCCCTATGTGGAGATTTGGGGGAAGGTGTACGTGATAGTGTAAGTCCTCATAGGCAATGATGCACGAAACCTGACTGTGGGAGAATCAAACACCAACCAATAAAATGCTCCAAAGAAAAAAAAAAGAAAAAAAAGAGTCAAATAAGAACCAAAATGGACTTTACACATTGTATCACATTCAGAAGTTAAGGTTGCCTATGTCTTTCACTCAAGCCCTTAACTAACTTTCACGAATAACTCATTAGGCTAGGTGTGTGGACCGGTTACATATATAGAGTCGACCTGTAGTATTACCGCGTCCCATGACTGACAAAATAAGTCCAACGAGTCGTGTAGCTAGATTGATTAATGCATCTTGTTCGGATTTTGTGGGTATATCCGCTGAAAACCCTCAGGAGACAGCACTCCTCCTCCTTGGCAACAGGGAGGTTTAACGGCTTGTTGCACGTTAAACCGTGATTCCTACGAAAGTGAGTTAGGATTTCTTGTTTTTCGCATGTTTTTCTCTTTCTTTGTTTTGCTCGGGACTAGCAAAAGTTAGGTGTGGGGGTATTTGATTGACATCATTTCATGCTCATATTTGTATCTTATATCCATTATCTTTCACCTAAACAATGCTATGTCACGAGTTTTATGTTTAGTTTTCAGGAATAAATAGGTTTGAAGAGATGAAGCATAAAAGGACCCAAAAGCTGGGAAAATGACTGAATTGTGAGATCTAGGGACCAAGATGCAAGGGAGAAGGACCTGAACGCAAGACAGAAGGACCTAAGAGCAAACCAGAATACTCCACACCATCATGGGGAGTATTTTGGCAATTCTATTCGGGTCGAAGCTCCAATAAACGAAGTAGATGCATCTAAGACCACCAAATACACTAAGCAAAGCCCAGCACAAATTTCAGATGGATCCGGACTTTTTAGACCACCAATTGGCGGTCCAAGACCGCTAATTGGCGGTCGCTTTTGGCCCAAATCCGCTAATATTTCTCTGGGTTACGTATTAGTGTATATTTAGTCCATTTTTGGTATTGGTTTAGTCCCACATCGGGGGATTGTCCCGGAGTGACTTTTGCTTTGGCTATAAATAGAACTCTTCACCTTCTATTGTAATCACTCCATATTTTAAGTGGTTATTCTTCCTACTAGAAGTGAGGCCTTGAAGCACACACTAAAGTAGGAGGATGCTACTTGAAATGTGAGTCATTTTATCAATAAAGTTTTGTGTCTCTTTCATTGTTTGTTTATGCTTCTTTTATTGTTTGTGCATGTTTTAGTTTAATCGTCTTTTATTTCTAGCTTAGTTTTAATATGCTTTCTTTGCTTAGTTTAATAATTAGTGTAATGTTTAGTGAGTAGTTCCATCCCCTTTGGGGGGTGGAGTAGATGTACATACATGCATTAGAGAATGGGATGAATGCTTTAGTTTTGATGTGTTGATAAAACATGAATGTATGCTTGCTTGTTTAGGATAGAATTTATAACTTGATGAGTTTTGCCAAAATGATTAGACATCTCTCATGCTTGTTTAGGTTCTGAAATAAACAAGTTGAATATGTAAATGTTAATCAACTAAGTTGGTGAATAGATTGATAGGTTTTGCCATAACATTTAGACACTTCCTATGCTTGATAAACACCACCTTCATGTGCTTAAAGAATGTATTCTACACCCACCTCTTTGCATGTGTGCACTCACTCCACCCCTTAGGGGTTTTCCCATTTCTGTATTCCAGCATTCTTTTTTTGTTCTTAGCTTAGTTGTCATTTCATTGTTTGTTTCTTTCGTTCGCATTTCAAACTTCTTAGAGTAGTTTAGTGTAGAGTAGCATAATCAATCTTTCTCCCCCAATTTTTGCCACTTGATTTCGTACAAGCAAGAGGCTACTCACCTCCCTGAGGACGACCCGTACTTGCCACCGCTGCATCGCGGCCGTGCACTTGCGGTTTTAATTAAAACGATCAACAAGTTTTTGGCGCCATTGCCGGGGAGGTGCCAGTCCAGACTATTGTTTGGACGATTCGAGTGGATTTAATTTGTGTTTTGTAGTTTTGCTTTGTTTCAGGAGACTGGGAATAGCAAGGGAAGGCTTCTGGAGAAATTTCAAGGCTAACTGGGCACTTCAGACCGACAATCAGCGGTCTGAGACCGACAATCAGCGGTCTGAGACCGCCAATCAGCGGTCTGGTGAGCTCCGTTCACATTCTCCTTTCTTTGTGTTGTTACCCTAACTGATATAGTAATCTGAGACTCCATTTGTGAATGTTCTGACTCTTAGATTGCTCCCAGATTAATAATCAACTTCTCTTAAGCAACTTGGACCCTAAAACTCAAAGCAAAAGACTAGGCATTCTTTCTTGTTTAGGTTATGCACCATGTATGTGACTTAAGCATTTAGATTGTCTTTTATTTTAGCTTTATTTTCAGTTGCTGAGTGCTGGCGTGAGGTACGCACCTTCTCCTCTCATTCATGCATTTCGTATGACATGCATTAGTTAGTAGGAAGTGGATTGCAACAAGTGTGAGTTGAGCGTTGTTTGGAGAGTTGATTGTTATATTTAGGACTCCAAAACGCTACTAAGGAGGGGCTGTCCCGTAAAAGATAAGGTGGGGGATTTCATCACCCTTTCCTTCCCCCCACAAACCACACTAATCAAGAGCCTAATTTTAAAATCAAGTAGACATTGGCCCTAAGGATTTCGGGCGCATTAGGAGAGTAATCCGGTCCCGACCGTCATGACCTGATCGGCGTTGCCCACTTTGTCGATAGTAGGAGAGACGAGATCCCCGGATCTTGGCTCACTTGCTGGGCTTTGTGGTCCTCGTCGTAGGGAGGTGAGGCGTGTTGAAGCCGCGTGACCTCGCAGTTAGGCGTCGTCTAGCTGTAAGGACCTATAGCGACCTTAGGATTGCTTGAGCCTTGTTTGCTTGTGTGCTTCTACCGGTACCCATCCGCCGTAGCATAAGGACTTCTTCCCTTCTCTCCTGAGTCATTCTTTCTCTCCTGTGTTCCCTAGTCTTCTCTTCTACGTACATTCTTTGTTTGAAAAAAGAAGAAAAAAAAAGTTTTGGTGTGTGTGCACCTTTGTGCATGCTTTCGTGGACACGAGACGAGAGTGGTCGTTTGACGAGGAGCGTTGTCAATCCGGCTTCGGTCATCGATTTCCCGACGCCTTCCTCCTCTCGTGTCGCACGTAGTTCGGGTCCAATGGTTTCTAATTTCCGTGAGGAGGAGCAGTTGCTGGACCCGCCTTCTTGACCTGTTCTTCCAGTTGTCGTTCCCATACCTCTTCGTGATCGATGCTACCCGAGCCGTACCGCTCTACCCTCGTGCATCGTATTACCAGAGGCTAATGGGAACCATTTTGAGGTTAAGCCTCAATTCATTTCCATGCTCCCTCGCTTCACTGGGAAAGGTGACCCCTATATCTTTCTCAGGGAATTTGAGGAGGTATGTGCTATGTTCAAGCTGCAACAACTTAGCACAGACTCCATCCATCTTAGGCTCGTACCTTTCGCATTAAAGGATGATGCCAAGAAGTGGTTGTACAGCAACCAGGCGAATTCCTTTAGGACTTGGGATGAGTTTCAATCTGCATTCCTCAAGAAGTACTTTCCAAATCATCGGACTCAAAAATTGAGGAACGAAATCAATTCGTTCTATCAACATGAGACCGAACCATTTCATGCATATCTAGAGAGGTTCAAAGAGCTACTATCCTCGTGCCCTCACCATGGCATTGAGTTGTGGCGTCTTTGTCAGATTGTTTACGAAGGTCTTCACATCCCGTCAAGAACGCTCCTTGAGTCCATGTGTCAAGGAGAGTTCTTGGGAAAAGATGAAAGGGAGGCATGGGCCTTCCTAGAAAACCTCGCTGAGAAAACCATGCAATGGGAGAGTGTGAGGGAACCACCTGCATCATCTAGCATAGGAGCAAGGATCGCGAATGCAAACTCGACTAGATCGGGTGCCGCATTTGTCGTCGATACCACTACGGCCACCGAGGCGCGCATGGAAGCCTTAATGCGCCGTATGGATTCGATTGAGCTCCAAAACCAACATGGTGCACCTCACATGTCCACTTCTGGTCCAGTTCCCTGTCATTCATGTGGTAGGATAGGTCATGTAGAAAGCGAGTGTGAGTCCATTCCTCCTGAGATGGAGCGTGTCAACGCCATCTATGATAGAGCCAGGAATGACCCATACTCATCATCTTATAATCCTGGATGGAGGAACCACCCCACTGTTTCATGGAACCAAACTAATGCCCCGGGTGGTCCTTCAAACTCCTCTAGACCACATTACCAATCACATCAACCTCCCATGCATGCACATTCCTATCAGCCACCCCAAGCGCAAACCACCAATCAATCGGGTTTCCCAAATTCCAATAATATGGAAACCCGATTCAAATCGCTTGAGACCTTGACTCGTGGACTTGAAAACTCAATGAAATTTTTTATGTCAACTACGAGTCAGGTTCTCACTTCCAATCAGCAGACCATCAAATCTCTAGAGCTTCAGATGGGCCAATTGGCTCAGTCTGTACATGAAAGAGAGAGAGGGTCTTTTCCTAGCCAGCCTGAGGCTAACCCCCGTGTGACCAGCAACAACACATACAAAATGAGAATGTGGTACCTCGGGGGAGGCAAGTGAACCATGTGGAGGAACCTGTTCACCATGTCAATGCCATTGTTACCTTAAGGAATGGAAAACAAGTTGACAATCACATTTCCTTGCCACACCCACCACCATCTATGCAGCCCCTCAGTGGGAATGGTGGTGAAGAAGAGGCTGAGGGTGAGGGTAATACACCAACGCTTCTTTCTTCTCAGGCACCGCAGAAAACCTACCTGCCAAAAGCTCCATATCCAAGTAGGTTAACCAAAAAGCAGAGTGACAACATGGACAAGATATTAGAGGTGTTTAAGCAAGTAAAGGTTAACATCCCCTTGTTGGATGTCATCCAACAAATACCTCAATATGCAAAAGTGTTGAAGGATCTCTGCACAACCAAGAGGAAGACCAATGTTCCTAAGAAAGTATTCTTGGCTGCAAATATCAGCTCACTTTTGTCCAATCCTACCTACACAAAATACAAGGACCCTGGGTGTCCTTCTATTCAGTGTACGATAGGGGACACTAGAATGAGCAATGTTTTGCTTGATTTAGGATCAGCGGTCAACCTCCTCCCATTCTCTGTTTATAAACAGTTGAACTTGGGAGAATTGAAACCAACGAAAATCACCCTCCAATTGGCGGATAGATCCATTCGTATTCCCATGGGGATTATTGAGGATGTACTTATCAAAGTTGGAGATTTTATATTTCTAGGATTTTGTTGTCCTCGATACCAATCCTGTTGCGAACACCCACTCTCAAATACCTTTGATTTTGGGTAGACCATTTCTGGCAACCTCCAATGCTTTCATTAATTGTAGAAATGGTCTCATGAAGCTCTCATTCGGTAACAAGAGTGTCGAGTTTCATGTGTTCAACTCTGGTAAGCAACAGGAACCCATGGATGAACCTTTAAATCTAAATCTCATCCGCCAATTGGAGAAAGCACCACAGAATCAACGAACACCCCTAACCCCAATGCAACCCGTTGAGAATGTTCGTGGGCCCAGCGAAAACTCATTGCCTGTCTTCGCAATGCAACAGATTGAGCTGACCTCAAACATGAATGTCCAAAGGGAGTGTTCGTTGCATGATTTAGTTGAGAGTACTAGCTAGTGAGAGTGAGACACCTCATCATATGCCTATACCAGAAGGTGTCTCTACCTCATGTCCCATGGCCATTGAGCCATTTGAGCTTCATATTGACTCCAACAAGGACTCACCTATGACCGAGCTTATGCTTGATGATCTAAATGATGGTGGGAGGTCCTTGTTGGATGACTTGGGGAGAAACCCCATTCTTAGTGATGCAGGTATGCTGCATCCATCGAACGAGCATGAGGAACTCATTCTGATGCACCCGCCTATTGGTTGGAGGGTTTTGTTCCATGAGCAACTAAACCTTAGTGAGGCAACACAACTTCATTCTTTGTTTCCCACACCCAACCGATATCGTGAGGGGTTCGAGCCGTTCAGCTTTGACCTTTCACCCCTCATGACACCTCAGAGTACCAGTGAAGTTTGCCCATCTCGGCAAGTCTCTGGTCCTCAAAACTTGATGTTCTCATTTGATGTTCCTTGACCAAATGATTATGAGAATATCTTGGTTGATGTATATATCTTGTAAAAAAACACAAAGAAAAACAAAAACAAAAAAAAAACAAAAACAAAAAAAAAGAAAAAAAAGTGTGTAATAAAAGACTCCTTCAGTGAGCATCGATTGTTGTGGGTCCCAACCCTTGTGTACTTGGGCCCACTTCCTTCACGTATTTATCTCCCTTCTTCAGCTTCTCACAGGTTTTAAGGGAATTTGGGTTTGTGTCTATCAACATGACCATGAATGTCCCTTTGTACTTCATGTTGGTGAGATCTTTCCTTTTTCATGCATATATCCATGTAGTATCTTGTTCACATTCATTGAGGACAATGCCTGAAGTAGGTGTGGGGGGTGTTTTACGTGTGTACATAGTCGAGTCTTTTCTTTTGATTTTTTTGTTTTCTTTTGTGTGCATTGTTAGGGTCATGTTAGTGTGCCGCATTTAATATCGATATATCTGCTTGCCATGATCCTTGGGTGACTTGTCTTCTTTTGCTTGCCTAGTGCTTTAAAATTTTCACATTTCTTTCAAAATCTTCATGTGTTTGCGAAAGAAAATGTTTTTGTGGGTTTTGCGTGTGTTTAGCATGTGCAAAACTGTTGAGAGGCAAAGTAAAAAGAAAACTCCCAAAATTGTCTTGAACTTGATGCATTAGGATTTCTAGTTTACTGGCTTTAGGTCTTATTGAGTCGTTAGGATGCACCCCGGTTTTCCCTCGGGGGGCGTGTAATCATAGGGTTTCAGCACTCAAACATTTAAAGAAGTCCACCCTGAACCTAGTGAGTCAATAATTCGTGTATGTTAGTATAAGGAAGTTTGTCGTAGTCAAGGGCCTTTAATCTCTTTTTGTGAAACTTAAGTATAGGGGTTTTGGTTCCCACGTAGATAAATAAGTGGTGTTCTATCTTCCCGCACGGCTCCTATCACTCGGGAAAGTAGGTCTGAGGGGACTTTGTGCCTGGTGCTTTCGAGTCATCTAACTTGGGATGCGCCGACCGAACTCCCGTTACACGGGTGGTAGGGATCGCCCTATGTGGAGATTTGGGGGAAGGTGTACGTGATATTGTAAGTCCTCATAGGCAATGATGCACGAAACCTGACCGTGGGAGAATCAAACACCAACCAATAAAATGCTCCAAAGAAAAAAAAAGAAAAAAAAGAGTCAAATAAGAACCAAAATGGACTTTACACATTGTATCACATTCAGAAGTTAAGGTTGCCTATGTCTTTCACTCAAGCCCTTAACTAACTTTCACGAATAACTCATTAGGCTAGGTGTGTGGACCGGTTACATATATAGAGTCGACCTGTAGTATTACCGCGTCCCATGACTGACAAAATAAGTCCAACGAGTCGTGTAGCTAGATTGATTAATGCATCTTGTTCGGATTTTGTGGGTATATCCGCTGAAAACCCTCAGGAGACAGCACTCCTCCTCCTTGGCAACAGGGAGGTTTAACGGCTTGTTGCACGTTAAACCGTGATTCCTACGAAAGTGAGTTAGGATTTCTTGTTTTTCGCATGTTTTTCTCTTTCTTTGTTTTGCTCGGGACTAGCAAAAGTTAGGTGTGGGGGTATTTGATTGACATCATTTCATGCTCATATTTGTATCTTATATCCATTATCTTTCACCTAAACAATGCTATGTCACGAGTTTTATGTTTAGTTTTCAGGAATAAATAGGTTTGAAGAGATGAAGCATAAAAGGACCCAAAAGCTGGGAAAATGACTGAATTGTGAGATCTAGGGACCAAGATGCAAGGGGGAAGGACCTGAACGCAAGACAGAAGGACCTAAGAGCAAACCAGAATACTCCACACCATCATGGGGAGTATTTTGGCAATTCTATTCGGGTCGAAGCTCTAATAAACGAAGTAGATGCATCTAAGACCACCAAATACACTAAGCAAAGCCCAGCACAAATTTCAGATGGATCCGGACTTTTTAGACCGCCAATTGGCGGTCCAAGACCGCTAATTGGCGGTCGCTTTTGGCCCAAATCCGCTAATATTTCTCTGGGTTACGTATTAGTGTATATTTAGTCCATTTTTGGTATTGGTTTAGTCCCACATCGGGGGATTGTCCCGGAGTGACTTTTTCTTTGGCTATAAATAGAACTCTTCACCTTCTATTGTAATCACTCCATATTTTAAGTGGTTATTCTTCCTACTAGAAGTGAGGCCTTGAAGCACACACTAAAGTAGGAGGATGCTACTTGAAATGTGAGTCATTTTATCAATAAAGTTTTGTGTCTCTTTCATTGTTTGTTTATGCTTCTTTTATTGTTTGTGCATGTTTTAGTTTAATCGTCTTTTATTTCTAGCTTAGTTTTAATATGCTTTCTTTGCTTAGTTTAATAATTAGTGTAATGTTTAGTGAGTAGTTCCATCCCCTTTGGGGGTGGAGTAGATGTACATACATGCATTAGAGAATGGGATGAATGCTTTAGTTTTGATGTGTTGATAAAACATGAATGTATGCTTGCTTGTTTAGGATAGAATTTATAACTTGATGAGTTTTGCCAAAATGATTAGACATCTCTCATGCTTGTTTAGGTTCTGAAATAAACAAGTTGAATATGTAAATGTTAATCAACTAAGTTGGTGAATAGATTGATAGGTTTTGCCATAACATTTAGACACTTCCTATGCTTGATAAACACCACCTTCATGTGCTTAAAGAATGTATTCTACACCCACCTCTTTGCATGTGTGCACTCACTCCACCCCTTAGGGGTTTTCCCATTTCTGTATTCCAGCATTCTTTTTTTGTTCTTAGCTTAGTTGTCATTTCATTGTTTGTTTCTTTCGTTCGCATTTCAAACTTCTTAGAGTAGTTTAGTGTAGAGTAGCATAATCAATCTTTCTCCCCCAATTTTTGCCACTTGATTTCGTACAAGCAAGAGGCTACTCACCTCCCTGAGGACGACCCGTACTTGCCACCGCTGCATCGCGGCCGTGCACTTGCGGTTTTAATTAAAACGATCAACAAGTTTTTGGCGCCGTTGCCGGGGAGGTGCCAGTCCAGACTATTGTTTGGACGATTCGAGTGGATTTAATTTGTGTTTTGTAGTTTTGCTTTGTTTCAGGAGACTGGGAATAGCAAGGGAAGGCTTCTGGAGAAATTTCAAGGCTAACTGGGCACTTCAGACCGACAATCAGCGGTCTGAGACCGCCAATCAGCGGTCTGGTGAGCTCCGTTCACATTCTCCTTTCTTTGTGTTGTTACCCTAACTGATATAGTAATCTGAGACTCCATTTGTGAATGTTCTGACTCTTAGATTGCTCCCAGATTAATAATCAACTTCTCTTAAGCAACTTGGACCCTAAAACTCAAAGCAAAAGACTAGGCATTCTTTCTTGTTTAGGTTATGCACCATGTATGTGACTTAAGCATTTAGATTGTCTTTTATTTTAGCTTTATTTTCAGTTGCTGAGTGCTGGCGTGAGGTACGCACCTTCTCCTCTCATTCATGCATTTCGTATGACATGCATTAGTTAGTAGGAAGTGGATTGCAACAAGTGTGAGTTGAGCGTTGTTTGGAGAGTTGATTGTTATATTTAGGACTCCAAAACGCTACTAAGGAGGGGCTGTCCCGTAAAAGATAAGGTGGGGGATTTCATCACCCTTTCCTTCCCCCCACAAACCACACTAATCAAGAGCCTAATTTTAAAATCAAGTAGACATTGGCCCTAAGGATTTCGGGCGCATTAGGAGAGTAATCCGGTCCCGACCGTCATGACCTGATCGGCGTTGCCCACTTTGTCGATAATAGGAGAGACGAGATCCCCGGATCTTGGCTCACTTGCTGGGCTTTGTGGTCCTCGTCGTAGGGAGGTGAGGCGTGTTGAAGCCGCGTGACCTCGCAGTTAGGCGTCGTCTAGCTGTAAGGACCTATAGCGACCTTAGGATTGCTTGAGCCTTGTTTACTTGTGTGCTTCTACCGGTACCCATCCGCCGTAGCATAAGGACTTCTTCCCTTCTCTCCTGAGTCATTCTTTCTCTCCTGTGTTCCCTAGTCTTCTCTTCTACGTACATTCTTTGTTTGAAAAAAAAAGAAAAAAAAAGTTTTGGTGTGTGTGCACCTTTGTGCATGCTTTCGTGGACACGAGACGAGAGTGGTCGTTTGACGAGGAGCGTTGTCAATCCGGCTTCGGTCATCGATTTCCCGACGCCTTCCTCCTCTCGTGTCGCACGTAGTTCGGGTCCAATGGTTTCTAATTTCCGTGAGGAGGAGCAGTTGCTGGACCCGCCTTCTTGACCTGTTCTTCCAGTTGTCGTTCCCATACCTCTTCGTGATCGATGCTACCCGAGCCGTACCGCTCTACCCTCGTGCATCGTATTACCAGAGGCTAATGGGAACCATTTTGAGGTTAAGCCTCAATTCATTTCCATGCTCCCTCGCTTCACTGGGAAAGGTGACCCCTATATCTTTCTCAGGGAATTTGAGGAGGTATGTGCTATGTTCAAGCTGCAACAACTTAGCACAGACTCCATCCATCTTAGGCTCGTACCTTTCGCATTAAAGGATGATGCCAAGAAGTGGTTGTACAGCAACCAGGCGAATTCCTTTAGGACTTGGGATGAGTTTCAATCTGCATTCCTCAAGAAGTACTTTCCAAATCATCGGACTCAAAAATTGAGGAACGAAATCAATTCGTTCTATCAACATGAGACCGAACCATTTCATGCATATCTAGAGAGGTTCAAAGAGCTACTATCCTCGTGCCCTCACCATGGCATTGAGTTGTGGCGTCTTTGTCAGATTGTTTACGAAGGTCTTCACATCCCGTCAAGAACGCTCCTTGAGTCCATGTGTCAAGGAGAGTTCTTGGGAAAAGATGAAAGGGAGGCATGGGCCTTCCTAGAAAACCTCGCTGAGAAAACCATGCAATGGGAGAGTGTGAGGGAACCACCTGCATCATCTAGCATAGGAGCAAGGATCGCGAATGCAAACTCGACTAGATCGGGTGCCGCATTTGTCGTCGATACCACTACGGCCACCGAGGCGCGCATGGAAGCCTTAATGCGCCGTATGGATTCGATTGAGCTCCAAAACCAACATGGTGCACCTCACATGTCCACTTCTGGTCCAGTTCCCTGTCATTCATGTGGTAGGATAGGTCATGTAGAAAGCGAGTGTGAGTCCATTCCTCCTGAGATGGAGCGTGTCAACGCCATCTATGATAGAGCCAGGAATGACCCATACTCATCATCTTATAATCCTGGATGGAGGAACCACCCCATTGTTTCATGGAACCAAACTAATGCCCCGGGTGGTCCTTCAAACTCCTCTAGACCACATTACCAATCACATCAACCTCCCATGCATGCACATTCCTATCAGCCACCCCAAGCGCAAACCACCAATCAATCGGGTTTCCCAAATTCCAATAATATGGAAACCCGATTCAAATCGCTTGAGACCTTGACTCGTGGACTTGAAAACTCAATGAATTTTTTTATGTCAACTACGAGTCAGGTTCTCACTTCCAATCAGCAGACCATCAAATCTCTAGAGCTTCAGATGGGCCAATTGGCTCAGTCTGTACATGAAAGAGAGAGAGGGTCTTTTCCTAGCCAGCCTGAGGCTAACCCCCGTGTGTACCAGCAACAACACATACAAAATGAGAATGTGGTACCTCGGGGGAGGCAAGTGAACCATGTGGAGGAACCTGTTCACCATGTCAATGCCATTGTTACCTTAAGGAATGGAAAACAAGTTGACAATCACATTTCCTTGCCACACCCACCACCATCTATGCAGCCCCTCAGTGGGAATGGTGGTGAAGAAGAGGCTGAGGGTGAGGGTAATACACCAACGCTTCTTTCTTCTCAGGCACCGCAGAAAACCTACCTGCCAAAAGCTCCATATCCAAGTAGGTTAACCAAAAAGCAGAGTGACAACATGGACAAGATATTAGAGGTGTTTAAGCAAGTAAAGGTTAACATCCCCTTGTTGGATGTCATCCAACAAATACCTCAATATGCAAAAGTGTTGAAGGATCTCTGCACAACCAAGAGGAAGACCAATGTTCCTAAGAAAGCATTCTTGGCTGCAAATATCAGCTCACTTTTGTCCAATCCTACCTACACAAAATACAAGGACCCTGGGTGTCCTTCTATTCAGTGTACGATAGGGGACACTAGAATGAGCAATGTTTTGCTTGATTTAGGATCAGCGGTCAACCTCCTCCCATTCTCTGTTTATAAACAGTTGAACTTGGGAGAATTGAAACCAACGAAAATCACCCTCCAATTGGCGGATAGATCCATTCGTATTCCCATGGGGATTATTGAGGATGTACTTATCAAAGTTGGAGATTTTATATTTCTAGGATTTTGTTGTCCTCGATACCAATCCTGTTGCGAACACCCACTCTCAAATACCTTTGATTTTGGGTAGACCATTTCTGGCAACCTCCAATGCTTTCATTAATTGTAGAAATGGTCTCATGAAGCTCTCATTCGGTAACAAGAGTGTCGAGTTTCATGTGTTCAACTCTGGTAAGCAACAGGAACCCATGGATGAACCTTTAAATCTAAATCTCATCCGCCAATTGGAGAAAGCACCACTGAATCAACGAACACCCCTAACCCCAATGCAACCCGTTGAGAATGTTCGTGGGCCCAGCGAAAACTCATTGCCTGTCTTCGCAATGCAACAGATTGAGCTGACCTCAAACATGAATGTCCAAAGGGAGTGTTCGTTGCATGATTTAGTTGAGAGTACTAGCTAGTGAGAGTGAGACACCTCATCATATGCCTATACCAGAAGGTGTCTCTACCTCATGTCCCATGGCCATTGAGCCATTTGAGCTTCATATTGACTCCAACAAGGACTCACCTATGACCGAGCTTATGCTTGATGATCTAAATGATGGTGGGAGGTCCTTGTTGGATGACTTGGGGAGAAACCCCATTCTTAGTGATGCAGGTATGCTGCATCCATCGAACGAGCATGAGGAACTCATTCTGATGCACCCGCCTATTGGTTGGAGGGTTTTGTTCCATGAGGAACTAAACCTTAGTGAGGCAACACAACTTCATTCTTTGTTTCCCACACCCAACCGATATCGTGAGGGGTTCGAGCCGTTCAGCTTTGACCTTTCACCCCTCATGACACCTCAGAGTACCAGTGAAGTTTGCCCATCTCGGCAAGTCTCTGGTCCTCAAAACTTGATGTTCTCATTTGATGTTCCTTGACCAAATGATTATGAGAATATCTTGGTTGATGTATATATCTTGTAAAAAAACACAAAGAAAAACAAAAACAAAAAAAAACAAAAACAAAAAAAAAAGAAAAAAAAGTGTGTAATAAAAGACTCCTTCAGTGAGCATCGATTGTTGTGGGTCCCAACCCTTGTGTACTTGGGCCCACTTCCTTCACGTATTTATCTCCCTTCTTCAGCTTCTCACAGGTTTTAAGGGAATTTGGGTTTGTGTCTATCAACATGACCATGAATGTCCCTTTGTACTTCATGTTGGTGAGATCTTTCCTTTTTCATGCATATATCCATGTAGTATCTTGTTCACATTCATTGAGGACAATGCCTGAAGTAGGTGTGGGGGGTGTTTTACGTGTGTACATAGTCGAGTCTTTTCTTTTGATTTTTTTGTTTTCTTTTGTGTGCATTGTTAGGGTCATGTTAGTGTGCCGCATTTAATATCGATATATCTGCTTGCCATGATCCTTGGGTGACTTGTCTTCTTTTGCTTGCCTAGTGCTTTAAAATTTTCACATTTCTTTCAAAATCTTCATGTGTTTGCGAAAGAAAATGTTTTTGTGGGTTTTGCGTGTGTTTAGCATGTGCAAAACTGTTGAGAGGCAAAGTAAAAAGAAAGCTCCCAAAATTGTCTTGAACTTGATGCATTAGGATTTCTAGTTTACTGGCTTTAGGTCTTATTGAGTCGTTAGGATGCACCCCGGTTTTCCCTCGGGGGGCGTGTAATCATAGGGTTTCAGCACTCAAACATTTAAAGAAGTCCACCCTGAACCTAGTGAGTCAATAATTCGTGTATGTTAGTATAAGGAAGTTTGTCGTAGTCAAGGGCCTTTAATCTCTTTTTGTGAAACTTAAGTATAGGGGTTTTGGTTCCCACGTAGATAAATAAGTGGTGTTCTATCTTCCCGCACGGCTCCTATCACTCGGGAAAGTAGGTCTGAGGGGACTTTGTGCCTGGTGCTTTCGAGTCATCTAACTTGGGATGCGCCGACCGAACTCCCGTTACACGGGTGGTAGGGATCGCCCTATGTGGAGATTTGGGGGAAGGTGTACGTGATAGTGTAAGTCCTCATAGGCAATGATGCACGAAACCTGACCGTGGGAGAATCAAACACCAACCAATAAAATGCTCCAAAGAAAAAAAAAAGAAAAAAAAAAGTCAAATAAGAACCAAAATGGACTTTACACATTGTATCACATTCAGAAGTTAAGGTTGCCTATGTCTTTCACTCAAGCCCTTAACTAACTTTCACGAATAACTCATTAGGCTAGGTGTGTGGACCGGTTACATATATAGAGTCGACCTGTAGTATTACCGCGTCCCATGACTGACAAAATAAGTCCAACGAGTCGTGTAGCTAGATTGATTAATGCATCTTGTTCGGATTTTGTGGGTATATCCGCTGAAAACCCTCAGGAGACAGCACTCCTCCTCCTTGGCAACAGGGAGGTTTAACGGCTTGTTGCACGTTAAACCGTGATTCCTACGAAAGTGAGTTAGGATTTCTTGTTTTTCGCATGTTTTTCTCTTTCTTTGTTTTGCTCGGGACTAGCAAAAGTTAGGTGTGGGGGTATTTGATTGACATCATTTCATGCTCATATTTGTATCTTATATCCATTATCTTTCACCTAAACAATGCTATGTCACGAGTTTTATGTTTAGTTTTCAGGAATAAATAGGTTTGAAGAGATGAAGCATAAAAGGACCCAAAAGCTGGGAAAAGGACTGAATTGTGAGATCTAGGGACCAAGATGCAAGGGAGAAGGACCTGAACGCAAGACAGAAGGACCTAAGAGCAAACCAGAATACTCCACACCATCATGGGGAGTATTTTGGCAATTCTATTCGGGTCGAAGCTCCAATAAACGAAGTAGATGCATCTAAGACCACCAAATACACTAAGCAAAGCCCAGCACAAATTTCAGATGGATCCGGACTTTTTAGACCACCAATTGGCGGTCCAAGACCGCTAATTGGCGGTCGCTTTTGGCCCAAATCCGCTAATATTTCTCTGCGTTACGTATTAGTGTATATTTAGTCCATGTTTGGTATTGGTTTAGTCCCACATCGGGGGATTGTCCCGGAGTGACTTTTTCTTTGGCTATAAATAGAACTCTTCACCTTCTATTGTAATCACTCCATATTTTAAGTGGTTATTCTTCCTACTAGAAGTGAGGCCTTGAAGCACACACTAAAGTAGGAGGATGCTACTTGAAATGTGAGTCATTTTATCAATAAAGTTTTGTGTCTCTTTCATTGTTTGTTTATGCTTCTTTTATTGTTTGTGCATGTTTTAGTTTAATCGTCTTTTATTTCTAGCTTAGTTTTAATATGCTTTCTTTGCTTAGTTTAATAATTAGTGTAATGTTTAGTGAGTAGTTCCATCCCCTTTGGGGGGTGGAGTAGATGTACATACATGCATTAGAGAATGGGATGAATGCTTTAGTTTTGATGTGTTGATAAAACATGAATGTATGCTTGCTTGTTTAGGATAGAATTTATAACTTGATGAGTTTTGCCAAAATGATTAGACATCTCTCATGCTTGTTTAGGTTCTGAAATAAACAAGTTGAATATGTAAATGTTAATCAACTAAGTTGGTGAATAGATTGATAGGTTTTGCCATAACATTTAGACACTTCCTATGCTTGATAAACACCACCTTCATGTGCTTAAAGAATGTATTCTACACCCACCTCTTTGCATGTGTGCACTCACTCCACCCCTTAGGGGTTTTCCCATTTCTGTATTCCAGCATTCTTTTTTTGTTCTTAGCTTAGTTGTCATTTCATTGTTTGTTTCTTTCGTTCGCATTTCAAACTTCTTAGAGTAGTTTAGTGTAGAGTAGCATAATCAATCTTTCTCCCCCAATTTTTGCCACTTGATTTCGTACAAGCAAGAGGCTACTCACCTCCCTGAGGACGACCCGTACTTGCCACCGCTGCATCGCGGCCGTGCACTTGCGGTTTTAATTAAAACGATCAACAAGTTTTTGGCGCCGTTGCCGGGGAGGTGCCAGTCCAGACTATTGTTTGGACGATTCGAGTGGATTTAATTTGTGTTTTGTAGTTTTGCTTTGTTTCAGGAGACTGGGAATAGCAAGGGAAGGCTTCTGGAGAAATTTCAAGGCTAACTGGGCACTTCAGACCGACAATCAGCGGTCTGAGACCGACAATCAGCGGTCTGAGACCGCCAATCAGCGGTCTGGTGAGCTCCGTTCACATTCTCCTTTCTTTGTGTTGTTACCCTAACTGATATAGTAATCTGAGACTCCATTTGTGAATGTTCTGACTCTTAGATTGCTCCCAGATTAATAATCAACTTCTCTTAAGCAACTTGGACCCTAAAACTCAAAGCAAAAGACTAGGCATTCTTTCTTGTTTAGGTTATGCACCATGTATGTGACTTAAGCATTTAGATTGTCTTTTATTTTAGCTTTATTTTCAGTTGCTGAGTGCTGGCGTGAGGTACGCACCTTCTCCTTTCATTCATGCATTTCGTATGACATGCATTAGTTAGTAGGAAGTGGATTGCAACAAGTGTGAGTTGAGCGTTGTTTGGAGAGTTGATTGTTATATTTAGGACTCCAAAACGCTACTAAGGAGGGGCTGTCCCGTAAAAGATAAGGTGGGGGATTTCATCACCCTTTCCTTCCCCCCACAAACCACACTAATCAAGAGCCTAATTTTAAAATCAAGTAGACATTGGCCCTAAGGATTTCGGGCGCATTAGGAGAGTAATCCGGTCCCGACCGTCATGACCTGATCGGCGTTGCCCACTTTGTCGATAGTAGGAGAGACGAGATCCCCGGATCTTGGCTCACTTGCTGGGCTTTGTGGTCCTCGTCGTAGGGAGGTGAGGCGTGTTGAAGCCGCGTGACCTCGCAGTTAGGCGTCGTCTAGCTGTAAGGACCTATAGCGACCTTAGGATTGCTTGAGCCTTGTTTGCTTGTGTGCTTCTACCGGTACCCATCCGCCGTAGCATAAGGACTTCTTCCCTTCTCTCCTGAGTCATTCTTTCTCTCCTGTGTTCCCTAGTCTTCTCTTCTACGTACATTCTTTGTTTGAAAAAAAAAGAAAAAAAAAGTTTTGGTGTGTGTGCACCTTTGTGCATGCTTTCGTGGACACGAGACGAGAGTGGTCGTTTGACGAGGAGCGTTGTCAATCCGGCTTCGGTCATCGATTTCCCGACGCCTTCCTCCTCTCGTGTCGCACGTAGTTCGGGTCCAATGGTTTCTAATTTCCGTGAGGAGGAGCAGTTGCTGGACCCGCCTTCTTGACCTGTTCTTCCAGTTGTCGTTCCCATACCTCTTCGTGATCGATGCTACCCGAGCCGTACCGCTCTACCCTCGTGCATCGTATTACCAGAGGCTAATGGGAACCATTTTGAGGTTAAGCCTCAATTCATTTCCATGCTCCCTCGCTTCACTGGGAAAGGTGACCCCTATATCTTTCTCAGGGAATTTGAGGAGGTATGTGCTATGTTCAAGCTGCAACAACTTAGCACAGACTCCATCCATCTTAGGCTCGTACCTTTCGCATTAAAGGATGATGCCAAGAAGTGGTTGTACAGCAACCAGGCGAATTCCTTTAGGACTTGGGATGAGTTTCAATCTGCATTCCTCAAGAAGTACTTTCCAAATCATCGGACTCAAAAATTGAGGAACGAAATCAATTCGTTCTATCAACATGAGACCGAACCATTTCATGCATATCTAGAGAGGTTCAAAGAGCTACTATCCTCGTGCCCTCACCATGGCATTGAGTTGTGGCGTCTTTGTCAGATTGTTTACGAAGGTCTTCACATCCCGTCAAGAACGCTCCTTGAGTCCATGTGTCAAGGAGAGTTCTTGGGAAAAGATGAAAGGGAGGCATGGGCCTTCCTAGAAAACCTCGCTGAGAAAACCATGCAATGGGAGAGTGTGAGGGAACCACCTGCATCATCTAGCATAGGAGCAAGGATCGCGAATGCAAACTCGACTAGATCGGGTGCCGCATTTGTCGTCGATACCACTACGGCCACCGAGGCGCGCATGGAAGCCTTAATGCGCCGTATGGATTCGATTGAGCTCCAAAACCAACATGGTGCACCTCACATGTCCACTTCTGGTCCAGTTCCCTGTCATTCATGTGGTAGGATAGGTCATGTAGAAAGCGAGTGTGAGTCCATTCCTCCTGAGATGGAGCGTGTCAACGCCATCTATGATAGAGCCAGGAATGACCCATACTCATCATCTTATAATCCTGGATGGAGGAACCACCCCATTGTTTCATGGAACCAAACTAATGCCCCGGGTGGTCCTTCAAACTCCTCTAGACCACATTACCAATCACATCAACCTCCCATGCATGCACATTCCTATCAGCCACCCCAAGCGCAAACCACCAATCAATCGGGTTTCCCAAATTCCAATAATATGGAAACCCGATTCAAATCGCTTGAGACCTTGACTCGTGGACTTGAAAACTCAATGAATTTTTTTATGTCAACTACGAGTCAGGTTCTCACTTCCAATCAGCAGACCATCAAATCTCTAGAGCTTCAGATGGGCCAATTGGCTCAGTCTGTACATGAAAGAGAGAGAGGGTCTTTTCCTAGCCAGCCTGAGGCTAACCCCCGTGTGTACCAGCAACAACACATACAAAATGAGAATGTGGTACCTCGGGGGAGGCAAGTGAACCATGTGGAGGAACCTGTTCACCATGTCAATGCCATTGTTACCTTAAGGAATGGAAAACAAGTTGACAATCACATTTCCTTGCCACACCCACCACCATCTATGCAGCCCCTCAGTGGGAATGGTGGTGAAGAAGAGGCTGAGGGTGAGGGTAATACACCAACGCTTCTTTCTTCTCAGGCACCGCAGAAAACCTACCTGCCAAAAGCTCCATATCCAAGTAGGTTAACCAAAAAGCAGAGTGACAACATGGACAAGATATTAGAGGTGTTTAAGCAAGTAAAGGTTAACATCCCCTTGTTGGATGTCATCCAACAAATACCTCAATATGCAAAAGTGTTGAAGGATCTCTGCACAACCAAGAGGAAGACCAATGTTCCTAAGAAAGCATTCTTGGCTGCAAATATCAGCTCACTTTTGTCCAATCCTACCTACACAAAATACAAGGACCCTGGGTGTCCTTCTATTCAGTGTACGATAGGGGACACTAGAATGAGCAATGTTTTGCTTGATTTAGGATCAGCGGTCAACCTCCTCCCATTCTCTGTTTATAAACAGTTGAACTTGGGAGAATTGAAACCAACGAAAATCACCCTCCAATTGGCGGATAGATCCATTCGTATTCCCATGGGGATTATTGAGGATGTACTTATCAAAGTTGGAGATTTTATATTTCTAGGATTTTGTTGTCCTCGATACCAATCCTGTTGCGAACACCCACTCTCAAATACCTTTGATTTTGGGTAGACCATTTCTGGCAACCTCCAATGCTTTCATTAATTGTAGAAATGGTCTCATGAAGCTCTCATTCGGTAACAAGAGTGTCGAGTTTCATGTGTTCAACTCTGGTAAGCAACAGGAACCCATGGATGAACCTTTAAATCTAAATCTCATCCGCCAATTGGAGAAAGCACCACAGAATCAACGAACACCCCTAACCCCAATGCAACCCGTTGAGAATGTTCGTGGGCCCAGCGAAAACTCATTGCCTGTCTTCGCAATGCAACAGATTGAGCTGACCTCAAACATGAATGTCCAAAGGGAGTGTTCGTTGCATGATTTAGTTGAGAGTACTAGCTAGTGAGAGTGAGACACCTCATCATATGCCTATACCAGAAGGTGTCTCTACCTCATGTCCCATGGCCATTGAGCCATTTGAGCTTCATATTGACTCCAACAAGGACTCACCTATGACCGAGCTTATGCTTGATGATCTAAATGATGGTGGGAGGTCCTTGTTGGATGACTTGGGGAGAAACCCCATTCTTAGTGATGCAGGTATGCTGCATCCATCGAACGAGCATGAGGAACTCATTCTGATGCACCCGCCTATTGGTTGGAGGGTTTTGTTCCATGAGCAACTAAACCTTAGTGAGGCAACACAACTTCATTCTTTGTTTCCCACACCCAACCGATATCGTGAGGGGTTCGAGCCGTTCAGCTTTGACCTTTCACCCCTCATGACACCTCAGAGTACCAGTGAAGTTTGCCCATCTCGGCAAGTCTCTGGTCCTCAAAACTTGATGTTCTCATTTGATGTTCCTTGACCAAATGATTATGAGAATATCTTGGTTGATGTATATATCTTGTAAAAAAACACAAAGAAAAACAAAAAGAAAAAAAACAAAAAGAAAAAAAAAGAAAAAAAAGTGTGTAATAAAAGACTCCTTCAGTGAGCATCGATTGTTGTGGGTCCCAACCCTTGTGTACTTGGGCCCACTTCCTTCACGTATTTATCTCCCTTCTTCAGCTTCTCACAGGTTTTAAGGGAATTTGGGTTTGTGTCTATCAACATGACCATGAATGTCCCTTTGTACTTCATGTTGGTGAGATCTTTCCTTTTTCATGCATATATCCATGTAGTATCTTGTTCACATTCATTGAGGACAATGCCTGAAGTAGGTGTGGGGGGTGTTTTACGTGTGTACATAGTCGAGTCTTTTCTTTTGATTTTTTTGTTTTCTTTTGTGTGCATTGTTAGGGTCATGTTAGTGTGCCGCATTTAATATCGATATATCTGCTTGCCATGATCCTTGGGTGACTTGTCTTCTTTTGCTTGCCTAGTGCTTTAAAATTTTCACATTTCTTTCAAAATCTTCATGTGTTTGCGAAAGAAAATGTTTTTGTGGGTTTTGCGTGTGTTTAGCATGTGCAAAACTGTTGAGAGGCAAAGTAAAAAGAAAGCTCCCAAAATTGTCTTGAACTTGATGCATTAGGATTTCTAGTTTACTGGCTTTAGGTCTTATTGAGTCGTTAGGATGCACCCCGGTTTTCCCTCGGGGGGCGTGTAATCATAGGGTTTCAGCACTCAAACATTTAAAGAAGTCCACCCTGAACCTAGTGAGTCAATAATTCGTGTATGTTAGTATAAGGAAGTTTGTCGTAGTCAAGGGCCTTTAATCTCTTTTTGTGAAACTTAAGTATAGGGGTTTTGGTTCCCACGTAGATAAATAAGTGGTGTTCTATCTTCCCGCACGGCTCCTATCACTCGGGAAAGTAGGTCTGAGGGGACTTTGTGCCTGGTGCTTTCGAGTCATCTAACTTGGGATGCGCCGACCGAACTCCCGTTACACGGGTGGTAGGGATCGCCCTATGTGGAGATTTGGGGGAAGGTGTACGTGATAGTGTAAGTCCTCATAGGCAATGATGCACGAAACCTGACCGTGGGAGAATCAAACACCAACCAATAAAATGCTCCAAAGAAAAAAAAAAGAAAAAAAAGAGTCAAATAAGAACCAAAATGGACTTTACACATTGTATCACATTCAGAAGTTAAGGTTGCCTATGTCTTTCACTCAAGCCCTTAACTAACTTTCACGAATAATTCATTAGGCTAGGTGTGTGGACCGGTTACATATATAGAGTCGACCTGTAGTATTACCGCGTCCCATGACTGACAAAATAAGTCCAACGAGTCGTGTAGCTAGATTGATTAATGCATCTTGTTCGGATTTTGTGGGTATATCCGCTGAAAACCCTCAGGAGACAGCACTCCTCCTCCTTGGCAACAGGGAGGTTTAACGGCTTGTTGCACGTTAAACCGTGATTCCTACGAAAGTGAGTTAGGATTTCTTGTTTTTCGCATGTTTTTCTCTTTCTTTGTTTTGCTCGGGACTAGCAAAAGTTAGGTGTGGGGGTATTTGATTGACATCATTTCATGCTCATATTTGTATCTTATATCCATTATCTTTCACCTAAACAATGCTATGTCACGAGTTTTATGTTTAGTTTTCAGGAATAAATAGGTTTGAAGAGATGAAGCATAAAAGGACCCAAAAGCTGGGAAAAGGACTGAATTGTGAGATCTAGGGACCAAGATGCAAGGGAGAAGGACCTGAACGCAAGACAGAAGGACCTAAGAGCAAACCAGAATACTCCACACCATCATGGGGAGTATTTTGGCAATTCTATTCGGGTCGAAGCTCCAATAAACGAAGTAGATGCATCTAAGACCACCAAATACACTAAGCAAAGCCCAGCACAAATTTCAGATGGATCCGGACTTTTTAGACCGCCAATTGGCGGTCCAAGACCGCTAATTGGCGGTCGCTTTTGGCCCACATCGGGGGATTGTCCCGGAGTGACTTTTTCTTTGGCTATAAATAGAACTCTTCACCTTCTATTGTAATCACTCCATATTTTAAGTGGTTATTCTTCCTACTAGAAGTGAGGCCTTGAAGCACACACTAAAGTAGGAGGATGCTACTTGAAATGTGAGTCATTTTATCAATAAAGTTTTGTGTCTCTTTCATTGTTTGTTTATGCTTCTTTTATTGTTTGTGCATGTTTTAGTTTAATCGTCTTTTATTTCTAGCTTAGTTTTAATATGCTTTCTTTGCTTAGTTTAATAATTAGTGTAATGTTTAGTGAGTAGTTCCATCCCCTTTGGGGGGTGGAGTAGATGTACATACATGCATTAGAGAATGGGATGAATGCTTTAGTTTTGATGTGTTGATAAAACATGAATGTATGCTTGCTTGTTTAGGATAGAATTTATAACTTGATGAGTTTTGCCAAAATGATTAGACATCTCTCATGCTTGTTTAGGTTCTGAAATAAACAAGTTGAATATGTAAATGTTAATCAACTAAGTTGGTGAATAGATTGATAGGTTTTGCCATAACATTTAGACACTTCCTATGCTTGATAAACACCACCTTCATGTGCTTAAAGAATGTATTCTACACCCACCTCTTTGCATGTGTGCACTCACTCCACCCCTTAGGGGTTTTCCCATTTCTGTATTCCAGCATTCTTCTTTTGTTCTTAGCTTAGTTGTCATTTCATTGTTTGTTTCTTTCGTTCGCATTTCAAACTTCTTAGAGTAGTTTAGTGTAGAGTAGCATAATCAATCTTTCTCACCCAATTTTTGCCACTTGATTTCGTACAAGCAAGAGGCTACTCACCTCCCTGAGGACGACCCGTACTTGCCACCGCTGCATCGCGGCCGTGCACTTGCGGTTTTAATTAAAACGATCAACAAGTTTTGATGGGAAATCGATCCTATCGAGCTCACCTGAAAAATGAATTGAACTAATATTGAAGATATCAAACTCAAAGGGTAAACAATACGATTTTCATCGAGCACATCTACATAACCTATCGAGGTGAATGGGAAACTGATATGCATTCCATCGTTCGTAGCTACCGTTTTCATAAAATATGAACTCTATGACAATATTGTATTTGTAGTTGCAACACTTTGAAATTGATCAACATCAACAACTTGCAAACTAACATCCACACACACACATATAACCAACTATATATAGCTAACTTGGTTGTGACAATCAATATTAAGACATTTGAAAGTTGATTTTTTAAAATCAAACTTAATCACATATATTGTAATCTCTTAATATATAACTGTTGGCTTTTTTGCCTTAATCTATGTTTTGATGATTTAATCAACCTAATCTTAATTGTGATCATGTAGAGTAGCACACATTGCATTGCATATATTTTGCTTTGTGCTAACCTCTACAGGTGATCAAGACACAAGGAAAAAATAATTCAAGTCAAGACATGTAATCAAGCTCATTTGAAGACATGTATTTTGAAATTCTTTGAGTCTTAGTAACATTGTATAAATTGAGCATATTTTAGCTAAAATCAACTCACATACACACTAGGTTCCTTATAGAAGTCACACACAAAATTTCACATAATTTGGTCTTCAATAGATCACCCAAACTTAGACTGGAAAACACTTAACCAAAACTTGACTAGTCTGCCCACATTTGGTTGACCGAAACAAACCGTTCGGTCGTCCGAGTGATCATATATCTTATTAATGTTTTACTGCCCAAGTTCGGTCGACCGTCTAGACCTTTTCGGTCGACCGAGTATCAACATATTTCCGACCATTTGTTTTGTCGTATTATACCCAACGGTCGTACTCGTATTATCTCCAAATACCCCAAATACATTTTGTGTATCGGTCGACCGAGGACCTTGTTCGGTCGACCGAAGTTATGTCCCTTGACAAACCCAAAGTGCATGTCGGTTTTTGGTCGACCGTGGACCTTGTTTCGGTCGACCGAATATGATCTTGTTTGTCAATCCTAAAGAGGCTGGTGTGAATCGGTCGACCGAACCTATCTCGGTGTTCGACCGATCACTTAAAGTGTACCTAGATTATAGCCTTTGGCGGTCGACCGTTCTTTTACCGGTCGACAGAACCGAGTTCTAAATTGCCAAACGGTCGACCGTTCAGCCCGATCTGGGCGACCGAACATACTCAGAATTGGGTCCTGACAGTTTCTGTTTTGTGTATCTTACACAATCTTTACCCAATTTATCCCCAACGGCTATAATACCTTAGGAGCTTATAAATAGGTGTTCCCTTGACACAATTACACATCTCTTACATTTCTATTTGTCAAATACACCTAAGAGAAACTCCCAAGTCTCCCATTCGCCAAATCCTACTCTCCAAGTAGGAATTCTTATGCCTTACTTACTTGTATTTGTTTAAATTTCACTGTGCATATCTTGATTGATTAAACAAGTAGTGAATTAGCTTAAAAGTCATTAGAATTCGAGACCCTCACGATCATACAGTAACATGTTACAATTTTAGGTCAATCGAAGTTAATTTCACAGTTGATCTAAAATGCTCATATTTGAACAACTGAAATTTACTGAATTTGGAAGTATTCGGATCAAGGTCTACGATTATCCATTTGATCTGAAATTTTTACCACATGTTCCTTATATATATATATCGCACTTATAAATGTTCATGAAAAAAAACTAACTCGAAGTGGTTGAAAATGTGGTGTCATATCCAAAATGGTTGTAGGCGTCTTACAACCCCATTTTTCATATATATATATATATATATGTATATATATATATATGTATATATATATATGTATATGGGTAGCGAGAAATGATATCTATAAGTAAAGAATGCTGATACATGGAAGTCACCGTCCATGTCATCATTTACGGGTTTTTTATTTTATTGTTTAAAATACGGTTTCCGATAAAGTGAGAGACAATTGATTTTCCTATTAGTGCCACGATAGTTTAATTCTTGGTATTACCACAAAATGTGGTAATCTCATATCATTTCCAAAAAATTACACTTTCATGGCAAAGAAGGGAAAAATGAATTTCTCATCCATCCTAAAAATACACATCTTCCCCTCAGAAATACGTCAGCCCTCACGAGACACATTTATCCCGGGAGGGACACACATCTGTACTGCATTAAATAAATCTCCGTTCCTCAGCAAATACACATCTGTCTGTGCGGGACACACATCTTTGTCGTACGTAGCAAATTAACCTCAGTCTCTTAGCAAATACACATCTTTCCATCAACAACACACCTCCACCTCTCTGCAAACACACATTCGTCCCTCGCTGTCTTATCCCTCTCGAAGTTTGCCCGTCTACACTTTGTGGGCTGGAAGAACTTCGATGTCTGTAACGAAGAAAATGTCAGTTCATCGCAGGACACTTCCCGCCCCTGTGGGACGCATCTGTCCCGCGCGAGACAGATGCATATCCCTCGCGAGACAGATGTGTATTTACTGAGGGTGGAGGTTAATTTTCTGCGAGATAAATGTGTGTCTCATGCAGGACAAATGTGTATTTGCTGAGGGGCATATGTTTATTTGATGCAAGATAGATGTGTGTCTCTGTCCCGCGAGGGCTGATGTTAACGTGATGCAACAAAAAATACGTTAAAATAGCCCTTGTGATAATGTCATGCAAGTAATGAGAATGTCTTACATTGATGCAACCATTGACATCGGCAAACAACGCATAAAAATATTTGCTTCTTCAAAGGTTTTGAAGGATATTCCCACATAGTGCTTTGAAGAAGAATGAGCGTTGAGAAGAACATTATGGTTGTTGTAAGAAACAATGTTCATTGCAGCGATTTTTTTAATGTGAACCAGAAAAGACAAGAGCTAGAGATAAATGAATGAAAGAGTGAGGATGTAATTTTCATTGTTCTTTTGGTAACATAATTTAACACTCACATTTTCGAATGACATTCGTCTCGTGTATTTGTAAACCAACGGAAGCTTATATTATCACAGCATCAAATTTTAAAACATATTAAATAGCATGTAAATAGCTCCACGTCTGTAGCAGCTTAATGGAATAATGTTATTCCACGTCAGGAGCATCCCAACCAACGTTCTTAAAAAGGTCTACAAATCATTTTCCATAAGTAAATATGTCTATATTCCAACCAACAAATTCCACCTGGGACGCTCTTATTCTTCCGGAACAAACTAACGACAAAGCAAACACACTTCTTTACATTTGTTTCCTTTCCTTAAGACACCTTCTCATGAATTCGACAGTTGGATCTAAGTTTGACTCGAGGGGATTAAATTGGATCTCAATTCTCAATGATTTTGAAAACATGGCTTTGTTGATTCAAAGCAACGATGGGATCCAAGTGGGGTATTACCCTTTTGAAATTTTTAGGAGATTCGATATGGAGATTGGAAAGTATTGCAGGTGGAGGAGGTGAACAGTGCTGCAATGGGAGAATGTGGACGTACAAATATGCAACTAATTTTGGATGTCCTCGTACATAGGTTGTCTTTGGATGTATGACAAAACCGGCTTTTGGAAACGAGAAGTCTTCATTGTAGTAACTCTCCACTCAATGGCTAAAAAAATCTCTGAGCTAGTGAGAGCATTTGGATACCTCAAAGAAACATCACGTCGGTTTGAAAGACCAAACTTCTCATCCTCTCATTGTTAAAAATGACAAAATCATATAATAAAAAGGACAACATCATTGGTTAAAAAGGATAAACCCATATATTTCAACATACAAGTTCATTTTTTAAAATGACAAATCCAAATATTAAAAATGACAACTCCCAATTTAAAAGGGCAACCCATAGGTTAAAAATGACAAACTCATGGGTTAAAAATGAGGAACTCATATATTAAAAATGGTGACCCCCTGCGTAAAAAGGCAACTCATAGCTTAAAAAAGACAAACTCATGGATTAAAAAATGACAAACTCACATATTAAAAAAGGCAACCCCCTACGTAAAAAGGGCAACTCATAGGTTAAAAAGGATAAAATCATGGTTTAAAAAGGAAATAACCCATATATTAAAAAGGATAACCCCCTACGTAAAAATGGCAACCCATTGGTTAAAAATGACACACTCATGGGTTAAAAATGACAAACTCATATATTAAAAACCTATGGGTTAAAAATGACAAACTCATGTTGTGTCATTTTAACAATTATTGAGGACATCATGATAATTGGACTAGACCAAATGAGAGCTTCCGAAGCAGAAGTTACAAAAAACTCACGAAGTGAGCTTTTTGGTTCAAAACAAAAGTATAATCTCGAAAAGCGTGAAAATGTGGTCAAACCAGTTTCTCTAAATTCTTTTTGGATGCATGTGTGAGCTTTATTTGGTATTTGGGCCATGAAAAGTTCCCAAATGCTAGAATACGTCTCGTGTCATCGATGAGACTAATGCAAACCTACTTGAGTTCTTTCTCAACTAGTCTAAAATATCAAAAGTTTTTAACTCAGTTGTAGTTAAGTACATTTCAACATTTAAATATTCAGTTCATTTTGTGTTTCATTTTGCACTAATTTTAATATTTTTTTGGTTTAACCAATTCAATTGCGAGTCATCATCATCTTGATCCATTGCAGTTGACGGTGGTTGTGATGATGAACTAGCAACATTTGAACCTATTTGATTTATATTGTGTAGTCTTTCATATTCTTCAAAACATCTATTTAACAAAAACTTACAATTATGTACATGTTTTTGGAAATTTTCATAATTCACATTTTCAAAAAATTCTTCCAAGAAAACTTGTAAACCACTAATTTTGAATCTACGATTCATAATAAAAGTTAAACAAAACATAAATGGATGAGGATTCCAATATTTATTAAACTTAACGTCTATTACATTTAAAATTTCAACAAAACTACCAATTAACCTATATTTCGCAAATACTATAATAATTGGAATTACTCATAGATAAATATGTTAGAGGTGAGGTAATATTATCCATTTAATCTAGTAGTGAAGGTGAAAAAATGTTTTAAAAATCTAACATAATTTTACAATTAACCCAAACTATAGGAGTTAACATGTATTCACTGGGTTTTTCATTATAAAAGTTGTAATTGCAAGATTATAAGGATAACAACATTTTAATATTTCATATGTAGAATTTCATCTATCAGGGACATCTAATTTAAACTTCCTAGGTTTAACATAATTATATAGACAAAATTTTCTAAATTCTTGATATCTAGATGTACTACTGCAACCTACATAGGAAATTGCATTCTTAACATTTTCTAAGTAAGGTTTAACTATTTCAAGTCCATCTTGTACTACCAAGTTCAAAGTATGACAAACACATTTAATATGAAAGAGTAAACCTACACGTTGATGACAATAATTTATAAGCATTTTTATTGATGAACTGTTATTAGTAGCATTATTAAATACAATTGCTGAAACTTTATTTTCACTATTATTAGATACCATGACATCTTTAATTTGATCAAATATAACATTGATAGTGTGTGGATGCAAAATAGGTAAAAATTAAATGATTTTTTTATTTAGACATCATAAATCATCTAAATAATGATCAGTTACGCAACAGTAAAGTTAATTATTTGGACCGGTCCAAACATTACTAGTTAATGCTACCTTATTATTTATTGATGAAAAATAACTAATCATGCATTATTTTTCTTTACCGAATTTATCAATTACGACATTTTAAGTGTTTTTCTACAAAATGGTTTAAATTGCGGATTATGGTATAAAATTTCTTGCCTAAGGGCTTTAGATTCACATATGTTAAATGGTAGTTCAACTCTAATTATGAAATCAACAATTATTTTTCTACATTTAATTCGATAATATTTTTTGAAATTTAAAGTTCCACTGATTGTTTCTAAGACCGATTGACGTGAATCCACTACCGATGATGCATGTCTACGTTTACGTAAAATTAAATGTATAGTTAGAGGACCAGTTCCTACACTTGACTTAGCCGTAAGTTCTTTACCACTTGACTTAGCCGTAAGTTCTTTACCACATGAATTAGTCGTGAAATCAGGCGGTCAGCGGTCTGCTTGTAGCTTTAGGCTTCACATTTTAGCTCAAACACGGCTCGTTTCGAACAAAATCAGAGTAAATAGAAAGAAGACTTGGAGCGATTTAGAAAAAGAGTTGAAGAAATTGGTGCGAAGAAAAAGAGAGAGGTTGGGGGTTTATATAGGATGAGAGGGAAACACTCTTTTTGCATAAGAACTCAGTACCAAAACACCCTTCTGAAATGGGGAGTTGTGTTGGGTGTCGAAAATGGGTTGTCGATGGAGATGGCACAACAAGGTGTTACGGTATACACCAGGGATGGAGAGTTATTTGTGGGAGGCTGATCGATATTGCAATGATGTGTTTTACCGTCTGTAAACTTTTCTCTAGCAATGAAATTCATAGCGTATAATGTGTGTTGGGTCATAATTTTTTCCTCCTCCGGTTGGGGGAAGAAGTTTCCACATAAATTGTTATGACCCTAAACCCGTTTAAAGTGTTAATGGGTGGTTAAGAGAAGAGAGATGGCTTTGCATGGGGAAGAGGAGGTGAACAGTGGTGGTGCACAGTGATGTGCGTGGGAAAGGAGGAGAGTAGGGTGATGGTGAGCATGGGTGCTTGGGTTTTAAGAAGAAAACTCACTCTCACTCTCTGACTTGCTCTCTCTCTCACTCTCTTCCTTTCTTGTCCGGCGAGCAGCGGAGGAGGAAGCTCCAGCGAAGGTGGACGAGCTCCGTGTGGCGAAGGCACAGTCGTGAGGTGCGTTGGAGCGGAGGTTGTTGTCGTGCATCGACGTCGAGCGAATCTCCGGCGTGCTTCGTCGTTCTTTGAGGTATGTCGGCTTCTTAGTGTGGATTGTTGTTCACCCTCGTGTGAGGGACGTAGTGGTCGGTCGCAGGAGGTCGGAGACCTCGCCGGCGAAGAGAAACAACGTAAAATCCTTGGTTGGCGTAAAGTTGTTGTCGACCAGCGGTCGACCGGTGTAGTGTAATAACCCGATTTTAACCAACACCGGTCGGACGATGCCTCGTGGCGGTCGACCAGTAGTGCATTATGCTGGTGGGTTGGGACTGCCTGGTTATTTTCGGTCGACCGGTTCCATCGGTTCGTTCGACCGAAACTTAAGTGTACTGATTTATATTGCATGCTTGTTCGACCAATTCTTTGTATGTGTTCGACCGTTATAACTTAGAACTGCTAGGATGCCCTGATAGTTTTCGGTCGACCGGGATCCCTGAGTCGGTCGACCGATAGTATTGATTGATTTTGACCAAACTCTGGATTTTGACCACGTATCGGTCGACCGGTTTTAGACTTTTGTTCGACCATTGGGACTTAGGTTTTGCGCAGAGAGTTCGACCGTTGCAGACTTTCGGTCGACAAAACCTTGTTGGGAACGGTCGACCGGGTTGCCTCTTTCGGTCGACCGTTTGTGCACAGAACTGAATTCTCGGTCCTTTTTGGATACCAACTCTGTCCATGGAAGCCTGTGTCCTCTCCTAGTGCGTGAACTAGAAAGTGACGGTGGGCGCGCTATGCGTGCCTACCCAGGTACCGCCGGGTGGAAAAGTGTGGGTGTTCGGGATGTGTCACCTCCATGTATGGATCGTGACTTGATGTGATGGATTGATTGACTCATTGTAGTATAGCAGGTCTGAGGGATCGCGGATCCCAATGTATTGATCTGCGAACACGCAACCGTCGTTGGGTGAGGTGACTACCGGCCTGGAAGGCTACGGAGGTCACTGCCCTGCTTTTATAGCGGCGAGGTTGGTGTTTGCGGCTCGTGGAGCCTGATGACATGGCAGACTTCGGTTTGGACCCGTCCGATGGTGTGTCGGACGTATGATGGACCACCGATGTTGTGTCGGTGATGTCGTCGATGTTGTTCCGGCGATGATGGGCCGATGTTGTTCCGGCTATGATGTATGATGGGCCGATGTTGTTCCGGCTATATTTTCCTCAGCTGGGCACCTACTAAGATGATGATTGATGGACCAACCGAGCGACGGCTTCGTTGGTGTGGTTTCGACCACGAAGTTACAGATATGTTTCTTATGGCGCGGACTTGGCGGATGCTCATTGCCGAACCACATGATTAGTATAGCCGCGTGTGGAGAGCGTCACGTCATGTTCCGCTAGACCATATGTGCCTACGGTAGGTCTCCTTAGGAGACCCGATGATGATTGTCGGACTGATGTCATGTGTTACCCTTCGGGGGAACTATTTTCCTTACTGTTGATGACATGACATGCTACTTGATAGGTCCATTTGTACTACTGCATGCATATAGGTGAGCTTGGCATACGGGGTTTCCTTATAGAAACTCAAGCATTGTTGTTGTACGTTTTATTTCAGGACTGCAGTAGGTCCAGTTGGGTGGTGATCAGCGGGTGCGCACATCTTGGGATCGGATCCTCTCACTCGGACCACTGAGGTCGACATGATTACTTGTATGTCTTTTTGTTGTTTCTGATGTAATCATGTGGCCTTTTGACAAACTCTGATGTAATATGGTGCACTGCTTAAATGTTTTTATGAGAAGTAACAATCTCGTGTTTTGATTATTGGTTATGATGTCTTGACTATAATTTTTAAATTTTCGTTGTTTCGGGATGTTACATAAATCTTATTATTATTTTGGTGTGTGATCTCTTCTACGGTGGGTGTGTGCTTGTGCCTGAAACTCCTTTGTTGTAGGTGATTGGGATGCATTCGGAGGGGCCGAATAATTAATAATCTAATATTAGAGGGTTCAGATTGTAGATCCGGCGAAAAAGTTTGTATTGGAGGACAAGTACACAAAGAAGAGGCATATCCATGTGCAAAGTGATGAGTTAATCTTGTTGTTAGAGGGTCTGGTCCAATAGTTTGATTTGTTTAATTTTAGCAAACTTGGTTTTTGTTTGAATACGTAATTGGACTGTCAGTTTTAGTGTGTGTGGCTAAAAATTAGGGTAGCAGTTATTTAAGTAAAGTTTATGTGGTTAGTTTTAGAAAACATGGGCTGTAATGTTAGTGGTGCAGTTATGATTTTGTATTTGATTATATAATACGAAAAACCAGAAAATGATGCAAGTGTTGAGCATCACAAAATCCTCTGTTTTTATTTGTGTTTCAAGTTTATTACTGGCTTTAGAGAAAACCAACATTTGGTACCAGAGCCAGGTTGTCAAAGCAATGGCCGGTGACGAAGGAGATCAATCTAAGACGCTTGCAGTCGTCAAACCGACGACAAGAGGAGCCTCAATCCCGATCCAATATCCAACGTTAAGCGAAACGAACTACGACATATGGGCTGTCAAGATGAAGATAATCTTGCATTCGCTAGGAGTATGGTCAGTGATTGAAGGTGGAGACACAGACGACGACAAAGATCAAGGTGCCATGGTAGCCATTTCTCAAGCCGTGCCAGATGATGTGATGATGGCAATCGCGGAGAAGCAGACGGCAAAGGAGGCTTGGGACGCACTCAGGGAGATGCGGGTTGGTGAAGATCGCGTCAAGAAGGCACGCGTACAGGTGCTGAAACGACAACTGAACAAGTTACACATGGAGGATTCAGAGACAATAAATGAGTTTTCCATGAAGCTTACCACGCTGGTGGGTGAGATCCGTTCACTGGGCACGAAGCTCGACGACAACGAAGTTGTTGAAAAATTGTTCAGCGCAGTTCCAGATAGATTTCTCCAAATTATCGGAACGATCGAGCAGTTTGGCGATATTGAGAAAATGTCGATCTCAGAAGCAATCGGCCGTCTCAGAACCTTTGAGGAAGGACTTAAAGGACGAGTACACACAAAGGGTGGGGGAGAACAACTACTTCTTACCCAAGCCGAGTGGGAGGCAAGATGCACAAAGGGAAAGAAAGATGAAGGTTTCAGCAGCACCAAAAGAGGAGGACGTCACGGGAGAGGACGTGGACGTGGGCGTGGATATGGTGGAGGTCGAGGAAATGGTGAACGCACTAACGAAGACCGAAAGCCACGCAACTTCGACAAATCCAAGGTTAAGTGTTTCAATTGTAATGAATATGGTCACTTTGCAAAAGAGTGTCCCAAACCAAACCGAAGAGAAATAGCAAACCTTGTAACAGCGCAAACCGAAGATGAACCGGCATTGTTGATGGCCGAAACTTGTGTCCTCAGCCACGCAATACAGAACGAGCAAGTGTTACTGCACGAAGACAAGGTGGTGCCAAAGATTAAAAGCACCCGAGAGAAGGCTTGGTATTTAGATACCGGCGCAAGTAACCACATGACCGGTTGTATCGAAAAATTTGCTGAAATTGACACGACCATTAAAGGGTCAGTCAAATTTGGGGATGGCTTGGCTGTAGAAATCCAAGGAAGAGGTTCGGTTTTGTTTGAAGGCTTCACAGGTGAACATTGAATACTTACTAATGTCTACTACATCCCGATGTTGAAGAGCAACATAATAAGCCTTGGCCAGTTCCCAATAGACTCATAAAGAACTCAAGTGCACAAATAGAGAAAATCTTGGAAGTATTTAAGCAAGTTAAGGTGAACATTCCACTCGTAGACATGATTCAACAAATACCTGCTTATGCTAAATTCTTAAAAGATTTGTGCACTAAAAAGAGAAAAACAAACGTACCAAAGAAGGCATTCTTAACTGCAAACATAAGTTCTATCCTGTCAAACTCGTCTCCTATAAAATATAAGGATCCTGGATGTCCCACAATTTCATGTGTAATAGGAGATACTTTTATCAACAAAGCCCTTCTAGACCTTGGTGCTAGTGTTAACCTACTCCCGTACTCTGTCTATGAGCAAATGAACCTTGGTCCACTAAAACCCTCTAAGACAACCCTTCAATTTGCTGATTGTTCTATTAAGAAACCAAGAGGTATAGTCGAGGATGTTTTGATCAAGGTTGGTGACTTCATTTACCCAGTGGATTTTGTCGTACTAGATACTGCACCTGTTGTAAATCCTAATCGACAAATCCCTGTAATTCTAGGCAGACCCTTTTTAGCCACTTCGGAAGCATTGATAAACTGTCGAAATGGGCTCATGCAATTATCATTTGGGAACTTAAAAGCTGAATTTAATATCTTTCATATTGATAGTGAGCCAGAAATAACATGCAATCAAAGTGATGTTGTGATGAAATCACGTATCTATAATATTTCTGAATCATCACAAAATCAAAAAGGAAGTAAGAAAAAGGGGAGGAATTCATCTACACACCCACCGTCACTTGAGCAAATAAGAGAACCAATTTATGTGCGGGGTGTGGAACCTGTGACTCAGGACTCTCATTGCAACATGGGGAACAATTCAACTGGATACATGCAACAATATGGTGTCATTCAATCCAGTTCTGACTATGGTTGACTTTGAGCAAATTCCATCCTTCCACCGCAGTTCACCAAGGTAATAAGTGCATTTGCTTTATATTTGCATACATTGAGGACAATGCATGATTTAGGTGTGGGGGGTGTTTATGTACATATTTATCTATATATCTGTCTTTTATAAATAAAAATAATAAAAAAATAAAAAAATCAATGTTTCATGACATAGCTTAAGATCGAACTGCCAAAACCCGTGTACAAATTGCATTGAGTTTTTGTTCCTTATTATATAATTCTGCTTGTAGAAATTATGGCATAAATCTAAGTTCCAAAGAAATAACCCATTGCCCTTTAAGATATGTATGCACTTAAATTGGATGAATCAAATCTTTAAAGTGGTTGATAAAAAGCAGAGGTTGAGGAAAATATACCGGGAAGTGTGGACTTCTAATAGCAATTAAGCCTTGAGGAAATTAAAAATAAAGAAATAAAGTGAGGAAAACACATTCTGCAAAATGATTACAAAAGCCCAAGCCTTTGAGTCACTGGTCCGTAGAGGTATCTTGAAACCCGGTAACTTGAGTCTACCAGCTCGGGATTATCGACCAAACTCGCTACACAAATGCAAAAAAGGGTAAAAGTGTCAAAAAGCAAATGTGTTGAATCACGGAAGAAAAGAAAAGAAAAAAAATAATAATACTCAAGGCCCAAAGCTAAAAGAATGATCCATGTCATGGTTGATCCGAATGATACTACACCACCAGAGGAGGCGTGCAAAAGAATTCAAGTGATAAACATGTGTAAAAGGGTTAGTGGTGTGAATGTTGGAGGAACAAAGACCAAATCATACTTTTAATGAGTTAGATTTATATAATGCGCATGCAAGAATTCTCAGTGAGATGTATATGGTTGAGGTAGGGACATTGAGAACTATTAATGAAATGTTGATTCAGGATTTTGTGGGTATATCCGCTGAAAACCCTCAGGAGACAACACTCCTCCCCCTTGGCAACAAGGAGGTTTAAAGGCTTGTTGCACATGCTAAGTGCAACCGTGATTCCTACGAAAGTGAGTTAGGATTTCCCTGTTTTTATTTTTCGTATCTTCTGTTTTGCTAGGGACTAGCAAAATCTAGGTGTGGGGGTAATTGATGCATTGCATACATTGCATCATATGTCTTTCATTTAGATTACTTTTACATCAATAAATGCTACTAAGGTATGTGTTTAGTCTTATTTACAGAATACAGGGACCTGAATGCAATTTACCCACATCCCGAGCATAAACGCGTGCAAAAGATTCATTTCTATCATAAAGACCAAGTTCAAGTTTATCGGGTTACAAATGGAAATGTATCCAAGCATAAAAGCATTCAAGTCCTAATTGCAAAAAGAACAAGGACATAAGCACAAAAGTAACCGGGGACTTAACTGCAAAAAGTCAAGGACCTAATTGCAAATCACGAGTAGCTTTTATTCTCTTGGAGAAAATATATAGAAAAATCAATGTATATCTCCAAATATGTGAAGGAATTAATCCGGAGTTCAAAAGAATGGAAAGAATCAATCCAGACGCGCAAAGAAGGATCAAATCATACCATAAACATTCAACCAAAATCCGGACAAAATCAGGCCAGATTGTGCGGCGTTTCCGCCGCACCACACACACAATGTGCGGCGTTTCCGCCGCCCAAGCATCGATCCGTGTGCTCCAATTTCGTCCAGTCGTGTCTGGACACGTGTACTTTCCAATATTATACCTAGATCCCTTGTAGCAACTATAAATAGACCCGAGAACGATGTTAGAAGGGTCCTTAGTCTTTGGTGGTAGTTTTTATTCTTAATCTTAGTTTTGTAATCTTCTTTTCATTAATAAAATTCTGTCTTTTATTTCTTACTTTTAGTTTTCTTTTGTAATGTCTCAATGACCCCTTCTTCCTCCCTCTATGAGTTTCTAACTCCTTCCAAAGGGTGGAGGTGACGGATTAGGGTGAAGAGAAGATGAATGAATGTTATTATTTTAATTTCGTGTTAGTATATTTTGATTACTTGAGTTTATGTTAAATCATTTATCATGTAATGCTTTATAACTAATATGATTTATTATAAGTTTCTAAATTCTCTAATCTAAACCTTAAATCTAAACCTCCACCCGACGGAATTCACCTCTTTGTTCTTGTTTTAGTTTTATTTGTTCTTGTTTCTTGCTTTAAATAAGTAAAACCCAAAAATCTCAAAACCAACTTAATTCTTCTCTCCTTCTTTTCTCCAATCGAAATTACACTAATAACAGAATCTCTCCCTCCTTGTGTTCGACCAGTATTTGCCACGTCTTCATTGACACCGTGCACTTGCGGTATAAATAAAAATCTCAACAGTTTACAAGCTTAAGAAGGACACTCAAGGCAGAATTGTTAAGCACAAGGCAAGATTAGTGGCAAAAGGGTATGTTCAAAGACAAGGCATAGACTTTGATGAAGTTTTTGCCCCTATTGCTCGGCTAGAGAAAGTACGCTTGCTGATCTCTATTGCGGCACATGAAGGATGGGAGGTGCATCACATGGATGTGAAGTAAGCCTTTCTCAATGGTGGTTTGGAAGAGGAAGTGTATGTCACTCAACCACCGGGTTTTGAAATAAAAGGAGAAGAGCACAAAGTGTTAAAACTGCACAAAGCATTGTATGGTTTGAGACAAGCACCTAGAGCTTGGAACTCAAAACTGGACAGGTCATTGAGGACACTCGGTTTTGAGAGGTGTTCTTTAGAGCATGCCGTGTACATGAGAAATCAAGGCAAATGGAATTTAACTGTTGGAGTCTACGTGGATGATTTGATCATAACTGGAGAGTGTGTTCAAGACATAGACAAGTTCAAATCACAAATGAAGAGATTGTTTAGCATGAGTGACCTAGGGTTACTAAGTTACTATCTGGGAATTGAAGTCTGTCAGAATTCTGAAAGGATTACACTCAACCAGTCGGCATATGCAAGAAAGGTTTTAGACAAATGCGGCATGAAAGATTGCAACCCTTCGCAGATCCCGATGGAACCTCGTCTGAAACTGAGCAAGGAAAGCTCAAGTCCACCTGTAGACACAACTATGTACCGAAGTATTGTTGGTAGTTTAAGATACCTAGTGCACACACGCCCAGATTTGGCATTCTCTGTCGGTATGGTGAGTAGATACATGGAGAAGCCCACAACAGAGCACATGGCTGCAGTAAAGCACATACTGCGGTACGTGAAAGGAACTTTAAACCTCGGTTGCGTTTATGAGAAGAAGGAAGGAAGCTTGGAGCTTACCGGTTACTCCGATAGTGATCTAGCTGGTGATACTGATGACAGGAAAAGTACCTCAGGTTTGATATTTTTCCTTGGGTCAAATCCTATTAGTTGGTGTTCACAAAAACAGAAAGTGGTTGCGTTATCTTCCTGTGAAGCGGAATACATTGCTGCCTGTGCAGCAGCATGTCAAGGAGTGTGGTTGGGACGACTATTGGCAGACTTGTTAAAGACCGAGGTTAAGAAAGTGGTTCTAAAGATCGATAATCAGTTCGCAATTGCATTGAGCAAGAATTCAGTTCACCATGAGAGGAGCAAACACATCGATACCCGATTCCACTACATTAGAGATTGTGTTGAATCAGAAATGATTGAAATTCAGCATGTTTGCACAGAAGATCAGCATGCTGATATTCTGACAAAGTCGCTAGCAAGGATGAAGTTCTTGGAGATGAGAGAAAGGATAGGTGTGCGGATCATCAGTAGAGAACAACAAGCTTAAGGAGGAGATTGATGAGTTAATCTTGTTGTTAGAGGGTCCAGTCCAATAGTTTGATTTGTTTAATTTTAGCAAACTTGGTTTTTGTTTGAATACGTAATTGGACTGTCAGTTTTAGTGTGTGTGGCTAAAAATTAGGGTAGCAGTTATTTAAGTAAAGTTTATGTGGTTAGTTTTAGAAAACGTGGGCTGTAATGTTAGTGGTGCAGTTATGATTTTGTATTTGATTATATAATACGAAAAGACAGAAAATGATGCAAGTGTTGAGCATCGCAAAATCCTCTGTTTTTGTTTGTGTTTCAAGTTTATTACTGGCTTTAGAGAAAACTAACACAAAGGTGCGTAAAGAAAAGAAGGGGGATTTGGCGTCGACTGAAGGTGGGGTCGTGACGAGTTGCACGAAGGGAGTGGTGTGAACGCTTTGGGAATAAGCGTGTTACATAAGGTGGATGTAACGAAAACGAGTGTCACCATGGTTGGAGTAGTTCAACATGTTCGAAGACGGCTACGACCTGTAACTGAAGCTGCATGTACCGAGAGGGAGGACGCTAAAGGGCACTTTTATGTTGATGGTTGCACGTGACTCTAACAAAGAGATCTCAAACGGATCAGGAGATGGTCGATGGGTGAAGAGCCGGCCTTGTGTGCAGGCGCATTTTGTGCGGGTATGTAACGAACGGGGACATGTTGTTAATCGGGAAGAACGACACGTTGCGACATGAGGATGAACCGCAAGGACGCCTCGGGTGGAGGTGACTACATTAGAGTATGTGCCGATGTGGGAATACGTGGGAGATTGGTTCGGGTGGTGAAGCAAGTCAGACTCAACGATTTGGCGTCGATTCGGTGATGGATGGAATCAGATTTAAAACAATGGAGATTGTTTGAGATGTCACAAATGCAAATATAACTACATGGCGATGCACAAATTAAGGTGGATCCTTAACAATAGCTTATTGTGTAGTGGGTTGGATCGAATAGAGTGAAGGTGGATATTGTTGGAGTTGTGTCTCGTATTCGTTTATATTCTCGTGATGCTCTTTTGAGGATTGCAATGGAGTTGAAAGAGATCATTTATGAGGCTTATGCAAGGGTAGAAGAGTTATGGGAAAATCACAACGAAAGATCACGAGGTAGAATTTAGAAACAAGACATGGAGATTTGTTTCCAAAAGAAAACCGATCGACTGATCTAGGCTGCTTCCTGGCCAAGTCTTTTCAGATTTGGCTTAATCTTGGTGATTTGTTTCTGTATTCTTTCGGACATGTTTTTTTTGTAATCAATGAGTTTTCTTGTGTATTAGAGTTTATATATAGGGGAGGTTTTCATATGGATCTTCTTGTTCTTTTGGTGTGTGATCAACTCTTCTATAATAGGTGTATGCGTGTGCATTAAACTCTTGTGTTATGGTCGTTGAAACGGATTCAGAGGGACCAAATCCCCAACACTCAATGCACAAAATCTCAAACATTTTGGTATATATGTTTAAGTTAACCTTATCTTCTGATCTCTTCAGCCATGTGCAAACAACATATAGTTATGTATTTCAATCCCTTTCATTGAGCTCAATTACCCTCTTAAAATCGTCGCATTAATATATTGAGACGATATATGCATCTCGGTTCTCATTGTCAATCATCTCCCTCACTCTCACACAACACATTGAGATTGATTTTCACAATTCGAAGCAAAATAAATAGCAAAATCTTGTTTGTTCAGTTCATTAAATTGGTTGATTAAATTGTCGACATTTTCACTAATGGTCCTCTTTGCACCAAATTCATAATTGTAAAAGACATGTCCCAAGTATCTGCCCTCCACACTCCAATTTCATAGCCATATCATGAGAAGCTTTAGTGGATACACACTACTCTTGTATTTATCCTCTGTCACCTAATGGATTCTACATCTCACGTTTCAATCCTCTGCATATATTCAACTTGATTCTAGAGTTTATTGCTTGGGTGCACCTTGTAGGTTTCATAATGGCGATATGCATCTGAGTTTTTACTATTGTCGGAGGTACACTTGTAAGCTGAACATATTTGATCATATGCACCTTTACTGTTAGTGGGTTCCACCCATCACTGTTTTCATATGACGTTGTAGAGATTTTGCAAATTAAACTTCATAAAATTACAAATGTCCTTAATATTAAAAACAAAAATAAAAAAGTTAAAAACATTAAAAAAAACTCTTTCTCCTCTCCCCCTCTCTCTTCCTCCTCCCCCTCACCCACTCCCGACCCCCACTTCAACCCTTCTCACCAACAACAAAATCACATGTCATCCATTCCACAACCACCCTCCACCCATCTACAACCAATCCCAACCCGACCTTCACAACCCCAACCACCCGCCACCTATTTCCGACCACAACCGCAACCACCCTCTACCTATTTCCGACCACAACCCCCACTGCCTCCCCAACCACCACCACCACAACAACAACCCGACCAACCCCACTTGGGTATCCTCCAACGAGGTGTGGGTGTTCAACATGGCATCCTAGACGTGGAGCAATGGTGCAACCATGTCTGGTCCCCAAAGAATGTTGTTCTCGCGTGTGGCAGATTCATACGACACAATGGTGGTCGTCTAAGATCATCCTAGAGGTTTAAGTTATCGAAGGAAAGCGGGTTTCACTAGAAAGTGGAGGAAAAGGTGGTGGAGGAGGCCGGTGTTCGAGGAACATGGTGGTGGTAGGTGACGAGAGGCTATATGCATGGATGCTAGGATGGGAAGGTGGAGGAAATGGAGGGGGTGTGAAGGAGGTGTTCATTAATCAAAGTGGCAATGAATAAATAGTTGAAAGGAATTTAATCCGATTATATTAGGGGTCGTAATGTTTAGCTAGAAACCAATTACGATCTACGTGTCAACCATTGCGCGTATTACTAATACAATCGGGTCCCAAAGGGTTACACACATTGATCCAATGGACTCAACACATGGATGGATAAAGGGTGCCATTAAGCTAACTTACCTAATGAGATTAGAGTTAGATTTGGAGAGACTTATAAATAAGAGGAGAAAAGGATGCAAACCAAGTTTTTCCCCCTAACCCTAGCGTCACCTCCTTTTAGTCGTCACCTTCTCTCTCCACCAAGGAAGAAAGTTGTTCTTCCACTCCTCTCGTTCTAACTAACGTGTTGGTAGAGTTTAGTTTGTGGTTCGTTTGTCCCGAGTAGAGGAATCACACTTGAGATTCTCCACACCTCCTCCGTGAGAAAAGAAAGGCACACATCAAAGGTATAAATCGTTGTACGTTAGTTTTCCGCATTATTATCATGTACATGGATCTTGGGTGGTTAATGTATTTAGAAATCGTTACTATGTTATTTTTTCACTGTGTTTCATCGTAACCCAACAATGGTACCAGAGCCTCGTGCATGTGGTTTTAATGGTTAGACCGAAGAAAAGAAAAAAAAATTAATTTTTTTGTGTGATGTGTTGGTTTTGATAAAGGGTTTTAAACATTACCAAAAAGAAAAAAAATGTTTTTTCTTCCTTAAACGTTCATGTGATTAAAAGCTTGTTTTGATGTATGTTACGTAATGGACTGAAATTTTTAGAAATTGTTTCCTTTTGTTTTAATGCATGTTTTTTGATACATGTTACGTGATGGACTGGAATTTTCAGAAATTATTTTGATGGACTGAAATTTTCAGAAAATTGTTTCCTTTTGTTTTGATGCATCTTACATAAACATATAAATGAGTTTGTTGGATTAATAAAAATATTTTTTAATCAAAGATCTAGAACCAACATATGTGTTTGTAGATTGATTATGATTAAATTTTGCATGATTTTGTCACTCAAAATAACTAAGCTCTAATTTACATCCCATATTTTCAATATGATAATGTTGATTAACATGTTGATAAATTGATATTATAAAATTTTCAGATTTTATAGGACCATAAAATTTGAACAAAATTTGTTTAAATGTTCATGCATATTATGAACAATTGTTGTTTTAAGTACATGCATGATTTTATGGTTAATATGTGATTAGATCATGTATGCTTTTGAGTGGGAGTTATGAATTTTATTTCCAATTTTCGGATTGGGCTTGGAGCTCAATAAATGTTATGGTAATATGCATGTTTATGGTAATTTAAACATATATGTTTGATAAATTAGATTTACCATATATGATGCAACCTTGATTACTTTGATTTATGGTAATATGCATGTTTTGATTTATTTAATTAAAATGCATAAAAGTTTGATTGACTAATTTAAATGGATGATTTGATTAGTTTATATAAGATTTATTAATTTGATTAAAAAAAATTGCATTCACTTAGTTGTAAATGTATGATATTGTGCATGGATGATATGTGATATTATGCGTGTATGATATTATGCATGGATGAGTAATATTATATGTGATATTATTGTGAATGCATGGTGTATGTTTATAATATGTGATGTTATGAATGTATGGTTTTGTGAGATTACTAGTATGGCCCAGTGTACGATCTGCATATCGTTGCACATTATTTTGTAAATCCTAATTTTATTATTTTATTTATTTTATACGATCTGCGTATCGTGGTGTATTATTGTAATAGTAATTAGGATTATATTTTTTAGTCTTGTTAGCTTGATTAAAAAAATCAAGGATGAAGATCCAAGGCGTTCAAGACGGTGTTCCTATGAAGATTATCCTTTTAGAAGTAGGCCATACTAGGATCACAATTTTATTTTGCATGCTTTGTGTATGTTTATGTTTATGTATGTTGGATGTTTATGTTATGAGTTCACATTATAAACAAACATAATAAACATAAGTCACTAAAAGAAAATTGAGTTTACATGTCTTTCCAAATTGACACATGCGACGCCCTCGAAAATTGGTGATGGGTTATGCCAAAGCATGGCGTCACCTTTTCTCTTGGGATAGTATAAGTAAAGTCAAAGAATGGGTTCACATGTTTAATTTGGTTGATCTCAACAAAATCATCAAAAGAGTTTTGGATTTTGAGTCAAAGGAGTGGGAATTTTAACATAAGATGTTACCTACCAACCAAGAGTTATAAAAGTTATAACTAGTAAAGGAGTTTACTTACCTTGATCACCAAGTCTTTAAGAATGGTCAAAGTCCGCTCAATATTATGTGAAATAGGATCTTGGGATCACTAGTTCAATAAGGGATAAATTACAAATTGAGTAGTGTTTTAACTTAACCATTTAAATTGTTTAAATGTTTTGAGCTATTTATGACAAAAGTAATAAAGTTGCAAATTTCTTTCAAATGTAGATTAATAGCCGGAAATAGTAATACCACTTTCAATCTCCGTTCTATCCTTCAGAAGGGCAAGCTGAATGAAAATAATTTCCTTGATTGGGAAAGGAATCTGAGAATTGTTCTCAGGTCAGAAAACAAGGAGGACAAGAAGAATGACGCATTAGCTTCTTGTTCAGGTACCCTTGTTATTGATGTTGATTTAGCAAATTCTTCTTCATGAGTATTTGATACCGGATGTGGATCCCACATTGTTTCTAATGTGCAAAGACAAAGAAGAATTAGGAACCTGGTAAAAGGGGAAGTTGACCTACGAGCTGGAAATGGAGCAAGAGTTGTTGCACTAGCTGTAGGATATTATGATTTATGTTTGCCCTCAGGCTTAGTTCTAGAACTTAATAATTGTTATTTTGTTCCCGTTATTGGTAGAAACATTATTTCATCTTCAGTATTAGAAATTGAAGGTTATTCATTTATAATAAAGAATCAATGTTGTTCTATCTATAAAGATCACATGCGTTTATGTCAGTACTAAATTAATTAATGACCTCTACTTACTTGAATTAGATCATCACTTCTTTAACATAAACACCAAAAGACAAATATCAAACGAATCGAATCTCACTTACCTCTGCATTGTCGTCTAGGTCACGTAAACCTGAAACGCATGCAAAAGATCCAAAAGAATAAACTTCTAACATCATTTGATTTAGAATCATACGATACATGTGAATCTTGTTTGATGGGAAAAATGACAAAGGAACCCTTTACTGGAAAGGGTGAGAGAGCAAGTGAACTATTGTGACTTATACATACAGATGTGTGTGGTCCAATGAGTTCCATGGCTAGAGGAAGTTTCAATTACTTCATCACATTATTGATGAGTTAAGTAGATACGGTTACGTTTACTTAATGAGGCTTAAATCTGAATCATTTGAAAAGTTCAAACAATTTCAAAATGAAGTAGAAAACCAACTTGGCAAGATAATCAAGTCAATGTGTTGTGAAATTGTTTCACAACTAACTCCACCAGGAACACCACAACAGAATGGTGTGTTCGAAAGGAGAAGTCGAACATTGTTAGACATGGTTCGATCTATGATGAGTTTTGTCAGTCTTCCAGTATCCTTCTAGGGATATGCTCTTGAAACAACTGCTTTTACACTAAATAGAACTCCGTCAAAAGTTGTGGAAAAGATTCCATATGAGATATGGACCGGAAAAGTTCCAAAGTTGTCCTTTCTAAAAGTCTGGGGATGTGAAGCTTATGTAAAAAGTTTAATCTCTAATAAGCTTGCACCTAAGACAAATATTTCTTTGTGGGTTATCCAAAGAAACTAAGGACTATTACTTCTATAACCAATCAGAGAACAAAGTGTTTGTTGCTCGTGATGGTGTCTTTTGGGAAAGGGAATTTCTTTCCAAATAGACAAGTGTGAGTAATGTAGTTCTCGAAAAAATTCTAGAAGAGCAACAAATGGATGTAGTTCAACCCACATCAGAGGCAGCGGCATCTGTGTATGACACATCAATCTAGGTGGGAGTACATGTGTGGAAAATAGAGGTACATGACTCTGAAACCATAACAAGGGCAACAGATAATGTCTCTGAAGTCGTCCATTCACCACACGACTCTGTTACTGTCCCACTCGAATCAAATTCGTGTGAAGATTCACAATCTGTTGTGAACACTTCTCTTGTTTCTTCAATCCTACGTAGATTTGTGAGATCCTACTTTTGGAAAGTCATGAGCCTAACAGCTACAAAGAAGCTATGACGGGTCCAGATTCCGAAAAATGGCTTAGAGTCATGAAATCTGAATTTGAATCCATGTTTGAAAATCAAGTTTGGAACTTGGTTGATTTGTCAGATGGGGTAACACCCATAGGATGCAAATGAATTTTCAAATTGAAAACATACAAGGATGGAAACGTGAGAATTTTCAAAGCTACGTTGGTTGTAAAATGTTACCGACAGGTTCATGGTATAGATTATGATGAAACATTCTCTCCAGTTGCCACGCTTAAATCCATTCGGATACTCTTAGCAATTGTCTCTCATTATAATTATGAGATTTGGCAAATGGATGTCAAAACCGTCTTCCTAAACGGGGTTTTGGAAGAGGATGTGTATATGACACAACCTGAGAGTTTTGTGGACTCCATCAATGCTAAAGTATGTAAGCTTCAGAAGTCCATTTATGGACTAAAGCAAGTATCACGGAGATGGAATCTTCGTTTCAATAAGCTCATCAAAATGTTTGGTTTCCTCAGAAATGAAGAAGAATCTTGTGTGTACAAGAAGGTTAGTGGGAGTTGTGTTATTTTCTTGGTCTTGTATGTAGATGATATACTGCATACGAAACGACATTCCAATGCTTGATTCTACAAAGATCTGGCTTGGAATGTGTTTTTCAATGAAAGAACTGGGAGAGGCAGAGTACATCTTGGGCATCAAAATCTATAGAGTTAGATCTAAAAGGATGATTGGATTAAGTCAATGAACTTATATAGATAAGGTACTTGAAAGATTCAACATGCAAGACTCTGAGAGAGGATTTCTACCCATGTCTCATGGCACAACGCTAAGCAAAACTCAGTGTCCATCTGGGCATGATGAGCGGAAGCGTATGAGTATGATCCTTTATGCCTCGGTAATCGGATCTATCATGCATGCAATGATTTGTACTCGCCCAGATTTTACATATGCTCTGAGCATGTGTAGCAGATTCCAATCAAATCCAGGTGAGGCACACTGGACTGCAGCTAAGAATGTCTTTAAGTACTTGTGAAGGACTAAGGATAATTTCTTGGTATTTGGAGGAGAAAGTGAGCTTATTATCGAAGGCTATGTTGATGCGAGCTTCCAAACTGACAAAGATGATTTCTGGTCACAGTTCGGATACATTTTTCGTCTGAATGGAGGAGCAGTGAGATGGAAAAGTTCAAAGTGAAGCACTGTCGCTGACTACAACAGAAGCAGAATACCTTGCAGCTTCAGAAGCTGCAAAGGAAATGATTTGGATTAAGAAGTTCATTACAGAGCTTGGTGTAGTTCCTAGCATTGATAGAGGAGTGGACCTTTATTGTGATAATAATGGTGTCATTGCTCAAGCGAAGGAACCTAGATCTCACCAGAAATACAAATATATTCTCAAGAAGTTTCATGTAATATGAGATATCACTGAAACGAAAGATGTGAAGAATTGCAAAGTTCATACGGACGACAATGTGGCTAATATGTTAACTAAACCATTGCCTCGGCCCAAACATGAGAGTCATACTAGGGTTATAGGAATAAAGCAGATTGCAGAATGACTTTGATTATGTAATACCTAGTATTATGAAGACGTTCATGAATATTGGTATTGTTTACGTTTGTCAAATGAAATAAAATTTCAGTATTTATTATGGTTTAGAATTAAATAATTGTCCAAAATAAATTATAAATTCAAATAGGTTTGTCAAATACGTGATTTGATAAATGAAACCCTATAATGTGAACTTGAATATATATTTTATTATTGTCTCTGGTCTTGCTCATTGAATTGGACGACAATGACTTATAAAGATTACTTTGTAAGTTAATTGATGGTGTTGTTTCATGGGCTATAGAGACATTCGATGTCTAATCAATTACATGGATATATGTTGGAGAACATATATTGGACTAACCCGCTATAAGAATTTTTAAGAGATTTGGAATGTCATAAAATTTCTCATTGACTATTTATATAAATTCCTCAAACATGAGTGCATCACTTTACTTATATGAGAATTGGTATATTCTTGACTCCGTCAAACGTTGTGCCGTAAAAAAAGGAGGTTGTAAAGGCGAATGTCAGAATTGACATGAATCATATGGAGAATTGTGGACGTGCAAGATTGAATTGTCATATTTAATAGGATAGTTGTCTTTGGGCCTCTTGAAGAGTGAAAACTGAAATGCATGGTCATGCTCAAATGGATTAAAAGTTAATCATTTGTTTCAGCAGTTTGAACTCGGATTTGAAGAAATGGTCTAAACGGAATGGGATGACATACTATGTTACCTGATGTTTAGATCAAGACAATAAGAGACAAATGAATTTATAATTACACACTTGTTAAGGACAAGTGGGAGATTGAAAGAGGTGTCCAATAATAAGGTGACAATGAATAAATAGTTGAAAGTCCGATTATATTAGGGGTCGTAATCTTAAGCTAGAAACCAATTATGATTTACGTGTCAACCGTTACGCGCGTTACTAATACAATTAGGGTTAGCTTTGGAGAGACTTATAAATAAGAGGAGAAAATGATGCAAACCAAACTTTTCCTCCTAATTCTAGCCGTCACCTCCTTTTAGTTGTCCTCTCTCTCCACCAAGGAAGAAAGTTGTTCTTCCACTCCTCTCATTTTAGGTAACGTGTTGGTGGAGTTTAGTTCGTGGTTCGTGTGTCCCAAGTAGAGGAATCACACTTAGGATACTCTGCACCTCCTCCGTGAGAAAAGAAAGGCATGCATCAAAGGTATAAATCATTGTACGTTAGTTTTTCTCATTATTATCATGTGCATGAATCTTAGGTGGTTGATGAATTTAGAAATCGTTTCTATGTTATTTTTCCGTTGTATTTCATCGTAACCCAACAGGGTGGTGGGAGGTGGTGGTGGCAGTGCTAGAGAAAACAAAGAATGTGCCTTTGATGGTGGAGGGATTAGGAGAGGAGGTGGTGGTGGTGTTTCGAAATGGTGGGAAGCATGCTAATTTGTAGGATCATTCTTTTCATAATTTGTGTTGTAGGTGGAAGAGGAGGTGGAGGGAACCACAGATATGAAGATATGATGATTGGGAGAGTGTTGTTGGTGGTGTTTTTTATGGGTTGAGGTGAGGTCGGGAGTGGGTAAGGGGGAGGAGTAGAGGTTTGGTTTGGTTTTTTTATTTTTTTATGTTTTTAACTTTTTATGTTTTTGTTTTTAATATTAAGGATATTTTTAATTTTATGAGGTTTAATTTGTAAAATTTCTAAAGATGTTGGACGAAAATAGAGTGGGTCCCACTAACGGAAGTTGTGCATATGAGTAAATATGTTCGGCTTACATGTGCACCTCTGGCAATAGTAAAAATTAAGATGTATATCACCAATCAAGACACCTGCGATGTGTACCCAAGCAAAAAAAAACCTTGATTTTATTATCTGTTGAAAATTCTTTATTTATTCCATACGACACATGTAGGTATACACTTTCACATCCTCTTGTTTCTGGTTTTAAAATCATTAACAAAAGGTAATGATGTATTTAATTCGTAAGTATGTGTAATCTATATCATTCTCCACATGATGTTAGTTTCAATCAGGCAAAGGTACCCTTTCATTGATTTAATTTATGGGATAAATGATAAATCACATGAGTTCAATACCCCCATTATGTGCTTAAGCTTTAAACATACGAGGCTAAGCAACATACAAGTATGAATTAAGACATATAGACCGGAAAATCAAACAAAAGAAAAAGAGATTAGGACACCTAGACATGGACAACAACACATCCGCACCCGCCGCCGTTGGCTTCGCCGACCAACTAAATTTCGGCTAGTAGGCCGAGGTTGTGTGCCTGGTAATGTGAAAATGAAACAACAAAATGTGTAATGCGGTAGGATAAGGGGGCCATGAATCATATACTTCACCCCCAAACTTTGATGCACTACTAGCATTTGGAGCCGCCACGGCAAGAAAGGGCCCCAGCTCCAGAGGTGATTGTGCTGACCAATGACGAGGGCTTGGCCCCAAGGCTTGAGGCTCTAGCATAGCTTGCCGATGCTCCGGCTCCTGACGGTGTGAAGAAGGCTCCATTTAGCAAAAGATCGCCTTCGGACCTCCAATTCCAGTTCTTCCACGCACTCGTATATGTGTCCACTCGCTTCGTCACCTGCAAACCGATCCACAACCATCACATTATCATGCGTAACGAATAGTATTTTCTGGTGAGCAACAACAAGAGTAAGTAGTTGGAGTGGCAAATTTTAAATGGATTTTAAATTGTTTCTACCACTTATTTATTGTGAAATTGCAGACAGTCGTTATAACTTAGTTGTGATGTTCGAACATAATTTAGAAATTTAATTACCTCTTTGGCAAAAGGGTTAGTGGGAGCTAGGTATCTGTTGCCTTGGCTGTTGATGGTTGGATTGGCACTTCCACCAATAGCGTACATCTCCCAATGGGTGTAGTCATTGTTGACCACATGAAAGTAACCATGTCTACACCTTGGCATTCTCTGGATCAACCCCTCTCCAAAGTGGTTGAAAGCAATTGTCACCTGCATGCTCTTATCCCTCTCGTAGGAGTCACTGTGACCAAGTAACATGACCTGAATGGGTATTACACAATTAGCTAGGAAAAAAACTAAAAATCAAATTATATTCCTAATTGGGGTAAACATATTTTCATTTTGGGTATGGCAGCATTGGGATTAAGGGGTTCATACTTAACTAAAGTCCCATATGTAATACTAGAATGTATAGTGACATTTTAATGGGGGATCGATTCTTAAGAACTAACAAAAACAATATATTTTACATATTTTGAGATAGACTTTGAATTAATGAACTCAAGACTTTGAGTTACACTGTTTTGCCCACTAAAGTTCAGGTCACCTTGTCTCAAAAGTCACAAGTTTGTAACTTTATCCTCTTTAATTTGAGAGATTTTGAATGAACTCAGAACAATGGTCCTCTTGCTTGAAATATAATCTCAACTTCTAAATGGATTTTGTCTATTTAAATTTGTAGCACTCGACCGAGTTTATTACCCAAAATATGAAATTTCATATAATTGATTATTTTAGTTCGGTGATATGCCCTCCTTTCCTATGAATGTCAATGAAAGCAGTCCCTGGGTACTTTTAGATTTCCATGTATTTTGAATACATTCTAAATTTTTTTTGGTTTAAAATCAGTCAATTGGTACATTATTCGTCATCAGTTATTCGAAGTTCCGTACCCAACAATAAGGTGAGTTGCCTTGGGGGAAAAAAGAACAAAATTTCTCTACGATAACTACCTCTTTCACTAGCGCACTACATCCCTCTTGTATCCAAAGTCGAAGTTTCGGAATAACAAATTTCTTTTTCAACTTTAAGAGAAGTTTCGGAATACTGTAGTTTTAAAATATTTTGTTGAGCTAATATCACACCATAGAGTTGATCCTTGAGCCACAAGATGCACATTGTGTATGAGTCAACCACTAGGTGTTCTCTACAGTTGTAATTAAAAGCTGCAAATACGATGGTATACTTCGCGACGTCGCCAAAAGGTCTAATACTTTCTAAATGACATTTTAATCAAACTCTAGCATCAAATAAGATTTAGCAGCTGACATTACCTCATTATGATGCGTAAAGTAGTTGTTAGACACAGTAATAGCGGTAGACCCCAACACAGCATCCACAAGCCCATCAGCACAATTAGAAAGCGAGCAATGGTCCACCCAAACATGGCTGGACCCGAAAATCGAAATCGCATCCCCATCAGCCATAGTCCTCCAGCCATAGTGGCTCGGTGAGCTCCTAACCATAGCATTCCCAGTGGGCTTACAATCATGTATGTGAATCCCATGTATGATTATGTTGGTCACGAATTGCACCGTTATGCAAGCACCATTTGCTATGTGGACGTTGACGCCGCGGCCGTCAATCGTCTTGAAACTGTTCATTATCAGTTCTTGTTTCAGGGTTATGACCATGTCACGCTTGAACACGATCCATAGGGGCTCGTCTTGGATCACGGCGTGGCGGAGTGTGCCCGGTCGAGGGTTGACCGGGTCGTCGTCGTTCGGGTCAGTCACAAGGTAGAATTTACCGTCCCTACCGCCGATCGCGTTGCGGCCAAAGCCGATTCCGCAATCGGCTAGGCGTTTGCGGTTGTTTAGCCAGTCTGGGTCGCACCGCCAGCAATCGTCAATCGGATTTCCGGTTCCACAAGAGAGATAAGCTAGCGAACGACGAGCTGTGATGTTTTTTACAGCCCTGCTCGATAATAATTCCAATGTGAGACTATTCTCAATAAATAAGTTTGACATTTGTTCTTAAACAACTTTACTAGTACTAACTAACTCATGCATGATCTTGATTCTAGAGGGCTCACACAATCTACTTTGCCATACTACACTTATTACTTATGATGATTTGGATGAACAGAAAAAGGAAGAAAAAGGTGGGATGTCATGTTGTAGGGACAAGCCCATGTGAGAAATAATTAGGATGGTGACATTTGCAGTTTGGAGGAGGTGGAGGTTGTGGCCTAATTGATATTAATTTAATTCCTGACGGCCGAGTTGGGAAATCGATTTGTTAAGGTACAAGAAAAAGAACTTTCTCAAAAAAGTGCACAACAACAAAAAACCAACTCAATAACTTTTTAGGTTAAAATTTGCATAAGACATGTAACGGCATGGTAGGTGCTTTAGGTGTTAAAATTTTCTAGTGTGATGTGTAGAAGTCTAAAATATAATCTAGTTGGTTGACATTAAGGTGGATTGACTATTTTTCCTTGTTATTTTGTGCATACAATATATGTTGTCAGCTCCCTTAGCCAAATTACAGGTTCTGTTCTAGAATATGAAATTCTCACACTTGACAATGTGTAGACTTAAGCTGAATATAATTACCAATTTACCCATAAAAGCTTCCACAATTGGAATGTACTTTTTTATTTTTTTGGAAATTCGCAGTATTGAGATGACAAGTTTCAAAAATGGAATTATAAAAATGACTGTAACGGAGATCTTGATAAGAAAATACAAAAAAGCAGTGCCCCACAGTACTTCATAGGTACATGAAATCCCAAGTAGGTATACATATCTTATCTGATCTCCAACAAACAAAAAAATCCACTGTCCGTCATAAATACAATGTTTCATGTTATGTCCATATTGTACAGGAAATGGGTATAATTAAATTCTTCATGTGAATAATGTAAATAAACTTGAATCAATTGTACATCACACACAACAACTTGTTGAAATCCTTCGACAAAAAAATGTTGAAAATCCTTTGAAAAACAAAACGAAATAATAAACGAAAAGGACTTACATCTCCACTGTAGAGGCTACAGAGTCCGGATCGTCCACAGCGCCCACCACTTCAACATCATTTCCATTTCTAGAAACGAAAATGAAAGATTGCTTCAAATATCCACATCGGACGGTGAAGGCTTGATTTTATACAAGAACGAGCAGGATTCTCTCAAGCATTATAAAGCTACAAATCTATTAACTGAGCTACTCTAATACATTATGAGTTGAATTTTTATTAAGAAAACAAGTTGTACTTTTCCTTTTTTAAAAGAAAATCATAATGTTTTGAGTATACTGAGAACAACAACCTTGTTCTAAAAATACTAATAAGAGAGACGGTGCTAGAAATTCTAATCTCGAGGTGAAAATTTGTCTGACTAATATATATATAACATTTAAAAGTCCAGGGCGTAAACCTATAAAATAAAAATCATACTGACCAGGCAATTTTACGAAATCCAGGGAGGTCGCTTATCCCACTCTACCTTCGTAAATTAGCTAGTAGTAAACACTAACCTCAATGTCTCAGCCAAGACATCAGCTGAAGAAGAAGAAGAAGAAGAAACTCCATTCGACTTCTCAATCCTGCATCCAATTGTAACCATTTGACAGATTTATTTTAGTGCAAACACTAGACCAAAACACAACACCAACAATTGAAAGAATTTTTTTGTTTCTTCATCCCATGCAATAACAGAGCTTCTACATCTCTATCCCATCCAAGAAATTCAGCAAAACCAAACTCTAAGCAAAACAAAACAAGAAATCTACCTCGACTCGCCGAGCACAAGAAGCAGAACAACCACTACAAGAACCAAAGCCATCCTAATGTGTCTCTCAGTCATTGCCACACTCGCTTTTGGAAGAGAAGAAAGGAGAAAAAGTGAGGTGAGGAGACTAGACAAGAAGCTCTAAGGACAGCTCCAGTGTATTTATAGAAGAGAGGAGACAAAGATTTCATGATTTACTCAAGCAAACTTTATCTAACCTAACCATGGTTGAGTAATATTGTAAGGCTTTCTTGACCAAGAGGGGTCTCAACTTTTATCTAACCGCCAGTAACGGATTTGATTTCGCTCTTCCTTTCACGTTGCAACTAACTTTCTTTTCGGGCCCACTTTGACTCGAGCATGGGTTACGTTCATAGGTAGGGTTGAAAATGGGAATTGTTCAATCGGTTCCGTTGGATCCGGATCAGGGTCAGATTTTTCAATCCACCAAGAGAGCGGGTTGCAGCTGGGATTTGGGGGAGGTGTGGGTACGTTGACTCCCCAAACTTGTTGTATATTAGATCCGAGTCCTAATCCGTCTCACTCTTGTACCCCTCTTTAACAAACGTTACCAAGTCGGGTAGACATGGTAGTTGGTTGTTGTGAGTCCGACAAAACATCGTATGGTTAAAAAGGTATAAGAGCACCCTTAACGTGTACTCTAAATTGGGCGCCCCATTTGCCCTCCCTTAATGGGAGGGCGGTGCCTGGGCGGAACCGCCCGAACGTTTTTTCGAGCCGGTATCCGCCCGAAAGCCCACCCAGGCGCTCGATCCGAGGGGCGACGTGACCACCTAGATTGGTGGAATTTTTTTGTTTTGTTTTTTAAGCTAAAAGAAAAATATTAGATATATATTTAGGTTAATGTATTGATTAGTTAAATTGTAATTAAATTAATTAGGTTTTGTAATTTAATTGTGGTTAATGTATTGATGTTGTTTGAATTTTATAATAAGTGTACACTTATTATAAAATTAATTAAATTATTTTTGATTTGTTAAGATTCAGTTAAATTTAAAAATAAAAAAAATCATATACGAAATTGAGATAAATCACAAAACACTAGTACAATACACATAAACTTCAGAAGAATAATACAAATAAGGATACATAATACAACAGAAATACGGATACGAAATACAATACAAATACGAATATAGAATTTAAATAGTACAACAATACTAATAAACTATGAAACACAAATTAACTCCAAATTAAAACAAAAGCACCTACAAAATCCTTCTGATTTATCCCACTTCTTGAGTTCAGCAAGTGTTTCTTTATCGAACTCGTCCTTGTTTTCTTTTTTCATCAGAGAAAATAGTACGTCGAGTTTCTTGGTGTTGAGTTCTCTTTGAAACTTTGCTTCAACTTCAATGCATTTCCTCTCTACTCGTTCTTGGTAACACATGTACTTGTCTTCTCTCACTTTGGCATTATATTCAATTTGCTTTGGAGTCTTGTAACCGCGGTTCGCGATCGTGTAGAAATCATTTCTTGAATGGAGTAAGGTTGTGCTTAACAAAATAATGACAACTTGTATTGTAATGTATAATATGATAGTGGAGGATGAACGCGACTCCTACGGTAATTTTGAAGATTAGAATGATTTTATTCAGGACCAACCTGGAAATTCCATAGAAGACCCGGTATGGTATTTCACTAACCGTATAGTGGATATTAATATGTACTTGAGAATGAGAGATCAATTACGTGATCGCACTAAACATTTGAACATTCACGGCGATTTGATCGACAACATATGACAACGATTTAGAGGAAATGTGTCTTGATGTATTTTAAGTTTAGTATTTAATGATGTATGTAATGCGGTTTCCTAAAATTTAATAATAATTTCCTTTTTATATATTAATTGTTAATTAAAATTGAATGAATTGATTAAATTAAGTAATTACAATAATGATTATTAATATTGTTGTTGATTGTTGTGAGAGTTTTAGTAAAGAGAATAAAAATAATGGCGTTGCAATAAATATTGTAGTGTGACTGGGGGCGGGAGAGCGAAGCTAAGAGAGAAAATCGGGCGCGAGAAGTGCCCGAGCGCTACTAATTGTGGTCTTACAAAAACATTGTTTCCAAGGAGTTTGCATGTGCAGCCAGCAGCTATGTTTTGCTTATATTTTAATTTTAGTTGAAAAGTTAATGAAACTCACATATAAGTCTAGAAAATCCTACTGCCTCAGACGTTATTATCAACTCGTAAATCTTTAATTTAGGGAGGTTACTCTAAGGTAATTAGCTGAGACATCTTGTGTTATATATAATTGACATATTCCTGAATTTCTCATACTATTATATTAATTAAACATATTATTCAAATTTATGCAAGCACTTTTACATTTTAACGTTTACATGTAGCATTCGTATATTACTCTTATAATATGTTCTAGAGTGATTTGCTTAAGTTCATCTCAATAGTATTCACTTTATTTTTACTATTAACTTGCGTGTACCTATATTTCACTACAAATCGTTTAGGTACACTTTGTGACTCACTTGTCGTTAGAAATTTTACCAAATATACACTCTAAAATTAATGTCCTTAATATTAAATAAAAAAACAAAAAAAACCCAAACCCACTTATCTCGATCCGCCTATAGTCCAGTAGGGACCATAGGGTTTAGGATGACTGTTTCCCATAAATCATGGGGTTCAAGGGTTTGTTATGTTAGGTGCGAAGGGGAACACTGAAATCATAAGATAAACATAATCATAGATCGGCTTTAAGATTACCACCACTTCTCATCATCACGCATGCATTCTTACTTCGGGTTTTATCAGCACGCACCTCTAAACTTTTTATGTGGGTTTCCTTTTAGTTATTTTTACGCTTGACCTCTTCTATCTCTAGTAAAATTTCCTGTATTGGTTAGCGTTTGGATTTTTCTAGTTGGGAAAACCATGGTACGAATATTTGGATATTTTAAGATTACCCAAACGATTATATCTTATGATTTGAATGTTTTAGCTACTTGTGGTTGTAAGACAAGAAGTTGATATCACATGGCATCTTAATTACATTCGGTATGCAACATTGATCGTCTCTGGCAGATTGGACATTTTGACTCAACATGCAATAGAAAGTTTTGTCTTTGTGTAAGTATCTACAAACGTTTCAAATAAGGAACTTGTCTTCCATGGTTTGAAGGCAAATTCATTGTTACGTACGTATCCCACTATGGTCAGAAGGGTCATCTTCACATCCCAAACTTGGGCAATGTTTGTTTGGTGTCAATTTATTTTATCTTATCAAAGAATAGAAGATTGAGAATAATGAAACCCAGGGAGAAGTCCACATTAAGGTGTATCACATTTCTCCGTTGGTGTCAATTTTATATGATAAAAATGATAGTAGATTGAGAGTGAGGAACCTTAATTGGAAGTCTCCACGTGATGGCGCATTGACACACATCTTTACAGAAACCGAAACCCAATTTAAGTAACAATTTTTTTTAATTGCTTTCAAAAAACACAAGGTTACTTTAATTTACAAGATATGAGTCTATTATCATAATTTCAACCATTTGTTACTTTTTTTAGCGTTTAATAAACATAAGTATATGTATATATGTAGTCTTGTAATGGTTTCTACCGGTTGTGTTTTGTTTGCAATAATCAAAACAAAATACAGTACTAAATGCGACCAAAGAAAAACAGTGAGGGCAACATTTACTTTAAATATTTTTCAATGTCTAATAATTTTTTTTGTTCCTGAATAAGTGCTGGATTCGTGCTCTAGTTGTCCATGAACATGTTGAAGTTTTGAATCATTTGGTGTTGAAGGGGAAAAGTGAGTCAAAGAAAATATATATGTTTGGTGACCATTAATCCCGGCGGTAACAAAGGTTAACTATTAATGGTGGACTTGTCTTGTTCTACTAAATGATCACATCATGTAATCATAATTTCTGGTTTTGTTTTGATAATGATACGGATGTGAACTAAAAAATAGTGTCTAAATTGTTATTGTAAAACTGTAACTTATGATTTATGAAAAAAAATTATATCGGTAAATGTTAATTTTTTTAAATTTATATTTCAAAACACGATGAATTTTTTCTAAGATGCGTTTCCCGCGAATATTTTTGTAACATTAATTCAAGGCAGTGGTACTAATTATTGCGCTAAAATTTGTTTTGGTCAAGGAGTTAAGGTATATACAAAATTCACAATATCTCTTTAGCAACAATGAAGTACAAAACATTAATTAAGCATGTCGCCGACACAAAGTTATATTCACTCGTGGAAGAATCAAAGCTACTAAAGAACATCAGAGGTATATATTATACGGATCTACCAAACTTTAATGGGAGAGATTACCTTTAAGACATGGGATGCGACCTTTTTTCAACAACCAATATCAATTATTGGAATTGGTCTGTTTCCTAATCCTACTCTTTTTACTCCACACTGTCTATGCACGATGACAACCCAACCACAACTCATGAATTAAACAAATTCCCATTGAAATCCACATGCTAGTTGGTGCCTGGCCCAACGCCACTAATAGATGTCTTCTTTTATTTACTATATACACCAACATATACAAACAATAGGAAACGTTTTTGGAAATATAGTCTCATATTACTAAACAAATTATTCAACAATATATAAGAAAAATTATATACCTAAGTACTTAGGTTTGTATAAGCGGTGAACGAAGTAAACTAACTCTATAACCAACAAAAAAATCAACAAAAGAGGCGCAGAAAGAATATTAATTTAAGCTGGAAGATAATATTACGAACGCATATTGAAATTTTTTGAGATGAGGGAAAACTTGTTTATATCTGATGTTCATTGCACTTTTTTTCCTTTCATCAATAACATTATATTGCGACTATTAAACGATTGGAACATTTTGTTTGAAAATAATTTTTAAGTATAATTCACTCTACCAGTACCAGATGTTAGAAAATACATTTTTTCTGAAAAAAAATCATTTTCAGCATTCAACTCATTTTTTAGCCTATTACAATGAGAATGTCTTTGCGAGAAACTTTTAAATTACTCCTATAACAGTCACAATAATACATTATAAAATGAGTCCAAGGCATATTTTGAGAAATATGAGCCACGTTTAATAACAAATTTGGCTAATACGATATGGCATTGAGTTGTGACTATGGTTCGAAGTTCATTCGAATTGGCAACTAGTGAAAAAACATACGTGATCTTACCTAAATCAAATATTGAAATAAGACACACGTCCATTGGAATACGTGATTTTTAATTACGACAATGTACATCATATTACTTATCAACTTATCTTGTTCACCCAATGATGATTGTACGTATACAAGCATAGCATGCATCGAGCCTAAATTGGCGGATGTAAACTACTATTTTACCAACTGCAACAAGAGGGAATGTAAAGGTAAAGGTTAACGTCAGAAACCAGTCCATATGTCCACAATATACTCCTTGTGTTGGGCAGTTGTAGGTTTAATGGGGACAACCACTAGATGTTGAGAGAACTCTATCAAAAGCATAAAACTAGATTCACAAACCATGGTTGGGTTTTCCCACTGCAGTTGCCAATATAAGCTCATGGGATTAGGAAAGTGTAATCGGTGGAAAGAGGTCTAGTTGTGTAACATCCCCGAAACAACGGAAAATTTAAACTTTCAAATAAATGATAATCAAAGGATAAACATCAACACAGGGGACGCTACTCGAAAATATAAATATAATATATATGGTGTTGCACCGTATACAGGAGTTGTCAAAAGAATGACTACATCAAAATACAATATAAAGATATACAAGTAGTCATAAAAACCTCAAAACCGACACGAGGACCCGACTCCAAGATGCACTCGTCCTCAGTCACCACCAAAGCAGCTCCCGAAGAGGGAACCTGAAAGCAAAGAACAATGCCGTGAGTCTCCCGAAGGAAACCCCGTATGCCAAACCCACCTACATGCAATGCAATCATGACCTATCATACTAGTATTATGCCAAACATAAATCATAATTGGTCATTCCCCAAACGGGTCATCAGGTCATAATAGTCATTTCCCCAACCGGGGTTCATTAGTCATAAGTCTAGTTTTGGACATCTGTAGATACCCACCGCAGGCACATGCGGTCATACGGAAAATACGCGACACACCCCCACTCGCAGCTACACTAGTCATATGGGTTCGGTGAGGGTCGCACGCAATTCCGAGTCATCATCAGATCTGATCAGTGGTCGAAGACCACAATCCGTCAGAGCCGTCGCTCTGGTCGGTCATACTCGCCAGCCGTGCCACAGCTGGACGATCATACTCGCCGGAACAGCATCGGTCGAGCACATCCGCCGGAACATCATCGGTCGGTCATCTCCGTCGCCACACAGGCTAAGGCACAGAACTTTGCTGCACAAGGGCTAGCAGTCATCTCCGTCGCCACACAGGCTAAGGTCATCTCCTTCGCCACAAAGGCTAAGGTCATCTCCTTCGCCACAAAGGCTAAGGCACAGAACTTTGCTGCACAAGGGCTAACAGTCATCTCCATCGCCACAAAGGCTAAGGTCATCTCCTTCGCCACAAAGGCTAAGGTCATCTCTGTCGCCACACAGACCAACAGTCATCTCTGTCGCCACACAGACCGACAGTCATCACAGTCATCACATATAGATCATGTAAAGGGGAATATGGTCCCACAGGTCTACTACCTAGGTCTCAATGCACATGTCATATCATGGGAACATAAGCAATAAATGCAATCCACGCACCAACGCGCTTAAAAACAACCAATACAAATACTGGGCTCCAACGGTCGACCGGAAAAGGTCATACGGTCGACCGGTTGGTCGTTAAAACCGGTACTTGGTTCGAACCACAATCCAACGGTCGAACCAAGGAAAACATCGAAACGGTCGAACAAAGGTCTCTGGGCGGTCGACCGTTTAGAAGGTCTACGCCACAAATAATATAATAAATAAAACGTCGCCAACGGTCGAATGACAATGGGCTTCCGGTCGACCGAAAAACATCAGGGACTTCAACATTCTACAAGGTCATTACCGGTCGACCGAAATATGAATCGGTCGAACCACACTTAAGTTGTCTTAAGTCATCGGTCGAACGGGATCTCAGGGCGGTCGACCGTTTAGAAGTCTACACCCCCAACCGACTTAAAACAGTACGTCCGGTCGAACTTGGTCAAAGAGGCGGTCGACCGTTTAGAAGGTCAACGCCCCCAACCGACATACAACAGTGCATTCGGTCGACCGACAAAGGGGACCCGGTCGACCGAAAACACTCAGGGTCTTCATCTTCTCGCTCACACGAACAATCGGTCGACCACCCATGGGGTATCGTTCGACCGATTCGAGCGAGAACGCCTGAATTACACTACAACTGGTCGACCGAATTGAGCACCGGTCGACCGAAACAGAGCAGAACTTCTGCCACACTATTCCGACGAGCCATTCGGCCTACCGTCGAACACTCAAACACCCACACAACCTTGGTGAGCGTAAAAGCAAGGGTTGGCATACCTTGGAAGCTTGAAGAAGCTTCCGAAGAGCAACGACGATCCTCCCACGCAAAAGGGCGTATCTCCGGCGAACTCCACACCTTCCTTGATCTCCGGCGACCTCGACTTGCCGGCGCACCCGCAGCTCCTCCTTCTTCCACCGACGAACTACAAGGGAGGGAGAGAAAGTGTTGAGGGAGAGAGTGAGATGAAAAAGAGAGAGAAGGAAAGAATGAGAAGGAAAAGGTTTGGGTTGGTTTATATACTCTCACTAAACAGGATTTAAGGTTCTTAAACTTAATTAACCTTAATCAAGGGATTAGGTTCTCACAAGTTGAGTTTGACTAAATCAACACACAAAGGATACGTTAACACTAAGAGCAGATTTGTACAAACTATAACCTGACTAAGGGCTATTTGTGTGTTTGGCGACTGGCGTTGGAGAAGTTTGCTTTCGAGAGATTTGGGAAGGAAATTTCAAACTTCTATGTAATGCGATGTCTGAATGGGCTACACAAAATATTCAAACGATAGAAGCTGGCCAGCTGGGTGAGATTTTGCTTCTCAAATCCAGTGTAGATCTATCTCCAAACTCAAAAGGTTATCTCAAACACCAAAATCTGTTTGGGATCCCTTACCTACTACGTACATATACATCCAGAGATAGTGGGGAGATCAAAAAAAACCCAAGCGCAAAGGCAACTTGGATGGGAATCCAAGCAAACACCAAAAGTAACTAAGGATTTGGTAGATTTTTTTAATCTGGAATAATAAACCATGAAATGCTTTGTTTTTGGGTGAATTACTTATGTGCAACCAACAACCCTCGAAATTGACTATGCAATCTGAAAATAATTATTTGACCAAACGTCATAGAAAAACCCAAAAAGTTGTCATAACGAATGTCATTCCGTTGGTAAACGGTTAACTTCATAATTAATGTTCGTTATTTATATTAATATTTATGGTTAATTACAATTTGCCTCCATAAACGATGTCTTGATATCATTTATATCATTAAACTTTCAAAGTTGACAATTACCCCCTCGAAATTTTGTTTTGTAACATTTTGCCCCTTAAACTATAAAAATACATTAATTAAATCCACATTTGTTTTTTTTTTGTAATTTTTTTTATTGTATCCCTAGTACACTCCTAAACTTATATTTACGTGACAGTTCAGATCGAAATAGATGTCGAATTTGTTTGGAATTTGGATCATATTCAGTACCAATTCGACCCAAATTCCAACCATATATGACATCAGTTTTGATCCGAATTCTCACGTAAATATAGGTTTAAGAGTGTACTAGGGATATAACAAAACTAATTGCAAAAAAGACAAATGTGAGTTTAAATAATGGATTTTTAAAGTTGAGGAGACACAAAGTGTTATTACAAAAGGAAAGTTTAAGGAGGTAATTGTCAACTTTAAAAATTTAGAGATGCAAAGTGATATCACTGCATTGTTCAGGGGGCAAACTATAATTAACCATAATATTTAATGTAAACTTTGCATAATCACCATGAATAAATCGAGAATTCATAAACTTCATTATATGTGTTATAAATATTGCAAATAATTACTCAAATAATTTATCTATACTCTCTCTCATCTTCCTCTTTTCTCTTGTCTTTTTCTCTCACTAAACTTAATGACTTGGTTACTAATAAAATTCGATAAATTTTTATATTCTAAAACTAGAAATAAAAAATAATTAATTGTTTTTGATAAGAAATACATTTTCTAATAAATATATTTTATATATAAAATATATTTTTCCAAAAAATATTGTTTGTGTAAAAATTCTTTCACCAATTATCAATTCTTTTAGTAAATATATTAAAAATCATGAATTTGAATTCAAATAAATTAAAATTAAACAATTTTTAGAAAGAAAAAAATTTATAAAAAATTAATACTTTTTCGAAAAAGTAATTTATATAAATAAATATTTATTGCAAAATGTATTTTTTATAAAAATAAATAATTATCTTGTAATTTTAAAATATAAAAATCAGATTTTATTAGTTTAGTTAGTGATTAAGTTTCTTGAGAGAAAAACAAGAGATGAGAGAGGAAAGAGGGAGATGAAAGAGAGAGTGTGTGTGTTTAAATAAATTATTTGAGTAATTTATTATAACATTTACAATACGTATAATGAAATTTATGAATTATGAGTTTATTCAGTGTGAATCTGCAAAATTTTCAATAATTTTTTATATAATTAACCGACGTTAACAGATAAGTTAACGGTTTGCTATCGAAACGAGGTCGAAGAATTGACGGAACACAACACATAAGTGCATTAAAGAAATTACATTAACATGATTTAAGCACGTCTAACATTAGGTCCTACACCTCTCAACAAAATTTAAAGAACATCTCTCATGCGTACGAATTCCTTTTTGCAGTCCGCTTCTACATTCGTGTGAGTCTCGTATCTTGTTCTACAATCAAAATTTCTGGAGAGATCCCTTGGTCTTTTTCTTTTCTTTGCACTTGTCATCATCTGAACTAAAGTTACATAACTCCTAAATAAAGAAGGACCCACTCCAACCTCGTCCACTTATCAGATCCAGACCCGTAATCCTCGTGTCTTCATACCTTGTTAAAACCCCCCGCTTAACTTGAAATTTTCTTGTAACTACATGTTAGTTAGAGCTTAGTAGGAATTAATTGCAATCTATTCCCTATAAAGTGGCCGCAATTTCACCATTAATTGGAGATGGAAGATACAGTATTGATTTAATGTGAATTGCTGAGATTACCCCAATACGACTTCTCCAATTCTCTCTCAATTGGAAAGAATTCGGATCCTCAATTTTGTACCAATGAACCCTTTTCACTGCAAAAACCGGTTCGATCCGGACATTTTGAAACTTCGGTTTCAAATCGGACCGGCCCGGTTTTTGCTTTTTTTTTTTTTAAATTTTAAGGTTAAAAATTGATCCTGGACTGGATCGGACCGGACCGAATCCAACTGGTCCGGTCTCCGGTCCGGACGTCGGATAAAAATCCGATCCATTCCGGACCGGATGTAGCGACCCTACTTTTTACACGCTATTTTTATCATGTTAAAATAAAATATAACCATATGGGCCTTGCCCTCGATGACAAGTGGCTACCCACACTTTTATAAATGGTAAAAGATTAAAAGTTCGAGACGAAAACACTAATCGCAACATTCGGCCCCACTTCGTTCTGTTCTTACGAAAAGTAATTGATATTCTCCAATTGCATTCTTCAGTACACCTACTAATTAATATGATCTTCCCTCCGTATCGTAATTCCCCATTTATTCTCCAGCACTATTTTCTTCCAACATTGCATGTGCATATATCCACTTGAAATCAAATTCGTGACCATATTCATTTATCCAAAGATTTCCCTACAAAGGTCGATATGTACGTGGCAAATCTATGTTCTCAACAGCCTCTTTCTCTCACAAGGTATGTCGAGACAGGATTAGACACGTACGTTGAATCATCACTTAATCTCAAGCACATGCGTGCATGTTCCAAACCAACATAATTGGATAACGTTCCAATTAATTACCTTGAGCATACCACTTCAAGTTGAATGCATCCACACATAAATCCTAATTAGAAAGTATACTGTCACGTTATGTCATGTGTGTTGTAACTAGAAATGAAACACTGGTCATGTGGAAGTTAGGGGGTTTGTAACGTGAGGTTGTCCTTAGAAATGGGTGATTAAGACTGGTGGCTAATCTAAGTCCCGAATCGGGATCATGTGGGTCTGGATGTTTTCCAAGGTCTCTTACATGTGGATTTGTTCATTTATGATTTCATGTACATTTGAATGCAAAACAAGTACATGTATATGCTCAGGCATTAACCCAGTATTTTGAAGGATATGATAAGTCACTTTCAACCAATCGCTCTGATTTTGATTATGATGGAAATCGAATGGGGTCTTTCCCATGGAAGTAGATGGTTTTCTATTTGTAGTTGCAGGATTTTTGTGGGGAAATATCTATAGCTGGATTCTAGTTGAGTTATACATAATAAAAGATTCTAATTTAACTGTTTGTTGTCTAATATGTTTTAGAAAAGTTGAATATCATTTGTGATATTATGAGAATTAAACTAAAGGATACGTTACATAATCAAACAAAAAGTCCAGCCTGCCCGCTCCACTTAAACAGTTCGATCAGTCGGCTGAATCAGTCCAAACACGTTCCAGCCCAGTCCAACATAACAGTCCAACTAGTATTATCTCCAAAAATAAACTTCAACCATTTTCAACGTATCTGATATAAAGTTACAGATTGCATTCCTGTAAGTAGGTTTTTTTCTCCCTCCACTTAGGGTTTGTTGTTTCCTCTTCGCGCTTTCGCATTTTCTTTTGTTTTGTTCATTGTTTCTTGCTTGCATTCTTTCTCTAGCATCGTCAAGGACAAATATTGAAGAGAAAGGTTCTCTTCGCAAAAATATCTAAAGTTTACTGGATCCGGATGTTCTTTAATTAGGCTAAATTTGAGAGATCAAATTCCACTCATCTTATCCGTCCATTTAAATTCAATGGTACATGTTTCTTTTATTTTTTTATAGAAAGATTACATTATTTTTACTTGGACTTCTGGGGACTTGGAAATAATTACTCCTTTTTTCTCTCTCTCAATTGTTTAAGATTCTTTTATTTTCTCATATTGTCTCATCTTTTCTTTCCTTTTTGCCATACAAGCACACAAATGTTTCCAATACAAGTGTGTTTAATACAATTGCATTACCATAGGAATATAATTTTAAAGCGAATATGATATTTAGGATCTATTAGATGGTATTTGATTGCATAATTGAAGGAAAATTTTAACATTGCAACCAATTTATTACAAGGTTCAGATAAACCTAGGGTTAGTCTTGTCATAAAGGTTTTTGTTGGGGATAAATATCCATTGATTCATTTGGATGCACCTCTTGGGAAATTGTCTTGTGTCTAAGAGTTGCTACAATTGGAAGTTGCCCTACAAACAAGGCTTGGAGAAGCTGGGAGCTGGAGTCCATCACGCATTCCTTGGTCTCATTTTTTGCCTTGCAGTTGGAAGTTGGTTGGTCGAGCTTCCAATTTAGTAGGGTGATCGGACCACTCTACCCTCAATGAATTGGATATTGACACCAGAAGTCCCGATATCAATTTGATATTAGTCCCAAAATGTTGCTATTATTTACGGTTTTGTATTTACGATATTGCCATCCAAAGATATTAGTCCCCAATCTAGTAATCCATCATTCCTTGTGTGAAGATTGCTAGTATGGTGTTAAACCATAGTTGGTTTTGCTTTGAATATCAACCATAATATTTTATGATTTGCACGTTCTTTTTTTTTAAAGTAATAACTTTTCGTACATAGGTAAGTGTTTGAAAAAAATAACATCCAAGTCTGGAAAAAAAACCATACCAACACATCCCATCTCTTACCGGCCAGGGCGGATCCAGAAAAAAAATCTGGGTGGGACAAACTTTCTATAGATTGGTCAATTTTTTTTTCAAAGACCCACAATTTTAAATTAATACATTAAATTAATCAACTAATTAAAAAATTGAAAATATCCTTTCTATTTTTAACATTTTTCCAAACCTGAATACATTAAAATTCAAACATTCAAAATAAATTTTTACAACCACGACACATCAGTTAAACAACTAATTAACTAAATAATTTAACATAAAAACCACAAATAAAAGTCATTACAATATCATTCTTTTAGACTTTATGTCTTGAAAATATTTCATGATCACTTCATCATCAATGGAATCAAATATATCATGATCTATGTAAGTGACGAGACAATCATTAATCCAATCATTACTCATCGTAGCACGAAGTCTGGTCTTGACAATCTTCATAGCCGAGAATACTCTCTCAACTGTTGCGGCTGCTACCGGCAAAGTTAATGATAACTTAATAAGCAAAAAACCCAAAGGATATGCCTTATCTATTCTCTTCTCAACCATCTTCCTCGCAAGATCAACAATGCCCATCAAATTTGAAAAGTCTGGACTGCTTCTCACATGAGCAATGTAGACATGAAGTTGAACTTCAAGTATTAGAAGTTCATTCTCATTGAACTCCACAGGATAAAAGGTAGCGAATTCACATAATCTCTTTACATCGAATTCGAAGAAGCTCTTACGTGGATCCAAACACGCCATACAGAGGAGTTTAATCCCGCTTGAACTTGTAAAGAAAGTTCCAATAAATTTTTCCATCCTAATTAAAAATTTCCTCCAACTTGTTCACAGATCAACAAGTGTCCTTTGTGATTTATAGTGCACATTATTAAAATCCCACAGTTATCATCAACTTCAACTTCGATTTGTGTGATGTATGGAACATGACTACTTGAGGAATATTTAAATTTTATACACGTTGCTACATGTAAGGGACGAGTGCTGATTTCTAGGTTATTTAAGTGCGTTTTTCCAACTTAAAGTCAATTTGTGTTGAATAGAAATATAGAATGGCTTAAGATCTTATAAATTGTGAGAATTTTCTCAATCTTTCAAACGTGAGAATATTCACAAATTTGAGATCTTTTGGGCACAATAAGTGCAAATATAAATATGGATGGCAGTGTTAATTAAGTCGGTCCCTAAACTATTAAACTCTTACACCATGCTAAAATGTGAGTTTCCAACTAAAAAACAATTGGAATTGAATTTTATGTATAACCCAACACCTTACGGCTCGTGAGAAATGTGGCATGAAAAAACTTAAATTGTGGGGTAATTTAATTTCCGCATCGAAATCAGCAAAATAATTTCTTATGCAGTCGAAATCCACCTAAACATATCCTTACTTGATAATCTTTGGCATTATAATAACTAAAATAAGAGATCACGTTATGTGGGCGACAACTAAAAAGTGAAAGCAAACCTTTGCTTTATCAACGGTCCGTAATTGAGACGTTCCTTCTGCAGTTGTGCACTCTTCCTATCTTGTTCTGAACTGAACCAGAAACACATTTCAAAATTTGTGAATATTAACAATCCTGCAGATAACAGATATTTCAGAAGTTTAAGAAAATTGAGATGAACTATATCAAACAAATAATATGGAAGTTGCATTCAGATGGGATTCAAAGCATCCAAAATATTTAATTCCAAAGTCAAAACAAAAATAAACAAATGCATCCATCATCAAACACCATAAGTCCATAACAGAACCCAACTACGGAAGCATTAATTTTTCAATTTCAGCAACAAAAATCAAAATCTAAAATCACATTTTTATAAACCACATCAACAACAAGGGACTAAGGTCTCTAAAATCCATTTATTAACAAAATGACGAGGCTAAGGTCTCTAAAATAAGCTAGCTCAAGTCATGTTGAGATATCACAAAACTCAAATTAAAGCAATAATAATAAAAACAATAACCATTAACAACTAAATGTGCAGCCAGCAACTCCATTAACAATCTAAGCAAACTCAAAAATGACCAACAAATAAAGTATTAAGTAAAAAAAGAAGAGATGTTTTCAAATAAGAGTACCACTGTACCAAACTGCATGGTCGCACGGATTAGGGGAGGGTGGGAGTGGGAGGCCGGAGGCGTGAGTGGTAGTCGGCTCGACCAAGTGGGAGGAGGCGAGGAAAACAAGTCCGCACAACACGGAGGAGCTGAGGTCTGAGGAGTTGAGGAGGTCCGAAGGAGATCAAAGCCGCATGGAGGAGGGAGTTGAGTTGTTGAGGAGGTGATCAGAGATTTATGGTTAGGGTGTTAGAGAATATGGAGGAGAGGAGGAGGATTGCTGGGCATTTGGGCAGGGAATGGGGAAAAATAATTTGGGGGTATTTTTTTGCAAAATCTGGGTGGGGCAGCTGCCCCACCTGCCCTGGGCGTGGGTCCGCCCCTGCTTACCGGAGAAGCATAGGCATGTATCTAACCGGCCTTGAATGCCAAGAATAAACTTGCCTTTCTTGATGGATGTTTATCAATCCATAATTATGTTAAAACGACTCACGAATACCAAAGTTACGTAGGTGTAATGGTATGGTTTTATCGTGGATCAAAACTTATTTGTTTAGACATAGCCAATAGTGTTTTATACAATAAAATAGCAGCAGAAGCGTCCAACGATTTAAGGTCCGTTTGGTATCAACTCCCACGTAAGAAGTCAGCTCTTCCCCAGAAGCCGCTCCTCCCACCCCCAATGTAGAAATCCGTAGTCATTTGGATTGCGAAAGTAGAAGCTCCTAATCACCAGTCTGGTCACGTCAAAAAATCTTGCAAATATCCTCACTACTGCCTTCTCAAATCGACCCCAATCACCACAACAAATCAACCAACCCAAAAAACCAAACAAATACACCACAAAGGCCAAATCGACAACACCAAATTTTCATTTCCAATGTTGAGTCAATTTGATCCCCAACACACACAAAAAGACAATGAACGACACAAAACACAAACACAAAATCTTTCACGCATATTATTATTATTATTATTATTATTATTATGCATGGAAATATAGACCTAACATCCAAGAGGAGGATGAGGGCGAGGCTGAGAGTGAGGGTGATGTGTACAAGATTTGGGTCCTACAAGGGTTGGGGTGAAAAAATGAGGATGAGAGTGAGGGTAAAGTGGTGGTACAAATCGTAAATAGAGGTTGGTACAAAAGTAATTTTTGGGGAATGCTATGACAATTGGGGGGTAATAACGGGGAGAAGCCCGTGAAGCACCTATTACTCAGCTTTTGGTTTACTGTTGGCATGTGAGAGGGAACTTTCTTGAACTTCTGGGCAGAGTCTAAAAGAGGGTGTGATGATTTGTGCGTGAATGGTTATTTTCTTTGGTGAAAATTTAGCAACGGATGTATGATGTGCTTGATTGAAGATTTGTGTCCAAACTTGGCTGTGATGACCATTTGTCTGAGCATTTGTATTTGTATTTTAACACTCCCCCTCAAGTTGGGTCCAAGATCCCAACTTGTGAAGAATGTTATGGAATTGCTTTTGATCCAATGTCTTGGTGAAGATGTCTGCGAGTTGGTCTTTTCTTTGATCACATGGTACTTCAATTTCTTTTGCTTGGATCTTTTCTATGATGAAATGACAATTTATTTCGATGTGTTTGGTTCGTTCGTGAAACACGAGGTTGGAAGCTATATGTCGAGCGATGTGATTATCACATAACATTTGCATTTGTCCTTGGCATGGACTGTTCATTTTCTTGAGAAGTGGTTTGAACCAAATGAGCTCGTTGGTAGTGGATGTCATAACTCTATATTCTGTTTCAACACTGGATCTTGCCGCAAAATTCTGCTTCTCGCTTCTCCAAGTGACTAGGTTTCCACCAACGAACGTGCAAAAACCAGTGGTGGATTTGAGATTGTGGCTAACTACCCAATATGCATCAGAGTAGCCAATTATTGAATTAGAATTGTTTCTTTTCATCCATATGCCTTGTCCAAGCGTTTTTTCAAATATCTGAGAATTCTATCTACAATGCAAAGATCCTGAGTGTGGGGTGTGATTAGTAGCATATCATACATTGTATTCATGCTATATATCTTTTATTTTACCCCAATTTTGTGCTACTTGAGGGTTTTTTGTTGTATTTCAAGTATTAGGTAATAAAGAAGAGAAGGGAAGAGAAAATGACTAAAACGTAAGAAAAAATGACTTAAATGAAGCAAAATTGAAATGTCTGTCATACACAAGGACTCATCTACAAGAGGGAAGGACATGGATGTAAGCCCAGAGGGACCAAATAACAAAAAAAAAACTTCACACCATCGTGAAGAGTATTTTGGCAATTATATCCAGACACAGACTCAAATGACTGATCAGGATGCACTCCACGTGAAGAATTGAATAACTTAAGCCCTATGCGAGATTTTGGGGTCACATCTGATCCAAAACAACAACATTGAAAGATCCAAATCCGCCAGTGGTAGATCAAATGGGCCAGAACACGACCAAATTTTGTTCGAGTGTGTATTATGTGTTTATGTCTATTCTGGGAATGATTTATTAGTCCCACATCAGGGGATTGTCCCCAGTTGTCTTTTTCAAGTTTATAAATAGAACTCATCTCCCTCCTTTGTAAAACACTCATTGCTTGGTGATCATTCTCTCTACTTGGAGTAAGTATTTCAAGTAAAACTCAAGGTGGAGAGGATGTCACATTGTAATGTGAGTCATGTAAATAAAATTTGGTCCCCCTAAATTTTGCACTTCATTACTCTAATAATAGATATAACATTTAAGCTCCCCCTATAAATAAGGCTAGATGGAAACTATGAGTATGATTCTAGTTAAGTTCAATTTAGTTTCAATTTAAGCCTTATTCTAACATCCATTTACAATATGACATTTAAAATCAATGGACGTGATATATGATTTGCAATGAATATGGTTAATGATTTTCAATGAATTGAATACTAAGGATATGACAATTAAGCATATAAAACTAGATTAGAGCTAATTTAACATGAATTGTATAGATAGGAATTTTATACCAATGTTGAATTCGAATTTAGCTCCAATCTCATTTGGTGATGCAACCGGATTTGAATTTGACTCTTGAGCTCGCCCGGTCACCACCAATTTCCTCTTCAAGCACCTACAAGTGTAGATTTAGGTATCCAAACAACTTTGGGTCCTTGAACATTAGCTTTTGGGATCCAAACCATTTTGGCTTTGGGTTCCCAGACACTTGAGGAACTAGACTTAACAAATAAATGCTTGTCATTTAAGGTAGTATGAGATACATGGTTTTTCAAATGCACATTGTATCCTAAACCATGTTTAGCTAAGGATTGTCTTTGACTACTTAAAAGCATATCAAGCTTTTTTGTTCCTTTTGTGAACATTTCTAGATATTTCCTTATTTGCATATTTGAAGCTCTAAGATCTCAATATTCATCAACAATCGGTGTTTTACTTAGACTAGCAAGTGATGATTCATTTGATTCAAGTCTAGCAACCACCTCATTCTTTTCATTATGATTAATTCAATTTGGCATTTGAGATCATTTATAGTTTTTCTAGCATTTTTGTTCTTTTCACAAATGATCTCATATTGTTTAACTAAATCATGAAATGCATTTTGTAGCTCATCATGTGTATATGATTCATCATTAGCATTAGAGTTAGAGCTAGCACTAGAATATGATTTACTTGAACATGAATTACTTCTAGTGGAATAAGATTTAGAGGAGTTAGAAGCTACCTCACTTTGTTCATCTTCAATGGCCATGAAGCATGAATGTGTAACCTCTCTTCTACTTTGCAAGGAAGAGGATGATGATGATGGAGATGAAGAGTCATCCCAAGTGGCTTTGTGAGCTTCCTCCTTCCTTTCTTTCCTCTTACTCTTCTCCTTTTCTCTTCTCCTCTCTCTTCTCTCATTTTTCTTCTCCCTCTCTTTTCTCTCACTTTCGCTCTCCTCCCTCTCTTTTTCTGGTTCTCTTTTCTCACTTCTTTTACCTCTTCTTTCATTCTTTTCTCCCTTATCCCTCTTGAGGTATTTGAAGAAGTCTTGGGCAAGGACCTCAATGTCCTCTTCTTCCACCCTCCTTGGTTCATCAAAATTTGCATGCAATGCCACCATTGAGTTTTTCTTTGAAGTTTCCTTCTCTCTTCGATGACTCAATTGGAGCTCATAGGCCATGAGATTTCCAATGAGTTCCTCCATCTTCAATTTTGAAAGATCGTGCGATTCTTCAATTGCGACGACCTTGTCTTCCCAATCGTTGCTCAATGACCGGAGGAATTTTCGAGTCATTTCTCCTTCATTTATCCTTCTTCCAAGAATCAAAAGCGAGTTAGTAATATCGGTGAAGCGAGTGTTCATGTCGCTTATGTTCTCACCGATTTGCATAGAAAATATTTCATATTTATGCATGAGGAGACTTATCCTAGTTTCTTTGGTTTTGCTATCACCCTCATGATGCATTTGTAACCTATGCCATATTTCATTTTCACTTTCACATCCCCTAATTCTATTGTATTCTCCCTCATTAAGGCCACAATAGAGAATATTCATAATTTTTGAATTCATTTCAATTTCTTTCATTTGAGGCCTAGATAAAGAATCTAACTCATTTTCATTTGAGGGGATGTATGGAGTTTGAATAAACTTCCAATACTTAAGGTCATTTGATATTAAAAAGATTTTCATTCTATTTTTCCAATAATCATAATTTGACCCATTAAGCAAAGGAGGCCTTGTGGTGCATAAACCCTCTAAGTGATTAGATGTTGAAGCCATGCTAAAATTACGGTAAAGTAATTAAATTTAGCTAACAAGGCTCTGATACCAAATGTAGGATCGTGTGGGTTATGGGTCCACTAATCACTATTAAGCTAATCCCTAACTAATCAAACAATAAACGCAGCGGAAACAAATTTAAAAACAAGTAGGGAAATTAACAGAAAATGCAAACCACAAAGAGACACGACGTTTTTATTGAGGTTCGGCACCCCACCCGGGTCCCAGTCCTCTCTTGTAAGCTCCGCTCGACTCCGCGAGCTCCGCCTACGTCTTCACTATCCACTCCCCGTTCCGGGCCGGGAGAGAACGCCTTTACACCACAAGAAACGCGAACAACCCTCGTTTGCTTGAATTCTTCCTCTCACAATTCGAGAGGGACACTTCGGGCTTTCACCGAAGTCCTTGTTTCTTTTGACAACACTTGTAACTGAGTGAGATTCACTATCTAATTGAGCACACTTTGAGTAGGATGAGTAATTGATCAAGTGTGTGAAGTTTAGGCTTATAGAGTGTAGAAACGGGAGCTTTGAGGATTGAGGTTTCTCTCTAATGTATTGGGACAATTTGAGTTGGAGAGTTGTGTTAACAACATGTCTTGATCCTATATTTATAAGCTCCATAAGATTTCTAGCCGTTTGTACAAGATTTGATTGGGTTTTGTGCAAGATACACAAAGCAGAAAAACGGGCTGCAAATCTGTCCAGAACCGGTCGACCGAAACTACTAAACCGGTCGACCGTTCACTTGATTTCAAGGAGAACGGTCGAACAAAAGAATACTCAATCGGACAAATACGCTAGAACTTAACTCTACTTAAGTTAAACGGTCGAACCAAAGTATGGGGCGGTCGACCGTTTAGGGGATTCGGTTGAGACAAAGGTGAAACGGTCGAACGAAGATGTGTCGACCGATAGCAGGGAATTTTGTTTCTGTTCAACCGGTCGACCGAATCAAGGTCGTCGTTCGACCGGTTACCGAATGTATTTTGGGGTTAAGTTTGTTTTATACGAATACGGCCGTTATAGGAATACGACAAGGAAAACGGCCATATTAAAATCCGGGATCGGTCGACCAAAAAGGTAGAACCGGTCGACCGGTAGAGTTCGGTAAAATCACTGTGGAGAGTCTATTATAAACCGGTCGAACTGAGAACTGGTTCGGTCGACCGGTGCACACAGGAAATCTGGGTTTAGGTTTTAAGTGATTTCCGACTAAGGTTTGGGTGATCTAATGAAGTCCAAATTAGGTGAAATTTTGTGTGTGACTTCTCTAAGGAACCTAGTGTGCATGTGATAAGTTTTTAGCTCTTGTATGCTCAATTTACACATGTTCCTAAGACTCAAAATAAAATCAAGATTACAAGTCTTCATATAGCTTTATTACAAATCTTGACTTGATTTCCTTCCTTCCATGAGTCTTGATCACCTGTAGAGGTTAGCACATGCAATATATATGCAATGCAATATGTGTGCTACTCTACATTACTTATGATTAAGATTAGGTTGATTAAATCATCAAAACATGGATTAAGGCCAAAAAGCCAACAGAAAATTGGTCTGTGGTGGATCTTAAAGGTTTGAGTGGTCGGAATGTCAAGGGAGGGTCTGTGATGATTTTTAGGTGGAGTTTTGAGGTGATGGTCGGCGATGGCCGTCAACGGTGATGATCACCCAAATTCTGAGATCCCGATCAGTGCTCTTGTACCATGAAGAACTTTTTATATGTATTTTATTTATGCTTAAAATTAATAATACAAGATACACGTATATATACGTGATTGTTTGTTGCCTAATACATGAATTAGTTGTTCTGATGTTTTGTGCGTGGATGGTTGTTTCCTTTGGTGAAGATTTAGTAGTGGATGTATGATTTCTTGATTGAAGATTTATGTCCAAACTTAATTGTGATAACCGTTTGTCTGAGCCGTTGTATTTGCATTTTAACACCCCTGCCCTTGGATCACTGCCCCAGTCCCGCCGCCCCAAAGTCACCCTCCCCCAAGTCGTGTCACCTCGTTGTCCCAGCACGGGACTGGTGGAAAAAATGGACTGGTGCGTCTTAGCTCGTTTGGTGGAAAAATGACACTCGTTTTATGTTCTCTCAAATCTGCAGTCTTCCACGCTCTTATGATCCCATTAGGTTCATAATTTGGAAATATGTAAAATACCAAAGTTTTGCTTCTTAAAATCTTCTTTGTAATGAGCCTTGAACAACCTTATTTGAATATCTGAGAAGCGAGTTATGCATAAATTATTGATAATTAGTTGATTGTCTAGTTTCCAAATACGATATGTCTTGACATACTTTTTCACCATCTTATTATCGAAATCTAGGAAGTCTTAAGCGAAACGAATATGTGCTTCTTTCAATTATTTTTCCAACCAATCTAGAATTATCAAATTCTGTTATTTGGATGTGGATGTTATGGATAAAACAAATGACATATGCTGGCAGTCCAGACTTTCCTTATCCGAACTTTCCTATTTGATGTTGATTGCATAATCTGAATTTGCACTTATAATTTGAATATTCAAATACAAAAGTAATATAAAAATGATAAATTATAACACTTATCGCATATCTTAGAGAGAAGTAAATATATATATTTTAAAATGAGTCGGGTTGTTAATTAAGTTGCAACGACCCAACTCGTTTCGACCGAACGACCCGACATGTTGGTGCGTCCCGTGAGGGACTTGTGCGTCCCAACTCGTTTGGTGGGAAAAATGACGCAGCTCGTGGTGGAAAAAAGACCCAACTCTTTTTCTGTTCTCTCAAATCAGCAGTCTTCCACGCCTTTTATGAACTCATAAGATTCATAATTGGGATATATATAAAATACCAAAGTTTTACCTTTTGAAATAGTCTTAGTAACGAGTCTACTCTTTTTTGGATATTGGAGGAGAGAGTTATGCACAAATTATTGATTATCTGTCTATTTTCAAATTTCCAAATACGGTCTGTCTCGACACACTTTTTCACCCTCGTATCATCGGAATTTAGCAAGTCGTAAGAGAAACGAATATGTGCTCATTTCAATTGTCTTTCCAATGAATTTAGAATCATCGAATTCTGTATGTGGATGTTATGAATAAAACAAGTAGCATGTGCTAGCAGTCGAGACTTTCCTTTTCCGAACTTCCATATTTGGTGTTGATTCTATAATCCGAATTTGCACTTACAAATTGAGTATTCAAATACAAAATTAAGATAAAAATGATTAATTATGATACTGATCATATGTGTTAGGGAAAAGTGTATATATATATATATATATATATATATATATATATATATTCAAATGAGTCAGGTTATTAATTAAGTTGCAACGACCCAACTCGTTTCAACCGAACGACCCAACTCGTTTGTTAAAAATAAGCCAACTCCTTTGGTAGAACGACCTTAGGTCTTTAGTGATTTTTACAACTTGTTTATTTTGATTAAATACATCCATGTAACAAGTTGGTTTGTCTCGTCTCAATGTTCGTGTGCGTACAAGTTTATTTGTAATATATTGGTTTGTGATGTTTTCAACTCATTTGTCTTTATTAATTGAAATCTAACAACAGTGTCATTAAGTTGTTTCAAAACATATGATTTTTCATAACGTAAAAATTTCAGAAATGGAACATAAGTTCACTTAAGAAATTAAATTGTACACATATTATTGTTTAACACTAAAAATAATCATTCGTAATTGTATGTGTTGTTAATTAAGTTGTCTCATGTTGGACGAATTATTTTAAGTCTTCGAGAGAAGTGTATATTTTTTTTAAAATGAGTAAAGATTGTTAATTAAGTTACAACGACTCAGCTCGTTGGTGCATCCCATTGTGGGACTGGTGAGTCTCAATGCGAGACTAATGCGTCCCAACTCATTTGGTGGAAAAAACGACGCAGCTCGTTCGGTGGAAAAAACGACAAAACTCCTTTTCTGTTCTTTCAAATGAGTAGTCTTCTATGCCCTTTATGAGCTCATTAGGTGCCTAATTTCTAAATATGTAAAATACCAAAATTTTGCTTCTTGAAATCATCTTTATAATGAGTCTTGAATAAAAAAAATTGGATATCGGAGAGAGTTACACACAAATTATTGATGATATGTTGATTGTCTAATTTCCAAATATAGTCTATCTCGACACACATTTTTCACCATCATATCATCAGAATTTGAGAAGTCTTAAGAGAAACGACTATGTACTACATTCAATTGTCTTTCCAACGGATGTGGAATCATCAAATTCTGTATTTAGATATTATGAATAAAACAAGTGGCATGTGCGAGGAGTCTAGACTTTCGTTATCCGAACTTTCCTATTTGATATTAATTGCATAATCCGAATTTGTACTTATAATTTGAGTATTTAAATAAAAAATAAGAAAATAATGAAGATAAAAATGATAAATCATGATATTTATCACGTATCTTAAAGAGTATATCTAATCTATACAACCCGATCAAGATCATCTAATCATAAAACCTCCCTTCAACCCAAAATAACCTGTAAGTTTCACTTGGCACGCAACAACAATATGCGAAGAACTAGGCCATTGGGGAAGACGCGAAAGGAAGGGAAGTGTCTGCAAGTGATTTTTTGTCCTCTTGTCAGCTTTGCCATTTTGTCCATATTCATAGTTGTCCTCCTGTATATTTGGCTTTGGAATAAATACTGTGAAACCAAAATATTATGGTTACAATACCAAAATACCTTGGTTATAACACAAAATTACCCACTCTACACTATCGATTATATTGTAATACATAGATCACATCACAAAAATAAACCTAGTCATAACAAGAAAATTCTAAAACTATAGCACAAAAATATATAGATTCACCACAAAAATACCATGATCGTAACATGAAAATACACAGATTATAACACAAACATATTTGGATCACACCATCAAATAGTGGCGGACCGACGTTGAAGGGAGGGGGGCAATTGCCCCCCCTCAAATTTGGAAAAAAACCCAATAAAATTTGATATTTACATTCCAGTCCACCAAAATGTTCAAAACCAAGCAATCCCCAATCCAACAAGAAAATGATTAATGGACGCTTGCGTCCGGGACACGCGCTGACGTGGTCAGTTCAGTCAGCAGCAACAGTTATCAAAAGTCAAATGTCTTTTCGTTTTCTGAAATTAATTAAATAACAGATTTATTTTGTGTCACATGCAACTTATACTCTCCCAATGCAACATTACGTTTCCCAAAACAACATTTCGTTTCCTCATGCAGCATTTATTTTCCCAATGCAACTTTTGATTCCCACACGAAAAAACTCACAACATAAAATGGACAGACGAACACATTATTCTGTCCAGAATAAGTTCTGTTTGCTGTCCATAATTAGTTCAAAGTCTGTCCATAATAGGTTGTGTGTCTGTCCATAATAAGTTCAAAGTTTGTCTACAATAAGTTCAAAGTCTGTCCAGAATAAGTTGTGTCTATCCATAATAAGTTCAAAGTCTGTACATAATAAGTTTTGTGTTTGTCCATAATTAGTTTAAAGTCTGGCCGGAATTAGTTTAAAATTTGTCCATAATAAGTTTTGTGTTTGTCCAGAATAAGTTCTGTGTGTGTCCAGAATAAGTTCAAAGTCTGTCCAGAATAAGTTCAAAGTTGTCCAGAATAGGTTGTGTGTCTGTCCAGAATAGATTGTATTTGTCCGGAATAAGTTCAAAGTTTGTCCAGAATAGATTGTGTGTATGTCCAGAATAGGTTGTGTGTTTGTCCATAATAAGTTCAAAGTTTGTCCATAATAAGTGTTTTGTGTTGTCCATAATAAGTTTAAAGTATGTCCATAATAACTTCAAAGTCTGTCCAAAATAAGTTGTGTGTCTGTCCATAATAAGTTCAAAGTTTGTCCATAATAAGTTCAAAGTTTGTCCATAATAAGTTGTGTGTCTGTCCATATTAAGTTCAAAGATTGTCCATAATAAGTTTGTGTTTGTCCATAATAAGTTCAAAGTCTGTCCAGAATAAGTTCAAAGTTTGTCCATAATAAGTTCTGTGTTTGTCCAGAATAAGTTCAAAGTTTGTCCAGAATAAGTTCTATGTGTGTCCATAATAAGTTCAAAGTCTGTCCAGAATAAGTTCAAAGTTTGTCCAGAATAAGTTTTGTGTGTGTCCATAATAAGTTCAAAGTCTGTCCAGAATAAGTTCAAAGCTTGTCCCTAATAAGTTCTGTGTTTGTCAAGAATAAGTTCAAAGTCTGTCCAGAATAAGTTCTGTGTGTGTCCATAATAAGTTCAAAGTCTGTCCAGAATAAGTTCAACATTCTACTTAGTTAAGTTCAAAAAGTAAAAGACATTTGAATTTTGCGTCCGTGTATAAGGATCACAATCCCTAATACAACCCACAATCTCAGTCTCCTCTCCTCTCTTCGGCTCTCCCATCTTCGCCCTCTCCCGGTCTCCCCTCTTCGTCTCTCCCGGTCTCCCCTCTCGTGCTGATCTTGAACTTAATGATTACAGTTTTGGGAGTAACGAATGACTTGTCACGGGCACTCCGGAGAAAAGAGCAAGACTTGATCAATGCCATCAAACTTGTTGAATTGTCAAAGGGTCTGTTGCAGAAGTTAAGAGAAAATTGGTGGGATGATTTGTTTAAGAAAACTTGTGATTTTTGTGTGGAGCAACTAATAGATGTCCCTGACATGGATGGTGTGCTTGCGGTTCAAGGAAGAAAAAAACGTTGACATTGATCGATTACACATCTTCATTACTTCAAGAATGATATTTTTCATGCAGTGATTGATACCCAATTACAAGAGTTTAATGGTCGATTTACAGAGGTTAATAATCAGTTATTTCTATGTATGACGTGTTTGGATCCACGTAAGAACTTCGCAGAATTTGATGTAAAAAAATTGTGTGAATTTGCTACCTTCTACCCCGTGGAGTTCAATGAGAATGACCTTCTAATGCTAGAAAATCAACTGGACATCTACATTGCTCATATGAGAAGCAGTCTAGAATTTTTAGATTTAAGGGGTATAACTGATCTTGCGAGGAAGATGGTTGAGACGAGAATAGATGAAGTTTATCCTTTGGTTTTTTTTGCTCATCAAATTGACTTTAACTTTGCCGGTAGCAACAACAACCGTTGAAAGAGCATTCTCGGCTATGAAGCTTATAAAGACCATACTTCGTTCTACGATGAGTGATGAGTGGATGAATGATTGTCTTGTTACTTACATAGAAAATGATGTATTTGATTCTGTTGATACTGAAGCGATCATTAAACTATTTTAGGACATGAAACCTAGAAGAATGATCTTTTAATGACTTTTGTGTTTTTTTTATGTTAGACCATTATGTTTATTAATCGTTTAGTTCGATTGCCGTGATTTTTTTTTGCCCCCCTATGAAAATTTCCTGGATCCGCCCCTGGCATCAATGATACCACAAACATGCTCAAGTTACACCATGAGAACTACAACATGAGAATTACCATTCATGTCCGGGTTTGCAATATGAGAACTTAATTCTTATACCTTTTCTTCTTTATACAAGCAATTTATATTAGAGTTTGGACCAAAAATAAAAAGAAGCAAAAGTACAAATGTGTTTTCTTGTTAGAGAGGTTAATTTTGTAGAATTTGGGTGTAGATGTTCAACTTGCCAAAATCACAAAATTGAGAAGGAAAAGTGTATATTTTCAAATGAAAGTGGTGCAAAGTGCTTGAGATGTTTATTTAGAACATTAGTTTCGAAGTCTAGCATCTCAAAAGTGGTGTTCGGGACACTTGTTTCCGACATGTCAAAAGTTAACTTGTAATATGCAAAATTTCCAGTGTTCAGTGAAAAGTTGGTCTTGATTACATTTTTTGCGATTTTATGTGATTTTTAGACGGGCAGAAGTTGGACGCTTCCTGTACAAAAAGAAGAAGAAGTTGCATATTACAGGCGCTTAACCAAACACAATTCATTTGGTGTACCTGGTATGTTGATTAACCAACACAAAAAAAGGCTTGACGCTTCCTGTACAAAAAAAAAAGATGTTATAGGCGCTTAACCAACACAATTCATTTGGTGTACCTGGTATGTCAAAAGTAGATACAACATGATAATACGGTACAAACACGACACGATAATACCAGGTATGGGTAGACATGATACTTTATTGAGTCAGATTTGGCTACGGATGGTTGGACACGATACCTTAGTGAGTTGGATTTGCTTATATGGTCTTGGATACAATATACGATAATAGATACGATAAGATAACAAGTACTTGAGTACACGAAAACATGATAATACAAGCTTACATGTTAAAATACCAAATAAACTAACATATTATTTTCTTTAATAAGTGATATTTGAACTTATGTTATTTACAAGAGTACACGTTAAAATACCCAATAAAGCTAACATATTATTTTCTTTAATAAGTGATATTTGAACTTATGTTATTTGATTAAACTTGACTTGGTATATTTAGTTTTATTTTGGTGTATGACTTTATTGCTATGAAGTTTGAAAAACGCAAGCTATTTAATTTAGGTGAAATTTTGGTACAATATGAGTGAAAATGGATTTATTCATTATATAACAAAAGTTCATGTGCATGTTGTTAACATTAGTTTCATGGAAATTCATGTAAAAATCGTGTTTTCATGTATTTTATTGTGTCGTGTTGTTTTGGGTAAGACGACCCAATTAAAAATCGTGTACATAACAAGTAATAACGTGTGCATAAGATATCATATCAAGTAATATATGGGTATGGATATTAATATGTTTTATCTCGTCATATCGGATATGGATAAAAAAAAAATGATATTAATATAAAATATTTACACACGATACGATAGTACACGACATTACACAATTAACAGATAGTATACCCACTTACTTATGGTGATTTGTAAATCATCGAGTCACTAGACTACAAGTCCCAAACAATCTTCACGGTCAAAATTTGGGAGCAAAGTACAATTTAAAACCCCAAAAAAATGGATTAAGCTGGCGCCTAAGTGATTTGCCTAAACTAATGTTTGCAATTCCTTACAGATCCACCTTGAAATTATCCTTTTATAGCAATTGATTAACACCAATTTTCTTTAAGAGACAAGCCAAAAGCACTGTCATTTGTCAAGGCCTTAGCTATTACTTACTCCAAGGAAAGCGCAAATTTCTATACATGTTTGTTGGGGGACTAACCAACTTCTTAGTGGGTATGTGGTCATGTTCTCACAAAGCAAATTAATTAGAATACAAAGCTCCAAAGCATATCTCTTATGAAAAGTAATTAAAAGCGTATTTGAATTGCTGTTAGATTAATTTTAATTAAGTTAAGATATCATCAACTCCACGTATGATTCACAGATTCCACCGTTGATGGTGACATCCCAAAAGATCTCAGTAGCTCGTTCTTATCCACCCTGCAATGCAAAAATATGCTTCCCCTCCAAATCACTGCCCTCTGTTTTTCCTCCCAACTAATCCAATCCAACTTAATATTCCACAACAAATTTCGACCGTCCGTCGGGCCCACAATTATCCAACTACTGCAGATATTTTTTTTCATGGTCCCACATCCACGTGTAATGGGACCCACTGGAAAAATCTCGGACGTAGAATTCCAACCAGGAATGTTATGATGAACGGCCAGATCTTATCTTCCGGTAAACTCAAAGGCCTCTGTCGGGACCATCCCAGACTCCGACAAAACTTCGCATACGTCTTATGTCTCTTGCGGGCTCTATTATTGGATCCGTTACTAGCACGTGGCTTTAAAAGGAAAGCTTAAGCTGTGGTTTTGATAACTAAAATTCCAACTCCGACGAGCTATTGACGAAAATGGCAGCGACGCAAACAATTACATGTGGTGGTTACCAACTCAGGAGAGTGGTTCCGGCAGCTAACCAACCGTTTTCCGTGAACACCGGTTGCATGATCGGTGTTGTCCGATCGAGGAAACAAGGTGTTTTGGTGGGGAGGAGGATGGAGGTGACGGTAGCATCGAGGACCGATGATCGTGTAGAATTGGATGACAATCCGGAAGGGATCATCTCTGGCGAGTGGCCGGAGAATTTCTCTCTTCTTTGCTATGAGGACTTAAGAACGTACTTAGAGCCCCAGATCTTCAAATACAAGGTACACTAGTTGTTGTTAAAGTTGTGTACGTTGCTTTTCAAATAAAATTGGACCGAAGACATATAGAAAATGTTGTCGAAGGGTTTTGTAATTATTCCGAGTAAACTCTGTGTTGCGATCCGTTTCGGTAAGACACGATTCTTTATATTTGTAGATCTAACTTATCTACATAGACGTATGAGACTATTGGACATCTTAAATTTTTACAAGATATCTCAGGTCGAAGTATTGGTGATTAACTATACCTTTTCTTGTCTAGAATATCGTCTACATGGCCTATTTGTAGACACGAAATTGAAGATCATTAGGGAACATAATCCTACATTAGTTGAATAAGATCTCAAGCACCTATATGTTAGAGATCTATCACTTGGTTTTATTTAAGTGGTGGATCAAATAATCTCCATGCAAGATATGCAGTTCTAACGTTTTTGTGTGTGTAGTTTGAGTTTGATCTAAACTAGACTTTGAGATTGAAAGTTTAATCCTAACAATATATACTTAATGATCTCTTGATTTTCTTTTGTGTGAGATACAGACCGAGTTTACGGACTAGGATTTTTATCTGGGTATGTGTTTGGTTTTATGCAGATCAGCACTTCGGATCTACTTGAAGGGGTGATGACAACTACGACGCGAGTGGCTATGGTGGATCAGACACTGGAGGAGATCCACCACCACTTTGAGGTCGTCTCCGGACTTCCCGTTGTTGATCATGAGCTCCGATGTGTCGGTCTTTTGTCTAGAGATAACGTTGACAGAGCCTTGTATGGGGTAACTGAGAGAGGAAAAAAGTGAATGTTATTCTGCTGATATTCATCTGATTGATCCATTAACGATTCATTAAAATTGCATAGTTTGTCTCCACTTGATTTAAGTTGAGAGATCAATCTTTTGCTAATGGAAACATAAACATTACCAATTTAAATTGGTATAAGCACTTCATTCTGAACTTAAATTTGTTCTATTTCAAACAGTTTTGATATAGATATTGTGATTATTCGTTTGCAGTTGAAAACCAAAGTGGCCGAAGTGATGACATGTCCTCCTGCAACACTTTCATCTAAAAAGACTGTTTTAGGTATGCACATCTATAATTACTTTTGTTTGTTAATCAATTGAAATTCAATGTACATTCAATTTTTACATGCCAACCATGTTATCTTCAGATGCTGCTGCTCTCATGCTTAAGTTGAAGATAAATAGCATAGCGATCCTGGACGAAGAGCAACTAGTCATAGGTGAGATCAATAATTGGGTTTGATTATGTTTCGCCTTCTCTAATTCTGAAATATTTATGAACTTTTTATGTAATCATGCAGGTATAGTGAACCACGACGATATTTTCCAGGAGGCAGAGTTCGTAGAGGCGTGAGTAGACTTGATATTTTGTGGATGTAAATAAATATGTACATGTTGTAATGGAGCTGTGATTCCTGTTGTTGTAACAGAACAGTTAATTTCCTTTTGTGGTACTGCATTTATATATGAGCATCTTTTGAAAGTTGAATTCGTAAATTTTCTTTTTCAATTTTCCAGACTCCTTCAGAAGGTCGATTCTTGAAATTATTTAGCATTAGAATTTTTTAGAAAATATTGTTATACTTCATATGTTGGATCGATCTTCCATCTAGGCTAATTTAAGACTCTGAGATCTTCCAGTTGAGCTGTCATGAACACCATATCATCTTTTGAAGCTTGCAATGGTAATTTCTGTCTTTCACTTTCTCAGATTCTTCACAAGACTTGAACAAATTGGGTACAGAAATACGATAAATAGAGTAGAAAGGAATCTGATGAGTTCCTGCAATTCGTTACCAAATCCTAACAATTTATAAGATAAATGCCCTTTCCTAGCATCAATTGCACAAGTAATATGTACAACATGCATGAAGACATTAAATATCCCATGTTGTATAATTCCCTTTTAAGTAACTATAAACCTAGATTAGTAATGAGCCTTCGTAACCTACTATCTTGGTAGTAAAACATTAATCAATGTCTCCGATGAAATGGCGAGATTAAATACAAAGAAAACAAGTTAATACAAGCAATAAGAGAACAACAAATGATTGTTGACAATGTAGATGTCCTAGCGATCGCTCCGCCGCTGTAGATCATACCGTAACCACCATAACCCGGTCCCTCATTGCCGTCACCATAACCTCCACCTGGGCCCACGATACCGCCACCACCATCACCCGAACCTTCACCTGGGCCCACACCGCTACCGCCAATCCCACCAGGTCCCACAGGTGCATCACCACCACCAGAACCTGCACCAGGTCCCATAACTCCACCGTCACCACCGCTGGAACCAGTGCCACCTGGGTTCGATTGGCCACCGCTACCTCCTCTGTAATGAACAACGAGTCTTATTATCATGAATAAATGTAATCATTCAAAGGCTATGACAAAACCTCCTCTGTAATGAACAACGAGTCTTATTATCATGAGTAAATGTAATCATTCAAAGGCTATGACAAAAGAAGTCCGTAAAATTTTAATCAATTGGTCATGGTCAACGGTAAAACACGGTTGAAGATGCAAGCAACATATTATTGCTCAATTTCATCAAAAGAGGGTTATTCTTCAAAACTTGAAGCAACCACTGGGTAAAATAATTAAAACGAGAGACCGTAGATTTGTTTATTATCTTAAAATAAAGCCCAACACATTCTCAAAAGAACAAAGTTATGTAAAGTTCAACAAGACAGTTAACAGGTTACTAACACTTGCAAAAACGAAGAAAAAAAAAGGTTACTAACAAGAAATTTATCCCTAGTGTCTACACAACTTGTGAAAAGGTCAAGCACTAACCTAGATGGAGAACCACCACCACCACTGCCGCCGCCACCGGTACCACCACCGGCACCTCCAACAACACCATTCGACATGACACCAGCATTCCTGGTAAGCTGATCAATCATCGCGGCTGACATAGGCTCGACACTCGCCGCCATCTCATAGGCTCCAATTCCACTCCCCCCACACGCTTTCATCGGTACCCACCCTTTTCGTCACCTCCTTTTTGGTTTCATCTGCTGGGGCAATGAACCTATTTGAAGTATTATCTCACATCTCTCAAAAAGAAGATTTTTTTTTCTAACACTATATGAAATGAAAAGTTGTGTCAACTACTTTCCACTTAAGTACCTAATTTTGCACCAACCAAATTTCACATTACCTGTTGCCTTGACTATTGATGGTCGGTGTCGCACTGCCACCGAGAGCATACATCCCCCATGCGGTGTAGTCATTGTTGACAACGTGCACATAGCCAAACCTAGCGCGGGGCATGCGCTGTACGAGGGCCTCGGCGAAGTGGTTGAAGGCTACGGTGACTTGCATGACTTTATCGACGGGAAAGGAGTCACTGTGGCCAAGGAGCATGACTTTGTCATGGTTGGAGAAGTGGTTGTTTGAGAAGGTGAGGGAGGTGGAGGCAATGGTGGCGTCAATGAGTCCGTCGGCGCAATAGGAGAGGGAGCAGTGGTCAATCCAAATGTGACGGGAGGAATGTATTGAGATGCCATCGCCGTCGGTCCGGCCTCTGTGGGAAACATGGGTTGGCGAGGACCTGAGGATGATGCTCTTGTAGATGAGTTTTTTTTTTTGAAACATGAAATACGGATACAATTTAACTTTTTTAAATATTTCAAAATATCAATAATATTTCGTTAATTATTTATATTTTAGAGGACATCTTATCTGAGAAGATTTCCAAGCTTAAGCTTCTATTGGTTTGTTTAGCCTTACTTTCGTAGATAAATGTAATTTCATATGAAAGCAACCAAAGAGAGACTTCAACTAACCACGGTGGGATATGATAAATTGTAGGGTATATACACTGTTATGCAACATTAAGGACTGCTGACGAATTTTTAAGTTTTTGTAAGGAATTTAAGAAATTTTTAATAACAATTATGTTATATACACCACATACTAATAGAAAGATTTGTTACTTTTCACGTTTATACCTTTTTTTTATGCCTAATGGTTAATTTGTTTATTTGTCCTTGAGAATATTGTTTGATCACTTTGTTAGGATAATCTAATAAACTTTTGTTATTTATAACAGAAAGCTAACTGAGTTGCTAAAAATTGTACAGTGGATTAAGTTATGAAAAGTGGAATGTGTACGAATCAAATTGGTATAGTTTTTGGGTAGCGTAATCAACACTAGACACTATAGGACATAACCAAATGGGCACATCATTTTCAAAGTATTGACCTGGTGCGATGACTGAGTGATTAGTATACAGTCTGGAGTTCAGCTTCTAAATACATCACTAATTAGTATCCCATGACTAGACTTGAAGAAGCAACATCTTATTTGGAATTCAAACTAACAAAAGAATCAATCGAACTAACCTGACTTCTGCATTCCGAGAGGCACACAATGGTGCACATTCACGTTATGTACAATCACATTCGACACGCCTTGGATAGTAATGCATCCATTCCCGGTAATATGAACGTCAACCCCACGTCCATCTATCGTCTTGAAGCTGTTAACTACGAGCTCCTGCTGGAGGTCGATTGTAATAACCTAATCTAAATCTCTTAATTAACTAAACCTAAACCTAATTAACTTAATTAAACCATGTTTAGTGAAGGATGAGGTGGAGAATTGGATAAGAATTGAGAGATGAGGTGTTGGAATAGGATTGGAGGAGATGGAGGTGTTGAGTTTTGAGGTAAATATATATAGGTAGATAAGAATTTAATTGAAAACGTTTTGCTTCTTGTTTTGATTTACCAGAGAGTGAGAGAAGAGTTTAGAGAGAAGAAGAAGAAGAAGGTAAAGAAGAAGAAGAAGAAGGAGAGAAGAAGTGAAGAAAGAGAAGAAGAAGTGAAGTGAAGTGGTGCAAGCTTGGGAGGCGTCTACAAACTCCTTCAAGGTATGCCAAGTCTTCATATTAACTCCCCAAGAGGTGTGGGAGTGTAGAGGACGGCGTTGGTGCCGTTTCTCCGGTGAAAACCCTACTGGACGGAGGTTGAAGACGACTGGTTCGGTCGACCGTTGGGTGTTTCGGTCGACCGAACAGCGTCTAAATGATGCCTGTCCAGCGGGAAGATGTATTGTTCGGTCGACCGGTAGTTGGGTCGGTCGACCGATATTTATAAATATTAACTTTGTTCCCGGAACGGTCGAACGATGTCTGTGAGACAGTCGACCGTTATGCCAAATTTAAGCGGGAAAATAAAGGGTTACATTAGCCGGTCGACCGGTGTTGTTTCGGTCGACCGAACCCAGTAGATAGGTTAGTCAGGCCTTCGGCCGACCGAGTGTGTGTCTCGGTCGACCGAACTGCGCAAGGTCGGTTCGAGCGTTGACCATCTAAACGGTCGACCGCTCTGGATCCGGTCGACCGACCGCGTGCAGTTTTCCTGTAGTGAAGTGCTTGTTGATCCGGTTAACCGGCAGAGTTCCGGTCGACCGAATCCAGTGGGCAGGATTCATGCAGGCATTCTTATCGGTTGAACGGACCCTGGTTCGACCGACAGGATATATATGTATATAAAATGTATAGCATAGACCTTCCAAACGTTCGACTGCTAGATGACTTTTGTTCGACCAATTGGTAGGTATTTCGGTTGGCGTGGTTCGACCGGTAGACTTGTTTGTACAGTACCGTGTACTGTGTGGGGGACCGGTTGACCGGTGTGCTTTTAGCGGTTGACCGATCTGCCGCAGGTTGGTGGATTTATCCACACGCGAGCCGTCGATGTCAGGTCGACTACCGGCTCCGAGGCGACGGTTGATTACCGGTTTTGAGAGCTACGGATTTCACCTTCGACGAAGGCGTATTATTGTACTACCATTTTCCTCTCTTACCGAGCGGGGTGTGAGGGATGTGTACCGTAAACCTTGGGCAGTTTGCGAGGGTTTAGCGGTAGGCCGAGGATGTTTCGGCAGGGTGCGCGCTAGGCGACTCTTGGGGGAGCAGTGGCTGTCGTCTGACCCGAGTTGTGTATTCGGCGGGCTGACTCGCTCCTTGGGTGCGGCGTGTACCGGGGGTTCCTTCCTGCACTTGTTGGGGAGCAGTGGTGTCGACTGACCCTTGTGAGGCAGCGGTGGACTGACTTGACCCTAGTGGCAGGAGTGGTTCAGTGCCGCGGAGGCGGTGAGGGCATTATTGTGGGCCCGAGGCGGATGATCATGTGCATAGCATTGCATTGTCTTTAATTCCTTTTTATATTTTTAGGAGGCTTGGTATACGGGGTTCCTTCAGGGAACTCAGGCATGTTTGTTTGTTTTCATTTCAGGTAGCGAGTAGCATTAGAGTCAGGTGGTGACCGAGGAGAGTGCCCCCGAGATCAGATCCTGTAGTTGTCAGTCTCTTCCTTTTGAGGTGATTACATATTGTATAGCTTTTGTCGTAATCACAGTTAGTTTGTATATTTGACTTCCACGTGGATCATATTTATATTATATATGTTGGTTTGTTTCCCGTGACGTGCCCAGTGTTGATCGTTGACGGTCTTTATTATTGTTTAAATTTTCCGCTGTTTTCGGGTACGTTACAATTTGGTACCAGAGCGTTAATCTCGGCGTACTTGTCCAAAGAAACCACCTTTGAGTTAGGAGTTAGGTCTAGAGGATCATGCATGCACAGATTATATTGATATTGTCTTGTTTTCCTTGGCAGATGCCTCCTAGACGGGGGAAGGCCGTTGCCCATACTCGTGGTGAGAGTGAGACTGCGAGGGATGAGGCTTGGGAGGATGAGCGTCGGACGTTGTTCGATACGGTCGGACGTCTGACAGAGATGTTACAGCAGCAGACGGCACAGACTGGGCAGACGGGGACTGGCGCTATGCATGACCGGTTTATGCGCCAGCATCCGCCTACCTTTCTGGGGCAGTATGACGCAGAGGCTGCGGAGGAATGGATCTTCACGATGCAGAAGATCTTCAGTGCTATTGGTTGTCCTCCAGAGGCGAGAGTGGGCCTGGCTACTTATGTTTTGGGCGGTGCTGCGTCCAACTGGTGGAGGTCCACATCTGCAGTGGTGTTTGCGGACAGAGATGATATAGCCTGGGAGGAGTTCGTTGGCGAGTTCAACGAGCAGTATTTTCCGCAGCATGTCCAGGATGAGAAGAGGGAGGAGTTTCTGAGTCTTCAGCAGGGAGACATGACCCTGGCAGGCTACATCGGAAAGTTCAACGCCCTAGAACGTTACTGTCCCGAGATGTACATCACACAGGAGCAGAGAGCTGGGAAGTTCGTCCGAGGGCTCAGGAAGCAGTTGAGGACGAAGGTGCTGACACATATGCCACGCACATTGGCCGATGCAGTGAAGAGTGCTACTGTTCTCGATTGTGACTACAGAGAGAACTACCAGGATGAGAGGAGGCCATCGGGTAGGTTCTCTGGGCGGCCGGGAGGTCAGACTGGGGGAAATCCGGACAAGAGGCCCCGATTCGAGGAAGCAGGAGCAGCGGTACCACGGCCTGAGCCTTGTGGTACTTGTGGGAGGTTTCACTCCGGGCCGTGCTTCATCCCCAGAGCATGTCATGGTTGTGGCCAGCTGGGCCACTTTATTAGGAGCTGTCCAAGCCGAGGAGCTGGACCGAGCAGACCACCGGGTTTACCAGCACTAGGCAGAGGTGGAGGCGGAGGTAGACCACCTTTCAGACCACAGCAGGGGCAGCACACTGGCAGAGTTTTCACCATCCAGGCAGAGGAGGCTCGGGATGGAGGCGCCGTTGTGGAAGGTACGCTTCTTGTCGCAGGTCAGTAGCTAGGGTGCTCTTTGATTGTGGCGCAACACACTCGTTCATCTCAGAGCGAATTGCGGGAGTGTTGGGCTGTACCCTTGCGATGTTGACTGCCACTTTGGAGGTCAGCACACCCCTGGGTCTGGTGGGCACTGTGGGGAGATTTGTCCCCGGCGCCACGGTTGTTTCGGGAGATCAGGAGTTTCCGGCAGACCTGGTCTTGCTACCGATGGAGGACTTTGATGTCATACTTGGGATGGATTGGCTGTCCCAATATGATGTTCGAGTCTTGTGCCGTGAGAAGAAGATTTTGATCTCGAGGAAGGGTTTGCCTGATATTCAGAAACAGAGGGGGTCACATTATTGTATCTGCCGTGAGAGCTCAGAGGCTATTGCAGCAGGGATGTGCAGCGTTTCTGGCGACACTTGTAGTTGCGGAGGCAGAGTCTCAGAGGCTAGAGGACATAGAGGTGGTGCAGGAGTTCGCGGATGTTTTTCCAGCGGACGATACAGACATTGGAGGACATGCTGAGAGCGTGTACACTTGACTGGGCCGGGCATTGGGATGAGCAATTGCCGCTGATAGAGTTTGCCTACAACAACAGCTACCACTCGAGTATTGGGATGGCACCATATGAGGCATTATACGGGAGACCGTGTAGATCGCCGGTATGCTAGAGTGATGTGGGCGAGAGACAGCTAGTTGGACCTGACATTATCCAGTTGTATTCAGAGAAGGTCGACGTGATTCGGAGACGACTAGCTACAGCATAGAGCAGGCAGAAGAATTATGCTGATACGCAGAGGCGTGAGCTGACTTTTGATGTAGGAGATCATGTCTTCCTGAAGATCTCGCCTTCCAGAGGGGTGATGAGATTCGGGAAGAAGGGGAAGCTGAGTCCGAGGTATGTCAGACCTTTTGAGATATTGGATCGGGTCGGTGAGGTGGCATATAGGATTGCTCTACCACCACAGTTCGCAGGACTTCACAACGTCTTCCATGTTTCTATGCTGAGGAAGTACGTGGCCGATCCAGCTCATGTGATAGAGATATCAGTACCGGAGATCCAGCAGGATTTGTCGTTAGACGAGAGACCAGTTGAGATTGTGGATCAGATGATACATCAGCTCAGGAGGAGAGCGATTCCGATGGTGAAGGTCAGGTGGCAACATCACAGTGTCAGAGAGGCTACCTGTGAGATCGAGGAGGATGTCATGAAGCAGTATCCAGAGTTGTTTCGGTAAGTCAGTTGTTTCGAATTTCGCGGACGAAATTCTTTTAAGGAGAATAGATTGTAATAACCTAATCTAAATCCCTTAATTAACTAAACCTAAACCTAATTAACTTAATTAAACCATGTTTAGTGAAGGATGAGGTGGAGAATTGGATAAGAATTGAGAGATGAGGTGTTGGAATAGGATTGGAGGAGATGGAGGTGTTGAGTTTTGAGGTAAATATATATAGGTAGATAAGAATTTAATTGAAAACGTTTTGCTTCTTGTTTTGATTTACCAGAGAGTGAGAGAAGAGTTTAGAGAGAAGAAGAAGAAGAAGGTAAAGAAGAAGAAGAAGAAGGAGAGAAGAAGTGAAGAAAGAGAAGAAGAAGTGAAGTGAAGTGGTGCAAGCTTGGGAGGCGTCTACAAACTCCTTCAAGGTATGTCAAGTCTTCATATTAACTCCCCAAGAGGTGTGGGAGTGTAGAGGACGGCGTTGGTGTCGTTTCTCCGGTGAAAACCCTACTGGACGGAGGTTGAAGACGACTGGTTCGGTCGACCGTTGGGTGTTTCGGTCGACCGAACAGCGTCTAAATGATGCCTGTCCAGCGGGAAGATGTATTGTTCGGTCGACCGGTAGTTGGGTCGGTCGACCGATATTTATAAATATTAACTTTGTTCCCGGAACGGTCGAACGATGTCTGTGAGACGGTCGACCGTTATGCCAAATTTAAGCGGGAAAATAAAGGGTTACATTAGCCGGTCGACCGGTGTTGTTTCGGTCGACCGAACCCAGTAGATAGGTTAGACAGGCCTTCGGCCGACCGAGTGTGTGTCTCGGTCGACCGAACTGCGCAAGGTCGGTTCGAGCGTTGACCATCTAAACGGTCGACCGCTCTGGATCCGGTCGACCGACCGCGTGCAGTTTTCCTGTAGTGAAGTGCTTGTTGATCCGGTTAACCGGCAGAGTTCCGGTCGACCGAATCCAGTGGGCAGGATTCATGCAGGCATTCTTATCGGTTGAACGGACCCTGGTTCGACCGACAGGATATATATGTATATAAAATGTATAGCATAGACCTTCCAAACGGTCGACTGCTAGATGACTTTTGTTCGACCAATTGGTAGGTATTTCGGTTGGCGTGGTTCGACCGGTAGACTTGTTTGTACAGTACCGTGTACTGTGTGGGGGACCGGTTGACCGGTGTGCTTTTAGCGGTTGACCGATCTGCCGCAGGTTGGTGGATTTATCCACACGCGAGCCGTCGATGTCAGGTCGACTACCGGCTCCGAGGCGACGGTTGATTACCGGCTTTGAGAGCTACGGATTTCACCTTCGACGAAGGCGTATTATTGTACTACCATTTTCCTCTCTTACCGAGCGGGGTGTGAGGGATGTGTACCGTAAACCTTGGGCAGTTTGCGAGGGTTTAGCGGTAGGCCGAGGATGTTTCGGCAGGGTGCGCGCTAGGCGACTCTTGGGGGAGCAGTGGCTGTCGTCTGACCCGAGTTGTGTATTCGGCGGGCTGACTCGCTCCTTGGGTGCGGCGTGTACCGGGGGTTCCTTCCTGCACTTGTTGGGGAGCAGTGGTGTCGACTGACCCTTGTGAGGCAGCGGTGGACTGACTTGACCCTAGTGGCAGGAGTGGTTCAGTGCCGCGGAGGCGGTGAGGGCATTATTGTGGGCCCGAGGCGGATGATCATGTGCATAGCATTGCATTGTCTTTAATTCCTTTTTATATTTTTAGGAGGCTTGGTATACGGGGTTCCTTCAGGGAACTCAGGCATGTTTGTTTGTTTTCATTTCAGGTAGCGAGTAGCATTAGAGTCAGGTGGTGACCGAGGAGAGTGCCCCCGAGATCAGATCCTGTAGTTGTCAGTCTCTTCCTTTTGAGGTGATTACATATTGTATAGCTTTTGTCGTAATCACAGTCAGTTTGTATATTTGACTTCCACGTGGATCATATTTATATTATATATGTTGGTTTGTTTCCCGTGACGTGCCCAGTGTTGACCGTTGACGGTCTTTATTATTGTTTAAATTTTCCGCTGTTTTCGGGTACGTTACATGGATTGTGGTTGAAGCCGAGAATATTATCCACAACGGTTGCTCCTGGATGACACCGAACCGAAGACTCCCGGGGGCCGGATTAGTAGCGTCATCGGTGTTATCCGTGACAACGTAAAACGACCCTCCTTTGCCCCCGGCCGCGTCCCGACCGCACAATCCGCCAACCGCTGTCTATTTTGGAACCAATTCGGGTCGCACCGCCAACAGTCGTCGATTGGGTTGCCCGTGAAACATGTCGACACTAACGCTCTTCGCCTTGATTCTTCGACTTTCCTATAAAACAAACGTTAAAAGAAGGGTCATTTTTGAAAACGATTGATTCTTGAAATTAATAAGAAGGTCACCTGTTAAGGTGCCAAACGACATGTTCGGGGTCAGGAATAGTGGTATTAAGAGGTGGTGGCAAAGCGTGGGATACACAGAAAAGGAGAATAATTGTGACAAAGAACACCATCATGGTATGTTTCTTTTCAGTTTTGTTTGGTGTTAATGGTAAATGGTCAATCGGTATTTATACCAAATTTATCTAATAGCATTCCTAGTCCTATTCTACCTTAGTGTATTATTTCCGTTAGATTGTGTGAAGGTGGAAGGAATTGGAGAAAGGAGGTGATGGGGATGGGTGGGGGGGGGGGGGAGAGGAGAGCAGAGGTGGGCTGCTCTGGCTTGGTTGGAGGGAGAATCGTTGGTGGACTCGTCTTCCATCTTATTCCTTTCTTGTGGGGTTTGGAAAATGGAGGTGATATATAATCTTTGCATGGTTTGATTGTTGGGGAGTGGTAGAGTTGTAGGAAGTAGAAAGTAGGTGGAGAAGTGAAGAGAGGAGGCAATGGACAAGATTTTGTAACTTGGCTTATCTTGATTGCTTTAAGTTTCTTGTTTGGTGATGTTTCTTGGGTTTGGCTTTGTTAAGTGTGTTCAAACTGGAGAAATAGTAGTGTACTAATCAAATCATAATGCCAACTTGCTACTGGAGATCGTAAGATTGGCAATTGCATCTCCTTAATCCAAAGATTCAAAAAATGGTGATGTAAGGTAACAGAAAGATCGTTGGAAATTGACACATGATCTGCAAACGACCATTTTCTATTTAATAATATATAAGACGTACGAATAATTCCAATTTTGTTTTAGTCGAAGATATTTTATTTTATTTATCCTTTCCAATATAAGTGCATTTATCTAAGATTTGTTTTATACATTCCTTAATTAAAATTCAACTAGTTATTAATTTAAACAGGTATAATAGGCACTGATACTATTTGCAATTTTCATTAATAATTCTCTACTTTTTTTTTTTTGAGATTGAAAAAATATATATATTGTTTAACGTTTTTCTTGTAAATGAAAAAATAAATATAAGTCTGGACTTTGGACATGTTCGCACGAGCCTACCCACAACCATTTACAAGAAATTTTTGTAGGAGGTATGTATGATCTTCGTATCATCCTACCTATCCCAACCCCACAATTGATGTGCTGTTTTATCCACCCAAAGATCATGGAAGATTATATATTGTTTTAAGAATGTGCAATTTTTTGTTAGTGTTCTTGTTTGTTAAAGCATAAAGGTTGTGGTGCTTTAATTGATACCATTTCACCGAAGTTGATCGTTGAGAAAATATCATCTTCGATGAATATGGAAATCTGATCTTACAGATGGAAAAGTCTTCTTGTTGTTCTTGGTATAGACAGACGTTCGGGTACAACAAGCGAAGTTTGGACTTTAACGTCCAAAAATAGCAGAAATTTTAAAATTTTAAAAGATATCAACATCATAGCACATGGACCACTAACAATAAGGGAACTACTAAACGTCGCCCCAAAACTACTTAAATCGCCCCTTGAAATTACCAAATTGCCCTTAACAATATATTTAATACCCAAATCGTCCCGTGTCTATAAATAAGGTCTATGGTCTTGTATATTCATAATTTATCAGTAAAAACACCACGAAAATGTCTGGCGAGAGTGATGCATCGGGTGAGGTAAGCCTGGCGCGGGGAAATTTTTGGGCCGAGCGTCTGCATTAGACGCCTCCCCCATGGTGAGGGCGTCTGCGTAGGACGCCCTCCCCATGGGCGAGGCGTCTAACGCAGACGCCTACACAATGGGAGAGGCGTCTTATGTAGACGTCCTCCCCATGGGTAAGGCGTCTGTATTAGACGCCCTTCCCTACGGCAAGGCGTCCTACGCAGACGCCTTACCGTTGGGGAAGGCGTTTAACACAGACGCCCCAGCCATGGGGCAGGCGTCTAATACAGACGCCTGTTTTTTTTTTGATTTTGATTTTGTTTTTTTAATTTCGACTTTATTTTTTAAATTTTTTATTTTCGATTTTATTTTTTATTTTTTTAATTTCGATTTTATTTTTGTAGGTTCCAGATTTCGGTGGTGATGGAGTAGATTACAGTGAGTTATTTCAAACTACACAAATCTTTGAAACAATCGATGAAGCATGTAAATGGGCCAAACAAGTAGCTATCGGAGCTGGGTTTTTTTTGGTCGTGTCGTCGTACAAAACAAGATCAGATAGTCGGATGGATTGTTATTTGAGATGCGACCGGCGAAATCAAATGGAGTCTCGGGATATGGATACTGCACTTCGAAGAAACACCAAAAGAAAGGGTTGCGGTTGCCGTTTCTTAATAAAAGTGGTGGAGCGACGAGATCGTGATGGATGGGTTGTGGTTTATAATAGTGCTCACGGACATCACAACCACAGACTGGCAGTTTATCCAGAGGGTCATCGTCAAATTAGTGGTCTAAGTTCTGGGGCGAAGAAGATTGTTCGTGATATGACAGAGGCGCAAGCAAAACCACGGAACATCTTGAAGGCAGTAAAAGAAAAATTCCCGGAGGACAATCCAAATCAAAGGCATATTTATAATTTCAGAGATTACATGAGGAGGACAAAATCTGAAGATCGGAATCCCGTCCAGCAGTTTCTCTACCAAGCAGTGCAGTGTGAGTACTTACATTGGATTATGGCGGATCCAGAAACTGATGTCGTAACTCACGCTTTTTTGGCACATCCGACGTCAGTCCAGTTGTTGCGGACATATCCTTTCGTTATCTGCATGGATTCGACTTACAAGACGAACAAGTATAAGATGCCTTTGTTCGAAATGATTGGGGTCACACCAGCAAACATGAATTTCCTTATTGGATATGCGATTTTGATGGATGAATCTTACTCCAGTTATTTGTGGGTGATGGAGAAGTTGAGAGATCTGTTATTGGGGATTGTCAGCCCGACTGCAATAATAACAGACCGGGAGTTAGGCCTTATGCGACCAGTGAGAGAGGTTTTTCCTGACTCTGCTCATTTACTCTGCACATGGCACATCAACAAAGACGTATTGAATTACGCATACCACGTATTCGGCAAGAATAAGGAGATGGCAGAGACTTTGAGGCGTGGAAGATGGAGGAAGATCATGCTTTCTACTTCAGAAGCCGAGTATGATAGAGCTGTGTATGCTCTGAAAGATTTGTATAGATCGTGGCCGGCTATCACGGAGTATCTGGACACCACGTGGTTGGTGCATAAAGAAAAGTTTGTGCTGAATTGGACGAACAAAGTCCTTCATTTGGGGAACACCACGAATTGTAGGGTCGAAAGTGCTCATTCGGCTCTAAAAGAGTGGATTTCTACATCGACTGCAGCTCTGGACACTCTTTTCGAGCGCGTCAACGCGGCTACTGAAATGCAGCTGACGAATATTCGAAACTTTCTTGAAGACTCGAGACGGCGAAATTTGACTAATTTCGGACATGCTCTATATCGTCACATAAATGGTAGAGTTTCACATCACTGTTTGCAGTTGTTGAGTCAGGAGGTGAAGAGAATGCAACAGTTAGATGATGAAGTTGAATATCGTTGCGAGTGCGCTTTTCTGACTTCTCATGGGATACCTTGCGCATGTACCATCCGTGGATGTCTTGAATCAGAAAACGGAATTTACTTAGAGCAGATTCATCCGTTCTGGAGGACACTTGTCATTGGGGAAGGAGCCGGGAACGCAGAGTTTGTGTCTCAGGCAGCTCAAGACGCCGAACATTTTCGCAGTCTGGTTGATGAGATTGCAGGAAGTGACCCTACCGTAATTCGATCTGCCTCTCGGGTTTTATTCGAGCAGCTACACCCCGAACATTCGAATTTGAAAGAGCCTGCAGTAAAAACAAAGCTACGAGGTCGACCAAGGGGAAAGTCGACACGACGGGACCCTAGTGCGTTTGAGTATGCAGAGCGAGGTAGTGGTCGATCTTCAGGTAGTGGGAGTAAAGGTCGTGGTCGTTCTTCCGGTAGTGGAAGCAAAGGTCGTGGTCGATCTTCTGGTTCTTCGTCTGTGAGGGGAGGATCAGGTATACCATCCCTATATTTATTATTATTATAATTTTGTTATTTATTTAAGTAAATATGTATCTTTTGTTATTATATGTAACTGTATTTTTTGTTCATATTGTAGTGACTGGGCGGGCTGACGTAGACGACTTCCCATATGGAGATAGAATTCCAGGAATCATTATGCCATTCCTACACCAGTGGAATGATGTACGTGCTGATGGAAACTGTGGATTTCGATGTGTCGCCGATGTTTTCCACGGTGGTGAAGACAATTGGCAACTCGCCCGTCGTTCGATTTCAAATGAGATAGCTGCGAACCCATCTTTTTATGAGCACGTATACTACGACGGTGTGGCGGAGGCTCGTCACCGGATTAATTGGGGCGGGGGACCTTGTGGCGAGAATCACTATATGGAGACGTGGACGGACTTGTTTCCCATTGCAAATTTTTACAAGTGTGCAGTTATGTTCTTCTCTCTCGGAAATGATGGTTCATTGTACCCATGTCTTACAGTTCTACCTTGGGAGAGTCTACCTACCGTGACTAGACCGTGTAGAGAGTTGATTATTGCTCATTTAGGGAGTTACGCTCATTACATTCGTTTGGAATTGAATGAGGGATTCCCCGTACCTCCTATAGCGACTCTGTGGTATCAAATACGAGATGAGAGTGTTATTGGATGGGAGCTGGAGTACCAAAATAGGATAGCATATTGGCAACAATTATGTAATATGTTTTGATATGTTTGTATAATTATGTAATATGTTTTGATATGTTTGTATAATTATGTAATATGTTTTGATATGTTTGTACATTATATAGTGTTGCTTTATTATGTAATATGTTTTGATATGTTTGCTTTATTTGCATTATATATAATAGTACGACAGGTTATCAAACACAAATACAAATAATAAGCGTACAATAGATAAGCAAAACACAAATACAAACAATAAGCGTACGACATGTTAGCAAACACAAACACAAATACAAATAATAAGCGTACAACAGATAAACAAATATAAATGCAAATAGTAAGCGTACCACAGATAAGCAAACACAAATACTAAGCGTACAATAGATAAACAAATATAAATGCAAATAGTAAGAGTACGGTACAACAGATCAGCCTACTCATCATCCGAATCATGGTCGGAGATGCCTAACTGAGTATGCCACGAGTGTATGATCTCATCCAAATCTCCGCATGCAGCTCTGGCATCGTCTGGCAGCTCATCCCTCATCTGCAAGATTGGGTCTACAGCCCGTATCATCTTACCCATCCACTGCACATAACAATAACATTAGCGTACATTAACAAATTATACGGTACAAATAAATATAGATAAAATGAAAAAATTACCAGATCGCCACATGTCCTATCTGGTGGTCGATCTGCTCTCCGGGAGGCACCACGGACGATGATAGGATGTGAGTAACTACCGAACCAATCAAGATAACCTGCATCACACTCGGAGGGGTCGCGACTACGTCTGAAGTCGCCAAGGAACAATCGGCATGATCTCGGAAATGTCCGCCAAGTCGATTCCGCTGTAGAAGCGGGGAACCTGACGTCGTACGTCGCTGCTGTCGCAGACCGCACCGCATGCTCTGGTGTCGGAATGTCAACCGGGATCACCTGAACATATCCTAACTGACGCAAGACCCGATCGGGCATATAAGGCTCTATGATATCCCGATAACGAATAAGACCCATCAATAAAGTCCTCGGGACATCCGCTGCTGGGTCAGGACCATAGGGTAACCACTCCACCTAAAGTTTAACACATTAATAATAATACATCTTAAAATTAAATAAATGGTGTAAAGTTTGATACCTCTGATGCAGTCATCTGATCAAGCCGTGCGCGGATGGAACGCAATCGTCCATCGCTCTTGTCCTCGCTCCGGACAGCCCACATACCCGAACGTGGATGACCCTCGTCGATAATCTTCCGCTCACGATGCGGGCGGAATGCAGGAAAGTACTCGTATATCCACGCCTGCAGCAGCGTAAGACAACCTGCAATCCCAAAAACAATCCGCACGGCTAGCTATCCCAAGCTGCCGGTACAGGTATGCCAACGTCGCTGACCCCCACGAGTACTCACGAACGGTCTCCGGGTCCCTAGCCTCCAGTAGATCGCGTGGTCTGATCCGACAACCACTCTTGTCGACAAACAAGACGGCTCCGAGCATCAAGAATAGGTACGCCGTCAACTGTGTATCATCGTCCCGCGGAGGTCGTGCCCGTCTGCATAGGTCCTCAAGGGAGTCGATGCCGACACCACCACCACTCCATAAAGCTGTATCTCTGGCCAGACCATCAGGTGTGACACCAAGCAACTCTGCCACATAACACCTCAGCTCAGACGTCGACCCCTGAGCACTAACCAGACGACCATCCACAGGAATGCGCAGGATCTGGAAAACATCGTGAAGCATGATCGTCATCTCTCCGAAAGGCATGTGGAAAGTGTTGGTGTCAGGCTGCCACCGCTCCACAAACGCCGAAATCAAAGGCATGTCGAGATAAGGGAACATGCTGTACGGTAAGTGCCCCAAATGCGTGGCACTAATCTCCTCTCTGATATCAGCACTCAGTGTAGACCGCCAACCCTGTAGTGCTGTACAGGCTCTGTGCCGATTCTGGCACTTCAGAACCTTCCGATCCTCTCCGTCCCAGATCCGTCTAGCAATGTGACCCCAGAAACTAGGAATGACGCTCCCATCTAAAGGACCACCAGGCGTCATACTGCTCACGATCCAAGAATCGTCCTGGACCCTCTTCTTCTTCTGAGCGCGGGGATCAACAGTGCATGAGCTCGAATCCCCGGTCGTAAACCTCCCACCCCTACCCTTCCGCACCATCCATCCGGCGGAAGTAGAAGTACCCGCTCGACCACGTCCTCCGCTATAATCCCCCTGCCTCTCCACCTCCGGCCGCACATCATACGGGCCATCATCGTCGCTCTCGTCGTCGAAACTATCCACATGCTCATCATCGAAGGAATCATCCTCCTCCTCACGACGACGTAATGCCTCCCTCTCCCTCCTGACCGAAGCAGATATCCCCCGTCTACGTGGATGACGCGGTGCTGAATCATCCTCTAAAGAACGGAAGGCGTGTAATGGTATCGACTTGCCTCTCCCTCCACTGTGACCCGATGACTATTTATTGAAATTTTAAATACAAATTTGTTAAATTTGTTAAACTAAATTATCATATTTATCAAAATTGTTAAACTAAATCAAAATTTGTTAAACTTAATTATCAAAATTGTTAAACTTAATCAAAATTTGTTAAACTTAATTATCAAAATTGTTAAACTAAATCAAAATTTGTTAAACTAAATTAAAACAATTGTTAAACTAAATCAAAATTTGTTAAAACTAAATATCACAAATGTTAAACTTAATAAGAATTTGTTAAATTAATTTTTTTGATTTATCACTATTTATTAAAGTAATTATGATATTTATTAATTAAAAAAACAAAAAAGGAGGAGGCGTCTGCGAGAGACGCCTCCCGCAAGGTGGAGGCGTCTGTCGGAGACGCCTCCTCCTACGGGGAGACGTCTTCGGAAGACGTCTCCCCCATCGGGGAGACGTCTTCCGCAGACGTCTCCCGCTTCGGGTCGGCGTCCGAGGGAGACGCCCCCCGCATGGGTCGGGCGTCCTCGGAAGCCGCTCCCCCCGAGGGAGACGCCCCCCGCATGGGTCGGGCGTCCTCGGAAGCCGCTCCCCCCATAGGGGGAGCGGCTTCCTCGGACGCCCGCCCCATGCGGGGGGCGTCTCCCTCGGACGCCGACGACTTTTTTTTTTTTTTTAAAAAAACAAATAAATAACGTAATGTTACCTCATACGGGTACACCGGGGGAACTGCTGGCTGCTTCCCTGGCCTCCGAGACATTCGTAATCTTGTGTAGTAGGTATAGGAAGAGAAAGTTTTGAAAAAAGAGTGAAATTGTGAGATATATAAGCAAAAATAGGAGGAAGGGCAATTTGGTAATTTCAAGGGGCGATTTAAGTAATTTTGGGGCGATGTTTAGCAGTTCAGAATAATAATATACATCAAAATGTGCACAATATACAAGAGTTGTCAAATATATGATTACATCAAAATACAACATCAAAAATACATGTAATCATAATAACCTCAAAAGGACAAGATGATCTGATCCCTAAATGTACTCATCCTCAGTCACTACCCGCTCAGTCCTTAAGCAATGCTACGTAATGAGTTGAAAAGACTAAAAAAAGACTTAAAAGCAAGAAAAAAGACTAAGTTGCAAGACTTATGGACTGAGATGTAAAAGAGAGAGACCCGAATGTAAAACCAAAAGGACAATAGAGCAAATGAAGAAACTTCACACCATCATAAGGAGTATTTTGGAAATTGGATTCGGGTCACAACATACACAACCGATTATGGTGCATCAGACATGAAGAAATCAAGTCAGACAACCACACTCCAAATCCACACCGGATCCAGACCATATAGACCGCCAATTGGCGAGCCAAGACCGCTGATTGGCGGTCTGTTTTGCTCCGGATTCGATAAGTTTTAGGCGGATCATGTATTAGAGTGTTTTATGTCAACTTTTAGTAGTGCATTACTCCCGCATCAGGGGATTGTCCCTGATGGTATTTTTCTATGACTATAAATAGAACGCTTCATTCTTCTTTGTATACTACACATTGTTTGGTGACATTCTCTCTATTTGGAGTAAGCCTTGGAGCAAAACTCAAGGTGGAGAAGAATGTTACATGTAATGTGAGTCATGTAAATAAAATAATTTTCTTAGTGAGTTTTATATTGTCTCTTTCAATTTTGCATGTTTAGTTTAATTCGGTTTGTTTTCATTTCTTAATGATTAGCGAGTAGTTACATTCCTATATGGGGTGGATGTAGTGTAGACTATGTGATAGTGACGAGTTTTTTTATTTGTGTCATTTCATATGCTTAATATAGATCTATGCTTGTAGCATGCTTAAACTTGTATTAGATGAGATAATGTCCACACTAGGTACTTATCTCATGCTAGCCTTAGAGTTTATCTTGTTGCTTGTTATGATTTGATGGGAATGACTTGCTATGTATGGATTCATGTTTGGTGCACATTTACATGAATGATTTAGGTTGAATGAAGGATTGATGCTTTAATGGTCACGCTATGTACTTATTGCATGCTTGAGAATCTAAAATACCTCAACTTTATGTGGGATATGCATATTCATGGTTTGCCATGTAGTGTTGTGTATCCTACACTTATATTCTACACTAGCTTCTACTTGTATGTCACACAAACTACATTTGTTTCTAATTGAAAAGAAGACAAACTCTCATACACATACCTACACACCTCCACTCCATGGGATTTAGTTTTATTATTTGTTCATTCTTAGTTTAGTGTAGTGTAATCACATTCTCTTTCTTTTTCCCACTTGCCTTTGAACAAACCACAGTCGACACACCTCCCTGTGGATCGACCCATACTTGCCCCGTCTTCACTGACGGCCGCGCACTTGCGGTTATTTAAAACGTTTAATCAGTCATCTCCCCACACAGGGGTCATATGGTCATAAATCTCATATCATTTGGGCATCCAAAGATACTCACCGAAGGCACATGCGGTCATACGGAGAGTACGCGACACACCCCACTCGTAGCTAAATTAGCATGAGGGTTCGGTGATGGTCGCACACACTTCTGAGTCATCATCAGATCTGATCTCGTGGTCACAATGCCACAATCCGCCAGAAGCGTCACTCTTGTCGGTCATACTCGTTAGTCGTGCCACAGTTAGACGATCATGTTCGCCGGAACAGCATCGGTCGAACATACCTGCCGGAACAACATCGGTCGGTCATCTCCATCACCACACAGGCTAGATGGTCATCTCCATTGCCACACAGACCAACAACACATCTCTGTTGCCACACAGGCAAATAGTCATCTTGCTCCGTAGATCCAATACATATAGATCATGCAAAGGGGAAATATGGTATCACATGTCTACTACCTTGGTCTCAATGCATAGGTCATGGAAACATAATAGTCATAATAGAAATCCACGCGCCAACACGCTCATAAACAAACAATACGATCATGTGCACCAACAGTTGACCAAAAATGGTCATGTGGTCGACCAGTTGGTCGGTAATACAGTTGGTCGTTTGACCAGTGCGGTCGACCAGGTTGTTGCCCCCGGTAAATACCAGTTGGTCGTTTGACCAGTGCGGGTTAGAATATCATATTTACACTACGACCGGTCAACAACACCACAATCAATCGATTGTTCCAATGCAGCAACCTTGTTGCACCTTAGCATCGATGAGGTCTCCGACCTCTGATGACGGGCCATCACCACTCACACACCTTGTGTGAACATCTAGTTGAACTTGGCATACCTTATGGTCGATCGACAAAGCTCCCAACGTCGAAGGTGATCACCACTTTGATTCTTCATATTCCGGCAAACTTGACTTGCCTGGAGCACGAATTTTCACCTTCTGATTTCTTCTCCTTCACACTCTTCTCGACTCCCACCCAACATGATTCTCTCCCGATTCAATGCCTCAAAGAAAACTCACTTCTTTTCTTCTCACACTTTCACTCTTCCTCCTCTTATCAAACTCCTCTCGAAAACGAGGGATATACGTAATAAAAGCTAAGTTTCGACTTCTTTTTACTTCATAACTACGAATCACACCTAAAGTGGAAAACCTTGTCGAACATACCCACCCACGAAAATCTTCCTTAATTTTAGAGGACCGACAAGGGAAATGGTAGATGTACGCTCAAATTGGACGCACTGTTACATTTTTTCTAAGGTTTCAACTTTTAAAGTTTTTGTAGTTCATTTTTCTATTTGTGTCCAACTATAAGTCATCTTACCGAAATGTTTTAATTATTTCAAAATTAGAGAACTATAAAACCTTTTGGAGATATGTAAATGTCGATTCAGGTTTCTCTCATCACCGGTTTGTTAAGTACCATGTTCACCGTGTGTCAAGTACTTTATAAAGTGAGTATTGTTGAGTTGATCATTTTTATTTAGTTGGTTATTAGTAAATCCAATTTTGATATGGTGGTTATGACGTTGTATCTTGGTCTTGTTCGATAACTGAAGATCTTCTGCTTTTTATTTCTCACATTTTCGATTTAATCACCTTATTATTTATTTTTGAATTCTTTTGATGTAGTTGATCACGTTGTTATTTTTGTTTCTCAGAGCAACATGGCCAACCACATCGACAAGTTGAAAAACAAACATAACATGATATTCAACCACATTGAAAAACTGTTAAATATAAATAACATTGTGATCAACCAGGGTCGTCTCGGGAATTTTCGAGGTCATGTGCGAAAATCAACAATGAGGATCTTAAATTTGAAAACTTTTGTCCTCCTAGTTAAATAATAAAAAATTCACTAACTTAGTGCAATATCACTTGAAATTTTTTGTCCTCGTAGCATTCTTTGATGTAAATTTATCAATGTTTATGTGCTATCTATGTGTTAGCACTAATCTTCTTTGCAACCCAATAAGCTCATGCGCATAAATAATTTATCAATGTTTATGTGTTATCTATGTGTTAGCACTAATCTTCTTTGCAACTCAATAAGTTCATGTACATTTTTTTGAGGCCCCTCAAAATGAGGCCCGGAGCATGAGCTCACCCTGCTCCTGCTATGGACCGGGCATGTGATCAACCACATTGTAGATGTTGTAAAGATAAACATTAAGGTGATCAACTATATTGAAATGGTTATGCTTCCAATTTACAAGTTCTTAGTTTAAAGTAAAGGTTTGTGTAAGTTGATAAACACATGCAACATGATAATCAACCACATTGAAAAACTGATAAATAGGAGTAACATGGTGATAATTCACATCATAAAGGTAAGAAACATACATAATAAGGTAATCAGCCATATCGAAAAGTTAACAATTTCCTAATGTAAAAGTAAAAGGTCGTTTTATCGATTTACAATGTTCACATGTAAGAATATAAAGGTCATGTTTTCCTAATTTAAATGTACAGGGGTGTGTGAAATCAATAGAGTCGACAATGGAGGATGTGGACGAAGTCGAGGAGAAGAGGATGTGAATCAAAAAGAAGAAGAAGAGAAGTAGTTGATTTTGTTGTGTTGTTATTAGAATTAATGAATTAATTATCTTATTGGTTACATAATTGAGTCTCTTTATATATAGGGATGGAGACGAATATGGATCCAGTTCACATTTGGTGGATCTGATAGGCTATGCTAGTCTAGAGCAAATGGACTTTATCAGATACAACCCAGTAAGTGTTACATTAGATTAAACAGAGTTTGCTTAGGCTGACCTCGATGCTTTCATATAATATAGCCCAACATCCCCCTTCAAGTTGAAGAGTGGAACTTGAGCAATCCCAACTTGCTTGTTAGATGTTGAAACCGAGGAGAAGATAGGGGCTTGGTGAAGATGTTTGATGTTTGGTCATTGCTAGGGATGTAGGTTGTTTGAATAATACCTTGCTGAATTTTGTCTCTAATCAAATGACAATCGATCTCTATATGCTTTGTTCTCTCATGAAAGACTGAATTTGCTGCTATGTGTAAAGACGATTTGTTGTCAAAACATCAACATAGAGTTGAAGTAATGTATTTGCAATTCGTTCTGTAATGCAAGTACCCATGTCACTTCATAGCATGTATGAGACATCTCAATATTCTGGTTCTGCTGAAGAGCTCATGAGATTAGGGAATTTCCCATGAATACAACATATCCAGTGGTGGATCTTTGTGAGATGGGACAGCTAGCCCAATTTGAATTGCAGAATGATGTGAGATTGGTACTGTTGTTTGTGGGAAGTAAGAGACTTTAACCTATATATTTCTTGATGTACCTCACCACCCTCAATGTTGCTTCTAAATGTCTTCTACCAAGCAGATTCATGAACTGGCTGAGAAAATTGACAGAAAATTTAATCTTTGGCCTGGTGCCAGTGAGATATAATAGTCTTCCAATTAATCTTCTGAATGTTGATGGATCTTTCAGAAGTTCCCCATCATCTTAACCTAGTTTGTTGTTGATTTCAATGGGAATGTCTGATGGCTTTGCTACTTGCATTGTTGTGTCCTTGATGACATTTACTGTATATTTTCTTTGGTTGATATTGATGCCTTTGACATATCTAGCTACTTCCAATCCAACGAAGTACTTTAGTTGACCCAAGTTTTTAATGTGAAGCTTCTTTTTTAGTTCTTCTTTGATTGCTTCTATCTTTTACAGGTCACATGCAATCAAAATTTTGTCAACATAGACCATATCGTTATAAAGTAAATACAGTTTGATTGGGGTTAATGTGATCGCATCTCAAAACACCCATTTTTTGTTTTTTATTCTGATTTGTTTAATATTGAATTATTGATCTTAGAAATTTTTCAAAAATGTACCTAAAGTTTTAGTTACATTTATATAATTTATAATTAATATATTTATATTATTTAATTATTATATAAAAAATGGAATCTAAGATCAAGAGATCTGAGGAGCGATCGAGATGGCAGAAGGCGGAGACACCACAACCAGCGAACAACCGAGCTCATACCACATTCATCATAACGACAATCTCGATATAATTCTCGTATCCAAAGTGCTTACCGGAGATAATTACCCGATTTGGGAAAAGAACGTGAAAAGGACTTTAAATGCTAAACAAAAATTATGGTTCATCACTGGAACCCTAAAACGGCCATGTAGGAAGAAATCACCCATTGAATGTGACATATGGGAGAGGGCAAACGATATGGTCTTATCTTGGATCATACCACATTCATCATAACGATCACATTAACCCAGATATGCAGCCGCAGCGGGTCACGATGCGAGTCGCATTCAAGATATGAGATGCACATCTCCACTGCATCTCGCATCTCCCCCGCATCAGCATACGCAGCCGCATTCCTGAACAGTGGTTGAGAGTGTGGTTTTAGTGGCTCCACAAAATTTGTAACCGCCGGAATCCAAAAGAAAATCTACTTTTTAAATCATTTTTTGTCAATTCAAGGTAATATAAGATAAGCCCCCAAAAAATTGAATGCACAAAAAAAAAAGAACATTGCATCGTCCCGTCCCAATCGGGCATGTGTGTGTTTGTGTGTGTGCTCCATTCTCTTCTCCTTTCCCTCTCTCTACCCTTCATATGGGCAACTTTTTCCAGAATATGACAAGTCGTATTTAATGCTTCCCCCACATATATTTGGGTAATCCTAAACTCTCCAACAATGTACTAATCATATCGGATAATGTTCGATGTTTTCGTTCAGCAATTACATTAGATTGGGGAGAATATGACATTGTTACCTAAGAACAATGTCAGAACTCTAACAAACTTGTTCAAATAGGTTTGACGTATATTCACGATCGTTTCTGTTTAGTTTGAGTCACTGCTTCATTCTTAAAAATAAGGAATTTAAACAATACTTCATTCTTACTTTTTAGAAAGTATACGTAACAATATTTAAAACTATCATCAATAAACATGATCCATAATTAACATGCCATTAAATTCTCAAGTATCAGTATGAACTTTAAAAAATCAGTTTCCTAGACACAATATGGAAATGTTTCTTAGGTTGCTTAGCCTGTACACACACTTGACATTTTTATTCTCAGTGACATACTTTGGAATCATGTTAAATTCAACATTCTTTTCAAACATTGATAGTTCACATGTCCTCAACGTCCATGCCATACATCACAAGACTCAATAGAATAAACATGAGAAAAATGTTCATTATGCACACAAATAGCATTACGATTATCAAATGCAGGTTCAACATGAAGTTAATGACCTCTACTAGACAAGTACACATTGCCAATAAAAATACCAAAATAAGTTATTACAATTTTATTACACTTAAAAGTCATTTCATAGCCCTCAACTACCAACATGGACCACTAAGAATATTACGACGAACGGCCGACACATGATGCGCCATGTGTAGTGAAAGAACTCTCCCTGAAGGTGACATCAGATCTACATGTCCAACACCAAGCACCCTCAAAATGTTTCCATTCGCCATCGTCACAATATTCCCATCAACATGCTAGTAAGAGACAAAAATTGATTTATCAGCACATACATGCACATTAGCCTCAGTGTCAACCAACCACTCATATGGTTCATAAATGGAAAAAGGCTTGAGGATCAACTAAAACAAACTTACTTTTGGTCTCCTCCACAACTATCAATACATTGAACAGTGGAGTTGAATCAGTGCCACTTTGTTGGCCTTTAGCTTTCTTAATTTGAAGGAAAATCCTTAGCCCAACGCCCAAGTTGTCCACAATTATAACAGGTTTTGTTCTTTGGCCTTTTCTGGATTTTGGCATTAGGTTTTGCTTTGTTGAGTTGATGTGATTTTTATTTATTATTTGGCTTATAGGATCTGATTTTTCTTTTAGTTGAAACTCAACATTTTTCACCACGATGTAACTCCTCAATTGCATGGCAGCCATGAGATCACCCATAATTAATTTTCCTTTATTGTGCATAAGAGACATACCAAAGTCCTCACATTAACGAGGGAAGTTCTCAACGATGGACATCCCCTGAAACTTCTCCAAAATTTCATCTCGGCATCTTTCAAGCCATGAATTAGAATCGTGGCCAAGTGGGCATGTTCGGTTACAAACTTTCTCGAAACCATTTGGCGTGTGTCGTCAATTTGAAGATTTTTGAGCCAAACTTGATATTATTATTAAAAATATAAATAACTTACATAACAATGAGGAACATATGTCCATTAACATTTCGAGTAAAAACCATACAAAGCGAATGAACATAACCATAATGACAAAACAATGAAAAATAGATGCAGATTAGGATTGGAAAAAACAACGACGAGCCGTCTTTTTCAGACTCCCATTAGAGAAATTATTGCTTAGTGCAAGCATTTTCTCCAAGAATAGAACGATCATAATGTCTTTGTCGGTGCACTCTGACTGTAGACAAACAACGAGAATGGAGCGATACATACACGACGATAACTTGAAAACGATGAAGAGAATGGAGATGATGGTTATTCCTGAAATCCGTAGGGCAATAGAAAACCATATATCTGAAATTGAGAACGTGAACTTGTATATTCACACAATTCGTAACCACCCGAATAATTGAGAACATGGTCTTAGTGGCTCCACAAAATTTGTAATCATCAAAATAAAATAAAAAATCTTCTTTTTAAATCAATTCTTTGTTAAAAGCAATAGAAGATAAGCTCCTAAAAAATTGAATGCACGAGAAAGATAACACACAATTTGTGTGTATGTGTTGGTCCATTCTCTCCTCTCCCTCTATCTATAATGGTATGAGTAGTCTAGGTATATAATTTTTTCTCCACTTCCAAAATTCCCTAACGTTAAAGTGGTGAAGAGAAACTCATGATCTAACTTTGTAATTCATCGTTGGATTTCAATTTAAAATTAAATGAGTTTAACCTCAATATTCAATAATCCAACATGTATTTTTTCTCTTCACCCACACCAATTTGAAGAGAGATAAAAGCCTGTAAGTTCAATTAGTACATGTAATAATTATAGGGGTTATGTTAGTGTAGTCTGATGAGTTTTTTTATTTTTAAAGATGTGTAGTCTGATGTTTAGACTCACATGGTCGAGTTGTGTAAATAGAGGTGATGTGGGTTAGCGGTTGAAAACGGGTAAGTGGTGCATGGATCAGATTGGATCCGATTCTCGTATCCCAAATCCTGGTTTTAATAAAAACCGATGAGGAATTGAGGACCATGAGGTCCTGCAAAGTTAGTTACAGAGCATCTTTTGTTTTGTGACTTTGATTATTTAGTAATTGCAGAAAAGGCAGTTACACTTGAGGAACTACTGGTAGAGCCACGTACAGTTGCTCTGCATGCCGTAGTGCATTTAAGGTTACGGAATGTAAAACAAATAAGTAATGTCACATCCACGTGTAATGTCTAATGCAGTTGTTTAGTGTGTGGAATCATATCCTTAGAATTTATGATCGAACCCTCAAGGAGCACAAAAAGTATAACTTCGGTATCCGATTTTGGATCACCTTCAATTCGAAACCCCAAAGGTTATCCGACTTTATGTCATAAGATCTGCACCTTCCTATCAATTCTTTTCAGATAATTTTAATCTTAATCACTTATTTCTAAAATAGAGACTCGTTCTTATATTTTAAATGGCCAATCGTAGGGCTGCATTCATGTCTATTTGGAAAGCATATTATGCTTTGAAAACTAAAATAGGCGATTTTTTTGTTGTTGCAAAAACTCGATATTTTATTTTTCCGACCCGAAGAGCATAAATAACAGGGGGTCGTCCCCCGACGACCAGCCACGGGGGGCGACGACCTGGTCGTCACTGTTCACGCATGTATGTGTTTTTTTGTTTTGATTTTTTAAATTTAGTTTTAATGTTTTTTAAATTTTTAGTTTTTTAAAAATATGTTTTCTAATTTTTAATTTTTTTTAAATTTTTTGTCCTCATCGACCCCGAAATTATCTGGATGAGAGAGATAAGTTGTGGTGGATTATGGTTAAGAGGTGAATAGTATAGGAAAGATAAAAAAGTGAGTTAGGGAGAGAAAAAGTTGACGTGGATGAAAGAAAAAATTGACGTGGATGAAATAAAAAGTTGACGTGAAAGAAAGAGAAAGCTCATTATCAGGTCGTCTAGGATCATGATTATAGATGATTTAAGAAGGAAATGTTTTAAAAATTATTTTAATTTGGCGTTGCCTCATGGACCTCAAGATTCAACAACTTAACTAAAGGTTAGCTTCGAAATTTGGAGTCCCAGATCACGAGGGAGTTGCTTTAAAGTTTAGAGAATTGGGTGAAGTAGATCAAACAGTGCATGCACTTGAAAATCCAAATATTAATTAGTGGTTAAGATGGTGAGTGGCGAGATTGCTTTCAAACAGGTGTTATCGATCACCAAATTAATGACCTTTTCATCCTAACGGCCTCCTTTGTCATATTTTGGATTTGCCTCTTTATTTCGTGTTATTTCTGAACATGGGTTTTTGACTTTTTGACTTGTGATTATTCTTGTTTACTCTACTCTGTCAAGTTATAGATTGATCTATTGAACCATTTTTACTTGATACTGGTGGTCTCTTCTATCACAGTAAATGTGGGATTGTTGAAATGCACCAAGATTTGTCATTTACAGTTAATATTTGAGATACGATCTTCATTACAAAGATTGAGAGTATGTGTGTTAGTATAAGTATGCATTAATATAACAATGAAGGATACTTTTCCGTAAATGGGGGTTTCCTATACTATAAAACCAATTGGAACTTTTGTTCTTAGATATATACCTTTCATTATCCGTGAAGGTAGATATGGCGGCTGTGATGACTTTGTGTGAAGGACATTCAAAATTCCTTCCAAAGCTGTCCTTTTCATTCGAACATTTGGGTTTCGGAACATTGGATATCTGTTATCCGAAATCAAATTTGCACATGTTTAATTGGAAAAGAGAAGCTAATTTACTAGCTTTTTGGGTAAAGTACATAATTCCAAACTTTACGAGCCCGTGCACAGAACCGGTTCATCTGCTTTTGCGTGGCTAGAGATCCGGTTGACTTCGTCGGACCTTTGCACGTAAGATTGCCTTTAAATTTAAGGTAAATCTCTTAGAGCTAATTTTTTTTTGAAGATCCATTGTTTTTGAAATGTAAGTGCTCTTTATTCTAGCATGAATCTAGTATTTGGTGGGTGCACTAAATATATAGAAATTAATTAGAATTAGGTTTAGAGAGGTAGGTTACATACGTCTTTGCTAAGTCATTGATGCGTCGTCAATTTGAAGATTTTCGAGCCAAACTTGACGGTGTTGTTAAAAATATAAATAACATACATAACAGTGAGGAACATATGTCGATTAGCTTTCCGAGTAAAATTCATACAAAGACAATGAACATAACCACAAGAACAAAACAACGAAAAAAAGATGCAGGTTAGGATCAGAAAACACCTCGACCGAGCCACCATTTCAAATACCCTTTTGAGAAATTATCGCCCGACGTACCAGTACAATTAGTGCAGACGCTTTCTACAAGGATAGAATGACCGCAAAATCTTTGTTAGCGCACTTTGACTGTAGACGAACCATGAGAACAAATTGAGACCCGCACGACGATCACTTGAGAACGATGAAAAGAAGGGAGATGATTATTTTTGAAATCCGTAGCACAATAGAAAACTATATATCCCGAATTGAGAACGTGGACTTTATATTCACAAAAATTGCAACTGCCCAATTGGTTGAGCGCACGGTTAAAAATTGTAGGATGTGGATTTCGATGCGGTGAGGCACAACATCGGACATATGCGGGATGCAGATGCAATGTGCATATGCAGTTTGCGATTCGATAATTAAATAATATAATATATATATTAATTATAAATTATATACATGTAATTAAAAATAAAGATATATTTTGAATAATTTCCAAGATTAATAATTCAACATTAAAAAAATTAGAATAAAAAACAAAAAAAGTGTGTTTTGAGATGTGGCCGTATCGACTCACATATGTTGCCGCATCGAGGAGATGCAATGCACATCTCCCCCACATCCTCATATACGGCCGCATCGGGTAGCATTCCCAAATAGTGGTTGAGATTGTAGTCTTAGTGGCTCCACAAAATTTGTAACCGTCGAAATAAAAAAATCTTCTTTTAAAATCATTTTTTTGTAAAATTAAGGCTATATAAGATAAGCCCCAAACAATTGAATACCCACTTGAAAGAGAATACCACATCATCCCGTCCCACCAGACCGAGCATGTGTGTCTCTTTGTGTGTGTGCTCCATTCTCTTTTCCTTTCCCTCTCTCTACCACTCATCGGGGTATGGGAAGCCTAGGTATATAAACTTTTCTCCACTTCCTAAATTCCTTAATGTGGGACTAAAGTGAGGGAGAGAATCCCATGATTCAACTGTAAATTCAACGTTGGATTTTAATTAAATATTAAATCGGTTTATCCCAGTATTGAATAGTCCAGATGTACCCTTCAAGTACCTTATCTAAAGTCTCCCAATGAGTATGATCATGACAACTTGTTTATCTGCTTAGCTTTCTCACTGAGAAAGAAATATCAGGTCATGTGCAATTTGAGATATATATCAAGCTACTTATGATTTGAGAATATCTCAGCTATTGATTAGTAATATAGCATACAACGTACTCATATGTTACTCAATATTTGTGCTAATTGGGTTGTTGTTTCATGCATTTCATGGTTTAGGTAATGAAGAAGAGAAATGAAGAAAAAATGACCCAAATGCAAGAAAAAATGTCTGATTTGGAAGCCTTTTGGACTCGTTTGTAATGGTTAAGCACCTTATTCAAACCTTAAGGGACCCGATCGTAAAGAAAATGTCTTGATTATTAAATCTTCATAATCTCAAGAGACTGTGGAGAAATTCTACAATTAAGATCTAATCAATTTGAGCCAATAGACCAGGGCTTCACCTGATGTGTATCAAAGAATTCTTAACCCGTTGGAGAAATCCCAAACGGATATGGCTTCTCGGAACCGCCACTGACGGATTTTATTTACCAGTGGCAGATGACAAGGATCTGTTTTGCCTCGAATTTCTCGAACGGGTCGGGTATTCTGGTAGGAGCACTCTGGATTATCTAGATCTGATTTGTAGTCTTCAGATTGGCGCATAGATTAATCCAGACATTCTAATCTTCTATAAATAACCTTGTCACCCTTACATTTTCCTTCTTCTTCCATTTTCTCCTCCTTAGAGTAAGTTTATTTCTTGCTTAGTAGAGTAGTAGAAGAGAGAAGAAAACCACCATTAGTAATCTTCTTTCATTAATCAAAGGTTGGTTGTTGTTATTTACATTCTTGTCTTGATTAAATTTGGTTTTCTTTACTTGTTCATGTGTTGTTTTTACTTTGCTATTTTCTTTTTTAATGAGATGGTTATTAAGCAATCCAACCCCATTGGGGGTGGAAGATGATGTGAAGTGTTGATGTAGTTAGATTTATCATTTTTATGAGTTTCTCTTTCTTGCCTGTGATGTGTTAATAGTCCTATTTGATGTTTAGCACATGCTTTGGTTAGTGGATCCACTTAATGAGGAATGATGATGTGAGGATAAGATTTCAATGGATAAAAGTATAATTAGGGCTGTAAATGGGCGGTTCGTGGACGGTTATAGGGCTTACCCATGAACCTACCCACCTAATTAAACGGTTCGCGGTTCGGTTAGAAACCAATTTATTTTTACCTCTACCCATGAACCTACCCGCCAAATTTAATTAATCAGTTTTGGGCGGTTAAATGGATAAAAACATGTCAAATGGTCTATATAGTTACAATAATTTCCATAATGAAATATATCTATATTTCGATAGTATAATATAAACAACTTTAACAAACAGGAAATACTAACCAAATTTTCACAAAAAACATGTGCACTGGCAGCCAAACAAAGAACAAACTTGGAGCACAACTATGATGACAAATCCATTTGCAACTAAATAGCATATTACTATATAGACAGACCATAACCAAGCTTCCAACGGGAGTAAAATAAGAGGCATTGACAAAACAAAGTAGAGATAAATGGCACCACAACAGGCAAAATAAAGGGCATCAGTGCTCTCAAATTGAGGTCTATAGTTGTCAAAATAATACAAAGTTGGAGTATTTTTAGAACATATCGACATCGTTAATAGTCACTCCTTCCGCCATAACTTCAAGTTTACCATCATCCAAATCCGTTATTGTGCCAAGTTTTGCGTCAACAACTTTAACACCTACATGCACAGAGAGAAAGTAAAATCACACATTACATCTAGTAATAAGATAATAAAACAACATGAAACAATCGTGATTTGATAAAATTTAGATTACCCTCAAATTTCTTTCGAATCCAATCTTGTGAGCATATAAGTGTAGGATTTCGTGTCCCCATGTATGTATATATTTTAAAAAATTTAATACAACATACAAGATCGATTTCATACTTTCAACAATTTTATGTACATTACTTTGTGTTTATTCTAATATCATGAAATCCTACATATATTAAAATAAATCACAAAGAGAAAATCATACCCAAAAGGTTCTCTAAAACATTTCGAAGATCCGGAGTCGGGTTGCCCGTTGAATCGCCCGCCGATTCGCCTCCAAGTGTTCACAAACTCTAAACAAGATTAGAGAGAAATGAGCTAGCCAATCAATCTCTAATTAGGCTTAGAATCTAGCTAATAACCTCTCTTTAAGATTCTTAGATTTCTATCTCTAAAACTTAAATTAATTAAGAGATTTTCGTGGTGATTAAGGGAGAGATTAATGAGAGAAAGAATTTTTGCATTAACATAAACAAGTAGGATGAGGGTTCCTTTTATAGGCTCCCAAAACATCATCATCAAGAACTATTCTTTAGTCGTGATCTCTTGCTTATTCTCTTCTAAAATTAATCTCAAACTGCCACATAAGCATCCTAAAAAACATTTAATTAAATCCGGAATTAATCCAACCCATGATCTAATTATTCTCTTAGTAATTCAGGCAAAAATCACATTGTTCGATTGACCGAGAATTTTTCTCGGTTAACCGAACCATTCGATTATAACACGTGTTCGGTGGACCGTGAGCTAGACGGTCGACCGAATTTGCATGAGAAAATTTCTCTGGAATAATTCGGATGAACCACGTATTCCCTTCGGTTGACCGTTGTCCCGTCAAAATTTCTCCTGGCAAACATTCATCGGACGACCGTGTCTCCTTCGGTTTACCGAAAATATTCTTTCTCGGTTGACCGTTCACGCTCGGTTAACCGAACCCAATTGTCCAGGCACTCCAGACAATTTTGGTCAACCAATTGTGTTTACATGTTCCCCATTCGGTTAACCGACCCGAAGATTCCCCAGTCAACCGAACCCTTAACGGTTCACCGTGTTTGGCCCTGATTTTGCGTTTGTCAAATTTTGGATATATTTCCAACAAAATTTGATCTTTTGGGATTTTTAGAAAATTCATATCTTATATAATATATTATCCTATGTAATATTAAATTATTACACCTCATAATATACACACCTCATATGAATATATTATGATTCTAATTATGGCAATTCTCACGACATATTGATTTTATTCGTTCACCACGTGTGTCCATTTTTCACATGAAACCCGACACATCATATGAACTCAAAATCAAGCTTCTTGTTTCCCAGTTTTGTGGTGTGTCCTATAGGAGGATCTAAGCTAAATTGGCAGCGATATTTAACACTTAATATCTCAAACTATAAGCGGTATCTGGCTACACATTATAGTTACCCAATTAGCATATATGTCTTTGTTCCACCTAAACCAAAACACAATCCATTTAGTGATGTAAGTGCACCACTTGTGTCTGTCCCATGCCTCATGATATTAAGAATATATACAAAGTAGAAATGTGTCACCTTTGTATTATATTCATTTCTTGATCTCTTTAAGCTAATTATAACTATGTAACTTAACTCAAGTTACATTGTGCACATTATAATTTTGCTTTATTAAGGGGCCCACTAATATCATCACTAAATTAAGAGGGGCAATGATAATCGTTTGACTAGCTATCTTTTCCAGCACAAGTCAAGTTCAACCAACTATTATCTTTATCACTATACTCATTGATAGCTTTTTACAATAACCAAATTAAGCACTTCTTGAGTGAAAAGATATGTCTCATATCTTAGGATCCAAGACACAATAAAACATTAATGACATGAAACACAATTCCATAATGTTTTACTTGTTAGGTCTATTCAATATATAAAAGTAATCTTTTTCTCTTTTATATACTCGTGTAGTCAATTATTTGTAGAGCTACAATAATCGATGACCAACACGACAATCTTATCTCGGTAATTAATGTTTCATGTTAATTATCATGATTGTGAATAACTTTTGATTTATGTAAGCCATTATCTTTTAGAGCTCTATGGTTAAGGACCAATCACCTCTTCCTTAACACTTCCAAAAGACGAATACCATAATCAAGGAACAAAATGTTTGCACATCCAATTCATAATAATTGACATACAAGAGTAAAACTTTTAGAACACATTCCTTTCAATAAGTGCTTCAACTGTAGTCGCATGCATTGAACTTCTTGATCGACTTATCACTCTACGTCCGGTGCTAAAAGCCGACTCAAATGCTACAGTGGATACCAAAATAGACAATATGTCACGTGCCATTTTGCTCATGATTGATATGTTTTAATGAAACCGCAAGTGCACGGCCGCGTTGAAGCGGTGGGAAATACGAGTCGATCCACAGAGAGGTGTGTCGACTTTTGGTTTGTGCGAAGGCGAGTGGGAAAGAAAGGAGAGAAAGATTGATTACACTAAACTATACTAATCTAATCTAGTAAACTAGAAAGGCTGAAATGAAATCACAAAACAAACTAAACTAAGCAACTAATATAGGAAGATAGAACTCAGGAATGGAAAACCCCTAATGCGTGGAGTGTGTGTGTGTGTGCACATGAAATAAGTGTGGTGAATGCATACAAGAAGCTCAAGTTTAGTTAGTGTTTGTTAATGCAAAAGAAGTACCTAATGGCAAGACCTATCATTTACAACACTAACCTAGGTGAATAATATGAGCAATGCAAGGTTGTTATTAAGAACATAACGAGCATGGAATGTACCTAACTATGGCAGAAACCATCAAGTAATGTTATTATTAATTCAAGCAAGCATACTAATATCTCTCACAAACAATAATATCTAGTATTCATATCATCTACATAACACGTAAACACATCTACTCCACCCCTAAAGGGGATGGAACTACTCACACATATTTAAACTAACATTTATACTAAGGAAAGAAGACATGCTTAAACTAATTATAGAAAGACTAAACAAGAAGTTAACTAAAATACATAACACAAACACAAACATGCAAGCATATTAAAGGAAATTAAACTAAGCAAGAAACAACATACTAATGGAAAACATCTATTATTAACTCACTCAATTACAAGTAGCCTCTTTCCCCACCAGAGTTTTGCTTCAAAGCTTCACTCTTAGTAGAGAAGATGGCCACCAAGAGAGGAGGGAGAGTTCTATTTATAGCCATAGAAAAAAGAAATCCGGTACAATCCCCCAGTATCGGACTAAAGAAATACCAAAAATAGCCTAAACAAACACTAATACATGTGCACGTGAAATCTTAGCGGATCAGGAGAGATCCGGACCGCCAATTAGCGGTCTACAAGATCCAGATCCATATGATTTTCATTCTGGGCTTTTCTTAATGTATTTGTTGGTCTTGGATGCATCTACTTTGCTTGTTGGAGCTCCGACCCGAATAGAATTGTCAAAATACTCCCCATGATGGTGTTGAGTTTTCTGTGTTTCTCTTTGGTCCTTCGGTCTTACGTTCAGGTCTTTATCCCTTGCATCTTAGTCCCCAGGTCTCACAATTCAGTCTTTTTTCCTATTTTTTAGGTCCTTTGATGCCTATTCTCATCAAACCTCTTTATTTCTGAAATTCAAACATAAAACTCGTCACGTAGCATTGCTTAGGTGTAAGATAATGGATATAAGATACAAAAATAAGCATGAAATGATGTCAATCAAATACCCCCACACCTAAGTTTTTGCTAGTCCCGAGCAAAACAAAGAAAGAGAAAAGCAAACGAGAAACAAGAAATCCTAACTCACTTGCGTAGGAATCACGGTTGCACTTAACACGTGCAATAAGCCGTTAAACCTCCTTGTTGCCAATGAGTATGAGTATTGTTTCCTGAGGATTTTCAGCGGATATACCCACAAAATTCGAACAAGATTCATTATTCAATCTAGACACACGACTCGTTGGACCTATTTTGTCGATCATTGGACGCGGTAATACTACGTGTCGACTCTATATATGTAATCGGTCCACACACCTACCCTAATGAATCATTCGTGAAAGTTAGTTAAGGACTTAAGTGAAATACATGGGCAACCTTAACTTCTGAAAGTGATACATTGTGTAAAGTCCATTAAGGTTCTTGTTTGACACTTTTTTATATAATTTTTTTCTTTCTTTGGAGCATTTTATTGGTTGGTGTTTGATTCTCCCAGGGTCGGGTTTCGTGCATCATTGCCTATGAGGACTTACACTATCACGTACACCTTCCCCCAAAATGTCCACATAGGGCGATCCCTACCACCTGTGTAACAGGAGTTCGGTCGGTGCATCCCAAGTCAGATGACTCGAAAGCACCATGCACAAAGTCCTCTCAAACCTACTTTCCCGAGTGATAGGAGTCGTGCGAGAAGAGAGAACACCATTTATTCATTTATCTACATGGGAACCAAAACCCCTACACTTAAGTTTCACAAAAAGAGTTTAAGGGCCCTTGACTACGACAAACTTTTTTATACTAACACACACGAATTATTGACTCACTAGGTTCAAGGTGGAGTTCTTTAAATGTTTGAGTGCTAAAACCCTATGATTACACGCCCCTCGAGGGAAAACCGGGGTGCATCCTAACGACTCGATATGACCTAAAGCCAGTAAACTAGATATCCTAATGCACCAAGTTCAAGACAATTTTGGGAGCTTTCTTTTACTTTGACTCTCAATGGTTTTGCACATGCTAAACACACGCAAAACCCACAAAACATTTTCTTTCGCAAACACATGAAGATTTTGAAAGAAATGTGAAAATTTTAAATCACTAGGCAAGAAAAAGAAGACAAGTCACCCAAGGATCATGGAAAGCAGATATATCAATATAAAATGCAGCACACTAACATGACCCTAACAATGCACACAAAAGAAAACAAAAATCAAAGGAAAAGACTCGACTATGTACACACGTAAAAATACCCCCACACCTACTTCATGCATTGTCCTCAATGAATGTGAGCAAGATATTACATGGATTTATGCATGAAAAAGAAGGGATCTCACCAACGTGAAGTACAAAGGGAAGTTCATGGCTATGTTGATGGACACAACCCAAATTCTCTCAAAACATGTGAGATGCTAAAGAATGGATACAAATACATGAAAGAAATGGGGCCCAAATACTCAAGGGTTGGAGCCCACAACAATCGATGCTCACTGAAAGAGTTTTTTTAACTTTATACAAGCATGAAATCTCAACCATTCATGCAGGAGCATGAATGATTGAGTGCGAGAAAGGTTCATGAAGGAACATGACCTCCTCGACTTCGGCTGGTGCCCCCTCCAAGTAGGGTTTGAGGCGTTGTCCATTAACTTTGAACACGTCCTCATTCCCTAGGTTCAAGATGTCAACCGCCCCATGAGGAAACACGGTTTGGACAATAAAAGGGCCAGACCAGCGACTACGAAGCTTACCCGCAAATAGATGAAGCCGGAAATTGTAGAGCAACACCTTCTGCCCGGCCGTAAACACCTTTCGCATAATCATGCGATCGCGAAACAACTTGGCTCGGGACTTATGAATTTTGGCATTTTCAGACGCATCATTGCATAGCTCTTCCAACTCCACAATGTCGAGTTTATGTTGCACCCCTGCTTGATCAAGATCCATATTCAGGTTCTTGATCGCCCAGAAAGCACAATGCTCAAGCTCAACGGGTAGGTGGCAAGCCTTGTCATACACTACCCGATATGGGGACATACCCAAATTGGTCTTGTACGCGGTGCGGAAGGCCCACAACGCGTCATTCAACTTAGTTGACCAATCGTTCCTCGAGGAACTAACCGTCTTCTCAAGAATTTGCTTTAATTGACAATTAGAGACTTCGACCTGCCCACTAGTTTGCAGATGATATGGGGTCGCAAGCTTGTGGGTGATCGAATATTTCCTCATAAGCGCTTTAAAGGAGCGATTACAGAAGTGGGTACCCCTATCGCTGATTATGGTACGAGGAGTACTAAATCGCACAAAAATGTCCCTTAAGAATTTGGTAACCACCTTGTTGTCATTGGTCTTTGTGGGTATAACCTCAACCCACTTAGACACATAGTCAACAGCCACCAGAATGTAAACATTCCCGAACGAGTTCGGGAAGGGACCCATAAAGTCGATGCCCCACACATCAAAGATGTCGGCAACAAGGACATTTTGCAAAGGCATCATGTCTCGTCGACCAATCCTGCCAAGGCGCTGGCACATATCACATTGCTTACAAAAGTCGTAAGCATCTTTGAAAAGAGAAGGCCAGTAGATTCCAGATTGGAGCACCTTGGCGGCAGTTTTCCTTGCTCCAAAGTATCCTCCACATGCCTTAGAGTGGCAGAAATGGAGCACACTTTGGAACTCGGTATCTGGGACGCACCGCCTGAAAATTTGGTCAGAGCAGTATTTGAATAGGTAGAGGTCAACCCAGTGAAAGAATCTAACATAAGATCTAAATTTGGTTTGGTCAGATTTTGACCAACCCACAGGAAGTTGCTTGGTCACGAGGTAGTTCACGATGTCGGCAAACTAAGGGTTATCTTCGATCGTGAACAAATACTCGTCAGGAAATTTGTCATCAATAATTTGGTCATGTGGGTTGGTCGTCTTTAGACGAGACAAGTGGTCTACTACAACATTTTCACACCATTTTGTCCCGAATCTAGAGATCGAATTCTTGTAACAACGAGATCCATCTCAAGAGTCGGGATTTGCATCTTTCTTCGTCATGAGGTGCTTGATGGCTGTGTGATCAGAATAGATAATCACGTGGGAGTCAATCAAGTACGACCGGAATTTCTCCAAAGCAAATATGATCGTTAAGAATTCGTTCTCGGTCACAGTGTAGTTCAATTGGGCATCATGGACTGTTCTACTGGCATAGTAGATCACATGAGGCAATTTGTCCAATCATTGCCCAAACACTGCTCCCACAGCGAAGTCAGATGCATCACACATTAACTCAAAGGGTTCAGTCCACACCAGTGCCTTAATTACGGGAACTGAAGTCAACTCTTTCTTCAAGGTCAAAAAGGCATGGTGGCAATCCGGTGTGAACTCAAAAATGACATCCTTAGCCAACAAGGCGGTGATAGGTCGAGCAATTTTGCTAAAATCCCGAATGAACCGCCGATAAAATCCAGCATGCCCCAAAAAGACACAGATATCCTTCACATTACGTGGCGGTGGGAGATTAACAATAATACCCACTTTGGCGGGATCGACCTCAATTCCCCTACTTGAGACCACATGTCCAAGTACAATCCCTCGCTTCACCATGTAGTGACATTTCTCCCAATTGAGAGTGAAGTTCTTCTCACGGCATCGCTTGAGGACAAGGCTCAAGTGACAAAGGCACTCATCAAAGGAAGCGCCAAATATGGAAAAGTCGTCCATGAAAATCTAAAGGAAATGCTCTACCATATCGGAGAAGATGTTCATCATACACCTTTGAAACGTTGCCGGCGCATTACATAACCCAAAGGGCATGCAACGGTAGGCAAACGTGCCAAAGGGACAAGTAGATGTGGTTTTGTCTTGATCCTCGGGGGTGATGAGAATTTGGTTGTAACCGGCGTATCCATCAAGAAAACAATAATACTCATGTCCGGTCAACCTTTCCAACATCTGATCAATGAATGGCAATGACAAATGATCTTTCCGTGTTGCCGCATTGAGCTTGCGATAATCAACGCAAACTCGCCAACCAGTTTGCAAGCGTGTCGGGATAAGCTCATTATGCTCATTCTCCACAACCATCACGTCTGACTTCTTGGGAACCACATAGACAGGACTCATCCACGAACTATCAGTGATAGCATAGATTATGTCATGATCCAAGCACTTGAGAACCTCCTTTCGGATGGCTTCTTTCAGTACAGGATTAAATCTTCGTTGCGGGTCCCTGCGGGGCCTAGATTCCTCTTCCATGTGGATCCGACGCTGAACAATACCAGAGCTAATTCCCTTGATATCCTTCAAGGACCACCCGATCGCCTCTTTGTTTTCAAAGAGTACTCTTTTGAGGGCAAACTCTTGATCTTGTGCAAGATCAGAAGCAATAATGAGTGGCAAGGTCTAATTATCCCCTAAGAAGATGTACTTTAGGTTATCGGGGAGCGGTTTAAGCTCGACCAGAGGTGAGTCCTTGTCGGATTCAGAGTTACTTTCAAGTGGCTCAAGGGCCACGGGGTAAGAGGAGCAAGCACCCAGATGTGACCCCTCTTCCAGAGATACGCTGGCGGATTCCTCAAGATCCTCTTCACTCACAACCTGGTCCTTAGGCACCTCAATAATATGTCGATGTGAGTCGAACATGCATAATGACTCGGGCTCATCCGTGTCCTGGATGAAATTAGCTCCGACTGTGATTGATTCGTTTTATATTAAACTGCAAATGCACGACCGCATTGAAGCGGTGGCAAATACGGGTCGATCCACAGGGAGGTGTGTCGACTTTTGGTTTGTTCGAAGGCGAGTGGTAAAGAAAGGAGAGAAATATTGATTACACTAAACTACAGAAAAATGCAAAAGGAAATTGAAGATAAGCGATAAAACTAAGCCCCATAGGGGGTAGAGAAATAATGTGAATATAAAGATGTGTGTGTGTGTGTTCAATTATTCTCCTCACAACATGTAGTGCATGAAATCATAAAACTATATCCAACTTTGCCTCCACATGAAATAAGATAAGACTATATCGTTAAAACATACAAGACAATAATTGGAATGAAGCTAAATGAACTCATGTATAAAGACTAGACCCTACTATGCCTCCACATGAAATAAGATAACGCAATATCATTAAAACATACAAGGCATTAACCAAGGTAAAGGCAACAAGAGTACATACACTACAAATCGTGTTTCCAATATTAATTTCATCCATATCCTCACCTTATCATTCCCCATAAAATATGCCTACTAATCTAAGCATAAGCTAAGCTTCATTAAAGAGCATTAGCATATCAAAGATAAGAGTGAAATCCCATTAGATGGTTATGGAAATCATATAAGGCTTAAGGGATTAAGATAACACACACCTAATACACTACATGATCATATCACATATTTCTCCACCCCCCAAATGGGGATGGAACTACTCACTAATCATTAAACTACTACATTAACAAAATGAAATATATTACTGAAAAGAAATTCAACTAAGAAAGAAAGGAATATTAAAGAACCTAATTGAAAGAAACATAAACTAAAGAAACATGCAAGAATTAAAAGACAAGATTAAAAGAAATTAAAACAATTATTTTATTAACAATGACTCACATTGAAGGAAGCATTCTTCTCCACCTTGAGTTTTGCTTCAAGGCTTACTCCTTAGTAGAGAGAATGCCACTAAGCAATGGGTAGTTACAATGGAAGATGAAGAGTTCTATTTATAGTCATAGAAAAAGGTAATCCGGGACAATCCCCCGATGTGGGACTAACCCAATACCAGAAATAGAATAAACAGACTCTAATACACATGCCCGCCAAATATTAGCGGATCCGGAGCCAAACAGACCGCCAATTGGCGGTCTCTTGGTTCTGGATCGGTCTGGAATTTGTTGTGGGCATTTCTGGATATCTTTGGTGGTCTTGGATGTATCTACTTCATTTGTTGGAGCTCGACCCGAATCGAATTGACACAATATTCCTGATGCATTGCATACATTGCATCATATGTCTTTCATTTAGATTAATTTTACATCAATAAATGCTACTAAGGTATGTGTTTAGTCTTATTTACAGAATACAGGGACCTGAATGCAATTTACCCACATCTCGAGCATAAACACGTGCAAAAGACTCATTTCTATCATAAAGACCAAGTTCAAGTTTATCAGGTTACAAATGGAAATGTATGCAAGCATAAAAGCATTCAAGATCTAATTACAAAAAAGAACAAAGACTTAAGCACAAAAGTAGCCGGGGACTTAATTGCAAAAAGTCAAGGACCTAATTGCAAATCACGAGTAGCTTTTATTATTATGGAGAAAATCTAAAGAAAAATCAATGTGAATCTCCATATATATAAAGGAATTAATCCGGAGCTCAAAAGAATGGAAAGAATCAATCCAGACGCGCAAATGAGGATCAAATCATACCATAAACACACAGGAAAAATCTGGATCGAATCCGAGCCAAAAAGGTGGCGATTCCGCCGCACCTAATGTACAAATTGCGGCGATTTAGCCGCACAAAAGTCGATCCGTGTGCTCCAATTTTTACCAATGCTGTATTGACGCGTGTACGTTCCATTTATATATTGGGATCCCTTGTATCGGCTATAAATAACCCCGAGAACGATGGTAGAAGGGTCCTTGGCCTTAGACCTAGCTTATGTTCTAGTTTTTATTCCTTAGTTTAATAAATTTCTAAAAGTTTTATTTCTTGTTTTTAGTTTTCTTTTGTAATTCCTCTAGGACCCCTTCTCCTCCTTTCCATCCATGAGTTTCTAACTCTTTCCAAAGGGTGGAGGTGAGAGATTTAGGGTGAAGAGAAGAAGAATAAAAATTATTATTTTAATTTTGTGTTAGTATATTTTGATTACTTGAGTTTATGTTAAATCATTTATCATGTAATGCTTTATAACTAATATGATTTATTATAAGTTTCTAAATTCTCTAATCTAAACGCAATACCTAAACCTCCACCCAACGGAATTCACCATCTTTGTTCTTGCTTTAGTTTTATTTGTTCATGTTTCATGCTTTAGGAAATTAAAAATTAAAAATCTCAAAACCCAATTTATTTCTTCTCTCCTTCTTCCCCTTAATCGAAAATCACACAAATAACAAGATCTCTCCCTCCTTGTGTTCGACCCGTATTTGCCACGTCTTCATTGACGCCGTGCACTTGCGGTATAAATTTAATTCACATCAAGTTTTTGGCGCCGTTGCCGGGGAGGCGACGCAGATTTTGTTTTTTTTTGTTAATTTCGATTTTATTCTGTTTATCTTGTGCGCGATCTGAGTATTTGGATTTGTGTTTCAGGAGACAACAGAGTGCGCGGCGAAATCCGAGCACCATCTGAGCTAAACGAGCGACGAAATCGCCGCACCTGAAGAACAACTTGCGGCGAATCCGCCGCACGCTTGGAGCTTCTGGGCTTCAAATTTTTCTGGGACGCGACTCATCTCTGGGTGGACGCGTGAAGCTACTGAAATTTCGAGAGCGGGCGGCGAACCCGACTGAGCATTGCGTAGGTAACCTTTGTTGCCTTTTTCCTCGTAATTTCTAGTTTCAGAAAATTTCCTTTTCGTAGAACTGCATGTGTAGGGCAAAATTCCATAAATTGCAATAATTCAACTCTGACCTAAAAATTGGCAAAACTAGAAGAACTTAGTGCATGCATCATATAATGTTTTGTTTGCATTATTCTTGCTAAATTCTTGCAAATTAATTCTTGTTGAAGAATGCTAGAGGCATTGTACGTATCGCGGTTTTTATCGAATGCATTTAAGCATATAATCTAGTTTGCATACAACCTTGCAATTGCCCCCCTCTAAAGACCATTGTTTGACTATCTTTATTAGATCTAAGTTAAACTATCTTAAGGGCAACTCCGTAGGCAAAGATACAGTGGGGATTTCATCACCCTTCCGTGGCCCACAAATAACAATCCCAAAGTGTCACCCAAGCCTTAAATTAAAATCAACTAGACATTGACCCCTAAGGACTCGGACTCATTTAAGGAGAAGAATTGGTTTGACTTGCTATGACGTGAAGCCGATTGAATTTAATTTGGTGTCTAGAAAGTATTTTTGTGTTGACGTAAGTCTTCCAAGCGAAGTGGTTGTCTAATTGGCACCGACTCTGTCGGAAGCGCCCCCACTAGCTATACACGGCCTGGCCAAGTTGGTTTGATTAGTGAGGGAGGTGAATCAAGCAAATCGATTCGACTCAACCAGTTAGGAGTCGTCTAGATCTAAGCGACACTAGGTCTTGGATTGTTTGAACCGTGCTTTCATAGGAATTTTCTGACCAACCCTCTTTCTATCTTTAGAGTTAGGTTTCCCTTCTCATCTGAGTCTTCTTTCTCTTCTCACCTCAATTCTCTAGATTAGGATTCCTTTCTCATCTTTCCCCATTCTATTGTTTGTTTCCTTTTTTTTTTAAAACGAAAAAAAAATGTAATTAATTCTTGAAATTAAATTTGGAATTTAAATTTGGAATTTGAATTCAAAAATTGATTCAACCCGGTGCACTCAGATTTGGATTCGGGCCTTGAGTAATCAACTCTCACGAGTTCATCTAGATTCCAGTCTGGAACTTAGCCCCAATCCATCTGCTGCACCACCTCACCCGGATCCAATGGGTGAGAACGTAGTGGACCCGCCTGTTGCACAACCTATAACTCTGAGGGATCGATGCTATCCAGCGATGGCTGCTGATGCATTGCATACATTGCATCATATGTCTTTCATTTAGATTAATTTTATATCAATAAATGCTACTAAGGTATGTGTTTAGTCTTATTTACAGAATACAGGGACCTGAATGCAAATTACCCATATCCGGAGCATAAATGCGTGCAAGAGACTCATTCCTAGCATAAAGACCAAGTTCAAGATTATCGGGTTTCAAATGGAAATGTATCCAAGCATAAAAGCATTCAAGACCTAATTACAAAAAGGACAAGGACTTAATCACAAAAGTAGACAAAGACTTAATTGCAAAAGGTCAAGGACCTAATTGCAAATTACGAGTAGCTTTTATTATTATGGAGAAAATCTAAAGAAAAATCAATGTGGATCTCCAAATATATAAAGAAATAAAGTCGGAGCTCAAAAGAAAGGAAAGAATCAATCCAGATGCGCAAAGGATATTGAAATCATACCATAAACACACAGGAAAAATCCGGATTAAATCGGAGCTAAAAAGGTGGCGAATCCGCCGCACCTTATGTACAAAATGCGGCGAATCCGCCGCACCAAATTAGATCCATGCTCTAAAATTTTTACCGTTTGCATGTTGACGCGCGTACTTTCCTATTTTATACCTAAGTCCCTTGTATCGGCTACAAATAGCCCTGAAACGATGTTGTGATGGTATTTAGCTTATGTTCTAGTTTAATAAATTTCTGTTGTTTTATTTCTTGTTTTTAGTTTTCTTTTGTAATTCCTCTAGGACCCCTTCTCCTCCTTTCCATCCATGAGTTTCTAACTCTTTACAAAGGGTGGAGGTGACGGATTTAGGGTGAAGAGAAGAAGAATAAAAGTTATTATTTTAATTTCGTGTTAGTATATTTTGATTACTTGAGTTTATGTTAAATCATTTATCATGTAATGCTTTATAACTAATATGATTTATTATAAGTTTCTGAATTCTCTAATCTAAACCCAATACCTAAACCTCCACCCAACGGAATTCACCATCTTTGTTCTTGCTTTAGTTTTATTTGTTCATGTTTCATGCTTTAGGAAATTAAAAATCAAAAATCTCAAAACCCAATTTATTTCTTCTCTCCTTCTTCCCCTTAATCGAAAATCACACAAATAACAAGATCTCTCTCTCCTTGTGTTCGACCCGTATTTGCCACGTCTTCATTGACGCCGTGCACTTGCGGTATAAATTTAATTCTCATCAATTCCCCATGAAAGTGTGGAGTTTTCTCTTTTGCTCTTAGGTCCTTCGGTCTTACGTTCGGGTCCTTCTCCCTTGCATCTTAGTCCCCAGGTCTCACAATTCAGTCATTTTCCTTGCTATTTATAGTCTCTCCTTCTCAAACCTATTTATTCCTGAAAACTAAACATAAAACTCGTTACATAGCATTGTTTAAGGTGAAAGATAATTGATATAAAACACAAAGATATGCATGAAATGATGTCAATCAAATACCCTCACACCTAACTTTTGATAGTCTCGAGCAAAACAAAGAAAGAGAAAAATAAAAGAAAGGAAAAGCATACGAAAAGCAGGGAAATCATAACTCACTTTTGTAGGAATCACGGTTGCACTTAGCACGTGCAACAAGCCGTTAAACCTCCTTGTCTCCAAGGAGGAGGAGTGTTGTCTCCTGAGGGTTTTCAGCGGATATACCCACAAAATCCGAACAAGATGCATTATTCAATCTAGACACTCGACTCGATGGACAAATTTTGTCGATCATTGGATGCGGTAATCCTACGGGCCGACTCTATATAGGTAATAAGTCCACACACCTAGCCTAATGAACCATTCGTGCAAGTTAAATAAGGAATTAAGTAAAAGACATAGACAACCTCAACATCCTCAAGTGATACAAAGTGTAAGGTCCATTAAGGTTCTTATTTGCATTATCATTTATTTTCTTTTTTCTTTTTTTTCTTTTTTTATTATTGGTTGGAGCGTCATTCTCCCAGGGTCAGGTTTCGTGCATCATTGCCCATGAGGACTTACACTATCACGTACACCTTTCCCCAAATCTCCACATAGGGCAATCCCTACCACTCGTGTAACGAGAGTTCGGTCGGCGCATCCCAAGTCAGATGACTCGAAAACACCAGGCACAAAGTCCCCTCAGACATACTTTCCCGAGTGATAGGAGTTGTGCGAGAAGAGAGAACACCTACTCACTTATTTCTTTTCTACACATGAACCAAAACACCTACACTTAATGTCTCACAACAAGATTTCAAGAGTCTTTGACAACAACAAACTTCCTTAAATTAACAGACACAAATTATTGACTCACTAGGTTCAGGGTGGACTTCTTTAAATGTTTGAGCACTGAAACCCTATGATTACTCACCTCCAAAGGAAAACTGGGGTGCATCCTAACGACTCGATAAATCCTAAAGCCACTGTACTAGATATCCTAATGCATCAAGTTCAAGACAATTTTGGGAGCTTTCTTTTTACTTTGCTTCTCAACGGTTTTGCACATGCTAAACACATGTTAAACACACGCAAAACCCACAAAAACATTTTCTTTCACAAAGACATGAAGATTTTGAAAGAAATGTGAAAATTTTAAAGCACTAGGCAAGCAAAAGAAGACAAGTCACCCAAGGACGTGACGATCTCAACTAGATTACTCTCCTAGTGCGTCCGCAATCCTTAGGGCCAATGTCTACTTGCTTTTAGAATTAAGGCTTTTATTACGAGTGATTTTTGGAGCCAAGGAAAGGGTGATGAAACCCCCCACCTCATCTTTTATGGGACAACCCCTCCTTAGTAGCATTTTGATTTTAAATCTAGCAATCAATCACGTCAATTAAACGCTCAACTCACTCTTGTCCCGATGCACCTTACTAACTAATACATGATTGAAACATGCATAAATGAGAGATTTGGGTGCACGTACCTCACGCCAGCAATCAACAACAAAATGTAAAGCGAGGAAAAGACAAATGCATGCAAGGTCTACAAATGATGCATGACCTAGATGACAAGAAGTCTAATCTTTTGCTTTGAGTTTTATGGTCCAAGTAGATTAAAGGGGATTGATTTTTAATGATCTGGGAGTAAACTAGAAGTCACAACATGCAAAATAGTGCTCCCAGATAACTACAATGAAAGAACAAACTACCAGCACAAAACTGAGAGCTAGCAAAGCTCACTAGGCCGCCAATTGGCGGTCCGAGACCGCTGATTGGCGGTCCCTGTTGAGTTGAAGCTTTTGAGCTCCAATTCATCCAGTAGCCTCCCCTTGATCCGAAGGTTCCCTGAAACAAACAAAAACTAAAAACAAAAAATTAAAACCACTCGAATCGTCCAAACCAAGGTCTGGACAGAGCACCTCCCCGACAACGGCGCCAAAAACTTGATTGATATGTTTTAATTAAACCGTAAGTGCACGACCGCGTTGAAGGGGTGACAAATACGGGTCGATCCACATGGAGGTGTGTCGACTTTTGGTTTATGCGAAGGGGAGTGGGAAAGAAAGGAGAGAAAGATTGATTACACTAAACTATACTAATCTAAACTAGTAAACTAGAAAGGCTAAAATGAAATCACAAAACAAACTAAACTAAGCAACTAATGTAGGAAGATATAACTCGGGAATGGAAAACCCCTAATGCGTGGAGTGTGTGTGTGTGTGCACATGAAATAAGTGTGGTGAATGCATACAAGAAGCTCAAGTTTAGTTAGTATTTGTTAATGCATAAGAAGTACCTAATGGCAAGACCTATAATTTACAACACTAACCTAGGTGATTAATATGAGCAATGCAAGGTTGTTATTAAGAACATAACGAGCATGGAATGTACCTAACTATGGCAGAAACCATCAAGTAAAGTTATTATTAATTCAAGCAAGCATACTAATATCTCTCACAAACAATAATATCTAGCATTCATATCATCTACATAATATGTACACACATCTACTCCACTCCTAAAGGGGATGGAACTACTCACACATATTTAAACTAACATTTATACTAAGGAAAGAAGACATGCTTAAACTAATTATAGAAAGACTAAACAAGAAGTTAACTAAAAGACATAAAACAAAACAAACATGCAAGCATATTAAAGGAAATTAAACTAAGCAAGAAACAACATACTAATGGAAAACATCTATTATTAACTCTCTCAATTACAAGTAGTCTCTTTCTCCACCAGAGTTTTGCTTCAAGGCTTCACTCTTAGTAGAGAAGATGGCCACCAAGAGAGAAGATGGGGTATATGAGAGGAGGGAGAGTTCTATTTATAACCATAGAAAAAGGTACCGGGACAATCCCCCGGTATGAGACTAAACAAATACCAAAAATAGCCTAAACAAACACAAATACATGTGCACGCGAAATCTTAGCGGATCTGGAGAGATCCGGACCGCCAATTAGCGGTCTACAGGATCTAGATCCATATGATTTTCATTCTGGGCTTTGCTTGATGTATTTGTTTGTCTTGGATTCATCTACTTCGCTTGTTGGAGCTCCGACCCGAATAGAATTTCCAAAATACTCCCCATGATGGTGTGGAGTTTTCTGTTTTGCTCTTTGGTCCTTCGGTCTTACGTTCAGGTCTTTATCCCTTGCATCTTAGTCCCCAGGTCTCACAATTCAGTCTTTTTTCCTATCTTTTAGGTCATTTCATGCCTCTTCTCATCAAACATCTTTATTTCTGAAATTCAAACATAAAACTCGTAATGTAGCATTGCTTAGGTGTAAGATAATGGATATAAGATACAAATATAAGCATGAAATGATGTCAATCAGCTCACAAGAGGATACTTAGGAGCATTCACCTTCCACCAATGAGGAATGTCAAACCTGTTAAGTTTAGGATGCACTACTTCCTTTAAATAAAGTTGCATATCAGACTTTTGAGGTTGTGCAGTGGATTTCCTGTGAAGGTGTTTCTTATACGCATCTAATGCATTTGCTAGACCAGGGACATGCACTTTTCTTTGCATAGGTTGTGTTTCCACTGCTCAAACTGCTTGTGGGACTCTCACCACAGGCAACCATAACATGAGACCCGAACTTCAAACGATACTCATTATAGATATCCATCAAACTATTCTTTATTTCTTCTACTTCGTCATCACCATTTGCACCATATATTAAGGACATGTAGAATTCAACTGTTTCCAATTTCTGGTATGAATCCAAGATAGATGCAATAGACAAAACTAAGCTTGCATCCTCCCAATACTTTGAAAATTTATCTAACATCCTCTCACCCATGGTGGACACAAATGGAACATCACTACTGCACATATCTCTTATCGTGGTGTTCATAGCACAAACATGTGGGAATACGTAGTTTGCAGAAGGATGCATGGTAATGGAGAACTCTTTTGTCACTTCATAGAAAAACCGCAAACATTCACAAACAACTATAGCATTTTCCCATTCATCTTGAGATGACATATGTGAGTAAGAACTATTAATGAAAGCTAACCGATTGAATGCATCCTTGAACTCAATAGCAGTTTCAAGCATTAAAAAAGTTGAATTCCACCTAGTACACACATCCAACACAAACAGATTTGTTTGGAGCTTTCACTTGTGTTGCAACTTCTTTGAATTTCTCTTCTCAATAGTACAAGATTTCACATACTTGACACTTTCATGTATTTTAGTAATAATGTCTTGTATGGTCTCTATTCCTTCTTGAACAATTAAATTAACATCTTAAATTCTGGACGAAGACCTTTACAAAAATCTCTAAATGCCACATGGTCAACTATAGAAAATGGGTACTCATGTAGGATTATCATTTTGGCAAGATCTTTTCTGCTAGTTTCCTGATCAAATTTGTAGTTTCTAAGATCCATTGTGTCATCTTTCTTTTTGTCCCCAAATTTCAACGTTAGTTGAGTAGCACCTCCATCAATTTTGCTAGGGTGTTTATTCTTCAATTGAGTTTTAGTGAGCTTGTACCATTTGAAGATTTAGCAAGAAAACCAGTTTTACAGTAATTACATTGTGCTTTTTTAGTCCCACTAACCGTGATGGAAGTGAAGTGATCCCAAACAACATGTGTAAGTTTTCTCTTTCTTCTACCCTGTTCAGTTTCTTCATCAACATCAATCAGTGTTATAGGAGTGTCACTATCATCTACTTGAACTGATTCTGACATATCCTATTATAAAACAAAACTCTAAACATTAATAGGCAAATCAATTTGGGAACCTAATCAAACAAGAGACACCACAAATCCATCTTAGCAGTGTTGCAATTCAAAGTAAGGTATTTCAAAACAATCAAAATCAATAAGCCGAGACAACTCACAAAGAGAGGAGTGGAAGAGAGGAGATGGGGTTGGTCGACCGGTTGGAGCTTGCTTGCTTGAAAGAGGGCTGGAATGGAGCTTGCGTGGAGAGAATAGGGGCTGGAGGTTGGGGCTTCTGTGGAAAGAAGAGGGCATGCAGGCTAGAGCTTGCTTGCTTGGAAGAGGGGATGGATGCTGGAGCTTGCAGGGAGAGAAGAGGAGCTGGAGGCAAGACCTTGGAGAGAAGAGGGGTTGGATGTTGGAGCTTGCATGAAGAGAAAAGGGGCGGGAGGTAGAGCTTGGAGAGAAGAGGGGTTGGGTTGGAGGCTAGAGCATGGAGAGAAGAGTGGAAGAAACAAAGAGGTGGCAACGGAAATTTGGGTGTGGACTGTGGAGTATTGTTTGCGTTTTATATTTTCAATACATTTGGTATCTTTAAAAATAATAATATAAAAATATATGTATATAGTATATATAATAAAATATTATATTTATTTAGTTTTGTGGTCAAACAGACGGGTTAAATCATGTAACCTTATCCACTCATTTATTAAACGGTTTTGATTTTCACAACCCTTATCCGCCCATTTATTAAACGGTTATGATTTGTACAACCCGTGATCCTACCCGTCAGTTTGGTTAAGGTGGTTAAACGGTTTTGATCCTACCCATTTACAACCCTAAGGATAATATTAACATGTAAACTTGTGGTTTTCTTTGATTTGATCTTGAGTAGTGTTTTTTATATTTTAATGATGAGGATAAATCTTAATCCATGTAGAGATACACTTTGGAATGTGGTCATTATAAGATTTTCATGTTATGCATGTCATTAAAGCTTAATTGTACACACACATGTAACACACATGCACACTTTTGCATGCATTCTTCACCTCCTACGGGGTAGTCATTTGGGTTGTCACTTTTACACAAAACACGATTATACGACACGAAAACGACGCAAACGTAACAGATATGGATTGAAAATTTGAATACGATTAATAAATGAGTTAGATATGATAACATGATTATTGATGTCAGCATCTTTCAAGCCATGAATTAGAATCATGACCCGGTGGGCCTGTTCGGTCACCAACTTTCCCGCAACCATTTGGTGTGTCGTCAATTTGATGATTTTCGAGCCAAACTTGGTATTATTGTTAAAAATATAAATAACATACATAACAATGAGGAACATATGTCGATTAACATTCTGAGTACAATCCGTACAAAGCAAATGAACATAACCATGAGGACAAAACAACCAAAAATAGATGCAAATTAGGATCGGAAAAAACCACGACGAGTTGCCTTTTTCAGACTCTTATTAGAGAAATTATTGCTCAGTGCAAGCACTTTCTCCAAGAATAGAACGATTGTAACGTCTTTTTTAGTACACTCCGACTGTAGACAAACCACGAGAATGGATCGAGACTTGCACGACGATCACTTGAAAACGATGGAGAGAAGGGGATGATGTTTATTCCTGAAATCCGTAGGGAAATAGAAAGTCATATATCCTGAATTGAGAATGTGAACTTGTATTCACACAATTCGTAACTGCCCGATTAGTTGAGAACATGGTCTTAGTGGCTCCACAAAATTTGTAACCATCGAAATAAAAAAAAACTTCTTTTTAAATCAATTCTTTGTCAAAAGCAATATAAGATAAACTCCTAAAAAATTGAATACACGAGAAAGATAACACACAATTTGTGTGTGTTGCTCCATTCTCTCCTCCTCTCCCTCTCTCTACCCCCACAATGGTATGGGAAGTCTAGGTATATAAACTTTTCTCCACTTCCCAAATTCCCTAATGTTGTGCTAAAGTGGTTGAGAAAATCTCATGATCAAGCTTTGTAAAATTTGTATTTTTTCTCTTCACCCACACCAATTTTGAAGAGAGATAAAAGCCAGTCGGTTCAATTAGTACATGTAATAATTATAGGGTTATGTTAGTGTTGTCTGATGTTTGTTTGTTTGTTTTAAAGATGTGTAGTCTGATGTTTAGACTCACATGGTCGAGTTGTGTAAATAGAGGTGATGTGGGTTAGCGGTTGAAAACGGGTAAGTGGTGCAAGGATCAGATTGGATCCGATTCTCGTACCCCCAAATCCTGGTTTTAATAAAAACTGATGAGGTCCTGCAAAATTAGTTATAGAGCATCTTTTGTTTTGTGACTTTGATTATTTAGTAATTGCAGAAAAGGCAGTAACACCTAAGAAGGGAATGTTCTAAAAGTTATTTTAATTTGGCGTTGCCTCATGGAACCTCAAGATTCAACAACTTAACTAAAGGTTAGCTTCGAAATTGGGAGTCCCAGATCACGAGGGAGTTGCTATAAGCCCATTAGAGCACCATTAGAGCACCTTAACGGGGGCGGACCTAGGTCGGGTCCAGACCTGGGTCTGCGACCCGACATGGGGTGCGACCCGGGTTGGCCACGTGGCCAACCCGGGTTGGCTAAAATTAATTTTTTTTGTTAATTTTTTTTTGGTTTTTTATTTTTATATTTGTTTTAATATATAAATGATATATGTATAAAAATTTATATAATTAGAATTTATTCGTGAAAATTAAAATAATCAAATTAAAATTAGTAAAAATAAATATAAGTAATTAAAGAAAATTAGTAAGATAATTGTAAATGTATATATTTAAAGAAAATTACCTAGCAAAATAGAACACATGAATTTACCCAGGTTCACCCAAAAACACATTAGTAACCCAAAAAATCGGTAGATAATTACTAATAAAAATCTCCAAACGACCTGTTGGAGTGGCCATTATTAAATCTACCTTTTGGAGTGGCCATTATTAAATCGACATTATTAAATCTCCAACCGACATTAGTTTGAATTATTCACCGGGGAGCGAGACCCCCGACCGACCTGTTGGAGAGGTCATTATTAAATCTACCTTTTTGATTTTTTTTGACAATTAGCATAATTTTATTAGATTAAGTTACCGTAGAAAATAATTTATTTAGTAGTTTACGTGTTTTTGTGATGAAATAGAAAATGAGGTAAAAAAAATTATGTGGATGAGAGAGAGTGTTGAAAGTGGGGTTGGGGTTAAGAAGTGAAAAATGAGTTGGGTTGGGTGGTGGGTTCCATAGTGTTTTTTGCTGACGTGACAGAGAGAGAAGCTGGGTTGGAGGAAAAAATGGGGTTGGGGTTAATGATGCTCTTAACGGCGCCCAGGCAGTTCCTGGGCGCCCTGGTTTTTCTCTCAGTCACGTCAGCTTCTCTCTCCGCCACGTCAGCTCAAACCAACCTCCCTAAATTTTTCTTAACCACACCAAGAAACAACTCAGGTGCCCTACATTCTCTCCCCTACACGTCATTTCGGTATTAATTTTAGGCAAAACACGAAAAATTATTAAAAAATTCTAGAAAATATAAACAAATAAAAAACTTATTTTCATAAAAAATATTTGAAAAAACGATTTTAAATGATTTTAAAAACATTTTCTAAACACAAAAACACAAAAAAAACCAATGGTGGGGGGACAAGTGCCCCCCACCAAACACATTCTCCAGGCGCCTGGAGGCGCCTGGGGTGGAATTTCGGGCGGATGGGCGCCCGAAATTCCACCCGGTTGGTTGGTTACGATTTTTTTATTAATATAAAATCTGAGGTGTCGGGTGGTTTCTTGGGCGCCTGGATTTTTTTACATGGTTAAGGATGCTCTGAGTTTAGAGAATTGGGTGAAGTAGATCAAACAGTGCATGCACTTGAAAACCCAAATATTAATTAGTGGTTAAGATGGTGAGTGGTGAGATTGCTTTCAAAGAGGTGTTATTGATCACCAAATTAATGACCTTGTCATCCTAACGGGCCTCCTATGTCATATCATGGTCCAGAAGTCTTGATTGCTACGTACGGCTCCCCAAGAGTTGCTGAGAAGCCGGGGTGGTGAACTGATGACATTGAGGGGGTGTTAGTGGCGCGGAAAATTCCGGAAAGTGATTTTCGGAGTCAAACGAAAAGCAGAAGAAAACAGAATCCAGCGGAAAACTCTTTCCCTTTGACTGAATTCTGTTGTTTGTGTCTGTCTCCGGAATCCAACAGAAAATAACTTCTGTTGTTTGTGTCTGTCACCGGAATCTGACAGAAAACAAATTCTGTTGGTTGTCCCTGTCCTTGGAATCTGACAGAAAACAAATTCTGTTGGTTGTGTCTGTCACTGGAATCTAGTAAAAAATAGATTTTGTGGTTTGTGCCTACCATTACAAAATATGAGAAACTTTATAGGTGCAGTTTAATTTATAAACGAAAATATGTTACTATAATCTCAAAATTATTAATCCAAATCACATTTAATTTATAATTTAATCTCAATAATATTACAATTCAAATCTCATAATATTTTGGATACATAAATGTTAATATTTAACCAACCCACATAGAATTTGCCATATTTTGCCACATCTGATCAGCCAGTTCTTTCTTGCGTTGTTGAGTCAATCCAACTTGACTTTCTTCTACTTCGTCGTCATCGTTATCTTCTTCCATTTCTGAATTTGAGTTTCTTCCTTCCTTATATCACTTAAATTACCATTAATAAGTGACACATGTTAATGAATCCAAAATAAAGTTCAGAGGAGAACATGCAAATCATTTGTGCTCATTAAAAGGCTCTTAAGTCCAACAAAGTAATACACCCTACGTTACTTTCAAATGGTACTTGCAACTATGGTCTTCATAGCCATGGTATTCTAACCATGGTCATCAACACATTCTTCCCCACTCCACACCAAAAAATATCTTAAAAACTACAAAAATTAACCTCCAAGCATCCGAATCAAAACAATAAGTAGCGTATTATATCAAAACTGAAATTACCCCCAAAACTCATATGCAAATCAAAATTGAATATAAATTTGTTGATTACCAATCCTACATGATGGTAACAAACCAGACCGATCTGAGAACAAACCATACCTCAAAAAATTATTAATCCTACATGGTAACAAACCATACCACAAACGAGAACCGATCTAAGAACCCCCAAAATCCTAACCAAAAAATCACAACTGACCCCTAATCCAACAAAATCTCTTGAAAATCAGAGAAAATACACCCCAAATCCCATCAAAAACACCAACTTCATATAAAAACACCCACAAATCAAACATAAAAACGAAGATAATGTACCAGAAACCGCGAGTGGAAACCCTTGCTCCTCGTCGTCCGAACCCAAGCCCGCACGCTGTCAAAACCCTTGGCCGTCGTCGATGGAACCCTAGCCGCAATCAACCCAACTTGCTCGCGGAACACCGGAATAGACCCTTACCAGTGAAATCGAAGAAGTGGAAAAAAGGAAGAAGAAGTGGAGAAAAGGAAGAAGTGGGGTTTCCTTTGGTTTCCAGGGTGAAAAGGTGAGAAAATGAATGAGAAGTTTGCTTTTATACGAGGGAAATTGAAGGAAAACGAGTATATTTTCCGAAACGTGCACAAACAGTTCCATTTCGCAGTCAAACGGAATTTCTTTTACTTTCACTGTTTTCCGTTACATTCTCAACGCACAAACCCCCCCTAAAGAACTTTATGCCATCCTTAATGGGGCCTATTAATATAGCAATCAAGCACATTCGTTAATCCCATTGGGTGATCGGTGAGCTCTAATTATCAAGCATATTCGTTAAATTCATTTAGTAGCAAGTTAATCCCATTTCATTATGTTTCATCTATTAATATTGATTACTAGCAAGTTTGATTTTAAGTGAAGAGATTTGGTTTCATAACATATTAACATATCCAATAGTGGGACAATTAAATGTTTTCACTTTGGACTTGCAGATAATAGTATATCTTACTTACTTACAGATTCTAAAAACTACAAACTTTTAATTGCAATTTATCTCTCTAATCGTAGGCCCAATATACTGCACCTCTAACCTCTAATGTTGTTAGAAAACTGCTGGTAGATTGTGCAATTATGGTTAGCGACCACAAACCACCTCGTTCACTTAATAAAGTATTTCACCCTAACTTCTTGTCTAAATTTGGTCTTATCTTACTCTATAAAAACCAAGCGTAAAGTAGTTGTCATATCTTATGCCATCTTTTATAATCTTACTAGGTAAAAAAGGCCTATGGTTTGATGGATCATAGGTTAGATGAAAGTATTATTTTATTAAATATTTGTTTTTAACTTTTTATGTAAAAACACAAAACAAATGAATTAAAATCAACCTACTTTTAAAATGACAAATTACTTGTCTCCAACACCTGAAAATTCTCATAGTACGGTCTCACATATATATCATTCAAAAATCATTTTTGCAACTATTCTAATGAACCTTATCAACCTTTTTCTTTGCTAGCTAAGCCACGTAGAACCACCATTTATCACTACTCAATTTACGAAAAATACCAATTGGTCTATAATTATAACACCCCCAAACAATAATTCAACATTGTTTAACATAAAAATATTAGTGTGAGATATAAAGACATGAGTCCACTACCGCAACACTTATCAATTTAATTTTTGTGATAATAGGTGGGTGTTATGGGTCAGTGGACTTGTAGGTGACGGACCGGGACTATGGTTCAGTACGGGCTTGGCGACGAGATGTTACAAAATGATATTAGAGTCTGAACCAACTGGAATTAAGAGAACCACCTATAACCCACAACGTCTGGTGACTGACTGACTTGACTCTAACGAGGACGTCAGGTGTTCAAGTGGGGTAGGTTGTAACACCCAAATAATAATCTCACATTACCTAACATAAAAATGTCAATGTGTGATATAAAGACATGAGTCCACTACCACAACACTTACCAACAACCCAAACAAAATGCAACACCACAACACCTCAAATTAGTTACAAAGAACCAAATTTTCCCAACAACACCACACATAAAACCAGAACAACTATAAAGAACAAAAAGTACAAATAAACAAACTTTCCAAAATCCTGAAAAAACCAAGATTGATTCATCATAGAAAAAACCAAAAACTTCGAATCAACCACAAATAACCAAACTTTTCCCCAAAAACTACACATAAAAAACCAAATCAGCTACAAGGAACCATAATTCCAAAAGGCAAGACTGATCCATCACATAACAAACCCAAAACTTCAAATCAGCCACAAAAATCAAACTTCCCCCTAAAAAAAACCACACAAAAAGTCAAATCAGTCACAAAAAACCAAATTTTCCCCCAAAAACACCACACAAAAACTCAAATCAGCTACAAAGAACCACATTTCTCCTCCTCCTCGCCTCGGGACGGGCTCCAACATCGACCACTTTCTCCTCCTTCTCGCTGACCAACTTCACCGCGACGTCCTCACCAACGTCGTCGGCATCCCCACCTCCCTCAAGATTCACTCTTGTGTCGTCTCCCTCGGCATCCTTCTTACTAATCTTGCCTTCCACCACGTCATCGACCTCTCCGTCGACACCTTGTCAAAGGTAACGACGAGTCTTTGCACCAGGAGAAAATGATGGATAATGGAAGGTTTTGGGGGATAATGGAAGGTTTTGAGGAGATATGTACGGTGGAAACCAAATATTGTATAGTTTAGCGTGTGCGTGATGTGAAACCAAATAAGTAAATAATATGTGCTTTAATTAATCTTTAATAATAAAAAAATGTGATTTTCGCTGACTGGATTGACGTCAGACGACCTCTGGGACGTACTGCGACAACAAATCATTTTCCAAACCATTTTTATCAACTTGTATCTCATCCCTTCCTGACTTATCAAACCATGTGCATTTAAACAACATTATCTTCAAGCTCGGGCTGTAAGATAACTCAACCACTTCATCGAAAATACAATAATGGGTAGGAACATCAAATATTAGTTTTTTAAATCCCTACTAGTTGAATAACTTGATGTTTCAGCTGACATGGTAATGCCACTATGTTGAGTTCTTCTTATACTCTTCAGCTTTTTCGTATGAAACTTATATTCATTCACACAATATCCCTCATAAGATGTAACCTTAGTGGTTTGACCTCTTGCTGGCCAATTCAAGTCTTCAGTAACATCTGAACTCTCTTAAACACGCATGTCACTATGCAACTTTTCAAGTTGATGATGATTCAAGTTCTTGTCACTTGAAATTATTTCTTCCAAATAGAGATCTAAATACGATGCCACAATATCTAGATTAAACAGTACGTAACGATGAACTTACTCATCATTCTAAACCAAAGCCACCAACATATAAGATTATAACCAACACATCCTAAATTTCTAAGAACCTCAATCCTATTTTCTCCACCTCCTCAATCCTATCTTCAGCCACCTCCACATCAGCCACCCCATCTTCTCCACCTCCACCCCCATCAACCACCTCCTCCACCACTAGTTAAGGTATTTACGTCAATATATATCTAAGGTCAATATTATATGTAAAGGTCCCTAATATTTTAAAAAAAAATAGTTTATTAAAAAATTGGGCCGAACCTCCCATAAAATTGTAAATATGAAATAATTTTCAATCTGCTTTGAAACTCTACAGTAAAATTCCTATCATTATTCACTTAAGAACCTAAATATTGAGTTCAATAATTCAAACTCAATCCACATGCATATCATTCCACATCCAAGTAATTTAACAAACATACAAACAATATCGTTGCACATCAAAACTAATTTAAAACACATACAATAAAACACATACAAACTAATTTACCGTTTTATTTTATTCACGTACAATTAAAAGGTAAGTTAGATTGTTGTTTAAGACATTATCAAAATGTTCACTTAATATTATTATTTGAAGGCAATTAAACATTACATAAGAGTTCATTACCAATATGTATATTACATAAACTAAAGATGGAAGACAAAAATTATTACTCATTAAACTCATATTCTTACTCCAAAGTCTAGATATTTATTTTAAATGATATTTTTTGCTCATTATCCAGTGTTGAATATCATGAGTGAATTGACTATCATAAATTGAACCTACTACATAAATGAATTGACTCATGGTATATGTGGTGGCCACAATGGACTAGACCAAGTCACCTTCAACACCTTACAAAAAATTAGGCCACAAAATAACCACTATCCATGCATTTCAGACACATTGATTTCTATTAACTTCAAGAAACAATACAATCATATTTGAATCCAATAGGAAAATTCAAAACCATTAATTTAACAAACATCCAAACCATACCAACGCAATTGAGGAGAAGCCGGCGAGGAGGTCGCAGCGACAACGAGGAAGAGGAGGTCGCGGTGGTGGGTCACGGAAGTGGACATCCCATAGGTGGTTGTCATAGCGGTGGGGTAGGGATGAGGCGGTGAGGAGGTCGCAGTGAGGATGACACAACCAGTAGTTGGCGGTGAGGAGGAGGTGGTGCAGAGGTGTGGCGATGAATAGACGAAGGTGACGAGGAGGGAGCGGTGAGGAATTGACGGCGAGGGGGAGATGGCGCAAAGAGGAATACACGGTGACGGAACGAGTGGGGTAGGATTAGGGTTTCGTTGGGAGGACTTGGGGATCCCCCCCCCCCCCAAATATCTAGTTATGTTGGCACGTTAGTTTTGCATGTTCAAAGCATGTGCACAAAATTAATCGAGCGTGTGGCAAAACAATTTACGCTTGACCCGATGGATAAGTTTTCTTGCCGACGAACTTTCCATCGGGATGGTGGTTTGGCGCGTGCCTCGCAGGTGCGGTCCTTTAATCTGGTGCGAATCTAATTTTGTCAAGCCCATTCCAACAGAGCAATCCACATGCCGACAGAATTTCTGTCAGCATGTTTTTACCGGGAAAGACCATTTTTGTAATAGTGTATGTTGTTAAATGTATGTGGTTGGTAGTTTTTGGTACCATTTTGAAGTCACTCATGTCTTATTGTGACGTCCCGTTCCCGAGCCCGTACCGAACTCGGATCCTGATCCATCACCCACAAGCCCACTGGGCAAAACACCTACATATTGTCACAAAACTCAAGCCCACATATTTGTCTTGAAAGTTTGGTTCTTTTTCTTTGATTTCGGTCTGTGGTGTTCTTGTCTAAAGTTAGTTTGTCTTTGATATTATTATTTTTTGGGTTTCTGATTTGTTTTCACAGAATTGGGTTTGATTTTGTGTTCTTGTTTGCTAATTTCAACTTGTGTTGTTAAATATGACAAACTCATATGATAAAAAGACAAACGCATGTGATAAAAATGATAAACTCATACTTAAAAAGGACAAACCATTACTTAGAAAGGATAAACTTACACTAAAAATGACAAAACATACTTAAAAAGTATAAATCGATACTTAAAAACGACAAATCATTACTTAAAAAGAACAAAACCTCAACATAAAAAGGACAACCCACTAATATAAGAAGGACCGACCTACCTGTTTAAAAGGACAAAATCATATTTAAAAAGAACAAATCTACACTTATAAAGAACAAAGCACTACTTGAAAAAGACAAACCTACACTAAACATGACAAAATCATACTTAAAAAATAAAAACACATACTTAAAAAGGACAAATCATTTCTCAAATATGACAAAACCTCAACTTAAAAATGACAGCCCACCCATATAAGAAGGATTGACTCAATTGTTAAACAAGACAAAACTATACTTACAAAAGACAAATCTACACTAAAAGGGACAAAACCATACTTAAAAATGACACACTTACACTAAAAAGGATTAAACCATACTTAAAAGTACAAACTGTTACTTAAAAAGGTAAACAACTACTTAAAAAGTACAAAACCTCAACATAAAAAGGACAACCCACCAATATAAGAAGGACCGACCCAACTATTAACACGGACAAAACCATACTTAAAAAGGACAAACTTATACTAAAAAGATAAAAGCATACTTAAAAAGTACAAACCGGTACGTAGAAAGGATAAACTCTCACTTAAAAAGGACAACCAATTAATATAACAAGGACCGACCCAACTGTTAAAAAAGGACAAAACCGAACTTAAAAATGACAAACTCATACATTAAAAATGACAAACCCATATGTTAAAAAGAACAAATACAAATGTTAAAAATGACAAACTTATATGTTTAAAAGGAGAAAACATGAACTCTTCATTTTACCTTTGTATCCGAAGGTTGCATGGGAAACCAAATGTTGCGTTGGGAAAGTAAATGTTGCATAGGGAAACCGGACGTTGCATTGAGAAAGTAATGTCGCATTGAGAAACTAAATGTTGCATGTGACACAAACATGTTATTTAATTAATTTCAGAAAGAAAAAGACATTTGACTTTTGCTGACTGGACTAACCACGTTAGGTGCGTCCAGGACACTACGTCCGTGTTTAATGACTCAAATGGTTTTACTTCCATTAACATAGGCTGAGCAAAGCATGAGAAAGATCCATTGATTTTAACATGTCACGCTAAACAATGTTTTTATGTTTAAGATCCAGTTAAGTCTAATTGGCATGTTGTATTGAAATATCGACCTAGAGATTTCTTTGATGATTAGGTAGGGTTTACAATGTATTTTCTATATATTATATGTTACTTTTAAATAGTATGAATCATTCATTGTTCTAAAATACTATTCTTTTTAAATACGTTATACATGTATGCCTCCTCGTAGGCGTGTTGTTCGGCCTTGACAGAAAGAAGATGTGCCTTAGTCACTAGATGCAAATTGTTATATCATCGAGGTTGTTAGGCCTCACGAAGTGGATGGAACACCAACATAGATCCGAGGTGAATTAAATAAGAGAGCAGAAGGTAGTCAACGTCGTGGTAACATTTGAACACGTATCATCGACGACGTTTGATTGATTCGTTTTATATTAAACCGCAAGTGCACAGCCGCGTTGAAGCGGTGACAAATACAGGTCGATCCACAGGGAGATGTGTCGACTTTTGGTTTGTGCGAAGGCGAGTGGGAAAGAAAGGAGAGAACGGTTGGTTACACTAAACTACACTAAAATGCAAAAAGAAATGGAAAAGAAACAATAAAACTAAACCCCATAAGGGGTAGAGAAATAATGTGAGTATTAAGATGTGTGTGTGAGTGTCTTCAATTATGCTCCTCACAATATGTAGTGCATGAAATCATAAAACTAAATCCAACTTTGTCTCCACATGAAATAAGATAAGATCATATCATTAAAACATACAAGACAATAATTGGAATGAAACTAAATGAACTCATGTATAAAGACAAGACCCTACTATGCCTCTACATGAAATAAGATAACCCAATATCATTAAACCATACAAGGCATTAACCAAGGTAAAGGCAATAAGAGTACATACACTACAAATTATGTTTCCAATATTAATTCCATCAATATCCTTACCTTATCATTTCCCATAAAATAAGTCCACTAATCTAAGCATAAGCTAAGCTTCATTCAAGAGCATTAACATATAAAAGATAAGAGTGAAATCTCATTAAATGGTTATGGAAATCATATAAGGCTCAAGGGATTAAGATAACACACACCTAATACACTACATGATCATATCACATATTTCTTCACCCCAAATGGGGATGAAACTACTCACTAATCATTACACTAACTACATTAATAAAATGAAACATTATACTGAAAGGAAATTCAACTAAGCAAGAAAGAAATATTAAAGAAACTAATTGAAATGAACATAAAACTAAAGAAACATGCAAGAATTAAAAGACAAGATTTAAAGAAACTAAGAACAATTATTTTATTAACAATGACTCACATTGAAGGTAGCTTTCTTCTCCACATTGAGTTTTGCTTCAAGGCTTACTCCAAGTAGAGAGAATGCCACCAAGCAATGTGTAGTTTACAATAGAAGGTGAAGATTTCTATTAATAGCCATAGAAAAAGGTAATCCGAGACAATCCCCCAGTATGAGACTGAACAAATACCAAAAATAGACTAAACATACTCTAATACACGCGCCCCAGAAATCTTAGTGGACCCGGGCCAACCCGGACCGCCAATTAGCGGTCTACAGGATCCGGATCCATCTGGTTTTCATTATGGGGTTTTCTTGATGTATTTGTTGGTCTTGGATGCATCTACTTCACTTGTTGGAGCTCTGACCCAAATAGAATTGCAAAAATACTCCACATGATGGTGTTGAGTATTCTTGTTTGCTCATTGGTCCTTCTATCTTGCATTCAGGTCCTTTGATCTTGCATCTTAGTCATTGAGTATTTCAACTCAGTCATTTTTCCTGCTTTTGGGTTCTTTTATGATTATTCTTTTCAAAACTCTTTATTTCTGAAATTCAAACATAAAACGCGTCACGTAGCATTGCTTAGGTGTAATATAATGGATATAAGATATAAATATAAGCATGAAATGATGTCAATCAACGTTGAAGGTAATAATGTCTTATATTAGACATTAATATTGAATTTCATATAAATTACCTAAAAATATATGTGGGTGAGACAACAATGAAGAGAAATTGAGGGACAAATATTATTCCCTCTGCCAAGCATCAGTTCCAAGTTAATTCAATGGAACGACGACTTTGTTTCGGATGGGCCTTGTGGTGAGAAATTAAACAAAACTTTGACACTATTGGCGAAACAACTGGAGTTGTGGCGAATGAATGTAAAGGGGGCACATCATAGTCGTCAATCATTTGTCGACACATTGGATATTTTTCTAGTACGTTATGATTCTTTATTTATCGTATTTTAGAATTAAAACTTGAACGCTAAAATGTATTGCTAACTAATAATTACACGTTATTTGTAGGATCGTTTTGACTTCGGTAACTGTTTGAAAGTCTGGCACTATTCTTTTCATAAGATGGACGATTTCCTCCGAGATTACTGTTATTAAGGGAAGAAGAAATACTAAATAACGAGTTGCTTACTTGTGTAGCAAGGGAGATCCGAAGGTGCACATGGATTAATTTCACAAGCAGTTCGAGGAATGGAACACCGAAACCGCGAAGGAATAAATTTTTGAGTCTTCAAACATTTTATTTGTTTACGTGTTGTATCAAGTCTTATGTTTTAATGATTTTCTTCATTGTAGAAAAAATTGTTAACAAAAGCATGAATCAAGGTTGTAAGAAGATGAAACACAAGACATGCTTGAAGACATTCGCCAAAAAAACAAAACTTGAGGTAAGTTTTGTGTTTCAATAAGTATTTATAACTTATAACAGTTTGAATCTTTAGAACAATATTGATTGATTCTTATTTCGAATTGTTTATTTGTTATTAAGTAATTAGATGGATGACAATGAAATCACGAGACCTCTCACCAAACTTGAAAAAATAGCTTTTTGTTATACCAACGAGCCACGAATGGTAAGTTTGAATTTTTTAAAAACAAAATTAAGTTTCAATTTTATCTTTTGGATATTATTAAATGTTTAAAATAATATAAGTTGAGATACAAAAATTATATAGCGAGCCAAAATTAACACAACAAATACTAACCCAAGAGCGAGGTGAGAGTTCATTGGTTAAGACTCGTGATATTATCCAGGGAGAAGCGATAGAAGACATTTTAGGGAGAGAGAACATTGATTGATTGCGTGGAGCTGGCATTAGAGCCTATAAGACATGTATGACAATGATAGGTCGACAAAACAACGTTCATCTCGAGTAACTTCAAACTAAAGTTTCACAATCTGTATCGTTTGTAAGTGTATACTAACTTAGTAGGTTGATTTTACATGTACAATATATCTAAAATAATTTTGATATGCATTGGAGGAGGAGCACGAGAAATTGAAGATTCAAGTCGCTAAATTGATGACTCATTTTAGAGAAGATCGGGTATATGTACGATTAATTTATAGTTGGTTTCTTTAATTTACTAAAAGTTTATATATGTTTGAGATTGTTCAACTAATAGTTTACATCATGACGACGACCCATTGACCGATCCAACTTCTTCCGAGTCTTAGTTAGTACTTTTTAGTTAGTCTTTTCTTTTGGTATGATGTGACTTATGAATATATGTGAATTGTCTTCACTTTTGTATGATTTATGAAAACTATATATTGCATTTCGAATGAGTTGTAGATTTGATAATATTGTGAATGTGTTTGGTTGAATGAGTTCTAGATTTGAATGAATTGGTTGAATGAGTTCTAGATTTGAAATTGATTGATTGAATGAGTTTGGTTGAATGAGTTCTTTATTTGAATGGATTGGTTGAATGAGTTTGGTTGAATGAGTTCTAGATTTGAATGGATTGGTTAAATGAGTTTGGTTGAATGAGTTCTAGATTTGAATGGATTGGTTGAGTGAGTTTAGGTCGACGAGAATTTTTCTCGCAGGTTCAACTCGATAAGGGTCATCCTTTACTATCTGACAACATTTTTTGTAGCAGCCATTGTTATTATTGACGGATAATCCGTCAGCAACAAGAACGAGCGATTTGGCTGGCCGACAGAAATTCTTGTAGGATCGTGAGGGTCTCTAATTCTAATCACTTTTAACCTTAATTACCTACTTGTTTAAGCAATCAAATAATGCACAACGAAATTAAAACAAAAAAGCAAGTAAAGCAAACCACAATGATGACACTGGATTTTATAGAGATTTGGTTTCCTGCCTACTTCCTCTCTTGCAAGCTTCGTTCGAGCTTCGCTCGCGTCTTCACTATCAACCTCGTTCCTGGACGAGATTAAGCATTTTACACAACAAGCTCCACGAACACTCTCGTGAGCTTGACTTTCTTCTCTCACAATTCGAGATGAACACTTCGGGCTTTCACCGAAGTCCCTGCTTCTTTATAACAGAGATGTTGAGTGGAACACACTCTCTAACTTGAGCACACTTAGATTAGAATGTGGCATTGATGATAAGGTGTGGAAGTTTAGGCTTGGAGAGTAGATTTGGAGATTTGGGGACTTGAGAGTTTCTCTTAGGTGTATATGACAATATGAGGTGTAAGAGTTGTGTAATTGTCATGAGAACACCTATTTATAAGCTCTAAGTGAGTTATAGCCGCTGGGATAAGTTTGATAAAAGATTGTGGAAGATACACAAAATAGAAACTTGCAGGATGCAATTCTGCAGAAGTTAGGTCAGTCCGATCGGTAAGTTCGGTTGACCGTTGGGCAGTTTTGGATATTGTTTCGTCGACCGGTTAAGGAACGGTCGACCGCCAAAGGTTATGACTTAGGTACACTTGTACAGGATGAGTGAGAGGTAAGCTTGTTTCGGGCGGTCGAACACCAAGATAGGTTCGGTCGACCGATTCATAACAGGTTCTACGGGGTGGACAAACAAGATCAAATTCGGTCGACCGAAACAAGGTCCACGGTCGACCGAAAACCGACACACTTTGGGTTTGTCGAGATATCATAAGTTTGGTCGATCGAACAAGGTCCTCGGTCGACCGATATACTAAATGTATTTTGGGGTATATGGAAATAATACGAATACGACCGTTGGTATAATACGTCAAATCTAACGGTCGGATAAATATGTTTACACAGTCGACCGAAAAAGTATGCACGGTCGACCGAAACTGCACTGGAAATACACTACAGGGTAATCGATAACTCGATCGACCGATCAGTCTATTTCGGTCGACCGAACGTGGGCAGACAGTTCTGGTTTTGGTTTGGTGTTTTCAGTCTAAGTTTGAGTGATCTATTGAAGTCCAAATTATATGAAGTTTTGTGTGTGACTTCTATAAGGAACCTAATGTGCTTTTGAGTAGGTTTTAGCTCAGGTGTGCTCAATTTACACAATGTTCCTAAGATTCAAAAGAAATACAAATTACATGTCTTCAATTAAGGTTGATTACATGTCTTGACTTGAATCTTTTATTTCTTTAGGCTTGATCACCTGTAGAGGTTAGCACAAAGAAATATATATGCAATGCAATATGTGTGCTACTCTACATTGATTATATTAAGATTATGTTGATTAAATCATCAAAACATAGATTAAAGTTAAAAAACCAACAATTCCATTGGACAGACAATTCCATGTCGACGGAACGTCTGTCGGATGGACAATTTTGTGTTGACAGACTTTCCGTCGGGGAGACAAATTTCTGTCCAACAGAACTTCCGTCGGGCCCTTCATTTGTTACACCCTTTTTTGACACGAAAATTGGTCATGGCGACAAAATTTTCGTCGACATTGTACGTCCCAATGCTGGTATTCCCAACGAAGGAATGCCACTGAAATTTCCATCAAAAAGTACTATTGCCGATGGAAATGACGACCTTTGCCGACAAAAGGGTCCGTTGGCAAAAACCTTTTTTTGTTGTAGTGATACAAAAAGTGCCCCCAACAAAGAAACAAAACCTCAAATCAAGTGCAAACTTGGGTTGGAGCAATTTTGCCTAATAACATAACATTTAAAATACTTAGTTGTATTTAAGTTAAGGCACCTAAAGAACAACCTGCATAAGAAGGGAATTTCTTCTCCTATTTCGGTGCAATGTCTAATTGTTTCCTGCGAGGTATGTCAATAAGATTAATGAAAATTGAACCCAAAATTAAAGTACAAAAATCACTTCACTGCTACTGCATGTATGTGAGAGCCATATAAACTCACGTAAAAGAACACTAAAGAAGTGAATTTCTTCAGGTCCCGTTAGAATAAGGGTAATCAAAGAAATTATGGTTCAAAGTATACACCTTTGCATTCGCAAAAAATTTAAGTTTTTTCAAACGATTTTATTATTATGATTATATGTCTACAACCACAAAGAAATTTTTTGTAAGTTGTAATCGAGTGGAGGACGACTTGGTGCCAAATAGAAGTCAGTGAAAAACACGCATTCGGACTTGTCACCTTTGAGGCTTTAAGACCATCATTAACGGATGAAAATTTGGGGTCAGGACGGGCAAGACCCGACCTCAAAGCCCTTAACCATGGGCCAGCGAAGGTCGGGTCGCGATCTCGATCGACCTACAGACCTAGGACGCGACCGGGGGTGAGGCCACGTGGTCTCCCCGGGTTGGTCAGTTTTTTTTGTTTTTTAAGATATTATTAAAAATCATTTTTATATTTGTTAAATAATTTTTTATTGATATGTATATAAATTTATATAATCAGAATTAATTTCTAAAAATTAAAATAAATGTAAATAATTAATGAAAAATAGTAAAATAAATCAATTAAATTAGTTATGCTAATACAAAATTAGTGGAAATCAAAAGTATTAGCCAATTATAACCTAAATAAAGAAATTTTAATTTTACTTAAATTGATTAACAACCAAGTACATAACACAAACTATTTCCATAATTGTAACTAAACCAAATTTGAGACAATCAAAAGAAATTAAAGATGTCTGTTTTCTCTGCCTAAAACTTGCAACTTTGCGAGTGCCCGATCCTCAACTTCTATGTGGTTCAACTTACTAAACAATGTGTTCATCAATGCTATCTTCTTTTTGACCAGCTTCAACATATGTTTTCGCTCTCATTTTTCAATGCTAACTTGTAAACAATATTGAAGTTTTGAACACAAGTCTACAACCCGATCGTTTAGTTGATTTTGTTCGTGATATGTATTGTAATATTTTAATTTTGAATTATTATAATATGTACTTGTCGAATTTTAATTAAATCTAACTTTTGCGTGTTATTCGTAATTTAATTAAATTAAGTTATTGTAAAAATAATTTATTTAATAGTTTGTGAATTATTGTGATATAATAGAAAATGAGGTAAAAGAAATGACGTGAAGAGAGTGTTGAAATGAGGTTGGGTTAATGTGTGAAAAATATCTTGGGTTGGGGTGTGGGTTGCATAAATATTTTTCTTATTCTGCTCACGTGTTAGAAAAAAAATTGAAATTGCTAGGAGATTTGGTGTTGGGGTTTAAGAGGTCCTAAAGTTTAAACATGCAACATAATATTCCCTGTAATCTTTTAAAAAGTCAAAGGAAAACCATTAATCTGGATAAGATGAATGGATAGGTTAAACAAACATTTAGTTACTTGCCAAACTTTGGGATTTCTTCCGGGTAGCAATATTGCATTAAGAAAAAAAATAAACTTTTAAGTAGCATTTAACAGTTCATGCGTACCTTTTGATCTATTTCATAGGAACCATAACTAAATTTGAACTACAGCTAAATATGCAAATGTGTTTCTACAGTAAAAATGAAAATGAAAATAATAATAATTCTGCATTAACAACCAAGGCAATATGCAAACCTCACCGATTCTATTCCAAAACACCATAGGGGACTCCAAAGCCGCACTTTCATGTCGAAAGCTATGAAATCTAAAACCTAAAATCTTAATACAAGTATAGACAATAATAACCCCCATGAAATGAATAAATTTTTTCCTGCATATTTATTTCTAACAAATAAGTACGGGCAACCCACGAAATGAAGAAATCCAAAGTATAGAAAAACTAAAAATCCCAAATCTATTCCAAGAATGAAAAGTTTGCAAACATTTAATCAAATTCTTGCTAAAAACTAACATGCAAATTGAAGTAAGTCCAAGTCACAAAATCATTGAAACCCAAACCAACATGCAAGTGAAACAGGAACACGTAAAGAAAGAGAAAAATTTGTACTTGGTCGGTGTTGGAGAATGGTCGAGGAAAGTCTGGAGAGCGAGTTATACTGGTGGGGTTTCGGTCGCAAGAATGAATGCATCCGAAGAATCGGTGATGGGTTGTGCTCGCCGACGAGTGTGGTGAAGGCTCGGTGAGAAGAGGATTTGGGATTTGGCAACGGAGAGGTTAGGGAAGAGGAACAGAGAAATACAGAACAGAGATCTTTTGTACTCAGATACTCAATATTAATCAAGTCTGATCTCTTTTATTTAGAATTTAGAATATAATAAAAAGATAGATACTATATAAATTGGTATTTATCAAATAAATAGATTTCATCGTGTTCCTTAGCAAAATATTAAAAAAAAAGGTTTCCTTGTTGAATAAATAGAAAGGTAGCTAAGGCACCTGTTTCATTAATTTAAAGATGTCGGTTGTGTTTCTAAATTATTTGGAAAGTTTTAATAAAATTTGTCCAAAACGAAATCTCCAAAACGAAGAGATCCGGCTTCTTGCCTTTACATAACATAACCTTTGGCCTCAAGTTTCTTTAATGTTATTAAATTTAAAAAACAAGCACTTTGCTGTTATTATATCTGATGTTACATCAGTTACTGTTGAAATTTGATCTTGATCTTGCACACACGTTGCCGAATCTGAAAGTTATGTTTAAGGACTTGGTGATCAATATTTCTAATTTCTCAAGGTTAATGAGATTATTTAAGAATATATAATCTATTAGTATGATTAGAAACCTGTCTGGAAACTTTTCATGAACCTTTGATTAGGAAATATAAAAACAAAAACACGTAATTCTTTTTCAATCTGAAATGTCGCATGAAGTGGGAATTCAATCAACAAACGCAGGTATTCTGATTGGACAATAGGGAAAAACCCAATATGATAAACATAAGGGGTTTTGTGCAATACAATTCAAAAAAACAAGTGCTGAACTAATGTTTCGTTCATTGCTCATTCTAACTTATATATATTGCTTAAAGTTGTTCAAAAATCACCATAGCCAATTGTAAATAAACACCTGTTGTTTGGTTTTTCTTAATTTGTAATTTTCCTCACTATTGAGATGAAAATTGGTAAAGTGGGCATCACGCTTGAATTAATTTAGGGAACTACTAAACGTCGCCCCAAAACTACTTAAATCGCCCCTTGAAATTACCAAATTGCCCTTAACAATATATTTAATACCCAAATCGTCCCGTGTCTATAAATAAGGCCTATGGTCTTGTATATTCATAATTTATCAGTAAAAACACCACGAAAATGTCTGGCGAGGGTGATGCATCGGGTGAGGTAAGCCTGGCGCGGGGAAATTTTTGGGCCGAGCGTCTGCATTAGACGCCTCCCCCATGGTGAGGGCGTCTGCGTAGGACGCCCTCCCCATGGCCGAGGCGTCTAACGCAGACGCCTACACAATGGGAGAGGCGTCTTATGTAGACGTCCTTCCCATGGGTAAGACGTCTGTATTAGACGCCCTTCCCTACGGCAAGGCGTCCTACGCAGACGCCTTACCGTTGGGGAAGGCGTTTAACACAGACGCCCCAGCCATGGGGCAGGCGTCTAATACAGACGCCTGTTTTTTTTTTGATTTTGATTTTGTTTTTTTAATTTCGACTTTATTTTTTAAATTTTTTATTTTCGATTTTATTTTTTTATTTTTTTAATTTCGATTTTATTTTTGTAGGTTCCAGATTTCGGTGGTGATGGAGTGGATTACAGTGAGTTATTTCAAACTACACAAATCTTTGAAACAATCGATGAAGCATGTAAATGGGCCAAACAAGTAGCTATCGGAGCTGGGTTTTTTTTGGTCGTGTCGTCGTACAAAACAAGATCAGATAGTCGGATGGATTGTTATTTGAGATGCGACCGGCGAAATCAAATGGAGTCTCGGGATATGGATACTGCACTTCGAAGAAACACCAAAAGAAAGGGTTGCGGTTGCCGTTTCTTAATAAAAGTGGTGGAGCGACGAGATCGTGATGGATGGGTTGTGGTTTATAATAGTGCTCACGGACATCACAACCACAGACTGACAGTTTATCCAGAGGGTCATCGTCAAATTAGTGGTCTAAGTTCTGGGGCGAAGAAGATTGTTCGTGATATGACAGAGGCGCAAGCAAAACCACGGAACATCTTGAAGGCAGTAAAAGAAAAATTCCCGGAGGACAATCCAAATCAAAGGCATATTTATAATTTCAGAGATTACATGAGGAGGACAAAATCTGAAGATCGGAATCCCGTCCAGCAGTTTCTCTACCAAGCAGTGCAGTGTGAGTACTTACATTGGATTATGGCGGATCCAGAAACTGATGTCGTAACTCACGCTTTTTTGGCACATCCGACGTCAGTCCAGTTGTTGCGGACATATCCTTTCGTTATCTGCATGGATTCGACTTACAAGACGAACAAGTATAAGATGCCTTTGTTCGAAATGATTGGGGTCACACCAGCAAACATGAATTTCCTTATTGGATATGCGATTTTGATGGATGAATCTTACTCCAGTTATTTGTGGGTGATGGAGAAGTTGAGAGATCTGTTATTGGGGATTGTCAGCCCGACTGCAATAATAACAGACCGGGAGTTAGGCCTTATGCGACCAGTGAGAGAGGTTTTTCCTGACTCTGCTCATTTACTCTGCACATGGCACATCAACAAAGACGTATTGAATTACGCATACCACGTATTCGGCAAGAATAAGGAGATGGCAGAGACTTTGAGGCGTGGAAGATGGAGGAAGATCATGCTTTCTACTTCAGAAGCCGAGTATGATAGAGTTGTGTATGCTCTGAAAGATTTGTATAGATCGTGGCCGGCTATCACGGAGTATCTGGACACCACGTGGTTGGTGCATAAAGAAAAGTTTGTGCTGAATTGGACGAACAAAGTCCTTCATTTTGGGAACACCACGAATTGTAGGGTCAAAAGTGCTCATTCGGCTCTAAAAGAGTGGATTTCTACATCGACTGCAGCTCTGGACACTCTTTTCGAGCGCGTCAACGCGGCTACTGAAATGCAGCTGACGAATATTCGAAACTTTCTTGAAGACTCGAGACGGCGAAATTTGACTAATTTCGGACATGCTCTATATCGTCACATAAATGGTAGAGTTTCACATCACTGTTTGCAGTTGTTGAGTCAGGAGGTGAAGAGAATGCAACAGTTAGATGATGAAGTTGAATATCGTTGCGAGTGCGCTTTTCTGACTTCTCATGGGATACCTTGCGCATGTACCATCCGTGGATGTCTTGAATCAGAAAACGGAATTTACTTAGAGCAGATTCATCCGTTCTGGAGGACACTTGTCATTGGGGAAGGAGCCGGGAACGCAGAGTTTGTGTCTCAGGCAGCTCAAGACGCCGAACATTTTCGCAGTCTGGTTGATGAGATTGCAGGAAGTGACCCTACCGTAATTCGATCTGCCTCTCGGGTTTTATTTGAGCAGCTACACCCCGAACATTCGAATTTGAAAGAGCCTGCAGTAAAAACAAAGCTACGAGGTCGACCAAGGGGAAAGTCGACACGACGGGACCCTAGTGCGTTTGAGTATGCAGAGCGAGGTAGTGGTCGATCTTCAGGTAGTGGGAGTAGAGGTCGTGGTCGTTCTTCCGGTAGTGGAAGCAAAGGTCGTGGTCGATCTTCTGGTTCTTCGTCTGTGAGAGGAGGATCAGGTATACCATCCTTATATTTATTATTATTATAATTTTGTTATTTATTTCAGTAAATATGTATCTTTTGTTATTATATCTAACTGTATTTTTTGTTCATATTGTAGTGACTGGGCGGGCTGACGTAGACGACTTCCCATATGGAGATAGAATTCCAGGAATCATTATGCCATTCCTACACCAGTGGAATGATGTACGTGCTGATGGAAACTGTGGATTTCGATGTGTCGTCGATGTTTTCCACGGTGGTGAAGACAATTGGCAACTCGCCCGTCGTTCGATTTCAAATGAGATAGCTGCGAACCCATCTTTTTATGAGCACGTATACTACGACGGTGTGGCGGAGGCTCGTCACCGGATTAATTGGGGCGGGGGACCTTGTGGCGAGAATCACTATATGGAGACGTGGACGGACTTGTTTCCCATTGCAAATTTTTACAAGTGTGCAGTTATGTTCTTCTCTCTCGGAAATGATGGTTCGTTGTACCCATGTCTTACAGTTCTACCTTGGGAGAGTCCGCCTACCGTGACGAGACCGTGCAGAGAGTTGATTATTGCTCATTTAGGGAGTTACGCTCATTACATTCGTTTGGAATTGAATGAGGGATTCCCCGTACCTCCTATAGCGACTCTGTGGTATCAAATACGAGATGAGAGTGTTATTGGATGGGAGCTGGAGTACCAAAATAGGATAGCATATTGGCAACAATTATGTAATATGTTTTGATATGTTTGTATAATTATGTAATATGTTTTGATATGTTTGTACATTATATAGTGTTGCTTTATTATGTATTATGTTTTGATATGTTTCCTTTATTTGCATTATATATAATAGTACGACAGGTTATCAAACACAAATACAAATAATAAGCGTACAACAGATAAGCAAAACACAAATACAAACAATAAGCGTACGACATGTTAGCAAACACAAACACAAATACAAATAATAAGCGTACAACAGATAAACAAATATAAATGCAAATACTAAGCGTACCACAGATAAGCAAACACAAATACTAAGCGTACAACAGATAAACAAATATAAATGCAAATACTAAGAGTACGGTACAACAGATCAGCCTACTCATCATCCGAATCATGGTCGGAGATGCCTAACTGAGTATGTCATGACTGTATGATCTGATCCACATCTCCGCATGCAGCTCTGGCATCGTCTGGCAGCTCATCCCTCATCTGCAAGATTGGGTCTACAGCCCGTATCATCTTACCCATCCACTGCACATAACATTAACATTAGCGTACATTAACAAATTATACGGTACAAATAAATATAGATAAAATGAAAAAATTACCAGATCGCCACACGTCCTATCTGGTGGTCGATCTGCTCTCCGGGAGGCACCACGGACGATGATAGGATGTGAGTAACTACCGAACCAATCAAGATAACGTGCATCACACTCGGAGGGGTCGCGACTACGTCTGAAGTCGCCAAGGAACAATCGGCATGATCTCGGAAATGTCCGCCAAGTCGATTCCGCTGTAGAAGCGGGGAACCTGACGTCGTACGTCGCTGCTGTCGCAGACCGCACCGCATGCTCTGGTGTCGGAATGTCAACCGGGATCACCTGAACATATCCTAACTGACGCAAGACCCGATCGGGCATATAAGGCTCTATGATATCCCGATAACGAATAAGACCCATCAATAAAGTCCTCGGGACATCCGCTGCTGGGTCAGGACCATAGGGTAACCACTCCACCTAAAGTTTAACACATTAATAATAATACATCTTAAAATTAAATAAATGGTGTAAAGTTTGATACCTCTGATGCAGTCATCTGATCTAGCCGTGCGCGGATGGAACGCAATCGTCCATCGCTCTTGTCCTCGCTCCGGACAACCCACATACCCGAACGTGGATGACCCTCGTCGATAATCTTCCGCTCACGATGCGGGCGGAATGCAGGAAAGTACTCGTATATCCACGCCTGCAGCAGCGTAAGACAACCTGCAATCCCAGAACAATCCGCACGGCTAGCTATCCCAAGCTGCCGGTACAGGTATGCCAACGTCGCTGACCCCCACGAGTACTCACGAACGGTCTCCGGGTCCCTAGCCTCCAGTAGATCGCGTGGTCTGATCCGACAACCACTCTTGTCGACAAACAAGACGGCTCCGAGCATCAAGAATAGGTACGCCGTCAACTGTTTATCATCGGCCCGCGGAGGTCGTGCCCGTCTGCATAGGTCCTCAAGGGAGTCGATGCCGACACCACCACCACTCCATAAAGCTGTATCTCTCGCCAGACCATCAGGTGTGACACCAAGCAACTCTGCCACATAACACCTCAGCTCAGACGTCGACCCCTGAGCACTAACCAGACGACCATCCACAGGAAGTCGCAGGATCTGGAAAACATCGTGAAGCATGATCGTCATCTCTCCGAAAGGCATGTGGAAAGTGTTGGTGTCAGGCTGCCACCTCTCCACAAACGCCGAAATCAAAGGCATGTCGAGATAAGGGAACATGCTGTACGGTAAGTGCCCCAAATGCGTGGCACTAATCTCCTCTCTGATATCAGCACTCAGTGTAGACCGCCAACCCTGTAGTGCTGTACAGGCTCTGTGCCGATTCTGGCACTTCAGAACCTTCCGATCCTCTCCGTCCCAGATCCGTCTAGCAATGTGACCCCAGAAACTAGGAATGACGCTCCCATCTAAAGGACCACCAGGCGTCATACTGCTCACGATCCAAGAATCGTCCTGGACCCTCTTCTTCTTCTGAGCGCGGGGATCAACAGTGCACGAGCTCGAATCCCCGACCGTAAACCTCCCACCCCTACCCTTCCGCACCATCCATCCGGCGGAAGTAGAAGTACCCGCTCGACCACGTCCTCCGCTATAATCCCCCTGCCTCTCCACCTCCGGCCGCACATCATACGGGCCATCATCGTCGCTCTCGTCGTCGAAACTATCCACATGCTCATCATCGAAGGAATCATCCTCCTCCTCACGACGACGTAATGCCTCCCTCTCCCTCCTGACCGAAGCAGATATCCCCCGTCTACGTGGATGACGCGGTGCTGAATCATCCTCTAAAGAACGGAAGGCGTGTAATGGTATCGACTTGCCTCTCCCTCCACTGTGACCCGATGACTATTTATTGAAATTTTAAATACAAATTTGTTAAATTTGTTAAACTAAATTATCATATTTATCAAAATTGTTAAACTAAATCAAAATTTGTTAAACTTAATTATCAAAATTGTTAAACTAAATCAAAATTTGTTAAACTAAATTAAAACAATTGTTAAACTAAATCAAAATTTGTTAAAACTAAATATCACAAATGTTAAACTTAATAAGAATTTGTTAAATTAATTTTTTTGATTTATCACTATTTATTAAAGTAATTATGATATTTATTAATTAAAAAAACAAAAAAGGAGGAGGCGTCTGCGACAGACGCCTCCCGCAAGGTGGAGGCGTCTGTCGGAGACGCCTCCTCCTACGGGGAGACGTCTTCGGAAGACGTCTCCCCCATCGGGGAGACGTCTTCCGCAGACGTCTCCCGCTTCGGGTCGGCGTCCCTCGGAGCGGCTTCCGAGGACGCCCGACCCATGCGGGGGGCGTCTCCCTCGGACGCCGACGACTTTTTTTTTTTTTTTTAAAAACAAATAAATAACGTAATGTTACCTCATACGGGTACACCGGGGGAACTGCTGGCTGCTTCCCTGGCCTCCGAGACATTCGTAATCTTGTGTAGTAGGTATAGGAAGAGAAAGTTTTGAAAAAAGAGTGAAATTGTGAGATATATAAGCAAAAATAGGAGGAAGGGCAATTTGGTAATTTCAAGGGGCGATTTAAGTAATTTTGGGACGATGTTTAGCAGTTCAGTTAATTTAACCCAGTTTTTTGGGATTACGAAAGTTAAAGGAAGGAAACGAAGTTTAATTACATCACCAAAATGGAATGTTTCGAATCAAAACGTACTCATTCTGATCCTAACAACAAATGCTCTACGCTAGCGTGTGATGGAGTGATAAGGTAATTTATCTCGGTTTCATATATGAAATTCTCATCCAAACAGCAGACTTTAGAAGCGTTGAAACGGACATGACAATTGAAAACACATTGGTTTGAATAAAATCGAAATAGTGTAATCTGCTGTTGCAATCCAAAATTCAACAACTATTTAAAATACACATCCAATAGGGGATCGAAAAGTCAAAGAGGGCAAAAATATTAATTTCCTTAAAGACGAACTTAAACAAATTAAAATGGCAAAAGAATTCAATCCACCAACCAAATTCTTCTGAAGAACAAAGTAATGCGAGGTTGAAGCAAAACTTTATTGCAAGTTCAATTGAAACAAAACTTTGTTTCCAAGTAAAATTGAAGCTAAACTCGAAAATTATTGAAAATTGAAAATTTGAGAGTAGAAGAAATTCAAGTGCACCAAAGACTGTCGAGACCATTGACTTTCTGCTTGATTTGGTGAAATACCATCAACGACCCTGAATTAAACTAATAATAAACAACAACTGACAAGCAACTCCCAAGTCCAGTTAGATCCAAACCAAGATTTCAAGCAATCCCAAGAACACTCAACTACCATTAACCAAATTTACTGTAACACATCAAAATCCACATGAATTGCAATTCCGTTACCAATCCATTACACAATGAACACTATATGGAAACAAAACAAAAGAAAGCCAAGAAAGGAAATCAATATTCAACTTTGCATGCTCAGTAGTGGCAATTCAGTAAAACTCGAGAAGGCGAATTCGTCATCGGTCGGTGCCGGAAGATTAAGATCCAAAGAGAACAACTTCTTCTCCTTCTCGTCCTGGAGAGGCACCGGAATTGGTGGCTGCCGGTGCCTTCTCATGTGACCCCCCAAAGCTTGTCCCGACGAGAATTCCGCACCGCATATCAGACACTCGTGCACTCGAGCCACTTTCACATCATTGCCGACGCTTTTATCGGCAATTGAGGAAAGACTGATTTTCAGATTCTTCTCCTCTTCACCATCCACCACTTCCGCCGACGATGCCGGAGCTATCTTGACCCTCTTGTGGCTAGTCCGGTGACCACCGAGCGCCTGAAACGACGAGAAACACTTATCGCACGTCCTACACCGGTACAAACCCTTCTCGTACGCCTTCCCACTCTCGGTATCCCAACGGCCTTGCGCAAGGAGAATAAGGCAATTGGCCATGTCCTCCTCCTCCTCCTCCTCGGTCGTCATCCCGGAGAATTCAACCGAAGATGTGGAAGACCCGGCCACAGCGATACTCGAACCCACGGGATGAATTCTCCTCCTTTTCGTCCGCTTACCCTTCCCGACGACACTCGAATAGGAGCAAAGATCATCACTCTTGACACCCTTTTTCTCCTCAAGTCCATCCATCACCAAAAATTGGAGTGATCAATAGAGCTTGAGAGTGTAGGTATTTATAGTGGATCGATGAACACTAGCTAGTATATATATACTAGTCTAAGCAAAAACTTAAGGAAAGTTTGGTTGGAAAAAGGAAAGAAGAAGAATGGTAAGAGTGTTGGGAAGGGATTGGGATTAATAAGGAAAGAAAGGGGAGGAGTGGTGTGGAGTGAAGAGAGGTGGTGGTGGGAGATGGATTGATTGTATTGTATGTAATAGAATGGAAGGTCAACAGAAAGGGCTAAGTTTTGAGTATGTCTACTTTTCCTTTCTGTTTACAGCTTAGAGGATGTGAGTGGAGGGGTTCGTTGGTTTTTGGATTGTTAAAACAATGGAAAGTTTTGGGGTTTGGACAGCCAATCAACACTGAGTGCACACCCACACCACTCCCAATTTTGTTATCTTTAATTCGGGTTAGATACGAATTTTTTGCATATGGGCTTTCTATTTTTGATTTATTGGAATGTACTCTCTTCGAATTTAAGATGACCTTATCGTCGATTTCCGGTCATTATTGCAATTATCAGATCAGATCATGATTTTCTTTTTCTTCGTTTACTTGATGGTCAAGTGATAATCAGTTTTTTAATTTATAAACAAGCGATTCCCAGTCTTGGATTCTATCAGTGGAAGTGCAATTTCGCAAGACTTTGTGGTATTGTCGCAAACTATTATGAAATCGTATCGGTGAATTTCCCAATTATGAGAAGAAAACAATACGAATAATGGTTGAGGAGGGTGACGCTACACAATTGAGTCTATGTTTAAAAATTGTATAAAAATAACATTTATTATTTATCACTTCCTTTTATCGATTTTAATTTGTATGTTTGTGTGTCTATTTGTGACCTTATTAATGTATTTAGGTATTTTCGAAATACAATGTGCTCTCTTAACCCTTCAGACTTGAATCTTGTATCACCCACATCACGCTGCAATTTCAGAGGCAAAAATCTTAATTAACGAGAAAAAATAAAGGGAATAAACTCAAAATAATTGGATTGAAGTGTTGCAAAAGAAAATGAATTAATCGAACTGGATCTCCTGAAAGATACGTTCGAATGTTCGATGTAGGTCAAACCGTTGGTATTGTCGTAAATATGAAAAACGTGGGGGTTATGTATACAAACCTCAAAATTAAGTGCGATATTAAAAAGTGACATGCATAATGTGTTTTGTTAGACTAACCTACTAATAAGTATTAAGTCTCTGTTCTGAGCTTAAAATTAATTTAAAAATTGTGTTGACGTGGTGGGACTTCGGAGTTCTGGATGATCTAGTCTTGTAGACTTTGTTTGGCCACGAATTCTTTGATAGAATTCCTGAAGTAATCCGGATTCTTTGAAAATTTTGTTCATTTTCGAGTCCAATTCTTACAAAATCATTTGGGTTTCTAAGGGAAATTTTCTACAATGGAAGCTGAAAAATATTAGCTTTTACGAAATTCAAAAATACTGACTTACAATAACAACATCGTGGTGATTTTATTTGTTAAATCCCTAACTAATAGCTGTACTAAGTACCAGTAGTAATATTGGTTCAAAAAAGCTGTAACGTATTTTAAATATGATACTCAATTGATATTTCCCAAATAATTTGTTTCTGTTGTCATAAATATATCATCCTAGCCTGGTAATTTTTATTTCGTATTCCATATTTTGTCGTAATTCATACATAGTACTAGTAGTATTTTGTCATCTAATATTAGGGGCGAGTGATATAACATTAAGAATCATGAAGAAGAATCTATTGTATGCAAACCAAAATTCACATCCTCGAATCATGATAATTACTATATCTCAACTTGGAATCTGAATTTCCACTGGATTAATCTAATCCTCTTGAAAGTTGAAACTAATCCAAACACAACCTTAGTACTTTTATAGGCCTCATCAAACTTGTAAAGTGGTGAAGAGAAAGATAGGGAGCATGAGGACTGATATTAGTGGTGATGGTGTACGCAATAGTCTTAATCTCTCACCATCTACAATCTTCCCTCCCTCCTTCTCATCTCATTATCCCCCTCCACACCATGCATACAACTGCGCCACTACTGACAATTATTGAGGTGTTGACTTAACTAATTTAGTTATGCCCTCCACACCTTTGTCACCAATCAGCTCGAATACATGCAACTTGGGCAATGATATCATTGACATGCATGGAGTTGGACACTCGACTCTGCGCAACTTTGATTTGGATAAAATTATGCCAAATAATAGTGTCATTGTACGTTCCAACCATAGGGATGAGAATAATCTTGGAATAGGTGAAAGAGAAGGTGTACTATTTTATGTGCTGAAAAGGGATAGTGATCAGTATAGTTTATATGGAAATTAAGTACATTTCTGTCATCATGCAATCATTTCCGGCTTTCTGAGCTTGTGTTATTGGATCGGATCTTAGTTTGTGGCGTGGAGTGTGGGGGAAAAGCACTACATTTTTCCCACCTCTCTGTCATGTATTATATCTTTTTGTTAAAGTTAAGTGCATTTGCAAATCCTAAACCGATCCATATATGTGGTAACTATGCAACATTTGGTTAAGAATATTCATAGGGAAATATCACGAAAGGGGTTTAAGTTTATGTAGTAACAAGCGATTTAAATAATATTAAATATTTATTTTATTACTATATATATATATATATATATATATATATATATATATATTGCTTTTGGCCTGAGACCTAGATTTTTTATGTTGTTAAAAATGTCGAAAAACTAGAAGGTCAAATTATCCACGAGTTCCTTAAATTCCGAATATCTGAAGGGGTTGCTTGACATCAATTGCTTGCTCAAAGTTGATTATTTCAGTCAACTAAACTTGAAGTGTGGTAACTTGCAAAAGTTTGTACAAGCTACTTAATTTATGGAAAAAGGAATTAGTTTTGAGCTGAAGATTTACACGAAATGTGATACTATTTTGCCTAGGTGGATTAAAAGCAAAAGCACCATAAGATAGAGTCATGACTCTTTTAGGAGAAAAACAACAACACATAATTAAAATTTCTCTAGAGTTGTTGCCGACTATGTACCTGTCATAATTGATGATTTAAAGAAAAGTTTGAAGCATCACAATCAAGTCGTGCTTATTCATCGTTATTCTATGTCGTAAGTAGTTCCCATGTTTCAGAAGGTGTCAATTTGGTCAAAATATTTCGTTGTAAATACAACGGAATCGAACAAAAGTAGGTTTCACTAGCATTAACACTTAGATATGGGTTTGATTGGAACTGTCTAATTTACTGAATTGCTATTCGTCGTCCTAAAATTACTTAAATCGTCCCAACAGATTACCACTTTGTTCTTTCTCTCATTTCTACTGCTATAACGCGACATTTTACCCTCCTATCACACATCTCTCTTCCTCTTCCTCTTATAATCATAAAAAATAATATTTTGGAGGTCAGTAATAAGCCAACGGACACCCAGTGTACTCGAATCTGGTAAAATATCTAACATCTTTTTAATAAAAAAATAATAAAAAATTATGGGCGTCCGACGGAACCGCCCCACGTAGGAGGGGAGCGTCTGGGTAAGACGCCTCCCCCATGGGGGAGGCTTCTTAACCAGACGTCTCTCTCCTACGCGGGGCGGCTCCGTCAGACGGCCGTAATTTTTATTTTTTTAAAAAATAATTGATTATAAATTTAGATAATTGTTAAATTAATTAATTAATAAGTTAATAATTACTATATTCGGATAACCGATACCCCTTCGGTACACCGAAAATTCAAAAATTTCCAGATCCAACAATTTCAAAATCCAAAAAAATTCCAGGAGGCGCTGCCCCTTTGCCACCCCCGCCACCTCACCGGCGAGGTGGAATGCCGCTCGCTCACCGGGGAGCAAGACCCCCGAACGACCTGTCGAGGTGGTATTTGTAAGTGAGGATGTTTTACCGCCGGGAGATTTTGGATCTTAAAAAATGTTGGATCTGAATTTTTTTTGAATCTTCATCACTTGCAAAAAAACTCATTGTAATCCGACCGGTTACCACCGAAAATTTGCAAAGAAACGTCAAATAATTTGAGATAACACACCGTATAATTTTAATTTGACAAAAAAATTAAAAAAACGGGACGTCTGGCTAAGACGCCTCCACCATGGTGGAGGCGTCTTAGCCAGACGTCCGAGTCGGAAAAAAAATTCCGTCTCCGTTACTTCGCCTGATCTAGGTGCTTCACCTGACATTTTCGTGGTGTTGGTATTAGGAATGTTAGTAAAACTGAGTCAAAAACATTGTTTAAAGACACGGGACGATATGGGTATTAAATATATTGTTAATGGCAAAAATGTCATTTCAAGGGGCGATTTAAGTAATTTTGGGGCGACGTTTAGTAGTTCCTTAGTTTATCGAGTAATTCTAAAATCCTGTATAAGTTTAACCAATCATGAACTAGAATGGAAATTGCTAACCCCATGAAAATTGTGTCCTCTTTCTCTTACAAGCTCGTGGTTTTATAGAATCCACTCACATCTAAATTCCGGGTGACATTCCTTGATTGCCCTCTCTTAGCAACGTGGTTTTATATGTAAAAGGTTATTAAGTGGGAAGAATTTGTATTTTCACATGCTCAGATGATTAAAATGTACGTTGTACAATATTTTTGAGTATAAGTTAAAGAAAGTCGAGAAACAATTCGAATTTTAAAGATCAGTTATATAAATTTTAATGTGTTTGTTTTAGAGGATAGTTATAAGACAATATTAGTCAAGGACAACAAGGTAACGCATCAGAATGTAACTGCTTTTACTGGAAGAAAAAAATAATGTAATTGATTTCTTTATCTCTAGTGCATGATTGCTTTCCAAGTTAAATGTTTCCCTCAAAGCTTGTGGACTAGTACTCTGTTCAGCCAGCCAACGATTGGGTTTCTGTAGTCTGATGTCTTCTGAAAGTTGTATATATTCTCAATACTACAATTAAAGATTATAGGAAAATTCGCAATCATATTCCGTAACTATGTTGTATTTGCAGTGTTTACCCGTTAACTATAGCAAACTTTTGATTATTTTGCCGATTTTTGTATCTAATTCTAACATGGGCTTTACTGTAAAGATTGATCCTATTTTGTGAAGTTGATTCCTACTACACATAAATGTTATAATATGTATCTTATCATGATAAATAATATATACTAATTATAGGAAATAATGTGTACGTACGAATCGGTGTCGTTTGAAGCAATTAGGTGAAGATAAAACTTAGATACTTTAAAATATTCTTAATTAAGAGAAGAACACAAAAGAAACTAGATAAATATCAAAAGCTAAGTTAGTGATATACAGATGTCTGTTTTCAGCTTACACACTACTAGATGCATATATGGTTCTCTTACATGGAGCAAAAAACACATAACGAAACAAAGAAAATAATTAATCATATTTTTTGACAGAGCATTTAAAATATCAAAATAAACTCATGGTGCACTTACACTTTGTGCATCTCCACCCAAAATCAGATTCAGTCCTCTTGAATACAGGTAAGTTTTTTGAAATATACCTATTTTATTTTATCACAACAAATGCTTTATACTTATTTGGTTTAGCTAGGCAATGAGCATGCTCTGGCATAATGTTGCAGTAACCCATTCACCAGAATTTCCTAAATCAACCACAACTTTGAGTATCTGTTTGGAGGACAAACTAACTTTACTTCAATTTTCCTTTAGAGGGCTTCACATCAATATTTTTCCTTTTCTCCCAAAAAACTAATTAAGTTTCAAACAATAAGACGCCCATTATTATTTCCTTGTCATCCATTTTCTCATATAAAAACAAGTTTTACAATAACTGTTATACGAAGCATTCTTTGTTACCAACTTTTTTCTCTTAGATCACTGCTAGTTTGGTACACGTATAGTCCAAATGATGATCAGTATTCGGTAATGTTACGATTCTTAACCTCAGTTCTGCTATTATCATGTTAAACGAAGTATGTTGGAAACGGACCTTTTCATTGACAAATGTTAAATATGATCATATTGATGTTTAAGGGTAATTTGTAGAACAACTAATTTTTGATTATACGAAATTCGGACGTAAATTGGCCACCAACTATCAATTTTAAACTAGGGGTTTGGGTTGGGCTGATCAATTAATTTGAATTGTCGGGCGGTACACAAAGTTTTGGACTGAGCTGGACTCTGAAAGGTGATGACTTCTAGCATTAACCATTTAAAAAAATTTCGAATGTGCTTTAAGTAATTTTAAATATCAAAAGTAACATCTATTACTTCATGACACAATATATACCGTTTAGGCGTAGTCTCATCTTAGTCTATACTTTTAGTTTGACGGTGTTCACTTGCTCACGCTGAAGTACAAAGAAATGAATCATCTAAAGTTCATTTCTACAGAAAAAATGGTTAGACCATAGTTTGTAATATATCCACTCTGGGATTATTAAGTTAATGTAATGTATTGGGTTCTCATATAAATGCCCAACACTTGAATTGATTGATATCAGAAGTTAAAAATCGCAATTACACGACATCGTGGAAGTGGTGACAAGTACGAGTCGATCCACGATGGACTAGAGCAGGTCGTTGTCGACCATACTTGAGTGGGAAGAGAAAAGAGAGACAATATGAGTGTATCTACACCAAATGATGTGAATGACAACTAATAAAACAAATACGACTGATCTCGTATAAGGTGGAGAGTGAAGATGTGTGACGTGTGTGTATTATTAACCTCCTAATGACATGAAAAACCTAGAAATTCATAATGACCAAAACCCCCAACTAGTCTCCAAATGAATTAAGATTTATCATCATCATTAAAACATACAAAACATTAATCAAGATAAGACCAAAAAGACACATGAATTCACGTGTCATCCTTATATCTTTATCAATTTAATCTTATCATCATTCCTCATTAAGTATGCTCACCAACCAAAACATGTGCTAAGTATCCACTAGAACCATTAACGTACACATTAAAGGCAAGAGTATAAACTCATCAAAATTGTTATGAAAATCATATGAAACTCCAAGATTAAGATTAACCACACACACAATGTAACTGCATCCACACTTCACATCATTTTCACCCCAATTAATCAGCTACAAACATAAGAGTATCGACTACGAGAACAATAAAGAAGAAACAAATCAACAAACACAAAATATATGTGGAAAACTCCCTATCAACCTGAGGAGGGAAAAACTGAAAGGAATGTGTTCTAAAAGTTTACTTTTATATGTCTTTTATTATGAATTTTGAATATATTAACATGTTGTTCTTGATCCTTAACCGTAGAGTTCTAAGAGATAATAGTTTACATAAATCAAAAGTGATTCACAATCATGGTGATTAACATGAGACATTAATTGCCAAGATAAGATTATCGTGTTGGTTAAAAGAGATATTGTAGCTCTACAAATATTTAACAACATGAGTATATGAAATGGAAAATATTTCTTTCATATATTGAATTGACCTAACAAATGAAACATTATGGAATTGTGTTTGTGACATTAATGTTTCATTGTGTCTTTGAATCCTAAGACATAAGACCTATATCTTTTGACATAAGGAGTGTATGATTTGATTATTATCAAAATGTATCATTTCGTATAGTGATAAATGTACTAGTTTGTTATACATAACTTATGGCAGAAAATGTGATATGTCAAAAGATTGTCATTGCCCCTCTTGACTTGAGTAATGATACTAATGACCCCTTGATAAAACGAAATTATAATGTGCACAATGTAACTTATGTATAGTTACATATTTATAATTTGCTTAAGAGATAAAGAAATGAATATATAATATAAAGATGACGCATTCTACTTTGTAGAATATTCTTAGTATCATGAGGCAGTGGATAGACACAAGTGATATTCCTTATATCATTAAATGGGATCGTGTTTGGTTCGAGTTAGAAAAATATCTTTATTATTTTGGTAATTATAATGTGTAGCTAGATACCACTTATAGTTTATGATATACATGTCGCGAAATGATAAAAACGATATGTCCTAAGAATGACATGGTTAGAATATCAAATGAATTTGTATGAGATATGTATATATTATGTGGTATAATGTTTGACATTATATATGATATTATATTATATAATATAATGTGATATGCAACATTATAACGTACAAGTTTGCTAAAACCCGAAATGTCAAATTTTGTTGGATATTGATCTAAAATTTGGGAAAAGGCAAAAATCTGTGCAAAACGGTCGAACGTTTTTCCCAAAACGGTCGACTGGTGTGAACAATAATTTCTAGGTTTTGAAAACGGTTGAGCGTGCGGTTCGACCGAAAATAACATGAATTTTTCTTGTTGCAAAACGGTTGACCGATGAGGCATTTCGTTCCACCAAAATTATCATGAACTTTTCTAGATAACCAAACGGTCGACCGTTTGGCTTATTCGTTTGATCGTTTGCCCACAATTTTGCCTGAATTAATAAGAGAATTTTTCTAATCATGAGCTGGATTTGTTCCAACTTAGTCAATGAAGGTTATGAGATGATTGTGTGTCGAAATATGATTGGTTTAGAAGAGCAATTAACAAGAGATCATGTGTAAGTGGATTACACATGATGTTTGCTGAAGGAAGCCCTATAAATAGGTCTCTCATCTCTTCCTTGTTGATATGAATGAAAAAATTCTCTTCTCCATATTTCTCCACCTAATCAATCCGAAAATTCATTTATTAATTGAGTGCTTGAGAGATTAAATTATTTGGAGCATTGAAGGGGTAATTAGCTAGATTATAACCTCGTATTAGACATTGATGGACTAGCTTCAATCTCTATAATCTTGTTTAGAGTTTAGTGAACATTTGGAGGAATTTCGAGGCGATTCAACGTGCAACCTAACTTCTTATTGGTAAAAGGGATTAGGTAATCGCCTAGGTATGATCCAATTTACGTATTTCAATATTGATTAGTAAATTTTATATATATTGAAATACAATTAGGAATTTTGTACATAAAATTATTGAAAATTTTGAAAATCGATCCTAATTGCTTGTATTTGTAATAAAAATAATATACACAAGTATATGACATGAAATCCAATAAAAACACATCCCAACAACCTCTACACACTTTATTCATGAAATGAAGTTTACATCGGTGAATCTTATCAACATCTTGATCTCTCATGTCTCCCCCAACTACTCTTTCAACCCCATATAGAAAATCTTAACCTCCACGCTAGATTACACTAGGCCCCTCCTTACTTCCTTTCGGCACACACTTGTGCACCGCCCACAGGGTACACCCTATGCACCCTACAAGAGACACTCTTTGCTTCAAAACACTACCACGAACTCAAAACTTTACCCCGTTATTTATAGTCTTAACACCTCAAAATTAATTTCCATAATTGAAGGAAACTTATCCAATCACATATCTTGTTAAAAATCAAACACCAACCCAAACCCAACAAACACCTAATCCGATAAATCCAATTCTAGAGATTTTCTACTCACTGCAGAAAAAAAAAGTTATAACGTCGGCATTTCATGTCGGATTTAAAAACACCAATGTGAAAGGACCTTATCATGTCAGTTTTGCTGAAATCGACGTGAAATACTAATACATCACGTCAGTTTCCAATAAACCAACATGATAAGGAACTTCTCACGTCGGTTTCTAACAACCAACGTGACATAGTCGTGTTTTCATGTCGTTTTTTTTGAAAACCGACGTGATATATTACGAAAACACCTTGGTTTTCCAAATGTTTTCCTTGTTTTTTTAATTTTTCACCATATTTGTATCAAACTTCCAAATCACTAACCCTAAAATCCCAACTCCCCGACCAACCGACCCCCGACCCTCCAGACCTCGAGCACACCAGCCCGATCCCTCCCCTCCTCCGCCCGTCCAAATCCCGACCAGCCCAACCCGATCCCTCTCCTCCTCTCCTTCGCCCGTTCAGATCCCGACCAGACCAACCCTGATCTCGGCCAGCCTAGTCCAATCCTTCCCCTCCTCCAGCTGTCCAGACTAGCTTCGTCGGATTACGAGGCCGAGAGGTTGAGGGTGCTGTTTGCGAGGTTTGGGGTGGTTGAGGATGTCGTGATTAGGTCGAAAGGTGTGAAGAAGGGGATCGCTCTTGTCGTCATGGGGTCGAGGGATGCGGTGGTGAGTTTTCGATACTTGATAATGTGATTGTTTTGTTTGTTTTTCTGTTGAAATTTACTGAAATTGCTGGTTTGAGTTTGGTATGATTAGGTTTGTTTTTTAGTTGGAATTTGAGTTTTTTACTGAAATTGCTGGTTTGAGTTTGGTATGATTAGATTTGATTTTTAGTTGGAATTTGAGTTTATGTTGTGGTTACGTGGGTTAATAGTTTACTGAAATTGCTGGTGCTTTGATTTGTTCGTAGCATTGTGAGTTGGGAACTTGTTATAGGTAGGGAGTGCATTTTTATTTTAAGACAGATGAGTGACCAAGTTTGATTTTTTTGGGGAAACATAGCTTATGGATGTATGTTTGGTCTCTATGTTTGCCTTACCCTTATAGCTACAATGTACTATATGTTACTATACTAATGCAAAAATAAAAAATCTTGTTTGAGATCATTTATTTTAACACTTTTTGGAATCTTCGCAAAAACATGTCTCTTTTTTTTGCAGTGCAAAAAAGGGAGGACTAGCCTCCAAGATCTATTAACTAGAAAGTCGGTTACAGATTCGGATTACGTTTACTACGTAAATCAGATACACACATCTCTTTCTCCCCATGCAAGGGGTCTAATCCCATTTTGCCATAAAATTTTCAAGTGTCGTCTGATCGTTCATAAAGACATGACATTTCGCTCCTCGGATGCGGACTATATCCTTTATTTGTTTGTGCAACACTTCCATCGATCGGTACTCACCCTCCATGATCCTCAAATTTCTTTCCTCCCATATCATATATGTTGTCGCCCCGTACACAATACAAGTTACTTGTTTGCCTGCACGTCCCTCGGGATGACGAAGCCTCCCAAGCCGGAGCAACTCCCCCGATATCCCTTGCGTATTGTGTCCCGGTAGTCCCAGAATGCGTAAGACTCTTTTCCACGTGCCTCAGGTGACCTCACAGTCCCAAAACAAGTGTTGAATATCCTCGTATGCTTGATGGCAGAAAACACATCTTGAGATAATCACAGCAACTCGCCTTAGTCTTAGCCACTCATGAGTCGGCAGCTTCCCCAATATTGCTCTCCACAGGTGAACAACATGCTTTGGGATATCTAGGGAGTGCCATACGGCTTTAGTCCACGCCTCTATCGGGCGCCTAGCTCGAATCCAGCCCCATGCATCCTTTGTTCTGAAAGGCTTGCCTTCCGAGTCAGCCCAAACCAGTACATCTTCCCCCGCTGTCGGTCTAATGGCTCATATTTTAGGCCACAAGTCATCCATCGTGGTGGATCGTGGTGGCGGAAGGCGCCAGTTTCCTAGATATAGAAAGTGTGACACACGCGTTTCAATAGGGACACCCATGTCATAGTGTAGTCGGGCTCCTTCATCCTCACAGATAATTGGACATCCTACCCAAGGGTCTTGGAAAAATCGTATGGACTGCCCGTTTCCGACTTTGTAGTAGAACTTCCTCCCCGCTAGCATTTGAAGGTGCAAGATTCCTCTCCCAGCCCAAGAACAGATAGATGGTGGTCGCGCTAGCCAGATGGTCTTGCTTTGAAGGTATTTACTCCGAATGCATTGTACCCAAAGTGACGGGTCATTTGAGGCCACTAACCAAAATAATCTCAGCATAATAGCATCATTCCAATCTGGCAAACGACGTAGCCCCAAGCCCCCCTCCTCTTTGGGCAGGCAGATATCCTTCCACGACACCGTGGCCATCTTCTTTGGTGAGCCCCATATGAAATGCATCATTAGTTTCTCAAGTTCGTGGAGGATGCTCCTGGGTAGAAGGAAAGCAGATGACCAATATATACTGAAAGAGGTGAGCACACTTCGAACTAATTCAATCCGACCGGCCATTGATAAAAATGTCCTCTTCCACGCACCCAGTCGAGCCTGAACGTGGTCCACAAGAGTAGCACAATGTCGTTTCCCTAGTCTTGAGGAGAATAGTGGAAGCCCAAGGTAGGTAACTGGAAAGGAAGCCTGTTGCATTCCAAGTAATTGGCAAATCTGGTCATTTTTTCGGGTGTTCCCTCCTATAAAAATCTGACTCTTCTCCGTATTTAGTTGCAAACCCGACATCTCCTCGAATTCGGTCATAATCCGCTGAATTACTCGTGCATTTTCCACTGTCGCTGCCGCAAACACCATAAGATCGTCTGCGAACAAGAGATGGGAAACTAGTTTACGTCCACATCGAAGAGAGGTGAGGTTCCCTAGTGCCACCTCGCGATGTAGTAGTGAGCTGAGGACCTCCATACATAAGACGAACAGGTAAGGAGCAAGGGGGTCCCCTTGTCGAAGCCCAGTTGCCGCATTGAATGAAGAAGAGTTTTTCCCATTTACTGTTACCACGAAGGAAGCCTTCACGCATGCCTCAATCATTTTACACCATTTTGCAGTAAAGCCAAACCTCACCATGACTGATTTCAGAAAGCTCCACGAGACGGAGTCGTAAGCTTTCCTCAAATCAAGCTTTAGACACATCCTCCCTTTGCCCTTCTCCAGATGCAAATTGTGGCAAAGTTCATGTGCCAACAAGATGTTATCACCAATGCGGCGCCCTCGGAGGAAGGCACTTTGGTTTTCCCCAATAAGCTTCGGGAGTACCAATTGTAGCCGTCTTGCCAACACCTTTGACAGGAACCTGTATATCATGTTTTATAATGAGATGGGACGAAAGTCATCAACAGTTTTCGGAGTCACTTTCTTTGGAATTAGAGTGATGGATGTGTGGTTCATGCGCTTCAGCAAACTACCCCTTTTTACTGCCGAATGTATAGATTTTAAGACATCCATTTTCACTACGGGCCAAGTGATTGATCTCGTTTTATATTTCTACCGCAAGTGCACGGCCGCGTTGAAGCGGTGGCAAATACGGGTCGTCCACTGGGAGGTGTGTCGACACTTGGTTTGTGCGAAGGCGAGAGGTAAAGAAAGGGAAGAAAGGTTGGTTACACTAAACTACACTAAGATGCAAATGGAAATGGAGATAAGCAATAAACTAAGCCCCAAAGGGGGTAGAGAAATAATGTGAACATAAAGAAGTGTGTGTGTGTGTGTTCATTAAGCTCCTCACAACATGTAGTACATGAAATCATAAAACTACATCCAACTTTGCCTCTACATGAATTAAGATAAGACTACATCATTAAAACATACAAGACAATAATTGGAATGAAGCTACATGAACTCAAGTATAAAGACTATACCCTACTATGCCTCCACATGAATTAAGATGACTACATCATTAAAACATACAAGACATTAGCTAAGGAAAAGGCAACAAGAGTACATACACTACAAATTGTGTTTCCAACATTAACTTCATCCATATCCTAACCTTATCATTCCCCATAAAATAGGTCCACTAATCAAAGCATAAGCTAAGCTTCATTCAAGAGCATTAGCATATCAAAGATAAGAGTGGAGACCCATTAGATGGTTATGGAAATCATATAAAGCTCAAGGGATAAAAATAACACACACTTAATACACTACATGATTATATCACATATTTCTCCACCCCCCAAATGGGGATGGAACTACTCACTACTCATTACACTAACTATATTAGCAAAAGAAAGCATAATACTGAAATGAAAGTTAACTAAGAAGGCAAGAAGCATTAAAGAAACATAAAAGGAAAGGAAAGACTAAACAAACATGTACAAATTAAAAGACAATATTGAAAGAAACTAGAAGAATTATTTTATTAACAAATGACTCACATTGAAGGTAGCATTCTTCTCCACCTTGAGTTTTTGCTTCAAGGCTCACTCCTTAGTAGAGAGAATGCCACCAAGCAATGGGTGATTACAATGGAAGGTGAAGAGTTCTATTTATAGGCATGGAAAAAGCTAATCCGGGACAATCCCCCGATGTGGGACTAAACCAATACCAAAAATACACTAAGCATACACTAATACACGTGCTACAGAAAACTAAACGGATTCTGGGCCATCTGGACCGCCAATTGGCGGTTCCAGACCGCCAATTGGCGGTCTATATGGTTTAGATCCGTTTGGTTTTCTTTGTGGGCTTTGCTTGAAGTGTTTGTTGGTCTTGGATGCATCTGGTTGGTTTGTTGGAGGTCCGACCCGAATCCAATTGCTAAAATACTCCCCATGATGGTGTGAAGTATTCTGTTTTGCTCTTAGGTCCTTCTGTCTTGCATTCAGGTCCTTCTCCCTTGCATCTTGGTCCCCAGATCTCACAATTCAGTCCTTTTTCCCAGCTTTTGGGTCCTTTTATGCTTCATCTCTTCAAACCTATTTATTCCTGAAAACTAAACATAAAACTCGTGACATAGCATTGTTTAGGTGAAAGATAATGGATATAAGAAACAAATATAAGCATGAAATGATGTCAATCAAATACCCCCACACCTAAGTTTTTGCTAGTCTCGAGCAAAACAAAGAAAGGGAAAACAAACGAGAAACAAGAAATCCTAACTCACTTTCGTAGGAATCACGGTTGCACTTAGCACTTGCAACAAGCCGTTAAACCTCTTTGTTGCCAAGGAGGAGGAGTGTTGTCTCCTGAGGGTTTTCAGCGGATATACCCACAAAATCCGAACAAGATGCATTATTCAATCTAGACCTCGACTCGTTGGAAATATTTTGTCGATCAATGGACGCGGTAATGCTACGGGCCGACTCTATATAGGTGATCAGTCCACACCTAGCCTAATAAACCATTCGTGCAAGTTAAATAAGGAATTAAGTAAAAGACATGGACAACCTCAAGATCCTCAAGTGATACAAAGTGTAAGGTCCATTAAGGTTCTTATTTGCATTATCATATTTTTTTTCTTTTTGTTTCTTTTCACACATTTTTTTTTCCTTTTACTTTTTATTAGTTGGAGCTTCATTCTCCCAGGGTCAGGTTCCGTGCATCATTGCCCATGAGGACTTACACTATCACGTACACCTTTCCCCACATCTCCACATAGGGCAATCCCTACCACCCGTGTAACGGGAGTTCAGTCGGCGCATCCCAAGTCAGATGACTCGAAAGCACCAGGCACAAAGTCCCCTCAGACCTACTTTCCCGAGTGATAGGAGCCGTGAGAGAAGAGAGAACACCTACTCACTTATTTCTTATCTACACATGAACCAAAACCCCTACACTAATGTCTCACAACAGGATTTAGAGGGTCCTTGACTACAACAAACTTCCTTAAGTTAACAGACACGAATTATTGACTCACTAGGTTCAGGGTGGACTTCATTAAATGTTTGAGCACTGAAACCCTATGATTACTCACCCCAAGGGAAAACTGGGGTGCATCCTAACGACTCGATAAATCCTAAAGTCACTGTACTAGATATCCTAATGCATCAAGTTCAAGACAATTTTGGGGGCTTTCTTTTTACTTTGCCTCTCAACGGTTTTGCACATGCTAAACACACGCAAAACCCACAAAACATTTTCTTTCGCAAACACATGAAGATTTTGAAAGAAATGTGAAAATTTTGAAGCACTAGGCAAGCAAAAGAAGACAAGTCACCCAAGGATCATGACAAGCAGATATATCGATATTAAATGCAGCACACTATCATGACCCTAACAATGCAAACAAAAGAAAACAAAATCAAAGGAAAAAGACTCGACTATGTACACACGTAAAACACCCCCCCCACACCTACTTCATGCATTGTCCTCAATGAATGCAAGCAAGATACTACATGGATTGATGCATAAAAAGGAGAGATCTCACCAACATGAAGTACAAAGGGAAGTGCAAGGTCATGTTGATGGACATAACCCGAATTCCCTCAAAACCTGTGAGATGCTAAAGAAGGGATACAAATACGTGAAAGAAATGGAGCCCAAATACACAAGGGTTGGGGTTCACAACAATCAATGCTCACTGAAGGAGTCTTTTATTGTACTTCTTTTTTTTTTCTTTTTTTTTCTTTTTTTTTTATATCTATGTACAAACATAAGTTCCCATCTTCATTTGTCAAAAGACATCAAATGGGAACCTAAACAGTGGGTCAATGCACTTGGAAAGGGAACTTGACACCACGCGGGGCCAGAATACGCATGCGTGGGCCCCCTTCACAAAGAGCACCAGATGAAATGAGAGGTTCGTGAATTGGACGCAAAGGCGTCTCATTCAAAGGATCAAACTGAAAGAGCTTGAACCTCTCAAGAGTTTGGGAAATGAGGGGCAACGGAAGAAGAGTTTCTCCCGTTGCGCAGTTGAAGTTATGATCATCAATCCAAACTCTCCAACCGACAGGCTGGTGCGTTGGAACGAGGTCAAGAACCTCGTTAGGCATGTCCGACACACCAGGCGAACAAAAAGTGGGTCTCATACCCAAGGTATCCTCCAAGGAACTCCTAATACCCTCATGAGCAATATAGTTGTTTGATGTTCCATCATTTCCAAGATGATCAGGAACAATAGTGAGAGGCAAACTCTCATCAGGTTGTTTGAAATTGAGGGGACTAGGGAGCTCTTGCTCCACCAGAGGTGAGTCCTTAGGAGGCACAACATGAAGATCATGTGGCTCAAGGGCCACGGGACAAAAAGATAAGGCACAATCCTGTGCCGACTCATAATAGTACTGGTCCAAGCTATTCTCAGTTGGAATCGAATCCTCCACCAAGTGATCGTGAATTGAAACCCCAAGTCCCTCAGACTGACTAGGAGTTTGACTTTGAAAGATTGTGCTTTGAATTTGTGGATGTGGTGGTGGTTCGATTTCAGAAGATAAACCCTCATGTCGACCAGAAAAATTACCCTCCTCATGTAATCGCTGTGTCATTTGACTAACTTGCATTTGCAAAGCCTTGATTGTACTTTGCAATGCTTGAAGGGTCAGATCACGAGAAGGGTCCTTGGGGTCAACCTGCTGGGGTGGTGGAGTCTGGTTGGAATAGCCCGACGATGAGGCATGAGCAGGTTGGTAATTATGGTGCTGAGACCATTGATGTGGGGGTTGGTAGGTCGCCGATGGGCGTGGAGGTTGATAAGGTGGAGCTTGAGGTTGAGCGTGAGAGCTCTGACCGTGACCCCCACTAGGCCCCCAAGAGAAGTCAGGATGGTTACGCCATCCCGGGTTGTAGGAGTGATTGTACGGGTCGTTACGGGGCCTCTGCTGATACATCGCATTTGCATGCTCAGTATCCCTTGGAGCGTAAGCGCAATCCAAGTCATCATGGCCCGTAAGTCCACACCTACTACACCCAGGAATAGCGACCTGAGCTACAGGAGCTCGGTCCAACTCTAACCTCTCAATCCTACGCATGAGAGCATCCAAATTCGCCTCAGACGCGATAGTTGACTCGACATGATATGATCCAATCCGACCAGAAGACCTGGCGGTTGGTGGCTCTCTCATGTTACCCCAATATGAAGAATACTCAGTCACACAATTACGATTATCCCAACCATACGGGGTGTCTGTGTGAGGCACCCCAGGATGCATGGGTCGGGAGTACCAGGGAGAATCGTCCTGGTCCCAACAATGATATGGATGGTCCCCCATGTAACCATCCATCTCAAGAAAAACTCTCGAGTCGACCACTCTCACCACCACGAGGCTAAGCTCGCAAAAAGTGCTCGACTCGACCCTAAAACGCTAACAGAGAGTGTAAAGGGGAGGAGACTATAACGTAGAAGAAGGTGAGAAGAAGATGACTCAGAGGAGAAGGGAAGAATCCCTAGAGCTAGCGTGGGTAGAGGGATCAGGAAGAAGCCTAACTAGCAAGCACGGCTCAAACAATGTAAGGCAATGGGTCCTTAAGCTAGACGACGCCTAACTTCGAGGTCACTAGCCTCGACACGCCTCACCTCCCTACAACGAGGACCACAATGCCCAGCAAGTGATACCAGATCCGGAGATCCAGTACCTCCTACTATCGACAAGGTAGGCAACGCCGATCAGGTCATGACGGTCTCGACTAGATTACTCTCCTAGTGCGTCTGAATTCCTTAGGGCCAATGTCTACTTGCTTTTAGTTAAGGCTTTATTAAGAGTGGTTTTTGGGGCCAAGGAAAGGGTGATGAAATCCCCCACCTTATCTTTTATGGGACAGCCCCTCCTTAGTAGCGATTTGATCCTAGATCTAGCAATCAATCGCTCCAATCAAACGCTCTCTCACTCTTGTCCTGATGCAAATCCTACTAACTAATGCATGGGCATACGAGATGCGTGAATGAGTGTAGGAAATGCGTACCTTACGCCAGCACTCAACAACTGAAATTAAAGCTAAAAGAAAAGACAACTATATGCTCAAGTCAATACATGATGCGTGACCTAAACAAATAAGAACGTCTAGTCTTTTGCTTTGGATTTTAGGGCCAAGTTGATTAATGGGGGAGTGATTAATGATGTGGGAGCAAACCAGAAGTCATAGCATGCAAAATAGGGCTCCCAGATAACACAAATTACAGCACTAACTAACAGTAAAAATTTCAAGGCCAGAAATGCTCACCAGGCCGCCAATTGGCGGTCTTCAACCGCTGATTGGAGGTCTGTTTAGCTCTTATGTTCCCCAAATTTCTCCAGTAGCCTCCCCTTGTTCTGATGGTTCCCTGAAACTAAGAAAAACTGAAAACAAAAAATTAAAAACCCCTCGAATCGTCCAAACCAATGTCTGGACAGAGCACCTCCCCGGCAACGGCGCCAAAAACTTGATTGATCTCGTTTTATATTTCTACCGCAAGTGCACGACCGCGTTGAAGCGGTGGCAAATACGGGTCGTCCACTGGGAGGTGTGTCGACACTTGGTTTGTGCGAAGGCGAGAGGTAAAGAAAGGGAAGAAAGGTTGGTTACACTAAACTACACTAAGATGCAAATGGAAATGGAGATAAGCAATAAACTAAGCCCCAAAGGGGGTAGAGAAATAATGTGAACATAAAGAAGTGTGTGTGTGTGTGTTCATTAAGCTCCTCACAACATGTAGTACATGAAATCATAAAACTACATCCAACTTTGCCTCTACATGAATTAAGATAAGACTACATCATTAAAACATACAAGACAATAATTGGAATGAAGCTACATGAACTCAAGTATAAAGACTATACCCTACTATGCCTCCACATGAATTAAGATGACTACATCATTAAAACATACAAGACATTAGCTAAGGAAAAGGCAACAAGAGTACATACACTACAAATTGTGTTTCCAACATTAACTTCATCCATATCCTAACCTTATCATTCCCCATAAAATAGGTCCACTAATCAAAGCATAAGCTAAGCTTCATTCAAGAGCATTAGCATATCAAAGATAAGAGTGGAGACCCATTAGATGGTTATGGAAATCATATAAAGCTCAAGGGATAAAAATAACACACACTTAATACACTACATGATTATATCACATATTTCTCCACCCCCCAAATGGGGATGGAACTACTCACTACTCATTACACTAACTATATTAGCAAAAGAAAGCATAATACTGAAATGAAAGTTAACTAAGAAGGCAAGAAGCATTAAAGAAACATAAAAGGAAAGGAAAGACTAAACAAACATGCACAAATTAAAAGACAATATTGAAAGAAACTAGAAGAATTATTTTATTAACAAATGACTCACATTGAAGGTAGCATTCTTCTCCACCTTGAGTTTTTGCTTCAAGGCTCACTCCTTAGTAGAGAGAATGCCACCAAGCAATGGGTGATTACAATGGAAGGTGAAGAGTTCTATTTATAGGCATGGAAAAAGCTAATCCGGGACAATCCCCCGATGTGGGACTAAACCAATACCAAAAATACACTAAGCATACACTAATACACGTGCTACAGAAAACTAAACGGATTCTGGGCCATCTGGACCGCCAATTGGCGGTTCCAGACCGCCAATTGGCGGTCTATATGGTTTAGATCCGTTTGGTTTTCTTTGTGGGCTTTGCTTGAAGTGTTTGTTGGTCTTGGATGCATCTGGTTGGTTTGTTGGAGGTCCGACCCGAATCCAATTGCTAAAATACTCCCCATGATGGTGTGAAGTATTCTGTTTTGCTCTTAGGTCCTTCTGTCTTGCATTCAGGTCCTTCTCCCTTGCATCTTGGTCCCCAGATCTCACAATTCAGTCCTTTTTCCCAGCTTTTGGGTCCTTTTATGCTTCATCTCTTCAAACCTATTTATTCCTGAAAACTAAACATAAAACTCGTGACATAGCATTGTTTAGGTGAAAGATAATGGATATAAGAAACAAATATAAGCATGAAATGATGTCAATCACCAAGCGACTCGAAAAAACTTTGCATTAAAACCATCCGGGCCCGGTCCTTTGTCCACGTTACTGTCCATGACCACCCTCTCAAGTTCATTCATAGTGACATTCTACATCAACATCTCACCATCATCGCGGCTCAGACAAGATAGTGTGATGCCCGAGCATAGCGGTTTCACCTGCACACTTTGAGACAACAAATTAGAAAGTCGGCGTCGGAACGCCACACGAATGTCCGTATCCTCCTCATATACTTCCCCGTTATATTCCACTCTTCTCACCGTATTCCTGGCTCTCCTTACACGAAGGGCGGCGTGGAAGAACCTGGAATTGGAGTCCCCCTCATTTAGCCTTCGAACTCGCGACTTCTGTCTCACCACCGACTCCTCAAAGCCCAAGGCGTCCGCAAACTTTTTTTTCAGGTGGCTCTCTTGTTGCGCAAGTATCAAGGAGTCTGGGTCAGCCTTTAAGGCAGTACAGGTTTGTGCCAATTCATCCCGAGTGGTTTTAAGTGTGTCATGTATGTTCCCAAACCTATCATGGTTCCATTTCGTTAAGGCTCGTCGGACTTCATCCAATTTACCCATCACTTTGAACATAGGTGTCCCCTCAATATATTTACGCCAAGCACGCTGTACAAGTCCCATAAACTCAGCATGCGTTGTCCATGCGTTGAGGAATCAGAATATCTTCCTCCCTCTCGTTTGCCGACCTTCAGATGAGACAACCAATAGCCTGTGGTCACTCATCTCATCATCCCCCACAAAACACGACGACTCCGGAAAAACTTCAATTCATTTGTGGGAACACAAAGCTTTATCAAGGCGTGTTTCAATCCTAGTCAATCCACGTGAGGAGTTTGTCCATGTAAAATCGTCACCTCTAGTTGCGACCTCCAACAAATTTGAGCCATCAATGTACACGTTGAAGTCGTGCATGGCCACTAGATTATACCCTACTCCACCTTGCTTTTCAAGATCATGCCTTATACAGTTAAAATCCCCCACCACGAGCCATGGATGAGGCATGGACTGCCCCATACAGGAAATGTCTTCCCAAATCCTTCTTCGTTCGATGTAATTATTTGAGGCGTAAACCACCGATAACAGAATTTCGGTACCTTTCTGGAGTAGCGTTCCTTTGAGATGGATTGCCTGAGGAGATTCGTAGACCTTGTGTAGCCCGACCACATTTGAGTTCCACAGCACCATTATCCTTCCCCCTGCGGACGAAGCCTCATTTGCACACCACTCGCCATTTCTCCCAATCGCTCGTGCAAAATTCGGTAGTTTTCTCTTTTTTACCTTGTGCTCAAGTAAGCACACAATGTCCACCTTTTCTTGGGTTATTTTCTGTCAGATCATGTGGGTGCGCCCCCGGATATTTGCGCCCCTCACATTCCATGATAGGACCTTCATTTGGCATTGTCGGGGAGGCAGCTCCCCCTTCCCTTCTTGTCCTTCTTTTGTTTTACTGATGGCGAGCATGCCCGACTCTTGTCTCCAACTACATCTCCTACCTCCAAGATCCTAGGAGCGCTGGGTACCACCTCCATATTTAGTCTCCTCCCTTGCATTGCATTTAGAAGCAAGGCTTGGTGTAGGCCTAAAGGTGTCCCTGGTAATTTCTGTGGACCCATAAGTGCATCCCCAGCCCAGCCCATTTCACATTGTTGTGCTTTGCAGTCCGGGTTCGGATCCCCTTCCATATGTCCGATTTCAACAGCTATATCCCCTAAAGTTGACACACGTGCGCCAGAGCCACTATGGTCACGTGCATGGCCAGAGACGTTTGACTTGTTTCCCTCGTGAGATCCTCTTTGCACACCATCTCCTTCAATCCCAGTTTCAGCGACCCTCAAAACTTTTTCCTGCGCAAAGGGGTCCCGAGGTAAAGCTTCATCGTTCCCGGCTATTGCTAGGAGGGTCTTGTCTACCTCTAGGAGGTCCAGTGGTATATCTTTGTGCACATCCATTAACACTTGTCCTTTCATGACGAGGCCATGATCCTGGGTCCAAGAGTTTTTCTATCCCTATTCTGATGCCTATTCTGATACACTTCCACCGGTCTGAGCCCAGCTTTTTCCCTAGTCGTCCCATGTGCATGTTCCCCAGATGATTTTTTGGCGGTTGCCCTTCTGTTATCCCCCGGTTCCGTAGCATCTGGTCCCTCATCCACTGGCAGGTCAGGGTCCTCCGTTAACAGAGCTAACGGAAACCTATTTTGCACCGTCACCACGCCGTCTTCTTCAACCTCCGTCCCCGAAGTGATACTCTCACCAGTTACTCTCCGCACATCTGCGTCCCTTTCCTTTTCTCTCCGATTTGCTTCAGTATTTGCCTCCCCCGCCACCGCTCTCTGTCTGCGCGTTACGGGGACCCATTCTAGTTGTTTCCTGGTCGAAACTTCTGGGGGGTGGCACGAACTTCCACGACATACCCCTACACCGTGCCCAAAGGAGGCACAAGTAGTACAATACAATGGTTTCCATTCATATTCTACTCGGATGGCTTCCATCTCCCCGTCCTCTCCACGGGTCTGGACTAGGCTCGGGTACTCGAAATCGGCTCCCACCTCTATGCATACTCTCGCGTACGCTAACCTCCGATCGGACACAATATTTTCGTCCATGTAGAGTGCTTTCCCAAGAACACTCGAAATGACAGCCAACATGTGTGGCGACCAGAACTTTAAATCGAGGTCAGGCAGCCGGATCCAGATCGGGATGGAGACAATCTTGGCCTTACTCATCTTTTCCTCCTTCGACCACGGTTGTAGTATAAGCGGAGCTCCCCGTACGAACCACGGTCCTCCCTTTAGGGCTTTCTTTCGATCGTCTCCCGACGAAAATCGAAAAATAAGGAACTCCCCCGGCCGCCTGAAAATTTCCACCGTGCCAGCATGTTTCCATAGCTTTACAACATGCTTCTCTAAAGTAGGTAGGTGTGGTTTAAATTCGAGAAAGTAGCCCATAAGGATGCAATCCCATGCACGTAGCGCATCATCTACATCCTTCTTTGAGTATGTCGCCACCTTTACGCCATCAACTTCCATCGGTGCGATATACTTCAGTGTAGCAGTCAGTCTGCCTGGTGTAGCGAACAGGTCCGTCCAGCTGCGCGGGTTTACAGAACCCGCCTGGCCCTCAGGTGGCTTTTCGCTTCTGGCTCGGTCATCGGGTGGTTCAGGTGGCTCGGTCATCGGGTGGTTCGGTAAGTTTCGTGCATGTTATTCGAGATAAAGAACCACAACATCTTTACAAAAAAACATGTCCCTTCTGATAGACGTTTAAATTTGATCTAACCAGCCCAAAATTAACCATAAGTAGGTTGTATATCTTATAATGGAGTCTTCATTATAATACATTAATACTCACGTAGTTGTTAAACATAGATGCTTTTTCTCTTGTATATGTCAGTATTTATCATGATCACAAGTTACATTTGATTCTCCTGTGTAATTTTTTTTATGGGTGATTCTCATGTGTATTATATTTTACTCATTAATCAATATTTGTACTTGCATTTTTTTTATCTTGTCCTGCAATTGATCGTCTTAAATAGGATAAGAGTAGTTTAGTCACCACAAACTTTTTTGGGCCCAATAATCTGTCAGTGCTTCTTTGGACTAACACGAATCATGTTGCTTTGCGGGCTGCAGAAAAGTAGAAATAACAACACAAAAATGATTTAGCAACTACAATGATGAAGGAATGTGAGCTTTCAATTTTCTCTAATGTTGTCGAGGTATCCGTCTTCTCTAATCATGTTAAGATCTGTTGGGAGCCGTGAAATAATTTTGCATGTTGAGAGATGGAAATGAACCAAAGACATCCAATACCTTCTTTTCATCATCTACAACACACTGGCACTCTGGCAGAGCTGGTTCAAGTTGACTTTTCCTCGAACCAGGCTTTGTAGATAAAATATAGGTCTTAACATGTAATTGTAAATTAAATCAACAGACCGAGCATGTTATTCTCAATTATTTGTTTTGCATGACCTTTTTTTGGGTCCTATGCTTGTGCCACGGAACAAATGTAATTCAAGTATAGAACACGTTTAGAATGTGGTAAAATACAACTGTGGTCGAAGATGTATTTATAAAATATAAGGAATTAATTTTTTGACCCCCACCTAGTGTTCGAGTGGTGAGGATCCCTCCGCTCGAGGGGTCGTCGGTTCGAATCCCAAGTGCCTCAACGTTTCTCTTTCGGTGAATTAGATCCTTATCCGAGCGAGGGTAATAAAGAGGGTGGGTCCTTGGTAGTCCTGGGGTTTCTAGCCTGACTGGCGTCCAAAGAACGGTGGTATAGTGATTTCCCCTTACAAAAAAAAATTAATTTTTTTGTTCTAATATAACTTCTGAAAATCAACGTGGTATGCTTACCTTATCACGTCGGTGTTAAGAAAAATCGACGTGGTATGCCTAACTTATCACGTTGGTTTTACAACCGACGTGGTATCTTCTTCCTTATTACGTCTTCCAACTACGACGTCGGTATATTGGACCAGTAAATCCGAAGTGATGTGGCCAAAAAATCCAACATGAAAATCCTTTTTTCCAGCCGTGATTGTAGAAGTTTCTTCACTTTCCTACACTTGGAAGCTTTTAGAGTGATCTATTCCAGAAATTTCTTCCATCTCCATAACCTTCCATCCACTAATCTAAATCGATGTGATCTCCCATCACGTAGCATCCCAAGCAGAAATTAGTCTTCAGTCTTCACCGTTACAAAAAAAGAATTCCGTAAATGATTGTTAGATAGGGAGTGTATATTTTAGTGAGTGTGTCTAACATATAAATAGTGAAAACTGTAGTGAGTGTGCTAGCAGAGAGAATAGTGAAAATGTGTCTTACATATAAAAGTTAGTTTGTGAGTATCAATTGTTGTACTAGTATTTGTTATTATCAATACAAAATTCACATATCATATATTTATTCGGGTCTCTTCAAGTTAGTAGAAAGAATAGTGAAAGTATGTCTTACATCATATTTTGATCCAAGTTTTTCAGAAATCATGCAACTGTTGTTGACTTATTCTATTCTTACTAATTCTGATTCGAGACATATTCCCTGCAATCTTGAATACCAATATCAAGAAATAAAATTACTGGTTAGCGAATTTGGGACTAAGTTGGGATGTATATCCTTTTGGTTACACGAAGAAGTAGGAGTGCCAACTGAGCGAATTCGAAGTGAATATAACAGAATCTGCATTCGAAAACACATATGGACATCCGAATTTGAATTCGACCGGATGTCATGTTGGATATTTGAATCCGTATCCGACGGATTCGAATCGAATTCGGATTTTATCTGCATCATAATAAAAAGTTGAATAGCCGGATATCTGAATCCGAGAATTCGATCCGAATTCTTGTTTAAGCACTAAAAAATAATATTTAATATTCTAGTAGTATTTCCCTATGCAGGTCACCAAAACAAATACACATCAAAATTTGACTTGTGACTTGTGAGGTTGTCTGAGTTTTGGTTTTTGGGAAATTAAATTTGGGAAAGAAATTGATTAAATTTTATTATATTATATTTTAAATGATAAATTTAAGTTTAACATAATTTTAATGAGAATATATATGTATGATATAAAAAGATGGATTATGTATATTATATATATAAATATTTAAAAATATAATTATATTTTTAAAATTTATATATGTTTTGGATACGAATACAGATTTCGAATGCGGATATCGTATTCGGATATTAAATCTCGAATCAGATATTATTCGAATCAGATGTATTACTATCTGTATTCGCATTCGCATGACCTGAATATTACACGAATCGAATATTATTCGGATCAGATATTGTTCGAATCAATTTTTTTTGAACCGGACGTGAACAAATTTTCGAATTTCGAACGTCCACTGACACCCCTACAAAAAAGTAAGGACTAAGATGCCACCGGCTTTCGGACTCAAAAAAAAATAAAAAAAATATCATTCAACATCTTGGAGGATGTTGATATCCAAAGTTTTTAATTTTTTTAAGGGCATTGATGCAAAATTATCTTAAAAGAAGAAAAATAAGTAAGGCAATAAAATTAGTTTTAAGAAAAATATTAACGATGAGGCGTCTAACGAAAATGAAAGCCATTTTAGATATTATGTCAAGATGTAGAATATTTGCGATACATTCCCGTTCATTTGGAGAGTATTCGAATAATCAATTAGTATCACACTATTCACCCAAAATCATCCACCAATAATTTTCTGGATATCTAATTTGTTATGTTGAAAATTTAATTGACAATTAACGATCCATACCGACAAATCTTCTATTCTATTTGAGACCATTTTTATCCGCGCCGAGATATTTTCCGGGCGCATTGTTTTCTCTCACAGCCACATTAGCTATTTCTCCGCCACGTCAGCACAAACCAAACCTCCCAAATTTTTCTTAACCAAACCCAGAAACAACCCATACACAAAAATATTGATTTTTTTAGAAAATATAAACAAATAAAAAACATATTTTCATTTTTTTTTTGGAAAAAACGATTTAAAATAATTTTTAAAATAATTGTTAATATTTTTTATATTAAAAAAAATCAGAAACCAATCACGCAGGCTACGTACCACCCCCCGCATCCACTCGCCGGGGCAGAAAATTGGGCGGGTGGCCTCTCCTCAACCAACCGTCCAACAAATCACCTTCCGTTAAGGATGGCCTCAAGGGAGAGCATTCAGGTGCTTATTATGGACGTCCAAAAAGAACACCCGTCAAGGGTGCTCTGATTTTGCCATCTGCGAACAGAAAACAATATTTTTGACTTTGGAGTGCAAGCACGTCCTTGATGGACTGATCGTGGGTACGGGGTATTAAAAATAATAAATGAAGATTATTATGTCTCTTATCGAAAAGATTGATATGTTACTTAAATAAATTGTTATCATAACTCTAACATATGTAACGTGCAGCATGCTAATTATCAAATTTGAAACTTTTCAAGAAAAAAACTACCACCGTTGACTAAGTAACAACATTTGTTACTGTACATTTATTCCAATTAAGAAAAGAATTTATTTTTCGATAGCTAAGAAACTTTTACAATCGTAAGTGGGCTGTGTAGTTTTCGGTCCGGACAAATCGGCCCTGGTTCGGTCAGAATCCGACCGGTCCGGGTTCCGTTCCGGATCCCAAGATAAGTTTGGTTTTCGGTCTGGTCTGGTACGAACCTCGTCCAAAATCCTATTTTTCCCTAAAATACTCAGTCCAGTTCGAGTTTTTGGACCGGACTGGACCCCGAAGAGCATCCGGGTCCGGTCTGGGTCTGGACCGATGCTCACCCCTAATCGTACGTGGTTTATTTGTCGTTGGCTTTCTTACCACATAGGTCGTCCCTCAACCCTTTTCATAACATCGCTTAATCTAATCTCCGGCTTAAACTAGGTTACATGGGCAACCTATGGTGTCATCATGGTCTCGAATAGCCACATTAAACAATTTTTTCTCTATTTATTAAAAAATATAGGAACACCTTTTAATTGAGATCTAGACTGCCCATGATCTCTTAGAAAAATAGAGGAACACTATTTGACTATGTTCAAGAAGTCACTCTAACAATATAAATGAATTAACTCAATGCCTAGATAATAGCCATTTTAGGACCCTAATGGTGCAGGTGCCCTCAAATCGGGCGCCCAATTTCCACCCCTTAAATCGGGGCGGATTGCCAGGCGACAGGCCGTTTGGGGTCGCGCCCCGCCTGGTGGGGTTGGGGATACACGTGTCCCCAGTAGGTTCGTTGAAATTATTATTTTTTCAATTTTTTTAGGTTTTTAAGGTTTTTTAAATTTGTTTTAGTATTCATTTATATTAAAAATTGTCTATTAATCATATTTTTTGTTAATATCATTTAAAAATTATCTAAAATAATGAGTACATACATCTTCATGCACAATATGATCGTGGAGGATGAATGTGACTCTTACGATCATTTGACTAATATAAATGAATTCCACTGATCGTATCGTGGATTTTAACATATATATGTATAATAGGGACCAGATTCGTGATAGACAGAAACATTTGGCTTTGAGACCCGATTTAATTGAGAATATACGGTAACGTTATAGAGAAAATGCAAATTAACAATTTTTTTGTAATACGTAATTTTAATATTTTAAGCTTTAATTCATTGCTAGAAAGTCAGCCTACCATGTCGCATCTACCATGTCGGTTAATTACAAACCGACGTGGAAGAACCTCTACCACGTCGATTTTACCAACACAGACGTTGTAGGGTGCATTTTAATTTTTAAAAAAAATTAAAACTCTACCATGTCGTTTTTTGGAAAACCAACGTGGTAGGGTGTTTTTAATTATTATTTATAAAATTTAAACCCTACCACGTTGGTTTTAGGAAATCCGACGTGGTAGGGTATCATTTTAATATATATATATATATATATTTAAATTAAAACCTTATTACGTCGGTTTTAGGAAACCCGATTCCCTAAAATCCCTAGATATGTGTTGTTGCCAAGAATCAGTCGATTATTATTGTCAAGATATGTGCTATTTGTTTTTAATTTTTTTAAAGTAGGGGTCTTCCACGTCGGCGAACACATAAGCCGGCGTGGTAGGGGATCTAAACCCGATTTTCTGGACAATGGACTGGATCTAGACTGAAGTGGTCTACCACGTCATATTTTAATTAATCCGACGTGGTAGGTGGTATTCCACGTCAGCCTTTAAATAGTCCGACGTGGAAGGGTTGAATTTTTTGTTTGGTATAGCCGCCTAAACAAAATTGAAATCCACCCAATCCGGAAATCAAAAAACATAAACCCTAGCCACCTACCTCTCCCCAACCACATCGACCTTCCCATCCAGAAGTAGAGATGGGTGAGAGATCCATTTCCTTCTCCACCTCCTATCCGCTTCCGACCTCATGATCCCACGTTCTCCATGACTCCAATGTCCCACCAAAACCCTCGTCAGAATCCACTCATTCGCCTCTAAACCCCGACCTCAACGTTCCACCCAAAACCACTTCCGAATACACTCCTTTGCCTCCAAACCCCGACCCCACCGTCCCTTCTCTTGCGACCGACCGAGCTGGAGTCAAGAAAATGGAGACCTTAAAGACCGATCCAGCGGAGTCGAATCCGTACATCCAGGTGAGGGTTCGATTCTGATTTATTGCTGTGGATTTCAATCTAGAAGAAATTTTGATGTTTTTTAGTTTGTGTGATTATTTATGATGGTTGGTCTTTGATCTAGTGTTTATGCGGTAGATCTTGGAGGAACTAATTTCCTGTCTTGCGTGTTCAACTTGGTGGGAAGGAAGGTCGTGTTCTAAAGCAAGAATTTGAGGATGTGTCCATTCCACCACAATTCATAGTTGACTCCTCAAATGTAAGTTCATTGATGTCAATATTTGATTTAGAAATTTGCTCCTTACAGGGATTGAGTGTGGATTACAAATGTTACATTTAAAAATAAAAAACGAAAAAATACCCTACGACGTCGGTTTTCTAGAAAATCGACGTTGTAGGGGGTCTATCACGTCGGTTTTCTAGAAAACCGACGTAGTAGGGTATAAAAACCGAAAATCAAAAAATAAAATAAAATAATTAAGGGGTCTACCACGTCGGTTTTTAAGATAACCGACGTGATAGACCCCCCTCTACCATGTCGGATTTTAGACCTACGTGAAAGAGTACCCCTTATAACGTCTCCGACCTACCGCGTCGGTCAACACGACGTTGTACCCCCTTAATATCTGACTTTATAGCATTTTTCCAGCAGTGATAATTACAATATGTAGTTGTTAATTATCAATAATTTTTTTGTGATTTTAATCATAATACTTGTTATTTAATTAGATTACGTAATGCAAAAATAAGTTATTATGTAGTTTGTGGATTATTGTGAAAGAATAAAAAATAAATTAAAAAGAAATGATGTGGAGGAAAGAGTGTAGAAAAGTTAGGGAGGGTTAATAAGGACATCGTTAATGGGGATTAGGGGCCTGTGCGCCCCTGGAATGGGGCGCATAGGCACTGTAGCTGTGCAGTAAACAGTGTGGTTCGTGAACCACGTGGGTGAGTCTTGCGTAGGGGTGTAAACGAGTCTAAACGAGCGAAGCCCATTGTGTTTGAACTTGACTTGTTTAATAAACGAGTCGAGCTCGGGTTTGGCTCGTTTAATAAACGAGCCAGATGTCATGTTTGGGCTTGACTCATTTAATAAACGAGCCGAGCTCGAGCTGGGCTCGTTTTCTCGTTTAAGAACCTCAACAAGTTTTTCAGCTTGTTTAAGCCTTGATTAACTTGCTGTAAAACATACTATTTACATTTTATAAACATCATTAACATATAAATGAGAAATTTTATAAATATAGTCTACTACTTAAGGTAATTGAGATATATGTTTTTTTGTGACATATATGTAATGTGTATAAACTTAAACGAGCTAACCGAGTCGAGCTAGGGCTTAACTCGTTTATTAAACGAGCGTGTTTTGGTGTATGCGATTGACTCGTTTAATAAACAAGCCGAGCTCGAGTCGAGCTTTATTGAGGTGAGCTCGGGTCGAGCTCTATTTTGTTTTAGTTTTTTGTTAAATATTTGTTATTACTTATTATGATTAATTTGTTTGGATAATCTATTTTTTGTTTATTGAAAATAATTTAATACGTGTAGAAGTTCTAAGTTAATTCAACTAATTTTTTGTGAAACTAAAAATAAATAAATAAACAAATGAACAACATAATTGGGTAAGTAATTTATTTAATATGTGATCGTTTTGGACAAAATGATGAATAAGAATGTAATTTATTTAATCATGTTTTCATTATTTGTAGCTTAAATTATTGTAATACATTATTAATATTTAATAATTTTTGTTTTGAATTTTCTGAATTATTAATGAATTAAGTTATTGTTTATTTATGTAATTATTAATTAATTACATTAAGTGATGTAAATGAATTAAGTTATATATTGGTTGTTGAGGAAAATATAAAATAATGGAGAAAAAAATGAAATGGAGGAAAAAGAAAGTAGTGTGATAGGATTATTATTGAAAAATGAATAGTATAAAGATTGTGGAAGTAAATATCGTGGTGATGTGAGGTAAAAAGAAAGTGATGTGCAGGAGAGAATGTGATTTGTGATATTTGAAGTAGGACCCAATGAGTTTCACGTTGTGCGGAGAAATATTTTCCTTTTGTTTTTAAGGAAAAAATTGAATATATCAATAAAAAAGAGGCCTTTGTGATCAACAAATGCCTCAATGGAAAACTACCGGAAAAGAGGTGTGTTTGCTATATAAACGGCAGAAGGATTAAGACTACAAATCATTGAAGAGCCTCAGAGACACAAAACTCTACTCCACAACCTGAAGACAAGAAAATTATGCCTGTCCAACAGATCACACTCGGCCCGACCGAGGAGTTCACTCAAATCAGCAAGCTCAAACTTGCCATCTCCGAGTTCCTCGCCACCTTCATTTTCATCTTCGCCGGGAAGGGCTCCATCATGGCCTTCGGTAAGACCGATCTTCAATTTCGTACGTCTTAATGTTGTGTTTCGATCGTGTAGTTCCAAGATGTTCATTCGGAGTTTTTTTTTTAATTTTAAAAAAGGTAAGTTGACCAACGTCGGGTACTACCAGAGCCCGGAAGGTGTAATTGTGGGTGCTTTGGGCTACGGTCTCGGCCTTGTGTCGGCCATGTCCGCTAGTGTCAACATCTCCGGTGGACACGCTAATCCGGCCGTCACATTCGGTGTCTTCATTGGCGGAAACATCACCTTCTTTCGCAGCATCCTCTACTGCATCGCCCAAATTGCTGGCTCGACTTGCGCTTGCCTTCTTCTTAAGTTGTGCACCGGCGGAATGGTAAACGCCGATGGACATTCTTGTAGTGATTTAATGATCTTTAGATTTTGAAAGTATTTCATTTATTTATAATCAAGTCCCGACGTGTAAGTCACGTACTGGAACTCGATCTTTAGGTTTTCAATTTGCTAACTCGAGCTCCATTAAAATCAAACATGTTCTAGCCCCTATATATACTGCAGCAATGTAAGACTATTTTTCCGACAATTTCAGGTGATATCTCCCCCCACCCTCGGCAACGGAGTGATGGTATCGAGTGGTGTGGTATTCGAGATCGTGTTGACCTTCGGACTGGTGTACACATTCTATGCCACAATCGTCGACCCAAAGAGTAACGGAAACCTCATGACCATTGCACCTCTCGCGGTCGGGCTCATGATGGCGGCCAACATTCTCGTGGGAGGAGCCTTCAGCGGTGCCTGCATGAACCCGGCCGGGTCCTTCGGTGCCGCCCTCGTGAGCTGGGATTGGACCAACCACTGGGTCTATTGGGTCGGTCCTCTAATTGGTGCTGGCTTTGCTGGTCTCATCTATGATTGTCTTTACATTTGTGACCACTACCAGCAGATTCCAGTAACAACAGAGAACTGAAATGATGTTTGAAATATTTTATCCATTGACGTTTGTTGGTTTGTGTTGTTTGAAAAGGTTTTGGTTGTTGTGAGTTGGGAAGAGGGTGTATTTGTTGTGTAAAAGTGTTTGGAGGCATGCAATTTGGTGATTGAGCTGTTGATTATCGGTTTGAGTATTTTGTCCTTGTATAAATGTTCCCTACTTTACAACCTTTTGCATGCACGATTATCGGAATGGCATGTGAAATTAAGTTGACATTATATATTTGTATGGTTGCCTCTATTGTTAATTTGGGGCTCAAATCGTGGAAGACATGTCTTTCAAGGTGTTAAAAAAACGAATCAAAACTTTAATCACTTATAAATCTTAAGGAATAGAAATTTAAGGGCATGGACTCATGGTTTCGTCTTGGATCCGTCCAAAGGACGAAACTACATGGAGGCTACTAAGAGTTTTTTATTGTCTGTTTTTTTTTATATTTTTGTGTTTTAATATTATTATCGGAATAAATATGTAACGTTTGATTGAGTTAGCCTGAGGTGACTAATTGAGGTGTGTCAGCTTGCACGTGCTATTACAAGTTAAGGATCGCAATTATTTTTAAACTACTATATAAGTATAACCAAGTCTATTTGCAATAAGTATTTTGTTCGTGGTTCCTTTGAATATGCTATTGGTCTTATTTTAAGTTCCGGTTCCAGTGGTTTTGTAATATGCTAATTTTTCATACAAACTTATAATGATATAAATAGATGGATTTAATTGTTATTTTATGGACCGTAACATGTTAATGTTAGAGTTCAAGACCCAGACACACAAACCACATATTAGACGAAGAACAAACCATCAAACAAAAACATACAAATTTACCCATGTTCACCAAATATGGCTAAGTCCTGCCTTTTCTTCTTCATTTCTTTTATATTTCTATAACCGTCCGTACAATGCCAATTTATACAGCAATTAGAGATTCCTAATTGCAATCATAGACTTAAAACACATCAAGCCAAAAGACATTAGTAAACTGGTAGAGAATTACTAATAAATCCCCAAATGAGACCCCGACCGACCCATAGGAGTGTGCATGAGTATGAGTCAATCCCAACAGTTATGGTAAATTCACGAACGCTGAGGACTATTGGTAGAAATTTTCTTATTTGGAGCCATGACTTGTAAATTTTGACTTTTTATGGTCCAAGTGGTCCAAAATTGAGAAAAAAACCCATCACTTTGACATTCTCTGAAAATATACTTATCTTTCCACTTTGCGTCAAAATTCCCCTGCATAAACCATGAGACAATTCCCTTCATATCCTTCTTTTTCTCCATCTTTCTTTCTCCCTAAAAAACCGTAAAGTGAAAAGTGCGTTTTTTTTCAAAAATGAAGGCAAATTCAAATCGAGGTCAAATCGAGATCATATCGAGTTCATCGAGCCCAAGAAAATAAAGTATCTTACTTATCATATCGTGCACATATCGAGCTCATCGAGGTTACAATTCTCCACACTCAAACGATTCAAATTCCAAACCGTCTGTCCTCAAAAACCATGCCGAGAAAAGTGCATTGTTTCAAGAAATGAAGGCAATTTCAAATCGATGTCATATCGAGTTCATCGAGTCTAAGAAAACAAAGTATCTTACTTCATCATATCGGGTGGTCATTGAAGGACAACAAGGGAATAACCCCTGACATTGTCCAGCATCGGATCCACATGGAAGAGAATTCTATGTCCCGTCGGGACCCACAATGAAGATTGAATCCTGTATTATAAGAAGCCATCCCAAAGAAGGTTCTTAAATGCTTGGATCATGATATCATATATCCCATTTCTGACAGTTCGTGGGTGAGTACTGTTCATGTGGTTCGCAAGAACTCAGGCATGACGGTTGTTGAGAATGAGCATAATGATCTTATACCAACACGCCTGCAAAAATGGTTGGCGAGTTTACGTTGATTATCGAAAGTTCAATGTGACATTGTGGAAAGATTATTTCCCTGTTGTCATTCATTGATCAAATGTTGGAAAGGTTAGCCGGACATGAGTACTATTGTTTTTTTTATGGATACTCCGACTACAATAAAATTCTCATCGCCCCTGAGGACCAATAGAAAACTTCATTTTCATGTCCCTTTGACACGTTTGCTTACCGCTGCATGCCTTTTGGGTTACGTAATGTATCAGCAACGTTTCAAAGGTGTATGATTAGTATCTTATCTGATATACTGGAACGTTTCCTTGAGATTTTCATAGACGACTTCCCCATATTTGGCACTTTCTTCAATGAGTGTCTTCATCACTTGAGTGTTGTCGTCAAGCGATGTCGTGAGAAGAACTTCACTCTTAATTTAGAGAAATGTCATTTCATGGTAAAGTGAGAGATTGTACTTGGACATGTAGTCTCAAGTAGGGGAATTGAGGTCGATCCCGCCAAAATGGGTCTTATTGCTAATCTCCTACCACCACGTAATGTTAAAGATATCTGCGTCTTTTTCAGGCATGCTGGATTCTATTGATGTTCATTCAGGGTTTTAGTAAAATTACCCGACCACTCACTGCTTTGTTAGCTAAGGATGCCAATTTTGAGTTCACACCAGATTACCACCATGTCTTTTTGACCTTGAAGAAAGAGCTGACTTCGATTTCTATAATAAAGGCACGATGTAGATTGAACCCTACGAGTTGATGTGTGATGCATCTTACTTTTCAATGGGAGCAGTGCTTGGGCAACGATCGGATAAAATACCTCATGTGATCTAGTATGCTAGTAGAATACTCAATGATGCCTAATTGAGCTACACTGTGACCGAGAAAGAATTCTTAACGATCATATTTGCTTTGGAGTAATTTCGGTCGTACTTGATTGGCTCCCACGTGATTATCTACTATGATCACACAACCATCAAGCACCTCATGGCAAAAGAATGATGTCAAATCTCAACTCTTGAGATAGATCTTGTTGTTACAAGAATTTGATCTCTAAATTTGGGACAAAAAAGGTGTGAAAACGTTGTAGCGGACCACTTGTCTAGTCTTGAGATGACCAACCCACAAGACCAAATTATTAATGACAAATTTCCTGACGAGCAATTACTCACGATCGAAGATAACCCCCCGTTTGCTGGCATTGAACTATGTCGTGACTGAGCAACTTCTTGTGGGTTGGTCAAACTCTAACCAAACCAAATTTTGATCGTATGTCAGATTCTTTCACTGAGAAGACCCCTATCTATTCAAACATTGCTCCGACTAAATTTTTGTACAGTACGTTCCAAATAATGAGTTCCAAAGTGTGCTCCAATTTTACCACTCTAAGGCATGCGGAGGACACTTTCGAGCAAAGAAAACTGCTACCATTGTGCTCCAATCTTGAGTTTACTGACCTTTTCCTTTCAAAGATGCTTACGATTTTTGTAAGCAATGTGATAGGTGCCAACATCTAGGCAAAATAAGTCGGCGAGATATGATGTCTTTGCAAAATATCCTCGTTGTCGACATCTTCGTTGTCTGGGGCATAAAGTTTATGGGTCTTGTCCCAAATTCGTTTGGAAATGATTACATTCAAGTGGTCGTTGACTATGTGGCTATGTGGGTAGAGGGTATCCCCACAAAGACCAATGACAATAAGGTGGTCACCAAATTCTTAAAGGATATTTTTCCACGATATTGTATGCATCGTACCATAATCCGTGACAGGGGTACCCACTTCTGCAATCGCTCTTTTGAAGAGCTTATGAGGAAATATTTGATTAGCCACAAGCTTGCGATCTCATATCATCCGCAAACTAATGGGCGGGTCGAAGTTTCTAACTGTCAATTAAAGCAAATCCTTGAGAAGTGGGTTAATTCCTCGCTGAAGGATTGGTCGACCAAGCTGAATGGTGCATTGTGGGCTTTCCACACCAAGTATAAGACAAATTTGGGTATGTCCCCTTATCGGGTAGTGTACGGCAATGCCTGCCACCTACCTATCGAGCTCGAGCATCATGCATTCTGGGCAATTACGAACCTGAAATGGATCTTGATCAAGCAGGGGACCGACGTAAGCTCGAAATTGTGGAGTTGGAAGAGTTACACAATGATACATATGAAAATGCCAAAAATCATAAGATCCAAGCGAAAACGTTTCTTGATAGCATGATTATGCGAAAAATGTTTACCCAGTTGGACAGAAAGTGTTGCTCTACAACTCCCGACTTCATCTCTTCTCGAGTCAGCACCGCATTCATTAGTCAAGCCTATTTATTTTGCAAACTGTATTCCCTCATGAAACGGTTGAATTCTGAACCCAAGGAATGGAGACAGTGTTCAAAGTAAATAGGCAACACCTCAAATCATTCTTCGAGGGGGCACCACCTGAAGTCGAGGTCATGTTCCTTCATTAACCTCCCTCACACTCAACCGTGTGAATGGTTGAGATTTCATCTTTGTACATGTAAAAAATACCCATTTTGCTTTTGCCGAAGTCGAACACGAGTGCACTACGAGAGGCCAAACACTTTTGGGTTGCTTCATGCATTAAAGAGCACATTTGACTTGTTCAACATCGGGACCCAATGGTGACTTCTTCAACATCGGGACCCAATGGAAAATCAAAGAACTTTTGCACCTATTTTCCACATATGAAAAAGTTTGAGGGTTTGACAGTAATATTTCCACACACTCAACCCTAGCTATTTAAGGCACCTTTTGCCTTGCGTTTCTTTCACTCCACCGATCACAAACATAGGAATTCGACTCCACTTAGCTTCGACCGCATTTTGCTCGAATTTTAGCGCCGAAGCACGTTCCTGATCCACCAATAGTGGGCCATAATCCGCCAGTGGTGGGTCTTCTTGCTGATCTGGTGCTCATCTTCCTCCAGTGCGGTAAAATGCCTACTAACATCTCTTTTCATGCATTTTAAGATCATTTTCACATCTCAGTTCATCCAGATGGTGTTGTGAGTATGTTATTGATCTTAAGTCCATTGTGTTGATTGTAGTTCATTCTTTCCAAGCGCAGACTTTTTATTCTTACATCACGAGTCGCGACCCATTTATCCATTTCCCTAAACATAGCCAACATGTATTGTGTCTTTCGGGCCAAAACTGCTATAACCATCCTCTAGTAGCAGATTTGAATCAGCCAGTGGCCAATGTGTTAGCATTTTTAGCCTTCAATTTTCTTTGTTGGTTAGACAAATGTATTCTGGACACAATTATGTAGTTATATACATCTTTAGATGGAATCAGATTTTGCATTTATCATCACTCGTTTAGGGACTCCTTGTCATGTTCGCATTGCAGAACTTGGGTGGACCCCTCTCCTCTATGGAGATGGGAGTAAGGATTCTGCCCCATCCGTAGTAAATTTTTTTTACAGTTCCCTGAACGATGAAGGTGCATGCATGTTATTCACCATCAACGATACTACTTATCACTCACTCCCACTATCCTTGTGGATATTACCGGGTTGCCTTTTTTGGATCCTAAGGTCCACCAACGCCGCACATTGAACTTCTATCATTTAGTGATAGGTAGAGGTAGCCCGATCAACCCACATGGGAGTTTCAGTTATGCCAATCTGTTTCAAAATTTGCATGTGGTGGCTCGCTGGGTAAGCAAGAATATTTTAGGTCTGCGATACCACTCCACCCTTTCTGTAGCTTGCCTAGACTTGGTTTTTGTCCTAATGAATAGAGACCAGCACTACATCTACAATGAACTCATCTACACACTGTATAGTGGTACACAGGAGGGGTGGCAACCCTTGCCCCTACCCGTCACTCAAATTTACAATCATTTCAACCCTTGACACACTCAAAATCTCATTGACTCAAAGAGGGTTGCAATTGATATTGAGCAGATGACACTCGTATATACTCGCACGCTTCCAGACTCCTAGCAGGACGAAGACAATGATGAGGATGATCATGCTCGTTCTTCTGAAGGATCTGATGACTCAAAAACAATTTTTGGTTATGACTTTGACACATTGTCGATATCTAAGCAAAATGCACAACTTTTACAACAAAATAGTAAGATCTACAAGTTGCTCAATAATATGGAGCCAGAAGGTTATTCCTCGCAAGGGGCATCCTCCTCTCGGCGTCGATGGAGGTGACATGTGTTGGTTAGGCCTTGCGTTTTATTCTTTGAATACATTGTGGACAATGCATGGCTTATGTGTGTGTGGGGGGGAGGGGTTATCGTATGTACATGCTCGAGTCTTTTTCATTTGCTTTTGTTTTCTTTTGTTTGACTTGTTAAGGTCATGATAGTGTGCTGCAATTTACATTGATATATTTGTCATACCATGATCCTTGGGTGATTTACCTTTTTTCTCGTGAAGTGCTTTGAATTTTGAAAATTTTCAAAATGTTCATGTGTTTGCGAAGAATTTTTTTGTCGGTTAGCGTGTGTTTAACATTTGCAAAACCGTTGAGAGGTGAGGTAAACAAGAAGCTCCCAAAAATGAGTTGAACAAGATACATCATGATATATAGTACACCAACTTTAGGTCTTATCTAGTCGTAAGGGCCCACTAATGAGTATATTGGCCCCGTGTGGTGTCATGTTCCCCTTCCAAGTACATTGACCCACTTTTGAGGGTCCTGATTGAGATTAAAATTTGAACCACAAATGCATGACCACGATGAAGAAGTGGCAACTATGGGTCGAGTACACAGGGAGCGCGTGCGAGTACAAAATCAACCATACTCGAGTGGCAAAAGAAGAGAGATGCAATCAGAATTAAACTACAATGCGTATGAAATCAGAAAACAAACAATAAAAATAAACCACTTAGGGGTAGAGAAACAATGCGGAAATAAAAAAATGTGTATGTGTATTCAATTGTGCTCATCATAACATGTAATCCATGAAATCCATAAAATCAAATCCAACTTTGCCTCCACATGAAATAAGATAAACATTATCATAACATACATGATAATAATTGAAACGAGGTTAATATGAGTCATTCGTGACTTACAATCAGGCCATTGGGCATTACAAACAGGTCTATAACCTTCCAAATCAATCCATTCTTCTTGCATTTTTGTCATTTTCTCTTCCTTTCTCTTTTTTATTGCCTAAACCCTGACACATATCAAATAAACAATCGGGTAACACAAATATGGGTTAAAAGGCTATATAGTATGAATGCATTGTATGATGTGCTACTAATCAAATACTCCCACACTTACCTTTTGCCAGTCTCAAGCAAAACAATGTTTTCTTTATAAAAGAGAAAAATGAAAGAAAGGAAAAACATTCAAAAAATAGGAAAATCCTAAATCACTTTTGTAGGAATAACGGTTGCACTTAACACGTGCAACAAACCATTAAACCTCGTTGTCTCCAAGGAGGAGGAGTGGTTTGTCATGAGAGTTTTCAACGGATATATCCTCCAAATCCAAACATTGATGCATTAGCCACTCTTGCAACACGACTCGTTGGACCTATTTTTGTCGATCATTGGACATGGTAATCCTTCGGGTCGACTCTATATATGTATCCAGTCCACACACCTAGCCTAGGGAATCATTCGTGCAAATTAATTAAAGACTAAAGTGAAAGACTTGGGCACCCTTAACATCCGCAAGTGATACAATATGTAAAGTCTATTAATGTTCTTATTTGTATTACCATTTTTCTACTCTTTTTTTTCTTTTTATTATTATTTATTTTCACCGGTTGGTGTATAATTCACCCTAGGTCATATTTTGTGCATCATTGCCTATGAGGACTTACACTATTATGTACACCTTCCCTAATCCACATAGGACCACCCATGTAATGGGAGTTCAATCGGTGCATCCCAAGTCAGATGACTCGAAAGCACCAGGCAATAAGTCTCATCGGACTTACTATCCCGAGTGATAGGAATCGTGTGACAAGAGAGAACACCCTACTCATTTATTATCTACACATGAACCAAAGCTCATACATTTAAGGTTTCACAACAGGAGTTTAAGGATCTCTGGCTATGACAAACTTCATTATACTAACATACACGATTTCTTTTACTCACTAGTTTTATGGTGGACTTTTTTATTTGTTTGAGTATTGAAACACAATGATTACTCTCCCCCCGAGGGAAAACCGGGATGCATCCTTACTACATAATACCTAAAGTAGGGGTACTAGATATCCTAATGCATCTTGTTCAAGTCAATATTGGGAGTTTGCTTTCTACATTGCCTATCAACGATTTTGCACATGCTCAACACACGCAAAACCCACAAAATATTTTCTTTCGCAAACACATAATTTTTTGAAAGAAATGAATTTTTTATGCACTGAGCAAGCAAAAGAAGACAAGTCACCTAATGATCATGGCAGAAATATATATCGATATTAAATACAACACACTAACATGATCCTAACAATACACACAAAAGAAAACAAAAAGAAAGTGAAAAAGACATGACACCACATATATAAAATGTAAAGCACCTGATTGTGTTTGTTTTAAATACCACAAGAGCACGGTCTTGGTGAAGACGTGACAAATACATGTCAATCCATAGGAAGGTGTGTCGACTCTGGTTCGTTCGAATGCGAGTGGGAAAAGGATGAGAGAATAAGTGTGATAACACTACGCTAAACTACGAATGAACAAACAATAAAACTACACCTCATAGGGGGCAGAGAGAATGCGAATACGAAAATATGTGTATGTGTGTGTTCATTTATGCTCGTCACAACATGTAGTACATGAAAACCATAAAACCAAATCCAACTTTGCCTCCACACGAAAAAGGATAAAACATTATCATTAAAACATACAAGACAATAATTGAAATGAAGCTAAATGAACTTATGCATTAAGACGAAACCCCACTATGTATCATTAAAACATAGAAGACATTAATTAAGGTGAGGCCAATAAGAGTACATGCTACCACATGTCATGTTTCCTTCATCCACTCCATCATTATCCTTACCTCACCATTCCCCATAAAAAATCTCACTAATCTAAGCATGTGCTAAGCATCACTCAAGAGCATTAACACATCAAAAATAAAGGGTGAAATCCCATTAGATGGTTATGGAAATCATGTAAGACTCAAAGGATTAAGATTAACAAACACACACCTAATACATCACATAATCACATCACCTTCTTCTCCACCCCCTAAATGGGGATGTGCCTACTCACTACTCATTAAACTACAAACTACATTGAGAAAATGAAACATTACTTCTACTAAGACAAAATAAAATTAAGCTAAGCATGCAAGAATTAACAAAGAAGACAACATTAAAACAAACTAAAACAATTATTTTATTTACGTGACTCACATTACAAGTAGCATTCTTCTCCACTTGAGTTTTGCTCCAAGGCTTACTCTAAGTAGAGAGAATGCCACCAAACTATGAGTAAATACAGAGGAGGATGAATAGTTCTATTTATAGTCATAGAAAAGGTAATCGGGGACAATCCCCCGGTATGAGACTAATTGCATACTATAAATGGACAAAAAATAACATAATCTACGATCTGACTAAGACATGCATTCTTTGGAGCCATCTGGACCGCCAATTGACGGTCTAGATTGTAGGATTTCATGTTTAATTACACATATATATTTTCGGAATTTTATGCGTAATAAGGATCAATTACAATTTTCTATGATTTATTTCATGCATGCATTGGTTTGTTTCAATAACTAGTTTTAAAACGTTTATTAAAACAAACATGGGACTCCGAAATTCATACCTAGAAGTTCTCTAAAACTTCTTGAAGATTCGGAGACGTTGAGGATGCTTGTTGCTGCGCCGGATGCCTCCGAGATTTCACCAAACTCTAAACAAGATTGGAGAGAGAAGAGCTAGCCTCTCAATCTCCAATAGAGTTTAGAATCTAATTACTAACCCCTCTTTAGTTCCCTTGAGAAGATGATCTCTTAAAACTAAAACTAAACTTAAGAATTAAGGGAATTTCGTGGAGAATTATGGAGAGAGTTTTTGCATGAGAAAAACAATGAATTAATTGATGAGGTAATGAGATAAACTTGTATTTATAAGTTCTCTCCAAATTACCTATTCATGTGCAACCTCTTGCCCATGATTTTATGCAAACTTCCATCTAACCATCCATTATTTACTAATAAATAATCTCAGGCACGAATTAAATCAATTATGGACCAATTCCATGCATGATCCAATTAATTCTTAAATTAATTCTGCACAAAACGTCTGGACCGGTCGACCGTTTGGAGGTTCGGTCGACCGCTCAAACCAAGTTTCGGTCGACCGTTCGACATTCGGTCGACCGCTCGCAACAATAAAATATTTCATCGCAATGTTCGGTCGACCGATAGATTCGGTCGACCGTTCAGAACAGACGAAAATTTCATGTTATCGGTCGAGACGTGTCCGGTCGACCGTGCACGTTCGGTCGACCGTTTACTGTTAACTGGTCGACCGTTTGTGCACAGTATTGCAGACTTGTCAAATTTCGGTTTAACCCCTACAAAATTTGACATTTCGGGATTAGTAGTAAATTCACAACTTATGTAACATATTATCCAATGCAATGATTATTCATTACACCCCATAATATTTACATCACATATGAATTTAATTTAGATTCCAATTATGTTATTAATCACAACATAATTTTGATTTTGCTTGTTCACCCCATGTGTCATATTTTCTACATGAAACCCGACACATCTTATGAACTCAAAATCCCCATTTCTTGTTTCCCAGTTTTGTGGCGTGACCTATGGGAGGATCTAAACTAAGTTGACAGTGATATTAAGAACTTAATATCACAAGCTATAAGCGGTATCTAGCTACACATTATAGCTCCCAATTAGTTAGATGTCTTAATTCCACTCGAACCAAAACCCGATCCATTTAGTGATGGAGTGCAGCCCTTGTGTCCATCCCTTGCCACATGATATTAAGAATACACACAAAGTAGTATTGTGTCATCTTTGTATTAGTATTCATTTCTTGATCTCTTCAAGCTAGTTATAAATATGTGACTTAACCCAAATCACATTGTGCACATTATAACTTTGCTTTATCAAGGGGCCCACTAATATCATCACTCAATTAAGAGGGGCAATGATAATCTTTCGACTAGCTATCTTCTCCAACAAAAAGTCATACTTAACCAACTAACGCCTTTACACTACACTTATCGATAGCTTAAGACACCAGTCTAATTAAGCATTCCTTAAGCGATCGGATATAAGTCTCATATCAAAGGACCAAGAACACAGTAAAATATTAATGACACAGAAACACATTTCTATAATATTTTACTTATTAGGTCTATTCAGTATACAAAAGTACTATTTTCCTCTTTTGTGTACCCGGGTTGTCACTCACTTGTAGAGCTACAATGATCTATGACCAACACGACAATCTTAACTCGGTAATTAATGTCCCATGTTAATTACCATGATTGCGAATATCTTTTGTTTTATGTAAACCAATATCTTTTAGAGCTCTATGGTTAAGGACCAAGAGCCTCTTCCTTAACACTTCTAAAAGACGAATAACATAAACAAGGAACAAAATGATTTCTCATTCAATTCATAATAACTAACATTTAAAAGCAAAACTTTTAGAACACATTCCCTTCATAGATGCCTCTGATCCAGTCTAGATTTAGGTGGCTCGGTTCTGGCTTGATTTCTTGATGTTTGATGAACCCGATTTGATTGTTGATGGTTAGACCCAGATCTAATTGCGAAAATACTCATCATGATGGTGTAGAGCTTCTTGATTTGCTCATTGGTCCTTTTGGTTTTACATCCAGGTATTTCACTCTTGCATCTCAGTCCATAAGTCTTGAAATTTAGTCTTTTTCCTTACTTTTAAGTCCTTTTTGATTCTCTTCTTCTCAAACATGTTTATTCCTGAAACTTAAACATAAGACTCGTTACGAAACATTGCTTAGGCTAAAAATAAAGGATATAAGACACAAATATATGCAATATATGATGTCAATAAAATACCCCCACACCTAACTTTTACTAGTCCCGAGCAAAACAAAGGAATGGAAACTGAAAGGAAGGAAAAAACATACGTCAAATAGGGAAATCCTAACTAACTTTCGTAGGAATCACGGTTGGATGTACTTGTTAAACCTCCTTGTCTCCAAGGAGGAGGAGTGTTGTTTCCTGAGGGTTTTCAGTGGATATATCCACAAAATCCAAACATAGATGCATTATTCAACCTAGCAACATGACTTGATGAACTCATTATCGTCGATCATAGGATGCGGTAATACTCCGAGCCGAGTCTATATATGTATTCAGTCCACACACCTAGCCTAATGAATCATTCGTGCAAGTTAGTTAAGGACTTAAGTGAAAGAAATGGGCAATCTTAACATCCTCAAGTGATACAAACTGTAAAGTCTATTAAGGTTCTTATTTGTCTTTTTTCATCATTTTTCCTTGTTTTTGGAGCATTATGAATTACAATAGTTGGTGTTTGATTCCCCCAAGGTCGGTTTTCGTGCATCGATGCCTATGAGGACTTACACTATCACGTACACTTTCCCCAAAATCTCCACATAGGGCGATCTCTACCACATGTGTAATGGGAGTTCGGTCGATGCATCCCAAGTCAGATGACTCGAAAGTACCAGACATTAAGTCCCCTCGGACCTAATTTCCTGAGTGATAGGAGCCGCGTGAGAAGAGAGAACACCACTTATTTATTATCTACATGGGAACCAAAACCCCTACACTTAAGGTTTCACAAAAAGAGTTTAAGGGTCCCTGAGTACGACAAACTTCTTTATACTAATAGACACGAATTATTTGACTCACTAGGTTCATGATGGACTTCATTGTTTATTTCAGTACTGAAACACTACGATTACTCTCCCTTTGCGGGAAAACCGGGGTGCGTCCTTATGACTAGATAAGACCTAAATCCACTATACTAGATATCCTAATGCATCAAGTTCAAGACAATTTTGGGAGCTTTCTTTTTACTTTGTCTCTCAATGGTTTTGCACATGCTAAACACACGCAAAACCCACAAAATATTTTCTTTCGCAAACACATGAAGATTTTTGAAAGAAATAATTTTTTTAAAGCACTAGGCAAGCAAAAGAGGACAAGTCACCCAAGGATTATGACAAACATATATATCAATATTAAATGCAACATATTAACATTACCCTATCAATACAAACAAAATAAAACAAAACAAAAGGAGAAAGACTTGACTATGTACACACGTAAAGCACCCCCACCCTTACTTCGTGCATTGTCCACAATGAATGTGAGCATGATACTACATGAATTTATGCATGAAAAAGAAAAATCTCACCAACGTAAAACACAAAGGGACGTTCATTGTTATATTGACACAAACCCGAATTCACCTCAAAACCTATGAAATACTAAAGAAGAGATACAAATACGTGAAAGAAATGAGACTCAAATACAAAAGGGTTAGAGCCCACAACAATTAATGCTCACTGGTGGAGTCTTTTATTGTTTTTTTCTTTCCTTTTTTGAAATATAACTATGTACAAAAAATAAGTTTCCATATTCATTTGTCAAAGGACATCAAATGAGAACCTCAAAAATGGGTCAATGCACTTGGAATGAGAACATGACACCATGTGGGGCTAGTACTATTGTTAGTGCCCAAAATAATCTATGCTCACTTTTGGAATCTTTTTTTCTTTCAGATATACCTATGTACAAAAATAAGTTCACATCGTCATATGTCAAACAACATCAAATGAGACCCTCAAAAGTCGGTCAATGTACTTGGAACTGGAACATGACACCACACCGGGTATAAATACTCATTAGTGATCACCCTCACAAAATGCGCAAGATGCAAAGAGAGGTTCATGATCAAGACACAAAAGCATCTGATTCAAATGATCAAACTTAAAGGGCTCGAACCTCTCAAGCGTTCGGTCGTAATTGAGAAACGGAAGAAGAGTTTCTACCTTTACGATATTGAAGTTATGATCGTCAATCCAAACTCTACAACCAACAGGTTGGTGCCCCAGAACAAGGCCAACAACAACATTATCCTTGCCCGATGCACCAGGTGAGCAGAAAGTGGGTCTCTTACCCAAGGTATCATCTAAGGAACTCCCAGTACTCATTAGCAATGTAGTAGTTTGGTGTCCCATCATTTTCAAGATGATTGGGAACAATAGTGAGAGGCAAAATCTCACCACGTCATATGAAATTAAGGGTACTAGGGAGCTCTTGCTCCACCATTAGTGAGTCCTTAAAAGACACAACATTAAGATCATGTGGCTCAAGGGTCACAAGACAAAAAGATAAGGCACAATCTTGTGCCGACTCATAATGAAGTTGGTCCATGTTATTCTCAATTTGGATCGAATCCCCCACCATGTGATCGTGAATTGAAATCCCAAGTCCCTCAAACTGACTAGGAGTTTGACTTTGGAAGATTGTGCTTTGAATTTCTGGATGTGGTGGTGGTTCAATATCAAAAGATAAATCCTTATGTTGGTGAGAAGGGTCACCCTCCTCACATTCACTTAATTGTTGCGTCATTTGACTCACTTGCATTGCCCGATTTCGCAATGAACTTTGAGTAGTTTCAATGAACACAACGAAAGTTTATTTCGAGTCAAGTTTGGGGTCAACTGAGAGACTCAAATTCAGAATTTTGGGCATTTTGGAGTTGGGTGTTTATGAGATGAGATGAGTCCAATCATTGGTAGTATGATGTTGGTAGAATTATGAGTATTTGGGAGGAGGATACTGGGATAGGAAAAAAATATTATACTCAAGATTTGTAAAGTTTCCCCATGAATATGTCCTCCCTGGGTAAGACATGAATGTGTATGGGTAATAATTAGTACTTGGGGGAAAAGGCATCATCATATTTGGGTTTGGGAGGAACATACGAACACTCATCACACACCGGACCACCAAAACCACTCTGGTCATCTGACGTGGCTTCTGGAACCACCGATCCAGTCAAACCATCTACCGAACACATGAAAGAGGCCAAAGTTTCTTGTAATATCTCAGTTTTGTGACCAACATATGATTCAACAAAACTAGATGGTGGTTTTACAGTCGGTGTCGCTCCCATGTTACCCTAATCTGAAGACTGCTCAGCTACATAGTAAAAATTGTCCCAACAATGCTGGGTGTTTGTCTGAGGCACCCTAGGTTACACGAGTCCTAAATACAAGGGAGAATAGTCTTGGTCCCAACAATGATATCGATGGTCACTCATGTAACCATCCATCTCGATAAAGTACTGTCGAGACGACCACTCTCACCCCCACGAGGCCAAGTTTGCAAAAAGTGCTCGACTCGACCCTAAAATGCTTATAGAGAGTGTAAAGGAAAGGAGACTGGAATGTAGAAGTACGTGAGAAGATGATGACTTAGAGGAGATGGAAAGAATCCCTAAAGCTAGTATTGGTAAAGGGTGTGGGCAGAAGCCTAATCTTGCAAACACGGGTCAAACAAGCTTATATTGGTTGTGGATCCTTAGATAAAGACGCCTAATCGTGACTCTCCACACTCCCAAATGCTCACCTCCCTCTGCCAAAGGTCACAAAACCAAATGAGAAACTCAAGACCCAGAGGTCCCAAAATACCCAATGCAACTAAGCAAACGACGACGTTCAGGCCTTGACGTCGAGAATGAGATTGTCTCCTAAGTGCGTCCTAATCTTAGGAGTCAATGTCTACTTGATTTTAGATAAAGGCTTTACTTGAGAGTTATTTGTGGGGCTAAGGGAGGGGTGATGAAATCCCTCACCTTATCTTTAAGATTATAGGTGGTGCCCATTAAGATCAATTTTCCTTAAATTAGCAAGCAACTCACCAAACCAACACTTACCTCACTATTGTTCTAATGCACCTTACTAACTAATGCATGCTTTAACCATGTATGAATGAGAGAACGAGTGCACGTACATCACGCTAGAAATCAACAACAAAAAATTAAAGCAAAGGGAAGACAATATACGTGCAAGGTCTACAGATGATGCATGACCTAGATGACAATTGATCAAATACACGAACCATTAGTTGCTAGGTGGATAGCCGACCCAGCTCTTTATGGTCTTATTCAATTGCGATGAGATGTGGACATTCCTCATGCTATGGTTCCCTCTGTTTTGAGTTTTAGGTCCAAGTTGTCTTTAGAAGGGGTCATGCAAGCCAAATTAATTACCATTACTTAAACAAAGCATGCATAGCACAAATAGTGGAAGGAAACAACTAGAAATAAGCAAAGGAAACTACTGTTAGAATATAAATAAAAAATGGTTGACTTGATCAGTCAGTGGCAGATCCAAATCCGCTACTAGCCGATTGTTTGGAGATTCTAGTCCCCAGACTTCACCAGCACGCTCTTAAGCTCCTTTAGGTCCCCCTGTCCACTTGTAACCCCTTCCAGTAACCAAAAGAGAAAACAAAATGAAAAATAAAATGAAAAAAACCACACCAAAATGGTGAATTCGACTACAAAAATGGCTTCCCGGGAACGATGCCAAAAACTTGATTGATTCAGTTATAATACTGCAAGTGCATGACCGCAATGAAACAATGGCAAGTACGGGTCGAGTCCACAGGGAGCACGTGCGAGTCAAAATCCACAATACTCGAGTGGGAAAAGAAGAGAGAGAGAGATGCGATCAGAATTAAACTACAATGCATATGAAATCAGAAGACAAACAATAAAAATAAACCCTTTAGGGGTAGAGGAAGAATGCGGAAATGAAAATATGTGTATGTGTATTCAATTGTGCTCATCATAACATGTAATCCATGAAATCCATAAAACCAAATCCAATTTTTCCTCCATATGAAATAAGATAAAACATTATCATAACATACATGACAATAATTAAAATGAGACTAATATGAGTTCATGCATAACGACCAAACCCCAATATGTCTCCACATGAAATAAGATTTAATACAATCGTTAAAACATACAAGACATTAATTAAGAAGAGGCCAACAAGAGCACGTACTCCCACATGTCATGTTTCCTTCTTCCACTCCATTCTTATCCTCACCTCATCATTTCCCATAAAATAGGCCCACTAATCTAATCATGTGCTAAGCTTCACTCAAGAGCATTAACACATTAGAGATAAAAGTGAAAATCTCATTAGATAGTTATGAAACTCTTGTGAGGTTCAAATGTTAGAATTAACACACACACTTAATACATTACATAATCACTTCACCTTCTTCTCCTCCCCTCAATGGGGATGGACTACGCTCTAGTCAACATATTAACCAAAGAAAAACAACAACACAAAACCATAATGAAAATGTAGAAAAGTAGATTAAAATGAAAGATTACAAGGTTGCTCATCTTCTCCTCCTCTACACTACTAATTAAGAAACCAAATCCTACTCTAACAAACAAGAAATAAAACCTACTCTACTAAATAAGAAAAGAAACTAACCTAAGGAGGAGAGGAAAGAAGAAGAAAGAAGGCATTACAAGTGTATTTATAGAAGATTAGAGGGTATGGATGGATCTGGGCGCAATCAGACGATTGTAAATCAGATCTGGAGGTTGCATATTTCTTAAACTTGACACCATGACCCGCTTGAGGATTCCAACTGCCAAACTCTTAATCGGATATGCCACCAGCGGATCAATTTTGTCCGATCGTCTCCAAATTTTAACTACGACCTTAGTTGGCATAACAAACACTTGGGGGTGTGCCCGAAGCTTTTGGTTTGAACCCGTTTGGTTTTAATTGTTGATTTACTCCTCAGGTTCACGAGATTATAGACTTTTGCAACCAACATGTTTTTCTTTACACATAGGTCCCTTCGGGATTTCACTTAGGTCCTTCGTGACTTACAATCAGGTCCTTAGGCATTACAAACCGATCTATAACCTTCCAAATCAATCCATCGTTCTTGTATTTAGGTCATTTCTCTTCCTTTCTCTTCCTTATTGCCTAAATCCTGAAACATATCAAATAAACACTCGAGTAACGCAAATATGGGGTAAAATAAAAGATATATATAACATGAATGCAAAGTATGATATGCTAGTAATTAGGTCCCATTTGATGTCACTTGAAAAATGACGATCGGAACTTATTTTTATACATAGTATATTTGAAAAAGGAAAAGAAATAAAGATGACTCCAAGAGTGAGCATAGGTTGTTGTGGGTCAACCCTTGCGTATTTGGGCCCCATTTGTTTCACGTATTTGTCGTCCTTCTTAAGTGTCTCACAAATTTTTGAGAATTTGGGTTATTGAAGGTTAGCTTCTTGTACCAAAACTTGAGTAGTCTTAGGTACCCAAACATTTGAATATTTACTTTCTTAACAAAGGAGTTGTTCAATTTAAGTAGTATGATGTAAATTTCTTTTGTTTCCCTCCCTTGTATCCTAAGCCACACTTGGTAAGAGATTGAGTTTAGGAGCCAAGAAGCATGTCAAACATTTTTCTTGCTAATGTGAATTTCTCTAGATGTTTTGTAAGTTGTTCATTCTTGACAATAAGATCTTCATTAGCATGACATTTATTTGTAGATTTCATGTTCTTTATCTCATCATTAAGCAATTCATTTTCTTTAACTAATGCTTCATATTTGATGGATAAATCTAGATACACTTTTGTTCCTAATTTGTTTTTACGACAAATCATTTAATATCGCTCAGCAAGTTCACGAATTGCATCTAACAAGTCATCATAAGAGGTTGTTTCATGAGAGGATACCTTATCGTCGTCAATTTCCTCCACATGAGGTTGATCACACTTCTTTGCTGATAGAGGTATGCTTGATTCTGAATCCTCATTAGTGGCCATGAAACACAAGTGCGCTTCCTCATCTTGAGAGTATTCGGAGCCAGATGTTATGGATGAGCTTAAATCATCCCAAGTTCACTTGAGAGCCTTCTTCCCATCTTTCTCGTGATGATCTCTTCTTTTGTGATCATCACGTTCTCATCTTCTAGGCCTCTCCTCTTTGTCTCTTCTTGTGGGATTTTTTCACTATCTCTCCTTGGTCTCTCCTCCTCTTCTCTACTAAGAGGATATCTATTTTCTTCTCTTCGTTCACGACCTCTCGGCCTAAGCAATGGGCAATCACTCTTCATGTGGCTGGTCTTGTTGCATTCATAGCACATGAATATGCGAGACAATTCACCTTTTCCTCTTGTGAATTTTCCCTTAAAGATAAAGTTCTTGAAGTTACGGGTTAGGAAAGCGACATCTTCAACAGTGTCCTTGTCTTCGATAGCTTCCAAATCCGAGGTTGCTTTTAGAACAATTGCATTTTCTTTCCTTCTCGATTTTTCCCACTCCTTTTCCTTCTTTCTTCCATTTGAATCTTATAATCCATGAGACTTCCCATAAGATCCTCCATCTTCAATTTTGAGAGGTATTTAGCTTCTTCAATAGTCGTAGTCTTTTTCTCCCACTCGATTAATAGTGGCCTAAGAAACTTCCGCACTCTGTCACTTTCAATCAAAACCTTACCAAGGTTCTTCAAGGAGTTAGTAATATGGATAAAGCTAGTGGGCATCTCGCTTATAATTTAATTAGGTTTCATGGCAAATATCTCATATTTTATGCACATAAGAATTTGTCCTAGTTTTCTTAACGGATGATCGTCCCTCAAAGTGACTTTCAATCATACGCCATGCCTTAAATACAAAATCACAAGCATTAATCCTACCATATCCTTCCTCGATTGGTCCATACATGAGGATGTTCATATGTTTGGTGTTCATTTGAACCATTACGAGTTCATCATTTGTCATACGTTCTAGTTCTTTATTTTGAATGTAAGAAATTTGAAGAAACACCCACAACTTTACGTCATATGATTGAATGAAGGTAATCATGTATTTCTTCCAATAAACATAGTTTGTTCTATCAAACAAAGGATGTCTACCGGTGTAGAATCTCTCGCATTGGTTGCTCATTGCTACAAATGTTAATTTGTTTTGATGCAATCTATGAGGCTTTGATACCAAATGTAGGATCTAATGGGCCCTAGGATTAGTCTAGGGGGGGGGTGAATAGACTAATTAAGTTCTTTAAAAGTTTAAGCCATTTAAAGCTAGAACAATATAATGTAACTGAGAAAGAGATGCAAACCACGACACAGATGTATAGAGGCTTAGATCAAACCACCGGATCCAAGTCTTCTCTTACGAATTGCTCTTCCTCGAGCAACTTCGCATACTCCACTATTCCGACCTCCGTTCCGTGCCGAGATCAAGCCTTTACATTTCAAGTTTGCGAAAACCCTTGCCAAGCTTGGACCACCTTCTCACAATATGAGAAAAACTTCACTCGGGAAGCTAATACAACACTTTTCTCGAGAGTTTGAGTAACCACTTGTAATCTTGAGCACTTGAATGATTGATGAATGCAATGGGTGATTCTAGTGGAATGGTTGAGCTAAAAGAAAAGTTTAGGGCAATTGAGAGCAGTATGAGAGTATTAGGACTGTAAGCGGGCCAGGGCGGGGTCAAAAAAAACCGCTACCCGCCCCGCGTAAGGATGGACTAGGCTATGCGGGGCGGGTTTGGCGGGTTTAATATTTTATTAATGCTAAATACAAAAATCAATTTATTTTCTTTAATGTTATCTATTTTAATCTAAGCTAAGTACAAAAATCAAGGAAAAAAAATCAATCAATGTATGTTTTTAAAGCTATATACAAAAAATCAAAGCTAAATACAAACAAAATACAAAAAAATCAAACAAAATATAAGGCTTACGATGGTTGCGGGTTATGCGGGGCGGATTGCGAGAAAACCATAATCCGCCCCACTTATTATGCGGGTTGTGTGGGTGGCGGGTAACAATTTTTTGTCTGTAACCCGCGTTAGGCGGAGCAGGGTGGGTTGCGGGAAAATCCTACCCATTTACAACCCTATAGAGTATAAGCTTTAGAGAAAGCATTGGTAACCTTGAAATGTTTTTCTAAGATCTATTTATAAGCTCTAAACTTGATCTAGCCATTGAGATTGAAGTGGTAGTGATTTGAGTAAGATACATGAACAAGGAAGTTCAAAACTCAAATCAGGACACAATCAGTCGATCAAAGCAAGCTAAACGGTCTATCAGTTTCTTGTAAATAAGAAAACAGTTGAAATGAAGTGCATACCGGTCGATCTACCAAGGCAAAAACTTAAGTGAACGGTCGAACCAGATAAAATAGCGGTCGACCGTTCAAGGAGATTTGGTTATGGTAAATTGTAGTCGGTCGAACGAATGACTGGATAAACGCTTCGACTGAAAATAGGAAGTTTGGAACTTGAATAATTCTTGAACCAGTCAACCGTTAACATGGCATTGTTCGACCAGTGGCCAAATACAAATGAGGAGTTAGGTGAAAGTATGTGTATACGACCGTTGTATAGTAGGACAAGTATAACTGTCATATTTAATCGAAGTACGAGAGGTCAATCGGTTGAAAAAAACATGAGTTTTGATCGACCGATTGTCACACTAACGGGGACACGTGTCAAGATATAACCTATGATGAAGGAGTCAATTGAACTGGGATATATCGGTTGACACAGGTAAACGGTCGATCTGGGATAAAGACACGGTCGATAGTTTGGGACATGTAAAGTGCGTGTTATTAAAATGGTCGAACCACAGGGGACGTCCGGTCGACCGTTTAGGGAAAGAACTTAGTATGTTAAATTCGGTAGCTAGATATGCTATCAGTCAATCGAATGACGCAGAATTCCTGTCCTAAGTGGAATTTTTAAGTGTTATATGGAATTAAGGATGAGACTTGTATAGGTTTTCTATGGGTCATGCAATTCAATCAAGATTCCAAGTGCCTAAGTTACAATATAATCGTAAGTACAAGAAACATAAATCTTATCTACTCTTCAACTTGATTTCTTGTCTTATGTAGCACTTTTTTTCCTTAAATGGTTAGTGAAACAAAATATATGTGCACATATGCATGAGATGTTATGATATAAATACATGTGTTTATTGATATGTTGGATTAACGATTATTAGTCAAAGCCAACAATCTCCCATTTTTAATGATGACAACCTATCAATCAAAATACATGTTAATCTTCAATTTTTATCATGATAACTCCCCCTAGCTATTTGCAAAAGTCATGTTTTTATTCCAAATACAGAAGGTCAATTGATTGAACAAAACATGAGTTTCTGTCAACTAGTTGTCACACTAATGAGGCCACATCAAAATATAACCTATGATCAAGTAGGAGTCGGTCGAACTAGGATATATCGGTTGACATAGGCAAACAACCGAATTGGGATAAAGACACGATCGACCGTTTGGGACAGGTAAAGTGCATGTTAAAAATGGTCAAACCAAAGGAACGTCTGGTCGACTGTTCAGGGAAAGAACTTAGGGTCTATTAAAATTTGGTCAAACCAGATGGGCTATCGGTCGACCGAATGAAGCAAAATTCCTATTCTAGGTGGAATTTCAAAGTGTGATCGGTCACCTAACAAAGTCAGTTTGATAGGAATTAAGTATGAAACTTCTATAGGTTTCTATGGGTCATGCAATGCAATTCAATCAAGATTCACAATGCCCAGTTACAATATAATCTTAAGTACAGGAAACCTAAATCTTATCTACTCTTCAACTTGATTTATTGTCTTGTGTAGGAATTGTCTCCTAATGGTTAGTGAAACCAAATATTTGTGTATATATGCATGAAATGTTATGATAGAAATACATGTGTTTATTGATATGTTAATTAATCATCAAAACCAATTAATGAATATTAGCCAAAACGCCAACACTATCTTCTCGCACGACTCCTATCACTCAGGAAATTAGGTCCAAGGGGACTTAGTACTTGGTGGTTTCGGGTCATCTGACTTTGGATGCAATGATCGAAGTTCCATTACATGGGTGGTAGAGGTCGCCCTATGTTGAGATTTGGAGGAAGGTGTAAGTGATAATGTAAGTCCTCACATGTAATGATGCACGAAACCGGACCCTAAGGGAATTAAACACCAACTAGTTTTAACTCTTTGTTCTCTACTAATAAAAACAAAAAAAATGATGAAAAAGAAAGAAGAAAAGAAAAAGAAAATATATATAAATAAGAACCTTAATGGACTTTACATAATATATCATTTGAGGATTTTAAGGTTGCCCATGTCTTTCACCCAAGTCCTTAATTAACTTGCACAAATGGTTTCCTAGGCTAGGTGTGTGGACTGGATACATATATAGAGTCAGCCCACAGGATTACCGTGTCAAATGATCGACAAAAGTAGGTCCATCGAGTCATGTTGCTAGGTTGAGTAATGCATCAATGTTCGGATTTTGTGGGTAAATTCGTTTAAAACCCTCAAGAGACACCATTCCTCCTCGGAGACAATGAGGTTTAATGACTTGTTGCACGTGATAAGTGCAACCGTGATTCCTACGAAAGTGAGTTAGGATTTTTCCATTTTTCGTATGTTTTACTTTCTTTCATTTTTCTCTTTCTCTGTTTCGCTCAGGACTAGCAGTGTGAGAGTATTTGATTAGTAGCATATCATACATCGCATTCATGAATATATCCTTTATTTTACCCAAAACTTGTGCTACTCGAGTGTTTGTTTGTATGTTTCAGGTTTTAGGAAATAAAGAAGAGAAAGTGAGCGAAAAGGACCTAAATGCAGCAAGAATGGGCTGAGTTGAAGACTTCTGGACCTATTTGTAACGCAAAAGGATTGGATCGCAAATCAGGAAGGACCCAAGTGAAAATCCAGAGGGACCAGATTGTGAAGTAGAAAATACTGTGACAAATTACTTGAACCAGATCAATATTTCATCAATTAAAACCAAATCAGTTCGAGACAGTGGACTAAGACTTCACGCCACGTGCCAAACAAACGAACTTAACCGCTAGATAAAATTTAACCGAATCAGAGCTTCTGGATCCGCCAATGGTGGATTTTTATCTGTTACTGGCAAACCACTCTGATCCAGTGGATCCTGGATTTTGGCAACGGGTCAGGTTAATGGGTCGCAGGATTACCGTCTGATTACATCCAGATTAATCCTAACCATGTATTATTCTATAAATACCATTGTAAACCCTCCTCCCCTTCTTCTTGCTTCCTCCATTAGTTTAGGTTTATTTTACTGTTCATTTGTGTAAAAGGAGGAGAAGAGAAAACCTTGTAATCTTTCATTTCAATCTAGTTTAATTCTTGTTCTTTACATTGACGTCTTCCATTTTAATGCAATTTCCTTTTTATTTGTTCCTTGCCTAATCTATTTTTCTACATTTTCATTTTGGTTTTGTGTTGTTTTTATGTTTTCTTGAGTTTAGAGATGAGTAAGGTGTAGGATTTCATGTTTAATTATACATATATATTTTCGAAAATTTTATGTATAATAAGGATCAATTACAATTTTCTTTGATTTATTTCATGCATGCATCGGTTTGTTTTAACATCTAGTTTCAAAACTCTATTAAAACAAACAAGAGCTCCGAAATTCATACCTAGAAGTTCTCAAAAACTTCTTGAAGATTCAGAGACGTTGGGGATGCTTCTCGCCGCGCCGGATGCCTCCGAGTATTCACCAAACTCTAAACAAGATCGGAGAGAGGGAAGCTAGTCTCTCGATCTCCGATAGGGTTTAGAATCTAATTACTAACCCCTCTTTAATTCCCTTGAGAAGATGGTCTCTTAAGAACTAAAACTATACTTAAGAATTAAGGGATTTTCGTGGAGAATTATGGAGAGAGAATTTTGCTCAAGAGAATAATGAATTAAATTAAGGAGGTAATGAGATAACCTTGTATTTATAGGTTCTCTCCAAATTACCTATTCATGTGCAACCCCTTGCCCATGATCTCATGCAAAATTCCATCTAACCATCCATTATTTAATAATAAATAATATTAGCCACGAATTAAATCAATTATGGACCAATTTCATGCATGATCTAATTAATTCTTAAATTAATTCTGCATAAAACCGTCTGGACCGGTCGACCGTTACGAAGGTCCGGTCGACCGCTCGAACCCAATTTCGGTCGACCGTGCAAGATTCGGTCGACCGTTCTTAACGTAGAATATTTCATCGCAATGTTCGGTCGACCGACCGATAGATTCGGTCGACCGTTCCGAACAGACGAAAATTCCCTGTTATCGGTCGAGACATGTCCGGTCGACCGTGCACCTTCGGTCGACCGTTATCCATTAACCGGTCGACCATTTGCACAGTCTTGCAGACTTGTCAAATTTCGGTTTAACCCCTACAAAATTTGACATTTCGGGATTAGTAGTAAATTCACAACTTATGTAACATATTATCCTATGTAATGATCAATCATTACACCCCATAATATTTACATCACATATGAATTTAATTTAGATTCTAATTATGTTATTAATCACAACATAATTTTGATTTTGCTTGTTCACCCCATGTGTCATATTTTCTACATGAAACCCGACACATCCTATGAACTCAAAATCCCCATTTCTTGTTTCCCAGTTTTGTGGTGTGACCTATGGGAGGATCTAAACTAAGTTGACAGTGATATTAAGAGCTTAATATCACAAGCTATAAGCGGTATCTATCTACACATTATAGCTTCCAATTAGTTAGATGTCTTAATTCCACTCGAACCAAAACCCGATCCACTTAGTGATGGAGTGCATCACTTGTGTCCGTCCCTTGCCTCATAATATTAAGAATACACACAAAGTAGTATTGTGTCATCTTTGTATTAGTATTCATTTCTTGATCTCTTTAAGCTAGTTATAAATATGTGACTTAACTCAAATCACATTGTGCACATTATAACTTTGCTTTATCAAGGGGCCCACTAATATCATCACTCAATTAAGAGGGGCAATGATAATCTTTTGACTAACTATCTTCTCCAACAAAAGTTGTACTTAACCAACCAATGCCTTTACACTACACTGATCGATAGTTCAAGACACTGATCTAATTAAGTATTCCTTAAGTGATTTGATATAAGTCTCATATCAAAGGACCAAAGACACAGTAAAATATTAATGACACAGAAACACATTTCTATAATATTTTACTTATTAGGTCTATTCAGTATACAAAAGTAATATTTTCCTCTTTTGCATACCCGTGTCGTCACTCACTTGTAGAGCTACAATGATCTATGACCAACACGACAATCTTAACTCGGCAATTAATGTCCCATGTTAATTACCATGACTGCGAATATCTTTTGTTTTATGCAAACCAATATCTTTCAGAGCTCTACGGTTAAGGACCAAGAGCCTCTTCCTTAACACTTCTAAAAGACGAATAACATAAACAAGGAACAAAATGATTTCTCATTCAATTCATAATAATTGACATTTAAAAGTAAAACTTTTAGAACACATTCCCTTCAATCTCCCACTTGTTATCAAAGTTTTCTTTCACATACATTCTCAATGCATAAAACATCAATAACTAGGGTAACCTTCCCTAATCACCTATCAAGCCAATCCACATGGACCCTCGGATCCATGGACTCGAAATATATTTCGTCTCTTAGCTTGGTATGAAGGTTTGTTGAATGGATCAGTTGTGCCACTGTTGTGTCCACCTATTTATTTATTTTGTCTTTCGTTGGTGGTTGAGTTAGCTGTAGTGATATTACTCATAACTACACTAGCTCATACCTCCACCTTCGATAATGATGACGCATCATCACTCCAACCTCTTATTGTCTAGAATTCCTATAAGAATTGCATCAAAACAGCCCTCGGCTATTTTCTCCTTTGTCTTCCATAAACACGAACCTTATCTTTAGTCCGGTTAAGGTACTTCAGAATATTCTTGACCGCAATCCTATGATTAGGATTCGTGTTGGATTGGTGACTTCTTGTCACATTTAAAGCATACGAGATATTGAGTCTTGTGCAAGCCATCGTGTACATGGTCCTTCCTTTTGCCGAAGCATAAGGGACACCTTCATGTACCCCAAGTCTTTGTGTGATTGAGCACATTGAGACTTCTTGAGTTGCACACCTATACTCATACTTATTGGCATATTGTCCATATCAGAATTGTTCACCCTGAACATTTCCAAAGACCTTGTCAATGTATGCACGTTGACTGAAGCCAATGAGTCTACGGGATGTATCTCAATGTATCTTGATTCTCAAGATGTGTTGAGCCTCATCCTTTTCTTTTCATTGAATACACTGATTTCAACGAAATTTCTCGTTTGCTAATGCAAAGGTATATGATTGCTCATGAGCAATATGTCATCGACATATAAGATCAGAAGTACTACATGGCTCCCACTAATCTCCTTGTATATACAAGGTACTCCTTTACTTTGAATGAAGTGAATCTTCTTCACCTCTTCGTCAAAGCGTTTGTTCCAACTCCCCGACGCTTGCTTCAATCCATAAATGGATTCTCGAAACTTGCATTTCTTCTCGCTACTATTTGGATCATCAAAACCTTGAGGTTGTACCATGTACATATCCTCCTCCAAGTTCCTGTTTAAGGAACGCCATTTTGATATCCATTTTCCATATCCCACAATTGTGAAATGCGGTAATAGTGAGCATAATCCGAATAGATTTTAATATGCCAACTTCTCAAAAATTTCATCAAAGTCAATTTCTTGAATTTGAGTATAACTTTTGCTACAAGCCTTGCTTTGTAGGTTGTCAAGTTACTATCCATGTCTATCTTCCTCCTAAAAGCTCATTTATACCAAATGATATTTTCTCTTGAGGAAGGCTAATCAAGTTTCATACTTGATTATCATACATGGATTCTACTTCGGATTCCATGACTTTTAACCATAGTTTGGAGTCTTTTCTATTGCTTCTCGGAAGGTCGAGGGATCTTTGGTATCTAGTACCATGATCTCATGAAGTCCCACACACTTATTGGGTTTCTTCCTTTCCCTCATTGACCTTCTTAGTTCTTTTGGTTCTTCTTGTGTCTCTCGAACTTCTTCCACAATTTCTTGAGGAATAGGTTCATGTTCGACTCTCGAACGCACACTAGGTGAGGATGATTGAGATTCTCTCACAATTTCTTGTAAGGATCTCTCGCTCATGCTCCCACTAACCAAATGAATCTCGGTTGGGCCTTCATGATTTTGAATGCAACATTCACATCATGATCTTGTAGAGTATCTTGAGTTTCCTCAAGCTCAACTCTACTCCCACTACTTTTCTCTCTTTTCCAGAAATTCCAGAAAAACCATATCTCTCTCTACAATCTTTCGATTCGAGGTGATATACCAAAAGTAGTATCCTCTTGTCACACGAGGACAACCTATAAAGAAGCACTTATCCGCTTTTGGTTGAAGCTTGGTCGACATCAATTTCTTGATGTATACCTCACAACCCCAAATCTTGAGAAAGTCGAGCTTAGGTGTCTTTCAACTCCATAGCTCACAAGACATTTTCTCCACAGATTTGGATGGAACATTATTTAGTGAGTTTGTCATTATTTGTAGTGCATAATTCCAAAAGTAAATCGGCAATTTTAAATTGACTCATTATTGATTGAACCATGTCGAGCAATATCCTATTCCTACTTTAGGAATGAGTCAAATTAGGTATTCTAAGCACTCACCCCTACGAACCTTTCATAGAGACTCGATATTCTTGTTGAGTCGGTTCACTACTTCATCCTCGAATTCCTTGAACTTGTCAAAGAATTCACTTTTGCTTCCTATTAGACAAATATAGCCATAATGACTATAGTTGTCTGTGAACAAAATGAAGTACCTTAAACCGTTTCTTGCACTTGTACTTATCGTACCACATACATTAGAATATATCATATCCAATTAGTTGTTCGTTTTTCGTTCCTTTCTTCTTGAAAAGTCTCTTGGTCATTTATTTGACCAATCCGATAGTGCTACAAGATTGTATCATTCACGTGAGTTATCTTAGTTTTTCTTTTGTTATTGTTTGTTTGAGTTTGTTCATTATTTATTTCAAGCAAATAGAAATCATTCCATATGAATGTATTTGCATAGAAAATTCCATTCTTCGATATAGACAAGCAAGAATTAAAATATTTATTAAAATTTATCCATATCCAAAACTTGATACAGAATAGTTCTTGCTAATCGAAGGTACATAACAAACATTCTACAAAGCATAAATTTAAATCACTAGACTATTGAAGTTCCATAGAATCTTGTACAATCGCAGCGATGCTTGTACTATTTCCAATCTTCAATATCATCTCGTTCCCAACGAGTTCCTTCCTATCCTTCAATAGTTGCACATCAAAATTATGTGAGCACAAGATCCGGTAACCATTACCAAATCAAGGATAGAGGTGATTAAATTTATCTCAATAACAAACATACCTACGGCGTTTCTCGGGCGCCTACGTTCAATCATCCCATTTTCAAGGTCTTCCTTGTACTTGGGGCAATTAGGTCGGATGTGTCCTTTTTCACCGCAGTGAAAGCACTCCGAGTTGGGAGTTGGAGACTTCTAAGTTTTCTCCCTTGAGACACTCCCATTAGCACCTCCTACTCCCTCGCTCTTGATTGACGTATCTTTGGTAAATTTGCCTTTACCTTTGTTGATCTTTTTGCTCTTCTTATGGATAGCAAGGACCTCATGGTCCCTACTCTTGCCCATATCAACTTCAGCCGTTTTGAGAGCGTTGTGAAGCTCCACAAGACTCACCCCTTTCTCACGCACATGATAGTGCATCACAAAATCCTTAAAGGACGGGGCTAGAGAGCCAAGAATTAGATCTTCGGCAATGTCCACTGGCATTGGAGAAGAGAGCTTCGACAACTTCTCAAGGTATCCTTGCATCGTGAGAAAATGCATGGATACCGATGTTCCCTCCGCCATATGGCACCTTGTGAGTGCGATGGTGGTCTTATAGCGCTCCTTTCGGGCACTATCCATGAACATCTTGGTTAGAGCCTCAATGGTCTTCTTGGGTTTTGAATCCAAGTATTTCGCTTGAAGCGAGTCACCCATGGATGCTAGTATAAGACCGTGAACTTGGTTCTCTTGGTCTTCCCACTTGGCTATCGCCTCTTTCTCTTTATCGGTTGCCTTCTCATTTAATTTTGGGATTTCACCATCCAAAATATGAGATAGTTTTTCAAACCTCAACACGATATTAAGATTGAGTTGCCATTTCATGAAGTTTGAGCCATCATTTTGCAAAGGGTTCTTTTCGATCATAGATCGCACAATTGGTTGGATATTTGACATTTCTACAAAATAAATCATATAGGTTTTAATACATACATACATACATACATATATATATATCGAATATGATGTAAATACTGCAAATAAAATCTTGCCCGTAAATGCAGTAATCCAAGATCCCATCAATTGTAATATAGACTAGCTAAGGGCTATCGAATACATTACAACATCAAGGTAAGAAAACATTTTCTAATCACAACCTTTTTGAATTTTAGCAACATTTAGCATCTTCAAACTTTTGTGACTCTTGTCGTTTTAATTATGAGGGAATGCGACCTATCCTCGTAAGAAAAACGTTTTCCCAAAACCGAGCGAGGGCTCTAGGTAATGTTAAGAAAACTTATTTTCATTTGATACGAGATACGTTTATCTATTGTATTCACAACTAAACATACTTGGGGTTCACTAGGGTGAAACACACCTCATATATTTAATTGTGGCACAACAACAGACAACCTTTATATCTCCCACTATTCCCAAAGATAGAGGGAGCTATCTCCCGCTAAGGGCGAGCAGAGTATCCCTCGATCAATGGCTGCTAGTGGATGAAATAAGAAGGAAAAATTAATCTTAATTTTTGTTGGACAATTTCATTTATCAACATGTGATTTTGAATTTTAGTTTATCATGCATATTAAAATTTATACACATCCTAACATTCACCATTCATCACATGCATAGCAGAAATTATAAAAACAGAAATTAAACATTCACACAATCCATATCGCGTGAGTTTATATGTTCCCTTTGATCCTTGATCTTCGATCCCTGATCCTCGATCAATGCGATACAGCGGCGACTTCCTCTTGCACCGGAGATGTAGATTTTACAGAAAATAAACATGCTCCTCACATTCGATAAAACCGACTAGTGCAAGTCCTATGTAAAAACCTCTCATATGCAAATGCAACTATCTAAAAGACGGAAATAGAGAGAATTTTGGCTTTTACATACACAAGCCCCTGTATTATAATAATAACATACATTCATAGCTTCTGATTTGGAACATATAAACCCACAATTCCTGCATATACAATTCGAGCATCCATGCACGCAATATCGCTATAAACTATGCAATCTAGTTTATCAAGCATCTAGAATCTCAAACAATTCTTTGAAAAACGTTTTGAAATCCATTAAAAACATTTTTCATGCATCCATAGTTCACAAATTAATTATGAACCGTTGTCCATCCAATTTCCAATGGAAAGATGAATCGCAGTTTTTCGGTTTTGTTGATTCTCTTACAAAATAATCGTTTATACTTAAAACGAAATTATTGCAAGTTAGACTTATGTCTAAATCATAATTCTAATAATTACATGTCATGTTTTAAACATTCAAAACATTTAAAACGAATTATTATAAAGAATTATTTCAACAAACATTTAAAGACCGAAAAAACCGGTAAAACGAATTGTTTAAATCCTAGATGGTAAACTAAATTTGTTTACAACCATAAATCATAAGAAAATTGAACCCTATGCTCTGATACCACTGTAGGATTTCATGTTTAATTATACATATATATTTTCGAAAATTTTATGTATAATAAGGATCAATTACAATTTTCTTTGATTTATTTCATGCATGCATCGGTTTGTTTTAACATCTAGTTTCAAAACTCTATTAAAACAAACAAGAGCTCCGAAATTCATACCTAGAAGTTCTCAAAAACTTCTTGAAGATTCGGAGACGTTGGGGATGCTTCTCGCCGCGCCGGATGCCTCCGAGTATTCACCAAACTCTAAACAAGATCGGAGAGAGGGAAACTAGTCTCTCGATCTCCGATAGGGTTTAGAATCTAATTACTAACCCCTCTTTAATTCCCTTGAGAAGATGGTCTCTTAAGAACTAAAACTAGACTTAAGAATTAAGGGATTTTCGTGGAGAATTATGGAGAGAGAATTTTGCTCAAGAGAATAATGAATTAAATTAAGGAGGTAATGAGATAACCATGTATTTATAGGTTCTCTCCAAATTACCTATTCATGTGCAACCCCTTGCCCATGATCTCATGCAAAATTCCATCTAACCATCCATTATTTAATAATAAATAATATTAGCCACGAATTAAATCAATTATGGACCAATTTCATGCATGATCTAATTAATTCTTAAATTAATTCTGCATAAAACCGTCTGGACCGGTCGACCGTTACGAAGGTCCGGTTGACCGCTCGAACCCAATTTCGGTCGACCGTGCAAGATTCGGTCGACCGTTCTTAACGTAGAATATTTCATCGCAATGTTCGGTCGACCGACCGATAGATTCGGTCGACCGTTCCGAACAGACGAAAATTCCCTGTTATCGGTCGAGACATGTCCGGTCGACCGTGCACCTTCGGTCGACCGTTATCCATTAACCGGTCGACCGTTTGCACAGTCTTGCAGACTTGTCAAATTTCGGTTTAACCCCTACAAAATTTGACATTTCGGGATTAGTAGTAAATTCACAACTTATGTAACATATTATCCTATGTAATGATCAATCATTACACCCCATAATATTTACATCACATATGAATTTAATTTAGATTCTAATTATGTTATTAATCACAACATAATTTTGATTTTGCTTGTTCACCCCATGTGTCATATTTTCTACATGAAACCCGACACATCCTATGAACTCAAAATCCCCATTTCTTGTTTCCCAGTTTTGTGGTGTGACCTATGAGAGGATCTAAACTAAGTTGACAGTGATATTAAGAGCTTAATATCACAAGCTATAAGCGGTATCTAGCTACACATTATAGCTCCCAATTAGTTAGATGTCTTAATTCCACTCGAACCAAAACCCGATCCACTTAGTGATGGAGTGCATCACTTGTGTCCGTCCCTTGCCTCATGATATTAAGAATACACACAAAGTAGTATTGTGTCATCTTTGTATTAGTATTTATTTCTTGATCTCTTTAAGCTAGTTATAAATATGTGACTTAACTCAAATCACATTGTGCACATTATAACTTTGCTTTATCAAGGGGCCCACTAATATCATCACTCAATTAAGAGGGGCAATGATAATCTTTTGACTAACTATCTTCTCCAACAAAAGTTGTACTTAACCAACCAATACCTTTACACTACACTGATCGATAGTTCAAGACACTGATCTAATTAAGTATTCCTTAAGTGATTAGATATAAGTCTCATATCAAAGGACCAAAGACACAGTAAAATATTAATGACACAGAAACACATTTGTATAATATTTTACTTATTAGGTCTATTCAGTATACAAAAGTAATATTTTCCTCTTTTGCATACCCGTGTCGTCACTCACTTGTAGAGCTACAATGATCTATGACCAACACGACAATCTTAACTCGGCAATTAATGTCCCATGTTAATTACCATGATTGCGAATATCTTTTGTTTTACGCAAACCAATATCTTTCAGAGCTCTACGGTTAAGGACCAAGAGCCTCTTCCTTAACACTTCTAAAAGACGAATAACATAAACAAGGAACAAAATGATTTCTCATTCAATTCATAATAATTGACATTTAAAAGTAAAACTTTTAGAATACATTCCCTTCATAAGGAGTAGTCCATCCCCATTGGGGGTGGAGAAGAAGGTGATGTGATTATGTGATGTATTAAGTGTGTGTGTTAATCCTAACCTTTTAACCTCACATGAGTTGCATAACCATCAAATGAGATTTTCACTCTTATCTTTGATATGCTAATGCTCTTAAGTGATGCTTAGCACATGCTTAGATTAGTGGGCCTATTTTATGGGGAATGATGAAGTGGGGATACAAATGGAATGGATAAGCAGGAAATAAGACATGTGTATGCATGTGCTCATGTTAGCTTCATTCTAATTAATGTCTTGTATGTTTTAATGATTCTTTTAAATCTGATTTCATGTGGAGACATAGTGGGGTTTGGTCATTATGCATTTCATGTTAGCATCTTATCAATTATTATCTTGTATGTTTTAATGATAATGTTTTGTCTTATTTCATGCGGAGACAAAGTTGGATTTGGTTTTTATGGATTTAATGTATTACATGTTGTGATGAGAACCAATGAACACACACATATTCACATATTCTCATTTCCGCATTCGTTCTCTACCCCCGAAGGGGTTTATTTTTATCGTTTGTTTTCTGATTTAATAAGCATCATAGTGTAATTCCGACCTCATATCTCTATTTTCCTTTCCCACTCGAGTATTGTAAACTCCAACTCACACGTGCTCCTCCTGGACACGACCCGTACTTGTTGGGTCTTCACCGACACTATGCACTTGTGGTTATTATAACTGAATCATCATGTACTCTCCAGACTTTTTGTATGAAACTTGTATCCATTCTCACAATATTCATCATAAGATGCAACCTTAGTTGTTGGACCTCTTGCTAACCATTTCAAGTCTTTCGTAACATCTGGACTCTCTCGAACACGCATATGATTCACGAACTCACAAAACCAGGTCTCGAACAAATCACTGTGCATTTTTTTTCTAGTTGACGAGGATTCAAATTCTTTTCACCTGAAGATATTTCTTCCAAATGGAAATCTAGATATAGTGCCACAATATAAAGATTAAATAGTACATAACGATGAGCTTGCTCCAATAAAACCCGATCTAAAAAATGGGTTCTCCCTACCCCAATTGGTTCTCCATCTGTGTACTACTCTTCAGTGTTAATTTTGTCTCCACCTCATCCAAATAACGAGAATAAAATGTCAAACACTCCTTTGCCAAGTACCCTTCGACGATGGATCCTTCAAGTTTACTTTTGTTCCGAACATAACATTTCCATGTTAGCAAGTAACGATCTATATGATACATCCATCTGTAAAATACTGGTCCACTTAATAAAATTTTATCAACTAAGTGTATAGGTAGATGCATCATGGTCATGAAAAATTTCAAGGAAAAGATACGCTCAAACTGACAAAGAGTAACAACTATGTCACCCTTAAACTTGTCAATTTCTTGTACATCAATTACTTGACTACAAATCCCTTTGAAAAAGGAAGAGAGTGACATAATAACACCATAAATATCGTCGTCCAATCCTTTCCAAAGAACAGGAGGAAGAATATGTTGAATAAGTATGTGACAATCGTGGCCTTTTAAACCAGAAATCTCTCTATCTTTCAATTGTACTCTTGCCTTGATATTGGTCGAAAACCTATTAGAACCTTTGGGTCATGCAACACATTAAAGAATAAATATTTTTGTTGATTTGACAAGACGAATGGAGATTCTTGACCCTTGCCTTTACTTGATTCCCTGAGATGTAGCTCTTTACGAATACCCATTTCTTGTAAGTCCATCCAAGCATTCTCATAATCTTTTGATTTGTCAATTTTCAACAGAGTATTCAATATGTTGTCGCAGGCATTCTTTGTATGCATGATATCTATATTATGTTGAAGAAGAAGATTCTTTCAATATGGTAGTTGAAAAAAACTTGATTTTTTCTTCCAACCATAAAGAAGTTTCACTTCTTCTACATTTTTCTCCTTTTTCTATGCCCGAACAGTAACGGCTTTCAAAACAAAATGTCTTTGTAACCAGCGAGCTGCTACAACACTTCGTTTCCTGATAGGACATATGATGCAGTACGAAACTCTTGGTTTCCGTCAAACTTTTTCCTATCCCGACACCAACATGATCTTCTAGAAGCCATCTTTTGTGACCTTTGAAGGATTTTTCTTCTTCCATGCTTCAATTGAAAACTATATGTATTCTTATTGCATGCTAGACAAGCAAATTTTCCTTTGGTACTCCAACCAGAAAGATTAGATACAGGAAAATCATTTATCATAGAGAATGACTTGTTGCTCCAATTGTTCAAGATTTTCAAACGAAATAAACGAATCAAGAACAAAACTTCATGAACTTCTTACACCCTGCATCTAATGGTTCTTTAGCATCTTTCACAAGTTCCGACATATGATCTTGGTCACCAATAACTTTAGCTTCTTTCATTTTATATCATTGTCCACAACATCTTCAATTTGAAAATTTTCATAAATACTATTGTCGTCTTCTGCATTAACTTCTTCGCCTCCAATATCTCTGTAATGTTTCGCAACATTCTTTGCATGTAGTCAACAACATTTGAAGTTGAAGTGATGGATGACTGAAATTTCCTATTCGTTCCAGGTGTTTTTTCGCCATGACGTACCCACGTAGGATAATTCGGCATAAAATCCTTTAGGAGAACATATTCACGAATTTGGTGTTGTTTAAGAAGTGCTTGATTTCTACAATTCTTACATGGGCAAGGGATAAACCACCTAATTTTTCTAAATTTTCACTTGGAAAATTCAGGAACTCATTCAATTATTTTATGTATTCAAGTGTTATCTATCAACAATCTGTAACCAAGATTTGTCTGGTACAATTGACATCCTATAGAAGTCACCAAAAACTAATTATATCTAAATATCAAAATTTTAAACAATTGAATTTATTAAAATTTTGGATAGAATCTCTTATAAATTTGTAAACACGAAACAATATTCAATCTGCATTTCAACCACAAACTCAATCGATCTTAATAATCCATCACTTAACAACTATATACTATCCAAATATTCTACCATTTAACATAACTTAATATAACTTTTGACCAACAATATGGTGTTGGATCGTGTGGGTTATGGGTCCACTAATCACTTTTAATCTAATCCCTAATTTTCTACTTGATTAAGCAAACAAATGCGCAGCGGAATAAACAAACAAGTAGAGAAAGAAAGACAATGCAAACCACAAAAGACGCGTCGGTTTTTATAGAGGTTCGGCACCCCACCCGGGTCCTAGTCCTCTCTTGTAAGCTCCGCTCGACTCCGCGAGCTCCGCCTACGTCTTCACTAACCACTCCCCGTTCCGGGCCGGGAGAGAACGCCTTTACACCACAAGCAACGCGAACAACCCTCGCTTGCTTGAATTCTTCCTCTCACAATCCGAGAGGGACACTTCGGGCTTTCACCGAAGTCCTTGCTTCTTTTGACAACACTTGTAACTGAGTGGGATTCACTCTCTAATTGAGCACACTTTGAGTAGGATGAGTATATGATCAAATGTGTGAAGTTTAGGCTTATAGAGTGTAGAAATGGGAGCTTTGAGGATTGAGGTTTCTCTCTAATGTATTGGGACAATTGGAGTTGGAGAGTTGTGTTAACAACAAGTCTTGATCCTCTATTTATAAGCTCCTAAGGTATTCTAGCCGTTGGGGATAGATTTGATTGGGTTTTGTGCAAGATACACAAAGCAGAAAATCGGGCTGCAAATCTGTCCAGAACCGGTCGACCGAAACTAGTAAACTGGTCGACCGTTAACATGATTTCAAAGAGAACAGTCGAACGAAAGAATATTCGGTCGGACAAACGAGCTAGAACTTAACTCTACTTAAGTTAAACGGTCGAACCAAAGTATGGGGCGGTCGACCGCTCAGGGGATTCGGTTGAGATAAAGGTGCAACGGTCGAACGAAGAATGAGTCGACCGATAGCAGGGAATTTTGTTTCTTGAAGAAATGTTCAACCGGTCGACCGAAACAAGGTCGTCGTTCGACCGGTTACCGAATGTATTTTGGGGTTAAGTTTGTTTTATACGAATACGACCGTTATAGGAATACGACAAGAAAAACGGCCATATTAAAATCCGGGATCGGTCGACCGAAAAGGTAGAACCGGTCGACCGGTAGAGTTCGGTAAAATCACTGTGGAGAGTCTGTTATAAACCGGTCGAACTGAGAACTGGTTCGGTCGACCGGTTCACACAGGAAATCTGGGTTTAAGTTTATAAGTGATTTCCGACTAAGGTTTGGGTGATCAAATGAAGTCCAAATAATGTGAAATTTCGTGTGTGACTTCTATAGGGAACCTATTGTGTATGTGATTGGTTTTTAACTCTTGTATGCTCAATTTACACATGTTCCTAAGACTCAAAATAAAATCAAGATTACAAGTCTTCATTTAGCTTTATTACAACTCTTGACTTGATTTCCTTCCTTCCATGAGTCTTGATCACCTGTAGAGGTTAGCACATGCAATATATATGCAATGCAATATGTGTGCTACTCTACATCATCATAATTAAGATTAGGTTAATTAAATCATCAAAACCTAGATTAAGGCCAAAAAGCCAACAATCTCCCCCTTTTTGATGATGGCAACCTATATCTTAATTCTATCCAAATACATGGAATTTGTATATGTAAACTATGCATATCAATGCTCCCCCTATGGATGTGCATAGTTTTTGTTCAATTTTATGCCAAATTCCAAGTTACCCCCTTAATTATCTCTCCCCCTTTGACATCCATCAAAAATAATAATTATTTAAGACTTTAAGCTTAGAATTTGGATGTCTTGTAATGAAGTTGCTCCCCCTAAATTTTGCACTTCATTACTCTAATAAAAGATATAACATTTAAGCTCCCCCTATCAATAAGGCGAAATGGAAACAATGAGTATGATTCAAGTTAAGTTCATTTAAGTTTCAACTTAAGCCTTATTCTAACATCCATTTAAAATTTGACATTTAGAATCAATGGATGTGATAAATGATTTGCAATGAATAGGGAAAATGATTTTCAATGAATTGAACTATATGATATGTGAATTAAGCATGTGAAGCTAGATTAGAGCTAATTTAACATGAATTGTATAGATAGGAATTTATACCAATGTTGAATTCGAATTTAGCTCCAATCTCATTTGGTGATGCAACCGGATTTGAATTTGACTCTTGAGCTCACCCGGTCACCACCAATCTCCTCCTCAAGCTCCTACAAGAGTAGATTTAGGTACCCAAACAACTTTGGGTCCTTGAGTGTTAGCTTTGGGAATCCACACCATTTTGGTTTTGGGAGCCCATACACTTGAGGAAGTAGACTTAACAAATAAATGCTTGCCATTTAATGTAGTATGAGATACATGGTTTTTTAATTGAACATTGTATCCTAAACCATGTTTAGCTAAGGATTGTCTTTGACTACCTAAAAGCATATCAAGCATTTTTGTTCCTTTAGTGAACATTTCTAGATCTTTTCTTAATTGCATATTTGAAACTTTAAGATCTACATGTTCATCAACAATGGGTGTTTTACTTAGACTAGCAAGTGATGATTCATTTGATTCAAGTCTAGCAATCACCTCATTCTTTTCATTCATGATTAATTCAATTTGGCATTTGAAATCATTTATAGTTTTTCTAGCATTTTTGTTCTTTTCACAAATGATCTCATATTGTTTAACTAAATCATGAAATGCATTTTGAAGCTCATCATGTGTATAATTTTCATTATTTGCACTAGAGTTTGAGCTATCACTATAATAAGACTTAGTTGAGCATGAATTACTAGAATAAGAGTTAGAATCTACCTCACTTTGATCTTCAAAAGCCATGAAGCATGAGTGAGCCACTTCTCTTCTACTTTGCAAGGAAGAAGACGATGATGATGGTGATGAAGAATCATCCCATGTAGCCTTGTGTGCTTCCTCCTTCCTTTCTCTTCTCTTGCTCTTCTCCTTTTCTTTTCTCCTCTCCCTTCTCTCCTTTTTCTTCTCCCCTTCTCTTCTCTCATTTTCACTCTCCTCCCTCTCTTTTTCTTTTTCTCTTTTCTCACTTCTTCTACCTCTTCTTTCATTCTTTTCTCCTTTATCCCTCTTGAGGTATTTGAAGAAGTCTTGGGCAAGGACCTCAATGTCCTCTTCTTCCACCCTCCTTGGCTCATCAAAATTTGCATGTAATGCCACCACGGAGTTTTTATTTGATGCTTCCTTCTCTCTTCGATGACTCAATTGGAGCTCATAGGCCATGAGATTTCCAATGAGTTCCTCCATCTTCAATTTTGAAAGATCGTGCGATTCTTCGATTGCCACGACCTTGTCTTCTCAATCGTTGCGCAATGACCGGAGGAATTTTCGAGTCATCTCTCCTTCATTTATCCTTCTTCCAAGAATCAAAAGAGAGTTAGTGATATCGGTGAAGCGAGTGTTCATGTCGCTTATGTTCTCACCGATTTGCATAGAAAATATTTCATATTTATGCATGAGGAGACTTATCCTAGTTTCTTTGGTTTTGCTATCACCCTCATGATGCATTTGTAACCTATGCCATATTTCATTTGCACTTTCACATCCCCTAATTCTATTGTATTCTCCCTCATTAAGGCCACAATAAAGAATATTCATAATTTTTGAATTCATTTCAATTTCTTTCATTTGAGCCCTAGATAGAGAATCTAAATCATCTTCATTTGGGGGTATGTATGGATTTTGAATAAACTTCCAATACTTAAGGTCATTTGATATTAAAAAGATTTTCATTCTATTTTTCCAATAATCATAATTTGACCCATTAAGCAAAGGAGGCCTTGTGGTGCATAAACCCTCTAAGTGATTAGATGTTGAAGCCATGCTAAAATTACGGTAAAGTAATGAAATTTGGCTAACAAGGCTCTGATACCAAATGTTGGATCGTGTGGGTTATGGGTCCACTAATCACTTTTAATCTAATCCCTAATTTTCTACTTGATTAAGCAAACAAATGCGCAGCGGAATAAACAAACAAGTAGAGAAAGAAAGACAATGCAAACCACAAAAGACGCGTCGGTTTTTATAGAGGTTCGGCACCCCACCCGGGTCCTAGTCCTCTCTTGTAAGCTCCGCTCGACTCCGCGAGCTCCGCCTACGTCTTCACTAACCACTCCCCGTTCCGGGCCGGGAGAGAACGCCTTTACACCACAAGCAACGCGAACAACCCTCGCTTGCTTGAATTCTTCCTCTCACAATCCGAGAGGGACACTTCGGGCTTTCACCGAAGTCCTTGCTTCTTTTGACAACACTTGTAACTGAGTGGGATTCACTCTCTAATTGAGCACACTTTGAGTAGGATGAGTATATGATCAAATGTGTGAAGTTTAGGCTTATAGAGTGTAGAAATGGGAGCTTTGAGGATTGAGGTTTCTCTCTAATGTATTGGGACAATTGGAGTTGGAGAGTTGTGTTAACAACAAGTCTTGATCCTCTATTTATAAGCTCCTAAGGTATTCTAGCCGTTGGGGATAGATTTGATTGGGTTTTGTGCAAGATACACAAAGCAGAAAATCGGGCTGCAAATCTGTCCAGAACCGGTCGACCGAAACTAGTAAACCGGTCGACCGTTAACATGATTTCAAAGAGAACGGTCGAACGAAAGAATATTCGGTCGGACAAACGAGCTAGAACTTAACTCTACTTAAGTTAAACGGTCGAACCAAAGTATGGGGCGGTCGACCGCTCAGGGGATTCGGTTGAGATAAAGGTGCAACGGTCGAACGAAGAATGAGTCGACCGATAGCAGGGAATTTTGTTTCTTGAAGAAATGTTCAACCGGTCGACCGAAACAAGGTCGTCGTTCGACCGGTTACCGAATGTATTTTGGGGTTAAGTTTGTTTTATACGAATACGACCGTTATAGGAATACGACAAGAAAAACGGCCATATTAAAATCCGGGATCGGTCGACCGAAAAGGTAGAACCGGTCGACCGGTAGAGTTCGGTAAAATCACTGTGGAGAGTCTGTTATAAACCGGTCGAACTGAGAACTGGTTCGGTCGACCGGTTCACACAGGAAATCTGGGTTTAAGTTTATAAGTGATTTCCGACTAAGGTTTGGGTGATCAAATGAAGTCCAAATAATGTGAAATTTCGTGTGTGACTTCTATAGGGAACCTATTGTGTATGTGATTGGTTTTTAACTCTTGTATGCTCAATTTACACATGTTCCTAAGACTCAAAATAAAATCAAGATTACAAGTCTTCATTTAGCTTTATTACAACTCTTGACTTGATTTCCTTCCTTCCATGAGTCTTGATCACCTGTAGAGGTTAGCACATGCAATATATATGCAATGCAATATGTGTGCTACTCTACATCATCATAATTAAGATTAGGTTAATTAAATCATCAAAACCTAGATTAAGGCCAAAAAGCCAACAATCTCCCCCTTTTTGATGATGGCAACCTATATCTTAATTCTATCCAAATACATGGAATTTGTATATGTAAACTATGCATATCAATGCTCCCCCTATGGATGTGCATAGTTTTTGTTCAATTTTATGCCAAATTCCAAGTTACCCCCTTAATTATCTCTCCCCCTTTGACATCCATCAAAAATAATAATTATTTAAGACTTTAAGCTTAGAATTTGGATGTCTTGTAATGAAGTTGCTCCCCCTAAATTTTGCACTTCATTACTCTAATAAAAGATATAACATTTAAGCTCCCCCTATCAATAAGGCGAAATGGAAACAATGAGTATGATTCAAGTTAAGTTCATTTAAGTTTCAACTTAAGCCTTATTCTAACATCCATTTAAAATTTGACATTTAGAATCAATGGATGTGATAAATGATTTGCAATGAATAGGGAAAATGATTTTCAATGAATTGAACTATATGATATGTGAATTAAGCATGTGAAGCTAGATTAGAGCTAATTTAACATGAATTGTATAGATAGGAATTTATACCAATGTTGAATTCGAATTTAGCTCCAATCTCATTTGGTGATGCAACCGGATTTGAATTTGACTCTTGAGCTCACCCGGTCACCACCAATCTCCTCCTCAAGCTCCTACAAGAGTAGATTTAGGTACCCAAACAACTTTGGGTCCTTGAGTGTTAGCTTTGGGAATCCACACCATTTTGGTTTTGGGAGCCCATACACTTGAGGAAGTAGACTTAACAAATAAATGCTTGCCATTTAATGTAGTATGAGATACATGGTTTTTTAATTGAACATTGTATCCTAAACCATGTTTAGCTAAGGATTGTCTTTGACTACCTAAAAGCATATCAAGCATTTTTGTTCCTTTAGTGAACATTTCTAGATCTTTTCTTAATTGCATATTTGAAACTTTAAGATCTACATGTTCATCAACAATGGGTGTTTTACTTAGACTAGCAAGTGATGATTCATTTGATTCAAGTCTAGCAATCACCTCATTCTTTTCATTCATGATTAATTCAATTTGGCATTTGAAATCATTTATAGTTTTTCTAGCATTTTTGTTCTTTTCACAAATGATCTCATATTGTTTAACTAAATCATGAAATGCATTTTGAAGCTCATCATGTGTATAATTTTCATTATTTGCACTAGAGTTTGAGCTATCACTATAATAAGACTTAGTTGAGCATGAATTACTAGAACAAGAGTTAGAATCTACCTCACTTTGATCTTCAAAAGCCATGAAGCATGAGTGAGCCACTTCTCTTCTACTTTGCAAGGAAGAAGACGATGATGATGGTGATGAAGAATCATCCCATGTAGCCTTGTGTGCTTCCTCCTTCCTTTCTCTTCTCTTGCTCTTCTCCTTTTCTTTTCTCCTCTCCCTTCTCTCCTTTTTCTTCTCCCCTTCTCTTCTCTCATTTTCACTCTCCTCCCTCTCTTTTTCTTTTTCTCTTTTCTCACTTCTTCTACCTCTTCTTTCATTCTTTTCTCCTTTATCCCTCTTGAGGTATTTGAAGAAGTCTTGGGCAAGGACCTCAATGTCCTCTTCTTCCACCCTCCTTGGCTCATCAAAATTTGCATGTAATGCCACCACGGAGTTTTTATTTGATGCTTCCTTCTCTCTTCGATGACTCAATTGGAGCTCATAGGCCATGAGATTTCCAATGAGTTCCTCCATCTTCAATTTTGAAAGATCGTGCGATTCTTCGATTGCCACGACCTTGTCTTCTCAATCGTTGCGCAATGACCGGAGGAATTTTCGAGTCATCTCTCCTTCATTTATCCTTCTTCCAAGAATCAAAAGAGAGTTAGTGATATCGGTGAAGCGAGTGTTCATGTCGCTTATGTTCTCACCGATTTGCATAGAAAATATTTCATATTTATGCATGAGGAGACTTATCCTAGTTTCTTTGGTTTTGCTATCACCCTCATGATGCATTTGTAACCTATGCCATATTTCATTTGCACTTTCACATCCCCTAATTCTATTGTATTCTCCCTCATTAAGGCCACAATAAAGAATATTCATAATTTTTGAATTCATTTCAATTTCTTTCATTTGAGCCCTAGATAGAGAATCTAAATCATCTTCATTTGGGGGTATGTATGGATTTTGAATAAACTTCCAATACTTAAGGTCATTTGATATTAAAAAGATTTTCATTCTATTTTTCCAATAATCATAATTTGACCCATTAAGCAAAGGAGGCCTTGTGGTGCATAAACCCTCTAAGTGATTAGATGTTGAAGCCATGCTAAAATTACGGTAAAGTAATGAAATTTGGCTAACAAGGCTCTGATACCAAATGTTGGATCGTGTGGGTTATGGGTCCACTAATCACTTTTAATCTAATCCCTAATTTTCTACTTGATTAAGCAAACAAATGCGCAGCGGAATAAACAAACAAGTAGAGAAAGAAAGACAATGCAAACCACAAAAGACGCGTCGGTTTTTATAGAGGTTCGGCACCCCACCCGGGTCCTAGTCCTCTCTTGTAAGCTCCGCTCGACTCCGCGAGCTCCGCCTACGTCTTCACTAACCACTCCCCGTTCCGGGCCGGGAGAGAACGCCTTTACACCACAAGCAACGCGAACAACCCTCGCTTGCTTGAATTCTTCCTCTCACAATCCGAGAGGGACACTTCGGGCTTTCACCGAAGTCCTTGCTTCTTTTGACAACACTTGTAACTGAGTGGGATTCACTCTCTAATTGAGCACACTTTGAGTAGGATGAGTATATGATCAAATGTGTGAAGTTTAGGCTTATAGAGTGTAGAAATGGGAGCTTTGAGGATTGAGGTTTCTCTCTAATGTATTGGGACAATTGGAGTTGGAGAGTTGTGTTAACAACAAGTCTTGATCCTCTATTTATAAGCTCCTAAGGTATTCTAGCCGTTGGGGATAGATTTGATTGGGTTTTGTGCAAGATACACAAAGCAGAAAATCGGGCTGCAAATCTGTCCAGAACCGGTCGACCGAAACTAGTAAACCGGTCGACCGTTAACATGATTTCAAAGAGAACGGTCGAACGAAAGAATATTCGGTCGGACAAACGAGCTAGAACTTAACTCTACTTAAGTTAAACGGTCGAACCAAAGTATGGGGCGGTCGACCGCTCAGGGGATTCGGTTGAGATAAAGGTGCAACGGTCGAACGAAGAATGAGTCGACCGATAGCAGGGAATTTTGTTTCTTGAAGAAATGTTCAACCGGTCGACCGAAACAAGGTCGTCGTTCGACCGGTTACCGAATGTATTTTGGGGTTAAGTTTGTTTTATACGAATACGACCGTTATAGGAATACGACAAGAAAAACGGCCATATTAAAATCCGGGATCGGTCGACCGAAAAGGTAGAACCGGTCGACCGGTAGAGTTCGGTAAAATCACTGTGGAGAGTCTGTTATAAACCGGTCGAACTGAGAACTGGTTCGGTCGACCGGTTCACACAGGAAATCTGGGTTTAAGTTTATAAGTGATTTCCGACTAAGGTTTGGGTGATCTAATGAAGTCCAAATAATGTGAAATTTCGTGTGTGACTTCTATAGGGAACCTATTGTGTATGTGATTGGTTTTTAACTCTTGTATGCTCAATTTACACATGTTCCTAAGACTCAAAATAAAATCAAGATTACAAGTCTTCATTTAGCTTTATTACAACTCTTGACTTGATTTCCTTCCTTCCATGAGTCTTGATCACCTGTAGAGGTTAGCACATGCAATATATATGCAATGCAATATGTGTGCTACTCTACATCATCATAATTAAGATTAGGTTAATTAAATCATCAAAACCTAGATTAAGGCAAAAAAGCCAACATATAGATCATCTTATGAGCAACTAAGCAACTAAACTTCCGGCTAACAAATATGAGCAACTAAGTCACTAAGCAACTAGTTTGAGCCACAAGTTACAACATACATTTGATGAATATTAATCTACGTTTGGATGGCATTCATGTACGTTTGGATAGTATAAAGTTGAATCTCGTTGCCCTATTATTGAGGAGTTTCACCGATATACGTGAGGAACCTTGGAGAATATTTTCGTGATAGTTTTGGCAATCTTTCTAGAGCAAAATTCAGGAAGTGCATCTCCCTTGGATACCAAACTAAAGGGCAGTGGAATGTGTAAAGTTCAATGCAAATGCTAGTTATTTGTTTCACAACAAATATACTATAGTTCATAAAGACTATAGTTTCATGATAAATTTTTGAAATAATAAATAATTATCATATGGCCATTTTGTAGCTGTGGAACAACATCGTTATTTAGGTACAAGACTTCATATTATCTCTGGCACGTTGACGGAATTATTTCAAAATTTGTGGAGTATTGTTATAATTTTAATTTGTAAAGAAATTCCAAAAATATATATTTAATGGACAAACTAAGAGTCTAGAGTCTAGACACCCTAATGCATAACGTTGACTTGTGTTGAGCATGTAGATGACATATGACGCATACTAACAAATGTCCCCACGTATTATCACATGAAAATTAACGTGTCAACGCATTTTGACACCTATATATAGCATGGCAGTGGACTTTTTTTTATCTCCTCATCACATGAAGGGCTATAAATATGAGTGATTTCCTACCATTATACGGACTTGAGTAAGAGTTGGAGAAAAGTTAGAGGGGAGTATAATAAAAGAGTGGAAAATTGCCACCCAAGTCCATCCTGTTCAACACAAATTGCACCACAAGCCTTCTATTTACAAAGCATTCAATTTAAAAAGGTCATCTAAGTTCAAATTTAATATTAGGAGGAGCCCAACTATGATTTGGATGCTAATAGCCAAACCCAAAAATACACATTATTACTGAAAATAAGAATCTCTAATTACAAGAACAAATAGTTGAGGATGATATGTCCTCAATTCCAAACCACATACGCCACCGGAATACAATTAAAAAAAAATACAAACACAAATTTTTGGGAAATTGAAATTTTAAAGTGGAATACAAACACAAATTAAAAATAATAATAGAAAAATACAAAAATTACTTGTGCAGTGCGAGAACTAGACCACACGTGGTGGGGGCGGTGAGACGTTGAGACGACACGTGAAGACGACGACAGGGTGTGGAGACAACGGAGCGGAGTTGACGAAAAAGAATAGAGATGCGAGCAGCGGCTGACAGTGGGTAGGGTAGACGCGAACGATGGAAATTCGAAGAGCGGCGACGGAATAGGGGGAAAAGTTAGGGTTTCGTCGGGTATGGATCAAGATTTTTCCCCTTAAATATCTAGCGTGCCGACGGAAATTCCGTCGGCATGCTTTAGTTTTCTCATGCGTTCAACATGTGCGTCCATTAATTGGGCACGAGTGAAAATTTTCCACTCCCGACCCAACGGAGTAGGCGTATTGCCGATGGATTTCCGTCGGCAAGCTAAAATTTGCATGTGCTCTGCATGTGTCTAATTAATCAGGTGCGAACACTAATTTTTCTCACCCATCCCGACGAAAAATGTTCTAATGCCGACGAAAATTCCGTCGGCATGACTTCGTCGGAAAAAGTTTTTTGTTGTAGTGATTGTATAAGCCTTGAGTTATTAAATATCAGCTTTTCATATGTTAAAATCGAAAATGAATATGCATCGCAGCATTTTACTGACCGAATGAGAATCAAATGTTATGTGGGGTTTATGTGAATATTGTCTTGATAAACTTAGCAATAAGTAAAAGGTAGGACTTGAATTATCAATGTGGAGATCTAGATGATTGACCTATTATATGAGGTTTTGTTAAGCGTATATATAGCATTGGTTTGGATAGAATCACGTTGTCTTAAGTTTAAAAATGGTCGATAAAAAAGGGGAAGATCAAGTGAAGCACATAGATGCGTCAATTTGAGTTAATATTGTTTTATTTATTTGGTGCAACAAAATGATTGGATCTTTTGGTTTAAACATATTTGGTGCAACAAGATGTTTGGACCTTTTGGTTTAAACATACTTGGTGCAACAAGATGATTGGATCTTAATTTTACACACGTCGACCCAAGCCTGTTGCAACGACACAACTCCGTCGCAATAGACCCCAAGGGTTATCGCAGTAGCGCGGAGAATCAAATCTTTGTGCGCGACTGTCGAAGAGGGGGTTGAGTCGTCGTAGGTTACAGGTCTCGTCACAGTAGACCTCTATTGCAACGGCTGAAAAAGATGCCGTCGCAAAAGCTCAATTTTCTGGAAGTGCGAATACCTAGGCACAACTCCTAAGGAATCCACATATTAAAGGTGTCTCCACTATATTCCCAACAAAAACTCCAACACAATTCCATTAAAAAAGATGCTTATACAATATCAAAGATCAACAAAGCAGTCTGATTATTAGAAATATGATAATAGTTGTTTAAAACAAGTATTTAGGATTCTTACAATAAAATCCACATATGTCTTCACACTTTCAAAACCAACACTCAGTAACTTGCCATTCAGATGTGTTGACAAGAGAATTCTTGTATGGTACGACGTAATACTATCAACTCTCTCGCCATGCAAAAATCTATTTATTCGTTTATGAATTCGATGTACCACCGCCACCATCACCGCCGTTGCCACCACCCGCATTGCTTGTTCCATTACTAGAACCATTGTCGCCCCCGGATCCTTCTCCTGATTCGCCTCCTCCATTTTTATTGGACCCTGCACCATCATTCGATTCTCCACCTTGGTTATTGTTTTCACCAAAGTTGGCACCGGTACCATTGGTTCCTCCACCATCATTGTCACCCATGGTGGAACCATTGCCATCCCCAGAGTCATTACCGGGACCATTTTCGTTGCCTCCACCACTGTTATCATCATGATTCCCTTCATCAAAGTTTGGTGTTGAACCTTGTCCATCTCCTCCATGGCTACCATCACCATTGGATTTTGATCCTGAATCTTCACTATGGTCTGCTCCTCCATTGTTACCTTCATTTCCACCACCTTCACCCGTAGTATCATGCCCATCATACGTTCCAGACGGTGGGGCTTCTCCACCATCGCCTTCACCACTATTTTCACCTTTACTTCCACTATATGTAGAATCTTGCCCGCCATCCTCTCCATCTCCACCTCCACCACCACTACCACCATCACCATCACTACCACTTTCTTTTTCTTTTTCGTTCTTAGTATCTTCATTACTACCTCCCCCTTCAGTGTCACCTCCACTTCCTTTCCCAAAACTAGATCCACCACTACCATCATTGTTTTCGCCACTACTACTGCCACTGCCGTCACCACCGCCATTACCACCTTCTCCTTCTCCTCCTCCTCCTTCTCCTCCATTCTTGCCAGAATCAGTGCCATATTCACCACCTTTTCCACCACCATCACCACCTCCGCCACTGCCGCCACCATCGCCACCTTCATCACTGCCACCAGCACTAGCACCTCCTCCTCCTCCTTGTCCATCCTTGCCAGAACCCGCACCATTACCATCTCCTGAACCTTTTCCACTGTCTTTTTCCTTCCCGACACCATCAGTACCACCCTCGCTTCCTCCTTCTCCTCCTCCTCCTCCTCCTCCTCCTCCTCCTCCATTCTTGCCAGAATCAGTGCCATCTTCGCCACCTTTTCCACCACCATCACTACCTCCGCCACTGCCGCCACCATCGCTACCTTCATCACTGCCACCACCACCAGCACCACCTCCTCCTCCTTGTCCATCCTTGCCAGAACCCGCACCATTACCATCACCAAAACCATATCCTCCACCATTTTCACTACCTTTTCCCTTACCAGCACCACCGCCGTCTCCTCCTCCTCCGGCTCCTCCTCTTCCATCCTTCCCAAAACCATCATATCCTCCACCAAAACCATTTCCACCGCCTTTGCCACTATCTCCTCCCTTTCCATCCTTACCGAAACCAGCACCATATCCACCACCAAAACCATTTCCATCACCCTTTCCATTATCTTTTCCCTTTCCACCACTACCACCACCATCACCTCCACCACCACCTCCTCCTCCTCCTTTTCCATCTTTGTCGCCACCACCAAATTCATATCCCGAACCCTTTCCATTATCTTTTCCCTTCCCACCACCTCCATTGTCTCCACCTTCTCCTCCTCTTCCTCCATCCTTATCGTATCCTTTATCTTTTCCCTTCCAACCACCACCACCACCACCAAAACCTCCTCCTGCTCCTCCACTGCCACCTTTGTCTCCCTTTCCATATTCTCCACCATGTCCTCCACCAGATCCGGATCCACTTCCATACCCTCCTTTTTCTCCTCCTCCTCCTCCCCCACCACCACCTTTTCCTCCACCATCACCTTTACTTCCCCCTCCACCGTATCCTTCACCAAAACCAGAGCCACTTCCATAACCTCCTTTTCCTCCACCACCACCTTTTCCTCCACCTCCTCCTCCTCCTCCTCCTCCTCCTCCTCCACCTCCTCCTCCAGAACCTCCACCTTTGCCATAACCACTGCCCTTGTACCAAGGCCAAGCTCCTGAACTACCCCCTCCACCGCCACCTCCTCCTCCTCCACCACCACCACCACCGTCGTCTCCTACACTCGATGAATAAACTGCACCATACCCACTACCACCGTTTTCCGTCTTATGCCCACCTGATCCCCATGGATCCCAGACCCTTAAACCACCTCTTAACCCACCATCAAATCCTATCGTACTAACCCTCGCAGAATTGGCCATGCCCAAGAAGAGCATTACCACAAATGCAACATATTCCCAACTTGAGATACCCATACTGACTCACTTCAGGTATAGATATGAGTTCCAATGTGAGTGAATATATAGTGTTTGAATGGACGTTGCTGGGCATAAACGTCCAAAATTTGATGGCTTAAATTCTGCCTTAGATCCGGCAATTTAAGGTATGTTCCGCACGTCCAGTCTAATGTGATCCCTTATAAGAACAGCTTGCTATATATTGTTGTTAAATTTATAAACGAGGTCCATAGGGCTACCTAGGCGTACTCAAGTGTTTTTATAGTAGTAGTGGTGGTGTGCCACCATTCTTCCAACCACAACTAAGAGAGAACAAAGTAATGAATTATATGGCACTGGATGTTGTGATTTGGCCACGTATAATTGCATACTACTATCTGTTTATACAATACAAATAAAGTTGTCATTGAATATTATTCAACTGATTTTCCAGTAGCTTCTAAATAACTTAATTAAAGTATCAATAATACCCGTTAATTATATTCATAATATCATAGATTACTTTCAGTTATATTGATGTAATATCATAGCAACTACATTACTTTCAATCAACTATGATATTATCACAATAAGCAACGATGGTAGTAAACATGTAGAGGGTTACTGATCAGCTATAATAACCCTACATGTTGGTTATTGATCATACGTACTGTAGCTTATCAATAACCCCTACATGTTTACTAGCTACCATCTCAAAATCGTGACCTGTAACTTTAAAGCCAAGAGCAAATGCATGTAATTGTATCTATTATACATCACGAAAAAAGTTTAAGTGTCTACGAAGATAACTCATCGTTTAATCAAACGAAAAGTATCTAAGATAATGTTTAACATTTTAAATTATTGGGAGCTCAATTACTAGGTAAAAAATCGCAAATATACGCTCCTCGAAAGATTGCTACTTAGTACCCTATAAAGTGGCAACTTCATGCATGGAGCAAAAGCTTAAGATGCAACTAAAACCAGAAATTTGGTATAAATTTATATTTTCCAGTCCCTACTTCCCATTGGCTATCACACGCTATGGTGTCCAATGTATCTATCGAGTAATTGTCCGAAAAAGGTAAGAAATAAATAAAAACAGTTATTAGTGTAATCCCAATGGCCAATACGTATGGCAGTTGTACTTTGTACGTATTAGATGTGATAAAAAAGCTGCCGACTAGGGATACGAATGATGTGGAATTCAATAAACCTAGAAAAAATTAGTTTTAAAAAAGAGTCAAGGTGCGAATTATTTAAAGCCGCAACCTTCATCTTCATGGTGACCCACACATTCATGGGAATTTAGCGTGTACACACGTTTTATCATGCCAACTATTATCAATCTTATAAGATTGATATTCAATTACACTCAAGCAATTTATAAAAACCTCCCAATCAAGATGCAACAGCGGATGATCGATATTGTGGGGGTTTTAATAAGATATAACAGTCCAGTCCTTACTAAATAGTTATTTCTATTTAAAAATTAGTGTTAATTACAATTTACTCCCCTAAATAGGCTGTAAATTGGGCGAGTTTAGAGCATGGTTAACGGTCGGGCGCCCATCGTTCGTTCATTTTTTATATATATTTTAGTGGAGGTTTTGTTATTAGAGTTAATTCATAATGTATTGGGTATTTTTTAGTAATGTGGGGTGATAATTTTTTATTATTGTGGTAACGGGTTGGATTACAATGAGTTTTTTTGCAAGTGATAAAGATTCAAAAATTTCCAGATTAAACAATTTCAATATTCAAAAATGAGCGAGACCCCCGAACGACTTGTCGAGGTGATTTAATAGTATGGTCTAAGATGGTTAACCCATGGTCTAAACACATGGTTAGGGTTAATTGATAATGTATTGTGTATTAATTGATAATGTAGTAATTTCAATTAATAAAATGTAATTTGTTAAAATGTGGTGTAAGAATTAAAATTATTTAATTAATAAATGATGTTGAGGAAAGAGAGTGTAGGGTGGGTGGGATAGCCCGGGCATGATTAATGAGTTTTTTGGGTGGGTGGGGTGAGCTGACGTGGCGGAGAGATGAGCAGGGCGCTCGGGGGTAGCCCGAGCATGGTTAAACGTGGTCTTAACCAGCCACTCTGCCCCGCTTAATGCGGGACCCAATAACCCGCAACTCGTCAATCTGCTTAATAAATGGGATGGGTTGCTGTTATCTCTCAACCCGTCCTGCCTATCCTGTATAAAAATATTTTTATTTTTAATTAATATATATATTACCTTATAAATATAATTAAGATTTTCTTATTAAAACTTCAAATCTAACTTAGTATGATTACATATCTTACTAACGAATTTTAAAATTTAACCGCAAGCGTACAATGTTGTAGCATACGGATCGACGAGAGGTGATGGTGAATTCCAATTTGAATAATTTATGCAACTAAACTAACATGTATGCGAAAACCTAGGGTGAAAAGAAGTTCTTTTATGAATCGTGCACCTAATGATTTAACTTTAGCTAAACTAAGGATTTTTAAAATGAGAATTCAGATATTAAAATTGGAGATGAGGTATATGGATTTAGGGTTGATAAGAATTCAAGCTTGAGAAAAAAAATGCAAGATTTAGATTATAGAAACTAAACATCACATAAAACAACAAGTTATTAAGTGATAAAAAAATAACTGCACCCTTGGATCTAATAAGATTAAATAGTGTATTCTTATGAAATTATATCTTTGTTCTTTAAGATTTCAGTGATATAACTCATATATTTAAAGTCACTAAAACAAAAAATAAATAAATTAACAAACAATAAGAACAACTACACTTTGAAACCCACTTTGCTCAATCCTTTCATTCCTATCAACTCAATCAGTCTACCTCATCCCACAAAAGACTTAGTCACTCATTATGATGAGTGACATGGGAAGAATCATAAGAGAAAATAAGATTAAGAAGAAGAAAAACGAAATTGTACGAAGGAACCAACTATAACAACAATACACAAGCATCAAACTACTAATACTAGAACAAAACAAAAAACACAAGTAAAAGAAAAGAATGAATTTCATTGCTTGATAAAAGTAAAACATCAAACTACGATAAATATGTACGCATTGAACACCCCCACACCTAAATCATGCATTGTTCTCAATGTATGAAAATATAAAGTAAAAGACATGTAGATAAAATAACAATGTTACTAAAGTTCGAGCACAGAAGGAGAACTCTATGTGCTATGAACTTGTAAAATTAACGAGGGAAACAACCAAAACACATTAATATTTTTTTATTCATTTTTTAATTGTTTTTTTTTTGACATATTTACAACAGAAATGTGATCACATTTTACGAGGTTAATTGTAATATCCTGAATTTTTTAGTTGAGGTAATAATCAAATATCTTAATGGACTAATTAAGATTATTGGATGATTGTGTGGTTTTAGGAGAAGATGGAATTTTGAGAAGAATATAAAGAAGAAAAAGATGGAGATTTTGAGGCAAGTACTGATTCGTTATTCTTCAGTTTCATGTCATGTCTGTCTCTCTTGATATTTGTAGTTGCATGCATGCTGAGTATTGATGTTGATTTTATGGATATGCATATGATTGTATGGTGGTGTTTCGGTCGACATGTCCTGTGGCTATGTGTATGTTTCTGGCAGAGCCACTTAGGAAAGAGCTGCCTAACGGACAACGTGGAGCCACCCGAGAGAGGAAAGGGCTGCCTGTCGTTAGTGTGGAGCTACCAGGTGTGCGTCTGACTGATTGATAGATTTCAGAAGCACAGGACGTGGTCGAATCCGAATGGGGGTTCCAGATTGTTATGCATGTATTTTATTTGTGATGCATGTCTCTTGATTGTGCTTATTGACTGAATGTCATATTCCGTATTATTTTTCACATGATTCTGATTCTGATTGATTGACGGTTGGAACTTGCGGGCTGTCGAGCTCACAATTTGTTGATTATATTTTTCAGATTAATTATGAGCCTATCAGATGGATTTAAATATCAGAGTGCGCAGCGGTCAGGATCGTGGATCGTATCTTAATGCACTGGGTTCGGGCGGGTGAACAGTTGTCCGGGCTCGGAGCGTTACATTAATGCACCTGAAACTGAAACATGAGCCCACATGGGATCACAATACTCAAGTGTGAGCCCATGTAACTCTCAAGAAAAACAACAAAGAAATGTTCATGAACATCACAAGGCAACATATGAGGCAGAAAATTAATTTTCATGTGTTCAAAGCATTCTTTTGGTTGGTTGGAAGATAATGATCAAAATTGTTCTTTACACATTACAACATTATAAACATGATCGTCAATCCAAACTCTTTAACTTATCGGTTGATGTGTCGGAATAAGTCAATTAGGATATTGTTCTTTAAAATTGTAGACTAGTTCTTTGTCATTAGATTGAGGTATAAGTTTATTCTCATGTTGCGATGGTCCAACTTGTCGAGTTATGGGTTTCGAATTGAATTTCATGTTCAGGTTGAGATGATCCAACCTTTTGATTCACAAGTTCAAATTGAGATTAGGGGTCAGGTTGGTTTGCTGCAACCTGTTGAGTACTTGTTTTATATGGAAGCTCAAGTTCAAGTTGGGACGGTCCAACTTGCTGACTTACGGGTTCAAATTGTGATTATGATTCAAGTTGGTTAAGTTAAATATCATTCTTTTGTTCATTTAGTTGTTGTATTAGTTGTCATACTTGCATTGCCAATGGTTACCAAGGGTAAGATAAATATGGGGAAGTAAATTAGCTGGGTTGTTATCTATCAAGATATTATATTACATGGGCTTTGTAAAAATAACAAAAATGAAGTGTGAATCAATGCGTGTAGAGTCCATTAGCCTTATTTGGTCAATAACTCACAACGTGAACGTTATGAACTGGGGGTCGTGTCCACTAACTATAGACAAAACAACACGGGCAATTTGTTTTTCCTTATCTAACTATAGATTTCAGTGTTCCTTCGCGTACTTAAAGTGGAGCTTAGATCAACTGTAATCACAGACGAATATTGATTCTTTTCTGCTTCTTTTGTTGAAACTAATCCATGATCGTTTAGAATCGAAGGGTATGACACTACAAATTCGGCACCTACGGCGGTTTGTTCTATACCCGTCATATACGGTATGTTAAGATTCTACGTTTCTAGTAAACGAAATAAACTTTATGTCAATGTACATTTCATTATTCATTGACTAAGTTTAGAAAAATCATTTTACATTTTGCACCCGGGCAGACAGAAAACACAGTGAGCCCACGTATTTATGTATCTCGGCCGTACACGCATACTTAGATATAATAATATTGTATGTCACAATTCATTCTGACTTCTGAGAGTCAAACTTCAATTATAGTAGTTTAATTATATTTTACCTAATATTAAATGTACAGGATGTAAAATTTAAAGAAAATTTTCCGCATGGAAAATGGTATAGATTAGTTTTTAAAATGAAAAAAATGAGCTGTTGAGTAAAGCTCATATCCAGACATATGCCATCCGAGCATCCATATAAATATATTTAGTTTATATATGAGACTTTGGAAAAAAGTAAATATTTTGCCTTTTTGGTGTGATTATTTTTATAAGCTAGATCCAACTTATTAAAACCTACTGTTTGATTTCTATATTATTCTAGTCGTGTGGAAATTTTATAATTTTACCTTAAACGTTAATCAGAATCAGAAATTGAAGTAATGACTTCCGTTATATTTGCAATACTAAACTTTTCAATCGTCTATAATGTGTATGGTGCCGCTTGTATTTTTTTATCGCAGCATATCAAAGGGAACTTTGAAACTTTAACTGGTTGTCATTAAGGATGTACAGAAGCCAGTTCCGGTCGGCCGGTTCTGGTTCCAGTTCCCGTATTGTTCTTAATCCAGACTAGACTTATATTTTAACAGAATCTCGAGGTGGAAGAAGACGGAGGAAGAAGACGAAAGAAGAGTTTGTTATGTGTATCAGTGTATTAGAGTGGACCATCACCCTTAGATAGGTGAATAATTGGTCAATCGGGTCTACATGGTTGGATCTCTCTCGATCCGATAGGTACATGAGTCGAATGTACCTAAACGTATCTTAACACCTCATTTGCGTAACTATTAAAATTAAACATCATCTAAATCTTAACAATCCCCCGCAAGTTGGAGGTTGCAAATCTTTTGGACAGTGTTAATGTCGTGGAAAGTTCCGAAAAGTGATTTACGTAGTCAAACGGAAAATATAGGAAAATATAATCTAGTGGAAAATAATTTTTCTTTAACTGAATTCTATTGTTTGCGTATGTTTTGATAAATGATTTCGGAAGAATTTGGATACCAAAAACAGACGACCGAACTGAATTCCAGTGATTTCTCTGAGCGGACGTTAATGGTTCACCGACTTAATTTTGGTTGTCCGAACTGATCATTCCAGTTAGGAATTTCGGTAGACCGAAATGTGTTCGGTCATCCGTTAAAATTATTTCGGTGGACCAAATGGTTGGCGGTCGATCGAAAAATGAAAAATTTCGGTTTCCGTTACTTTCCGACCTCAAACGTTGAGAAAACTCAAAGAAAATTTTGTATATACCACGGAATCTGACGGAAAGTGGACATTGATTTCTCATAATGCACAAACGACCCTTTTTCGGAGTTTACTCAAAGAAAACTCAAACTTTTGGTGAAGTTGTTTGCTACCTTTTCTGGATTGGGCACATAATCTGGCTTAATGATTCCAACTTGATCTTGTCACTGATCATATGACAATCCAATTCAATTCAACAGGCATAGTTCTTAATTTCAGGAAAAACAGAATTAGCAGCAATGTGCATTGCTGCTTTATTGCCACAATACATGGTAGTTGATGAATTTTGTTGAATACCCAAGTCTTCAGGAAGCAGCTGTTTGAAACGCCCCAAGCTGAAGAGAAGCAAGTTGGCACTTTGCTTCTCAAAATGGCGGCATCTAGAAGCCTAAAAGGCAGGATATTTATCTGTCCCAAAGAGGAAGTAACCAAATGTGTTTTGTAGACCTAAGAGATATCTTTGTGTGTAAAATATCTCAGGACACGTGTGTGGTTGTAAGGAAAGGAAGAAGACAACTTCCCTTTGTACTCAAGTGAGGCCTCTCCTATATAAAGGGGTCTCCTCTCTTTCATTTGGGCAGAACTAATATATGTGTAATCTAGAACAAGTGTTGTAAGCACACCCTTGTGAATAAGATAATCGCATATTGTGCAAAACCTCTCAGGTGTCCCTTTTGTGCATGCTTGTGTATGTGGATGTGTTCTACTTAAGCAACCTAGCCAAGGAGAGAGAGAGGGAAGAGGCTGCCAAACCCGAGCAACTCAAGGGAGTTAGTGTGTTTGGGCCGCACGGACCTTGCAAAGAAGTGTAGGTGCGTGACACGTGGTATCAGAGCCTTATCATATTGAAAGGCAACATGGGAAAGAATCCTGAAAGCCAGAAAGGTGCTGCTGGTGAGGAACCTCGTGGTAGGGATGTCCCTGCTGGGGGAGAGAAGTCCAAAAGCCGGAGGGACCAGAGTAGGGGTCCAGGAGGGAGCATGGAATCCTTAGAGGAAAAGGTGTCGATTTGTCACGAGACCATTCTAACCATGGGTTCTACCCTCACGAGTGTGGAGGAACGCTTGGATTCTGTTGATGAAGAAATCCGATTCAACTTGAGGCAAACCCTTGATATACTAAGAGAAAGGATTGAATTCCTTGAAGTATCCAGAGAAGAGCTCAGAGATGAGCTAACCATTTGCAAGAAAGTCTTGGCAAGTGGTGGTGGACCAAGGGAAGCGCCAAAGATGGACATCCCTCGTCCAAACAAATTCAGTGGCCAAAGGGATGCCAAAGAAGTAGACAACTTCTTGTGGACTATGGAGCAATACTTCATTGGCGTTGGAATGCAGGAAGAAACCCAAAAGGTTAGTTTTGCTTCCTATTATCTCTCAGATGTTGCATCCTTATGGTGGCAAAGAAAGACAGCGGATGTCAAGAACAACTTTATTAGGCCACTAGAAACATGGGAAGAATTTAAGAAAGATCTTAAACGGCATTTCTATCCCACAAATGTTATATATGAGGCCAGAAGAAAGTTGGTTGAGTTGAGGCACCGGACTTCCATCCGGGAGTACATCAGAGATTTCACAACTGTTATCCTTCAGATCCCCACCCTTGACCCAGATGACAAGTTGTTTCATTTCACAAATGGACTCCAAGATTGGGCAAGAAGAGAACTTCAGAGGAGAAACATCAAGAGCCTAGAAGAGGCCATTGAAATAGCTGAATCTCTGATGGAATATGAAAGAAAAGACGTGGGGAAACCAAAGGACAATAAGAAGAAAGGTGGGACTGATCAGAAAAGAGATGTTGGAAAGGAAAAATTCCAGAAGAGGAGTCCGGATAAGAACCCCCACCAGGATGGTAAAAAGCCCTTTGTTCCCAAAGGTGGTTGCTTTGTTTGTAAGGGCCCTCATCAGATGAAGGACTGTCCGAAGTTTGGTTCCTTGTCGGCTATGACCAGCCAGAGTAAAGAGAAGGAACCAGTAGAGGAGGAAGGGCAAATGAGGTCACTCCAACTCCTAAATGCACTAGCAGCTAGGCCTTTACCTCAAGGACCACCAGAAGAGACGGCTTTACTCTATGTGGAGGCAAAAGTTGGAGGTAAGCCTGCTCGAATGTTAATAGATACTGGAGTCAGCCACAACTTCATGACTCCTACAGAGGCAAAAAGACTTGGGCTTCCCCTCTCAGATGCACAGGGGAAGCTAAAAACAGTGAATGCAGGGGCAAGGCCTATAGAAGGGATAGCAAGGGTCGTTGAGGTGGATTTGGGAACATGGAGGGGAAAGATGAGCTTCTCAGTTGTCCCCATGGATGATCACAAAATTGTATTGGGGCTTGATTTTCTGAGAAATGTCAACACCTTAGTACTCCCATTCTCAAACGTCATATCCATCCTGGAAAAAGGCGTGGCTCATTCAGTAGAAACCTCTCTAAAGTCCTTACAGATGCCTTCATTATCCGCAATGCAGTTGGTGAAGGGTTTCAAGAAGGGAGAGAAGACAATTTTGGCCACTTTGAAAGAAATAGAAGGGCCAGAACATGGCGAGATCCCTAGGGATGTCCAGAAGGTAATAGAGGAGAATCAAGATATGATGCCTCCGGAGTTGCCAAAAGAGTTGCCTCCGAGGAGAGAGGTAGATCATGAAATTGAGTTGGAACCAGGCACCAAACCCCCAGCCATGGGGCCATATCGAATGCCACCTCCTGAGTTGGAGGAGCTCAGGAAGCAACTCAGTGGTTTGCTAGAAGCAGGCCAAATCAGACCCTCGAAGGCACCCTATGGAGCGCCGGTATTGTTTCAGAAGAAACATGATGGGAGCCTTAGAATGTGCATAGACTATCGTGCGTTGAACAAGGTAACCATCAAAAATAAGTACCCTATTCCTTTGATTGCCGACCTGTTTGATCGGCTTGGACAGGCCAAATACTTTACAAAGTTAGATCTCAGATCAGGGTACTACCAAGTGAGAATTGCTGAGGGTGATGAACCAAAGACAACAAGCATCACCAGGTACGGATCATTTGAATGGTTGGTCATGCCCTTTGGCCTCACCAATGCTCCTGCAACCTTTTGTACCCTGATGAACAAGATATTCCATCCCTACCTTGACCAGTTTGTGGTAATATATCTAGATGACATTGTCATTTATAGCCAGTCCTTGAAGGAGCACGTAGAGCACCTAGGCCGGGTATTCCAAGTGTTAAGGGAAAACAAACTATATGTGAAGAAGGAGAAGTGCTCCTTTGCCCAAGAAGAGGTGTCTTTCTTGGGGCATGTCATCAGACGAGGAAAGTTGGGAATGGATGGTGCCAAGATAGAGGCAATCCAGGAGTGGGAGGCCCCGACCAAAGTAACAGAGCTTCGCTCTTTCTTAGGGTTGGCCAACTACTACAGGAAGTTCATCAAAGGCTATTCCACAGTAGCCAGCCCATTGACTGAACTCCTGAAGAAGAAAATCGAGTGGGTATGGTCAGACAAATGCAAGAACGCCTTCGAAAAGCTGAAGGAGAGGGTAATGAAAGGACCAGTTCTAGTATTGCCAGACTTTACCAAGGAATTTGAGGTGCAAACAGACGCCTCAGACTTTGCAATAGGCGGTGTATTGATGCAAGAAGGTCATCCCATAGCTTTTGAGCGTAGAAAGCTTAATGAGACAGAAAGAAGATATACTGTCCAAGAGAAGGAGATGACTGCAGTAGTACATTGCTTAAGAACTTGGAGACATTATCTTTTAGGGTCACACTTTGTGATACGAACGGATAATGTGGCTACAAGCTATTTTCAAACTCAGAAGAAGCTGAGTCCAAAGCAAGCCCGGTGGCAGGACTTCTTGGCCGAGTTCAACTTCAAGATGGAGTACAAGCCCGGGAAAAGTAATGTTGTAGCCGATGCCCTAAGCAGAAAGGCTGAATTAGCATCAATCTCCAGAGTTCAAGAGGATCTTCTGGGGGAGATCAAAGAAGGGTTGTTACATGATCCAGTAGCCAAGCAATTGATAGCCCTAGTAACAGAAAGACAGACCACTAAGTTCTGGATAGAGGATGAAATTCTCTACACTAGTGGAAGGAGGATATTTGTGCCCAAATGGAATCTGTTGCGGAGGAGGATTATCAAGGAGTGCCATGACACAAGATGGGCGGGGCATCCTGGTCAGAAAAGAACAATGGCACTACTAGAAGGGTCAAACTATTGGCCAAAGATGAGGGAAGAAGTGGAGCTTTATGTAAGAACCTGTCTGGTATTCCAGCAGGATAAAGGGGAGCAACATTTGCCTCAGGGGTTGCTCGACCCTCTACCCATCTCTTCACGTCCCTGGGAAAGTGTTTCCTTGGACTTCATCTCATCCTTGCCAAAATCAGAAGGAGCTGGGTCAATCTTGGTTGTGGTAGACAGATTCTCCAAGTATGGGACCTTCATACCAGCTCCAAAGGATTGTACAGCTGAGGAAGCAGCACGTCTGTTCTTCAAGAATGTGGTGAAATATTGGGGGCTTCCTACGTCTATAATCAGTGACCGAGATCCTAGGTTCACTGGGAAGCTGTGGAAGGAGTTGTTCACAATGATGGGAACGGAGTTACGGTTCTCCACTAGCTTCCACCCCCAAACTGATGGCCAAACTGAAAGGATCAATGCCTTGCTAGAGGGCTATTTAAGGCACTTTGTAAGTGCAAGTCAGAAGGATTGGGCAAAGTTGTTAGATGTAGCCCAGTTCTCCTACAACTTACAGAGAAGTGAGGCTACGGGAAGGAGTCCCTTTGAGATTGTTGTTGGTACCCAACCAATGACACCAGACAAGCTTGCATCCTCCTACAAAGGGGTAAGTCCAGGGGCTTACAAAATGGCAAGAGGATGGAACGAGCAAACTGAGTTGGCAAGGGCCTATCTCCACAAAGCTTCAAGAAAGATGAAGAAATGGGCTGATAAACGAAGAAAACCCAAAGACCATCAGGTGGGAGATAAGGTAATGGTGAAGCTATTACCCCAGCAATTCAAGGCCTTCCGAAAGGTGCACAAAGGCTTGATCAGAAAGTATGAGGGCCCATTTGAGATATTGGGCAAAGTAGGAAGAGTTTCCTACAAGCTGAACCTCCCTCCCTCAATGAAGATTCATCCTGTCTTTCACGTAAGTAATCTGAAAGATTATCATGAAGATCAGGAAGACCCCAGACGAGGTGAGTCCTCTAGAGCACCACCAGTAGTAACCACATCCTATGAAAAGGAAGTGGAGAGAATCCTTGATCAGAAGATAGTGCGGAAACGCGGAGTTCCCCCTTGTACACACTATCTGGTTCTATGGAAAGGATTGCCCCCAAGTGAAGCCAGTTGGGAAGATGAAGGAAGTCTGTGGCAGTTCAAAGACACGATCAAGGAATACCTATCGACGAGGGCGTCTCTGGAATAGGTGGGGGAGAATGAAACGCCCCAAGCTGAAGAGAAGCAAGTTGGCACTTTGCTTCTCAAAATGGCGGCATCTAGAAGCCTAAAAGGCAGGATATTTATCTGTCCCAAAGAGGAAGTAACCAAATGTGTTTTGTAGACCTAAGAGATATCTTTGTGTGTAAAATATCTCAGGACACGTGTGTGGTTGTAAGGAAAGGAAGAAGGCAACTTCCCTTTGTACTCAAGTGAGGCCTCTCCTATATAAAGGGGTCTCCTCTCTTTCATTTGGGCAGAACTAATATATGTGTAATCTAGAACAAGTGTTGTAAGCACACCCTTGTGAATAAGATAATCGCATATTGTGCAAAACCTCTCAGGTGTCCCTTTTGTGCATGCTTGTGTATGTGGATGTGTTCTACTTAAGCAACCTAGCCAAGGAGGGAGAGAGGGAAGAGGCTGCCAAACCCGAGCAACTCAAGGGAGTTAGTGTGTTTGGGCCGCACGGATCTTGCAAAGAAGTGTAGGTGAGTGACATGTTGCTGCTGCTGCCATGGATCTATATTTAGATTCAGCTGAAGATAGATATTATATGTTGCCTTTTAGTTTTCCAAGAGACCAAAGATCTCCCTAAGCATACCCTGTATTAATCTTCTTGTAGTTGGGCAAGTTATCCAATTTGCATCACTAAAGGCGTCTTTAACGTGGAAAGTAAATTTCAGTTGTTGCTTTACTTCTTCAGTCTTGTCTCTACTACAATCAAGTTGTACTGCTTCCAGTGATCTAGAGGAGATTCACGAATCAGTCTTGCGCTATTTACCGGTGAGTGGTATTATTGGACTAATCCTTATCTACATACACTAGAATGAACATGCTACATGTTTCGTTTTCTAGTGGAACAAGGAGTAATCAACAACAGACTAAGTGAAATTAAATTTTACTAGCAATACTGAGTTTTTCAAACCATACCCTAGAAGCTTGCTTCAATCTACAGATGGGTTTTTGTAAATGAAAAACTTCTCTCCCCCCTATCGTTTGAGCTATAGAGGCACCTCTATATACACTCCTCTTTTTAATTCTCCAGGTAGGAAGGCGTCATGGACATCTACTCGGCGAATTGATGTTTAGCTCTGCAAGTGCAATTGTGGTTTTGACTGTGACAATCTTAGTAACCGGGGCAAAATTTTCTTGATAATCCTTCTACTTGATTAAAACCCTTGACAACAAGCCTAACTTTTAGTTCGTTCAACACTTCCATCTGACGTGTTTAATCTTGTAAACCCACGTGCAACCAATTGTTTTCTTGCTATTTGGTAATTCAACTGAAGTCCATGTATCATTAGATTTAAGAGCTTCAATTCAGAGTTCATAGGGTCAATCCATCTAGGTTCAAGAACAACTTCAACAAGAGATGAAATTTCGAAATTTCAAGTAGAATGGGCATGCAAAGGATAAATAGGAGCGATGTAGTTACTGATGGGGGTATCTAGTCTTAAGAGGTTTGATGGTGGGAACATATATATGAAGTCTGTATGGTTTAAAGGTGGATTGTGGGGCCTCCTAGATCTCCTAAGTAATGGTTCTGGTGGTGACTAGTTTGTGGTAGCAACTTCAAAACCACTTTGGATTTATATAATCATGAGCAGATGTGGAAGAAGGAATCATATCATTTGGATTTGTATGATCTTGAGCAAATGTGGGAGGACGGACTCATATCATTATGAGAAATAGAAGTGGTAAAATGAGGGATATGACCTGGAGACGTATCAGTGGATAAAATTAACATGAGAATTATCAAAAAGACAGCTACGACTGATAGGAGGAAGTTGACGCTTAGAAATTCGAAACAGAAAAATGAAAGATCTGTTCATGAAAGAATAAATTTCTGCTTATCATCGCTTTATGAGTATTATAAGGTCATAAATCTTACATATTTATTTATTGTTACGATACCATATTACCATATGAAAACCCCCTTGTCAGCACTTGCACAAAACAAGGAAAACTAAAGCTTTTAAGAAAGTATAGGAAGGAGGTTTTAGATAAAAGGACTTCAAAAGGACTCTTACACAAAAACAACGGTAGGAATTTTGTTTAATTAGATTAGTAGCAATAAGAATCACTCTCCTCAAAACAGTAAAGGTAGGTTGGAATGAAGTCTGAAGGCCCAATCTACCTCTAACAAATATTTATGTTTTCTCTCTACTACTTCATTTGGTTGAGTACAATGACAAGATTTTTGGTGGTTGATGTTGAAAAATTGAACTTAAATTAGCATGAGGAGATGGAAGGTCTTGTGTCTGTTGTTACGTGGGTTTATGGCCACTTGATTAAGGTTTTTTAATGAGGTTTAAGGTCTCCTTTTAAGTGTGGTTGTAACAACTAGCTAGTTAAGGTGTGTCTTTAGAACAAGTCTAAGAGTCTTTTGTTTGCCTATATAATCACAAGGTGTTGTATTTGTAAAATATAATGAAATGAAGAAACAGAGCCACGTTTTCCGGCTGATGTGAGCACAAGTGTCCATTCACCCAACAAATTGGTACTAGAGCTCGTTTCCCATGGCTAGCTCCCGCGTGACCTCGTTTTGTCAAGTCACATTGCCCCACCTCACAAAATCCAATTATGATAATTGGAGCGTACAAATGCGAGCATGCTTGGAGCACAAGATGCATGGGACGTAGTCAAAAATGGCTACGAAGAGGTGGAAGAAAAGGAAGATATCTCAGTGGCCCAATTGAAAGCACAAAGAGAGAAACGTGCGAAAGATAGAGGCGCACTCTATCTCCTCTTCCAAGCGGTAGATGTGACCGACTTTCAGAAGATCGTCGGAGCCAAGACTTCAAAGGAAGCTTGGGACATCTTGGAGAAGGCCTATAAAGGCGCAGATCGTGTTAGGCAAGTACACCTACTGTAACGCTCTTAATACGCAATTGGGACACATCAATCAATCACAACTATAACAAGCAAAAAAAAGACATTAACTGACAATAATCATGTCGATGCCTCAATTAAAACATATCATCAAGTGAAGATCATAGTACACTACGGAAGGGAAATACAAAAAGCTTTGAACATTCCTACCATGACTACTAAAAGGGGTAGGAAAATACATGACAACTGAGCTCATATATCTAGTTTACGCGTCCGAACCCAAGTCTCCTTTAGCCACTTATCGCGTCTCACCTGCACACCAACAAATCAACACCTAATACTTAAATCAAGACCCCATACTCCACCCTAACCCGACACTGAAAAAGGTCTAGCTGTCTCTGATGACTCAAAACTAGCCAACACTGTCCACACAACTCACATTGGTCTCGTGTCCCAAGGCGACCACGCGTCCCAACGAAGCCGAGCATGCACCTCGACCCCACCGCGTATCCGATCCACAAGGAAACACTCAAACCGCTATCACGGTATAACTGTCACATGTCCTAAAACGACCACACGCCCAACCAGGTCGAGCGTGCACCATCGACAAGACTGTGCATCCGGCTCAAAAGGCAACGCCTTACTCCAACCACGTGCTCGAGCCTGTGAGCAACGCTCCCTGATGGCCACTCGTCACAACGCTGATGAGATGACCAGTCCTGCATACGGCTTTGCGAGCTGACCATACGCCCGTGCCCGTGAGCAACACTCCATAATGGTCACTCGTCAAATCCTGGGTGGACCCTTCCCGAACCGCTACAACATAAGGGGAAGACCCTAACCTCTAGTCAGTCGCATCTCACACGTTCTTTCTCTAGTACCCAACGCCCGAGTCTGTGAGCAACGCTCCTTCACGACCACTCGCGAGAACGTGGGTGGGCAACCGGTTCCACGAACCTTTCACAATCTTACAAAAGAAGGGGTACATACAAATAACCCCAAAAGCATGAGTCAAATAACCCCAACAAGATATGGAGAAATGAATATAAACAATACTATAAAATCATATAAGCAGCGTAAAGAAATTATAGCTCTAAACCCACAATCAAATGTACAAGAGTAGAAGTGTAATTTTACCAAAATTTTCGAACAAAACATAATTCTCATAAGATTAGGGGACATACTGTAAAATTTCCAATTTAATAGAATTTTCTACAAATATATAGGAATTCCATGGAAAAGAGAGTAATTTTCCCCAAATTAACTCATTTTTCATAATTATAGAAAGTCCAAGGTTTATTCAGCAATTAACCCAGTTATTAATCAATTAAACAAATACAATTAAATTTTTCCATCAATTATTCCAGTTATTAACTAGTTATCCAATTACAATTAAATTACGGGTTTAGTTCACAATTATCCCAATTACCTTTTTGATTTAAACAAAACATAGAAGTGTAAGCTTTTCCTGCAATTAATCCAATTATTAATTTACTAATACAATACCACTAACTCCAAGAATAATATGCAATTCATCCAATCCATTATTAATTCAACTAATTACAACAAAACTCAGGGTTTCTTTGTAAATGACCCAATCTTTATCTTCCAATAGACAAAACCCACAATCCAATCAACTCCGGTCGTCCGATTTCGGCTCTCCGGTCCCGTCGTCGACGTGATAAGGCCAGCTTTGATCGCAGCGGCGGATGGCTGCCGCCTCTGTACGGTGGCACGACCACGCAGCCGTATGCGGTAGCCGACCATCGTCGATTCTGCTCCAGCAGGCCCGCACGCGGCTCCAGCTCGCATGCGGTCTGTCAGAGAGGCCGATCGACCTCTTCCTCTCCTATCCCCGACCCTATAGACCCTAGTAAAATGGGTGGGCGCCGTACCTTCACCGTCGCGATGTCGTCAGAACCTTGTCATCACCCTCGCCGTCCTTGTCATCGCCGACATTAGAGGAGAGGTTAGGATTTGGCAAATTGGGTTGGGTTGGTCGAGAGAGAGAATATATATATATATATATATATATATATATATATATATATAAGAGGTGGTGGTGCAACAATCACCCCACCAAAAAGGAATTTCATGTGGGAAATAAAAACAAGTTACGTACCGAAAAGCTCTGGGTACTTCTCTCGTACATCGGCCTCAATCTCCCACGTAGCCTCTCATAGGGTATGTGGTATTGCCATCGAACCCTAACCATCAGAATGACCATCTTACGCAATTGATGCTCCATCCGATCAACTATCTCCACTGGTCGCTCCTCCAATGACAAATCAGGCTGCACCTTAGGCATATCCACGTACAACATGTGTGAAGGATCGACAACGTACTTCCTCAACATCGAATCATGTAAGACGTTGTGCAATCCAGAGACCTTTGGCGGAAATGCAATCCAATACTCAACAACACCAACTTGATCGAGAATCCCAAATGGCCCTTTGTATCTTGGACTTAGCTTCCCTCTATGACCAAAAATTATGACTCCCTTGGCGAGCAAAATTCTCAAAAATACATGATCACCCACTACGAAAGCTAGCTCTCGTCGGCGTTAATCTGCATAATTCTTCTGTCTACTCTGCGTTGGGGCCAATCTCTACCTGATAACATTTACTTTTCTACGCAATGCTGGATAATATGTAATCCAACTAACTATCTCTCACCCACCTCGCCCCAACACGAGGGTGATCTACACGATCGTCCGTATGATGCCTCAAACAGTGCCATCCCGATACTAGCATGGAAACAGTTATTGTACGCAAACTCAATCAATGGTAAATGCTCATCAAACTGCCTACCCAGTTTAAGGCACACGCCCTCAACATGTCCTCGAGCGTCTACATGGTTGATTGAATCAGTTAAAATACCACAAGTGCACGACCACGTTGAAGCGGTGGCAAATACGGGTCTAGTCTTAAGGGGGGGTTTATAGACTAATTACTCACTACTAACTATTTATGCAATAACAAGATAACCAATGAAAATAGTGAGATAGAAAGGCAAACCAAACACCGGATGTATAGAGGTTTGGATCCAACACCGGATCCTAGTCCTCTCTTACGAATTGCTCTTCCTTGAGCAACTTCGCGATCTTCACTAATTTGATCTTCTTTCCGGGCAAAGATCGAGCCTTTACAATTCAAGCTTGCGAACACCCTCGCCAAGCTTGGACCTCCTTCTCACAACCCGAGAAGAGCTTCACTCCGGAAGCTTGTACAACTCCTTTGTAGTAGACTTTGTGTAACCTACTCTTGAGCACTTGAAATTGATGATGAATGCAATTGAATGATTGATCAAGAGAGTGGTTGAGAGCAATAAGTAGAGTAAGAGCACTTGGAAAGTTTTAGCACAATGGGAGCTTAGAGAATGGATTGGTAACCATGTAAAGATGATCTAAGCTCTATATATAAGCCTCTTAAGTTTTCTAGCCGTTTGAGAAAGATTTGATTGGGTTTTGTGCAAGATACACAAACCAGAGATTCAGGAAGCAATTCTGTCAAAGTTCGGTCGACCGGTAAGAATGAAACGGTCGACCGGTTACGTGAATAGTGGTCAAACGGTTAGACAAACTAGGACCGGTCGAACTAACTGGGAGGGAACTTAAGTGTACCGGTCGGACGAAACAAGGAAACGGTCGACCGATGTGAAGGTTCGGTAGAGACAAAGAGTGACCGGTCGAACCAAGGTGGTATCGACCGATAGCAGGAAGAATGCTACGAACGATCAATGGTCAAACGGTCGACCGGTTAATAAGATTTGTTCGACCGGTTAAGCTATGTATTTCGGGGTATGGTGAAAGTATGTGTATACGACCGTTGTATAATACGACAAGTATAACGGTCACAAAAGAAGACAAAAATAGAAATCAATCGGTCGAACAGAAATGGACATTCGGTCGACCGGTTGCACTAAGGCACGTGTCTTCCAGCACGCATGAACAGTTGATCGGTCGACCAAAAAAACCTTAAGTTTCTCTAATGAACCGGTCGAACCAGTACAATGTTCGGTCGACCGAAAAGGTTCAGAAAACAGTTTTTGGGTAGATCGGTCGAACCAAATGGTCGACCGGTCGACCGGTTGAGTGCAGAAATCCTGGATAAGGTTTGATTGATTTCTAAAGAAGTTTTGTATAGAATTTGAAGGTTTAGATCTACTTCTATGGAATCCTAAAGAGTCAAGATATGCAATGCATCAAGATTTAAGTGCTCAAGTTACATTTAAATCCTAATGACAATAATGTAAACCTATCTACTCTTCAACTCATTTCTTGTTTAACTTGACACCTGAAATGTTAGTATAAAGCGATATATGTGTAATGTGCAAGAGTGATATGAACGAATTACATGTGTTTAAGTTAAATGTTGATTAATCATCAAAACGGATAAGCAATCATTAGCCAAAAGCCAACAATCTCCCCCTTTTTGATGATGACAACTTATCAAATTAAATACATGTTATTTCAATGAATTTTACTCAATGCTCCCCCTATCTTATAGCTCCCCCTAGCTATATGGCATTTGTAAACCTAATAGACATGTATGAGTAGTATTACTCTCCCCCTTTGGCATAATCAAAAAGCTGAAAAAAATGTCCAACAACGAAACCACATTCATTTGCCAAAACAACCAATAAAGGAGAAACAAAACATGCATTAAGTCAAGCAAGGTTCAAAATACATCAATAGCAAACGAAACACCACACAACTAAAGCGAAAATCAAAGATACAAGACTCAATGTCCAACCAACTCAATGACCAAAACGATCACGAAACATAGAAGTGAGAGAGTCAATGCCATTAAGCACCGAGTCGACCTTAGCGTCAAGACGCCCAAGGTGCTGAGATGTCGAAGCTTCAAAACGATCAAGACGTTGAGAGGTGGAAGCTTCAAACGCATCGAACCGATCCGACAACTGCTGAAAGGAATGATCCGGAGTGTATTCAGTATAAGTGGATCTCCACTGACTCTCCTGCCAAGCAGATTCGTCGCCTTCTCCCCAAGAACATTGACCCTCCTGCTGAAATGGTTGGGGCATCCAACGAGGATCGGCCGGCACATCATCTTCATCTTCTTGCTCAGAATCTCCCTCAGATGACGCTTGAATAGAAGATGATGCAATGGTTTTCATTTTAGAAAGAGTGGTCTTACAGATAGGATATTTGTAGGTGGCCGATGGACAATCGGTAACACGAATTTTAAGAAGGTCAAAGAGAGCGGTGAGCAACATGGGATAAGGGAGATACCTCCCTTTCTTAAAGCGCATGTGGAGAAAAATGAATAAAGGCCAATTGACCGGAATTTTCTTGTAAATGCAATAGATGCACACAAGCTCCGTATAAGATATTTCGTTATGATGGCCATGTTTAGGGAGCAAGTTGAAGGAAACGATATAGGCCAATACTCGAGCGATAGGATGCATTAAGGATGAGTTGTGAATAATAAAGCCATTTTTGGATGGAGGTGGAAAGGCATATAATTGAGCAACCATATCATCATGAGTGATGTTATCAATAACACTAAGAGGATGATCAACATATAAATTAACACCCTCGAACTCTAAGCCAAAAGCTTCAGCAAGAGTTCCGGGGACAATTTCATATCTAATACCATTGATCATAGTACGAGCAATATGGTGATTTGGTTCAAAACGAAGATTACAATAAAATTGTTGAACCAAAAATGGATAATATGGTTTTGATGCAAGTTTGGTGAGACAATGTGTGAGGCGATTAGCATCAAAAAGAGATTTAAGAGAGAAATCACGAAAGTCCGCTACCTCAACGACGCGGTTTGGAATAAAAGGAGCCGCCGAGAGCTTTTTCTCCCAATCACTTTTGGCGAACTCGTCAATAGGATGGAAGGCAAGAGTAGGAGGCGCGGGCGGATGCCGGACATTTGGGGTAGTAGAGGAGCGATCGTGGGCCTTCTTGGTGCGTTTTTCGGTGGAAGTGGTGGAGGCATCCGAACGTTTCTTGCGGATAGCCATTTTCTTCCCGGTCATGGTGAATAACTCGAGTTTGGGGAAAACAAATGGGTGCAAAATGAAGAGGAGATGATGAGAAGCGATAAAATGCAAAAAGATTTGAGTTTTACCGCAGGAAAAACGCAAAATCGAGGGAGGAAGGTGATGGGGAAGGCTTAGGGTTAGAGAGAGAGATGGGTAAAAGTGAAGACCAAGTTCCGATCTAGCCCTAAATCCAGCAGAAAACGACAGCACCGGTCGACCGATCCATCTTTCGGTCGACCGAAAGGTTAAAGAAAACTGTAAAAACTTAAGTCGAAAAACGAACGGTCGGACATAAGCATATTTCGGTCGACCGGATAAAAGAACAAGGCAGACAATCCCCTGCTATCAGTCGAACAAAATCTACCGGTCGACCGAACCAAATAAAATCGGTCGCACGAAAGACACGAGCGGTCGAACGAAAACTCAAAATCAAAAACTTAGGATCCCTGCTATCGGTTGAACAAAACGGACCGGTCGACCGAACAACTAGCATCGGTCGACCAAACTCAGGAAATCGGTTGAACAAACAGAATTCGGTCAAGAAACAACTCAGAACCGGTCGAACGAAATCTCCGTTCGGTCGACCGGTAGAACAGTAAAAACCAGAACAAAGCTTCAAAAACCAAGAGACACTAGAACCAAATATAGTCAAATGGGCTCAAGTAAAACGTACTCAAATGTCATTTAGGGTACACATACCAAGATTAAGTCTAATGAGATTGAATTGATCAACATTTAAGGGTTTGGTGAATATATCCGCTAATTGATCATTTGTGGGAACAAATATAAGTTTAATGTCTTCTTTATTTGCATGATCTCTAAGAAAATGATGTCTAACTTCTATATGCTTAGTTCTAGAATGCAAGATAGGATTTTTGGAAAGGTTGATAGCACTTGTATTATCACAATAAATTGGTGTAGTTTGAAACTCAAGTTGCAAGTCCTTGAGGGTTTGCCTCATCCAAAGGACTTGTGCACAAGCACAACCGGCGGCGATATATTCAGCCTCGGTTGTTGATAATGCAACACTATTTTGTTTCTTACTGAACCATGAAACAAGAGATTTACCCAAAAATTGACAAGTGCCACTAGTACTCTTACGATCTAAAATACAACCGGCATAGTCGGCGTCGCTATAGGCAACAAGATCGAAAGTCCTAGTCTTAGGGTAGAAAAGTCCAAAATCAAAAGTGCCTTTTAGATAACGAAAAATTCTTTTTAATGCATTCAAATGAGTTTCTTTTGGACATGCTTGAAAACGTGCACATAAACATACAGCAAACATAATATCGGGACGACTTGCAGTAAGATAGAGTAAAGAACCGATCATACCACGATACTTCTTGATGTCCACATCTTTGCCATTTTCGTCTTTGTCCAATTTTACGCTTGTACTCATGGGTGTCTTTTGAGGTTTGCTAGTTTCAAGCTCAAAGCGTTTGAGAAGTTCCTTTGTGTACTTTGCTTGATGTATGAAATTCCCCTCTTGAGTTTGCTTTATTTGGAGTCCGAGAAAGAAATTTAGCTCACCAATAAGGCTCATCTCGAACTCTCCCTGCATAGACTTAGAAAATTCTTCGCATAGACGCGGGTTACTTGCACCAAAGATAATGTCATCAACATATATTTGTACCACTAATAAATCATGATTCAGAGTTTTAACAAATAAAGTTGTATCTACTTTACCCATTTTGAATCCTTTATTAATCAAGAAATTCTTCAATCTCTCATACCAAGCTCTAGGAGCTTGTTTGAGACCATAAAGAGCCTTCTTGAGTTTAAATACATGGTTCGGATAAGATTCATTAATAAAACCGGGGGGTTGAGCAACATAAACTTCTTCAGAAATAATTCCATTTAGGAAAGCACTTTTAACATCCATTTGAAAAAGTTTAATGTCCATAAAAGAGGCATAAGCTAAAAGCATACGAATAGCTTCCATACGAGCCACGGGAGCATAAGTTTCATCAAAGTCTATTCCCTCCTCTTGGCGGTAGCCTTGAGCAACGAGTCTAGCTTTGTTTCTAACAACATTCCCATCCTCATCAAGTTTATTTCGGAAGATCCATTTAGTTCCAATAACGGTTTGATTAATGGGTTTTTCAACAAGTTCCCAAACGTCATTTCGAACGAATTGGTTTAACTCTTCATGCATAGCCATTAACCAAAATTCATCATTACAAGCTTCGTCTACTTTCTTAGGTTCTAATTTAGATATGAAAGCATAAGAATCACAAACTACATGAGCCTTTGATCGTGTTGTCACACCTTGAGAAACATCTCCAATCACAAGGTCCTTTGGATGTTCCTTTCTATAGGTCCAATCCTTGGGAAGCTCCTCTTTGTTTTCTTGTGGAAAACTTGGAGGGTCTTGATGTGGCTCATGGGAGACATCTTGAGATGAGACATGTCTAATTATATCCATATAGTCATCATCAAGAGAGGAATTATCTACACAAGCCAACTCATCAAAGTTAACGTGTAGAGACTCCTCGACACAAAAGGTTCGTTTGTTATAGACTCTATAGGCTTTGCTCCTATCGGAATATCCTAAAAAGATGGCCTCATCGGATTTTGCATCAAATTTTTCCAAGTTATCTTTAGTGTTGAGGACAAAACATTTTGACCCAAAAGCTTTAAAGTAAGAAATTTTTGGAATACGTTTGTGCCACAATTCAAAAGGTGTTTTCTTCAAAATAGGTCTTATAAGAACACGGTTTAACACATAACAAGAAGTATTTACGGCTTCACACCAAAAATATTTTGGAAGCCCTTTTTCCATAAGCATGGTTCTTGCCATCTCTTGAAGAGTTCTATTTTTCCTTTCAACTACCCCATTTTGTTGGGGAGTGCGAGGAAAAGAAAAATTATGTTTAATCCCTTGTTTTTCACAAAACTTTTGAAATAGCTCATTTTCAAATTCTCCTCCATGATCGCTACGGATAGTAATGATATGTAAATCTTTTTCTCTTTGAACACGTTTGCAAAAGCTTTTAAATCTTTCAAATGCATCATATTTATTAGCCAAAAACAAAACCCATGTAAATCGTGAAAAATCATCGACAATCACAAAAGCATATCTTTTACCACCTAAACTAACGGTTCTTGAAGGACCAAAAAGATCTAGATGTAAAAGCTCAAGAGGTTTTGAAGTTGACACAACATTTAAAGATTTGAAAGACGATTTAAATTGTTTTCCAAATTGACATGCATCACAAAGTTTATCCTTTTTGAAATCAATTTTAGGAAGTCCTCTAACTAATTCAAGTTTGGATAATTTGTGTAATTGTGACATACTAATATGTCCCAATCGGTTATGCCATAACCAAGCTTCGTCATTTGAGGCAACTAAACAAGTCTCTAAGGCTAGATTGCTAATGACATCAACAAACACAATGTAAATATTATGAGATCTACAACCTTTAAATATAATTTTCATGTTATGTTTTGAGACAATATAGCAATTTGAATTGTCAAAGATAACCATATAATTTTTATCCGCTAGTTGACTAACACTTAGCAAATTGTGTTTTAGCCCTTCTACTAACAAAACATTTTCAATATGAGGAGTAGAGGAATTGCCAACATTACCAATGCCGACAATTTGACCTTTAGCGTTGTCTCCAAATGTGACGGTTCCTCCCTTCTTAGGCTTTAGATTTGATAGAACTTGAGAGTCTCCCGTCATGTGCCTTGAGCACCCACTATCGAGTATCCACTTGCCCTTTCTCCTTGCTTTGATCTACATGCAAAGAGACAAGTGAAGACTTTGGTACCCAAATTTGTTTGGGTCCTTGAGGGTTAGCTTTTGGTACCCAAACTTGAGAGGTCTTAGGTACCCATACATTTGACAAACTTACTTTCTTAACATATGAATTGTTATGTTTAACAAAATAAGATGTAGCTTTCTTTTGTTTTCCACCCATGTACCCCAAACCATGCTTAGTCAAAGATTGAGTTTGGGTTCCTAGAAGCATGTCTAGCATTTTTCTACCCAACGTGAATTTCTCTAGATCTTTTGTAAGTTGTTCATTCTTGGCAATAAGATCTTTGTTGTTGTTACAGTTACTAGTAGATTTCAGCATGTTTATCTCATTAGCAAGCAATTCATTCTCTTTAAGTAAGTTTTCATGTTTGGTAGATAAATCTAGATGCACTTTTCTTCCTAATTTGTTTTTATGACAAATCATCTCATATCTTTCAGCAAGTTCATGAAAAGCATCTAATAACTCATCATAGGAAGGGGTTTCTTGAATTGATACCTCATCGTCATCAATTTCCACCACTTGGGGTTGATTGCTTCTCCTTGGGGATGTAGCGGTGCTTGAATCCGAATCCTCATTGTGTGCCGTAAAGCACATGTGTGCTTCTTCCTCTTGAGAGTATTCGGTGTCGGAGGATGTAGATGAGCTTGAATCATCCCAAGTGGCTTTAAAAGCCTTCTTTCCGTCTTTGTCATGGTGATCCCTTCTTTTGTGATCATCACGTTCTCGTCTTCTAGGTCTCTCTTCTTTATCTCTTCTAGGAGGCCTATCTTCCCTAATTCTCCTCGGTCTCTCATCTCTTTCTCTTCTAGGAGGGAATCTTCTTGGTTCTCGTTGTTCACGATCTCTTGACTTAAGGAGTGGACAATCCTTCTTCATGTGCCCCGTCTTGTTGCATTCGTAGCACGCGAAAGTCCGGGATGATTCTCCTTTCCCTCTAGTGAACCTTCCTTTGGCGAGAAACTTCTTGAAGTTGCGGGTTAGAAATGCAACATCATCATCGGTGTCATCGTCTTCGATACTTTCCAAATCCGACGTTGCTTTGAGAGCAATTGTTTTCTCCTTTCTCCTTAACCCCTCTCGCTCCTTCTCCTTCTCTCTTCTTTCCTCCATTTGAATCTCATAAGCCATGAGGCTTCCTATGAGATCCTCCATCTTTAGCTTTGAGAGATCTTTGGCCTCCTCGATTGCCGTTGTCTTCTTCTCCCACTCCAATGTCAACGATCTAAGAAACTTCCGTACCCTGTCACTTTCAATCAAGACCTTACCAAGGTTTTTCAAGGAGTTAGTGATATGAGTAAAGCGAGTATGCATCTCGCTAATGGATTCGTTGGGTTTCATGGCAAACATTTCATATTTTTGCATATATGAATCTATCCTAGTTTCTTTCACGGATGATCGTCCTTCAAAATGACTTTCTAACATATGCCATGCCTCAAATGCAGAATCACAAGCATTAATTCTACCATATTCCTCTTCGGTTAATCCACACATGAGAATGTTCATTAATTTTGCATTCATTTGAACCATTGCTAGTTCATCATCACTCATGAGTTCAAACTCTTTGTTTTGAGTATATGGAATTTGAAAGAAAACCCATAGCTTAACATCATATGATTGAATGAAGATTATCATGCGTTTCTTCCAATAGGCATAATTGGTTCCATTAAAAAGTGGAGGTCTACCGGTGTGGAATCCCTCACGTTGTTGGGCCATTGCTACAAATGTTAATTTGTTTATATGCAATTAACAAGGCTCTGATACCAAATGTAGGATCTAATTGCCCTAAATATTAGTCTTAAGGGGGGGTTTATAGACTAATTACTCACTACTAACTATTTATGCAATAACAAGATAACCAATGAAAATAGTGAGATAGAAAGGCAAACCAAACACCGGATGTATAGAGGTTTGGATCCAACACCGGATCCTAGTCCTCTCTTACGAATTGCTCTTCCTTGAGCAACTTCGCGATCTTCACTAATTTGATCTTCTTTCCGGGCAAAGATCGAGCCTTTACAATTCAAGCTTGCGAACACCCTCGCCAAGCTTGGACCTCCTTCTCACAACCCGAGAAGAGCTTCACTCCGGAAGCTTGTACAACTCCTTTGTAGTAGACTTTGTGTAACCTACTCTTGAGCACTTGAAATTGATGATGAATGCAATTGAATGATTGATCAAGAGAGTGGTTGAGAGCAATAAGTAGAGTAAGAGCACTTGGAAAGTTTTAGCACAATGGGAGCTTAGAGAATGGATTGGTAACCATGTAAAGATGATCTAAGCTCTATATATAAGCCTCTTAAGTTTTCTAGCCGTTTGAGAAAGATTTGATTGGGTTTTGTGCAAGATACACAAACCAGAGATTCAGGAAGCAATTCTGTCAAAGTTCGGTCGACCGGTAAGAATGAAACGGTCGACCGGTTACGTGAATAGTGGTCAAACGGTTAGACAAACTAGGACCGGTCGAACTAACTGGGAGGGAACTTAAGTGTACCGGTCGGACGAAACAAGGAAACGGTCGACCGATGTGAAGGTTCGGTAGAGACAAAGAGTGACCGGTCGAACCAAGGTGGTATCGACCGATAGCAGGAAGAATGCTACGAACGATCAATGGTCAAACGGTCGACCGGTTAATAAGATTTGTTCGACCGGTTAAGCTATGTATTTCGGGGTATGGTGAAAGTATGTGTATACGACCGTTGTATAATACGACAAGTATAACGGTCACAAAAGAAGACAAAAATAGAAATCAATCGGTCGAACAGAAATGGACATTCGGTCGACCGGTTGCACTAAGGCACGTGTCTTCCAGCACGCATGAACAGTTGATCGGTCGACCAAAAAAACCTTAAGTTTCTCTAATGAACCGGTCGAACCAGTACAATGTTCGGTCGACCGAAAAGGTTCAGAAAACAGTTTTTGGGTAGATCGGTCGAACCAAATGGTCGACCGGTCGACCGGTTGAGTGCAGAAATCCTGGATAAGGTTTGATTGATTTCTAAAGAAGTTTTGTATAGAATTTGAAGGTTTAGATCTACTTCTATGGAATCCTAAAGAGTCAAGATATGCAATGCATCAAGATTTAAGTGCTCAAGTTACATTTAAATCCTAATGACAATAATGTAAACCTATCTACTCTTCAACTCATTTCTTGTTTAACTTGACACCTGAAATGTTAGTATAAAGCGATATATGTGTAATGTGCAAGAGTGATATGAACGAATTACATGTGTTTAAGTTAAATGTTGATTAATCATCAAAACGGATAAGCAATCATTAGCCAAAAGCCAACAACAATACTTTGCATTTCACAATCAAGTCCCGTCGAGTCTTCACTTGGGTCCTTCCTGATTTGCGATCTAGTTCTTGTGCCTTACAAATGGGTCCAGAAGTCTGCAATTCAGTCCATTCTTGTTGCTTTCAAGTCCTTTTTGTTCCATTTTCTCTTATTTATTACCTAACACCTTAAACACTACAATAACAACTCGAGTAGCACAATATTGGGGTAAAATAAAGGATATATAACATGAATATGATGCATGATATGCTACTAATCAATGATCCGTTCTGATTGACTATCTGTTTGTGGGTGAAAAGTTGTACTGAATTTCAGCTTCATCCCCAGCGCCCTCTATAGTGACCCCGAGAATCCTAAGGTGAACCATGTATCTCGGTCTAAGATAATAGATACTGGCACTCTGTCCAATCGGAAAATCTTGTCCACGTATAACTGTGCCAAGCTATTCAGCGATAATGCCATCCGTATCACCAGAAAGTGCACTGACTTGGTAAGTCGGTCCATAATCACCCAGTCGCGTCGTGGAAACACCTTGTCTTGGGTAGTCTGGTAACGAAATCCATGGTCACATGCTCCCACTTCCACTATGGAAGCTCAATCCTCTGGAACATGTCTGCTGGCCTCTAGTGCTCGATTTACACCTGCTGACAGACCAAACATCGAGATATAAACTCCACGATATCCTTCTTCATGCCTCGCAACCAATAATGTCTCTGAAGAACCTTATATGTCTTTGTGCTACCGGGATGAATCGTATATCGAGCACGATGAGCCTCCTTCATGACCTCTCTCCGCATGTCTCACATTGCCTAACATAAAAATGTTAGTGTGAGATATAGTGACATGAGTCCACTACCACAACACTTACCAACATAATGTTTGTGGCAATAAGTGGGTGTTGTGGGTCAGTGGGCTTGTGGGTGACGCACCGGGATTCAAGCTCGATGCGGGCTCGCGATGTTACAGAATGGTATCAGAGCTTAAACCAACCATAATTATGAGAACTAAGTGCTACACCAAGAGGGTGGGCGTCATCTCTAGAATCCCACAATGCCTGGTGATTGACTAGTTTGACCCTGACGATGACGTCAAGTGTTCAAATGGGGTAGGTTGTAACACCCTAAATATAAGTCCCACATTGCCTAACATAAAAATGTTTGTGTGAGATATAGTGACATGAGTCCACTACCACAACACTTACCAACTTAAGCTTTGTGAAAATAAGTGGGTAGTGTGGGCCAATGGCTTGTGGGTGATGAACTGGGAATCAGGCTCTATACGAGCTCGGGGACGAGACGTTACACTCCACTCAAAGACTAGACTCTAAACTCTCCCACTTCCATCTCAAAGTGTCACCCACCATGTCCGCCTTCCCCGAGTGGTAGGCAATCGTGAAGTCATAATCCTCGATGAACTCTAACCAACGTCGTTGCCTCATGTTCAGTTCTTTCTGCGAGAACAAATTCTTCACACTCTGGTTATCTGTGAACACCACAAACTGCTCGCCATACAAGTAGTGCCTCCAGATTTTCAGTTCATCTACCATTGCTGCCAACTCTAGATCATGAGTGGGGTCATTCTGTTGGGATCGTATGGGGCCCTCTAGTGATCGTAATTAACTAAAGTGCAGAATTAAAACTTAATTACGAAACTAACAACTAATCATGCAAGGGTTAGATGAGAGTTAGAGAACTTGCAAACCACATTGTAGTCGACGCCCGATGTAACGAGGTTCGGCACCCTCCCCGGGTCCTAGTCCTCACTCACAAGCCCCGCTCGTCCCTCGAGCCTCGCTTGTGGTTTCCACTATCCGATCTCCGTTACCGGGCCGAGATCAACACCTTTACAAACAACGAGCCTCGCGAACACCCTCGCCTCGCCCGTGTCTCCTCTCACAACCCGAGAGGGAGCTTCCCCGAAGCTATTACAACTCTTGTGATTTGGATGAAGGAATGAATCACACTTCTTGCTAATGACACTCTAAGTTTGAGCACACTTGGATTATGATATGGATCTAGGAATACAAGTGGTGAAGTTTTGGCTTGAGTGTGTACGATTTGAGCTTTGAAGGTTTGGGAAAGATAGCACAAGGATACTTGATGTTTGGAGAGTGTAGTGCTTGTTGTTGTGCTTCTAATGAGGTCCTTATATAGGCTTCAAAGCTCTTAGAGCCGTTGGGGAGTAGGTGAGAAAGTTGACCCATGAAAAGTGATGAAGTGACAAAAGTTCGGGCAGAATTTGCACGCTCCTCGGTAGACCGTTAATCGAATGGATTACCGAAGATGGTCATTTCGGTTTACCGAATCCTATTCGGTTAACCGCTCACTCAACTCCAGTAGCTCTCTAACTAGCAACCCTAATACAATTCGGTTTACCGAAACCGATTCGGTTAACCGTTCCAAACTGGACAGTAAGATTTGTAGGGTTCTGTTAATGCTAGGTTCGGTTGACCGTCTATACTTCGGTATACCGAAGTTAGCGCGGGTTTTGCGCTGACAATGCGTGGGAAATTGTTTTACCAATAACGGTCAAGTTAAATAGCCGTTGGGCTCCTAAAGCAATATGATTCGGTTGACCGAATGAAGTTCGGTGTTCCGAATATGGATAAGTCAATTGGGCTTTAGGTCAAGATTTAAATACGACCGTTGGAGCAAAGTCCAAAACCGGTCTAGGCTAATTCGGTTTACCGAAGGTGGTTCGGTATACCGAGGTGGTTATTTCAGGGAACACCTAAAGGATTCTACACGGTTGACCGCAAGGTGTTCGGTGGACCGAACTCTACATGTTTCGGTTTACCGAGAGAGGTTCGGTTAACCGCGGGGATACGGGACAGAATCCTAATGTGCTCAAGTTTACATTAATCCTTAGGACTCAAATTATACTAAATTACATATTGGTCCAAAGCTTGATTACATGTCTTGAGTCTTTATCTTCTTGTCCAAAACTCCTTAGCTTGATTCTTCATCAACCTATTAAGAATATCGCAAATACACGAATATATATGCAATGCATGTATTCATATTTGCTTACTTTGATTGTCTAGGTTGATTGATTAAATATAGATTAAGATTAGATTACTTAATCATCAAAACTAAATAAAGATTAAGGCTAAAAAGCCAACACATTCTCCTCATGGACCTTCAACTATCTCGACGCATAAGCTACTACCTTCCCATACTGCATCAAAACACACCACAAACCTGCACCAGATGCATCACTATAGATCACATAACCGCCACTACAATTGGGAATGGTCAGGATAGGCGCGGCCGACAACCGCATCATCAACTTCTGAAAGCTGTCCTCCCACTTCTGTGGCAAGACAAACTTCACATTCTTCTTTGACAATGCTGTCAACAGAGAAGCAATCTTCGTAAAATCCTAGATACAATGCCGGTAATAACCTGCCAAACCCACAAAGCTTCTGACCTCTGACACTATGGTGTGGGTGCCCGCCACTGCGTCCCCTCCTCAACCTTCGCTGGATCCACCAAAATTCAGTCCTTTGATACGATGTGCCCAAAGAATGCCACACTATCCAACCAAAACTCACATTTCGAGTACTTGACATACAACTGTTGCTCCCTCATTACCTCTAATTTTGTCCGTAAATGCTCTCTTTGTGCCTCCTGATGAAGTGAGTAGATCAGGATATCATCCACCAATACGATAACAAACTGATCCAAGAATGGTAAAAGCTCAGTTCATCAAATCCATGAATGTTGCAAGTGCACTCGTCAATCCGAAATACATCACTAGAAACTCATAATGTCCATATCTCGTGTGAAAGGCTGTCTTCAGCACGTCATCATCTCTGATCCTCAACTGGTGATATCCGGAACTCAAATCAATCTTCGAGAAGACCTTCACATTCTTCAACTGATCAAAGAAGTCATCAATCTCCGGCAAAGGATAACGGTTCCTGATGGTCACCTTATTCAACATTCGGTAATCGATACACATCCGAATATAGGCATCCTTGTTTCTCACGAACAGGATAGGGGCTCCCCACGGTGACACGTTAGGACGAATGAACCCCTTATCTAATAACTCCTGCAATTGTATCTTCAACCTGGCTAGCTCTGCAGGGCCATCCGATATGGCACCTTAGACTGAGGCATAGTACCAGGAAGTAGATCGATAGAAAACATGATCTCTCGATGCGGAGGCAATCCAGGCATATCCTCTGGAAATACATCATGCCAGACCATCTCCACATCCTCCATATTGGGTTTTTAACTCTCGGTCAACACTACGATTGCCAGAAATGCTATACACCCTTGACTCAAGAGCTTCTGCGCCTTCAACACAGAAATTATAATGCAACCCTCCTGCCGCGCAAACCACAAATCACCATATACTGACCCACTGCTCTCAGAATCAAAACCTTTCGTTCCCGGCAATGAACTTGCACGTCATAATGTGACAGTCAGTCCATTTCGAGTATCACATCAAAGTCCACCATCGGCAACAACACATGGTCAACCGGGATGCTCTCGTCACCCAACACAATCAACACACCAACTAGAAACTTCCCGAGCTCAAGCCTCTCTCCTACAGGAGTGTTGAGCTCCAGGTGAGAGATCAGACTCAAGGGACTAAGGTCCACTAGGCTTGCAAACCTCTTAGAGATGAAAGAATGTGTCGCACCACTATCAAACAAAATCCTAGCAACATGACTAGCAATAACAAGTGTACCTTCCACCACATCAGTTGACGTCGTAGCAGAATCCTTTAACCGTGCAGCAAAAATACAACCAAGAATCTTTGACGACCCTGCAGTAGACTTGGTACCCGTGGTACCCAACCTCTGTGTTCTACAATCACGCGCAATGTGTCTTGGCTTTCTGTAGTTGAAACAGGACTCCATCACTACCAATACTGCTACTGCCTTTGCCACCAGCTGCTCCCCTAAGCCCGGGGTAATCACGTGCTCTGTGACAGAGCTGTCCACTCAATGTATCCACTGGTCACCAGGCTGCACTCTCTTCCCGGGTGTGAATGACAATAATGCCCACAAATGCCATTGGTACTACCCTCAGCTAACCTCTGCTTCTTCTCAGGGTGAACCCCAATTGTACCTCTGGGCTACCTCCTATCTCAGCAACTACCACCTCTAGATCCCTTGCTCTCCTCAGTGTACCTAGGATACTCAACATCTAGAGTCATCACACTACGATGCGCATCCTCCAATGTCCGAGGCATACTAGTCAATACTGCTCGCCAAAGTGGCAGTGAAATTCCCTTAGTGAATTTCACTGCCCTCTGCTCGAGTGTACAAAACATATCTAAACAATACCTCTTGAGAGAGTTGAACTTGTAAATATATTGATCTAACATCAAATATCCATACTAAAGTACCAGAAACTCACACCTCAGACGATCGCGAACATATGATGGAAAATACTTCTTCCGGAACTCCTCTAGGAAGTCTTCCAAACTAGTCTAATTTCCACCCCAAAGACCACAACAACGGTAGTCCACCAACTTCTTGCTAGCCCACTGAATATGTACATGGCTAACTCCACCTGACGCTTAAGCGGACAAGTGATTGCCTCAAATATTTGCTGGATTCTGAAAATACAGTCCTCTACCACCTTCGGGTCTGTCCCTCCCACAAAGGTCAGTGGAAAGCAATCTAGAACCTCACCTTGGTCCTCATACTACTGTCTCCGGACGTGCTCCTCCATAAACGCACATGTGCACTCTAATTGATCTCGTATCGCCTGCTGGTCCTCATCACGAGAACTGGGCATGAAAGAGCTCGCACGCCTTGATCCGTCACCTCGACAGAGCAACATCTGCTTACCAAAATAAGAATCTCAAAACCCTACAAAACTCACAAAACTTTGCTAAAGGATCCCAACTTGGGTTATACGCAAATGAACTGACCTAAGCTCTGATACCAATTTCTAACACCCATAATCCGTAATCGGGACACATCAATCAATCACAACTATAACAAGAAAAAAGAGACATTAGCTAACAATAATCAAGTCGAGACCTCAATTAAAAACATATCATAAAGTTAAGATCATAGTTTAATGGGGAAGTAAAATACAAGAAACTCTGAACATTCCTACTACATGATTACTAAGAGGGTAGGAAAATACACGACAACTGAGCTCACAAATTTAGTCTACACGTCCTAGCCCAAATCTCCTCCAGCCACCTATCGTGTCTCACCTACACACCCACAAATCAACGCATGAGTCTTAAATCAAGACCCCATACGTCACCCCAACCCGACACTGAATAAGGTATTGCCGTCTATGATGGCTAAGAACTAGGCAACGTCATCCACACAACTCACACTGGTCTTGTGTCCCAAGGTAACCACCTGTTCTAGTGAAGCCGAGTGTGCACCTCGACCCTACTGTGCATCTGATCCACAAGGCAACATTCAACTCGCTCTCACGGCAACCAGAGTGCACCCTCCATAAGACCGCGCATCCGGCCCACAAGGCAACACCATACTCCAACCACGCACTTGAGCCCGTGAGCAACGCTCCCTAGTGGCTGCTCGTCACAACACTGGTGAGCTGACCAATCCTACAAACGGCTTCGGGAGCCGATCACACGCCCGAGTCCATGAGCAACACTCCCAAACAGTCTCTAATTACAACGTGGGTGGACTCTTCCCAAACTGACACAACTCAAGGGGAAAACCGAAACCTCTAGTCATATATGCCTCACATGTTATTTCTCTACCACCCCACGACCGAGTCCATGAGCAACGCTCCCTATCACCCTCTCGCCAGAATGTAAGTGGACTACCAGCTTTGTGAACCTCTCACAATCTCACAAAAGAAAGGGGTACATGCAAATAACCCCAAAAGCATGAGTCAAACAACCCCAACAGGATATAGAGGAATGAATATAAACAAGACTATAAAATCACATAAGCAGCCTAAAAAATTATAGCTCTACACCCATAATCAAAGGTACAGGAGTATATGTGTAATTTTATCAAAATTTTCAAATAAAACATAATTCTCATATGTTCAGGGGTTAGATAGTAAATTTTCCAATTTAATAGATTTATCTACAAATATATAAGAATTCCAGGGAAAAAGAGGAATTTTTCCTAAATTAACTCATTTCCATAATTATGGAAAGTCCAAAGTTTATTCAGAAATTAACCCAGTTATTAATCAATCAAACAAATATAATTAAATCCATGGGTTTTCCATCAATTATTCCAATTATTAACTAGTTATCCAATTATAATTAAATTACTGGTTTATTTCGTAATTATCCCAATTACTTTTTTGATTTGAACAAAACACAGAAGTGTAAGCTTTTCCTGCAATTAACCCATTATTAATTTACTTACCCAATACCACTAACTCCAACAACAATATGCAATTCATCCAATTCATTATTAATTCAACTAATTACAACAAAACTCAGGGTTTCATTGTAAATAACCCAATCCTTATCTGCCAACTAACAAAACCCACAATCCAGGCAACTCCGGTCGTCAGATTTCGACCCTCCGGCCTTGCTATCGATGTGAAAAGGACGACCTCTGATCACAGCGGCCGATGGCCACTACCTCCACATGGTGGTGCGGCCATGCAGGCACATGCGGCAGCCGACCGTTGTTGACTCTGCTCCGGCAGGACCGCACACGGCTCCAGCCCACATGTGGTCTGTCGGAGAGGCCGTTTGGCCTATTCCCCTCATATCCCTGACCCTATAGACCCTAACAAAATTGGTGGGCATCATACCTTTGCCCGAGCAACGTCGTCGTCGTCCTCGTCATTGCCGGCACTAGAGGAGAGGTTGGGTTTGGTGAATTGGGTTGGGTTGGTCGGTAGAGAGGAAGGTTGGGAGAGAGAGAGAATAAGAGATAAGATATATATATATATATATACATATATAAGAGAGGTGATGGTGCAACACCTACAAACGTTTCGAAGGGAGCGTGAAGCGATGAAGATGAAATAATTGGAAAAAAATGTCTGATTAAATCATGAGGGTATGTACCATTGCCAACCAACTGAGAGGAATGGAGAGGCGATGACGGAATGGAGAGTTGTGGAGAAAATCTTGCGCTCCCTGACCAAGAACTTTGAAAATGGGGTATACGCCATCGAAGAGTCAAAGAACCTAGAAGAGATGACGGTTGATGATTTTGCTATCTGATGCATTGCATACATTGCATCATATGTCTTTCATTTAGATTACTTTTACATCAATAAATGCTACTAAGGTATGTGTTTAGTCTTATTTACAGAATACAGGGACCTGAATGCAATTTACCCACATCCCGAGCATAAATGCGTGCAAAAGACTCATTTCTATCATAAAGACCAAGCTCAAGATTATCGGGTTTCAAATGGAAATGTATCCAAGCATAAAAGCATTCAAGACCGAATTACAAAAAGAACAAGGACTTAAGCACAAAAGTAGTCGGGGACTTAATAGCAAAAAGTCAAGGACCTAATTGCAAATCACGAGTAGCTTTTATTATCTTGGAGAAATCTAAAGAAAAATCAATGTGGATCTCCAAATATATGAAGGAATTAATCCGGAGCTCAAAAGAATGGAAAGAATCAATCCAGACGCGCAAAGGAGGATCAAATCATACCATAAACACACAGCAAAAATCCGGATGAAATCAGAGGAGATTGTGCGGCAAAATCACCGCATATTGCATACATTGTGCGGCGGAAACGCCGCCCCCTTAGCGATCTGTGTGCTCCAATTTTGTCCAGTCGTGTCTGGACACGTGTACTCTCCAATTCTATACTTAGGTCTCTTGTAACAATTATAAATAGCCCCGAGAACGATGTTAGAAGGGTCCTTGGCCTTAGACCTAGTTTTTAGTTGTTGTTCTTATTTGTAATCTTTACTTTCGTAATAAAATTCTGTCTTTTATTTCTTGTTTTTAGTTTTCTTTTGTAATGCCTCTAGGATCCCTTCTTCCTCCCTCCATGAGTTTCTAACTCTTTCCAAAGGGTGGAGGTGACGGATTTAGGGTGATGAGAAGAGAATAAAGTTATTATTTTAATTTCGTGATTAGTATATTTTGATTACTTGAGTTTATGTTAAATCATTTATCATGTAATGCTTTATAACTAATATGATTTATTATAAGTTTCTGAATTCTCTAATCTAAACCCTATATCTAAACCCCCACCCAACGGAATTCACCATCTTTGTTCTTGCTTTAGTTTTATTTGTTCATGTTTCATGCTTTAGGAAATTAAAAATCAAAAATCTCAAAACCCAATTTATTCTTCTCTCCTTCTTTCCCCCAATCGAAATCACACTAACAACAGAATCTCTCCCTCCTTGTGTTCGACCCGTATTTGCCACGTCTTCATTGACGTCGTGCACTTGCGGTATAAATTTTATTCTCATCACTATCTCATTGGAGGCACACGAGCAAAGGAGGAAAAAGAAGAAGCAAAAAGTTTTGAGGAAGGGTTGCAAGTGAAGATGTCTGTTCAGGAGGAGAAGCCCCACAACAATGATCGTAGAGGTTGGGGTCGTGGTGGTCGAAACAGTGGAAGAGGAAAAGGATGTGGAGATGAGGCACGTGGAAAAGGTTGTGGTGGTTGTGACCATTCAAACAAGAAGGACGTTGGGTGTTTCAATTGTGGGAAGTGTAGTCACTTTGCAAGTGAGTGTTGGCCTCCAAAAAGTGTGGAGGAGATCTCCAATGTTGAAACCACTGGGAGAATAGAAGCGGTGATGGAATAGTGTTGCTTGCAAGTAAAGGAGAGCCTGAACAAGATGGTGTTTGGTACCTTGATATGGGTGAAAGGAATGTGTTATAAAAGTTTTACTTTTATATGTCAATTATTATGAATTGGATGTGTAAATGTTTTGTTCATTGATTATTGTATTCGTCTTTTGGAAGTGTTAAAGAAGAGGCGCTTGGTCTTTAACCGTAGAACTCTAAAACATAATGGTTGACATAAATCAAAAGTTATTCACAATCATGGTAATTAACATGGAACATTAATTACTGAGATAAGGTTGTCGTGTTGGTCATCGATTGTTGTAGCTATACAAATAATTGACGACACGAGTATATAAAAGAGAAAAAATTACTTTTTTATATTGAATAGACCTAACAAGTAAAACATTATGGAATTGTGTTTTGTGTCAATAATGTTTTACCGTGTCTTGGATCCTAAGATATGAGACTTATATCTTTTTCATATAAGGAGTGTTTAATTTGATTATTGTCGAAAGCTATCATAGAGTGTAGTGATAAAGGAAATAGTTTGTTAAATATGACTTATGTTGGAAAAGATAGTTCGTCAAAAGATTATCATTACCCCTCTATACTTGAGTGATGACATTTTTGGGCCCCTTGATAAAGCGAAATTATAATGTGCACAATGTGACTTATGTTAAGTTACATATTTATAACTAGGTTAAATGAGTATATGATACAAATGTGACACAATTATACATTGTATATACTCTTAATATCATGAGGCAAGGGATAAACACAAGTGGTGCACTTACATCATTGAATGGATCGTGTTTAGTTCCAGTGGAACAAGACATTTATGCTAATTGGGTAACTATAATGTGTAGCTGGATACCACTTATAGTTTATGGTATTAAATGTTTAATATCATTGTGAATGAATAAAATCAATATGTCATGAAATTTGACATAATTAGAATCATAAATAAATTCATATAAGGTCTATGTATTATGGGTGTAATAGTTTGATATTACATAGGATAATATATTACATGAGATATGAATTTGCTAAAATCTCAAAAGATCAAATTTTGTTTGATGCAAATCCAAAATTTGACAAAGGCAAAATCAGGGTCAAAACGGTCAACCATTTTGAGTTCGGTCGACCGGGTTTCTTAGAAACGGTCGACCGGACGAAGATCAGATACGCGAGTGGTCGACCAAAAATTATCAGGACATGTCTTGGAGATATAGCGGTCGACCCGTACAGGGACACGGTTGACCGAAATTTACCAGGAGAAATTTTGGTAGGTAAACTGTCGACGGGAGCGAGACGTGGTTCGACCAAATCCAGGTAACATTTCTCGGAATATTCAGTCGACCCTCTGGCTCACAGTCCTACCGAACTTGCAAAAAACCCGAATTGTTCGGTCGACCTATTGGAATGTTTTGTCGATCGTTTAACGTGATTTCTGCATGAATTATTTAGAGAATAATTAGATCATGGGTTGGATTAATTCTAGATTTGGTCAAACGTTTTTTAGGATGCTTGTGTGGCAAATTGGATTTAATTTTAGGAGTGAAAAAGCAAGAGATCATGGATAGAGAATAGTTCATGATATGGGTGTTTTGGGAGCCTATAAAAGGACCCATCACCCTACTTGTTTGTGTTAATGCAAAAATTCTCTCCCTGACCACCCAATTAATCCATCCAAAAATTCTCTTAATAGTTTTAAGTTTTGGAGATTAAAATCTCAGGAGCTTTTAGAGGGGTTATTCGCTAGATTCTAAGCTTAATTAGAAATTGATTGGCTAGCTCATTTCTCTCTAATCTTGTTTAGAGTTTGGTGACCACTTGGAGGCGAATCAGCGGTCGATTCGACGGGCAACGGAACTCCAGATCTTCGAAAAGGTTTTAGAGAACCTTTGGGTATGATCCTCCCTCCTTTTGTTTATTTTAATATTTGTAGGATTGCATGATATTCGAATAAACATGAACATAAAATCAATGGAAATATGAAATCGATCATGTATGCTCGTATAATCTTTTTTAAATATACACATACATAGGGACACGAAATCCTACAATGGTAGCGAGCAATCACATGTGTAGGTATAGACACATGTTTGCTCACTTGGAGGAAGGTGTGGTTGGACATGTTTCGTTCGGTGATGCATCGAAGGTACACGAAGAAGCACAAGGCAACATCATTATTCAAGTGAAGGATGAAAGTAATGTTTTCTAAAAGTTTTATTTTTTTTGTCAATTATTATGAATTGAATGTGAAAACATTTTGTTCTTGATTTTTGTATTCGTCTTTTGAAAGTGTTAATGAAGAGACTCTTGTCATTAACCGTAGAGCTCTAAAAGATAGTGGTTTACATAAATCAAAAGAATTACTGAACTGAATTATACATGTTTCTCTAGTTTAGATCGTGTCTACCGATTTGAACTCGAATTTGATCTCTTTCCACACTTCACAAGCAGCGGCAAGTTCAGGGCTCCATTTGCAAGCTTCACGGATAATTTCATTACCTTCAGTAGCTAGATCACGACCTTCATTACGAGCTTTATTCACAATCATGGTAATTAACATGGAACATTAATTACCGAGATAAGATTGTGGTGTTGGTCATCGATTATTGTAGCTCTACAAATATTTGATGACACGAGTATGTAAAAGCTAAAAATGACCTAGCAAGTGAAACATTATGAAATTGTGTTTTGTGTCATTAATGTTTTCACTGTCTTGAATCGTAGGATATGAGACTTATGTCTTTTCACATAAGAAGTGTTTAATTTGATTATTGTAAAAAACCATCCATGAGTATAGTGATAAAGGTAATGGTTGGTTGAACATAACTTGTGATGGAAAAGATAGCTAGTCAAAAGATTATCACTGCCCCTCTTAATTGAGTAATGATAGTGGTGAGCTCCTTGATAAAGCAAAATTATAATGTGTACAATGTGACTTGAGTTAAGTTACATATTTATAACTAGTTTAAGAGATCAAGAAATGAATATATAATACAAAGGTGACACATTTCTACTTGTATATATTCTTAATATCATGAGGCGAGGGATAAACACAAGTGGTGCAATTACATCACTAAATGGATCGTGTTTAGTTCAAGTGGAACAAGACATCTATACTAATTGGGTAACTATAATGTGTAGCTAGATACCACGTATAGTTTATGGTATTAAGTGTTTAATGTCATTGTCAATCTAGCTTGGATCCTCCTATAGGTAACACAACAAAACTGAGAAACGAGAAGCTTGATTTTTGAGTTCGTATGATGTGTCGAGTTTCATGAGAAATGTGACACATGTGGTGAATCAATAAAATCAATATGTCATGAAAATTGACATAATTAGAATCATGAATAAATTCATATAAGATGTATATATTATGGGGTGTAATAGTTTAACATTACCTAAGATAATGTATTACATGAGATATGAATTAGCTAAAATCTCAAAAGATCAAATTTTGTTGGATGCAAATCCAAAATTTGACAAAGGCAAAATCAGAGTCAAAAAGGTCGACCGGTTTCTTCGGAACGGTAGACCAGACAAGGATCGGATGCACCAGTGGTCGACCGTAATTATAAGGACGTGTCTTGATAATTGGATCGGTCGACCGGCGTAGTACGTGGTCGACTGAAATTTCCAGGAGAAATCTTGGTTATGAAAAGATCGACCAATATAGTGAAACGGTCGACCAAAAATACCAGGAGAAATTTTGGTGAGTAAACGGTTGACCGGAGTGAGACGTGGTTCGACCGAATTTTTTCAGGGACATTTTGTCTTACACATTCGGTCGACCGACAAGCTCTCGGTCCGACCGAACCTGTAAAATCTTAACTAATCGGTCGATCGTTTGTAATTTTGGTCGACCGTTTGGAATGATTCTGCCTTGAATTATTCAGATAATAATGTTGATCATGGAGCAGATTTAGTCCAATTATGGTCAAACGGTTTTGAGGATGTGATTAATAGCATATCATGCATCATATTCATGCTATATATCCTTTATTTTACGTATTCGCATTCTTTCTCTACCCCCCGAGGGGATTAGTTTTATTGCTTATTTTCAGATTTCTTTTGCATTGTAGTGTAGTTTCCATCACATCTCTCTCTTCTTCTCCCCCACTCGTGTATCGTGAATCTGACTCACACGCACTCCCTGTGGACCGACCCGTATTTTCCACCGCTTCAACGTGGCTGTGCACTTACGATATTTTAACTGATTCAATCAAGTTTTTGGTGCCGTTTCTGTGGAGCGTCGTTTTCGTAGTCGAGTTCACCATTTCGATGAGGTTTTTCCTTTGATTTTTGTTTGTTTTTTCTGTTTGGTGACTAGAAGAGGCCACAAGTGGACAGTGGGATCTAATGGAGCGTGGGAGCACTATGGTGAAGACTGGGGACCAGAATCCCCTGACAATCCGCCTGTAGTGGATTTGAATCCGCCACTGGCGGCTCTGGTGAGCGAGTTTGGATTTCTGTTTTTACAGTAGCTTCCTTCCCTATATCTAGTTGTTTTATGTCATTGTTGATGTCATGCATGCTCTGTTATAGTGATTAAAATTAATTTGGCTTGCATGACCCCTTGTTAAGACAACTTGGATCACCAAACTCAAAGCAAAAGATTAGACTTTTTGCCATCTAGGTCATGCTTCATTTGTAGACCATGCACGCATTTGTCTTTTCTTTTCTTTACATTCTTGTTGTCGATTGCTGGCGTGACGTACGTGCACCCGATCTCTCATTCGCGCATGTTTAGATCATGCGTTAGTAAGTAAGGTGCATTCAAACAAGGGTAAGGTGAGTGCTTGTTTGGTGAGTTGCTTGCTAGCTTAAGCTTTCAAAACATCCTTAAGGGCACCACCTATAGTCTTCAAATAAGGCGGGGGATTTCATCACCCTTCCTTAGACCCAAAAACCACACACAAGTGAAGCCCTAAATCTAAAATCAAGTAGACATTGGCCCTAGGACTCGGGCGCATTAGGAGAGTGATCCGGTCACAGCCGACATGGCCTGATCGACGTTGCCCACTTTGTCGATAGTAGGAGAGACGAGATCTCTGGATCTTGGCTCACTTGCTAGGCTTTGTGGTCTTCGTCGTAGGGAGGTGAGGCGTGTTGAGGTTGTGTGACCTCGCAGTTAGGCGTCGTCTAGCTGTAAGGACCTTTAGTGACCTTAGGCTTGTTTGAGTCGTGTTTGCTAGACTCGGCTTCTAGCATCACCTTTTACCCACGCTAGTTTGGTTATTCTTCCCTTCTCATCTGAGTCATCTTCTTCTCACTACCTACGTTCTAGTCTCCTCCCCTTTACACTATTTGTTAGCATTTTTGGGTCGAGTCAAGCACTTTTTGCGAGCTTGGCCTCGTGGTGGTAAGAGTGGTCGACTCGAGAGTTCTTTGGAGAGATGGATGGTTACATGGGCGGCCATCCATATCATTTTTGGGACCAGGACTATTCCCCTGGTACTCTAGACCCGTGCATCTTGGGGTGCCAGAGATAGACACCATGTACGGTTGGGACAATCTTAATTGTGTGGCTGAGCAATCTTGAGATTGAGGTAATATGAGAGAGGCACCCACTGCTAGACCATCATCTAGTTATGTCGGATCATATGTTGGTCAACAAACTCACACATTACAAGAACCTTTGGCCTCTTTCATGCATGTGGTAGATGACGTGTGTGAACCGGTAGCTCCAGTAGTTGTACTGTGTGAATATTGCGGGTTGAGTGGTCATGTTTTTGGGGAATGTCCTTATCCCCAGAGCCTGAATATGAGCATACATTTTCCCAAAATGCTCAATATGACCTTTACACCTCCACATACAACCCGAGAGGGATAGATTGGTACGCGGATGGCAAAGGATAAAATCCAATACCGAGTGGGAGTCGAGACAAAAAATCGGTTTTTCACCGATCCTTGGTGTGGGCATCCATTATTATCCTCGCCAGGAGGAGAGCGACTCCAGTACGACATGGGGATGCCAAGGGATACTATGGTATCATATTTCATTCATGAGAGGGCTTGGATCCTCCCCGAGCCGAGGTCTCTAGAGATGGTGGTAATATGGCCTAGGATTTTGCAAACTCAAATCCACGGGGGACGAGATACTCCTATTGGAGAAGGAGCAAAGAGTGTTGTTTTTTCAGCAAAGGAAGCATGGAGTTGGGTGGTACCTCGACAAAGGAAAGTGAGCTGGACTGATATGGTTTGGCACAAAATCACATACCAAAGCATGCACTTACGCTTTCGAGAGCTATGCGAGGACGGTTGGTCATTAAGGCTTTCAAGCGAGCTAGGGGATCAAACCACGACCCTCTTTGTGTATTATGTGTGGAACGAGATGAGGATATGGCACACCTATTCTAGGAATGCAACTTCTCCCGACAAGTTTGGGTACAAATCTTGGGAATACTATGGCTGGATACTAGCATCAATCTTACTCTTGATGCGGAGGTGAAGATATTGCAAATGATGCGAGGGTCAAAGCTGCAACAGGTTGCCACAAGACTTGCTCTTGCAGCAACCATCTACGAGTGCTGGCAAGAGCGCAATAGGAGGATATTCGAGAACGAGAAACGGCAACCCGAGGACGTGGGCACTCTTATAAAGGACGTGGTACATATGATGGGCACCCGGATTCAGGAACTTAGAGACGATTCTTAGGCATTGAGATTGTATGAGAGTAGTTGGGGCTAGCTGAAATACCACTAGGGTGGTGAGTTAAATGTTGGTTATAGGTAAATTCTAGTTATGTACCGAGCATGACTCGAGGGCTGTAATAGATAACATTTTTGTAGGTTGTATATGATTACATACATCAATACAATAGAGGCTATGCCTCCCTTTTGCTTTGCAAAAAAAGAGAGGGATGGATTTGTGGGGAGACAATTCTTATTCACATTCTTATACATCATTCCCACCCCAGTATCCTCCTTCCGAATACCCAGGATTCTACCAACACCCCACTACCAATCATTGGACTCATTCTCAGCCCATCAACACCCAACCCATCCATTTCCTAAATTCTGGCATGAACCTCACAGTTGACCCCAAACTTGATTCTATGAACAAACTCTCCAAACGTTCATGGAAACTACTCAACATTTATTGAAGTCCAACTTGAATTCCTTGCAAACTATGAAAATGCAAGTTAGTCAAATGACACACAATTGTGTAAGCGTGAGGATGGTAACCTTTTTTGTCAACATTAGGATTTATCTTCTGATATCGAACCAACATTACATCCACAAATTCAAAGCACAATCCTTCCAAGTTAAACTCCTAGTCTGTTTGAGGGACTTGGGGTTTCAATTCACGATCACTTGGTGGAGGATTCGATTAAAATCGAGAATAGCATGGACCAGTTTCATTATGAGTTGGCACAAGATTGTGCTTTACCTTTTTGTCCTGTGGCCCTTGAGCCACATGATCTTGTTGTCGTGCCTCTTAAGGACTCACCTATGGTGGAGCAAGATCTCCTAGTACCCTTAATTTCATACGACCTAATGAGAGTTTGTCTCTCACTATTGTTCCTGATCATCTTGGAAATGATGGGACGTCAAACAATTACATCGCCAATGAGGGTATTGGGAGTGCCTTAGAGGATACCTTGGGTAAGAGACCCACCTTCGATTTTCCTGGTGAGTCCGACATGCATAATGAGGTTCTTGACCTCGTTTCGACCCACCTGCCTGTTGGTTGGAGAGTTTGGATTGACAATTATAACATCAATTCCGCAACAGGAGAAACTCTTCTTCTGTTGCACAATAGGTCTCAAACTCTTGAGAGGTTCAAGCTCTTTCAGTTTGAGCCTTGGAATGAGCGCCTTTGCGTCTAATTCATGAACCTCTCCTTTCATTTTGTGCTCTTTGTGAGGGCCCCCACGCATGAGCTTTCTGGCCCCGCGTGATGTCATGTTTCCCATTCTAAGTGCATTGACCTACTTTTGAGGTTCCTATTTGATGTCCTTTGATAAATAAAGATGAGAACTTATTGTTGTGCATAGTTATTTAAAAAAAACAAAAAAAGAAACACCAAAAAAACAAGTAAAAAAAGAGACAAAAGAATCCATAAGTGAGCATAGCTTGTTGTGGGCCCCAACCCTTGTGTATTTGGGTTCCATTTCATTCACGTATTTTCTCCCTTCTTAAGTATCTCACAAGTTTTGAGGAAAATTTGGGTTTGTGTTCATCAACATGACCATGAAACTTTCCTTGTGCTTCAAAGTTGGTTGAGATCTTCACTTTTTCATGCAAAATTCATGTAGTATTATGCTCACATTCATTGAGGACAATGCTGAAGTAAGTGTGGGGTGTTTTATCATATGTACATAGTCGAGTCTCTCTCCTTTTGTTTTGTTTTCGTTTGTTTGTATTGTTAGGGTCATGTTAGTGTGATCCATTTAATATCGATATATCTGCTTACCATGATCCTTGGGTGACTTGTCCTCTTTTGCTTGCCTAGTGCTTTAAAATTTTCTTTTCTTTCAAAAAATTTCATGTGTTTGCGAAAGAAAATGTTTTGTGGGTTTTGCGTGTGTTTAGCATGTGCAAAACCGTTGAGAGGCAAAGTAAAAAAGAAAGCTCCCAAAATTGTCTTGAACTTGATACATTATGATATCTAGTATAACGACTTTTGGCCTTATCTAGTCGTTTGGATGCACCGTGGATTTCTCTCGGGGAAGAGTAATCATAGGGTTTCAATACTTAAATAAATAAAGAAGTCCACCCTGAACCAACTGAGTTGAATAATTCGTATATGTTAATATAAGGAAGTTTGTTGTAGTCAAGGACCCTTAAGCTCCTGTTGTGAGATATTAAGTGTAGGGGTTTTTGTTCATGTATAAATAAGAAATAAGTGAGTAGGTGTTCTTTTTTTTTACAAAGCAAAATGGAGGCAGAGCCTCAAAATTTTGTTAAGTATGTAAACTATGATTTACAACCTAAAAAAATCGAGCGAAAGAAAATAAAGGTCGCGGGATCATGCCACATACATGCCCAGCCACACATCACCGTCTTAACATTCATGAGACCAAGTCTCATTTACAAGAGTTCCCTATGACTCTATTGCCACACCTAAAATTGTGATCTCCTTATCTCCATGTTTCAACAAACACCCCAAGCGCTATCGGGTCCTCAGAAATCGCCTTCATCTTGGATCCCATAATCCATACTGTGTCTTTAACCAAACATACAATATCTTCCGCTCGCTTTTGCTGTTGGTCAAATATCCTTCTATTCCGCTCCGGCCAACACTCGTAGATAACTGCACTAAAAACCAGCTTCAAGGTTGTCATGTGGACTCAGCCACCCTTCATACATTGTATGCGAGTGGCTTCCTCCACAAGTGTGGTCTGAATTTCAGTACCTAAGTGCATTATTTGCAGCACTTGCTTCCAAGTCTCCTTTGTGAATGGGCATCCCAAAAACAGGTGACACATATCCTCCTCTCCATCATTACACAATGCACATGTCAGCCCATGATGTGCTCCTCGATCTTGCATTAATTTCTTAGTCATCAACCGACCACGTAGCGTACGCCAAGCAGCCATGGCATGTTTAGGGACGTTGTGCTTGTGCCAAACCAACCGACTCCATCCCAAAGTTTCCTTCCTTGGTGCCACCCATGCCGACACCTCCTTAGACAATACTTCCTTCGTAGCTCCCACTTGTGTGGGCCTATCTTGTCCTCCATGTATCTGTATTTCCAGAATCTCTGACCAAAGTTCCATCATTTTCAACGATCGTGGAATAGGGAGGCTCCATGCTCCATTGCAAATGTAATGGGCAACAAGCGTATCTTTGGGCATACCGATATCATAATGCAACCTTGCTCCCCACTGCTCACTCAGAATAGGTGGTCCACACCATGGGTCAAGGAAAAACCGTATGTTATTGACATCTCCCACCGGGTAGTGAATGTGTTCTTGGGCTATGTTGCGGATGTTCGGGATTCCATGCCATGCCCATGAGCATACCGAAAGTGGGCGTGTGGACCATATTGTGCTTCTGCGTAAATACTTCTGACGGATGCATCTGACCCACAAAGACTCGTCATCGGCCAATACCAACCACAAGAGGCGTAGTAGTCCAGCAGCATTCCAGTCAGTTAACCGTCGTAGACCCAACACACCCTCTCTTTTAGGCACACAGATGTCCTTCCATGCTTCCGCCACCCAATTCCTCCCCCCCCCCCCCCACATAAGCTGAGACATAATGCTCCCCACCTCCTTCAGCATCGATCAAGGAATGAGGAACGCTGACGTCTAGTAGATGTTGAATGAAACCAAGACACTCTGCACCAACTCCACCTGGCCAGCCATGGAAAGATGGCTTCATTTCCACGTGCTGAGCTTTGCTCTAACCTTTGTACCAGCCCAGCACAATGCTGCCTCCCAAGGCATGAGGTAAAGAATGGTAACCCCAGATATGTCACCGAAAATTCTACCATTTCCATTCCAGATATAACCGGTGCATCACGCCAAGCCAACCTCACGCTCGCTAGGCATTGTTGAGCTTCGCCCACCTTGTTTTCAACATTTTCATATTGCTCACTCCAAGATTTAAGGGCTTGTTTGACCATGTTCAGCTTTTCAACAACCCGGTACAAAGGCTTCCCATGAATATATCCGGCCCACGCCTTACGAACCACATCCGCGTAGGTATTGTGCTCAGTCCAGAAATTCACAAATCGGAACATCCACTTCTTCCACATGCCTGCTGTTGTTGTAGTCATGGTGAGTCGCGCATGGTCACTACGCTCCATTTCCCCCACTACATAAAATGAGTCCGGATACGCTTCTAGCCAGGAATGGGACAACAACATCCTGTCAATTCTGGTTTCAATACACACATCACCATGGGAGGAGTTGGACCATGTGAACTCGCTACCTCCGGATGACGCCTCCATTAATTGCAACCTATCGATACACCCATTAAACTCCTCCATCGTTGTCCAATTAAACCCTAAACCCCTTTCTTCTCATGGCAATGCCTAATACAATTAAAGCCACCACACACCCGCCACGGTATTGCATTGTTGGGCTGCACAAGCCCGAAATCAGCCCACAATTTGCGTCTCTCTAGATATCCGTTTGCACCGTAGATAGCCGTGATGGCCACATCCAACCCACTTCCTCGCACAACCCCTTCTAAATCTAAGAGTTGTGGTGTTTCAAATTTTACCTGAAGATCTACCGTCTGCGCATTCCATAACACGAGGATTCGGCCTGAGCCAACAATCATGTCATTTGCTGCCCAACTATGTGGCCATATAGCTTTCCGGAACCTCTCAAGCTTCTTAAGCTTAACTTTGTGTTCAACGAGGCAAACGATATCAGCTTTGGCCTCCCTTATTCGTCCCCTTATCATGAGTACGCGACCAGGGAGATTTTCTCCGCGCACATCCATGCAAAAATATTCATGGCTTCGGAATTGGGGAGCTAGTCCCCTTACTTCCACATTTGATTCGCTGCTGCTCAAGCATCAATGACACTTTTTTTGCTATCCCTTGTGGTGCACAATCCTTTGTTGGGTATGGAGTAGCTAGCCCCTCTTCTTCTTCACCTGAAGCTTCCTTGGTGGTTCCTTCATTGCTTGGAGGATTTGGTTCCTCCTCTATCTCAGAAAACACAACATTCTCTGGACACGAACAACACCCCGAAGCGCCCAGCCCTCGAGCCTCCATAACCGTGTGGTATATTTTTATCCAAGCTGATTTGCCCGGGTTACCTCACAACCCTCCAAGTTTCTCTATTCCTGGACCCCAATTTTCCCCCCTCATTAGCGTGGAGCACATCTCCCCTTGGCACCAACACATGTTGCATCTTACCACATGGCAAGCTAAGACTCACTCCTTTATATATACTTCTTCTCTTTCCACATGGTGTGCCATGGTTTGCCTCTTCATCTCTAGCCACAAGGCCTGGATAATCCCCAGCAAATTCCACTCCATTCGTATGAAGCATCCCTCCCATGTCTCCAGTCACACACACCTCCTTTCTACATGGAAAGTTGGGATTAGTTTCCTTTCTTTGGTAGCAGCTTTGCCAATTGGGTTCTCCTGATTTGCCTCCTCCTCCTCCCCCCCATTGGAGCATTTTGGACAATAACACCAGAAACACCTTCTTCCTCTCTAATTGGTGCAGCAGGAAGACATGCTATACTTTTTTTTGCCTTTTGTCCCCCTGCTGTTTGGCATGTAGTGTCTACCACCGTTCCTGTTCCCGTTCCAGCCACCATTGTTGCTGAACCTTCACCCTATTCGTTATGCTCATGTTCGTGCTCCCCATCCTCCTCTTCCCCAGCCTCCAAACTTGCACTCTCAGACCTGCACTTCTAGCCACTCAAGCAGACATCGTCCTATCACGCACGACTCTTATCACTGGGGAAATGAGGTCCGAGGGAATTAGTGCATGGTGATTTTGAGTCATCTGACTTGGGATGCACCGACCGAACTCCCAATACACGGGTCATAGGGATCGCCATATGTGGAGATTTGGGGAAGGGTGTACGTGATAGTGTAAGTCCTAATAGGCAATGACGCACGAAACCTGACTTGGGATGCACCGACCGAAATCCCATTACACGGGTAGTAGGGATCGCCATATATGGAGATTTGGGGAAGGGTGTACGTGATAGTGAGTAGGTGTTCTCTCTTCTCGCACGATTCCTATCACTCGGGAAATTAGGTCCGAGGGGACTTAGCACATGGTGCTTTCGAGTCATCTGACTTGGGTTGCACCGACCGAACTCCCATTACACGGGTGGTAGGGATCGCCATATGTGGAAATTTGGGGAAGGGTGTATGATTGACATCATGTCAAGCTTATATTTGTATGTTATATCCATTATCTTACACCTAAACAATGCTACGTGATGAGTTTTATGTTTGAATTTCAGAAATAAATAGGTTTGAAGAGATGAAGCATAAAAGGACCCAAAAGCAGGGAAAAAGGACTTAATTGTGAGACCTGAGGACTAAGATGCAAGGGAGAAGGACCTGAACGTAAGACCAAAGGGCCAAATAGCAAAACAGAAAACTCCACACCATCATGGGCAGTATTTTGGCAATTTTATTCGGGTCGGAGCTCCAACAAGCGAAGTATATGCATCAAAGACCAAAACAAACATCCAGAAAAGCGCAAAATAAAATCCAGCGTGATTCAGACCATATAGACCGCCATTTGGCGGTCCAAGACCGCGAATTGGCGGTCTGTTTTGGCACAAATCCGCTAAGATTTTGGTGGGTCGCGTATTAGTGTATTTAGTCCATTTCTGGTATTTGTTTAGTCCCACATCGGGGGATTGTCCCGGATTGCCTTTTTCTTTGGCTATAAATAGAACTCTTCACCTTCTGTTGTAAACTACCCATTGCTTGGTGGCATTCTCTCTACTAAGGAGTAAGCTTTGAAGCAAAACTCAAGGTGGAGAAGAATGCTACCTTCAATGTGAGTCATTGTTAATAAAATAATTGTTCTAGTTTCTTTTAATCTTGTCTTTTAATCTTGTCTTTTAATTTGTGCATGTTTCTTTTGTTTATGTTTCTTTCAATTAGCGTGTTTGATGTTCCTTTCTTGCTTAGTTAAATTTCCTTTCAGTATAATGTCGATTTTTGTTAATGTAGGTAGTGTAATGATTAGTGAGTAGTTTCATCCCCATTTGGGGAGTGGAGAAATATGTGATATGATCATGTAGTGTATTAGGTGTGTGTTATCTTAATCCCTTGAGCCTTATATGATTTCCATAACCATCTAATGAGATTTCACTCTTATCTTTGATATGCTAATGCTCTTGAATGAAGCTTAGCCTATGCTTAGATTAGTGGACCTATTTTATGGGGAATGATAAGGTGAGGATATGGATGGAATTAATACTGGAAACACAATTTGTAGTGTATGTACTCTTGTTGCCTTTACCTTGGTTAATGTCTTGTATGTTTTAATGATATTGGGTTATCTTATTTCATGTGGAGGCATAGTAGGGTCTAGTCTTTATACAAGAGTTCATTTCGCTTCATTCCAATTATTGTCTTGTATGTTTTAATGATATGATCTTATCTTATTTCATGTGGAGGCAAAGTTGGATTTAGTTTTATGATTTCATGCACTACATGTTTTGATGAGCATAATTGAACACACACACACACACATCTTTATATTCACATTATTTCTCTCCCCCCTTTGGGGTTAGTTTTATTGCTTATTGTCCATTTCCTTTTGTATCTTAGTGTAGTTTAGTGTAGTCAATCTTTCTCTCCTTTCTTTCCCACTCGCCTTTGCACAAACCAATAGTCGACACACCTCCCCGTGGATCGGCCCGTATTTGCCACTGCTTCAACGCGGTCGTGCACTCGCGGTTTAATATAAAACGAACCAATAAGCAATGATGCACGAAACCTGACCCAGGAAGAATCAATCACCAACTAGACAAAAATAAAATGAAAAAAGTGACCAAAAAGAAAAATAAAATAAAATAAAAATTGTAATGGAAATAAGAGCATTAATGGACTTTACACTTTGTATCACTTAAGGATGATAAAGTTGTCCATGTCTTTCACTTAACTCCTTAATTAACTTGCACGAATTATTCATTAGGCTAGGTGTGTGGACAAGATACATATATAGAGTCTGCCTGTAGGATTACCGTGTCCAATGATCGACATAATTATGTCCAACAAGTTGTGTGGCTAGATAGAATAATGCATCAATGTTCGGATTTTGTGGGTATATCTGCTAAAAACCCTCAGGAGACACCACTCCTCCTTGGCGACATGGAGGTTTAATGACATGTTGCACATACTAAGTGCAATTGTGATTCCTACGAAAGTGAGTTAGCATTTCCCTGTTTTTTGCATGTTTCACTTTTCTTCATTTTTTTCTTTCTTTGTTTTGCTTGTGACTAGCAAAAGGTAAGTGTGGGGGTATTTGATTAGTAGCATATCATGCATCATATTCATGCTATATATCCTTTATTTTACCCCAATATTGTGCTACTCGAGTTGTTGTTTGTAGTATTTCAGGAGTTAGGTAATAAAGAAAAGGAAGTGAGCAACAATGACCTAAATATAACAAGTATGGACTGATTTGGAAGGTCTGGACCTATTTGTAATGCACAAGGACTGGATCGCAAATCAGGAAGGACCCATGTGCAAACCCGGAGCGACCTGATTGTGAAATGCAAAATAGGGTGACAAAATGACTTGAATCACATCACTGTTTCGTCAATTAAAGTCAAAGTGATTCGAGCCAACAGACCAGGACTTCACCCCACGTGCCAATTGAAGAAAAAAAGCAACACACAAAATTTCAACCTGATCGGAGCCATTGGATCCACCATTGGCGAATCAAAATGGTCTAAATGGTCTCCAATTGTCGTTGCGATTCGGGTTTTCGGGTCAGAGCATTCCTGGGCTATGAGATGTGATTTAGAGCCGTCCGATTATTCCCAGATTAATCCTAACCATGTATTAGTCTATATGTACCATTGTAATCCCTCCTCTCCACCTCTTCTTCCTCCTTCCCCATTAGAGTAGGTCTTAGTTTCCTATTTTAGTAGTGTAATAAGGGGGTTGGAGATGAGCAAACTTTGTATTTTTATTTCTTAATCTACTTTAGTTTTTGTTCTTTATGTTGATGTTTTCCATTTTATGCAATTTCCTTTGTGTTTGATGCTTGTTTAATCTAGTCTTCTACATTTCTTTCATGGATTTATGTTCTTTTCATGTTTTCTTTAGTGTAGAGATGAGTAGAGAGTGTTCTATCCCATTGGGGGTGGAGAAGAAGGTGATTTGATCATGTGATGGATTAATGTGTGTGTCAATCTTAATTCTTTGAGCCTTACATGATTTCCATAACCATCTAATGAGATTTCACTCTTATCTTTGATGTGCTAATGCTCTTGAATGAAGGTTAGCACATACCTAGATTAATGAGCCTATTTTATGGGGAATGATGAAGTTAGGATAAGGATGGAGTGGAAGAAGGAATTAAGGCATGTGCTCATGTTGGCTTTATCCAAATTAATGTCTTGTATGTTTTAATGATTGTATTAAATCGTATTTCATGTGGACACATAGCTGGATTTGAGTCATGATGCATGTGAACATATTAACTTCATTTCAATTATTGTTTTCTATGTTTTAATGATAATGTCTTATCTTATTTCATGTGGAGGCAAAGTTGGAATTGAGTTTTATGGATTTGACGTATGACATGTTTTGATGAGCACATTTGAACAGACGCACACAACACACATTTTCGTATTCATATTCTTTCTCTACCCCCGAGCGGATTAGTTTTATTGCTTATTTTCTGATTTCTTTTTCATTGTAGTGTAGTTTCACTCACAACTCTCTCCTTCTCCCTGACTCAAGTATCGTGAATCCGACTCACGCGCTCCCTGTGGACCGACCCGTATTTGCCACCGTTCCAACGTAGTCGTGCACTTGCGGTATTTTAACTGATTCAATCAAGTTTTGAGGATGATTATGTGGCAAATTGTGACTGGTCTAGGAGAGAGAAATGCAAGGGATCATGGCTTGAGAATAGTTCATGATGTGGGTGATTTGGACGCTATAAATTATTGCTCTCACCTATTTGTCCTAGTGTGTTAATACAAAATTCTCTCTCTCCCTAATCTCCCTACTAATCTATCCAAATTTCTCTTAATTAGTTAGAGCTTTTGGAGATTTATTCTCGTGGAGCTTTAGAGGGGTTATTAGCTAGATTCTAAGCTTGATTTAGAGATTGAATTGGCTAGCTCCTTTCTCTAATCTTGTTTAGAGTTTGATGAACAGTTGGAGGCGGATCAGTGGACGATTCGAGGAGCGGCGCAATTCCAGATCTTCATAAAGGTTTTAGAGAACCTTTGGGTATGATCTTCTCTTCTTTGTTTGTTTTAATAAACATAAATCGATCATGTATGCATGCATTAAACAGAAAACTATGTACATGAAATCAATGAAAATATGAAATCGATCATGTATACATGTATTAAAATTTTAAAATATATACATACATAGTGACATGAAATCCTACAAAGGATGGGTCACACAAATTCATTTCCAACGTCTACTATGTGTCAGAGATGAAGGCTAACATTCTTAGCATGGGGCACTCTTGGAAAGAAGCTAGTTGGTTTTTATGAAAAACCGACACCTCTAGTTGAGAGGACAAGATGAGCGATTGATTACCAAGGTAGAAATAACGAAGAACCGTACGTTAAAATTGAATCTAATGTGTGTTAGTGGTGTGAAAAGTGAAGGAAAGTGATATTCAAAGTCAACAAGAAAGAAGAGGAAAACAGAATACAGCAGAAAGCATATTCTATTTGACTGAATTCTGTTGTTTGTGCATGTTTGGAAAGTGACAGAAAGTGGAATTCCAGTTCTTTGGATAGCAAAAGCGCTCGACGGAACTAGTTTCGGTCATCTGAACTGATCATTTCAATTACGAACCTATATTGTCCACCAAACTAATTTTGGTCGTCCGAACTAATCATTTCAGTTACGAATTTTGATGGACCAAAATTTGTTCAGTCATCCATTCTAGTTGTTTTGGTTGACCGACTGGTTGATGGTCGACCAAAAAAATCACTTTCCGTGACTTTCCGATCTCAAAGTGACGGAAAATTCAAAGAAAATTTTATACATGCCACGGAATCCGACGAAATCCATCAAATTTGCACAAACAACCCCCTTTCCAGAGTCAACCGGAATTCAGATTCGGTTTCTGTTAGATTCCCTTGGCATCCAAGTGCGCAAACCCCCCTTAAAGGCAATCATTGAGGAAGGCGATTGGTTGTGACACATGCGTTATGGACATGTGAATCTTGGAGTGCTTCGAGAGATGGCAAGCAAAAAGATGGTGCATGTGCTGCCATTAATCAAGTCTTTCGAGAGCTATTGTGAGGGATGTATGGTTTGAAATATCCAAGAAAGAGTTTCCCAAACGAGGCACAATATAGAGCAAAGAAAGTGCTCGAATGGTGCATACCGACATATGTGGACTATCACTCCTAGTTCTCTTGGTGAGAATCGTTACTTCTTCACCTTTATTGACAATTATTCTTGCAAGACTTGGATGTATCTCTTGAAAGAAAATTCGGAAGCATTTGGATCATTCAAGAGTTTCAAGCCACTTGTGGAGAAGCAAAGTGGATGCTACATCAAAGTTTTGAGATCGGATCGAGGAGGAGAATTCACCTCAACCGACTTCAACAATTTTTGTATGGAGCATGGCATAGATTGCCACTTAACAACCTCTGATTCACCACAAAAAAATGGAGTGGAAAAGCGAAAAAAATAGGACCATTCTAGACATGGTTCGAAGCATGCTAAAGAGTAAAGAAATGCCAAAGTTTTTGTAGGCAGAGATGGTTGCTTGCGCAGTCTACCTCCTCAACTATTGCAAGACTAGCAGCTTCGAAGACATGACACCACAAGAAGCATGGAGTGGATACAAGCCCACAGTGACATATCTAAAGGTGTTTGGTAGCATGGCATATGCACATGTACCAAAGGAGAGAAGGGTGACGCTTGATGATAGAAGCACCAAATTCATTTTTGTTGGTTACAATGAGAGGTCAAAAGCCTATCACATTCTATTAACCTTCCTTAAAAACTAATTTATCATTCTTATTGTTTATTTTAACTTCTATTTTATGGGCTTTCTATAAAATATATATAATTCTACGTATGTTTATTTTCAAACAAACACAAGTTGAAAAAAGAGTTCATGACATTCTGAAAGTAATAAGCGAATCCCAGAAAAAATATAATGTTACACGCACATTTCATATGCTCCTAAAGAAGCCATTTATTCGATAATCCCACAATACTTACTCTCCCTATATGGGATGATTATAAACCATGAAGCGAAATTGATAATTATTTCCATAGACAATGTGAAGTTTAATAAGGATGCTCCTTCCCAAATGTTTTGCGCAAAATGGCTGATTAATAGCGCATATTATACATTGCATTCATGCTATATTTCTTTTATTTTACCCCCAATTTGTGCAACTCAAGTTTTTGTATGATGTGTTTCGGGTTTTAAGTCGTAAAGAAGAGAAATGAAGAGAAAATGACCTAAATGCAAGAAGAAATGACCTTATTGAAACATCTTAGACCTGTTTGTCATGCTCAGGTACCCATCTGCAATTCAGGAAGGACCCAGATGAGACCCGAAGAGACCTGAGCGTAGGGAAAACATTTCTAGGGAAAAATCTCTCATTATCATTATCATTATCTTGAGAAGTATTTGGTGAATTAAGAACAAACGGGCTCGAACCAGCAGGGCAGGAGTGCACTCTATGTGTCAAATAGAAAACTTAAGCTTCTAGGAGAATTTGGGGCGGATCGGAACCAAAACATCCACCCGTGGAGGATTTTGATCCGTTAATGGCCGATTATTTTGGTCGAAATCCCCCTAAATTTCTATCGTGGTTCGAACGTATTTATTTGGGTGCATTATAATAAAGAAATCAATTACAATCGTCAGATTGTTTCCAGATTCATCTACACCACTCTTTCATCTGTAAATAGCAATATTTCTCCTTCCTTTCTCCTTGTTCTCCACCTCCACCATTAGAATAGCTTAGGTTTTACCTATTTGGCTGCAAGAATAACGAGGTGGTTGGAGCTTGTAAAGTAGTATTTTCTTTAATCTAATGGTAGAATCTTTTTCCTCTTGTCATTAACTTTCTTTCTATCCAACTAGTTTTTGATTTTGTAGGTTAGTTTTCTAGTTATAGTTTATGCCATGTTTACGAAAGGAATGTGTTCTGAAAGTATTCTTTTATATGTCAATTATTATGAATTGAATGTGCAAACATTTTGTTCCTTGATTAATGTATTCGTCTTTTGGAAGTGTTAAGGAAGAGGCTCTTGGTCCTTAACCGTAGAGCTGTAAAAGATAAAGGTTTACATAAATCAAAAGTTATTCACAATCATGGTAATTAACAAGGTGCATTAATTACCGATATAAGATTGTCTTGTTGGTTAAAGAGTATTGTATCTCTACAAATATTTAACGACACGAGTATATAAAAGAGGAAAATGGTTACTTTTATCTATTGAATAGACCTAGAAAGCGAAATATTATGGAATTGTGTTATGTGTCATTAATGTTTCATTATGTCTTGAATCCAAAGATATGAGACTTATGTCTTTTCACATAGAAAGTGCTTAATTTGATTATTGTCAAGAGTTGTCAATGAGTTAGTAATAACGTCATTAGTTTTTTAAACATGACTTATGTAGGAAAAGATAGTTCGTCAAAAGATTATCATTGCCCTGCTTTACCTGAGTGATGATTTTAGTAGGCCCCTTGATAAAGTAAAATTATAATGTGCACAATGTGGCTTATGTATAGTCACATATTTATAATTACCTTAAGAGATCAAGAAATGAATATAGACGACAAAGATAACACATCTAATTTGTATAATATTCTTAATATCATGAGGCATGGGATAAACACAAGTGATGTGTTTTACATCACTAAATGGATCGTGTTTAGTTTGAGTGAACAAGACATCTTTGTTATTTGGGTAATTATAATGTGTAGCTAGATACTGCTAATAGTTTATGATATTGAATATTTAATGTCATTGCCAAAATAACTTAGATCCTCCTACAGGTCACACCACAAAACTGGGAAACAAGATATGTAATTTTATATTTTATATGATGTATTAAGTTTCACGCGTTATGAAATAATATACATGTGATAAAATAATAAAATCAATATGTCGTGAAAACGACATGGTTAGAATAATAAATAAATTCGTATGCGATATATATATTATGGGGTATAATGTTTTGACATTATATATGATAATATATTATATTATATAATGTGATCCGCAACATTATAACATATGAATTCGCTAAAACCCCAAAGTCCAAATTTTGTTGGATATTAATCCAAAATTTGGTAAAGTCGAAAATAGTGAAAAATGGTCAAATTGTTTGCCCACATTTTTACATATATTAATAAGAGATTTTTTATTGATTAATGACTGGATTTTATCCACATTGGTCAAAGGTAGTTATGAGATGATGATGTCGCAAAATAAACAAGAGATCATGTGCAAAGTGGTTTGCACATGATGTAGTTTATAGGAGAAATAAACATGAGATCATGTGCAATGTGGTTTTGCACGTGATGTGGTTTAGTGGAGAGATTAACAAGGAATCATGTGTAAGTGGTTTGCACATGACGTGGGCTATAGAAAATCCTATAAAAAGGTTTCTCATCCCTTCCTTGAAGAGACTAATACAAAAATTCTGTCTTCTCCTTTTTCTCCATCATTCCATCTGAAAATTATCTTTAATTAATCATTCAAGTTTTTGGCGATTAAATTCTCAGGAGCCTTAAATGGGTTATTAGCTAGATTCTAACATTGAATTAAAGATCGATTGGCTAAATCCTTTCTCTTAAATCTTGTTCAGAGTTTGGTGAACACTTGGAGGTGAAATGATGGACGATTCAACGCGCAACGCAACTCCAGATATTCATAAAGGTTTTAGAGAACCTTTAGGTATGATCTCCATCAATTTATTTTAATATATCTGTAGGTTACATTGTATTAAAATAATATACATGATAATGTACATAAAATCGTTGAAAAATTGGAAAACGATCTTGTATGCATGTATAAAATTTTAAAATTATATGCAAATATAGGGCACAAAATCCTTCAGTTATGTATAATCTCTTGCTTTCCATCCTTATTGTTATGATTAGTGAGTATATCCACCCCCATTTAGGGTGGAGGTGATGTAGATTAATTATGTGATGTGTTAATGATGAGTTCTTCTTATCTTGTGTCATTTCATATGCTTAATGTAGATTTATGCGTGTAACTTGCTAAAACTTGTATTAGATGGGATAATGGCCACAGTAGGTATTTGTCTTATGCTAGATCTAGAGTTTATCTTGTTGCTTTAAATGATCATCTTGTTATGGTAATTAGCTTGTAATGTATGAATGTTTTATTAGTAGAGAATGCATGAATGTATTGAGTTGTATGTATGGTTAATTGATGTCCTAATGTCCACACTAGGTACTTAGTTCATTCTTGAGAACCCAAAGTGCATCTTAACTTCATGTCTAACTATATTAGTCATGTATTCATGTAAATGTAGTTAATGTTAATTAGACTTCACACTAGTTTCTAGTTGATTTCACCTACTTTACACACTTGTGCCTCATGTAATCAAGAACCACTTACACACACCTACACACCTCCACTCCATGAGGGCTTAGTTTAATTGTTGATTAGTTACAATCCAACCCTTCCTCACATGGTATCAATTGTTGGGTGTATGGACACTTGTGCTCACATTAGGGGGGAAATGTGGCTTTGTTTCTTCATTCCATTATATTTTACACATACAACACCTTGCAAACAAAAGACTCTTAGACTTGTTCTAAAGACAACACCTTAACTAGCTATTACAACCACACATAAAAGGAGACCTTAAACACCATTTAAAAACCTTAATCAAGGGGTCATAAACCTACATAACAGCAGCCACAAGACCTTCCATCTCCTTATGCTAATTTAAGTTCAAGTTTTTCAACACTCCTCCTTGAACTTGAAACACCTTCATGCAATATGCCAAGTAGATTATGTAGCTTCTCAAAAAACCGTATGGGCAATAATTTGGTGAAGATATCCACAACATGGTCTTCACATCTCACGTACATTAATTCGACATCTTTCTCCTTTATATGCTCTCTGATAAAATGAAATTGGTGTCAATATGCTTGCTTCTTTCATGATGTACCAGATTCTTGGCTAATTCAATTGCGGATTTACTATCCATGTGCACCTTGGTAGCCTTTTCTTGAGCTAAGTCCAACTCCTCCAATAATTCCCAAAGTCAATTTGCATGACAAACACATGCACTAGCCGCCATATATTAGGCCTCACAAGTAGATAATGAAACGGTCGGTTTCTTCTTGGATGACCATGAGAATGTAGTGTCACCAATATAGAATACAAAGCTAGAGGTGCTCTTTCTATCATCTACATCTCCGCTCCAATCCTTATTTGAGTGCCCGAAGAGAGCTTCTTTGTTATGAAATGTGCCATAAAATAAGCCAAGTTGTAAGGTGCCTTTGATGTAGTGAAAGATTCGCTTGACCGGCATCCAATGCTCCATGGTTGGCTCCTCCATGTAGCGACTCACCAAGTTAACTCCATACAAAATATCCAGTCAAGTGCAAGTTAAGTAACACAAGCACCATATCACATTGTTGAATAAGGTTTCATCAACCAACTCTACTTTTCCATGCTTGGATAATTATAAACCACAAACCACCGGTGTGCTCACGGGGTTGCAATCATCCATCTTGAATCTCCTCAAAACTTCTTCTGTGTAGCTTTCTTAAATCTCCTCACGAGGTTGCTTCTTTCATGATGTACCACCCTGCGTAGCTTTGTTTGAATTCAAGCCCAAGAAAGTTGGACATAAGTCCTAGATCAGTCATCTCAAACTCCTTCATGGTTTGCTTGAACTCTTCAAGCATCATCTCATTATTTCCTCCAAAAATAAGATCATCAACATAAAGAGCTATGATCATGTTGTCTTCACAGCTTGCTTTCGCATAGTGGATGTTCATAAGGACATTGCACGAAACGAAGCTACTTGAAATAAGAATCGATTCGTGTGTTCCACGCCTTCGGAGCCCGTTTAAGGCCATATAATGCCTTCTTTAATTTTCAAACTCTTACTTCCTTGCCTTTCTTCACGTAGTCAGGTGGTTGTTCTATATATACTTCTTCTTCCAAGACACCATTCAAGAATGCTGATTTGACATCCAGTTGATGAATACGCCATCCTCTTTGAGCCGCAAGTGAGTTTAGGAGATGGATTGTCTCCATGTGCGCCACCAGTGCAAACACCTCTTCATAGTCAATACCTGCCTTTTGTTTGTAGCCTTTCGCCACTAACCGCGCCTTGTATTGTTCAACTTCACCTTGAGGTGTCATCTTCTTTTTATACACCCATTTGATGCCAATCGCCTTGTGCCCTTTTGGAAGTGAGACCAACTCCCAAGTCTTATTCTTTTTGAATGGAACGCATCTCCTCACCATTATGGCTCGCCATCTTGCATTTGCCATTGCTTCTTCAAATGGGATGCTCTCACCTTGAGCTAGAAGGCACACCAAGTGAAGTTCACTTGTTGCCTCGTAAAGATCACAAAGGGTTCTAGTTTTTATTGGCCTCCTCTCTTCATCATCAGATGAGATAACAACTTGTTCGGTAGCTCCTACTGTCTCCTCTTTTTGTTCATCATTTTTGGAGGTTGTTAGCATAGGTGATATTGTACTGATACTAATGTAATATAATGTATAGCTCTAGAAATAAATATGTTATCCTTTAGCAAAGTAATGTAAACATTTGTTAGGATTGTTAAATCAAGTTAACTGACTACAAATGGTAGATTGGTGCTGGAAAACGATCTAAGATGGAGGAGATAAGCCACAAGCGCATTTATAGGCAAATTTAATATGTGTTTGCTGAACGACATGACCTCTATCTTTTAGTTGACGAAGAATAATATTTTAAGGATCTGAGTTCTCAAATATTTGCTGATTCAGAAAGAAATAAGTAATCTTATCGATCTGTTGTTGGCCAGGGAACAATTTTGTGTTCCATGCGGTGAGGAAGTTTGTTTTCTGTGCTTGAGTTCACAAATATATAATTGTAAATGAAAAGCAGAAGAAGTCAAGAACAAGATATTAAATTAATTGTTAGTTTTGTGTCTTCAAAATGTGTGTAACCTTCGCCCGATTGGAAATTAGTCAACTGATTATTTCGTGACAGTAAGTTCTGGGTTTTTTGGACTGCTAAAAAATAGTCGCTTAATAACATTTCGGTAGATTGATTTATTCTGAACAAAGACAGTTTGGGTTTTTATTGTTCGGTCAACCAAAACCCTAGTTTCATATGATTGAAAGCTATTTGATTGTCTGATTCACAGATTCCAGAGTCATTTCATCATTTACTAGAACTTTAACTTAGGTTGACCGATTGGCAAACGGGCGACGACAAAACCTACTAAAGCTATTTTGGGTATTCACTCTCTACTATTTAAGTGACCAAAGCTTTAGTGTATATATATATCCCTTTACCCTTTAGGGTTTGGAGTGTGGAAAAACCCACCCAAGTGTGTGTGTCTCCACCAAGTGCAGAAAAACCACCACCAAGTATGGTCTCCTTCCTCCTACAACCTCTATAAAGCCACCAATGGTGGATTACTATATGATGGAACATCTCCTTAGAGCCACCTAATTTGGATTCTGTAGCAGAGGAACTTTGAGAGGTTACAGAAGGCCAATGAAGGTGAGGGATTCTTTCTTATACTTAGCATCCGTGATCTCTATTTTGCTTGAAGATTAGAGACTCATGAGGGATGAGATTGGATTTCAACTTGTGCTCCTTGGAGCTTTATTCTTCTCAATTCTCTCTCATTTTATTGGATTGCTAACCTATACTCTCGTCATTGTATCCTCTTGTATGAAGATTAGATTAGCCATCTTCTTAAGCTTAGGATTCTGTAACCATCTAGAGCCTTGATCTAGTTCGAAGCTATTATCTCCATATTATGTTCTATAGCCTGTATCGCCGTTTATACGATAGTGAAGCTCGATCGTCTCCGCCAATGGTTTTTCCCAAATTGGTTTTCCACATATATATTGGTGTTTGGGTTCATTGCTTGTGGTTTGCTTTGGATTTTTGTTTGAATTGGTACATACATGCTAGGTGTTTCTGCCTTTGCCTAATCTAGCTTTCTCTTTTTCCACACTCGTCGTTGTCACTTCCGCATTATGACTCTCTCACACTAGCTTTCCAATTTCCCTAATTTACATTAATTAATATAAGATATATTAGATGAAACTATAAAACATACAGGGACTTGATCATGAATTGTATAATTGTGTGAGTAATGGAGTTGGTAATGGCATTAATTTACACACTAACCAAAAGAATTTGACTTCCATATTAAAGATTATTATTTAATGGTATATGTAGACCAAACAAGGTGTTAAGAAAACTCACCATATATATCATATAACATGTAAATAACATTGAAACAAATCTTTTCAAATGACATAACTAACAATAACCAAGCAAATGAACTTGGTCAAGATACACGGGTCCATGCTCATGTCAATTGAAAGATTTTATTATAACAAGTAACAAGCAAACATAAACAACTAATTCCGTAAACCAGAACTTAAGATTCAAATCATTTAAGTCACAAGAAAATACAAAATGCTCTTAAGCCTGCAATTCATGACCACCATAATATCGTCAATTTAAGGGAAATCATCATTGCTTCCAGGGTTGTAGCCTGAGTCACTTCCATATGCCCAGCTAACTTCACCAACCTCACTATGAGAACCACCAGCTCCAGATCCAGAGCCACTATGCCACCAATAACCAACGTTGTTTCCACCATCGCCTCCATTTCCATGAGATCCTTCTTTTCCTACAACAGGGGAGTTAAACGGAATGTCACTACGACTTCCCAAATTGTGTCCAGAATTCAATCCTCCCCAATGATCAATGAAATTATCGTTTGATTTATACCCACCAGATCCAAATCTTGTACCACTTCCAAAACCATAACCTGATCCACTCCCACTTCCATAAGCAAATCCCCCACCTCCTCCTCCACCACCACCACTACTACCTTCGCAAATTCCACCCGAGCCACTTTGACTAGATCCTGCTCCACCTCCTCCACCACCAACGCCATTTGTGGAACCACTTGAACTGAAACCATATTCGGATCTTGAAGCAGAACCACACCCATTTCCACTACCACCGCTAGATTGATCTCCACCACCACCACCACCACTTCCATGGCCTTTGGCCTCCGATCCACTTGAACTCGAACCATGTCCCGCGTCTGAACCTGAACCTGAACCTGAACCACTCCCATACCCATTACCACCACTAGATCCTCCACCACCACCACCACCTCCTCCACCACCATCTACCGAGCCACCACTACTAGAACCATGTCCTGAACCCGAACCACTCCCACTACCACTACTAGTTCCTTCACCACCACCACCACTTCCATGTCCTTTAGCCCCTGAACCATTAGAACTTGAATTGTGTCCCGACCCATAACCTGAACCCGTCCCAGTCCCACTTCTACTACCACCACGAGATCCTACTCCACCTTCACCATTACCTCCAGTGCCATCTCCAGAACCACTTGAACTGGAATCATGTCCGTGTCCTAAAACAGAACCACCACCACCTCCACCACCATCTACCGAGCCACCACTACTAGAACCATGTCCTGAACCCGAACCCGAACCACTCCCATTACCACTACTAGTTCCTCCACCACCACCACCACCACCACCACTTCCATGACCTTTTGCCCCCGAACCATTAGAACTTGAACTATGTCCCGACACATAACCTGAACCACTCCCACTTCCACTACCACCACTAGATCCTGCTCCACCTTCACCATGACCTATAACGCCATCTACGGAACCACTTGAACTAGAACCATGTCCAGATCCTAAACCAGAACCGCTCCCACTTCCACTACCACCACTAGACCAACCTCCACCACCCCCACCCCCACTTCCATGGCCTTTGGTCCCCGATCCACTTGAACTTGAACCATGTCCCGCTCCGGAACCAGAACCACTCCCATACCCATTACCACCACTAGATCCTCCACCACCACCTCCTCCTCCACCACCATCTACCGAGCCACCACTACTAGAACCATGTCCTGAACCCGAACCACTCCCATTACCACTACTAGTTCCTCCATCACTACCACCACTTCCATGACCTTTGGCCCCCGAACCATTAGAACTTGAACTATGTCCCGATCCATAACCTGAACCACTCCCACTTCCACCACTAGATCCCGCTCCACCTTCACCATTACCTATAGCGCCATCTTCGGAACCACTTGAACTGGAACCATGTCCGGATCCTAAACCAGAACCACTCCCACTTCCACTTCCACTACCACCACTAGACCAACCTCCAACACCCCCACCCCCACCCCCACTTCCATGTCCTTTGGTCCCCGATCCACTTGAACTTGAACCATGTCCCGCTCCAGAACCTGAACCACTCCCATATCCATTACCACCACTAGATCCTCCACCACCACCTCCTCCTCCACCACCATCTACCGAGCCACCACTACTAGAACCATGTCCTGAACCCGAACCACTCCCATTACCACTACTAGTTCCTCCATTACCACCACCACTTCCATGACCTTTGGCCCCCGAACCATTAGAACTTGAACTATGTCCCGATCCATAACCTGAACCACTCCCACTTCCACCACTAGATCCCGCTCCACCTTCACCATTACCTATAGCGCCATATTCGGAACCACTTGAACTGGAACCATGTCCGGATCCTAAACCAGAACCACTCCCACTTCCACTTCCACTACCACCACTAGACCAACCTCCACCACCCCCACCCCCACCCCCACTTCCATGGCCTTTGGTCCCCGATCCACTTGAACTTGAACCATGTCCCGCTCCGGAACCTGAACCACTCCCATACCAATTACCACCACTAGATCCTCCACCACCACCTCCTCCTCCACCACCATCTACCGAGCCACCACTACTAGAACCATGTCCTGAACCCGAACCACTCCCATTACCACTACTAGTTCCTCCATCACCACCACCACTTCCATGACCTTTGGCCCCCGAACCATTAGAACTTGAACTATGTCCCGATCCATAACCAGAACCACTCCCACTTCCACCACTAGATCCCGCTCCACCTTCTCCATTACCTATAGCGCCATATTCAGAACCACTTGAACTGGAACCATGTCCGGATCCTAAACCATAACCATTCTCACTTCTACTTCTACTACCACCACTAGACCAACCTCCACCACCCCCACCCCCACCCCCATTTCCATGGCCTTTGGTCCCCGATCCACTTGAACTTGAACCATGTCCCGCTCCGGAACCTGAACCACTCCCATACCCATTACCACCACTAGATCCTCCACCACCACCTCCTCCTCCACCACCATCTACCGAGCCACCACTACTAGAACCATGTCCTGAACCCGAACCACTCCCATTACCACTACTAGTTACTCCATCACCACCACCACTTCTATGACCTTTGCCCCCCGAACCATTAGAACTTGAACTATGTCCCGATCCATAACCTGAACCACTCCCAATTCTACCACTAGATCCTGCTCCACCTTCACCATTACCTATAGCACCATTTTCGGAACCACTTGAACTGGAACCATGTCCGGATCCTAAACCAGAACCACTTCTACTTCCACTACCACCACTAGACCAACCTCCACCACCCCCACCACCACCACCACCACTTCCCTGGCCTTTGGTCCCCGATCCACTTGAACTCGAATTATGTCCGGCTCCGGAACCTGTACAACTCCCATACCCATTACCACCACTAGATCCTCCACCACCTCCACCTCCACCACCATCTACCAAGCCACCATTACTAGAACCATGTCCTAATCCCGAACCTGAACCACTCCCACTACCACCACTAGCTCCCCCACCACCACTTCCATGACCTTTGGCCCCCAAACCATTTGAACTTGAATTGTGCCCCGACCCATAACCTGAACCACTCCCACTTCCACTACCACCACTAGATCCGGATCCACCTTCACCACTATCTCCAACGCCATCTGCAGAACCACTTGAACTAGAACCATGTCTGAATCCTGAACCAGAACCACTCCCACTACCACCACTTGACCCACCTCCCCCACCCCCACCCCCACCTCCACCACCATTTACTGAGCCACCATTACTAGGACCATATCCTGAACTCGAACCTGAACCACTACCACTAGACCCACCTCCACCACCATCTACAGAGCCACCATCACTAGAACCATGTCCCGAACCCGAACCACTCCCACTATCACTACCACTACCACTACTAGTTCCTCCACGACCACTAGTTCCTCCACCACCACCACTTCCATAACCTTTGGCCTCCGAACCATTAGAACTTGAACTATGTCCTGACCCATAACCTGAACCACTCCCACTTTCACTACCACCACTAGATCCTGCGACGCCTTCACCATCTGCGGAACCACTCGAACTGGAACCATGTTCGGATCCCGAACCGGAACCACTCCGACTACCACTACTAGTTCCTCCTCCTCCTCCTCCACTACTTCCATAACCTTTAGCCCGCGAACTACTAGAATTTGAATTCTGTCCTGACCCAGAACCTAAACCATTCCCACTTCCACTACTACCACTAGATCCTGCTGCTCCTCCACCACCACCACCTCCACCGCCATCTACGGAACCACTTGAACTAGAACCATGTCCAGAACCAAAACCACTTCCACTTCCACTTCCACCACTGGATCCTCCTCCACCTCCACCACCACCACCACTTGCACTACTTTTAGCTCTAGAAGTAGTTGAGCTTGAGCCACTTCCTGACCCTGATCCACTTCCACTACCATTTCCTCCACTAAATCCTCCTCCTCCACCTCCCCCACCCCCTCCAGTAGCCGAAGTCCATCCATCTATGTCATTTCCTTCCCCACTACCATAACCCGATCCACTACCAGAGCCATATCCGGATCCCGACTTCCCAAATGACCCACCGCCTCCACCACCACCTCCACTTGCAAACGTTGTTAATACTCTCGCAGCATATGTCATGCTCATGCAGAGCATTAACGTCAAAATGACTCCAATTAGTCTAGACCTTACCATGTTTTCTCATACAGCGAGATACTGAACTGAGTGTGTGTTACGAACAAGAAGGAAGTGGACGCTATTTATGGGGTTTGCATGGCTCCATTCCCTTTGCAAGCCTAAAGTTGAAATAAATGGAAGATTTTTTAAATAATATAAAGAAGACCTATAATATCCTACTACGGTAACTAACACACAATAAACAAATTTATCTTGAATAAGCTACGGGTTTTCAAATGGCGCCAGCTTCTATGCAAACTTGTTTCTAATCTATAACCCCATGTCCGACACAACAGTATAAATATATTTGTATATCCTTGCAATTAAATATTTATCCGTAACAGTTATAAGAACCGAAATGACATTAAATCACATGGGCTTTTTATGTGAGACGTGAAGTATGTCATAAAAACATTGATGTTACAAGGCACAATTATATATGTTTGGACATTGTAGCTGCATAATATACTGGAGGCGGTGGAAGTATTTTATTTTCTTTTTGACAATGAAGCTAAAAGAAAGTAGTGGAAATATTATAGGATTTTTTCTTAGGTGCACTTGTAAAAAACTGTAATTCGAGTTTTGCACACATGTTATCCAAATTTAAAAGACTGCTACTTGGGTGCAAAACTCTATTTACACCCCTAATATTATAAGTGCATGGATTTTCCAGGGAATTGTAGAAAATTCGGACACTGACACAACAGCTAACGCTGAATTTAAGGAATAGTCTTAGTACACAAAATCCAAGTTAGTTGCGAGCATGTGGGTGCATCTATGTTTGTGTACGTACAGGACCGAGAGAGAGAGGGAGAGAGAGAGAGAGAGAGAGAGCAAACATGAACATTTATGTAAGGATAAAAATTGGAGACGTAGCTCAAGGCTCCAGACTTAGATAACAAAGGCTGCCACTGGGATTGTGTATGTGATATATGCCTGGCTCGGACAGTTGCGTGCATCAGATTGTTTGCATTTGTGTTGCGCGTCACTTGTAATTAATTCCAATTGTTTTCTATAGCAAAACTATGAACGCTAATAGTTGGGCGGTTCACGCTTGCATTTCGCATGAATGGTTCAGTTTGAATTAGACTTTTGGATTGGTAATAGCATCGTTAACAACGCCCGGACAGTTTCCGGGCGCCCTTGTTTCTCTCTCAGTCACGTCAGCTTCTCTCTCCGTCACGTCAGCACAAACAACTCCCTACAAAATCCTTAACCATTACCCAATCCACCTAGTCACGCTACAGTATTTGTTGTCACGTCATTATTTGTATTCTTCTCTCTAAAACTCTTTCAACAATCAACAAAATATATTAATAATCATTATCGTAATTATTTAATATCAACAATTCATTCGTTTTTAATTAACATTTAATTAATAAATACGAAAATATTGTTAAAATTTAGGAAACCACGTTATATAGTACATTAACTGAAAATTTAAAAACTAAAACTAAAAATACATCATTAAATACTAAACTTAAATACTAAACTTAAAATACATCAAGACGCATTTCCTCAAAAGGGTTGCCATATATTGTAGATCAAATCGGCTTAAAAGTTCAAATGTGTGGTGCGATCACGCACTTGATCTCTCATTCTCAAGTACCTGGTAATATCCACTACACGGTCAGTGAAATACCGAACTGCGTCGTTCATGGAATTTCCATGTTGATCCTCAACAAATTTGTTCCAATTTCCAAAATTACCGAAGGAATCACGTTCATCCTCCACTATCATATTATGCATTACAATGCAAGCTGTCATTATTTTGTTAAGTACAACCTTACTCCATGCAAGAGATGGCCTCTTCAATATCGTGAATCGCGCTTGCAAGACTCCAAATGCACGTTCTACATCTTTGCGTACTGCTTCTTGTCGTTCAGCAAATAACCTGTCTTTCGGTGTTTGTGGATGAACGATCGACGGAATGAATGCTGCCCATTTTGGATAAATACCATCAGTAAGATAATATCCCATATTATATCGAGAATCGTTTACCTCAAAAAAAATCACAGATGGAGCTCGTCCTTCCATTACGTCGTCAAAAACAGGAAATTGTTACAGGACATTTAAGTCATTGCATGAACCTAGTGTGCCAAAAAACGAGTGTCATATCCACAAGTCAGCTGACGCCACTGCCTCGAGGACAAGAGTGGCATTACCACTACGCCCTTGATATTGGCCCCTCCAAGCAACCGGGCAATTTTTCCACACCCAGTGCATGCAATCGATACTTCCCATCATGCCTGGGAACCCACGCTGCTCACCAACGTGAAGTAGTCGTGCTACGTCATTTGCATTAGGTCTTCGGAGGTACTCACCGCCGAAGTTGTTAATTACACCATCGCAGAATTTTTCAAGTATGTTTCTTGCCGTGGATTCGCTTATCCTCAAGTATTCGTCCACCTTATCAGTCGCAACACTGTACGTTAGCATATGAATCGCCACGGTATATTTCTGCAGGCCAGAGATGCTCATCCTACTGGTGGCGTTTGGATTACGTTGGAAGAATGCATCAGACGCCTCAATGACACTCACAATGCGAAGAAAGACATGCTTTCACATCCTAAATCTTCTCCTGCAAATGTTGTCAGGATAAACAGGGTCGTTAGAAAAATAATCGGAAATCAAACGGTTGTAACCAAGCTCCATATCTCTATCTGGGTTCGAAGTTCGCCTTCTGCGCCTCTTAGGATGTCGGTCCACCACTTGGGAGACATACTCCGTTAAGCAGTTCAACACTTGGTCGTAAACTTCGTCATTGGATGTTGAAGATGATGAAGACTTTGAACTGGAAGACTTATCGGGTGAAGACATTGTTCGTAGATGAATGAGAGAGAACCAACCAGGAGGAGTACATTTATAGTTGTGAGAAGTAACCTACAGTATGTGCGTGACTACACAAAAGACAAGACGATTGCATCGAGACTTGGACTTCTCAAGCATCGAGGACCTACAGTATGCGCGTGACTCACAAAAGACGAGACGATTGCATCGAGGCTTGAACTTCTCAGGCATCGAGGACCTACAGTTTGCGCGTGACTCACAACAGATGAGACGATTGGATCGAAGGTTGGACTTCTCAAGCATCAAGGACCTACAGTATGCGCGTGACTCACAAAAGACGAGACGATTGGATCGAGGACCTATAGTATACACGTGACTACTGGAATATATATACCCCAACCACCTTAATTCTCTACTCACCTCTATTCCGATCATACTTCTTCCACCATAATCTCACAATGTCCTCTTCAGAAGACAATGGTTCACCAGAGTACCGACGATCTCGACGTCGTCCACCCCCAACCCAACACTTTTTCCCCTACCAAAATGTTCCACAACCAAGATTCCACCAGTTATACCAAAGCCAATTTACCCCACAACCAGGATTCCACCCGTCCCACAAAAACCAATTTTTCCTACACCCAGGGTTCTACCCGCACAATCAATACCAACCGCCAACTCAGGAAGAAGGGCAAACCCAATTCCCAATGAGTATGTATACTCGCCTCCTAAGTGGCGAAAGTAGTGGAAATGCAAGCTGCATTACACCTGATGTGAATGACGAAAATGTCGTTCAACCTACAAGTCGTGAGGGAACACGCAAAACTGTGGCGATGAGGTCGCAAAAAGTGTGGTCCACACAAGAGGATCAACGACTCGTCTCGGCTTACATGGTTGTAAGTGGCGATGTTGTGGTTGGGACAAACCAAAAAATGAAGTATTTCTGGAGACGTGCGGAGCGCATCTTCAATGACTCGAGCGAGCCAGGTGCAGTAGAGCGTAACGATGAATCATTGAAGGGGCAATGGAGGCGTGCATCGCCGTCTGTGAACCAATGGGTCGGTTGCTTCGACCAGGCGGTGCGGAGGAAGAGAAGTGGTTACAACGAGAACGATGTCATCCATGATGCGCACATCATCTACGAACGAACACACAACGCCAAATTTCAGTACATGCATGTGTGGCTTATGTTACGCGGGTACCCTAAATAGGAGTCTGTTGTGCTTAGACTTCCCATCAGAAACGTCGTTGTAGAAAGTCCGGAGAGTTTTAGCAGTGGGAAAAGAAAAAAGCACCGACGACGATGAGAGTCACGCAACACCGTCAACAGATGAAATTGTGTTCGAAACATGTCCTCGTCCTGAAGGTGTTAAAAAGCTAAAAAAAAGAAGGGGAAACAACCATTTCAGGCACAACTTGATCCTGATATGTTAGAACTGGGGAAACAAATTGAATATAGCGTAAAAGTGAAATGGGAAAATATTTGCGTTACGAAGAACGGGTGGAGAGGAAACACATCGAAGCTGAGGTGAATTTCCAAAGGGAACTCAACAATAGGAAACTTGATGTCCTATTTGCTCTGATGAAGTAGGAAAACAAGGACGAATTCGATAAAAAACACTTGTTGAACTCAAGGAGTTGGCTAAAGCACAAGGATATCTGTAGGTGCTCATGTTTTCATTTGTAATATCAATATGTATGTTATAGTTTATTAGTATTGTGGTAGTTTAAATTTCGTATCTGTAGGAGGATTGTCTTTCATTTCCTTATTTCTGTTGTATTTCGTATTCTGTATTTGTATTGTATTTTGTTTCCGAAGTGTATGAGTATTGTACTACTATTTCTTATTTTGCTTATGATTTTTTTAATTTTACTTTTATCTAAATAAATCGAAAAAAAGTTAATTGATCATAAAATATTTTTTCAATTAATTTTCAATACCTAACTAATTTAATTCAATTTACCTAATTAATACATTACCCTAATTATATATAAATAATCATTTTTCTCTAAAACAAAAACAAAACAAAAAATTAGGAACCAATTGGGGGGGACATGGCCCCCCGTCCTGGGCGTGCCCTCCCATTAAGGGAGGGCAACTCGGGCACCCTTCCCGTGCCCGAGTGAAGAGCACCCGTTGAGGGTGCTCTAAGAGTACAATTGCACAGGTACATCTGATCTCTAATTAATAAGACAGATTGTTGTTGATTTGTATCATGTTATATTATACAGGTTCAATCATTTCCCTGATAAAAAGAATGGACTAAATTTTTGTATTTGTCAGAATGACTAAATTTTTGCATTTGTCAGAATCTATTAGCTTATCTTTAATAAAAATGTAAACAAAAAAATGTATGAAGGGACCGGATTCAAATTTGCAGGTCGAAAATAACTCAACAGATGCGCTCAAACTACAATGCCATAGGCGAAACAGAAATATTGCAGCATGGAACAGTCTCGGAGACCTCTGGAATCTGAACTCATTCCCACCGCTTTGTTAATTAATAAAACCCACGTGACTATCAAATTCAATGATTTCTTATGAGAAGTTGAGAGACAGATGTTAACCGATAACCATTACCTGGACGACATTGTCATCAGTTCTCTTTCTTTAAAATCAATTTTCTTTCTCTTCCCCATCAGTTTTCTCTTTCCTCAACCTACTTTTTTCTTTTTCCTACACTATTCACCTCTTAACCACACCCCACAACAACCTATCTCTCTCCTCCACATCATTTCGGGGTCTATCTTGGTAAAAATTAAAAAACAATTCTAAAAAATCAAAACAATTATAAAACGTATTTTAAAAAAAACACAAACAAAAAAATCAAAAAATCAAAACAAAAACAAAACAAAAAATAATCAAAAAATAATAAAATAATGGACGACCGGGTCGTCGACCCGGTCATCCACGACCCACGTTTTTTCACCGTTAAGAAAAAGATGCCCAGGCATCTTTGCACGACCTGGGCACGACCTGGTATTTTAACCCCGTAAGGGGTGCTCTAAGAAAGAGCATGGTTAACGGAAAGAGCATCGAGCACCCGAATGGACGCTCGGTCGGGGTGCATGTGTCCCCCCCTTCGTCGATTTTTTGCTTTGTTTTTTTATATTTTAGTGGATGTTTTATTATTAGAGTTAATTGATAATGTATTAGGTAATTTTTAGTAAAGTTGGGTAATATTTTGATTTTAAGTTTATGTAATATGTAACGTGGTTTCGTAATATTTAATAATAATTTCGTGATTTAATAATTCGAGTTAAATATTTTCGAGTTAAAGTAATTAGAAGTAGTAATTTCAATTAATATTATGTAAAATGTAATTTGTTAAATATGGTGTAAGAATTAAAATTGTTTAATTAATAAATGATGTGGAGAAAAGAGAGTGTAGGGTGGGTGGTGGTAGCTCGGACATGGTTAATGTTTTTTAGGTGGATAGGGTGAGCTGACGTGACGGAGAGAGGGAACAGGGCACCCGGAGGTAGCCCGGGCATGGTTAAACATGGTCTAACTAACGAAGCACATTGAACTTCACACTGTTTCAACAATATATCAAGTTTTCTTCTTTTTTTCGATGTCTTTAGGAAACCACAACTTCATACTTAAATTTTATTCATCCAATTTAAGTTAGTGTCATATACATATAGGATTTTTTGGTCATGATATTAACATATATATATATATATTAACGTAGTCATATATAATGATATAATCCTTATTGTTAACATAGTCATATATAATGATATAATCCTTTGATATCTATTGACAATCCAGTCATCTTTCCTTTTTTGATAAAAATCAGCCATATTTCTTTGCTCTGGCAATGAGTGGTGACTCCTTTTAGTCATATTCTTTCTTTCAAAAACACTTGGGAATGGTGACTAATTATTGTTTCTAGGTTAATGAGTTTTGTTGTTTAGTGACATATTAGCGGGAAAAAAAAGTTTCGGATATGTGGGAAATGGAGTCGAACATAATAGAAGGTGAAACCATCGAAAAATAATACAATTTGTCTCGAGGCTTGAACAAAAAAACTCTTGAAAAGCATTTCCTCCGGCTACGTTTCCGGGACTACTTAGTTAATTAGATCCCTTGACCAGATCTGGACGTAGCTCGAATAATCTAAACATGTTTAAGATAGCCTTGGGCTGATTGTTCAAACAAGATTATTTAACAGTGTTATTAGGAGCGTCTTACAACGTCCAAGTTGATCATTTTGTGTTCTCCATGCAGTTCCCTACATGATAAATTAGGCAACTTTGTTTACACACTTGAACACGTCTTCTTGATTCATGTTCATATAAAGCATACAAACTGAAGTTGTGTTTGGGTATTAATTCTCAAACTAGATTCTGAAGAATATGTCTGTATAATCAGTTTTAGTTAAACAACACTCAGAATCGATTCTAAAATCTAAAATTGATTCTCACCCTTAAAATGTGCTCTCACAGTTCTCTCTCTTCTAGAATAACAAAAAAGTTGATTCCAAATACTGTTCATGGATTTTGAAAACAAATGTCTATATTTCTTCCATCAATATAGAATATTTATCAAACATACCACCAATTATTTTGACTTTTACCACTTTTAATTATTATAGTATAAGTTCTTTTTCTTAATTACTTTATTGACAACATGTTTGGTTCATGATATGGGCATGTGAATTTTTGGTTTATTTTTTACTTCAAGTTGGTAATTATGATTTTGTAACTATTGTCTCCAATATGTTAATTAGTATCAAACAAGTTTAGATATTCAATCAAATTTATTATTATGTTATTACACACCAATATTTGGCGCCTCATTCGAATTGGAACATCCAATATAACGAAGAATCCAATATATAATTGTTCGTTTTTTTAAAGCCTTTGTATTTTTATTAACCAAAAAGAAACTTATATAAAGAAAACGACATCAGTTTCATGAAGTTACACATGGTAGTGCATTTGGACTAAACAAAATTACATCTAAGTCAGTTACATCTACCCTAAATTATTATAACCCCCGTTAAGTTTTGGTTTCTCAAATCAACCTCAATCGTTAGTCGACTATTTTTTTGGTCCCTCATATCAACCTTGACCCTCTATTAAGATCACACTAGTTTTAGTCCCTTAATCGATCTAAACCATTCGTTCATCAGTTCTTATGGTTCTTCAAATTGATCTTTATTGTCTATTAAGAAAAAACAAAATCATTTTTTTATCCCTCGAATCAACCCTGACCCTAATCAATAATTTGGTCACTAAAATCTATTTTGATTGTAAGTACCTTAATCTCTAAAATTCTTTACCGTTGATGAAGTACAAAACTGATTTTTATCTGTTAATCCACTCACAAATTTAAAACAAAACCGAATATTTGATTCGGTCCAAGTTGATGCGCTTTTTAGGAACTAAAATTAACCCTAACAATTCAATATTCAATTTGGTAACTCATACAGTTGATTTAATCCTCTTACGCATTAAATATTTAATTGATTGAATCCACTCATACAATTTTTATTGGAAATAAAATATTGATTATACCCAACTTTTAGACTTTAGGGGAAACCAAAACTATGGCCAGCTCTCACTATTTTTGGTACTTAAGTAAACCCTAACCACTAACCCGTTCCTTGTTTAGTGGCTTTTGTCACGTCCCTAACCCTCCTTAGGGTTACTGTGGTGTTGGTGTGATGTGAGGAGTTAAGGGTGGTAGGGTGGCTAGATGGATGGATGGGATTGACGTTGGATTTGGTGGGATTTGTTTTTTGGTTTGGAAGAAAACTAACGTTTTCTTCTTCCATTCTTCTCTTCTCCTTTTCCATTGTCATTCCTCACTCCATCTCCAACTCATCTCTTCTTCTCCTCAGCTTCCACGTTCACCGCCGGGCGGAGCTCTGGCCTATAGCAGCAAGGAGGTGGAGGAGAAACGTGACGCGGCGCGTGTGCAGGGCGTGACCGTTGTTGCTGCCGGCATGAGCGTTCTCCGGCAAGTGAAGAAGGTATGCTATTTTTGATAGCGTGTTTTGTTTGCTCACCCTTGTTGGGGTGGAGTGGTGGTCGGTCGCGGGAGGTCGGAGACCTCACCGACGGCGAGAACGTTGTAAAATCCTTGACTGGTGCAAAGTTGTTGTTGACTAACGGTCGACCGGTGCTTAGTTGCGGTCGACCGGTTGTAGTGTAATTGTCTAGTCTTAAACAACACTGGTTGTAGTGTAATTGCCTTGTGGCAGTCGACCGGTTGCGTGTTTGCTGATGGACCAAAGGAGACTCTGGGAGTTTTCAGTCGGACGGGGCCACCTTAGTCGTTCGACCGTTGCTTCGTGGTTCACTTGGACCGGATGTTGACCTCCTAAATTGTCGACCGATCCTGACTTATGGTCCGACCGGAACTTAAGCGAACTTATAATATTTGTTAACCGATTAATGCTGGTTCGACCGATAGATGACAAGACTGTTAGGATGCCCCTAGTAGTTTGCGAACGATCGGGACCCCTGAGTCGGTCGACCGATGGACTTGTATGATTTTGACCAAACTCCAGTTTTTGACCACGTATTCAGTCGACTGGTTTTAGATTGGTGTTCGACTTACATGACTTAAGTGATGTGCAGAGAGTTTGACCGTTGCAGACTTTCGGTTGACCAAACCTATTGGGAACGGTCGACCGGATTACCTATTTTGGTCGATTGTTTGTGCGCAGAACTGAATTCCTGGTCCTAGTGAAGTGTCAACTTTGTTCACGGAAACCTACATCCTCTCCTAGTATGTGAGTCAGGAGGTGACGGTGGGTGCGTTGATCGTGCCTGCCCAGGGACCGCGAAGTGGAGGAGTGTGGGTACTTGGGACGAGCCACCTATGGTGATAGACTATGGCCTGATGTTGTGATGTCTTGACTCATAGTAGAGACGTAGACCTGAGGGATCACGGATCCCAATGCATGATGATGCATGGGTCGTGGAGCATGATGACCTTGCAGACTATTGTCCGGACTCGTCCGATGTTGTGTCGGACGTATGTTTACCGTCGATGTTGTGTCGACGATGATATTGCCGACGATGTTACGGTTTGATGCCGCCGAGGTTGTTCCAGCAATGATGTTGTGTCATCCGATGTTGTGTCGGACGTATGTTGTACCACTAATGTTGTGTCGACGATGTCGTCGATGTTGTTCCGGTGATGATTTCTCGATTGGGCAGTTATCGAGGGATTGTTGGACCGACCGGGCTATGGCTCTGTTGGTGTGGTGTAGAGCACGTTGTTCACTTGGCGCGGAAGTGCAGATGGTCCTCCCCGATCCCTTGGCTCGAGTAGTCGCGTGTGGGGGTGCGTCGTGTACTGTCCTTAAGACCGTCTAGCTCACGGTGCACCGAACACGTGTTATAACTGAATGGTTCGGTTGACCGAATAATACTCGGTCTACCGAACAGGAACGATTCTACCTGAATTATTAAGAGATTAATTAAATCATGGGTGGAATAATTCCAGATTTAATTAAAACATTTTTTGTGGGTGATTAAGTGGAATTTAGAGATTGATTTTAGGAGAGAAAAACAAGGGATCATGGCTAAATAATAGCTCTTGATAAGGATATTTTGGGAGCATATAAAAGGGCACCTATTCCTACTTGTTTTAACACTAATGCAAAAATCTTTCTCTCATTAATCTCTCCCTAATCACCACGAAATTTCTCTTAGTAAAATTAAGTTTGGAGATTACAATCTCGGACACTTAAAGAGGGGTTATTAGCTTGATTCTAAACCTTGTTAGAGATTGATTGGCTAGCTCCTTTCTCTCTAACCTTGTTTAGAGTTTGGTGAACACTCGGATTCCGTGGACGATTTAGCGGGCGACGCGACTCCGGATCATCAAAAAGGTTTAAGAGAACCTTTAGGTATGATTCTATCCTTGTGGATTATTTTAATAAATGTAGGTTGCATGTTATTAGAATAAAACACAAATAGATGTACATAAAATTGCTGAAAATATGAAAATCGATCTTGTATGTTATATTAAAATTTTAAAATATATACATACATGGGGACACAAAATCCTACACATTTTGGGGTCAGGATCCTCTTCGGACTCTTCGAGGTCGTCCTGATTACCTGTATTAGTCTTTCGTGTATTGATGTAATCATGTATTTTGACAAACTCTATTTAATTTTGGTGCACCGACTGATTATTATATGAGTAACATTTATGTTTGCTGAGTTTTATCTCCAGAATTGTAAAATTTTCAAATTTTCTGCTGTCTCGGATGTTACACTTTGGTCCTTCAAATTAATCTTAACCATCTATTAAGACAAAAAAGACTCATTTTAGGTCCCTCATAGTTCATCTTCTATCAACAATTTGGTCCCTTAAAATCCATCGTTATTCATTCATTGCCTGTTCCTCTTACCAATCTAACCGTCTACTAAAATAAAATAAACAATTATGATGAAGAATTGGTTTTGATAAGAAAAAGGTTGGAGGAATCCTTATAAGATTGGGATTATTTGGTATGTGTATTTTTAGAGAACTTTACTCCTCTTTTTATTGGGAGATGGGTGAAAAAGGCTACCTATTGGAGGCGCTTACAAGTTACAATTCGACGTACATTTTACAGAATTTAGAGTTACTCTTTAAAATTTAGCCATTCAATTGGGTTATTTAGCCATCGATCTGACCACTTGCGGTGTAATGATAAATTTGTAAGTACTTAATTACACCACCATTTTTTAGCTTAAGCATTTAGGTTTTATGTTAGAGAAATACAGGTCTATTAACATATCTAAAATTGATCCTTTTGTAGAATATAGACAACCAAAATAGTTGGTGCGAGAAACGAGGGCGAGAACGTCAAACTGAGATAAGATTGGAAGCACATATAAACGAGCATTTGTTGGAATTTCAGCTTTATAATTACATCATCAAACCAAAATCACAACACAAGCTCACTCGAGGTTCATAGCTTCATCACCTACTATAGCTTGCATGCGATGTTTGTTTTTTTATTTGATAAAAACAACTGAAATTGATGAAAGATTGTTAATGAAAGTTAGCAAAATGGATAGCTTCATCACCTATATTATACTCGACCTCGTAGGTACGCATGCTGGAGAGTCCAAGTGAAAGTAGTGATCAAAGTTTGAACGACGACCGAGAGAGTTACAATAAAATGGAAACATACACGAATAAAAGCATACATAGATAGACAATACAAGACATATGTCGAACAAGGAAATTATCCATATATAGAAATAAATTCAGAATTCATTACATCAAAGTTTTAATTCAAGAAATACAACATAAAAGCAGAAGGAAATGATAAACTGGATAAAATTGATCGACGTGTTCCTCGTGTACAAAATCCTCCAAAACATCTCCCGTCTAATCTCTGTCAGAACCTAAGTACCTGAGGCAAAACAATCAACAAATATGCGTGAGTTTTCAACAAGAAAACCTCGTATGTCCCCAATCCAAAAGCAAGATAAAGAGTCATGTATGGAATCCTATATGTGACGCATGCAAACAATAAGAGAAGACGACTCTATGTAGCCTCATCTCTCGGGCCTCGCCCAACACGATTCCTCTACTATGGAACCAACCACCAGTCATGTTGGTCTAATCCACATGGGGGTCACCCAAAATAGTGACCCACTGCTTGGCACAAAGTGGTCTTCCGGATTGACAACCCAAGTTGGGAATACCCGTCCTGTATAAATGGCAATGCACACGTCCAGGTCTTATCTTATGTCTGACCTCTCTACATAGAGGTCTTTCAATTAGTCATGTTGGACCCTCGATACAATAATGCCCAGATTCAACATATTAACCAATGTACAAGCAAGACATTTAAAGCAATAAATGTCCAATGCGATAATCATGCTATGAGTGTCTATCATAACCCATACACATTCTGACATCAGAATAACAATATGCATACATTACTACATGGCAAGAAAACCATGACATCCACACACATAATAATACATCAAGTTATACAATGATCTAATATCAACAATCCAGATAGCTAAGGGTCATGAAATATTGGTCATAAAATATCAGAACACCTAAGCATAGTTCACATATACATAACCAAACTTAGCCATATATTCATTAATATAGATACAAGGCATAATATCAACATCAAGATAAATTCCAAATCATGCCATATAGTCACGATACGGTTAACCAAAGCATGCATGCACCCCCAACATGGCCCACTGCCGGTCCAGCCCACGCCGGAGCTGATCAGCCTGCCCTTTCTGCCGCCCTATAGACCCTTAGTGACCAACCAAAAGGTTGGGGCCACCCCTGATCGTCGGCCAGCAAACGTACATGTGCGCCAACCGAGCAACACACGCTAGGGTTTCCACTCTAGGCGTACTTGGCCTAGTCCCCCACGCACACACCAGCCACGCATGGTTGGCTGTTGAGAATTAAATTTATACCGCAAGTGCACGGTGTCAATGAAGACGTGGCAAATACGGGTCGAACAAAAGGAGGGAGAGATTTGTTATTTTCGTGATTTTCGATTAAGGAGAAGAAGGAGAGAAGAAATAATTGGGTTTTGAGATTTTTGGATTTTAATTATCTAAAGCAAGAAACAAGAACAATTAAAACTAAAACAAGAACAAAGAGGTGAATTCCGTCGGGTGGAGGTTTAGATTAAGGGTTTAGATTAGAGAATTTAGAAACTTATAATAAATCATGTTAGTTATGAAGCATTACGTGATAAATGATTTAACATAAACTCAAGTAATCAAAATATACTAATCACGAACTTAAAATAATAACATTCATTCATCTTCTCTTCACCCTAATCCGTCACCTCCACCCTTTGGAAGGAGTTAGAAACTCATAGAGGGAGGAAGAAGGGGTCCTTGAGACATTACAAAAGAAAACTAAAAGTAAGAAATAAAAGACAGAATTTTATTAATCCAAAGAAAAGATTACAAATAAAAACAACAACTAAAAACTAAGTCTAAGGCCAAGGACCCTTCTAACATCGTTCTCGGGGCTATTTATAGTTGTTACAAGAGACCTAAGTATAGAATTGGAGAGTACACGTGTCCAGACACGACTGGACAAAATTGGATATCGCCGCATATCACATACATTGTGCGGCGAAATCGCCGCATATCACACGGATCGACTAGGGGGCGGCGTTTCCGCCGCACAATGTATGTGATATGCGGCGATTTCGCCGCACAATCTTCTCTGATTTAATCCGGATTTTTGCCGGTAGTTTATGGTATGATTTGATCCTCCTTTGCGCGTCTGGATGATTTCTTTCCATTCTTTTGAGCTCCGGATTAATTCCTTTATATGTTTGGAGATTTACATTGATTTTTCTTTAGATTTTCTCCAAGATAATATTTTGGTGCTTTAATTGCAATTAGGTCCTTGACTTTTTGCAGTTAAGTCCCCGGCTACTTTTGTGCTTAAGTCCTTGTTCTTTTTGCAATTAGGACTTGAATGCTTTTATGCTTGGATACATTTCCATTCGTAACCCGATAATCTTGAACTTGGTCTTTATGATAGAAATGAGTCTTTTGCACGTGTTTATGCTCGGGATGTGGGTAAATTGCATTCAGGTCCCTGTATTCTGTAAATAAGACTAAACACATACCTTAGTAGCATTTATTGATGTAAAAGTAATCTAAATGAAAGACATGATGCAATGTATGCAATGCATCAAATACCCCCACACCTAGATTTTGCTAGTCCCTAGCAAAACAGAATATAAGAAAAATGAAAACAGGGAAATCCTAACTCACTTTCGTAGGAATCACGGTTGCACTTAGCATGTGCAACAAGCCTTTAAACCTCCAAGTTTCCTAGGAGGAGGAGTGTTGTCTCCTGAGGGTTTTCAGCGGATATACCCACAAAATCCTAAATCAACGTTTCATTAATAGTTCTCAATATCCCTACCTCAACCTTATACATCTCACTAAGAATTTTTGCATGCTCATTATATAAATCTAACTCATTAAAAATATGACTTGGTCTTTGTTCCTCCAACATTCACACCACTAACCCTTCTACACATGTTTATCACTTGAATTATTTTGCACGCCTCCTCTGGTGGTGAAGTATCATTCGGATCAACCATGACATGGATCATTCTTTTAGCTTTGGGCCTTGAGTATTATTTTTTTTTCTTTTCTTCCGTGATTCAACACATTTGCTTTTTGACACTTTTACCCTTTTTGCATTCGTGTAGCGAGTTTGGTCGATAATCCCGAGCTGGTAGACTCAAGTTACCGGGTTTCAAGATACCCCTACGGACCAGTGACTCAAAGGCTTGGGCTTTTGTAATCATTTTGCAAAATGTGTTTTCTTCACTTTATTCCTTTATTTTTATTTTTATTTTCCTCAAGGCTTAATTGCTATTAGAAGTCCACACTTCCCGGTATATTTTCCTCAACCTCTGCTTTTTATCAACCACTTCAAAGATTTGATTCATCCAATTTAAGTGCATACATGTCTTAAAGGGCAATGAGTTATTTCTTTGGAACTTAGATTTATGTCATAATTTCTACAAGCAGAACTATATAATAAGGAACAAAAACTCAATGCAATTTGTACACGGGTTTTGACAGTTCAATCTTAAGCTATGTCATGAAACATTGATTTTTTTTTCTTTTTTTTAAGAAATAAAAGACAGATCTATAGATAAATATATACATAAACACCCCCCACACCTAAATCATGCATTGTCCTCAATGAATGTGAATATAAAGCAAATGCAGTTATTACCTTGGTGAACTGCGGTGGAAGGATGGAATTTGCTCAAAGTCAACCATAGTCAGAACTGGATTGAATAACACCATATTGGTGCATGTATCCAGTTGAATTGTTCCCCATGTTGCAATGAGAGTCCTGAGTCACAGGTTCCACACCCCGCACATAAATTGGTTCTCTTATTTGCTCGAGTGACGGTGGGTGTGTAGATGAATTCCTCCCTTTTTTCTTACTTCCTTTTTGATTTTGTGACGATTCAGAAATATTATAGATTCGTGATTTCATCACAACGTCACTTTGATTGCATATTATTTCTGCCTCACTATCAATATGAAAGACATTAAATTCAGTTTTTAAGTTCCCAAAAGATAATTGCATGAGCCCATTTCGACAGTTTATCAATGCTTCCGAAGTGGCTAAAAAGGGTCTGCCTAGAATTACAGGGATTTGTCGGTTAGGATTTACAACAGGTGCGGTATCTAGTACGACAAAATCCACTGGGTAAATGAAGTCACCAACCTTGATCAAAACATCCTCTACTATACCTCTTGGTTTCTTAATAGAACAATCAGCAAATTGAAGGGTTGTCTTAGAGGGTTTTAGTGGACCAATGTTCATTTGCGCATAGACAGAGTAGGGGAGTAGGTTAACACTAGCACCAAGGTCTAGAAGGGCTTTGTTGATATAAGTATCTCCTATTGCACAAGAAATTGTGGGACACCCAGGATCCTTATATTTTATGGGAGATGTGTTGGACAAAATAGAACTTATGTTTGCAGTTAAGAATGCCTTCTTTGGTACGTTCGTTTTTCTCTTTTTAGTGCACAAATCTTTTAAGAATTTAGCATAAGCAGGTATTTGTTGAATCATGTCTAAGAGTGGAATGTTCACCTTAACTTGCTTAAATATTTCCAAGATTTTCTCTATTTGTGTACTTGAGTTCTTTTTGAGTCTATTGGGGAATGGGGCTTTAGGAACATAGACTCGCTCAGGTTCAGGTTGAGCTATTGGTTCAGGTTGAGTAGGTGGGTTGGGCGTTTCAGATTGGACGTCAGGTTCAATGGTTAGGTCATATGTGGTAGCTTGATGGCTCGATTGATTAGATGTTCTAGGATTTACCACATTATTATCAATCTGTCTTCCGGACCGTAATGACACTACTGCATTTATTTGTTGGAACGGTCCTTCCTCATTAACCATTTGAACTGGTCTAGGGTTGTTATTTCATGAAGGTGGTTGATAGGATTGATATGAATTATTAGATCTAGGGTTCACCTCAAGATGACTTGGAAACCGACCCTTTTCTCTTTCACCTACTATTTGTGCTAGTTGGCTGACTTGTGTCTCTAGCCTTTGGAAGGTCTGGTTGGTTGTTTGTATAAAAGTTTTCATCAAATTTTCCAAGCTTGTCAACCTAACCTCATGATCGTTATTGTTACTAAACACAGATGATGTATTATTTTGGTTATACGGGTTTGGTTGTTGTCTAGGAGGTTGACCCTGTTGGTTTGATGAGAAATTGGAATTATTACGCCAACCCGAGTTATAGGTTGATGCGTATGGGTCATTTCTAGCATGGTTATACATGGCATTAACTTGGTCCCATTCCGCACAATCCTCCTTTACATGACCAGTCTGACCACATCTAGAGCACGGGATAGTCGAGGCTTGATTCACTCGGTTTTGGGTTTGTAGCTCTAAACTTTCCATTCTGCGCATAAGGGTAGCTAGTTTTGCTTCAGCCGCTATGTTCGCATCTACAGCTAAGACACCTGGTCTGGGTTGAGTTGCTATTCTAGATCCAATACTCGGGTTTAGTGGTGTTCTAGCATTGTCCCATTGCATACTGTTTTCAGCTAATTCCTCAAGAAAAGTCCAGGCATCATTTTCATTTTTCGACATAAAGTTCCATTGGCTTACGGATTCTACCATGACCCTAGATGTGGGTGTCAATCCCTCATAAATAATTTGGCATAATTGCCATCTTGGAATTCCATGATGAGGGCATTGGGTCAGAACACTTTTGAATCTTTCTAGATAGGAATAGAACAGCTCGCTCTCAGACTGAACGAATGCAACAATTTCATTCCTAATCCTCATAGTCTTATGGTTGGGGAAATATTTTTTCAGGAATACTTGAACAAACTCAGCCCAACTCCTAATAGATCTTTCGGCTAGACTATATAACCATTTCTTAGCGTCATCCTTCAGTGCTAGAGGCACGAATTTCAGACGCACTGCCTCCTCAGGAATATGCTGGTATTGCATAAGAGAACAGATTTCCTCAAATTCTCTAAGGAAGAGATATGGGTCTTCCCTAGAGGTGAACTTAGGCAACATACTCATGTATTGTGCCTTAAGTTCGAAGTCGCGACCCGGTATGGTGGGCATAACGATGCACGATGGCTGAGCAGCCATCGCTGGATAGCATCGATCCCTCAGAGTTATGGGTTGCACAACAGGTGGGTCCACTACGTTCTCACCCATTGGATCTAGGTGAGGTGGTGCAACAGGTGGATTGGGGCTAAGTTCCAGACTGGAATCTAGATGAACTCGTGAGAGTCGATTACTCAAGTCCCGAATCCAAATCTGAGTGCACCGGGCTGAATCAATTTTTGAATTCAAATTCGAAATTTAAATTCCAAATTTAATTTCAAGAATTAATTACAATTTTTTTTTAATTTTCGTTTTTTTATGTTTTTTTTTCAAAAGGGAAACAAACAATAGAATGGGGCAAGATGAGAAAGGAATCCTAATCTAGAGAATTTAGGTGAGAAGAGAAAGAAGACTCAGATGAGAAGGGAAACCTAACTCTAAAGATAGAAAGAGGGTTGGTCAGAAAATTCCTAAGAAAACACAGTTCAAACAATCCTAGACCTAGTGTCGCTTAGATCTAGACGACTCCTAACTGGTTGAGTCGAATTGATTCGCTTGATTCACCTCCCTCACTAATCAAACCAACTTGGCCAGGCCGTGTATAGCTAGTGGGGGCGCTTCCGACAGAGTCGGTGCCAATTAGTCAACCACTTCGCTTGGAAGACTTACGTCAACACAAAAACACTTTCTAGACACCAAATTAAATTCAATCGGCTTCAGGTCATAGCAAGTCAAACCAATTCTTCTCCTTAAATGAGTCCGAGTCCTTGGGTGACACTTTGGGATTGTTGTTTGTGGGCCACGGAAGGGTGATGAAATCCCCACCGTATCTTTGCCTACGGAGTTGCCCTTAAGATAGTTTAACATAGATCTAGCAAAGATAGTCAAACAATGGTCTTTAATTGGGGGCAATTGCAAGGTTGTATGCAAACTAAATTATATGCTTAAATGCAATCGTTAAAACGCGATACGTACCTTGCCTCCAGCACTCTTCAACAAGAATTAATTTGCAAGAATTTAGCAAGAATAATGCATACAAAACACTAGATGATGCATGCACTAAGGCCTTTCTAATTTTGCCAATTTTAGGTCAGAGTTGAATTATTGCCAATTATGGAATTTTTCCCTAACACATGCAGTTCTATGAAAAGGAAATTTTCTGAAACTAGAAATTACGAGGAAAAAGGCAACAAAGGTTACCTACGCAATGCTCAGTCGGGTTCGCCGCCCGCTCTCGAAATTTCAGTAGCTCCACGCGTCCACCCAGAGATGGTGCTAACCCCAGAAAAATTTGAAGCCCAGATGCTTCAATTGTGAGGCGATTCCGCCGCAGGTTCCTCTTGATGTGCGGCGATTCCGCCGCCCTTGTTGCTCAGACTGCGCTCAGATTTCGCCGCGCGCTCTGTTGTCTCCTGAAACACAAATCCAAATAGTTAGATCGCGCACAAGATAAACAGAATAGAATCGAAATCAACAAAAAACAAAATCTGCGTCGCCTCCCCTGCAACGACGCCAAAAACTTGTTGAGAATTAAATTTATACCGCAAGTGCACGGTGTCAATGAAGACGTGGCAAATACGGGTCGAACACAAGGAGGGAGAGATTTGTTATTTTCGTGATTTTCGATTAAGGAGAAGAAGGAGAGAAGAAATAATTGGGTTTTGAGATTTTTGGATTTTAATTATCTAAAGCAAGAAACAAGAACAATTAAAACTAAAACAAGAACAAAGAGGTGAATTCCGTCGGGTGGAGGTTTAGATTTAGGGTTTAGATTAGAGAATTCAGAAACTTATAATAAATCATGTTAGTTATGAAGCATTACGTGATAAATGATTTAACATAAACTCAAGTAATCAAAATATACTAATCACGAACTTAAAATAATAACATTCATTCATCTTCTCTTCACCCTAATCCGTCACCTCCACCCTTTGGAAGGAGTTAGAAACTCATAGAGGGAGGAAGAAGGGGTCCTTGAGACATTACAAAAGAAAACTAAAAGTAAGAAATAAAAGACAGAATTTTATTAATCCAAAGAAAAGATTACAAATAAAAACAACAACTAAAAACTAAGTCTAAGGCCAAGGTGTAGGATTTCATGTTTAATTATACATATATATTTTCGAAATTTTTATGTATAATAAGGATCAATTACAATTTTCTTTGATTTATTTCATGCATGCATTAGTTTGTTTTAATATCTAGTTTCAAAACTCTATTAAAACAAACAAGGGCTCCGAAATTCATACCTAGAAGTTCTCAAAAACTTCTTGAAGATTCGGAGACGTTGGGGATGCTTCTCGCCGCGCCGGATGCCTCCGAGTGTTCACTGAAACCCTAAACAAGGTTGGAGAGAAAGGAGCTAGCCAATCAATCTCCAAACAAGCTTAGAATCTAGCTACAAACCCCTTCCTTAGCCTATGAGATTTCTCTTTCCAAAGACTTAGAAAACTAAGAGAATTTTCGTGGGTTTTAGTAGTGAATTAGGAGAGAAAATAATTTCTGAATTGTCTATTCAATTAGGGAGAATAAGGACCTATTTATAGGTTCCAATCTTACTCTTAATCATGGCTATTCTTAAGCCACGGTTTTATGACAATTTCTCTCACAAACTAATTCCATAATGCATTATATGCACCCACAAAACGTTTGACCAAATTTGGAGCTAATCCAACCATCGATCAAATTAATCTCTTAATAATCAAAGGCAGAAAATCGACCGCTGTTCGGTTTACCGAGTCCCACTCGGTTAACCGAATTTGTCACGATCGTTTAACCGAGTACGTGACGGATGACCGAATCTTAAGGGGGAAAATTCTCCTTAACCGATCGGACTCATTCACGTGTAAGACCGAGTGCTATTCGGTTAACCGAAAATATCGGAACTTGACATTGTTCGGTCGACCGTTTCTGGTTCGGTACACCGTACCAAAGCTCCATGCACTTTGGTCAAGTTCGGTCAATCAATTACGATTATCCGTTCCACGTTCGGTTGACCGATCCTTAGATACTTCGGTCGACCGAACCTCAACGGATTACCGAACTTCTACCCGATTTTGCCTATTTCAAATTTTGGATTTATTTCCAACAAAATTTGAACTTAAGGGGATTTTAGCAAATTCACAACTTATGCAATGTATTATCCTATGCAACAATAAATTATTGCACCCCATAATATATGCATCTCATATGAATTTATCATGACTCTAATTATGTTTATATACAACATAATTGATTTTACTTGTTCACCACATGTGTCATATTTTCTATGAGAAACCCGACACATCATATGAACCAAAAATCAAGCTTCTTGTTTCACGGTTTTTGCGGTGTGACCTATGGGAGGATCTAAACTAAGTTGGCAGTGATATTAAGAGCTTAATATCACAAGCTATAAGCGGTATCTAGCTACACATTATAGCTCCCAATTAGTTAGATGTCTTAATTCCACTCGAACCAAAACCCGATCCATTTAGTGATGGAGTGCACCACTTGTGTCCGTCCCTTGCCTCATGATATTAAGAATACACACAAAGTAGTATTGTGTCATCTTTGTATTAGTATTCATTTCTTGATCTCTTTAAGCTAGTTATAAATATGTGACTTAACTTAAATCACATTGTGAACATTATAACTTTTGCTTTATCAAGGGACCCACTAATATCATCACTCAATTAAGAGGGGCAATGATAATCTTTTGACTAACTATCTTCTCCAACGAAAGTTATACTTAACCAACCGATGCCTTTACACTACACTGATCGATAGTTCAAGACACTGATCTAATTAAGTATTCCTTAAGTGATTAGATATAAGTCTCATATCAAATGACCAAAGACACAGTAAAATATTAATGACACAGAAACACATTTCTATAATATTTTACTTATTAGGTCTATTCAGTATACAAAAGTAATATTTTCCTCTTTTGCATACCCGTGTTGTCAATCACTTGTAGAGCTACAATGATCTATGACCAACACGACAATCTTAACTCGGTAATTAATGTTCCATGTTAATTACCATGATTGCGAATATCTTTTGTTTTATGTAAACCAATATCTTTTTGAGCTCTACGGTTAAGGACCAAGAGCCTCTTCCTTAACACTTCTAAAAGACGAATAACATAAACAAGGAACAAAATGATTTCTCATTCAATTCATAATAATTGGCATTTAAAAGTAAAACTTTTAGAACACATTCCCTTCAATCTCCCACTTGTTATTAAAGTTTTCTTTCTCATACATACTCAATGCATAAAACAATAATAACTAGGGTAAACCCCATTACATATCAATCATCAAGCCAATCTACATGGTTCCTCAATCCCATGGACTCGAAATGCATTTCGCCCTTGGCTTGGGATAAGGGTTTTGTGAATGGATCAGCTGTGTTGCTGTTGGTGTCCACCCATAACAGATTTATTTTGCCTTCGTCGATGAGGTCACGCGTCATGAAGTACTTACGATCCATGTACTTCACTTTGTGGTGTGATTTGGGATCCTTGATTTGCGAGATAGATGCACTATTGTCGCAAAATAGTTCTATTGGTCCCTCGCTCGAGGGAACTACTCCAAGCTCTTCAAGGAACTTCTAAATCCACACTCCTTCCTTGCTCGCCTCAGCGACAGCCATCACTTCGGAAGCAGTGGTTGAGTCGGCAGTAGTGCTTTGCTTCCAACTACGCCAACTCACAGCTCCAGCATTCAGAAGGAAGACGTATCCTGATTGCGACCTTCTATCGTCTGGATCACTCATGAAACTCGCATCCGAGTAACCTTCAGCTATCAATTCCCTTTGTCCTCCATAAACAAGAATCTTATCCTTAGTCCGGTTAAGGTACTTCAGGATATTCTTGACCGCAGTCCAATGCTCAGGACCTGCGTTGGATTGGTGACGACTTGTCACACTTAGAGCATACGAGACATCGGGTCTTGTGCAAGTCATCGCGTACATGATCGACCCAATTGCCGAAGCATAAGGGACATCTTTCATGTACTCTAAGTCCTTACGTGATTGCGCACGTTGAGACTTCTTGAGAGGACACCCATACTCATTGGCACACTGCCCTTTTTGGAGTTGTTCATCTTGAACATTTCCAAGACCTTGTCAATGTATGCACGTTGACTGAGGCCAATGAGTCTGCGAGATCTATCTCGATATATCTTGATTCCCAAGATGTATTGATCCTCACCCATGTCTTTCATCGAAAATGCAGATTTCAATGAACTTCTCGTTTGCTCAAGCAAAGGAATATGATTGCCCATAAGCAATATGTCATCGACATATAGGATTAGGAATACTACATGGCTCCCACTAACCTTCTTGTATACACAAGGTTCTTCCTTACGTTGAATGAAGTGAAGCTTTTTCACTTCCTCGTCAAAGCGTTTGTTCCAACTCCTTGATGTTTGCTTCAATCCATAAATGGATCTTTGAAGCTTGCATACCTTCTCACTATTCTTTGGATCTTCAAAACCTTGAGGTTGTACCATGTACACATCCTCCTCCAAGTTCCCATTAAGGAACGCCGTTTTGACATCCATTTGCCATATTTCATAATCGTGAAATGCGGCAATAGCGAGCATGATCCGAATAGACTTGAACATGGCAACCGGGGAAAAAGTTTCATCATAGTCAATTCCTTGAACTTGAGTGAAACCCTTTGCTACAAGCCTCGCTTTGTAGGTTGTCAAGTTCCCATCCATGTCCATCTTCCTCTTAAAAACCCATTTATTATGAATGACCTTTTTCCCTTGAGGAAGGTCAATCAAGTCCCATACTTGATTATCATACATGGATTCTATTTCGGATTCCATGGCCTTAAGCCATAGTTTGGAGTCTTCCCTTTCCATTGCTTCTTGGAAGGTCAAGGGATCATTGGTATCTAGTACCATGATTTCATGAAGTCCCAGATATAAATCGGGTTTCTTCCTTTCCCTTGTTGACCTTCTAAGTTCTTTTGGTTCTTCTCGTGTCTCTCGAACTTCTTCCACAATTTCTTGAGGAGTGGGTTCACGTTCAACTCTTGAACGTACACTTGGTGGGGATGATTGAGATTCTCTCACAATTTCTTGTGATGGTCTCTAGCTCACGCTCCCACTAACCAAAGGAATCTCGGTTGGGCCTTCATGATCTTGAATGTCATCATTCATGTCATGATCTTGTAGAGTATCTTGAGTTTCCTCAAGCACAACCGTACTCTCACTACTTTTTACTCTTTCTAGAAATTCTTTTTCCAGAAATGTGGCATCCCTCTCTACAATCACTCGATTGGAGGTGATATGCCAAAAGTAGTATCCTCTTGTCTCACGAGGATAACCAAAAAAGAAGCACTTATCCGCTTTTGGTTGAAGTTTGGTCGACATCAATCTCTTGACGTAAGCCTCACAACCCCAAATCTTGAGAAAACTGAGCTTAGGTGTTTTACCACTCCATAGCTCATAAGGAGTTTTCTCCACGGATTTGGATGGAACATTATTTAGTGTGTAAGCCGCAGTTTGCAGTGCATAACTCCAAAAGTAAAGAGGTAATTCCGCATGACTCATCATTGACCGAACCATGTCGAGCAATGTCCTATTCCTCCTTTCGGATACCCCATTCCACTGAGGTGTACCGGGAGGGGTGAGTTGAGGTACAATACCAAACTCCTTTAGGTATGAGTCAAATTCGGCACTTAAGTACTCACCTCCACGATCCGTTCGTAGAGACTTGATTTTCTTGTCGAGTTGGTTCTCTACTTCATTCTTGAATTCTTTGAACTTGTCAAAAGATTCACTTTTGTTTCTCATTAGATAAACATAGCCATAACGACTATAATCATCCGTGAACGTAATGAAGTACCTGAAACCATCTCGTGCACTAGTACTCATTGGACCACATACATCGGAATGTATCAAATCCAACAAGCCACTCGCCCTTGGACCTTTCTTCTTGAAAGGCTTTTTGGTCATTTTTCCCATTAGACATGGTTGGCACGTCTCCAATGATTTAAAATCAAGTAGACCAAGAAGGTTAGCTTCTTGCAATTTCTTGATGCGCTTTTCATTTATGTGACCAAGACGATAGTGCCACAAGAGAGTATCATTCTCGTGAGTGGTCTTAAGTCTTTTGTTATTGATATTAAAGATTTGTTTATTATCCAATTCAAGCAAATAGAGACCATTCCTTATGAACGCATTTGCATAGAACACACCATTCTTCGATATAGACAAAAAAGAATTTGAAATATTTATATTAAAATTATCCATATCCAGACATGATACAGAAATAATATTCTTGCTAATCGAAGGTACATAATAAACATTCTTTAGACATAAATTTAAACCACTACATAATTGAAGCACCACAGAACCTTGTGCAACCGCAGACACGTTCGCACCATTTCCGACCTTCAATTCTACCTCGTTCCTTACGAGTTCCTTCCTATCCATGAGTAGCTGCACATTAGAAACTATGTGAGCACAAGATCCGGTATCAATTACCCAATCCTGGACATAGGTGGCTAAATTTATTTCAATAACAAATATACCTTTGGCCTTTTTGGGGCGCCGACGTTCAATCACTCCGTTGTCAAGGTCTTCCTTGTACTTGGGGCAATTTGGCCGGATGTGTCCTTTTTCACCGCAGTGAAAGCACTCCGTATTGGGAGTTGGAGATTTCTGAGATTTCCCCCTTGAGGCACTCGCACGAGCACCTCCTACTCCCTTGCTCTTGATTGAACTACTTTTGGTAGATTTGCCCTTTCCTTTACCAATCTTATGGCTCCTCCCATGGACGGCAAGGATTTGCTTGTCCCTACCCTTGCCCATGTCAACTTCAGCAGTTTTGAGAGCGTTGTGCAGCTCCTCAAGACTCACCCCTTTTTCACGCACGTGGTAGTGCATCACAAAGTCCTTAAAGGACGGGGCTAGAGAGCCAAGAATCATATCTTCAGCAATGTCCTCAGGCATTGGTGAAGAGAGCTTTGCCAACTTCTCAAGGTATCCTTGCATCGTGAGAAAATGCATAGATACCGATGTTCCCTCCGCCATATGGCACCTTGTGAGTGCGATGGTGGTCTTATAGCGCTCCTTTCGGGCACTATCCATGAACATCTTAGATAAAGCCTCCATGGTCTTCTTGGGTTTTGAATCCAAGTATTTCGCTTGGAGCGAGTCACCCATGGATGCTAGCATAAGACCGTGAACCTGGTTCTCTTGGTCTTCCCACTTGGCCTTAGCCTCTTTCTCTTCATCGGTTAATCTCTCATTCCACTTTGGGATTGGACCTTCCAAAATGTGAGATAGTTTCTCAAACTTTAACACGATGTTGAGTTTGAGTTGCCAACTAATGAAGTTCGAGCCATCATTCGCTAAAGGGTGTTTTTCTATCATGGATCGTACGATAGGTTGGATGTTCGACATTTTTCTACAAAATAAATCATATAGGTTTTAATGCCAATTTTATGTTTTAATACACATGCATACATATATCGAATATATAAATGTAAATGTTGCAAATTAAAATCTTGCCCATAAATGCAACAACCCAAGATCCTATTAATTGTAATATAGACTAGCTAAGGGCTATCAAATACATTACAATATCAAGGTAAGAAAACATTTTCTAATCACAACCTTTTTGAATTTTAGCAACATTTAGCATCTTCAAACTCTTGTGACTCTTGTCGTTTTAATTATGAGGGAATACGACCTATCCTCGTAAGAAAAACTCTTTCCCAAAACCGAGCGAGGGCTCTAGGTAATGTTAAGAAAACTTATTTTCATTTGATACGAGATACGTTTATCTATTGTATTCACAACTAAACATACTTGGGGTTCACTAGGGTGAAACACACCTCATATATTTAATTGTGGCACAACAACAGACAACCTTTATATCTCCCACTATTCCCAAAGATAGAGGGAGCTATCTCTCGCTAAGGGCGAGCAGAGTATCCCTCGATCAATGGCTGCTAGTGGATGAAATAAGAAGGAAATTTATTCTTAATTTTTGTTGGACAATTTAACATGTGATTTAGAATTTTAGGTTATCATGCATATTATTAATCATACACATCCTAACATTCAACACATTCATCACATGCATATCAAGATAAAAACAGAAATTAAACATTCACACAATCCACATCGTGTGAGTTTATATGTTCCCTTCGATCCTCGATCCTCGATCCCTGATCTTCGATCCTCGATCGATGCGCTACAGCGGCGACTTCCTCTTGCACCGGAGATGTAGATTTTACAGAAAAAAAACATGCTCCTCACATTCGATCAAAACCGACTAGTGCAAGTCCTATGTAAAAACCTCTCATATGCAAATGCAACTATCTAAAAGACGGAAATAGAGAGAATTTTGGCTTTTACATACATAAGCCCCTGTATAATAATAATTACATACATTTGTAGTGTCTGATTTGGAACATATAAACTCACAATCCTGCAAAGCAACTCAAGCATCCATGCACGCAATTGCTATAAACTACAGAATCTAATTTATCAATCATCTAGAATTCTCAACAATTCTTTGAAAAATATTTTGAAATCCATTAAAAACATTTTTCATACATCCATAGTTCACAAATTAATTATGAACCGCTGTTCATCCAATTTCCAATGGAAAGATGAATCGCAGTTTTTCGGTTTTGTTGATTCTCTTACAAAATAATCGTTTATACTTAAAACGAAATTATTGCAAGTTAGACTTATGTCTAAATCATAATTCTAATAATTATATGTCATGTTTTAAACATTCAAAACATTTAAAACGAATTATTATAAAGAATTATTTCAACAAACATTTAAAGACCGAAAAACCGGTAAAACGGATTGTTTAAATCCTAGATGGTAAACTAGATTTGTTTACAGCCATAAATCATGAGAAAATTGAACCCTATGCTCTGATACCACTGTAGGATTTCATGTTTAATTATACATATATATTTTCGAAATTTTTATGTATAATAAGGATCAATTACAATTTTCTTTGATTTATTTCATGCATGCATTAGTTTGTTTTAACATCTAGTTTCAAAACTCTATTAAAACAAACAAGGGCTCCGAAATTCATACCTAGAAGTTCTCAAAAACTTCTTGAAGATTCGGAGACGTTGGGGATGCTTCTCGCCGCGCCGGATGCCTCTGAGTGTTCACCGAAACCCTAAACAAGGTTGGAGAGAAAGGAGCTAGCCAATCAATCTCCAAACAAGCTTAGAATCTAGCCACAAACCCCTTCCTTAGCCTCTGAGATTTCTCTTTCCAAAGACTTAGAAAACTAAGAGAATTTTCGTGGGTTTTAGTAGTGAATTAGTAGTGAATTTTCTCTTTCCAAAGACTTAGAAAAGTAAAACATTTAAAACGAATTATTATAAAGAATTATTTCAACAAACATTTAAAGACCGAAAAACCGGTAAAACGAATTGTTTAAATCCTAGATGGTAAACTAGATTTGTTTACAGCCATAAATCATTAGAAAATTGAACCCTATGCTCTGATACCACTGTAGGATTTCATGTTTAATTATACATATATATTTTCGAAATTTTTATGTATAATAAGGATCAATTACAATTTTCTTTGATTTATTTCATGCATGCATTAGTTTGTTTTAACATCTAGTTTCAAAACTCTATTAAAACAAACAAGGGCTCCGAAATTCATACCTAGAAGTTCTCAAAAACTTCTTGAAGATTCGGAGACGTTGGGGATGCTTCTCGCCGCGCCGGATGCCTCCGAGTGTTCACCGAAACCCTAAACAAGGTTGGAGAGAAAGGAGCTAGCCAATCAATCTCCAACAAGCTTAGAATCTAGCTACAAACCCCTTCCTTAGCCTCTGAGATTTCTCTTTCCAAAGACTTAGAAAACTAAGAGAATTTTCGTGGGTTTTAGTAGTGAATTAGTAGTGAATTTTCTCTTTCCAAAGACTTAGAAAAGTAAAACATTTAAAACGAATTATTATAAAGAATTATTTCAACAAACATTTAAAGACCGAAAAACCGGTAAAACGAATTGTTTAAATCCTAGATGGTAAACTAGATTTGTTTACAGCCATAAATCATGAGAAAATTGAACCCTATGCTCCGATACCACTGTAGGATTTCATGTTTAATTATACATATATATATTCAAAATTTTTATGTATAATAAGGATCAATTACAATTTTCTTTGATTTATTTCATGCATGCATTAGTTTGTTTTAACATCTAGTTTCAAAACTCTATTAAAACAAACAAGGGCTCCGAAATTCATACCTAGAAGTTCTCAAAAACTTCTTGAAGATTCGGAGACGTTGGGGATGCTTCTCGCCGCGCCGGATGCCTCCGAGTGTTCACCGAAACCCTAAACAAGGTTGGAGAGAAAGGAGCTAGCCAATCAATCTCCAACAAGCTTAGAATCTAGCCACAAACCCCTTCCTTAGCCTCTGAGATTTCTCTTTCCAAAGACTTAGAAAACTAAGAGAATTTTCGTGGGTTTTAGTAGTGAATTAGTAGTGAATTTTCTCTTTCCAAAGACTTAGAAAAGTAAAACATTTAAAACGAATTATTATAAAGAATTATTTCAACAAACATTTAAAGACCGAAAAACCGGTAAAACGAATTGTTTAAATCCTAGATGGTAAACTAGATTTGTTTACAGCCATAAATCATGAGAAAATTGAACCCTATGCTCTGATACCACTTTAGGATTTCATGTTTAATTATACATATATATTTTCGAAATTTTTATGTATAATAAGGATCAATTACAATTTTCTTTGATTTATTTCATGCATGCATTAGTTTGTTTTAACATCTAGTTTCAAAACTCTATTAAAACAAACAAGGGCTCCGAAATTCATACCTAGAAGTTCTCAAAAACTTCTTGAAGATTCGGAGACGTTGGGGATGCTTCTCGCCGCGCCGGATGCCTCCGAGTGTTCACCGAAACCCTAAACAAGGTTGGAGAGAAAGGAGCTAGCCAATCAATCTCCAACAAGCTTAGAATCTAGCTACAAACCCCTTCCTTAGCCTCTGAGATTTCTCTTTCCAAAGACTTAGAAAACTAAGAGAATTTTCGTGGGTTTTAGTAGTGAATTAGTAGTGAATTTTCTCTTTCCAAAGACTTAGAAAAGTAAAACATTTAAAACGAATTATTATAAAGAATTATTTCAACAAACATTTAAAGACCGAAAAACCGGTAAAACGAATTGTTTAAATCCTAGATGGTAAACTAGATTTGTTTACAGCCATAAATCATGAGAAAATTGAACCCTATGCTCTGATACCACTGTAGGATTTCATGTTTAATTATACATATATATATTCAAAAAAATTATGTATAATAAGGATCAATTACAATTTTCTTTGATTTATTTCATGCATGCATTAGTTTGTTTTAACATCTAGTTTCAAAACTCTATTAAAACAAACAAGGGCTCCGAAATTCATACCTAGAAGTTCTCAAAAACTTCTTGAAGATTCGGAGACGTTGGGGATGCTTCTCGCCGCGCCGGATGCCTCCGAGTGTTCACCGAAACCCTAAACAAGGTTGGAGAGAAAGGAGCTAGCCAATCAATCTCCAACAAGCTTAGAATCTAGCCACAAACCCCTTCCTTAGCCTCTGAGATTTCTCTTTCCAAAGACTTAGAAAACTAAGAGAATTTTCGTGGGTTTTAGTAGTGAATTAGTAGTGAATTTTCTCTTTCCAAAGACTTAGAAAAGTAAAACATTTAAAACGAATTATTATAAAGAATTATTTCAACAAACATTTAAAGACCGAAAAACCGGTAAAACGAATTGTTTAAATCCTAGATGGTAAACTAGATTTGTTTACAGCCATAAATCATGAGAAAATTGAACCCTATGCTCTGATACCACTGTAGGATTTCATGTTTAATTATACATATATATTTTCGAAATTTTTATGTATAATAAGGATCAATTACAATTTTCTTTGATTTATTTCATGCATGCATTAGTTTGTTTTAACATCTAGTTTCAAAACTCTATTAAAACAAACAAGGGCTCCAAAATTCATACCTAGAAGTTCTCAAAAACTTCTTGAAGATTCGGAGACGTTGGGGATGCTTCTCGCCGCGCCGGATGCCTCCGAGTGTTCACCGAAACCCTAAACAAGGTTGGAGAGAAAGGAGCTAGCCAATCAATCTCCAAACAAGCTTAGAATCTAGCTACAAACCCCTTCCTTAGCCTCTGAGATTTCTCTTTCCAAAGACTTAGAAAACTAAGAGAATTTTCGTGGGTTTTAGTAGTGAATTAGTAGTGAATTTTCTCTTTCCAAAGACTTAGAAAAGTAAAACATTTAAAACGAATTATTATAAAGAATTATTTCAACAAACATTTAAAGACCGAAAAACCGGTAAAACGAATTGTTTAAATCCTAGATGGTAAACTAGATTTGTTTACAGCCATAAATCATGAGAAAATTGAACCCTATGCTCTGATACCACTGTAGGATTTCATGTTTAATTATACATATATATTTTCGAAATTTTTATGTATAATAAGGATCAATTACAATTTTCGTTGATTTATTTCATGCATGCATTAGTTTGTTTTAACATCTAGTTTCAAAACTCTATTAAAACAAACAAGGGCTCCGAAATTCATACCTAGAAGTTCTCAAAAACTTCTTGAAGATTCGGAGACGTTGGGGATGCTTCTCGCCGCGCCGGATGCCTCCGAGTGTTCACCGAAACCCTAAACAAGGTTGGAGAGAAATGAGCTAGCCAATCAATCTCCAAACAAGCTTAGAATCTAGCTACAAACCCCTTCCTTAGCCTCTGAGATTTCTCTTTCCAAAGACTTAGAAAACTAAGAGAATTTTCGTGGGTTTTAGTAGTGAATTAGTAGTGAATTTTCTCTTTTCAAAGACTTAGAAAACTAAAACCCACGAAAATTCTCTTAGTTTTCTAAGTCTTTGGAAGGAGAAATGTCAGAGGCTAAGGAAGGGGTTTGTAGCTAGATTCTAAGCTTGTTTGGAGATTGATTGGCTAGCTCCTTTCTCTCCAACCTTGTTTAGGGTTTCGGTGAACACTCGAAGGCATCCGGCGCGGCGAGAAGCATCCCCAACGTCTCCGAATCTTCAAGAAGTTTTTGAGAACTTCTAGGTATGAATTTCGGAGCCCTTGTTTGTTTTAATAGAGTTTTGAAACTAGATGTTAAAACAAACTAATGCATGCATGAAATAAATCAAAGAAAATTGTAATTGATCCTTATTATAAATAAAAAATTTCGAAAATATATATGTATAATTAAACATGAAATCCTACAGTTGAAGCTGGCCAACCCTGCCCCCACCCATTATCCTTTACTTTGGTTGAAGGCATACCTGAGGTTTGAAGCACAAGGTGCTCCAAGGTCATGGGACAACAAGCTTTACCTCGCCTCTTTACATGCCTCTCCTCCTTGCTCGCCTCCTTACTGGCCTCGCCGAAGAATCTCGCTTGAATGCCGCCTGGTCGCTAGAGTGGGGGAGAAGGAGTGGTGCGTGGGAGAGGAGATGGAGTTGTGTGTGATGGGTAGGGTTTTAGCCCTAGTCATGCATGCAATTTCCATACCAAGCCCACAAGATTGCAGCAAATCTCCCATTAACTTTTTCCTTCTTTGCTCAAATTTGAATTAGCTTTGCTGACATGGCGGCAACCTCATACGCTGCCTTATTTAAGCCCTACACACCAGCCCACGTAGCATGAAGATTTTGGGGTCTAACGCCACGCACCCTGCACGACCAAAACGGAACTTTTTTCCAAAACAAGAACACACCAGACAAACAACCATACAATATAAATCATCACACAAGCATAAGAGATCTGAAAATGGACTTTATTATAGTATTAGGAGAGTGGGTCTTACACTCACAGTTAGTAGGCGAAGATTGGTAAAAGAGACACTGAATGAATATTTGGAAAAACGATAGCATAGTTAAAAATATGAACGGTTGGTTACAACTTTGGTTGAACCTAAAAAAATAGCCAATATTGAAATCTTGCTTGAATGAGCCATCGCAATAACCACATGTAGATGATCTTTGGAAAGGACATGAACTTGTGTGTTAGCCACTAGAAACTGATCCAATCAAAATATCACTTCATATCCCGTGGACAAGTTGGGAGCTAGCTAGCTGGCATATACATAATGTTGACATGAATAGATTCCAATATAACGCTTTTCTTGTTTGGTAAAGAAATTTTAGGGCCGGACTCACAAGTCAAGGAAAGACGTGTGAATCCATTTAAAGCTAAAGTATTTATGGAACCAATATTGATTATGAAATCAAAAATTGTTTTTTAATGTAAGTATTATCTACACTCTTAATAGATCTACCAACTGGATCAGCAGTCCCAATTATAAGTTCAGGATTCTCTTCATTTTCTTCATGGTACGATTATATTTTTTCTAATATAATTGAAAATCTAAACCATATATTTTGATTATGACGTAAGTTATTCAAGTACGTTGAAAATCAAAATATATATGCATTTTCAACGAGATCAAGACAAATAAAATAAACTTACTACATTTGTCGGTTTGTTGATCTTATATGAAATAACTATCAAATTTTACGATTTTCGACAAGCATGAATTACTTGCATTATAGATACAGATGTACGTTTGGAATTGCAATTTTTATCGAAAATTTATTTAAGAAACTTGTTCCTCAAATAAATGGAGGGAATCCATGTCTCCAATTATATGCAACATCAAATCAAAAGTAGATGTCCTTACTTTGCTTAACTTTTAGAGTTTTTTTTTCATACGTACTCCATGCAAGTACTTATTCCTGCACATGCTATAAGTACCAAACTCACCCTCCCTCTCAAGCCAAGTCACTCAAACCATTTCAATAAAATCTCTACATGATGACAATGGCGCTTTCAAAGATTTTCTGTGTTTGTTTACTCTTTGCCTTTTATATTGGTGCATCTTTTGCATCAAGAAACTTGAAAGGATATGTGAGGGGAGGTGGTGGCAATGGCGGAGGTGGGGGTGGTGGGGGTGGAGAAGGGAATGGTGGTCATGGTTATGGTAGTGGGTCGGGATATGGAGAAGGTTACGGTGGTGCATATGGTGGTGGTTGTGGTACATTTGGCAGAGGCGGTGGTGGAGGTGGAGAAGGTGGTAATGGTTTTGGATACGGTTCTGTCAGTGGGCATGGGTATGGATCTGGACATGGGAACATAGGTGGTAGTGGAGGAGGAGGAGGTGGTGGCGGTGGTGGTGGTGGTGGAGGTGGCGGATTTGAAGGCGGACATGGAGGTGGAAGTGGGTCGGGCTATGGATCGGGTGGTGGTGGAGGTGGACGTAGGGTTGGAGGATATGTTGAAGGTGGCAGAGGTTCAGGATATGGCTCGGGTGAGGGTTCAGGATATGGAAACGGTGGAGGTCACTAAGCTCAATCAACAAATATTGTATTATGATAAATGCATGTTACTCTGCGTAAATATAGATCTACGAAGAAACTACAAAGTCGATCTATATGATAGATATACAAGGGTTCCATTTCATGGTCTATATGGTATGTAAAGAAACCCTTGTAGAAGATATATCTGAACGATGAATCCCACCCTAGGGTCTATATACAATAAAATGTAACCCTTGAAGAAGATATATATGAGATCTAGCTATACAATAAAATGAGTGCTTGAGTTTGGATGTCTTATCGGAAGGTAACAATCTCAAATTACAGAAGTGGTAGCCGCCATGAATTCCAAATCTGAAAATTTCAGATTAACTACATTTTCAATATTTGTTTTGTTTACTTTAGAAGACAGTACAAATTAGAAACATATAACCCTTTTTGTATTGGAAATTTTGACAACACCGTGAAATTTGACAATACAACCCCAAAGTGTCCCAACCTCTGAAAAATAGCACCCACTTTGAGATCCTCTGAAAATATGTTTATCTTTCTACTTCTCCACAAAATACTCCTGTAAAAATTGTGAGACCACTAACATCCTCTGGAACTCTCTCTTTGTGTCTCGATATTCTAAATCAGTCTAGAAATCGATTGGGTTTGATGGTACTCAACGATACACGATAGATAGTGCGGGTCAATTTGTATGCTCGATAGTTATACTTTGGTTCGGTTGAACTCGATATGTGTTATATAGAAACTCGATATGAGCTCGATGATCAACATGATAAATGTTCACATGTCGAAGTATTGCAGTTTCACTTCGGTAAAGGACGAGTCATTATTATGCGAAGAGACGCAACCATTCGGCATTTCTTCCTTTTGAGGACACAACCATCCATTATTGCGAGAAGATGTGCAACCCTTCATTACAAGATCTATAAAATCAAAGGTTATGGTGTCTTCCATTTAGTTGTGTATTCGATCCCCCCCCCCCATTTAGTTGTGTATTTGATTCATCTCCTCTACCCAAAAAAAATGTGTTCCAACACAATGCCTCGGACGACTACTCCGACGAAACTGAGCACATCCTCAGTGGACCAATATGGTGAGGTTGTCCCCCTGGTTGAATACCGAGAGTTTTACCTCTACCCTATTGCACATGTAGGTTCGGTCTGAAGGCAATAGAGTTGTGGTCCAACACTCCGAACAAGATTAGCAAAAAGTTCTATGTTTGTGGCTCCTTAGAGCCAACCTTTCGTGTTGGTACTTCATTTGGGACGATGGAACACCGGTACCACCGGTGGATAAACCTGACCAGAGCGTAAAGGACTCACGGATGATGAAGCTTCTCTGGAAGGCTGCTAAGTTGAGTCAGAGCCAAGCGATAAACAAAACTATATTTTGGGCTTACAGGCGATATCTAAGCAAATAATTCTCTTTCAATTGACTGGAAGATATTTATAATTTTTGTGTGTTCGTGTTTGTGTTTTTTGTTTGTATTTGTGTTTGTGATGTCTCCTCGTTCTCTCTCCTTGTACTTGTACCTCGGTAATAGTTACTATCAATAATTACTCGTTCTTACCTCGATGTTTGTGTTTTTTGTTTGTGTTTGTGTTTTTAATCTCTCATTGTTCTCTCATTTTACTATGATAGTGGTTCGATAATAAGTTGACAATCTAGGACTTAAAGGAACCACCATTTAATTGAATCTTTTCAAATGAACAGTCTGAATGAAGTTTCTCTCTTTCTTCTCTCCTAATACCTCGATTGTAGTTCGATAATAACTCGATGGTCTACAACTTTGACGAACCATCATTTAATTGAATATTTTCAAACGAACTGTCTGAAAGAAGTTTCTGTCATTGTTCTCTCCTAGTAACTCAATAGTAGTTCAATAATAACTCGACGGCCTAGGACCTAAACGAACCATCATTTATTTGAATCTTTTCAAATGAACAGTCTGAATGAAGCTTCTCTCCTTGTTTTCTCCTTTTACCTCGATAGTGGTTCGATAGTAGTTCAATAATAACTCGACAATCTAGAACTTAAACGAACCACCATTTATTTGAATCTTAGTAGGGTTTAGGGCTTAACAAAAATTGAGTCTGATAATAGCTTGATGGTCATTATGCAGTTTCAAACGAACAACTTTACCCGTTCAAGTAAGTCTTGTCCTTCTACCTCGATAGAATTCGATGGATTCTCGATGTTGATCGATAGTTGTTCTAAGGGTTAATTATAGTTTGCCCTCTGTGTCAATCTGAACAAAATTCCAACCATATTCAACCTCTGTTTCGATCCAAACTTTCACGTAAATATAGGTTTAGGAGTGTATTAGGGATTCAACAAAAAATTAGTAAAAAACGTCGAGTGTGTGTTAAATAATGAAAAATTGAAGTTTAGCAGGGCAAAGTGTTACAAAATGAAAGTTCAGGGGAGGTAACTGTTATTTGAAAGTTCAGGGGTGCAAAGTGATACCAAGACATAGTCAGGGGGCAAACTGTAATTAACCCTGTTCTAATACCTCTTTGGCTACGTTGTTTGAGTGAGGAAGATTAAAACAGTCACATCATTCACCACATTCGAATATTAACAAAAACCAACGTAAACCATTCACAACATTCGACTATTAACAAAAACCAACGTAAACAACATAACTACTTGTGTATTGACTACACATTTGCATACAAACAAGGTTGTCAAGATTGGTAACTAACACATACACAACAAAAACCAAAAAGTATCATATAACATTAATTAGAATAACTAAGATAACTTCTCCATCTTCCTAGTTGACCTGGAGTGCTCTTCCATACTAGGAGGCACCTCAAGGAGTCGGAGGGTGTGTGGTCAAGGATGGGTGTCTCGACGAGGCAGGTCGCCCCATAGTTGGGGTAGGTGTGCTCTAGGAAGGGGGTGTTTGGGTAGGTGTCGTCGGCATGGAAACTACGCAAACCAAATAACGGAATATCAGTGGACATTAACTTATAACCACATGTAGCTAAAAAATAAAGAAAGAGACGATTAAAACATACCACTGTCGATGAGGAGGTCTACCACCGTGTCTTTATGATGGTCAAACGACACTCTACGTCGGCGATCATGTGGTGGAGTTCCGTCAGGGTCTGCTTGACCTCCTCTAGTGGTTCCGGGGATGGTTGTACCAGAGACATGGCATCTCTGACATCGTGGGGCCCCACAACGCCAGGTCACTTGCATTAGCCCGGTTGAGGACCCAACACACACCTGTCATGCAGCGTAACCGCACAAGCAGATGATGTCTTCGATGGGTGAGACCTCGGCAATGTCGTCGTTGCCCATCATTTTGGGACTGGAATGTGGTTAAGGGAAGAAGGCATTGGCAAGAGAAATGTAATGGTGTAAGGCCGAAAGCGGCGAATGACGTTTTCATACTATCCTGATGACAGACAACGTTTGGAGAGAAGGTAACCGAACCGTAAAAAACACCCTCGATTATCGCGCGTCTGAGACGCCCTCATATGGTTGAGAGAATATCGAGATCATCGATCCCAACATAGAGAACTATCTTTCTTCATCGTATCGCGGGCATATCGAGCATCCTACTGATATGATTGTTCACACTATGCTCATAACTGACAAGACGTTTCGACAAAAAGAAACTCGACCGTTGAAAACACCTTAAAAGAAACGTGTCATTGACAGTTGTGTTACCTATCGAGTACGTATCGAGTTCATCAATCCCAACATAATGTCACCTCGAACCACACATTGGTACAGTTTTCACGTTTTCCTCTTAATTGTTGAGTTGACATTTTGTGATACGGTAAATGAAACGAAAAAACGTCATCAATAATCGTGTCGTTGTTGGTCGAGTAAACTATCGATCAACTATCGAGTTCATATCGAGTTTCATCAATCAAAATAATGACGATTCTCTTCCTTCATCATATCGAGGTCACATCGAACTGCCATTGTGTAGTTTTCACGTTTTGCTCTTAACTACTGACGTGACGTTTGGCGGAAAGGAAACCGAACAATCGAAAACTTTCTCAGTAATCGTGTCGTTGTGGGTCGACTAAATTATCGAGCCACTATCGAGTGTATATCGAGCTCATCGTACGGATAGTATATCAGCACTATAAATTTCAAGAAATGGAAAGATAGACGAGGGTATTTTGAAATGAAGTTGAAAGAAAAACATATTTTTCAAAGGATGTCGTGAGAGTTTTTATTTTCAGAAGTTGGATCATTTGAAACATAAAAAGTTAAATTTTCCTTTGTATTTTAGTTGTTCCAAGGAGGTGAATTTCTGAAGAAGACCTACTCCGATCTGAGAACTCATCATCCCTTGTGAACCCAACGTAAGGGCACCCTTAACGGGGGTGCCACGCCTGTCTGCCCTGGTCGGGCGCCCCTCGGATGCCCGCCCGGGACGCCCACCCGGGCGCTTGCCCGGGCGTTGGGCATCCCGGGCAGACGCCCGGGGCGTCCTCGGGTGGGGGGCACGTGTCCCCCACCCCCATTCGTCGATTTTTTTTAAAATTTTAATTATTTAGTGGATGTTTTGTTATTAATGGATTGAGTATTTGTTATTAATGAGCGAGACTCCCGAACGACCTGTCGAGGTGGTTTAATAGTAAAAATTAAAAAAAACAAGTTAAAATAGAATATATATTAATAGGACAATACCATAAGAACAATACATTAATAATACTGAAATACGAACTACAACCAACCACACGAAACATATGTTAAAGGAAAATACAAACCATATGAATTACAAACCATACGAAATACAACAACACGAAATACAAACTAAGGGAAATACAAACCATACGAAATACGGACTACAACAAACTACACGTATTCATTCTCTTCTGCCCAGGCGAGAAGTTTATCGATTACTTTTTGATCCTTCTCCGTCGGGTTGTCCTTCCTCATCAGAGAGTGAAGCATGTCCAACTTATTTTTTATTAAATGCCTCTGGAAATTCTTTTCCGCTAACTCCTCCTGTTTGGAGAAATCATCTTCTCTGACTTGGGCGGTGTATCGAAGCTGCTGTGCAAGTTCTCTAACATCGGTGTCGCCTTCGGGGCGTAATGCACTCTTAGCCATTTTCTTGGCCTTCTTCACACCTTCTAGCCGTGTAGACGACCCCGACATCAGCTCGTCTGCATCCGAGGGTGATTGCGTCCTGGAACCATCCGTGCTCTTTCTTTTCCCAAGGCTTCCTGACTGGGGACTATTTTCATCGTGCAACTCTGGGACTCCCAGTCAACACGCACGGCATTAGCTCCGGATATCACAGACTCCCATTTTGGGTACCTACGCAACATAACCCAAGCATCAAAATAAAGAAATTTAGGCCCATGAGTTCGCTCGTAGATCACGTGCGATTGCCGGACAACATCGTCATCATTCTAGCCGCTCCTTTTCCGTCGGAATGCCTGATCGAAGAACCCGACCCACTTGTTCACATCAGGTACAATTCTTCTCCACTGTCCTTTTAGGGACTCCGCATTCCTCTCGGGGAGGCCTGTGCCTTCCATGGAGATGTCGTACACACGTTTCACTCTAGCCCACAATGAAGTAGACTTCTGGTTTATCCCTGTCACCGCATCACAACTAGTTTCCATATATGCAAAGACAAGTCTCTCGTCCTCAGCTGTGGTCCACATCTTCGGATTGGCTTTGGCAGTTTGGACTTGCTTGCGGCGGCGTCGCTGTGGAGGTGGGGATGGTGGTGTGGCGGAATGTCCTGGTGGGGACTCATCGTCGTTCTGACCCTCTTCTTCAGTGTCCGCCATACTCGGACTACTTTGTTGAGACATGTGTCGGCCAAACATCTGGAATTGCGGTTGATTATGTGGGAATGGTGGTGCATATTGAGAGAATTGTGGGAATGATGAGTTTTGATCTAGTTGTGCGTAGTGGGAAAATTGTGGGAATGGTGAGTTTTGGTCTGGTGGTGGGAATCGTGGTGCGTAGTGGGAGAAGTCTGGTTGTTGGAATGGTTGTTGGTAAAATGGACGTGAGGGTATCCTTGTGGATAGCGTGGATGCGGATTTGATTGTGGACGAGGGGGGGAACGGTTGTAATCCGAAGAAGACATTGCAACGTTGTGTTTTGTGGAAGAGATATGAGATGTAAGTTTGGTTTTGTATAAGGTATATTTAGAGAAAAAATTAGACACTGTGCAATCACGCGGATTACTTTTCACGCACGCGTATATTGTACATTCACGCGGACTACTTTTCTTTCACGCGTATACTATGCAATCACGCGGATTACTTTTCACGCACGCGTTTACTGTACATTCACGTGTATATTGTGCATTCACGCGCGTTTCAAATTTCAAATATTCAAAATTTTGTGGTTTAATAGTGATTAATATTATTAATGAATAATTATTATTGTTAATTAATTAATAGTAATAATAATTATATCGTGAATTAGAATTATAATATAATTAGAATTAGATTTATATAAAATGTAATTTGTTAAATGTTATGCGAGAATTAAAATTGTTTAATTAAGAAATGATGTAGAGGAAAGAGAGTGTAGGGTTGGTGGGAGTAGACCATGTTAGGATCTATGGCCCTCTAATCGATAGAAAAATGCGGAATTAAAAATATTAATCGAAGGATTAAGGAAGAGACAATTGCAAACCACAAATTCGTCGACACCGGAGTTTAGAGAGGTTCGGCACCCACACCCGGGTCCTAGTCCTCCTCGCAAGCCTCGCTCGATCCCCCGAGCCTCGCTTACGGTTCCACTAACCGATCTCCGTTCCGGGCCGAGACCAACGCCGTTTACAACACCGAGCCTCGCGAACAACCTCGCCTCGCTCGTGTCTCCTCTCACAACCCGAGAGGGAGCTTCCTCGAAGCTTTACAACTTGGTGATTCTTGAATAAGGAATTAGAATCACAATCTAACTAACACTCTATACTTGAGCACACTTGGATATGATATGAAATTGGATATGCAAGTGGTGAAGTTTAGGCTTGAGTGTTGTGGATTGAGAGCTTGAAGATGGAGAGGATTTGGCTTTGAGTATTGGATAGATAGGAAGTGTTCAAGATGTCCAAAGGAACCAAATGAGGTCCTATTTATAAGCCTTCAAGCTCATATAGCCGTTTGGGAGTTGGTGGGGAATGGACCAATGAGAAAGCAAGATGTACTTAAGCTCGGCCAGAAATCGAGACAGATTCGGTCGACCGTTATCCGCACGGTAGTCCGAAACATTGGTCTGAACAAAGAACTCGGTTGATCGATTATGTATCGGATCACCGTTCACCAACCTCCAGTAGCTTTTATCTATTTAGCCCTAATTAAATTCGGTTCACCGAAGTCCATTCGGTTCACCGTTCCAAGGTGGACAGTAGAATTGATTGGGCTCTGATCTACTCAAGTTCGGTTGACCGTGTCTACTTCGGTATACCGAAGTAGCGCGGGAATTGCGCTGACAAGGCGTGAGAGATTCGTTTACCAATAACGGTCAAGTTAAATAGCCGTTGGTCTCCTAAAGCAATATGATTCGGTTGACCGAAAGAAGTTCGGTGTACCGAATATGGATAAGTCAATTTGGCTTTAGTTCAACATTTAAATACGACCGTTGGAGCAAAGTCCAAAACCGGTCCAGGCTAATTCGGTCTACCGAAGGCGGTTCGGTATACCGAGGTGGTTATTCCAGGGAACACCTAAAGGATTCTACACGGTTGACCGCAAGGTGTTCGGTGGACCGAACTCTACAAGATTCGGTTTACCGAGAAGGGTTCGGTTAACCGTGGGGATACGGGACAGAATCCTAATGTGCTCAAGTTTACATTAATCCTTAGGACTCAAATTATACTACATTACATATTGGTCCAAAGCTTGATTACATGTCTTGAGTCTTTATCTTCTTGTCCCCAAGCTCCTTAGCTTGATTCTTCATCAACCTATTAAGAATATCGCAAGTACACAAATATATATGCAATGCATGTATTCATGTTTGCTTACTTTGATTGTCTAGGTTGATTGATTAAATATAGATTAAGATTAGATTACTTAATCATCAAAACTAAATAAAGATTAAGGCTAAAAAGCCAACAATCTCCCCCTTTTTGATGATGGCAAATCTATATCTTAATATTTTGAGTTCAATTGTATTTCTCCCCTTTCTATATGTTTTGTTTCTTAACATATATGTAATCTATGCATTTACAAGATTTCTCCCCCTAACAACATGCATAGTTTATTTAAAATTGAAGCTCATCTTAATTCTTCTCCCCCTTTGACATCAATCAAAAAGCAAACATTAAGCATTTGATGCAAAGGTAAGAGATATCTAACTCTCCCCCTACCAATTAGGCTAACTAGCAACAATGAGTATTAACAATTAAGTGCATTTCTATTCTCCCTCTTAGCCTATTTAACATCCATTTTACAATTTTACATTTATGATTATGGATGTGTTATACGATATGCAATGAATAGGGTATAAGATATGCAATGAATTATATCATAAGATATGTCTATTAAGCTCTAAAATTTAGATTAGAATCAATCAAAATTTATACCGTCGTGGCGCTTTGAATTGACTCAACCCGTATTCGGTGATGCAACCGGCTTTAAATTTTTTCTTTGAAGCTCATCCGGTCACCACCGATTTCCTCCTTCAAGTACCTACAATTGAAGGTTTTGGTACCCATTTTTGCTTGGGTCCAATCATGTTAGTTTTTTGAACCCAAACCATTTTGGTTTTAGGTGCCCAAATACTTGTGGAAGTTTTATTCACTACAAAATGTTTTCCATTCAAAGTAGTGTGAATAACATGGTTCTTAAAGTTATTAGCATAAAAACCTATACCACTTTTATCTAGTGATTGTCTTTGACTACCAATAAGCATATCAAGCATTTTCTTTCCACTTGTGAATTTTTCAAGATCCTTTTGTAATTGAACATTCTTAGCAATTAGATCTTGAATATCAACACTACATGAAGGTTTTGCATTTAGAGTTGCAATTTCATCAATCAATTGAGTGTTCTCTAATGCAATTTTATCATGACTAGCAAGTAATTCATTCTTATCATTCATGATAGATTCAATTTGAGATTGTAGCTCATTGATTTTCTTTCTTGCTAGTTTATTCTTTTGACAAATTTTCTCAAAATTTTCAAGTAATTCATTGAATTCACATTGAAGTTCATTATATGCATTTGAATCATTTGAATCAATTGAATCATGACTAGAGCAAGAAGATACCTCACTATCATCGTCTTCTATTGCCATGAAGCACATTGAGGCGAATTCGTCTTCAATTGATGAAGATGATGAAGTGTCCCAAGTAGCTTTAAGAGCTTTCTTCTTCTCTTTTCTCTTGCTCTTCTTCTTCTTCTCTTTTCTCCTTTCTTTCTCTTCTTTGAGAAATTCCTTGAATTTATGTGTCACCAATTGTTCCTCGATATCACTATCTTCTTTGATCGAATTGGCGACGGCGTGTAGCCCCAAGGATTTCTTGACTCTCTTCTCATTTCGGTCTTTCATTTGTATCTCATATGTCATGAGACTTCCCATGAGTTCTTCAACCGACAATTTCGTTAGATCTTGCGCTTCTTCTATTGCGGTTGTTTTTTCTTCCCAATCGGCGTTGAGAGACCGGAGAATCTTCATTGTCATTTCTCCCTTGCTAAAAATCTTTCCAAGAGCACTAAGGGAGTTAATAATTTCGGTGAAGCGAGTGTGCATCTCGCTTATGTTTTCACCGGGTAGCATATGAAACAATTCATATTTATGCATGAGTAGATTAATCCTAGTTTCTTTTAATCTAGTGGATCCCTCATGATGCATTTCTAATGTGTGCCAAATTTCATATGCACTTTCACACCCTCTCACTCGATTATATTCATTTTCATTTAAACCACAATATAACATATTCATAATGCGGGCATTAATTTCCGCCTCCTTAATTTTGGGTTTAGGTAATGAAATAATCTCATCATCATTTGGTGGGGTGTATGATTTTAAAATAAAAGTCCAAAATTTTAAATCATGAGATTGCAAATATATTTTCATTCTTTTCTTCCAATAGTCATAATTTAACCCATTAAACAAAGGTGGCTTAGATGTGGATAATCCTTCACAATGATTAGAAGTAAATGTCATGCTAAATTACGATTAAGTAAATGAAATTAGCAACCTAATGCTCTGATACCAATTGTTAGGATTTATGGCCCTCTAATCGATAGAAAAATGCGGAATTAAAATATTAATCGAAGGATTAAGGAAGAGACAATTGCAAACCACAAATTCGTCGACACCGGAGTTTAGAGAGGTTCGGCACCCACACCCGGGTCCTAGTCCTCCTCGCAAGCCTCGCTCGATCCCCCGAGCCTCGCTTACGGTTCCACTAACCGATCTCCGTTCCGGGCCGAGACCAACGCCGTTTACAACACCGAGCCTCGCGAACAACCTCGCATCGCTCGTGTCTCCTCTCACAACCCGAGAGGGAGCTTCCTCGAAGCTTTACAACTTGGTGATTCTTGAATAAGGAATTAGAATCACAATCTAACTAACACTCTATACTTGAGCACACTTGGATATGATATGAAATTGGATATGCAAGTGGTGAAGTTTAGACTTGAGTGTTGTGGATTGAGAGCTTGAAGATGGAGAGGATTTGGCTTTGAGTATTGGATAGATAGGAAGTGTTCAAGATGTCCAAAGCAACCAAATGAGGTCCTATTTATAAGCCTTCAAGCTCATATAGCCGTTTGGGAGTTGGTGGGGAATGGACCAATGAGAAAGCAAGATGTACTTAAGCTCGGCCAGAAATCGAGACAGATTCGGTCGACCGTTATCCACACGGTAGTCCGAAACATTGGTCTGAACAAAGAACTCGGTTGATCGATTATGTATCGGATCACCGTTCACCAACCTCCAGTAGCTTTTATCTATTTAGCCCTAATTAAATTCGGTTCACCGAAGTCCATTCGGTTCACCGTTCCAAGGTGGACAGTAGAATTGATTGGGCTCTGATCTACTCAAGTTCGGTTGACCGTGTCTACTTCGGTATACCGAAGTAGCGCGGGAATTGCGCTGACAAGGCGGCGTGAGAGATTGGTTTACCAATAACGGTCAAGTTAAATAGCCGTTGGTCTCCTAAAGCAATATGATTCGGTTGACCGAAAGAAGTTCGGTGTACCGAATATGGATAAGTCAATTTGGCTTTAGTTCAACATTTAAATACGACCGTTGGAGCAAAGTCCAAAACCGGTCCAGGCTAATTCGGTCTACCGAAGGCGGTTCGGTATACCGAGGTGGTTATTCCAGGGAACACCTAAAGGATTCTACACGGTTGACCGCAAGGTGTTCGGTGGACCGAACTCTACAAGATTCGGTTTACCGAGAAGGGTTCGGTTAACCGTGGGGATACGGGACAGAATCCTAATGTGCTCAAGTTTACATTAATCCTTAGGACTCAAATTATACTACATTACATATTGTCTTGAGTCTTTATCTTCTTGTCCCCAAGCTCCTTAGCTTGATTCTTCATCAACCTATTAAGAATATCGCAAGTACACGAATATATATGCAATGCATGTATTCATGTTTGCTTACTTTGATTGTCTAGGTTGATTGATTAAGTATAGATTAAGATTAGATTACTTAATCATCAAAACTAAATAAAGATTAAGGCTAAAAAGCCAACAGACCAGACATTAGTAAGAGGATTTTTTGGTGGGTTGGGTGAGCTGACGTGGCAGAGAGAAACTGACGTGACAGAGAGAAAGTGCAGGGCGCCCGGGAGTAGCCCGGGTGCTGTTATTTGTGCTCTAACAGTCCAATTCGAACCTTTATATTAGAGTTATAAATTGAGTGGTGATGCAATTTCGACGCAACCAAAGTTCAATACGGATTATTTTAAGTAAATAATAATAATAAGGTAAAATTGAATGTAAAGCTATAAAAGTCTTTCTGTTCAACTATCTAATTTATAAAATATCACTCTGCAGAACGATGCGGAGAAATGTTAATAAGGTAACCAATGTTCCAGCAACAAACTCAAGGGAAGACAATCGAAAGACGGATGACCCGAAAAAGGAAAAAAAGATCGGAAATTGTATAATACGGTTTTAATGCGCTAAACAAAATCGATAGCTTAACGGTAAGGAAAATTTTCAAAATAATCAAAAAAAATTAAGAAATTGTAAAAATATGCACTTCAGAAACTTATTTGGCAAAATATGCACATTGAAAAACGGCACCTGAAATCCCGTTTTTATTAAGTAAAAACGGTATCACCAATGCCGATTGTTAACCAAGTGAAAAACGGCACTACTAGTGCCGTTTTTCACCCCAGGTAAAAACGGTACCAGTAGTGCCGTTTTTTACCTGGTTAGAAAACGGCACTACGGGTGAATTTTTCCAGAATCGAAGATGATCTATAACACTTACATTTTCCAGAATCGAAGATGATCTATGATCTTTCTGTAGTACTAACACTGAAGGGTCAACAGGACCGTGACAATCATGTGAAGTGAACATTTGGGAAACTGAAAAACATAATTAACAAAAAATAATATTACATATTATTCAGTTCAAATAATACAATCTAAACAAATTCAATACATTATCCACAATAAATCTAATTTCAACAACTACAACATTGATTATTCAATTTAATTGGTTTAACACAAATCCAAACAATGTAAATTTATTAAATTTGGACTTTTGAGATTAATTGATCTATTAATCAAATCATCAAATCCGCACAAGATTATTAATCATAACCATATCACATCATCCACACAAGATTAATTAAACAAAGTTTGGTAAACTCATCAACCAAATATCAATCAATCGAATCCATTTCAAATCAAACAATCCACACACATCCTAACCAAACCAATCAAATGTACATAAATACAAACTAATAAGGCAAAATATTAACAAAAATTGATGTAAAAATACCTGAAATCGCAGGACAGAGGGAGAGGAAGAAACACCAAAAATTTTGGGAAGATTGGAGAAAAGGGGGCCTTGGTGCCGTTTTTAACCCTAGGCTAAAAACGGCATCTCGGATGCCGTTTTTATATAGGGTAAAAACGGCACCCGTAGTGCCGTTTTCTAACCAGGTAAAAAACGACACTACTGGTACCGTTTTTACCTGGGGTGAAAAACGACACTAGTAGTGCCGTTTTTCACTTGGTTAAAAATCGGCATTGGTAATACCGTTTTTACTTAATAAAAACGGGATTTCAGGTGCCGTTTTTCAATGTGCATATTTTGCCAAATAAGTTTCTGAAGTGCATATTTTTACAATTTCTTTATTTTTTTTGATTATTTTGAAAAAATTTCCTAACAGTAAATATATCATACAGATAGGAATATCAACAATCGAGAAGATAATGGATATCGACACGGCCTTAATACCCACCGGTCCACCCACCCTTTTTATTTATAAACTAATAAAAAAGAGCCACGTACCTGAGTAGAAAATGCATACAAGCGTGAATTCTTCCTGTTTATATTGTTAATGAATAAACTTTAATTGAAGTTTTAATACGTTTTGGATGAATCAGATCAACTTTCATGAACCAAAACACGTTCTTGCTTACAGGACATATGCTTTGTTTGAACGCGAAGGCAAAATTTTAATTTATACATGCTTCTGGATCCATTCTAATTTAAAAATGGTAAATAAAAAGATGTGTGCAAATGACTTGTATGTAAGACAAAATGAGGTCGTTGAGTAACAAATCGGAGGCTAATTGTTCAGCTCTATTTTTCTGAGTAACATTAACAAATAACAGGAAATGAGTTTCTGCATCTTTACTGCATTGTTAATTAATGAGCAAAGAACAGTTAACTCTCACAATTAACATGGAATCATCCCTCTTATATTTATGGACAATCCTACGGTGACTGATACAAAAAAAAGGGTTAACATATACATCAAAACTAGCAGACCAACGTAAATACTGTTGCACTAGGAAACCTAGTTTCAAACCGGTAAATACACGCATTGCATAAACTTGTTGCTGAATATATTTTATTCGTTTGAAGCTATGAAATTTGGTTGCTCACCCTGGCACAAGTACTCATCACACACAGATGCCGATCCCCAATCTTTCCGTAATCGAAATATATCTTCAGTGAAAGTTGAGCCAGAAGAACCAATGAAAACACTTGACAAGGCACAGATCGTTTTATCCAACATGGCTTCAACCTTAAAAACAATCGACATTTTTTAACATTTGCAGCAGACGAATAAAATAATAAATCAAGGAATTTGGAATAATTTTCTTCCATATTTCAATAAATTGGAAGGAAGCATTTGACAAGGCATTACCTGATTATCCCCGCCTATGTGGTTCCTGTAGAGCAGTGCATCCCATTTTTCAACAGAAGTATGGGAGGGCCTCTTGACCAATGGAACAGTCTTTTCATTTAGAACGACCAAGGTCTGGAGAAGACCTGTTTCGCTTTCTGCTGCATCAGTAGAAAGATAGATTACCGGAGCATTTGCCTTCTGCACCACTCGTAGGATGCATTCTGCTGCTTGAGGAATAGGGAAAAAGCAGCTTTGTTCTTTAACATTGCTACAAAAGGAAAAGCACCTTAGACTGCATAACTTTTACTGGTGTAAATTTCAACAATGAATATCTTACCAAAACTGATGAACAGTACTGCTGTTTCATTAAATATTCCAATTTCCATATCATATACCGACAAACTTTTAGAAAAACAGAAGCACCGATTCAGAAGTAAAATAAGCAAGAGGTGCATGGAATGCAAAACTATGTGTCTATATCCCAAACAAATGAAGTTATTTTTACATTTCGATACCATGATGTCAATTGATGCTCTAATTTATTCACTATGAAACATGGGTTTTAGATAAGTTGGAGTTGGCACAAACGACCCAATTGTTCATCCAAGAAGTTCATTTTTGCAGCGGAACAATTTTGCAGATATTTTTTGTTCCTAAGCACTAACCGTGCATCTAGAAAATTCCTACAAAAAATATCTACAACATAAGGTTCTCAATAATCAAAAAATTCCTGCATTAAAGTAAACATAAGTTGGTCGTAGAAATTAGTTTTTCTTGAAAATTATAATTATATGTATTTTGCAGCGTTAAATGTTAATTTTCAGTTCAACACCCCATTTGTCCAGTAACACGGGTTTGGTTGATCCTATATTCAACAGGATGAAATTCGAAAAACACAACTTCGTGCTAAGGCATCTCCCCTTGAGCGTTCCCAGCATTCTTCTCTAGCCACTGGACAAATTAAGATGATAAAGTGCAGCATAAGCTTTATGATACAAGATGAAGAAGCGGAACGTTGCAACCTATATTTATTGTTAGAGCCTACAAACCAAAAGTACTACTAGCTAAAATTATGGCTTGAGTAGCTATCTAGCATGAGGTACGTGAGATGGAGGAGACGAACAAGACATTCTAGTTAATTAGCAAGTTGACCACACCACCCAGAATGTTGCCAAGGAGATGGGTTTCTGAAGAACAAGCTACATCCTAGAGATATAGCATGAGCAGAAACAAATGGCACAGCTGACCAACGTTTCCATGTGTGTAGAAACATTTTAAACCAAGTTTTCCAACTGGAGGTATAATTGCACAATTGGAGTCGTCTCCACTCATCAATATTGGAAAAGTATATCAAAGAGATAAGATACAACTGCAAGTAAACAAGATGGAAAGGTTGGCATAAGCAAGAAATAAGAGAACTTTTTTAGCTGGTCTCTTTGTAGGCCTTCTAGAGTAATTGACTCACCATAGTTTAGGAATATGAAAAATCTCAGATAATCATGTAATTCAAATCATAAGAATTGGTTAAATTCATACTCATAAGGGGAAAAAAGAACTTCTCTAGTTCCCCTTTGTTGGCCTTCGGAGAGTAATTCACTGTAATTTTTGCTTATGAAAAATCTTGGATAGACATGTCATACAATTATAAGGACAGGTCATATTCATATCAATAAGTTCACTGTTATTCAAATTTCAAAGGTCAAACCTAAATGTACATTACTAAATTTGGTTAGCATCTGATAATCTTTTGCCTGATAAGGTTAATTTAATCCTCATACATAATGTTACTGCTATATTATTATGTATAGTTTAGTCCATGGTCTCGTATTATGAACATAAATGCCAACCTCACAACTAGCATAATAGACATGCAAACCTACTGAAGATAATGGAATTCATTTTTAAAGCCATGTAGTTTTATAAGATTCCAATACACTTGTCATTGCTCTGCGCATTTTGATGTTTTAGTTTAAGGATTAAGAAAAGTTAGAGAGTGATGATTGCTGAACAACATGTGATCAGAAGTCTGGGCCAAAGATAATACTAAATGTCTGTAATCGGGAGAGTGCTAATGGTAAATGGAACGTCACCATGCTGAGCACAAAAAACATACCAAAACTTCAAGAAGCCATGGCGACGGAAGTGCAAGGCAACAAAGTTCTTTCCCAAAAATGTCTGTACAAAGCGCTCTGCAGTCTGAGTAATGAGACGACTTGGTCGAATAACAGTTTTACACTTGTGAGCCAGAGGGCCTCCAGGCTGCATTACCCACTCTTCCTCAACATCTGCATAGAATGTATCCCCAATCGCAAGGACCTCATCTTCACAAGTGAACTTGGAGGTGATATCACCAGCAACCCTCTTCTTCGGCTCATTCAACTTAGCATCTTCCGGCCAAGCAGCCTTCAGTTTGGGTAGCGACAGCCCCAAACCCTTCAACCTCTTAACATGCTCCTCATCCACAAAACAAGGCGGCTTAGCCATGTAACAAATAAACCTATCCACCTTCATCTTATTCTTCTTCAAACCCTCGAACTCCTCAAAAGAGATAACCACCTTCCTCCCAAAACAATCATTAATATGATCAACATCAATAACCCTATCATACTGATAATCAAACTTCGGACTTGGAAGCACCAAAACCCTGTCCAACAGCGCCGCGAAGAACATATGCTTCTCCAAACAGATAAGGTGATTGGACATCTGGCCAGACACACAAATGGCGAACAAATACCGATCCTTCTTCGGCTTCCACTCAACCATCCTTCTCTCCAATGGCTTCTCCTTCTTCCTGCAAATCCCTTCACTAAAATCCGACAACGAGAATCCAAAATCAGCATCCTCCGACACATTCCCAGCACGGTGCGGCGAAAGTAAAGTCTTCTCGATCTCCCTATTCAACTGAATCTGCTCCATCAACGCTGATCTGAACTCCTCCATCGAAACAATCCGACTAGAACTCGAATTAAAACCGGATCCGAAACTCGTGGTCCGATTCCAGAGCTTGAGAAGCCCGGCATTCTGGGACCGGATGAGATAGAGAGCTTTCAGCTCCGCCTCCCGGAGTTTCCCGTCGGGACTGGAGAAGACCTTGGGGACGGAGCGGAAGAGGGGTCGGAGGTCGAGGGAGAAGAGGAGGGCGAGGACGACGAGGACGAGGACGGAGAGGAGGAGGGGCTTGCGGTGGTCGGAGAGGAGGCGGCGGAGGGAGGAGGAGTCGATTTGGAAAATGGAGGTGGGGGGTTTGGTCTGGGGTTGGTGGATTAGGGTTTCGGACTCGAGGTCGGAGTCGGAGGAGGTTGGAGTGGAGGGACGGCGGCGGGTCTCCATCTCCATTGGGGTGGTTGGTTGGTTAGGGTTTCGGCATTAGGATGGGATCTGGAGGTGGAAGAAGAAGGAGAGAAGGGAATGTGATGTGATTGTGGAGCGAATTTGAGTTGGGAGTGGAAATGGACGTGCGATCTGAATCCGGAATGCGGTGGGTTCTTACGGTGAGTAGAAGTGAGGAGAAGGTGGGACAAGTCTGATTTTTCTCTTTTTTTTTCTTTTTTGTGTTAGATTTGAAGTCTGAAGATGATGTCATGTTCTTTTTTGGGTCATTTATTTTGCTTTTATTTTTTACAAGCTGGTTGCTACATTAAACCTCTTTTTTAATGGACGTTATTGTTAATTTTAATCAACGTTTACGTAGGCGACCGCCTAGGCGTTAGGCGGTCGCCTAGGCGGTCGCCGGTGGCGGTGGTCGCCTGGGCGACCACCGCCTTTCGCCCAGCAGAGCTGGGCGAAATAGGCGATCGCCTAGGCGATCATTTCGCCTAGGCGATCGCCTAGGCGAGAGCCGTTGGAGGCTCTCCAACGGCTCTCTCCTTTTAATTTTTTTATTATTTTTTTTTTCAAAAATTACAACTTTGCCACTAGCCCCAAATCCTATATAAACCCCTCCAAACCTCTTCATTTTTCACACATCTCTCATTCTCTTCTTCTTCATAATCCTATTCTCATCATCAACCTTCCTAATCATCAAGTTTTGCGATTAAGTCTCCGGTCTGGTGCTTAGTTTTGAAGTTGGAAAGTGAAGTCTCCGATCCGTTTCTTCATTCTTCAACCGTCAAAATCAAGTGCACTCTTTCTAACTTCTCTTTAGAATTAAATTAATTAGTATTTTATTTTCATATTAGTCTAAATTTTATATTAGTCTAGTTTTAAGATATGGCTTACGTACCCGGCACTAGTCTACCTATGCATCACGAGAGTTACGATGACCTAAGACCTACCCGTACAAATGACCCCGGTTGGAATACTGCCCATTACATTAGCGCTAATGATAAAAATTGTATTGTCTGTGAGTTATGTGGTAAGGAAACTAGAGGTGGTATAGCCCGTCACAAACAACATCTTGCACACACACCCGGTAGCAATGCTAGACCTTGTGATAAAGTTCCTGACTCTATTAAACAAGACATAACTGCATACATGATTAGAAACAGTAGGACATTACAAAACGAAAATGTATGTCTTGATGATTATGTAGACCGAGAAAACATAGAATTTGATCTAGAAACCGGGTCGGGTTCCGGTTCTGCTCCGACCCCAACCTCCCGTTCTCGCCCCGTTCCTGGTCGAAAGAGACAAAAACAACGTTTGTGGGCACCATTTTGCGGACGTGGGAAGGACGTGGTTTCCGGCCCCCAACAAACAACCATCGAAAGAACCTTTAGAAAAGAAGATAGGAAAACAATTAATCAAAAATGGGCTAGGTTTTTCTATAGATGTGGTATATCATTCAACACTGTAAGGACGCCTGAGTGGAAGGAAGCAATATCCGCTACTAGTACTTACGGACCCGGACTTAAACCCATGACGTATCATGAAGTTAGTGACTCGTGCCTTAAACAAGAAATTGACTACACTAGAGGTATACTAGAATCGTACAGACAAGATTGGGCAACATACGGGTGCACGTTGATGACAGATGGGTGGACTGATAGGTCCGGTAGGAGTATAATCAATTTTCTAGTAAATTGTCCGACAGGTACCATGTTCATGAGGTCTGTAGATGCTTCCAGTCACTCTCACACCGCAGACTACCTGTACAAGCTGATGGACAAGGTAGTTGGCGAGATTGGCGAAGAACACGTTGTTCAGGTGGTCACCGACAACGCCGCCGCGTACGTACTTGCCGGTAGGATGTTGCAACAAAAAAGAAGGAGATTGTTTTGGACTCCCTGTGCAGCGCATTGCATCGATCTCATCTTGGAGGATATTGGCAAGTTGTTTTTGAAGACTATTGCTTTAGCTCGGAAGATCATCAAACATTTCAACAGCTCTGCCATGTTGTTGAAGAGGATGCGAATTGCCATTGAAGGGAACCTGCTACGCCCTGCTGTCACGAGATTTGCCACCGCATTTCTGAGTTTGCAAAGGTTATTTCTGAAGAAAGACAAACTCCGAGCCTTTGTTGTTTCCCCGGGGTACAACGATCCTAATGCAAGTTGGATAAAGAACAAGAAAAAGAAGGAGATCTCTACTGAAGTTGCCGAGACCATTCTACAAAGTGGTTTCTGGACCAACGTCGTAAAGGCACTGAAGGCCTCACAACCTATGGTTCAGGTTCTTAGACTTGTTGACGGCGATGAGAAACCAGCGATGGGATATCTGTGTGACGCAATGGAGAAAGCCAAAGAACAAATCATGAGGAACTTTGACGGAAACCCGAGGTTGTACAAGCAAGTCATCGACCTCATCGACACCAGGTGGGGTCCAGGGAAGATGATGTCATCACCGCTACATTCTGCTGGTTTCTTACTCAACCCTGGTACCTTCTTCTCCGTCCCACCTCAGGATCGAAATATAGCTTTCAATGAGCATATGCCTGGATTCATGGATGTCGTAGAGCGGCTCGTCCCCACTCCTGCAGAACAAGACAAGATTTGCGGTTTACTTGATCGTTACAAGAACTCCCTCGGAATATTCTCGAGGGATATGGTCGTCAGACAAAGGTCGGAAAGAAGACCTATAGATTGGTGGCAATCGTATGGCGCAGACATGGGAGAGACTGCATTACAGAGGTTGGCCGTGAGGGTGTTGGGATTGACATGTTCGGCATCAGGTTGTGAGCGGAATTGGAGTGTCTTCGAGCAGTTGCACTCAACGAGAAGGAACAGGTTGGCTGTGAAGAAGATGAATGACTTGGTGTATGTGAACTACAACCAAAAGTTAAGGCAAAGGTTTCAGCAAAGGATGGAGAAGCCTGGATTTTATGACCCCATCAGTGTGGAGTACGATCTCTTCGACGAGCATCCGTGGTTGGTAGAAACTGAAGATCCGGTCTTCGCTGGAGAGGAGCTTACATGGGCCGATGTCGAGGAAGCAGCTTTGGGACATTCTTCTTCACGGAGACGCTTTGCTCGATCCATGTCCACTGCATCTGACCCGCGGTGTTCTACTGCATCTGACGCGCCATTATTAGGTCGTGGCATGGATGATGCCATCGTTCACATCAGTTCTAGAGATCCAGGTGCATCGAGTTCTCAACCACCGATGGACATCGACGAGCAATATGTCCAAACCGACGATGAAGAAACTGAAGAAGATGATGTCTACGTCGACAATCCGAATGAGAACGACTCCGACGACTCTGATGGTGGTGGAGGATATGATATGGTTCCCAGTTGGACATTAGATCAATGTGTCCAATGGAATTAGTTAGTTAGCTTGTAATTCTACTTTCTCTTTTATCTACTATTGTATGAACTCTGAGTTACTTTGTAATCGTACTACTGAGCAATAAATTGTATACCTAAGTGTTTAGGTGGGTAGAGGGGGTGCCTAGTGAGGCCTTGGTCAAGGAACTAGGTGTCTTTTCGAAGCCTAAACATGTATGGTAGTTTTAGAAAATATTTGTGTATTTTTTTCTATTTTTCCCGATTTTTCCTGATTTTTTTATCTATTTTATGAAAATTAATTGAATTTAAAAAAAAAAATTACCGCCCAGCCCTGGGCGGTCGCACAACCGCCTAGGCGATCGCCCAGGCGACCGGACGCCGCCGGCCGCCTAGGCTCGCCTAGGCGGTGCCTGAACGTTGATTTTAATTGCTGTTTACAAATTCCATACTTTTTGAAAACCGCTGTTTACATTGTATTTTTTTTTTGGAATAATCATTTCTTTAAAGAATAAAAAGATGAAAATTTTATTTGGCAAAATAAGAGAGAAAAAATAACTCATGTTATATTGTTTTCATTAACAAAAAACGACATCACATATGTCATTTTTATCTCTTAACGAAAACAACATCTTGGATGTCATTTTTGCTAGGCATAAAAGGGGACGCCAATCACCCCTCCTCTTCACACATCCAAATCACTCCCCATTACTCCTTATATAGGGTGAAAATCAAAGTTCAGGTTGGTTTTTCTTTTATTTTTTGGTTTTTTGATTTTGATATGAAATGTAATGCATGTATAGTTAATATATAATTGTTATTTTGATGTATTTAATGTAGATTTTGTACACTCAAAGTAATGAGCTCTGGATTGGATTGGTTATAGTTTTTTTCGATGGAATTGTTAAATTCATAGATGACATTCCAGAATATGAAGATGATTACAGATAGGGCTGTAAATGGGTAGAATTTTACCCGCCCCGCCCCTCCTAATGCGGGTAGCGGTTCAAAAAATATTACCCACCAACCCACCAACCTGCCACCCGCGTAACCCGCATAATAAGCGGGGCGGATTGCGGTTGTCTCACAACCCGCCCCGCATAACCCGCCACCCGCAAAACCCGATAACCTGCCTACCGATTAACCGATTACCCAATTAATCAAGATGTTGGCATGCTGCCTACCGATTAACCGACAACTCACAATCCAAAGTTTGGATTCCAAACCCTAACGCATCCCCCTCTCCCACGCCGATTCCCATTCCCTCCTCCACGCATCCCCCTTCTCCCACGCCGAGCTGATGATCCCTTCGGCCTTCCTCCACGCATCCCCCTCTCCCACGTCGATCTGAACTCCTCCGACCAGATCCCCCTCTCCTCCACGGCTCCACGCTTCGCTGATCCCGTCCCTTCCGACCAGATCCCCACTCCTCCACGTTGATCTCGCCCCCTCCGACAAGATCCCCCTCACCTCCACGCTGATCCCGTATTCCCGCCCCCTCCGACCAGATCCCCCTCTCCTCCACGCTGATCCCGCCTCCGACCTGAGATTTCAGGTTGTTCTTTTGTATGTTTACTTGCTTGGATTTTCGTTAATTATGAATGTGTTTTTGCTGTGGGATTCAGAGATCACAAATTCACGATGTGTTGTGTTGTTGACAAATGCAGGGATTCAGAGATTATATGATCTTAATAATGAACATTTTTTGTATACATTTTTTGTATTTCAGCTTCCTAATAATATTTTTTTCAATCCATTTGACAATTATACCTCAATTTTTTTATGGAACCATTAAGAAAATATTTTAACCGCATTGCTTCGAAATGTCGTAGGAGTAGGAGTAGGACTCACATTGTCTTATACAATGAAAGAAGGAAGAAAAAAAATTGCGGGAGTTTTAATAAATGATCTGTGTTTATCTGCTGAAATTAATCATGTTAGCATCACATATTTTTTCCGAAATTTTCAGCCAGTTTTTTCAGGGTCAAACTTGTTAGCATCAAGATGTTCTTTGGTACTCTAATTACGCCCTTAACCAATTTTTGGAAAGTTCCAGCTTTTGGGAGAGCAATATCAACAACTTACATTTGTTGCTTCTTCATAACTTGTTCTATTAGAAGTTAACGTGTATTGTGCTTGATAATTGAACCAGAAATGATGCTATGGTGAGAGAGGTGGTTGACAAATTTTCCCCAAAGGGAGATTTGTTACTTGATGGGAAAATGTTTCAAGTTAGGTGTTCTGCCCACATTGTTAATCTTATAGTGCATGAAGGACTTGATGTCATCAAGGATGTCATTTTTAAAGTGAGGGAGAGTGTGAAATATGTTAAGTCTTCCACACTTAGACAACAAACTTTCAATGAAGTGGCAAAACAAGTGAAGGCTCCAACCAAGTGTCTTGTCTTAGATGTCCCTACAAGATGGAACTCCACATTTTTGATGTTGCAAATTGTACCAAAGCATAAAGAATCCTTCGTTCGTTTGGCAGATGTTGATGTGTCTTACAAGTTTGCACCTAGTAAAGAAGAGTGAGAACATGCAAAAGTGATTTGTGAATGTTTGAGGTATTTTTATCGGGTGACTTTGGAGTTTTCCAAAAGCTTGTATCCATCGGCAAATTACTTTTTCTCTAATGTTTGCGCAATCAATTTGACTCTAAAGGAAATGTGTAGAAGTCCACTTTCTTTTGTATCTAGCATGGTTAAATTAATGATGATCAAGTTTTCCAAATATTGGGAAAAGTCAAGTCTAGTTCTGTCGATTGTTTGCATTTTGGATCCTCGTTACAAAATGAGTACTGTAGAATATTACATGAAGAAGATTTATGAGGAGAAATGGGAGGAGAAACATGGAGAGATTAAACTTCCTTTGTTGAGTTGTATGTTGATTATCGACTAAGATATGGGGACAATGACGGTTTGACCATTTGGGGTGGTGAGAGTAACTCAGGGGCAACGAATGTTATGAGTGATGATGCAGGCGATGTTTGTTTTACACTAGAATCATTAGAATTACCATTGTTCACTGATCCTCAGGAAGAGCTTAACAAGTTTCTTGATACCAAATATGCTTCTGAACCTCAACAAAATTGTATGGAGACATACTTGAAGGATTCTGTGCAACCGCGGGTGCTGAATTTTGATGTGTTGAGTTGGTGGAAAATGAATGGACCTAAGTATCCTATTGTTGAACGTATAGCACGTGATGTTCTCTCTATTCCGGTGTCTACTGTTGCATCTGAAAGTGTTTTTAGCACAGGAGGACGAGTTCTTGGGAAGCATCGTTGTTCGATGGCTTCCACTACTTTAGAGGCCGTTGTGTGTGCACAAGATTGGTTAAGGGCTGAATTTGAAGGTAATTAATCTTCCAAAATAACGTATGATTGATTATTATTATTATTATTCATGCACATTATAATGTTAACTTAACGTGTTTCGTAGGTGTGGTTGAAAGTGATGATGGTGATGGAGCAGTTGCAACAATGCCAACTCATTATGTGGAAGAAGAGCATGACGAGGTAGAGGACATTGAGGGTGATGATGGGTTGGGACAAGCTCCGACAACTTGAATGTTTTCAATGCTTTCATATATTGATGTTGAATTTATTATGTTATAATTATTGTTGATGTTATTGTTATATGTTGGAGTTTGTTATATGTTAGGATTTATTATTGTTATTTAGTTTGTTGTGAGATTTAGATTGGATGTTGACATGTTTTAAACAGACATATATGATGTATGGATCTTATGCTTAGTAAGCAAATGTGTTGCTGAAATTATCGATGCTTTTATGTTGCAGGAAAGATGGTGTTTGGGTTTGATTTTTGCTTCAATGTGGATGCTTTGTTTGCTTCAGTAAGAGCGTGATTGGAAAACATAAACTTAAGCCACGAGCATGTATAATTCTATGTCTGTATATTGAATTGAGTTGAGCTGAAAACCGACCCAATCAAATGCAAAAACCGTTGAACTGACTTGCGTAGTTAATTTTGTCAAGAAAGATATTTCTAACAAACAATAAATCCTACATCTCTGAACCGAACATCATTTTTCCAAGCCCGCCAGACCCGCATAACCCGCCCCGCATTGCTCAGTCTAGTCTTAGGCGGGGTGGGTAGCGGTATTAATTTTTTTGCCCCGCCTCGCCCTGCCCCGTCCACCCGTTTAACTTAGGCGGGGTGGGTAGCGGTTGGGCAAATACCCGCCCCGCCCCGCCCCGCTTACAACCCTAATTACAGACGGATGACGAATGTTAATAGTGAAATGCAATATGATGATGTTTGTGAAATAGTTTGTCTGAGTTTACGATTTTCGAGAAGAATAGTTTGATTTGACGTTAACATGGAAGTGACCACCATATGAAAAATATAACTATGCTGAGGGAACATATGTGTCCATGCATTTTCTCACGATACAAGGATATCTTGAGAAGTTAGAAAAGCTCCCTTCTCCGATGCCGAATGACATTGTCGAAGATTTAATTCTTGGATCTTTAGTCCCATCATATAAGGATTTCATCCACATTACCATGTGCGTGAGAAAGGGTGTCTTGAGGAGCTTCATAACGCTCTCAAAACGGCTAAAGTTGATATGGGCAAAGGTAGGGACAAGAATGTCCTAGTCATCCATGGTGGAAATAGAAAGATTGCCAAAAGTAAAGCAAAAGGCAAATTCACCAAAAAGATGTCAATCAAAGGCAAGGGAGTAGGAGGTGCTCATGTGACTGCCTCGAGGGGGAATTCTTCGAAATCTCCAACTCCCAACGTGAAGTGCTTTTACTACGATGAAAGAACACATCCGGCCTAATTGCCCCAAGTACAAAAGAGACATTGACAATGGAGCGATTGAACGTAAGCGCCCAAAAAAGGTCAAAGGTATATTTGTTATTGAAATAAATTTAGCCACTTCTATCTGTGATTGGGTATGTAATATTGGATCTTGTGCTCACATAATTTCAATGTGCAGCTACTAAAGGATAGGAAGGAACTCGAGAACGAGATGATTTTGAAGGTTGGAAATGGTGCAATCGTTGCTGCGATTGCACAAGGTTCTGTGGAACTTCAATTATCTAGTGGTTTAAATTTATGTTTAAAGAACGTCTATTATGTGTCTTCGATTAGGAAGAATATTATTTCTGTATCATATTTGGATATGGATAATTTTAATATAAATATTTTAAACTCTTGCTTGTCTATATCGAAGAATGAAATTTTCTATGCAAATGCATTCATAAGGAATGGTCTTTATTTGCTTGAATTAAATAATAGACATTTTAAATATCAATAACAAAAGACTGAAGACAAACTCACATGAATGATACAATCTTATGGCACTGTCGCCTTGGTCACATCAATGAAAAATGCATGAAGAAATTGCAGGAACCTAACCTTGTTGGTCCTATTGACTTTAAATCATTAGAGACATGCGTCCCTTTTCTTATGGGCAAAATGACCAAGAGACTTTTCAAGAAGAAAGGTTCAAGAGCAAGTGACTTGCTGGATTTGATACATTCGTATGTATGTGGTCCAATGAGTATAAGTGCAAGAGATGATTATAGGTACTTCATTACGTTCACGGATGACTATAGTCATTACTGTTATATTTATCTAATGAGAAACAAAAGTGAATCCTTTGATAAGTTCAAGGAATTAAAAAATAAAGTAGTGAACCAACTCAATAAGAAAATCAAATCTCTATGAACCGATCGTGGAGGTGAGTACTTAAGTGTCGAATTCGACTCATTCCTAAAAGAGTGTGGTGTTATACCACAACTCACTCCACCAGGAACACCTCAGTGGAATGGTGTGTCCGAAAGGTGAAATAGGACATTACTCGACATGGTTTGATCGATGATAAGTCATGCTAAACTACTTTTATTTTTGGAGTGATGCACTAGAAGTTGCGACTTACACACTGAATAATGTTCCCTCCAAATCCATATATAAAATGTCATATGAGCATTGGAGTGGTAAAATACCCAAGCTCAAATTTCTCAAAATTTGTGGTTGTGAGACCAATGTCAAAATTTTGATGTCGACCAAATTTCAATCAAAAGCGGATAAATATTTATTTACAGGTTATCCTCGTAAGATAAGATGATTCTACTTTTTACATAAAACCTGCAATGGAGTGGTTTTCGAAAGGGATGATGTGTTCTTAGATAATAAATTTCTCGAAAGAATAAGAAGTAGTGGGAGTGGAGTTATGCTTGAGGAAACTCAAGATACTCTACAAGATCATGATCTGAATGATGACATTCGAGATCATAAAGGCCCAACCGAGTTTCTTTTGGTTAGTGGGAGTATGAGAGAGCAACCATCGCAAGCAATTGTGAGTGAAACTCAATCATCTTCACCTACTTTTACGTTCAAGAATTGAACATGAACTAATTATGCAAGAAATTGTGGAACAAGTTCAAGAAGTACACGAGAAATCAATAGAACTTAGAAAGTCAACGAGGAAGAGAAAGAAACCTGATATGTATTTGAGACTTCACAAAATCATGGTACTAGATACCGATGATCCCTGGACCTTTAAAAAAATGGAAAGGAAAGACTCCAAACTATGGCTTAGTGCCATGGAATCTAAAATACAATCCATGTATGACAATCAAGTATGGGACTTGATTAACTTCCTCAAGGAAAGAAAATCGTTCAAAATAAATAGGTTTTGAAGATGAAGATGGACATGGATGAGAACTTGAAAACCTACAAAGCGAGGCTTGTAGCGAAGGGTTTCACACAAATTAAAGGAATTGATTATGATGAAACTTTTTCACTGGTTGCCATATTCAAGTCTATTCAGATTATGCTCGTTATTGTTGTATTTAATGATTATGAAATTTGGCAAGTGGATGTCAAAACAACGATCCTTAATGACAACTTAGAGGAGGATATGTACATGGTGCAACCTCAAAGTTTTGTAGATCCAAAGAAGAGCGAGAAAGTATGCAAGCTTAAACGATCAATTTATGGATTAAAGCAAACATCGAGGAGTTGGCACAAACGTTTTGACAAAGAAGTGAAAAAGATTGATTTCGTCCAAGCAAGAAAGAACCTTCTATACATAAGAAGGTCAGTGGGAGCCACGTAGTGTTTCTGGTCTAATATGTCGATGACATAATCCTCATGGGAAATCATATCCTTTTGCTAGAGCAAACGAGAAGTTTATTGAAATCTACATGTTCGATGAAAGACATGATTGAGGCTCAATACATCTTGGGAATCATGATATATAGAGATAGACACTGTAGACTCATTGGCCTAAGTCAACGTGCGTACATTGACAAGGTCTTGGAGAGGTTCAATATGAACAATTCCATAACGGGCAATGTGCCAATGAGTATGGGTGTGCAACTCAAGAAGTCTCAACGTGCGATATCACGTAAAGACTTAGAGTACATGAAAGACATTCATCATGCTTCCACAATAGGATCGATCATGTACACGACGACTTGTACAAGACCTGATGTCTCGTATGCTTTAAGCATGACAAGTCGTCACCAGTCCAAAGCTGATTTCGATCATTAGACTACAGTCAAAAATATTCTGAGGTACCTTAACCGAACAAAAGACAAGTTTCTTGTTTATGGAGGACAAAGGGAACTAGTAGCCGAGTGTCACTCAGATGTGGGTTTCATGAGTGATCCAGATGATAGAAGGTCTCAATCAGGATATGTCTTTACTGTGAATGATGGAGACGTGAGTTGGCATAATTGGAAACATATCACTACGCCTGACTCAACCACTGCTTCAGAAATGATGGCTATCGTTGAAGCGAGCAAGGAATGAGTGTGAATTAAGAAGTTCTTTGAAGAGGTTGAAGTAGTTCCTTCGAGTGAAGGACCCATAGAGTTATTTTGCGATAATAGTGCGTCTATCTCGAAAATCAAGGATCCTAAATCTCATCACAATTTGAAGTACATGGACTACAAGTACTTTGTCACCTGTGATTTCATCAACGAAGGCAAAATAAATTTATTATGGGTAGACACAAACAACAAATATAGTTGATTCATTCACCAAGCCCCTATCTTAAGCAAAAGGCGTAACACATTTCGAGTCTATGGGTTTGAAGAACCATGTAGAGTGACTTGATGAGTGATATGAAAGAGTTACTCTAGTTATTATAGTTTTATACATTGAGAATGTATATGAAAGAAAATTTTGATAACAAGTGGGAGATTAAAAGGAATGTATTCTAAAAGTTTTACTTTTAAATGTCTTTTATTATGAATTGAATGTATTGAACATTTTATTCTTTGATTAATGTATTCGTCTTTTGGAAGTGTTCGGAAGATGCTCTTATTCCTTAACCGTAGAGCTTTAAAAGATAATGATTTACATAAATCAAAAGTAATTCACAATCATGGTAATTAACATGGGACATTAATTAACGAGTTAAGATTGTCGTGTTAGTTAAGAGAGATATTGTATCTCTACAAATATTTAACAACAAGAGTATATGAAATATAAAATATTTCTTTCATATATTGAATTGACCTAACAAATGAAACATTATGGAATTGTGTTTGTGTCATTAATGTTTCATTGTGTCTTTGAATCCTAAGATATAAGACCTATATTTGTTCACATAATGAGTGTATGAATTGATTATTATCAAAAACTATCAATAAGTATAGTGATAAAGGTATTAGTTGGTTATACTTGACTTGTGTCAGAAAAGATGATATGTCAAAAGATTATCATTGCCCTCTTGACTTGAGTTACGATATTGTTGAGTTTCTTGATAAAACAAAATTATAATGTGCACAATGTAATTTATGTATTGTTACATATTTATAATTTGCTTGAGAGGCCAAGAAATGAATATATAATACAAAAATGACACATTTTTACTTTGTATAATATTCACAATGTCATGAGGCAAGAGATAGACACAAGTGATATTTTACATATCACTAAGTGGATCGTATTTCGTTTGAGTGAGCAAAATATCTTTGTTATTTGGGTAACTATAATATGTAGCTAGATACCGATATAGTTTTTAATATAATGTGTTTTATATCATTACCAACATAAATTAGATCCTCCTATAGGTCACACCACAAAACTGAGAAACAAGAAATATGATTTTATATTTTATATGATGTATTAAGTTTCATGTGTTATGAAATAATATACATGTGGTAAAATAATAATATCAATATGTCGTAAAAAACGACATGGTTAGGATAATAATAAATTCTTATGAGATGTATATATATTATTTGGGATATAATGTTTTGACATTATATATGATAATATATTACATGATATAATGTGATCCGCAACGTTATAATATATGAATTTGCTAAAACCCCAAAGTCCAAATTTTGTTGGATATTAATCCTACACGTGTATCCTCCAATCACACTCTTTTCAAACAAACAACTGTAAATAACATTTTCCCAAACACTAACACTTTGAATTAGATGTTTTTTTCTCAAATGTTATTCTTTCAACTAATGCAACAAATCTTCTTTTGCAATGAAAGTTCTATGCAACGAATAACTCCGTTCATCTTCAAAGTTCTCATGTTCATTGTATGCAACAATTCGACGATCAGCATTTCCCATTACTGAATTTTCAATCCAGTTCTCGTTGGAATCTATGTCCGGCAAGTGCCACAAATCTGAGGGTACTCGTAATGACGATAATACATTACTAATAACGACTTCATGTATGCTCATCTCAAGTTCTCGATGACTGTGTCTGCCATACAACGAAACATGTTCATCAACTCTGGAAATGGTGTTGGATCTACATCAACTATGCTAATCTTGTGATCATCCATTTGACATTCTGTTTCACCACCATCCGTTTCATCATTGTCTGCATCTTCAACTCGTCTTTCTTGAGAATGTAACTGAACTATGTCTCCTTCATAATTACTAATATCTATTGGTGTGTAATCAGATAGCTCAGAAAAAGACTGAGAAACTGCGGACGATTGACCAACTTCATAATATTGGTTACATGTCTGTGATATTGCTTGATAATCCTCAGTCAACTAACTTGGGTGCACATTAGTATTATGTTTGGGTTGTTTCTGAACAAACAATACATCGGTCTTTGTGATATTAAATAAAGATAATATCGTTTGTGCTATGGTTTTCTTATAGCGCTCCTTTCGAGCACTATCCATAAACATTTTCGTGAGAGCTTCCATGGTCTTATTGGGTTTTGAGTCCAAGTATTTCGCTTAAAGTGAGTCATCCATGGAGGCTAACATTAGACCGTGAACTTGGTTCTCTTGATCTTCCCCCTTTGCTGCAACCTCTTTCTTAGCATCGGTTGTCTTCTTATTTAATTTTGGGATTTCACCATTTAAAATATGAGATAGTTTTTCAAATTTCAACACGATGTTGAGCTTGAGTTGCCATCTATTGAAGTTTGAGAACGTAGGCATCGATCCACTTCGGCGGGAAACCCATACGCTTGAAGGAAATCCCAAGACACCGAATCATACTCTTTTCGCAGATCAAGAGTCATCATTAGCCAATGAATGTTTTTTTCAATCATAAATCGCACAATAGGTTGAATGTTCGACATTTCTATAAAATAATTTAAAAGGGTTTTCATGTCAATTTTATGTTTATAAATTCTTTACTGCAAATAACTAAATATGTCCATAATTGTAGTAATACGAGATCCTATCATTCATAACATAGACTAGCTTAGGGCTATCGAATATGTTATAAACTTAAGGTAAGAAATATTTTCTAATCATAACTATTTTGAAAATTTGCAATTTTTTACATTTTCAAACTTATGATTCTCGTCGTTTTAATTAAGAGGGTAGTTATCCAATCCTCTTAAGAAAAACTCCATTTCTCAAAACCGAGCGAGGGCTCTAGGTTTTGTTAAGAAAACTTATTTCATTTGATATGAGATACGATTGTCCATTGTATTCATGAACAAATACACTTAGTGTTCACTAAGTGTGAAACTCACTTCATGTACTTATTGATAGCACAACAATGAATATCCGTATATCTCCCACTATTTCCAAAGATGGAGAAAGTTATCTCCCGCTAAAGGCGAGCAAAATGTCCCTCGATCGATGGCTTCTAGTAGATGAAATAAGAAAGAAAGAAAGAACTTCTTAATTTTTTAGTTTGGACAATTAAACAATTTACATGTGATTTTAGAATTTAGGTGGTCATGCAAGCATACATTCATACTGATCCTAATCATTTGTTCAATCACATACATGTCAAGCACACAAACATAAAAAAAATTCAGTCACACATTGGTGTGAGTTTATATGTTCCCGTGTTCTCGACTTTAGCGCACTCTTCGTGCCTTCTTCTTGCACCGTGGATGTAAATATTGCAAAAATATAAACATACATCTCACAATTTGAAACTAAATTGTTTAGTGCAAGTCCTTATATAAAAATCCTCTCATGTGCATGCATATAAAATAAATGACTTTTACATATACATAAGCTCATGTGATTTAAAATAATAATAACAAAAATGATATACACATATCATTCATTGACATATCACTTCTATTAGAACATATACACATTTATTCCTACAAAACCGAACAAGTGCAACAATATGTACATATGCTATTCTACATTATTCAGTTGATCCTTCATCTCTCAATTAAATAATCCAAAATCATTTGAAATCTTTTAAAATATTCAATAATCCATAGTTCAAGATATTAAAAAATTTGAACCAAAGTTTATCTAAATTCCCAAGAACAATTCAAGGAAAAATACACTTATTGCCCCTTATTGTTTTGTTGATTCAAAGTAAAATAATCATTTAAAATAAACAAACAATTTACAAAATTAGACATAAGTCCAAAACTTGATTTTAATAATCATATGACATATTTTAAAATATTTAAAACTCTCAAAAGAAAAATTCGACAAAATAGTCCTATGTTCTGATTTTCTTTGTTTCACCTTAAAATTAGAATTAATCCATTGATCTTAATTGTTAAAATATTTTCTAACATTACAAACTAATGCAGGAAAAATAAGAAACACAAAAATTCATGATTACAATTTGATGCATCCATCAAAATAAAAAAAAGAACTCGAAAAATGGCAAAAACTGAATTATTCAATTAACGGTTGGTAAACTAAATATATTAAATAGCCTAATCATTGAAAATATGAACAAAAATTTCATATACCACTGTAGGATTTCGTACCATATACTTGTGTATAATTTTAAAAAAATTAACAAGCATTTATGATAGATTTTTGTATTTTTCAACAGTTTTCTGTACAGAATTCCTAATTGTATTTCAATACATATAATAAACTATTTAATATTAAAATACATGGATTGAATCATACCCGAGGGATTATCAAATCCCTTTTACCAATCGAAAGTCGGGTTGCACGTTGGATCGCCTTAGAATTACCTCCAAGTATTCACCAAACTCTAAACAAGATTAGAGAGATCGAAGCTAGTCAATCAATCTCTAAAACGAGGTTAGAATCGAGCTAATAACCTATTCTATGCTCCAAAGAGATAATTTCGGATGGAATGATAGAGAAAATTGGAGAGAGAAGAATTTTGCATTAGTGTAAACCTATTTATAAGGTTTTCTCTAACCCATATCATGTGCAAACCACTTACACATGATCCATTGTTAATCTCCCTTGTTGATTACTTGTTTAGTTTGTCACATCATCATCACATAACTACATTTGACCAAGGTGGATTAAATCCAACAATTAATCAATAAAAAATCTCTTATTAATATATGCAAAAACGTGGGCAAACTGTTGGACATTAATCCAAAATTTGGACTTTGAGATTTTAGCAAATTCATATGTTATAACGTTGCGGATCACATTATTTCATGTAATACATTATTTTCCATAATATATGTACATCTCGTAGGAATTTATTATTATTATAACCATGTCGTTTTTTTACGACATATTGATTTTATTATTTTACAACATGTATATTATTTCACAACTCATAAAACTTAATACATCATATAAAATATAAAATCAAATTTCTTGTTTCCCAGTTTTATGGTGTGACATATTAGGAGGATCTAAGTTATGTTGGTAATGATATAAAACACATTTTATCAAAAAATATAAGCAGTATCTAGCTACACATTATAGTTACCCAAATAACAAAGATATTTTGCTCACTCGAACGAAACATGATCCACTTAGTGATATGTAAAATATCACTTTTGTCTATCTCTTGCCTCATGATATTGAGAATATTATACAAAGTATAAATGTGTGTTTTTTGTATTATATATTCATTTCTTGATCTCTCAAGTAAATTATAAATATGTAACAATACATAAATTACATTGTGCACATTATAATTTCGCTTTATCAAAGAACTCAATAATATCGTAACTCAAGTCAAGATGTGCAATAATAATCTTTTAACATATCATCGTTTCTGACACAAGTCATGTATAACCAACTAATACCTTTATCACTATACTCATTGATAGTTTTTGATAATAATCAAATCATACACTCCTTATGTGAACAGATATAGGTCTCATATCTTAGGATTCAAAGACACAATGAAACATTAATGACACAAACACAATTTCATAATGTTTTATTTGTTATGTCAATTCAATATATGAAAGAAACATTTTCTATTTCATATACTCATGTTGTTAATTATTTGTAGAGCTACAAAATCTCTCTTAACTAACACGACAATCTTAACTTGGTAATTAATGTCCCATGTTAATTACCTTGATTGTGAATTACTTTTGATTTATGTAAACAATTATCTTTTAGAGCTATATGGTTAAGGATCAAGAGTCATTCCAAAAGACAAATACATTAATCAAGGAACAAAATGTTCAATACATTAAATTCATAATAAAAGACATTTAAAAGTAAAACTTTTAGAAAACAATTCTTTCAACATGCTTGCTACAATGAAAGAAAAGAATGTTTTCAATTGAAGAGGTACATGTCTGAACTAAACTTTCGTAATGATGGATTTTTGCATGACCATGTGCAATGTGATGCTGGTTTAATTTCCAACATGATTCTTGCCACAATTCGAACAAACATCAGTGGCACTCCTGCAGAAATTCAAGTACTTGTGAAGACCCATTACTTCATAGGCATCAAGTAGGATAAGTTTGGTACGCCGGGAAGAAAGTACTAAAAAGGTCTACGGAGTGGATGCAACATCTTATTGTAATTTAAGATGCTCTATGTCTAATATTGGCACCACAACCCAGGCACAATAGTCGAGATTCAAACGAAGACGATAAATCAAAAAATTGAGCAATTTCAAAGAATTTTATGGTCTTTAATGACATCCATTGAATGTTTCAAGTATTGTAGACTTGTGTGGAGTATTGATGAGACTCATTTGTTCGACAAGTTTTAGGGTACTTTTTGGTTGCAATTGGTACCAACGTGAACTCTAGTTTGTTTCTTTTGGCATTTACAATCGTTGAAAAAGAATCTGGAAGCTCATGACGGTTGTTCTTAAATATATTGTCAAGTAGAGTATGCACACGAGAAGGTTTGTGTATGATCAGTGACCGATAACTGAGCCTTACAAATATTGTGAAGACATTGTTTTCCCCAAAATGAGGTCACGTTCACGGGTTTTGTTTAAGACACGTGAGTGCAAATACGGAAAGACATGTTCGGTGCAAGGATGTGGAATTGCAAAATAAATTTTGGCATGTTGGTGTTGCTCCTGATAATAAAAAATTGAAGAGCATATAAAGTATATCGAGGTTAATCACCGTAATGGGTTCAAGTTGATTAAAGAACAATATGACGCTATGTATTGGACACTAAGTCATGATTACGGCCGACGTTTTGGTATAATGACAACAAATACGTTTACAAGTAACTGAGTGTTCCGATCGTAAATGTGTCTTGATCTGCACAAACTCCCGCCGACGTGACCAAGCTTGAATGAATGATTGATGCTCTTGTAACTAGTTTATTCTAGGCTTCCCCTGAACCTTCTTCACCTTGCAAATGTCCATTAAATATGGAATATGTTGCTGCAAGCCAAACTGACTCATGACCTTGTCTAGCATATGTAGAAATATAAATGTAAAATAAAAATTAGAGCACTCATCGTGCATATACATTCTTAGATATATTAATTTCTCCAATCAATGTACGTAGAAAGATTATAATGATTTTTCTTTGTTTGCACCTTTGTTGTAGTGTCATTATTCTAAATAAAATACAATATTCCAACTACTTCAAACTAATCAAAATCAAATACATTATTCCAATTAATTAAAATTAATCCAAATCAAATACTATATTCCAACCAATTCAACCTAATTCATATTGTTAGAATACTAAATCAAAAGCAATAGCAATCCAAACTATTCCAAATAAAATAGTTAAGGGATGAAAACAACATATGTGATGTTTTTTCTACTAATGAAAAAGATATCACAAGTGTCGTTTTTTCCCATTATATTTTTTCAAATAAGTTTTCCAATTTTATATCCTTCCACTATTTTTGGTAATTATTTTTAAAAAATCTTTTACAAATCCCATACTTGGGTAAAATCTAATACAAATATAATACTAGTAAAATGTTGACTTTTTACAATGGGTAAGATTGTGGGTTCAAACATCATCAAAGAGAAAGACGAGAGGAGGTATACACACACAAACCTTCAAGTAAACTAATCCCATAATATCTAAACTGTAGATGCTGGATCGAGTTTACAATAAATTAAAGGGAAATGATTTATGAACGCAGCGCATCACGGACGCGCTCTACGTGGACATCCATGTCAGCCCTTACGTGGCCAAAGCATGAATGTTTTTTTTGTTTTTTCTTCCTGATGTCCACTCAAATCACATTAAATGCGTTTCAACTCAGCACGTTCTCTCTCTCCACCCAAATACAAATATGATGACACTCTTTCTTTCTTCTTCATTCTTTCTCTCCAGAATAAATCACCATTTCGAGCAAGATATTAGGTCGAAGAAGCGTCTGATGCCGACTCCCAGGATTCTTCACAACGTAAGCAGCGTGAATGGGACGGTGCGAAGACTTCCCGATGTTCTACATAAACAGGAAATCTGAGATGCTATTTTTTTCCTAAACGTAATTCTTGTGGGGTAAAATATACAGTGGGAGGTTTGTTGAGTTTGTGCGGGGGTGGCAGGGGGCGGCAAACTCATATTCCGGACATCATATTATTGCATTCCATATATTGATTCGTTTATTCCGACAATAATGAAGCCATATATTATTCCGGACTGCAAATACACTTATTCCGGACTGCAAATACACTTATTCCGATTCCGGACAGCAAATACACTTATTCCGGACAGCAAATCCACTTATTCCGGACAAACTTTATGTTCCGTTTCTGGACACACTTTATTCTTAAACCGGACAACAAATACACTTATTCCGGACAACAAATACACTTATTCCGGACAGCAAATACACTTATTCCGGACAAACTTTATGTTCCGTTTCTGGACACACTTTATTCTTAAACCGGACAACAAATACACTTATTCCGGACAACAAATACACTTATTCCGGACAGCAAATACACTTATTCCGGACAAACTTTCTGTTCCGTTTCTGGACACACTTTCTTCTTATTCTGGACAACTACACTTATTTCGGACTGCAAATACACTTATTCCGGACAGCAAATACACTTATTCCGGACAAGAAATCCACTTATTCCGGACAAACTTTATGTTCCGTTTCTGGACACACTTTATTCTTAAACCGGACAACAAATACACTTATTCCGGACAGCAAATACACTTATTCCGGACAAACTTTCTGTTCCGTTTCTGGACACACTTTCTTCTTATTCTGGACAACTACACTTATTCCGGACTTCAAATACACTTATTCCGGACAGCAAATACACTTATTCCGGACAAGAAATGCACTTATTCCGGACAAACTTTACGTTCCGTTTCTGGACACACTTTATTCTTAAACCGGACAACAAATACACTTAGTCCGGACAACAAATACACTTATTCCGGACAGCAAATACACTTATTCCGGACAAACTTTCTGTTCCGTTTCTGGACACACTTTCTTCTTATTCTGGACAACTACACTTATTCCGGACTGCAAATACACTTATTCCGGACAGCAAATACACTTATTCCGGACAAGAAATCAACTTATTCCGGACAAACTTTATGTTCCGTTTCTGGACACACTTTATTCTTAAACCGGACAACAAATACACTTATTCCGGACAGCAAATACACTTATTCCGTACAACAATATACACTTATTCCGGACATACACATAACGTAAACAGGACAAACACATAATGTAAACTGCACACACACATAAAGTAAGCTAGACAAAATAAGTTGATCCAACGTAAAACTTAAAAACAAATATTTTATTATGATAAGTGTGGGCTCTGCACGAATAATGAGACTGCACGATGTCCTAGGGTCTGCACACTGTCTTATCTGTGTATTGGGAAATGAATCGTTCAACTTAAAGAACCGGCGTTTTTTAAAAAGACCAAAACGCGCGAAGAGAAATTTCGCTGACTGGATGCTGACTCAAAGAAAAATATCTGAGCTGTACAGATCCACGTAAGGCGCGTCCGTGACGCGCGCGTCCGTCTATCACGACTCTAAATTAAACGAGTTAGACGTTATGATCCACAATCTCCCTGAAAACATCCGAAATTACATAAAAACAACCTTAGTCAAAGTGGGTAGCCAACTAAATGCCAGCCATAAAGGCCGAATTATGCAGGATGGCAGTGAGTTGGGCCAGATTTCACTCCGGTAGGCGGGATAAAATCTGGAATCCACCAGAACAGATCTTGGAATCCACCAAGAATGCGGAGAAACACCAAATTTTGGGCAAAAGCAAAAACTATCATTTTCTCATACATCAATCATCCAAATATAAAGGGGTTCACAAGCATGGGTAATTTTCAAAAGTAATCCTAAATTATACTAAAATAATAAGACTAATACTAATCTCCTACTTGAGTAAAACATAATATTAACTTTGGCCCAAAAATCTCGAGCTTCATTTTCCACCTTCATCAGTCCCTCCCACTTCAAGGAAACTCGCCCACGAGTTATGGTTGCATTTGGAAGGGTTCATGCTTCCACATGTCCGAGGGTCACCACTGAATTTTCCAAATCTCTTCCTCTTTATAATTAACATGTGTCCAACCCTCACTCATATAAACACCTACATTATGGAGAAAATACATCAACCTCACCAGCATTCTCATATTTGCACTCCATGTTAGCGAATTAATGTTGATCGGAGATTGGTTGTTTGACCCTTTGCTCCGGGGGCTTGACACCTTACAGATATATATACAACCGTTAAAATACAATTGTTAACAAATTTGAAGTTTAAAGTCTTTCAAAGTTAAACTATACCTCATGTTTGTCGTTTAGCTTTACTAAATAACTACGCCACCGCACGAACCCACCGATAGCATCGCCAAGAGTAACAATCTCTTCTTCCGGAAATGGCACAAAAGCACCAGCATCTAAGCAACTCTCAACTGCAACCTTCACTTCTCCCTCTCCTACCATTGTGAAGTGGTGTCTGGAGATGTTATAAACTTTCCCGTGTCCCACCAATCTACGATCAGGATCTTCGACACATAAAGCATATCTAGATCCATCCGCGAACTTTCCAAACGAGGGACCGCTGACGAGGGCCAATTCTCGAGAATGAGACACGAAATCATATTGTCGATCGGGGTGGAACACTGGCGGCACTGGAGGAGTAGTCTCCGAGGAAGAACCGGTCTTACGACGGGTAGGAGAAGTAGGCAAATCACGATCCAATCTCTCCCAAACAAGTTGCAACGTATTCTTCAAATTTGCGATCTCTTGCTGGCATTTGGTATGATCAGCCGACGAAGTAGACCGTTGAGTCTTTCCATAATATTGTCGAAGTCCAACTCTACTCCCTACCCCCCGCACACGACGGGGTGATCGTCGTTTCACAAGGCCTCGCGTAGAATATCATTCCGACCATCGGAAGCAAATTCTCCTTGAGATTCTCTCAACTTCAGAGAGTCCTAAGTTTAAAACAATATTTACTAACAATTGAAAAATATAAAATTAATGATTCTGAATTAATAACATATATATAACTGATGCAACTTACTATCTTTGAGTCGATTGCTTGTGACTCGTCTGTGACGTACTCCCCTGTGGAGTTTACTCTCGCTCTCTTCCAAGAATCACAACGAGCTACAGGAGAAGGAGGAGATAGGTTACTTGCTTGTTCCTCACTCATACCGGAGTCAATTGCCTCTTGTTTCTTCAGAGCAATTTTATAAGCCATCATTTGTGCTTCTAACTTTTGGTACTCCGCTCCAGACATACGATGTGTATACTTGTTATGAGATCTAATCTTTTGGTTTTTCGCTCGGATGGCCTAAAATCAAGTTTATTAGATTGTCACTAAAAACAATAACTGAAAAGTTTGTTTTGAAACTCAGTTACTATATTCTAAATTAAACTCACTTACCTCAAACTCCGGGCTATCTGTGGATTTTCTGAATAGCTCCCATTGATTCAGAGTGATAAAGTTATAGACATCGCATGGATTTCTATCCTGGTAGTCTCCGAATATGTACTTGTTCGTTAAATTTGTTTTGAAATCCCTCCAACGAACTGACATGTATGCCATCCACTTTTTCTTCAACTTGTCAGTGGAATGGAACTCAATAGATTCCTACAACACGTTAACTTTATATATATATCAAAATTTCGACTAAAACTATAGAAATCTATAATGGAATCATTACCTGCACGTTATCCCATATTGTGTCCTTCAACTTCTCATCTACATCGGCCCAACTCGAGAAACAAATGTCAACTTTGGCCCTCGCTAAGCTACCCAGAAAACTTTTCCAATTATCAGACAGCATGCCTAACGGCTCAAGACGGTCATCAAACTGGATTGGAACTCTACCGTCTCTATTTCTTCTCCCCACGAATTCTTTCATGAGACAAGGACCTCGTGTACTGTATGTCTTTGAGCCTTCAGACTCTGAGGAAGTGAGTTTCTTTTTCGGAACCATGATACTATAAAAGATAAATTCAAGTCATTAAATAAGATCAAAACATTAAATGTCTATTACAATGTGTTACAACAGAAAATTTGCACCTTTACTGCTTTTTTTTCCTTAATGGATTTTCAATCCGTATACCTTCACCGTGGTCATCTCTAAACATACAAGTCTCAACATTTATTTCTTCATCTCTAATTATCCACTTGTTTAAACAATCAAGATAAGTGCAATGGAATTTAAAACGAACAAGCAAGTAGGGAAGGAATATGCAAACCACAATGGACACGGGGGTTTTACAGAGGTCCGGTCATCGCCTACGTCCTCTCTTGCAAGCTCCGCTCGACACTTCGAGCTCTGCTCGTGTCTTCACTATCCACTCCCCGTTCCGGGCTGGGAGAGAATGCCTTTTACAAAACAAGCTCCACGAACACCCTCGTGAACTTGACTTTCTTCTCTCACAATCCGAGAGGAACACTTCGGGCTTTCACCGAAGTCCTTGCTTCTTTTACAACTGAGAACTTGAGTGGAATACACTCTCTAACTTGAGCACACTTGAGTAGGAATAAGGAATTGATCACTAAGTGTGGAAATTGGAGGCTTGGAGTGCTTGGGATTCTCTCTAATGTTTTGGATAAGTTTGTAGTAGGAGAGTTGTGTTAAAATGTGTTTTACAACTCTATTTATTTGCCTTGGAGAGAATAGAGCCGTTGGGATTGATTGGGTGTGAGTTGATGTGTGATACACAAAACAGAAATCTGCAGAACCGAAATCTGAGTAAATTCGGTCGATCGAATTGGGACGAACGGTCGACCATTTGGCAGTTTTGAACTAAGTTCGGTCGACCGGTTAGGTAACGGTCGACCGTCCAACGCTACGACTTAGGTATACTTAAGTGATCGGTCAAACTCCACAAAGGAATCGGTCGACCGATTTGTACCAGGCACTTTGGGGTTGACAAACAGTGTTGTATTCGGTCGACCGAAACAGGTCTAGCAGTCGACCGTTTTTCAACAGGAGATTTGGGATTGTCAAGAGATGGACAAACGGTTGACCGATACATGAAATGTATTTGGGATATTTTTGGTTCAATACGAATACGACCGTTGGGTATATACGACAAAAGTAACAGTCCGAAAAATAAGTTTAGGCGGTCGACCGAAAGGTAAAACACGGTCGACCAAAACCGAGCAGTGAAAATACATATAGGATACTTGATCATTCGGTCGACCGAATGGCATGTTGCGGTCGACCGAATGTGGGCAGATAGTTAGGGTTCAGGTTTGGTGTTTTTCGGTCTAAGTTTGGGTGATATATTAAAGTCCAAATTATGTGAAATTTCGTGTGTGACTTCTATAAGGAACCTAGTGTGTGTTTAAGTTGATTTTATCTCAAGTATGCTCATACACAAGTTCCTAAAGACTCAAAGAAATACAAAATACATGTCTTCAACTGAGCTTGATTACATGTCTTGACTTGATTTCCTTTCTTCCTCGAGTCTTGATCACCTGTAGAGGTTACCACAATGCAATATATATGCAATGCAATATGTGTGCTACTCTACATGATTATAATTAAGATTAGGTTGAATAAATCATCAAAACATAGATTAAGGCCAAAAAGCCAACATAGCTCCCATATGTCTTCAATTACACCGTAATAGGACATGTCGGCGTATACATCGTTGTTGTCTTTAGAACTAGACACATGCAAAGACTCTGCTATTAAGGTGACGCCACTGTTCTGAACAACACTTTTCACATCTTCACAAACTGTGTAGAAAGAATATCCATTGATATCATAACCACTGTAACTTATAACAATAGAATGCGGACCGTAGACCAACCATTGTATTTTCTCAGAAACATCACACTTGTAAGCCAGATTTTTGAACCAAGAGATGAAATTCTTATTGTGACTATTAATTACTTGTTGATCACTCCACAAAGGTTTTCTTTCCTTTAGAAATTTCATGTGTTCATTTAGGTAAGGTTTAACTTCATTCAAATTGCACAACACATTAAAATATGTTGTCATTAAGTCCTCGCCATTTGGATTTAACATTTTCATCCCACGTGTCCCTTTACCATCGACACGTTTATCATGACGATTCTTCGGAAGTCCAACAGTTTTGGTGTTTGGAAGGTATCCAGTGCAAAACTCGATAACTTCCTCACTATATAGCCTTCAACAATACTAGCATATGGTCTTTGACGATTTTTGCAATAACCTTTCAACACTTTCATATAACGCTCGAAAGGATACATCCACCTTAAAAAAACTGGTCCTCAAACTTTAACTTCTCTAACCAAATGAATAACTAAATGAATCATAATGTCGAAAAAAACAGGGGGAAAACATCTCCAACTGACAAAATGTCACCACAATTTCATTCTGTAACTTATCTAACTGCACGGGATCGATCACTTTACTGCAAATCTTATTGAAAAAGGAACACAACTTTATTATTGCATGTCTAACATCTTTCGGTAAATATGGATCTCAGTGCTACAGGTAACAACTGCTGCATTAAAGTGTGACAATCGTGAGACTTCATCCCCATAAGTTTCAAATCCTTCATAACAACAAGACTACTGATATTTGAAGAATAACCTTGTGGAACCCTTACATCGTGCAAACACTGACAGAGAATTTTTTTCCTCCTTTCTAGACAATGTATAACTAGCTGGAGGTAAGTAATTCCGATCTCCTTTCTTTTCTGGGGCCAACATTGCTCGTATACCAATATCAACAAGATCAAGTCTTCATTATATCCATCTTTGGTTTTACCAAGTATGTTCAACAGAGTGTCAACAAGACTATCACAAACGTTTTTCTCTACGTGCATCACATCAATACAATGCCTAACTTCTAAAGTTTTCCAGTAAGGGAGATCAAAAAATATGGATCTTTTTTTCCAACTACTTTTGTCGTTTGGTCATTTGTACGGTTTTCCAAATTCACATTCAATGTTCATTACACGTTCGTACACCTTTTCGACGCTGATTTCAACTGGTGGATTCTGAAACTCCTATTTTCCGTTAAATGCCTTCTTCAACCTACGATAAGGATGAGAGTTCGGCAAAAATCTCCGATGACCAAGATAGACAGTCTTAGAACCATTAACTAGTTGCAAAGAACATGTATTTTCTTCGCAAATTGGACAAGCTTTATGACATTTGACTGAATATCCAGACAGATTACCATAAGCTGGAAAGTCATTAATCGTGCAAAATATCATTGCCCGCATTATGAACGACTCCTAACGATAAGAATAAAAACTAACTCTCCGTCATTCCACAATCTCTTTAGGTCATCAATTAAAGGTCTTAAATAGACATCGATGTCGTTTCCAGGTTGTTTCAGACCAGAAATCATTAAGGACAACATGATATATTTGCGTGTCATGCATAACCACGGAGGCAGATTGTAAATTACAAGTAGAACAGGCCAAGGACTGTGAATGCTACTCAAACTACCGAAAAGATTCATTCCGTCAGTACAAAGTCTTAGTCGTACATTCCTGGATTCTTCACCAAACACAGGAAATTCAAAATTTATTTTTTTCACTAAGGTTAATCTGCAGGGTGACGTAGCAACTGATCATTTGGTTTCTCACGATCAGCATGCCATGTCATGTTCTTGGAATCCTCCTTACCCGCAAACAAACGTTTAAGCCTTGGTATTATTGGAAGATACCACAAAATCTTAGCAGGAGGTCCTTTGATTTTCTTCTCATCAGCATCTTCATTGTGGTTTGGTCCACTACGCTTCATTTTGTATCTTAAAACATTACACCTGGGACATGAATGTAAGTTTTCAAACTCACCCCTATACAATATACAATCGTTCGGGCATGCGTGTATCTTCCTATATTCCATTCCCATAGGACACAACACTTTCTTAGCATCATAAGTTCTATCTAGCAACTCATTATCATCTGGAAGCATCTCTTTCAATAACTTCAACATTGGTGTGAAACTCACATCAGACCAACCATTTCCAGCTTTTAAATTGTATATCTTCAACACTGCTGACAATCTAGTGAATTTGGTACAATTCTTATACAACGACTTCTCATTGTCACTCAACAAATTACCAAGTAAATCGGGGTTGGACGAAAACTTTTCAGCCATATCCTGAACCATTTCCTCCAAGTGATCTTCCACACTAACGTATTCTCCATTATTCTTGGAACGACTAAATGATTCATTTTCGCCGTGTCATTTCCACCGTCTGTAATTTGGGTCGAAACCTTTCTCAAACAAATGATCTTTCATTTTCCGAAAAGTCAGCACTGACATATTATGACACTTATTGCACGGACAATACGCCATGTCACTGTGTTTCATTTTCTTGGAATGTTTTTTGGCAACCTCTAAGAACATATTCACTCCGTTCTCATACTCATCACTCAATCTGTTTGAAACAATCCACTCTCGATCCATTTCCATCTAAACATTAACAAAAATGATAGTTATTATTGGAGAAAATAAATAAAATTTCAATTTAAAAGAATGTGTTCGTTGATGAGAAGATTCGGTGACATTAAGATGAGAAAAAGAATGACTCAGAGGAGAGGAGATGAAGTCTTTAATCTAGCGTGGGAATAAGGAAGATTAGAAACCTAACTAAGCAATCAATGCCAAAACAAACCTAAAGTCCACTATAGGTCCTTAGTAATAGACGACGCCTAACTTCGAGGTCCCACCGATGACCACTAATCTGTAGGAAATCAAGAATCCAGAGGTTCCTAATATCTCAGGGAGACTAGATGGGCAACGACGTTCAGGCCTAAACGGTCTTAAACATTGAGGACCACTAATCCGTATGAAATCAAGAACCCGGAGGTTCCTAAAATCTCAGGGAGACTAGATGGGACAACGACATTCAGGCGATAACGGTCTTAAACGGTTTCCTCTTCTTAATGCGTCTGAAAATCCTAGGGGCCAACGTCTAATTGATTTTATTAAGGCTATTTTATTAAGTGGTTTTTGGGCTAACGAAATGGTGATGAATTACCCCACCTCATCTCCTATAGGTGATTGCCCCCTAAGTGTTTTTCATACCTTAATCTAACAAACAACACACCAAACAAACACTCACCTCACTCTTGTTACCATGCAAGTCCTACTAACTAATGCGTGCTTTCTAATGAATGATGAGTGAAAGATAGTGCGTACCTTACGCCAGCAATCTACGACAGAAATCGTAAATAAATAATAAATACGATGAATGCAAATCTTATATGATGAATGTTTTAGCAAATATTATCTAATCTTTTGCTTTGGGTTATTAAAGGCCAAGTTGTTTAAGGGGGTTGATGAGTTAAACATTAAAAGTTGTCTAAATAAAAGAATATCTTAAGCATAAATAAGCATTTAACTAAATAAACATGTAACTAAATAAACATTTAAAATTTAGAATTGTAAATATTCCCACAAAGAAACTGTACGTACTAAATAAAAATTGTAAGAAATACTCCCACAAATAAAATACTCCCACAATTTTTTTTACTTTTATGACTTTCTTTTAAGATCATCAAAACTCCTAAGAAATTGGGGATAACAACCTACAGACTAGACACCCTTACATTTAACTTAAATCATGCCTACATTAATTTTGTCTCAATTCGTGACAATGTTCAAATTGGAACAAATTGATATAATTTTACATGACCACACTCACAAAAGTTAATGAATAGATTGGACATGAAACCAAATGATCAAGTAAATTAAAAGGGTTGGTGAAGGCAAAACTTCACGTATTCTTTACATTGGTCCTAATTTCTCTCCTTAGTTGTTATAAACATGTCTTTTTCATTTCTTTCATTCATTAGCAAAAGTAAGAAAATTCATTTCTATCATTCATTAGCAAAAGTAAGAGACTTCATTGGTCCTAATTTCTCTCCTTAGTTGTCCTAATTTACAATGTCTAGTAAATTACGAGTTCAAAAGATTTCGATCAAAGCTTAATGATGCATTGCATACATTGCATCATATGTCTTTCATTTAGATTACTTTTACATCAATAAATGCTACTAAGGTATGTGTTTAGTCTTATTTACAGATTACAGGGACCTGAATGCAATTTACCCACATCCCGAGCATAAACGCATGCAAAAGACTCATTTCTATCATAAAGACCAAGTTCAAGATTATCGGGTTACGAATGGAATTGTATCCAAGCATAGAAGCATTCAAGTCTTAATTGCAAAAAGAACAAGGACTTAAGCACAAAAGTAGCCGGGGACTTAACTGCAAAAAGTCAAGGACCTAATTGCAAATCACGAGTAGCTTTTATTATCTTGGAGAAAATCTAAAGAAAAATCAATGTGGATCTTCAAATATATAAAAGAATTAATCCGGAGCTCAAAAGAATGGAAAGAATCAATCCAGACGCGTAAAGGAGGATCAAATCATACCATAAACATTCAACCAAAATCTGGACCAAATCAGAGCATGATGTGAGGCGATTCCGCCGCAGATCACACACACCATGCGGCGATTCCGCCGCCCCCCAGTCGATCCGTGTGCTCCAATTTCGTCCAGTTGTGTCTGGACACGTGTACTCTCCAATTCTATACTTAGGTCTCTTGTAACAACTATAAATAGACCGGAGAACGAAGTTAGAAGGGTCCTTAGTCTTTGGTTGTAGTTTTTATTCTTAATCTTAGTTTTGTATTCTTCTTTTCATTAATAAAATTCTGTCTTTTATTCCTTACTTTTAGTTTTCTTTTGTAATGTCTCAAGGACCCCTTCTTCCTCCCTCTATGAGTTTCTAACTCCTTCCAAAGGGTGGAGGTGACGGATTTAGGGTGAAGAGAAGACGAGTAAATGTTATTATTTTAAGTTCGTATTAGTCTATTTTGATTACTTGAGTTTATGTTAAATCATTTATCATGTAATGCTTCATAACTAATATGATTTATTATAAGTTTCTGAATTCTCTAATCTAAACCTTAAATCTAAACCTCCACCCGACGGAATTCACTTCTTTGTTCTTGCTCTAGTTTTAATTGTTTTTGTTTCTTGCTTTAAATAACTAAAACCCAAAAATCTCAAAACCCATTTATTTCTTCTCTCCTTCTTCTCCGTAATCGAAAATCACACTAATAACAAAATCTCTCCCTCCTTGTGTTCGACCCGTATTTGCCACGTCTCAATTGACGCCGTGCACTTGCGGTATAAATTTAATTCTCATCAAGTTTTTGGCGTCGTTGCCGGGGAGGCGACGCAGATTTTGTTGTTTTTGTATTTCGATTTTATCCTGTTTATCTTGTGCGCGATCTAAGTATTTGGATTTGTGTTTCAGGAGACAACAGAGTGCACGGCGAAATCCGAGCACCATTTGAGCTAAACGAGCGGCGAAATCGCCGCACCTGAAGAACAACTTGCGGCGAATCCGCCGCACACTTGGAGCTTCTGGGCTTCAACTTTTTCTGGGACGCGACTCATCTCTGGGTGGACGCGTAAAGCTACTGAAATTTCGAGAGCGGGCGGCGAACCCGACTGAGCATTGCGTAGGTAACCTTCGTTGCCTTTTTCCTCGTAATTTCTAGTTTCAGAAAATTTCCTTTTATTAGAATTGCACGTATTAAGCTTAAATTCCATAATTGGCAATATTTCAACTCTGACCTAAAATTCGCAAAATTAGAAAGACCTTAGTGCATGCATCATATAATGTTTTGTTTGCATTATTCTTGCTAAATTCTTGCAAATCAATTTCTGTTGAAGAGTGCTGGAGGCAAGGTACGTATCGCGGTTTTTAACGATTGCATTTAAGCATATAATTTAATTTGCATACAACCTTGCAATTGCCCCCATTAAAAAGACCATTGTTTGACTATCTTTGTTAGATCTAAGTTAAACTATCTTAAGGGCAACTCCGTAGGAAAAGATACGGTGGGGATTTCATCACCCTTCCGTGGCCCACAAATCACAATCCTAAAGTGTCACCCAAGCCTTAAAATTTAAAATCAATTAGACATTGGCCCCTAAGGACTCGGACTCAATTAAGGAGAAGAATTGGTTTGACTTGCTATGACCTGAAGCCGATCGAATTCAATTTGGTGTCTAGGAAGTGTTTTTGTGTTGACGAAAGTCTTCCAAGCGAAGTGGTTGTCTAATTGGCACCGACTCTGTCGGAAGCGCCCCCACTAGCTATACACTACCTGGCCAATTTGGTTTGATTAGTGAGGGAGGTGAATCAAGCGAATCAATTCGACTCAACCAGTTAGGAGTCGTCTAGATTTAAGTGACACTAGGTCTAGGATTGTTTGAACCGTGCTTTCTTAGGAAATTTCTGACCAACCATCTTTTCTATCTTTAGAGTTAAGTTTCCTTTCTCATCTGAGTCTTCTTTCTCTTCTCACCTAAATTCTCTAGATTAGGATTCCTTTCTCATCTTGCCCCATTCTATTGTTTGTTTCCCTTTTGAAAAAAAAACATAAAAAAATGAAAATTAAAAAAAATAAAATAAAAAAAAATTGTAATTAATTCTTGAAATTAAATTTGGAATTTAAATTTCGAATTTGAATTCAAAAATTGATTCAACCCGGTGCACTCAGATTTGGATTCGGGACTTGAGTAATCGACTCTCACGAGTTCATCTAGATTCCAGTCTGGAACTTAACCCCAATCCACCTGTTGCACCACCTCACCCGGATCCAATGGGTGAGAACGTAGTGGACCCGCCTGTTGCACAACCTATAACTCTGAGGGATCGATGCTATCCAGCGATGGCTGCTCAGCCATCGTGCATCGTTATGCCCACCATACTGGGTCGCGACTTCGAACTTAAGGCACAATACATGAGTATGTTGCCTAAGTTCACCTCTAGGGAAGATCCATATCTCTTCCTTAGAGAATTTGAGGAAATCTGCTCTCTTATGCAATACCAGCATATCCCTGAAGAGGCAGTGCGTCTGAAATTTGTGCATCTGGCACTAAAAGACGACGCTAAGAAATGGCTATATAGTCTAGCCGAAAGATCTATTAGGAGTTGGGCTGAGTTTGTTCAAGTATTCCTGAAAAAATATTTTCCCAACCATAAGACTATGAGGATTAGGAATGAAATTGTTGCATTCGTTCAGTCTGAGAGCGAGCCGTTCTATTCCTATCTAGAAAGATTTAAGAGTGTACTAACCCAATGCCCTCATCATGGAATTCCAAGATGACAATTATGCCAAATTATTTATGAGGGATTGACACCCACATCTAGAGTTATGGTAGAATCCGTAAGCCAAGGGAACTTTATGTCGAAAAATGAAAATGATGCCTGGACTTTCCTTGAGGATTTAGCCGAAAACAGTATGCAATGGGACAATGCTAGAACACCGCTTAACCCAAGTATTGGATCTAGAATAGCAAGCCAACCCAAACCAGGTGTCTTAGCTGTAGATGCCAATATAGCGGCTGAAGCAAAACTAGCTACCCTTATGCGCAGAATGGAAAGTCTAGAGCTACAAGCCCAAACCCGAGTGAATCAAGCATCGTCTATCCCCTGCTCTAGATGTGGTCAGACTGGTCATGTAATGGAGGATTGTGCGGACTGGGAACAAGTTAATGCCATGTATAACCATGCTAGAAATGACCCCTACGCATCAACCTATAACTCTGGTTGGCGTAATAATTCCAATTTCTCATCAAACCAACAAGGTCAACCTCCTAGACAACAACCAAACCCGTATGTCCAAAATAATACATCTTCTGGGTTTAGTAACAATAACGATCATGAGGTTAGGTTGACAAGCTTGGAAAATTTGATGAAAACCTTTATACAAACAACCAACCAGACCTTCCAAAGGCTAGAGACACAAGTCAGTCAACTAGCACAAATAGTAGGTGAAAGAGAGAAGGGTCGGTTTCCAAGTCAACCTGAGGTGAACCCTAGATCTAATAATAATTCATATCAATCCTATCAAGCACCTTCAGGAAATAACAACCCTAGACCGGTTCAAATGGTTAATGAGGAAGGACCGTTCCAACAAATAAATGCAGTAGTATCATTACGGTCCGGAAGACAAGTTGATAACAATGTGGTAAATCCTAGAGTGTCCAATCAATCTAGCCATCAAGCACCCACATATGACCTGACCATTGAACCTGACGTCCAATCTGAAACGCCCAACCCACCTACTCAACCTGAACCCATAGCTCAACCTGAACCTGAGCGAGTCTATGTCCCTAAAGCCCCATTTCCCAATAGACTCAAAAAGAACTCAAGTGCACAAATAGAGAAAATCTTGGAAGTATTTAAGCAAGTTAAGGTGAACATTCCACTCTTAGACATGATTCAACAAATACCTGCTTATGCTAAATTCTTAAAAGATTTGTGCACTAAAAAGAGAAAAACAAACGTACCAAAGAAGGCATTCTTAACTGCAAACATAAGTTCTATTTTGTCCAACACAACTCCTATAAAATATAAGGATCCTGGATGTCCCACAATTTCATGTGCAATAGGAGATACTTTTATCAACAAAGCCCTTCTAGACCTTGGTGCTAGTGTTAACCTACTCCCATACTCTGTCTATGAGCAAATGAACCTTGGTCTATTAAAACCCTCTAGGACAACCCTTCAATTTGCTGATTGCTCTATTAAGAAACCAAGAGGTGTAGTAGAGGATGTTTTGATCAAGGTTGGTGACTTCATTTACCCAGTGGATTTTGTCGTACTAGATACCGCACCTGTTGTAAATCCTAATCGACAAATCCCTGTAATTCTAGGCAGACCCTTTTTGGCCACTTCTGAAGCATTGATAAACTGTCGAAATGGGCTCATGCAATTATCTTTTGGGAACTTAAAAGCTGAATTTAATATCTTTCATATTGATAGTGAGCCAGAAATAACATGCAATCAAAGTGATGTTGTGATGAAATCGCGTATCTATAATATTTCTGAATCGTCACAAAATCAAAAAGGAAGTAAGAAAAAGGGGAGGAATTCATCTACACACCCACCGTCACTCGAGCAAATAAGAGAACCAATTTATGTGAGGGGTGTGGAACCTGTAACTCAGGATGCTCATTGCAACATGAGGAACAATTCAACTGGATACATGCACCAATATGGTGTCATTCAATCCAGTTCTGACTATGGTTGACTTTGAGCAAATTCCATCCGTCCACCACAGTTCATCAAGGTAATAAGTGCATTTGCTTTATATTTGCATACATTGAGGACAATGCATGATTTAGGTGTGGGGGGGTGTTTATGTATATATTTATCTATATATTCTGTATTTTTATTTCTAAAAAAATAATAATAATGTTTCATGACATAGCTTAAGATTGAACTGCTAAAACCCGTGTACAAATTGCATTGAGTTTTTGTTCCTTATTATATAGTTCTGCTTGTAGAAATTGTGACATAAATCTAAGTTCCAAAGAAATAACCCGTTGCCCTTTAAGACATGTATGCACTTAAATTGGATGAATCAAATCTTTGAAGTGGTTGATAAAAAGCAGAGGTTGAGGAAAATATACCGGGAAGTGTGGACTTCTAATAGCAATTAAGCCTTGAGGAAAAAAATAAATAAAGGAATAAAGTGAGGAAAACACTTTCTGCAAAATGATTACAAAAGCCCAAGCCTTTGAGTCACTGGTCCGTAGGGGTATCTTGAAACCCGATAACTTGAGTCTACCAGCTCGGGATTATCGACCAAACTCGCTACACAAATGCAAAAAGGGTAAAAGTGTCAAAAAGCAAATGTGTTGAATCACGGAAGAAAAGAAAAGAAAAAAATAATAATACTCAAGGCCCAAAGCTAAAAGAATGATCCATGCCATGGTTGATCCAAATGATACTTCACCACCAGAGGAGGTGTGCAAAATAATTCAAGTGATAAACATGTGTAAAAGGGTTAGTGGTGTGAATGTTGGAGGAACAAAGACCAAGTCATATTTTTAATGAGTTAGATTTATATAATGCGCATGCAAGAATTCTCAGTGAGATGTATATGGTTGAGGTAGGGACATTGAGAACTATTAATGAAATGTTGATTCAGGATTTTGTGGGTATATCCGCTGAAAACCCTCAGGAGACAACACTCCTCCCCCTTGGCAACAAGGAGGTTTAAAGGCTTGTTGCACATGCTAAGTGCAACCGTGATTCCTACGAAAGTGAGTTAGGATTTCCCTGTTTTTATTTTTCGTATCTTCTGTTTTGCTAGGGACTAGCAAAATCTAGGTGTGGGGGTATTTGATGCATTGCATACATTGCATCATATGTCTTTCATTTAGATTACTTTTACATCAATAAATGCTACTAAGGTATGTGTTTAGTCTTATTTACAGATTACAGGGACCTGAATGCAATTTACCCACATCCCGAGCATAAACGCATGCAAAAGACTCATTTCTATCATAAAGACCAAGTTCAAGATTATCGGGTTACGAATGGAATTGTATCCAAGCATAGAAGCATTCAAGTCTTAATTGCAAAAAGAACAAGGACTTAAGCACAAAAGTAGCCGGGGACTTAACTGCAAAAAGTCAAGGACCTAATTGCAAATCACAAGTAGCTTTTATTATCTTGGAGAAAATCTAAAGAAAAATCAATGTGGATCTTCAAATATATAAAAGAATTAATCCGGAGCTCAAAAGAATGGAAAGAATCAATCCAGACGCGTAAAGGAGGATCAAATCATACCATAAACATTCAACCAAAATCTGGACCAAATCAGAGCATGATGTGAGGCGATTCCGCCGCAGATCACACACACCATGCGGCGATTCCGCCGCCCCCCAGTCGATCCGTGTGCTCCAATTTCGTCCAGTTGTGTCTGGACACGTGTACTCTCCAATTCTATACTTAGGTCTCTTGTAACAACTATAAATAGACCGGAGAACGATGTTAGAAGGGTCCTTAGTCTTTGGTTGTAGTTTTTATTCTTAATCTTAGTTTTGTATTCTTCTTTTCATTAATAAAATTCTGTCTTTTATTCCTTACTTTTAGTTTTCTTTTGTAATGTCTCAAGGACCCCTTCTTCCTCCCTCTATGAGTTTCTAACTCCTTCCAAAGGGTGGAGGTGACGGATTTAGGGTGAAGAGAAGACGAGTAAATGTTATTATTTTAAGTTCGTATTAGTCTATTTTGATTACTTGAGTTTATGTTAAATCATTTATCATGTAATGCTTCATAACTAATATGATTTATTATAAGTTTCTGAATTCTCTAATCTAAACCTTAAATCTAAACCTCCACCCGACGGAATTCACTTCTTTGTTCTTGCTCTAGTTTTAATTGTTTTTGTTTCTTGCTTTAAATAACTAAAACCCAAAAATCTCAAAACCCATTTATTTCTTCTCTCCTTCTTCTCCGTAATCGAAAATCACACTAATAACAGAATCTCTCCCTCCTTGTGTTCGACCCGTATTTGTCACGTCTCAATTGACGCCGTGCACTTGCGGTATAAATTTAATTCTCATCACTTAACTAGTTCAAGCTAGCAAAAGACTTCATTTCTTTCAAGAACATACAAAATATCAACAAACTTAAGCATAAATCACAAAAATACGAATATATTCAAGATTAAAACCAAAAAATCAAAATGTCGCATTCACCAACAATAAGCGACACGAGAAGTATACTAACATAGAAAAGAATCATTACTACGTGAAAAATCAGAAAATAAACCAACAAAAACGAACTTAACACTTACATTGGTAGGATGTGGAGAGACATAAGAAGACGGAGGAAGAAGGAGAAGAAGGTCAGAGGAGAGGAGGAGAGGTTGGGACGTCGCTGCGGTGGCGGAGACGGTGCAGATCGGTCGGAGAACGGTCACGGAGGAGGATTCGATCGCGGGACGACTAGGGTTTGGGTGGGTTTTTGTCTGAAATGAATGACATAAAACGCGTCTGTTCATTTTCTTTAAGACCTATATACGTCGGATATTATAAATGTCCGACGTCTATACCCCGATGTCTATATGCATGGATTATAGACGTCGGATATTTGTAATATCCGACGTCTATAGGTCGACGTCCATACCCTATAGATGTCGGCTGCACAGGGTATTCAAATACCCGACGTCTATTTGTCGACGTTATACCCCATAGATGTCGGATAAATGCGGTAATACAATAGCCGACGTCTATATTACCGCATAGACGTCGGCCGTAGTAACGACCGACGTCTATTCTATGCTCTCCCTTCTAGACGTCGGCTGTTATAACGGCCGACGTCTATTGGGCGACGAGTAAAACCTATTCTGCACTAGTGGTGATAGACAACGCACTGGGTTGTGGTATGTTTTGGTACGTGTTGGCTTGGATGAGTCAACTTCAATTGCAACCATGCAGACATGTGTGTGGTTTGGATTTTAAGTTGGGATGATTTTTGGTTAGTGGAATGCAAAATTATATCGAAGCCCAAAGCTAATGTGTTTGTATGATCATATTGAAACTTAACATTTTATATTAGTTTGAATTACCAATGTGAGCATCTTGAGCACTGTTGCGCATGCTTATAACCCGAATTTGGCATCAAGATCGAACGTTTGGTTGTGGTTTCCTGATGTATTTTTGGACTTTATTCTTTCTCGCCTATTCCAAGTTGGTGGTCGAGTTACACGAAACATCTCCAAAGTCATGTTGGTCAAAGGAGTAAGCTCATAATTGTTCAAAAGATAGGGATGCAAGGTGCTCCAACACGAAGAGAACGATGTAAATGACAATTAACCCAAAAAAATACTTAGTAACTAATGTTTTCCTCAAATGCAACACTTACGTTGGGATTTTCTTAACTTGTATAGTAATAGTATTTCAAAGTGCATGAAATTTGTGAGTTTCATGCGATTTCATAAAAACATGTTATACGTTGAATACAAACTTTGGGGTTCAAATTTTTAGTAGCACATCTAGACACACAAAAGCTTAATAATGTCTTACCATTGCATGAGTTCATTTTGGACAAATATTGTTCCAATTGCACCTTCTGCGAGGGCTTTTCTGCATAAAGGTCAATCTCAGTGTCTTGCTTCTGATTAGCAGCATATCATGTTGTTTAATCATGCTATATATCTATTATTTTATCTCATTTTATGGGTTATTCAGGTTTTGGTTCAAATGTTTTAGTATTAGGTAACAATGTATGAGGAAAAGGTTAAAAGACACAATTGCAGTAAGAAATGATTGATTTGCAGGCATCTTGGACTAAGAGAAAATGTCAGTCTTACGTGTAAACCTAGAGAATTTTTGATCAAAGCGTTGATTTTGGCTCAACTTTCATTTACTACAAATTTCATTTCATTCCATTGATTAATTTCCTTTCTCTAGTTTTGTGATGATGTGTGAGGACATTTATCCCCCATAAGGGGAGGAGAGTAATGCTTTTGTGATGTTTGTGTGAGAAGAGTATTACTAATCAAGATCTTGATACTTAATGCATTTCCATGTTCATCTTGATGGGTTGCTCTTCGTATCTATGATATGTTGATGTTTGATTGACATCATTTCATGTTTATATTTGTATCTTATATCCATTATCTTACACCTAAGCAATGCTACATGATGAGTTTTATATTTGAATTTCAGAAATAAATAAGTTTGAAGAGATGAAGCATGAAAGGACCCAAAAGCAAGGAAAAATGACTTAATTGTGAGACCTGGGGACTAAGTTGCAATGGAGAACGACCTGAACGTAAGACCGAAGGACCAAAGAGCAAAACATAAAACTCCACACCATCATGGGGAGTATTTTGGCAATTCTATTCGGGTCGGAGTTCCAACAAGTGAAGTAGATGCATCAAAGACAAACAAAGACATCCAGAAAAACCCAGAATAAAATCTAGCGTGATCCAGACCATATAGACCGCTAATTAGCGATCCAAGACCGCTAATTGGCGGTCTATTTTGGCCCACATCCACTAAGATTTTGGTGGGTCACGTATTAGTGTGTATTTAGTTCATTTCTGGTATTTGTTTAGTCCCACATCAGGGGATTGTCCCGGATTGCCTTTTTCTTTGGCTATAAATAGAACTCTTCATCTTCTATTGTAAACTACACATTGCTTGGTGGCATTCTCTCTACTAAGGAGTAAGCCTTGAAGAAAAACTCAAGGTGGAGAAGAATGCTACCTTCAATGTGAGTCATTGTTAATAAAATAATTGTTCTTAGTTTCTTTTAATCTTGTCTTTTAATTCTTGCAAGTTTCTTTAGTTTATGTTTCTTTCAATTAGCGTCTTTAATGTTCCTTTCTTGCTTAGTTAAATTTCCTTTCAGTATAATGTCTCATTTTGTTAATGTAGGTAGTGTAATGATTAGAGAGTAGTTCCATCCTCTTTGGTGGTGGAGTAGATGTGTGTACATGTTATGTAGGTGGTATGAATGCTAGATATTATTGTTTGTGAGAGATATTAGTATGCTTGCTTGAAGTAATAAGAACTTTACTTGATGGTTTCTGTCATAGTTAGGTACACTCCATGATCGTTATGTTCTTAATAACAACCTTGCATTGCTCATATTAATCACCTAGGTTAGTGTTGTAAATGATAGGTCTTGCCATGAGGTACTTCTTATGCATTAACAAACACTAACCACACTTGAGCTTATTGTATGCATTCACCACACTTATTTCGTGTGCACACGCACACACTCCACCCCTTAGGGGTTTTCCATTCCTGAGTTTTATCTCCTTTCCTTAGTTTCTTAGTTTAGTTTGTTTTGTGATTTCATTTCAGCTTTCCTTGTTTACTAGTTTAGATTAATGTAGTTAGTGTACTCAATCCTTCTCTCATTTCTTTTCCACTCGCCTTCGCATAAACCAAAACCTTACACACCTCCCTGTGGATCGACCCGTATTTACCATCGCTTCAACGCGGTCGTGCACTTGCGGTTTAATATAAAACAAATCAATCAAGTTTGTGGCGCCGTTGCCGGGGAGGTGCTATGTCCAGACTTTGGTTTGGACGATTCGAGTGGTTTTAATTTTTTCTTTTTTGTTTTGCTTTGTTTCAGGGAAGCACCGGATCAAGAGGAGGCTACTAGACGAGTTTGAGCACAAAAGACTCAAAAGTGACCGCCAATCAGCAGTCTGGGACCGCCAATTGGCGGCCTGGTGAGCATCTTTAGTCTTCATTTTTATTCTGGTAGTTTGTGATTTGATATTAGTTGTCTGGGAGCACAATCTTGCATGTTCTGATTTCTAGTTTGCTCCCAGATCATTAAACCAATCCCCATTAATCAACTTGGCCTTAAAATCCAAAGCAAAAGACTAGACATTCTTACTTGTTTAGGTCACGCATCATGTACTTGACTTAGGCACGTAGTTGTCTTTTCTTTTAGCTTTATTTTCAGTTGTTGAGCGCTGGCGTGAGGTATGCATTTCCTACACTCATTCATGTATCTTGTATGCCCATGCATTAGTTAGTGGGAATTGCATCAGGACAAAATTGAGTTGAGCGTTTGATTGGAGCGTTGATTGCTAGATTCTAGGATCAAAATGCTACTAAGGAGGAGTTGTCCCATAAAAGATAAGGTGTGGGATTTCATCACCCTTTCCTTTGCCGCAAAAATCACTCTTAATCAAGCCTTAATCTAAAAGCAAGTAGACATTGGTCCTAGGATTTCGGACGCACTAGAAGAGTAATCTAGTTGAGACCGTCATGGCCTGATCGGCGTTGCCTACCTTGTCGATAGTAGGAGGTACTAGATCTCCGAATGTGGTATCACTTGCTGGGCATTGTGGTCTTCGTTGTAGGGAGGTGAGGCATGTCGATGCTAGTGACCTCGAAGTTAGGTGTCGTATAGCCTAAGGACCCATTGCCTTACATTGTTTAAGTCGTGCTTGCTAGTTAGGCTTCTACCTGATCCCATTACCCACGCTAGCTCTAGGATTCTTCCCTTCTCCTCTGAGTCATCTTCTTCTCACCTTCTTCTACGTTATAGTCTCCTCCCCTTTACACTCTCTATTAGCGTTTTAGGGTCGAGTCGAGCACTTTTTGCGAGCTTGGCCTCGTGGTGGTGAGAGTGGTCGACTCGAGAGTTTTTTTGTTGTTGTGATGGATGGTTACATGGGCGACCATCGATATCATTGTTGGGACCAGGACAATTCTCCATGGTACTCCGGACCCATGCATCCTGGGGTGCCTCAGACAAACACCCCGTATGGTTGGGATAATCTTAATTGTGTGACTGAGCATTCTTCATATTGGGGTAATATAGAGAGAGACACCGACTGCTAGACCACCATCTAGTTACGTCGGATCATATGTTGGTCATCAAACTGAGACATTACAAGAACCTTTGACCTCTTTCATGCATGTGGTAGATGACATGAGTGCACCGGTGGCTCCAATAGTCGTACCGTGTGACTGTTGTGGGTTGAGTGGTCATGTTATCGGGGAATGTCCTTATGTTGCCCCTGAGCCTGAGTATGAGCATAGCATTTCCCAAAATGCTCCATATGACCATTACGCATCCGCGTACATCCCAAGAGGGATGGATTCGTGGGGAGACAATTCTTATTTAAATTCTTATACATCATTTCAACCCAGTATCCTCCTCCCGAATACCCAGAAGTCTGCCAACACCCAACTCCAAATCATTGGACTCATTCTCAGCCCATCAACACCCACCCCAAAAATTTCTCAAATTCTGACTTGGACCTTATAGTTGACGGCATACCTGATTCCTTGAAACAAACTTTCCTTACGTTCATGGAAACCACTCAACAGTCCATACAAAATATGGCACTGCAAGTGAGTCAAATGACGCAGCAATTACGTGAACGTGAGGAGAGTAACTTTTTTTGTCAACATGAGGATTCGTCTTTTGATATCGAACCACCACCACATCCACAAATTCAAAGCACAATCTTTCAAAGACAAACTCCTAGTAAGTCTGAGGGACTTGGGGTTTCAATTCACGATCACTTGGTGGAGGATTCGATTCCAACTGAGAATAGCATGGACCAGTTCTATTATGAGTCGACACAAGATTGTGCCTTACCTTTTTGTCTTGTGGCCCTTGAGCCACATGATCTTATTGTTGTACCTCCTAAGGACTCACCTTTGGTGGAGCAAGAGCTCCTTAGTACCCTTAATCTCATACGACCTGATGAGAGTTTGCCTCTCACTATTGTTCCTGGTCACCTTGGAAATGATGGGACATCAAATACTTACATTGCCAATGAGGGTATTAGGAGTTCCTTGGAGGATACCTTGGGTATGAGACCCACTTTATGTTCGCCTGGTGTGTCGGACATGCCTAACAAGGTTCTTGACCTTGTTCTGACGCACCAACCTGTTGGTTGGAGAGTTTGGATTGACGATCATAACTTCAGCACCGCAACAGGAGAAACTCTTCTTCCATTGCCCCATATTTCCCAAACTCTTGAGAGGTTCAAGCTCTTTCAGTTTGATCCTTTGAAAGAGATGCCTTTGCGTCCAATTCATGAACCTCTCATTTCATCTTGTGCTCTTTGTGAAGGGGGACCACGCATGAGTATTCTGGCCCCGCGTGATGTCATGTTCCCTTTCCAAGTGCATTGACCCACTTTTGAGGTTCCCATTTGATGTCTTTTGACAAATGAAGATGGGAACTTATGTTTGTACATAGTATATTAAAAAAAGTACAATAAAAGACTCCTTTGGTGAGCATCGATTGTTGTAGGCTCCAACCCTTGAGTATTTGGGCCCCGTTTCTTTCACGTATTTGTATCCCTTCTTTAGCATCTCACAGGTTTTGAGGGAATTCGGGTTTGTGTCCATCAACATGACCTTGAACTTCCCTTTGCACTTCATGTTGATGAGATCTCTCCTTTTTCATGCATAAATCCATGTAGTATCTTGCTCGCATTCATTGAGGACAATGCATGAAGTAGGTGTGGGGGGTGTTTTATGTGTGTACATAGTTGAGTCTTTTCCTTTGTTTTTTGTTTTCTTTTGTGTGTATTGATAGGGTCATGTTAGTGTGCTGCATTTAATATCGATATATCTGTTTGCCATGATTCTTGGGTGACTTGTCTTCTTTTGCTTGCCTAATGCTTCAAAATCTTCACATTTCTTTCAAAATCTTCATGTGTTTACGAAAGAAAATGTTTTGTGGGTTTTGTGTGTGTTTAACATGTGCAAAACCGTTGAGAGTTAAAGTAAAAAGAAAACTCCCAAAATTGTCTTGAACTTGATGCATTAGGATATCTAGTACAGTGATTTTAGGATTTATTGGGTCGTTAGGATGCACCCCAGTTTTCCCTTGGGGTGAGTAATCATTGGGTTTCCGTGCTCAAACATTTAAAGAAGTCCACCCTGAACCTAGTAAGTCAACAATTCGTGTCTGTTAAGTTAAGGAAGTTTGTTGTAGTCAAGGACCCTCTAAATCTTGTTGTGAGACATTAAGTGTAGGGGTTTTGGTTCATGTGTAGATAAGAAATAAGTGAGTAGTTGTTCTCTCTTCTCGCACGGCTCCTATCACTCGGGAAAGTAGGTCTGAGGGGACTTTTTGCCTGGTGCTTTCGAGTCATCTGACTTGGGATGCGCCGACCGAACTCTGTAGGATTTCTAGTTTAATTGAACATATATATTTTCGGAATTTTATGCACAATAAGGATCAATTACAATTTTTCTATGATTTGTTTCATGCATGCATCGATTTGTTTCAATAACTAGTTTCAAAACTTTATTAAAACAAACATGGGCTTCAAATTTCATACCTAGAAGTTCTCTAAAACTTCTTGATGATCCGGAGACGTTGAGGATGATTGTCGCTGCGCCGGATGCCTCCGAGTATTCACCAAACTCTAAACAAGACTGGAGAGAGAAGAGCTAGCCTCTCAATCTCCAATAGGGTTTAGAATCTAACTACTAACCCCTCTTTAGTTCCCTTGAGAGGAAGATCTCTGAAAACTAAAACTAAACTCAAGAATTAAGGTGAAATTCGTGGAGAATTATGGAGAGAGATGTTTGCACAAGAAGATAATGATTTAATTAATAAGGTAATGAGATAAACTTGTATTTATAAGTTCTCTCCAAATTACCTATTCATGTGCGACCTCTTGCCCATGATTTCATGCAAACTTCCATCTAACCATCCATTATTTACTAACAAATAATCTCAGCCACGAATTAAATCAGTTATAGACCAATTCCATGCATGATCTAATTAATTCTTAAATTAATTCTGCAGTAACCGTCTGAATCGGTCGACCGTTTACACCAAGTTTCGGTCGACCGTTCATAAACTCGATCGACCGTTCGTAACAAAAATATTTCATCGCAATGTTCGGTCGACCGACCGATATACTTCGGTCGACCGAAAATGAACAGTAGAAATTCCCGTTACGATCGAGACACATTCGGTCGACCGTGCAACATTTCGGTCGACCGTGCAACATTCGGTCGACCGTTTTTGCACAGTACTGCAGACTAGTCAAATTTCGGTTTACCCCCTACAAAATTTGACATTTCGGGATTAGTAGTAAGTTCACAACTTATGTAACATATTATCCTATGTAATGATAAATCATTACACCCCATAATATTTACATCACATATGAATTTAATTTAGATTCTAATTATGTTATTAATCGCAACATAATTTTGATTTTGCTTGTTCACCACATGTGTCATATTTTCTACATGAAACCCGACACACCTTATGAACTCAAAATCCCCATTTATTGTTTCCCAGTTTTGTGGTGTGACCTATGGGAGGATCTAAACTAGGTTGGCAGTGATATTAAGAGCTTAATATCACAAGCTATAAGCGGTATCTAGCTACACATTATAGCTCCCAATTAGTTAGATGTCTTAATTCCACTCGAACCAAAACCCGATCCATTTAGTGATGGAGTGCACCACTTGTGTCCGTCCCTTGCCTCATGATATTAAGAATACACACAAAGTAGTATTGTGTCATCTTTGTATTGGTATTCATTTCTTGATCTCTTTAAGCTAGTTATAAATATGTGACTTAACTCAAATCACATTGTGCACATTATAACTTTGCTTTATCAAGGGGCCCACTAATATCATTACTCAATTAAGAGGGACAATGACAATCTTTTGACTAACTATCTTCTCCAACAAAAGTCATACTTAACCAACCAATGCCTTTACACTACACTTATCGATAGCTCAAGACACTAGTCTAATCAAGCATTTCTTAAGTGATCGGACATAAGTCTCATATCAAAGGACCAAGGACACAGTAAAATATTAATGACACAGAAAACACAATTTTATAATGTTTTACTTATTAGGTCTATTCAGTATACAAAAGTAGTATTTTCCTCTTTCGTGTACCCGTGTTGCAACTCACTTGTAGAGCTACAATGATCTATGACCAACACGACAATCTTAACTCGGTAGTTAATGTCCCATGTTAATTACCATGATTGTTAATATCTTTTGTTTTATGTAAACCAATATCTTTTAGAGCTCTACGGTTAAGGACCAAGAGTCTCTTCCTTAACACTTTTAAAAGACGAATAACATAAACAAGGAACAAAATGATTTCTCATTCAATTCATAATAATTGATATTTAAAAGTAAAACTTTTAGAACACATTCCCTTCAAACTCTCGTTACACGGGTGGTAGGGATTGCCCTATGTGGAGATTTGGGGAAAAGTGTACGTGATAGTGTAAGTCCTCATGGGCAATGATGCATGAAACCTGACCCTGGGAGAATGAAGCTCCAACTAATAAAAAGAAAATAAAAAAATATGAATGAGAAAAGAAACAAAAAAATGGTAATGCAAATAAGAACCTTAATGGACTTTACACTTTGTATCACTTGAGGACGTTGAGGTTGTCCATGTCTTTCACTTAATTCCTTATTTCACTTGCACGAATGGTTCATTAGGCTAGGTGTGTGAACTAATTACCTATATAGAGTCAACCCGTAGGATTACCGCGTCCAATGATCGACAAAATTTGTCCATCGAGTCGAGTGTCCAGATTGAATAATACATCTTGTTCGGATTTTGTGGGTATATCCGCTGAAAACCCTCAGGAGACAACTCTCCTCCTCCTTAGCAACAAGGAGGTTTAACAGCTTGTTGCACGTTCTAAGTGCAACCGTGATTCCTACGAAAGTGAGTTAGGATTTCTTGTTTCTCGTTTGTTTTCTCTTTCTTTGTTTTGCTCGGGACTAGCAAAAACTTAGGTGTGGGGGTATTTGATTGACATCATTTAATGCTTATATTTTTATCGTATATCCATTATCTTACACCTAAGCAATGCTACGTGACGAGTTTTATGTTTGAATTTCAGAAATAAATAGCTTTGAAGAGATGAAGCATGAAAGGACCCAAAAGCTGGGAAAAAAGACTTAATTGTGAGACCTAGGGACTAAGATGCAAGGGAGAAGGACTTGAACGTAAGACCGAAGGACCAAAGAGAAAAACAAAAAACTCCACACCATCATGGGGAGTATTTTGGCAATTCTATTCGGGTCGGAGCTCCAACAAGTGAAGTAGATACATCAAAGACCAACAAAGACATCCAGAAAAGCCCAGAATAAAATCCAGCGTGATCCAGACCATATAGACCGCCAATTGGCAGTCCAAGTCCGCTAATTGGCGGTCTGTTTTGGCCCAAATCCGCTAAGATTTTGGTGGGTCGCGTATTAGTGTGTATTTAGTCCATCTCTGGTATTTGTTTAGTCCCACGTCGGGGGATTGTCCCGGATTGCCTTTTTATTGGCTATAAATAGAACTCTTCACCTTCTATTGTAAATTACTCATTGCTTGGTGGCATTCTCTCTACTAAGGAGTAAGCCTTGAAGCAAAACTCAAGGTGGAGAAGAATGCTACCTTCAATGTGAGTCATTGTTAATAAAATAATTGTTCTTAGTTTCTTTTAATCTTGTCTTTTAATTCTTGCAAGTTTCTTTAGTTTATGTTTCTTTCAATTAACGTCTTTAATGTTCCTTTCTTGCTTAGTTAAATTTCCTTTCAGTATAATGTCTCATTTTGTTAATGTAGGTAGTGTAATGATTAGTGAGTAGTTCCATCCCCTTTGGGGGTGGAGTAGATGTATGTACATGTTATGTAGGTGGTATGAATGCTAGATATTATTGTTTGTGAGAGATATTAGTATGCTTACTTGAATTAATTAGAACTTTATTTGATGATTTCTGTCATAGTTAGGTACACTCCAGGCTCGTTATGTTCTTAATAACAACCTTGCATTACTCATATTAATCACCTAGGTTAGTGTTGTAAATGATAGGTCTTGCCATGAGGTACTTCTTATGCATTAACAAACACTAACCACACTTGAGCTTATTGTATGCATTCACCACACTTATTTCATGTGCACACACACTCCACCCCTTAGGGGTTTCCATTCCTGAGTTTTATCTCCTTTCATTAGTTTCTTAGTTTTGTTTGTTTTGTGATTTCATTTCAGCTTTCCTAGTTTACTAGTTTAGATTAGTGTAGTTAGTGTACTCAATCTTTCTCTCCTTTCTTTCTCACTCGCCTTCGCATATACCAAAAGTTGACACACCTCCCTGTGGATCGACCCGTATTTGCCACCGATTCAACGCGGCCGTGCACTTGCGGTGTAATATAAAACGAATCAATCAATGTTCATACTAGATGCTTAGCTTATGCTTAGGTTTATTGGTTCTCCTACATGAATGACGCCAGAGAATATGAAGAATAGACCTGGGTGGATTTGGTGATACTCATGTGATGTTGATGCATCTTAAATTATACATAAGACATAAGTCTTGATTCATGTACGTCTTGTATGTTTTAATTAATGATGATAATCTTAGAACACGTGGAGGCATAATGAGGGTTAAAGTTTATGTAGATTTACATGTTAATGCATTTCGTGATATGTTAGGTGATGTTTTGATAGGTGTAGGTCTGTAGGGTACACTAATTACACTTACAGTTATTTATGCAACTCGTTTAATATTATGTGTAATGTTATAAACTAATCACACTCATAACACTTGCACAAGATCTCCACCTCCTAGGGGTTTAATCACTTGGTCTTCAATCTCAATTTCTCAGCCTAATTGATACTTAGTTATAGTGTAGTGTTAGTTAAGTTGCACCTCTGCCTAGAGATTATATAGTGTAGTGTAGAATTCTATATTTATTAATTTGTCCCCCACTCGAGTATCGTGTGGGACAAGACTCAGGTCATGAAACTCCATGTGGGATCGATCTGCACTTCCTGTGTATTCCATACATGTGGTCAAAAGTATCAAAAATCTAGAGATGATCATCTCCATATACCATCACAACATTAAAGATATCGTTGAAGGAGTGGTTTGCAATAATTGGTATCCCACCATCTAGATACTTTTTAGGAATTTTCCACATTAATTACTAAGCCATAAGATGCAACTCACCATCATTGAAGTTCGATGTCTCATCTTGACTATTCCATACATACGTCAAGATCAACAACCTAGTTTACTTGTGGTTTATGAACAAATTACATTTTTGTAATTCATCATATATGATTTGCCAATCAGGCCTTTCAGTTTGACAAAAGAACAAGTCCTTATGTATCAATGAGAAAATGAAAAAAACAAAATGTTAGTATCTATAGCAAGGCTATTATTTATTAAGATATATATTACAATGAGGTATACATCATATTGAAGAAAAACAAAATAAAACCACTACATGGTTTTATTAGTGTCATTCACAACTAACTATATATGGTGATGTATATGATCATAACTATCATGGCTCCAACATAATTACCAACTAATTCACCCAACCCCAATTCACCATCTCCCTCCATGCCCTCCACCATATCCAGAACCATAACCGGAACATTTTCCATACCCCGATCCACCATTACTTCCTCAACCTCCTCCACCATCTCTGCCTCCTCCACCCCCACCTTCGCCTCCACGTCTTCCATACCAGAGCCATAACCATGACCAGAGCCATAGCCAAAACCAAAAGTACCTCCCTCTCCACTGGCACCCCTCCTCCACCACCTCTGCTGCCACCACTACTTCCATAGCCCTCTCCACCACCTTTACCATAGCCATAACCATAACCAGAACAACCACCATTACTACCACCACCACCTCCTCCCCAACCACCAACTTCTCCTTTGCCATATCATATCCTTTTCCATATCCATATCCAGAACCATAACCATAACCTCCACCCATCTTTCCACGACCACCTCCTCCTCCACCACCTCCACTACCATGACCACCCATGACATGCATTACCCCAATCCCTGTAGCAATGGCCTCTAAACCAACCATCAACAAGAGGGCAACACCAACAACTCTACACTAGCCATTTGAACAAGTTATCTCTAGACTACACTACCAACTTGAGAAATATTCTTGTTGGTGCATGGGGGAGCTAAAATCGTGGAGTACAATAGCACTCACTACTCCCTCCAGAAACCCCCTCCAATCCTAATATGTTAGTGCGATAATTCGAAGGTGTCATGTACCAACCAAAAAGTAAGAAGCTTATAGTGGTTTGTACTTTAGTTACGTACAACAATACCGCATTAAACATTGTGTTTCTACACGCTTCTTATCGTTTCACAAATCTAAGTCCAAAGGATTGTACACATGTTGATATAAGATGGTAGACTAGTTCTTTATCATGGTTGTTAAATTTGCATTGCATGGACGCTTTGGTGAAATGGAATCGTAGCTTTGTACTTTATTTGGGTACAACAATACAGCATTAAGCATTATGTTTTTACACGCTTCTTATCGTTTCAGAAATCTAAGTCAAAAGGATTGTACACATGTTAATATGACATGGTAGATTAGTTCTTTATCATGGTTGCTAAATTTGCATTGCATGGACGTTATGGTGAATTGGAATCGTAGGTGGTGGTATTTGATGTGTCTTTATGGGAAAACGTTAGATCTCACAAATGGTTATTATTGTTGTAAAACAAAAAACCAAAGATGAAAGATTGGGGAGGGGAGAAAGATGTGTATTTTGTTCTCTTGTCTCTACAAATGTCTACAATAGCTTCCCATATATAGGATAAGAAGGTTGTAGGGGTTACAAAAAAATAGAATTACACCATATTAATAAGAGTAAAAATCTACTTAAATGGTGGGGTTAAGGAAGATGAATCTGTAGGATTTCATGTTTAATTATACATATATATATTTTCGAATTTTTTATGTATAATAAGGATCAATTTTCAATTTTCTATAATTTATTTCGTGCATGCATCAATTTGTTTCAATATCTAGTTTCAAAACTTTATTAAAACAAATTTGGACTCCGAAATTCATACCGAGAAGTTCTCGAAAACTTCTTGAAGATTCGGAGACGTTGGGGATGCTTCTCGCCGTGCTGGATGCCTCCGAGTATTCACCAAACTCTAAACAAGATCGGAGAGAGGGAAGCTAGTCTCTCGATCTCCGATAGGGTTTAGAATCTAATTACTAACCCCTCTTTAATTCCCTTGAGAAGATGATCTCTTAAGAACTAAAACTAAACTTAAGAATTAAGGGATTTTCGTGGAGAATTATGGAGAGAGAATTTTTGCACAAGAAATAATGAATGAATTAATTAGGTAATGAGATAAACTTGTATTTATAAGTTCTCTCCAAATTACCTATTCATGTGCAACCCCTTGCCCATGATCTCATGCAAAATTCCATCTAACCATCCATTATTTATTAATAAATAATATTAGCCACGAATTAAATCAATTATGGACCAATTCCATGCATGATCTAATTAATTCTTAAATTAATTCTGCATAAAACCGTCTGACCGGTCTACCGTTCGCGAGGTCCGGTCGACCGTTTCGACCTGGTTTCGGTCGACCGATCCATATTCTCGGTCGACCGTTCGTAACAAAAAAAGGTTCATCGCAATGTTCGGTCGACCGAAAACGAACAGACGAAAATCTCGTTACGCTCGATACACATCCGGTTGAACGTGCAACATTGCGGTCGACCGCGCAACATTCGGTCGACCGTTTATGGTCTAGCGGTCGACCATTTTTGCACAGTGCATGCAGACTTGTCAAATTTCGGTTTAACCCCTACAAAATTTGACATTTCGGGATTAGTAGTAAATTCACAACTTATGTAACATATTATCCTATGTAATGATAAATCATTACACCCCATAATATTTACATCACATATGAATTTAATTTAGATTCTAATTATGTTATAAATCACAAAATAATTTTGATTTTGCTTGTTCACCCCATGTGTCATATTTTCTACATGAAACCCGACACATCCTATGAACTCAAAATCCCCATTTCTTGTTTCCCAGTTTTGTGGTGTGACCTATGTGAGGATCTAAACTAAGTTGGCAGTGATATTAAGAGCTTAATATCACAAGCTATAAGCGGTATCTAGCTACACATTATAGCTCCCAATTAGTTAGATGTCTTAATTCCACTCGAACCAAAACCCGATCCAATTAGTGATGGAGTGCACCACTTGTGTCCGTCCCTTGCCTCATGATATTAAGAATACACACAAAGTAGTATTGTGTCATCTTTGTATTAGTATTCATTTCTTGATCTCTTTAAGCTAGTTATAAATATGTGACTTAACTCAAATCACATTGTGCACATTATAACTTTGCTTTATCAAGGGGCCCACTAAATCATCACTCAATTAAGAGGGGCAATGATAGTCTTTTGACTAACTATCTTCTCCAATAAAAGTTGTACTTAACCAACCAATGCCTTTACACTACACTGATCGATAGTTCAAGACACTGATCTAATTAAGTATTCCTTAGGTGATTAGATATAAGTCTCATATCAAAGGACCAAAGACACAGTAAAATATTAATGACACAGAAACACATTTCTATAATATTTTACTTATTAGGTCTACTCAGTATACAAAAGTAATATTTTCCTCTTTTGCATACCCGTGTTGTCACTCACTTGTAGAGCTACAATGATCTATGACCAACACGACAATCTTAACTCGGTAATTAATGTCCCATGTTAATTACCATGATTGCGAATATCTTTTGTTTTATGTAAACCAATATCTTTTAGAGCTCTACGATTAAGGACCAAGAGCCTCTTCCTTAACACTTCTAAAAGACGAATAACATAAACAAGGAACAAAATGATTTCTCATTCAATTCATAATAATTGACATTTAAAAGTAAAACTTTTAGAACACATTCCCTTGAATCTCCCACTTGTTATCAAAGATTTCTTTCTCATACATTCTCAATGTATAAAACATTAATAACTAGGGTAACTTTCTTAAATCACCTGTCAAACCAATCCACATGGATCCTCAGATCCATGGACTCGAAATATATTTCGTCTCTTAGCTTGGTATGAAGGTTTGTTGAATGGATCAGTTGTGTCACTGTTGGGCCCACCCATTTATTTATTTTGTCTTTCGTTGGTGGTTGAGTTAGTCGTAGTGATATTACTCCTAACTACACTAGCTCATACCTCCACCTTCAATAATGATGACGCATCATCATTCCAACCTCTTATTGTTAAGAATCCTTATGAGAATTGCATCAAAATAGCCCTCGGCTATTTTCTCCTTTGTCTTCCATAAACAAGAACCTTATCTTTAGTCCGGTTAAGGTACTTCAGAATATTCTTGACCGCAATCCTATGATTAGGACTTGCGTTGGATTGGTGACCTCTTGTCACGTTTAGAGCATACCAGATATTGAGTCTTGTGCAAGTCATCGTGTACATGGTCCTTCCTTTTGCCGAAGCATAAGGGATACCTTCATGTACTCCAAGTCTTTGTGTGATTGAGCACATTGAGACTTCTTGAGTTGCACACCTATACTCTTACTTATTGGCATATTGTCCATATCGGAATTGTTCACCCTGAACATTTCAAAGACCTTGTCAATGTATACATGTTGACTTAGACCAATGAGTCTATGATATGTATCTCTTTATATCTTGATAATCAAGATGTATTAAGCTTCACTCACATCTTTTCATTGAACATAATGATTTCAACGAAATTTCTCGTTTGCTAATGCAAAGGTATATGATCGCTAATATGCAATATGTCATCGACATATAAGATCAGAAGTACTACATGGCTCCCACTAATCTCCTTGTATCAACAAGGTTTTCCTTTACTTTGAATGAAGTGAATCTTCTTCATCTCTTCGTCAAAGCGTTTGTTCCAACTCCTCGATGCTTGCTTCAATCCATAAATGGATTCTCGAAACTTGCATTTCTTCTCGCTATTATTTGGATCATCAAAACCTTGAGGTTGTACCATGTATATATCCTCCTCCAAGTTCCTGTTTAAGGAACGCCATTTTGATATCCATCATCCATATCTCACAATTGTGAAATGCGTAAATAGTGAGCATTATCCGAATAGACTTTAACATGGTAACCTCTCAAAAATTTCATCAAAGTCAATTTCTTCAATTTGAGTATAACTTTTGCTACAAGCCTTGCTTTGTAGGTTGTCAAGTTACTATCCATGTCTATCTTCCTCCTAAAAGCTCATTTATACCAAATGATATTTTCTCTTGAGGAAGGCTAATCAAGTTACATACTTGATTATCATACATGGATTCTACTTCGGATTCCATGGCTTTTAACCATAGTTTGGAGTCTTTTCTATTGCTTCTCGGAAGGTCGAGGGATCTTTGGTATCTAGTACCATGATCTCATGAAGTCCCACATACTTATTGGGTTTTTTCCTTTCCCTCATTGACCTTCTTAGTTCTTTTGGTTCTTCTCGTGTCTCTCGAACTTCTTCCACAATTTCTTGAGGAATAGGTTCATGTTCGACTCTCGAACGCACACTAGGTGAGGATGATTGAGATTCTCTCACAATTTCTTGTAAGGATCTCTCGCTCATGCTCCCACTAACCAAATGAATCTCGGTTGGGCCTTCATGATTTTGAATGCAACATTCACATCATGATCTTGTAGAGTATCTTGAGTTTCCTAAAGCTCAACTCTACTCCCACTACTTTTCTCTCTCTACAATCTTTCGATTGGAGGTGATATACCAAAAGTAGTATCCTCTTGTCACACGAGGACAACCTATAAAGAAGCACTTATCCACTTTTGGTTGAAGCTTGGTCGACATCAATTTCTTGATGTACACCTCACAACCCCAAATCTTGAGAAAGTCGAGCTTAGGTGTCATTCAACTCCATAGCTCACGGGACCTTTTCTCCACGGACTTGGATAGAACATTATTTAGTGAGTTTGTCATTATTTGTAGTGCTTAATTCCAAAAGTAATAAGGCAATTTAGATTGACTTATTATTGATCGAACCATGTCGAGCAATATCATGTTCCTACTTTAGGAATAAGTCAAATTAGGTATCCTAAGCACTCACCCCTACGAACCTTTCATAGAGACTCGATATTCTTGTTGAGTCGGTTCACTACTTCATCCTCGAATTCCTTGAACTTGTTAAAGAATTCACTTTTGCTTCCCATTAGACAAATATAGCCATAATGACTATAGTTGTCCGTGAACAAAATGAAGTACCTTAAACGTCCCTTGCACCTGTACTTATCGGACCACATACATTAGAATGTATCATATCCAATTAGTTATTCGTTTTCGTTCCTTTCTTCTTGAAAGGTCTCTTGGTCATTTATTTGACAAATCCGATAGTGCTACAAGATTGTATCATCTACGTGAGTTATCTTAGTTCCTTTTGTTATTGTTTGTTTGAGTTTGTTTATTATTTATTTCAAGCAAATAGAAATCATTCTATGCGAATGTATTTGCATAGAAAATTCCATTCTTCGATATAGATAAGCAAGAATTAAAAATATATATTAAGTTATCCATATCCAAAACATGATACGGAATAGTTCTTGCTAATCGAAGGTACATAACAAACATTCTTCAAAGCATAAATTTAAATCACTAGACTATTGAAGTTCCATAAAATTTTGTACAATCGCAGCGATGCTTGTACTATTTCCAATCTTCAATATCATCTCGTTCTTCACGAGTTCCTTCCTATCCTTCAACAGCTGCACATCAAAATTATGTGAGCTTAAGATCCGGTAACCTTTACCAAATCAAGGACAAAGGTGATTAAATTTATCTCAATAACAAACATACCTATGGCGTTTCTCGGGCGCCTACGTTCAATCATCCCATTTTCAAGGTATTCCTTGTATTTGGGGCATTTAGGTCGGATGTGTCCCTTTTCACCGCAGTGAAAGCACTCCGTGTTGGGAGTTGGAGATTTCAAAGATTTCCCCCTTGAGGCACTCCTTTGAGCACCTCCTACTCCCTTGCTCTCGATTGACGTATCTTTGGTAAATTTGCCTTTACCTTTGTTGATCTTTTTGCTATTCTCATGGACGGCTAGTACGTGATTGTCCCGACCCTTGCCCATGTCAACTTCTGCCGTTTTGAGAGCGTTGTGAAGCTCCTCAAGACTCATCCCTTTTTCACGCACATGATAGTGCATCACAAAGTCCTTGAAGGACGGGGCTAGAGAGCCAAGAATCAGATCTTCGGCAATGTCATTGGGCATTGGAGAAGAGAGCTTCGACAATTTCTCAAGGTATCCTTGCATCGTGAGAAAATGCATGGACACCGATGTTCCCTCCGCCATATGGCACCTTGTGAGTGCGATGGTGGTCTTATAGCGCTCCTTCCGGGCACTATCCATGAACATCTTTGTTAAAGCTTCCATGGTCTTCTTGGGTTTTGAATCCAAGTATTTCGCTTGAAGCGAGTCACCCATGGATGCCAACATTAGACCGTGAACTTGGTTCTCTTGGTCTTCCCACTTGGCTATCGCCTCTTTCTCATTATCGGTTGTCATCTCATTCAATTTTGGGATTTCACCATCCAAAATATGAGATAGTTTTTCAAACCTCAACACGATATTAAGATTGAGTTGCCATTTCATGAAGTTTGAGCCATCATTTTGCAAAGGATTCTTCTCGATCATAGATCGCATAATAGGTTGGATATTAGACATTTCTACAAAATAAATTATATAGGATTTTATGTCAATTTTATGTTTTAAAATACATACATATATATCGAATCTAAATGTAAATGTTGCAAATAAAATTTTTGCCCATAAATGCAACAATCCAAGATCCCATCAATTGTAATATAGACTAGCTAAGGGCTATCGAATACATTACAATATCAAGGTAAGAAAACATTTTCTAATCACAACCTTTTTGAATTTTAGCAACATTTAGCATCTTCAAACTTTTGTGACTCTTGTCGTTTTAATTATGAGGGAATACGACCTATCCTCGTAAGAAAAACTTTTTCCCAAAACCGAGCGAGGGCTCTAGGTAATGTTAAGAAAACTTATTTTCATTTGATACGAGAAACGTTTATCCATTGTATTCACAACTAAACACACTCGGGGTTCACTAGGGTGATACACACCTCATACATTTAATTGTGGCACAACAACAGACAACCATTATATCTCCCACTATTCCCAAAGATAGAGGGAGCTATCTCACGCTAAGGGCGAGCAGAGTATCCCTCAATCAATGGCTGCTAGTGGATGAAATAAGAAGGAAATTATTCTTAATTTTTGTTGGACAATTTCATATTTTTACATGTGATTTGGAATTTTAGGTTATCACGCATATTAATATTCATACACATCCTAACATTCACCACATTCATCACATGCATAGCAGAAATTAAAAACAGAAATTAAACATTCACACAATCCACATCGTGTGAGTTTATATGTTCCCTTCGATCCTTGATCCCCGATCCTCGATCCTCGATCGATGCGCTACAGCGGCGACTTTCTCTTGCACCGGAGATGTAGATTTTACAGAAAATAAACATGCTCCTCACATTCGATAAAAACCGACTAGTGCAAGTCCTATGTAAAACCTCTCATATGCATATGCAATTTATCTAAAAGATGGAAATAGAGAATTTGGCTTTTACATACATAAGCCCCTGTATTATAACAATTATAAACATCCATAGCTGCTGATGTGGAACATATAAACTCACAATTCCAGCAAAACAACTCGAGCATCCATGCACGCAATATTGCTATAAACTATTCATCATAGTTTATCAAGCATCTAGAATATTAAACAATTCTTTGAAAAAACGTTTTGAAATCCATTAAAAACATTTTTCATGCATCCATAGTTCACAAATTAATTATGAACCGTTGTTCATCCAATTTCCAATGGAAAGATGAAATGCAGTTTTTCGGTTTTGTTGATTCTCTTACAAAATAATCGTTTATACTTAAAACGAAATTATTGCAAGTTAGACTTATGTCTAAATCATAATTCTAATAATTACATGACATGTTTTAAACATTCAAAACATTTAAAACGAATTATTACAAAGAATTATTTCAACAAACATTTAAAGACCGAAAAACCGGTAAAACGAATTGTTTAAATCCTAGATGGTAAACTAAATTTGTTTACAGCCTTAAATCATGAGAAAATTGAACCCTAAGCTCTGATACCACTGTAGGATTTCATGTTTAATTATACATATATATTTTCGAATTTTTTATGTATAATAAGGATCAATTTTCAATTTTCTATAATTTATTTCGTGCATGCATCAATTTGTTTCAATATCTAGTTTCAAAACTTTATTAAAACAAATTTGGACTCCGAAATTCATACCTAGAAGTTCTCGAAAACTTCTTGAAGATTCGGAGACGTTGGGGATGCTTCTCGCCGCGCCGGATGCCTCCGAGTATTCACCAAACTCTAAACAAGATCAGAGAGAGGGAAGCTAGTCTCTCGATCTCCGATAGGGTTTAGAATCTAATTACTAACCCCTCTTTAATTCCCTTGAGAAGATGATCTCTTAAGAACTAAAACTAAACTTAAGAATTAAGGGATTTTCGTGGAGAATTATGGAGAGAGAATTTTTGCACAAGAAATAATGAATGAATTAATTAGGTAATGAGATAAACTTGTATTTATAAGTTCTCTCCAAATTACCTATTCATGTGCAACCCCTTGCCCATGATCTCATGCAAAATTCCATCTAACCATCCATTATTTATTAATAAATAATATTAGCCACGAATTAAATCAATTATGTACCAATTCCATGCATGATCTAATTAATTCTTAAATTAATTCTGCATAAAACTTTGCTTTATCAAGGGGCCCACTAATATCATCACTCAATTAAGAGGGGCAATGATAGTCTTTTGACTAACTATCTTCTCCAACAAAAGTTGTACTTAACCAACCAATGCCTTTACACTACACTGATCGATAGTTCAAGACACTGATCTAATTAAGTATTCCTTAAGTGATTAGATATAAGTCTCATATCAAAGGACCAAAGACACAGTAAAATATTAATGACACAGAAACACATTTCTATAATATTTTACTTATTAGGTCTATTCAGTATACAAAAGTAATATTTTCCTCTTTTGCATATCCGTGTTGTCACTCACTTGTAGAGCTACAATGATCTATGACCAACACGACAATCTTAACTCGGTAATTAATGTCCCATGTTAATTACCATGATTGCGAATATCTTTTGTTTTATGTAAACCAATATCTTTTAGAGCTCTACGGTTAAGGACCAAGAGCCTCTTCCTTAACACTTCTAAAAAACGAATAACATAAACAAGGACCAAAATGATTTCTCATTCAATTCATAATAATTGACATTTAAAAGTAAAACTTTTAGAACACATTCCCTTCAGAATCATCCATAAAATCTTTGGATTTCATAACTTTCCCCCGTGGATGATCACCTTTATACGCTAAGGATGTTGCCTCGTAGCCTTACCAAGAAAAACCCGATGGGTTAAAAACTTGGTGAAGAAAAAAAGAGTGCAGCACGTATGATGCTCTCCTTCACTTCAGCATACATTCTTCAAATGACGAACACCAATTTTGAAAACAAGTTTCTCAAAGACTTTGGTGGGCAATGACTTTGTAAATAAATCAGCCAAATTCTCGCTTGAATTGATCTGACAGACATTTATCTCACCATCCTTTTGTAAATCATGCGTCGAGAAGAACTTTGGTGAAATATGTTTAGTCTTGTCGTCTTTGATGTATCTTTCCTTTATTTGAGCAATGCATGCAGTATTGTCTTCGTATAAAATTGTTGGATGATCTTTAATTTTGTCGAGTCTACGTTCTTCTTGTATACTTTGGATCATTGATCTCAACCATATAGATTCTCGACTAGCCTCATATCATGCAATCATTTCTGCATGATTGGAAGATGTTGCTGTTAATGTTTGTTTCGTTGATCGCCATGAAATTGGCGTGCCACCAAATGTAAACACATATCATGTTTGTGATTTAGCTTTATGTGGATCTGACAAATATCTAGCATCGGCATATCCGACTAATTTGGATTCTAAACCCTTTTGATAAAATAACCCCATATCACGTGTTCCACAAAGGTAACAGAATACATGCTTAATTTCGTTCCAATGTCTACGTGGTGGTCCAGAACTATATCTAGCAAAAATATTCACTGAAAATGCAATATCAGACCTTGTATTATTGGCCAGATACATTAGAGCCCCAATAACACTTAGATATGGTACTTTTGGACCAAGAATATCTTCATCATTCTCTCAAGGACGGAAAGAGTCATTTTCAGCACTAAGAGAACGAGCAACCATTGGAAAATTTAATGGACATGCTTTATCCATAAAAAATGTTTTAATATCTTCTCTATATAATTTGATTGATGAATGAAAATTCAATTTGATATGTGCTCAATCTGTAGGCCGAGACAAAATTTAGTTACGCCAATGTCTTTTATTTCAAATTCATTCTTCAAATATTTAGCAGTTTTTTTCAATCTCTTCAGGGTTTCCAATGATATTTAAGTCATCAACATATACAACACATGGACTTACGAGATTATTTTTAAATCATTCTTTGAGAAGACTTTTACTAAGACGATTGTACCACATTCGTCCGGATTGTTTTAATCAATATAAAGACCTTTTTAGTTTTATAGAATACATATCTCGAGGTTTTGTATTACATATGCTTGGCAGCTATAATCCTTCAGGTGTTTTCATGAAAATATCGTTATCTAGTGATCAATATAGATAAGTCGTAACAACATCCATAAGTCACGTTTCAAGTTTTTCTCCAATTGCAAGGCTAATAAAAAATTTAAGAGTTGTTGCATCCACTACAGGTGAATACGTTTCTTCATAGTCAACTCCTAGTATTTGTGTAAAACCTTGCTCTACAAGTCTTGCCTTTTATCTTACAATTTCATTTTTCTCATTTCTGTTAATGACAAATACCCACTTGTATCCTACAAGTTTTACGTTTTTTGGTGTCGGAACTACAGGTCCAAACACATGACATTTCTCAAGTGAGTTCAATTCTTCTTGAATTGCATTTTTCCATTGTCAGCAATCTTCTTTGTGTCGACACTCTTCAATTAATTTTGGCTCACATTATTCAACACTTATCACATCATTTCCTATAGCATATATGAAATTTTCATCAATAATGGTTATATTTTGGTTCCATCGTTTTCCATTGTGCACATAATTGATGGAGATCTCATCATCATTGTCATTGTCGGGTACATGTACCTCTTTTGAAAATTTATCATTGTCCATTTGTTGTTGCCTTATCACCTCTACAAGGGTTTCAATAATTTTAATATCACCAACTGCGTTATTTTGCTCTTTCTTTTTCCGTGGATTTGCGTCTTTGGAACCGATTGGTCTTCCACGTTTTCGACGTATAATAGATTCATTTGTAACATTAGGAATATCAATCCGAGCAGGTGCATTTACATCAGGCATATGTGACTTAGTGACTCTTTTAAAATCAGTGAATGCATCAAGCAACTCATTTGCGATTCTTTAAATGTATAATCTTTTGAATTTCAAGTTCACATTGACATGTTCGAGGGTCTGGAATCGATGATGCATTCCAAGTCACTCCTTTATTTTCTAATTTTTTGTTTTTCTCCCAATAAGATTATAATTCATTCTCATTAAATTGACAATCAACAAATCGTGCTGTGAAAATATCACTGGTTAATGACTCTAAATATTTTATGATTGATGGAGAATCAAAACCAATATATATTCCCAATCTTCTTTGAGGTCCCATCTTTGTACGTTGTGGTGGTGCGATTGGCACATAAACGCCACAACCAAAAACCTTTAGATGAGACATATTTGGTTCTCTACTGGAGACCAATTGTAAAGAGGAGTATTTATGATAAGCAATTGGTCTTATTCTTATAAGTGCAGCAACATGTAAAATGACATGTCCCAAAGCAGATGATGGTAATTTAGATCTTATTAGCAATGGTTTAGTAATTAATTGTAATCTCTTAATCTAGGATTCAGCTCGACCATTCTGTGTATGGACATGAGCCACAGGATATTCAATTATGATCCCAACAAACATGCAATAATCGTTAAACATTTGGGATGTAAATTCTACAACATTACCAAGTCAGATTTTCTTAATTGGATAATTTGGGAAATGTGCTCTCAATTTGATTAATTCTGCTAGAAGTCTAGCAAATGCGACATTTTGAGTTGATAAAAGGGAAACGTGTGACCATCGGGTTGATGCATCTATCAATACCATAAAATAACAAAATGGTCCACACGGAGGGGCAATGGGTCCACAAATATATCCTTGGATTCGCTCTAAAAATCGTAGGCATTTCATTTTCAATTTTATCTGTGGAAGGCCTTATTATCATTTTTCCAAGTGAGCATGTTGCACATGAAAAATTCTTTGATGAAGGAATCTTCAGGTTTCTCATTGTGTGCCCACTTGAATTTTCAATAATTCTTTGCATCATTATGACACCTGGGTGACCCAATCTGTGATGCCAAATTTCAAAAGTTGGATCAACTAACTTCTGGTTAGTGATCATATTTGATTCAATAGAATTTATTAATGTGCTATATAACCCATAAGAGAGAGCTTGCATTTTTTCCAACACAATTTTCTGGCCAGTCACATTATATGTAATATGGAGATACTCAATATTATCTTCATTCACAATCTTAATGTGATAACTATTAAGACTTATATCCTTAAAACTTAGTAGAGTTCTTCTGGACCTACTGGAGAATAAAACGTCACTTATTATCATTTTTTTTGTTAGATAACAAAACACAAGCTCTTTCAGAGCCTTCTATCAAGTTGCTGGTGCTAGAAATTGTGTTGACATTTGTTTTTTGCTAAACACAATTGAGAAAAGTATTTTACTTTTCAAGATGTTGTTTGTTGTTCCACTGTCTACCAGACATTGGTCTCCATCATTTATCATAGCATCAACCATATCCTTGTCATTCTTCAAAAACAAAAACAAAAAAATTATGTAATCATAACACTTTATTATGTCAAAATTTAAAACAAAATTACATATTGTGAAGGTTGAAAACAAATATTGAAGATTTAAGCATATATATTGGAAGGTAAAACAAAACAAAAATACAACGTACAAACTATATGAAAATCAAAAGTTACATATCGGGATGGATATTTCCATTATCGACAAAAGTGTCAACCCTTTCATCGACATTTAGAAGGAAATCTACAACGTCTAAGTGTGTATCCATAAGCATGTCATCTTGATTATTTTCGATGAAATTTGTTTCCGCACTTGCATTTTTCTTGAGTGATGCTTGATAAAGATCAACAAAATGTTTGGGCATGCGACACATGCATGCCCAATGATTTGTCATGCAACATTTATAGCAAGTCAAATATTTCTTCGGAGTATATATTGTTGCAATTCCTTCCATTTTGCATTTCTCCCATCTTTAGTTGTTTTGAAATCACGACCACCACGATGTCAAACAATTCCACGACCACGACCTTTCCACACCCACGTCCACGCTTATGATTGAATAATGCAGCATTCGCTTCAGGGAATGGCTCACCTTGACGTTTATGATCAAGTGATGTCATATTCAATTCAGGGAATGCAGCAGAACCAATGGGGCGTGATTGGTGATTTTTCATCCAAAGCTCATTATTTTGTTCAGAAACAAGAAGACAAGATATTAGTTCATAATATTTCCTAAAAGCCATGCTCTCGATATTGTTACTGCAGGATCATATTTGAAGCATGGAATGTGGAAAATGTATTTTCCAACATATCATTATCAGTAATCTTTTCTCCGCATAATTAATTCAGATGTGATTCGAAACATTATGGAATTATACTCGCTTACAGTTTTAAAATCTTGCAACCTTAAATGAATCTATTCATAGTGAGCTTTTGGAAGAATTACTTGTTTCTGGTGGTCATACATTTCTTTCAATTTTTTCCATAATTCTAATGGATCTTTCACCATTAAATATTCCGCTTTAAGGTTCTCATGACACTAGTGCAGAATAGTGCATACTCGTTGGCCAATAGACGTTGGTTGTATTAACAGTCGACGTCTATTTGGAACCATAAACGTCGGTTCTTGTAATTCCCATGGAAACCGACATGTAAACCCTGACATTTATTCCCCCATCCATAGACGTTGGGGTATAGACGTCGGCTATTAAGACAACCGACATCTAGTGGGTGCGACGTTGGGGTATAGACGTCGGTTGTTAAAACATCCTATGTCTACAGGTCTTTAATTGGAACCAACCTTTCATTTTTTTCTTTTATCCCAACAAAAACCAGACCAAACCCTAGCCAACCCCCACGACCCTCCGACCAATCTCCGACCTCCGCGACCCCCTCAGTTGTCTTCCTCGACCTCCGCGACCACCGTCACCATCATCGCAACCTCCGACCTCCTCCTCTGGTTTGTAGATGTTGTAGTATGATGATTGGATATTTAACATGTTTGTTACTGGTTTATATGGAATGAATATCTTAGAAAACATTTCAGATTTTACATGTTTCCTGTGAAAATTATGGTATTCTGTATGACCAAAATGAGATTAGTATTAATTTTGCAAGTACTTAATGAATTAAAGCATATCTTAATCACAACATTCTAGTATTGTCATGTCATAAGAATGTCAGTATTTACGCTGAAAGGGTTAAGGTTTCGAAGAACAAACTTTTTGGAACTGTGAAAGGGGTTTGTGTTATGATTTAGGTGTTTAAGTTAGCATTTTTCAGTGTTTAGGTTGTTTTAATGGTTCTTGAGGCGTGTTTGGGTTTTTTGATTGTTTAAATCTGTGTTTTTTGGTAGCTATTTGCACCCCAACATGTTATCTTAATGTTGTAATTCAATAACATTCAACATGGTTGTGATGGCTATCATATGTTTCCTTGTGTTAAGATTTTTTAGTTGTATCTCATTGTGCAGGTGGTACAACACGTACCAATGACCAATATTTGGTGATAGCAAGAAACATAAGACCAACCTGAAGTTGTTGCTTAAGGAAATTCAATTAATGTACAATGACGATTTTGTTTTTACTATCGGATCGAATTTATTATTTGATGATGTGTTGGATTGTGATAATTATGTGAAACAATACGATGAATTGTAATAAGTGATACCAGTTTATCTCATATATACTGTTCTTACATTGAATTTGGTGAGATAAACTTGGCTGGTATATTCTTTAGATTTTGTAACATCGTTGTACTTTTAGAATCCATGATGGTGTGTGTGGTGGAGACCAAATCAAATTTGCCTTAAGATGGCTTCCATTTTGTTGTATTCTTGATTGGTTGCCTATATTGAGAAGACATCATGCTCAACTTATGGATAGACATGAAATAATACAACTAAATGTATTTATATATATGACTAAGTTAAGGGAGGCCAAATGCTACTTCAACTTGTTGATAGACATGAAATAATACGGTCCAATTTGATATATGACTAGGATAGGGGAGGTCAAATGCTACCTTAGATATTGTTAATCTTAAAATGAGAAGCTACTCTTTGATGTATATGGTCGAATGTCATTATTACCTAAAGTACTTATTAAGAACATTTTTACTTTTGTGATATTATAAAATGATGTCATTTATCTTATAAAGTTTGAACTACCTTATACAATTAAAACTTAAACATATTTTGTTATAAATCCGCTATATAAACAAATATATTGTATTAAGAAAGTAGGAAACTCTGCAATCAACATAGAAAATAATAAGCGGGCAACGCACGGGTCAAATGCTAGTTAAGACTAAAAGGTGAACATTAGCATAAATGTATACCTATAATATTCATAAAAAAATATACCATCTCCGGTAATGAAAAGAAAAGAAATAGATTTCTTGTAATTTGGTAGAGACATGTACTATGAAGGTGCAAGATTGATTCACCGTGATAAACGTGATTGGAGTATAAGTGGGTAGTCGTTTATCATCAAAACAAGCAAACAAACGTGAGGTAATGGTTTTCACAAAGAAAAAAACTAACAGGTCATTGTGAGGTAATAATAACTCGGATCTATATTTTGATTTATGACAAACCAAATATTAGTGCATATATGTTAGATCGAAGTTGGAGATTCTTTTATTTATTTATTTATTTATTTATTAAGTCTCCAAGTGTATTTTTATAAGATACTAATGGAGTGGTTAAAAACGTGATTAGTAAATTAGATGACAAAAATGGTGTAATGAAATTATCATATGATAAACATAATTTGGCAGAAAGTTCATCTACAATTAATTATAATAATATGTCACGTTGTACGATTATTTACTCATGAGATGAACAAATATAATAATAAAAATAGAGCATGTGTGTGAACAAATAGATTCAAAGTATGCATGTGAATTTGTCGTACCGAGAACTTGTGATTAATACACACAGACTTACACATGTAGTTGGCATGTTGTTGAGTCTACTAGTTTGTTACCTTGGGTGTTTTTGTAGACTCTAATTGATAGAGCTTCGTGCTGATAACGTGTTGTAAAACAAACAAACAAAAGATGAAAGATTGAGGAGGAGAGAAATATATGTATTTTGTTCTTTGTCTCTACAAATGTGCACAATAGTCTCCTACATATAGGATGAAGAGGTAGTAGGAATTACAACAAAATAAATGGAATTCACTATATTAATAAGAGTAAAAAACTACTTAAATGGTAGGGGTTAAGAATCATCTATAAGACCTTTGAATTTCATAACAATTATGGTATTGTTTGTTGTTAAGTTGGATGAGTCAACCGCAAATCCCACAAGATGAGCATGTGTGTCATTCGCATTGCAAGTTAATTTGATTTTAAGTGGTGGAGAAAATGGCAAGTTAATTTGATTTCAAAAGATAGGATTGCCTGTTGACGTTGGATGTGAACACAAATGCCAATGTGTAGTTGTTTTACTTCAAGTAAAGCATATATATGACCCACGCACATAATTAAGGATTTCTTTGATTACGTCTTACTTTGTTAAATTTTCGTTGAAATGTTTTTTCACTATATATCTTTATAAACGATTTGGGTATTTATGTATGTGTAGTTCTTACTGTATGTATGTATGTATGTATATATATATATATATATAAATGAACAAATAGAATTGTAGGGGGTCTACAGTCATCTTGGCTGTCTCACTGTATTTTCAGTTACTTTTGGTTAGTTGTTTTCTACAAAACTTTATGGGTGAGATATATCATATATAAGAAACATATGTTAAAATTTTCAAATCAAATGAATCATCATAGATCTTGATCCAAACACTTCGAAATTCAATAAATTTCAGTCGTTCAAATATAAGCAATTTAGATCAACATGGAAATTAACTTCGATTAACCAAATATGTTAACGTGTTATAGCTTCAAAGATAACAATACACGTGATTAAGTTTGATTTTAAAAAAAATCAACTTAAAATGTGTTAATTTTGAGTGTTACAACCAAGTTAGCTATAAGAACTCCTACAACCTCATTGACATCATATATATATATATATACATATATATATACATCAACACTTATGTATACATATATATATGGAGGACGAATCATTTATTCTTGAATATCGTTGACACAGTTACCCTTAACAATAATTACGCTTAACAATAAAATGAAATCTAAAATCTAACGTGAAAATCCGAATTGTAGTCTCTAACGTGAAAATCCGAATTGTTGATTCAAAAGATCGAAGAAACAAAACAAAGCTTTTAAATAGTATTTATAGAAAGATTATTATTTCTAAGGATATATATTACACTAAGTATATTCTATTGAAACACACAATGACTGATCCCTTTATTGAAGGCACACAAAATAAAACCACGTATTGGTTGAGCTTCGAGTGTCATTCACAACTATGATTGACATCATTTCATGCTTATATTTGTATCTTATATCCATTATCTTACACCTAAGCAATGCTACGTGACGAGTTTTATGTTTGAATTTCATAAATAAAGAGGTTTGAAGAGAAGATGCATGAAAGTACCTTGAAGATAGGAAAAAGGACTGAGTTGAGAGACTTGAGGACTAAGATGCAAGGGAGAAGGACTTAAACGTAAGACCAAAGGACCAAATAGCAAAACATAAAAATTCACACCATCATGGGGAGTAGTTTGGCAATTCGATTCGGGTCGGAGCTCCAATAAACAAAGTATATGCATCAAAAACCGACAAAGAAATCCAGAAAAGCCCACAACAAATTCGAGCTGGATCCAAAGTTTATGGACCGCCATTTGGCGGTCCGGATCTCTCCGGATCCGCTAAGATTTCGCGTGCACATGTATTAGTGTTTGTTTAGGCTATTTTTGGTATTTGTTTAGTCCCATACCAGAAGATTGTCCCGGATTACCTTTTTCTATGGCTATAAATAGAACTCATCCTCCTCCATTGTATTCTACCGATTGCTTGGTGGCATTCTCTCTACTTGGAGTAAGCCTTGAAGCAAAACTCAAGGTGGAGAAGAATGCTACCTTCAATGTGAGTTATTGTTAATAAAATAATTGTTCTTAGTTTCTTTAAATCTTATCTTTTAATTTTTGCATGTCTCTTTAGTTTTATGTTCATTTACATTAGTTTCTTTAATATTCTTTTCTTGCTTAGTTGAATTTCCTTTCAGTATAATGTTTCATTTTGTTAATGTAGTTAGTGTAATGAGTAGTGAGTAGTTCCATTCCCATTTGGGGTGGAGAAATATGTGAGATGATCATGTAGTGTATTAGGTGTGTGTTATCTTAATCCCTTGAGCCTTATATGATTTCCATAACCATCTAATGGAATTTCACTCTTATCTTTGATATGCTAATGCTCTTGAATAAAGCTTAGCTTATTCTTAGATTAATAGACCTATTTTATGGGGAATGATAATGTGAAGATATGGATAGAATTAATATTGGAAACACAATTCGTAGTGTATGTACTCTTGTTGCCTTTACCTTGGTTAATGCCTTGTATGTTTTAATGATATTGGGTTATCTTATTTCATGTGGAGGCATAGTAGGGTCTAGTCTTTATGTAATAACCCTAACCTTGCTTGGTTTAATGGTGATTAGGTGTGCTAATTATGGAGGATTTGCATGGGGAGTTGAGGAGGGAATAGGAGGAGTGCTATTGGTGAGGTGTGGTGGAAGTGATGGGTTGTTGAGTAGGGTGGCTGTGGTTGTTGGTGTTGGGTTTGAAGAAGTAGAAGCACATCTCTCTTCTTCTTCTCTCTCTCACGTTTCACCCCTCTCCTTCCTTCTTTCTTCTTTCTTCCTTCTTCTACTTCAACTTCTTTCTATCTTCAAGCATCCATCTTTTCCTCTTCCTCGGTGGCTCGTGTGTGGTGGTGAAGGCGCGCGAGGCAAGGAAGTGTTGGGCGTGGCGCGTGGAGGAGGACGTGTGTGAGGTTGCAGTCCGGAGGTGATTGACATCATTTCATGCTTATATTTGTATCTTATATCCATTATCTTACACCTAAGCAATGCTACGTGACGAATTTTATATTTGAATTTCATAAATAAATAAGTTTGAAGAGATGAAGCATGAAAGGACCCAAAAGCAGGGAAAATGACTTAATTGTGAGACATGGGGACTAAGATGCAAGGGAGAAGGACCTGAACGTAAGACTGAAGGACCAAAAAGCAAAACGGAAAACTCCACACCATCATGGGGAGTATTTTGGCAATTCTATTCGGGTCGGAGCTCCAACAAGTGAAGTAGATGCATCAAAAGACCAACAAAGACATCCAGAAAATCCCCGAATAAAATCCAGCGTGATCCGGACCACATAGACCGCCAATTGGCGGTCTGTTTTGGCCCAAATCCACTACGATTTTGGTGGGTCGCGTATTAGTGTGTATTTAGTCTATTTCTGGTATTTGTTTAGTCCCACGTCGGGGGATTGTCCCGGATTGCCTTTTTTTGTCTATAAATAGAACTCTTCACTTTCTATTGTAAACTACCCATTGCTTGGTGGTATTCTCTCTACTAAGGAGTGAGCCTTGAAGCAAAAAAGTCAAGGGGAGAAGAATGTTACCTTCAATGTGAGTCATTGTTAATAAAATAATTGTTCTAGTTTGTTTTAATCTTGTCTTTTAATTTGTGCATGCTTGTTTAGTCTTTCCTTTCCTTTTAAGTTTATTTAGTATTTCTTGCTTGCTTAGTGTAGTTTCATTTCAGTATTATGCTTATTTTGTTAATATAGTTAGTGTAATGAGTAGTGAGTAGTTCCATCCCCATTTGGGGGGTGGAGAAATATATGATATGATCATGTAGTGTATTAAGTGTGTGTTATCTTAATCCCTTGAGTTTTATATGATTTCCATAACCATCTAATCAGTTTTCACTCTTATCTTTGATATGCTAATGCTCTTGAATGAAGCTTAGCTTATGCTTTGATTAGTGGACCTATTTTATGGGTAGGATAAGGTTAGGATATGGATGAAATTAATATTGGAAACACAATTTGTAGTGTATGTACTCTTGTTGCGTTTACCTTAGTTAATGTCTTGTACGTTTTAATGATATTGGGTTATCTTAATTCATGTGGAGGCATAGTATGGTCTAGTCTTTATACATGAGTTCATTTAGCTTCATTCCAATTATTGTCTTGTATGTTTTAATGATGTAGTCTTATCTTAATTCATGTGGAGGCAAAGTTGGATGTAGTTTTATGATTTCATGCACTACATGTTGTGAGGAGCTTAATTGAACACACACACACATCTTTATATTCACATTATTTCTCTACCCCTTATGGGGTTTAGTTTTATTGCTTATCTTCATTTCCTTTTGTATCTCAGTGTAGTTTAGTGTAACCAACCATTCTCTCCTTTCTTTACCATTCGCCTTCGAACAAACCAAAAGTCGACACAGCTCCATATGGATCGACCCATATTTGCCACCGTTTCAACGCGGTCGTGCACTTACGGTTTAATATAAAACGAATCAATCAAGTTTTTGGCGCCGTTGTCGGGGAGGTGCTCTGTCCAGACCTTGGTTTGGACGATTCTAGTGGTTTTTAATTTTTTTTTCCAGTTTTTCTTAGTTTCAGGGATCCTAGAGTTCACGGGGCGGCTACTGGAAGAGTTGGAGCAGCTAAACATCAAAAGGGACCGCCAATCAGTTGTCTGAGACCGCCAATTGGCGGCCTGGTGAGATATTCTTGCTTCCATATTTCTTCTGGTAGTTGTGTGCTTCATTTTCGTTATCTGGGAGCCCTATTTTGCATGTTGTGACTTGTAGTTTGCTCCCAGATCATTTCAATTCCCTTTAATCAACTTGGACCATAAAACTCAAAGCAAAATATTAAACTTCTTGTCATCTAGGTCATGCATCATTTGTAGATCTTGCATGCATTTGTCTTTTCTTTGCTTTACATTTTGTTGTTGATTGCTGGCGTGAGGTACGTGCACCAAAAACTCTCATTCATGCATGTTTCAATCATGCATTAGTTAGTAAGGTGCATCGGGACAAGAGTGAGTTGAGCGTTTGATTGGAGTGTTGATTGCTAGATCTAGGATCAAAACACTACTAAGGAGGGGTTGTCCCATAAAAGATAAGGTGGGGGATTTCATCACCCTTTCCTTGGCCCAAAAAAAATCACTCTTAATCAAGCCTAGCAAGTAGACATTGGCCCTAGGATTTCGGACGCACTAGGAGAGTAATCTAGTTGAGACTGCCATGGCCTGAGCGGCGTTGCCTACCTTGTCGATAGTAGGAGGTACTAGATCTCCGGATCTGGTATCACTTGTTGGGCATTCTGGTCCTCGTTGTAGGGAGGTGAGGCGTGTCGAGGCTAGTGACCTCGAAGTTGGGCGTCGTCTAGCCTAAGGACCAATTGCCTTACATTGTTTGAGTTGTGCTTGCTAGTTAGGCTTCTACCTGATCCCATTACCCACGCTAGCTCTAGGATTCTTCCCTTCTCCTCTGAGTCATCATCTTCTCACCTTCTTCTACGTTATAGTCTCATCCCCTTTACACTCTCTGGTAGCGTTTTAGGGTCGAGCACTTTTTGCGAGCTTGGCCTCGTGGTGGTGAGAGTGATCGACTCGAGAGTTCTTTGTTGAGATGGACGGTTACATGGACGACCATCCATATCATTGTTGGGACCAAGACAATTCTTCCTGGTATTCTGGACCCATGCAACCTGGGGTGGCTCAGACTAACACCCTGTATGGTTGGGACAATCTTAATTGTGTGACTGAACAATCTTCATATTAGGGTAGTATGAGAGAGGCACCGACTGCTAGACAACCATCTACTTACGTCGGATCATATGCTGGTCAACAAACTGAGACATTACAACAAACTTTGGCCTCTTTCATGCGTATGACAGACGACATGAGTGCACCGGTGGCTCCATTAGCCGTACCGTGCGATTGTTGTGGGTTGAGTGGTCATGTTATGAGGTAATGTCCTTATGTTCTCCCTGAGCCTGAGTATGAGCATACCTGATGCATTGCATACATTGCATCATATGTCTTTCATTTAGATTAATTTTATATCAATAAATGCTACTAAGGTATGTGTTTAGTCTTATTTACAGAATACAGAGACCTGAATGCAAATTACCCATATCCCGAGCATAAATGCGTGCAAGAGACTCATTCCTGTCATAAAGACCAAGTTCAAGATTATCAGGATTCAAATGGAAGTCCATCCAAGCATAAAAGCATTCAAAGACCTAATTACAAAAAGGCCAAGGACTTAAGCACAAAAGTAGTCAGGGACTTAATTGCAAAAAGCCGAGGACCCGACTGCAAGGACCAAAATATTATTTTTGGAGAAGTTCTAAAAAATCAATTTGGATCTCCAAATATACAAAGAATTAATTCGGAGCTCAAAAGAAAGGAAAGAAATCATCTGGATGCACAAAGGACATTTAAATCATACCATAAACACGCAGGAAAAATCCGGATCGAATCAGACACATTCTTGAGGCGAATCCGCCGCACATCACATGTAATGTGCGGCGGAAACGCCGCCCCCTTGTGGATCGGTGGCTTCGGATTATTCCCAGTCGTGTCTCGCCACGTGTACTTTCCTACTTTATACCTAGGTCCCTTGTATCGGCTATAAATAGCCCCGAAACAATGTTGTAGAGGATGTTCTTATTTTTTTTCCATAATTTAGTAGTAAAGTTTTGTTGTTTTATCTTGTGTTTTTAGTTTCTTTTGTAATTTCTCTATGAACCCTTCTCCTTCCCTCCACCCTTGAGTTTCTAACTCTCTCCAAAGGGTGGGGTGACGGATTTAGGGTGATGAGAAGAAGAATGAGGTTATTATTCTAATTTCGTGCTAGGATATTTTGATTACTTGAGTTTGTATTAAATCATTTATCATGTAATGCTTTATAACTAATATGATTTATTATAAGTTTCTGATTTCTCTAAACAAAACCCGACATCTAAACCTCCACCCGCTGGACTCTCATCCATATTTCTTTTCTTTTTAGTTTTTCTTTTGTTGTTCTTGCTTTAGAAAATTAAAAACCAAAAATCTCAAACCAAACATATTTCTCTCTCTTTCTTCCTTAATTCGAAAATCACAAAAATAACAATATCTCTCCCTTCTTGTGTTCGACCCGTACTTGCCACGTCTTCATTGACGTCGTGCACTTGCTGTATAAACTTAATTTCTCATCAAGTTTTTGGCGCCGTTGTCGGGGAGGCGACGCAGATTTTGTTTATTGTTGTGTTCTTGATTCTATTCTGTTTATGTTGTGCGCGATCTAAGTATTTGGATTTGTGTTTCAGGAGACAATAGAGTGTGCGGTGAAATCTGAACGCAGCCGGAGCAAGCAGGGCGGCGAAATCGCCGCATATCAAGCACAAGCTGCGGTGGATCCGCCGCACAACAGAGGCTTCTGGGCTTCAAATTTTTCCGGGATTAGCACCATCTCTGGGTGGACGCGTGGAGCTACTGAAATTTCAAGTGCGGGCGGTGAACCCAACTGAGCATTGCATAGGTAACCTTTGTTGCCTCTTTCCTCGTAATTTCTAGTTTCGGAAAATTTCCTTTTGTAGAACTGCACGTGTTAAGATTAAATTCCATAATTGGCAATAATTCAACTCTGACCTAAAAATTGGCAAAACTAGAAGAACTTAGTGCATGCATCATATAATGTTTTGTGTGCATTATTCCCTCTAAATTCTTGCAAATTAATTCTTGTTGAAGAGTGCTGGAGGCAAGGTACGTATCGCGGTTTTTATCGATTGCATTTAAGCATATAATCTAATTTACATACAACCTTGCAATTGCCCCCCACTAAAGACCATTGTTTTACTATCTTTGCTAGATTTAAGTTAAACTATCTTAAGGGCAACTCCGTAGGAAAAGATACGGTGGGGATTTCATCACCTTTCCGTGGCCCACAAATCACAATCCTAAAGTTTCACCCAAGATTTAAAATTAAAATCAATTAGACATTGACCCCTAAGGACTCTGACTCAATTAAGGAGGAGATTGGTTTGACTTGCTATGACTTGAAGCTGATCGAATTTAATTTTGTGTCTAGAAAGTGTTTTTGTGTTGACGTAAGTCTTCCAAGCGAAGTGGTTGTCTACTTGGCACCGACTCTGTCGGAAGCGCCCCCACTAGCTATACACTGCTTGGCCAAGTTGGTTTGATTAGTGAGGGAGGTGAATCAAGCAAACCAATTCGACTCAACCAGTTAGGAGTCGTCTAGATTTAAGCGACACTAGGTCTAGGATTGTTTGAACCGTGCTTGTTCAGGAAACTTCTGACCAACCCTAGAACCTATCTTTTAGTGTTAAGTTTCCTTTCTCATCTTTCTTCTTTCTATTGATTGTTTCCCTTTTGAGAAAAAAATAAAAAAAATATATATAAAAAAACGAAAAAAAATTGTAATTAATTCTTGAAATTGAATTTGGAATTTAAATTTCAAATTTGAATTCAAAAAAATTTAATTCAAACCGGTGCACTCATATTTGGGTTCGGGACTTGAGCAATCGACTCTCACGAGTTCATCTAGATTCTAGTCTAGAGCTTAGCCCCAATCCATCTGCTGCACCACTTCACCCGGATCCAATGGGTGAGAATGTTGTGAACCCGCCCATAACTCTGAGGGATCGATGCTACCCAGCGATGGCTGCTCAGCCATCGTGCATCGTTATGCCCACCATACAGGGTCGCGACTTCGAACTTAAGGCACAATACATGAGTATGTTGCCTAAGTTCACCTCTAGGGAAGACCCATATCTCTTCCTTAGAGAATTTGAGGAAATCTGCTCTCTTATGCAATACCTGCATATCTCTGAGGAGGCAGTGCGTCTGAAATTCGTGCCTCTAGCACTGAAGGACGACGCTAAGAAATGGCTATATAGTCTAGCCGAAAAATCCATTAAAAGTTGGGCTGAGTTTGTTCAAGTATTCCTAAAAAAATATTTCCCCAACCATAAGACTATGAGGATTAGGAATGAAATTGTTGCATTCGTTCAATCTGAGAGCGAGCCGTTCTATTCCTATCTAGAAAGATTTAAAAGTGTGTTGACCCAATGCCCTCATCACGGAATTCCAAGATGGTAACTGTGCCAAATTATTTATGAGGGATTGACACCCACATCTATGGTTATGGTAGAATCCGTAAGCCAAGGGAACTTCATGTCAAAAAATGAAAATGATGCTTGGACTTTTCTTGAGGATTTAGCTTAAAACAGTATGCAATGGGACAATGCTAGAGCACCGCTTAACCCGAGTATTGGATCTAGAATAGCAAGTCAACCCAAACCAGGTGTCTTAGCTGTAGATGTCAATGTAGCGGCTGAAGCAAAACTAGCTACCGTTATGCGCAGAATGGAAAGTCTAGAGCTACAAACCCGACCCCGAGTGAATCAAGCCTCGTCTATCCCTTGCTCTAGATGTGGTCAGATTGGTCATTTAATGGAGGATTGTGGGGACTGGGAACAAGTTAATGTCACGTTTAACCATGTTAGAAATGACCCATACGCATCAACCTATAACTCGGGTTGGCGTAATAATTCCAATTTCTCATCAAGCCAACAAGGTCAACCTCCTAGACAACAACCAAACCCGTATAACCAAAATAATACATCATCTGGGTTTAGTAACAATAGAGATTATGATGTTAGGTTGAAAAGCTTAGAAATTTGATGAAGACTTTTATACAAACAACCAACCAGTCCTTCCAAAGGCTAGAGACACAAGTCAGCCAACTCGCACAAATTGTAGGTGCAAGAGAAAAGGGTCAATTTCCAGGTCAACCTGAGGTGAATCCTAGAGCTAATAATCAATATCAGCCCTATCAACCACATCTAGGAAGTAACAACTCGAGACCAGTTCAAATGGTTAATGAGGAAGGACCGTTCCAACAAATAAATGCAGTAGTATCATTACGGTCCGGAAGACAAGTTGATAACAATGTGGTAAATCCTAAAACGTCTAATCAATGTAGCCATCAAGCAACCACATATGACCTAACCATTGAACCTGACGTCCAATCTGAAACGCCCAACCCACCTACTCAACCTGAACCCATAGCTCAACCTGAGTGAGTCTATGTTCCTAAAGCTCCATTCCCCAATAGACTTAAGAAGAACTCAAGTGCACAAATGGAGAAAATCCTGGAAGTATTTAAGCAAGTTAAGGTGAATATTCCACTCCTGGATATGATTCAACAAATACCTGCTTATGCTAAATTCTTAAAAGATCTGTGCACTAAAAAGAGAAAAACAAACGTACCAAAGAAGGCTTTCTTAACTGCAAACATAAGCTCTATTCTGTCCAACTCATCTCCTATAAAATATAAGGACCCTGGGTGTCCCACAATTTCATGTGCAATAGGAGATACTTTTATCAACGAAGCCCTTCTAGACCTTGGTGCTAGTGTTAACCTACTCCCGTTCACTGTCTACGAGCAACTCAACCTTGGTCCACTAAAACCCTCTAAGACAACTCTTCAATTTGCTGACTGCTCTATTAAGAAACCAAGAGGCGTAGTCAAGGACGTTTTGATCAAGGTGGGTGACTTCATTTACCCAGTAGATTTTGTCGTACTAGATACTGCACCTGTTGTAAATCCTAATAGACAAATCCTTGTAATACTAGGCAGACCCTTTTTAGCCACTTCTGAAGCATTGATAAACTGTCGAAATGGGCTCATGCAATTATCTTTTGGGAACTTAAAAGCTAAATTTAATATCTTTCATGTTGATAGTGAGCCAGAAATAATATGCAATCAAAGTGATGTTGTGATGAGGGCACGTATCTATAAGATTTCTGAATCAAATAAATCATCACAAAATCAAAATCAAAGTGAGAAAAATGGGAGTAATTCTTCGACACACCCACCATCACTCGAGCAAATAAGAGAACCAATACATATGAGGGGTGTGGAATATGTGACTCAGGACTCTCATTGCAACATGGGGAACAATTCAACTGGATACATGCACCAACATGGTGTCATTCAATCCAGTTCTGACTATGGTTGACTCTGAGTAAATTCAATCCCTCCACCACAGTTGACGTAGGTAATAAGTGCATTTATTTTATCTTTGCATACATTGAGGACAATACATGATTTAGGTGTGGGGGGTGTTTATGTATCTATCTATCTATCTATATATATTCTTAGAAAAAAAATAATAATAAATTCAATTTTCCATGACATAGCTTAAGATTGAACTGTCAAAACCCGTGTACAAAATGCATTGAGTTTTTTTTCCTTATTATATAATTATGCTTGTAGAAATTATGACATAAATCTAAGTTCCAAAGAAATAACCCATTACCCTTTAAGACATGTATGCACTTAAATTGGATGAATCAAATCGTTGAAGTGGTTAATAAAAAGCAGAGGTTGAGGAAAATATACCGGGAAGTGTGGACTTCTAATAGCAATTAAGCCTTGAGGAAAATAAAAGTAAAAAAATAATAAAGGAATCAAGTGAGGAAAACACATTTTGCAAAATGATTACAAAAGCCCAAACCTTTGAGTCACTGGTCCGTAGGGGTATCTTAAAACCCGGTAACTTGAGTCTACCAGCTCGGGATTATCGACCAAACTCGCTACACGAATGCAGAAAGGGTAAAAGTGTCAGAAAAAGCAAATGTGTTGAATCACGGGAAAAAAATATATACTTTAAGATACTCAAGGCCCAAAGTTAAAAGAATGATCCATGCCATGGTTCATCCGAATGATACTTCACCACCAGAGGAGGCGTGCAAAATAATTTAAGTGATAACACGTGTAGAAGGGTTAGTGGTGTGAATGTTGGAGGAACAAAAACCAAGTCAGACTTTTTATAAGTTAGATTTGTATAATGAGCATGCAAGAATTCTAAGTGAGATGTATAAGGTTGAGGTGGAGATATTGAGAGTTATTAATGAAATGTTGAATTAAAACTTTGTGGGTGTGTCAACTGAAAACCCTCACGAGACAAAACTCGTCCTCTAAGGAAGCTTGAGGGTTTAAAGGCTTGTTGCACAGGCTAAGTGCAACCGTGATTCCTACAAAAGTGAGTTAGGATTTCCCTGTTTTCATTTTCCTTATATTCTGTTTTGCTAGGGACTACCAAATCTAGGTGTGGGGGTATTTGATGCATTGCATACATTGCATCATATGTCTTTCATTTAGATTAATTTTATATCAATAAATGCTACTAAGGTATGTGTTTAGTCTTATTTACATAATACAGGGACCTGAATGCAAATTACCCATATCTCGAGCATAAATGCGTGCAAGAGACACATTCCTGTCATAAAGACCAAGTTCAAGATTATTGGGATTCAAATGGAAGTCCATCCAAGCATAAAAGCATTCGAAGACCTAATTACAAAAAGACCAAGGACTTAAGCACAAAAGTAGCCAGGGACTTAATTACAAAAAGCCAAGGACCCGACTGCTAGGACCAAAATATTATTTTGGAGAAGTTCTAAAAAAACAATTTGGATCTCCAAATATACAAAGAATTAATTCGGAGCTCAAAAGAAAGGAAAGAAATCATCTGGATGCGCAAATGACATTTAAATCATACCACAAACACGCAGGAAAAATCCAGATCGAATCAGACACATTCTTGAGGCGAATCCGCCGCACATCACATGAAATGTGCGGCGGAAACGCCGCCCCCTTGTGGATCCGTGGCTTCGTATTTTTCCCAGTCGTGTCTCGCAACGTGTACTTTCCTATTTTATACCTAGGTCCCTTGTATCGGCTATAAATAGCCCCAAAACGATGTTGTAGAGGATGTTCTTATTTTTTTTCCATAATTTAGTAGTAAAGTTTTGTTGTTTTATCTTGTGTTTTTAGTTTCTTTTGTAATTTCTCTAGGATCCCTTCTCCTTCCCTCCATCCATGAGTTTCTAAGTCTCTCCAAAGGGTGGGGGTGACGGATTTAGGGTGATGAGAAGAATGAGGTTGTTATTCTAATTTCGTGCTAGGATATTTTGATTACTTGAGTTTGTGTTAAATCATTTATCATGTAATGCTTTATAACTAATATGATTTATTATAAGTTTCTGATTTCTCTAAACAATACCCGACATCTAAATCTCCACCCGCTGGACTCTCATCCATATTTCTTTTCTTTTTAGTTTGTCTTTTGTAGTTCTTGCTTTAGAAAATTAAAAACCAAAAATCTCAAACCAAACATATTTCTCTCTCTTTCTTCCTTAATTCGAAAATCACAAAAATAACAATATCTCTCCCTCCTTGTGTTCGACCCGTACTTGCCACGTCTTCATTGACGCCGTGCACTTGCGGTATAAACTTAATTTCTCATCAATACCTTTTCCCAAAATGCTCAATATGACCATTACGCATCCGCGTACAACCCGAGAGTGATGGATTCGTGGGGAGACAATTCATATCCAAATTCTTATACTTCATTTTCACCCCAGTATCCTCCTCCCGAATACCCAGAATTCTACTAACACCCCACTTCAAATCATTGGACTCATTCTCAGCCCATCAACACCCAACCCCAAAATTTCTCAAGCTCTGACTTGGACCTCATAGTTGACCGCATACTTGATTCCTTGAAACAAACTTTCCTTACGTTCATGGAAACCACTCAACAGTCCATACAAAATATGGCACTGCAAGTGAGTCAAATTTCGCAGCAATTACGTGAACGTGAGGAGAGTAACTTTTCTTGTCAACATGAGGATTCATCTTTTGATATCGAACCGCCACCACCACATCTAAAAATTCAAAGCACAATCTTTCAAAGTTAAACTCCTAGTCAGTCTGAGGGACTTGGGGTTTCAATTCACGATCACCTAGTAGAGGATTCGATTCAAATTGAGAATAACATGGACTAGCTTCATTACGAGTCGGCACAGGATTGTGCCTTATCATTTTGTCCCGTGGCCCTTGAGCCACATGATCTTCATTTTGTGCCTCTTAAGGACTCACATCTCGTGGAGCAAGAGCTCCCTAGTACCCTCAATTTCAAACAACCTGATGAGAGTTTTTCTCTCACTATTGTTCCTGATCATCTTGGAAATGATGGAACATCAAACAACTACATTGCTCATGAAGGTATTAGGAGTTCATAGGAGGATACCTTGGGTATGACACCCACTTTTTGTTTGCGTGGTGTGTCGGACATGCCTAACGAGGTTCTTGACCTCGTTCCGACGCACCAGCCTGTTGGTTGGAGAGTTTGGATTGACGATCAGAACTTCAGCAGCGCAACGGGAGAAACTCTTCTTCCGTTGCCCCTTATTTCACAAACTCTTGGGAGGTTCAAGCTCTTTCAGTTTGATCCTTTGTATGAGACGCCTTTGCGTGCAATTCAAGAACCTCTCATTTCATCTTGTGTTCTCTGTGAAGGGGGCCCACGCATGAGTATTCTGGCCCCGCGTGGTGTCATGTTCCCTTTCCAAGTGCATTGACCCACTCTTGAGGTTCCCATTTGATGTCTTTTGACAAATGAAGATGGGAACTTATGTTTGTACATAGTTATATATATATATAAAAGTACAATAAAAGACTCATTCAGCGAGCATCGATTGTTGTGGGCTCCAAACCTTGTGTATTTAGGCCCCATTTCTTTCACGTATTTTATCTCCCTTTTTAAGTATCTCACAGGTTTTGAGGAAATTTAGGTTTTTGTCCATCAACATGACCTTGAACTTCCCTTTGTACTTCATGTTGGTGAGATTTCTTCTGTTTCATGCATACATCCATGTAGTATCTTGCTGCATTCATTGAGGACAATGCATGAAGTAGGTGGGGGGTGTTTTACGTATGTACAGTCGAGTCTTTTACTTTGTTTTTTTTGTATTCTTTTGTGTGCATTGTTAGGGTCATGTTAGTGTGCTGTATTTAATATCGATATATCTGCTTGCCATGATCCTTGGGTGACTTGTCTTCTTTTATTTGCCCAGTGCTTCAAAATTTTCACATTTCTTTTAAAATTTTCATGTGTTTGCGAAAGAAAATGTTTTGTGAGTTTTGCGTGTGTTTGGCATGTGCAAAACCGTTGAGAGGCAAAGTAAAAAGAAAGCTCCCAAAATTGTCTTGAACTGATTCTACCTGCGCGGAAGTGCGAACGCCTCCTCACCGATCCCTTGGCTTGTGTAGTCGCGCGTGGGTATGTGTTGCGTACTGTCCGCTAGACCGTATGTGCCTACGGTAGGTCTCTACGGGGACCCGATGTTTGGACCGTGCGACCTGTGTCGCGGCGGCGATGTTGTGGACCGTGTGGCTTGTGTGGTGCCGGTGGTTGTCGACCGTGAGGCCTATGTGGCGACGGCGATGTTGTGGACCGTTGGACCTGTGTGACAGCGGTGGCGGTTGTAGACCGCGGGACCTGTGTGGCAGCGGTGGCGGTTGTAGACCGCGGGGCCTGTGTGGCAGCGGGAACGATTGTAGGACGGATGTCTGATTTTGCCCTTATGGGAATGTTGTTTACTGCTTTGTATTTCATGTCATGCTATACTAGTATGTTAGGGCAAATAGGTGAGCTTGTCATACAGGGTTTCCTTATGGAAACTCAAGCATTGTTGTTATGATTATTTTCAGGACCGCGTTAGGTTCCGGCGGGTGGTGACCGAGGGAGATTGCACTTTCGGACTGGATCCTGTTATCTGCTTATTTTAGGTTGTCGTGATTACGTGTTTTATGTATTACGTATTCTAATGTAATCACTCTTTTGACAAACTCTTATGTATTATGGCGCACCAGTTGTATTTGGGTATTTCTTTCAGTAATGTCCCCACTCTTGATGGTTTTATCCTCGTGTTTCCCTTGATTTTAAAAGTTTAAATTTTCCGTTGTTCGGGGATGTTACACTTTATACATGAGTTCATTTAGCTTCATTCCAATTATTGTCTTGTCTGTTTTAATGATATGATCTTATCTTATTTCATGTGGAGACAAAGTTGGATTTAGTTTTATGATTTCATGCACTACATATTGTGAGGAGCATAATTGAAAACACACACACATCTTTATACTCACATTATTTCTCTACCCCTTATGGGGTTTAGTTTTATTGCTTCTCTTCCATTTCCTTTTTGCATTTTAGTGTAGTTTATCCTTTCTATCCTTTCTTTCCCACTCACCTTCGCACAAACCAAAAGTCAACACACCTCCCCGTGGATCGACCCGTATTTGCCACCGCTTCAACGCGAATCAACCAAGTTTTTGGCGCCATTGCTGGGGAGGTGTTCTTTCCAGACTTTGGTTTGGACGATTCGAGTGGTTTTAATTTTTCTTTTTAGTTTTTGTTTGTTTCAGGGAACCTTCGGATCAAGGGGAGGCTACTGGACGAATTGGAGCACAAAATCTTCAACAGGGACCGCCAATCAGCGGCCTGGTGAGCTTTTCTAGCTCTCAATTTTGTTCTGGTAGTTGTTTGCTTCAAAGTAGTTGTCTGGGAGCATAATTTGGCATGTTTTGACTTCTAGTTTTCTCCCAGATTATTATACCAATCCCCATTAATCAATTTGGCCTTAAAATCCAAAGCAAAAGATTAGACATTCTTACTTGTTTAGGTCACGCATCATGTACTTGACTTAGGCACGTAGTTGTCTTTTATTTTAGCTTTATCTTCAGTTGTTGAGCGCAGATGTGAGGTACGCAATTTCCTACACTCATTCATGCATCTTGTATGACCATGCATTAGTTAGTAGGAATTGCATCAGGACAAGATTGAGTTGAGCGTTTGATTGGAGCGTTGATTGCAAGATTTAGGAACAAAACGCTACTAAGGAGAAGTTGTCCCATAAAAGATAAGGTGGGGGATTTCATCACCCTTTCCTTTGCCCAAAAAATCACTCTTAATCAAGCCTTAATCTAAAAACAAGTAGACATTGGCCCTAGGATTTTCGGACGCACTAGGAGATTGATTTAGTTGAGACTGTCATGGCCTGATCGACGTCGCCTACCTTGTCGATAGTAGGGGGTACTGGATCTCCAGATCTGGTATCACTTGTTGGGCATTGTGGTCTTCGTTGTAGGGAGGTGAGGCGTGTCGAGACTAGGGATCTCGAAGTTAGGCGTCGTCTAGCCTAAGGACCCATAACCTTAAGTTGTGTGAGTTGTGTTTGCTAGTTAGGCTTCTACCTAATCCCATTACCCACGCTAGATTTTGGGATTCTTCCCTTCTCCTCTAAGTCAGCTTCTTCTCACCTACTTCTACGTTCTAGTATCCTCCCCTTTACACTCTCTGGTAGCGTTTCAAGGTCGAGTCGAGCACTTTTTGCGAGCTTGGCCTCGTGGTGGTGAGAGTGGTCGACTCGAGAGTTTTTTTTGTTGTTGTGATGGATGGTTACATGGGCGACCATCGATATCATTGTTGGGACCAGGACAATTCTCTGTGGTACTCCGGACCCATGCATCTTGGGGTGCCTCAGACAAACACCCCGTATGGTTGGGATAATCTTAATTGTGTGACTGAGCATTCTTCATATTGGGGTAATATGAGAGAGACATCGACTGCTAGACCACCATCTAGTTACGTTGGATCATATGTTGGTCATCAAACTAAGACATTACAAGAACATTTGGCCTCGTTCATGCATGTGGTAGATGACATGAGTGCACCGGTGGCTCCAATAACCGTACCGAGTGACTGTTGTGGGTTGAGTGCTCATGTTATCGGGGAATGTACTTATGTTGCCCCTGAGCCTGAGTATGAGTACACATTTTCCCAAAATACTCATTATGACCATTACGCATCCGCGTACAACCCGGGAGGGATGGATTCGTGGGGAGACAATTCTTATTCAAATTCTTATACATCATTTCCACCCCAGTATCCTCCTCCCGAATACCCAGAAGTCTACCAACACCCCACTTCAAATCATTGGACTCATTCTCTGCCTATCAACACCCAACTCCAAAATTTCTTAAATTCTGACTTGGACCTCATAGTTGACCGCATACCTGATTCCTTGAAACAAACTTTCCTTACGTTCATGGAAACCACTCAAAAGTCCATACACAATATGGCACTGCAAGTGAGTCAAATGACGCAGCAATTACGTGAACGTGAGGAAAGTAACTTTTCTTGTCAACATGAGGATTTATCTTCTGATATCGAACCCCCACCACTTCCACAAATTCAAAGCACAATCTTTCAAAGTCAAACTCCTAGTCAGTCTGAGGGACTTGGGATTTCAATTCACGATCACTTGGTGGAGGATTCGATTCCAACTGAGAATAGCATGGAGCAGTTCTATTATGTGTCGGCACAGGATTGTGCCTTACCATTTTGTCCCGTGGCCCTTGAGCCACATGATCTTATTGTTGTACCTCCTAAGGACTCACCTTTAGTGGAGCAAGAGCTCCCTAGTACCCTTAGTCTCATACGACCTGATGAGAATTTGCCTCTCACTATTGTTCCTGACCATCTTGGAAATGATGGAAAATCAAACAACTACGTTGCTAATGAGGATATTAGGAGTTCTTTGGAGGATACCTTGGGTATGACACCCACTTTTTGTTCGCCTGGTGAGTCGTACATGCCTAACGAGGTTCTTCACCTCGTTCCGACCCACCAGCATGTTGGTTGGAGAGTTTGGATTGACGATCATAACTTCAGTACTGCAACGGGAGAAACTCTTCTTCCATTGCCCCTTATTTCCCAAACTCCTGAGAGGACCCAAACATGAGTATTCTGGCCCCGCGTGGTGTCATGTTCCCTTTCCAAGTGCATTGACCCACTTTTGAGTTTCTCATTTGATGTCTTTTGACAAACGAAGATGAGAACTTATGTGTGTACATAGTTATCTTTAAAAAAAGTACAATACAAGACTCTTTCAGTGAGCATCGATTGTTGTGGGCTCCAACCCTTGAGTATTTGGGCCCCATTTCTTTCACATATTTGTATCCCTTCTTTAGCATCTCACAGGTTTTGAGGGAATTCAGGTTTTTGTCCATCAACCTAACCTTGAACTTCTTTTTGCGCTTCATATTAGTGAGATCTTTCCTTTTCATGCATAAATCCATGTAGTATCTTGCTCACATTCATTGAGGACAATGCATGAAGTAGGTGTGGGGGGTGTTTTACGTGTGTACATAGTCGAGTCTTTTTCCTTCGATTTTATTTTCTTTTGTGTGCATTGTTAAGGTCATGTTAGTGTGCTGCATTTAATATCGATATATCTGCTTGCCATGATCCTTGGGTGACTTGTCTTCTTTTATTTGCCCAGTGCTTCAAAATTTTTACATTTCTTTCAAAATTTTCATGTGTTTGCGAAATAAAATGTTTTGTGAGTTTTGCGTGTGTTTGGCATGTGCAAAACCGTTGAGAGGCAAAGTAAAAAGAAAGCTCCCAAAATTGTCTTGAACTTGATGCATTAGGATATCTAGTACAGTGTCTTTAGGATTTATCTAGTCGCTATGATGCACCCCAGTTTTCCCTCGGGGGTGAATAATCATAGGGTTTCAGTACTCAAACATTTAAAGAAGTCCACCCTGAACCTAGTGAGACAATAATTCGTGTCTATTAATTTAAGGAAGTTTGTTGTAGTCAAGGACCCTTTAAATATTGTTGTGAGACATTAAGTGTAGGGGTTTTTGGTTCATGTGTAAATAAGAAATAAGTGAGTAGGTGTTCTCTCTTCTCGCACGGCTCTAATCACTCGGGAAAGTAGGTCTGAGGGGACTTTGTGTCTGGTGCTTTCGAGTCATCTGACTTGGGATGCACCGACCGAACTCCCGTTACACGGGTGGTAGGGATTGCCCTATGTGGAGAGTTGGGGAAAGTTGTACGTGATAGTGTAAGTCCTTATGGGCAATGATGCCCGAAACCTGACCTTGGGAGAATCAAGCTCCAACTAATAAAAAGAAAACAAAAAAATAAAAAAATGAGAAAAAAAACAAAAAGAAAAAAAAGGTAATGCAAATAAGAACCTTAATGGACGTTAACTTTGTATCACTTGAGGATGTTGAGGTTGTCCATATCTTTCACTTAATTTCTTATTTTACTTGCATGAATGGTTCATTAGGCTAGGTGTGTGGACTGATTACCTTTATAGAATCGGCCCGTAGGATTACCGCGTCCAATGATCGACAAAATTTGTCCAACGAGTCGAGTGTCTAGATTGAATAATGCATCTTGTTCCGATTTTGTGGGTATATCCTCTGAAAACCCTCAGGAGACAACACTCCTCCTTGGCAACAAGGAGGTTTAACGGCTTGTTGCACGTGCTAACTGCAAACATGATTCCTACGAAAGTGAGTTAGGATTTCTTGTTTCTCGTTTGCTTTTCTCTTTCTTTGTTTTGCTCGGGACTAGCAAAAACTTAGGTGTGGGGGTATTTGATTGACATCATTTCATACTTAAATTTGTATCTTATATCCATTATCTTACACCTAAGCAATGCTACGTGACGAGCTTTATGTTTGAATTTCAGAAATAAAGAGGTTTGAAGAGAAGAGACAGAAAGGACATAAAAGATTGAAAAAAGGACTGAGTTGAGAGACTTGAGGACTAAGATGCAAGGGAGGACCTGAACGTAAGACTGAAGGACCAAAGAGCAAAACAGAAAACTCCACACCATCATGGGGAGTATATTGGCAATTCGATTCGGGTCGGAGCTCCAATAAACAAAGTATATGCATCAAAGACCGACAAAGAAATCCAGAAAAGCCCACAACAAATTCCAGCCGGATCCAAAGTTATGGACCGCCAATTGGCGGTTTGGGACCGCGAATTGGCGGTCCGGATCTCTCCGGATCCGCTAAGATTTCGCGTGCACATGTATTAGTGTTTGTTTAGGCTATTTTTGGTATTTGTTTAGTCCCATACCGGGGGATTGTCCCGGATTACCTTTTTCTATGGCTATTAATAGAACCCCTCCTCCTCCATTGTATTCTACCCATTGCTTGGTGGCATTCTCTCTACTTGGAGTAAGCCTTGAAGCAAAACTCAAGGTGGAGAAGAATGCTACCTTCAATGTGAGTCATTGTTAATAAAATAATTGTTCTTAGTTTCTTTAAATCTTGTCTTTTAATTTTTGCAAGTCTCTTTAGTTTTATGTTCATTTAAATAAGTTTCTTTAATATTCCTTTCTTGCTTAGTTGAATTTCCTTTCAGTATAATGTTTCATTTTGTTAATGGTACTTGTGGCGGTCGACCGGTAGTGCATTGTGCTGGTGGTTCGAGATTGCCTGTTGTGTTTCGGTCAACCGGTTTCTTTATATGTGTTCGACCGGAACTTAAGTGTATTGTATTTGATGCATGCTTGTTCGACCGTTTTTTTATATGTGTTCAACCGTTTATGACTTAGAACTGCTAGGATGTCCTGGTAGTTTTCGGTCGACCGAGACCCCTGAGTCGGTCGACCGAGACCCCTGAATCGGTCGACCGGTAGTATGGAATTGATGTTGACCAGACTCTGGATTTTGACCTCGTATCGGTCGACCGGTTTTAGACTCTTGTTCGATCGTTGGGTCTTAGATTTTGAGCAGAGAGTTCGACCATTGCAGACTTTCGGTCGACCGAACCTTTTTGGGAACGGTCGAATGGGTTGCCTCTTTTGGTCGACCGTTTGTGCACAGAACTGAATTCCCGGTCCTTTTTAGGATGCCAACTCTGTTCAAGGAAACCCGTGTCCTCGCCTTGTCTGTGAGCCGGGAGGTGACGGTGGGTGCGTTACGCGTGCCTGCGCAGGGACCACCGTGTGGAAGAAGAGTGTGGGTGTTCCGGACGTGTGACCTCCGTGTATGGACCGTGACTTGATGTGATGGATTGATGGACCTATTGTAGAGTAGCAGGTCTGAGGGATCATGGATCCCAATGTATGATGTTGTGCGGACACGCAACTGTCGATGGGTGAGGTGACTACCGGCCTATATGGCTACGGAGGTCGCTGCCCTGCTTTTATAGCAGTGGAGTTGGTGTTTGAGGCTCGTGGAGCCTGATGACCTGACAGACTTCGGTCTGGACCGTCTGATGTTGTGTCGGACGTATTGTTGGACCAACGATGTTGTGTCGGTGATGCCGCTGATGTTGTTCTGGCGATGATGATTGATGGGCCGATGTTGTGTCGGCTATGTTTCCCTCAGCTGGGCACCTACTGAGATGATGATTGATGGACCGACCGAGCGACGACTCTGTTGGTGTGGTTTCGACCACGAAGTTACAGATCTTTTTCCTATGGCTTGGACTTGGTGGATGCTCCTTGCCGAACCCCATGTATAGTGTAGCCGCGTGTGAGGAACGTCACTTTTTTTACGCTCGACCGTATGTGCCTACGGTAGGTCTCCTTGGGAGACCCGATGATGATTGTCGGACTGATGTCCCGTTTTACCCTTCGGGGGAACTGTTTTCCTTACTGTTAATGACATGACATGCTACTAGTATGATAGGTCCATTTGTACTACTGCATGCATATAGGTGAGCTTGGCATACGGGGTTTCCTTATGGAAATTCAGGCATTGTTATTGTATGTTTTATTTCAGAATCGCAGTTGGTCCAGGTGGGTGGTGATCAGCGGGCGCGCGCATCTTGGGATCAGGTCCTCTCACTCGGACCACTGAGGTCGACATGATTAATTGTATTTCCTTTTGTTGTTTCTGATGTAATCATGTAGTTTTTTGACAAAACTCTGATGTAATATGGTGCACTGCTTGAATGTTTTATGAGAAGTAACAGTTCCGTCTTTTGATTATTGGTCTTTCTTGTCTTAATGATAATTTTTAAATTTTCGTTGTTTCGAGATGTTACAATAACCTCCACCCGCCTCTCCACCACCACCTCTTACTCCTCCACCACTACCCATGACATGCATTACACCTCTCCCAGCAGCAATCACCTCTAAACAAACAATCAACAAGAGTGCAACACCAACAACTCTAACACTAGCCATTTGAACATAGCCGTTTGAACAAGTTATCTAGACTACACTACAAACTTTAACAAATATTCTTGTTGGTGCATGTAAAGACGTGAAGTGAGAGAGAGAGAGAGAGAGAGAGAAAGAGAGAAGGTATGGGGTGGAGTATGGGTGGAGGTATGGGGTGAAGTATGGAGGGAGGTATGGTTGGGGTGTAGGTTTGGTGTGGGGTTTTGGTTTAAAAACCACACAACTCATCTCTTCTTCTCTTTTTTCTCCATTTCTTTCCCACTCACCACCATCTCACCACCTTCCCTTGCCTCCGGCGGAACAGGGGGAGAGCTGGAGCACCGACGACGCGGAGAAGAGGCGCCGTAGGAGGGAGCTCGAGAAGAAGAAGCTAGAAGCGACGCCGGAGGAGGAGGAGCTCGCCGCACACGTCTTCTTCATAGTGAAAGGTATGCCAAGTCTTCATATTAACTCCCCAAGAGGTGTGGGAGTGTAGGGGGCGGCGTTGGTGTCGTTTCCCCGGCGAACCCAACTGGACTGAGGTTGAAGACGCTCTGTTCGGTCGACCGGTAGTGTGGTTCAGTCGACCGAATGAGGTCTGTATGATGCCTATCCAGGAGGGAAAATGCATGTTCGGTCGACCGGTGGTTGGGTCGGTCGACCGAGTTTTAATGAATACTAAGTTGCTGGCCGAAAACGGTCGAACGACGTCTGTGTGACGGTCGACCGTTTATGCCAAATTTTAGCGGGAATATTTATAAGGGTTATATTAGTCCGGTCGACCGGTGGTTGTTTCGGTCGACCGGTCCCAGTAGATAGGGTAGACAGACCTTCGGCCGACCGAGTGTGTGTCTCGGTCGACCGAACTGCGCAAAGTCGGTCAAGAGCGTTGACCATCTAAACGGTCGACCGCTCGTTGTGATCTGGTCGACCGACCGCGTGCAGTTTTCTGCAGTGAAGTGCCTGTAGATCGGTCGACCGGAAGAGAGGTTTCGGTCGACCGAATGCTGTAGGCAGGATTCAGGCAGCTTTCCTTATCGGTTGAACGGACCCTGGTTTGACCGATTGGATATATATGTATATAAAATGTATAGCGTAGACCTTCCAAACGGTCGACGGCTAGATTTGACCTTGTTCGACTGGTGGGTCGAATTATCTTTCCTTGGTGGATTTATCCACACGCGAGACGTCGAGCTTAGGCGACTACTGGCTGCCGAGCCCACGGTCGATCACCGGACCTCGGAGCTACGGATTTCACCTACGACGAGAGCGTATTTCAGTTGGACCCCTTGAGCCTGTGCGGCAGAGGGATGCCTTCCATGCCTGTACGGGTGGTAGATGCCTTCTTCCTTGTGTAGGGAGGGGTTGCACTTTCCGTGTGTCGGAGAGCGAGGTCACTTGTGCCTGTGCGGCCGAGAGACGCCTTCTTCCTTGTGTAGGGAGGGGATGCACTTTCCTTGTGTTGGAGAGTGGAGGCAGTCAGTGGGCCCGAGGTGGATTTGCATTGCATGAGCATTATTTGGAATTTTCGTCTGTATTTCTGTTTATGATAGCAGATGTTGGCATACGGGGTTCCTTACGGGAACTCAGGCAGATTTTATGTTTCATTTTCAGGGAGCAGGCAGTCGTAGGTTGGTGGTGACCGAGGGGAGTACCTCCGGGATCGGATCCTGTCTTCGTATCTTTTTGTAGAGGTAGCGATTACAGTAGTTATGTAGTAGACTTGTAATCGCTCTTTTGACCCTCTGTATTATGACTTCCACGTGGAGATATATTTATATATTTGTATTCAGTTGACTTTCAGTAACGTGCCCTTGTTAACCGTTGACGGTCGTATGTTGTATGTTTATTTTGAAAATTTTCTTCCGCTGTTTCGGGACGTTACAACTTGGTATCAGAGCTTTGATTTCGGCGTACTTTCCCAAAGAAACCACCATCGAGTTAGGATTAGAGTCTAGAGGTCCATGGCATGCATTCATTGATCTTTCTGACATGAACCTTTTTGTCCTGTAGAGTGATACCTCCGAGATGGGTCGTGCCTGTGGTTGAGACTCGCGATTCGAGTGAGTCAGCGAGGGAGGAGGCCCGGGAGGAAGAGCGTTGGGTCTTGTTCGATACCGTGGAGCGGTTGAGCGGGATGTTGGAGCGCCAGGCAGCGCAGAGTGCGCAGACGGGGGCCGGTGTGATGCACGACCGGTTCATGAGGCAGCACCCTCCGACTTTTACTGGGCAGATGGATGCAGAGGCGGCCGAGGAGTGGATCCTCCCTATGCAGACGATCTTCAGGGCTATCGACTGTACTCCGGAGAAGAAGGTGGACCTGGCCACCTATGTGCTGAGAGGAGCTGCAGCGAACTGGTGGAGGTCGACTGCTGCAGTTGTGTTCACCGGTCGAGAGGACGTGTCGTGGGAGGAGTTCGTTGAGGAGTTTAACGAGCAGTACTTTCCGGAGCACGTGCGAGACAGGAAAAGGGAGGAGTTCCTGGCCCTGGAGCAGAGGGGCTTGTCACTCGAGGAGTACATTGGGAAGTTTAACGCCCTTGAGTGTTACTGTCCAGAGATCTTCGTCACCCAGGCGCAGAGGTCGATGAAGTTTGTCAGGGGACTCCAGAAGCAGCTGAGGACCCGAGTGCTGTCGAGCATGCCACGCACCTTGGCGGATGCTGTGAGGAGTGCCACTATTATGGAGAGAGACTCCCGGGAGAACTACCAGGATGAGAGGAGGCCAGTCGGGAGATCCTCAGGGAGGCCAGGAGGGCAGAGTTTGGGGAACCAGGGCAAGAGGCCCCGGATCGAGGGAGCAGGGGCGCTGCAGCCAGAGGCGTGCAGGAGCTGTGGCAGAGTGCATACTAGGCGCTGCTTTGGGCCGGGTACTTGTCATGGTTGTGGTCAGCCGAGCCACTTCGTCAGGAATTGCCCTAGCAAGGGCGCTGGACCGAGCAGACCTCCGGGACCTCCGATTGCCAGTGGAGGCGGGGCTAGGAGACCTGCAGCACCTCAGCAGGGTCAGCGCACTGGACGAGTCTTCACTATCCAGGCGGAGGAGGCGAGGGACGCCAACACGGTCGTGGAAGGTACACTTCTTGTGGCAGGTTTAGAGGCTAGAGTGTTTTTTGACTGTGGCGCGACACACTCGTTCATCTCGGAGCGAGTTGCGGGAGTGTTGGGCTGTACCCTTGCGATGTTGACCGCCACATTGGAGGTCAGCACTCCCCTGGGTCTGGTGGGCACTGTGGGGAGCTTCGTCCTCGGCGCCACGATTGTTTCGGGAGACCAAGATTTTCCGGCAGATCTGGTCTTGCTACCGATGGAGGACTTCGACGTTATTCTTGGGATGGACTGGTTGTCCCAGCATGACGTGCGTGTCCTTTGCCGTGAGAAGAAGATTTTGATTCCGAGGATGAGTTTGCCTGATATCGTGATTAGAGGAGTCAGGAACGGAGGAGGCCGCATTGTGGTGTCAGCTTTGAGGGCTCAGAGGTTCATACAGCAGGGTTGCAGAGCATTCCTAGCGACGCTGGTTGTTCCAGAGGCTGAGTCTCCGAGGTTGGACGAGATAGATGTGGTGCGGGAGTTCACAGAGGTGTTTCCAGATGATATCCCCGGATTACCGCCTCCGCGAGAGATGGAGTTCTGCATTGAGCTGGCAGCAGACACCTCACCACAGTCGAAAGCTCCATACAGGATGGCGCCCGCAGAATTGGCAGAGTTGAAGAAGCAGTTACAGGAGCTGATGGAGGCTGGTTTTATCAGACCGAGTGTCTCACCTTGGGGCGCGCCAGTGTTGTTTGTGAAGGACGGGTCATTGCGGATGTGCATTGATTATAGGATGTTGAACAAGGTCACCATCAAGAATAGGTATCCCCTACCTAGGATTGAGGACCTGTTCGATCAGTTGCAGTCAGCGAAGGTCTTCTCTAAGATAGACCTACGTTCAGGATACCATCAGCTGAGGATCCGAGAGGAGGATGTCCAGAAGACAGCATTCAGGACCAGATATGGGCACTATGAGTTTTTGGTGATGCCTTTTGGGTTGACGAACGCTCCGGCAGCTTTCATGGATCTGATGAACCGGACGTTCAGGCAGTACTTGGATAGTTGTGTCGTTGTCTTTGTGGATGATATCCTGATTTACTCACCCGATGTGGAGCAACACAGAGAGCACCTGCGGATTGTACTTAGCATTTTGAGAGACCAGAGGTTGTATGCTAAGTTTTCGAAGTGCGAATTCTGGTTGGACAGAGTCGCATTTCTGGGTCACATTGTTTCTGCAGAGGGTATTTCGGTGGATCCGGCGAAGGTAGAGGCAATGACTGAGTGGAGAGCCCCTACGAGCGTAACGGAGATCAGGAGCTTTGTTGGATTGGCGGGTTACTACCGTCGCTTCATCAAAGACTTCTCGAGGTTAGCTGCACCATTGACTGCCCTGATGCAGAAGGGAGTCACTTTTGTTTGGTCTCAGAAGTGCGAGGACAGCTTTCAGGAGCTGAAGAGACGACTGACGACAGCTCCAGTTTTGACTCTGCCGAGCGGCACAGGAGGTTTTGTGGTCTACAGTGATGCGTCAGGCATTGGTTTGGGTTGCGTGTTGATGCAGCACGGGAGGGTGATTGCATACGCTTCGAGGCAGCTGAAGACTCATGAGAAGAATTACCCGACGCATGACTTGGAGTTGGCAGCCGTTGTGCACGCATTGAAGACATGGAGACACTACCTGTATGGCGAGCAGTTCGAGGTATTCACCGATCACCAGAGTCTGAAGTACCTCTTCTCCCAGAAGGAGTTGAATATGAGACAGCGCCGTTGGTTGGAGTTCATTAAGGACTACGATTTCACCATCTCCTACCACCCGGGGAAGGCGAATTCAGTTGCAGACGCCTTGAGTAGGAGAGTGGAGGTATCAGTTGCAGGCTTGTGCCTTTAGGAGTGGAGACTGCTTGAGGCATTGGCAGAGTGGAGGCCGTTCACTGGGGACTCTGGGGGAGCAGTGTTAGCTGGGTTGTGGGTAGAGCCACAGACAGTCTCACTGGTAGTGCAGGCGCAGCGTGAGGATGATGAGTTGGCCAGTTTGCTGGAGTTGACTGCCAGAGAGGGGTCAGATTTCAGTGTTGGGGTCGATGGAGGCCTGAGATTCAGAGGGCGGATCTGGGTGCCGAGGGTTGATGGGATGAGAGATGACATCATGGAGGAGGCACACAGAGCGAAGTACACCATCCATCCAGGGAGCACGAAGATGTATAAGGACCTGCAGCGGAACTTCTGGTGGAGAGGCATAAAGAAGGACATTGCAGAGTTCGTGAGTCGGTGTTTGGTCTGTCAGCAGGTGAAGATCGAGCACCAGAGGCCAGCTGGGCCTATGCAGAGTATCGAGCTTCCAGAGTGGAAGTGGGAGCACGTGACGATGGACTTCGTTACGGGGCTACCGAAGACGAGGCGGTTCCATGACGCGATTTGGGTGATAGTCGATAGACTGACCAAGTCAGCGCACTTTCTGGCCATCAGGACCACCTTGCCTTTGGAGAGTCTGGCGAAGCTGTATGTAGAGGAGATCGTCAGATTACACGGAGTACCAGTGAGCATCATCTCTGACAGAGATCCGAGGTTCACATCCAGATTTTGGGGGAGTCTGCAGCAGGCACTGGGGACACGTCTGAAGTTCAGTACAACTTTTCACCCGCAGACAGACGGTCAGTCGGAGAGGACTATCCAGACTTTGGAGGATATGCTGAGGGCTTGCACGCTGGACTGGGCTGGACACTGGGATGAGCATCTACCTCTGATCGAGTTTGCCTACAACAACAACTACCATGCTAGTATTGGGATGGCACCGTATGAGGCATTGTACGGGAGGCCGTGCAGATCGCCGGTATGCTGGAGTGACGTAGGCGAGAGGCAATTAGTGGGTCCAGAGCTTGTGCAGATGTACGCAGAGAAGGTTGACCTGATCAGGAGGAGGTTGGCTACAGCACAGAGCAGACAGAAGAGTTATGCTAACCGACGCAGACGGACTTTGAGCGTTGAGGTTGGAGATCACGTCTTCCTGAAGATTTCACCAGCTCGAGGAGTGATGAGGTTCGGGAAGAAGGGGAAGCTTAGTCCGAGGTATGTCGGACCTTTTGAGATCTTGGACCGTGTCGGGGAGGTCGCCTACAGAGTTGCTTTGCCACCACAGTTCTCTGGCCTTCACAACGTCTTCCATGTTTCTATGTTGAGGAAGTACGTTGCAGACCCGACACATGTGATAGAGATTGCAGTACCTGAGATCCGGCAGGACTTGTCACTTGAGGAGAGGCCAGTTGAGATCACCGATCAGATGGACCATCAGCTCAGGAGGAGGACCATTCCGATGGTTAAGGTCATATGGCAGCATCACAGTGAGTGCGAGGCCACTTGGGAGATCGAGGAGGAAGTTCGGAAGCAGTATCCGGAGCTCTTCGGTGAGTTACTTTTCTGATTTCGGGGCGAAATCCTTTTAAGGAGGGTGGATTGTAAAGACGTGAAGTGAGAGAGAGAGAGAGAGAAGGTATGGGGTGGAGTATGGGTGGAGGTACAGGGTGGAGTATGGAGGGAGGTATGGTTGGGGTGTAGGGTTGGTGTGGGGTTTTGGTTTAAAAACCACACAACTCATCTCTTCTTCTCTTTTTTCTCCATTTCTTCCCCACTCACCACCATCTCACCACCTTCCCTTGCTTTCGGCGGACCAGGGGGAGAGCTGGAGCACCGACGACGCGGAGAAGAGGCGTCGTAGGAGGAAGCTCGAGAAGAAGAAGCTAGAAGCGACGCCGGAGGAGGAGGAGCTCGCCGCACACGTCTTCTTCACGGTGAAAGGTATGCCAAGTCTTCATATTAACTCCCCAAGAGGTGTGGGAGTGTAGGGGGCGGCGTTGGTGCCGTTTACACGGCGAACCCAACTGGACAGAGGTTGAAGACGCTCTGTTCGGTCGACCGGTGGTTGGGTCGGTCGACCGAGTTTTAATGAATATTAAGTTGCTGCCCGAAAACGGTCGAACGACGTCTGTGTGACGGTCGACCGTTTATGCCAAATTTTAGCGAGAATATTTATAAGGGTTATATTAGTCCGGTCGACCGGTGGTTGTTTTGGTCGACCGATCCCAGTAGATAGGGTAGACAGACCTTCGGCCGACCGAGTGTGTGTCTCGGTCGACCGAACTGCGCAAAGTCGGTCAAGAGCGTTGACCATCTAAACGGTCGACCGCTCGTTGTGATCCGGTTGACCGACCGCGTGCAGTTTTCTGCAGTGAAGTGCCTGTAGATCGGTCGACCGGAAGAGAGGTTTCGGTCGACCGAATGCTGTAGGCAGGATTCAGGCAGTTTTCCTTATCGGTTGAACGGACCCTGGTTTGACCGATTGGATATATATGTATATAAAATGTATAGCGTAGACCTTCCAAACGGTCGACGGCTAGATTTGACCTTGTTCGACTGGTGGGTCGAATTATCTTTCCTTGGTGGATTTATCCACACGCGAGACGTCGAGCTTAGGCGACTACCGGCTGCCGAGCCCACGGTCGATCACCGGACCTCGGAGCTACGGATTTCACCTACGACGAGAGCGTATTTCAGTTGGACCCCTTGAGCATGTGCGGCAGAGGGATGCCTTCCATGCCTTTGCGGGTGGTAGATGCATTCTTCCTTGTGTAGGGAAGGGTTGCACTTTCCGTGTGTCGGAGAGCGAGGTCACTTGTGCCTGTGCGACCGAGAGACGCCTTCTTCCTTGTGTAGGGAGGGGATGCACTTTCCTTGTGTTGGAGAGTGGAGGCAGTCAGTGGGCCCGAGGCCGATTTGCATTGCATGAGCATTATTTGGCATTTTCGTCTGTATTTCTGTTTATGATAGGAGATGTTGGCATACGGGGTTCCTTGCGGGAACTCAGGCAGATTTTATGTTTCATTTTCAGGGAGCAGGCAGTCGTAGGTTGGTGGTGACCGAGGGGAGTACCTTCGGGATCGGATCCTGTCTTCGTATCTTTTTGTAGAGGTAGCGATTACAGTAGTTATGTAGTAGACTTGTAATCGCTCTTTTGACCCTCTGTATTATGACTTCCACGTTGAGATATATTTATATATTTGTATTCAGTTGACTTTCAGTAACGTGCTCTTGTTGACCGTTGACAGTCGTATGTTGTATGTTTATTTTGAAAATTTTCTTCCGCTGTTTCGGGACGTTACAGTGCAAGGGGGAGTTAAGATCGTGGCGTATATATACACTCACGGCTCCCTCCAGAAACCCCTCCGATTCTAATATGTTAGTGCGAAAATTCGAAGGTGGCATGCACCAACCAAAAAGTAAGAAGTTTATAGTGGTTTGTACACGCTTCTTATCGTTTAAGACATCTAAGTCAAAAGGATTGTACACACGTTAATATGAGATGGTAGATTAGTTGTTTGTCATGGTTGTTAAATTTGCGTTGCATGGACGCTACGGTGAAATGGAATCTTGGGTGGTGGTGTTTGATGTGTCTTTGCGGGTCAACGTGAAATCTCACAAAGGGTTATTCAGGTGTTGTTTGTTGTTAAGTTGGATGAGTCAACCTCAAATCCCACTAGATGAACATTTTTGTCAGTCGCAGTGCAAGTCAATTTGATTTTAGGTAGTGGAGAAAATTGCATACTTTGTTATTCAAAAGATAGGATTGCATGTTGACGTTAAATGTGAACACAAATGCCAATGTGTAGTTGTTTTACTTCAAGTAAAGCATATGACCCACGCATATAATGAAGGATTCCTTTGATTACGTCTTTCTTTGTTAATTTTTCATTCAAATGTTTTTTGACTGTATATCTTCATAAACGATTTGAATATTTATCTATTTGTAGTTTTAACTGATATTATATGTATGTATTTATATATGTATGAATATGCAAATTAAAAATAATTAAAGACTTGTTGACAGTGAATAAAACCAATCGAGATCAACGCACAATTTCGGACTGCAATATTTTCTTATTATTGTTAACAAAAATATTAATAATATGCATAACAATTGGGTATACATGTTGATTATCAACTTCGTTACAATACAAATAAAGTCAATTAACAAATTCATGCAGGTAAAACAATAAAAACAAACCAAGTTTAAGTACAGATAACACCTCAACTGAGCCGTCTTTTCAAACTCTCCTTAGAGAAATTGTTGACCTCACGTACCGGTGTGATTGGGTGCAGGCACTTTCTCTGAGGATAGAACGGTTGCAACGTTTTTGTCGTCGCACTACGACTCTGACGAACTATGAGAGCAAATCGAAACTCGCAAGGTCGCTTTCAAGAGGAGACGTAGGGGGTTGTGACGAAGAGAGAGAGAAAACTCTCATGTATATTGTGTGTATATTGTTAGTAATTCTGGATGGAGCGCAACTCCTTTTACAGTAAAATATGGCACAAAAATCAGACACATGACCTCACATCCATCCACTCCACCCTCTCACTCTCCCCACTCTCTCCACTCATTAGAAAATCAACAAAGAGAAAATGTTACAATTTTTTCCCCAATCCCAACTAAACCCAACAGTGGATTTTAATATTCCAACAATTAACTTCTTTGGAAAACACTTCTAAATAATTGTTTGTTTATCTAACATTAATGGAAGGGTAGAAAACTCCAAGTGTTATGTATCCAACACACTTCAATAAAATGGAAAAAATTTGAGATCAACGCACAAAAATAAGTTAGTTGGAATGTCCTATGATTTCTTATTTACTTCAAGGGAAACCTTTCGCATCGTTTACATAACATTAGAATTCGAATGGTAGAAAAAAAGGTTAATTGCTTGAATGACATATGAAAATATTGTAATTCCCAACAACCATCACTCCACACCCATTTGCTCATATGTCATCGAAAAACCAACACTATGTCTCAATACCATTAAATTTTTGGAGATGTCACTCATTTGACGAATTCCTGCAATGACAAATTTTTCCATCAATGATGCTATCTCCTCAATAAAAAATTAAATTTTAATTGAAAATTTTACAAATTTCACCTTGTGTAATCTAATAATTTTTTTAACTTCTCCTCGTTCTCTCCCCTTCTCTTTCTTTATCATTGTTCCCTCCAAACTCTTTCCCACCCACCATCACCTCTCGACACACGCACGAGGCGAGGACACGAGTTTTCGTGGACAATGGGGCGCAACAAGAAAAACAATAAAATCAATACTGGTACCAAAAGTCGACCGAAAAAGGCAAAGCGGTCGACCGCTTCCTCTTGAATCAAAAAGAGGCTCGCACTACAATTCAACCAGTCGTATGAACACAATCATAAATGGTTGAACAAAATATCACGGGTGGTCGACCGTTTAGACGGTCTAGGCCAGATTAACATTAAATTATTCAGCGCATTGGTCGAACGGCAAAGGGGTCACGTTCGACCAAAAATAACAAGGGCATTCAATCCACCAAAACTACATCCGACGATGAGAAAAACCTGACACACATGTGTGTGCCAAATCTAATGCATTGAACTTGGGATACCTTTCTACCCGAGGTTGTCGGACATTGCCTGCAACCTTCTCCAGTCAGCAACTTGGACGCCGATCCTCCTTACGTCACCTCCACGCCTAGCTTCCTCCTCCACCTCTCATTAGTGCTTCGGTAGCTACCCCCATATCCACACCTTTGAAGAGGGAAAGGAGATGATAAATGGATGGAAGGGAAGGTGAAGTTAAGAGGAAAGCAGGGAGACATGAGGTGAGGGGAGATGGTTATGTAGAGAATGAGGGTGAGGGAGAGATGTGCTTTTTCTTCAAAGCCAACACCACCACCATCCCAAGCATGGCCTTCCATGCATCCCGTACCTCCAACCATCCCTACCCCAAGTCAAACCCCCACCTAACCTACCCACCAATCAACTTAGCCTCCTAATCAAATTTAAGGTTCTAACAATCCACATTCTTTGGAGAAATTTTGTCCTCAAAATTGAAACGAGTGACTCACCGAAAAGGTCCGGGTACTACTTCCAAACTTCCTCCTCGACCTCGCAGGTGGCCTCACAAACACTGTGATGTTCCCAATGTACCTTCACCATAGAAATGGTTCTTCTCCTGAGATGATACTCCATGCGATCCACAATCTCTACCGACCTCTCCTCCAGCATATATCTTGCTAAATCTCTGGAACCTCGATCTCTATAATGTGCGTTGGGTCTGCCACATACTTCCTTAGCATAGATACATGGATGACGTTGTGAAGACCCAAAAACTGTGGCGGCAAAGCAATCTGGTAGGCGACCTCTCCAACCCGGTCTAGGATCTAGAACGGTCCGACATATCTCAGACTGGGCTTCCCTTTCTTCCCAAACCTCATTACTCCCCTGGTCAGAGATATCTTCAAGAACACGTGGTCGCCAACCTTAAAACTCAACTCTCGCCTACGCTTATCAGCGTAGCTCTTCTACCTACTCTGCGTTGCTGCTAGCCTCTTCCTGACCATATCAACCTTCTCTGCATATAACTGCACCATCTCAGGCCCATCCAACTATCTCTTGCCTACATCACTGCAACAAACTAGTGATTTGCACGGTCTCCCGTACAACGCCTCGTACGGTATCATCCCAATGCTAGCATGAAAGTTGTTGTTGTAGGCAAGCTCTATCAGCGATAAATGATCATCCCAGTGTCCTGTCCAATCTAGCGTGCGTACTCTCAGCATATCTTCTAGGGTCTGGACAGTCCTCTCTGACAGATCATTTTTTTGCGGGTGAAACGTCGTACCAAACTTCAACTGCATCCTCAAAGCCTTCTGTAGACTACCCCAAAATTTGGATGTGAACCAGGAATCTCGATCCGAGATGATGCTCACTGGTACTCCATGCAGGCGGACTATTTCCTTGATATAAAACTTAGCTAGACCCTCTAGAGGTAAAGTGATCCTGATTGCTGAGAAGTGCGCAGACTTAGTCAATCGATCCATGTTGACCCAAATCGCCTCATGAAAGCTCTTCATCTTCGGCAATCCTGTGACAAAATCCATCGTCACATGCTCCCACTTCAACTCTGGCAGCTCGATTCTCTACATCGGCCCTACTGGTCTCTGATGCTCGATCTTCATCTGCTGATAGACCAGACTTCTGGATACAAACTCTGTTATATCTCGCTTCATGCCCTTCCATCAAAAGTTCCTATGTAAACCCTTTAACATCTTCGTGCTCCCCGAATGGATGGAATATCTGGCTCGATGCGCCTCCTCCATGATCCACCTTCATCTCCGGGAAGCATCCAATCACCCTGAATATCCTCTGAATCTTGAAGACTCAATCCTCTGCTACCTCAGGATCCACTTTGCCCTCGAAAGTAGGCAGATGTTGATGCATGAAACTATTATGCATCGTGTCCGCTCATATCTGCTCACTACATGCTACCTGGCACTCCAGGAACTCGCCCAGCCTCTTTACTGTCCCATACACCGTCCATCGCTTTTTCTCCCACGTCACACCTCCAGTCCCCTTGCTGGAGCTACGTGTATGCGGTGCAGTCCTCTCGTGTCTCGGTGGCATCTAGCACAACAACCAAGAAAATAGAATGAATACAACTATGTATGCATGATCTACTAAAAGAGATAAGACTTCTATCAACTACTCTTCAGGGTGTTTTCTTTGGACGAGAACACAAGAATCGACTGCTCTAATACCAAGTTGTAACATCCCGAAAATAGCAAAAAAATTAAACAAAATACCACAAGAATAAGACTGGAAAGAACGAGAACATTTCTCATAAAATTCAAATGGTGCACCATTACACATGAGTTTTCAAAAGGTATGATAACATTAGAGTACGTGAAAGTATAAAATACAAGTAATCATACATCCTAGGAATGTAAGAATGGAGGATCTCATCCCAGAGCATGCTCGTCCTCGATCGCCACCCACTAAGTACCTACTGTTGTCTTGAAATGCAAATGAGATACCAATGTCTGAGTTTCTCATACAAACTGTACCATCCCTTCCACCGGCCAAAGCCCGGCGGACATCCCAATCCATAAGTTTGGTACCATGCAATGCAATACATAGGGATCCGCGATCCCATATGTCTACATATGGTGGGTCGATGATGCATATATAATTAGCCATACATGGCCATGCGATACCACAACACGTGTACCAAAAATATCAACACCATTCCACCTAGTGTTCCTTGGGTGGGCGCGATCATCTCACCCACCCTCACCTCCCGACACACGCACAACGTGAGGACACGGGTTTCCGTGGATAAGGGGCTGCAACAAGGAAAACAATAAAATCAATACTGGTACCAACGATCGACCGAAAAATGCAAAGCGGACGACCATTTCCTCTTAAATCAAAAAGAGACTCTCACTACAATTCAACCGGTCGGACGAACACAAGCATAAACGGTCAAACAAAAGATCACGGATTAGGGTTGTGCAACTAGTCCGACCCAGACCGGAACTTGAACCGGATCGGGTCCGGACCCTGGACCGAAGACTAGACCAGTTGGCTCCGGTCCGGACCGAAGACCAGACTGATTTGGGTTTTTTACCTTAAAATTTTAAATAAAAATAAAAAATTCAGACCGGTCCGGACCGGACCGGAACCGAATTGGCTCTTGTTCCCGGACCGAAGACCGGACAGGTTGGTTCCAGTCCGGACCGAAACCCAAACCGGACCGGTTGTTGCTCAGCCCTATCACAGATGGTCAACTGTTTTAAATGGTTTAGGCCAGACTAACACTAAATTATTCAGCATAGGTCTAACGGCAAAGGTGACCCGTTCAACCAAAAATAACAGGGGCATTCAACGTTCCACCAAAACTACATCTGGTCGAACAAAACATATGTTGGTCGAACACTATGAAGTTGAAGTTAAGTTACCGGTCGGACATGATCTATGGGTTGTTGACTGTTTAGATAATCTATGTCGGGGTAAAGTGAAAACTACAAGGCAACAGTCGAACGCAAGAATGCTCGTTCGACCAGAAATAACAGAGACTTCTCCTACCCAAAAATTCTTCACAACCGATTAACCGCAAAAAGGCATTGTTCGACCAGTGCTTGGTGAAAATGGAGAATTACACTACATTCGGTCGACTGCCAACAAGCATCAGTCAACTGTTACCCGGCAACTACCTGGTCATGCCTGGCACATCTTGCTACCCTTTGTCGTCGGCAAGGTCTCTGACCTCTGGCGACGAACAAAACCTCACACACACATGTGTGAGCAACATCTAATGCATTGAACTTGGCATACCTTTCTGCTCGCGGTCGTCGGAGCTCGCATGCAAGCTTCTCCGGTCAGCAACTCAAACGTTGGTCCTCCTCACATCACCTCCATGCCTAGCTTCCTCCCTCACCTCTCGCTAGAGCTCCGGCAGCTACCCCTAATTTGCACCTTTGAAGAGAGGGAAAGGAGATGATAAAAGGATGGAAGGTAAGGTGAAGTTGAGAGGAAAGGAGGGAGACATGAGGTGAGGGTAGATGGTTATGTAGAGGATGGCGGGGAGTGAGAGATATGCTTTTTCCTCAAAGCCAACCCCACCACCATCCCAATCATGGCCTTCTATACATACCACACCTCCAACCATCCCTACCCCCAAGTCAAACCCCCACCCAACCTACCCACCAATCCACTTAGCCACCTAATCAAGGTTAAGGTTCTAAATGAATACTAAATGAATATTTTATAAACGGATATTGTTAAAAAAAGATGTGTGTGGTTTACATTTATATGCATCATTATCTATCTCTATGAAGAAAATTTATATTTGTATCCTCAAGAAAGGGTACAAATACAAAGCATCCGAGGAAAGTCTATATCCAAGGAAAGTTGATACCTTTCTTTTGTTTGTAGCCTTTCACCACTAATCGCGCCTTGTATCTTTCAACTTCACCTTGAGGCGGCATGTTCTTTTTATACACTCATTTGACGTTAGTCGCCTTGTGTTCTTTTGGATGTGAGACCAACTCCCATGTCTCATTCTTTTCGATGGAACGCATCTCCTCATCCATTACGGCACACCATCTTGCATTTGTCATTGCTTCTTCAAATGGGATGCTCTCACCTTGAGATAGAAGGCACACCAAGTGAATCTCACGTGTTGCCTCATAAAGATCACAAAGAGTTCTAGTTATTCTTGGTCTTCTCTCTTCATCATCGGTTGAGATAACATGTTTGGTATCTCCTACCGTCTCCTCTTCTTGTTCATCATTTTTTGATGTCGTTAGCATATCTGAGATCTCATTTTTGGACTCCAAATCTCACATCATCTCCTCATTAACCTGCGCATAACGACTAACAATAATTTTATTGTTAATAGGATCAAGAACCCGATAGGCTTTTGACCTCTCATCGTAACCAACAAAAACGAGTTTGATGCTTCTATCATCAAGCTTCACCATTCTCTCCTTTGGTACATGCACATATGTCATGCTACCAAACACCTATAGATGCGTCATTGTGGGCTTGTATCCACTCCAAGCTTCTTGTGGTGTCATGTCTTCCAAGTTGTTATCTTGAAACGGTTTAGGAGGTAGACCACGCAAGAAACTACCTCCGCTCACAAAAACTTTGGCATTTCTTTACTCTTTAGCACGCTTCAAACCATGTCTAGTATGGTCCTATTTTTGTTCTCTGCCACTCCATTTTGTTGTGGTGAATAAAGGGTTGTTAAGTGGCATTTTATGCCATGCTCCATACAAAAATTGTTGAAGTCAGTTGAGCTGAATTCTCTCCTCGATCCGATCTCAACACTTTGATGTAGTGTCCACTTTGCTTCTCCACAACTGCCTTGAATCTCTTGAATGTTCCAAATGCCTTCAATTTTTCCTTCAAGATATACACCCAAGTATTGCGAGAATAATCGTCAATAAAAGTCAAAAAATTACGATTCTCACCAAGTGAACTAGTGAGTGATAGGTCCACATACGTCGGTATGCACCAACTCGAGCACTTTCTTCACTCTATATTGCGACACTTTTAGGAAACTCTTTCTTGGCAATTTTCCAACTATACATCCACGCAATAGCTCTTGGAAGACTTGATTAATGGCAGCCCATGCACCATCTTTTGCTTGCCATCTCTTGAAGCCCTCCAATATTCACATGTCCATAATGCATGTGCCACAACCAACCACCCTCCTCAATGCATGTCTTTAAGCATCTAGCATGAACACATATTAAATTCAATTTAAACATACGATTCTTGGTCATTTCAACCTTGGTAATCAATCGTTCATCTTGTCCTCGTAGGTACATGTGTCGGTTTTTCATAAAAACCGAGTCTTTCCGAGAGTTGCAATATGCGAAGAATGTTAGCCTTCATCTCCAGCACATAGTAGACGTTGGAAATGAATTTGTGTGATTCATCCTTCACTTGAATAATATTGTTGCCTTGTCCTTCTACACGTACCTTTGATGCATCACCAAAGGAAACATGTCCATCCATGCCTTCCTCCAAGTGAGCAAACATGTGTCTATACCCACACATGTGATTGCTTGCTCTCGTATCAAGGTACCAAACACCATCTTCTTCGGGTTCTCCTATATTCACAAGCAACACTATTCCATTGTTGTTTCCATTCTCCTTGGTGGTTGCAAGATTGGAGCTCTCCTCCACTCTTTTTGGAGACCAACACTTGCTTGCTTAGTGACCACACTTCCCACAATTGAAGCATTCAATGTCCTTCTTGTTTGAACGGTCATGACCACCACAACCTCTTCTACGCGCCTCAACTCCACGTCCTCTTCCTTTTCCATTGTTTCAACCACCATGACCTCCACGACTCTGACCTCTACCACGATCTTCGTTGTGGGGCTTCTCCTCCTTAAGCGACATCTTTGCTTGCAACACTTCCTTAAGAACTTCTTACTTCTTCTTTTTCTTCCTTTGCTTGTGTGCCTCCAACGAGCTAGCAAGGCCATCGATCGTCATCTCTTTGAGGTTCTTCGACTCTTCGATGACGCATACCATGTTTTCAAAGTTCAATGTTAGGGAGCGCAAGATTTATCCACAACTCTCCCTTTCCTCAACGCCTCTCCATTCCTCTTCAATTGGTTGGAAATGGTACAGACCCTCATGAAATAATCGAACACGCCTTCCGATTCTTTCATCTTCATCGCTTCAAGCTCCCCTCGAAGCGTTTGTAGGAGTACTTGCCTAACACGATCTGCGCCTTTATAGGCCTTCTCCAAGATGTCCAAAGCTTCCTTCGAAGTCTTGGCTCTGACGATCATCTCAAAGTCAGTCTCATCTACCGCTTAGAAGAGGAGATAGAGTGCCCCTCTATCTTCACACGCTTCTCTCTTTGTGCTTTCACTTGAGCCACCGACATAGCTTCTGTTTCTTCCACCTCTTCATAGCCCTTCTCGACTACATCCCATGCGCGAAGCAATGCTCGCATTTGTATGCTCCAATTATCATTATTGGATTTTGTGAGGTGGGGCAACGTGACTTGACTAAATGAGGTCACGTACGAGCCCGACATAGCTATGGTACCAATTTGTTGGAAGTATACGATGCTCGTTTTTGTATTTGGTGGTGGAGGTGGTGGACAAGAAATCAATAGACAAGAGAAGAGAGGTTGAAACTTTCTTCCTAATCTTTCTTGCACACTCCTAACATACATGACTTGTGTGTTATTTATAGCAATACAAAGACTTTTAGACTCCCTTTACATTTAGATGACCTTTAGCCTTCCATTTTCCAGGTTAATGACAATCAATCAAACCCATTCAAAGCAAATTATTATAATGGTTTTGTGACCTATCGTTTCAGCTTGCATAATTTAGTTAAACTTTCAACACTACTCATATTACTTACTTATAAGCAAAAAATTATATAAGTTATACAATCCAAGCTTCAAGACGAGGTATTGGTGTTGATGAATGGTAAGACCCTTGGTCAGTATGTCAACCAACTGATTGGAACTGAAAAATGTAATGCGTTCGCAAGATGTCCTTTTGAATCTTGGTGCAAATGAGATGACAATCGACGTGCTTTGTGTACTCTATGTTGGGAGTGAGATCGAGAGAGGGGAAGAAGAGAGAGGAGTGAGAAAGAAAAGAGTAAAGTAAGGGTAAAGTAAGGGTAAAAGTTCTCTCTTCTTTATTCTTCCTAGCCAGTTATATAATTGACGCAAGTGTTTAATTCCTCATGCTTCATGCTCCTGTACCCAAAATATCCCACCCTCGGTCTAATACAAAACATTAAATCCTCTAATACAACTAATTAATTGAAGATTGGCACATTATGCCCAAACGTAATTATGTAGATGAGGTCATTTGTTTTCTTGTGCGTACTTCAGTATTCTACTAGTTGGAAATTTTCGACGATGATTGGTAGTTGGAATAGAGGTAGTGGGTTACTTCGTCTGAAATCAAGACATCCATTGATACACATGGGCTTTGATGATGAGGTAGTGGGCTTTGATTGGAATAGACTAATACTAACAGAAAACCAAGACATCCATTATTATTAATGAAAGGCATTAAGGAGGCGGCTCCACTAATTTGCACTGAAAGATTTAAGCGAAATCAAGTTTCTATATTAAGCCCTGTAGTTTTTAAGCAAACGGAGTATAAATTTTGAGGCGGCATGCAGTAAAGCTCTCCAAGATATAAGGAAAGCCGATTGGTGTAACCAAATCGAGCTTTGACTTAGATTAACCTATTCAAAACTATATCGCTGATAATATTAATCAAACTGATGGGCCTTACGTACGCCTCGCAATTTTCAGGGAAAGTAACTTCCGGTATTAGACAAATATACTTGTTTAGAGGTTCAAATTTCATACGTTAGTGCAACCGAAAGATCGAAGAAACAAAACAAAACTTTAAACGAGTATCTATAGAAAGATTATTATTTCTAAAGATGTTTATTCCAATAAGTATATTCTATCGAAACACACAATGACCAATCTCTTTATTGACGGCACACAATATAAAACCACATATTGGTTGAGTTTTGAGTTTCATTCACAACTACTAAGGATATATACTTATGATGGTGACTAGCATGGCCCCCAACCAAAACCAACTAATTTACCGCCTCCCTCAGCCTCCGCCTCCGCCGTATCCAGAACCATAACCGGATCCTTCCCCATGGCCAGATCCTCCGCTACTGCCCCCGCCACCTCCTCCACCACCACCACCACCTCCTCCTCCACCGCCTCGTCCACCTCCAGAACCATAACCATAACCATGACCAGAGCCATAGCCTGAACCATAACCAGAACTACCCCCACCTCCACCACCGCCGCCACCACCTCCTCCTCCACCACCACTACCTCCATAACCCTCTCCACCACCTTTACCATAACCATAGCCATGACCAGAACCGCCCCCATTAGAGCTACCACCTCCTCCTCCTCCTCCGCCTCCTCCACCACCACCTCCTCCTTGCCCTCTGACTTCCCCTTCACCATAACCATATCCTTTTCCTTCTCCATATCCAAAACCGTAACCTCCACCCACCTCTCCACCACCTCCTCCCCCTCCACCACCTCTTCCTCCTCCACCTCCACCACTACCCATGACATGCATTACACCTCTCCCGGCAGCAATCACCTCCAAACTAACCAACAACAAGAGTGCAACACCAGCAACTCTAGTCATTTTGTTAAGTGACACTTCACTAGCTACCACTTAACCAAATATTCTTGTTGCATGCGGATGCCAAAACCATATGTAGTATATATATAGCCCTCATTGGTCCCTCCTGAATCTTCCTCTAATTCTCCTATATATTTTAGTGCAAAAATTAGAAGGTGGTATCTAACAACCAAAAAGAAAGAAGCACATAGTGGCTTGCACTTTATGTGAGTACAACAATACAGCATCACACATTGTCTTTTCAACACTTTTTATCGTTTAATGAATGTCAAGAAAAGTACACATGTTTGATTTGGAAGGGTAGATTGGTTCTTTAACATGTTTTGTAGGTTTGGTAATTTTAGGACTATTGTGAAATGAAAGTGTAGGTGGTTGTTTTTTTCAATGATACAGAATTGCCGATCATCCACCTTATCTTATGAGGTGAGTTGTGATTCTAAATTTGAGTGGTCTAACACCTGGCACTCTAGATTTGTGCATGCTAGGATTTAATCATAAGATCAGAGGACATGATTCTACTCTTCATGCAGCTGCACTAAGAACCGAGAACACTGTAGGTTGGTTGTTGTGTTGGAGGTGTGATAGACAACGCACTGGGTTGTGGTATGTTTTGGTACGCGTTGGATTGGCTGAGTCAACTTCAATTGCCACCATGCAGACATGTGTGTGGTTTGGATTTTAAGTTGGGATGATATTGGGTTAGTGGACACGACGCTAACGTTCGTCCCAAGTGGGATTTTAAAGGGGAAATTGACCATTTGTTGTGATTCAATTCAAATAATTTAATTTATATTGTGGTTGGATGTGAACGGAAATGACAATATGTTGTTGTTTCCGTGTATTGGAACCGCGAAGAATAGGATTCTTTGATGACGTTTTGCTTTGATAATCTTACGTACAAGGTTGTATTATTGTTTGTCTATGATAAATATTTTAATATTTTTTATGCATGTGTTGGAAAAAAACTTCATGTTTTATTATCTTTTACTTTTACTATTTTTCATTTGTATTTTGACAACTTTCATCATTCTATTCTCATTATGTGTTCATTATATTTAATTGATATAAATAAAAAGTTATAAGACTCCCAAACTTCATGTAACTACCACCATCAGGTAAGCTCAAAAAAATGGTGTGTATCTACTATCTAGAAGTGATGAGAAGTAGGAGTAAATGACTTATGAGTGGTGTGGAGTTATAGACCCATCCAACACTAACAGACCTACTAAAACTCGAACCAATGAGAATTCTAACCAAGAAAATCAATTTCTAAGAATTTCAACTCATATATTCAAATCAAGCTCCTTTGAGCTAAATCATTAAATCTAGTATCGAGCCATTTGTTCAAACCAATTAAGCTCCTTTGAACTCCGTCACCTAAAATTGAGTCATGGTCCTTGGACCAATTGATTTACTTATTTAAATCAAGCACCTTATCATTTACATTGAGCTCATCCAAACTAGGCTAAGCTCCTTTAAGCAAATTGGCCTAATTTGATTAACCGAACACCCTCGAGCTCAATTGACTCTTTCGATTTGGAGTAATATAATAAAAAAAATCATTCTGTTTGGGAGTCTGTATTTTTGCATTTACGTCTTAGTTTTTCAACAAACAAGCCTAAACACCAACGCAGATATTGAAGGAGATGTCAATTAATCAAGGTGGCAATGAATAAAAAGTTGAAAGGAATTTAATCTGATTATATTAGGGGTTGTAATGTTTAGCTAGAAACCAATTACGATCTGCATATCAACCGTTGCGCGTGTCACTAATACAATTGGGTCCTACAAAGGGTTACACACATTGATCCAATGGACTAAACACATTGATGGCTAAAGGGGCTCATTAAACTAACTTACCTAATGAGATTATGGTTAGCTTTTGAGAGACTTATAAATAAGAGGAAAAAATGAAGCAAACTAAGTTTTTTTCTCCTAACTTTAGCCGCCACCCCCTTTAGTCGTCCCCTCTCTCTCTCTCTCTCCACCATGGAAGAAAGTTGTTCTTCCACTCATCTCGTTCTAGCTAACGTGTTGGTGGAGTTTAGTCTGTGGTTTGTGTGTCCCGAGTAGAGGAATCACAATTAGGATTCTTCGTACTTCCTCCGTGAGCAAAAGAAAGGCACACATCAAAGGTATAAATTGGTGTACGTTAGTTTTCCTCATTATTGTCATGTGCATGGATCTTGGGTGGTTATGAATTTAGAAATTGTTTCTATGTTATTTTTCCGTTGCATTTCATCATAACCCAACAGTGGTATCAGAGCCCCGTGCATATGATTTTAATGGTTAAACCGAAAAGAATTTTTTTTTTCTTCTGATTTGATGCATTTCCAAAATTAAAAAAAAATATTTTTTTTCTTTTCTCTTGCTTTCATAAGTTTTGTATATATGTATCACCGAATTTGTTTGGGTAGAGATGCATTTTGCGTGAACACGTGATTGATTTAATTGGATTAAATTTGCATGAAAATAAGTTTTATGTTTTAATCATTGATCTATAACCATATGATGCATTTCTAGATTGTTTTTGGTTAATTTTTCATGATTATTTGCTCAAATCAGCTAAACCCTCATTTCGATCTATGATGTGATAATGATGATTAACATATTGATAAATTGATATTATTAGATAATTTCATATTGTTTATGCTGTTTTATTTGAACAAAAGTTGTTTAAATATTCATGCTTGATATGAACAATTGTTGTTTTAAGTACATGTATGCTTTTAGGGTTAATATGTGATTAGATCATGTATGCTTTTGAGTGGAAGTTATAAATTTTATTTCCTATTTTCGGATTGAGCTTGGAGCTCAATAATTTTTAACGTAATATGCATGTTTTTGGTAATATATACATATATGCTTGATACGTAATATGCATGTATATGGTAATTTAAACATATTTGCCTGATAAATTATATTTACCATATATGATGCAACATTGACTACTTTGATTTATGGTAATATGCATGTTTATGGTAATTTAAACATATATACTTGATAAATTAGATTTACCATATATTATGCAACCTTGATTACTTTGATTTATGGTAATATGCATGTTTTAATTTATTTATTTAATACGCATAAAAGGTTGATTGACTAATTTAAATGGCTGATTTGATTAGTTTAAATAAGATTTATTAATTTGATTAATGATATCTTACATTCATATAGTAATAAATATATAATATTATGGATGATATTATGCATGGATGATATGTGATATTGTGCGTGGATAATATTGTGTGTGATATTATTGTGAATGCATGGTGTATGTTTATAATATGTGATGATATGAATGTATGGCTTTGTGAGATGACTAGTATGGCCCAGTAGACGATCTGCGTATCGTTGCAAATTATTTTGTAATCCTAATTTCATTATGTTTTCATTTTATATGATCTGTGTATCATGATGTAGTATTGTAATAGTAATTAGGATTATTATTATTTCTTTGTCTTGTAAGCTTGATTGAAAAATCAAGGATGGAGATTCAAGGCGTTCAAGACGGTGTTCCTATGAAGATTAGTCTCTTGGGTGTTGGGTCATACTAGGATCACATTTTATTTGCATGTTTTGTGTATGTTTATGTATGTTGGATGTTTATGTTATGAGTTTACATTATAAACAAACATAATAAACATAAGTCCCTAAAAGAAATTTGAGGTTAATTGTCTTTACAAATTAACACATGCGCACGAAACCCTCAAAAATTGGTGATGGGTCATGCCAAAGCAAGGCGTCACCTTTTTTCTTGGGATAGTACTAGCAAATTCAAAGAAGGGGTTTACATGGTTAATTTGATTGATCTCAACGAAATCATCAAAAGAGTTTTGGATTTTGAGGCGAAGGGTGGGAATTAAACATGAGATGTTACCTACCAATCAAGAGTTATAAGAGTTATAACTAGTAAAGGAGTTTACTTACCTTGACCACCTAGTTTTAAGGAATGGTCAAAGTCCGTTTAAGATTATGTGAAATGGGGTCTTGGAATCACTAGTTCAATAAGGGACAAATTTTGAAATTGAAATGGTGTGTTTTAGCTTAACTGTTTGAATTGTTTGAGCTATTTATGACAAACGTAATAAACTTGCAATTCTTTTCTTTCAAACGTAGATTAATGGCCGGAAATAGTAATACCGCTTTCAACCTCCGTTCTATCCTTGAGAAGGACAAGATGAACTATAAATAATTTCCTTGATTGGGAAAGGAATCTTAGAATTATTCTCAGATCAGAAAACAAAGAGGATGTCCTTAAAACTCCTATCCCAAAATTGACTTCCACCTCAACTGATGAGGAGCGAGCTGCTGAGAGTAGTATTGCGACAATAAGTCTATCATTGTCACCTGCCTAACGTTGGCAACTATGGACATGAACCTCCAAAGGAAGTTTGTGGACATGGATGCATATACTATCATCCAACATCTAAGGAAGATGTTCCAGATGGAGTCCCGGATTGAGAGGTATGAGACCTCAAACTCGAGAGTCGTCTCGAGAGGGGGTAAAGCTATTGGGCCTCATGTTTTCAAGATGATCGATCTTTTTGAGAACATGGCCAGACTTGGGTTTCCCTATGGTCAAGAGTTGGCCACAGACATTGTTCTCCACTCACTCCATGATGGGTTTACCAATTTAGGTTGAACTTCAACATGCAAGGTTTGGATAAGACTTTAGAAGAATTGTGTGGCATGTTGACAACTACTGAGCAAAACATTGGGACCTTAGAATCTAAAAAGAAAGTTTTGATTATTCAAAAGGGGAAGGGGTTTAAGAAGTCACGTGATGGAAAGAAGAAGCAAGGGTCCACAGGAAAAGGCAAAAAGGTTGCCAATTTCAACCCAAAGGTGTTGATTCTAACATCAAGTGTTTCTACTGCAATGACACTCGCCATTGGAAGAGAAATTGCCCTAAGTACTTGGAAGACAAGAAGAATGGCACATCAACTTCTTCTTCAGGTACCCTTGTTATTGATGTTAATTTAGCAATTTCTTCTTCATGGGTATTTGATACCGGACACGGATCCCACATTGTTTCCAATGTGCAAGGACTAATAAGAATTAGGAACTTGGCAAAAAGGAAAGTTGACCTCCGAGTTGGGAATGCAGCAAGAGTTGTTGCACTAGCTATATGATCTTATGATTTATGTTTACCCTCGGGCTTAGTTCTAGAACTTAATAATTGTTATTTTTTTCCTGCTATTGATAGAAACATTGTTTCATCTTTAGTATTTGATATTGAAGGTTATTCATTTATAATAAAGAATCAATATTATTCTATCTCATGTTTTATGTCAGTTCTAAATTAATTAATGCCTATATTTACTTGAATTATATCGTCATATCTTTAACATAAACACAAAACAGCAAAAGTCGAACCAATTGAATCACACTTACCTCTGGCATTGTCGTCTTGGTCACATCAACCTGAAGCGTATGCAGAAGCTCCATAAGAATGAACTTCTTACATCATTTGATCTAGAATCATACGATACATGTGAATCGTGTTTGATGGGAAAGATGACGAAAATACCTTTTACTAGAAAGGGTGAGAGAGTAAGTGAACTATTGGGACTTATACATACAGATGTGTGTGGTCCAATGAGTTTCATGGCTAGAGGAAGTTTCAATAACTTCATCACCTTCATTGATGACTTAAGTAGATATGGTTACGTATACTTAATGAAACGTAAATCGGAATCGTTTGAAAAGTTCAAACAGTTTCAGAATCAAGTAGAAAACCAACTTGGCAAGAAAATCAAGTAATTACGATCAAATCGTGGTGGCAAGTAGTTGAGTCAAGCATTCGATGATCATCTTAGGAGTTGTGGAATCGTTTCACAACTAACTCCACCAAGAACACCACAATGGAATGGTGTGTCTGAAAGGAGAAATCAAACATTGTTAGACATGGTTCGATCTATGATGAGTTTTTCCAGTCTTCCAGTATCCTTCTGAGAATATGCTCTTGAAACAACTGCTTTTACATTAAATAGAACTCTGTCAAAAGCTTTGGAAAAGACTCCGTATAAGATATGGAATGGAAAAGTTCCAAAGTTGTCCTTTCTGAGAGTCTAGGGATGTGAAGCATATGTAAAATGTTTACTCTCTGATAAGCTTGCACTTAAATCAGACAAATGTTTCTTTGTGGGTTATTCAAAAGAAGCTAAGGGCTATTACTTCTATAACCAATCAGAGAACAAAGTTTTTGTTGCTTGTGATGGTGTTTTTTTTTTGGAAAGGGAATTTCTTTCCAAACGGACAAGTAGGAGTAATGTAGTTCTCGAAGAAATTTGAGAAGAGCAACACATTGATGTGGTTCAACCCACATCAGAGGCAACGGCATCTATGTATGACACCTCAATCAAGGTGGGAGTACCTATGCCGGAGGTAGAGGTACATGACTCGGAAACCCCAACAAGGGTTACAGATAATGTCTCTGAAGTCGTGCATTCACCACACGACTCTATTACTGTCCCATTCGAATTTAATTCGTGCAAAGATTCACAAATCGTTGTGAAAACTTCTCCTATTGCTCCAATCCTACGTAGATCTGATACGCCACGATCTCGGTCCCAAGAGGTATGTTGATTTCCTTTTGACCAAGAGTTGGGAAATCCTACTTTTCGATAGTCAGGAGCCTAACAGCTACAAAGAAGCTATGACGAGTTCATATTCCAAAAAATTGCTTGGAGTAATGAAATCTGAATGGAATCCATGTATGAAAATCAAATTTGGAACTTAGTTGATTTACCAGATGGGGTAATACCCATAGGCTGCAAATGGATTTTCAAATTGAAAACAGACAATGATGGAAACGTGAGCATTTTCAAAGCTAGGCTGGTAGCAAAAGGTTACCGACGGGCTCATGGTATAGACTATGATGAAACCTTTTCTCCAGTCGTCATGCTTAAATCCATTCGGATACTCTTAGAAATTGTCTCTCATTATGATTATGAGTTTGGCAAATGGATGTCAAAACCACCTTCCTAAACGGGATTTTGGAAGAGGATGTGTATATGACACAACCTGAGGGTTGTGTGGACTCCATGAATGTTGGGAAAGTATGTAAGCTTCAGAAGTCCATTTATGGACTGAAGCAAGCATCACGGAGATGGAATCTTCATTTCAGGAGACCGTCAAAAGGTTTGGTTTCCTCATAAATGAAGAAGAATCTTGTGTCTACAAGAAGGTTAGTGGGAGTTGTGTTGTTTTCTTGGTCTTGTATGTAGATAACATATTGCTCATAGCAAATGACGTTCCAATGCTTGATCTTGTATGTAAATGACATAGTGCTCATAGAAACGACATTCCAATGCTTGAATCTACAAAGATCTGGCTTGGAAATGGCTCTCAATGAAAGACCTGGGAGAGGCAGAGTACATCTTGGGCATCAAGATCTATAAATATAGATCTAAAAGAATGATTGGATTAAGTTAAGGAACTTATATAGATAAGGTACTTGAAAGATTCAACATGAAAGACTCTAAGAGAGGATTCTACCCATGCCTCATAGCACAACGCTATGCAAAACTCAGTGTCCATCTGGACCTAATGAGCGAAAGCATATGAGTATAATCCTTTATGCCTCGGCAATCAGATCTATCATGTATGACATGATTTGTACTCGCCTAGACGTTGCATATGCTCTGAGCATGTGTAGCATATTCCAATCAAATCCAGGTGAGGCAAACTGGACTTCAACTAAGAACATCTTTAAGTACTTGTGAATGACTAAGGATAGTTTCTTGGTGTTTGGAGGAGAAAGTGAGCTTATTATCGAAGGCTATGTTGATGCGAGCTTCCAAACTAATAGAGATGATTTCCGGTCTTAGTCCGGATATATTTTTCGTCTTAATGGAGGAGTAGTGAGATGGAAAAGTTCAAAGCAAAGCATTGTCACTGATTCTACAACTGAAGCAGAATACTTTGCAGTTTCAGAAGCTGCAAAGGAAGGGGTTTGGATTAAGAAGTTCATTACTGAGCTTAGTGTAGTTTCTAGCATTCATAGAGGAGTGGACCATTATTGTGATAATAATGGTGTCATTGCTCAAGTGAAGGAACCTAGATCTCACCAGAAATCCAAACATATTCTCAGGAAGTTTCATGTAATACGAAATATCACTGAAAAGAAAGATGTGAAGATTTCCAAGGTTTATACGGACGACAATGTGGTTGATCCGTTAACTAAATCATTGCCTCAGCCCAAGCATGAGAGTCATACTAGGGCCATAGGAATAAAGCACATTGTAGATGGCTTTGATTATGTAATTTCTAGTATTATGAAGTAGTTCATGAATATTGGTATTGTTTACGTTTGTGAAATGAAATAAATTTTTAGTATTTATTTAATTATGGTTTAGAATTAAATAATTTTCCAAAATAAATTATAAATTCAAATAGGTTTTTCAAATACATGATTTGATAAATGAAACTCTATAATGTGAACTTGAATGTATATTTTATTGTTGTCCCTGGTCTCGATCATTGAGTTGGACATAGGTGACTTGTAAATACTAGTTTGTATGTTGATTGATAGCATCGTCTCATGGGCTATAGAGACATTCGATGTCTAGTGAATTACATGGATATATGTTGGAGAACATATATGGGACTAACCCACTATGAGAATCTTTAAGAGATTTGGAATGTCATAAGTTTTCTCATTGACTATTTATGTAAATTCCTTAAACATGAGTGCATTACTTTACTTATATGAGAATTGGTATATTCTTGACTCTGTAGAACGTCGCGCCGTAAAAGGAGGCTATAAAGGTGGAGGTCCGAATTGACATGAATTTTATAGAGAATTGTGGATGTGCAAGATTGAATTGTCCTAGGATGGTTGTCTTTGGGCCTTTTGAAGAGTGAAAACTGAAATGCATGGTCATGCTCAAATGGATTAAAAGTTAATCATTTGTTTCAACAGTTTGAACTCGGATTTCAAGAAATAGTCTAAACGGAATGGGATGACATACTATCTTACCTAATGTTCAGATCAAGACAATAAGAGACAAAGGAATTGATTATTGCACACTTGCTAAGGACAAGTGGGAGATTGAAGGATGATTAATCAAGGTGGCAATGAATAAATAGTTGAAAGGAATTTAATCTGATTATATTAGGGTCGTAACGTTTAGCTAGAAACCAATTACGATCTACGTATCAACCGTTGCACGTGTTACTAATACAATCGGGCCCGACAAAGAGACCCATTAAGCTAACTTACCTAATGAGATTAGGGTTAGCTTTGGAGAGACTCATAAATAAGAGGAGAAACGGATGCAAACCAAGTTTTTTTCTCCTAACCCTAGCCGCCACCCCCTTTAGTCGTCCCCTCTCTCTCTCTCTCCATTAAGGAAGAAAGTTGTTCTTCCACTCCTCTCGTTCTAGCTAACGTGTTGGTGGAGTTTATGTTGGCCTTTTGGCGTTAATATATATTAATTTTGATGATTAATCAAACTCATCTTAATCAATTAACATAATCAATCAAAGTGAGCAAACACGATTACATTCATTGCATACATACTTGTATACATGTAATCATCTTAATAGGTTGATCAAGACAATCAAGGAAACGAGCATTGGGACAAAGTCGTCAAGACTCAGACTTGTAATCAAAGGTTTGGACCAAGACATGTAATCTTGTATTTATTGAGTCCACGAGGTTTAATGTAAACTTGAGCACTAGGATTTTTTCCCGTCAAGATTCAGTAAACCGAACCCTTCATGGTCAACCAAAACCCTTCTTGTTCGGTCCACCGAACACCTATCGGTTATCTGAATACTTCCCACCTGTAAACATTAGGTTGTTCTTTGGAATTTCCCTGTCAAAGACCGAACCACCGTTGGTCAACTAAATAGCCCTGGACCAGTTTTGGACTTTGCTCCAACGATCGCATTTGAATCAAGCCCTTAGAGCCCAATTGAGTTATCCTAATTAGGACGGTCGAATATGTATCGGTCAACCGTTTGTCAACGGCTATTTACACGTGGCACTCAACCGTTTGAGTCTTAATTTTTAACGCAAAAACAATGTTAACTTTGGTCTACCGAAGTATACATGGTCAACCGAACTTGAGTAGATCAGAGCCCAATCAATCCTACTGTCCACCTTGGAACAGTGAACCGAATGGAATTCGGTTAACCGAACTTAATTAGGGCTAAATTGATAATGGTTATTGGAAGTTGGTGAACGGTGATCCAAAGTCTATTTGGTCAACCGTATTCTTAGTTCTGACCAATCAAACCTGTGTGTCTCGAACTACCGTTACTTGAATGGTCGACCGAACCTGCTCTAAAATCTGCCGCAGCATAAGTCACATCTTGTTTCTGATTGGTCTATTTCCCCCACCAACTCCCAAATGGCTAGTAGAGCTTGAAGGCTTATAAATAGGACCTCATTTGTTTGTTTTGAGACTCTTCAACCCTCTCTATCTATCTCATACTCAAAGACAAATTTTCTTCATCTTCAAGCTCTCATTCCTTAACACTCAAGCCAAAACTTCACCACTTGCATATCCAATTCCATATCAATATCCAAGTGTGCTCAAGTATAGAGTGTTAGTTAGATTATGATTCCATCTCCATATTCAAGAATCACAGAAGAGTTGTAAAGCTTCGAGGAAGCTCCCTCTTGGGTTGTGAGAGGAGACACGAGCGAGGCAAGGTTGTTCACGAGGTTCAGAGTTGTAAACAACATTGATCTCAGCCCAGAACGGAGATTGGTTACTGGATCCGTAAGCAAGGCTCGGGGGATCGAGCGAGGCTTGCGAGGACTAGGACCAGGGTGCGGTGTGGTGCCGAACCTCTCTAAACTCCGGTGTCGACAAATTTGTAGTTTGCACTTGTCTCTTCCCTTAATCCTTCAATTAGTATTTTGAATTCTGTAATTATCTAGTGATTAGATGGCCATAGATCCTACCAGTTTAGTCCTTGGTTCGTGTGTCCCGAGCAGTGGAATCACACTTGATATTCTTCACACCTCCTCTGTGAGCAAAAGAAATGCACACATGAAAGGTATAAATCGTTGTACGTTAGTTTTCCTCATTATTGGCATGTGCATGGATCTTGGGTGGTTGATGAATTTAGAAATCGTTTCTATGTTATCTTTCCGTTGTGTTTCATCGTAACCCACAGATATCCCAAACGGATTTTTGGTGTTAGAGATTAAGGTTTGATATTGTGTTTTCGGAGACGTTTTTGTTTATAAATAGAATTTTACATAGCTATCTTGACCTTACTCTTTGCAAAAAGAAAGGGTTCAACTTTTTTTCAACACATTTCCCATTACGGTGCAATTGATACGCAGGAAAATAACATAGAAGTGGATGAATCGGACTTCCAGAACGAATTCTAGTGATTGATTTACAGAAAAAAGTTATGAAGTTTTGGAACTTGAGTTCAAAGAGTTCACAACCTTATAATTTTGTACTTCGCATGACTTTCTCAACTTCCACTCCAAAGTTAAGTCATGGAACTAGAGCTCCAAAAGTTCTTTGACTTCCTCCAAACCAATCACACTTTAGCATAAGATTGGTTTGCAGGAAGTAGTGGAAAATTCAGAACTCGATTTCATGACTTTCCAAGAAATTATGGGAGAAGTTGTTGGAATTGTCTCCGATTTTGACTAAATTTGGAGGCCAAAATTGATGTTTACAAGTCAAGATAAACCCAATGAAGCGTAGAGCAAAGAAACGCAAAGATAAAGGTGAATGATTCGACAATCGGTCGGGCAAGAATTGAGCCCGGAAGTGTTGTTGTCAAGAATTGACCATTGCTGGTCTACCAGAAACGGTCGATCGCTTTGAATTTTGTTTGACCGTTTAGGTGCAATTTTGAATCCAGAGTCTGACGTTCATTATTCGTTCGAACGGTCGACCATTTCTGGGGTTCCTATGATCCGATTTGGAAGCTCTCTTTAGCCTTGTTTTGATTTGTCTTTTGGGACTTCGGTCAGTTGGTTTGTAGACCAACTTGAAGGGCTAACTTGAGTCAATTTTATGAGCCAAATTGGAGTGTCTTTGATCCACATTGGATAGGGTTTAGGGACTTGTATAAAGGTGGAGTTATAACCATTATGTTCTTGGTCCAAAAGAGGGGTAATAAAAGTGGAGGCAAGCTTAGAGAAGAGGAACCCGTCTATGGTTTGGCCTCTTGGCCACCACCTAAGCTTTGGGTTGTATTCTCCACTTGGGTAGGGTTAGCCACCAAATATGAGTGTTTGGTGAGAGATATTTTCGGTAATTGATGAAGAAATCCTAGCGATGGAGAGGCTAAGTTGAGTGATGTGGAGAGAACACATTGTCTCCATCTTTTAACCCTTTGATTGGCTTCCAGTTTGGAGGTAAGATAGTGGAAGGAGACACAAGAAGACTCCTTGAGGATGTAGGTACGCCGAACCTCGTTAAATCCGTGTGTTATGTGGTTTACATGTACGTGGATTGTTTGTGGTTTGTGTGTGTGCTACATAATGTATGTTATCTTGTGATGATTGTGTGTTTGAATGGCTTGGATGACTTGGTGGTTGTATGCTTCGTCGAAGTTTCCGCTCCTTGATTTTGGTTGGTTGGTCAGATTGAACTCAATGTGTTCAATGTTTTGTCTGAGAATTCATTTGTGGGAAATTAGATGGGCTTCACACCCAACAGAAGTCATTTTTAATGTAATTAAATAAGGGTCTGAAACTTACGGAACTTAATTCCAGAATTATTTTACGTTTTCCTGCAAATCAATCACCAAACATTCTAGAAGTCAGTTCCGTCACTCTCAGACTATTTTCCTACAAACTAATTACACTCGTAATCTATAAATGCAATTTCATTTTCAAACCCTTGATTTGCCTGAGGCTAATTATCACTTGGTAAATGTACCTATAACTTCTTGTATTTTATCCACATCATATTGTTTGTCTTATACTAAATTTTTTTCATTATTTTCACTTATTTTTTAGTACAACATTTATTTATTTCCAATTCATTCACAAAATAATAGTAATTTTCTTGTATTTTACTCTACCACATTAATTTTTGCATTGTAATAAATACATGTAATTTCTTGGGTCATCCATAGTTTTACTTTTCGGAGACATTTGCTTAAGTCAAATCCAAGTGATTATATTTTAAATTACATTTTTTTCAATAAGCACGCAGTAATTCGATAAATTTAAAGATTTGGCTATGAAACCATAGCTAAACACGGATCCAAAAACATACAGCCGTTTAAATGAAATACAACGCATTAGGCTCGTGACTAAAAGATAACCAAACTAGCAGCTAACAAAGTGTTTGACCATGTTAGGTTACGCAGCAAAAGAGGCCATGATTTTTGTTTAGTGGGGAAATATAAAGAAAAAAGATGATATATATATATATATATATATATATATATATATATATATATATATATATATATATATATATATATATATTAGAATTAGTCTGGACAAACTTTCATATTTTGAAAACAACACATGATTGTCCCAGTAATTTTACGAAGTAAATCATTTATAATATAAACCACCCAATTGTCTTACAATGATCTTCTATTCGACTGCGCCAACAGTTATTAATAATATTTATTGCCAAAAATGATCTTTCACGGTTGGTTATGCCCCTGCTGAGTAGCTATTCATAATGGAAACCTGCGAATACTTAAATTTTTGCCAAAGAGATAGACTCGCAGCGGATGATTTCCTGCATCTCAAAGTTCAGAATACAGTCTTCCACTTATTTCTTCTTTGCCTCAATGGAAATCAAAACTAACTCCAAATTCCACCAAAACTCAGGTTTCAGATTTCCCACTGCAAATGCGAGGGTTCGAAATTGCACCTATCCGAGGGGGTGGAGCGGAAACCCACCCTGCCCCACGCGGTTTGCACCATAACCTATCGACTTACGCTCCTTTAAGCCCAATTACCTTAATGTTTACAGTGTAAGGCTTCAGGCTATCTTTATCCCATTTACAACCAATTCAACATCAATCAGCTAACCTTGTTTAAGTTTTATAAAGCCTTGGTTAAAGGTGTATTTTATCCAAAGTACCTTTTCATCTAAAGGTCCATTTAGATAAGTTGAGTTTTAACTTTCAAGGTTCAAAACTCAGAGTTTTGAGGTTTGTAAACATGAGTTTCACACTCAAACCTTAAACTTCATGTTTACTTATTTGGGTATTGAATTTGAAATATTAAGTTTTAGTACCCTCTAGGAAAACTCAAACCTCGTGTTCGCTATGTTGAAAGTTGGAGGTTGTGTTTTCTAAATGTTGCAATGATCCAATTTCATTTCCAACTTATAAATATTGTCCCCCTTCACTACTTCCTCTATACTTCTTTCTTCTCAAACAAAAAACATTTCTTTTGGCAAAAAAATGGCAAACTCCAATGTAGTTGTTGGCATTCGTGAGCAGCCGTCAACTTGTATTTACAGTGTCACCATTCGTACGTCGTCAATGTACTAATAAACACAATTTCAATGTTATTATTACAAATGCAGCAACACCTAGCTAAGTAAATTTTATTCAGCGATCAATTGAAATAGTTGGTTAAAAAGGTTAAATTTGGAATTCTTTCAAGATAGGTACATATATATGCATTGCTTTGCATTTAATTTATTTCTTACCAATATGTTTGGTATTTTGTATTCTACGAATATGTATACAAGTTTCTAAACTATAATATCAAAGCAAAAAAATATCATTCAAACTTATATTAGATTGTCATAATTTCAAATTTATCGAAACTCAGAATATAATCTAACGTATCTAAAACAAATACCTGTCACAAGGATTTTGAACATGTAACAAATTCACAAACAACAAGCACGTGTGTCAAACCAAACATCATGTGAGTCACAACAAAATCTTGTCACATAAATAATTAAATATCTCATATATAAAACCATTAAAATAAGTTTAAATACGTTAATGAATTAAAGCTAACAAAACATCCAGCAAGTCAAAAAATTAATTAGAACATGTAAGTAACAAATACATTGACCCAATAGGAAAATCGGAGATATGAAGTGGAAATAAGAAAGTTATCGGGGGCATTTTTAGAATATTTTTTTCGTTTTGCATAACACTAGTCTGAGTTGGTGTTTTGCGAAACTCAAATTAGAAGCTAAAAAATCAACCTAAAATTCAAAAATCAACTTTCAGAAAATTTATTTGGATAATAATAAAAGATGAGGTTTACAAAACTCCAAACATCAAAACTTTGTCGGTCCAAACTAGACCTGGGTAACAGGCTGTGCCGGGTTGACACGTGTTGGGTCGTACCGTGCCGTGTCGGGAAGACACAGTTCGTCGGCCTGGATTCGGTCGGGATGGCACTGCTGGCCGGCCTGGATTTGGTCGGGTCGGCGTGCTAGCCTGGCACTGCCCGCCGACACAGCAGGCCATGCCGGTAAAGAGTCGGGCCAACACGGCCCGTTGCCCAGGTCTAGTCCAAACCAAGGCTTTAAAAATCAAACGAGACGGTTGGACCGGGAACCGATGGTCCTACGACCGGCTTAGCTAAAAAACCGAACATGTCAGCCAACCGGATTGAACCGCTTTGGACCGGGTTGGACCGATTGGTCAGACCGGATATAAAATTATTTCAGATTTCATTTTCCAACATTTTTAGAATCACAAAATATTGAGGAGTTTTTTGCAATTAGTCCAAATACTCTGAAGTTTGCACCCATCCTGCGTAACAAAAATCTAAATAAATATCCACACCAAACCCTAGCTCCTCCGGTGCCGCCCCTCCTCCGGCGCCGCCCCTTGTCACAAAGGCATCTTTTGAAGGTTAGTCTACGATCCCATGGAAGATGTGGATTCAAGATCAATTTGATGTTGTCTTATTTGTGCATCCAATATCTTTTGACATCAACTTATTTGTGCATGGACGTATTTGTGTGCTTCAAACCGGTTTTTATTTGTGTTTTAAACCACCTCATATCATTGATCATCCAATATCTTTTGACATGAACTTATTTGTGTTTTATATCATTTACTATTTTTAACATTTGGTTACTTTGGTATGTATATTTTAATTTTTAAATGATTTCAAAGAAATCAGTTCAAACCGGTCCAACCGTTAATATTTATTCGGTCTGGTCCAACTTCGGTTCTGAAAAAAGCTAACGTCATGCTGACATCATCACTGGTCCGACCGTGGTTGGACCACGTTGAACCAAAACCAAAACCAAAGCTTTACCGGTACGATGATTGGTTCGGTTTTTAAAACCTTGGTCCAAACACACCTTCCAAGGGTGAAGAATAAAGTACATGTGCATTTAGGGGTGGTGCAAGAAATTGAGACCATAGGTCAAAATTTGCAAGGCCGTACCAAAAATAATTGAGAATTAGTCAGTCTCCCTGTGGAGTATGATTAGGTTTTAAGTGGTTAAATAAACACTCATTTACTAGATTGATATGAGTAAATCTCGCCGACCAATCCTATGATATTCACGCATAGGTGGGGTCAAAATCTAAACTGAAAATATATTATAAGGTCGTTGACTGGGCCATTGACTTTTTCTGACCTTAAAAAGAATATCAAATGTCACATTTACCTTTGTTTATTTTCTCCTAATTACAAATCATATCCTTCTTTTTCCCAACATCCATATTTCTCGCAACTCTCACACCAAGTATATTTCTCCCATAGATCCAAAAACCTCACTCAACCATCGTACTTAATACAGTAGAATATTAAGATCAATTTTCATTATGTAAGTTTTATTTTGGTATCTTTTTTTTCAGTTTTAACACAAAATGGACCAAACGAATTGACTTGTTTTCAACAAACAAGCTGAACGCCTCGGTCGGTGTCAACCAAACATTCTTTGTCGTTTTCACCGAACGAGCTGGTTTGTTTCCACCAAAGGAGTTGAGTCATTTTCCCAAACAACCTGGGTCGTTTTCACCAAATTCGGGACTTTCTCGTCCAACTCGGGACGTTTTCCAAAACAACTTGAGTCGTTTTCACCAGTCCAACTCGGGACACACCAGTCATGCTTGGGACGCACTCGTCCTGCACGTGACACATGACTTGTTTTACCAAACTCGGGAAGAACTCGTCCAACTCGAGACGTTTTCCTAAACAACCTGGATCGTTTTCACCAGTCCAACTCATGATGCACCAGTCCTGCTTGGAAATTCAGACCAATCTTCTATTTTTCTAATGACGCTGGATGAGCTCGATGGATGTTCAATAGGAACGCGATTGTTGCACTCGATAGACTTGATTCCTTTTTCATGTGAGCTCGACAACAGTTTGTTGAGTTTCTTTTAACTTAACGACCTAGGTCGTTTTCCCCAAACAAGCTTGATGGGCTTGAGAATGAGTTTGATGGGAATACAATTGTTGCACTAACGAGCTGGGCCGTTTTCACAAAATGAATCCGACGGTGGAATCTGGCGAGACCGAGAGGGGGATCGTGCGGCCGCTGAACTTGATTTGGACTTTGATTTGGGATGGAGATGGAACGGAGGAACTTCCGGTTTCTTCTCTCGACGCCATCGCCGTCGTCGTCGAGCGAGTGCTCCGGCTTTTACTGGGGGTCTGTAGAAGGGATGATGGATTGATGGGAGTTCGGCCGTATTCGGGTCGGGTAACGGGTACGCGGGTGGCTTCATGGATCCGTGTTGTGGATCCCCCGCCTTTGACTTTTTAGATATTTGCACGACGTCCTTTGTTTTGATCGGATTTCAACTTGCAGAATTAATATCCTCGAATTTGAATTATGTTACCAAGTATAACCCAACCCGTATTCTATTTTGACCCTGACTGTTTAATCTAATGGTATGGATTGAAAGTGCTGTGCACATATGCGCCACCGGGGGTAGGACTTTGCCTAGTAAACGTATACCAACTGTGATTTTGCTCTCCCTGGATTTTGAATTTTCAGGTAGTTAATGTTTTCTGGAGTTTGGATTTTTCGTAGTTAAGTATACTCGTATTAGATTTTTGAACCCTTTAGACTCAAATTGTGCTCCCTTATTTGAAATCTTAGGGCCGCTCTTGATTGAAAGCATAATTTATTATTTTTAGATTATGTGAGTTAATTGTACCCGTCATTTTTATTCAGTAATCCATCTTCTCAAAATAGCTACTTGTAACTTATGGTAACTTGCCAGCTAATGAGTGAAGTGGTGATAGATATGATTTAAAACCACAGTAACTGGTCATATAGAAGGAAATTCAAGAAACAATTACCTACAATTAAAATAACCACGAGTGCATGAGACGTGTTAGCTTTGGCATCAGATTGATTGTTGACCCCAACGAATATATCCCCCTAAAAAATGCAATTTATACTTGATAGCATATGCTGATCCCCAGGCCCGGCCCAATAGCAGGATCAGGGTGAGCTCCTGCTCCGGGTCTCATACTGGGCCTCATTTTGAAGGGGCCTCATAGGAACGCGATTGTTGCACTCGATAGACTTGATTCCTTTTTCATGTGAGCTCGACAACAGTTTGTTGAGTTTCTTTTAACTTAACGACCTAGGTCGTTTTCCCCAAACAAGCTTGATGGGCTCGAGAATGAGTTTGATGGGAATACAATTGTTGCACTAACGAGCTGGGCCGTTTTCACAAAATGAATTGGGTCGTTTTCACCAACGAGCTGGGTCATTTTCACCAAACGAGATGGGTCGTTTTCATTAAACGAGATGCCTTGTTTTCACCATTCCTATGAAGCTCAATATGAGTTTGATAGGAACGCTATTGTTAGGCTCAATTACTTTTGCAAGTGAGCTCGATAGGACTAGACGGAGTATTTTGTAGAGTGGATTAAATTGATGGAATTCAGACCAATCATTTGTGTTTTTAATGAAGCTCGATGAGCTCGATGGATGTTCGATAGGAACGTTATTGTTGTGCTCGATAGACTCGATTCCTTTTTCATGTGAGCTTGACAACAGTTTGTTGAGTTTGTTTTAACTTAACAACCTGGGTCATTTTCACCAAACTAGTTTGATGAGCTCGATATGAGTTTGATAGGAACGCGATTGTTGTACTCGATGGGCTCGATTACTTTTGCAAGTGAGCTCGATAGGATTAGACAAAGTATTTTGTGGAGTTGATTGAATTGATGGAATTCAGACAAATCTTCTGTGTTTTTAATGAAGCTCGATGAGCTCGATGGATGTTCGATAGGAACGTGATTGTTGTGCTGCATAGACTCGATTCCTTTTTCATGTGAGCTTGACAACAGTTTGTTTTAACTTTACTACCTGGGTCGTTCTCACCAAACAAGCTCAATGTGACTTCGATAGGAACGCAATTGTTGTGCTCGATAGACTCATATATGGTGTGGAAGACGTTCTACAAAATGAGCTGGGTCATTCTTAGGCATGGCAATCGTGTACTTTCGTGTCGTGTAATTTTGTGTATATTAGAAATTTTCGGTGGACACAAACTCGACACGGTTATATTTCGTGTCTCGTTTTGGAGACATGAACACGACACGGTTGTAACCGTGTCAACACGACACGATTTGTACACGAAATATTTTTCGTGTACATATCGTGTACCGACGACAACACACTACACGATATAGGATTATACACGAAGTTACCTGATTAGTAGCATATCATGCATCATATTCATGCTATATATCATTTATTTTACACTAATATTGTGTTACTCAAGTTGTTGTTTGTAGTGTTTCAGGTGTTAGGTAATAAAGAAGAGGAAGGGAGCAAAAAGGACCTAAATATAACAAGTGTGGACTGATTTGGAAGGTTTTGGACCTATTTGTAATGCACAAGGATTGGATCGCAAATCAGGAAGGACCCAAGTGCAAACCCCAAGGGACCTGATTGTGAAGTGCAAAATATGGTGACACATGACTTGAATCAGATCAGTATTTTGCCAATTAAACTCAAAGTGATTCGAGTCAGCATACTAGGACTTCACCCCACGTGTCGAATGAAGCAATAAAGCGGGACACAAATTTTCAACCCGATCGGATCCATTTGATCCGCCACTGGCGGATCAAAATGGTCCAAATGGTCTCCAATTTTTGTTACGGTTTGGGTTGTCAGGTCAGAGCATTCCTGGACTATCAGATGTGATTTAGAATCGTCCGATTATTCCCAGATTAATCGTAACCATGTATTAGTCTATATATATCATTGTAATCCCTCTTCTTCTTGCTTCTCCAATAGTTTTAAGTTTTGTTTTGCTACTGATTAGTGTAATTGGAGGAGAAGAAGCATACTTTGTAATTTTTTCATTTCAATCAAGTGTGTGTTTTATTCTTTAAATACATGTCTTTTACTTTGATGCAGTTTCTTTGATGTTATTTGTTTAATCTTATTTTTAGTCATTTCAATTATGGGTTCATGTTATTTTTATGTTTTCTTTAGTGTAAAGATAAGTAGAGAGTAGTCCATCCCCATTGGTAGTTTTATTGATCGTTTTTCTGATTTCCCACACATTGTAGTTTAATTTTTGATCATATCTCTCTTCTTCTCCCCACTCGAGTATCATGAATCCAACTCACACGCGCTCCTTGTTGATCGACTCGTACTTGTCACCGCTTCAACGTGGTCGTGGACTTGCGGTAATTTTAACTGATTCAATCATTACCCGAAACCTGAACACGATGTATACGAAAATACACGATTTTCCTAAAATTGGATGATTGTTAATTGGGTATTTGGGTAGCTTGGTATTTGGGAAATTTAATAATTAGGTAATCCGTAATCGGATAATCGGCTTTCATGTACTTCCATGTACTTTCGGGCACCCAACTAGTCAGACATGAACACAACACGAAAACAATTTCGTGTACCGACTACACGACACGAAATTAGTAAACTCAGACACAAATTTTTGTGTCGTGTTTCGTGTCAAATTGTCAGGCCTAGTCGTTTTATCAAACGAGTTAGATCGTTTTTCCACAAAAAACAAAGCTAGGACGCAACAATCTCGTACGGAACGCACCAAATTTGTTGGTCGTTCTTCCAAACGGGCTGGGTTGTTTTTCCACAAAACAAAGTTGTGATAGAGCAGTCCCCCACAGGACATGTCAAACGAGTTAGGTCGTTCTTCCAAACGAACTGTGTTGTTTTTTGCCCCAAACAAACTAGGTGTGGAGAAATATAAACTCGATGGATTTGATGCACTCAATATGTACATGATATGAATTCGATAGTTTAGATTTTTTTTTAAAAGCGTGAATTTTCAACACAAGATTTTTGAGAAAATTTATTACGAGCAGAAACGGTGGTCAAAGTGATGAGATTGTCGACATTGTGGAATGTTTGAGATTTGGTGTAGAAATGGACAAGATTTGGTAGGTTTATTGCCAACGTGAGATTATGGTGATAGGGTAGGGCTACTTTGGGATAAAATTCAGAATATATTAAAATATATTAAACTTTTGACTTTAAAAACAACTTGTATAAGATTTGGTTTTCCTAAATTGGTCATTTAATATATTCTCCCAAATCTAAAATAACGAAAAATCCAGAAAATTGAAATTCTGAAAAGTCTTACAAAAAATGAGAAAATGCCAAAATCTAAAGAAATTGTCCGCGACCCTGTTCAATATGTAACACCCGTCACCGGCCACGTAAAAGTTCTTTTTATCATGTACAGGTTGACGAATTTGCAACATACATTTCATCTTCAGTGGCTCTAGATCACAGCTAAACCTTTTACAATATACACATGGTTCATATGCATGACACAGCAGCTTCACATGTGGATCCGCCTTAGTTTGTTAATCAATCTCCGAGTGGACGTAATCTACATAAACGAACTTACTTTGGAGTTCGTGCAACATATAAGCTAAGCCGGCGCAAACAACTGCAGCTGCTGCTAGGAGAAGACGAGAACCGATCTCTGCTGGCAAACCAACGGAAGCACAGAAAACAACAGCTGCTCCTATGAACAATTTCTCACCTGTCTGAAAAGCTTCATAAGCTTTTCTACATGATGAGCAAACCAGGGTATGCTGCTCAAATCTGTCTAACATCTGCAAAACTTAAACATATCAGAAGAGCTTCAAAAAATCCAAAATATGACCAACAAAATAAAACCAAGAAAGAAGGTAACAACTACCAACAACAATAAACTCATGCGCAGGTACAGAAATAAGACCTATTACCTGGCGCTTTGATAGAACAGTCGAAGGCAAAGGCTGTTGGCTTGTGGAACCAAACCACTGAGGTTGGCTCTTGCCATGGCGCCTAAACCAATTTCGAAAAGCCAAAACTAAGCGATCTGCCTGAGTGGGGGTGAACGTGAGTTTTGTGTACTGCTGATTCACATCAAGAGAGTCCTCTATGGCTTTAGAGAGAAATATCTTCTCTTGCCCTTGAAGGACAATCATGTCACCATCGTAAACCAAATTGGAGATCCAATGCTCATACCAACGAGGTACCACCTACATTTTTAGGATAGAATTACACTGAATAAGAAACTTCATTATGCCATACATGCAAGCTTTTAATTAGTTGTGATCTTATATAGTGATTAAAAACCATAATATGATGCCCAAAACGTATTAAAAGATTCCAATCCCTAAACATTTCATGTAAACGAGGTTCAACATTAAGGTTTTAAGCGTACACAAAAATCTGTGCAAAACAAACTATATCATCAGAATCTGTTTCAAGAACCCAAAACTGAAAGGGAAAAAAATGCACCTGCCACCAAGCTTTGCCAGGTACTGTGAACTGGAAAAAGTTCCTGGCACTGCACACGATTGAGCGGGTCTTTCCTGGGGCCATTGGAATGTTGAAGGAACAAATCCAAATAACCCATTTCTGGTCTCCAAGTAAAGGTAGCTTAGTGTTGATCTCTATCCTGAAGCAATATGCCTTTATGAGAATACATAATTGCAATATATTATATCACAAATAGGAAAGTGAATGAGTTGGAAATTTTTGTTACAAAAAAGAGGGAAATTAGCAAACTGCACTATGACAGCTAAGAGATGGCACATACACGGTCATCCGAGTTTGAGCATGCACAACTAGAAAATGGACTAGCAGAGAACTCAAAAAAAAATCGTGCTTTATGCCTACCATTATTTTTTTGGTAAATAGTTAGTTCATAAAGACGCGGCATAACACAATTTTAATATTTATGTAGGTGAACGGAGGAAGACTTTCCTGATAGACCAAGAAAAATCAGCTTCACTGACAATTGAAGCAGAAATTGTGGAGTTTCGGGTTTGTTTGTGAAAGGGAATATATAAAAGTTCTGGACATGAACCATTTTAACTAGTTGATATTGAACAGATATCTCGTAATAGGAGTTGTGAATCAGCGATATGTCAAATTTGATCACCTAGTGTAACCAAGAAGGATGACAATTTACCAGGTAAGTCCGACAACAGCAATATTCCAATAGTGATAGTGAAAACTCACTTGTTCATATTATAACAAGGTGCAACAAATTTTGAATAAATGGAAGGACTTCCTGCACTTGATGCAGCAAATCCCCAAGCACCACTTTCTTCCATCTTAAAAGGCAAAGGCTTGGCTCGATCTCTTCTCCCAGTAACCTGCATGGCAACAATTTAATCTATAAATATTTTATCAATCGATAAATATTTATAAAATATAGATATTCTGAACTCAGAATCCCAAAGGTTGTAAACATGTAAATCTGAAAAGATTGATAATGATTTAAGAACATGTATACGTATCATTTTTTCAAATCCTTGAGCCAATGATGCTAAACCAACCTCAAAGGAATAAAAAAATCATGTCTCTCTGTGGATCAACTCCTCTAATTGTAAACCATCATTTATGAACCAAATTGACGGAAATTTTGCATATTTGACGCCATTGGTGGCAATATTTCATATTTTAGAAATGAAATAATCTCGAGTCTTAAATCTTGACTCAGTTGCATGCAAATGCAACCTCAAAGCTCCCATACCTCCAAAATTTTCAAAATTATAGTGTGAAGACAGGTATAGAAGAAAGAAACTATAATTATTCCTCCTACTTCAATCTATATTGACTTTTTCAAGTACATGATACTACAGATGTAGACATCCATCAGCATCTTGTATTATCTGCAGCATCTAGTACCTTGCTGACCAGGTCAAATTTATATTCTACATTATGCATAACATCCATATTTCTTAAACCAAAATGCAGATATAAATTATTGTTTTCCCATTTGAACATTACCTTATGTCAATTTCCACTGTGTTAAAGATTAAGTTATTTTTTGGCATTTGAAGCATCATGGACTATATCAAATGGTTTTTTAAATGATCTGCATTTCTTATTTATTGTGGAATCGCAGATGGTCAGTTGCATTTGCATCATTTGGGTCAATCGGAAACAACCTCATTGTTTTACAGTGGTAGGGTTGCGTACATCCGACCCCCCTTACCTCGCTTAGGCGGGAACCTCTTCTAAGGCACTGGGGTTATGTTGATATTGTTGAACATTACCTTATGGTGCGCAAAGTCAATATGTGAAGGATCTGAGACATTCTCCACGAGTGTGTCGTAACCGTAGTACAAGTCCCTTTGTATTGTAACCGTTGCGAAATTGGGATCATTGAAGTCATCTGGCAACCTAGACAAAACGCAAATCACAACAACAAAAAATATATTATAATAAACAATAAAAATATAATATTTCCACCATAAAGGAAAACAACCAAGACAAGTATAGATACTCACGTAAGAGGTTGTGTAGACCTAGCTTTCTCCCACTCTTTCTCATCAGGCCACACAAAAAGGAGGCCCTGAGAAACCAAAGTAGGCAGCTTGATGGAACATGCCCTGGGTGAATTCACAGCCCGGGCTTCAGGCCCTTCAGCTGCTGCCTGTGGGATCCTCCTACACGATCCATCTCCGTCAAACGACCAACCATGGTAGGAACACTGCAGCCAACCGTCCTCATCTATCCTTCCCTCCTGCAACCAAAATCCCAAACCCCTTCAAACCAAACCTCACATTTCAAATCAAACAAAACGTAACCCTTCACCCTCGTCAAAACCCTAAGTCCAAACCAATTCTCATCAAACCGAAACCTTATGTCTCAGTCAAAACAGAATCGCTACTCAAATTAAACCAAACCCCATTTAATATCAAAACACTGACTCTAATTAAACAAGAACTCAAGATAATATCTTTCATCGAACCAAACCATCAATTAACATCAGACCAAGACCCCAATTCATATCAAACCTAAATCCCCAATCTCACAGGAGCAAAATCTCATTTTACATTAAACCGGAACTCCAACCCACTCCAGCTCGAAACCCAAACCCATGTCCAATTCAAACCTCATTTGAAAGACTTGAAAAACCCAACTCTAAATCAGCTTTCCCTTAGTATTTTTCATTTTTTTCTGCTCTCTTTTATTAATCTAATCTTTTTTACAGATAAATAAGCCAACTTCAACAGGCCAGGAGCATATCAACAAGTAGGCAAGCATCAGCAAGGGCCCAAACATGCCAAAATAAAGTTCTTTTTCTGCTCCCAAACTTAACAAGTATCACTATACAATTTTACATAAAAATGTCAGCTTCTTTAAACACTTGAATAGTCATCAGATCATTTAAATTGGACAGATCTACCAAAACAAACCCTTAATTCCACAAAACCACCAATTCACCAAAAGATTAATTTTTTACAGAAAGCAGTGCAAGCTGGTGCGACACTTATTGTAAAACACAACCCAATCACCCGAGGAGGGTTCTTCAAGAGAACAACTCTAAACCCAAACTCACATCAAAATTCAAATACAAACCAAATTTCACATCAAATGCAAAACCCAATTCAAATAGCCTCAAAATTCCAACTTTAGCGACCTAGGGGCATATTAAAAAATGAACAAGCTCATCACATCCCCATGCTAATTACCTACTAAAGGTTTCAAACCAATCATTGGTTGGATCTTGGATGTCTATATTACTGGGAGGAATGAACACCAAGCTAACATATATCCCACTTAATTCCAACAAACCACCGAAAAGATCGAATCTTTATCGGAAGTGGCACAAGCCGGTGTGAACAGACAACGTCAAACCCGACCCAATGACCCAAACTGACATCAAACAGTCAAAACACAAACCAAACTTCAAACTCACATCAAACCGAAAACTTCCAACTTTTTCCATAAAAAAAACAGAATCTTTACCGAAAGCGGCGCAAGCCGGTGCGGGCACTTATCGTCGAAGGCTACCCACTCCCCGGACTTGGGATCCTTCCAGAGGACGATATCCCGATTGAGCAGCTGGAAAGGAGTGGGCTTGGTGGGGTCGAGGTCCTCGACGAGGGCGACGGGGTACCAGTGGTCCCTCCACGAGAACGACGACGAGGGCTCTTCGTCCTCGGGGTCGTCCACCGGGGACGGCGCCGGTGCGGTGGAGACGCCGACGGGGAGGGGACGGAGACGGGGGAGGGGACGGGAGGAGAAAAGGGAGAAGCGGTTAGGGTTAGGGTTTGGGAGGAGTTTGGTGGTGGAGTGGGAAGTGAAGAGGAGGAGGGATGGGGAGAGTGATGATGATGCCATTCCAGGATTAACGACTTGGGTTTCGAGATTGTTATTATTATTTATACTATATTGTATTGACTTTTTTTTAATTTTTTCAATAATAATGCTTTTTAATTATTGGTGGGGTTAATTTTAAGTATGACGTGTAATTGTTACATTCAACTGCTACGGATTATTACGGGAGTGAGACTAAAATTGAATTTGCGACTTCTTTCCACCGTATGTACATGAATCAGTTGGGATACACATTGAATGTTTTAAAATAATAATATCGTAATTGTTGCTACTTTGTGTAGAATATTATTTGCAAAGAGACCCCTCCGAAGACCACTTTGCTACTTTACGCGTCAATATTTAAAGGATGAACCACACTTATTATAATTTGTTATTCGACACGTACAAATGTAAATTGTACTAAGGGATATTTGAGATGTTATTGTGGTTGACACCGATGAAATGGAGCTAATAAGTTTGAAAATTTAAAGAATACGGAAAGTAGGGTATTTAAACTTGGAGGTATACTTTGAGAACTTGTTTGAATTTGCTACTTAGCATTTGACTTGGACCGGAAGATAAGAACTTCTGATTGGGGTTTAGTAATGTATGGTTGTGAGAGGTTGGTTAGTCGGTGAAGAAACTGAACATATGACGTGAAGGAACTTCTGAACGCATGACAAGTTTCCTCCCACTTCTCAAATCGGTGGGCGATAAAACTTATTTGGAAGATTAAACAATTGGAGTCAGTGTAATTACATAGTTAATTCTAGTTTGTCCTCGTTTCAAGTTTTGTTGGTCGTCTTTAGGGGTTAGCATCCAGATCGGACCAGATTTTTATCCGGAGTCCAGACCGAAGACCGAACCGGACCAGATGCTCGCGGACCGAATCAGACCGGAATGTTTGGGGTCAAAAACCGATTTGGTTCAAAAACGTCAATATTTGGGTCAAAAACCGATTTTTTTAAATAAAAAACAAAAAAAAATCGAACCGGACCGGACCGAAATTTTAAAATTTTGTCGGACCGAAACCCGGACCGGACCGGGTCGTACCAAATCTTCCCGGACCGAACCCGGACCGGTCCGGGTTTTGCTCTGCCCTAGTCGCCTTAATTAAGATTGTATTGGACTTCAAAGCACAGCATCTAAATAGGCCCGTGGTGACTAGGGCCCACCTTAGGCCCAATAGGCCCGTGGGCTCCACTTTGTCATGAGTTTTTTTTTCCTTTTATAATCCCATTGCTTGATAATTTAATAGGTTTACTAATAATCAGCTTTAAAAAACCTTTACTCACAAGGTCCCCTTCCAAACACTATAATACTACAAAATATAATCAGACGGACTATTACATCATACATCGTTGGTGAGTTGAATTCTGAACCTAATTAGCAAAAATGACCCAACAAAAAATCAAAACACCGTTGTCAAATCCATGCTACTTACAACGAATAATCATTATAAACGATACAACTCAATTAGTATAAGTGATCAGACAAAAATCAAAACATTGTTGCCAAATCCATGCTACCTACAACGAATAATCACTATAAGCGATACTAAAACTCAAGTAGCATAAGTGACCCGACGAAAAATTAGAACACCGCTGCTTTTATTTATCCATGATACTTACAATAATAGTTAGCTCAAGCAATACTAGCACCCAATAAACGTAAGTGACCCGACAATAAAGTATAATATTGTCGTTAAATCCATGCTACTTACAACGAATAACTAATTCAAATTATTGCAGAATCCAATTAGCATACGTGATCCGACAATGAATCACAACACCGCATAAAATACTGGAAAATCATTGTGTGAAATTATAAAGTCATGATGTTAATTTATCAAGTCCCCGGAATTGATTTCACTACTAACCAACTTAAAAAAATGATAATCTTAAAAATGATCGAACATGCACCTTGAACTCAAATATATGTTTACATTTTTCGTAATCGTTTTATAGTTCTCTAAATACGAGATTAACAAAAATGAGGTGGAAGATTTGAAATGTAATTGAAAAGAGATAGAAGGGTTGAACTCTAAAATTCTCGAAACCATAAATTAATAAATAAGTTGAGTGAAACCACCACCCAATCAAGCGTTGTCACGTGTTAGAGCGTCCAAAAACATCCAAGAACATTTCCAATTTGCGAATTCAAAATGCAAGCCTATACACAACCTACCACTAACCCAGCAACTGTATCTTCATATCCCTTAATCGTGTAATGTAGTAATTTGGTTGTAATCAATAAGCCAAATGCTGAGAAACATATATGATCCCCCCCAAATTTCCTCCCCCCATCCAAATTGTTTCTCCAAATTATCCTTTCGGCTTTTCCATACGCGGTCAAAGCACACTCGCCTGCTTGCACGACTCGATCTCCGACTAGTAGAGCTCTTTGGTGCTGTAACAAATGACATCACCAACCACGACCAGGGTAATCCAGATATTTAACTTAATTTCCTCTCACTTGAGCATTTAACTATAAAGTCCCCTCCACCCAACACTTTTTTACCAAATCAAACGCCAAAATCAGTAACCCGTTTCTTGTTTCTTTTAGGTTCCATGTTCACACACCCCGATCCATGCCCATGATGAAAAAGATCCTAATGTTAACTCCGCCATCGAGCATCAACTATATATATTATGTAAAGCTTTTCCTGAGTTGTGCAATCATCACGCATCTCGTAGGAGAATTAGTGGAAGCCCTAATCAAAATTGAGATTGAGTATGTCATGGCTGCGAAATATGGAAATTTGGTTCAAAATTATTGCGATGCGAGTCAAAAGAATAAGATGTCAAGTTTCAGTCTAAATGTTGTTAGTTCGGATGGAAGAGATCTAGAGGAAGTGTGCTGAGATATGGATCGGATATAGGTATAACCATATTCATATCCGCATGAAATTTACGGATTTGGATACGGATACGGATTGTTTGCGGATATGAAAAGTCTATATCCGTTCAGATATTTGACGGATTTGGAGCGGATACGGATAATATCCACATCCGTAAACATAATTCCTAACCTTTTAACAATTTTCATTTTCACTTAAACAAATTTTATACATGACTTCACCTTTATAACTTTATTTGGTTTCAAATATGGATACGGATGTTGAAATACGGATATCTAGTTCCAAAGCGGATATTATTCGGATCAGATACAACAATATCCATATTCACCTCTCAAGTTTCGGATACGAATACAGTTTTACGGACGCAGACAGATTCTCGGATTTCGGACATCCACTGGCACTTTAGGGTTAGTAATTTAGAATAGTTTATATAGTTTGGTAATTTATAGAAAAAATACCTAACTTATATATATATATATCATTAATTTAAAGAATAGCTATATATATAATACATATACGAATACGGATGTTGTACTATGGATATTCAATCCCAGATCGGATATTATACGGATTAGATGTACCAATAACTATATCCGCTCCATGACTTTACGGATCGGATACGAATACAGTCTTTCGGATATTTTTTTCTCGGATCAAATGTCCAAATTCGAATACGGATACGGATGGATGCTCGGATATTCGAATATCCATTGACACTCCTATTTCTCAGTTTGGAAACTAGAAACCCAGAGAAGGGTGGCCATGACCCCACTCGTTCGGATAAATATTTCAAAAAGTTTGTAGTTGTTCTTGTAGCTAGTAACCTACTGAGTTTATAGTGCCAAGTGTTTGGCTTAGGTTTGATGTTGCTAGTTAGTGTTTGGGTTTGTTACTAAATTGTGTTTGGTTTGTTGCTAGTAAGTGTGTTTATGTTGGTTGCTTTTAGTTGTGGTGCCTAGGTAGTAGAGTTTTTAATAGATACTAAGCAGATATGTTGTAATTTTGAGTTATTCTCGTTTTATTAATTATAATTAGTGTGTAAAAGATCCAAATTAAGTGGAGTATGTCGCTTGTTGAACGAGCTCGACTCACTTGGAATGCAAACCCAAAAACCGGTCAAACCGAGCCGAGCTGAGCCAACACACATCTTAAACAACAACGCACAAGTAGATCAAAGCTTGGTTAAATATGTAGACAACTAACATGCAATTAACCAAAAGCATTTCCTTCGACAATATAAATTTCAAATTACACTTATAGCACATTAGCACACAACAAATATAACACATATACAACACCTGTAACAAAACAATATAAGCTACAATAACAAAACACCTTCAAACACACACGTGTGACATAACCAGTAATGGATAACTAGTTTATAGTCAAAGCTACGTATGTACTAAAATACAGTAAACTTGCAGTAAAGCTACGTATGTCAAATGGAGTTGTGGGTTTTAAACAGCCTACATGGCTGTTTGTGCCCAAATGGAACCATTGGATGTAAATCTAATGGTCCGTATTCCATATGGCACGGTCCTTCAATATTCTTTACACATGTACTTTTCTGATGTGTGGGTGGTGAATTGCATTCTACCCCTATCGTTTCTTTCTATTTCGTTTCTTATCTTCATTTGTCTAAAGGGTGTCATAGTTTTCAACAAGTTCAACCAAAGGGTGTCATAGTTTGTTCAAACATGTTGATTTGTACAAACCAAATCAAATAAGCGTTCATCTAATAAAAATGTAATTGGAGATTCAATAAGTCTAACCCAAATCCCTTTGTATAAAGTATAAACTCAACTCACAACAGATACTAATACACATAAGGTTTTTCCGACAGATACATCCGTTTAAGAAAAATCAGATCGAGCTGGCAGTTGAACTGGTTTCGACGGGGAACTGAAGAAAAGTTCATCAGTTCACCTAAAACATCGGTTTGGTCACTCGATTAAACCACGATTTCACATCTTTAAATTAAATATTAAAGTGCCAAGGGAATAGATTTTTCATTTGGATAATTCTATTGACAATTCGAAATTCACATTTCAATACACTTTTACTGAAAAGTTTTCGATTGCTTGACTCAAGCTAACTTTTCATCACTAAATATGTTGATATAACTCTCCTCCAATGCATGATATACATGTCCTCGTTGATTTGTTTGTTTCTTCAATGTTGAAGTAAAACTTTTTTTCTTTTCTATTCTAGGCATTGCAAATGTATTATGTTACTAATCAAATATATTGAATCAACAAAAGATGTGATGATATTTTTTGTAGTGTGGTTATTAGTTGTATGAGTAATTTGAATTTTAGATATTTCAATTAACATAACAATTTCTGGTGGATGTGTTTTTGTGAGTATAAAACCAACAAAGAAAAATGAAAAATCGATTAAAACTAGTTTCTCACACATGCTTTTACGTGATATTTTGATTACAAAAGCTTAAAGATTAAATTGCAAACTTTGCAATAGAATACTTACTAAACATGCCACTCACGGATAGCTGGTTGTAGAAGCTTCTACAAGCACATGAACCTCTATATATATACATACAAGAATTATTTAGTGAGCCCGGAACTTAATTTCCTATTTTAAGCCCCAACTATATATATATATATACACACACACACATAGATACATGAATTATCTAGTGAGCTCGGAACTTAATTTCCTATTTTAAGCCCTCACCACTCATTTGAAATTGTAAAATAGATTAAGAGGAAAGTAATTATGCTAATAAAATGTGAGATTAACCGTAAATAAGATCCAATTGTGAGATTGTAAGGAGCTTAAAATAAATCAGATAAGCTCTGGGCTCACTAGAGTTTGGCCTTATATATATATATGTATTTATATATGGTCAAGCTCTAGTGAGCTCAAGGCTTAACAAATTTAGTTTAAGCCCCCTACAATCTCACCATTGGATCTTATTTACAGTTAATCTCATCATTCATTAGCATAACCATTTTTTTCTTAATCTACCTTACATTTTGAAATGAGTGGGGGATATTGTGGGGGCTTAATTTAGAAAAATTAAGCCTAGGGCTCACTAGAGAATTCCTGTATATATATATATAGAGCTCAGAGCTCATTTAAGCTTCAGTGAGCCACCTAAACATCCACCATCAAAATCAAATCCAACCATTGATATTAAATCTTTTTACAATTACTTAAGAAAGGGTACAATCGGAATTTAACAAAACTTACAAAATTCTCTCAAAACCCTCACCCTACACAAAATCCTCTCCCCCCACCTCTCACCCCACCTCCCACGCACCAAACCCTCTCATCGCCATCGAAGGAAACCCCCGACGGACCAAACCCCCACACGGCTCACAAAAAATCCCCACCTTGTCGTCCCCAAACGCCAACGCCATCGTCATTGACCTAAACCCCCAACATCATTGTCGTCCTCAATCCTTGAACTCCATCCCTCATCCCCAAAACGAAATGGAGGAATCACGTGGTAGAGTGAGCGGACAAACCCCCAACGCCATTGACTGGTATGATTTTTTATTTCTCTTTTGGGGTTGGGGTTAAGTTTGCAGTTTGGGGTTAAGGTCTGAATTTCCAAATTCTTGGCTGATTTTGGACATGGATGTTACCACATTGTGCATTAAAATGGAATACAAAATGATAGTGTGATTGTAAGTTCTACCGTTAACTATGGAAGAATGTTTTGTGTTCGGCTCAGGAATTTAGGATAAGACCTTTCAGTACACACATTTGAGTTGTTTCTCATTTTTTGATTCCATGCTCTAAAACAAGGAGGAACATGATCAGAGAATAGTTTTGAATTTGGTTTATGTCTCTTTTGGATAGCAAAATTAATTTGAGTGTAGGACAACTACATCTGAAATTAATGGAAGCAAAAAAATAAATGTTTTTTTGGTTATCCTAACCATATGCTTCTTATGTAAATTTTCAAAAAAAAATTCCCAGCTAGTGAAATGCAAGTTAACTTTAACTATACTCAACAATTTTTCTGATTTGCATATGTTGCTAAAGAAGAATGTTTTTGCTGATGTAGTTATTTTTTATTGACATGGTAACTATTTGGAAGAGACCATGAAGATGAGAACCTTTTTGAGTAATTTCAAGGAAATCATGGTCTTCATCCCTCCTACCGTTCTTGGTGTTAGAGATCACGTTTTTAACGGGAGGTTATGCGAGCACGTTCTTTTCAAATTAAAAAATCTACTCAAACACTACTTGCTCCCTTCAAAAAAGTTATTTCATCTCATCGAGCATAGCTGTTTTCTCCTTGGAGTGTGTCTTCGTTGACTTGGTTCATGTCTAACCAAGAAACAAGCTTTGTTACGGTGGGTCAACGTGTGCTGGCGTATACACTCTAAAGTAACTACAATTCTTTTATATAGCTACATGTCTCTATCGCATCCTTTCCTTTATCTTTTCGTAATAATCTCATTCTAAAAGCTCAAACCATTATTCTCATTTAATTGTTATAATAATGTAAGAGATTGTCATTTGAATAGTTTTGCGAAAGCGAATCAGCTTATTGAAAAAGTTAATTTCCGTTCTGCATGTTTAAGGATGCATTTATAATGTTATTATTGTGGGATCGTGTGGGTTTATGGGTCCACAATTAATGTTAATCACCTAATTACCTACTTGTTTAAGCAATCAAATAAATGCAGCGGAATTTAAACTAAAGCAAGCAAGTGTAGGAATATGCAAACCACAAATCGACTCGGCGTTTTTATAGAGGTTCGGCACCCCACCCGGGTCCTAATCCTCTCTTGAAAGCTCCGCTCGGATCACCGAGCTCCGCTCACGACTTCACTAACCACTCCCCGTTCCGGGCCGGGAGAGAACGCCTTTACAACCGTCAAACTCGCGAACAACCCTCGCCGAGCTTGGAATCCTCTTCTCAAAATCCGAGAAGGATGCTTCGGGCTTTCACCGGAGCCTTTACTCTTTTGACAACAAATGAGAACTTGAGTGGAGCAACACTCTCTAAATCTTGAGCACACTTGAGTAGGATGAAGAAATGATCACTAAGTGTGGAAGGTTTGTAGCTTTGAGTGTTTGAGATTCTCTCTAAAGTTTGGGACAAGTTTGTAGTGGGAGAGTTGTGTTAAAATGTGTTTTACAACTCCTTATATAGGCATTAGAGAGAATAGAGTCGTTGGGATTGATTTGGTATGAGTTGATGTGTGATTACACAAAACAGAAAGTTCAGAACCCAATTCTGGCTGAATTCGGTCGACCGGATCGGGACAATCGGTCGACCGTTTGACAGTTTTACACTCAGTTCGGTCGACCGGTTAAGCAACGGTCGACCGCCCAACTCTACGACTTAGGTTCACTTAAGTCATCGGTCGAACACAAGATAGGGTTCGGTCGACCGATTTCGTCCATGCACTTTGGGGGTGACAAACAAATGTGTGAACGGTCGACCGAAACAGGTTTGGCGGTCGACCGATTAAGGACAGGCACTTTGGGTTTGTCAAGAGATGAACCAACGGTCGAACGATCGTGGTCCTCGGTCGACCGATACATGAAATGTATTTGGGGTATTTTTGGTTTAATACGAATACGACCGTTGGGTATATACGACAAAAGTAACGGTCGGGAAAATATGAACTGACGGTCGACCGAAAGGTAAAACACGGTCGACCGAATATGGGCAGTGAAAACACAAACAAGAGACATGATCACTCGGTCGACCGAACGACATGTTGCGGTCGACCGATTGTGGGCAGACTTTTGCAGTCCAGGTTTGGTGTTTTCCGGTCTAAGTTTGGGTGATCTATTGAAGTCCAAATTATGTGAAATTTCGTGTGTGACTTCTATAAGGAACCTAGTGTGTGATTAAGTTGATTTTAGCTCAAGTATGCTCAATTACACTTTGTTCCTAAGACTCAAAAGAAATCAAGATTACATGTCTTCGATATAGCTTTAATTTACATGTCTTGACTTCATTTCCATCTTTCTTGAGTTTTGATCACCTGTAGAGGTTAGCACAATACAATATATATGCAATGCATAGTGTGTGCTACTCTAATTAAGATTAGGTTCATTAAATCATCAAAACATAAGATTAAGGCCAAAAAGCCAACAATTATTTGTAAAACATACTTTCTTTTATGTCCAATTATATGTTTACTTTAGTGGTCGAATGTTCTACATATTTGTTTGGATTAATGCTCGAATTCTCTCTCTTGCCGTGCGAGACAACATATTGCTACATAACCAAATTACGAAATTTGGTGTGATTGTAGAAATTTTATAATATTTTTGATTGAATCGATATTATTTGGTTGGGTTATGAAGGTGTGACGATTAAGCAAAATCGGTAATATTTGGTTTGATTATTTTGCATATTTGGTTCTGCATATTTGATTGGTGATATTTGTTATTATCCTAATATTATTGTTATTAACATAATATTACAACATTTTGATATAATCATTCACTTTTGATTTATTACATTTTATTATGGTCACTGTCGTGTCGTTTTGGTACATGCACCATTTTATTTGTTAAAACCAACTTATATTTTTTATGAATATGTTGCAGGTTTTATATGTCATGCCCCCAACAATCAGCCACAAGTTTGAATTGTGAGTTGCATGTCTTGAAATTTGCACAACATCTTTATGAAGAAAAAGAATATTTGATTTCAGATAAGAATATGACTCGGATCCATGCAGAATAAGTGGCTATGATACCTCGTTGAACAACTTCTAACTAGTGTTGATGAAATAACATTAATTTTTTTGGGGGATTTTGTGTTTCTAGAATGATACATTATTTATGCATTTGCTGTATGATTTAGTCATTGAAGTGAATATTAGATATATACTAGAATATTGAAGCTTTTAATTTGTGTATCTGTAGTTGACAGGCTCCACTATGATTATTTGTATTAGTTTTTTTCTTTTTTCAAATGTAGATATTAAAATGGTTCGATTTTCATGTTTTTGGATTTTTACACTTATTAAAACTAGATTCCTTTTGCTCCATTTCCACGTTCCACATTCAATATATTTTTAAAACGTTATAAGATTGAAACTAAATTCGTGGCATTTGAGAAGCGTTTGTAAATAATTACATTATATAACGACTAACACCATCATATTACGGCACAACATTATATTACGGTTGTGAACGTAATATTAATTTTTATACGAACAACGATATTTGTTACACAACGCAGTCATCCATCACTATTTGCGAAACGTTAGTAAACAAACTTACATTGTAATACGACGAACAACAACTTATTATTACAACAACAATATATTACAGTTTTGAACGTAATATTAATTTTTATACGAAGTTCGATACATGTTACATGTTGAACGTTTTAATTTAAACCGCAAGTGCACGACCGCGTTGAAGCGGTGGCAAATACGGGTCGTCCTCAAGGAGGTGAGCAGCCTCTAATTTGCACGAAATCAAGTGGCAAAAATATGGAAGAGAGTGTATTATGCTACGCTACGCTACACTACACTACGAAGTATGAAATGCGAAAGAAAACAACAAACGATTAACTAAAAACTTAACTAAGAACGAAAGAACAGTGCTGGAATTCAGAAATGGAGAACCCCTAAGTGGTGGAGTGAGTGCACAGATGCAAAGAGGTGGGTGTTGAACACATTCTTTAAGCACAAATGAAGGTGGTGTTATCATGCATAGGAAGTGTCTAAATGTTATGGCAAAACCTATCAATCTATTCACCAACCTAGTTGATCAACATTTACATATATAAGTTGTTTATTTCAGAACTTAAACAAGCATGAGAAGTGTCTAATCATTTTGGCAAAACTCATCAAGTTATAAATTCTATCCTAAACAAGCAAGCATACATTCATGTTTTATCAACACATTGGAAATAAAACATTCATTTCATTCTCTAATGCATGTATGGACATCTACTCCACCCCCAAAGGGGATGGAACTACTCACTACACATTACACTAATTATTAAACTAAGCAAAGAAAGCATATTAACTAAGCTACTAAAACTAATGAAATGAAATTAAACAAAGTAAAACAAGAAACATAAAACAAACAACATAATAAAGAAAACATTTATTAAAGTGACTCACATTTCAAGTAACATCCTCCTACTTTAGTGTGTGCTTCAATGCCTCACTTCTAGTAGGAAGAATATCCACTTAAAATATGGAGTGATTACAATAGAAGGTGAAGAGTTCTATTTATAGCCATAGAAAAAGGTAATCCGAGACAATCCCCCGATGTGGGACTAAACAAATACCAGAAATGGACTACATACACACTAATACGCGACCCACCAAAATCCTAGCGGATTTGGGCCAAAACAGACCGCCAATTAGCGGTCTATATTGTCCGGATCACGCTGAATTTTATTCTGGGCTTTTCTGGATGTTTTTGTTGGTCTTTGATGCATCTACTTCACTTTTTGGAGCTCCGACCCGAATAAAATTTCCAAAATACTCCCCATGATGGTGTGGAGTTTTTTGTTTTGCTCTTTGGTCCTTTGGTCTTACGTTCAGGTCCTTCTCTCTTGCATCTTAGTCCACAGGTTTCACAATTCAGTCTTTTTTCACAGCTTTTGGGTCCTTTTATGCTTCATCTCTTCAAACCTATTTATTTCTGAAATTCAAACATAAAACTCGTCACATAGCATTATTTAAGTGAAATATAATGGATATAAGATACAAATATAAGCATGAAGTGATGTAGTCATCCATCATTTTTTATAGGACGTTAATAAAAATAAGTTTATTATATTACTGCTAACAAAATAATATTATGGCAACAACATTATGTTACTGTTGTGAACGTAATATTAAATGTAATAGGAACAACGATATATGTTACACAAGTTGTAGTCATTCACCATTATTTGAGGAGTATTGTTGAAAATTATTCCTTCTTTGAGTAACGAGCGGTATGCTCCGCTTGTTTCGCATGTACTGTCTTTGAGAGGAGCTCTTCATTTCATTTTCATTTTACGGCACATTGGATAACATTGAGGTGGATGTTTATACTTGAATATATGTGTGTATATATGTGTGTATATGTTTATACTTGAATACTTGAGGAGATTGACGTGTGGATCCTCATATTGGATTTTTTGAGAAGTTAATGACAAAGTATTATTTTGTCAGGTTTAAATCTACTTTTTTATGATATGTGTATATATATTATCCAATGAGCTTCATAATTTTTTGTTCTCGCCGTAATAATTACAATATATTACGGCTAACGACAACAGATTACGGCAAAAAATGTTATATTACGGTTTATGGTTCATGAGAATGGAATAATATTACTCCCAGAAATATGATATTATTATTGAACGTATCACAAGTTGTACATTTACTAACTAAAACAATTGTACAGTATCACAATTTTTCAAATACATAATCTACAAAGCAAAAAACAAATCCGCCGAGGAAAAATAGTTAACCATGGGAAGGATAACTTTACAGCTAAAAATGATACTCGACTTTGTTGACAGAAAAGAGTGAAAAGATACCTCGTTACAGTACCTCGTATCTGCTTTGCTTATGACAGCGTATTATTACACTAATTTTACTTTGTTACGACTAACAAAATAATATTACAGCAACATCATTATATTACGGTTTGGATCTTAATATTAATTTCTATACGAACAACGATATTCATTACACATGATTTAATTGTCCATCACTATTTGCGAAACGTTAGTAAATAATCTTACGACTAACGACATTATATTATTACAACAACATTATATTATTGTTGCTAACGTCATATTAATTTCTATACGAACAACAATACATGTTACTCATGATTCAGTCATCCATCATTTTTAATGTGACGTAATTACACTAATTTTACTATATTATGACTAACAAAATAATATTACAGCAACAACATTATATTACCGTTGTGAAAGTTGTTGGATCGTGTGGTTTATGGGTCTACAATACTAATCAATTTTACGCTAATTACCTACTCGTTTAACAAACAAAGATATGTGCAGCGGAAATTAAACTAAACAAGTAAGTAGGGAAGGAATAAGCAAACCACGATGGACAAGGGGTTTTATAGAGGTTTGGCCACCGTCTACGTCCTCTCTTGCAAACTCCACTCAGATCACCGAGCTCCACTCACGACTTCACTATCCACTCCCCGTTTCGGGCCGGGAGAGGACGCCTTTTACAAAACAAGCACCGCGAACACCCTCGCTTGCTTGACTTTCTTCTCTCACAATCTGAGAGGAACACTTCGGGCTTTCACCGAAATCCTTGCTACTTCACAAACGAAAACTTGAGTGGAACACACTCTCTAACTTGAGCACACTTAGCTTATGATGTGGAATTGATGCTATGGTGTGGAAGTGTAGGCTTGGAGTGTTGGATTGGGGAAATTTGAGTTTGGGAGTTTCTCTCTAATGTATTGGACAAGTAGTAGTAGGAGAGTTGTGTTAAAATATGTTTTACAACTCTTTATATAGACATTAGAGAGAATAGAGCCGTTGGGGTTGATTGGGTATAAGTTTGTGTAAGATACACAAAACAGAAACTCGCACGACCCAATTCTGAGTTAATTCGGTCGACTGGATCGGGCTGAACGGTCGACCGTTAGGCAGTTTTGAACTCAGTTTGGTCGACCGGTTAGGTAACGGTTGACCGCCCAACGCTACGAGTCAGGTACACTTAAGTGATCGGTCGAACTCCGAAAAGGGTTTGGTCGACCAATTTGCACCATGCACTTTGGGGTTGACAAACAATGATCAATTCGGTCGACCGAGCTAAGGTCTAGCGGTCGACCGATTTTGTCCAGGAGATTCGGGTTTGTCAAGAGACAGATATTAGGTCGACCGAACAAGGTCCTCGGTCGACCAATACATGAAATGTATATGGGGTATTTTTGGTTAATATGAATACGACCGTTGGGTATAATATGACAAAATAAACGGTCGGAAAAATAACTTCATACGGTCGACCGAAAGGGCATATACGGTCGACCGAAACCGGGCAGTGAAAACACAAACAGGATAATTGATCCCCCGGTCGACCGAACGGTCTGTATCGGTCGACCGAAAGTAAGCAGACAGTTTGGGTTCAGGTTTAGTATTTTCCGGTCTAAGTTTGGGTGATCTATTGAAGTCCAAATTATGTGAAATTTCGTATGTGACTTCTATAAGGAACATAATGTGTGTTTGAGTTGATTTAAGCTCAAGTATGCTCAATTTACACAAGTTCCTAATGTTGGTTTTTTGGCCTTAATCTATATTGATTTTGATGATTAATTAAACTAATCTTAATCAATCAACCTAATCAATCAAAGTGAGCAAACACGATTACATGCATTGCATATATGTTTGTATACTTGTAATCATCTTAATAGGTTGATTAAGACAATCAAGGAGATAAGCATTTGGACAAGGACATCAAGACTCAGGACTTGTAATCAAAGCTTTGGACCAAGACATGTAACTTTATATTTATTGAGTCTATAAGGTTTTATGTAAACTTGAGCACTAGGATTCTGTCCCGTCATTCCTCGGTAAACCGAACCTATTTCGGTCAACCGAATCCTACCTAGTTCGGTCCACCGAACACCTATCAGATAGCTGAATACTTCCCAACAATGAAACTTATGTGTTCTCTGGAATTGCCCCAACGGAAGACCGAAACACCTTCGGTTGACCAAATAGCCCTGGATCGGTTTTGGACTTTGCTCCAACGATCGCATTCAAATCAAGACCCTAGAGCCAAATTAACTTGACCCACTTCGGACGACCGTACACACTTTGGTCTACCGACTTCTTATTGGCTTTAGGAGCCCAACGTCTATTTAACTTGACCGTTATCGATAAAACAATTTCCCACGCATTGTTAGCGGAATACCCGTGCTACTTCGGTATACCGAAGTATACACGGTCAACCGAACTTGAGTAGATCAGAGCCCAATCAATTCTACTGTTCACCTTGGAACGGTGAACCGAATTTAATTAGGGCTAAATAGATAAAAGCTACTGGAGGTTGGTGAACGGTGATCTGATACATAATCGGTCAACCGAGTTCATAGTTCAGACCAATGTTTCGGACTACCGTGTGGATAACGGTCGACCAAATCTATCTCGATTTCTGGCCGAGCTTAAGTCACATCTTGCTTTCTCACTGGTCCATTCACCACCAACTCCCAAACGACTATATGAACTTGAAGGCTTATAAATAGGACATCATTTGGTTGCTTTGCATATCTTGAACACTTCCTATCAATCCAATACTCAAAGTCAAACCCTCTCCATCTTCAAGCTCTCAATCAACAACACTCAAGCCTAAACTTCACCACTTGCATATCCAATTCAATATCATATCCAAGTGTGCTCAAGCATAGAGTGTTAGTTAGAGTGTGATTCAACTTCCACATCAAAGAATCAAAGAGTTGTAAAAGCTTCGAGGAAGCTCCCTCTCGGGTTGTGAGAGGAGACACGAGCGAGGCGAGGTTGTTCGCGAGGCTCGGTGTTGTAAACGGTGTTGATCTCGGCCCGGAACGGAGATCGGTTAGTGGAACCGTAAGCGAGGCTTGCGAGGAGGACTAGGACCCGGGTGTGGGTGCCGAACCTCTCTAAACTCCGGCGTCGTCGATTTTGTGGTTTGCAATTGTCTCTTCCTTAATCCTTCGATTAGTATTTTTAATTCCGCATTTTTTTATTGATTAGAGGGTCATAGATCCTAACACCTAAGACTCAAAGAAAATACAAAATACATGTCTTCAAAAGAGCTTGATTACATGTCTTGACTTGATTTCCTTTCTTCCTTAAGTCTTGATCACCTGTAGAGGTTAACACAAAGCAATATATATGCAATGCAACATGTGTGCTACTCTACATGATCATAATTAAGATTAGATTGATTAAAGCATCAAAACATAGATTAAGGACAAAAGGCCAACAAAAGTAATATTAATTTTTATTCGAACAATAATACATGTTACTCATGATTTAATCATCCTTCATTTTTAGTGTGACGTTAGTAAAATTAATTTTACTATATTACCGCTAATAAAATAATATATCGGCAACATCATTATATTACGGTTGTGATCGTAATAATAATTTCTATACGAACAACATGACTTAGTCATCCATCACTATTTGCGAAACGTTAGTAAACAACCTTGCATTATATTACGACTAACGACAAAATATTATTACAACAACATTATATTGCCGTTGTGAAGTAATATTAATTTCTATACGAACAACAATACCTTAATAATGTTACTCATGTTACTCATGATTTAGCCATGAGTAATCCATCATTTTTAATGGGACGTTAGTAAAAATAACTTTACTATATTACGGCTAACAAACTAATATTACAACAACATCATCATATTACCGTTGTTGAACGTAATATTAATTTCTATACGAACAACAGTTCATGTTACTCATGATTTATTCATTCACCATCATTTGAGCTGAATTGGAAGGGGCTGAATTGGAAGGGGCGAGGTAGAAGGCGTTAAAGGATTCGTTGGGGGGAGGGCGTAGGAGGAGTCGTGGTGGAAGATTTTGAGGGAGAGGGAGAAGAGAGGACATCAATTGGAAGGGGAAGATTTGTAAGAATTACAATAATTTCTGGAATTAATTGGGGATGAGTGGGAAAGACTTACAAAGTTACTTTACTACCCTCACTTAAAGTAAATACTCGCAACCATTCATTTTGAGATCAATGGTTAGATCTTTGGGGGCTCATTCTATTCTTGCTCTATATATATATATATATATATATATATATATATATATATATATATATATATATATATAGGGCGGTATTAGAATAAGACCAGGTCTCAATTTAATAGAATGAGACCATAAACATGCACCATCAAGATCAAATTTAACGGTGAAAGATGAAAAGGGTGATTTCGTAATCACCTAGTCCTCCTCTTACCTCTCATCTCCTTTCTTCCCATGTGCACCCACTCCCTCATTCTTCCTCCCTCCTCCCCTCTCATTCCTTCCCATACACACCCACCCCCTCCTTCCTCCCTCCTTCGTTCCTTCCCATCTCACCTATTCTCAAGTTTGTGTTTCCTGGTGAGGTTGATTACGTCGCCTCAAATCCCCTTTTCTCGCCACCCAATTCCGAAAATGGTGATACTTTAGTTTATTTCTATTTTCGTGTTAGATTTAACAATCTGTGACTTTTCTCTCTCAAAATAAATAAGAAAGATTTTTTCGCTTGTTTTAGTGTGTAGACGTGAATTAAAGGGAAATAATAGAATTGTGTCTTGTTTCATAGTATGTTAAACAAAATCTAAAACCTTTGCTTCCCATAATCGTTTCTATACCTTCTCATGTGTTTATTTAGCATCACTAAGTCGTTTCTTTACTTTTTTCTCATCGAAGGCAGGAATTGCTGCAATGAGTGCGTCTAAGATTTCACATGTGATTCTCGACTTGCAATGAGTGCATCTAAGTTGCAGCAATTCAACTGTATTTGTGTATTAAATGTATTTTGTATTGTATTGAACGCATATAGATGTGTATTCACTGGAAACTTTATTTACGAAAATGATGCAGTTGTGTATTTTAATGATATAATTGTATATTAAACTTTTAGAGTTGTGTATTTTAACTTATAATCCAGTTGTGTATTTTAATAATGATTTTTCAAAAATATTCTCTAACCAAAATATGCAATATAGGAAGAATACATTGTTTGAGTAAATGCAATCAATAATGGACGAATTCATTCATCAAACATAATGCAAATAGAAAATACATTGTTTGAAACTTTGAGTTCATATGCATGTATACATTACATTAATAGTATCATTTTTTTGGGTTTAATGAACTTATATGTTTACTACTGCTATTGTTGTGTAGCAATTTGATATAGTTGTGTATTAAACCAATAAAGTTCTGCATTAAACCAGTAAGATATAATAATGTAAGATAGTGATATAGAATAGACTTGGGTATTAAACTGATATGGTTGTGTAAAATAATGATAGTTGTGTATTAAAATAGCACGGCTCTGTATTAAACCAATAGAGTTGTATCTTAAAATGATATAATTGTCTATTTAATTGATAAAGTAGTGTAAGAATCTGATAAAATTGTGTGTTTACTACAGGTTTGAAATAACTTTGACATTCCAAAGAGAAAGAGAAAATAGATGGGACTTTGATAGTAGAAAAAGAATACATCACTTCATCACAAGATGGGTAATGGAGAAACTAATGGTCAATGTTTATACACTGAATATCTTCAAGCTCTTCCAAAATCAATTGGATAAATCTTTGTCGTGTAACGTCAAGATTGGAATGTCAGAAAATAATTTAGTTATTTACTTTGTAACAAATATAGATGATGATTTGAGTTCAATTAGAGAGGTGATATGTTATAATGAAGAAAAAAAAGCTTCGTGTGAATGTTGTTTGTTATTTATACATTGATGTATCAACTAAATATTCCATATGATATCTTATTTACTTAAAAATTGATTATATGTGTAGACTTGTATGATTTGATAATGATAGATTGCATGACATATTTTTACAAATGTGTTTGTTGCTTGACGGATTTGGTGAATGAGTTTTATGAAGGAATTGCAGAACTTGTGTAATAAAATGATACCATTGTGTATTGAAATGATATATTGGTGTATTAAACATATATTGTTGTGTATTAAACACATATTGATGTGTATTTACTAGAAGTTTTATTTAAAAAAGTGATGCAGTTTTGTAAAGTGCTTCATGTCATTTCTATCTCCAACATTTCTCTTTCCTCTCTCTCTCTTTCTCTCCTATAGAAAAATATGCAACACATCTCACTCACCTAGTCATCCCCTACTATAGTAATTTAGTCTTTTGTGAGACCGTTAGCATCTATGGTAGGGGATGTCCACAAGCTTCATAAGTTGACTTCAATTAATAATTTATATGTCTGATTACAAAAATATACAAAATCAAACATTTCCCCTCTCCCCAACACCAATCAATGTTTTAACTCTCATACCATGTACAACAACATGAACCCTCCATCTACTTCATTTCCTCCACAAGGATCAACAATTCATGTTTATGTATGTATCTCTTTTAGAATCATATGTTGCTCGTTACTTCTTATCTGGCGACAACCAATTCTATTTGTGTATTAAACGTATTATATTATGTATTGAACGCATATAGATGTGTATTCGCTGAAAGTTTTATTTAAGAAAGTAATGCGGTTTTGTAGAGTGCTTCCTGTCATTTCTATTCCTATAGAAAAATATGTCATACTATAGTAATTTAGTCTTACGTGAGTCTGTTAGCATCTATAGTAGACTTAACTGGGGATGTCCACAAGCTTCCTAAGTTGACTTTAATTAATCATTTATATGTATGATCACAAAAATATACAAAATCAAACATTTCCCCTCTCCCCAACACCAACCAATGCCTTAACTCTCATACCATGCTTTAATATACACAACTTTTAGAGTTGTGTATATTAAACTTATAATGCTGTTGTGTATTTTAATAATGATTTTTCTAAAATGTTCTCTAACCAAAATATCCAATAGACTAGTTAAACTATACTAAATAACATTATATTCAACTTATAATGCAATTATGTATTTTAATAATGATTTTTATGAATTAAAGAGTTCTTGAACTTGTGTAATAAAAGGATATAGTTGTGTATTAAAATGATATAGTTATGTATTAAACTTATAATATTGTGTATTGAATACACACACACACACACATATATATATATATATATATTATATGATTCACGGGAAGCATATGATTTCATTTTAGTGGACATTTCATCTTTATTTCATTTCATCTTGTTTGTCCAAAGAAAAAGAAAAATATCTTCATTTTATCTTGAATGAGTTTTTATGAAGTCGTTGTTGAACTTGTGTAATAAAATGATACCATTGTGTATTGAAATGATATTGGTGTATTAAACATATATTGTTGTGTATTGAACGTATATAAATGTGTATTCACTTGAAGTTTTATTTATGAAAATGATGCGGTTTTGTAGAGTACTCCAGGCCATTTCTATTCCTATAGAAAAATATGTCATACTATAGTAATTTAGTCTTAGTCTTATGTGAGCTTATTAGCATCTATGGTAGACTTAACTAGGGATGTCCACAAGCTCCCTAAGTTGACTTCAATTAATCATATATGTATGATCACAAACATGTACAAAATCAATGTTTCACTGGAAGCACATGATGTACAAACAGAGTACTTATAATGTTGTGTATTGAACACATATATATTATATGCTTCACTGGGCGCATATGATATACTAAAGGAACTACAAAACAAACCAAATATTTGGTCTCATTTCTTGAAAAAAAATAATTACTAACACAAACTTCGTCGACACTCCACATCAAAATTACAAAAAATAGGTGTCGTAACATGTTCGATTAACATAGGAAATGTATTAAGGAGTATATAGTTGTGACTCCTTCTATATACAAAATGTAGTCACATTGGTTACAAGTATATAACAACAAAAATATGATATCTTCTACAATCCTACTTAACTCATATATCATCACTACTTTGTGGTCACTACTTCCACTACGAAAGAATCATACTTCCACTTAAGGCAAAACTCCTGACAACAAAGGCAGAAACTCTAGATGTCCAAATAAGGCAGAAACTCCAGCAGTCCAAACAAAGCAGAAACTCCAGAACACTGTCAAGAATGATCAACCTGTAATATAAGTCTCAGTTCAAACTCTTGGGACGCATGAATCTCCTTGTTGATGATCTGACAAATTATTATTCTAAATTAGGCATCAAACAATATTAGTTTATTTTTAGAAGCAAATAATTTATTTTTGAAAGAAAAAACCTACTCAATATTACTTTATAATAAGACAATATTAAACAACAACTACTAAGGATCTGGACATGTAATCTAACACACGCTGGTTTGTATCGGATATCAACACATCCAAATTCTTTCTGACTTCCAATAATTCATCCTACTGTCACTATAAGAAGCGAAAGAACAAATAATAACACAAGTTGGATTTAGATTTCACGTCCTGCACATGAAAAGCACTTAAAGAATTTAAAACTCGGTGAAGAAACATGTAACAATTATAAACTAAAATTACAAAGCATATTACAAAACTTCTCGTATAGGAAACGTTAAAAAGTCACACACTCAATTACAATGGAAATCGACAACTATAAACTTCTAACTAGTTCCTCCATGGGATCCAAACCCAAAGGGTCATTTTCACTTCATCTTGTAATTGTCATAATTATATATTTGTATTGTTTGCTCTACCACCACAAAATAATATAATCATCAAATTGCTACATACTTTATGACATTTTCTAAAGCATTATATTTCCCAGTTAGAGACGTCAGTGATTGCAAGTCTTTAAAAAAATTTGCTGCTAGTTCTTTAGTTTGAATTATTAATAAGTTTAACTTGACAAAATGCAAAATGTGTTACTAGTAAACACCAAATTGTCTAGTATCTTTTGACTTTAAAAGGATAAGTTATTCTGAAATTCTTGAAAAATTAGCTTCCTCAAATGTCAAAATGTAGAAAGCAATACGACACCGAGATGAAGTTTTCTCACTCACCGGATTATACTTCCTTTGATGTCCTCCGATGTTTTAGCTATATATTACTGACATTCAAAATGTTGTTTAACAATGGACACAAGGTGTTTCTCTGATCAAGTCAAGTAGGCAAAAAACGATAGTCAAAACTAAATAAAGAAGTAACAGTGATAAGGTTAAAGGAGGAAAAATTTGCACGATGAAAGTGGGTTAGAGAATATAAATAAATGATGAAGAAGTAAGCAATATGAGAAATCCCAAATCGAATCTTCTTCCTCTTTGGCGAAGGAAACGGTGAAGTGGATTAAAATAGTAACAATTTTGTTAAAAACAATTAATACAAAAAACAACAAATAATTAATACCACCACCTGCAGTAGCAGCAATCTCCGATCAGATCTTATCGAGTTTGTCGGCCTTGACAAGGGGATTGGCGCGAGCGATGGCCTCCTTCCCATCCGACTTGAAGTCGAAGCCGCAGGTGTGGTGCTCGGGGTAGCGGTGGATCCCGCAGAAGGTCTCCCTGCAGCGACACCGGAACCCTATGAGCCCGACCTTCTTCCGGCTGGCGGAGCAGCAGTTGGGCTGCTGCGGATGAGGGATGGGATCAGCGGATGAGGAGGAGGAGGAAGGTTGGGAAGAAGGGAGGACGGATGTTGGAGAGAGTAGGAAGGGACGGAAGGAGTTCTCGACGGAGAAAAAGAGGAACCGGGAAGAAGATGGTGTGGTGTGTTGCGTAGCGTAGCGTGATTACCAAATTACCCTTTGGTTGTATAAATTGATTGTTGGATAAACCGGCCGTTGGATTTTAGATCTAAGGAAGGAAGATATGGGGTCTCATTTTTTTACAATGAGACCAGGTCTCATTGTAAAATTTCTGTATATATATATATATATATATATATATATATATATATATATATATAAGCTTCTACAACCACATGAACCTCTATATGCATAATAGAAACAACGGACATTGAAAGTCCATTATGTCAATAACTTATATGCGTTAAGTGGGTAATGAAATCAAATTGGTAATATCTCCTTATCAAGAGAACAACACTTGTGCCACATCTATGCATGCAAGGCAACTCACACAAAAGAAAACACGAATATACTCACTCATATATCAATGTTGAGAATAAATTGTGCAAATTTCAAACCAAGAATAATCATAATCACGACCATGCATTACATGTATCAAAAGAGTTTCACTTATTATATGCTCATGATGGAATTAAGCTAGTACTTACATATGAATCATCTCAATAAATCACATTTTATCGATACATTAATTAGTTATCCCAAAAGAAATACAACATGCTTAATTTGATGGCATGTATACTAGTGAATCATAACTAACGAAATAATTACTATTCAACCACAAAAGATAATCATGAGGTTGAAATTAACAAAGATCATAACAAACATATGAAACACAATTCGCAAAGAATACGTATATCATAGACAAGAAAAAACCTTATGTATGAAGGTATTATCCACAACAAGGTTAAATTTATTACCATTACAAAAAGAGTAAAAAATAAAGAATAATAAATTTGTAATTGTTTGGTTACCATCCGTCCACAAATCCTATAACTTTTCTCTGCTATAGAAATAATGCTAAAATGAAAAAAAAGTTTCCATGTCTATTAACAACAATTAAAATGTGACTACCAAATGTGGGGAACTTAACTCAATATGCCTTTTGAAAATTTCCAAAATCTTATCAGGAAAATTTTCAACCATTACTAATTTCCAAATTCTAATTTTCTCTCATGTTAATCTTCATGATTTGAAAAATACCATCATTCATACGCAATCATTTATTTATTTGCACGACTCTTACAATACTTGATAGATTTTCCTATTAAATTGATTTAATGACAACTAATTGCAATCATTTAATGAGAAATAAAAATTTAAACCCATGAATCATGATGATTCTGGAAAAGACAAGTTAGTCTTACCAAATTCTGCATCATATGTATTTATGGCAAACTAATATATAATGTAAAAAGGTAGTTATTGTCAATCGTAAGATCAGTTACAAATAATGGATTGAACACTAGAAAACATTGTCAACGAAAATTCCAGCATTAAAACTATAATCTATAGAATTTATGAATAATATATAGGATTAGTAAGAACCGAGGAAAAAGACCCACAAGGAAAATAAAACACCCTTTTGTGGCACGACATGAGAATCTATTTTACATCTTTGGTTTTACCTTGTGTATGCAAGTAAGTTAAAATAATTTCCTACACCGTGAAATACCAAGGTTCGATGAAAGTGTACGTCAACATAGTAGACAATCACCATAACATCTGCATATGTGTGAATGAGGGTGTGTGTGTGAATAAATAGGCATCAGTTTCTATGAACACGAAAGAAATCAACTCATGTCACTGTCACATGAGCAAAAGCTATGAATCGAAGCATATAATGAAGTAATATTTGGATTCCGAAACAAATGAGATAAAAAATGCTAACGTTGAATCTTGCAATCTCAAAAATATATTCAAATTGGTGCAACGACAACAAATTGCATATTAGATAGTATACTAAAAAGATATTAATCAATTATGTTGTTGGCTTCTAAAACACGTTGAATGCCCTTGAACCGACTTATAGCAAACCAAACATAGTTCTTCATACATGTATGCAATATATATATATATATATATATATATATATATATATATTGTTTTTTCATACCAAAATGACAAATGCTTGTACTGACGATTTTTGTTTGTTTGTTTTCTTTTCTTTTTCAAATCAACAAAAATGATTTGAAGGATGCATGATACATACATCATATTGAATTGCATAGCTTTGTTTCGTGTTCCACCAAGTCGATCCGCAAATCGACCGCTCCACCAAGTTGAGAAAATTTTCCCACGACCATTATCCCTCAATTGGTTAAGCTTGAGGCATAATCGTCGATCAAGCAAATGACGAGGGGTTGAGGGAGCATGGAAGAGTTGTATTTCATCTCATTTTCATCATCACTTGGACATTACAATGACCTTTATTTATAGGTTTAGAAAAGCAAAGGAGATAAAGTAGAAATTAGTACAAATCAATACAATTCAATACAAATGAATATACTTGAATGAGAAATACGTTACAACATAATAATTGAATGTAAGATGTATCATCGACTCTATATTCTTGTTTCATAATAGTTACAGTTTATTTTGGTGTTTTCCGTATAGCATTAAATTATATAATTTTAACAATGGAACTAATTGTGATCGGCGCCTCTCGTATGATCAAGGTGCCTCGTTCACTTATCACTTCAACCGATTTTTTCTACCATGTCAAGAAAACAGTTGCTGAGCTAGCAAATAGAGTTTGGAAGAAAAAAAATGACCGTGCAATTGTAACAAAAAAAACAACACAATTCTCTGTCCATTTTGTGACGTGTGGTAAACTTATACACAAAGGGCCTTCAAACCACAGAAAATTCATATTTATGGAAGATTATTGAAATTGGGCTCATCCTTCAAATATGTACTAGTGTTTTTGGGACTCAGCATATAAACTCTTTGGGGCCTCCCTGTATGCTTGTCCTATTTCGTCAAGGTTGTCGTCAGGTCCATCCCATGCAGGGTCCCGGCATGGAAGTTGATAGTCATCAGGTTTAAGAGCCAACGGAAAATCGGGCAACGACGGGGCCGACTCTATCTTACTGCAAAGATGAAGAACTATGTGCCTAAGTTTGCAAATCATGGTAATAGACAGCTTGGGCGAGGACTGGAAGTATATACTGCAACTGAAATGAAGTTTGCTTACCTTTCATTACTGTAAAGGTCCCACTTAATGCGCACCTTGGCGGAAGCATCGCTGGGGATCTTGTCTGATATACACTTCAAGGAAGACCAAGGTGGAGGATTTCTGCACACGAGAAAGGATTAATGTCTAAACCAAGGACTACGAGTAGGAGTTACCGATACACGAATTTGACAGAAAAAAGAAAGAGAAATTCAAACTTATTCCGATAGTAATAGAGTGGTATTCACTACAAAATTCTTCAATTAAATTGTTGCAGTTCATGAGTTAAGGGTTTCTAACTAACTTCGAAATTTCAAATTTGTTAACACATAAACTGGGAATACACGATTCAAATGATGAAGTCAACCAGAAAAAGATTATTTCAGTACATCACTGCAATAGATAATTCGTGTAACACTCATAAATGGAACAAGTCTTCATTTTCAATTTCTAATTTTGGAGATTATGAAGGGAAAATAGCATAAAATTTAACAACAAATGGGTTCCTAAATCATACGATAAAATTACTTAAGATTCTGTAGTAAACCTTGATGTTGGGGGAGTTGAATGGAATGTTTGCCGGGCTTCCTTACACTCTCTGAGAAACTCCTCTGCGGAAACAAAAGCAGCTACAGCCAAAGCATGAGATTTTTCTGTATTGCCTTCATTGAGGATGAGACCGTGATAATAATACGCTGCAGCCTGGTAGACAAGAGAAGCTTCTGATCAATGTCATACAAGAAAGCAACACTAAGAAACTGCAATTATCTTTTCATTTTCTTTAGATTATTCACTTTCAAAGGCAAGGTTGGCGTCAAATTATTATCTAGAGAGAGGATAAGCAAAAGGTTTCAACCCAGTCAAAGACAAAAATCATATCAAAATTGTAGGCAAACAGTAGCTAAGCAATGCAATGGATAAACTAACTGCCGATTTGATGCTTGGGCATGACTTTGGACAGAAAAATCACGTCAACTAACATCTAAACTTTTAAAGACAGTATGTAACACAAGCTTGTACGTGCAGCGTAAAGTTCTGAAGATGAGGAAAAAAAAAGACTTAGGTACTGATTAGAGAGAGACACCAAAGTTACGATACCTTTGCTTCTGAAGATTTCCACTTAAGAAAAAGCATATGTTTTTTGCCCCAACCTTGTCCCAGACCAACCCTGGTGAGGTTATCAAGAGCCTGTAAACCAACATTCAGGCAATCAATCTAAGGGTGTGTGGAAGATTAAAACATAGGCAAAAACTCAAATTGTGATGCCATCAGAGGTCAAATAACGCCAGAACAAATTTAGTAGAAGGGTTGGAAATATGGAGACAAATCTTTTGTAAGAATGATAAATTATATGGTAATGAGAACTAAATGGGACTCATATAATTCAGTGTAGGTGTGGATTTAAAGCCTATTACAGAAGATGGTTTAGTATTGGTTAGAAATTTAAAAGTTGGATGCTAAAGAATTTTAGTACAACTCATTGTATAGACTTAAAAAATTTCAGAGCAGCTGACCTTTTTTTGAGAGAAGTACTGATACAATGATTCTATTAAATCATATAATAATAGGACATCAACAATAACAAAACATAGGATCGTTGCAGAATATAGCCATCATCACCTGGCTCCAATACTTCACCATCTCGCATGCTAATCTTCTTTTGACAGCCAATGTAGCTTTTGGACTATCAATTGCCATCCCGAGCTGAATATATACCACCTAGGTTGACAAAGGAATAACTTAATAGGGTTAAAATTGGTGGTCTCACTCATGAATTTTACTATGGCTACGATTTTTTGACACTGAAAAGATATTCATCTGAGGAGAAGGGTTTGAAATTTAAGTTGCAAGTGCATATTTACAGTCTAAGATAGAAATCCAAATAATTGAAAGAAGACCATGGAATGCAGCAACTACAAACAACTTCACTAGAATCTTAGAATGCTTAATTGACCAGCATTGATAATTAAGTCAGTCACCGAGAGACATCACAGTTAATTATCAAACCCCATTTTTTTTGTCAACTCGCTCAAGAAAAGAAATAAAGCTTCATTATTTAGCTTGATTTATAACAAACAGTAAATAAATCAGTGTTCATATTTTACTCAAATATAAAGTCAAACTGGCTTGCATAAGCCAATGGTGCTTATAACTCAACAGTTGACCAAGAACTCATAAAAATTAAGGTCTTATAGTTATAGAGGTGCAAAATCAACAGAAAACTCACAATAACAATCTAATCGTTTTAGATACACAGATTGATTTTAATAAATTTTATATGACAAAACAAGATGATGCAAACAATTTTTTTGGTTTTAAATCCTTAACAATTTCCCAAAAACAATTGTAAGAAAAATAAAAAGAATTTTCCAACTGATGACCAAAATAGTAAATAATAAAAAATAGTCCACATCAATAAGTTACAATATTAATCACTGAAGAATTGGTTGAATTTTTATGCCAAGTTATTTCAAAGTACATGTCTAATACCTGGCCTAGTGCCTGCAGACAAAGGGCTTGTAGCACTTCCTCTGTTAAGTCCAATGGAAGATTTTTCCTAAATTTGTGGTAACATAAAATAATAAAACAAATAAACATACTATACATCGTGGACAAGAAGAATATTTGGCCAAAAAAAGTATGTGGAAAAACTACAAAGAGCAGTTTTGCAGTTAATTTTTTCATTCATAATTGAAGCAATAGATGAATAACTTTGGAACCTTGATTGATTGGTCATATGAGGGAGAACAACTCGGACAGCACAATCCAAATACCCAGCACCCTTCAATAAGACATCTACACTTTTACGTCGGGCTTCTGCAACAAATGGAAACGACAAAATTATATTACTTGCTGCCACAAACTAGTTTACTATGCAAGAATGGAACCACAACAATATTAACATAAGTGAAGGCAGGGAAGTGGTAGTTTAAATAAACCAATGGTAGTAGCTTCTCAAAAATATATTAGGTTGTTCCAACCACAACATGATGCATTTCAGCAAAATCATGCACTGTTTAACCAAAAAATGACAGTTAAAAGGCAATGTAATGACACCACAAAGTGCTGGTTATTACCCTAACTTTATGATCCCAATAAAGGCAAGATGAAATGACATTGAGAAAATATCATGTGTACCTTCAACAAAATTGCAAAACTATGTGCCCCATTACAAATAATACATATTTACAACAGTTGAAAGCCCACCTTCTGATGCCTTTGATTGATAACCATCACTGCTTTTGGTGAGAAGCAATGAGTTGGCCTCTGATAAGCAGAGTGTAGCCATCAAATGTAAAACTGATAGCACCTCATACCATGCATTAGCCATGGTGGTCTCCTGAAAAGATTATCAGATAAAATCAGCTATAGTCGGGAGAAATCATGATATTGGCATTTAGCACAAAACCAACCTCAAAATCATCCTCGTTGTTGATCCACACAAATGGAACACAGTCATGTAGCTGAGCTCCTGGATAAAGCAATTATACAACCACCCATAGTTAGATAATCCAAATTAAAGTAGGCAATGCGTATATGTAAATCTGTACAACTGCATATTTATAGCTCAAAATTTAAACCTACCATCTTTAACCAATCCAAGCAAGACAGGCAAGTAATCTTCCAGAGACTGAAGAAGATCGGAGAAGGATGAACCCCCTTCAAACATCAATAAGATTCACTATGAGGATAATATTCAACCTTTGTAACCAAGAAATGAATTAGGAACTGTAGATTTCACAGACCATGTTGTGTAGCCGCTCGGCGCTTTGGCTTCATGGCAACAGGTGCTTCCTGGGCAGCCATGACAACTATACGAGTTCTAACAGCCGAAAGCCGCTCGACCAAGCTCGCCGGTAGACTATTTCTTAGTGGTGAGAAGTTAACACTCTTGGGGACACGTAGTCCTGGAACGAAAACAGCAATTTCTCCAACATTCCTGAGCCTTTTTCTGTTCCGTCTTGGTTTCTCGGGTACTGATGCAATGCATCCCATTTCTCTAGCTCCTGAAGAACAGAGTACCAACATAATTATATGAAAAACCAAAAGGATAGGAATTCATCCCTGTAAGAGATTGTAAGGTATAGGAAATTGGATGGTGCCAAACTGAAGCCATCATACTAAAAAGTCAGTGATCAGAAAGGCTTTGCGATCAGTTAATTACCAATTCATATGGAAATTCAATTGAAATATGAGAACATCTGACCCTACACTACCCAAGAAGCTAAGAAAATGGACAATGGCATTAACGGAACGTTGGAAACTAACTACGGTATTAGATCAAAATTAACAGACATCATTTGCTAACCACTCAGAATTATCTTTACCTAGGAAAAGCTAGAAGCCAATCAAGCGTCAAGACTCTGCTAGATTCCTCTGCACAGAAGCGGACACAATTAGAACATGAACCAAAAGAGGAAAAATGATGGTCACAAATAGCAATTTGCAACTTTTGCTTTTCCCCAACCAAAAGGTGCACGAGACGTTAAACTTCATGTGCAAAATCTAATATCCAATAAAAAGACAAATCTTAGAAGGAAAGAAACACAAGTAGCCTAGTCAAAAGGTGGCAACCAAAAACCAGACACCACTTGGTCATCTAAAACAGGAAAATTTCAAAAAGATTAGATCATTTAGCCAAAAATAGACCAAAAATTACGATCAGATATGCAAACCATGAAATGAACGAGCAAAACACGATCCTAAAAAAACAAACTTTGAATTGTGGGCAGAAGCATAAGGAAAACAGGGAATTACAAAGCAACACAATCCGAAATCCTTGAGTCAACAGAAATTAAACCGCAGCCATCGGAAAGTAAGCTAAGCAGGATAACTCCTAACCAAGTTACCACAAAAACACACAATCCAATAAATCCAACTACGGCCATCGAAAATCCCTAGTCAAACAGGATAACTGCAAACCAAGACACCGCGAAAAACTTCAAACCACCAAAACCACAATCCAACAAATCTCCACTCAAAAAAAAATCGCGCCAGAAATTATAAAAAAAACAAAAAAAGGAGAAACAGAGAAACACAATCCGAAGACCCCAAAAATTCGAACCGCAGCCGAGCAATACTCACTTCAATCCACCAAAATCCAAAATTCCTGCACTCGACCCAAAAAAAAACAACTTGCAGTCACAAATCCTAAGAAAACAGGAAATTACAGAGCGAACACAATAAAATAAAATAAAATAACCAATCGGCAAAACCGTCAGAATTCAAAACAAAACATGAAAATCAACGAAAAATAATCCCAACCAACCAACAACGAAACTGAGGATCAGATAACCCCCCAAATCCCCAGACCAGAAAGAAGAAAAACGTGGAATTACAGAGCAGAGCGATGACATCTCCCGCGGACGGATCCGGCAAACAAAACCAAACCCTAGCCTAGGGTTGGGGAGCGAGCGGGAGTGGAGTGGGAAGGAGTGTTTATAGCTTGGCGTTGGTGCGAGAGAGCCAACAAAAGGAGGCGACCTTTTATAGCCATCAATTATGATTGCTTTGCATTATTTACTCTACTATATGTTTGTTGAGGTGTTACCTCGTGATTGATGCTCAATTAGCTTCTTTTTTTCATATTTATTATTATATAATATAATTCCTAGTAGCTTGTCAAACTTTGGTTTTGAAGATCCAGTCTTACCCCAATTTGGACGCCCGAGTAGCTGAAGAAGAGCCCGCAGATGATCGAGTGAGATGCTTCGAAACAACGGGGTTTTTGTCTCGTGAATTATGTTTGCTCCTGTCAATTTGGACACCTAAGAAAATGTGTAGATTGGTTATTTGAGTTCTCGTTTTGTTTTAAGAAGTGATTAGGATTAGTATCAACCATAGTTGTTGGAACTCTTGGTTAAATATTTATGTTTGTACTTTGGTAGTTGTAACTCTAAAGGTTTGTATCATTTAGAGACAGTTGTGTTTGTCATTGTTACAATTATATAGTGAAAACCAATTAATTTAAAATAAAATAAAAAAATCCAACCTAACCGGATGGCTGAGGGAGAGGGAGGGGGAGTTTGAAGGAAAGCCGAAATATTGGTTGTCTTGGATTTCGGGTTTATATTATGATGATGTTGTTGTATGCAATTTTTTTTTAACTAAGCAGATCATAACTATTGCATAACTAAGGCACGTAGCATGTTTGTAATCTTTTGTACTAAGCGGGGGTGTGGGGTTATTTTTCATAGCTTCACCTATTTTATTCAATGAAAGTACTTTTTATCAACAAGAAAATCCAATTTAACTGGATGGTCCGACCCGGTTCAACTTAAACCGACATTGACTCGGCTCGTGCCAAAGAGAACTGGGTTGGAGTCATTGAACCATGAAATTAGATCAGCTTGATCCGTTGGCTTTGGGATTTCGTAATTTCATGAAACAATATAATAAATTAGAGTTTTTTAGGTTGATGGTTAAATAGGTCAAACCATCGATTCGTCCACTGGCAAGAGAATGGTTCAGCTCAATTTCTAACTTAATGAACAATGATATTATGACGATGGCTCAATGGATAATATTGAGTTTTACCATTGGTTCGACCACTTAAAACCAAAATTAAAGTTGTTTGATTTTCAGTTCGATTCTCAAACATTAGATGAGGATAAGTTTATTGATACCAAGAAGGATAGTCCAATTCGTATTTACCGTGGTTTGATTTGATTATTAAGGATGGCAATTGCAGTTAGGAAAATTTGACATTTTATGCTCTAAATTACTCTACATTTAAAAAAAGGCCACATTTTGGCTCTTTATGATAAATATGATTATGTTTTGCGTTTTACCCAAAATACTCAAATCTTTAAAAGCACCAAAAAAATCTCTCTCTGTCACTCGTCTTCTTCCTCTCTTTCACACAATCATTCCCCGTCGTGGTCGATCACATATGTGTTTTTGAGGGTGTTGTTTGTACATGTGTCAGAAAGTGATATCGGGGATTTTTTGTTGGGATTAACTCATACTCCGTATGCTCACTCCAACGGGTCGATCGGGTGTCTCGCTCACCAGTAAGCGAGCGATGTTCCACCTCGCACGGTAAGGTGGCGGGAGTTGCAAGGGGGCAGCGCCCCTTGGAAGCCAAACACAATGTATTTTTTGGCTTGGGAATTCCTTAGGAATTCTAACAGTTTGGATACAAAAAATGGACGACCATTGCATCGCACGATTTTTGAGGACGTTTTATTTCTGACGAAATTCAAATCGTTTGGGTGTGGGGAACTTTAAAATCGATGGGCTCGATGCGTTCGATAGATCCGCAATATGACCTCGATAATTTAGAGTTATTGAAAAAACATTACTTTTCACCGCACGATTTTCGAGGACGTTTTATGACAGACGAAATTGAAATCGTTTAGGTGTGAAGAACTGTTTACCGTACGATTTTGTAGGGTTAAAAGACAGAGAGAGAAAAAAGAAATAGAAAGATGGGAGAAAGGGAATTCTCATGTTTATAAATAGGTATTTTGGGTAGAACGGGAAATATAAACATATTTTTCAGAACATGTCAAAGTATAGTTTTTTTCCAGAGGTTGTCTTACTTGGAGCATAGAGAGTTAAATTTCCCTGCAGTTATAAGAAAAACCTTAACAAGGGGTGCAGATGTGGAGTGAGTGCATCATCACTTAAAAAAATTATCATTTATGTTTACATTAAACATTGACGGTGTGTTTGCTTACTTGTATTTGAAAAATTAACGTGGATAGAAAATGGGAATCCATAATTGTTAGACCCTAACCCTCTTAGGGTTACTGTTGGGGGAGATGGGTTTTGCATGGGAATGGTGCGTGAACGGTGGGCGTGGGTGAGGTGATGGGTGTAGGGTGGTTGTGATGATGGGGGGTTTTGGGTTGGGTTTTAAAGTGAAAAATGTTTCTCTTCTTCCCTTCCTTCTTCTTTTTCTTCAACATCTCCCTCCCACCTTCTCTCCATTGTCCGGCGTTCCAGAGGTCGTTGCGGAGGCTCCGGCGAGTGGAGTCAAGCTCGGAGTTGCGGAGGCGTGGTCGTGAGGCATGCTAGTTTGGTGGTTGCGGGCGACGTCGAGCGAACTCCGACGTGTTCCGTCTTGCATTTGAGGTATGTCGGTTCTTTAGCTTGGTTGTTGCTCACCCACGTTGGGGTGGAGTTGTGGTCGGTTGCGGGAGGTTGGAGACCTCACCGGCAGCGGGAAACACCGTAAAATCCTCGACTGGCACGAGGTTGTTGTCGACCAACGGTCGACCGGTGCCTTCGGGCGGTCGACCGATTTAGTGTTTTTGCCCGTCTTTAATCAACACCGGTCGAACGATGCTCTACGGCGGTCAACCGGTTGTGCTTGTGCTGGTGGTTCGGAGGGCTGTCTGGGAGTTTTTGGTCGGACGAGACCCCTGAGACCCCCGATCGTTGCTTCGTGTTTCGCTCGGACTAGACATTGACCAACCAAACGGTCAACCGTTCCTGACCTTTGGTCCGACCGGAACTTAAGTGAACTTATGATATTTGTTCGACCGTTTTTAAAGTTGTTCGACTAATAGATGACTAGAATGCTAGGACACTCCTGGTAATTTTCGGTCGACCAGGACCCCTGAGTCGGTCGACCGTTGGACTTGCATGATTTTGACCAAACTCCAAATTTTGACCCCGTATTCGGTCGACCGGTTTTAGATTGGTGTTCGACCATTAGGACTTAAGTGATGCGTAAAGATTTCGACCGTTGCAGACGTTCGGTCGACTGAACCCCATGGGAACGATCGATCGAACTCCATGGGAACGATCAACCGGGTTGCCTATTCCGGTCGACCGTTTGTGCGCAGAACTGAATTCCTGGTCATTGTGATGTGTCAACTCTGTCCATGGAAACTTGTGTCCTCGCTTAGAGCGTGACCCGGGAGGTGACGACGAGTACGTTGCTCGTGCCTGCTCAGGGACCGCCGTGTTGGAAAGTGTGGATACTTGGGACGTGCCACCTATGTTGATGGACTGTGGTGTGACGTGTTGTTGCTTGAGTCTCTGTAGAGTAGCAGACATGAGGGATCGCGGATCCCAATGCATGTTGATGTTTTGCTCTTGGAGCATGATGACCCTTCAGACTACGGTCTAGACCCGTCCGATGTTGTGTCGGACGTATGTTGTACCGCCGAGATTTGTGTCGGCGATGATGTTCCGGCTTGTTGTGTCGTCCAATATTGTGTCGGACGTATGTCATACAACCGATGTTGTGCCGACGATGTCGCCGATGTTGTTTCGACGATGATTCCTCGATTGGGCACCTATCGGGGGTGGTTGGACCGACCGGGCTACGGCTCCGTTGGGGTGGTGTAGACCACGTGGTTCGCTTTGCGCGAAAGTGCGGACGCTCCTCACCGATCCCTTTGGCTCGAGTAGTCGCGTGTGGGTGTGTGTCGTGTACTGTCTGTAAGACCGTATGTGCCTACGGTAGGTCTCCGAGGGAGCCCGATGTTGTTGCTGGACTGATGTCCTTGTTGACCCTTGAGGATATTTATTGTCGTTGTTGGACTAAGATCGTGTTTTACCCTTGGAGGGGATTTGTTGCATTGCTGATGATGACATGACATGCTACTAGTATGATAGGTTCATTATCGTACTGTTGCATTCATTTAGGTGAGCTTGACATACGGGGTTTCCTAATAGGAAACTCATGTATTATTGTTTGATTCATGTTTCGGGACTACAGTAGGTTCTGTGGGGGGGTGACAGCGGGCGCACACATTTTGGGGTCAGGATCCTCTTTGGACTCTTCGTGGTTGTCATGATTACATGTATTCATTTTGTTGTATTGATGTAATCATGTCTTTTGACAAACTCTGTTGTATTTGGTGCACCGACTGGTTATTTATATGAGTAACATTCTCGTTGATGAGTATTATCTTGAAATCTCTTGTTAGTTTAAATTGTTCAAATTTTCTGCTGTTTCGGGATGTTACAGTAATCCTCAAAAAAAATTTAAATTGCAATCAAAGAGTGATCATGTTTGGACGTCATTTTTCTGGAAGAATAGAACTCGTCATTTTGACTTCAAAAGCATATTATAAATACATGGACTTCCTTCTACTTCTACGTATATTTTTAGAGTTGTACGGGTATTACGACTACGACTATTTTAGATGGTTCAACTTATCAAAACTTGGGTTAACTTCTTATTTTCTTCCAAAACTGATTTGTGTTTACTCTCTTTGTATCGTTAAATATAAAAAAATTACAAAAATTTTAAAAATTGTACGAGTGTTATTACTCCCATAAAAGTCCTTAAGAAAATTCAGCTACTGATGGAAGGGCAACCTAACCTCCATTCGATGATGTTTGGAATCCACAAACATTTCCTACTTTTCCAAAATAAAGAATTCCAAATTTGTGGACTCCAACAAATTCAACCAACCATTCGTATTGATATAATCCAACAATATAAAACTTTTGGTTTCCATAACACGACAATTTGTTATCATGCCAAGTGGGTAATCGACAACAGTAGATGTTAAATCAAATTGATATTCATCGACAAAGACGCTATTACACTAACATGGAGGATTACCTTTGTAAGCAACAATTAAATCATACAAGTTGGAGTCTCATCTTGATGACAAAATACCTATTTCAACGTCGATATCAAAATTAGTTTTGAAGATTGATGTTGCCAATAAGAGTATTATTGGATATTTAGTTGGGCGTGAGGGAAAGATAAATATAGGAAATCTTACAAAATGGGAAATGCTTCCAAAGGCTATGTAATATTCTACTGTGTAGCAAACTTCTCAACACTCAACTGTTTCTTCTAACGTTCGGGTTTCATGTTTCCTATTTTTTACGATATAAAAGATGTTTGTGTAGAGATTTCTACAAAGATATTAATCTAAAATGAGAAGAAAAAAACATTTAAAAGGGAGCAATGGAATAATTTGCGACTTATGAATGTGCCGAATTCTGACACGACAAAATACAAAACCGAGATAATCTAAACATGACCTCACACGTTAAAAAAATTGAGGTTCATCAGCTCAACTATGATTATTATGAAAGATTATAAATAAAATAAAAGAATTACGAATTGACAGGCTACCTATAAGATTGTACATTTTGTGGAATTTTCATGAAACTAACCTATTAAAAAACATGTGTAGGCTAGTCGGTTGCTTATTACAGCAACAACCGTAACAAAGTCTTTAATCTCCATAGTTTATTATTTAATTATTACTTAAGAATTGGTGTTTGTTTTGCCTCTTTTATAGTATGAAAACTTCAATAAATCATTTTACTTGGGATTCGTCAACGTAAAAACGACAAATTCTCAGAAATTATATGATGGACGCAACACAAGCATTTTTGGAGTTTTTGCTTGGGTGCACTTGTAAAGCTGCTTTACTGGACATTTGCTCTCTTATAGTTTTATATTGGTCATGTACACGTGCAAATTCTAATAATTGCGTTTGTGCACTTCCATCTGGTCTTTGATAACCTCGTTAGAGAGATCTCTGTTTGCCTCCTACGGAGTGGTCTAGGCAGTAATTTAGGCATGATTAATCATCCCAATTAAACTCTAAATCAGCCAAATAATTTTAGCCCATCGTTCCCTATAAATCCCGACCTTCCTCTTCCCAATCACTCCACTCCAGTCCACTTCTTGTGTGCATTGTATCGGGTGGGACAACGACGACAAACTTGGCGAACTTGATCGGACTAGGGAGTGGGATGCAGCCGGAGCAAACTAGTGGGTGGAAGAAATGTAGATTCCACTGGAGAGGTAGATAGATGTTGCAGGAGAGGTGGATTTCGTTGGGGATTGGGGGTTTTGAAGAGAAAGGATCGAGATTTCGAGAAAAAGGTTGGATAGGGTTTGTACCAAATTAGGGTTTTTTGGGGAGAAAGAACACGTAGTCGAAATTTGGAATGGGAAAAAATTACTGTATAACATTAATTAAATTAAGAACTTAGGAATTAACTAATTGATCAAAATTGTTAACTATATCTAACGGAACGTCAAACTTAACTAACAGTTGTCAAACAACATCGGCAAGTGTTTGTGACCAATATAACGGAGACCAGATGGAAGTGCACAAATGTAATTACTTGAGTTTGGACGTGTACATGACCAATACAAAACTATAAGTGAGCAAATGTCAAATAAAACAGCTTTACAAATTCACACAAGCAAAAACCCCAACTATTTTTCCTAACACAAGTAGTACCCCAAATATAATAACTAAACTATTACATATGAAGAGAGACAAAAAGTTTATTCCAAAAAATGAAATGAAAAATGCAAACAAACCAAAAAAAAACTAAAGGAATTATTAGTAGAGTGAAATGTGAATTTTTCTGCTCTTAATTTCCATGTAATGTACACACCAGAAAGAGAAAGAGAAGAAGAAAAAGAAGAAATATCTTTTTCTTTCCTCTTTTATTGAGACACTCCTCCCATTCAAACACGCCTCTTCCATTCAAACACACCACGATATAATCCATCAAACACATGTTTTTTCTTGATCAAATCATGAATTCCAATAATTCATCCCCCCTACTGTATGATGTCTTTCTTTGTGCTTGCAAATTGGTATCTTCCAAAGCTCGATGTCAACAACATTATTCCATATCTCTTTCCACTTAATTACATGGTGTCCTTTTTCTTCTTCTATACTTTCAATTATTGGCAGGAGATCAACAGTAGTGCCTTCGTTTTGACCACGCATGCATCACAACAAACAATATCTTACTTCTTCTCTCCTATTAAATTCCAGCTTAACTTTCATAATCATTGCATAAAATATCATCAACGTGACCAGATCTAACTACTTAATTATTTCATATATGAGAAGTGGCCTTGTGGGTTTTCTCGTAAGCGAGTTTTTTAATCTATTCTTGTAACATTTCCGAACAGCGGAAAAGGATAAAATTATCAAGAGTAGGGACATTACTCAAAGAAATACCCAAATATATCTGGTGCACCATATTACATAAGAGTTTGTCAAAAGAGTGATTATATCATAACACAAAATACATAATACATGTAATTACGACAACCTAAAATAGGCAAAACAACATGATCCAGTCCCAAAGTGCAATCTCCCTCGGTCACCACCCGTCGGAACCTAACGCGGTCCTGAAAATAATCATAACAATGCCTGAGTTTCCATAAGGAAATCCCGTATGACAAGCTCACTTATATGTCATATCATACTAGTATAGCATGACATGAAATACAAAGCAGTAAACAACATTCCCACAAGGGAAAAACCGGACATCCGTCCTGCAATCGTTCCCGCTGCCATACAGGCCCCGCGGTCTACAACCGCCACCGCTGTCACACAAGCCCAACGGTCTGCAACATCGCCGTCGCCACACAGGCCGTACGATCCACAACCACCGGTACCACACAAGGCACACGGTCCACAGCATCGCCGCCGCCACACAGGTCGCACGGTCCAAACATCGGGTCTCTGTAGAGACCTACCGTAGGCACATACGGTCTAGCGGACAGTACGTAACACATCCCCACGCGCGACTACACAAACAAGGGGATCAGTGAGGAGGCGTTCGCACTTCCGCGCAGGTAGAATCAGATCTGAAAACATCGTGGTCCACCACCACACCAACGGAGCCGTCGCTCAGGTCGGTCCATCACCGGCGCCACACAGACCGCACGGTATCTCACTCGATAGCGATAGGTGCCCAGTCGAGCTACCTGCCGGAACATATCATCGGCAGTTCATCGCCGCAACCACACAGGTCACACGCGATCCTCCCTGCCGCCACACAGGGGCCCTCCCGCCGCCACACAGGCCGCACGGGCTCGTGCAATCACTGCCTATCAAGGCCACACAAAGGGTCAGATAATCGACAGATCCGAACCGAAGTCTGCAGGGTCAATGAGCTCCACGTGCTGACACCAACTCCGTCGCTATAAAAGCAAGGCAACGGCTTCCGTAGCCCTCCAAGCCGGTAGTCACTTCACCCAACGACAGTTGCGTGCCCGCTGAAGCAATGGGATCCGCAATCCCTCAGGCTACTACTCTAACACGAGAAACAATGAACAAACTACGTCACCCTCTATAATGCAGAGGCGACACGTCTCAAGTATCCACACTCTTCCACACGACGGTCCCTGAGCAGGCACGTGCAACGTACCCACCGTCACCTCCCGGCTCACGCTCCAAGCGAGGACACGGGTTTTCGTGGACAAAGTTGACACTTCACTAGGACCAGGATTCTGTTCTGGGCTCAAACGGTCGACAGGAAAAGGTATACCGGTCGACCGCTTCAGCAAAGGAATCAGTTGACCGAATGCCGACAACGGTCGAACTGTGTGCTCAAAACTAAATCCCCAACGGTCGAACAAAGGTCTAAAACCGGTCGACTGAAAGTGGTCAAAATTCGGAGTCTAGTCAAAATCACACAAGTCTATTCGGTCGACCGACTCAGGGGTCCCGGTCGACCGAAAACTACCAGGGTCAACCTAATAGTCTAAGTCATCTACCGGTCGAACAAAACACGACAAACGGTTGAACAACATACTATATACTTAAGTTCACTTAAGTTCCGGTCGGACCAAAGGTCAAGAACGGTCGACCGTTTGGATGGTCAACGTTCGGTCCAAGCGAAATATGAAGCAATCGGTCGAACGGCTCAAGGGTCCCGGTCGACCGAAAACTCCCAGACAAACCCCGACCCACCAGCACAAGCACGACCGGTCGACCGCCACACAGGCATCGTTCGGCCGGTGTTGGTTAAAGTCAGGAAAAACACTAAACCGATCGACCGTTGGTCGACAGCAACCTTGCGCCAGCCAAGGATTTTACGTCGTTTCCTCGTCGTCGGCGAGGTCTCCGACCTCCCGCGACCGACCACAACTTCACCCCAACTTGGGTGAGCAAAAAGGCCTTTAATGCAAGAACTTGGCATACCTTCTTCGCGAAGAACAACGAAGAACACCGGAGCTCCAACGACAATGCCTCCGGACCGCAACCTCACGCACTCTCTCCTCCTTGCGCCGCACCAAGCCCAGCACGCCCTTGCCCCGCACGCCTTCACCACCAAAACTCGAGCCACCGAAGGAGAGGAAGAGATGGATGGAGAGGAGAAAGGTTGAAGAAGAAGAAGAAATGAGAAGGAGAGAAGACGAGATGGGTGTTTTCTCCCAACACAACACTCCAACCCATCCCCCTACACCACTAGCCCATGCCTCAACTATTCTTCCCCCAACTCCCATGCAAAGCCATCATTAAGCCCTCCTAATCACCCATTAAACCAAACAAGGTTAGGATCTTTACAATTCTAATTGAACCTCACATACAACACTTGTTCACAAGCGAACTCTATTTTTGATTGTTTCAACAATAAATAAAATATGGCGACAAATTAATTAGCCCAAGTTGTTGCTTTGACCGTGAGTGGGCTCGATCGTGACGTAAACAAGAACCACCTGCAACCTAAAAACTTTAACGTAATAAAAATATAAGATTGAAAGCAAATAAGAATTTGATATAAAATAATCGAGTCCCTACTTCGATTGCTTTTTATAATATGTTGGGTTGGTCCGTGTCTTCTAGACAAGCCAACCGACGTAGAGAAACCCAAAGAGTTGGTGTTAAGACTCTTGATTGAGCTTTCCGATTAGTCTATCAGAGTTGTTTGTTTCTTAACGAGAAAAAATAAAACGTATTAAAATATTTATTGATATATAGAGGACGCAGATGAAAATTAGATTTTGAAATAACTTTTATGATTGGAATATTGGATTGAGAGAGAGAAAAAACCCTTTAAAAATCCTGATAATATTAGACTAGCAATTGAAGTTTACAACAGAAAATTTGTAGCTTAAATCTTTGTTCATGCAATAATCTGAGATAATTCAAATAGTCACATTGGTACTTTCTCAACCTCCGCCAGAGTTGCAAAGTGATTGATATTTTCTATTGATTCTTCTTCTTCAAGGTATTGTATGTGTTTTGAAATTACAAAAAACTTTAAAGAAAATAGAAAAAGAAAATGTTTGTTCATTCAGCATGCAAGTTCACGTACCATTCTCACTTCAAAAGGTTTTGGGAGAAGTCAATGAAACTGGATTCTATTTTGCATCACAATCATCCAACGTATGTTTCTCTTTCTTTTCATCGTTAATTTATTTTCCAAACAATGATGAAAACTCGAACTTTTCTTCCATTATCTGTGCGTTATACGTACGTTTTCTTACTTAGATAGACATCAAACAATCCACAAGCGACAAACGCTTTCCGAACCTCGACATCACCAACAAGGAATCTAGAGTGAGACACATCGTTAATAATGATCGATCGTAGCAAACAAAAACCTAAACGTCGTAATCTTAACCCAACAACCCAAGAGAGCTCTAGCTTACGTGATTGCATGCAAAGGTGACACTTCAAATGAGTGTGAAAACTGTACTTTGAACTTCTTTTTTAGGGTTTGAGACTTTTTTGAACTTTCTAACTTTCTGGTCTGAACGTACATGGGATGCATGTGTTGCAATTGCATGCATGCACGTAAACAGTTGTGAACATAACAACTAGAGAAGTCACTTCACCGCCATAACAAATTTACCATTACAAGAAGAAGAAAAAGATCTAGTCCAATTAGCTGCAAATACATAAGAATATTACTCAATTATGCTTTTTAATAGAGAGCAATCAAATACTTGAAAAACAAGAAAACGAACCACAAATATAACCTTTTAAAAATATGTTCTTATGCACCCAAACAAAAGACATATTCCCGGTCAATCACGACATGACCGGTTCTTGTTCCAAATTATTAGGAAATTATTAAGAAAAAGTAGTTACAAAAGGAGGGGCACGTGTCGCTCGCACTTGCTTAAGCACCGTTTTTAGATATGCAGTCAGATGAAGCCGTTTATGTAGATGCGACCAGAACAATTATGCAGATGCGCCTGGGAATTTCGCATCCTTCCAAAGGATGAAGACTTGTTTATGCAGATCGCATATGCGACGGATGTGGTCATTTATGTGGCTCATCGTAGAGAAACTAGGTTCAAAATTTCAAATATTGATTTTTTTTGAATTTTTTTCCTTCCTCTCAAGAAAATTATTATATTATTACTTGTACCATATATTATTATGTTTTTTTATATCATGTTACGAAATGATTTAAATTAGAAAATAATATTTTTCTAATTTTTTAATTCGTTACCAACATATATATATAATTTATTGAATATGTATATTATTGATATTATTTAATTATTAAATTGAAGTCGACTTGGACGATCAAAACGTGTGGATCGTGAGAGACATCCACGTGGCGTGCTGTTGTGTCGCGACAGTTACGTGCTTTGTCCAACTACCAATCTACCGTACCTTTCTTCTGGTCGGCGCTTGGGTACGTGTCTTTTGGTGACACGTGACGTGGTATTTGCCGTTGTTTGTTTGGATATTTTAGATGAACTCAATTATTTATTTATTTGTAATTATTGTTTGCAAAAAGATGGGCATGTTTGATAATTGAGGATACATAATGAACAAACTTCGAGTCTAGGAATAATACATTTAATTTAGTTTTTTTCAAGAAGACACGTGCAATTTAGTTGAAAAATAATGAAATAAGGTTCAATCGATATGCTCCGAGTTTTACTGATTTCTCTGTTTCAGTTCCCTGGTACTTCGTATTATGTTAGAATAGAAAATAAATAATGATCGGCAGGTGAAGATTAATTTTAATTATCAAGTTGATTTGTGATATGTCGATCAACATATCACCGATCTAGGATTAATCGTGGAGGATAGATCACGTGGAATTGGAATGATACATTTAATTTATTTCAAAAAATGATGAATAAGGTTTCAATCATTACTCACTAAATTTTCATCTATATTCGAAGTTTTCCTAATTTCTCTTATTTTGCTTCGTGTCACCTTATATTAGTTTCGGTGACTTGTTGCGTTGAATTTTAGTCCTACGACGTCGGCTCAAAAACACTGCGCTAAGAAGAGTTGATTAAATGCCTGGTTAGAACTAAAATCGTTTTGATTGGGAGTTAAATAGCAAATGAGATAGTGATGTGTTTTGAAAATTTTATCTACACTATTCTATTTAAAACGGGAAAGTTATCCGCTTGCTGTGGTGACGTGATATCCTAATCGATTTTAATTAGTGTATTCCGAAACTAAAGATCAACTAACTGAAAGATGAACCGACTTTAAGTGGCTATTTATAGATTTGTGGCTCTAGAAAATGAAGATTATCTCTTGGCGAGGCCCACTGTGGATTAGATAATCCCTATCTAATCCTAAACGTACAATCATGTTTCAATGTACTTTTTTATTTTCATGATGGTCTTGCTTTCATTTTTACCTATCAATTCTGTTGGTTCAGGTGCACGTTTCCTAATCAAATGACCAAGACCACCTCCTCAACCTACGAAAAGTTAAATGCTAAAGTAAAGGGATGATGACATACAATTGTATTGTCTTCAAATATTCGATCGTTTGCTCAATTCAACGTTTTGGAGTTAACACTGTCAATTTTTTAATGTTAGTGCTGAAAATTGGTTACACGGTACCACTTTTTTAAAATAATTAGTGGTTTTAAAAATTAAAAAAAGTTTGTTCAGTGATCACTAAAATTCGACTTTAAGGAATGCAGCATGTTTGGTTGCTAGTGAAAAAGATGAGATATTGCCTTTAAATAATATCCAGCCAATAATAGATTCGTATTTTGTTCGGTCATATTTTTGTTGCTTATAATTTAGCAAACCAAAAAAATTCGCACGTGGAGGTTGCGGAAATCGTGGTTTTATGGAAAATGTTGAGAAAAATGATGTTACTAAACGTCCGTAAATTACTAAAATTGTTCGCACTAATTGTCATTTTATCTTTTATTTTCTATTAATACTAATTTTGTCTTATCTCTTAAAGGAATATTTTTCTCTCAGTTTTTCTTACTCTACTATAGGCAATACAAGGGAAACGTCTAACAAATCATCTGAATTCGGCGAATTTTCAGACGGGGCGTCAAAAAGGTTGAGAAAGTCTTCCAGGAGGAAGTCAAAAAGGTATTATTATATGTTTGTATTACTTTATAGTTTTTCTCCTATTTGTTGTTTAAGTGAAGTAAAAAAAATCAATTAGAGTTATTAGACAATAACTAAAGTTTTATTTTTTGTCTTACTATATTTTTGTTTTAAAGAATTTAAATTTCGATTCCGAAGCTAAATATTTAGGAAAACAAATACAAAAACAGGAAATTAAGATTCTTTTGGTAATTATTTTGTTGTGATCATGTATTAATGTATTGACTATCAGTTGTTAAATCTATTATTATGTCAGATTACAATTATATTTGGGCCCCTTTTAAAAATTTGGTCCACCGTCGACGAGTCACGTCGGTGCTTTGTTTTTAAGATCCATCGATGCTTTGTTTTTAAAATCGCCGTCGACGAATCACGTCCATCAGAAAATATTTTGAAAAATAACTGTTATGAACTAATTACTTTAACGGCACCAATGGTATACTTACACGATACCAACAGATATATAACCATCAGACCATTAATACGGATAATACTGATGGATGTATACTGACAAGTACCATCCTTGAATATTACATTGGGTTTTTTGCTTCCGTACTGATCAAAACATCGTTAATCGGCCACGTACCCATGGTTCAGAGAAAATTTGCCCCGTACGTATAAAAAACAATGTAATTGGCAGCATACACAATCGTTACGGTGGGGCCCACATTCACTAATGTTTTTCGTAACATCCCGTGATTTATCAAAGAGTATTTTGCTTCCGTACCGATCAAAATATTGTTAATTGGCGACATACCCATGGTTCAGAGAAAATTGGCCTTGTATGTATAAAAAACAATGTAATTGTCCTCATAGTCATCCGTTACGGTAGGGCCCACATTTGCCTAGCACCGTTTACGTGTTCCGTGATTTATCAACCATTGCCTCCTATCAACACCTTAAAACTCTAATTAGTATCCCGATCCGACCCCAATTACAACTTAAAATCCCGACCTGGTGGCGCACCCTACCCGACCTACATTCTCCAACAAAATCCCTAGCCCATTTCCCGACTTAGAGAATCTTGACCTAGTGGCGCACACAACCCATAATGGAGAATCCAATTATGGTGCCCGATCGTCCAACCTCATAACTGGATTCTTGAAGTTGGGAAAGGGGGCTAGGGATTTGGCGGGAGAATTGAGGTCGGGTTGGGTGCACCACTGGGTCGGGATTTGAAGTTGCAATTTGGGTCAGGTTGGGTATAGCATCAGGTCGGGATTTCAAGTTGTAATTTTAGGATTTCGTGTCCCTATGTATGTGTATATTTTAAAATTTTACGAGCATACATGATCGATTTCATATTTCCATTGATTTTATATACATGTTTATGTTTATTCTAATATCATGTAATCCTACACATATTAAACAAAAGGAGAGATGATCACACCCAAAGGTTCTCTAATTTTTTTTCAATGATCCGGAGTTCTGTGGCACGTCGAATCGACCACCGATTCGCCTCCAAGTGTTCACTAAACTCTAAACAAGATTAGAGATAAAAGAGCTAGTCAATCAATCTCTAATAATGTTTAGAATCGAGCTAATAACATCTCTAAAAGCTCTGGAGATTTTAATATCCAAAACTTGAAACTATTAAGAAAATTTCATGGTGATTAAGGGAGAGAGAGAATTTTTGCAATAACATTAAACAAGTAGGGTGAGGAGTCATTTTATAGGCTCCCAAAACACTCATATCATGAACTATTCTCTAGCCATGATCTCTTGTTTTTTCTCTCCTAAAATTAATCACAATTTGCCACATAAGCATCCTAAAAAAGTTTGACTAAATCGGGAATTAATCTAACCCATGATCTAATTATTCTCTTAATAATTCAGGCAGAAATTGTGCAGAATTGTCGACCAGAATTTCCAATCGGTCGACCAAACATTTTTTGTTTGCAAGTTCGGTAGGACCCTGAGCTAGACGGTCAACCGAATATGCTTGAGAAAATTCTCTGGAAAATTTCGGTCGAACCACTCTCGCTCCGGTCGACCGTTTACCTACCAAAATTTCTCGTGGTAAATTTTGGTTGACCGTGTCCTTGTACCGGTCAACCGTTGTATCTCCAGGACATGTCCTGAAAATTTCCGGTCGACCGCGTCCACACGCCCAGTAGGCCGATCCTATTATCACGACACATCCTGATAATTTTTGGTCGACCACTCGCGTATCCGATCTTCGTCCGGTCGACCATTTCTAAGAAACCTAGTCGACCGAACCTAAAACGGTTGACCGTTTTGACCGTGATTTTGCTTTTGTCAAATTTTTTATTTATCTCCAACAAAAATTGATATTTTGGGGTTTTAGCAAATTTATATCTCATGTAATATATTATCCTATGTAATGTCAAATTATTACACCCCATAATATATACATTTTATATGAATTTATCCATGATTCTAATTATGTAAATTCTCACGACATATTGATTTTATTGATTCACTACATGTGTCCCTTTTCACATGAAACCCGACACATCATATGAACTCAAAATCAAGATTTTGTTTCCCAATTTTGTGGTGTGACCTATAGGATGATCTAAGCTAAATTGGTAGCGATTTTGAACACTCAATATCTCAAGCTATAAGCGGTATCTAGCTACACATTATAGTTACCCAATTAGCATTGATGTCTTGTTCCACTCGAACCAAACACGATCCATTTAGTGATGTAAGTGCACCACTTCTGTCAATCACTTGCCTCATGATATTAACAATATATACAAAGTAGAAATGTGTCACATTTGTATTATATTCATTTCTTGATATCTTCAAGTTAATTATAACTATGTAACTTAACTCAAGTTACATTGTGCACATTATAATTTTGCTTTATCAATGTGCCCATTAATATCATCACTTAATTAAGAGGGGCAATAATAATCTTTTGACTAGCTATCTTTTCCAGCACAAGTCGTGTTCAACCAACTATTGCATTTATCACTATACACATTGATAGCTTTTGACAATAATCAAATCAAGCACTTCTTGAGTGAAAAGATATAAGTATCATATCTTAGGATCCAAGACATAGTAAAACATTAATGCCACACAACACAATTCCATAATGTTTTCTTGTTAGGTCTATTCAATATATAAAAGTAATTTTTTCCTCTTTTATATACTTGTGTCGTCAAATATTTGTAGAGCTACAATAATCGATGACCAACATGACAATCTTATCTCGATAATTAATGCTTCATGTTCATTACCATGATTGTGAATAATTTTTGATTTATGTAGACCATTATCTTTTAGAGTTCTATGGTTAAGGACCAAGTGCATTTTCCTTAACACTTCTAAAAGACAAATACATTAATCAAGAAACAAAATATTTGCACATCCAATTCCTAATAATTGACATATAAAAGTAAAACTTTTAGAACACATTCCTTTCAATAATTGGGGTCGGGTCAGGATACTAATTAGAGTTTTAAGTGTTGATAAGAGGTAAAGGTTCAGAAATCACGAGGCGTCACGAAAAACGTAACGGTGTCAGACGAATGTGGCCCCACCACAACTGATAAGTGTGAGGCCAATTACAATGCTTTGATACGTACAAGGCCAATTTTCCTTGAACCGTGGGTACGTCACCAATTAACAATGTTTTTATCGGTACAGAAGCAAAAATCATGTTGATAAATCACGGAACGTTACGAAAAACGTTAACGAATGTGGGATCCACCGTAACGGATGGGTATGAGGCCAATTACATCGTTTTTGAAACGTACAATGTCAATTTTCTCCGAACCATGGGTATGTCGCCGATTAACAATGTTTTGATCGGTACGGAAGAAAAAAACCCATATTACATTAGTAGCCTGACATAGTTTCTTTTCATTTCTCTCTTCCCATACCTCTCTCCCTTCCCTATTCCTAATCATCGTCGTCGTTGTCGTTCGCCTCGCCACGTTAACTGTTCATCCTCGACTTCCTCCGCCCCACCCACTTCTCCCCGCACCGACCCCTACCGCCTCCTCCGCCCTGCCCCCTCCTCCTTGCCCTAACCCGACCCCCTCCTCTCTGTCACAACCCGACGCCCTCTTCCCTACACGCTCTTCCTCGCCCCCTCCAACCCCGACCATCCCTCTCCTCCTCGTCCCGACCCGACCTCCGCCCCCACCTCCCCAGCCTCCTCCACTACCCCGCCCATCCTCCCTGCCTCAACTTGATTCCCTCCTCCCTACACGACCCGACTAGCCACCCCAACCCCTAGTCCCCGCCACCTCCCATCCCGACCCCAGCCTCCTCATCCGCCCCTCCTCCCCGCACGATCACAGCCACCCCAACCGGACCCTAGGATTTTGTAGATTTATTTGTAGAATTTGTTAATTAATTTTGTAGATTAATTTGTAGATTTTGTTACTTAATTTTGTATATTTATTTGTAGAATTCATAAATTTGAAAATAATAATTTTGCATGTGATAAATTTGTATATGGTTTGATTGTAAAATGTTTATGTTTTTATTTAATTGGTCTAAAATATAAAAATAGAGAAATGTGAAGTGAGATTACTTAATTTAATCATTGGATAGAAGATATAAGATATGTTTATGCTATAGTGATTTTGTATGATTTAATTTTGATGAATTAACGATATTATGATGGTTGTCGTCCAAAAGTGGACATTTTTCTTATCGATGCAGATATTCGAAAAAAATATTAATGAAAATATAGACGGGATTTTGTCGAAATTTATTAAAAATCTATTAAATGTAAATGTATTTACAATTTAGTTATATTGAGTGACATGTGCTAGTTTGATTGAAGTAGTTGGATTTTGTTGGAATGATAAGTTTATTGCGTTAGATCTTATTCGAGTGAGTTGGATTGGTTAGTTGGATTGATTTGGAAAGCTGTGAAGGTCATTTTGATCGTGGGGCAATTGGTTGGAAATTTGTGCTTCGAAGTAGACAACAGAGATAGTCTCTTTTGATGAACTCAAATTGATGGGTTTGTGCTTTGTCGCAAGGATTTCAAGTTGACTAGTTGGAGATTGGGTCCACGAATTAGGCTGACTAGTCCGCTTGAACTTGATCACTGACTGGGTAGTTCGATTTCTTTTCAATAAGGCAGTTAACTCATTGTCGTTAACCACCTTAACTGCTCACACTTCCTATGTAAAAAACATTAAAAGTATACTTAGGACCTATGTAAGCTTAAGTAAGTCTGTGGTGGAGTTTACTTTAGGATGTGTGATTTGTTGGAGTAAAATGAGGTTCATATTTTGATGTTTACTTTAGGATGTGTGGTTTGTGTCATGTTTGGTTTGAATGTTGTCTATTTGTGGAATTCATTGATGGAATTGTTCAAAAATATGTTGTTTTTCTTGTCAATACAAGTCTTCAGAAAACTTCCTTATTGAAATATAGGGGAGATTCTACTAAAATTTATCAAAAATTCTATTACATTTAAATATGTTTGAGGTTTACTTATATTGAGTTGGATTGAGTTGGATCAGTTAGTTGATTGCTAGATTGGTTAATTAATTTAGTTAGATTAATTTGGATGAGTTGGTTGTGTTGATTAGATTTAAGTGAAATATTCATAGTAGTTGGGATTTTTAACTTGTTATGTTTAACATGTTTTGTTTGAAATCAATAGAATCATGGTGTCAGACAGAAGTTGGATGTATGACAAGAGAATTAGTCAGACATTCACGAAAAATCAGAAGTCAATCCTGAACCTTGTCTTTGGTCCTCACAACCAATATTTTTGTGACGGGAAAATTTTATGCTCACGCAAGAAATGTTGTAACAACAAGTGGGCGACCAGAGACGACATTATTGATGATATCGTCATAAATGGTTTTGTTGGTAATTACGAGCAGTGGGTTTTTCACAGGGAAAGTATTGCAAATTCGAGTATCCAAGTTGTCACGACAATGACAACACGACCAACAAAGATTGTGTTAGAAGAGGATGACGTTGACGACGACATAGAGGGGGTGATACATGACGTGGTCGAATGTGGTAACGTCACAACTGATTCGTAGAGACCGGGGATCACAAAATATGCTCAAAAGTTTCTCACCTACATGAAGGAGGGAGATCGACTGTTGTATCCCCGGTGCAAATCATAATTGACGAAATTATCCTTCGTAATCAAAGCGTTTCACAAAAACTGCATGGGTAGATGGTCAGACACTTCGTTTATGAGTGGTTAGTGATGCATTGCATACATTGCATCATATGTCTTTCATTTAGATTACTTTTACATCAATAAATGCTACTAAGGTATGTGTTTAGTCTTATTTACAGAATACAGGGACCTGAATGCAATTTACCCACATCCCGAGCATAAACGCATGCAAAAGACTCATTTCTATCATAAAGACCAAGTTCAAGATTATCGGGTTACGAATGGAAATGTATCCAAGCATAAAAGCATTCAAGTCCTAATTGCAAAAAGAACAAGGACTTAAGCACAAAAGTAGTCGGGGACTTAAATGCAAAAAGTCAAGGACCTAATTGCAAATCACGAGTAGCTTTTATTCTCTTGGAGAAAATATATAGAAAAATCAATGTATATCTCCAAATATGTGAAGGAATTAATCCGGAGCTCAAAAGAATGGAAAGAATCAATCCAGACGCGTAAAGGAGGATCAAATCATACCATAAACATTCAACCAAAATCTGGACCAAATCAGAGCATGATGTGCGGCGATTCCGCCGCAGATCACACACACCATGCGGCGATTCCGCCGCCCCCTAGTCGATCCGTGTGCTCCAATTTCGTCCAGTCGTGTCTGGACACGTGTACTTTCCAATATTATACCTAGATCCCTTGTAGCAACTATAAATAGACCCGAGAACGATGTTAGAAGGGTCCTTAGTCTTTGGTGGTAGTTTTTATTCTTAATCTTAGTTTTGTAATCTTCTTTTTATTAATAAAATTCTGTCTTTTATTTCTTACTTTTAGTTTTCTTTTGTAATGTCTCAAGGACCCCTTCTTCCTCCCTCTATGAGTTTCTAACTCCTTCCAAAGGGTGGAGGTGACGGATTAGGGTGAAGAGAAGATGAATGAATGTTATTATTTTAATTTCGTGTTAGAATATTTTGATTACTTGAGTTTATGTTAAATCATTTATCATGTAATGCTTTATAACTAATATGATTTATTATAAGTTTCTAAATTCTCTAATCTAAACCTTAAATCTAAACCTCCACCCGACGGAATTCACATCTTTGTTCTTGTTTTAGTTTTAATTGTTCTTGTTTCTTGCTTTAGATAATTAAAATCCAAAAATCTCAAAACCCAATTATTTCTTCTCTCCTTCTTCCCCTTAATCGGAAATCACACTAATAACAGAATCTCTCCCTCCTTGTGTTCGACCCGTATTTGCCACGTCTTCATTGACACCGTGCACTTGCGGTATAAATTTAATTCTCACCAAGTTTTTGGCGCCGTTGCCGGGGAGGCGACGTAGATTTTGTTTTTTGTTGATTTCGATTTTATTCTGTTTATCTTGTGCGCGATCTAACTATTTGGATTTGTGTTTCAGGAGACAACAGAGCGCGCGGCGAAATCTGAGCGCAGTCTGAGCAACAAGGGCGGTGGAATCGCCGCACATCAAGAGGAACCTGCGGCGGAATCGCCGCACAATTGAAGCATCTGGGCTTCAAATTTTTCTGGGGTTAGCACCATCTCTGGGTGGACGCGTGGAGCTACTGAAATTTCGAGAGCGGGCGGCGAACCCGACTGAGCATTGCGTAGGTAACCTTTGTTGCCTTTTTCCTCGTAATTTCTAGTTTCAGAAAATTTCCTTTTATTAGAATTGCACGTCTTAAGCTTAAATTCCATAATTGGCAATAATTCAACTCTGACCTAAAAATTGGCAAAACTAGAAGAACTTAGTGCATGCATCATATAATGTTTTGTTTGCATTATTCTTGCTAAATTCTTGCAAATTATTTTTATTGTTGAAGAGTGCTGGAAGCAAGGTACGTATCGCGTTTTAACGATTGCATTTAAGCATATAATTTAGTTTGCATACAACCTTGCAATTGCCCCCCACTAAAGACCATTGTTTGACTATCTTTGCTAGATCTAAGTTAAACTATCTTAAGGGCAACTCCGTAGGCAAAGATACGGTGGGGATTTCATCACCCTTCCGTGGCCCACAAATCACAATCCTAAAGTGTCACCCAAGCCATAAATTAAAATCAATTAGACATTGACCCCTAAGGACTCAGACTCATTTAAGGAGAAGAATTGGTTTGACTTGCTATGACCTGAAGCCGATTGAATTGAATTTGGTGTCTAGAAAGTGTTTTTGTGTTGACGTAAGTCTTCCAAGCGAAGTGGTTGTCTAATTGGCACCGACTCTGTCGGAAGCGCCCCCACTAGCTATACACGGCATGGCCAAGTTGGTTTGATTAGTGAGGGAGGTGAATCAAGCGAATCAATTCGACTCAACCAGTTAGGAGTCGTCTAGATCTAAGCGACACTAGGTCTAGGATTGTTTGAACTGTGCTTTCTTAGGAATTTTCTGACCAACCCTCTTTCTATCTTTAGAGTTGGGTTTCCCTTCTCATCTGAGTCTTCTTTCTCTTCTCACCTAAATTCTCTAGATTAGGATTCATTTCTCATCTTTCCCCATTCTATTGTTTGTTTCCCTTTTGAAGAAAAAAAACATAAAAAAATATATATATATTAAAAAAACGAAAATATAAAATATAAAAAAAAATTAATTAATTCTTGAACTTAAATTTGGAATTTAAATTCCGAATTTGAATTCAAAAATTGATTCAACCCGGTGCACTCAGATTTGGATTCGGGACTTGAGTAATCGACTCTCACGAGTTCATCTAGATTCCAATCTGGAACTTAACCCCAATCCACCTGTGGCACCACCTCACCCGGATCCAATGGGTGAGAACGTAGTGGACCCGCCTGTTGCACAACCTATAACTCTGAGGGATGATCGATGCTATCCAGCGATGGCTGCTCAGCCATCGTGCATCGTTATGCCCACCATCCCGGGTCGCGACTTCGAACTTAAGGCACAATACATGAGTATGTTGCCTAAGTTCACCTCTAGGGAAGACCCATATCTCTTCCTTAGAGAATTTGAGGAAATCTGCTCTCTTATACAATACCAGCATATCCCAGAGGAGGCAGTGCGTCTGAAATTCGTGCCTCTAGCACTGAAGGACGACGCTAAGAAATGGCTATATAGTCTAGCCGAAAGATCTATTAGGAGTTGGGCTGAGTTTGTTCAAGTATTCCTGAAAAAATATTTCCCCAACCATAAGACTATGAGGATTAGGAATGAAATTGTTGCATTCGTTCAGTCTGAGAGCGAGCCGTTCTATTCCTATCTAGAAAGATTTAAAAGTGTTCTGACCCAATGCCCTCATCACTGAATTCCGAGATGGCAATTATGCCAAATTATTTATGAGGGATTGACACCCACATCTAGGGTTATGGTAGAATCCGTAAGCCAAGGGAATTTTATGTCGAAAAATGAAAATGATGCCTGGACTTTTCTTGAGGAATTAGCTGAAAACAGTATGCAATGGGACAATGCTAGAACACCGCTTAACCCAAGTATTGGATCTAGAATAGCAAGCCAACCCAAACCAGGTTTCTTAGTTGTAGATGCCAACATAGCGGCTGAAGCAAAACTAGCTACCCTTATGCGCAGAATGGAAAGTTTAGAGCTACGAACCCAAAACCGAGTGAATCAAGCCTCGTCTATCCCTTGCTCTAGATGTGGTCAGACTGGTCATGTAATGGAGGATTGTGCGGAATGTGACCAAGTTAATGCCATGTATAATCATGCTAGAAATGACCCATACGCATCAACCTATAACTCGGGTTGGCGTAATAATTCCAATTTCTCATCAAACCAACATGGTCAACATTCTAGACTACAACCAAACCTGTATAACCAAAATAATACATCATCTGGGTTTAGTAATAATAACGATCATGAGGTTAGGTTGACAAGCTTGGAAAATTTGATGAAAACTTTTATACAAACAACCAACCAGACCTTCCAAAGGCTAGAGACACAAGTCAGCCAACTAGCACAAATAGTAGGTGAAAGAGAAAAGGGTCGGTTTCCAAGTCAACCTGAGGTGAACCCTAGATCTAATAATTCATATCAATCCTATCAACCACCTTCAGGAAATAACAACCCTAGACCGGTTCAAATGGTTAATGAAGAAGGACCGTTCCAACAAATAAATGTTGTAGTATCATTACGATCCGGAAGACAGATTGATAATAATGTGGTAAATCCTAGAACGTCTAATCAATCTAGTCATCAAACTGCCACATATGACCTAACCATTGAACCCGACGTCCAATCTGAAACGCCCAACCCACCTACTCAACCTGAACCCATAGCTGAACCTGAACCTGAGCGAGTCTATGTCCCTAAAGCCCCATTTCCCAATAGCCTCAAAAAGAACTCAAGTGCACAAATAGAGAAAATCTTGGAAGTGTTTAAGCAAGTTAAGGTGAACATTCCACTCTTAGACATGATTCAACAAATACCTGCTTATGGTAAATTCTTAAAAGATTTGTGCACTAAAAAGAGAAAAACAAACGTACCAAAGAAGGCATTCTTAACTGCAAACATAAGTTCTATTTTGTCCAACACATCTCCTATAAAATATAAGGATCCTGGATGTCCCACAATTTCATGTTCAATAGGAGATACTTTTATCAACAGAGCCCTTCTAGACCTTGGTGCTAGTGTTAACCTACTCCCATACTCTGTCTATGAGCAGATGAACCTTGGTCCACTAAAACCCTCTAAGACAACCCTTCAATTTGTTGATTGCTCTATTAAGAAACCAAGAGGTATAGTAGAGGATGTTTTGATCAAGGTTGGTGACTTCATTTACCCAGTGGATTTTGTCGTACTAGATACCGCACATGTTGTAAATCCTAACCGACAAATCCCTGTAATTCTAGGCAGACCCTTTTTAGCCACTTCGGAAGCATTAATAAACTGTCGAAATGGGCTCATGCAATTATCTTTTGGGAACTTAAAAGCTGAATTTAATATCTTTCATATTGATAGTGAGCCAGAAATAATATGCAATCAAAGTGACGTTGTGATGAAATCGCGTATCTATAAGATTTCTGAATCATCACAAAATCAAAAAGGAAGTAAGAAAAAGGGGAGAAATTCATCTACACACCCACCATCACTCGAGCAAATAAGAGAACATATTTATGTGAGGGGTGTTGAATCTGTGACTCAGAACTCTCTTTGCAACATGGGGAACAATTCAACTGGACACATGCACCAATATGGTGTCATTCAATCCAGTTCTGACTATGGTTGACTTTGAGCAAATTCCACCCTTCCACCACAGTTCATCAAGGTAATAAGTGCATTTGCTTTATATTTGCATACATTGAGGACAATGCATGATTTAGGTGTGGGGGGTGTTTATGTATATATTTATCTATATATTCTGTCTTTTATAATAATAAAAAAATTAATGTTTCATGACATAGCTTAAGATTGAACTGCTAAAACCCGTGTACAAATTGCATTGAGTTTTTGTTCCTTATTATATAGTTCTGCTTGTAGAAATTGTGACATAAATCTAAGTTCCAAAGAAATAACTCATTGCCCTTTAAGACATGTATGCACCTAAATTGGATGAATCAAATCTTTGAAGTGGTTGATAAAAAGCAGAGGTTGAGGAAAATATACCGGGAAGTGTGGACTTCTAATAGCAATTAAGCCTTGAGGAAAATAAAAATAAAAATAAAGGAATAAAGTGAAGAAAACACATTTTGCAAAATGATTACAAAAGCCCAAGCCTTTGAGTCACTGGTCCGTAGGGGTATCTTGAAACCCGGTAACTTGAGTCTACCAGCTCGGGATTATCGACCAAACTCGCTACACGAATGCAAAAGGGTAAAAGTGTCAAAAAGCAAATGTGTTGAATCACGGAAGAAAAGAAAAGAAAAAAAAAATAATACTCAAGGCCCAAAGCTAAAAGAATGATCCATGTCATGGTTGATCCGAATGATACTTCACCACCAGAGGAGGCGTGCAAAATAATTTAAGTGATAAACATGTGTAGAAGGGTTAGTGGTGTGAATGTTGGCGGAATAAAGACCAAGTCATATTTTTAATGAGTTAGATTTATATAATGAGCATGCAAGAATTCTCAGTAAGATGTATAAGGTTGAGGTAGGGATATTGAGAACTATTAATGAAACATTGATTCAGGATTTTGTGGGTATATCCCTTGAAAACCCTCAGGAGACAACACTCCTCCCCCTTGGAAACTTGGAGGTTTAAAGGCTTGTTGCACATGCTAAGTGCAACCGTGATTCCTACGAAAGTGAGTTAGGATTTCCCTGTTTTTATTTTTCGTATCTTCTGTTTTGCTAGGGACTAGCAAAATCTAGGTGTGGGGGTATTTGATGCATTGCATACATTGCATCATATGTCTTTCATTTAGATTACTTTTACATCAATAAATGCTACTAAGGTATGTGTTTAGTCTTATTTACAGAATACAGGGACCTGAATGCAATTTACCCACATCCCGAGCATAAACGCATGCAAAAGACTCATTTCTATCATAAATACCAAGTTCAAGATTATCGGGTTACGAATGGAAATGTATCCAAGCATAAAAGCATTCAAGTCCTAATTGCAAAAAGAACAAGGACTTAAGCACAAAAGTAGCCGGGGACTTAAATGCAAAAAGTCAAGGACCTAATTGCAAATCACGAGTAGCTTTTATTCTCTTGGAGAAAATATATAGAAAAATCAATGTATATCTCCAAATATGTGAAGGAATTAATCCGGGGCTCAAAAGAATGGAAAGAATCAATCCAGACGCGTAAAGGAGGATCAAATCATACCATAAACATTCAACCAAAATCTGGACCAAATCAGAGCATGATGTGCGGCGATTCCGCCGCAGATCACACACACCATGCGGCGATTCCGCCGCCCCCTATTCGATCTGTGTGCTCCAATTTCGTCCAGTCGTGTCTGGACACGTGTACTTTCCAATATTATACCTAGATCCCTTGTAGCAACTATAAATAGACCCGAGAACGATGTTAGAAGGGTCCTTAGTCTTTGGTGGTAGTTTTTATTCTTAATCTTAGTTTTGTAATCTTCTTTTTATTAATAAAATTCTGTCTTTTATTTCTTACTTTTAGTTTTCTTTTGTAATGTCTCAAGGACCCCTTCTTCCTCCCTCTATGAGTTTCTAACTCCTTCCAAAGGGTGGAGGTGACGGATTATGGTGAAGAGAAGATGAGTGAATGTTATTATTTTAATTTCGTGTTAGAATATTTTGATTACTTGAGTTTATGTTAAATCATTTATCATGTAATGCTTTATAACTAATATGATTTATTATAAGTTTCTAAATTCTCTAATCTAAACCTTAAATCTAAACCTCCACCCGACGGAATTCACATCTTTGTTCTTGTTTTAGTTTTAATTGTTCTTGTTTCTTGCTTTAGATAATTAAAATCCAAAAATCTCAAAACCCAATTATTTCTTCTCTCCTTCTTCCCCTTAATCGGAAATCACACTAATAACAGAATCTCTCCCTCCTTATGTTCGACCCGTATTTGCCACGTCTTCATTGACACCGTGCACTTGCGGTATAAATTTAATTCTCACCAGTTAGCATACCAAGCAGAATTACATCCAGATGGAGCTTGTTTGCCAAAAGATGCATATGTGATGAAAAAGTTAGTTGCCAACTCAGGGTTTCATAATGAAAATATTCATGTTTGCAAGAATCATTGCAACTTGTACTGGAAAGAGAATGAGAATGTTGATTCATGTTATGTGTGAGGAGAATCTCGTTGGCTAACCGTGCAAGGGGAAGATGAAGTAGAAACTGAAAAAGGTCGGGGCTCGAAAAGGTAAAAAATTACAACGGCACGTCCAGCTCAAACCAAGACTTTGCATGTTATATCTCACTACTGATATTGGCAGATGAGATGGCATGCAGAGACAAAAGGATGGTAAATTTCATCATCCGGTTGATTCTGAATGTTTGGCCAAGTTAGACAACAAACATCCCGTTTTCGCTTCAAAAATAAGAAATGTGAGGTTAAGTTTGGCCTCAAATGAGTTTCAACCATTTAATCAGACGCAACACAACATTTGGCTTGTAATGCTCATGTGTTATAGTCTCTCATCGTTCCCGGTCATCCTGACAATAAGCTAGATGTTTGTTTACAACCACTTACCAAAGAGCAAAAAGAACTTTGGAAAGATGGTTTGGAAACTTATGCTGCTTATAGTCAATCATGTTCCACGCTGTGAGCTGCATTATTGTGGACAATAAATGACTTTTTGCTTATGCTAATTTTTATGGTTGGATGACTATAGAGTATATGACATGTCCTTGTTGTATGGAAGATACTCATTCTATTTATCTGAAATATCGTGGAAAGAATTGCTATTTGGGTCACCGACGGTGGTTAGATAAAGATTACAACTAAAGGCGAAATAAGAGAGCATTTGATGGCAAATAGGAACACAGAGGTCCACCAGAATATATATGTGGTGAAGATGTTCATAAATATTTGCAAAATTGTTTTCTGGGTACTGGACCAAGAAAAGTATATTTTTCCAGTTATCATACTGGAAAGATATTTTAGTAAGACACAATATTGATGTGATGCACATTGAGCGAAATGTGTGTGACAGTTTGTTGAAGACTATATTGACACCAAAAGAAAGTAAAGATAATAACCAATCAAGATGTGACTTAGAGAAAATGGAATCAGAAGGGACTTTAGATAGTACTGACAACGGCAAGATAATGTATTCACCTTCATCTTTTGGGATGGGCACTGAAGAGAAGAAAACCTTCTACAAAGTTCTTCAGTTAGTAAAAACATATCGTGTTCTATTAATACGAAGAAATGCAAGATAAGCTCATTAAAAAGTCATGACCATCACATATTAATGCAAGAGTTGTTACCCCTCGCCATAAGAAAGAGTTACGCAGTAAAAGAAGTGCGAGAAGCAGTCATTAACTTAAGTAAGCATTTTCGGATCCTGTGTTGGAAAGTAAACACTACTAATGATTTCAAACGCCTATAAAGGGACCACGATATTATTTTATGTTAGCCGAAGATGATATTCCCACCAAGTTTTTTTGATGTGATGTTGCATCTGCCAGTTCACCTTGATTGGGAGGCACGATTGGCAGGTTCACAAGGATCTGGTCGGGACTCTTTTCGTTGACACACACAGAAGTGTGAGGATGTACTTCAGTCTCGTCACCCCGACTGACATACACGGACAACGTGGGACGTCATCCCAAGCAGAGAGTGACGCCAGAGTGTCATTTAATCAAGGTCAGGAGCTAAAGATGGTGAGAAGTGAGCTAACAGAGACGAAAAACAAGCTCGCAGACATGTATCCAATGATCGAGTTTTTGATGGCGAACGGGAGTTATAATCCTCTGGTATTCTATTTTTAATTTAATAAGTTGTATTACATTTACTAAGTTACTTTATATGAAACATAATCTTAATGTATAATGTTTTAATCGTGCAAGATATTAAGATAACATCTATTTGCACAACACCTCTGCTGACAAAACGAGATGGCGATGACGGTCCAGCGAGCGGAGCAGACATAGGAGGTTTGACAACAATTAGTGTTTTTATTTTATGTATGTTGTCATTGTTAAACTTCGTTTGACTACTTAATGAATTCAAATGTTAATTTTAATGAAATTACAACTTTTGTGTCTGAATTGTTTTGAGATGAATCAATATATATATAAGTTCTTGTGTTTAGATGCTTGAGTTGTGATATATGAATGTTTGGTGAATGATGAATGAATTATGATGATTGTTTAGTTTGAGCAGGGAAAATTAGAACATGAAAAGAGCAAATAAGCTCTTTTGGGTTCTACACATGACTTACACCGAATGAACGGATCCGTCGGTGCAGGTTTTGACGTTTGTTTGTAGACATACACCGACAGTACCTATTTGTCGGTGGAGGTTTGGCGTATGTTGGTAGACATACACCGACGGGACATTTATGTCAGTGTAGTTTGGCAATATGTATCTCCACTGGCAATTTTCCGTCGGTGGATGTTGTTTTCCGTCAGAGTACGTAACAGATGGTGTAATATACACAAACGAATAACCATCGATGTTCTATCATCGGTGCTCTTCTATGCGACAAAAGAAGGTGAAATGAAATTTTGTGCTAAAATAAACACTGACAGTGTCTATCCGTCGGAACGTCCGTCGGAGTAGAGAAACACTGACACATGTAACACCGACGGTGGGTATATTAGTCGGTATTAACCTACACTGACGGATACATACCGCCGCTGAAATCTTGCTCTGTTGTAGGGTTACTTATTGAACTTGTCATCACTGACCTCCAATTTTATTGTACGAGAACTTAAGCACTACCTATCTAACTTGGAATCCCATCTTGCATGGCTGAACGAAACACTTGGAGATTGGCTTCCACCTCATCAAAAAGCGAGTACTCCGTAAACAACTTGACGACTACTTCAACTCAAGATCATCTAGCAGATCTACTCACCAAACCTCTCCCCAACTAGAGGTTTATCATTCTTCGTTCCAAGCTCTCTATGGGAGTGTTAGTGGCGTGGAAAGGAACATAAAGTGATTTTAGCAGTCAAATAGAAAATAGAAGAAAACAGAAATCATTGGAAAGTAAAAAAGTCGAAGAAAACATAATCTATTAGAAAATAAAAGATCTTTGACCAAATTATGTTATTTTTGTCTGTCTTTGGAATCCAACAAAAAACAAATTCTAATTGTTTGAGCCTACCATTAAAAGGTAGGAGAAACTTTGTAGATGCAGTTTAATTTATAAATAAAAATATGTTACTTTAAAAGCAATAGAATTACAATCCAAACCACATAATGTAAAAATACATAAATGTTAATATTCAACCAAACCACATAGAATTTGCCATATTTTCCATCTGATTTGCCAATCCTTTCTTGTGATATTGAGACAATCCAACCTGACTTTCTTCTACTTCTTCCCCGTTATCTTCTTCCATTTGTAAATGTGCCCTAGGGGGTTGTGAATTTTCAGCCTCTAACTCGTTCATATTGTTCTGATCAAAATATTCTTGGAAAGTTATTGTTTGCTTACCACCAACGTCATTGACTATGCTACTCCCAAATAAAATTTGAAGTTGGTCGTATATTAGGCAATTCAAACCTTTGTACTGGCCCATGTGAGGGTGTTTCTACGAAAGAGAAGTAATACATGTTAGTTTTAGCTAAAACAAAACAACAAAATTTTAACACTAAATAGTTTGGGTGTCACCTATACAAAGTCATCCCAGACTTCCTTTTCGACGTCAGTGTGTCCCTTAACAAAATCCAACCCCTTCCACTTTGATTCTTTATAATGGTATAATTTTTGTACGTGGTCCTCCATGTCTTTCATCGACTATCCAATTCCACCTTAATGATCTTAGGGTCCATTTTTTGGTTAAATTTGGCTACAGTCCAAAAAAGTCCCAGGTTTAATTTTTCCATCCAGAGTCTTTCCAATCCCATCTACGATTGTGTCACATAAGATTTCTAGCATTACTTCTTCCACTTTAGTACTCCAAATGTTTTTCCCTTAACTCATTGCTAACAATATAATATAAATGGGTTAAAAATACTTGTTGATATTAGGATCACATTCACATTTATGAACCAAATCAGAACTTAACATAGAGTTGAACTAAACCAAAGATGACCATAACTGAAAATCAAGTAACAACAACTAAATCAGAACTGGAACTCAGGCAACATACTATGAGGGTTTACACTTGATTATACTGTAGGATTTCTAGTTTAATTGCACATATTTATTTTTTGAAATTTTTTATGCACAATAAGGATCAATTACAATTTTTCTATGATTTGTTTCATGCATGCATCGGTTTGTTTCAATAACCAGTTTCAAAACTTTATTAAAACAAACATGGGCTCCGAAATTCATACCTAGAAGTTCTCTAAAACTTCTTGAAGATCCGGAGACGTTGAGGATGCTTGTTGCTGCGCCGGATGCCCGGAGTATTCACAAAACTCTAAACAAGATTGGAGAGAGAATAGCTAGCCTCTCAATCTCCAATAAGGTTTAGAATCTAACTACTAACCCCTCTTTAGTTCCATTGAGAAGAAGACCTCAGAAAACTAAAACTAAAACTCAAGAATTAATGTGAAATTCGTGGAGAATTATGGAGAGAGATGTTTGCACATAAAGATAATGAATGAAATTTTATGAGGTAATGAGATAAACTTATATTTATAAGTTCTCTCCAAATTACATATTCATGTGCAACCTCTTGCCCATGATTTCATGCAAACTTCCATCTAACCATCCATTATTTGCTAACAAATAATCTTAGCCACGAATTAAATCAGTTATGGACTAATCCCATGCATGATCTAATTAATTCTTAAATTTATTCTGTAGTAACCGTCTGAATCGGTCGACCGTGTTAAGGGTTCGGTCGACCGTTTAGACCGGGTTTCGGTCGACCGTTCGCAACATAATTTATTTCATCGCAAAGTTCGGTCGACCGAAAACGAATAGACGAAATTCCTGTAGCGATTGAGACATATCCGGTCGATCGTGCAACATTTCGATCGACCGTGCAACATCCGGTCGATCGTTTACGGTTTAGCGGTCGACCGTTTTTGCATAGTACTGCAGACTCGTCAAATTTCGGTTTAACCCCTACAAAATTTGACATTTCGGGATTAGTAGTAAGTTCACAACTTATGTAACATATTATCATATGTAATGATTAATCATTACACCCTATAATATTTACATCACATATGAATTTAATTTAGATTCTAATTATGTTATTAATCACAACATAATTTTGATTTTGCTTGTTCACCACATGTGTCATATTTTCTACATGAAACCTGACACACCTTATGAACTCAAAATCCTCATTTCTTGTTTCCCAGTTTTGTGGTGTGACCTATGGGAGCATCTAAACTAGGTTGGCAGTGATTTTAAGAGCTTAATATCACAAGCTATAAGCGGTATCTAGCTACACATTATAGCTCCCAATTAGTTAGATGTCTTAATTCCACTCGAACCAAAACCCGATCCATTTAGTGATGGAGTGCACCACTTGTGTCCGTCTCTTGCCTCATGATATTAAGAATACACACAAAGTAGTATTGTGTCATCTTTGTATTAGTATTCATTTCTTGATCTCTTTAAACTAGTTATAAATATGTGACTTAACTCAAATCACATTGTGCACATTATAACTTTGCTTTATCAAGGGGCCCACTAATATCATCACTCAATTAAAAGGGGCAATGATAATCTTTTGACTAACTATCTTCTCCAACAAAAGTCATACTTAACCAACCAATGCCTTTACACTATACTCATCGATAACTCAAGACACAAGTCTAATTAAGCAATTCTTAAGTGATCGGATATAAGTCTCATATCAAAGGATCAAAGACACAGTAAAACATTAATGACACAGAAAACACAATTCTATAATGTTTTACTTATTAGGTCTATTCAGTATACAAAAGTAATATTTTCCTCTTTTGTGTATCCGTGTTGTCACTCACTTGTGGAGCTACAATGATCTATGACCAACACGACAATCTTAACTCGGTAATTAATGTCACATGTTAATTACCATGATTGCGAATATCTTTTGTTTTATGTAAACCAATATCTTTTAGAGCTCTACGGTTAAGGACCAAGAACCTCTTCCTTAACACTTCTAAAAGACGAATAACATAAACAAGGAACAAAATGATTTCTCATTCAATTCATAATAATTGACATTTAAAAGTAAAACTTTTAGAACACATTCCCTTCATATACAACAATGTCTTACACTTAATTATACACAAGTATGTTTGTATTCGTGTATGAGGGTTTTGTTTTGTTTCTGATATCTGGAGTTTACTACACATGACCTGTATAATACTTCATCAAAAAGTTCAGAAACAAACATTTCAGTCCATAATTGTAAACTCATTCTTAACAAAGTTTAGAAATTTTCATGAAGTTTACTAACCATTCCAGTACACTATTTTTCATGAAGTTTACTAAACATATGTACAACTGAAGTTTACTCTACTAACTTCATAAAAATGAACAAAATCTGCTTTTGGAATGTTTTCATCACTGCCATTGTAGTAGTCTATCAAAATAGGAGAATTTGAAAATCACATAATCCACAACTCAGATAATTAGATTACATACAACCATAAAGTCGGATAACAAATTGTAGGATCGTGTGGGTTATGGGTCCACTAATCACTTTTAAGCTAATCACCTACTTGTTTAGACAATCAAAGAAAAGCAGCGGAAATTAAAACTAAACAAGCAAGTAGAGGAAGATAATGCAAACCACAATCGACACGGGAGATTTTTATAGAGGTTCGGCACCCCACCCGGGTCCTAGTCCTCTCTTGCAAGCTCCGCTCGGATCACCGAGCTCCGCCTACGACTTCACTATCCGCTCCCCGTTCCGGGCCGGGAGACAAAGCCTTACAACCGTCAAACTCGCGAACAACCCTCGCCGAGCTTAGAATCCTCTTCTCACAATCCGAGAAGGATCACTTCGGGCTCTCACCGAAGTCTATACTTGTGTCTTGGGCTTTCACCAAGACCCTTGCTCTCTTGACAGACAAAAGTAACTTGAGTGGGACTCACTCTCTAATTGAGCACACTTGAGTAGGATTTGGATATGATCACTAAGTGTGGATTTAGGCTTATGGAGTGAGATTTGGAGCTTTGAGGATTGAGAGCTTCTCTCTAATGACTTGGACAATTGGAAGTGTGAGAGTTGTGTGTAAAACTGAGTTTGATCCTATATTTAAAAGCTCTAAGAGATTCCTAGCCGTTGGGGAAAGATTTGATTGATTTGTGTAAGAGATACACAAAACAGAATTCAAATTCAGCAAAAACTGTCTCCAACCGGTCGACCTAAAGTGGAACCGGTCGAACAGAACCTTACAAAAACTAATGGATCGGTTGAACAAATGGATGGTTTGGTCGAACGGTTGGGAATAGTGTTATGCGTATATGACCGTTGTATGAATACGACAAAATAAAACGGTCACATGAAAACCCGGAACGGTCGAACAAAATGGCAAAACCGGTCGACCGTTTTAGTCTGGGCAAAACACTACTGAAATCGGTTGAACTAGGAGGCAAATCGGTTGAACAAAAATGGTCATGTAAAAACTCTAAATCTACTGAAACCGGTCGAACAAAAGGTCCAATCGGTCGAACGTTTTCGGGCAGGATTTAAGGTTTAGTTTTAGTGATTTTCCGACTATGTTTTGGATGACCTATCGAAGTCCGATTGATCTGAAATTTTGTGTGCGACTTCTCTAAGGAACCTAGTGTGTGAATGCATGGATATTAGCTTAAGTTATGCTCAATTCACATATGTTCCTAAGACTCAAAGAAAAGTAAAATACATGTCTTCAATCCAGCTTGATTACATGTCTTGACTTGATTTTTCTTCTTTCTTGACTCTTGATCACCTGTAGATGTTAGCAAAATACAACATATATACCATTATACTACATGTGCTAATCTACATGTCCTAATTAAGATTAGGTTGAATTACATCATCAAAATATGGATTAAGGCCAAAAAACCAACACAAATAACTCAGTCCCCACAACCCATGAAAATCAGAGAAAATACACCCCAAATCGAACATAAAAACGAGAAAATACACCCAAAGTCCCCTGAAAATCCCCAACATCATATAAAAACACCAACAAATCGAACATAAAAACAAAGATTATGTACCAGCTGATGGTCATCGATGTTTGTGCCTGAAATCCCAAGTGGTAACCCTTACCCTTCATCGTCTGAACCCAAGCTCGCCGCGCGGAACACCGGAATAAAGTTGTCTGTTGTCAACAGCGTCCAGTGAAATCAAAGAAGAGGAAGAAAGGTCGGGAGGGTGGAGAATGGTTTGGATTTCTTTGCTTTCCGGAGTGAAAATGGGAGAAAAGGAAGAAGAATTTTCCTTTTATATTTGCGACCCCCAACATCGCTGGGTGTGTTAGACCGGGCCGTTCCGACCCAGTTATCAAGTACAGTCAACAAAAGTTGTGTATAGCCTAGTCCATACTTAGGTCATCATATGATTTAATTTATTAATTCCTTGTATAGAAGGATTGTATAGCTTAATCCATACTTATCTCATATGATATAATTTATTAATTCCTTGTATAGTAAGATTGGTTTAGATAAGTTTCACACTTCTTATCTGTATATAACCCCAGTAGTAACTCTCCATAAATATCAATCATCTCTCTCTCATGGGTGATCCATAGAGGAGATTTCATTACATGTGAGATTGTCGTGTGAATGCTGAAGTCAACACAATATATTCTCATCTGAGCAACTCAATTACAATTGAAGTAAAGTTGTGTAACGGACCGGGCAGACCTGGTCCGGGAAGCTAAACGGACCGAGCTCCGGCCTGGCCCGTTTCAAGGGGGTCGGGTTGGATCCGGCCCAGCTTAATATTTAATCTTCTAGTGAACAAACGGGCCAACCTGCCCTGGTCCGCCTGTTTACCTTAAGACCTGTCCCGTTAATTTTCTCCTTGCCAGCCCGGTACCCACCTTTAAATTGAAAAATAAAATGATTGCCATACAACAATTTATAAATTATCAGAGTCCAACTGACATGAACATGAAATTAAGCACACGTTAAACTCAACAAAACTTCTAAATCACAATAGAGAAAATGACCCTCAAAACTCGTTCTCAACGCCAACCTTAATCGAGTATTACTGAAGTGAGACAAAATTAAAATTAAAAAAGTTCAACACCACCAGATTCCTGTGCTCTCAAAATTCACAGAAACCAGAAATATGAAGAAATTAAGATTCTATGTTAGAGGACAAACAGGGAGAATTCTGCTGTATATTTCAGATTCCACCCTGTAAGTTGATGTGAAGACATTTTTATGTCGATTTCTGATGTCAATAGCATAAAAGAATTTAAGCTAAACTAAACAAAATTACTACGTAAGTCAATTAAATTGGATGTTCGCACGGAGTCTGGTAAGTTTGCTGAGAATTTCTCTAGCAGACACAGTGTCAGGATGTTGCTCTCCGTGTATCGACGTTCTAATAAAGATTGCCTTTCGGATGAGATTGTCCCCAACGTCGTACTGCCCACCTCTCAGAAGTAGCTTCGTTCGTGTTTCCAAAACATTGGCTTTCAGGAGTGCTAGCTCCTGCCACAGGTAAGTATGCTGGGATTGCGATCGGATAGGCCTACCACAGCAGAGGGATTTGTCGAACCACTTCTCGTCCCTCGAAAGCAGTGATTCTGCAGTCACTTCCAATGCATCGGTGCAAAGACGCAGGAGTTCCAGAGCAGCATTGCATCTAGAAAATGTCACGAACGTATGGATTGCAAGTGGCAGAACAATCTGTTTTACAAGGGCTATCAATTCGGCAGCCTTTGGTTCCACAACTACAGGATCTGTCCCGAATCCAAACAACAAAAAGCAAACTGCCCACAAATGCTCAGGGCATTGAGAGATTGATCCTCGGAGACTGACTGCTTGAACCATAGCTAGTGCAACTTTGGTGGTCCCACGCTTCCGAGCATAGAGCTTGATAAGCTCATGGAAATGGATACAGTCAGGCGAAGTGCTGCTCCTCGCAATGCCAAATTGTATCAGCATTGACGATGCATCAGCTTCTGACTTCTTTATTTGCAATGCCGTGAACCTGCAAGCTAAGACGTGTAGACATTTCTTCCATAACTTTGAATTACGATGCTTGTCTGGGAATTTGTTTGCTGCCAGCGCTAGAAGTGGTATTGGAATTACAGACGGAGCAAACCAGCCACTCACCTGGACCATTCTGGTTGCCAAACATCCTGGCCCCTCCGCATGGTCAAATATCGAAAAAGACACTTCTAAGAGTTGCATCAGGAAAGTATTTTTCTTCAAACTTGCACCTTCCCTGTCATTCCATGTCAGATCTTTTAAAGGTACTCGGTTAACAGTATCAAGTAGCCTACTTGGGCTTATGGGAAGCTCGGACAATATAGCTCCAACAATTCCTAGACCAAGTGTGAGCCTTCCAAGTTTTTCTTCAATGACTTGGAGGGCGTCGAATTCAGAAACTGGGTAGTCCTTAGTACCTCCTTTCATTAAAGAATGTGCCTCGACACTAGACAAAAACCCAAGTCTTAAAGGTTCCAAGTTCATTATCCGTGGCAAGCGAGTTGTAATTATGAAATGCGTCTCCCCACCAAAGCGTGGTAGGAGATCCATGATCGTTTTTCTATCCCACCAATCCTTCTCACTCTCTAGATTATCAATCACCACCAGATACGGCATATCTCTCATTAGCTCCTTCCTCAACCGTGTGATTGCTTCTTCCTCTTGCTTCTCAAAGCATTTTGCCTTTCCTTTTTTCAAACAATCAGTTTCAATGCTGACGTCCACATCCAAGAAAGAGCGCATGTTCAAGTAGTTCTGCCGGATGTATCTTGTTTCTCCACCAACCCAAAGAACCATCTTGTACCTCTGGGAGAATCGGTACGCATACTCCAGCACTAGTTCGGTCTTCCCAATACCCGATTCTCCACAAACACAAGCTATGCCTTTCCCATACAATGGCTTCATAGTTTTCTTCTTTCTTCCGCTAATTTTAACACCACGAAACTGCCTTTGAGGCATGTCTAAGCTTTGCATTTCAATTTCCTTCTCGGACTCCTTCCAAACAACATGCTCTTTCCCTCGGCTACTGGATTCCGACTGCTGGTCCTTTCCACTTTCATTGCTCTGGTTATTCTTGTTTCGACGAACAATCACACTTTTTCGTCTATGTCTAGGTTTCAACTCGACAAATTCCCTCTCTCCATCTCCACTCACATCACCGAACAACATTAGCTCCAACTCCGAAAGGTCCTTTTTTCTTCCAACAAAAGTTTCATTTTGGGCAAACGGAAACTCTACCTTTTCTACTCGTTCTCTCCATCTATTCACTCTATCGACAGCGCTCCTCCGCCCCAACATCATAGCCAAGATGATAACTGCATTAAGTATACAATCCCTCCAATTGCCATCATTAGCTTCCAGTCTGTAATCTTCCATCCTCATTAGCCCGTCAACCGCTTCCCTCCACTCCTTCTCCAATCCATCATATAGCATCCATAACTCCCCTCCGTGTTTCTCCCAAAGCTCACCCCTTCTCTCGGTTATGTCCCTTGCGATGCAGTCGCTTGGCCCCAAGTCAAAGAAAATAGGAACCAAATTTTTCCTGGACAGAAAATTAACAAGCTCTTCCATACTATACGAGTTTCCAAATGATTTCTTCGTCAAGATCACCACACCAAAACTAGCTGAATTCATTGCTCTCGAAACCAAATCGTGGCTCCGAGCGCTTCTACATCGAGCCCTGTCGGCTGCAAAGCAGCTTATGCCATGGAATTCTAACTCCGCCCGGAGCCAGTTGGTGAACCGTAGCAATGCCGGTTTACGTCCATGAAAGCCTATGTAGACATCACAAGTTCTGGGCTTCTTTGTTGAGGAGAGTAGGGACGAACCCCGAATAAAAGCAAACTTCCCTTGTTTCTTACCAGCCTTTCTCTGCTTCTTCCTGCCTGGACTGCAATGGCTCGTCTCCTGGCTGTCACTAGAGGAACTGTCATTGATCCGAGATGTGGACAATGGATCCGATGCTTTCCCGTACTCAAAATGGGAAGTGCAACTGCTTTGGAGAGGTGAAACATTGGATGCAGTGAAAGCGAGGATCGATGAAATCGTGGAGTCCTTGACCAAATGGCTGGAAGAACTTGTTAAAGGGGTAGCACCAAAAGGTATGAGGTTCTCAGGTCGGGTCGTATCAGTCCCGTTAATTTTGGGTGATCTTGGGGAGAAGAATGGAGACTGACACGCCGAGACGAATGCAGAGGAAGAGGAAGAAAGGGTCCTTGACGTTGACGTTGGCGCTGCCCCAGATTTGGAGCTTTCTTTTTTAGGCTCCATGTATCCATCTTAGCATGCTGTGCCACTGTCAGATTATTTGAACCTTCATGAACTCCCAAAATCTAAACAAACAAGCAGAATGAAATTGTCGAATCAATAAAAAACACCAACGGTCATAGAATATATAATAGCACAAATTTTCAAATACAAAATGATGAATGCTGATCCTGGAAAATTTATAGGACAAGGTGTTGATGCATCGTGTTAAAGCCCAAAAGAAATTTCAACATTTCATAAGAAATGATTGACCAGATTCTGAGACAACTGATGTTATCTGTAGATTAAGTTCAGTTAACAAATATGCATGGTCAGAAGCAATATACCTGTAATAAGTGTTAAACTGTGCAAAACGGACTTTGTGATTAATCTATAAATGACGTTTTCGATTTACCAGTAAGGATAGAGAAGGATATTGTTTCGGCTGCAATGCATAGCAACTTAGCAACACTCTCAACTATAATCAACTCGACAAGAATTTATGCCCATTCCAGAAATAAAATTAATTAGCTTCAGACAATATTTAAAAAGAAAAATGGCATTTAGACAATTTTTCAACTATTTTCAGAACGTAAAAATGTTGGAATTAAGCGACAGAAGTCTGAAACCTAAGAGTTATAGGATATCAAACATACATCTCTAGAATTCGAAAACATGCTACAAGATAAGAATTTTATGAGTAATTTTTTTATGGAAAACTCACTTTTGAATTCTACGAAGTATGAAGTGGCTTTAGTGCAGAAGTCTCTAGTAGTTGAAGTATAGGGAGTCAGGGACAAGGATAATATGTTTGGGCTAACCTAAAAAATATTGGGGTTATGAAACAAATGAAACTCAACAAACATTCCCATGGCTTACAAAACTGGTACAAGAAATGCTAGAATCATAATTCCAAGAAAAATAAAATAGAGAAATCACCCAACTTGAAGAAATGGCCCAAAAGCTTTTGTGATAATAAAGAGAAACTTCGAAGGCTGTGCGAAATAAGAAAAGGGTCAGAGGTTCCTCAATAAATGTTAGGCAAAATGTGTTTGTCATTGAAAAGGAGAAGTTACACAAGAAATCTCAAAAACAACAAAATAATGTAAAATGTGCGGCAGGGATGGGATAAATCCGTACATGCAAATTAGATTCACTCATTCACAAAACCAACAAAAAGGGCAAATGGGATTCCAAAAATACTCAAATCCAATTCAACAACTAAGGAGACAAAAAGGGAAAAAAATGGTCAAAGGGCATATTATCTCCTGGAACATAAAAACACAAACCTTGACATAAAATCTCAAAATATCTTTGAGATCTAGAAACTTCCCCACAAATGCCCCAACCAGATCTGAAATTCAACATCATGGTCAAATCCATGTCACAAATCTAAGTCAAAGTTGAACTAAAAAGCCCAAAACAACCAAGTTTCTACCCACATCAGATCTAAAAACCTCCATTCCACACACCCTACACAAAATCCAACCGAAACCCATTTCCTCTTGCCCCAAAACAAACCCAAATCCAAAGCCTCAGCACTCAAATCCCAGTTTTGCTCAAACCACATCTGCTAATACCACTTCAAGAACTCTACAAAAGTGATTTATTATTATTATTATTTTAAAAAAAAACCCAGAACTCGAGAACTCGATTAGCATAGGAATCTTTTCTTTTTTTGATGCATAAGAAGCAAAACTCACATTTGGTTTCACTTTGCCTTCAATCTTCTTCCAAAAGATCCAAAGACGCCACCTTTATTTTCTTTTCTCCTCCTCTGGTGTTACGTCTCTGTAGTGTAACGGGAAGAAAGCAGAGGAGAGAAAAAGGACATTTATTTATTTGTTTATTTATGTTAGCATTATATATGCTGAGACTTGATCTTGGGTGTATTTATTTGCCAGTTATCCAAATGTGAACACATGCCAAGTTTTGTAACTCGTTACTGTTCCAACTCTGCATGGGGAACAGTATATTTTTATTTTTATTCTCTTTTGAATTATTTTTTTCATCCTTTTCTTCGACTTACAAATAAGTCGTAAAAACTGGGGAATTGGATTTCTAAGATTAGTTCTTTGAATTGTAGGAAATTTTAAAAATTATTCAACTGAAATTATATCATTTCTAAGCATTTGAAAGTATCGAAGAAATACTCGTCCACTTCTATATAATTTTTTTTTAAAAGTACACTTCCATCTATTTTAGCTAAAAATATCTATTCTACTTATGTCAGTATATTGAATGCGTTTTCTTCGTTATATGATAATGAATTAAAATTTTATAAACTAAAGTTTGAAAATTAGAATTAGAGTTTTCCAGAAGTTTGTTGTGCAAATGTTTGTCCAGGTGGAGTTGTTAGTTGTCATTGGAAGTGTCAAGTTTGAGGAGTTGTGAGTTGTGACAGTTCAAACGTTTGGTTTTTCCCAAATCAGTTCGGGGGTGTGGACAGCAGGACAGCTGATTTTGTTTTCCTTCCATTAACGATTCTCTTTTGGCCTTTTGGTGAAACTTGATTGAACGCCCATGTGATTAGATTCATCATACTTTGAACTTGTTGCTTATGTAATTATTATAATTATATATAGTTTGATTCATAGAAAATTATGCTTGTGGTTGCAAGGTAAAAGTATAACACCATAATTCAAATATCATGTTGTGTTTATCGTATTTAGGTTTGTATTGTTTTATGCATTAGGATGTGGACAGGCCAAAATGAGTAGATGACATCAAAGTTCAGGAAGACTGTTGACATTTTAGAGTCTCTGTAACTATCATCTAATTTACATTTCCAATAAAAAAATAAAACGTACCAAAAAGGCCATTTTTCTCTTTTGGCATTTTTGACATTTTTATGCATATTTTCTCTTTTTATATATTTGGTTGAACTTTCAATCACGCTATCCAAATTATTCTTTTCTATACCAACAATATAATTACATAAATACATGTGTATTATCATAAATTCAAAAGAAGATAACAACATATGAAGATCCAAATCGATCAAAGTACCATATCAGCTGAGGGGGCGAGACAGAAATCGGATCCCCACTCTTATAACAACTCAAATTCAGTAATATACATATTTTCATCTTACCTTGGTAATTTTTTGAAATTTATCTCACCTTAGTAATTGAAATGATGATCCAAACCAATGTTCACACACCGCCTAGGCAAGCCTAGGCGACCGGGTGTGTCCCGTCGCCTAGGCGATTGTGCGACCGCCCAGCTCTGGGCGGTCATTTTTTAATATTTTTAATCAATTAAATTTGATAAAATAGTTAAAAATCAGGAAAAATTGGAAAAAATAGGAAAAAATATACAAATATTATCTAAAAATATCATACATGTTTAGGCTTCAAAAAAACATTGAGTTCCTCAATCAAGGTGTCACTAAGCACCATCTCTACTCACTTAGGTATACAATTTATTGCTTAGTAGTACGATTACAAAAGTAGTTAACTTTCCACCTAAAAGAGAAGTTAGAAAGAGTGCACTTGATTATGGCGGTTGAAGAATGAAGAATCGGATCAGAGACTTCACTTTCCAACTTCAAAACTAAACACCAGACTGGAGACTTAATCGCGAAAACTTGAAGATTAGGAAACTAGAAGATTAGAATAGAATGATGAAGAAGAAGAGAATGAGAGATGTGTGAAAAATAAAGAAGTTTGGAGGGGTTTATATAGGATTTGGGGTAGTAACAATATTGTAATTTTTTAAAAATAAAAAAATAAAAAAAGTGTCTCCAACGACTATCGCCTAAGTGGTCGCCTAGGCTAGGAGACCGCCTAGGCGACCGCCTATTTCGCCCAGCTTTACTGAGCGAAAGGCAGTGCTCGCCTAACTGAACATTGATCCAAACTAACATTGGACCACACCTATTAACCACCTATCTGAATAGCCATTTTCTTGCAATGGGGTACTCTAATATCTGGATTCAAGTGGAGAAGAGGCTAGAGAGCAAACCTATACTGATCAGAGCAGAGGAGCACATTTCAAAACAATGCCCACATCTGACGAACACATGATTGACAGGACATGACAATTCACTAGTTTGGGGAAGGAAATGTCGAAGTTTTTTTTACCCTCTTGGGTGGTTATCTTCCTTGTGCCCAGACAAGCCTTTTGAGTTCATGTGTTTGTGCCCATGCTTGATGTATCTTACAGGTTGACTTGCATGTCTCAGGGCATTCCTTAACGGGGGGGGGGGGGGGGAAAATCCCCCCCACGCCCGGTCATCACAGGATGACCGGGTCATCTCCCCCTTAACGGGGGAGATACCCGGTCATCCCTGACTGGGTCGATGACCCGGGCGTTGAAACGCCCGGGTCGTCGACCCGGTCAAACAATAAAAAAATAATTTTTTGATTTTTTTTTTGTTTTGATTTTTGTTTTGATTTTTTTAATTTTTTGGTTTGAGTTTTTTTTTATTTTTTTTTTTGAAAATACGTTTTATAATTGTTTTGATTTTTTAGAATTTTTTTTAATTTTTTTTAAATTTTTACCAAGATGGACCCCGAAATGATGTGGAGGAGAGAGATAGGTTGTTGTGGGTTGTGTTGGGTTGTGGTTAAGATGTGAATAGTATAGGAAAGAGAAGAAAGTTGGTTGAGGAAAGAGAAAGCTGATGTGGAAGAGAGAGAAAGCTGATTTTGAAGAGAGAGAGAGCTGATGACCGGGTCGTCCAGGTCATGGTTAGTGATGGCCTCAATGCCCATAACTCCACAACCACCTTTTGTGTTTTTTTTTTGTTTTTTTTTGAGCCCTTGCATGTGATGTGACTGAGGATAGGCTTTGACAAATGTGGATAATGGATATCTTCAAGAGAAATCTAATAACCGGTACGATTAATTTAATTATTAAGTTAAATGTGGATCTTAACCTTATCGAGTTGTTACGATGGTGAGAACCACAGTTGTATAGTATTAAACTTCATCCAGTTAGTACTCGGACCAATTGTGTGTCAATTTTTTTGAAGCAGTAAGATGATTTATGTGAATTTGAAGAAGTATGTCTAGTCTTAGTCTAGGTGTGTCTAATGTATCTTAAGTTTATCACTCACAAGCTATCTTGGATGATCATGAAACCATATGTGTTGCATTCAACTGCATTTTCTTATTTATTTTCAATGGAATCTTTATATCCCAACACTAAACAAAAATAATAATAAATGTGCATGAGGAATTTGAATTAGGGAAATCTATTATCCAAGTGTGCTGTCTATGAGAGAGAAATCTCCAAGAATGTTGAGTACACCCTCTTCTTCGGGCACCCTCAATGGGGATGCCTCTTGGGTGACACTTCCGGGGCACCCCATATATTGGGACCAGGCGTTGTCTGGCCTCCACCCATTTGTTGGATTTTTTTGTTTTGTTTTTTTTAGTTTAATTTGTAAATTAATTAGTATTGTTAAATAAGATGATTTTGTTAATTATATTAACTACTTTAATTAAATTTATATTGTTAATTATTTTAATTAAATTTAATTATGTTAATTACTAAAACAAATTTAATTAAAAACTATTTTTTACTAATTAATTATCTTAATTTTTCATTAAAAAATTATGTAGAGGAAATAGTATATTGATTTGACATATTTGTGGGTTGTGGACATGTGGTATAGAGAAAAAGAGAGAAAAAAAAGTTGTGAAATAAAATTTATGATGATTTAACAAGTGGACATCTATGAAAATGTGAGAGTTGAAGATGACCTTAACGACAATTAACAACCCCACACCACTACAAAGATCCTCAAATTGGGAGAACATGGGCCCTAAGTCCTAACACATGTCTCTGTGGGACAAAGTTGCTCTCATAATTTTTTTTCCTGGGGACCCATCGTGACCAGAAAACCATGTGCCCAATTAAGTTTTGCTCCCAAAAGCTAGGCACATCTCATGGGAGGTCAAATTGTAAGTCTGGATTTTGATTGGGCTCCATTTGGTGGAAGTCATGGCATCCAAAAATGGTACAACTTGATGGGATAACGATCCCTGTTCGAGTAACAGATTGAACTCTGGAAATAATGAAAAGATGAGAGGATGACAGAGATACAAATTATTGGCTAAATTCTTCACTACCTTTTAATGTAAACATTACAATATATATAGAGTAAAAAGACCAACTGCATCCTCATTGGAAACTGTATCAAGTTGCATATTCATAGGTGGAAATTGGAAACGTGTAGGAAGTGTTTGGCGAGAGTGGTTGACGCAAGAAGTGGAAGACCATGCATGTCACACAACTTAATTATGCCATCTTCATCATGTAGTCAAATCAGCACAGGAAATTAATGAAGACAGGATGCATCTTTTCTCACTCTAAAATTGTCAAGATCTAAGTAAAATAAAGCCTAAAACATAGGTATAGTAGCTAGGTTACATGCTTATGGTTTGACTAATACTAACTCTAAATTATGTTGTAACAGTTTCTAGCAACATGTTGCTGACTACTACAAAAGCAATAAGGGTGCTTCTTTGTACCCAATCAGTTTTAAGTGTGTTCCTTAAGGTGGTGGTTTGAGGAGACGTGTATGGTGGCACTTGTAATCAACAACATTGAACTGTGTTTGTTTGTATGTAGAATGGCCCACGGACATGAGCCGTAATTTTTTTATTTAATAAAAGAAAAACAAAAATTTCAAATTTTAGGAAATTTTTTTCTATTTTCTGTTTTTGTTTTTTTCTGTTTTCTGTTTTTATTTATTATTGTAATTATTTGTAATCTTTTTTTAAATTTTTTTTTTCAAAATATGTTTTCTAATTTATATTATTTTTCTAAAGTTTTTAAAATTATATTTAATTTTTCCAATAATCGACCTCCAAATCACGTCGATAACCCGACGTATTGAAATGTTAGGGTATTTTATACAATAAAAAAACAAATTGTTTTAGCCAGATTAATAAATTATTTAAAACTAAATATTAAACAAACACTAAAACTAATTAAAACAAAAAATTGGAAACATTATCAAAAATTAATAGGGTGTACACACATTGCAAATATTTTTAGAGGTCGATACAACAAAAAATTAAAAACACAATTAAAAAATTTTAAAAAATAATAACAATTACAAAACATATTTTGAAAATAAATATAATAAAAAACATAGTTAAAACGATTTTAAAAAAATCAAAACATAAAACACTACTACTAAAATACGTGACTTTTTAATTTTCTTTTATTGTTTTTGATTTTATGTTTTTGATATTTTAAAATTTATTTTTCATCTGTTTTTTAATATATTTGTTTTTGAAAATAAGTCTTCTAATTCTTATTATTTTTTAAAATATTTTTAAAAAATATTTTCCAGAATCTACCTCCAAATCATGTGGATAACAGAGTGGGTTGAAAAATTCACTAATATTTGTATAAAATAACATAATTTTTCACGTGGATCCCTATTGTTATTATTTTGATAAGAAACAGAATTTTTTTTTTTTTGTTGAAAATTTCCATGGATCGCCGGTGTGAACCGCGATCCGTGGGATTTTTTTTCTGTTTTAGTTTTTTTTCTGTTTTTTTCTTTTTATTTTAATTATTTGTAATCTTTTTTAAAATCTTTTTTTTCAAAATATGTTTTCTAATTGATATTATTTATTCAAAAAATTTAATTTTATTTTTAATTTTTTCAAGAATCGACATCCAAATCACGTCGATAACCCAGCGTGTAATGAATTGTTAGGGTATTTTATACAATATAAAAACAAAATTTCTTAGTCAGAATAATAAATTATTTACAACTGAATATTAAACAAACCATAAAACTAATTAAAACAAAAAATTGGTAACGTTGTCAAAAATTCGTAGGGTGTACACACATTACAAACATTTTGGAGGTCGATACAGCAAAAAATTAAAAACACAATTAAAGTTTTTTAAAAATTAATAACAATTACAAAACATATTTTAAAATATATATATATAAAAAACATAGTTAAAATGATTTGTAAAAAAACAAAAACATAAAATCAAAAATAATAAAAGAAAATAAAAAAAGTCCGGGATTTTAGTAGTAGTGTTTTATGTTTTGATTTTTTTAAAATCGTTTTAACTATGTTTTTTATTATATTTGTTTTCAAAATATGTTTTGTAATTGTTATTATTTTTTAAAATTTTTTAATTGTGTTTTTAATTTTTTGCTGTATCGACCTCCAAAAATATTTGCAATGTGTGTACACCCTACTAATTTTTGATAACGTTTCCAATTTTTGTTTTAATTAGTTTTAGTGTTTGTTTAATATTCAGTTGTAAATAATTTATTAATCTGGTTGAAAAAAATGTTTTTTATTGTATAAAATACCCTAACATTTCAATACGCCGTGTTATCGACGTGATTTGGAGGTCGATTATTGGAAAAATTAAAAATAATTTTAAAAAATTTAGAAAAATAATATAAATTAGAAAACATATTTTGAAAAAAAAAGATTACAAATAATTACAATAAAAAATGAAAACAGAAAAGAAAAACAGAAAACAGCAAAAACAAATAAAAATTGGCGGGGGACGGATCGCGGGTGTGACCACGGATCGCGGGTGACACCCGCGATCCGATTATTTTTGGAATTTTTTTTTCCTAAAATTTGAAATTTTCGTTTTTCTTTTATTAAATAAAAAAATTACGGGACATGAGATAGACTTCACATTTGCGTTACTAATGCAATATATCATCTCTATTTGTTGCCCAATCGATGGTGATAATGATAGTTAAAAACAATGTTCACGTAGGCGATCGTCTAGGCGGTAGCTACCGCCCGTCGCGGTGGTCGCCTGGGCGATCGTCTCGCCTAGGCGATAGCCGTTGGAGGCACTTCAACGGCTATCAACTTTTTTATTTTTTATTTTTATTTTTAAAAAAATTACAAGTTTACCACAACCCCCAAATCCTACATAAACCCCTCCAAACCTCTTCATTTTTCACACATCTATCATTCTCTTTTTCTTCATAATTCTATTCTAATCATCAAGTTTCCTAATCATCAAGTTTTCGCGATTAAGTCTCCGGTTTGGTGCTAAGTTTTGAAGTTGGAAAGTGAAGTCTCTGATCCGGTTCTTCATTCTTCAACTGCCAAAATCAAGTGCACTCTTTCTAACTTCTCTTTAGAATTAAATTAATTAGTATTTCATTTTCATATTAGTCTAAATTTTTATTTTAGTCTAGTTTTAAGATATGACCTACGTACCCGGCACTAGTCTCCCCATGCATCACGAGAGTTACAATGACCTAAGACCTACCCGTACAAATGACTCCGGTTGGAATGCTGCCCATTACATTAGTGTTAATGATAAAAACTGCATTGTCTGTGAGTTATGTGGTAAGGAAACTAGAAGTGATATAGTCCGTCACAAACAACATCTTGCACACACACGGTAGCAATACTAGACTTTGTGATAAAGTTCCTGACTTTGTTAAACAAGACATAACTTCATACATGATTAGAAACAGTAGGACATTACAAAAACGAAAATGTATGTCTTGATGATTATGTAGACAGATAAAACATAGAATTTGATCTGGAAACCGGGTGGGGTTCCGGTTCTGCTCGGACCCCAACCTCCCGTCCTCGCCCCGTTCCTAGTCGAAAGAGACAAAAACAACGTTTGTGGGGACCATTTTGCGGACGTGGGAAGGACGTGGTTTCCGGCGCCAAACAAACAACCATCGATAGAACCTTTAAAAAAGAAGATAGGAAAATAATTAATCAAAAATGGTTTAGGCTTTTCTATAGATGTGGTATATCATTCAACACTGTTAGGACGCCTGAGTGGAAGGAAGCAATATCCGCTACTTGTACTTATGGACCCGGACTTAACCCCATGACGTATCATGAAGTTAGTGACTCGTGCCTCAAAGAGGAAATTGACTACACTAGAGGTATACTAGAGTCGTACAGACAAGATTGGGCAACCTACGGGTGCACGTTGATGACAGATGGTGGTGGTGGAGGATATGATATGGTTTCCAGTTGGACATTAGATCAATGTGTCGAATGGAATCAGTTAGTTAGCTTGTAATTCTAATTTCGCTCTTATCTGTTATTGTATGAACTCTGAGTTAACTTTGTAATCGTACTACTAAGCAATAAATTGTATACCTAAGTATTTAGGTAGGTAGAGGGGGTGCCTACTGAGACATTGGTCGAGGAACTAGGTGTCTTTTCAAAGCCTAAACATGTATGGTATTTTTAGATAATATTTGTGTATTTTTTCCTATTTTTCCCGATTTTTCCTGATTTTTTATATATTTTATAAAATCTAATTGAATTAAAAAAAACCTCCCAGAACGCTCGCACAACCACCTAGGCGATCACCCAGGCGACCAGATGCCCCCGGTCGCCTAGGTTCGTCTAGGCATTCCCAGAACATTGGTTAAAAACATTTACCACATCTTTCCTAACATGGGACAAAATGATCATGATGTACTTTCACGTATGATTTCTACCATATAAATGCATTAAGAGTTTACTTGTTTATCTAACATCCTAGGGCGTCACACATTATTATAATTTAGGCTAAGGTTTGGCACCCTAGTATTTGTCATTACCATTAATAACATAGTTTTATTCGAATGATTTTTTTTGATAATATAGTTATAATACCAATTATATATCATTTTAAATCCTATTAGTAGATGCTTGCATTGGTTACATGAGCTAAAGAACCTGAGACACGACCAAGTATTAAGCTACATCTACCATTGTGTTTGTATCCAAAAACCATCCTCAACTCTCCTGCCTTCGGATAAGCAAATCGATATCATTATCTTTCTTCACTCAAGTCATGTTTCGATATAAGATTTATGTACTGATGAACTTATCAGTAATATCATATTGAACAAAAGCATTGTTAATGTAACGTCCTCAAACACAACGGAAAATTTAAAATTTACAACATACAATCAAACGAGGACCTTACGAAAATACAAACGCACACCGGTGCACCAACATATAATATATATATGAGATCGAGTTTTACAAAAGAATGTGATTACATCAAAAGCTCATAATCATAAATATACACGTGTAATCACAACCACCTTAAAATGAAGGAAAGCAGGATCCCGTCCTGAGTGCTCCCTCTGTTGTCACCACCCGCCTAACGTCGCTCTCGGCCAGAAAGCAGACAATAAATGCCTGAGTTTCCAAGAGGAAACCTCGTATGTCAAACCCTAACACTTATATGAACTGAAAAGAACATGCAATGCACCATAAAAATCCCCACCAATACGACCGCTAAGTTCCCGGGACCTCTCTCCCGGCCATAGCCAACAACACAGGTCTCAAGGGTCCTCTCACCCCAACCCCGCCAACACTCGTGCACACAAGGCACCGTCGGTCCAAAACACGGCCAAACAACCCCCTTCTTGCCTCAATGTTACCGGAGCCACAGTTTTCCATCATTCGCCGGAGCCACGGCGACAGTTATCACAAATTCTCTCCACGTGTCACTACTAATCGCTATAGGGTCGGTCTGTCCGTCCGTCGCCCCAAAAGGGTCGGTGAACTCGTCGCCTTCTAGCCAATCAATAGTAACACACACACACACCAAAACTGTGTAAAACGGTCGAACGAAAACTGTCTTCCGGTCGACCGATCCTCACCCGGAGAACTGGCCCAACCGAAAAACCCGCCAAATGGTCGACCGGCAAAGGGGTCCCGGTCGACCGAAAAGCACCAGTAAGAAAACATTTTCGCAATCCACAATCAAACGGTCGAACAACCGAACCCTATCAGTCGACCGAAAACCACCAGTAAGATTCACCAACAGTCCACACTTCACGGTCGACCGGCCAATAAGTTCACTTAAGTCGTCGGTCGAACGAGTCAAACAGGCGGTCGACCGTTTAGATGGTCAACGCCCCAACCGACATACAACAGTACATTCGGTCGACCGACAAAGGGGCCCCGGTCGACCGAAAATACCCAGAGCGTCCTTCTCTCGCTAAAATTGCACAACTGGTCGACCACCCAAAGGGTATCGTTCGACCGGTGCGAGGAATTCACCCAAAATACATTATAACCGGTCGACCGAACCCAGAACACCGGTCAACCGATTTTAGTGCAGAAGTCGTTGTGCAGGTCCGACGAGCCAAAACGGTCTACCGTCGACCGCTCCCACCCCCACACTAATAATAGGTGAGCCTAAGACATACCTTAAGGCTTGAAGAAGCCTTCGAAGAAACCATGGCGAGCGTTTCCACGAAAAAGCTCGAACTCCGGCGAACTTCCGATTCTCCGATCTCTACGACGACTCCAGCGACTCCAACACCGACGCAGCGACTGAGGGGGAGAGAAACGAGTGAGAGAGTGAGAGGCGCGAGTGAGAGAGTGAATGGGGAGAGAGAGAAACCAACCTTTTATACTCTTCCCCGAAACGATCTCAGCCGTCCACCACATCACATCCAAACAATCCCAACCATCCACCTCAAACCACACTAATCCTCCCCTAAGCACAATTAAGACATAAGTAAGGGTTTGGTATAACAGTTAATTAAGGTGAACATGTGCATGTGGATGGCTTTTAAGGTAACCCAAGAGTAAAGCACAGCATATGATACACATAAGTACATGCATTTAAACTTGGTGCCACCAACTCCAACTCCAGAGTACAAAACTTATATCTTGGGTATATTCAAATGTTCACACATGACATTGGCATCTATACAGGAATATTCAAATGTTCATACTCCTAGGAACTGCTGCACCAGAATAGAAATCTCTCCCCACCTCCATTCTTCTGTCTCCAACTCAAATACACAGCATTGGGTTCGAAACCATGAGCTGTGAATGGTTGGATACTAGTGACCGTATGTGTAATTAAAATACGTTATGCGTGTAGAGTACGAGTATAAATAAAGGGACATAATGTCCCATTGGATATCTGTGTCAATGTGAATTTGGATATTGTGTGCATCGGAGCGTTGACAGGTTGAGTTAATTCAATTGGTCATCTTTTTTAGATTATATTCTTGAATCTCATCAACAATTTCACAGTAAAGATTTTTCCATTTTTCAACTGGTAATTTTATTTTCAGGCCTACAAATGTTTACATCTACTTCATTAATATATCAATGCTTTCGGAATAAATCGTACATTTAAACTCACCTCTGTACTCAAGGAGTCAAGGTAAAGGTGTAATCTTTTAATTAAAAAGGGTTACGTTTTGATATCAGTTATCAACTTATCACTGGTACATAGTTATAATTATGAAAAACGTATGTTCAAGTATTATTGTCAAGGCATTGCGAAATAATCAATCCACCTGCATACTAATCCCATAACAGCTAATTAGCGGGTAGCAGATCAAGTATGGGTATGGTTGGGATTGTGTTGCAAATCCAGGGTACATCGTTTGACTTTTAAAACGACATCAAACAGATTTTGGTACGATTATAAATCAAGAAAAAGACCAACAAAAAAGTAAGGGTCTTGAGTCTTGACATTTATGTACATGTTAACCTAATTAAATTAATACTCTCTCTTCGTCGTATTAACATAATATATTTTTTTATTTCTTTTTACTAGTCTCTTATCAACCACACCACACTCGTAAATTTTAACTTAGCCACATCAACACTCTTTCACTTCATTCTTATTTAATTTTCTCATTTTTAACAAAATTTACGAAAATGTAATTTCCAATTAAATTTGTCAAATTTAATTAGAAATTACATTTTCGTAATTAACATTATTAAAGTAATTACAACAGTCTTTTTGTTTTGATTTTTTTAAATCATTTTCAATCTCTTTTTTAAAATATTTTTTTAGTTTTTTCTTAGATCGACCTCCAAATGACGTGGATGAAAAAGTATGTTGAAAAATTAGATTATTTTATCCAATAAAAACATTAATTCTCTCTGTTCAGCATAATAAATTATTTACAACTAAATATAAAACAAAAAAACCAATGGGTGGAGTAGGGCCGGCAAATTCGTGTTTCGTGTCGTGTTTGACACGAACACGAATTGACACGAATTGTTTTTCCTCGACTCGAACACGAATTAATAAGAAATAGTCGACACGAACACGAATTTGGTAACCTGAACACGGCCCACATTGACACGAATCCATTTTTCATGTTCGTGTTGACACGAACTCGAATTAACCCGAATAACTCGAACTGACTTATTTGACACGAATTTTTACAAACGCGAATTAACTTGAACACGAAATAACATGTTCGACACCAATTATGACATGTTTGACACAAATTTACACAAACACGAATTAACCCGAACACGAACTAGCATGTTTGACACGAATTACACGAAACACGAACCCGACGTGAATTACAGTTCGTATTATTCGTGTCAACCTGAATTACACGAAATACTCCAACCCGAACCCTACCCGAATTACAGTCTGTCATTCGTGTCGACCCGAATTACGGTTCATGTCATTCGTGTAGACCCGAATCGTGATATTTAGTGTCGGGTTCGGGTTCGAGTTCGGGTCATGACCCGAATTGCCAACCCTAAGGTGGAGGCCACGAGGTTTCCGCCCAACGACTGTCAGGTCATGAGACATGTTTAGGGTACCCTAAACATACATTTATTAGTCACGATCTGACGGTCGATCGAGCCCCATTGAGGGGGGTACTTGGACACCCCTTTGAGGGTGCCCTAAACAACAACAAAGGTAAACAAATACGTCATAATATTTAGACATGCTCCTCACGTACGGGATTGACTAATCAACGTATGTATCGTAAACATGTCAGGTTGTCAATTCTTGTTCGAGCTGAAAATTGGTTTACCTTAAAATGAAGAATTTTAATAAAAACAAATAAATTCTTCCGACTTGGCTCGGTATGCAAGTGACTCCAACCCTAAAATTTAACTCAACTCGAATTTTTATTGTATCATTAAAATTATTTTTTGTATTTAGTAATAATATAAGTTAATACTTTGAAATTTTTGCTCTAACTTACACGTTTACTTAAACGATGAGTTATATAATGTTTTTTTGACTTAGTGAACAGTTAACACCAGCCAAGGGTTTCATCAGGACATAAGAAGGCTACCAGGGTAGAGCCACAACATTAGAGTATTAAACCAAAGACGGTGGTATGAAAAGGTGGTTCGTGAATATTATTATGGTTCATCCTCACTTTTATGCTGCAACCATTTCGCTCGCTTTCCTTACTACTGGATTCAACCTCGGGATTTGGAGGGAAGCATAAATTTTCCACTACCACCACAATCGCAACAACTTGGGTATTATCACGTGTGATTAGCCTTAACGCTCAAGACCAGAACAGCAACCTTTGCTCTAGATAAATTCAACTATCTACTATATTAATTAAGCAGAACATTCTAAGTGCAAAACAATAGCAGCAAAATACAGAATGACAAATGTACTACAAGCATCAAAATCCTAATAAGTTCTCACAAAACTAAAACTACATGGATCCTGTTGCTCGCTGCTTAACAGTTTGTAAAGCACAAAACCCATTAGAATGAGCAAGATGCGATCTAAGATGCAGCCTTTTGTTTCTTTGGCATCCGATATCCACCAACCACACAAGCATGGTCTCGCTCAAATGGCTCCAATGTCACCTGCTCAGAGGGTTTGAACTGGTCCGCTTGCAATTTCTTCACCTCTTGGGCAAAAACAGCCTCAGCTGGTACAGTTGAGTCGATGCAATTTGCCTGAGGAATCAGAGGAAACACGAACTATAAACTTCATACACGTGATCGACATTGCAGACCATGGAAAAGCAATGCAAAAACTCTTGCAGAAGGACAAAGAGTGATAGACTAGCATTAACTTGTTAGAGTACCTTGATTGATATCACAAAATGGCCACCATTCTTTAAGAAGAAAGAAGCGTTCAGTGCTAAAATCCTAGCCTGCAACAAATTCAAATGCATAGAATGATAACAGATCAAACTTGCAAAGGCTGTGAACAAAACCTTGAGCAAAAAAACTGACACAAATAACATTTGAATGAGACCTGAAGTAGTACGGAAACAACAAACCAATAACGGGAATGAGCAAATGCATACAATGAACAGAAGAAAAATAATTGATAAACCAAGTAATTCATAAAACACATTAAACATGATCTTATACAACATCAGAAACTCGAACTGCATCATCCAATGATGTCCTGAAGGGGAATCCGAGTAATTCATCATTTGAAAGTATAAGAACATAAAAACCAATTCAAAAAACTTTAGAAAACCAATTCAGTTAAATTGAATAAGATGTTCTCCAGTTTTAAAAAAAAAAAATATCATAATCTAGTATTTCTTATGAAGATAACAAAAATTCAAACCAAATCGGTAAGTGCATACGTTAAAAAGTCAAAGATCTATCATCCAGTTATGAAAGCCCGAAGGTGAATCGACATACCATATAATTTTAAAAAGACTATACTAAACAAAAAAAGTTTAACAAAATAAAAAAAGGTAACAGGAAAAGACAGTACCTGAAATTTACTCAACAATTTGAAAAATAAAACAATAGGAAAACAGTTGCATGTAATATACATCAAAAACTCGAGACTGCATCATCCAAAATAAAAAAGGTAACAGAAGAGGACAGATTACCTGAAATTTGCACTCAACAATTTGAAAAATAAACAATAGGAAAACATTTGCATGTAATATACATCAGAAACTCGAGTCTGCATCATCCAAAATGATGTCCTGAAGGGGAATCCGAGTAATTCATCATTTCACTTTTGAATGGTGAGGAAATAAACATTTCAGAAGTCCAAAGATAAGAGAATTATGGGGGGGGAGGGGATTGCTATGTGAAAAACTTACCCAAATGGAAATGAATAATCCGAATTAAGATGTGATTGAGAACAAGTGTTTACAATTCAAAATGAAAAGATCATTTCAATAGCTCAGCTGCTCAAGAAATTGTCAGCAATACCTTTTTATAAGTGTGTGGTTTCCAGAACATGAGTATAAACTTAACATGCCAACTACATATTTAGAAACTCAAAATTATACACAGGAGAGGTGCCAGAATAATGGGCTCCCACTTTCTGGTAAGTAGAAAAGTGAATCCTCACTGGCAAAATTGCATTTTCATGTATACCTGGTCGGGCTGGGCAACATCAGAAAAGATAACATCTACCATTCCCACTAACATGCGGTACTTGGCAGGATGTCTGGCATCTTCAATAATTGGTATGACATTTGTTCGTTTCTTTGCCATGTTAACAAGATCCCTTCCACTTCTGTGAGAAAACTCAACTGCATACACTACTCCAGTCTACATGATACATATGTAGAAAGACATAAGCTACAAAAAACACAAAAATAACAGGACAATTTCTTGTCGAACTCTAAGAAACAGACCGCTTACCGGTCCCACAAGGTCAGACACGTGAGAAACCGTGGTTCCAGATGCCGCTCCCAGATAGAGCACACGAGATCCAGGTTTCTTCAAGAAAAATCATTTGAAACAAACTGTTATTAATGAATCAACCACACATGATTTATAATAAAAAATAAGTGACATTATAAGGTAATAGCACATTACTGATGAGGTGAATTCGTTCACTTGAATTACTTATACATTATGAACCACAACAATCTGTCCCATACAATAAGCCAAGCTAAAATTGAAGAAAATAGGATGTGTCAAGGTGCTTACAATCCATATATTGTCAACTCCACCAAGAATAGCTGCTGCAAGTTTTGAACGGAATGGATTCCACACCCTGTATTCAACCTTAGTTCCATCTTCATTCTGTATTACAGGAACACATGGTGTTTCAGAAATATGCATAAACGTAATACAAATTATAGAATAGAAAATAATAAAAGCTAGGAATAATACTGGACTAGTTCTAGCAAAACAAAACAAAACTTCACTGAACTACAACGTATGCTCAATCAAACTTCAGTGCACATTGAATATCAAAGACGACATCAACAAACTCTGAGCTAACTCATTAACCAATCATCTTAAACTAAGAAGTCAGAACAAACCTAAAAAAAGAGTAAAAACAAAAGCTTAAATATAATTACAAACAATAACATAGTACTGTTTGACATCATTGAAATTTGGAACAAAAATTGTAAAACAAACACCTGAACAGAGATACGCTTCTCTCCATAGACAGATTCTCCAGTAACCATATTCTTAGTAACAAGCGCATCCTCCTTTCCTTTGGCAACGAAAACCCCATCGTGTCTATGAGGCTCAACAATCACCTTGCTTCCACCCTTCATGCCCCCACCTCTTCCTCCTCCCCTGCCCCTTCCGACTCCACGACCACCTCCACCACGGCCTCGCCCACGAGCACCACCATCACTGAAACCGCCTCTCCCTCTTCCACCTCCTCCTCTGCCTCCTCCACGGCCCCCATCGCTCCTTCCCCTGAATCCACCTCTTCCTACAAAATCACAAAAATAAATACAGAATAAAAAACACCTTACCAACAGATACGATCAAATTTCACCCTAACATGTACATAAACAAGACAAACTAAACCTAAATCAATAAACACAAACAGGTTATGATCAAGTAAATACACCAGAACACATGAATAAACAAACTAAAATCACAAATCAAAATCCCAAACAGATTATTGAAAACAAAGAAGCCCAAAAACCAAAAAAAAAAGATTCACCTTTCTGACATGCACAAGTTCACAACGAAATCTCACGATGATATTAACATAAACTAACCCGAAGACGATAAAACACAAACAGGTTAAAATCAAGTAAAAGCAATGACACGTGAATAAACTATACTAAAACCATAAATAAAAAGGCAGCAGATTAATTAAAACAAACTCAAAAACCAAAAAAGGAACCACCTTTTTCACACACAACCAAATCTCACGGTGAAATTGCCATAAACAAACCCAAAACCCAAAATAATAATAAAAACACCACATTTCCCAAATACAGAAGCAATTCTCAATATGAACACCAGTAAACCCTACATCACGACATTCTGAAAACCCTAAATCAAAAAAGCCACCAACTGATTTGACCCAAAAAAACTAAAAATCAGAAAGGTACCACCCTGAAACAAACTCAAACCCAAAACGGATTCAATCAAACTCACTCTAACATGTACATAAACAAGACAAACCCTCAATTGATTTAACACAAAAAGGTTAAAGTCAAGTAGACACACGATAACATATGAATAAACAAGACTAAAACCAAAAATCAAAAACCCCCAACAGATTAATTAAAACAAACTCAGAAACCAACATTCACAACCAAATCTGAAGATGAAATTAAAATAAACAAACCCAAAACCCTAAATCAAAACAGACACCAACTTTCACACATTCAGAAGCAAATCTCGGTACGAACATCAGTAAAACCCCAAAACACGTCATCATTCTGAGAAACCCTAAATCCACAAACCACCAACAGATTCGACCCCAAAAACAAACTCAAAATAAAAAAAGGAACCACCTTTTGAACCCAAACAGAATCAATCAAACTTACCCACACCCAAAACCAAATGCAAACACCACCAAAACCCTAAAACCAATTGGAGGGACGGTTTGTACCTCTCGGGGGTCTCATGCTGACGGCTGCGACGAAGAGATTGGGAAGTAGAGGGAAGGCGAAAGACGAAGAGTTCGATGGAAGTCTATTGACGGCACGGGTAGGGTTTTATAGATGAGGGTTTGGGGATTGCTAGGGTTTAACCTCTGGTACGATTAGGGTTTTCCGTCTCGGAAAGCGTAAATGACCAAATTACCACTTCAATTCGTGGAAACTCTATTTTGTTTTGGCTAATTTGGACTTTTAAATTTCATATTTCACTTTCACCGCTTTCTTTTATTCCGGTTTGTTCGGCTTCGAGCTTTTTAGCCCTAACTTCTAGTCCAAAGCTCAATTAAAACTTGAACATGTCTTATGTCTGATCCGCCGATCGAAGATGTAGGAGGAGCGGAGATGTTGACTCTGGATCGTCTCTTGCCTTGTTTTCAACGACAAAATCCTGGTGCTGCCCATGTTCCATCCCATCACAATATTGTCATCAGTAAGTTTTTCGGCCTTTTTAAAGGCATCACGTCTTCCTCCTCTGACCATATCACTTTTCATTGTTCTTCCACCTTCCCACTACCCAGCACTTCCAACATTTTGCCTGATGTCGCTCCACCGTCGAATCGACCCTTTATCGTCGCCCAACCTGCCTCTACGGTCTCCACGAATGAAAGTTCAATCCTACACCTCCAAGAACCCAAATCGTTGGTTCTACTCCTACGGATCACCATACGTTAGAACTCTCCACATTTCTTTCTCAATTTCTTGTCAATTTTTGCCCTAGCCTCTATTTCTTGCTTCATGTAGGATTGCATTCGCTGTGAGTTCTTCAGGTGGGTGGATGTGAACACCCCCTATGTTGGAAAACACCTCCACTACCTGCCCCACGCCGACTAGCATGATGGAACCCACACTCACCGACGGTTGGGTGGTGGGTCTGGAGCACAATATGTCGACCCTCGAGAACCGATTTGGGTTCGTGTTCATGTGCTACTTGGTCATTGTGGTTGTTGTGGTTAATTTCCTCTGAACGTGCAACTACTCCCAACCTTACTTTTGTTGTCCTTGATCGAAGAAGAAAAAGGTCATGGAGGGTCTATAGAGTGTTTGGTTCCTTTTTTGTTTAATGATAGGTTGAACCACATATGTTATTGTTGTGGTTGGGGGGTATTATATGTACGGGTTTGTTTGTTGTAACTTGTGGTTTTTGTTGTTGTTGTGTCGTTATATATGTCCCCACCAAAATGAAATCCGCATATTCTAAAGGAAATGGAAAGATTAACAACCTGAAATCTCAAATATATAAATAAGCTAATATAAGAAAACAGATTTTCATGTAAAGTTTTGTTGATCCATAACACTGGATGATTATAAACTGAAACGTACATGTCAACCCGATTACATCCAAACAACAAATAAAAAATCATATTCAAATTCTGGAATTTTACTATACTATCACAAACTAACTTCTGAGTCTTGCAAACATAATTTCGCTTCCAACTTCTAGCAACTCTAACATAAAATACAACTCAAACACCACTTATTTAATTGGATGACAGACACTTTCCCTAATCACTTGTTTCTCTTAAACTCTCACGACAATCAATTCTCCCGCTCCCACGGTCTTCATAGTCTTGAACAACAACCTGTATTTCTTCTGTAGAAGCATTGACGCAGCAAAGGCATAGATCTCTGATGTTTCCGTGTATTATGTCTCCTCCAAAAGGGAAATACAATACACATAATCTTTATCCTCCTCCTCACCTTTTTCCTAATCATTTGTCTTCCTCACCCCTAAGGTAGTCGCTATCTTCATAAGTACATCATTCATTCCCGTAGTCATTGGTGGTGGTGATGGTGGTGTAGTTGTCGGAGTCATCTTACGTAGTGTTCTTTTCTTTGGTGGTGACATGATGTCTTCTACCTCGTAATCACCCGATCTTACCCCCCAATCTGCCTCGTTTGTGATGTTAATACTTACTGAAGGACTTGATGACATAAATGATGAAGAGCCCACACTACTTTTGGTTTGATAGAAAAGACCCCCGACAACACATTTCCCGCTGAATATTTCATCCATCACATCCAAATGCTTTAGGGGGGCTTCCTTGAACTCTTTAGCCTCTGAGAATTTCTACACAAATTAAAAAAGCATTGAGAAATCAGGAAATGCAATGGGGCTCCAAACGTAGAAAGTACAAGGAAAATGATAAATTTCACCTTAATAGGGTCTGTCCATCTCTCTAAGTCCATTGTAAATGAGGTTTGCAATCCCATCTTTATTCAATGAATTATTATGCACATTCCCCTTCCTCACCTTATTAAGACACAACCTAAGAAAAAAATTCATGTCTAAGAGGTGTCCATTCGGCTTTAGGGCTATTGTATTTAATAGGCTTCTTTCTATTTTCCTTTGATCTTCGTGTTCCACCAACTCCCTCTGGGTGGTGGTGGAACAAGGTGGGCATTAGTGGTAGGGGTGTGCATTTCATTTGGTTGTGGATTTTGGGTTGGTTGTGGAAATCAACGTTCAGGCACCGCCTAGGCGAGCCTAGGCGGCCGGCGGCGTCCGGTCGCCTGGGCGATCGCCTAGGCGGTTGTGCGACCGCCCAGGGCTGGGCGGTAATTTTTTTTTTTTTTAAATTCAATTAATTTTCATAAAATAGATAAAAAAATCAGGAAAAATCGGGAAAAATAGAAAAAAATACACAAATATTTTCTAAAACTACCATACATGTTTAGGCTTCGAAAAGACACCTAGTTCCTCGACCAAGGCCTCACTAGGCACCCCCTCTACCCACCTAAACACTTAGGTATACAATTTATTGCTCAGTAGTACGATTACAAAGTAACTCAGAGTTCATACAATAGTAGATAAAAGAGAAAGTAGAATTACAAGCTAACTAACTAATTCCATTGGACACATTGATCTAATGTCCAACTGGGAACCATATCATATCCTCCACCACCATCAGAGTCGTCGGAGTCGTTCTCATTCGGATTGTCGACGTAGACATCATCTTCTTCAGTTTCTTCATCGTCGGTTTGGACATATTGCTCGTCGATGTCCATCGGTGGTTGAGAACTCGATGCACCTGGATCTCTAGAACTGATGTGAACGATGGCATCATCCATGCCACGACCTAATAATGGCGCGTCAGATGCAGTAGAACACCGCGGGTCAGATGCAGTGGACATGGATCGAGCAAAGCGTCTCCGTGAAGAAGAATGTCCCAAAGCTGCTTCCTCGACATCGGCCCATGTAAGCTCCTCTCCAGCGAAGACCGGATCTTCAGTTTCTACCAACCACGGATGCTCGTCGAAGAGATCGTACTCCACACTGATGGGGTCATAAAATCCAGGCTTCTCCATCCTTTGCTGAAACCTTTGCCTTAACTTTTGGTTGTAGTTCACATACACCAAGTCATTCATCTTCTTCACAGCCAACCTGTTCCTTCTCGTTGAGTGCAACTGCTCGAAGACACTCCAATTCCGCTCACAACCTGATGCCGAACATGTCAATCCCAACACCCTCACGGCCAACCTCTGTAATGCAGTCTCTCCCATGTCTGCGCCATACGATTGCCACCAATCTATAGGTCTTCTTTCCGACCTTTGTCTGACGACCATATCCCTCGAGAATATTCCGAGGGAGTTCTTGTAACGATCAAGTAAACCGCAAATCTTGTCTTGTTCTGCAGGAGTGGGGACGAGCCGCTCTACGACATCCATGAATCCAGGCATATGCTCATTGAAAGCTATATTTCGATCCTGAGGTGGGACGGAGAAGAAGGTACCAGGGTTGAGTAAGAAACCAGCAGAATGTAGCGGTGATGACATCATCTTCCCTGGACCCCACCTGGTGTCGATGAGGTCGATGACTTGCTTGTACAACCTCGGGTTTCCGTCAAAGTTCCTCATGATTTGTTCTTTGGCTTTCTCCATTGCGTCACACAGATATCCCATCGCTGGTTTCTCATCGCCGTCAACAAGTCTAAGAACCTGAACCATAGGTTGTGAGGCCTTCAGTGCCTTTACGACGTTGGTCCAGAAACCACTTTGTAGAATGGTCTCGGCAACTTCAGTAGAGATCTCCTTCTTTTTCTTGTTCTTTATCCAACTTGCATTAGGATCGTTGTACCCCGGGGAAACAACAAAGGCTCGGAGTTTGTCTTTCTTCAGAAATAACCTTTGCAAACTCAGAAATGCGGTGGCAAATCTCGTGACAGCAGGGCGTAGCAGGTTCCCTTCAATGGCAATTCGCATCCTCTTCAACAACATGGCAGAGCTGTTGAAATGTTTGATGATCTTCCGAGCTAAAGCAATAGTCTTCAAAAACAACTTGCCAATATCCTCCAAGATGAGATCGATGCAATGCGCTGCACAGGGAGTCCAAAACAATCTCCTTCTTTTTTGTTGCAACATCCTACCGGCAAGTACGTACGCGGCGGCGTTGTCGGTGACCACCTGAACAACGTGTTCTTCGCCAATCTCGCCAACTACCTTGTCCATCAGCTTGTACAGGTAGTCTGCGGTGTGAGAGTGACCGGAAGCATCTACAGACCTCATGAACATGGTACCTGTCGGACAATTTACTAGAAAATTGATTATACTCCTACCGGACCTATCAGTCCACCCATCTGTCATCAACGTGCACCCGTATGTTGCCCAATCTTGTCTGTACGATTCTAGTATACCTCTAGTGTAGTCAATTTCTTGTTTAAGGCACGAGTCACTAACTTCATGATACGTCATGGGTTTAAGTCCGGGTCCGTAAGTACTAGTAGCGGATATTGCTTCCTTCCACTCAGGCGTCCTTACAGTGTTGAATGATATACCACATCTATAGAAAAACCTAGCCCATTTTTGATTAATTGTTTTCCTATCTTCTTTTCTAAAGGTTCTTTCGATGGTTGTTTGTTGGGGGCCGGAAACCACGTCCTTCCCACGTCCGCAAAATGGTGCCCACAAACGTTGTTTTTGTCTCTTTCGACCAGGAACGGGGCGAGAACGGGAGGTTGGGGTCGGAGCAGAACCGGAACCCGACCCGGTTTCTAGATCAAATTCTATGTTTTCTCGGTCTACATAATCATCAAGACATACATTTTCGTTTTGTAATGTCCTACTGTTTCTAATCATGTATGCAGTTATGTCTTGTTTAATAGAGTCAGGAACTTTATCACAAGGTCTAGCATTGCTACCGGGTGTGTGTGCAAGATGTTGTTTGTGACGGGCTATACCACCTCTAGTTTCCTTACCACATAACTCACAGACAATACAATTTTTATCATTAGCGCTAATGTAATGGGCAGTATTCCAACCGGGGTCATTTGTACGGGTAGGTCTTAGGTCATCGTAACTCTCGTGATGCATAGGTAGACTAGTGCCGGGTACGTAAGCCATATCTTAAAACTAGACTAATATAAAATTTAGACTAATATGAAAATAAAATACTAATTAATTTAATTCTAAAGAGAAGTTAGAAAGAGTGCACTTGATTTTGACGGTTGAAGAATGAAGAAACGGATCGGAGATTTCACTTTCCAACTTCAAAACTAAGCACCAGACCGGAGACTTAATCGCAAAACTTGATGATTAGGAAGGTTGATGATGAGAATAGGATTATGAAGAAGAAGAGAATGAGAGATGTGTGAAAAATGAAGAGGTTTGGAGGGGTTTATATAGGATTTGGGGCTAGTGGCAAAGTTGTAATTTTTGAAAAAAAAAATAATAAAAAAATTAAAAGGAGAGAGCCGTTGGAGAGCCTCCAACGGCTCTCGCCTAGGCGATCGCCTAGGCGAAATGATCGCCTAGGCGATCGCCTATTTCGCCCAGCTCTGCTGGGCGAAAGGCGGTGGTCGCCCAGGCGACCACCGCCACCGGCGACCGCCTAGGCGACCGCCTAACGCCTAGGCGGTCGCCTACGTAAACGTTGGTGGAAATTATGTTACTTGTTAGGGACTGTTTAGGTGTGGTTGTGCAAGGAGCAGGGTTGGTTTGGACTGTTGGTGTTGGAAAAAATGGAGGGGGTCGGTACTAATTGCCTAACATATCTTGCGACATGCCCAAATGTAAAATAGACATTGCATAATTCCCAAGGGATAGTTGGTGAAGTTCTAACCTAGACAAACCAATTGATTGTGATCCTATGGAAACAATTGTATGGGTGTTGTTGAAGGGGACATGAAGGGGGACAACACAATATAGTACAATTTATCATTACATAAAACATTTGGAACAATTGTCTTAAATTATAACCGACTAAAGTCCATGCACATCGGCTATTAGATCACAAATGATCTCCCTCAGTGCATTCATTTGGTTGTCCTCAACTATCCTTGGTTCATCAGGTTGCGTGGTAGCCTCACGCACTGGGGTACTAGTGTCTACGTAGGTGTCTAGAATGTCGTCCCCCATTCTTTGTTCAATTATGAAATTATGTAACATCATTGCAACAATTACAATCCGAACTTGATTCCTTAAAGAGTGGGGTGACATGACTCTCAGAATTTTCCAACTTTTTTCAAGACTCATGCCCATTCGATTACATTCCTTAATGACGAGTGTCGGTGGTTGAACAACTATTTCTGTCCTCCAAGGCCTTCTGATTGAAACTCAAGGACACGGTATTTGGTATGACGGTACGGGTCTAGAAATCCTAGGTGATTTGGATAACCAGTGTCAACAACATAATACTTATCTGTTATAAGGAACTTAGTATTAGTGGAGTGTTTATGAACATTCAAATTAATAAGCATTTTCAATTAGTAAGTACTAACCAGGATGATTGGGAAAACTGTTGGAGGGGGTGGTTCAGTGCATCATTAGTCGTGTGTCGATCCCTCCCACCTCGCGGAAGAAAATATGAACCGCATGTTGAAATCACACACTCCCAGGACATTTTGAGTTCACTGTGTGGGATGTCGTCTGTAACTGTATGCTAGTTGGAATTCTAATGGTACCCACGCATCGATATGTGTCTCTTCTAATGCCCCAATACAATCTTTGAAGTATGGAAAGTACCTACCCCCGCAACCATCTATATGTGACGTGGTGTGTCTATTAAACTACCATTTGGTCGAACCATCTCACGTCCCCAAATAAAACAGCAGTGTAAGGTTTTTTGAAATGCCTGTTTATTATCTCTCCATTATGTTGAGATTGAAGTGACCGGTTGGAGTCCCCATGGGGCTAAGGTTTTCAGCAAAATCCATACTTGTTCCTCCACTAACATAACCTTTGTATCACTCATTAGTCTTCTATGTAGGATCTACTAGCCCCTAAACTTAGTCTAAAGGGGGGGGGGGGGGTGAATAGACTAATAGAGGTTGTTTAACAAACTATGCCAAATTAAAAACTAAGACTATTAATATGAAAGAGAGAACAACAAACCACAACTCCGGATGTATAAAGGTTTGGATCCAACCATCGGATCCTAGTCCTCTCTTACGAATTGCTCTTACTCGAGCAACTTCGCGTCCTCCACTAATCCGATCTCCGTTGTGGGCCGAGATCTAGCCTTTACACCACAAGCTGCAAACACCCTCGCCTAGCTTGGACCACCTTCTCACAATCCGAGAAGAGCTTCACTCCGGAAGCTTAGTACAATTCTTAAAGACTTAACTTCAGCAACTAATCTTGAGCACTTGAAATAGATGATGCAATCAAAGGATGGTGATTTCAGGTGAAAAGATGTGGGCACAAGTGTTTAAAGCAAATATGAGAGTAGAAATGAGATTTGAGCTTGGAGAAAGATTGGTGGTCTTAGATGAGTGTTCTCAGCTCTATTTATAAGCTCTAAACTAGTTCTAGCCGTTGGGATTGAAATGGTAGGACGTTGTGCAAGAAAACGCAATTCAGGAAGAGACATGACACATTTCAGGACCCTAACGGTCGACCGGATCGTGTTACTCGGTCGACCAAAATGAAACAGTATGAGATTCGGTCGAACGAAGATTCAAACGGTCGGTCCAGATTTGCTAGAACTTAAGTGATCGTTTGAACGGTTTGGATCACCAGTTCGACCGAAAACGACCAGTAGGATTGGATCAGGAAAATATGGAAGTATCAGTCGGTCGTGGAGATATTTTCGGTCGACCGTTTGAGATGTTGGATTTTAGACAAGATAAAATCAGATGCAATCGGTCGAACAGAATGAATGGATGGTTCGACCGAAAACTCCCAGTAAAAATGGGTCTGGGAAGTTTTCAACATTCGGTTGACCGTGAAGGAACGTTCGGTCGACCGGAAGACCAAATCCAAAAGAGGGGTTAGGTGAGAAATTTGTATACGACTGTTGGAGTATATGACAAGTATAATAGTCATATTTAATACGAATACAGAATGCAATCGGTCGAACAAAAACAAGGTTTCGGTCGTCCGAAAGTCTCACTAACCAGGACACGTGTTGACAACGGATAGGCTGAAAGATCTGTAAAGAATGATCTAAGTCCTATCACTCGACAAGGTGAGACGGTCGAACAAAACAACTATTTCGATCGACCGATTTCAAACAGTCAAAATAGATTGAAGAAGCGGTCGAACAAGATGGATATTCCGGTCGACCGATTTCAGACAGGCAAGACATATTTATGGAACGGTCGAACTGGGAATATAAGTCGATCGACTGTTTTGGACAAAATAAGCTTTCTGGAATAGTCTGTTGAAATCCGGTCGAACCAAATGGTTCTACCGGTCGACCGTTTGAGTGCATATATCTAGTACTAGGTTTCTAACGAGTTTAGATGAATTTCTATTGAAGTCTAAGTTAATTGGAATGTTGTGTGAGACTTTTATAGGTTCTCTAAGTGTCATGCGATGCAATGAATCAAAGATTTCAAATGCGAACTTATATTTGTAACCTAAATACATAGAATTTAAACCTAGCTACGCTTCAATCTTGACCTCAATTCAACTCAAACTTGATTCCTGAAACGTTAGATAATACAAGTATATGCAAGCAATGATCTCTTGATTCATACATGTGTTTATTGATATATTGATTAATTATCAAAATGGATTAATGATTATTAGCCAAAAAGCCAACACTCTACCCTCAGAATAGCACACAACAACCTAAATACACCTGGTAACAATCTAATCGAGTCATACGCTATTCTGTAGTGTCCATGCAATAAGTCGTTAATAATGACATTTCCTGTGAAATGAGCAGTGTGAACTAGTTACTTGGACACTCAGGAGGTGGGTAGGACACAATATTGGTAATGCATGAACAACGAAATAGACAACTATCATAGCCTCAAACTAATTATCTAACAATTGAACTTGTGGGTAATTCAAAGCATTTAATACGTCATCCATATTTTGACACCTAAACCTAGCAAAATAATACAACATTGGTGACATAAGGTGATTACTTATCAAAACATGAAGGGTTATTACTGTAGGTGTTGATATTGGAGGAATAAGTTCAATTTCTTGTCAAGAAATTTGACTAGGCTTCTAGCAATTGAATGACATTGGGATTTATGTGTACAATTTAGAATTTTGATTGAAATGTAAATAGATCAATTTATTGGTCATCTATTGATGAGAATTAAATTTATACCGCAAGTGCACGGCGTCAATGAAGACGTGGCAAATACGGGTCGAACACAAGGAGGGAGAGATCTTGTTATCTTTGTGATTTTCGATTAAGGGAAAGGAAGAGGGAGAAATAAAGTTGGTTTGAGATTTTTGGTTTTTTTAATTATCTAAAACAAGAAACATGAACAAATTAAACTAAAACAAGAACAAAGATGGTGAATTCCGTTGGGTGGAGGTTTAGATATCGGGTTTAGATTAGAGAATTCTGAAACTTATAATAAATCATATTAGTTATAAAGCATTACATGATAAATGATTTAACATAAACTCAAGTAATCAAAACATACTAATACGAAATTAAAATAATAACATCTTCTCTTCTCATCACCCTAAATCCGTCACCCCCACCCTTTGGAAAGAGTTAGAAACTCATAGATGGAGGGAGGGAGAAGGGGTCCTAGAGAAACTAAGAAAGAAAAGTAAAAACACAAAATAAACCAACAAAATTTTATTGCTAAAAAGAAGAATACAAAACTAAGACTAAGAATTAAAAACTAAGGTTAAAATTAAGAAGATCCTCTACAACATCGTTTCAGGGTTATTTATAGCCGATACAAGGGACTAAGGTATAAAATAGGAAAGTACACGCGTCAACACGCAACCGGTAAAAATTTTAGAGCATGGATCTAATTTTTTGCGGCGGATTCGCCACCTTTTTAGCTCCGATTTAATCCGGAATTTTCCTATGTGTTTATGGTATGATTTCAATATCCTTTGTGCGTCTGGATTGATTCTTTCCTTTCTTTTGAGCTCCGACTTTATTTCTTTATATATTTGGAGATCCACATTGATTTTTCTTTAGATTTTCTCCATAATAATAAAAGCTACTCGTAATTTGCAATTAGGTCCTTGGCTTTTTGCAATTAAGTCCTTGTCTATTTTTGTGCTTAAGTCCTTGTCCTTTTTGTAATTAGGTCTTGAATGCTTTTATGTTTGGATGCATTTCCATTTGAAACCCGATAATCTTGAACTTGGTCTTTATGACAGGAATGAGTCTCTTGCACGCATTTATGCTCGGGATATGGGTAATTGCATTCAGGTCCCTGTATTATGTAAATAAGACTAAACACATACCTCAGTAGCATTTATTGATATAAAATTAATCTAAATGAAAGACATATGATGCAATGTATGCAATGCATCATCTATCTTGCTAAAAAACATAAAAACATTAGATTCCTCTACCCAATTTGTGATTTTAATTAATGTAAATAGGAGTAAATTTTTTAAATGAAATTGCTTTTGTTCAGGAAAGGGCATGTAGAATTGGTCAGATGTTAGTACAATTCATGTAAGGAAAAGTAGAGCTAAGATCCAAATTTCGTCGAATTTCGTTAATTAGCAAGAAATAACATGGAGGATTCGTGGATTGCACAATTTTGGATACAGTTAATTTCGAGTGACGTTCAACATTATATGGCTCTTTCCCTACTACTAAATATTTTAAACGTGACTAACCTAATCAACGAGGACCATGGCATCGAGAGGCACATACCTAGTGAAGAAGCCTCTTACAAATAATGGAAAGAAAAACGACGGTGGAAGCTATGACGTAGAAGATCCCAATGATTCGGGTGTTGCTAGGGTTCGTGCAAAGATGGTGAGGATGAGGATGACTACCACAATTTGCGGGATAAATGTGTGTGGCAAAAAATGTAATTTTAGGGATGGTAGAAATGTAATTTTAGGTGAAATCAAATGGCAATTGAAATGCGATTACCTTGAGAAGCCCCGTGAAGCACCTCTTTCCTTGCTTTGGGAGTGCTGTTCACATGTGAAACAGATTGGGCCTGGGATTCCGTGCACTTCTGGGCCGAATCTGGAAGCTCGGAGATTTTTGGCACTAAGTTGACACGGAAGCCAGATTCTGATCATGAAGCTTGACCCAAAAGGCCAATACCAAACGCAACCTCTATTGAATGAGATGATTTTGTTAATAACTCGCTCGAAAAAGTGGAGTAGCAACCAAAATAATGAAATATAGTTGGGAGACAAATTTCATTGATAAATGTCAACCTTAATTACGTGATTACAAGGTTGCTTGGTGTAGTATGGCGTTGCTACATGCCTTAGTTTGGGTATTAGCCAGATCTTGAACATGTGGTTTTCAGTACGGATGATGGAAAACAAGTATTCCTCTCATCATAAAGTCAATGACATCGTTCTTTCTAGTGGAGCTAAAGTGTCGTAGCGAATAGAACGAAAGTGTATGAACTTTTTTTGGGGTGGGAATGCGGTGAACATCCCAAGACTTGAAAGCACATCAACGACTACATAACTAGTTACATATGGACATATGGTAGTTTAGATATAAATATAAAGACATCTTCAGCTATAACATTTTGGTGTCATCTAGTCTATCACAAACTAAAGAAAATCATTGGTTAACAAACTTGAAATGTCAATTTTAGTCTTAGTTAGAATTCTTATTTATTTGTTCTTTTCTTTTGTATTTTTTTTTCCAAATCATGGAGTAGCATAATGTATCAATGTTGGATGGGAAATATAGATTGAAAAAAATAAAAAATAAGCAAGAAACAACCTTTTTTTATCGGTAAAGGTAACTATATTATCAAAAAACAATTGTGCAAGAGGAAAGGGTGATAGCGCCACAAGTGATGCCACCAAAGCAAACCAAACTCAACGCCAAACTATAGATTTAATAGTAAAACATCAAGGCATGTGAATACCGGAGACTATTGACCCAAGCACATCTCAAACGTGGAATCTCAGAAGCCTATTTTCAGACGAAGCTCTGCCACCAATCAATAAGTCATTGTAAAGCGCTCGACCATATAGTATTTTTTGAAAGGGGGTTGGACTGCAAAATATGTCAATCCCTTGAGTTCAAACTAATCACTATAACGGAGGTGGGAAAAGTAGCCAAAGATGTTTGTCGCATAACCTCACATCCATCGAAGACGAGGTATCTAGAAACTCTGGGCCAAAATCATTATGGTCTTGGATTTGTAGGTGCCACCAGTCCCTAAGTCTCTGGAATAATCTAGCAGTCACCAAACAACCAAAGAATATATGCTCGTAACTCTCCTTCTGTACCCTGCAAATGTGACATCGACTAGCCAAATGCCAGCCTTTGGATTTATAATGATCTTAGTCAAAACCGATGATGTTATATAAGGCATGAGAAAATTGGATTTTGTAAGGCGCACGCTGGTTCCTAACAAGCAGGTTGTGCCTTAAAGTAGGAGTAGGACCATAAAATATTTAAAAAAGATCGAGTAGAAAACAATGAACTACTACTAAAAGCCCAAGACACACCAACTCTATTGGAAGGGGCCCCATCCCACAAAAAAAGAAAATCCAAAAGAGAAAAATAATTTTGAAACTTCCTATCGGACAAACCACAAGAGAAGGTAATGACCCACCTATCATCGACATTCACAGACACCCAATAAACAAAATTTTAACGCATTTATTAGATGCAATAACAAACAACCGAGAAATCTATGACGCAATCTAGTCCGGCCACACCACACATCCTCCCAACACTCACTTGAGTTCCATCTCCCACCTGAAACTGAATCTCCCACCTCATCACCTCCTCGACATCTAATATTCCCTTCCATATCCCCGACACCCTCCTAGTTTATTTTAGACCACCGACTCTTACAATCCTTATAGTATGACCCCAAACCAATGAGGAGGTCCTCAGTCCCACAAGCAGAGAGGTTTCATATCCACTTACCTAGGAGCGTAGAATTCACATCCTTAATCCTATAGATACCTAGACCCCTCCCCCATACCAACTCCGGCTTAAAGACACGGCTCAGTTCATAAACAAGTATCCACGAAGCTCAGGACCCTTCCCACCTTTCTAGAGGAAGTCTCTTTAAAGCCTCGTCATCTTTATAGAAATTTATTCAGGTTCTTTTAGGGCAAACAAGAAGTAGGTAGTCAGGTTATCAAGAACTGAACAAATGAGGGTGAAGCAACCTTTCTACCCTATGAAACACTTGTCAAGCCGCTCTAGGAACGAGCTCCAAATGCTTGCCCTAGCAAAGTTGCGAGATAAAGGAAGACCCAAATTCATCCCCTTAAGGATCCTATCAAGGCACAACCAGTCGATGTAGTCATAGGTCTTGTCCATGTCCAACTTAATGACCATACCTTTACGACTCGAACTCTTACACGCCTTAATGTACTCCTACGCTACAAGGGAGTCGTTCCCGATTAATCTACCCTCTACAAAAGCTGATTGAGGAGATATAAGGCCTAGATAATAGTCTTTAGGTGATTGGCCGTAAGTTTTGTGAAGATTTTGAAACATAAGTTGAGAAGATTGATCTGGTGAAAGTCAACATGCTCTGCCCCTCCACTTTGGGAATTATGGTGATAAAGGTCTTATTAATCGGTCAAGGTTGAGTGTTGACTTTTAGGCCTTAATCATGTTTATTTTGACAATTTAATCAACATAATCTTAATCACAATCAAATTGGGTCAAACACATTCCATGTATTGTACATATTTTTGTATTGTGCATATTTCTATCTTAATAGGTAATCAAAACTCAAGGAGAAAGAGATTCAAGTCGAGACATGTAATCAAGCTTTTGAATACATATAATTTTATCTTTATTTGAGTCTTTAGGAACCTTAATTTGTGAACTTGAGCAAACTTATTTAGATATCCTTCCACATTTACTCTAGGTTTCATATAGAAGTCACACATAAAATCTCATATCATCTGAGCTTCATTAGAATACCCAAACCAAATCCGAAAAACCACTTTATTCAAACTAGTATGTTTGAACCCTAAACGGTCGACCGATTTTACTATTTCATATGACCGTTTGTCACAGGATTTTCCTTGACATATCAGTCAATAGATATTCCTTTTTGGTCCGGCGTGTACTTATTTCCTCGAGTCGTTTTCTTGTCATATATATCCAACGACTACCTTGACCAAATGGTCAACCAGAAATCCTATTTGGTTCGACCATTTTTGCACTTTAACTTTTCCAGATCAAGTCCTTTATTGGCTTATTCATCCAACAACTTCTTTGAATACTCGCACAATTACCTTTTTTAGACACTAGACATCTGGTCGACCAAAACTACCTTAGTGGCCGACCCAAATGGACCCAAAATTGGACAATAAATATTTTGTTTTTCGTTCAACTGTTAAACTCTTAACGGTCGACCTATTCATTATTGTCACTATTGATCAACACAAAATCCTTTGAAATGGTCGACTTATTCTTTACCTATGTTCGATCGTTCTCTTATGCATAGACAATAATATACATGCTTAAGCTCTAGACATTCGACTTGTACACTTCCCATTCGACCGTGCACTTAAGTTTTTAACAAATAGTCGAACCAAAGTGACCAAACGGTCAACCGTTTGGCACCCGACTGGCAGATCACTTTTGCTCCTTTGTCAGTTGATTCTCTATCTCTTTTGTCTTTAGTCCCAACGACTATATGAATCTTAAGGCTTATAAATAGGTGTTCAAACCCTAGTTTCACACATCTCTTACACTCATTATTGTACTATTAAACAAAGATAAACCTCTCACACTTAAAAGTTCAAATCCCACATACTTAAGCCTAAACTTCTCACTTATGTTCTTCATTCATATCCTACTCAAGTGTGCTCAAGTGTAGAGTATTGATTAGTGATTCCTACTTCCATTTGCTTATATCACAAGAGTTGTATCGCCTCGGATGAAGCCACCCTCTCGGGTTGTGAGAGGAAGAATCGAGCTTGGCAAAATTGTTCTTGAGCTTGGATTGTAAAAGGCTTGATATTGTCTCGTAACGGAGATCGAATTAGTGAAGACGCAAACGGGGCTCGTGGTGATCGAGCAAGGTTTACAAGAGATGACTAGGACCCGGTTGGGGTGTCGAACCTCTACAAAATATCATGTCTACTTGTGGTTTGCTATTCTCTACTTGTTTGTGTTATTTCCGTTGCATTTACTTTGTTTTAGAGGAGCACTTTAGATTAGAGGGATCGGCATAAGCCTTAATCAAGAGCTCGACGTCCTTGTGGAGGAAATATTGTCAACACTCTTCACACCAAAAAGACAATTTTCTTGATCTCCTCCGAGGCGATTTCTCTTTCTAGGTCCAAAGCTTGCTCATTCAAAATTCTGGCAAACGATATGTTATTGACCTAAGGAAAGATCATGCTTCTTTTACCACAAATTGAGAAAAAATGCGAAACAATAGAACGAATAATCTCCTGCTTGGAAGAGAGAGTACCATCATCCACCTGGATTCTAGAATTGAATTAAAACGCTTACTCCCATTAACCATAGAGTGGAAGATTTTGGTGTTTCTGACACTTTCCTTCAAACACTTCCCATATACTTCTGCTTCCAAATAGACCTCAATAAGAAGAGTCTGATAAAAGTCCATTTTATCTTATCTCCAATGATAGGATCATCTATGCGTGTGCATGTTAATCTTGCCTTTTATGCTTATGGATTTAATATGTAATGCTAAACCTAGGTTGGATGCGCATTTGTAATGTATCAAGATGTGACTTTTTTACATGTATATGTATGACGTAATCTTGATGAATCTTAACCATAACTTGAGATAATTTAATTTTTTTCTTAATTGGGAGCTGCATGAATTTTTTGTTGTGATAAGAGGTAACACAACGAAAAAAAGAAGCAAACAATATTCAATTCCCTTTTCATCAACATTCTTTTATTTGTGCATTTCATTGGAATTTGTTGGACGATTAAAATTTCAATTTTTTTGAATGTAATTGATACCAAATGCAATATTAAGTTCATGATATATTATTTTGAATATTTTCTACTATACGATGTTTTTGTATGGTTTTGTTATGTAATATCATGAATATTTAAAACAATCAAGTAATTAGTTCCTTTTATTTTTGAAATGTAGTTTGAGCATTTCTGTTATTAAATATTGGATTAATTACACTTTGTCCCGTTGAACTATGTCTTGATATCACTTTGCACCCTTAAACCTTAAAATGTAACAATTATTGTTGGTTTTTGGCTATTAATCGTTAATCCGTTTTGATGATTAATTAACATATCAATAAACACATTTATTTCTATCTTTACATCACATGCATATGTACACATATATTAGGTTTTACCAACCATTTCAGGAGACAAGTGTTACACAAGACAAGAAATCAAGTTGAAGAATAGATATGATTTATGTTTCTTGTTCTTAGGATTCAAATGTAACTTTGGCACTTGAACTCTTGATTTAATTGCATTGTGTGGTCCATAGAAACCTATAGAAGTCTCATACATATTTCCATATCAAACTGACTTTGTTAGGTGACCGATAACACAGAAATTCCACTTAGAACAAAAATCTACTTCATTCGGTCGACCGATAGACCATCTGGTTCGACCGAATTTAATAGACTCTCAATACTTTCCCAGAATAGTCGACCGTTTATTTATCCCCGTTTGACCGTTATCATGTGTCAACCGATATATCCCAGTTCGATCGATTTTATCTTCTTCATAGGTTATATCTTGACACTTGTCGCGGTTAGTGTGCAAACCGGTCAACCAAAACTTGGCTTTTGTTCGACCGTTTGACACTTTGTATTTTATTTAAATATGAATGTTATACTTGTCGTATTATACAATGGTCGTATACACATACTTCAACTAACCCAATTCGTATTTTTGGCCACCGGTCGAACAGTGCCATAACGACGGTCGACCGGATCAAGAAAAATTCAAGCTCCAAAACTTCCTGTTATTTTTGGTCCAACTGGATTCTTATTTGGTTTGACCATTATCTCATTTGTTTAATATTAATATGGCCAAAACCCACCGAACAGTCTACCGTTCCTATTTATGGTAACACCGTTCAACCAGTATGCACTTCATCTCGACCGTTTTCTTATTTACAAGAAACTGGTCGACCACTTAGCTTGATTCGGTCGACGGTTTGTGTCCTGATTTGAGTTCTGAACCTTTTGGCTTCTTGTATCTTGCTCAAATCACTACCACTTTAATTTCAACGGCTAGATTATGTTTGGAGCTTATAAATAGAGCTTAAAACAACATTTCAAGGTTACCGATCCTTTCTCTAGAACTCATACTCTCATACTACTCTCAATTGCTCTAAACTTCTCTTTGTGCTCAATCTTGTCACTTGAATCATTCATTGCATTCATCAATCTTTCAAGTGCTTGAGGTTAGAAGTGGTTACTGAAATTCTACTGCAAAGCGTTGTATTAGCTTCCATAGTGAAGCTCTTCTTAGATTGTGAGAAAGTGGAGTACGCGAAGTTGCTCAAGGAGGAGGAATTCATAAGAGAGGACTATGATCCGATAGTTGGATCCAAACCTTTATACATTGGTGTTGTTGTTTGCATCCATTTTCTCTATTTCTTTATATTTTTCTTGTTTTAATTGCTTAAGTTTTAAAGAACTCAATTAGTCTATTCACCCCTTTTAGACTAATTCTAGGGCTAATTATATCCTACATTTGGTATCAAAGCCTCGTTTATTGCATATAGACATATTAACCTTTGTAGCAATGACCCAACAATGTAGAGATTCCACACTGGTAGACCTTCATTGTTTAATGGAACCAACTATGCTTATTGGAAAAAAGTATGATTACTTTCATTCAATCATATGATATAAAGTTGTAGGTGTTTCTTCAAATTTCATACGTTAAAGCTAAGGAACTTGAACTTATGACGAATGATGAACTCGAAATGGCTCAAATGAATGTCAATCTTATGAACATCCTCATATGTGGTTTAATAAAGGAAGAATATGGTAGGATTAATGCTTGTGAATCCGCATTTGAGGCTTGGCCCATGCTTGAATCTCACTTTGAGGGAAGATCATCCATTAAGGAAACTAGAATAGATTCATTCATGCAAAAATATGAAATATTTTCTATGAAACCCAATGAAACTATAAGCGAGATGCATACTCGTTTTACCCATATTACTAACTCCTTAAAGAACTTTGGTAAGGTTTTCAATGAAAGTGACAGGGTGTGGAAGTTTCTTAGATCGTTATCCATCAAATAGGAGAAAAAGACTACGACGATTGAAGAAGCCAAAGATCTCTCCAAGTTGAAGATGGAGGATCTCATAGGAAGCCTTATGGCTTATGAGATACAAATGGAAGAAATGAGAGAGAAGGAAAAGGAGCGAGAAAGCTTAAGAAGGAAAGAAAAGACTATTGTTCTAAAAGCAACCTCTGATTCAGAATTGTTCGAAGATTTGGACACCGATGAAGACGTTGCTTTTCTAACAAGAAAATACAAGAAATTCTCTCTAAGATAAAATTCACAAAAGGAAAAAGGTGAATAGTTTCGAGGTTTCACATGCTATGAGTGCAACAAAACCGACCACATGAAGAAGGATTGCCCCTTGCTTAGGCCGAGAGATCATGAAAGAAGAGAAGAAAAGAGATACCCTCCTAGAAGAGAACAGAAGGAGAGACCAAGAAGAGATAGAGAAGAAAGTCCATCAAGAAGAGACAGAGATGAGAGACCTAGAAGATGAGAATGAGATGATCACAAAAGAAAAGAGCATCACGAGAAAGATAGGAAGAAGACTCTCAAGACCACTTGGGATGATTCGAGCTCATCGTCGACTTTCAGTTTTGAGTACTCTCAAGTCTCAAGATGAGGAAGCACACACATGTTTCATGACTACTAATGATGATTCGGATTCAAGTCATTCCTCATCACAAGAGAAGGGTGATCAACCTCAAGTGGTGTAAATTGATGACGATGAGGTATCATCTCCTGAAACATCCTCTTATGATGACTTGTTAGATGCATTTCATGAACTTGTTGAGCGATATGAAATGATTTCTCATAAGAACAATTTAGGAAGAAAAGTGTATCTAGATTTATCCACCAAATATGAAGCTTTAGTTAAAGAAAATGAATTGCTTAATGATGAGATAAAAACCTTGAAATCTACAAATATTTGTCATACTAATGAAGATCTTATTGCCAAGAATGAACTTACGAAAGATGTAGAGAAATTTATATTGAGAAGAAAAATATTCGGCATGCTTCTTGGCACTCAATCTTAATATCTAACAAAGCATGACTTATGATACAAGGGAAGGAAACAAAAGAAATATACATTATACTTTGTTAAATTGAACATCTCTCTTGTTAAGAAAGTTAATCATTCAAATGTTTGGGTACCTAAGATTACTCAAGTTTGGGTACCAAAAGCTAACCCTCAAGGACCCAAACAAATTTGGGTACCAAAGTCTTCACTTGTTTCTTTGCATGTAGATCAAAGCAAGGAGAAAGTACAAGTGGATACTCGATAGATAGTGTTCAAGATACATGACGGGAGACTCTCATGTACTATCAAGCTTAAAACCTAAGAATGGAGGAACCGTCACGTTTGGAGATAACACTAAAAATCATATTGTCGGCATTGTAATGTTGGCAATCACTCTACTCCATTTATTGAGAAAATATTGCTAGTTGAAGGTTTGAAACATAACTTGCTTAATGTTAGTCAATTAACCAATAAAACTACTTAGTTATTTTTTTATAAGACTTCTTGTTATAACATTTCCAAACTCAACATGAAAAACCGTGTTCAAAGGCTTTAGATCTAACAATATTTACATAGTGCATGTTGATAATCTAAATTATATGGCTCTTGAGACTTGTTTAGTTGCCTCACATGACGAAGTTTGGTTATGACATAAATGTTTGGGAATTATTAGTATATCACAATTACACAATTTATCCACACTTGAATTAATTAGAAGACTTCCGAAAATTGATTTCAAAAAGAATAAACTTTGTGATGCATGTCAATTTGGAAAATAATTTAAATCATTTTTCAAATCTTTAAATATGGTGTCAACTTCAAAACCTCTTGGACTTTTGCACCTAGACCTTTTTGGACATTCTCAGACCGTTAGTCTAGGAGGCAACTAGGTTTATGAGTGTATTGTTGGCTTTTTGGCCTTAATCTATGTTTTGATGATTTATTTAACCTAATCTTAATTATGATCATGTAGAGTAGCACACATAGTGTATTGCATATATATTGTTTTGTGCTAACCTCTACAGGTGATCAAGACTCAAGGAAGAAAGGAAATCAAGTCAAGACATGTAATCAAGCTCATTTGAAGACATGTATTTTTGTATTTTCTTTGAGTCTTTAGGAACTTGTGTATTTTGAGCATACTTGAGCTAAAATCAACTTAAACACACACTAGGTTCCTTATAGAAGTCACACACAAAATTTCACATAATTTGGACTTCAATAGATCACCCAAACTTAGACCAGAAAACACCTAAACCTGAATCCTAACTGTCTGCCCACATTCGGTCGACCGATACAGGCCGTTCGGTCGACCAGATGATCAAGTAATCCAGTTTGTGTTTTCCTGTCTAGTTTCGATCGACCGCACCATCTCTTTCGGTCGACCGTTTAACCTTACTGTTCCGACCGTTATTTTTGTCGTATTTACCCAACGGTCGTATTCGTATTAAAACCATATACACCTCCATATACTTTACCAAACGGTCGAACCATTTACCCAGTTCGGTCGACCGTTTAACCTTGTTAAAAATCCCTGCTATCGGTCGATACAATTTCGTTCAACCGATCCATTTATCCCTTTACCGAAACGCTTATTCGGTTGACCGGTAACCCTGTTCGGTCGACCGTTTATTTAATTGACTTAAGATTTCGGTCGACCTCTCCATATTTCGGTCGACCGTATCCTTAAAGAACCTAAGAGGTCGGTCGACCGTTTCACCGTTCGGTCGACCGTTTCTGGACAGATTTGCAGCCCGAATTTTCTACTTTGTGTATCTTGCACAAAACCCTATCAAATCTTGTCCCAACGGATCTATTCTCTCTAATGCCTATATAAGGAATTGTAAAACACATTTTAACACAACTCTCCCACTACAAACTTGTCCCAAACATTAGAGAGAATCCCAAACACTCAAAGCTTCAAACCTTACACACTTAGTGATCAATTCCTTAATCCTACTCAAGTGTGCTCAAGATTTAGAGAGTGTTGCTCCACTCAAGTTCTCATTTGTTGTCAAAAGAGTAAAGGCTCCGGTGAAAGCCCGAAGCATCCTTCTTGGATTGTGAGACGAGGATTCCAAGCTCGGCGAGGGTTGTTCGCGAGTTTGACGGTTGTAAAGGCGTTCTCTCCCGGCCCGGAACGGGGAGTGGTTAGTGAAGTCGTGAGCGGAGCTCGGTGATCCGAGCGGAGCTTGCAAGAGAGGACTAGGACCCGGGTGGGGTGCCGAACCTCTATAAAAACGCCGAGTCACTTTGTGGTTTGCATATTCCTACACTTGCTTGTTTTAGTTTTAAATTCCGCTGCATTTCTTTGATCGATTAAACAAGTAGGTGATTAGATTAATAGTGATTAGTGGACCCATAACCCACACGATCCTACATGTATTAGGGGATACAACGCAACAAATTGCAAAAAACTGCGAATATGTGTTTAAATAATAGTTTTTTAAAGTTCAAGAAGATAATTGTTAACTTTTAAAGTTTAATGGTGCAAATTGATATTAAGACATAGTTCAAGAGGACAAATTGTAATTAATCCTTAAATATTTCATAAAATATATACAATTACTAAGTTATGTGACAAGTTTACACATTGTTATTTAATTTCCCAGCATTTTCTTTCAGTTTGACGGGGAATGGGGCTCGAGAAAATCCATCCCAGAACTACTATATATTATGATTCTAAAGAAAAACAAAATGAGTTTTTTTTCATTTTTCCCAAATGGACACTAACCCTTTGGAAAGAATTTGGCCAAATGGAAATTATTATTTTTAACTTCCTAGTGCAGAAAATTATTTTCTTGGTGGCGTGACGAAGACGGAAAAAATAAGTAAGGAAAGTCTTTCAAGATTCAAGTCCTTAGCATTTGTCATTTGACCTAATCATAAAGTAAACCAATCAACCTCTTACCCTTGAAGTGACCCACACGCTTTTAACTCCACACGAAAACTAAGTACCTAACACCATCACTGAAGTGCTTCAGGAATAATTACATCATTATTTTAAGGAAAACGATTAGCGGACGCTAGCGTTCGGGACGCGCGCTTATGTGGTCAGCCCAGTCAGCAGACGCGTTTGAGTTGGCAGTCTCCACAGAAAAAGTTTATTTTTTATTTTATTCCTCGTTTCGTACAAATGTCTACATCCCTCCATCCCTCATTAATGCGTCTCAAATCACTCATTTTCCATGAACATTTTGGCTCTCCTACACAGCACATGAGACTTGTTATAAATCTCAACATGCGTCTTCCTTTTTCTTCTCTTCTCTTCTGTGGTCCTACCTCTGTGCTTTGATGGAAATCGTTCATGTGTCTTTCCAAGTGGAGCAGCCGACAAACGTTCCTAAGGAGGGGATGTTTTTCCCCTCTTTCGAAGAAGCCCAAACATTTTACGTTGCTTATGCCGATTCTTGTGGTTTTTGTGTTAAGAAAAGACATCACACCCGTTTGTTTGCTACCTCTGGGTCAGGTGTTAATGTGCTGGAACGAGATGCAATGGTGTCAAAGCTTCCGAGGATTTTGGCGTGATGTTCTACTGTTAAAAGTTTAATCAGAAAGTTCTATGCTTTTGCGTATAATTCCACATATACAACAAACAAGACCAAAGTCATCCTTAAGAATGTAGGAATGATCACATTCTTCTTCATTTTCTTCATGTACAGCAGTTGTATGTCTGTTCGGAATAAGAAGTCAGTCTGTTCGGAATATGTTGTGTGTCTGTTCGGAATAAGAAGTCTGTCTGTTCGGATTAAGTGGTGTGTATGTTCGGAATACTTTCTGTTCCATTTCTGCACAAATTTTCAACATAATCTGGACAAACATTTTACATAAACTGGACAAACTTTTCACATAAACAAGACAAGTTTTCTACATAAACAAGACAATCTTTCTACATAAATAATACAAACTTTCTGTTCCGTTTCTGGACACACTTTCTATGCTTTTGCGTGTAATACCACATATACAACAAACAAGACCAAAGTCATCCTTAAAAATGTAGGAATGATCACATTCTTCTTCATTTTCTTCATGTATAACAGTTGTATGTCAGTTCGGAATAAGAAGTCTATCTGTTCGGAATATGTTGTGTGTCTGTTCGGATTAAGTTGTGCGTCTGTTCGGAATAAGAAGTCTGTCTGTTCGGAATATGTTGTGTGTCTGTTCGGAATAAGAAGTCTGTCTGTTCGGAATAAGAAGTCTTTCTGTTCGGAATAAGAAGTCTGTCTGTTTGGATTAAGTTGTGCGTCTGTTCGGAATAAGAAGTCTGTCTGTTCGGATTAAGTTGTGCGTCTGTTCGGATTAAGTTGTGCGTCTGTTCGGAATAAGAAGTCTGTCTGTTCGGAATATGTTGTTTGTCTGTTCGGAATATGTTGTGTGTCTGTTCGGAATAAGAAGTCTGTCTGTTCGGAATAAGAAGTCTTTCTGTTCGGAATAAGAAGTATGTCTATTCGGAATAAGTAGTCTGTCTGTTCGGAATAAGTAGTCTGTCTGTTCGGATTAAGTTATGTGTCTGTTCGGATTAAGTTGTGTGTCTGTTCGGAATATGTTGTGTGTCTGTTTGGAATATGTTGTGTGTCTGTTCGGATTAAGTTTTGTGTCTGTTCGGAATAAGAAGTCTGTATGTTCGGATTAAGTTGTGCGTCTGTTCGGAATAAGAAGACTGTCTGTTCGGAATATGTTGTGTGTGTGTTTGGATTAAGTTGATCCAACCTAAAAGTTAAAAACAATATTTTATTATGATAAGTCTGGACTCTGCACGAATAAAGGGCATGCACGCTGTCCTAGGGTCTGCACGCTGTCCTAGGGTCTGCACTATCTGTGTATTGGGAAAAGAATCGTTCAACCTAAAGAACCGGCGTTTTTAAGAAGACCAAAGCACGTGAAGAGAAATTTTGCTGACTGGATGCTGACTCAACACGTCCACGTAAGGCGCGTCCGTGACGCCCGCGTCCGTGTATAAGGACTCTTATTTTAATGATTCCCACCTTGGCGGTTTTCTTCAACTTGTTTTTTGTTACCTTTTAAATAAACAGAAGATAAACTAATGGTCTCCACCTATATAGCCACTTAAAAATTGAACAAATGAAGGAAAGTAAAATAAATGAAAGGTAAAATAAAAATAAAAACGTGACCATAATAAATAACCAGTCTGAGCCTCTGAGGTGTGGAAATTGACGGAATATGGACCAAGGGCAAATTATATATCAACAAATCAGGAAAAGTATTGTGAGTTTGAAGAGTTAGGGAAAGATCTCTAAATGGAAGAATTAACGAGTACACTGCAATATATATATATATATAATGACGTCAGCCTATTCTCAGTCCTCACACTTTCTAATTGGTAAAATAAAAAATATGTTTTTCTTCTTCTGATAATAAAGGGAACTACTAAACGTCGCCCCAAAACTACTTAAATCGCCCCTTGAAATTACCAAAGTGCCCTTAACAATATATTTAATACCCATATCGTCCCGTGTCTATAAATTAAGCCTACGGTCTTGTATATTCATAATTTATCAGTAAAAACACCACGAAAATGTCTGGCGAGGGTGATGCATCCGGTGAGGTAAGTCTGACGCGGGGCAAATTTTGGGCTGGGCGTCTGCATTAGACGCCTCCCCCAAGGTGAGGGCGTCTGCGTAGGACGTCCTCCCCTTGGCCGAGGCGTCTAACGCAGACGCCTACGCAATGGGAGAGGCGTCTTACGTAGACGTCCTCCCCTTGGGTAAGGCGTCTGTAGTAGACGCCCTTCCCTAGGGTCAGGCGTCCTACGCAGACGCCTCACCCTTGGGGAGGGCGTTTAACTCAGACGCCCTACCCATGGGGTAGGCGGCTAATACAGACGCCCGAATTTTTTTTGATTTTTTTAATTTCGATTTTATTTTTGTAGGTTCCGTTGGAAGATTTCGGTGGTGATTGAGTGGATTACAGTGAGTTATTTCAAACTACACAAATCTTTGAAACAATCGATGAAGCATGTAAATGGGCCAAACAAGTAGCTATCGGAGCTGGGTTTTTTTTGGTCGTGTCGTCGTACAAAACAAGATCAGATAGTCGGATGGATTGTTATTTGAGATGCGACCGGCGAAATCAAATGGAGTCTCGGGATATGGATACTGCACTTCGAAGAAACACCAAAAGAAAGGGTTGCGGTTGCCGTTTCTTAATAAAAGTGGTGGAGCGACGAGATCGTGATGGATGGGTTGTGGTTTTTAATAGTGCTCACGGACATCACAACCACAGACTGGCAGTTTATCCAGAGGGTCATCGTCAAATTAGTGGTCTAAGTTCTGGGGCGAAGAAGATTGTTCGTGATATGACTGAGGCACAAGCAAAACCACGGAACATCTTGAAGGCAGTAAAAGAAAAATTCCCGGAGGACAATCCAAATCAAAGGCATATTTATAATTTCAGAGATTACATGAGGAGGACAAAATCTGAAGACCGGAATCTCGTCCAGCAGTTTCTCTATCAAGCAGTGCAGTGTGAGTACTTACATTGGATTATGGCGGATCCAGAAACTGATGTCGTCACTCACGTTTTTTTGGCACATCCGACGTCAGTCCAGTTGTTGCGGACATATCCTTTCGTTATCTGCATGGATTCGACTTACAAGACGAACAAGTATAAGATGCCTTTGTTCGAAATGATTGGGGTCACACCAACAAACATGAATTTCCTTATTGGATATGCGATTTTGATGGATGAAACTTACTCCAGTTATCTGTGGGTGATGGAGAAGTTGCGAGATCTGTTATTGGGGATTGTCAGCCCGACTGCAATAATAACAGACCGGGAGTTAGGCCTTATGCGACCAGTGAGAGAGGTATTTCCTGACTCTGCTCATTTACTCTGCACATGGCACATCAACAAAGACGTATTGAACTACGCATACCACGTATTCGGGAAAAATAAGCAGATGGCAGAGACTTTGAGGCGTGGAAGATGGAGGAAAATCATGCTTTCTACTTCAGAAGCCGAGTATGATAGAGCTGTGTATGCTTTGAAAGATTTGTATAGATCGTGGCCGGCTATCACGGAGTATCTGGACACCACGTGGTTGGTGCATAAAGAAAAGTTTGTGCTGAATTGGACGAACAAAGTCCTTCATTTTGGGAACACCACGAATTGTAGGGTCGAAAGTGCTCATTCGGCTCTAAAAGAGTGGATTTCTACATCGACTGCAGCTCTGGACACTCTTTTCGAGTGCGTCAACGCGGCTATTGAAATGCAGCTGACGAATATTCGAAACGCTCTTGAAGACTCGAGACGGCGAAATTTGACTAATTTCGGACATGCTCTATATCGTCACATAAATGGTCGAGTTTCGCATCACTGCTTGCAATTGCTGAGTCAGGAGGTGAAAAGAATGCAACAGTTAGATGATGAAGTTGAATATCGTTGTGAGTGCGCTTTTCTGACTTCTCATGGGATACCTTGCGCATGTACCATCCGCGGATGTCTTGAATCAGACAACGGAATTTACTTAGAGCAGATTCATTCGTTCTGGAGGACACTTGTTGATGCATTGCATACATTGCATCATATGTCTTTCATTTAGATTACTTTTACATCAATAAATGCTACTAAGGTACGTGTTTAGTCTTATTTACAGAATACAGGGACCTGAATGCAATTTACCCACATTCCGAGCATAAACGTGTGCAAAAGATTCATTTCTATCATAAAGACCGAATTCAAGTTTATCGGGTTTCAATTGGAAATGCATCCAAGCATAAAAGCATTCAAGGAGCTAATCACAAAAAGGTCAAGGGCTTAATTGCAAAAATGCCAAGGACCTAATTGCAAAAGAAAAGGATCAAGATATTTTGTTGGAAAAGTCAAAAGAAAAATCAACTATAAATCTCCAACAATGGAAGGAATTAATCCGGAGCTCAAGACAATGGAAAGAAATCATCCAGACACGCAAATAAAGATCAAATCATACCATAAACGCGTGACAAAAATCCTGATTAAATCCGACCAACGTGGGAGGCGAATCCGCCGCACAATACACATGATGTGCGGCGATTCCGCCGCCCATTGGTTGATCCGTGTGTCCCAATTTCGTCCACTCGTGTATGGACACGTGTACTATCCAATTCTATACCTAAGTCCCTTGTAGCAACTATAAATAGACCCGAGAACGATGTAAATAGGGTCCTTGGTTGTTGTTCTTATTTGTGTACCTTAGTTTTATTAATAAAATTCTGTTCTTTTAATTCTTGTTTTAGTTTTCTTTTAATGTCTCAAGGACCCCTTCTTCTTCCTCCCTCCATGAGTTTCTAACTCTCTCCAAAGGGTGGAGGTGATGGAATTAGGGTTAGAGAATGATGAATGCATGTTATTATTTTAAGTTCATGATTAGTGTATTTTGATTACTTGAGTTTATGTTAAGTCATTTATCTTGTAATGCTTCATAACTAACATGATTTACAATAAGTTTCAGTAATTCTCTACTCTAAACCTAAGTCTAAACCTCCACCCCACGGATTTCTCTCTTTGTTCTTGTTTTAATTTTAATTGCTTTTGTTTCGTACTTTAGTTAATTAAACCAAAAACCCCAAAAACCCAAATTAATTCTTCTCTCCTTCTTCCTCTTAATCGAAAAATAACATTAACAACGAAATCTCTCCCTCCTTGTGTTCGACCCGTACTTGCCACCGCTTCATCGCGGCCGTGCACTTGCGGTATAAATTTAAATCTTCATCAAGTTTTTGGCGCCGTTGCCGGGGAGGCGACGCAGATTTTGTGTTTTTTGTGTTTTCGATTTTATCCTGTCTACCTTGTGCGCGATCTAAGTATTTGAATTTGTGTAGCAGGAGACAACAGAGCGCGCGGCGAAATCCGGGAGCGTTCTGAGACACTTGGGCGGCGGAATCGCCGCATCTACAAGGTAACTTGCGGCGGAATCGCCGCACCAGTGTGGGTTCTGGTCTTCAAATTTCTGGGGCGTCGTCGACATCTCTGGGTGGTCGCATTGAGCTACTGGAATCTCCGAGAGCGGGCGGCGAACCCGACTGAGCATTGCGGAGGTAACTTTTCTTGCCTTTCTCGTAAAATCTGACTAGTTGAAAAGTTTCCTTTCGTAGAATTGCACGTGTTAGGGTTACAATTCCATAATTGGCAATAATTCAACTCTGACCTAAAATTGGCAAAATTAGAAAGACCTTAGTGCATGCATCATATAATGTTTTGCTTGCATTATTCTTGCTAAATTCTTGCAAATTAATACTTGTTGAAGATTGCTGGAGGCAAGGTACGTATCGAGGTTTTTATCGATTGCATTAGAGCATATAATTTAGTTGCATACAACCTTGCAATTGCCCCCATTAAAAGGACCATTGTTTGACTATCTTTGCTAGATTTAAGTTAAACTATCTTAAGGGCAACTCCGTAGGAAAAGATACGGTGGGGAATTCATCACCCTCCCGTAGCCCACAAACCACAATCCTGAAGTGTCGCCTAAGCCTAAAATTTAAAATCAATTAGACATTGGCCCCTAAGGACTCGGACTCAATTAAGGAGGAGATTGGTTTGACTTGCTATGACCTGAAGCTAATTGAATTCAATTTGGTGTCTAGAAAGTGTTTTTGTGTCGACGAAAGTCTTCCAAGCGACGTGGTTGTCTAATTGGCACCGACTCTGTCGGAAGCGCCCCCACTAGCTATACACTAACTGGCCAACTTGGTTTGATTGGTGAGGGAGGTGAATCAAGCAAACTAATTCGACTCAACCTGTTAGGAGTCGTCTAGATCTAAGTGACACTAGGTCTAGGATTGTTTTGACCGTGCTTGTTCAGGAAATTTCTGACCAACCCTAATTTTTATCCTTTAGAGTTAAGTTTCCCTTCTCGTCTGAGTCTTCTTTCCCTTCTCATCCCTACCTTTCTATTGTTTGTTTCTTTTAAAAAAAAAATAAAAAAATAAAAATAAAAAAATTTTTTTTTTTTAAAATTCAAAAAAATTCAAAAAAAAAAACGAAAAAAAGAGTAATTAATTCTTGAAATTAAATTTGGAATTTAAATTTGGAATTTGAATTCAAAAATTGATTCAACCCGGTGCACTTAGATTTGGATTCGGGACTTGAGTAATCGACTCTCACGAGTTCATCTAGATTCCAGTCTGGAACTTAACCCCAATCCACCTGTTGCACCACCTCACCCGGATCTAATGGGTGAGCACGTAGTGGACACGCCTATTGCGCAACCTATAACTCTGAGGGATCGGTGCTACCCAACGATGGCTGCTCAGCCATCGTGCATCGTTATGCCCACCATACCGGGTCGCGACTTCGAACTTAAGGCACAATACATGAGTATGTTGCCTAAGTTCACCTCTAGGGAAGATCCATATCTCTTCCTTAGAGAATTTGAGGAAATCTGCTCTCTTATGCAATACCAGCATATTCCTGAAGAGGCAGTGCGTCTGAAATTTGTGCCTCTAGCACTTAAGGACGACGCTAAGAAATGGCTATATAGTCTAGCCGAAAGATCTATTAGAAGTTGGGCTGAATTTGTTCAAGTTTTCTTAAAAAAATATTTTCCCAACCATAAGACTATGAAGATTAGGAATGAAATTGTTGCATTCGTTCAGTCTGAGAGCGAGCCGTTCTATTCCTATCTTGAGAGATTTAAGAGTGTCTTGACCCAATGCCCTCATCACGGAATTCCGAAGTGGCAATTATGCCAAATTATTTATGAGGGATTGACACCCACATCTAGGGTTATGCTAGAATCTGTGAGCCAAGGGAATTTTATGTCCAAAAATGAAAATGATGCCTGGACTTTTCTTGAGGATTTAGCTGAAAATAGTATGCAATGGGACAATGCTAGAACACCCATCAACCCGAGTATTGGATCTAGAATAGCGAGTCAACCCCGACCAGGTGTCTTAGCTATAGACTCCAACATAGCGGGCGAGGCAAAACTAGCTACCCTAATGCGTAGAATGGAAAGTCTAGAACTGCAAAACCAAACCCGACAAGCATCCCCTACCCCTTGCTCTAGATGTGGTCAGACTGGTCATTTAATGGAGGACTGTGTGAACCTGGAACATGTCAATGCCACATATAACAATTCTAGAAATGATCCTTACGCATCAACCTATAACCCAGGTTGGCGTAATCATCCCAATTTTTCGTGGAACCAACAAGGACAACCTCCTAGACAACAACCAACCCCATATAATCAAAATAATACATCATCTGGGGGTAATAATGGAAATCATGAGGTTAGGTTGACTAAATTAGAAACTTTAATGACAACTTTTATACAAACAACCAACCAATCATTCCAAAGGCTAGAGACACAGGTCAGCCAATTAGCACAGATAATAGGTGAAAGAGAAAAGGGCCAATTTCCAAGTCAACCTGAGGTGAACCCCAGAACTAATAATCAATATCAATCTTATCAACCACCTTCAGGAAATAACAACCCTAGACCGGTTCAAATGGTTAATGAGGAAGGACCGTTCCAACAAATCAATGTTGTAGTATCATTACGGTCCGGAAGACAAATTGACAATAATGTGGTAAACCCTAGAATGACTAATCAATCCAGCCATCAAGCACCCACATATGACTTGACCACTGAACCCGACGTCCAAATTGAAAAGCCCAATCCACCTACCCAACCTGAACCTGTAGCTCAGCCTGAACCTGAGCGAGTCTATGTGCCTAAAGCCCCATTTCCCAATAGACTCAAAAAGAACTCTAGTGCACAAATAGAGAAAATCTTGGAAGTATTTAAGCAAGTTAAGGTAAACATTCCACTCTTAGACATGATTCAACAAATACCTGCTTATGCTAAATTCTTAAAAGATTTGTGCACTAAGAAGAGAAAAACGAATGTACCAAAGAAGGCATTCTTAACTGCAAACATATGCTCAATTCTTTCCAACACATCTCCTATAAAATATAAGGACCCGGGGTGTCCCACAATTTCATGTTCAATAGGAGATACGTTTATCAATAAAGCCCTTCTAGACCTTGGTGCAAGCGTTAACTTGCTCCCATTTTCTGTCTACGAGCAACTCAACCTTGGTCCACTGAAACCCTCTAAGACAACCCTCCAATTCGCTGATTGTTCTGTTAAGAAACCGAGAGGTATAGTAGAGGACGTTTTGATTAAGGTTGGTGACTTCATTTATCCAGTGGATTTTGTCGTACTTGATACTGAACCTGTTGTAAATCCTAATCGACAAATCCCTGTAATTTTAGGTAGACCCTTTTTAGCCACCTCGGAAGCATTAATAAACTGTCGAAATGGGCTCATGCAATTATCTTTCGGGAACTTAAAAGCAGAATTTAATATCTTCCATATTGATAATGAGCCAGAAATAATATGCAACCCAAGTGATGTTGTGATGAGAGCACGTATTTATCAGAATTCTGAATCAAATAAATCATCACATAAGCAAAAAGGAAGTAAGAAAAGAGGGAGTGATTCATTTACTCAACCACCATCACTCGAGCAAATAAGCGAACCAATTCAAGTGAGAAGAGTGGAATCTTTTCCTCAAGTCAACATGGGGAACAATTCAACTGGATACATGCACCAATATGGTGTCATTCAATCCAGTTCTGATTACGGTTGACTCTGAGCAAACTCAACCCCTCTACTGCAAGCCGACTCAGGTAATAAGTGCATTTATTTTATCTATGCATACATTGAGGACAATGCATGATTTAGGTGTGGGGGGGCGTTTAACTATGTATATATCTATTTGCTTGTTTTCTTCTTTAAAAAAAAAAAATCAATGTTTCATGACATAGCTTAAGATTGAACTGCTAAAACCCGTGTACAAATTGCATTGAGTTTTTGTTCCTTATTATGTAGTTCTGCTTGTAGAAATTGTGACATAAATCTAAGTTCCAAAGAAATAACCCATTGCCCTTTAAGACATGTATGCACTTAAATTGGATGAATCAAATCTTTGAAGTGGTTGATAAAAAGCAGAGGTTGAGGAAAATATACCGGGAAGTGTGGACTTCTAATAGCAATTAAGCCTTGAGGAAAATAAAAATAAAAATAAAAGGAATAAAGTGAGGAAAACACATTCTGCAAAATGATTACAAAAGCCCAAGCCTTTGAGTCACTGGTCCGTAGGGGTATCTTGAAACCCGGTAACTTGAGTCTACCAGCTCGGGATTATCGACCAAACTCGCTACACGAATGCAAAAGGGTAAAAGTGTCAAAAAGCAAATGTGTTGAATCACGGAAAAAAAGAAAAAAATAATACTCAAGGCCCAAAGCTAAAAGAATGATCCATGTCATGGTTGATCCGAATGATACTTCACCACTAAAGGAGGCGTGCAAAATAATTCAAGTGATAAACATGTGTAGAAGGGTTAGTGGTGTGAATGTTGGAGGAACAAAGACCAAGTCATATTTTTAATGAGTTAGATTTATATAATGAGCATGCAAAAATTCTTAGTGAGATGTATAAAGTTGAGGTAGGGATATTGAGAGCTATTAATGAAATGTTGATTCAGGATTTTGTGGGTATATCCGCTGAAAACCCTCAGGAGACAACACTCCTCCTCCTAGGAAACTTGGAGGTTTAACGGCTTGTTGCACATGCTAAGTGCAACCGTGATTCCTACGAAAGTGAGTTAGGATTTCCCTGCTTTCATTTTCTTATACTCTGCTTTGCTAGGGACTAGCAAAATCTAGGTGTGGGGGTATTTGATGCATTGCATACATTGCATCATATGTCTTTCATTTAGATTACTTTTACATCAATAAATGCTACTAAGGTATGTGTTTAGTCTTATTTACAGAATACAGGGACCTGAATGCAATTTACCCACATTCCGAGCATAAACGTGTGCAAAAGATTCATTTCTATCATAAAGACCGAATTCAAGTTTATCGGGTTTCAATTGGAAATGCATCCAAGCATAAAAGCATTCAAGGAGCTAATCACAAAAAGGTCAAGGGCTTAATTGCAAAAATGCCAAGGACCTAATTGCAAAAGAAAAGGATCAAGATATTTTGTTGGAAAAGTCAAAAGAAAAATCAACTATAAATCTCCAACAATGGAAGGAATTAATCCGGAGCTCAAGACAATGGAAAGAAATCATCCAGACACGCAAATAAAGATCAAATCATACCATAAACGCGTGACAAAAATCCTGATTAAATCCGACCAACGTGGGAGGCGAATCCGCCGCACAATACACATGATGTGCGGCGATTCCGCCGCCCATTGGTTGATCCGTGTGTCCCAATTTCGTCCACTCGTGTATGGACACGTGTACTATCCAATTCTATACCTAAGTCCCTTGTAGCAACTATAAATAGACCCGAGAACGATGTAAATAGGGTCCTTGGTTGTTGTTCTTATTTGTGTACCTTAGTTTTATTAATAAAATTCTGTTCTTTTAATTCTTGTTTTAGTTTTCTTTTAATGTCTCAAGGACCCCTTCTTCTTCCTCCCTCCATGAGTTTCTAACTCTCTCCAAAGGGTGGAGGTGATGGAATTAGGGTTAGAGAATGATGAATGCATGTTATTATTTTAAGTTCATGATTAGTGTATTTTGATTACTTGAGTTTATGTTAAGTCATTTATCTTGTAATGCTTCATAACTAACATGATTTACAATAAGTTTCAGTAATTCTCTACTCTAAACCTAAGTCTAAACCTCCACCCCACGGATTTCTCTCTTTGTTCTTGTTTTAATTTTAATTGCTTTTGTTTCGTACTTTAGTTAATTAAACCAAAAACCCCAAAAACCCAAATTAATTCTTCTCTCCTTCTTCCTCTTAATCGAAAAATAACATTAACAACGAAATCTCTCCCTCCTTGTGTTCGACCCGTACTTGCCACCGCTTCATCGCGGCCGTGCACTTGCGGTATAAATTTAAATCTTCATCACTTGTCATTGGGGAAGGAGCCGGGAACGCAGAGTTTGTGTCTCAGGCAGCTCAAGACGCCGAACATTTTCGCAGCCTGGTTGATGAGATTGCAGGAAGTGACCCCACCGTAATTCGATCTGCCTCTCGGGTTTTATTCGAGCAGCTACACCCCGAACATGCGAATTTGAGAGAGCCTGCAGAAAAAACAAAGCTACGAGGTCGACCAAGGGGAAAGTCGACACGACGGGACCCTAGTGCGTTTGAGTATGCAGAGCGAGGTAGTGGTCGATCTTCAGGTAGTGGGAGTAGAGGTCGTGGTCGTTCTTCCGGTAGTGGAAGCAAAGGTCGTGGTCGATCTTCTGGTTCTTCGTCTGTGAGGGGAGGATCAGGTATACCATCCCTATATTTATTGTTATTATAATTTTGTTATTTATTTCAGTAAATATGTATCTTTTGTTATTCTATGTAACTGTATTTTTTGTTTATATTGTAGTGACTGGGCGGGCTGACGTAGACGACTTTCCATATGCGGATAGGATTCCAGGAATCATTATGCCGTTCCTACACCAGTGGAATGATGTACGTGCTGATGGAAACTGTGGATTTCGATGTGTCGCCGATGTTTTTCACGGTGGTGAAGACAATTGGCAACTCGCCCGTCGTTCGATTTCAAATGAGCTAGTTGCGAACCCATCTTTTTATGAGCACGTATACTACGACGGTGTGGCGCAGGCTCGTCACCGGATTAATTGGGGCGGGGGACCTTGTGGCGAGAATCACTACATGGAGACGTGGACGGACTTGTTTCCCATTGCAAATTTTTACAAGTGTGCAGTTATGTTCTTCTCTCTCGGAAATGATGGTTCGTTGTACCCATGTCTTACAGTTCTACCTTGGGAGAGTCCACCTACCGTGACGAGACCATGCAGAGAGTTGATTATTGCTCATTTAGGGAGTTACGCTCATTACATTCGTTTGGATTTGAATGAGGGATTCCCCGTACCTCCTATAGCGACTCTGTGGTTTCAAGTACGAGATGAGAGTGTTATTGGATGGGAGTTGGAGTACCAAAATAGGATAGCATCTTGGCAACAATTATGTAATATGTTTTGATATGTTTGTACCAATTATGTAATATGTTTTGATATGTTTGTACACTATATATTGTTGCTTTATTATGTAATATGTTTTGATATGTTTGCTTTATTTGCATTATATATAATAGTACGATACGTTAGCAAACACAAATAAAAATAATAAGCGTATGACAAATTAGCAAACACAAATACAAATAATAAGCGTAAGATATGTTAGCAAACACAAACACAAATACAAATAATAAGCGTACGACAGATAAACAAATATAAATGCAAATACTAAGAGTACGGTACAACAGATCAGCCTACTCATCATCCGAATCATGGTCGGAGATGCCTAACTGAGTATGCCACGAGTGTATGATCTCATCCAAATCTCCGCATGCAGCTCTGGCATCGTCTGGCAGCTCATCCCTCATCTGCAAGATTGGGTCTACAGCCCGTATCATCTTACCCATCCACTGCACATAACAATAATATTAGCGTACATTAACAAATTATACGGTACAAATAAATATAGATAAAATGAAAAAAATTACCAGATCGCCACACGTCCTATCTGGTGGTCGATCTGCTCTCCGGGAGGCACCACAGACGATGATAGGATGTGAGTAACTACCGAACCAATCAAGATAACGTGCATCAGACTCGGAGGGGTCGCGACTACGTCTGAAGTCGCCAAGGAACAATCGGCATGATCTCGGAAATGTCCGCCAAGTCGATTCCGCTGTAGAAGCGGGGAACCTGACGTCGTACGTCGCTGCCGTCGCAGACCGCACCGCATGCTCTGGTGTTGGGATGTCAACCGGGATCACCTGAACATATCCTAACTGACGCAAGACCCGATCCGGCATATAAGGCTCTATGATATCCCGATAACGAATAAGACCCATCAATAAAGTCCTCGGGACATCCGCTGCTGGGTCAGGACCATAGGGTAACCACTCCACCTAAAGTTTAACACATTAATAATAATACATCTTAAAATTAAATAAATGGTGTAAAGTTTGATACCTCTGATGCAATCATCTGATCTAGCCGTGCGCGGATGGAACGCAATCGTCCATCGCTCTTATCCTCGCTCCGGACGGCCCACATACCCGAACGTGGATGACCCTCGTCGATAATCTTCCGCTCACGATGCGGGCGGAATGCAGGAAAGTACTCGTATATCCACGCCTGCAGCAGCGTAAGACAACCTGCAATCCCAGAACAATCCGCACTGCTAGCTATCCCAAGCTGCCGGTACAGGTATGCCAACGTCGCTGACCCCCACGAGTACTCACGAACGGTGTCTGGGTCCCTAGCCTCCAGTAGATCGCGTGGTCTGATCCGACAACCACTCTTGTCGACAAACAAGACGGCTCCGAGCATCAAGAATAGGTACGCCGTCAACTGTGTATCATCGGCCCGCGGAGGTCGTGCCCGTCTGCATAGGTCCTCAAGGGAGTCGATGTCGACACCACCACCACTCCATAAAGCTGTATCTCTCGCCAGACCATCAGGTGTGACACCAAGCAACTCTGCCACATAACACCTCAGCTCAGACGTCGACCCCTGAGCACTAACCAGACGACCATCCACAGGAATGCGCAGGATCTGGAAAACATCGTGAAGCATGATTGTCATCTCTCCGAAAGGCATGTGGAAAGTGTTGGTGTCAGGCTGCCACCGCTCCACAAACGCAGAAATCAAAGGCATGTCGAGATAAGGGAACATGCTGTACGGTAAGTGCCCCAAATGCGTGGCACTAATCTCCTCTCTGATATCAGCACTCAGTGTAGACCGCCAACCCTGTAGTGCTGTACAGGCTCTGTGCCGATTATGGCACTTCAGAACCTTCCGATCCTCTCCGTCCCAGATCCGTCTAGCGATGTGACCCCAGAAACTAGGAATGACGCTCCCATCTAAAGGACCACCAGGCGTCATACTGCTCACGATCCAAGAATCGTCCTGGACCCTCTTCTTCTTCTGAGCGCGGGGATCAACAGTGCACGAGCTCGAATCCCCGGTCGTAAACCTCCCACCCCTACCCTTCCGCACCATCCATCCGGCGGAAGTAGAACTACCCGCTCGACCACGTCCTCTGCTATACTCCCCCTGCCTCTCCACCTCCGGGCGCTCTAACTCATACGGGTCATCATCGTTGCTCCCGTCGTCGGGACTGTCCACATGCTCATCATCGAAGGAATCATCATCCTCCTCACGACGACGTAATGCCTCTCTCTCCCTCCTGACCGAAGTAGATATCCCCCGTCTACGTGGATGACGCGGTGCTGAATCATCCTCTAAAGAACGGAAGGCGTGTAATGGTATCGACTTGCCTTTCCCTCCACTGTGACCCGATGACTATTAATTGAAATTTTAATTACAAATTTGTTAAATTTGTTAAACTAAATTATCATATTTATCACAATTGTTAAACTAAATCAAAATTTGTTAAACTAAATTATCACAATTGTTAAACTAAATCAAAATTTGTTAAACTAAATTAAAACAATTGTTAAACTAAATCAAAAATTGTTAAAACTAAATATCACAAATGTTAAACTTAATAAGAATTTGTTAAATTAAATTTTCAGATTTATCACAATTTATTAAAGTAATTATCAGATTTAATAATTTAAAAAAAAAATTGTGGAGGCGTCTGCGAGAGACGCCTCCCCTATGGTGGAGGCGTCTGTCGGAGACGCCTCCTCTTTGGGGGAGACATCTGCCGAAGACGTCTCCTCCATCGGGAAGACGTCTCCCTCGGACGCCCCCCACTTTTTTTAAATTTTTTTTTTATTTTTAAAAACAAATAAATAAAGTAAGGTTACCGTATACGGGTACACCGGGGGAACTGCTGGCTGCTTGCCTGGCCTCCGAGACATTCCTAATCTTCTGTAGTAGGTATAGGAAGAGAAAGTTTTGAAAAAAGAGTGAAATTGTGAGATATATAAGCAAAAATAGGATGAAAGGCAATTTGGTAATTTCAAGGGGCGATTTAAGTAATTTTAGGACGATGTTTAGCAGTTCAGTAAAACTATTGATTTTGTTACAACATCACAATTCTTACTACATTTTTTGAGATTATAATAAATCAGTTAGATACATATGCGTATGACCACTTTTGTGATATAATATAATTATAATAATATCATATCTACCTACATTTTTTGAGAACTAAGCGGTCGGATATACGTGTTAGGATCTCAAGTCAAAATTTTAAGGGGTTCAAAAATCTAATATGAAATGTACTTAAGTCGGGTAAAATCAAAAAATTAGAGAATTTAAGTGGGGGCAAAATCCAATCGCCTTAACTATATAAATCCAAAATCCAAGTTAATTGCGAAATTCAAAGTCCAGGGGACCAGCAGTGCCACTAGATAGATTACTTGGGTATAAGATAGACATTCTTCGTATAAAACCCCAAAATTAGAAAAATATAATGTTAATCTTAACAAAAGCTAGGAAAGAAGAGCAAGCAACAGTAACTAACTCTTTTCGAATAATCCACCCACAAATCCCAATCATTTCCAAGTCACGACACAAACAGTCAAACATAACCAAGAATCACAAAACACCACAACACATCCTTCAACCTCAGCCGTTGGATTTGATTCGACGGCCCACATCCAACAGATGTTTGTCCGATCCCACCACCCCCCATCTAATCTAAAACCCAGAAAAAAAGAAAAAGGAAAACTTCTCCCCAATTCGATCTCTTTTCGCTCTCGCCTCGCAATTTCGATTGGATTCGCTCTTGTTCATCCAAAGGTTTGATCTTTTCGCCCTTCTGCGTGATGGGTGGGATCCGGTTTCGCGAATTGATGCTGGAGTCGAGTTGTTCTGAGTTGGATCTTTCTTTTGGTGGTTGTTTTTGGCGGTTTGACCTTGAAAGATTGCACTTTCTGATTTTTTTTGTTGATTTCGAAGGTGTTTGGATCGGATTCGGATGGAAATAATGCCTCTGGAGTCGTTGATGGTTTGAATCCGTGAATTTTGGCTTATTTAGGTTGTAACTGGAAGTTATTGAGGTTTTCGCGTGACTTAATTGGTTACAGTACAAGCAAGGCAAAATTGTTCTTTCTTTTTGAGTTAATATTAGAGTGCGATTCAGGAAAACTGGACTTCCTGAATGAATTCTGATATCGGTTTGTTGGAAAACTTTATGAAGTTCTGGAAGTTCTACAACTTTATAATTTTGTACTTGGGATAACTTCCTCCACTTCTACTTCAAAGTAAAGGGAAGTCATAAAACTAGAGTTCCAAAAAAAAATTGTGATTGGTTTGCAGGAAGTGATGGAAAATTCAAAACTCAATTCTACGACTTCCTTAAAATTTAGAGTGGAAGTTCTTTACAATATAATTTTGTAAGGATTTAAAACTCACATAACTCAGTTCCCAGAATTATTTTAACTTCTTCTGTAAACTAATCACCAGAAAATCATTCTGCAAGTCAATTTCCCCACTTCCAAGTTGAAGGGAAGTCAAACCAATAGTACCTAATCCTTTTATCTGCTTCCTACTTATATCTTTCATTTTCTCTTTGATGAGGTGGTGGTCTAATTTGTTAAGGGTGAGGCGTGAACCCACATCCCACCCGTCCAACAATTGGTGCTAATTGAGTTATATGTTTTGTTTGTAACACCTTTGTTTTCTAGGACTTGATAATTTATTTGGTACTTTCTTATGCCAACTTGGAAATACAATAATGATATTGTGAATTCAGTTGCAAAGTCAATTTTGATTTGAGAAATATGCTGTTTGCGAAGTCAAATATGCTTCATGTTCTAAAATGGGAGATTGCCTAGTCGTTTGCAGAATGGAAGACGAAGAAAAGACGAAAGAGGGGATTTCCTCGCGCGAATGGGAAGTTGTTTCTCTTACAGCTTCTGCATATGCTGCTGAGCCTGGTCCTGCTCCTTCAACTGATGCAAGCAAGGATAAGGATTTGGCTGGCCATGAACTTGAATTCTCTCGTTCCATGTTTATGTCCGGTCACTTCGTGTTCCCACCCGGCGAGCATGAGAACCTTCCTCTGGAACCTGAGAAATATGAGATTGAGCCCGAGGCTGAAGAGCAATTGCATCGATCAGAGTATGAAGCAGGTGGATCATATAAAAATCAAGATGAAATTTGGAGTCTAAAAGGCTTATCTGAGAATGACGGTCTTCAAAGTATGGAATTATCTGAGAAGGAAAATAATCTTTCCACCCATGACGTGACCGTCGAGGAGATCAGCAAATTGCAATCTGCAGACTTTGATAGGGAACAAGAGGTCGTATATGGTGGTTCCTTTCATGGAATTGATGATGCAACTAGACAGTTCACTTCAGATGATGATGTCAATTACGAAAAGCCAGATGATCATTCTTCTCCTGAGAATCCAGATTCTTCTTCTGATCTTTTGAAGAATCTTAAACCGACAAAAGGTAGTAAACATGCCAAATATCTGAGTGAAGCATGGTGGAAACAGCAAGCTGCATCACTTTATGCCCAAGCAAAGGAGGGAAACACATTTTGGTCGGTCTTTGTTGCTGCTGCTTTGATGGGGCTTGTAATTCTAGGGCGAAGGTGGCAGAAGGACAGGTGGCAGGTCCAGCAACTAAAGTTGAAACTGATCAATCATGACACGGTATGTCAATTTTTGTTTGTTATTCACTTTTATATGTAGAAGTACTTGATACAAATATTTTTAATAGTATTTAGCAACATTAAATACAAAAATGTTATATGGCCCTGCATTGTTTTTCAGGAGAAGCACATCTTTAGCATACAATGAATTTGTTTGTTTATTATTTGACATAAAATATTTAGGAATACTAATTCGCCACCCATTGTTAATCTAAATACATGGAAATTAGAAATATTCATACATGTCAAACATGGTTTTGCTAATATAGTACCTGATTGTCACAAGATGGTTGGTACAAATGATTTGGTAACCTAAACAAACAAGCCTTACCAACAAGAAACATACAAACAAAGCTTAAATCCCAAACTAGTCAAACAAGCCTTACCGATTAAAAACAACCCTAACCGAACAAGCCTCATGTCCCATATAGTGTGGTCACATTGGCAGTTCTGATCTGTGATGACATCAAGTATGAAGAAACTGTGAACCATAGGCTAATATGTGTTTGTTAGGCTCTCTTCTTGTACAGTTGAATTGAGACAATTTTTACTTGATGCATCTGTCTTGAGTCTGTGTGTATTATGGTGTCGCAGAGGGATTTAGTTTGCATTTGGGATTTTTAAGTGTCATTTATAAATGACTTGTTTGGATGATTTCCCTCACAATGTGTTAGTGATACTTTAAAATGCCATTTTTGTACATTATCAAAAGAAAATATGTGGTTGGGAGATGGAATTTGGGACTTAAAATCTAACTATAGTCATTTCAAGATAATGCAAAAATGTTAATATCGCACAATAAATATGAGTACATATACAATTTTGTACGTTTTTGAGGTTTCCGTATGATTTCTTAACTTAGTATGAGTTGAAAAAAAAAACTAATTACAATACATTATAATTTGTAATTATTAGTTGCTGCCACTTCAAAGTGGCATGTGTAAGTGCGTATTCAGACAAGGTAAATACAAATCATGCCAGATTTGAAAATTTCGTCGCTTGATCGTCCTAACGCGATCTTAGAGTATATTAGAGATTGAAGAGTAGATAGAATTATTTATTGGATAACTTCTAACAAGCTGCAATAAAAATCAATAAAGAAGAGAGATTTAGAGAATTGGAGATAAATAGGAGATTTGGAGATGTAGAGGTAGTAGTAGTAGTATTAACTCATGAAGAATGGTGAGAACCTACAGGCCAAGTAGGGTGTAGATGAATAATTAAGTACATTTACTGGGTATAATTTTGTTCTCTTTAAAAGTTGTAGTGATTATATAAGTTTGACTAATGATTCGGTTTGGTTACTAGTCCAACTCAACCAGATGTAAACTACTTCTAGCCGCTTAAGTTGCCATACGATTTTTACACTTGGACCAAATTTTTCACACAAACCTTTGTATGACTAAATTCTGATTGTAACTTCATTTCATTGTCATCTTCATTTTCTCTGTAATCTCAATTTTTTTCATGGCACCCCTTGCCTCACGTTTTCGCATATTGCATATCGGTTTTTGGAGGGTTTTTTTTATTGTGAACGTTTGGTTGCTTCCACTTGAATGAGGTATTTAAGATAATGCTGGACTAATATCAGTTATTGTATGCTCCTCTGTTTGGAAACTTCCGGATGTCTCATTTTACTAGTACTCTAGGAAGAGGATTGAAGCGAGAGAGCTGGTCAGCTGGATATCTGAGCTGTAACTTATTTTAGTCAATTGTTGATCTATTGGAAATTTAATGAAACCTTGCATGTTATTTTTCAAAAAAAGCATTGTCTGTAAGAAGTGGATGAGGTGGAACATATCAAGACACATGAGTTTGATTCTATTCTCTAGTCCATTGAAGCCTTTTAGTGACGTAGTAAACCGAATGATACTATTGGATCAGCCTGACCAACTGGTTTAATCGATCTGGTTGATCAGTTGCATGGATAGCATTATTAAAAACAACATGTTTGGGTTCATCTTCATAAGCATTCTAGATTTCTAGGTCAGCAGTCAATTAACTGCTCACTTGCTTACCCACTTTTTTCTAGACTACTGTCAGTATGGGATATACTTTTCTGACGAAACAATAATGTATTAATGGTTATCTGATGAGGAAAATTATGTTATTTTTCTTAAAGTTGCAATGTCAACATCTAAGTGGGCTCTGAAACACCTTGGGTTTGTATACACTTGCTGATGCATCAAAAATTTCTTCTGTTGCATAAAAAACGAGACCCATTATCTATAAATATGTTTCATATGGAATGACATGCTCAATTGATAAATGATCAAGCTGCTCTTACAAAATCAGATAAAAATAATTATGTTTCTTTTGTTTGGGAAAGGTGGTAGGGATTTGAGCTCTGATTCCAGATTCACACATTCATGTCACTTACATTGAAAACTTGAGTTATTAATTTCCAGTGACTTTCAGGTTTTTGTCCGACAATTGTTACTCACATATTAAGAATAATTTCCAGATATTTGTTAAGGGTATCTACCCTGGCCCCTGCATTCATTTTAATTGTGTCATGACTACCTCGCGTACTTATTTTCCCATTGACATTGGTTTGGCAGAAATTACACCGCGTGGTCGGTCCATTAAGCCGATTCAAGGATGTATTCATTGGGGCAAACCGACAAGGTATTGCGGGAATCTCGGCAGAACGTTAAGTGTTGGCTGCTGCATGCTTTTGACGATGGCGAAAAACAAGGGGGAGGAATCCTTGCAAATACTAGCGGTGCTATATAAAGGAGGAAGAGTAAGGAGTGCCTGCAAATGTTAATGGTGCTGAGGTTTTGTCCAGACAGCCTTACAACCTACAGCTATTGGTTGAAAGCCTAGTGATGTGGTATTTGAGAGTAAGGAAATTTGGGTTGTTCACAGATAATATATTTTTATTTGTTCGTCACATGTTATTGTAATTGAACTTAGGTTAGACTTTTTCAACTATTTCCTGCATGTTTTTAGCTGTTTCTCCTTGCAGTTATACCGAAAATTTGTGCATTACCAAATGTATTCTCTTGTGGATATTTGCTCTATGGTGTCAAACTTTCCACTTCTGTTCCTGTTTTGGCGCTGATTTTTTGTTCTATATGACAAAATCTAGTCAATTTTTACTTGTTTCTTCAATTCTTTTTGAATAAGTGTTACCCTTAAGATCGATTGGTATGTTATGAAATCATACCATATTGATTTTGCTCTCAACGTGAGCTATAATATCTTATGATTTGCACTTTTTTTAAAAAGTAAACTACCTTTTATACATTGGTACATGTCATTTGTTTAAACATCCACTAGTCAAATACGGAAAAAAGCCATACAAGTAGATTTCACCTCTAAATGTTACGGACAATACATGTATAATATTAGCCATTGGTGTTTACGTTAACTTTTGCTTATGGTGGATCCTTTTGTCTTAAAGAGTTCACGTTTTTCAAATTAGGATAGAAGTTTTAAATGAATATTAAGCTTCTAAATTTACCTTGTATTACTCAAGAATGGCCATAAATATTTTGTGTTTTGTTTGTCTGTTTCAGATTTAGTTGGAGAATTTCAAATTATCTCATTTGGTTTGAACTTATTATACTGCCTAAAGTTATCTCAGTTTGTTAGACCGAATATAGGTAGACCGTAGACCTTGTATCGACCTTTTTGCAGTATAGCCTCTTTATTTGTATCTAATTTACATTTTACCTCTTTTCCACTAATTTAATTTAATCTCATATTTAAAGAATTGTAGGATGTTTTTGAGAGACGCAATAAATTCAAATTCCTTTCATCAAGGAGGTTCGTTGGAGTACAACGTCGCTATGTTTTGAGTATTTTTTTAATATCATTTTGTGTTAGTTATCAGCGAAAGTAGTTGGTTGTGTTTTTAATTTACAAGGTCTTAATATAAAAGTAAATAGTCATCTTGTCCGATGCAAGACTTAGGTGTCTGACAATAAGGTCATAGCGTGGCGAGATCATTCTAGAAACCGATTAGCATACGTGACCCGACGAAGAATCTAAATACTTTTACCAAATCTATGCTTCCTACAACTAATACTCATGTCAAAAGATACTAGACCACAATGTATTTAACTAATAGGCGCACAGTCCAGGTGTTCAATGAATAGGTTATTGTCCTTATAAATGGACTTCACGGTCGGGTGGTGAGTATTCTAGAAACCAATTAACATACGTGACCAACTGAAAAATCACCGCACCTTAGTTAAATACATGCTACTTACAACTAATACTCAAGCTAAATGATACAAGAACCACAAGGTATTGACCAATAGACACACTGTTTAGGTGTCTAACAAATAGGTCATTGACCCTTAGCGAATGGACCTTATGCTCATGCGGTGAGACGATTCTAGAATCCAAGTAGCACAAGTGATCCGATAAGAGATGCATCAATTTACAAGGTCTATATGTAATTGTATAAAAGTCGTATTTTCGAGTTATAAGGTTTTAATATAATAGTAAAGGACTATCTTGTCAATTTACAAGATCCGAATGTAACAATATATATATATATATATATATATATATATATATATATAAGTTGTGTTTTCCATTTACATGGTTTTAATGTAAAAGTATAGGATCGTGTTGTTGATTTACAACTTTCGTGTATAAAAGTATAAAAGTCGTGTTTAGACTGAAACTATAAGATCTTCAATTATTTATTGAAAGTCAATACTTAAACCACAAGGTCATTAGCAATGAATTCACTAATAACCAACTAAAGAAAAATGATAATCTTAAAAAATCCTCGAAACACAGGGAATATGATACTCAAACTGATCGACTTGACGAGAGAACCTAAATTTATGTTACATCTTTTGAAAATGCTTTATATTTCTTTAAATATGAGATTAAGCAAATGAGATGGAAAGATTTGATATATAGTGCACAAGAAAATCCCTTACTCACCTACTCTTGTCGTACCTAATGCATCAAGGCGCACAACTTCCAATCTGATGCAATGCACTCTCATCGTACCCAATGCACCCAACATACCATCTACCTCAACCTAATATACTCTCATTATACTTTTGAGTAGGTACCTAAAGAAACGTTCAAACTTCTAGTATCAAATAACAAGACACACAACTTTGGGAGACCTTTCGGGTCCTCTTTACCCACGATATTTTCATATGTGTCAATCTAGTCAAATCAGCATTCTCTTTTTACCACATCAGCTTGTCATTTTTCATCTCTTTCTTTCTACTATTCATCTCTCAACCACAACACACTCATAAAATATCAACCTAGTCACATCAATATTCTCTCACTTCCACATCATTTATTTTTTTTCTTATTTTTAATTTCCAACAGTTCCAATTAATTATATCACATATTTTATTTATCATAACTTATTATAATTAAATGTGAATATTTACACAAAATAAATCAAAAGACAAAAAAAACAACAGATGGGTGGAGGCCTCCACCACATTACAATTTAATTTTAATTAAACAAATAAATTTAATTTAAAAATGTTGGGATTGGCTCTTTAATAAATTTCCACATTAATAAATTTTTGAGCTTGAGATTTATTAGTAATTTTGGGTTACTAATGTATTTTTGGGTATAATGTGTTTTAAGCCCATGATTGCAAAAAAAGTCCTCTAATTGCTGTATAAATTGCATCTTGTATGGACAGTTACAAGAGAGATACACAAGAAAAGAAAAAAAAGAAGAAGAATGTAACCCACATTGGGTGAACCTTGGTAAAAATCGTGTGTTTTTGTTTCGTAGTTTGCTCTTCATCTAACTCGTGGTTTGTGTTTGGGTCTTGAAATCTAACAACAAATTAATATTATTTATCAATAAAATAAATTTTAAAATTAAAACTAAACAACAACATTTTTTTTGGGGACAACCAATGAGCGAAGGCCATGTTGCCTCCGCCCAGGCGCTGGGCTGCCTGGTAAGTGTCCCCATTGAGGGGATCCCAATATATGTCGACCTATTCGACATGTATTGGGCACCCCTGTTGAGGGTGCCTTCAACTGCAACAATTCACGCTGGACGAACCAACCAGGATGCACCCTCAAGAAAGGGATGCCACTAGGGTCAGCTTTAGGACTTCAATTGCAACACTTACCATCGGTCTGAACCTGGAGGGTGCCCCTATGGAAGATGCTAACTCCAGAGGGATGCAACTGAAGGAGGAGTGATGAGATCAGCCAACTGGGACCACGTCTCGCCGGTCTTTAACGCTCAGAAGACTCTCCTTTTGCAAGAAACTTGTTTCTTGACTTGCATAACCTTTTTTGAGTTGTATATTGGTTGCTCTTTTTTTAACATTGATTATGAACTAGACTAATATGTAGGGGTGTAAGCGGGGCGGGGTGAGTTTTTGACCCACCGCTACCCGTCACACCTAAGTTAAGCGGGTATGCGGGGAGGGGCGGGTCAAAAAATAAAAAAAACCGCTACCCGCCCCCTAATGTTGGACTAGGTGGGGCGGGTTTTTTGATTTTTTTTTTATTTTTTCTAAGAAAAATAAAAGAACATTAAAGCTTGAGAAATAGTAATCACTCATTGCATTTATTGGAAAATTAGATGTGTGGTGAGTGTAAAATTAGACGTTTGGTGAGTGTTGAATAATGACTTAGTACGGTGAGTTAATGTTTATGAGTAAAATTGAAACATTAAAATAATTTTGGTATATAAAAAATTAATAATACATTTGATTAGGTGGGTTGCGGGTTATGCGGGTCGCAAGACAACCGCAACCTGTCCCGCTTATTATGCGGGTGGCAGGTTAGCAGGTTGGCGGGTAATATTTTTTTGTTCGCTACCCGCATTAGGCGGGACGAGACGGGTTGCGGGTAAAATCCTACCCATTTAGAACCCTACTAGTACGTTCTCTATTTATGTATTCGAGCCCACACGAGGGTAAAACTCAATCGGCTTAATTTTAACTTTCTTTGATTTTTGTTGTGGTTCATAACAAAGAGTTTTAATAATATTTCCAGCTTGCTTAAAATAATTTTCTAAATTGGACGACCAACCGCCAATCCACACATCTACTCATGCATATTGGTCCTCTAATATTCTTTGACTTCCATACTTACCTCCTAAACATGGAAAAAGATGTGTATAAATCAGCCTTCTCCTAAATGGACATGGGGCGGCCGTCGTCGATATAGTGGCGGTTAAACCAATTTCTTTATTTGGTGCACAGATTATCAAATTCTTGTCATCTAGCTCATCTAAGTTCAACTCCTACACATCAATACACCACACAAACCATTGATTTGTCGCATAAATACAAATTTGACTAGATAATTCATCAATTAACACATAAAATAATAGCAAATATTACCATTTATATATCCATATACGTCCCTAAGATTTACACATCAACATTTGTTGAGATATGCCATCGATATGACTTTGATGGGTAAATAAGTATATAAGTAGAGATAAAGGCCATACTGCACCCGATTTTGGGAAATTTTTGGGAAATTTTGGGAAATTTTTATAGAGCCAACCGATTTTGGGAAATTTTTTCAAAATTTTGGGAAGTATTTATAGAGCCAACTGTTTTTGGGAATTTTTTTCAAAATAATATTATTTTAATTTTTTGTCAAAATAGACATCATTTAAAAGTATTTTTCACACTAAACCTCATTTAAAAGTATTTAAATTGCCAAAATTGTCAAAATTGCAGTATTTTGACAGATAAGAGCGACACGATAATTCACTTGAAGTACCTATCTTTACTCGGAGATTTGGCTGTCGCATCGAAGTACAGTTGGGATAGTGCGGCTCTGACCCACTTATATCACATGTTAGACGAAGCTTCACTGATTCCGACCAAACATCTGTGTGATTTTCTTACGTTCCTGCAGTTGTGGTACTGGGAACATCTACACATTGGGAGACCATTACTATACCCGGATGACAACATGGCACCATTAGGTACCCGTTGGAGACGACCAAGATCATTCAAGGGTAGTGCGAAGACGACGACACTTGATTTTTATCGGAATGAGCTGAACGTGCAGGAATTCGATCAAGTGATCTGGGACCCTTATGCACATTTGGATCTTAGTCAGTTACCACCACTATGTACGGAAGGTTCTGAGATCTAGACGAGTCGTACATGACTTATAAAATTTGGTAAGGTGATTATGCATTGTCCAGACCGAGTGATGAGACAGTTCGGTCTACAGTAGCACATTCCAGAGCCGATGGAGAGACATGTAGTGAAATCGGCTCTGGGGAGGGCATACGATAATCACTGTTTCATTCAGCATTGGTCGCATAGAAGAGATCATCTACAGTTTAAACGACCACTCCTAGGTGTCACTCCTGAAGAGAACACACAGTTGTATATGGAATGATACTGGAACATCACCGTACGTTGGATTGTTCATCACACATTGGCTCCGAATCATAACTTGTATAGACCTCGAGCGGATAGAGAGCGAGAGATTGTAAGATCTAAATATGTAATTAAACAATTACAATGTTTTTTAATTGTGTTTAGTGTTTGTTAAATGGTTTAATTATCTGTAGGTGCACAAAGTTTACGAGCTCTACGAAGAACTCCATAAAATTCATGATGCGATCAGAGATTACAAGACAGGCTCTTCGATGGTTGGGAAATTGAAGTAAAAAATGATGGTTTGGCTCATGTGTTTTGATGCTGAAGAACTCACAACTGGTTTTTTGGCCTTAATCTATCTTTTGATGATTTAATAAACCTAATCTTAATTACAATCAATGTAGAGTAGCACACATATTGCATAACATATATATTGTACTGTGCTAACTTCTACAAGTGATCAAGACTCAAGAAAGAAAGGAAATCAAGTCAAGATATGTAATAAAGCTCATTTGAAGAAATGTAATCTTGATTTATTTTGAGTCTTAGGAACTATGTGTACTTGAGCTAAAAACTAATCAAACACACACTAGGTTCCTTATAGAAGTCACATACAAAATTTCACAACATTTGAACTTCAACAGATCACCCAAACTAGAACCGGAAAACACTTAAACCAAACCTAGTCTGTCAGTGCCAATTCGGTCGACCGGAATGAGTTCTTCGTTCGACCGATAGGATCTGTTAATACTGTTAGCCTAAGTGTTAAACCGGTCAACCGTTTCAAGCCTTTTGTTTGACCATCTACACGTGTCAAGTGACCGTCAGACTTGTCTTATTCTACAACGGTCGGATTTCTCAAAACCCGAAATTTACCAGACTATGCATATTTGGATCTTAGTCAGTTACCACCACTATGTACGGAAGGGTCAGAAATCTGGACGAGTTGTACTTGGCTTATAAATTTTGGTGAGGTGGCTATGCATTGTCCAAACCGAGTGATGAGACAATTCGGTCTACAACATCACATTCCAGAGCCGATGGGAGACATGTAGTGAAATCGGCTCAGGGGAGGTCGGATGTTAATTGGTTGGTGGAAAATCACCAATTCATTTAGCATTGGGCGCACAGAAGAGATCATCTATAGTTTGAGCAACCACTCCTAGGTGTCACTCCTGAAGAGAGCACACATTTGTATATGGAATGGTACTGGAGCATCACTGTACGTTGGATTGTTCATCACACGTTAGCTCCGACTCATAGATTATACAGACCTCGAGCGGGTAGAGAGCGGGAGATGGTAAGATCTAAACATTTATTTTAACAATTACCACATTTTAAATTTGTGTTTAGTGTTTGATGAACTGTTTAATTATCTGTAGGTGCACAAAGTTTATGAGTTCCACGAAGAACTCCATCAAATTCACGAGACAATCAGAGATCACAAGACAAGCTTTTCGATGGTTGCAAAATTGAAGGAAAAAATGAAGGCTTAGTTAATGTGTTTTGGTGCTAAAGAACCGTCATTACATTTGAGTCAAGATCGCGTCGTTGAAGAAGAAGATCCATACACTCAAGAAGACGCTGACGGTCCGACTCAGTATACAGAGAATGGAGCACGAGGAGGGGGACGGGGCAGGGGAGAGGACGTGCTTAAGCACGTCCTAAAAGGAAGAAGATATTGAGAGGTCACTTAGGATAGATTTTTAGTTGTGTTAAACTTATTTGGTTGTTATTACACTACTTTTGGTTTTATGTTAAAATGTTAAACTTCTTATTGTGTTAAACTTGGATTTTTTGGTGTGTTAAAATGGTGATATTGGTTGTATTTTGCTACTTGGAAATGATTGTGTTTGTTGTTGAATTTTTTGTAATTGGAATGCTTGTCTTTGTTGTTGAATCTTTTGTAATTGGAATGCTTGTCTTTGTTGTCAAAAGATATTTAAACAAGAAATAAAGTTGTCGAGTTCCTAAATTAAATGTTCTTCAACAGAACTCGACATCACAAGTGCCGAGTTCACATTAACAGAACTCAACATGTGTGATGCCGAGTTCACATTAACTGTTCTCCTAGCCCTCCGTCTCATGCATGATCTGAGTTTCCAGGAGAGCAGTTCACATAGAACTCGGCACTTGGGATGCCGAGTTCTATTTGAAATATTGTTCTTCTGGCAACTCACGTCGAGCGAAATATGTCAAGTGTTGGGCAATAAAAACCAAACTGAACTCGGCACTTGTGATGCCGAGTTCTGCTTGAGGGAACTCGACATCACCAGTGTCGAGTTCTCTAGACACTAAAAAACAAAACCCGCCGCCACCAAGTGTCCCCACGTGGTGGCATCGAGTCTAGCGTGAAAAATACTTTTAAATGAGGTATATTTTGACAGTTTTTTTTAAATAATATTATTTTGAAAAAAAATTCCATATGGTAACAGTGGTTAGGAGTAAGTAGTAAAACAATTTTAAACGGGTAAGGTCTTGTGTATTTGTACCCTTACATGTGAAGCAATTTTCTTTTCTCTTGCTTGCTTATCTGCTCTTCAAGTCAATATACTATTGTCGTGGATGGTGTTGTTGTTTTTAAGTTCTGACTACAACGACAGTCTGGGTTACTTCGGCCGTCCTGCTTCATCTCTCTGTCACGTCAGCTCACCTCACCCACCCAAAAACCCCCTTAACCACGCACAAGCTACCATCACCCATCCTACACTCTTTTTCCTCAACATCATTTCTTAATTAAACAATTTTAATTCTTACACAATATTTAACAAATTACATTTTATATAATTCTAATTCTAATTACATTATAATTCCAATTGACGAAATGATTAATAATAATAATTAGTAATTAACATTAATAATTAATAACCTGCCTAGAGGCCGCCCGACCCGTTAACAGGAGCCCGCTCGGGCGCCCGGGCGAGAGGCTCCCGTTAATGGTGTTGTAAGGGTTGGTACGTAAATTTGTTTTGGGTGCCCTCTTCTCGGCAATTAAGAAGTCACTCAAATCATCCAATTTTTAATCTTGGCAATTATTAGGAATAAATGACATTTTCCGTTCTATTAACAAGGGATGTCATTTCTATCTATAATTTTTGTTTATCAAATAAAATGAATGACTGTAATCACAATGTCTAAGAAAATCTCAAGCAATTAATTGTTTAATCTTATATTACTGGTCTAACTCAAAAGCGGAGATTCGAAATGAAGCGTTTTAGTAGAAGGAAGAAGGTTGTTCAAGCCCCTGCAGGACAAAAGACATTGCAAATTAAGTATTTACATTGTGTATTTTGCGGTGTGTTTAGGGTTTGTGCTCTTATTACCAAATTTATTTTTGCATACGAGTTCCGTCGCTCACTTCTTGGCATTCAGCTATTTGTATGTTTTCTTAACAACTAAGCATGTCTCAATCAATCATAATCGTATGTGCTCTATAAAAAAAGCAGGGTATGAGTGAGTTGTTGTTAATTGAAACGCCCAAATTGACCCCAAAAACGCAAGATCAGGAGGCATATTGAGACGAGATTTTGGAAAATACGACTTGAACATGCTTTGTGACTCGATCGTGCAAGTCTAAGGTAGCGTTTGAGTAACGATTCACAGAAAAAAATATTCATAATCCGCAAAAGGATTAAAAATGGGTTTTTTGTTGCAAAAGATGGATGTTGGAATTTCTTGGTCCGATTTGTGATTTTTTTTGTTTGGAAATTGCTATTTTATATTTTCTTATTGAAGGGATTTTGATGGTGTGGAACTTTTTTTGGGTTGTGGTTTGTGGGTGGTCTATGTGCTCTAGCAAAATAGTCGATGCGAGGACGACAATTAAAATGTTCATTTCAATTTACCCAAATCACGTTTCTTGTTGAACTAACCTAAGTACCTATTTATCCAAAATTTGTTTCTATGTGGAATCTGATTTTGCAATAAATTCTCAAAATCGATTTTCGTCAAGAATCACTCCTCCAGAATCCCAATCCAAATGAACCCTAAGTCACAATGGTTGTTTCATGGTTTGAAATTGAATAGTAGATGAAATGAGTTATGGACTTGGGGAGGTCTTGATGTAGGTCTCAAGGTTTCTTAAACAAGAATAGGTAGGTCATAGACTCATAAGGTGGGTTAAATCTTCTATTATTATTATTTTTTTAATTATGCATTATGAGCTCCAAATAATATGATCCAAATATTACATTATTTAAATTTTAAAAAATTACATAATACAAACATCAATGAAATTTTTTTAAGTCTTGAACTAAAACTGGAAAAGCATTCAAATATAAATGACTAATGTTTTATAGGAAATTAAAAGCATAACAAAATCAACTTTGTTTATTTTTGAATTTTTATAAGGAAAAAAAAGATATTTTGGGTTTGGTTTAATGGGCTTCACCTTATGATAAAGTAAAATTAAAAAAAAGTAAAAATAAATATGAATTCTTAGGTATAGTTAGTTGCTATATCCTTAGACCTAGGGCTGTCAAATTCGTGTTTCGGGTCGTGTTCGTGTCGACACGACTTGACACGAATTCTTTTTCGGTCGACACGAATTCTTTTTCGGTCAACCCAAACACGAACACGAAATTATACACCTAAACACGAAATTAGTAACCCGAACACGACCTGAAATGACACGAATTTCTTTTCGTGTTTGTCTAATTCGTGTTTCGGGTCGTGTTCGTGTCAACACGGATTGACACGAATTCCTTGTTTGTGTCAACTCACAACCTAAAAACAAAATAAACTTCATATTTCATCATCACAAACTCTTTTAAAATATAGACTAATACAATGAGAAATCCTAACATCCATAAACATTCAACATCAATATAAATTTTATCCAAAGGACAACAACTTCATCACAAACAATCAAACTTCCATAGACAATTCATAAACCTCCTTGACCAAAAAGATAAATACTTCCATAAACATCATGGGTTAACATTGAACTTCCTTGCAATCATGTCTCCAGACTCTCCATATTCCTTGTTATCAACATGTGGGATGATGAGTAGAGTTATCAAAAAATATAGTAATAAATCTATTTTATGTTAAATGAATGATTTGAATATCCACAAACCTGCTTGAGAATTCATTACTTCTTCCAATGAGTTATCAACATTAACAATTTCTTCGTCACTCGTTTGAAGGACCACTACATTTTGTGTGAGTTTGTCAATATCTTAATCAATTTTTGGATCACCTAGTTGATAGTCATTCCAAGTTAAAACAAGTATGAATATGCAAATTCGAGCAAAAAATAACATGAAAAATAGTAGTATATTGGGATGACCTTTATCTCCAAATAGCCAATCTCGAGTGCAAATGATTGCTTCAACTGTTTCTGGCTTAAGAGAGCTACGAAACTGATCCAAAACACGACCACCAACACTAAAGGCAGCTTCTGAAGCAACCGTTGAGACCGGAATTGCTAGGATATCACGAGCCATAGCAGCAACAATTGGATAACGATTTTTATTTGAATTCCAAAATGCAAGGACATCCACATTATCTTGTCTACTCATCCTTGGCTCCTCCAGATAAAGATCAAGTTGTGACTTCATGGAATTTGAGTTTTCTACAAAAGCATTGTCAAATTCCTACAATCAAGAGATTAAAGTCATAAGATTAGCAAAATATAACATTTTAATCATGACAAATTAATACTCTTAGAAGTAGAAAAGTTACCTTAAAAAGGGAGCAATTAACATCAAAACCTTCATACAGTGACTTGGTCCTTTTCGGGTTAGGATCTTTATCTTTGCTTGAAGAAGGCATACCACCATCAAAAGTTGCGGAGTAGTCTGAGTAAAGGCAATTTATCTTCTCATGTAGTTTGCCAACAGAATCTGAGCCATAAAGTTTCTTGTAGATGAAGTCTACAAATTCCAACTTGTAACGAGGATCAAATATTGAAGCAATAGCTAATGTATCACTAAATTCAGCCCAATATTTCTGAAATTTCTCCCACATCTTGGTTGCCATAGAAGACATATACTCATCTCTACTTTCCATTGCATTTTTCAATGCAGAATAACAATATATAACGACAGGAAAGTACAATGAAGAAGTTGGATACTCAGTTCCAGAAAATGTCACAGTGGCTTCATAAAAAACCTTCAAGAACTGGTGCACACTTTCAATTCTCTCCCACTCCTCACTTGATGGACATTTACTGTAGTTTGAATCAATCAATGCCAAATGTTGAAATACACGACGGTAAAATAAAGCACTATCAAGCATAAGATATGTAGAATTCCATCTAGTTGCCACATCTTGACACAAACCTCTTTTACCATCGATGGAGACTAATCTGACACATTCAAGAAACTTCAGCTTTCTAACTTGAGAACCTTTTACATACTTCACACTCTCCCTTACTTTGTCAACCGAGGAGTCGATTCCCTTCAAACCATCTTGCACAATCAGATTCAGCACATGAGCGCAACATCGTAGATGGAAAAAATTACCCCCAGACAGAAGTAGTCCTTTCGAATTCAAGTCATCTCTCAACTCAGCCACCGATACATTATTAGCACTTGCATTGTCTAAAGTAATGCCAAATATTTTTTTCTCAATACCCCATTCAAGCAACAAATTAGAAATGACATCACATAATACAACACCAGAGTGAGGAGGTGGGAGGTATGAAAAGTTTAAGATCCTTTTCTGCAACTTCCAACCAGCATCAATAAAATGTGCAGTCAAAGACATGTATCCATCAGATGTCAGAGAACTCCATAAATCTGAAGTCAGGCTTATTCGACCAGGAGTTGCATCTAATAGAGTCTGGATTCTAACCTTTTATCGCTTATACATTTTCATGCAATTAGATTTTGCAGTATTTCTACTAATAACATGTGTTTCAGGCCTCAAGTATCGGAAAATTGCCCTAATTCCCTCATATTCAACAAACTGGAATGACAAATCATGCATCACAATGGCCGACACAAGCAACTCAGTGAATTTTTCCGAATCAAATTTACTGTTATGCATCCCCAATGATTTTGAATCACTACTACCGGTACCGGCCAGCAACATTTGCCCACAGTCACGAGAACTCATCCTAGGACAAACTTTAATATGACGAGTCATGTTTCCAGTCCCAAATTTACCACTACTAATGTAAGTCGCCCCGCAAGCTTTGCATCTAGACCTTTCTACTATGTCAGGTTGGTTAGGTAGGTCCTCAAAAAAATTCCAAACATGTGATCTCTTAGAAAATTTCCGTTTCTCTTTTTTTGTGGTGTTTGAACTTCTATTACTTGTATCTCCTTGGGGTACTTGTTCCACATTACAATCCACTAGGTCATTTTCATCGACATTCATATTAGAAATGGAAGGGCCACTGCAATTTAAATCTCAGTAAATACCCCATTAATGAATGAAGAATATAACTGAAACTAGTCAACTAAATTAAAAAAATATTTAAATATATTTTTGAACATGGTAATTGGTGGCAGAAGTTAGATTTAACATGGTGTGATTTTGATGGTACTATATTCTGGTGTCATGTAAAACTTATTCAAGTAACGAAACTATTAAAAAAGAACTGTAGTATAGAATTCAGCAGTAGAATTTGAGACTTTATATTGATTCCATGTATCCTCTTAATGACAACTGTAGTATCCATGTATTTATAACTGTAGCAGTAGTTTTCTAATTGCTGAATGACAACTGTAGTATAGAATTCAGCAGTAGGACAATCTCAAATTTGTAGACAAGTGGGAATGAAATAGAAAATCCAAATCACCAATCAGAAAACGTTAGAAACCCATCAAAAACCCAACTTCAAGCTCAAAATACCACAAAAGATCCACATACCCATAAACTCAAACCACCAAGGCACCAACCAGACCACAAAGACCCATCCAACGTCCATCAAAAGATTTCAAAATACCCATAAAAATGACATCTTTGTCCAGGAAAAAGAACAAAATTTCACCAACAAAATTTCAAACCTCATCAGTCATCATAAAGATTAAATGCACTATCAAAATAGCCAAATAGAAATCTATAACAAAATCCCTTCCGTCATACTTTATCTACATAACCAATCAAGCACCAAATCAAACACCAAATTGAAAACCAAATCAAGCACCGAATCAAACAGCAGATCAAACACCAAAAGTTTGGGTAAAGTTTGGAAGAGAATAGTGAAACCCACCCAAGATAGGCCGGAGAGATGGGTGTTGGGTTGTCGACACGGAGGAGGAGATGGCGCAGCGGCTAGAAGGAGGAGATGTGTGTCGGTGTTAGAGAGGGAGACGGTGCTGTCGGGGTTGGGTTGTCGACGCGGAGGAGGAGATGAGTGTCGTGGTTGGTGTTGGAGGGGGAGATGGTGGTGTCGGAGGAGGAGATGCCGGTGTTGGAGGGGGAGATGTTGGTGTCGGAGGAGGAGATGTCGGTGTTGGAGGGGGAGATCCGGAGATGTTGGTGTCGGAGGGGAAGATCTGGAGTGGAGGAGATGTGTGTCGGCAGAAGATAGATGGGGATTGTTAGGTTTTTTTTAAAACATATATATATGGGTGGGTATTTCGTGTAATTCGTGTCGACCCGAATTACACGAAACCCGAATTAGTTAAACCCGAACACGACCCGAAATACGATTTGGGTAGTTCGTGTCGACACGAATTACACGAAACCCGAAATATATCAACCCGAACACGAAAATTTTGGGTCGGGTTCGTGTTTGAATTTCGTGTCATGACCCGATTTGACAGCCCTACTTAGACCCGAGTTGAACTGAAGGTTTTGTGTCTAGAAATTTTGAAATTGAATACTACATGAGATAAACCTTATGTCATCAATTTGATTTTGGTCAGTTCTCGGTCCTATTAGACATAGAGTGTATTTCTTGTTGGGTGGATTAGAGGTGACTTAACCTCATAGGATTTGCTAGTATTGGTTTCAATCCATATTTGCTTGTTCTAGTTTGATGTTAGTCACATTACCACTTTTTTTCACCTATCTTTCCCTTCAAATGATTTTTCACATGGTAATTTGCAATCTGTTAAACCATACTACCAGCGATGTCTGTGTGGATGCAAATAAGCAAGTGCCAGATGTCAATTGGAATTTTTGTTTAAATAGACATATAATTACTCTTGATATATATCAAGTTTATTTTTAATAACAAAGGGCACACCATGGTTATGTAGTAGGCCACTGTATTCACTTAGTTATGTATATCTATCAATATAAAAATGAAATCAAGCAAACTTAATAAATAAACATATAATGAAGACTCAACGATTAAACAAAGCCAAATCAAAGTTCAATTTCCCATTCCCTAAGATCTAAACACACATTTCGGTTGAATTTTTTTAACCCTAACAACAGCTGGCACAAGATAAATTGGCTCAACACCTAAAATATCCATTCGGTTTTTGTCTAGTTCCACCGCTACAAGAACAAGAAAACAAATATTTGGAAAAAAAAGAAAGAAAAACCACAGCACCACCACTGAGTGAGGCTCTGAAAGAGTATTGTCAGAGCATATTTAACAGCGTCCGGGCTACCCCCGGGCGTCCTGCACTCTCTCTGCCACGTCAGCTTCTCTCTCTGCCACGTCAGCTCACCCAACCCACCCAAAAAATCTCCTTATCCATGCCCAGGCTACCCCCACCCACCCTACACTCTCTTTCATCCACATCATTTCTTAATTAAACAAATTTAATTCTCACACAACATTTAACAAAATACATTATATATAAATCTAATTCTAATTACATTATAATTCTAATTCGCGATATACTTATTATTACTATTAATTAATTAACAATATTAATCACTATTAAACACAAAATTTTGAATATTTTAAATTTGAATATTTGAATTTCGAAACGCGCGTGACTGCACAGTATACGCGTGATTGCACAGTCTACGCGTGAATCAAAAGTAGTCTGTGTGAATCTACAGTATACGCGTGAAAGAAAAGTAGTCCGCGTGAATGTACAGTATACGCGTGAAAGAAAAGTAATCCGCGTGATTGCACAGTGTCTAATTTTTTCTCTATATATACCCTACACAAAAATCAACTTACACCCCATATCTCTTCCACAAAACTCAAAACTCAACTTACATCCCATATCTCTCCCACAATGTCTTCTCCGGAGTACAATCGTTCCCCCTCCTCCACAATCAAATCCGCATCCACGCTATCCACAACCATATCCCTCATGTCCATTTTACCAACAACCATTCCAACAACCCGACTTCTCCCAGTACGCACCACCATTCCCACCACCTGACCAAAACTCACCATTCCCACAATTCTCCCACTACGCATCCCCAGATCAAAACTTACCATTCCCACAATACTCTCAATATGCACCACCATTCCCTTATAATCAACCGCAGTTCCAGATGTTTGGCCGACCCTTGTCTCAAAAAAACCGCCAGAGTATGGCGGACACTGAAGATGAGGGTAACGACGACGATGAGTCCCCACCACGACACACCCCCACACCACCATCCCCACCTCCACAGCGTCGTCACCGCAAGCAAGTCCAAACTGCCAAAGCCAATCCGAAGTTGTGGACCACAGCTGAGGACGAGAGACTTGTCTCTGCATATATGGAAGTCAGTTGCGATGCGGTGACAGGGACAAACCAGAAGTCTACTTCATTGTGGACTAGAGTGAAACGTGTGTACGACATCTCCGTGGAAGGCACAGGCCTACCCGAAAGGAACGCAGAGTCCTTAAAAGGACGGTGGAGGAGAATTATACCTGCTGTGAACAAGTGGGTCGGGTGCTTCGATCAGGCATTCCGACGGAAAAGGAGCGGCCAGAATGACGACGATGTTGTCCGACAAGCGCACGTGATCTACGAGCGAACTCATGGGCCTAGTAAATTTCTTTATTTTGATGCTTGGGTTATGTTGCGTAGGTACCCAAAATGGGAGAGTGTGATCTCCGGAGCTAATGTCGTGCGTGTTGACTGGGAGTCCCCGGAGTTGCACGATGAAAATAGTCCCCAGTCAGGAAGCCTTGGGAAAAGAAAGAGCACGGACGGCTCGAGGACGCAATCACCATCGGATGCAGAAGAGCCGATGCCGGAGTCGTCTACACGCCCAGAAGGTGTGAAGAAGGCTAAGAAAAAGGCTAAGAGTGCATTATGCCCCGAAAGAGACACCGATGTTAGAGAACTTGCACAACAGATGCGATACACCGCCCAAGTCAGAGAAGATGGTTTCTCCAAGCAAGAGGAGTTAGCGGAAAGGAATTTGCAGAGGCATTTAATAAAAAATAAGTTGGACATGCTTCACTCTCTGATGAGGAAGGACAACCCGACGGAGAAGGATCAAAAAGTAATCGATAAACTTCTCGCCTGGGCAGAAGAGAATGGGTACGTGTAGTTTGATGTAGTCCGTATTTCGTATGGTTTATATTTCCCTTAGTTTGTATTTCGGGTTGTAATAGTCCGTATGGTTTGTATTTCCCTTTAACATATGTTTGTATTTCGGGTTGTAGTAGTCCGTATTTCGTATGGTTTGTATTTCCCTTGATTGTATTTCGTATTTTAGTATTATTAATGTATTGTTGTTATGGTATTGTTGTATTAATTTTTTTTCTATTTAACTTGAAATTGTTGGTTCTGAAAATTTCTTAATTTTAATCACTTACAAAAAATTATTACCCCACATTTATAACAAATACCCAATCCATTAATAACAAAACCAAAACTAAAAAAAAATCAAAAAAAAAAAACCAATGGGAGGGGGACACGTGTCCCCCTCCCATGGGCGCCCGGGCGTCTGCCCGGGACGCCCACCGCCCGGGCACGTGCCCGGGCGGGTGTCCCGGGCGGGCGCCCCACGGGCGCCCCGCCCGTTAAAGGGGGTGCGCCCGGGCGCCCGACCAGGACGCCCGGGCGGGGCACCCCCGTTAAGGGTGCCCTTAGTCGGGTAATTGACGCCCAACTTCTGGTTGTTTATTTTAATTAATTACGGAGGATCTCAATGATATTACAGTAATCGTTACCATCAAAGAAATTATTATATAATTTATAAATTAACCTGCGAGTAGTGCAACAAGTCACATGTCCATAACGCACACAATTATTTAAAACAACAACTAAAAGGAGTAATTAACTAATTACCTTTTCAAAACACCAACTAAAATCACGTGTTCTAAATAATCTATCTGACATAACAATCCCTTCCAAAACGCCATCATCCGAAACTCTAATTCAAGAACTCGAATTGGAATCTTTTATATTGCACCCGAAATTCCCACAAAAAAGAATCATTCGTCCACGTACCCCACTGCACCCGAATCGGGATACGTGGACCTCTCCGATCACTTCCTATCCCCAACCTTCCCATCTCAAGCACGCCACGTGGCGGCCAGTGATAGACCTCCTCCGATCTGACGGCGGAAATACTATTCCCGAAAAGGAGAATAATATTTCTCAAAACCCCCAGAAACTATCGTATTTTGCGTTCCGGTCCCTCTCCTCGCCTTCCTCCGGGGAAGGAAAAGAAACCTTCGCGACCAACCCTAATCCGTCCGATGCCGAAACCCTAATCCTAACCCTAATTGTGCAGGATGGGAGGAGAAGAGGCCCCTTCTCCCGGCGTGGGGGACGAGTTCGTGCTCCGCTCCGGGGTTCGGTCCGGGCTGAAGCGGGAGTTCGCCTTCGCCATCAAGTCCCAGGCGGGGTTCGGCGCCGTCGGTCGGACCCGTTCCGGCAAGATCAGCCGCGGGGCCTCCGTTCCCGAGTCGGGGTTCGGGAAAGAAGAGAGGAAGTTGTCGGAGAAGCGTGCCGGAGAAGTTATTGTTCCGGTGGAGGAGGTATCGTCGAAAGTCGTGGAAAGCGGAAATTTGGATTGTGATGCTAAATTGGGGTGTGAGAAAACCGTGGAAGAAAATATAGTGACCCTTGACCGGGTTGAAGAATGTGCGCCGGAAGTGGGATGTCATCTGATTCCGGTGAAGGACGGTTCAATTTTAGAGACCGAAGTTAATTTCGCGATGGATGGTGCCAATGCTGAAGGTGTAAATCTTATAAGGTCTGAATTGGAGAGCTCAAGCGAATAGCGGATGCCTTTAATCAGACCGTCTCGGGAATTTTCGAGGTCCTGTGCGAAAATCAACAATGAAATTCCTAAATTTGAAAAAAATTGTCCTCCTAATTTAAATAAATAAAAATTTACTAACTTAGTGCAATATCACTTAAATTTTTTTGTCCTCTTATCATTTTTTGAGACAAATTTATCAATGTTTATGTGCTATATTCTTAGCACTAATCTTCTTTGCAACCCAATAAACCCATATACATAAATATTTTTTGTCATCTTAGCACTAATATTCTTTGCAACCCAATAAATCCATATACATAAATATTTTTTTTCATCTTAGCACTAATATTCTTTGCAACCCAATAAATCCATATACATAAATATTTTTTGTCATCTTAACACTACTAATCTTCTTTGCAACCCAATAAATCCATATACATAAATATTTTTTGTCATCTTAACGCTACTAATCTTCTTTGCAATCCAATAAGTCCATATACATAAATCATTTTTTTGAGCTCCCCTCAAAATGAGGCTCGGAACAGGAGCTCACCCTGCTCCTACCATGGCCGGGCTTGCCTTTAATTATGGAGCTTGATTCGACGCTTACGAGTAGCAGCAGTTCGGAAGGGTCAGAGGGTATGAGAGACGTGAGGCTATCGTGCGTAATGGAAATGGTAGGTCGTTGATGATCATGTCGAAAAGCAATATGGAGTTAAAGATGTCGAAAAAGGTTGCACCAACAAAGTTGCCCACTAATGTCAGGGACCTGCTAGCTACGGGCTTGCTTGATGGAATGCCTGTCAGTTACAGATTTTCCACCAAAACGGTATGTTTGCTATAGTTAAAATATGTATTCCATTTTTGTACAAAGTATTGAAGTTCTAATATCGTTGGATTTAGGGGATGCTATCTTGCTAACATCCTAACTTGGTCAAGAACATTCTGCAAATTGCTTTGATAAAGATGGGAAATTCGATATATTTCTATGGAACATTCTAACCGAGCTACCCCAACTAGTTTGGGATTAAAGACTTTGTTGTGGTTATTACAGTAACTATTGTGGTAGTATAGATACATTATACATATTATGAAAATGTAAATTAGTTTGCTCAAGTTTCGATCTGTTTGTTAATTTGTCCTTGTTTACTAGCTCCACTTTGAATCTTCTAATAGCAGAAAGGGGTACTTGATGGAGTCATAAAAGATGGAAAGATTCTGTGTTCATGTTCAATTTGCAAAGGCACCAATGTGAGTTCCTTTTCATATTTTTTTCTTCAGTGGCTCAAATTAAGGTTGATTATCTAGTGGGAAGTTACATATTGAATGTTAAATATTGCGATGGCAGGCTGTTTCAGCATATCAATTTGAATTACATGCTGGTAGCAGTAAGAAGCATCCTTCTAACTACATTTTCTTGGAGAATGGGAGCTCCATTCGTGATGTTCTGAGAGCATGTACAAGTTCTCCTCTAGATATGTTGGAATCTACTATTATGAATGCAATTAGTTTGAAAAGAACTGGCGAGACTTATTCTTGTCAGCAGTGTAATGGTAAGTTGGTAAAAAAAACTCAGATTTTAGACATCGAAAAGTGTATATACATCAGTTTGGCATATATGCAGAGCCATTTCAACCATCACGCACTGGGAAGCTGTCATCATTGTGTGATTCTTGCTTGGTTGAGAGGCTAACCCCAGCACACAGAATCTTCTTCCATACCTCCTAAGAATACAAGGTGCGTCCTTCGTTCTACTTAAGTTTCTTTCCATTTTGCTTCTTGATAGTTAGTGAAAAACTCTTATATGCACTAGAATTACTTATTTTTATTTATTATTGTTTTAACTCTACTACTGTACTTTATACTTCTACAACATAGCCCTAACACTTCTTGTGATTATTGGCTTATGATCTTTCCTTTTGCGTGAAAAAGATTATTATGTTCTATGTAGTCATGGTAGAAATGTTGATGAGTGACCATTTGTTTAAAAAAATCTTGCTTTTTAATGAAGTTCATAATCAATGATGTTAGCTATTTTTATTGCTTTCTGGAATTTAATATGCAATTTTATTATAGAAAAAAAACTAAAGGTGGATTAGGTATAATATTTAGGGTTAATTGCAGTTTGCCCTTTGAATTATGTCTTGATATCACCTGACACTCCTGAACTTTCAAAGTTGACAGTTACTCCTCCTGAACTTTCGTTTTGTAATATTGTCCTCTGAACTTTAAAAATCCATTCTTTAACCCACATTTGTCGTTTTTTTGCAATTTTTTTCATTGTATCCCTAACACACTCCTAAACCTATATTTACGTGAAAGTCCGGATTGAAACAGAAGTCGGATTTGGTTGGACTTACTTAAATTCCAATCAATCTGACATTCGTTTCGATCCGGACTTTCACGTAAATATAGGTTTAGGAGTGTATTAGGGATACAACGATTTTTTTTTGCAAAAACTCCCAAAAAATGTGGGTTTAAATAATGAATTTTTAAAGTTTAGAAGGACAAAGTATTACAAAACGAAAGTTCAAGGGGTAACTGTCAACTTTTAAAGTTCAGGGATGCAAAGTGATATCAACGCATAGTTTCGGGGGGCAAACTAACCATAATATTTATATTATATTATAGGCTTCATAAATAGAAATTATCTATTTCGTTCTTCAGGTTGACCGAGTCAACTTTGGCTGCAAATTCTGTGGAACGCTTGTTGAAGAATAACTCATCACAGAAAAAGAGTGGCAGTGGAAGGGTGACTACTAAGTTGGTTTTTACCTTTTTCTTTTCTTTTCTAATTTAATCATTTGATTATCACTTTGGCAAAGTATCATTGTTATTTTCTTAAAACAACATATTAACTTGTATTCTTTGTTCTTTATAGGGATGTAGGGCTTCATAAGTTAGTGTTCATGAATGACACCTTACCTGATGGAACAGAAGTCGCATATTATGCTCGAGGAGAGGTACTACATGACACCGAGTGTATAAATTATTTTCTATACAAAATGATGTACAGATCCAACAAATGATCGTATAGTTGGTGTTTTTGAAACATAGACTATGCATCTAAATGCTTTTTTTTTTTAAAAATTGACAGCGATTGTTGGAGGGTTATATTAAAGGATATGGAATATTTTGTAGCTGCTGCAACACTGTGGTAAACTCTTCATTCTTTCGCAGTGGATGAGCTTTCTATACATAGACCATTGTTAACTTTAGATAGCTCCAGGTACTGAATTCTTAATTCCACAAGCAGGTCAGCCCCTCACAGTTTGAAGCACATGCAGGTTGGGCTAAAAGGCGCAAACCATGAGTGCTTGTTGGAAATTCCTTTTGGCTAATCTGTTGCCTTCGTAATTTACATATTCCCTGATAATAATATAATATGATTCCATTTTGCAGTTACCTGAATATTTACACTTCAAATGGTGTTTCACTTCACGAACTATCTGTTTCCTTATCTAAGGACAAAAAACTTACTGGCCGTGAAAGTGATGATCTTTGTAGAGAGTGTGGACGTTGTGGGGACCTCCTCCTGTGTGATCTATGCCCTAGGGCTTTTCATAAAGGTAAATGCTTATCTTTAAATATTTATTTTTTATATTGTTACGTTAATATGGCATTGTTGTCACAGCATCAAATTTAGGGGTGTGACTGACTACCTGGACCTCCTATGTGCATTTCTGTTAAATTCAGTACCCAGAAAATGCATTGCAACTACGTGTAGCTTTTGTTTTGTGTGGTATCTAATGAGTAAACAGAACGATGTGGTGAATTTTCATGGTTCTGTAGTTTCTCTGACACTCTTTATTGTAGAATGCGTGGGTTTGTCAGATGTTCCAACGGATGACTGGTACTGTCCATACTGTGAAAATATGCATCAAAGAGAAAGTTATGTAGCACACAATGAGAATGCGATTGCTGTCGGAAGGGTTGCAGGTGTTGATCCTATTGATCAGATATTGCAGAGGTGCATCCGTATTGTTCAAACGCCTGGGTCTGAAGCAAGTAGCTGTGTGCTGTGCAGGTGAGATCTATTATTCTGTTCTTCAGCTAAGGTATCAGGCAGTGATCTGACCTTGCTCTTAACATTGTACTGTATTGTACTAATAGCAGTACCTTGTCTTCTTTTTTCTTTAAAATATGAAGTTTGTAAAGCGTTTGGAATGTTTTGTTGAGAAAGCAATCCTTAATTTTGTTAGTGAAAGGACAATTTCCTAATGTTTTTTTCCTTCCGTTGATAATTTTGGCATTAGTGTCCTTTTAGCATGTTGATATTTTTAAAATAGTTGTGACATTTTTTGTCCTGATTTTATTTAGTTTGTCGTTGTGTATAAACCTTAACCATATTACATTTTTGATTGTTGGCTCCAATTAGAAGCTCCAATTATGTTGATAGTTACTGTGGAATTTTCTTTGATTTGTTGGATGTTAGTATCTATCATATGATTCATATCATTTCAGGCTGGTCAATCTTGTGAACGTAATTAGTGACCTCTGTTTGTTCGTACGAATCTTCGGTCTCTTCTACAGAATTAAAGTTCTTTCCTAGAGCTTAACTTCTGATCTCCAGCACTAAATCCTTTTTTTTCTTTCTTAGGGGGGAACTGACGGAAGGTTTGCCTGCATCCTTGAATGTGGACTCTTGACATTATGTTGTCTCACTTAGAAGTCTTCAGGTTATTTCAGAATCATTACAGAATCAGAACATTTTTTCCTTTCATTTTATGGGAATTTGAGAACACCTCTTGAATTCTTGCAACTAACGTCATTTTTCTGGAGATATATTGAGATTTTTTTTCTTTTGCAGTAAGTTTTTTTTGGTGTCATTGACTCAATATTTCATTGATGGGGGGGGACAAAGTCCGATTACGTCAAGATAAAGATAAAGACACAAAATGTCCGATTACATCAAGATCAAGATGAAGACACAAAATGTATATAAACCCAACAAATAAAATTTGTAGCAAGGTTGGTCCAGATGCTGCACAACAGGTTCATACTGTGGTGGAGAACATTGGATTAACCATGATCAGGTGCTTGTCTTCGTCGTCTAAAGAAGACATACCGAGATTAACATGTGTGGTAGAGTAGGTAAACATACGTTGATTGGTATCCAGGATCACGAAGAGCAGCCAAAGTGAGGTGTAGATCAGTAGAAGGTTGTTGCTTGGAAGTCATCTGATCAACAAAGACTCCTTTAGATTGAAGAAGCACATGTGTCATTAGAATGCAGTAAGCAAACTAAAAGGAACATCGACCCGATGTCATGAGATCGGATCAACACCTCTTCTCACAACATTGAAGCCCAAAACAACATGAAAACAAAACAGCAACAACGGCTAACTAGATAACGCTCCATAAGGCATGGGAAGAAGAAGAAACATGAGTTATTAACAAGTCCCGATCCAAAAGAACATGTTTACATGTTTGGATCACCGTTGTGTTTACATTTTTGGATCACCGTAATTATTTCTTAACATTTGAATCACTTTCAAATTTCTTCTTGTTATTTTCTTATGAGATAAAATTACCTAACTGTACTCGATGAAACCTTAAGAGTCTCTTCACATTATTGCCATCACCAAAGCTCCGTTAAGCAAAGTTGTCGTTTAAGTTATATATGAGTAAATTATGATATTACATAAAGTTGTAAATAATCACTGTGTTCAATCATTTGTAACGTTAGACCAGATAATTGAACATATATAGTGAAAACTAATCTATTCTTTTCAGGAATATCCTCAACCCAAACCCAAACAAACTTATAATTTAGTTTCAAAGTCTCACCTCAGACTTGTAAATTTTGATATGATTTCTGATAATTCCACGCAAATTCTCACTGTACCAATTACTACTGAAAATTGCTCATCCTATGCCCATGTCATTAACTTTTCAGTATTTTACTATTTAAGGAAATAAACCATAATCAAGAAACAATTATGCTTAGCTTGATTTGAACAGTAAACACTGCCACCGCCCCCACTACTTCACTCCTGCGCAGAACCACTCCACAGTCCACATCTACAAGCAAAAACAACCGAGACCATAAGGAACGTACTTCTCCACACTACTTCACAGCAGACAACTGAATCCATTTCACAACAAAGATTACATCCACTCACATGATCAAAGATAATAACATCATGATTCACTTCATATCCTTCTGGTCCTACCCATCTCCATGAAAACTTGGGTTCTTCTGAATTATGAGGTCAAAACTCACTTCATATGTAAAATAGAATCACATTATATTTTATCTTCAAAGGTAATGACCATACTTAGATGTGGATTGTTGCGATAATTAGACAATCTTTAAAACACACGTAAGGAAAATATTCTGAATATGACACTTGCTTATGACAAGACAATTCTACATGCCATTAATGTAATTTGGATTACCAATTTAATTTGAAGTGTCATGGCACCAAGACTACCAACAACCAGATGTGGTGTTGGGAGTTAGCGTAGATACCATCCGATCCTCACCATGCCACCTTTCCACCTCCACTACCTCCACTACCTTGCAAAAAGCAGTAGCTATGAAAATACTCACGAAAACACAGCCCATCCCTTCCCTAATACGCCTACTCTCCCTCTCTGAACACACTTCTAACTTTTTCTAGTTTCTGAAAGAATCTTTTAACTCTAGCTTATAACATTAACACATCTGCCAACTAGACCATCCCCACTTAAGTTGTGCTACCAACTTTTCAAATTTCAAATATATAAAAGCAGCATCATCAATCATGTTAATGTCAAGATGGATTCCCCTCCTGCCAACATTACTACTAGCACATCAAAAATATATTCGTCCTTATGGATCTCAGCCATTTGCATGGCACTGCTTTCCATCCTAGTGACTCTACTTTGCCTTCCAACCATTACTCCAACTACTCCTTCAAGTACTAATGCTTCTATGCTTGAGCCAATTGCTGGCTTTCTGAACAGGGTGGTGCACAAGAGTTTCTTGGGTGACCTTGGTTCCCTGTTTAGGCGAGCCTTCTCGAGGCAGCAACACCACCGTCATGGCCATTCCCACCACTGGAGAAGGCACAAGTATGACTGTGATGAGTCTAAATGGAAGCCCAAGATTGCATCCGATGAAAATGTGATGTTGACCTTAACTGTTGATCTCAAAGGATGCGGGCAATTCAACAGCGTACAGAAGGCGGTTGATGCAGTTCCCGATAATGGCCCTGGGAGGACGCTCATCGTTGTCGACTCTGGCATCTACAAGTTAGTGACTGTAACTTATATGCTCTGCTCTAGTGTTTAAATATAACTAGATGCTAAACTGTGGAGAAAATGAACTCATATAGGATGCCAATTTCAACTGTACTACCCGTACCATGGACTACTCAACTTAGTTCACTAGTCAGAACTCAGAATGTTACCCTAACTCTGTGACACTGAACAGGGAGAAAGTCTTGGTGAATGCTAACAAGGTGAACTTAACAATCAAAGGCCAAAGTTACCTGGACACAATTATCAGTTGGAACGACACCGCACAGAGCACGCAGGGGACAGCCCAAAGCTCCTCGATGTCCGTCTTAGCCGCAAACTTCATAGCACACAATATAAGCTTTGAGGCATGTTTTTTGTAGCTCATTATTTAAATGTTGCATGTTATAGCAGAAAATAACAGTGCTTCTACCAATAGGATAACGTATGTCCTTTTTGTGCTAACCAGAATACAACTCCACCTCCATCACCCGGTAATGACAGGCAAGCAGTGGCGATGAGAATTGCTGGAGACCAAGCAGCATTCTACAGATGTGGCTTCTATGGCGCACAAGACACACTTCTTGATGAGCGAGGAAGGCATTACTTCAGTGAGTGCTTCATCCAAGGATCCATAGATTTCATCTTCGGAAATGGTAGATCACTGTATGAGGTGTGATGTGAAAAACAAAGTAAAACAATTAGCTGCTACATCACAGATTCACAACTTTGCTAACCAAATTTTCATGTGCACAAGACTGTTTGCTAAATTCAATTGCACAAGCAGTGCCTGGAATTGCCGGGGGAATCAACGGAGCCATCACAGCGCATTATCGGCAAGCAAAGAGCGAAAAAACAGGCTTTGCTTTTCTGAATTGTGTAATCAATGGCACAGGGAAGGTGGTGCTTGGTCGTGCATGGGGTCCTTATGCGACAGTAGTTTTTTCAAAGACTAGCATGCCTGCCATTATTGCTCCAGAAGGATGGAACAATTGGAATGATCCTGAAAGAGAACGGTATATGTCTCATAACTGAATATCTGTTCACGCGAGCTACAGCTAGAGCTAGAGCATACTACTTCAAGGAACCACCCCCAGTTTTTGTAACAACTAAGAAAACATTAATGGCCGGTTCACTTACTAGTATTGTTTAGTGACAAATTATAAGAAAATCAACTAAACCACAATTGCAGCTTCATAGTAGTATTAACTTGCAACTAGATTGGTAAGATATCTATGTTTACTTTTTTTACGCCTTATTGTTCTGAAAACTCAAAGCTTCCCGGTTGCCTTTTTATTTAAATCCTACAAATATTTTAAGACTAGTAAATTACCAGACCACCACATGAACTACCTTTCGAAGAAGACCAATTGGTATAAGAATTGATTACCCGTCATAAAAACATGAAAATTTAAATACCTTAGGCCATCTTGAATATTTTAGCCTTTCATATTCTGCAGGACAGTCTTCTTTGGAGAGTACAGTTGCACAGGTCCAGGAGCAGATTATAGCAGTAGAGTTGCATATTCAAAGCAGTTGAATGAATGTCAGGCAGCACCATTCATGGATATATCTTACATTGAAGGAGATAGATGGGCAGTTCCAGTCACTGGAAGTCACTTTTCTGGTCCATGCAGTAACCATCGCCACAAAGAACTCATTGATACATATTAACTTACTTAGCGGGTACATGAAATACAAAATAATTTGGAAGGTAATGTTATATTATTGTGCAGAAACATAATAACACGGAGCATCAAATAAGTAGCCATTGTAGTTAAAAAAAGAAGAAGAATGTCCTTATAATAATCAGCAGCGCTAAAGAGGTTATTAATATTATCGTTAAATAGCAGTGCTAAAGAGGGTTAAGCATACAATGAACAGATCTCCAACTTCTCGTAAGATCTTTTTGTATTGAAAGTTACCTTACAAGTCATAAACATCATCCTTAAAGCAATATTCAAACCAAAAACCTCTCAAATAAATTACTTTGAAAAATTATTATCCTACAAAGGGTATGAAATCCTTGCAGTGAAAAAAATATATCTTCCACTCGATGAAATGATGTATTGGATGAGCTAAGGTTGGACGGATGTGCAATGCCTTAGAGTCGTTGATTCAAATCTTCAGAAGAGAAATGAGATTTTTGACACTGATAACTTGTCTCCAGACAAGATGAGAACCTCAGCGGTTGATCAAAGGTTGGCTGCTGGAACCATGCCCAGCGCCTTAAAAATGAAAGCATACGTGAATGCATCCTCTTGTAGCTTCTCAAACCTGTGTTGTAGTAAAATAAAAAAATTATTAAAAAATATAACCATGTCGAAGATGATCAATTCAAAGCCTATCTTATGGTTGGATAATCTAATTCTAAGAAGAGAAGGCGAGGACAAAGGGAACAGAATACATAAAGAGCCAGGATGGATCATAGGAGAAACTGTGGATCTACTTACACCTACATTTATGTTTTCAGAAGTAAAGACCACTCACACGCATATAAGATTAATGTCCAGATGCCTTACCTTCCTGATTTGGAGAAGTGCCCGGCGCCTAGTTCACATTTAAATAGAAGAATATTATCGTCTTTCTTCGCTTCCCTTAGCTTTGCCACAAATTTCGCAGGTTCAGAGTACAGAACACGGGGATCTAGAATGCATATGATAGTTAGGCAAAGCATGTATAATAATAAAAAAACGGTATCACATGCTCAAGTCAATAGTGAATACCATTTAGACCAGCTGTAACAAGAATATTAGGGTAGTTTTGTGCTTTTACCTGCAAAATTGAAACAGTATAATGGCATAATAGCAGGAATAGAATGCGAGGTACATTTAATAAACGATAAAAAAAGACGCTGTAAAGTTGTATCATGTAGATCAGAATGTAATCACAGGGGGCATAATGACTACCATTAGCCACCATTCTGTCCGAAAAGGAGCCAACCAAGATAATTACTTTTTTTATCGGTCCAACCTTGATAATTACTAACTGAAAGATAAATGGCAGAGCCATAAGAGTAGTGGCCTTGCGACAAAATGCACAAGGAAAGGTATATATGTCAGTAATAAATTAGAAGTAGCCACGATTCATGGGAAATACAAGTGTATGAATATTTTTCCTAGCTACTTCAAAAATGCACTATTTTAGTTGAAACTCAAAGTCGGGTTAAGATGGAAAATTATAAAACAAATCCAATTACTGCACATTGCACACAGAATAAATACAAGAATTGCTATCATGATAATTAGGGAAAGATCTTGTATTCTTAATAAATGAGTTATATGATTAGGTGAGATGCATAAACTAGCAAGTAGTGAAAATAATTACAACAATAACAAGAAGTGATGCATCTAAGAATACTTGTGCAAGCCATTTAGATCAAATTTACTTCTGAAAAATAATACAGTGGAATTAAAATTACAAAGATAAGCAAGAAAGAATTTTGTGAAACTAACATTATCCACGGGAGAGTAGGACTTCATGTAGAAATAGAATTCCTTCTTACGAGGATCACCCCATTCCTGTAACAAACAAATTTGGTGTAAGCAGTGGGTACAAGAAAAGAAAAATTAAAAACCAGAGTTGTGATGTCATCGTAGTTGTAAATGCAGTCAAATAATGAAGCACACTAAAAGGGGGAAAATGTACTTCTATAGAGTTTTATGAGACACAAGTTGTTGCTACAAGAGAACATTTCCACTCCAATGAAGACTCCACGAAAATCAGCCTCAAGGTAAGAAAAACACCAAGGTGAAGCATTTTAACAAGCAACAACTTAGGTCTTTCAGTTGAACTATAAAACACTAACATGACTCCAACCCGAGAAAATAAATGAGCCCACAACTCTACAGAAACAGGAGCCATTTCCCACCATGTGATACTTTGCAAGTTAAAAAGTACACCAAATGGGAGCCAATCAAGACTTACTAAAGGAATATTACGACATTCTTTTTCTTTAGGATGACAAGAAAATTCAAAAAGTCCATTTTTTCAGAACTCAAGAATGTCTACATAATTAAAAATTCTTTTTAGCATTTATTGTCCTAGTAATTTTAGCACTACAACATTAGAAATATAGCAAAATAATGAACAAGAATACCTCCCATTCTGCTGTGGTCAATGGAATAGTTGGATCTAGCATTGTTGTTAAAACATCAACAAATGGAACCCCAGCGACAGCCACCTTGAATAAATCTGGGCGCATGTTGAGAACTGCACCAATAAGCAAGCCTCCAGCACTCCTCCCCTCAATGCATAACTTCTCTTTGGTGCAATACTTGTTATGAATTAAATATTCAGCACAGGTGATAAAATCTGTGAAGGTATTTACTTTCTTCAAATACTTCCCATTTTCATACCACTGTCTTCCCATTTCACCGCCTCCTCGTACATGAGCTATGGCAAATATGATACCCCTATCTACTAGAGATAATCGTGATGCCTTGAAACTAGGATCTATGCATATCTGCAAAGTGAAAAGTTAATTACTTCAGTATGATGTATCACCAAATAAAAAGCAAGGCATTTCTTTAGTGCAACAGTTAATAACTATGGCATTATAATTAGTGAATCCTGGACACAGTTTAAATGATCTAATTACATGATGAGTTGATGACAGTAGCAAATTGACAGCATTGGTTACCTCGTAGGAGCCATAACCATAAAGAAGTACTGGATCAGAACCATCAAGTTTAACAAGGTTCTTATGGTAAAAGAGTGAAATTGGTACTTTCGTGCCATCTGAAGCAATAGCCCATTTTCGCTCGGTGACATAGTTTGAAGAATCAAAACCACCCAACACCTGAATGTTGTAAAATATTTTTTTAGTAATTAATAATACAACATATAAATAAACAAGGATTCAAATACCAGTAGGAAAATCTACATATTCACAGTCCCAATAGCACAAATCAGTTCATATCAAATAGAAAAGGATGATCTTTGATCATCTTTCGAAGTCAAAATGACAGATTTATGTAGTGTGTTTGATGTTTCATTGAATCCAACCTAAGTATGAAGACTACTCAAAATAGGTATTACACACCAAAGGTGGATAAAAGAACCAACTTCATATATAGATGTTTCTTTTTTCAAATCGTTACATTGACTCTACAAGACCTGAGGTTAGTTAAGTTGAACACCGGCCTAGGTAGACCTGAGGTTAGTTAAGTTGAACACCGGCCTAGGTAACAAAATTTTGATAATGTAGTGAGTCAATAATTATAAATAATAAAGCACAAACAAAAAATAAAGAAACCAACTTTATCTAATTTAATTTCAGTAAATGCGGCACCAATAGAAATTTCAGAGCACAAATAATATCAGTACACACACCATCGCCTATTAATAGTAACAAATTTTGATAACGTAGCAAGCCAATAACTGTAATAATAAAGCACAAACAACAAATAAAGAAACCAACTTTATCTAATTTAATTTCAGTATATGAGGCACCAATAGAAATTTCAGGGCACAAATAATATCAGTACATGTACCAACGCCTAGTAAATGACACAATCTTGGATAGTGTTGAATGGTAACAAAATGGGAGTGATTCAAAATAGTCTCTGATAAGGATCCCTTTCCCTACTGCGCCAACTTCAAAGGTGAATTACTGATAGGAGTACATAACAAGGGGCTGGCTGGATCCAACATATTTTCCAACATACTCAAAAATTTAACAAAGCTGGACTCACTGCACATGAAAATTGCAGAATCGGAGAAGGAACACAGATCACATTAAAAAGTTGAAAACTCCTTTTGGATTTCCAAGAAAGCAATCAACAGTCAAGAAAAGAATCAACAGTTGACGTTTGAAAGTAAACATAACAAGATTTTTGGAACTTTGAAGAATTTACAACTTTGTAGCTATAAAATGAAGATTTCTATAATAAATCACTAAATTGTAGATGTATCCCAGTTAAACATGTTCAGTTGTCTACGAAACATTTGACAATTGACAGTTGGAACACAGAAAGAGCAGCATAAATTTGTGAAAGAAAACAAGTAGATAACTTACTGTCTCGATCTTCTTCAAAACAGAAGATCCTGTGTTCATGTCATAATCATAAACAGATAATGGAGTTCTCATCGAGCTATAAGAGAACCGTAAAATGCATGAAAAATAATCTGACTCTTCATCATCCAAAGAATAAATCGGATCCAAGAAATCTATAGCCCGTCCACCTTGAAGGCATTCAATGGCATCACCTAAGGGTGGAAGGTTGTACACTGTTGCTTTAGGTAGACCACCTTCACGTTCGTATACAACAAGATGATCCTTGAAAAGCTGGACACCTTGAATCTTCACACTGTATAGTATGGATATGTTAGTGCAACATATGGAGAAGTTCAGATAACTCATTTTTCAGGAACTAGTACTGTAATTTAATTTTGAAAACAAAATATTTAAACACATAATGAAACCTGTGGAAGGCAAAAAGAGTCTATTCTTTTCAAAGCAAATTAATCCCGGAAAGAGGTACCTCTCTCTATGTGGGAGCAAGACTGTTGTGGCCGAGACATCGTCTATGGGACACACAAGTAATTCCGAGTTATAAATTTCACTACTTCTTCTTTGGATGAAGAAATGGTTTCCACGATGGCTGACCGACGTATCTATGCCGTCTAAACGTGGGGTTAAAGTGACCAGACCCTGTTCTTGTTTTGAAATATCCAAATAAAGCACAAATTGCGTAGTTTTGCTTGCAGAATGAACAAATAGATACTGCTTGCTCTCAGAAGCAATAAGGTCGAGAGAAAACATATCATCCTTTTCGTGATAGAGACATTGATCACTTGATTGATCTTGTCCTAATTTGTGTAACCATACCTGGAAAAGAAACAATGATTAGTAGAGAAACTACGAAATAGGTATCAATCAGTATGACATAACCATAATGACAAGGAAAACTTTAACACATCAAAGTTGACTTTCCCTTTTACACATGAAAGATGTTGTTTAAGTGGTCATTTCTGATCTTTAGGGTAATTAAATCATAAAAGGACACTGAACCAAATAAAGTAAACTAAAATAGATATCCAGCAAAAGGTAAATTAAAATGAGTCAAGACTATGGGCTAAAATTATACCAATGGTGCAAGTCATGTTGTTATAGTGGCCTAATCTATATATTTTCCTTAAATTTTCCTCCAGTAAGCTAAAAGTTGAAGCACAACGTGAACACGAAAGATGTGTTGCATGATGCTCTGTATATATTGTTGAACGTCGACAAACCTTATCAGGTCTAAGAATCTCATCCATCGTGATGTAAACCAGTCCTTGATTTCCTGCCCACTCAAGACAGGATGTCAGACCCACTAGAGGAGTCCCAACAGGATTTCCAGTTTCAGCATCAATGACCCTGACAGTATAGATTTCATCACCTTTGGTATCTTCCGCATATGCTAGCAGCTTGTTGTCAGGACTCACCTGAAAAGGTAACAACATTTGAAGAAGAAAAACATTTTATCAGCAAAATGATTGTCAAAAACGAATGGATTGTACCTTGAAGGCACCAATGCTATAGTAACTTTTATCTTTGGCCATCACATTCTCATCGAGAATAACATGCTCAGCAGGGCTATCGGGTCCAGTAGGCATGACATCATGCACCGATGGAGGTGCCTCTTCATTAGCAACATGCCGTCTGCAATGCTGAACATATTCCTTTCCCTGCAGATGTTTCCTGTAATAGTAATAGGACCCTTTCCTCACAGGGGCTGAAATGTCATCCTGTTTGATTCTTCCTTTGATCTCAGCAAACAGTTTTTCCTCAAATTGCTTTGTATCTACAATCGGAACGAAAAAAGAGATTAAAAATAATTCCCTAAATACTACGCATAGCTTCCTCATAGGGCCCACCAGATCAAGTCTTTCCTCGAACAACTCCAATCCCGAATCCAAAACAACTACCCTTCCAAATTGAAATTGATGGAAATGTTGGGGAACAAACGGTTATACACTTATCTCGTGTTTGAATGCATCCTCTGCAAAATTTTATACACCGCCTCCTTGTAGGATAGAATCAACTGTCCACCGCTAAAATCAAACCTTTCCTTAAACAACTCCAATCCCAAATCCAACACGAATTCATATATTCTGTAAAGCCAAACCTTTCCGCTTAACCTAAAAAAATCAATTTCGGTAAAATCACACTCAAATCGTGTCACCATCTCACATCCAAATGCGCTATCTCGGCCTAAATTTACAAAACACTTGAAACCAAATCTTTCCACAAACAACTCCAATGCCAAATTCAACACAAAGGTAATGGAAATGTGGGGGGACGAATGGATAATTGTGTGAGGACGCATTCAAATTGTGTCACTTATCTCGTGTTCGAATGCAGCATCTCCGCAAAATTTTATACACCGCTGCTTCCTTATAGGATAGAATCAACCGATCCACCACAAAAAATAAAACCTTTCCACAACAAACTCCAATCCCAAATCCAATTCGTATATTCTGCAAAGTCAAACCCTTCCACATAACCTAAAAACGTTTCGTATTTTCCATAAAGTCGCATCCAAATCGTGTCAATAATCAATATCTCGGCCTAAATTTACAAATTTCCTTAAAATCCAAATTACCCCCAAATAACTCAACTCCCGAATCAAACCTGACATGACGTGGGCGGTGTAGTCGTTCTCGTCGCGGAGGTAGGCGAGGACGTCGGGGTTGGAGCGGGAGTCGTCACGAAGCCAGTAGTGGTGGTCGACCCTGACGTCGCCGAACATCTCCATCTCGTGCCTCACCGTCTTCACCACCGGCGGCGCCCTCATGGCGGCGGCTGGGGTTAGGGTTAGCGTTCGGGAAGACGAGGCTCGACGTAGGAGAGAAAATAGGAGTTGGTTGGGAATGCCGGATCTTAAGCTGAACATCAGAGGATACGTGGGAAATGACTCTGGGAAATTTCACTTTGATCCCTTGAATGTAGGGGTGCACATAGGTTGGGTTCAACTCGAAATCCAACCCGAACCTGACTGGTCGGGTCGGGTTGGGGAGGGGGTCGGGTTGGGTTGGGAAAATCAAAAACCCGAATTTTCGGGTCGGGTTCGGGTTGAGGGGGTCGGGTTGACCCAACCCAACCCGAACCCGATTTTTATTTTTATTTAATTTTTTTTATTTTTTTATTTTTTCCCAAATAAACTGGTCGACCGAACATCACTCGGTCGACCGTTTTCAACTTGAAAATTTAGGGTGTTCAAGCCACCGGTCGACCGTTTAAGCACCGGTCGACCGAACCCGACCAAGTTTGGGAGAAAATTTCCGAATTCGGGTTCAACCCGATCCAACCCGACCCAACCCGAAAATTTCGGGTCTGGTTGGGTTGAACCTAAACCGGTTCGAGTTTGGGTTGGGTTGGGTTTTTTTGGGTCGGGTTGAGGTCCAAACCTGACCCAACCCGACCGATGTGCACCCCTACTTAAATGTACTTATCATTTTGCACTCCGATTACTTCAACAAAAACCACATCTCTAGTTAATTTACGGTTAAAATTGTCTCATTAGTTTAACAAAAAGAAATATTTACTAATATCTTTCAACAAAACTCAAATTACACCTTTCCTGTAAATTTGCAACGACTTTTATGCTTTGGTTTTCTACTCACATGATTAATATTACTGAATGATGCTAACTTCTTTTGACTTACCTTAGACAATGCGCATTTCTAATATTGTTTGGTTTGATCATTCCTCAATTTCCATTTTACTGAAACATCTCACATACATGAATATGTTGTGCATATGATTGAATCACATATGAGTGAGTCATCGAAACCTCCAGAGAAGGATTAAAATCCCGATCGAGATAGGATGTTTCGTTGGGGATGGGGACAATATCAAAGTGTGGTTTAGTGGCTAAGATGAGGTCAGAAACCCTAGACACGAAGAAGTTGGAAGGCTGGGGTTTGGGGTGTTTCTTGAGGAAGAAGTGGTGGTTCATGATGACCAAATCGGCGAGGGAGGTGGAGAAGTCGGTTTGTACGGCGAGGGGGAAGTCGAAGATTATGTTGTGTAATTATTTATAGGTGGATTGCAAATTTATAGGAAAGGGGTAATTTGTGTTTTACTGAAAGATGATTGGTAAATATGTCTTTTTATCATACTAACGGTACAATTTTTATGGCACAGAGGGGTGATTTTTGATGAACTAATAGATTTGAGGATGGTAAATTGATGACATCAACATTTCAGGGGTGCAAAGTGACACATTGGTACATTTGAGGGATGTAAAGTTAAATTTCCCAAATTAGTAACAACTTCAAGCTTTTGGCTCACCTTTTTTATAATTGTTTGACATATTCGTATAAATGGTATCTTCCTTGAAATAACGAGGTACAACCCAAAATTTGGTAAAGTATTGCAAATCAGTTTGGGGATGTAATTCCCTTACAAGACAAGCAGATTGTCAGAAACTCTGGTTCCAGTTCGAACTCGATTCGAACGGGCGAGTTGGACTTCAAAAAAGCTTGACTCATTTTTCGCTCAAAAGTGATCAAATTAGCTTAAAATGAAGAAATTTCATAACTTGAAATTTTAAACGAGCTGGTTCAACCTTGAAAAATCTCAAGTTTAGTTCGAATGCTCGAGTCAAAATTTATTTGATTATTTTTATACATATATAAATATATATAACAATATAATATAGTAATACTCAAGACTCAAAAAATTAGCTTGATTCCATTTACTATAATATCTTCATTTTGATATGCATGAAATTGGAAAATAAAAATTAGAAGAGAAAATAGAAGGGAGAGAGAGAGAGAAAGAGAGACGTGAGGAAAAAGAAGATAAGGAGGTCATCGTCGTCGCCATGGCTCCCGAGTCATTGGATAGCCATCGTGGTGGTTTTCATCATCGTTGAGTTCAAAATCATTCTTATTGTCGTCTTTAGGTTTGTTGTTGGGGTTTTGGTCTTCTATGTGATGTGAGGTATGCAAGAATCTACCACAAATAAAGAAAGGTTTTTTGCTGTCGTGCACCTCCCAAGAGACGTAATTGGTGATATGCACCCGATTTTTTACTATCGTCTCAAGTGCACCTGCGAGTCGATAATAATTGCGCACATACACCTCCACCGTAAGTGTATCCCACCATACACAGATGTCGCAAGCCTTCCGTCAACGGTCGTTCGTTGTTTGTCAGTACGGTATCAGTTGTTACATTGATTTGTTTGAGTTAGTTTTGTTATCGACTAACCTTAATCGCGACTTGACTTGACCAGACCTGGACGAACCCAATCAAAATACACCCATAACCTGGACGAACCCAATCAAAATAGATCAGCTAGATGACCAATTAGTCATCCAATTCCAAACTCGACCCAACCCCAAATCTTTCGAATCCCTAACCCTTTCCCCCAATTTCCCCAAACCCTAACCTAATTCTCCAAATTGGAGGCCGACACAACCCAACTTGCAGACAAGGAAGATCATTACATAGCTAACGTGAGTGATCGAGATCCAAATCAGACGATGGTACACACAAGAAGCGGTTTGGTGGGGAAACGATGACAATGAGTTGATTTGTCTCAAATTTGATTTCATCTTCCCTTTATTTGTCTATGTAGGATTGTTCCACCGTTTGCAAGTTTTGTTATGTTATATTATGTTGACAACAGTAGATGAGTTAAGAATATAGTTGTTTCATCATGAAAGAATATAGTTCTCCCGGGAGTTTATGTTATGTTATATTTTGCTATGTTGATTGTGGTAGATGGGTTAACAATATATAGTTGTTTCATCATGAAATAATATGGTTCTCTTGGTAGGTTATGTTATGTTTGTTTTCAGAGTTTATTTGTTGTATGTTTATGTGTTTCTTCCTGTGCATGTTGCTCTTTGAATCCAGTGTGTCTGATTTGGGTGGTAGTTGGAGGATTAGGTTGCATTGTGGTGGTAGATGGGTTAAAAGTAAGGGTCGGGATAAGGTTGTGGGTTTTAAGAGGTAGTTTCTGAAGGGAATGTGTTCTAAAAGTTTTACTTTTAAATGTCAATTATTATGAATTGAATGAGAAATCATTTTGTTCCTTGTTTTATGTTATTCGTGTTTTGGAAGTGTTAAGGAAGAGGCTCTTGGTCCTTAACTGTAGAGCTCTAAAAGATATTGGTTTACATAAAACAAAAGATATTCGCAATCATGGTAATTAGCATGAGACATTAATTACCGAGTTAAGATTGTAGTGTTGGTCATAGATCATTGTAGCTCTACAAGTGAATGACAACACAGGTACACGAAAGAGGAAAATAGTACTTTTGCATACCGAATTGACCTAACAAGTAAAATATTATAGGAATGTGTTTCTGTGTCATTAATATTTTACTGTGTCCTTGGTCCTTTGATATGAGACTTATATCCGATCGCTTAAGGAGTTCTTAATTAGACTAGTGTCTTGAGCTATCTATAAGTGTAGTGTAAAGGCATTAGTTGGTTAAGTATAACTTACGTTGGAGAAGATAGTTAGTCAAAAGATTATCATTGCCCCTCTTAATTGAGTGATGATATTAGTGGGCCTCTTGATAAAGCAAAGTTATAATGTGCACAATGTGATTTGAGTTAAGTCACATATTTATAACTAGCTTAAAGAGATCAAGAAATGAATACTAATACAAAGATGACACAATACTACTTTGTGTGTATTCTTAATATCATGAGGCAAGGGACGAACACAAGTGGTGCACTCCATCACTAAATGGATCGGGTTTTGGTTCGAGTGGAATTAAAACATCTAACTAATTGGGAGCTATAATGTGTAGCTAGATACCGCTTATAGCTTGTGATATTAAGTTCTTAATATCACTGTCAACTTAGTTTAGATCCTCCCATAGGTCACACCACAAAACTGGGAAACAAGAAATGGGGATTTTGAGTTCATAAGATGTGTCGGGTTTCATGTAGAAAATATGACACATGGGGTGAACAAGCAAAATCAAAATTAAGTTGTGATTAATAACATAATTAGAATCTAAATTAAATTCATATGTGATGTAAATATTATGGGGTGTAATGATTGATCATTACATAGGATAATATGTTACATAAGTTGTGAATTTACTACTAATCCCGAAATGTCAAAATTTGTAGGGGTAAAACCGAAATTTGACAAGTCTGCAGAATAGTGCTCCAACGGTCGACCGGTTAGCAGTAAACGGTCGACCGATCGGTCACAGTCGACCGGACATGTCTCGACCGATAACAGGGAATTTTCATCTGTTCGAACGGTCGACCGAATGTAATCGGTCAGTCGACCAAACATAGCGATGAAATAATTCCTGTTACGAACGGTCGACCGAGTTATTGAACGGTCGCCCGAAACCAGGTTCGAGCGGTCGACCGAACCTCCAAACGGTCGACCGGTCCAGACGGTTAATGCAGAATTAATTTAAGAATTAATTAGATCATGCATGGAATTGGTCCATAATTGATTTAATTCGTGGCTAATATTATTTATTATTAAATAATGGATGGTTAGATGGAATTTTGCATGAAATCATGGGCAAGAGGTTGCACATGAATAGGTAATTTGGAGAGAACTTATAAATACAAGTTTATCTCATTACCTCCTTAATTTTTCATTCATTATTTTCTTATGCAAAATTCTCTCTCCATAATTCTCCACGAAAATTCCTTAATTCTTAAAGTTTAGTTTTAGTTCTTAAGAGATCATCTTCTCAAGAGAATTAAAAAGGGGTTAGTAATTAGATTCTAAACCCTATCGGAGATTGAGAGACTAGCTTCCCTCTCTCCGATCTTGTTTAGAGTTTGGTGAATACTCGGAGGCATCCGGCGCAGCGAGGAGTATCCCCAACGTCTCCGAATCTTCAAGAAGTTTTAGAGAACTTCTAGGTATGAATTTCGGAGCCCATATTTGTTTTAATAAAGTTTTGAAACCAGTTATTGAAACAAATTGATGCATGCATGAAATAAATCATAGAAAATTGTAAATTGATCCTTATTGTGCATAAAAATTTCGAAAATAAATATGTACAATTAAACATAAAATCCAGCATTGGTATCGGAGCTTAGGGTTCAATTTTCTTATGATTTGAGGTTGTAAACAAATTTAGTTTATCATCTAGGATTTAAACAATTCGTTTTACCGGTTTTTTCGGTCCTTAAATGTTTTGTTGAAATAATTCTTTGTAATAATTCGTTTTAAATGTTTTAAGTGGTTTAAAACATGTCATGTAATTATTAGAATTATGATTTAGACATAAGTCTAACTTGCAATAATTTCGTTTTAAGTATAAACGATTATTTTGTAACAGAATCAACAAAACCGAAAAACTGCAGTTCATCTTTCCTTTTAGGAAATTGGATGGACAGCGGTTCAAAATTATTTTTGAACTATGGATGGATGAAAAACGTTTTTAATGGATTTCAAAATGTTTTTCAAAGAATTGTTTGAGATTCTAGATGATTGATAAACTAGATTGCATAGTTTATAGCGATATTGCGTGCATGGATGCTCGAGTTGTCTTTGCAGGAATTGTGGGTTTATATGTTCCAAATCGGCAATTATGAATGTATGTAATCATTATTATACATGTGCTTATGGATGTAAAAGCCAAAATTCTCTTTCTTTCCGTCTTTTAGATAGTTGCACTTGCATATGAGAGGGTTTTACATAGGACTTGCACTAGTCGGTTTTTATCAAATGTGAGGAGCATGTTTATTTTTCTGTAAAATCTACATCTCCGGTGCAAGAGGAAGTCGCCGCTGTAGCGCATCGATCGAGGATCGAAGATCAGGGATCGAGGATCGAGAATCGAAGGGAACATATAAACTCATACGATGTGGATTGTGTGAATGTTTAATTTCTGTTTTTATCTTGCTATGCATGTGATGAATGTGTTGAATGTTAGGATGTGTGTGATTAATAATATGCATGATAACCTAAAATTCTGAATCACATGTTAAATTATCCAACAAAAATTAAGAATAGTTTTCCTTCTTATTTCATCCACTAGCAGCCATTGATCGAGGGATACTCTGCTCGCCCTTAGCGGGAGATAGCTCCCTCCATCTTTGGGAATAGTAAGAGATATAAAGGTTGTCTGTTGTTGTGCCACAATTAAATATATGAGGTGTGTTTCACCCTAGTGAACCCCAAGTATGTTTAGTTGTGAATACAATGGATAAACGTATCTCGTATCAAATGAAAATAAGTTTTCTTAACATTACCTAGAGCCCTCGCTCGGTTTTGGGAAAAAGTTTTTCTTACGAGGATAGGTCGTATTCCCTCATAATTAAAACGACAAGAGTCACAAGAGTTTGAAGATGCTAATGTTGCTAGAATTCAAAAAGGTTGTGATTAGAAAATGTTTTCTTACCTTGATATTGTAATGTATTCGATAGCCCTTAGCTAGTCTATATTACAATTGATGGGATCTTGGATTGTTGCATTTATGGGCAAAATTTTATTTGCAACATTTACATTTATATTCGATATATGTATGCATGTGTATTAAAACATAAAATTGGCATTAAAACCTGTATGATTTATTTTGTAGAAAAATGTCGAACATCCAACCTATCGTACGATCCATGATAGAAAAACATCCTTTGCAAAATGATGGCCAAACTTCATGAAATGGCAACTCAATCTTAATATCGTGTTGAGGTTTGAAAAACTATCTCATATTTTGGATGGTGAAATCCCAAAATTGAATGAGAAGACAACCGGTAATGAGAAAGAGGCGATAGCCAAGTGGGAAGACCAAGAGAACCAAGTTCACGGTCTAATGTTGGCATCCATGGGTGACTCGCTTCAAGCGAAATACTTGGATTCAAAACCCAAGAAGACCATGGAAGCTTTAACAAAGATGTTCATGGATAGTGCCCGAAAGGAGCGCTATAAGACCACCATCGCACTCACAAGGTGCCATATGGCGGAGGGAACATCGGTGTCCATGCATTTTCTCACGACGCAAGGATACCTTGAGAAATTGTCGAAGCTCTCTTCTCCAATGCCTAAGGACATTGCCGAAGATCTGATTCTTGGCTCTCTAGCCCCGTCCTTCAAGGACTTTGTGATGCACTATCATGTGCGTAAAAAAGGGTGAGTCTTGAGGAGCTTCACAACGCTCTCAAAACGGCAGAAGTTGACATGGGCAAGGGTTGGGACAATCACGTCCTAGCCGTCCATGAGAGGAGCAAAAAGATCAACAAAGGTAAAGGCAAATTTACCAAAAATACATCAATCAAGAGCAAGGGAGTAGGAGGTGCTCATGGGAGTGCCTCAAGGGGGAAATCTTTCAAATCTCCAACTCCCAACACGGAATGCTTTCACTGCAGTGAAAAGGGACACATCCGACCTAATTGCCCCAAATACAAGGAAGACCTTGAAAATGGGATGATTGAACGTAGGCGCCCAAGAAACGCCATAGGTATGTTTGTTATTGAGATAAATTTAATCACCTCTATCCTTGATTTGGTAATGGGTTACCAGATCTTGTGCTCACATAATTTTCATGTGCAGCTATTGAAGGATAGGAAGGAACTCGTGAAGAACGAGATGATATTGAAGATTGGAAATAGTACAAGCATCACTGCGATTGTACAAAATTTTATGGAACTTCAATAGTCTAGTGATTTAAATTTATGCTTTGAAGAATGTTTATTATGTGCCTTCGATTAGCAAGAACATTTCTGTATCAAGTTTTAGATATGGATAAATTTTAATTCTTGCTTGTCTATATCGAAGAATGAAATTCTCTACGCAAATACATTTGTATGGAATGACTTCTATTTGCTTGAAATAAATAATAAACAAAAAATAACAAAAAGAACTAAGATAACTCACGTGAATGATACAATCTTGTAGCACTATCGGATTGGTCAAATAAATGACCAAGAGACCTTTCAAGAAGAAAGGAACGAAAACGAATAACTAATTGGATATGATACATTCTAATGTATGTGGTCCGATAAGTACAAGTGCAAGGGACGTTTAAGGTACTTCATTTTGTTCACGGACAACTATAGTCATTATGGCTATATTTGTCTAATGGGAAGCAAAAGTGAATTCTTTGACAAGTTCAAGGAATTCGAGGATGAAGTAGTGAACTGACTCAACAAGAATATCGAGTCTCTATGAAAGGTTCGTAGGGGTGAGTGCTTAGGATACCTAATTTGACTTATTCCTAAAGTAAGAACATGATATTGCTCGACATGGTTCGATCAATAATAAGTCAATCTAAATTGCCTATTTACTTTTGGAATTATGCACTATAAATAATGACAAACTCACTAAATAATGTTCCATCCAAATCCGTGGAGAAAATGTCTTGTGAGCTATGGAGTTGAAAGACACCTAAGCTCGACTTTCTCAAGATTTGGGGTTGTGAGGTATACATCAAGAAATTGATGTCAACCAAGCTTCAACCAAAAGTGGATAAGTGCTTCTTTATAGGTTGTCCTCGTATGATAAGAGGATACTACTTTTAGTGTATCACCTCCAATCGAAAGATTGTAGAGAGAGATATGGTTTTTCTTGAATCTCTGGAAAAGAGAGAAAAGTAGAGAGAGTAGAGTTGAGCTTGAGGAAACTCAAGATACTCTACAAGATCATGATGTGAATGTTGCATTCAAAATCATGAAGGCCCAACCGAGATTCATTTGGTTAGTGGGAGCATGAGCGAGAGATCCTTACAAGAAATTGTGAGAGAATCTCAATCATCCTCACCTAGTGTGCGTTCGAGAGTCGAACATGAACCTATTCCTCAAGCAATTGTGGAAGAAGTTCGAGAGACACGAGAGGAACCAAAAGAACTAAGAAGGTCAATGAGGGAAAGGAAGAAACCCAATAAGTATGTGGGACTTCATGAGATCATGGTACTAAATACCAAAGATCCCTCGACCTTCCAAGAAGCAATGGAAAGAAAAGACTCCAAACTATGGTTAAAAGCCATGGAATCCGAAGTAGAATCCATGTATAGTAATCAAGTATGGAACTTGATCTACCTTCCTCAAGAGAAAATATCATTTTGTATGAATGAGCTTTTAGGAGGAAGATAGACATGGATAGTAACTTGACAACCTACAAAGCAATGCTTGTAGCAAAAGTTATACTCAAATTCAAGAAATTGACTTTGATGAAATTTTTGAGAAGTTGCCATATTAAAATTTATTCGGATTATGCTCACTATTACCGCATTTCACAACTGTGGGATATGGAAGATGGATATCAAAATGGCGTTCCTTAAACAGGAACTTGGAGGAGGATATGTACATGGTACAACCTCAAGGTTTTGATGATCCAAATAATAGCGAGAAGAAATGCAAGTTTCGAGAATCCATTTATGGATTGAAACAAGCATCGTGGAGTTGGAACAAACGCTTTGACGAAGAGGTGAAAAAGATTCACTTCATTCAAAGTAAAGGAAACCTTGTATATACAAGGAGATTAGTGGGATCCATGTAGTACTTCTGATCTTATATGTTGATGACATATTGCTCATGAGCGATCATATACCTTAGCATTAGCAAACGAGAAATTTCATTGAAATCGGCATTCTCAATGAAAAGAAAAGGATGAGGCTCAACACATCTTGAGAATCAAGATACATTGAGATTCATCCCGTAGACTCATTGGCTTCAGTCAACGTGCATACATTGACAAGGTCTTGGAAATGTTCAGGGTGAACAATTTCGATATGGACAATGTGCCAATAAGTATGAGTATAGGTGTGCAACTCAAGAAGTCTCAACGTGCTCAATCACGCAAAGACTTGGGGTACATGAAGGTATCCCTTATGCTTCGGCAAAAGGAAGGACCATGTACACGATGACTTGCACAAGACTCAATATCTCGTATGCTCTATTCGTGACAAGAGGTCACCAATCCAACACAAGTCCTAATCGTAGGATTGCGGTCAAGAATATTCTGAAGTACCTTAACCGGACTAAAGATAAGGTTCTTGTTTATGGAAGACAAAAGGGAAAATAGCCGAGGGCTATTTTTGATGCAATTCTTATAGGAATTCTAGACAATAAGTGGTTGGAGTGATGATGCGTCATCATTATCGAAGGTGGAGGTATGAGCTAGTGTAGTTAGGAGTAATATCACTACAGCTAACTCAACCACCAACGAAAGACAAAATAAATAAATAGGTGGACACAACAGTGGCACAACTGATCCATTCAACAAACCTTCATACCAAGCTAAGAGACGAAATATATTTCGAGTCCATGGATCCGAGGATCCATGTGGATTGGCTTGATAGGTGATTTGGGAAGGTTACCCTAGTTATTGATGTTTTATACATTGAGAATGTATGTGAAAGAAAACGTTGATAATAAGTGGGAGATTGAAGGGAATGTGTTCTAAAACTTTTACTTTTAAATGTCAATTATTATGAATTGAATGAGAAATCATTTTGTTCCTTGTTTATGTTATTCGTGTTTTGGAAGTGTTAAGGAAGAGGCTCTTGGTCCTTAACCGTAGAGCTCTAAAAGATATTGGTTTACATAAAACAAAAGATATTCGCAATCATGGTAATTAGCATGAGACATTAATTACCGAGTTAAGATTGTAGTGTTGGTCATAGATCATTGTAGCTCTACAAGTGAGTGACAACAATGGTACAAAAAAGAGGAAAATAGTACTTTTGCATACCGAATTGACCTAACAAGTAAAATATTATAGGAATGTGTTTCTGTGTCATTAATATTTTACTGTGTCCTTGGTCCTTTGATATGAGACTTATATCCGATCGCTTAAGGAGTTCTTAATTAGACTAGTGTCTTGAGCTATCTATAAGTGTAGTGTAAAGGCATTAGTTGGTTAAGTATAACTTACGTTGGAGAAGATAGTTAGTCAAAAGATTATCATTGCCCCTCTTAATTGAGTGATGATATTAGTGGGCCTCTTGATAAAGCAAAGTTATAATGTGCACAATGTGATTTGAGTTAAGTCACATATTTATAACTAGCTTAAAGAGATCAAGAAATGAATACTAATACAAAGATGACACAATACTACTTTGTGTGTATTCTTAATATCATGAGGCAAGGGACGGACACAAGTGGTGCACTCCATCACTAAATGGATCGGGTTTTGGTTCGAGTGGAATTAAAACATCTAACTAATTGGGAGCTATAATGTGTAGCTAGATACCGCTTATAGCTTGTGATATTAAGTTCTTAATATCACTGTCAACTTAGTTTAGATCCTCCCATAGGTCACACCACAAAACTGGGAAACAAGAAATGGGGATTTTGAGTTCATAAGATGTGTCGGGTTTCATGTAGAAAATATGACACATGGGGTGAACAAGCAAAATCAAAATTAAGTTGTGATTAATAACATAATTAGAATCTAAATTAAATTCATATGTGATGTAAATATTATGGGGTGTAATGATTGATCATTACATAGGATAATATGTTACATAAGTTGTGAATTTACTACTAATCCCGAAATGTCAAATTTTGTAGGGGTAAAACCGAAATTTGACAAGTCTGCAGAACAGTGCTCCAACGGTCGACCGGTTAGCAGTAAACGGTCGACCGATCGGGCACAGTCGACCGGACATGTCTCGACCGATAACAGGGAATTTTCATATGTTCGAACGGTCGACCGAATGTAATCGGTCGGTCGACCGAACATAGCGATGGAATAATTCCTGTTACGAACGGTCGACCGAATTATTGAACGGTCGCCCGAAACCAGGTTCGAGCGGTCGACCGAACCTCCAAACGGTCGACCGGTCCAGACGGTTAATGCAGAATTAATTTAAGAATTAATTAGATCATGCATGGAATTGGTCCATAATTGATTTAATTCGTGGCTAATATTATTTATTATTAAATAATGGATGGTTAGATGGAATTTTGCATGAAATCATGGGCAAAAGGTTGCACATGAATAGGTAATTTGGAGAGAACTTATAAATACAAGTTTATCTCATTACCTCCTTAATTTTTCATTCATTATTTTCTTATGCAAAATTCTCTCTCCATAATTCTCCACGAAAATTCCTTAATTCTTAAAGTTTAGTTTTAGTTCTTAAGAGATCATCTTCTCAAGAGAATTAAAGAGGGGTTAGTAATTAGATTCTAAACCCTATCGGAGATTGAGAGACTAGTTTCCCTCTCTCCGATCTTGTTTAGAGTTTGGTGAATACTCGGAGGCATCCGGCGCAGCGAGGAGTATCCCCAACGTCTCCGAATCTTCAAGAAGCTTTAGAGAACTTCTAGGTATGAATTTCGGAGCCCATATTTGTTTTAATAAAGTTTTGAAACCAGTTATTGAAACAAATTGATGCATGCATGAAATAAATCATAGAAAATTGTAAATTGATCCTTATTGTGCATAAAAATTTCGAAAATAAATATGTACAATTAAACATGAAATCGTGCAATTTCAATGGTGGTGGTTGAGGAAATTACTATTTCTGTAGTAAAGAACTGGATCTTCACTGTAATGTGTGGGAATATTATATGGGCCCTTGGTTTACTAGGGAAGTATATGCTTGAGCTTATGAGGTAGGTATTTATCCAATGCCAGATAAGTCAGAGTGTCAACAAGTACAAGGTTTTAGCATAATGACTTCATCAATGAAGAGACAACCAGACATACCAAAGCAGAATAGATACAAATGACCAATGGACCTAAGTTGCACTAGAAGACTCAAGAAATGCACTAGGTGTGGACTGTTGGGTCACCATGCTAGGAGATGCAAGGAACCAATAGGATCTCAATCTCAAGATGAAGAGGCAGCAAGGTTCAATACTTACAAGTCATTTTGTAAAACCTTTTTGTTTTTCCATATTAAGTAATTGAGCCCTAAAGGTTATTCTTGTTAAATTTGCAAAAGTAGCAGACGTAGAAAGAGGAGGAGAAGAGGTGGGCAAGCTGAGGCAAGAGGAGGATAAAATTTGCACAATAGTTAAACCAAACTTCACCATTAACATTTCTTCAACCCAAACATACACAAAACCAACATTAGGCAACTAAGTTTAGCCAACATAAGCTTAACAAAATTACCAAAACATATAGTCAACATAAGCTTTACAAAAAACTTTTCAGTCAAAACATACAATCAACATAAGCTTAACAAAGACACCAAAACATACAATAAACCTTAACCAAAACATACACCATATAATCAACACATTCAACATAACAACGCTACACCCCTTCCACAACTCCTAAATCAGCCACTTCAGAATGAGCCCAATCACCACGAAGGCACAAATGTTGATCACCATGTCCACCTTGTTCATGAAAATCTTGCATTCAGCCACAAATTGTTTGAGGTTACGAATTGAGAACCTCATCTCTAGCAAGAGAAGACCGTTCTCCCCCCCCCCCCCCCCCCCCAAGATGCTTCAAATCTTTGACCTTCCTGTCTAGCTTAGCATACTTCTCTAACATTATCTCGTGGAATCTCTCAACATGCAACATCACATCAACCACAACAACTTCATTCTCATCTATCCACTGGAAAAACCCACATTTCCTGCGCTCAGGCTCCTACACATTTCATCCAATAATGAGTGGACAACAAAAATAAGAAGCAAGAGACTTACTATTAGGGAAGTGAACACCTTCCAGTAGTTGGGACCACTCCATCTTTGAAGTGTACACTCTGCAAGACAACCCGCATCCGCATTTTGGTATGGAGGGTGAAAGGAATGTGTTCTAAACGTTTTACCTATAAATGTCTTTTATTATGAATTGAATGTATTGAACATTTTGTTCATTGATTAATGTATTCATCTTTTGGAAGTGTTAATGAAGATACTCTTGGTCATTAACCGTAGAGCTCTAAAAGATAATGGTTTACATAAATCAAAAGTAATTCAAAATCATGGTGATTAATGGAACATTAATCACCGAGATAAGATTGTCATGTTGGTTAAGAGAGATATTCTAGCTCTACAAATATTTAACAACCTGAGTATATGAAATGGAAAATGTTTCTTTCATATATTGAATTGACCTAACAAATGAAACATTATGAAATTGTGTTTGTGTCATTAATGTTTCATTGTGTCTTTGAATCCTAAGATATGAGACCTATATCTTTTCACATAAGTAGTGTATGATTTGATTATTATCAAAACTTACCAATGAGTATAGTGATAAAAGTATTAGTTGGTTATACATGACTTGTGCTGAAAAAATGATATGTCAAAAGATTATTGTTGAACGTTTTATTTAAACCGCAAATGCATGGCCGCGATGAAGCGGTGACAAGTACGGGTCGTCCTCAGGAAAGTGAGCAACCTCTTTTTTATCAGAAATCAAGTGACAAAAATTGGGGGAGAAAGATTGATTATGCTACTCTACACTAAATTCGCTAAGAAGTATGAAATGCGAACGAAAGAAACAAACAATGAAATGACAACTAAGCTAAGAACAAAAGAAGAATGCTGGAATACAGAAATGGGAAAAACCCCTAAGGGGTGGAGTGAGTGAACACAAGCAAAGAGGTGGGAGTCAAACACATTCTTTAAGCTCAAATAAAGGTGGTGTTATCATGCATAGGAAGTGTCTAAATGTTGTGGCAAAACCTATCAATCTATTCACTAACTTAGTTGATTAACATTTACATATGCAAGATGTTTATTTCAGAATCTAAACAAGCATGAGAGGTGTCTAATCATTTTGGCAAAACTCATCAAGTTATAAATTATATCCTAAACAAGCAAGCATACATTCATGTTTTATCAACACATTGGAAATAAAGCATTCAATCCATTCTCATTTGCATGTATGTACATCTACTTCACCCCCCAAAGGGGATGAAACTACTCACTAAACATTACACTAATTATTAAACTAAACAAAGAAAGCATATTAACTAAGCTAATAAAACTAATGAAATGAGATTAAGCAAAGCAAAACAAGAAACATAAAACAAACAACATAATAAAGAAACTTGTATTAAAATGACTCACATTAAAAGTAGCATCCTCCTACTTTAGTGTGTGCTTCAAGGCCTCACTTCTAGTAGGAAGAATAGCCACTTAAAATATGGAGTGATTACAATGAAGGTGAAAAGTTCTATTTATAGCCATGGAAAAAGGCAAACCGGGACAATCCCCCGATGTGGGACTAAACAGATACCAAAAATAGCCTAAACATCCTCTAATACATGTGCTGGAGAAATTTTAGCGGATTTGGGCCAAGATGGACCGCCAATTAGCGGTCTATATGGTTCAGATCCTGCTCATTTTTGTTGTGGGCTTTTCTTGGTATATCTGCTGGTCTTGGATGCATTCACTTGGTTTGTTGGAGCTCCGACCCGAATCGAATTGCTAAAATACTCCCCATGATGGTGTGGAGTATTATGTTTTGCTATTAGGTTCTTCTGTCTTACATTCAGGTCCTTCTCCCTTGCATCTTAGTCCCCAGATCTCACAATTCAGTCTTTTTTCCCCAGCTTTTGGGTCCTTTTATGCTTCATCTCTTCAAACCTATTTATTCCTGAAAACTAAATATAAAACTCGTAACATAACATTGTTTAGGTGAAAGATAATGGATATAAGATACAAATATAATCATGAAATGATGTCAACCACATACCCCCACACCTAACTTTTGCTAGTCCCGAGCAAAATAAAGAAAGGAAAAAGCATACGAAAAACAAGAAATCCTAACTCACTTTCGTAGGAATCACGGTTGCACTTAGCAAGTGCAACAAACCGTTAAACCTCCTTGTCGCCAAGGAGGAGGAGTGTTGTCTCCCGAGGGTTTTCAGCGGATATACCCACAAAATCCGAACAAGATGCATTAATCAATCTAGCTACACGACTCGTTGGACTTACTTTGTCGATCATGGGACGCGGTAATACTACGGGTCGACTCTATATATGTAATCAGTCCACACACCTAGCCTAATGAGTTATTCGTGAGAGTTAGTTAAGGACTTAAGTGAAAGACATGGGTGACCTTAACTTCTGAATGTGATACAATGTGTAAAGTCCATTTTGGTTCTTATTTGACTTTTTTTTCTTTTATTTTTTTTTATTTTTTTTTCTTTAGAGCAATTTATTGGTTGGTGTTTGATTCTCCAAGGGTCAGGTTTCGTGCATCATTGCCTATGAGGACTTACACTATCACGTACACCTTCCCCCAAATCTCCACATAAGGCGATCCCTACCACCCGTGTAACGAGAGTTCAGTCGGTGCATCCCAAGTCAGATGACTCGAAAGCACCAGGCACAAAAGCCCCTCAGACCTACTTTCCCGAGTGATAGGAGCCGTGAGAAAAGAGAGAACATCACTTATTCATTTATCTACATGGGAACCAAAACCCCTACACTTAAGTTTCACAAAAAGAGATTAAGGGCCCTTGACTACGACAAACTTTCTTATACTAACAGACACGAATTATTTGTCTCACTAGGTTCAGGGTGGACTTCTTTAAATGTTTGAGTGCAGAAACCCTATGATTACACGCCCCTCGAGGGAAACCGGGGTGCATCCTAATGACTCGATAAGACCTAAAGCCAGTAAACTAGAAATCCTAATGCATCAAGTTCAAGACAATTTTGGGAGCTTTCTTTTTACTTTACCTCTCAACGGTTTTGCACATGCTAAACACACGCAAAACCTACAAAAACATTTTCTTTCGCAAACACATGAAGATTTTGAAAGAAATGTGAAAATTTTAAAGCACTAGGCAAGCAAAAGAAGACAAGTCACCCAAGGATCATGGCAAACAGATATATCGATATTAAATGCGGCACACTAACATGACCCTAACAATGCACACAAAAGAAAACAAAAAATCAAAAGAAAAGACTCGACTATGTACACACGTAAAACACCCCCCACACCTACTTCATGCATTGTCCTCAATGAATGTGAACAAGATACTACATGTATATATGCATGAAAAAGGAAAGATCTCACCAACATGAAGTACAAAGGGTCATGTTGATGGACACAAACCCAAATTCCCTCAAAACCTGTGAGAAGCTGAAGAAGGGAGATAAATACATGAATTGATTGGGCCCAAGTACACAAGGGTTGGGGCCCACAACAATCGATGCTCACTGAAAGAGTCTTTTATTACACTTTTTTTTCTTTTTTGTTTTTTTTACAAGATATATACATCAACCAAGATATTCTCATAATCATTTGGTCAAGGAATATCAAATGAGAACATCAAGTTTTGAGGACCAGAGACTTGCCGAGGTGGGCAAACTTCACTGGTACTCTGAGGTGTCATGAGGGGTAAAAGGTCAAAGCTGAAAGGCTCGAACCCCTCATGATATTGGTTGGGTGTGGGCAACAAAGAATAAAGTTGTGTTGCCTCACTAGGGTTTAATTGCCCATCGAAGAAAACCCTCCAACCAATAGGCGGGTGCATCGGAATGAGTTCCTCAGGCTCATTCGATGGATGCAGCAGACTTGCATAACTACGAATGGGGCTTCTCCCCAAGTCATCCAACAAGGACCTCCCACCATCATTTAGATCATCAAGCATAAGCTCGGTCATAGTTGGGTCCTTGTTGGAGTCAATATGAAGCTCAAATGGCTCAATGGCCATGGGACATGAGGTAGAGACACATTCTGGTATAGGCATATGATGAGGTGTCTCACTCTCACCAATACTCTCAACTGAATCATGCAACGAACACTCCCTTTGGACATTCATATTCGAGGCCAGCTCACTCTGTTGCATTGCGAAGACATGCAATGAGTTTTCGCTGGGCCCACGAACATTCTCAACGGGTTGCATTGGGGTTAGGGGTGTTCGTTCATTTTGTGGTGTTTTCTCCAATTGGCGGATGAAATTTAGATTTAAAGGTTCATCCATGGGTTCCTGTTGCCTACCAGAGTTGAACACATGAAACTCTACACTCATGTTACTGATTTGAGAGCTTCATGAGACCATTTCTACAATTAATCAAGGCATTGGAGGTGGCCAGAAATGATCTACCCAAAATCAAAGGTATTTGAGAGTGGGTGTTCGCAACAGGATTGGTATCGAGGACAACAAAATCGACTGGAAATATAAAATCTCCAACTTTGATAAGCACGTCCTCGATAATCCCCATGGGAATACGAATGGATCTATCCGCCAATTGGAGGGTGATCTTAGTTGGATTCAATTCTCCCAAGTTCAACTGTTGATAAACAGAGAATGGGAGGAGGTTGACCGCTGATCCTAAATCAAGCAAAACATTGCTCATTCTAGTGTCCCCTATCGTACACTGAATAATAGGACATCCAGGGTCTTTGTATTTTGTGTAGGTGGGGTTGGATAAAAGTGAGCTGATATTTGCAGCCAAGAATGCTTTCTTAGGAACATTGGTCTTCCTCTTGGTTGTGTAGAGATCCTTCAACACTTTGGCATATTGAGGTATTTGTTGGATGACATCCAACAAGGGGATGTTAACCTTTACTTGCTTAAACACCTCTAATATTTTGTCCATGTTGTCACTCTGCTTTTTGGTTAACCTACTTGGATAGGGAGCTTTTGGCAGGTAGGTTTTCGGTGCCTGAGAAGAAAGCTTTGGTGTATTACCATCACCCTCTGCCTCTTCTTCACCACCATTCCCACTGAGGGGCTGCATAGACGGTGGTTGTTGTGGCAAGGAAATGTGATTGTCAACCTGTTTTCCATTCCTTAAGGTCACAATGGAATTGACATGGTGAACAGGTTCCTCCACATGGTTCACTTGCCTCCCCCGAGGTACCACATTCTCATTTTGCATGTGTTGTTGTTGGTACATACGGGGGTTAGCCTCAGGCTGGCTAGGAAAAGACCATCTCTCTCTTTCATGTACAGACTAAGCCAATTGGCCCATCTGAAGCTCTAGAGATTTGATGGTCTGCTGATTTGAAGTGAGAACTTGACTCGTGGTTGACAGAAAAAATTTCATTGAGTTTTCAAGTCCACGAGTCAAGGTCTCAAGCGAATTGAATCGGGTTTCCATATTATTAGAATTTGGGAAACCCGATTGATTGGTGGTTTGTGCTTGGGGTGGCTGATAGGAATGTGCATGCATGGGAGGTTGGTGTGATTGGTAATGTGGTCTAGAGGAGTTTGAAGGACCACCCGGGGCATTAGTTTGGTTCCATGAAAAATTGGGGTGGTTCCTCCATCCAGGATTATAAGATGATGAGTATGAGTCATTCCTGGCTCTATCATAGATGGCGTTGACACGCTCCATCTCAGGAGGAATGGTCTCACACTCGCTTTCTACATGACCTATCCTACCACATGAATGACAGGGAACTGGACCAGATGTGGACATGTGAGGTGCACCTTGTTGGTTTTGGAGCTCAATCGAATCCATACGGCGCATTAAGGCCGCCATGCGCGCCTCGGTGGCCGTAGTGGTATCGACAACAAATGCGGTACCCGATCTAGTCGAGTTTGCATTCGCGATCCTTGCTCCTATGCTAGATGATGCAGGTAGTTCCCTCACACTCTCCCATTGCATGGTTTTCTCAGCGAGGTCTTCTAGGAAGGCCCATGCCTCCCTTTCATCCTTTCCCAAGAACTCTCCTTGACACATGGACTCAAGGAGCGTTCGGGACGAGATGTGAAGACCCTCGTACACAATCTAACAAAGGCGCCACAACTCAATGCCATGGTGAGGGCACGAGGATAGTGGCTCTTTGAACCTCTCTAGATATGCATGAAATGGTTCGGTCTCATGTTGATAGAACGAATTGATTTCGTTCCTCAATTTTTGAGTCCGATGATTTGGAAAGTATTTCTTGAGGAATGCAGATTGAAACTCATCCCAAGTCTTAAAGGCATTCGCCTGATTGCTGTACAACCACTTCTTGGCGTCATCCTTCAGCACAAAGGGAACAAGCCTAAGATGGATGGAGTCTGTGCTAAGTTGTTGCAGCTTGAACATAGCACAGACCTCCTCAAATTGCCTGAGAAAGATATAGGGGTCACCTTTCCCAGTGAAGTGAGGGAGCATGGAAATAAACTGTGGCTTAACCTCAAAATGGTTCCCATTAGCCTCTGGTAATACGATGCATGAGGGTAGAACTGTACGGCTCGGGTAGCATCGATCGCGTAGAGGTATGGGAACGACAACTGGAAGCACTGGTGGAACAGGTGGGTCCAGCAACTGCTCCTCCTCACGGAAATTAGCAGCCATTGAACCCGGACTGCGTGCGACACGAGAGGAAGGTGTCGAGAAATCAATGACCGAAGCCGGATTGACAACGTTCCTCGTCAAACGACCACCCTCGTCTCTTGTCCACGAAAGCATGCACAAAGGTGCGCACACACATTTAAAAAAAAAAGAATGTACGTAGAAGAGAAGACGAGGGAACACAGGAGAGAAAGAATGACTCAGGAGAGAAGGGAAGAAGTCCTTATGCTACGGCGGATGGGTACAGGTAGAAGCACACAAGTAAACAAGGCTCAAGCAATCCTAAGGTCGCTATAGGTCCTTACAACTAGACGACGCCTAACTGCGAGGTCACACGGCCTCAATATGCCTCACCTCCCTACGACGAGGACCACAAAGCCCAGCAAGTGAGCCAAGATCCGGAGATCTCGTCTCTCCTACTATCGACAAAGTGGGCAACGCCGATCAGGTTATGACGGTCAGGACCGGATCACTCTCCTAATGCGTCTGAATTCCTTAAGGTCAATGTCTACTTGATTTTAAACTTAGGCTCTTGATTAGTGTGGTTTTTGGGGCGAAGGAAAGGGTGATGAAATCCCCCACCTTATCTTTTATGGGACAACCCCTCCTTAGTAGCGTTTTGGAGTCTAAATCTAGCAATCAACTCTCCAAACAAACGCTCAACTCACACTTGTTTCAATGCACTTCCTACTAACTAATGCATGTTCATACGAAATGCATGAATGAGAGTAGAAGGTGCGTACCTCACGCCAGCACTCAACAACTGAAAATAAAGCTAAAATGAAAGACAATCTATATGCCTAAGTCACATACATGATGCATGACCTAAACAAAAGAATGCATAATCTTTTGCTTTGAGTTTTAGGGTCCAAGTTGCTTAAAGGAGGTTTGATTATGGATCTGGGAACAAACTATAAGTCAAAACATGTCAAATCAAGTCCCAGATCACTACATCAATTATGTAAACACGCCACAGAAATAAAAGAGTAAAATGAGCTCACCAGACCGCTGATTGGCGATCTGAAGTGCCCAGAATGCCTCCAAATTTCTCCAAGTGTTCCTACTGGCGACTCCAAGCCTCTTGAAACAAAGAAAAACTACAAAACACAAATTAAATCCACTCGAATCGTCCAAACAAGAGTCTGGACTGACACCTCCCCGGCAACTGCGCCAAAAACTTGTTGAACGTTTTATTTAAACCGCAAGTGCACGGCCGCGAGAAGCGGTGGCAAGTACGGGTCGTCCTCAGGGAGGTGAGCAACCTCTTGTTTATCAGAAATCAAGTGGCAAAAATTGGGGGAGAAAGATTGATTATGCTACTCTACACTAAACTACGCTAAGAAGTATGAAATGAGAACGAAAGAAACAAACAATGAAATGACAACTAAGCTAAGAACAAAAGAAGAATGCTGGAATACAGAAATGGGAAAACCCCCTAAGGGGTGGAGTGAGTGCACACAAGTAAAGAGATGGGTGTCGAACACATTCTTTAAGCTCAAATAAAGGTGGTGTTATCATGCATAGGAAGTGTCTAAATGTTGTTGCAAAACCTATCAATCTATTCACTAACTTAGTTGATTAACATTTACATATGCAAGATGTTTATTTCAGAATCTAAACAAGCATGAGAGGTGTCTAATCATTTTGGCAAAACTCATCAAGTTATAAATTCTATCCTAAACAAGCAAGCATACATTCATGTTTTATCAACACATTGGAAATAAAGCATTCAATCCATTCTCATTTGCATGTATGTACATCTACTCCACCCCCAAAGGGGATGAAACTACTCACTAAACATTACACTAATTATTAAACTAAACAAAGAAAGCATATTAACTAAGCTAATAAAACTAATGAAATGAGATTAAGCAAAGCAAAACAAGAAACATAAAACAAACAACATAATAAAGAAAACTTGTATTAAAATGACTCACATTAAAAGTAGCATCCTCCTACTTTAGTGTGTGCTTCAAGGCCTCACTTCTAGTAGGAAGAATAGCCACTTAAAATATGGAGTGATTACAATGGAAGGTGAAGAGTTCTATTTATAGCCATGGAAAAAGGCAAACCGGGACAATCCCCCGATGTGGGACTAAATAGATACCAAAAATAGCCTAAACATCCTCTAATACATGTGCTGGAGAAATGTTAGCGGATTTGGGCCAAAATGGACCGCCAATTGGCGGTCTATATGGTTCAGATCCTGCTCATTTTTGTTGTGGGATTTTCTTGGTATATTTGCTGGTCTTGGATGCATTCACTTGGTTTGTTGGAGATCCGACCCGAATCGAATTGCTAAAATACTCCCCATGATGGTGTGGAGTATTATGTTTTGCTATTAGGTCCTTCTGTCTTACATTCAGGTCCTTCTCCCTTGCATCTTAGTCCCCAGATCTCACAATTCAGTCTTTTTTCCCAGCTTTTGGGTCCTTTTATGCTTCATCTTTTCAAACTTATTTATTCATGAAAACTAAACATAAAACTCGTAACATAGCATTGTTTAGGTGAAAGATAATGGATATAAGATACAAATATAAGCATGAAATGATGTCAACCACATACCCCCACACCTAACTTTTGCTAGTCCCGAGCAAAACACGCAACATAGAAACACTTACCTCAATGATTTAGTGTCCATACACCATCACAACCTATTTGTAAGATACTGAAGATAAAGATATTGAAGACACCATTTCCAAATGGTTTTTCTTGAAGCATATACATGTCAGGTGATTCCTATTAATAATGGCAAACCTGATATTGCTCACCTAACTTAGTAATATCACATTGATTGTGCTTGCAGTTATTGTTTTATTCACCGACCTAGCTTGACATATTCAATTTTACAATAACACGTTAGAATATGCGTAGAACTTTGAAAAACATAGTAATCAACCATTGGTTCTATAAACTGATTGGAAATATATGTTTAATCGTTTATATATACCGCAAGTGCACGACGTCGGTGAAGACGCGACAAGTACAGGTCGTGTCCACGAGGAGGTGTGTCGACTTTGGTTTCTTCGAAGGCAAGTGGGAAAAGAGGGGAAGAAGAAGTATTTACACTAAACTACACTAAACGAGTAAGCAACAAAGAAGGAAATGAAAGCGAGAGAGGAAATGAAACTAAGTGACTAATAGAAGAAGATAGAAATTAGGAATGAAAAACCCCTAAGGGGTGGAGTGTGTGTACACATGAAATAAGTGTGGTGAATGCATACAATAAGATCAAGTGTAATTAGCGTTTGTTATGCATAAGAAATACCTAATGACAAGACCTATCATTCAAAGCACTAACCTAGGTGATTAATATGAGCATGACAAGTTTGTTATTAAGAACATAAACAAGCATGGAATATACCTATATATTATGGCAGAAACAATCAAGTTAAGAGTTCTTATTAATTCAAACAAGCATACTAACATTTCTCACGTACAACAATGTTAGCATTCATTCCATCTACAAAACATGTATAGACATCTACTTTACCCTCAAAGGGGGATGGAACTACTCACTAATCATTCTAAAGACATTAACAAAATGAAACATTCTAATGAAAGGAAATTAAACTAAGAAAACAAGAAATATTAAAGAAGGTAAATGAAAGGAAATTAAACTAAAGAAACATGCAAGAATTAAAAGACAATATTAAAAAAAACTAAGAAAAATTATTTTATTTACATGACTCACATTACAAGTGACATTCTTCTCCACCTTGAGTTTTTGCTTCAAGGCTTTTACTCCAAGTAGAGAGAATGTCACCAAGTAATGGGTAAGATACAAGGGACGAGGAGGAGTTCTATTTATAGCCATAGAAAAAGACAATCGGGGACAATCCCCCGATATGGGACTAATACACTACTAAAAATAGACATAAAACACTCTAATGTATGACCCGATGAAGTTTTATTATATGTGGACCAAACCAGACCACCAATCAGCGGTCTTGGACCGCCAATTGGCGGCCTATAAGGTCTGGCTCGGGTTGTGTTTTGGAGTGTGGTTGTCTGACTTGATTTCTTTATGTCTGATGCACCCTAATCGGTTGTGTATGTTGTGACCCGAATCCAATTTCCAAAATACTCCTCATGATGGTGTGGAGTTTCTTCATTTGCTCTATTGTCCTTTTGGTCTTACATTCGGGTCTCTCTCTTTTGCATCTCAGTCCATAAGTCTTGCAACTTAGTCTTTTTCTTGCTTTTAAGTCTTTTTTTAGTCTTTTCTTCTCATACCTATTTATTCTTGAAACTTAAACATAAAACTCGTTAACTAGCATTGCTTAGGCTAAGAATAAAGGATATAAGACACAAATATATGCATGATATGATGTCAATCAATATCCTTTGGTAAATCATTTAGATTTAACACAAGTTACATATTTCGTTTCAAGCAATTTTTCTAAAGAGTGAACCCGTCTCTATCTCTAGAAAACTATAAATCTTTCGTTATACCAACATTACATTGTTTTTGTTATAAATACAAAAAATATTAGAATTATACATACTCACAAACCCATAACATTGTTCATATTGATTACCAAATTTGTATGTTTGGTTTCATGCTCTATCTCAGGGATCCACAATTTGTGTGTGCTACAACATATATTCATTATGTAAGGTTTTATAGATAGAATTACCCTTACATATTCATGGAATTGTCCTTTTATATGTGTTTAATTACCTTAATATGCATGAAACCTGTAAGGGTGAAAGGAATGTGTGTTGTAAAAGTATTTTTTACATGTTTTTTATTATGAATTGAATGTGTAAACATTTTGTTCATTGATTAATGTATTCGTCTTTTAGAAGAGTTAAGGAAGAAGAGACTCTTGGTCCTTAACCGTAGAGCTCTAAAAGATAATGATTTGCATAAATCAAAAGTAATTCACAATCATGGTGATTAACATGAGACATTAATTACTGAGATAAGATTGTCATGTTAGTTAAAAGGAATTGTAGCTCTATAAATATTTTAACAACATGAGTATATGAAATAGAAAGTGTTTTATTTTATATATTGAATATGTTGGATTTCTTGCCCTATACTTGTTTGTATATTTTTAAAATTTTACAAGCAATTAGGATCATATTTCCTATTTTTCAATAATTTTATGTGCAAAACTTCCTAATTGTATTTCAATATATATTATATACTAATTAATATTCAAATACATAGATTTGATCATACCTAGAGGATTATCAAATCTTTTTTACCAATCAGAAGTCGAGTTGCCATCGGATTGTCTCGGAATCATCTCCAAGTGTTTACCAAACTCTAAACAAGATTAGAGAGATCGAAACTAGTTAATCAATATCTAATACAATGTTTGAATCTAGCTAATAACTTCTTCTATACTCCAAAGAATTTAATTTCTAAAGCACTCAATTAATACAAAGAATTTCGAATGGAATGATGGAGAAATATGGAAAGGAGAATTTTACATTAATTAAACAAATGAAGGGAGGTGTGACCTATTTATAGGGCATCCTCAAACCCACATCGTGGGTAAACAACTTATACACGATTCATTGTTAATCTCTCCACTAAACCGCATCATGTGCAAACCATTTTGCACATGATGTCTCGTCCCATAACTACCTTTGAGCAAGATGGATTAAATTTAGTCATTAATCAACAAAAATCTCTTATTAATATATGCAAAACGTGGGCAAATGGTCGGACCATTTTTCACAGTTTTGACTTTACTAAATTTTGGATTAATATCTAACAAAATTTGGGCTTTAGCAAATTCATATATTATAATGTTGCATATCACATTATATCATGTAATATATTATCATATATAATGTCAAAATATTATACCACATAATATATACATCTGATACAAATTTATTTGTCATTCTAACCATGTCGTTATTACGACATATTGATTTTATTATTTTACCACATGTATATTATTTCATAACACATGAAACTTAATACATCATATAAAATATAAAATCACATTTCTTGTTTCCCAGTTTTGTGGTATGACCTATATGAGGATTTAAGTTATGTTGGCAATGATATTAAATATTTAATATCATAAACTATAAGTGGTATCTAGATACACATTATAGTTACCCAAATAACAAAGATGTTTTGTTCACTCGAACGGAATACGATCCATTTAGTGATATGTAATATATCACTTGTATCTATCTCTTGCCTCATGATATTACGAATATTATACAAAGTAAGAGTGTGTCATCTTTGTATTAGATATTCTTTTCCTTGATCTCATAAGCTAATTATAAATATGTAACTATACATAAGTTACATTGTACACATTATAATTTTGTTTTATCAAGAGACCCAATAATATCATCACTCAAATGAAAATAGACAATGATAATCTTTTGACAAATCTTCTTTTCCAACACAAGTTATGTATAATCAACTAATATCTTTATCACTATGCGTAACGATAACTTTTGATAATAATTAAATGACACACTTCTCATGTGAAAAGATATAGGTCTCATATCTTAGGATCCAAAGACACAATGAAAACATTAATGACACAAACACAATTCCATAATGCTTCATTTATTAGGTTTATTCAATATATGAAAGAAAATATTCTTCATTTCATATACGCATGTTGTTAAAATATTTGTAGAGTTACAATATACTTTAACCAACATGACAATCTTATCTCGGTAATTAATGTTTCATGTTAATTATCATGACTGAATTTCTTTTGATTTATGCAAACAATTATTTTTAGAGCTCTACGGTTAAGGATCAATAGTCTCTTTCTTAACACTTCCAAAAGACGAATGCATTAATCAAGGAACAAAATATTTATACTTTCAATTCATAATAAAAGACATGTAAAAGAATACTTTTAGATAACACATTTCTTTCATAATAGACCTAATAAATGAAACATTATGGAATTGTGTTTGTGTCATTGATGTTTTCGTTGTGTTTTTGAATCTTAAGCTATGAGACCTATATATATTCACATGAGAATTGTATAATTTGATTATTATAAAAAACTATCAATACGTATAGTGATAAAGATATTGGTTGGTTATATATGGCTTGTGCTGAAAAAAAATCATATGTCAAAAGATTATCATTGTCTATCTTGACTAGAGTGATGATATTAATATACCCCTTGGTAAAACAAATTTATGATGTGCAGAATGTAACTTATGTATAATTACGTATTTATAATTTGCTTAAGAGATCGAGAAAAAATAAAATAATACAAAGATGACATATTCCTACTTTGTATAATATTCTTAATATCATAAGGCAAAGGATAATGACAAGTGATATTATTACATATCACTAAATGGATCGTGTTCCGTTCTAGTGGACAAAATATTTTTGTTATTTGGGTAATTATGGTTTGTAGCTAGATACCTCTTATAGTTTATTATATAATTTATTTATATCTTTGCCAACATAACTTAGATATTCCTATAGGTCACATCACAAAACTGGGAAACAAGAAATCGAAGGGAATGTGTTCTACAAGTTTACTTTTATATGTCAATTATTATGAATTAGATGTGCAAATATTTTGTTCCTTGATTAATGTATTCGTCTTTTAGAAATGTTAATTAAAAAATGTTTGGTCCTTAACTGAAGAGTTCTAAGAGATAATGGTTTACATAAATCAAAAGTTGTTCACAATCATGGTAATTGACATGGACCATTAATTACCGAGATAAGATTGTTGTGTTGGTCATCGATTATTGTAGCTCTAGAAATATTTGATGACACGAGTATATAAAATAGGAAATTGTTACTTTTATATATTGAATAGACCTAACAAATAAAACATTATGGAATTGTGTTTAGTGTCATTAATGTTTTCATTGTGTCATGAATCCTAAGATATGAGACTTATATCTTTTCACATAAGAAGTGTTTAATTTGATTAGTGTCAAAAGTTATCATTGAGTAATAGTTGGTTGAACATGACTTATGTTGGAAAAGATAGTTAACCAAAAATTTATCAATGTCCCTCTTAGATTGAGTGATGATATTAGTGGGCCTCTTGATAAAACAAAAATTATAATGTGCAAAATATGACTTGTGTTAAGTTATATATTTATAATTAACTTAAGAGATCAAGAAATGAATATATGATACAAAGGTGACACATTTCTACTTTGTATATATTCTTAATATCATGAGACAATGGATAGACACAAGTGGTGTTCTTACATCACCAAATGAATCGTGTTTAGTTCGGGTGAACAAGATATCTATGCTAATTGGGTAACTATAATGTGTAACTAGATACCACTTATAGTTTAATATATTAAATATTTAATATCATTGTCAATTTAGCTTAGATCCTCCTATATGTCACATCACTAAACTAGGAAACAAGAAGCTTGATTTTGTTTTCATATGATGCATCGGGTTTCATGTCAAATGTGATACATGTGGTGAATTGATAAAATCAATATGTCATGAAAATTGACATAATTAGAATCATAAATAAATTCATATGAGATGTATGTATTATGGGGTGTAATGATTTGTCATTATATATAATAATATATTACATAAAATATAATTTTTAAAAACACCAAAGATTAAAATTTGTTGGATATAAATACAAAATTTGGTAAAGGCAAAAATCGAAGAAAACGGTCGAACGTTTTTGGGAACCGGTCGACCGAAATTATCATTAATTTTTTTGATAGGGAATCGGTCGACCGAAATTAACATGAACTTTTTCCTTGTAATGAATGATCGACCGGTGGAGGTCGTTTTCGACCAAAATTATCAGGAGAAATTTTGATAGAGAATTGGTCTATTGTCTTGATACACTGTCTGACCGAAAAATCACAGTAAATGTAATGGTGCTTGATTGGTCGACCTCCTAGTTTATGGTCCAACTGAAGCAACAAAAAGTTGTCAATCAGTCGACCGATTGGTTAATTTCAGTCGACCGGTGGACATGGTTCTGCCTAGAATTATTAAGAAATTTGTGTTGATCATTAGTTCGATTTATTCCAATTATGGTCAAACGGTTTTGATGATGATTATGTGTCAAGTTGTGTTTGGTTTTAGGGAGAGAAAAACAAAAGATCATGGGTTAGTGGTTAGCTCATGATGTGGGTGTTGGAAGAGTCTATAAATAGGTCTCATCTCCCTACTTGTTTGAGGTTAATGCAAAAATATTCTCTCTCACTAACCTCTCCACTAATCCATCCAATTTTCTCTTAATTATTTCGAATTTTTGGAGATTAAATTCTCAGGGAGCTTTAGATGAGTTATTAGCTAGATTATAAGTTTTATTTAGATATTGAATAAGCTAACTCATTTCTCTCTAATCTTGTTTAGAGTTTGGTGAACACTTGGACGCGAATCGACAGACGATTAGACGAGCGACACAACTCTGGATCTTCATAAAGGATTTTAGAGAAACTTTAGGTATGATCCTCTTATATTTGTTTTAATATATATATGTGGTTTATATGATATTAGAATAAATATAAAAATGTACATGAAATCATCGAAAATATGGAATCGATCTTCTATGCATGTATAATTTTTTAAAAATATATACATACATACGGGCACGAAATCATACAGAAATATGATTTTATATTTTATGTGATGTATTAACGACATAGTTAGAATAACATATGAATTTGCAAATCCCCAAAGCTCAAAATTTGATGGACATTGATCCAAAATTTGGTAAAGGCAAAAACAGAGAAAAACAGATGAACATTTTTCGGAAACCGGTCGACCAAATTCTACAGTAACTTCAGGGTTCGGAAACCATCGACCAGCTTGACATGCAGTTCGACCGAATTTATTAGGAGCTTTCCTTGTAAGGGAACGATTAACCGGCGTGGGGACTTGGTTAGACCGAAATTATCAAGAGCTTTCTCGATAACTAACGGTTCACCGACATGGAACGCAGTTTGACCGAAATCATTAGGAATTTTTCTAGATAACTGAACGGTCGACCGGCTGGGAGTTTCGCCTCGACTGTTTGCTCACATTTTTTCCCATATTAATAAAAGATTATTGCTAATCAATGGATGGATTTAATCCATCTTGGTCAATGGAAGTTATGAGGATGATGTGTCAAAATATAATTGGTTGAGAGGAGAAATTAATATGGATCATGTGTATGTGGTTTTACACATGATGTGGTTTAGAGAACACACTATAAATATGACTCTCCTCCTTTCATTTTGGATTGATACAAAAATTTATGTCCTCCATATTTTCTCCATCATTCCATCAAAATTCTCTTAATTAATTGTGTGTTTGAGAGATTCAATCCTTGGTGGCATTCAAAAAGTTATTAGCTAGATTCTAACTTTGTATTAGATTTGATTAACTAGCTTCAATCACTCTAATCTTGTTCAGAGTGCAAATCGACTTGCGGTTATTGAAAAGGATTTGAGAATACTTTTAGGTATGATTTAATTTATGTATTTTATTATTATGTAGAATACATTTTATTGAAATACTCTAGGCAGTCTTGTACATAAAATTATTGAATAAATACGAAAATAGTTCTTGCTCGTGTATAAAAAAATAAAAAATTATACCCAAGCATGGACACAAAATCCTACAATGGGTTCTTAACGATGATTCCACCAAATGGATTTACCCCATCCTCTACATAGATTTACCTTTGTATCTATATGAGATTACTCTCCACGGTGGATTACTCTTATTGATGGAATTATCCTTACATATACATGAAATTACCCTTTTATCTGTGTTAAATTATCCTAGTATGACTGAAACTTGTAATGGTTCTTAATGATGATTCCACCAAATAGATTTACCGTATCGCCTACATCGATTTACATTTGTATCTCTGTGAAACTACTCTCCAGGATGGATTACTCTTACAGATGGAATTGCCCTTACATATACATGAAATTACCCTTTTATATGTGTTGTGTTAAATTACCCTAGTATGTATGGAACCTGTAAGGGTTCTCAATGATGATTCCACTAATGGATTTACCATATCCTCTACATCTATTTATCTTTGTATCTCTGTGAAATTACTCTCCACAGTGGATTAATCTTGTAACTCCACAGTGGAGTTACCCTTACATATACATAGAATTACCATTTTATATGTGGTGTGTTAAATTACCCTAGTATGCATGGAACATGTAAGAGTTCTTAATGATGATTCCACTAAATGGATTTACCATATCCTCTACATCAATCTCCACGGTGGATTACTCTTGTAGATGGAGTTACACTTATATATACATGGAATTACCCTTTTATATATGTTGTGTTAAATTACCCTAGTATGCATTGAACATGTAAGGGTTCTTAATGATGATTCTACTAAATGGATTTACCCTATCCTCTACATCGATTTACTTTCGTATCTATAGGAAATTACTCTCCACCTTAATTTGTATACATGGATTTGAAGGACATAAATGTTTAGTTTCCCATAGATTCACATGAAAAATGAACCATAGATGCTTACACATATTTACTAATCATATTTTACATAATTTCATTTGAATTATGTACTTTGATATTTTGGTATTTTAGGTAATAGTACAAATAACTCTTCCTGCACAATATAGTTTGGTTAAATGATTGGAATAGTTCATTTCTAACTTCATCAATGATTTTTGATATTTTGAATATGGAATTTAACTAATATATACATGTTTGAATTCCAGAATGGAAGTTTGTAGTATTACTGTTGGTTGTCACTTCGAAAGACTATCATGATGGATCAATATTCGCAAGGGATATTGTGTTCATAACAGAGTCCATTAAAGGATACAATGTTTGATGTATTTTTAAGATGTAGGGGCATAGATAGAATACAATTTCGGCTCAAGAAGTATTTTAATATGTAGGATGGGGCAAACTCAAACATCATAATTAGTAGTCCTAATGTATTCTCTTTATCGATAAAAAATCAAACCAAATTATTTCCGTTCAAATTATTTTAATATTTGGTTTGCATTCAATACCATTATTGATGATCACCTTGAACAAAATATAAAAATAGTAAACAAAGAGCAGTTTTACTCCTTTTTTCTCAATTATGGTTCAACCGCGGAACAAAGCAACCAATTTTATTTGGAATTTTTTTCGAAATAAATATTATTTTAAAAAAATCCAAAATAAATTTATCCCAAAACAATTTTTCAAAGTAGACCCGCTGTCACCACGTATTGACACGTGGCGGCGACGGGTCTTGTTTTTTAGTGTATAGAGAACTCAGCGTCTATGGCGTCGAGTTCCTCAAGAAATTTTTATTTGGAGAACTCGGCGTTGCCAACGCTGAGTTCTCCATAGCAAAATGGTTGTGCAAAGGCCGAGTTCAATACATGCAACACATGACCCACGAATTTTCCCAAATTACACTCAACAACACAAGTGTCAAGTTCTCTTGAAGTGAACTCGGTACTAGTGCAGTCGAATACACTTCAAGAGAACTCGGCAGCACCGGTGCTGAGTTCTTTTGAAGAGAAATTAGAAAGTTTATTTAATTTAAGAACTCGACGATTTCATTTCTTGTTTCAGAACTTTTTCACAACAAAGAAAATCATTCCAATCACAAAAAATTCAACAACAAACACAACAATTTCCAAGTATAAAATACAACAAACACCACCATTTCCCACTTCCTAAATTTCAATTAACAACAAAAAATCTAACTACCAAAAATTTAACAAACACAATCATTTCCAACAACAAATATTACAGCAAACACAATCATTTCAACCACAAAACACAAACAACTACAATAAAATCAAAATAATATCCACAATAACAAGTTTAACATTTTAACATAAATAAAACCAAAACTAGTGTAATAACAACCAAATAAGTTTAATACAGCCGAATAATTATCCTAAGTGACCTCTCAATCTCTCCCCCGGCCGCGTTCCCATCCTCATGCTGCATTCTCTCTATGTTCTGTATCCTGAGTTAGACGCCACCGTCTTCTTCTGTGTGTGGTTCTTCTTCAACGATGCGATCATGACTCAACCGTAATGTGGGTGTAGGATAGTGTATAATGGCTTAGTTCTAATCGATTTTAGTGTTAATTAACCTCTACTCGCTCAATCAAAGATGCAACGGAAATTAAAACAAACACGCAAGTAGGGAAGGAAATATGAAAATGATTGAACGTTTTATAATTATAACCGCAAGTGCACGGCCACGTTGAAGCGGTGACAAATACGGGTCGATCCACAGGGAGGTGTGTCGACTTTTGTTAGTTCGAAGGCGAGTGGGAAAGAAAGGAGAGAAAGATTGATTAAACTAAACTACACGAAACTAGTACCAACAAGGAAGGAAATGAAAGCACAAAACGAACTAAATCTAAGCGACTAATAAAAGAAGATAGAATTCAGGAATGGAAAACCCCTAAGTGGTGGAGTGTGTGTACACATGAAATAATAAGTGATGAATGCATACAATAAGCTCAAGTGTAGTTAGTGTTTGTAATGCATAAGAAGTACCTCATGGCAAGACTTATCATTCAAAGCACTAACCTAAGTGATTAATATGAGCATGACAACTTTGTTATTAAGAACCAAAGCATGCATGGAATGTACCTAAACATTATGACAGAAACCATCAAGTTAAGTGTTCTCATTAATTCAAACATGAATACTAAGATTTACCACATACAACAATATTTATCATTCATTCCATCTACATAACATGTATAAACACCTACTCCACTCCCAAAGGGGATGGAACTACTCACTAATATTTACACTACAAACTACGTTAACAAAACAAAACATTCTAATGAAAGGAAATTAAACTAAGCAAACAAGAAATATTAAAGAAGCTAAGGAAAGGACACTAAAGAAGCATGCAAGAATTAAAAGACAATACAATATTAAAAGAAACTATGAAAAATTATTTTATTAACATGACTCACATTGTAAGTGACATTCTTCTCCACCTTGAGTTTTTGCTTCAAGGCTTTTACTCCAAGTAGAGAGAATACCACCAAGCAATGGGTGATTACAAATGAGGAGGAAGAGTTCTATTTATAGCCCTAGAAAAAGGTAATCTGGGACACTCCCCCGATATGGGACTAAATGTATACCAAAAATAAACTAAACACAACCTAATACATGACCCGCCAAAGTCTTAGCGGATCCGGACCAAAACCGACCGCCAATCAGCGGTCTATATTGTCTGGCTTCGGCTTGGTTTTGGTGTGTGGTTGTCTGGCTTCATTTCTTCATGTTTGATGCATCCGAGTAGGTTGTTGCAGCTCAGGACCAAATCAAATTTCCAAAATACTCCTCATGATGGTGTGGAGTTTCTTGATTTGCTCATTTGTCCTCTGGGCTTACATTCGGGTCCTTCCCTCTGGCATCTCAGTCCCCAAGTCTTGCAACTCAGTCCTTTTCCTTGTTTCTAGGTCCTTTTATGTCTCTTCTCCTCAATCATGTTTATTCCTAAAACTCAAACATAAAACTCGTTACGTAACATTGTTTAGGTTCAAGATAATGGATATTAGACACAAATATATGCATGATATGATGTCAATCAAATACCCCCACACCTAACTTTTTCCACTCTCGAGAAAAACAAAGAAAGAGAAAAATAAAAGAAAGGAAAAAGCATACGAAAAACAGGGAAATCCTAACTCACTTTCGTAGGAATCACGGTTGCACTTAGCACGTGCAACAAGCCGTTAAACCTCCTTGTCGCCAAGGCAGAGGAGTGTTGTCTCCTGAGGATTTTCAACGGATATACCCACGAAATCCGAACATAGATGCCTTATTCAATCTAGAAACGTGACTCGATGGACTCATTTTTATCGATCATTGGACGCGGTAATCCAACGGGCCGACTCTATATAGGTATTAGTCCACACACCTAGCCTAATGAACCATTCGTGCAAGTTAAATAATGACTTAAGTGAAAGACATGGACAACCTCAACATCCTCAAGTGATACAAAGTGTAAAGTCCATTAAGGTTCTTATTTGCATTACCATTTTTTTTTTCTTTTTGTTTCTTTTGTTACTTTTTCTTTTTCTTCTTTTTCTTACTATTTGGAGTTTCATTCTCCCAGGGTCAGGTTTCGTGCATCATTACCTATGAGGACTTACACTATCATGTACACCTTTCCCCAAATATCCACATAGGGCAATCCCTACCACCCGTGTAACGAGAGTTTGGTCGGCGCATCCCAAGTCAGATGACTCGAAAGCACCAGGCACAAAGTCCCCTCAGACCTAATTTCCCGAGTGATAGGAGCCGTGCGATAAGAGAGAACATCTACTCACTTATTTCTTATCTACACATGAACCAAAACCCGTACACTTAATGTCTCACAACAAGATTTAAAAGGTCCTTGACTACAACAAATTTCTTTATATTAACCGACACGAATTATTGACTCACTAGGTTCAGGGTGGACTTCTTGAAATGTTTGAGTATTGAAACCATATCCTCGTTATGTATCATTGTTAAGGTTCAAGATAACGGTCGCGTCCCCATCCTCGTGTTGCATTCTCTGTCTGTTCTGTACCTGAGTTAGACCGCCACCGTCTTCTTGTGTATGTGGTTCTTCTTCTTCAACGTTGCGATCCTGACTCAACCGTAATGTGGGTGTAGGATCGTGTATAATGGCTTAGTTCTAATCGATTTTAGTGTCAATTAACCTCTACTCGCTCAATCAAAGATGCAGCGGAAATTAAAACAAACAAGAAAGTATAGAAGGAAATATGCAAACCACAAGATGATGACAAGGTGATTGTTATAGAGGTTCGGCCTCCCGCCTACTTCCTCTCTTGCAAGCTCCGCTTGATCTCCCTCGAGCTTTGCCTGCGTCTTTTGTATCAATCTCGTTCCATGCCGAGATTAAGCTTTTACAACACAAGCTCCGCGAACAACCCTCGTTTGCCTGATTTCTTCCTCTCACAATCTGAGAGGGAACACTTCGGGATTTCACCAAAACCCTTGCTTCTTGAACAACAAATGAGTGGGACAACACTCTCTAAATCTTGAGCACACTTTGAGTATGATTTGGCTATGATCAAAGGTTTGGAATTTAGGCTTAGAGTGTAAAAATGGGGATTTCAAAGTTTGGGAGTTTCTCTCTAGTGTATAGAACAAATAGTAGGAGAGTTGTCTAAATAAGGTTTGGGCAACTCAATTTATATGTTTTAAGTGGGTTATAGCTGTTGGGACAAGAATATGAAGTAGTAGTGTAAGAAACACAAAACAGTGAAGTGTAGGTCACATTTCAGAACAAAATCGATCGACCGAATCGAACATTCCGGTCGACCGGTTGGTCAAATCTGGCTATAACTTAAGTTCACTTAAGTAAACGGTCGAACTAAATAGGGGATCAGTCGAATGTTCAGAGGGTTTTGGTCTGGTTAAAGCTGGATCGGTCGAACTAAGCGAATGGTCGGTTCGATTGGAAACTTGTAGGCACTTCTGGGTTCAAGGAGAAAATGATTCAGAGTATTCTTACCATCTGTTTAATTAAATGATTCTGGGCAATTAAAAAAACATTGTAATTGTTTAATTAAATGTTTAGATCTTACCATCTTTCGCTCTCTACCCGCTCCAAGTATGTATAAGTTATGATTCGGAGCCTAAGTGTGGTGAACAATCCAACGTACAGTGATGTTCCAGTACCATTCCATATACAACTGTGTGCTCTCTTCGGGAGTGACACCTAGGAGTGGTTGCTCAAATTGTAGATGATCTCTTCTATGTGACCAATGTTGAATGAATCGGTGATTTTCCACCAACCAATTAACGTCTGCACTCCCCTGAGCCGATTTCACTACATGTCTCTTCATCGGCTCTGGAATGTGTTGCGATAGAGCGGATTGTCTCATCACTCGGTCTGGACAATGCATAACCACCTCACCAAAATTTATAAGTCATGTACGGCTCATCCAGATCTCATAACCTTCCGTACATAGTGATGGTAACTAACTAAGATCCAAATGTGCATAAGGGTCCCAAATCACTTGATCAAATTCCTGCACGTCCAGCTCATTCCGATAAAAATCAAGTGTCATCGTCTTCGCACTACCCTTGAATGATCTTGGTCTTCAACAGGCACCTAATGGTGCCCAATCGTCCTTCGGGTATAGTAATGGTATGCTCTCCAAAAGTCTCCCAATGTGTAAATGTTCCTTGGACCACAACTGCAGAAACGTAAGAAAACCACATAGATGTTTGGTTGAAATCAATGAATCTTCGTCTAACATGAGATATAAGTGGGCCAGAGCCGCACTACCCCAATTGTACTCTGATGTGTCGTCCAAATCTCTGAGGAAAGGCATGTACTCAAATGAACCATCGTGTCACTCTTATCTGCCAAAATACTGCATCCCAGCTAGAACAAAATAAAACTAGCATGTCGTGTAACCGTCTCCTCGTCAGCATCAAAAGGCAACAACTGAAACTGAGCTTGCAACCAACTCAGAGTTACAGGACACTTACGACCCAAGTCATCGGGGACCTGACCCAATAAATCCATGCAGACATCTGACCAAATGTACTCTTGAGACTCACACACTGGCAAAGCGTCTACGCACAAGCCGGTAATCACAAAGATGTCATGCAAGTTGCAAGTGATCTCACCATGGCGCATGTGAAATGATTGAGTCTCCGGTCGCCAACGTTCCACCATCGCCCCCAGCAAGGTATGGTCCAACTGGACTCGGCCCAGCTGAGTGACTCTGTCAAACCCTGCCATATGTAACAGAAATGACACCCTCTCATCAGTGATCTGTCATTCGTTGAGCTTGGATCCATGCTCAACGCATTTTACGCCCTCAACCTCCTTCTTTATAAATTAAGATAAATGTCAGAATATTAATACATACGTACAAATATTTCATTTCAAAGCAGTAAAATGCTTACAAAATATTTGAACAAGTCAAACTTGTGGTTGTCCTGCAAAACCAACACTGATCTGTCTTCGGGACCACGTGAAGTGTAACTGCATCTAGCTGAATCGGTACTGGAACCACCAAACTCCATCTGTACATAACACGCTAAATATTAGAAAACATTCAAGTGTTGCAAATCATATCTTAAGAATCAACGTAATATTAATTACAATTATAAAAAAATGGAGTCATTAAAACCATTCAAAATATTTTACAAAATATTTTGCATTCATTCAAGTCTTACATCACAGACAAATCTTCAAAAACATTCAACTGTTACACCACATCAAATCTTAAAAACCACTCAACTCTTACATTTATCCAAGGTCATACATAATGGTAACCTAGACATTACTAAAACAATCACATGTTATATAGGTTCCTTGCATCACTTTCTATTATGCCCTATACTCCGCATCTCCCACACCTTACCCTTCTTCTAGAGTGTTCGTCCATCTTGTTTTGGATTCGCGTTGATTTAGGCCGACCGAGAGGTCTTTTGGTTTTGGGATGCTTCATTGTGATATTACCACGATCTGGCCAAAACCTTACATCAGGAATTGGGATAAATATAGGTCAGTAAGTCTGTCTGTACATTTGAACCTCATAATACGAGGAGACCAAATGTGAAGTGCTGACATTTGCATGTCTCCCACTGCAAATTGCTAGTACATGTGAACAAGGGACGTGCATTGCAATCATATACCCACAAGTACAACTAATAACTCCTTCAATCACGGGCAAAACCTTCTTCAAATCCGCTGAAACATCTCCTCATGTGGATTTACCTGTATCGCCTCTATTTCGACAACTGTGCATGGATTGTTCTGACACACTACAGTGAGGAATCTTCGCAAATCCTAAAAATTGTCTTTCTCGGCACCATAAATTCGGTTCAACGCTTTCTATCTGCCATGTCATGCTTTAGCGTAACCAATTTCAATGAAGTATTTGGTTTTCACCCTTTCCATTATTTCAGCCGGACTGATTGTGAATTCGGTTCTAACAGAAGGCATTATCAAGTCACAAATAAAATTAGCATTGCATTGTTTATTATCGGACAACAACATCAGATTCGAACATGTGTGCTCAGCATCGTACATATTAACTTTAAAGTATCTACAACTTATTGGAACAGATGCATGTAGACGCCATTTACAGTTATCCTCATCGCGAGGAAGACAACTAACAATGTACCATTTCGTTGAAGAAACCACAACTGAATACTGAACATATTTTTTTAATGTGCCATGACCAAAGAGCATGAACCAAATCATCTTTCGTCGGGAAGATTCTTTTATCCCAAAAAACGTCCATCTTCATTATGCCAATCACTCTGGGACACATTCTTCGCAGCATCGAAAAAATGAGTGTTCAATGACGGAGTTCTCTATCCAACCGTTGTCGTCAAAGATATCAGGAAGTTCATTCAGAGTTGGAACCATGTCATTGTTAGCAACTGCATCTTCAACAACGTCGACCTCTTCCTATTTTATGGATTGACCTATTGCATATATGACATCCTGCGTCTCGGGAACTACTTCGTTAGCAGAAACACCTTCGGGTTCATCTTCTACAACAAATGGTATATTGTATTCTCCAAATTCTTCGGTGTCATCATATTCATCACATTCCATATCTTCTTCCGGGAGTCAAAGTTCTGGTTGACTGTAATGAATTGGATCAATAGATGACAAACCAATATCAAGGTTGGGATATGAGGTCGACGAACCAGCCCAGCCAGCAAACTAATCACGGCTGTAATGCATGATTTCAAATTACGACAGACCAAAATAAGGATTTACACTGCTATAAGGAATGTCACATGCATTTTGTGGCCATTCACTGCATGTTTGGAAATTCTGTTGCGATTGGAAAAATGGAATTGGCTGGTATGCCGAAACTTTGGTGGTGGCATTTAGACTCATATTCAAATCTATTTCGCAGTCCCAACTGGTCGACCCTACTGTACCATACTCTGGAAGTTGAGTGATGGTTGTCAGCGTAGGTTCATGCAATTTGGTTCAGCTTCTACATAAACTCCAACCACAGACATCCGTTTAAACAAACGCATCATTCCGTAAACCGACTTATCATTAGTTAACAAAGCGTATGTCCACTCGTTGTTTAAAGGAAATTTCGCTCAACTTGACATCAAACATACTTTCTGGATAACAACATTCACATCTTATGACATCCACATAGTTGATTTTCAACAGAACTACTACTAATTTACGCTCGGACCCTGTATATTCTATCACATCTTCGTTACATTCTAATTTCTCATCATACATGACCAACAAATATCTTTCATCATCTTGATCAATTCCTAACCTATATTAATTAAATTTGAAAATGTATTAAACTTAAATGGTTGTTTTCTATTCCTAAATAATTAAATTTTTGAAATTACTAAAATGATTTAGATATTTCCTCAATCTGGTGTAGTAGCAAACGGCTGTAAACGTCGAGCAATCACTCCAACAAAACCAACTACAATAAATAACGTTACGAATAATGTCAGATTTTTTAAAGAATTTAACATAACGTCCCCTACATTTTCATATTCGAAAATTTTAAACATGCATTGTAAAAGAAACTAATTATAATACAAAACAACATTCTCAACTTCAAACATCTAAATAACAACATATTTCACAACTTCAAATGACATACATTCGAACAACATACAAATCATAACATATTTGGGAAAATAATTTAAAACAAGTCAAAATATTAACTTTTAAAAACAATTAGAATTTCAATCACAATAATCAAACTTAAATTCCATAATTTTTAAGATTACAATTGTAACATATAATCAACAAAAACTAAATCAATAATCTACTAAGAAGCAAAAAAAAATGTTTGACGTAAAAACCCAAAATTGGAATCGGGTTGCACCTAAACGGCTTCCTAAACTAACAAAAAAACTTCAATCATAACTAAAACAACAATGTATATCATCATAATACATAAAATAAGGAAAAATGGTGGAAAATGAAAAAAAATCGAAACCCTAACCTCAAAATCGCGAGAACTCAACGTGGGGGAGAGGGGGGTTGTCGGGCTGCTTATATAGCCCGACGGAACTCGGCGTTTTCACATATTTTAAGTGAACTCGGCATTTTGGATGTTGAGTTCTACCTTTATAACTCGGCATCCTCGATGCCGAGTTCTATTTAAAACATTGTTCTCCTGTCAAACGTGTGAGGAATACTAGTTTAAATTTAGTGTTCTCTTCAAAAGAACCCGACAACACCAGTGCCAAGTTCACTTCAAGAGAACTCGGCACTTGTGTTGCCGGGTTCAATTTGGGAAAATTCATGAGCCAAGTGTTGCATGTATAGAACTCGGTCTTTGCACAACTGTTTTGCCCTATGAAGAACTCGACGTTGGCAACGTCGAGTTCTCCAAAAAAAATACTGAAGAACTCGGTGTCACAGACGTCGAGTTCTCTATACTCTAAAAAATAAGACCCACCACCGCCACAAGTCAACACGTGGTGGTAGCGGTTCTACTTTGAAAAATTGTTTGGGAGATGTTTATTTTGGAAACAAATATTAAAAAAATAATTTTATTTAAAAAAATCCATTTTATTTTTAATTTTTCAAGGTAGGGAGAGAAAAGTAACTACTAGGTACCGAAGAGGGACATGAACGACACAAGGAAAGAAAAAGACACAAAAAGGTAGCAACATTGACACCCTCTCCAACTTTGAATACTGGGGAAATCCGGGGGGGAGTCAACTAGGTGTAGTACACAATAGTAGGACAACTTCCATCCAATTTTGAAAACAATGTCCAACATATCCAATGCCAATTCCACTTTTGAAAAACACGGTCTAACCCGAGTCATTCTGCTTTTTCGATTTTGCAATAAAACGATCGGTTAACTTCCAGTTCTTGGTTGAACCTCAGTCCAACTCCAAGTTCGGTTCAACTTTAAAAATCAAGACCAAAACACAAGTTATGTTTCACATAAATGAATTTATCATATTATACATGCAATTACCTTCTATTGCGAAACATCAACACATAAAACATTCACACTCTAATGTTACTGGACTGCAAGTCTGCAATATCCATGTCCTGCACGTTCTCAAAAAAAATAAACAAAAAATAGACAAAAATCAACACAGACCAAGAGCAAGTCCATGATATAAATACTGTTCACAATGTCAGAAACCATGTTTCAGAAAAAAAATTAGTGTCAGAAAAGACATCACATAAATATTGTTCACACACAAAACTGTCTTTTTCAAACAAAAACCGCTGCAAAAAAGGATGATTTTCGTGTAGGAATTACGATGGAACGTGGTTGTGCTGCAGGTGACGTGGATGCTCACGTCGCCAACGCGTGAGAAATAGGGTGAGGATGTGCTCACTGATATTGTGCTTGGTTTGCTGCACTTTTAAGCATAATGTAATCTAATCATACTATTGAACACCTTCTGTAACTATTACTTGGATAGAAATTAGAAGATTGTAACCATTCTGCAAACAAATTAAGTAACCCAAACAATGTAATATACTAATCTCTAATTTACACAATTGTTCCATCATAAAAAAAGCTTAATTACAGTTACCTCTCATTGACTATAACCTTGTTCACGACTCTCTCAAATATTTTTTAACGATTTAAGAAAAAGACTATTTTGATAATGTAGACCAAATTTATAAAGGAAACTATTATTCGTCGCCGAAAAATTACTTAAATTAAATCGTCCTAACAATTATCATTTTGTCATTCACAATTAATTTAATACTCATTTCGTCCTGAGCCCTAAAACAAGGTTTTTGCCTCGGTTTTCCTCACAATCTCAGTACCAACACCACGAAAATATCTGGCGAAGCGCCTGGGATCTGGTGAGGTAAGCGAGACGAATTTTTTTCCGTCTCGGGTGTTTCGCTAAGTCGCTTGCACCAAGGCGGAGGCGTCCTATCCGGACGCTCCATCCATGGATGAGGCGCCTGGCTAAGATGTCTCACCCATGGAGAGGGTGTCTCTGCCAGATGCCCCACTCCTTGTATGGGGGCGTCTAAGCGAGACGCCCCAATTTTTAATTTTTTTAAGTTTATTTATTTTGTGTTAATTTAAATTTTTCAGGTTCCGTTGCAAGATTCCGGTGGTGATTGAGTAGATTATAGTGAGTTTTTTTGATAGTAAACAAGTATTTACAACAATCGAGTAAGTGTGTAAATGGGCGAAACAAGTTGCCATAGGAGTCGTTTGTTTCTCGGTCTACCAAACATGTTCCATGCGGATTGCCCAGTTTCCATCGGTGCACCGTGATCGTAGAGACAGTAAGTTCTTGATCTTCCTTGAATCCTTGGGTCGGTTTACCGACCTCTACCTGGTCATCCAAATATTTATCCTCAGTAGCTTCGATATTTCTCTGGAAATCTCTATTCGGTGTACCGAAGGGGTATCAGTCATCCGAATATTTATCCTCAATAGCTTCGACATTTCTCTGGAAATCTCTATTCGGTGTACCGAAGGGGTATCGGTCATCCAAATATAGTAGTCGCGACTAATTTTTACAAGTGTGCGGTCATGTACTACTCAGTGAGAATAGATGGTTCGTTGTTCCCGTGTCTTACTATGCTACCTTGGGAGAGTTTGTCTGCCATGACGAGGCCAGTCAGAGAATTTCTCATTGCTCATTTAGGGAGTTACATACATTTTATTCGTTTGGAATTACTTGATGATTTCCCAGTACCTCCTATAGCGACCTTGTGGTATCAAATGCGAGATGAGAGTGTTGTTGGATGGGAGGATGAGTACGAAAGTAGGAGAGCGTATTGGAACCGGTTACGTAGTATATTTTGATTGTAATTTGTAATGCATTTGTAATGTATAATATATCGTGTATTTGTACTTATATAGTGTTGTTCTTTTACCATATTTTTTTAAATTTAATGTAAGTTACTATGATATGCTCATGAGAAATTAGTATTACAAATACAATAGCTAAACAAATAGGTAGAAGTCATCTTCGTCAGAAATAAATATTAAGAGCATACAGACAAGCAAATACCAACAAATGTAGTAACCGTTCAACATATAATAAAATGAAAGTAGGAGCAAGTCGACTAGAACTCATCATCCGAATCATGGTCCGAAATGCCCAACTGACTGTTCCACTCCTCAATGAGGCAATCCCAATCTGCACATGCAACTCTCGTATCCTCAGTCGGCATTCGGTCTCTCTGTCGCAAGAATGGGTGTGTATATTGTATCTCCCTACTCATCCATTGTATGTAACATAAAAATTAGCGTACATTAACAATAAAAACAAAATATACATTACAATTAAAAATTAAATTAGATAAACTTACCGCATCGCCACATATCCGGTCTAGTGGTCTCTCTGGTCTCAGAATGGTACCGCGAACGATAACTGGATGTGAGCATCTACCGAACCACTGCAAAGAACCTTCATCACAAGTGGAAGGGTCGCGACTACGACTCAGATCGTCCAGGTGAAGTCGTCCTACTCTCGGAAATGTCCTCCAAACCGATTCCGCGCTCGAAGCGTTGTGCCTGACGTCGTACGTTGTCGCAATCGTAGACCGTATTGCATGCTCTGGCGTCGGGATTTCAACCGGAATCACTTAAACGTATCCTAACTGACGCAACACGTGATCAGGTAAATAAGGCTCTGTGATATCCCGATAACAAATAACGCCCATAAATGTAGTCCTCGACACAGCTACAGTAGGCTCAGGACTATACGGCAACCACTCCACCTAAACGTTTATACGTTAATAATAATAAAGTTGAAATTTAAATAAACGTGAATGATGTATACATTATATACCTGGGATGCAGTCATCTGATCTAGTCATCTACGAATGGAAATGAGTCATCCCACGCTCTTATCATCGGTCCGGACAGCCCACATACGCGAACGAGGATGACCACGCTCAATGATCTTCCGCTCCCGATGCGGGCGGAAAACGGGAAAATACTCATATATCCAAGACTGCAGCAGTGTAAGACAACCCGTAATGCCAGAACAATCAGCACGACTGGCTATACCCAACTGACGATACAGATATTGAAGGGAATGTGTTCTAAAAGTTTTACTTTTAAATGTTAATTATTATGAATTGAATGAGAAATCATTTTGTTCCTTGTTTATGTTATTCGTCTTTTAGAAGTGTTAAGGAAGAGGCTCTTGGTTCTTAACCGTAGAGCTCTAAAAGATATTGGTTTACATAAAACAAAAGATATTCGCAATCATGGTAATTAACATGGGACATTAATTACCGAGTTAAGATTGTCGTGTTGGTCATAGATCATTGTAGCTCTACAAGTAAGTGACAACACGGGTACACAAAAGAGGAAAATATTACTTTTGTATACTGAACAGACCTAATAAGTAAAATATTATAGAAATGTGTTTTTGTGTCATTAATATTTTAACTTAATAATCAATTTATTTAGCAATTATCACAAATTATAATCAATGTCAAAAAAATTCAAAAAAAAATCAAAAAAAACAGGGGTGTCTCCCGGAGACACCCCTACGTAAGGGGAGCGGCTCCTTCAGACGCCGCCCCCATATGAGCGGCGTCTCCCTCGAACGCCCGACCCAATTTTTATTTTTTTAAATTAAAAAACACTAAATAAGATATTTTCGAGATTCGAGTAGTCTGGACTGTCCACTGTCTCTTTTTCTGGCCTCCGAGACATTCTTTTTGATGAATATGAGAGTAATATGAAGGGAGAGTTGTGTTAGGAGAGTGAAATAAAGAGTTATATAAGTAGAAATTGCAGAAGGACAAAATGATAATTTACACGGACAATTTAAATAATTTTCCGATGATGAATATCCGTTCAGTTTCTAAATTACCAAAAGACAAACCCTAATCACTTTCGTCAACCAAACCCAAAAGATTATCTCACCACCTACCGCTGTAAACCCACAAATTACCGTGTGTTACCACCCTCTATCGACAAATTTGTTCACTTGTGCCACCACCGTCTTTACCCCCAACACCCCTTCGTCACCTATCCTAAACCCTCATGAATCAAGTTGAGGGATATAAGGATGTGGTTGGAACCAGCATTCTTTCATTCCTTCAAACCAGACCTTGTTCCAATGGGACCCATTGCTCAACACAACTTGAACTCGTCCAGCCCCCGCAAACGTGTTCATAGGAGACTCCATGTCCTGGTCGTAAGAGTTTGTTAACATCACCGACACTCAGGAGATGGGGAAATTGTTTCTCTTATTCAACGGGACCAGATCAAGGGATCATCGACACATGATAGAACTTCCTCGGGAGAAGGTGAGGTCACTAAGGTTTAGGAGTATTTTTAATTAAAAAATTTGAGAAGTGTGTTAGAGCTCGGAGTGGAGAAGAACATGTTGGAAGGTGGGAATGGACGAGGGGTGTTGGACCGTTGAATATGGGTAAGTGTGGTCAAGCGGGGGTAAAAGTGGCACAAAAAGTTTATCAAAGGTCATATGGGTCTTGTGATCGGCACAAGTGGATGGAAAATACAACGGAATGGGTGTTTTTGTGGTGGAATGATACTTTAGGGAGTTCGAGTGTGATCTATTATAGTTTAACGGGTGTAAGTGATACAAGGTTATAGTTGAACGGAGGTAACTCTAATTAATCATAAAAAATACTAACTTCAACGGTTCAACCACACCAAAAGTTTGTTAAAACCCAAAGGACGTTTGTATAATTTTACGAGAAATCTTGGATTATTAAAAGGCATTTTAGCTACATTATAAATATGTTTTAAGAACTATATTGCAATTCATATGTTAGATCTACAGTGTTCGGAACATTTGTAACCCCAAGGATCTATTGCTTTGGGTTTTCTCCAAGTTTTACTGATTCTATCTTCTTTATAAACACAATACTCCATATTTTACACACATCTATACTTTAAAACTAACTACCTTGTACACACGATGAAGTATCACAAGATAGTACCAACAAAACTTGAGGAAAACTCTAATAATGGTATAACATAATATAGAATTCCTGCCAATATAACGGCATGTAATTGAATTCCCAAATTCCACGAACCAACCAAGCATGGTATAATTGTTACTGTACAAACACTACCTTCCCCTTTCTAATAATACTCATTAGATCAAGTGGTAACTACAAATCAAATCCATAACTCTACTATTCTGGGCCACAAAACCATCCCACACAAGTAAAACCCACTAATTATCACTCTACAATCACAAAAACAAACTAATGACGCAAACCATCAAAATGCAGAAGGTCCGCAAAAACTGATTAAATGGGACATTATGAAGAGCGAAAAGAAAGGCTCACCATTACCAAATATTTATTTTTGGGTTAGAACATTTACTTGGGACGAAATGTTAAGAAAAATTAATGGCGAATAAAATATTAATTAACCAGATATACACCAGAGTACCAAAGAAGAACGAAGGCAAAGAAGCCCTATAGCTAAATCATTACATTTTTCAGCCTCAAAGGAGAAGAATAAGACTACATTAGTTTTCATGTCTACAGACAAAAGTGGAAAAAAAATCAAGAGCAATGGAGGATGATGACGCCTACAGAAAGTAAGGAACTCCAGTTCTTGGCCCCCGCATTTGATTGTTTTCCTCAGTTTCTGTGAAGAATTTAACCTCCCGTTCCTAAACCATTAACAAAATTTTATCAGAAAACAAGGACATAATTCAGTCCATTCAGTAGAAAATTCAAATATAAGGAAATGCCATAAAATTCAGAAGTGAGGTATAATACACTAAGGCCCTATTTGGGTAACTAAAGGTTTCAAATATTTGATTCCAAAAATGTATTTTTCAAGTCGGTCTCCAATTCAAATAATGTGTTATGAAAATACATTATCCTACGTTATAATGTGTTTGGTTATAAAATGTGTTTTTGGTAAAATCAAAGGTTTCATGAGAAACAAAGAAAGAAGAGACGCAACATGTTTGAGACAAAAAGAGAGGTATTACCTCTTTTTTTCAAAAAACACAATTTCAGCAAAAAACGCAGATTTATAATGTATTATTCAAGGTTATCCAAAGACCCTCTTAAGATTGAAAATGGTATTTTTCTGAATAATCCAGTTTCACTTTAAAACCATGGTATTTGAGGCTATCCAAACATGCCATAATCTTTTAAGTTCACAGTCACAAAAGTCGTACTTGAATGATGTAATGTTTCTAAACATAAGGAATACAAGAGCTGCAAGACTAATCTACCACCACAGATCACATTACACATTTTAATTCCTCAAGTGGCAGATTCAAATAAAACCCCGGTACCCGAACATCAGGAACATCATAGAATCATACAACATATTTTCCTAAAATGTGACCAAAAGGGAATTTCCAAAAAAAAAACCCAAGTGATGAAATTCAGCTTAACATAGAAAATCAGCAATAACTGAGGGAATGATAAACTAATTCATTAAAATTTACCATGTTTTCGTTGAAGCTCAAAATGGATGCCACGTTACCACACCTATAACAGTAGTTAGGCGCAGACCAAACCTGCATACAAAATATACATATTTGAAAAGATAGTTATACTGTAAATATGCTAAATAGCAAGATATATGGTGTATTGTGCTCCATACATGCACAATTAAAATATACTAAAAAGAAAAATTGTGAACATTTGTAGGATTATGAAATTATCGTAGCTAACTCACAGTTACGAGCCCCTTATCTTGAAACATGTACTTGAGACCTTCTTGGACAAGCTGGTGTGCCCGACAGACCAGATCCAGCTTGTTGATGTGGTTGAACTGCAAGACAGAAAGGAAATGTTGGAGATCCATCTCAAACAAAAATTTATAAATCAAGATATACCACTTTTTACGAATGACAGGCAGGCTGTGATCTCCAAGATATAAGAGCATATATACCTCTGAAGTGACCCTAGATCCAAAAAGCCATCCAGCACCCCGTGGACTTAGGGCCCATGTCTCAATTTCTTCTGGATCACTCCACATAAGATCACAAAAAGGACCTTCGTGAGGTATCTCACAGTTACGCTCAATCACTCTTATCTGTCACGCAATAACACATCAATACAACAGAAAAATATATATGAACCAACAAACATTTTACATCAGTAAAACAATTTAAACAAGATGGTTGATGGTTTATACCATAAACAGAGAACTAACTCGAAACCAATATTTTAGCAAATTCACAAGTACAATTTTCTTACTGCGACAAAAATATCTTTTCATTAGAAACTGGTTAAGCATGGCACTTAACAGTCCATTTCGGCAAGTAGAAAATGAGCACACCTGATCAATTGAACGTATATCTGGAGAAAGGCCACCATGAACACAAAGAACCTGGAGTTAGGAGTTTGAAGGAAAATATGTTAGAAATATTAAAAAATTAGTTGGCCTAATAAAATGAAGTGGCAGTATAAAATTTGCATTTAGAGTTTCGACAAATAGCATACTGTTCCGTCAATGATTGCTGAGAGAGTGAGGTAATCAAAAACATCAGTGCAGTACCGCCAGGCATTGGCATTTCCATACTTCCTTTGACATTCATCATAGAAACCATATACCTAAAACAAAACTTCTATAAGTGCTTTCAACGAGAGAGTATGATCATGTTACACGAGGTGTTAGCATAAAAGTGCAAGTCCAACTAAAATCACCAACCTCCAAGTAAACTAGACGGAACAAAGCTTAACATACAAAGGGAATCTAATAGACAACTGAAATTTTAATTTGTTGAAACTCAAATGTCATGCTCAGTCACAACGATGAAGATTGGGAAGACCCTTTCTCAGGAAACATAGGGATGAGTTGGTAAGACTTCTACTTAAGAAACAAAAAGGTAGTGTTCAAAAAAATTATTCTTTGACTACATTTACATTATTCAAAATTACTGCAGCATCTTTGAAGGGTCTTCCACTAGCAAAAGCATGTCCTACATTTTCCATTTGATTGGTGGCATGAAATGCTTACAGGCATTTAACATCTTGATTTATAACCATCAAATTCAACATCAAATCATCAAAAAAGTGGTTTCCAAAGCTGGGCGTCAATTTATATTTCAAATTTGTTTTAAAATTTCATCATAAAGAACTACCAAAGGCGATCCAGCCCTCGCCTTCAATCATGCAATCTCAATTTTCTTACACGATGGACCATTTGCAAGCATCCTATTTGAGTATTTGACTACATAAATGATGTAAAATGTCTGGCTATTAGGAGTCAGTCAAACAATGTTGGAAAGGCTAATGAATGGCTACAGAAAACCAAAGGAAATGGTTACCAGAAAAGGAAAACACAGTAGAAGAAACATGACTTTCATATACACTTCCCATTGAATTATACATAGATGTATACTCAGAATGAAGACACATTCCATTAATAAAGAGCAATAAAGAAAATAAATTGGTTTTATCCATTGTGCTTACAAGTGATCGAAAACATAATATACAATCTTAAGACATAAGAGAGCCAAGGCACCAGCTTGCAATAGTACAAGCTTAATATGACATCAATTTAGAATTTTAGATCCAGTCCACTAAATTGCTTGTCATATGCTGACAAACAGAAATGGTATGTCATACCTGTGTTAATTGCCGACTTTCATGATTCCCTCTCAAAAGAGTCATATGTGCAGGGTATCTGGAAAAGGCAAAGGGAAAACAGAGATAAAGATATATGATGTTTGCATTAGAGTATTATATGATGGATAGTGTTAGAAATGGAGCAATACAGATGAAATGCACAACCTTGCTGATCGAAAGTAAAATATAAATACCTAGCTTTGAGAAGCAAAAGAATTGTGAAGACTTCAAGACTGTTATATCCACGATCAACAAAATCGCCCTGAAAGTTATTTAGCAGGATTTATTTTAACTCCAAGAACAGACCCAATAACTTACTGTCAATACACTGTCAGAGAGATTCATTACCATGAAAATGTAATTTGTCTCAGGAACATGACCACCTGTCTGGAAAAGCTTCATCAAGTCATGAAACTGACCATGTATGTCACCACACACTGTTACAGGACTGTTGACAGGCTGCACATTGGACTCCTCAATAAGAATATCCTTGACCTGTACAGTTATAACTATTAGCAAATTATCATAGTCAATAACTAACAAGAAAAAACCATGAAACAGCATCACAGTTAACTATGATATTGGCAATGTCTCATAGCTTAAAATTAACAAGAGTGAAGCAAGTGTAGTTGAAAGGATAACTGTGTTTTTTTGTTTACAAGCCTAGCTTCACTATATACTACAATATCCAGAAACAATATCTTCCTGTGCTGGCTTTACATCCTCTGGGAGTAGAGTAAGAATCAGGGAACCATAATATGGCTATGATATATATATATAATTAGAATATATATATATTAGAATATATATATATATATAATTGCATACGACACATCTAGATGTATGTATGTATATATATATAATTAGATACAACATATTCTGTCTAGATATACAAAGAAATGTGGGTGCTTAGATTTAAGTATAAACCGTTGACGTTTAAGTATAAGGAACCTGATGAACTAATATCATACAACATTTTGTACTTCTGTAGGGCCAAAGTTTTAAGGGAGTGGTACAGCTAGGGGTGCACATGGGTCGGGTTGGGTCAGATTTGGGCTACAACTCGACCCAACCCGAACCGGATCAGGTTCAACCCGACCCAACCCGAAAAAAAATTGGCAAATAGTTTTAGAAGTCATTTTTCCTGTTGGCAAATGATTCGTGGAGGGAGGAATTGAGGTTGAGGGAGGTTGAAGATGGTGTTGGTCTATTGGATTGTGAGAGGGAGATGGTGTTAGTGTTGCTGTTGCTGTTGCTGTTGCTGTTGCGGCTGTTGTGACTGGTGATTCGTGAGATGGTGAGAGGGAGTTTAGGTAGATTAGGGATTTAGGGTTTTTAAGGTATAAACAATAAAGGGTTGAGATCATCTCTAACATACAATGGATGGTCCAGATTAACAACATATATAACCTAGTAAAAAAAATTAAATACATATCGGGTTCGGGTTGGGTCGGATTAACCCGAACCCAACCCGAAAGTTTCGGGTTGCCATTTTTCCAACCCAACCTGATCCGAACCACTCCACAACCCGACCCGATCATCCAGGTTCGGATCGGATTTCGGGTTCAACCCGACCCGTGTGCACCCCTAGGTACAGCATGACAACTATCACTTCTAATAAATTTATTTATCACTCACTATTAATATTGCTAAGTGCAATATACATGTAGCATACATATTATGATCAATAAAACCAAAACAGAGATACAAAAGTATCCTCTATCCCATAGTCAAGGGAAGTCTTCTTTAATGATAACGGTATACATACTTTTCCTCTTCCACTTCATTTGCATATGGTATAAAATACAGTTTTATGCACACAAGGAAACAATAAATATTAAATAAAAGAATCTTTTTTTTAATTATTTGTGAATATGTATGGAGACTGAATTAGTTGAACGTCTCTTCAAAAACTTCTCATTTTACAAAGTATAAAACCCCGATGATAATAATAATAATAATAATATAATAAGAAGAATAATAAGAAGAAGAACAAAAAGGAAACCTTGTCCACAGAATACCATTTGCCACACTGAAAAATATGAGAGTCAAACAGCTATGCAAGTCTAAAGGTCATTCAAGTAGCAACTTATGTAGGGAGATGCAGAACAAAAAAGAGGGAGGGAAAAGAGAAACAGAATGTCTCTTGTTTGTTTAGGAACTTATCAGGGAAAAACTGAGACGCCGTAGAGAACCAAGAGGAAGTTGGCAGTCTAAACACCAAACCAACTTTCTTTGCAAATATGGAGAGGACCTCCATTTCAGGCGCAAAGCTTCTCTTCTTCTTATTGCAGTTACTTCCATTCAATGTCTCCAACTCTTTTCCTCTTCCTTTCTCTTCTGTTTTTCTATCCAACCATATACAATTAGAAAGATCAAAACTTGTCTAGTTCTTTCTCTACGAAATTCCTTTTTCTTTCCAAAACACTCCGAAATAAAATAACAAAATAAACAACCATTAATATTTAATAATTTGGTAATAAGTTGCTTATTTCCTTATCCTTATTTGTTATCACGCTAACTTATTTCTATCCAAACAACGAAAAGAAACTTTCTTTCTAATCTTCTTCTCGAATCTCTTCCTTAAATCCACCCAAATAGGCCATTAGCAAGATCAATTTCTTCTCTTCGCCACCTGAAACACGTTCCATCCTCCACAACAAAGACACCAAAACCTACGTTGAAGCAAATCACCAACTACGCCCACTCTTCTCCAAAACAACCTAATTCGACCCTCCCAAGTCTCATCTTCACATCAAATTTCCCCAAAATCTACCTTTCACAAAACAACAACCACGCGAATCAAACAAAAACCACAAAAGAGAACGAAAACCCTAATTTCACCAAAGCCAGATCGACGACGGGAGGAAAAGGAGGTGATTCTCACGTATTCGCATAGGAGTTGGAGCTCGTCCTCCAAGAGGTGCTGCCCCTCCTTGACCTTGGAGATCCACATATCCAGATCCATGCGGTCGGAGACTTCGATTCGTCCCGGATCGCGCGGGTTAGGGTTTCGGCCGTCGGGACTCTCTCCGGCTCGCGGCAGAGGGTTTGGGGAAACGGTTGGGGACGAAAAAAGAGTGCGGAAAAAGGGGAAATGAAGGAGAGAGTCGGGTATATGGGTTGGAGCAGATGTTGATCGGCCCGGCGTAGTGGAGTTTTGGAATTATGAGTAGTGTTGTTATTGACGCTGAACTCTAAAATCCGACTTGATAAATGTTTAATTTCAATTTAACTTGGAAATAAAGAAACTAAGTGAAAAATTAAAATCTTTCAATTCCGATAGGTAAACAAGTCTTGTTCGAACTCGACTCAATTCGAATTTTTTATTGTTAAATTTGTATTTATATTTTTGGTATTTATTAATAATATACTATAATATGAAAGATTCGAAATTTAACTCGACTCAACTCATTTACGACCCTAAAAACTGAGCTTATTTGCTTGTTTATTACTTTTTTAAAGAATCATAATATTTATGGAGAATGTAAAATTGTAAACACAATTTTTTTTTTGAAATAGTTTGGTATAAACAAGTTGACTCTTGCATATTATTGTATATTATTATTAAATACCAAAAATAAATACAAATTAACAATAAAAATCTAGAATCGAGTCATCAACTTGAGCTCGAGCTATTTCGAGTTCGAACCGGTCGTTTACCAATCTAAGATGGAAGTTTTTTTTAAAATTTTCACTTATCTCCTTTATTTGCAAGGTAAACCAGAGCCAGGTCTTTATAGAGTTCAATTTCGAGTTCAAGGTGGAGTTGACAGCCTAGTTTGCTTGCAATAACTAATATAAAAATGAGAGTTATGTATGCACAATTTTCATAAGCAGTACATCATATTTAAAGCTTTAAGTATTGTTTAGCCTCATACAATCGTTACCAAAACAACATTCACGTTGGATAATACTGAAAGTCTGAAACAACCGTCGGTTCTCCGGAAGCTAAGTGTCAACAGTGGAGGGAATGTCAATACATAAGTTGCAGGTTTACAGTTGAAGTATAAGCATGGAGTATAATAAAAAAGTAGATGACAATATGTCAATCAGAAAAAGATACAAAGGACGCCAATATGAAAAAAACTGTTGGAGAATGATTAGCCGCCGATAGCTTGTCAGATCATGGTCAACGTCTCTTCGCAGGAGCAATCTGAGGTGTGAATAGTTTGGAGAGTAGAGGTCAATTTGGTTATTATTACTTATAAGTTCGATCGGTAATGTTAAGGTTTTTGTAATGTTATATGCTCTCACTATCTTGTAAACTAAGTATTTGTGCTAGAGAAAATGCCAAAAAATAGATTCTCAAAGCAACAGAAAACAATGGAAAAAAAATCTACACTTGTAGGTACACGAAGAAGAATGAGATCAGTAGTGACCGGTCAAGCATGAATAGTCAAATATCAACCGATTAAACTATCAAAAGGAGAATTTGAACCACAATTGAAGAATGAAAGTTGTGTAACAATCTTTAATCTCTTAAGCATATATAATTGGTTCCAACAAGATTGTGAATGTTTAATTGTCATATCTTTTGTTTCATACAATTACAATTTACATCACATTAAGAGGGAGAAATACATCATATGCTTATATGTCCATATTTGATTGATATTATAAAAGGGGAGTAGAATTGAGCTTAATTGATATATCATATGCATATTGACAGGGGAAGTTTAATGAATATTATTTACATAGTAATGAATTGCAAAATTAAGGAGAAGCAAATTCAATACATTAGTTATGGGGTGGAGAAACTAGACATCTCGTGTTTACATTGTTTAAATTTTTTGGATGACAAAGGGGGAGAAAAAACTTGAAATTAAAATTAATTGAATAAAAACTATGCACATTCATAGGGGGAGCATCATATATGCATAATTTACGTATTGAATTTTCAGGTATTAAGATATATGTTGTCATCATAAAAAAATGGAGATTGTTGGCTTTTTTGCCTTAATACGTGTTTTGATGATTTAATCAACTTATTAATCACAACCAAAAGTAGAGTAGCACACATAATGCATAGAAGATATATTGTTTTGTGCTAACATCAACATGTGATCAAGACTCAAGGAAGAATGGAATCAAGTCAAGACATGTAATCAAGCTTATTGAAGACATGTATTTTTACCTTTTATTTGAGTCTTAGGAATCTATGTAATCTTGAGCATACAAGAGTTAAAATCCATTCACATAGACTCGGAACCTATAGAAGTCACATACAAAATTCCATATCAATTCGACTTGAATAGGCAACCCAATTCCATAAGATAACCAAACCTAATAGAATTGTCTACACCCAAACGGTTGACCGGTTGATAACTGCAAATTTAGCCTTGGTTCGATCGACCGACTTTGACCTTCCAGTCGACCGATTGTCCCGTATTTCCCGGATGACCGTTAACCTTGTTGTATTATACCAACGGTCATATTCGTATTTTTCACCAACCCCAAAATACATTTGATCACCGGTCGACCGTGGACCTAGAAATGGTCGATCGAATATAAACATTTTGAGACACCAAAGTGTGTTATTTTTGATCGATCGGACCTTCCTTTTGTGGTCGACCGATATATCCTTTAACCCCGCCAAAACCCTGGCTTCGGTCGGCCGCCCCATTTTCGGTCAACTGATAACTTAAGTCATAAACCAAATACGTTCGACCGTTGCTTATTGTGGTTCGAACGTTTCTTTACTCTTAAGGAATCAGTCGACCGACTATCCGGATTCGGTCGACCGTTGAGGAACAAAATTGTTGTTTCAGAGTTTCTGTTTTGTGTGTTCTTCACACAACTTACACAATTCTTCCCCAACGGCTATATCTCTCTAGGAACTTATAAATAAAGGTCCATACACCTTATTTATAGAACTCTCACACTTCTAATTGCTCAACATACTAAAAAGACTTCTCCTAATCTCAAAAGCCCCAAATCCTACAATTCAAGCCTAAACTTCACCACTTGATCAAATTCTCAACCATAATCAAGTGTGCTCAAGTTAAAGAGTGTTGAATACTCAGTTCTTTTCGTCATCAAAGATTGTAAAGGTTTTAGTGAAAGCCCGAAGCATCCCTCTCGAATTGTGAGGAGGTTCCAAGCTTGACGAGGGTGTTCGCAAGCTTGAAGTGTAAAGGCGTTCTCTCCCGACCTGGAACGGGGAGTGGATAATGAAGTCGTGAGCGGAGCTCGTGGAATCGAGAGGAACTTACAAGAGAGGAAGTAAGCGGGAGACCGAACATCTATAAAATCGCATTGCGTTCTTGTGGTTTGCATTGTCTTTTTCATAACTTGTTTTAAATTGTTTCCGCTGCACATTTTTTGTCTAATTAATTAGAGACAATGTGATTTGATTAGATATTAAGTAAGTCATCGATCCTAACAATTCTCTAGTCTTTAAGCTCCACCAAACTTTCACGCTTCACTCAATCCACTCCAAAACCAAATTCTTTTAAGTAAATTCAAGTTAGAGTTTCAACTACAACTTTCATTTAAGTATTGTAAAGCTTCGAGGAGGATGACGATGTTGTTCGCTAAGGCTCGTTAGGTAAATAGTTTTTCTTCGACCCAGAACGAGGAGGATAGTAAATGCTTGAGTAGATATCGGAAAATGGATTAGAACCCACGGAGAGGACTAGATCACAGTGGTAATTGTACCTCTGTAAATTCGTCATTCACCTCGTGGTTCGCATTTTCTGTACTTATCTTTTGATTCCACATTGCTTGTCATGATTGTTGCATAATCTATCCACCCCCTTATGGAGTAGTGTGTCGATCATATCTAGGGGTGCACACGGGTCGGGTTGAACCCGAAACCGACCCGAACCCGACTGGTCGGGTCGGGTTGGGTCGGGTTGGTAGGTGTTTCGGGTTGGGTTGGGTTAGAAATTTCTGAAACCCGAATTTTCGGGTCGGGTTCGGGTTGTAGGGGTCGGGTTGACCCAACCCGACCCGAACCCGATAAATCCCCTCTCTAATTCGCTAAATACCCGAATACCCATTAAACCCGCCTAAAAACCCGAATACCCATTTAACCCCAATTCTTCCCGACGCAGAAAGCTAGAAATCCCTAAACAAAATCCCCAAACCAACCCGATCTTCGTTTCATCTTCTTCCTCTCCCTCATGCTCTCTCGATCCCGCGAGTCCCTCTCCCTTTCTTCTTCCTCCTCTCCCTCACGCTCTCTCGATCGGCGCCGGGTTGAAGGTTCACCGTGTCGTCACCGTCAGACGCCGCCGTTAGTCGTCAATCTCCAAATCGGCCCGTCGATTTGCGCCGCCCGTTAAGTTTTCGTCGATCCCGCTTCACCAACACGGCGTCGTCTTCGAATTCGGTGCATGTAATTCCAGTCTTCCATTTAGGGTTAGGGTTAGTGTTTCCATTTTTTGTTTCATTTTTTTTTTGGGTTTTACGATTAATTTGGGGGTTTGGGTTTGGTATTTGGAGGTAAATCTTCTTCGTGGTTGCACGCCATGCTTTCTTTCTTTTTGGTATGTATGGGTTTGGTATTTGGTATTTGAAGGTATTTGGTATTTGGGGGTTTGGGTTTGGTATTTGGAACTATTGTCAATAAATTGTTAGTGCATTATGCATGACAGTGGTTTTTGTTACGGATCTAGCTTCTTTTTGCTCATTATACGATTACTTTATGTCTGATCGATGAGTTTTGCTTGCTGATTTCATCTTAGTTTTTGAACATCTACCTTAGATCTCCTCGTTAACATTCATCCTCAACTAACTTTAGAAAATCAAAAACTTTAGAAGTCGTATAAGATTAAGAGATGGAAAAATGTGTGCAAATATTTCATGCCAAATTTTCGGGTTCAACCCGACCCAACCCAACCCGAAAATTTCGGGTCAGGTTGGGTTCAACCCGAACCGGTTCGGGTTCGGGTTGGGTTTTCCCCTAACCCGAAAATTTTGGGTTGGGTCGGGTTTCAGCCCCAACCTGACCCGTGTGCACCCTAATCATATCCACGATAGCAACCAAGTACGAATGCTCCTTTCGCTATGCAGCTCGAGATTCTGGTTTTTACGGTAGTAGGAGACAGTAGGATACAAGAAAACATGGCAAAACATGGTCTCCTTTCCAGGAGTGTCTTTTATCAGGTATCATAGTAGCATGTAAATTCTCAAATATTTCCTGAGATCAACCGTTCATGTAGATATTGTACCAGTATCTTTTCCCTGTAAAAACTTATGCAATTATGTCTGCATAATCCACTTCCAAGATAATAAAACTCCAACAGAAATCTACATGTACCATTTCAACAAACACGAAAAAAATAAACTTCTTCATGGATTAGATACCATTACTAGAGCTAATCTTCCAGAACATCAGCGACTTCCAGTTGCATGCACTAGAGATCTAAGGAAGAACACCTTGTTGTAACTTTGCATGATTTGTAAGCAAACATGCTAGGGATGCTCTAGATCAACAGAATTCCCAAAAGTAATAATTTTCACCAACAATTGGCAACTACTCTGTAAAGGAAAATGCTAGCCAATAACTTGATCAAACCAAAAATACAAATACCTTGGCACAATTATACCCTAACATTTTACAAATTAATAACGCATTGGTTCAGAAGGTAATATTTGGCACTAATTTAATAAGCCAAAGGAAGCTAGTAAGCTACAAAGCTAACTTGGATTGATTTTCCATGACAACAAGTTCCTCATATATGCGCAATAAGTGTGGGGACAAGGAGTTTAGTTGGAGTAACTGTAGATGAACGATTTCATTCAATCTCAATTTCCTGTGGTGCATCGTCATCCTCCTTCGATTCTTCTTGATTGATTTCATCCACTGTGATTCCGGCAGCTTCAACTGTCCTCGAAATCCATTCTCTAAGAGGTTCCTCATTCAAATCAAGCCGCAAAAGGCCAGCAAACAATCCGCCCATAAAAGCAGCTGGTTCCTGAGAAAACAACCAAGTGGATGAATTCTACACTTACAAATTATGTATGGATTTATATAGGTTCTTAGACTAACTAACAGAGGTCTAAGTTTAACACTATAGCATGTATTCGAAAATGTGCAGGGAAGTGTGATAACTATTCACAGTAAAATATATATTTTCGAAACTTACGAGAAAGATGTGTATAATCTACAAATATGACATGTATGAGCATAAAATCGATTTTTCCTAGAATACTGTAGTACTGTTTTTTTCCAGTTTTAAAAAATCTATACACAAAGATGTCCGAAACATCATTTTCGACAATAGTACTAACTCACAAGATCCCATTAACAACTAAACAGTTGCAACTTGCAAGAATCACAAGACTAAAAATCCAAAAATCAAATTCAAGTTTGAGAATCGCAAATTACTATACTACTTTGCATAACATTTCTGGTTTTTGGACATGAATCTTATTAAATATATGGCATGGAATTTTACAGGGGGCAATTGGTTCCGAGGAGGGCTATTGTTGATGGATTGTAGTCTGCAAAAAGAAACTATGTCATAAATAAGGGTTTGAGCACAGAGTTCAACAATTTCGCAAGTCATACTCTTGCTGAAAACCGCAGTTACATTCTAGGGGGAAAGAAAACTAGATCAATTTAATTTAAAACTACTTTGAGCCATATCATACTTTAAACTCCAATTAAATAAATGAAGTTCCTGAACTAAAAACTCAGCAAATTGCAAGAAAGAAAGAAAGAAAAAGAACACAAATCTCGCCATTTAGATCTTCGAATTGAGAACTCCATACATAATTGGATTCAGAGGAGAATTCCAGCATGAGGAAAAGCAAGAAAGATAGAAAAAAGAATGATTCAAGCTCTGACAAGTGATGTTATTCCAGGTCATTTGGACCCTTGACTCATGAATCATTCATGCTAAATTTGCAAATACCTTTTTTAGTAAATTAAGCACTTCAAACTACATGTACAAGAAGATTAAGTGAACACCCCTCACTAAGAAATCAGAAATAATGTCAATTCATTACACAAACTACCACATATGCTACAAATCTATATTCCATGCTAATAAAACAACTTTGCAAAGTTCAGTCATATTAATTTAACTTGGGAGTTGAAAGTGTCATTTATAAGTGGCATCATCTGGATGATATTTTGAAAATTTATAAATCCTTTATAGTGCTTAGAAATACTAGCTCTGAACAGTAGCTACCAAAAGATGTTCTCAAGTTTAGAGGAGAAACTTGAAACTTCCACATAGACTTTGACTAACTCAGTAACTGTAGTCATTTCAAATTAATACAAAATACTAACGTTTATACAATCATACCTCAAATATGGTCGTATAAAAATTGGAACATTTTAAACTCCATTGGAATTGGACCAGTTTTACAATTTCAATATCATGTGGAATCTTTAATTATCATCATCTGAAATTGACCTTCTTATCCAAACAAAGTAAACACAATCTCGTCCAATGTTCCTGGAACGCCTAGGTGACTGGGAATGCACAGTCGCCCACGCGATCGCCTAGGTGTTCATGCGGTCGCCCAGAGCTGGACGACCCATTTTTTTATTTTTTTCTGTTTTAATCTTTAAAAATCAGGAAAAATCGGGAAAACCCCCAAAATTATAAAAACAAGTCGTACATGTTTGGGTTTCGAAAAGACACCTAGTTCATCGACCAAAGTCTCACTAGGTACCCCCTCTACCCACCCAAACACTGGATTTTTTATTTTATTAATGCTAAAGTTTGTAATATAATTTAGAAGGTAAAACAATTACAATACAAGTTTGCTAGACTCTTAGTCATTCCAATTGGACACATTGTGCTAAAGTCCAGTTAGGAACTTCATTATCGTCGTTTTCCTCCGAGTCGTTTGGATCGTCAACATAGACGTCATCCTCGTCCGTTTCTTCATCATCGGTCGCAATGAACTCTTCATCGACACCCCCAGGAGCTCCAGAACTCGATGCACCTGGATCTCCATAACCATAAGAAATTATGTTGATGTCTTCATCTAATCCCTCGCTTAAGAAAGGTGTAGTTGAGGACGTTGTGGATCAACGAGTCCGTCTTTGTGAAGATGGAGGTCCTAAGGCAGCTTCCTCCACCTGAGCCCACGTCAGATCCTCCCCAGCGAAGACCGGATCATCAGATTCGGCTAACCAAAAGTGTTCCTCCAACAGGTCGTAGTCCACACGAATTGGATCGAAGAAACCGGGACGTTCCATTATTGTTTGAAATCTTTGCTACAACTTCTGGTCGTAGTTCACGAAGACCAAATCATTCAACTTCTTCGTTGCAAATCTGTTTCTTTTCTTCGTGTGCATTTGCTCGAACACACTCCAATTACGCTCGCAACCTGAAGCTGAGCAGATTTCCAACTGGGGTCATTACTTCTATTAGGTCTTAAGTGATCATAATCTTCGTGTGTCATTGGCAAAATTGATCCAAGTACATAAGTCATTGATTGTGATTCTAAGTTAACCAAAAATTAAGTTAAAGAAAAGAGTTAGAAAGTGTGCACTTGATTTGATGGAAGTGAAAACAAAAACTTGAACGTCGGAATTCGTGAACGCCGGAATTCTTGAGCACCTAAGTAGCGGAGTTGGAAGTTGAGAGCTTGAGAATTAGGATTGAGATTTGGATTGAGAGAATGAAGGTTGTAGGAGAAGGAATGAGTGAAATGAAATGAATGATGGAGTATTTATAAGAACAAAATTAGGAAGTAGGGGGTTAAAAAAAATTTTAAAAAAAATATTTCGTTGCTACTGTAGCAACGGCTAGAAATCTAGTCGTTGTTGTGTTGTGCACAGTACAGGACATGTGCACAGCACATGCCGTCGCATGGTCGTCTAGGCGACACCGCACAACCTCCTGTGCAGTAGGCGGGTGGTCGCCCAGTCGCCTAGGCGCCCGCCCGCCTGAACATTGATCTCGTCATTTAGATCTTCAAATTAAGAATTCCAACATTCGAAAATCATAACAGAAACGGAGCATCCAAATGGAACCTATCAGTATGTGTAGCCCAGAGAAGATTTACAGAACTTTGATTGGGACCAACTTCAATTTGCTGCATTTGTAAAAACACTGGACACCCAAAAGAAATGAAAAGAAAATGGTGGTATACATAACTTCTCAAAACTAGGTATCGGTAAAATGACATGGGTTTTTTGCTGAACACAACCTCGTAATGATGTGCAAAAACACATCTCATTTGAAATGACAAACAAGACTTTGACTTAATTAGGTAAAGCCACTGTTTTGAAAACCGGACCGGCCGGTCGGACCGGTTCGACCGTGAACCGGAGGCCTGTCCGGTCCAGTAACTCGTAGAAAACCGTTTCTGCCTCGAACTGCTCTGGACCGACGGTTCTGGGTAAACGGATATCCGTTTACCCGAATCCGGAAAAAAACACCCGACATAACTCTTCTTCTCCTTCTCTCTCTTCTCTTCCTCTCCCTCCTCTCCACCGCCCACTCCATCGGCGTCAACTACGGAACCCTCGCCGACAACCTCCCTCCCCCTACCCAAGTCGCCTCCTTCCTCCACTCCAACATCTACATCGACCGCGTCAAGCTCTTTGACTATTTGTTATTTCCTATTTATTCATATATTTTACTCTATTATTCAGGAAATTCATAAATATTTATATCGTGTATATCTATATTTATGACATCATGCTGACATCACCGGTTCGATTCAGTCTGACCCCGATCAAACCTCTGAACCTTTGACGTTGCCGGTTCGACGTCTGGTTTGGTTCTGAAAACCTTGGGTAAAGCAAAACTACAAAACTCATAGGAATTCGGGGAAATCAGTTCACGTTGTTTCTTGATTTGAACTTATTTTCCTAATTTCTCATGGTTTAAAATGGACTTGCTGGAAACAACTCGAAGCCAGAAAAAATTGAACCATGAAACATAGAAGTCTACTTCCAGAAATTCCGAAACCCAGTCACTTGTAGTATCCGTGATTCTCCACAACACAATGATAATATTGGCCAAAATACCTCTTACTCGATGTTATCCAAACAAACCCTCAATAAGTCCGCAGAAAGTGGACTTATTATAAGATTGTGATTGGTTTATAGGAACTCCACTTGGAAGTGAAAGAACTAATTTCCAGAATGATTTTCTGGTGATTGGTTAACAGAAAAACTTAAAAAATTCTAGAAACTATGTTATGTGAGTTCCAAACTCTTACGAAATTGTACTGCAAATGATTTCCTCACTTCCACTCTAAATTCTAAGGAAGTCGTGAAATTGAGTTATACATTTTCCCCATCTTCCTGGAAACCAATCACACCCTTGATAAAACATAAGTTGTAGTCCCAAAAGGCTTGTTCCAATTGTTGTTTGCTGATTGGAAGGTTGGATTTAATTTGGAATTTTCGCACCTTAAAGTTAAGAATAGTCTTATCCACTCACGATTTTACTAACGAAACAAAACCGAATTCATAATTACTTCAACAAAAAGGCAAACAAAAGAAGAAAAAAGAGAGGGAATTAGTGGTACCTTGAGGGCCTCTTTGAGGAGGGGGTCGTTGGTGGGGTTGAAGAAGGAGTTGACCCTAACAAGACTGCGCCTACGGGGGTTGATAGGAGCAGAAGTGGAGGAGAGGAGTGGGTTGGTTTTGGTTTTGGTTTTGGATTGCAGAATTGGAAGTGGGAGGCGGAACAGGAGAGACATCTCTCTTCGGAATCTTACCCTTCTCCCACTGACTACTCTACTCTGGTGTGGTGTAAGAAATACAATGGTCCAGACAACTCTCCAACCTGTACAGTACCGGATTGGATTTTTTTATTATTTAAAAATTATAGGGCAGACAACATGCCTGCTGTTCCCGAATTTTTTTTAAATATAATAAAAAATTACGAAGTTAAATTTTTAGGAAAATATAAATAAAATTTCGAAGTCTACTCCGCTCGGACCAAGCACATCAGAGCGGTGGAAGCACGGCACGGACTTGCCAAGTCCGAGCTGTGCTCCACGACTCGGACCTGGCAAGTTCGATCCATGGACACCGTTGGGACCTGCTAGGTCCGAGCCATGAGCACGTCTCATACTCGCCAGGTCCGAGCCGTGGAGGTGATGTTTATAAAACGACAGAACCTCCTCACAAATTCCTTGTTCCTTACCTATCCTTGTCACACACTCCTCGAATTTGGCTTCTTGTCGAGTAATTAGTTAAATCATTTGACATCTATTTTATTCCACCCCTTAATAGTAAATTTTTGGTGATACCAAATTTCTGATCGGACGGACTCAGATGTTGTTATTTGAGGTGATTTTAGTTTGAAACTAATGAAAAAACATTGCATTATTGTAGATTAATGAAAATGAAAATGATTATGATAAATGTGTACTTTAATGATGATATAACTCAAAATGCAAGCATTGGTGTAGAATACATAATATGCCCAAGACTTAAACTTTCAGCGAGCGAAAATGTAACTCTAGAATAAATAAAGAGTTGGATTTACCAATGTCCGCAGGTTGTAGAATCTCAATACTTGATTGACATTCAACGTAGAGTCAAATAATGCACCGACTAGTTACTTTTATTTCAATGTAATGCCCGTATATGACAAGAGTTCCTGGAAAATAGTGTTTCAGACGATATATTCGAAAATGGGGTCCTTGGATCAGACTTGCCTGGTGGTCTGAGCGGAGTAGACTTCAAAATTTTATTTGTTTTTTCCTAAAAATCTAACTTCCTAAATTATTATTATTATTTTAAAAAGAATTGGGCATGTTTTGTGTTTTTCTATAAAAAATATACCTGACTCGACCCAAAATTTTCCAACACCTAGCCAACACCTGATGGAAAAGAAAACAGTTTCCTTTTGACCAGAACTTTTCCTAGTATTTGTGTCACTCTTTGGAAAGAAAATTATTTTCCCTATGTCCCCCCCGGAAACAAACGGAAAGTGTAGGAAACTTGTAAAAACGTACACATCTATCAAACTTATTTAATAATTATTTTTATTGCATAAAATATTAAAATCTTAACTACAAAAACATTTAAATCATATTTTAGAAATTGAACAATATGATTATCTTAAAAAACCATGACAATATGTTACAAAATTATACCATAAATTAGATAATAAAGATTAAAAATACATATTGAAATCCATAGTCTTGTTAAAATAAAAGTCCAAAATAAAATATTATTCAAAATTCAATTTCGTGTATTGTTTTAAAATTGCATGGCCACAATAATTTTATATGTTAATTAATTTACGCTTCAACAAGAAGTATATGTATATAATATATAATTCACACATCATATTTTTAAGTTAAATTAAACTAAAATGTGAAATGCATATTTAAATCTTAACGTAGAACATACTCTTCACAATAAAATTATACATTTAAATATACAACATTTACAAATAATATTAATTTCCGGAAATGATAGTTATTTTTTTATTTTCCAGTGGATTTCAATGACTTGCACAAACAACTGAATCTTGATTAAAGGGAAACTAATTTTTTCTGATTTCTATTTTCTGTTGTTTCACTTTGTTTCACTTTGATCACAGAATCTATTTTCTAATGGTTTTCCGTGCACAAACACCCCCATAATGTGTATCTTTTGTTCCCAATATGGATTCGATCTCAAGATCTGAGAGTGTGAATCTACTCTCCCAACTAGGACTGTAAATGGGTAGTTCGTGAAAGGAATGTGTTCTAAAAATTTACTTTTATATGTCAATTATTATGAATTGAATGTGCAAACAGTTTGTTCCTTGATTATCGTATTCGTATTTTGGAAATGTTAAGAAAGATGTTCTTGGTCCTTAACCATAGAGCTCTAAAAGATAATAGTTTACATAAATCAAAAGTTATTCACAATCATGGTAATTGATATGGGACATTAATTACCGAGATAATATTGTCATGTTGGTCATCGATTATTGTAGCTCTAAAAATATTTGACGACACGAGTATGTAAAAGAGGAAAATGATTACTTTTATATATTGAATAGACCTAGCAAGTGAAACATTATGGAATTGTGTTATGTGTCGTTAATATTTTATTGTGTCTTGGATCCTAAGATAGAGACTTATATCTTTTCACATTAAGAGTGTTTAATTTAATTATTGTCAAAAGTTATCATAGAGTATAGTGATAATGTAAATAGTTGGTTAAACATGACTTATGCAGTAGAAATCTTGGTAATAAAATGATCGACTGGTACAAGGAAATGGTCGATCAAAAATACCAGGAGAATTTTTGGTGAGTAAACGGTCGACCGGAGTGAGACATGGTTCAACTGTCTAGCTCACGGTCCGACCGATCAGTCGACCGTTTGGTAATTTCGGTCGACCATTCGGAACGATTCTGCCTTGAATTATTAAGAGAATAATGTTGATCATGGGCCAGATTTATTCCAATTATGGTCAAATGTTTTTAAGGATAATTATGTGGCAAATTGTGATTGATTTTAGGGAGAGAAAATCAAGAGATCGTGGCTAGAAAATAGTTCATGATATGAGTGATTTGTGACGGTATAAATAGGACCCCTCACCCTATTTGTTTCGTAAGTGTTAATGTAAATTCTCTCTCTCCCTAATCTCTCCACTAATTACCATGAAATTCTCTTAATAAGTCAGAGCTTTTGGAGATCAAATCTCATGGAGCTTTGGAGGGGTTATTAGTTGGGTTCTAAGTTGACTTGGAGATTGAATTGACTAACTCATTTCTCTCTAATCTTGTTTAGAGTTTGGTGAACACTTAAAGGTGAATCGGCGTGCGATTCGACATGAAACTGAGCTCTGGATCTTCGAAAATGTTTTAGAGAACCTTTGGGTATGATCCTCTCTTCGTGATTTATTTTAATATATGTAGGTTTGCATGATATTAGAATAAACACAAAACAATGTACATGAAATTGTTGAAAATATGAAATCGATCATGTATGCTTGAATCAATTTTTTTTAAATATACACATACACAGGGACATGAAATCTTCAGTTCATGGGCAGTTACAGGGCTTATCCATGACCTTACCCGTCTAATTAAACGGTTCGCGATTCGGTTTGAAATTCGTTTATTTTTATCTCTACCCATGACCTTACCCGTTTAATTTAATTAAACGGTTTTAGACGGTTAAATTGTTAAAACTTAATGGATACTAAAATTGATATAAAAATTGGGTAAAAGGTTAAATGGATAAAAACTTGTTGAACTTGTTAAAAACATCAAACATCCATAAAATTATAATCAAAACCTCCAAAAATTTATAATCTAAACATCCACAAATTCATATAATTTTTTTTGGTTTTTTGGCCTTAAACTATATTAATTTTGATGATTAATTAAACTAATCTTAATCAATCAAAGTGAGCAAACACGATTAAATGCCTTGCATATATGTTTGTATACTTGCAATCGGTTGGCTTTTTGGCCTTAATCTATGTTTTGATGATTTAATCAACTTAATCTTAATTATGATCATGTAGAGTAGCACACATGTTGCATTGCATATATATTGCTTTGTGCTAACCTCTACAGGTGATCAAGACTCAAGGAAGAAAGGAAATCAAGTCAAGACATGTAATCAAGCTCTTTTGAAGACATGTATTTTGTATTTTCGTTGAGTCTTAGGAACTTGTGTAAATTGAGCATACTTGAGCTAAAAACTATTCAACCACACACTAGGTTCCCTATAGAAGTCACACACAAAATTTCACATAATTTGGACTTCAATAGATCATCCAAACTAAAACCGGAAAACACCTAAACAATACTTGAACTGCCTGGACCAAAACGGTCGACCGTTTAAACCTTTTTGTTCAACCGTTCACACATGTCACATGACCGTTTGTTTTGTCGTATTATACCCAACAGTCGTATTCGTATTATTCCCAAATACCCCAAAATTACCAAACATCCGGTCGACCGAAACGTTTCTAGCGGTCGACCGAACCAACACAATTTGGTCTCCCAGAAGTGCCTGGACGTATTCAGTCGACCAATCCCCTGAGTCCGTTCGAACGTTAACTTAAGTGAACTTAAGTCAAAGCTGAATTTTGACCAAACGGTCGAACGACATACCCTTTTCGGTCGACCGTTTTTAGGCAGAATTGGGTCCTGCAAGTTTTTGTTTTGTGCATTTTACACCAACTCTCACCCAATCAACCCCAACGGCTATATTCTCTCTAATGCCTACATAAAGAGTTGTAAAACACATTTCTACATAACTCTCCCACACATATTTGCCTCCTACATTAGAGAGATCATGAAGGGAATGTGTTCTAAAGTTTTACTTTTAAATGTCAATTATTATGAATTGAATGAGAAATCATTTTGTTCCTTGTTTATGTTATTCGTCTTTTAGAAGTGTTAAGGAAGAGGCTCTTGGTCCTTAACCGTAGAGCTCTAAAAGATATTGGTTTACATAAAACAAAAGATATTCGCAATCATGGTAATTAACATGGAACATTAATTACCGAGTTAAGATTGTCGTGTTGGTCATAGATCATTGTAGCTCTACAAGTGAGTGACAACACGGGTATGCAAAAGGGGAAAATATTACTTTTGTATACTGAATAGACCTAATAAGTAAAATATTATAGAAATGTGTTTCTGTGTCATTAATATTTTACTGTGTCTTTGGTCCTTTGATATGAGACTTATATCTAATCACTTAAGGAATACTTAATTAGATCAGTGTCTTGAACTATCGATCAGTGTAGTGTAAAGGCATTGGTTGGTTAAGTATAACTTTCGTTGGAGAAGATAGTTAGTCAAAAGATTATCATTGCCCCTCTTAATTGAGTGATGATATTAGTGGGCCCCTTGATAAAGCAAAGTTATAATGTGCACAATGTGATTTGAGTTAAGTCACATATTTATAACTAGCTTAAAGAGATCAAGAAATGAATACTAAGACAAAGATGACACAATACTACTTTGAGTGTATTCTTAATATCATGAGGCAAGGGACGGACACAAGTGGTGCACTCCATCACTAAATGGATCGGGTTTTGGTTCGAGTGGAATCAAGACATCTAACTAATTGGGAGCTATAATGTGTAGCTAGATACCGCTTATAGCTTGTGATATTAAGCTCTTAATATCATTGCCAACTTAGTTTAGATCCTCTCATAGGTCACACCGCAAAAACCGTGAAACAAGAAGCTTGATTTTTGGTTCATATGATGTGTCGGGTTTCTCATAGAAAATATGACACATGTGGTGAACAAGTAAAATCAATTATGTTGTATATAAACATAATTAAAGTCATGATAAATTCATATGAGATGCATATATTATGGGGTGCAATAATTTATTGTTGCATAGGATAATACATTGCATAAGTTGTGAATTTGCTAAAACCCCCTTAAGTTCAAATTTTGTTGGAAATGGATCCAAAATTTGAAATAGGCAAAATCGGGTAGAAGTTCGGTAATCCGTTATGGTTCGGTCGACCGAAGGATCTATGGATCGGTCAACCGAACGTGGAATGGATAATCGTAATTGATTGACCGAACTTGACCAAAGTGCCTGGAACTTTGGTACGGTGTACCGAACCAGAAACGGTCGACCGAACAATGTCAAGTTCCGATATTTTCGGTTAACCGAATAGCACTCGGTCTTGGACGAGAATTAGTCCGATCGGTTAAGGAGAATTTTTCTCCTTAAGATTCGGTCATCCGTCACGTACTCGGTTAAACGATCGTGACAAATTCGGTTAACCGAGTGGGACTCGGTAAACCGAACAGCGATCGATTTTCTGCCTTTGATTATTAAGAGATTAATTTGATCAATGGTTGGATTAGCTCCAAATTTGGTCAAACGTTTTGTGGGTGCATATAATGCATTATGGAATTAGTTTGTGAGAGAAATTGTCATAAAACCGTGGCTTAAGAATAGTCATGATTAAGAGTAAGATTGGAACCTATAAATAGGTCCTTATTCTCCCTAATTGTGACACACAATTCAGAAATTATTTTTCTCTCCTAATTCACTACTAAAACCCACGAAAATTCTCTTAGTTTTCTAAGTCTTTGGAAGGAGAAATCTCAGAGGCTAAGGAAGGGGTTTGTAGCTAGATTCTAAGCTTGTTTGGAGATCGATTGGCTAGCTCATTTCTCTCCAACCTTGTTTAGGGTTTCGGTGAACACTCGGAGGCATCCGGCGCGGCGAGAAGCATCCCCAACGTCTCCGAATCTTCAAGAAGTTTTTGAGAACTTCTAGGTATGAATTTCGGAGCCCTTGTTTGTTTTAATAGAGTTTTGAAACTAGATGTTAAAACAAACCGATGCATGCATGAAATAAATCAAAGAAAATTGTAATTGATCCTTATTATACATAAAAATTTCAAAAATATATATGTGTAATTAAACATGAAATCCTACAGTGGTATCAGAGCTTAGGGTTCAATTTTCTCATGATTTATGGCTGTAAACAAATTTAGTTTACCATCTAGGATTTAAACAATTCGTTTTACCGGTTTTTCGGTCTTTAAATGTTTGTTGAAATAATTCTTTATAATAATTCGTTTTAAATGTTTTGAATGTTTAAAACATGTCATGTAATTATTAGAATTATGATTTAGACATAAGTCTAACTTGCAATAATTTCGTTTTAAGTATAAACGATTATTTTGTAAGAGAATCAACAGCACCGAAAAACTGCGATTCATCTTTCCATTGGAAATTGGATGGACAGCGGTTCATAATTAATTTTTGAATTATGGATGCATGAAAAATGTTTTTAATGGATTTCAAAATATTTTTCAAAGAATTGTTGAGAATTCTGGATGATTGATAAATTAGATTCTGTAGTTTATAGCAATTGCGTGCATGGATGCTTGAGTTGCTTTGCAGGATTGTGAGTTTATATGTTCCAAATCAGACACTACAAATGTATGTAATTATTATTATACAGGGGCTTGTGTATGTAAAAGCCAAAATTCTCTCTATTTCCGTCTTTTAGATAGTTGCATTTGCATATGAGAGGTTTTTACATAGGATTTGCACTAGTCGGTTTTATCGAATGTGAGGAGCATGTTTATTTTCTGTAAAATCTACATCTCCGGTGCAAGAGGAAGTCGCCGCTGTAGCGCATCGATCAAGGATCGAAGATCAGGGATCGAGGATCGAAGGGAACATATAAACTCACACGATGTGGATTGTGTGAATGTTTAATTTCTGTTTTATCTTGATATGCATGTGATGAATGTGTTGAATGTTAGGATATGTATGATTAATAATATGCATGATAACCTAAAATTCTAAATCACATGTTAAATTGTCCAACAAAAATTAAGAATAAATTTCCTTCTTATTTCATCCACTAGCAGCCATTGATCGAGGGATACTCTGCTCGCCCTTAGCGGGAGATAGCGCCCTCTATCTTTGGGAATAGTGGGAGATATAAAGGTTGTCTGTTGTTGTGCCACAATTAAATATATGAGGTGTGTTTCACCCTAGTGAACCCCAAGTATGTTTAGTTATGAATACAATAGATAAACGTATCTCGTATCAAATGAAAATAAGTTTTCTTAACATTACCTAGAGCCCTCGCTCGGTTTTGGGAAAAAGTTTTTCTTACGAGGATAGGTCGTATTCCCTCATAATTAAAACGACAAGAGTCACAAGAGTTTGAAGATGCTAAATGTTGCTAAAATTCAAAAAGGTTGTGATTAGAAAATGATTTCTTACCTTGATATTGTAATGTATTCGATAGCCCTTAGCTAGTCTATATTACAATTAATAGGATCTTGGATTGTTGCATTTATGGGCAAGATTTTAATTTGCAACATTTACATTTATATATTCGATATATGTATGCATGTGTATTAAAACATAAAATTGACATTAAAACCTATATGATTTATTTTGTAGAAAAAATGTCGAACATCCAACCTATCGTACGATCCATGATAGAAAAACACCCTTTAGCGAATGATGGCTCAAACTTCATTAGTTGGCAACTCAATATCAACATCGTGTTAAAGTTTGAGAAACTATCTCACATTTTGGAAGGTCTAATCCCAAAGTGGAATGAGAGATTAACCGATGAAGAGAAAGAGGCTAAAGCCAAGTGGGAAGACCAAGAGAACCAAGTTCACGGTCTTATGCTAACATCCATGGGTAACTCGCTTCAAGCGAAATACTTGGATTCAAAACCCAAGAAGATCATGGAGGCTTTATCAAAGATGTTCATGGATAGTGCCCGAAAGGAGCGCTATAAGACCACCATCGCACTCACAAGGTGCCATATGGCGGAGGGAACATCGGTATCTATGCATTTTCTCACGATGCAAGGATACCTTGAGAAGTTGGCAAAGCTCTCTTCACCAATGCCCGAGGACATTGCTGAAGATATGATTCTTGGCTCTCTAGCCCCGTCCTTTAAGGACTTTGTGATGTACTATCACGTGCGTGAAAAAGGGGTGAGTCTTGAGGAGCTTCACAACGCTCTCAAAACTGCTGAAGTTGACATGGGCAAGGGTAGGGACAAGCAAGTCCTTGCCGTCCATGGGAGGGGCCATAAGATTGGTAAAGGAAAGGGCAAATCTACCAAAAGTGGTTCAATCAAGAGCAAGGGAGTAGGAGGTTCTCGTACGAGTGCCTCGAGGGGGAAATCTCAGAAATCTCCAACTCCCAATACGGAGTGCTTTCACTGCGGTGAAAAAGAGTTAAAACAAACCGATGCATGCATGAAATAAATCAAAGAAAATTGTAATTGATCCTTATTATACATAAAAATTTCGAAAATATATATGTATAATTAAACATGAAATCCTACAGATCATTCCTAACTCTTCAAGCCTCAAATTTCCACACTTAATATCAATTCCAATCTTTCTCAAGTGTGCTCAAGTTTAGAGAGTGATTGTCCCACTCAAGTTTGTTGCTGTCAAAGAAGAGTAAAGGTTTCGGTGAAAGCCCGAAGCATCCCTCTCGGATTGTGAGAGGTGTAGCCAAGCTCGGCGAGGGTTGTTCGCGAGTTTGAGGATTGTAAATGCGTTCTCTCCCGGCCTGGAACGGGGAGTGGTTAGTGAAGTCGTGAGTGGAGCTCGGTGATCCGAGCGGAGCTTGCAAGAGAGGACTAGGACCCGGGTGGGGTGCCGAACCTCTATAAAAATCCCCCGACTTCTTGTGGTTTGCATTTTCCTTCCCTTTAATTGCTTGTTTTGTTTTTAATTCCGCTGCATCATCATTTGGCTTGCAAGTAGAGTTTGTTTAGGATTAAAAGGTGATTATGGATTGTGGACCCATAACCCACACGATCCAACACAATCATCTTAATAGGTTGATCAAGACAATCAAGGAAATGAGCATTGGGACAAGGACATCAAGACTCAAGACTTGTAATCAAAGCTTTGGGCCAAGACATGTAACTTTTATATTTATTGAGTTTATAAGGTTTTATATAAACTTGAGCACTAGGATTCTATCCTCTCATTTCTCGGTAAACCGAACATATTTCGGTTAACCAAACTCTACCTACTTTGGTCCACCGTGACCGAACACCTATCGGATAGCCGAATACTTCCCAACAGTGAAACTTAGGTGTTCTCTGGAATTGCCCCAACGGAAGACCGAACCACCTTCGGTCGGCCGAATAGCCCTGGATCGGTTTTGGACTTTGCTCCAACGGTCGCATTCAAATCAAGTCCATAGAGCCCAATTAACTTGACCCACTTCGGACGACCGCACACACTTCGGTTTACCGAATCCATAGTGGCTTTAGGGGCCCAACGACTATTTAAGCATGACACTTGACCGTTAAACAATTTCCCATGCATTGTCAGCGGAATACCCGCGCTACTTCGGTCTACCGAAGTATACACGGTCAACCGAACTTGAGTAGATCAGAGCTCAATCAATTCTACTGTCCACCTTGGAACGGTGAACCGAATGGACTTCGGTGAACCGAATTTAATTAGGGCTAAATAGATAAAAGCTACTGGAGGTTGGTGAACGGTGATCCGATACTTAATCGGTCAACCGAGTTCTTAGTTCAGACCAATGTTTCGGACTACCGTGTGGATAACGGTCGACCGAATCTGTCTCGATTTCTGGCCGAGCTTAAGTCACATCTTGCTTTCTCATTGGTCCATTCACCACCAACTCTCCAACGGATCTATAAGCTTTGACGCCTATATAAACACCACTCTAGAGACACAAAACAAGAGACAACACCTTCTATTCATCAACTATCGTTCTGCTCTCAAATCCCAAACCTTCAAAGCTTATTCTTCAACACTCAAGCCTAAACTTCACCACTTGCATATCCAAGTGTTCTCAAGTATAAAGTGTTAGTTAGAGTGTGATTCAACTTCCACATCAAAGAATCAAAGAGTTGTAAAAGCTTCGAGGAAGTTCCCTCTCGGGTTGTGAGAGGAGACACGAGCGAGGCGAGGATTGTTCGCGAGGCTCGGTGTTGTAAACAACGTTGATCTCGGCCCGGAACGGAGATCGGTTAGTGGAACCGTAAGCGAGGCTCGGGGGATCGAGCGAGGCTTGCGAGGAGGACTAGGACCCGAGTGTGGGTGTCGAACCTCTCTAAACTCCGGCGTCGTCATTTTTGTGGTTTGCAATTGTCTCTTCCTTAACCCTTCGATAATTATTTTTAATTCCGCATTTATTCATCGATTAGAGGGTCATATATCCTAACAAAAAACACTAAACATCCACACATAATGACAATACTAATACAAAAATTTATATTTATATAGTATATATAATAAAATATTATATATATTCATTATGTTTCGCGGTTAAATGGACGGGTTAAAACATGTTACCTTATCCTTCTATTTATTGAACGATTATGATTTTTACATCATGTGATCCTACCCGTCGGTTCGGTTAGGACGGTTAAACGGTCTTGACTCTATCCGTTTATAACCCTACAAGTCTCTCCAAAGGAATCCATGAGGCATGAGACCGTAATTATTGTATTCATTGATAAAAAGTGGATATTTTGCATTCTCCATCAAGATGAAGATATGATATCATAGTGCACGTTATGTTTTGTATCGACAATGTGCTTATGACGTAGGATTTTAGACGTGAACACGCGCTAGCGTTAAGTCAGCTTGTATAAGACTAGCCGAGCGAGTCCTCGCTACAATAGAGAAGTTTAATAATTCGTCAACCTAAGTTATAATTGTAATTTGGGAACATGATCTTGAGAGGCAAACTATGCATGGTTTACCCTTGAAATAATTTAAAATTACTCGTGAATGTTGCTCACACCAAATAATTCAATTTGAGATTGCTCTAACATTCTAGCAGAAACGTTCAGTTTAAATTAGACGGTACAACTAAAATATGGACAAGGAGAAGCCACGAGATAATATGATCCTCGTCCACGTAAAAGAAATAACAAAAGAAAGAATGTACCACCAGAAAAAACCTAGATCACATAACAAGTTAACAATCAAAGGCATTCCAGTGGTCACAGAGAAAATAACTCTGTTTCAGTTTCTGGTGGGAAAAAAATATAATCATAAATACAGAGCATCAACCTCCAACAAAAATATTTAACCGGTAAAGACAGGTATAGAACACACACCCAAAAGAATTGCAAACATGCTATGATTATAATACAATGTACTTCAAGGTTCTTTGTCCCCCCTCAAGCTCTTTATTGACGGCACTAATTAAGTAAACTCTCGGCTTTGGGAAATATCAAACGTAAAAAGATACCCCGCCGATTCTACTGGACAATGTTGATGGTGAACGACACATAGGGGTAGCTCTCAGCTTCACCTCCCAAACCAACCACACCAGCATCATCGTCGGATTTCCAGAACGTGCTGCGCCAAGGGAAACATGAAAAGTTAGAGCATAGTTATTAAGATAGATACAATAATGCATTTTCTATTGCGAAGGTAATGATTGTCAGTGGTAGTAACTACTGCAAACACAATGCATGCATGTTATAAACGAGAGGAAGTTGATTATACCATTTTCAACATCATCTGATATCATACACTAGCTACACAGTGAAGAATAAGCAAGTATATTACCGGTTGACGTCACCAGACAAGTTTTCAAGAATCGACCTTACTTTCTTCTCACTTTTTACAGGTGGAGAGAGCACAACAGCCTAGAGTTGTTTCCAATCAACAAAATAAGGTAAGGTAAGAATGAAATAAAACCAAAGAAGACCATAAAATAAAGATGAGCATTCTTAATACCAAGAACGATGGTGGCAAACCATATCTAAGAATGCTCTCAGTGAAAACACGCACAGCACAAAAGTGCATCCAAGAGCTAAAAACCTGTTCAATGCATATTATATAAGTTCAATAAATACCATATATATATATATATATGGAAGCAACTAAGAAAAACTGCAAATCATGTAAGTTTGAGATAGATCACAATGTTCATGCAATGCACATGTACTATATAAATTTTATGGCCCTATATGCTTTTTATTTATCTTTTTCCATGTCACGTCTTTTTCACAGATTCCAACTTCAGCACAACTTAGGTGCAAGAAGCCTTTCAACTGCTTAAATAGAAGAAAAAAAGATTCAATACAAAAAGTAAATATAATTTGACGAGACATGCATTTGTACATGTAATATCTGTGAGTTGTAGAAAACACAACAGTCATGAGATTTATGTCGTAGCCTTAAATCATGAAAATACTGACCTCTCCATAACTAGCATAGCACCATTGCAGAAGAGAACTCCTCATTGTCTCCTGATCCTGCAATAGTTTCTCCATTTCCTGTTTCTGGTCTTGTTGAGCTTCTGAATTATATTCAAAATCACGAATCTGCAGTACGCAAAAGGAGAATTATCACCACACAAGTATGTAACTACATAGTGAGTAAACCGATGATTGCCGTTCTTTTGTCCGAAGTATGACTAACTAAATAAATGTGGAATAAAAACTCAATTCTGAGCACTATGTCCACAAAGTGATGTTCTCATATTGCATTTTCCTCACAACAACGTCCTAAATTTACAATGTCAAAAACGACTGCAAAACCTTCTTCACTTCAGATCTAGATTCATCACATCATTCACAAGTCAGAAAAAGAACACTGGGCCTTGAAATTACAATCTAAACTATTGAAAAATCCGAAAAACAAAAAAAAGTTTTAAAAATTGCATGATAACTGTCATTCGATAACCTAATTCAAGGATCATCAATTATAACAAAGATAACATGGTGAACAAAAATTGTAGATAACAATAACATGGAGAACTTGCCTGGAATCCTTTTTCTCGTGCACTTGTTTTGAAGTTGTCCGCAACTTTAGCAAATAGAGTGACTGTATAAAGAGCATACTCATTGTCCTCATGCAATTTCTTCGATGACCTGGGAACCTAGAATATAATAATGTCAGAATCTACTCCTGATGAATTGATGTCCAAATTAGTCCAACCAAAACAACACAGTAATTATAATAAAGTTTTAAATTTTAACTAGTTAAAATGCATATTACTGCATCACGTTTCCCAGATAGAAAGCTGTGCTACTTAGTAATTATAACGCAAAAGAGAATGTTATATTATTAATCCATGTCCAATTTAAAGTTCAAAAATATTTTCAAGAGCACCTCTAAACACAACTGGATTTGTTCGATAACTTGTAGTCCGCATAGTAGGGGTGTAAACGAGCCTAAACGAGCCGAGCCCACAGTGTTTGAACTTGGCTCGTTTAATAAACGAGCCGAGCTCGGGCTTGACTCGTTTAATAAACGAGCCAGATGTCATGTTTGGGCTTGACTTGTTTATTAAACGAGCCGAGCTCGAGCTTGACTCGTTTGCTCGTTTAAAATTTTCAACAAGTTTTTCAGCCCGTTTAAGCTTGTTTAAGGCTTGATTAACTTGTTGTAAAATATAATAATTACATTTTATAAATATCGTTAGCATATAAATGGAAAATTATATAAATTATATATTATACTTTTAGGTAATTGAGATATAGAAAATAATATGTTTATTTGTGACATATATGTAATATGTGTACAAACTTAAACGAGCCAAACAAGCTCTTATCGAGCTAACCGAGCCGAGCTAGGGCTTGACTCGTTTATTAAACGAGCAAATTTTGGTGTTTGAGCTTGACTCGTTTAATAAATGAACCGAGCTCGAGTCGAGCTTTATCGAGCCGAGCTCGAGCAGAATTTGACAACCCTACCGCATAGTAAAGTACATAAATGCCTATATTCCACAAAAAATAACTTTATAGAAATATGGAAAAGTACTAATAGAGATCTAGTTTCAGCATTAATCATGTCAAACCTACATGCACAAAATGCAGGACTTACCACAAAATTTGTAAGCATCTCATAGCTTGATAGCCAATCCTTTTGAGAATACTTGGGAACGACTGCAAGAAGTGTTACAAGGTGGTCTGATGTGATAATGTCTTCATGTTTAACTATATTGGAAAGGTCACGCACAGCTAAGCTGAAAAGTATCACAAAAACATATTACTTATTTCAGTCTTGATTATTTGGTGTAATGCATAATTATCAACGAGAGTCAGACAACATCTTCATGACTTTGTCCCTTGATAAGGCCCTTTGCTCAGAAGCACACTAACAAATTACATCAGCTTTAAAAAAAAGGAAAGAACATGCACCTTCCAGTTTGCTTTCTGTTAATAGCATTAAGCTGACTGCGGACGTTGTTGTACTCAGCAGCACGGACCTACAACACGTTCCAAGGAATCCGGACAATACATTATGTACTAATATGAAAAGGAGATAAATTTCAATAATCAAAAGATCTCCTGCTGCTACTTGAATGTGCCTTTTACTTGTTACATGCTCAAACAAAATAAAATGGCAAATTGGCAACATAGAGCATTAGTTACACTGATGTTTGTTCATCAAAATGTTTGTTCGTCTGTTCCATACATTGATGAAGTTTTGACATTTTCAACCTCTATGTCAATGCAAGAGAAATGAAATCAAAGTAGTAGATCCCATGGATACCTTAGTTACAATTTCATAAGTCGTAGATCAGCAGGTTAGCCAAGTACTCATCACTACTCATTATCGGTAAATAAAAAAAAACTAAAACGTTTTGATATGAATCCTTTAAACCCTTTTAAACTGGAAAATTACAAATACAAATCATACCTTCATATCATCCTCAATTTTGGCAACTTGGGCATGGATATTGTCAACAATCTCCCTGAGAGGCGACATTGTGGGGTATCTGGCTTCATCCCAGACAAACCTACAATTGCAGACTCCAATCAAACACCAAGGCAGAGAAACAAAACAAATACACAACTTTACCACCCAAGAGACCAATCCAATCACCTGGTGAGGTATGAATCCACCGGAACGCCATCAACGGTAAGGGAACTACTCTCGACGCCCGAAACCCTCTCCAACTCCTCAATCTGGCGCCGGATCTTGTGGGACACGCCCTCAATAAAAGTATTGGACTGCAAAACAACACACAAACTTATAAAAAAATCCAAAATCAACAAAAACCAAAAACGACCCACGTCCCAAAATCCAATCTTTAACCCTAAAAAACCACCAAATCGAAAAACCCATGTCAACCCACATCCCAAAATCCTATCTTTAGCACCAAAACCACCAAACCCAACGAAGACCCACATCCCCAAATCCCATTTTTATCACCAAAAAACCCTCCAAATCAACAAAAAATGTCGTCCCAAAATCCCACCTTTACCTTCAAATAATCAAAAACCGACGCCGACCCACGTCCCAAACTCCCATTTTTACCAGCAAACCCCCCAAATTAGCAAAAGCCGACGCCGACCCACTTCCCAAACTCCCATTTTGACAACCGAAATCCCCAAATCAAGAACCAAAACCACATCTTTCCCACCTTGACGAGGTCATCGCTGATGGCGAGCAACAAATCGAGGGTCCCCACGCGAAGATCGGGAGCGGTGAACTGCAAAAAACACAAAATCAACGTCAGGAATCCAAACTAATTAGATCTTGTAACCTAGGAAGTGTAGTTCGGGTTGAGATCGGTGACCCTGTAGAGAGGAGTGTCGAAGGCATGGGACGAGACGGAACTCTGGAGCTTGTTCCAGAGCTCGGTGTTGGAGGTCTGGACGGGGAGAGAGACGACCCAATACCTCGTCGCCATGGATGGATGCTTCTGAGATCTAACAGAGGAAGACGTGGGAAGGGGAGAGAGGAGAAGAGGAGGAGATGAGAGATGTGGTTCGGGTTCGTCTCGATCCGATAATAGGATCCGATTAACTTGTGAGTGTGGATAACTTAAGTTTTCATGGTTCCAGGCAGGGGTGAAATTTTGTGTCCGAAATCCGTCAATCCGACCGACTCCGTATTCGAAATCAAAAAAATTATTCGAGAAAAAAAAATCCACAACCGAATTTGTATTCGGATATAAACATCCGTAAAAAAACGAAGCGAATATGGATATTGGTACATCCGATTCGAATAATATCCGGTTCGTTTTTTATATGCACATATAAATAAAAATAAAAAATATATACAATATATATGAATTAAATTATGTTATTTATATTATATTTAATATTTTTTCATGTAGGCAAAAAATAAAGGCTGAAATTTATCCTTATTTAGATCAATCAAAAAATGTTTTTTAAGTCTATTCGGATTTTTTAAGAATTCGGATATCCTAATTTGGAATGAATTTTAAACATAATTCGGATGCGAATTTATTCGAATTCGGATCCGAATTCGACAGATGCGAATTCGGATCCCTTTCTCATACATTCGATCGGATTCGAATTCAGATTCAGATTCGAGAAAAAAACGGATACGAATTCGGATACTGACACATCCACTTCGTATCCGCTCCGTTTTCACCCCTAGTTCCAGGAGTTTTAAGTTTTACGACAAAGATACTTGTCTGAGAGTTGAGTTTTGAGTTTTGGATTGCCATTTTAGCTTATAACTTACATTTTGCAAAACACCAACCAAAATAGTATTATGAAAAACACAGAATCCATTCCATAATTGCCCGATTAACTTCCTTATTTACGAATACAACACATGGGTTTAAGTATTGAATTTCCATAATGTTGGCTTTTTGGCCTTAATCTAGGTTTTGATGATTTAATTAACCTAATCTTAATTATGATGATGTAGAGTAGCACACATATTGCATTGCATATATATTGCATGTGCTAACCTCTACAGGTGATCAAGACTCATGGAAGGAAGGAAATCAACTCAAGATTTGTAATAAAGCTAAATGAAGACTTGTAATCTTGATTTTATTTTGAGTCTTAGGAACATGTGTAAATTGAGCATACAAGAGTTAAAAACCAATCACATACACAATAGGTTCCCTATAGAAGTCACACACGAAATTTCACATTATTTGGACTTCATTAGATTACCCAAACCATAGTCGGAAATCACTTATAAACTTAAACCCAGATTTCCTGTGTGAACCGGTCGACCGAACCAGTTCTCAGTTCGACCGGTTTATAACAGACTCTCCACAGTGATTTTACCGAACTCTACCGGTCGACCGGTTCTACCTTTTCGGTTGACCGATCCGGGATTTTAATATGACCGTTTTTCTTGTCGTATTCCTATAACGGTCGTATTCGTATAAAACAAAACTTAACCCCAAAATACATTCGGTAACCGGTCGAACGAAGACCTTGTTTCGGTCGACCGGTTGAACATATTTTCAGAAACCAAATTCCCTGCTATCGGTCGACACATTTCTCGTTCGACCGATTGTCCTTTGTCTCAACCGAATCCCCTTCTCGGTCGACCGCCCCATACTTTGGTTCGACCGATTCACTTAAGTAGAGTTAAGTTCTAGCTCGTTTGTCCGACCGATTATTCTTTTGTTCGACCGTTCTCTTTGAAATCAAGTTAACGGTCGACCGGTTTACTAGTTTCGGTCGACCGGTTCTGGACAGATTTGCAGCCCGATTTTCTGCTTTGTGTATCTTGCACAAAACCTAATCAAATCTATCCCCAACGGCTAGAATACCTTAGGAGCTTATAAATAGAGGATCAAGATTTGTTGTTAACACAACTCTCCAACTCCAATTGTCCCAATACATTAGAGAGAAACCTCAATCCTCAAAGCTCCCAATTCTACACTCTTTAAGCCTAAACTTCACACATTTGATCATATACTCATCCTACTCAAAGTGTGCTCAATTAGAGAGTGAATCCCACTCAGTTACAAGTGTTGTCAAAAGAAGCAAGGACTTCGGTGAAAGCCCGAAGTGTCCCTCTCGGATTGTGAGAGGAAGAATTCAAGCAAGCGAGGGTTGTTCGCGTTGCTTGTGGTGTAAAGGCGTTCTCTCCCGGCCCGGAACGGGGAGTGGTTAGTGAAGACGTAGGCGGAGCTCGCGGAGTCGAGCGGAGCTTACAAGAGAGGACTAGGACCCGGGTGGGGTGCCGAACCTCTATAAAAACCGACGCGTCTATTGTGGTTTGCATTGTCTTTCTTTCTCTACTTGTTTGTTTATTCCGCTGCGCATTTGTTTGCTTAATCAAGTAGAAAATTAGGGATTATATTAAAAGTGATTAGTGGACCCATATGCCACACGATCCTACATTTGGTATCAGAGCCTTGTTAGCTAAATTCTATACTTAATCGTATTTTTAGCATGACTAGCACATCTAATCACTTAGAGGGTTTATGCACCACAAGGCCTCCTTTGCTTAATGGGTCAAATTATGATTATTGGAAAAATAGAATGAAAATCTTTTTAATATCAAATGACCTTAAGTATTGGAAGTTTATTCAAAATCCATACATACCCCCAAATGAAGATGATTTAGATTCTCTATCTAGGGCTCAAATGAAAGAAATTGAAATGAACTCTAAAATCATGAACATTCTTTATTGTGGCCTTAATGAGGGAGAATACAATAGAATTAGGAGTTGTGAAAGTGCAAATGAAATATGGCATAGGTTACAAATGCATCATGAGGGTGATAGTAAAACTAAAGAAACTAGGGTTAGTCTTCTCATGCATAAATATGAAATATTTTCTATGCAAATCGGTGAGAACATAAGCGACATGAACACTCGCTTCACCGATATCACTAACTCTCTTTTGATTCTTGGAAGAAGGATAAATGAAGGAGAGATGACTCGAAAATTTCTCCGGTCATTGAGCAACGATTGGGAAGACAAGGTCGTGGCAATCGAAGAATCGCACGATCTTTCAAAATTAAAGATGGAGGAACTCATTGGAAATCTCATGGCCTATGAGCTCCAATTGAGTCATCGAAGAGAGAAGGAAGCTTCAAAGAAAAACTCCACCTTGGCATTACATGCAAATTTAGATGAACCAAGGAGGAGTATAGAAGATGAGGACATAGAAGTCCTAGCCAAAGACTTCTTCAAATACCTCAAGAGGGATAAGGGAGAAAAGAATGAAAGAAGAGGTAGAAGAAGTGAGAAAAGAGAAAAAGAAAAAGAGAGGGAGGAGAGTGAAAATGAGAGAAGAGAAGGGGAGAAGAAAAAGGAGAGAAGGGAGAGGAGAAAAGAAAAGGAGAAGAGCAAGAGAAGAGAAATGAAGGAGGAAGCACACAAGGCTACATGAGATGATTCTTCATCACCATCATCATCGTCTTCTTCCTTGCAAAGTAGAAGAGAAGTGGCTCACTCGTGCTTCATGGCTATTGAAGATCAAAGTGAGGTAGATTCTAACTCTTGTTCTAGTAATTCATGCTCAACTAAGTCTTATTATAGTGATAGCTCAAACGCTAGTGCAAATAATGAAAATTATACACATGATGAGCTTCAAAATGCATTTCATGATTTAGTTAAACAATATGAGATCATTTGTGAAAAGAACAAAAATGCTAGAAAAACTATAAATGATCTCAAATGCCAAATTGAATTAATCATGAATGAAAAGAATGAGGTGATTGCTAGACTTGAATCAAATGAATCATCACTTGCTAGTCTAAGTAAAACACCCATTGTGGATGAACATGTAGATCTTAAAGTTTCAAATATGCAATTAAGAAAAGATCTAGAAATGTTCACTAAAGGAACAAAAATGCTTGATATGCTTTTAGGTAGTCAAAGACAATCCTTAGCTAAACATGGTTTAGGATACAATGTTCAATTAAAAAACCATGTATCTCATACTACATTAAATGGCAAGCATTTATTTGTTAAGTCTACTTCCTCAAGTGTGTGGGCTCCCAAAACCAAAATGGTGTGGATTCCCAAAGCTAACACTCAAGGACCCAAAGTTGTTTGGGTACCTAAATCTACTCTTGTAGGAGCTTGAGGAGGAGATTGGTGGTGACCGGGTGAGCTCAAGAGTCAAATTCAAATCCGGTTGCATCACCAAATGAGATTGGAGCTAAATTCGAATTCAACATTGGTATAAATTCTTATCTATACAATTCATGTTAAATTAGCTCTAATCTAGCTTTGATTGACATCATTTCATGTTCATATTTGTATCTTATATCCATTATCTTTCACCTAAATAATGCTATGTTACGAGTTTTATGTTTAGTTTTCAGGAATAAATAGGTTTGAAGAGATGAAGCATAAAAGGACCCAAAAGCTGGGAAAAAGGACTGAATTGTGAGATCTGTGGACCAAGATGCAAGGAAGAAGGACCTGAATGCAAGACCGAAGGACCTAAGAGCAAAACAGAATACTCCTCACCATCATGGGGAGTATTTTGGCAATTCTATTCGGGTCGGAGCTCCAACATGCAAAATAGATGCATCAAATACCAACAAAGCCTTCCAGAAAAGCCCACAAGAAATTCCAGACCGATCCGGACACTGTAGACCGCTAATTAGCGGTCCAAGACCGCTAATTGGCGGTCACTTTTGGCCCAAATGCGCTCAAATTTCTCCTGGACTTGTATTAATGTTCGTTTAGGCTATTTTTGGTGTTTGTTTAGTCCCACATCGGGGGATTGTCCCGGTTTGCCTTTTTCCATGGCTATAAATAGAACTCTTCACCTTCCATTGTAATGACTTCATATTTTAAGTGGCTATTCTTCCTACTAGAAGTGAGGCCTTGAAGCACACACTAAAGTAGGAGGATGCTACTTTTAATGTGAGTCATTTTATCAATAAAGTTTTGTGTTTCTTTCATTGTTTGTTTTATGCTTCTTTTATTGTTTATGCATGTTTTAGTTTAATCATCTTTTAATTCTAGCTTAGTTTTAATATGCTTTCTTTCCATAGTTTAATAATTAATGTAATGTTTAGTGAGTAGTTCCATCCCCTTTGGGGGTGGAGTAGATGTACATACATGTATTAGAGAATGGGATGAATGCTTTAATTTCAATGTGTTGATTAAACATGAATGTATGCTTGCTTGTTTAGGATAGAATTTATAACTTGATGAGTTTTGCCAAAATGATTAGACACCTCTCATGCTTGTTTAGGTTCTGAAATAAACAACTTGCATATGTAATTGTTAATCAACCAACTTGGTGAATAGATTGATAGGTTTTGCCATAACATTTAGACACTTCCTATGCTTGATAAACATCACCTTCATGTGCTTAAAGAATGTATTCTACACCCACCTCTTTGCTTGTGTGCACTCACTCCACCCCTTAGGGGTTTTCCATTCCTAAAATTCCAGCATTCTTGTTTTGTTCTTAGCTTAGTTCTTATTTCATCGTTTGTTTGCTTCTTTCACATTTCATACTTCTTAGCGTAGTGTAGCGTAGGTTAGCATAATCAATCTTTCTCTTCCCTATTTTGCCACTTGATTTCTGATAAACAAGAGGCTGCTCACCTCCCTGAGGACGACCCGTACTTGCCACCGCTTCATCGCGACCGTGCACTTGCGGTTTAAAATAAAACGTTCAACAAGTTTTTGGCGCCGTTGCCGGGGAGGTGCCAGTCCAGACTCTTGTTTGGACGATTCGAGTGGATTTAATTTGTGTTGTGTAGTTTTTCCTTGTTTCAGGAGAGTTGGAGTCATCAGGAGGAACGCCTGGAGAAGTTTGGAGTGAATCTGAGCATTTAAGACCGCCAACCAGCGGCCTGAGACCGCCAATTGGCGGTCTGGTAAGCTCGTTTTTGTCTTTTATTTCTTTGGTTGGTTTTCATAATTGATGTAGTGATCTGGGATTTAATTTGGCATGTTTTGACTTATAGTTCGTTCCCAGATCAATAATCAAACCTCCTTTAAGCAACTTGGACCCTAAAACTCAAAGCAAAAGATTAGGCATTCATTCTTGTTTAGGTCATGCATCATGTATGTGACTTAGGCATTTAGATTGTCCTTTATCTTAGCTTTATTTTCTGTTGCTGAGAGCTGGCGTGAGGTACGCACCTTCTACTCTCATTCATGCATTTCGTATGAACATGCATTAGTTAGTAGGAAGTGCATTGCAACAAGTGTGAGTTGAGCGTTGTTTGGAGAGTTGATTGCTAGATTTAGGACTCCAAAACGCTACTAAGGAGGGGCTGTCCCGTAAAAGATAAGGTGGGGGATTTCATCACCCTTTCCTTCGCCCCAAAAACCACACTAATCAAGAGCCTAATTTTAAAATCAAGTAGACATTGGCCTTAAGGAATTCGGACGCATTAGGAGAGTGATCCGGTCCCGACCGTCATGACCTGATCGGCGTTGCCCACTTTGTCGATAGTAGGAGAGACGAGATCCCCGGATCTTGGCTCACTTGCTGGGCTTTGTGGTCCTCGTTGTAGGGAGGTGAGGCGTGTTGAGGCCGTGTGACCTCGCAGTTAGGCGTCGTCTAGCTGTAAGGACCTATAGCGACCTTAGGATTGCTTGAGCCGTGTTTGCTTGTGTGCTTCTACCTGTACCCATCCGCCGTAGCATAAGGACTTCTTCCCTTCTCTCCTGAGTCATTCTTTCTCTCCTGTGTTCCCTCGTCTTCTCTTCTACGTACATTCTTTTTAAAAAAAAAAGTTTTGTTTTGTGTGTGTGTGCACCTTTGTGCATGCTTTCGTGGACACGAGACGAGAGTGGTCGTTTGACGAGGAGCGTTGTCAATCCGGATTCGGTCATCGATTTCTCGACACCTCCCTCCTCTCGTGTCGCACGCAGTCCGGGTTCAATGGCTGCTAATTTCCGTGAGGAGGACCAGTTGCTGGACCAACCTGTTCGACCAGTGCTTCCAGTTGTCGTTCCCATACCTCTTCGTGATCGATGCTACCTGAGTCGTACAGCTCTACCCTCATGCATCGTATTACCAGAGGCTAATGGGAACCATTTTGAGGTTAAGCCTCAATTCATTTCCATGCTCCCTCATTTCACTGGGAAAGGTGACCCCTATATCTTTCTCAGGGAATTTGAGGAGGTCTGTGCTATGTTCAAGCTGCAACAACTTAGCACAGACTCCATCCATCTTAGGCTCGTTCCTTTTGCACTAAAGGATGACGCCAAGAAGTGGTTGTACAGCAACCAGGCGAATTCCTTTAGGACTTGGGATGAGTTTCAATCTGCATTCCTCAAGAAGTACTTTCCTAATCATCGGACTCAAAAATTGAGGAACGAAATCAATTCGTTCTATCAACATGAGACCGAACCATTTCATGCATATCTTGAGAGGTTCAAAGAGCTACTATCCTCGTGCCCTCACCATGGCATTGAGTTGTGGCGTCTTTGTCAGATTGTGTATGAGGGTCTTCACATCCCGTCCAGAACGCTCCTTGAGTCCATGTGTCAAGGAGAGTTCTTGGGAAAGGATGAAAGGGAGGCATGAGCCTTCCTAGAAGACCTCGCTGAGAAAACCATGCAGTGGGAGAGTGTGAGGGAACCACCTGCATCATCTAGTATAGGAGCGAGGATCGCGAATGCAAACTCGACTAGATCGGGTACCGCATTTGCTATCGATACCACTACGGCCACCGAGGCACGCATGGCGGCCTTAATGCGCCGTATGGACTCGATTGAGCTCCAAAACCAACAAAGTGCACCTCACATGTCTACATCTGGTCCAGTTCCCTGTCATTCATGTGGTAGGATAGGTCATGTAGAAAGCGAGTGTGAGTCCATTCCTCCTGAGATGGAGCGTGTCAACGCCGTCTATGATAGAGCCAGGAATGACCCATACTCATCATCTTATAATCCTGGATGGAGGAACCACCCCAATTTTTCATGGAACCAAACTAATGCCCCGGGTGGTCCTCCAAACTCCTCTAGACCACCTTACCAATCACACCAACCTCCCATGCATGCGCATTCCTATCAGCCACCCCAAGCGCAAACCACCAATCAATCGGGTTTCACAAATTCCAATAATATGGAAACCCGATTCAATTCGCTTGAGACCTTGACTCATGGACTTGAAAACTCAATGAAAAATTTTATGTCAACCACGAGTCAAGTTCTCACTTCAAATCAGCAGACCATGAAATCTCTAGAGCTTCAGATGGGCCAACTGGCTCAGTCTGTACATGAAAGAGAGAGAGGGTCTTTTCCTAGCCAGCCTGAGGCTAACCCCCGCATGTACCAACAACAACAAATGCAAAATGAGAATGTGGTACCTCGGGGGAGGCAAGTGAACCATGTGGAGGAACCTGTTCACCATGTCAATTCCATTGTGACCTTAAGGAATGGAAAACAGGCTGACAATCACATTTCCTTGCCACACCCACCACCATCTATGCAGCCCCTCAGTGGGAATGGTGGTGAAGAAGAAGCTGAGGGTGAGGGTAATACACCAAAGCTTTCTTCTCAGGCACAGCAGAAAACCTACCTGCCAAAAGCTCCCTATCCAAGTAGGTTAAACAAAAAGCAGAGTGACAACATGGACAAGATAGTAGAGGTGTTTAAGCAAGTAAAGGTTAATATCCCATCGTTGGATGTCATCCAACAAATACCTCAATATGCCAAAGTGTTGAAGGATCTCTGCACAACTAAGAGGAAGACCAATGTTCCTAAGAAAGCATTCTTGGCTGCAAATATCAGCTCACTTTTGTCCAATCCTACCTACACAAAATACAAGGACCCTGGGTGTCCTACTATTCAGTGTACGATAGGGGACACTAGATTGAGCAATGTTTTGCTTGATTTAGGATCAGCGGTCAACCTCCTCCCATTCTCTGTTTATCATCAGTTGAACTTGGGAGAATTGAAACCAACTAAGATCACCCTCCAACTGGCGGATAGATCCATTCGTATTCCCATGGGGATTATCGAGGACGTGCTTATCAAAGTTGGAGATTTTATATTTCCAGTCGATTTTGTTGTCCTCGATACCAATCCTGTTGCGAACACCCACTCTCAAATACCTTTGATTTTGGGTAGAACATTTCTGGCAACCTCCAATGCTTTGATTAATTGTAGAAATGGTCTCATGAAGCTCTCATTCGGTAACATGAGTGCCGAGTTTCATGTGTTCAACTCTGGTAGGCAACAGGAACCCATGGATGAACCTTTAAATCTAAATCTCATCCGCCAATTGGAGAAAGCACCACAAAATCAACGAACACCCCTAACCCCAATGCAACCCATTGAGAATGTTCGTGGGCCCAGCGAAAACTCATTGCCTGTCTTCGCAATGCAACAGAGTGAGCTGGCCTCGAACATGAATGTCCAAAGGGAGTGTTCGTTGCATGATTCAGTTGAGAGTACTAGTGAGAGTGAGACACCTCATCATATGCCTATACCAGAAGATGTCTCTACCTCATGTCCCATGGCCATTGAGCCATTTGAGCTTCATTTTGACTCCAACAAGGACCCACCTATGACCGAGCTTATGCTTGATGATCTAAACGATGGTGGGAGGTCCTTGTTGGATGACTTGGGGAGAAGCCCCATTCTTAGTGATGCAAGTCTGTTGCATCCATCGAATGAGCCTGAGGAACTCATTCCGATGCACCCGCCTATTGGTTGGAGGGTTTTCTTCGATGAGCAATTAAACCCTAGTGAGGCAACACAACTTCATTCTTTGTTGCCCACACCCGACCAATATCATGAGGGGTTCGAGCCTTTCAGCTTTGACCTTTCACCCCTCATGACACCTCAGAGTACCAGTGGAGTTTGCCCATCTCGGCAAGTCTCTGGTCCTCCTGACTTGATGTTCTCATTTGATGTTCCTTGACCAAATGATTATGAGAATATCTTGGGTGATGTATATATCTTGAAAAAAAAAGAAAAAAAAGTGTGTATTAAAAGACTCCTTCAGTGAGCATCGATTGTTGTGGGCCCCAACCCTTGTGTACTTGGGCCCCAATTTCTTCACGTATTTATCTCCCTTCTTCAGCTTCTCACAGGTTTTGAGGGAATTTGGGTTTGTGTCCATCAACATGACCCCGAACGTCCCTTTGTACTTCATGTTGGTGAGATCGTTCCTTTTTCATGCATGTATCCATGTAGTATCTTGTTCACATTCATTGAGGACAATGCATGAGGTAGGTGTGGGGGGTGTTTTACGTGTGTACATATTCGAGTCTTTTTCCTTTGGTTTTCTTTTCTTTTGTGTGTACTGCTAGGGTCATGCTAGTGTGCCGCATTTAACATTGATATATCTGTTTGCCATGATCCTTGGGTGACTTGTCTTCTTTTGCTTGCCTAGTGCTTTAAAATTTTCACATTTCTTTCAAAATCTTCATGTGTTTGTGAAAGAAAATGTTTTTGTGGGTTTTGCGTGTGTTGAGCATGTGCAAAACCGTTGAGAGGTAAAGTAAAAAGAAAGCTCCCAAAATTGTCTTGAACTTGATGCATTAGGATTTCTAGTTTACTGGCTTTAGGTCTTATCGAGTCGTTAGGATGCACCCCGGTTTTCCCTCGGGGGGCGTGTAATCATAGGGTTTCAGTACTCAAACATTTAAATAAGTCCACCCTGAACCTAGTGAGTCAAATAATTCGTGTTTGTGAGTATAAGGAAGTTTGTCGTAGTCGAGGGCCCTTAATCTCTTTTTGTGAAACTTAAGTGTAGGGGTTTTGGTTCCCATATAGATAAATAAGTGGTGTTCTCTCTTCTCGCACGGCTCCTATCACTCGGGAAAGTAGGTCTGAGGGGACTTTGTGCCTGGTGCTTTCGAGTCATCTGACTTGGGATGCGCCGACCGAACTCCCGTTACACGGGTGGTAGGGATCGCCCTATGTGGAGATTTGGGGGAAGGTGTACGTGATAGTGTAAGTCCTCATAGGCAATGATGCACGAAACCTGACCCTGGGAGAATCAAACACCGACCAATAAAATTCTCCAAAACAAAAAGAAAAAAAGAAAAAAAGAAAAAAAAAGAAAAAAAAGAAAGAAAAGAAGCAAATAAGAACCAAAATGGACTTTACACATTGTATCACATTCAGAAGTTAAGGTTGCCCATGTCTTTCACTTAAGTCCTTAACTAACTCTCACGAATAACTCATTAGGCTAGGTGTGTGGACGGATTACATATATAGAGTCGACCCGTAGTGTTACCGCGTCCCATGATCGACAAAATAAGTCCAGCGAGTCGTGTAGCTAGATTGATTAATGCATCTTGTTCGGATTTTGTGGGTAGATCCGCTGAAAACCCTCAGGAGACAACACTCCTCCTCCTTGGCGACAAGGAGGTTTAACGGCTTGTTGCACGTGCTAAGTGCAACCGTGATTCCTACGAAAGTGAGTTAGGATTTCTTGTTTTTTTTCGCATGCTTTTCTCTTTCTTTGTTTTGCTCGGGACTAGCAAAAGTTAGGTGTGGGGGTATTTGATTGACATCATTTCATGTTCATATTTGTATCTTATATCCATTATCTTTCACCTAAATAATGCTATGTTACGAGTTTTATGTTTAGTTTTCAGGAATAAATAGGTTTGAAGAGATGAAGCATAAAAGGACCCAAAAGCTGGGAAAAAGGACTGAATTGTGAGATCTGTGGACCAAGATGCAAGGAAGAAAGACCTGAATGCAAGACCGAAGGACCTAAGAGCAAAACAGAATACTCCTCACCATCATGGGGAGTATTTTGGCAATTCTATTCGGGTCGGAGCTCCAACATGCAAAATAGATGCATCAAATACCAACAAAGCCTTCCAGAAAAGCCCACAAGAAATTCCAGACCGATCCGGACACTGTAGACCGCTAATTGGCGGTCACTTTTGGCCCAAATGCGCTCAAATTTCTCCTGGACTTGTATTAATGTTCGTTTAGGCTATTTTTGGTGTTTGTTTAGTCCCACATCGGGGGATTGTCCCGGTTTGCCTTTTTCCATGGCTATAAATAGAACTCTTCACCTTCCATTGTAATGACTCCATATTTTAAGTGGCTATTCTTCCTACTAGAAGTGAGGCCTTGAAGCACACACTAAAGTAGGAGGATGCTACTTTTAATGTGAGTCATTTTATCAATAAAGTTTTGTGTTTCTTTCATTGTTTGTTTTATGCTTCTTTTATTGTTTATGCATGTTTTAGTTTAATCATCTTTTAATTCTAGCTTAGTTTTAATATGCTTTCTTTCCATAGTTTAATAATTAGTGTAATGTTTAGTGAGTAGTTCCATCCCCTTTGGGGGTGGAGTAGATGTACATACATGTATTAGAGAATGGGATGAATGCTTTAATTTCAATGTGTTGATTAAACATGAATGTATGCTTGCTTGTTTAGGATAGAATTTATAACTTGATGAGTTTTGCCAAAATGATTAGACACCTCTCATGCTTGTTTAGGTTCTGAAATAAACAACTTGCATATGTAATTGTTAATCAACCAACTTGGTGAATAGATTGATAGGTTTTGCCATAACATTTAGACACTTCCTATGCTTGATAAACATCACCTTCATGTGCTTAAAGAATGTATTCTACACCCACCTCTTTGCTTGTGTGCACTCACTCCACCCCTTAGGGGTTTTCCATTCCTAAAATTCCAGCATTCTTGTTTTGTTCTTAGCTTAGTTCTTATTTCATCGTTTGTTTGCTTCTTTCACATTTCATACTTCTTAGCGTAGTGTAGCGTAGGTTAGCATAATCAATCTTTCTCTTCCCTATTTTGCCACTTGATTTCTGATAAACAAGAGGCTGCTCACCTCCCTGAGGACGACCCGTACTTGCCACCGCTTCATCGCGGCCGTGCACTTGCGGTTTAAAATAAAACGTTCAACAAGCTTCACATGCTTAATTGACATATCATATTGTTCAATTCATTGAAAATCATTATCCCTATTCATTGCAAATCACTTATCACATCCATTGATTCTAAATGTCAAATTTTAAATGGATGTTAGAATAAGGCTTAAGTTGAAACTTAAATGAACTTAACTTGAATCATACTCATTGGTTCCATTTAGCCTTATTGATAGGGGGAGCTTAAATGTTATATCTTTTATTAGAGTAATGAAGTGCAAAATTTAGGGGGAGCAACTTCATTACAAGACATCCAAATTCTAAGCTTAAAGTCTTAAATAATTATTATTTTTGATGGATGTCAAAGGGGGAGAGATAATTAAGGGGGTAACTTGAAATTTGGCATAAAATTGAACTAAAACTATGCACATCCATAGGGTGAGCATTAATATGCATAGTTTACATATACAAATTCCATGTATTTAGATAGAATTAAGATATAGGTTGCCATCAAAAAAAAGGGGGAGATTGTTGGCTTTTTGGCCTTAATCTAGGTTTTGATGATTTAATTAACCTAATCTTAATTATGATGATGTAGAGTAGCACACATATTGCATTGCATATATATTGCATGTGCTAACCTCTACAGGTGATCAAGACTCATGGAAGGAAGGAAATCAACTCAAGATTTGTAATAAAGCTAAATGAAGACTTGTAATCTTGATTTTATTTTGAGTCTTAGGAACATGTGTAAATTGAGCATACAAGAGTTAAAAACCAATCACATACACAATAGGTTCCCTATAGAAGTCACACACGAAATTTCACATTATTTGGACTTCATTAGATTACCCAAACCTTAGTCGGAAATCACTTATAAACTTAAACCCAGATTTCCTGTGTGAACCGGTCGACCAAACCAGTTCTCAGTTCGACCGGTTTATAACAGACTCTCCACAGTGATTTTACCGAACTCTACCGGTCGACCGGTTCTACCTTTTCGGTCGACCGATCCCGGATTTTAATATGACCGTTTTTCTTGTCGTATTCCTATAACGGTCGTATTCGTATAAAACAAAACTTAACCCCAAAATACATTCGGTAACCGGTCGAACGAAGACCTTGTTTCGGTCGACCGGTTGAACATATTTTCAGAAACCAAATTCCCTGCTATCGGTCGACACATTTCTCGTTCGACCGATTGTCCTTTGTCTCAACCGAATCCCCTTCTCGGTCGACCGCCCCATACTTTGGTTCGACCGATTCACTTAAGTAGAGTTAAGTTCTAGCTCGTTTGTCTGACCGAATATTCTTTTGTTCGACCGTTCTCTTTGAAATCAAGTTAACGGTCGACCGGTTTACTAGTTTCGGTCGACCGGTTCTGGACAGATTTGCAGCCCGATTTTCTGCTTTGTGTATCTTGCACAAAACCCAATCAAATCTATCCCCAACGGCTAGAATACCTTAGGAGCTTATAAATAGAGGATCAAGACTTGTTGTTAACACAACTCTCCAACTCCAATTGTCCCAATACATTAGAGAGAAACCTCAATCCTCAAAGCTCCCAATTCTACACTCTTTAAGCCTAAACTTCACACATTTGATCATATACTCATCCTACTCAAAGTGTGCTCAATTAGAGAGTGAATCCCACTCAGTTACAAGTGTTGTCAAAAGAAGCAAGGACTTCGGTGAAAGCCCGAAGTGTCCCTCTCGGATTGTGAGAGGAAGAATTCAAGCAAGCGAGGGTTGTTCGCGTTGCTTGTGGTGTAAAGGCGTTCTCTCCCGGCCCGGAACGGGGAGTGGTTAGTGAAGACGTAGGCGGAGCTCGCGGAGTCGAGCGGAGCTTACAAGAGAGGACTAGGACCCGGGTGGGGTGCCGAACCTCTATAAAAACCGACGCGTCTATTGTGGTTTGCATTGTCTTTCTTTCTCTACTTGTTTGTTTATTCCGCTGCGCATTTGTTTGCTTAATCAAGTAGAAAATTAGGGATTAGATTAAAAGTGATTAGTGGACCCATATCCCACACGATCCTACACATAAGAGGTATCAAAACTCAATATTTCAAAACTCAAAACTTAAACAAGTAAGCATGAGTTTGGCAAAGTCATGCTTGCGTGTTACATGTTTATGTCTGCAGGGTATAAATTAGACCTGTCAAAATTAGACACGACAAGATAACACGGACACGACACGATAATTTAGTGTATGAGTACAGGAACCTATACATGAATACATAATAAGCATACACGACATGATACATGAACTTTTATTGGGCCGGGTTCGTGTATAAGGTTCCATACACGAAATACACGATAATATATCGTGTATCAGTTGTACATGATACACAGTTGTACACGATTACACAAGTTTACACGATACACGATTAGGATACGATTTGACACATTAGGATACGATACATGATATACACAATTGACACGATATACACGTTAGAACCCAATCCACATAACCTAAATCGACTAATTGCCTAATACTCAAACTGATTAACCCGAACCCAAACCTAATTACACAACCCGAACCCACACCTCACCCTCAAGTCCCAAACTTGCAAAATCTGATTCCTAACCCTAACCTTGTTCCACTCCCCATCCCAACCCTCTTCTCGCCGTCGTTCTCCTCTTCTCTCCTCCAACCCCCGATATGTCGAGGAAATCTACAAGGACTACACCGCCCACCGCACCAGTATCGTCCACGCCCCCACCTCCGGTAACACTAACCCCCTTCCCCCTGTGCTTCCTTTTCTCTCCCTCTACTTACCTGATCTACCTCTATTCGTTACTTTCTCCCCATATATTGTTGAGTTCTTCGCCCTCTGTGATTCAAGTGACCCCTGCCTTTCCTACTGAGTTTTCACTTAGATTTTCCCCAATTCTAGGGTTTTAACCTTAAGTGTTTTGTCGTTAGTGTATTAGCTCTCCTCTCGCCGTCGTTAGTGTTTTGTGATCTATTGGTGTGATTGTGTTGTTCCATCTATAGTGTCTTGTTTTAATTATTGGTCTGATTTTGATGGTTACTAGTTTTAATTGCTTGCTCTTAAGATTTCGATGTTTGTTTCGGATTTTTTGATTCAATGATTTGAATATGTAGTTCAAATGGTTAAATTTCATTTGATTTGTGTATGGTTATTTTTTAGCTATTTTCAATTATTATTTTGAAATATGAAAATATAATAACATTGATGCTTACGTCTTGTTTATATTGTTAAATCCCTCATCAAATAATGTAGGAAACAAGTAAAGTTAGAGAATAACCTATGGAGCTACTTACGGTCACGGAAGACATGAAGAAACAAAGTTGGAATCAGAAGGAGTTGGACTTGGAGTCTTTGAATGTTTTTTCCATGTATCAGACCATTATTTATTGTGAACTATTATTTGAAGCTTTGAAGTTGAGGAAACTAGTATTATACTATAATGTTGTTGTATTTGTTAGGTTTATTTGGTATTTTCTAGAAATTCTACAATTTCATGTTTATCGTGTAATCGGGTCTTTTATCATGTCTACTACTGTATACAAGTATTATTGTGGTTATTCGTGTATACATGTATTTATAGTGTATTAGGTCCTTATCGTGTATGTATGTACTTATCGTGTCCATTCATGTATTATTGTGTATCGTGTTACACGACACGATAAGAATTCGTGTACAAATCATGTCGTGTCTGTGTATACACGACAATTATTGTGTCGTGTTTGTGTCCGAGTTAATGTACACGAATTCTTATCGTGTCGGGTTCATGTATACCCAAAACTTGTTAACATTCAACCATATACGACACGATAAGACATGCATACGACCTGATTGACATGCCTAGTATAAATGTAACGCCCTCGATCTCGTAGGTACACACGTTGGGGAGTCCAAGCAAAAGTAGTGATCAGAGTCTCTGCGACGACCGAGAGAGTTACAATAAATCAGAAACATACACAAATAAAAACATACATGGATAAAGATACAAGACATATTGCCAAAAAAGGAAAGTATCCATATATATATAGAAATATCTCAGAATTCATTACATCAAAGTTTAACTGAAGGAAAAACAACATGAAATATGCAAAAGCAAAAAGAGAGGCAAAGGAAATTGGTCGACGCGTCCCTTGTGTACAAAATCCTCCGAAACATCTCCAATCTAACCCCTGCCAGAAACCTAAGTACCTGAAGTAAAACAATCAACGAATATACGTAGGTTTTCAACAAGAAAACCCTGTATCCCCTGGTCCAAAAGAAAGATAAAGAGCCTAGCATGAAATCCTATATGTGACACATGCAAATAGCAAGAGGCGGCGACTCTACATAGTCGCACCTCCCGGGCCTCGCCTGACGTGATTCCTCTACTTAGGAACCCGACCACCAGTCATGTTGATCTACTACACGTGCGGGTCACCCGATAGTGTGATCCACCGCTCTGCACAAAGCAATCATCCGGATTGACACCCCAACTGATATCATCGCAAGTTGGGTATGTCCATCCTATAGAAAAAGACAGTGTACACGTCCAAGTCTTATCTCACACCTGACCTCTCTACATAGAGGTCTTTAAAAATAGGCTTGTCTGACCCCCACAATAAGTGACCAGATTCTATATAAATTCAAAAATGCATATGCAAGTCATCTGATGTACCTTATGTATAAGTAGTCACAATCACATCTAATGCAATGAGTATGCTACGAACGCCCACAAAAAACTCATGCACATCATAACATCAGGAATAACAACATGCATGTGCAACTACATGTCAATAAGAATGTGGTATACATACATCAAGCATACAAGGCCTAATATCGATACTACAACTAGGTACGGGTCATGTGATATTGTCATAGGATGTCAAAATACAAAGCAATAAGATATGTGCATGCACCCAAGACTCAACCATTCATTAATCAAAATATATTAATCAGTGACATAATATGAACAACACACTTAACAACAAGTCATGTGATATAAGTGATAACACAAGTAAACAAAACATGCATGCTCCACACGAAGAAACAACAACCTTCCAAGCACACATCAGTTCAGTCAGCCATCCCCGGGTACTTAGTTAGCAGCAAGGGAAGCCCTAATCAGGCATTTAGCCAGCGCATGTCCATTTCACGGCCAACATGCGCAAGTCCCCACCAACAGGAGCAACCCGTTAAAGTCGTGCGCATAGGGACTCTTGTGGCTTGACTGTTCGGTGGTCTGGGTGAGCTGGAGGCGCATATGGGGTTCACCCCCATGCACCACCTCTAAGCCACCCACTCCGGTCAGCAGGCAGCAGCCCCATCCCCGTCAAACCGCACCAGCCAAGTCCAGACCCCAAAGAACTCACGCGCATGGAGGCATGCTTGATTGCATTAGTCACAACCTTAACCCTAACCTACCCTAACCTCGTTGGTTGCTAGCCCCGACTACGCCAGACCTCGTCGAGATGTGGAGCCTCCAGTCGGTGGTCAAAGTCGGCCAGCCATGCACGCGTGCAACAACTTGCATGCCTGGTAAGCACCCAGCCAGTTGATGCAACTCTAGCTGCACCATCAACTATACTGGTGTTGACCAGCCCTCTGGCCAACACCCCCAACTCCCTCACCCACTTTGGCACGAGCGTATACCTGGATTTGTTTCATGCATGCATCGGTTTGTTTCAATAACTAGTTTTACAACTTTATTAAAACAAACATGGGCTCCGAATTTCATACCTAGAAGTTCTCTAAAACTTCTTGATGATCCGGAGACGTTGAGGATGCTTGTCGTTGCGCCGGATGCCTCCGAGTATTCACCAAACTCTAAACAAGATTGGAGAGAGAAGAGCTAGCCTCTCAATCTCCAATAGGGTTTAGAATCCAATTACTAACCCCTCTTTAGTTCCCTTGAGAAGAAGATCTCTGAAACTAAAACTAAAATCAAGAATTAAGGTGAAATTCATGGAGAATTATGAAGAAAGAAGTTTGCATAAGAAGATAATGAATTAATTTTTGAGGTAATGAGATAAACTTGTATTTATAAGTTCTCTCCAAATTACCTATTCATGTGCAGCCTCTTGCCCATGATTTCATGCAAACTTCCATCTAACCATCCATTATTTGCTAACAAATAATCTTAGCCAAGAATTAAATCAATTATGGACCAATTCCATGCATGATCTAATTAATTCTTAAATTAATTCTGCAGAAAACCGTCTGGACCGGTCGACCGTTCGACATTCGGTCGACCGTTTGCAACAATAAAATATTTCCTCGCAATGTTCGATCGACCGACCGAGAGATTCGGTCGACCGTTCCGAACAGACGAAAATTCCCTGTTATCGTTCGAGACATGTCCGGTCGACCGTTTACTGTTAACCGGTCGACCGTTATTGCACAGTACTGCAGACTTGTCAAATTTCGGTTTAACCCCTACAAAATTTGACATTTCGGGATTAGTAGTAAATTCACAACTTATGTAACATATTATCCTATGTAATGATTAATCATTACACCCCATAATATTTACATCACATATGAATTTAATTTAGATTCTAATTATGTTATTAATCACAACATAATTTTGATTTTGCTTGTTCACCCCATGTGTCATATTTTCTACATAAAACCCGACACATCTTATGAACTCAAAATCCTCATTTCTTGTTTCCCAGTTTTGTGGTGTGACCTATGGGAGGATCTAAACTAAGTTGACAGTGATATTAAGATCTTAATACCACAAGCTATAAGCGGTATCTAGCTACACATTATAGCTCCCAATTAGTTAGATGTCTTAATTCACTCGAACCAAAACCAGATCCATTTAGTGATGGAGTGCACCACTTGTGTCCGTCCCTTGCCTCATGATATTGAGAATACACACAAAGTAGTATTGTGTCATCTTTGTATTAGTATTCATTTCTTGATCTCTTTAAGCTAGTTATAAATATGTGACTTAACTCAAATCACATTGTGCGCATTATAACTTTGCTTTATCAAGGGGCCCATTAATATCATCACTCAATTAAGAGGGGCAATGATAGTCTTTTGACTAACTATCTTCTCCAACAAAAGTCATACTTTACCAACCAATGTCTTTACACTACACTTATCGATAGCTTAAGACACTAGTCTAATCAAGCATTTCTTAAGTGATCGGATATATGTCTCATATCAAAGGACCAATGATAAAGTAAAATATTAATGACACAGAAACACATTTCTATAATATTTTACTTATTAGGTCTATTCAATATACAAAAGTAATATTTTCCTCTTTTATGTACCCGTGTTGTCACTCACTTGTAGAGCTACAATGATCTATGACCAACACGACAATCTTAACTCGGTAATTAATGTCCCATGTTAATTACCATGATTGCGAATATTTTTTTGTTTTATGTAAACCAATATCGTTTAGAGCTCTACGGTTAAGGACCAAGAGTCTCTTCCTTAACACTTCTAAAAGAGGAATAACATAAACAATGAACAAAATGATTTCTCATTCAATTCATAATAATTGACATTTAAAAGTAAAACTTTTAGAACACATTCCCTTCAATCTCCCACTTGTTATCAAAGTTTTCTTTCACATACATTCTCAATGCATAAAACATTAATAACTAGGGTAACCTTCTCAAATCACCTATTAAGCCAATCCACATGGATCCTCGGATCCATGGACTCGAAATATATTTCGTCTCTTAGCTTGGTATGAAGGTTTGTTGAATGGATCAGTTGTGTCACTGTTGTGTCCACCTATTTATTTATTTTGCCTTTCGTTGGTGGTTGAGTTAGTTGTAGTGATATTACTCCTAACTACACTAGCTCATACCTCCATCTTCGATAATGATGATGCATCATCATTCCAACCTCCTATTGTCAAGAATCCCTATGAGAATTGCATCAAAATAGCCCTCGGCTATTTTCTCCTTTGTCCTCCATAAACAAGAACCTTATCTTTAGTCCAGTTAAGGTACTTCAGAATATTCTTGATCGTAATCCTACGATTAGGACTTGCGTTGGATTGGTGACCTCTTGTCACGTTTAGAGCATACGAGATATTGAGTCTTGTGCAAGTCATCGTGTACATGGTCCTTCCTTTTGCTGAAGCATAAGCGATACCTTCATGTACTTCAAGTCTTTACGTGATTGAGCACGTTGAGACTCCTTGAGTTGCACACCTATACTCATACTTATTAGCGCATTGTCCATATCGGAATTGTTCACCCTGAACATTTCCAAGACCTTGTCAATGTATGCACATTGACTGAAGCCAATGAGTCTACGAGATGTATCTTGATTCTCAAGATGTGTTGAGCCTCATCCATTTCTTTTCATTGAAATGCCGATTTCAATGAAATTTCTTGTTTGCTAATGTTAAGGTATATGATTGCTTATGAGCAATATGTCATCGACATATAAGATCAGAAGTACTACATGACTCCCACTAACCTCCTTGTATCAACAAGGTTTTACTTTACTTTGAATGAAGTGAATCTTCTTCACCTCTTCGTCAAAGCGTTTGTTCCAACTCTTTGATGCTTGCTTCAATCCATAAATGGATTCTCGAAACTTGCATTTCTTCTCGCTATTATTTGGATCATCAAAACCTTAAGGTTGTACCATGCACACATCCTCCTCCAAGTTCCCGTTTAAGGAACGTCATTTTGATATTCATCTTCCATATCCCACAATTGTGAAATGCGGTAATAGTGAGCATAATCAGAATATATTTTAATATGGCAACTTCTCAAAGTTTCATCAAAGTCAATTTCTTGAATTTGAGTATAACTTTTGCTACAAGCCTTGCTTTGTAGGTTGTCAAGTTACTATCCATGTCTATCTTCCTCTTAAAAGCTCATTTATACCAAATGATATTTTCTCTTGAGGAAGGCAAATCAAGTTCCATACTTGATTATCATACATGGATTCTACTTCGGATTCCATGGCTTTTAACCATAGTTTGGAGTCTTTTCTTTCCATTGTTTCTTGGAAGGTCGAGGGATCTTTGGTATTTAGTACCATGATCTCATGAAGTCCCACATACTTATTGGGTTTCTTCCTTTCCCTCATTGACCTTCTTAGTTCTTTTGGTTTTTCTTGCGTCTCTCGAACTTCTTCAACAATTTCTTGAGGAATAGGTTCATGTTCGACTCTCGAACGCACACTAGGTGGGGGATAATTGAGATTCTATCACAATTTCTTGTAATGATCTCTCGCTCATGCTCCCACTAACCAAATGAATCTCGGCTGGGCCTTCATGATTTTGAATGCAACAGTCATATCATGATCTTGTAGAGTATCTTGAGTTTCCTAAAGCTTAACTCTACTCCCACTACATTTCTCTCTTTTCCAGAAATTCCAGAAAACCCATATCTCTCTCTACAATCTTTCGATTGGAGGTGATACTCCAAAAGTAGTATCCTTTTGTCACACGAGGACAACCTATGAAGAAGCAGTTATCCGCTTTTGGTTGAAGCTTGGTCGACATCAATTTCTTGATGTATACCTCACAACCCCAAATCATGAGAAAGTCGAGCTTAGGTGTCTTTCAACTCCATAACTCACAAGACATTTTCTCCACGGATTTGGATGGAACATTATTTAGTGAGTTTGTCATTATTTGTAGTGCATAATTCCAAAAGTAAATAGGCAATTTAGATTGACTTATTATTGATCGAGCCATGTCGAGCAATATCATGTTCCTATTTTAGGAATGAGTCAAATTACGTATCCTAAGCACTCACCCCTACAAACCTTTCATAGAGACTCGATATTCTTGTTGAGTTGGTTCACTACTTCATCCTCGAATTCCTTGAACTTGTCAAAGAATTCACTTTTGCTTCCCATTAGACAAATATAGCCATAATGACTATAGTTGTCCGTGAACAAAATGAAGTACCTTAAACCGTCTCTTGCACTTGTACTTATCGGACCATATACATTAGAATGTATCATATCCAATTAGTCATTTGTTTTCGTTCCTTTCTCTTGAAAGGTCTCTTGGTCATTTATTTGACCAATCCGATAGTGCTACAAGATTGTATCATTCACGTGAGTTATCTTAGTTTCTTTTGTTATTGTTTGTTTGAGTTTGTTTATTATTCATTTCAAGCAAATAGAAACCATTCTATACGAATGTATTTCCATAGAAAATTTCATTCTTCGATATAGATAAGCAAGAATTAAAATATTTATTAAAATTTATGCATATCTAAAACTTGATACAGAAATGTTCTTGCTAATCGAAGGCATATAACAAACACTCTTCAAAATCATAAATTTAAATCACTAGACTATTGAAGTTCCATGGAATCTTGTACAATCGCAGCGATGCTTGTACTATTTCCAATCTTCAATATCATCTCGTTCTCCACGAGTTCCTTCCTATCCTTCAATAGCTGTACATCAAAATTATGTGAGCACAAGATCCGGTAACCATTACCAAATCAAGGACAGAGGTGATTAAATTTATCTCAATAACAAACATACCTATGACGTTTCTCGGGCGCCTACGTTCAATCATCCCATTTTCAAGGTCTTCCTTGTACTTGGGGCAATTAGGTCGGATGTGTCCCTTTTCACCGCAGTGAAAGCACTCCGTGTTGGGAGTTGGAGATTTGAAAGATTTCCCCCTTGAGGCACTCCCATGAGCACCTCCTACTCCCTTGCCCTTGATTGACGTATCTTTGGAAAATTTGTCTTCACCTTTGTTGATCTTTTTGCTCCTCTCATGGACGGCTAGGACGTTATTGTCTCGACCATTGCCCATGTCAACTTCTGCCATTTTGAGAGCGTTGTGAAGCTCCTCAAGACTCACCCCTTTTTCACGCACATGATAGTGCATCACAAAGTCCTTAAAGGAAGGGGCTAGAGAGCCAAGAATCAGATCTTCGGCAATGTCCTCGGGCATTGGAGAAGAGAGCTTCGACAATTTCTCAAGGTATCCTTGCATCGTGAGAAAATGCATGGATACCGATGTTCCCTCCGCCATGTGGCACCTTGTGAGTGCGATGGTGGTCTTATAGCGCTCCTTTCGGGCACTATCCATGAACATCTTTGTTAAAGCTTCCATTGTCTTCTTGGGTTTTGAATCCAAGTATTTTGCTTGAAGCGAGTCACCCATGGATGCCAACATTAGACCGTGAACTTGGTTCTCTTGGTCTTCCCACTTGGCTATCGCCTCTTTCTCATTACCGGTTGTCTTCTCATTCAATTTTGGGATTTCACCGTCCAAAATATGAGATAGTTTTTCAAACCTCAACACGATATTAAGATTGAGTTGCCATTTCATGAAGTTTGAGCCATCATTTTGCAAAGGATTCTTTTCGATCATAGATCGCACAATTGGTTGGATATTAGACATTTCTACAAAATAAATTATACAGGATTTTAATGTCAATTTTATGTTTTAAAATACATACATATATATCGAATATAAATGTAAATACTGCAAATAAAATTTTGTCCGTAAATGCAGTAATCCAAAATCCTATCAATTGCAATATAGACTAGCTAAGGGCTATCTAATATATCACAATCTCAAGGTAAGAAAAACTCTTTCTAATCACAACCTTTTTGAATTTTAGCAACATTAGCATCTTCAAACTCTTGTGATTCTTGTCGTTTTAATTATGAGGGAATATGACCTATCCTCGTAAGAAAAACTTTTCCCAAAACCGAGCGAGGGCTCTAGGTAATGTTAAGAAAACTTATTTTCATTTGATACGAGATACGTTTATCCATTGTATTCACAACTAAACATACTTGGGGTTCACTAGGGTGAAACGCACCTCATATATTTAATCGTGGTACAACAATAGACAACCATTATATCTCCCACTATTCCCAAAGATGGAGGGAGCTATCTCCCGCTAAGGGCGAGCAGAGTATCTCTCGATCAATGACTGCTAGTGGATGAAATAAGAAGGAAAATTACTCTTAATTTTGTTGGACAATTTCATTTATTAACATGTGATTCAGAATTTTAGTTGCCATGCATATTATCATTCATACACATCCTAACATTCAATCACATTCATCACATGCATAACAGAAATTAAACCATTCACACAATCCACATCGTGTGAGTTTATATGTTCCCTTTGATCCTTGATCCTTGATCCTCGATCAATGCGCTACAGCGACGACTTCCTCTTGCACCGGAGATGTAGATTTTACAGAAAATAAACATGCTCCTCACATTCGATAAAAACCGACTAGTGCAAGTCCTATGTAAAACCTCTCAAATGCAATGCAATTATCTAGAGATAAAAAGAGAGAATTTGGCATTTACATGTAAATAAGCCCATGTATAATAATAATTACATACATTCATAGTTGCTGATTTGGAACATATAAACTCACAATTCCTGCAAAAACAACTCGAGCATCTATGCACACAATATCGCTATAAACTATACAATCTAGTTTATCAATCATCTAGAATCCCAAACAATTCTTTGAAAAACATTTTGAAATCCATTAAAAACGTTTTTTCATCCATCTATAGTTCAAAAATAATTTTGAACCGCAGTCCATCCAATTTCCTAAAAGGAAAGACGAACCACAGTTTTTCGGTTTTGTTGATTCTCTTACAAAACAATCGTTTATTCTTAAAACGAAATTATTGCAAGTTAGACTCATGTCTAAATCATAATTCTAATAATTACATGGCATGTTTTAAACCACTTAAAACATTCAAAACGAATTATTATAAAGAATCATTCCAACAAAACATTTAAAGACCGAAAAACCGGAAAATCGAATTGTTCGATCCCTAGATGGTAAACGAAATTTGTTTATAGCTTCAAATCAATAGAAAATTGAACCCTATGCTCTGATACTACTGTAGGATTTCTAGTTTAATTGTACATATTTGTTTTCGAAATTTTTATGCACAATAAAGATCAATTACAATTTTTCTATGATTTGTTTCATGCATGCATCAGTTTGTTTCAATAACTAGTTTTAAACCTTTATTAAAACAAACATGGGCTCCGAATTTCATACCTAGAAGTTCTCTAAAACTTCTTGATGATCCGGAGACGTTGAGGATGCTTGTCGTTGCGCCGGATGCCTCCGAGTATTCACCAAACTCTAAACAAGATCGGAGAGAGAAGAGCTAGCCTCTCAATCTCCAATAGGGTTTAGAATCCAATTACTAACCCCTCTTTAGTTCCCTTGAGAAGAAGATCTCTGAAACTAAAACTAAAATCAAGAATTAAGGTGAAATTCATGGAGAATTATGAAGAAAGAAGTTTGCATAAGAAGATAATGAATTAATTTTTGAGGTAATGAGATAAACTTGTATTTATAAGTTCTCTCCAAATTACCTATTCATGTGCAGCCTCTTGCCCATGATTTCATGCAAACTTCCATCTAACCATCCATTATTTGCTAACAAATAATCTTAGCCAAGAATTAAATCAATTATGGACCAATTCCATGCATGATCTAATTAATTCTTAAATTAATTCTGCAGAAAACCGTCAGGACCGGTCGACCGTTTGCAACAATAAAATATTTCATCGCAATGTTCGGTCGACCGACTGATAGATTCGGTCGACCGTTCCGAACAGACGAGGAAAGTAGTATTATACTATAATGTTGAGGAAACTAGTATTATACTATAATGTTGTTGTATTTGTTAGGTTTATTTGGTATTTTCTAGAAATTCTACAATTTCGTGTTTATCGTGTAATCGGGTCTTTTATCATGTCTACTACTGTATACAAGTATTATTGTGGTTATTCGTGTATACATGTATTTATAGTGTATTAGGTCCTTATCGTGTATGTATGTACTTATCGTGTCCATTCATGTATTATTGTGTATCGTGTTACACGACACGATAAGAATTCGTGTACAAATCATGTCGTGTCTGTGTATACACGACAATTATTGTGTCGTGTTTGTGTCCGAGTTAATGTACACGAATTCTTATCGTGTCGGGTTCATGTATACCCAAAACTTGTTAACATTCAACCATATACGACACGATAAGACATGCATACGACCTGATTGACATGCCTAGTATAAATGTAACGCCCTCGATCTCGTAGGTACACACGTTGGGGAGTCCAAGCAAAAGTAGTGATCAGAGTCTCTGCGACGACCGAGAGAGTTACAATAAATCAGAAACATACACAAATAAAAACATACATGGATAAAGATACAAGACATATTGCCAAAAAAGGAAAGTATCCATATATATATAGAAATATCTCAGAATTCATTACATCAAAGTTTAACTGAAGGAAAAACAACATGAAATATGCAAAAGCAAAAAGAGAGGCAAAGGAAATTGGTCGACGCGTCCTTTGTGTACAAAATCCTCCGAAACATCTCCAATCTAACCCCTGCCAGAAACCTAAGTACCTGAAGTAAAACAATCAACGAATATACGTAGGTTTTCAACAAGAAAACCATGTATCCCCTGGTCCAAAAGAAAGATAAAGAGCCTAGCATGAAATCCTATATGCGACACATGCAAATAGCAAGAGGCGGCGACTCTACATAGTCGCACCTCCCGGGCCTCGCCTGACGTGATTCCTCTACTTAGGAACCCGACCACCAGTCATGCTGATCTACTACACGTGCGGGTCACCCGATAGTGTGATCCACCGCTCTGCACAAAGCAATCATCCGGATTGACACCCCAACTGATATCATCGCAAGTTGGGTATGTCCATCCTATAGAAAAAGACAGTGTACACGTCCAAGTCTTATCTCACACCTGACCTCTCTACATAGAGGTCTTTACAAATAGGCTTGTCTGACCCCCACAATAAGTGACTAGATTCTATATAAATTCAAAAATGCATATGCAAGTCATCTGATGTACCTTATGTATAAGTAGTCACAATCACATCTAATGCAATGAGTATGCTACGAACGCCCACAAAAAAACTCATGCACATCATAACATCAGGAATAACAACATGCATGTGCAACTACATGTCAATAAGAATGTGGTATACATACATCAAGCATACAAGGCCTAATATCGATACTACAACTAGGTACGGGTCATGTGATATTGTCATAGGATGTCAAAATACAAAGCAATAAGATATGTGCATGCACCCAAGACTCAACCATTCATTAATCAAAATATATTAATCAGTGACATAATATGAACAACACACTTAACAACAAGTCATGTGATATAAGTGATAACACAAGTAAACAAAACATGCATGCTCCACACGAAGAAACAACAACCTTCCAAGCACACATCAGTTCAGTCAGCCATCCCCGGGTACTTAGTTAGCAGCAAGGGAAGCCCTAATCAGGCATTTAGCCAGCGCATGTCCATTTCACGGCCAACATGCGCAAGTCCCCACCAACAGGAGCAACCCGTTAAAGTCGTGCGCATAGGGACTCTTGTGGCTTGACTGTTCGGTGGTCTGGGTGAGCTGGAGGCGCATATGGGGTTCACCCCCATGCACCACCTCTAAGCCACCCACTCCGGTCAGCAGGCAGCAGCCCCATCCCCGTCAAACCGCACCAGCCAAGTCCAGACCCCAAAGAACTCACGCGCATGGAGGCATGCTTGATTGCATTAGTCACAACCTTAACCCTAACCTACCCTAACCTCGTTGGTTGCTAGCCCCGACTACGCCAGACCTCGTCGAGATGTGGAGCCTCCAGTCGGTGGTCAAAGTCGGCCAGCCATGCACGCGTGCAACAACTTGCATGCCTGGTAAGCACCCAGCCAGTTGATGCAACTCTAGCTGCACCATCAACTATACTGGTGTTGACCAGCCCTCTGGCCAACACCCCCAACTCCCTCACCCACTTTGGCACGAGCGTATACCTGGTTTTGAAGCAACAACCGCTCTGGAGGTCGTTTGAACCCTTGTTGCCTGCCTCGTTGACGCCTCCTCTTCCTGTTAGCCTCACCTCCTTTCTAGCTCGCCAAAGATGTTTCCTGAAAGCTACCTGGTCGCCTCCTGATCACCAGAGAGGGGAGAAGGGTGGTGCTTGGGAGAGGAGAGGGAATTGTGTAGGATTTCTAGTTTAATTGTACATATTTGTTTTCGAAATTTTTATGCACAATAAAGATCAATTACAATTTTTCTATGATTTGTTTCATGCATGCATCGGTTTGTTTCAATAACTAGTTTTAAAACTTTATTAAAACAAACATGGGCTCCGAATTTCATACCTAGAAGTTCTCTAAAACTTCTTGATGATCCGGAGACGTTGAGGATGCTTGTCGTTGCGCCGGATGCCTCCGAGTATTCACCAAACTCTAAACAAGATTGGAGAGAGAAGAGCTAGCCTCTCAATCTCCAATAGGGTTTAGAATCCAATTACTAACCCCTCTTTAGTTCCCTTGAGAAGAAGATCTCTGAAACTAAAACTAAAATCAAGAATTAAGGTGAAATTCATGGAGAATTATGAAGAAAGAAGTTTGCATAAGAAGATAATGAATTAATTTTTGAGGTAATGAGATAAACTTGTATTTATAAGTTCTCTCCAAATTACCTATTCATGTGCAGCCTCTTGCCCATGATTTCATGCAAACTTCCATCTAACCATCCATTATTTGCTAACAAATAATCTTAGCCAAGAATTAAATCAATTATGGACCAATTCCATGCATGATCTAATTAATTCTTAAATTAATTCTGCAGAAAACCGTCTGGACCGGTCGACCGTTCGACATTCGGTCGACCGTTTGCAACAATAAAATATTTCCTCGCAATGTTCGGTCGACCGACCGATAGATTCGGTCGACCGTTCCGAACAGACGAAAATTCCCTGTTATCGGTCGAGACGTGTCCGGTCGACCGTTTACTGTTAACCGGTCGACCGTTTGCAACTTGTGTCCGTCCCTTGCCTCATGATATTGAGAATACACACAAAGTAGTATTGTGTCATCTTTGTATTAGTATTCATTTCTTGATCTCTTTAAGCTAGTTATAAATATGTGACTTAACTCAAATCACATTGTGCACATTATAACTTTGTTTTATCAAGGGGCCCACTAATATCATCACTCAATTAAGAGGGGCAATGATAGTCTTTTGACTAACTATCTTCTCCAACAAAAGTCATACTTAACCAACCAATGTCTTTACACTACACTTATCGATAACTTAAGACACTAGTCTAATCAAGCATATCAAAGGACCAATGATAAAGTAAAATATTAATGACACAGAAACACATTTCTATAATATTTTACTTATTAGGTCTATTCAATATACAAAAGTAATATTTTCCTCTTTTATGTACCCGTGTTGTCACTCACTTGTAGAGCTACAATGATCTATGACCAACACGACAATCTTAACTCGGTAATTAATGTCCCATGTTAATTACCATGATTGCGAATATCTTTTGTTTTATGTAAACCAATATCTTTTAGAGCTCTACGGTTAAGGACCAAGAGTCTCTTCCGTAACACTTCTAAAAGAGGAATAACATAAACAAGGAACAAAATGGTTTCTCATTCAATTCATAATAATTGACATTTAAAAGTAAAACTTTTAGAACACATTCCCTTCAAATTGTACGTGAGTAGCTGCTAGGGTTGCAACCCTAGTCATGAACGCAACTTCTTTACCAAGCCACACTTGATTGCACCAAATCTCCCATGATTTCCTTCCTTACTTGGTTGGATTCGAATTTGCTTTGCTGATGTGGCCACCCTACAGACACACACAACCAGATCTCTACACATCAGCCTACGTGGCAAAAGGTTTTGGGGTCCAAACCACCCTCAACCAACACAAAGCCAATTAGACTTGGCGTGTGCGTACCTGGTGCGCGACCCAAAAGGAAACTTTATCGAAAAAAGAAACTTACTCGAAACAAGAACAAACACACATAACAAGCAACACACCTAACAAACCATCACACAAGTATGAGAGATGAATGAAACTTTATTATAGTTTCTGGAAGGCGAGTCTTACAATAAAATTCTTAGACATTTACTTCTTATATTCGTTTCACACATATTCATTTTACTCACTTCTTTATATGGTAGATAATGAAGACAATAATGCTAATTGTTAAGGATTTGACCCTCAGCAAATCCTTGTCAAATACCCACACTACAAGAATTACATACACAAACACCCATATAGATCATACTAGACCACAAACCAAGAACAAAAAGATTTACATAAAAAAACTCCCACAGCTCTGGAGAGATACTACTAAAGCTGAGCAGAAACCAGTTCAGACTAAAATTTGGGCCTGATCGGTCTAGTCCTCGATTTGGGATTTCCCCGTATTCAGGTTTGGTCAGGGTTTATTTGAGTTTGGTCTGGTCCGGACTGAATATATTTATATTTTTTTAATTATTTTTTGCCTAATATTTTCGCATTAACCTAAAATTTATTCTATAAATTTCTTAAATTTCAACTAATCTACAAGTAATTATAAGTAATAACATGTTTGATAATTTACTTAACTTTTCATTGTTCAAACAAAAACATATCGATTAATGTATTTTTAGTAAATGAAATTTAATAATTTTCGGTTTGAATCAATCTAATCCTGGACCAGGCTGAACCCGAGCAAGTCGGTCCAGACTGGATTCTGTGAGGTCTTCGGTCATTGGGTTTCCTAGTTAAAATTTGGTCTTATCCCAAACCAATACTCAACCCTAGAGAAAACTACAACCCAACACATACGATGGATTTCATTGATAACATATCATTCTTTTGATCGATCACCATTCCTATAAATAACTCTCTATCCACTTCATGTAAACGATATTAACTCTAGATTGACCGTAATTAAATCTAATGGTAAGATTGTAAAGAGCACGTATATGGGTAAAACATGTATATAATCAGGTATACGTACCCGATCACCTATAATTAATTAAATCTAATGGTAAGATTGTAAAGAGCACGTATATGGGTAAAACATGTATATAATCAGGTATACGTACCCGATCACCTATAATTGAATCGAAGCATAACTATATGGGCAATGATCATACCTGTGCCTGACCAAATATAGTGCACAATATATTTCGAGATGTGTAAGTCCAAGCTAGTGCTCAATCGACGATGCAAGACTTCTGCTCCAAATCTTCTCTCTAGATCTCGGTGTTGCGGACAGTCTTCCGATCCATCCTTCGAAGAAACTCTGAATTAAACTCGTCTTGCTATCGACACTAAATCGTTCCCGAGATAGACATTGACACAAAAATATTAATGCATTGTAATAATGACGTGTGTGTTGGCGTAGGCCAATTAGTAAATAAATTTTATTTGCTTAAAAAAGATAATCCAATTGCCCAGCTACAAAGTTCCGTACTGCTTCATGTGATACATCAGCTGTGGCTGTTTGCCTGTTCATGTTGAGCCAAGCCTAATAAATTTTACGAGAACAAACAAACATATATCCAACAAATTAAACGTGTCAGTCTTACGTGTTTGGAAGACTCCACCTGTCCAAAGCACCACATCGTGGCACCGCTCTTCTCCTATTTCAGCAATAACAATATTCCATGCAATACTTAATTTGCTATCATATTTAATTTCTTACCTAAAACACTGCCACAACCCTTTTGTGTTCGCTCGTGTAGACCCACTCTGGTCTTGAAACCATGCCGCCGAGGAGATTTGCTGTCGGCCGGAGCGACGAGGCCACCGATCCCGACACCATCCGTGCCGCCATTGCCGAGCTTTTTGCCACCGCCATCTTCGTCTTTGCTGCCGAGGGCTCGGTTCTCTCTCTAGGTAAGAGAAAGGATACTTAATTAATATATATGAGATATGTCATCATGCTTTACTATTTGGTGCAATAGCGCATTTGTCTCAAGAAGTAGCTAATTATACATGAGAATGTGACACAATTAATTTAACATGTTCATCTTGTGCATGCATGAACTTAGTTTCAAAAGCGAGCTAGCCGTTTTATGGTCGGACAAATAATAGTTACTATGGTTTGGAGACCTGGGTCTTGTATATATAGTTGGTTTCCTAGATTTCCATGGACCTGGATCCCGTGTTATTGGAGGGTCCAGTCAACGTGATTGGACCAATTTATAATTTATAGTTTACAATTGTTTGTAATTTAATAAAATTGTAATTAGATTTTATATTTTTGTTGTTTGTAAATCAATTTACAATTTACATGGACCAGACCCTCTAGTAACTAGAGGGGGATCCAAGTCCGATTTTCATACCAAATGCAATGACTCACATTACATTACCAACTTGTGTACGGCGGGATCGAGGGATGTCTTACATATCCATGAAAAGTACGCAAGATAAGGGATTACATTCATGGGTTAAAGTTCATATGTTTAATCATTGGTATTGAGACAAACTCTAGGGGATTGAAAACTAAAGGGGTTAAAACCGAAGGGGCTCATAATCCAAAAAGAATTAACAATTCATGAATCAAAATCCAAACAAAATATTTGCTAACTAGGTCAAATCACAAAATGTGTGGGGGTCGTCTGTTCCTCCCTGATTGTACTTGGTCGGTCTTGATTACAGTGCAATACCTGGAAAATATGTATCTACTCTTATTGGGCATTTAATAGTAGTAAGCAATTACCGTTTTCAAATATGAGAAAAAAACATTGTATTAACATGAGTCACCTTTTTACATGATTTTTGAGGAATGCAAATTCGATCATGTTGTGAAAGTTGTAAGGGTGATTGTTAAGTTATATTATATACGATTTATGTGTAGCATCTAAAGTTATAGATCAATTAGTTGATTGTAGAAGAGTCTTATGAGCCCATTAGACTGGATTGGGCCTTATGTTCTAACATATAGTATTAGAATAGACAATATCATGGTTATAAGCTTGTATATGACTCATGTCGTAGGGTTTAATTACAATAATAGATTTAGAAAACTAGGTACGTATACAGGCTTGATAACGAACAATAATGCTTGGTTATTTGGTTGATTTTACACAGGTAAGATCTTCAAGGAAGTCTCATCGGCCGGTGGGCTTATCACGGTTGCAGTTGCTAGTGGTTTGGCTCTTGCAGTGGCGGTTGCAGTGGCTTATAACCTTTCAGGAGGGCATGTCAACCCTGCGGTGACTTTTGGAGCTTTTGTTGGTGGTCGAATATCACTTGTTCGGGCTCTAGTTTATTGGGTGGCACAGTTGCTTGGCTCCATCATTGCATCTCTTCTCCTAAGAGTGGCAACAGGAGGCCGGGTTGGTATTTCTAATATATATAATCCGCCTCTCAATTGATGCATCTTATTGTTCTAATTATTAATTTTTGTATGGAGTAACTAAATATTGGCAAAACTCCATATTAGTGATACGTAATGAATATATACATAGAGAACACCAAACTAGTTGTTAAATCTCTAGCTTAATTTGGAACTAATTAAGTTAGTGTAATGTGCCCAGGTGACCTTAGGTTTAATCGGTTAAAGTAGCAAAACAAAACATAAATATGAAGTCCAAAGAAGAAACTCGTATCTAAAGTCCAAACAATACTAGTTCAATAACAAGCTTGTATCTTGCTATCATATCATGAAGAGTTATATATATATATGACCTTATGATTCAATGGCGATACGGTTGGTTTGATTTCAGTACTCTCAAAATAACTTGTCCATATTCCACATGATAGGACAAAGCTGGTGGAGTTAGTTTGTTGAGTCAACATCATTTTAGCATCCAAGAATTTAAAGTGATGTATCTTTAATTTAGAATCCAAGCACTTATTGGGCCGGGTTTGTTTGATTAGTATAAAGTATGTTTTATTTAGATTTTATTCAATTACTACTGTTTTTTTTTCTCTTCTTCCTTTTCAAATACGTCTGGTGATCTGATCTGTAAAATTACACACACACATATATATATATATATACTAATAGATGACATTTTTGATTGCATGCATGCAGAGGCCAGTAGGGTTCTCAGTGGCTCATGGAGTGGGTGAGCTGAATGCTTTCCTGCTCGAGATTGTGTTGACGTTTGGGTTGATGTATGCAATTTACGCAACTGCAATCGACCCCAAGAGGGGTCATCTTGGAACAATAGCGCCACTCATTATCGGATTCATCTTAACAGCGAATATCCTTGCCGGAGGAGCCTTCGACGGTGCTGCAATGAACCCTGCCAGGGCGTTCGGACCATCGTTGATAGGGTGGCGGTGGAAGCACCACTGGATATATTGGGTAGGGCCTTTCGTGGGGGCTGGACTCGCAGGGTTAATATACGAGTATGGGATGATTCCGGCGACGGAGACGAATCTCGGCCACCAACCTTTGACGCCGGAGGACTACTAAGTTTGCCGGAAGCTAGCTTTTTTGTCATAAGAAGGTAATCTTGTGTTTAAGATGTCTACATTTTATGGTGTGAAAATAAGGTTAATTAAAGGGTGTGGTGGTCGTATCTTGTATGTGTAATAAGTAATAACCAAGTTTAGTTTTGATGACTCATTACACTATGAAATTAAAGGGTCTCCGGTTGTTTGATGTCAATTTTTTTTTGTTTTTTTTTATATTTTATCAAATCTACTACCCATAATCCCTACGGTTGAAATTATCTCAAAATAAGAGATCTTCCAACTATGTATACAAAATAAAATAAATTTTTGTTTAGTGCACTTCGAAAAGAACACCTACTAAATAAAAACATCATTAATGTTAATAGCAAAAAATTTAAAAAAAATCCAACTCTCTTTCGTCCCGTTCTCGCTTCTCTCACCCGTTCTCAATTCTATCTCCCCTTCTTTTTCTTTCCTATCTCTCTCTAGTTCTCTCTTCTACTCGCTTCTTCGATCTCACATCTCTCTCAATCTCTCTCTAGTTCTCTTTTCAAAACCATATTTTAACGTGGAGAGAGAACAGAGATAAAAAATTAAAGAGACGGAAGTGAGGAGAAGAGAGACATAAGAGCATCGTTAACAACGTCCGGGCAGTTTCTAAGCGCCCTGGTTTTTCTCTCCGTCACGTCAGCTTTTCTCTACGTCAGCTTTTCTCTCCGTCACGTCAGCTCAAACCAACTCCCTAAATTTTTCTTAACCACACCCAAAAACACCTCAAGTGTCCTACATTATCTCCCCTACACGTCGTTTCGGGATCAATTATAGTCAAAACACGAAAAATTATCAAAAAATTGTAGAAAATATAAACAAATAAAAAACTTATTTTCATAAAAAATTGAAAAAATGATTTTCAGTTATTTTTAAATCATTTTTTAAAACAAAAACCAAAAAAAAAATCGTACCCATGGGAGGGGGCCACTGCCCGAGCGCCCTACCCTGGGCGCGCCCTCCCATTAAGGGTGCTCTAAGTGGGGGAAAGACATAAGAGAGAAGTGAGAAGGGTTTTGGGTTTTTGTATTTCAAATTTATTTAACGTTAAGGATATTTTTATTTTATGAGGTGTTTTTTGCAAATTTTCTAATGAAAAAAAGTAAAGAATAAAAAAGTACAAATCAGGCATTTCTTGAAACACGGTGCACGCAAGTAAAATCATTTTTTTAAAATATACCCAAGCAAAAAATCCTATATAAAAACACCAACTGAGCTAGTTGTGTTTTATTTTATTGTAACATGCAAAATTTTTTCTCCGATTTTTATACTGGACTGTTAAACATCGCTCGTAAATTACTAAAATCGTCAGTGTCAATTATCATTTTCCCTTCATTTCTACTCATACCTATCTTCATTTCACTCTCCCACCACCACTCTCTTCATCTTTCTCTTAATCATCAAAAACAATGTCTCGGAGGTCAGGAAAAGAACCAGTGGACGCACCGGTATACTCGAATATGGTAAATTTACAACTTCTTTAGGGCGTTGGGCGTACCGATCGGACGTTCGGGTGGCTACCGGGTGGGGGCACGTGTCGGCCCTCATTAATCCATTTTTTTTGTTATTTGTTAAAAAAATTATAAATTCATTTTAAAATCGTTTTAAATTGTTTTTTTTTCAAAAACAATCTGATTTTTTTTATTTGTTTCAATTTAATAGAATTTTTGGTGAATTTGTTTATATTTTACCCAGAATTGATCTTCAAATGACGTGGAGGGGAGAGAATTAAGGGCGGTTTGTGTAGTCTTGGCACGGTTAATGAGTTTTTTTTGGGTGGGTTGAGTGATCTGACGTGACAGAGAGAGAAAACAGTGCGCCCATGTCATAATTGCTACCACACCCCCTAGAAAATTGCATTAAACTGTTTACCATGAGTGAGATTAATTTAACGCATAAATGTAAGTAATTAAATACATTAGATGAAGGTATATTCGTGTTGAATAGCAGGTGACATGCTTAGATTAACAATAACTATAATATTATTAAAATTATCATGTTTGAAACTCTTGAGGAAATCCTATTAACCCGTCCTTCCTCACTTGTAATGGACCCCTATTTCAAATGCGACCTTCAGGTGCAAAAAAAAATAAAATCCAAGGTCACCTCCTTTCAACTTCAAGCATTTTGATTTCCCAAGTTGAAATTAGCATCAAAATAAATTAACTTTCAAAAATAAAACCATCAGAATAACTTAAATTCCGTAGCCTTTTTTTGGTAATATCAAAAGTTAAATTCCGTAGGCACGACATATTTGGTGCAAGCATCTGCATGTCAGAATTCTGCTTCTGTGTCATTGTCAATTGATTCTGAAAGAGACACAAAATGGAGACGAGTCACGTTATGGCACAGTTGGCTTCACTTGAAAAGGCCGGACATTTTAGACTCAGATTCCTGTTGTTTTTGGTTCCATGAGTTAACATGTAAGGTGCAACAAAGAGGTTAAGATTCCATTGATTTACTTTAGGGTCAAAATTTATTTAATACACTTCTGGTGTGTGTAAGACGTGAGTTATTCATGCACGTCAAAAATCGTACAATTTATTTATTTCATATAAGATCAAGAGACCGGTAGATAGAGTGTGTTTATTTTATTTTTTTGTTGGTCTTAATCATGTTGAAAACGTATATCTAAGTGCATGAATAACTTCATTTATAGATCAAGATATATAGTTTGGATTGTAGATTATATTAAAAATTAAAAATATATTGAAAAACTTGACCATCAAAGAAATGAAGAAAATCTTGGTCCGTAACATACACACCAAAGTTAGGTAAAATTGTAAAAAGCTAGGGATCCCAAATAAACCCTTAAACCATAACAAATTACCCCTTTAGTGTCTATCTTCTCAAAATGTTTCTTGACCCGACTCCTCATCATCTTGGGGCAATCAATAACCTCTTCTGAAGTTAATCAACTATGACTAATTGGTCTACACAGAAGAACTTATCCGAGGTTAGATCAATATTCCTCGAATGGAGCGAAAATACGATAGAATACGGGGGAAATGCAAAATGAAATAATTTGGGGAGTATTTTATCACGACGACAAGGACGTAGAGAGTATTTTGAGAAAATATGATAATGCCAAGGCACATCTTATAAAAACAAATTTGAATATCCAATTTCATAAATTACTCTACGCGAAAGAGCTCCCTGAAAAATTGAAATCAATTTATCATTCTTGGCTCTGAAAGTGGGCACACCTTGTACTCTTGTAGTATGGGATAATGGTTCAAATAGTGTTTTTTGCTTGTATACACAATATTTTTCTTCAATACCCTTCTTTTATTATTATTATTACTTGGATTCCTTTTTCTGAAATGAATTTATGAAAATACTACAATTATGTTACCTGATAAGAAAAAAATATAACCTAACCTTAATTAATATAGGTATGGACTCAAACATCTTCTGATTCAACTCAAATTGAAAGAGAATTGATACCAAAGGAACAAAGAGTTATCTAGTCCGTCGTTTGGTTCTAAACTTGACTCGCCTAAAAACATACAGATCCAAGGTTATTAAACTAATAAATAGATACGCTTGGTTTCCACTCAGTGAAGGCATACCGTAGCAGTTTCATAAAAGTTCAGTCGATCAAATGAGATGGAAGTAATAAGAGAGTTTTTGTTTATGTGTTATTTCAAAATAACTAATTTCAGTTATCATCTTAAATCGTTATTTATAATAATGTCATTTTTACGGTGGATTCCACGTCAACCTAGTCAAACTGTTACTTTTTCTATTTTTTGGTAAATTGCAACCAATCCTGCAAAATACTAGTATTTTGCAAACCAACCAAAATTTTGTCAAAATTATGATTGGAACTTCAAAGTAACAAGAGAATGACCTAATTCTTGTAACATTATGTGATTAGATTTACTAAGCATAATTACAAAATGCTTTTGAGGCTAAGGAAATGATTAGATTTTGGTGGTTGTGTTTTTAGTGTCATAAGTTGTAATTTGATTTAATGATTCGTATTGTTTCCCAAATATTATCAGTTGAGAGGGACTTGCAATTTACCCCCAAACAGATATTTAACGGAAAAAGTAACGATTTCGCTAGGTTGACGTGAGACCCATTATCAAAATGACATTGTTATAAATAACAATTTAACATAATGACATTATGACAAATACTGATGCAGTGATGACATAAAATAAATTAGTTGTTTTACAATAACACCCGAGCAAAATAGATAAAAAATAGGGTTAATTACAGTTTGACCACCTGAACTATGCCTTGGTATCACTTTGCCCCCCTGAACTTTCAAAGTTAACAGTTACCTCCACTAAACTTTAATTTTGTAACACTTTGCCCCCCTGAACTTCAAAAACTCATTATTTAACACACATTCGACGTTTTTTCCTAATTTGTTTTGTTGTATCCCTAATACACTCCTAAACCTATATTTACGTGAAAGTTTGGATCCAAACGGAGGTCGGATATGGTTGGAATTTGGGTCGGTTTGACACTCAATCCGACCCAAATTCCAACCATATCCGACCTCCGTTTGGATCTAAATTTTCACGTAAATATAGGTTTAAGAGTGTATTAGGGATACAACAAAAACATTAAGGAAAAAACGTCGAATGTGTGTTAAATAATGTGTTTTTGAAGTTCAAGGGGGGCAAAGTGTTACAAAATTAAAGTTCAGAAGAGGTAACTGTTAACTTTGAAAGTTCAGGGGGACAAAGTGATACTAAAGAATAGTTCAAGGAGTCAAACTGTAATTAACCCTAAAAAATAAGACTACAACTTTCGAAAAGTATACCATTCTAGATTGGTGTCAATAAAAATAGCTAACAAGTTGATTAGTGGCCTGACCATCCTCAGTAAACCTTTTAATACCAATTACATAGAAATGTAAACGGTCGGATTGGGGTTAACCACAGACCAATCCGCTTTGGATTGGTGGGTTGCAGGACGGTTTGAACAGTTATTATTGGGAGTTGCAGGTTTGACACCTGAGTTCGTGGACTATTTTCGAATAATAATAATAATAATAATTATTATTGTTAGTATTTATTTATCTACCATTCTATCTATCTATATAAATCATCACAATTAAAATGTAAAAAAACATGATTTCCTAATTAAAATACATGATTCCAAAGCATATAAATATGATTTCGAATCATAAATTAAAAATCAACAATAAGTCGAACATATTAAAAAGTCGATCGAGTTTTTACACAGGAATATGTATAACATAAAAAAATCAAATACAATTGTATTGTGGTGGTTCATGGGTATAAAGGGTTAAACAATTTAAATGGGTTAAAAATTCTGATCCTAACCCAGATGCACCGGACGGATTGGTGAGTTAAACCAGTTCCATTTAGGGCATCCCTTAACGGGATTAAATCCCCGGTCGACCCAGGTGGGTCGAAGATGACCCAGGTCATCTTTGCCCGGGTCGACGACCCGGTTGTCCGAGGTTATCCAACCCGGACGCGCCACGTGGCGCGTCCAGGTTGTTTTTTTTAATTTTTTTTAGTTTTTAGTTTTATTTATTTGTTAAATATTTATTGGTTAAATATTTGTTTTAGATGTTAGGTTGATTTATTTGTTGGAGATGTTGGGTTTAATTTTTATTTGGTTTAAATATGTTGGGTATTATTTATTTGTTGAAGATGTTGTATTTAATTTGTATTTGGTTTAAATACGTGGGGATATTATTTCGTAAATAATTTGATATTAAAACTATATTAGCACACTTGGATTGGAATGAAGCTACAATACACCGCTGAATTGAAATTAAAGCAGATTTACAACGCTTAAACGGAAAATGACATCAACTCCTTACGTACATTTGCTAGTTGGATTTCGTCATCCTCTGTCATTAAACCCAGCTCTTTAAGCTTCAGTAGTTGTACGAATATATCATAGAGTTTTTCCTTAGCACGTCGGTTCTCTTTCTTTCTTTGAAACTCCAACTTGCGTTCTCTGAATGCCAGTTCTTTGTCTTTTACGGTGGTGTGTTCAGCAAGACGAGCAACCAGGTTTCTAACATGCACTTCTTCATCATCGGCTACCGCTTTACCTTTCTTTTTGGTTTTTTTGATACCAGTAGGATGAGGTGAGGATGTGCGAAATTTTCAGGGATCGTCGTAGGAAAATTATGAGGCGAGCTTTCATGGCCTTCCTCTTCGAATGGCTCCGTCCGACTTCGTTTAGTGGAGGACCCGGAGCCAGACGGGTCAGTACAACTTCGTTTATTGGAAGACCCGGAAGATTGTCTGCTCGAAAAATTGCGTACAGAGCCCAAGGATCTCCACTTTGGGTATTGTTTCAAAATTCTCCAGGCGTGTGAGTATTGAAAGCCGGTGTTGGTCTCACTCTGGTAAATTTGATGAGCTTCTTTGATCACGTCATCCTCGTTTTGTCCACTTGTCATCCGTCTTGTTGCTTCCTCATAGATGCCCGCCCATTTGCTTGTTACGTGATTTATTCTCCTCCAACGACCTTTGATTGCCCTTGGTTTCCAGGTGAGAGTTGGTAATTAGTAAGGGCGGCGTCGTCGTATATAAATTTTACTTTCGCCCAAAATTGGTTATTTTTCTGGTTCGTTCCCACTACCGTGTCCGTGGTAATGGAGATGTAAGCAGAAACGAGGGCCTCATCTTCCATACAAGACCAACCACGTTTGCTTACCGTTGATGGGTTGTGTGTTTGTTTTGGTGACTGTTGAGATAGGTTTGCGGGACAATGGTCTACATTTTCATGAGGTTGGAACTCAGTGGACTCAATACTCAGGAGGTCAGAATACATATGCAGTACATTTGGTTGTGGTGGATGTTGAGGATTTTGGTACGGGTAGAACGTGTTTTGCGGTGGTGGATTTTGGTACGGGTAGAACGTGTTTTGCGGAAGTGGATGTTGAGGATTTTGGTACTGGTAGAAGGGTTGGGACCCACTGTGGTAGTAAGGGTTGTGCGTCGGTGGATTTTGGGACCCACTGGGGTAGTAAAGGTTTTGAGGTGGTGGAGGTTGGGAACCACTTGCGAAGCTTCGGTTGTAGTAGGATGATGTGTCGGTGAATTGGGAGAAACTGAATCCACTGAAGGGAGGGCGAATTGGGAAATGGAAGAATTGTCCAGCTGCTTGGAAAAGACAATTCCAAGGACGTAGTGGAAAACCCACTGTTATCCTAGAGGTTGTAGCATCGTATGACCTCTGGATATGGCATTCCTTCTTCGGTGTTCCAGGGTCTTGTAACGACCTAAACGTCCTTCAACGGTCTCCTGTGTTTAATAATGTCTTAGAAGGACGTGCGCCTACTGTCCAATACTCTGTCAACGGTCATCCTTATTGTAACATCCCTAAAGCAGAAGAAAATTTAAAATTTATAAACACTCAATCAACATAGGATATTACGCAAATAAAGGAACACAAGTGCACCAACATATATATATATATATATATATATATATATATATATATATATATATATATATATATCCGAACATCAGAGTTTACAAAAGTGGTGATTACATCAAAAACATAAACGAAGGAACAGTAATCACACGACCTCAACCGAGAGAAAGCTGGATCCGGTAGCAGCGCTCCTCTCCTCGGTCACCACCCCCTAACGCCGATCACAGCCTGAAAGTAAACATGCAACAATGCCTGAGTTTCCAGAAGAAAACCCCGTATGCCAAACTCTAAATGCATGAAATAAAAGCATCCTAGCATGCAATTCTACAACCCAAGAAAAGCATCTCAAGACGCCCAGCTCCAGGGCTCTCTCATACCCAACCACATGACACACTACAGGTACGGGGCTCCAGGTCTAATCTCAACCAACCGCCGCACCCACCACAGTCACGGGGCTCCAGGTCTAATCTCAACCAACCGCCGCGACACACACTCGTCGCCAAGCTGGGCTCCAGGTCTAATTTCAACCAACCGCAGCTACCACGACACGAGCAAGGGCTCCAGGTTTAATCTCAACCAACCCAAACGTCTAAGGGCTCCAGGTCTATTTTCAACCAACCCCTACACGCGGTCCCTGCTCAGGCTCCAGGTCTAATTTCAACCAACCCGAACGCACTACGGAACTCCAAGTCTAATCTCAACCAACTCCGTACAGACTAGCTGGGCTCCAGGTCTAATCTCAACCAACCGCAGCTCTCACACAGTTACGAGGCTCCAGGTCTAATTTCAACCAACCACCGCAACACTCGTGCACCCTAGCACACTTGCCGGAAGAACATCGGCACACCACACGCCCCACACGGACGACCACAACCACATCGTCTCCATAGTGCAAAACAGAACACAAACGGTCGACCGAACCAAAATTCCCGGTCGACCGAATCAAGCAAATACAGGGCAATCCACCTCGACCGGCACTCCATCGGTCGACTGATTCCCACCAACAGTACTCGTTCGGTCGAACCCAAGTCAAGGGACGATCGACCGTTTAGATGGTCAACTCCCGGTTCAACGAACAAAATGACTAATCTGTCGACCAACAAAGGGGTCCCGGTCGACCGAAAGTCACCAGGGAAAAATCCCTCAACACCACAACGAATTCGGTCGAACCACCGAGCACTCTCGGTCGACCGAATCCGTCCAGGGAATAATCCCTCACTCGCACCACGAATTCGGTCGAACGCCGAGCACATCTCGGTCGACCGAATTACTCGAGAGCGTTCCCCACGCTCAGCGCACAAGTCCGGTCGACCGAACCCTCATTCGGTCGAACCGACCACTATTCTCACTTAAGTCACGGTCGGACGAAAATCAACGAGCGCTCGACCGTCTAGATGGTCTACGCCCCCAAGCGACTTAAGACAGTGCACACGGTCGACCGGCAAAGGGGACCCGGTCGACCGAAACTCTCCAGACTTGCCTCCTATGCACGATCGGTCGACCGCCTCAAAGGCATCGTTCGACCGTTGTGAGGCAGAACCCGAATTCTCTTCACGAACGGTCGACCGTTTGCACAAACCGGTCGACCGATCAGGTAGTGAAATCTGCTGCACATTTACTTGCGACGAGCCGAACGACCTACCGTCGACTTCCAATTACTCACGATGATTAAGTGAGCGTGCTTGACATACCGGAAGGTCTGAAGGTACCTTAGAAGAACCACGACGACGCCTCCACGAGCGCGCCTCCCAAAATCACGATCCGTCGACGAACCTCGCGTCCAAACGACGATCAACACCTCCTCGACTCACTCGAGGACTCCAACACCCTCTAACAACCAGCCACGAGCAACCAAAACCACAGACACGAGTAAGGTCGAGGGAGAGAACCCAAATGTGCGGAAAGGTTAAAGAACCAACCAATCAGCTCAAGCCACCGACAAACGACCATCACCACCGCTTGCCCGAACCCAACTCCACGCCGGAGCACCAACTTGCCGGAGCTCACCACTGAGGTAGAGAGAGAGAGAGTGAGCAACGAGAGTGAGAGAGAGACGTGAAAGAGAGAGAGAAACTCACCTCTAAATATCTCCCCAACCTTCCATCTCCACCATCCATTCCAATCCGTCCATCTCCACCACTCATCTCATCCCCAAATCATCTCAACCCCTCATCCAACCATCTTCAATCCAAGCCATCCATCTCCATCTCCCTTAATCACCACCTAAAACATCATCAAACCACAATTAGGATTAGGATTAGGATCAGAATCCTACAATCCACCCTCCTAAAAGAATTTCGTCCTCGAAATTAAGACTGAAGCTCACCAAATAACTCCGGGAACTCCTTCCGGACCTCCTCCTCAATCTCCCAAGTGGCCTCTCGCTCACTGTGGTGCTGCCACCTGACCTTCACCATCGGAATGGTACTCCTCCTCAACTGATGATCCATCTGATCCACAATCTCAACCGGTCTCTCCTCAAGAGACAAATCCTGACGGATCTCTGGAACCTCCAACTGAATCACATGAGAAGGATACACTACGTACTTCCTCAACATCGAAACGTGGAAGACGTTGTGAAGACCCGAAAACAGTGGCGGTAGCGCTACCCTGTTGGCAACCTCTCCAATCCGCTCGAGAATCTCAAACGGTCCGACATACCTCGGACTGAGCTTCCCCTTCTTCCCAAACCACATCACTCCTCGAGATGGTGAAATCCTCAGGAAGACATGGTCACCTGCCTCAAATCTCAGCTCTCGCCTACGCCTATCCGCGTAGCTCTTCTGCCTGCTCTGCGCAGTCGCTAGTCTCTGCCTGATCACATCAACCTTTTCAGCATACATCTGCACAATCTCAGGACCAACTAGCTGTCTCTCGCCTACATCACTCCAGCATACCGGTGATCCACACGGTCTCCCATACAGGGCCTCGTACGGTGCCATCCCAATGCTCGAATGGTAGCTGTTGTTGTAGGCGAACTCGATCAATGGCAGATGCTCATCCCAATGACCTGCCCAATCCAGAGTACACGCTCGCAACATATCCTCTAGCGTCTGGATGGTCCTCTCAGACTGACCGTCTGTCTGCGGATGGAATGCCGTACTGAACTTCAACCGAGTCCCCAAGGCCTGCTGCAAACTCCCCCAGAATCTCGAAGTGAACCTCGGATCTCGATCTGAAATAATACTCACGGACACTCCATGAAGCCTGACAATCCCCTCAATATACAACTTAGCTAGACCCTCCAGAGGTAACGTGGTCCGAATAGCTAAGAAATGCGCTGACTTGGTCAGTCGATCGACTATAACCCAAATCGTGTCGTGGAATCCTCTCGTCTTCGGCAGCCCGGTGATAAAATCCATCGTCACGTGCTCCCACTTCCACTCTGGAAGCTCGATCCTCTGCATCGGCCCTGCAGGTCTCTGGTGCTCAATATTCACCTGCTGACAAATCAGACATCTGCCAACAAACTCTGCGATCTCCGTCTTCATCCTTTTCCACCAGAAATTCCTCTGAAGATCTCTAAACATCTTCGTGCTGCCCGGGTGGATCGAATAACGGGATCTATGCGCCTCCTCCAGAATGTCCTGCCTCAGATCTCCTCCCTTCGGCACACAGACACGGCATCTGAACCTCAGCCCACCATCAACTCCAATACTGAAGTCTGATCCATCTCTGGCAGCTAACTGCAGCAACCCAGCTAACTCATCATCAGTACTCTGAGCCTGAACAATACTCGATACCAACTGAGGCTCCACTCTCAGACCGGCGATCACTGCACCTCGCGACTCATCGGTGAACGGTCTCCACTCGGTTAACGCCTCAAGCAGCTTCCACTCCTCGATACAAACACCTGCCCGCGCTGCATAAGTACACATCCCAGTCCAACTCCAGACACGTCACTGTAAATCACGAACCCACCACTGCCACTGGGAAGTGTCATAACTGGAGCAGTCGTCAGCCGACTCTTCAGTTCCTGAAAACTGTCCTCGCACTTCTGGGACCACACGAACTCGACGCCCTTCCGCATCAGAGCCGTCAACGGTGAAGACAACCTCGAGAAATCCTGAATAAAGTGGCGATAATAACCCGCCAGACCCACGAAACTCCTGACCTCTGCCACACTCGTCGGGGCTCTCCACTATGTAACGGCCTCGACCTTCGCTGGATCTACGAAAATCCCGTCACCTGACACGATGTGTCCCAAGAAGGCGACACTGCTCAGCCAGAACTCGCACTTCGAAAGCTTGGCATACAACTGATGATCCCGCAAAATGCCAAGTACAACTCCCAAGTGCTCTCGATGCTGCTCCACATCTGGCGAGTAAGCCAAAATATCGTCCACGAAGACGATCACAAACCGGTCGAGGTACTGACTGAACGTCATGTTCATCAAATCCATAAACGCTGCAGGCGCATTCGTCAACCCAAACAGCATCACCAGAAACTCGTAATGCCCGTACCTCGTCCTGAATGTTGTCTTCTGCACATCTGCCTCTCTGATCCTCAGCTGATGATAACCGGATCGTAGATCAATCTTCGAGAACACCTGCGATGACTGCAACTGGTCAAACAGGTCCTCGATCCTGGGCAAGGGATACCGATTCCTCACGGTAACATTGTTCAGCATCCTGTAATCAATACACATCCGCAGTGATCCGTCCTTCTTTTTCACGAAGAGTACTGGCGCTCCCCAAGGTGAGACACTGGGGCGGATAAATCCCGAATCCATCAGGTCCTGCAACTGCTTCTTCAGCTCTGCCAGCTCAGCAGGTGCCATCCGATACGACGCCTTCGACTGCGGTGTAGTCCCAGCTACCAAATCGATCCCAAACTCAATCCCTCTGTGAGGCGGCAACCCAGTGACATCATCTGCAAATACATCTGGGAACTCCCGAACAATTTCCCTCTAATCTCCTCGCCTCTGGGTCTGGAACTATCAAAGTGGCCACGAAAGCTCTGCAACCCTGCTGCAACAACTTATGTGCCCTCACTGCTGATACGATCACTCTGCCTCCTCTATCTTTCGTCCCCCTGATCAACACATCAGGTAGACCCTTCCTCGGGATCAGAATCTTCTTCTCCCGGCACAAAACTCGCACATCGTACTGGGACAGCCAATCCATCCCCAGTATGACGTCGAAGTCCTCCATCGGCAACAAGATCAGGTCAGCCGGAAACTCCTGATCTCCCGAAACAATCGTGGCGCTGGGGAGGAAGCTCCCCACAATGCCCACCAAACCCAAGGGTGTGCTGACTTCCAACGTGGCAGTCAACATCGCAGGGGTATGGCCCAACACGCTCGCAAATCGCTCCGAGATGAACGAGTGTGTGACCCCACAATCAAACAACACTCTCGCACTTAACCCAGCAACAAAGAGCGTACCTTCCACCACCGTGCTGACGTCTCTCGCCTCATCCGCCTGGATGGTAAAGACCCGTCCAGTCCTCTGACCCTGCTCCTGCGACGGCGCAAAAGGTCGACGACCTCCGCCTCTGCCTCCTGCTGGCTGCCCTGACTGCCTGTTGGACCCGCCTGGCCCACTCGAACAATCCCGCACAAAATGACCTGGCTTGCCACACCCGTGGCACACTGCACGGCCCCAACACTCTCCGGAGTGAACTCGGCCACAACCTCTGCACGCCTCAGGCTGGCGTGATCCACCTCCTCCGATCCGGGGCCTCTTACCCGGGTTCCCAGCTAGCGGAGCACCCGGACGTCCACTGACCTTCCCCGGAGCTCTCCTGGCCTCAGCATAATTCTGTTGGTTCCAGGTCTAATTTCAACCAACCACAGCTACCACGACACGACCAAGGGCTCCAGGTCTAATCTCAACCAACCCAAACGTCTAAGGGCTTCAGGTCTTTTTTCAACCAACCCCTACACGCGGTCCCTGCTCAGGCTCCAGGTCTAATTTCAACCAACCCAAACGCACTACGGAGCTCCAAGTCTAATCTCAACCAACTCCGTACAGACTAGCTGGGCTCCAGGTCTAATCTCAACCAACCGCAGCTCTCACACAGTTACGAGGCTCCAGGTCTAATTTCAACCAACCACCGCAACACTCGTGCACCCTAGCACACTTGCCGGAAGAACATCGGCACACCACACGCCCCACACGGACGACCACAACCACATCGTCTCCATAGTGCAAAACAGAACACAAACGGTCGACCGAACCAAAATTCCCGGTCGACCGAATCAAGCAAATACAGGGCAATCCACCTCGACCGGCACTCCATCGGTCGACTGATTCCCACCAACAGTACTCGTTCGGTCGAACCCAAGTCAAGGGACGATCGACCGTTTAGATGGTCAACTCCCGGTTCAACGAACAAAATGACTAATCTGTCGACCAACAAAGGGGTCCCGGTCGACCGAAAGTCACCAGGGAAAAATCCCTCAACACCACAACGAATTCGGTCGAACCACCGAGCACTCTCGGTCGACCGAATCCGTCCAGGGAATAATCCCTCACTCGCACCACGAATTCGGTCGAACGCCGAGCACATCTCGGTCGACCGAATTACTCGAGAGCGTTCCCCACGCTCAGCGCACAAGTCCGGTCGACCGAACCCTCATTCGGTCGAACCGACCACTATTCTCACTTAAGTCACGGTCGGACGAAAATCAACGAGCGCTCGACCGTCTAGATGGTCTACGCCCCCAAGCGACTTAAGACAGTGCACACGGTCGACCGGCAAAGGGGACCCGGTCGACCGAAACTCTCCAGACTTGCCTCCTATGCACGATCGGTCGACCGCCCCAAAGGCATCGTTCGACCGTTGTGAGGCAGAACCCGAATTCTCTTCACGAACGGTCGACCGTTTGCACAAACCGGTCGACCGATCAGGTAGTGAAATCTGCTGCACATTTACTTGCGACGAGCCGAACGACCTACCGTCGACTTCCAATTACTCACGATGATTAAGTGAGCGTGCTTGACATACCGGAAGGTCTGAAGGTACCTTAGAAGAACCACGACGACGCCTCCACGAGCGCGCCTCCCAAAATCACGATCCGTCGACGAACCTCGCGTCCAAACGACGATCAACACCTCCTCGACTCACTCGAGGACTCCAACACCCTCTAACAACCAGCCACGAGCAACCAAAACCACAGACACGAGTAAGGTCGAGGGAGAGAACCCAAATGTGCGGAAAGGTTAAAGAACCAACCAATCAGCTCAAGCCACCGACAAACGACCATCACCACCGCTTGCCCGAACCCAACTCCACGCCGGAGCACCAACTTGCCGGAGCTCACCACTGAGGTAGAGAGAGAGAGAGTGAGCAACGAGAGTGAGAGAGAGACGTGAAAGAGAGAGAGAAACTCACCTCTAAATATCTCCCCAACCTTCCATCTCCACCATCCATTCCAATCCGTCCATCTCCACCACTCATCTCATCCCCAAATCATCCCAACCCCTCATCCAACCATCTTCAATCCAAGCCATCCATCTCCATCTCCCTTAATCACCACCTAAAACATCATCAAACCACAATTAGGATTAGGATTAGGATCAGAATCCTACAATCCACCCTCCTAAAAGAATTTCGTCCTCGAAATTAAGACTGAAGCTCACCAAATAACTCCGGGAACTCCTTCCGGACCTCCTCCTCAATCTCCCAAGTGGCCTCTCGCTCACTGTGGTGCTGCCACCTGACCTTCACCATCGGAATGGTACTCCTCCTCAACTGATGATCCATCTGATCCACAATCTCAACCGGTCTCTCCTCAAGAGACAAATCCTGACGGATCTCTGGAACCTCCAACTGAATCACATGAGAAGGATACACTACGTACTTCCTCAACATCGAAACGTGGAAGACGTTGTGAAGACCCGAAAACAGTGGCGGTAGCGCTACCCTGTTGGCAACCTCTCCAATCCGCTCGAGAATCTCAAACGGTCCGACATACCTCGGACTGAGCTTCCCCTTCTTCCCAAACCACATCACTCCTCGAGATGGTGAAATCCTCAGGAAGACATGGTCACCTGCCTCAAATCTCAGCTCTCGCCTACGCCTATCCGCGTAGCTCTTCTGCCTGCTCTGCGCAGTCGCTAGTCTCTGCCTGATCACATCAACCTTTTCAGCATACATCTGCACAATCTCAGGACCAACTAGCTGTCTCTCGCCTACATCACTCCAGCATACCGGTGATCCACACGGTCTCCCATACAGGGCCTCGTACGGTGCCATCCCAATGCTCGAATGGTAGCTGTTGTTGTAGGCGAACTCGATCAATGGCAGATGCTCATCCCAATGACCTGCCCAATCCAGAGTACACGCTCGCAACATATCCTCTAGCGTCTGGATGGTCCTCTCAGACTGACCGTCTGTCTGCGGATGGAATGCCGTACTGAACTTCAACCGAGTCCCCAAGGCCTGCTGCAAACTCCCCCAGAATCTCGAAGTGAACCTCGGATCTCGATCTGAAATAATACTCACGGACACTCCATGAAGCCTGACAATCCCCTCAATATACAACTTAGCTAGACCCTCCAGAGGTAACGTGGTCCGAATAGCTAAGAAATGCGCTGACTTGGTCAGTCGATCGACTATAACCCAAATCGTGTCGTGGAATCCTCTCGTCTTCGGCAGCCCGGTGATAAAATCCATCGTCACGTGCTCCCACTTCCACTCTGGAAGCTCGATCCTCTGCATCGGCCCTGCAGGTCTCTGGTGCTCAATATTCACCTGCTGACAAATCAGACATCTGCCAACAAACTCTGCGATCTCCGTCTTCATCCTTTTCCACCAGAAATTCCTCTGAAGATCTCTAAACATCTTCGTGCTGCCCGGGTGGATCGAATAACGGGATCTATGCGCCTCCTCCAGAATGTCCTGCCTCAGATCTCCTCCCTTCGGCACACAGACACGGCATCTGAACCTCAGCCCACCATCAACTCCAATACTGAAGTCTGATCCATCTCTGGCAGCTAACTGCAGCAACCCAGCTAACTCATCATCAGTACTCTGAGCCTGAACAATACTCGATACCAACTGAGGCTCCACTCTCAGACCGGCGATCACTGCACCTCGCGACTCATCGGTGAACGGTCTCCACTCGGTTAACGCCTCAAGCAGCTTCCACTCCTCGATACAAACACCTGCCCGCGCTGCATAAGTACACATCCCAGTCCAACTCCAGACACGTCACTGTAAATCACGAACCCACCACTGCCACTGGGAAGTGTCATAACTGGAGCAGTCGTCAGCCGACTCTTCAGTTCCTGAAAACTGTCCTCGCACTTCTGGGACCACACGAACTCGACGCCCTTCCGCATCAGAGCCGTCAACGGTGAAGACAACCTCGAGAAATCCTGAATAAAGTGGCGATAATAACCCGCCAGACCCACGAAACTCCTGACCTCTGCCACACTCGTCGGGGCTCTCCACTATGTAACGGCCTCGACCTTCGCTGGATCTACGAAAATCCCGTCACCTGACACGATGTGTCCCAAGAAGGCGACACTGCTCAGCCAGAACTCGCACTTCGAAAGCTTGGCATACAACTGATGATCCCGCAAAATGCCAAGTACAACTCCCAAGTGCTCTCGATGCTGCTCCACATCTGGCGAGTAAGCCAAAATATCGTCCACGAAGACGATCACAAACCGGTCGAGGTACTGACTGAACGTCCTGTTCATCAAATCCATAAACGCTGCAGGCGCATTCGTCAACCCAAACAGCATCACCAGAAACTCGTAATGCCCGTACCTCGTCCTGAATGTTGTCTTCTGCACATCTGCCTCTCTGATCCTCAGCTGATGATAACCGGATCGTAGATCAATCTTCGAGAACACCTGCGATGACTGCAACTGGTCAAACAGGTCCTCGATCCTGGGCAAGGGATACCGATTCCTCACGGTAACATTGTTCAGCATCCTGTAATCAATACACATCCGCAGTGATCCGTCCTTCTTTTTCACGAAGAGTACTGGCGCTCCCCAAGGTGAGACACTGGGGCGGATAAATCCCGAATCCATCAGGTCCTGCAACTGCTTCTTCAGCTCTGCCAGCTCAGCAGGTGCCATCCGATACGACGCCTTCGACTGCGGTGTAGTCCCAGCTACCAAATCGATCCCAAACTCAATCCCTCTGTGAGGCGGCAACCCAGTGACATCATCTGCAAATACATCTGGGAACTCCCGAACAATTTCCCTCTAATCTCCTCGCCTCTGGGTCTGGAACTATCAAAGTGGCCACGAAAGCTCTGCAACCCTGCTGCAACAACTTATGTGCCCTCACTGCTGATACGATCACTCTGCCTCCTCTATCTTTCGTCCCCCTGATCAACACATCAGGTAGACCCTTCCTCGGGATCAGAATCTTCTTCTCCCGGCACAAAACTCGCACATCGTACTGGGACAGCCAATCCATCCCCAGTATGACGTCGAAGTCCTCCATCGGCAACAAGATCAGGTCAGCCGGAAACTCCTGATCTCCCGAAACAATCGTGGCGCTGGGGAGGAAGCTCCCCACAATGCCCACCAAACCCAAGGGTGTGCTGACTTCCAACGTGGCAGTCAACATCGCAGGGGTATGGCCCAACACGCTCGCAAATCGCTCCGAGATGAACGAGTGTGTGACCCCACAATCAAACAACACTCTCGCACTTAACCCAGCAACAAAGAGCGTACCTTCCACCACCGTGCTGACGTCTCTCGCCTCATCCGCCTGGATGGTAAAGACCCGTCCAGTCCTCTGACCCTGCTCCTGCGACGGCGCAAAAGGTCGACGACCTCCGCCTCTGCCTCCTGCTGGCTGCCCTGACTGCCTGTTGGACCCGCCTGGCCCACTCGAACAATCCCGCACAAAATGACCTGGCTTGCCACACCCGTGGCACACTGCACGGCCCCAACACTCTCCGGAGTGAACTCGGCCACAACCTCTGCACGCCTCAGGCTGGCGTGATCCACCTCCTCCGATCCGGGGCCTCTTACCCGGGTTCCCAGCTAGCGGAGCACCCGGACGTCCACTGACCTTCCCCGGAGCTCTCCTGGCCTCAGCATAATTCTGTTGGTTCCAGGTCTAATTTCAACCAACCACAGCTACCACGACACGACCAAGGGCTCCAGGTCTAATCTCAACCAACCCAAACGTCTAAGGGCTTCAGGTCTTTTTTCAACCAACCCCTACACGCGGTCCCTGCTCAGGCTCCAGGTCTAATTTCAACCAACCCAAACGCACTACGGAGCTCCAAGTCTAATCTCAACCAACTCCGTACAGACTAGCTGGGCTCCAGGTCTAATCTCAACCAACCGCAGCTCTCACACAGTTACGAGGCTCCAGGTCTAATTTCAACCAACCACCGCAACACTCGTGCACCCTAGCACACTTGCCGGAAGAACATCGGCACACCACACGCCCCACACGGACGACCACAACCACATCGTCTCCATAGTGCAAAACAGAACACAAACGGTCGACCGAACCAAAATTCCCGGTCGACCGAATCAAGCAAATACAGGGCAATCCACCTCGACCGGCACTCCATCGGTCGACTGATTCCCACCAACAGTACTCGTTCGGTCGAACCCAAGTCAAGGGACGATCGACCGTTTAGATGGTCAACTCCCGGTTCAACGAACAAAATGACTAATCTGTCGACCAACAAAGGGGTCCCGGTCGACCGAAAGTCACCAGGGAAAAATCCCTCAACACCACAACGAATTCGGTCGAACCACCGAGCACTCTCGGTCGACCGAATCCGTCCAGGGAATAATCCCTCACTCGCACCACGAATTCGGTCGAACGCCGAGCACATCTCGGTCGACCGAATTACTCGAGAGCGTTCCCCACGCTCAGCGCACAAGTCCGGTCGACCGAACCCTCATTCGGTCGAACCGACCACTATTCTCACTTAAGTCACGGTCGGACGAAAATCAACGAGCGCTCGACCGTCTAGATGGTCTACGCCCCCAAGCGACTTAAGACAGTGCACACGGTCGACCGGCAAAGGGGACCCGGTCGACCGAAACTCTCCAGACTTGCCTCCTATGCACGATCGGTCGACCGCCCCAAAGGCATCGTTCGACCGTTGTGAGGCAGAACCCGAATTCTCTTCACGAACGGTCGACCGTTTGCACAAACCGGTCGACCGATCAGGTAGTGAAATCTGCTGCACATTTACTTGCGACGAGCCGAACGACCTACCGTCGACTTCCAATTACTCACGATGATTAAGTGAGCGTGCTTGACATACCGGAAGGTCTGAAGGTACCTTAGAAGAACCACGACGACGCCTCCACGAGCGCGCCTCCCAAAATCACGATCCGTCGACGAACCTCGCGTCCAAACGACGATCAACACCTCCTCGACTCACTCGAGGACTCCAACACCCTCTAACAACCAGCCACGAGCAACCAAAACCACAGACACGAGTAAGGTCGAGGGAGAGAACCCAAATGTGCGGAAAGGTTAAAGAACCAACCAATCAGCTCAAGCCACCGACAAACGACCATCACCACCGCTTGCCCGAACCCAACTCCACGCCGGAGCACCAACTTGCCGGAGCTCACCACTGAGGTAGAGAGAGAGAGAGTGAGCAACGAGAGTGAGAGAGAGACGTGAAAGAGAGAGAGAAACTCACCTCTAAATATCTCCCCAACCTTCCATCTCCACCATCCATTCCAATCCGTCCATCTCCACCACTCATCTCATCCCCAAATCATCCCAACCCCTCATCCAACCATCTTCAATCCAAGCCATCCATCTCCATCTCCCTTAATCACCACCTAAAACATCATCAAACCACAATTAGGATTAGGATTAGGATCAGAATCCTACAATCCACCCTCCTAAAAGAATTTCGTCCTCGAAATTAAGACTGAAGCTCACCAAATAACTCCGGGAACTCCTTCCGGACCTCCTCCTCAATCTCCCAAGTGGCCTCTCGCTCACTGTGGTGCTGCCACCTGACCTTCACCATCGGAATGGTACTCCTCCTCAACTGATGATCCATCTGATCCACAATCTCAACCGGTCTCTCCTCAAGAGACAAATCCTGACGGATCTCTGGAACCTCCAACTGAATCACATGAGAAGGATACACTACGTACTTCCTCAACATCGAAACGTGGAAGACGTTGTGAAGACCCGAAAACAGTGGCGGTAGCGCTACCCTGTTGGCAACCTCTCCAATCCGCTCGAGAATCTCAAACGGTCCGACATACCTCGGACTGAGCTTCCCCTTCTTCCCAAACCACATCACTCCTCGAGATGGTGAAATCCTCAGGAAGACATGGTCACCTGCCTCAAATCTCAGCTCTCGCCTACGCCTATCCGCGTAGCTCTTCTGCCTGCTCTGCGCAGTCGCTAGTCTCTGCCTGATCACATCAACCTTTTCAGCATACATCTGCACAATCTCAGGACCAACTAGCTGTCTCTCGCCTACATCACTCCAGCATACCGGTGATCCACACGGTCTCCCATACAGGGCCTCGTACGGTGCCATCCCAATGCTCGAATGGTAGCTGTTGTTGTAGGCGAACTCGATCAATGGCAGATGCTCATCCCAATGACCTGCCCAATCCAGAGTACACGCTCGCAACATATCCTCTAGCGTCTGGATGGTCCTCTCAGACTGACCGTCTGTCTGCGGATGGAATGCCGTACTGAACTTCAACCGAGTCCCCAAGGCCTGCTGCAAACTCCCCCAGAATCTCGAAGTGAACCTCGGATCTCGATCTGAAATAATACTCACGGACACTCCATGAAGCCTGACAATCCCCTCAATATACAACTTAGCTAGACCCTCCAGAGGTAACGTGGTCCGAATAGCTAAGAAATGCGCTGACTTGGTCAGTCGATCGACTATAACCCAAATCGTGTCGTGGAATCCTCTCGTCTTCGGCAGCCCGGTGATAAAATCCATCGTCACGTGCTCCCACTTCCACTCTGGAAGCTCGATCCTCTGCATCGGCCCTGCAGGTCTCTGGTGCTCAATATTCACCTGCTGACAAATCAGACATCTGCCAACAAACTCTGCGATCTCCGTCTTCATCCTTTTCCACCAGAAATTCCTCTGAAGATCTCTAAACATCTTCGTGCTGCCCGGGTGGATCGAATAACGGGATCTATGCGCCTCCTCCAGAATGTCCTGCCTCAGATCTCCTCCCTTCGGCACACAGACACGGCATCTGAACCTCAGCCCACCATCAACTCCAATACTGAAGTCTGATCCATCTCTGGCAGCTAACTGCAGCAACCCAGCTAACTCATCATCAGTACTCTGAGCCTGAACAATACTCGATACCAACTGAGGCTCCACTCTCAGACCGGCGATCACTGCACCTCGCGACTCATCGGTGAACGGTCTCCACTCGGTTAACGCCTCAAGCAGCTTCCACTCCTCGATACAAACACCTGCCCGCGCTGCATAAGTACACATCCCAGTCCAACTCCAGACACGTCACTGTAAATCACGAACCCACCACTGCCACTGGGAAGTGTCATAACTGGAGCAGTCGTCAGCCGACTCTTCAGTTCCTGAAAACTGTCCTCGCACTTCTGGGACCACACGAACTCGACGCCCTTCCGCATCAGAGCCGTCAACGGTGAAGACAACCTCGAGAAATCCTGAATAAAGTGGCGATAATAACCCGCCAGACCCACGAAACTCCTGACCTCTGCCACACTCGTCGGGGCTCTCCACTATGTAACGGCCTCGACCTTCGCTGGATCTACGAAAATCCCGTCACCTGACACGATGTGTCCCAAGAAGGCGACACTGCTCAGCCAGAACTCGCACTTCGAAAGCTTGGCATACAACTGATGATCCCGCAAAATGCCAAGTACAACTCCCAAGTGCTCTCGATGCTGCTCCACATCTGGCGAGTAAGCCAAAATATCGTCCACGAAGACGATCACAAACCGGTCGAGGTACTGACTGAACGTCCTGTTCATCAAATCCATAAACGCTGCAGGCGCATTCGTCAACCCAAACAGCATCACCAGAAACTCGTAATGCCCGTACCTCGTCCTGAATGTTGTCTTCTGCACATCTGCCTCTCTGATCCTCAGCTGATGATAACCGGATCGTAGATCAATCTTCGAGAACACCTGCGATGACTGCAACTGGTCAAACAGGTCCTCGATCCTGGGCAAGGGATACCGATTCCTCACGGTAACATTGTTCAGCATCCTGTAATCAATACACATCCGCAGTGATCCGTCCTTCTTTTTCACGAAGAGTACTGGCGCTCCCCAAGGTGAGACACTGGGGCGGATAAATCCCGAATCCATCAGGTCCTGCAACTGCTTCTTCAGCTCTGCCAGCTCAGCAGGTGCCATCCGATACGACGCCTTCGACTGCGGTGTAGTCCCAGCTACCAAATCGATCCCAAACTCAATCCCTCTGTGAGGCGGCAACCCAGTGACATCATCTGCAAATACATCTGGGAACTCCCGAACAATTTCCCTCTAATCTCCTCGCCTCTGGGTCTGGAACTACCAAAGTGGCCACGAAAGCTCTGCAACCCTGCTGCAACAACTTATGTGCCCTCACTGCTGATACGATCACTCTGCCTCCTCTATCTTTCGTCCCCCTGATCAACACATCAGGTAGACCCTTCCTCGGGATCAGAATCTTCTTCTCCCAGCACAAAACTCGCACATCGTACTGGGACAGCCAATCCATCCCCAGTATGACGTCGAAGTCCTCCATCGGCAACAAGATCAGGTCAGCCGGAAACTCCTGATCTCCCGAAACAATCGTGGCGCTGGGGAGGAAGCTCCCCACAATGCCCACCAAACCCAAGGGTGTGCTGACTTCCAACGTGGCAGTCAACATCGCAGGGGTATGGCCCAACACGCTCGCAAATCGCTCCGAGATGAACGAGTGTGTGACCCCACAATCAAACAACACTCTCGCACTCAACCCAGCAACAAAGAGCGTACCTTCCACCACCGTGCTGACGTCTCTCGCCTCATCCGCCTGGATGGTAAAGACCCGTCCAGTCCTCTGACCCTGCTCCTGCGACGGCGCAAAAGGTCGACGACCTCCGCCTCTGCCTCCTGCTGGCTGCCCTGACTGCCTGTTGGACCCGCCTGGCCCACTCGAACAATCCCGCACAAAATGACCTGGCTTGCCACACCCGTGGCACACAGCACGGCCCCAACACTCTCCGGAGTGAACTCGGCCACAACCTCTGCACGCCTCAGGCTGGCGTGATCCACCTCCTCCGATCCGGGGCCTCTTACCCGGGTTCCCAGCTAGCGGAGCACCCGGACGTCCACTGACCTTCCCCGGAGCTCTCCTGGCCTCAGCATAATTCTGTTGGCTCCAGGTCTAATTTCAACCAACCACAGCTACCACGACACGACCAAGGGCTCCAGGTCTAATCTCAACCAACCCAAACGTCTAAGGGCTTCAGGTCTTTTTTCAACCAACCCCTACACGCGGTCCCTGCTCAGGCTCCAGGTCTAATTTCAACCAACCCAAACGCACTACGGAGCTCCAAGTCTAATCTCAACCAACTCCGTACAGACTAGCTGGGCTCCAGGTCTAATCTCAACCAACCGCAGCTCTCACACAGTTACGAGGCTCCAGGTCTAATTTCAACCAACCACCGCAACACTCGTGCACCCTAGCACACTTGCCGGAAGAACATCGGCACACCACACGCCCCACACGGACGACCACAACCACATCGTCTCCATAGTGCAAAACAGAACACAAACGGTCGACCGAACCAAAAGTCCCGGTCGACCGAATCAAGCAAATACAGGGCAATCCACCTCGACCGGCACTCCATCGGTCGACTGATTCCCACCAACAGTACTCGTTCGGTCGAACCCAAGTCAAGGGACGATCGACCGTTTAGATGGTCAACTCCCGGTTCAACGAACAAAATGACTAATCTGTCGACCAACAAAGGGGTCCCGGTCGACCGAAAGTCACCAGGGAAAAATCCCTCAACACCACAACGAATTCGGTCGAACCACCGAGCACTCTCGGTCGACCGAATCCGTCCAGGGAATAATCCCTCACTCGCACCACGAATTCGGTCGAACGCCGAGCACATCTCGGTCGACCGAATTACTCCAGAGCGTTCCCCACGCTCAGCGCACAAGTCCGGTCGTCTGAACCCTCATTCGGTCGAACCGACCACTATTCTCACTTAAGTCATGGTCGGACGAAAATCAACGAGCGGTCGGCCGTTTAGATGGTCTACGCCCCCAACCGACTTAAGACAGTGCACACGGTCGACCGGCAAAGGGGACCCGGTCGACCGAAACTCTCCAGACTTGCCTCCTATGCACGATCGGTCGACCGCCCCAAAGGCATCGTTCGACCGATGTGAGGCAGAGCCCGAATTCTCTTCACGAACGGTCGACCGTTTGCACAAACCGGTCGACCGATCAGGTAGTGAAATCTGCTGCACATTTACTTACGACGAGCCGAACGGCCAACCGTCGACTTCCAATTACTCACGATGATTAAGTGAGCGAGCTTGACATACCGGAAGGTCTGAAGAGACCTTAGAAGAACCATGACGACGCCTCCACGAGCGCGCCTCCCCAAATCACGATCAGTCGACGAACCTCGCGTCCAAACGACGATCAACACCTCCTCGACTCACTCGAGCACTCCAACACCCTCTAACAACCAGCCACGAGCAACCAAAACCACAGACACGAGTAAGGTCGAGGGAGAGAACCCAAATGTGTGGAAAGGTTAAAGAACCAACCACTCACCTCAAGCCACCGACAAACGACCACCACCACCGCTTGCCCGAACCCAAGTCCACGCCGGAGCACCAACTCGCCGGAGCTCACCACTGAGGTAGAGAGAGAGAGAGAGAGTGAGCAACGAGAGTGAGAGAGAGACGTGAAAGAGAGAGAGAAACTCACCTCTAAATATCTCCCCAACCTTCCATCTCCACCATCCATTCCAATCCGTCCATCTCCACCACTCATCTCATCCCCAAATCATCTCAACCCCTCCTCCAACCATCTTCAATCCAAGCCATCCATCTCCATCTCCCTTAATCACCACCTAAAACATCATCAAACCACAATTAGGATTAGGATCAGAATCCTACACTTATAATATGGGATATTACCTTACAGATGGTATTTATCCGCAGTGGCCAGCTTTCGTGAAGTCTATCCCGTTACCCCAAACTCCTAAGGACAGATTATTTGCACAATGCCAAGAAGGAGTGCGTAAAGACGTCGAACGTGCATTTGGAGTGCTGCAGGCGCGATGGGCAATCATAAAAGCTCTTGCTCTTGCGTGGAACGTTGACCTGCTGAGCAAGATCATCACTGCGTGCATCATAATGCACAACATGATAGTAGAGGACGAACGAGACTCATATGCCACTATTTATGATACAACAGAGTTTGATCAGGACCTCCCGCCCAACTTAGGGGGCACATCAACTCTGGGTTCGAATCAGTTCTCCACCAGTCGTGTTGTCAATCTTGATACGTACATGGACACCAGAAACGCATTTGTGAAAAAAACAGGCATCTCGCCCTAAGATATGACTTGATCGAGCACATATGGCAACGATTCGGGGGAACCTCAAATTAATTTTTTTAGTAGTATGCATTTTCATTTTAATGAAATTAAGGTAATGTAATATTTTATTGTATTACGCTACGTATAATGGTTTAAATAAATATGTATTTTGTTTTTTATTGATATAAAAAATTATTTGCTTATTAATAAATATTTGTTTGAATTATTAATGTTTTGAGTAAATATAATTGATTTTGGAATATAATAAAAGTTAGTGAAAGTAAAAGATGATGTGGAGGAGAGAGGTAGGTTGTTGTGGGTTGTGTTGGGTTGTGGTTAAGAGGTGAATAGTGTAGGAAAGAGAAGAAGGTGAGTTGAGGAAAGAGAAAGTTGATGTGGAAGAGAGAGAAAGTTGATTTTGAAGAGAGAGAGCTGATGACCGGGTCGTCCAGGTCATGGTTAGTGATGGTCTTACAACCCTACAAATAAACGGTGTTATCGCAAATGGGTCATGATTGTCTATCTTTGAAAAAACCGAATTCAGGTGGTTCCAACATTTCTTCTCATTTACAACTTCCAACCGTGCATAAACCGAAATGGAAATCAAACCGCCACTCACTTCACTAAAACATAACTTGAAACAAATGTACAAGATTCAAATGTCGTAAGTGTAACGAGTTGTTATCTCTTCTGAAGTTCCAAAAAGATGTACATAAAAGACTTGAAAACAGTTACAAATGTCAGCAACTCTGAGGTTTCTAACCATGAAGACTTCTCTCCCATTACATTAACTAGACAACAAAGTCTGAACTGAGAATCCACCAAGGCATGACATGTTTGACCGGCAAGACCTCGACAACCGCAGATGCGAAAGGCATTCTCAGTGACTTATACTGGGAATTCTGATTCTGATTGCTTAGCCGTGGTGGGACATGAAGAAGTTGAAGTCAGGGTGCTGGACTCGAAGCTGCTTCAGCCAGGAGTCAGCGGCACTTAGTAGCGAGAACATCTTCTCGCGATCGGAAGACTCGGGGTTTAACCAAACTCTCGGTTGCATTCTGTAAGGCGCAATTCCGAATGGATGGAGGGAGATGTTGTGGTGGTCGTCTTCGTGGGGGACTTCCATCTTTCCCGAACCGGAGTGGTCGATGTTGTAGTCAATGTTATCTGCAGGTAGATTGGCAGAAAATAACTTACAAAACATGTTTAATAGTTCAAAAACAATTATTTAACTCCTGTGTTTTTGGGGCAAATTGTTAGCATTATACAATATGTATGAGAACATTGAGAGATTAGATACAAGCAGATGGATTTTACAAGTTAATATGAGTGATGACTTAAAGAGATGCATACGATTATCAAATTATAAAGAAAAACTAATGACCTTTTTCTCAAGATTTGCAATTCTTGACAAAAAAAAAGGGGACATTAATGGATATACACTGTAACATTGTAGGCGTCTAAATAGAAGGTCAAAAAGAACTTTTCCATACTTTTCATTCAAGTATACCTTGAAATGATGATGATAGGGTATGATAAGTCAGGAAGGAGGCGCATAATTCCTTCGAACTGCTGCTGACGGGAATATGGTAAATAGGATACCTAACGAAGAATAAAGATCATTAATACGTAGAGAACAATTTGGTCTTCCGACAACATTAAAAACATAATAATAGATGCACCCTACTGAACATATTATTTTTACATACCAAAAGAACAAAATGTAGTGAAATCCGAAGCTTACCAAGCGACAGCCATCCAGCTAGCAGGTGAAAGATCGATGCTATTAAGTGTTTTTAACTGCGGGTACTTGCGAGCTAATATGTCAATCTGAGGTACAAAGGAACAGAGAAATTAGTTAAACATAGCATATGACATGTACAACGCAAAGTTGGAAGGTTTAGATAAAATCGTAAAACAAAAAATAGCCAAATGCAAATTAACTTGCCTTATCTTTAAGAGGCACCCTGCCAAACGGGCCGTCGTATTCAAAATACTCGCAGTAGAGCTCACCAAACCGGTTTCTTGCTGGCAAACAAGCCTCAAGACTATTACTAAAGTCATCTGAATCCCATGTTCGGTCGGAGTTGTTACTACTAGTTCTCGAGAATTTCTCATCCTCGCTCTCACTTGTCCATGATTTAGATTCATACTCATCACTATCCTCCCTCATATCCCTATTTAGAGCTCCAAATTAGCCAGAGGAATTAAACATAAACAATTCTGAGTACAAAAGACCAGCAATTTACGAACCTCAACGAGATGGATTTGTCTGTGTATATCTGAATTGCAGAGAGATAGGGTGTGTAATACTGGACAACCGTTTCGCCACCAATGTTGACCGGAGCTCCAGCACCGTAAGCACTCCATTCGCAATAGAAGTCCCACAGGTCACCAAGGTTGAAATACTCAACCTTATCTTTCTCAACAGATTGCCAATTCGTGCTTAAATCACGAACGCATGTCTGTTTCATGGCAAACAATGCAGAATTCAGAATAAAACTGGTTTTCACTATTTGTGGTCTTTTTTTGCATGCATCAAAAAAAGTTCTGCTCAGATTAAAGGGCCAAAATTTCATGTCCAGTTTTGAATTAGAGATGGTAAAAACGGTTAAACAACATTGACTAAATCCTGAAAAAAAAAGAATCAATATCTATTTAGATGTCAATATTGATTGTGGGGGGGAAATCACATAAGTAGACCACCTGCAATCTCAATTAACAACAGAATCTTTGGAACCGACATAATTTTGCGGGAACAGAAGTTACAAGATGTTAATGGCATAAAATACAAATTTAATGCGTTCAAAAATCACAGCGAATGCACTGGAAGATCACATCGGTAAAAAGAAAAGTTACGTTTAAAAACATAAATGAAGCTAACATAACATATATCTACTCTAGGGGAAAAAAGAACCAGAAAAAAATATTTACATGTTAAAATTCAGATCACATGGTTGTTCTTTCTGTAAATACCTAATCTTGCACATAATTAGACCAAAGAGGTAAAAAAAATAAAAAATAAAAGAAAATGACTATACAAAAAAATAAACAAACTTGACCCAGTATAAGTTCCAAATACTAGAGCGTGACCAACAACAAGACTTGGTAAATGCATGATAAAATAATTTAATAAATTATAAAACAAATGGAAGAATCCGACTAAACTGACATAGACATTAAAGTCCATTTAAAGATACACAAAAAAGTGATTTTTGAACCAATCACTTCTTTTTAGAGAAAGAGGAGTTCCACCAACAGATCAATCAGAGGAAAGAAATTACCTTTGGAAGAATCCGAGAAGGAACTGTTGGAGTTGTGAAGTTGAGAAAATAATCCAAATTCGAGGCTCGAGATTGAGACATCATCTTCTCTCTTCCAAACTCTTCCCAATTGTAGCCACCAACCAACAATCTCTTGTTCTTCTCAAACCAACATGCAAACAAACCTCTACAAAGCACCCGAAACCAGAGAATCAATAAAAACAACCACAAAGAATGACAAAGGTGGCAACTTTATCATGACCCAAATCCCAAAACATCCTAAAAACACCAAAACCAACAACAACAAACACCAAAAGTAACACCACCACTAAGACCAAAAAGTCTCAAACCAGCTAAAAAGAGCAAAAACAAGGAAAGAAAAAAAGAGAGCAAATGGGCACCTGAGAAAGAGATCAAAGAAGCAACCAAGAGAGCGCACACAAGGATAAGGAGAGTATGTTATATGTTATAAGGTGGTGGAGAGTAGGGAGCAGAGGAGGGAAGGTGGTGGACACCTGTTCTGCCAATTGCTGAGACTTTTTTATATACACACAAAACCAGAGGCAACAAAAAGAGCAGAGATTATAACTAATATAACGTATTAGTTGTGTTTTAGTTTTTAATTAATGTGTTATCTGGTTTTGTCTTGGTCCAAGGATGAGGAGATTCGACAGGGATTTGGGCAACGCCGCGTGATGGTTTGTGGACGCCAACATGTGGTTTTTGTTGGATCTCGGGCTCTTCTTTTGTTTATTTGTTTTGAGATTTTGGGTTTTTTTGGGTTTCCTTTGGGTCCTTTCTTTCTTATAGGTATCTTTCGTCTGTCGTCTACGGTAGAGGAGGAATTACATTCTCTATCGAGACGTATGGACAAGAATAGAAAAAATTAGCATCTAGAAATTGAGTCTTGAGGCGTATGGACAAGAATTTTTGTATGAGGTGTTGCGTCAATAGAAAAGCTTCGGAGGAGAAGATTTTCTGTGTCTGAATTATTTTCAAACAATCTCCAAACGCATTTAATGGGGAAGTAAAATTATTTCTGGAAAAACAACGTTAGATACATTGAGTTATTGGCATCCAAACAATGTCATAGTCTTCGTCATTAACTTTTCACGTCTAACGCCTCTTGTGAGAGTGTATGGATTTTTCTTCAACTTATCAAGAACTAATATTTTGGGTCTAGTTGCAATTACCTTAAATTCAACATTACATTATTAGCATTTTGTTGTAAAACAAACAAACCAAATATGAAAGATTGGGGGGAGAGAGAGGTATGTATTTTTTCTTTTGTCTCCAAATATGTACAATAGTACTCTATATATATGGTGCTGATGTAGCTTACAACCAAAATGAATGGAATTACACCATATTAATAAGAGTAAACACATACTTAAATTTTGGGGGGTTAAAGAAGGTGAATCATCTACAAGACCTTTGGATTTCTTACCACTCCTCATTGGATGATCACATTTATACGCTAGGGATGTTGTCTCGTTAAAAACCTTACCAAGAAAAACCCAATAAGATAAAAACTTGGTGAAGAAAAAAAGAGTGCAACGCGTATGATGTTCCCCCTCACTTCAACATATATTCTTTAAACGACAAACATCAATCTTATGAACAAGTTGCTCGAAAACCGTTGTAGGCAATGACTTTGTGAATAAATTTGCTAAATTCTCGCTTGATTGGATGTGACGGACATCTATCTCACCATCCTTTTGTATATCATGCGTCGAGAAAAACTTTGGTGAAATATGTTTAGTCTTATCGTCTTTGATGTATCCTTCTTTTATTTGAGCAATGCATGCAATATTGTCTTCATATAAAATTGTCAGATGGTCTTTGATTTTGTCGAGTCCACATTCTTCTTGTATGTTTTGGATCATTGATCTCAACCATACAGATTCTCGACTAGCCTCATATAATGCAATCACCTCTGCATGATTTGAAGATGTTGTTGTTAATGTTTATTTCGTTGATCGTCATGAAATTACCGTGCCACCATATGTAAACACATATCATGTTTGTGATTTAGCTTTGGTTGGATCTGACAAATATCCAGAATCGGCATATCCCATTAATTTGGGTTCCAAATTCTTTTGGAAAAATAACCCCATATCACGTGTTCCACAAATGTAGCGGAATACATGTTTAATTCCGTTCCAATGTCTACGTGTCGGTTCAGAACTATATCTAGCCAATACATTTACTGAAAATGCAATATCAGGTCTTGTATTATTAGTCAAGTACATTAAAGCCCCGGTAGCACTTAGATATGGTACTTCTGGACCAAGAATGTCTTCATCATTCTCTCGAGAATGGAAAGAGTCGTTTTCAGCACTAAGAGAATGAACAACCATTGGAGAACTTAATGGATGAGCTTTGTCCATATTAAAACGTTTTAATGTCTTCTCTATATAATTTGATTGATGAATGAAAACTCCATTTGGTAAGTATTCGATCTGCAGGCCGAGACAAAATTTAGTTACGCCAAAGTCTTTCATTTCAAATTTATTCTTCAAATATTTAGCAGTTCTTTCAATCTCTTCAGGATTCCCAATTATATTCAAGTCATAAACATATACATCAATAATTACAAAGCCAGATGTTGATTTTCTATTAAAAACACATGGACTGATGATATTATTTTAAACCCTTCTTTGAGAAGACTTTCACTAAGATGATTGTACCACATTCGTCCGGATTATTTTAATCCATATAAAGACTTTTTCAATTTTATAGAATACATCTCTCGAGATTTTGTATTACATGTACTTGGTAGTTTTAATCCTTCGGAGATTTTCATGAAAATGTCGTTATCTAGTGATTCATATAAATAAGTTGTAACGACATCCATAAGTTGTGATGAGAATTATATTTATACCGCAAGTGCACGGCGTCAATGAAGATGTGGCAAATACGGGTCGAACACAAGGAGGGAGAGATTCTATTATTTGTGTGATTTTCGATTAAGGGGAAGAATGAGAGAAGAAATAAATTGGGTTTTGAGATTTTTGGTTTTTAATTATCTAAAGCAAGGAACATAAACAAATAAAACTAAAACAAGAACAAGATGGTGAATTCCGTTGGGTGGAGGTTTAGATTTAAGGTTTAGATTAGAGAATTCTGAAACTTATAATAAATCACATTAGTTATAAAGCATTACATGATAAATGATTTAACATAAACTCAAGTAATCAAAAATACTAATACGAAATTAAAATAATAACTTTATTCACTTCTCATCACCCTAAATCCGTCACCCCCACCCTTTGGAAAGAGTTAGAAACTCATGGAGGGAGGAAGAAGGTGTCCTAGAGGCATTACAAAAGAAAAGTAAAAACAAGAAATAAAAGACAGAATTTTATTACTAAAATAAAGACAAATAAAAACAACAACTAAAAACTAGGTCTAAGGCCAAGGACCCTTCTAACATCGTTCTCGGGGCTATTTATAGCCGATACAAGGGATCCCAATATATAAATGGAACGTACACGCGTCAATACAGCATTGGTAAAAATTTGAGCACACGGATCGACTTTTGTGCGGCTAAATCGTCGCAATTTGTACATGAGGTGCGGCGGAATCGCCACTTTTTTGGCTCGAATTCGATCCGGATTTTTCCTGTGTGTTTATGGTATGATTTCAATCTCCGTTGCATATCCGGATGATTTCTTTCCTTTCTTTTGAGCTCCAACTTTATTTCTTTATATATTTGGAGATCCACATTGATTTTTCTTTAGATTTTCTCCATAATAATAAAATATACTCGTAATTTGCAATTAGGTCCTTGGCTTTTTGCAATTAAGTCCTTGTTTACTTTTGTGCTTAAGTCCTTGTCCTTTTTGTAATTAGGTCTTGAATGCTTTTATGCTTGGATGCATTTCCATTTGAAACCCGATAATCTTGAACTTGGTCTTTGTGATAGAAATGAGTCTTTTGCACGCGTTTATGCTTGGGATGTGGGTAATTTACATTTAGGTCCCTGTATTCTGTAAATAAGACTAAACACATACCTTAGTAGCATTTATTGATATAAAAGTAATCTAAATGAAAGACATATGATGCAATGTATGCAATGCATCAAGTTGCATTTCAAGTTTTTCTCCAATTGCAAAGATAATAAAAAATCTAAGAGTTGTTGCATCCACTACAAGTGAATATGTTTCTTCATAGTCAACTCCTAGTATTTGTGTAAAATCTTGCGCTACAAGTCTTGCCTTGTATCTTACAATTTCATTTTTCTCATTTCTTTTAATTACAAATACCTAATTGTATCCTACTAGTTTTACATTATTTTGTGTTGGAGCTACAGGTCCAAACACATGACGTTTTTCAAGTGAGTTCAATTCTTCTTGAATTGCATTTTTCATTGTGGCCAATATTTTCTGTGTCTACACTCTTCAATTGATTTTGGCTCACAATATTCAACATTCATCACATCATTTGCTATAGCGTATATGAAATTTTCATCAATAATGGTTCTATTTTGGTTCTATCTTTTTCCATTGTGCACATAATTGATGGAGATCTCATCATTATTTTCATTGTCGGGTACATGTATCTCTTTCGGAAATTTGTCCTTGTCCATTTGTTGTTGCCTTATCACCTCTACAGGGGTTTGAATAATATCACCAACTGTGTTATTTTACTCTTTCCTTTTCCGTGGATTTGCATCTTTGGAACCGATTGGTCTTCCACGTTTTCGACGTATAATATATTCATTTGTAACATTAGGAATATCAATCCGAGCAGGTGCATTTAGAGCAGGTATATGTGACTTTGTGACTCTTTTAGTATTAGTGAATGCATCAGACAACTCATTTGCAATTCTTTGTAAATGTATAATCTTTTGAACTTCAAGTTCACATTGACCTGTTCGAGGGTCTGGAATTGATGATGCATTCAAAGTCACTTCTTTGTTTTCTAATTTTTGTTTTTCTCCCACTAAGATTGGGAATTCATTCTCATTAAATTAACAATCAACAAATCGTGCTGTGAAAATATCACCGATTAACGGCTCTAAATATTTTATGATTGATGGAGATTCAAAGTCAATATATATTCTCAATCTTCTTTGAGGTCTCATCTTTGTACATTGTGGTGATGCAATTGGCACATAAACGCCATCACCAAAAACCTTTAGATGAGACATATTTGGTTCTCTATGGGAGACCAATTGTTAAGGGGAGTATTCTTATAAGTGCAGCAACATGTAAAATGACATGTCCCCAGGCAGATGATGGTAATTTAGATCTCATTACCAATGGTCTAGCAATTAATTGTAATCTCTTAATCAAGGATTCAGCTAGACCATTTTGTGTATGGACATGAGCTACATGATGCTTAATTGTGATCCCAATAGACATGCAGTAATTGTTAAATGTCTAGGATGTAAATTCTTCAACATTATCAAGTCCAATTTTCTTAATTGGATAATCTGGGAAATGTGCTCTCAATTTGATTAATTATGCTAGAAGTCTAGCAAATGCGACATTTCGAGTTGATAAAAGGCAAACGTGTGACCATCGAGTTGATGCATCTATCAATACCATAAAATAACGAAATGGTCCACATGGAGGAGGAATGGGTCCACAAATATCTCCTTGGATTCGCTCTAAAAATGTAGGCATTTCATTTTAAATTTTATTTGTGGAATGTCTTATTATCATTTTTCCAAGGGAGCATGCTGCAAAGGAAAATTCTTTGATGAAAGAATCTCCAGGTTCCTCATTGTGTGCCCACTTGAATTTTCAATAATTCTTTGCATCATTATGGCACCTGGGTGACCCAATCTGTCATGCCAAATTTCAAATTTTGGATCAACTAACTTCTGGTTAGTGATCATATTTGATTCAATAGGATTTATGAATGTGCTATATAACCCAGAAGAGAGAGCCTGCATTTTTTCCAACACGATTTTCTGGCCAGACACATTATATGTAATGTGGAGATACTCAATATTATCTTCATTCACAGTCTCAATGTGATAACCATTAAGACGTATATCCTTAAAACTTAGTAAATTTCTTCTGGATCTACTAGAGTATAGAGCATCATTTATTGATAGTTTTGTCCCATTTGAGAACAAAACGATAGCTCTTCCACAGCCTTCAATTAAATTGCTAGTGCCTGAAATTGTGTTGACATTTGTTTTTGCTAAACGTAATTGGGAAAAGTATTTTGTACTTTTCAAGATGGTGTTTGTTGTTCCACTGTCTACTAGATATTGGTCTCCATCATTTATCATAGCATTAGTCATATCGTTATCTTTCTACAAAAGAAAAAATAATAAAATAAATTTTATTTTATCGCAGCAGTATATTTTATCATAATCAGATTTAAAAGACTTAAATAATGATAAAGTCGAAAGCACATATTCAAGATTCAAGCATTACATATATACGAAGATAAAAAACCAAAATTCTAGATGAACGGAAAACAAACAACAATAACGAAAACTACATACTATGGTGGACATGTCCAATATCGGTAAAAGTATCCACATTTTCATTGGTGTTTAGAAGGAAATCTGCAACATCCAAGTGCGTATCCATAAGCATGCCATCTTGACTATTGTCAACGATTTTTTTTTCTGCACTTGCCTTTTTCTTGAGTGATGCTTGATAAAGTTCAACGAAGTGTTTTGGCGTGCGACATATGCGTGACCAATGATTTGTAATGCCACATTTGTAACAAGCATTCTCTTGTTAATTTGAAGTATGTTGTTGCAATTCCTTCCCATTTATATTTCTCCCATCATTATTTGTTTTGAAATTATGACCACCACGATTATTACGACCACGCCTTTGGTGTTGCCCACGTCCATATCCACGTCCACGCTCACGTCCACGTTTGTGATCAAATGATATCGCATTCGCTTCAGGGAATGATTCACGTTTGCGTTTTTATTAGCCTCATTCACTTCGGGGAATGGAACAGAACCGGTGGGTCGAGACTGATGATTTTTCATCAAGAGTTCATTGTTTTGCTCGACAACTAGAAGACATGATATTAATTCAGAATATTTCTTAAAACCATGTTCTCGATATTGTTGCTGCAGGAACATATTCGAGGCATGAAATGTAGAGAATGCTTTCTCTAACATATATCAGTAATTGATTCTCCACATAATTTGAGTTCAGATGTGATCCGAAACATTGCTGAATTATACTCGCTTACAGATTTAAAATCTTGTAATCTCAAATGTATACATTCGTAACGAGCTTTTGGGAGAATCACTTGTTTTTTGTGGTCATACATTTCTTTCAAATTTTTCCATAGTTCTAACGGATCTTTTACCGTTAAATATTCAGCCTTTAGGCCATCATGGAGGTGATGTTGGAGAAAAATCATCGCCTTAACGCGCTCCTGCGGGGAGGATTTATTAGCTTCTTTGATTGTTTCTCCAAGATTATTTACCATGAGATGAATCTCAGCATCGAGCGTCCAAGGGAGATAATTTTTCCCGAAATATCAAGGCCAGCAAATTCAAGCCTGGTGAGGTTTGCCATGATAGCTTCAATAAAACAAATAATTAAAAAATACACCATACCATTAAGACTGAGAGGTGAACATTATTAGCATAAACTTATACCTATAATATTCATCAAAAAATCTACCATCTCCGGTAACGAAAAGAAATAGATTTCTCATAATTCGGTAGAGACTTTTACGATGAAGGTGCAAGATTGATTCACCATGATAAACATAATTGGAGTATAAGTGGGTAGTTGTTTTTCAGATTGGTTTTAGAGAAAAAAAACAAACCAACGTGAGGTAATGGTTTTCAAAAGAAGAAAAAAACAAACAAACCAAATATGAGTGCATATATGTTGCATTTTTATAAGATCTTAATGGAGTGGTTAAGATCATGATTAGTAAATTAGATAACTAAAACGGTGTAAGTAAATTTTCATATGATAAACATAATTTGGTAGAAAATTCATCTACAATTATTTATAATAATATGTCACGTCTTACAATTATTTACTTGTGAGATGAACAAATATAATAATAAAAAAGAGAGCATGTGCATGAAGAAATAGATTCAAAGTACGCATGTGAATTTGTCATATCGAGAACTTGCGATTAATACACACAGACTTACACATGTAGTTGACATATTGTTAAGTCTACTAGTTTGTTACATTGGGTGTGTTTGAACTCTAATCGATAGAGTTTCGTGCTGATAACGTGTTGTAAAACAAACAAACCAAAGATGAAATATTGGGGGAGAGAGTGAGGTATGTATTTATTCTATTATCTCAAAATATGTACAATAGTTCCCTATATATAGGGTGAGGATGTAGTAGTGGTTACAACTAAAATAAATGGAATTATACCATATTAATAAGAGTAAAACGTACTTAAATTTTGGGGATTAAGAAAGGTGAATCATCTACACTTTTGGATTTCTTAACACCTTTTGATTTTTATGTAAAAATCGGACGCCAAAAGTCGGTTGTCTGACTCTCGAATTCTATTAGGCGTATTTATTTACACTAAAGTGATTTACAAATTACCCAAAAATCAGACGATATTATGTGTGGGTGTTTGAAATGGTCGTTGTCGTATGGTGTGGTTAAATGATTTGGGATGGTAGTAACATATGAAGTTGGGGGGTTTAATGGTGATGATAGTGAATCTGCCGACACAGGATTTGGATTGTGTCAGTGGGGACTGGGGAGGACATGCATGGTGTGCGTGTTGACGTGAAGTTTCCATATTTTAAGAGTGTTTTAACATGATACATGTCTAGCAAATTGTTAATTACACGGATTGAAATTGAATGTTAGGTAATGTAGCCGTCAACTTTCGTTCATATTTTTTTTGGCTTTTGCTCAGAATCAGTACGAATAACATAATAATACAAAATAAATAGGGTATTCTAATCTAATTTTCTTCCTAATGGGTAATGTTGGGGTGTAAAAAAGGTTGGATTAATTAAATCGGATAAGGTTGAATTTTTTTTCTTCCATTTCTAGGCTTGGATGGTCCCAATGCCATATAATAAAATTTAAAATATTAAATCTTAACATCAGGCTTATTTTGATATTTACTTTTGTGTTACAATGGTTATTATATATTTATGCAAATGAATCGAAGAAAGTTTGAACTTCTAAGTCGAATTCCAACTAAGATCACATTATCCAAATGGAAATGATCTTGCCAACTCCGGATTCGAACTAGAAAGTTTTTAATTCTAATTTAGCTTTAGATAATATTTGAATTTATAATAATTTTACACACTGTCAGCCGTATACCGTAAATCATTTATAGAAACATCGTATGACCTCCAGATTTTAATTTTATAATATATGTCCATTATATGATATATTATCATCTTAATATTTACCACATCTTTTATGTATATAGTTTTATTTTTCTTGATAATCGAATGTGGCTTGACTTGCACCGAAATTTGAAGTCAATTTTTTTTTTACCAAATTTTAATTGCAAAGAATTCCTCTCCATAAACAACCAAACTTCTAATTTTCAAATCAACATTCAAATAATTAATTACAATTTTACCAAAATGATTGTCGGTAAAATATATGCATTTTACTATATATTTTCCATTTCAATGGTCACTGTAACATTTAGATCCCATAAAATCTGAAATATCAGTCTCCTTAACTTGCGATTTGTAACACTGTCTAATTTTCTATTGATAATTTGTTAGTTTTTAACATATTCATTTTATTTATTGGTTTTAATTTTTCGTGTTGTTTTCCACAAGTGTTCACTGTGTTCTTAATATTAATGCTTTAACAAAATGAATTTTGAAATTGCATGACATTTGATCTAAATTGTATCCCTTCTTTTGTATCAAATTTATGTCACATTTGGTTTAAAATGACAAATACACACAAAGGACATAGTTATATATTTATTCAAGCTATATACATATGGTTGGACTTCATACAAAACTTCACTAAAATCTCAGGAAATGAAATGCACATATATATTGCATAAAATTAATGAGATTTGACGTATTAAACGTCATCATCTACGATTCAAGTAAAAATAAAGCACTCATAAAGTTCATTGGATATCCCTCGAGTAACAGGACTCATTTAACCTCTATTGGGCAAATCGACATACTATATTATACCTTACGCATACGTAAGATAAAGATTCACCGTGATGTCATTTAAGTATTGATTTGTAATTTTTAAGTATGATTTTGATATTTGCGTTTGTCCTTTTTAAATATGATTTTGTCTTTTTTAACAATTGTGTCGGTCCGTCTTATATTAGTGGGTTGTCCGTTCTATGTCGAGGTTTTGTCATTTTTAAGTAATAGTTTGTCCTTTTTAAATAGTGATTTGTCCTTTTTAAGTATGAGTTTATCCTTTTTTATCACATGCGTTTGTCATTTTTATCATATTAATTGTCTTTTAAAACAACCCAAGTTGAAATTAGCAAACAAGAACACGAAATTAAACCCAACTTCGTGGAAAAAACATAAACAAAAAAACAAATATCAAAGACAAACCAACTTTAGACAAAAACATCACAAACCGAAATCAAAGAAAATGAATCAAACTTTCAAGACAAAAACAACAACAAAGAAATAAACTTTCCAAAATAACATCAAAAAATCAAGATTGATCCATTACAAAAAAATCAAAAACTTCAAATCAGCCGCAAAGAACCAAAATTTTCCCCAAAAATTCCACACAAAAAATCAAAATCGGCTACAAGGAACCACACTTCCAAAAAATGAAGACCGGTCTATAATAGAACAAAACAGAAACTTCAAATCAGCGACAAAAAACCACATTTTCCATAAAAAACAGCACACAAAAAACTCAAATCAGCTACAAAGAACGACAATCCTCCTCTTCGCCTCGGGACGGACTCCAACGCCGACTACTTCCCCCTCTTCGCTGACCAACTTCACCGCGTCGGCGTCCCCACCTCCCTCAAGACCCACTCCCGCGTTTGTCTCTCTCGGCATCACTATTATCGATCTCGCCTTCCACCGGGAGAAAATGATGGAGAATGAAAAGTTTTAGGGATAATAAAATGTTTCGTTGAGATATGTATGGTGGAAACGAAAGGTTGTATAGTTACGTGTACGTGTGATTTGACCCAAAACAAATAAATAAATAATATGTGATTTTATTATTCTTTGCTGACTAGACTGCTGAATGGACTGGTCACGTCAGCCAACGTCCAGGACGTAGCGTGAACAAATCATTTTCCTTGTCTAAATGGTCTAGAAACACTCATTATCTATCACAATTGATCAAATACCAGTCGGGCGCGAGTTTGATTCTCACATCGTAACAACATATTGTTACTGTCATTCGTATATATTCACATACCAAGTTAATAACTAAAATATACCCCTACCCCTCCTCGAAAAAACAAAACGATCCGAAAATAGAAACACATACAACGTCCCACGTACACAAACCCAAACATATACACCAATTAATAATTTTATGTGGTTCTAGGGACGCAACAGAGTGATTAGGTGTAAGTACGTTAATTGACGTAGATTTGAAACCTTATTCTCTATGTCAAACACGTTAATTGACGTAGATTTCAAACCTCACTCCTTGTGTCAAACGTTCCAGTAAAAATGATATGAACTCAAAATTTGTAACGTAGCCGACAGCCTGATATAATAATAATAATGTCATGATATATGCGTACCATGTACGGATGTTCAGTAACCGGTCGGTGCACACTGCACACAAACAAAACACATGGTGGTGCCATCATCCATTTCAAAATCAAAAACCATAAAAGTCAATCTAATAAGAAATCATATATAACATGGTGATGGTGCCATAGTGGCGTTGGAGTTGGACCAAGTCAATAGTCAGATCGAGTTGTCCGTTATTTCTTAGGGGGAAAAAGAAATTATTACAACCAGTGTATCACAACGTCATCTGTTTTTGACATTTATTGTTGGGTGATAAAAAAACTTTGGTCAAATAATATATAATAGGTTGCTACTTACTAAGCCTCTCTTTCTGGTGATGATGTAATGCCTTTTTTAAGCTCTCCGACTGGGTCTGGTTCGGTCGGATTTTAAGGGATAATGTGTAGGTCAAACTGAACTTTGTGGATTTTTAGTTGTAAAAGTTTAGCATTAATTCCAGAGGAGAGCCATTGTATTTTCTTGATAATAGAGCACCTCCTCTTGTTGCTCCCCAAAGAGTTTAATTGACCCTAATGCTAATGTTAGGTAAATTAAATGGTATTCTGAATTAGTGATATGTTAGTTAAACCTACTTTTACATTGTTGGGTAATCCGGTACGAATAAGGACCATATTTGTACCTTCTTATTTATAGATACAATTTTTACATATATCTATTATCTATACATGTTTAAGCGGGTTTGTTGGTACACGTACGGGTGTTACCCACCCATTTACACGCTTAACTACAATATTTCATGTTTCATGGTCCTCTCTCTTTTACAAATAAACTTCCTTTCTCGTGTGGGTATGTGTCACATAATGGAGGAGTGACAACCAACTATGATAAAAGCTCATAATAACCGTAAGTGAAATAGTTGTTATGAGTCTACTAACTGCGTGTCTTTATATTTCTCGAACGGTAACGAATGTGCATTTTAGACTACCAATTATTTTCTTCATGGCGTGGCTTAGTTCTTGCATTTCTTTTCTTTTCTCCATCCGATCGATTAGTTGATTGCTAAGACAGTTATGTAGAGATTCAAAATCCTATTAACATTTTCATTTGGTACATCAAGTAGCATATTTGTAAATACATTTTTTTTTAAAATGCTATTATTAATAAGGTGACCGTGAGAAAAACTTTTGGATATATATATCTTCCAACGAAAATACACAAATCCACCGGTTGCTTTTGTAAGCAAGAAAACTATCTTTTCATTTTGTTTTATGGATTTGATAACGATGACTTCATAAAAGCAACTTCCCTATCTGCCAACATTGATATATCAAAATAGCAAGCCTATGTGCTTCATTATGTTTTCCGTGTTATTAAACAATAAATAGGGTGGATCCTTTGAGAATAAATAGTATTACCTTGAAATTTATTCATTGGCATGATAAGTCAATTGTCCGCTACCAAAAATAAGTTCAAAAAATTATTACAAACAAAAGGCATTATATGTCAACTTCTCTATTATCTAAGAAACCTATACATCCAATATTATACGCAAAGCGCACTAGAAAAAGAAAATAATTACAAAAATGTCCTCATTTATGGGTAAAATGGCGGTGCTATGTTGTAAGACCATGTTTAACCATTCCCGGGTTACCCCCGAGCGTCCTGCTCCCTCTCTCCGTCATGTCAGCTTCTCTCTCCGTCACGTCAGCTCACCTCACCCACCCAAAAAAAATCTCTTAAGGGCACCCTTAACGAGGGGTGCTCGCCCGGGTGCCCCCTGTTAACGGGGCGTGCGACCCCCGGGTGCCCGCCCCGAACGCCCACCCGGGCGCTTGCCCGAGCGTTGGGCGTTCTGGGCAAACGCCCGGGGCGCCCCCGGGTGGGGGCACGTGTGCCCCCCCCCCCCCATTCGTCAATTTTTTTTACTTTTGATATTTGAGTGGAGATTAAATGATTTGTATTCGGTGTTTTTAGTTAATGTAAGGTATTTTGGATTAATGTACTGGTTATTTGTTAATAATGTATGTTATTTTTGTTTAATCACACGTGCACTGTTCAATCATGCTTCCACTGAGCAAACATGCGTGCACTATGTAGTCACGTTTGCACTGTTCAATCACACGTAAATTGTGCAATCACGCGTGAACAGTGCAACAAATACATCCACAACCTCCCAACTATAAATACATCTATCTATCTCCTGACTCCTGACATTTCCTTAACTTGTTAAGTTCTTCTCTCATCAATGTCGGATAATAGTTCAAACTCCGGTCAATCCGACGATGATTACTGGAATGAGACATTAAATATAATGGACTGCGCTGTTGAATTGGCCGATCGAGTTGTTCACGAAAGGACTACACGTCCTAAGCAGCGTTGAAGGAGAACGACGAACCCATATAGAGATCGTGAACTAGGTTACAGACGTCTTATAGACGATTATTTCTCTGACAACCTTGTGTATTCTAATACTCTTTTCAGGACAAGACTTTGGATGAGAAAACATGTCTTTCTGCTCATCCACAATGCCATTGAAACATCTGATGTCTTCTTCCAACGAACACCAGACGCAACTGGTAGGATGAGCATCTCCGACATACAAAAAAGTACGACAGCAATGTGAATGCTAGCATATGGCGTTGCAGCTGATGGGATCGATGAGTACCTACGAATGAGTGCGGCAACATCTAGAAATGTGAAGGGAATGTGTTCTGAAAGTTTTACTTTTAAATGTCAATTATTATGAATTGAATGAGAAATCGTTTTGTTCCTTGTTTATGTTATTCGTCTTTTAGAAGTGTTAAGGAAGATGCTCTTGGTCCTTAACCGTAGAGCTCTAAAAGATATTGGTTTACATAAAACAAAAGATATTCGCAATCATGGTAATTAACATGGGACATTTATTACCGAGTTAAGATTGTCGTGTTAGTCATAGATCATTGTAGCTCTACAAGTGAGTGACAACACGGGTACACAAAAGAGGAAAATATTACTTTTGTATACTGAATAGACCTAATAAGTAAAACATTATAGAATTGTATTTTCTGTGTCATTAATGTTTTACTGTGTCCTTGGTCCTTTGATATGAGACTTATATCCGATCACTTTAGAAATACTTGATTAGGCTAGTATCTTGAGCTATCGATAAGTGTAGTGTAAAGACATTGGTTGGTTAAGTATGACTTTTGTTGGAGAAGATAGTTAGTCAAAAGATTATCATTGCCCCTCTTAATTGAGTGATGATATTAGTGGGACCCTTGATAAAACAAAGTTATAATGTGCACAATGTGACTTGAGTTAAGTCACATATTTATAACTAGCTTAAAGAGATCAATAAATGAATACTAATACAAAGATGACACAATACTACTTTGTGTGTATTCTTAATATCATGAGGCAAGGGACGGACACAAGTCGTGCACTCCATCACCAAATGGATCGGGTTTTTGTTCAAGTGAAATTAAGACATCTGACTAATTGGGAGCTATAATGTGTAGCTAGATACCGCTTATAGCTTGTGATATTGAGCTCTTAATATCACTGTCAACTTAATTTAGATCCTCTCATAGGTCACACCACAAAACTGGGAAACAAGAAATGAGGATTTTGAGTTCATAATGTGTGTCGGGTTTCATGTAGAAAATATGACGCACGGGGTGAACAAGCAAAATCAAAATTATGTTGTGATTAATAACATAATTAGAATCTAAATTAAATTCATATGTGATGTAAATATTATGGGGTGTATTGATTTAACATTACATAGGATAATATGTTACATAAGTTGTGAATTTACTACTAATCCCGAAATGTCAAATTTTGTAGAGGTTAAACCGAAATTTGACCAACTGCAGGACTGTCAAAAACGGTCGACCGTTTACTGTTGATCGGTCTACCGAATGTTGCACGGTCGACCGGATGTGTCTCGACCGATAACAGGGAATTTTGTCTGTTCGGTTTCGGTCGACCGAGTTATTAACGGTCGACCGAACCTTCAAACGGTCGACCGGTCCAGACGGTTAATGCAGAATTAATTTAAGAATTAATTAGATCATGCATGGAACTGATCCATAACTGATTTGATTCGTGGCTGAGATTATTTGTTAGCAAATAATGGATGGTTATATGGAAGTTTGCATGAAATCATGGGCAAGAGGTTGCACATGAATAGGTAATTTGGAGAGAACTTATAAATACAAGTTTATCTCATTACCTTATCAATTTAATTCATTATCTTCCCATGCAAAATTCTCTCTCCATAATTCTCCACGAATTTCACCTTAATTATTAAGTTTAATTTTAGTTTCAGAGATCTCCTTCTCAAGGGAACTAAAGAGGGGTTAGTAATTAGATTCTAAACCCTATTGGAGATTGAGAGGCTAGCTCTTATCTCTCCGATCTTGTTTAGAGTTTGGTGAATACTTGGAGGCATCCGGCGCAGCGACAAACATCATCAACGTCTCCGGATCATCAAGAAGTTTTAGAGAACTTATAGGTATGAATTTCGGAGCCCCATGTTTGTTTTAATAAAGTTTTGAAACTAGTTATTGAAACAAACCGATGCATGCATGAAACAAATCATAGAAAAATTGTAATTGATCCTTATTGTGCATAAAAATTCCGATAATATATATGTGCAATTAAACATGAAATCCTACAAAATGCTCTCCTCAAATTCTGTGAAGGTGTTATTCACATCTTCGGCCCTGTGTATTTACGTTGGCCAACTGCAAATGACTTGACACACCCACTTTACGTTGGTGAGCAACGTGGGTTTCCAGGTATGATGGGAGTATCGATTGTATGCACTGGGAGTGGAAAAATTACCAGCTGCTTGCAAGGGACAACATCAAGGGCGTGCTGGGAAATCAACTCTGATCCTTGAGGTGGTGGCATCGTACGACTTATGGATCTGACACTCCTCCTTCGGAATACCGGGTTCATGCATTGACTTGAACGTCCTGCAACAATCTCCGGTTTTCGATGACATACTAGAAGGCCGAGCACCACCTATAAATTATGAGGTAAATGGTGTTCAATATGATATGTGATATTATCTTACTGATGGTATTTATCCACAGTGGGCGACCTTCATCCATTCCATCCTTCACCCTCACACCCTGAAGCACAGATTGTTTGCTGAAGTGCAGGAGGCAACGCGTAAAGATGTTGGATGCGCTTTCGGAGTGTTGCAAGCAAGGTTCGCGATCATCAGAAACCCGACTCTTGCCTGAAGCAAGAACGTTTTGTCCAAAATAATGACAACTTGTATCATCATGCATAACATGATAATGGAGGACGAACACGACTGTTACGCTAATTTTGGAGATATTCGCGAATTTATGGAAGATCGTCCTAGAACTTCAGCTGAGGAAACGCCATTTTCGACCAATCGTATAACGGATATTCACGAGTTTTTTGTTGATCAAGATCGAGTGCGTGACATGAACTAACATTTGGATCTGAAAGGCGATTAATCGAGCATATATGACAACGGTACGGACGAGGAGCGGTTTGAAAATATGTTAACGTAGTTGCTAATGCAGTATTCGAAAGTTTAGTTTATGTAATATACTGTTGTTTTTTCGCTTTGAGTGTAATATTTCCTATTTCAGTTTATCTTAAATGTAATGTGACTCCGTAATATTTAATAATAATTTCGTGATTCAGCAGTAATTATTAACAATATTTCGAGTTAAAATAGAATTGTAATGTCATTAGAATTAGAATTATATAAAATGTAATTTGTTAAATGTTGTGTGAAAATTAAAATTGTTTAATTAAGAAATGATGTGGATGAAAGAGAGTGTAGGGTGGGTGGGGGTAGCCCGGGTATGGGTAAGTGATTTTTTTGGGTGGATTGAGTGAGCTGACGTTGTAGAAAGAGAACGCAGAGCGCTGTTATTTGTGCTCTTACCACTCCCGGGCTACCCCACCCACCCTATACTCTTTTTCATCCACATAATTTCTTAATTAAATAATTTTAATTATTACACAACATTTTAACAAATTACATTTTGCATAATATTAATTGTAATTACTACTTCTAATTATTTTAACTTGAAAATATTTAATTTTTTACTTTTAAACTACCTCGACAAGTCGTTACCATCGAAATCTTGCAACGGACAGTAATCAAAATTTATCACCCCAAGTTACTAAAAAATACTCAATACATTATCAATTAACTATAATAACAAAACCTCCACTAAAATAAAAAATAAACTAAAATGGGCGAACGGGGGGAAGGCGCCCTCCCGGTAAGGGGAGGTCGCCCGGGTCGGGCGCGACCGTTAGACATGCTCTAAGCAAGGGAGTCAAGCTATCCGGTCCCTATTAAATTTTGACAAAGCTGGAGAATATATATATATATATATACAGGAATTCTCAAGTGAGCCCAGGGCTTAATCAAACTAAATTAAGTCCCCACAATATTCACCACTCATTTCAAAATGTAAGGTAGATTAAGAAAAAAACGGTTATGCTAATGAATGGTGAGATTAACTGTAAATAAGATCCAATGGTGAGATTGTATGAGACTTAAACTAAATTTGATGAGCCCTGGGCTCACTAGAGCTTGACCCTATATATATATATGATTTTAGAAGAAGTTATAATAAATTTTTTTGTGTTAAAGTTAAACGTGAAAAATATTTCATTGGCCTAGAAAAATCATGTTATCAGAACTCTATTTCGATGTGCTGCAGGCATATATTTTGTGTTATGAAATTGTTTGGAAGGTTTAATCTTTTTTCTTATAGTACTTATACATTCGCCTTCTTACACATGACAAAGATAAATTTGTTAAAATTCCTTGCTATCAGTTAGTTAATTATAAATACATATTAATAATGAAATAATAAAATAAATAATATTTATTTGGTTGTGTAAGTGTGTGAACGATTTTGTCTTTCTTATTACGGAATCAGGCCTACATATATTAGTTGCTCACACGACAAGGATAATAATATTAAAATACTATTATGGTCCTTTGAGTTAGTTAATATCTTTAACAGTAGTCTAAAAATGAATATAAATAAAATTAATATGCGGTTACTACAAGACACAGCGAACAAAATCAGCTTATTTTTACAAGAAATGAGTTACATTACTTAGATAGCATCTTCAATATCTTTGTTAGTGTGTTTTAGCAGGATGCCGTCGATTGATTAAAATGATGGGCATATGTACAATTTCGGTGATTATTGATCGACCAAGTCAACTGATACATCATGTTTGACATTGTGAGGTTTCCTTGAACTATACGAAGTATAACTTGTATTAGATTACTTGCCTAAGTTGACATCTCATTATAATTACTAACTGAGACTGGTTTAACTGGTAAATTCTTTTTTCTAGAATAACAAGACCTCAACATGTGAGTTATATGTTGCAATCATTTATATGAAAAAAATAAGATTCTTTGAAGTTATGTCTCGAGTTAGCTAAACGCCAACGCGGCGACATCCCAATTTTCATCCAATGACCAATATTCTAAACTCAAACATTTAAACTCAAGAAACACATACTCAAAGGGCCATTTTACAAATTCTTCAATTCGTATTAATTAGTTCTACGTCTCACTTGTACGACTTAGTAAAACTGTAGCAACAAATTAACCAAATATGAACACCTTCTCTACCCTGTCAACTTATTCTTTGTGATGGAATGACCCATTTGTTTAACATAATTGCATCCCAAAGATAGGGTTTTTAATAAATCTTCTGAAGTGAGCAAAATAAGGCCTTGACCTTCTGGAATAATCATCGACAATGGAAATGGTCAACATGAGGAGTGGTTCACACTTCACAGGTATCTTTTCTTGCGTTCGGTTAAATATATATATATATATATATATATATATATATATATTATTGTTATATTTTTCGAATTAATTACTTATGATCTTTATCAGTTCATATATTAATTCTTGTCCACTTTCACGTGTACATTTTTTCTTCGTCATTACATCAACTTTGTTTTTATTTTCATAACAAAGTTAATATCATTCACTTGTAAACATTATTAACCCTTGTTTTTTACTTAATAAATGTCAAGGCAGGGCATTTTCATTGATAAATATGCTTGTCTGGCAATAACTAATTTTGTGTTCTAATTTTCTTATATATCTTCTAACCGTTAAAGTCATACGCTGATGATAACATGTTTAAAAGCAAAAATAACTGGGAGTTATACGTGCATTTTAGATATATACATACACGTACATATGTATATGTATATATATATTATTGAGACCATAACGTACATTTGTGTTTCTATACACACATGTATATATAGAAGCACAAATGTACATTAAAGTCTCAATAGTCGATAGTTAATTTCCAGAAAAGATATACTTCACCATAATTTGAGTGGCGAATGAATAGATTCGATTAAGATTACGCATTATACATCTTGACTTCTAAATATCCATTTGTGTAAAGTGGAGTTGAGGCTGACAACTCTTCTCTTTCAAACTGTGACTTCAAAGCTGAAACCCTCCATTATCACCAGCTGTTATCCAAAACCAGAATTTAAAAATTAGCTAATCTTTCTTTAATCACAACAAAGCATTATCTTACTGGATAGAATATTAGAATCTTTTCACGTGGATAGTGACGGTAATAAATAAATTTGTGGTGTTATTCGCTGAACAAAAAATAGAAAATAAAAACGAATCATTTGACTGCTTTTTTTTTTTTGCAATAATGCATCTACATAATTTGTATTCGTAGATCTCTTTTTTACGTTTTCATATTAGTTTCAGAATCTCGTTACTGTCTGAATTTGCAATATTCCTTTTTGTTCATTTATATAATTTACTTATTTTGATTTAATAAATCGTCTATTGCAAACACTTGTAAATTGAATATTAATTAATCTCGCCTCTAGGAACAAAGAGGTAATTTTAATTTCGTTCAGTTGCCAAAGATTTGAAATGATTCGACAATTGAGAATATATACACACTATAAAAAATAGTCATATAATTTCATAGTTTTGGAGGGTTTTTTTTTCAAATAAAGTTTTTTTTTGCTTCGCGCCCTTGATAAATACAGCACATATATCTTTACATACCATTTCATTACGACTAAGTCAGGCTGAGTTGTTATGTTTTGAAAGTAGTAAATAAAAATGAAAGAAGAGTAAAATGCGGGCAAGAAAACATCGAAATTAATTAAGAAATCCCACTTAACAAATGATATGAAACCGTCAAAACCAAACGCTCGAAGAAGTTTCATGGAAACTGCTCAACATTAATTACGCATAACAATATATTTTAAGGATACGTGGTTGTGTCTTAAGTTTTTTTTTTGTTGATAATGGAGACTCGGGATGTGCTGATCCTGGTATAAAGTTGGGAGTTTTATGTCTCAGCACATCTAATTTATACATTTTCAAAACGAAACGGCTATTATTATTCATACCCTGCAATCCAAATTTTCCATCCAACGTGTTGAAAAAAATGTAATTGACTTGACGAAGTAAATCCAACGAAACACCTATATTATTATTATTTGCTTAGATGCCACTAACAACAATCGAAATTGACTTTATACCATCTAAAAATAACTATTTGGCCTAATATCCTAGTAAATCTAAAAAAATTGTCATAATACCATTAACTTTTTTCAATGTCCTTCCGTTAGTAAACCATTAATTTCTACGTTAACATCTGTTACTTATATTAATACTTAATAAAAAAATTACGAATCACCCTAAATAAACCCAGAATTCAAAAAAATTAGGGTGATTCTGCAAAATTTTGATTAAATATTAATATAAATAACTGACGGAGAAGTTAACGTTTTGCTGACATTGAAAAAAAGTTAATAGCGTTTTAAGACAATTTTTTAGTTTTCTATGACATTATGTCAAATAGTTACTTTGAGATGGTATAAAACAAATTTTGATGGTTGTTAGTGGTACTCAAGCAATTCACCATATTTTATTTACTTTTATAAATGTTTGAGGCATAATTCGACGCTATCTAGAAATAGAAACTTATTTCTGAGCCTCCAAAGCAAACATTTTGAGAATTAATCTCAAATAGACTTGTATAAAAATCTATGTTATATATTCACTAACTTAAATCTTACGATCTATTTTATTTTTAAAGGAACACTATAGTTTTTTGTATGTGTACATACATTACATGCTCACTAAGCCAAAATTAATTATTAGATCATAATTTTTATTTGCTTCTTAATTTTGAACAACTATTGCAAATACGCTCTTTCGTTTGGTCATATTTCATTCAAACCAAATTATACTTAAATAATACATTAGATTTCTTTTGGATGGACATATGTATGTATGTGTTTTCATTTTTAGTTTCGTGCGTTAATTTTAAATCTAAGAGATTTCATTTTTCCACAAAGCTATAATATTTTTGAAAGTTGTTCAAATCCAAGATGGTTTTTGAACTGATTTCTAAGGATGTGTTTGGATCAAGGTTTTCATAACTGAACCGGTCATCGAACCGATAAAACTTCGGTTTTGGTTCAATGTGGTCCAACCACGGTCCAACCACGGTCGGACCGTTGATGACGTCAGCATGACATCAAGATTTTTGAGACCTGAAGTTGGACCAGACCGAATAAATATTAACGGTCGGACCGGTGGTCGGATCGGTTTGAACCGATTTTTTTAAAATTATTTAATATATACACACCAAACGTTAAATATAATTCATGATATCAAATACAATTTTCTTAACTCAGTAAATTTGCTATCTTTACTTAACAGAACAAATTTGCTTGAATACGAATTAGAGAAAATATTATTTGAATTAAGAATTTAAAATCAAAATCAATCTTCAATATTATCCATGACATCATACTTACGAAGGGATTTGGTGAGGGAGAGAATGGTTTGTGGGTGGTGGATTTTTGTTTGTAAGAATAGAAAAAAAATCATCATATTTTTTGATTTTAAAAATTAATTAAATTTGAAATATTTTTATGTCTGGTCCGACCAACCGGTCCAACCAAACGGTCGGACCTGGTCGGACCGAGTTCAATCCGGTTCAGAACGGTTCGACTAGAGGCTCGGTTTTTTAGTTGAACCGGCCGTTGAACCATCGGTTCCCGGTTCGACGAGGTCGTACCATCCGGTTCGGTCCGATTTTAAAACCGTGGTTTGGATGATGTCGTTATCACGACGTAATGGTAGAATTTGCATTTCAACCCCCAACTCCAACGTCCATACCGAAACAAATTTTTGGATTTTGTCGTGCGGTACGTGAAGTTAAGTGGTGGTCTTGGTGCTTTTTCAGCATAATGTAAACTTTGGTTCAGATCAAAATTTGAGCGATAGAGGTATTTTTATTATTTTCACCACATCACCGTTCCCACCACCACCGCACTCCTCCTCAAACGAACCTAAGTGAGTGAGAAGTTGAAAGATACGTTTGACAAGGAGTCAAAATGTGATAGACAACTACATGAACATGACATAAATAGAGTCATGTTTGCAAAAGCACAAATCAATTATGTCAAGAAGGGCCCATGGTAAGGAAACATGAACACAAATGTCAAAAAGGATAAGAGAAAGATCATCATGGCTTGGTTGGTGGTATCTTATCCGAGTGGCTACATTGGGTTTTGTCGAAAGGAGAACTTGCAGGTAGTTCATACAATTTGGAAAACAGTTGGAGAGAATTATGCTCTAGTTTTAAATCAAGAAAATAATAAAAGTGTGTCGAATCTTGCTGAGATGTAGATCATTTGCGAACTTGTCTGTAATTCATACGATAAGATAACAAAAAGGCAGTAGAAGTTGCTGTAGAGAATCTTAATTTTTTGACAAAAGGCATGGAAGTTTCAAATTTACTCTGAAAATGTACTGGATTTTTGTATTGACGGTAGTTACAAATATTAAATTAAAATCACATTAACTTTTTCCGACGCCGTTATACGTTGAAAGTAAATATTCTTCTTTGTTTCTCTCTCCTCTCCTCTCTTCTCGATCTCTCTCATCTGTCCTCTCATTATTCTCTCTCTCTCACTCTCTATCTCTATTCTCTCATTAAACAATAGAGAGAAGAGTTCTAAGAGGAGAGAGAAAAATGACGGAGATAGAAAAGAGAGGATAAGAGAAAGAAGAAATAAATGTTTGTTATGTTATTCAGGCGTAAATTTGTAAAATTTTCAATTAAATATTAATTCTTTGACGTTGTTAACAAAATAGTGATATCACTGATGGAAAATGTTAATGGAATAGCAAATTCGCATCAATTTGGAAATATAACGACATTTTGGATATTAACATCTTTTTGAGTGTTTTTCAAGAAAAAAAAACTATAACGTGATGGTATTTTGGGTATTAACCATTTTTAGTGATTTTCAAGAAAAAAACTATAATACGATGACATTTTGAAAACTAGTTATATCTAAATGACATGCAAGTAAAAACCAGAATGACCATACAATATGGATCTATTCACACACTTACATCCACCATGGCTGTGTGGTGTCAACATCTCCATTTTTGCCTTTTAAGTTTTCCTATCAAATGAAATTGTCTTCTCGTGTCCTACAAAAGAATGAGATTAGATTTCTTTTTAATCAAGATTAGATATTGTTTATCTAACTACAACTTGACTGCAAAGTGATAACACATCCAAATGCATTAATAGTAATATTTACATTTTTAAAATATTAAGATTATAATTAGAAATGAAGAGCTTGTTGGCTTTTGGGTCTTAATATATTTTTAATTTTGATGATTAATCAAACTATTCTTAATCAATCAATATAGTCAATCAAAATGACAAACATAATTACATGCATTGCATATGAACTTGTATGTGTGTAATTCATCTTAAAATGTTGATCAAAATTATCAAGAAAATAACCATTGAGACAAAGACTCAAGATTATATAAAAAAAATTGGACAAAGACATGTAATTTTCCATTTATTGAGTTTATATGATCAAATCTAAACTTGAGCACTAGGATTCTGTCGCAGCCTTATTTAGACAACTGAACCTGTAATGATGACCAAAATGAATGTATCAGTAGTCATTAGATTCCTTACTGGAATTGTCTCTCGGATGACCATTGGCATAACGGTCACACTTATATTTTGTCTTAGAGTCCATTTGTCTTGTCTATTTTCGGGCGACCGATCGTTATCTCTGTAGGATCGTTATGAGTCCTAATTCTAATCACTTTTAAAGTTAATTAGCTACTTGCTTAAGCAAATAAGAATACACAGCGGAATAAAAAATAAGAAAGCAAGTAATCGAAGGAAATATGCAAACCACAAAAGAAAATGACGTTTTTATAGAGGTTCGGCACCCACATCCGGGTCCTAGTCCTCTCTTGCAAGCTCCGCTCGAATCACCCGCTCGAATCATCAAACTAAGGCCCCGTAATGAGATATTAATGAACATTTTTATGACATAACGTATTAAGTTCCGGTCCACCATCCACATCATTAATTTTAAAACCAATTTTTTTTAGATAAATGTTAACACAAACGTCCATTTTCCTGTGAGAGAAAATTTTAACAGAAATGCTTGTATCTTGGTTCTATTTTACTATATTTTTCTTTTGACCAAAGAATCTATTATCTGGTAGTTTCGTGCACAAACATGTCCTTATTTGGATCTCTCAAATGTGTATTTTAGTTGGTCTAAGTACCAACTAGCAAGGGATCGAAATCGAATTAAATTCTCATTACCATAATAATCCTTGATTGGTGGGATGTGGGTTTCTAACCTATCTTTGCAAATAAACAATGATTGCTTGCAAACCCTAAGATCCATACTAATTTTTTGGGAAAAAAGTGAGTAAAACTAAACCGATTACTATGATCATAATTGCGATATCTGTAAAAACACAATACAAAACTCAACCGATTACTATGATCGATTATCGGTTAAGCTAATACATTGGTTAAGGACCGATTAGAAGCAGACACTTGGGTTGCTAAATACTCCGACTAAATCCGAGTTCAAACCTATTTGAGAACAATGAATCAGATTCAGAAATAGAGTACCAGTTCGTGTGATTTGGAGCTTAGACTGGGACCATACCAACCAAAATTAGGCTCATTGTTCGATAATTTTCATCATAATACGGTTCACACATCAATTTAACTCAGACCCGATTGCTTGACTCCAAATATGATGGTGTCTTTAAGTCCGCTCAAGATATGATTTCCACCAACCTTAATGATTAAATCTTACCACTTTTCGAGGAAAAAAAAGGAAAGAAGGAAACACAACCATCAACTCCGACATGGAGACAAATTGTTCCTCGAAGTAGAGTTGGTTCTAAAAATTGGATTTAGCGTAATCGTTACTATACTATGGTTAAACTTCATAACTTATTTTCATAAATACTTGCTCAGTAAATATAGATATTCGCTAGTACAGTGTTTTCTATCTGCCTATCTCTACATCGACAATCTTTACAAGCAATACCGAATATCTTTATGCCTCAATCATGGGATCCATGTCTAATCTCTGCCATTGGAAATTTCAAAAAAAAAAAAAAAACCAGTTAATATATGTATTTCTTTGCTTCCGACATCTTGCATGAGATCATTCGATCCTTTAGTCTTGAATCATATACTATAAGGGTGTTACGATTTAATAGAACGGAACACATTTAGGAAGCGAATACTACACTAAAATACTCCCCTCCAGAACTTTACACTAAACTAGACCACATTCACATCGTGAGGTTTAATTAGAATAGCAGATAAGAAAAGTAAAAAAATGATACCAGACGAACAATCATTAAAAACTAATGCACAAGGATTGATGACAACCATTAAGAGGCCAAGGTGCAAAAGAAAGGAATCAAAAGCCGTTATAGATTGGTCTTTTGATTACTTTCATCATTGTCGTTTGATGATTGTAATAACTGATTGTCGTTTAATAACTGTGCTGACTGGTCATTTGGTGGCTGTGCCAACTGATTGTCGTTTAATAACTGTGCTGACTGATTGTCGTTCGACGATTGTGTGGGATGGTCATCGTTTGATGACTGTGTAGGCTGATTTGCACGTACCCTTATTCGCTTCCCTTTGATGTAGCGGTATTCCCATTTTGGTGGAGGGTATTTCTTTGATAGCCGATCGTACTTGTCCAGCATTCCTAGTTCTTGGAAGACATCTCCAACCATTTTCACAATGTTCACATCTGGTCTTATGCCGAGTTCTTCCATGTCAGCAAATACCTGAAGAGAGCGAAAACAAGATAAGTCTCTCAATATATATTGCAGAAGATCACTAATACAATCAATGCCTGATATGCAGCTTGGTATTTCTCAATTTATAGCTTCGTTTCAGTAAATCGATAAAATTGAGGGGGGAAAATATAACGTCAAGTAATAATAAAACCAAGGACAAAAAACAATCAGAACTTGAGATTAGTTTCTACAATTCAACATGAGCAAATTAGGGTAGGAACAGTTTCACGTTGACATTAGTAAAAGAGGATTACCAGACACCAACGAGTATAAAATCTCCACACTTACGTCGAACATCTTCTCATGCATTCCATTGCTGTAATAAATTGAAGTCATCTTGGTAAAGAAAATCCGGGGTAAGCTCTCCATATTCTCCGAAAATATCTTTCTCCATAGTTCCTCTGCTTCTTCAAGTCGTCCATCCTCCGCTAATGCATTTAGCAGTGTATAATAGCTTCCCATGGTCTTTCCTTGACCTTTACTTAACATCCACTTTGTCACCTGCATACCGGATCAACTTGGGAAAAACAGTACAGAAACCGAAATTACTAATTTTATGATGTAAAAATTCTGTCACTGATACCTGGATAATCCTTTTCCACTCTTTTTCAAATTCAAGAGTTTTCAAAGCTTTCTTAACCACAATTAAAGGAAATTCTAACTCCCAAGCAATGAAAGAATCAAGGGCCCCATAAACTTCTTCCTTGACATTTGATAGACCCTTCACCTGCATAAGAGTAGCATATAATATCTATAAATAAATCAAAATGATTAATAACAAAAGGAGCAGAATAAGAACAAATGTAACAAAACAAAGAAAGAAAGAACACAGAAAATAAATATATGATGGTAGTCATGGGACGTCCTCCATAGGGGAAAAATAGAAAGGGAACTTAGTGGCAACTTGCCACTTACAAGTAACTTCTGCACATAAAAGAGAGTAACATGTAATAGCCTAATAACAAATCAAATAGAAACACACTAAAGTTTCTGTAAGCCGTCTTCAACAGAAAGGAGTGTGGGCAAGTGTTCCTCGTAACATTATTACGTAAATTTCAACTTGGTTTGCATTAATACATCTTCAGGTTCTTCACTATTAAAAAGGCTATTGGTAGAAATTTAAGGAAAAATGCATGTTGAAGTATCATAATGACCAGGTTTTGTCAGTCTCACCGATGGTAATAACTTATATAAAGTCAACTAGCATATCTAAATGCACAAAATATAAATCTTATAGATCTTATCAGGGTTTAAGGGCTAGTTTTCTCAAAGCACAAAATGTGAATCTTATAGAAGCGGAAACCTAGATCCAGATGACCTTACACAGTCCACAAGCTTCTTTGCTTTTGAAATGGATCCAATCTTCTTCTTAGTTTTCCATACACGGGGAAATCTAGGTCTTGGACCTCTCGCTGAACAAACCTGCAACACCATATAAAAGTTAAAAAGGTGAAACAAAACTATAAAGCAGCAATTCTGCTGCATTGTTCACCATATGATCATGTTGCTGATAGACTAATGCTTCCAAATAAAGTATTTTTTTTACTGCCCCTACAATGCATAATGATATACTATCATAAGGAAAAGTGTGAAACTCCAATTGATTGGAGGCATAAGTTCTTGGGATAGCATGAAAAAAAGTTATCTGCACCAGTTAGACGATAGTTGCATACTATTAAGTATTAACCTTAAACAGTCAAAGACAAAGAAAACAATTGAATTGTTTATTAGTGTTATTCACACGGAAGTTACATGAATACATATTTCACATTCCAAACATCTGTTTCAGTTGCAAATAACCACAAAAATGAGTTATTACAAGAACACCTTCACACAAAAACATCACAAGAGAGACAATAAATCGTAAACCGTAATAGTAACTTCAGTCTTTCATCGAGTTGGAATGTCTGATTGCAAGGTAGACTTTGAACTATGATAAGAATGTAATACTGTAATAGCTTGCCTAACAAATTAGTTTATTTATAATTAATTCCACTCTTCAATCATCAATTAGGCCAGGACACACTAAAATAAAAAAAACCCTGCAAACCAATTGTTCGAGGATTCAGATACACTGTAAGGTAAGAACGACCACATTACTATACGGATGGAAAGCACAAGTAATCTTGTCATCAGCAGATGAAAGGGCCCAATGCAACAAAATGCACGTTGGGTCTTCGAAACGGTTTGAATCATTTCAATACTAACTAGTCGGATATGTTTTACCAAGAAGGTCTATGGTTCGAGTCCGTATAGCCCTATAAATTCTTTTTTTATTTTTTATTTGTTTTTTGTATACCATTCATTTTGTCATTCATGCTTGTTTGTAACGGGCAGATTGACGTAGATTTCACTTGGTTGGTCAATCGAAATGCAAGCTATACCACATACTTGTCTAGATCCATAGACACAGCAAAATGAAACAAAAATACAATTCATCTCGATGGATCCAATTACTATTTATGAAATCATCAAATTTCGAACAAAAAAGTCTACTCTTATTCATTCATCTTCGTGAGTAAATTACATATAATTTTTTCCTCCCCGCGATGAAACGGTTAATATAAAAAAAAGTATGAAATAACACAAAACTACCATTCACTCCAAAACCAACACTATAAAATACAGATCGAACTAAAACAAAAAAGGCAACATTTTCGAATTGCAGCGAGAAAAAAGCTGACCACTAAGGAAGTCATTTGCTTGGAGATGGTGGTCGTGTCAACGTCTCGCCTCGGAACGACCCACGCTGGGGGAGCCCTGAAACTCAGCATTCTGATTACCAACTCTTTTTCTTCCTCCGAATTTTACTTTCTGTAGGAATGAAAATCAGGAGCAGAAATCTTTGGGGGGTTTGGTTCGGTTTGGATTCGATTGGAGAAGAAGAGTGGAGTGGGGGGATTTGGGAATTAGGAATTAGGAATTAGGAGTGGGATGGACTTTGATGGGCCATTGGATTGGGCCTTCAGTACTTCTTTCATCATTTGGAAAAGTTGAGTTGTTCATATAGTTAATTGTGGCTTTCAATTCCATTAGATTTAGATTTCGTCGACAATTGGATTTTAGAACTTGGTCTGGTCAGTCAAGATTTCTAAGACTCTAACCCCAAAACTGTTAATTTCTTTAGATTTTGACCTCCTGGGATTTTAACATCTTTGGATTTCAACCCCCTGGAAAAGAAATTATACCAATATTTAGCTGAACTGCTATTCGTCGCCGTAAAACTACTTAAATCGCCCGTAAGATTACCATTTTGCCCATCTGTCCTTTCTACTAATATAACTCCTCATTTCACTCTTTTAACACAACTTTCTCTTCATATCACACTTTTATTCACCAAATAGAATGTCTCGGAGGCCAGGGAAAGAGCCAGCGGAGACCCCTGACTACTCACATCTGGTAAATTACCTTGTTTATTTCAATTAATTTTTTAATAATTTTTTTTTGAGTCGGGCGGTCGTGGGAGACGCCCGACCCAATGAACAGACGTCTACGGGAGACGTCTCCCACGTACGGTAGGCGTCTCAGGCAGACGCCTACCACGTAGGGTAGGCGTCTCCCGCAGACGCCCAGTTTTTTTTTAATTTTATTATAAATTGTGATAAATTTTAAATAAATTGAATATTATGTTAATAATGAGTTAAATTAGTTTAGTAAATCGTTTATTGATTATAAAATGTGATAATTAATAAATAAATCGCTAAATAAATTGATTATTATGTTAGTAATTAGTTGTGTACGATTTTAGTAAAGGATTATTGATTAATTGTGATAATTGCTAAATTAATAGATTATTCAGTTAATAATTAGTTTAATTATTTTAGTAAATTCATTAATAAATTTGTATTTTTAAAATTGAATTAATAGTCATCGGGTTACCGTGGAGGAAAAGGGAAATCAATTCCCTTACGCGCGGTACGTAGTATAGCAGACGAGTCAGGTCCTCGTCATCCACGTAGACGTGGTATTTCTGCTTCAGTTAGGAGAGAGAGAGATCTGTTATGTCGTCGTCAGACACCTGGAGAGTCTTTCGACGACGAGGATGATTCAGATGAGCTGAGGAGTCACGACGACAGTGACGATGGGGGCCGATACGACTTGGGGCCACAGGAGGAGGCGGTACATCAGGCTGGTCGAGGACGGGGGCGACACGGTGGTCCTTCATCTGAGTGGGTCATTAGGAAGGATCGAGGTGACCGGTTTGTGACAGGTGATTCGAGTTCGTGCACTGCAGACGCCCGAGCTCAGAAGAAGAAGAGGGGTGATGACGAGTCTTGGATCGTCACGGATATTATTCCCGGTGGTCCTGTAGATGGCAGCGTCATTCCGAGTTTCAGATGCCACATCGCCAGACGCATCTGGGATGGCGAGGAGCGGAAGGTTTTGAAGTGCCATAATCGGCACAGAGCCTGTACGACATTGCAGGCATGGCGCTCAGTGATGACTGAGGATATGACGGCGACCGTGGTTGACAGTGGATTGGGTCACTTGCCGTACAACATGTTTTCCTGCATCGACATGCCGTTGATTTCGGCATTCGTGGAGCGGTGGCAGCCTGACACCAACACTTTCCACTTGCCGTTCGGAGAGATAACGATCATGTTGCATGACGTCTTTCAGATTCTTCACATTCCTGTTGAGGGTCCCATGGTCAGTGCGCATGCGCCGACATCTGAGCTGAAGTTATATGTATCTGAGTTGCTGGGTGTCAGCCTGGAGGGTCTTGGGCGGGATAGCTCATTTTGGAGTGGCGGTGGTGTTAGTATCGACGCTGTGGACGAGTGTTGCAGACGGGGGCGACCACCACGGACTGAGGATACGCAGATGACTGCTTATTTCTTCTTACTGCTAGGCTGCGTATTGTTTGTCGACAAGAGCGGTTCCAGACTGAGACCACACGACTTATTGGAGGCGAGGGACCCAGATACCATTGCTGATTACTCATGGGGGTCGGCGACGTTGGCATATCTGTATCGCCAGCTAGGCATATCTAGTCGTGGTCATTGTGGTCAGATTACGGGTTGTCTTACACTGCTGTAGGCTTGGATATATGAGTATTTTCCTGCTTTCCGCCCACATCGTGAGCGGAAGATTGTTGAGCGTGGCCATCCTCGTTCGCGTATGTGGGCTGTCCGGGCCGAGGATAAGAGCGAGAGTCGACTTATTTCTATTCGTAGACGACTAGATCAGATGACTGCATCGCAGGTATATAATGTATATATCATTCACGTTTATTTAAATTTAATTTTATTATTATTAATGTATAAACGTTTAGGTGGAGTGGTTACCGTATGGTCCCGAGCCTGCTGTAGCTGTCCCGAGGACTACATTTGCCGGCATTATTCGTTATAGGGATATCACAGAGCCTTATATACCTGATTGCGTGTTACGGCAGTTAGGTTACATTCAGGTGATCCCGGTTGACATCCCGACGCCTGAGCATGCAGTACGGTCTGCGACTGCGACGATGTACGACGTCAGGCACAACTTTTCGTCTGCGGAATCGGTTTGGAGGACATTTCCGAGACTAGGACGACTACACCTGGCCGATCTGAGTCGTAGCCGCGACCCCTCCACCTGTGCTCCAGATTATTTGCAGTGGTTCGGTAGGTGCTCACATCCACTGCTCGTACGCGGTATCATTCCGAGACCGGAGAGACCACTGGATTGGACATGTGCCGATGCGGTAAGTTTATCTAATTTTATATTTAATTGTAAAGTATATTTTGTTATTGTACGCTAATTTCTATTTTACATACAGTGGATGAGTAGGGCGATACGGTGTACGCAGCCGTTCTTGCGAGAGAGAGACGTCATGCCGAGTGAGGCGACGAGACTTGCATGTACAGATTGGGATCGCCTGATCGAGGATTGGAACAACCAGTTGGGCATTTCGGACCATGATTCAGATGCTGAGCTGTAGTTGTCTTGCTTTTACTTTCGTTTTGTTGCACTGTTAGTACATTTGTTGGTATATGCTTATGTTTATTTGTGTACTCTTATTATTTATTTCTGACGAACATATCTTCTACATATTTCTTTGACTATCGTATTTTTTAATATTTATTTTTCACGAAAAGATTTTCAACTTATTTCTTTAGATATGAAATAATATTTAAATTTAAAATACGGTAAAAAAAACAACACGATATAAGTAGAAATACACGATATATTATACATTACAAAACATTACAATCAACGTAACCGGTTCCAATACTCCATCCTACTTTGGTATTGATCCTCCCATCCAACAACACTCTCATCTCGCATTTGATACCATAAGGTCGCTATAGGAGGTACTGGGAAATTATCAGCTAATTCCAAACGAATAAAATATATGTAACTCCCTAAATGAGCAATGACCAACTCTCTGACAGACCTCGTCATGGTAGAGGGACACTCCCAGGGTAGAACAGTAAGACACGGGAACAACGAACCATCCGTTCCCACTGCGAAATACATGACCGCACACTTGTAAAAATTCGCAATAGGAAACAAGTCGGACCAAACCTCCATATAATGATCCTCGCCACAACCTCCCCCGCCCCAATCAATTCGTTGACGAGCCTCTCTCACATGGCCGAAATAGACTGTCTCATAAATAGGATGTGCACCTATCTCATTAGAAATCGCACGACGGGCGTACGACCAGTTCTCCTGACCACCATGAAAGACATCGGCAACACATCGAAATCCACAGTTGTCATCAACACGTACGTCATTCCACCTTTGCAGAAATGGCAAAATGATTCCTGGCAGTCTATCATTATATGGGAAGTTGTCCACGTCAACCCGTCCGGACACTGTAAGGTAGGTAAATAACAATTCATTAAAACAACAAAATTAGGAGATAATATATTCAACCCCATTTAGATTACTAATATATATTAAATAACATAACAACAAAGATATCGACATACCAGAAGATCCTGTGCCCGTATTCAAGGACGATCGAGACGAATTAGACCGACGACCCCTGCTCCCACTACTGCCAGACCGACCACGACCCCTGCTCCCACTACTGCCAGACCGACCACGACCTCGCTCAGCATACTCGAAGGCACTCGGGTCCCGACGTGTCGACTTTCCCCTAGGTCGACCTCGTACCTTAGTATTTTCTTCGGGTTCTCCATAGTTCGACTGATCGAGGTGTAACCGTTCGTATAAAATACGAGAGGCACTACGAATTACTGCAGGATCGCTCTGCGAGATCTCATCCACTAGCTTTCGAAAATGCTCGGTGTCTTGTGCTGACTGATCAACAAACTCTGACATCTGGACTCCTTCTCCGATAACAAGTGTTTTCCAGAATGGATGAATCTGCTCTAAATAAATTCCATCACCTGACGCGAAACACTCGTACATGATACATGCACAAGGAATCCCATGTGTTGTCAGGAAAGCACACCCACAACGATATTCAATTTCATCACTTAAGTCCTGCATTATCTTCAACTCCTGAGTCATTAACGACAAGCAGTGATGCAAAACTCGGCCATTTATATGCTGAAACAGAGGACCTATGTAATGTGCCAAATTTCGACGTCTCGAATCTTCAAGAAAGTTCCGAATATTCGTCAGCTGCATTTCAATAGACGAGTTCACGCGGTCGAAAAGAGTGTCGAGAAGTGCAGTCGATGTAGTGATCCACTCTTTCAGAGCCGAATGTGCACTTTCCACCCTGCAGTTCGTAGTGTTGCCGAAATGAAGAACTTGATTCGTCCAATTCAACACGAATTTTTCCTTATGCACCAACCACGTGTCTTCCACATACTTCGTCAGTACTGGTCAGGAACTGTAAGAATCCTTCAGATTACGGACTGCTCTATCATAATCCGTCTGTGAATCAGAAAGCATGACTCTCCTCCATCTTCCACGTCTAAAACTCTCTGCAAGCTGCTTCTCCTTGCCGAATACGTGGTATGCGTAGTTGTACACGTCTTTGTTGATATGTCAGGTGCATAGTAAATGAGCTGACTCAGGAAAAACCTCTGCCACTGGTCGCATCAGACCCATCTCCCGGTCCGTAATTATTGCTGTCGGGCTAACAATATCCAATAACAGATCTCGCAACCTCTCCAACACCCACCGGTAACTAGACTCGGTCTCATCCTGCAAAATCGCATATCCGACGAGGAAATTCATATTTGTTGGAGTAACCCCAACCATCTCAAACAAAGGCATCTTGTACTTGTTCGTCTTATACGTCGAATCCATACAGATCACGAATGGGTATGTACGCAACAACTGAACTGAAGTCGGATGTGCCAAAAATGCGTGAGTCAAGACATTAGTTTCTTCATCTGCCACAATCCAATGCAAATACTTATGCTGCACTGCCTCTCTGAGAAACTACTGCGCGGGATTCCTGTCTTCAGATTTCGTCCTCCTCATGTACTCTCTGAAGTTGTAAATGTGCATTTGATTAGGATTATCGTCCGGAAATTTCTTCTTTACCGCCAACAAAATGTTACGGGGCCTTGCTTGTGCCTCTGTCATATCCCGAACAATTTGCTTTGCCCCAACACTAAGTCCGCTGACCTGTCAGTGACCCTCTGAATAAACTGCCAATGGGTGGTTGTGCTGCCCAAACATGCTACTAGAAACAATAACCCATCCATCACGATCTCGTCGCTCCACCACTTTTACCAAAAACCGACAACCGCAACCTTTTCTTTTCGTATTCTTTCGCAGTGCAATACTCGTATCACGAGAACTCATCTCACGTCTGCGATCACATCTGAGGTAACAATCCATCCGGTTATCTGCTTTCGGTTTGTATGATGATATAACCAAAAAAAATCCGGCTCCTATTGCAACTTGTTTCGCCCATTTACAACCTTCCTCGATTGTTGTAAATATTTTCTTTACTGTCAAAAAGCTCACTGTAATCTACTCCATCACCACCGAAATCTTGAAACGGAACCTGAAAATTTTGAATTTAACAAAAAATTAAAAAAAAACAAAAAAAAACGGGCGTCTGGCTAAACCGCCTCCACCTATGTGGAGGCGTGTTAGGCAAACGCCCGAGTCGTGAAAAAAATTCCGCCCCAGTTACCTTGCCGGATTCAGGTGCTTCGCCAGACATTTTCGTGGTGTTGGTACTAGGAATGTGAGTAAAACTGAGTCAAACACCTTATTTAAAGACACGGGACGAAATCGGTATTAATTGATTTGTTAAGGGCAAAAAGGTCATTTTTAGGACGATTTAAGTAGTTTTCCGGCGAAGAATAGTAGTTCCCATATTTAGACATTTAAGTGAAATTTTGAACCCAATCGTTTATCCAAAGAATTCCGACACCCTTCCCCAATCTAAATTTTTGGCACAGTCCGTGATCGCATCTCGCAGACCAAGGATTATTATGAAAGTGGAAATCGAACATGCATTCTCATCCCACCCAACTACTTTGTTTGAACCAGTTGTTAACCTAGGATATATATATTGTAAGTCACCTTTATATTACACAGTGTGCGCGTGATCTGCAGAAATGAGGTGAAATCTACCATTGTTGTAATTAGTAGGTGAGAAGTAAGGAATCCAAAGCTTTAATTTCAATGACTTCTTTTCATATTTCGTTTTAACACGAATAGGGAAACTATAAATTGGAACTTTAGAATATCTTTTATCTTCAGATAACCAAGACCATATATCGAATTTCAGTAGTCACATTCTTATATATGTTTGGGATGTTGATATTTAAAATAAAGTTAGGATAGTAAAATAGATAAAATAAAATAAAAACTCTACAAGTACAATTTCATTTCGTATAATTCAAACATTGTCACGTCAAATTCAAATTCAAATTCAACTGTACCGGTGCTATGTTGGAGCTACCAATTCACTTTTAGGTAAATTAGAGGAAATATGGGAAGCTAGACTACCATAATTTCTCTCATATACAACACGGGGAAGTCATGGAACTCTAGAATTTCCAACTAACCAACCCAAGAAGTGAAGAAGATATCTCAGCAATCCAATTCTCTCACTTCCTTATAGTTCTACAAATCGGATTATACTTGAGACTATTTAATCTTGCTTGGCTCGTTGTATAATTCCATTTAATTAGATTACATTCCAAAGAATTGAATTCTATGTAATCAAATTACATTGTTTAGCAATATTATCATCAACACATGAACCGCAATGTAATTAAAAAAATATTTTGTAATTTAACATATCCAATAAATGTCGAAAGAGATCGTTGAAACTCCAACTACCGGGAAGATTGAAGTTACATTTGACAATATGAAAATGTTTAAATTACATGAAATGAGTTTATTGAATTGCAATATAATTGGATTACAACATCGATAATCAAATTACCTTGAAAAAAGTGATTGAATTACCTCCATAATTGGATTACAGAGTCATCACAATAATCGATTTTCTCAACCAAACAATGAAATGTAATCCAACATATAATTTGATTATATTACACTCGTGATCACAGTGAACCAAACATTACCTAATTTCTTTACATAATTAAAACAATAGTTCTAATCTTACCAAATTTCTTTCAAAAAAGCCTTAAACAAGGCACCATCAAGCTAAATACAAAATAAACAAGAAACTGAACCACGGCACAAATAACATAATACATCGAATAATTTGTCCCAACCGCCAAATTGTAATTCACAAGTCAGGAATATGAAAGCATAATACAGTGTATCCGAGTTTCGATTAGCATTACTACAACACCAAAGAGCTATGGTAATCTCATGTACAAAATAAATTTAGCCTTTCAAATTCAACGGAAGTTGTGCCTATCTCTTAATGAATTCCATACAGAACTCCCTCAACACTTATGTAAGAGGAGAGTGTCCTTCAATTTTTGTAACACCCGGCGAGACAAAAAAATTTAAAGCCGGTTGAACTATCCAACTACAGTTATAATGAAATGTTCTATAAGACCTATTGATCGATTATTCGAGATATTGTCCCGACGGCAATTGTATTTCCTAATGCTCGCAAGAATACCCTCCCGAGGGGCCGGCAGTTAGAAAATTCCTCCACACAAACAGGTCTGTCCAGGACTACCTGAAAATCAGAAAAACGTTTTTAAGTTTTGGAGGACGAAACATGTAATATGGTCACTAAATCTTAGAGAGTACAAAACTTATTTACTTCTATTATGGCACATTGCTTGGCTGTAAGGAATCGCGGTGATTTCTTAGACATGGTCTTGGTCTTCTTATCTAGTATCGACAAAATCTTTGAAACACTTGCCGCCTCCTTCACATGGTGTGCCAGAAACTCAACCTAAAAAAGAAATAATAAAAAAATTACTAACATAAATTTGAGTTAAAAACAACTTTAAACTAGAATAATCACCGGAAGTTGGTTCACCTGAGATCCAACCAAAATTGGTGATTTGACCTCCAATACGTAGATCTTTAACTTCAAACACGACCCAACAGCAACAGGAAAATCAGGATGGCATAATACACCACCAGATAGCACATTATTAGCATCAATGCCTTGCAAAGAAATGACCACGTTATCTCCAGCTCTCGCTATATTACAAACTTTGGAATCACGCTCGATGGACCGTACAGTGGCGACTTCTTTAGACGGCATCACTAGAACCTGCCGTTATGTAGCCAACGATCAGTAAACCTCTTCAATGTACAAAAATTAAAAAATAGAGTTTCAAAGCAATATTACTCTCCCCTGATAGAGTTAGTAAAAAAAGACAACCAAATAGCAATTCAGGAGACACAATTACACAATGATGTCTAGTATCGACTTAAAACCTCACAAGAAGAATTCTACATTATTGGTGCATATACATATGTTTCAAACGCATAATAGCTGAGTCTATTGAAATCTGTAGTAGGTAAACAAGCGAATGGATTCACAAAGCTTGCTTAAGTGGAAGCACTCAAACATAGTCATATAACTGCAGAAACAAATTTAGTCTGCCGTAAAAACATGCACCACATGAAAATATGCATGCATTTCAAAACAAACCACTCTGTGAAAAGTTTGACGGTAATATCTTGAATAAGCGCTAAACTTCGGATACCACTACATGCATTCCATAATTCAGATCACATAAAGAACCGTACGCAATTTTCTACCATATAGATCCGGCTGAAGACAAACAAAGAAGGAACACTGCAAACATTTCAAATCAAAGGTTTTCAGGCATGGTATTAGTACCTTCGAACCATTTCTAATTGCTCCAGTTTCCAATTTACCGCTGGCTGCCACCTGTCCCAATGAATGTGAGCTAATGACATCACAAATTGGCATGCGTAAAGGCTTAGAAATGTCCCTTTCAGGAGATTGTAAGGAATCTATTGCTTCCAGTAGACATGGACCACTATACCTGCAAAACCATATCACGGATGTCAGAGAAAAGGCATGGCAACTTATGTTATAGGATGAATTAATTTAAGAATGCAAATCCAATATATCAAATTTATAGATCTATATCACATTGTATTGCTCCAAATGTATTAAGCAAAAGAAGCGTGGTGTATTCATGAAAGCAACCTCATCGATTATCAAAGTTAAGCAACTTAAAGGTGTTCCAGTTTGCAGTGCTATTCAGCAGGCAAAATGACGACTCACCAACTAGACAAACGAACATCAGATGAAGCTTCCACTATATTTTGATTCTCCATGGCACTAGCAGGTATCCATGCCAAACATGAATCCTTGAACTGACAAGAACGTAGGAAAGAACCAATCTGAGTTTTTATGAAATCGTATCTTTCTTTAGAGTACCCCACAACATCCAGCTTGTTAATGAGAACAACTACTTGCTCAACGCCAAAGCTTCTTATAAGCTGTACATGTTCACGTGTCTGCCCAGCACCATTTTCACTCATGCCAGCTTCAAACGAACCAAGAGACGCATCTACAACAAGTACAGCAGCGTCTGCTTGTGTGGCACCGGATATCATGTTCGGTACAAAATCCTTATGTCCAGGAGAATCAAGCAAAACAACATGATAATTTTTAGTATTGAAATACGCAACAGACACTGTCATTGTTACACCCCTCTCTCTTTCTTCAACGCTCTCGTCCATTGCCCATGCATAAGCAAATGAACCTTTACCCTATCATCGACAAAGTACAGTCAACGTCAATAGTTTTTCATTGCTACGGGTTACAAACTTAAATTTCAAGAAATGCCAATCAAATACAAGTGTGACTACTGTGTGAGCGCACCTTCTCTTTAGCTTCCTTTTCATACTTGTGCATTTGTTTTTTAGAAACATATCCAAGGAGATGCAACAATCTTCCTGATAAAGTTGATTTACCAGAATCAACATGCCCAACCTATTCAACAGAAAACACATCAAAAATTTAGTTCCAAAATACAAAAAAGTAACAAATTAAGTTAAAAAAAGAAGATGATATTTCCACGACATCAGCCGTTTCCACTCACAATAGCCAAATTTAACTGCTTCTGTGACTCATCTTGATTAGACATCCATTTTTCTACCCTGTACTGAAACGGTACCTTAGTGGAACTAGCAGGATTTCTTTGATGTTCAGATTCTTTATCTGAATTTGATGTTTGCAAACCACTCAAGATGGTTTCACATTTATCACTGCTTAATGCTAGATCATTTTCGCTGGTAGCAGCAAAAGCATTATCTTTCGGCTTTGTTTTAGAGGGCAAGTGAAATGTCTCAGAACTAAATAGGTCTTTATTGGTTTCTTTCTGTTTGGAGACACTGGTGGAAACAACCGAAGAGGCTGGAAGCACTGGAGTGGCTACAAATTAATAAAGAGGCAAAGCATTACACATATATTATTATTTGTTTAAAATGATACCAAAGTTCAAATAAAAAAATACCTTTTGAAATGCCTTTTGATGTGTTGTTCCTCGAAGAAACAAAATCGTCAGGTGACGGGCAATCAAACTTGAAAGGATCTGGCAATAACAAAGTAAATTACTTAGAAAACATATACTATTGAATGAATGGCTATTATAAGAACTCGCTTGCAAAAATTCAGTAACATACGTTTTCTCATGTGACTAATCACAACTACTCAACGGAAGCTACTTAAGCCTACTCATGTAAATGCAGGATAAAGTCATAAAGTAATACGTGAATGCTTCTGAGAAACAAAATTTGTTTAAACTAAAATATTCTGCACAATTTGAAGATTTAACTAACTCAATTTTTTTTGATCGGTTATCTAACTCGCATCTCAATATAAAGAAATAGTAAACTAGAATAACAATTCAGTGAAAACCTATAACATCTTGAAACTAACTGTTCCAAAGTACAAATACTGTCAAATAACTCCAAAAGATATGCACCCAAATACCACAAAACAGAAGGTACAGATTTTTTTTTTTTTGGTAATTGGCACAGGTGGTCTCTGATAAGATTAAGAGTTGTATCTTTTTACCACTAAACAAATTGAAACATTAACCTCGTCTGATATTTTTTAACATTAAAATACCAAAATATCATTATTAGTTAAGACAGTATTATTCTATTGTTGGTTTAGATTTATCACAAAATTTGCCAGCTGCAGATCCAGTTACAAACTAAAACTGTACGCCATATTAGCTCTTAATTATATCTGGAAAGAACTTTTGACATATCCAAAAATAAAACTTACATCGATAAAAAAAACATTTTTTGTTAACCTACAACCGAATGAATACAATACATGAAACCGATTAAATTTTGCTCTAATAATCCTCAAGAAATCATTATTACTATTCTTTCTGAATCAAAAATTCATTATGAACCTGGCACATTTTGTGGACTTAGTGTTGGGAGCCCAAAAACATATTGTAAATCGTTGAGACATGCTTGAACATTTTTGTTTGGAAGGACTTACTGGAATCTTTGGTAATACTTCTTAGGAAATCATCATTTAGTTGCTCATACGGATTAGATGTTTTTGGCGTCTCAGACGATACTGGTGTAAAAATTGATTTCGCCAAAGCTGATACACCACCCTTTTTTACAAGCCCTTCATCTGCATCGCAAGTTTAAACTCATATTTCATAGTGTAAACAAGGTGGCATAAAAATAGAAAATACATTTAAGAACGTTATAACTAAAACAAGCATAAGAGGCAAACCTTTCTCTGAGGGTTTGTTGTCGACCTTCACCGAAGAATCCCGTATTACTCCGCAAATATCACAGAAAGGTAAGTTTTCATCATTGTCATATGTGCAGATAGAACATCTCCACAATTTTGTCTTAATGGCAACTACTTTTTGTATAGTAGATGGCTTCATTGCTGATGCGAAAAAAACACAAGTCCAGATATTGTGCCGGATGCCTATATCCCCTGAGATTAAACATTCGAAAGGTATTTATAAGATAAACCAATCGGTTAGTTTAGTTGAACCAGTCAAGCTTCCAACCGCGAGAAAAATCGGAATGATTTTTTCCAAGCACGTTTATGTGCATATAGAATGATTTCTTTTCTTTTATTTATTTATTTTAATGGGGCATATTTGATTAATCTTTTAAATCTTTAATATCTAGCATTAATTTGTATTCGGACATGGTCAAAGAGTCTAGACACGATGGTGCATGCATGCATGGAATTCTTCTCGTCTCTTATTTTAGTTTCATTTAACGTGGCCGGTTTTATGTTTGTCTTTAATTACAACAACTAACCATTTTTTAGATACTTTCCTTCGAATAAAATTCACTTCATTCTCATTTGACCGATTCAATTGTATTTTTATTATAATTCTTACTTTCAGGTAATTAGTTTTAGTTTTGACCAAAATATTTTTAATTGATATGATTTAATTGTTTTCAGTAATTCGATGGTGGTTAAATATAAGAGCAACCCTTAATAATTATATTTTTTTGTGTTTCTCATAGATCTTAAGGCCACCACTAACGACACTCGGTCACGCTACAGTGTTTGTTGGCATGTTATTATTTTTATTCTTTTCTCTAAAACTCTCACAACAATCAACAAATTACATTGCTAATCATTATTGTAATTACTAAATGTAATTAATTCATTCAATTATAATTAACAAATAATATATAAATAGGAAAATATTTAAAATTGAGGAAACCGCATTGCATAATACATTAATTGGAATTTTAAATACTAAAGTTAAAAATACATCAATCCGCATTTCCTCCAAATCATTATCATATATTCTCGATCAAATTGGCTTTAAGGTTTAAATATGTAGTGCGATCACACAATTGAACTCCTTATCAAATACATGTTAATATTCACTAAACGGTCAGTGTAAAATACTGTAACAACTCGTCTATAGAATTTCCAGGTTGGTCCTCAATAAATGAATTCCAAATTTATCGATATTCTTGTAGTAGCATCTATTTATATTTTGTATTTGTATTTGTATTGTATTAATGTTTTGTGATTTATCTGAATTTCATATTTGGTTTTTTCCATTTTTAAATTTAAATAAATCTTAATAAATCAAAAATAATTTAATTAATTAAAAACAATTCTACAATAATTGCCAATTTGAAACAACATCAATACATTAATCATAATTAAATTACAAAACCCTAATTACATCTAAAATCAATTTTTAACCAAAAAAACTTTAAAAAAAGGACCAATGGGGGGGGGGGGGGGGGGGGGGGGGGGGGGGAGAAACTGGGCCTGGGCAGGGAGCGCCCACCTGTTAAGGACAGGCATTTTGGGCGCCTGAAATTTGGTCTCCCGTCATGGGAGGCCTAAGTACATTTTGACCATCAATTTTTCAATTCACAATTTTTTATTCAACAAAAGTTCTCGTATGACACTGACCAGTTATCCGTCTGTTGGTGCTCGTCGAGCAAATTAATTCAGGCCAAAAAATGATGAAAAAATTGGCGCAAAAAATTACACTAATGAGATTTTTCCATCACAGTTTCCCTCGGTGTAGGCAAACAACGCAAGAATGCCGCCGGATAGGATCCTTCACCGGCAGGTGAAGGCATGTTCTGCTGTGGTGTCTTTTGCAAAAGAAGTGTGTTCGAGCTTATTGAAATCGTCGGAATCATCAAACACAATTAATCTCTACCATCACCAAGATCGACTTGGTGATACGTACACGACATGCACTTATGTCTTAAATTGTTAACTTGGACGTAGGAGTTAGGGTTTTTATTTCCGTATGTGGATGAGAATCAAAACCGTGCCTTTATCTCCGTGCTCACGTTCAAATTTGTTTTCGTATCATAAACATTGTGTGATACATCCTTATCTATAATGACTAGCTTGAAGATGCTTACAATTACATGTTAATAATAGTGAGAAGTTAATTATCAACATTTTATCTACATGTAAGACTTTTTTTTTCTGTTACGTAGTGATGGACTCTCTTAAGATCTTGACCTATTACCACGTACTAGTGGTTATGAGATTGTTTTTTTATTGTATTCCCGTTATTAGTTTTTATAAATTAGTGAAACCTTAATCCACCTGATGTCATAAGAATCTTTGCGAGATTGCCCACACCCGATGTTTGATTCAAATCTGATATTCTATTGATCCACATCTAAAATTATTGGAGGATTGGTTTTCCTTTCTTTTCCGAATCATATTGTATTAATTTCTTCGTTCATGCTGGATTGGTGGGTTAACATAATTTATTCCACAATAACTAGCACGTGTATTTTCTTCTCCGTTTGTTTTCGTTGTTAACAATGAAATAATTTGATTTTCTGTTTATGTTCGCGTTAGAGGTATAACGGTTATAATTATTATCGCATTGTTGCGTAATAAATCAATAGGTTATGATTTTTTGTGTTGCAAAGTAATAAATAGCTTATGATATCCAGGCACTGTTATCGGAGGTGTTTAATATTATAGAATGTCAATAATCCTATTAATTTTTGATGTTTTGAATATTCTTTTATCCATTTCTGTATTGTCAACTACGGGAATTCTAAAACATATTCATAAAAAATAGAAGGAAATTATGCTGTTATACATGGAACGAATTTAGCTTCTGATATTTCCCGTTCTTAGCCTAAACTTGATTTGGAAAACTATGATCTCCTTTTGTGGCAAATAAGTGTGCATTAATTTTGATGATCTACATGCAACGTATGTAATGATCCTAATCGGCGTGATTTGTTAGTTAATTCCAAGTTATCGTATAATAACTAATATGAGATGCACTAAATGGACTTAATTATTGACATCAATCAAGTATATGGAAATAATATAATATTTTTTCGAGCGGTGTAAATTTGGGAAGAAACAAAAAACGACCTTCATTTGAATGTCATTGTGTTTAAGGTGCTCTTAAATTTAGGGTGTGTTTGTATAGTTTGAGTTTTAAGGTTCGATGGAGTTTTGAGTTTTACAAATTTTAAAACTCACATCCGTCGTCCAAACATATTTTTCTGGGATTTGAGTTTTGGGTTTCTATTTTAGCTTGTAACTTGCGTTTTGCAAAACACCTTCTTGAACTAGTGTTTTGCAAAACTTAGAATTCAATGCATAATTGCAGAATTAACTTACAACTCCCAACTAGAAATACAAATAGATATTTTCAAATAAGAATACCAAATCCAAATCCGAATCCGATTTTCTTTATAACTTACGAAATTCATATCCGAATTTAAGAAAATTTTGAATTCGGATTCCGATAATGTTCAAATTATTATAACATCTTTTTTTGAATTACTTTTGTTGTATCATCTTAAATATTTTCAAAAAATGTCTTAGAAAATTATATTTTTATTTGTTTTTGCATTGTATTTTATTTATATTTATAAAGGATTGACACGTGTAACTTAACTTATTATTAACTCATCGTACAAATATTGATTGACACGTGTAATGGATAAGAAAATTGGTATTTTCGGATATGGTTTGACCCATATCAAAATTCATATCCGTACTTCAAATCGGTAAAGTTTTATAAACGAATTTCAATTCCAAATTGCATTTGGTAAGAACTTTTTTACCAAATACTGATCAAATTTTAATTTTCGAATATATTACTCGGATAATCGTTTTCCATTTGCATACTAACTCCCAACACATTGTTTTGAGGTTTCAGTTTTGAATTTTCATAAGTGATATCGAAATTAACTTCATCTTTCAATCTCAAAACTCAAATAAGCAAGCATGGGGTTTAATTTTTGGATAAGAAACGCTCATGGAGTTTTGATGTTTGTTACTAGGGCTCAGTAGAAACTAGTTTAGATCAAATTTTCGGACTGATTGTTTCGAACTGGACTGGACCGAATGGGATTTGGTTTGGTCCTTGGTCCGGGGTTTTTCTCGAATTCGGCTTCGGTCCGCTAGTCGAGTCCAGGTGTGTTCGGGTTAGCTCCGGTCCAAACCGAATATATTTATATTTTTTTATTGTTTACGTAATAATTTTGAATTTACTTAAGATCTATAATATAAAGTTGTTATATTTCAACCAATATACATGTTATTATAGGTAACAAAACAATTTTAAACAATATTTTTTCATTATTTAAACAAGAAACATACTAATTAATGCATTTTTAGTAAATAAATTTTAATAATATTTGATGCATCACATTATGCCACATAATATTTCAATGATATTTTGATGCAGCCCATATATCTAATACAAATGCAAACAATTGAATTGTTTATTAGTGTTATTCACACAAAATTTACATGAGTACATAATTTCACTTTCCCAACATCTGTCTCAGTTGCAAATAACTACAAAAGATGAGTTATTACAAGAACACCTTCACACAAAAACATCACAAGAGAGACAATAAATCATAAACCATAATAGTAACTTCAGTCTTTCTTCTATTTGGAATGTCTAATGGCAAGGTAGAATTCGAATTATCAAAGTACAAGTACAAAATATTAATATCTAAATAATGAAACTATAATTATATAATTGGATCTATATTACCTCAGTTAGGGCTAGGTCTTGAGGTGTATAGAACGATAAGCATCCAATGAGCTCTATATATATATATATATATATATATATATATATATATATATATATATATATATATATATAATTAGAAGTTTATTACGGAATCAAATTCCACTTACTTTGAATTAACAAATTTACCGATCATGATAAGGGAGCAGATAATATCTTTTTCCTTCTTTTTTCATGAGATCCGCAAGTAGATAGACTGACAAATCTAAATACTTGATCATTGGGAAAGACTAACCTTCTGACATCATAAATGTGTCTACAAGAGTAAAAATTACATTTTGTTATAATTAGGATAAAATTATTCAATACATTTCATCTTATACACAGAAAAATACTTACTTCACGTGCACGTCGATAATCATGATGCACAATGAATCCATCACCAAGAACTGCATAACATCTTCTTTGGCGGCGTATAAATCCTAAGGCAACCCTTTAACCTTCTCCTCCAAATGCCAGGTAGTTAAGGCTTGCGATTCCCTACCTACCATTATTTGATACAACATTATGCACCTATTTGGTAGCAAATTAATGTTGATCGAAAGTTAGTTGTTTGACCATTTGCTCCAGGGGTTTGAAACCTTACCGATAGATATACAAACGTTAAAAATACAATTATTAACAAATTATATGAAATCCATCCTCAAATTTACCAAACGAGTGACCGCCTACGATGACCAATTAGTCAAGAAATACTAAAAACACGATTTTTAATGAAATTTCACAATCCGAATTTTGCTTTTTTATGATATTTTTATTAACATTATATATGTAATAATGGAATGGATCTCTTCGAAGCTCAAAGTCGCCGAAACCCGCATAAAACCGAACAAGGCAAAAACTGTAAAAAAATCCAATAAAACACATGGGAATGAGGATCAAACAAGGCACGAGAATGTACCCCGATGTGGGCTGGGGGTGGCTGTCGTGGGTCGTGGAGGAAGTCGCGGATGTGCTATTTTGGTCGGAGAAAGGACCGGTCGCGGAAGGGGCCAGCAAGGGTTTTGTCGGAGAACGGTGGCAGAGGAGATCGGGGGGTCTTGGAGGTACTTTTTTGGTCGGAGAACGGTCGCGGAGGTGCTTTTTTGGATCGGAGAACGGTCACCGACTAGGATTCTATCGTGGAGGTTTTGTTGGAATAAATGAAAAAACGAAACTGTTCGTTTTTTGTAAGACCCATAGACGTCGATCATAGCCTACAACCGACGTCTATACCCTAATGTCTATATACATCGGGGAATAGACGTTAGTTGTAAGCTCTGACCGATGTCTATAGGTGTGGAGATTAAACATTGGGGTATAGACGTCGGTTTAAATGGGTATTCGAACAACCAACGTCTAGAGGGCCCCATAGATGTCGGCTGTATTAAAGGCCGATGTCTATACCTATAGACGTCGGCTATTAGGGCGGCCGACGTCTATTGGGCGACGACTATTCACTATTCTGCAGTAGTGAAGGAATCACAGTGATGTCTTAGACATGTTCTTGGTCTTCTTATCCGATACCGACAAAATCTTTGAAACCTTTGCCGCCTCCTTTACATGGTGGGCCAGACACTCAACGTAAAATTGAAAGAAAAAAATAATAAACATAAATTGGAGTGAAATGCAACTTTAGACCAGAAGAGCCATCAGAGTTTGGTTCACTTAAGATCCAAACAAGATTGGTGATTTGATCTCTAATACGTAAATCTTTAACTCCAAACACGACCCTGTAGGATCGTATGAGTCTCTAATTATAATCACTTTTAAGCTAATTACCTACTTGTTTATTTGATCAAGTATATGCAGCAGGATTAAAACTAAACAAGCAAGTAAAGAGGAAACAAGCAAACCACAATGGAGACGCGGGATTTTACAGAGGTTGGGCACCCCACCCGGGTCCTAGTCCTCTCTTGCAAGCTCCGCTCGGATCACCGAGCTCCGCTCACGACTTCACTAACCACTCCTCGTTCCGGACCGGGAGAGAACGTATTTACAATCTTCAAACTTGCGAATAACCCTCGCCGAGCTTGGCTCCTCCTCTCACAATCCGAGAGGGACACTTCGGGCTATCACCGAAGTCTATACTCTTGTCTTGGGCTTTCACCAAGACCCTTGCTTTCTTGACAACAATGGAGTGGAACAACACTCTCTAATCTTGAGCACACTTGAGTGAGAATATGATTGATTACTAAGTGTGGAAGGTTTTGAGTTTTTGAGTGTGTAGAGCTTTCTCTCTAATGTAGGGGACAAATAGTAGTGGGAGAGTTGTGTTAAAATGTGTATTACAACTCTATTTGTAAGCTCCAAGACAATTATAGCCGTTGGGGATGAATTGGGTAAAGGTTGTGTAAGATACACAAAACAGAAATATGTAGGACCTAATTCAGAAAAAATCGGTCGACCGAATCGGGTATGTCGGTCGACCGGTTGGTCAAATTTGTCTTTGACTTAAGTTCACTTAAGTGATCCGTCGAACGTCGAATAGGGTTCGGTCACCGATTCATAACAAGCTCTACGGGGTTGACAAACAAGATCGAATTTGGTCAACCGAAATAAGGTTCACGGTTGACCGAAAACAAACAAGCAGTTTGGGTTTGTCGAGACATCTTAAGTTCGGTCGACCGATAAAGGTCCTCGGCCGACCGATAAGAAAAAGTATTTTTGGGGTATTTGGAAAATACGAATACGACCGTTGGTATAATACGACAAAACAAACGGTCGGAAAAATGTGTTCACTCGGTCGACCGAAACCGGGCAGTAAAACACTAACTAGGTAATTGATCACTCGGTCGGTCTGTTTCGGTCAACCGAATGTGGGTAAACAGTTCAAGTTAAGTGTTTAGTGTTTTCCGGTCTAAGTTTGGGTGATCTATTGAAGTCCAAATTATATGAAATTTTGTGTGTGACTTCTATAAGGAACCTAATATGTGTTTGAGTAGTTTTTAGCTCAAGTATGCTCAATTACACAAAGTTCCTAAGACTCAAAGAAATGCAAATTACATGTCTTCAAATGAGTTTGATTACTTGTCTTGACTTGATTTTCTTTCTTCCTTGAGTCTTGATCACCTGTAGAAGTTAGCACAAAGCAATATATATGCAATGCAATATGTGTGCTAATCTACATTGATTACAATTAAGATTAGGTTGATTAAATCACCAAAACGTATATTAAGGCAAAAAATGCAACAATCTCCCTTTTTTGATGATGACAACCTATATCTTAATACCTGAAGTTTTTAGATGTAAACTATGCGTATAAATGCTCCTCCTATGGATGTGCATAGTTTTTGTTCAATTAAACTCAAATATCAAGTTACCCCCTTTATTATCTCTTCCCCTTTGACATCCATCAAAAAATTATAAGAGTTAAGCATAGAATTGTGGATGTCTTGTAATGAAGTTGCTTTCCCTAAATTTTGCACTTCATTACACTAAATAAGTGATATTCATTAAGCCCCCTATCAATATGAATATGATTTTTCGATTAAGTTCAATTCTAATTCTACCCTATTAACATCAAGCAAATATTACAATATAGCATGTGATGTATTAATTCCCCCTTTTTGACATCCATTTATAAATTTGACACTAAAACATTGGATGTGATTCAAATTTAAAGAAATGCACTGAATCAAAATATGATTTGTCAATTAAGCATATAAAAACCTAGACTAGAACCAATTGATTCAAGAAATTTTGGAGGATAGAAATTTATACCCACTTGAAGCTTTGAATTGGTTCCAATCTCCATTCGGTGATGCAACCGACGTTGAATTTGACTCTCAAGCTTGCCCGGTCACCACCGATTTCCTCCTCAAGCACCTACAAGTGTAGATTTTGGTACCCTAACAACTTTGGGTCCTTGAATGTTAGTTTGGGAATCCAAACCATTTTGGTTTTAGGAGCTCACACACTTGAAGAACTATGCTTAACAAACCAATGCTTGCCATTTAGTGTAGTATGAGATACATGATTTTTCAAATTGGCATTGTATCCTAAACCATGTTTATCTAGTGATTGTCTTTGACTACCTAAAAGTATGTCAAGCATCTTGGTTCCATTAGTGAAATTTTCTAATTCTTTTCTTAATTGCACATTGCAACTTAAAGATCTAGTTGTTCACTATCTATGGGTGTTGCTTTTAAACTTTCAAGATTTGATGCATTAGTTTCAAGTTTAGCAAACACCTCATTTTTCTCATGCATGATTGATTCAATTTGGCTTTGGAGATCATTTATCAATTTTCTAGCATTCTTATTTTTGTCACAAATGATCTCATATTGTTTAACTAAGTCATTAATTGCATTTTGAAGCTCATCATGTGTATAAGTTTCTTCATTACCACTAGAATGTGAGCTATCACTATAATAAGACTTAGTTGAGCATAATCTAATAGAACAAGAGTTAGAGTTTACCTCACTTTGATCATCTTCATTAGCCATGAAGCATGGATGAGCCACCTCTCTTCTACTTTGCAAGGAAGATAACGATGATGATGGTGATGAAGAGTCATCTCATGTAGCCTTGTGAGCTTCCTCCTTCCTTTCTCTTCTCTTGCACTTCTCCTTTTCTCTTCTCCTCTCCCTTCTCTCCTTTTTTTTCTCCCCTTCTCTTCTCTCACTTTCACTCTCTTCCTCCTTTTCTTTTTCTCTTTTCTCACTTCTTCTACCTCTTCTTTCATTCTTTTCTACCTTATCCTTCTTGAGGTATTTGACGAAGTCTTTGGCTAGGAATTCAATGTCCTCATCTTCTACACTCCTCCTTGGCTCCTCAAGATTTTCATGTAATGACAAGAAGTGTTTGTTCTTTGAGGCTTCCTTCTCCTTTCGATGGTTGATTTGAAGTTCATACGCCATCAAATTTCCAACGAGTTCCTCCATCTTTAATTTGGAAAGATTGTGCGCCTCTTCAATTGCGACAACTTTATCTTTCCAATCGTTGCTAAGCGACCGGAGGAACTTCCTTGTCATCTCTCCTTCATTGATTTTTCTTCCAATGACCAAAAGAGAGTTAGTAATATCGGTGAAGCGAGTGTTCATTTTGCTTATGTTCTCACCGATTTGCATAGAAAAAATCTCATATTTATGCATGAGGAGACTAATGCAAGTTTCCTTAGTTTTGCTATCACTCTCATGATGCATTTGTAATCTATGTCATATTTCATATGCACTTTCACAACCCCTAATCCTATTATATTCGCCCTCATTAAGACCATAATAAAGAATGTTCATGATTTTTGAATTCATCTCAATTTCTTTCATTTTGGGCCTTGAAAGTGAATCTAATTCATCTTCATTTGGAGGTGTGTAGGGATTTTGAAGAAACATCCCATACTTGAGGTCATTAGATATTAGGAATATTTTCATCATATTCTTCCAATAATCATAATTTGACCCATTTAGTAAAGGTGGTCCAGTGGTGCACAATCCCTCTACAAGATTAGATGTTGAAGTCATGCTAAAAATACGATTAAGTATGTCATTTAGCTCACAAGGCTCTGATATCAAGTATATGATCGTTGATGCATTGCATACATTGCATCATATGTCTTTCATTTAGATTGCTTTTAAATCAATAAATGCTACTAAGGTATGTGTTTAGTCTTATTTACAGAATACAGGGACCTAAATGCAAATTACCCACATCCCGAGCATAAACGCGTGCAAAAGATTCATTTCTATCATAAAGACCAAGTTCAAGTTCATCGGGTTTCAAATGGAAATGCATCCAAGCATAAAAGCATTCAAGGAGCTAATTACAAAAAAAGGTCAGGGGCTTAATTGCAAAATGTCAAAGACCTGACTACAAGAGAAAAGGACCAAATTATTATGTTGGAGAAATCAAAAGAAAAGTCAAAAATAAATCCCCAACAATGGAAGGAATTAATCCGGAGCTCAAGAGAATGGAAAGAATCAATCCAGACGCGCAAAGGAGGATCAAATCATACCATTAACGCATGACAAAAATCTGGATTCGATCTGACTACATTGTGCGGCGTTTTAGCCGCACAATACATGCACCAGGCGGCGAATTCGCCGCCCCACTTAGTTGTATTGTTTTCAAATTTCGTCCCGTAGCGTGTTGACGCGTGTACATTCCTTTCATATATCGGTATCCCTTGTATTGGCTATAAATAGCCCCGAAACTCGAATGTAACACATCTTTGGTTTTTAGTAATAAAATTCTGTTTTTATATTTTGTGTTTGTTTTTGTTTTCTTTGTAGTCTCTCTAGGACCCCTTCTTCTTCCTCCCTCCATGAGTTTCTAACTCTTTTCCAAGGGTGGAGGTGATGGATTTAGGGTTAGAGAAGATGAATTAATGTTATTATTTTAAGTTCGTGATTAGTATTTTGATTACTTGAGTTTATGTTAAATCATTTATCTTGTAATGCTTCATAACTAACACGATTTACTATAAGTTTCTGAATTCTCTAATCTAAACCCTGATTCTAAACCTCCACCCAACGGAATTCTCTTCTTTGTTCTTGTTTTAGTTTTAATTGTTCTTGTTTCGTACTTTAGATAATTAAACCAAAAATCCCAAAAACCCAAATTAATTCTTCTTTCCTTTCTCTTCCCCTAATCGAAAACAACATAAACAACAAAATCTCTCCCTCCTTGTGTTCGACCCGTACTTGCCACGTCTTCATAGACGTCGTGCACTTGCGGTATAAATTTAATTCTCATCAATCGTATGGGTCTCTAATTCTAATCACTTTTAAGCTAATTACCTACTTGTTTAATTGATCAAGTATATGCAGCGGAATTAAAAACTAAACAAGCAAGTAAAGAGAATACAAGCAAACCACAATGGAGACAGGGGATTTTACAGAGGTTCGGCACCCCACCCGGGTCCTAGTCCTCTTTTGCAAGCTCTGCTCGGATCACCGAGCTCCGCTCACGATTCACTAACCACTCCTCGTTCCGGGCTAGGAGAGAACACATTTACAATCTTCAAACTCGCGAACAACCCTCGCCGAGCTTGGCTCCTCCTCTCACAATCCGAGAGGGACACTTCGGGCTCTCACCGAAGTCTATACCCTTGCTTCCTTGACAACAATGGAGTAGAACAACACTCTCTAATCTTGAGTACACTTGAATGAGAATAGAATTGATTACTAAGTGTGGAAGGTTTTGGGTTTTTGAGTGTGTGGAGTTTTCTCTCTAATGTAGGGGACAAATAGTAGTGGGAGAGTTGGGTTAAAATGTGTTTTACAACTCTATTTATAAGCTCCAAGACAATTATAACCGTTGGGGATGAATTGGGTAAAGGTTGTGTAAGATACACAAAATAGAAATCCGCAGGACCCAATTCAGAAAAAATCGGTCGACCGAATCGGGTATGTCAGTCGACCGGTTGGTCAAATTTGGCTTTGACCTAAGTTCACTTAAGTGATCGGTCGAACGTCGAATAGGGTTCGGGCACCAATTCATAACATGCTCTATGAGGTTGACAAACAAGACCGAATTTGGTCGACCGAATCAAGGTTCACGGTCGACCGAAAACCAACAGGCAATTTGGGTTTGTCGAGACATCTTAAGTTCGGTTGACCGATTGGAAAAAAAGTATTTTTGGGGTATTTGGAAAAATATGAATACGACCGTTGGATATAATACGACAAAACAAATGGTCGGAAAAATGTGTTCACTCGGTCGACCGAAAAGGTCTGGATGGTCGACCGAAACCGGGCAGTAAAACACTAACTAGGTAATTGATCACTCGGTCGACCGAACGGTCTATTTCGGTCGATCGAATGTGGGCAGACAGTTCAGGTTAAGTGTTTAGTGTTTTCCGGCCTAAGTTTGGGTGATCTATTGAAGTCCAAATTATATGAAATTTTGTGTGTGACTTCTATAAGGAACCTAATATGTGTTTGAGTAGTTTTTAGCTCAAGTATGCTCAATTACACAAAGTTCCTAAGACTCAAAGAAATGCAAATTACATGTCTTCAAATGTGCTTTATTACATGTCTTGACTTGATTTCCTTTCTTCCTTGAGTCTTGATCACCTGTAGAAGTTAACACAGAGCAATATATATATGCAATGTAATATGTGTGCTACTCTACATTGATTGACAATTAAGATTTGGTTGATTAAATCATCAAAACATATATTAAGGCCAAAAAGCCAACAGACCCAACAACAACAGGAAAATCATAATGACATAATACACCATCAGATATCACATTATTAGCATCAATGCCTTGCAAAGAGATAGCCACGTTATCTCCAGCTCTCACTATGTTACAAACTTTAAAATCACGCTCGATAGACCGTACAGTGGCTACTTCTCTTGACGACATCACTGTAACCTGTCGTTATGTAGCCAATGATTAGTAAATCTTTTCAAAGTACAAAGAGTAAAAAATAGATAGTCAACAATTAAAATGAGTACTTTTAATTATAATGATTAAAAGAGAAGTAGATGGAAGAATTGTTCGCACCTTCATGAGCAAGTGCTGCATTAAAAGATGGTCTAGGCTTGTTGGGCCGGGCTGGTTGGGCTGGGCGATATGGGTGGCAAAGGAGGATATGGATTGGGTTGATCAAGTTTTGCAAGCTCCGAGGGTTTGTGTGTTTGATTGTGGATTAAAAATTAAAAGTAAATGCATTACAATTTACTAAAAAAAATAGATTTAGCACGTCGTTTTACCTATAAATGTGTGGTTAATCTCTATATACTACGTCGGTTTCCTAAATAGTTGTAATCATCATAGTCGTAGCTATCCCAATCGACCTTGTAATTAACCTTTTAAGCCATCGTCCTACCAAAATAAGGAAAAATAAACGATAAGAATTATATCATAACATTGTAGACAGAATCACAAAATTAAAAAAATATTTCTCATAAGTTACATTCACTCGCTAACAACACAAAACTTTCATACACCTTTCAAAACAAGTCTTTCCTAAACGAAATCAATTCCAAACTCAAATCGCAAGCACAATTGATCACTACAAACTACTAGCTCACATCAATGTTGTAAAAGGATGGGAACCGATTAGGGTTTCACATCGCATGGGAAGGAAAAGGAAAAATGGGTTGTACACGTTGGTGTTGCGGGAATCGAAATTCGATGCCAGATGACAACTTTAGAAAAGATTGCAACATTTTTTGGTACCGTGGGAGGAGTTCGCCGGAAAAAAAGTTTGCCAAACAAAGTTGTAAACGGTCTGCGAAAGAAACAAAAATACGAGTCGGAGAAATTTGGAGAAGATGGGGAAGGGGTGGAAATTTTGCATTTGAATCCGAACAGTTTTAGAATATAGCTTTCTATTAGGAAAATTATTTTTTGACATGCAATCACTTTTAGTAGAGTGGATAATGGCATAATATTTTCAATTTATGATTTACATTGTGTATTCTCAAATAATTATTGTAGGTTCATGGTTTACTTTTGTTTTCCATAGTAACATCAATAGAAAATAATGTTTTTTGTTTGAAAGTTATTTTGTTAAAATATATATGTTTAGTTCCATCATTTGTATTGAATTTCAATTAAGGTCATTTTTTTAATCAATTCCAAGTCGCTAAACACTAAACAAAAGAAACCACTTCTGTTTAATTTCCACCAAATACTGACCAATTTTTTATTTTTGAATCTAATACTCGGATAATCATTTACCATTTGCATACTTACTCCCAACACACATTGTTTTGAGGTTTGCGTTTTGAGTTTTCATAAGTGATACCAAAACTTAATCTTTCTAACTCAAAACCCAAATAAGCAAGCATGAGGTTTGATTTTTGGATATGAAATGCTTATGGAGTTTTTATGTTTGCTACTTGGGCTCTGCACAAATTAGTTTAGATCGAAATTTCGGACAAATCGTTTGAAACCAAACTGGACAGATGGGATTCGGTATGGTCCTTGGTCTGGGGTTTTTCCCGAATTCAGTTCGCCGGTCTAGTCGAGGTTTGTTCGGGTTTGCTTCCGTCCAGACCGAATATATATATATATATATATATATATATATATATATATATTATTGTTTGTTAAATAATTTTGAATTTACTTAAGATCTATAATATAAAGTTTTTATATTTCAACTAATCTACATGTTATTATAGGTAATAACATTGTTTTGAACAATATTTTTTCATTATTTAAACAAAAAATAATAATTAATCCATTTTTAGTATACAAATTTTAATAAAAATAGCATCCGGGCCAAACCCGAGCAATTTGGATTTTCTAGTTTCGGGCTTCAGTCCAATCTCGGACCGACTCAAATGTTGAGTTTTGACAAGAAACCTTAAAACTCAAATTATCCAAACGAACCCGTAGTGACTTATATAATATAATAAAAGGAGAAAAGATTATATCTCATGTGTCTATATATATATGCATGTTAAATAAACTGCATTTGTAAATACTACAATAATCCGTAATTTTTAATTTAATAAAATTTAAATCAAAAATTTTAAAACTAGGATTTTTTTTCTTCGAAAAGTAGTCGGATCGCGGGTGCGAACCGCGATCCGTGGGCACGAACACTTATAAAATCCCCCCCCCCCCCCCCCGCTTCATTTTTCTTCAATTCCATTCCTCGCTCTTTTCCACTTCTACTCTACACAGTCTTCGAATTTTGCCCGGTGATATCAATTTTTCTGATCTGTGTGTCTTTGTTGGTGATATTTGAGGTAATTTTTTTTCATTCTTAATTTGTATTATTAGTGATTAATAATTGGTAATAATGTTAAATCTTGAAGTAATTTTAATATAAAACTGATGAAAGAATTTTACATTGTAGTTAACGAAATGATTGCGGTAAGTGTGTACTTTGGCGGTGAAATAACTCAAAATGCAAGTTATGGTGTAGAGTACACGATAGGTCCAAGACTTACACTTTCAGAGAGCGAAAATGTAGCCTTAGAAGAAATTAAGAGTTGGATTTATCAAGGTTTGAATGTCGAAGAATCTCGGTACTCGATGGATATTCAATATCGTTGCAACATTGCACCAACTGGTTACTTTTTTCTAATGTGATGTCTGTATATGACAAGAATTCCTGGAGAATAGCCTATGAAACAGCTTATTCGAAAATGGGAATGATGGAGTTATATGTTAAGTTGAATCCTATGGAAATTGAGTGGAATGTTGAGATGTTTACAGGTAACCAACTGGGTAGTAGTAGTGGTGCATGGTTCATATCTCAACAATCATGTGTTGCAAACACCATAGCAGAAATCAGTCGACCTGCGAATAGAACTTCTGATTTCATGCCGATACCAACAGACGATGAAGAAGAAAATGATGACGAAGATTACAATATGGAGACAGAGAATATGAATGAATCATCAGGTGAGGAGGATGAGGATGCTGATGAGGTTGAGGATGATGAAGATATTGGTCCGAACGTGAGTCAGTTAAGCCAATACAACCCATTTAGAGGGAGGGCTTGTGTTCAACCAGCTAAAAGCTTTCATGATTGTTCTAGTTGGGTTCCTACAGATACATCATTTATAGAAAGCAACGTAATAGTTGAAGGTCTGTTAGCTGAGAATCAAGCATTCTCATCAAAAGACACTCTGAAGAACGCCATATCGAAATGGCATATTGACAATAATCGGGAGATCAAGGTGCAAGACAGCAACAAAACCAAATATATGGTAAGATGTAAAGATGAAAATTGTAGCTGGATGTTGTACGTTGTACGGACCGGTTCGGGTGATGCATGGTCGATAAGAAAATGTTCGTATAAGCATATATGTACGTCTACAGATGCCCGATTTGATCAAGCTCAGCTGACTGCGAAGATGATGGCCGATATCATCCGTGAAGATGTCGAAAATAATGTCTCTCTCTCGATTAAACATGTTCTTACCAGTTTGACATGAAATAGACAAGTTGCGATATAAACATGAAAGCACAGCCGCACCCCAATTGTATACGATCGGCTTATCTAACACCTGCAAAAACTTCAAATACATAACTGGAACACCTGTCCCAGAGCTATCAGGAAAAACCACGGATCCGAACAAATCTAAAATGAAAGCCCGTGTATATTGTGCCACTTCTTCATATGTGGGAAAATCCGGGAGGTTCCTGTAATTTACCCGCAACCATTGCAAATCGATGCTAAATCCTGACTCTTTGAAAATTTGTGGCTCATCTGCTCCTACCGTTCGCTTACCTTTTTTCATCATCTCGGCATTTATATCAATCCCAAAAGAATTTTTAATTAACTCACGACTGTCTCGATCACTGTGCCCGATTATTGGAATACTAGTGATAGGTAGACCCCACAAACAGCTCACATCCTGCAATGTTAATCCAACCTCCCCAACCGGTAAGTGGAAAGTGTGAATCTCAGGACGCTAACACTCTACAAGTGCAGTAATCAATCTATTATTTGCCCTTGTATGTCTTATTTGGGCAAGTTAATATAATCTCAAATTTTTTAGTGTGTGACTAAAACTATCGTGGAAAGGAATGATTGGACGATGTGCACGACATTCCAAAACAGCCTCCGGCTATAATATATTAAATATTTTGTGAAAAATACACCAACTAAAAATATGTAATTTAAATATTTAGAAAAATTAACACAATATGATTTTTGTTGGTACTTAAATTTGTGCAAATATAATTGATTCTGAACATGCAATTTGGTATTCCGAGAAGTGGGGAAATAGACTCTCTATCCACTGCATCATTATACTCACGTTCGTTTTGTACAGAGCGACTTCTACTAAAATGACTCATTTTGACAAAAAAATTGTTCATGAAAATAATAACAAATTTAATTTTAATAATGTAAATAAAATAAAAATAGTAGGTTTCATGACAAAATGCATGTTATAGAAATGATGAAATGTATAAAAATTTAAAACATAAATACAACTAATATTTAAAATTTCATTTAATAGAAAATAAAAAAAAAGTATTCCAAATACTTAGTGTAACTTTTTTAACGTTTTACTGTAAACTAAATGGAAGTAATGGAAGGTAAGCTCAAAACTCCCAACTTTCTTACTACCAATCAGTAATGCAACAAAACTTTCTCAGTACTATTATAAAAACAAAAATATTATAAAGCTTCTATTTATTTATTTTTGCAAGAAAAAAAGAAATCTATTTGAGATTTTAAAGGTTTCTAAATACTAATTATTCTACCAAAAGGTTTCTGATTGACTAAATATACGTCTAATTATTCTCAAGTGTTATAGCGTAATTTGGTTTTTAATGTTGTGAGTTTTCATGCATGTGGGTGTGAGAATTTTAGTTTTATCAATATCTCTTCAATATATTTGGTTCTAGAAAAAAGTTAGATGATATTTTTCCGCTTTACAATTAAGTCATTAAACAACTTAAAGTGTTAGAAAGTGGGATGATTGTTTATGATGTTTATTATGTGTTTGTCTATATTATATAATAAATTTCGTAAATGTATGTTATAGAAATGATAAATGTATAAAAAATTAATTTAATTATAATTATAAACAGAAACATAAATACAACTAATATTTTAAATTAAATTTAATAGAAAATAAAAAATATATCTGAATATATTTTATTTAACAAAGAAATTAAATCTTAATTTTAATTAGGAAAATATTTTATGAACGCAGCGCGTCACGGACGCGCTCTACGTGGACATCCATGTCAGCCCTTACGTGGCCAAAACAGGAATGTTTTTTTGTTTTTTTGTTTTTTCTTCCTTATGTCCACTCAAATCACATTAAATGCGTTTCAACTCAGCACGTTCTCTCTCTCCCCACCCAAATACAAATATGATGACACTCTTTCTTTCTTCTTCATTCTTTCTCTCCAGAATAAATCACCATTTCGAGCAAGATATTATGTCAAAGAAGCGTCTGATGCCGACTCCCAGGATTCTTCACAACGTAAGCAGCGTGAATGGAACGGTGCGAAGACTTCCCGATGTTCTTGTCAGCGTTAGCATCGTGAATGTGACGATCCGGTGGTGAAGACTTCGCACCACAACATCTTTGCTGCACTGTTGGAGTGCCCGTGACAGAAAAAGAATGAAGAAGAAAGAAAGAGTGTCATCGACCGTCCCATTCACGCTGCTTACGTTGTGAAGAACCCTGGGAGTCGGCATCAGACGCTTTTTCGAAATAATATCTTGCTCGAAATGGTGATTTATTCCGGAGAGAGGTACACGCTCCGTGGTGAAGACTTACGTCTGTTCGGTTTATGTTGTACATCTCCCCGTAATAAATCACCATTTCGAGTAAGATATTACGTCGAAGAAGCGTCTGATGCCGACTCCCAATGTTCTTCACAACGTAAGCAGCGTGAATGAGACGGTCATGTTTAAGTCTTACATCTTTTTTCTGATTTACTGGGAAAATATATAATATTTTTGTAATTTGTGTGTGTTTGTGTTTGTATTGTTTGTTTGTGTGTGATTTACTGGGAGAAGATATATTATTTTTGTAATTTTTGTGTGTTTGTGTTTGTGTTTGTGTTTGTGTTTGTATTGTTTGTTTGTCTTTGTGCTCTCATTGTATCTTATTGTGTAATAGTTACTATCAATAATATGTACCATCAATATCTCATTGTGCTCTCATTGTATCTACATAAATAGGACAAACTTTCTACATAAACTGGACAAACATTCTACATAAACAGGACAAACTTTCTACATAAACAGGACAAACTTTGTACATAAACAGTACAAACTTTCTACATAAACTGGACAAACATTCTACATAAACAAGACAAACTTTCTACATAAACAGGACAAACTTTCTACATAAACAAGACAAAACAGGACAAGCTTTCTACATAAACAGGACAAAACAGGACAAACTTTCTACATAAACAGGACAAAACAGGACAAACTTTCTACATAAACAGGACAAACTTTCTACATAAACAGGACAAAACAGGACAAGCTTTCTACATAAACAGGACAAAACAGGACAAACTTTCTACATAAACATGACAAACTTTCTACATAAACATGACAAACTTTCTTCCTAAACCGGACAGGAACTACACTTATTCCGGACAGCAAATACACTTATTCCAGACAAACTTTCTGTTCCGTTTCTGGACACACTTTCTTATTATTCTGGACAACTACACTTATTCCGGACTGCAAATACACTTATTCCGATTCCGGACAGCAAATACACTTATTCCGGACAAACTTTCTGTTCCGTTTCTAGACACACTTTCTTCTTATTCTGGACAACTACACTTATTCCGGACTGCAAATACACTTATTCCGATTCCGGACAGCAAATACACTTATTCCGGACAGTAAATACACTTATTCCGGACAAACTTTATGTTCCATTTCTGGACACTTTATTCTTAAACCGGACAACAAATACACTTATTCCGGACAACAAATACACTTATTCCGGACTGCAAATACACTTATTCCGTACAGCAAAATACACTTATTCCGGACAGACACATAACGTAAACAGGACAAACACATAATGTAAACTGCACACACACATAAAGTAAGCTAGACAAATTAAGTTGATCCAACGTAAAACTTAAAAACAAATATTTTATTATGATAAGTGTGGGCTCTGCACGAATAATGAGTCTGCACGATGTCCTAGGGTCTGCACACTGTCTTATCTGTGTATTGGGAAATGAATCGTTCAACTTAAAGAACGGCGTTTTTTAAAAAGACCAAAACGCGCGAATAGAAATTTCGCTGACTGGACGCTGACTCAAAGAAAATATCTGAGCTGTACAGATCCACGTAAGGCGCATCCGTGACGCGCGCGTCCGTCTATCACGGCCCTTTTAATTATTCTTAAGTAAAAAATAATGTGGAAAATTAACTTGGGGTCCCAAGATAAGCTCGGAGATGGGTTGTGGGATGGGCCGATGGGAGAAGAAACTAGAAGAGGAGAGAAGCTCACTTTTAATGATGGGAGAAGAAATTGGTGTAGGGTTTTTTTTATTTTGCAAACCCAACCCACGGATCGCGCTTTTCCATGGTTGCAAGGATCGCGGTTCGCACCCGCGATCCGACTACTTTTCGAAGAAAAAAATACTAGTTTTGAAATTTTTGATTTAAATTTTATTAAATTAAAAAATTACGGACAATCATGTGATTATTATTTGTCGATTTGTGTTTTAAAAAAATTGTATTACTTGAATATTATACCATGGCACAAATAACATAATCCAAGAAACTAATCCAACCGCCAAATTGTAATTCACAGATTGGGAATATGGAAGCATAATACTGCATATCCGGATTTACAAATATCATTACTACCACACCAAAGAGCTAGGGTAATCACATGTGCAAAAAAATTTGTCATTCAAATTCAACAAAAGATGCGTCTCTCTCTTCAATCTGAGATCCAACCAAAATTTGTGATTTGATCTTCAATAAGTTTATCTTTAACTCCAAACACAATCTAACAACAACAGGAAAATCAGGATGACATAATACACCACCAGATATCACATTACCAGCAACAACGCCTTGCAATGAGATGACGACGTTATCTCCAGCTCTCGTTATGTTACAAACTTTAGAATCAGCTCGATAGATCGTACAGTGGCTACTTCTCTAAGGCATTACTAGAAATTGTCGTTATGTAGCCAATGATTTGTAAACCTCTTCAAAGTAAAAAGAGTAAAAAATAGATCGGTTCAAAGTGATATTACTCTCCCCTGATGGAGTAAGGATCAGTAGAAAAAAGATGACCATTAACTAGCATTCCAGGAGACACAAGTGCGCAATGATCTCTAGTATCGATTTAAAACCCTATAAGAAGCATTCTATATTATTAGTGCATATAAATAAGTTTCAAAGGCATAATAGCCGGGTCAATTTAAATCTGTAGTAGGTAAACAAGTGAATGAATTCACAAAGCTTGTGATTGATACGTTTTAATTAACCGCAAATAGACGGCCGCGTTGAAGCGGTGGTAAATACAGGTCGATCCACAGGGAGGTGAGTCGACTTTAGTTTGTTCGAAGGCAAGTGAGAAAGAAATGAGAGAAAGATTGATTAAACTAAACTATACTAAACTAGTAGCAACAAAGAAAGAAATGAAAATATAAAACGAACTAAAACTAAGCTAAACAACTACTAATAAGAAAGATGAAATTCAGGAATGGGAAACACTCCTAAGGGGTGGAGTGTGTGTACACATGAAATAAGTGTGGTGAATTCATACAATAAGCTCAAGTGTAGCTAATGTTTGTTAATGCATAAGAAATACCTAATGGCAAAACCTATCATTTAAAGCATTAACTTATGTGATTAATATGAGTATGACAAATTTGTTTTTAAGAACATAAACAAGCATGGAATGTACCTAAGATTATGACAGAAACCATCAAGTAAAAGTTCTTATTAATTCAAACAAACATACTAAACATTTCTCACATACAACAATGTTTAACATTCATCTCATCTACATAATACATATCCGAATTTCGATTATCATTACTACAACACCAAAGAGCTATGGTAATCTCATGTACAAAATAAATTTAGCCTTTCAAATTCAACAGAAGTATTCCATACAGAACTCCCTCAACACTTATGTAAGAGGAGTGTCCTTCAATTTCTGTAACACCCGGCGAGACGAAATTAATTAAAGCCGGTCGAACTATCCAACTACAGTTATAATGAAATGTTCTATAAGACCTACTGATCGATTATTCGAGATATTGTCCCGACGGCAATTGTATTTCCTAATGCTCGCAAGAATACCCTCCCGAGGGGCCGGCAGTTAGAAAATTCCTCCACACAAACAGGTCTGTCTAGGACTACCTGAAAATCAGAAGAACGTTTTAAGTTTTGGAGGACGAAACATGTAATATGTCACTAAATCTTAGAGAGTACAAAGCTTATTTACTTCTATTATGGCACTTTGCTTGGCTGTAAGGAATCGCGGTGATTTCTTAGACATGGTCTTGGTCTTCTTATCTAGTATCGACAAAATCTTTGAAACACTTGCCGCCTCTTTCACATGGTGTGCCAGAAACTCAACCTAAAAAAGAAATAAAAAAATTACTAACATAAATTTGAGTTAAACACAACTTTAAACTAGAATAACCACCGGAGGTTGGTTCACCTGAGATCCAACCAAAATTGGTGATTTGACCTCCAATACGTAGATCTTTAACTCCAAACACGACCCAACAGCAACAGGAAAATCAGGATGGCATAATACACCACCAGATAGCACATTATTAGCATCAATGCCTTGCAAAGAGATGACCACGTTATCTCCAGCTCTCGCTATATTACAAACTTTGGAATCACGCTCGATAGACCGTACAGTGGCGACTTCTTTAGACGGCATCACTAGAACCTGCCGTTATGTAGCCAATGATTAGTAAACATCTTCAATGTACAAAAATTAAGAAATAGAGGTTCAAAGCAATATTACTCTCCCCTGATAGAGTTAGTAAAAAAGACAACCAATTAGCAATTCAGGAGACACAATTACACAATGATGTCTAGTATCGACTTAAAACCTCACAAGAAGAATTCTACATTATTGGTGCATATAAATATGTTTCAAATGCATAATAGCTGAGTCTATTGAAATCTGTAGTAGGTAAACAAGCGAATGGATTCACAAAGCTTGCTTAAGTGGAAGCACTCAAACATAGTCATATAAATGCAGAAAGAAATTTAGTCTGGCGTAAAAACATGCACCACATGAAAATATGCATGCATTTCAAAACAAACCACTCTGTGAAAAGTTTGACGGTAATATCTTGAATAAGCGCTAAACTTCGGATACCACTACATGCATTCCATAATTCAGATCACATAAAGAACCGTACGCAATTTTCTACCATATAGATCCGGCTGAAGACAAACAAAGAAGGAACACTGCAAACATTTCAAATCAAAGGTTTTCAGGCATGGTATTAGTACCTTCGAACCATTTCTAATTGCTCCAGTTTCCAATTTACCGCTGGCTGCCACCTGTCCCAATGAATGTGAGCTAATGACATCACAAATTGGCATGCGTAAAGGCTTAGAAATGTCCCTTGCAGGAGATTGTAAGGAATCTATTGCTTCCAGTAGACATGGACCACTATACCTGCAAAACCATATCACGGATGTCAGAGAAAAGGCATGGCAACTTATGTTATAGGACGAATTAATTTAAGAATGCAAATCCAATATATCAAATTTATAGATCTATATCATATTGTATTGCTCCAAATGTATTAAGCAAAAGAAGCGTGGTGTATTCATGAAAGCAACTTCATCGATTATCAAAGTTAAGCAACTTAAAGGTGTTCCAGTTTGCAGTGCTATTCAGCAGGCAAAATGACGACTCACCAACTAGACAAACGAACATCAGATGAAGCTTCCACTATATTTTGATTCTCCATGGCACTAGCAGGTATCCATGCCAAACATGAATCCTTGAACTGACAAGAACGTAGGAAAGAACCAATCTGAGTTTTTATGAAATCGTATCTTTCTTTAGAGTACCCCACAACATCCAGCTTGTTAATGAGAACAACTACTTGCTCAACGCCAAAGCTTCTTATAAGCTGTACATGTTCACGTGTCTGCCCAGCACCATTTTCACTCATGCCAGCTTCAAACGAACCAAGAGACGCATCTACAACAAGTACAGCAGTGTCTGCTTGTGTGGCACCGGATATCATGTTCGGTACAAAATCCTTATGTCCAGGAGAATCAAGCAAAACAACATGATAATTTTTAGTATTGAAATACGCAACAGCCACTGTCATTGTTACACCCCTCTCTCTTTCTTCAACGCTCTCGTCCATTGCCCATGCATAAGCAAATGAACCTTTACCCTATCATCGACAAAGTACAGTCAACGTCAATAGTTTTTCATTGCTACGGGTTACAAACTTAAATTTCAAGAAATGCCAATCAAATACAAGTGTGACTACTGTGTGAGCGCACCTTCTCTTTAGCTTCCTTTTCATACTTGTGCATTTGTTTTTTAGAAACATATCCAAGGAGATGCAACAATCTTCCTGATAAAGTTGATTTACCAGAATCAACATGCCCAACCTATTCAACAGAAAACACATCAAAAATTTAGTTCCAAAATACAAAAAAGTAACAAATTAAGTTAAAAAAAGAAGATGATATTTCCACGACATCAGCCGTTTCCACTCACAATAGCCAAATTTAACTGCTTCTGTGACTCATCTTGATTAGACATCCATTTTTCTACCCTGTACTGAAACGGTACCTTAGTGGAACTAGCAGGATTTCTTTGATGTTCAGATTCTTTATCTGAATTTGATGTTTGCAAACCACTCAAGATAGTTTCACATTTATCACTGCTTAATGCTAGATCATTTTCGCTGGTAGCAGCAAAAGCATTATCTTTCGGCTTTGTTTTAGAGGGCAAGTGAAATGTCTCAGAACTAAATAGGTCTTTATTGGTTTCTTTCTGTTTGGAGACACTGGTGGAAACAACCGAAGAGGCTGGAAGCACTGGAGTGGCTACAAATTAATAAAGAGGCAAAGCATTACACATATGTTATGCTTAAAATGATACCAAAGTTCAAATAAAAAAAATACCTTTTGAAATGCCTTTTGATGTGTTGTTCCTCGAAGAAACAAAATCGTCAGGTGACGGGCAATCAAACTTGAAAGGATCTGGCAATAACAAAGTAAATTACTTAGAAAACATATACTATTGAATGAATGGCTATTATAAGAATTCGCTTGCAAAAAATCAGTAACATACGTTTTCTCATGTGACTAATCACAACTACTCAACGGAAGCTACTTAAGCCTACTCATGTAAATGCAGGATAAAGTCATAAAGTAATACGTAGAAACAAAATTTTGTTTAAACTAAAATATTCTGCACAATTTTATGATTTAACTAACTTTTTTTTTATTGGTTTACAGTTATCTAACTCGCATTTCAATATCAAGAAATAGCAAACTAGAATGAGAATTCAGTGAAAACCTATAAAATCTTGAAACTGCCTGTTCCAAAGTACAATTACAGTCAAATAAACTCCAAAAGATATGCACCCAAATACCACAAAACAGAAGGTACAGTTTTTTATTTTGGTAATTGGCACATGTGGTCTCTGATAAGATTCAGAGTTGTATCTTTTTACCACTAACAAAGTCAAATATTATAACCTAGTCTGATATTTTTAAACATTAAAAAAACCAAAACATCATTATTAGTTAAGACAGCAATATTCTATTGTTGGTTTAGATTTATCACAAAATGTGCGAGCTCCAGATCTAGTTACAAACTAAAACCGCATGCCATATTAGCTCTTAAATCTGGAATGAACTTTTGACATATCCAAAATAAAACTTACATTGATAAAAAAAAAGCAATTTTTGTTAACCTACAACGGTAATGAATACAATATATGAAATCGATTAAATTTTTGCTGTAATAATCCTCAAGAAATCATTATAACTATTCTTTCTGAATCGAAAATTCATTATAAACCTGGCACATTTTGTGGACTTAGTTTTAGGAGCCCAAAACCAAATTGTAAATCGTTGAGACACACTTGAACATTTTTGTTTGGAAGGGACTTACTGGAAAGGTTGCTAATACTTCTCAGGAAATCATCATTTAGTTGCTCATACAAATTAGATATTTTTGGCGTCTCAGAAGATACTGGTGTAAAAATTGATTTCGCCAAAGCAGATACACCGCCCTTTTTACAAGCCCTTCATCTGCATCACAAGTTTAAACTCATATTTCATAGTGTAAACAAGGTGGCATAAAAATAGAAAATACATTTAAGAACATTATAACTAAAGCAAGCATAAGAGACAAACCTTTCTCTGAGTGTTTATTGTCGACCTTCACCGAAGAATCCCGTATTACTCCGCAAATATCACAGAAAGGTAAGCTTTCATCATTGTCATATGTGCAGATAGAACATCTCCATAATTTTGTCTTAATGGCATCTACTTTTTGTATAGTAGATGGCTTCACTGCTGATGCTAAAAAAAACACAAGTCCAAGTTCGGTATAAGACAAGGAAACGGGAAAATAAAAGAGCCAAAAATGCAAGTATAGCAGATATTGCACTAAGTAGAGAAGCAAGACGAACAATGGCTTTTTTTTCTGGCAAATCTTAAACACTTTACCAGCCGTACTTTGACTTAATAAGAAATTCGAAGATTCTAGAGATGTTTGAAGATAAGATCTCAGTAAAAAATATGGTCCCAAAAACACAAGTGCATACACCATAATACTAAGTACTTGTCACTTATCAATACAGAACGCAGAAAAAATCACTAGAAGAAATGAATCAGGTGCAAAAGAGGAACAACCAGTATATAAGGGCTACACTAGAAATATTCCAAACAAAAGAAAGAATACAAAAGCAAAATGAAAACAAGCAAAATCCCTTAACATAAAAGCATAACCTATGATTTAAGAAATGAGAACAGGAAGTATCCCACTATTGTAGGTCGGTACTTTCTCTAGAAGCAAACACCAACTAAAGTAGGTTTTTTATAAAGAAACTGAACGTACCAAATATAGTCCAATTAAAGGGATGAAAAACACAAGATGAATCACAAGCAATAACTAGTCTTTACTAGAGATTTGTCAAATAGTCTTAGGGTCCGTTTGGGAACTTCTGCGTTTAAGGTTTGAGTTTTCAAAACTCGAGTTTCAGTAGTGGAGTTTTGGGCGTGAGGTTTGTAATTGAGGTTTGTGAAACTCAAGTTTTTGTTTGTGAAGTAGAGTTTTGAAATTTAGAGTTATTGGTACCCCTCCCCCAAAACTCATCCTTCATGGTTTTTTGTTGTTTGGATTTGATGTGGCGCTTGAGGTTGCGTTTTGTCAAAAAAAATCTTACATCTTTTATTACTTGGGTTTTTTAAGATTATAAGATTTACACCTAAGATAAATATGATCAGGATTCACAACTATAAGTAAAATGATGGTTATGCTCTGATTTTATCATTTTGCTATAAAAGACGTGGTGTTGTATTGTTCAAAATGGGATTTCATTTAAAATATTTCAAAGCTGGAAGAAGTTCCATTCTAGTTTGATGGCTAATAAAAAAGAATCCCATAGAGATTTTTTAAGTGGTTAGGTACTTCCCGAGGAAATTAATTAACCAAGATTAAAGTCAACAAAAGTTAACTAAAAATAATATTTCAATCTCTATTGTATTTGTTTTTATGTATAATCACGTCTAGTCACTAAAATGGGGTCGTACTATATCATCTGATGTCCTTAACATTAACATTTTCTTAATAGTAACGACTTGATATAGCGTTGGCTTGGATAAGTATCATTGTGAGAGTGCAACATGTAGTGGATGTGAAGTTTGACCGTTTGGGTGGGTTATTTGGAAGTAATTTTGAAAATATTAAAGGGCAAAAGTGGAAACACAATGGGGCCTATAGGGAAATAAAAGGTGTTTTGTAAAACTCTAGGGTGGATGAGAGTTTTCCAAACCTCTCTTTCCTATACGAACAAAACACAAATTATTTCAAAACTTAAACCTCCAAATATACTTGTTTGGATGCCAAAACTAGCGTTTTGGTGTTACAAGGTCTCAAAACGCAAAACGCAACCTCATTCTTCCATTCCCAAACGACCCTTAATTGAATAGCAAGAAGGGACATGTCAGCTAATTAAAATGATGAAAAGTACAAATTAGGACAAAAAAGTGACATTTTAAAGGACAAACCGACCAAGTAAAAAAATTATTTGGTACTAACCATCTCCGACTGCGTCAACATCATAATCGTAATCATAGTCGTAATCATCATCATCATAGTCATCATAATCAAGCTCGTAATTAACTTTTCGAGGCATCGTTCTAGCAAAATGGGGGGAAAAATCTTAAACGATGAGCATTATATCATAACATCATAGACTAAATCATAAAAGTAAAAAACGATTTCTTATAAATTACATTCACTCGATAACAACACAAAACCCTCGTACAACATTCAAGACAAGTCTTTCCTAAACGAAATTAATTCCAAACCCTAACTGCAAGCACAATCACTACAAACAACAAGCCTACATCACGCTGAAAGAGAACGGGAACCGATTAGTGTTTCACATCGCATGGGAAGCAAAGATACTAGGGCTTAAACACGTTGGTGTTGCGGGAATAGAAAATCGATGGCAGATGGCAATTTGAAAAGAGATTACGGTGTTTTTGTTACCTTGGGAGGAGTTCGCCGGAGGAAGTTTGCCGAACAGAGACCGAAACGGCCGGCAAAGGTGAGATTTGAGAAGAAGAAAATGCGAGCCAGAGAAAATTGGATGTGACAAAGGAAGGGTGGAAATTTTGCATTTAAATCCTCACGGTTTCAGAATATAGCTTTCTATCAGGAAAAAGATTTTTTAACATGCAATCATAGAATGGACAATGTCATAATATGCATTTTTTATTGTAACTCATTGCTAATGTTCCAATAATACTTTCGATTTATGATTTAGTTTGTGTATTCTCGAAATATTTTTTTAGATTCATAATTTACTTTTGTTTTCCACATTAACATCAATAGAAAATGATCATTTTCGTTTGAAAGTTATTTATTAAAATATTTGTTTAGTTTTATCATTTGTATTGAATTCAATTAAGGTCATTTTTTTCATAAATTCCAAGTTGCTAAAACCAACAAAAGAACCACTTTTGTTTAATTTCCACACAATAGAAAAGAGAGAGACAATGCGGAAAGTGCCCTGGCCAAACATCATTCTACTGGAGTGATTCGGCGGAAGAGGTCTAACGCGAATGGTTTCCCCGAATCAAAAAGGTTTCAGCGTGATTTTACCACCAGAGTTGTTGACGCAATGTTGGAGATGTGGTAGATGTCAATAGGTGGGGCAGCATGTGTCATCAATGGTAATGCCACATATGGTCCCAGGAGCGAACCTGAATTTTGGATTTGCCTAGTAAAATGTATACTAACTACAATTTTGCCCCCACCACATTTTGGATTTTGAATTTCACTTGAAACTAGGGGTGAGCAAAACCCAATCCGGGTTCGGTCCGGATCGGAACCAACCGGTCCAGGTTCTGGTCCGGATCGAAACAAAAAATTTAGGTCCGGTCCGGTCCATTTTTATTTTTTTTAATTTAAGATAAAAATCGGGTTTTTGGACCGGACCGAACCGAACCGAACCGGTCCGGTCTCCGATCCAACCCTTCGATTTTTTTCCGGTCCGGTCCGGTTTCCGGTCCGGACCTGAATTTTTTTTCCAGTCTGGTCCGGACCAGACGGATGCTCAGCCCTACTTGAAACGTTGTTGCCACGATTCTCGAGTATTGGAGATAGTCGTTGAGAGAGGATGACGATTGCTAACGTGGAATGACAAAAAAACAGAAAACTAGATTAGCTTCTAAGATCACCTAGCTCACCTCCTCTCTCTCTCTTTCTTTCTTCCGGAAAAATCAACACTTCTCTGAGTTCTCTCCACTCTTTGTACATTGTTCCATATGCCTACGTCCCCTTAGATGAAACATTCGAAAGTTGTTTATAAGATATACCAATCAATTAGTTCAGTTGAACCAGTCAAACTTCCAACCGTGAGAAAAAATCGGAATGATTCTTTCCAAGCACATTTATGTGCATCGAATGATTTCTTTCTTTTATTTATTTTAAATACCCTTCTTTGATTAATCTCCTTAAATCTTTATTTAGATTTTTGTTGATCGTAAGTCTACCGTGGTAATCTTAAAAATAATTGAATTTAAGTTTGATTATTGTTATTGAAATTAGATTTTTTTTGTTATTTTTGTTTAAGTGTGTGTTAGTTTTATTGAATGTAAACTTAAAAATGATTTATTTGGGTTTGAATGTATGTCTTTGATTGTATGTTGGAATTGAAGTTTGATTTTTGTAATCTTAAAAATAGAGTAATGAATGTATGTGAGTTTAATAGAAAAAATGTGTTGAAGTTGAGAAATATGTGTTTTAAATATGTCGTGATTTGTATGTTGTTTGAATGTATGTCGTTTGAATTTGTGAAATATGTTGTTATTTAGAAGTTTGGAAGTTGAGAATGTTATTTGTAGTATCGTTAGTTCCTTTTACAGTGCAGATTTATATTTTACGAATTTGAAAATATAAGGGAGGTTATGTCAATTTTTTTTTAAAAATCTAATATTAATCGTAACGTTTTTTATTGTAGTTGATTTTGCTACTACACTCATTGCTCGACGTTTACAGCCGTTTGCTACTACACTCGATTGATGTAGTTTTTAAAACTTTTTAGTACTTTCAATTTTTTAATTAATTAGTAATAGAAGAACAAACATCTCACTTGAACATATTTTCAAATTTAATTAATATATGTTAACAATGGATAAAGATAATGAATGATCTTTGTTGGTCATGTATAATGAGAAATTAGAATGTAACAGAAATGTGGCAGAGTATATGGGATCTGACCGCAAATTGGTAGTTGTTCCGTTAAACATAAAATATGAGGATTTAATGGATGTCATAAGATCCGAATGTTGTTATCCACAGTATGTTTGATGTGAAGTTGACGGCGAAATTTTCATTAAACAATGATTGGAGATACGCTTCATTAACCAATGATAGGTCGGTTTATGGAATGATGTGTTTGTTTAAAAAGATGTTTGTGGTTGGAGTGTATGTGGAAGCTGAACCTAAAGTGCTCGACCCTACGCTGACAACCAACACTCATCCGCCAGAGTATGGTACAGTAAGGTCGACCGGGTGGGACTGCGGAATATATTTGAATATAAGTCTAAATCCTACAACCGAAGTTCCGACATACCACCAAATTCCATATTTCCAATCGCATATCTACCAGCAAACAGACAATGAATGGCCAGAAAATGCATGTGACATTCTGTCTAGCAGTGCAAATCCTTATCCTGGTCTGTCACAATTTGAATTCATGCATTACAGTCATAACGAGTTTGCTGGTAGGATTGGACTGTCTACTTCATATCCCTCCCGTGAGCTTGGTTTGTCAACTGTTGACCCAGTTCATTTTAGTCGACCAGAATGCATGCAAGAGATGCATAGCGTTGAAGATGATGACACTGAAAAATTAGGGTATTACAGTACATCATTCGCTGTAGAAGATGAACTTGAAGGTGTTTCTGCTAATGAAGTCATTCCAGGCAGGATGTCATATATGTGATGGGCCAATCCATAAATCGTGAAAACGACGACGTTGTTGATGATGCAGTTGCTAACAACGACATGATTCCAACTCTTAATGAACTTCTCGATATCTTCGAGGACGACAACTGGATAGAAAACTCTGTATTTGAACACTCATTCTTCGATACTGTGAACAACTTTGAACGGAGTGATTGGCGTACGGAGGATGATCATTCTTTTTGGGATAAACGAATTTTCCCAATGAAAGATGATTGGTTCACGCTCTGCAGTTGTGGCACATTAAAAAGTTTGTTCAGTATTCAGTTGTGGTTTCTTCAACGAAACGGTATACTGTTCATTGTCTTCGTTGTGATGAGGATAACTGCAAATGGCGTCTACACGCGTCTGTCTCAAAAGGCTGCAGATATTTTCAAGTGAAAACGTACGACGCCAAGCACACTTGTTCCAATCCGATGTTGCTAAACGACAACAAACAATGCAGTGCTAATTTTGTTTGCGACTTGATAATGTCATCTGTTAGAACTAAGTTCATAATTACTCCTGCTGAGATAATGGAAAGTGTGAAGACCAAATACTCACTTGAAATCGGTTACGCTAAAGCATGACATGTCAGGCAAAAAACGTTGAACCAAAATTATGGTGCCGAAGAAGACAGTTTTAGGGATTTGCGAAGGTTCCTCACAGTTCTCTGTCAAAACAATGAAGGATTTGTTGTCGAAATAGAGACCGTACAGGTAAATCCAGACGAGGAGATGTTTAAGCGTGTGTTTTGGGCGTTCTGGCCATCAATTAGTGGGTTTCAATATTACAGACCCGTTGTCAGTGTGGATGGAACTACCTCTATAGCAAATATAGAGGTTTATTGCTAATTGTTGTGGGCACGGATGCAGACAATGGAATTTTTCCTTTGTCATTTGCTGTTGTAGAGAGCGAGAAGACAGAGTTGTGGACGTGGTTCCTTCAATTGCTGACAAGTAGAGTGACTAGGCGACGCGATTTGTGTATTATCACCCATAGATTTTTGGGAATAAATGCTTGTGTGCGAGCCACATTTTCACATTCAGAGGGGCATGTACATCGATTCTGTCTTCGACACATGAAAGCAAATCTTGCTAAACATCGAAATTGCAAGAAAAGAATGGGACAAATCAAGTTTTACGAAGAAAGGAAAACTCATTCCTTTATGAAATTTGAAGAGCTAATGAAGGTTATTGAAGAGGAACATAAACCAGTATACGAGTGGATTCAACATCAAGGTTCTTTGGAAATATGGACTTGTTGTCACGACGGGGATCGACGTTTCGGATGTATGACAACAAACATGTCAGAAAGCTTCAACAATGTCTTACGAGGGGCACGCGGTATGCCAATTACGACCTTGATTTTGATGATATTTCTCCATTTGAACAAATTCTTTGTTAAAAGAATGGATGTCGCTAAGTCATGGAATGAAACATATGTACCGACAGTCCACACCATGGTAACGGCAAACAACAATCTGGCCAAAACTGATACAGTAACTCAATGCCACCAGTTGATGTATCAGGTTGAAGCCAATGACCAGAAAAAAAACCTTGTGAAATTTGAAGGAGTTATTACTCGCACTTGTGGATACATAATTGCAATGCACGTCCCCTGTTCACATGTACTAGCAGTTTGCAGCGGCAGACATGCAAATGTTAGCACTTCATATTTGGTCTCCCCGTATTATGAGGTTCAAATGTACAGACAGGCGTACAAACCGATATTTATCTCAATTCCTGATGTGAGGTATTGGCAAGATCGTGGCAACATCACAATGAAGCATCCGCAAACCAAAAGACCTCCTGGTCGGCCAAAATCAACGTGAATCCAAAACGAGATGGACGAGCACTCTGGAAGAAGGGTACGGTGTGGGAGATGCGGCGGTTTGGGGTATAATAAAAAACGATGCAAGGAACCTATATAGTAAAATTGTTTAAAAAATGTCTATGTTACTATTATGTAGGATTTCAGATAAATGTAAGACTTGAATGATAATTAAATGTAAGAGTTGAATTGATGTGGTGTAAGACTTGGTGGTGTAAGAGTTGAATGATTTTTAAGATTTGATTATAATGTAAGGCTTTAATGAATGTCATTCCCTATTGGTAAAAAACTAGATGTTTGATTTTTATGACTCCAGTTTTTCGTAACTGTAATTAATATTACGTTGATTCTTAATATATGATTTGCAACACTTCAATGTTTTCTAATATTTAACGTGTTATGTACAGATGAAGTTTGGTGGTTCCAGTACCGGTTCGGTTAGAAGCAGCTACGCTTCACAAGGTCCGGTAGACAGATCAATGTTGGTTTTGCAGGTCAACCACAAGCCCGACTTGTTCAAAGAATTTGTAAGCATTTTACTACTTTAAGTGAAATATTTGCACGTATGTATTAATATTCTGACATTTATCTTAAATTATGCAGAAGGATGTTGATGGCGTAAAATACGTTGAGCGTGGATCGAAACTCAACGAATGACATATTACTGATGAGAGGATGTTTTTCTGCTAGATATGGCGGGGTTTGACACAGTCACTCAGTTGGGCCGAGTCCAATTGGACCATACCTTGCTGGGGGTGATGGTTGAGCGTTGGAGTCCGGAGACTCATTCATTTCACCTGCGACATGGTGAGATCACTTGCACGCGTGACATCTCTATGATTACCGGCTTGCGTGTAGATGGTTTTCCGGTGTGTGAGTATCGTTTGGTCAGAGGTCTACATGGATTTATTGGGTCAGGTCCCCGATGACTTGGGTCGTAAGAGTTTTGTAGCTCTGGGTTGGTTGCAAACTCAGTTTCAACAGTTGTCTTTTGATGCTGACGATGAGACGGTTACACGACACACCAGAGCCTTTATTCTGTTCCAGCTAGGATGCAGTATTTTGGCAGATAAGAACGGCATGATGATTCACTTGATGTATCTGTCTTTGCTCAGAGATTTGACCGTCACATCGGAGTACAGTTGGGGTAGTGCGGCTCTAGCCCACTTATATCACATGTTAGACGAAGCTTCACTGATTTCGACCAAACATCTGTGTGGTTTTCTTACGTTCCTGCAATTATGGTGCTGGGAACATCTACACATTGGGAGATCTTTGAAGAGCAGACCATTACTATACCCGGATGACCACATGACACCATTAGTTGCCCGTTGAAGACGACCAAGATCATTCAAGGGTAGTACGAAGACGACGACACTTGATTTTAATCGGAATGAGCTGGACGTGCAGGAATTCGATCAAGTGATCTGGGACCGTTATGCACATTTGGATCTTAGTCAGTTACCACCACTATGTACAGAAGGTTCAAAGATTTGGACGAGCCGTACTTGGCTTATAAATTTTGGTGAGGTGGCTATGTATTGTCCAAACCGAGTGATGAGACAGTTCGGTCTACAACAGCACATTCCAGAGCCGATGAAGATACATGTAGTGAAATCGGCTCAGGGGAGGTCGGATGTTAATTGGTTGGCGGAAAATCACCAATTCATTCAGCATTGGTCGCACAGAAGAGATCATCTACAGTTTGAGCGACCACTCCTAGGTGTCACTCCTGAAGAGAGCACATATTTGTATATGGAATGGTACTGGAGCATCACCGTACGTTGGATTGTTCATCACACCTTGACTCCGACTCATACCTTATACAGACCTCGAGCGGGTAGAGAGCGGGAGATGGTAAGATCTAGACATTTATTTTAATAATTATCACGTTTTAAAATTGTGTTTAGTGTTTGATGAACTGTTTAATTTTCTGTAGGTGCACGAAGTTTATGAGTTCCACGAAGAACTCCATCAAATTCACGAGGCAATCAGAGATCACAAGACAGGCTCTTCGATGGTTGCAAAGTTGAAGGAAAAAATGAAGGCTTGACTGATGTGTTTTGGTGCTGAAGAACCGACATTACATTTGAGTCAGGATTGCGTCGTTGAAGAAGAAGATCCACACATTCAAGAAGACGTTGACGGTCTGACTCAGGATACAGAGAATGCAGCACGAGGAGGGGGAGAGGCCGTGCTCAAGCACGTCCTAAAAGGAAGAAGAGATTGAGATGTCACTTAGGATAAATTTTTAGTTGTGTTAAACTTATTTGGTTGTCATTACACTACTTTTGGTTTTATGTTAAAATGTTAAAATACTTATTGTGTTAAACTTGGATTTTTTGGTGTGTTGAAATTTAGGAAGTGGGAAATGGTGATATTGGTTGTATTTTGCTACTTGGAAATGGTTGTGTTTGTTGTTGAATTTTTTGTAATTGAAATAATTGTATTTGTTGTCAAAAAGTATTTAAACAAGAAATGAAGTTGTCGAGTTCCTAAATCAAATGAACTTGCACTCTTCAACAAAACTCGACATCACAAGTGCCGAGTTCAATTTAAACCACTGTTCTCCTGACCCTCCGTCTCATGCACGATCTGAGTTGCCAAGAGAACAGTGGTTCAAATAGAACTCGGCACTTCCTGACAACTCAGGTCGAGCGAAATATGAAGTGTAATGCAATAAAAATCAAACTGAACTCGACACTGATGATGCCGAGTTCCCTCAAGCAGAACTCGGCATCACCAGTGTCGAATTCTTTAGACACTAAAAAACAAAACCCACGTGGTGACACGCGGCGGTAGTGGATCTAACATGAAAATACTTCTAAATAAGGTTTATTTTAGCCATTTAAAAAAAAATTATTTTGAATTTTTTCCCTAATTAATAAAGTGTATGTTCCGGAAACAACTGCAAAACAAATCCCACATTACCAGCCTAATCATTCCCATCTGAGAAAACATCCCCGTCGTCTTCAACCTCCATTGGTGATCGGCGCCCTATCTTATTTTTTTCCCAATCCCCGATCGAACTTCTCGTATATTTTCCAAAATTCGTGCCATGTGATTCTCTGCGATCATCTTTTTTTCTTTTTTCTTTTTAAATTTTGAGTTGTAGGGTTTAGGTTGTGGAATAGAGAAGTAAGGAAGCAATGCTAATATGCCATGTTGTTTGTCTAATCATTGACTTCAATCGGAAAAATGGATGCCATTATAACATTTGCATTTTTGCATTTTTTTTACTAAATTTTAACATGTAACTCATATGCTGGGATTCGATCCCTAATCCGGCCCCATTACTATTTTTGGGTTTAGCTAGACGGATATTAATTAGTAAGTACAGATGGTCCCTGTGATAATGGTTTTATATGTGGATTTTTTTCTAGGAGTATGTTTTATGGTTCTATTGGTTTTGCATACCTTGATTTCGTTTTCGGATGTTTAACATGAGTTGTTTCTTCACATTGGAACTTTCACAGATCCCCTACGATATCCCATTTTAGTAATCTAAGTTCAGTAGTGGATGGACTGTAAGATACTGAAGTCATGCATTTCTTTTAGCTTAATTTACCATGTACTGCAAGTTTGTAGTAGATTTACATACAATTTTATATGTTTCTGACAGAAAAGAAAATACAGTTACTGCTATTTTGTTAAGACAGTATATACAGTTGCATAAAATTGTAGATTTTCTGTTTCGTACACTAAGCAGCAGTTGTATTTTATATCAAGTTGGATTAAGGCAATGCCTTTAAACTTTGTCGATTGAAAAAATATGTTGTCATGTTGTTTTTTGAAGGATTCCCGTAAACCGTCAACTTTTGTTTTGATGTTTATGTTGTTTCTGTTAGAAATAAAAAGGCAAAGATGAGTGATGTTTATGAGGGTTATGAGCGCCAATACTGCGAACTCTCGGCATCTCTTTCTAGGAAGTGCATGTCTGCCGCGATGCTCAACGGAGGTAGAGATGTTGTGCCATTTTTAACTTAGGACTTTTAGAATGTGATGATTTATTTATTGGGTAACAGGTTGCTTGTCATCTTAAGGGTTAAGTCATGTAATCGATGATCTTCTGTTTTACTTTTTATTTCGGAATTTTTAGGGAGAGCTTCGTTTTTTTTGAAGATAAATTGCATTTTGTATGAAAAGAGAAGTCATTAACAGGCCTAAGAGATCATATCCAAAGGCCCTCAAAATAATGTTTGGGTATATAACCACTCAATCAATTAAGTAGTTGCAAATTGATTTTAGCCTTCGAGGTTTACATTTCAGGCCTGTGCAACCATGTAATCAATTAATCAGGTTGCAGAATCATATAGGTGAAGTCAAGGGTTTAATATGGTGAGTTTAAGTACACCTTGGATTATGATACCTGGAATCCAGAGAATAAAAATTATATGCTTCCAATCTACCATATAATTGAATTGTGCTGTTGCAAAATGATTTTTTTGGTTCAGGTCATGGAACTCAATTATTCGGCTACCTCAACATTTCCAAGAAACTAAGAAGTAGGACGAATACCCAAGCAAAGTGTTGTAGTAAGGCTGAAGCCTCAAGCACAACTCAAGTAAATCTTGAAATAAGCCACTAATCTTCAGAAATTAAACACCTTGAAGCCAAATATAGCGGTTTTTTGCCCAGAACATATAAGCCTTGGTCTATACATGAGGTGGCTTCTTTTCTTAAATCTTCTATGATGGGCCAAACCACTCTTCCCATCCCAGAAATCCCACTGTATTCCAATCAGTAATTGTGCAAAGTCTTCTTCAAGGTTCAAGATCTACTAATATTAATGAAATTTCCGAGTTTTCTACACCAGCATCACTTCAAAGTTTATGCTAATTCACAGAAGCAATCAAGATTTGCAATTGATTTGAGGATCTCTGAAATCAAGACTGTGGGCCTGACTTCAGAAACCTGAATTTTTTATTTTTTTTGTTTCAGAGCAGAAGAAGCAGACAGTACTGGAAATAAAATCTGGTCTAGAGAATGCAGAATCTTTGGTACCAAACTGATCTACCCCAATGTGAAGCTGAACTGTAGAAGTTATCTAGAGATTAATGTTTCTATCTTTCTGTGTACTGTTTGACAGATTCGTAGAATGGATCTTGAAGCTAGAAATTTGCAACCTAGTGTCAAGGCCGCACTCCTTACCAAGTTGAGAGAATATAAGTCTGATCTCAACAACTTAAAAAGTGATGTGAAGAGACTGGCATCAACCAATGCCCGTCAGATTGCAAGAGATGAGTTACTGGAGTCTGGAATGGCAGACACTCTAACGGTAAGCCGAGAAAGATTTCTTTCAATTTTGTCTAGTTTAGTTCTTCTTTTTTCCCCTTTATTATTTTAATTTAATGGTTTACAGGTTGTATCTGTTTAATGTCAAGTGTATGGTGGGGTTTGCATATGCAGATTTTGTTTTTCAATTGCCTTCAGGTTTAATATATGGAATTCATAAATATATTTTGATATATCTGATGATCTTGTGTTAATCGCATGAAAGAATGCTCGTGTATAGTTCTGAATTTTGTTTTAGATAGAATATTCATTAGTTATGGTTTTAGTATATGATTGTAATTGCTTATATTGAGAACCTTATAAATATTATAATAATTATGATTTATGAATATATCTAGCATTTATATCAAGATAATATATAGCCGATTGACCTTGACATTGCCACTTTAAACCAAACTTTTGTTTTTTCACTTTACTAATCAAACCATTATTGTTCTGAAAATCACCAAGCCACTTTTCTGGGTTAACCAGCTTGAACAACGTCATTCTTAAGTGCACTTTTACCACTATTGTGGAAATGGCTTAAGCATGTGATATGATTCTAGGACTTGTTAAGGAAATAAATACGTATACTAAATTACCAATGCCAATTTCAATGCTGACACTATGCAGCCATGCTCCTGACAATGACCTGTCTGATCTACTATGGCAAAAATGCATTTGATGCCTCCATTTTCCTTTGTACTCTCTTAGCTTCTAGTTGCAGGAATGCTTTAAGATGCATCTTGTAAAATCTTGACCCTTAGAGATCGTATGCAACTTAAAAGTTCTGACCATATTTCACTGTTTGTGTCGATCACTGGAACTCAGTGGAAATAAAATATTTTTGTTTTACTCATTATTATAATTTATAAGTAATAATACAGAAGTGTTAGGCATGTCTATAAACATGTTAAACAAATATACAGATTAAGATTCAGTAATGTTAAAAATCACATAAAGATGCAGACACAGGATCAAAGTGACAAGATTGGGAACTAATAATATTTGTCACTTGGCTTTACAAAATATTGAAGATTTGGTGGCAATTTTATTCTCAGGATGCATACTGTGTTAAAATTTGAAATTACTTTATTAGACATTTGATTCAATCTGTCTCAAATTGAGGGATCTGATTTCTTTTTGCTTTCCTTAATTATTTTTTCTGTTTTTGAAGAATAATTATTTGTATTTTTTATTTCAGATAAACTAGTTTTAGTGACATTTTTTTGTGACGTTTTCGACATGTAGATTTAAGAGCAGAAGAATGATTTTCATTCCTGCTAATGGCATGCTTAGGTCACTAAAATAGCAGACAGCATCTTCATGGTGTTACAGTAAGAGATTAACCTTGATGTTCTCATTACAAAATTTGTAGGTCATCTTAAAATGTTTAGACATAAATGCTTAAGCATCCTTAGATGTATGAAACAATTGTTCTTTTTTAATTCTATTTGTTGCGCCTAAGATTCAGGTCCTTTATTTTTTTATGACATTTTTTTGCACGAATTTTTTTATGACATTTATTTTGATTCATGAAATAAATCATTCACGACCTTTTCATTTTACAGGCATCAGCTGATCAAAGAGCAAGGCTACTAATGTCAACTGAAAGACTAAATAAATCTAGTGAAAGAGTCAAGGAAAATCGAAGGACTATGCTGGAGACTGAGGAACTGGGGGTTTCGATTCTTTCTGACTTGCACCAGCAACGCCAATCTCTCCTGCATGCAAATAACACTGTATGCATTTGTCCTCTGTATGTCTGACTTTAGTTGAGGTTTTGTTTAATGAGTCTTCTGCGTGATGAAAAATCAACAATTAGACAGGCTTCCCTAACCTGAATGTAGTGTAAGAGTTACAGTGCTTGGTCCGAGATAATCTGATGTTGTAACTAATCTAATGGATTTGCATATCTAGTTATTTTTTATTGGTGGTCTAAATTTTGTAAATGCACGCCATTTTGGTGTGAATTTCTCTGTTACATTAAACACAATTCAAACTATTGAACTGTGGGATTTGCGTATTGGGTTACCTTTGATTGGTGGTCTAATTTTTGTAATTGCATGCCATTTTGATGTAAATTTCTCCGTTACATTAAACACAATTCAAACTTTTGACTTGCAGTTAGCCATCACTAATCACAAACATTTTCCAAGAATATGATTTATGTGATAGCATTTTCACATTTTGGGAATCTTGGTTGAATTTAGGAAGACTGCCCTTGCTTTTTGTCTGCTTCACAATATCTTAGATGGTAACCTACTGATAATTTGTTCACTAAGCTTATAGTTATGTAAGCCGCAATAGATGCCCATAAAAAACTTCTACCTCATTACGATTTCTTCACTGTTCAATGTGTTTCAGCTTCATGGAGTGGACGACAACGTGTCGAGGAGCAAGAAGATCCTGACTGCAATGTCCAGAAGGATGGACATGAACAAATTGGTCATTGGTTCCATAACCGCTATTCTGGTTTTGGCCATTATCTCTATATTGTATTTCAAGTTCGTTCGATAACTTGTACACGAAACTCCGTTTCTTGCTGCCGCTCGTTTAGTGTCGGAATTGTTTTGTGGTGTGGTGTGAAAATAAGCTGCTTTGTTCTTGTCCAATTCTGAATTCAGTTTGAGTTTTGTATGTCTTATTTTTGTTGGTTGAATATAAATTGAAGGTATTTTGCTTCCTTGTTTTTGGAAGGCCGAAGGCGTCCTAAGTATTATGTATAGATAAGGACGAATGATCTTTGTGTGTGTGTGTGTGTGGCTTTTTATTTATGATAATTATGGTGATCACATTTTTTTCTCATGTAAATTTGGATCATATGAGTGCGTCAGGTATTGTGAAAAAAAAGTAAAATATTTTCCAAATAGATGTTGAAGAGGATAGTCGTATGGAGTTTTAGGTGGTGATAGAAATTTCAATTGTGCCATCTACTCTCATACTTATTAGATATAATATATTTACTCACATACTTATTAGATATAATATATTTACTCACATGCTTATATATATATATATATATACACACACATTTAGGAACTTTCATTTTAATTGTTGAGGCCATAATTCAGGATAATTGCCTGATGATATTGGATTATGGTTTTTCTAGGTTTGATAACCGAAACGTTGAGTGAGTATTTTCTCTTTGTTGTATGGAAAATGAAGGTAAATCTAACATGTTGGTCAAGCATCGCATCTTTTAGTTCACAGTTTTTATTATTATCAAATAATAATATTATTTTGATACGCACGATTCCACCGGGATGAAGTTTTGTTGGTGGTTTAATATGAGTGGTATTTGTCTGTTATTGGTTTTCTGTTCTACTTTTTTTGTAATATTTTGAATGAATAGAAAAAATTGAAAGCGAAAATCATTACTTTTGTTTGATTTTGTTGTTTTTTATTGTACTTTTACAGTACAGGGTATTACTTTTTACTTTGGCAGCATAAGGTATTATACATTTTATATATCAATTTTGAATTTATTTCAAATCCAGCTAACAATTTCATTTTTTTCTATAATACTATTATATTTGTTCACATTTTTTCCTTTTTTTCTTTGTTATTTCTTGTTTAAGCTACGTATAATTTCACTTTTAGTATTCTTAATCAATAGAAATGTACAATTAAACGTTAAACACCAACACATATAGGGGAAAATTCACGTACATGTGAATGTGATTTCATAAAACACAGAGTAATTTCAAAGGTTGGTTGAGGTAAATCTAGTTGTGAACGTGAATAATTGGATGTAATAGGACGAGTAACTTGAAGTAAATAAAATGGATTAAATGATGATCCGTGAGCGTAATCTTAATTGGTAGACGAGGTAAGTTGAATTCAGGAATAAGGTAAATTGGATTAAATAAAAGGAATTAAATTAAACTCAATTAGGTTACCTTGCTATTGAATTCGACTTACATTGTCTATCAATTATGGTTATCCTGCTATTGAATTCCACTTACATTGTCTATCAATTATGGTTATTCTGCTATTGAATTCCACTTACATTGTCTATCTATTATGGTTACCCCCGTGAACAAACATTTAATTCATCTTATTTACACAAAGTTACTTGTCCTATTAAATTAAATTACCCCTTATTGAAAGTAGATTTGCTCCAACCTACCATATATTCTACCAACTAGATTTACCACAACCTATCATCTCCTCTACCAACTAGATTTATCAATTGAAGCTATACCCTAGGCTTACTTCCTAGTAGGGTTGACATATGTTCCTCCATAACATGATAAATATTACACCCGAAAGGTTCCAAATAAGTTTTAGAAGTTCCATTACTTAAAAACTAAGTAACATCACCAACCAAGTACTAAGGAAATAACACACGAATGATTCAAAATAATAACCACAAAACATCAGAAAATAACACAATCCTAGCTTATATCCCATTAAATCTGAACCAGAGTGAGATTGTAGTTGTGTTTACTCTCATCTTCATAGATGACCGACAATATCTCATTCAATAAGTTTAGGTATGGTGTTCTTTTCTTTTTAACAGTAGACTTTAGTCTAGCATTAATTAGGCAGTCTTTCCTCTTTACCAAGTTAAGTTAGACGGTGATCCATTTAAATGAAAAACATTTGAAGTTGGTGTTTGATTTAATAGGAGTAAGTTTTGATGATTTATATTAAATGAGGAACATATGTCGACAGGGTAAGTTGAATCCAGTAGCAGGGTCACCCTAATTAATAGTATGAGTAAGTCGAATTCAATAGCAGAGTAATCCTAATTGATCAATCCAATTGGTAGAAGGGATGGTATGTTGAGGTAAATATAGTTGTGAAATGGGGTAATTTGATTTAATAGGAAAGATAACTTACCCTGCTATTGAACTCAACTTACCCCTTCTATCAATTATGGTCCCGACAGACCATAATTTAATTCCTTTTATTTAACCAACTTTTCATGCTATTGAATTCAACTTACCCTCTATCACAACTAAATTTACCTCAACATAACATCAATTCTACTAAAGTTACCTGCTATTGAATTCAAGTCACCCCTTTGTACAGTTAAAATTACCCCCACGAACAATCATTTAATTCATTCTACTTACTCCATGTTACCCGACCTTTAAAATTAAAGTTGCCCCTATCGGAACTAAATTTACCCAAACCTACCATCTATTCTACTAATGGGATTAAATAGCATGGTCGACATTGTTGACTTTTTGGTCTTAATCTATGTTTTGATGATTCAATCAACCTAATCTTAATTATAATCAATGTAGTGTTGCACACATATTTCATAGCATATATATTGATTTGTGCTAACATCTACAGGTAATCAAGACTCAAGAAAAAAAATGAATTCAAGTCAAGACATGTAATCAAGCTCATTGAAGACATGTAATTTATATTTCTTTGAGCCTTTGAAATCTATGTAATCTTGAGTATACAAGAGTAAATAACCAATTACATAGACACTAGGTTCCTAATAGAAGTCACACAAAAAATCTCATAACATTTGGACTTCAATAGGTCACTCAAACTTAACACTAAAACCTTAACCTGAACTGTCTGAGCCAAATCGGTCGATCGAATTAGTGCTCAGTTCGACCGATTAGATCAGTTAATCTGTTAGCCTTTAATGTTAAATCGGTCGACTGTTGGGTGCATGTTGTTCGACTACACGTGTCTTGTTACTGTTAAACTTGTCGTATTATACCAATGGTCGTATTCGTATAAACTTAACAAAACCCCAAAATACTTTGGCCATCGGTTGACCGTTACCTAGACTCCGGTCGACCGTTCGAAGACTTTTTCTTCAACCCCAGAGTGCCTGTTGTTTTTCGGTCAACCGACCAAACCTCTTTGTTCGATTGCTCATAAAACCCCATAGTGGCTGTTAGATTTCGGTCGACCGTTCCACATTTTAGTTCGACCGTTAACTTAAGAGAACTTAAGTTATAACTTAGTTGGTTCGACTGTTCTTGTTTCGGTTCAAACGTTTCCACACCTTTATGGAAATGGTGGACCGATGCACTCGTTTCGGTCGACCGAACTAGACCAGGAATGTGACCTGCACTTTCCTGTTTTGTGTTTCTTACATAATCTTTTACCACACTTTACACAACGGTTATAATTCTCTTAGAGCTTATAAATAGAGGTTTTCAACCTTATTTACACAGATCTCATACTCCTATTTGTCTCTTACATTAGAGAGAACAAACCAAACACTTAAAGCCTCCACTTCCACACTTTAGTCTCAATTCCAATCATACTCAAGTGTGCTAAAGTTAGAGAGTGGTTGAATCACTCAAGTTTGTTGTTGTCAAGAAGATTGTAAAAGTCTTGAATTGTGAGAGGAATGTCCAAACTTGTGAGGGTGTTTGGAAGGCTTGAAGTGTAAATGTTTAATCTTGGCCCAAACCTTGTTTAGACAACTCTCCCACTACTATTTGTTCTATACACTAGAGAGAAACTCCCAAGTTCTAAAATCTCATTCCTACACTCTGAGCCTAAATTCCACACCTTTGATCATAGCCAAATCATACTCAAAGTGTGCTTTAGAGTTAGAGAGCGTTGTTCCACTCATTTGTTGTTTACAAAGCAAGGATTTTGGTGAAAGCCCGAAGTGTTCCCTCTCAGGTTGTGAGATGAAGAAATCAAGCTAACGAGGGTTGTTCGCGGAGCTTGTGTTGTAAAAGTTTAATCTCAGCCCGGAACGAGATTTATAGTGAGGACGTAGGCGGAGCTCGAGGGAGATCGAGCGGAGCTTGCAAGAGATGAGGTAGGCGGGAGGCCGAACCTCTATAAAATCACATTGTCTTCATCTTGTGGTTTGCATATTTCATTCTCTACTTGCTTGTTTGTTTTAATTTCCGCTGCATCTTTGATTGAGCAAATAGAGGTTAATTAACCCTAAAATCAATTAGAACTAAGCCATTACATCGATCCTACAAAACCTACGGGGCAAATGAGTAACTTTGTTAATGTTACATTATAAATTTGAAATTAAACTTGATTAATAGAGAAAAAAACCAAGGAAAAAAATAAAATTTTACGATAAATCTTAACATAAAAATCGAGCAAAAACCACGCCTTTAACCAACAAATCGAAAAATAGAATCAAACCCATTTCTTGAAACAAATCCAAAATCCAGTCTTCAACCGAATTAACAACTACAGACCTATAAAATCCGATCCTTACCAATGAAAACCTAAAAAGACCAAAAATTTAGTTCTTCTTCTTCTCTTCAAAGCCACAAAAATCCAGAAATCTCAAAAACAAGTTAAACCCATTTCACGAAACATTACCGAAACCCCTTTTCCACCGAATCAACCCATAAAAATCCCACCTTTACCATCAAAACTCCAAAGAAAGGCCAAAGAAATGCAACTTTTGGTAGACTTGGGGAAAGGAGAGAGAAAAATCCATTAGACTTGAGTCCTGATCCACACCTATAAGATTTGGTGACAAAAGCAAGGTGAATGAACATAAGGTTGATAAAGAAACCAAAGGCATGTAGAAAATAAGTCATTAAGAAGATCTACATTGAACTTATTTGTTGAAGAAGCATTCCATTTGAAAATCCCAAGACAGAGCTTGGATGCAGAAAGAAAATGTGATTGAAAAAAGTATTTCCCCCATTTTTTTGTGTTTCAAATTCAAAATATTGACGTGTACCCGTAATTAAATTTTGCAGCAGTACAACATGATTGTACGTTTGTTGTAGTAGCTTTTTGGATGGGTGGAGAGAGAGAATCCGGGGAGAGATAAAATGTGATATCTTGGGGGAGAGAAAGTGGTATTTCAAGATACTGAGTGTGCAATCCGTAACTGACGTGGGTGACCCACATATACCCGCGTGAGAAATGGGTAGAAAACTGAGTAGCATTCTACTTTGATGTTTGCATTTCTAGTTGCCAAATTGCCAGTGATGGTCCTCCGCCATGGGCTTCTAGAGATTTTATGCACAAAAAATTGGTGTTACTCATGTCTAAAATACACCCAAGAAAGAGTGCGTAACACGATTGTTAAAAGTTCATTTCTAATTTTATTTGTCCAAATAGACAAATTTGCAAATTGAGATGCAAATCAAGCCATTTTCTCAAGTGGAAGAAAACCTTGCAATTCAAAAATAGTAAATACTAAATAGAGGCAAGAAATTTTTTAAAAACCTACTTTGTTATGAAATCCAAATTCATATGGATGATTCATCTTCTTTAACCCTCACCATTTAAGTAGATTTTATTCTTATTAACATGGTGTAATTCCATTTATTTGGTTGTAACTGCTACTACATTCTCACCTTATATATATGTTGTTATTGTACACATTTGGATATAGAAAAGAAAATACATATCTCTCTCCCCTCCCTAAACTTTTCATCTATGGTTTGTTTGTTTTGCAACACGTTATCAACACGAAGATTCTACCGCTACCGGTTAAAACTTTTGGTGTCACTCAAGCCTGAAGGTAACAAATCTATATTTTAATTCCCACGGTGACATACATAATTTCTTCCGTTTACTTGACAAAAAATATTTGTTTGATCATTAAAAAAAGAAGTTAGAAATGTGATTCCATCTTGCCCGATTAATTAAGAAATCATGTTCAATCAATTGAGGGATGTACATGTATACTCTAAAAGAATGTTATAAATAATAAGCATTTTGGAGCGGCACCGGCACATGCACACTTTTCCGATTTTCCCACAAGATATATTCTTCTTTCTGCTATTCAAAATGATCCAAGTGTGTGACTTAAATTCTTGATTGTTACTAGTTTCCTGGCATGATAGAAGGAACTTACTGCAAATTGAATATTGAAACGTTTTCCTCTTACTGCAAATTAATATATTCACTTGAAAATCATTGTGCAAATTATCATTGAGATCCTGGATCTAGATTGTTGCAGTTTTTCTTTTCTTTTTTAAGTAAAAATTGCAAATGATTGTCTTCCATTTCGAATTCACGTAAGGGTCATTCTTATATTGATTAAATTCTAATTCAGAGATCTACTTGCTATCATTGTCTGTAACACCATTTTATTTTTGAAAACTTAGGGGAATAATGTAAAGTACTACGATAAGGGATTTATTACATGGTGTCACCAAGGTCCACCTTCGTTACTTGCATTTGGTGTCATGGTTTAACATTGGTTATAATATTAAATTTTTCATAAGAAAATATTTGATCAAGTTTATTACTGTCTTTATCTATTTTGGTGGTTCACATCTGATTGTAGTTACTTACATGGCAAACCTTATCAAGCTTGGATTTGCTATCCTTGATAGTTTGGGATTTTTTTTTATCTCCCTTGGATCCTCGAGGCTGAGAATCAACTCACGGCAAACAATCTTGGAGAAACAATCAAAGAAGCTTATGAGGTCTCCCCGCAGGAGTGTGCCAAAGTAATGATTTTTTTCTGACATCACATTGTTGGAAAAACACGTTACTGTAGGATTTCGTGCCTCTATGTATGTATATATTTTAAAAAAATTATATATGCATACAAGATCGATTTCCATATTTTCGACGATTTCATGTACATTATTTTATATTTATTCTAATATCATATAATCTACATATATATTAAAATAAATAGAAGATGATCATACCCAAAGATTTTCTAAAACTTTTATGAATATCCAGAGTTACGTTGCTCGTTGAATCATCCGTCAATTCGCCTCAAAGTGTTCACAAACTCTGAACAAGATTAGAGAGAAATGAGTTAGTCAATCAATCTCTAAATTAAGGTTAGAATCTAGCTAATAACCTCTCTAATGCTCCTGAAAATTTAATCTCAAATTTTTTGAATAATTAAGAGAATTTTCGGATGGATTAATGGAGTGGTTAGGAAGAGAGAATTTTTGCATTAGTATTAACAATGAATGAAGGATGAAACTATTTATAAAATTTTCTCTAACTCATATCATGTGCAAACCACATCATATGCAAACCACTTACACATGATTTTTTGTTTACATCCCCACTAAACCACATCGTGTGCAAACCACTTACACATGCACTCTTGTTTACATCTCAATTAAACCACATCATGTGCAAACTACTTTGCACATTATCTCTTGTTTATTTTGTCACATCATCATCCCATAACTACCTTTGACCAAGGTGGATTAAATCCAACAATTTTTCACTGTTTTTGACTCTACCAGATTTTGGATTAATATCCAATAAAATTTGGACTTTGGGGTTTTAGCAAATTCATATGTTATAATGTTGTATATCACATTATATCATATAATATATTATCATATATAATGTCAAAATATTATACCCCATAATATATATACATCTCATACGAATTTATTTATTATTCTAACCATGTCGTTTTTACGACATATTGATTTTATTATTTTACCACATGTATATTATTTCATAACACATGAAACTTAATACATCATATAAAATATAAAATCATATTTATTGTTTCCTTGTTTTATGGTGTGACCTAAACGATGATCTAAGTTATGTTGACAATGATATAAAACACATTATATCATAAACTATAAACGGTATCTAGTTACATATTATAGTTATTCAAATAATAAAGATGTTTTGCTCACTCGAATTAAACACGACCCCACTTAGTGATATGTAAAATATAACTTGTGTTTATCCCTTGCCTCATGATATTAACAATATTATACAAAGTAGAAATGTGTCACCTTTGTATTATATATTCATTTTTTGATCTCTTAAACTAATTATAAATATGTAACTTAACACAAGTCACATTGTGCACACTATAATTTCACTTTATCAAAAGACCTACTAATATCATTACTCAAGTAAAGAGAGACAATGATGATCCTTTGATGAACTATCTTTTCCAGCATAAGTCATACTTAACCAACTATTGTTTTTATCACTATACTCAATGACAACTTTTGACAATAATCAAATTAAACACTTCATATGTGAAAAGGCATAAGTCTTATATCTTAGGATTCAAGACACAATGAAAATATTAATGACACATAACACAATTCCATAATGTTTCACTTACTAGGTCTATTCAATATATAAAAGTAATTGTTTTTCTCTTTTATATATTCGTGTCGTCAAATATTTGTAAAACTACAATAATCGATAACCAACACGGCAATCTTATCTCGGTAATTAATGTTTTATGTCAATTGCCATGATTGTGAATAACTTTTGATTTATATAAACCATTATCTTTTAGAGCTCTACTAGTTAAGTATCAAGAGTCTATTCCTCAATACTTCTAAAATCGAATACATTAATCAAGGAACAAAATGTTTGCACATCCAATTCATAATAATTGACACATAAAAGTAAAACTTTTAGAACACATTCCCTTCAATTACAACGTCGATATATCACGTCAAGTGTTTTGAAACGGACGTTAAACACGTTTATCACGTCGGTTTAAGCAAAACCGATATGACATGCACGTATCACGTCGGTTAAACAAAAACCGACGTGATATATGCATATTTCACATCGGTTTTACAAACACCGACTTGTTTTATAAGATATATCACGTCGGTGTTTGAAACCCGACGTGATATGTAGGTGACAAAATATTGTCGCGTCGGATTTCATATAACCAACATGTTTTGTTTACGTGATATGTGTGGTTTGACACGTCGGTTTGCTTAAAACCGACATGGTTGTTCAATTTTTTATATATATGCTACACATGTTGTCTTCCTCACCCACTCTCTCCCACACACATTTCTTGTTTCCTCCGCCCCACCCCGAGCCGCAACCGCCTCCGCCCCGCCCCGGCGAGCAGGTATTTCCTCTCCTTCCTCCTCGCCATCCCGCCCCCTCCCTCCTCCATGTCTCTCTCGCGATTTCGATGTGAGGTCGGAGGAAGTGAGAGATCGAGAGTTTGAGTTGGAGAAGGTATGGTATGATGATCCTTGGTTTGGGGTTTAGATTGTGGGTTTTTGGTGGTTTGTTGGTGATTTGGCCTGGGCTTTTGGGGTTTGATGTTGGGATTGTTGATTGAGGAGGTTGGCGTTGTATTTAGGGTAAAAGTGGGTTTTTGTTCGTCTATTGTGCTTTAGGCCTTTTTGAACTTGTGTTGTGGTTTTGTTCCGCTGTTTTAAGATCTAAGGTGGTATTTGGAATGGAATGGTTTTTCTTCTTCTTTTTGTTATATTTTACCGATTTGTTGTGGAAGTTCTGGACTTTTAAACTTTGGGATATTTTTTTTGCTACGTGTTTTGACTTATTTTCTCACGAGAAAATCCCCAAATTTTGTTTTGTGAAGTTGTAGATGCTTAGATGTGATTTAGGGAGGTAATAGGTAAGGATTATAAATTTATAATGGATTGGGCTCCTATTCATGTTTGGGCAACTCAGGGACGAGTTCGGGAAGATCTTGGATTGGTTCAAACCCAAATCTCTCGGAAAGGTCTGAGCTTGATATGGTTTTCCTCTATATTTTGGTTTGTGTGTTTTTTTGGTTTTGATTGGGTTATCAGATGTTGGTTTTATTGTGACAGGAGAAAGGTTATGCGCCAATTTGCTTCGGACTTAGAGGATTTCTACACGTGAAGGTTGTATCTTCTCTTTCAGGTATTGTCGTGACTTGATACGTTTGTTACTGAATTGTTAAACATCGTCTCAAAATTACTTAAATCGTCTCTTGAAATAACCAAATTGTCATTCTTTCATTTCTACTGCTATAACGCGACATTTTACCCTCCTATCACACATCTCTCTTCATCTTCCTCTTATAACCATAAAAAATAATGTTTTGGAGGTCAGTAATGAGCCAACGGACGCCCCAGTGTACTCGAATCTGGTAAAAAATCTAACATCTTTTTAATAAAAAAATAAAATAAAAAAATAAAAAATTACGGGCGTCCGACGGAGCCGCCCTACGTAGGAGGGGGGCGTTTTATCCAGACGCCTCCCCCATGGGGAGGCGTTTTACCTAGACGTCCTGCCCATGAGACGAGCGTCTGTGTAAGACGCCTCCCCCATGGGGGAGGCGTCTTAGACAGACGCCTCTATCCTACGCGGGGCGGTTTCGTCGGACGCCCGTGATTTTTTATTTTTATTTTTATTATTTTTAAAAGATAATTGATTATAAATTTAGATAATTGTTAAATTAATTAATAAGTTAATAATTACTATATTCGGATGACCGATACCCATTCGGTACACTGAAAATTCAAAAATTTTCAGATCCAACAATTTCAAAATCCAAAAAATTTCCAGGGGGCGCTGCCCCCTTGCCACCTCACTGGCGAGGTGGAATGCCGCTCGCTCACCGGGGAGCGAGACCCCCGACCGACCTGTCGAGGTGGTATTTGTAAGTCAGGATGTTTTACCGTCGGGGGATTTTGGATCTTAAAAAATGTTGGATCTGGAAATTATTTGAATCTTCATCACTTGCAAAAAAACTCATTGTAATCCGACCGGTTACCACTAAAAACTTGCAAAGAAACGTCAAATAATTTGAGATAACACACTGTATAATTTTAATTTGACAAAAAAATTAAAAAAAAACGGGACGTCTGGCTAAGACGCCTCCACCATGGTACAGGCGTCTTAGCCAGACGCCCGAGTCGGAAAAAAAAAATCCGCATCCGTTACTTCGCCTGATCTAGGTGGTTCGTCAGACATTTTCGTGGTGTTGGTACTAGGAATGTTAGTAAAACTGAGTCAAAAATCTTGTTTAAAGACACAGGACGATATGAGTATTAAATATATTATTAAGGTCAATTTGGTAATTTCAAGGGACGATTTAAGTAGTTTTGGGGCGACGTTTAGTAGTTCCCGTTTGTTATCATGAGTTTGATAATTTGTGTCTTCTTTTGTCACTGTGGTTTTCAGCGTTTGCTAGTTATTGGGTTTGTTGGTGGTGTTTAAGGTTGAAGGAATTAGCTGAAATTTAGATGTTTAATGAATGTCTAACTAAACCGACTAAGATTTGGAGTGTAGAAATCAGATTGCTATTGCTTTTTTGTAGATTTTCAGTAGTAAACATGGTATTGAAGATTATCTTCCATGAGATGGCAACAAGACTCTACAGTAAACTCTTACAATTGCCTTTCTTGTTTAGTAAATAGTAGAGGTAGAAACTGGTTCTTCATATTAACTATTTTGTTGTTTACATGTGATATTATTTTGAAGTTTAAAAAAGAATCCTTAAAGAGCATGAGATTGAAATGCATACATCTTGCATATAAATTTATAATCATTACCTCTTACCTTATATTATTTTAAACTTGATTTCGTGTTCCAACAGATAAGAAAACTAACGTCCTCAACACAGCGGAAAATTTTAAAATTTAAAACAGACAATCAAGTGAGGACATTACGAAAGAACATACACACACAGGTACACCAACATATAATATATATATGTGATCAAGTTTACAAAAGAATGTGATTACATCAAAAGCTCATAAACATAAAATGTACACGTGTAATCACAACCACCTCAAAAAAGAAGGAAAGCAGGATCCGGTCCCGAACGACCCCTCCACAGTCACCACCCGGCTATCGCCGCTCTCGACCTGAAAGCAGACATGAAACATGTCTGAGTTTCCAAAAGGAAACCCTGTATGCCTTACCCTAACACATATATGAACAGAAAAGAAACATGCAATGCACCAAAGATATCACAACCGATACAACCGCTAAGTTCCCGGGACCTCTCTCCCGGCCATAGCCAAACAACAACCCGGGTCTCAAGGGTCCTCTCACCCCAACCCCACCAACACTCGTGCACACAAGGCACCGTCGGTCCAAATCACGGCCAAACAACCCCCTTCTTGCCTCAGTGTTACCGGAGTCACGGTTTTGCATCAATTGTCGGAGCCACGACGACAAATAGTACATGCCTCATTCGCCGGAGCCACGACTTTGCCTCAATTGCCGGAGCCACGACGACAGTTATCACAATCCCCTTCTACGTGTCACTACTGATCGCTATAGGGTCGGTCTGTCCGTCCGTCGCCCCAAAAGGGCCGGTGAACCCGTTGCCTTCTAGCCAATCAATAACAACACCAACACACCAAAACTGTGTAAAACGGTCGAACAAAATCCGTCTTTCGGTCGACCGATCCTCACCCAGAGAACTGACCCAACCGAAATACCCGCCAATCGGTCGAACGGCAAAGGGGGCCCGGTCGACCGAAAAACACCAGTAAGAAATTCATTTTCGCAAACCATGATCAAACGGTCAGACGACCCAAGACTTCCGGTCGACCGAAAAGCACCAGTAAAACTCACCAACAGTCCACACTACACGGTCGACCGAAACCACACTTCCGGTCGACCGACCATTAAGTAAACTTAAGTCGTCGGTCGAACGAGTCAAACAGGCGGTCGACCGTTTAGATGGTCAACGCCCCAACCGACATACAACAATACTTTCGGTCGACCGGCAAAGGGGTCCCGTTCGACCGAAAATACCCAGAGCGTCCTTCTCTTGCTAAAATTGCACAACCGGTCGACCGCCCAAAGGGCATCGTTCGACCGGTGCGAGGAATTCGCCCAGAATACACTATAACCGGTCGACCGAACCCAGAACACCGGTCGACCGATTTTAGTGCAGAAGCTGCTGTGCAGGTCCGACGAGCCAAAACGGCCTACCGTCGACTGCTCCCACCCCCACACTAATAATAGGTGAGCGTAAAAGCAAGTTTGACATACCTTAAGGCTTGAAGAAGCCTTAGAAGAAACAACGACGAGCGTTCCACGAAAAAGCTCAAACTCCGGCGACCTTCCGATCAACTCGACGCGGCAACAACCCGAGCTCCTCTGGCGACCCCAACTCCATGCACGACGCCGACTCTTCACTTGCTGTCGAGGGAGACGAGTAGAGAGAGATGAGATCGCGAGAGAGAGAGAGAGTGAGAGAGTGAGTAAAAGGAGAGAAAAATCACCTTTAAATACCAAACTCCTCACTTCATCTCAGCCGTCCATCTCAAACTTTCACTAATCCACCCCTAAACACCATTAAAACATAAGCAAGGGTTAGGATCTAACAAAAACCATACACCACCACCGAACAACGCGAAAGGTGGACTGATGAGGAACATAACAAGTTTCTCGAAGCTATAAAGCTCTATGGCCGGTCCTGGCGACATATTGAAGGTAATTTTTCTTAAAAGAAAGACATGTCTCTTAGTTTTTGTTGCTTCTGGCTTCAATTTATTCATGGTTCCAAGACCTCTGTTCAAATTAGAAGCCACGCTCAAAAGTTTTTCTCCAAGGTTGACTAATTACTATTCATCTAAAATCCTCTTTCATCCATGGGTGGTCTTACTTAACACTTAAATCAGCACCATCTGTATCACAATTATTTATTTAATATGTTCGTAAGAGTTTCCATGAGTGTGGTTTCCTAGATTAACCCAATAACAATTTTTACATCATCTCTTTGTTAAATAACTTTTACAAAACCTTTTTTCACTTGTTCTTTGTAGAATATCTTACTGTGTTATCCCCCTCAATTGCTGGTTTAAAATAAAACTAATATTAATATGCACTTCAGAGGGGAAAAAAATTGATGACGGACTCAGCGAGAAGTGCGCTAACACCCAACTTATGTACATTTATTTTTTAAGATCTAACATCATGCAGTTATCATTTGGAAAATTAGTAGAGGTGTTTCAATTGCTTGTCTTGTGCTGGTTCCTGTGGATATTGTTATCGACCACTCGGTGCAACCTGTATGGAGCTTGAGTTCCAACGTAACAAGGAAAGATTTGGGTTTCTGAAGTGGGGATCCAGTGCCTTTGACAACATGCTTGTTGTTCCTCCTAGGTCTGGAATTGTTCATAAGGTAATAAGTGTAGATATACAACATGCTTGTTGTTCCTCCTGGGTCTAGAATTGTCTTTTTAGTCAACTAAACTTGAACGAGTTTGCATATGTAACAAAAGTCGGGTTGGACTACATTGGTTGAATCATCAATTGCGTTCTTAGTCCAAGTAATAAAAGTTCTGATCACGTGATTTTTTAACTAACTTTTGATGTGCTTGAAATGATAGTCTTATTGTGTTATTGTAATAGAAGTTGTGTAATTGTGTTTGAGAATGCAATTATTGCAGGAAAAATTATTAGAACAATTGCATTTAAATATATTTTTTGTAAAACAACGAGATATTACGTCGGTTATCCGAAAACCAACGTGAAATATACAAGATATTACGTCTGTTATCTGATAACCGTCGGTTTTCCGAAACCCGACGTAGTATCTTGTATATTTCACGTTGTTTTTCGGATAACCGACGTGATATCTCTCCCATGATTACGTGGAATATCCAACATTAAACGTCAGTTTTCCGACCGACGTGGTATCATTTACACTATTACGTCTCCCAATTACGACGTCGGTAAATTTGAACAGTAAAACCGACGTGATATGGTCAAAAAATCGACGTAAAAACCTTATTTTCCAGCAGTTTCACCTTCACGAGGGCCTAAAAGTTGAATATTTAACGGTGAAAGATCCGTTAGGGTGCGTTTGGATGCGTCGCTCGTACATGGAATTTCAAATTCTATGGAATTTCAAAATGCATCATTTGTAAATACCATGTTTGGTAGATTGGAGATTAGAATTTGTAAATTCCAAGTGGAATTTTGAAATTTCCACATCTATACAAAAATGACAAAACAAAATTCCACAAATTTAGGTGGAATTTACAAATCCTCAACACCAAATTCCACCCTAAATCTAACACAAAACCCCAACACCTCATCTCCACCTCTACCCATCCCTGTCGTCCTCGCCACCGCTGTCCCTGTCGTCACCATCGTCGAGGTCCTCAGGTAGGTTTCTCCCATTCTTTCTCCCCTTTTCTTAATTAGGGCATCAACTCCCCCCACTTTTGTTTGGGAGTCGAACCCAAACCTTCGATTTCAGATTTTGTGGTTCTGAAATGTGAATTTTAGGTGTTTGTGGTTAGTGGTGCTGTTATTTGGAGTTCGATTCGTGATTTGTGGTTTTTTGTGGTTGGAATTTGGGGGGTTTTGAGGTTTTGGTTTTGAGATTGGGATTGTTGGTTTTTGGAGGTCGAACACCTCCAAACCTGTTTTGGCGTTCGGGGATCCTCTATCCTGTCACATGATTACACTGGAGAAACGACTGGGTACCATTACACTGCCAGATTGTATCTGCTAATTGGTATTCGAGAAACAAATTTTGTTATCTACAAGCCTTTTAGAGTTGACTGACCAGTCATCTCACTGTATCTATACATTTGGATGAGTGCTGGAAAATCCATTGTTTCGAAGATTAACTTTGATCCTAAAACACTGCGTAGTCGTTGGCCTTATGTAGCAAAACTGTAGTTTTACTATCATTACCTTGTTCATATGACTTGGCATTCATGGAAGAACTAATGATATTTCAATCACAAGTAGGCCTGCTTCATTCTTGAGCTGAAAACCCCTTGGAGTTCTGAAATAACTAGGAATCACAGGAGTTAGTTGTAGCAGAGTGTGAACGTTTTTTAAGGTCTGGTTTTGGTTTCTATCAATTTGGCAGATGTAACTTCTAGGTGAAAAATTAAGAAGAAACAAGAGATGAATGTCCGTGTCATTTTGGAAGAATTACGGATTGTATGTGAATTTATTATGTGCATTTTCCATGTGTATGATTGGAGAATATGCATTGTTTGTTTGGTTGTTTGTTTATATAGTTTTTATCATTAGTTTTGCTTATATAGTATGATTACATGGATGTTAATATTATCTTTTATACGTTATTTGTATAGCATGCCTAAAATGGATAACATACTCGCACGTTTACGTCGGAAACGTGTTGTTGAAGAAGAAGAACAAAAGAAGAAGATGAAAGTGGTTGTTAGTATAGTTTCTACTATTTGCACTTTAGTGGCTACAAAAAATAATCATGGTTATTTGCCAAAGGAACCATCAAGAGATTGGGATTCCGAGAGACGTTGTTATTTAAATCAACTCTACAGTGGAAAAGAAATTGACTGTGTTGAACAATTACGTGTTAGTAAACAAGGTTTTCTGAACTTGTGTAAGACTCTTCAAGAAGTAGGTGGACTTATTCATACAAATCATATGAGTCTTGAAGAAGTCGTGGCAATGTTTCTTCATATCCTGGCACACAATTTAAAATATAGAGTAATCAAGTTTCACTTTCATCGATCAATAGAAACCATAAGTAGACACTTCAAAAAGGTGTTGCTTGCAGTTCTGAGAATAAGTAGTGATTATTTGAAAACACATGATTATGCCATCAACGGACCCGACAACGAGAAATGGAAGTGGTTTGAGGTATCTACCAATTGAATTAAGTATTTAATTATTCCTTTGTCACTTTTGAATTAAATTTTTGTATCATTGAATTTTTAGAATTCTCTTGGCGCATTAGATGGAACACATATTCCTGTTACAGTTCCAGTAGATATGCAATCAAGATATAGAAACAGAAAAGGCATAATTTCTACAAATGTCTTGGGAGCATGTTCTCCAAATTTGCAATTCAATTACGTATTGCCTGGGTGGGAGGGGTCATCTTCTGATTCACGAGTTCTACGTGATGCTTTACGAAGAAGTGATCACCTTCAAGTTCCATCCGGTAAACTTAATATTATGATAAAGTATACATTTTATTGAATAATATAAGTCTAAATGCTTTTTATCTTAGGAAAATATTACCTTGTGGATGCGGGATATACCAATGGATCAGGTTTTTTAGCTCCATATCGAGGTACTAGATATCATCTCAATGAGTGGATTGGAAATGTTCCTCGAAATTCTAAGGAGTTATTTAATCTTCGTCACTCAAGTGCAAGAAACGCAATTGAAAGAACATTTGGATTGTTAAAGAAAAGATGGGCTATATTACGAACACCTTCTTTTTTTGATATCAAAACTCAAGTATGAATTATTAATGCTTGTTGTGTACTTCACAATTTTATCAAAAGAGAGCAACTTTCGGATCCGGTACTACAAAATCATGATTCTCAACTTCTAGCTACAGTTGATCATGAAATTTCAAGCGTGGGGCTTCTTGAAGAGAACGTAAGCAATGAAGAAGATAATTTTATGACAATTCAAGTTACAAATGAGTGGACTTCACGTCGAGATGAGTTAGCTATGAAATGGTTTGAAGACTATCAAGCACATCGTGTTATCTTTTAATTTTTGTATTCGTTTATAGTTGTTCACTTTGTTGTGTAATATGAATGTTACATTTTTTGATGTTAAATATGATATCACCTTTTGTTTTGAATCTTTCTTTATTGTGTAATTGTATATTTTTATAACATGTTATTAAGTTATCGAATAGTGATGGATTCGAACAAGGGAAAGTCAAAAAAGGGAAAACAAAAGCAAGTGGAAAATGATGATGGTGATGACAAATGTTATTTTAAATGGGACATCCAAATGGAACAAGCTTTAGCGAATATTCTTAGAGATGAGCGAAGTTTGGGAAATAAAGGAGATGGTGGTTGGAAAGGAGCGGCATTTAATAGAGCATCATCAATACTAAGTGCAACATTCAATAAGGAAGTTAGTGCCAACAACGTGAGAAATTGTGTAAAGACTTGGAAGAAACATTATGGTATTGTGAGTGACATTTTGTCTCAAAGCGGATTTAGTTGGGATGCAACGAAGAAAATGATAACAACTGATGATGAAGGTTCATGGCTTGAATACCTAAAGGTAGAAATGCATTCATTTTATATGGTTTATGCCTTACGCAATCACATTTTCTCATATTATTAACTTTATTGTTGAATTTGTTTATCTTAACAGTCACATGCAGATGCCAAAAAGTTTCGATGGAAAGTGATACCAAACTGGGATGACATTGTGGATATATGTGCCAAAGATAGAGCTACAGGTGAAGGTGGCGAAACCGCAAAAGAGGGTGTTGAAACATCAAGTTGGAATGATGTGGTTGATGTGAACCAATTTAGTGGAGTACAAGAGAATGAAAATATCGGAGTTGAAAAGGCGAATGAGATATCATCTTCTTCTACTTCATGCAAAAGGAAGAAAGACCAAGCTTTGAGCAATGTTGCTGAGAAAAAAGGAAAAAAATTGCTTGCTACAGCGGTATTTAAGGTGGCTTCTACACTTGAAGAGTTCCTAAAAGCTAACACATCGAACGTAGATGCACATGATGTCTATGAGCAGGTTTATGCTGTGGAAGACTTGACTGAGGAACAACGCTTGAAGGCTTGTGTTTGGTTTATGGAAAACGAAAAGCAACTACGACTTCTGAAGGAGCTTCCGATTGAGAAAAAGAAGAATTTTATATTGATGTTGATTTAGATTTGTCATCCTTTTCTGGTTTCCATATGATTTTCAGGGGCAATTTCAGTCTTAAATGTTAGAACAATTTCAGGTTTCATGTTTTACTATTTGTTTGCTACTCAAAATGTCTCATGATTCTACTATTTGTTTGTTATAATCCCAGGTACCAGGTTCTACTATTTGTTTGTTATTTTATTTTGATGTGTTTATTTCGTTATCATATTATTATTAAGGTAGGTTGATATAAAAAATTATCTAACGGTTTAGTGAATCTTGCATATAATCATGGATGATGTTTTGATAATCAAACTTTTTTTTATTATGTATGCATGCGACCTGTCATGTCTGTGTAATGTTGATTTTAACATATACATAGAATTTGAAAATTCCAAAGTTCTTCCAAACAAAACAAAATCAAATCCTAGGATTTGTAAATGTCGTCATTTGAAAATGACATACTTACCCAAACAAGGTGAAAATAAACGACGTCATTTAGAAATTCTGGAATTTACAAATTTCGTCGTTTCAAAGTTCAATGGAATTTGCAAATGACGCATCCAAACGCACCCTTAGAATTAGGGTTGTGCAAAACCTGGTCCGGACCAGAACCAACCGGTCAGGGTTCCGGTCCGGACATTTCTGAAAATTTGGTTCCGGTCTGGTCTGGTTTTTGTTTTTTTAATTTTTAAGGGAAAAATCCGATCCTGGACCGCACCGAATCCAATCGGTCTGGTCTGAACCAATCTGGTCCGGTCTTCGGTCCGGACCCTGGAAAAAAAATCCGATATGGTCCGGTCCGGACAGGATGCACGTCCCTAGTTAGAACTATGGTAAAATTTGAAAGAAATGTATGACCACCAAAAACAAGTGATTCTCCCAAAAGGTCGCTATGAATGGATACTTTTGAGATTATAAGATTTTAAATCTGTAAGTGAGTATTATTCCGCAATGTTTCGGATCACATCTGAACTCAAATTATGTGGAGAAACAATTACAAAAAATTATATGTTAGAGAAAACATTATCTACATTTCATGCCTCGAATATGCTCCTACAACAGTAATATTGAGAGTGTGGTTTTAAGTAATATTCCAAACTAATATCATGCATTCTAGTTGTTGAGCAAAATATTGAACTCTTGATGAAAAATCATCAGTCTCGACCCACTGGATTTGTTCCATTCCCCGAAGTGAATGAGGCTAATCATAAACGTAAACATGAGTCATTCCCTGAAGCGAATGCGACATCATTTTACCACAAACGTGGACGTGGATGTGGAAATGGATGTAGGCAACACCAAGGGCGTGGTTGTGGTCATAATAATCGTGGTGGTCATGATTTCAAAGCAAATAATAATGGGAGAAATGCTAAATGAAATGGAATGCAACATCCTCCAAAGAAATCTGAAAATGTTTGCATCAAATGTGGCATGACAAATCATTGGTCGCGTATATGTCGGACGCCCAAACATTTTGTTGGGCTTTATCAAGCATCACTCAAGAAGAAAGAAAGTGCTGAAATGAACTTTATTGAGAATAATCAACATGAAATGCTCATGGATACACACTTGGAAGTTTCTGATTTTCTTCTAAATGATGAAAATACCGAAACTTTTGTCAATGATGGAAATGTCCATCTAAATGCTTAGTTTTGTTCTTCGTGGACTTCTGTGGTGTTTTATTTTCCGATAAATGTAACACTCGAGTTTTTGTCTTTCAAATTTGAAATAATATAAGCACCTCTGTTTTTCCCTGAAAATAATAATATATATAGATGTGATCATTACTTTATTTTATTTATTTACTTATTTTAGGACCAGGATATGGTTGATACTATCATGAATGATGGAGATCAATGTCTGGTAGACAGTGGAACAACAAATACCATTTTAAAAGGCATAAAATACTTTTCTGAGTTGCATTTTGCCAAGACAATTGTCAACACAATTTCTGGGACTAGTCATTTGATTGAAGGCTTTGGAAGGGCTTGTATCTTGTTACCAAATGGGCAAAATTGCTAATAAAAGATGCCTTAAATTCTAGTAGATCCAGAAGAAATCTACTAAGCTTTAAAGATATACGTTACAATGATTATCACCTTAGGACTATGAATAAAAAATAATGTTGAGTATCTTAATATTGTTTCCATTGTCAATGGTCACATAATCATTTTGGAGACAATGCGAGCTCTCTCTTCCGGATTAAACTGTACACATACAAATCCGATGGAATCCAATATGGTCACTAACCTGAAGTTAGTTGATTCAATAAATTATAAACTTTGGCATGATAGACTGGGACATCCAGGTAATATAATGATGCAAAATATTGTTGAAAATTCACATGGTCATCTTTTTGTTGGCTTTTTGGCCTTAATCTATGTTTTGATGATTTAATTAACCTAATCTTAATTATGATGATGTAGAGTAGCACACATATTGCATTGCATGTATATTGTATTGTGCTAACCTCTACAGGTGATCAAGACTCAAGAAAGAAGGAAATGAAGTCAAGACATGTAATTAAAGCTAAATCGAAGACATGTAATGTTGATTTATTTTGAGTCTTAGGAACATGTGTAAATTGAGCATACAAGAGTTAAAAACCAATCACATACACAATAGGTTCCCTATAGAAGTCACACACGAAATTTCACATTATTTGGACTTCAATAGATCACCCAAACTTAGACCGGAAAAACACAAAACCTGAACCCTAACTGTCTGCCCACATTCGGTCGACCGCAACATGCCGTTCGGTCGACCGGATGATCAAGTAATCCAATTTGTGTTTTCCTGCCTAGTTTCGGTCGACCGCACCATATCTTTCGGTCGACCGTTTGAACTTACTGTTCCGACCGTTATTCTTGTCGTATATGCCCAACGGTCGTATTCGTATTAAAACTATATACACCTCCATATACTTAACCAAACGGTCGAACCATGTGCCAAGTTCGGTCGACCGTTTAACCTTGTCAAGAATTCCCTGCTATCGGTCGATACGATTTCGTTCGACCGATCCAGTTTTCCCTCTACCGAAACGCTTATTCGGTCGACCGGTAACCCTGTTCGGTCGACCGTTTTCTTAATAGACTTAAGTGTTCGGTCGACCGTATCCTTATCAAACCCAAGCGTTCGGTCGACCGTTCCACTTTTCGGTCGACCGTTTCTGGACAGATTTGCAGCCCGAATTTTCTGCTTTGTGTGCTTTGCACAAAATCCAATCAAATCTTGTCCCAACGGATCTATTCTCTCTAATGCTTATAAATAGAGTTGTAAAACACATTTTAACACAACTCTCCCACTACAAACTTGTCCCAATCTTTAGAGAGAATTCCAAACACTCAAAGCTACAAACCTTCCACACTTAGTGATCATTTTTTCATCTTACTCAAGTGTGCTCAAAGTTTAGAGAGTGTTGTTCCACTCAAGGTTACAATTGTTGTAAAAGGAAGCAAGGACTTCGGTGAAAGCCCGAAGTGTCCCTCTCGGATTGTGAGAGGAAGATTTCAAGCAAGCGAGGGTTGTTCGCGTTGCTTGTGGTGTAAAGGCGTTCTCTCCCGGCCCGGAACGGGGAGTGGATAGTGAAGTCGTAGGCGGAGCTCGGTGATCCGAGCGGAGCTTGCAAGAGAGGATTAGGACCCGGGTGGGGTGCCGAACCTCTATAAAAACGTCGAGTCGATTTGTGGTTTGCATTTTCCTACACTTGCTTGTTTTGTTTTTAATTTCCGCTGCGCATATCGATTGCTTAAACAAGTAGGTGATTAGATTAAAAAGTGATTAGTGGACCCATAACCCACACGATCCTACATTTGGTATCAGAGCCTTGTTAGCTAAATTCTCATACTTAATCGTATTATTTAGCATGGCTTCTACATCATCTAATCACATAGAAGGATTATGCACCACTAGACCTCCATTGCTTAATGGGTCAAACTATGATTATTGGAAAAATAGGATGAAAATCTTTTTAATCTCAAATGACCTTAAGTATTGGATGTTTCTCCAAAATCCATACACACCACCAAATGAAGATGAATTAGATTCACTCACTAGGCCCAAAATGAAAGAAATTGAGATGAACTCAAAGATAATGAACATTCTATATTGTGGGCTAAATGAGGGTGAATACAATAGAATTAGGGGTTGTATTAGTGCATATGAAATATGGCATAGATTGCAAATGCATCATGAGGGGGATAGCAAAACTAAGGAAACCCGCATTAGTCTCCTCATGCATAAATATGAGATTTTTTCTATGCATATCGGTGAGAACATAAGCGAAATGAACACTCGCTTCACCGATATCACTAACTCTCTTTTGGTTCTTGGAAGAAGATTAAATGAAGGAGAGATGACAAGGAAATTCCTCCGGTCGTTAAGCCACGATTGGGAAGATAAAGTGGTTGCAATTGAAGAAGCACACGATCTTTCCCAACTCAAAATGGAGGAATTAATTGGAAACTTGATGGCTTATGAACTTCAAATCAATCATCCGAAGGAGAAGGAAGCCACCAAGAAGATATCCACCTTGGCATTACATGCAAACCTTGATGAGCCAAGGAGAGTGGAAGAAGAGGACATTGAGGTCTTGGCCAAAGACTTCTTCAAATACCTCAAGAGAGATAAGGGAGAAAAGAATGAAAGAAGAGGTAGAAGAAGTGAGAAAAGAGAAAAAGAAAAAGAGAGGGAGGAGAGTGAAAATGAGAGGAGAGAAGGGGAGAAGAAAAAGGAGAGAAGGGAGAGGAGAAAAGAAAAGGAGAAAAGTAAGAGAAAAGAGAAGAGGTTGGAAGCTCACAAGGCTACTTGGGACGATTCATCGTCTTCATCGTCATCCAAATCAACCACACCTTCATCAACAAAGGAATATGCACATATGTGCTACATGGCAATTCAAGATAAAGGAAGTGAGGTATCCTCTAACTCTTACTCTAGTAGATCACATTCTTGCTCATCTAAATCATATGCTAGTGATAGTTCATGTTCTAAAGAAGAAACTTATTCTTATGATGAACTTCAAAATGCATTCCATGATTTAGTTAAACAATATGAGATCATATGTGATAAAAACAAGAATGCTAGAAAGTTAATCAAAGATCTCCAAAGCCAAATTGATACATGCATAAATGAGAAGAATGAGGTGATTGCTAAATTTGAAAAGAATGCATCAAATCTTGATAAATTAAGAGCAACACCTATAGATTGTGATCAACTAAATCTTCAAGCTTCTAACTTGCAATTAAGAAAAGATTTAGAAAGATTCACTAATGGAACTCATATGCTTAACATGCTATTAGGTAGTCAAAGGCAATCTTTGCAAAAACATGGTTTAGGTTACAATTTTAAATTGAAAAACCATGTATCTCACACTACTCTAAATGGTAAGCATATGTTCATTAACCATAGTTCCTCAAGTGTGTGGGCACCCAAAACCAAAATGGTTTGGATCCCAAAAGCTAATGTTCAAGGACCCAAAGTTGTTTGGGTACCCAAATCTACTCTTGTAGGAGCTTGAGGAGGAGATTGGTGGTGACCGGGTGAGCCAAAACGTCAAATTCGAATCCGGTTGCATCACCAAGTCAAGATTGGAGCTAATCAAATTCAAGTTTGGTATAAAATTTCTATCTTTGAATCTTCTGAAAAATTAGCTCTAATCCAGTTTATGTGCTTAAATGTCATACATTTATAGTTTAATTCATTGCAAATCATATACCCTATTCATTGCAAATCATTTATCACATCCATTGATTTTAAATGTCAATTCTAAATGGATGTTAGAATAAGGCTTAAGAAGAAACTTAATTAAACTTAAATTTCATCATACTCATTGTTTCAATTTAGCCTTATTAATAGGGGGAGCTTAAATGTTATATCTTTTATTAGAGTAATGAAGTGCAAAATTTAGGGGGAGCAACTTCATTACAAGACATCCAAATTCTATGCTTAAAGTCTTAAATAATTATTATTTTTGATGGATGTCAAAGGGGGAGAGATAATTAAGGGGGTAACTTGGAATTTGGCATAAAATTGATCAAAAACTATGCACATCCATAGGGGGAGCATTAATATGCATAGTTTACATATACAAATTCCATGTATTTAGATAGAATTAAGATATAGGTTGCCATCATCAAAAAGGGGGAGATTGTTGGCTTTTTGGCCTTAATCTATGTTTTGATGATTTAATTAACCTAATCTTAATTATGATGATGTAGAGTAGCACACATATTGCATTGCATGTATATTGTATTGTGCTAACCTCTACAGGTGATCAAGACTCAAGAAAGAAGGAAATGAAGTCAAGACATGTAATTAAAGCTAAATTGAAGACATGTAATGTTGATTTATTTTGAGTCTTAGGAACATGTGTAAATTGAGCATACAAGAGTTAAAAACCAATCACATACACAATAGGTTCCCTATAGAAGTCACACACGAAATTTCACATTATTTGGACTTCAATAGATTACCCAAACTTAGACCGGAAAAACACAAAACCTGAACCCTAACTGTCTGCCCACATTCGGTCGACCGCAACATGCCGTTCGGTCGACCGGATGATCAAGTAATCCAATTTGTGTTTTCCTGCCTAGTTTCGGTCGACCGCACCATATCTTTCGGTCGACCGTTTGAACTTACTGTTCCGACCGTTATTCTTGTCGTATATGCCCAACGGTCGTATTCGTATTAAAACTATATACACCTCCATATACTTAACCAAACGGTCGAACCATGTGCCAAGTTCGGTCGACCGTTTAACCTTGTCAAGAATTCCCTGCTATCGGTCGATACGATTTCGTTCGACCGATCCAGTTTTCCCTCTACCGAAACGCTTATTCGGTCGACCGGTAACCCTGTTCGGTCGACCGTTTTCTTAATAGACTTAAGTGTTCGGTCGATCTATTCATATTTCGGTCGACCGTATCCTTATCAAACCCAAGCGTTCGGTCGACCGTTCCACTTTTCGGTCGACCGTTTCTGGACAGATTTGCAGCCCGAATTTTCTGCTTTGTGTGCTTTGCACAAAATCCAATCAAATCTTGTCCCAACGGATCTATTCTCTCTAATGCTTATAAATAGAGTTGTAAAACACATTTTAACACAACTCTCCCACTACAAACTTGTCCCAATCTTTAGAGAGAATTCCAAACACTCAAAGCTACAAACCTTCCACACTTAGTGATCATTTTTTCATCTTACTCAAGTGTGCTCAAAGTTTAGAGAGTGTTGTTCCACTCAAGGTTACAATTGTTGTAAAAGGAAGCAAGGACTTCGGTGAAAGCCCGAAGTGTCCCTCTCGGATTGTGAGAGGAAGATTTCAAGCAAGCGAGGGTTGTTCGCGTTGCTTGTGGTGTAAAGGCGTTCTCTCCCGGCCCGGAACGGGGAGTGGATAGTGAAGTCGTAGGCGGAGCTCGGTGATCCGAGCGGAGCTTGCAAGAGAGGATTAGGACCCGGGTGGGGTGCCGAACCTCTATAAAAACGTCGAGTCGATTTGTGGTTTGCATTTTCCTACACTTGCTTGTTTTGTTTTTAATTTCCGCTGCGCATATCGATTGCTTAAACAAGTAGGTGATTAGATTAAAAAGTGATTAGTGGACCCATAACCCACACGATCCTACATTTGGTATCAGAGCCTTGTTAGCTAAATTCTCATACTTAATCGTATTATTTAGCATGGCTTCTACATCATCTAATCACATAGAAGGATTATGCACCACTAGACCTCCATTGCTTAATGGGTCAAACTATGATTATTGGAAAAATAGGATGAAAATCTTTTTAATCTCAAATGACCTTAAGTATTGGATGTTTCTCCAAAATCCATACACACCACCAAATGAAGATGAATTAGATTCACTCACTAGGCCCAAAATGAAAGAAATTGAGATGAACTCAAAGATAATGAACATTCTATATTGTGGGCTAAATGAGGGTGAATACAATAGAATTAGGGGTTGTATTAGTGCATATGAAATATGGCATAGATTGCAAATGCATCATGAGGGGGATAACAAAACTAAGGAAACCCGCATTAGTCTCCTCATGCATAAATATGAGATTTTTTCTATGCATATCGGTGAGAACATAAGCGAAATGAACACTCGCTTCACCGATATCACTAACTCTCTTTTGGTTCTTGGAAGAAGATTAAATGAAGGAGAGATGACAAGGAAATTCCTCCGGTCGTTAAGCCACGATTGGGAAGATAAAGTGGTTGCAATTGAAGAAGCACACGATCTTTCCCAACTCAAAATGGAGGAATTAATTGGAAACTTGATGGCTTATGAACTTCAAATCAATCATCCGAAGGAGAAGGAAGCCACCAAGAAGATATCCACCTTGGCATTACATGCAAACCTTGATGAGCCAAGGAGAGTGGAAGAAGAGGACATTGAGGTCTTGGCCAAAGACTTCTTCAAATACCTCAAGAGAGATAAGGGAGAAAAGAATGAAAGAAGAGGTAGAAGAAGTGAGAAAAGAGAAAAAGAAAAAGAGAGGGAGGAGAGTGAAAATGAGAGGAGAGAAGGGGAGAAGAAAAAGGAGAGAAGGGAGAGGAGAAAAGAAAAGGAGAAAAGTAAGAGAAAAGAGAAGAGGTTGGAAGCTCACAAGGCTACTTGGGACGATTCATCGTCTTCATCGTCATCCAAATCAACCACACCTTCATCAACAAAGGAATATGCACATATGTGCTACATGGCAATTCAAGATAAAGGAAGTGAGGTATCCTCTAACTCTTACTCTAGTAGATCACATTCTTGCTCATCTAAATCATATGCTAGTGATAGTTCATGTTCTAAAGAAGAAACTTATTCTTATGATGAACTTCAAAATGCATTCCATGATTTAGTTAAACAATATGAGATCATATGTGATAAAAACAAGAATGCTAGAAAGTTAATCAAAGATCTCCAAAGCCAAATTGATACATGCATAAATGAGAAGAATGAGGTGATTGCTAAATTTGAAAAGAATGCATCAAATCTTGATAAATTAAGAGCAACACCTATAGATTGTGATCAACTAAATCTTCAAGCTTCTAACTTGCAATTAAGAAAAGATTTAGAAAGATTCACTAATGGAACTCATATGCTTAACATGCTATTAGGTAGTCAAAGGCAATCTTTGCAAAAACATGGTTTAGGTTACAATTTTAAATTGAAAAACCATGTATCTCACACTACTCTAAATGGTAAGCATATGTTCATTAACCATAGTTCCTCAAGTGTGTGGGCACCCAAAACCAAAATGGTTTGGATCCCAAAAGCTAATGTTCAAGGACCCAAAGTTGTTTGGGTACCCAAATCTACTCTTGTAGGAGCTTGAGGAGGAGATTGGTGGTGACCGGGTGAGCCAAAACGTCAAATTCGAATCCGGTTGCATCACCAAGTCAAGATTGGAGCTAATCAAATTCAAGTTTGGTATAAAATTTCTATCTTTGAATCTTCTGAAAAATTAGCTCTAATCCAGTTTATGTGCTTAAATGTCATACATTTATAGTTTAATTCATTGCAAATCATATACCCTATTCATTGCAAATCATTTATCACATCCATTGATTTTAAATGTCAATTCTAAATGGATGTTAGAATAAGGCTTAAGAAGAAACTTAATTAAACTTAAATTTCATCATACTCATTGTTTCAATTTAGCCTTATTAATAGGGGGAGCTTAAATGTTATATCTTTTATTAGAGTAATGAAGTGCAAAATTTAGGGGGAGCAACTTCATTACAAGACATCCAAATTCTATGCTTAAAGTCTTAAATAATTATTATTTTTGATGGATGTCAAAGGGGGAGAGATAATTAAGGGGGTAACTTGGAATTTGGCATAAAATTGATCAAAAACTATGCACATCCATAGGGGGAGCATTAATATGCATAGTTTACATATACAAATTCCATGTATTTAGATAGAATTAAGATATAGGTTGCCATCATCAAAAAGGGGGAGATTGTTGGCTTTTTGGCCTTAATCTATGTTTTGATGATTTAATTAACCTAATCTTAATTATGATGATGTAGAGTAGCACACATATTGCATTGCATGTATATTGTATTGTGCTAACCTCTACAGGTGATCAAGACTCAAGAAAGAAGGAAATGAAGTCAAGACATGTAATTAAAGCTAAATTGAAGACATGTAATGTTGATTTATTTTGAGTCTTAGGAACATGTGTAAATTGAGCATACAAGAGTTAAAAACCAATCACATACACAATAGGTTCCCTATAGAAGTCACACACGAAATTTCACATTATTTGGACTTCAATAGATTACCCAAACTTAGACCGGAAAAACACAAAACCTGAACCCTAACTGTCTGCCCACATTCGGTCGACCGCAACATGCCGTTCGGTCGACCGGATGATCAAGTAATCCAATTTGTGTTTTCCTGCCTAGTTTCGGTCGACCGCACCATATCTTTCGGTCGACCGTTTGAACTTACTGTTCCGACCGTTATTCTTGTCGTATATGCCCAACGGTCGTATTCGTATTAAAACTATATACACCTCCATATACTTAACCAAACGGTCGAACCATGTGCCAAGTTCGGTCGACCGTTTAACCTTGTCAAGAATTCCCTGCTATCGGTCGATACGATTTCGTTCGACCGATCCAGTTTTCCCTCTACCGAAACGCTTATTCGGTCGACCGGTAACCCTGTTCGGTCGACCGTTTTCTTAATAGACTTAAGTGTTCGGTCGATCTATTCATATTTCGGTCGACCGTATCCTTATCAAACCCAAGCGTTCGGTCGACCGTTCCACTTTTCGGTCGACCGTTTCTGGACAGATTTGCAGCCCGAATTTTCTGCTTTGTGTGCTTTGCACAAAATCCAATCAAATCTTGTCCCAACGGATCTATTCTCTCTAATGCTTATAAATAGAGTTGTAAAACACATTTTAACACAACTCTCCCACTACAAACTTGTCCCAATCTTTAGAGAGAATTCCAAACACTCAAAGCTACAAACCTTCCACACTTAGTGATCATTTCTTCATCTTACTCAAGTGTGCTCAAAGTTTAGAGAGTGTTGTTCCACTCAAGGTTACAATTGTTGTAAAAGGAAGCAAGGACTTCGGTGAAAGCCCGAAGTGTCCCTCTCGGATTGTGAGAGGAAGATTTCAAGCAAGCGAGGGTTGTTCGCGTTGCTTGTGGTGTAAAGGCGTTCTCTCCCGGCCCGGAACGGGGAGTGGATAGTGAAGTCGTAGGCGGAGCTCGGTGATCCGAGCGGAGCTTGCAAGAGAGGATTAGGACCCGGGTGGGGTGCCGAACCTCTATAAAAACGTCGAGTCGATTTGTGGTTTGCATTTTCCTACACTTGCTTGTTTTGTTTTTAATTTCCGCTGCGCATATCGATTGCTTAAACAAGTAGGTGATTAGATTAAAAAGTGATTAGTGGACCCATAACCCACACGATCCTACACTTTTAAAGAACATGAAGATTCTATAATCAAAAGAGCTTTCATGTGTAGCATGCTCTCTTCAAAAAATGATAACTCAACCATACACAAATAAGATTAAAAATGAAACTCTTTTATTTTTAGAACAAATTCAAAGATATATTTGTGGGCCTATTACTCCTTCATGTGGACCATTTCGATATTTCATGGTATTAATAGATGCATCACATGATGGTCACATGTTTGCCTTCTATCAACTCGCAATGTTGCATTTTGCTCGACTCCTAGCTGAGTTGATCAAATTGAGACCACATTTCCCGGAATATCCGATTAAGAAGATTCGATTAGAGAATGCAAGAGAATTCACATCCCAAACATTTAATGATTACTGCATAGCGGTTGGGATTACGGTTGAGAACCCAATGGCTCACGTTCATACACAAAATGGTCTGGATGAGCCTTTGATTAAGATATTACAATTAATCGCAAGACCATTGCTTATGAAATCTAAATTACCATCTTCGGCTTGGGGTTATGTCATTTTACATACTGCTACACTTATCATAATAAGGTCAACTACTTACCATAAATATTCTCCTCTATAACTTGTTTTTGGTAGAGAACCAAATTTGTCTCATTTGAAAAAAAATGGTCGTGATGTTTATGTCCCAATTACCACACCACAACGTACAAAGATGGGACCTCAACGAAGATTGGAAATATACATTGGCTTTGAGTCTGCATCAATTATCAAATATTTGGAGTCATTAACCGGTGATATTTTTACAAAACAGTTTGTTGGCTGTAATTTTGATGAGACAGTATTCCCAATCTTAGGGGGAGAAAAATAAAAGCTGGAAAAACATTAAATAACTTGGAATGCACTAGTGATTTCTTATCTTGACCCTCGTACAAGCCAATGTGAACAAGAAGTTCAAAAAATTATTCATCTACAGAATTGCAAATGAATTACCATATGCATTCACATATACAAAAAGAGTTACTAAATCACATATACCAACTGAAAATCATAATGCATAGAATATATTGTATTGTGCTCACATCTACAGGTGATCAAGACTCAAGAAGAAATGTAAATAATTCAAGACATGCAATCAAAGTTATTTGAAGACATGTAATTGTACTTGATTTTGAGTCTTAGGAACTTGTGAAACTCGAGCATACAAGAGTTAAAAAACTTACTCACATAAACATTAGGCTCCTTATAGAAGTCACACATACAATTTCACATCAAATGGACTTCAATAGTGAAAAGAATGTGTTCTAAAAGTTTTACTTTTATGTCAATTATTATGAATTGAATGTGCAAGCATTTTGTTCCTTGATTATAGTATTCGTCTTTTGGAAGTGTTAAGGAAGAGACGCTTGGTCCTTAGCCGTAGAGCTCTAAAAGATAATGGTTTACATAAATCAAAAGTTATTCACAATCATGGTAATTAACATGGAACATTAATTACCGAGATAAGATTGTCGTGTTGGTCATCGATTGTTATAGCTCTACAAATAATTGACGACACGAGTATATAAAAGAGGAAAATATTACTTTTATATATTGAATAGACCTAACAAGTAAAATATTATGGAATTGTGTTTCGTGTCATTAATGTTTTTACTGTGTCTTGGATCCTAAGATATGAGACTTATATCTTTTCACTCAAGAAGTGCTTAATTTGATTATTGTCTAAAGCTATCAATGAGTGTAGTGATAAAGACAATAGTTTGTTGAGCATGACTTGTGCTAGAAAAGATAGCTAGTCAAACGATTATCATTGCCCCTCTTAGTTGAATGATGATATTAGTGGGCTCCTTGATAAAGCAAAATTATAATGTGCACGATGTGACTTGAGTTAAGTTACATATTTATAATTAGCTTAAAGAGATCAAGAAATGAATATAGTACAAAAATAACACATTTCTACTTTGTATATATTCTTAATATCATGAGGCAAGGGACGGACACAAGTGGTGCACTAACATCACTAAATGGATCGTGTTTAGTTCGAGTGGAACAAGACATCTATGCTAATTGGGTAACTATAATGTGTAGTTAGATACCACTTATAGTTTGAGATATTAAGTGATTAATATCTCTGCCAATTTGGCTTAAATCCTCTTATAGGTCACACCACAAAACTGGAAAACAAGAAGCTTGATTTGAGTTCATATGATGTGTCGGGTTTCATGAGAAAAGGGACACATGTGGTGAATCAATAAAATCAATATATCATGAAAATTGACATAATTAGAATCATTGATAAATTCATATGATGTGTATATATTATGGGGTGTAATAATTTAATATTACCTATGTAATAATTCAAGAAGAAAGGACCGAGAGCGAATGACTTGTTGGATTTGATACATTCCGATGTATGTGGTCCGATGAGTAATAGTGCAAGAGACGGTTTCTGTTACTTCATTACGTTCACGGATGACTATAGTCGTTATGGATATTTTTATCTAATGAGAACAAAAGTGAATCCTTTGACAAGTTCAAGGAATTCAAGAATGAAGTAGAGAACCAACTCAACAAGAAAATCAAGTCTCTACGAACGAATCGTGGAGGTGAGTACTTAAGTACCGAATTTGACTCATACTAAAAGGAGTGTGGTATTGTACCACAACTCACCCCTCCCGGTACACCTCAGTGGAATGGGGTATCCGAAAGGAGGAATAAGACATTACGCGACATGATTCAATCAATGATGAGTCAAGCTGAATTGCCGCTTTACTTATGGAGTTATGCACTAGAAGTTGCGGCTTACACACTAAATAATGTTCCATCCAAATCTGTAGAGAAAACGCCTTATGAGCTATGGAGTGGTAAAACACCTAAGCTCAATTTTCTCAAGATTTGGGGTTGTGAGGCCTACGTCAAGAGATTGATGTCGACCAAACTTCAACCAAAAGCGGATAAGTGCTTCTTCATAGGTTATCCTCGTGAGACAAGAGGATACTACTTTTGACATATAACCTCCAATCGAGTGATTGTAGAGAGGGATAACGTATTTCTAGAAAAAAGAATTTCTGGAAAGAATAAAAAGTAGTGGGAGTAGAGTCGTGCTTGAGGAAACTCAAGATACTCTACAAGATCATGATAATCTATCAAAAGTGGTTCAATCAAGAGCAAGGGAGTAGGAGGTGCTCATAAGAGTGCCTCGAGGGGGAAATCTCAGAAATCTCCAACTCCCAATACGGAGTGCTTTCACTGCGGTGAAAAAGGACACATCCGGCCAAATTGTCCCAAGTACAAGGAAGACCTTGACAACAGAGTGATTGAACGTCGGCGCCCAAAAAAGGCCAAAGGTATATTTGTTATTGAAATAAATTTAGCAACCTCTGTCCACGATTGGGTAATTGATACCAGATCTTATGCTCACATAGTTTCTAATGTGCAACTACTCATGGATAGGAAGGAACTCGTAAGGAACGAGGTAGAATTGAAGGTCGGAAATGGTGCGAACGTTTCTGCGGTTGCACAAGGTTCTGTGATGCTTCAATTATGTAGTGGTTTAAATTTATGTCTAAAGAATGTTTATTATGTGCATTCGATTAGCAAGAAAAATATTTCTGTATCATGTTTAGATATGGATAATTTTAATATAAATATTTCAAATTCTTGCTTGTCTATATCGAAGAATGATGTTTTCTATGCAAATGCATTCATAAGGAATTATCTCTATTTGCTTGAATTGAATAATAAATAAATCTTTAATATCAATAACAAAAAACTTAAGACCACTCACGAGAATGATACTCTCTTGTGGCACTATCGACTTGGTCACATTAATGAAAAGTGCATCAAGAAATTGCAAGAAGCTAACCTTCTTGGTCTACTTGATTTTAAATCATTGGAGACGTGCCAACCATGTTTAATGGGAAAAATGACCAAAAAGGCCTTTCAAGAAGAAAGGTCCAAGGGCGAGTGGCTTGTTGGATTTGATATATTCCGATGTATGTGGTCCAATGAGTACTAGTGCACGAGATGGTTTCAGGTACTTCATTACGTTCACGGATGATTATAGTCGTTATGGCTATGTTTATCTAATGAGAAACAAAAGTGAATCTTTTGACAAGTTCAAAGAATTCAAGAATGAAGTAGAGAACCAACTCGACAAGAAAATCAAGTCTCTACGAACGGACCGTGGAGGTGAGTACTTAAGTGTCGAATTTGACTCATACCTAAAGGAGTTTGGTATTGTACCTCAACTCACGCCTCCCGGTACACCTCAGTGGAATGGGGTATCCGAAAGGAGGAATAGGACATTGCTCGACATGGTTCGGTCAATGATGAGTCATGTGGAATTACCTCTTTACTTTTGGAGTTATGCACTACAAACTGCGGCTTACACACTAAATAATGTTCCATCCAAATCCATGGAGAAAACTCCTTATGAGTTATGGAGTGGTAAAACACCCAAGCTCAATTTTCTCAAGATTTGGGGTTGTGAGGCTTACGTCAAGAAATTGATGTCGACCAAACTTCAACCAAAAGCAGACAAGTGCTTCTTTATTGGTTATCCTCGTGAGACAAGAGGATACTACTTTTTTGGCATATCACCTCCAATCGAGTGATTGTAGAGAGGGATGCCACATTCCTGGAAAATGAATTTCTGGAAAGAGTAAAAAGTAGTGGGAGTAGGGTTGTGGTTGAGGAAACTCAAGATACTCTACAAGATCATGACATGAATGATGACATTCAAGATCATGAAGGCCCAACCGAGATTCCTTTGGTTAGTGGGAGCGTGAGTGAGAGACTTTCGCAAGAAATTGTGAGAGAAACTCAATCCTCCCCACCTAGTGTACGTTCGAGAATCGAACACGAACCAATTCCACAAGAAATTGTGGAAGAAGTTCGAGAAGTACACGTAGAACCAAAAGAACTTAGAAGGTCAACGAGGGAAAGGAAGAAACCCGATATGTATTTGGGACTTCATGAGATCATGGTACTAGATACCGATGATCTCTCGACCTTTCAAGAAGCAATGGAAAGAAAGGACTCCAAACTATGGCTCAAGGCCATGGAATCCGAAATAGAATCCATGTATGATAATCAAGTGTGGAACTTGGTTGACCTTCCTCAAGGGAAAAATGTCATTCAAAATAAATGGGATTTCAAGAGGAAGATGGACATGGATGGGAACTTGACAACCTATAAAGCGAGGCTTGTAGCAAAAGGTTTCACTCAAGTTCAAGGAATTGACTATGATGAAACTTTTTCACTGGTTGCCATGTTGAAGTCTATTCGGATTATGCTCGCTATTGCCGTATTTCATGATTATGAGATATGGCAAATGGATGTCAAAACGGCGTTCCTTAATGAGAACTTGGAGGAGGATGTGTACATGGTATAACCTCAAGGTTTTGAAGATCCAAAGAATAACGAGAAAGTATGCAAGCTTCAAAGATCCATTTATGGATTGAAGCAAGCATCAAGGAGTTGGAACAAATGCTTTGACGAGGAAGTGAAGAAGCTTTACTTCATTCAAAGTAAGGAAGAACCTTGTGTATACAAGAAGGTTAGTGGGAGTCATGTAGTATTCCTAATCTTATATGTCGATGACATATTGCTCATGGGCAATCATATTCCTTTGCTTGAGCAAACGAGAAGTTCATTGAAATCTGCATTTTCAATGAAAGATATGGGTGAGGCTCAATACATCTTGGGAATCAAGATATATTGAGATAGATCCCGTAGACTCATTGGCCTCAGTCAACGTGCATACATTGACAAGGTCTTGGAAATGTTCAAGATGAACAACTCCAAAAAGGGCAGTGTGCCAATGAGTATGGGTGTGCAACTCAAGAAGTATCAACGTGCGCAATCACGTAAGGACTTAGAGTGCATGAAGGATGTCCTTTATGCTTCGGCAATTGGGTCGATCATGTACGCGATTACTTGCACAAGACCTGATGTCTCGTATGCTCTAAGCGTGACAAGTCGTCACCAATCCAACGCAGGTCCTGAGCATTAGACTGCGGTCAAGAATATCCTGAAGTACCTTAATCGGACTAAGGATAAGATTCTTGTTTATGGAGGACAAAGGGAGTTGATAGCCGAGGGATACTCGGATGCGAGTTTCATGAGTGATCCCGACGATAGAAGGTCGCAATCAGGATACGTCTTTCTTCTGAATGGTGGAGCTGTGAGTTGGCGTAGTTGGAAGCAAAGCACTACGACCGACTCAACCACTGCTTCCGAAGTAATGGTTGTCGCTGAAGCGAGAAGGAAGGAGTGTGGATTAAGAAGTTCCTTGGAGAGCTTGGAGTAGTTCCCTCGAGCGAGGGACCAGTAGAGCTATTTTGCGATAATAGTGCATCTACCTCGCAAATCAAGGACCACAAGTCACACCACAAAGTGAAGTACATGGATTGAAAGTACTTTGTGACACGTGACCTCATCGACGAAGGCAAAATAAATCTTTTATGGGTGAACACCAACAGCAACACAGCTAATCCATTCACAAAACCATTATCCCAAGTCAAGGGCGAAATGCATTTCGAGTCCATGGGATTGAGGAACCATGTAGATTGGCTTGATGATTGATATGTAATAAGGTTTACCCTAGTTATTATTGTTTTATACATTGAGAATGTATGGGAGAGAAAACTTTGATAACAAGTGGGAGATTGAAAGGAATGTGTTATAAAAGTTTTACTTTTAAATGTCAATTATTATGAATTAAATGAAAAATCATTTTGTTCCTTGTTTATGTTATTCATCTTTTAGAAGTGTTAAGGAAGAAACTCTTGGTCCTTAACCGTAGAGCTCTAAAAGATAATGGTTTACATAAAACAAAAGATATTCGCAATCATGGTAATTACATTGGGACATTAATTACCGAGTTAAGATTGTCGTGTTAGTCATAAATCATTGTAGCTCTACAAGTGAGTGACAACACGGGTACACAAAAGAGGAAAATATTACTTTTGTATACTGAATAGACCTAATAAATAAAACATTATAGAATTGTGTTTTCTGTGTCATTAATGTTTTACTGTGTCCTTGGTCCTTTGATATGAGACTTATATCCGATCATTTAAGAAATGCTTGATTAGACTAGTGTCTTGAGCTATGGATAAGTGTAGTGTAAATGCATTGGTTGGTTAAGTATGACTTCTGTTGGAGAAGATAGTTAGTCAAAAGATTATCATTGCCCCTCTTAATTGAGTAATGATATTAGTGGGCCCCTTGATAAAGCAAAGTTATAATGTGCACAATGTGATTTGAGTTAAATCACATATTTATAACTAGCTTAAAGAGATCAAGAAATGAATACTAATACAAAGATGACAGAATACTACTTTGTGTGTATTCTTAATATCATGAGGCAAGGGACGGACACAAGTGGTGCACTCCACCACTAAATGGATCGGGTTTTGGTTCGAGTGGAATTAAGACATCTAACTAATTGGGAGCTATAATGTGTAGCTAGATACCGCTTATAGCTTGTGATATTAAGCTCTTAATATCACTACCAACTTAGTTTATATCCTCCCATAGGTCACACCACAAAACTGGGAAACAAGAAATGAGGATTTTGAGTTCATAAGGTGTGTCGGGTTTCATGTAGAAAATATGACACATGGGGTGAACAAGCAAAATCAAAATTATGTTGTGATTAATAACATAATTAGAATCTAAATTAAATTCATATGTGATGTAAATATTATGGGGTGTAATGATTTATCCTTACATAGGATAATATGTTACATAAGTTGTGAACTTACTACTAATCCCGAAATGTCAAATTTTGTAGGGGTTAAACCGAAATTTGACAAGTCTGCAGTACTGTGCAAAAACGGTCGACCGCTAAACGGTAAACGGTCGACCGAATGTTTCACAGTCGACCGGATGTGTCTCGACCGATAACAAGAAATTCGTCTGTTCGTTTTCGGTCGACCGAGTTATTTCGGTCGGTCGACCGAACATTGCGATGAAATGTTTTTGTTATGAACGGTCGACCGAGTATATCGGTCGGTCGACCGAAACTTGGTCTAAACGGTCGACCGAACCTCCAAACGGTCGACCGGTCCATACTGTTTTTGCAAAATTAATTTAAGAATTAATTAGATCATGCATGGAATTGGTCCATAACTGATTTAATTCGTGGCTGAGATTATTTGTTAGCAAATAATGGATGGTTAGATGTAAGTTTGCATGAAATCATGGGCAAGAGGTTGAACATGAATAGGTAATTTGGAGAGAACTTATAAATACAAGTTTATCTCATTACCTCATTAATTAATTAATTCATTATCTTCTTGTGCAAACATCTCTCTCCATAATTCTCCACGAATTTCCTTAATTCTTGAGTTTAGTTTTAGTTTTCAGAGATCTTCTTCTCAAGGGAACTAAAGAGGAGTTAGTAGTTAGATTCTAAACCCTATTGGAGATTGAGAGGCTAGCTCTTATCTCTTCGATCTTGTTTAGAGTTTGGTGAATACTCGGAGGCATCCGGCGCAGCGATAAGCATCCTCAACGTCTCCGTATCATCAAGAAGTTTTAGAGAACTTCTAGGTATGAAATTCGGAGCCCATGTTTGTTTTAATAAAATTTTAAAACTAGTTATTGAAACAAACTAATGCATGCACGAAACAAATCATAGAAAATTGTAATTGATCCTTATTGTGCATAAAAATTTCGAAAAATATATATGTGCAATTAAACTAGAAATCCTACAATCACTGCCAATCAAGGCCAGTCGAACATATCCGCCACACAGAGGGCCAGACAATCGACAGATCCGAACCGAAGTCCGCAGGGTCATCGAACTCAACGTGCAGACACCAACTCCGCCGCTATAAAAGCAGGGCAGCGGCCTCCGTAGCCCTCAAGGCCAGTAGTCACTTCACCCAACGACAGTTGCGTGACCACTGAGGCAATGAGATCCACAATCCCTCAGGCTTCTACTCTAAGGAGAGAACAATATACAAACTACGTCACCCTCTATAATGCAGAGGCGACACGTCCCAAGTGTCCACACTCTTCCACACGGCGGTCCCTGGGCAGGCACGCGCAACGTACCCACCGTCACCTCCCGGCTCACGCTCCAAGCGAGGGCACGGGTTTCTGTGGACCGAGTTGACACTTCACTAGGACCAGGATTCAGTTCTGAGCTCAAACGGTCGACCGGAAAAAGTATACCGGTCGACCACTTCCGCAGAGGAATCGGTCGACCGAACGCCTACAACGGTTGAACTCTGTGCTCAAAACTCAATCCCCAACGGTCGAACAACCGTCTAAAACCGGTCGACCGAACGTGGTCAAAATCCGGAGTCTGGTCAAAATCACACAAGTCTATTTGGTCGACCGACTCAGGGGTCTCGGTCGTCCGAAAACTACCAGGGTCAACCTAATAGTCTAAGTCATCTACCGGTCGAACAAAATCATAAAAATGGTCGAACAACATACAATACATTTTAGTTCACTTAAGTTCCGGTCGGACAAAAGGTCTAGAACGGTCGACCGTTTGGATGGTCAACGTCCGGTCCAAGCGAAACACGAAGCAATCGGTCGGACTCAAGGGTCCCGGTCGACCGAAAACTCCCAGACAAACCCCGACCCACCAGCACAAGCACGACCGGTCGACCGCCACAAGGCATCGTTCGACCGGTGTTGGTTAAAGTCGGACAAAATACACTAAACCGGTCGACCGCCCGAAGAAAACCGGTCGACCGTTGGTCGACAACAACCTTGCACCAGCCAAGGATTTTAAGTTGTTTCTCGCCATCGGTGAGGTCTCCGACCTCCCATGACCGACCACAACTCCACCCCAACGTGGGTGAGCAACAAAAGCCTCTAATGCAAGAACTTGGCATACCTCTTCGCGAAGAACGACGAAGAACACCGGAGCTCACACGACGGCACCCCGGGACCACGACCTCACGCACATCCTCCTCCTTGCGTCAACCTCCACACGCGTCAAGCCTGCGACTCCGCCACCTTCCAAGCTCGCCTCCGGCGAAAGAGAAACTGAGGGAGAGAGAGAGAGAGGTGGTTGAAAGGAAGGAGAAGGTTTGTGAAGAAGAAAAGAAACGAAGGAAGAAGTGTGGGTATCCTCTTATTCTACCCAACCATCACCTCAACCCAAGCCTCCCATCCTCTCAGCCCCACCCTACACTCCAGCCCATCACTTCCACCACACCTCCCACGTTTCCAACACCTTACCAACAGCACTCCTCCTATTCCTTCCCCCAACTCCCATGCAAACACCATCATTAGCCCACCTAATCACCATTAGTCTCTTAAAAGGTTAGGGTCGTTACAGAACTTGTAGGGTGCATAAGCTTTACATAATCTAGTCGTAATTAACTGGTTTGTAATTGAACTAAACCACCTTTTATACCATATTATGACCAAAACCACGATCTAAACTATATTAACTTGCTTGTGGTTGTTTCAATCGAGTTGTCCTCCTATATAGTTGGTTTTATTTAATTTGTTTAAACTGTGGGTTTTAATCTACGAAAAGTAAAAGAAACAATTTTACTTTCTATGTGCCCACGTTGATACATATTTTTCTATCTTATACCATAAAAAACCATTAGCGTATTTGAATAAATCATTGGTAGAGAACATTGAAAGTTAGGTGTCATTTGTATATAGAAATGAAAATCTCAATTTGAAACGTCGCAAGTTGATAGAAAACAATGTAAGTTTTGGACTTTTTTAACCCATTAGATAACATGAGACAGACAATTTGTATGGCTTAGTCGTGAGAATGCCAACTAATTAATTAGCAATTCGATTTTGTATATTTATTGACTTATTGTACAAGTATAGAATTAATATTTTAATTGCACTAGAGCTGGTACAAAACGGTATAAGCTATTTCATTATCCTACCCGATAATTTCGAATTGTTAAACGAAACCTTTACAGTATAAGCTTTATACATACCCTATTAGTTACTCGAAAAAAAACAAGTAAATGAAACAGTTAACGTTATAAACAATTAATTTCCTAATTAAACAAAAAAGATATAAAAACTTAATGTATAACATGATATTTTTATAATTTCGTTCTTGAATTTTCAATAATTTGTAAGGTTTCGATAAAAATACATATATTACAATCCTACACATCAGACATTTTTCCATTAGTAAACATGGAAAGACACCAAACCATATTTTCTTTTTGAAATTCAAATTGTTATCCTTCACCCTTACACTAAGACTAACCCACGGTTTACAACTAGAAGTGTAAAAAATACAAACAATTAATTAAGTTCATCTTACTCGTGTATAATACAAATTACAACTTAAGGAAATTAAGTGAACATGTTTAGTACATTATCGTTGCCGTCGACACTAAAATTCTCTTACATAATTACTATCAGTTTTACTAGGCAAAAATAACATGCACCTACAAGGATGTAAAAGCTATGTTTGGTATTTTGCATTTCAATGTTTTATGATTATAAAGATTTAGATAATCTTAACATTGGAGGAAACGAAGACGGAATTTCAGAAGTAGAAGCAATCACATGTGATCCGAACATTGGAAATTAACGGATACCATGCGAATTAGAGCATACGCTTGGTGGGCAATTTGGAAAGCAAGATGCACATGAATATTTCGTGGCACAGGTACTACTACCACGACGATTTAGACCAAGTACTAATTGGCTTCTCATTTTATATTTTTGTTCACCTTTAATAATACATTAGAGAACCAATCCTTCAACTTAAAAAAAACATAAAATAGTTTGGCTCTTTTCTGACTTTCTAGTTTGAAAAATATTTTAGGGAGAGATTTATTTTGGAAATGTTTTAAAAAAAATTCGAATTTTTTTCCTTCTTTTAATTGATACCGTTGTAGAGTCTGCAGTTTGATTTAAAATAGGAAGCTCTCCAAAAGTCTTCTACCACAATAAAAACTAGAAAACGATAACAAATTTAGTTATCTGATTCCAGTCTTCGCATCTGTACGTACCAAAAGTCTTTTACCCTGGAGTATTGTTAAGCTCTAGCCTCTAGCTACGGCTCAAGACGAGGATATATTTGAAATTTTTGGTCAAACCGAAAGATTTCTAAGATGTTGTGGAATATTATAGAAAATGCATGTGGAGGATATATATTTTAGACAATAATCCATTTTGTAGAAACCAACCCTTCTCCATATATTGCTAGTATCCGAATTGAGATTGCAACTATTTGAGGATTCTTTGCACAATTGCACCAATAAATTCTATTTTGATAACACCTATATACAACCATTGAACTATTGTAGCATATATGCCATGTCCATATGATGTTATGGTAGTATGCTACTATGTATGTTGAGTACACCTTAATATATGACTTCACTTATAGTTTCTTCAATCGATCCTAAATTTTCATATTCAAATATGAATTTTATATGCGTGCATGTGATGGTGCCTTATGGTTTTCTTTTAGCCAATTTTTTGAAACATTATTATTAATATAAAAAATTATCAGAATATACTTCCTCTCCAAATATTTATGAAACAATGTACGTCTTCACCACATCGTGACATATGACAGAAAAAGACTTATCTTTTACCTTCGTGAAACCCAACATTAACATTGCCGAGTTCATTAATTTTGCAGCTCCAATTCTGAGTTCATTAGAAACTCTCTGCCAGGACTCCAGAGCGAGTGAATGTTGAGTTCTAATCAACAAACTCGGCGATGACACTGCCGAATTCTGATTTTTAGGTTTGTTTTGTAACAAATTTTATATTTATAATGCAAATATGAAATAAATTTTAAAAAAATTACAAATAACCACACAAATCTACATATGAAACTTGATTCTTTTGAGAAATATTATTATTCCCAAACAAGAAGTTTGAGAAATCGAGTTCTAGTCAAAGAATGGTTGAAATATTATAAATTGTAAAAAAGAAGTTTGATATTTGTTGAATAAACTGAGACCAGCTAGCTCGGTTAGGAGATTCATTGTCTTGAGAGAATCTACAACATAGATTGAATCTCAGCAGTCACATTCACATGTTTGGGATGTTGAGATTTGTAATGACTAGAGTAGATAAAATCATAAAATATGTTTGTTGAGACTTCATAGACCCGTACCGAAAATTAAGGTTTTCTCTATGTCAATCACAACTTAGGTTTATTTTTGAATTGTTTTTGAAACGGGCTTTGATTTTGAAATTTTCATTACTTAGGTTTATATTATACATTTTCATTTTTAGGTGTGAAACATTTGTAGATTTTGTGTTTGTTTGTGAAAAACTACTTATTTTAAGTTTACTTCAAATTTGAATTATAAATATAAAATTTATAGTAAAACAAGCCTAAAAATTAATCATAATTGAGCACCACGAGAAATCCTTAGTCGATTCTTAAAAACTAGCTCAAGAACCAATTACAATACACTTTATGTGTGCTGTAATGAATTGAAAAATCCCAAGTGTCTATGTGTGCACAGCAGAACCGGGATTCATGTTATCCGTCAGTGTAGCTCACCATCTGTCGGTTTATGTTAACACCGATGGATATACTTACTGCCAGTGTTGTCTGCATCGAGGTTTAGTTCCACCGACGGATGAATACCGTCAGTATAAATTTTGACGCGAAATTTCCCATAATCATATTGGGGAAATAACTGAAGTTGTGATTAGCCTTGTGATATACAATGGAATTGATTTTGACATATATTTGAAGGGTTGGATGGAAATACCTTAAAAATGAAGAATAATTATGCAAAAAAAAGTCAGAACAATGATTCTAAAGAAATGATGGAAATACCCTAAGGTATGATTGAAGGATTTTGTGTCCCTATGTATGTATATATTTTTAAAAATTTAATACAACATACAAGATCGATTTCATATTTTCAACAATTTTTATGTACATTACTTTGTGTTTATTCTAATATCATGCAATCCTACATATATTAAAATAAATCACAAAGAGAGAATCATATCTAAAGGTTCTCTAAATCCTTTTGAAGATCCGGAGTCTCGCTGCCCGTAGAATCGTCAATCGATTTGCCTCCGAGTGTTCATCAAACTCTAAACAAGATTAGAGAGAAATGAGCTAGTCAATCAATCTCTAATAAGACTTAAAATCTAGCTAATAACCCCTCTTTGAGCTCCTGAGATTTCTATCTCCTAAACTCAAAATTAATAAGAGATTTTCGTGGTGATTAGAGGAGAGATTAATGAGAGAAAGAATTTTTACATTAACATAAACAAGTAGGAGGAGGGTTGCTTTTATAGTCTCCCAAAACATCCTTATCAAGAACTATTCCTTAGTCATGATCTCTTGCTTATACTCTCCTAAAATTAATCTATAATTGCCACATAAGCATCCTCTAAAACGTTTTAATTAAATCTGGAATTAATCCACCCATGATCTAATTAATCTCTTAATAATTCAGGCAGAAATCGCATTGTTCGGTTGACCGAGAATTATTCGGTCAACCGAACTGTTCGGTTATATTACGTGTTCGGTGAACTGTGAGATAGACGGTCGACCGATTCCACATGAGAAAAATTCTCAGGAAAAATTTGGACTTACCACGTCTTCTCTTCGGTCTACCGAAAATACTTTTTCTCGGTTGACTGTTCACACTCGGTTAACCGAACCCGATTGTCCAGACACTCTAGACAATTTCGGTCAACCAATTGTGCTTACCCGGTCCCCATTCGGTTAACCGACCTGAAGATTCTCCGGTCGACCGAACCCTGAACGGTTCACCGTGTCTGATCCCGATTTTGCCTTTGTCAAATTTTGGATTTATTTCCAACAAAATTTGATCTTTTGGGGTATTTAGCAAATTCATATATTATGTAATACATTATCTTATGTAATATTATTACACCCCATAATATATACACCTCATATGAATTTATTATGATTCTAATTATGTCAATTCTCATGACATATTGATTTTATTCGTTCACCACATGTGTCTCATTTTCATATGAAACCCGACACATCATATGAACTTAAAATCAAGCCTCTTGTTTCAAGTTTTGTGGTGTGACCTATAGGAGGATCTAAGTCAAATTGACAGCGATATTAAACACTTAATATCTCAAACTATAAGCGGTATCTAGCTACACATTATAGTTACCCAATTAGCATAAATGTCTTTGTTCCACCCGAACCAAAACACGATCCATTTAGTGATGTAAGTGCACCACTTGTGTCGGTCCCTTGTCTCATGATATTAAAAATATATACAAAGTAGAAATGTGTCATCTTTGTATTATATTCATTTTTTGATCTCTCTAAGCTAATTATAACTATGTAACTTAACTCAAGTTACATTGTGCACATTATAATTTTGCTTTATCAAGGGGCCCACTAATATCATCACTCAATTAAGAGGGGCAATGATAATCGTTTGGCTAGCTATTTGTTCCAGCACAAGTCATGTTCAACAACCAATTTCCTTTATCACTATACTCATTGATAACTTTTGACAATAATCAAATTAAGCACTTCTTGAGTGTAAAGATATAAGTATCATAGCTTAGGATACAAGACACAGTAAAACATTAATGACACGAAACACAATTCTATAATGTTTTACTTGTTAGGTTTATTCAACATATAAAAGTAATATTTTCCTCTTTTATATACTCGTGTCGTCAATTATTTGTAGAGATACAACAATCGATGACCAACACGACAATCTTATCTCGGTGATTAATGTTCAATGTTAATTACCATGATTGTGAATAACTTTTGATTTATGTAAATCATTATCTTTTAAAGCTCTACAGTTAAGGACCAAGCGTCTCTTCCTTAACACTTCCAAAAGTCGAATACCATAATCAAGGAACAAAATGTTTGCACATCCAATTCATAATAATTGACATGTAAAAGTAAAACTTTTAGAATATATTCCTTTCAATGATGTATGTTTATCTTCCGTCAGAAAGATGGAGAAGTCAGAGTTGGTATTATTTTCATATAAATACTTAATGATGCCCATGACTTATACAACTTGTCCCATACTAAATAACGAAGGATGTTTGAATAGTAAGCCTTAAAAAATTGATAAAATGAAATCTTGTTTATTTTCAATGTCGTCAGAAATGCGCTTCAAATTTCTCAGCTTTCAATGAAAAAATTGGGCTAAAGAAAAACCAGTCATCAAGACTCAAGAGCCAAGATGGTAGGGAATATGTATGGATTGTAGCAGAAATTGAAGGAGTTATAATTTACATTTCTAGCTAGTGAATTAAGATAAGAAACACCGAAGTGCATTAACATGTATACTTTTTTATTAGCACATAATCTGTTACGTGCATAATCTTTAGAGACGTGATGGTCTTAACCTCATTCCCCTCCGGATTTCGTATATCTTCGTAAACGTGGTTATTTTTTATTTTCTTACTCGTACCGCTCCCAATGTTATTTCTTATTACAATTTTAGTTTAGCTTTCGTGCATTTGTCACTTGTTAGAGAACATTACTCATCTCGTTCGTTTTTTCACGGTGAGTTTTTGCATCCATAACTCAGAAATATTTTCAACTTGACGCATTTGTTTGCTCGACCATCTATCTTTATTCTTGGAATGGTATACATCAATATATCATCCACCAATGATTTCGTTATTTCTTTTATTTTCATCTAATGTCTATTTTATTCCGTCACAAAAGTTGTAATTTTTTCTAGCGTGGAATAAAAGTTACACAACAACTTGAGAATAATCAAACAGGAATCACGATGACGCCCAGAAATAAAACAACAAAAAAGATTATTCTTAGTGAAATTTACTTTACTCCCTTTTAAAATTAAGCAGCATTGATCAATTAAACCTTACATTTTCATTTGATCATTGGATCTTGTGCTTATTATATATATATGGTTAAATATTAGTTATAACATAGTAAACACTGACCGAGAATAAGAACGGCGCAGAGACACGAAACCAATTCTATGGGAACCATTGAAATGTATACTTAAGCCATTGAAATGTCTAAAGTCAACTTGGAAGGGACGATCTAAAGCAACATGCAAGCACCTTTGCAATCTTCTTACGTACATATCTCTAAATAAATCTCATTTCTTTCAAACTCCAAAAGCTAGCTTAATCACGTAATATTAATTATCAGCACCAAAGTTAGAGAATAGGAGAGGAGAGGGAAGAGAAGGATGGGGTTTATTCTTTCCAAAGCCATGCAAAAGCAAGCAAAGATTAGAGTTGTTTCTCTTCTTGTCTTCCTCCTCTTCGTCTTCGTCCTCCTCCTGCTCGCTTGCAATGGCTACCTCTACTACTTCTCTCAACCCGTTAAACTGCAACCAAAGAACGACTCTCCGAAACTCTTTGTAGTTCCCAAACCTTCCCGGAAACCGCCCCGAAAGGTGAATGTAGTGGCTCCCGCTTCTTCCTCAAAGAAACCCCCTACTCCTTCGGCCGAGGAGATTATGAAGAGAAGGAAGGAGATGCTGAGAATTTTGGATCCAAACAATCGGACGGAGGAGTTTTGCTCGAGAGCTGAAGAGTTTTTCCACCCGAAATCGTCGAATTATACGTGCGAGACGCGGTTTTTCATGACTTGGATCTCCCCAATGAATACCATCACTCCGAGGGAGATGGCTTCGATGTCGAGCGTGTTCAAGTTCCACCCCAAGGCTTGCCTCCTAATTCTTTCAAACTCTTTGGACACCCCAAACGGCACCGAGCTGCTAAAACCGTTCCTTGAAAGAGGCTTCCGGGTCGCAGCCATGTCTCCTGATTACACGTGTCTCTTAAAAAACACTCCGGCGGAGGCATGGTTTGAGCGTCTCAAGAAAGGAGAGGTGAACCCAGGCAATATCGCTCTTGGTCAGAACCTCTCCAACCTCCTCCGTCTAATTGTTCTCTACAAATTCGGTGGCGTCTATGTCGACACTGACATGCTTATAGTCAAGAGCTTCTCAAACCTCCGAAACGCCGTTGGGGCACAACAAGCGAACAACGAGGGGAAGTGGACGGAGCTGAACAACGCTGCTCTAGTCTTCGACAAAGACCACCCTCTCGTCGAGAAGTTCATCAAAGAATTCACACACGGATTCGACGGGAGCATTTGGGGCCACAACGGGCCCCACCTGCTCTCAAGAGTCGTGTCACGATTAGAAGCAAAGCCACAATTCAACTACAACATCCTTCCGGTGGATGCCTTTTACCCGATATGGTACATTGTCATCAGGGACTACTTCAGGGACCCCGGCAAGGACCCGATAAGGGTCGCTCGAGTCGTGGCCAAAGTGGAGAGTATCAAGAAAAACAGCTACGCCGTCCACCTCTGGAACAGCCAGAGCAAGAGAGCGAGGATCGAGAAGGGGAGCGTCATCGACAGGATCGTGCAAGGCTGTTGTTTGTCCTGCAACGTCTCCCTCAACGACAGCATATACTTCCCAAAGCTCCATGTTTCAGTAATGTCAAGTAAGGGGAAATAACACAAACTTTTATATTTGGTAAACCCTTTTGACTTTGTTTCGGCCCTAAGATAGCGAGGGCGTGGAGAGAAAGATCCATGCACGTTGGCGCTTCACTCCCCAATTTCAAATAGAAAAGATACATGTCAGCAACATTTTTTTTTTTCCTTCCTTACGTTCCACTTCGACATGTTACAGTGGAGTCCCACTTACTCTTGCCTTTTCCAATACTCCTCGCAATGACAACTCTTTTGTTTACGTCGCTTTTTCCAATACTCCTCGTGTTTTCCTTTCTCAAGTTATTGTACTAATTGCAAGCAAACCTGATCAACAAGCACTCAACTGACACTACTATAAATTAGGTCTTTGACGACGGACGTTTCCGTCTGCAATAGTGCCCGATTCCTTCAGCACTAACTCCTGCCGATGGAATTACCATCGGCATTGTTCCGGCCTTTAAACACGTCGGGGAGAACAATGCCGACAGAATGCCTATCGGATTGTCCAAATTTCCGCACCAGAACAAGGTGCACCACGAAAAGGGCACGAGGTACTCTGTTATCGTTCGTCGATAGTAGTATTATTTACCCAATGGAATATCTGTCGGTAGATAATCTTGTCTCTACTCGAGCCGACGGATATTTCTCGACACAATCTTGTCACAACTATTGCCGACGGAATTTCCGTCAACAAACGCTTACTACAAAAAAAAATCAGTTAGTAATGATAGACAAGTCATATCGGGTTTATACAACCTACAATAAAAAAACACTTCAACCGCCACAAATCTATTCACCATGGTAAGTAAGTTCTTATTTTTGCATGTTGAAAGAAAATAGATATTCATGCATTTTGAGTGCAATGCATGAATTGAACTAATATTATCTCACGCATAACATTAACATCCAAACAAGTTCTAACCTCCGTAAATTATGCCAATCCTATTACTCTCTCGATTCGAGATTGTTCGCACTCAACTGCACGTAAGACAAAGTTAATTGTTAAGATGAAATTATTTGACTTATTAGAAGGGTAACAAAGTCATTCCTCCAGAATAAATTAGGATAATAAATTGTCAATGGAGAATTATTTCGAGATATAAATTCCAAAGTTAGAAACTCAATAAACGAGCCAACTTTAGTTCAATTTGACCAAAGGCAAACGTACAACCCCATCCAAGAGAAGAGACATCGGATTTTACCATCATAGAGAAGAAAACGGAATAATGTAGCCTAGCACTCGCAAAATGCACCAGAAATATTTGAGCAAATATAAGAACATAAAGAGTACTTCGACAAACTCAAAACTCTTCAAACTTCAAGTATGCAAAACATCCTCAACCTCGACGAATCGAACATTTTCATTGCAGATAAGGATTTTATTGATATTTGTTGAATATCAGCACCAATAATGCACTTTTCACGTAAATAGTCAACATATACCAACGAAGTCTAACTCGGTTAGTAGATCCTTATAGTTGAACTAGTTAAAATCAGCAATCAAATACCAACATGTGTTAGCCTCGCTGTTAGGATTTACTTTAAACTATAAAATGTTAGAGACAACATCAATAATCAATCGGCATCTGGACCCGCGCAGCTGTAATAAAAACATGATTGTAAATGGTTATTCTCGAAGTCCCCTTCAATGTAGGACAGTTTGTATTGGTTAGGAGTACGCCTATTGGATTGGTTAAATCTAAATGTCTAACAAGTTATGCTTCCAATGTTCAAACGCATATGTATTGCACATAACAAGCAAGAACACAAATAATAGTAAAAGCTCTTAAATTAAAGATCATTTATCAAACCATACCGATGTAGCAACATCGATTGACTAATTCATAACACGCAATAAAACAAATCACCGTCCTAGTAGTGTGGACTCCAGTTCACAGGGCATTTTCCTTCTCTGCTTTCACCACTAGTAATTCCATTTGATGATATTTGATCGAATCATTCACTCCATTTGATCATAATCCGGTAGTTCAAACACAACCGAGGAAGTGATACCACAAGAAGCCATAAATACCACAAGGGACAGGGGATGTGGCGATGTTCAACTTCTAGTCTACAAACCAACAAGCATATGTTTCTTTTCCTGTAAACCATGGTAAGCCAATAAACAGTTATTACTAGCAGATACATACCCATAGGTGATAGGTCATAGATGGGATCTTCAAGAAATTGCACTAAGTCATCCATATAGAACCAACAGTTTAAAAGGCTTATTAGTGTTACGGTCTGTTGATTAAAGATTGGTATAGGAGCCATGCAAATGCATCTTTTACTCTATTTTTAGTATCAAACGCAGTATTGTCTTTTTATTCCTAAATGCACAACACAATGAAACATTTGCAATATTTGAGATCAGTAAATGTCACTACCTATTAGATTTTAGCCCACTGTACATAGCTCAACCAACAAAGAAAGTGGTTCCCTCTGATCACAAGATAAAGCCCCTACAGTTGATCCAAGAAAATAAGCTCAGAGAAAATAGTGTAGGACGCCACAATATTCCAACACATTCGTTTCAAAGTGGGGTGGGTCCTGAGAAACTCCGGATCATCAAAAAGTTTGATTTCACTAGATTTGACTAATTGGGCAGCCCACTAGGTGTTGGTTGGACTAGGTTTGCTGGGCCAACTAGGGGTGAGCTTCGGTCCGGGACCGGACCGGATCGAAGACCGAATTTTTGGGACCTCCGGACAAGACCGGACCGAATAAATTCAGGTTGGTCCGGTCCGGTTCGGTCCAAAATCCGAATTTTACCTACAAAATCTTGGTTCGGTCTGGGACATGACCGGACCAAACCAAACCGAAGACCGAATTTTCGGTATCCCACGCACCGAAGACCAGACCGAAAAAATTCGATCTGGTTCGGTCCGGACCGAAAAATTCGGTCCAGTCCGGGTGCCCGGACAGAACCGAAATTTGCTCACCCCTAGGGCCAACAGTCTTAAGAGCAAAGACATGTATTTGAGGTTGGACCAGACCACTAGCCAAACGGGACCCTCTGATCCAGTTTGGACTTAAAAACTGGGACGAGTACCATCAAGTGAGTAAGAATACTTGTGTCGATACCAAGGTTTTAAAATCCTAACCGGACCAAACGATTAGACCCGGTGGAACCGGAATCGATGGTCCAACGGCCGGTTCAGCTAAAAACCAAGCCTCTAGTCAAACCGGGTCGGACCGTTTGGTTGGACCAGTTGGTCGGACTGGACATAAAAATATTTCAATTTTTCCTAATTTTTTAAAATAAAAAATATGAGATTTTTTTGCAATTCTTATAAACAAAAACTCATCACCCACGAACCCTACTCTCACAGTCTCACTCATCAAACCCCTTCGTAACTATGATGTCCTGGATAGTATTGAAGGTCAATTTTGGTTTTAGATTCTTAATTAAAATAATGTTTCTCTAATTTTTATTCAAGCAAAATTGTTCAATTAAGTAAAGATAACAAATTTGCGCAGTTAAGCAAATTGTGCTTGATATCATGAATTATATTTATCGTTTGGTATGTATATATTAAATGATTTTACAGAAATTGGTTCAAACCGGTCCGACCACCGGTCCGACCGTTAATATTTATTCGGTCTGGTCCAACTTCGGGTCTCAAAAATGTTGACGTCATCAACGGTCTGACCACATTGAACCAAAACCAAAACTTTATCGGTTCAATGACCGGTTCAGTTCTGAAAACCTTGGTCGATACAACTTACCACGAATCACTTTTAGCACGTGATAAATGATTGTGCACAATTCCATAAGGAGGAAGGTACATGTGATTGGTTTGTTGTCTTCTCAATTCCAAACTTTATTGGATTTTTGGAGGAAGAACTATCGTCGAGCGTACCTTGGAGGATCTAGAATACGAGGAGAGTCTTCTACGCACTTTAATGCAGTCAACGGGTGGAAGAGTCAAGTGAGGGCGACTCATCGAGCACAGGACGAAGTTGGGTATGATTTTCATCAAATCTGCATTTTGATTCAGCAAGCAGCACCTTTCCAGTCGACCGGCACAGTAACAAGGGGATTCTCTGTCGGTTTTCGGTCGACCGGACATTTCTGTCTCGGTCGACCGAGCCATACAGTGAATCTCATGGTAGGTTCGGTCGAACCGAGTTCTCCTCGGAACGACCGGACCGCCTCAGTCGACTGAAATAACTTTCGGTCGACCGAATTTCCTTTCCAGCAAACAAAAAAGGCCATGTTGGCAATAGCTTTTCTTTTATTGGGCTTGAGCCCATCAGCACACTCTCCAGGCCATGTTGGCCATACCATACTTGTTTTTTGGGCCGCTTGTGACCTCTAGGATCTTAGCATGTATTATTTGTTGATGAAATGCGGCCAGAGGTAATCGCGGCCTCTATAGTATTCGGGCCCGCAAAAAAAAAGATTGTGCACAAAGGATATAAGCATAAAGTCCATTTCCAAGAAATTGAAAGACTTTCCGAAAAGAAAGTTCAATTCTGTACAGAAATAATAAAAATGCTGCTAAAAATGAAGAGTAATATATAATTGTGCTTTAATTCCTATTAAAACATTTTTTATAAATTTTAAACATGAATGTTATATATAAATTTCTAATCCATATATTGGCACTAAGGGTGTAGTTATACTCTGGTAAAATTTCACAACTAACGTTGTAAACATCACTCTTCTAAAAGATCTAAAACTTAAGTTTGTAATCCTTAAAAATCCAACCTAACCTCTTTTTATGTGTTTTTTATCAGTAAACTAACCCTTTTATTCGTTGACAGGATCTATGAATTAAAACTGAAAACAGATTTACAAACACATGATATCACATCATATGAGATCAAATGTAAAATTCAACATTAAAATTTACCTCAGAAGCACAAGATGATTATCGCGTCATTTCTGTGTCCTGTTCATTTGAAGTATCAAACCGCAAAGGCCCCTTCATCCCACCAGCATTAGCACCAAGAATCTCTTTTGCTGCCTTCTCCAGAAACTCCGCAGCAGCAGTTCTCACAGACTGTTTCTCAGCTGTCTGGTACTTTCTCTTCTTCTTTGACAAGTGCTTCTCTGAAACTCTATTTCTCACACCATGCCCTCTGCCAATATCTCTCATACCTTGTTTTTGCTCTGCATCATCACACAACCACTTCAACCAGCAGAAAAAAGAAGCCTATGAAAAATGACAAATAAATGACAATAAATCAAAGAAGGAGTTAGAGTACAATCCAAACCTGCTGTTAGGTCAGGCAAAGAGTGTGCAATAAAACGTGTGGCAGCTTGAGAATTTATGGTTGTCGAGGGCCGAATAGGAGCTAACATGAAAAAGAAATCGCAAGAATCAGCAAAAAGAACGAACATCTTGCAGCAAACAAGATCACTGAAATAAAGAAAATACATCATTAAGATTGTGGTCTCTGGTTCCATAAAGAGGAAAGCATTTCTGAATTTCTGTCATCAACTATACTTATGGTCCATTTGGAACAACATTTGGAGCGTGAAATTCTCAAAAATCTAGCAAAATGCACTCCCAAACACTCCTAAGCCATTATTTGATTTGTAGGAATTTAATTCCTAATTCAAGAAGTAAATGAAACTGAAATCAAAGTGTTCAGTCTCATAATAAGCCTCATGTCATGGGAATCACACATTTCATCAAATCAAATTTCACCACATAATCTATCCATCATCCGATCTTAATAGTATTTCAAAATGGCACCAAAAGCTGGGTTTGGATGTGGCTTTTTTTAAGACCTTCTCCAAGAAGCCTTACTGTAACTGTTAGAGGTATATCCCCCAACTTCTCCACCATAAAGTGTGTTGCATGTGTGAAGTTACCGAAAAACCAAATAAAGCATTTTGACTCGCATATATGAGTGAAGGCAAAACTAGTATTTTTCATTACATTGTGTTGGAAGCTTCAAATAGCTCCTTCCTTGAGCTTTTCGTATGATGAACATAAGTGACCATGGGGAAGTGTGCCAGAACAAAAAGTTTGTCCACCTCACTTTGTGTTTGGATTCTTTTGTCCAGCTTTTATAGAACAAAAGTGAATGAAGAGCTTTTAAAAGCTACATTCAAACACTATACAGGCAGTCGTGAAAACAGTAACAGAGTACAAATACAACCTTAGTTCCAATATGTGGAGCTAGGTAGTGTTTGGATGAAGCTTTACAAAGCTTTCATCCACTTTTGTCCCCTAGAAGCTGGACAAAAAAAATCTAAACAAAAAGTGGACAACTTTTTTGTGGCACGGCTCTCCAAATTCAATTTTGTTCTTCACAAAATGACTCAAGGAATGAGCTCTTTGGAGTTTGGAGCTTCCAACACAATGTAATGTAAAATATCAATTTCTCCCCACTCATATATGCAAATCAAGATGTTTTTTTAGCTTTTTGGTAATTTCACTTCACATGTGTTAAACACCACATGGTAGAGAAGCTATGGGATATACCTCTAAAAAACATCCCCTTCCCTCACTCATGAAGCTCTTCAGAGCTTCCAACAGAAGGTAAGGTGCAATACTGGTTTTGCCCCAACTTATATGTGAAAGTCAACCTGTCTTTTTGACTTTTCGGTAATTTCACTTCATAGGTGCAACACATTATATGGTGGAGAAGCTCGGGGACATACCTCTACAGTAGGGTTTCTTGGAGAAACTCTTTGGAAAAAAAACCACATCCAAACAAACCCTAAGTCCCTAACTTTAAATTGCACTACATACTACTTTACATCCTTAATTTTCTCTCAATTTGTGCAAAGGCCATGTTTACCTTCTCAATTTCATAAGACGTCACCAAAGATACTCCAATTTGTACTTGAAGCCCTTCAAAGCCACTCTAATCCAAAATGCATCACTCTACAACCTTCAGACCGTACATGCAAGTCGACGGTACTAAAACGTGGCATTCCTAAGACTTTGACAATATACTATAAAAGATACATTTAAGATCGAAAATCAAAAGCAATTCCCAAAACAAAATCAGTTTACCTTTGTTCCAGTCATTATACCGCTGCAATTTCTCCTCGAACAGCCGTATCCTCTCCTACAACAAACCCCAAATCCATAAATAAATAAAAAACTTTCCAAAATTTTCCCTCAAACACGACAACTTACGATCTCTCTCTTAACTGGATGCTCGTCGGGGTCAATCCCTCTACACCGCAACCCCACTGCAACCAAAAGAAACAGAGTCAGCCCTCAAACCAACCGAAAGAAGCCAAATAGGCGTCGAATTCGAACCGGAGAAGACGGCGGCGGTAGACTTGGCGAGAGTGAGGTAGAGCCGCGCGCGCTGGAGAGGGACCATGTGGTTGATGACTTCGGGCTGGGCTAAGGAGAGGCAGAGGGTGAGGTGGGACTGGACGGATGCCATAGCCGTTAGGGTTCTCTGGACGGCGTCGACGGCGGAGTCGGGGACGACGGGGGACTCCATTTGGTTCCGGAAAGATTAGGGTTTTGGCCCCTTTTTATTTTGGGTGATGGAGAGAAGAGAGAGGTGACGTACGGTGATAAATCTTGGCATTATTATTAGGGTTTTTTGATTGGGTGCCCTCGCACGAACGGCAATTGATAATTTGCACCTAACTTTTTATTATTGTTTGTCTTGCATCTGTATGTCGAATATGCACGTCAACCATTTGTACGATCCACTCTGTATCCTCTTCGTCCAGCACCATTAAAGTTTTCGCAAATTAAATCTAAAACATAAAAAACCAAAACAATAATCTCTCGCTAATGCCTTTCTTTAGAGGTGCATATCACCCATTATTATTATTATTATTATTATTATTATTTAAATTTGATATTTATTGTGAATTTTAATGATTGGTAACGTTATTTACATGTTTTGTATAAAAATATTTTGACTTGGAAAATGATAAACCCAAATAGAATGTTTGTTCGGATTATGATTGAAAATAGTGGTTTCAGGATTTCACAAATTGAAATTGACTCTTCAGCAAATTATATAACTTTATTAATTGGCAACCTATGAACTCTTTATATCGAAGACTGTTATGAAATGAAAAGACAGGGAGATTTTGGTAGGAATGATGGAAATTTTTCATTGTTATCTCATAAACAATACGATGAATATCTATATATAGACAATAGACATAGATGTTATAATGCAATAACAAGTTAATGAATGAGACATATAATATACATCAATGAGAGGGTTACATTGCATTTGATTATAGAATTTACAAATTTTTGTAACAGCAAGTGATAAGGTGATTCATCCATATGATATATTTCTTGTTTCATAACACTCCCCTTGGATGATCACATTTCGTTAATACGTTTTTCAACCTGTCTCATTTAAAACTGTCAAGTAAAATCATATGGGACAAACACTTGGTGAAGGAAAAAATATTATAGAGTTGTAATTCTTCTCTTTAATTTAATATACACTTACAACCTCATTAAATAATATAGTGTTATGCTCATGTCTTGTTAAAAATATTGTTATAAAACCAAGTGGGAAAATAACTAATGGAAAAAGGAGTGCATGACATACGCTAACACAATTGTACAAGTTAGCTCGATAAAAACATTTAACCAATATAAACCTTGTATGACAACAATTGAAAAAGGGAAAAATAGTAAGGTTATAGGTATTCTGGACTTCATCTTTCATAGATAATCATACTTCAGATATGATAATTATAGATATGCTCTCACTGATATGTAATTCACCAACTTCCATAAATATTGCAATGTCTCCACAATAACACAAAATAGTTGTGATTTGTTGTTGTGGATCAAACATATATGAAGCATAACTGAAATAAATTTTTATCTCACGAATATAGTAAGTAAATATTCATATATCCATAAAGAGGTAACGAAAAATTTGTCGAATGTCATTTGAATGTTTCGAAGAAATATTGTGCCTACATAAACAATCGTTGTGAATGTATTAGGTCTAGTTTTATATGCAATATATTTTATGACGTTCTAGGAAATGAAGTTCAGGTCCTAATTCATCCTCTTTTATTATATATAACTAGATCTTTGTTTACAGTATAGACAATCTATCATTGTTGTGTTTTCCACGTGAACTTTCTTTGTATAATATCTTTTTTATATATTTGAATAATTGTAACAATTCTCTTCTGCAAAATGTTAGAACTGCAGGTCGAAAAATAGTTGATTTTTCTCTAGTCATTTATTTTAAAATTTATCGTTCAAATATTTCATGGGTGTTTAATCTCTTCAGGAGTTCCTTTCATATCATTCTTCGAGATGATATGCACATTCTCTTTGTTTGTTCATATGGTGATCTTTACATAAAGTGTATCGCATCTCTTCATAGTATTGAGCATCGGTTCGGTCTGATCCAAAATCGGACCGAACCGGGACCCAAATTTTCAGAATTCTTGGACCGAAGACCGGACAGAGTGCAGTCCGGTCCGATCTGGACCGAAGCACTTCGGTCCGGTCTGGACCGAAGCACTTCGGTCCGGTCCAAAACCAGACCGAACCTTGTTGGACTAAATTTCATGAGTTTGGCTCTTTTTTGTGTGGTTTGGTTTATTTTTTATTTTCCATAAGTTTTCCCTGAATTTTAGTAGTTTTAATACTACACAACAAATTGAATATAACAATCACAATGCAGCAAAATCTAAACATTTAAATTACAACTTGTAATTTAACCAAAAATTATATCAACAATTAGAACCTATAAATAGGTAAAACGTCAAGAACAATTAGAAACATATGACCATGAACATTAACCATCAATCATAAGTTCACAACGTGTAAGTTAACAAAATAGAACACCACTAATTGCAATCTATCAAGTTGGAGATCATCAACACTAATCCACGCAAATGAGATCATCTGCAACATCGTCAGGAGCTAGCTTTTCCAAATATGTTATTTTTAACAATACCAACACAAATTAATTAGACATTTTTAGAACATACAAATATAAATCATACAAATATTAAATACCTTTCTCAAGTACTTCCAACTCTTCCAAGATTTCCTCCACGTCAAACTTTGGCTTTGTTTTGGTTTCAAGCCAATCTTGCATGCAAATTAGTGATTGTACCATCTTTAATCGAATATAAAAAATCATGTTAGCATAACAAGCAAATGAAATCTAAATTGCTAAACAAAAACTAACTAATTTAGTTGATACCTTAGAAGTCAACGAGCTCCTAAATTTATCCAAATGACGACCTCCTGTGCTAAATACAGACTCAGCTGCATCCGTGGACATTGGAAGAGCTAAGACATTACGAGCTAAACAGGAAACAATGGGATACTTGTGCTCATTCAACTTCCACCATTGTAGAACATCCAAACTTCTCTCATGCTGACCCAAATGATGTTGGCTTCTTTTGCCTTAATCCATGTTTTGATGATTAAATCAACATAATCTTAATCACAATCACAATCAAATGTAGTGTAGGCATAATGCATAGAAGATAGACTGTATTGTGTTAACATCTACATGTGATCAAGACTCAAGAAGAATGGATTTGAAGTCAAGACATGTAATCAAAGTTATTTGAAGACATGTAATTTTACTTTGAGTCTTATGAACTTGTGTAATCTTGAGCATACAAGAGTTAAAACTTACTTACATACACACTAGGTTTCTAGTAGAAGTCACACATAAAATTTCACATCAATTGGACTTCAATAGATCACCCATACTTAGACCAGAAAATCACCTAAACCTAAACCTAATATGTCTGTGAAAAACGGTCGATCGAACCTAGTTCTTTGTTTGACTGTTTCAACCAATTAGCCTACAGTGATTTTACCTAACTCCTTTGGTTGACCGCTTAGACCTTTTCGATCGATCGTTTCTGCATTTTCATATGGTCATTATACTTGTCGTATTCTTCGAACGGTCGATCGTCCCATGCTTTTGGTTCGACCGTTCACTTAAGTGAATTTAAGTTATAGCCTAGTAGGTTCGACCAATGCTTATTGTGGTTCGAACGTTTCCTAATACTTAAGGAAATGGTTGAACGTTTATCCTGATTCGGTCGACCGTTGATGGACTATTTTGTTGAATCTTGATTTCTGTTCGTGTGTTCTTTACACCAATCAATTAATTCTTCCCCAACGACTAGAAAACTTTAGGAGCTTATAAATAGATGTCAAAACACATTGTTTAGACAACTCTCACACTTCCAATTGTCTCATACATTAGATAAAGTCTCGCAATCTTCAAAACCCTAAATCATACACTCCAAACCTTAAACTTTCACATCTTTGGTCATTTCAATATCATACTCAAAGTGTGCTCAAGCTAGAGAATGTTGTTCCACTCAAATTCTTTGTTCAAAAGAGTAAAGACTCCGGTGAAAGCCTGAAGCATCCTACTCAGATTGTGAGAAGAGGATTCCAAACTATGCGAGAGTTGTTCGCTAGCTTGAAGATTGTAAATGTGTTGTCTTCAGGCTCGGACCGGGGAGCGGATAGTGAAGACATGAGCGAAGCTCGAAGTGTCGAACAGAGCTTACAAGAGAGGACGTAGGTGGGTGACTGAACCCATAAAAAATCCTCGTGTCCATCTATAGTTTGCTTGTTTCTTCCATACTTGTTTAAATTCATTTTCGCTGCATCAATCGTTTAATTGAGTAGGGTTTCAAAGTAATTTGATTAGACATTAAGTAGGACACATAGATCCTAACAAATGGTCGCTGAAAAATCTATCAAACTCAGATTGACGTCCATCAGGCCCGGACAACTGCATCTCATCTTCAATGAACTTCTAAAAGTTGAACATTTCGACAGTCAAGGCAGATGGTACGAGGATGTCCATCATATCAGTTATGTGTCCACCTCTAGGAGCTAAATGAGCAAACAATTTGTAATACTCCTCAAATAAATTATTAGCATTTTTTGTAACATGGTCAATCAACGTTTTTGCTTCTTCTTTCTCATAAATTCTCCTTAAAGCTAAACTAACACTTTTTCGCTTAAGTTTTGGATCAAATATAGCTCCCATGTTGATCAAAAAATTCACGTTCTCATCATTACCCCAATACTTGTCATATTTTTCTTTCTTTGTAGTGGTCATTCCTTGGAAGTCACCCTCACGATTATGGATATGATTGTTCAAACCCTCACGAGCTTGAGCAATGTAAAAAAGGATAAATTATTGGTAACATACAATGAACCAGAAACAACATCCGTTAAGGTTTTGAACTCTCTCAGAAAAACCACAAGTCGCTCCACCAACCTCCAATCATCATCTGTTGGATTATCAGAACTCTCAAGTTCCATGTCAATGGGAATGTTGATCTTGCCAAATATTTCTTTGTACTTAACAGTTGTGTCCAACATCATGTAGGTAGAGTTCCACCTTGTGGCCACATCCAATGACAAAGACTGTTTGCATTCAATCTTATATATGTCCAAAAGCAAGGTCCTTAAACATCCGGATCCTGTTGGGAGAACTCCTAACATACTTCATAACACCTCTAACTATATGTAAAGTGACTTTAGCTTCATTTGTTTTCAGACCATCCCAAACAATGAGGTTTATTATGTGTGCAACACATCTCCCATGAATCCATTTGCCGTCACTAGCACAACCTTTTTCTTTAAGCCATTTTCGTTAATGTGTGCATGCTTTGTCATTGGAACTAGCATTGTCTGTAGGATCGTAAGGGTCTCTAATTCTAATCACTTTTAAGTTAATTACCTACTTGTTTAATCGATCAAAGATATGCAGCGGAATTTAAAACAAACAAGCAAGTAAGGAGTGAGATAATGCAAACCACAAGGAGTTGGGGGATTTTACATAGGTTTGGCACCCCACCCGGGTCCTAGTCCTCTCTTGCAATCTCCGCTCAGATCACCGAGTTCCGCTCACGACTTCACTAACCACTCCCCGTTTCGGGCTGAGAGAGAACGCCTTTACAATCTTCAAACTCGCGAACAACCCTCGCCGAGCTTGACTCCTCCTCTTACAATCCGAGAGGGATCACTTCGGGCTCTCACCGAAGTCTATACTCTTGTCTTGGGCTTTCACCAAGACCCTTGCTTCTTGAATAAACAATGAGTGGAACAACACTCTCTAATCTTGAGCACGTACACTTGAGTGAGAATAGGATTTAAGACTAAAGTGTGGAAGGTTTGAGGCTTGGAGTGTTTGGAGCTTTCTCTCTAATGTAGGGGACAAATAGTAGTGAGAGAGTTGTGTTGAAATGTGTTTTACAACTCTATTTATAAGCACTAGAGAAAATATAGCCGTTGGGGTTAACTTGGGTAACATATGTGTAAGATACATAAAACAGAAATCTGCAGGACCCAAAACTGAGTAAGTTCGGTCGACTGGATCGGGCTAAACGGTCGACCGTTTGACAATTTTGAACTCGGTTAGCTCGACCAGTTAAAGAACAGTCGACCGCCAAAGGCTATAATCTAGGTACACTTAAGTTATCGGTCGAACACCGAGATAGATTCGGTTGACCGAAAACTAACAGGCTCTTCTTGTAGAATTTCGTGTCCCTATGTATGTATATATTTTAATTTTTTTAATACAAACATACAAGATCGATTTCATATTTTCATTGATTTTATGTACATGTATTTGTTTATTCTAATATCATGGATTCCTACACATATTAAAATAAACAAAGGATAGAGGATCATACCCAAAGGTTCTCTAAAACCTTTCAGAACATTCGGAGTTTCGTTGCTCATCGAATCGCCCACCGATTCGCCTCCATGTGTTCACCAAACTCTAAACAAGATTAGAGAGAAAGGAACTAGCCAATCAATATCTAATTAAGCTTAGAATCTAGCTAATAACCCCTCTTTAAGCTCCTGAGATTTTTATCTCCAAAACTTAAACCTATTAAGAGATTTTCGTGGTGATCAAGGGAGAGATTAATGAGAGAAAGAATTTTTGCATTAACAAAAACAAGTAGGATGAGAGGTCCATCTATAGGCTCCCAAAACATCCTTATCAATAACTATTCTTTAGTCACGATCTCTTGCTTATTTTCTCCTAAAATTAATCTCAAATTGCCACATAAGCATCCTCAAAACGTTTAATTAAATCTGGAATTAATCCAACTCATGATCTAATTATTCTCTTAATAATTCAGGCAAAAATCGTATTGTTCGGTTGACCGAGAATTCTTCTCGGTTAACCGAACCATTCGGTTTTAACACATGTTCGGTGGACCGTGAGATAGACGGTCGACCGAATGTGCATGAGAAAAAATCTCTGGAAAAATTCAGACGATCCGCGTCTTGCTCCGATCGACCGTTGACCCACCAAAATTTCTCCTGGCGAATATTCATCGGACGACCGTGTCACCTTCGGTCTACCAAAAATATCCCAAGCTATCTCCTGGATATTTTCTCTCGGTTGACCGTCCACGCTCGGTTGACCGAACCCAATTGTCCAAGCACTCCAGACAATTTCAGTCAACCAATTGTGTTTACTCGTTCCCCGTTCGATTGACTGTTCCGAAGACACATCGATCGACCAAACCTAAACGGTCTGTCGTGTTTGACACTGATTTTGCCTTTTTCAAATTTTGGATTTATTTCCAACAAAATTTGATTTTTTGGGGTTTTTAGAAATTTTATATCTTATGTAATATATTATCCTATGTAATATTAAATTACCCCATAATATATACACCTCATATGAATTTATTATGATTCTAATTATATCAATTCTCATGACATATTGATTTTATTCATTCACCACATGTGTCCCTTTTTCGCATGAAACCCGACACATCATATGAACCCAAAATCAAGTTTCTTGTTTCCCAGTTTTATGGTGTGACCTATAGAATGATCTAAGCTAAATTGGCAGCGATATTAAACACTTAATATCTCAAACTATAAGCGATATGTAGCTACACATTATAGTTACCCAATTAGCATAGATGTCTTTGTTCCACTCGAACTAAACATGATCCATTTAGTGATGTAAGTGCACCACTTGTGTCCGTCCCTTGCCTCATGATATTAAGAGTATATACAAAGTAGAAATGTGTCACCTTTGTATTATATTCATTTCTTGATCTCTTTAAGTTAATTATAACTATGTAACTTAACTCCAGTTACATTATGCGCATTACAATTTTGCTTTATCAATGAGTCCACTAATATCATCACTCAATAAAGATGGGCAACGATAATCGTTTGACTAATCATCTTTTCCAGCACAAGTCATGTTCAACAAACTATTGCCTTTATCACTATACTCATTGATAGTTTTTGACAATAATCAAATTAAGCACTTCTTGAGTGTAAAGATATAAGTCTCATATCTTAGGATCTAAGACACAATAAAACATTAATGACACAAAACACAATTTCATAATGTTTTACTTGTTAGGTCTATTCAATATATAAAAGTAATCTTTCCTCTTTTATATACTCGTGTCCTCAATTATTTGTAGATCTACAACAATCGATTACCAACACGACAATCTTATCTCAGTGATTAATGTTCCATGTTAATTACCATGATTGTGAATAACTTTTGATTTATGTAAACTATTATCTTTTAGAGCTCTACGGTTAAGGACTAAGCGCATCTTCCTTAACACTTTCAAAAGACGAATACCATAATCAAGGAACAAAATGTTTGCACATCCAATTCATAATAATTGACATATAAAAGTAAAACTTTTAGAACACATTCCTTTCACTTCTGGGTTGACAAACATGATTAAATTTGGTTGACCGAAACAAGGTCCACGGTCGACCGAAAACCAACAGGAAGTTTTGATTTGTCGAGATGTCTTAATTCGGTCGACCGAACAAGGTCCTCGGTCGCCCGATACACTAAATGTATTTGGGGTATTTAGGTTTCCTTTCTTATATGAATTTCCACTCTCATTTGATGGAAGTTTAGACATATATTGTAACCTTCAAGAGCATTTTCGTGGTGATTTCTGACCCAATATTTAGAGTATTTTCGGTTATAAGGGCTATAGGGTTCGTATACCTTGTTAAAAATCACCTCACCCTAGTACCCAAACACACTTTTTTTCTAGAAGTAATACACTACAAGGCTTGAGGAGTGTAAGTTAAAGAGAGAAGAGAGAACACGTGCTACGAAGATAGTAACATCGAAAGCAGAAGTGTTAATTCACAAATACTGTGGTTTTCTAGTGGTAAGTAGCTTGGGCAATCGGAACAAATTAAAAGACACAAAGGGTTAGGTTAAATGGTAAGTTGTCCCACGGGAGACAACGTTAATTATAAGACTCAATGGTATAGTTTTTTTTATCACAAAAGATCGACAATTTCATTCCAGCATCAACGTCATGCTTGGTTGCAATTTTTTTGGTCATCACGAACATACTTCTCACTAGTTCGTGACACATAAAAAATACTTACTCAATATGATAGTTCATTAATTAAGTCATATTTAAGCTCAAGTGTAAAAGTTTCAAGTACAACACCTATTTGTAAAAACATAATACTTGAAATAAATTTGTACAACTATACTGTCCAATTTTCACAGATAATATATTTATACATAAATTATATCATTTTCTTAAAATTGCCGATAGATTCTGGTGACATTCAAATACCAAAATTTTGAATAAAAATGAATTCTTATGTGAATTTCCTTTCCCCGTTTGACCACAAAAATATATTTTCTGACATTTTAGGAGACACAAAGAAAATATCTATAAATGAAAGAGCAACCTGGTAATAGCACTCCCTCCTCGTCATCGACATTAAGGATACTACTTAAAATAAATGAAAGACGAATCCAGGAGAATTTGGTGGGTGGGGTAGACAGTCTGACTCTGTACTAATCGGAAAAATATTTTAATGTTATTTTTGCTCCTTATTATAATTTAACGTCATCGACATTAAAGATGCTACTTAAAATAAAATAAAATAAAATCTACGTATTTTTAACACTTTTCCAAACCTTAACTCAAACATGCAAACAATTTTCCTACAATCATTCCAGAAAGTTAAAACAACTATGGAATCATTTATCTTTTTTACAATCTCAATAATTAAATATTTTCATTCTCATTCATATGATCAAACAAAAATTCAAAAATCTAACTTAAATGTCACCAATGTCACCTAATTTCTCGTATTGATAAATCCATTCTTAGGTATAAACGTTAATCAATCAGATTGTAGAGGTGAAGCGTAGTTTAGTCATCTTAGGTAAAGGTTGTCACGCAGGATTTGTAGAGAATGGGCTTGTGGGCTTATAAATGGTTTGAGTTTTTTATTGGCGCTGTTAGAGGAGCTTGATGTTTGTTATTTGCAACAATCAGTTTCTAGACTGTTAAATTGGGTTGGTTTCTACTTGATCGGTTCGACTATGGATTGGATTGAGTTAGGATTGGGTTCAACAAAACAATTTACAATGATTTTGATAAAAGATTTTCAACGAACGACCGAAGTCTTTCACGGACGTTAATCGTAATTGTATATCTTCAACAACCTATGGCGACGGTAAGTTCTTTTGTTGTTTCCTTATTATTTTATAATGTATTAGTGGTAAACTTTTTCTATCGGTTCTTACTGACAACTTTATGTCAATGACGAACAGGGTAGACATGTCAGTTTATGGGTTTTCTATTTAAGATTTAAATTATCATTCATTGATAGTTTTCACAACCAAGCAAAGATATAATAGTCTACTAAAAATGAGGAGGTTTGTTTGCTTCAGAATCTCGTTCGGTCGTTCCTTTATAACCTTTGCTACATACATACGACAAAACAAATAATCTCACAAGATATCTCGCAGCAATAAATGCACACGAGAAGTTGATTTAGTGGCACATATTTGACTAAACATAGATCGATCATTTTAAAATTAAATTATGCAATGGGAAGCACATGGCCAATTGACGCCCAGATCTAAAGTATGTCTCTAGATATCAGGAAGCAATTTCTTCTTCAAACATTGAGAGTCATAAGAATCTTCAGTTCTGTCCGAAATCTTATCTTACTACTATGCCCCGAAGAAAAGCATGGTATTGATCATTTGTAATTTCAACCTTACATGTATAAAACTCAGCATTTGGTTTTGCTCTTGTGTGCATATATATGGTTTGTCATGTCAAATACTTTCTGTCGTTGTAATTTGTAGACAACAATACTCTCAAATTAATATTGACTTAATCAAGATTGGTGAAATTAATATTGATCTTTGGATAGTTTGTTGCTTATTGTTAGAAATTAAGATGGACCCATCAAGTTTGGTGTAATTGAAGCATCAAACAGGTCAATTTTGTGCCTCATACAAATTGGTAGTACAGTATTAGACATACGAAAGAGATAATAGTTAAGGCACCACTAGATATTTAAATATATTCCCCACGCAAAACTATGGGAAGCATCTGTCATTAGGAGTGTGCACAATCAGGTCTGGACCTGAAATTGGACCTGAACCGGACCGGAATTGAGCGGACCGGACCGAAGGATTCAGGTCCGGTCCTCGGTCCATCGAAATCTCTGATTCCGGGTTTCCAGTCCGGTCCGGGCAAAACCCGGGATATTCCGGTCCGGACCGGTGACCCGGTTTGTTAAAAAAAATGTGTCCGCTCCTCTCCTTAATCCTTATCACAAACTCACACAGACACAGCCCTCACCCCTCATCTCCTTATCTCCTCAACCTCACCTCTCCGGATCCCCTCAACCCCTGATCTCCGCCTCCGGTCCAACGCCCTCAGGGCCTCAACGGACACGGACACAGGTCCGGTCCTCGGTCTAACGCCCTCAACCGCACCTCCGACTCCTAGGCTAGGCTCCGATCGCTTCGTCGTTCGCCCTCCCTCCCTCCCGACATACTCCCTCACCAAGTCACCATCACCTTACTCCTAGAGAACGCCAGAGGTGTTTCTCTTTTCTTGTCGTCTCCATTTCCTCTATTTTCGTTTAGAGATTTCGTATTTGTGATTCCTCTTTTGATGGTTGGATCTGGTGGACTCGGCTCCTCTCCGACAAGTCGTGGAGGTTTCCGGTTTGTTTGTTCTTAATCAAGCAAACGACCTGGTGGGGTTTTACTTTGATTTTGGTTGGGAGAATTAGGTTTTGCAAGACGTGACAGAGATTTGAGGTTTTGGTTGTTATGCATACTGATACTGTTAAGCTCACATACTTCCATGTTTCGATCGATCTTGTTCTTATGTGTTTTTAGGAAGAGATCGGTAGAATAGTTGAAAACCATCTTGATGAATAGTAGAAAGGTTTTCAATAGGATGGCTCTGAGTGTGGTAGTCTTTTAGATGCAAAAAGTGTTGCTGACAACACACCTTATGTTGATGATTTCTCGTGGAGTGTCCTTCTCACAGAATACGCAAAGCATGGAATGGTAGGGTGTGCTTGCAAGCTGTTTCAAGGATTAAAATTTAAGACCCTTTCATTGTGGAATGCTCTGATTAAAATTTATGTGCTTTCATTTAGTCATGTCCAGCACTGTTAATAGTTTAAAAAATCTTCTTCTGAATCAGTTACGAAATCAGCAGCAAAGTGCGAATTTGGGGCTTGGCAAGTAGCAACAACGGATTCATTTTCTTGCAATGTAAGATTCTTTTGCAATATGTTATGCATTGTGAATCTGTGATGTTACTTAGTCAGTTATGTCTTTATTTATGTATATGTTATAATGCTCATGCAATTTTTTTGTAGATGGTGAGCTCCCAATCCAAAAGTGCACAAACACTATCGGATGCTGCTAGCAAGACAGATATTGAAGAGTTGCGCAAGTCCTTGCCTTCGGGTAAGAAGCTAACGGAGGGACGCCAATATTTGGTTAGAAAAAGCAAGAGGAAAGCAACTTATTGGGATTATTACCTCGAGTACATAGAAGATGGCAAACTACGAGCTGAATGTAAGTTTTGTGACAAAACTTTTGCTGCTGATGGTAATCTCAATGGATCAAAAAATGTTAAGAATCATGCGGAAAAATGCCTTGGTAATCCTGCTAACAAAAATCAGTGTAAAGGAAAGCAAACTGAATTGTATTTTCAACCTCGGGAAGGAAACAAGGATAATGAGGATGGTGATGGAAAATTGAAATATGGAACTGTGAATTTAAAAGATGTTAGGGAAGCATTAGTTCATATGATCATTGTTGATGAGCTTCCTTTTAGATTTGTAGAGAAAGTTGGCTTCAAGTTTTTGATGGGTGTTGCTTGTCCTAGATTTCACATTCCATCACGTACCACTATTGCTCGTGATTGTCTTCAACTTTATTATAGTGAAAAGACAAAGTTGAAAGACATGCTAAAGAATTGCCAAAAATTTTGTGTGATAACTGATACTTGGACATCTATTCAGAGAATTAATTACATGTGTCTCACCGCTCATTTCATTGATAGTGATTGGAAATTGCATAAAAAGATCATAAATTTTTGTCCAATTTCTAGTCATAAAGGTGAGGCCATTGGAAAAGCAATTGAGGCATGTTTGGAATCTTGGGGCATTGAGGATAAACTTTTTACTGTCACAGTTGATAATGCTAGTTCTAATGATCTTGCTTGTGCACACTTAAGAAGAATGGTTCAACGAACTGGATGTCATTGCGAGGGAAAATTTCTCCACATTAGATGTATTGCTCATATTATAAATCTTATTATGTGGGATGGCATTAAAGAGCATGGTGTGTGCATTGATAGGGTCAGAAATGTTGTCAACTATGTTAAGAATTCTCCTGCAAGAATACAAAGGTTTAAAGATCTTGTTCAAAAAGCTAATATAGAAAGCAAATCTTCCTTGTCTTTTGATGTCCCCACCCGGTGGAACTCAACCTTTACAATGTTGGACACGGCTTTGAAATTTCAACGTGTTTTTAATGGGTTGTCTCTACCTGATGGGGAGGGTTTGAAGGATAATGAAAGGCCTCCTGAAGCTGATGATTGGAAAAAAGTGGAGAGGTTGGTAGTGTTTTTAAAAGGGTTTTACCTTTTAACTCGTCGCATTTCTGGTTCTCTTTATGTGACGATTAATAAAGGTTTGTTTGAAATTGCTGCCATATATGATATGTTGAATAAATGGGAGAAAAGTTCGGATGCGAATTTTATAGCTATGGTCATTTCAATGAAAAAAAGTATGATAAATATTGGGGGAATGTGGAGAAAATGAATTGGTTGATATATATTGCAGCAATACTTGATCCTCATTCAAAAAATTTAGTTGTTGAATTGACACTTACCGACATGTGTGGTAAGGAAACTGGCACGAAACTTGCTAATGATGTCAAGGACTTTGCTTACTCTTTATTTGATGAGTATAGAAGTTTGTATTCTTCTTCTGGTCCTCAAAGTGGGCAAAGTAATGATGTTATGGAAATTGACTCAAATGAGGATGATCGTATGGGAGGGGGAACCGACTACATGAAAAGTCTTAAAGATAAAGCTAAAAGGTTGAAGGGAACAAGTGGATATGTAAGGAGTGAGTTTGAGAGGTACTTAAATGAACAATTAGGGACAGAGGAAGAAGATATGGATGCGTTGTCTTGGTGGGGTATTAATGGGCATCGATTTCCCATTGTTTCACGCATGGCACGAGACATACTAGCCATCCCATTGTCTACGGTTGCATCAGAATCTGCTTTTAGCGCGGGAGGTCGTCATCTTGATCCATTTAGGAGTTCATTGACTCCTAAGGTAATGCATTTTTATTTAAGAAATACAAATTATTTATTTCATTTTATTTATGCATTAAACTTTAATATGTTGGATTTTAATTTCATGTTCATGAAAGATGGTACAAGCTCTCATATGTACACAAGATTGGCTTCGAGCAAAGGGAATGTCGGGAATCGATATGGAGGAAAATTTGCGAGAGTTATAGGAAATTGAGAAAGGTAATAATGAGATTTTTTACTTTTTATTATATTTTTTAACTCATAAATTTGTTATTTCTCATTAATAATCTATTTTTCCTCTTGTTCACAGATTTTCAAAATAACAATTTGGATGGCGACGACGTCGTATATGTGGACTCCATGATATGATTTCTTATGTTTGGTGGAGCAAGAAAGAATGTCATGTTAAACTCTTATTATCAAATTTCATGTTAAAAACTTGTATTCGATGAAAACTTTATGTAATCGTAGGTTTGTACTTGATTTTATTGTTAAACTTTTGGATTCTGGATGTGTTTTACAGGGTCAAACACGTTTACACGTCCATATTACCCATTCCTTTTGCGATTTTTAATTTGCAAATAAAGCTAAAACATGAAGCAGGTCCAAAACCGGACCAGACCTGAATAATCAGGTCCGGTCCGGTATGGACCGGAATTATTCAGGTCCGGTCCTCGGTCCACAAAAAATGCCGGTCCATCGGTCCCACCGGTTCCGGTCCGGTTTTGGACCTGTGCACAGCGCACAGCCCTATCTGTCATGACAAGAAGGTTTAATGACTGCTTTGGGTCGGTAAGGAGTTTGATTTGAAGCATATTCAGAAGTCATAACAAGAAGACAAGTAGATACGAACAAAGCAGTTAAGTACTTTTAAAGAGAACAGTAAAATCATTATATATATTGAAAAAGACAGAAAACTTCGGTTTGAACCATTTCGATATAAAATTATTGTATTTCAGAAGAAAAGAGAGATAATAAGATTATAAGACCACTGTTAACGGGTATCGTCCGGCGACCCGGTCGTGCACAGTGCGCACGTTTTTTAAAGCAAAAATTTTCTTGTGTTTTATTTTGTTTTGATTTTTAAAAATTATTTTGAATCTTATTTTTAATTTTTTTTGAAAATACGTTGTGAAATTGTTTTGATTTTTTAATTTTTTTCCAAGATGGACACCGAAATGATGTGAAAATGATAGATAAGTTGTGATGAGTTGTGGTTAAGAGGTGAATAGTATAGGAAATAAAAGAAAACTGACTTGGGGAGAGAGAAAACTGACGTGAAAGAGAGAGAAAATTGATTTAAAAGAGAGAAAAAGTTCATGACCAAATCATCTGGATCATGATTACCGATGATATAAATAGCCGCCAAGAGTTTAATCCAAAGACCATTAGCAACGCTTTTCGTTTTGGAGTACAACTTAATTATACCTAAATTATATTTTCTGCGTACAAAAAGAAAAGTCCACGACCATAGTTACGAAATATCCCAACAAGAATCTCAAATACTATGTCACTCCACAAAATGCACACAAGGTACCAGTAAAATACCCAGAGGTGTTCAATTATACTTCAATTTTTTATAAAAAATATATACCTATATATTTGATTCTGTTACGTTAAATGTCCCCTCAAATTATGTAATATTGTATATATGACCTTCAATTTGGTCATATTAACACTGTAATCTCGAATTTGATGGAATTATGCTATATTCAATTTTCAATTGAATGAAATATGCTATTTTCAACTTTCAATTGAATACATCTATTATGTATGCATATATTTTCAGTTAAAGTATGACACATCGTAAACTAGAAATCTTAACGTTGACGAACAGTCTATTTGAAAATCAATTCAAAATAGTGATTGTATAAGTGACAATATTGCATTACGTGTGTGTATATATATATATATTCAAAATTAACGAGAAAGAAAGTTGTAAAATTGCATATAATTCAAACAAATAAAACCACATGAAACATGGAATTAAAAGGTTTAAATTTTAAACAACACCGTGTACCTCAAAATTGCAACACCCCTTTGACGCCGTTGACTCTTTGTAGTGAAACAGCATAAATTGAGGAGAAAAATCTTTGTTACCAATAAAAGGTTTAAGAGAATCTCTTGATAAAATGTATTTAACCTAAATATATAATAGGATATTATTACCACATAATCATTCTTTTGAATCAAATTAATTAAACAAGAACGTACTATTTATACGAATCTACCTAATTTCTTTCTTCCCTAAACTACTCCTCCCAATAATTTAGGATATGGAACAAGATGATCAACATATACATATTCCAAAAATAAAATACAATAATTAAGAAACTAACCAAGAGTTTATGATCTTAGAACCATGCATACCTCCAAAGCTGATATCTTAACTAACTACCATGCATCAACGTACCGAAGAATTGCAAAACAAACAAGTCTGAATCAAAATCCTCCCAATCACACTCCCCTCCTCAACCTCAACCTTCCTACTCTGCCTATTCCAAAGGTGCACTGCGTAGCTCTCCTCCCTCAGCCTCCTAGTCTTCAATCCGATCCACCGCGAGTGAGCTCCGTCTTTCGGTCCCCTAAACAACCCTTCTATCCTATTCCACCCGACCGGATAAAACGCCTCGGGGGGTAATATCGTAAAGTTAATTAACCCCGGATCCCGCCCGAGCCGCCTCACCACCCTAGAAACCAAGTACGGCCCGTTGTGGCCCCACTTGTTCCCGTCGAACGTTCGGGCGAATTCGTCCATGAAGTTGAATAAGAGGGGGTGGTGCCGGTCGAACACCATTACCGCGTTGTTCAGACGTGTCCAAAGCAACGTGTAGGGGTCGACCGCCTGAGCTCCGATCGTATTACGAAGGTTGTCGAAGCTCTTGAGGATAATCACGTCGGTGTCGACGTAGACACCGCCGAAGTTGTAGAGGACGGCGAGGCGGAGGAGGTTCGAAAGGTTCTGGCCTAGAGAGACGTCACCAGGGCTGACCTCCCCACGACAGAGCCGGTCGAACCATGCTCCGGCCGGGGTGTTGTTGAAGAGAAATGTGTAGTCGGGAGTGACGGCCGTGACTCGGAAGAGTTTGAAGGGTTTTAGTAGACGCGTCCCGGCCGGAGTGTCCATCGCGGCGGATACAATTAAAAGACAAGCTTTGGGATGAAACCGGAACAAAGTCTCGATGGAATACAACTCTCTCCGCGTAAACGAGTCCAAATTCGAGATCCAAGTCATGAAAAACCGCGTTTCGCAGCGCCGGTCGGAGAAGAAACGATTTGTCCTCTCGGAGAATTGGCGAGACTGGAGGGTCGGGTGGAGGGTCCGGAGCATAGCCTTGATTCTCTTGTTGAGTCTTGGTTTAGGATGGGAAATATTAATGTTGTTGTTTGATGGTTGGAAGGAGAATTGTTGTATTTCATGGTTGAGGGAGAGGAGTTGGGGTGTGGGGATGAGAATGGGGTCTTTGGTGGGGTGGGGGATGGGGTGGGAGGTGAGGCCGACGAAGCCGTTGCAGGCGAGGAGGAGGAGGAAGAGGAAGAAGAGGAGGATCAGTGGGAGGACTCGTTTTGGTTGGGGTGGCTTCTGAAGTGCTCTTGTTAGGACCAACTTCATGGTTGGTTTTGGTGGTTAATCAAATGGTTTTGCTTAATTCATATTATATATGGTTTGGTTTGGTTGCAGACACTTTCGTAATGGTGAGAGTAAGAAAGAGAGATTGGAAGAGTTTGTTTCTAAGTAGAGAGATGTGTTGTGTGAGATGGAACATAATATAGTAGAATTGGGACTTTTTTGTTTTTTGCTTTTGTTTTGATTTTAAACGGTTGGTAGGCGGTTATGTTATGCTTGGACTGTAGTTTTCCTAAAGTTGTACGCACTTTGCCTCGATTATGGCTTTGGATTTCTTTGGTTCTTAATTCTTATGGTTCATACAAAGTGCGTTGACTTTGGGAGTTTAGGCTTCAGATGGAGCTGAACAATAATTATAATATTTCTGAGCGTTCATAAAAAATAAATTTCTGTGGGGATAGATCATTGAGAAGATCAGTACGTACGCAAATTGGAGTCCTAATACTTAATGGTAATGGACTGATGGGTGCAAAATATTCGTAGCTGTATATGATTCTTTTGTGCCTAATTGTGATCATTTGCCTGTAAAATTGATTAGTATTCATGTATTATTGTAAAATTAAGTTTAAGAAGACTACCAAATGGTAGAATTGCAGTGTCTTGGTGCAATTACATGATACCTAAAATGTCACCAATTATTGAAGAGAATTAGTAATATTTGAATTATTTAAAGAGTATCTGAAAAAGTGTGTTGTTCTTTAAGATTTGTATATATCAACTGCATGTGTAGTAGTGTGATATTATCAGTAACACTATTATATGGTTGGTCGCACAGGAAAGTATGTTGTATGTACATAATTGTTGAAGAAAAGAAAGTAAACATCAACATCCGCAAAGTTAAGACAACCCAAACATTTATATGCATATGACAAGCATAAAATCGATCCTAATAATTGATCTTTGATACCGAGACATCTTCTTAATTTGCATGGGTGGAAGAGGTAATTCCAAGCTTCAATTATCAGATATATATATGCATGGATTCCATTTTACCATAAGAAGTCAAAACCAAGAATAATTCTGAGAGTGGAATTAGTGGGAAGTGTAGTACACACCACATCATCATACCATAAACTAACTACAGTGGAAACTGTAGTAGAACAGTGCATGTTTTAAGTGAGGAAAACTGACGTGGAACACTCATGTTTTGTCTCCAGAGAACAAATATATACATGTCCAAATACCATTGTGATCATGCGAGCTGCCTATTCCGCAAAGTAAACAAGTTTTTAGATCTTGTGAGCTGCCTATTCTAGTGAAGATCCACGATACAAAAACTTTTATTTTCGAATAGGAAAGCTTGGCTGGACAGAGTCAATGAAGATGACACATATGAAGCTCAACTGTTATTTCCCTGATATCTTATCATTTCACTAGTTAAGATACGTACGACTCGTTAATAAGCTTTATCATGTAATAAGACCTTTTGGGAGATTATGTAACGTACCCGAAAACAGCGGAAAATTTAAACAATAATAAGGACCGTCAACGGTCAACACAGGGCACGTCACGGGAAAACAAACTAACATATATATATAAAATATATAAGATACAGACCCACGTGGAAGTCAACTATATCAACGAGTCAACTGTGATTACAACAAAAGTGAATGTACATGTAATCACTACCTCAAACAAAAGAAGCTACTAAAGAGAACAGGATCTAATCCCGGGGGCACCGTCCTCGGTCACCACCTGACTCTAAACCTGCTCGCTGCCTGAAATGAAAACAAACAAACATGCCTGAGTTCCCTGCAGGAACCCCGTATACCAAACCTCCTAAAAATATAAAAGGAATTAAAGACAATGCAATGCTATGCACATGATCATCCGCCTCGGGCCCACAATAATGCCCTCACCGCCTCCGCGGCACTGAACCACTCCTGCCACTAGGGTCAAGTCAGTCCACCGCTGCCTCACAAGGGTCAGTCGACGCCACTGCTCCCCAAAAAGTGCAGGAAGGAACCCCCGGTACACGCCGCACCCAAGGAGCGAGTCAGCCCGCCGAATACACAACTCGGGTCAGACGACAGCCACTGCTCCCCCAAGAGTCGCCTAGCGCGCACCCTGCCGGAACATCCTCGGCCTACCGCTAAACCCTCGCAAACTGCCCAAGGTTTACGGTACACATCCCTCACACCCCGCTCGGTAAGAGAGGAAAAAGGTACAACAATAATACGCCTTCGTCGAAGGTGAAATCTGTAGCTCTCAAAGCCGGTAATCAACCGTCGCCTCGGAGCCGGTAGTCGACCTGACATCGACGGATCGCGTGTGGATAAATCCACCAACCTGCGGCAGATCGGTCGACCGCTACAAGCACACCGGTCGACCGGTCCCCCACACAGTACACAGTACTGTACAAACAAGTCTACCGGTCGAACCACGCCAACCGAATTACCGACCAATCGGTCGAACAAAAGTCATCTAGCGGTCGACCGTTTGGAAGGTCTACGCTATACAATTTTATATAATATATATATCCGGCCGGTCGAACCAAGGGGTCGTTCGACCGATAACAGGACTTTCAATATTTTGCCCAAGTCTCGTTCGGTCGACCGGAACTGAAATACAGTTCGACCGAATCAACACAAGCACTCTACCGCTTAATTAAATGCTCAGTCGGTCGACCGAGAGTTAAAGAGCGGTCGACCGTTTTGATGGTCAAAGCTCCCAACCGACTTAGCATCGAATGGATCGGTCGAACAAGGTTAAGGACGTTCGACCGTTTAATAAGTCAAAATCCCCAACCGACCCATTCTCATCGTTATTCGGTCGACCGGCTAAGTGGTCCCGTTCGACCGATAACAACATATCCCCTTTTTCCCGCACAAATCTGGCATAACGGTCGACCGTCTAACGACATCGTTCGACCGTTCGCGGGTAAACATCAATATAATAATAGGATCGGTCGACTGCCCACAGGCACCGGTCGACCGATCGTCGTCTTCAACCTCTGAATTGGTTGAATTCCGACGGGGAATTCGACACCAACGTCGATCCCCAACACTCACAAGGCACAAGTGAGTTATAATGAAGATTTGGCATACCTTTTTGATGGTTGTGGAAGTCTCCCAAGCTTGAGTCACTTCACTCCTCTTCTTCTTCCTTCTTCTCCTTCTTCTCCTCTTCTTCTACTTCACCTCCTTCTTCTTCTCCGACGTTCACCTCCTCTCACTCTCTGATAAAAGTAAAAATGAGGAAGAAACCGTCTGCAATTAACCTAACACCCCTATTTATACCAAAAACCTAATCTTATCTTCAACTCACCTCCAATTCCTCCAATCCAACCAATCCACTTCATCCTCCACCTGTCCAACACCTCCACCTCTCCATGCAGGATTAATTAGGGTTAATTAGGTTTAGTTTAATTTAATTAGGGTGCTTAGATTAGGTTATTACAGATTACGTATATATACGTCCCCTTCAATTAAACTTATAACTCTTCACTTTGCACTCCTCACGTTTATAAGGTTAAACTGAGATAAAAATGAGACAATGTATACAAATAATATAATCTATTCTCCTTATGGTAAGGCTTAAATATATTATTGCAAAAAAAATTGAATACCAATATTGAAAGAATTGCAAGAGTACTATGCCTGTTGCCAAACTTTTGCAAGATCATGTCTGCTTTTGTCAGGTCACATGATGAGATGTGGTGAAGTCGATTTTATTTATTTATTTGGTTTGGAGAAGAACTTGGCAACCTAAACGCTAAATTCATTAAGAACTCAGTGCTGAGTAATGCCTTAACGTATATAATCTACCGATGGAGTTGGCTAGATTGCTACTTAAAAGACTTCTATATTATTAGATCACACATAAAGTACTATAACATTAATTGGAGTGTGGGTGGCATTCTCTTTAAGAGAGGCAGAGAGCAAAGGTTGTTATAATTGTTGTTGTCATTGATTTCCCATTAACTCTGTAAAGTAGGAAGTATGTCGTTCACATATTCTCCAATTTTGCAGTACAAGTTGGGAGCATAATTACCAAAACGTTTGTTGGACGTGGGGTTGGGAGAGATGGCAGCAATCGACGGCGAGGATGAGGATTTATAGGAATAAACATCGTGGAGGCGAATTAAAGCGTGGAGAGAGGAAAGTGGAGGTGGTGGAGGAGAATACGAAATTTGGGGTTTTGGTTGGGTTTCAAAATTTAAAACATCTTCTCTTTTAATTAGTTTCTTAATTTTGTCCATATATGTTAACACTTCTTATGAACGAAATAAAATTTGGTTAAATTAATTAAAATGTACTGGAGTTATAACAAAGCGTGAGAGAATTGTTAATGGAGTAGATCCCGCATAAAATATCAAGATCCAATTCCATAAAATTTATTCGACACCTCTTTATCTTACAAGAAAGTTACTAGAACATGGTTTCCAATAAATTAGTTTGTTCCATAATTTCAGCTCAACTTAATAATTTGGTAGAGATATTGCGTAGCCACTTACAAGCACCTATCTTCCCATTACGAAATTTCGTTTAATATACATCATATTGTTGATTTCATGTACACATATCATATATGTTCAAGTGATCATCATGTACATTACCTTTGATTAGGACAAGAAGGTGTACATGAAGGACATGAATTGGGATGTGATGTTGGTGGATCATATAATTGATATTAGTGCAATCATGTTCTTGCCATGAGATCCCATGTTTTATCCAACTCCCATGTGTAGGTGGGGTTGTGCAAACTTTGTGATGTGCAAATAATAGAGGGTGGTTGGTGAGGTGCACAATTTGGCTGCAATGCGATATTCCCAAACTCAATTAAAATTAATCTCATATTGCCCGGTCAACTTTGGCAAGCTTAAACCTAATCTTGATGAGTTGTGCATTTGTTATACTATTCACCAGCTTGTTTATGCCTACTTTAGTTAGTGTTGGTGGAGGATCGACGTCTGAGTTTATGACAGCGTTGCTTTATGCTACAATATTACGGATCATACGTAAGGCCATCCATGATAATATTACGGAAAGTCAAATTATGTGGATTAACTAAACATGCAAATGATAAGCACTAGAACTTACAAAATACGATCTCTGACAAAGAAAACAAGAAGTGTTTGGGTATTAAGGAGATTAAAAGGAAGTTAATAATCGTGAGAGAGGGTTAAGGCGATGTAATTCAATCTAATAGTATGCTAATTTTGTTAGAGTGGGAATAAAAGAAGTGGTTCTAAGAACTAGGACCAAGTTGACTATTTAGAGTGCATAAAATCTATAAAGCAGATCCCACAAAGCAATATCTTAAATTAAGGGAAAAAACATTCCCATACGATTTCTAATACCAATGTTAATCTACATCTATCTTTAATTTCTAATTACAAAAAATTCTTAGCAAGACTAACAAATCGACAAATCTCTTGAATTAAGTAAAACAATATTCCCATAAGATTTATAGTACCAAAGTAAATCTACGTCTATCTTCAATTTATAATTACAAAAGTGTTTAGCAACACTCACAAATCAACTACCTTATAAATTCCATTTTCAGTCTTAACCTTGATCGATAATATTGTTTTATTATTATTTTTGATTCTGCTATTGAAAATTTTCTTTTAATTTTACCACAATTTCTTCATTTTTAGAAGCTTTTGAGATTCTCACGTACCTCTTCTTTCAATCAAAATTTTCTTTTCTTAGAAGTTATCTTTTTAAAAGAGAAGTTGTACATAATTAATTATTTCACGAAGCAAAGCCATACGCAAAGATCACAGATGACAAGCATTTAGGGTAACTTTTGCTTCCTAAATCCCGATACTTCTCTGAGGTGAAAAGCATCTTAAATTTCTACCAAATGTTCAAATCACCTTAATTTGGATATTATATCGATTTCATATCATGGAGTCATGGTCTCTAGGGTCAACATCGAATTCAATGTAATGCTGATTCGAAGGGCAAAACTTTGATGCGAGACAAAGTCTAGTTAGAGCATAACCAACAGCTTCCGGGAATTCTAATTTTAATCACTTTTAAGCTAATACATATTTGTTTAATCAATCAAAGAATGCACAGCGGAATTAAACAAAAACAAGCAAGTAAAGCAAATCACAACGATGACACTAGATTTTTAAAGATGTTCAGCCTCCCGCATACTTCCTCTCTTGCAAGCTCTACTCGATCTCCCTCGCGTCTTCACTATCAACCTCGTTCCGGACCGAGATTAAGCCTTTTACAAAATAAGCTTCACGAACACCCTCGTGAGCTTGACTTTCTTCTCTCACAATCCGAGAGGAACACTTCGGACTTTCACCGAAATCCTTGTTTCTTTACAACTGAGATCTTGAGTGGAACACACTCTCTAACTTGAGAACATTTAGCGTAGGATGTGGAATTGATGCTAAGATGTAGAAGTTTAAGTTTGGAGAGTAAGATTTGGGGAATGGGAGACTTGAGAGTTTCTCTTAGGTGTATTTGACAAATAGAAGTGTAAGAGATGTCTAATTGTGTCAAGGGAACACCTATTTATAAGCTCCTAAGGTATTATAGCCATTGGGGATGAATTGAGTAAAGATTGTGTAAGATACACAAAACAGAAACTGACAGGACCCAATTCTGAGTAAGTTCGGTCGACCGGATCAGGCAGAACGGCCGATCGTTTGGCAATTTTGATTAAGGTTTGGTCGACCGGTTAAGGAACGGTAGACTGCCAAAGGCTATGACTCAAGTACATTTAAGTGATCGATCGAACACCGTGATAGGTTTGGTCGACCGATTTACACCAAACACTTTGGGGTTGACAAACAAGATCATATTCGGTCGACCAAAAAAAACCAACAGACACTTCGGGTTTGTAAAGGATCATAAGTTCGGTCGACCGAACAAGGTCCTCGGTCGACCAATACACAAAATGTATTTGGGGGTACATGGAGATAATACGAATACGACCGTTGGGTATAATACACCAAAACAAATGGTCGGGAAAAATATGTTAACTCGGTCAACCAAAAAGGTCTGGATGGACGACCGAACTTGGGCAGTAAAACACTTACATGATATATGATCACTCGGTCGACCGAACGATCTGTTTCGGTCGACCGAGTGTGGGCAGACTGTTCAGGTTTTGGTTTAGTGTTTTCCGGTCTAAGTTTGGGTGATCTATTGAAGTCCAAATTATATGAAATTTCGTGTGTGACTTCTATAGGGAACCTAGTGTGTGTTTGAGTAGTTTTTAGCTCAAGTATGCTCAAATACACAAAGTTCCAAAGACTCAAAGAAATACACATTACATATCTTCAAATGAGCTTGATTACATGTCTTGACTTGATTTACTTTATTCCTTGAGTTTTGATCACCTGTAGAGGTTAACACAAAACAATATATATGCAATGCAACATGTGTGCTACTCTACATGATCACAATTAAGATTAGGTTGATTAAATCATCAAAACATAAATTAAGGCAAAAAAGCCAACAAATACGACCGACGTTTATTGTGTGAGTGGTCGGGGTATAGACGCCGACCTATTATACAACCGACGTCTATTGCGTGAGAGGTCGGGGTGTAGACGTTGGCCTATTCTACAACCGACGTCTATTGCGTGAGAGGTTGAGATATATACGTCAGCTGTTTGTAAAGCCGACGTCTATAGGTCTTTAAATCTTCAATTTTTAATATTTTAAAATTGACAAAAACCCCGACCTCTCCTCCTCGAACAAACCCTAACCCCCTTGCGACCCAAGGCCTAGTTCAAACACCTCTGATAAATTACTTTCCTTAGGATTTTTTGCTTCTAAATCTTGTTGGTTTTTTGGCCTTAATCTATATTAATTTTGATGATTAATTAAATTAATCTTAATCAATCAACCTAATCAATCAAAGTGAGCAAACACGATTACATGCATTACATATATATTTGTATACTTGCAATCATCTTAATAGGTTGATCAAGACAATCAAGGAAATGAGCATTGGGACAAAGGCATCAAGACTCAAGACTTGTAATCAAAGTTTTGGATCAAGACATGTAACTTTATATTTATTGAGTCCATAAGGTTTATTGTAAACTTGAGCACTAGGATTCTGTCCTGTCATTCCTCGGTAAACCGAACCTATTTGGGTTAACCGAATCATACCCAGTTCGGTCCACCAAACACCTGTCGGATACCGGAATACTTCCCACCAGTAAAACTTAGGTGTTCTCTGGAATTGCCCCAACGGAAGACCGAACTACCTTCGGTCGACCGAATAGCCCTGGACCGGTTTTGAACTTTGCTCCAACGGTCGCATTCAAATCGAGTCCCTAGAGCCCAATTAACTCGACCCACTTCGGATGACCGCACACACTTCGGTCTACCAAATCCTTATTGGCTTTAGGAGCCCAACGCCTATTTTACACGTGGCACTTGACCGTTAATGATAAACCAACTTCCCACTCAATGTCAACGCAATACCCACGCTACTTCGGTCCACCAAAGTATACACGGTCAACCGAACTTGACATACTCAGAGCCCAATCAATTCTACTGTCCACCTTGGAACGGTGAACCGAATGTACTTCGGTAAACCGAATTTAATTAGGACTAAATAGATAAAAGCTACTGGAGGTTGGTGAGCGGTGATCCGATACATAATCGGTCAACCGAGTTCTTAGTTCAGACCAATTTTCGGACTACCATTTGGATAACGGTCGACCGAATATGCCACGATTTCTGTCCGAGCTTAAGTCACATCTTGCTTCCTATTGGTCCATTCCCCACCAACTACCAAACGGCTATATGAGCTTGAAGGCTTATAAATAGGACCTCATTTGGTTGCTTTGGACATCTTGAACACTTCCTATCTATCCAATACTCAAAACCAAATCCTCTCCATCTTCAAGCTCTCAATCCACAACACTCAAGCCTAAACTTCACCACTTGCATATCCAATTCCATATCATATCCAAGTGTGCTCAAGTATAGAGTGTTAGTTAGAGTGTGATTCAACTTCCACATCAAATAATCAAAGAGTTGTAAAAGCTTCGAGGAAGCTCCCTCTCGGGTTGTGAGAGGAGACACGAGCGAGGCGAGGATTGTTCGCGAGGCTCGGTGTTGTAAACGACGTTGATCTCGGTCCGGAACGGAGATCGGTTAGTGGAACCGTAAGCGAGGCTCGGGGATCGAGCGAGGCTTGCGAGAAGGACTAGGACCCGGGTGTGGGTGCCGAACCTCTCTAAACTCCGGTGTCGACAAATTTGTGGTTTGCAATTGTCTCTTCCTTAATCATTCGATTATAATTTTTAATTCCACATTTATCTATCGATTAAAGGGCCATAGATCCTAACAAATCTGACTCCTCTTTTTTTCTTCTTTCCTCAGGGCCCATATCATCATGCTATTGGTCTATGTTGATGACATTTTGATAATTGGCAGCTCCCCTCATCTTCTAAATCAAGTTGTGTTTGATCTTAATAGCTTATTTTCTTTAAAAGTTCTTGGTCCTCTACATTATTTCCTTGGAATAGAGGCCTACAAAACTTCTAATGGTCTATTATTATCACAGAAAAATATATTGAAGATATATTAATTAAAACAAAAATGGACAAAGCTAAATCTGTATCTACTCATGCTTACCCATCCACTAAACTTTCTAAATACAGTGGCTCCCCCTTTTCTGATACCTTCCGAAACACAGTAGGAGCATTACAATACCTAACTATTACACGACCTGAACTTTCATTCCATGTAAATAAAGTTTGTCAACATTTGCACAATCCAACTGATGAGTATTGGGTTGCGGTCAAACGAATTCTGATATACTTAAAACACTCAATTAATTATGGTCTTACTTTCAACAATCTACATCCATCGAACTAAGAGCTTTAATAGGTTTTTCGGATGCCGATTGGACAAGAGATGTTGATGACCGACACTCCATCACTGGATATTGCATCTTCTTTGGGAAAAATATAATTGCATGGCGATCCAAGAAACAACCAACAATGGTAAAATCAAGCACTGAGGCAGAATACAGAGGAGTTTCCTGCATAGCAGTAGAACTAGCCTGGATCCAAATCTTCTAATAGAGCTTGGCATCCACATAACTCGACCACCACTATTGTGGTGTGACAACTTAAGCACTACATATCTCACCTCCAATCCAATATTTCATGGCCGCACCATACATGTGGAAATCGATTTCCAATACGTTCGAGAACACGTCCACAACAAACAACTAGACGTTCGATTCATCTTCACAGAGGATCAGTTGACAGATATACTCACTAAACATCTTCCATCGGGTAGCTTTGTCGTCTTGAGGTCCAAGCTTTCTGTTATCAGCTTGCAGGGGAGTATTAAGCCCATTATCAAATAAGTCTAATTAGCCCATATGAATTGAGTCATCCTTTATGTATCTAGTCAAATATGTATGTAGTCATATATTTGTCTAAGTGTAATAAGTCTAAATACATTGTATACTTAGTGACTAAGGTTTGTAATGCACTTTAAATACATCCCCACACCTCTCATCTGTGATATGAGACTTGATGAGGTTTTCATTCCAATTGTGTTAGTGTGCTACCATAACAACTAATTTTTCACAAATGCGGTAAAATACTTCTGCAATTTTTTTAAAACTTGTGCATACCAATTTTTTAGGTGGGTACCCAAGCTGTTTATGGTACGGATGTTGTTCGAAAAATTAAAGTAGGGTTGGTGTTTCATTTTTAAAATTTTTACGTTGACTAAATGAATACCGTTGGGATGTGAGATCATGGGTAGGTAATTTTCAAAATATGAAAAAATAGAAATTAACTGTAATTTTGAATAAAACCATGTTAAATTGATTCCCCCTATTACAACTAAGTACTTCCTAATTCGTTCACTAGTTTATTTCATATGACTATCATATTAGGTCGTGTGTCAATTACATCTCCAACGTTTTATTAAAGTAACTGTTTTCACGCCATCCAAGTCTAAACTTTCATAAATTATAATTTAATACAATATAATTTAATACTTTAATGATTATCTTTGCTTCTCTCGTTGGACATACACAATTTTTAAAGGTTTTTACTTTTAAATTATAATTCACGGTCTCTCAAACATATAATTCACGGTCATCCAAGTTTAAATTATAATTATAATTTATAAAATACCTTTAAATTACTCAAGCCGTTTGTAAAAAATTATTGTAGACCATTGATACAAGTTGGTGTTTAATTTTTCAAATTTTAGCCTCTTATGCAAGATATAATAGAGATATTAATATTATTTGGAAGTGTTCTACCGCATTTGTGAATTCATTTGTAGTAATAATAACTTAATTAGTTGTAAATCTGTCTTGATTAATTCTGACTCTTAATTTGTGGTATGCAAAAAAGACATCTGTGATGTCTTTTTTGTTAACGAAAACGGTATCACATGTCTTTTTTTTCCTCCTATTTTGCCAAATAACTTTCATATGTTTATATTCTTCCAATTTCTTTATTTTCATCATTATTTTGAAAAAAATCCTATTGTTTTCCACTTTTGAAAGCGATACGTCCACTATTGTTTTCATTTCGTTTATTTTGCCAAATATTTTCTTAACTCCTATACTTTGTCAATTTTTTATTTTGTTGTAATTTTTTTATAAAAAATCCTAAAATTTATGTCTACATTCCGAACCGGTGGCTAGGTAGTTGGACGCCAATTTTCCTCTGTTTTTATTGTGTTGTAAAGTCTTCATGGAAGAACATGTTTACTGGTTAGGTCAAACATACCATGTTGTATTTCTAGGTCAGATGTGGATAAAGTTCATTAACACGATTTTTAAATGAGTCGGACTTGGATTGGCATATAAGGCTTATATATACTAAGTATGCATTACACCACATGATTGACAATCCTAATATGAATAAATCTTGCAAATTACATTTCATGTAATCGAATTTAACTCGAGTTATGCTTGCCTAGGATTCTTGTGAGGATGATATTAGAAATTGGAGTCAAGGGGGTCAAAATTAATAAGAGGGTTAAAATTTAGGAGGATCAAAATCTAAAGAGTCAAAATTTGAGGGTGTCGTAATTTAAGGGACCGGAAGTCCAAAAGGGTCAAAACTCAAAACATAAGGAATCTGAAAGTCCAAAAAATCCACAATGGTTTATGGCTAAGGTCACGATAGATGATAATCCAAAAAATCGATCTTTGCTTTTACCCTGAGGTAGTATAGTTCAATTTCCCAATTTGTTGGCACAATACCACCAAAGAGAAGAAGGGGGAACTTCGCATAGCTAGATTGACGTTTAGAAACTTACACGAACAGACGAATAGATTGAACTTTGAATAGTTTTGTCTACGTCTGTTTAATTAATTCAGGTTGGTGAAACGTTCGACTAATTGAAGAAGATTGTTTTGCTATAGTATTATAAACGGACCGATCAAAGTAGTAGGACAAGACTTGAGTTTAGAGTGGTGATTGTGAACATGATGCACAAGAAAAAGATAAGTCCACATTTACACGTATTTATTTATTTTTGGTTTTGTGAAGTAGGTGCATGCCACACGTGCATTTTATCTTGTACTTAGAGGTTGCTATGCCTTCTGTGTAAGATGAAGACATGAAATAGTCGAGTATGAGTAGTAAAAAACCCAGCCCAATAGTTATCTTTCTAAAAGAATTTTATGTTTAACTTTATTTGCACATCATAGTGTGGTTCACTATTGCGATTTGCCAAAGTCCTTTTCTTAAATTTGGCTGTTTCAAATCTAGTAAATTAGCTGACCCCAAACAGTGTGGTTCATTTCATTAGTTGTGCTTGAAAAGTAACATATCATGTATAGGTACAAGCAGAGAAGGGGCACTACCAGAATCTCAAGTCAGACGAACAAAATTTTAGTGAAAATTTAAGGAGTTCAAATATCCAGATGTATACCTTTTACAAGCAAAATTCAAAATCCAGGAAGAGACTGTCCCTTCGTCCATAGCCAGCACCGCCACTATAAGCTGGGATACAAATGATAAATAATTATTTGAGTATTAAATGAGAAAACATAAAATTTGGTTGATATTTGACAAGAAAGTTCTTACATAGTAGATTTGGATATCCGAACTGGTGATTCTTTTTAAGAATTTCAGTAGACCGAAATGTATTTGGTCGACAATTAAGAATATTTCGGTGGACCGAAATGTGTGCAGTTACGATTGATTTCCATTTCTTTCCGACCTCAAGTATTGAAAAAATAAAATGAAAATTTTGTACATACCACAGAATTCGATGAAAAGTGATCATGAATTCCCACGAATGCATAAACAACCTCACTCCACAGAGAACCTTGAAGACTACTCAAAACCACCACCACCAATTTTCTTGCTTCTGTCAAAATTATTTGTAGCGAAAACCAACTCACAGTAATTGAACAATCTGATACTTTTGCTTGAAGACAAACCTGATTGTATAGTAAAAAAAAGTCACCAAAAGGTTCAGAAAAAAGACCATATTGAACAAACAGCCATGTGAAGTTTTATCGCAGGCATTACTAGTCCCAAACTCAGAAAGTGAAAGCACAATTAACTTCCAATGAAATGGTGAACGTACATCATACAATGTTAAAACGACGACTGGGAACCGGGATTCAAGATCGAAGACAAAAAACAGTGAAGGATACAAATATCCATCAATAGAATAGTTTTTTGATGCGTGATACCTAATTGTTGTAAAATTGGGCCGTAATTTATAAGTATTGAAGATTGACAAATTAAAACATGAAAAGTTATAATAATATGAAATGTCTGTTTGATTTCAACTGTACCTCTTAACAGTCAATAGCCAGGTTATGTCAATATGAGTCAGGTGGAGGAAAACCAGTTGACTTAAACTTTAAGTGCATGCTTTAAAATAGAAACAGAATATATTTAATCAGCATTAGAATCACAGAAAGCTTTCAGTTTATAAATTTGACACAGTTACAACATCAACGTATTTAAAGTTTCTGAGATACCATATAAAATTTTAACCATATTCAATTTATGTAAAATTACTTTGAAGTTTCACGAATTTGTAGATTATTTCTGTCAATGGTCGTTTCTCGAGAAACATGATTCATTTATCAAGTGTTTGAACCAGACGTTTTGAGGTAGAGCAGAAATTTTAAAGTCACTTACCAGGAAGGATGACAATTTATTCACAACTACATCTAATTTCCGGAAAGAAATATAAGAGTAAACCTTACCATGCAAGTCTTCAGCATGAGTTGGTTGCTTTCTGTTTGCTGATGAAGTCTTAAAGCAACACCAACTCATTTCAGCTTCAGGGTATATTACCAACATGTACATTGGCCTTGGTCTTACGATATCTTCAATTAAGAATCTATGAAACAACAAAGCAAGCAATATGATATTTTAGTTCTTTCACCTACAATGGCCATGTTTTCAAGAAGTAGAATGTCAATATCCAGAAGCAAGATACCACGTAATAAAACACCTAAGGAGTAACAATTCTCATTCAAAGAACAAAGCGTATTATTCAGCATAATAACGAATACGTATCTCACCAAAATAATCAAGAAACACTGGTTGATTTTGTAATCCACAATCTCAAGCAATCCTAACATCCATAAAGTGCTTTAGCCGAAAAGGTGTAGCAACAATCTAAACAACATGATGGTGTTATTCAGTTCCAATTCCTACAAACCATTGCAGCTCTCTTATCCCTAACCAAAGATCACAATTTGTATCAACCTGTTTCCAATGGAGTCGAAGATGAAACTATGTTTTGGATCTTACACCATAATGGACTACATTAAAAATGATTTGTATTGTCTATGTTTCATATGTATTGTAAAAATGTAAATAGTCGTTTGTATTTCAGATCACAGGTCACCTAGAAACATAACTTTGAGGTCTCAGGTAATATTGATGTTTTAACACGACGGTACCCTCTATGCTGAATTCTTTCAAATCTTACTTTTCACTACATTTTTATTCTTTTAGTTTTTATCCTGCTCTTTCCCCCAAAGCCTAAAAGCTTCCCTCGAGCTCCATTTTGATAAGTTTGTTGGGGAGCTTGGAGGCGTTTCCCAATTCCCATGCGTGCTTGATCTCCTCTTCCATCAATTCTTTTGGGATTCAATTTACATGTTTCCACTACCATCACAAAAAAACAAGTTTAGAAACAACTCCACCTTTTGGACCATTTACCGTTTACTTTCTAATATGCAGTATAGTATATTATCATGTCATTTCGGAGAAGCAATCTTAATAATGAGTCATGAGAAACAGGATAAGATTTAATTGGGAAGTCTATTTTGGTTCTTCAGGTATTTAAGCACTTCCATGTTCGAAATAAACATGAAGTTAAGCAACCAATAGATACAACCCAACGTCCTATTAGTACTAATTTCCATAGAATTTACACGAAAGAAAGCCACAAAATTCATCTGAGCTTGCAAAATGAAGAACATTAACACAATCGAAGACCTATGAGAGCAGAGCAAACTAGAGCTCACTTCATCTGCTCTAGGGTGGATACGAGATTCTGAAACACTTTGATCAATTCATCAGCTTGTCTCCTTGCAAATAAAGTCTCAGCTGAATAACTTTTAGTCTCACACGTCGAGGAGCGAGTTCTTATATAATCCTCGGACCTAGACAAGGAACACATTCTCACACTCTCAGGTAGTTTCCCTTTGAGAATGGACTCAATTCTTTCGACACAGTTCTGAATATTGCCACCATTTTCCTCCAGCCTCTTCATGATGTCATCATGCTCATTATCACTGGAGACCTCCTGAGAAGCTTCACACAAGTAACAACCATAGGAAATCAGCACTTCTTATTACAACTGGCCAGCACAAAGAAGTACTACAAATCAAATACTAAACAAATAAGGCAAAAAAGAAGGATACGATCATGCCGTTTTCTATAATCAAGAACGGGTGTAGTGCTACTGTCTAGATGAATAGCAAACCAAGAGGATTTCTTAAATGGTCATGCTGCATAAGTCTAGTTGTTGTGGCACTGAAATCACATACCAATAAGCTAAAGACAAGGGAAGCTGAATAATACAAGTGCAAGTTCAAGCATGTGAGAATTGTTCTAGGCTTCTAGCAGACACTAGAGAGATCAGCTGTAAATATGACTGTAATCAAATACACAAATCATTTTAATAAAAGACACTCTTGACTATATCTAGCAAGAGTATACTATAACAATTGAGATAGAAGGAACTACCATCAAATCTACTAACATCAATCATAAACTGAAGTTTCCTCATTTAGATGAATTGACATACCACAGAAAGCATACAACACTTTGTTATTTTCATTTTTGCTATTAAAACCCATAACATACATCTCTCATCAGAATATACTATCTAATGCCTGTTTCATTAAATCTAAGACTTCCCTACTAAATAGTGTTTAAAAACTAATAACTCTTTCGTACTGACTGAATGAGATTTGTAACATTTACTGCAAATTTATGAAATGGTATTCAAATATAATCGTACTCAGTACGAACATCTTAGTTTGTGAACGTAAATCTTGTAATTATGGATAACAATCAGATAGGCATAAGAAAGGGAAATAACCACATAAAAATTTTAATTTATGAATTTAATTCCTAAAACCATGGATCAATATAAATTTGATACTGCTAATCAAAATTTTAGTGCCATCAGTTCCATATTGATCACCATATCCATACAAATTTTATGTTCAACAATTGCATCCTAGTAACGAATTAGAATCGATCAGGCAGATCAACGGGACCACTTCTGTACTTACTTGGCTGAGACCTTCTTTGAGGGTGTGATTGCTTTGTAAAAAAATAAAGTAAAAATAGAGAACTGAACACCAAAATGATTTCTGGTGATTAGTTTTGCAAGAGACCTGATGAAGTTCTGGAATTCAAATTCTAAGGTTATGTTTGTATCGTTGTAATCAAGTGTGTAATGTAATCCGATTACACCCTGGATTACATTCCATTGCTTGGTTCAAGATATTGAAGGTTGTAATTACTTCGTATTAATCCAATCACACTCCTTTCAAGGTAATTGGATTACCTCTTTAGATGTCGTAATCCGGTTACATTGTAATGAAATCAACTAATTTCATATTACACAAACATCGTCATATCATAACAATTCAACTTTGAACTTGCCGGAAGTGTGTCAGAGTTCCGACAACCTTTCCGGACATTTACTGGATTTATTAAATTACAAAATAATATTTTAAATTACATTGCAATTCATATGCGGAATTACAATGTTACAAAATAACGTAATTTGATTTACATGAAATGCATTTCCTTGGAATGTAATCAGATTACAAGGAATTGGATTCTACGGTCCCTAATTCCAACCTGAACCAAAAATAAAACAAAATAATAACAACAATACCGTCATCATCCTGGCTCCGATCCGGCGGCGGCGGTGGCATGAGCAGGGGCGGATCCTCCTCCTGATTCTCCTCATCATCATCCAACACCACCTCTCTCTCCCTCCGTCTCCTCCCATTCTCGACCAGCAGATCCTCGAGGAAAACAAACAGATCCCTCGGGTAGTCGTCGGGGAGGCCAAGGGAGGTCCGGGTGAGGGGATCGAGGGACCAGTAGGGGGCGGGGGAGGCGCGGACGGAGGCGTGGAGGGAGAGTAGGGAGTCCCACTGGGCCCGGCACTGGTGTGGGGAGCGAGAGAGGGAATCGGCGACGATGGACCACTTCTGGTGGGAGGAGAGGGAGAGGGTTGTGGGGTCCTCCTCCACCGCGAACACTTGGCTCGCTAGGCTTAGGAGCTCCACTAGGCTCCACTCCCCGCCGTTCCGGTATCGGCTTCGCCGGCTCATTCTTGCTGGAGGGTTTTGGGAGGTTGGGGAGGGGTGTGTGTGTTTTTGGTGCTCAGTCTCTCTCTCTTACTCCAAAGTCCAAAGGATCCCGGGACACCCACACGTGACCCCACCCTATTTCCCACGCGGGTGTGACGTGCACTACGCTTGTGATGGAATATGTGGTTGAGTTGGCACATTATTTTTGTAGATTTTCTTTGGATTTGAACCCCACGCTGGAGAGATCTTTTGAGATAACATCCTTAGATTGTTGAATGGGTATTCAAAGGACATTTTTTCTCTCCGATTTTTCAGAGGTGCAAAATGACGTCCTATGGGTAAAGCAGTTGTGGGTAACATAGGAACCCATCCCTAACCTCTCTTTTACCCCCCCCCCCCCCCCCCCCCCCCCCCTAATCTCCATTTTTCCCTTTCATCTTTTTCCTTTTTCTCAGTCACATTGCTTCGAACTCCATTGTTTTCCTCTCCGATCTTCTTCGATCTCTTTTTTCCTTTTATTAGTTATGTTTTTTCTCCCATCATCTGCATTTTTTTGGTTGATTTTTCAGCAACCTCCGGTATTTGTTCCCCAACCTCCTCAACCGCTTGAACCAACTGAGTATCAGTTTCATGTGTTTTTTTATTTTGTTTTGTTTCTATGTTTATCTGTGATTTTTTTTGGTTACATGTATTTATCAGTAGGTTTTATTTGGTTACATGTATTTTTCGCACCGCACCCACAGGAGAAACATTTCCTTCAAAAACGTTTTTGGGTATCGAAAATATATTTTTCCGCTCAACCCCCTATATTTCTTAAATTTTTTGGGGAACAATTTTTTTTTGTTTTTTTATAGTTGTTAAGACCCATTTTTTGGCACTGTCTTTAAAATGTATTACTTGTATTCGTTTTCGTATTACTTTGACTTTTTACTTATAATACTTCAACCATATCTAGTTTTTTCAAATCTAATGTTAAACAATTTTGTTTAAGTTTTGCAAAGCTAAAAATATATTAGTTTGATTTACATAGATAGAACTGTTATTGATAGTGAACGCAACTGTATTTTAAGTGTTAAATTTTCAGCTATATTTTGAAGAAATTTATAATGGTTCGTGGTTGGTAAGCTTACTTATTTTCAGGGTAAGTTGAAATCAGGTGCAGGGTAAGTTGGGTTACAATAGGGTTTTTAAAAATTGGTTCGTGGGGGTAAATTTATGGATGGCTGTTGTAGGTTACATTCAGTAACAGATGGGGTAGTTCAGTTGTTTTGGTTGTTTAGTATTTGTGGTACATATGTTTTGTGGTAGACCTTATAATTAATTTGTTATATTTGTAAGTTTTGGTTTTGCTAATGGAAATAAGTAGTAAAGGGAATTTAGAGTTCATTTGGGGTATCTTCATAGTAATACAGGGTAACTATTGTAACATGATACAAGTTAGTAATTAAAAAAATAAACCTTTGTTCTTTTTCAAAATCGCCAGTTGGACTTTTCATTAAATTATTGGGAAAGTGTTTGATAACACATTTTTATATTTGGACATTTTCCAAAATCTGATTTTGTTCTAAAAGTATTTATCTTAAGATAAATTCCCGTTATAATATTTTTTAGGTGGTGATGGAGGAGGAGTACACCCACAATCATTTGTCTCTCATTCATTGGCTGAAAGCAACCAAAAATATGAGAGCTCCTCACAAAGAGTTTTTTTCTGCAACCCCTTTTGGGCATTTTTTGGAGATGAAAAACATTGTCGTTAACGATGAGCTAGTGCGGGACCTAATATGATGTTACTCTACCAGACGGAAAACATTCATTATGCGAGAATACGAGTTGCAGTTTGAAGAAATGGATGTGGCTTGCATATTCGGACTACCTCTTGGAGGTCAAATTTTCCACAATGTTATAGTGAACACGGAGGAGAGTCAATTTCACGGACGTTTTTTCAGTAAGAAACTACCAACATGTTCTGATGTTCGAGCTTTGGAGCAGAAATTACTTCCTTCAAATGATCCACTTGACGTTGCTGATTGCGTGCGTCTCTACATTGTGCACTTATTCTGTGTATTTTTGTTTGTTGGTACATCAATGCGTGTGTAGAAATGGATGACTTACATAGTCGAAGATTTGAATGCTTTACATTCAGTTGGTTGGGGGTCCAATGTTTACCACCACGTAACCAAAGCCCTAAGCAATGCCCGATTCAAATACAATGAATTGACTAGTGGTGAAGAAATCCATCTCGAACGCATTGAAGGATGCACAATTGTTCTTTTGGTAAACGAAGTGCTTTTTTGGGGGCCGCATTATATGTGTATTTCTCATTAAATTGATGTGATATTTTGTTTTATTTTTCTACATGTTTGGCTTTTTGAACACCTCAACATTTGTGAGGTGGTTGGTGGTACACCGCGGATTAATCGTTGAGGGTGTACATTGGTGAAGCGTGATCTTGATACACGCTTGAAGGTCAAGGGCTTGAAGTTCACCAACTTACATGCAAAATTCTTCAAGTGGAAATGATTGTGCCAACAACCACTGAAATTGAGCAATACAACATACCAAATAATCCAGTTAGCGGGGAGGTTGTCCAACTGTTGCAGTTGAGGGTGAATAAGCTTGAGGGGATGCTATTTTAGTCTAATCAGAGGTGCACCACTTTACGTAATGAGCTTCGTGAGACACAAGAAATGTTACATAGTAAAGAAGATGAATGTACTCAGCTGAAGGGACTTCTTACTGAATCATTCCGACCGCCATCGCCATCTCCAACCTTTGTACCACCTAGTCCAGTCGTAATCCCAGAACAATCTTCACTGGATCCAACCATTCTACCTTCTAACGAGCATGAGCCCCTAGAATACGTGGATGAGTTACAAGGAAGTCCATCAGAGAGGATGTCAATTTCTATCACTCTTAGTGTCCTTAAGAAAAGGGCACAGAAGGGTAGACATTCATCTTCAAGAAAGGGGAAAAAATGGTAGAGCTAACTGAAAACATCAATGAAGATGATGAAGACCGTATAGTTGGTGAGGCTGACCTGTCATGTTCTAGGTTGAACAATGAACTTAAGACATGTTCTGGGCTGTCAACGAATAGGACAGTCGTGGTTACAGAAGACTTTGGTTGTGGTCTTGGAAATGAAGATTGGGTTCTTGATCGTTCAGTGGAAACACCGGGAGCGAATGTTGTTGCTGAGGTTGATGAAGAAGTTACTGCTGAGGGAACAGTAAACATAGAGGAGATGGAAATAGAACAAAATGTAGACAACTTAGGAAATACAACAGAGATTTCCAGAAGCAATCCCCAGGTTTTTTATGAATCTTTGATAGCTGCGGAAAAGGCAATGTGCCCTTATAAGGATGTGGATTAGGTTATTAGAAGTGTGCTACATCAAAAACACGATCCAACTACTACTACTACTACCACCACCACCGCCACCACCACCACCACCACTACTACTACCACTACTACCATTACTACCACCACCACCACTACTACTACTACCGCATTGAGACGTGGAAGAGGAAGGGTTTCATCTTATCAAATTCATTGTCGTGGAGTTACGAAGTATGGTAGTTTGAAGGTTGGTTCTCTTAAAAACATCATTATTATAAATTAATTTAGTTTGCATAAATTTTTATAGAATGATCATCATCTGGCTTTAAAGAATATCTTTGTAATGTTTGACAGAAACGAGCAACACATTCTTGGTTTCGTGGTAAGAGACCAAAAGATGTTGTGGAATACCTGGAGTCAACGGTAATCAATCATTCAATTTTTATAACCAGGAAAGAACAAGACGTTATTGACACACTTGTTTATGAATAACTTTTCAGGGTTTGATAGTAGAAAGAAACACTCAATCTAAGAATAACCAGGTTGTTGTTCTTTCTTATAGATATTGAGGTTGTTGTGTGTGAAGAATAATTTGTTCATTTTTGTTTGTTTTTGTTTCCTACATTATTGTAATATAATGATTGGCTTTATAAATTACGACGTAGTGAGATATAATGGTAATGTGTCATACAAGCACATATTGTCTGAAATTACCCCATATTAGCATTGAAGATACCCAAAATACTTATTTACATTAACAAAATAAGCTCTTTCAAATATAACATATTTATTTTTTCATTGTGGTTGATTTATCTTGATGTTAATACAATTTGTTGTTTCATGTTTAATGTATGATATTAGCATCCTTCAAATGTCGAAGTGGTGTTTTGTCAAGCTAGATCAGAAGTGCACACTACTACTGGGAAGGAAAAAACTAAATAGGTAAGAAAGAAAAATATGAGTGTTGATAGTAGTTAATGTAGTCCTATTTAGCCTTAGGTGTATGCAAAAAAAACTAAACATTTCGTTTATGTGTTGTTTGGTTGACGTTTGGGTGTATGCAAGACAAACTGTTAAGGTAATTTCAATTTTAATATATGTAGATCAAGTTTTTGAGTTAATAGTGGGAAATAAGAGGTTTGTTCAGTTATAAACGGGGGTAATTTCATATATTATTAGTTTATGGTGGGAAATAAGGGGTTTGTTCAGTTATAAGTTGGAGTAATTTCATATATTATCCGTTTATATTGGGAAATAAGGGGTTTGTTCAGTTTATAGTGGGAACTAATGTTTGATGTATGACATCGGAATTCTACGGATGTTGGACAAGTTATTTGTGAAGCTAGATCAGACGCACACACTACTAAAGAGAAGCAACATACTGAACAGGTAAGAAAGAAAACTCATGTTGTTAATGTAGTTATGAGTTGTTATTGTAGACGTTTGGGGGTATGGAGGACAAATTGTATATGCGGTCCAAGTTTGTTCCGTTAATAGTGGGAAATAAAGGGTTTGTTCAGTTATAACATGGGGTACTTTCATATTTTATTTCAGTTATAACATGTGAAATAGTTTGTGGTGGAAGATCATTTTGGGCATGGTACAAGTGATTACCTGTAAATTTTTGGGAAATATTGGGGTTGATCCAGTCACATCTGGGGGTAGTTTAGAATGTTGTTTGGAGTAAAAGCATGAGGTTTCAATTGTAGTATATTGTTGTTGTTTATTTAGTAAAAGCTAGCAGAACGTGCGAGTTATCATTGTAACATTGTAACATGAGTAAAAGCATGAGTTGATGTAACATTGTAACATGTAGTACTAGATATCGTTGTTATTAAACGTAGTGTAGGATTTCATGTTTAATTATACATATATATTTTCGAAATTTTTATGTATAATAAGGATCAATTACAATTTTCTACGATTTATTTCATGCATGTTTCAGTTTGTTTTAACAACTAGTTTCAAAAACTTATTAAAACAAACACAAGGGACTCCGAAATTCATACCTAGAAGTTCTCTAAAACTTCTTGATGTTCCAGAGACGTTGAGGAAGACGATCATTGCTTCCCGTTGCGCCGGATGCCTCCGAGTGTTCACCGAAACCCTAAACAAGGTTGGAGAGAAAGGAGCTAGCCAATCAATCTCCAAACTAGCTTAGAATCTAGGTACAAACCCCTTCCTTAATCTCCGTGATTTCTCCTTCCAAAGACTTAGAAAACTAAGAGAATTTTCGTGGATTTTTGTTGTGAATTTAGGAGAGAAAATATTTAGCAAACTTCTAACATAATTAAGGAGAATAATGACCTATTTATAGGCTCCAATCTTATTCTCAATCGTGGCTATTCTTAAGCCATGTTTTCTTGACATTTTCTCTCACAAACTAATTCCAAAATGCATTATATGCACCCACAAAACGTTTGACCAAGTTTGAAGCTAATCCAACCATTGATCAAATTAATCTCTTAATTATCAAAGGCAGAAAATCGATCGGGACTCGGTCTACCGAGACATACTCGGTTAACTGAATATGTCACGTTCGGATTTCCGTGCACTTGACGGATGACCGATTCTTAAGGAGAAAAATTCTTCTTAACCGTTCAGACGAATTCACCTCTTTGACCGAGTGCCATTTGCTTAACCGAAAATATCAGAACTGGACATTGTTCGGTCGACCCTTTCTGGTTCGGTACACCGATCCAGAGTTCCAGGCACTTCGGTCAAGTTCGGTCAATCAACTTGACCATCCGTTCCACGTTCGGTTGACCGATCCACAGATCCTTCGGTCGACCGAACCATAACGGATTACCGAACTTCTACCCGATTTTGCCTTTTCCAAATTTTGGATTTATTTCCAACAAAATTTGAACTTTAGGGGTTTTAGCAAATTCACAACTTATGCAATATATTATCCTATGCAATAATAAATTATTGCACCCCATAATATATGCATCTCATATGAATTTATCATGATTCTAATTATGTTATATACAACATAATTGATTTTACTTGTTCACCACATGTGTCATATTTTCTATAAGAAACCGACACATCATATGAACCAAAAATCAAGCTTCTTGTTTCCCGGTTTTTGCGGTGTGACCTATGGGAGTATCTAGACTAAGTTGGCAGTGATATTAAGAGCTTAATATCACAAGCTATAAGCGGTATCTAGCTACACATTATAGCTCCCAATTAGTTAGATGTCTTAATTCCACTCGAACCAAAACCCGATCCATTTAGTGATGGAGTGCACCACTTGTGTCCGTCCCTTGCCTCATGATATTAAGAATACACACAAAGTAGTATTGTGTCATCTTTGTATTAGTATTCATTTCTTGATCTCTTTAAGCTAGTTATAAATATGTGACTTAACTCAAATCACATTGTGCACATTATAACTTTGCTTTATCAAGGGGCCCACTAATATCATCACTCATTTAAGAGGGGCAATGATAATCTTTTGACTAACTAACTTCTCCAACAAAAGTCATACTTAACCAACCAATGCCTTTACACTACACTCATCAATAGCTCAAGACACTAGTCTAATTAAGCAATTCTTAAGTGATCGGATATAAGTCTCATATCAAAGGACCAAGGACACAGTAAAATATTAATGACACTGAAACACATTTCTATAATATTTTACTTGTTAGGTCTATTCAGTATACAAAAGTAATATCTTCCTCTTTTGTGTACCCGTGTTGTCACTCACTTGTAGAGCTACAATGATCTATGACCAACACGACAATCTTAACTCGGTAATTAATGTCCCATTTTAATTACCATGATTGCGAATACCTTTTGTTTTATGTAAACCAATATCTTTTAGAGCTCTACGGTTAAGGACCAAGAGCCTCTTCCTTAACACTTCTAAAAGATGAATAACATAAACAAGGAACAAAATGATTTCTCATTCAATTCAAAATAATTGACATTTAAAGGTAAAACTTTTAGAACACATTCCCTTCACGTAGGGGTTAAACTTTAATATAAGTTGATGTATTCAGCTTAACCTGAAGAGTAAGCTGGAACTTATTAGAGAAAATGCGCGAATAGTGGTTGAATGGGCCAAATTGACAAGAGGGTGCAGTAGTTATGTTGTAAGCTTTTGGAAATTGATGTTTGTTTCTTTGTAAATAACTTTCTATATATTTTCATAGGCCGATTTCTTTTTGGATTTAGGACATACATTCCTTTAATAAACCTGTGTTGGATGTTCAGGATTTTTACGAGCCCAGTGGGCCCTTCGAGTCTCAAGGTAGGTTTTCACCAACGTAGTCTGGGATCCCAGAATTCTTCAATGGGGACTGTTCTGAAATTGACGAAGATGCTATGGGTAGCCTTACCGACGAAGAGAAAAAGGTTATTCGATGGGTAACCCAGAAAAAATGTTTCCACCGAAGACATAATTTTTAGGTAAATCCGTCGTTCTCGGAAGATTCGATTTAATCAACGTAATGAGCAAAGATGGTCCAACAAGTGTAGAGGTATATATTTATGTATAGATCATTAATTGAAGATTGATAACGATAAGGTTGCTAATTACTTTTATGATGTTGGTTTCTATATTTTTGATGCCTACACAGAAGTTCTCTTCACGAGGTATTCTAAGGATTGCTACTCTGGTTGGGTTGATGTCATGCCAACTGCTTTATTAGTTTTGCTAGAAAGACGTAAATTCGAAGTTGCAACTAACTTAATTGAATTGCATATGGATCGAATCTCTGAGAAATTGAACATCATATGCCATCCAATAAATGGCAATGATCATTGGTCTCTGCTGGTCATCTACTCGACAGCTAAATTAATAAAACACTATAATTGCTCGGCTAAGGAGCTTGCCATGGGTGAGCTTTCAGGAGAGGCTGATGGATTCCATGAAGAGGTTGCGTCGATGGCCTCTATTTTCTGGAGATCATATCTGAATTGTTTATGGCCTCTAGAATTTGTGCGAGACTGCCCACAACAGCTGGATGGTGTTAATGATAGTGACTTGTTTGTTATTCATTGGATTCACATGTTACTAACTGGACGACCACCAGATAGTGCTGAAGATGTAGAACATGTGCACAAAATTCGTGGGGAGATAACAATGGCAATCATGAGGTCTCAAATGACAGTCTCCCAGAACTTGGTCAAGTGATTACAACATTTGTTTTGTTGTAGGAACTTATTAAACATTGTTAACTTATGAATATGTTTGTAATGCAAATGTTTGTATTGATTTCATGTACTGATTTTCGGCAAATTTTTTGTATTGTTTACAGGACCAGGGTAAATCTGATCATATAGAAGACATTAAATGGATTGTTATCCATTTAACTTCTTCTATATAATGGAGGTTATACTCTAGTATTGTTTACATCATGCATACAAGACAAACTTATGGTTTTCCTGGGTAAATTGAATTTAGGATTGTAAGAATGGTTCGTGTGGGTAAATTTATCGATGATTGGGGTAGGTTGAAGTAACGACGAGGGTGAACTGGTTAACACTATCGAAATTAAATGGATTGTTATTAAACTGGAATCGTGTTTACATCTTTTCTTGAACGTTTTACGTTTTACATAAAATGTTGAAATAGTTGGGGTAAAATTTATTCGTCTAAGTTGTAATTTATGTTCAGTAGCAGGGTAAATTTATCGATAGTTGGAGGTAACACAAATTGATAGATGAGGTAACTTAGTTTATATAGAAAGGTAATTTGGAATACAGTGTTGGGGTAAATTTAATTGATGAACGGGTTAATTTAGGTACAATAGTAGGGTTAATCTTGTTCGATCTAGCAGGGTAACTCCATATATATACGGGGTAACTAAAATCTAATAGTCGGGTAACCCTGAATGAATAACATGGTAAGTTCGTTTATCCGTGTTACTTAAAAATTAGGTAATATCACCAACCAATTACTAGGAAGGTTAATTTATGTTCAATTGCAAAATTGCAGAAACAACACATCACTAAACCACACATACCTAGTTAAATCCCATTTAATCGGAACAGGCGTGAGATTGTAGTTGTGTGTAGTATCCTATTCATAGATCACATGCAACATCCCTTTCAATGCGTTTTGGTACGGTGTTATTTTCTTTTCAACAATAGAATTCATCCTAGAATTACTTTGGCCACCTTTGCTCTTCACCAAATTAGGGTCTAATACCTTTAACGGTGTCCTTGTCATTAAGTTAGACGGTGATCCATTCAGATGGATAACCTTAGTTGGGCGACCTTATAAGTGCAAATTGGTAAAAAAGTTACAATTACGTGTCATCGATGTATTAAATGATGGTTTGTGGGGTAAGTTAAAGTAACTATCAAGGTAAATTTTATTATAGTGGTGGGATGAATTTAATTGATGAACGGGGTAATTTATGTTCAATAGTAGGTAACTCCTTCATAGATATACGGGGTAAGTAAAATACAATAGGCGAATAAATATGAATGAAGTACAGTGTAAGTTCATTATCAATGTTACTTAATTAGGTAATATAACCAACCAATTACTATCATGGGTCAATGTAGCAGGGGTAACCTCTACATTGACATACAGGGTAAGTTAAAAACAACAACCGGGTAAGTTGAATATAATAGCATGGTAAGTTGAACCTCAAAGCCCAGGTAACCCCTTCATTGACAAACGAGGTAAATTAGAAACAACAACCGGGTAAGTTGAATATAATAGCATGGTAAGTTGAACCTAAAAGACCAAGTAACATCACAACCAATTACAATACCCGGGTAACACTGGACACACATCAGTAAACCACACACACCTAGTTTACATCCCATTTAATCGGAACCGGCATGAGATTGTAGTTGTGTGTAGTATCCTGTTCATAGATCACTGACAATATCCCTTTCAATGCGTTTAGGTACGGTGTTCTTTTCTTTTCAATAGTAGACTTCAGCCTAGCATTACTTGGGCGACCTTTGCTCTTCACCAAATTAGGGTCTAATACCTTTAACAGTGTCATTGTTATTAAGTTAGATGGTGATCTATTCAGATGGATAACATTTGCAATGGGTGTTCTTGGGCTGTCTTGAAGTATTATGGCCGGGGAGGAAGAGTTGCACCTTTTCAGTTTTGTTTTTCTAGATGTTATGTCTTCCGACTTAGAGTCTAGTAAGCTCAATTTTAAAGACCTTAGGGCTTCCATCACTTGCAATGATCTTTCATGAGAATGGAATGACTCCTCTCCAAAGAAATCACAAAACTCTATTGTTTCTTGTTGTCTACCAAAAGCATCCATCACCAAGGGGACATCTTTCTTGGGCAGTTCACCTAGATTTTTGTTTACATCTTTTCTCCAACGCTGAATTACATATTTCGGAGGGACTTCCTTGTTTATTTGTTTTTGTTTCCAGACCGCTAGTATGTGGCAACACAAGATGCGAACATGTTCAAACATTTGACAATTGCACCTGATTTCGCCACGGAAGTCATTCATCAAGACGGTGTGCATAACTTGATGCCATACTTGAGTGCCATGGTAATTCTTGTTTTCTCTAACTCCAAATTTATAGGGCAGTCCATTAGTAAATTCGACGACAATGTCGCATGACAAGATCTTCCGTAACTGTTCTTGGCATTTTTGAAGATATTAATGGTGTAGGCATCCTTGAATTGCAGTTCCACAGGCATTGTAGTTTGTAGTTGTGGTGTGCGATACAAGCTATTGTAATCAGCCTTTTCATCTTTTTCATATTTGTTCCTTAAATCTCTCTCATATTTCTGAACAAAGTTATTTAAGGTAGTCTGAGAATCAACGTAATCCTTAAGGTATGCGTTCATGCCTTCCAATCTTTGTGTGGTAGACATTCCTATTTTATCATATGAGATGTTCAAAATGTTTGTATATATAGAATGAATACACAGGCTTGTACTAATACAAACATAGTTGTTTAAAATGAACCACGAAATCCTATGACATATATACCACCAAAGAACCCTAAAATTGTAATGAGAACCCCCGTTGTAATGGTACCCCCCTATACATTGACGAGAAGCTATCATGTTTGGTACCTATTTGATGTTGTCATATAAATACTAACATAATAGAACCCACATGTGTATTTGTATTTATTAAAAAATGTATTTATAAAATGTCAAAAATATGCAATAAGGTGATCAACTGCCCAGAATTTTTTTAAACAAAAGCTGGTACCCATTTAGCTCTGATTTCGAAAAGCTGCAATAACTAAGGATGATTTGAGACGTCGTAGTTCTCAACCCACATTTCCCATTCGTATTCAAACTTTGCTCACCCAGGGAATCAAAGACAATATTCTTGAATTCCCATTTCATCTTGGCGTACTTTGTCGCTCCAAATTTATTAGGTAGTTTTTGAAGAATATGCCAGACACATAGGCGATGGTTTGCATTAGGGAATACTTCTTTAACTGCATTTCCAATTGCTGGACATTGATCTGTAATGATGGACTTGGGTGGAACACCTAGAAGGTATTGTCATTAGAATTTGATAACAAGTACTAATGGATTTAAATTGCCACATTACGTAGGCAAATTGATTTAAATTACCATATTACATATTACATTGTCATGACTTACCTTCCATTCATTGCAGCCAAATACGGAATAACCATGTATAGTTTTCTGCGGTCTTAGAAGAAAGTAGGCCACATCCAAATAGAGTGGAGTGATTGTGATGGTTAACAACTACAAATGGTGCGAAAGGCATCTTGAATTTGTTTGTAAGGTACGTTGTGTCAAAGGTTAAGACATCACCAAATGCTTTGTATGCAGCTCTGGATCTCCCGTCTGCCCAAAAAACATTTCGTACCCTCCATTCGTTGTCAAGATCCATAGTGTAGAAGAAATTATGTTCTTGCTGCTGTATTTTGTTGAAATATGCTAGCAGTGATTGAGCATCTCCCTCACCAAGAAGTGATGAACGATGTTTCTTCACAACATCTCTACATTATTTGAACTAATTGGTCAGCAATTTGTAAAATAGCAACTGATATAGGAAAACCATTGATTGTATGGTTTACCTGACGTCTTGTTGATTGAATGTCAAGCTGTCATGTCCACCACTTTCAACAAGGAACTTGTTCATTGTTTGTGCTACACCAATACCAGCATTTTCGTTCCTAATGATCCTTAATTTTTGTGTTTCAGTTATTGCTCTTTTTTGTTTAACGAACCGAAGTTTGGGTTGTGGTAGGAGATCATGGTTGTGTTGTAGATTGACCGAGTTGATACCATATCCGGAGCATGGGTCACCGGAAACGGTGATTCTAGCAGGGCATTTTACTAATGATGTTAACTTGTGAGAATAGTAAGCTATTTTGGGTTCCTGATAGAAATCCGAGTTGTGTAAGTGATGCATGTAAGAAATTGATTTAGGACAGCAAGAAAAAGTACTTGTGGAGGTGTTCCTGCATGATGACATCCAATGACAGCCCTGACTACATAATTATTGTTGTAATTTGAGTTTGTTTTTTAATTGCAAAACCTTTATCATTGCCATATTTGTCGAAGATGTCCATTAACTCGCTGAACTTTTGAAAATGCATTCCAGGTTTTGGAGTTTGTTCATCGTCGCTGTCATTGATTCCATCTGCCACATTCAATGATTAAATGCTAAATTACATGAATATGTTGTATTCAATTAGAAGGATATTGACATTTTACCTCGTGCAAAATTCTTCTCTGCCTTTTGCTGTGGTGCTATTGCTTGCAGTTGCGTATGTTTTCGGGTAATGTGACTTGTTTGTCGTTACATGTTGGGCATGCATGTTCCTTGCAATTTTGTGCATAGTTGGTATTTTCCTGTTTGCATTTTGAATTTGTTTTGATTTGTTTTGTGATTGGTAGTTTTCAGTAGGTGTTGCTCTGTATGGTTGTTATGTATATTTTGTTTTTCCATTTAATTAGGAACATGAATGTTCTAAGTATTTTTTAATTAGGCGCATGAAACTACTTAGAAGGGGTTTCTCTGTTACGTATTTTGGTAGATTGCAAACCAATTGAGGTTTTAGAAGGTAAATTATGAATATATATAATGTATCAACTGTTGGGGTAATTGTACATGAGATTTATTGTAACTCTGATGGTAAGTTAAAATTAAATACATTCTCATCAAATTGCTGATCAACCGTAGTTGATGCAAATCATTAAGAAGTGCTAAGTTAGACAATATGTTTTAACAGAAATGAGTAATGTGGTGAAATAGTAGCAAAACTTTTAGAACACCTTGCATTAAAACTTAATTAGCATTTAGTCTAGGTTTTTATTTCAATCCAATTCTACTTAAAAAATGAATACATGGTAAGAAAATCCTATTAGTACTTAAAAAAGGAATACATGGTAAGAAAATCCTATTGCGTTTATTACGTATAAGATTTTAACAAGACATACATGTTCTCATGTTTTTAAAATTTCAGGAAATGCAATATTACCTATAATATTTGATGACATACCTTTATGCTGGCTTGAGATGTGAGATCTACTGCTTTGTTTGTAGTATGTTAAATATTCATCTTTATAGTTGTTCCATCCTGAGGTAATATAAAATACACTAAAGGGTAAAACTGGTAGACTTGTGGGGTAACCTCAGATGTGTTAATGAGTAACTTGGTCAGTGAATACTCTGGGGTAAAACCTAATAACATTGGTGACTAACTAAGTGAGTGTTTCATTTAATTTTGGAAATAAAGGTTGATTAAAAGTTGAATATTACTAGTGACATAGCATATGACGAGGTAAAAAAGAATGTTCTGATTAGTAAGTTTGTCTTGTTAGAATAATTGAAAAAAGTTAAAGCATTAGACCTTTTGAATAGTTTTTTTACAACTTCTGAACTGGTATCATGAGTTTGATTTTGAGCAAGTTGTGGAGTGAAGGCTTCATCCTGGTCAGACCATTTGATACTAGAGTCGGAGTCCAATTCGATTGGAGCTATAAAACATTTTTTTTAAAATCAAACAATCGATGAGGGAAACCTTCATTTAATGCATGTTACATTCGTTTAATGCAAGTTTCTCCAACTCATTTATTCAACCCTTTACCCAAAATTTTGTTATTTTGTTTGAAACCTTCATTTAATGCATGTTACCTTCATTTAAAACTGGTAGACATTTAACATCAGCACATTTATAGTAGGAAAAGCAAGTAGGAAAACGTAAGAATAAGGAGATTTGTTCCATTTTTCAGCAGTGAAATATTCATGAAAGATTGGCAAACTATAAACTAACAGAGGTGAATAGCTTACATTTACCAGATGACATTGCAATCCAGGAAAGGGGTGATGTGGATGCAATATTCTGGATAGGGTTGAAGTTTATGGTAGTTTCAAAAATTCAAAATGAAGGTAGCTAGTTCTAAAACTTTCTTCCATTATTCATTGGTTCTGAGTTTTAGAGTTATTGCCCAACAGATTTGTGCTTTATTCTGTGTAGGAGAAAACATTATTAGTTAGATTTTAGAGTTTCTAACAGAGAGAGAAGGATGTTTGACCCCAGTTACATCATATGGAAGCTAATTTACCCCAACAACTAAATTGGACGTCCCCTATAATATGATGGAGCAGATGTTGGTAAGAAAGAGAGAGGAAGAGAAGTATGGAGTGTTTTGCTGTCGATTTGATGTTATTGGCTAGGCATTAAGTGTTTGCTGCATAAAGAGAGAGGAATAGAAGGAAGAAGTTGATTGGTCATTAAATGTTTACTGTAGACTTGTACTACGTAGTAGGAGACGATTGTGTGTAATAGCATGCATGTATGTTTGTCCCCAATTACCCCAGACAGGAACTGAATGTACCCCACATAGAAGCTAAATTATCCCAACTAATAAAAGTTTGGAACGATATAATTTGGTACAGAGTTGCCCAACAAACAAATTTGTTATTCTTTGGTAAAAGAGTATGTAATGTTCTCCAGTCGATTTGATGTTATTGGCTGGTCATTAAATGTTTGCTGCACAAATGAAGGATGAAGTTGATTGGTCATTAAAAGTTTGTTGTAGGCTTGGTAGTAGGTTTATTGTGGGTAGTTATTTGTTGTACTAGGTTTGCTGAGCAAACCATGTAAGCTTGTGTGGCAGTCCAAGTTAGCGTGTCCAGGTCATCCTGCGTAAGATGTGCGTGGGTTTTGGGGTAAAATTCAACTTTTCCTACTCAAAAAGTGATGTTAATTGGGTATGTTCAACACAACCAAAGTTACAGGATGTTACAGGTCATTTTATGTGCAAAAACATGTTACAAAATATTTTAGGATTTTTTTGCTATTCTACCACTTAGAAATCATTTACCTACTAACATATCATCCAGTTACGACTATTTGTCTAGGAGCAACTACAGTAAGTTCTTAACCTTCGAATTGCTATTATGATTTTTTGCCACTATTGGTCTTGTGACGTTACTTCTCATTATTGTGGTGTACGTGACACGATTTAGTTAGTAGAGAACGCAAAGTTAGCTTAACCCATTTAACAAAAACATACGTGTTAATTAACCCTTTGATTAAGCCCTAAACCTTAGCCCCAAAATCCAAACTCATCCCTCTTAACCCCAATCCGACCTCATCCCTCTTATTTCATTCCTCGAGAATAAGGAGTTAAAAACTTGATCGATCATTTTAATTACCGCAAGTGCACGACGTCAGTGAAAACGTGGTAAATACGGGTCAAACTTTACACAATGTATCACTTGAAGATGTTAAGGTTGCAAATGTCTTTCACTTAACTCCTTAATTAACTTGCACAAATGGTTTCCTAGGCTAGGTGTGTGGACATGCTACATATATAGGGTCAACTCGTAGGATTACTGTGTCCAACGATCGACAAAACTAGGTCCTTCGAGTCATGTTGCTAGGTTGAATAATGCATCAATGTTCAAATTTTGTGGCTATATCCGTTAAAAACCCTCAGGAGACACCACTCCTCCTTGGCAAGAAGGAGGTTTAACAACTTATTGCACGTGCTAAATGCACTGTGATTCCTACGAAAATGAGTTAGAATTTCTTATTTTTCATATGCTTTTAATTTCTTTCATATTTTCTCTTTCTTTGTTTTGCTCGGGACTAGCAAAATATGCATGTGAGGGTATTTGATTAGTAGCATATCACACATTACATTTATGTTATATATCTTTTATTTTACCCTAATGTTGTGCTACTCGAGTGTATGTTTGATGTGTTTTAGATGTTAGGTAATAAAGAAGAGAAAGAAAGAGAAAATGACTTAAATACAAGAAGAAATGGCCTTATTGAAGCATCTTGGACATGTTTGGAATCCTTAAGGACCCATCTACAATGCAGGAAGGACCTAGACAAAACTTAGAGGGACCTGAGCATAAGGAAAACATTTATGGTGCAAAAAGCCCTCGTTATCATGATCTTGAGAAGTATTTGGCGAATTAAGACCAAACGGGTTCGAACCATCATACTTGGAGTGCACCCCACGTGTGAAATGACTAACTTAAGCTGTTGAAGAAAATTAGGGCAGAGCAGAGACAAACAATCTGCCAGTGGAGGATCAATTTGCTCCAAATGCACCCAAATTTCTCATGTCGCTTGATCTTGGTTATTTGGGTGCACCAGACTAGAGAGAAAGCGATTACAGTAGTCAGATTGCTTCCAGATTCATCTGTGCCACTCTTTCTTCTATAAATAGCAATGTTTCTCCTACCTTTCTCCTTCCTCCACCTCCACCATTAGAATAACTTAGGTTTCACCCATTTGGGCTGCAAGAATAAAGAGGTGGTTGGAGCTTGTAAATTATTGTTTTCTTTAATCTAATGGTAGAATTTTTTTCCTCTTGTCTATAACTTTCTTCCTATCTACTTAGTTGTGTGTTATGTTGGTTAGTTTAGTAGTTAGTGATTCTTGCCATGTGTAGTCTTGATTTCTTCATTCTCAAGCTTGTAGTGATGAGTAAAGAGTAGATCGCCCCCATTTGGGGTGGAGGCTATGTAGTTGATGTAAAGTGTATGATGGGGGTCCTAAGTTTGTGTCATTTCCATGTGCTTTGTGTTATAATTAAAACTTGTAGCATGTTAATCTTGTTTTAGATTAGATAATGGTCACACTAGGTATTTGTTTCATGCTAGACCTATTTTTGACATATTGCTTGTGATGAATTTTATTTGATGATAGAATCGATTTGAAATGAATGGTTGCTTGATTGGGTTTATGTTGCTTGAATGAACTGAGGTTATGCTTAGGATTGATTGATGCTTTAATAACCTCACTAGGTGCTTATTGCATACTTGAGAATCCATAAAATTGATCTTAACTTCATGTTAACCCATCCTAGTCTTGTATACCATGTAATTGTATGTGTTTCACACTTAGATTCCACACTAGCTTCTACTTGTAAACACACACTCTTACACACTAGCTTAATGGTTGGACACCCTCATGCACACACACCTCACTATTGCACCTCCACTCCAAGGGGTTTAGTTAGATTGTTTTCTTCTATCTTAGTTTAGTTTAGTTAGCTTAACCTAAATCTCTCCATCTATTTCTCTTCCCACTCGAGTATGTTGATAACAACAATGCACACAACTCCTTGTGGTACAACCCGTACTTGTCGCATCTTTATCGACGTCGTGCACTTACGGTAAATTAAAATGATCAATCATCTCTCTTCCCGTTGTCTACAATGTGGCCCAACAGATGGTGTGCAATGAAGAAAGAGTATGTTTTTTCCCTCTCCTTCTTTGATTCATTTAGTTTTTGTTTGGTTGTTTGGTCGTTCTGGTGTGTTGCTATGTTTTGTCGTTATGTTTGCATATTGCATGTGTTATTAGCTATGTTAGTATGCATTATTGTATATTGCATGTGTTAAGGTTACATGTTGCATTTGTTAGGGCTGCTTTGTTAGTATGATATAATCATCGACATATGTTTGTGTTGAGAAAATGAAAGGTTTTTGAGTGTTTGATTGAACATATCTTGGGTGCCTATGGTGGAACACTGGTCCTCCTAACCATTACACCTTAAGAATATTTAGGGGTGGCAAATGGGTTAATAGGAAGGGGAAAGAGGTTGTAGTTTAATTTGTGGAGGTTGCCAACTTCCTTATGGTGGACAAATTCAATTATCAGATGCTTACGGTGTCAATTGTTGCCCATATGAAATGAGATTTAGGGAACAAACTATTGTTTAAGTTAAATATCCCTACTGAGTCAAGATCTCAATTCAGAGCATAGTTGTAATCAAGAATTAGTTGAGTCTATAAGGATTTCAAAATCCCTAGAAAATCCATGTGTATGTATCACTAGATGAAGATGCTGCAACCCCCTCACAACCTAGGCAACAAGATAACCCTCCAGTACCACCTACTATTGTTTGGGAGAATTATGTTCACCCTTGTTATTATACAGAAGCCTATAGAAAAGCCTATGGTGGGAGCATAGCTCCACTACCTGACAAGGCACAACGGAAGTGTGAGCAAGAAAACATCAAATGTTATCCTGCTGATCTAGTGAGACCTCGAGGAGACCTAGGAACAAGAGGATTAAACCTTTTGATGAGCCTAACAGAGGGAGAATGACCCACAAGTGCAAGACTTGCAAGCAATTTGGCCATCAAGCTAATACTTGCAAGGAGAATGTCACAGCTAGCCAACAATCCACACAAAGGTATATGCATATGCATATTTTTGGCAGATATTCTTTCCTTATTTTGGTTAGTAACAATAAGACAAATTTTCGTTTTTGGAATTTAAATTAGTAGAAGCAACACAACAAGAAAGAACAACAATAAGAGAAGGTAGGACTGCCATCTACTTACAGTTTCAAGTTTTAAGTTGTCACAAAATACTAATGTCCTATTTGTAAATGCAGCTCTCTCCTAGCAGCAGATCCACAAGCTAAATTTGCTAAGGAACATGGAATAAATGGAAGGAGCAAGAAACAAAGGTAAAAGGCTACTATCACTGCTATGAATGTCAAACCATCATTCTTATTTCTTTACTATCAAGCAAATGTCAACCAACAATAGAAAATCCAATATCACAAGATGCAACTGGAGATGGAATGAGAGAGGGAGACACAACAAGGACTACCAATTGTAGGAGGACATGCAATGGGAGAGGCTACATCACAAAATGGACAACATGCTGCAACAACTCAACCAACAGAAGCAACAAAAGGTGGAGTAGATGCAGAAGTAGACATTGGTGTGGATGAAATGTTTCAACAATCAAAGAAGCATTTGACTTACTTGGATCTAATAGAAGTTGGATATTCAAAGGAGAATGCAATGGATTTTGTAACGTTCTGTCAACCTTAGGATTTATTTGTAGTTGTAATGTCTACTGTAACGTGAATTTTAAAATCAGGACTTAGACTTTAGTCCACTTGTTTTGCTTATGTGTTTGTCAAAATATTCCATCAATAAAAAAAATTCAGTTATTGGAATTGTGGTTTTATGTAATTGTTGTTGTATGTCATTGGTGTGGTTGTACTTGTTGTAAGTCAAGCCAATAGCAAGATTTGTGTTCTACAATAACAGACACCTCATTCATAAACCATTAACACCAACACAAAGACATTATAAATTTCAACAGGACACTACAAAACATTACACTAACATACAAAGACACTTCAAAACATTCCCTCAAGTCTTAACATAGCATTAACCTACAACAATACAAGTTCATCAACTCTTAACAAAAAATTACACTAAAAGCATTGTATTATCAACTCTTAACATAACGCCAACCAACAACAACACAAATTCATTAACTCTTAACATAACACAGACCAATAGCAATACAAGTTCATTAACTCTTAACATAACACCAACAACAATACAAAGTTATGCCTTTACCAAATTTTGGATCAATATCCAACAAAATTTGAGCTTTGGGGTTTTAGCAAATTCATATGTTATAATGTTGCGAATCACATTATATTATGTAATATATTATCATATATAACTTCAAAACATCATACCCCATAATATATACATCTCGTATAAATTTATTTGTTATTTTAACCACATCGTTAATACGACACATCAATTTTATTATTTTACCATATGCATATCATTTCATATCATACGAAATTCAATACATCACATAAAACATAAAATCATATTTATTGTTTCCTAGTTTTGTGGAGTGGCCTATAGGATGATCTAAATTTTGTTGGAACTGATATAAAACACTTTATATCATAAATTATAAGAAATATCTAACAACTAGTGCAGAATAGGGAATAAGCGTCGCCAAATATACGTCGGTCTCCTGTAAATGTGATGTCTATAGGTATATATGTCGCGTGTAAGGAAGGTCGACGTCTATACATAACTGTAGACGTCGATTATTCTACAACCGACGTCTATAGTTATGTATAGGTGTCAGTTGTAGTATAACTGACGTCTTTAGTTATATATAGACGTCGGTTGTTGTATAGCCGACGTCTATCCCTCCTTAAAAATGTTATAAGTTAAAAAAATTGTATAGCAGATGATCGAATCACTCTTTCCCAACACCTTAAAGTCTGAACCTCGTCGCTCTTTTCTACTCCCTCCTTCCTCCTCCTCATGCTCCAGCCTCTCTAGACCGACCCGCCGCTCACCTCAATCGGTCCACCTTCTTCCCTTCCTTCTCCCCTCTCGATCGGTACCAAAATATCAAACCCTCACATTTTCTTGTGTTTTCTCCAGTGTGATACACTATATGCTTCCGAGGAAGCGATCAACGAGAGAAGAATGTGAGAATTATATCTGAATCATCACTACCAAAGAAGCCAAAGATGAGCGTAATCGAGAACATTGTTGCGTTTTGTGGTGGGAAGATGGACAAGAGTGGAGTTTCAGATAGGGTGAGTGGGGGATCAGTTAGTTTGGTTTTGTTTGAGTATTTGACTTTTTTAAAATCTTTTTTGGTGGTGCTTTTGTTTTATTATTTGGAATATGTGGTTAATTAGTTGATTTGTATGATAGTGTGATATAGTAGTAGAGTGTGATTGGCCTATTTTATTAATTTGTCAGATTGGGGCAAATGATATACGTTGATATACGTATATCAACGTCATAATAAAAAGGGGCAATGATATGACGTTGATATACGTATATCGAGTGTAGAAAATATTAACGTCATAATCACATTATAGTTACACAAAACACTCAAACGGTTACTGGTCGTTGATATACGTGATTCTACACCTAAGTTATTTGCCCCAATGTGCCCCAACGTCATAATCACACGTGTGCCCCAATGTGATTATGACGTTGAATCACGTATATCACGATTATTTGCCCCAATGTACGTTGAATCACCAATGTGATTATGACGTTGATATACGTGATTCTACACTCGATATACTTTAATATTGTGCGGATTATGTGATTTTACAGTGGATTATGATTGCCTTGTTTCAGTTACCTATTGGATATGTTCGTCTCATTCACAGATTTTTAGCTTATGAAATTCAATAATTTAGAACATCCTGCAAATTTCATCTCATTTTTCTCCATGCCACTACTGATCTTGTGTAGGGATGTTCAAGTGATTTTAAATTCTTGTACTTCCATGGAGAGCTTGCCACTAGTCGTGTTAAGAGTCATTTAGAGACTCTCAAATTCCAACTTTTTCAAGCTTTGACCCGCTCAAACGCTTTATCCCCACAGGGAAAGATGGAAACACCAACACAACCGTACAACTCCTCGGTTTCCCGTAGAGTAAACAAGCACACACGAAAATGTAAACACAAACAACGATAATGGAATTGCACTTCTTTATTAACACAAATAACCAAATTACAATTACTAAAGGGGTGGAAGGAAGGAAAGACACACAAGACCAATAGGAACCCTATCCTAAAGGTGATGCTCTTTCCACAAGTTGGAGGTGCACCCCTTTTTATACATGTTGCAGACCCCCCACCGCATGTACACCTTGAGATCCATGATCTCCACTAACACCTCTAACTTCTCCTAAAATTTGGGGAGGAGTGAGGCAAACTGAATGCCCCTCTCCCATGAAGACCATTATCTCAATACCTTCTTTATTTGCGTGTACAAGCCTTAACCATTTGGTTGAGACTTGGTCAAGGATGGTTGGAACGTGTGGATGCTATGCCTTGCTGTCTTGGTCTTCCAAATACCAAGTGCGCACGTAGAGGGAGTTATACGCGAGTGGGATGACCTGATCAAGCCTACTTGGCGCACTCCTTGCTCTGTTATGGACTCGGTCAATAACTTATTCACGCACATGACCAGCCTTCTCCTGACCTATTCTCACGCACCTCCGGCCTCCCTTGACCTGCACCCGTCCTTGCTAGTCCACGACTAGTCTCCAATGTTGACTCGGTGTTGACCCTATGTCTTGGCCTGAGTTGACTTGGCGTTGACCCCCTGTTGACTTGGCTTGACTCCATGTTGACTTAGCGTTGACTCCTGGCCTTGGCTTCCCAAGTGCCTGTGCCTTCAATCCTAGGCAACGCTTGCCCATGCGCGCCTCAAGCTGCCCACACGTTGCCTAGCATGCGCTTAACACTTCCCAAGTGCCACGCTTGCTGAATGCTCCTCGACCCCCTTGGACATCCTTAGATTCCAAGTCTTGGTATTCTTCCATGTGCCTCCATGCTCCAAGCCACCAGTCGTGCACTTCTTTTGTCTCTCGACTAGTCCCAGCTACTAGACATGCCCATTTCCCTCAACCTCAAGTTGGTGACAAATCTCCCCCACCTAACTCGTTTGTCGTCCTCGACAAACCCTTGGTTCGGCCGACTAGAAATTTGTTGATCAACTACTCATACTCCCACAAAGTCACGTCTCTCTCCTATGTCGCTTCCTTCTTGAGTAGTCCTTTCCACTAGACTAAGTAAAACACCTGGTGATTGCACCTACTCCCTCCTCGCTTCTTCCCAAAGATAGACTCCGCTTCCTTGTCAAAAGTAACTCAGATTGTTGACGGTGCTCGTTTCGGAATTGCCCACTCCGGATCTTTGTTATCTTCATGGTACTTCTTGAGATTGCTCACATGGAAAACGGGATATAACTTGAGCCTCTCTGGTAGCTCAATGTGATAGGCTGCGTTGCCTATCCACTTGATGATATTGAATGACCCATTGAACTTTGGTATGATCCCTTTATGCGCATCCTTAGTGAGGATTTTCTTCCATTCATGAGGAGTAAGTTTGATCCATACTTGTTATCCAACTTCGAACTCCGCATCTTTCCTTCCTTTGTCCGATGCCTTCTTCATCTTACGTTGCACCTTCGCTAAGGAATCTCGCGCTTCCTCAACCTGACCTAGGTGCACCCTGGTGTACCTGTATGCCGCTGGACATGTTCCTTCGTCCATTTTCCCCAACTCTAAGGGAACCATAGGTTGGTGTCCTGTTGCAACCTCGAACGGACTATGCCCTATGGAAGACAACTTATGCAAGTTGTAGCTAAACTGCACAATGTCCAAAAGATCCACCCAATTCTTTTGGTTTGCTTGCACATAGTGTCTAAGATACTCCTCGAGAATCACATTCACCCTCTCAGTTTGCCCGTCAGTCTGAGGATGATTGCTGGTGGAGAACTTGAGTTGCGTCCCTAGCAGCTCAAACAACCGCTTCCAAAACTTTCCCGTGAACCTTGCATCCCGATCACTCACAATGTCTCTCGGCAGACCCCAATGTTTCACCACGTTCCACATGAACAAAGTTGCTGCATGTTCTGCCGTGCATATGCTTGGTGTGGCAATAAACACTCCATACTTTGAAAATCTATCCACGACCACCATGATTGTTGTGCACCCCTCCACCTTAGGAAACCCTGAAAACAATCCATAGAACAACTCACCCATGGACCCTTCGGTATTAGCAAAGGTTGTAGGAGGCCCTTCTCCTTTTGTCTCTCCACTCTGTCTTGTTGGCACACAAGACACATTCTCATATAGAGTTCCACGTCCTTCTCCATGCCCAGCAAAAAGTAGCTACTCCCCAACAAAGTTGTAGTCCTCTTCGCCCCCGGATGACCAACGTATCGCGCGTCGTGCATGTCATGCAAAAGCACGTGCCTCAAGTCCCCTGACTTAGGTATGAAAGGCCTTTTTCCTTTAGCCTAGATCATCCCATCATCTTTCCAGAAGTGTCTCATCAGACCTTCCTCAATATGACCTTCCTCAGCGTCAATTTGTGTAACTTCTCTAATCTTGTCAAGAATGTCCCCCATGACTCCTATGACGGTCTCCAAGGTTGCCTCTTCCCCCGCATCTTTGGATCCCCTCCTACTAAGCATGTTGGCTACCTGCTCCCAGGCTTGTACTTGAGCACGAAATCAAATTCGGCTAAGTAATCCTGCCATCTTTCTTGTTTAGGCATTAACTTCTTTGTGTTCTCAAAACAACTCATGGCCACGTTGTCTGTGTACACCGTGAAATGCCACGCCAACAAGTAGACTCTCCAAGTCCTAAGTCAATACACGACCACGGTGAGCTCCCTCTCATTCACGGAATACCTCCTCCCAGCAGGATTTAGCCTACGACTTTCGTAAGAAACCAGATGTCCATCTTGCACTAGAACTCCTCCAATAACTATATGTAGGATTTCGTGTCCCTATGTATTGTATATTTTTAAAGTTTTAATACAAACATATAAGATCGATTTCATATTTTCATTGATTTTATGTACATGTATATGTTTATTCTAATATCATGCATTACTACACATATTAAAATAAACAAAAGAGAGATAATCATACCCAAAGATTCTCTAAAACCTTTCAGAACATCTGGAGTTCCGTTGCTCGTCGAATCGCCCGGGAATTCGCCTCCAAATGTTCACCAAACTCTAAACAAGATTAGAGAGAAAGGAGTCAGCCAATCAATCTCTAATTAAGCTTAGAATCTAGCTAATAACCCATCTTTAAGCTCCTGAGATTTCTATCTCCAAAACTTAAAACTATTAAGAGTTTTTCGTGGTGATTAAGGAAGGGATTAGAGAGAGAATTATATTGCATGTCATAAAACAAGTAGGATGAGGGTCCGTTTATAGGCTCCCAAAACAATCATATCAAGAACTATTCTCTAGTCATGATCTCTCGCTTTTTCTCTCCTAAAATTAATCCCAAATTGCCACATCAGCATCCAAAAAAATATTTGATCAAATCTAGAATTAATCCAACCCATAATCTAATTATTCTCTTAATAATTCAGGTAAAATCTCATTGTTCGGTTAACCGAGAATTCTTCTCGGTCAACCGAACCATTTAGTTTTAACACATGTTCAGATGACCGTGAGCTAGACGGTCGACCGAATATACATGAGAAAAATTCCCTGGAAAAATTCTGACGATTCGCGTCTCGCTCCGGTCGACCGTTGACCCACTTAAATTTCTCCTGGCAAATTTCTTTGGATGACCGTGTCACGTTCGGTCTACCAAAAATATTCCAAGATAGCTCCTGGATATTTTCTCTCGGTTGACCATTCATGTCCCTATGTATGTGTATATTTAAAAAAATTAATACAAACATACAAAATCGATTTCAAATTTTCATTGATTTTATGTACATGTATATGTTTATTCTAATATGATGCATTACTACACATATTAAAATAAACAAAAGAGAGATGATCATACCCAAAGGTTCTCTAAAACCTTTCAAAAGACCCGGAGTTCCGTTCCTCATCGAATCGCCCGCCGATTCGCCTCCATGTGTTCACCAAACTCTAAGCAAGATTAGAGAGAAATGAGCCAACCAATTAATCTCTAATTAAGCTTAGAATCTAGCTAATAACCCATCTTTAAGCTCCTGAGATTTCTATCTCCAAAACTTAAAACTATTAAGAGATTTTCGTGGTGATTAAGGAAGGAATTACAGAGAGAGAATTATATTGCATGTCATAAAACAAGTAGGATGAGGTTCCTTTTATCGGCTCCCAAAACATCCATATCAAGAACTATTCTCTAGTCATGATCTCTCGCTTTTTCTCTCCTAAAATTAATCCCAAATTTCCACATAAGCATCCTAAAAAAAGTTTGATCAAATCTAGAATTAATCCAACCCATGATCTAATTATTCTCTTAATAATTCAGGCAAAAATCGCATTGTTCGGTTAACCGAGAATTCTTCTTGGTCAACCAAACCATTCGGTTTTAACACATGTTCAGATGTCTGTGAGGTAGACGGTCAACCGAATATACATGAGAAAAATTCCCTGGAAAAATTCGGACAATCCGCGTCTCGCTCCGATCGACCGTTTACCCACCAAAATTTCTCCTAGCGAATTTCTTCGGATGACCGTGTCACGTTCGGTCTACCAAAAATATCCCAAGATAGCTCCTGGATATTTTCTCTCGGTTGAACGATCCCAATTGTCCAGGCACTCCATACAATTTTGGTCAACCAAATACGTTATCCGTTATTTGTTCCCCGTTCGGTTGACCGTTCCGAAGACACCTCAGTCGACCGAACCCTAAACGGTTTACCGTGCTAACCCCGATTTTGCCTTTGTAAAATTTTGGATTTATATCCAATAAAATTTGACCTTTTGGGGTTTTTAGAAAATTCATATCTTATGTAATATATTATCTTATGTAATATTTAATTATTACACCCCTTAATATATACACCTCATATGAATTTATCCATGGTTCTAATTATGTCAATTCTCATGACATATTGATTTTATAATTCACCATATGTGTCCCTTTTCATATGAAACCCGACACATCCCATGAACTCAAAATCAAGTTTCTTGTTTCCCAGTTTTGTGGTGTGATCTAGAGGAGGATCCAAGTCAAATTGGCAGTGATATTAAACACTTAATATCTGAAACCACAAGCGCTATCTAGTTACACATTATAGTTACCCAATTAGCGTAGATGTCTTTGCCTCATGATATTAAACACGATCCATTTAGTGATGTCAGTGCACCACTTGTGTTCGTCCATTACCTCATGATATTAAGAATATATCAAAGTAGAAATGTGTCACCTTTGTATTATATTCATTTCTTGATCTCTTTAAGCTAATTATAACTATCTAACTTAACTCAAGCTACATTGTGCACATTATAATTTTGCTTTATCAAGGGGCTCACTAATATCATCACTCAATTAAGAGGGGCAATGATAATCGTTTGACTGGCTATCTTTTTCAGCACAAGACATGTTCAACCAACTATTGTCTTTATAACTATACTCATTGATAGCTTTTGACAATAATCAAATCAAGCACTTATTGAGTGAAAAGATATAAGTCTCATATCTTATGATCCAAGACACAGTAAAACATTAATGACATGAAACACAATTCCATAATGTTTTACTTGTTAGGTCTATTCAATATTTAAAAGTAACCATTTTCCTCTTTCATATACTTGTGTCGTCAATTATTTGTAGAGCTACAACAACCGATGACCAACACGACAATTTTATCTCGGTAATTAATGTTCCATGTTAATTACCATGATTGTGAATAACTTTTGATTTATGTAAACCATTATCTTTTAGAACTCTACGGTTAAGGACCAAACGCCTTTTCCTTAACACTTCTAAAAGACGAATATCATAATCAAGGAACAAAATGTTTGCACATCCAATTCATAATAATTGACATATGAAAGTAATTTTTTTATAAGACATTCCTTTCCTTATATTGCTAGCATACGTAGTCCCCTCGAACTCCATGTCGAAACTTGGTAGTGCTAGCATCGGTTGAGACACCATTGCGTGTTTCAACTCCTCGAATGCCCCGTGGCATTGACTTGACCAACTCCAGGGATTGTCCTTTAACAAATTTGTTAAAGGTGTGGCAATGCGGCTATATTCTTAAACAAGCTTCCTATAGTAATTCGTTAGTCCCAAAAATGAACGAAGTTCAGTTACCTTGGTGGTTATCGGCCTATCCGCCATCACCTCGGTCTTCTTTGGATCCATCTTGACCTTACCGTCTCCAATAATATGCCCGAAGAACCTTATCTCGCTTTGGGAAAATGCGCACTTCTCCTGCTTCAAGTACAACTTGTGATCCCGGAATTTTGCCAAAACCTTGGTCAGGTGTGCTTTATGCGACTCCAAGTCCTCGCTATAGACGACGATGTCATCCAAGTAAACCACCACAAAGCTATTGAGATATTCGGAGAATATGTATAAATAAACGACATGACTCTAAACTCATACGACCCATACCTCGTCACACAAGTCATCTTCTTCTTGTCTCCTTCAGCAATCCAGACTAGATAATACATGCTCCTCAAGTTTATCTTAGAGAAGAACCTCGCCTTCCCTAGCTTGTTGAACAAGTCTTCAATGTTGGGCACAAGATGCTTATTCTTGATAGTAACCTTATTAAGTGCCCGGTAATCAACGCACATCCGCAAACTTCCATCCTTCTTCTTTTGGAAGAGGACCGACGCTTCGTAGGGTGCTTTGCTTGGTCGCAACATGCCCGCATCCAAGAGTTCTCTAAGTTAGCGCTTAAGTTCTTCCAAATAGATGGGTGGCATTCGGTAGGGAGCTTGGGCTGGTTGCCGCGTTCCAGGAATGAGATCAATACGGTGATCCACACCCCTTCTTTGGTGGTAACTCCTTCGGCAATTCGGTTGGCATGGTGTCCATGAATTTCTCCAAGATCCTCCGCAATTTCTAACAGAATTTGCTCGGTCCCTTCAGTCCTGTCCTCCACCAATGTCGCCAAGAAAGTCTCCTCACATGATCCGACTTCGACTTGCAATGTCGAGAGAGCCTTGATCTCCTCTTGCTCCTCCACGCCTCGCACAAAACATGGACTCCCCTCATCCATAACCTACAAACCTCCCAAATGTGTGATTACCGCAGCCCTTGCCTTGTGCAAGAACTCCAACCCAAGGATGATATCAAAATCGTCCATAAGCATCACGAGGAACCGACACATGCCCCTTCACGCATCAATCTCCACGTTCTCCCGAATAGCCCCCGCTATTCTCGTATCCTTGCTGCCCACAATCTCCACGCGCCCTCTCTCTTGGACTACGCTAAGACTATGAGAAGTGGCCCATGCTTGCGCACAAGTTTATGAGATGCCCCCAAGTCCACCAACGCCTGCACGAAATGTCCTCTTAACCGCATCTCCATGAACAACAAGTTTGTTGAGTTTCTTCCCACACACCGCCACATCATCCCCATGATGTCACATGTCCTCATTGTCGTCCTGAATCCCAAAAAAAAGCTCTGATACCAGCTTGTAACTTTTCATGTTAGGAGTCCTTTAGAGACTCTCAAATTCCAACCTTTTCAAGCTTTGACTAGGTCCAATACGATACCCAACCTTTTCAAGTTCATTAGCATGCTGAGAACTAGTACTATACTTGTTGCTGGTTAAGTGCAATATGATACCCATCTTTCTATTAATAACCTATAGTTACAACAATTTAAGTTGGGATTTTGTGAACCATCAAGTTGGTATGTTTATGCATGGATTTGAGCATGTCAAGGTGAATATTTTACTATGTCTTTATTTATATGGTAAATTGATACATGTAGTTTAGTCCCACATTGGAGAATGATTTTTTGTTGGTGAGGTTGAAGTACTTCACCACTCTTTTAGTTCTAAATTGAAAGAAATGTGTTCTAAAAGTTCACATTTATATGTCAATTATAATGAATTGGATGTGCAAACATTTTGTTCTTTGATTATTGTATTTATTTTTTGGAAATGTTAAGGAAGATGCTCTTGGTCCTTAACCGTAGAGCTCTAAAAGATAATGGTCTACAAAAATCAAAAGATATTCACAATCATGGTAATTGACATGGAACATTAATTACCAAGATAAGATTTTCGCGTTGGTCATCGATTATTGTAGCTCTACAAAAAAATTGACAACATGAGTATATAAAAGAGGAAAATAATTACTTTTATATATTGAATAGATCTACCAAGTGAAACATTATAAATTTGTGTTATGTGTCATTAATGTTTTCATTGTCTTGAATCCTAAGATTTGAGACATGTCTTTTCACATGAGAAGTGTTCAACTTGATTTTTGTTAAAAAACTATCAATGAGCATAGTGATAAAGGCAATAGTTTGTTGCGCTCGACTTATGCTGGAAAAGATAGCTAGTCAAAAGATTATCATTGCCCCTTTTTATTTGAGTGATGATATTAGTAGGTCCATTGATAAAACAAAATTATAATGTGCACAATGTGATTTGAGTTAAGTTACATATTTATAATTAGCTTAAGGGATCAAGAAATAAATATATAATACAAATGTGACACATTTCTACTTTGTATACATTCTTAATATCATGAGGCAAGGGATAGACACAAGTGATGTCCTTATATCACTATATGGATCGTGTTCAGTTCGAGTGAACAAGACATCTTCACTAATTGGGTAACTATAATGTGTAGCTAGATACCACTTATGGTTTATGATATTAAGTATTAATATCATTGTCAATTTAGCTAAGATCCTCTTATAGGTCACACCACAAAACTGAGAAACTAGAAGCTTGATTTTATGTTCATATGATGTATCAGATTTCATGTGAAATAACCTGTGGTGAATCGATAAAATCAATATGTCATGTGAAATGACATAATTAGAATCATGAATAAATTCATATGAGATATATGTATTATGGGGTGTAATGATTTCACATTACATAGAATAATATGATACATGATATGTGAATTTGCTAAAAACCCCAAGGATAAAATTTTGTTATAGATAAATCTAAAATTTGATAAAGGCAAAAAATCAGACAAGACGGTCGAACGTTTTCATAGACCGGTCGATCAAAATTCCACAGTAGTTGTTACGTGTGAGAACGGTCGACCGGATGGATGTGTCGGTCGACTGAAATATTCCAGGAAATTTTTCTGAGATTAACCAACGGTCGACCGACTTGAGACTCAGTCCGACCGAAAACGACCACTAACCGTTTGAGTGTTTTGTGTAACTATAATGTGATTATGACGTTAATATTTTCTACACTCGATATACGTATATCAACGTATATCATTGCCCCTTTTTATTATGACGTTGATATACGTGATTCTACACCTAAGTCAGGGGATTATTTGCCCCAATGTGATTCTACACCTAATCACATACATACGTTGATATACGTGATTCAACGTCATAATCACATTGGGGCAAATAAATAGCGCAACAATATAACGTATATCAACGTATATCAATTTTTCTCGTGTAGAATCAGTCGACCGTTTGAGTGTTTTGTTCGACGAAAACATCACAGTAGCTTTGGGAGCGCGTGATGGGTCGATCGTCGAGTTTCACGATCCAACTGAAACCACAGTTTATTGCCAATCGGTCGACAAGTTGGTTAATTTCAGTCGACTGGTGGGCACATTTTTGCTAGAATTATTAAGAGAATATTGTTGATCATATGTTGGATTAATTCCAATTATGGTCAAATGGTTTTGAGGATGATTATGTGGCAAATTGTGATTGGTTTAAGGGAGGAAAAAACAAGAGATCATGAGTTAGTTGGTAGCCCATGATGTGGGTGTTTTGGGAGCCTATAAATAGGTCTCCTCATCCTACTTGTTTAAGAAAATGCAAAATTTTCTCTCTCCCTTACCTCTCCACTAATCCATCCAAGTTTCTCTTAATTGTTTCAAGCTTTTGGAGATTAATTAGAGGGGTTATTAGCTAGAGGGGTTATTTCTCTCTCCCTTACCTCAAGGAGCTTTAGAGGGGTTATTAGCTAGATTCTAAGATTAATTAGAGATCGATTGACTAGCTATTTTCTCTCTAATTTTGTTTAGAGTTTGGTGAACACTTGGAGGCGAATCAATCGGCGATTCGATGGGCAACGCAATTCCAGATCTTCATAAAGGTTTTAGAGAACCTTTGGGTATGATATTCATATATTGTTTTAATATACATGCAATTTATATGTTATTAGAATAAATATAAAACAACATACATGAAATTGTTGAAAATGTGAATATCGATCCTATATGCATGTATAATTTTTAAAAAATATATACATAGACACGAAATCCTACATAAATGAGAGTTAGATATCATACTACAATAGGATATTGCAATATATATATTAAGTGGTCACAAGATTGACACTTGGGGCACTTAAGATGGTTGGAAATGTACTTAGAAATATGATAGTATTGTAATGTATTTTTTAGATTATTTAAAGGTATAGACGTCGGTTTTATAGGGTATCCGACGTTTGTAACCTGTATAGACGTCGATTACCCTATAAAGCCGATGTCTATACCATGTATAGGCGTCAAGTATAGACGTCAGCTACCCTATATAGTTGACATCTATACCGGGTATAGACGTCAAGGACATATACGAAAGCCGTTGGATTGCCAAAATTCATCGTATATACCTCGTATATCCAACGTATATCAACTTTTCTGAACTAGTGAATTACACATTATAGTTACCCAAATAACAAAGATGTTGTGTTTCTATAACAGAACACAATCATTTAGTTATGAAACAATATCACTTGTGTCTATCTCTTACCTCGTGATATTATGAATATTATACAAAGTAGAAATGTATTATCTTTGTATTATATATTCTTTTCTTGATCTTTTAAGCAAATTATAAATATGTAACTATACATAAGTTACATTGTGCACATAATAATTTTATTTTATCAAGGGCTCAATAATATCATCACTCAAGTCAAGAGGGACAATGATAATCTTTTGACATATGATCTTTTTCCGGTACAAGGCATGTATAACCAACCAATATCTTTATCACTATACGTAATGATAGTTATTGATAATAATCAAATTATATACTTCTCATGTGAAAATATATATGTCTCATATCTTAGGATTCAAAGACACAATGAAAACATTAATGACACAAACATAATTTCATAAAGTTTCATTTATTAGGTCTATTCAATCTATAAAAGAAAATATTTTCTATTAATATACTCATGTTGTTAAAAAAATTGTAGAGCTATAATACCTTTTAACCAACATGACAATCTTATATCGGTAATTAATGTCCTATGTTAATCATCATGATTGTGAATTACTTTTGATTTGTAAACCATTATCTTGTAGAGCTCTACGGTTAATGACCAATAATATCTTCCTTAATTCATCTAAAAGGCGAATACAATAATTAAGAAACAAAATATTTATATATTCAATTCATAACAAAAGACATATAAAGAATACTTTTAAAACACATATTCATTTTACACGCTACATTGCTACTACATTAGCTGACTCATTCTTGGTGTGTGCGCGCATGTGAGAAGGAGATTCCTAATGTTATCCAGGGTGTCAAGGTGTGAAAACTCATTAAGTTTTTTTTTTAAATTTAGTAGTTTTATTATCATAATAAAATGAATCGCTTATGATATATAGTCTCTGTTTTAAAAACCGGACCGAACCGACAGTTGGACCGGGTTGGACCGAGAACCGGAGCTAGACTGGTTCGGTCTGTTGAAAAAAACGCCTCCCACCCGAACCATAGTGAACCGAAAAAAACCGATCAAACCAATCTGTTTTTTCGGTTTGGTCGGACCGGGTTCGACCATTTTTTTAATTAAACAAAAATTACAAAATCAATAATTTCCCTAATTTTTTAGTTTCCACCCCTGCCTCCTCTGGTTCCGACTCCACCCCCCACCTCCTCACTCCTCAGTCCCAACTCCATCCCCACGTCCTCTCTCCTCAGTTCCGACTCCACCCACGTCTCCTAGTCCCGACTCCACCAGTCCACCTCGCCGACGGTACTTAGTACCGACTCCGCAAAATTCAAACTCTTTTGGGGGTTGTTAATGCTTAGCATGTGTGATTAATTTTGTTGAATGCTTAGTATGTATGGTTAACTGGATGAGTCACTAAAATTGTGATATTTAGGGTATTAAAAATATTCTTGTAGTTATTTCTATGTTCGGAGCAATGTGGTTTCAGTGTTACATTATTCATTGATTTTTTTCTTCTCCTTTTCGTCTAAATAGAAACCAAGTGTTATTGGTTCGAAAATATCGAATATTTTATATTATTATGTGTTTATCTTAAAACAGGTTCAATCGATCGAACAGTCGGTTGAACCGTCACTATGGAGTCGGTTAGGTTCAACCATCGGTTCACAAAATGCTGATGGCTTGCTGGCATCATTATCGGTTGGACAACTTTGAACTAAACCGAGTTGTTTTCGGTTCACTCTTCGGTTTGATTTTAAAACATTGTATATAGTCGATCCTGAATAAAACCATAAATGGTTTAATTACTAAACTTAGGTGCCCTATGTGGCCATTAGTTTTCCGGAAATCAAAGTCTAAGCCAGAGAAATTGAGTGTTACATGTAATAAATGTGCTTAAACACTGGATGGAGGTGTTTCCTCAGGCTGTAGGTGGCCAATACTTCAAAATGAATATCTTAACTCGTTAAGATTCTTTTGTCTAAGAAAAATATTCAAAAACACCTTCGTAACTTGTTTTTATCCAAATAACGGAACATACACCTATTTTGTTTTGTTTTGTTTTATCTTCTCTTCTTTTCTCTATTTAGTTGTTTTCCAGAGCATAAGTTATTCGTTTTCCAGAGCAAAAGTGACATTTGTACTGATATTTGACAAATTCGTAGAAGATACAAATAATGAAATAAATATATTTGTACCAATATTCGTATGAGTCCAAGTGTCCAACTCGTTTATATTAGTTTTATTTCAAGTATCAAAAAAGTAATTGTATTTAATGCAAACTAACAACACAATTGACTTAAGGAAGTAAGATTACCCGTGATATAAAATAAATAAATAAAAACCCTTTAGGACAACACCTAGAGTTTAGAGTGGTGATTGTGAACATGATGCACAAGAAAAAGATAAGTCCACATTTACACGTATTTATTTATTTTTGGTTTTGTGAAGTAGGTGCATGCCACACGTGCATTTTATCTTGTACTTAGAGGTTGCTATGCCTTCTGTGTAAGATGAAGACACGAAATAGTCGAGTATGAGTAGTAAAAAACCCAGCCCAATAGTTATCTTTCTAAAAGAATTTTATGTTTAACTTTATTTGCACATCATGGTGTGGTTCACTATTGCGATTTGCCAAAGTCCTTTTCTTGAATTTGGCTGTTTCAAATCTAGTAAATTAGCTGACCCCAAACAGTGTGGTTCATTTCATTAGTTGTGCTTGAAAAGTAACATATCATGTATAGGTGATCGGCTCTTACAAATAATTCTTATAAATCTCATTAATTTGGAATTGGAGATGGTATAAGCAGGGAGGGGGACTACCAGAATCTCAAGTGAGGGGAGACATAATTTACATTACATAACATCCAGGTGAAAATTTAAGGAGTTCAAATATCTAGTATGATTTATATTTAACTAGGCAAATTCCAAAATTTGAGGGGGCAAAATCCAATTGTTCTATACTTTAGCTATCCAAAATCCAAATCTTAGTTGGTATACATTTTACAAGCAAAATTCAAGGCCGCAGGTGGAAACTACCACCTGATCCATAGCTAGCACCGCCACTGTAAACTGGGATACAAATGGTAACTAATTATTGAGTATCCAATCAGAAAATTAAAATTTACTTGATATTTAACAAGGAAGTTCTTACCAATTAGAACTTGGAATTGGAATTGGAGTTGGTTCATAAAATTTAACCAATTTCAATTTCGAATACAAATTCTAATATCAGATAAAACATATCAAAAATATCTGAAAATGCCAATATTCATATCCAATATACGTTGTAATTAATATTTATTTGGTGATATAAAAAGGTCAACTATTTCTTCGTAAATTTGCCACATTATGTAGGTATCTTAAGACATCTCTTCAAATTATTGCAGACGGAATAGAAAAAGATGTATAAAGATTATATCAAAAGAATTTGAATATTGTCCGAATCCAAATCCAAATTTGAAAATTTCCGAATTTGGATAGATTTGTAACTTGTATAGAATTCGAATTTGGCATGCATAATCTCCAACACAAGTTTAGATACAGTTATATCCTTACGAGTCAATTACTAAGGGTTAGTTGCAAATCTTGGGTTCTTGGAGCAAAAAAGAACGAGAAGGTGAAAACGAACTAACGAACCCTAAAGGCTATAAATGACCGGCCCATTCTCATCCTTCGAATAATGCGTTCAAGGGCTTGATGGCTGTAGCTCCTGGACTCTGAATAACTAGACTACTTCTTCACTTCACGATCACAGTTATTAGTTGTGCAATTCACCCATAATCCTTCACTTAATATTCATCATGTCTAACAGTAGTTCAGTATTCGGTATCTATGAAATTGAAATTGCGATGTCATAATAGTATCTGTAATGATTGGTTCTGCAATTCACCAAACTACTTGTCAAATGTACATAACTACACATTTCTAGCACTTAACTGAAAAAAGTTTGTAGTGAACATACTGTATAGATGAAACAAATTACATTTCTAGCACTCAATTTCGTAGGTTACAAATTACAACATGTACTAATGTCATACAGTCTTATTACTATAATAACATTTCATGTTACACCTATATTATTCTGCATCTGTGTACCCAAGTAGAGATGATAAATATTATCATCTTTGTCACGTCAAGTTTGTCGATCTTCTTAGAACAGGTAGCAGTTTTCAAAAGGCAGCCAGATGTGGTTGAATGAAACGCAAATAAACCTTACCTTTCTAAATAACACACAATAAAGAGGCAAAACAAGCTGCGAAGCCCAGCATAAGATGGCAAACTATGAACAAAAACATCACAAATTCGTGATTATACGACGAGGGAAAGTATAATTTCCTCTACATACACTCTTGCCACAAAGCAATGCAATACTATAGTATGCAATGCTATACACACAACTTTCAAATAAATAGGATAAATAGAAACAATACGGAAGTACCCAAAAGGGCTGACCATTCGTATAGAATTCCGTCTCGACTATAAGTGATGCAAAGGCCATTCTGCTCCAGCTTGTCGCAAATACATCATCTCGGAACTACCACAGAAAAAAGAATGCGAGCCGAGTTATTAACATGAACAGAAGCTACCGACGACACAGCTTTAAATTTCATTCCTGATTCCGTGCCATTCGGTCCATCTCTAGTACCAAACACATCATGAAGAAGCCTGGGAGGTGTTAGCTCAGACACATTGAGTATCACTTTGTTGGATAGCATCTCTAAGACCAAGGGCATTGCAGGGCGCCTATTGGCCTGTCTCCTGAGTGCAGAAGAGAACTAGCTTGATATATTTGATGACTTCGTCTTCAGGATATTCTCCAAGACTTGGATCTACTAAATCGATCAACTTCCGTTCCTCCTATAGCTGCCAAGCCTGAGAAAGAGAAAGGTTTCTAAGTGGAAACTAATAAACAGAAGACGATTATTTTACCATCAACATAATGGTGTTCACAGTCGTATATGTGTGGCTACTGGCCTATAGTAAACAAGATAGTGATAGAAACGAAAAATTTAATGTTTGTGAGAACATACCTGCTCCAGGAGAAGCTTCTCCGTACCCATGAAACCAGACCTTGAAATGCTTCTTCCACTAACTATTTCAATTTTCAAGTATCAACACTCCAAAACTGTATATGTCGGCCTTCTTCGTTAGTCTTCCTCCTGATGCATATTCAGGTGCCAAATAGTCCCTGTGACAACAAGGATTATACACATTATACCATGAATACATTTTTTTATTCATACATTTACAAAATTTTAATGAAATAAACAGAAACCTTAACAGGGTTTGAAAGGTTGATTTATGATAGATTGATAGTTGATATCTAATGACCAACCAGACTACCAGAGTGAACAAAGAAATGTATACTATTCAACTACAAACAATGAAGAACAGTAACTCTTTCACTGAAATCAATGATCTTGAAAAATGTAGTAAGATATTCCTCTGTACCATCCTTATTCCAAACAAAACATAAATAAATAGTATAGAAAATTTCCACCACTATTGTTGCAACAAATGAAAAGATTATAAGAAAAGCATACTCACGTAGTACCAGCTACCCTTGTGCTAATATGAGTAATATTGTCGGGGAAAAGCTTCGCCAGACCAAAGTCACCAATTTTAGGAACAAAATTTTCATCAAGAATATTACTAGCCTTGATATCCCTATGAACGATGTTGGGCTCAACTTCTTCATGAAGGAAAGTGAGACCTCTGGCAGTGCCTAAGCATATTGCTGAACGTCTTCTCCATGAAAACACTCTTTCACAATCAGGTCCTGCAAAGTATAAAAGCTAAAATAAATATATAATATCTTGAGAAGTAGTATGATCTCTGAGAAATAAGTGACAACAGTATGATGGATCTCAGATACCTTACCTAGTAAAGCATGATCTGGACTTCTATTTTTTACTAATTCATATACAAGGATCCTGTTGTTGCCTTGAAGACAACAACCAGTCAATTCTGCAAGGTTTGGGTGTTTGATGTTTCTGATTGTATTAATTTCGGTTAAAAATTCATTGTCCCCTTGTTTTGACATAGCAGAGAGCACTTTTGCAGCAATTTGGGTTCCATCCTTGAGAGTTCACCGAGAGAAAAAATATGACAGTGCAATTAACTCCATGTCACAAATCATGAAGAAAAAAGGGATTTCCACACTTCCAGTGAAAGAAAACAAAAGGCCACAATAAATACCTACGAAGATGGAAAATGTCAAAAACATTACCCAAAAGATCTTTTGATTACTTATTCATATATGAAGGAAAGATAGAATTTAATACAAAATAAGCAGGAAAAACTCCAGCAGAAAAACATACTTATTAACAAATTACACATGATTCTCAAAAGAATGTCATAAACATCATTTAACTACAGGGAAAACAGAGCTTCTTAATTTTCACTAGACTTCATAAAATATAAGTGATTTCCGAATTTTAACATAGTGAGATTCTATAAGGTGTTTATGAATCCAGTTTTTACAAAAAGCATAGAATGGAATGAAATTAAATAAAAAATACAACCCTACAAAAATCTATATAAAAAAAAATGAAAATTCACATTCTATTCACTTTATGATAGCTAAATTATCACAACCAATTTTTCTTACCGAATTCAAATAAAAAAGCATATAAATGACACTTAACAACTACTCCTACTCCCCAAATAACACCCATAGATCACAACTAGTGCATGATCCATTAATGGGGAACTCAATGGCTTTGACGAGTAACACTGCTGCAATCAAGTTTTTCTGATGTTGTAACCAATTGATAAGATTATCTCTTCCTATTTATCTTCTTCGTCCGTCTTAGACTCTTAGTAACAATCATCTTGTGATCATCAAGAAGACACTGAAAACAACTATTAATGTTCTTTCCCTTACTAACTTTCTGAAGTTCAATTTTTTGAATATGGCTTAGACATACCTTGAAGACTACTCCAAAACCACCACGACAAATTTTGTTGCTCCTGTCAAAATTATTTGTAGCGAAAACCAACTCACTGTAATTGAACAATCTGATACTTTTGCTTGCAGATAAACCTGATTGAATGGTAAAAAAAAGTAACCAAAAGGTTCAGAAAAAGGCCACATTGAACAAACTCAGCTAGTGAAAGAACAATTAACTTCCAATGAAATGGTGAACGTACAATATACAATGTTAAAAGAACGACTGGGAACCATGATTGAAGATCAAAGACAAAAAAACAGTAAAGGATACAAATATCCATCAATAGAATAGTTTTTTGATGCGTGATACCTAATTGTTGTAAAATTGGGCCGTAATTTATAAGTACTGAAGATTGACAAATTAAAACATGAAAAGTTATAATAATATGAAATGTCTGTTTGATTTCAACTGTACCTCTTAACAGTCAATAGCCAGGTTATGTCAAAACGAATCAGGTGGAGGAAAACCAGTTGACAGATCCTAAGTGTAAAATTAAGTGCATGCTTTAAAATAGAAACAGAATATATTTAATCAGCTTTAGAATCACTGAGAGCTTTCAGTTTATAAATTTGACACAGTTACAACATCAACGTATTTAAATTTCTGAGATACCGTAGACAATTTTAACCAGATTCAATTTATGTAAAATTACTTTGAAGTTTCTCGAGAAACATGATCCATTTATCAAGTGTTTGAACCAGACGTTTTGAGGTAGAACAGAAATTTTAAAGTCACTTACCAGGAAGGATGACAATTCACATTTTTTAAATTGGTAACTATTCACAAGTAAATCTAATTTCCGGAAAGAAATATAAGAGTAAACCTTACCATGCAAGCCTTCAGCATGAGTTCGTTGCTTTCTGTTTGCTGATGAAGTCTTAAAGCAACACCAACTCATTTCAGCTTCACAGTATAATACCAACACATTGGCCTTGGTCTTACGAAATCTTCAATTAAGAATCTATGAAACAACAAAGCAAGCAATATGAAATTTCAGCTCTTTTACCTACAATGGCCATGTTTTCAAGAAGCAGAATGTCAATATCCAGAAGCATGAAACCATGTAATAAAACACCCAAGGTGTAATAATTCTCATTCAAAGAACAAAGCGTATTATTCAGCATAATCACGAATACGTATCTCACTTAAATAATCAAGAACACTGGTTGATTTTGTAATCCACAGTCTCTTAGCAGAAAAGGTGTAGCAACAATCTAAACAACATGATGGTGTTATTCAGTTCCAATTTCTACAAACCGTTGCAGCTCTCTTATTTACTAACCAAAGATCACAATTGTATCCCCCTGTTTCCAATGGAGTCAAAGATGAAACTATTTTTTGGATCTTAAACCATAATGGACTAATTAAAAATGATTTGTATTGTCTGTGTTTCTTATGTATTGTAAAAATGCAGATAACGCAGACGGTCGTTTGTGTTTCAGCATGGGTCAACTGGAAACAACATCTTTGTTAACTTCGAGGTCTCAGGTAATGTTGATGTTTTAACACGACGGTACCCTCTAATGCCGAATTCTCTCAAATCTTTCAGTTTCCAACACAAAAGGTAATAGTAGAACATAAAATTAAACAAAAACATAGGCACGGAACTGGATTAAGAGTGTGATTGATTTGTAGGAAGTTGTGAAAAATTCAAAACTTAATTCCATAACTTCCTTAGAATTTAGAGTGGAAATGGGAAAAAGCATTCATACTGCAATTTTATAAGGATTTGAAACTCATAGAACTTAATTCTCATAATTATTTAAGTTTTTATGCCAAACCGATCACCAGAAAACCATTTTGGAAATCAGTTTCCCGCTTCCAAGTTGAGTTCCTTCAAATCAATCACACCGTAAACAGGAAAAAGAACTAGTTATACTAAATTTCACCATAACAACGAGGAATGAACCGTCGACAAATTGCAACCTAAACACAAAGTCCATGATGTGCAAACTACCAAAACCAAAAAGGAAAAAAACAACAACTTACGGAGATCAACTCATGCGAGTGGAATAGAACCAAACCAAAACAAACAAAAAAACCAAAAGGTTGAAAATCCACAACCAAAAACCTAAAAAAAATGCGAATTTTACCCCCTACGAGACCGCAACGGGACACGAAGTGGACCGCAATTGAAAATTCAGCTTGGAATGGGTAAGAGAAGCCGCGGGCGGGGATAGGGTTGGTTGTTGTGGTCGAGAGTTAGAAAAAAAAGAGGGAAGATGTTGGGAAAATGTCTCGTGGCTGCTCTGCTTTTGTGGTTTCCTGATTTCCTCTTTCTTGTAGCGTTTACATTGTAGTCGGTAGTGCAGACAGCGGCTGCAAGAAAGAAAATGTTTGAATTCGGACTATTATTGGGTCCGGTTCAAACTGAAATTCGTTTTCGACCGAATCTGTAAGGTTGGATCTGATTTCTTAAGTTGTGGGTTAAAAATTGGATACTTCTGGTCTTGTTGGGTACACGGTGACACGGTGTATTGTATCTGGTCTTGTTGGGTTGAAACAACTCTGTGCCACGTTAAAACCCTGTCAAGCAACTTTGCGTCGCATCCAAACAATTGCACTGCACTAAACCGTCCGCCAAATTAGAATGAAACTTACACATACATGAAACACATTGAGTAGCCTTAATTTGTGTGGTCTCTGCATGAACCGTCTCAATTTATTTTGTTAGAGACCCAAATATTCCATCAACAATATTCTTGCACAAGGAGGAGCTTCAAAATGTTAAAGCTTTGAGGCTGGTGGTTGAGATTAAGTTGTTGGTCTCTGAGGATGAACTAAGGAGTCTTGCGAGGAGCCTAGGATGCCGAGGGAAGATCTTGTTGGAATTGGTTATAGAATTGCTTATTACAGGAAAAATCGGAGAATCTGTCGACCGAACTTAAGTTGTCGGTCGACCGAATTACTCCAGGAGCCACAATGGCTAGAAACAAATCAAGGATCGGTCGACCGGTTCTGGGAATTCGGTCGACCGAAACACGCCAATAGATTTTGAGCTCAAGATTGATCGAGACTCAGTCGACCGGTGTTGGGCACACAATCGACTGAAAAGCGACAGTAGCTGCGAGATGGAAATCGGCACGCAGAACGGTCGACCGGCTAGGGGCGAGCGGTCGACCGACTAATGCAGTTACGCGAACTAACCGAAAACCGGTCGACCGATGGGGCATTCCGGTCGACCATTTTCAGAAAGTTATGCACGATCTGAATTATTCTTTGTACGATTTTAGCCCATTATAAATAGGATTTTCGTCATAATCTTGTAACACAATATACATAACATACAATACTTTTTTCTTTGAGAGAGATTAGGCTAGAGAGAGATCTAGAGTGCTTTGGGAGACATATTGCTTCCAATCGTTTGTAATCTCGGAGACTTCTCTTGTTGGAGAAGAGCTTCAAGGAAAGGAAACCCGCAGGAGCCCCCCCAAGGACGTAGGCATCTTACCGAACCTTGTAAAATCGCGTATGTCGTGGTTTGCTTCAGGTGTGTTGTGTGATTGCTTGCTATTTCATCTTATTCGTGTTTTACTTATTGCATTAAGATTGGGAGAGGGTCCGAAGTTATATTTTCCACAATCAATATTCTATTTTGTGGTGCGTGTAATCCGTGTTGTGCTAGTACATATTAGATCCCCTCCCAACAGACCTTGCATATATTTGAAGAGAGAGATCATCCTCCTCTAGTGGACTTGGAAGAAATTGATTTTAGTGTGTGTGTGTGTAATGTTGCATCTTTAACTGGAATGTAACTCTGTGTTTATATTCCTTTTTTAATGTAATGCTCGACGGACTCTATAAGAACTTGATCATGGCTCAACATAAATCCACAATTTAAACTGAACAAATACATTCCTTTTTTGATGCAATGCTTGACCTAAATTCACAACCTAAGAGTTTAAAGAACAGATGTATTCCTTGTCTTATTTTGGTTGGCTCGACTGGCTCAATACGAACTCGATCAGAGCTCGACCTAAATTTGCAACTTAAGTTTTCAAAGAACAGATGCATTTTTTTTCTTATTTTGGTTGGCTCACCAGGCTCGATATGAACTTGATCAGAGCTCGACAACTTTCAAATATTAACAGAAAACACATAAAGGCCTTATGGGACGGGTCATTATTGTGTGAAGAGATGCAACCGTTCGGCATTCATTCCTTTTGAGAGGACACAACCTTTCATTATTGCTCGAAGATGCACAACCCTTGATTACAAAGTCTATAAAATAAGAGGTTAGGGTGTCTTTGATTTAGTTGTGTATTTGATCCCCTCCCAAGTCCCAAGTATGAGTCATTTAAAACGAACAACTTTGCATGAGGAAGATTGAAACAATCACACCATTCACAACCTCCAAATATTAACAAAAAATAAGGTAAATCATCCCACCAAATATTAACAAAAAATAACGTGAGCAACATAATTGTTTCTGTATTGACCACACATTTACCATAAAATAGGATTGTAAAAGTTTGCAACTAACACATACACAACAAAAACAAAAAAGTATCATATAATCAAACACTAACTACAATAACTAAAATAACTTTGCCTCCTTCCTAGTCCACTCGGTCTGTTCTTCGAAGCCAGGAGGGACGTCAGGCAGTTGGGAGGGCGTTGGGTCAGGGATAGGTGTCTCGTCGAGTAAGGTTGCCTCGCAGTTGGGGCAGGTGTGCTACAAGAAAAGGGGTGTTGGGGTTGGTGTCCTCGGGGTAGAAACTACGCAAACCAAATGACAGTAAGTCAGCAAACATTAACTTATAACCAAAGGTAACTGAAAAATAAATGAAGAGACGATTAAAACCTACCATTGTTGATGGGGAGGTCTACCACCGTGTCTTATATTGTTGCCAAACGACGATCCATGTTGGCGATCATGTGGCGGAGTTCTGCCAGGGTCTGGTTGACCTCTAGTGGCTTCGGTGGTGGTTGTACCGGAGACATGGCCTTGTGCACGTAGAAGGTGCATCTTTGGGGTTGCGAGGCTTCGCAACACCAAGTCACCTGCACCGGCCCGGTTGAGGATTCAACACACACCCTCGTGCGGAATAACCGCACAAGAAGATAATGTCTTCAATGGGTGAGACCTCAGTGATGTCGTCGTTGCGTGACATTCTGGGACTGGAATGTGGTCTTGAGAAGAAGGAGTTGGCAAGACAAGTGTAATGGTGTAAGTCCGAAAGAATGGAAGGGTGTTTTATACTACCATCATGATAGTCACGACGGCTGGAGAGAAGGTAACCGTCAAAAATACCCTCGATTATCGTGTGTTTCAGTCACGTTTATATAGCTAAGAGAAGGTTGACAGAATATCGAGTTCATGTCGAGTACATATCGAGCTCATCGATTCGAACATAGAGATCTTTCTTTCTTCATCATATCGCGTGCATATCAAGCATGCCAACGTAGCAATTTTCAACACTTCGCTCATAACTGATGAAACGTTTTCACTGCCAATGTAGGGTCACCTTGAACCACACAATTGGTACAGTTTTCACGTTTTCATCTTAATTGCTTATTAGGTAAGTGAAATGAAAAAGACGCCTTTGATAATCTTGTCAAGTACACTATCGAGTTTTCACTATTGAGTACGCTTCTCTCTCCCTTTCCTTTTAAATGAGCAAATCATGCTCTTTGTCAAATTCCTTTGAACAGTTGTAAACCACCACCGTGCATCCTTTTTGTCTATTCTTTCTGACTCTCATTCGCACTTTCCTTCTCTCTCGCACTCGACCGGTATCATTTTGCGTCGACGACGTAGCCTGCCGAACAACTCTACTTGAAATACGATGATGAAGGTCCATTCTAGGGAACGATTTGTAGCCTTTTTCTCATTCAAATCTATACAAAAAATGTGTTCTCTGCGGTAAAAATAGTGAATCTTGTAAAGTTTAGTTAGTGTGCGTGTAGTCTATTCCTTATATTAGAGTGAGTGAAAATCTTACAGAGAGAAGAAGAATTTAGTTGTAAAATTTATTGTTATTGGCATCTTATGCACTTTAATTTTGAATCTATTGATTTTACAAACCATAAAAAAACAAGATTAGAAATGATGTTATTGTTTTGGAAAACTAAATCGTGAGAGACAAGTTCATTCTGAGAGGTCATATGCCTATACATGATATTTGAAATTCATTGGCGTCAAGCCAACTAAGGCTCCCCATGGGTGGAATCTAGGGCAGGGCTCGGGGACACGTGTCCCACCCATTGGATAGCTTTTTTTTAAAAAAAGATTGTTGCAATTTTTTAAATCTATTTTTTAAATGTTTTTTAATCTTTGTTTAAACCTCTTTTTTTAATGTGTTCTTTATTTTTTTGTGTTAATCTAAATATCTGTTAATTTTCATTTAATTTTCCCATAGCCAACGAGAGAGACAGTGGAAGGAGAGAGTGCCAATGTTACTTGGATGCTAAGGGATCCGATTTCAAGATATATCTTAATCCAAAGATTCCTATATTCCATTCCCACAGGGATTCCTATATTCCATCCCCGGTCACACAAAAAAATTCCTGGTCACAAAAAAAGGAGAATGTGGATATGATATGAGTGTTACCCAAAAAAAAGGAGAACTAGACATCATTTGTCAATTCGATAATTCAAATTTTTACAATTTTTTAACAACACTTTTTTTGGGTAACACTAATTTAATTAACAATGGATTGAATTAAGGCATTTGTCTAAGCATTAGAAAGTGGTGTGTTGCATGTTGTTTATTAATTTGTCAGTGGTATTCACGGTTGATTTGGTCCATAATCATTCATATATGATGTGGAAACGTAGGTATTAAATTAACAAGGAAGTTGCATGCATGCAAACAAAATAAATAAACCAATCCATCATCCAATATTCCAATTAATTGAAATAAAATGACAAAAAGGATGGTGGAGTCGTTTCTTGCAAAACAACATAATTGTGTTGTCTGACTCTTGTAATTTCCAATCGCGATCATCAACGACCATTGACCAACGTACTCTATCACGAAAATAAGTCCTCCTCCTCCTTCTTCTTCTGTCCCCGAACAAATCACAAAGGAAAGGAAAGGTCAGGTGGTAATCAAACGAATTCTACTTTAACTAACATTATCCAACAAGAGAACTATTTTGAGTGTCCTTCGTCTCGATACTTCAACATATGTGTGAGTGCATTTTTAGAATTATAGCAAACGCAAAATCCAAACCCCAATAAATATGAAGTTTACTAACTTGAAATTCTAGTCCCGTCCCTAGTAATAACTTTACAACATTTAGCTACTTGCGTACATAAAATGGGACAATAATTAACAAGGAAAAAAACCAAGATGATTATTTAATAGGATAAATACTCACTAAATATAGAATCCATTTAAATGAGCATGTATCGAATATTGGTAATGATAAGAGTTATGAGTGTATACGATGCACAAAGTTCAGCAACGTGCCTACGTCGTTGGGGGGTCTCCTGCGGATTTCCTTTCCTTCTTCCGCTTCTCCAACAAGAGAAGCAACCGAGATTACAAGTATATGGAGGCAATATGTCCTCTAAATCACTCTAGATCTATCAATAACCTTAATATCTCAACTCACAATGAATGAAACTATGTTGTATGCAATATGATATAAGATTAAGAGCAAACAAGCCCTTTTATAGACGCAAAATCCGAGCTACAATCAAGCAAAACCGAACAGAACTATTCATGGGGACACGGTTAACCGATGCTCGTTCGGTTAACCGTGCGTGCTTCAACAGGAGCGATTCCTGTTCCGATTCGGTTAACCAAATCCTTCCCGGTTGACCGAGGGAACACTTCTCACGTGGCTCAGTAGACCGCGAGAATGATTCTTCCACGAACTAACGAATTCTCCAACAACCCGTCGGTCGACCGAGAACCCCTCGGTGGACCGTGCCAAATTGTCCAGACACTTTTAGATTCTCGGAACACCAAAAATCTCATCAACGGTTTACCGAACCCGTTGTTCCGAAGTGTCACTTGCTCTCTGATGGTAGACCGAATCCAATTCGGTCGTCTGATCCCAGCTGCACACAGAGTGCCTGGAATCCTCGGTTCGGTGGACCGAATCCAATTCGGTAGACTGACCCGTCTTCGTCGAAATTTCCTAGGTTGTGTCGGTAGACCGAATCCAATCCGGTCGACCGACTTTTCCTGGATTTGCTTCCTTTAACAAATATAAGCCAATATTCAACAATCTCCACCTTGGTTTAGATTTGTTACTTGAGTCTTCTTCTAACCCGCATCTTTCGTGTCTTCACGAGACACCGCTTGGCGCTACCCCCGGAGCGCCCTCATTCTCACTCTCTGAGGACATTGTGAAGCTTCGAGCACAACTCGAACTTCTCCTGATTGACGACCTTGGTCATCATATCCGCAGGATTCTCACTTGTGTCGATTTTCTGGACAATAACATGCTCTTCTTCGATCCACTCTCGGATCCTATGGTACCTTACTTCAATATGTTTGGTCCTTGAATGGAACGTTTGATCCTTGGCTAGATAAATTGCACTTTGACTATCGCAATGCAATTTGGTCACTTCCTGTTCCATCCCCAAAGAGCTAACCAAACTCTTCAACCATATAGCTTCTTTTTCGGCATCGACAACAGCCATGTACTCCGCTTCCATTGTAGACAATGAAATGAATGTGTTCTAAAAGTTTTACTTTTATATGTCAATTATTATGAATTGGATGTGCAAACATTTTGTTCCGTGATTATGGTATTCGTTTTTTGGAAGTGTTAAGGAAGAGGCGCTTGGTCCTTAACCGTAGAGCTCTAAAAGATAATGGTTTACATAAATCAAAAGTTATTCACAATCATGGTAATTAACATGGAACATTGATTACCAAGATAAGATTGTCGTGTTGGTCATCGCTTGTTGTAGCTCTACAAATAATTGACGACACGAGTATATAAAAGAGGAAAAGATTACTTTTATATATTGAATAGACCTAACAAGTAAAACATTATGGAATTGTGTTTTGTGTCATTAATGTTTTACTGTGTCTTAGATCCTTAGATATGAGACATATCTTTTCACTCAAGAAGTGCTTAATTTGATTATTGTCAAAAGCTATCAATGAGTGTAGTGATACCAACAATAGTTGGTTGAACATGACTTGTGCTGGAAAAGATAGCTAGTCAAAGGATTATCATTGCACATCTTAATTGAGTGATGATATTAGTGGGCCGCTTGATAAAGCAAAATTATAATGTGCACAATGTAACTTGAGTTAAGTTACATAGTTATAATTAGCTTAAAGAGATCAAGAAATGAATATAATACAAAGATGACACATTTCTACTTTGTATATATTCTTAATATCATGAGGCAAGGGACAAACACAAGTGGTGCACTTACATCACTAAATGGATCGTGTTTTAGTTTGGGTTGAACAAAGACATCTATGCTAATTGGGTGACTATAATGTGTAGCTAGATACCGCTTATAGTCTGAGATATTAAGTGTTTAATATCACTGCCAATTTGGCTTAGATCCTCCTATAGGTCACACCACAAAACTGGGAAACAAGAGGTTTGATTTTAAGTTCATATGATGTGTCGAGTTTCATGTGAAAATATGACACATGTGGTGAATAAATAAAATCAATGTCATGAGAATTGACATAATTAGAATCATAATAAATTCATATGAAGTGTATATATTATGGGGTGTAATAATTCAATATTACATAGGATAATATATTACATAATGTGTGAATTTGCTAAAAACCCCAAGAGATCAAATTTTGTTGGAAATAAATCCAAAATTTGACAAAGGCAAAATCGGGGTCAAACAAGGTGAAGCGTTCATGGTTCGGTCGACCGGGGTATCTTTGGATCGGTTAACCGAATAGGGAACGAGTAAGCGCAATTGGTTGACCGAAATTGTCTGGAGTGCCTGGACAATCGGGTTCGGTGAACCGAGTGTGCACGGTCAACCGAGAAGTAGTATTTTCGGTAGAGCGAAGGTGACATGGTCATCCGATGACTATGTCCCAGGAGTGATTCTGGTGGGTCAACGGTCGACCGAGTAAAAGACGTGGTTCGTCCAAATTCTTTCAGGGAATTTTTCTCATACGGATTCGGTCGACCGTCTAGCTCACGGTGCACCGAACACGTGTTATAACCGAATGGTTTGGTTGACCGAATAATACTCGGTCCACTGAAAAGAACAATTCTGCCTGAATTATTAAGAGATTAATTAGATCATGGGTGGATTAATTCCAGATTTAATTAAAATGTTTTTTGTGGGTGATTATGTGGAAATTAGAGATTAATTTTAGGAAAGAATAAACAAGGGATTATGGCTAAAGAATAGCTCTTGATGATGATGTTTTGGGAGCCTATAAAAGGGTACCTACTCCTACTTGTTTAATAACTAATGCAAAAATTCTTTCTCTCATTAATCTCTCCCTAATCACCACGAAAATCTCTTAGTAAATTTAAGTTTTAGAGATAAGAATCTCAGGAGCTTTAAGAGGGGTTATTAGCTAGATTCTAAACCTTATTAGAGATTGATTGTCTAGCTCCTTTCTCTCTAAACTTGTTTAGAGTTTGGTGAACACTCGGAGGCAAATCCGTGGACGATTCAACGGGCAACGCGACTCCAAATATTCAAAAAGGTTTTAGAGAACCTTTAGGTATGATTCTACCTTTGTGGTTTATTTTAATAAATGTAGGGTTGCATGATATTAGAATAAAACACAAAGTTATGTACATAAAAATTGTTGAAAATATCAAATCGATCTTCTATGTTCTATTAATTTTTTTAAAATCTACATACATGGGGACACAAAATCCTACAGACAACGCAGTAGTATGTTGGAGAACCGATCTCGAACTCATTGGACCTCCACCCAAAGTGAACACGTACCCTGTTGTGGACCTCTGTTTATCCAGATCTCCATCGTAATCTGAGTCAACGTACCCCTCCACCTGCCTTTGTGCTCCATCTTTGGTGAACTTCAAGCTAACATCCATGGTTCCCTTCAGGTACCTCATCAGCCACTTCAACGCTTCCCAATGCTCTTTTCCTGGCTTAGCCATATAACGACTCACGAGGCTAACTGCGTGTGAAATGTCTGGCCTAGTGCAGATCATAGCATACATAACGGATCCAACTGCACTAGCATATGAAACTCTCTCCATATCTCTTCTTTCCTTTTCAGTAGAGGGGCTGCACTTTAACGAGAGCTTGAAGTGAGCACTAATAGGTGTGGCCACCTGCTTGCCGTTCTCGAGATTATACCTCTCGAGTATCTTCCGGATATAGCTCCTTTGAGTGAGCAGAATTTCACCTTTCTTGGTATCCCTGGAGATCTCCATACTGAGAATCTTCTTTGCACTCCCGAGGTCTTTCATCTCAAACTCCCCGTGAAGCTTCAGTTTGAGATTATGTATATGCTTCATCTCCTTAGCCACGATCAACATATCATCGACATACAAAAACAAGAACACGTATGTTCCGTCTCCAAGACTCCGCAGGTATACACAACTATCATAATCACAACGTACAAAACCATTATTAATCATAAATAAATTGAACCTTTTGTACCATGATGAGAATTAAATTTATACCGCAAGTGCACGACGTCAATGAAGACGTGGCAAGTACGGGTCGAACACAAGGAGGGAGAGATATTGATTATTTTGTGATTTTCGATTAAGGAAGAAAGAGAGAAAAAATATGGTTGGTTTGAGATTTTTGGTTTTTAATTTTCTAAATCAATAACAACAAAAGCAAATTAAGGAAAAAGCAAATATGGATGGGAGTCCAGTGGGTGGAGGTTTAGATATCGGGTTTAGATTAGAGAATTCTGAAACTTATAATAAATCATATTAGTTATAAAGCATTACATGATAAATGACTCAACATAAACTCATGTAATCAAAATATACTAATACGAAATTAAAATAATAACTTTATTCTTCTTCTCATCACCCTAAATCCGTCACCCCACCCTTTGGAGAGAGTTAGAAACTCATGGATGGAGGGAAGGAGAATGGGTCCTAGAGAAACTACAAAAGAAAACTAAAAACAAGAAATAAAAGAACAGAATTTTATTACTAAAATATGGAACAAAAACTAAGGACCCTTTACAACATCGTTTCGGGGCTATTTATAGCCGATACAAGGGATCCCAATATATAAAAGGAAAGTACACGCGTCAATACAACATTGGTAAAAATTTGAGCGCACGGATCAACTTTTGTGAGGCGGAATCGCCGCAATTTGTACATGAGGTGCGGCGGAATCACCACCTTTTTAGCTCAGAATCGACCCGGATTTTTCCTGTGTTTATGGTATGTTTTACCTGTCATTTGCGCGTCCGGATTAATTATTGCATATCTTTGGAGATCCGAGTTAATTTCTTCATATATTTGGAGATTGAAATTGATTTTTCTCTAGAACTTCTCCAAAATAATCTTTTGGTACTCGTAATTTGCAGTCGGGTCCTCAGCTTTTGCAATTAAGTCCCTGGCTACTTTTGTGTTTAGGTCCTTGATCTTGTTTGTAATTAGGTCTTTGAATGCTTTTATGCTTGGATGAACTTCCATTTGAATCCTGATAATCTTGACTTGGTCTTTATGATAGAAATGAGTCTTTTGCATGCGTTTATGCTCGGGATATGGGTAATTTGCATTCAGGTCCCTGTATTCTGTAAATAAGACTAAACACATACCTTAGTAGCATTTATTGATATAAAATTAATCTAAATGAAAGACATATGATGCAATGTATGCAATGCATCATACCACTGCCTCGGTGATTGCTTAAGTCCATAGAGGGACTTCTTCAACTTGCATACTTGTCCTTCCTTGCCTCGTGTGATGAACCCATCCGGCTACCTCATATAGATCTCTTCCTCTATGTGCCCGTGAAGAAAAGTTGTCTTCACGTCCATCTGCTCTAGGTCCATGTTATCCATAGCCACCATGGCTAATAACACTCTAATAGAGGTATGCTTTACAACGGGTGAGAAGATCTCATTGTAATCGACCCCTTCCTTCTGAGGATATCCTTTTACCACCAACCTTGTTCTATACTTTATCTCCTCCATAGGAGATGACCCTTCCTTCTTTCTGAAGTTCTACTTGCACCCAATCGCGCGTTTTCCCTTAGGAAGCTCCGTTAACTCCCAAGTTTGATTCTTATGAAGAGACTCCATCTCTTCGGTCATTGCCACCATCCACTTGTTCCTGTCCTCCTGCTCAATAGCTTCTTCGAATGTGCAAGGGTCCTCACATTCGGTGACAAGTGCAAATGCAATACTAGCACCATCGTGTCCATACCTCACCGGTGCCTTTGTGATCCTCATTTGTCTTCCTTGAGCAATACTCTCTTGCTCAGCTTCCTCCTCTACTCGTGAGTCAATTGTTTCCTGCTGAACTTCTTGATTCGATTCCCCTCTTGAAGTCGTGACCTCAACTTCAATTTCGTCTTCCTGCATGGGATTCCCTTGCTGCTCTTTCTCCTCAAGGCCCTTGATCAAACTCGTCTCATCAAAGACCACATTACTCCATAGGAGTACGTTCTTGCTCACCGGATCCCAAAGCTTATATCCCTTCACCATCCTATCGTAACCAAGGAATATGCATTCCTTTGATTTCGAATCCATCTTCGACCATTGTGTCTCATCGACCAACGCATAGGCTTTGCATCCAAATATCCTAAGCCTCGAGTAATCAAATAGCTCACCCGTCCACACTTCCTGAGGCGTCTTTAAATCAAGTGACGATGACTGTGAGATATTTACCAAGTAGCATGCAAGATCTACTGCTTCCACCCAGAAATCCTTTGACAGATTCGCATGAAACCTCATGCTCCTTGCCCGTTCACATAGTGTTCCGTTCATCCTTTCAGCTAAGCCATTTTGTTTCGGACTCCGTGGGGTAGTGAAATGCCTCGTGATGCCTTATTTGTCACAAAAACTTGCAAACTCCCTTGAGGTGTACTCACCTCCGTTATCTGTCCGTAAGTACTTAACAAATTTTCATGTACTTTTCTTTACTTGGGCCTTCCATGCTTTAAATTTATCAAAGACATAAAATTTATTTTTCAGAAAATAAACCCATACCTTCCTTGAGAAGTCGTCTATGAATGTGACGAAATATTCGGCTCCACCTTTTGAACGAACCTGAGCCGGTCCCCAGACGTCTAAGTGCACATACTCCAGAATTTCCTTCGTCTTGTGGATAGCCGTCTTGAATCAAATCCAGTGCTGTTTACCGAGGACACAATACTTGCAAAAATCCAATTTGCAACTCTTAACACCCTTCAGCAATCCCTGTTTGTGTAGCTCACACAAACCCTTTTCCGACATATGACCAAGCCTCATATGCCAAAGTGCGGTGATGTCTTCGTCGCGTGAAACATTTGCTGCATCTTTTCCTGCCACTGCATTCCCTTGGATCCAATACAAGTTGCCCACCTTGGTTCCCTTTATCACTGTCATCGCCCCATGAGTGACCTTGATCTTTCCGTCCCCGCCGGACCATCTCCACCCGAGAGTATCAAGCTCTCCTAGAGAAATCAGATTCTTCTTCAACTCCGGTATGTGACGCACACCCGTCAGCTTTCGAATGCACCCATCAAACATCTTGAACTGTACGGAACCAATACCGACGGTAGTGCACGGCGCATCGTTGCCCATAACAACGATCCCTCCTTTCAGTGGCTCATAGGATGTGAACCACTCTTTATCCGGGCACATGTGAAAAGATGCTCTTGTATCCAAAATCCATCCAGATGATGATTTGTCAATACTTGCAGCGCAAACTTTTAGAACGTCGACTTCGTTCTTCTCCTCCACCACACTGGCAGAATTGTACCCGTCTTTCCCTTTCTGCAGCGACTCCTTGAAGCCCCTATAATCACGCTTCATATGACCGACCATCTTGCAGAAAAACATTCAAAGGATCTCCCCTTTTATTTGGACCGCCCTTTACCGTTGTTTCTTCCTTTGTTACCCGTCCCGCCCCTTTCCGGTGCTACGATCAATCCTTCACCCTTCTCGAAAGAGCTACTACTTGAATTCTTCCTTGCATCGTAAGAGATCAGCGTGCCCTTGACCTCCTCCAACACCAACAAATCCTTGCCATATATGATCGTGTTCACCAAGTTCTCATACGAGTCCGGCAGTGACGTCAATAACAACATTGCTTTGTCCACATCCTCCATCTTGTCCTCAAGCTGAGTCAGATCAGCTATCAACTTATTTAACACCGAAAGATGCTCAATGAACGACGTGTTCTCCTTCATCCGAAGCATGTACAGCTGACGCTTCAGATTCAACTTGTTGCTAAGGTTTCTCTTTATGAACCTCTCCTCCAGAAGTTTCCAATATTCTACCGTGGTCTTCGCCGATTCCTTGAAAAGCAAATCATCCGAGAGGCATAACTCGATGATCCCAATAGCCCGGAGATTCAGACTCTCCCACTTTTTGTCGGTCATCTTTGACAGGTTTTTTCAACTCCATCCAACGTCAGCAATTACCCGTCCGTCTGAGACATCAACGCACGAACCCTCCGTTGCCATGTTAAAAAGTTCCCCTTCGTGGTGAATTTCTCCACCCGAAAGTTCCACGCTTCCTCCGCCATCGAAAGTACAACCAAAGCTCTGATACCAACTGTTGGGTGGGGGATCTAACAATGCACTAACTCGACACGGATTAAACGCACCACGTTATACCAAATAATGATTGCGGAATTAACTTCGAACCCTGTCCCAAACTCAATTGTAACAAGAACCCTAATAAGATGGAAATAAACAAGCAAACACAAATACACACTTGAAACAACCACGACACACGCGATTTACAAGGTTCAGCAACGTGCCTACGTCCTTGTGGAGTCTCCTGCGGGTTTCCTTTCCTTCTTCCGCTTCTCTAACAAGAGAAGCAACCGAGATTACAAGTATATGGAGGCAATAGGTCCTCCAAATCACTCTAGATCTATCAATAGCCTTAATCTCTCAACTCACAATGAAGGAAACTATACTGTATGCAATATGATATAAGATTATGAGCAAACAAGCCCTTTTATAGACTCAAAATCTGAGCAACAATCAAGCAAAACCGAATAGAACTATTCATGGGGACACGGCTAACCGATGCTCGTTCGGTTAACCGTGCGTGCTTCAACATGAGCGATTCCTGTCCGATTAGGTTAATCGAATCCTTCCCGGTTGACCGAGGGAGCGCTTCTCACGCGGCTCGGTAGACCGCGAGAACGATTCTTCCACAAACTAACGAATTCTCCAACAACCCGTCGGTCGACCGAGAACCCTACGGTGGATCGTGCCAAATTGTCCAGACACTTTTAGATTCTCGGAACACCAAAAATCTCCTAACCGGTTTACCGAACCCGTTGTTCCGAAGTGTCACTTGCTCTCTGACGGTAGACGGAATCCAATTCGGTTGTCCGATCCCAGCTGCACACGGAGTGCCTGGAATCCTCGGTTTGGTGGACCGAATCCAATTCGGTAGACCGACCCGTCTTCGCCGAAATTTCCTGGGTTGTGTCGGTAGACCGAATCCAATCGGGTCGACCGACTCTTCCTGGATTTGCTTCCTTTAATAAATATAAGCCAATATTCAACATATACGATAATATCTGGTTCGTATTTATATCGGCATTCCTACCAATCATGACCATTTCATTATGCGTTTTCAGGAATATACATGGGAGACAACAAAGTGATTCATTTCAAGAGAGGTGGTGAAGAGATCGGAACAGGAACCGTCTTAGACAATATAGCTCTCAGCTCCACCCCAACAAATTCAAAGAGTAACTGCAAAAGCTGTGGAGATAATGTGAATGGCTTCCACGGAGTCATCCAATCATGCCTCGATTGTTTCCTCTCCGAGGGCAATCTTTACCTCTTCCACTACTCCGTCTCGAAGGCGTTCTTCTTAGCCAAAGTGCGAGGAGGAACGTGCACTCTTGCCGACTCCGAACCCCCTCAGCAAGTCCTTTCCCGTGCCAACTACCTACTCCGTAACGGTTTCGGCAATTACAACATCTATAAGAACAATCTGCGAGTTGGATAGCATCTTCGAGAGAACACCCTGGGTCTGGGAGTTTTTCTCAGCTGTTGTTATTTGCAGGTAAAAGTTACCTTACGACCCGAGTTGAGTTCGATGTTTCGATGTGCCAGGATGGCGTAAGGTTTCCGGTGGAAATGTTGTCGGAGACATATGCTTCTATGTCGTTAATTACAGAATTCGAGAATCTGAGGATGATTAATTGTAACGTCCTCGAAACAGCGGAAAATTTAAAATTTAAAACATACAAGCGCGCTCTGGAGTTGCTTGTTCCCTTATTATAAATAGAGGACATTACCAAAGATAAACACCAGGTGCACCAACATATATATCAAATATATAGATCTGAGTTTATAAAATGGGTGATTACATTAAAAGCTATAAGATACAATATACACATTTAATCGCAACCTCAAATGAGGGGAAGGTAGGATCTGGTCCTAGCAGCTCTCCTCCGGAGGTACCACCCTCTAAAGCCGCTCACGGCCTGAAAGCAGACATAAAAATATGCCTGAGTTTCCAGAAGGAAACCCCGTATGCCAAACCCTAACACATATATGGACAATAATGAAATATGCAATGAACAATGAATATCCCAATAGACACAACTGCTAAGTTCGTGGGACCTCTCTCCCAGCCATAGCCGAACGACAACCTGGGTCTCAAGGGTCCTCTCACCCCAACCCCACCAACACTCGTGCACACAAGGCATCGCCGGTCCAAATCACGGCCACACAACCACACTCGTGCACACAAGGCACCGCCGGTCCAAGTCACGGCCACACAACCACACTCGTTCACACAAGGCACCGCCGATCCAAGTCACGGCTACACAACCGCACTCGTGCACACAAGGCACCGTCGGTACAAGTCACGACCACACAACCGGGTCTCAAGGGTCCTCTCACCCCAACCCCACCAACACTCGTGCACACAAGGCACCGTCGGTCCAAGTCACGGCCACACAATCGGGTCTCAAGGGTCCTCTCACCCCAACCCCACCAACACTCGTGCACACAAGGCACCGCTGGTCCAAAACAAGGCCACACAACCGGGTCTAAAGAGTCCTCTCACCCCAACCCCACCAACACTCATGCACACAAGGCATCACCGGTCCAAGTCACGGCCACACAACCACACGATATCAGGCCGACATTCCGTGCCGTTGCCCACGGGGGCCGGAGAGACGAGCCACCTTCAATCAAACAGTCATACCACTATGAGGCGACAGTCCGTGCCGTTGCCCAAGGGGCCGGAGAGACGAGCCACCTTCAAGCGTACAAGCGCACCACTATCGGGCGACAGTCTGTGCCATTGCCCAAGGGGGCCGGAGAGACGAGGTGTCGTCAAGTGTACTCACCAAAACCACGAATCCACCGAAAAAGGCAGAAATGATCGAACGAAAATAGTTTAACGGTCGACCGATCCTCACTTAGAGAACTTGCCCAACCGAAAAAACCGCCAATCGGTCAAACGGTAAAGGGGGCCCGGTCGACCTAAAAGCACCAGTAAGAAAACATTTTCGCAATCCACGATCGAACGGTCGGACGACCCAAGACTTCCGGTCGACCGAAAACCTCCAGTACAACCCACCAACAATCCACACTACACGGTCGACAGAAACCACACTTCTGGTCGACCGGACATTAAGTTAACTTAAGTCGTCGGTCATACGAGTCAAACAGGCGGTTGACCGTTTGGATGGTCAACGCCCCAACCGATCTACGACAGTACTTTTGGTCGACCGAATATACCCAGAGCCTCCATCTCTCGCTCGAATTGCACAACCGGTGCGAGGGATTTTGCCCAAAATACACTATAACCGGTCGACCGAACCCAAGCACCGCTCGACCGTTATAGTGCAGAAATGCAACTGTGCAGGTCCAACGAGTCTTTCGGCCTACCGTCGACCGCTCTCACCCCCACACTAATAATAGGTGAGCGTAAAAGCAAGTTTGACATACCTCAAGGCTTGAAGAAGCCTTCAAAGAACCCACGACGTGCACTTCCTCACAACCCCTTCTTCTCTGGTGAACTCCACGAACTCGATCACCTTGAGAACTCCGGCAATGACCCAGCGAGTCCCGTTCCTACACGACCCCGAGAAAGTCTGAGCTCCACCTTGCCTCTTGTGAACTGAGGATCAGGAGAGAGAGACTTGAGCGGGAGAGAATAGCGCGAGAGAGAGAGGAACCTACCTACTCTTATACCTCCCCTCATCTCCACCATCCACCTCAACACCACCCAATCAATCCCAGCCCTCCATCCTAATCCACCCCTAAACACAATAAGCAAGGGTTAGGATATTACAATCCACCCTCCTTAAAAGAATTTCGCCCACGAAATTAAATCCAGCGCTTACCAAACAGCTCTGGATACAACTTCCGGACCTCTTCCTCAACCTCCCAGGTAGCCTCCCGCTCAGAGTTATGCTGCCACCTGACCTTGACCATCAGAATAGTCCTCCTCCTGAGCTGGTGCTCCATCCGATCCACAATCTCTACCGGTCTCTCCTCAAGAGACAAATCCTGCTTGATCTCTAGAACCTCAATCTGGATCACATGAGAAGGATCTGATACGTAATTTCTCAGCATCAAAACGTGGAAGGCGTTTTGAAGACCTGAAAACTGTGGCAGCAGCTCAATCCGGTAGGCGACCTCTCCAACTCAGTCTAAAATCTCAAACGGTCTAATATACCTCGGATCTCGATCTGAAATGATACTCACTGACAACCCCTGCAATCTGACAATCTCCTCGATATACAACCTCGCCAGACCCTCTAAGGGTATTGTAGTCCGGATAGCCAGAAAATGTACCGACTTGGTCAGTCTATCGACTATAACCCAAATCGCGTCGTGAAATCTCCTTTTCTTTGGCAACCCAGTGACGAAGTCCATCATCACATGCTCCCATTTCCACTCAGGTAGCTCTATACTCCGCATCGGTCCCGCTGGTCTCTGGTGCTCGATCTTCACATGCTGGCAAACCAAGCACCTAGTCACAAAATCAGCCACATCACGCTTCATCCCTCTCCACCAGAAGTCCCGCTGCAAATCTTTATACATCTTTGTACTCCCCGGGTGAATGGAATATCTGGCTCGGTGTGCCTCCTCCATGATGTCATCTCTCAACTCATCGACCTTCGGCACCCAGATCCGATTCCTAAACCTCAGACCTCCATCCACTCCCACAGTGAAGTCTGAGCCATCACTGGAAGCTGACCGTAGCAAACTAGTCAACTCCTCATCACTGTGCTGAGCATGAACAACTCAACTGACGGTCTGTGGCTCCACTCGAAGCCCCGCAATCACTGCCCCCTCCGAGCTCTCCGTGAACGGCCTCCACTCTGACTATGTCTCGAGTAGCCTCCACTCCTGAATGCACAAACTCGCAGCTGACACCTCTACTTTCCTGCTCAGGGCGTCTGCAACTGAATTCGCCTTCCCCGAATGGTACGAGATGGTGAAATCAAAATCCTTAATCAGCTCAAGCCATCTGCACTGCCTCATATTCAGCTCTTTCTGTGAAAATAGGTACTTCAGACTCTGATGATCAATAAAGACTTCAAACCGATCACCATACAAATAGTGACGCCAGATCTTCAGAGCATGAACCACCGCTGCTAACTCTAAATCTTGAGTGGGGTAATTCTTCTCGTGCACTTTCAGCTGCCTCGAAGCATACGACACTACCCGCCCATGCTGTATCAATACACATCCCAAACCAACACATGAGGCGTCATTGTAAATCACAAAACCGCCAATACCACTGGGAAGCGTAAGAACTGGAGCAGTCGTCAACCGACTCTTCAGTTACTGAAAACTGTCCTCGCACTTCTGGGACCAAACAAACTTCACTCCTTTCTGCGTCAACGCTGTCAGCGGTGAAGCAAGCCTCGAGAAGTCTTTGATGAACCGACGGTAATAACCCACCAATCCAACAAAACTCCTAATCTCAGTCACACTCGTAGGGGCTCTCCACTGTGTCACTACCTCGACTTTCGCTGGATCCACTGATATCCCGGCTCCCGATACTATGTGACCCAAAAATGCCACACCGTGAAGCCATAACTCGCACTTCGAAAACTTGGCGTACAACTGCTGATCCCTCAGAATGCCACGTACAATCCTCAGATGGTCCCGGTGATGCTCTATATCTGGTGAATAGACCAAGATATCGTCCACGAAGACAATCACAAAACGGTCGAGGTACTGACTGAATGTCCTATTCATCAGATCCATGAAAGCTGCAGGTGCGTTTGTCAACCCGAACGACATCACCAGAAACTCAAAGTGCCCGTACCTCGTCCGGAAAGCAGTCTTCTGAACATCTGCCTCTCTGATCCTCAACTGATGGTACGCAGATCTCAGATCAATCTTCGAGAACACCTTCGCTGACTGCAACTGGTCAAATAGGTCCTCGATCTTGGTCAAAGGATATCGATTCCTCACGGTAACCTTATTCAGCATCCAATAATATATACACATCCGCAGCGAGCCATCCTTCTACTTCATATAAAGAATTGGCGCACCCCAAGGTGAGACACTAGGTCGGATAAAACCCAGTATCCATCAGAACCTGTAACTGCTTCTTCAACTCAGCCAACTCTGCAGGTGCCATCCTGTACGGAGCCTCGACTGTGGCGTAGTTCCAGCTACCAGATCAATGCCGAACTCTATCTCTCTGTGAGGTGGTAGACCGGAGACATCATCAGCGAACACCTCGGGAAAATCCTGAACAATCTCGATGACCTCCAGCCTCCTCAACTCAGGATCTAGAACTACCAAGGTGGATACGAAAGCCCTGCAACCCTATTGAATCAACCTTTGAGCTCTATCTGTAGAAATAACCAACCGACCTCCATGGTACTTCAATCCTCTGATCAGAAGATCAGGCAAGCCTCGCCTCGGAATCAAAATCTTCTTATCCCGGCATAAGACTCGAACTAGTATGATATCTGAGAAATAAGTGACAACAGTATGATGGATCTCAGATACCTTATGTTGAACGTTTTATATTAAACCGCAAGTGCACGGCCACGATGAAGCGGTGGCAAGTACGGGTCGTCCTCAGGGAGGTGAGCAACCTCTTGTTTATCAGAAATCAAGTGGCAAAAATTGGGGGAGAAAGATTGATTATGCTACTCTACACTAAACTACGCTAAGAAGTATGAAATGCGAAAGAAAGCAACAAATGATTAACTAAAACTAAACTAAGAATGAAAGTAGAGTGCTGGAATACATAAGTGGAAAACCCCTAAGGGGTGGAATGAGTGCACACAAGCAAAGAGGTGGGTGTAGAATACATTCTTTAAGCACATGAAGGTGGTGTTTATCAAGCATAGGAAGTGTCTAAATGTTATGGCAAAACCTATCAATCTATTCACCAACTTGGTTGATTAACATTTACATATGCAAGTTGTTTATTTCAGAACCTAAACAAGCATGAGATGTGTCTAATCATTTTGGCAAAACTCTTCAAGTTATAAATTCCATCCTAAACAAGCAAGCATACATTCATGTTTTATCAACACATCAAAAATAAAGCATTCATCCCATTCTCTAATGCATATATGTACATCTACTCCACCCCCAAAGGGGATGGAACTACTCACTTAACATTACACTAATTATTAAACTAAGCAAAGAAAGCATATTAAAACTAAGCTAGAAATACAAGACGATTAAACAAAAAGATGCACAAACAATAAAAGAAGCATAAACAAACAATGAAAGAAACACAACACTTTATTGATAAAATGACTCACATTTCAAGTAGCATCCTCCTACTTTAGTGTGTGCTTCAAGGCCTCACTTCTAGTAGGAAGAACAACCACTTAAAATATGGAGTCATTACAATAGAAGATGAAGAGTTCTATTTATAGCCAAAGAAAATGTCACTCCGGGACAATCCCCCGATGTGGGACTAAACCAATACCAAAAATGGACTAAATATACACTAATACGTAACCCAGAGAAATCTTAGCGGATTTGGGCCAAAAGTGACCGCCAATTACCGGTCTTGGACCGCCAATTGGCGGTCTACAAAGTCCGGATCCATCTGGAATTTGTGTTGGGCTTTGCTTAGTGTATTTGGTGGTCTTAGATGCTTCTACTTCGTTTATTGGAGCTCCGACCCGAATAGAATTGCCAAAATACTCCCCATGATGGTGTGGAGTGTTCTGGTTTGCTCTTAGGTCCTTCTGTCTTGCGTCAGGTTCTTCTCCCTTGCATCTTGGTCCCTAGATCTCACAATTCAGTCATTTTCCCAGCTTTTGCGTCCTTTTATGCTTCATCTCTTCAAACCTATTTATTCCTGAAAACTAAACATAAAACTCGTGACATAGCATTGTTTAGGTGAAAGATAATGGATATAATATACAAATATGAGCATGAAATGATGTCAATCAAATACCCCCACACCTAACTTTTGCTAGTCCCGAGCAAAACAAAGAAAGAGAAAGCATGCGAAAAACAAGAAATGCTAACTCACTTTCGTAGGAATCACGGTTGCACATAGCACGTGCAACAACCCGTTAAACCTCCCTATTGGCTTCCTTTAACAAATATATGCCAATATTCAACAATCTCCACCTTGGTTTAGATTTGTTACTTGAGTCTTCTTCTAACCCGCATCTTTCGTGTCTTCACGAGACACCGCTTGGCGCTACCCCCGGAGCGCCCTCATTCTCACTCTCTGAGGACATTGAGAAGCTTCGAGCACAACTCAAACTTCTCCTGATTGACGACCTTGGTCGTCATATCCGCAGGATTCTCACTTGTGTCGATTTTCTGGACAATAACATGCCCTTCTTCGATCCACTCTCGGATCCTATGGTACCTTACTTCAATATGTTTGGTCCTTGAATGGAACGTTTGATCCTTGGCTAGATAAATTGCACTTTGACTATCGCAATGCAATTTGGTCACTTCCTGTTCCATCCCCAAAGAGCTAACCAAACTCTTCAACCATATAACTTCTTTTCCGGCATCGACAGCAGCCATGTACTCCGCTTCCATTGTAGACAATGAAAGGAATGTGTTCTAAAAGTTTTACTTTTATATGTCAATTATTATGAATTGGATGTGCAAACATTTTGTTCCTTGATTATGGTATTCATTTTTTGGAAGTGTTAAGGAAGAGTCGCTTGGTCCTTAACCGTAGAGCTCTAAAAGATAATGGTTTACATAAATCAAAAGTTATTCACAATCATGGTAATTAACATGGAACATTGATTACCAAGATAAGATTGTCGTGTTGGTCATCGATTGTTGTAGCTCTACAAATAATTGACGACACGAGTATATAAAAGAGGAAAAGATTACTTTTATATATTGAATAGACCTAACAAGTAAAACATTATGGAATTGTGTTTTGTGTCATTAATGTTTTACTGTGTCTTAGATCCTAAGATATGAGACATATATTTTCACTCAAGAAGTGCTTAATTTGATTATTGTCAAAAGCTATCAATGAGTGCAGTAATACCGACAATAGTTGGTTGAACATGACTTGTGCTGGAAAAGATAGCTAGTCAAAGGATTATCATTGCCCCTCTTAATTGAGTGATGATATTAGTGGGCCCCTTGATAAAGCAAAATTATAATGTGCACAATGTAACTTGAGTTAAGTTACATAGTTATAATTAGCTTAAAGAGATCAAGAAATGAATATAATACAAAGATGACACATTTCTACTTTGTATATATTCGTAATATCATGAGGTAAGGGACAGACACAAGTGGTGCAGTTACATCACTAAATGGATCGTGTTTTAATTCGGGTTGAACAAAGACATCTATGCTAATTGGGTGACTATAATGTGTAGCTAGATACCGCTTATAGTCTGAGATATTAAGTGTTTAATATCACTGCCAATTTGGCTTAGATCCTCCTATAGGTCACACCACAAAACTGGGAAACAAGAGGTTTGATTTTAAGTTCATATGATGTGTCGAGTTTCATGTGAAAATATGACACATGTGGTGAATAAATAAAATCAATGTCATGAGAATTGACATAATTAGAATCATAATAAATTCATATGAAGTGTATATATTATGGGGTGTAATAATTCAATATTACATAGGATAATATATTACATAATGTGTGAATTTGCTAAAAACCCCAAGAGATCAAATTTTGTTGGAAATAAATCCAAAATTTGACAAAGGCAAAATCGGGGTCAAACAAGGTGAAGCGTTCATGGTTCGGTCGACCGGGGTATCTTTGGATCGGTTAACCGAATAGGGAACGGGTAAGCGCAATTGGTTGACCGAAATTGTCTGGAGTGCCTGGACAATCGGGTTCGGTGAACCGAGTGTGCACGGTCAACCGAGAAGTAGTATTTTTGGTAGAGCGAAGGTGACATGGTCATCCGATGACTATGTCCCAGGAGTGATTCTGGTGGGTCAACGGTCGACCGAGTAAAAGACGTGGTTCGTCCAAATTCTTTCAGGGAATTTTTCTCATACGGATTCGGTCGACCGTCTAGCTCACGGTGCACCGAACACGTGTTATAACCGAATGGTTTGGTTGACCGAATAATACTCGGTCCACTGAAAAGAACAATTCTGCCTGAATTATTAAGAGATTAATTAGATCATGGGTGGATTAATTCCAGATTTAATTAAAATGTTTTTTGTGGGTGATTATGTGGAAATTAGAGATTAATTTTAGGAAAGAATAAACAAGGGATTATGGCTAAAGAATAGCTCTTGATGATGATGTTTTGGGAGCCTATAAAAGGGTACCTACTCCTACTTGTTTAATAACTAATGCAAAAATTCTTTCTCTCATTAATCTCTCCCTAATCACCACGAAAATCTCTTAGTAAATTTAAGTTTTAGAGATAAGAATCTCAGGAGCTTTAAGAGGGGTTATTAGCTAGATTCTAAACCTTATTAGAGATTGATTGTCTAGCTCCTTTCTCTCTAAACTTGTTTAGAGTTTGGTGAACACTCGGAGGCAAATCCGTGGACGATTCAACGGGCAACGCGACTCCAAATATTCAAAAAGGTTTTAGAGAACCTTTAGGTATGATTCTACCTTTGTGGTTTATTTTAATAAATGTAGGGTTGCATGATATTAGAATAAAACACAAAGTTATGTACATAAAAATTGTTGAAAATATCAAATCGATCTTGTATGTTCTATTAATTTTTTTTAAAATATACATACATGGGGACACAAAATCCTATAGACAACGCGGTAGTATGTTGGAGAACCGATCTCCAACTCATTGGACCTCCACCCAAAGTGAACACGTACCTTGTTGTGGACCTCTGTTTATCGAGATCTCCATCGTAATCTAAATCGACGTACCCCTCCACCTGCCTTTGTGCTCCATCTTTGGTGAACTTCAAGCTAACATCCATGGTTCCCTTCAGGTACCTCATCAGCCACTTCAACGCTTCCCAATGCTCTTTTCCTGGCTTAGACATATAACGACTCACGAGGCTAACTACGTGTGAAATGTCTGGCCTAGTGCAGATCATAGCATACATAACGGATCCAACTGCACTAGCATATGAAACTCTCTCCATATGTCTTCTTTCCTTTTCAGTAGAGGGGCTGCACTTTAACGAGAGCTTGAAGTGAGCACTAATAGGTGTGGCCACCTGCTTGCCGTTCTCGAGATTATACCTCTCGAGTATCTTCCGGATATAGCTCCTTTGAGTGAGCAGAATTTCACCTTTCTTGGTATCCCTGGAGATCTCCATACTGAGAATCTTCTTTGCACTCCCGAGGTCTTTCATCTCAAACTCCCCGTGAAGCTTCAGTTTGAGATTATGTATATGCTTCATCTCCTTAGCCACGATCAACATATCATCGACATACAAAAACAAGAACACGTATGTTCCGTCTCCAAGACTCCGCAGGTATACACAACTATCATAATCACAACGTACAAAACCATTATTAATCATAAATAAATTGAACCTTTTGTACCATGATGAGAATTAAATTTATACCGCAAGTGCACGACGTCAATGAAGACGTGGCAAGTACGGGTCGAACACAAGGAGGGAGAGATATTGATTATTTTGTGATTTTCGATTAAGGAAGAAAGAGAGAAAAAATATGGTTGGTTTGAGATTTTTGGTTTTTAATTTTCTAAATCAATAACAACAAAAGCAAATTAAGGAAAAAGCAAATATGGATGGGAGTCCAGTGGGTGGAGGTTTAGATATCGGGTTTAGATTAGAGAATTCTGAAACTTATAATAAATCATATTAGTTATAAAGCATTACATGATAAATGACTCAACATAAACTCATGTAATCAAAATATACTAATACGAAATTAAAATAATAACTTTATTCTTCTTCTCATCACCCTAAATCCGTCACCCCACCCTTTGGAGAGAGTTAGAAACTCATGGATGGAGGGAAGGAGAATGGGTCCTAGAGAAACTACAAAAGAAAACTAAAAACAAGAAATAAAAGAACAGAATTTTATTACTAAAATATGGAACAAAAACTAAGGACCCTTTACAACATCGTTTCGGGGCTATTTATAGCCGATACAAGGGATCCCAATATATAAAAGGAAAGTACACGCGTCAATACAACATTGGTAAAAATTTGAGCGCACGGATCAACTTTTGTGAGGCGGAATCGCCGCAATTTGTACATGAGGTGCGGCGGAATCACCACCTTTTTAGCTCAGAATCGACCCGGATTTTTCCTGTGTTTATGGTATGTTTTACCTGTCATTTGCGCGTCCGGATTAATTATTGCATATCTTTGGAGATCCGAGTTAATTTCTTCATATATTTGGAGATCGAAATTGATTTTTCTCTAGAACTTCTCCAAAATAATCTTTTGGTACTCGTAATTTGCAGTTGGGTCCTCAGCTTTTGCAATTAAGTCCCTGGCTACTTTTGTGTTTAGGTCCTTGATCTTGTTTGTAATTAGGTCTTTGAATGCTTTTATGCTTGGATGGACTTCCATTTGAATCCTGATAATCTTGACTTGGTCTTTATGATAGAAATGAGTCTTTTGCATGCGTTTATGCTCGGGATATGGGTAATTTGCATTCAGGTCCCTGTATTCTGTAAATAAGACTAAACACATACCTTAGTAGCATTTATTGATATAAAATTAATCTAAATGAAAGACATATGATGCAATGTATGCAATGCATCATACCACTGCCTCGGTGATTGCTTAAGTCCATAGAGGGACTTCTTCAACTTGCATACTTGTCCTTCCTTGCCTCGTGTGATGAACCCATCCGGCTACCTCATATAGATCTCTTCCTCTATGTGCCCGTGAAGAAAAGTTGTCTTCACGTCCATCTGCTCTAGGTCCATGTTATCCATAGCCACCATGGCTAATAACACTCTAATAGAGGTATGCTTTACAACGGGTGAGAAGATCTCATTATAATCGACCCCTTCCTTCTGAGGATATCCTTTTACCACCAACCTTGTTCTATACTTTATCTCCTCCATAGGAGATGACCCTTCCTTCTTTCTGAAGTTCTACTTGCACCCAATCGCGCGTTTTCCCTTAGGAAGCTCCGTTAACTCCCAAGTTTGATTCTTATGAAGAGACTCCATCTCTTCGGTCATTGCCACCATCCACTTGTTCCTGTCCTCCTGCTCAATAGCTTCTTCGAATGTGCAAGGGTCCTCACATTCGGTGACAAGTGCAAATGCAATACTAGCACCATCGTGACCATACCTCACCGGTGCCTTTGTGATCCTCATTTGTCTTCCTTGAGCAATACTCTCTTGCTCAGCTTCCTCCTCTACTCGTGAGTCAATTGTTTCCTGCTGAACTTCTTGATTCGATTCCCTTCTTGAAGTCGTGACCTCAACTTCAATTTCATCTTCCTGCATGGGATTCCCTTGCTGCTCTTTCTCCTCAAGGCCCTTGATCAAACTCGTCTCATCAAAGACCACATTACTCCATAGGAGTACGTTCTTGCTCACCAGATCCCAAAGCTTATATCCCTTCACCGTCCTATCGTAACCAAGGAATATGCATTCCTTTGATTTCGAATCCATCTTCGACCATTGTGTCTCATCGACCAAAGCATAGGCTTTGCATCCAAATATCCTAAGCCTCGAGTAATCAAATAGCTCACCCGTCCACACTTCCTGAGGAGTCTTTAAATCAAGTGCCGATGACGGTGAGATATTTACCAAGTAGCATGCAAGATCTACTGCTTCTGCCCAGAAATCCTTTGACAGATTCACATGAAGCCTCATGCTCCTTGCCCGTTCACATAGTGTTAGGTTTATCCTTTCAGCTAAGTTGTTTTGTTCCGGACTCCGTGGGGTAGTGAAATGCCTCGTGACGCCTTATTTGTCACAAAAACTTGCAAATTCCCTTGAGGTGTACTCACCTCCGTTATCTGTCCGTAAGTACTTAACAAATTTTCCTGTACTTTTATTTACTTGGGCCTTCCATGCTTTAAATTTATCAAAGACATAAAATTTATTTTTCAGAAAATAAACTCATACCTTCCTTGAGAAGTCGTCTATGAATGTGACGAAATATTCGGCTCCACCTTTTGAACGAACCTGAGCCAGTCCCCAGACGTCTAAGTGCACATACTCCAGAATTTTCTTCGTCTTGTGGATAGCCGTCTTGAATCGAATCCTGTGCTGTTTACCGAAGACACAATACTTGCAAAAATCCAATTTGCAGCTCTTAATACCCTTCAGCAATCCCTGTTTGTGTAGCTCACACAAACCCTTTTCCGACATATGACCAAACCTCATATGCCAAAGTGCGGTGATGTCTTCGTCGCGTGAAACATTTCCTGCACCTTTTTCTTCCACTGCATTCCCTTGGATCCAATACAAGTTGCCCACCTTGGTTCCCTTTATCACTGTCATCGCCCCATGAGTGACCTTGATCTTTTCGTCCCCGCCGGACCATCTTCCCCCGAGAGTATCAAGCTCTCCTAGAGAAATCAGATTCTGCTTCAACTCCGGTATGTGACGCACACCCGTCAGCTTTCAAATGCACCCATCAAACATCTTGAACTGTACGGAACCAATACCGACGGTAGTGCACGGCGCATCGTTGCCCATAACAACGATCCCTCCTTTCAGTGGCTCATAGGATGTGAACCACTCTTTATCCGGGCACATGTGAAAAGATGCTCCTGTATCCAAAATCCATCCAGATGATGATTTGTCAATACTTGCAGTGCAAACTTTTAGAACGTCGACTTCGTTCTTCTCCTCCACCACACTGGCAGAATTGTACCCGTCTTTCCCTTTCTGCAGCGACTCCTTGAAGGCCCTACAATCACGCTTCATATGACCGACCATCTTGCAGACAAACATTCAAAGGATCTCCTCTTTGATTTGGACCGCCCTTTACTGTTGTTTCTTCCTTTGTTACCCGTCCTGCCCCTTTCCGGTGCTACGATCAATCCTTCACCCTTCTCGAAAGAGCTACTACTTGAATTCTTCCTTGCATCGTAAGAGATCAGCGTGCCCTTGACCTCCTCCAACACCAACGAATCCTTGCCATATATGATCGTGTTCACCAAGTTCTCATACGAGTCCGGCAGTGACGTCAACAACAACATTGCTTTGTCCACATCCTCCATCTTGTCCTCAAGCTGAGTCAGATCAGCTATCAACTTATTGAACATTGAAAGATGCTCAATGAACGGCGTGTTCTCCTTCATCCGAAGCATGTACAGCTGACGCTTCAGATTCAACTTGTTGCTAAGGTTCCTCTTTATGAACTTCATTCGGTCGACTGATGCATTGCATACATTTCATCATATGTCTTTCATTTAGATTAATTTTATATCAATAAATGCTACTAAGGTATGTGTTTAGTCTTATTTACAGAATACAGGGACCTGAATGCAAATTACCCATATCCCGAGCATAAATGCATGCAAAAGACTCATTTCTATCATAAAGACCAAGTCATGATTATCCGGATTCAAATGGAAGTTCATCCAAGCATAAAAACAATCAAAGACCTAATTACAAACAAGACCAAGGACCTGAGCACAAAAGTAGTCAGGGACTTAATTGCAAAAAGCCGAGGACCCAAATGCAAATTAAAGTACCAAAATATTATTTTGGAGAAGTTCTAAAGAAAAACCAAATTGGATCTCCAAATATATGAAGGAATTAATTCGGAGCTCAAAACAAAGGAAAGAAATCAATCCACACACGTAAAGGACAGTTAAATCATACCATAAACACACAGGAAAAATCTGGATTAAATCAGAGCAAATATTGCGGCGAAATCGCCGCACCTTACATGTATTATGCGGCGGAAACGCCGCACCCCTTGCTATCCGTGGCTCCGGATTTTGTCCAGTCGTGTCTTGACACATGTACTTTCCTATTTTATACTTAGGTCCATTGTATCAGCTATAAATAGCCCCGAAACGATGTTGTAAAAGGTCCTTAGTTTTTGTTCCATATTTTAGTAATAAATTATGTTCTTTTATTTCTTGTTTTTAGTTTTCTTTTGTAGTTTCTCTAGGACCCCTTCTCCTTCCCTCCATCCATGAGTTTCTAACTCTCTCCAAAGGGTGGGGGTGACGGATTTAGGGTGATGAGAAGAAGAATAAAGTTATTATTTTAATTTCGTGTTAGTATATTTTGATTACTTGAGTTTATGTTGAGTCATTTATCATGTAATGCTTTATAACTAATATGATTTATTATAAGTTTCAGAATTCTCTAATCTAAACCCGATATCTAAACCTCCACCCGTTGTTCTCTCATCCATCTTTGCTTTATTTTTAGTTTTTGTTGTTCTTGCTTTAGATAATTAAAAACCAAAGATCTCAAACCAAACTTATTTCTCTCTCTTTCTTTCCTTAATCGAAAATCACAAAAATAACAATATCTCTCCCTCCTTGTGTTCGACCCGTACTTGCCACGTCTAAATTGACACCGTGCACTTGCGGTATAAATTTAATTCTCATCAAGTTTTTGGCGCCGTTGCCGGGGAGGCGACGAAGATTTTTGTTTATTTTAGTGATTTCGATTTTTTTCTATTTATCGTATGCGTGATCTAACTATTTGGATTTGCGTTTCAGGAGACAACAAAGTGCGCGGCGAAATCCGGGCACATTCAAAGCTATAAGGGCGGCGAAATCCCTGCATCTGAAGTACAACCTGTGGCGGATCCACCGCACATCTGAAGCATCTGGGCTTCAATTTTTTCTGGGGTCGTCTCTATCTCTAGGTGGACGCGTAGAGCATCTGGGAAGTTTCGAGAGCGGGCGGCGAACCTGTTTCTTGCCTTTCTCGTAAAATCTTAATTTTCGAAAAGTTCATTTTCGTAGAACTGCACGTGTTAGGGCAAAATTCCATAATTGGCAATAATTCAACTCTGACCTAAAAATTGACAAAATTAGAAGGACTTAGTGCATGCATCATATAGTGTTTTGTTTGCATTATTCTTGCTAAATTCTTGCAAATTAATTCTTGTTGAAGAGTGCTGGAGGCAAGGTACGTGTGCGGTTTTTTATCGATTGCATTTAAGCATATAATCTAGTTTGCATACAACCTTGCAATTGCCCCACTAAAAAGACCAATGTTTGACTATCTTTGCTAGATTTAAGTTAGACTATCTTAAGGGCAACTCCGTAGGAAAGGATACGGTGGGGATTTCATCACCCTTCCGTGGCCCACAAATCACAATCCTAAAGTATCACCCAAGCCTTAAAATTTAAAATCAATTAGACATTGGCCCCTAAGGACTCAGACTCAATTAAGGAGAAGATTGGTTTGACTTGCTATGACTTGAAGCTGATCGAATTTAATTTGGTGTCTAGAAAGTGTTTTTGTGTTGACGTAAGTCTTCCAAGCAAAGTGGTTGTCTAATTGGCACCGACTCTGTCGGAAGCGCCCCCACTAGCTATACACTACCTGACCAATTTGGTTTGATTAGTGAGGGAGGTGAATCAAGCAAATCAATTCGACTCAACCAGTTAGGAGTCGTCTAGATTTAAGCGACACTAGGTCTAGGATTGTTTGAACCGTGCTTGCTTAGGAAATTTTTGACCGACCATCTTTTCTATCTTTAGAGTTAAGTTTCCCTTCTCATCTGTGTCTTCTTTCTCTTCTCACCTCAATTCTCTAGATTAGGATTCCTTTCTCATCTTTCCCCATTCTATTGTTTGTTTCCATTTTAAAAAAAAATTGATTCAAACCGGTGCACTCAGATTTGGGTTCGGGACTTGAGCAATCGACTCTCACGAGTTCATCTAGATTCCAGTCTGGAGCTTAGCCCCAATCCACCTATTGCACCACCTCACCCAGATCCAATGGGTGAGAATGTAGTGGACCCGCCTGTTGCACCACCTATGACTCTGAGGGATCAGTGCTACCCAACGATGCCTGCTCAGCCATCGTGCATCGTTATGCCCACCATACCGGGTCGCGACTTCGAACTGAAGGCACAATACATGAGTATGTTGCCCAAGTTCACCTCTAGGGAAGAAATGACTATATAGTCTAGCCGAAAGATTTATTAGGAGTTGGGCCGAGTTTGTTCAAGTTTTCTTAAAGAAATATTTCCCCAACCATAAGACTATTAGGATTAGGAATGAAATTGTTGCATTCGTTCAATCTGAGAGCGAGCCGTTCTATTCCTATTTAGAAAGATTTAAAAATCTGTTGACCCAATGCCCTCATCATGGAATTCCAAGATGACAATTGTGCCAAATTATCTATGAGGGATTGACACTCACATCTAGGGTTATGCTAGAATCTGTAAGTCAAGGAAGCTTTATGTCCAAAAATGAGAATGATGCTTGGATTTATCTTGAGGATTTAGCCGAAAACAACATGCAATGGGACAATGCTAGAGCACCGATTAACACGAGTATTGGATCTAGAATAGCAAGTCAACCCAAACCAGGTGTCTTAGTTGTAGATGCTACCATAGCTGCTGAAGCAAAACTAGCTACCCTTATGCGTAGAATGGAAAGTCTAGAGCTAAAGTCTAATGCCACCTTTAACCATTCTAGAAATGACCCTTACGCATCAACCTATAACCCGGGTTGGCGTAATCATCCCAATCTTTCATGGAGCCAACAAGGTCACCCTCCTAGACAACAATCAAACCCGTATAACCAAAATAATACATCATCTGGGTTTAGTAACAAGGGAGATTATGATGTTAAATTGACGAGCTTGGAAAATTTGGTTAAAACTTTTATGCAAACAACCAACCAATCCTTCCAAAGGCTAGAAACACAAGTCAGCCAACTAGCACAAATAGTAGGTGAAAGAGAAAAGGGTCAGTTTCCAAGTCAACCTGAGGTGAACCCAAGATCTAATAATCAATATCAGCCCTATCAACCACCTTCAGGAAATAACAACCTTAGACCGGTTCAAATGGTTCATGAGGAAGGACCGTTCCAACAAATAAATGCAGTTGTATCATTACGGTCTGGAAAACAGGTTGATAACAATGTGGTAAATCCTAGAACTCCTAATCAATTTAGCCGTCAAGCACCCACATATGACCTGACCATTGAACCTGAAGTCCAAATTGAAGAGCCCAACCCACCTACTCAACCTGAACCTATAGCTCAACCTGAGCGAGTCTATGTTCCTAAAGTCCCATTCCCCAATAGACTCAAGAAGAGCTCAAGTGCACAAATGGAGAAAATTTTGGAAGTATTTAAGCAAGTTAAGGTGAATATTCCACTCCTAGATATGATTCAACAAATACCTGCTTATGCTAAATTCTTAAAAGATTTGTGCACTAAAAAGAGAAAAACAAACGTACCAAAGAAGGCTTTCTTAACTGCAAACATAAGCTCTATTCTGTCTAACTCATCTCCTATAAAGTATAAGGACCCTGGGTGTCCCACAATTTCATGTGTGATAGGAGATACTTTTATCAACAAAGCCCTTCTAGACCTTGGTGCTAGTGTTAACTTACTCACGTTCTCTGTCTATGAGCAACTCAACCTTGGTCCACTAAAACCCTCTAAGACAACCCTTCAATTTGTTGATTGCTCTATTAAGAAACCAAGATGTATAGTAGAGGATGTTTTGATTAAGGTTCGTGACTTCATTTACCCAGTGGATTTTGTCGTTCTTGACACTGAACCTTTTGTCGATCCTAAGAGACAAATCCCTGTAATACTAGGCAGACCCTTTTTAGCCACTTCTGAAGCTTTGATAAATTGCCGAAATGGGCTCATGCAACTATCTTTTGGAAACTTAAAAGCTGAATTTAATATCTTTCATGTTGATAATGAGCCTAAAATAGTATGCAATCTAAGTGATGTTGTGATGAGATCGCGTATATATAAGATTTCTGAATCAAATAAATCATCACAAAATCAAAAAGAAAGTGAGAAAAAGGGGAGTAATTCATCTACCCAACCACCATCACTCGAGCAAATAAGAGAACCAACACATGTGAGGGGTGTGGAACCTTTATCTCAGTGCAACATGGGGAACAATTCAACTGGATACATGCACCAACATGGTGACATTCAATCCAGTTCTGACTATGGTTGACTCTGAGCAAATTCAATCCCTCCACCGTAGTTGACTCAGGTAATAAGTGCATTTGCTTTATCTTTGCATACATTGAGGACAATGCATGATTTAGGTGTGGGGGGTGTTTATCTATCTATCTATCTATCTATATATTCTGTTATTTAAAAAAAATAAAAATTCAATGTTCCATGACATAGCTTAAGATTGAACCACCAAAACCCGAGTACAAACTGCATTGAGGTTTTGTTCCTTATTATATAGTTCTGCTTGTAGAAACTATGACATAAATCTAAGTTCCAAAGAAATAACCCATTACCCTTTAAGACATGTATGCACTTAAATTGGATGAATCAAATCTTTGAAGTGGTTGATAAAAAGCAGAGATTGAGGAAAATATACCGGGAAGTGTGGACTTCTAATAGAAATTAAGCCTTGAGGAAAATAAAAGTAAAAAAATAAATAAAGGAATAAAGTGAGGAAAGCACATTTTGCAAAATGATTACAAAACCCAAGCCTTTGAGTCACTGGTCCGTAGGGGTATCTTAAAATCCGGTAACTTGAGTCTACCAGCTCCGGATTATCGACCAAACTCGCTACACGAATGCAAAAAGGGTAAAAGTGTCAGAAAAAGCGAATGTGTTGAATCACGGAAAAAGGAAAAATACTTTAAGATACTCAAGGCCCAAAGCTAAAAGAATGATCCATGCTATGGTTGATCCGAATGATACTTCACCACCAGAGGAGGCGTGCAAAATAATATAAGTGATAACATGTGTAGAAGGGTAAGTTGTGTGAATGTTGGAGGAACAAAGACCAAGTCAGAATTTTTATGAGTTAGATTTATATAATGAGCATGCAAGAATTCTAAGTGAGATGTATAATGTTGAGGTGGAGATATTGAGAGTTATTAATGAAATGTTGACTTAAGACTTTGTGGGTGTGTCAACTGAAAACCCTCACGAGACAAAACTCGTCCTCTAAGGAAACTTAGGGGTTTAAAGGCTTGTTGCACATGCTAAGTGCAACCGTGATTCCTACGAAAGTGAGTTAGGATTTCCCTGTTTTCATTTTTCTTATATTTTGTTTTACTAGGGACTAGCAAAATCTAGGTGTGGGGGTATTTGATGCATTGCATACATTGCATCATATGTCTTTCATTTAGATTAATTTTATATCAATAAATGCTACTAAGGTATGTGTTTAGTCTTATTTACAGAATACAGGGACCTGAATGCAAATTACCCATATCCTGAGCATAAATGCATGCAAAAGACTCATTTCTATCATAAAGACCAAGTCATGATTATCGGGATTCAAATGGAAGTTCATCCAAGCATAAAAACAATCAAAGACCTAATTACAAACAAGACCAAGGACCTAAGCACAAAAGTAGTCAGGGACTTAATTGCAAAAAGCCGAGGACCCAAATGCAAATTAAAGTACCAAAATATTATTTTGGAGAAGTTCTAAAGAAAAACCAAATTGGATCTCCAAATATATGAAGGAATTAATTCGGAGCTCAAAACAAAGGAAAGAAATCAATCCAAACGCGTAAAGGACAGTTAAATCATACCATAAACACACAGGAAAAATCTGGATTAAATCAGAGCAAATATTGCGGCGAAATCGCCGTACCTTACATGTATTATGCGGCGGAAACGCCGCACCCCTTGCTATCCGTGGCTCCGGATTTTGTCCAGTCGTGTCTTGACATATGTACTTTCCTATTTTATACTTAGGTCCATTGTATCGGCTATAAATAGCCCCGAAACGATGTTGTAAAGGGTCCTTAGTTTTTGTTCCATATTTTAGTAATAAAATTATGTTCTTTTATTTCTTGTTTTTAGTTTTCTTTTGTAGTTTCTCTAGGACCCCTTCTCCTTCCCTCCATCCATGAGTTTCTAACTCTCTCCAAAGGGTGGGGGTGACGGATTTAGGGTGATGAGAAGAAGAATAAAGTTATTATTTTAATTTCGTGTTAGTATATTTTGATTAGTTGAGTTTATGTTGAGTCATTTATCATGTAATGCTTTATAACTAATATGATTTATTATAAGTTTCAGAATTCTCTAATCTAAACCCGATATCTAAACCTCCACCCGCTGGGCTCTCATGCATCTTTGCTTTATTTTTAGTTTTTGTTGTTCTTGCTTTAGATAATTAAAAACCAAAAATCTCAAACCAAACTTATTTCTCTCTCTTTCTTTCCTTAATCGAAAATCACAAAAATAACAATATCTCTCCCTCCTTGTGTTCGACCCGTACTTGCCACGTCTTCATTGACGCCGTGCACTTGCGGTACAAATTTAATTCTCATCATCGACCGAATCATATTGCTTTAGGAGCCCAACGACTTTTTAACTTGACCGTTATTGGTAAAACAATTTCCCACGCATTGTCAGCGCGAAACCCGCGCTAACTTCGGTATACCGAAGTATAGACGGTCAACCGAACCTAGCATTAACAAAACCCTACCAATCTGAATGTCCAGTTTGGAACGGTTAACCGAATAGGTTTTGGTAAACCGAATTGTATTAGGGTTGTTAGTTAGAGAGCTACTGGATTTAAGTGAGCAGTTAACCGAATAGGATTCGGTAAACCGAAATGACCATCTTCGGTAATCCGTTCGGTTAACGGTCTACCGAGGAGTGTGCAAATTCTGCCCGAACTTCTGTCACTTCATCACTTTTCATGGGTCAACTTTCTCACCTACTCCCCAACGGCTCTAAGAGCTTTGAAGCCTATATAAGGACCTCATTAGAAGCACAACACAAGCACTACACTCTCCAAACATCAAGTATCCTTGTGCTATCTTTCCCAAACCTTCAAAGCTCAAATCCTATACACTCAAGCCAAAACTTCACCACTTGTATTCCTAGATCCATATCATAATCCTAGTGTGCTCAAAGTTAGAGTGTCATTAGAAACAAATGTGATTCATTCTTTCATCCAAATCACAAGAGTTGTAATAGCTTCGAGGAAGCTCCCTCTCGGGTTGTGAGAGGAGACACGGGCGAGGCGAGGGTGTTCGCGAGGCTCGTTGTTTGTAAAGGCGTTGATCTCGGCCCGGTAACGGAGATCGGATAGTGGAAACCACAAGCGAGGCTCGAGGGACGAGCGAGGCTTGTGAGTGAGGACTAGGACCCGGGGAGGGTGCCGAACCTCGTTACATCGGGCGTCGACTACAACGTGGTTTGCAATTTCTCTATCTCTCATCTAACACTTGCATGATTAGTTGTTAGTTTCGTAATTAAGTTTTAATTCCGCACTTTAGATAATTACGATCACTAGAGGGCCCCATACGATCCCCACATTTGGTATCAGAGCCTTGTTAGCTAAATATATTTTCTTAATCGAAATATTAGCATGGCTGAATCTAATCATAGTGAGGGTTTATCAACTAATAAATCACCTCTTTTTAATGTCCTACATTATGATTATTGGAAAAAGAGGATGAAAATTTATTTGCAATCACATGATTTAAAATTTTGGTCTTTTATTTTAAAATCATACACCCCACCAAATGATGATGAGATTATTTCATTAACCAAACCCAAAATTAAGGAGGCAGAAATTAATGCCCGCGTTATGAATATGTTATATTGTGGTCTTAATGAAAATGAATATAATCGAGTGAGAGGGTGTGAGAGTGCTTATGAAATATGGCATACTTTAGAAATGCATCATGAGGGATCCACTAGATTAAAAGAAACTAGGATTAATCTACTCATGCATAAGTATGAATTGTTTCATATGCTACCCGGTGAAAACACAAGCGAGATGCACACTCGCTTCACCGAGATTATTAACTCCCTTAGTGCTCTTGGAAAGATTTTTAGCAAGGGAGAAATGACAAGGAAGATTCTCCGGTCTCTCAACGGCGATCGCGATTCAATTGATTCAAATGATTCAAATGCATATAATGAACTTCAATGTGAATTCAATGAATTGCTTGAAAAGTTTGAGAAAATTTGTCAAAAGAATAAACTAGCAAGAAAGAAAATCAATGAGCTACAATCTCAAATTGAATCTATCATGAATGATAAGAATAAATTACTTGCTAGTCATGATAAAATTGCATTAGAGAACACTCAATTGATTGATGAAATTGCAACTCTAAATGCAAAACCTTCATGTAGTGTTGATATTCAAGATCTAATTGCTAAGAATGTTCAATTACAAAAGGATCTTGAAAAATTCACAAGTGGAAAGAAAATGCTTGATATGCTTATCGGTAGTCAAAGACAATCACTAGATAAACATGGTATAGGTTTTTATGCTAATAACTTTAAGAACCATGTTATTCACACTACTTTGAATGGAAAGCATTTTGTAGTGAATAAAACTTCCTCAAGTATTTGGGCACCTAAAACCAAACTGGTTTGGGTTCCAAAAACTAACATGATTGGACTCAAGCAAAAATGGGTACCAAAATCTTTAACTGTAGGTACTTGAAGGAGGAAATCGGTGGTGACCGGATGAGCTTCAAAGAAAAATTTAAAGCCGGTTGCATCACCGAATACGGGTTGAGTCAATTCAAAGTGCCACGACGGTATAAAATTCGATTGATTCTAATCTAAATTTTAGAGCTTAATAGACATATCTTGTGATATAATTCATTGCATATCTTAAACCCTATTCATTGCATTCATATACCACATCCATGATCATAAATGTCAAATTGCAAAATGGATGTTAAATAGGCTAAGAGGGAAAATACTAATGCACTTCATTGTTAATATTCATTGTTGCTATTTAGCCTAATTGACAGGGGAAGCCTAAAATTGCAAAATCATATAATTAAGGGGCAGAATTAGATATCTCTTACCTTTGCATCAAATGCTTAATGTTTGCTTTTTGATTGATGTCAAAAGGGGAGAAGAATTAGGATGAGCTTCAATTTTAAATAAACTATGCATGTTGTTAAGGGGAGAAATCTTATAAATGCATAGATTACATATATATTAAGGAACAAAACATATAGAAAGGGGAGAAATAAAATTCAACTCAAATATTAAGATATAGATTTGCCATCATCAAAAAGGGGGAGATTGTTGGCTTTTTAGCCTTAATCTTTATTTAGTTTTGATGATTAAGTAATCTAATCTTAATCTATATTTAATTAATCAAGCTAGACAATCAAAGTAAGAAAACATGAATACATGCATTGCATATATATATTCGTGTACTTGCGATATTCTTAACAGGTTGATGAAGAATCAAGCTAAGGAGCTTTGGGACAAGAAGATAAAGACTCAAGACATGTAATCAAGCTTTGGACCAATATGTAATTTAGTATAATTTGAGTACTTAGGATTAATGTAAACTTGAGCACATTAGGATTCTGTCACGTATCCCCACAGTTAACCGAACGCCTCTCGGTAAACCGAATCGTGTAGAGTTCGGTCCACCGAACACCTTGCGGTCAACCATGTAGAATCCTTTAGGTGTTCCGTGGAATAACCACCTCGGTATACCGAACCACATTCGGTAGACCGAATTAGCCTGGACCGGTTTTGGACTTTGCTCCAACGGTCGTATTTAAATCTTGACCTAAAGCCCAATTAACTTATCCATATTCGGTACACTGAACTTCATTCGGTCGACCGAATCATATTGCTTTAGGAGCCCAACGGCTATTTAACTTGACCGTTATTGGTAAAACAATTTCCCACGGATTGTCAGCGCAAAACCCATGCTAACTTCGGTATACCGAAGTATAGACGGTCAACCGAACCAAGCATTAACAGAACCCTACCAATCTTACTGTCCAGTTTGGAACGGTTAACCGAATAGGTTTCGGTAAACCGAATTGTATTAGGGTTGCTAGTTAGAGAGCTACTGGAGTTGAGTGAGCGGTTAACCGAATAGGATTCGGTAAATCGAAATGACCATCTTCAGTAATCCGTTTGGTTAACGGTCTACCGAGGAGTGTGCAAATTCTGCCCGAACTTCTGTCACTTCATCACTTTTCATGGGTCAACTTTCTCACCTACTCCCCAACGGCTCTAAGAGCTTTGAAGCCTATATAAGGACCTCATTAGAAGCACAACACAAGCACTACACTCTCCAAACATCAAGTATCCTTGTGCTATCTTTCCCAAACCTTCAAAGCTCAAATACTATACACTCAAGCCAAAACTTCACCACTTGTATTCCTAGATCCATATCATAATCCTAGTGTGCTCAAAGTTAGAGTGTCATTAGCAACAAGTGTGATTCATTCTTTCATCCAAATCACAAGAGTTGTAATAGCTTCGAGGAAGCTCCCTCTCGGGTTGTGAGAGGAGACACGGGCGAGGCGAGGGTGTTCGCGAGGCTCATTGTTTGTAAAGGCGTTGATCTCGGCCCGGTAACGGAGATCGGATAGTGGAAACCACAAGCGAGGCTCGAGGGACGAGCGGGGCTTGTGAGTGAGGACTAGGACCCGGGGAGGGTGCCGAACCTCGTTACATCGGGCGTCGACTACAACGTGGTTTGCAATTTCTCTAACTCTCATCTAACCCTTGCATGATTAGTTGTTAGTTTCGTAATTAAGTTTTAATTCCGCACTTTAGATAATTACGATCACTAGAGGGCCCCATACGATCCCCACAACATCATCATTGTCATCGAACACCACCGCCGACGTGGTCCTCCACCAGTTGGACGCCTCCCCGTCCAAAACATAGGTGGCTAGGCCCACCATCCACTCCGGTGTCACTCCAATAGCCCGGAAGAACTTCTGGATCCGGAAGACCCAGTCCTCCGCTGCCTCAGGGTCGCCTCTGCCACTGTAAACAGGCGGATGCTGGCGCATAAAACGATCATGCATAATGCCAGTCTGGTCGGCACGGCTCTCTAGAAGCTCGCCCAACATCTTCAGTGTCACTGGCTCAGACGACCTCTCCTCCTCCTCTGCAGCCCCACCAGTCTCCTCACTGGTACTGCGGTAGCGCGTAGGAGGTCTCACACGTCTCGGAGCCATCTGCAGAACAAAAGAACCCGACTCAGCAATGAGAATGCATGCATGACCTACTAAAATGCCGACTCAACTCCTATGGGTGGTTTATTTGGACAAAGACTCAGGAACCGACCGCTCTGATACTAAATTGTAACGTCCTCGAAACAGCGGAAAATTTAAAATTTAAAACATACAATCAATAGAGGACATTACCAAAGATAACACAAGGTGCACCAACGTATATATCAATATACAGATCTGAGTTTACAACAAGGGGTGATTACATCAAAAGTTATAAGATAAAAATATACAATGTAATCACAACAACCTCAAAAGAGGGGAAAGCAAGATCTGGTCCGAGCAACTCTCCTCCGCAGGTACCACCCTCTAACGCCGCTCACGGCCTGAAAGCAGACATAAAATATGTCTGAGTTTCCAAAAGGAAACCCCGTATGCCAAACCCTAACACATATATGGACAATAATGAAACATGCATGAACAATGAATATCACAATAGGCACACCCGCTAAGTTCCTGGGACCTCTCTCCCAGCTATAGCCAAACGACAACCCGGGTCTCAAGGGTCCTCTCACCCCAACCCCACCAACACTCTTGCACACAAGGCACCGCCAGTCCAAATCACGGCCACACAGCCGGGTCTCAAGGGTCCTCTCACCCCAACCCCACCAACACTCGTGCACACAAGGCACTGCCGGTCCAAATCACGACCACACAACCGGGTCTCAAGGGTCCTCTCACCCCAACCCCACCAACACTCGTGCACACAAGGCACTGTCGGTCCAAATCACGGCCACACAACCAGGTCTCAATGGTCCTCTCACCTCAACCCCACCAACACTCGTGCACACAAGTCACCGCCAGTCCAAATCACGGCCACACAACCGGGTCTCAAGGGTCCTCTCACCCCAACTCCACGAACACTCGTCCACACAAGGCACCGCCGGTCCAAATCACGGCCACACAACCGGGTCTCAAGGGCCCTCTCATCCCATCCCCACCAACACTCGTACACACAAAGCACCGCCGGAAGATATCAGGCCGACAGTCCGTGTCGTTGCCCACGGGGGCCGGAGAGACGAGCCGCCTTCAATCAAACACTCATACCGCTATCGGGCGATAGTCCGTGTCGTTGCTTAAGGGGCCAGAGAGACGAGCCGCTTTCAAGCGTCAAAGCACACCACTATCGGGCGACAGTCTGTGCCGTTGCCCAAGGGGGCCAGAGAGACGAGGCGCTGTCAAGTGTACTCATGAAACCACGCATCCACCGAAAATAGGCAGAAACGGTCGAACAAAATCAGTTTAACGGTCGACTGGTCCTCACCTAGAGAACTGGCCCAACCGAAAAACCCGTCAATCGGTCAAACGGTAAAGGGGGTCCGGTCGACCGAAAAGCACCAGTAAGAAAACATTTTCGCAATCCACGATCAAACGGTCGGACGACCCAAGACTTCCGGTCGACCGAAAACCTCCAGTACAACCCACCAACAATCCACACTACACGGTCGACCGAAACCACACTTCTGGTCGACCGGACATTAAGTTAGCTTAAGTCGGCGGTCGGACGAGTCAAACTGGCAGTCGACCGTTTGGATGGTCAACGCCCCAACCGACCTACGACAGCACTTTCGGTCGACCGGCAAAGGGGTCCCGTTCGACCGAAAATACCTAGAGTCTCCATCTCTCGCTCGAATTGCACAACCGGTCGACCACCACGAAGGTATCGTTCGACCAGTGGGAGGGATTTTGCCCAAAATACACTATAACCGGTCAACCGAACCCAAGCACCGGTCGACCGTTATAGTGTAGAAATTCAGCTGTGCAGGTCCAACGAGCCTTTCGACCTACCGTCGACCGCTCCCACCCCCACAGTAATAATAGGTGAGAGTAAAAGCAAGTTTGACATACCTCAAGGCTTGAAGAAGCCTTCGAAGAACCCACGGCGAGCGCTTCCTTGCAACCCCTTCTTCTCCGGTGAACTCCACGAACTCGATCACCTCGACAACTCCGGCAACGACCCAGCGAGTCCCGATCCTACACGACCCGGAGAAAGTCTGAGCTCCACCTCGTCTCTTGTGAACTGAGGATCAGGAGAGAGAGAGACTTGAGCGGGAGAGGGAGAGAATAGCGAGAGAGAGAGAGAGAGAGAGAGAGAGAGAGAGAGAGGAACCCACCTACTCTTATACCTCCCCTCATCTCCACCATCCACCGCAACACCACCCAATCAATCCCAGCCCTCCATCCTAATCCACCCCTAAACAAAATAAGCAAGCATTAGGATATTACAATTTGTCAATTCGATAATTCAAATTTTTACAATTTTTTAACACTTTGTTTTGGGTAACACTAATTTAATTAACAATGGATTGAATTAAGACATTTGTCTAAGCATTAGAAAGTGGTGTGTTGCATGTACTTATTAATTTGTCAGTGGTTTTCTGTTATCTCTTGATTCATTCACGGTTGATTCGGTCCATAATCATTCATATATGATGTGGAAACGTAGGTATTGAATTAACAAGCAAGTTGCATGCATGCAAACAAAATAAATAAACCAATCCATCATCCAATATTCCAATTGAAATGAAATGACAAAAAGGATGGTGGAGTCGTTTCTTGCAAAACAACATAATTGTGTTGACTGACTCTTGTAATTTCCAATCGCGATCATTAACGACCATTGACCAACGTACTCTGAGTATCACGAAAATAAGTGCTCCTCCTCCTTCTTCTGTCCCCGAACAAATCACAAAGGAAATAGGAAAGGTCAGGTGGTAACTCTTCTTCTTCTTATGTTATTTTTTTCTAATCAAAATATCAAATCGGTTTTGCTTTTCTTTTCTTCATCTGCTCTTAAAAGTTAAAAGGACAACCGAAAAACTTAACACACGCATCCATCATTCAGATTCTACAGCACAAAAGATAACAAATTAACGCAGGCAATGGCGACCAAAAGAGGAGCTGATAGAACCAAAATGACTACATCGTTGAGCGGGGTTGTGTCCAATAAAATCGATCGTGGCAATCTGCTTCCCTCCGACCACATCTACTCCTGGAGGGCCGCCCGCATTTACGCTCACCATGGTTCCCATTCTTTTCCTTATTTTTCTTCTTCTCTTCTCGAACTCGTACTTCAAATATTTTTTAATGTCGTGAAATCGTGTTTGTTTATGTGAAATTTCAATAGAACAGTAGTGGAATGGGTGTGAAATGAGCAGTAAAAGTGTTAAAATCAACTAATTACTACTTCACATATTTATTCTTTAACTAACATTATCCAACAAGAGAACTATTTTGAGTGTCCTTCGTCTCGATACTTCAACATATGTGTGAGTGCATTTTTAGAAATATAGCAAACGCAAAATCCAAACCCCAATAAATATGAAGATTAGGCTTTATGGGAAGGGAGAAATTTACTAACTTGAAATTCTAGTCCCGTCCCTAGTAATAACTTTACAACATTTAGCTACTTGCGTACATAAAATGGGACAATAATTAACAAGGAAAACAACCAAGATGATTATTTAATAGGATAAATACTCACTAAATATAGAATCCATTTAAATGTGCATATATCGAATATTGGTAATGATAGAGTTATGAGTGTAACGCCCCGAGCCCGGACAACTGCTCACCCGCCCGAACCCGGTGCGTTAAGATACGATCCACGATCCTGACCGCTGCGCACTCTGATATTTAAATCCATCTGATAGGCCCATAATAATCTGAAAAATATAATCAACAAATTGTGAGCTCGACAGCCCGCAAGTACCAACCATCAATCAATCAGAATCATAATCATGTGGAAAATAATACAGAATATGACATTCAGTCAATAAGCACAATCAAGAGACATGCATCACAAATAAAATGCATGCATATCAATTTGAAACCCCCATTCAGATTCGACCACATCCTGTGCTTCTGAAATCTATCAATCTGTCAGACGCACACCTGGTAGCTCCACACTAACGACAGGCAGCCCTTTCCTCTCTCGGGTGGCTCCACGCTGTCCGTTAGGCAGCTCTTTCCTAAGTTGCTCTACTAGAAACATATACACAGCCACAGGACATGTCGACCGAAACACCACCATGCAATCATATGCATATCCATAAAATCAATATTAATGCTCAACATGCATGCAACTACGAATATCAAGAGAGACAGACATGATATGAAACTGAAGAATAACGAATCAGTACTTGCCTCAAAATCTTCATCTTTTTCTTCTCAATATTCTTCTCAAAATTTCATCTTCTCCTAAAACCACACAATCATCCAAAAATCTTAATTAGTCCATTAAAATATTTGATTATTACCTCAACTAAAAAATTCAGGATATTACAATAAGTGTATACGATAATATCTGGTTCGTATTGATATCGGCATTCCTACCAATCATGACCATTTAATTGTGCGTTTTCAGGAATATACATGGGAGACAACAAAGTGATTCATTTCACAAGAGGTGGTGAAGAGATCGGAACAGGAACCGTCTTAGACAATATAGCTCTCAGCCCACCCCAACAAATTCAAAGATTAATTGCAAAAACTGTGGAGATAATGTGAATGACTTCCACGGAGTCATCCACTCATGCCTCGATTGTTTCCTCTCCGGGGGCAATCTTTATCTCTTCCACTACTCCGTCTCGAAGGCGTTCTTCTTAGCCAAAGTGCGAGGAGGAACGTGCACTCTTGCGGACTCCGAAACCCCTCAGCAAGTCCTTTACCGTGCCAACTACCTACTCCGTAACGGTTTCGGAAATTACAAGATCTTTAAGAACAATTGCGAGGACTTCGCTTTGTACTGCAAAACAGGCTTGATGGTTAAGTCAGATTCGAATGTCGGACAGAGTGGGCAGTTATCATCCATTCTTGCAGCTGCGAGTACGATAGCATCTTTGAGAAAACACCCTGGGTCTAAGAGTGTTTCTCAGCTGTTGTTTTCTGCAGGTAAAAGTTACCTTACGACCCGAGTTGAGTCCGATGTTTCGATGCGCCAGGATGTCGTAATGATTCCGGTAAAAATGTTGTCGGCGACATATGCTTCTATGCCGTTAATTACAGAATTTCGAGAATCTGAGGATGATTAATGCAACTGATATTCTTCGATGCTTTGGAATCACAAGACGATTTACTTGGTTTTGTTAAGAATAAAAAGTTTATATATGTGGTGGTACGTCTTTGTTTTGTGTTATTAACAAGTCTGAATGTGTAGCAAACATCATGCACAATTTATTTTACATATAGTTCAGGTTTTTGTTTTCAGAGAAAGAAAATCCGCAGTTTCGTTTGGAGTTCTTTTTCACAATCACGAATGCCACAACAAACGTGGGTGGCACCATTCTGAATGTAGTGAAGTGGATGACCACAAACGAAATACTTAATGGCATAATTATCTTTACTATGTAAACAACGTTGGCTTTTTTTAAGGATAATGGATGTATGTGGAGCTTATCTCCATTTGTAAGAGAGAAGATTAGACTAGATGAAGTTCTTACGTATTCAATCAGTATAGTAACGGGTTAGTGGTAGATAACTGCTTGGAATGGTAAGATGGGGATGGCGTTAAAAGTTATATTCTACGCCAAACTCAAGCTCAAGAAGTTATATTACTTATTTAGCGTAACCCATTAAACCCAATATCTAGAAAATTCAAGCTTCTGTTATTTCGACATTCTCAATCACTTGGAAGCTTCCTAAAGTTTTAAATCGAAGAAAATTTGAGTCTTCTAAATTTTCATCCACGCATATAAAGCGGGATGTCATCTCTCATTCAAATAATGAGTTCTCTGCAGTAAAAATAGTGAGTCTTGTATAGTTTAGTTAGTGTACGTGTAGTCTAATTCTTATATTAGAGTGTGAGTAAAAATCTTATAGTGAGGAGAAGAATTTAGTTGTAAAATTTATTGTTATAGACATCTTATGCACTTTAATTTTGAATCTATTAATTTTACAAACAATAAAAAAAAAAGATTAGAAATGATGTTATTGTTTTGGAAAACTAATTCGTGAGAAGTTCATTCTCAGAGGTCATATGCATGGTATTTGAAATTCAATGGCGTCAAGGAATCTAGGGCGGGGCTGGGGACACGTGTCCCACACCCATTTGATAGTTTTTTAAAAATGTTTTTTGTTGCAATTTTTTTAAATCTATTTTTTTAATCTTTGTATAAACCTCTTTTTTTAAAATATGTGTTCTTTATTTTTTCGTGTTAATACAAATATCTGTTAATTTCCATTTGATTTAATCTGGGATAATCAAATTACAATTTTTCAAAAAATACAGTAACCAATACGAAAATTAAAATTATATTTACTCAATAGAAATACAAATTACAACATACAACACTAATAAACTATGACATACATTAGAAAGCACTTTAACTCCCTCCTCGAAATCTCAACTACTTAAGGATTGTGATTCCCTACCTAACATACATTGATACAACATTTTACACCTACTTGGAAGCAAATTAATGTTGATCGGAGATTGGTTGTTTGACCATTTGCTCCGGGGGCTTGATACCTTACAGATAATTGCTAACAAATTTGTAATTTAAAGTGTTTCACAATTAAAGTATACCTCATGTGTGTCGTTTAACTCTACTAAATAACTATGTCACCTCACGAACCCACCAATAGCATCACCGTAGGTAACAATCTCTTCTTCCGGAAATGGCACCAAAGCACCAGCATCTAAGTAACTCCCCACTACAACCTTCACTTCTCCCTCTCCCACCTCTGTAAAGTGGTGTCTCGAGATGTTATAAACTTTCCCGTGTCCCACCAATCTTCGATCAGGGTCTTCGACAAATAAAGCACATTTAGATCCATCCTCGAACTTTCCAAACGAGGGACCGCTGATTGGCATCATTTCATGCTCATATTTGTATCTTATATCCATTATCTTACATCTAAGCAATGCTATGTGACGAGTTTTATGTTTGAATTTCAGAAATAAAGAGGTTTGAAGAGAAGAGCCATGAAAGGACCCAAAAGCAGGAAAAAGGACTGAATTGTGAGATCTAGGGACCAAGATGCAAGGGAGAAGGACCTGAATGTAAGACAGAAGGACCTAAGAGCAAAACAGAATACTCCACACCATCATGGGGAGTATTTTACCAATTCTATTCGGGTCGGAGCTCCAACAAGTCAAGTAACCGCATTAAAGACCAACAATACCAGAAAGAAAAGCTCACAACAAATTCCAACGCGATCCGACGATTTTGGACCGCCAATTGGCGGTCTTGGACCGCGAATTGGCGGTCCATATTACTCAGGATCCTCCCAAATTTCTCCTGGACTTGTATTATCATGTGTTTAGGCTAGTTTTGGTATTGGTTTAGTCCCACATCGGGGGATTGTCCCCGATTAGCTTTTTCCATGCTTATAAATAGAACGCTTCACCTTCCATTGTAATTACCCATTGTTTGGTGGCATTCTCTCTACTAAGGAGTGAGCCTTGAAACAATAACTCAAGGTGGAGAAGAATGCTACCTTCAATGTGAGTCATTGTTAATAAAAGTTTATTTGTTTCTTTTAATCTTGTTTTGTTATGTTGCTTGTTTTGTGTGGGTTGCTTTACTTTGTTTAATCTCTTGTTTAGTAATTTTAGTATCTTAGTTAAATGTTTTCTTTACTTAGTCTAATCAGTAGTGTAATGAGTAGTGAGTAGTTCCATCCCCATTTGGGGGGTGGAGAAATATGTGATATAATCATGTAGTGTATTGAGTGTGTGTATCTTTATCCCTTGAGCTTTATATGATTTCCATAACCATCTAATGGGTTTTCACTCTTATCTTTGATATGCTAATGCTCTTGAATGAAGCTTAGCTTATGCTTTGATTAGTGGACCTATTTTATGGGGAATGATTAGGTTAGGATATGGATGAAGTTAATATTGGAAACACAATTTGTAGTATGTACTCTTGTTGCCTTTACCTTAGCTAATGTCTTGTATGTTTTAATGATGTAGTGAAATCTTAATTCATGTAGAGGCATAGTAGGGTATAGTCTTTATACTTGAGTTCATGTAGCTTCATTCCAATTATTGTCTTGTATGTTTTAATGATGTAGTCTTATCTTAATTCATGTAGAGGCAAAGTTGGATGTAGTTTTATGATTTCATTCACTACATGTTGTGAGGAGCTTAATGAACACCCACACACACTTCTTTATGTTCACATTATTTCTCTACCCCCTTTGGGGCTTAGTTTATTGCTTATCTCCATTTCCATTTGCATCTTAGTGTAGTTTAGTGTAACCAACCTTTCTTCCCTTTCTTTACCTCTCGCCATCGAACAAACCAAGTGTCGACACACCTCCCAGTGGGCGACCCGTATTTGCCACCGCTTCAACGCGGTCGTGCACTTGCGGTTAATATAAAACGATCAATCAAGTTTTTGGCGCCGTTGCCGGGGAGGTGCTCTGTCCATACGTTGGTTTGGATGATTCGAGGGGTTTTTAATTTTTTGTTTTCAGTTTTTCTTAGTTTCAGGGAACCTGAGGATCAAGGGGAAGCGAATGGAGGAATGGGAGAGAAAAAGACCCCAAAGTGACCGCCAATCAGCGGTCTGGGACCGCCAATTGGCGGCCTGGTGAGCCTCAATTGCTCTCAAATTTGTTCCAGTTGTTATGTTTTTCATTTTAGTTATTTGGGAGAACAATTTTGCATGCTGGGACTTCTAGTTTGCTCCCAGATTTAATTTCAATCCCCTTTAATCAACTTGGACCATAAAACTCAAAGCAAAAGATTAGATTCCTTGCCATCTAGGTCATGCATCATGTGTAGACCTTGCATGCATTTGTCTTTTCTTTTCTTTACATTTTGTTGTTGATTGCTGGCGTGAGGTACGTGCACCCAAATCTCTCATTCATGCATGTTTCGATCATGCATTAGTTAGTAAGGTGCATCGGGACAAGAGTGAGTTGAGCGTTTGATTGGAGTGATTGATTGCTAGATTTAAGCTCAAAACGCTACTAAGGAGGGGCTGTCCCATAAAACATAAGGTGGGGGATTTCATCACCCTTTCCTTGGCCCCAAAAACCACTCTTAATAAAGCCTTAACTAAAAGCAAGTAGACATTGACCCTAGGATTGCGGGCGCACTAGGAGAGTAATCTAGTTGAGACCGTCATGACCTGATCGGCGTTGCCTACCTTGTCGATAGTAGGAGGTACTGGATCTCCGGATCTGGTATCACTTGCTGGGCATTGTGGTCCTCGTTGTAGGGAGGTGAGACGTGTCGAGGCTAGTGACCTCGAACTTAGGCGTCGTCTAGCCTAAGGACCCATTGCCTTTCATTGTTTGAGTCGTGCTTGCTAGTTAGGCTTCTTCCTGATCCTGTTACCCACGCTAGCTTTAGGGATTCTTCCCTTCTCCTCTGAGTCATCTTCTTCTCACCTTCTTCTATGTTTTAGTCTCCTCCCCTTTACACTCTCTAGTAGTGTTTTAGGGTCGAGTCGAGCACTTTTTGCGAGCTTAGCCTCGTGGTGGTGAGAGTGGTCGACTCGAGAGTTTTTCTTGAGATGGATGGTTACATGGGCGACCATCCATATCATTGTTGGGACCAGGACAATTCTCCCTGGTACTCCGGACCCATGCAACCTGGGGTGGCTCAGACTAACACCTCGTATGGTTTGGACAATCTTCATTGTGTGATTGAGCAATCTTCATATTGGGGTAGTATGAGAGAGGCACCGACTGCTAGACCACCATCTAGTTACGTCGGATCATATGTTGGTCATCAATCTGAGACATTACAAGAACCTTTGGCCTCTTTCATGCATGTGGTAGATGACATGGGTGCACCGGTTGCTCCAGTAGCCGTACCATGTGACTGTTGTGGGTTGAGTGGTCATGTTATAGGGGAATGTCCTTATGTTGCCCCTGAGCCTGAGTATGAGCACACATTTTCCCAAAATGCTCATTATGACCATTACGCATCCGCGTACAATCCGAGAGTGATGGATTCATGGGGAGACAATTCATATCCAAATTCTTATACTTCATGTTCACCCCAGTATCCTCCTCCCGAATACCCAGAATTCTACCAACACCCAACTCCAAATCATTGGACTCATTCTCAGCCAATCAACACCCAACCCCAAAATTTCCCAAGCTTTGACTTGGACCTCATCGTTGACCGCATACCTGATTCCTTGAAACAAACTTTCCTTACGTTCATGGAAAAAACTCAACAGTCCATACAAAATACGGCACTACAAGTGAGTCAAATGTCGCAGCAATTACGTGAACGTGAGGAGAGTGACATTTCATGTCAACATGAGGATTTATCTTCTGAAATCGAACCACCACCACATCCACAAATTCAAAGCACAATCTTTCAAAGTCAAACTCCTAGTCAGTCTGAGGGACTTGGGGTTTCAATTCACGATCACTTGGTGGAGGATTCGATTCCAACTGAGAATAGCTTGGACCAGTTCTATTATGAGTCGGCACAGGATTGTGCCTTACCTTTTTGTCCCGTGGCCCTTGAGCCACATGATCTTATTGTTGTACCTCCTAAGGACTCACCTTTGGTGGAGCAAGAACTCCCTAGCACCCTTAATCTCATACGACATGATGAGAGTTTGCCTCTCACTATTGTTCCTGATCATCTTGGAAATGATGGAACATCAAACAACTACATTGCTCATGAGGGTATTAGGAGTTCCTTGGAGGATACTTTGGGTATGAGACTCACTTCCTGTTCTCCTGGTGAGTTGGACATGCCTAACGAGGTGCTTGACCTCGTTCCGACCCACCAGCCTGTTGGTTGGAGAGTTTGGATTGATGATCATAACTTCAGTTCCGCAACGGGAGATACTTTTCTTCCGTTGCCCGTTATTTCCCAAACTCTCGAGAGGTTCAAGCTTTTTCAGTTTGATCCTTTGAATGAGACGCCTTTGCGTCCAATTCATGAACCTCTCATTTCATCTGGTGCTCTTTGTGAAGGGGGCCCACGCATGCGTATTCTGGCCCCGCGTGGTGTCATGTTCCCTTTCCAAGTGCATTGACCCACTCTTGAGGTTCCCATTTGATGTCTTTTGACAAATGAAGATGAGAACTTATGTTTGTACATAGTTATATAAAAAAGAAAAAAAAAGAAAAAAAAGAAAAAAAAGAAAAGAAAAAAAGAAAAGAAAAAAAAGTACAATAAAAGACTCCTTCAGTGAGCATCGATTGTTGTGGGCTCCAACCCTTGAGTATTTGGGCCCCCTTTCTTTTACGTATTTTGTCTCCCTTTTTCAGTATCTCACAGGTTTTGAGGGGAATTCGGGTTTGTGTCCATCAACATGACCTGAAACTTCCCTTTGTACTTCATGTTGGTGAGATCTCTTCTATTTCATGCATACATCCATGTAGTATCTTGCTCACATTCATTGAGGACAATGCATGAAGTAGGTGTGGGGGGGTGTTTTACGTGTGTACATAGTCGAGTCTTTTCTTTTGATTTTGTTTTCTTTTGTTTGCATTGTTGGGGTCATGTTAGTGTGCTGCATTTAATATCGATATATCTGCTTGCCATGATCCTTGGTGACTTGTCTTCTTTTGCTTGCCTAGTGCTTCAAATTTTTCACATTTCTTTCAAAATATTCATGAGTTTGCGAAAGAAAATGTTTTGTGGGTTTTGCGTGTGTTTAGCATGTGCAAAACCGTTGAGAGGCAAAGTAAAAAGAAAGCTCCCAAAATTGTCTTGAACTTGATGCATTAGGATATCTAGTACTGTGGCTTTAGGATTTATTGAGTCGTTAGGATGCACCACAGTTTTCCCTTGGGGGTGAGTAATCATAGGGTTTCAGTGCTCAAACATTCAAAGAAGTCCACCCTGAACCTAGTGAGTCAATAATTCGTGTCTTTTAACTTAAGGAAGTTTGTTCTAGTCAAGGACCCTCTAAATCTTGTGGTGAGACAGTAGTGTAGGGGTTTTGGTTCTTGTGTAGATAAATAAATAAGTGGTGTTCTCTCTTCTCGCACGGCTCCTATCACTCGGGAAAGTAGGTCTGAGGGGACTTTGTGCCTGGTGCTTTCGAGTCAACTGACTTGGGATGCGCCGACCGAACTCTCGTTACACGGGTGGTAGGGATTGCCCTATGTGGAGATTTGGGGGAAGGTGTACATGATAGTGTAAGTCCTCATGGGCAATGATGCACGACCTGACCCTGGGAGAATGAAGCTCCAACTAATAAAAAGAAAAAAATGTGTGTGAAAAGAAACAAAAATATAAAAAAATGGTAATGCAAATAAGAACCTTAATGGACCTTACACTTTGTATCACTTGAGGATGTTGAGGTTGTCCATGTCTTTCACTTAATTCCTTATTTAACTTGCACGAAATGTTTATTAGGCTAGGTGTGGACTGATTACCTATATAGAGTCGGCCCGTAGGATTACCGCGTCCATTGATCGACAAAATATTTCCAACGAGTCGAGGTCTAGATTGAATAATGCATCTTGTTCGGATTTTGTGGGTATATCCGCTGAAAACACTCAGGAGACAACACTCCTCCTCCTTGGCAACAAGGAGGTTTAACGGCTTGTTGCACGTGCTAAGTGCAACCGTGATTCCTACGAAAGTGAGTTAGGATTTCTTGTTTCTCGTTTGCTTTTCTCTTTCTTTGTTTTGCTCGGAACTAGCAAAAACTTAGGTGTGTGGGTATTTGATTGGCATCATTTCATGCTCATATTTGTATCTTATATCCATTATCTTACATCTAAGCAATGCTATGTGACGAGTTTTATGTTTGAATTTCAGAAATAAAGAGGTTTGAAGAGAAGAGCCATGAAAGGACCCAAAAGCAGGAAAAAGGACTGAATTGTGAGATCTAGGGACCAAGATGCAAGGGAGAAGGACCTGAATGTAAGACAGAAGGACCTAAGAGCAAAACAGAATACTCCACACCATCATGGGGAGTATTTTACCAATTCTATTCGGGTCGGAGCTCCAACAAGTCAAGTAACCGCATCAACGACCAACAATACCAGAAAGAAAAGCTCACAACAAATTCCAACGCGATCCGACGATTTTGGACCGCGAATTGGCGGTCCATATTACTCAGGATCCTCCCAAATTTCTCCTGGACTTGTATTATCATGTGTTTAGGCTAGTTTTGGTATTGGTTTAGTCCCACATCGGGGGATTGTGCCCGATTAGCTTTTTCCATGCTTATAAATAGAACTCTTCACCTTCCATTGTAATTACCCATTGTTTATTGACATTCTCTCTACTAAGGAGTGAGCCTTGAAGCAATAACTCAAGGTGGAGAAGAATGCTACCTTCAATGTGAGTCATTGTTAATAAAAGTTTATTTGTTTCTTTTAATCTTGTTTTGTTATGTTGCTTGTTTTGTGTGGGTTGCTTTACTTTGTTTAATCTCTTGTTTAGTAATTTTAGTATCTTAGTTAAATATTTTCTTTACTTAGTCTAATCAGTAGTGTAATGAGTAGTGAGTAGTTCCATCCCCATTTGGGGGGTGGAGAAATATGTGATATAATCATGTAGTGTATTGAGTGTGTGTTATCTTTATCCCTTGAGCTTTATATGATTTACATAACCATCTAATGAGTTTTCACTCTTATCTTTGATATGCTAATGCTCTTGAATGAAGCTTAGCTTATGCTTTGATTAGTGGACCTATTTTATGGGGAATGATTAGGTTAGGATATGGATGAAGTTAATATTGGAAACACAATTTGTAGTGTATGTACTCTTGTTGCCTTTACCTTAGCTAATGTCTTGTATGTTTTAATGATGTAGTGAAATCTTAATTCATGTAGAGGCATAGTAGGGTATAGTCTTTATACTTGAGTTCATGTAGCTTCATTCCAATTATTGTCTTGTATGTTTTAATGATGTAGTCTTATCTTAATTCATGTAGAGGCAAAGTTGGATGTAGTTTTATGATTTCATGCACTACATGTTGTGAGGAGCTTAATGAACACACACACACTTCTTTATGTTCACATTATTTCTCTACCCCCTTTGAGGCTTAGTTTATTGCTTATCTCCATTTCCATTTGCATCTTAGTGTTGTTTAGTGTAACCAACCTTTCTTCCCTTTCTTTACCTCTCGCCTTCGAACAAACCAAGTGTCGACACACCTCCCAGTGGACGACCCGTATTTGCCACCGCTTCAACGCGGCCGTGCACTTGCGGTTAATATAAAATGATCAATCAACCGCCGACGAAGGCCAATTCTCGAGAATGAGCCACGAAATCATATTGTCGATCGGGGTTGAACATTGGCTGTATTGGAGGAATGGTCTCCGGGGAAGAACCGGTCCTAGGACGGGTAGGAGAAGTAGGCAAATCACGATCCAATATCTCTAAAACAAGTTGCAACATATTCTTCAAATCTGCGATCTCTTGCTGGCATTTGGTATGACATGTCGACAATGTAGACCGTTGACTCTTTCCATAATATTGTCGCAGTCCAACTCTACTCCTTACCCCGCACACGACTGGGGTGTTCGTCGTTTCCCAGGGCAACGCGTAGAATATCATTTCCGACCATCGGAAGAAAATTCACCTTGAGATTCTCTCAACTTTAGAGAGTCCTAAAGTTGAAAAAAATATTTACCAACAATTGAAAAATATAAAATTACTGAATATGAATTAATAACATATACAAGTGATACAACTTACCATCTTCGAGCCGATCGCTTGCGACTCGTCTGTGATAACATATATTGTATCCTTCAACTTCTCATCTACATCGGCCCAACTCGACAAACAAATGTCAACTTTCGCCTTCGCTAAGCTACCCAGATAACTTTTTCAATTATTAGACAGCATGCCTATCGGCTCAATACGGTCATCAAACTTGATTGGAACTCTACCGTCTCTATTTCTTCTCCCCACGAATTCTTTCATGAGACAAGGACCTCATGAACTGTATGTCTTCGAGCCTTCAGACTCTAATGGAGTGGGTTTCTTTTTCGGAGCCATGATACTATAAAAGGTAAACTCAAGGTATTAAAAAATAAAAAGTCAAGACATTAAATGGTTATTACAATGTATTACAAGAAAATTTACACCTTTACTATTTTTTTTCCTTAATGGATTTTCAATCCATATTCCTTCACCGTGGTCATCTCTAAACAAACAACTCTCAACATTTATTTCCTCGTCTAATGAGTTCAACTCAAGTGCTTGCTTAGAGAAAGGTGGTGTCTCTTCATACTCGATCAGACTATCATTTGATACAATTTTTTTCTTCCCTTCCAGAATTACTGCCCATTTCTTATCACATGGATCAGCCACATAGAAGACTTATTTCACTCGGGAAGCGAGAATAAAAGGTTCTCCTTTATACCTTTTTTTGAAAAATCTATTAAAGTGAACTCATAGTCATCCACTCGAACTCCACTTTTATTATCAGCCCATTTGCATCTAAATATAGGTACTTTGAATTTAACAAAATCTAGCTCTCATATGTCTTCAATTACACCGTAATAGGACATGTCGACTTATACAGGATTCTTGTCTTTAGAACTAGACACATGCAAAGACTCTGCTATTAAGGTGACGCCATTGTTCTGAACAACACTTTTGGAATCTTCACAGACTGTGTAGAAAAAATATCCATTGATATCATAACCACTGTAACTTATAATAGTAGAATGCGGACCGTAGGCCAACCACTGTATTGTCTCAGAAACATCATGCTTGTAAGCCACATTTTTGAACCAAGAGATGAAATTTTTATTGTGATTATTTATTACTTGTTGATCACTCCACAAATGATCTTTCCTTTAGAAAATTTATATGTTCATTTTGGTAAGGTTGAACTTCATTAGAATTGCGCAACACATAAAAATATGCTGTCATTAAGTCATCACCATTTCGATTTAACATTTTCATCTGATGTGTCCCTTTACCATCGGCACGTTCATCATGACGATTCTTCAGAAGTCCAACAGTTTTGGTGTTTGTTAGGTATCCAGTGCAAAACTCGATAACCTCCTCAGTTATGTATCCTTCAACAATACTAGCATCTGGCCTTTGACGATTTTTACAATAACCTTTCAACACTTTCATATAACGCTCGAAAGGATACATCCACCTTAAAAAAATTGGTCCGCACAATTTAACTTCTCTAACCAAATGAATAACTAGATGAATCATAATATCGAAAAAACAGGTGGAAAGAACATCTCCAACTGACATAATGCCACCACAATTTCATTCTGCAACTTATCTAGCACAGGAAAGTCGAAATCTACATTTTCCACTGTGGTGAATCTACAGGATGACGTAGCAACTGATCATTTAGTTTCTCACGATCTGCATGCCATGTCATTTGGAATCCTCCTTACCCGCAAACAAATATTTAAGCCTTGGTATTATCGGAAGATACCACAAAATCTTAGCAGGATGTCCTTTTATTTTCATCTCATCAGCGTCTTCATTGTGGTTCGGTCCACTGCGTTTCATTTTGTATCGTGAAACATTACACTTGGGATAAGAATGTAAGTTTTCAAACTCACCCTTATACAATATAAAATCGTTTGGGCATGCATGTATCTTCCTATATTCTATTCAATAGGACACAACACTTTCTTAGCATCATTAGTTCTATCTGGCAACTCATTATCATCTGAAAGCATCTCTTTCAATAACTTCAACATTGATGTGAAGCAGACATCGATCAAACCATTTCCTGCATTTAAATTGTACAACTTCAACCCCGCTGACAATCTAATGAATTTGGTACAACTCTTATACAACGGCTTCTCATTGCACTCAACAGACTACCAAGTAAATCGGGGTTGGACGAAAACTTTTCAGCCATATCCTGAACCATTTCCTCTAAGTGATCTTCCACACTAACGTTGTCTCCGTCATTCTTGGAACAACTAAATGATTCATTTTCACCGTGCCATATCCACCGTCTGTAATTTGGGTCAAAACCTTTCTCAAACAAATGATCTTTTATTTTCTGAAAAGTCAGCACCGACATATTATGACACTTATTGCACGGACAATACCCCATGTCGTTGTCTTTCATTTTTTAATGTTTTTTGGCAACCTCTAAGAACATATTCACTATGATCTCATACTCATCACTCAATCTGTTTGAAAGAATCCACTCTCAATCCATTTCAATCTAAACATTAACAAAAATGATAGTTATTATTCAAGGAAATAAATAAAATTTCAATTTAAAAGAATATGTTCGTAGATGAGAAGATTCAGAGACATTAAGATGAGAAAAGAATGACTCAGAGGAGAGAAGATGAAGTCTTTAATCTAGCGTGGGAATAAGGAAGGTTAGACACCTAACTAAGCAATCAAGGCCTAAACAAGCCTAAAGTCCACTATAGGTCCTTAGTAATAGACGACGCCTAACTTCGAGGTCCCACCGAGGACCACAAGTCTATAGGAAATCAAGAACCCGGAGGTCCCTAAAATCTCAGGGAGACTAGATGGGCAACGACCTTCAGGCCGAAACGGTCTTAAACATCGAGGACCACTAGTGTGTAGGAAATCAAGAACCCGGAGGTTCCTAAAATCTCAGGGAGACTAGATGGGCAACGACGTTTATGCCATAACGGTCTTAAATGGTTTCCTCTCCTTAACGCGTCCGGAAATCCTAGGGGCCAACGTCTAATTGATTTTATTAAGGCTCTTTTATTAAGTGCTTTTTGGGCCAAGGAAAGGGTGATGAAATCCCCCACCTCATCTACTATAGGTGATTGCCCCCTAAGTGTTTTTCATACCTTAATCTAACAAACAACACACCAAACAAACACTCACCTCACTATTGTTCCAATGCAAGTCCTACTAACTAATGCGTGATTTCTAATGAATGATGAGTGAAAGAGATTACATACCTTACGCCAACAATCTACGACAGAAATCATAAAATAAATAATAATTACGATGAATGGAAATCCTATATGATGTATGACTTAACAATATTGTCTAATCTTTTTCTTTAGGTTCTTAAAGGTCAAGTTGCTTAAGGGGGGCAATGAGTTTTTAGAAACTAAACATAAATAAACATTTAACTAAACAAAATACGTTGTTTTTAGTATCAATAAACATTTAACTAACCTAAACATTAATAAACATAAATAAATGTATGAACTCACTAAATTAAACATAAGTTTTTTACATGATATAAGTTATAGTCTTTTGATATAAAATCTAAGATATAATTTTAATACAATTACTTGGATTATAATTTTAAGACGGAAAAACATGTTAAACATAAAATATCATGTTATTAATAAAAAATGAGATTATAATTTTTTTTTGAAATTTTGGCAGAACTTCCCCTAAAATTTACTATGTAAAAATCTTCAAATCTTGGGATTAACAAGAAAAATGTATAACATCAAAATTTAAAAAAAGTAGACTATAAAACTAGACTAAACTTCCACTACCCAACACATCCGAAAGCCCCATTCCATCTCACACAACCAAACCAAATTTTCAATAAAAACCTAAAATCCCAGTGATACGACCAATCCATAAATGAATATTTATGCTCTTCCAATTACACTTAGACGAGTTGAATATTCATTGCTTGTCCTAAGAAAATCTCATCTTATAGAACCACTATCTCAGCAACCACATCTTAGAAATTTAATTTTTTTAGGACCAATTAAGCTCAAACTTAATTAGGAACCTAAAGCTGCCGTCCTACAACTTCATAAAACATAATCTGAGATTGAGTTTGTTAAAAGCTTAAAAACTAATCTAAACAAACACTAATCTAACCACAAACAACACCAACTCTCCAGCATTCACATCACAAGAGATTAAATACACATAAAAATCGAATCTTTAACCAAAATCCACGATTCCAAACACATCTAAACCCAAATCAGAAACCTAAATGTGAGCATTTTTACCAGAATCGGAATTGGGTTTCTCAACGGAAACGTTTCTTTGCTGAAACGAGATGGATCTAAAGTTAAAGATGGAAATGAAATGCAAATCAAAATCTAAAATAACCAACAAACGTCGAGAGATTCACCTTAAAGTCGGATAGGTTGCGACATAGGAGATCGCGGGTGGCTGCAAGATTGGAACTCTACCGTCTGTGGACGGTCGTGGAGGTGTGGAAGGGTCGAAAGGGTCGGTCGGTCGGTGTGGAAGGGTCGGCTAGGGTTTGTTCTGGTTTTTGTCGGGATGAAAGATAAAAAATGAAGGGGGTTTTTGCGACTTAAAGACCTATACATGTCGGTTGTATCATCTAACTGGCGTCTATGCCCCGACCTCTCATGCCATATACGTCGGTCGTATTAAAAGCCGACGTCTATGCCCCGACCTCTCGCCCAATCGACGTTGATTGTTATACAGCCGACGTTTATACCCCGACCTCTCATATCATAGACGTTGGTCGTATTAACAGCCGACGTCTATTAGTATAGACATCGTCTGTTAATACGACCAACGTCTATTTGCCAACGAGTATACTGTATTCTGCACTAGTGATATGAATTTGTTAAAACCACAAAGTCCAAAATTTGTTGGATATTAATCTAAAATTTGGTAAAGTAAAAAAACTGTGACAAATGGTCAAACCATTTGCCCATGTTTTTTCATATATTAATAAGAGATATTTGGGTGATTAATGGCTGGATTTAGTCCACCTTGGTCAAAGGTAGTTATGGGATGATGATGTGGTAAAATAACCAAGAGATCATGTGCAACGTGATTTGGACATGATGTAGTTTATAGGAGAAATAAACAAGAGATCATGTGCAAAGCGGTTTTCACTTGTTGTCGTTTAGTAGAGAGATTAACAATGGATCATGTGTAAGTGGTTTGCACATGATGTTGGTTAGAAGAAACCCTATAAATAGGTCCCTCCTCCCTTCCTTGTTAAGACTAATGTAAAAATTCTCTGCTCTCCTTTTCTCCATCATTCCATCCGAAAATTATCTTAGTTAATTGCTGGAGATTAAATTCTTGGAACAAAATGGGTTATTAGCTAGATTCTAACCTAGCATGAGAGATCAATTGGTTAGCTTCAATATTTCTAATCTTGTTTAGAGTTTAGTGAACACTTGGAGGAATTCTGAGACGATTCAAGTGCAATGTGACTCTGGATCTTCGAAAAGGGTTTAAAGAACCTTTTGGGTCTGATATTATTCTATACAATTTAATATTTAGGTAGGATACACATATTAAAATGTATACTCTATGTTTTGTACATGAAAAATTATTGAAAATATAAAAAAAATGATCTCACATACACGTATAAAATTTTAAAAATATATACAAGCATAGGGCAAGACATCCAACAGGCATGTCACGTCGATTATTTAGCAACCGACGTGAAAGTACCTTCTCACGTCGGTTTTTGTTAAACCGACGTAACATGTTAATATATTACGTCAGTTTAATAGAAACAGACGTGACATATGCCTATAGCACGTCTGTATTCATTAAACCAACGTGTTTTCCTTTTATTTTTTTAAAATAACACCAAATTTTGAAAAATATGTCACGCCGGTTTTATGAAAACCAATGTGATAAGTTATTTTTTTGTTGGTCGTTTCACGTCGGTTTTAATAAAACCAATGTGTTTTCCTTTTATTTTACCAAAAATTGAAAAATGTCACATCGATTTTATGAAAATCGATGTGATAAGTTATTTTCACGTCGGTTTTCATGAAACCAACGTGACATGTAGAGTTTATTGTCATTTTTTCATATATACCTCTCCCTCACTCTTACTCTCTCCCACAACACATGACACCTTCTTCTTGTTTCCTCCGCCCCCACCCCACGACAATCCATGCCCGAATTGTCGTTGTTTGTCCATCATCCGCACTGCCACCGCGGGTAACATTCTCCTCTCTCCTCGTCGTCCACCTTCATCCTCACCATTCCCCAGCTCAACTCCCTCCCTCCTCGTTGTCCACCTCCCTCCTCCTCATCGACCTCCCTCACCTAGCCTGACCACTACCCATAGTCTGAACTCCTACCCTAGCCTGAATTCCCACTACAACCTGATCCCCCTCCGGGTCCTCAGCTTAGATTGAGTTTGTGTTGGATTTGTTTGAAGTTTTGGATTTCAGAGGGATTTTGGTTTTGGTGTTGGATACTTGGTTAGGGTGGGGATTTGGATTTGGGTTTGTGTGATCTGGTTTGATTTGGTTTGGTAGTTTGAAGGCTTGATTTTGGAGGTGAATTGTGTTTTTTTATTATGGGTTTGTGGTTATGTTGAATTGGTATTGCTAATTTGAGTTTGGAAGGTGATCTCACCTTACATCAAATGTAGACAAACAAGTAAACAGATCAATATTCGGAATACAATAATAGAGTGTCGGGAAAAAAACGCTCCCTTTGCTCGCTCTCTTTGCGGGCAGACTAATTTGTCTGTAAAATCCTAAAACTTTGTAAGGGCTAAACCCAGTTTAGGTGGGGGTTTGCATGGGGAATGGGTGGAGGCATGGTTGGGTATTGGCTGGGGTGTAGGGGAATGGTGCGGCATATTAAGGGGTATGTGTGGAGTATTTAGGTAGGTTTATTTAAAGAAAACAAAACCCTTACCTCACTCTTTTCTCTCTCTCTCTCGCAGCTCACTCTTCTCCACTCCACTCTCCCTCTCCTTCCTCTCTTGTTCAGTGACTGGAGGTGCGAAGGTGGAGTTGCTTTGACAATGCAAGGGTGCAAGGTGAGGTGGTCTGCAGTCGGAAGACGTGTGTTCCAAGGTTGCGGACCAGAGTAGGCAACGAGCGGAGCTCCGTCGTTCTTCAGCAACCTCCTAAGAAAGGTATGCCAAGTTCTCACATTATATGATTGCTCACCCACGGTGGTGTGAGATTTTGGTTTGTCGACGGAGGTCGGAGACCTCGCCGGCGTCGAAGACAACAAGTCGTGCTTGGGAGATACATGTAGTTGTCGGTGAACGGTCGACCTATGCCTTTTGGCGGTCGACCAGATTTAGTATTTTCCTCTAATGTTAACCAACAATGGTCGAATGATGCCTTACGGAGGTCGACCGGTCATGCTTATGCTGGTTGATAAGAAGAGCTTCTGTTATTTTTCGGTCGACCGAGACCCTAAGTCGGTCGACCGTAGTTTTCTGGACGGGTCTGGACAGAACGTGGACCATCTAAACGGTCGACCACTCTTGACTTCGTTCGACCGGTACCTAAAGTGTACTAGTAGTTTGGTCGACTGATCAGATTTTGGGTTCAACCGATATGGACTTATGATTTTAGGAAAGATCGTGTTATCTTCGGCCGAACGGGGCCCCTGAGCCATTCGACCATTGCCATGATTTTGACTTGACTTAGTTGGATTTTGACCATGTAACAGTCGACCAATTTATACTATCTGTGAGACTGTTAGGGTATAATTGTGAGGCCAGAGTTCGACCGTTGTAGGCGTCTGGTCGACCGATCCTTTGGGCACACCTTTTTTGGTCGACCATTTGGGCCCAGAACTGGATCCTTGTCCTAGTGTAGTGTCAACTCTGTCCAGGAACCCTGTGCCCTCACTTGGAGCGTGAGCCGGAAGGTGACAGCAAGTGTGTTGATCGTGCCTGCCCAGGGACCGACGTATGGAAGAGAATGGATACTTGGGACGTGCCACCCTTGCATTATAGACTATGGCATACTACATTCTTTACTCGATTTACATTAGAGTAGCATACCTAAGGAATTACGGATCCCAATGCACGATGTGGCATGTCTCTACGGAGCGAGATGACTTAGTGGACTTCGGTCCGGATGAGTCGATTGGTCGGCCTTATGAGCGACGAATACCTTTGCATGGCCTTGATGGTGATGTTTTCCGTTCGTTGCTGTTCCGGTGGGAGTGTTTCCCGATGTTGTTCCAGATGACCCGATCGATGTTGTTCCGGCAGGTGTTTAGTGACCGACGATGTTTTTCGACAGGTAGTTTGGCCACGACACAACCACGTGAGATGGACCGACCTGAGCGACGACTTTGTCAATGTGGTGTTGAGCATGAGTACAGATATGTTACTACTGACACAGACGTGCAAACGTGTCTCACCGAACCCCATGATTAGTGTAGTCACATGTGGGATGCATTGCAGATTTGCCATAAAACCGTGTCTGCCCATGGTTGGTCCCTACAGGTGACCCAATGGATGGATTGATGGACTGATGTCCTTACTGGCTCTTTGAGGGTGATACTGACGGATTGCATTTATTATGGCCATGTTACACTAGTATGGTAGGTTTATTTCATATCTATGAGCATGCATATAGGCGACTGCGGAAGGGGGCACTTTGGGATCAGATCCTCTTCCTGTATTTTCCTAGGTAGTATGACTATTGTATTTGTTTTTTCCCGTACTCTGATGTAATCATACCTTTTTACAACTCTAATGTAATATGGTGCACCATTTGGATATGTTATGAGTAAAGCTCCTTTGCTTTTGGGGTTTAATCTCTCTGATGCTTCTTGTTTTAAAGTTTTAAATGTTCTGCCATTTTGGGACGTTACAACTTGATATCAGAGCGGTCGATTCTTGTGTCCTCATCTAAGGAAACCACCCTTACGAGTAGAATTGATAGATTTTGCATTTTGCACTTAATCATGCATGGATAAACCGATTAATTGTAATTGACGTTCCAGATGCCTATGAGACGCGTGAGACCTCCCCCACATGACCATAGCACCAGCGAGGAGACTGGGGGCACAGATTGGGTTGAGGAGCAGCGGATGGTTTATGACAGTGTCCGAAGATTGGGCATGCTTCTAGAGCCCTAGTTTGGCTGAGAGGAACCAGCAAGGACGGGGGCGGTGCATGACCTCTTTATGTGCCAGCATCCGCCCAATTTCAATGGCAGAGCTGACTCTGAGAGGCGCCGAGGACTATGTCTTTAAGATCTAGGAGATTTTTGGGGGTGATCGGGAGTCCCTCGAAGAGGATGGTGGGGATGGCCACCTATGTTCTGGCTGGTGATGCTTCCAGCTGGTGGAGGGCCACATCTGCTATGGTTTTGGCTGGTAGAGTTCATGTTAATTGGGCAGAGTTCCTGCGGGAATTCAATGAGCAGTATTTCCCAAAGCACGTCAGGGACGGGAAGAGAGAAGAGTTCATGGCCCTCGAGAAGGGAAGGACTACCCTTGCAGAGTACATCTGGAAGTTCAACGCCCTAGAGCGCAACTGCCCTGAGATCTATCTTACCTAGGAGCAGAGGGCGAGGAAGTTCATACGGGGTTTGTAGAAGCAGCTCCCACCCCGCGTACTCAACAGCTTGTCAAATACCTTGGCAGATGCAGTGGAATACATCCGAAAGCCACAGGGGAGTGCAGGTGGACGTGCAGCTGGCCACCCCACAGGGAATGTGAGCAAGAGGCCCCGAGTTGATGGAGGAGGTGCACGCCAGCAGGACGTGTGCAGATTTTACGGCAGATCCCACCCAGGGCGGGAGTGTTTTCGTCGTTCAGGAGTGTGTATGGGTTGTGATCAGCTCGGGCACTATGTTCAGGAGTGTACTAACCGGTAGGGCGAGCCGAGTAGGAGACCGGGCCAACAACAGCAAGGAGAAGAGGCAAACATTATGCTGCACCACAGGGTCAGGGCAGGAAAGTTGGATGGGTCATCACTATCCAAGTTGAGGATACGAGGGACTCCAACACAGTGGTGGTTGAAGGTACTCTTCTTGTTTCTAGATTAGTCGATAGAGTCTTTTTAGATTGCGGCGCCACACACTCCAATTCGGAGAAGTTTACTGGCGAGTTAGGTTGTACCACTGAGCTGCTGACTGATTATTTGGAAGTCAGTACGCCCATGGGTGAGGTGGGCACTGTGGGGAACTTCCTCCCTGGCACCACAATTGTTTCGGGCGCCCAAGATTTTTTGGTAGATCTGGTCTTGCTACCGATGGAGAACATCGACGTCATATTCGGGATGCACTCGCTATCACAGTACGACGTTCGGGTCTTTTACCGTAAGAAGAAGATCCTGATCCCAAAGGAGGGCTTGCCCGAAGTGTTGATGAGAGAAACAAAGAGCAGAGGAGGTTGACTTATTATGTCTTCAGTGAAGACATAGAAGCTGATACACTAGGGTTGTAGGGTGTTCGTGGATACGCTTGTAGTTCCGGATCCCTAGACGAGGAGGATGGAGGATATAGAGGTTGTGTAGGAATTTCTATATGTGTTTATAACAGATATTCTTGGTTTACTGCCGCACCGAGAGATCGAGTTCGGCATCGAGTTAGTGGCAAGCATGACTCCACAGTTGAAGGCACCATACCGGATACCGGATGGCACCTGTAGAGTTGGAAGAGCTGAAGTAGTCGAAGGAATTGATGGATTCCGGGTTCATATAACCGAGTGTCTCACCTTGGGGAGCACCTGTGTTTTTCATATTGTTGGAATTTGGGAAACCCGATTGATTGATGATTTGAGCTTGGGGCTCAATCGAATCCATACGGCGCATTAAGGCTGCCATGCGCGCCTCGATGGTTGTAGTGGTATCGACAACAAATGCGACACCCGATCTAGTCGAGTTTGCATTCGCGATCCTCGCTCCTATGCTAGATGATGCAGGTGGTTCCCTCACACTCTCCCATTGCATGGTTTTCTCAGCGAGGTCTTCTAGGAAAGCTCATGCCTCCCTTTCATCCTTTCCTAAGAACTCTCCTTGACACATGGACTCAAGGAGCGTTCAGGACAGGATGTGAAGACCCTCGTAAACAATCTGACACAGGCACCACAACTCGATGCCATGGTGAGGGCATGAGGATAGTAGCTCCTTGAACCTCTCTAAGTATGCATGGAATGATTCGGTCTCATGTTGATAGAACGAATTGATGTCGTTCCTCAATTTTTGAGTCTGATGATTTGGAAAGTACTTCTTGAGGAATGCAGATTGAAACTCATCCCAAGTCCTAAAGGCCTTCACCTGGTTGTTGTACAACCACTTCTTCGCATCAACCTTCAGTGAAAAGGGGACAAGCCTAAGATGGATGAAGTCTGTGCGAAGTTGTTGCAACTTGAACGTAGCACAGACCTCCTCAATTACCTGAGAAAAATATAGGGGTCACCCTTCCCAGTGAAGTGGGAGAGCATGGAAATAAACTGAGGCTTAACCTCAAAGTGGTTCCCATTTGCCTCTGGTAATACGATGCATGAGGGTAGAGCGGTACGACTCGGGTAGCATCGATCACGGAGAGGTATGGGAGCGACAACAGGAAAAATAGGTGGGTCTAGCAACTGCTCCTCCTTGTGGAAATTAGCAGCCATTGAACCCGAACTGTGTGCGATACGAGAGGAGGAAGGCGTTGAGAAATTGACTACTGAAGCAGGGTTGACGACACGCCTCGTCAAACGGCCGCTCTCGTCTCGTGCCCACACAAGCATGCACAAGGTGCACACACACAAACTGGAACTTTTTTTTAAAAATAAAAATAAAGAGTGTGCGTAGAGGAGAAGACGGAGGGACACAGAAGAGAGAGAAGACTCAGGAGAGAAGGGAAGAAGTCCTTATGCTACGACGAGTGGGTACAGGTAGAAGTACACAAGAAAACAAGGCTCAAAAAGTCCTACGGTCGCTATAGGTCCTTACAGCTAGACGACGCCTAACTCCGAGGTCACACGGCCTCAACACGTCTCACCTCCCTACGACGAGGACCACAAAGCCCAGCAAGTGAGTCAAGATCCGGAGATCTCGCCTCTCCTACTATCGACAGAGTGGGCGACGCCGATCAGGCCATGACGGTCGGGACCAGATCACTCTCCTAATGCGCCCGATATCCTTAGGGCCAATGTCTACTTGATTTTAAAATTAGGCTGTTGATTAGTGTGGTTTTTGGGGCGAAGGAAAGGGTGATGAAATCCCCTACCTTATCTTATATGGGACAACCCCTCCTTAGTAGCGTTTTGGAGTCCTAAATCTAGCAATCAACTCTCTAAACAAACACTCAACTCACACTTGTTGCAATGCAATTCCTACTAACTAATGCATGTTCATACGCAATGCATGAATGAGAGAAGGAAATGTGTACCTCACGCCAGCACTCAGCAACTGAAAGTAAAGCTAAAAGAAAAGACAAACTACGTGCCGAAGTCGAGAACATGATGCATGACCTAAACAAGAAACAATGCCTAATCTTTTGCTTTGGATTTTAAGGTCCAAGTTGCTTAAATGGAGATTTATTATTGATCTGGGAACAAACTATAAGTCAAAACATGCCAAATCGAGTCCCAAATCACTATATCAGATAATACACGGCCGCAAGTGCACGATCGCTTTGAAGCGGTGGCAAATACGGGTCGATCCACAAGGAGGTGTGTAGACTTTGGTTTATTCAAAGGCAAGTGGGAAAAGAGGGGAAGAAGTTGTGATTACACTAAACTAGACTAACTACACTAAACGAGTAAGCATCAAATAAGGAAAATGAAAGAGAGGGAAATTGAAAGGTGGAAATCAGAAATGGAAAACCCCTAAGGGAACGAGTGTGTGCACACATGTAAAAAAATGGTGAAGAATGCATTCTATAGGCACAAATGTAGGTAGTGTTTTAATGCATAGGAAGTGTCTAAAGGTTATGGCAAAACCTATCAATCCATTCACTAACCTAGTTGATTAACATTCATATACACAAGCTGGTTATTTCAGAACCTAAACAAGCAGGGGAGGTGTCTAAGATGTGTGGCAAAAACCCATCAAGTGTAGTATTCTACTCTAACAAGCAAGCATACATTCACATTTATCAACACAATCAAAATATAAAGCATTCATATCCATTCTTCAATGCATGTATGAACATCATCTCCACCCCCAAAGGGGGATGGATCTACTCACTACACATTACTCTAACAATTAAACTAAAGAAGAAAAGAAACATTCTAACTACTTTAGCCTAGAATCAAAGAAATAAAACTAAGCTAAGCATGCATAAAGAAACAACATAAGAACAAAACAATGGAAAAATTATTTTATTAGATGACTCACATTGAAGGTAACATTCTTCTCCACCTTGAGATTTTACTCCAAGGCTTAGTCCAAGTAGAGAGAATGCCACCAAGCAATGGGTAATTACAATAGAAGGTGAAGAGTTCTATTTATAGCCATAGGAAAAGGTAATCCAGGACAATCCCCAGTATGTTACTAAATGATTGGCATCATTTCATGCATATCTTTGTGTCTTATATCCTTTATCCTTCACCCCAAACAATGCTATGTAACAAGTTTTATGTTTAGTTTTCAGGAATAAGTAGGTTGAGAAGGAGAGGCTATAAATGGACCTAATAGCAAGGAAAATGACTGAGTTGAGAGACTCGAGGACTAAGATGCAAGGGAGAAGGACCTGAACGTAAGACCGAAGGACCAAAGAGCAAAACAGAAAACTCAACACCATCATGGGGAGTATTTTGGCAATTCGATTCGGGTCGGAACTCTAATAAACAAAGTATATGCATCAAAGACCGACAAAGAAATCCAGAAAAGCCCACAACAAATTCCAGCCGGATCCAGAGTTTATGGACCACCAATTGGCGGTCTGGGACCGCTAACTAGCGGTCCGGATCTCTTTGGATCCGCTAAGATTTCGCGTGCACATGTATTAGTGTTTGTTTAGGCTATTTTTGGTATTTGTTTAGTCCCATACCGGGGGATTGTCCCGGATTACCTTTTTCTATGGCTATAAATAGAACTCCTCCTCCTCCATTGTATTCTACCCATTGCTTGGTGGCATTCTCTCTACTTGGAGTACGCCTTGAAGCAAAACTCAAGGTGCAGAAGAATGATACCTTCAATGTGAGTCATTTTAATAAAATAATTGTTCTAGTTTCTTTTAATCTTGTTTTTTAATTTTTGCATGCTTGTTTAGTTTTACTTTCCTTTCCTTTTAGCTTCTTTAATATTTCTTATTTTCTTAGGATAATTTCATTTCAGTATAATGCTTCATTTTGTTAATGTAGTTAGTATAATGAGTAGTGAGTAGATCCATCCCCATTTGGGGGGTGGACAAATATGTGATATGATCATGTAGTGTATTAGGTGTATGTTATCTTAATCCCTTGAGCCTTATATGATTTCCATAACCATCTAATGAGATTTCACTCTTATCTTTGATATGCTAATGCTCTTGAATGAGTTTAGCTTATGCTTAGATTAGTGGACCTATTTTATGGGGATGATAATGTGAGGATATGGATGAAATTAATTAATATTGGAAACACAATTCGTAGTGTATGTACTCTTGTTGCCTTTACCTTGGTTAATGCCTTGTATGTTTTCATGATATTGGGTTATCTTATTTCATGTGGAGGCATAGTAGGGTCTAGTCTTTATACATGAGTTCATTTAGCTTCATTCCAATTATTGTCTTGTATGTTTTAATGATACGATCTTATCGTATTTAATGTGGAGGCAAAGTTGGATTTAGTTTTATGATTTCATGCACTACATATTGTGAGGAGCAGAATTGAATACACACACACACATCTTTATACTCACATTATTTCTCTACCCCCTATGGGTTTAGTTTTATTGCTCTCTTCCATTTTCTTTTTTCATTTTAATGTAGTTTAGTGTAACCAACCTTTCTCTCCTTTCTTTCCTACTCGCCTTCGCACAAACCAAAAGTTGACACATCTCCCTGTGGATCGACCCGTTTTTTCCACTGCTTCAACGCGGCCGTACACTTGCGGTTTAATTAAAACTATCAATCAAGTTTTTGGCGCCATTGCCGGGAGGTGCTCTGTCCAGACCTTGGTTTGGACGATTCGAGTGGTTTTCATTTTTCATTTTTAGTTTTGATTTGTTTCAGGGATCCTGGAGGTCAAGGGGAAGCGACTAGAGAAATTGGAGAGCGAAACACTCAACAGTGACCACCAATCAGCGGTCTGGGACCGCCAAATGGCGGCTTGGTGAGCGTCTTTAGTCTTCATTTTTGTTCTAGTAGTTTATGCTTTGATATTAGTTGTCTGGGAGCACAATCTTTCATGTTCTGACTTTTAGTTTGCTCCCAGATCATTATTTCAATCCCCTTTAATCAACTTGGACCATAAAACTCAAAGCAAAATATTAGACTTCTTGCTATCTAGGTCATGCATCATTTGTAGACCTTGCAGGCATTTGTCTTTTCTTTGCTTTACATTTTGTTGTTGATTGCACCCAAATCTCTCATTCATGCATGTTTCGATCATGCATTAGTTAGTAAGGTGCATCAGGACAAGAGTGAGTTGAGCGTTTGATTGAAGTGATTGATAGCTAGATTTAAGCTCAAAACGCTACTAAGGAGGGGTTGTCCCATAAAAGATAAGGTGGGGGATTTCATCACCCTTTCCTTGGACCCAAAAATCACTCTTAATCAAAGCCTTAATTCTAAAAGCAAGTAGACATTGGCCCTAAGGAATTCGGACGCACTAGGAGAGTAATCTAGTCGAGACCATCATGACCGGATCGGCGTCGCCTGCTTTGTCGATAGTAGGAGGTACTGGATCTCCAGATCTGGTATCACTTGTTGGGCATTGTGTTCTTCGTTGTAGGGAGGTGAGGCGTGTCGAGGCTAGTGACCTCGAAGTTAGACATTGTCTAGCCTAAGGACCTATTGCCTTACATTGTTTGAGTCGTGCTTGCTAGATTAGGCTTCTATCCTCACCCTTTACCCACGCTAGCTTTATGGATTCTTCCATTCTCCTCTGAGTCATCTTCTTCTCACCTACTTCTACGTTCTAGTCTCCTCCCCTTTACACTCTCTGGTAGCGTTTTAGGGTCGAGTCGAGCACTTTTTGCGAGCTTAGCCTCGTGGTTGTGAGAGTGGTTGACTCGAGAGTTTTTTTTGTTGAGATGGATGGTTACATGGGCGACCATCCATATCATTGTTGGGACCAGGACAATTCTCCCTGGTATTCCAGACCCATGCAACCTGGGGTGGCTCAGACTAACACCCCGTATGGTTGGGACAATCTTAATTGTGTGACTGAGTAATCTTCATATTGGGGTAGTATGAGAGAGGTACCGACTACAAGACCATCATCTAGTTACGTCGGATCATACACTGGTCATCAAATTGAGACATTGCGAGAAATTTTGGCCTCTTTCATGTGTGCGTTAGACGACATGAGTGCACCGGTGGCTTCAGTAGCCGTACCATGCGACTGTTGTGGGTTGAGTGGTCATGTTATCGGGGAATGTCCTTATGTTCCCCAGAGCCCGAGTATGAACATACCTTTTCCCAAAATGCTCAATATGACCATTACGCATCCGCGTACAACCCGGGAGGGATGGATTCGTGGGGAGACAATTCATATCCAAATTCTTATACTTCATTTTCACCCCAGTATCCTCCTCCTGAATACCCAGAATTCTACCAACACCCCACTTCAAATCATTGGACTCATTCTCAGCCCATCAACACCCAACCCCAAAAATTCCCAAGCTCTGACTTGGACATCATAGTTGACCACATACCTGATTCCTTGAAACAAACTTTCCTTACGTTCACGGAAACTACTCAACAGTCCATACAAAATATGGCACTGCAAGTGAGTCAAATGACGCAGCAATTACGTGAACGTGAGGAGAGTAACTTTTCTTGTCAACATGAGGATTCATCTTTTGATATCGAACCACCACCACATCCACAAATTCAAAGCACAATCTTTCAAAGTCAAACTTCTAGTCAATCTGAGGGACTTGGGGTTTCAATTCACGATCACTTAGTGGGGGTTTCGATTCAAATTGAGAATAACATGGACCAACTTCATTATGAGTCAGCACAAGATTGTGCTTTATCTTTTTGTCTTGTGGCCCTTGAGCCACATGATATTCATGTTGTGCCTATTAAGGACTCACCTCTAGTGGAGCAAGTGCTCCCTAGTACCCTCAATTTCAAACAACCTGATGAGAGTTTACCTCTCACTATTGTTCCTGGTCATCTTGGAAATGATGGAACATCAAACAACTACATTGCTAATGAGGGTGTTAGGATTTCCTTGGAGGATACCTTGGGTAAGAGAACCACTTTTTGTTCGCCTGGTGAGTCGGACATGCCTAACGAGGTTCTTGACCTCGTTCCGACCCACCAGCCTGTTGGTTGGAGAGTTTGGATTGACGATCATAACACAACAGGAGAAACTCTTCTTCCATTGCCCATTATTTCCCAAACTCTTAAGAGGTTCAAGCTCTTTCAGTTTGATCCTTTAAATGAGACACCTTTGCGTCCAATTCATGAACCTCTCATTTCATCTTGTGCTCTTTGTGAAGGGGGCCCACACATGAGTATTCTGGCCCCGCATGGTGTCATGTTCCTTTTCCAAGTGCACTGACCCACTTTTGAGGTTCCCATTTGATGTATTTTGACAAATCAAGATGGGAACCTATGTTTGTACATAGTTTTATTCAAAAAAAAGAAAAAAGAAAAAAAAGTACAATAAAAGACTCCTTCAGTGAGCATCGATTGTTGTGAGCTCCAACCCTTGTGTATTTGGGCCCCTTTTCTTTCACGTATTTTTGTCTCCCTTTTTAAGTATCTCACAGGTTTTGAGGGGAATTTGGGTTGTGTCCATCAACATAACCACGAACTTCCTTTTGCGCTTCACGTTGGTGAGATCTCCCGGTTTCATTGTATAATTCCATGTAGTATCTTGCTCGCATTCATTGAGAACAATGCATGAAGTAGGTGTGGGGGGTTGTTTTACGTGTGTACATAGTCGAGTCATTTCTTTTGATTTTGTTTTCTTTTGTTTTCATTGTTAGGGTCATGTTAGGGTGCTGCATTTAATATCGATATATCTGCTTGCCATGATCCTTGGGTGACTTGTCTTCTTTTGCTTGCCTAATGCTTCAAAATTTTCATATTTCTTTCAAAATCTTCATGTGTTTGCAAAGAAAATGTATTGTGGGTTTTGCGTGTGTTTAGCATGTGCAAAACCGTTGAGAGGCAAAGTAAAAAGAAAGCTCCCAAAATTGTCTTGAACTTGATGCATTAGGATATCTAGTACAGTGGCTTTAGGATTTATCTAGTCATGAGGATGCACCCCAGTTTTCCCTCGGGGGTGAGTAATCATAGGGTTTCAGTGCTCAAACATTTAAAGAAGTCCACCCTAAACCTAGTGAGTCAGTAATTCGTGTCTGTTAACTTAAGGAAGTTTGTTGTAGTCAAGGACCCTTTAAATCTTGTGAGACATTAAGTGTAAGGGTTTTGGTTCATGTGTAGATAAGAAATAAGTGAGTAGGTGTTCTCTCTTCTCGCACGGCTCCTATCACTCGGGAAAGTAGGTCTGAGGGGACTTTGTGCCTGGTACTTTCGAGTCATCTGCCTTGGGATGCGCCGACCGAACTCTCGTTACACGGGTGGTAGGGATTGCCCTATGTGGAGATTTGGGGAAAGGTGTACGTGATAGTGTAAGTCCTCATGGGCAATGATACACGAAACCTGACCCTGGGAGAATAAAGCTCGAACTATTAAAAAGAAAAGAAAAAAAGAGAAAAAAATGGTAATGCAAATAAGAACCTTAATGGACTTTACACTTTGTATCACTTGAGGATGTTGAGGTTGTCCATGTCTTTCACTTAATTCCTTATTTAACTTGCATGAATGGTTCATTAGGCTAGGTGTGTGGACTAAATACCTATATAGAGTCGGCCCATAGGATTGTTGTCCAATGATCGACAAAAATGAGTCCATCGAGTCGTGTTGCTAGGTTGAATAATGCATCTATGTTAGGATTTTATGGGTATATCCGCTGAAAACCCCCAGGAGACAACACTCCTCCTCCTTGGAGACAAGGAGGTTTAACGGCTTGTTGCACATGCTAACTGCAACCGTGATTCCTACGAAAGTAAGATATGATTTCCTTGTTTAACGAATGATTTTTCCTTTCTTTCATTTTTCTCTTTCTTTGTTTTGCTCGGGACTAGCAAAAGTTAGGTGTGGGGGTATTTGATTGACATCATTTCATGCATTCATTTGTGTCTTATATCTATTATCTTGAACCTAAACAATGCTACGTAATGAGTTTTATGTTTGAGTTTTAGGAATAAACAAGATTGAGGAGAGGAGGCATAAAAGACCTAAAAGTAAGAAAAAGGACTGAGTTGTGAGACTTGGAGACTAAGATGTAAGGGAGAATGACCTGAATGTAACCCCAAATGACCAATGAGCAAATGAAGAAACTCCACACCATCATGATGAGTATTTTGGCAATTAGATTAGGGCTGACACTCCAAAAAACAATTTGAGTGCACCCCATGTGAAGAATTGAAGAAATAAAGAACATATCCGAAAATAGGTAGGATCCGGGAAAAAGTGACCGCCAATTATCGGTCCAAGACCGCCAATTAGCGGTTCGTTTGCCTCTGAATCTGACCCAGTTTCTCTAGGACATGGGTTATGAGTTTATGTGTATTCTGGGAAGGTTTTATTAGTCCAACATCAGGGGATTGTCCCCGATTATCTTTTTCTATGGCTATAAATAGAACTCATCCTCCTCTTTTTTATTCACCCATTGCTTGGTGGCATTCTCTCTACTTGGAGTAAGCCTTGGAGCAAAAACTCAAGGTGGAGAAAAATGCTACTAGTAATGTGAGTCATTTAATAAAGTAATTTTTCATTGTTTTGTTCTCATGTTGTTTCTTTTTTATGCATGCTTAGCTTAGTCTTATTTCTTTGATCTTAGGCTAAGTTAGTTAGAATGTATCCTTTCTTCTTTAGTTTAATTGCTAGAATAATGTGTAGTGAGTAGATCTATCCCTTTGGGGGGGAGATGTTGTTCATATATTTTATGAAGTTTGGATGTTTGATGAATTTTTGATTGTGTAGACTTGCATTTTTTTTATTGGGGCTATTTTAATCATCTACATGTTGGGGAATTTTGATGAGTTTTGCCATAAGATTTAGATACTTCCATGCTTAGTTTTCTCATGTTTATTGACTGAAATTTCCTGTTGAATATGCTACATGTTAGTTATGTGTTTGTATTTGTGTTTGCTTGATTGATTGAAGAAACTTTGTTTTGATGGGTTTTGCAATAACATTTAGACACCTCACATGCTTACCTTTGTTCTTCACATGAGTTTATAGTTTTTGATGAGTCTTGCCATATCTATAGACACTTCTCATGCTGAGCCTAATCATATGTTAATCAAGTAGTAATTGTCGATACGTTGTGTGAATGGGTTGATAGGTTTTGCCACATCTTTAGACACTTCCTATGCATGAAGACACACACATACATGCTTACATGCATCTTTAATCACTTATTTCACTTCATATGTGCACACACTTCACCCCTTAGAGGGTTCTCTTTCTGATTTCCAATCTTTCTTGCTTTTTTCGCATTTCGTACTTATTAGTTTAGTGTAGTTTAGTTTTAGCGTAATCACATCTTTTCTCCCTTTATTCGCCATCTGATTTCGGTCATACCAGAGGATGTTCACCTCCATGCGGACGACCCGTACTTGCCCTGTCTTCACCGACTGCTGTGAACTTGCGGTCTAAATTTAAAACGACCAAACATCATATCATAACAATTTAACTTTGAACTTGCCGGAAGTATGTCAGAGTTCCGACAACCTTTCCGGATATTTACTGGATTTATTAAATTACAAAATAATATTTTAAATTACATTGCAATTCATATGCTGAATTACAATGTTATAAAATAATGTAATTTGATTTACATGAAATGTGTTTCCTTGGAATGTAATCAGATTACATGGAATTGGATTCTATGAATCTAAATACGGCGGACCAAACATGGCCTTAGAATAAGAGTTCGAACCTCACAAAATTGTACTTAAAATAACTGCTCTAACATCCATTCTGAATTTCAGGCAACTCACAAAAAACCGTAGTTCGGGAATTCCTTCACTTCTTACAAACAAACCAATCAGACCCTCATCAGTCCCTAATTCCAACCCGAACCAAAAATAAAACAAAATAATAATAACAATACCATCATCATCTTGGCTCCGATCCGCCGTCGGTGGTGGCATGAGCAGGGGTGGATCCTCCTCATCATCATCCAACACCACCTCCCTCTCCCTCTGTCTCCGCCCATTCTTGACTAGCATACCTCGAGAAAACAAATAGATCCCTCGGGAAGTCATGGGGGAGGCCGAAGGAGGTCCGTATGGGGGGATCAAGGGGCTAGTAGGGGGTAGGGGGAAGCACGGACGGAGGCGTGGAGGGAGAGAAGGGAGTCCCACTAGGCCCAGCACTGATGTGGGGAGCGAGAGAGGGAGTCAACGACGATGGACCACTTCTGGTGGGAGGAGAGGGAGAGGTTTGTGGGTTCCTCTTCCACCACGAACACTTGGCTCGCTAGGCTTAGGAACTCCACTAGGCTTTGCCGGCTCATTCTTGCTAGAGGGTTTTGGGAGGTTAAGGAGGGGTGTGTGTTTTTTTGGTGCTCAGTCTCTCTTTCTCTCTCTCACTCCAAAAGTGATGTTAATTGGGTATGTTCAACACGTAACCAAAGTAACAAGATGTTACGGGTCATTTTACGTGCAAAAACGTGTTACAAAATATTTTAGGGTTTTTTTTCTATTCTACCACTTAGAAATCATTGATTTGCTAAAATGTCATCCAGTTACGACTATTTGCTTAGGAACAACTACAACAAGTTCTTAACCTTCGAATTGTCATTATGATTTTTTGTCACTCTATTAGTCTTGTGTTTAATCGTTTTAAATACCACAAGTGCACAACCGCGTTGAAGCGGTGGCAAGTACGGGTCGATCCTCAGGGAGGTGAGTAACCTCTGGTTTTTCAGAAATCAAGTGGCAACAAAAAGGGAGAAGAGTTTGTCTATGCTAATCTACACTACACTAAACTAGTAAGAAGAAAAATGCAAAGTAAAGCAACTAACGATTACTTCGAATCAAAACTAAAAGAATGTAAAACTAAGCTGGAATCAAGAAGAGAAAGACCCCTAGGGGTGGAGTGTGTGCACACATGTAAAAAGATGGTGAAGAATGCATTCTATAGGCACAAATGTAGGTAGTGTTTTCATGCATAGGAAGTGTCTAAAGGATATGGCAAAACCTATCAATCCAATCACTAACCTAGTTGATTAACATTCATATACACAAGCTGGTTATTTCAGAACCTAAACAAGCATGGGAGGTGTCTAACATATGTGGCAAAACCCATCAAGTGTAGTATTCTACTCTAACAAGCAAGCATATATTTACATTTATCAACACAATCAAAATATAAAGCATTCATATCCATTCTTTAATGCATGTATAAACATCATCTCCACCCCCAAAGGGGGATGGATCTACTCACTACAGATTATTCTAACAATTAAACTAAAGAAGAAAGGAAACATTCTAACTACTTTAGCCTAGAATCAAAGAAACAAAACTAAGCTATGCATAAAGAAATAACATAAGAACAAAACAATGGAAAATTTATTTTATTAAATGACTAACATCACTAGCAGCATTCTTCTCCACCTTGAGATTTTGCTCCAAGACTTACTCCAAGTAGAGAGAATGTCACCAAGCAATGGTTGAATACAATAGAAGGTGAAGAGTTCTATTTATAGTCATAGAAAAAGGTAATCCAGGACAATCCCCCAGTGTGGGACTAAACAAATATCAGAAATAGACTAAATACACACTAATACACGTCCCACAGAAAGCTTAGCGGATCTAGAGCAAAAAACCCCACCAATTAGCGGTCTTGGACCACCAATTGGCGGTCTATATGGTTCGGATCACGTTGGATTTTCTTCTGGGCTTTTTTGGATGGATTTGCTTGTCTTTGATGCATCTACTTCACTTGTTGGAGCTCCGACCTGAATAGAATTGCCAAAATACTCCACATGATGGTGTGAAGTATTCTTGTTTCCTCATTGGTACTTCGATCTTACATTCAGGTCTTTCAATCTTGCATCTCAGTCCTTGAGTCTCTCAACTCAGTCTTTTTTCATGCGTTTAGGTCCTTTTATGCCTCTTCTCTTCAAACCTATTTATTTCTGAAATTCAAACATAAAACTCGTCACGTAGCTTTGTTTAGGTGAAAGATAATGGATATAAGATACAAATATAAGCATGAAATGATGTCAATCATCTTGTCACGTTACTTCCCGTTATTGTAGTGTACGTGACATGATTTAGTTGGTAGAGAACTCAAAGTTAGCTTAACCCATTTAACAAAAACATACGTGTTAATTAACCCTTTGATTAAGCCCTAAACCTAATCCCCGAAATCCAAACTCATCCCTCCTAACCCCAATCCGACCTCATCCCTCTTATTTTATCCCAAATCAGAAACTCTAACCCTCAGGAAATCCCTAAATCAGCGTCAACCTAAATACAAGAAGAAATGAACTTATTGAAGCATCTTGGACATGTTTGTCATCCTTAAGGACCCATTTGCAATTTAGGAAGGACCTAGATGAAAGCTGGAGGACCTTGAGCATAAGAAAAACATTTCTGGTGCAAAAAATCCTCGTTATCATGATCTTGAGAAGTATTTGGGAAATTAAGACCAAAGGGTTCGAACCAGCGGACTTTGAGTGCACCCCACGTGTGAAATGAACTTAAGCTGTTGAAGAAAATTAGGGCAGAGCAGAGACAAACAATCCGCCAGTGGTGGATTGTACTCTGTCAATGGGGCAGATTGTAATCTTCCAATGGAGGATCAATTTGCTCCAAATGCGCCCAATTTCTCCCATGACTTGATCTTAGTTATTTGGGTGCACCAGACTAGAGAGAAAGCGATTACAACCGTCAGATTGCTTTTAGATTCATCTACACCACTCTTTCTTTTATAAATAGCAATGCTTCTCCTACCTTTCTCCTTCCAAATAGCAATACACCATTAGAATAGCTTAGGTTTTACCTAATTTGGGAAGTAGAGAAAGGTGAGATTTGAAGTTTGTAATGTTACTCTTTTTCTAATCTAAAGGTAGATTTGAAATTCTCTTGTCATTAGCTTTCTTTCTATCCAATTAGTTTTTGATTTTGTTGGTTAGTTTTCTAGTTAGTGTTTTATACCATGTTCAGTTTTAATCTCTTGCTTTCCATGTTTGTTATTATGATTAGTGAGTAGATCCACCCCATGTGGGGTAGAGGTGATGTAGATTATGTGATTGTTAGTGATGAGTTCTTCTTATCTTGTATCATTTCATATGCTTAATGTAGACCTATGAATGTAACTTGCTAAAACTTGTATTAGATGGGATAATGGCAACACTAGGTGCTTGTCTCATGCTAGATCTAAAGTTTACATTGTTGCTTGTAAATGATCATCTTGTTATGGTAAATGGCTTGTTGGATGTTTGATTAGTAGAGAATGCATGAATGTATTGAGTTGTACGAATGATTAATTGATGTCTTAATGTCCACACTAGGTACTTAGTTCATTCTTCAGAACCCAAAGTGCATCTTAACTTCATGTCTAACTATATTAGTCATGTATGCATGTAAATGTAGTTGATGTTAATTAAACTCCACACTAGTTTCTAGTTAATTTCACTTACTTTACACACTTTTGTCTCATGTAATCACAACAACACTCACAACTTACTTTTCCTCTCCTTCTTACTCGAGTATGGTGGTCACAACAACACTCACAACTCCTTGAGGTTCGACCCGTATTTACCACATCTTCACCGACGTCATGCACTTGCAGTTATTAAAACGATTGATCTAGTTTTTAACTCCTTATTCTCGAAAATAAAAAAATTAAAAAAAATACAAATAAGAACCTTAATGGACTTTTCACAATGTATCACTTGAGAATGTTAAGGTTGCCAATGTCTTTCACTTAAGCCCTTAATTAACTTGCACAAAATGGTTTCCTAGGCTAGGTGTATGGACATGATACATATATAGAGTCGGCCCGAAGGATTATTGTGTCCAATGATCACCAAAACTAGGTCCTTCAAGTAATGTTGATACGTTGAATAATGCATCAATGTTCGGATTTTGTGGGTATATCCGCTGAAAACCCTCAGGAGACACCACTTTTCTCCTCCTTGGCGACAAGGAAGTTTAACAGCTTATTGCACGTGCTAAATGCAACCGTGATTCCTACGAAAGTGAGTTAGGATTTCTTTTTTTCATATTTTTTCATTTCTTTCATATTTTCTCTTTCTTTGTTTTGCACGGGACTAGCAAAAGATAAGTGTGGGGGTATTTGATTAGTAGGATATCACACATGACATTCATGTTATATATCTTTTATTTTACCCCAATTTTGTGCTACTCGAGTGTTTGTCTGAAATGTTTCAGATTTTAGGTAATAAAGACGAGAAATGAGGAGAAAATGACCTAAATACAAGAAGAAATAACCTTATTGAAGCATCTTGGACGTGTTTGTCATCCTCAAGGACCCATCTACAATTCAGGAAGTACCTAGATGAAACCCGAAGGGACCTGAGCATAAGGAAAACATTTCTAGTGCAAAACGCCCTCATTATCATGATCTTGAGAAGTATTTGTGGAATTAAGACCAAACGGGCACCCCACGTGTGAAATGACTAACTTAAGCTGTTGAAGAAAATTACGACAGAGAAGAGACAAACAATCCGCCTGTGGCATGTTTGTGTCATTTCCATGTGCTTTATGTAAAGTGTATTATGGGGTCCTATGTTTGTGTCATTCCATGTGCTTTATGTTAGATGTAAAACTTGTAGCATGTTAATCTTGTTTTAGATGAAATAATGGTCACACTAGGTGATTGTTTCATGTTGTACCTATTTTTGACATGTTGCTTGTGATCGGTTTTATTTGACGATAGAATTGACTTGAAATTAATGGTTGCTTGATTGAGTATGTTACTTGAATGAAATAAGGTTATGCTTAGGATTGATTGATGCTTTAATGGTCACGCTAGGTGTTTATTGCATACTTGAGAATCCATAAAATTGGTCTTAACTTCATGTTAACCTATCATAGTCGTGTATACCATGTAACTGTATGTGTTTCATACTTAGATTTCACACTAGCTCTACTTGTAAACACACTCTTACACACATGCTTAATGGTTGGATACCCCCACGCACACACCTCACTATTGCACCTCCACTCCAAGGGGTTTAGTTAGATTGTTTTCTTCTATCTTAGTTTAGTTTAGTTATCATAACCTAAATCTCTCCATCTATTTCTTTTCTCACTCGAGTATGGTAATAACAATAACACACACAACTCCTTGTGGTACCACCCGTATTTGTCGCGTCTTCATCGGCGTCGTGCACTTACAGTAAATTAAAATGATCAATCATCTCTCATCTCGTTGTCTACAATGCGGCCCAGAAGATGGTGTGTAACATCCTCAAACAACGTAAATTTAAACTTTTTAAAACATACAATCAACCCGATGGTATTACTCAAGATACAAAGAAACTGGTGCACCAACATATTATATATATTATATATATCCGAGTATTCCAAAAGTGTGATTACATCAAAAGGGCTATACAAAAATACAAGTAATCACTTTGACCTCAAAATGAGAGAAAGCAGAATCTGATAGCAGCACTCCTCTCATCGGTCCCCACCCCCTAACGTCGATCACGGCCTGAAAGGTAAACATGCAACAATGTCTGAGTTTCCAGAAGGAAACCCCGTATGTCAAACCCCTAACACATATATGAAACTGAAAGGACATCTAGCATGCAATTCTAACCACAAAGAAAAGCATAAACACCAGGCTGGGCTTCAGGGCTTTTTCACCCAACCATGGCAAACACTCAACGTTGCTAAACTAGGCTCCAGGTCTTTTTCACCTAACCACAGCTACCACAACAACCCAGGGCTCCAGGGCTCTTTCACCCAACCCAAATGCTCTAAGGGTTCCAGGGCTTTTTCACCCAACCCCTATCACGAGGTCCTTGCTCAGACTCCAGGGCTCTTTTACCCAATCCAAACGTACTACATGGCTCCAGGACTTTTTCACCCAACACCATACGGACTAGCTAGGGTCCAGGGCTTTTCACCTAATTAACCAGAGCTTCACACAAACCATTACGGGGCTCCAAGGTTTTTTCACCCAACCCTCGTAACACCAGTGCTCACCAAGCACACCTGCCGGAAGAACAACGACACCACAATTCACCTCACAAGGTCATCCACAACAAACACACATCACATGTGCAAAACTGAGCAAGAACGGTCGAATCAAAGTCAGGGACCGGTCGACCGATTAGAAGGTCACCTCCTAGGTTCAACTAACCAAACGACCAAACGGTCGAACCAACCACCTCAGGCGGTCGACCGTTAAAAGGGTCTATGCCACAACACCAAGAATATACAAGTCCCAATGGTCGAACGGCAGAGGGGGCATGGTCGACCTAAAACATCTAGGGACTCCTACCATCTCACCAAGCCGCACCGGTTGAACGAGGTTTAAGTTAGCATAAGTCATTGGTCGAACGAGATCAACAAGCGGTCGACCGTTTAGATGGTCTAGGCTCCAACCGACTTAGCTACATGTACGATCGGTCGAACAGGTTAACGGGCGGTCGACCGTTTAGATGGTCAACACCTCCAGCCGACATACAACAGTGCACTCGATCGAACGACAAAGAGGCCCCGTTCGACCGAACACTACCAGGGCTTGCCTCTATCACAACACCGGTCGACCGCACAAAGGTATCGTTCGATCGGTGTGAGGCAAAAATCCGAAATCTCACTAGAAATGGTCGACCGTTGCACCGACCGGTCGACCGTTCCAACAGACAATTCTGCTGCACGTCTACCTGCGACGAGTCTTTCGGCCTACCGTCGACTTCCCAAATACTCACACAACATAAGTGAGCTACAACTACAAGTTTGACATACCGTGAAGGTTTGAAGAAACCTTTCAAGAACCTCGACGGTGCTTCCACGAGCACGTCTCTCCAAACCCATTTTCTGAAGAACTTCTCTCCCGATCGAAGATCACACCTCCCCGTCGATCCACGGAAACCTCTTTGCCTTCGTCAAAATCCCTCACCAACCACAACAATTGAGAGATAAACTGATTTGAGAGAGAGAAAATGAAATTAAAATGAGATGAGTTGGCTTGAGAACCGAGTCACCTCGCAACACGACAACCACCCTTCGATCACCTCTTCTCGCTGGAGATCGCCGGAGCAACGGACTGAAGGGAAGAGATGAGCTGAGAGAAAGATAAAAAGATAGAGAGACGAGTGAGAGTGTGAGAGAGTGGGAGTGAGAGTTAGTTTCTTTTATACTTACCTTTCACCAACCACCAATCACCAATCTCCAATCTCCACCACAACCCCTCCCTAAACCTCATTAGCAACCACTAAACCTGATTAGCCATAAACCAATGATTAGGTTTTAACATGGTGTGCGATGAAGAAAGAGTACGTTTTCCCTCTCCTTCTTCGATTCATTTAATTTTTGTTTGGTTGTTTGGTCGTTATGGTGTGTTGCTATGTTTTGTCGTTATGTTTTCATGTCACATGTGTTATTAGCTATGTTAGTATGCATTATTGTATGTTGCATGTGTTAAGGTTGATTGTTTCATGTGTTAGGGCTGCTCTGTTAGTATGATATAATCATCGACATATGTTTGTGTTGAGAAAATGAAAGGTTTCTGAGTGTTTGATTGAACATATCTTTGGTGCCTATGGTGCAGCACTGGTCCTCCTAACCATTACACCTTCAGAATATTTAGGGGTAGCAAATGGGTTAATAGGAAGGGGAAAGAGGTTCCAGTTAAATTTGTGGAGGTTGCCAACTTTCTTATGGTGGAGAAATTCAATTATCAGATGCTTAGGGTGTTAATTGCTGCCCAAATGAACTGTGGTTTAGGGGACAAACTATTGTTTAAGTTAAAGATCCCCACTAAGTCAAGAACTCAATTTGGAGCATTACGTTCTAATCAGGAATTGGTTGAGGCTATAAGGATTTCAAAACCCCAGAAGGAGAACCATGTGTATGTATCACTAAATGAAGATGTTGCAACCCCCTTACGACCTAGGCAACAAGATAACCCTCTAGTACCACTTACTACTATTTACCCCCAACCATCTGACCTCCCACCTTCTAGCCCTCCTAAATCTTCAGCCCCTATGGATAAGAGAAGGCCATCCAAGAAGGTGATTGTGAAGAAAATAAAAAAAGAAAAATGAGAAGCCTCGTAGTACACCTATTGTACGTTGTGTTCCTATGTTTGAACCAGGATAGAATGAGGCAATTAGGATAGACACAAGAAATGACAGCATTCGTATTGGTAGCCCAGTAACTAAGAAGTAGTAGAGATCACATGACTGCACCACTAAGGAGGGGGAAAATACCACCTAGAAGACCAGATATTTATACCAAGAGGGATGATATGAGTGAGGGAGTCCAAACGGATGAGGACCTTCATTACTCATTGGGATCAGATGAGGAGTACAACAATGAGGCTGAAGTAGACACTAGTGATGAGGAGTTCCCTGAGGAGGAATTTGATGATGAGGACCTTAATGCAACCATTAAGTCAAATGGTCCAACCACCATAGATGTAGATATATTAAATCCAAGTTGTATATTGGGTAGAATTTCCCAAATGTAGAGGTCTTCAAGTTTGCCCTCAGACAGTACTCCGTCTTTAATGAGAGTGTTGTTAAGATTTGGAAAAGTGATCACAAGAGGGTTATAGCTAAGTGTAGAGATAGCACCTGTCATTGGAGGATTCATGCATCCAAGCTCCAGCAAGGTGTTGTATTCCAAATCAAAAGTATGCAGGAGGATCATACATACATCCTCTAGTGTTAATAAGGTTTCATCACCTATGACCTCTAAGAAATGGATTGCCCAATTATGCTACAACTAGTTAGGAAAAGATGAAAATCTTAAAGTTGTTCACATAAGGAATAAGTTGGCAGACGCACCCTACCACCTAGATCTCCGATACCACAGAGTGTGGAGAGGTAGAGAGATTGATTTGACAAAAATTCATAGTAGTCATGAATCCCAATTTGAGTTGCTGTCAGACTTTATGTCAAAATTGAATAGGATAAATTTGGGTTCTATAATCAGACTTGATATTGAAGAAGACAAATTCAACAAACTTTTTGTTTGCTTTCAAGCATGCAAGGATGGGTTCCTTCAGGGGTGTAGACCATTCATAGGATTGGATGCATACCTCCTCAAATCCAAGTTTATGGGGGTTTGTTTAGATACAATTAGTATGGATGGGAACAATGGGATTCTCCCACTTGCATTTGGTGTTACCAAGATTGAAAATGAAGCGAATTGGGACTGGTTCCTGGGTTGGTTGAAGGACTCAATTGGGGAGGTACATGGATTAATGCTTCTGAGTGACAGATGCAAGAGTTTAGAAGTGGCAGTTGGGAAGCAGTTTAGTGGAGCAGAACATAGGACTTGCATGAGACATTTGTATAAGAATTTCATAAGACAATTTGGGGGTGACCACATGATAAATCTCATAGGAGGGGTGACTAGAGCTTATACAGTGGAGGATTATAGTAGATTGATGGGAGAAATACAACTAGCCAACAAAGAAACATATGACTAGATGAAAAATGTAAAAGTTAAGGAGAAGTGTTGGTCAAGATGTCAACTTGGTGTTATAGCCATGTGTGATAGTATTACCAACAACATTTCAGAGTGCTTTAATTTGACTATTGAATTTCTGATCCTAGACACAGACTATCATTGATGTTTGTTGATTCTATAAGACAAAAATTAATGAAACTTTTCTATGTCAGACAAAAGAAATCCAGTGGTTGGGATGACATACTAGTGTCATTTTCAAGGCAAAGGTTAACAAAATGAAGTAGAGGACTTTGTGGTTATGTGGTGTACATATCAAATGATCACAAGGCAGAGGTACATAAAGGGAATGTGTGTTCTAAAAGTAATTTTTTATATGTCTTTTATTATGAATTGAATGTATAAACATTTTATTCCTTGATTATTGTACTCGTCTTTAAGAAGTGTTAAGAAAGAGGTTTTGGTCTTTAACCGTAGAGCTCTAAAAGATAATAGTTTACATAAATCAAAAGTAATTCACAATCATGGTGATTAACATGGAACAATAATCACCGAGATAAGATTGTCATGTTGGTTAAATGATATTGTAGTTCTACAAGTATTTTAACAGCATGAGTGTATGAAATAGAAAATGTTTCTTTCATATTGAATTGACCTAACAAATGAAGCATTATGGAATTGTGTTTGTGTCATTAATGTTTAATTATGTCTTGAATCCTAAGATATGAAACTTATATCTTTTCACATGAGAATTGTATGATTTGATTATTATCAAAAACTATCATTAAGTATAGTGATAAAGATACTAGTTGGTTATACATAACTTGTGCTGAAAAAAATAATATGTCAAAAGATTATCATTGTCCTTCTTAACTTGAGTAATGATATGGACGTGCCCTTGATAAAAGCAAAGTTATAATGTGCACAATGTGACTTATGTAGAGCTACATATTGATAATTATCTTAAGAGATCAAGAAAAAAATACAAAGATGATACATTCCTACTTTGTATAATATTCATAATATCATGATGCAAGAGATAGACACAAGTGATATATTACATATCACTAAATGGATCGTCTTTTGTTCGAGTTAACAAAAACATCTTTGTTATTTGGGTAACTATAATGTGTAGCTAGATACCGCTTATAGTTTGTGATATAAAATGTTTTATATCATTATCAACATAACTTAGATCCCCTTATATGTCACACCACAAAACTAGAAAACAAGAAATATAATTTTGTGTTTTTATATGATGTATTGAATTTCATATGTATGAAATGAAATGCATGTGGTAAAATAACAAAATTATTATGTCGTGTTAACAACATAGTTAGAATAAATAAATTTGTATGAAGTGTATGATGTGTTAACGACATTATGATATATGAATTTCACATGATGTTTTGAAATTATATATGATAATATATTATATAATATAATGTGATTCGCGACATTATAATATATGAATTCGCTAAAAACCCCAAAGATCGAATTTTGTTGGATTTAATCCAATTTGGTCAAAGATGGTTATAGGATGATGATGTGACAAAAAAAACAACAGATCATGTGCAAAGTAGTTTGCACATGATGTAGTTTAGAGGAGAAATAAACAAAAGATCATGTCCAAAGTGGTTTGCACATGATGTGATTTAGTGGAGAGGTGAACAATGGATCACGTGTAAGTTGTTTGCACTTGATGTATGTTAGAGAAAATCCTATAAATAGGTCAATCATCTCTTCATTGTTAAGATTAATGCAAAAAAATTCTCATCTCCTTTTCTCCATCATTCCATTCGAAAATTATCTTAGTTAATTGCTGGAGATTAAATTCTTGGAGCAAAATGGATTATTGGCTAGATTCTAACCTAGCATTATAGATAGATTGACTAGCTTCAATCTCTCTTATCTTGTTTAGATTTTGGTGAACACTTGGAGGATTTCCGAAACGATCCAAGAGCGACACGATTCTGGAAATTAAAAGGATTTGACAATCCTTTAGGTATGATCAACTTATGTATTTCAATATTAATTAGTATACAAAATATATATTGAAATACAATGAGGAAGTTGTAATATATTGAAATACAAAATATATTATTGAAAAATATGAAAAATGATATTGCTTGCATGTATACACATAAGCATGAGGCGAAATCCAATTACACAGTCCAACAAGGAGATGTATTGTTGAACTGGACGTGGGCAATTGCACGTTAATAAAAAGTGGCAATTGGTGGGGCTACCTTGCAATCATGCAACTGCATTTTTTAGTACAATTAGGGGGGTTGTTTGGGAGATTTATGTTCACCATTGTTATTATACAGAAACCTATGGAAAAGCCTATGGTGGCAGTATAGCACCACTACCTGACAATGCACAGTGGAAGTGTGAGCAAGAAAACATCAAATGTTATCCTCCTGATCTAGTGAGACCTCGAGAAAGACCTAGGAACAAGAGGATTAAACCTTTTGATGAGCCTAACAGAGGGACAATGACCCACAAGTGCAAGACTTACAAACAGTTTGACCATCAAGCTAGGACTTGCAAGGAGAATATCACAGCCAGCCAACAGTCTACACAAAGGTAAATGCATATGCATATTTTTTCGTTATTTTGGTTAGTAACAATAAGATAAATTTTCTTTTTGGAATTTAAATTAGCAAAAAGAAAGAAGCAACACAGCAAGAAAGAAGAACAACAAGAGAAGATAGGACTGCCGTCTACTTTACAGTTTCAAGTTTTAAGTTGTCATAAAATACTAAACTACTTGTCAAATGCACATAACTACACATTACTAGCACTTAACTGAAAACGTTTGTAGTGAACATTCTGTATAGATGAAACATATAATATCATTAGTATTTGGTCAATTTCGTAGGTTACAAATTACAGCATGTACTAATGTCATAGTCTTATGACTATAATAACACTTCATGTTACACCTATATTATTCTGCTTCTGTGTACCCAAGTAGAGATGATAAACATTATCATCTCTGTCACGTCAAGTTTGTCGATCTTCTTAGAACAGGTAGCAGTTTTCAAAAGGCAGCCAGATGTGGTTGAATGAAACGCAAATAAACCTTACCCATCTAAATAACACACAAATAAAGAGGCAAAACAAGTTGGGAAGCCCAGCATAAGATGACAAACTATGAACAAAACCATCACAAATTCGTGATTATACAACGACGAGGGAAAGTATAATTTCCTCTACTTCCACTTGCCACAAAGCAATGCAATACTATAGTATGCAATACTATAGTATGCAATGCTATACTATACACACAACTTTCAAATAAATAGGATAAATAGAAACAATTAGGAAATACCCAAAAGGACTGACCATTCGTATAGAATTCCGTCTCGACTATATGTGACGCAAAGGCCATTCTGCTCCAGCTTGTCGCAAATACATCATCTCGGAACTACCTCAGAAAAAAGAATGGGAGCCGAGTTATTAACATGAACAGAAGCTACCGACGACACAGCTTTAAATTTCATTCGTGATTCCGTGCCATTCGGTCCATCTCTAGTACCAAACACATCATGAAGAAGCCTGGGAGGTGTTAGCTCGGACACATTGAGTATCACTTTGTTGGATAGCATCTCTAAAACCAAGGGCATCGCAGGGCGCCTATTGGCCGTCTCCTGAGTGCAGAAGAGAGCTATCTTGATATATTTGATGACTTCGTCTTCAGAATATTCTCCAAGACTTGGATCTACTAAATTGATCAACTTCCGTTCCTCGTATAGCTGCCAAGCCTGAGAAAGAGAAAGGTTTCTAAGTGGAAACTAATAAACAGATGACGATTATTTTACCATCAACATAATGGTGTTCACAGTCGTATATGTGTGGCTACTGGCCTATAGTAAACAAGATAGTAATAGAAACGAAAAATTTAATGTTTGTGAGAACATTCCTGCTCCAGGAGAAGCTTCTCCGTACCCATGAAACCAGACCTTGAAATGCTTCTTCCACTAACTATTTCAAGTATCAACACTCCAAAACTGTATATGTCGGCCTTCTTAGTTAGTCTTCCTCCTGATGCATATTCGGGTGCCAAATAGCCCCTGAGACAACAAGGATTATACACATTATACCATGAATACATTTTTTTTATTCATACATTTACAAAATTTTAATGAAATAAACAGAAACCTTAACAGGGTTTAAAAGGTTGATTTATGATAGATTGATAGTTGATATCTAATGACCAACCAGACTACCAGAGTGAACAAAGAAACGTATACTATTCAACTACAAACCATGAAGAACAGTGACACTCTTTCACTGAAAATCAATGATCTTGAAAAACGTACTAAGATATTCCTCTGTACCATCCTTATTCCAAACAAACATAAATAAATAGTATAGAAAATTTCCACCACTATTGTTGCAACGAATGAAAAGATTATAAGAAAAGCATACTCACGTAGTACCAGCTACCCTTGTGCTAATATGAGTAATATTGTCGGGGAAAAGCTTCGCCAGACCAAAGTCACCAATTTTAGGGACAAAATTTTCATCAAGAAGAATATTACTAGCCTTGATGTCCCTATGAACGATGTTGGGCTCGACTTCTTCATGAAGGAAAGTGAGACCTCTGGCAGTGCCTAAGCATATTGCTGAACGTCTGCTCCATGAAAACACTCTTTCACAATCAGGTCCTGCAAAGCATAAATGCTAAAATAAATATAATATAATATCTTGAGAAGTAGTATGATCTCTGAGAAATAAGTGACAACAGTATGATGGATCTCAGATACCTTACCTAGTAAAGCATTATCTAGACTTCTATTTTTTACTAATTCATATACAAGGATCCTGTTGTTGCCTTGAAGACAACAACCAGTCAATTCTACAAGGTTTGGGGGTTTGATGTTTCTGATTGTATTAATTTCGGTTAAAAATTCATTGTCCCCTTGTTTTGACATAGCAGAGAGCACTTTTGCAGCAATTTGGGTTCCATCCTTGAGAGTTCACTGAGAGAAAAAAGATGACAGTGCAATTAACTCCATGTCACAAATCATGAAGAAAAAAGGCATTTCCACGCTTCCAGTGAAAGAAAACAAAAGGCCACAATAAATACCTACGAAGATGGAAAATGTCAAAAACATTACCCAAAAGATCTTTTGATTACTTATTCATATATGAAGGAAAGATAGAATTTAATACAAAACAAGCAGGAAAAACTCCAGCAGAAAAACATATTAACAAACTACACATGATTCTCAAAAGAATGTCATAAACATCATTTAACTAGAGGGAAAACAGAGCTTCTTAATTTTCACTAGACTTGATAAAATATAAGTGATTTCCGAATTTTAACATAGTGAGATTCTATAAGCTGTTTATGAATCCAGTTTTTACAAAAAACATAGAATGGAATGAAATTAAATAAAAAATACAACCCTACAAAAATCTATATAAAAAAAAGAATGAAAATTCACATTCTATTCACTTTATGATAGCTAAATTATCACACCCAATTTTTCTTACCAAATTCAAATAAAAAAGCATATAAATGACACTTTCAATTCAACCTCGGATATGAGCTCCCACTTAACAACTACTCCTACTCCCCAAATAACACCCATACATCACAACTAGTGCATGATCCATTAATGGGGAACTCAATGGCTTTGACGAGTAACACTGCTGCAATCAAGTTTTTCTGATGTTTTAACCAATTGATAAGATTATCTCTTCTTATTTAGCTTCTTCGTCCGTCTTAGACTCTTAGTAACAATCATCTTGTGATCATCAAGAAGACACTGAAAACAACTATTAATGTTCTTTCCCTTACTAACTTTCTGAAGTTCAATTTTTTGAATATGGCTTAGACATACCTTGAAGACTACTCCAAAACCACCAGGACAAATTTTGTTGCTCCTGTCAAAATTATTTGTAGCGAAAACCAACTCACTGTAATTGAACAATCTGATACTTTTGCTTGCAGATAAACCTGATTGTATAGTAAAAAAAAAAGTCACCAAAAGGTTCAGAAAAAGGCCATATTGAACAAATAGCCACGTGAAGTTTTATTGTAGGCATACACTAGTCCCAAACTCAGCTAGTGAAAGAACAATTAACTTCCAAAGAAATGGTGAACGTACATTATACAATGTTAAGAGAACGACTGGGAACCATGATTGAAGATCAAAGACAAAAAACAGTAAAGGATACAAATATCCATCAATAGAATAGTTTTTTGATGCGTGATACCTAATTGTTGTAAAATTGGGCCGTAATTTATAAGTATTGAAGATTGACAAATTAAAACATGAAAAGTTATAATAATATGAAATGTCTGTTTGTGTAACGCCCTGAAACAGCGGAAAATTTAAAACTTTAAACAGATAAAAGAATCAACACCGGGGTCGTCACCAAACCACAAGTATATATAATATAAAGTGGTAAACTGTATAATACAAGAGTCAAGGATAATTACAACCCAACAGAAAAGATATACAAACACATGTACAAGGGAAAATCATCCACCTCGAACGATAAAAGGACATGATCTGGTCTGAGTGCTCCTGCCCGCAGTCGCCACTACCTACTGACGCGCACGACCTGACATGTAAACAAACAATGTCTGAGTTTCCCATAGGGAAACCTTGTATGCCAATCCCCTAAAATATGAACATAACATGTGCATATGAAACATGAAATGAAGAATGCAATAAAAGCATAATTAACTTCCGTGCACACAAGGCACCGCCGGAAAAACGTCGGTCACGGGTCTTAAGGGTCCTCTCACCCCAACCCCACAACATGTGCACACAAGGCACCACCGGTCAGAGTCTCGGCCACAACACGTCCTCACAAGGCACCGCCGGAAAACATCGGCAACAACAACGTGCACAAAAGGCACCGCCGGTCAGAGTCTCGGCCACAACAACGTGCTCACAAGGCACCGCCGGAAAACATCGGCAACAACAACGTGCACACAAGGCACCACTCCGTAGAGCCACAACCACGATCTTCCTCTTAGGCCAGCATGTCCGTACCGTCGCCCCAAGGAGGCCAGGGACCCGTTGCCCTCGAGGCAGATCCAACCACACACGACACAAGCATCCATATGCAAAATAGTGCCCAAACTGTCGAACAGAAGACCATAAACGGTCGACCGAACACACTTACTATTCCGCAAATAAACCGAAAAAAACGTCCAACCGGTCGAACGGCAAAGGGGCCCCGTTCGACCGAAATCTATCAGTGAATTCCTCTCTTGCTCAAAAAGCACCAACGGTCGAACGACCAAAAAATCACGGTCGACCGATTCCCACCAGTAAGACTCACCAATCAAACGCACTATACGGTCGACCGAAACCACTCTTCCGGTCGACTGGCCATTAAGTTAACTTAAGTTTCGGTCGGACGAAGTCAATGAGCGGTCGACCGTTTGGATGGTCAACGCCCCAACCGACTTACTACAGTGCTTTCGGTCGACCAGCAAAGGGGGCTCGTTCGACCAAAAACACCCAGAGCCTCTTCCTCTTGCTAAAATGTACCACCGGTCGACCACTCCTAGAGTATCGTCCGACCTGTGCAAGGGATTTTGCCCGAAAAACACTACGCCCGGACGACCGCGCCAACCCGCCGGTCGACCGTTCCAGAGCAGAAAAGTTGCTGCAAGGTCCTCGACGAACCTTTCGGCCTATCGTTGGCCACTCCAATCCTCGCAAAGTCTAAAAGGAGGATTAAACTAAAGCTTGGCATACCTTTAAGGCTTGAAGAAGCCTTTGAAGAACCCACGAAGGTCGCTCCCACGAGCACTTCTTCTCCTTCTCTGGCGAACCCAGCCGTGCAACCGATCAACACGATCCTTGCACGCTCCACCGAGTCCGTCTTCCTCACCAAATCCACACCACCACGCTCCAGCAGCTGAGTGGGAGAGAGAGTTGAGCGGGAGAGAGAGTCGCACGAGAGAGAGAGAGAGAGAGAGAGAGAGAGAGAGAGAGAGAGAGAGAAAATGAGAGAAAGGGAGAGAAGTCACCTCTTATACTCTTCTCCTCCACTCATCCTAGCCGTCCATCTCAATCCAACCCAATCTCCTCTAATCCATCACCTAAACACAAAATCAACATTAAGCAAAAGTGTAAGGATGTAACAATCCACCCTCCTTAAAGAATTTCATCCTCGAAATTAGAACCAAATCCTCACTGAACAATTCCGGATACTTCTTCTTGACCTCATCCTCGATCTCCCAAGTGGCTTCACGGTCGCTATGGTGCTGCCACCTGACCTTCACCATCGGAATGGTTCTCTTTCTAAGCTGGTGCTTCATCCGATCTACAATCTCCACGGGCCTCTCCTCGACAGATAAGCCCTGACTGATCTCGGGAACACAGATCTCAATCACATGCGACGGATCGACAACGTATTTCCTCAACATAGAAACGTGGAAAACGTTGTGAATACCCGAAAGCTGCGGCGGCAAGGCAATACGGTAGGCAACCTCTCCTACGCGATCAAGAATCTCAAACGGTCTGACGTACCTCGGACTGAGCTTCCCTCTCTTCCCGAATCTCATCACTCCACGAGCTGGTGAAATCCTCAGGAATACATGATCGCCCACCTCAAATCTTAACTCTCGTCTACGCCTATCTGCGTAACTCTTTTGTCTGCTCTGAGTCGTCGCTAACCTCTGTCTAATCACGCCAACCTTCTCAGCATACATCTGAGAAATCTCTGGTCCAACCAGCTGCCTCTCGTCTACCTCACTCCAGCATACCGGCGATCTACAAGGCCGACCGTACAGAGCCTCGTACGGTGTCATCCCGATGCTCGAATGATAGTTGTTGTTGTAGGCGAACTCGATCAACGACAAGTGTTCATCCCAAAATCCTGCCCAATCCAGAGTACACGCTCTCAACATATCCTCTAGCGTCTGGATAATCCTCTCTGACTGCCCGTCTGTCTGCGGATGAAAAGTTGTGTTGAACTTCAACTGAGTCCCCAAGGCCTTCTGCAAACTACCCCAAAATCTGGAGGTGAATCTCGGATCTCGATCATAGATAATACTCACTGGTACTCCATGTAACCAGACTATCTCCTCGACGTACAACTTCGCCAAACCCTCCAAAGGTAAGGTGGTCCTGATCGCCAGAAAATGTGTTGACTTAGTCAAACGATCAACTATAACCCAAATCGCGTCGTGAGATCTCCTTGTCTTCGGCAACCCGGTGACGAAATCCATCGTCACGTGCTCCCACTTCCACTCTGGCAGATCTATACTCTGCAACTGCCCTGCTGGCCGCTGGTGCTCGATCCTCACCTGCTGACAAACGAGGCACCTGGACACGAAGTCTGCTATGTCTCGTTTCATCCCATTCCACTAGAAACTCCGTTGTAAGTCTTTATACATCTTGGTACTCCCTGGGTGAATGGAATATCTGGCTCTATGTGCCTCTTCCATGATAGAATTCCTCAGATCACCTGCTTTCGGTACCCAGATCCGGCCTCTGAACCTCAAGCCCCCATCGACTCCGACACCGAAGTCTGATCCGTCCTTAGCAGCTAACTGCATCAGACTGACTAGCTCATCATCTACTCTCTGAGCCTGAACAACTCTCGAAACTGTCTGCGGCTCCACTCGAAGTCCTACAGTCATTGCCCCCTCAGAGCCCTCCATAAAAGGTCTCCACTCCGTTAACAAGCAACCTCCACTCCTGAATGCATAGGCTAGCAGCTGACAACTCCACCTTCCTACTCAAGGCATCTGCGACAGAATTCGCCTTCCCTAGATGATAAGAAATGGTGAAGTCGTAATCCTTTATGAACTCCAACCATCTGTGTTGCCTCATGTTCAACTCTTTCTGCGAGAATAGATACTTCAGACTCTGGTGATCTGTGAAGACCTCAAACTGCTCTCCATATAGGTAATGCCTCCAGGTCTTCAGCGTGTGAACCACCGCTTCTAACTCCAGATCATGAGTCGGGTAATTCTTCTCATGAACCTTCAACTGCCTCGAAGTATATGCGACCACTTTCCCGTGCTGCATCAACACGCAACCCAGACCAACACCTGAAGCATCACTATAGATCACATAACCTCCGCTACCACTCGGTAACGTCAAAATTAGTGCTATAGTCAGTCGCCTCTTCAGCTCCTGGAAACAGTCCTCGCACTTCTGGGACCAAATGAACTTGACACCCTTCTGTGTCAAAGCCGTCAGTAGGGAAGCAAGTCTGGAAAAGTCCTGAATAAACTGACGATAATAACCGGCTAAACTCACAAAACTCCTGATCTCTGACACACTGGTCGGAGCTCTCCACTGAGTCACAACCTCAACCTTCGCTGGATCTACAGATATCCCATCTGCGGACACCACATGTCCCAGAAAGGCCACCCGATCTAGCCAGAAATCGCACTTCTTGTACTTAGCATAGAGCTGCTGATCTCTCAGGATGCTAAGCACAATCCTCAGGTGCTCCCGATGCTGCTCTCTGTCTGGTGAGTAGACCAATATATCATCCACGAAGACAATCACGAATCTGTCAAGATATGGCTGGAAAGTCCGATCATCAGATCCATTAACGCCGCAGGTGCATTCGTCAGCCCAAATGACATCACCAAGAACTCGTAATGTTTATACCTGGTCTGGAATGCTGTCTTCTGGACATCTGCATCCCTGATCCTCAACTGATGGTAACCGGATCGTAGATCGATCTTCGAAAATACCCTCGCTGACTGCAACTGATCGAAAAGATCCTCAATCCTGGGTAAAGGATACTGATTCCTAATGGTAACCTTATTCAGCATCCGATAATCGATGCACATCCTCAACGAGCCATCCCTCTTCTTCACGAAGAGCACTGGAGCTCCCCAGGGTGAAACACTGTGTCTAATCAAACCTGAATCTAGCAGATCCTGCAACTGCTTCTTCAACTCAGCTAACTCAGCAGGCGCCATCCTATACGGAGCCTTCGACTGTGGTGTAGTCTCTGATACCATATCGATACCAAACTCGATCTCTCTGTGAGGCGGCAACCCGGTGATCTCATCAGAAAATACCTCAGGAAAATCCTGAACAACCTCAATATCTTCCAACTTCTTCACCTCAAGATCTGGCACCACAAGCGTTGCTAAAAACGCTCTACAACCCTGGTGAATCATCTTCTGAGCCTTCACTGCCGAAACCAAAATCCGACCATCTCCACTCTTAGTCCCTCTGATCAGTAAATCAGGAAGACCTTTCCTCGAGATCAAAATCTTCTTTTCTCGGCACAAGACTCGAACATCGTACTGGGACAACCAATCCATCCCAAGTATGACATCGAAGTCTACCATCGGTAACAAGACCAGGTCTGCCGGGAACTCTTGGTCTCCCGAAGCAACCGTGGCGCCGGGGAGGAAGCTCCCCACAATGCCCACCAAACCCAATGGTGTGCTGACTTCCAAAGTAGCAGTCAACATCACAGGGGTACGACATAACACGCTCGCAAACTGCTCAGAGATGAACGAGTGTGTGGCCCCGCAGTCGAAAAGCACTCTAGCTATCAAGCCATCAACATAAAGCGTACCTTCCACCACAGCACTGGCATCTCTAGCCTCCTCTGCCTGAATGGTGAAAACGCGACCCACGCTCTTCCCCTGCTGAGGTGGTGCAACTGGTCTACTGGGTCCCCCTCCGCTAGCTGAGGAGGAACCCGGTCGTCCACTAGGCCCACCTGACCTACTCGGGCAGAAACGAATAAAATGTCCCATCTGGCCACAACCATGGCATGCACCTGAACGAGCCCCACACCTACGCCCGGGGTGAACTCCACCACACTGCCTGCACTGCCCTGACTGCTGAGATCCCCCGCTATCAACCCGGGGCCTCTTGCCCGGATTCCCCGAAATCTGAAATCCGGGTCGCACACTGGCCTTCGTCTGCACTTTCCTGGCCTCTACCGTCTCCTGGTAGTCCTGATCCATAATCGTCGCAAACTTCACTGCATCAGCTAAAGTCTGCGGCATGCTCGTGGTCATACGAGACCGGAACTGCTGCCTTAACCCTCGGATAAACTTCTGAGCTCTATGCTCCGGTGTCACATAAGTATCCGGGCAGTAATGCTCCAAGGCGTGAAACCTGCTAATGTAAGCCGCCAGCGTCATCTCTCGCTGCTCGAGTGCCAGGAACTCCTCCTTTTTCCTGTCACGCGCATGCTGGGCAAAATACTGCTAGTTGAACTCCACGAGGAATTCCTTTCAGCCCACCTCCTCACTGTCCTAAAAAACAACAGCCGACGTGGACCTCCACCAACTGGATGCCTCTCCGTCCAATACATAGGTGGCCAGATCCACCTGCCTCTCAGAAGGACATCCGATAGCCCTGAAGATCTTCCGGATCTTGAAGACCCAATCCTCAGCTGCCTCCGGCTCACCACTGCCATCAAAGGAAGGAGGGTGATGACGCATAAACCGATCCAGCACTGCCCCCCGCCCCTGCCTGCTCAGACTGTGCAGACTGGCGCTCGAGAAACTCGCCCAACCTACCAAGAGTCCCCTGAAGGGTCCTCCTCTCCTCCTCCCTGTCCTCCCTACCAGTCTCCTCACTGGCGCCCCTAAAACGTGAAGGTGGTCTCACCCGTCTCGAAGGCATCTACACAAGAGGACAGGAAACGACAATGAATTATTGATTTTGAATGAATGCATGATGAATGACAACTAAATGCAAGACCTCTAAGGTGGTTACATTGGACAAGCACACCGGGACTGAAGGCTCTAATACCAAATTGTAACGCCCCGAAACAGCGGCAAATTTAAAACTTTAAACATATATAAGAATCAACACCGGGGTCGTCACCAAACCACAAGTATATATAATATAAAGTGGTAAAGTGTATAATACAAGAGTCAAGGATGATTACAACCCAACACAAAAGATATACAAACATATGTACATGGGAAAATCATCCACCTCGAACGATAAAAGGACAGGATCTGGTCTGGGTGCTCCTGCCCGCAGTCACCACTACCTACTGACGCACACGACCTGACATGTAAACAAATAATGCCTGAGTTTCCCATAGGGAAACCCCGTATGCCAAACCCCTAAAATATGAACATAACATGTGCATATGAAACATGAAATGAAGAATGCAATAAAAGCATAATTAACTTCCGTGCACACAAGGCACCACCGGAAAAACGTCGGCCACGGGTCTCAAGGGTCCTCTCACCCCAACCCCACAACATGTGCACACAAGACACCGCCGGTCAGAGTCTTGACCACAACACGTCCTCACAAGGCACCGCCGGAAAACATCGCCAACAACAACGTGCACACAAGGCACCGCCGGTCAGAGTTTCGGCCACAACAACGTGCACACAAGGCACCGCCGGTCAGAGTCTCGGCTACAACAACGTGCTCACAAGGCACCACCGGAAAACATCGGCAACAACAACGTGATCACAAGGCACCGCCGGAAAACATCAGCAACAACAACGTGCACACAAGTCACCGCTCCGTAGAGCCACAACCACGATCTTCCTCTTAGGCCGGCATGTCCGTACCGTCGCCCCCAGGAGGCCGGGGACTCGTTGCCCTCGAGGCAGATCCAATCACACACGACACAAGCATCCATATGCAAAACAGTGCCCAAACGCTCGAACAGAAGACCATAAACGGTCGACCGAACACCACTACTATTCCGCAAATAAACCGAAAAAAACGTCCAACCGGTCGAACGGCAAATGGGCCCCGTTCGACCAAAATCCATCAGTGAATTCCTCTCTTGCTCAAAAAGCACCAACGGTCGAACGACCAAACAATTACGGTCGACCGATTCCCACCAGTAAGACTCACCAATCAAACGCACTATACGGTCGACCAAAACCACTCTTCCGATCGACCGGCCATTAAGTTAACTTAAGTTTCGGTCGGACGAAGTCAACGAGCGGTCGACCGTTTGGATGGTCAACGCCCCCAACCGACTTACTACAGTGCTTTCGGTCGACCGGCAAAGGGGACCCGTTCGACCAAAAACACCCAGAGCCTCTTCCTCTTGCTAAAATGTACCACCGGTCGACCACTCCTAGAGTATCGTCCGACCGATGCAAGGGATTTTGCCCGAAAAACACTACGCCCGGTCGACCGCGCCAACCCGCCGGTCGACCGTTCCAGAGCAGAAAAGCTGCTACAAGGTCCTCGACGAGCCTTTCGGCCTACCGTCGGCCACTCCAATCCTCGCAAAGGCTAAAAGGAGGATTAAACTAAAGCTTGACATACCTTTATGGCTTGAAGAAGCCTTTGAAGAACCCACGAAGGTCGCTCCCACGAGCACTTCTTCTCCTTCTTCGGCGAACCCAACCGTGCAACCGATCAACACGATCCTTGCACGCTCCACCGAGTTCGTCTTCCTCACCAAATCCACACCACCACGCTCCAGCAGCTGAGAGGGAGAGAGGGAGAGAGAGTTGAGCGGGAGAGAGAGTCACACGAGAGAGAGAGAGAGAGAGAGAGAGAGAGAGAAAATGAGAGAAAGGGAGAGAAGTCACCTCTTATACTCTTCTCCTCCACTCATCCTAGCCGTCCATCTCAATCCAACCCAATCTCCTTTAATCCATCACCTAAACACAAAATCAACATTAAGCAAAAGGGTTAGGATGTAACAGTTTGATTTCAACTGTACCTCTTAACAGTCAATAGCCAGGTTATGTCAAAATGAATCAGGTGGAGGAAAACCAGTTGACAGATCCTAAGTGTAAAATTAAGTGCAAGCTTTAAAATAGAAACAGAATATATTTAATCAGCTTTAGAATCACTGAGAGCTTTCAGTTTATAAATTTGACACAGTTACAACATCATCGTATTTAAATTTCTGAGATACCGTAGACAATTTTAACCAGATTCAATTTATGTAAAATTACTTTGAAGTTTCTCGAGAAACATGATTCATTTATCAAGTGTTTGAACCAGACGTTTTGAGGTAGAACAGAAATTTTAAAGTCACTTACCAGGAAGGATGACAATTCACATTTTTTAAATTGGTAACTATTCACAAGTAAATCTAATTTCCGGAAAGAAATATAAGAGTAAACCTTACCATGCACAACTTCAGCATGAGTTGGTTACTTTCTGTTTGCTGATGAAGTCTTAAAGCAACACCAACTCATTTCAGCTTCACAGTATATTACCAACACATTGGCCTTGGTCTTACAAAATCTTCAATTAAGAATCTATGAAACAACAAAGCAAGCAATATGAAATTTCAGCTCTTTCACCTACAATGGCCATGTTTTCAAGAAGCAGAATGTCAATATCCAGAAGCATGAAACCACGTAATAAAACACCTAAGGTGTAACAATTCTCATTCAAAGAACAAAGGTGTAGCAACAATCTAAACAACATGATGGTGTTATTCAGTTCCAATTTCTACAAACCATTGCAGCTCTCTTATTTACTAACCAAAGATCACAATTGTATCCCCCTGTTTCCAATGGAGTCAAAGATGAAACTATTTTTTGGATCTTAAACCATAATGGACTAAATTAAAAATGATTTGTATCGTCTGTGTTTCTTATGTATTGTAAAAATGCAGATAACGCAGACGGTCGTTTGTGTTTCAGCATGGGTCAACTAGAAACATTATCTTTGTTAACTTCGAGGTCTCAGGTAATGTTGATGTTTTAACATGACGGTACCCTCTAATGCCGAATTCTCTCAAATCTTTCAGTTTCCAACACAAAAGGTAATAGTAGAACATAAAACTAAACAAAAACATAGGCACGAAACTAGATTAAGAGCGTGATTGATTTGTAGGAAGTGGTGAAAAATTCAAAACTTAATCCATAACTTCCTTAGAATTTAGAGTGGAAATGAGAAAAAGCATTCACTGCAATTTTATAAGGATTTGAAACTCATAAAACTTAATTCTCATAATTATTTAAGTTTTTATGCCAAACCGATCACCATAAACCATTTTGGAAGTCAGTTTCCCACTTCCAAGTTGAGTTCCTTCAAACCAATCGCACCCTAAAAAGGAAAAAGAACTAGTTATACTGAATTTCACAATAACAACGAGGAACAAAACGTCTACAAATCGCAACCTAAACACAAAGTCCATGATGTGCAAACTACCAAAACAAAAAGGAAAAAAAATCAACTTACACAGATCAACTCATGCGAGTGGAATAGAACCAAACCAAAACAAACAAAAAAACCAAAAGTTAGAAAATCCACAACCAAAAACCTAAAAAAATGCGAATTTTACCCCCTATGAGACCAAAACCGGACACGAAGTGGACCGCAATTGAAAATTCAGCTTGGAATGGGTAAGAGAAGCCGCGGGCGGGGATAGGGTTGGTTGTTGTGGTTGAGAGTTAGGGTATGTTTGGTTAACAACAGCATGAAACCACGTAATAAAACACCTAAGGTGTAACAATTCTCATTCAAAGAACAAAGCGTATTATTCAGCATAATCACGAATACGTATCTCACTTAAATAATCAAGAGCACTGGTTGATTTTGTAATCCAGTCTCTTAGCAGAAAAGGTGTAGCAACAATCTAAACAACATGATGGTGTTATTCAGTTCCAATTTCTACAAACCATTGCAGCTCTCTTATTTACTAACCAAAGATCACAATTGTATCCCCCTGTTTCCAATGGAGTCAAAGATGAAACTATTTTTTGGATCTTAAACCATAATGGACTAAATTAAAAATGATTTGTATCGTCTGTGTTTCTTATGTATTGTAAAAATGCAGATAACGCAGACGGTCGTTTGTGTTTCAGCATGGGTCAACTAGAAACATTATCTTTGTTAACTTCGAGGTCTCAGGTAATGTTGATGTTTTAACATGACGGTACCCTCTAATGCCGAATTCTCTCAAATCTTTCAGTTTCCAACACAAAAGGTAATAGTAGAACATAAAACTAAACAAAAACATAGGCACGAAACTAGATTAAGAGCGTGATTGATTTGTAGGAAGTGGTGAAAAATTCAAAACTTAATCCATAACTTCCTTAGAATTTAGAGTGGAAATGAGAAAAAGCATTCACTGCAATTTTATAAGGATTTGAAACTCATAAAACTTAATTCTCATAATTATTTAAGTTTTTATGCCAAACCGATCACCATAAACCATTTTGGAAGTCAGTTTCCCGCTTCCAAGTTGAGTTCCTTCAAACCAATCGCACCCTAAAAAGGAAAAAGAACTAGTTATACTGAATTTCACAATAACAACGAGGAACAAAACGTCTACAAATCGCAACCTAAACACAAAGTCCATGATGTGCAAACTACCAAAACAAAAAGGAAAAAAAAATCAACTTACACAGATCAACTCATGCGAGTGGAATAGAACCAAACCAAAACAAACAAAAAAACCAAAAGTTAGAAAATCCACAACCAAAACCTTAAAAAATGCGAATTTTACCCCCTATGAGACCAAAACCGGACACGAAGTGGACCGCAATTGAAAATTCAGCTTGGAATGGGTAAGAGAAGCCGCGGGCGGGGATAGGGTTGGTTGTTGTGGTTGAGAGTTAGGGTATGTTTGGTTAACAACTAGAGGAGAGAAGAAAAGAAAAGAAAGTTGGGTTTTTCTCTCGTTTGAATAACGACTTAAGGAGAGAAAAGAAAAGAAAAGAATTGGAGAGAAATGTTATAATACAAAATTACAATTCAATTTTCTCTCCAATTTTGGAGTGAAATGGGGAGAAATGGAGAGAAAGTGAAAAAATAATATTTTACTGACCAAAATATCCTTACTAAAAAACACTACACTCGAAAACCCTAATTTGCTACCTATTTAAATATTCATTCCTCGTTCTATCTTCCGTCACCCAATCGTTCTACCTTATTTTCTTCACTTCCTAAACATTCCCTCATACGTATCTTCTCATTTCTCACTCTCATTTGAAATATTCTACACCGATCGAGGTGAGTTTTGTTAACAGTATGATAGGATAATTGTTGGAAAATTTCTATCATGTTAAAATCATTTGTAGTATTTTTTTATAATCTTTCAATTGAAAATTTTGAGTTGGAATAGAATTTGTTATTTTTTAATTTGATTTTTTAAATTTATTACGAATTTTTAGAATTTGAATTTGTTATATTACTACTTATGGGTTAAGATCTATATCCAAGTTAAAAATAAATATTGTTTTAACTTTAATTTTTATGTCGTGATAGAGTTTGTTGTTCTTCGAGTTTAATAATTTTTTATTTGATTATGGTTTTTAAATTTTTTAATCTATTGTACTCCTATTTTTTGGTTAAGATATTTTATCTCAATAGATTTTTTTACATTGATAATATGCAATTTCTTTTATTGGAGAATATGTACTTTTTGTGTTGAAATAGAATTTGTTATTTTGGGATTTGATTTTTTTTAATTTGATTATGGAATTTGAGAATTTAAATTTGCTATACTACTATTTTCCTATTTCTCGGTTAACATATATATATATAAATATGTATATATATATTAGTTTAAAATAGTAATTTAATTTTAACCCTTATGAATTGGTGCTTCAATTGATCAACAAGATGCTTATAAACCGTATTCTACTTTGACAAATTTATATATAATTTTTTAAAGTTTCTGTTTAGTATTTGCAAATTTATATATAATTCCTTTTTTTGTGGAACCGTAATGCGATCTTGATTTCATTTACCATTTTTAAAAAAATTCGTAGATGGACAACGATGATAATACATTAGCTGAATGGAGTATACAGAGACAGAGGTTAATAGTTCAAATACAATGTTTCATCATTCATTTATTAATCATGCGTCGACGATTTCATTGTGGTAGCTATGTGGATCGATCCATTAGCCCAATATATATTGAAAGGCAAATTATACGTGATGAGTTACTTAGCCAGTTAAATACTAGTAAGTGCCGCGACATTATTCGAATGAGTCCAGAATCGTTCGAAATGTTTTGCAACATGCTTCACACATTTAGTGGTCTAACTGACACTAGAAAGTCAACTATAAGAGAACAAGTTGTAGTATTCCTTCATATATTAGCCCATAATGTGACGAACCGGACTATCCAATTCTTTTTTCGACGTTCTGCTGAGACTGTGAGTCGTCATTTTCATCGAGTTCTACGAGCAGTAATATCCATGGAAGGGCATTTGATTAAGCAACCAAATGGTATTGAAGTTCTGCCTGAGATTCAACATAGTAGTCGATTCTACCCATATTTTAAGGTAAATAATTTGGCTTTAAATGTTATTTTGGGTGAGACATTGTTTGTTATAATCCAACAATATAATAACTAAATGTCAGGATTGCATTGGCGCAATTGATGGGACTCATATCCGTGTGAAGGTGTTAGCTAAAGATGCACCAAGGTTTTGTGGTAGAAAAGATTATACGACACAAAATGTTTTAGCTGCGTGCTCATTTGATTTGAAATTTACTCATGTTTTACCCGGATGGGAGGTCACAACTTCTGATGGCCGTATTATTAAAAATGCTCTGACCAGAAAAGATAAATTAGTAATCCCTTCAGGTACACACAAACCCAATTGCTGTCTAGTTTAGCTAATGTATATTATCTTACATGTACATATTATTAATATAGGAAAATACTACCTTGTTGACGACGGATACATGCTTAGAAGTGGACTTGTAACTCCTTATAGAGGTGTGCGTTACCATTTGAATTCTTGGTAGGGGTGTAAGCGGGACGGGGCGGGTTTTTGGTCCACCACTACCCGTCCCACATAAGTTAAGCGGGTATGCGGGGCGGGGCAGGTCAAAAATAAAAAAACCGCTACCCGTCCCGTGTAAGGTTGGACTAGGTTATGCGGGGCGGGTTTAGCGGGTTTTTAAAAAAATTGTTTTTTCAAAAGAAAAATAAAAGAACATCAAAACATGAGAAATAATAATCACTAATTGTATTTTTTGAAAAATTGGATGTGTGGTGAGTGAAAAATTAGACATTTGGTGAGTGTTGAATAGTGACTTGGTACGGTGGGTTAATGGTTATGGGTAAAATCGAAACATTAAAATGATTTTGGTATATAAAAAGTATTAATATATTTGATTAAGCGGGTTGCGGGTTATGCGGGGCGGGTTGCAAGACAACCGCAACTCGCCCCGCTTATTTGGCAGGTTATGTGGGTTGGCGGGTAACATTTTTTTGTCCGCTACCAGCATTATGCGGGGCGGGTTGCGGGTAAAATCCTACCAATTTACAACCCTAATTCTTGGAGTTTTTCTCCGTGAGGTGGGGACTATTATTGGGTCCGGTTCAAACTGAAATTCGTTTTCGACCGAATCTGTAAAGTTGGATCTGATTTCTTAAGTTGTGGGTTGAAAATTGGATACTTCTGGTCTTCTTAGGTACACGGTGACACGGTGTATTGTATCTGGTCTTGTTGGGTTGAAACAACTATGCGCAACATTAAAACTTTGTCAAGTAACTCTGTGTCGCATCCAAACTCAATGTATTAATTGATCATTATCTGCACTACGCTAAACCGTCCACCAAATTGGAATGGAACTTACACATACATGAAATACATTAAGAGTAGCCCTAGTTTGTGTGGTCTCTGCATGAACTGCCACAATTTATTTTGTTAGAGACCCAAATATTCCATCAGCAATATTCTTGCATAAGGAGGAGCTTCAAAATGTTAAAGCTTTGAGGTTGGAGGCTCAGATTAAGCTGCTGGTCTCTGAGGATGAACGAAGGAAGTCTCAGGAGGAGACTGGGATGCTGAGGGAAGAGCTTGCATATCTTCGAAAAGAGATCATCCACCTCTAGTGGACTTCGAAGAAATTGAAAATATATTTTTTGTGTGTGTAATGTTGCATCTTTAACTGGAATGTAACTATATGTTTCTATTCCTTTTTTAATGTAATGCTCGACAGACTCTATAAGAGCTCGATCATGGCTCAACTTAAACCCGCAATTTAAACTAAACAGATGCATTCCTTTTTGATGTAATGCTCGACCTAAATTCGCAACCGAAGAGTTTAAAGAATAGATGCATTCCTTATCTTATTTTGGTTGGCTCGACGGGCTCGATGTGAACTCGATCAGAGCTCGACCTAATTTCGCAACTTAAGATTTCAAAGAACATATGCATTTGTTTTCTAATTTTGGTTGGCTCGGCAGGCTTGATACGAACTCGATCAGAGCTCGACAACTTTCAAATATTAACAGAAAACACATAAAGGCCTGATGGGACGGGTCATTATTATGGGAAGAGATGCAACCGTTCGGCATTCATTCCTTTTGAGATGACACAACCTTTCATTATTGCACGAAGAGGCACAACCCTTGATTACAAAGTCTATAAAATAAGAGGTTAGGGTGTCTTTGATTTAGTTGTGTATTAGATCCCCTCCGAAATCCCAAGTAAGTGTATTCGATTCGTCTCCTCCACCCCAAAAAAATGGTTTTCCAACACAATGCCTCAGACGACTACTCCGACAAAGCTGAGCACATCGTCGGTGGACAAATATGGGGAGGTTGTCCCCCATACCAGGAGTTTTACCTCTGCCCTATCGCACATGTAGGTGCGGGCTGAAGGCAACAGAGTTGTGGTCCAACACTCCGAACAAGATTAGCAAAAACCATTTTTGTGTTTGTGGCTCCTCGCAGCCAACCCTTCGTTGTCGGTACTTCGCCTAGGATGATGGAACATTGGTACCACCGGTAGATAAACCCAACCAGAGCGTGAAGGACCTAAGGATGCAGAAGCTTCTTTGGAAGACTGCTAAGTTGAGTCAGAGCCAAGAGATAAACAAAACTATCTTTTAGGTTTGCAGGAGACATCTGAGCAGATCATTCTCTTCTAATTGACTGGGAAGAGATATATAATTTTTGTGTGTTTGTGTTTGTATTTTTGTTTGTCTTTGTGTTTGTGTTACTATCAATAATAGCTCGATGTTTGTGTTGGTGTTTTTTGTTTGTCTTTGTGTTTGTGATCTCTCTTTGCTCCCTCCCTTAATCTCGATTGTGGTTCAATGGTAGTTCGATAATCACTCAACGGACTAGAACTTCAACGAAGCACCATTCATTTTTGTCTTTTCAAACGAACTTTGAATTTAGTTTCCCCCCTTTAACCTCGATTGTGGTTCGATGGTAGTTCGATAATCACTCGACGGACTAGGACTTCAACGAACCATGATTTATTTGAGTCGTTTCAAATGAAGTCTGAATGAAGTTTCCCTCCCTTAACCTCGATTGTGGTTCGATGGTAGTTCGATATCACTCGACGGACTAGGACTTCAACGAACCACCATTTATTTGCGTCGTTTGAAACGAACAACTTTGCATGAGGAAGATTGAAACAGTCACACCATTAACAACATCCAGATATTAACAAAAAACAAGGTAAACCATTCACAACATTCGAATATTAACAAAAAACAACGTAAGCAACATAATTGTTTCTATATTAACACACATTTACCATAAAACATGGTTGTCAAAGTTTGCAACTAACACATACACAACAAAAACAAAAAATATCATATAATCAAACACTAAAAACAATAACTAAAATAACTTTACCCTCTTCCTAGTCCACCCGGTGTGTTCTTCAAATCCAGGAGGGACGTCAGGCAGTGGGGAGGGCATTGGGTGAGGGATGAGTGTCTCATCGAGGCAAGTCTCCCTGCAGTTGGGGTAGGTGTGCTACAAGATGGGGGTGTTGGGGTTGGTGTCTTCGGGGTGGAAACTACGCAAACCAAATGACGGTAAGTTAGTGGACATTAACTTATAACCAAAGGTAACTGAAAAATAAAGGAAGAGACGAATAAAACCTACCATTGTCAATGAGGAGGTCTATCACCGTGTCTTATACTGTGGCCAAACGACGGTCCACATCGACGATCATGTGGCGGAGTTCTGCCAGGGTATGGTTGACCTCCAGTGGCTCCAGGGGTGGTTGTACTGGAGACATGGCCTCATGCACGTAGAAGGTGCATCTCTGGGGTCGCGGGGCCTCGCAACACCAGGTCACCTGCACTGGCCTGGTTGAGGATTCGACACACACCCTTGTGTGGCATAACCACACAAGCAGATGATGTCTTCGATGGGTGAGACCTCGGCAATGTCGTCGTTGCGTGACATTATGGGACTGGAATGTGGCCATGAGAAGGAGTTGGCAAGAGAAGTGTAATGGTGTAAGTCCGAAAGAATGGAAGGGTGTTTAAACTACCGTCACGATAGACACGCCGGCTGGAGAGAAGGTAACCGTCGAAAATGCCCTCGATTATCATGCGTTTTAGTCGTGCTCATATAGCTAAGAGAAGGTTGACAGAATATCGAGTTCATGTCGAGTACATATCGAGCTCATTGATTCGAACGTAGAGAACTCTCTTTCTTCATCATATTGCGTGCATATCGAGTCTGCCAATGTAGCGGTTTTCAACACTTCGCTCATAACTAACGAAATGTTTTCACTGCCAATGTAGCGTCACCTAAAACCACACAATTGGTACCATTTTCATGCTTCCCTCTTAATTGCTTATTAGGTAAGTGAAACAAAAGACGCCCTCGATAATCATGTCAAGTATCGAGTTTTCACTATTGAGTACGCTTCTCTCTCACTTTCCTTTTAAATGAGCAAATCGTGCTCGTTGTCACTTTCTTTTGAACAATTGCAAACCACCCTCGTGCATCCTTTTTGTCTATTTTTTCTGACTCACGTTCACACTTTTCTTCTCTCTCGCACTCGACCGGTATCATTTTGCGTCAGAGGCATAGCCTGCGGAAGAACTCCTACTTGGAATACGATGACGAAGGTCCATTCTAGGGCACGATTTGTAGCCCTTTTCTTTTTTCTTCTTGATATAGTTTTATAAGGTTTTGTTAATGTTGTCTTTTAGGTCTAAACAATGTTTTGATGATTTAATCAACCTAATCTTAATCACAATCAATGTCGGGTAGCACACCTTATGCATAACATATATATTGCATTGTGTCAATATCTACAGGTGATCAAGACTCAAGGAAGAAAGGAATTCAAGTCAATACATGTAATCAAGCTCTTGAAGACATGTAATTTTACTTGTAATTGAGTCTTAGGAACTTGTGTACACGAGCATACTAGAGTAAATATCTACTTACATACATACTAGGTTCCTTATAGAAATCACACACAAAATCTCAGATCAATTGGACTTTAATAGGTCAGCCAAACTAGACCGGAAATCACTAAACATAAACTGTCTGTGCTAATTCGGTCAACCGAACTAGTTCTCAGTTCGACCGATTTGATCAGTTAATTTTGTTAGCCTATAGAGATGTACCGGTCGACCGTTTTCACCTTTTTTTAGACCATCTATACGTGTCATTTGACCGTTAGACTTGTCATTTTATACAACGGTCGAATTTCCTAAAACCCTAAAATTACTTGGCCACCAGTCGAACGATGTCTGCCTGGTGGTCGACCAGATGAAGCAAGTTTGGTCATCCTGAACGTACTGTAAGTTTTCGGTCGACCGTTCCCTAGACCCCGGTCAACCGAACGAAGACTTATCTTAGAGCCAAACTTTACTGTAACTTTTCGGTCGAACAAGACCATTCCTCGTGTTTGACCGTTTATCCTTTACCTGGCCAATACCTCCGGAAGGTCGACCGACCCAAACCTTATGTTCGACCGTTCACTTAAGTGGACTAAAGTTATAACCAATTTAGTTCGACTATTCTTGATTTTGTTCGAACGTTTCCACACCTTTATGGAAACGGTCGATCGTTGACTCGTTTTGGTCGACCGAATTCGTCCCGAACAGTGTTCTGTGCTTTTCTGTTTTATGTCTCTTACACAAACATTTACCACTCTTATCACAACAGCTATAACTCTCTTAGAGCTTATAAATAGGTGTTACCAAGACATAATTCATGATCTTTTACACTTCTTATTGTCATATACATCTCAGAAAAAACCTCCAACCTTCAATTCCCCAATCACACACAGTCCATGCATAAACTTCACACATTTGATCAATTCCACATCTTACTCAAAGTGTGCTTAAGTTAGAGAGTATTTTTCCACTCAAGTTCTCAGTCAAGAAGTTGTAAAGGTTTCGGTGAAAGCCCGAAGCATCCCTCTCGGGTTGTGAGAGGAAGAAATAGAGCTCCATGAGGATTGTTCGCGAGTTTATGGTGTAAAAGCTTAATTTTGGCTCAGAACGAGATTGGTTAGTGAAGACGTGGGCAGAGCTCGCAGAATCGAGCGGAGCTTGTAAGAGAGGACTAGGATCTGGGGGTAGATCCGAACCTTTATAAAAATCCACCGTCTTCATTGTGGTTTGCTTGTTTTCTTCCTGAACTTGTTTTTCCTACTTGTTTTGTTTTTATTATTCCGCTGCGCATCTTATTGATTAAGAAAGTATAGAATTAGTTTAAAAAGTGATTAGAATTAAGGTCATACACAATCCTACAGTTAAGGTTTGCATCTAAAATGTAGTTCATTTTTCGCCTTGGTATTCATCTGAGTTTTGTCGGCTGGGTTGGAAGTGGGGCCATATTGTGTTTCCATAGAGTTCGATAGTAACTTGATAGGTTGTCATCGATGAATAATTATTTTTTCTTGTTTTTGTTTTTTTCAGACTTCGAAGTTAACAGTTCCAATCAACGATCGTTTCCCCGGCCGTGTGACGTACAAGGGCAGTAATCCTATGAATGAGATAAAAGAGAAGTTTCGGAAGCACGACTTGCTTGAAAGTGCAAAGGAATCACCATTCAAGAAACAAGATCAACAGTGGAAGATTTGACGAGGTTCGTTTCCTTTTTGGCACTAGGCCTTACAGATTAAGTAATATGAGTTTGCACTGATCACCAGTTTGAACTTCAATACTATATCGTCTGAGGCTGAGTTGCGGGCTCACTGTATGAGTGACCGACTAATTCACGAATATTTCAATGGAGAGCCCAAAATTCATATAGGCTCATTGGAGTTGCCTTTCAAAAATTGTACAAATGTCGAAGACATCTTCAAGCTGGGCCTATGCCTCATGATTGAAGGTGTTCTATATGCCCAAGAGGCTAAGCTATTAGTAAGGGCGGATACGGTCAAGATGGTCGACGACCTGAACTACTTCTTCGAGTATCCATGAGGGAAGTCGTCTTACCAGAAGCTGCTAACATCATGTAAAAAAGACATAAATAAACAGAAAGAATTGTATGAGAGGAAGGAAGAAAGGGGCCAACAAAAAGAGGCCAAATACACTATGTACGGTTATGCCCCGTCGTTACAGTATTGAGCGTACGAGGCAATTCAGCAGTTTGGCACCTAGTATGTTCTGAACTGTGGAAACCGGTTCCCCAGGATGCTCAGCTGGACGAGCAATGAAAAAATGTCCCGCAGAAGGAAATGGTTGCACGGATGTTTTATTCCAAAAGAAAAGTAAGTTCGTCTTCATTGTTGTTAAATCATGTTTTTTAGGTACTAGAGTAGTTACTGGACCGTCTCAATAAGAGTTCGATAGAACTCGGTAGTAATGATTTCTTAGTTAGTTACTGGACTATTAAAAGGAACGATGAGTTTGACAGGCATTCGATAATCACTTGATATTCGGTCTCCAGTTCTCGATAGGAGCATGATAGACCTTGATAGTTTAGATCTGTTGTTAGTTATTGAACCTAACATCATTGTTTTATATTCGTCACAGTTGACCGTGTACACTTTTTTGTCGCCCCGTGCATGCAAGAGAGAATATTACAACAGCCTTACAGAGGGTGATGATCCCCTACCACACGGGCTCGAGGATGATTTTGATGAGTGTGTTTATGAGGGTGTTGATGCGGTTGTCGAGAGATGGTTGTGGCCGCCAATGAGGCGAACATTTTTGCAGAGCATGCCTTAGAGGGGAAACACAACTATTCCCACCTCTACCGCAGCCACGACCTCATCTCAGTCAACCGCCCCAACCCCGACAGAGGTTGGATCCCATGCTTAGCATCTGCTTGTGGAAAGGTTGGAGAGAGTGGAATCAACGTAGTCGTCGATGGAAGCAAAGCAATCGTCGATGGAAGTGACCAACTGTCGATGGAAGAAAAGCAACTATTAATGGAAGGACAATTGAACAACGTCATGAAGAATCAACGTGCCACATTGGAGCAACTAGCTAAGATGGTGGCTTTGTTAGAAACACCTTCAACACCACCAATCGGTGAAAATCAGTTGGCCACGATGGCAGCAAAACAACTATCGCTGGAAGGTAAACTCGAGAGCCTCATAGGGAATCAATGTTCCATTATGGTAAGATGTCAAAGATGATGGCTTTGGTTGAAGCACCTCCGAGACCTCCATTTGGTGAGAATGAGTGACAATGAAGACGAACTACCCAACGTTTACCTACCCAAAGTAGATCTTTCCACCCCATCGAGGAAGAGGCGTAGGCCACAAAATCTTGACAATATCTACACCAACCCGACCAAGAAACCACGACCTTTAGACCGAGATGAAGAGCCTTTAGTTCTCGACCCTTTGAAGGTGCCGGAGAAAAAATAGTTGAAGACGTTTGGACGGTGGATTTTAGGGTTCATCCCCAATGTGAAGCCCGTTTCAGTGAAGATGGGGAATTTCGAACCAGCATGGTTTTTGGGGATGAAGTGTCTTAGATTTTGGATCCACTATGATGTAAGTATTTCAAATAATTCAAATTTCAATAATGCACACATTTAATTCGATAGGGTGAAAAAAGCTCGATAATGTACATGTGAGCTTGATTAGGAAATATTGAGTTCAGTTGGGGCTCGATTAACTCGCTAATTACGAATTTTCTTCCTATTTTTCCCAGTTCTTTCGTTTGCTCGATGGATTCGATTATGTCGACATACCCTCGATAATGTACATGTAAAGTTAGTATTCCTGACTTTCTACGTGTTGATGTTTTTGTAGCACATCGACGTGGTGCAAGATCTATTGAGGAGTCGTATCCGTACATCCCCAGGTCAATACAACTGGAAGGCCACGATTATGAACACTTTTTTCAGTGAATTAGTTCAGGGCCTGGAGGAACAATACGTTGCCAGTACAGGTAAGTTCGCTTGGGATCGCCCGTGTTTGTAGTTTTTGATCGGAATGGAGGATCAGACAATGCCTTCGTAGAAGGAAATTGAGTATGTGTATTGGTGCCAAAGCTACCGGCAAACACATTGGATTGTTGTCGAGCTATCAAAAGGTGACTAGAAGATTACGATCATGGATAACGATTATATTGTAATTCACCTTAAAGAGTTGGAAACTATAATGAAGCCTTGGTGTCGTTCCCTACCTTTACTGATGAAGGCTTCCGGACTTTTCAAGGATCACCCGAAGCTGAAGTCCTTAAAAGGACGCTCGCCACTAGAGTTGAAATGGCACCATCTAGGAAAGGAGGAGGTCCCCAAACCCGTATCAGGTGAGTTTCCTTTCCTGGTTACTTAGGTTGTTTTCAACTCTATTATATCCCCTACGTTTACAGCTAATAGGGTTAATTTTGCAGCAGAGATTGTGGCGTATACGTCATCAAGTATATAGAGCATCGACTAGCGAATCTTCCCCTCAACATCATAAATGACGAAAACATGCAGACTGATTGATCGTTTTAAATAACCGCAAGTGCACGGCGTCGGTGAAGACACGACAGTAAGGTATCGTGATTGTTCGGTTCACAACTACTTCCGTAATCGAATCGGCAAAAAATGATGGAGAAACGTATTGATTTATCCTAATCTACACTACACTACAATTAACTAAATGCAACCTAGCTAACACTTAGAAGATGAGGACTATGGATTAGGCATAAATTAAGATTATGTGTGCAGTTGACGTGAAGCATAAGTGGTGTCATTAGTGTCATGAAAGCATGGAAGGTGTCTAAAGATTATGACAAACAACCATCAAACATTAACATCTAATTTCAAGTTAATGATGAAAGCATGGAAGGTGTCTAATGATTATGGCAAACATTCATCAAACATTCACATAACCCATTATTAAGGTCAAATATGTATTCTAAACAACATTTAAGGCAATGCACTTAGATATAAACATGAAGCATGAAATCATTTAAGAAATGACATGTCGTCAAACACCTAATGAGCATGTACCTTAAAGAAGTAAATCTACACGTTGGAGTCTTAACCACCACATTCAATATAAAAACAACACACAACCACCATTAACCTATCGTAACATCATCCCCACCTCCTAAGAGGTGGTTTAGCCACACATTAACATGAGAAGTAGTAGAGAAGGAAGTGAGTGAAGATACTTACCAAATAAAGGTTGCAACAATACAAAAGAAAAATCCAAAGATTGAACATTAAATCTACTCCTAAACTATTCTAACCTACTCTAATGGTGGAAAAAAAGGAAAATAGAAAAGAAGGGAAATGGAAGAGAGAGAGGTGGAATGGAGTTCACCCTCTTCTTAGGATTAAGGTATTGTATCTTCTTGAGGAACTCAATCCAACGGTCAAGATGTTTTCCCACATTGTTCATCACTGTTTTGTGAATCTATCCTGATGTGGTGCATATATTGGATATATGGGTGTAGATTTAGATTCCTCTTGTCTAACTAGTCGATTTGAGTACCAATTTGAGGTAATTTGAACGTCTCTAGACTCGTGGAGAGACTTTTTAAGTCCATGCATCATTTCTAGTGGGATTAAAGTCCAATTGGCTTAATATTTGGTACATAATCCTTTATTCTAGCTCAGTTATCTTTATTCCTGAAATACTTCTAAACATACTCAAGTAGTACTAGTAGAGGGTCAAATTAAACAAATATATCATCCATATCACACATGATATGATACTAATCACATGCCTTCAAAGACAAATGTACCGTCGACCTGTTCTACTAGAATGTCAGACCTTGACGTCGTTGCTCCTTGTTGGTGTTGTATATTAGTTTACAAAACAATTACAGAAATTGAACCATTATGACATCGAATAACATGGAATAAATGTCTGCCTTTATTTAATGATTCGTTCACTTTAAATTTTAAATACTCGGTTTTGGAGGGAGTTTTTGGCCTTTGCTGCATATGAAGTCCATATTTGCGTGATACGACCTCGATGATTTAGGTAGACTGACATACACACGGTTATTTAGGGCGTATTAGCCATTTTGGTTTCTTTATTTTCAAACGTCACTTCAGTTATAAGTGAGTGGACCTCGGTGCTCGAGACTGACATCCGCATGATTATTTAAGGCGTATTAGATGTTTGGTTTCTTTATTTTCAATTGTCCCATCAATATGATGAAGCAAAGAGGCCGATGTGTGGAGTGGAGTGTGAAAACCATACCAGCACCGGTTCAACGGGACCTCGATATGATGAAGCAGGAGAGGCCGATGTGTTGACTTCGACGTGACCTCGATATGTGCTTGAGAGGAGCTCGAGACTGAACTAGACCTACAACGACAGGAACATTTAGGCACATTTAATGCGTTGCGGGTCCCTTCCTACCAAACATTGCCTCAGTCATGACTGGACTGTGTAGACTGTACCCACTGGCAGTTCGACGGGACCTCGATATGATGAAGCAAGAGAGGCCGATGTGTTGACTTCGACATGACCTCGATACGTGCTCGATAGGATCTCGAGGAAGTTTATGCCTATAAAATGACCTACGCTTCCATCCGTATTACATCACTCCACTACGATTGGAGAATGTCATTGCTCCTTCCCTCAACCTCTGAAACATCCACCTTTAATTGGGAAGATGATGCATAACGACGACGTTGCCGACAGTGCACCGCTTGGCTACCTTCAATGCTTCTGCGGTTACATCACAGAATGACTCTGCATCGGGTCCTCCACCGGGGCGGTGCAGGTCATCTGACGATGTGGTGCAATAGACCGCAATCGATGCACCTTTCATCCCCCGGACAGTTTTGGGTTCCATCGAGTCCCTGAAATAGACCCTGGGTTTTCTTAAGGGAGCAGAGGAAGACGTCGAGCAGCGCCTAGCCGCAATGGACGACGTCGCTGCTGACCTCACCGCCGACCTTGCCTCCCCACTTAGTATGTTATTTTTGAAATCTTTCCTTATTCAATGCTTTCTTTCCCTTTAGCCACTGATATGTCGTCCTTTTTGTTTGCATAGTTTCCACCCCGAAGGCACCAGCACCCACCTCTCGTTTTCTGGAGCACACATGCCCCAAATGATTGGCGATCCAACGTCCTCCCCTGGCCTTGAAGATCAAAGTGGGTGTACAAGAAAGGGAAAAGAGTGAAGTTGTTTTAGTTGTCTGTGGATTGTGGTGTTTGTTTACGTTGTTTTAGTTTTTTTGGGAAGGGTTTAGTGGCAAACTTTGACTACCCTATTTTTTGGAGGGAAGTGTCATGTGTGGACAATACAGAAGCACTCATGTTTTTTATATTGTTTCTCGTTAATATGGTTTGAATGATTTAAGTTGTTTTTTGTTAGTATTAGGATGTTGTGAATGGTGTGATTATCGAACTTCCAGCGAAAAACAGTCGAGGTTAATAGGACAAAAACTTCGTTTAAGTCCTAACCCATCGTGTGATTATCGAACTTCCATCGAAACACATTCGAGGTTAATAGGAGTACGTATCGAGCCCGTCAAGCTAACCCAAAGAATAAATGAATGCATCTATTCTTTGAACCCTTAGGTTTAGGGTTTAGGTCGATTAATAATCGAGGGCATATCGACCACGTCAAGCCAAACCAAAGAAGAAAAGGAATGCATCTATTTTTCAAACTTTTAGGGTGCGGATTTAGGTTGAGCTATGATCGAGTTGGTATCGAGCCCGTCTAGCCAAACCAAATAAAAAAGGGAAAAACTTGTTAAATTCCGCGATGATCAAGCTCTTATCGAGCTCGTCGAGCGTGACATTTAAAAAGGAATACAAACACAAAGTTACACCCCCATTTTGAAGAAACATTCTAGTTAAGTTATACAGACAAAAAAACACGTTACGGACATAAAAAATATCAATTCGAAGATGGTGAACTGGAGGAGGAGGATCTCTCTTCGAAGAGATACCAACTGTTCCCTAAGTATCATAGTCTCCTCCCAAGATTTCTTCAGTTCACCCGTCGTTGGATTCTGAAAGGAAACTACAAAATATTAATATTAATAAGAAGATTTCTCAGCAAGCTTGTTGACGTTCAAATTCCTACATTCCTCGATTGGAGCGTCCAAACTAATTACTTCCATATTAAGTCAGAAAGCATCGAGCACTATCGAGTGTCAATCACGATCGATCGATGTTAACATGTAAGTGGACACAATAAGAGGGGATTTGTGGATGTTGAAATCACACAATTAAGTTTAAATTGGTTGTGAACAATCCAAACTTAACATGAACTATTGATCTACATCAATAACTCATCGAATCGTTAAAAATTAGACAACTTAAGATTGTTCCATGTTAGTTAAAAACATCGAGCATTGTCGGACTTAGATCACTCTCGATTATGGTCGAGCGAATATCGTTCCCTATCGAGTACAAGTTCAGAGCATATATGAACGAACTAAACCTCAAAAGAAAACGTTCATCAAGCACTTTACTAGTCGAGCAATTGTTGGTTAACTCGATAGAGTAATAGTCTATCACCCTCGATCGAGTAGAAAAACAAAAGGAGGATAAGGAACTCAACGTTATAGGATAACAACAGTCAAGTTAAATATAGCGTCCATCGAACACTTTCGAGTGCAAATTCAAAACAGATTTAACCAATAGCTCTATAGTCTAACTTTACATCCCTTCCTATTGTGTCCATTTCCACCACATCTACTGCACTTGCGCGATTTGACCACAACTTCCCCTAGAGATGGTAGACGTTTTCTCTTTATCCTTCCTACTTTTATCTTCTTTGGTCGACCAACTAGATTTCTTTCAACAGACACCTTCACAACTTCAACAGACACCTTCACAACCATATTTTTTATGTCATCAGGAGCAGTCCAATAATTTGAAACATGCCACAAGAACACTCGTTTGTCATGAAATTAACCTCACCGTCGTCATCCCGACCTACCACATGAGATTCAAACTGATTAAGCTTGTGTACTTTCAAGAACCCTGCTTTGTTAGCTATTTCAGTTATTTCACGCTCCATGAGAGGTGACAATTTGGTTGTGCTCGCCTTGGTAGCAACTCGTCGTTCACAAAACCAACTTTGGAGTGTGAACCGAATGTACTCCAGAAAAGTCGTGACTGGCCAAGTACGGGTCTCCTTGGTTTTGTTGTTCAGGCTTTCAGCGTAATTGCTTGTCATTAAATTGTACCAATTCCTAGGAAAGTAAGAACGAACCCGTTTATCAAAACCAATGTCTTCAAGAAAGGCTGCTTGGGGAGGATCAATTTGTTTTATCATGGCAAAGTGCTGATGGAAATCTGCCTTTCGGAATGCGTATGCTGCACACCACATCTTTTCATGATAGTGGTTTGTCTTGAAATTTGCAACCACATTCATACATATGTGGTGGTAGCATGCACGTGATGGGCATCTGGAAATACCGTCTCCAAAGCATGAACAATGATTGCATCCTATCCGAAATAAAAGCTAAGTTCTCGACGTCCCCAAAGGCTTCCTTCAATTTATTCATGAAATAGGTCCAAGAGCTGTGATTCTCGCTATCCACTAGTGCAAACGCAATAGGATACAAGTGGCCGTCAGCATCCAATGCAACAACACATAACATGTGTCCACTGTATCTGGTCTTCGAGAATGTACCATCGACACATATGACAGGACGACACCATCTAAATCCCCTTCTTGAGGCTCCAAGAGAGAAGAAGCAAAATAGGAAGTGTCCATCTTCTATGAGAAAATGAGTGATTGTTCCTGGATTCTTTTGCTCCAACATGTACAAGTACGTAGGTAACTTTGAATAAGATTCCTCAACTGTGCCCCTCATATACGTAAGTGACTTCTCCCTGCATATCCACACATTTTCTTAACTCATATTTATGCCATATTGTTCCTTCATGTCCTCCTTTATGTTTTTTTGCCAAGTAGGTAGTTCCATCACTGTCATATTTGTGCTTGATGAGGTGGCCAACTACCCAAGGTGCGGCTTGTCGGTGGTCTTTCTGCCTGAGTTCTAATGTGAAATTATGTACATTGTGGAAGACAGTAAGCTCAAACAAGGGCGACTTCAATTGTTTCTTGCCACTCAATCTCCAACCATAATTAGGATCCTTGCAAGTGATATACCACACCCATTTACCGGACTTCTTCACTACAAACTCAAAATTATTCTTAATTCAACCTTGCTTTCAAAAGTATTGCCAAGGTGGAATTGGGAAGATGATTCGCCAGCGGAGGACATATGAGTCTGGCTAGAATCCAATATATCTTCTCTTGTTAACATTGGAGTAGTCCAACTTCTGTGCTCTTCTAATGAAAATAATTGAGAACTCCGTCCTGTGTTATTTCCCGTTATACTTGGACGATTGTTGCTTGTCCCGGGTATTAGGCTTGCTGGAGTTTCAGGTTGTGTGTGTCTTTCCATTGGGTGTTGTGAGTATATGAGCGGCAAATCTTCACTTAAGTTCACGGTGGGTTCATACTCATTCAATTGGTGGGGGACATCAACGTCAGGAACAACTATTTGGGGTACAAAAATCCCAATCTGACTCCTAATTTTGTCATCAAAGTTCGAAAAAGGATGTGGTTCTACAGGTTCATTCTTCTTTACCAGAGTCACACATAAAGGAATCCAGCCATTTAATATTTCAGAGACGACGAAACAGACGTCAGAATCGTTTGTAATTTCAACATATCTAAGTGGTTGGCCATGTGTTTTGTAAGGAGCCTCCAGTGTGACCTCGTACTTCAATTTATCAACTTCAAACGTCTTATGCAAAATTTCAAGTAATTGCAAGTACGTTACATCCTTTTCTATCATGATCCCTTTACTCTTGCCATCCATGAAAAACCACTCTCTACCGTCCATTTCCAAACACCATCGTATGCAGCCAATACGTTAACGGATGAAGCTGATAACAGAAGGAGAAAATGGTCAAAAGAGTGGAAAAAGGAATAATAAGCCTAACCTATCAAGCTCTATCGAGTGTCAATCGAACACTTTTGGAGTTCAATCGAGGTAAAAGTAACAAGCATACACTTTGACCCACACTACCTACAACGTAACGTCGAGCACCATCAAACTCTATCGAACTCTAAAATTTGAGCTCTATCAAGTTTCAATCGAACACATATGGAGTTCAATCGAGGTAAAACTATCGATCTGCACTATCTATCAGGTATCGTCGAGCAACATCGATCACTATCGAACGATAAATCGAATAAAATTGGCAAGCTTGTCGCGTACTGTCGAGTACCATCGCCATCATTAAATTCTCATTCGTCGATCGATATTGAGATATTGACCCAGCCATGTAATCTTTGGCAAAGATTGCCAAAGATTACATTAAATTGCCAAAGATTACATGGCTGGGTAATTACCCAGCCACGTAATCTTTGGCAAGACCTCTCTTACAATATTCTTTAAAGTCTCATATTAACAACATAATTGGGCACAAATATTTACATGACACCATGAAGACATATTTCAAAGGGAGAAAATAGTTAGGAATTAAGGAGGTTTGAAGCCCTAAACGAACCATTAAAGAAGTCCATATTTGTTTGTGAAATGATTTTTAACCTCATGTCTTGTTTTGGTCGATGATTTTGGGTTTGCCCCGCTATTATCGAGTATTTATGTTATTTTTTGTTCATTTCTTTGCCACAATACTTCAAATTCCCAATCAATAATTTAGTCATTGATTATCGGAATGATTTGTTGGTTTTGTAGGCTGCCGAGCATTGTGATTTGTTCTAATGGTTCGAGGGGGAGCAAGACTATGGTACTGACATTCCCACCAATATGGACGAGCTTCGTAAAGCGGTGGTAGAGAACTTTGCCCGAAGTGAACGAAAGTTGGAGTATTGTTTGGATCAGCTTGTAGAGTTTTTGGTTCGTGTTGATGAAATGTATGAGACGGTCAGAGCTCTTAAGAAGGTAGCCAATGACTTGAAGCCAGTTGTGTCTATGGTGTTTGTCGCAGTGTTCCTGAAGTTGTTGCTTTGGGTTGGTTTTGATGTTTACGTTGGTGTTGATGTCTAGGTTGATTTTGATGTGTAAGTTAGTGTCGACGCTTTAGTTGAATTGGAGTTGTTAGTGTCGATGCTTTAGTCAAATTGGAATTGGATATGTATGTTGGTTTTGATGTTCAAACTGTTGAATTCAATTTGGCTTTCAAACAAGTACTTTCATGTGCATAGTCATCCATCGAGTGGTTCAAAGAAGTACTATATATGCAATTACTATTTCAACTTCGACTGTCATCCAGGTGACTCTTCAAGGGCTATAGTTTTCGTAGACTATTAGCATATGCATATACCATATACTGGCACTTCATGGATTTTGGATCAATAACACTTAAAGGATGCAGTTAAAATGACCATAGCCTTACACAAATAAACTAAAAATGATGATTTCTCAAGAGTAACCAATAGCTACAAGCTTACAAAGCTTCACAACCATAACAAAATCAATTGAAACTGCAAGCACATAAAACAGTAAAGAAAGGCTGCAACCAGCCGTGCATTCATATAAGCAAAGAAACGTTGTAACCAGCAACGGGAATCAAATGTCAACAAAATTTATAAGCAAAAGCCAACAACAAAATATGGTCTTAAGTGCCCAAACCTGATAACTCAATCTCAATGGTTTACTCACGTTTTGCCAGTAATCAACATGTTCACAACATCTAAATCCAACAACAACCATTAAACATCAACATGTTTTATTAATTCTGTTAATTAAAGAACTCCATTTAAATCCAACAACAACCATTAAACATCAACATGTTCTGTTAATTCTGTTAATAAAAAAACTCCATTTAAATCCAACAGCAACCATTAAACATCAACACATTCTGTTAATAAAAGAACCATCAAACATCAACAGGAACCATTAAACATCAACAACAACCATCTGAAAATTCAATTCATCCTCGATGAGCCTTCATATATCGAACCATCAACTCCAGTATCTGAAAATGCAACATGCAACTAATGCAAGATCAGAGAACAGCCAAATCCAAATGCAACAGTATCTGAAAATGTAACATGCAACTAATGCAAAATCTCAGAACACCTAGATCCAAATGCAACATGCAACTAATAATCAACTCATATCTGGAAATGCAACATCCAACTAATGCAAGATCTTAGAACACCCAAATCCAAATGCAACATGCAACTAATAATCAACTCATATCTGGAAATGCAACATGCAACTAATACAAGATCTCAGAACACCCAAATCCAAATGCAACATGCAACTAATAATCAACTCATATCTGAATTCAGGAACAGTATTTGAAAATGCAAGATAAATAATAAACTTCACCTACATTAACAAGTTCATCATTGACCTAGGTATTGTGAATCAAATTTGTGAACCTTTTGGCATTGAGATAGCTGTGGTTAACTCAGCAGCAGATGTTGTGGAGGAGGACAATTTGTTGCCTTATCTGTCACTACCTCGCATAGTAGTTGTTTCAGAGTTGTAGTTGGAGAACCAAATATACAAAATACATGACTGCAGAAATTAATAATTAAGAAAATAATTTTGGGTGTCCCACTACCTTTGTTGTGGTGTCCTATCGTTGATTATTGGTTATCTACATTTTCTGGCTTGGTGCCCCAACATACTACAGTTCTATCATTTATGCCGCTTTTGTATGTTTCTTGGCTCATTACCAGGCTTTTTCTTTTTAAAGTTAGTCGACCTACTTTTCTTTTGGTTTTGGGAGGGTCCACTTTCAGTTGTTCGCCTTGCTGAAACCCAAGAAGCTTGGTTGGGCATTGAGCTGATGTTTTTAGCATACACTCTTTTGTAATGGGCAACAAAGTAACAGTTGTTGACATAGTCATCGCACACTGCCCCTCTAAGAGAACCAATTAGTGCAGATGCATGTTTGCACGGAAGACCAGTCATGTCCCAAACTCTACGTGTACAACACTTTTGACCTAAGTCCACTACACACTGCCCTGTATGAGATGTAACTTCAACAACATCGTCTGTCGATCGATCATGTAGCCACCAAGTTCTCTACTCATGCTTCCCAACCATTGCTTAGCAATTGGCACCAAGTTTCCATTCCATTCTCTTGACTTCGTTTGTCTTGTAAAGATGGTGTTCATGTACTTTTGTCTTAGTACGTCCACCATACTTACCTCCGGTAGACGCCCAACTTCACTAATAAAGGCGTTATAGGACTCGCTGCAGCTGTTTGTGATGAAGGGGCACTTTGCATTTTCACCAAAATGACTTCTGGACCACACTTTATCATTGTACTCAACCTTAAGGATCCACTCATATGCTTGGTGGTTAATTGATCGCATCTCATACATAATTTTCATGTAATCTTCCACTTTGTATGCCCGAGCTGCACTCCAGAGGTGTGTTTGTAGCACTGCTCCTGGAAATTTTCTTTTGAAGTTCTTCTACAGGTGATGCATACAACTTTTGTACTCAGAAGAAGGGTACACTTTAGATACAACCTCTTGTAGGTCCTTGCAGCTATCTGAAATGACCACCACTCCATCTGGCTGTCCCATTGCACCTCTCAACTGTGTCAAGAACCACGGCCAAGAAGTGACACTCTCACTCCCAACTATCCCAAATGCAAGTGGGAAGATGTCGTTGTTCCCATCTACACGTGTAGTAGATAGTAGGACACCTCTATATTTCTGCTTCAAATGGTAACCATCCAAGCCTACCACTAGCCGAAAACCACTAAGGAAACCCGATTTACAGGCTTGAAAACAAACAAACAAATTTTTGAATTGGTTGTTCAGGTACAACTCAAGCTTAACCACACTATCGGGATTCCTTCTGTTTAGCTCATCCACCAGATTCGGAAGTAAATGATACAAAACCCCATCTCAACCATGTAGCTTTTCCAAAGCTATCTCTCTACCTCTTTACACTTTATGGTAAGGTAGTTTCAAGTGATACTCTGCAGTTGGTCTCTGATGTGCTTAACTGTTAGGCGTTCATCTTGCCTCAACCACTACAATGATTAATATGCAATCCAATGCTTTGTCACAATCTTTGATGCACAACTGTTAACTAAAGAACATGTGTGTGGCCTTTTTAGAGTCCTAATCTGAAAGACTTTATATTCCTACATCCTAGAAGCATGGATTCTCCAATTGCAATTGGAAGCATGACATTTGGCAGTCACCTACTTAGGCTGGCTTTCAATGAAATCCACAACACATTAAGTCACAATGCAATGCTGAACGAGAGCCATTCTAAAGGTAGAGACATCTGGGAATCTAGCACCCACGTACATATAAGGATTCTTCATGTTAACCTCAATGGGTTGTGGACCGTCATCGAAGTTGAAGTTGAAGTCAAAGTCTTCAACCCCATCATTATCCAATGTGGCATCAAACTCAGGAAGCACCACTTCTTCACCCTCTTCTTGTTCTACATCAGAATCTCAGCTTGGGTAATAATCTGGACCATCCTCATTAGAATCCCATGCAACGCCCATGTCCACATCATCTCGGTCTTCTATAGTTGGATCTTTGAATTTTTACTTTTGTCAACCTTCTTCTAGAAGAACCCCTATCTGTTTGGTTGACTATATTCGTGGGAGGAGGTTCTTCTCCCCTTGCACTACATTCAGCGGTGTTGGAGTGCTTAAGGGAACCTCATCTTCATGGTGAGCCTCATCCACGGGTTGGTCAACCCCATCTAAGTCATCATTTTGTGGACTTTCATTCTATTCCCTTGACAGTGCAGCAATGTGGTTAAATTGATCCTACTTACTCAATATTCTAATCAATCTGTACGACCTCTAAACAAGCAAATAAAGACAACTCCAGCTTTGGATTTGGGAGTCCAAAACCACATTTCCGATCTTCATTGGAACTAATTCTTCTGTAATCCTTCTTCTGGGGGTGAGGAATCAAGTAATCTACTAGCTTTCATCTATTATATTACTAATCTTAGAATAACAATAACACTTAAACAATATGCCAACAAAATAACACCCAAAACATTGATTATCTTCCCCTCGAATCCAGGGTTAACTCAAACACTTAAACTTTAATTTATTTTGCTATTACTAATCTAAGCATAGTAATAACACTTAAACAATATGTCAATAGATAACACCCAAAACATTGATTATCTTCCCCTCGATCCAGGGTTAACTCAAACACATAAACATTAATTTTATTTTTCCCTACATTGTCACACAAATATGGGATATTACAAACGTATCGAAGTCAACAGCTGACCATCCCGGTACGCGTATGCATCGTCGTTCGAAGGATTGTCACGAATCTCGTAGACGGAGTGTCAGAGGGGACGATTGGTTAATCGAGATCACGTCACTCGGAATTACGAAGAAATGGGAGCGGCGGAGCCAACGACGGAGGGGACTATCGGGTTATGGAGAAATAGGAGAGGCGGAGTTGACGACGGAGGGGACGATCGAGTGAAGAATCGGTTGGGATTGGGGATTTTTCTTCAGGGTTTTGGCTGGGTGAAATCAATTTACCATGACGGAGGGGTTTTTGTGATGTGACGGAGTGACTTACAAGATTTTTGCTTCGGTTAACGGAATCTGATGAGGTGCACCAAAGCAATTAAGTTGCTTTGTGGGCATTCTGGTGCAAAATAAAAATTACACTGGTGCAAAGTCCCAATAACCGAGTTTTAGAGGTGCACCCAAGCAAAAACCCCAAATAACATCATTTGACTTTGAGTTTTTTATATTCAATAATATGTATACTACAACAACTAATAGTTACTTCCACGAAATTCCTATCTTTGCCATTGACATTGACTTTAGCACATCGAATATGCTTGATTGACATCATATCATGCATATATTTGTGTCTTATATCTTTTAATTTAGCCTAATCAATGCTACGTAACGAGTGTTATGTTTATGTTTCAGGAATAAATAGGTTTAGAAAGAAGAGACTCAAAAAGGACTCAAATGCAAGGAAAAAGACTAAGTTGCAAGACTGATGGACTGAGATGAAAGAGAGAATGACCCGAATGTAAAACCAAAAGGATTAATGTGTAAATCAAGAAGCTCCACACCTTAATGAGGAGTATTTTGGCAATTAAATCCGGGCCCAACCATCAACAACCAAATCGGGTTCATCAAACACCAAGAAATCAAGTCAGAACCAAGCCACCAAAATTCAGAATCGATCCAACACTTATAGACCGCCAATCAGCGGTCCAAATTGGTCCAAAGGCGACATGTCTTGGTCGGGTGGTGTATTATGTTGTGTTTAGTCCATATTTGGTATGCGTTTTAGTCCCATACCGGGGGATTGTCCCGGATTAGCTTTTTCCATGCCTATAAATAGAACTCTTCACCTTCCTTTGTATTCACCAATTGCTTGGTGGCATTCTCTCTACTTGGAGTAAGCCTTGAAGCAAAACTCAAGGTGGAGAAGAGTGTTACCTTCAATGTGAGTCATTTTAATTGTTCTTAGTTTCTTTTAATCTTGTCTTTTGATTCTTGCATGTTTCTTTAGTTTTACTTTCCTTTCCTTTTAGCTTCTTTAATATTTCTTGCTTGCTTAGTTTAATTTCATTTCAGTACAATGTTTCATTTTGTTAATGTAGTTAGTGTAATGATTAGTGAGTAGTTTCATCCCCATTTGGGGGGTGGAGAAATATGTGATGTGATTATGTGATGTATTAGGTGTGTGTTATGTTAAGCCTTTGAACCTTATATGATTTCCATAACCATCTAATGAGATTTCACTCTTGTATTTGATATGCTAATGCTCTTGAATGAAGCTTAGCTTATGCTTAGACTAGGGGACCTATTTTATGGGGAATGATGAGATGAGGATAATGATGGAATTGATAAACAAAACATGACTTGTAGTGTATGTGCTCTTGTTGACCTTACCTTAATTAATGTCTTGTATGTTTTAATGATTGGGTAAATCTTATTTCATGTAGAGGCATAGTGGGGTTTGGTCTTTATACTTGAGTTCATTTAGCTTCATTCCAATTATTGTCTTGTATGTTTTAATAATATGATCTTATCTTATTTCATGTGGAGGCAAAGTTGGATGTGGTTTTATGATTTTCATGCACTACATATTGTGAGGAGCTTAATTGAACACACACACATACACATATCTTTGTATTCACACTCTTTTCTCTACCCCCTTTGGGGTTTGGTTTTATTGCTTATTTTCCATTTACTTTCGCATTGTAGTGTAGATCATAACTCTTTTCTCTCCTTTCTTTCCCACTCGCCTTCGCACAAACTAAAGTCGACACACCTCCCTGTGGATCGACCTGTATTTGTTGTTGGCTTTTTTGCCTTAATCTTATGTTTTGATGATTTAATCAACCGAATCTTAATTAGAGTAGCACACACTATGCATTGCATATATATTGTATTGTGCTAACCTCTACAGGTGATCAAGACTCAAGAAAAAGGAAATGAAGTCAAGACATGTAATTAAAGCTAAATCGAAGACATGTAATCTTGATTTATTTTGAGTCTTAGGAACAAAGTGTAATTGAGCATACTTGAGCTAAAATCAACTTAATCACACACTAGGTTCCCTCTAGAAGTCAGAAACGAAATTTCACTTAATTTGGACTTCAATAGATCACCCAAACTTAGACCGGAAAACACCTAAACCTGAACCCAACTGTCTGCCCACATTCGGTCGACCGATACAGGCCGTTCGGTCGACCAGATGATCATGTCTCTTGTTTGTGTTTTCACTGCCCATATTCGGTCGACCGTGTTTTACCTTTCGGTCGACCGTGTTTTACCTTTCGGTCGACCGTCAGATCATATTTTCCCGACCGTTACTTTTGTCGTATATACCTAACGGTCTTATTCGTATTAAACCAAAAATACCCCAAATGTATTTCATGTATCGGTCGACCGAGGACCACGATCGGTCGGCCGTTGGTTCATCTCTTGACAAACCCAAAGTGCCTGTCCATAATCGGTCGACCGCCAAAACCTGTTTCGGTCGACCGTTCACACATTTGTTTGTCACCCCCCAAAGTGCCTGGACGAAATCGGTCGACCGAACCCTATCTTGTGTTCGACCGATGACTTAAGTGAACCTAAGTCGTAGAGTTGGGAGGTCGACCGTTGCTTAACCGGTCGACCGAACTGAGTGTAAAACTGCCAACCGGTCGACCGCTCTTCCGTTTCGGTCGACCGAATTCAGCCAGAATTGGGTTCTGAACTTTCTGTTTTGTGTAATCACACTTCAACTCATACCCAATCAATCCCAACGGCTCTATTCTCTCTAATGCCTATATAAGGAGTTGTAAAACACATTTTAACACAACTCTCCCACTACAAACTTGTCCCAAACTTTAGAGAGAATCCCAAACACTCAAAGCTACAAACCTTCCACACTTAGTGATCATTTCTTCATCCTACTCAAGTGTGCTCAAGATTTAGAGAGTGTTGCTCCACTCAAGTTCTCATTTGTTGTCAAAAGAGTAAAGGCTCCGGTGAAAGCCCGAAGCATCCTTCTCGGATTGTGAGAAGAGGATTCCAAGCTCGGCGAGGGTTGTTCGCGAGTTTGATGGTTGTAAAGGCGTTCTCTCCCGGCCCGGAATGGGGAGTGGTTAGTGAAGTCGTGAGCGGAGCTCGGTGATCCGAGCGGAGCTTGCAAGAGAGGACTAGGACCCGGGTGGGGTGCCGAACCTCTATAAAAATGCCGAGTCGATTTGTGGTTTGCATATTCCTACACTTGCTTGTTTTAGTTTAAATTCCGCTGTATTTCTTTGATCGAATAAACAAGTAGGTAATTAGGTGATTAGCATTAATTGTGGACCCATAAACCCACACGATCCTACATTTGCCACCGCTTCAACGCGGTCGTTCACTTGCAGTTAATTAAAACATATCAATCAAGTTTTGGCATCGTTGATGGGGAGGTGCTTTGTCCAGACTTTGGTTTGGACGATTCGAGTGGTTTTAATTTTTCTTTTTTAGTTTTGGTTTGTTTCAGGGGTTGTAAGAAGCAAGGGGAGGCTACTGGAGAAACTAGGGGAACAATTGCCCAAAAAGGACCGCCAATCAGCGGTCTGAAACCGCCAATTGGCGGTCTGGTGAGCTTCAATTTCTCCCAATTTTATTCTAGTGGTTGATTATTTCATTATAGTTATATGGGAGCACCATCTTGCATGCTGTGACTTTTAGTTTGCTCCCAGATTAAAAATCAATCCCCTTTAATCAAGTTGGACCATAAAACTCAAAGCAAAAGATTAGACTTCTTGCCATTTTGGTCATGCATCATTTGTAGACCTTGCACGCATTTGTCTTTTCTTTGCTTTACATTTTTGTTGTTGATTGCTGGCGTGAGGTACGTGCACCCAAATCTCTCATGCATGCATGTTTCGATCATGCATTAGTTAGTAAGGTGCATCGGCACAAGAGTGAGTTGGGCGTTTGATTGGAGTGTTGATTGCTAGATTTAAGATCAAAACGCTACTAAGGAGGGGTTGTCGCATAAAAGATAAGGTGGGGGATTTCATCACCCTTTCCTTGGCCCCAAAAATCACTCTTAAGAAAGCCTTAATTCTAAAAGCAAGTAGACATTGACCCTAAGGATTTTGGATGCACTAGGATTCCTGGATTCTTCACCAAACACAGGAAAGTTGTACATTCATGGATTCTTCACCAAACACAGGAAAGTCGTAATCTACTTTTTTCCACTGACGTGAATCTGCAGGATGACGTAGCAACTGATCATTTGGTTTCTCACGATGAGCATGTCATGCCATGTTCTTAGAATCCTTCTTACCCGCAAACAAACGTTTAAGCCTTGGTATTATCTAAAGATACCACAAAATCTTAGCAGGAGGTTCTTTGATTTTCATCTCATCAGCCTCTACATTGTGGTTCGGTCCACTACGTTTCATTTTGTATCGTGAAACATTACACCTGGGATAAGAATGTAAGTTTTCAAACTCACCCCTATACAATATACAATTGTTCAGGCATGCATGTATCTTCCTATATTCCATTCTCATAGGACACAATACTTTCTTAGCATTATAAGTTCTATCTGGCAGCTCATTATCATCTGGAAACATTTCTTTCAATAGCTTCAACAATGATGTAAAACTGATATCGGTCCAACAATTTCCTGCTTTTAAATTGTACAACTTCAACACCAATGACAATCTAGTGAATTTTGTACAACTCTTATACAACGGCTTCTCATTGTCACTCAACAAACTACCAAGTAAATTGGGGTTGGACGAAAACTTTTCAGCCATATCCTGAACCATTTCCTCTAAATGATCTCTCACACTAACATTATCTCTGTCATTCTTGGAACAACAAAATGATTCATTTTCGCTGTGTCATATACATCGTCTGTAACTTGGGTTGAAACCTTTCTCAAACAAATGATCCTTTATTTTTGAAAAAGTCAGCATTGACATATTATGACACTTATTGCACGAACAATACGCCATGTCGTTGTCATTCGTTTTTAATGTTTTTGGCAACCTCTAAGGACATATTCACTCTGTTCTCATACTCATCACTCAATCGGTTTGAAATAATCCACTCTCTCAATTTAAACATTAAGAAAAATGATAGTTATTATTGAAGGAAATAAATAAAATTTCAATTTAAAAGATTGTGTTCGTAAATAAAATTTCAATTTAAAAGATTGTGTTCGTAGATGAGAAGATCTAGAGACAGTAAGATGAGAAAAGAATGACTTAGGAGAGAAGATGAAGTCCTTAATCTAGCGTGGGAATAAGGAAGGTTAGAAACCTAACTAAGCAATGAAGGCCAAGGCAAGCCTAAAGTCCACTATAGGTCCTTAGCACTAGACGACGCATAACTTCGTGGTCCCACCGATGACCACTAGTATGTAGGAAATCAAGAACCCGGATATCCCTAAAATCTCAGGGAGACTAGATGGGCAATGACGTTCAGGCTGAAACGGGCTTAAACATCGAGGACCACTAGTCTGTAGGAAATCAAGAACCCGGAGGTTCCTAAAATCTCAGGGTGACTAGATGGGCAACGACGTTCAGGCCATAACAGTCTTTAACGGTTTCCTCTCCTTAATGCGTCCAGAAATCTTAGGGGTCAATGTCTAATTGATTTTATTAATGCTCTTTTATTAAGTGATTTTTGGGCCAATGAAAGGGTGATGAAATCCTCCACCTCATCTTCATAGGTGACTGCCCCCTAAGTATTTTTCATAGCTTAATCTAACAAACAACACACCAAACAAACACTCACCTCACTCTTGTTCCAATGCAAGTCCTACTAACTAATACGTGCTTTCTAATGAATGATGAGTGAAAGAGATTACGTACCTTACGTCAGCAATGTACGACATGAGTAAAATAAATAATAGATACGATGAATGAAAATCCTATATGATTAATGACTTAGCAAATATTGTCTAATCTTTTGCTTTAGGTTATTAAAGGTCAAGTTACTTAAGGGGGACAATGAGTTAAACATTATAACATTTCTAAATAAAAGAATCTCTAAAGTATAAATAAACATTTAACTAAATAAAATAAATCGAAAAGGTGCTATACTCGAAAACCATGTTATAATTAAAGTTAAAACTAATATACTTATCCAAAAAGAAGCATGACATACAATAAATTTGTGAGGGATCCAATCAATAACATGAGCTTTGGTCGTGAGCACTACTTTAGATCTACATTAATTTCTGTTAAATAATTTTACGCCTAGAATTTAATCAAGAAGCCCTCTTCTCTCGGTTTAAACTCAGATTTCTTGTAGAAAAAACAAAACAAAATAAAAAAAACTTTCTCGGTTTTTTACCAACAAATTCACTTCAGTTGTACTAATGAGTTCAAAGTTGAAGAAAATTGAAGAAACTCGTGGGTCGAATTTCAGAAAGAAGTATTGCTGCATTTCAAAAAAATTGTTGACAAACAACACATGGTTAATCATCAAATATTGCTTAATCCACACTTGCTTATACCACTTTAACAAACATTGAACTGAAACTAGCAGATAAAAAATCACACTTTACATTCATACATGTTTATACACGAATTTCACAAAAAATCAAGCACAAACCAGCAAAATCTTCTTCTCAACAGCAAGCACGACGCCCGCCCTCTTTCATCTTCAACCCAATTGTCGTCAAACCAAGCTGAAACACAACCAAAATCCACCTCACACAACCAAAACTAACTCAAAACCTTTAATGGACTAAAACGAACAACCTCTTACATGTGGAGGGTCGGTGGTCGTCGCGAAGGCTGCAATGGTGGTCGCGGAGGAGGAGGAGGTCATGGAGGAGGAGGGGGTGCGTTGACTGTGGTCGAAGGAAGCTACGGTGGTTGGAGAAGTGGAGGAAGACGGTCAGTGTTGCAAAGGCTAGGGTTTTGGTGGGTTTTGGTCGAGTTTTGGCTGGAGTGGTCGATAGGGAGGAAGACGGCTAGGGTTTTCGTTGGATTTGGGTGACTAACATAAAAGATAAAAGATAAAAACTGAAGGGAATGGCCTTATTAGGCCTATAAACGTCGGATTTCACTCTCACCTGACGTCTATACAAGATGGGAAATAAACGTCGGATATAACACATATCCAACGTCTATAGGTCAACATTTGAGGGATATAACACATCACTTGAGGATGTTAAGGTTGCTCATGTCTTTCACTTAAGTCATTAACTAACTTTCACGAATGATTCATTAGGGTAGTTGTGTGGACTAAATACTTATATCGAGTCGGCCCGTAGAATTACCGTTTCCAATGATCGACAAAAATAGGTTCATTGAGTCATGTTGCTAGGTTGAATAATGCATCTATATTCAGATTTTGTGGGTATATGGGTATATCTTAGTTCCTCCTAATTTCCAAATTAAATTTAAACAATTATATCACAAACTTCAAGATATTATACTTAAATATATATGATTGAATAAAAAAAATTGGGATTGTTTTTGGATGAGAAAATCTGCCCCACCGACCCATAACGTGGCTACGCCGCTGCTTGCAAACAAAAGAAATAAACCAATCCATCATCCATTCCAATTAAATGTAAATGAAAAAAATGATGGTGCAGTCGTTTCTTCCAAAACAGCATAATTGTGTTGACTGACTCTCTTGTAATTTCCAATCGCGATCATCAACGACCATTGACCAACATACTCTGAGTCTCACGATAATAAGTCCTTCTGTCCCCGAACAAATCACAAAGGAAAGGAAAGGTCAGGTGGTAACTCTTCTTCTTCTTCTGTTATTTTTTTCTAATCAAAATATCAAATCGGTTTTGCTTTTCTTCTTCTTCAACTGCTCTTAAAAGTTAAAAGGACAACCGAAAAACTTAACACACGCATCCATCATTCAGATTCTACAACACAAAAGATAGCAAATTAACGCAGGCAATGGCGACCAAAAGAGGAGCTGATAGAACCAAAATGACTACATCGTTGAGCGGGGTTGTGTCCAATAAAATCGATCGTGGCAATCTGCTTCCCTCCGACCACATCTACTCCTGGAGGGCCGCCCACATTTACGCTCACCATGGTTCCCATTCTTTTCCTTATTTTTCTTCTTCTCTTCTCGAACTCGTATTTCATATATTTTTTCATGTCGTGAAATCGTGTTTGTTTATGTGAAATTTCAGTAGAACAGGAGTGGAATGGGTGTGAAATGAGCGGTAAAAGAGTGTTAAAATCAAGTAATTACTACTTCACCTATTTATTCTTTAACTAACAGTATCCTTCGTCTCGATACTTCAACATATGTGTGAGTGCATTTTTAGAAATATAGCAAAAGCAAAATCCAAACCCCAATAAATATGAAGATTAGGCTTTATGGGAAGGCAGAAATTCACTAACTTGAAATTCTAGTACCGTCCCTAGTAATAACTTTACAGCATTTAGCTAATTGCGTACATAAGATGGGACAATAATTAACAAGGAAAAAAACCAAGATGATTATTTAATAGGATAAATACTCACTAAATATAGAATCCATTTAAATGTGCATGTATCGAATAATGGTAATGATAGAGTTATGAGTGTATACGATAATATCCGGTTCGTATTGATATCGGCATTCCTACCAATCATGACCATTTAATTGTGTGTTTTCAGGAATATACATGGGAGACAACAAAGTGATTCATTTCACAAGAGGTGGTGAAGAGATCGGAACAGGAACCATCTTAGACAAGATAGCTCTCAGCTCCACCCCAACACATTCAAAGATTAACTGCAAAAACTGTGGAGATAATGTGAATAACTGTCCACATACATCCATTATTCAAAGAGTAACCTATGTTGAGGCTCAGACATTAATACATCATCAATGCCTCCTCTCGGAACCACAAATACAACTTATTACATCTCTTCATCCAAAAATCATAATTGTTTCCCGTTACCCTTCCGAACGGCTAGATTACTATCTACTATATAAACTCTTGTATCTGTAATCACAAATTAAGAATAATACAACAAATAATCACATTTTCTACATGGTATCAGAGCGTCGATCTCAGATCTAGGAGGATCATCATCGGAGGCAAACACCCTTTCACCTCCTCTGCCTTCCTCCTTTCCTCATAGACCCCTTCCAAAAACAAAAAACCCCAAAACCAAGCTCCCCTCATCCAAAAATCCAAAAATCCCATCACCGGTCATCTGACCTCAGACACCGTTTGTTCTCATCAGAATCACCCAAATCCAAAAAAAATCATCATCGGTTACTAACCTCAGAAAAAGCTCGCCATGACTTCAGAAGGATCCACGCCTCAACGCCTCACCACCCAACTCCTCACCGGGGCAAATTATCTGCCCTGGTCTCGGTCGGTCACATTATCACTCAGCGGCAAAGGGAAACTTGGCCATATCTCAGGTCGCATACCAAAACCAGACACCGACGACGAAAAATTCGAGGAATGGCAAACCTCCGACCATCTGGTGATGACCTGGGTGTTGAACTCCATTCAACCTCAGATTGCCGAGCTATTTCTATACTCCGACTCAGCCAAAGAGCTGTGGGACTCCATCCACGCTCTGTATGGTAAGCAACAGAACTTCGCCCACATTTTCAAGATTAAACAAGAACTTGCGCAAACCAAACAAGGGTCCAGATCGGTCACCGAGTTTCTCGGTACGCTCAAAAGCCGATGGGACGAGCTCGGCGTGTATGAACCACCGAGCACTGACCCTAAAGTCATCAAAGAAAGGGACGAGCAGAACCGAGTCTACCAGTTCCTGGTAGGTCTCGATCCTAGCTACGAGCCCCTAAAATCTCAGATCCTACTATCATCGGAGCTTCCGCCCCTCACTCAGATCATCGCAATGGTTCAACGAGAGGAATCTCGAAGACATGCTATGCCACAAAACACCAGAGAAAACAACGGAGAAAACCAAGCTTTCGTCACAACACAACATCAAAACCAGAAAGGAAAAGGATACTTCGGAAAACACAAAGACGAGCACTGTGACAACTGCAAGAAAAAGGGACACAGTCGCGACCGGTGCTGGTTCCTCTACCCGCACCTCCGACCACCAAAGGATGGAACCGGAGAAAGAGGGGGCGACAGCAGAGGAAACCCTAACCCCGGCGGCAGACCAAACGTCACCCCGCAAAACCCTAACAACGGAGGCGAAAAAACAAAATGGACATCCGGGTCTGGATCCGGGAGTCGAGGATATTTATCCTCTGAGTTCGCGGATCCTCCGCTTACCAACAAACCGGGTTTTATGTTCGGGTCGGATCTTGATCCGCGAGACAGAGGAGAGCTTCTGTCTGCTGGTCACGGGCCCAATCCAGCTCATCGTGGGCTTCACTCATCAAATAACCTTGGACCTGAATCTTTGCACCCAGATTTGGGTCATGTGCTGACCCAGCTCAACAGTCTACTAAATAAATCCGGTCAAAATCAGACACCGCAAGGTAATGGGTCAGGTATTATTTCAACTCACATCTCTTGCAATCATACTTTTACCTCTAATTCATGGATTTTAGACACTGGTGCTACTGATCATATGACCGGAAACAAGGAGCTTATATGCAATATTCAAAATAACCCAAACATAAACAATTTCGTTACTGTAGCAAATGGAAACCGAGTAAAAATTGGAGGTATAGGACAATCTACAGTCCTAAATAACACACCTATCGAGACCAACCAAAAAGTTGGTCCCACTGATGGGGAACCATTAAGCGATAAAAGTCAATTTCAACGATTGGTAGGGAAACTCATCTATCTAACCGTCACTAGACCTGACATAACTTATGCAGTTAGCACTGTAAGTCAATTCATGCATGCGCCACACACCCACCATCTAGACATCATTGATAGAATACTCAGGTATTTAAAGAAAACACCAGGGCAAGGTATTTGGATGAAACAAAACCAATCTAACTCAATCATAGGTTACTCTGATGCAGATTGGGCGGGTAGTTACAATCGCAAATCTACCACTGGGTTCTGCACATTCGTTGGAGGAAACCTCGTCACTTGGAGAAGCAAGAAACAAAACGTTGTGGCAAGATCAAGCGCCGAAGCAGAATATCGTGCCATGGCATCCACCACCAGTGAGCTGATTTGGCTCAAACAACTCCTCAAAGAAATGATGGTTCCATATCATGAACCCATGCACATGTTCTGCGACAATCAGGCTGCTCGTCACATCGCCACCAATCCCGTGTTCCACGAACGAACAAAGCACATAGAAGTTGACTGTCACTTCATCAGAGAAAAAATTCAGACCAAAGAAATCGATGTCCCCTTCGTCACAAGCAAAGACCAACTCGCAGATATCTTCACCAAACCCTTGGATCAAAAACAGTTTGATACCATTCTTCACAAGTTGGGTTCCTTCAATCTCTTCCGGACACAACTTGAGGGGGAATGTTGAAGAAATCAAAGAAATTGAGGCTCAGACATTAATACATCATCAATGCCTCCTCTCGGAACCACAAATACAACTTATTACATCTCTTCATCCAAAAATCATAATTGTTTCCCGTTACCCTTCCGAACGGCTAGATTACTATCTACTATATAAACTCTTGTATCTGTAATCACAAATTAAGAATAATACAACAAATAATCACATTTTCTACATGGATGACCACAAACGAAATAATTAATGGCATAATTATCTTTACTATGTAAACAATGTTGGTTTTTTAAGGATAATGGATGTATGTGGAGCTTATCTCCATTTGTAAGAGAGAAGATTAGACTAGATGAAGTTCTTACGTATTCAATCAGTACAGTAAGGGGTTAGTGGTAGATAGCCGCTTGGAATGGTAAGATGGGGATGACTCAAGAAGTTATATTACTTATTTAGCGTAACCCATTAAACCCAATATCTAGAAAATTCAACCTTCTGTTATTTCGACATTCTCAATCACTTGGAAGCTTCCTAAAGTTTTAAATCGAAGAAACTTTGACTCTTCTAAATTTTCATCCACACATATAAAGCGGGATGTCATCTCTCATTCAAATAATGAGTTCTATGCGGTAAAAATAGTGAGTCTTGTATAGTTTAGTTAGTGTACGTGTAGTCTAATCCTTATATTAGAGTGTGAGTAAAAATCTTATAGTGAGGAGAAGAATTTAGTTGTAAAATTTATTGTTATCGACATCCACTACTGCAGAATAAGCTTTACTCGTCGCCCTATACACGTCGGTCGTTATAACAACCGACATCCAGTAGGGAGAGGACGGAATAAACGTCTGTCGTTATGCTAGACGACGTGTATCGGGTATAGACGTCCACCCATAGACGTCGTCTATTTGAATACTCCATTTATCCGACGTCTATAGGGTATAGACGTCCACCCATAGACGTCGGTCGTCAGAATACACTATGCATCCAACGTCTATAGGGTATAGACGTCGACCTATAGACGTTGGATGTTATAGACAACCGACGTCTATACTCCATGCATATATACGTCAGGGTATAGACGTTGGATATTTAGAACATCCGACGTCTATAGGTCTTAAAGAAAATGAACAGACGCGTTTTCTGTCATTTATTTCAGACGAAAACTCACCCAAACCCTAGCCGTCCCGCGACCAAACTCTCCTCCGCGACCGATCTCCAACCGATTTGCACCGTCTCCGGCACCGTAGCGACGTCCCTTGTGCTCTCTTGCCCTTCTCCGTCCCCCTTCACCGTCAGCGCACCCTCCTCCGCGACCGTCGTCACCGCACAACCTCCTCCTCCTCTGATTCGTGCTCATACTGTTAATGTTCCTCGTAGTATGGTAGTGATAGTGATTAATGGTAGTGATAGTGATTAATAGTGATTTAGTGAGTATAAGGGCTCTTAATTTGTGAACGAAAATGAGGCTTTCCTTCCGCAAATAATTTGGAACGAGAGGTTTACTGAGATATTTAAGAGCCCTTAGGCGCAAATAATTTCGCAAAAATCTTGGTCAAGCATGTGGTTTGTTTTTGTTGGTGCCCTAAAATTGCATTTTCCTATTTTCATGAAAAAAAGGAGTAGCAAAAGAATAATGTCCGAGAAGATTTAGTCCCTCCATATGGACTATACTCTTGGAAGTTTAGAATCCTCACAACTAGTGGTGGTGCCATGAAATCTTATCAGGGTAATAGTTAACACATTATAGGTAAGAAAGCCGGGTTTTTTTTGATATTAGGATGATTATAGAAATCCGAGAATTCAAAAATGTAACTAGCCTCTAAAAAAAATAGAAAGACAAAAAAGAAACAAAAATGACAATATATAATTCATAAAAAAATCAGATAAAATTACAAAATCCAAATAAGTCATTGGACTCCTTGCAACGGTTCGACTCGAGCCACCCAACCATAGTTCGGTGGGACTTACGAAACGACCATTGATGGAACAAGTTGTAATTGCTTGCCGACCAACATGGTTAGTTGTCAGAATGTGGGTTTTGTGGTCAAAACATAAAAGACTTAACATGAGATCTGGTACAATGTTATGGTTCCTCCACGCATAGTAATTAAGAGCTAATCTATTCAAAACCTTTTCAATTTAACATAGAGTCTACATTGATGGGCCAATTATATTCTACATTTATTGTTATAATGGGTATATGTTCAACAAATTTGTCTCGATGTGCCCTTCCTTGAGTTAAGTTAAAGATAGGAATTTATTGTTTGGACGTTTTGGTGCTTAATTACTGGTATCATTATCGAGTTACATGTTAGTATTTAATTTAAATTTGTTTGATATTGTTAACAATAAACTATGACATACTTTCTGTTGATTTGTATTTAAAATGTTTATTGCCTTGCTTTTTTGAATTTTCAATATGATGATAATAACTCATTGACCCCCTTAACTCCTTAAGTAACTTGGCCTTTAATAACCTAAAGCAAAAGATTAGACAATATTTGCTAAGTCATTCATCATATAGGATTTGCATTCATCGTATTTATTATAAATTTTACGATTTCTGTCGTAGATTGCTGGCGTAAGGTACGTAATATTTTTCACTCATCATTCATTAGAAAGCACGCATTAGTTAGTAGGAATTGCATTGGAACAAGAGTGAGGTGAGTGTTTGTTTGGTGTGTTGTTTGTTAGATTAAGGTATGAAAAACACTTAGGGGGCAGTCACCTATAGGAGATGAGGTGGGGGATTTCATCACCCTTTCCTTTGCCCAAAAACCACTTAATAAAAGAGCCTTAATAAAATCAATTAGACGTTGACCCCTAGGATTTTCGGACGCATTAAGGAGAGGAAACCGTTTAAGACCGTTATGGCCTGAATGTCGTTGCCCATCTAGTCTCCCTGAGATTTTAGGAACCTCCGGGTTCTTGATTTCCTACATATTAGTGGTCCTCGATGTTTAAGACCATTTCGGCCTGAACGTCGTTGCCCATCTAGTCTCCCTGAGATATTAGGGACCTCCGGGTTCTTGATTTCCTACAGACTAGTGGTCCTCGGTGAGACCTCGAAGTTAGGCGTCGTCTTACTAAGGACCTATAGTGGACTTTAGGTTGTTTTGGCCTTGATTGCTTAGTTAGGTTTCTAATCTTCCTTATTCCCACGCTAGATTAAGGACTTCATCTCCTCTCCTCTGAGTCATTCTTTTCTCATCTTAATGTCTCTGAATCTTCTCATCTACGAACACATTCTTTTAAATTGAAATTTTATTTATTGTCTCCAATAATAACTATCATTTTTGTTAATGTTTAGATTGAAATGGATCGAGAGTGGATTGTTTCAAACAAATTGAGTGATGAGTATGAGAACGGAGTGAATATGTTCTTAGAGGTTGCCAAAAAACATTCCAAGAAAATGAAAGACATCGAGATGGCATATTGTCCGTGCAATAAGTGTCATAATATGTCAGTGCGGACTTTTCGGAAAATGAAAGATCATTTGTTTGAGAAAGGTTTCAACCCAAATTACAGACGGTGGATATGACACGGCGAAAATGAATCATTTAGTCGTTCTAAGACTGATGGGGAAGACGTTAGTGTGGAAGATCACTTAGAGGAAATGGTTCAGGATATGGCTGAAAAGTTTTCGTCCAACCCCGATTTACTTGGTAATTTGTTGAGTGACAATGAGAAGCCGTTGTATAAGAATTGTACCAAATTCACTAGATTGTCAGCGGTGTTGAAGTTGTACAATTTAAAAGCTGGAAATGGTTGGTCCGATGTCAGTTTCACATCAATGTTGAAGTTATTGAAAGAGATGCTTCCAGATAATAATGAGTTCCCAGATAGAAGTTATGATGCTAAGAAAGTGTTGTGTCCTATGGGAATGGAATATAGGAAGATACACGCATGCCCGAACGATTGTATATTGTATAGGGGTGAGTTTGAAAACTTACATTCCTGTCCCAGGTGTAATGTTTCAAGATACAAAATGAAACGTAGTGGACTAAAGCACAATGAAGAGGTTGATTAGATGAAAATCAAAGGACCTCCTGCTAAGATTTTGTGGTATCTTCCGATAATACCAATGTTTAAACGTTTGTTTGCGGGTAAGGAGGATTCCAAGAACATGACATGGCATGCTGATCGTGAGAAACCAAATGATCAGTTGCTACGTCACCCTGCAGATTCACCTCAGTGGAAAAAAATAGATTTCGACTTTCTTGTGTTTGGTGAAGAATCCAGAAATGTACGACTTGGACTCTGTACTGACGTAATGAATCCTTTCGGTAGTTTGAGTAGTTTTACAGTTCTTGGCCTGCTCTGCTTGTAATTTACAATCTGCCCCCGTTGTTATGCATGAAACGTAAATATATCATGTTGTCCTTAATGATTTCTAGTCCGAAACAACCTGGAAACGACATCGATGTGTATTTAAGACCTTTAATTGATGACCTAAAGAGATTGTGGGATGACGGAGAGTCAGTTTTTGATTCTTATCGTCAGGAGTCGTTCATAATGCGGGCAATGATATTTTGCACGATTAATGACTTTCCAGCTTATGGTAATCTGTCTGGATATTCAGTCAAATGTCATAAAGCTTGTCCAATTTGCGAAGAAAATACATGTTCTTTGCAACTAGTTAATGGTTCTAAGACTGTCTATCTTGGTCATCGGAGATTTTTTCCAAACTCCCATCCTTATCGTAGGTTGAAGAAGGCATTTAACGGAAAACAAGAGTTTCAGAATCCGCCAGTTGAAATCAGCGTCGAAAAGGTGTACGAACGTGTAATGAACATTGAATGTGAATTTGGAAAACCGTACAAATGAGCAAAAGTAGTTGGAAAAAAAGATCCATATTTTTTGATCTCCCTTACTGGAAAACTTTAGAAGTTAGACATTGTATTGATGTCTAGAAAGGAGAAAATAATTCTCTGTCATTGTTTGCACGATGTAAGGGTTCCACAAGGTTATTCTTCAAATATCAGTAGTCTTGTTGTTATGAAGGATTTGAAACTTGAGGAATGAAGTCTCACGATTGTCACACTTTAATGCAATAGTTGTTACCTGTAGCACTCAGAAACATGTTGACGAACTAAGAGGTTCTCCTGCCACTAGCATTTTTTGTAATTTAGTTAACAAGTGCACTTGTATTACAAACCTACACTTTATGCCTTAATATAATCGCCTTAATTTTAGAATGAATTAATTGCAAGTGTGTTGAATGTCAATTGTGTATGGTTGTATGTTTGTGCATGTATGGTTGTATGTTTGTGTTTGTGCATGTATGCTTATGTGTTTGTGCTTGTATGTACATGTGAATGAAATTGTGAGTATTTGTGAACAAATTTATAGGTGAACGAATTTGGTGCAGTTGTATGTACACGAATACGATGACTAAAAACAAGTTTGCAGGATGCTTTTTTGTGTCCAGGTTTAGCAATAGACGTCGTCCGTTTGTATTAGCCGACGTTTATTCCTCTAAAGAAAGGAATAAACGTCAGCTTTATGTGGAATCCGACGTATATGCTTTAGGAATAGACGTTGCCTGTTAGTTGACCGACGTATATGCTTTAGGAGTATACGTCGTCTGTTATGTCACCGACGTCTATACCTAAAGCATATACATCGGGCTATAGAACGACCGACGTCTAGTCGTTAAAGAATAGACGTCGGGTTATACATACAGACGACATATATTCTTTAGGTATAGACCTCGGCTATATTAATGCCGACGTCTATGTATAGACGACACACACATAGACGTCGGATCTGGGAGTGCTTATATCCGACGTATATAGCCCCGTACATCCGACGTATATTTCATTTTCTGTAGTAGTGATCTTATGCACTTTAATTTTTAATCTATTAATTTTACAAACAATAAAAAAACAAGATTAGAAATGATGTTATTGTTTTGGAAAACTAAATCGTGAGAGAACATTCTCAGAGGTCAAATGCATGATATTTGAAATTCAATGGCGTCAAGGAATCTAAAGGCGGGGCTGGGGGACACGTCTCCCACCCATTTGATAGTTTTTTTAAAATGTTTTTTGTTGCAATTTTTAAAATCTATTTTTTAAATGTTTTTAATCTTTGTATAAACCTCTTTTTTTTAATATGTGTTCTTTATTTTTTCGTGTTAATCCAAATATCTGTTAATTTCCATTTAATTTAATCTGGGATAATCAAATTACAATTTTTCAAAAAATACAGTAACCGATACGAAAATTAAAATTATATTTACTTAATAGAAATACAAATTACAACATACAACACTAATAAACTATGACATACATTAGAAAGTGGTGTGTTGCATGTACTTATTAATTTGTCAGTGGTTTTCCGTTATCTCTTGATTCATTCACGGTTGATTTGGACCATAATCATTCATATATGATGTGGAAACGTAGGTATTGAATTAACAAGGAAGTTGCATGCATGCAAACAAAATAAATAAACCAATCCATCATCCAATATTCCAATTGAAATAAAATGACAAAAAGGATGGTGGAGTCGTTTCTTGCAAAACAACATAATTGTGTTGACTGACTCTTGTAATTTCCAATCGCGATCATCAACGACCATTGACCAACGTACTCTGAGTATCACGAAAATAAGTCCTCCTCCTCCTCCTCCTCCTCCTCCTCCTCCTGTCCCCGAACAAATCACAAAGGAAAGGAAAGGTCAGGTGGTAACTCTTCTTCTTCTTCTTATGTTATTTTTTTCTAATCAAAATATCAAATCGGTTTTGCTTTTCTTTTCTTCATCTGCTCTTAAAACTTAAAAGGACAACCGAAAAACTTAACACACGCATCCATCATTCAGATTCTACAGCACAAAAGATAACAAATTAACGCAGGCAATGGCGACCAAAAGAGGAGCTCATAGAACCAAAATGACTACATCGTTGAGCGGGGTTGTGTCCAATAAAATCGATCGTGGCAATCTGCTTCCCTCCGACCACATCTACTCCTGGAGGGCCGCCCGCATTTACGATCACCATGGTTCCCATTCTTTTCCTTATTTTTCTTCTTCTCTTCTCGAACTCGTACTTCAAATATTTTTTAATGTCGTGAAATCGTGTTTGTTTATGTGAAATTTCAATAGAACAGTAGTGGAATGGGTGTGAAATGAGCAGTAAAAGAGTGTTAAAATCAACTAATTACTACTTCACATATTTATTCTTTAACTAACATTATCCAACAAGAGAACTATTTTGAGTGTCCTTCGTCTCGATACTTGTGAGTGCATTTTTAAAAATATATCAAACGCAAAATCGAAACCCCAATAAATATGAAGATTAGGCTTTATGGGAAGGCAGAAATTTACTAACTTGAAATTCTAGTCCCGTCCCTGGTAATAACTTTACAACATTCAGCTACTTGCGTACATAAAATGGGACAATAATTAACAAGGAAAAAAACCAAGATGATTATTTAATAGGATAAATACTCACTAAATATAGAATCCATTTAAATGTGCATGTATCGAATATTGGTAATGTTAAAGAACATACCTTCAATGCACAACGGCTCTCCATTAAGAGGCACCTCTTGGGAGATCCAACCCCAGAATAAATGTATAACGGATATAACTCAATGTATAAGTATCTCTCATGTATTAGCAAACAATAATAATCAAGAAATAATACACTTATCTTCTTCCCGCACCATTTTTAATATGGTATCAGAGCACTGATCCACTCAAAACTAGCCTCAGACTCCCCCCGGAGTTCATCATCGGCCTCACCTCATCAAGGGGGTTGAAGGTCGATCAAAACCCTCATCCAAACCCAAAAAATGTCGGACGGCAACAGAAGAAACCAACTAGAAAGCAACCCCCATCGCCTTGTCACAACGCTCCTCAATACCAACAACTATCTATCATGGGCGCGTGCCACTTCTCTCTCCCTCAACGGCCGGGGGAGATTAGGTCACATCACCGGGAAAACACAAAAGCCAGAAACCGACGCATCAGACAAAGACCAAGATGAGTGGCAAACCATGGACCACCAGGTAATGTCCTGGCTCCTGGCGTCCATGGAGGCCAACATTGCTGACATATTCATCTACAAAGAAAGTGCAAAAGACCTCTGGGAAGCGGTTCGAGAGCACTATGGAAAGGCTCAGAACTTCGCACATATCTTCAAAATAAAGCAGGAAATTTCACAAACTCGCCAAAAAAGCCGCGGAGTCACTGAGTACCTTGACACTCTCAGAAGGGCTTGGGATGAGTTAGGGGTTTACGAACCCCCAACTACCGAAATCAAAATAATCCAACAAAGAGCAGAGCAAGACCGGATCTACCAGTTCCTGGTAGGTCTAGACACAACCTACGAAAACATCAGGAGTCAGGTGATGATGGCACCAGAACTCCCTTCCCTTGCTTCAGTCACCGCCATGGTCCTTCGCGAAGAAACACGAAGGCGAACCATGACTCATCCGCAAGGGACCCCAACAACCACTGAAGCAGAAAACCATGTCTTTTTTTCCGGAAAAATCAAAACCAGAACGGAAAAAAAAGGTTCGGAAATCGCAAGGAAGAGAACTGCGAAAATTGCAAGAAAACTGGGCACAACAAAAATAACTGTTGGTTCCTCTACCCACATCTCCAACCACCAAGAAACGAAAGAAATGGGAAGGCTAATCTGGTGGAGGGAGTCGTCGGCAGCATCGCACAACACAACGGGAGCGGCGACCGCCGAATCAACTTCTCGCAAAACCCTAACCCTTCGGATTCCGCTGAAAAGAACGCGTTTTATATTAACGCCTCCAGATCCGCTGACCCGCTCCGTCCGCCAACCCATACCCGCTCAGATCCCGGATCTTCCAGATCCGAGTTTCTCGGGTCCACCAATGGATCCATTAACCCGATCCAGTTAAGCAACCTGGTGGACCAGCTTAATGTTTTATTGCAAAACAACCCTTCTGCTTCAGGTAATTACTCAGGTATGAAACAGAATCCTGTTTTTGCTAACGTCTCTAGCTTATTTACTAAATCAAATGAAAATTGGATTGTTGATACCGGTGCTACAGATCATATGACCGGTAATCCAAAGCTTCTTACTAACATTAACCAAAATTTAAGATGGTTAAATAATTTTGTTACCGTTGCAAATGGAGATAAAATTCAAATTCCTAACCTTAATGCTAACCTAATTTCAGTTGCCAAAATTACTACTGAACTCAATTGTAATGTGATTTTCCCCTAATAATGTGTTTTTTCAGGATCGTACCACAAGGAGGATGATTGGTAAAGGCATCCTCACAAATGGTTTATATGTCCTTGAAACAAACAAAAGGGCATATCATACCCAAACTCTTGATAATCACCTTCTCTGGCATAAGCGGATGGGTCATCCCTCATCAAATGTGCTAAAAAGTCTTTTTCCATATTTTAAATCTAATTTACTATGTGATGTGTGTCGTTTTGCTAAACAAACCCGATTACCGTTTTCAAATTCCAGTACAAAAACTTATGTTCCATTTACCATTATTCACTCCGATATTTGGGGACCTGCTCCCAAAGAATCCTACAATGGTTTTCGATATTTTATTAGTTTTATTGATGTTTTTTCTAGAACCACCTGGATTTACTTATTAAAACATAAATCTGATGCTTATCCAGTGTTTTGTGAATTTTTACGTTTTATTGAAAATATGTTTGATGCAAAGATTAAAAAATTTCGATCTGATAATGGCTCCGAATATATGAGCAATATGTTTCAAAACCTCTTAAAACAAAAAGGTATTCTTCATCAAACATCTTGTATAAATACACCACAACAAAATGGGCCTTCAGAACGAAAAAATCGACACCTTTTAAATGTTACTCGATCTCTTCTTTTTCAGAATAATGTTCCAACACATTTCTGGTCTGATGATGTTCTCACTGCTGCTTATATAATTAATCGCATTCCTAGTCCTACAATTAATAATAAAAAACATTTAGAACTCTTGTACGATAAAGAAATTAGTATTAATCATCTTAAAGTCTTTGGGTGTACATGTTTTGTTCACAAAAAACGTGAACACAAACTTGACTACACCTCGGTTAAATGCATTTTCTTAGGATATTCCTTCAAGAAGAAAGGATACAAATGTTATGATCCAGAAAATAGGAAATTCTATGTCTCCAGAGACGTTTCCTTCTTTGAAGCTGAACCCTTCTTTAAAAGTTCCATCCCTGAAAACTCCTCCTCTTCCTCTGCTCTACCAAACTTTCCTCAAGAAATATCCGCTGCCTCACCCATTCTCGAGGAAGAAAAAGAACAAAGGGAGGGAGAAGACAGAGAAGAACAAAGGGAGGGAGAAGACGGAGAAGAACAAAGGGAGAGAGGAGATGGAGAAGAAGAACTTCCGAGAAGATCCTCTCGTCCTTCACGACCTCTCCCTAGATTTAATGACTATATTCTTTCACACGTCACGTATCCTATTCAGAATCACTTATCCTATCACCAATTCTCATCCAACCATCAAGCCTTCTTAGGAAAGCTAGATCAAAATAAGGAACCAACAACATATCAAGAGGCTGTAGGAAACCAAAATTGGAAGAAAGCCATGAAAGATGAGTTACGTGCCTTAGAATCCAATCAAACTTGGACTCTAGTTCCTCTACAACCCAACATAAAGCCTGTCGGTTGCAGATGGGTCTACAAAATCAAATATCATAGCAATGACAACATAGAAAGATATAAAGCCCGTCTTGTAGCTAAAGGCTACACTCAAACCTATGGTCTTGACTATCTAGAAACCTTTGCTCCCGTAGCCAAAATGAACACTGTTCGAGTCCTCCTATCAATTGCAGTTAATCAAGGTTGGAATCTCTTCCAAATGGATGTTAAAAATGCTTTTCTACAGGGAAACCTTGAAGAAGAAGTTTATATGACTCCACCACCTGGCTACACCACACATCCAAATCAGGTATGTAAGCTTCATAAGTCTATATATGGACTAAAACAATCACCTCGAACATGGTATGCCAAACTTAGTCTCTCTCTTATTAGTTATGGATTCATTAAAAGTTCTGCTGATGCATCAATGTTTACAAAACATAGTCATAATACCACTATCATCGTACTCATCTATGTGGATGACATTATTATAACCGGGAATAATGACCACAAAATCACCTTAGTCAAGGAATATCTAAAATCTAAGTTTGACATCAAAGACTTAGGGTTTATGAGATATTTTTTAGGAATAGAAATTGCACACTCCAAGAAAGGTCTGTTTCTTTCCCAACGAAAATACACCCTAGACCTACTCAAAGAAACTGGGAAACTAGGATCAAAACCCATAACTACTCCAATAGAAATCAACAAAAAACTAGGACCAACAGATGACACCCCTCTAACTAATATTAGACAATTCCAAAGATTAGTAGGAAGGCTCATCTATCTCACTTTTACTCGACCCGACATTACTTATGCTGTTAGTCAAATAAGCCAATTCATGCATGCCCCTCACACTCATCACTTAGATCTGGTAAACAGAATCTTATGCTACCTTAAAGGAACCCCTGGACAAGGACTTTTAATGAAACCTAATAACTCTAACTCAATAATTGGATATTCCGATGCAGATTGGGCTAGAAGCCATGATCGAAGATCAACTACCGGTTTTTGCACCTTTGTAGGAGGCAACTTGGTAACATGGCGAAGTAAGAAACAAAATGTCGTTGCACGATCTAGTGCAAAAGCTGAATATCGAGGGATGGCATCAACCACCAGCGAATTAATCTGGCTCAGACAACTCCTCAAAGACATGAATATCACAACTCAAGAACCAACAAAAATGTTCTGTGATAACAATGCAGCACGGCACATTGCCACAAATCCGGTCTTCCACGAAAGGACCAAGCATATAGAAGTTGACTGTCATTTCATCAGAGAAAAAATACAGTCAAAACAAATAGAAGTTCCCTATGTCTCAAGCAAAGAACAACTCGCAGATATCTTCACCAAAGCTCTTGATCGCAGAACCTTCTCCAACCTTCTCTTCAAGTTGGGATCTGTCAACCCTTTCCAGACACAACTTGAGGGGGCGTGTTAAAGAACATACCTTCAATGCACAACGGCTCTCCATTAAGAGGCACCTCTTGGGAGATCCAACCCCAGAATAAATGTATAACGGATATAACACAATGTATAAGTATCTCTCATGTATTAGCAAACAATAATAATCAAGAAATAATACACTTATCTTCTTCCCGCACCATTTTTAATAGGTAATGATAGAGTTATGAGTGTATACGATAATATCTGGTTCGTATTGATATCGGCATTCCTACCAATCATGACCATTTAATTGTGTGTTTTCAGGAATATACATGGGAGACAACAAAGTGATTCATTTCACAAGAGGTGGTGAAGAGATCGGAACGGGAACCGTCTTAGACAATATAGCTCTCAGCTCCACCCCAACAAATTCAAAGATTAACTGCAAAAACTGTGGAGATAATGTGAATGACTTCCATGGAATCATCCAATCATGCCTCGATTGTTTCCTCTCCGGGGGCGATCTTTATCTCTTCCACTACTCCGTCTCGAAGGCGTTCTTGTTAGCCAAAGTGCGAGGAGGAACGTGCACTCTTGCCGACTCCGAACCCCCTCAGCAAGTCCTTTCCCGTGCCAACTACCTACTCCCTAACGGTTTCGGCAATTACAGCATCTTTAAGAACAATTGCGAGGACTTCGCTTTGTACTGCAAAACAGGCTTGATGGCTAAGCCAGATTCGAATGTCGGACACAGTGGGCAAGGGTCTGGGAGTGTTTTTCAGCTGTTGTTTTCAGCTGGTAAAAGTTACCTTACAAACCGAGTTGAGTCCGATGTTTCGATGCGCCAGGATGTCGTAAGGATTCCGGTGGAAATGTTGTCGGAGACATATGCTTCTATGCCGTTAATTACAGAATTTCGAGAATCTGAGGATGATTAGCGCAACTGATATTCTTCGATGCTTTGGAATCAAAAGTTATAAACGTCTTTGTTTTGTGTTATTAACAAATCTGAATGTGTAGCTAACATCATGCACAATTTATTTTTCATATAGCTCTGGTTTTTGTTTTCAGAGACAAAAAAAATCCGCATTTTCGTTTGGAGTTCTTTTTCACAATCACGAATGCCACAACTAACGTTGGTGGCACCATTCTGAATGTAGTGAAGTGGATGACCGCAAACGAAATAAATGGCATAATTATCTTTACTATGTAAACAACGTTGGCATTTTTCAGGATAATGGATGTATGTGGAGCTTATCTCCATTTTGTAAGAGAGAAGATTAGACTAGATGAAGTACTTACGTATTCAATCAGTACAGTAAGGGGTTTGTAACTTCCCGAAACAGCAGAAATTTTAAAAATTATCACCAAGACAACAGAGATCAACAATCAAAAGACGGGACTGTCACTTCTCATAAACATATATGTGGTGCACCAAATTACATCAGAGTTTGTCAAAAGCTATATGATTACATCAGATAAAACAAAGGAGGTATAAGTAATCATGTCGACCTCAGTGGTCCGAACGAGAGGATCCGATCCCAAAATGCGAGCGCCCGCTGATCACCACCCAACTGGACCTACTGCGGTCCTGAAATAAAACATGTAACAACAATGCCTGAGTTTCCATAAGGAAACCCCGTGTGCCAAGCTCACTTTTATGCATGCAGTAGTACAAATGAACATATCATACTAGTAGCATGTCATGTCATCAACAGTAAGGAAAACAGTTCCCCCGAAGGGAACACAGGACATCAGTCCGACAATCATCATCGGGTCTCCCAAGGAGACCTACCGTAGGCACATACGGTCTAGCAGAAAAAGACGTGACGCTCTCCACACGCGGCTACACTAAACATGGGGTTCGGCAAAGAGCATCCGCCATGTCCGCGCCATAAGAAACAGATATGTAACTTCGTGGTCGAAACCACACCAACGGAGCCGTCGCTCGGTCGGTCCACCAATCATCATCTCAGTAGGTGCCCATCTGAGGAAAACATAGCCGGAACAACATCGGCCCATAAATCATCATCGCCGGAACAACATCGGCGGCATCACCGGCACAACATCGGTGGTCCAACAATACGTCCGGCACAGCATCGGACGGGTCCAGACCGAAGTCTGTCAGGTCATCAGGCTCCACGAGCCGCAAACACCAACCGTGCCGCTATAAAAGCAGGGCAGCGACCTCCGTAGCCATCCAGACCGGTAGTCACCTCACCCAACGACAGTTGCGTGCTCGCACAACATCATACATTGGGATCAGCGATCCCTCAGGCCTGCTACTCTACAATGAGTCCATCAATCCATCATATCAAGTGACGATCCATAGATGGAGGTGACACGTCCCGAACACCCACATTCTTCCACACGGCGGTCCCGGGGCAGGCAGGTGTAACGCGCCCACCGTCACCTCCCGGCTCACGCACAAGGCAAAGACACGGGTTTCCGTGGATAGAGTTGGCATCCTAAAAAGGATCGGGAATTCAGTTTTGTGCACAAACGGTCGACCGAAAGTGGCGATCCGGTCGACCGTTCCCAAAAAGGTTCAGTCGACCGAAAGTCTGCAACGGTCGGACTCTCTGCGCAAAATCTAAGTCCCAACGGCCGAACAAGAGTCTAAAACCGGTCGACCGATACGAGGTCATAATCCGGAGTTTGGTCAACATCAATACAATACTACCGGTCGACCGACTCAGGGGTCCCGGTCGACCGAAAACTACCAGGGCATCCCAGCAGTTCTAAGTCATAAACGGTCGAACACATGTAAAGAATCGGTCGAACAAGCATGCATCAAAATCCAGTACACTTAAGTTCCGGCCGAACGAACGCAAGTAACCGGTCGACCGAAACACAACATGCAATCCCGACCCCCCAGCACAATGCACTACCGGTCGACCGCCACAAGGCATCGTCCGACCGGTGATGGTTAAGGTCGGGCAAAATACACTACATCGGTCGACCGCCCGAAGGAACCCGGTCGACCGTTTGTTGTCTACAACCTTGCACCAGCCAAGAATTTACGTCGTTCTCCGACCTCCCCCGACCGACCAACACTTCACCCACACGTGAGTAAGCAACAAAATCACACTAAGAAGCCGACATACCTTTCGAATACGACGAAACCGCTGGAGCCTCGCTCGCGCAACGTCGCCTCTAGTGATCCTCCTCGCACGATCGCCTCCTTGCAACGACCTCCGCACGCCGGAGCCTCCAAGTCCTCTGGTCGCCAGAAAGGAAAGGAAAGGAAAGTGAGAGAGAGGAGTTTGGTGCAAGAAATGAAGGAGAGGATCCTTCAACCCACACAAAACCAACACAACACCCCCACCATCACCCTATGCCTCCTACTCTCCTCCTTCCCCATGCACATCACTGTGCACCTCCACTGTTTACGCCCCTTCCCCATGCAAAGATCCTCCCTAATCACCATTAATCCCCTAATCAGGTTTAGGGTTATAACAATCCACCCACCTTAAAAGGATTTCGTCCCGAAATCAAAGCAAACTACTCACCGAATAGCTCTGGATACTGCCTTCTGACTTCCTCCTCGATCTCCCAAGTGGCCTCGCGCTTGCTGTGATGTTGTCACCTGACCTTCACCATCGGAATGGTCCTCCTCCTGAGCTGATGATCCATGCGATCAACGATCTTGACTGGTCTCTCCTCGAGCGACAAGTCATGCTGGATCTCTGGCACTGCAATCTCGATCACGTGAGCTGGATCTGCAACGTACTTCCTCAGCATCAATACATGTAAGACGTTGTGAAGACCTGAAAACTGCGGTGGCAACGCAATCCGGTAGGCAACCTCTCCATCTCGGTCGAGGATCTCAAATGGCCCCATATACCTCGGACTGAGCTTCCCCTTCTTCCCAAACCTCATCACTCCTCGAGATGGGGAAATCTTCAGAAACACGTGGTCGCCCACCTCAAAACTCAACACCCATCTGCGTCGATCCACATAACTCTTCTGCCTGCTCTGTGCTGTGGCCAGTCTCCTACGGATCACATCAACCTTCTCTGCATACATCTGCACAATCTCTGGCCCCACTAACTGTCTCTCACCTACATCACTCCAGTATACCGGTGATCTACAAGGCCTCCCATGCAATGCCTCGTATGGTGCCACCCCAATACTCGAATGGTAGCTGTTGTTGTAGGCGAACTCTATTAGCGGCAAGTGCTCCTCCCAGTGTCCTGCCCAATCCAGTGTGCATGCTCTCAGTATATCCTCCAAGGTCTGAATCGTCCTCTCTGACTGACCATCTGTCTGCGGATGGAACGCTGCACTGAACCTCAGACGCGTCCCTAATGCCTGCTGCAGACTCCCCCAAAATCTGGAAGTGAATCGAGGATCTCGATCAGAGATGATGCTCACCGGCACTCCATGCAGTCTAACTATCTCCTCCACGTACAACCTAGCTAGACCCTCCAAAGGTAACGTGGTCGTGATCACTAAAAAGTGCGCCGACTTGGTCAGTCGATCGACTATTACCCAAATCGCGTCGTGGAATCTCCTCGTCTTCGGCAACCCTTTGACAAAATCTTCGTCACGTGCTCCCACTTCCACTCAGGAATATCAATACACTGCATCGGTCCTACTGGTCGCTGATGCTCAATCTTCACCTGCTGACAGACTAAGCATCTGTCCACAAACTTTGCGATGTCCTTCTTCATGCCCTTCCACCAGAAGTTCCGCTACAAGTCCTTATACATCTTCGTGCTCCCAGGGTGGATGGTGAATCTCCCTCTGTGTGCCTCCTCCATGATGTCATCTCTCAGCCCAACGACCTTCGACACCCAGATCCGACTCCTGAACCGCAAACCACCATCAATGCCCACACTGAAGTCCGACCCATCTCCGGAAGCTAACCATAGCAGACCAGCTAACTTATCATCCCCATGCTGAGCCTGCACCATACGTGAGACAGTCTGCGGTTCCACTCGAAGCCCAACAATCACTACTCCCTCTGAGCCCTCTGTGAACGACCTCCACTCTGACAACGTCTCGAGTAGCTTCCACTCCTGGATGCACAGACTCGCAACTGAAACCTCCACCTTCCTGCTCAACGCATCTGCAACCGAATTCGCCTTCCCCGGATGATAGGAGATGGTGAAGTCGTAGTCCTTAATGAACTCGAGTCATCTGCGCTGTCTCATATTCAGCTCCTTCTGAGAGAACAAATACTTCATGCTCTGATGATTTGTGAAGACCTCGAACCGCTCTCCATAAATATAATGCCGCCAGGTCTTCAACGCGTGAACCACTGCTGCCAACTCCAGATCATGAGTATGGTAGTTCTTATCGTGCACCTTCAGCTGCCTCGAAGCGTACGCCACCACCTTCCCGTGAGAACACAGCCCAAGCCAATCCCTGACGCATCACTGTAAATCACATAACCTCCACTGCCACTCGGTAGAGTCAGAATCGATGCTGTCGTCAGTCGCCTCTTCAGCTTCTGAAAGCTGTCCTCACACTTCTGGTACCAAACAAACTTGACGCCCTTCTGCTTCAACGCTGTCAGTGGCAAAGCAAGTCTGCAGAAATCTTGAATGAACCGTTTGTAATACCCTGCCAGTCCCACGAAGCTCCTGATCTCTGTCAAGCTCGTGAGGGCACTCCACTGAGTCACGGCGTCGACCTTCGATGGATCCACTGAAATCCCATCTGTTGGCACAATATGCCCCAGAAATGCCACCCGCTCCAACCAAAACTCGCACTTCTTGTACTTGGAATAAAGCTGCTGATCTCTCAATATGCGAAGCACAATCCTCAGGTGCTCTCGATACAGCTCTCTGTCCGCGGAGTACACCAAAATATCGTCCACGAAGACAATGACAAATCTGTCGTGGTACGGCTGAAAGGTCCTATTCATCAGGTCCATGAATGTTGCAGGCGCATTCGTCAGTCCAAACGGCATCACCAAGAACTCGTAGTGTCCGTACCGCGTCCTGAAGGCTGTCTTCTGAACATCTGCCTCTCTGATCCGCAACTGGTGATAACCCGAACACAGATCAATCTTCGAGAACACTCTCTTTGTTTGCAACTGATCAAACAGATCATCAATCCTGGGCAAAGGGTACCGGTTCCTGACGGTAACCTTATTCAACATCCTATAGTCGATGCACATCCGCAGCGTTCCATCCTTCTTCACGAAAAGCACAGGCGCTCCCCATGGCGAAACACTCGGTCAAATAAACCCAGAGTCCATCAGCTCCTGCAACTGCTTCTTCAGCTCTGTCAACTCAGCAGGTGCCATCCGATACAGAGCCTTCGACTGAGGTGTCGTACCCGCAACCAACTCGATGCCGAACTCGATCTCTCGGTGCGGCGGTAACGATGGAATCTCTGCAGGAAACACATCTGGGAACTCCTGTACAACCTCTATATCCTCCAGCCTCCTCGTCACAGGATCAGGAACAACCAGCGTGGCCACAAACGCTCTGCATCCCTGCTGTATCAATCTTTGTGCCTTCACGGCAGACACAATCAGACGACCCCCTCTGCTCCTCGTTCCTCTGATCAAAACATATGGCAAGCCCTCCATCGGAATCAAGATCTTCTTCTCGTGGCAAAAGACCCGTACGTCGTACTGTGACAGCCAGTCCATCCCTAGTATGACGTCGAAGTCCTCCATCGGTAACAAGACCAGATCGGCCGGAAAATCATGGTCTCCCAAAACAACTGTGGTGCCGGGGACATAGATCCCCATAGTGCCCACCTCACCCATGGGCGTGCTGACCTCCAAACAATCAGTCAGTAGCACAGGGGTCCGACCCAACTCGTCAGCAAACTTCTCCGAAATAAAGGAGTGAGTGGCGCCGCAATCAAACAACACACGCGCTATCGAACCAGAAACAAAACGTGTACCTTCCACCACGGTGTTAAAGTCCCTCGCCTCCTCAGCCTGGATGTTGAAGACTCGCCCGGTCTTCCTGCCCTGCCCTGGTGAAACAACGGATCGGCTGCCTCTGCTCTACCCTGCTACTGGTGGCCCAAACCTCCTGATAGGCTCGCCCTGCCGAATCGGGCACTCCCAAATGAAGTGGCCCAACTTCCCGTACCCCAAAGTTATGTAGGGTTGCATGATATAAGAATAAAACACAAAGTTATGTACATAAAATTATTGAAAATATGAAATCGATCATGTATGTTGTCTTAATTTTTTTTAAATATATACATACATGAGGACACCCGTGTAACTATTAGTGGAAGTAGTAGACATATTATTGAATTTTGTGGAAGTAACTATTAGTTGTTGTAGTAGACATATTATTGAATATAAAAAACTCAAAGTCAAATGATGTTATTTGGGGTTTTTGCTTGGGTGCACCTCTAAAAGTCGATTATTGAGACTTTGCACCCATGTAATTTATTATGCCCCAGAATGCCCACGAAGCAACTTAATTAATTGCTTGGGTGCACCTCATCGGACTTCGTTAACCCAAGCAAAAATCCCGTAAGTCACTCTATCACGTCACAAAAACCCTCTGTTCCGGTAAGTTGATTTCACCCAGCCAAAACCCCAAAGAAAAATCCCCAATCCCAACCGATTCTTCACTCGATCGTCCCCTCTGTTGTCAGCTCCGCCTCTCCTATTTCTCCATAACATGATTGTCCCCTCCGTCGTTGGCTCCGCCCCTCCCATTTCTCTGTAAATTCCGAGTGACGTGATCTCGGTTAACCGATCGTCCCCTCCGGCTCTCCATCTACAAGATTCGTGACAACCCTCCGAACGACGATGCATACGCATAGCAGGATGGTTAGTCGTCAACTTCGGTACGTTTGTAATATCCCATACAATGTAGGGCCAAATAAAATTAATGTTTAAGTGTTTGAGTTAACCTGGATTCGAGGAGAAGATAATCAATGGCTTTGGGTGTTATTTGTTGACATATTGTTTAAGTGTTATTAATATGCTTATATTAGTAATAGCAAAATAAAATTAATGTTTATGTGTTTGAGTTAACCCTGGATTCGTGGGGAAGATAATAATTGTTTTGGGTGTTATTTGTTGCCATATTGTTTAAGTGTTATTATTATGCTTGGATTACTAATATAATAGATGAAAGCTAGTAGACCCCAAGAATAACATACATTGTGGTAGTTTACTTGTTACTAACAATTGCTATGATGGTAAAGTTAGGTTTCAGTTTCTGCATTCCCTAGCTTCTCCATCTATTTTTTTTATCATGTACATGTTACATGCATAGTGGTAGTTTAGTGGTTATACATTGTCCCAAGGATAGTAAGTTAGGTTTGCGTTTATCTCCTTTGTTTACTTGTTATACTATCTCATACTTAGGTGAATTTACTTTACAACATTTTGAAAAATGTCTGATGTACATAATTGTGGGAAATCCATGGGAATTATTTAAAGGCTTTGTTGTTGTTGTAGGGATGTTGAGATTCGAAATCTAAGTCTAAAGTTGCACATTGGTGGGCAATGGGTTGTGAGAAGGGTAGGAGACGTGAAGTTGGCTTCGAAGAGGTTGATTGTCCTATGGTTGTGATTGAGGATATTAATGTTTGTGATGTGAGAAATTGGATAAGTACATCCAAATAGGCATGAATGAACTGTTGAAAGTTGATTACTTGATTCCTCACCCCAGAAGAAGGATTACAGAAGAATTAGTTCCGATGAAGATCTGAAATGTGCTTTTGGACTCTGCAATCCCAAGATGGAGTTGTCTTTATTTGCTTGTTTAGAGGTCGTACAGATTGATGAGAATATTGAGTAAGTAGGATCAATCAACCCACCAATTGCTTCATTGTCAAGGGAATTGAATGAAAGTCCACTTAATGCTGACTTAGATGGGTTCACCATGAAGATGAGGTTCCCTTAAGCACTCCTACACAACTGAATGAAGTGCAAGGGGGAGAAGAACCTCCTCCCACGAATAGAGTCAGCCGAACAAAGAGGGGTTCTTCTAGAAGAAGGCAGACAAAAGTAGAAATGCAAGATCCAACTATAGAAGACCGAGATGATGTGGACATGGGCGCTGCATGAGATTCTGATGAGGAAGGTCCGGATTATTACCCAAGCTGGGATTCTGATGTATAACAAGAAGAGGGTGAAGAAGTGGTGCTTCCTGAGTTTGATGCCACATTGGATAATGATGGGGACGAAGACTTCGACTTCGACTACAACTTCAACTTCGATGACGGTCCACAACCCATTGAGGTTAACATGAAGAATCCAGATATGTACATTGGTGCTAGATTCCTAGATGTTTCTACCTTTAGAATGGCTCTCGTTCAACATTCATTGTGACTGAATGTGTTGTGGATTTCATTAAAAGCCAGCCTCAGCAGTGACTGCCAAATGTCATGCTTCCAATTGCAGTTACAGAATCCATGCTTCTAGGATGTAGGAATGTAAAGTCTTTCAGATTAGGACTCTGAAAAAGCCACACACATGTTCTTCAGTTAACAGTTGTGCGTCAAAGATGGCGACAAAGCATTGGATTGCATATCAAGCAATCGAGAGAAGAATCGGTTGGGATTGGGGATTTTCTTCGGGGATTTGGCTAGGTGAAATCAATTTACAGTGACAGAAGGGCTTTTGTGTCGTGACGGAGTGACTTATCGGATTTTTTCTTGGGTTAATGTAGTCTGATGAGGTGCACCCGAGCAATTAAGTTGATCTGTGGGCATTCTGGAGCAAAATAAAATTACACGGGTGCAAAGGCCCAATAACCGACTTTTAGAGGTGCACCCAAGCAAAGATCCCATTTAATTTTCCTCGTACAAAGACAAATATATATCTTCATGTTATTATTGTTGACTCAAAATGTGATGTAACATATTTTTCTGGAATCATGCTCTTACATTTATAGCTTGTAGTCCCGGCTTTTTTCTTGCCCGAGCAAAGAATGCATCTTGGATGTCATTTTTATGATAAAAACGACATCCAATTAATGGATAAAAACATTTGTGATTGTTAATAAAAATAGTATCACATGTGTCATTTATCTGCCTCATATTTTGCCAAATAAGTTTCACAAACTTATATTCTTCCAATTTTAGTATTAAAATTATTTTAAAAAATCCTTGGAATTTTTTTTATAGTTACTCTGGTTTTATTTTCTTGTTTTTGCTTGTAGCGTTTACACTATAAAGTATAAACTAAGAAAATGTTTGAATTTTTGGGAGTTTTTCTCTGTGAAATGTGGTGGGGATTATTTGTCAGGTTGAGCCAAAAACAATTCTGACCACATTGATTAGGTCATAAATGCTTGCAAGTGTGGGTCGAATTGTATTTCATAACATCTTGTCATTCACACTTTGATCTTGTTAGGTACACAGTCTTTCATCATTAGGTTTTTTGGAAAGAGGTGTTTGGAAGTGTTGAATTCGTATTGGGGATGAGAAGCTGCAGTGGTAAATAAGCTTTCAGGCCTCCAGCGTCAGGTTATTTTTAACTTTAATATCATAGAACATAGATGATATTCTGATTATTATTATTATTATTATTACTAGTTAGATGTGAGACAACAAACGTAGATGCAAATACTATGCTTAGATTTCACTTTGCACTCATAAACTTTGAAAAACGACAATTATCTCCCATGAACTTTCGTTTTGTAACACTTTGCCATATTAAACTTCAAAAATTCATTATTTAAACACTTATTTGCCTTTTTTTGTTGAATTTTTTTACGTTGTATCCCTAATACACTCTTTGTTGGCTTTTAAGCCTAAATCTATATTGATTTTGATGATTAATCAAATTAATCTTAATCAATCAACCAAGTCAATCAAAGTAGGCAACATGATTACATGCACCGCATATTTTTGCATACTTGTCAATTATCTTAATAGGTTGATCAAGACATTCAAGAGGATCATCGGGAAAAGACTCAAGACTTCTAATCAAAGCTCAAGGATTAAGATTTGTAATCAAAGCTCAAGGATCATGACTTGTAGTTTTCTATTTATTGAGTAAATATGATTATATGTAAACTTGAGCACTAGGATTCTGTCACGACGAAGTTCGGTCTACCGAACACACAAAGGCCAACCGAAATCATTCAATAGTAGACCTTAGGTTGCTCTTTGGAATTGTCCAGTCGGACGACCAAAACACCTTCGGTCCACCGAAATGCGTCGGACCGGTTTTGGACTTTCCTCCAGCGGTCGCATTTGAATTAAGCTTTAGAGCCAAATTGACTTGTCCAATTTTGAACGACCGGTCTTTTTTCGGTCTACCGATTCCTTCTTGGTCTTAGGCACCCAACAACTATTTCCACGTGGCACTTGATCATTGTACTCAACGACTATTTGGGCCACAATTGTCAACGGAAAACTCATGCTATGTTTGGTCATCTGAAGCATAGACGGTCTACCAAACTTGTATAAACAAAGTCCGACCAATCTTATTGTCCACCTTGGAACGGTGAACCGAATGTAATTCGATGAACATAAATTAAGTAGGGCAAAATTGAAAAATAGTTACTGGAAGTTGGTGATCGGATAATCGGACCTTATTTGGTCTACTAAACCCCTTATTATGACCAATCCATCAATTATGTTTCAGACTACCGTTCTTCCAACGGTCGACCGAAACCTCGTCTATATTCTGCCTGAGCTTATTTTAGATGTTTCTTCTCATTGGTCCATGTATTCACCAACTCCCCAACGACTCTCTAAACTTTGAAGCCTATATAAACACCACTCAAGAGACACAAACAAGAACTCTACACTCTTCATTCAACTATACTATTTGTGTTCTCAAATCCCAAATCTTCAAAGCTCAAACACACTCAAAGCCAAACTTCACCACTTGATTATCAACTCCAATCATATATCCAAGTGTACTCAAGTTAGAGTGTTTAGATTGTGATTCAACTTCCACATCAAAGAATCACCTAAATGAATATGAAAATAAACGTGAAATTGATATTAGCTAATATTTAAGAATCCTCTGACCTTGCTTGATACTTTCACACAGAGAATCAAAATACAACATTGTTAGAGAAATTTATGTGGAGTTTACAAGACATGAGTCTTGCTTGTATCATAATGACCTTCTACCTTAATGGTTTCAAAAACATTATAGCAATCGATCGATCGTATGTCAAACATGTGACTGTTGAAACTCAATTTAGCTTTGTATGTCAAACACATGAAAAACGGCATTTGTACTGATATTTGACAAATTCGTAGCAAATACGAATATATGAAATGAATATATTCGTACCAATAAAAGAAACTTCCTTTTCTCTCCTAAATACTAGAACCTCACTCAAACTATGTTACCAACACTTGTCGTGACCATTTTCCCAGCCAACACCGACGATCCTTCCTACATGGGTCGTTTTCACCAAACGAGCTTGGTCGTTTTTACTAAACAAGCTGGGTTGTTCTAGCAAACGAACTGTGAGGTCCAGGGCAGGGAAGGGACCATCCCGGGTAGGGATCAGACTATGCAATCGATATCAAATAGGAAAGTTCAAATAAAAAAAGTATGATCTGCCAGCACATACCACTGTTTTATTCATAATATTCAAATCCAAAAATTGAATTTGATGATACCAAATCTGTTGTAAAGAAAATTGAAAGGAGCACATATTTGTTTCTCTTACGACTTGCCAAATTCCAATCATACGATGGTGAAAAATGTGTTTCAAGACAGACCATATTTAGAAACTGAACAATCGACAGATCATCAATTATTTGTGCATAACTCTCTCCTCTAATATCTAAAGAAGGTGATTCAATAGGGGTTACAAAGAAGATTTTGATATGCAAAGCTTTTGTATTTAATATATTTCTAAATTCGTAACCTAATGGGCTCATAATTCGTAACCTAATTGTGTCCAAATTTTGTCCAGATTGTGTCTAGAACTGTCCAGATTGTGTCCATAATTGTCTAGGTTGTGACCAGAATTGTTCAGATTGCGTCCATAATTGTCCAGGTTGTGCCCAGAATTGTCTAAATTGTGTCCATTGGTGTCCAGGGTATGTCCTGATTGTGTCTATTTGTGTTCAGAGTGTATCCAAAATTGTCCACATTGTGTCCACTTGTGTCCAGAGTGTGTCCAGAGTTTGTCAAGATCGTGTCCAGAATTGTTTAGAGTTTGTCCAGATTATGTCTAGAATTGTCCAAATTCTGTCCATAATTGTCGAGAGTGTGTCCATTATTGTCCAGATTGTGTCCATTTGTGTCAAGAGTTTGTCCACATTGTGTCAATTTGTGTCCAGAGTTTATCCAAATTGTGTCCATTCGTGTCCAAAATTGTCCAGAATGTGGCCATTATGACTAAAATTGTCAACATTGTGTCCATTCATGTCCAGAGTGTGTATAGAGTTTGTCCATATTGTGTCCAAAGTGTGTCTAGATTGTGTCCAGAGTTTGTCTAGATTGTGTCCAGAGTGTGTTCATAATGTGTCAAGAGTTTGTCCAGATTGTGTCCAAACGAGTGGGGTCATTTTCACCAAACGAGTTGGATCGTTCAGTCGAAACGAGTTGGGTCATTGCAATTTAATTAACAATCTAACTCATTTTAAAAAAAATATATACTTCTCTGTAAGACGTGAAACAATTGTTGTACAATCGAAAACTTAATTAACAACATATACAATTACGGAATATTATTTTTTAGTGTTATAACATTAATATGTGTACAATTTAAATTCTTAAGTGACCTTTTTATATTCCATTTCTGAATTATTTGCATATATATGAAAAATCATATATTTTGAAACAACATTATGGCACCGTTCTTAGATTCAAATTAAATCAAGACAAGCGAGTTGAAAATATCACAAACCAACTTGTTAAAAGTTAACTTGTACGCACACGAACATTGAGACATGACAAATCAATTTGTTACATGGATACATTGAATCAAGATAAACGAGTTGTGAAAATAACTAAACAAGTTGGGTCAGTTCTACCAAACGAGATGACTTATTTTCAACAAATGAGTGGAACGACCTGGGTCTTTTTCACCAAACGAGCTGAGTCGTTCTAGAAAACAAGCTAGGTTTTTCCCCCACTAAATGAGTTGTGTCATTTTTTCCTACATACCCTTCTTCCCTAATTACAAATTATACCATTCTTCTTCCCAGCATCCATATTTCTCCAAACCCTCTCTCCCTTAAATCCTATAACCTCACTCCGACCATCCTACATAATACATCGGACTATTAAGTTCGATTTCCATCATGTAAGCTTTATTTTGGTCTTTTTTCAGTTTTCACATAAGAGGGACCAAACAAGCTACTTGTTTTCAACAAACGAGCCCAACGACCTGGGTCGTTTAACCAAACGAACTGAGTTGTTCAACCAAATGAGATGGTTCGTTTTATTCATAACATCCACCTCCAAATACGGAATTTGATGATTGTAGATCCGTTGGAAATACAATTAAAGGGAGCACATATTCGTTTTGCTTATGACTTACCAAATTCCGATGATACGAGGGTAAACAAAAGGTGTATCAAGACATATCGTATTTAGAAACTAGAAAATCGATAGATCATCAATAATTTATGCATAACGATCTTATCTGATATCCAAATAAGGCAACTCAAGACTCGTTACAAAAACAATTTTGAGACACAAAACGTTTATATTTAACATATTTACAAATTAGGAATATATTGGGTTAATAAAGTGCGTGGAAGACTGCTAATTTAAGGGAACAAAAAACGAGCTGGGTCATTTTTTCTACCAAACGAGCTGGGTCGCCCCCTCCCCCCAAACAAGCTAGGACGAAGTAGTCCTGCGCCATACGGACCAGCCCCGCGTGGGACATACCAACAAGCTTGCGGGATGCACCAACGGGCTGGGTCGTTTTCACCAAATGAGCTGGGTCGTTTTCACCAAGTGAGCTAGGTCATTTTCACCAAATGAGCTGGGTCATTTTCACCAAATGAGTCGGGTCATTTTCACCAAACAAGTTGGGTCGCTTACCCCAAATGAGTTGGCTTGTTTTCACCAAACAAACTGGGTCATTTTTGTTGCCTTTTTTGCCTTAATCTATGTTTTCATGATTTAATCAACCTAATCTTAATTGTAATCAATGTAGAGTAGCACACATATTGTATAGCATATATATTGCTGTGTACTAATTCTGCAGGTGATCAAGACTCAAGGAAGAAAGGAAATCAAGTTGAAACATGTAATCAAGCTCATTTGAAGATATGTAATTTGCATTTCTTTGAGTCTTAGGAGCTTTGTGTAATTGAGCATACTTGAGCTAAAACCTACTCAAACACATACTAGGTTCCTTATAGAAGTCATACACAAAATTTCATATAATTTGGACTTCAATTGATCACCCAAACTTAGACCGGAAACACTAAATACTTAACCTAAACTATCTGCCCACATTCGGTCGACCAAAACAGACCGTTCGGTCGACTGAGTGATCAGGAATCCTGTTAGTGTTGTTCTGCCCGGTTTCGGTCGACCGTGTATACCCTTTTTCGATCGATCGTGCATAACCTTTTTCGGTCGACCGTGCATAACCTTTTTTCGGTCGACCGTGTAAACTTATTTATCCGACCATTAGATTTGTTGTATTATACCCAACGGTCGTATTCATATTATTTCCATATACCCCAAAATACATTTAGTGTATCGGTCGACTGAAGACCTTGATCGGTCGACTGAACGTATGCTAACTTGACAAAACCAAATTTGTTTGCTTGTTTTCGGTCGACCATGGACGTTGTTTCAGTCAATCGAATATGATCTTGTTTGTCAACCCCGTAGAGCCTGTTACAAATCGGTCGACCGATCACTTAAGTGTACCTAAGTCATAGCCTTTGGCGATCGACCGTTCCTTAACCGGTCGACCGAACCTTGGTCAAAATTGCCAAACGGTCGACCGTTCTGCCTATTTCGGTCGACTGAACTTTATCAGAATTGGGTCCTGTCAGTTGTTGTTTTGTGTATCTTACACAATCTTTACACATTTCATCCCCAACTGCTATAACTCTTTAGGAGCTTATAAATAGAGTTGTAAAACACATTTTAACACAACTCTCCCACTACTATTTGCCCCTACATTAGAGAGAAAGATCCACACACTCAAAAGCTCAAAACCTTCCACACTTATCAATTCCATATCTTACTCAAGTGTGCTCAAGATTAGAGAGTGTTGTTCCACTCCCTTGTTGTCAAAGCAAGATTCTTGGTGAAAGCCCAAGACAAGAGTATAGACTTTGGTGAGAGCCCAAAGTGATCCTCTCGGATTGTGAGAGGAGGAGCCAAGCTCGGCGAGGGTTGTTCGCGAGTTTAAAGATTGTAAAGGCATTCTCTCTCGGCCCGAAATGGGGAGTGGTTAGTGAAGTCATGAGCGGAGCTCGGTGATCCGAGCGGAGCTTGCAAGAGAGGACTAGGACCCAGGTGGGGTGTCGAACCTCTGTAAAATCCCCCGTCTCCATTGTGGTTTGCTTGTCTTTCCTTACTTTCTTGTTTATTTGTTTAAATTCCGCTGCACATCTTTGATTCCTTAAACAAGTAGGTAATTAGCTTAAAAGTGATTATAATTAAAGACCCTCACGATCCTACAGTTTTCACCAAACAAGTTGGGTCGTTTAATCCAAACGAGCTAGCTTGTTTTTACCAAATGAGCTAGGTCGTTTTCACCAAACAAGTTGGGTTGTTTTCACCAAATGAGTTGGGTCATTTGGCCAAAATGAGCTGGGTCGTTGCAACCTAAATAACAACCTGACTCGTTTTAACAAAAAAAGTTCTTTCTAAGACATGAAACAATTTGTTCTACATGCGACAACTTAATTAACAACATATACAATTATGAATGATTAGTTTTGAGCGTTAGAACATTAATATATGTACAATTTAATTTCTTAAATGAACTTCCTATGTTTTGAAACAACTTTATGGTACCATTGTTAGATTCAAATTCAATCAAGACTAATGAATTGAAAACATCACAAACCAACTTGTTACAAGTAAACTTGTACTGACACGAACATTGAGACGAGAAAAACCAACTTGTTACATTGACATATTGAATCAAGATAAACGAGTTGTAAAAATCACCAAACAAAGCAGGGACGCATCAGTTCCACTCGGGACGTACAATTTGTTTTATTCAAAACATCCATATCTAAATACGGAATTTGATGATTCCAGATCCGTTGGAAAGAAAATTGAAAGAAACACATATTAGTTCTCTTACAACGTGCCAAATTCTGATGATACGAGGATGAAAGATGTGTGTCAAGACATACCGCATTTGTTAACCAGACAATCGACAGATCATCAATAATGTGTGCACAACTCTCTCTACTCCGACATCCAAATTAAGGTGATTCAGAACTCATTAAAAAGAAGATTTTTAGAAGAAAAACTTTCATATTTTACATATTTCCAAATTCGGAACCTAATGGGCTCATAAATTGCTTGGAAGATGCAACAGTCCTGCACACGTCGTACCACTTGTTTTATTCATAACATTCATATCCAAATACAGAATTTGATGATTCTAGATCCGTTGCAAAGACAATCAAAAGAAGCACATATTCCTTTCTCTTCTGACTTGCCAAATTCCGATGATACGAGTGTGAAAAACGTGTTTCAAGATAGATCGTATTTGTTAACTTGACAATCGACATATCATCAATAATGTGTGCATAACACTCTCCTACAATACCCAAATAAAAGTGATTCAAGAGTCATTACAAAGAAGATTTTGAGAAGCAAATTTTTTATATTTTACATATTTCTAGATTAGGAATCTAATGGGCTGATAAATGGCGTGAAAGACGCACCAGTCACACTCGGGACACAAGTCTCCCACTCGGGTCACAAGTGTGTCTCTCGGGATGCATCCCAGTCCGGACGCAAGTGTCTCCCAGTCGGGACGCAAGTGTCCAACTCGGGCTGAAATAGTCCTGTGCAGGAGACATCACTTGTTTTACTCATAAGATCCACATCCAAATATAGAATTTGATGATTCTAGATCTGTTGGAAAGATAATTGAAAGGAACACATATTAGTCTCTCTTACGACTTACCAAATTCGGATGATACAAGGGTGAAAAAGTGTCAAGACAGACCGTATTTGGAAAATCAATAATCGACAGATCATCAAAAATGTGTGCATAACTCTCTCCTCCAACATCCAAATAAGAAGATTCAAGACTCGTTACAAACACGATTTTAAGAAGCAAAACTTTTATATTTTACATATTTCCAAATTAGGAACTGAAGGAGCTTATAAAGGGCGTGGAAGACTGCTGATTTTAGATAATAGAAAACGAGCTGGGTCATTTTTTGCAAACAAGCTGGGTCGTTTTACTCATAATATCGACATCCAAATACGGAATTTGATGATTCCAGATCCATTGGAATAACAATTGAAGGGATAACATATTTGTTCCTCTTACAACTTGCCAAATTCCGATGATACAATGGTGAAAAATGTAGGATTTCGTGTCCCTATGTATGTATATATTTTTAAAATTTTAATACAACATACAAGATCGATTTTCATATTTTCAACAATTTTATGTACATAGTTTTGTGATTATTCTAATAACACGCAATCCTACATTTATTAAAATAAATCACAAAAGTAGAATCATACCTAAAGGTTCTCTAAAACCTTTTTGAAGATTCGGAGTCGCGTTGTCCGTTGTTTCGTCCACGGATTTGCCTCCGAAAGTTCACCAAACTCTAAACAAGATTAGAGAGAAATGAGCTAGCCAATCAATCTCTAACAACGTTTAGAATCTAGTTATTAACCCCTCTTTAAGCTCCTGAGATTCTTATCTCTAAAACATAAATTTACTAAGAGATTTTCGTGGTGATTAGGGAGAGATTAATGAGAGAAAGATGTTTGCATTAGTTTTAAACAAGTAGGAGTAGGGGTCCTTTTATAGTCTCCCAAAACATCCTCATCAAGAGTTATTCTTTAGCCATGATCCCTTGTTTATTCTCTCCTAAAATTAATCTCTAATTTCCACCTAAGCACCCACAAAAACGTTTTAATTAAATCTGGAATTAATCCACCCATCATCTAATTAATCTCTTAATAATTCAGGCAAAATCGTTCTTGTTCGGTGGACCGAGTATAACTCGGTCAACCAAACCGTTCGGTTATAACACGTGCTCGATGCACCGTGAGATAGACGGTCGACCGAATCTATATGAGAAAAATTCGCAAGAAGAATTCGGACGAACCACGTCTTTCACTCGGTCGACCGTTGACCCACCAGAATCGCTCCTGGGACATAGTCATCGGATGACCGTGTCACCTTCGGTTTATCGAAAATACTACTTCTCGATTGACCGTGCACACTCGGTTAACCGAACCCGATTGTCCAGGCACTCCAGACAATTTTGGTCAACCAATTGCACCCGTTCCCTATTCGGTTAACCGATCCGAAGATGGCCCGGTCGACCGAACCATGAACGGTTCACCGTGTTTGACCCCGATTTTGCCTTTGTCAAATTTTGGATTTATTTCCAACAAAATTTGATCTTTTGGGTTTTTTAGCAAATTCACATCTTATGTAATATATTATCCTATGTAATATTTAATTATTACACCCCATAATATATATACCTCATATGAATTTATTATGATTCCAATTATGTCAATTCTCATGACATATTGATTTTATTCGTTCACCACATGTGTCCCATTTTCACATGAAACCCGACACATCATATGAACTTAAAATCAACCTTCTTGTTTCCCAGTTTTGTGGTGTGACCTATAGGAGGATCTAAGCCAAATTGGCAGAGATATTAAACACTTAATATCTCAAACTATAAGCGGTATCTAGCTACACATTATAGTTACCCAATTAGCATAGATTTCTTTGTTCCACTCGAACCAAAACACGATCCATTTAGTGATGTAAATGCACCACTTGTGTCCGTCCCTTGCCTCATGATATTATGAATATATACAAAGTAGAAATGTGTCATCTTTGTATTATATTCATTTCTTGATCTCTTTAAGCTAATTATAACTATGTAACTTAACTCAAGTCACATTGTGCACATTATAATTTTGCTTTATCAAGGGGCCCACTAATATCATCACTCATTTAAGAGGGGCAGTGATAATCGTTTGAGTAGCTATCTTTTCCAGCACAAGTCATGCTCAACCAACTATTGCCTTTATCACTACACTCGTAGATAACTTTTGACAATAATCAAATTAAGCACTTCTTGAGTGAAAAGATATAAGTCTCATATCTTAGGATCCAATACACAGTAAAAACATTAATGACACGAAACACAATTCCATAATGTTTTACTTGTTAGGTCTGTTCAATATATAAAAGTAATTTTTTCCTCTTTTATATACTCGTGTCGTCAATTATTTGTAGAGCTACAACAATCGATGACCAACACGACAATCTTATCTTGGTAATTAATGTTCCATGTTAATTACCATGATTGTGAACAACTTTTGATTTATGTAAACCATTATCTTTTAGAGCTCTACGGTTAAGGATCAAACGCCTCTTCCTTAACACTTCCAAAAGATGAATACCATAATCAAGGAACAAAATGTTTGCACATTCAATTCATAATAATTGACATATAAAAGTAAAACTTTTAGAACACATTCCTTTCAATATCCCACTTGTTATCAAAGTTTTCTTTCACATACATTCTCAATGTATAAAACAATAATAACTAGGGTAACCTCTCTAATCACTCATCAAGCTAATTCACATGGTTCCTCAGACCCATGGACTCGAAATGCATTTCGCCCTTGGCTTGGGATAAGGGTTTGGTGAATGGATCAGCTGTGTTGCTGTTTGTGTCCACCCATAGTAAATTTATTTTGTCTTCGTCGGTGGTTAAGTCGGTCGTAGTGATTTGCTCCAACTACGCTAACTCATGCATCCACCTTCGAGAATAATGACATATCATTATTGTGACCTCCTATCGTCGGGATCACTCATGAAACTCGCATCCGAATAGCCCTCATCTATTAACTCCCTTTGTCCTCCATAAACAAGAAACTTATCTTTGGTCCGGTTAAGGTACCTCAAAATATTCTTGACCGCAGTCTAATGCTCAGGACCTGCGTTGGATTAGTGATGACTTGTCACGCTTAGAGCATACGAGATATCGGGTCTTGTGCAAGTCATCGCGTACATGATCGATCCTATTGCCGAAGCATAAGGAATATCTTTCATATACTCGAAGTCTTTATGTGATTCGTCACGTTGAGATTTCTTGAGTTGCACACCCATACTCATTGGCACCTTGCCCTTTTTGGAGTTCTTCATGTTGAACCTTTCCAAGACTTTGTCAACGTACGTATGTTGATTTAGGCCAATGAGTCTACGGGATCTATCTCTATATATCTTGATTCCCAAGATGTATTGAGCCTCACCCATAGATTTCATTGAAAATGCAGATTTCAATGAATTTCTCGTTTGCTCAAGCAAAGGTATATGATTTCCCATGAGGAGTATGTCATCGACATATAAGATCAAGAACACTATTTGGCTCCCACTAACCTTCTTGTATATACAAAGCTCTTCCTTACTTTGGACGAAGTGAATCTTTTTGACTTCTTCGTCAAAGCGTTTGTTCCAACTCCTTGATGCTTGCTTCAATCCATAAATGGATCTTTGAAGCTTGCATACTTTCTAGCTATTCTTTGGATCTTCAAAACCTTGAGGTTGTACCATGTACACATCCTCCTCCAAGTTCCCATTAAGGAACGCCGTTTTGACATCCATTTGCGATATCTCATAATCATGAAATGCGGCAATAGCGAGCATAATCCGAATAGACTTGAACATGGCAATCGGTGAAAAAGTTTCATCATAGTCAATTCCTTGAACTTGAGTGAAACCTTTTGCTACAAGCCTCGCTTTGTAGGTTGTCAAGTTCCCATCCATGTCCATCTTCCTCTTGAAAACGCATTTATTTTGAATGGCCTTTTTCCCTTGAGGAATGTCAACCAAGTTCCACACTTGATTATCATACATGGATTCTATTTCGGATTCCATGGCCTTAAACCATAGTTTGGAGTCCTTTCTTTCCATTGCTTCTTGAAAGGTCGAGGGATCATCGGTATCTAGTACCATGATCTCATGAAGTCCCAAATACATATCAGGTTTCTTCCTTTCCCTCGTTGCCCTTCTAAGTTCTTTTAATTCTACGTGTACTTCTCGAACTTCTTCCACAATTTCTTGCGGAATTGGTTCGTGTTTGATTCTCGAACGTACACTAGGTGGGGAAGATTGAGTTTCTCTCACAATTTCTTGCGAGGGTCTCTCACTCACGCTCCCACTAACCAAAGGAACCTTGGTTGGGCCTTCATGATCTTGAATGTCACCATTCATATCATGATCTTAGAATATCTTGAGTCTCCTCAAGCACAACTCTACTCCCACTACTTTTTATTCTTTCCAGAAATTCCTTTTCTAGAAATACAACATCCCTCTCTACAATCACTCGATTGGAGGTTATATGCCAAAAGTAGTATCCTCTTGTCTCACGAGGATAACCTATAAAGAAGCACTTATCCGCTTTTGGTTAAACTTTGGTCGACATCAATCTCTTGACGTAGGCCTCACAACCCCAAATCTTGAGAAAATTGAGCTTAGGTGTTTTACTACTCCATAGCTCATAAGGTGTTTTCTCTACGGATTTGGATGGAACATTATTTAGTGTGTAAGCCGCAGCTTCTAGTGCATAACTCCAAAAGTAAAGCGGCAATTCAGCTTGACTCATCATTGATCGAACCATGTCGAGTAATGTCCTATTCCTCCTTTCGGATACCCCATTCCACTGAGGTGTACCGGGAGGGGTGAGCTGTGGTACAATACCACACTCCTTTAGGAATGAGTCAAATTCGGTACTTAAGTACTCACCTCCACGATCCGTTCGTAGAGACTTGATTTTCTTGTTGAGTTGGTTCTCTACTTCATTCTTGAATTCCTTGAACTTGTCAAAGGATTCACTTTTGTTTCTCATTAGATAAATATAGCCATAACGACTATAGTCATCCGTGAACGTAATGAAGTACCTGAAACCGTCTCTTGCACTAGTACTCATCGGACCACATACATCGAAATGTATCAAATCCAACAAGTCATTCGCTCTCGGTCCTTTCTTCTTGAAAGGCCTCTTGGTCATTTTGCCCGTTAGGCAAGGTTCGCACGTCTCCAATGATTTAAAATCAAGTTGACCAAGAATGTTAGCTTCTTGCAATTTCTTGAAGCGTTTTTCATTTATGTGACCAAGACGATAGTGCCACAAGAGTGTATCATTCACATGAGTAGTTTTAAGTCTTTTGTTATTGACGTTTAAGATTTGTTTATTATTCAATTCAAGCAAATAGAGATCATTCCTTACGAATGCATTTGCATAGAAAATATCATTCTTCGATATAGACAAACAAGAATTTGAAATAATTATATTAAAATTATCCATATCTAAACATGATACAGAAATAATATTCTTGCTAATCGAAGGCACATAATAAACATTCTTTAAGTATAAATTTAAACCACTAGATAATTGAAGCTCCACAGAACCTTGTGCAATCGCAGCAACGCTCACACCATTTCCGACCTTCAAAATCATCTCGTTCTTCACGAGTTCCTTCCTATCCTTTAGTAGCTGCACATTAGAAATTATGTGAGCACAAGATCCGGTAGCAATTACCCAATCATGGACAGAGGTGGCTAAATTTATCTCAATAACAAATATACCTTTGGCCTTTTTGGGGCGCTTACGTTCAATCACTCCATTGTCAAGGTCTTCCTTGTACTTGGGACAATTTGGCCGGATGTGTCCCTTTTTACCGCAGTGAAAGCACTCTGTGTTGGGAGTCGGAGATTTAAAAGATTTCCCCCTTGAGGCTCTCCCATGAGCACCTCCCACTCCCTTGCTCTTGATTGACGTATTTTTGGTGAATTTGCATTTACCTTTGGTGATCTTCTTGCTCTCTCCATGAACGGCTAGGACGTGCTTGTCCCGACCATTGCCCATGTCAACTTCAGCCGTTTTGAGAGCATTGTGAAGTTCCTCAAGACTCACCCCTTTCTCACGCACATGATAGTGCATAATGAAGTCCTTATAGGACGGGGCTAGAGAGCCAAGAATCAAATCTTCCGCAATGTCATCGGGCATCGGAGAATAGAGCTTCGACAACTTCTCAAGGTATCCTTGCATCGTGAGAAAATGCATGGATACCGATGTTCTCTCCGCCATGTGGCACCTTGTGAGTGCGATGGGGGTCTTATAGCGTTCTTTTCTAGCACTATCCATGAACATCTTTGTTAAAGCTTCCATGGTCTTCTTGGGTTTTGAATCCAAGTATTTCGCTTGAAGCGAGTCACCCATGGAGGCCAACATTAGACCGTAAACTTGGTTCTCTTGGTCTTCCCACTTGGCTTTTGCCTCTCTCTCGCTATCGGTTGTCTTCTCATTTAATTTTGGGATTTCACCATCCAAAATATGAGATAGTTTCTCAAACTTAAACACGATATTGAGCTTGAGTTGCCAGCTTATGAAGTTTGAGCCATCATTTGCCAAAGGATGTTTTTCAATCATAGATCGCACAATAGGTTGAATATTCGACATTTCTACAAAATAAATTATATGAGATTTAATGTCAATTTTATATTTTTAAAAAACAATACCGCAAATAAAAAATTGTCCATAAATGCAGCAATCCAAGATCCTATTAATTATAATATAAACTAGCTAAGGGTTATCGGATATATTATAAAATCAAGGTAAGAAAATATTTTTCTAATCATAACCATTTCGAAATATCGCAACATTTGCATTTTTCAAACTCTTATGACTCTTTTCGTTTTAATTAAGAGGGAATTTGACCGATCCTCGTAAGAAAAACTCTCTTTCTCAAAACCGAGCTAGGGCTCCGGGTCTTGTTAAGAAAACTTATTTCATTTGATACGAGATACGTTTATCCATTGTATTCACAAACATACTCGGTGTCCATTAAGGGTGAATCGCACCTCATACATCTATTCGTGGCACAACAATAGACAACCTTATATCTCCCACTATTCCCAAAGATGGAGGAAGCTATCTCCCGCTAAGGGCGAGCAGAATATCCCTCGATCGATGGCTGCTAGTGGATGAAATAAGAAAGAAATATACTCTTAATTTTTGGTTGGACAATTTAAACATTAATATGTGATTTTAGAATTTAGGTGATCATGCATATTTATCATCTATACACATCCTAACATTCATCCATGCAATCACATATATATCAAGCACACAAACATAAATAAATCCATTCACACACACATTGTGTGAGTTTATATGTTCACGTGTCCTTGATCCTTGATCCTCGATCATTGCGCTTCTTCAGCGTCTTCCTCTTGCACCATGGATGTTGATATTGCAAAAATATAAACATGCATCTCTCAATTTTGAAAATTGTCTAATGCAAGTCCTATGTAAAAATTCTCTCATATGCATGCATATACATAAAAATAGAAATTTTGGCTTTTACATATACATAAGCCCCTGTGATTAAATAATATACACATTCATTCATTCATTCAAACATGGCTTCTTCGGAACATATAAACTCACATATCCCTGCATTAGAGAACTCAAGCAACGCATGTACATATACTATATATTACTCGATTTAGATTATCATGCATCTCTAAATCAAACAATTCTAAAATCATTTGAAATCCATTAAAAATGATTTTATGCATCCATAGTTCAAAACATAAAATATTTGAACCGTTGTTTATCAAATTTTCAAAAATAAAAATTTAAAGAAAGATAAACATATGCCTTTTTCGTTTTGTCGATTCCTTATAAAATAATCATTTAATTAAAAAAAATTCTATAAATTAGACATAAGTCTAAATTTTAATTCTAACGTTCACATGATGTGTTTCAAAACATTTAAAACTATCAAAAGAATCAATTAAAATTAAATCAACAAAACTATTGGAAAACTCGAAAAAGACATAGAACATGAATTGTTTCGATTGTAGATGGTAAACTAAAATTAATTATATAGTCTAATTATTGAAAATATGAACTAAAAGCTCAGATACCACTGTAGGATTTCGTATCCCTATGTATGTATATATATTTAAAATTTTAATACAACATACAAGATCGATTTTCATATTTTCAACAATTTTATGTACATAGTTTTGTGATTATTCTAATAGCATGCAATCCTACATTTATTAAAATAAATCACAAAGGTAGAGTCATACCTAAAGGTTCTCTAAAACCTTTTTGAAGATTCAGAGTCGCGTTTGTAGGATCGTGTGGGTTATGGGTCCACTAATCACTATTAAGCTAATTCCTAACTAATCAAACAATAAACGCAGCGGAAACAAATTTAAAAACAAGTAGGGAAAAGGAACATGCAAACCACAAATAGACACAGCATTTTTATAGAGGTTCGGCACCCCACCCGGGTCCTAGTCCTCTCTTGCAAGCTCCGCTCGACTCCGCGAGCTCCGCCTACGTCTTCACTATCCACTCCCCGTTCCGGGCCGGGAGAGAACGCCTTTACACCACAAGCAACGCGAACAACCCTCGCTTGCTTGAATTCTTTCTCTCACAATCCGAGAGGGACACTTCGGGCTTTCACCGAAGTCCTTGCTTCTTTTGACAACACTTGTAACTGAGTGGGGTTCACTCTCTAATTGAGCACACTTTGAGTAGGATGAGTACGTAATTGATCAAGTGTGTGAAGTTTAGGTTTATAGAGTGTAGAATTGGGAGCTTTGAGGATTGAGGTTTCTCTCTAATGAGTTGGGACAATTGGACTTGGAGAGTTTTGTTAACAACAAGTCTTGATCCTCTATTTATAAGCTCCTAAGGTATTCTAGCCGTTGTGGATAGATTTGATTGGGTTTTGTGCAAGATACACAAAGCAGAAAATCGGGCTGCAAATCTGTCCAGAATCGGTCAACCAAAACTAGTAAACCGGTCGACCGTTAACATGATTTCAAGGAGAACGGTCGAACAACTAAATAATCGGTCGGACAAACAGGCTAGAACTTAACTCTACTTAAGTGAATCGGTCGAACCAAAATATGGGGTGGTCGACCGCTAAGGGTATTCGGTTGAGACAAAGGTCAATCGGTCGAACGAGAATTGAGTCGACCGATAGAAGGGAATTTGGTTTCTGAAAAAATGTTCAACCGGTCGACCGAAACAAGGTCTTCGTTCGACCGCTTACCGAATGTATTTTGGGGTTAAGTTTTGTTTTATACGAATACGACCGTTATAGGAATACGACAAGAGAAACGGTCATATTAAAATCCGGGATCGGTCGACCGAAAAGGTATAACCGGTCGACCGGTAGAGTTTGGTAAAAACACTGTGGAGAGTCTGTTATACACCGGTCGAACTGAGAACTAGTTCGGTCGACCGGTTCACACAGGAAATCTGGGTTTAGGTTTTAAGTGATTTCCGACTAAGGTTTGGGTGATCTAATGAAGTCCAAATAAGGTGAAATTTTGTGTGTGACTTCTCTAAGGAACCTAGTGTGTATGTGATAAGTTTTTAACTCTTGTATGCTCAATTTACACATGTTCCTAAGACTCAAAATAAAATCAAGATTACAAGTCTTCATTTGACTTTATTACAAATCTTGACTTGATTTCCATCCTTCCATGAGTCTTGATCACCTGTAGAGGTTAGCACATGCAATATATATGCAATGCAATATGTGTGCTACTCTACATTACTTATGATTAAGATTAGGTTGATTAAATCATCAAAACAAGGATTAAGGCCAAAAAGCCAACAACGTTGTCCGTTGTCTCGTCCACGGATTTGCCTCCGAGTGTTCACCAAACTCTAAACATGATTAGAGAGAAATGAGCTTGCCAATCAATCTCTAACAATGTTTAGAATCTAGTTATTAACCCCTCTTTAAGCTCCTGAGATTCTTATCTCTAAAACATAAATTTACTAAGAGATTTTCGTGGTGATTAGGGAGAGATTAATGAGAGAAAGATTTTTGCATTAGTTTTAAACAAGTAGGAGTAGGGGTCCTTTTATATTCTCCCAAAACATCCTCATCAAGTGCTATTCTTTAGCCATGATCCCTTGTTTATTCTCTCCTAAAATTAATCTCTAATTTCCACCTAAGCACCCACAAAAACGTTTTAATTAAATCTGGAATTAATCCACCCATGATCTAATTAATCTCTTAATAATTCAGGCAGAATCGTTCTTGTTCGGTGGACCGAGTATAACTCAGTCAACCGAACCGTTCGGTTATAACACGTGTTCGGTGCACCGTGAGATAGACGGTCGACCGAATCTATATGAGAAAAATTCCCAAGAAGAATTCGAACGAACCACGTCTTTCAATCGGTCGACCGTTGACCCAACAGAATCGCTCCTGGGACATAGTCATCGGATGACCGTGTCACCTTCGGTTTACCGAAAATACTACTTCTCGATTGACCGTGCACACTCGGTTAACAGAACCCGATTGTCCAGGCACTCCAGACAATTTCGGTCAACCAATTGCGCTTACCGTTCCCTATTCGGTTAACCGATCCGAAGATGCCTCGGTCGACCGAACCATGAACGGTTCACCGTGTTTGACCCCGATTTTGCCTTTGTCAAATTTTGGATTTATTTCCAACAAAATTTGATCTTTTGGGGTTTTTAGCAAATTCACATCTTATGTAATATATTATCCTATGTAATATTTAATTATTACACCCCATAATATATATACCTCATATGAATTTATTATGATTCCAATTATGTCAATTCTCATGACATATTGATTTTATTCGTTCACCACATGTGTCCCATTTTCACATGAAACCCGACACATCATATGAACTTAAAATCAACCTTCTTGTTTCCCAGTTTTGTGGTGTGACCTATAGGAGGATCTAAACCAAATTGGCAGCGATATTAAACACTTAATATCTCAAACTATAAATGGTATGTAGCTACACATTATAGTTACCCAATTAGCATAGATATCTTTGTTCCACTCGAACCAAAACACGATCCATTTCGTGATGTAAATGCACCACTTGTGTCCGTCCCTTGCCTCATGATATTATGAATATATACAAAGTAGAAATGTGTCATCTTTGTATTATATTCATTTCTTGATCTCTTTAAGCTAATTATAACTATATAACTTAACTCAAGTCACATTGTGCACATTATAATTTTGCTTTATCAAGGGGCCCACTAATATCATCACTCATTTAAGAGGGGCAGTAATAATCGTTTGACTATCTATCTTTTCCAGCACAAGTCATGCTCAACCAACTATTGCCTTTATCACTACACTCATTGATAGTATTTGACAATAATCAAATTAAGCACTTCTTGAGTGAAAAGATATGTCTCATATCTTAGGATCCATGACACAGTAAAAACATTAATGACACGAAACACAATTCCATAATGTTGTACTTGTTAGGTCTGTTCAATATATAAAAGTAATTTTTTCCTCTTTTATATACTCGTGTCGTCAATTATTTGTAGAGCTACAACAATCGATGACCAACACGACAATCTTATCTCGGTAATTAATGTTCCATGTTAATTACCATGATTGTGAACAACTTTTGATTTATGTAAACCATTATCTTTTAGAGCTCTACGGTTAAGGACCAAACGCATCTTCCTTAACACTTCCAATAGACGAATACCATAATCAAGGAACAAAATGTTTGCACATTCAATTCATAATAATTGACATATAAAAGTAAAACTTTTAGAACACATTCCTTTCAAAAAATGTGTGTCAAAATAGACTGTATTTGTTAACTTGACAATCAACATATCATTAATAATGTATGCATAACTCTCACCTCTGATATCCAAATAAGAAGATTCAAATAATCTTATAAGTTGGCTCCTTTTATCCAAACGAGCTGACTTGTTTTCACCAAACATGCTGGGTCGTTCGGTCGAAACGAGTAGGAACAATGGTCCGAGGGTAGGGGCATGGTCGTTGGTGGGTTTGAATGTTTGAGATTTGGTGTGGGAATGATGAAGATTTGATAGTTTTGTTTGGGATGTGAGATTGTGGAGATGGGGTAGAGGTATTTTAGGGAGAAAATTAGAAATATATTAAAATATATTAAATTTTTTGTCTTCAAAAGAACTTGTACAGTGATTGGTCTTATATAACATTTGACTTTCCTGCTTTGACCATTTAATTTATTCTCCCAAAAAGTAATCGTATTTAATGCAAACTAACAACACAAATGACAATTTGATATTTTTAAGGAAGTAAGATAACCGTCACGTAAAATAAATAAAAAACCCTTTAGTTCACTACTTGAGTTTAGAGCGGTGATGGTGAACATTATGCACAAGAAAAAGATAAGTCCACATTTACACGTATTTATATATTTTTGGTTTTGTGAAGTAGGTGCATGTCACACGTGCATTTTATCTTGTACTTGGAGTATTTGAGGTTGCTATGGCTTATGTGTAGGATGAAGACATGAAGTAGTCGAGCATGAGTAGTAAAAAACGCAGCCCAATAGTTACCTTTCTAAAAGAATTTTATGCTCAACTTTATTTGCACATCATGGTGTGGTTCTTCACTATTGCGATTTGCCAAGTCCTTTTCTTGATTTTGGCTGTTCAATTCAAATCTAGTATTCATTAGTTGTCCTTGAAGACTAACATATCATGTATAGGTGATCGGCTCTTACAAATAATTCTTATAAATCTCATTAAATTGCGATTGGATATGGTATAAGCAGGGAGGGGCGGCACAATCAGAGTCTTAAGTCAGAGGAGACACAATTTACATTACATAACATCGAGGTGAAAATTTAAAGTTCAAATTTCCAGTAGATGTATATTTAACTAGCGCTGCCGGAAAAACGTCCTACAACGTTGGAATTGAAAGGAATGTGTTCTAAAAGTATTCTTTTATACGTCATTTATTATGAATTAAATGTATAAGTATTTTGTTCTTTGATTAATGTATTCGTCTTTTAGAAATGTAAAGGAAAAGACTCTTGGTCCTTACCGTAGAGTTCTACAAGATACGGTTTACATAAATCAGAAGTAATTCACAATCGTGGTGATTAACATGGTAAATACGAGATAATATTGTCATGTTGGTTAAAGGATATTTTAGCTCTACAAATATTTTAACAACATGAGTATATGAAATAGAAAATATTTCTTTCATATATTGAATTGACCTAACAAATTAAATATTAAGGAATTGTATTTGTGTCATTAATATTTCATTGTGTCTTGAATCCTAAGATATGAGACATATCTTTTCACATGAGAATTGTATAATTTGATTATTGTCGAAAGCTATCATTGAACATAATGATAAAGATAATAGTTGGTTATACATGACTTGTGATGGAAGAGCAAATCAGCCTACTGACGTCTATACGCTGGATATGTCAAAAGATTATCATTGTCCCTCTTGACTTGAGTAATGATATTAATGAGTCCATTGATAAAACAAATTATAATGTGCGCAATATAACTTATGTTAAGTTACATATTTATAATTAGCTTAAGAGATCAAGAAAAGAATATAAAATACAAAGATGACTCATTCCTACTTTGTATAATATTCCTAATATCACGAGACAATGGATAGACAAGTGATGTTACGCATCACTAAATAGATCGTGTTTAGCTCGAGTGAGCAAAACATCTTTGTTGTTTGGATAACTATAATATGTAGTTAGATACTGTTTATAGTTTATGATATTAAATGTTTAACATCATTGTCAACATAACTTAGATCCTCCTATATGTCACACCACAAAACTAGGAAACAAGATATTTGATTTTATAATTTATATGATGTGTTAAGTTTCATGTGTTATGAAATAATTTACATGTGCAGGTAAAATAATAAAATCAATATGTCGTGTTAAAGACATGGTTAGAATGATAATAAATTCGTATGAGATGTATATATATTATGGAGTATAATGTTTTGACATTATATGTTATAATATATTACATGATATAATGTGATCCGCAACATTATAACGTATGAATTTGTTAAAACCACAAAGTCCAAATTTTATTGCATATGAATCCAAAATTTGGTAAAGTCATTTGCCCATGTTTTTTCATATATTATTAATAGATGTTTTGGTGATTAATGACTGGATTTAATCCACCTTGGTCAAAGGTAGTTATGAGATGATGATGTGATAAAATAAACAAGATATCATGTGCAAAGTTATTTGGACATGATGTAGTTTATAAGAGAAATAAACAAGAGATCATGTGCAAAGTGGTTTGCACATGATGTGGTTTAGTAGAGAGATTAACAATGGATCATGTGTAAGTGGTTTGCACATGATGTGGGTTAGAGGAAACCCTATAAATAGGTCCCTCCTCCCTTCTTTGTTGAGACTAATGTAAAAATTCTCTGCTCTCCTTTTCTCCATCATTCCTTCCGAAAATTATCTTACTTAATTGTTGGAGATTAAATTCTTGGAACAAAATGGGTTGTTAGCTAGATTCTAACCTAGCATTAGAGATTGATTGGCTAGTTTCAATCTCTCTAATCTTGTTTAGAGTTTAGTGAACACTTGGAGGAATTCGGAGACGATTCAAGTGCAATGTGACTCCAGATCTTTAAAAATGTTTTAGAGAATCTTTTGGGTCTAATATTATTCCATACAATTTAATATATAGGTAGGATGCACATATTAAAATGTATTGTCTATATTTTGTACATGAAAAATTATTGAAAATATGAAAAACAATCTTACATAGACGTATAAAATTTTAAAAATATATACAAGCATAGGGCGAGAAATCCAACAGGCATGTCGTGTCGATTATTTAGCAACATACTTGAAAGTACCTTCTCACATGGGGTTTGTTAAACCGACGTGACATGTTAATATGTTAAACTGACGTGACATGTTAATCCAATTTGGTCAAAGATGGTTATGGGATGATCATATGTCAAAATAAATAAGAGATCATGTGCAAAGTGGTTTGCACATGATGTAGTTTAGAGGAGAAATAAATAAGAGATCATGGGCAAAGTGGTTTGCACATAATGTGATTTAGTGGAGAGATTAACAATGGATCATGTGTAAGTAGTTTGCACATGATGTGGGTAGAGGAAACCCTATAAATAGGTCACTCCTCTCTTCCTTGTTAAGACATGTAAAAATTCTCTACTCTCCTTTTCTCCATCATTCCGTCCGAAAATTATCTTAGTTAATTGTTGGAGATTAAATTCCTGGAACAAAATGGGTTATTAGCTAGATTCTAACCTAGCATTGGAGATCAATTGGCTAGCTTCAATCTCTCTAATCTTGTTTAGAGTTTAGAGAACACTTGGAGAAATTCCAAGACGATTCAAGTGCAACGTGACTCTGGATCTTCGAAAAGGGTTTAGAGAACCTTTTGGGTATGATATTATTCTATACAATTTAATATTTAGGTAGGATACACATATTAAAATGTATAGTATATGTTTTGTACATGAAAAATTATTGAAAATATGAAAAATGATCTTACATGCATGTATAAATTTTAAAAATATATACAAGCATAGGGAGATAAATCCAACAAGCATGTCACGTCGATTATTTAGCAATCAACGTGACAAGTTGCTATGTTACGTCAATTTAACAAAAATAGATGTGACATATGCCTATAGCGTCGGTTTTCATTAAACCGACATGTTTTTCTTATATTTTTCAAAATAATACCAAATTTTGAAAAATATGTCACGTTGGTTTTATGAAAACCGTTGTGATAAGTTATTTTTTGTTGGTCGTTTCACGTCAATTTTAATAAAACCGGTGTGTTTTTATTTTATTTTACCAAAATTTGAATAAAATGTCACATTGGTTTTTTGAAAATCGACGTTATAAGTTATTTTCACGTCGGTTTCCATGTAACCAACGTGACATGTAGAATTTATTGTCATTTTTTTGATATATACCTCTCCCTGACTCTCACTCTCCCCCACAACACACGACATTTTCTTCTTGTTTCCTCCGCCCCACCCAACAATAATCTAGGCCTGAACCGTCATCATCTGTCCGTCCTCCGCACCGCCACCGCGGGTAACATTCTCCTTTCCTCCCTCCTCGTCATCCCCCAGCCCAACCCCTTCCCTCCTCGTTATCGACCTCCCTCCTCCCCCCCCCCCCCCCCCCCCCCCCCCACACTCACCGTCCTAGTTCGACCCCCACCCTCACCCCCCAGCCATCCACCTCCCTCACCCAGCCCGACCCCTACCCCCAGTCTGAACTCTCACCCTAGCCAGAACTCCCACTACAACCTGATCCCCCTCTGGGTTCTCAGGCTGGATTGAGTTTGTGTTGGATTTGTTTGTAGTTTTTGACTGTGGAGGGATTTTGGTTTTGGTGTTGGATACTTGGTTACAGTGTGGATTTGGATTTGATTTGGTTTGGTAGTTTGAAGGTTTAATTTTGAAGGTCAATTGTGTTTTTCTTATTATGGGTTTGTAGTTATGTTGAATTGGTATTCTTAATTTGAGTTTGAAAGGTGATCTCACTGTACATCAAATGTAGATAAATAGGTAAACGGATCAATATCTAGAATATAATAATCGAGTGTCGGAAAAAAATGCTCCCTCTGCTCACTCTCTTTGCGGGAGGACTAGTGTGTCTGTAAAATCCTAAACCTTTGTTAGGGCTAAACCCGGTTTAGGTTGGGTTCTGCATGGGGAATGGGTGGAGGCATGGCTGGGTATGGGCTGGGGTGTAGGGGAATGGAGCAACATGTTAATGGGTATAGGTGGGGTGTTTAGGTGGGTTTATTTAAAGAAAACAAAACCCTCACCTCACTCTTTTTTCTCTCTCTATCGCATCTCACTCTTCTCCACTCCGCTCTCCCTCTCCCTCCTCTCTTGTCTGACGGCCGGAGGTGGTGCTAGAGGCGCGAAGATGGAGTTTCTTTGACAATGCGAGGGAGTAAGGTGAGTGGTCTACGGTCGGAGGACACGCATTCGAGGGTTGCAGACCAGAGTAGGCGACGAGCGGAACTCCGACGTTCTTTGGCAACCTCGTAAGAAAGGTATGCCAAGTTCTTACATTAGATGATTGCTCACCCACAGTGGTGTGTGATTTTGGTTTGTCACCGGAGGTCAAAGTCCTCCCTGGCAATGAAGACAACAAGTTGTGATTGGGAGATACAAGTAGTTATCGGTGAACGGTCGACCGGTACCTTTTGGCGGTCGACCAAATTTAGTGTTTTTTCTCTATTCTTAACAAACACCGGTCCAATGATGCCTTGCGGCAGTCGATCAGTCGTGCTTATGCCGGTGGATCAGAAGAGCTTCTGTTATTTTTCGGTCGGCCGAGACCCTAAGTCAATCGACCGTAGTTTTCTGGATGGGTCTGGACCAAACGTGGACCATCTAAATAGTCGACTGCTCTTGACTTCGTCCGATATGAACAGAAGCTAACACACCAGGGTTGTAGGGTGTTCATGGCTACACTTGTAATTCCAGTAGATATTCCTTGTTTACCGTCGCACCGAGAGATCAGGTTCGGCATCGAGTTAGTTGCAAGCATGACTCTACAGTCGAAGGCACTGTACCGGATGACACTTGTAGTTGGTAGTGCTGATGAAGCAATTAAAGGAATTGACGGATTTTGGGTTCATACGACCAAGTGTCTCACCTTGGGCAGCCCCTGTGCTTTTCGTGAAGAACAATGACGAGAAGTTGCGGATGTGCATTGACTACATGATGTTGAATAAGGTTACCGTCGGGAACCAGTATCCTTTGTCCAAGATCAAGGATCTGTTTGATCAGTTACAGACGGCGAGGGTCTTCTCGAAGATTGATCTGCGGTCGGTTATCACCAGTTGAGGATCAGGGAAGCAGACGTCTAGAAGACAATATTCAGGATGCGGTACGGGCACTGCGAGTTTTTGGTGATTCCATTTGGACCGACGAATGCACCTGCAACATTCATGGACCTGATGAACAGAACGTTCAAGCCGTACCTCAACAGTTTTGTGATAGTCTTTGTGGATGACATCTTGATTTATTCACCAGATAGAGAGTAGCACCAGGAGCATCTGAGGAAGGTGCTTGGCATCTTGAGTAATCAACAACTTTATGCTAAGTACACGAAGTGCAAGTTTTGGCTTGATCAGGTGGCATTTCTAGGGCACATCGTGTTGAAGGATGTGATCTCAGTGGACCCAGCGAAGGTACAGTAAGTGACGTAGTGGAGAGCTCCGACAAACGTGACGGAGATAAGGAGTTGTGTAGGTCTGGCAAGCTACTATCGTTGTTTCATTCAGGATTTTCCAGACTTGCTTGACCACTGACCATGTTGACGTGTAGTTCGTATGGTCCCAGAACTGCGACAATAATTTTCAAGAGCTGAAGAGGCGACTGATGACAGCACAGATTCTGACGCTACTGAGTGGCAGCAGAGGTTATGTGATATACCGCAACGTGTCAGGAATTGGTTTAGGTTGTGTGTTGATGCAGCACGGGAAGGTGGTCGCGTGCGCTTCGAGGCAACTGAAGGTGCACGAGAAGAACTACCACATTCATGATTTGGAATTGGCAGCGGTGGTTCACGCCTTGAACACCTGATGGCATTATCTTTATGGATAGCAGTTTGAGGTCTTCACGGATAATCAAAGTCTGAAATATTTGTTCTCACAGAAGGATTTGAATAAGAGACAACACAGATGGCTCGAGTTCATCAAGGATTACGATTCCACCATCTCTTATCACCTAGGGAAGGTGAATTCAGTTGCAGATGCGCTGAGCAGGAAGTTGGAGGTGTCAGTTGCTGGCTTGTGCATTCAGGAGTGGAGGCTACTCGAGGCATTGTCAGAGTGGAAGCCATTCACAGAGGACTCTAGGGGAGCAGTGATTACAAGACTACGGGTTGAGCCACGGACAATCTTGAGAGTTGTGCACGCTCATAGAGCAAATGATGAGTTAGCTAGTCTATTGAAGTTGGCTGCTAGGGATGGATGAGACTTCAGTGTTGGAGTTGATGGAGGTCTGAGGTTCAGGAGTCGAATGTGTTTGCCGAAGGTGGAGGGGCTGAAAGAGGACGTCATGGAGGAGGCACACGGAACTAGATATTTCATTCACCCAGGGAGCACAAAGATGCATGCGGACCTGCAGCGGAACGTTTGGTGGAAGGGCATGAAGCGAGATATTGCAGAGTTTGTGGACCGATGTTTAGTCTGTTAGTAGGTAAAGATCGAGCATCAGCGACCAGCAGGACCGATGCAGTGTATTGAGCTGCCAGAGTGGAAGTGGGAGCACGTGACGATGGATTTTGTCACAGGTTTGCCGAAGACGAAGAGCTTCCATGATGCGATTTGGGTTATAGTCCATTGACTGACCAAGTCTGCGCACTTCTTAGCTATCAAGACCACGTTACCTCTGGACGGTCTGACTAAGTTGTATCTTGAGAAGATAGTCTGACTGTACAGAGTACCAGTGAGCATCATCCTTGATCGAGATCCGAGGTTCACATCCAGATTTTGGGGGAGTATACAACAGGCTTTGGGGACACGTTTGAAGTTTAGTACAACGTTTCACCCACGGACGGATGGTCAGTCAGAGAAGACTATCCAGACCTTTGAGGACATGGTGAGAGCTTGCACATTGTATTGGGCAGGGCATTGGGATGAGCACTTGTCACTGATAGGTAGAGTTCGCCTACAACAACAGCTACCACGCGAGTATTGGGATGGCACTATACGAGCCTCTGTACGGTCGCCCTTGCAAATCACTAGTTTTATGGAGTGATGTAGGCGAGAAGCAGTTTGTTGGGCCTGCGTTACTGCAGTTATACGCTGACAAGGTTGATGTGATCAGGAAGAGACTTGCAGCAGCTCAGAGCAGGCAGAAGAGTTATGCTGATAAACGTAGACGGGACTACAGTTTTGAGGTTGGCGACCATGTGTTCCTGAAGATCTCACCATCCCGGGGAGTGATGAGGTTTGGGAAGAAGAGGAAACTCAGTCCGAGGTACGTTGGACCGTTCGAGATCATAGACTGAGTTGGAGAGGTCGCCTACCGGATTGTCTTGCCTCCGCAGTTTCCAGGACTACACAACGTCTTCCACATGTCGATGTTGAGGAAGTACGTTGCAGATCCTGCTCATGTTATCGAGATAGCAGTGCCAGAGATCCAGCAGGATATGTCTCTCGAGGAGAGACCAGTAGAGATCATCGATCGTATGGAGCATCAGCTCAGGAGGAACTTTCCAATGGTTAAGGTTCCGGTGGCAGCATCACAGCGAGTGCGAGGCCACTTGGGAGATCGAGGAGGAAGTTTGGAAGCAATACTCGGAGATTTTTGGTGAGTTGCTTGTTTTGAATTTCAAGAAAAAATTCTTTTAAGGTGGGTGGATTGTAAAATCCTAAACCTTTGTTAAGGCTAAACCCAGTTTAGGTGGGGTTTTGCATGGGTAATGATTGGAGGCATGACTGGGTATGGGCTGGGGTGTAAAGGAATGATGCGGCATGTTGAGGGGTATGGGTGGGGTGTTTGGGTGGATTTATTTAAAGAAAACAAAACCCTTACCTCACTTTTCTCTCTCTCTCTTTCTCTCTCTCTCTCTCTCTCTCTCTCTCTCTCTCTCGCAGCTCACTCTTCTCCACTCCACTCTCCCTCTCCTTCCTCTCTTGTCTGGTGATCGGAGGTGGTGCCGGAGGCGCGAAGGTGCAGTTGCTTTGAAAATGCGAGGGAGTAAGGCAAGCACTAGTGCAGAATAGGCATTACTCGTCGACCAATAGACGTCGGCCGTTATACCAGCCGACGTCTAGGAGGGAGAGCATAACATAGACGTCGGGTGTTACTACGACCGACGTCTATGTGGTAATATAGACGTCGGCTATTGCATTACCTAGTTTATCCGACGTCTATGGGTTATAGACGTCGACAAATAGACGTCGGATATTAGAATACCCTGTGAAGCCGACGTCTATAGGGTATAGACGTCAACCTATAGACGTCGGATTTTATAAATATATGACGTCTATAATCCCTGCATATAGACGTCGGGGTATAGACGTCGGACATATATAACATCCGATGTGTATAGGTGTTAAAGAAAACGAACAGACGCATTTTCTGTCATTCATTTCAGACGAAAACCCACCCAAACCCTAGTCGTCCCGCGATCGAACTCTCCTCCACGACCTATCTCCGACCGATTTGCACCGTCTCCGGTACCGCAGCGACGTCCCTTTTGCTCTCCTCCCCTTCTCCGTCCCTCTGCACCGTCTTCGTATCCCACCGCGACCACCGTCACCGCACCCTCCTCCACGATCGCCGTCACCGCACCCTCCTCCACGACCGCCGTCACCGCACGACCTCCTCCTCCTCTGGTTTGTGCTCATACTGTTAATGTTCCTCGTAGTATGGTAGTGATAGTGATTAATGGTAGTAACTAACTTGTTGCATATATAAGAAATGACGATGGTAATTTAGTATGGTCTCGAAGCATGTATTGTTAGATGATTGTGACGATGGTAATTTAGTATGATCTTGTGCATGTATCCTTTTTGGATGGTTAGCTCTAATGCATGTGTTGTTAGATGATTGTGAGGATGATTTTAGCGGTAAAGTTTGTCGTTCGATCATTTTGGGTATTGGTTCAGAAACTTTTAGGTGATTGGGTATTTAATTTGTCTCATTTTTATTTAGCTTTAGGTTTGAAAGAAAAAATGAGCATAGAAAGTATGAATTGGGTATGAAAATTTGGAAAAAAAACAAAGGATTGACAAATTGATTCAATACGAATGTGGTGCTCTTGATAAATTGGGTATGAAAATAGAAAATATGAATTGACAAATTTGAATTGGGTATGAAAATTTGAACACAAAATATCTTTAAATTATGTTTTCATTTTGATCTCCATTTAGAAGTAAATGCTCTTTCTTTGTGTTTAACATGATATTTTGTGTTTAAAATATTTTTCTGTCAATCCAATAATTATTCTTAATACTTTCTTTTAATATTTAAAATGTTTATTGCCTTGCTTTTTTGAATTTTCAATATTATGATAATAACTCATTGACCCCCTTAAGTAACTTGGCCTTTAATAACCTAAAGCAAAAGATTAGACAATATTTGCTAAGTCATTCATGATATAGGATTTGCATTCATCATATTTATTATAAATTTTACGATTTCTGTCGTAGATTGTTGGCGTAAGGTACGTAATATCTTTCACTCATCATTCATTAGAAAGCACGCATTAGTTAGTAGGAATTGCATTGGAACAAGAGTGAGGTGAGTGTTTGTTTGGTGTGTTGTTTGTTAGATTAAGGTATGAAACCAAGGGACTCAATAAAGAAACTTCTAAATTTGTAAGTTCGTTTAGTCGTGAAAAAAGTAATTCGTGGATTTTTATTAGTATTATTGAATGATATTTTAACTTGTGCCACTCAGGGCAATTAAGGTTTACGGAGCTTAAGGTGGTAGGAGAACAACCACAAAAGTAGGAATAACATGGCATGGAATGAGAGTACGTTCTATCCCATTTTTGTTAATTAAGTTAGGAACATATATTTAGCGAATTTCTATGTTTGTAGTACCGGAAGCAGGTTAGAAATACGGAATGTGGTTACTACGTGATGAGATACATGGAGGAAATTCTCGAATTGGCAACTCAAGACGTATGCCTATCCGAGGTAATGTAGATCGTTATTCAATTGTATAGTTGTAGTTTCAATATTTAGTTATTATTAACATTCACACTTGTATTTTTTTGATAGGTCTTCCCAAAAAGTAGTGATCCCTTCTCGCAACAGGAGCTCGATGAAACTCGCGACCGATGGGCTCGCTATTTTATCAGAAATATGTTGACGAACTGAGAGGTTCTCCTGTCACTAGCATTTTTTGTAATTTAGTTAACAAGTGCACTTGTATTACAAACCTACAATTTATGCCTTAATATAATCGCCTTAATTTTAGAATGAATTAATTGCAAGTGTGTTGAATGTCAATTGTGTATGCTTGTATGTTTGTGCATGTATGGTTGTATGTTTGTGTTTGTGCATGTCTGCTTGTGTTTTTGTGCTTGTATGTACATGTGGATGAAATTGTGAGTATTTGTGAACAAATTTATAGGTGAACGAATTTGGTGCAGTTGTATGTACACGAATACGATGACTAAAAACAAGTTTGCAGGATGCTATTTATTTTTTTTGTCCAAGTTTAGGAATAGACGTCGGCTGTTTGAATTAGCCGACGTGTATTCCTCTGAAGAAAGGAATAGACGTCGGCTTTATGTTGAATCTGACGTATATGCTTTAGGAATAGACGTCGCCTGTTAGTTGACCGACGTCTATACCTAAATAATATACGTCGTCTATTAGTTCACCGACGTCTATACCTTACGAATAGACGTCGGGCTATAGTATGACCGACGTCTATTCGTTAAAGAATAGACATCGGCTTATACATACAGCTGACGTATATTCTTCAAGTATAGACGTCGGCTACATGAAGGCCGATGCCAATGTATAGACGACACACACATAGACGTCGGATCTGGGAGTGCTTATATCCGACGTATATACCCCCGTACATCCGACATATATTCCATTTCCTGTAGTAGTGGAGGTGGTCTGCGGTCGGAGGACGCACGTTCGAGGGTTGCAGACCGGAGTAGGCGACGAGCGGAGCTCTGGCGTTCTTGGCAACCTCGTAAGAAAGGTATGCCAAGTTCTTGCATTAGATGATTGCTCACCCACAGTGGTATGAGATTTTGGTTCATCGCTGGAGATCAGAAACCTCGCCGGTGACAAAGACAACAAGTCGTGTTTGGGAGATCCAGGTAGCTGTCGGTGAACAATTGACCAGTGCCTTTTGGCGGTCAACCGGATTTAGTGTTTTCCTCTGATCTTAACCAACACCGGTCGAACGATGCCTTGCGGCGGTCGACAAGTCGTGCTTATGCTGGTGGATCAGAAAAGCTTCTTTTATTTTTCAGTAGACTGAGACCCTGAGTCGATCGACCGTTGTTTTCTAAACGGGTTTGGACAAAAAGTGGACCATCTAAATGGTCGATGGTTCTTGACTTCGTCTGACTGGTACCTGAAGTGTACTAGTAGTTCAGTCGACCGTTCAGACTTTGGGTTCAACCGATATGGACTTATGATTGTTGGAAAGACCCTGTTATCTTCGGCCGAACGGGGCCCCTGAGTCATTCGACCGTTGTCATGATTTTGACTTGACTTAGTTGGATTTTGACCATATAACGATCGACCGATTTATACCATATGTTCGACTGTTGGGTTTAAGTGGTGAGCCTAGAGTTCGACCATTGTAGGTGTCTGGTCGACCGATCCTTTGGGGAGTGGTCGATCGACATACCTTTTCCGTTCGACCGTTTGGGCCCAGAACTGGATCCTTGTTCTAGTGTAGTGTCAACTCTGTCCATAGAAACTCCTGCCCTCGCTTGGAGCGTGAGCGGGGAGGTGACGGTGGGTGCGTTGATCGTGCCTGCCCAGGACCGCCGTGTGGAAAAGTGTGCATACTTTACTCGAAGACCTATAAGAGCAGAGCAAACAAGAGCTCACTTCATCTGCTCTAGGGTGGATATGAGATTCTGAAACACTTTGATCAATTCATCAGCTTATCTCCTTGCAAACAAAGTCTCAGCTGGATAACTTTTAGTCTCACACGTCGAGGAGTGAGTTCTTATATAATCCTCGGACCTAGACAAGGAACACATTCTCACACCCTCAGGTAATTTCCCTTTGAGAATGGACTCAATTCGTTCGACATAGTTCTGAATATTTCCACCATTTTCCTCCAACCTCTTCATGATGTCATCGTGCTCATTATCACTAGAGACCTCCTAAGAAGCTTCACACAAGTAACAACCATAGGAAATCCGCACTTCTTATTACAACTGGCCAGCACAAAGAAGTACTACAAATCAAATACTAAACAAATAAGGCCAAAAAGAAGGATACGATCATGCCACTTTCTATTATCAAGAGCGGGTGTAGTGCTATTGTCTAGATGAATAGCAAACCAAGAGGATTTCTTAAAAAATGGTCATGCTTCATAAGTCTAATTGTTGTGGCACTGAAATCACATACCAATAAGCTAAAGACAAGGGAAGCTGAATAATACAAGTGCAAGTTCAAGTATGTGAGAATTGTTCTAGCAGACACTAGAGTGATCAGCTGTAAGTATGATTGTAATCAAATACACAAATCATTTTAATAAAGACCCTCTTGACTATATTTAGCAAGAATAAAGTGGTGGTTGGAGCTTGTAAATTAATGTTTTCTTTAATCTAATGGTAGAATATTTTTCCTCTTGTCTATAACTTCTTCATATCTACTTAGTTTTGTGTTATGTTGGTTAGTTTAGTAGTTAGTGATTCTTGTCATGTGTAGTCTTGATTTCTTCATTTCCATGCTTGTAGTGATGAGTAGAGAGTCGATCCACCCCATTTAGGGTGAAGGCAATGTAGTTGATGTAAAGTGTATGATGTGGTACTATGTTTGCGTCATTTTCATGTGCTTTATGTTGGATCTAAAACTTGTAGCATGTTAATCTTGTTTTAGATGAAATAATGGCCACACTAGGTGCTAGTTTCATGTTGGACCTATTTTTGACGTGTTGCTGTGATCAGTTTTATTTGATGATAGAATTGACTTGAAATAAATGGTTGCTTGATTGGGTTTATGTTGCTTGAATGAAATAAGGTTATGCTTAGGATTGATTGATGTTTTAATGGTCACACTAGGTGTTTATTGCTTACTTGAGAATCCATAAAATTGATCTTAACTTCATGTTAACCTATCCTAGTCGTGTATACCATATAATTGTACGTGTTTCACACTTAGATTTCACACTAACTTCTACTTTTAAACACACTCTTACACACATGCTTAATGGTTGGACACCCTCATGCACACACACCTCACCATTGCACCTCCACTCCAAGGGGTTTAATTAGATTGTTTTCTTCTATCTTAGTTTAGTTAGCTTAGCCTAAATCTCTACATCTATTTCTCTTCTCACTCGAGTATGGTGATAACAACAACGCACAAAACTCCTTGTGGTACAACCCGTACTTTTCGCATCTTCATCGACGTTGTGCACTTGCGGTAAATTAAAATGATCAATCATCTCCCTTCCCGTTGTCTAAAATGCGGCCCAGTAGATGGTGTGCGATGAAGAAAGAGTATGTTTTCCCTCTCCTTCGATTCATTCAGTTTTTATTTGGTTGTTTGGTCATTCTGGTGTGTTGCTATGTTTTGTCATTATGTTTGCATGTTGCATGTGTTATTAGCTATGTTAGTATGCATTGTTGTATGTTGCATGTGTTAAGGTTGCTTGTTGCATGTGTTAGGGCTGCTCTGTTTAGTATGATATAATGATCGACATATGTTTGTGTTGAGCAAATGAAAGGTTTCTGAGTGTTTGATTGAACATATCATTGGTGCCTATGGTGCAGCACTGGTCCTCCTAACCATTACACCTTAAAAATATTTAGGGGTGACAAATGGATTAATAGGAAGGGGAAAGAGGTTCCAGTTAAATTTGTGGAGGTTGGCAACTTCCTTATGGTGGAAATTTTCAATTATCATATGCTTAGGGTGTCAATTGCTGCCCAAATGAACTAGGGTTTAGGGGACTGATGAGAATTTTATTTATACCGCAAGTGCACGGCGTCGATGAAGACGCGGCAAGTACGGGTCGAACACAAGGAGGGAGAGAATTTTGTTATTTTTGTGATTTTCGATGAAGGAAGGAAAGAGAAAGAAATAAGGTTGATTAGAGATTTTTGGATTTTCAATTTTCTAAAGCAAGAACAACAAAAACTAAAAAGAAAACAAATATGGATGAGAGTCCATCGGGTGGGAGTTATGAATCTTCGAGTTAGATTAGGGATTACGAAAATTATTATAAATCAAGTGAGATATTAAGCATCATATGATAATTGATTTAACAAAAACTCATATGATCAAAACACTGACAAGAAATTAAAATAAAAACGATCCCTCTTGTCTAACCCTAAATCCGTCACCCCTACCCTTCGGAGGGTTTTAGAAACCCATGGGGAGAAAGATGAGGAGAAGGGGTCATGGAGATCATCGAGAGACTACGAAAAAGAAAATACTACACTAAACTCGATCTATGAAAACAAATGTAATTATTCTAAGCATGCAACAAATTATTCTAAGAGAAAAATAAAGAACAACTAAATTACTCTACTCTACTGGAATTAAGAACATGAAATATTAATCTAAAACTAAGCTTACGAAAGACAAAAACAATGGAGAAATAAGTGGGCAGAATTTTATTGCTATAGAATGGAATAAAAAAGTTCCCTTTACAACATAATTTCGGGGCTATTTATAGCCGATACAAGGGACCCAAGTATGAATAAGGAAAGGACGCGTGCTATGACACGACTGGACGAAATCCAGGAGCACGGATCGCACACCATGCGGCGTTTCCGCCGCACATTGACCGTCAGATGCGGCGGAATCGCCGCATGGATGGCTCAGATCATTTTGTGCTTTTGCGGGTGTGTTTTTGGTATGTTCTAGATGGCCTCCATGCGTCTGAATTAATTATTGCATATATTTGGAGATCCGAATTTAATTTATTCTTGAATACTTCTCCAAAACAACTTTTTAGTCCTTCTAATTTGCGATCAGGTCCCTGGCTTTTTATGCAATCAATTCCCTGGCCCTTTATGTGATCAATTGGATTTCAACTTGAGCTTGAATCTCTAGCTAATTGGTCTTTGTGATCTATTTGAGTCCATTTCACGCGTTTTAGCTCGAATATTGGTAAATTGTATTGTAACTCTTGAATTCTGCACAATTGCTCAAAACAATACCTTAGTGGCATTTATTTATATAAAAATAATCTAAATGAAAGACATATGATGCAATGCATGCAATGCATCAAATACCCCTACACCTAGATTTTGCTAGTCTCGAGCAAAACAAAACATGAAAAATATATGAATGAAAGCAGAGAAATCCTAACTCACTTTCGTAGGAATCACGGTTGCACTTAGCATGTGCAACAAGCCTTTAAACCCCTAAGTTTCCTTAGAGGACGAGTTTGGGTTTTCAGTTGACACACCCACAAAGTCTTAATTCAATATTTCATTAATAACTCTCAATATCTCCACCTCAACCTTATACATCTCACATAGAATTCTTGCATGCTCATTATATAAATCTAACTCATAAAAATTCTGACTTGGTCTTTGTTCCTCCAACATTCACACCACTAACCCTCTACACATGTTATCACTTAAATTATTTTGCACGCCTCCTCTGGTGGTGAAGTATCATTTGGATCAACCATGGCATGGATCATTCTTCTAACTTTGGGCCTTGAGTATCTTAAAGTAATAATTCCCGTGATTCAACATATTTGCTTATTTGACACTTTTACCCTTTTGCATTCGTGTAGCGAGTTTGGTCGATTATCCCGAGCTGGTAGACTCAAGTTACCGGGTTTCAAGATACCCCTACGGACCAGTGACTCGAAGACTTGGGCTTTTGTAATCATTTTGCAAAATGTGCTTTCCTCACTTTTATTCCCCGTTTTTTTCTTTTTCCTCAACGCTTAATTGCTATCAGAAGTCCACACTTCCCGGTATATTTTCCTCAACCTCTGTTTTTATCAACCACTTCAAAGATTTGATTCATCCAATTTAAGTGCATACATGTCATAAAGGTAATGGGTTATTTCTTTGGAACTTAGATTTATGTCATAATTTCTACAAGCAGAACTATATAATAAGGAACAAAAATTCAATGCAATTTGTACTCGGGTTTTGGTAGTTCAATCTTAAGCTATGTAATGAAACATTGATTTTTTTCCTTTTTTTGAAATAAAAATAAAACAGATAGATAGATAACTAGTCACCCCCTACACCTATTTTATGCATTGTCCCCAATGTATGCAAAATTAAATAATATAGGAAATGCAAAAAAAAATAAAGTTACCGCCTTCGGGATGACGACTCTCCACGGTCGGAGAGTGCTTTGTTCAGCTAGCTATTGAAGCGCTTCATCCCGCTCCACATTCGGGACCTATGCTCGTCAGAGTTTTCTGGGGTTGACTGAGCCCAAAATGTTACGGAGTCTTCAGATGACTCACTTGATTGCTTAGCATCCTCCATTTCTGGAGGTGTCCACAGGTCCGCTATAGTGCCACGATAGGAGGAGGTCTCTCGTTCCACTGTGCAAGGGAGCATGTCGTCTTCGTACACACAGAAAGACTCATAGGCCATGAAGTGCCGGCAGATAGTGGTGACAAGGCATGGCAGAGGTTGGGAACGGCGTTGGTGTCCTTCTCCAATGGTGGTCAGAAGCCGTCGGCACATACAGCAAGTGCAATCACGGGTCATCAGGGAGTGAACGATGCCCATCTCAACGGTGCGAAAAGAAGTGTTGTGGGTATGACTCGTGACATTTTGGCATGCCCACCTACATGCTGTAAAGACATTTCGGTACATGGATGTGCCCTTGATACCCCGATCACGGCTAAGCACACAATCTGGCCCCATGAGTGACCGATAGAAACTGATTTCCTCGGATGGCAAAGTGGAGGCCCCTTGTGGTATGTCAGTCAAGTTGGAGATGATGTGGAGGTCAATCGCCCAGACTCTGTTTCTCCAACTCAGTAAAATGTACCCACTGTCCAGGTCCATGTCAGTGATACTGCTATAGAACTCCTCCACTAAGCTAGGGCACTAAACATCATTGTCATTATGGACCAAGTAGCTCCGACTCCGTCCTATAATTTCGTCGTAAAAGTGGGTGCCATATTGATCGCTAACAAGCAACGGGTGGAAGTTCTTCTCGGGAAACACGATGGTGATAGAATGCTGCTAAAGTGATACACGTTAGATTTAGAAGAATAAGTCATGTACTTCCGCCATTTTTTTTTAGAAATAAACTAAAACTTAATCACAATGAGGAATTGCGTGTAAAAACACGAATTCCTCTACAATATTGGAGGGACGATTTAAGTAGGGCTTCAATCGATGCCCGTTAACTTTAAAGTTTTCACCGTTCTTTGGATTACTGATCTCGACCGCTCCGTGAGGGAAAACGGTTTTGATCATGAAAGGGCCGGTCCAATGACTCTTGAGTTTGCCGGAAAAGAGATGAAGGCGAGGGTTATAGAGAATGACCAACTGTCCAGCAGAAAAAGATTTCCTAACGATGGATTTATCATGAAAAATCTTGGTCTTTTCCTTATAAATTTTAGCATTCTCATAAGCCTCATTTCTTATTTCCTCAAGCTCAACTAAATCCAATTTTCGAGCATTACCGGCTGCTTCTAAATCCATATTCAGTTGCTTAACAACCCAAAGGGCTCTATGCTCCAATTCGACCAGTAAGTGGCACGTTTTTCCATAGACTAACCGGTAAGGGGACATTCCTAAATTGGTCTTGAAAGCGGTCCAATAGGCCCACAATGCATCATTAATCTTTACAGACCAATCCTTGCGTGAGGCATTAACCGTCTTTTCCAGAATTGTTTGATTTGTCTATTGGAAACCTCAACTCGTCCACTTGTTTGAGGGTGATACGGGGTAGCTGACTTATGAGTTATGGAATATTTTCTCATCAAACCTTCAAATGGTCGATTACAAAAATGAGTACCCCGGTCACTGATAATGGTACGTGGAGTACCGAATCAGGAGAAAATATTCTCCTTCAGAAATTTGACAACAACTTTGTTGTCATTGGATTTTGTGGGGATAGCTTCAACCCACTTGGACACATAGTCCACAGCTAGCAAGATATACTCCTTCCCAAAAGACATTGGAAACGGGCCCATAAAATCGATGCCCCAAACATCGAAGATATCAACTATGAGAATAGTGTGCAGAGGCATCATGTCTCTACGAGAGATTTTCCAAGCATTTGACATCTAGAGTAAGAATTACAAAAAGCAAATGCATCCTTAAATAGGGTGGGTGATTGAACGTTTTAATTTAAACCGCAAGTGCACGGCCACGTTGAAGCGGTGGCAAATACGGGTCGTCCTCAGGGAGGTGAGCAGCCTCTCGTTTGCACGAAATCAAGTGGCGAAAAAATGGAGAAGAGGGTTGATTATGCTACTCTACACTAAACTACGCTAAGAAGTATGAAATGCGAACGAAAGAAATTAACAAATACTTCAACTAAGCTAGAGAAACTTGATATTATGCAGGAATCAGTAAAAGAGAGACCCCTTAGGGGGTGGAGTGACTATACATACACAATAAGGAGGCAAGAATATCTTTCTATAGGCACAAGTGTAGGTAGTGTTTGAATGTATGGGAGGTGTCTACTTATCATGGCAAAACCCATCAATTAAATCACTAACCTATTTTGATTAACATTCATAAACACAAGCTGGTTATTTAAGAAACTAAACAAGCATGGGAGGTGTCTTAAAACTTGTGGCAAAATCCATCTCGTGAAGTGTTCTATTCTAACAAGCAAGCATGCATTCATATTAATCAACACATTTCAAAATAAACATCCTTCCTTCCTTAATTGCATATATGATAATCATCTCCGCCCCCCAAAAGGAGAGTGGTTTTACTCACTACACATTACACTAACTATTACACTAAGATAAGAAGACATATTAACTAAGCTAGATTTAATAAAAGACAATTAAACTAAAACATGCACCAACAATAAAAGAACCACAAAACAAAGAAAATTTTATTGATTGAAGACTCACAATACCAGTAGCATCTCCCCCATTGAGTTTCTTGCTTCAAGGCTTTCACTTCAATTACGGAGAATGGCCACAAGCATGGAGTGATTACAAAGGAATGTGAAGAGTTCTATTTATAGGCATGAAAAAAGCTAATCCGGGACAATCCCCCGATGTGGGACTAAACAAATACCATAAATAGCATAAAAACGCTCTAATACACAAGCCACAAAAGGCTAAGCGGAATCGGATCCACCTGGACCGCCAATTAGCGGTCCCAGACCGCCAATTGGCGGTCTACAGGATCCGGATTAGTCTGGGCTTTCTTGGAGGCTTTCCTGGATAGTATTATTTGTCTTTGATGCATCTACTTGGTTTGTTGGAGTTCCGACCCGAATCGAATTGCTAAAATACTCCCCATGATGGTGTGGAGTATTCTGTTTTGCTCTTAGGTCCTTCTGTCTGGCGTTCAGGTCCTTCTCCCTTGCATCTTGGTCCCTAGATCTCAAAATTCAGTCCTTTTTCACAGCTTTTGGGTCCTTTTATGCTTCATCTCTTCAAACCTATTTATTCCTGACAACTAAACATAAAACTCGTAACATAGCATTGTTTAGGTGAAAGATAATGGATATAAGAGACGAATATAAGCATGAAATGATGTCAATCAAATATCCCCACACCTAACTTTTGCTAGTCCCGAGCAAAACAAAGAAAGAGAAAAGCATACGAAAAACAAGACATCCCTAACTCACTTTCGTAGGAATCACGGTTGCACTTAGCACGTGCAACAAGCTGTTAAACCTCCTTGTCGCCGAGGAGGAGTGTTGTCTCCTAAGGGTTTTCAGCGGATACACCCACAAAATCCGAACAAGATGCATTAATCAATCTAGCTACACGACTCGTTGGACTCGTATTGTCGATCATGGGACGCGGTAATACTACGGGTCGACTCTATATATGTAATCGGTCCACACACCTAGCCTAATGAGTTATTCGTGAAAGTTTAGTCAAGGACTTAAGTGAAAGACAAGGGCAACCTTAACTTCTAAATGTGATACAATGTGTAAAGTCCATTTTGGTTCTTATTTGACTCTTTTTTTCTCTTTTTTTGTTTTTTTTTCTTTCTTTGGAGCATTTTATTGGTTGGTGTTTGATTCTCCCAGGGTCAGGTTTCGTGCATCATTGCCCATGAGGACTTACACTATCACGTACACCTTCCCCCAAATCTCCACATAGGGCGATCCCTACCACCCGTGTAATGGGAGTTCGGTCGGTGCATCCCAAGTCAGATGACTCGAAAGCACCAGGCACAAAGTCCCCTCAAACCTACTTTCCCGAGTGATAGGAGTCGTGCGAGAAGAGAGAACACCACTTATTTATTTATCTACATGGGAACCAAAACCCCTACACTTAAGTTTCACAGAAAGAGATTAAGGGTCCTTGACTACGACAAACTTCCTTATACTAAAAGACACGAATTATTTGACTCACTAGGTTCAGGGTGGACTTCTTTAATGTTTGAGTGCTGAAACCCTATGATTACACGCCCCCCGAGGGAAAACCGGGGTGCATCCTAACGACTTGATAAGACCTAAAGCCAGCAAACTAGATATCCTAATGCATCAAGTTCAAGATAATTTTGGGAGCTTTCTTTTTACTTTGTCTCGCAACGGTTTTGCACATGCTAAACACACGCAAAATCCACAAAACATTTTCTTTCGCAAACACATGAAGATTTTGAAAGAAATGTGAAAATTTTAAAGCACTAGGCAAGCAAAAGAAGACAAGTCACCCAAGGATCATGGCAAGAAGATATATCAATGTTAAATGCGGCACACTAACATGATCCTACCAGTACAACCAAAAGAAAACAAAAAAAACAAAAAAAACACAAAATATGTACAAACGTGAAAACACCCCCCACACCTAATCCATGCATTGTCCTCAATGTATGGCAAAATGGTGCCAATGCATGGATAGGGTCTACCGGACTAATGACGGCGGCCAGAAGTGCCCGAAGAGGCACCTCTCTCAAGAGCCGACAACTTCCTATAGATCTTCCGGTTTTGCTTGGCTAAGATGACGTTCTGCTGCTCGACCGCCATCTCAGAAATGTTGGTGTTAAAGAGCGTTCCTGAGCTCACAGACGAGCTTGAGGAATTGGCTCTAACATCCTCCTCCATATAGTCAGGCACCCATGCCTCAGGGTGTCATCTTCGCTACCTCGAGGTCGGTGCCTTGGCGACTCAGCATGCGCTCAAATCATGGGATGTCCAACATGCCACACAATTTGGTAACCAGAGTCGGCAAACAGTGTATATCTTTCAGCCTTGCATTCACCAAAACGTGGAACAATGTTTGAGAAATGCAGTGTGGTGAACCGTCCATCAGAGTATACACGATTCGCAAACTAGGTGTGAAAAATGTGGAGGTCCGCTCTTGGCCCAGCACATTTCTACACACCCACCTGGCTACAATGTGCACATTGGAGTAAATGTGCGCATTAGGTACTCCCCCATGTCATGATACAGGATGCCCACGCCCAAGCATAGATCGATATAAATTGATATCGTGGGTAGGCGTGAGCTCATCAACCAAGGGGATCCCAGTCGCGTCGGAGATCAGCTGGGGTGTCACGGTGTGTTTCACCCCTCTGAGAGTGATACTGAACTCGAGTGGACCGGTCTGGTCACGCTCGAGTTTAGTAAAGAATTCATGTACGAGAGGCTCTACGTACATGGATTCATCGCCCTCATACAATAAATGGTACCCCTTTTTACCTACGATTCGATCGTAGAAGGGTTCTCCGAATTCACGAATCAGGGAGGCAAAATTGAGTTCTGGAATTAAATGATGGCTGGTGTCACCACCTTGAATTAGAGGATGCCCGAGGGTGTGCCATACCGGGCCAGGTTCGTGAGCTTGGAGCATCACAAGGAACTACGAAGCACACAAGGCAAACCAAACGTGAGGCGTGAGGTGAGCAACGGGGGTAGCCCAAGTACCCCCCTGGGTTTTGCAAGGCAAACGCCAAGGAGATTCGAGATGCGCGGGCATGCGCACACGCAAGGCGAAGCGTGGAGGAGGAATCGAGTGGCAGGCAGCGGCAAAGCGCGCGCAAGAAGGCAAGTAGCCGAGGCTACAAACATGGAGTGAAAGGCCTAGTCCAAGGACGTGCGCGTAGCAAGTGCGCGAGGAAGCTATGCTCGGGGGACGTGCACGCGCGAAGGGCGCATGCACGGGCGAGCGAGGCAAAGGCACGGATGTTCTAAAGCCTATAGCGTGGATTGGTGGCTCGGAACGTGAGGCGCGTGGAGAAGCACCAAGGCTTGGAGTCCGGGGACACCCAAGCGAAGGTCTAAGGGCATCAGCAAGCGAGGCGCACGCATAGCACTTGGGAAGTGCGAGAGCATGTACTAAGCATAACCCGGGCAGCACTTAGGCACGCCATGGAGGTGGGCTTGAGCGGGCAATGCTTAGGATGGAGGCGCAGGAGCTTGGGAGGCTAAAGACAAGGAGTCAACACCAGGGTAGCACAAGGAGACTAGGTGAGGATCGTAGTCAACACGAGTCAATACCGGTCAACTGGTGGTGGATGGTGCGGGCCGACGAAGACTACCCATGGGCGAAGCAAGGACCGAGATCGGTGACCAGGCAAGGCGTGGGCAGCCCAACAAAGGCGTGGAGACCAAGTCAAAGGAGGGAGGCTACATTCGTGGAGACGGTTATGGACTTAGTCCACCAACCGAAGGGAGAGGGGAACATGGGCTTAATGGGTCAGCCCCAATACGCACATGTCTCCCTTACATGTAGGTATACGGTTAGGAAGGAGTGGAAACCGTGATGCATGCACTCCTTGAAAATAGGAACCGAAGATGCACTTCCTAAAAAGTAGGATTCGGTTAAGGAACGGGTCCATAACCGAACGAGAGATGTGCAAGGGATTTGAACGGGTCAAACCCACTCGCGCAACTTCCTATTTTGAGGGACGGTTTTGAAGACATATATTCCAGCAAAATACAACATGATCCCCACGTTTCCAGCCAGCCTTAACCGAAGGGTTCGGTTATGACTATGGGGCGCTATTTGTGGGAATTAATCTGCGGTGGAGGAAGAGTTTGGGAACGATTCCTATGGATTAATTCAGCCACGATTATTATCAAGTTATGGGGGAGAATAGGGAACTATTCTCTTGCAACCAAAGGAAGGTGGGTTGGGTGGCATCCAACCGTGCTAGAAAGTAGGGTTTTGAAGCACTATAAAAGGGGACGCCTTGATAGGTTTAGAATCATCAATCAAGGGGCACCAATTCGGATCAGCAATTCGAATTGTTTTCGGATAGGGTTTTCATCATAGTTTGAGGTTAGATTTGGGCGTGAGAGAGTTTCTGTAGGGGAGACTTGTGAGCGTGAAATCTTTGTAATCCCTTTGGGACGTTTCTTATATTTAATAAAAAGAGATTGTTCCGCCACCTTTCTTTCAGTGTTCTTTTGTGGGGAATTTGGGACGTTTTGGGGGCTTGGTGTTTGTGAGGGTTGTGCAACCTTAGTTTCCGCGTGTGCTTGTTGTGGGGCCTATTCCGCTAGTTCCCAACTCTGAGGGTAACCTAAGAGTTGTGCGGTTGTGTTGGTGTTTTCAACTCTGCCCCGCGGGGATAGAACGTTTGGCGAGGCCAAAGTTCGAAAAAGTTGGAATTTGAGAGTCTCTAAAGGACTCCTAACACGACCGGGTGACAGCTGGCCATACCTGAACCTACCTTGACGAGCTTTAGCGGCGAGGCACACGACGGCGAAGACGAACACGGAACGAGCGGAGAGAAGGCCACCGCACGCCGACTCTAGCAGCAAAACAGAACCCAAACCACGCTCCCAACAGAAAACCCGAAAGAAAACACTCAGACAAAGAAACAAAGGAAACAAAGACAAATCGACTGCTGATTGGCGGTTCCAAACCGCTAAGTAGCGGTCTGTTCTTTGGATCAGGGGCACAACTTTGGGTGGAGGCGAGAGACAAAAGACTAACGCGTTTTCGTCTGATGGAAAAACGCGTAGGGCAATGGAAAAACGCGTTATTAACAAGGGAAAGGGAAAATATCACATAGGCCTTCCATTTTTTTGCTTTTTAACATTTTGTTCTTTTTTTTCTTTTTTTCAACCAAACACTGATATGTACAAACAAATGGGGGGATGGATCACATCAAGTGACCACATCCGTGGGGAGTTCGCGCAAAGGCACGACTTCCACCTCGACCTCTGTCGTGGTTCCTTCCAAGTATGGTTTGAGGCGTTGTCCATTAACCTTGAACACGTCCCCATTCCTAGGATTTTGAATCTCAACCGCCCCATGAGGGGAGACGGTTAAAACAATGAAGGGCCCTGACCAACGGCTCCGAAGTTTCCCCGGAAACAAGTGGAGGCGAGAATTATACAACAAGACCTTTTGTCCCACCTCGAAAGTTTTGATTCGCACCAAGCGATCGTGGAAAATTTTAGTGCGGGACTTGCAGATTTTGGCATTCTCAAAAGCTTCATTTCTCAACTCCTCCAACTCGTTGAGGTCTAACTTGCGATTGGCACCAGAAACATCAAGACTCATGTTAAGATGTTTGATTGCCCATAATGCCTGGTGCTCAAGTTCTACCGGAAGATGGCAAGCTTTGCCATAAACTAGCCGGTAGGGGGACATGTCAAGGTCGGTTTTAAATGCAGTGCGGTAAGCCCACAATGCATCATTAAGCTTGACCGACCAATCTTTCCTTGAAGCATTAACCGTTTTCTCAAGAATTTGCTTGAGTTGACGGTTGGAAATTTCCACCTGGCCACAAGTTTGAGGATGATAAGGTGTGGCCAACTTGTGCGTGATGGAGTATTTCCTCAGCACTGCCTCAAGGGATCGGTTCACAAAGTGTGTCCCCCGATCACTTATGATACAATGAGGTGTCCCAAACCTCGCGATGATGTATTCTTTAGAAATTTGATCACAACCTTGCGATCGTTAGTGCGAGTGGGGATTGCTTCAACCCACTTTGACACATAATCGACCGCCACCAGGATGTAAGTGTGACCATGGGGCACGGGGAAAGGACCCATGAAGTCAATTCCCCAAACATCAAAGATGTTAACCACTAAGATAGGATTGAGTGGCATCATATCTCGTCTACCAATGCGGCCCACACGTTGACACCTATCGCATGCTTTGCAAAATGCAAAAGCGTCTTGGAACAACGTGGGCCAGTAAAAACCGCATTGGAGAACTTTGGCAGCGGTTTTCTTGGCACCGAAGTGCCCACCACATGCCTCCTTATGGCAAAAGGACAAGACACTCTGAATCTCGTCGTCAGGAATGCACCTCCTTATGATTTGATCAGCACAATACTTAAATAAGTATGGATCATCCCAATAGAAGTGCTTGACTAACGACTTGAATTTTGTTGTCTCACTGTGTCTCCAATGAGCCGGCACCTCCCCGGTTGCTAAATAGTTCACAATGTCAGCGAACCAGGGGGTTGAGGCTATTGCCATAAGGTTCTCATCAGGAAAAAACTCGTTCACCGGTGGATCCGATGAAAGATCAATGGGGATGCGAGATAGGTGATCAGCCACGACATTCTCGCATCCCTTCTTGTCCCGTATTTCAAGGTCGAATTCTTGTAACAACAAGATCCAACGCAGGAGACGGGGTTTCGCATCCTTTTTAGACAAAAGGTAGCGAAGAGCTGAGTGATCAGTGTAGATGATGACATGCGACCCTATGAGGTACTGGCGAAATTTTTCCAACGCAAATATGATCGCGAGGAACTCTTTCTCAGTAACGGAGTAGTTGAGTTGGGCATCATTGAGAGTACGACTTGCATAATAGATCACATGAGGCAATTTGTCGACTTTCTGACCCAAAACCGCTCCTATCGCGTAATCAGAAGCATCACACATCAGCTCGAACGGTAGAGTCCACACCGGTGCCTTAATAATAGGAGCGGAGGTCAACTCACGCTTCAGAAACTCAAAAGCAGTCAGGCACTCGGGTGTGAACTCAAAGGAGGTTCCTTTAGCAAGCAAGCTCGTCAAAGGACGAGCTATCTTGCTGAAACCCTTAATAAATCGTCGGTAAAAACCGGCGTGTCCAAGGAATGAACGGATTCCTTTCACCGAGGTGGGTGGCGGAAGCTTAGAAATAAGCTCAATCTTTGCCCTATCCACCTCGATACCATCACGAGATACCACGTGACCCAACACGATGCCTTTTGTGACCATGAAATGACACTTTTCCCAATTAAGGGCTAAGTTCATTTCCGAACACCTTTTGAGAACAAGGCTCAGGTGGTACAAGCACTCATCAAAGGAGGTGCCATGAACCGAGAAATCATCCATGAAGATCTCAAGGAAGTTCTCGACCATATCGGAAAAGATACTTAACATGCAACGTTGGAATGTTGCGGGTGCATTGCATAGTCCAAAAGGCATCCGTCTATAAGCCAACGTCCCAAAAGGACAAGTGAACGTGGTTTTCTCCTGGTCTTCGGGGTCGACTGGGATTTGATTGTACCCCGAATAACCATCAAGGAACAGTAATAGGCGTACCCCGCGAGTCTCTCCAACATCTGGTCGATGAAAGGTAGAGGGAAGTGGTCCTTACGCGTGACCGCGTTCAACTTCCTATAGTCAATACAAACTCGCCACCCAGTTTGAAGTCGTGTGGGTACAAGCTCATTGTTGTCATTCTGGACAACAGTGATACCCGACTTCTTGGGCACAACCTGGACATGACTTACCCAAGTACTGTCTGAAATGGGGAAAATGATGCCATGATCTAAACACTTGATGATCTCTTTCTTAACTACTTCTGTCATGGCTGGATTTAAACGCCTCTGTGGGTCTCGACGTGGTCGTGCCTCATCCTCCATAAAGATGTGGTGCTGCACGACGTCGGGACTTATACCTTTGATGTCCCTCAAGGACCACCCAATGACTGATTTGTGCTCCTTTAGGACTTGAATCAAACGTTCTTCCTGATCACCAGTCAACGTCGATGAAATAATCACCGGAAATGACCTATTGGGACCAAGAAAAACGTGTTTCAATTCCTTGGGGAGTTCTTTGAGCTCAGGCGTGGATAGCTCCTCAAGGCGAGGCGTGATATCTAGCTCGAGATGTATGATAGGAGGGGCTCGCATGTACTGAACAGCATGCACATCATTGCTCAACTCACCCCCGTCCTCTTCGTGATCAGAGTCATCCATGAAGTGATCATTTAAATTCTCATGAATCAGGGGGTACTCTTCTTCCAATTCTTCTTCCAAGTCCCGGATAAGATTGACTGCCATGGGGTCCTCGAAAGATGTCGGCTGCCTGGCCATATTGAACACATGGAATGTCGCGGTCAAGTTCCCGAACGACAATTTCATGAGTCCAGTACGACAATTGATCAAGGCATTTGACGTTGCCAAAAAATGTCTACCCAAAATCAATGGAATCTGAGAGTGGGTAGTCTTAATTGGTTCGGTCTCAAGGACGATGAAATCAACAGGAAATATGAAATCACCGACCTTGATTAGAACATCTTCAATGACCCCCAACGGGACTTTGATCGAACGATCAGCCAACTACAAAGTTGTTTTCGTAGGCTTGAGAGTGCCAAGGCTTAATCGTTGATACACAGAAGCAGGTAAGAGGTTAACCGCCGACCCTAGATCTAGCAAAACATTGTTAATGCGAGAATCCCCAATGATACATGAAATTGTTGGACTGCCCGGGTCCTTCAATTTCACGTACGTAGGGTTCGTGATGATAGAGCTCACATTAGCCGCAAAAAAGGCTTTGCTAGGGACGTTGGTTTTCCTCTTAGTTGTACAGAGATCCTTCAGGAATTTTGCATAGGGAGGTATTTGTTGAATCATGTCTAACAAAGGTATGTTGACATTCACTTTCTTAAATATCTCCAGCATTTTATCCACATTGTCACTCTGTTTCTTAGACAACCTACTCGGATAAGGAGCTTTTGGTAGGTATGTCTTGGGCGGAGCCGGAGAAGGAGGCTTTGGTGTATTACTCTCACCCTTAGCCTCTTTCTCACCATCATTCGCACAAGGGGGCGGCACAGATGGATTTTCTGGCAAGGATACGTGGTTGTTGACCTGTTTCCCATTTCTCAGGGTCACAATGGCATTAACATGGTCCACAGGTTCTTCCACGTAGTTCACTTGCCCCCCCCCCCTGTGGTCTTGAACTTGCATTTTGCATGTTCGAGTGCTGTTGAGCACGGGGGTTAGCCACAGGTTGGCTAGGCAGGCTCCCTCTCTCTCTCTCATGTACAGACTGAGCCAACTGACCCATCTGAAGCTCGAGAGATTTGATGGTCTGCTGATTCGAAGTGAGAACTTGACTCGTGGAAGACATAAAGTTTTTTACAGAGTTCTCAAGTCCACGAGTTAAGTTCTCAAGCGAATTAAACCGGGTTTCCAAGTTGTTTGAATTTGGGAAACCTGGTTGGTTGGTGTTCTGACTTTGGGGTGACTGATGAGACTGTGAATGCATGGGAGGGTAGTGTGGTCGGTTAGGTGGTCGAGAAAAGTTTGAAGGACCACCTGAGGCATTGTTATGGTTCCACGAAAAATTAGGGTGGTTCCTCCATCCAGGGTTATATGATGATGAATATGGGTCATTCCTGGATCAATCATAGATGGCATTTACATGTTCCATCTCAGGAGGAACGGATGCACACTCACCCCCTATATGACCTATCCTACCACATAAATGACATGGAACTGAACCAGATGCAGACACATGAGATACATCGTGCTGGTTTTGGAGCTCAATCGAATCAATACGACGCATTAAGGCCGCCATGCGTGCCTCGGTGGCCGTAGTGGTATCGATGGCGAATGCGGCACCCGATCTAGTCGAGTTTGCATTTGCGATCCTCGCTCCTATGCTAGATGATGCAGGTGGTTCCCTTACACTCTCCCATTGCATGGTTTTCTCAGCGAGGTCCTCTAGGAAAGCCCATGCCTCCCTTTCATCCTTTCCTAAGAACTCTCCTTGACACATGGACTCAAGGAGCATTCGGGACGGGATGTGAAGACCCTCGTAAACAATCTGACACAGGCACCACAACTCGATGCCATGGTGAGGGCATGAGGATAGTAGCTCCTTGAACCTCTCTAAGTATGTATGGAATGATTCGGTCTCATGTTGAATGAACGAATTGATTTCGTTCCTCAATTTTTATGTCCAATGATTTGGAAAATACTTTTTGAGGAATGCAGACTGAAACTCATCCCAAGTCCGAAAGGCATTTGCCTGGTTGCTGTACAACCACTTCTTGGCATCATCCTTAAGCGCAAAGGGGACAAGCCTAAGATGAATGGAGTCTGTGCTAAGTTGTTTCAGTTTGAACATACCACAGACCTCCTCAAATTCCCTGAGAAAGATATAGGGGTCACCTTTCCCAGTGAAATGAGGGAGCATGGAAATAAATTGAGGCTTGACCTCAAAATGGTTCTCATTTTCCTCTGGCAATACGATGCATGAGGGTAGAGTTGTACGGCTCGGGTAACATCGATCACGAAGAGGTATGGGAACGACAACTGGAAGCACTGGTGGAGCAGGTGGGTCCAGCAACTGCTCCTCCTCACGGAAATTAGCAGCCATTGAACCCGGACTGCGTGCGGCACGAGAGGATGAAGGTGTCGAGAAATCGATGACCGAAGCCGGATTGACAACGCAACTCATCAAACGACCACTCTCGTCTCGTGTCCACAAAAGCATGCACAAAGGTGCACACACACCAAAACTTTTTTTAACAAAGAATGTACGTAGAAGAGAAGACGAGGGAACACAGGAGAGAAAGAATGACTCAGGAGAGAAGGGAAGAAGTCCTTATGCTACGGCGGATGGGTACAGGTAGAAGCACACAAGCAAACAAGGCTCAAGCAATCCTAAGGTCGTTATAGGTCCTTACAGCTAGACGACGCCTAACTGCGAGGTCACACGGCCTCAACACGCCTCACCTCCCTACAACGAGGACCACAAAGCCCAGCAAGTGAGCCAAGATCCAGGGATCTCGTCTCTCCTACTATCGACAAAGTGGGCAACACCGATCAGGTCATGACGGTCGGGACCGGATCACTCTCCTAATGCGCCCGAAATCCTTAGGGCCAATGTCTACTTGATTTTAAAAATTAGGCTCTTTATTAGTGTGGTTTGTGGGGTGAAGGAAGGGTGATGAAATCCCCCACCTTATCTTTTATAGGACAGCCCCTCCTTAGTAGCGTTTTGGAGTCCTAATGTAGCAATCAACTCTCCAAACAAACGCTCAACTCACACTTGTTTCAATGCACTTCCTACTAACTAATGCATGTTCATACGAAATGCATGAATGAGAGTAGAAGGTGCGTACCTCACGCCAGCAATCAGCAACAGAAAATAAAGCTAAGAGAAAAGACAATCTACATGCCTAAGTCACATACATGATGCATGACCTAAACAAAAAGAATGCCAAATCTTTTGCTTTGGGTTTTAGGGTCCAAGTTGCTTAAAGGAGGTTTGATTATGGATCTGGGAACGAACTATAAGTCAAACATGCCAAATTGAGTCCCAGATTACTAGATCGATTAGAGAAACAACACAATGAAATTAGAAGATGAACAGAGCTTACCAGACCGCGGATTGGCGGTCTCCGACCGCTGATTGGCGGTATGAAGTGCTCAGCTCGTCTTGAAATTTCTCCAGTAGACTCCACTTACTATTCCCAGTCTCCTGAATCAAAAAAAAGCTACAACACACAAATTAAATCCACTCGAATCGTCCAAACAAGAGTCTGGACTGGCACCTCCCCGGCAACGGCGCCAAAAACTTGATTGAACGTTTTAATTTAAACCACAAGTACACGGCCGCGTTGAAGCGGTGGCAAATACGGGTCGTCCTCAGGGAGGTGAGCAGCCTCTCGTTTGCACTAAATCAAGTGGCGAAAAAATGGAGAAGAGGGTTGATTATGCTACTCTACACTAAACTACGCTAAGGAGTATGAAATGCGAACGAACGAAATTAACAAATACTTCAACTAAGCTAGAGAAACTTGATATTATGCAGGCATCAGTAAGAGAGAGACCCCTTAGGGGGTGGAGTGACTACACATACACAATAAGGAGGCAAGAATATCTTTCTATAGGCACAAGTGTAGGTAGTGTTTGCATGTAAGGGAGGTGTCTACTTATCATGGCAAAACCCATCAATTAAATCACTAACCTATTTTGATTAACATTCATAAACACAAGCTGGTTATTTAAGAAACTAAACAAGCATGGGAGGTGTCTTAAAACTTGTGGCAAAACTCATCTAGTGAAGTGTTCTATTCTAACAAGCAAGCATGCATTCATATTAATCAACACATTTCAAAATAAACATCCTTCCTTCCTTAATTGCATATATGATAATCATCTCCACCCCCCAAAAGGGGAGTGGTTTTACTCACTACACATTACACTAATTATTACACTAAGATAAGAAGACATATTAACTAAGCTAGATTTAATAAAAGACAATTAAACTAAAACATGCACCAACAATAAAAGAACCACAAAACAAAGAAAATTTTATTGATTGAAGACTCACGATACCAGTAGCATCTCCCCCATTGAGTTTCTTGCTTCAAGGCTTTCACTTCAATTAGGGAGAATGGCCAAAACATGGAGTGATTACAAAGGAAGGTGAAGAGTTCTATTTATAGGCATGAAAAAAGCTAATCCGGGACAATCCCCCGATGTGGGACTAAACAAATACCATAAATAGCATAAAATGCTCTAATACACAAGCCACAAAAAGCTAAGCGGAATCGGATCCACCTGGACCGCCAATTAGCGGTCCCAGACCGCCAATTGGCGGTCTACAGGATCCGGATTAGTCTGGGCTTTCTTGGAGGCTTTCTTGGATGGTATTATTTGTCTTTGATGCATCTACTTGGTTTGTTGGAGCTCCGACCCGAATCGAATTGCTAAAATACTCCCCATGATGGTGTGAAGTATTCTGTTTTGCTCTTAGGTCCTTCTGTCTTGCGTTCAGGTCCTTCTCCCTTGCATCTTGGTCCCCAGATCTCACAATTCAGTCCTTTTTCCCAGCTTTTGGGTCCTTTTATGCTTCATCTCTTCAAACCTATTTATTCCTGAAAACTAAACATAAAACTCGTAACATAACATTGTTTATGTGAAAGATAATGGATATAAGATACGAATATAAGCATGAAATGATGTCAATCAGTGGGCCAATAAAATCCACACTGTAAAACTTTGGCCGTGGTTTTCTTAGCTCCAAAATGTCCTTCACATGCTTGGTCATGACAAAAAGACAGAACACTTGCAAATTCCTCCTCAGGAACACATTTCCTAATGATTTGATCCGAACAATACTTGAAAAGATATGGGTCACCCCAATAAAAATTCTTCACTAGGGACCAAAATTTGGCTTGATCGTTCTTAGACCATTCAGTCGGGGTCACACCAGTTACTAAGAAATTGACTGTATCAGCAAACCATGGTTCACCAGACACAGCCATAATCTGTTCATCCGGAAAGTTCTCATTCACTGGTGTGTTATTCACTAGGATAAGAGGATTCTAGACAAGTGATCGGCGACTACATTTTCACAACCCTTTTTATCACGGATTTCGACATCAAATTCTTGCAGTAGTAAGATCCAATGCAATAAACGCGGCTTGGCATCCTTTTTGTTCACTAAATGTCTTATTGCCGCATGATCTGTGTAAATAATCACATGTGTGCCTATCAAATATTGTCGAAATTTTTCCAAGGCAAAAATGACTGCTAGAAATTCTTTCTCGGTTACCGTATAGTTCAATTGGGCATCATTCAATGTTTTACTAGCATAATATACCACGTGAGGTTTCTTTTCAATTTTCTGACCCAACACTGCTCATATGGCGTAATCTGATGCATCACACATTATCTCAAAGGGTTGGGTCCAATCGGGTGAATGAATAATGGGTGCCGACGTCAATTCCCTCGTAAGGTGGTTAAAGGACTCCAAACATTTATCAGAAAATTCAAACTTAGAGTCCTTCGCTAATAATTCAGTCAATGGTCTAGCCACCTTACTAAAGTCCTTGATAAACCTTCGATAGAATCCGGCATGCCCTAAAAATGAACGAATCTCTTTGACATTTGTTGGTGGAGGGAGATGCTTAATCAAATCCACATTGGCTTTATCCACTTGAATGCCATCCTTAGACACAATGTGACCAAGTACTATTCCATTCTTAACCATGAAATGACATTTTTCCCAATTTAAGGTCAAGTTCTTCTCCTTACACCTTACTAGTACTAATTCCAAATGGTTCAAACAATTGGCAAAAGTGGGACCAAAGATAGAGAAATCATCCATGAAAATTTCCATGAAATTATCCACCATTTCAGAGAAGATGCTAACCATACATCTTTGAAATGTGGCAGGAGCATTGCACAGGCCAAAGGGCATGCGACGGAAAGCAAACGTGCCGAATGGGCACGTGATGGTAGTTTTCTCCTGATCCTCAGGAGCGATAGGAATTTGGTTATAACCGGAATATCCATCAAGAAAACAATAATACTCATATCCGGTCAACCGTTCTAACATTTGATCTATGAAAGGAAGAGGGAAGTGGTCCTTACGGGTTGCAGAATTCAGTTTCCTATAGTCAATGCAAATCCTCCATACGGTTTGGATACGGGTCGGGACTAACTCATTAAGCTCATTCTCAACTACAGTAACTCCAGATTTCTTAGGGCCAACCTGAACAGGACTAACCCAAGCACTATCGGATATAGGGTATATAATTCCATTGTCCAACCACTTAAGTATTTCCTTTTTGACCGCCTCAGTTAGGACCGGGTTAAGCCGCCTTTGCGGATCCCTACGGGGTTGAGTATTATCCTCCAAATGGATCCTATGTTGGACTATAGATGGGCTAATCCCCTTGATATCGGTCATGGTCCATCCAATAGCTTCTTTATTCCCACTGAGGACTCTCAACAATTCCTTCTCTTGATTGGGGGTCAAATGCGATGCTATGATAACTGGGAGGGTGGATGAGGGTCCTAAAAAGGCATACCTAAGTGTAGTAGGGAGAGGCTTCAACTCTAGTGATGGTGGTTCTTGTAGTGAGGGTTTGGCTTGAGGTCTTGGTTCGGCTAAAAGTCCACCTAAGGTTGACCAATTGGGTGAGGATCGATTCGAACCTATATGATTGATTTGGTCATAAATTGTGCCCTCACCACTCAGGTTCTTTTGAAAATCAACTTCATCCAATTGGGTGAAATTTAAGTAATCCGAAATAAAATCATCCTCACTACAATCCTGAATATAATTCAATTCACTCGATTCATCAGAGAAAATTCCAGGTTGCTTCCCTAAGTTAAAAATATTTAGCTCAGCAGTCAAATTTCCAAATGACAGTTTCATAAATCCATTCCTACAATTGATTAGGGCATTGGAAGTAGCTAAAAAAGGTCTTCCTAAGATCACAGGAATTTGATTGCTAGGGTTAGCAACAGGCTCAGTGTCTAAGACAACAAAGTCCACAGGAAATATGAATTCACCCACTTTGATCAGATCATCATCAACCACACCTCTAAGAATCTTAACAAATCTATCAGCCAATTGGAGTGTGGTCCTAGTCTGTTTAAGGTCTCCTATATCCAATTCTTTATATACAGAGTAAGGAAGCAGATTAACACTAGCACCCAAATCCAGCAAGGCCCTATTGATTAAGGTGTTACCAATTACACATGAAATAGTTGGACAACCAGGGTCTTTATATTTGATTTGTGTGGGTTTGGTTAACACAGAGCTTATATTTGCAGTTAAGAAGGCTCTTTTTGGTAGTTGTGTTTTCCTTTTCTTGGTGCATAAGTCTTTTAAGAATCTTGCATAAGGTGGAATTTGTTGAATAGCTTCTAATAGAGGGATGTTTACTTTTACTTGCTTAAAAACTTCCAACATTTTCTCCATTTGATTTGTATGATTCTTATTAAGTCTATTAGGGAATGGTGCTTTAGGAATGAATACTCTTTCAGGTTCAGTTGGTTCAATTTCAATTGGTTCCTCAGATTGAATTGGTGGCTCATTAGATGGCTCAGGTGTGACAGAATTATTAGGCTCATTAGCCAAAGGGTGAGTGACTTTGTTATTAACAGATTTTCCAGATCTTAATGTAAGTATAGCATTAATGTGTTGATTTTGCTCTTCTTCTTGAACCATATGAACTGGTCTGTTATTATTGTTCACATTAGGAGGTGGTGCATTATGTGGTACATTAGGTGGAGGCCTAATTTGTTGAGGATTGAATGAGTGAGGATTAAATGGTTGAGGTGGTTGATATGGCATATGTTGATTATGTGGATTGTTAATTCTTGGGTTCACCTCGGGTTGGCTTGGGAATCTTTCTTTTTCTCTTTCACCTACAACTTGTGCTAATTAACTTACTTGAGTTTCTAGCTTTTGAAAAGATTGAGTAGTTGTTTGAACAAATGTTTTCATTAAGTTTTCCAATCCAGTTAATCGGACATCACTATTATTGTTGTTGTTGTTTGAGTACATTTGTTGTCTAGGTGGTTGGCCTTGCTGGGGCATGGGTGCAAGATTTGAATTCCCTTGGCTCCATGAAAAATTGGGATGGTTGCGCCAACCTGGATTATAGGTTGACGAATAAGGGTCGTTCCTAGGACAATTAAATGCAGCATTAACTTGTTCCATGTCCAAAGAAATGTGTGCACACTCCTCCAAAACATGACCAGTTTGACCACACCTAGAGCAAGAAACAGAAGAGATTTGATTCACTAGGGGTCAGGTTTGAAGCTCTAGACTTTCCATCCTACGCATAAGGGTGGCTAATTTCGCTTCAGTAGCTACAGAAGCATCTACAGCTAAGACACCTGATCTGGATTGATTTGCTATTCTAGATCCAATACTCGGGTTGGTCGGTGCCCTAGTCGTGTCCCATTGCATACTATTATCAGCTAAGTCCTCAAGAAAAGTCCAAGCATCATTCTCATTTTTGGACATAAAGTTTCCTTGACTTACAGATTCTAACATAACCCTAGATGTAGGTGTCAATCCCTCATAAATAATTTGGCACAATTGTCATCTTGGAATTCCATGATGAGGGCATTGGGTCAACAGGTTCTTAAATCTTTCCAAATAGGAATAGAATGGCTCGCTCTCAGATTGAACGAATACAACAATTTCATTCTTAATCCTAATAGTCTTATGGTTGGGGAAATATTTCTTTAAGAACACTTGAACAAACTCGGCCCAACTCCTAATAGATCTTTCAGCTAGAATATATAGTCATTTCTTAGCATCGTCCTTCAGTGCTAGAGGCACGAATTTAAGACGCACTGCCTCCTCAGAGATATGCTGGTATTGCATAAGGGAGCAGATTTCCTCAAATTCTCTAAGGAAGAGATATGGGTCTTCCTTAGAGGTGAACTTGGGCAACATACTCAGGTATTGTGCCTTTAGTTCGAAGTCGCGACCCGGTATGATGGCCATAACGATGCACGATAGCTGAGCAGCCATCGTTGGGTAGCACTGATCCCTCAGAGTCCTAAGCGGGTCCACTACATTCTCACCCATAGGATCCGGGTGAGGTGGTGCAACAGGTGGATTGGGGCTAAGCTCTAGACTGGAATCTAGATGAACTCGTGAGAATCGACTGCTCAAGTCCCAAACCCAAATCTGAGTGCACCGGTTCGAATCAATTTTTGAATTCAAATTTGAAATTTAAATTCCAAATTCAATTTCAATAATCAATTACTTTTTTGATTTTTTTTTTAAAAAAAGAGGAAACAAACAATAGAAGGGGGAAAGATGGGAAAGGAATCCTAAACTAGAGAATTGAGGTGAGAAGAGAAAGATGACTCAGATGAGAAGGGAAACTTAACTCTAAAAGATAGATGAGAGGGTTGGTCAGAAGTTTCCTAAACAAGCACGGTTCAAACAATCCTAGACCTATTGTAGCTTAAATCTAGACGACTCCTAACTGGTTGAGTCGAATTGGTTCGCTTGATTCACCTCCCTCACTAATCAAACCAAATTGGCCAGGCAGTGTATAGCTAGTGGGGGCGCTTCCGACAGAGTCGGTGCCAATTAGACAAGCACTTCGCTTGGAAGACTTACGTCAACACAAAAACACTTTCTAGACACCAAATTAAATTCGATCAGCTTCAAGTCATAGCAAGTCAAACCAATCTTCTCCTTAATTGAGTCTGAATCCTTAGGGGCCAATGTCTAATTGATTTTAATTTTAAGGCTTGGGTGACACTTTAGGATTGTGATTTGTGGGCCACGGGAGGGTGATGAAATCCCCACCGTATCTTTTCCTACGGAGTTGCCCTTAAGATAGTTTAACTTAAATCTAGCAAAGATAGTCAAACATTGGTCTTTAATTGGGGGACAATTGCAAGGGTTGTATGCAAACTACTTTATATGCTTAAATGCAATCGATAAAAACTGCGCACGTACCTTGCCTCCAGCACTCTTCAACAATGAATTGATTTGCAAAATTTAGCATGCATAATGCGAGAAAATCTCTAAATGATGCATGCACTAAGGCCTTTCTAATTTTTCAAAATTTTAGGTCACAAGTTGAATTAGTGTCAATGATGGAAGTTTTCCCTACACATGCAATTCTACCAAAAAGGAAATTTTCCGAAAATAGAAATTAAGAGGAAAAGGCAACAAAGGTTACCTACGCACGCTCAGTCGGGTTCGCCGCCCACTCTCGAAACTTTCCAGTTACTTTATTGCATCCACCCAGAGATGAGTCGCGTCCCAGAGAAATTTCACGCCCAAATTTCCAACCCGTGCGGCGTTTCCGCCGCAAAATATACTGCTTGAGCGGCGTTTTCGCCGCCTGTTCACCTTGGATTGCCTCCGGATTTTTGCGTCATCTCTACTACTTCCTGAAAAGCACAGAGAGAACGTTAGATCGCGAAAACCAAAATCCAAAAAACAAAAAACAAAATCACAAAAACTTGAAATTCTCGTCGCCTCCCCGGCAACGGCGCCAAAAACTTGATGAGAATTTTATTTTTACCGCAAGTGCCAAAAACCTGATGAGAATTTTATTTATACCGCAAGTGCACGGCGTCGATGAAGACGCGGCGTCGAGAATTTTGTTATTTTTGTGATTTTCTATTAAGGAAGGAAAGAGAAAGAAATAAGGTTGATTAGAGATTTTTGGATTTTCAATTTTCTAAAGCAAGAACAACAAAAACTAAAAGGAAAACAAATATGGATGAGAGTCCAGCGGGTGGGAGTTATGAATCTTCGAGTTAGATTAGGGACTACGAAAATTATTATAAATCAAGTGAGATATTAAACATCATATGATAATTGATTTAACAAAAACTCATATGATCAAAACACTAACAAGAAATTAAAATAAAAACAATCCCTCTTGTCTAACCCTAAATCCGTCACCCCCACCCTTTGGAGGGTTTTAGAAACCCATGGGGAGAAGATGAGGAGAAGGGGTCATGGAGATCATCGACAGACTACGAAAAAGAAAATACTACACTAAACTACGATCTATGAAAACAAATGTAATTATTCTAAGCATGCAACAAATAATTCTAAGAGAAAAATAAAGAACTAAATTACTCTACTCTACTGGAATTAAGAACAGGAAATATTAATCTAAAACTAAGCTTACGAAAGACAAAAACAATGGAGAAATAAGTGGGCAGAATTTTATTGCTATAGAATGGAATAAAAAAGTTCCCTTTACAACACAATTTCGGGGCTATTTATAGCCGATACAAGGGACCCAAGTATGAATAAGGAAAGGACACGTGCTATGGCACGAATGGACGAAATCCAGGGGCACAGATCGCACACCATGCGGCGTTTCCGCCGCACATTGACCGTCAGATGCGGCGGAATGGCCGCATGGATGGCTCAGATCATTTTGTGCTTTTGCGGGTGTGTTTTTGGTATGTTCTAGATGGCCTCCATGCGTCTGAATTAATTATTGCATATCTTTGGAGATCCGAATTTAATTTCTTCTTGAATACTTCTCCAAAATAACTTTTTAGTCCTTCTAATTTGCGATCAGGTCCCTGGCTTTTTATGCAATCAATTCGCTGGCCCTTTATGTGATCAATTGGATTTCAACTTGAGCTTGAATCTCTAGCTAATTGGTCTTTGTGATCTATTTGAGTCCATTGCACGCGTTTTAGCTCGAATATTGGTAAATTGTATTGTAACTCCTGAATTCTGCACAATTGCTCAAAACAATACGTTAGTGGCATTTATTTATATAAAAATAATCTAAATGAAAGACATATGATGCAATGTATGCAATGCATCAGGGACAAACTATTGTTTAAGTCAAAGATCACCACTTGGTCAATATCTCAATTCAGAGCATTAGGTTCTAATCAAGATAGTTGAGGCTATAAGGATTTTAAAACACTAGAAGGAGATCCATGTGTATGTATCACTAGATGAAGATGTTGAAACCCCCTTACAACCTAGGCAACAAGATAACCCTCCAGTACGACTTACTACAGTTTACCCACAACCATCTGACCTCCCACCTTCTAGTCCTCCTAAATCTTCAGCCCCCATGGATAAGAGAAGCCCATCCAAGAAGGTGATTGTGAAGAAAATAAAAAAGCAAATTGAGAAGCCTAGTAGTACACCTATTGTACCTAATGTTCCTATGTCTGAACCAGGATAGAATGCGACAATTAGGACACACAAGAAATGACAACAATCCTATTGGTAGCCCAATAATTAAGAAGTAGTAGAGATCACATGACTGCACCACTAAGGAGGGGGGAAATACCACCTAGAAGACCATGTATTTATAGCAAGAGGGGTGATATGAGTGAGGGAGTCCCAACAGAAGGACCTTCATTACTCATTGGGTTTAGATGAGGAGTACAACAATAAGGCTGAAGTAGACACTAGTGATGAGGAGTTCCCTGAGGAGGAATTGGATGATGAGGACCTTAATGCAACCATTAAGTCAAATGGTCCAACCACCATAGATGTAGATATATTAAATCCTAAGTTGTATATTGGGCAGAATTTCCCAAATGTAGAGGCCTTCAAGTTCGCCCTCAGATAGTACTTGTCTTGAATGAGAGTGTTGTTAAAATTTGGAAAAGTGATCACAAGAGGGTTATAGCTAAGTGTAGAGATAGCACCTGCCATTGGAGGATTCATGCATCCAAGCTCCAGCAAGGTGTTGTATTCCAAATCAAGAGTATGCAGGAGGATCATATATGCTCTAGTGTTAATAAGGTTTCATCACCTATGGCCTCTAAGAAATGGATTGCCCAATTATGCTATTACTGGTTAGGAAAAGATGAAAATCTTAAAGTTGTTCACATAAGGAATAAGTTGCAAATGCACCCTACCACCTAAATTCATAGTAGTCATGAATCCCAGTTTGAGTTGTTGTCATCCTTTATGTCAGAATTGAATATGAGAAATCTCAGTTCTGTAATCAGACTTGATATTGAAGAACACAAATTCAGCGGACTTTTTGTTTGCTTCCAAGGATGCAAAGATGGGTTCCTTCAGGGATGTATGTAGGATTTCATGTTTAATTACACATATATATTTTCGAAATTTTTATGCATAATAAAGATCAATTACAATTTTCTATGATTTGTTTCACGCATGCATCGGTTTGTTTCAATAACTAGTTTCAAAAACTTTATTAAAACAAACATGGGACTCCGAAATTCATACCTAGAAGTTCTCTAAAACTTCTTGAAGATTCGGAGATGTTGAGGATGCTTGTCGCTGCGTCGGATGCCTCCGAGTATTCACCAAACTCTAAACAAGATTGGAGAGAGAAGAGCTAGCCTCTCAATCTCCAATAGGGTTTAGAATCCAATTACTAACCCCTCTTTAGTTCCCTTGAGAAGAAGATCTCTGCAAAACTAAAACTAAACTCAAGAATTAATGGAAATTCGTGGGTAATTATGGAGAGAGAAGTTTGCACAAAAGGATAATGAATTAATTAATGAGGTAATGAGATAAACTTGTATTTATAAGTTCTCTCCAAATTACATATTCATGTGCAACCTCTTGCCCATGATTTCATGCAAACTTCCATCTAACCATCCATTATTTGCTAACAAATAATCTTAGCCACGAATTAAATCAGTTATGGACCAATTCCATGCATGATCTAATTAATTCTTAAATTAATTCTGCATAAAACCGTCTGGACCGGTCGACCGTTTGGAGGTTCGGTCGACCGTTCGGACCAAGTTTCGGTCGACCGTTCGACATTCGGTCGACCGCTCGCAACAACAAAATATTTCATCGCAATGTTCGGTCGACCGTCCGATAGATTCGGTCGACCGTTCCGAACAGATGAAAATTCCCTGTTATCGGTCTAGATGTGTCCGGTCGACCGTGCACCGATCGGTCGACCATTTACTGTTAACCGGTCGACCGTTTTTGCACAGTACTGCAGACTTGTCAAATTTCGGTTTAACCCCTACAAAATTTGACATTTCGGGATTAGTAGTAAATTCACAACTTATGTAACATATTATCCTATGTAACGATAAATCATTACACCCCATAATATTTACATCACATATGAATTTAATTTAGATTCTAATTATGTTATTAATCACAACATAATTTTGATTTTGCTTGTTCACCCCATGTGTCATATTTTCTACATGAAACCCGATACATCTTATGAACTCAAAATCCTCATTTCTTGTTTCCCAGTTTTGTGGTGTGACCTATGGGAGGATCTAAACTAAGTTGGTAGTGATATTAAGAGCTTAATACCACAGGCTATAAGAGGTATCTAGCTACACATTATAGCTCCCAATTAGTTAGATGTCTTAATTCCACTCGAACCAAAACCCGGTCCATTTAGTGATGGAGTGCACCACTTGTGTTCGTCCTTTGCCACATGATATTAAGAATACACACAAAGTAGTATTGTGTCATCTTTGTATTAGTATTCATTTCTTGATCTCTTTAAGCTAGTTACAAATATGTGATTTAACTCAAATCACATTGTGCACATTATAACTTTGCTTTATCAAGGGGCCCACTAATATCATCACTCAATTTAAGAGGGGCAATGATAATCTTTTGACTAACTATCTTCTCCAACGAAAGTCATACTTAACCAACTAATGCATTTACACTACACTTATATATAGCTCAAGACACTAGTCTAATTAAGAACTCCTTAAGCGATCGGATATAAGTCTCATATTAAAGGACCAAGGACACAGTAAAATATTAATGACACAGAAACACATTCCTATAATATTTTACTTGTTAGGTCAATTCGGTATGCAAAAGTATTATTTTCCTCTTTTGTGTACCCGTGTTGTCACTTACTTGTAGAGCTACAATGATCTATGACCAACACGACAATCTTAACTCGGTAATTAATGTCCCATGTAAATTACCATGATTGCGAATATCTTTTGTTTTATGTAAACCAATATCTTTTAGAGCTCTACGGTTAAGGACAAAGAGCATCTTCCTTAACTCTTCTAAAAGACGAATAACATAAACAAGGACCAAAATGATTTCTCATTCAATTCATAATAATTGACATTTAAAAGTAAAACTTTTAGAACACATTCCCTTCAATGTAGACCATTCATAAGATTGGATGCATACCACCTCAAATCCAAGTTTATGGGAGTTTGTTTAGCTACAATTAGGGTGGATGTGAACAATGAGATTCTCCCACTTGCATTTGGTGTTGTCAAGATTGAAAATGAAGCAAATTGGGACTGATTCCTAGATTGATTGAAGGACTCAATTAGGGAGGTACATGGATTAATGCTTCTGAGTGACAGATGCAAGAGTTTAGAAGTGGAAGTTGGGAAGCATTTTAGTAGAACAGAACATAGGACTTGCATGAGGCCTTTTATAAGAATTTCAGAAGACAATTTGGGGGTGACCACATGATGGATCTCATAGGAGGGGCTGGTAGAGCTTATACAGTGGAGGATTATAGTAAATTAATAGGAGAAATACAACTAGCCAACAACGAAACATATGACTAGATGAAAAATGTAAAACTTAAGAAGTGTTGGTCAAGATGTCAATTTGGTGTTAAGTGTTGGTCAAGATGTCAATTTGGTGTTACATCCAAGTGTGATAGTATAACCAGCAACATTTCGAAATGCTTTGACTATTGAATTTCTGATCCAAGACACAAACTATCCTTGATGTTTGTTGATTCTATAAGACAAAAATTAATGAAACTTTTCTATGTCAGACGAAAGAAATCCAGTGGTTGGGATGATATGCTAGTGTCATTTGCAAGGCAATGGTTAACAAAATGAAGTAGAGGACTTTGTGGTTATGTGGTGTACAGATCAGATGATCACAAGGCAGAGGTACATGAAGGGAATGTGTGTTCTAAAAGTAATTTTTTATATGCCTTTTATTATGAATTGAATGTATAAATATTTTATTCCTTGATTATTGTACTCATCTTTAAGAAGTGTCAAGGAAGAGACTTTTGGTCCTTAACCGTAGAGCTCTAAAAGGTAATGGTTTACGTAAATCAAAAGTAATTCTCTATCATGGTGATTAACATGAAACAATAATCACCGAGATAAGATTATCATGTTGGTTAAAGGATATTGTAGTTCTACAAGTATTTTAACAACATGAGTATATGAAATAGAAAATGTTTCTTTCATATATTGAATTGACCTAACAAATGAAACATTATGGAATTGTGTTAGTGTCATTAATATTTCATTATGTCTTGAATCCTAAGGTATGAAACATATATCTTTTCACATGAGTATATGATTTGATTATTATCAAAAACTATCATTAAGTATAGTGATAAAGATACTAGTTGGTAATACATAACTTCTGCTAGAAAAGATAATATCAAAAGATTATCATTGCCCATCTTGACTTGAGTAATGACATGGATGTGCCTCTTGATAAAGCAAAGTTATAATGTGCACAATGTGACTTATGTAGAGTTACATATTTATAATTAGCTTAAGAGATCAAGAAAATAATATATAATACAAAGATGATACATTCTTACTTTGTATAATATTCATAATATCATGAGGCAAGAGATAGACACAAGTAATATATTACATATCACTAAATAGATCGTGTTTTGTTCGAGTTAACAAAACATCTTTGTTATTTTAGGTAACTATAATGTGCAACTAGATTCTGCTTATATTTTATGATATAAAATGTTTTATATCATTATCAACATAATTTAGATCCTCATATATGTCACACCAGAAAACTGGGAAACAAGAAATATAATTTTGTGTTTTTATATGATGTATTGAATTTCATATGTATGAAATGAAATGCATGTGGTAAAATAACAAAATTATTATGTCGTGTTAACGACATGGTTAGAATAAATAAATTTGTATGAGATGTATATATTATGAGGTATAATATTTTGACATTATATATGATAATGTATTACATAATATAATGTGATTTGTGACATTATTATATATGAATTTGCTAAAAACCCCAAAGATCAAATTTTGTTGGATTTAATCCAATTTGGTCAAAGATGGTTATGAGATGATGATGTGTCAAAAAAAATAAGAGATCATGTGTAAAGTAGTTTGCACATGATGTAGTTTAGAGGAGAAATAAACAAGAGATCATGGGCAAAGTGCTTTGCATATAATGTGATTTAGTGGAGAGATTAACAATGGATCACGTGTAAGTGGTTTGCAAATGATGTAGGTTAGAGGAAACCCTATAAATAGGTCCACCATCTCTTCCTTGTTAAGACTAATGCAAAAAAATTCTCATCTCCTTTTCTCCATAGTTAATTGCTGGAGATTAAGTTCTTGGAGCAAAATGGGCTATTAGCTAGATTCTAACCTAGCATTATAGATAGATTGACTAGCTTCAATCTCTCTAATCTTGTTTAGAGTTTGGTGAACACTTGGAGGATTTCCGAAATGATCCGAGTGCGACACAACTTCCGGAAATTAAAAGGAAGTTGTAATATATATTGAAATACAATGAGGAAGTTGTAATATATTGAAATACAAAATATATTATCAAAAAATATGAAAAATGATATTGCTTGCATGTATAAAAATTTAAAATTATACACAAGCATGAGGCGAAATCCAACAGTACACAGTCCAACAAGGAGATGTATTGTTGAACTGGATGTGGGCAATTGCACATGCAGAAAGTGGCAGTTGGTGGGGGCTACATTGCAATCATGCAGCTGCAATTTTTGGTACACTTAATGGGGTTGTTTGGGAGATTTATGTTCACCCTTGTTATTATATAGAATCCTACAGAAAAGCCTATGGTGGCAACATAGCACCACTACCTGACGAGGCACAATGGAAGTGTGAGCAAGAAAACATCAAATGTTATCCTCCTGATCTAGTGAGACCTCGAGAAAGACCTAGGAACAAGAGGATTAAATCTTTTGATGAGCCTAACAAAGGGACAATAACCCACAAATGCAAGACTTGCAAATAGTTTGGCCATCAAGCTAGGACTTGTGAGAATGTCACAAACCAACAGTCCACAAAAAGGTATATGCATATTTTTTGGTAGATATTCTTTCGTTATTTTTGGTTAGTAAGGATAAGACAAATTTTCTTTTTTGAAATTTAAATTAACAAAAAAAGAAGCAACACAACAAAAATGAAGAACAACAAGAGAAGATAGGACCGCCGTCTACTTACGGTTTCAAGTTTACGTGCAGTTCTCGCCCAGCAGTAAATCCACAAGCCAAATACTAGGACAGGGAATCTGACTGTATGAGTAGTAAAAAACCCAGCCCAATAATTATCTTTCATGGTTATGGTGTGGTTCACTATTGCGATTTGCCAAAGTCCTTTTCTTGATTTTGACTGTTTCAAATCTAGTAAATTAGCTGACCCCAATCACTGTGGTTCATTCATTAGTTGTGCTTGAAGACTAACATATCATGTGTGGGTGATCGGCTCTTACAAATAATTCTTATAAATCTCATTAATTTGGGATTGGAGATGGTATAAGCAAGGAGGGGCACTACCAAAATCTCAAGTCAAGGGAGACATAATTTACATTACATAACATCCAGGTGAAAATTTAAGGTCATCAAATATCCACTATGATTTATATTTAACCAGGCAGTTTCCAAAATTTGAGGAGGGCAAAATCCAATTGTTCTATACTTTAGCTATCCAAAATCTTAGTTGGTATACATTTTACGAGCAAAATTCAAAGTCCAGGAGGAAACTACCACCAGGTCCATACCTAGCACTAGGGGTGAGCAAAATTCGGTCCGGTCCGGGCACCCGGACCGAACCGAATTTTTCGGTCCGGACCGAACCGGACCGAATTTTTTCGGTCCGGTCTTCGGTCCACAAAATTTTGGAAATTCGGTCTTCGGTCCGGACCGGACCGAAAATTTAAGGGGAAAATTCGGATTTTGGACAGACCCGGACCGGACCGGACCGAACCTATTCGGTCCGGTCTTCGGTCCGGACTTCCCGAAAATTCGGGTTTCGGTCCGGTCCGGTCCGGTCCTGGACCGAAGCTCACCCCTAGCCTAGCACTGCCACTATAAGCTGAGATACAAATGGTAACTAATTATTTGAATATCCAATCAGAAAATTAAAATTTGGTTGATATTTAACAGGAAGTTCTTACCTATTAGAACTTGGAATTGGAATTGGAGTTGGTTCATAAAACTTTAACCAATTTCAATTTCGAATACAAATTCTAATATCAGATAAAACATATCAAAATATCTGAAAACGCCAATATTCATATCCAATATACGTTGTAATTAATTTTATTTGGTGATATATAAAGTCAACTATTTCTTCGTAAATATCTACACGATAGAATGCACGGAGAAATTATAAATGTAGGTATCTTAAGACATCTCTTCAAATTATTGAAGACGGCATACAAAATGATGTATAAAGATCTCTGTTCTGAAATGCGGCCGCATATGCGGATGCGGTCGCGATGTGGGGGAGAAGCGCATCACATCTCCCCGATGCGGCCCTCCGGATGCGGTCCGCATCTTGACCCGCATATGTGGGTTGTTTTGTTTTGGTTTTGGGTTTTTGGGTTTTTTTTGGGGGTTTTTTCATTCTGATTTGTTTAATGTTAAGATGCGGCCCGCATCTTGACCCGCATATGCACCCGCATCGCATCCGCATACCGCATATGTCGGATGTGGTGTCTCCGCATCGTATCCACATCCCGTATTTCTGAACTTTGATAAAGATTATATCAAAAAAATTGAATATTGCCAAATCCAAATCCAAATTTGAATTTTTCTGAATTTGGATAGAATTTGTAACTTGTATAAAATTCGAATTTGGTATCAGTAGTTCAGTATTCGGTATCTATGAAATTGAAATTGCGATGTCATAATAGTATCTGTATTGATTGGTTCTGCAATTCACCAAACTACTTGTCAAATGCACATAACTACACATTACTAGCACTTAACTGAAAACGTTTGTAGTGAACATACTGTATAGATTAAACATATAATATCATTAGTATTTGGTCAATTTCGTAGGTTACAAATTACAGCATGTACTAATGTCATACAGTCTTATTACTATAATAACACTTCATGTTACACCTATATTATTCTGCATCTGTGTACCCAAGTAGAGATGATAAATATTATCATCTTTGTAACGTCAAGTTTGTCGATCTTCTTAGAACAGGTAGTAGTTTTCAAAAGGCAGCCAGATGTGGTTGAATGAAACGCAAATAAACCTTACCTTTCTAAATAACACACAAATAAAGAGGCAAAACAAGTTGCGAAGCCCAGCATAAGATGACAAACTATGAACAAAACCATCACAAATTCGTGATTATACAACGACGAGGGAAAGTATAATTTCCTCTACTTACACTCTTGCCACAAAGCAATGCTATACTATACACACAACTTTCAAATAAATAGGATAAATAGAAACAATTAGGAAATACCTAAAAGGACTGACCATTCGTATAGAATTCCGTCTCGACTCTAAGTGATGCAGAGGCCATTCTGCTCCAGCTTGTCGCAAATACATCATCTTGGAACTACCTCAGAAAAAAGAATGGGAGCCGAGTTATTAACATGAACAGAAGCTACCGACGACACAGCTTTAAATTTCATTCGTGATTCCGTGCCATTCGGTCCATCTCTAGTACCAAACACATCATGAAGAAGCCTGGGAGGTGTTAGCTCAGACACATTGAGTATCACTTTGTTGGATAGCATCTCTAAAACCAAGGGCATCGCAGGGCGCCTATTGGCCGTCTCCTGAGTGCAGAAGAGAGCTATCTTGATATATTTGATGACTTCGTCTTCAGGATATTCTCCAAGACTTGGATCTACTAAATCGATCAACTTCCGTTCCTCGTGTAGCTGCCAAGCCTGAGAAAGAGAAAGGTTTCTAAGTGGAAACTAATAAACAGAAGACGATTATTTTACCATCAACATAATGGTGTTCACAGTCGTACATGTGTGGCTACTGGCCTATAGTAAACAAGATAGTAATAGAAACGAAAATTTTAATGTTTGTGAGAACATACCTGCTCCAGGAGAAGCTTCTCCGTACCCATGAAACCAGACCTTGAAATGCTTCTTCCACTAACTATTTCAAGTATCAACACTCCAAAACTGTATATGTCGGCCTTCTTAGTTAGTCTTCCTCCAGATGCATATTCAGGTGCCAAATAGCCCCTGAGACAACAAGGATTATACACATTATACCATGAATACATTTTTTTATTCATACATTTACAAAAATTTAATGAAATAAACAGAAACCTTAACAGGGTTTAAATGGTTGATTTATGATAGATTGATAGTTGATATCTAATGACCAACCAGACTACCAGAGTGAACAAAGAAACGTATACTATTCATCTACAAACCATGAAGAACAGTGATACTCTTTCACTGAAAATCAATGATCTTGAAAAACGTACTAAGATATTCCTCTGTACCATCCTTATTCCAAACAAAACATAAATAAATAGTATAGAAAATTTCCACCACTATTGTTGCAACGAATGAAAAGATTATAAGAAAAGCATACTCACGTAGTACCAGCTACCCTTGTGCTAATATGAGTAATATTGTCGGGGAAAAGCTTCGCCAGACCAAAGTCACCAATTTTAGGGACAAAATTTTCATCAAGAAGAATATTACTAGCCTTGATGTCCCTATGAACGATGTTGGGCTCAACTTCTTCATGAAGGAAAGTGAGACCTCTGGCAGTGCCTAAGCATATTGCTGAACGTTTGCTCCATGAAAACATTCTTTCACAATCAGGTCCTGCAAAGCATAAATGCTAAAATAAATATATAATATCTTGAGAAGTAGTATGATCTCTGAGAAATAAGTGACAACAGTATGATGGATCTCAGATACCTTACCTAGTAAAGCATGATCTAGACTTCGACTTTTTACTAATTCATATACGAGGATCCTGTTGTTGCCTTGAAGACAACAACCAATCAATTCTACAAGGTTTGGGTGTTTGATGTTTCTGATTGTATTAATTTCGGTTAAAAATTCATTGTCCCCTTGTTTTGACATAGCAGAGAGCACTTTTGCAGCAATTTGGGTTCCATCCTTGAGAGTTCCCTGAGAGAGAAAAAATGACTGTGCAATTAACTCCATGTCACAAATCATGAAGAAAAAGGCATTTCCACAGTTCCAGTGAAAGAAAACAAAAGGCCACAATAAATACCTACGAAGATGGAAAATGTCAAAAACATTACCCAAAAGATCTTTTGATTACTTATTCATATACGAAGGAAAAATAGAATTTAATACAAAATAAGCAGAAAAAACTCCAGTAGAAAAACATATTTATTAACAAATTACACATGATTCTCAAAAGAATGTCATAAACATCATTTAACTAGAGGGCAAACTGTAATAACCCTAACTTGTTTAATGGATTAATGGTGATTAGGTTGCTAATTGGAGGCTTTGCTTGGGGAGTTGAAGGGTGAATAGTGGAGGTGTGGGTGGTGTGACGTGAAGGATGTGGGCTATGCGTAGGTGCATGGTGAAGTGTTGGAGATGTGATGGTGGAGGCATAGGTTGGCTGGCTTTGGTGGAGAGAAAACTCATCCTTCTCTCTTCCCTTCTCACTCTCTCACGTTCCTTCTTCTCTTCTTTCCTTCTTCTTCTTCAAACCCTTCTCCTCTTCCACCCATTTCTCTTCATCTCTTTGGTGGCTCGCGAGGTAGTGGTGAAGGTGTGCGGGGTCTGTTGAGGCGCGAGGAGACGGAGCAAGGAGAGTGGGCGTGAGTTGCTGTCCGGAGGCGTGGTCGGGTGAACTCCGGCGTCGTCGTTGTCATTCTTCAAGTGGAGGTATGTCAAGTTCTTGCATTAGAGGCCTATAGTGATCACCCACGTTGGGGTGATGTTTTGGTGGGTCGCGGGAGGTCGGAGACCTCGCCGGCGACAAGTTTCAGCGTCAAAACCTCGGCTGGCGCGAGGTTGAAGACGTCTGTCGGTCGATCGGGTCCCTTGGACGGTCGACCGAGCGTAGTGTTTTTAGACTGCTTGTCGTCTTTCGGTCGACCGGGTCCTTGTGTTCGGTCGAACGGAACTTAAATGTACCGGACCCTTTGTGTGGTTGCGGTCGACCGTTTATGACGTAAAAAATATTAGGTTGACCCTGTAAGGTTTCGGTCGACCAAGACCCCTGAGTCGGTCGACCGATAGATTGGATTTTGATGTTGACCAGACTTCGGATTTTTGACCTCGTTCGGTCGACCGATTTTAGACCTTCGGTAGACCGTTAGGAAATATTGTGTTGCGCAAATAGTTCGACCGTTGCAGACGCTTCGGTCGACCGATTCCCTTGAGGAAAACGGTCGACCGAGTGTCTCTTTCGGTCGACCGTTTTGCACAGGACAGAATTCCTGGTTCCACTTACGATGTCAACTCTGTCCACGGAAACCAGTGTTCTCGCCTTGTGCGTGAGCCGGGAGGTGACGGTGGACGCGTTACGCATGTCTGCCCAGGAACCGCCGTGTGGAAGAGTGTGGGTGTCCGGAACACGTCACCTCCATGTATGGATCGTGATTATTTCTGATGGATCGTTTGACTCGCGTTAGAGTAGCAGCCTAAGGAATTGCGGATCTCATTGCTTCAGCGGGCACGCAACTGTGTTGGGTGAAGTGACTACCGGCCTGAGAGGCTACGGAGGCCGTTGCCCTGCTTTTATAGCGGCGGAGTTGGTGTCTGCACGTGGAACTCGTTGACCCTGCGGACTTCGGTTTGGATCTGTCGATTGTCTGGCCTTTGTGTGGCGGATATGTTCGACTGACCTTGATGGCAGTGATTGCACGTGCCGTGCGGCCTGTGTGGCGGCGGTAGGGCCCCTGTGCGGCCTGTGTGGCGGCTGGGAGGATCGCGCGTGGCCTGTGTGGTTGCGGCGATGGACTGCCGATAATGTGTTCCGGCAGGTAGCTCGATTGGGCACCTATCGAGTGATATCTCGTGCGGTCTGTGTGGCGCCGGTTGATGGACCGACCTGAGCGACGGCTCCGTTGGTGTAGTGGTGGACCACGATGTTTTCAGATCTGATTCTACATGCGCGGAAGTGCGAACGCCTCCTCACCGATCATTGGCTTGTGTAGTCGCGTGTGGGGATGTGTTGCATACTATCCGTTAGACCGTATGTGCCTACGGTAGGTCTCTACGGGGACCCGATGTTGGACCGTGCGGCCTGTGTGGCGGCGGTTGTGTTGGACCGTACGGCCTGTGTGGCGGCGGCGGTGTTTGACCGTGTGGCCTGTGTGGCAGCGGTGGCGATTGTAGACCGCAGGGCCTGTGTGGCGGCGGGAACGATCGCAGGACGGATGTCCGGTTTGGCCCTTGGTGACAATGTTGTTTTACAGCTTTGTATTCCATGTCATGCTATACTAGTATGTTAGGGCACATACGTGAGTTTGTCATACGGGGTTTCCTTATGGAAACTTAGGCATTGTTGTTGCATTTTTTTCTGGACCGCGTTAGGTTCCGACGGGTGATGACCGAGGAAGATTGCACTTTAGGACTGGATCATGTCGTCTACCTACTTTAGGTTGTCGTGATTACATGTACTATGTGTTTTGTGTTATGATGTAATCACTCTTTTGACAAACTCTTATATATTATGGTGCACCTTATGTATTTGGGTATTTCTTTCAGTGATGTCCCCACTCTTGATGGTTTTATCCACGTGTTTCCCTTGATTTTAAAAGTTTAAATTTTCCGTTGTTCGGGGATGTTACACAAAGAGAGCTTCTTAATTTTCACTAGTCTTCGTAAAATATAAGTGATTTCCGAATTTTAGCATAGTGAGATTCTATAAGCTTTTTATGAATCCAGCTTTTACAAAAAAACATGGAATGGAATGAAATTGAATAAAAAATACAACCCTACCAAAATCTATATAAAAAAAATGAAAATTCACATTCTATTCACTTTATGGTAGCTAAATTATCACACCCAATTTTTCTTACCAAATTCAAATAAAAAAGCATATAAATGACACTTTCAATTCAACCTCGGATATGAGCTCCCACTTCCAACTACTCCTAATGCTCCCCACCAAACACCCATACATCACAACTAGTGCATGATCCATTAATGGGGAACTCAATGGCTTTGACAAGTAACACTGCTGCAATCAAGTTTTTCTGATGTTGTAACCAATTGATAAGATTTTCTCTTCTTTCGTAGCTTCTTCGTCCGTCTTAGACTCTTAGTAACAATCATCTTGTGATCATCAAGAAGACACTGAAAACAACTATTAATGTTCTTTCCCTTACTAACTTTCCGAAGTTCAATTTTTTGAATATGGCATAGACATACCTTGAAGACTACTCCAAAACCACCACGACCAATTTTGTTGCTCCTGTCAAAATTATTTGTAGCGAAAACCAACTCACTGTAATTGAACAATCTGATACCTTTGCTTGCAGACAAACCTGATTGTATAGTAAAAAAAAGTTACCAAAAGGTTCAGAAAAAAGACCATATTGAACAAACAGCCATGTGAACTTTTATCGTGGGCATACACTAATCCCAAACTCAGCTAGTGAAAGAACAATTAACTTCCAATGAAATGGTGAACGTACATTATACAATGTTAAAAGAACGACTGGGAACCATGATTGAACATCAAAGACAAAAAACAGTAAAGGATACAAATATCCATCAATAGAGTAGTTTTTTGATGCGTGATACCTAATTGTTGTACAATTGGGCCGTAATTTATAAGTATTGAAGATTGACAAATTAAAACATGAGAAGTTATAATAATATGAAATGTCTGTTTGATTTCAACTGTACCTCTTAATAGTCAATAGCCAGGTTATGTCAAAATGGGTCAGGTGGAGGAAAACCAGTTGACAGATCCTAAGAGTAAAATTAAGTGCATGCTTTAAAATAGAAACAGAATATATTTAATCAGCATTAGAATCACTGAGAGCTTTCAGTTTATAAATTTGACACAGTTACAACATCAACGTATTTAAATTTCTGAGATACCATAGACAATTTTAACCAGATTCAATTTATGTAAAATTACTTTGAAGTTTCACGAATTTGTAGATTATTTCTGTCAATTGTAGTTTCTTGAGAAACATTATTCATTTATCAAGTGTTTGAACCAGACGTTTTGAGGTAGAACAGAAATTTTTAAGTCACTTACCAGGAAGGATGACAATTCACATTTTTTAAATTGGTAACTATTCACAACTAAATCTAATTTCCGGAAAGAAATATAAGAGTAAACCTTACCATGCAAGTCTTCAGCATGAGTTGGTTGCTTTCTGTTTGATGATGAAGTCTTAAAGCAACACCAACTCATTTCAGCTTCACGGTATATTACCAACACATTGGCCTTGGTCTTACGATATCTTCAATTAAGAATCTATGTAAACAACAAAGCAAGCAATATGAAATTTCAGCTCTTTCACCTGCAATGGCCATGCTTTCAAGAAGTAGAATGTCAATATCCAGAAGCATGAAACCACGTAATAAAACACCCAAGGTGTAACAATTCTCATTCAAAGAACAAAGTGTATTATTCAGCATAATCACGAATACGTATCTTACTAAAATAATCAAGAACGCTGGTTGATTTTGTAATCCACAGTCTCTTAGCAGAAAAGGTGTAGCAACAATCTATACAACATGATGGTGTTATTCAGTTCCAATTTCTACAAACCATTGCAGCTCTCTTATTTACTAACCAAAGATCACAATTGTATCCCCCTGTTTCCAATGGAGTCAAAGATGAAACTATTTTTTGGATCTTAAACCATAATGGACTAAATTAAAAATGATTTGTATTGTCTGTGTTTCTTATGTATTGTAAAAATGCAGATAACGCAGACGGTCGTTTGTGTTTCAGCATGGGTCAACCGGAAACAACGTCTTTGTTAACTTCGAGGTCTCAGGTAATGTTGATGTTTTAACACGACGGTACCCTCTAATGCTGAATTCTCTCAAATCTTTCAGTTTCCAACACAAAAGGTAATAGTAGAACATAAAATTAAACAAAAACATAGGCACGAAACTGGATTAAGAGTGTGATTGATTTGTAGGAAGTGGTGAAAAATTCAAAACTTAATTCCATAACTTCCTTAGAATTTAGAGTGGAAATGGGAAAAAGCATTCACTGCAATTTTATAAGGATTTCAAAACTCATAGAACTTAATTCTCATAATTATTTAAGTTTTTATGCCAAACCGATCACCAGAAAACCATTTTGGAAGTCAGTTTCCTGCTTCCAAGTTGAGTTCCTTCAAACCAATCACACGGTAAAAAGGAAAAAGAACTAGTTATACTGAATATCACAACAACAACGAGAAACCAACCGTCTACAAATCGCAACCTAAACACAAAGTCCATGATGTGCAAACTACCAAAACCAAAAAGGAAAAAAAATAACTTACGCAGATCAACTCATGCGAGTGGAATAGAACCAAACCCAAAAAAAAATGGAGCTCGACTCCTCCGACCAAAAGGTTGAAAACCCACAACCAAAAATCTAAAAAGATGCGATTTTTACCCCCTCCGAGACCGCAACCGAACACCGAAGCGGACCGCAATTGAAAATTCAGCTTGGAATGGGTAAGATAAGCCGCGGGCGGGGATAGGGTTGGTTGTTGGGGTCGAGAGTTAGAATGAAAAAGGGAGAAAATGTTGGAAAAATGTCTCGCAGCTGCTCTGCTTTTGTTGTTTCCTGATTTCTTCTTGCTTGTACGTTTACACTGTAGTGTAGACAGCGGTTGCATGAAAGAAAATGTTCGAATTCTTGGAGATTTTCTCCGTGACCGTGTGGTATATTATGTGGTGGGGACTGCTAATATTTGGTCAGGTTGAAACTCAAAATCGATTTCGATCGAATCTGTAAGGTTGGATCTGATTTCTTAACTTGTTGGTCGGAAATTGAATCTTTCTTGTCTCGTAACTCTCGTTGGGTACTCGGTGTATTGTATTTGTATCAGTGTCATGATGGAAATTTTGTATTCCCAACTCAAACGTTGATAAATTGGTGGTCGTGCTTTTTAAGAAGGTGTTTGTAAGTTGTGATTTGTATCGGGGATGAGAAGATAAAGTGGTCAATAAACTTTCAACGTTAGGCCACATTTGGAATTTTCAGCGGACAAGAAATAGGAAAAAGGGAGATGTTGGAAAAATATTTCGTAGCTGCTCTGGTTTTGTTTTCTTGTTTCTGCTTGTAGCGTTTACACTGTAAACTAAGAAAATGTTTGGATTCTTCGGAGTTTTTGTCGGTGAAATGTGGTGGGGACTGTTGGGTCCGGTTGAACCGAAAAACAATTTTGACCACAGTGATTAGGTCATATATGAATTTTTTAAGTTACAAGTGGAATTGTATTTCATAACATCTTGTCTTTCGGTTAGGTACACGGTCTTTCGCACTTTGGTCTAAAACGAAGTTGCATCATAGCAGAAATAACAGCGCCCGGGCTACCCCCGCGCGCCCTGCACTCTCTCTCTGTCACGTCAGCTTCTCTCTCTGCCACGTCAGCTCACCCAACCCACCCAAAAAAACTCATTATCCATGCCCAGGCTACCCCCACCCACCCTACACTCTCTTTCATCCACATCATTTCTTAATTAAACAAATTTAATTCTCACACAACATTTAACAAAATACATTTTATATAAATCTAATTCTAATTACATTATAATTCTAATTCACGATATACATATTATTACTATTAATTAATTAACAATATTAATCACTATTAAACCACAAAATTTTGAATATTTGAAATTTGAATATTTGAATTTCGAAACGCGCGTGAATGCACAGTATACGCGTGCGTGCAAAGTAATCTGCGTGATTGCACAGTATACGCATGAAAGAAAAGTAGTCTGCGTGAATGTACAGTACACGCGTGAAAGAAAAGTAGTCCGCGTGAATGTACAGTATACGCGTGTAAGAAAAGTAATCCGCGTGATTGCACAGTGTCTAATTTTTTCTCTATATATACCCTACACAAAACTCAACTTACACCCCATATCTCTTCCACAAAACACAAAACTCAACTTACATCCCATATCTCTTCCACAATGTCTTCTCCGGAGTACCATCGTTCCCCCCCTCGTCCCCCCCCCCCTCCCCCTCGTCCACAATCAAATCCGCATCCACGCTATCCACAACCATATCTCACGCCCATTTTACCAACAACCATTCCAACAACCAGACTTCTCCCAGTACGCACCACCATTCCCACCACCTGACCAAAACTCACTATTCCCACAATTCTCCCACTACGCATCCCCAGATCAAAACTTACCATTCCCACAATACTCTCAATATGCACCACCATTCCCTTATAATCAACCGCAGTTCCAGATGTTTGGCCGACCCACCACCACAGCGTATGGCGGACACTGAAGATGAGGGTAACGACGACGATGAGTCCCCACCACGACACACCCCCACACCACCATCCCCACCACCACAGCGTCGTCACCGCAAGCAAGTCCAAACTGCCAAAGCCAATCCGAAGTTGTGGACCACAGCTGAGGACGAGAGACTTGTCTCTGCATATATGGAAATCAGTTAAGATGCGGTGACAGGGACAAACCAGAAGTCTACTTCATTGTGGGCTAGAGTTAAACGTGTGTACGACATCTCCGTGGAAGGCACTGGCCTACCCGAAAGGAACGCAGAGTCCTTAAAAGGACGGTGGAGGAGAATTATACCTGTTGTGAACAAGTGGGTCGGGTGCTTCGATCAGGCATTCCGACGGAAAAGGAGCGGCCAGAATGACGACGATGTTGTCCGACAAGCGCACGTGATCTACGAGCGAACTCATGGGCCTAAATTTCTTTATTTTGATGCTTGGGTTATGTTGCGTAGGTACCCAAAATGGGAGAGTGTGATCTCCGGAGCTAATGTTGTGCGTGTTGACTGGGAGTCCCCGGAGTTGCACGATGAAAATAGTCCCCAGTCAGGAAGCCTTAGGAAAAGAAAGAGCACGGATGGCTCGAGGATGCAATCACCCTCGGATGCAGAAGAGCTGATGCCGAAGTCGTCTACACGCCCAGAAGGTGTGAAGAAGGCTAAGAAAAAGGCTAAGAGTGCATTACGCCCCGAAAGAGACACCGATGTTAGAGAACTTGCAGAACAGATTCGATACACCGCCCAAGTCAGAGAAGATGGTTTCTCCAAGCAAGAGGAGTTAGCGGAAAGGAATTTCCAGAGGCATTTAATAAAAAATAAGTTGGACATGCTTCACTCTCTGATGAGGAGGACAACCCGACGGAGAAGGATCAAAAAGTAATCGATAAACTTCTTGCCTGGGCAGAAGAGAATGGGTACGTGTAGTTTGTTGTAGTCCGTATTTCGTATGATTTGTATTTCCCTTAGTTTGTATTTCAGGTTGTAGTAGTCCGTATGGTTTGTATTTCCCTTTATGTTTCATGTGGTTGGTTGTATTTCGTATTTTAGTATTATTAATGTATTGTTCTTATGGTATTGTTGTATTAATATTTTTTCTATTTAACTTGAAATTGTTGGTTCTAGAAATTTCTTAATTTTAATCACTTACAAAAAATTATTACCCCACATTTATAACAAATACCCAATCCATTAATAACAAAACATCCAATAAATAAATTTAAAAAAAATAACCAATGGGAGGGGGACACGTGTCCCCCTCCCTTAGGCGCCCGGGCGCCCCGCCCGTTAACGGGGGTGCGCCCGGGCGCCCGACCAGGGCGCCCGGGCGGGGCACCCCCGTTAAGGGTGCCCTCATCAAATAACATATTGGTCGCCCCGTTTTTGGAAAGAGGTGTTTGCAAGCGTTGAATTGGTACAGGAGATGAGAACCTGAAGTGGTAAAAAAACGTTTAGGCTTCCAGCGTCTGGTTATTTTTAACTTCGATTTCATAGAACATAGAGGATATTATTATTATTATTAAAACTGCTCAGATGTCAAACAACGAACAGAGATACTTGCACCAAACACGTCTTTGGTTTTTTTTTCTTGAGTTAATTATAATTTGTCCTCGTGAAGAATTAATTGATTTCACTTTGCACTTTTAGATTTCAAAATGCGACAATTATCCTGCTTGAATATTCGTTTTGTAATACTTTGTCCGTTGAATTTTAAATTTTCATTATTTATACACTCATTTGTCTGTTTTTTGAATTTTTTGCGTTGTATCCCCAATACACTTTTGATACTAATTTTACGTAAAAGTTCGGATCGGATCATCTTCTTTGAATTTGGATCAGATTGATACTGAATTTGATACAAATTCCAAGCAGATGTTACGAATTCGATCCGAACTTTCACGTAAAATTAGGTTTATAAGTGTATTAAACATACAACGTCAAAACAAATTGCAAAAAAAACCCCGATAAATAAGTGTTTAAATAATAGATTTTTTAAAAATTCAAGAAGACAAAGTGTTACTAAATGAAAGTTCGGGATAATTTTTTTTAAGTTCAGTATGTAAAGTGAAATCAATACATAGTTAAAAAAGATAAATTCTAATTAGTCTTTTTTTAGAAACAGTAAAAGAAAAGATTATTTGATCATGTGACCACAGCTAAAAAGATGCAGTCTAACAAGGATTGACGCTCACCAGAATGCGACTTGTATTTTCTGAGGCAGAAGCCCGGGGCGCGCTCGGGTGGGGGGCACGTGTCCCCCCCCCCCCCCCCCCCCCCCCCATTCGTCGAATTTTTTATTTAAATCTTAATTATTTAGTGGATATTTTGTTATTAATGGATTGGGCATTTGTTATTAATGTAGGGTAATAATTTTTTGCAAGTGATGAAAATTCAAAAAATTTCAGAACCAACAATTTTAAAATCCAAAAAATTTCCAGGGGGCGAGACCCCCGAACGACCTGTCGAGGTGGTTTAATAGTAAAAATTAAAAAAAATCAAGTTAAATAGAATATATATTAATACGACAATTCTTATAATACATTAATAATACCGAAATACAAACTACAACCAACCACACAAAACATATGTTAAAGGAAAATACAAACCATACGAAATACAAACCATACGGACTACAACAACACGAAATACAAACTAAGGGAAATACAAACCATACGAAATACGGACTACAACAAACTACACGTACTCATTTTCTTCTGCCCAGGCGAGAAGTTTGTCGATTACTTTTTGGTCATTCTCCGTCGGGTTGTCCTTTCTCATCAGAGAGTGAAGCATGTCCAACTTATTTTTTATTAAATGCCCCTGGAAATTCCTTTCCGCTAACTCTTCGTGCTTGGAGAAACCATCTTCTCTGACTTGGGCGGTGTATCGAAGTTGTTGTGCAAGTTCTCTAACATCGGTGTCTCCTTCGGGGCGTAATGCATTCTTAGCCTTTTTCTTGGCCTTCTTCAAACCTTCTGGGCCTGTAGACGACCCCGGCATCAGCTCTTCTGCATATGAGGGTGATTGCGTCCTGGAGTCATCCATGCTCTTTCTTTTCCCAAGGCTTCCTGATTGAGGACTATTTTCATCATGCAACTCCAGGGACTCCCAGTCAACACGCACTGCATTAGCTCCGGATATCACAAACTCCCATTTTGGGTACCTACACAACATAACCCAAGTATCAAAATAAAGAAATTTAGGCCCATGAGTTCGCTCGTAGATCGTGTGCGCTTGCCGGACAACATCATCATCATTGTGGCCGCTCCTTTTCCGTCGGAATGCCTGATCGAAGAACCTGACCCACTTGTTCACAGCAGGTACAATTCTTCTCCACCGTCCTTTTAAGGACTCTGCATTCCTCTTGGGGAGGTCTGTGCCTTCCACGGAGATGTCGTACACACGTTTAACTCTAGCCCACAATGAAGTAGACTTCTGGTTTGTCCCTGTAACCGCATCGCAACTAGTTTCCATATATGCAGAGACAAGTCTCTCGTCCTTAGTTGTGGTCCACATCTTCAGATTGGCTTTGGCAGTTTGGACTTGCTTGCGGCGGCGTTACTGTGGAGGTGGGGATGGTGGTGTGGCGGTGTGTCGTGGTGGGGACTCATCGTCGTTGTGACCCTCTTCTTCAGTGTCTGTCATACTCAGACTACCTTGTTGAGACATGTGTCAGGCAAACATCGAAATTGAGGTTGATTATGTGGGAATGATGGTGCATATTGAGAGAATTGTGGAAATGGTGAGTTTTGATCTGGTTGTGCGTAATGGGAAAATTGTGGGAATGATGAGTTTTGGTTTGGTGGTAGGAATGGTGGTGCGTAGTGGGAGAAGTCTGGTTGTTGGAATGGTTGTTGGTAAAATGGACGTGAGGGGTATCCTTGTGGATAGCGTGGACGCGGATTTGATTGTGGACGAGGGGGGAACGGTTGTAATCCAGAGAAGACATTGCAACGTTGTGTTTTGTGGGATAGATATGGGATGTAAGTTGGGTTTTGTGTAAGGTATATATAGAAAAAATTAGACACTGTGCAGTCACGCGGATTACTTTTCACGCACGCGTATACTGTACATTCACGCGGACTACTTTTCTTTCACGCGTATACTGTGCAATCACGCGGATTACTTTTCACGCACGCGTATACTGTACATTCACGCGTTTCAAATTTTTGTGGTTTAATGGTGATTAATATTATTAATGAATAATTATTATTGTTAATTAATTAATAGTAATAATAATTATATCGTGTATTAGAATTATAATGTAATTAGAATTAGATTTATATAAAATATAATTTGTTAAATGTTTTGTGAGAATTAAAATTGTTTAATTAAGAAATGATGTGGAGGAAAGAGAGTGTAGGGTGGGTGATGGTAGCCCGGGCATGAGTAAGAGAGTTTTTTGGGTGGGTTGGGTGAGCTGACGTGGCAGAGAGAGTGTGCAGGGCGCCTGGGGGTAGCCAGGGCGCTGTTATTTGTGCTCTAAAATAAAGTGGGTTGAGAAAAGAGAAAACTGACGTGGAAGAGAGAGAAAATTGATTTGGAAGAGAGAGAGTTCATGATCAGGTCGTCTAGGTCACATGATTAGTGATACGTTATTGATAAATTCTAACTTTTTCACTGTTTGGGGGCGTACATATATATCCGTGTCGCAGTATCCTACCAATCTAATCTTTTTGTTCGTGTGCTTCTAGGCTTGACTAGTTGGCGGATTATCATAACTAATTTTAGTAGGCAAAACGAACAAATATAGTACATGTCCAAATACCATTGGCTAATTAGTTAGCAATTTAATGTTACAATGTCAACACTAACAATACGTTCGTCCTCACTTTCACAATCAACAGCGTAGAAACCAGAAACAGAGATGTGACTTCCAACTAGAAAAGGAAGGAGAAGAAAACAAATTTGTGGATGGAATCACGTCATTGCCAAGACTTTTGGTGTAAGCATTTCTTGTACTATATATATTTGCAGGATAACGATATTTGGAAGTTGATTATTCGAGCTACTTGGGTTGTTAATGATGCAAAAACGGGTTAACGAGGACATGTGTGCGGTTTGACCGTTCAAAATATTAATGGTTGTGCGCAAGGCTGTCAGAACTGAACCTGTCATCGAACCGATAAAATTTTGGTTTTGGTTCAATGTGGTCCAATCACGGTCGAACCGTTGACGATGTTAGCATTTTTAGACTTGAAGTTGGACCATACCAAATAAATATTAACGATCAAATCTGTTAGAACCGATTTCCGTAAATATTAACTAGATGTTTGAATCGTCCATCGGTTTAGCTGAACCGACCGTTGGACCATCAGTTCCCGGTCGAACTGACCGGTCTGGTCCGGTTTTTAAAACATTGGTTGTGTGTATCAGTTGATGATCTTAATTTTCAAGTTGACGTCATCTGCAACCTGGTCCATGACCTAGCAGGTTAGCTAATCAGTAATCACGCGGCGAGTGGCCTGAATAGTTGTAGAAATTGGTCACTACATATATAAGAGGATTTTTTTTCAAAATTAAAATTAAAATTCTATAAGAGTTGTGAAAATATTATGTAAGTAGAAGAAATAAAAACTGGGCGTGGAAAAATTATTTTTGGAAGTAACAACCTATTACTTAAACACCTATTCTCTATTATTGTGCCTATATATAGAAAACCAAGCATTACAACAGCAAAAAAAATCAAACAGAAAAACAAGACTTGCACTTTCAAAATTTTGAACCGTTCAAAAAACTATCTACACCTCTCAAATGTAGTATTTGAGAATCCTAGACTAAAAGGTTGAGTGTCCCAAACGTTAAATTGAAGACAAAAATATGAGGAAATCAAATTTGTGATCGAAATATCAAAAACAAAACTCATTTTTTGTGTTAAAACTAAATGTCTACTCGACTGGGCGAATACAAAGGTAAAAAATAAAAATACTGGAAGTAAGAAAAGATAAAAGAAATCACTAGTACTACTAGCTCAATTGATAGAACTATATTTGAATTAGCCACAATTATAGAAAGTACAAGTTCCTTGACGTGAGCTTACATATTGGGTCCATTTGGATCCACATTTTGTAGAGGTTGTGCTTCGGCTTTTTGTATAATTAGACCCAAACGCAACCCAACTTACCAAATGATCTTTTCATGTAAGGGGTTTGGAATTTTTTAGCGGTTTGAGATTTGATTTTTACACATGAATTGTCGGTTTGCAAGACTCTATATGTACCCAGTGGTTTGCAAAACCCAATGTACAATTGCAAATATTCCAAAACTCAAACGCCCGGTTTCCAAACGAACTTGGTGTGCTTTAACAATAAAAATATATAATGGTGTAAGAAATACAATTGTAAAAACTATATGGCAAGAAAAGTAGCCCTATCTAATAAGAAAAACGTACACTGTCCATTATAAATACCTGCACCTTCGCCGACCCTTAGTTGACAGTTCCGACGGCGAAGTTATTGTCAATTCTCGTCCTTCTTCCTCTCCTCCTCTTTAGCCCCATTGCAGCTTACGCGGACACAGGCGCACACTCAGCACGATATTTAGGAGTGAACACCTTTTAAAAATATATCAACTCAAAAATAATATAATAATTAAAAAGTTTTTATATTAACTTCAAACATATTTGTTACAGGGTAATCATATGAGGTTTCATGCTTTGAAAATTTTCCATTATAACTTCATGACTAATTCAGCTAAATTTATTTCAACTCGACCACAATTTTCCGATGGTTGTGCTTCTTTGGGTTTTTTAATCAAAAACTTATCCATTCCTGAATGAAAAACAAAAATTGAATGAAGTTGTGATCAAACTTCACATTCTAAAACAACACAATGATCATTTTTTTCAAAAACAGACACTAAATTAGAGAAGCTATTTTGTTCTTCAATCAAAAGGCGAGACTAGAGAGCAAACTCTCCCCGTTCCACCCACCTTCAATCTCTGCTAGCGAGACGAGTATCGTCCCACACACCAGCAGTCGCAGGCACCCCACAGGAGTCCCCCTCCCTCTTCCATGATGCAGTCGACGCTGTCTGCGGCTTCGTCTGCGTGTTGCTGCGCAACACCCATTTCGTGTTCTTCCTTCTCGTCCTCGGCTTAGTTACGCCTAAGGTGGTTGAGTGCTGGAACAACAAAGGTTCCAAGGATTTGTCTGTTGGTGGGAAGGCTTAGGTGGGTTGAGGACTTGAGGGTTTAGTTACTACTGAAAAGTTTTATGGATGGTTAATGTTTTATTACAGAATAAATAAAACCGTTTGCAGTTTAATTTTTGTTGTTGTGTTGTTGTTAATTGTTAGACTCTACGTGTTTGTAGTGTTGTTCGTTACAGATTGCATGAAAACAGTGTTTTGTTGTTATGAGCGTTTGTAGATGTTTTACTGTGTTGTATGTTAATTGGTGATTTTGTGGTTTCTTTTTGTTACTACTTGTGCTCATGACTTGGATGACATGTCACATTTTGTTCTCGTGAATGTGTAGGAGTTACAGTTAATTATCAAAGTAATAGTACTCTCATTAATTATGTAACAGGTCTGTGTTGCATAGGTTGGGTAATCTGACGGCGCTTGATCTCAATTCCAATCAACTGGAAGGTATGCATGAATTTAATTTCGTAAGTATTCCTTTCGCATATGTATTAAATTTTTTGGTAGATTTTGGAATCATGAAACTTTTGTTTGCTTAAATTGGAAAATAGACTTACAAAACTCACACAATTCTCTTATCCACCTACCAAGTATCAACCTTTTCAAACGTTTAGGACAATTGTCAAAGATCACTCCAAATCCTCATTCAACACATTTTAACACCAAAAAGAAAATATAATACTTTTTTCTAGGAAAAAACCCAGCAACCACTATTCAAAAAAGAAGAGAAGAAAATCTATAAAATTCCAAAGATAATAGCCAATCAAAATTCCAAACCAAATTCCGAATATAAAAAAATAAAAAAAGTCGACATGCCCTTTCCATTGATTAATAAACTGAAGATAGAAAATTCCACTTATAAATCCATCCAATAACAATTATTTATGATCATTTACTTGAAGTAATAAAAATTGAATTTCTATTTTGTTGATAAGAAAATATTAAATTCACTTATGCTGATTGTTAGAAAGATTGTTTTCAAATAATTACTCATTCAAGAAATTATACTCTCACAAATTTGACCCCCCCCCCCCCCCCCCCCCCCCCCCCCCCCCCCAAATCATTCCAAGAATATTAGTTTGTAAAGTGATTGATTGTCCGAAACTTTTGGTAATCGGGTGTTGTATCTAAAACATTTTTTGGTGAGCACCAAGGGAGAAAGAAGGTCTTTTGATTCGAAAGATGTCAGGCAACAACTTGTTCAGGTAGATCCCCAAAGATGTAGGAGACCTTATGATGTTGAAGAACTTGAATTTATCCCTAAACAACCTAAGTGGTCGCATTCTGGCGGGCACACCAACCGTCTACGTGCTCATGGGCATGGAGAGTGATATTGCGCCTTCAACCTCTGGCACGGCAACATAACTGATATGGACTTAGAGACGGGCAATCCATTAAATTCTTTCGAGATCCTTGGCCGTGCAGCCCTCACATTTGTGAGCATGGAGGTGACCAGCTACATTATGATATGGGCGTCTCTATCGATACGCGGGTATCCTACTTTCTTCGTCGAGGGCATTGGTGTCTCCCGCCACCACGGTCTACCACTATTGACGCGTTGTGGCCTCGAATTCGAGCCATCCATCCATCAAGTAGTGATGACATATTGCACTGGGCCGACACCAAGGACGCATGGCATTGGATTCAAGCAAAGCGAGCTAAACTCCCATGAACTCATAATATATGGCACCTGCTTCTCATCCCAAAGCACGTCGTGCATCTATGGAGGGCATTATTAGCTAAAATTCCTACCCACGATTGGCTGAGGCGACGGGGGCTGGAGTGATAGTTTCACGATGCGTCTTTTGTGACCAAGGCTATGAGGACATACATCACTTATTTTGGGATTGCACCACCACCCGAGGCACGTGGGAGGGATTCCTAGCAATACTGTTGCTACCAGGGAGTGGTACACATGACCTACAGGAGGAGTTGGCCTGGATCGTATTGGGGCACTTCAATACCCAAAGGGGAGGGCGGGGAAAGACATAGAGTGCCTTGTCTATGGGGCGGCAACATAACTGATATGGACGAAGAGGAACTTGAGGGTCTTGGAAGGTGAATACCGACCGATGGAAGTACTACACCAACAAATCAATGACATTATACCTATCAGAGGAGCAAAATGTAATGATTATACAAAAGACCAGTCCGCACTAGATAGGTTTTTGACAAAATGGACGTAGGCTTGTAACAGAGTCGAGTGAGTTTTAGTGTATCCGATTGCGCACTTCCACGCAATCCGAAAATTGTAACTGCTTTCTATTTAATAGAATGTTAGAGGCTACTAGTCCTTGTTTTTACTTTGCAAAAAAAAAACATAAGTAAATTATATATTAGAGATGGAGTCATTGGATTTGTCCAAAAACAACTTATCAGGTGAAATTCCACAAAGCATGTCTACGATGACGTACTTGTCTCGTTTGAATCTATCTTTAAATAGACTCTCGGAAAAGATTCCGACGGGTGGTGAATTGTCGACCTTTTCCAACAACTCATTTATGGAGAATCTTGGTCTATGCCCCATTAACGAAGACATGTCCAGACGACAACGATGCAACCCATATGTTATGGCTTTATATATGCATTCACAACTTTCGGGTTCATAAATATTGGATTTTGGGCGGTCTGTGGTCCACTTTTGTTCTAGGCGAGATGGAGATACGCTTATTTCAGATTTGTTGACAAAGAATGGGATGAAATATATGTAGCATTTGCTATGAAAGTGAAGCCCCGATTGAAAAGGTTATTCCGTTTGAAGTAGAAACAAGTTATTATATCTACGTTGAAACACAACTTATCTATAAGTAACTAGATCATGATATCATGTACCCTTTTGTTTTATGTAATTCCAAAACTCGTTAGGATTGTATGTAATCAAGTTCAGAACTTTTATAAGGGAATAGATTGAATACATTCATCTACAGAGATGTTCATGTGCATGCAATATCGTACATATGTCTTCACCAATCACCATCAAAAACCAGGATTCATCGTTTACACTTCTACTTTTTGGACCGTTATCTTTTAATTAGTGGTTTCCATTTTAGAAGTTTTTTTTTTTTTGCTATGGGCAAAGTTGAAGTTGATTTCGTATCCAAAATTTTGATATTAATTTCTTATTACAAAGTTCCCATTTTTTTAACCACCCCGTCCCATCTACCCACTCTACCCGCTTACGACCCTGACGGTAAATCATTAAGAAGTTGAAAGAATTGTATTTGATGTTAAAAACGAGCTATTAGACCCTACGCAGGGTTAGAAAGTTCTTAACAGGTTTCAATCTTAATTAAATCAAAAGGGCAATAAAGCACATGACATGAGTCTTGCTGCTTAGAATATTTGAGCCTACATTTTTTTGGGTATCGTAATTGTTGTGAAATAGATACATTAGTTGATCATAAGAAATAGGGTCCATTGTACACGATACTTGTTTTATTTAGGTGAATAAGGTGATTGACATTAAAAATCACTAGATTGTTTGAGACGATATTTAATAGCATCGTAACACTAAAAGGCCATTCTACCTTAACTACAATCAATGAAACAAGAACATAACTGAAAAGTACATAGATAATAACAACATTTCCCTTGTCTATTTTATAGGAAAAGTTTTTAAAAAAATGCTCTTAAAAGCCAAAACCATAAATGATGATTACAACAAACACAAAACATATTTGTGGTAGACCAGTAGAGTAGTAGACCACTTATGACCCTCCACCTCTGGTCTCTAATCAACATAGGAAGAGTGGTGTTGGTGATCAATTGCCGGACAGAAGACGACATCTCACAAAAAACTTAAAGTTGGGTGCCCTAATTTCCAGGCCAATCAACGACTTGACTGATCTCACCATTGCTACGTACTTACGTGGATGATTTGATTGTCGGATTAGACCTAGAGTAAAACATTTCCCAGGTCCTAAATTACACCGTATTGGTCGGGTGAACGATTTGCTCAAACTTAGGTTGAATACTAAGTTTGCGTCCTAGGAGACGACACAAATTAGGTGACTACAAATTCTACAATCACCTCATTATTGAAAAAATAAATTAAAATATTGGGCTTCAGCCCATTATGGTAAGAAACTCTATAATTTTTTTTCCAGAGGAAGTGTTCATTATAGCCCATTTTATGATCCATGAATCACACGGTTAGGATTTAGCAATCTATTATTATTAGGGTAAATTGTAGTTTAAGTCCCTCATATTTGATTCAGTTGCACTTTACACCCCTGTTATTTGAAAATAAATAGGCACTAAACACCCCTGATCATTGTTATTTTGGCAGTTTGCCTCATGTTCCTGTGCATCTTTTCTTCTCGAATTGTCCTTGATTTTATAAGGCAACGTCAACGATAATGTCATTTTTTCTCATTTTAAAAAAAATCTATTTTTCTCAAAAGAATAATAATAAATTAAAGAAAGATCTTTGAGAAAGAAAAAAAAGGTAAATAGATAAAAATTATCAAGAATGAAATATTATCTTGTAATATTAAGAGCATTTTTATTTATTTCACTTTTCTTTTCTTTCTCAAACATTTTTTAATTTATTATTATTCTTTTGAAAAAGAAAAGAAAACAATTATAATTAAAATGATGGAAAATAACCTTATAAAATCAATTACCGTTTGTTACCTTATAAAATTATGGGAATTTTTTAAAGAAAAAATGCACAGGGGGCAAACTGCAAATATAACAAAGGCCAGGATGTTTAAGTTTTAGGTGCCTATTTTCGAAGAACAGAGGTGCAAAGTACAATTGAGTCAAAGTTCAGGAACAAACTACAATTTATTATTATTGTTGTTGTTGTTGTTATTATTATTATCATCGTCATCACTAATATTGTCATACAGCTACATTGTTTCGATTGTTTCTCCAAACACCTGATGATATCAAGTTTTATAATTACAAAGTAAACTCATGACTAATTATTTCCAACCACAGTGCGTACCAACTCGACTAGCATGAAACCATATTTCTCCAAACACCTCATTACCGTCTTTATTTTGATTTTTCCTAAGCTTGAAACATTTAAATATATACTTGCAGTTATATTCAAAATTATCCGTGTATTGGTTACCAAAGGTTTATTAGCATGTTAAGACTTAAGATAAACTATATTCAGGCTCTTCTGCGCGAATTAATGGTAATTGGGTTTAGTTAAACGAATTTAAATTCATATAATAAACTATTGAGATAACTTGCATAATTAATACTTACGTTAGTATGTAACAATTGAAAAACTATTTTGATATCCAAAATAAGAATATGGCCCGTAATTTTTTTATTTCATACAAAATAATTCAAAATTTTAAAAACTAGGAGAATTTTTCCCCATATCTACACTGATCCAGGTTCACAACCCCGATCCGTGGAAGCACGGATCAGGGGTGTGAAGCCCGATCCGTGGCTCTCCCCATCACGCATCCCCTCTCCTCTCCTCCCCCTCTCACAGCCTCCCCTCCCACCGCTCTCTCGTCTCATCTCTCTTCCCTATTGTCCCAATTATCCCATGTTCTGACGATAACTCCTATTTCGAATACACAACCCACCAAACCCGGTGGAGTTTTAAATTCGGAGCCGTAAAATAAATGATCGAGTATGCAAGTTAATTTTTTCACATTATCTATTATGTTTTTTCTAAGAATAAATAAAATTAATATTTAATTCTAGCTCGAAATAGGTAATATTTGGAATATTCTTTTTTATTTTTATATTAAATTTATTTTTAAATATTAGTTGAATTTATGTTCCCGTTTATAATTACAATTAGAATAGTTTTTATGCATTTTATCATTAGTATAACATGCATTTTGTCATGAAACATACATTTTGTAAAAAAATTACATTGTTAAATTTTTTTGTTTTTTGTTTTCATGAATAGTTTTTTGTCAAAATGATAAATTTTAGTAGAAGTCATTCCGTACAAAACGAACGTGAGTAAAATAATGCAATGGACCACAGATTGATTACTGCACTTGTAGAGTGTTGACGTCCCGAAACTCACATTTTCCACTTGCCGGTTGGGGAGGTTGGACATACATTCCACGATGTGAGCTGCTTGTGGGGTCTACCTATCATTGGTTTTCCGATAATCTGGCGCAATGATCGAGATATCTGGGAGCTAATTAGAAACTCTTTTGGGATTAATATAAATGTCGATATGATGAAAAAAGGTAAGTGCACAGTGGGAGCAGATGAGCAACAAATTGTCAAGGAGTCGGGCTTTAACATCAGTTTGGAATGGTTGTGGGTTAATTACGGGAACCTCCCGGACAATGCCACAAATGAGCAAGTGACTCGATACATACGTGCGTTCATTTTAGATTTGTTCGGATACTTGGTTTTCCCTGATACCTCTGGAGCAAGCGTCACAGTCATGTATTTGAGGTTTTTGCAGGATTTAAATAAGCTGATAGTGTACAATTGGGGTGCGGCGGTTCTTTCATGTTTGTACCGAAACTTGTCTATTTCATGTCAAAGTGGTAAGAAGTCAATTGGCGGGGCATTATTACTCCTTCAGCACTGATCTTGGACTCAATATCCTGTAGCCCAGCAGAGACATGTGTGGCTTGCTGAGTGTCTAGGTGGAAATGACCCAGAATCCAGACTTCCATTTGCTATCAAGTGGCAATACTCCCAGACTTATGAGGTTAGTGCCGCATATAATTGTCTCACTCATTACAGAAATGAGTTTGAATGTATGTTAGATGAGCATGTCAACTAGCAACCGTATGATTCATGATGACGTTGCTTCCTTACCGGGTAATTACTAATGCTGCATTTTGCACTACAACATTTTTATCCTTTAGCCACGGGAAAATCCGTGGTTGTAGCTAAGTGTCCATCGCAATGGACCAACAACCACGGATTTTTCCGTGGCTAATATGACTGTCATTGTAGATCTTCATCCACAGATATTGTGACGAATAAATATCGACGTTGTTTTCTTTTTGGCGGGAGAAGTGAGCGCGTAAATATGAATCATCCGTGGCTGATATGGTAAATGTAGTAACAGCCACGTAATATATTTGTAGCTATTGGTCCTTCTGTTAATTACCAATAGCCACGGAAATATTCCGTGGCTGATGTTAAGTTTCATTCCCGATATATTTACAGCCCATTTTTTGTTATTATTCATTTCAAATCATGTTTCATACAATAGATTGTAAAACAGATGCATACAAGAAACACATTATATATCCATCATCCCACAAACATATGCATACAAGAAATTCATTGTCAATTACAATCATGCATACTATTCATTGATATTAATAAGCAAAGTTCAACAAAATATTTAAGTTACTAGTCAAAGTAAATAACAAGTATTTTAAGACTCAAGTAAACGAAACAAACTTATACATCTCCCCCAACTCCCCGCCCATTCCTAGTAGTCATTGGAGAAGATTCATCTTGCACTCCATCTTCATTCTAAGTTTCATAAAAAAATTAATTAAGAAATTTCCAATTATTGTAAATTTCTATAACTATCTGTAAATAAGTTTTTATATTTACCATGTCACTTAAGTTGAAGCCAAATCTTCTCGGCATTTGGAGGAAAAAATTGATCATGTTGAGCACACCGAGCTTCATTAAGGCTCATCCTTTCTTTCATCTCGGCTATTATTTGTCGTTGCTCGGCTATTGTTTCTCGCTCACTTCCTATGGTTTCCATTCTGTGGTTGATTCCGATTTCGACTTTGAAATTTATCTCTTCAGCACTTGGAGTGAAATGAATGTGTTCTAAAAGTTTTACTTTTATACGTCAATTTTTATGAATTGAATGTGCAAACATTTTGTTCCTTGATTATGGTATTCGTCTTTTTGAAGTGTTAAGGAAGAGGCGCTTGGTCCTTAACCGTAGATCTCTAAAAGATAATGGTTTACTTAATTCAAAAGTTATTCACAATCATGGTAATCAACATGGAACATTAATCACCGAGATAAGATTGTCGTGTTGGTCATCGATTGTTGTAGTTTTACAAATAATTGACGACAGGAGTATATAAAAGAGGAAAAGATTACTTTTATAAATTGAATAGACCTAACAAGTAAAACATTATGGAATTGTGTTTCGTGTCATTAATGTTTTACTGTGTCTTGGATCCTAAGATATGAGACTTATATCTTTTCACTCAACAAGTGCTTAATTTGATTATTGTCAAAAGCGATATCAATGAGTATAGTGATAAAGGGAATAGTTGGTTGAACATGACTTGTGCTGGAAAAGATAGCTAGTCAAACGATTATCGTTGCCCCTCTTAATTGAGTGATGATATTAGTGGGCCCCTTAATAAAGCAAAATTATAATGTGCATAATGTAACTTGAGTTAAATTACATAGTTATAATTAGCTTAAAGAGATCAAGAAATGAATATAATACAAAGGTGACACATTTCTACTTTGTATATATTCTTAATATCGTGAGGCAAGGGATGGAACAAGTGGTGCACTTACATCACTAAATGGATTGTGTTTAGTTCGAGTGGAATAAAGACATCTATGCTAATTGGGTAACTATAATGTGTAGCTAGATACCGCTTATAGTTTAAGATATTAATTGTTTAATATCGCTGCCAATTTAGCTTATATCCTCTTATAGGTCACACCACAAAACTGAGAAACAAGCAGCTTGATTTTGAGTTCATATGATGTGTCAGGTTTCATGTGAAAAAGGGACACATGTGGCGAACGAATAAAATCAATATGTCATGAGAATTGACATAATTAGAATCATAATAAATTCATATGATGTGTGTATGTTATGGGGTGTAATAATTTAATATTACATGGGATAATATATTACATAAGATATGAATTTGCTAAAAACCCAAAAAGATTAAATTTTGTTGGAAATAAATCCAAAATTTGACAAAGGCAAAATCGGGGTTAAACACGGTAAACCGTTTAGGGTTCGGTCGGCCGGGGTATCTTCGGAATGGTCAACCAAACGGGGAACGGGTAAACACAATTGGTTGACCAAAATTGTCTGGAGTGCCTTTACAATTGGGTTCAGTCAACCGAGCGTGAACGGTCAACCGAGAGAAAATATCTTGGGATATTTTCGGTAGACCGAAGGTGACACGGTCGTCCAATGAATGCTCGCCAGGAGAAATTTTGGTAGGTCAACGGTCGACCGAGCAAGACGCGGATCGCCACAATTTTTCCAGAGAATTTTTCTCATGCATATTTGGTCGACCGTCTAGCTCACGGTCCACCGAACATGTGTTATAACCGAATGGTTCGGTTAACCGAGAAAAATTCTCGGTCAACCGAACAGTGCGATTTTTGCCTGAATTATTAAGAGAATAATTAGATCATGGGTTGGATTAATTCCAGATTTAATTAAACGTTTTTTAGGATGCTTATGTGGCAATTTGAGATTAATTTTAGGAGAGAATAAACAAGAGATCATGACTAAAGAATAGTTCTTGATGATGATGTTTTGGGAGCCTATAAAAGGACCCATCATCCTACTTGTTTATGTTAATGCAAAAAAAAATCTCTCATTAATCTCTCTCTTAATCACCACGAAAATCTCTTAATAGTTTTAAGTTTTGGAGATAGAAATCTCGGGAGCTTAAAGATGGGTTATTAGCGGGATTCTAAGCCTAATTAGAGCTTGATTGGCTAGCTCATTTCTCTCTAATCTTGTTTAGAGTTTGGTGAATACTTGGAGGCGAATCGGCGGGCGATTCAACGGGCAACGCGACTCCGGATCTTCGAAAGGTTTTAGAGAACCTTTGGGTATGATTCTCTCTTTGTGATTTATTTTAATATATGTAGGATTGCATGATATTAGAATAAACACAAAGTAATGTACATAAAATTGTTGAAAGTATGAAATCGATCTTGTATGTTGTATTAAATTTTTAAAAAATATACACATACATGGGACACGAAATCCTACATTGAGCACCTCTACAGCCAAATATGTCGGTAGGAGTAACGAGAGCGCCTACTGCTCGAACACGGCCATGCTCGTCATTACCCATTACTTTGGCAAGGGCGTCGTGTCTACCGGTACTAACTATAAAACCGGAATCTCTGATATTTGCTTCCTCTTCTCTCAGTTTACTCTGCACTCACACATTCATCAATGTGATAAAAACGAATTTGACATACAACAACAAGAATTAAGCTTTAAAAACTATTTTATCACCTTAATCTCCACTAAAGCAGGATCTTTGTCAGAATGCAACAAACATCACATCTGTGCTTGAGTTGGAGGTGGGTCTTCTGGATTCTCTTTTCTCTACAAAATGCATAACCATAACAAACCTTGATTAAGGGACTACCTATCTTATGTGTAATGTAATCATTTATACAATGCATTTTGGTTTGAAAGATATTAAGCCAAACTTGTACATTTCGGACCACAAGAATCATATCTAGTAAGTAATAACCAAGGCAAAGAGGGTCTGGTCCAACACATGGGAATTAATTAATTTCTGATCAATCTGTGATTAGTTTCCTAAATTATGATTTCCGGTGAGCAGACAAGATGGATCCATTTGTGGTGGTCCAATATAGCAGCCAAGAGCAGAAGAGCATGGTTGCAAGAGTTGACACTACATGGTCATTCTTGAAGTTAAGAAATACCAAAAAGGTTAAACACAACAGAATATTAAACGGAATGGAATGGTTCATTCTTGAAGTTAAGAAATATACAAAACCGAAAAAGAAATTGAGTGCAACATGGTTGCTCCTTTGACTGGGAATTGGTGATTATAGTAAGAACAACTTAGAAGGATCATGAGCTGGCTTCAAGAATGTGATGGTCGTTTTCAGATTCTAATCCTTATTCATTTTTAGATGATTATTAACTTGGAGATTTTTATTGAGTTGCTTTTGTATAACTATTGAGTTGTTTTTCCTCGTAATAGTGACGGATCCTACAGCCACGGATACGCCTCCCGTGGTTGTAGGTCTAGTTTCTTGTAGTGTTGGCTTGCGAGAGTACATCTGATTCATTTCTCAATGATATCCTGACACTATCTAGAAAGAGTTATGAGACAGTTTGTACTATTTCAGACGACGCCTCCGCCAGAGCCTCACCACTGGACAGAGCTAGAAAAGCTTGATAAGATAGTTCATGCAACCCGACAGAATGATGATTGGTCAGTGAAGCATCAAGTTCATATACGGGAGTGGGATAGACCGCAATTTATTGAGGAGAGTCGACCGTATGATCAGAGAAAAAATCGACGGTATCATCAGTGGTTTCAGCATAATGGTATGTACACAGTCAACATATGAGGACAAATAGAGTTCAGTCTGGACAAGCCATTGCCAGCCCCACGTGATTCCATCGAGGACCTAGGTTATGTTCCCGGTGGACCACGTATTCGATGAATGGTATGATTGTTCAACGTATTTGACGATTGGTTTTTGTTGTGTTTTAATGTTTAATTTGAAACTCCAATTTCAAGGTTTACATTGCATCCAACGAGCTGCATTTGTTATCAAGTGGCTTTACAAACGTTGAACTAAGGGACTTTGTAAAATGTTACTGAAGAGTCACCAACTTGATGCCTTCGATTCCGATCTGTTGGCTTTTTGGTCTTAATCTATGTTTTGATGATTTAATCAACCTAATCTTAATTGTAATCATGTAGAGTAGCACACATATTGCAATGCATATATATTGTTTTGTGCTAACCTCTACAGGTGATCAAGACTCAAGGAAGAAAGGAAATCAAGTCAAGACATGTAATCAAGCTCATTTGAAGACATGTAATTTGTATTTCTTTGAGTCTTAGGAACTTTATGTAATTGAGCATACTTGAGCTAAAAACTGCTCAAACACACACTAGGTTCCCTTTAGAAGTCACACACGAAATTTCATATAATTTGGACTTCAATAGATCACCCAAACTTAGACCGGAAAACACTAAACCAAAACCTGAACAATCTGCCCACATTCGGTCGACCGAAACAGACCGTTCGGTTGATCGTGTAACACAAAATTTTGACCGTTAGAATTGTCGTATTAAACCCAACGGTCGTATTAATATTTTTCCAAATACCCCAAAAATGTATTTTCCTATCGGTCGACCAGGACCATGTTCGGTCGACCGAACTTATGTTCCTTGACAAACCCAAAGTGTCTGTCGATTTTCGTTCAACCATGGAACTTGTTTCGGTCGACCGAATTGGATCTTGTTTGTCAACCCCGTAAAGCCTGTTATAAATCGGTCGACCGAACCTATCTCAGTGTTCGATCGATAACATAAGTGTACCTAGAATATAGTCTTGGGCGGTCAACCGTTCCTTTACTGGTCAACCAAACTGTGTCCCAAACTGCCCAACGGTCGACCGAACTTACCGATCCGGTCGACCGAACTTATGCAGAAATACATCCTGCAAGTTTCTATTTTGTGTATCTTCCACAATCTTGTACCAAACTTGTCCCAACGGCTATAATTCACTTAGATCTTATAAATAGGTGTTCCCATGACACAATTACACAACTCTTACACTTCCTATTGTCATACACACCTAAGAGAAATTCTCGAGTCTCCCAATCTCCGAATCCTACTCTCCAAGCTTAACCTTCCACATCTTAGCATCAATTCCACATCCTAAGCTAAGTGTGCTCAAGTTAGAGAGTGTGTTCCACTCAAGATCTCGGTTGTAAATAAGCAAGGACTTCGGTGAAAGCCCGGAGTGTTCCTCTCGGATTGTGAGAGAAGAAAGTCAAGCTCACGAGGGTGTTCGTGGAGACGCGAGCGGAGCTGGAGAGAGATCGAGTGGAGCTTGCAAGAGAGGAAGTAGGCGGGAGGCCGAACCTCTATAAAAATGTGGTGTCATCTTTGTGGTTTGCATTATTGTTTCCTTCACTTGCTTGTTTAGTATAAATTCCGCTACATAATCTTTGATCATTAAACAAGTAGGTAATTAGGATTAAAAATAATTAAAATTAGAGACCAACACGATCCTGTTCACAAATTTTAAAGAGTATTGACCGATGTCGGATTACCTGCAGACGTGGAGTCGATTCTTGGAGATCACGATGGTAATGCCGACGATGATGATGAAAGTCCAGTACCAACACATGAGGACCAAACAACATATAATTTTGGACCATCCTATACATCATACGATGATATTGGCTCAGGTCCATCACGACCATCGCAGTTTGGACTTCCTCATACATACGGTGATTTTGGCACAGGTCCATCGCAATCATCGCAGTTCGGATCTCCTCATACAGATGGTGATTTTGGCGCAGGTCCATCGCAGTTTGGATCTCCTCATACATACAGTGACATTGACACATGTCCATTGCAACCATAGCACTTTGGGCTTTCCATGATTACTGAGGATTACCCCAACTATCATACGCCGAGTATTAATTATGACACCCCTCAGCTGCCGCAGACAGACTTGGGAAGTTGGCTCGATGATATATTTAGCCCAGCACTCGGCCAGGGGTATACTTGTGCACTAACTCCTATACCTTCTATCATTTACGAGACTCAATCAACTTTTTTGTCTGTTGAGACTCAGTCATGTTCTGTGCTTGTTGAAACTCAGTCACCTTTTGCAATTGTTGAGACTCAATCACATATGTCATTGGTTCCATACGTTTCATCTGAGGAGGATGAAGAAGTTGTGCATGCGGAGGCGACTCCAGTAGGTCGAGGGTGCCAACGCAAGATGAAGACAAAGATTTTCACTCCTACCCAGTAGTTGATGTTTTCGTTTACTTGTAAACTTATGCTACTTTAAGTTGTTGTGATTTGTTTTTGTCATTTTAGTTAATATGGTTTGACTTATAATATGACTCATAACACTTAACAGATTCAACATAATATAACACTTATCAAATTTAACCTTAAAATACATTCAAAATAATAAAACTCGTTCAACCTTACAATACATTCAACATAATAAAACTCGTTCAACCTTACAATACATTCAGCATAATAATACATTCAACCTCACAATACATTAAACATTATAAAATTCGTAATTAGTCGTTGTTGGTGCTATTGCAATGATCGCTTGTGTGATTAATCGAACCACAACTTGTACAATGTCCCGGACCCATCATTCCTTCCATGACATCCATCGTCATCGGTAAACGCTTTGACCTTCTCCGTCCTTTCTTCACGAGTTTTTGATCAGGTATGATTTTGTCTCCTATATATTCTGGCCAATTCTCTTCCTTCCCATATATATCAAAGTGACCCTCCCATGTGTGCACCAAAGAGTTGACATTGTAGTACGAATGTGTAAATTCATTAGAATTATAGTTACATGTGGCACACACTGCCATTATGGCTGCAAGAGATACATATATTTTGTAGTTCCCGACACTTACATTTCAGTCTGGTGTCGTCACCTAGAATCACCTTGTAACTACGATCCCTCCAACTTCCAGTTCTTGTCACTCGTTCATGATTGACTATGACCTCGTATATCCCTGTATCCAAATAAGTTATTTTCACCTCATGTTGACATGCAATTGCTGCACATTTTTCCAATATTTGTGTGACCCTCTCGGAAAATATGTGTCCTCTTTGTGCCAACATACGTGTATGTTGCCTTCTATTGTTGAACCACTCCAAAAGCTTATAGTATGTCGCCTCTACAATAGCACAAACCGGTAAACCACAAGCTTCTTTGAAGACATTGTTTAGGCACTCCGCAACAATGCTTGTCATTATTCCCCATTTGTGCCCTCCGTCATGACACAACGACCACTTACTATGAACCTCAGGTTCATGCTCATTGGTTTCATCTTTTTTCCCAATACCTTTCATGTATTGTAATGCATCTTTACTCCAATACTCAACTTAATCCAAACTGGATTTAAAATCCCACAGACTATTATGTCTGCATGCCATTTTGAAGGTGTCAACTGCATACTGGTTCTTACAATTTTTGAGCAAATTTTCGGCAAGGTGTTGTGTGCATAAACGGTGAACTACTTCATTTGCTTCCTCATGCCAACCATAACCGGGATTCCAAAAAATGTGTTTTATTGCAGCATGTCGATAAAAAATGACACATATTTTCCTATCTCCAATCACCTCTCGTCGCAACCATCTCATATATCATCCCCAATTAGATATATTTTCCTTGTCAACGAGTCCAAATGCAAGAGGCAAAAGTCGATTCTCAGCGTCGTACCCAACAACAACAAGTAACATTCCTTCATATCTACCTTTTAGAAATGAGGCGTCTATGCTGATAACAGTACGTACATATTGGAAGGTCTGAATACAAGGACCAAAAATCTCATGCTGCACATTTAAACCGACGGACACCAGCACATGGCAAATGGTCGGAATGAACTACAACTTTACTCCCAGGATTTGATTGTTTAATAACATTTAACAATTGAGGCAACAAAGCATATGAACCAGACCAACTTCCAAACATGTATGCAACAATAATCTTACGGGTACGCCATAATTTAATGTACTTTGGAGTAACACCTGGAAATACTTTTCTTACCAGACCATGAACCTGTTTCATCGGAAGAGAGACATTATTTTTGACATCTTCATGGATGATATCGGCCATCATCTTCGTAGTCAGCTGAGCATGATCGAATCAGACAGTTGTACATGGACCTGCATATATGCTTGTACAGACATTTTCTTATCGCCCATGCTTCACTAGAGCCAGTTCATGTAGCGTACAACATCCAGATACAATTTTCATCTTTCCATCTTACCCTATATTTGGTTTTGCTGCTGTCTTGCACCTTGATCACCCGATTATTGTCAATATGTCATTTCGATATGGCGTCTTTCAATGAAAAGGCTTGATTCTCAGCTAACGGACCCTCAACTATTGTGCTGGTTCCTATGAAGGTTGTATATGTAGGAACCCAACTAGAACAACTGTGGAATCTTTTAGCCGGGTGAACCCAACCCCTACCTCTAAATAGGTTGAATTGGCTTAACCAATTTACATTCGAACCAATATATTCATCATCCTCAACCTCATCATCAAATCATCCTCCTCATCTGATGATTCATTTTTGTCCTCATTTTGTAATCTTCGTCATCATTTTCTTCTTCATCCTCAGTCGATATCGGCTCGAAATTTGTTCTTTCTTGTTGATTCAAATCAGAAGTTATATTCGCAGGCCGACGGGTTTCTGTTGTGGTGTTTGCAACACATAATTGTTGAGATGTGAACCGTAGATCACTACTACTACCGGGTTGGCTACCCACAAATATCTCAACATTCCACTCAATTTCCAAAGGATTGAACATTAACATATAGCTCGACCATCCCTATTTTTGAATAGGCCGTTTGATAGGTTATTCTCCCCGAATTCTCGTTATATACAGACATCACATTAAAAAAAAGAAACATGTTGGTGCAATGTTGACACGACATTGAATATCAATCGAGTACCGAGATTCGACGATATGCAGACCTTCATTAATCCAACTATTAATTTCTGCTAGGGTTACATTTTCGCTCGCTGAAAGTGTAAGTCTTGAACCTATTGTGTACTCTACACCAAAACTTGCATTTTGAGTTATATCACCACCAAAGTACACACTTATCGCAATCATTTCCGTTAATCTACAATGCATTATTTTTTCATCAATTTTATACTAAAATTACTTGAATTTTTGACAAAATTACTAATTATTAAACAGTGATATTACAAATTAGGAAGGAAAAAAATTACCTCAAATGTCACCAACTAAGCCCGACAGATTAGAAGTTTGATATCACCGAAAAACATTATTTGTCCATAATCTAAATTCGAGGACTGGGTAGGGTGAAATGAGTGAGAATACGAAATGAATGAGAAATGAGGTGGAGAGGGTTTTATAATCGCGGAATGCCACGATTTAAATGAGGTGGAGAGGGATGTGAACCTCAATCGGTGTAGATTTGGAAGATGAAAAAATCCTACTTTTTTAATTTTTAATTATTTTTATTAATTAAAAATATTACGGAATATGGCTCAAGCTTCCTATAATTAACTTAAAGCGGATGTAAGTCGTCATATGAATTTTGTTCAAAGTTGAACCTCCCAGATTCGATCTCGAATCACTCGACATGTCAATGATTAGAATTTGAAAAGACAATTTGCATTTCGTCATTTCCTTTAGTAGGTTAGCTGGTTAGGTGGACAACCAGACTTAGGAGAAGGGTTCAAAGAAAATTTCTTTTTTACTTCCATTAATTACTATATCAACGATTAAAACGGGTTCTAACGTTGCTTAGCTTTTTGAACTATTCTAATTGAACCACAACTGCTGTAAACAAAGATTATTATTACCTTCTAGGAAAGCGCATTGACACTAGGTAATGCATACAATAAACCCTCTTGTTAAGATTCCAAATCAAGAGAACTCTTTGGGTTGATTCTTGCATCATAACCAGGTGGGTACTATTTAAAAATATATCGACCAAAAAATAATATAATAATTTAAAAGAAAAAATATTAACTTCAAACATGTTTGTTACAAGATAATACGAGGTTTCATGCTTTGAAATTTTCTCATTATGACTTCATTACTAATTGTATCGAAAATCTCTCATTCGACGTACGTAACGAGAGTATCACTGACCCATTCGTCTCCCATCTGGTTCCGCAATATGTTTTTCACGATATTCATGGCCGAAAATACTCTCTCAACTTTTGCAGTTGCAACTGGTAAGACCAATGTCAAGGTAATCAACAAGAAAATTCCCAAATTCTTTTGTTAAACTTTTCAAATCCCCAAATTCTAGATTTTTCCTCTTTTGTTAAACTTTTCAAATCCCCAAATTCTAGATTGGATCAGACATCACGACATACGTCTCCAATTGACTCTCAAGAACAATGAGATGAAAATTAGAAAATTCTTTGAGATAAAATTTGGTCATTTGAAACAATCTTGTCTTGTCAAACTGAGAGAGTATTTTTAGGACTTAAACATGATACACACATCAGTAATTTTGTGCTCCCCTTTGTGAAACGGTTGTTCAACTCCTTAAGTGGCATATCAATTACTGTGTGGAATATTTCAACACGATAATTATGCACATTCGAAGAAGAAAAAATCTACTCTTCGTCGAGAACGCTCTCGAGGCCAATACAATTCAAACATTATAGAAGCCATATATAATATCATGTGTTCATGCATAACTGAGTAGTTTGCTCTAATATAGAATCACATTCATCTTCTCTCATTTCTTGTAGACTTTGTTTTGACACTGCAACAAAATCCAAGACATTAATAATGTCTTGGTCTTTTCTTTGTAATGTCATTGACAAATCGTTAGTCAGTCCTAAGATATTTCTCATCAAGTGTAAACAAAAGACAAATTCAAAGTCTTGCAAGTTGTTGAGTAGAATGATTGCTTTTCTTTTTTCCCAGAATTTGAAGTTTCTTAGATAATCTCAAGTACATGAGACTCAATTTTGAGTCTTAACAATAGAGCCAAACATGAGACTCAAATTTATCAAAGCACCGTAATGAGAACCCCAACGTGTATCACCTGACCTTTTGAGTGTAGTCTCTTTATGCAATCATCTCTCACTTTCAATCTCTCCATTTCAAGTGCTTCTGCAATTTAATCTGATTGTTTTCAACGAAGTATATCAAGTCTTTTGCATGACACTCCAATAACATTTGACAGACTTGAAACCACATGAAAAACAAGTCTACTTGGCCATGATTTTGAGCAACAACTACCAAGGCCAACTTTAATATTTGATGTGTAACGCAATGGATGTAATACAATGTTTCATTGTCTTTAAGGATTATGCTCTTCAGTCCATTGAACTCTCCCCTCACTTACTTGCTTCATCATATCCTTGACCTTGTAATTTTGCAATACTCAAGTCATGCTTAGAAAGTGTTCTCTCGATTGCTTCCTTTAGAGATTTAGCATTAATCTCACGAACATGAACAACAACAATTAAACGTTCAACAAGTTTGTCATTTTTATCCACAAACCTTAGCACTATAGTCATTTGCTCCTTTATCGATGAATCACGTGACTCATCAATTAAAATAAAATAAAAAGAACTACCCAATTCAGAAATTATTGCACTAGTTGTTTCACTTCCCGCAGCACTAATGATATCTTTCTAAATTTTAAGTGAAACTAATTTAAAATTTTCTGGAGTATTTTTCATAACCATTTTGATGTCTTCACTAATATCAGTAAATGTCTTTAACAACTCTAGAAAATTTACTTTATTGCATGAGTCTTCGATTTCGTCGTGACCACGAAAAACCAATCACTTTCTTAAAAGATAATGAATGACTATCACAGTGGAATTAAGATGAACTTTATAGCCTGTGTGTTTGATCTGTTTGCTTATCCAACATTTGCCAGATGTGTCTCTTCTCGTTCGTCAAGCTTTCACACTTGATTCTGGCATGATTTTATTGGCACTACCGGGCCTTCCAACATGGGAATTTAGACATTTCTTATCTTTCCAATAACTAAATCCTATCGAAACAAATGCTTTCTCCGTCCTAGAAAAGCTGAACAAATAACCATAAAGACAGAAAGCGACATATTTTGTGACACTATATTCCAACCAATCATTAAATCCAATGAACCATTTAGTGTTGAACCGTCACATTTTGGCACTACTCTTGGTTTGTGGGAAGTCATACTTAGTATCAGAAGGGTGGGAAAGTCCTCTTAAGTAATATTTTCTATGAATTTCATTATGCAAAGTATGATGAAGTTCAGAAATTTTCTTTATTTCTCATGGATCTGATACTAATTCAGCTAAATTTATTTCAACTCGACTCTGTTTTTTTGGTAGTTGTACTTCTTTGGTTTTCTTTATCAAAAGCGTATCCATTCCTGAGAATCAAAAACAAAAATTGAATGAAGTTTCTAACCTATGAAAAAATACAAAATTCCTTAATTAGTTAATCCACAAATATAATAACAAATCATAAGTAAACAAATAGACATAAGTTTATTTTTCCAGTATTAATTCAAGTAAACAGGAATAGGAACGCGACCAATATTGGATATGTGGAAGTGGAATACAATTTTTTTCCCAAAAAGGTAAAAAAAGCCAACTTCCGTGCAATTCGATGCCAATTCAAACAACAGAAGCCAATAACTCCACTGAAAATAAATTCAAGATTTACAGTTTCACCTAAATCATGATTTACAATTCAAGATGCCGCAAGATCAAGATTTCAACAATTTCAGCTAAATCATGATTTGCACAAATTTACAATCTTCCAAATTTACAACAAATCCTGAATGGAACGAAATCGTACCGAGAAGAGGAGAATCGAATTTGGGATTCTTGACGGCGGAGACGATCACGTCTTCTGGACGAGAGAGGAGAGGAGAGGAGAGGAGAGGAAGCGATCGCGTCTTCTGGACGAGAGAGGAGAGGAAGGAAGCGATCAAACGCAAACGGCTGATGGGGAGGCGGTCGGGGGAGGAGGCGAGACGGAGGCTCGGTGGAGGAGGGGGCGACGCCGCGACGTGGAACTGTGGTCTGTGATAGAATGGTGGGTTTGAAGTTGGAGTGGAGAGGTGATGATTTACGGATTTTGGGTGGGGTGGAATTCAGGGGAAAAGATTAATTTTTTGTATAAAAAAATTAAGGTAATAATATGTAATGTAAACGTAGTCTGTACTTTTTGACTTTGTATAATACATTCCAGAATAATTTCATATCGGAAATCACTAATTGTTTGATGTGGTTTATAACTTTTTAGCTCTTTACTCAATCTATGGGTTGATCACACACTCATAAATCATTTAGTTGACAGCGTGGGCACACGTCGATTTTGCTTAATATCCTGCATTACTATCAATTTTCTGGCGTGGACACTCGCCCGCATGCCCACACCTGGGTCCGCTCGTAATCATAACCATTCTGTATATTAATTACAATAAGGGAGTATACTTCATAATCTTTTATTTACTTAGACAATCATGTGACCTTTTGTTTTATAATATTTGTCGTCCATGTTAAGAAATATTATAACTTGAGAGGATAAGAAACATAAGAATTTATTTGAAGAAAAGAATGACAACATACAGAAATTGTGAACCTCATTATGTACGTAGTAGCGAAGAAACAAGAGACATGATGACACATGGTCACAAGCCCACAATGACGTGCATCTCAAAGGGCATAGATGAAGATTTTGAGAAAAATCAAGAGAATTATTCACATAATTAAAACCTTACATATGTTCACTATATATATATATATATATATATATAACACCCCAAAAGTTTAGTCATACGTTGTCTAACATGAAAATATTAGTGTGTGATATAGTGAAATGAGTCCACTACTACACTACTTACCAACTTAAGTTTTGTGACAATAAGTAGGTGTTGTGGGTCAGTGAGTTTATGGGTGACGGACCGGGACTCAAGTTCGGTACGGACTCGGAGTCGGAACGTAACAGAATGATAGCAGAGTCTGAACCAGCTGGAATTGTGGGAACTAAGTACTACACCAAGAGGGTAAGAGTTACCTCTAGAATCTCACAACGCATGTTGACTGATTGACTTGACCCTGACGAGGATGTCTGGTGTTCAAGTGTGGTAAGTTGTAGCACCCTAAAAATTTAGTCTCATATTGCCTAACATGAAAATGTTAGTGTGGGATATAGTGACATGAGTCAACTACTACACAACTTATCAATTTAAGTTTTATAACAATAAGTAGATATCATGGGTCAATGAGCTTGTGAGTGTCAGATCGGGACCTAAGTTTGTTGCGGGCTCGGGAACTTGTCGATAGAATATATGTTGTAGATGTTAAGACTTAAGAGTTTCAAGAATCATGTCTTACAAGTTACAACATTCAAGCTAGTAGATAGGTTATTGTCATTTGTTATCTCAACTTTTTAAAATAATAAAACGCTTGTTTTATTCAACTTCACACCAAGGTTTTCAGAACCAAATTGGACGTCGAACCGGCAACATCAAAGGTTCAGAGGTTCGACCGGGGTCGGACCGGAATCGAACTGGTTGAACCGCAGCATGACGTCATAAATATATATTATAGATATAATAATAATATTTAATTATTTATTAAGCAAAAATATATTCAAAACATATTCAATATTAACATTTTTAGGGTTTGGGTATAGATTTGGGTTTTATTTTTTTGGATACGTAGTAATCTGAATCACTAAATACATAATCGGGTACCGATATATATAAAAAAACAAAAAAACAGATTTTTTTGTTGAACCGGCGGTTCAACCACCGGTTCAACCCGGTTGATCAGCCATGTTCATGCCAGAAACGGTTTTAGACAGTGAATCGGACCGGACAGGCCTCCGGTTCACGGTTCAACCGGTTGAACCGGCCGGTCCGGTCCAGTTTTAAGAACACTGCTTCACACGTTAAACCTCAGATTAATATTTGTGTATGACTAGGTTTTGACTATGTTTTTGGGTCAAAGAAGAGCAACAGCGAATAAAAAACGAAAGGTATATTGGTAATTACAACTCCAAGCATTAAAGTTCATATTATATGTCGGCTTATACAACTTGGAAGCATTCGAAAAATTGTATCTGCAGTCGAAGTGGGAATATCTACTATCGCAAAGGTATTGTATGATGTAGCTGTCCAACCTATCACCGTCATTGTAGATTCACAAAAGTTTGTACTATTATGTTAAAAAACTGCTCTTTTATTATTTATCCAAGATATATGTCAAACATCACCTCTTTGATATCATACAAGAATGTGTTTCCGTTTCAAACTATAATTTGACGATTTTTGATTGCCCACATGTAATTGATAGTCATTGTAATCATGAGACATGAAATCGACAACATATGCAAGTGAGCGGAGTAGGAAATCCGAGTGTTACATCCTAACCCTTGATTAATGGGTTTATTGTGTTTAGGTGGAGGATTAGGGGAGGAGGAGATGGAGGGCTGAGATGGATGGGAGGAGTTGTGATGGATGGTGGAGATTGAAGGAGGAGAGGTATAAGGTTTGGTTGGATTCTCTCTCTCCCTCACTCGTTTTCTCTCTCTCTCTCTCACGCGTGTCTCTCTCTCTCTCTCTCTCTCTCTCTCTCGATCCTTCACATCCAGCTGAGAAGGAGCTCGAGGCTCGCCGGATCGTGTGGTTCGAGGCTCGTCGGATCGTGTGGCCGGAGGAAGGTGATCGTGTTCGAGGAGTTCGTCGGTGGAGAAGAGATTTGCGAGGAAGCGCTCGCCGGGATTCTTCAAAGGCTTCTTCAAGCCTTAAGGTATGCCAAGCTTTAGTGTAGACCTCCTTTTAGCCTTTGCGAGGGTTGGTGTGGCCGACGGTAGGCCGGAAGGCTCGTCGAGAACCTTGCAGCAGCTTTTCTGCTCTGCAACGGTCGACCGGCGGGATGGCGCGGTCGACCGGTCGTAGTGTAATTCGGGCTAAAAACCCTTGCACCGGTCGAACGATACTCTTCGAGTGGTCGACCGGTGGTACGTTTTTCCAGGGGAAAAAAGGCTCTGGGTGTTTTCGATCGAACGGGTCCCCTTTGCCGCTCGACCGAAAAGCACTGTTGTATGTCGGTTCGGGGCGTTGACCATCTAAACGGTCGACCGCTCGTTGACTTCGTCCGACCGACGTTTAAGTTAACTTATTGGCCGGTCGACCGGGAGTGTGGTTTCGGTCGACCGGGAGTGTGGTTTCGGTCGACCGTGTAGTGCGGTTTTGTTGGGGGATTTCCCTGGTTGTTTTCGGTCGACCGTGATCTGAGGGTCGTTCGACCGTTGGTGCTTTTTGAGCGAGAGAGGATTTTTCCCTGTTGGATTTCGGTCGACCGTGATTTGAGAGTCGTTCGACCGGTTGGACGTTATTTCGGTTTTTCCGAGGAATAGTTGTGGTGTTCGGTCGACCGTTGGGTTCTTTCGTTCGACCGTGTGGGCACTGTTTTGCATATGGATGCTTGTGCCGTGTGTTGTTGGATCCGTCTCGAGGGCAACGGGTCTCCGGCCTTTTTGGGGCGACGGTACAGACATTGCCGGCCTGAGAGGAGGGTCGTGTTGTGGCTCTGAGGAGCGCGTGCCGTGTGTGCACGTTGTGGTTGTGGCTCTGAGGAGCGGTGCCGTGTGTGCACGTTGTTGTTGTGGCTCTGAGGATCGGGTGCCGTGTGTGCACGTTGTTGTTGTGGCTCTGAGGAGCGGTGCCGTGTGTGCACGTTGTTGTTGTGGCTCTGAGGAGCGGGTGCCTTGTGTGCACGTGTGATTGGGGGTTGGGGTGAGAGGACCCTTGAGACCCGAGGCTGATGTGTTCCGGCGGTGCCTGGTGTGCACGGGAGATTGTTATGTTTTATTGCATTTCATTTCATGTTTCATTACGCATATTATGTTCATATTTTAGGGGTTTGGCATACGGGGTTTCCCACGAGAAACTCAGGCATATTCATGTTTTATGTCAGGTCGTACGCGTCAGTAGGAGGTGGTGACTACGGACAAGAGCACCCAGACCAGATCCTGTCTCTTTTGGTTCTTCGAGGTGGATGATTTTCCTTATACATGTGTTGTATATCTTTTGTGTTGGGTTGTAATCTTCCTTGACTCTTGTATTGTACAGTTTCCATATTATATATATATGTACTTGTGGTTTGGTGACGACCCCTGTGTTAATTCTTTATCTGTTTAATGTTTTAAATTTTCCGCTGTTTCGGGGCGTTACAATTTGGTATCAGAGCTTTCGGTCCCGGTGTGCTTGTCCAATGAAACCACCTTAGAGGTCTTGCATTAGTTTTCATTCATCATACATTCATTCATAATCATTAATTCATTGTCGTTTCCTGTCCTCTTGTGTAGATGGCTCCGAGACGTGTGAGGTCACCTTCGCGTTATAGGGGCGCCAGTGAGGAGACTGGTAGGGAGGACAGAGAGGAGGAGGAGAGGAGGACCCTTCAGGGGACTCTTGGTAGGCTGGGCGAGTTTCTTGAGCGCCAGTGTGAGCAGGCCGAGCAGGTAGGGGCAGGGGCAGTGCTGGATCGGTTTATGCGACAGCACCCTCCTTCCTTTGACGGCAGTGGTGAGCCGGAGGCAACTGAGGATTGGGTCTTCAAGATTCGGAAGATCTTCAGAGCGATTGGGTGTCCTTCTGAGAGGCAGGTGGATCTGGCCACCTATGTGTTGGACGATGAGGCGGCCAACTGGTGGAGGTCTACGTCGGCTGTTGTGTTTGAGGACAGCGAGGAGGTGGGCTGGGAGGAATTCCTCGCGGAGTTCAACCAGCAGTATTTCCCCCAGCATGCGCGGGATAGGAAGAATGAGGAGTTCCTAGCACTTGAGCAGCGAGAGATGACGCTGACGGCCTATATTAGCAGGGTTCACGCCCTGGAGCGTTACTGCCCGGATACTTATGTGACACCGGAGCAGAGAGCTCGGAAGTTTATCCGAGGGTTGAGGCCACAGTTCAGGTCACGCATGACCACGAGTATGCCGCAGACTTTAGCTGATGCAGTGAAGTTTGCGACGATTATGGAGCAGGACTACCACGAGACGGTAGAGGCCAGGAAGGTGCAGACGAAGGCCAGTGTGCGACCTGGAGATCAGATTTCGGGAAATCCGGGCAAGAGACCCCGGATTGATAGTGGTGGATCACAGCAGTCGGGGCAGTGCAGGCAGTGTGGTAGAGTCCACCCCGGGCGCGGGTGTGGGGCTCGATCAGGCGCATGCCATGGTTGTGGCCAGATGGGTCACTTCGTTCGTTCCTGCCCGAGTAGGCCAGGTGGACCTAGTGGACGACCGGGTTCCTCCTCGGCTAGCGGAGCTGGACCGAGTCGACCAGTTGCACCCTCCCATCAGGGGAAGAGCGTGGGACGTGTCTTCACCATTCAGGCGGAGGAGGCTAGAGACGTCAGCGCTGTGGTGGAAGGTACGCTTTTTGTTGATGGTTTGATTGCTAGAGTGCTTTTCGACTGCGGGGCCACACACTCGTTCATCTCTGAGCAGTTTGCGAGCGTGTTAGGCCGTACCCCTGCGATGTTGACTGCCACGTTGGAAGTCAGCACACCCTTGGGTTTGGTGGGCATTGTGGGGAGCTTCCTCCCCGGCGCCACGGTTGCTTCGGGAGACCAGGAGTTCCCGGCAGACCTGGTCTTATTACCGATGGTAGACTTCGATGTCATACTTGGGATGGATTGGCTGTCCCAGTACGATGTTCGAGTCTTGTGCCGAGAGAAGAAGATTCTGATCTCGAGGAAAGGTCTTCCTGATTTGTTTATCAGAGGGACTAAGAGTGGAGATGGTCGGATTTTTGTTTCGGCAGTGAAGGCTCAGAGGATGATTCACCAGGGTTGTAGAGCGTTCTTAGCGACGCTTGTGGTACCAGATTTGGAGGTGAAGAAGTTGGAAGATATCGAGGTTGTTCAGGATTTTCCTGAGGTATTTTCAGATGAGATCATCGGATTACCGCCTCACAGAGAGATCGAGTTTGGTATCGATCTGGTAGCAGAGACTACACCACAGTCGAAGGCTCCGTATAGGATGGTGCCTGCGGAGTTAGCTGAGCTGAAGAAGCAGTTGCAGGATCTGCTAGATTCAGGTTTGATCAGGCCCAGTGTTTCACCCTGGGGAGCTCCAGTGCTCTTTGTGAAGAAGAGGGATGGCTCGCTGAGGATGTGTATTGATTATTGGATGTTGAATAAGGTTACCAATAGGAATCAGTATCCTTTACCCAGGATCGAGGATCTTTCGATCAGTTGCAGTCAGCGAGGGTCTTTTCGAAGATCGATCTGCGATCCGGTTACCATCAGTTGAGGATTCGGGATGCAGATGTCCAGAAGACAGCGTTCAGGACGAGGTATGGGCATTATGAGTTTTTGGTGATGTCGTTTGGACTGACGAATGCACCAGCAGCGTTTATGGATTTGATGAATCAGACTTTTCAGCCGTATCTCGACAGGTTTGTGATTGTCTTCGTGGATGATATACTGGTATACTCACCAGACAGAGAGCAGCATCGGGAGCACCTGAGGATTGTACTTAGCATTCTGAGAGATCAACAGCTCTATGCTAAGTACAAGAAGTGTGATTTCTGGCTAGATCGGGTGGCCTTTCTGGGACATGTAGTGTCAGCAGATGGGATTTCTGTGGATCCAGAGAAGGTCGAGGTTGTGACTCAGTGGAGAGCTCCGACCAGTGTGTCTGAGATCAGGAGTTTTGTGGGTTTAGCAGGTTATTATCGTCGGTTCATTCAGGACTTTTCCAGACTTGCTTCCCCACTGACGGCTTTGACACAGAAGGGTGTCAAGTTCGTTTGGTCCCAGAAGTGCGAGGACAGTTTCCAGGAGCTGAAGAGGCGACTGACTACAGCACCGATTTTGACGTTACCGAGTGGTAGCGGAGGCTATGTGATTTACAGTGACACTTCTGGCATCGGTCTGGGTTGCGTGTTGATGCAGCACGGGAAAGTGGTCGCTTATGCTTCGAGGCAGTTGAAGGTTCATGAGAAGAATTATCCGACTCATGATTTGGAGTTGGCAGCGGTGGTTCACGGGCTGAAGACCTGGAGGCATTACTTATATGGAGAGCAGTTTGAGGTTTTCACAGATCACCAGAGTTTGAAGTATCGCTTCTCGCAGAAAGAGTTGAATATGAGGCAGCGCAGATGGCTAGAGTTCATAAAGGATTATGACTTCACCATTTCGTATCATCCGGGGAAGGCGAATTCTGTCGCGGATGCCTTGAGTAGGAAGGTAGAGTTATCAGCTGTCAGCTTGTGCATTCAGGAGTAGAGGTTGCTTGAGGCCTTCACGGAGTGGAGACTTTTTACGGAGGGCTCTGAGGGGGCAGTGATTGCGGGACTTCGAGTGGAGCCGCAGACAGTTTCGGGAGTTGTTCAGGCTCAGAGAGCAGATGATGAGCTGGTCAGTCTGATGCAGTTAGCTGCTAAGGACGGATCAGATTTCAGTGTCGGAGTCGATGGAGGCTTGAGGTTCAGAGGTCGGATCTGGGTACCGAGAGCAGGTGATCTGAGGGATACTATCATGGAGGAGGCACATAGAGCCAGATATTCTATTCACCCGGGGAGTACCAAGATGTATAAAGATTTACAGCGGAGTTTCTGGTGGAGGGGGATGAAGCAAGACGTAGCAGACTTCGTGTCCAGGTGCTTGGTTTGTCAGCAGGTGAGGATTGAGCACCAGCGGCCAGCGGGGCAGCTGCAGGGTATAGATCTGCCAGAATGGAAGTGGGAGCACGTGACTATGGATTTCGTCACCAGGTTGCCAAAGACGAGGAGATCTCACGACGCGATTTGGGTCATAGTTGATCGACTGACCAAGTCGGCGCATTTTCTGGCGATCAGGACCACCTTACCCTTGGAGGGTTTGGTGAAGCTGTACATCGAGGAGATAGACTGGTTACATGGTGTACCTGTGAGTATTATCTCTGATCGAGATCCGAGGTTTACCTCCAGATTTTGGGGCAGTCTGCAGAAGGCTTTGGGGACTCAGTTGAAGTTCAGCACAGCTTTTCATCCACAGACGGACGGGCAGTCAGAGAGGACTATCCATACGCTAGAGGATATGCTGAGAGCGTGTACTCTGGATTGGGCAGGATTTTGGGATGAACACTTGTCGTTGATCGAGTTCGCCTACAACAACAACTACCATTCGAGCATTGGGATGGCACCGTACGAGGCTCTGTATGGTCGGCCTTGTAGATCGCCGGTATGCTGGAGTGAGATAGGCGAGAGGCAGTTGGTTGGACCAGAGATCTCTCAGATGTATGCTGAGAATGTTGGTGTGATCAGACAGAGGTTAGCGACGGCTCAGAGCAGACAGAAGAGTTACGCAGATAGGCGTAGACGAGAGTTGAGATTTGAGGTGGGCGATCACGTTTTCTTGAGGATTTCACCAGCTCGTGGAGTGATGAGATTCGGGAAGAAAGGTAAACTCAGTCCGAGGTACGTCGGACCGTTTGAGATTCTTGATCGTGTCAGAGAGGTTGCCTACCGTATTGCTTTGCCGCCGCAGCTTTCGGGTATTCACAACATTTTCCATGTTTCTATGTTGAGGAAATACGTTGCCGATCCGTCGCATGTGATTGAGATCTGTGTTCCGGAGATCAGTCAGGATTTATCTCTCGAGGAGAGGCCCGTGGAGATTGTAGACCGGATGGAGCACCAGCTCAGGAGGAGAACCATTCCGATGGTGAAGGTCAGGTGGCAGCACCATAGCGAGCGTGAAGCCACTTGGGAGGTCGAGGATGAGGTCCGGAAGAAGTATCCGGAATTGTTCGGTGAGAATTGGTTCTAATTTCGAGGACGAAATTCTTTAAGGAGGGTGGATTGTTACATCCTAACCCTTGATTAATGGGTTTATTGTGTTTAGGTGGAGGATTAGGGGAGGAGGAGATGGAGGGCTGAGATGGATGGGAGGAGTTGTGATGGATGGTGGAGATTGAAGGAGGAGAGGTATAAGGTTTGGTTGGATTCTCTCTCTCCCTCACTCGTTTTCTCTCTCTCTCTCTCACGCGTGTGTCTCTCTCTCTCTCTCGATCCTTCACATCCAGCTGAGAAGGAGCTCGAGGCTCGCCGGATCGTGTGGTTCGAGGCTCGTCGGATCGTGTGGCCGGAGGAAGGTGATCGTGTTCGAGGAGTTCGTCGGTGGAGAAGAGATTTGCGAGGAAGCGCTCGCCGGGATTCTTCAAAGGCTTCTTCAAGCCTTAAGGTATGTCAAGCTTTAGTGTAGACCTCCTTTTAGCCTTTGCGAGGGTTGGTGTGGCCGACGGTAGGCCGGAAGGCTCGTCGAGAACCTTGCAGCAGCTTTTCTGCTCTGCAACGGTCGACCGGCGGGATGGCGCGGTCGACCGGTCGTAGTGTAATTCGGGCTAAAACCCTTGCACCGGTCGAACGATACTCTTCGAGTGGTCGACCGGTGGTACGTTTTTTCCAGGGGAAAAAAGGCTCTGGGTGTTTTCGGTCGAACGGGTCCCCTTTGCCGCTCGACCGAAAAGCACTGTTGTAGGTCGGTTGGGGGCGTTGACCATCTAAACGGTCGACCGCTCGTTGACTTCGTCCGACCGACGTTTAAGTTAACTTATTGGCCGGTCGACCGGGAGTGTGGTTTCGGTCGACCGTGTAGTGCGGTTTTGTTGGGGGATTTCCCTGGTTGTTTTCGGTCGACCGTGATCTGAGGGTCGTTCGACCGTTGGTGCTTTTTGAGCGAGAGAGGATTTTTCCCTGTTGGATTTCGGTCGACCGTGATTTGAGAGTCGTTCGACCGGTTGGACGTTATTTCGGTTTTTCTGAGGAATAGTTGTGGTGTTCGGTCGACCGTTGGGTTCTTCCGTTCGACCGTGTGGACATTGTTTTGCATATGGATGCTTGTGCCGTGTGTTGTTGGATCCGTCTCGAGGGCAACGGGTCTCCGGCCTTTTTGGGGCGACGATACAGACATTGCCGGCCTGAGAGGAGGGTCGTGTTGTGGCTCTGAGGAGCGGGTGCCGTGTGTGCACGTTGTGGTTGTGGCTCTGAGGAGCGGTGCCGTGTGTGCACGTTGTGGTTGTGGCTCTGAGGAGCGGTGCCGTGTGTGCACGTTGTTGTTGTGGCTCTGAGGAGCGGGTGCCGTGTGTGCACGTTGTTGTTGTGGCTCTGAGGAGCGGTGCCATGTGTGCACGTTGTTGTTGTGGCTCTGAGGAGCGAGTGCCTTGTGTGCACGTGTGATTGGGGGTTGGGGTGAGAGGACCCTTGAGACCCGAGGCCGATGTGTTCCGGCGGTGCCTGGTGTGCACGGGAGATTGTTATGTTTTATTGCATTTCATTTCATGTTTCATTACGCATATTATGTTCATATTTTAGGGGTTTGGCATACGGGGTTTCCCACGGGAAACTCAGGCATATTCATGTTTTATGTCAGGTCGTACGCGTCAGTAGGAGGTGGTGACTACGGACAGGAGCACCCAGACCAGATCCTGTCTCTTTTGGTTCTTCGAGGTGGATGATTTTCCCTTGTACATGTGTTGTATATCTTTTGTGTTGGGTTGTAATCATCCTTGACTCTTGTATTGTACAGTTTCCATATTATATATATATATGTACTTGTGGTTTGGTGACGACCCCTGTGTTAATTCTTTATCTGTTTAAAGTTTTAAATTTTCCGCTGTTTCGGGACGTTACACCGAGTGCTATGATTAATTACTCATTAGTCATCTAATTTGAATTTCATTTCCAATGGAAGAATGGAATATTTACATTCATGAGGATGTCTTGGAAGGATCTTAATCATCGTCCATGATTTAGATATGCGATTCACTTGTTTTGTATTAGGGATGGATTACAGATCTATACGATGTTAGAAAGATAATAATAAATATATCTAAATCAAGAAGTTTATGGCGTCGTACCCTAATTAAATGGCTATATGACTTACATAGTCTTGCCTTAGAGTTCAATAATTTCTCATATAAGGAATATATGTGAACGATGCAATCAGCAAGTTTCTAAGTCCTTACAGCATAGAAGCATTTGAATTAAGTGTGTTCTTTTGGTTTGTTAGTACTTTGCACTTTTGACATTTAAAGTGTAGTAGTTACCTTTCATCACCGTAGGCATACATCCTCGACATTTAATCTTTTCGATTAGGTTTTGTTCATTATCCTGCAGTAGGTTCAAATTCTGACCAAAGGAATAACCAAAATGTTATCGACTCGAAAATCCAAAGTACCCCCACCTTCTCTCGTTTAATCCCCAATACCCACCGAAGTTTCCGTTACCGTGCGTCGTCTTTGTTCACGGAGGAATTTCCTGACCCACACGTTCTCCTCCGGCCTGATCCCCACCTCCGCTGAAGGAAGAATTTCTCGATCCCCAATAGTTCTCAGTGCGTGCTAAGCAATAGATTTCAAGGTTGATTTTTTATATATTGTGATATCCAGTTGAATGCATTACATTTTTCCCCAATTAGCGTGATTATTTTTAACGGTGCCCACCTGAAGTGCATAATCTTTTCATTTCAGCATTCATTGAAGTCTTGCCTTCAATCTCAAAATTTCTAACTGATCAGATATATTCCAGAAATTTGTGCACATGAACATTTATTATTAAATAAATGGCACTTGCTTGTGGCTATAACAATCACGTAGAGCTAATATATTGACAAAATAATTGTTCAGGGGTATTTGCAGAAGTGGGCCAAGAAATCTACGAAGAAGCAAATGCACTTACGAAACACGTCGGCTTTCTCATGGACTTCTTGTCAAGTAAATGTCAGATCTGAAAAAAACTAAGCAAATGTTATTAATTGGGCTTTTGAGCAAAAGATGAGGTAAAAAACCTAATACCAAACGCATCCTACATTGAAGGAAAGAGTGACAACATACAGAAATTGTGAACCTCGAGGAGTGAATAAACAAGAGACATAACGACACAAGCCCACAATGACATGCATATTAAAGGGCATAGATGAAGATTTAGAGAAAAATCGAGGGAATTATTGACATGATTAAAACCTTACATCTGTCCATTCTATATATGTTGTAGATGTTAAGAGTTTTAAGAATCATGTCTTACAAGTTACAACATTCAAGCTAGTAGATAGGTTATTGCTATTTGTTCTCAACCTTTTAAAATAATAAAATGCTCGTTTTATTCAACTTCACACGTTAAACCTTATATTAATATTTATCTATGACTAGGTTTTGACTAGGTTTTTGGGGTCAAAGAACAGCGACAGCGAATAAGAAACGAAAGGTCATTTGGTAATTACAACTCCAAGCATTAAAGTTCAAATTATATGTCGGCCTGCTTATAATACGACTTGGAATTTGGAAGCATTCAAAAAATTGTATCCGCCGTCGAAGTGGAAATATGTATTACCGCAAAGGGGTTGTATGATGTAGCTGTCCAAACTATCACCGTCATGGTAGAATCACAAAGTTTGTATTATTATGTTAAAAAACTGCTTTTTTATCCAAGATATATGTGATATGTCGAACATCACCTCTTCGATATCATACAAGAATGTGTTTCCGTTTCAAACTTTAATTTGACAGTTTTTGATTGTCCACATGTAATTGATAGCCATTGCAATCATGAGACATGAAATCAACAACACAAGTGTGCGGAGCAGTAAGTCCGAGTGCTATGATTAATTACTTATTAGTCATCTAATTTGAATTTCATTTCCATTGCAAGAAGGGAATATTTACATTCCTGAGGATGTCTTGGTAGGATGTTAATCATCGCCCATGATTTAGATATGCGATTCACTTGTTTTATATAGGGATGGATTACAGTTCTATACGATGTTCGAAAGATAAAACTAAATATTTCTAAATCAAGAAGTTTAGTGTGCACCCTAATTAAATGGCTATATGACTTACATAGTCTTGCCTTAGAGTTCAATAATTTCTCGTATAAGGAATATATGTGAACGGTGCAATTAGCAAGTTTCTAAATCCTTACAACATAGAAGCATTTAAATTAAGTGTGTTCATTCATTTGTTAATATTTTGCACTTTCGACTTTTAAAGTGTAGTAGTTACCTTTCATCACCCCCGCGTAGGGCGTACATCATTCTTCATTTAACTTTTTCGGTTAGGTTTTGTTCATTATCCTCCACTAAGTTCAAATTCCGACCCAAGGAATAACCAAAATGTCATCGACTTGAAAATCCAAAGTTAAATCAATTTAAAAAACAAAAATAATCCCACAAACTATCTTACATATTCTTAACTTTAAAATTTTTTTGATGGTTTTTATATTTGATGTTATTTAGTCATTTTCTGAATCGGAATTTTAACTTAGTGGTAAAGTGTCAACAAGTGAAAGATGAAAGAAACTAGTAATAAGTAATAAGTACTAATTAACTACTATGTTTTTAAGATCTAAAATGCGAAATACTATCGACTGAACGGATAGATGACAAATTACACTGAACCTTTAAATAAAAATTAGCATCTTTTATCTCGATCTAACTGAAAGTTCTAAAGTGCAGCAATTTGATGAAGCGATACCTGTAATATCCTGAATTTTTTAGTTGAGGTAATAATCAAATATCTTAATGGACTAATTAAGATTGTTGGATGATTGTGTGGTTTTAGGAGAAGATGGAATTTTGAGAAGAATATAGAGAAGAAAAAGATGGAGATTTTGAGGCAAGTACTAATTCGTTATTATTCAGTTCATATCATATCTGTCTCTCTTGATATTCGTAGTTGCATGAATGTTGAGCATTGATGTTGATTTTATGGATATGCATATGATTGCATGGTGGTGTTTCGGTCGACATGTCCTGTGGCTGTGTGTATGTTTCTGGCAGAGCAACTTAGGAAAGAGCTGCCTAACGGACAGCGTGGAACCACCCGAGAGAGGAAAGGGCTGTCTGTCGTTAGTGTGGAGCTACCAGGTGTGCGTCTAACAAATTGATAGATTTCAGAAGCACAGGATGTGGTCAAATCTGAATGGGGGTTTCAGATTGTTATGCATGCATTTTATTTGTGATGCATGTCTCTTGATTGTGCTCATTGACTGAATGTCATATTCTGTATTATTTTCCACATGATTATGATTCTGATTGATTGACGGTTGGAACTTGCGGGCTGTCGAGCTCACAATTTGTTGATTATATTTTTCGGATTATTATGGACTTATCAGATGGATTTAAATATCAGAGTGGGCAGTGGTCAGGTTCGTGGATCGTATCTTAACGCACCGGGTTCGGACGGGTGAGCAGTTGTCCGGGATCGAGGCGTTACAATGTCACTTATCAGTTATCTCACCTGAAAGTAACTTTTAAAACAAAAGAAGACCCAACAAAAGAATCGTAAACACCAAAGCTTATAGTGTTTTTGAAATTAGGTAAATAACACCAAAGCTTATAGTTGAAGCTTTGAAGAACACTACCATCCAAAGTTGGTCTAGGATATAGGAGACTAGTAGTCTAAAGACACTACATCAAACTATATATTATTTCCACATTGACCAAAACAAGATAGCAGTAAAGAACAAGATAGGCAGATGCATTGCTCAATTCTCATGTGATCTTGTGACAAATCCATCATCTCAATTGGTTTAAGGATTGGTTAGGTGGGATGAAGATCCGACTTTGAGTCTCAGTCCCTTATAAATAACCCATAGTCAGTGACGATTAACAACTCACTTAATAATTGAAATTAACCTTATTAATTATTATATATGAAAAATGAATGCATTTGCATGCATGTGGTAGTAGATGCCTGCACATGTGAAAGCAACATCCATGCATGCACAAAGCAGAAAAAACTGACCAAATGCATGTATTACTGCTGCCACATTTTCTTTCCCAACTTGGCTGCTTGCTTGCTTGATTATCTTCTTGTGCTTGGCTTCTTCTCAAACATGGAATACTTGTGGGAAATGGATGCTGACAGGAATCTATGTAAAGGGAAGGACACCGGAGTTGCTGTGGTCTGTGGTTTTTTGTTTGTTTTTTGTTTCAGTTCTGTTGGTCATGTGGTTGATGCTGTCTTGTCTGGGGAGCTACAGAGCAAGTGTGGATTGCATGAGATTGGGAGATTAAGATTTTTTTTATGAGGGTTGGGAGATTAAGGTGCTTGTAAAATGATGTTCTTCCAGAAGCTTCTTTACTATAGGATGTCTAGCTGAAATTTAATTGGGGCATTTGCTTAGGTGCACCTGAAAATGAATATAATTGTCTTTATACACCCGCATTTTAGGTATTTGCTTGAATGCACTTATATTTGCAGTTTAATTGCTTGCATGCACCTGGTCCGTCTCTGGGTCCCACTTCGTTGATTTTTATATTAGAAAATTTACAAAACATAAACCCTCTAAAATTGAATTGTCCTTAATATTAAATACAAAAACACAAAACAAATATTTCTTTTACAAACACACTATTTCTTCTCTCTCCCTCACTCTCTCTCCTCTCTCATGTTCTTTCTCTCTCTCATCTCTCTTGTTCTCTTTCTCCTCTATCTCTCATGTTTTCTCTCTCCTCTCTCATGTTCTCTCTCACTCTCTCATGTTCTCTCTCTCCTCTCTTATGTTCTCTTTCTCCTCTCTCTCATGTTCTCTCTCTCATGTTCTCTCTTCACACACTCGAATTATCTCTCTCAAATTCTCTCTCTCTCTTTCTCTCTCGAACAAGATAACAAATTATCTTCATTATTATGCACATGATCAACTAAACTTATATTAGAAACAAGTATGATCACTATATTAGACACAAGAGAGAGAGAGAGAGAGAGAGAGAATTCGAGAGAGAGAGGAGAGATAATTCAAGTGTGAGAAGAGAGAGAGAATTCGAGAGAGAGAGAGAGGAGAGAGATAATTCGAGTATGAGAAGAGAGAGAATTCGAGAGAGAGAGAGAGGAGAGAGATAATTTGAGTGTGTGAGAGAGAGAATAAGGGAGAGAGAGAACATAAGAGAGGAGAGAGATAATTCGAGTGTGAGCGAGAGAGAATTTGAGAGAGGAGAGAGATAATTCGAGTGAGAGAAGAGAGAATAGGGGAGAGAGAGAGAGGAGAAAGAAAACATATGAGAGGAGAGAGAACAGGAGAGCGAGCATAGAGAGAGAGGGGGGAGAATAGGAGAGAGGAGAGAGAGTGAGAGAGAACATGAGAGAGATGAGAGTGAGAGGAGTGAGAGAGTGAGAGGAGAGAGAGAGAGAGAGAACAAGAGAGAGAGATGAGAAAGAGAAAAAGAACATGAGAGAGAGAGGAGAGAGAGGGAGAGAGAAATGGTGTGTTTGTAAAAGAAATATTTGTTTTGTGTTTTTGTATTTAATATTAAGGACAATTCAATTTTAGAGGGTGTGTTTTGTAAATTTTCTAATATAAAAATCAACGAAGTGATGCCCAGATACGGATCAGGTGCATGCAAGCAATTAAACTGCAAATATAGGTGCACCCAAGTAAATACCTAAAACGTCGGTATAAAACCAATTATCTCCGTTTTTCAGGTGCACTCAAGCAAATGCCCCGATTTAATTAGTTTCGTAGGATGTGTGGGTCCCACACGAATTTATACGTTGTCATGCTTGTGATGGTATTATTTCTTCAATTGGTTTCAAGCTGTGATTGTCAAACTTTCATTTAAACCATGCTGGGTTGGAATATTTTCAATAAGCGGTGGGTTAATTTTAATTATTATTAAAGGTAGCGTAATTGCATCACTACCATTACGGTTGTTATGAAGATAGGACCAAACTTGCATTTCATTGTTAGTTTTTAAACCAATTGAGATAGACTTTAGCCTTTAGGTGTATGCTGAGTGGGAATGTTAGAAGACCTTCCAAAATTATAAGGATTTTGGTAGGAATCTCATTTTTGAAAGCTATTTGGTAATAGAATAATCTTGGCATAATTCTTGCATGATTATCTCATTCAAACGAAAGAAACAAAAAGGATCGGATTTTCCTTTGATTTCATGGATAATATGGGGTCCACTTCAATATTATATAGTGCCGTGTTAAGAGTTGTGCTAAATTGATGGGTAGACAATAACAAATATTCTTCTAACCCGTCCCATGATAGATGATGTGAAACTTTATTTGACCATTTAGCTCGAGATTCAAGCTCAAATAAACTCTTTTTATATGTCATTAACAAAAGTAATTGCAAATTGTCAGGAAAATCAGGATCGATCCCAAGCAATAACCGTGCTCTACTATTGGCAAATAATTATATATTCGCCTAGTTATTCCGAACTCTTACACTAAACTCAACCAGGCAAGGGACACTAATAGCTAGTTTGCTACTCAATACAAACGCTCATTGATTCTTTGATAAAAGTAGGGAGATGAGTTTGTAAATTACATCTGGTTATGGTCTAGCTAGAACAATAAAATTCATACAAGAGGGAAGGATACAGTCAATTCTTTCACGAAGAAGTGTGACGAATTTGAAACCTACATTTCGTAAGGTTTAGAAGATATCTACCTTTTGCACTCCGTTAATACCAACACCACCAACCAATAGAACTACTTAAATCAAGTTTATTTGCAACATTTTAAGTGCAATAAACTAAACCAATTGTCATCCATATCATTTTTGCATTGAACATACATAACATTCCATACTAAATTTCTACCAAATTTGGCTCAAGTCCGAATTCAAACATTACATAAAGTTAGTATTAAGGGTATTTTTTGGAAACAATGCAAAAAATAAAAAATAATTGTGAATCTATTGAAAAACAACAAATTATCAGTAGAGAATGAGACAGTGTTACGGCAAAAAGGTTTAATAAGAGGAGCATCACATTCTAAAGTTAATGAAAGTTAAGTAAATTGGGTCAATAGTTCAAATAACAATTCATAATTTACCTGTTTTATTATATCTTAGATGGGTAAACATGTGGATCAATCAAAATATAACTGTCACCTACTTTAACAGGCGGATTGACGTATTAAAAATCACAACGGCAAGAACCCAAGACGAGCTAGATTTGAAACCGACCCACTTAGACCATTCTTAACCCTCAACCTCATTTTCTCCCCCAAACCCAATTTTCTCTCTACCACGTCAGTAAAAAACACTGGATGACCAGTGACAATTCTTCTAACTCCAAGTCATCATCTTCATCATCTGATGCCCTAGATGAGGCAATAGACCAAACAACCGACGTAGTTGTGGAGTACCTCTCCTCTTACCTTAATATGCAACCTCCACGTAGGAGGAGGAGACAAATTTCTAACTCGGACAGAGATAGGACAGTTGGTTATAATCGTCTAATTGCAGATTATTTTACTAACAGTCCGGTGTATGGTGATCGTATTTTCAGAAGAAGTTTTCAAATGCGAAAGAATGTTTTCCTTCGAATTGCAAACACGCTCGAAGTTGCCGATATCTTCTTCCAGCAACGAGCAGATGTTGTGGGTTGACTTAGCATATTAAATATCCAAAAATGTATTGCAGCGCTCCGAATGTTAGCATATGGTGTAGCGGCAGACGAGGTGGACGAGTACTTACGTCTCAGCAAAGCAACAACAAGAATGTCTCTCTAAAAACCCTGTGAAGTTTGTTGGCTTTTTGGCCTTAATCTAGGTTTTGATGATTTAATTAACCTAATCTTAATTATGATGATGTAGAGTAGCACACATATTGCATTGCATGTATATTGTATTGTGCTAACCTCTACAGGTGATCAAGACTCAAGAAAGAAGGAAATGAAGTCAAGACATGTAATTAAAGCTAAATCGAAGACATGTAACCTTGATTTATTTTGAGTCTTAGGAACATGTGTAAATTGAGCATACAAGGGTTAAAAACCAATCACATACACACTAGGTTCCTTAGAGAAGTCACACACAAAATTTCACATTATTTGGACTTCATTAGATCACCCAAACCTTAGTCGGAAATCACTTATAAACTTAAACCCAGATTTCCTGTGTGAACCGGTCGACCGAACCAGTTCTCAGTTCGACCGGTTTATAACAGACTCTCCACAGTGATTTTACCGAACTCTACCGGTCGACCGGTTCTACATTTTCGGTCGACCGATCCCGGATTTTAATATGACCGTTTTTCTTATCGTATTCCTATAACGGTCGTATTCGTATAAAACAAACTTAACCCCAAAATACATTCGGTAACCGGTCGAACGACGACCTTGTTTCGGTCGACCGGTTGAACATTTCTTCAAGAAACAAAATTCCCTGCTATCGGTCGACACATTTCTCGTTCGACCGATTGACCTTTGTCTCAACCGAATCCCCTTTTCGGTCGACCGCTCCATACTTTGGTTCGACCGATTCACTTAAGTAGAGTTAAGTTCTAGCTCGTTTGTCCGACCGAATATTCTTTTGTTCGACCGTTCTCCTTGAAATCAAGTGAACGGTCGACCGGTTTAGTAGTTTCGGTCGACCGGTTCTGGACAGATTTGCAGCCCGATTTTCTGCGTTGTGTATCTTGCACAAAACCCAATCAAATCTATCCCCAACGGCTAGAAAACCTTAGGAGCTTATAAATAGAGGATCAAGACTTGTTGTTAACACAACTCTCCAACTCCAATTGTCCCAATACATTAGAGAGAAACCTCAATCCTCAAAGCTCCCAATTCTACACTCTTTAAGCCTAAACTTCACACACTTGATCATATACTCATCCTACTCAAAGTGTGCTCAATTAGAGAGTGAATCCCACTCAGTTACAAGTGTTGTCAAAAGAAGCAAGGACTTCGGTGAAAGCCCGAAGTGTCCCTCTCGGATTGTGAGAGGAAGAATTCAAGCAAGCGAGGGTTGTTCGCGTTGCTTGTGGTGTAAAGGCGTTCTCTCCCGGCCCGGAACGGGGAGTGGTTAGTGAAGACGTAGGCGGAGCTCGCGGAGTCGAGCGGAGCTTACAAGAGAGGACTAGGACCCGGGTGGGGTGCCGAACCTCTATAAAAACCGACGCGTCTTTTGTGGTTTGCATTTTTCTGTTAATTTCCCTACTTGTTTTTAAATTTGTTTCCGCTGCGTTTATTGTTTGATTAGTTAGGGATTAGATTAAAAGTGATTAGTGGACCCATAACCCACACGATCCTACATTTGGTATCAGAGCCTTGTTAGCTAAATTTCATTACTTTACCGTAATTTTAGCATGGCTTCAACATCTAATCACTTAGAGGGTTTATGCACCACAAGGCCTCCTTTGCTTAATGGGTCAAATTATGATTATTGGAAAAATAGAATGAAAATCTTTTTAATATCAAATGACCTTAAGTATTGGAAGTTTATTCAAAATCCATACATACCCCCAAATGAAGATGATTTAGATTCTCTATCTAGGGCTCAAATGAAAGAAATTGAAATGAATTCAAAAATTATGAATATTCTTTATTGTGGCCTTAATGAGGGAGAATACAATAGAATTAGGGGATGTGAAAGTGCAAATGAAATATGGCATAGGTTACAAATGCATCATGAGGGTGATAACAAAACCAAAGAAACTAGGATAAGTCTCCTCATGCATAAATATGAAATATTTTCTATGCAAATCGGTGAGAACATAAGCGACATGAACACTCGCTTCACCGATATCACTAACTCTCTTTTGATTCTTGGAAGAAGGATAAATGAAGGAGAGATGACTCGAAAATTCCTCCGGTCATTGAGCAACGATTGGGAAGACAAGGTCGTGGCAATCGAAGAATCGCACGATCTTTCAAAATTGAAGATGGAGGAACTCATTGGAAATCTCATGGCCTATGAGCTCCAATTGAGTCATCGAAGAGAGAAGGAAGCTTCAAAGAAAAACTCCATGGTGGCATTGCATGCAAATTTTGATGAGCCAAGGAGGGTGGAAGAAGAGGACATTGAGGTCCTTGCCCAAGACTTCTTCAAATACCTCAAGAGGGATAAGGGAGAAAAGAATGAAAGAAGAGGTAGAAGAAGTGAGAAAAGAGAAAAAGAAAAAGAGAGGGAGGAGAGCGAAAATGAGAGAAGAGAAGGGGAAAAGAAAAATGAGAGAAGGGAGAGAAGAAGAGAAAAGGAGAGGAGTAAGAGAAAAGAAAAGAGGTTGGAAGCTCACAAGGCCACTTGGGACGATACGTCGTCGTCGTCATCCAAATCAACCGCACCTTCATCAACAAAGGAATATGCGCATATGTGCTACATGGCAATTCAAGATGAAGGAAGTGAGGTATCTTCTAACTCTTACACCACTAGAAGCAATTCATGTTCAAATAAATCATATTCTAGTGCTAGCTCTAATTCTAATACTAATGATGAATCATATACATATGATGAGCTTCAAAATGCATTTCATGATTTAGTTAAACAATATGAGATCATTTGTGAAAAGAACAAAAATGCTAGAAAAACTATAAATGATCTCAAATGCCAAATTGAATTAATCATGAATGAAAAGAATGAGGTGATTGCTAGACTTGAATCAAATGAATCATCACTTGCTAGTCTAAGTAAAACACCCATTATTGATGAACATGTAGATCTTAAAGCCTCAAATATGCAATTAAGAAAAGATCTTGAAATGTTCACTAAAGGAACAAAAATGCTTGATATGCTTTTGAGTAGTCAAAGACAATCATTAGCTAAACATGGTTTAGGATACAATGTGCATTTGAAAAACCATGTATCTCATACTACTTTAAATGGCAAGCATGTATTTGTTAAATCTAGTTCCTCAAGTGTGTGGGCACCCAAAACCAAAATGGTTTGGATCCCAAAAGCTAATGTTCAAGGACCCAAAGTTGTTTGGGTACCTAAGTCTACACTTGTAGGAGCTTGAGGAGGAAATTGGTGGTGACCGGGTGAGCCAAAGCGTCGAATTCGAATCCGGTTGCATCACCAAATAAGATTGGAGCTAATCAAGATTCAAGTTTGGTATAAATTTCTATCCTTGAAATTTCTGAAAATTTAGCTCTAATCTAGTTTATATGCTAAATTGTCATATCTTTAGAAGTTCAATTCATTGCAAATCATATACCCCATTCATTGCAAATCATTTACCACATTCATTGATTTTAAATGTCAAATTTTTTAAATGGATGTTAGAATAAGGCTTAAGTTGAAACTTAAATGAACTTAATTTCATCATACTCATTGTTTCCATTTAGCCTTATTGATAGGGGGAGCTTAAATGTTATATCTTTTAGAGTAATGAAGTGCAAAATTTAGGGGGAGCAACTTCATTACAAGACATCCAAATTCTATGCTTAAAGTCATATTTATTTTTATTTTTGATGGATGTCAAAGGGGGAGAGATAATTAAGGGGGTAACTTGGAATTTGGCATAAAATTGAACAAAAACTATGCACATCCATAGGGGGAGCATTAATTTGCATAGTTTACATATACAAATTCCATGTATTTAGATAGAATTAAGATATAGGTTGCCATCATCAAAAAGGGGGAGATTGTTGGCTTTTTGGCCTTAATCTAGGTTTTGATGATTTAATTAACCTAATCTTAATTATGATGATGTAGAGTAGCACACATATTGCATTGCATGTATATTGTATTGTGCTAACCTCTACAGGTGATCAAGACTCAAGAAAGAAGGAAATGAAGTCAAGACATGTAATTAAAGCTAAATCGAAGACATGTAACCTTGATTTATTTTGAGTCTTAGGAACATGTGTAAATTGAGCATACAAGGGTTAAAAACCAATCACATACACACTAGGTTCCTTAGAGAAGTCACACACAAAATTTCACATTATTTGGACTTCATTAGATCACCCAAACCTTAGTCGGAAATCACTTATAAACTTAAACCCAGATTTCCTGTGTGAACCGGTCGACCGAACCAGTTCTCAGTTCGACCGGTTTATAACAGACTCTCCACAGTGATTTTACCGAACTCTACCGGTCGACCGGTTCTACATTTTCGGTCGACCGATCCCGGATTTTAATATGACCGTTTTTCTTGTCGTATTCCTATAACGGTCGTATTCGTATAAAACAAACTTAACCCCAAAATACATTCGGTAACCGGTCGAACGACGACCTTGTTTCGGTCGACCGGTTGAACATTTCTTCAAGAAACAAAATTCCCTGCTATCGGTCGACACATTTCTCGTTCGACCGATTGACCTTTGTCTCAACCGAATCCCCTTTTCGGTCGACCGCTCCATACTTTGGTTCGACCGATTCACTTAAGTAGAGTTAAGTTCTAGCTCGTTTGTCCGACCGAATATTCTTTTGTTCGACCGTTCTCCTTGAAATCAAGTGAACGGTCGACCGGTTTAGTAGTTTCGGTCGACCGGTTCTGGACAGATTTGCAGCCCGATTTTCTGCGTTGTGTATCTTGCACAAAACCCAATCAAATCTATCCCCAACGGCTAGAAAACCTTAGGAGCTTATAAATAGAGGATCAAGACTTGTTGTTAACACAACTCTCCAACTCCAATTGTCCCAATACATTAGAGAGAAACCTCAATCCTCAAAGCTCCCAATTCTACACTCTTTAAGCCTAAACTTCACACACTTGATCATATACTCATCCTACTCAAAGTGTGCTCAATTAGAGAGTGAATCCCACTCAGTTACAAGTGTTGTCAAAAGAAGCAAGGACTTCGGTGAAAGCCCGAAGTGTCCCTCTCGGATTGTGAGAGGAAGAATTCAAGCAAGCGAGGGTTGTTCGCGTTGCTTGTGGTGTAAAGGCGTTCTCTCCCGGCCCGGAACGGGGAGTGGTTAGTGAAGACGTAGGCGGAGCTCGCGGAGTCGAGCGGAGCTTACAAGAGAGGACTAGGACCCGGGTGGGGTGCCGAACCTCTATAAAAACCGACGCGTCTTTTGTGGTTTGCATTTTTCTGTTAATTTCCCTACTTGTTTTTAAATTTGTTTCCGCTGCGTTTATTGTTTGATTAGTTAGGGATTAGATTAAAAGTGATTAGTGGACCCATAACCCACACGATCCTACAAAGTTGTCATTAGTACTTTTGGTGCTGAATATCTACGAATGCCTACTCCAACTACCTTACAAGACTGCTCCAAGTTGGTGAGTTATGAGGGTTTCCAGGCATGATGGGCAACATCGATTGTATGCATTGGAAATGAAAGAATTGTCAAGTTGCTTGAAAGAGGCAATATCAAGGCCGAAGCGGAAAACCCACACTTGTTCTGGAAGTTGTTGCATCTTACGACATGTGGATTTGACATTCATTTTTTGGAATCCCAGGATCGTGTAATGATATCAATGTCCTCCAACGTTCTCTAGTTTTCGATCACATTATGGAGAGGCGTGCACCACCTGTTAGATATGAAGTGAATGACAACCCGTATGATATGGGTTACTATCTCACAGATGACATTTATCCCAAATGGGCAGAATTTATGCAATCAATCATTCTTCCTCAGACACCCAAAGATAGATTGTTTGCTCAATTTCAGGAAGCAACAATGAAAGATGTGGAACGTGCGTTTGGAGTGCTTCAAGCAAGATTCGTCATCGTGAAAATGTCATCGCTAGCATGGAGTCCAGATATTCTCGGTAAAATTATGACTGCATGCATAATCTTGCACAACATGATCGTGGAGGACGAACACGACTCTTACGAACAATTGGTGGATGTAAACGAATTTATCCACGAGCGACATCAAAACATCGGGGAAAGTTCAAACGAGTTGGGTCTTCAGTATTCCACCGATAGTATCATGAGTATTAACAGATATCTGCATAACAGAGATCGAGTTTGAGACTGCCAAAAATATATGGAAAACGCTTTGGAAGAAATGCAAGTTAAATTTGTTCGTAATATGTATTGTAATATTTTAATTTTAAATTATCGTAATAATTACTTGTCGAATTTTAATTAAATGTAACTTTTGCGTGTTATGCGTAATTATCATAATTTAATTAGATTAAGTCATTGTAAAAATATTTTATGTAATAGTTTGTGTATTTTTGTGATGAAATATAAAATGAGGTAAAAAGAAATGATGTGGATGATGGAGTGTATTGGAAATGAGGTTGGGGTTAAGGAGTGAAAAATGATTTGTATTAGGTTTTGGGTTGTATAATATTTTTTGCTGACGTGACAGTGAGAGAAACTGAGTTGGGAGAGAAAATGAGGTTGAGGTTAATGATGGTCCAAGGTGCTCTTATACACACGTGCAACTCTTGTTAGCAAATCGTGGACCCCACGAATTCACAAACACAAACCTAATAAAAAATCAAACATCCAAATGCATCAAAATCCCACTGTAGGATCCTCTTGACTCCACGTTATACGAAAACCACATTTTCCCACTGCGCGTTCCTCACGACGTAGAATGTCAATGAGGCATTTAGCACCACAAGTGTGTCTGTGTGTGCATGAAAGAGATAAAAAGATGTTACACTATTATTGGTGGTGGTGATGGGAAGAATTAATAGAAGATGATAAATTAAGGCTCTGCTCCAATCACTTGACGTGGAGAATCTGGTCACTCGAGTTAAAGCTATCTCCTTCGATGTAGATATGGAATTTAATGAATCTAACATTGAAGTTAGACGTTGGACCAACTGAGCAGGTCTCAACTCTCTGAATAAGGTTTAGGATATGTTTTTTATTGGGTGGAGTTAATGGTGTATCTCTACTACTACAAACATGGTGGGAGTTGGAAATTTAATTGGGCGATCGATCAGTTTTCAATATATATATATATATATATATATATATATATATATTGGGTGAGTACGAACTCAGGATAATTCAGCTACTAGATTTATGACACTTGGACTAGTTTAGATCGAATTCCAGTTGCCTAGGTTTCGTGCTTGAGGTATAATTAGTGTATGGTATGGTAATTCTTAATAACACACGGACACTTTTCAAGTAAATCATTTTTCATTTATCTTCAATAACAATGTGTACTATTTTTATAGTGTCGTGTAAATAACTAGTTATTTTCATAATTTTTTCCTAGTAATCTAAATGTGATGCGCAAAATAAATGGTCTTCAACTAACTACTGATTTTCATTATTTCCTAGTAATTTACAAGTGAAATGCAAATTATATAGTTTTCAGCCAATACGTAATTTATGTTGAAAAACCCAACTTTTCTAGAACATTATGTAAAGCATTATATGTCCAGTTAGATTATGTCTCGAGATAGATATTCGAAAAGCTATATATCATTTATTATATAGGTAAAGAATATTAAGTCCTCAATAGAAGATTGTGAGTTTATACCTAGTTACCAATCAATAATGTCGACATTCGACATTTTCATACCGACATCTATATTAGGGTTATTCTTTGCAAGTATATATGACCTTATTATATGTGTCACTAATCACTATTAAAGTTGTGAGCATAGTATGCCAATTGGTCTAGAGAGGGGGTAAATTATCAATGTATAATACTACTAATAGTATTTTACATATGAATATCCCATTATAACAGTAGAATCAATCAAACCTCTATCAAAATTAAGGATATTAGATAGGGAAATTATAAACGTGCTCTTTCTTTAGGCTCATTTTCGAGCTCCCATCTCTGCTCCGACTCGCTACGCAGATTCCCTTGTTTTATTCTATAACAATGATTGCTTAGAAAAATGTACTTTCATCCTCTCTTTTTTCTCCTTTTTGTATTTCCTTACCTCAGTTTGTTACGTGCGCGGGAATATTTTCCACCCTAAATTCATTCCTCCCTCTCCTGACACTTCCACTCAATTTATTTATTTATTTTGCATATGTGGTTACCCTAGATATATCTGGATACCAGCATCACTGTGGTTATCTTAGATAATCAGATATATCCGGAGTTTATGCATGTAGATTGAGTTTGCATGTGGTGAATGAGATGAAATGAGTGAAGTTAATGGAGATTGTTGGAGTAGTCAGATATATATGAGTTCTACTTATGTGTTTGTCGAGTAGTCAGATATATCTGTATATTCACACATCCAAATATATATACACATCCACACATTAAGATGTAGATATATTTGCATATCCACACATGTGTGAATGTGCATATATATTTGGATGTGTGGATATGCAGATATATCTGACTACTCCACAAGCACATAAGTAGAACCCATATATATCTGACTACTCTAACAATCCCCATTAACTTCACTACACTAATTTCATATCATTCACCACATGCAAACTCGATCCACATGCATAAACTCCGGATATATCTGATTATATAGGGTAACCACAGTGATGCCAATATCCAGATATATCTTGGGTAGCCACATGTGGATGTCCATATATATATTTGGATTGGTGGATATGCAGATATATCTACATCTGAATGTGCATATATATATATATATATATATATATATATATATATATATATATAACTATATAATCAGATATATCTCTATGTGTATATATATACATATATATATAGAGAGAGATGTGTGTATATATATATATATATGTGTGTGTGGATATGCAGATATATCTAACTAGTCCATTAACTTCATTATACTTATTTCATCTCATTCACCACATGCAAACTCAATCCACATGCATAAACTCCGGATATAACTGTTATCTAGGGTAACAACAGTGATGTCGGTAGCCAGATATATCTGGGGTAGCCACATATGCAAAATAAATAAAAAATAAAATGAGTGGAGTGTGAGACGTGGAAAGATAATAAAAAGATAAAAAAGAAGTGAGTGGAGCGTTAGAAAAGAGATAAGAGAATAAAAAAAGAAAAAAAGAAATGAGTTAGATCAAAAGAGAGAGAATGAGTTGAGTGTCAAAAAGGGCTTAACGAGAACTAGGGGTGACAACGGGTATCCGAAACCGATGGAACCGAACCAGAACTGGTGGTACCGAACCAGGACAAAACGGATATGGGTCGGATCTGAATATACACTTTCAGAACTGACCCAGTTTCGGTTCGGATATGGTTCTAGCCAATGGAACATGAAACGGATCCGACATGAACAATATTTTCTAAAAAAATATCACCTATGGATTCGAACCTGAGATGCATGGGACACAAACAAATGAGCTTCACCACTACACCAACTCATGGGAGTTGATAATTAATGCTATCCTGAATGAATATTGTTTTGGAAAAAACGAATTTTGTGTGGAAAGTATAGTCCCACATCGGAAAAAACAAATTTTCCACTCCAAATCCAAACTATAAAACCTCACCATAGGTCATTGGTTTCAACAACTCTTTTGGGATGAGTTTTTTTGACCAAATCCGCAAAGAACACATTAAAAAATACAAGTTTTGTACTAAATCCGGTTCCAACGGATAAGGTTCTGGGTACCCATTAACCAACCGGATCCGGTTCTGGGTACCCATGTTGGGAACCGATCCGAATCCGGTTCGGGATCTCAATTTATAATTTGATTCCGATTCTGATTCTACTAGTACCCGAATCGAAACCGATCCGTTGTCATCCCATCACTGCTCTATTAATATTACGTTCAGTGGGAGGATATTTTAGATGCCCAGAGGATCTCACATTATCTGCGATTATTGCCACTTTTGGTGACGTTTAGGTGAACGTCTAATCTTGAACCGTGTGAAAGCTGTTATGTTTAGTAGCTCCAACAAGTTACCTTACTAAAACAACCAATTTTGTTTATAAATGGAGTTGTCCAACCCAACATGATTTTAGGTACTAATAAGTAATAACCACTCATGGAATACTCCCATATTTCTGGATGAGTATTATTTGTCTTTTTAATTAACGTAGGTGGGTCCCACTGTGCTGAGCTTTTCCGACATGGACAACTCCTCCCCACGGTGGGATACCATCTCCAAATCTGTATCTGTAAAGTACGATTGTTTAGATATAATCGAATAATTAAAAATGAAGTGTCTTTCCACATTGGTATTCAAGTATTGATCATTACTCTATGAGGACTTTTATTAACATAAATAGCAAAACGTTCCTTAAAAAGACAAATCTAATCCTATCATTGTATGATAAATCGGAATGGATAATGGTTAGGTCACTTCACAATAAAGTCGGGGGCTTCAGGTTTTTCCCTCTTACCTTAATCTTGTTACCATATTATTAAATTATTTCAAAAACATGATAGTCTTTTTAAATTTCTTTCAAAAAATCTCAACCAAACATTTATATACTTAGTAAATGTATGAACCACCTACTCTGCCGAATGTACTACCTGGCAAAGTTTCTGCTTGCTCTGCAGAAACACGTTAAAACTTAAAAGTGAGGAGTATCTTTTTTGGATGAAATTTTACAAAAAAAGGAATATCCATTGATGCAACAAGTTCCGAAAACGTCCCTTGAGATACAGGGGAGTGGTTAGGGGTTAATGAACGAATATGTAGGTTCGAACTCTTACTCAGTGTGTCAAATATTTCTGGTACAAACGGTGTGGACCACATTCAGTTTAGAGTTGCAGTCCGTCCAACTCAAGTGGAATAGGTACGGGAGAATTCTAGATAATCAAAAATAAAAAGCTCGGAAAACAAAATACGGACCGAAGGTACAAATTTTCACTTGGACATTAACCAGAGGATGCATACCGACTAAAGACAATCTCTTATCTCATCAATAAAAGTTCTTTAAATCCTTACCCACTTTATGGCATTTTTAATGAAGCAATTCACACTCTTTCTTGATTGTGATTGCAACCTTTTTTGGGGAAAGCTTCATTACTTTACTTAAAGTCTTAAACCTTACCGTAAAAAAAAACGTGGAGTTCCTATCTCTTGATTTACGCAAAAGGGATTGGAACACTCTTCTTGTAACGTCCCCAAAATACAGCGGAAATTTAAAAAAATTGAATACAAAGATTCAACTCAAACACCTGAGGACGATACTCATAAACATAACAAATGTGCACCATATACAAGAGTTTGTCAAGAGTATGATTACATTCAAAATGACAAGATGAACTATACACATGTAATCATAACAACCTCAAAATAAGATAGCAGGATCCAGTAACAGTGTGCTCGTCCTCAGTCCCCACCCAGTCACTGTCGCTTAGTGCTTGAAAAAAATAAACACGAAACTATTCCTGAGTTTCCATAAGGAAATCTCGTATGTCAAATTCACATATATGCATATGATAACTGTATTCACAAAACTTAACATGCTAATATACATGACATACAATACAATAACATAATTTTACTTAACATGAAAGAAAACATACATATCATAAAAAACTGCGAGCCCTACAAGGTCACCCGTCACATACACTTAACTGGAAATATTATCAACCACATACTTTGCATCGGCCACATACTTTGCTGGAATACTCATCAGCCACATACTTTGCCGGAATATATCATCAACCACATACTTTGCTGGAATAATCATCAACCGCATACTTTGCCGGAATATATCATCGGCCACATATAAATGAATACTAATCAACATAACATCCACCGAATGATAATGACCCGGTGGTCAACTCCTCCGCCGTCAAGGCTGAGCAACAACCTCACCTCACGGAGTCCATCTACTCCCCCGCCATAAAGGTTAGGCAGTCTCTCCACACCCTACAGAGTTGAACAATGACAACAATATATAATATTGAAATAACAGCATAAACGGTCGAACTACTTAACATAACCAGTCGACCGAACTTCTTAAACGGTCGAACAAACATATAACATCGGTCAAACGAAACTTTTGAATTTGATTAAAATAATATAAATATCAAGGTCACTTACGTCACTTTAACGGTCGAACATTACCAGGTATTCGGTCGACCAACACAACATAAACGGTCGAACAATACATTAATTCAGTCAACTGTGTCACAATATAAATTCAAACTCTTTTATTTACATTCGAACGGTCAAACGGCAAAGAGGAATCGTTCGACCGAAAACCACCATAGTCTTCATCTTCTTCCCAAATCACGTTTAACCGGTCGACCGCTAATCACGTTGTTCGACCGGTGAGGGAAAATTCTTAAGTTTTACACTTCATTCGGTCGACCGAAACCCATACCGGTCGACCGTTCTGCCATGTATTTCAAACTTAACTTCGCACCGGCGAGGTTTCATACCTCCGGCGACCTATCTAAACTCTCACACACCTAGTGTGAGTCACCAATTCGAACTTGACTTACCTTATAACCTTAGTTGACGTTGAATTTGCTGATAGAAATCCATCTTCTCACTTCCTTTGCCTAATTCCACTCCCTCCGGTCAACCCCAACTTCTTTCTTAACTTCTCCGGTGATCTTCTAGTCGGACCTCACCTTAATTCCTCTCCTGCCTCTAACCTCACGAACTCTTCTCTCTCTTTTGTTTTTCACGTCTAAGGCAACTCCTCATCCGATAAATACCAACACAATTATATACTTACCTTTTAACTTAACACCACTTGAACAACCTATCACCTCATGACACCTCTCCTCACCTTTTATCATTCTTATCTCATATCCCATCAAGGATAAATACGGATAATTCACTAACCACTCTCTTAACTAAATTAATCCATTAACAGATTTAATTTATCTTAAGTAAGGATTATGATTCTCGCACTTCTAGTCGCACTATTCTGGACTATTTGGAACGAACAAATAAAAGAGTCTTTAGGAATGAATCTTCAAACCTTGATCACACAATTTCTTATTGTTTTGATTTGTTGGACTTTTGGTTAAGTACCGCTAAGAGGGCGGGAGAGCCACTAAGGAACGACGTCCAAGAGAGCGAGGACTCTTTTCTTCGGTGGCTCACCGACTGGACCTTCACCAATGCAGTTGGTTCCGGGCACGGTTGGGAATCAGGAGGCTACCACTAGCTCGCGTGTTACCGTCTCTCCAAAAATCATTTCATAAATTCAATTCTCTCACTTTCTTACGGTTTAATTGTATACCAACCACTCCAAAAGTAACCTCTGAAGTTCAATTCCCTCACTTTCTCATGGAGCGATCACCATCTTAACAATGACTTGTGTGCCATAACCAGACTTCGTAATCACACAAGCTTGATTTAATGGTTAAAGTCCATGCATTTGCACGACTGTACATGGATAAAAGTCGTGACTCATGATGTCGAGTTTTAAATTTGTTCGTAAGTTATATTGGATTCAAACGATGACCTTAAAAATTGTATTCCGTTCATTCTTTTAGTGTTTGCAAGCTGATATACTCGTTTATGATTTTTTTTTTTGAAACACATCACGTTTTCCTAGTTGATCCAATATTAGAAATCTACCGGTGAAGTAGCCTGAGTCGGTAAAGCCGATGTAAGATCAGATTAATAGAATTTTGGAGCACCAAACGAGACATTATATATTTGTACTATATTCGAGAAAAATCACAATTTTTTATTTTTATCAACTCTATTACTCCACCTCGTTTTAAATGCTAACATCCTAAATAAGGTAGTAAGTGAGTAGGATAAAAATCATTTAACCACCCTAACCGTAATGAGAAATACGGTTATGGGTAGAAAAAATCTTAACTATTTTTATAAATGAGATGGGTAAGAGTACAACATTTCACCCGTCAATTTAACCGTATAACCACAAAATATAAATAATATATATGTCATTATGTGGAATAATTGTATGTTTATTCATTTATGGATGTTTGATTATCAATTTGTTGATGTTTGAAGTCAAATGTTGTAGGATTATCAAGCTGATGTAAGATTAGATTAATATTGAATGTCAATCCGACCCAAATTCCAATCATATCCGACTTCCGTTTTGATCCAAACTTTCACGTAAATATAGGTTTAGGAGTGTATTAGGGATACGTCGAATGTGTGTTAAATAATGAATTTTTTAAGTTTAAGCGGGCAAAGTGTTACAAAATGAAAATTTAAAGGAGGCAACTGTTAACTTTAAAAATTCAGGAGTACAAAGTGATACCAAGACATAATTCAGGATGACAAACTTTAATTAACCCTTAAATATAATGTCTAAAAAACAAAATATCTTCATTTTATATCAAATTAGTCTCATCCAAATTTGTTTCAGTTTTGTTTTGAAGTCATCAAGTCTCAAAATATGGTTATGTGATTGCTTTTTCCTCATTCATCCTTATTTATGTGATTGATTTTCTATGTGAATAGGAATTAGCCCATTCGACCCGCGTAACCCGCCCCGCCCGCCTAACCCACCCTTAGGTTTGGCGGGTAGCGATTGATTTTTTTTATCCACCCCACCCGGTCAGCTCGCTAACTTCAATGGGGGCAGGTAGCTCGCGGTGCCAAACCTGCCTTGCCCCGTTTGCAGCCCTACCATTACCTGCCCAACACCATTTACATAAATGGAGAGGGTAGTCATGAGTAGAAGTAAAAATAAACAAGTTTTTTAACCGTGAAATTTATATACAAATGATTATTGATATGAGTAAACCATTAATCTGCCCGTGAGCCGCCCATTTATTGTCCTAATCCAAAACATAGGAACGAAACAACTAGGATTTCATCCATGATTTTGACCATTTAATACAAGTAATCTCCCAACTAAGATAACCTTAGTTGGTGAAAAATCTCTAAATTGATATTAGCAGTTAGCACACTTAAATGACCACCAAATTCCAAATCACATGTGACTACAGATAAGCCCAAGATTACCCATACCCTAATCCTGGGTAAAAAATTAAATCAACTCCAGCACTAAACCAACCAACCCCATTAGCCAGCCTATAAATCCCCCTCCCTCTCTCCCTCGTTTCCTCGTTCCAAACCCCTCTCTCTTCGTTGGTTTCGTCTCCTAAAACCAAATCCCAATTGCATGGCAGTGAGTCAGTTAGAGTCCCAGGAGGTGTCAGACCTCTGCATTGGCAAACCCTCCCTTACCCTCCTCCCCGCCTCCGCCTCCGTTTCCGACGCCCTCCGCCTCCTCCGACGCCTCCCCCACCTCTGCGTCTGCCTCCGCAAATCTCCTGCTTCCGGATGGTTCTCCCGAATCTCCCTCTCCAACCTCGTCTGCTTCCTCTGCTCCGACAAAAGTCTTTTTAACCCTGCCGATGCTCTTAAGCAACCTGTGTCTTCCCTCCTCTCCGACGCCGACGACGACAGCCTAATCCGTACCGTCCAGCCCACTTCCAGGTATTAACGCCGAGTCTGGTTTGGTTTTTAGCAAGAAATTAATTGCACTTCTTCGTCTTGGGGGGTTTTCAGGGAAGAGAATATAAGTTTTGTTTTGTTTTGTTTTCTGTTCTTTTTTGTTGCCGTTTTTTTCACAGAGATTTTGGGCACAAGTTTGTTTTCTTCGCCATTTTCTTGTTTCAGCGCAAAATCCGTACGTTTCAGACCACCAAAAAATAAAATCATTTCATAATCTTCAAAAAAAAAATGGACTTCTACAAACTAAAAAGAAAAGTCCCAATCCTGTGAAGTAATAACGCGTTTTCTTTAGTTACGAAAAACAGCAATAAATGAGAAAAAAGAAAAACAGCAACAAAAATGAGCATTTTCCTCTTATTTCACATCAAACAATTAAATTCCATTACCAGCTGTTACCATTTCAAACAATTAAACACTAATTCAGCTGCAATAAAAAAAACGCCAAGATTACGAAGCTAAAGGGGAGCATTTTCCCATCAAACAATTAAAAATCCATTCAAAACACACCTGCATTTAATTAAATTCAATTTCATTATATTGACTCCTACATTTCAGCATACTGGAAGCGCTAGACGTGATCCTGGAAGGCGCCCAAACGCTACTCGTCCCGATCCAAACCGCGTCCCACAAACGCGGCGTTTTGAAGTCCCGCAAACGCGGCGTTTTGGAGTCCCCCACCCACTGCACCTTAACCCCGGAGGACTTCCTCCGCTTCTTCCTCAACTCCATCGCCTGCTTCCCCGCCATCTCCGCCTCTCCCGTCGCCACCCTCGGTGTCGTCTCCGCCGCCGTCCTCACCATCGACTTCCACGCCCCGGCCCTCTCCGCCGTCCCACTGCTCCGCGACGCGGCCAGAGGGAATTCCGCGGTTGCGGTTGTCGATGATGATGGGACGTTGGTCGGGGAGATATCGCCTGAGGCGCTGGACGAGAGGTCGGTTGCTGCGGTCGTGACGTTGTCGGCCGGGGAGTTGCTGGCGTTTTTGGATTGCGGATGCCCGCCGGAGGAGGTGCTGGAGGAGGTCAGGAGGAGGATGGTGGGGAAGGGGTTCGAGATGATGGTGGAGGATGGAGATGAGGTCTCGTCTGGGATTTCGTCGTCATCGGACGAGGAATCACCTGCGAAAATTAAGAGGTACCGTCAATATCTAACACAACACATTGTATCGTAAAATGTTGGTTCCTTTCGTAAGAAGTGTTTGACTTATTAGTTCTAGTTGGTAACACATCTGTGTGAAGTTTAGTTGGTACATATCAAGTCCGGCATAGTCAAGATCATGAGTTAAACTACCTAAGTAGACTTATGTGGTAGTGCAGATAATTCTCATCGAAACACACGATAGGGAATGACACATGATCATCACAAAACCTTAGCATAAACAATTAAGACAAGGTTAAAAAGACTAATTTAATTAGCAGATTTTATCGGCTCATTCAGTTCCAAAGATTAGAGATACATAATAACATGCTATGCTAATGTTTATAGTTACCATGATATGATCAGTTTAATATCATGATTTCTCTAATAACATGGTTGTTTGACATTTATCAATAATTGACATGTGATGGCCAGGATTGGGATGAGGGGACAGGAGGAGGTGATTGTTTGCCATCCCGGGAGCTCGCTTGTGGCGGTGATGGTGCAGGCTTTGGCCCACCGGAGAAGCTATATTTGGGTGGTGGACGAGGATTATGTGCTCGCCGGAGTCATCTCCTTCTCCAATATGCTTCAGGTTTTTCGGGATCAGTTGATTAATTAGCTTGAGCATCAATAACTAGTTTGAGCTTGGCTTGTTAGTTGTTAGGTCTGTAATGAACTGATCAGTTTGTTAAAAACTACAAGCAGTTATAGATGTAAGCTGTAGTGATGTGGTGAACAATTTTGCTGTCTGCTTTCTGAAGGTTTCCCCCTGTTTTGTCTCGTTGGCATTTGTGCTTGAGGATGTTTTTGTTGTTTTGTTTGATTTTTTAAGCTGTTGATGCTGTTGGTTCTGTGGTGCAGATTGGAAGGATGTGGCAACTTTACCAGCAGTTGTTTAGCGTGAATGCAAGTTTAGTAATGATGCTAATTAATGTCTGTAACTCAAAAAAGATGGGTAATGACAGAAACTTTCCAAGTTTCTTTTTGACTTCGAAAACTGTAACTGAAAGAAAAGAAGGTAGGGAAAATGTATCCGTCTCATTAATTAATTAGTAAGAAATAAAGAGGAAAATGGATATTCTTAACATGAAAATCCAAACTTAATAGCACTAATTTATGGTGAAACTTAAGTAGATATCATGAGTTGAGGTAAGTTTTTTTTTAATATCTACTATAACTAACACGATAATAATTTTTTTTAAAAGCATTTCAAAATTATACGCCAACATGCAAAACGGAAACAAGCATTAGTTAAAAGTCGAAACTCCAGAAACTTCCGAAACTCGAGTATCACAATTGAGAAATTGACTAAATTATGTTTTGTTCGGCCTTTACCGAGGATAACATAACATAATGCAAAATAGTGACCAGAGGTAAATAACAAGAGAGGGTAAGTATTAAAGACGGTGTATTAATAGATACGGACAGAAAGAGTGCCGGCAATTTAGGTTGCTATTCGGCACGAACGATATATAATAACAAAAAAGTGTCATAAACTTAGCATGGGACAGTTTGTTTCCAAGATGCGGGACAGAAAGTTCAATCATATATTATCCATATAAAATAATGCTAGGATAGATAACACTAATGGCTTTTGAAAATAATTTATTATGCTTACTACAAATTGGAATATACGAAATAGTATATTAGTTTTAGCACAAGAATAAGTGTATTCATATCAGTGAGATTATGTTTAAGCACTAGTAAGTAGTACGTTTTCGGTTAAAGCAAAATTGAAGTTGCATGATTTAGCAGGAAGCAGAATAAAGGATGCGTTCACATGTCTCACATGCTCCATAAATTAATGGTCGTCAAAGTATGGTAGTTGGAATGTGCAATTTACCACGTGAAATTCCACGTGCAAATCATTTTGAGTGGTTGAAGCGCCGTAACAATAAAGAGCAAATGAAAAGTGGTATTTCGTCGAAGAAAGACGTAAAAGTCAAAACAACTTTGTTTCCCAAAGAACATACGAAAACTTTCTAGAAGCTAGATATTTGCTAGTTAAGGACCTAATGCATTTTGGATACTTGAGTGATATTTTATATAAACTAATGACTACAAACTCAAGTTGAGTTTCTAGATGGAGGAGAAATTCAAACTCCTTTTGTGTGCTAGGTAGAGGGACTCTCTCCTATGTAAATGTGTCCCCTCCCCTTATTTGTAAATCAGTCAATCTTATAAGACACTCAATGTGTGTGTATTTAAAACAAGTATTGTAACTCTATCTTTGTGAATAAGATAATCGCATAGTGAGCAAATCTTCTTAAGTGTCTCATTGTGTGCTTGTTTGTGCTTGTGAGAATATGCTACTTGGCATTCTAGTTGAGCAGAGAGAGAGGAAAAATGTTGAACAAGTCTAAGCAACTCAAGGGAATTAGCAACTAGTGCCGACACGGTGCATACTTGAGGAGTAGGGACGTGACAAGGTGCTGGAATGAGCTTATTGTTCTCATTTTCAACGGTTGTCTTATTTGGATTTTTTAACCACGTGAACATGACTTGCCAACGAACTATCAAAAATATAATAAATTACCATATTTTGGACAACTACTTTGAGTACAGAATTTAACCTTCGTTGTGGGTCTCCACAGGGACTAGAATCCTCCTCCATGTGGATCCGATGTAGCACAATACTAAGGCTAATTCCATTGATCTCCTTCAATGACAACCTAATATCCTCCTTTTGCAAGAGCACATTCTTAAAGATAAATTCTTGCTCTTTTTCAAGCAGCAATGACAACCAGTGAATTATCTCCTAACAAGATGTATTTAAGGTTACCAGGGAGCAGCTTAAGCTTGACTGAAGGTGGATCATTGTCGGATTCCAAACAAATCACAAGTGGTTCAAAAACCATGGCAAAAGAAGATCATGTACCCAAATCACTAGCAACCTGGAAATCTTGCAACTCAATAATATGTTGATGTGACCTAATGTGCTTATTGATTCAATCTCATCCGTGTTCTGAATGAGATTGACAACAGTGAAAATGATGAAATCCTTTGTGAGGTTGCCAAATGACAATCATATGAAGTCATTGCAACAATTAATGAAAGCATTTGATGTCACCAAGGATTCGTCCTTGTAGCTTTGACATTGGTTTAATATCTAAGGTGATAAAATCAACTGGAAATACGAACTTGCCCACTTTAATAAGAACATCATCTACAACTCCACGTGGAACCTTGACAAATCAATCAACCAATTGAAGGGTTGTTCTTGTTGGCTTAAGATTTTTGAATATAAGATCATTATGTTAATCACCTTCCCTATATGAGATATTTTCAAAGCAAGTTTTTTAATGATTTATCCAACATTATGCTTTGCGTATCACGATACCGCTTACGCTCACATTCGAAATAAGATGCACACTCTGCCTATGTGGCTTTCATGTCAGAAGACATGGGAGAAGCTTGTGATCTTGCAATGGGTTACAACCAGTGAAATAAGATGGGCGGGAGACGAAACAACGCCCCTTTATTTGAACTGTGATATGACCACTGCTGACTTGTCGTAACCACAAGAACCGAAATTCAGGTAATTAACTTTCCCAACCCATAAGCCTAGAACCTACTTCCATTCCGTAAAATTTGAAGAGCAAACCTACATCTCTCTTAAACCTTAATTCACAGTCAAAAATCATTAACCCTAAAGAAACACAAATGGGGAGAACTAAGAGATTGGTCTATTAGACGTTCCATGTTTATTTTCAGAAGGTAAGAAGTCAGCTTTACAGGGTTTTCCGTTTGTTTTCATGGTTGAGAATGTGGAAAGGCAGTCATGCGACTCCAAGTGCACAATTGTCTCCTGGTTGAAGGAGACAGAGAGAATGAAGGAGGAACACCAAACCTTCTTATTACTACCCCATTTTATGCCAATGCTTGATATTCCATTGATCACTATCGACAACACACTCGTCGAAGAACTGGTAAAGCAGGACGACGACTTAAAAATGAGGATTCGTGATGGCTAAGCGATTGTTTGAGCTTTCGAAGAAGGAGGCCACCGTTATTTTTGGAATGCCATTGGGTGGAGGGCCATCAACAATGAGTTGAATCTGGGACCACTCCTTAACAATTATTTCATGGGGAAGTACAAATTAACACACATAAAGGCATTGGAAGACAACCTCGGAGATTCCAACAACGAGGTTCATAGGGTTGACTATGTCAAGCTTCTGGTTGTCCATTTACTCATGATGTTTCTATTCCGGGGGTCGAAAATGATGGTGAATCCATGGATGGTTTGCTTGGCCAACAACGTTGACAAAGTAGCCAATTAAGCGTAGGGAACTGAGGTCTACAAGTTTCTCCATTACAAAATCTCTCAACAGTGGCAGATTTAGGGGTGGTCAAGCGTAGGCAAGTGACCACCATTCCCTCTCAAATCTCTTTTGTATATTAGATATTGTAGGATCTACTAACTCCTAAACTTAGTCTAGGGGGGGGGTGAATAAACTAATTACAGTTTTTAAGATAACTATACCAAATTCAAAGATAAGACAATAATATTAAAGAGAGAACAAAACAAACCACTACTCCGGATGTATAGAGGTTTGGATCCAACCACCGAATCCTAGTCCTCTCTTACGAATTGCTCTTACTCGAGCAACTTCGTGTCCTCCACTAATCCGATCTCCGTTGCGGGCCGAGATCACGCCTTTACACCACAATCTTTGCGAACACCCTCGCCTAGCTTGGACCACCTTCTCACAATCCGAGAAGAGCTTCACTCCGGAAGCTTGTACAACTCTTGAAGAATAATACTTCAGCAACTAATCTTGGGCACTTGAAATGAATGATGTAATCTAGGGAGGATGATTTCAAGTGATAAGATATGAGCACAAGGGTTTAGAGCAAATTGGGAGTAGTAAGGAGATTTGGAGCTTAGAGAAAGATTGGTGACTTTCTAAGAGTGTTCTAAGCTCTATTTATAAGCTCTAAACAAGTTCTAGCCGTTGGGATTGAAGTGATGAAAAGATGTGCAAGAGAACACAATTCAGAAATGACAGGACACGTTTCTGGTGACAAACGGTCGACCGGATCGTGTTACACGGTCGACCGAAATTAAGCAGTGCTTGGTTCGGTCGAGCGAAGACGCAAACGATCGATCCTATTTGTCTAGAACTTAAGTGATCGGTCGAACGGTTTGGAATACCAGTTCCACCGAAAAGAGACAGTAGGACAGGGCCTGGAAAAGACTTAAGTATCGGTCGACCGTGAGTAGAGTTTCGGTCGACCGGTTGACAGGTTTGACTTGAGACCCGATAGCAACAAGTGTAATCGGTCGAACGAGGTGAGTGCATAGTTCGACCGAAAATGCCAGTAGGAATGAGACAGGGAAGAATCAAGATTCGGTAGACCGTAAAGGGAAATCCGGTCGACCGGAAGACTAAATCCAAAATAAGGTTAGTTAGGAAAATGTGTATACGACCGTTGGAGTATACGACAAGTATAACGGTCATATTAAAAACAAATATGGAAAACATTCGGTCAAACATATATCAAGTTTCGGTCGACCGAAAGTCTCATTAACTGGACACGTGACGACAAATGATAGGCAGAAAGATTTGTATTGGGTAAACTAATTTCTATCACTCGACAATGAGAGACGGTCGAACAGATATCAAGTTTCGGTCGACCAATATCTAACAGTCAAACAGGATTTGAGGAAACGGTCAAACAAAATGTATATGTCGGTCGTCCGATTTAAGACAGGAAAACCAGATGGAATGCACGGTCGAACGGTTGAAGAAAATTGGTCGACCGTGTGTGACAAATTTCGTTGCCCGGGAAGGTATGGTGTAAATCGGTCGGACCAAAAGGTTCTACCGGTCTACCGATTTAGTGCAGATTTCCTTTTCTACGATTCTAATGAGTTGGGTTGAATTTCTAATGAAGTCTATGATATTTGGAAAATAATGTGAGACTTCTATAGGTATGTATCCTAAGTGATGTGTAATGCAATGAATCATGGATTTCAAGTGCCAAGTTACATTTGAGGCCTAAATATATGGAATTTAAATCTAGCTACTCTTCAATCTTCATCTTTAATTTAACTCAAACTTGGATCCTGAAATGTTAGCTAACACACATATATGCAAGCAATCATATTTCAATTTGATACATATTTTTATTGAGATGTTGATTAATCATCAAAACGGATTAACGAGTATTAGCAAAAAAGCCAACAGATATGTGACCACGCAATTTTTTTAATATTAGTTAAAAAAATATTTGATGTAATTTTATATAAAAATATTTAGTGGACCCTAAGTATAAATAAAATGTAATTTTATATCATTTATCTCTCTCACCTTACATTCTCTACTCTTCATGTCATTTGTAGGCAAATTCTGGGTTAAATAAATAATTTCAAAAAATAAAAACAATTGAAAAACATATTTTCAGAAAAAATATTTAAAAAAAGATTTAAAATGACTTTAAAATAAATATATTAAAATTATTTAATAAATTAAAAAACCCAAAGAACGAGACCACGTGCCCGCACAACGAATGAGATTGATAACAACCCGTTTCGCCACCTGGGTGTTGGATTGTAATGGCTTTATTCGAATCACTTTTAAGCTAGTTAACTACTTTTTAAGCAATCAAGTATATGCACAACGGAATTAAAAATAAACAAGCAAGTAAAGAAGAAATAAGGCAAACCACAATGAGACGGGAGATTTTTATAGAGGTTCGACCTCCCGCCTACTTCTTCTCTTGCAAGCTCCGCTCGAACTCCCTCGAGCTCCGCTCGCGTCTTCACTATCAAAACAAGTTCCACGAACACCCTCATGTCATCACTATCAAAACAAGTTCCGCGAACACCCTCGTGAGCTTGACTTTCTTCTCTCACAATCCGAGAGGAACACTTCGGGCTTTCACCTAAGTCATTGCTTCCTTGAACAACAATGTTTGAGTGGATCACTCACTCTCTAATTTGAGGACACTTAGCTTATGATGTGGAATTGATCTAAGATGTGGAAGTGTAAGCTTGGAGAGTAGGATTTGGGGAATGTGAGACTTGGAGTTTTCTCTTAAGTGTAAGAGTTATGTATTTGTGTCATGAGAACACTTATTTATAAGCTCCTAAGGTGTTATAGTCATTGGGGTTAATTGGGTAAGGGTTTGTGTGAAAAACACAAATCAGAAACCTGCAGGATGCATGTCAGTATAAGTTCGGTCGACCGGATCGGGCAGAACGGTCGACCGTTTGACAATTTTGACCACGGTTCGGTCGACCGAAAAAGGCATGATCGACTGGATCAGGCTATAACTTAGGTACACTTAAGTTAACAGTCGAACACCGAATAGCGGCCAGTCGACCGTAAACTAACATACTCTATTGGGTTGGCGAAAATGATCAAGTTCGGTCGACCGATCCAAAGTCTTCGGTCGACCGGAAACTTCCAGACAGTTGCACTTTGTGGAGACATTCAAGGTTCGGTCGACCGAAACAGGTCCACGGTCGACCGATAAGCAATATGTATTTTGGGGTATTTGGAAATAATTCGAATACGACCGTTGGTATAATACGACAATTCTAACAGTCGGAAAAATATTGTTACACAGTCGACCGAAAAGGTCTGGACGGTAGACCGAACGGATGGTAGAAAACACTAACTGGACAATTGATCACTCGGTCGACCGAACGGTCTATTTTGGTCGACCGAACGTGGGCAGACAGTTCTGGTTTTGGTTTAGTATTTTCCGGTCTAAGTTTGTGTGATCTATTGAAGTCAAAATGATGTGAAATTTTGTGTGTGACTTCTATTGGGAACCTATAGTGTGCGTTTGAGTATTTTTTTAGCCCAAGTATGCTCAATTACACAATGTTAATAAGACTCAAAGAAAACAAGATTACATGTCTTCAATATAGCTTTAATACATGTCATGACTTAATTTCATTTCTTCTTTGAGTCTTGATCTTCTGTAGAGGTTAGCATAATACAATATATATGCTATGCAATATGTGTGTTACTCTACATTAATTATAATTAAGATTAAGTTGATTAAATCATCAAAACATAGATTAAGGTAAAAAAAACCAACACTGGGCACGTCCTCGGGCTCCTGTCCGGGGACACCTCCCCGCTAAGGACCCAATGTTTAAAACTGGTCAACCGTAATTATAAAAAGGACAAACATAATGTTTAAAAAGGTAGTGTGTCCTAGACGCCCATGTCTGCCTATAAGAGTTCTATAAGGTGACCACCCTGATATTTTGTTCTGGATCTGCCACTATTGCTCAAGCAAAATGGAGACACGAGGAGAAGTTGAGAGGCATCGAATCCATGTCCGTTGGCTACGTCTAGGGCTGCATTGTAGTTTTAAGTGTAAGAGCTCTGAAACATTGGGTATGATAATGGAATGCAACGGTATGAATGATTACGGTACAACGATGAAACAATTGTCTATGAATTTAATTCCATAGGGTAAAATATGGTTTAACATGGTATGTACAACATGATAAGGTAATTAAGGAAAAAGAATATAAACTAGGTATAACATGGTATATACCCAACATCAATGACACTGGGTTTGTATATGTTTACATAATGTTTTTCCATTTCCGAAACTGTAGGCTTTGGGATCATATTTACAAGGTATACCTTTTGAAACATCTGTCAGAATATATTTTTTACGGAAAATATTCAAAACCATTGCGCACTCCGCATGAACGAGAAGATATTTTTGATATACAATGTACACTATATTACATGCAATTCTAAGTGTACGAGCATCTGAATATTGCACCTGTGAGACATGTTATTAGCTCACGATTCCAAAGAAGACCGGAGGAATTGTCGAAGAAGAAGAATCTATCTCAAAAATTGGGAAGCAACTAAGCAAGGTTGAGGTGGGACCACCTAAATAGCACCTTTGCATGTCCCTTGTAAATTTAACCAACACCAGAGGAGAAAGGTTGAATTTGGAACAACAACTCCTGACAGCTGGAGATCTTTCTTCGACGGGACCGTCAATCACAATAGAGGATTGTGGATTCCAGCTAGGGAAGTCGACTATGGTTCGAGCTCGAAATATGACTTAAAAAACACTCAACTCTTGTTTAGCTTCGAAAAAAAATCTTGATGAAAAACAAATATTCTTCCTGTTTGGTTCAGTAAACAAGCCGCTCAAACTTTAAAAAATTAAGTCTCAAATCAAATTTTTTATTGCTCAATTAATTAAAAAATGTATTTCGTAATAATACATGTTAATATTTGAGTTTCAATTTTTTTGCACAGTTTACTCGTTTACACCTTCCAGCAGATGGAAGAACAACAAGCAAAGAGAATGGTAGAGTTAGAAACCAGGTGTGACAACTAGTTGTCGAAAATGCACGATTACGGCTATTCATACCAGATTCAGAGTAGATATTGGATTTCTTAAGAAAGATGCTGGAGAAACAAGTTGAATGGATAGAGACGCCTTTCGATACGTCTTCAATATGCAAGAAACACAACCAACCTAGTCCAGAAAACCTGAAGAAGTGCCACATGACCACACACAAAAGGAAGATGAAGGGTGGTTAGATCTGTTGGAAGAAGCACATAACACGAAGGTTGCTGAACAAATTAAACCGTAGGGTCAAGCTCCGTTGAAAACCATGAAGCCCAAGAAGCCAAAGAAAAGAAAGAGGAAAGAACCAACTCTAGCAATGGAGTTCAGTAGCGTTAAAACAAGAGCGTAAATAGAGAAGAAAGATTCTAACACAAGAAACCGCACAATATCAGTTGGACAAGAAAGGAGAGGACGTAAGATGCATGTGGAGGAAGCTGAAAAGAGCAAACCCGTTGGAACAGGAAGGCGACAATGCTCCTTACGAAAGAGGGAAGAGGCCACACCATAGATCAAACCGACATTAGTAATCTTCAAAATTGAAAAATAGCGCGACACCATATAGTTTCTTTATGTTACCTTCTGGAAGTTATTACATACCTACAAAACTCAAACGAGTTCGATACCTTGTGAATCAGTGTGAATACCAAGTCAACCGAAATTCTTACCTTTCTTTGATATTCAAATAGTAAACACGGGGATATCATGGGGAAAAATTAGGACTTTTATTGTATTATGATACACAGAATTCCAAATAATTTCTGATTGTGTTTACTAAACAATTAATAACTTCATGGAAATCAAGGAGAACAAACACAAGGACGGATGCTACAAAAATCCGGTGAGCACAATCACTTCAACATACTCACAAGAGTTGGTGTACTTTGGACAATCCGATGTAACAGATTTGTACCTTGAAAACATCTTGAGGGGAGGCCAGAGACCTTTAATAAGGCAACCAATGCTGATGAATGACCACTTGTGTCTGCTGGTTGTCGACCTAGAGAAAAAAATCATAAACCATTACAACAATCTTAAGGGTCCGGAGGGCAAGTCGATATATGGCCATACATTGGAGGGTGACCATAAGATTGCGACCAAGTGTGTTGTGTTAGAACCCTAACCCGGTTTAGGGTTAATCTTGGATTAGAAGAGGGTTAGCATGGGGAAGAGGTGAAGAACAGTGGCCAGGTGATGGGTGAGTGGTGTAGGGTTGCGGGTTCCTGTGGAGAGGAGATGGGTTAGGGTTTAAAACGTGGTTTCTTTCTCTCTCTCTCATTCTCTCCATTTCCTTATTCTTCTCCTTCATCCAGCTGAGGCGGCGATCGGAGGAGGCGAGGACGACGCGCAGGAAGAGGTCGGACGTCAAGAGGAGGCGCAGCGCGTGCTCGAGGTCTATCGGAGGCGAGGTGTAGGAGCTCCGGCACCGTCGACTTCTCGCGGGTAAAAGGTGTGCCGCTCTCTAGTGTGATTTTATTGTTAACCCCCGTTGTAGAGTTGTGTTGGTCGGTCGGAGGAGGTCGGAGACCTCTCCGACGGTGTGTTTCTTCGTAGAAACCTCGGCTAACGCGAGGTTGAAGACGGCCAATGGTCGACCGGGCCCTTCGGGCGGTCGACCGAATGCATGTATTTTTGTCTGTCTGTTGTGTTTCGGTCGACCGAGACCTTGTGTTCGGTCGACCGGAACTTAAGTTTATTGATTTATTATGCATGTTGTTCGGACGTTGGTTTTCGTTCGGTCGACCGTTTTATGACGTAGAAATAATAGGTTGATCCTGTTAGTTTTCGGTCGACCGAGACCCCTGAGTCGGTCGACCGTTAGTGTGGATTTTTGACGTTGACCAGACTCCGGATTTTGACCTCGTTCGATCGACCGGTTTTAGACCTTCGGTAGACCGTTAAGATTTTTGTGTTGCACAAATAGTTTGACCGTTGCAGACGCTTCGATCGACCGATTTCCCTTGTGGAATCGGTCGACCGGATGTCACTTCCGGACGACCGATTCCCTTGAGGAAAACGGTCGACCGAGTGGTCTTTTTCGGTCGACCGTTTTTGCACAGGACAGAATTCCTGGTTCCCTTTTTGAATGCCAACTTTGTCCACGAAAACCCGTGTCCTCGCCTTGTGCATGAGCCGGGAGGTGACGATGGGCGCGTTCCGCGTGCCTGCCCAGGGACCGCCGTGTGGAAAAGTGTGGGTGTTCGGGACACGTCACCTCCATGTATGGACCGTGACTAAGTTGATGGATTGATTGGACTCATTGTAGTATAACAGGCCTGAGGGATCGCGGATCCCAATGTTTGATGTTTGTGCGGGCACGCAACTGGTGTTGGGTGAGGTGACTACCAGCCTACGAGCTACGGAGGTCGCTGGCCTGCTTTTATAGCGACGCGGTTGGTGTTTGCGGCTCGTAGAGCCTGATGACCTGGCAGACTTCGGTCTGGACCTGTCCGATGTTGTGCCAGATGTTTGTGATGGACCACCGATGCTGTGCCGGTGATGCCGCCGAGGTTGTGCCGACGATGACGATTGTTGGGCCGAGGCTGTTCCGGCTATGTTGATTCCTCAACTGGGCACCTATCGAGATGTTGTTGTTATACCTTCCGGGCGATGGCCCCGTTGGTCCCCGTGGCTCCGACCACAGAGATTTGCAGATCTGTATTCTATCGGCCCGCAGGCGTGACAGAGGCTCCCTGCCGAACCCTTGAGTAGAGTAGCCGCGTGTGAGGGGTGCGATGTCGCGTGCTGTAAGAATGAATGAGCCTGCAGTAGGTCTCCTCGGGGGACCCGATGTTGACTGTCGGACTGATGTCCTATTTTACCCTTCGGGGGAACTGTTTTCCTTTTTGTCGATGTCATGACATGCTACTAGTATGATAGGTTCATTTGTGTAATGCACGCATATAGGTGAGTTGGCATACGGGGTTTCCTTCTGGAAACTCAGGCATTGTTGTTATATATTTTTCAGGACCACAGTAGGTCCAGTTGGGTGGTGGTCGGCGGGCACGCGCATTTTGGAGTCGGATCCTCTACTCGGACCACTGAGGTCAACATGATTACGTTTTATCTTCTTTTGTTGTTCTGTTGTAATCATGTATCATTTTGACAAACTCTGATGTAATTTGGTGCACCGCTATTTGTTTTATGAGAAGTAACAGTCCCGTTTTGATTATTAGCCTTTATTGTTGTGATTATGAATTTTCAAAATTTCCGCTGTTTCGGGATGTTACATGTTGAGTACTGGAATCGAAGGCTAGGAGTGAAATGGGGTTTGAAGTTTGAAAGGAATGTGCAAGTGCAACAATATGGTAGCGAGGATTGTAGTATCTTTGTTCTCCATTGGTTAGATGCCTATAATTAACAGGGATGGATCTAGAATTTTTTATAGAGGGGGCATATTTTTTGGATGGCAGCCAAACTAAACGATTAATAAACTCAATTGTTTAACATAAAGTCGTTAGAAGATCATTAAGCTCAAGTAATGGGTATCAATCACTGCATGAAAAATGTAATTCTTGAAGTAACGAAGATGTGTAATCGATCAATGTTCACGTTAATTCTGCTTGAACTTGTGAAAAAAGTTCCAATAAATTTTTCCATCTTAATATTAAAAAGTTAAATTGCATTATTATAAGATTTAGTGCAAGTGGAAGATTTGTTCCAACACAAAGGAAACAAATATCTCTTGTATTTGGTTTGATTTAAGCATTTGTTTTGGTTTGGGTTTGAGTTTGTGTTAACGAGACGTTGGAGTTGGCTTACCAACAAGGATTTTGAGAAGAAGGTGTTGGGAGATTGGAGTTTTGTGTGGTGGTTCCCAACGTGGTGGACAAATTATTTATTGGGTTTTGAATTTTACATGTTTTACTTTTATTTATGTTTCTATAGAATTGGATTCAAAAGTCACTAGTGCAGAATTGGCTTTACTCGTCGCCCAATAGACGTCGGCCGTTACAACAGCCGACGTCTATTGTGGAGAGGACAGAATAGACGTCGGCTGAAATGGAAGCCGACGTCTATCTGACACTATAGACGTCGGGTGTTGGAATAACACGTTTAGCCGACGTCTATAGTGTATAGACGTCGACCTTTAGACGTCGGTGTTTTAGTACCTTGTGAATCCGACGTCTATAGGGTATAGACGTCGGACTATAGACGTCGGACATAATGTAAGACCGACGTCTATAGTCTATCCACATAGACGTCGAGGTATAGACGTCGGTGTTATGGAATATCCGACGTATATAGGTCTTAAAGAAAGCGGACAGACGCGTTTTCTTTCATTCTTTTCAGTCGAAACCCACCCAAACCCTAGCCGTCCCGCGACCGAACTCTCCTCCGCGACCATCCTCCGACCGATCCGCACCGTCTCCGGCACCGCAGCGAGCTCCCAAGCGCTCCTCCACTTCTCCGGCCCTCTTCTCCTTCTTCCTCCGTCTTCCTCCGTCTCTCTCTACATGTAAGTTAGTGTGAAAATATTTGATGGAAATGATAAAATATTCACGTTTGTTTCAACAACTCATGTTACGTTTAATTTACTAGACAAATCTTGAATGAAATTCACTATTTTTATGATGTTCCAAAATGTGATATCATAATACGATAACATTACCATATTACTTGACATAGTTCATATCGGTTCAACAACTTGTATTATATTTCATTATGTCTCACGCAGGAAGCTTACATTTGCAAAAATAAACTTCGAACTTACTTTGAACTTTCTGGTCTTATGTGAATGAACACAAACATGCCTCACAATTGATTCATAGACGCACAAATTGATTTTGTCTCTCACTTTTAGATTGAAAAATGTCGTTTAAAAGTATGGTAAATGAGAACTATTAGAATTTAGAACAGTACCGGTTCCTTCATCTAAAAAAAGTGGAAGAAAGTGTGTTTGCATGTCATTATGTTTATTACAAAAGCATACCTAAACAAAAATGTTTAGAAATAATAATATCCCATTAGACGATAATTCTGGAATTATATATGTGTAGTTTTCTATGGGTATGCATAAAAAGTGTCCAAATTAGAATAAATCTTTAGTATAGTGAGTTCATACATTTATTTGTGTTTATTTATGTTTTGTCTAGTTAAATGTTTATTTATGTTTATTTATGCTGAAAAAAACTTACTTTGTTTAGTTAAATGTTTAGTTTATAATAACTCATTGCCCCCCTTAAACAACTTGGCCTTTAATAACCCAAAGCAAAAGATTAGACAATATTTGTTAAGTCATTCATCATATAGGATTTGCATGCATTGTATTTTCTATTATTTACGCTTTCTGTCGTAGATTGCTGGCGTAAGGTACGTACTATCTTTCACTCATCATTCATTAGAAAGCACGCATTAGTTAGTAGGACTTGCATTGTAACAAGAGTGAGGTGAGTGTTTGTTTGGTGTGTTGTTTGTTAGATTAAGGTATGAAAAACACTTAGGGGGCAGTCACCTATAGGAGATGAGGTGGGGGATTTCATCACCCTTTCCTTGGCCCAAAAACCACTTAATAAAAGAGCCTTAATAAAATCAATTAGACGTTGGCCCCTAGGATTTTCGGACGCATTAAGGAGAGGAAACCGTTTAAGACCGTTATGGCCTGAATGTCGTTGCCCATCTAGTCTCCCTGAGATTTTAGGAACCTCCGGGTTCTTGATTTCCTATAGATTAGTGGTCCTCGATGTTTAAGACCCTTTCGGCCTGAACGTCGTTGCCCATCTAGTCTCCCTGAGATATTAGGGACCTCCGGGTTCTTGATTTCCTACAGACTAGTGGTCCTCGGTGGGACCTCGAAGTTAGGCGTCGTCTATTACTAAGGACCTATAGTGGACTTTAGGTTTGTTTTGGCCTTGATTGTTTAGTTAGATTTCTAACCTTCCTTATTCCACGCTAGATTAAGGACTTCATCTCTTCTCCTCTGAGTCATTCTTTTCTCATCTTAATGTCTCCGAATCTTCTCATCTACGTACACATTCTTTTAAATTGAAATTTTATTTATGTTCTGCAATAATAACTATCATTTTTGCCTCTGTTTAGATTGAAATGGATCGAGAGTGGATAGTTTCAAACAGATTGAGTGATGAATATGAGAACGGAGTGAATATGTTCTTAGAGGTTGCCAAAAAACATTCTAAGAAAATGAAAGACAGCGACATGGCGTATTGTCCGTGCAATAAGTGTCATAATATGTCAGTGTTGACTTTTCGGAAAATGAAAGATCATTTGTTTGAGAAAGGTTTCGACCCAAATTACAGACGGTGGATATGGCACGGCGAAAATGAATCATGTAGTCGTTCCAAGAATGATGGAGAAGATGTTAGTGTGGAAGATCACTTAGAGGAAATGGTTCAGGATATGGCTGAAAAGTTTTCGTCCAACCCCGATTTACTTGGTAATTTGTTGAGTGACAATGAGAAGCCGTTGTATAAGAATTGTACCAAATTCACTAGATTGTCAGCGGTGTTGAAGTTGTACAATTTAAAAGCTGGAAATGGTTGGTCCGATGTGAGTTTCACACCAATGTTGAAGTTAGTGAAAGAGATGCTTCCAGATGACAATGAGTTGCCAGATAGAACTTATGATGCAAAGAAAGTGTTGTGCCCTATGGGAATGGAATATAGGAAGATACACGCATGCCCGAACGATTGTATATTGTATAGGGGTGAGTTTGAAAACTTACATTCTTGTCCCAGGTGTAATGTGTCAAGATACAAAATGAAACGTAGTGGACCAAACCACAATGAAGAGGCTGATGAGATGAAAATCAAAGGACCTCCTGCTAAGATTTTGTGGTATCTTCCGATAATACCAAGGCTTAAACGTTTGTTTGCGGGTAAAGAGGATTCCAAGAACATGACATGGCATGCTGATCGTGAGAAACCAAATGATCAGTTGCTACGTCACCCTGCAGATTCACCTCAGTGGAAAAAAATAAATGTCGACTTTCCTGTGTTTGGTGAAGAATCGAGGAATGTACGACTTGGGCTCTGTACTGACGGAATGAATCCTTTTGGTAGTTTGAGTAGCATTCACAGTTCTTGGCCCGTTTTGCTTGTAATTTACAATCTGCCCCCGTGGTTATGCATGAAACGCAAATATATCATGTTGTCCTTAATGATTTCTGGTCCGAAACAACCTGGAAACGACATCGATGTGTATTTAAGACCTTTAATTGATGACCTAAAGAAATTGTGGGGTGACGGAGAGTCAGTTTTTGATTCTTATCGTCAGGAGTCGTTCGTAATGCGGGCAATGATATTTTGCATGATTAATGACTTTCCAGCTTATGGTAATCTGTCTGGATATTCAGTTAAAGGTCATAAAGCTTGTCCAATTTGCGAGGAAAATACATGTTCTTTGCAACTAGTTAATGGTTCTAAGACTGTCTATCTCGGTCATCGGAGATTTTTGCCAAACTCTCATCCTTATCGTAGGTTGAAGAAAGCATTTAACGGAAAACAGGAGTTTCAGAATCCGCCAGTTGAAATCAGCGTCGAAAAGGTGTATGAACGTGTAAGGAACATTGAATGTGAATTTGGAAAACCGTACAAACGAGCAAACGACAAAAGTAGTTGGAAAAAAAGATCAATATTTTTTGATCTCCCTTACTTGAAAACTTTAGAAGTTAGACATTGTATTGATGTGATGCACGTAGAGAAAAATGTTTGTGATAGTCTTGTTGGCACTCTGTTGAACATACCTGGTAAAACCAAAGATGGATATAATGCAAGACTTGATCTTGTTGATATTGGTATACGAGCAATGTTGGCACCAGAGAAGAAAGGAGATCGGAATTACTTACCTCCAGCTAGTTATACATTGTCTAGAAAGGAGAAAAAAATTCTCTGTCAGTGTTTGCACGATGTAAGGGTTCCACAAGGTTATTCTTCAAATATCAGTAATCTTGTTGTTATGAAGGATTTGAAACTTGTGGGGATGAAGTCTCACGATTGTCATACTTTAATGCAGCAGTTGTTACCTGTAGCACTGAGATCCATATTACCGAAAGATGTTAGACAAGCAATAATAAAGTTGTGTTCGTTTTTCAATAAGATTTGCAGTAAGGTGGTCGATCCTGTGCAGTTAGACAAGTTACAGAATGAAATTGTGGTCACATTATGTCAGTTGGAGATGTTCTTCCCCCCGGCTTTTTTCGACATTATGATTCATCTTGTTATTCATTTGGTTAGAGAAGTTAAATTGTGCGGACCAGTTTTCTTAAGGTGGATGTATCCTTTCGAGCGTTATATGAAAGTGTTGAAAGGTTATTGCAAAAATCGTCAAAGACCAGATGCTAGTATTGTTGAAGGATACATAGCTGAGGAGGTTATCGAGTTTTGCACTGGATACCTAGCAAACACCAAAACTGTTGGACTTCCGAAGAATCGTCATGATAATCGTGTCGATGGTAAAGGGACACGGGGGATGAAAATGTTAAATCCAAATGGCGATGACTTAATGACAACATATTTTTATGTGTTGTGCAATTCGAATGAAGTTCAACCATACCTAAATGAACACATGAAGTTTCTAAAGGAAAGAAATCCTTTGTTGAGTGATCAACAAGTAATTAATAGTCACAATAAGAATTTCATCTCTTGGTTCAAAAATCTAGCATACAAGCGTGATGTTTCTGAGACAATACAGTGGTTGGCTTACGGTCCGCATTCTGTTGTTATAAGTTACAGTGGTTATGATATCAATGGATATTCTTTCTACACAGTTTGTGAAGATGCGAAAAGTGCTGTTCAGAACAGTGGCGTCACCTTAATAGCAGAGTCTTTGCATGTGTCTAGTTCTAAAGACAAGAATCCTGTATACGCCGACATGTCCTATTACGGTGTAATTGAAGATATATGGGAGCTAGACTTTGTTAAATTCAAAGTACCTATATTTAGATGCAAGTGGGCTGATAATAAAACAGGAGTTCGAGTGGATGACTATGGCTTCACTTTAATTGATTTTTCAAAACAAGGGTATAAAGGAGAACCTTTTATTCTAGCTTCCCAAGCGAAACAAGTCTTCTATGTGGCTGATTCGTGTGATAAGAAATGGGCAGTAATTTTGGAAGGGAAGAAAAAAATTGTATCAGATGATAGTCTGATCGAGTATGAAGAAACACCACCTTTCTCTAAGCAAGCACCTGAGTTGAACTCAGTAGATGAAGAAATAAATGTTGAGACTTGTATGTTTAGAGATGACCACGGTGAAGGTATATGGATTGAAAATCCATTAAGGAAAAAAAACAGTAAAGGTGCAAATTTTCTGTTATAACACATTGTAATAGACATTTAATCCATGTCTTTACCTTATTTAATTACTTGAATTTATCTTTTATAGTATAATGGCTCCGAAAAAGAAACCCACTTCCTCCGAGTCTGAAGGTTCGAAGACATACAGTACACGAGGTCCTTGTCTCATGAAAGAATTCGTGGGCAGAAGAACTAGAGACGGTAGAATTCCAATCCAGTTTGATGACCGTCTTGAGCCCTTAGGCATGCTGTCTGATAATTGGAAAAGTTTTCTGGGTAGCTTAGCGAGGGCCAAAGTTGACATTTGTTTATCCAGTTGGGCTGATGTAGATGAGAAGTTGAAGGACACAATATGGGATAATGTGCAGGTAATGGTTCCATTATAGATTTCTATAGTTTTAGTTGAACTTTTGATATATATAAAGTTAACGTGTTGTAGGAATCTTTTGAGTTCCAATCCACTGACAAGTTGAAGAAGAAGTGGATGACATACATGTCAGTTCGTTGGAGGGATTTCAAAACAAATTTAACGAACAAGTACATATTCGGAGACTACCAGGATAGAAATCCATGCGATGTCTATAACTTTATCACTCCGAATCAATGGGAGCTATTCAGAAAATCCAGAGATAGCCCGGAGTTTGAGGTATACTGAGTTTAATTTATAATATAGTAACTGAGTTTCAAAACAAACTTGTTAGTTATTGATTTTAGTGACAATCTAATAAACTTGATTTTAGGCCATCCGAGCAAAAAACCAAAAGATTAGATCTTCTAACAAGTATACCCATCGTATGTCTCGAGCGGGGTACCACAAGTTGGAAGCACAAATGATGGCTGGAAAAATTGCTCAGAAGAGACAGGAGGCAATTGACTCCGGTATGAGTGAGGAGCAAGCAAGTAACCTATCTCCTCCTTCTCCCATAGCTCGTTGTGATTCTTGGAAGAGAGCGAGAGTAAACTCCAGAGGGGAGTACGTCACAGACGAGTCGCAAGCTATCGGCTCGAAGATAGTAGGTTGCATCATTTATATATATGTTATTAATTCAGAATCATTAATTTTATATTGCTCAAATGATAGTAAATATTGTTTTAAACTTAGGACTCTCTGAAGTTGAGAGAATCTCAAGGCGAATTTGCTTCCGATGGTCGGAATGATATTCTACGCGAGGCCTTGGGAAACGACGAACACCCCGGTCGTGTGCGAGGGGTAGGGAGTAGAGTTGGACTTCGACAATATTTTGGGAAGACTCAACGGTCTACTTCGACGACTGGTCATACCAAATGCCAGCAGGAGATTGCAGATTTGAAGAAGTCTTTGCAGCTTCTTTCGGAGAGATTGGATCGTGCTTTGCCTACTTCTCCTACCCGTCGTAAGACCGGTTCTTCCACGGAGACTACTCCAGTTCCGCCAGTGTTCCACCATCATCGACATGATGATTTCGTGTCTCATTCTCGAGAATTGGCCCTCGTCGACGGTCCCTCGTTTGGAAAGTTCGTGGATGGATCTAGATGTGATTTATTTGTCGAAGACCCTGATCGAAGATTGGTGGGACACGGGAAAGTTTATAACATCTCCAGACACCACTTCACAGAGGTAGGAGAGGGAGAATTGAAGGTTGCAGTTGAGAGTTGCTTAGATCCTGGTGTTTTTGTGCCATTTCCGGAAGAAGAGATTGTTACTCTCGGCGATGCTATCGGTGGGTTCGTGCGTTGGCATAGTTATTTAGTAGAGCTAAACGACAAACATGAGGTATAGTTTAACTTTGAAAGACTTTAAACTTCAATTTTGTTAACAATTGTATTTTAACGGTTCTATACATCTTTGTAAGGTGTCAAGCCCCCGGAGCAAAGGGTCAAACAACCAATCTCCGATCAACATTAATTCGCTTCCAAGTAGGTGCAAAATGTTGTTTCAATGTATGGTAGGTAGGGAGGCACAATCGTTAAGTACCTTGGAGTTGGAGGGGGATAAAGGGTTGCCTCCGGCTTTGTACGTCACCAAAGAGGATATCATGCAGTTCATGGCGATGGATTCGTTGTGTATCATGATTATCGACGTGCAAGTGAAGTAAGTGTTCTTTTGTATACAATGAAAAGTATTGAATAATTTTATCAAAACTGTAATAAATTATAATTTTTATACTTGTAGACATCTTTACGACGCCAGAAGGTCAATCTTTCCCGAGGATCAAGTATTTGGATTTATCAGTCCATCTACATATATATACGGGAATGACGATAAATCGGGTCAACTAGGGACATTCTTTAAAGAAGAAGACAAGAAATATTATCTGCTCCCTTATCATGAGAGGTAAACTTTGTAATTCAAAGTGAAATTTTATTTTGTAATAAACTTCTAATTATATATATAACACAGGGCTCATTGGATGCTTGTCGTTGTATGCCCAACGACTAATTCGGCATATTGGTTTGATCCGTTGGGGTCGAATAAACCAAGGGACTCAATAAAGAAACTTCTAAATATGTAAGTTCGTTTAGTCGTGAATAAAGTAATTCGTGGATTTTTATTAGTATTATTGATTGATATTTTAACTTGTGCTACTCAGGGCAATTAAGGTTTACAGAGCTTTAGGTGGTAGGAGAACAACCACAAAATCAGGAATAACATGGCATGGAATGAGAGTACGTTCTATCCCATTTTTGTTAATTAAGTTAGGAACAAATATTTAGCGAATTCCTATGTTTGTAGTACCGGAAGCAGGTTGGAAATACGGAATGCGGTTACTACGTGATGAGATACATGGAGGAAATCCTCGATGTGACAACTCAAGACGTATGTCTAACCGAGGTAATGTAGATCGTTATTCAATTGTATATTCAATTGTAGTTTCAATATTTAGTTATTAATATTCAACACACTTGTAATTTTTTGATAGGTTTTCCCAAAAAGTAGTGATCCATTCTCGCAACAAGAGCTCGATGAAACTCGCGACCGATGGGCTCGCTATTTCATCAGAAACATGCTGACGAACTAAGAGGTTCTACTGCCAATTGTATTTTTTGTAATTTAGTTAACAAGTGCACTTGTATTACAAACCTACACTTTATGCCTTAATATAATCGCCTTAATTTTAGAATGAATTAATTGCAAGTGTGTTGAATGTCAATTGTGTGGTTGTATTTTTGTGTTTGTGTTTGTGTTTGTGCATGTATGCTTGTGGATGTATGTGGATGTATGCTTGTGAATGTCAATTGTATGGATGTATGTGGGATGTATATGGATGTATGTGGATGAAATTTATAGGTGAACGAATTTGGTGCAGTTGTATGTACACGACGACGATGACTAAAAACAATTTCGTCGGATCCTATTTATTTTTTTTTGTCCAGGTTTGGGAATAGACGTCGGCTGTCTCTATAAGCCGACGTCTATTCCTCTGAAGAAATGAATAGACGTCGGCTTTATATGTAATCCGACGTCTATCCCTAAAGTATAGGCGTCGTATGTTAGTTACCCGACGTCTAGCCCTAAAGTATAGGCGTCGTATGTTAGTTAACCGACGTCTATACATTAAAGAATACACGTCGGACTCTAATTAAAGCCGACGTATATCCGTTAGGTATAGACGTCGGCTATACTCTGACCGACGTCTATGTATAAACGACGCACACATATACGTCGGATTGGGGTGTGCTCATATCCGACGTGTATAACCCCTTATATCCGACGTATATTCCCTTTTCTGTAGTAGTGAGTAATTGTAAAAAAGGATTGAAGAAACAAATTATAAAATTGTAGTAGGGAAAATTGTATATTTGTGTATTGTCTACTTTTGGTGTTTTGCCTACTTTTTGTTCCAATTTTGTTTCATTTGGATTGTATGATTAACTTGATTTTTTATTTTTTATTGTGAAATTTAGATTTCACCGTGGAGAGATATTTCAAAAGGAAAGAAAAAACTATTGATTCATTTGAAACAATATTATTTGATGAAGTGAAAGAAAAAGAGTCAAATAATTGTGTGAACCAAAATTCAGATGAGTATCTTTTGAAGGGGAATATTTTAATCAAGTTTTATATATTAATATATTTTTGCTGAATTTTATGATTATGTATTATGAGTTAAAGTTCATATTTTGAGACCTCCTTTGAAAATTGTTAGGTTTGCTACTGCATAATCATGAATTTTAAAACACCTTACATAGAAATAATCATGAATTTTAAAACACCTTGGATAAAAATAATGAATTTTTAAATCAATTTATATGTATATATATCATATATGTATATTATAGGGGGGGTTAAAATTTGAGGGGGGGGGGGGGGGGGGAATCCAACGTGGATCCGCCATTGCCTCTAACAATGGAAATACCTCCCGGGAGAACGTGTGACACCTACCTACACAAAAGAAGAGGAGAGCACCTCATTTACATCCTCTTGGACATGTAGGCCATCGTTAACAACATCTATCGATGGATGACTTTTTATGTTTTAAAAGCAAGACTATGCTTTTACTTTTATAGTTTTGGGAACTAATAGCAATTTATAGTGGTATATATAACTAGTAGTAAAGGAAGATTGGTTACAAAAGATGCGTAGAGGAATTATCCATTCACTTTGAGGGTACGAGAATAAAACTACAAGGTCTTATGAAGAGTAGGTACAACCAGGTAGTATCCCAAAATAAAAGTGTTTCGTGTCTTGTCCACAAGGTATGATGTCACTGAACAAGTATTTGCAACGTAAATGTGCATTGAGTCTCTCAACCTTCTACCATTTTAACTTGTGGATAATTGATGTGACACCCCAGTGGCAGGGGGTTTAAAAGGGTAGGCAAGTGACCACCCTCCCCCTCCCAACTAAACTTAATTTTTAGTTTTGTGACCACCCAAAATTAATTTTCTTTATAATAATTAGGATAGTTAAATTTCATTTAGTTAAGTTAAGACCATTCAATCTTTTAAGTTCTAATTATTACTAGGCCATTAGCCCAACCAGACCAGATCCACCATAAATAATCCATACCCAATTAGCCACTGGCCCACTGTCCACATCAACACCGAAATACCCAATTCCACCTCCAAATTCCAAACCCAACAAAATCTGCACCTTCGACCACATCCAAACCTGCCCGAACTATCCGAAGAAATCTCGAAACCCTAAATCCAATTCTCCTCCTTAAATCGACCCCCTCCTTGGCCCAAACCCGAGTTTGGCCCCGTTGTGTAGAGATAGTACCACCAGAAATACGGCTCTGGCGAGGTTTGATTTCGATTTTTTTTGCTGAAATTGAAAAGTTGATGCTTGCGTTCGGTAACTTCGGTTCCTCTGTTATGGTGTTTGATGATGGATTCCCGGATGCATTTGTTTTTTGAGTTTGAGATTATGGTTCTTATCTTTAATTTTTATGTTTAAGATGACATGTTTACTTCATTTTGATGTGAGTTTTGGAATTACATGAAGCAAGGTATCTAGCTATGGCCTATGGGTGATTTGTTGACTTGGTTGGAATTTCAGTCTTGATTTTGGAATTTAATGTTTTGGATGCTTTGGATCCCATCTGAATGCAAATTGTATATTATGTTTGGCAATTTTAAGTTTTGATTTCTGAAATTAGTTCAATTTTACGTTTATGTAGCCATGGATAAATACTTGATAAGAAGAACAAATGTAGTAGTAGAAGAACCCCCTCAAAAACAAAGTCGAGTTAAATTAAATTTAGCAGATATAATATCAGATCCAGGGGAGAGAAAACCAATATGTGATTTTCATCCTAATCTGAAAAATGAGGTCCACAGAGAGTATTATTTAAGAGGACCGTCACGATCTACGGATCATAGATATGAATATCCACAAATCGAACTGGGTGACAAAATGCGACGCTTCAATAGTGAATGGTTTAATGAATTTCCGGATTGGTTGGAATATAGTGTTAAAAAATGCAGCTTTTGTCTCTTTTGTTATTTGTTCAGACAATATGGGTCCGAGAAATCATTTGTTGTTGATGGTTTTAGAAATTGGAAAGACAAGAAGCATCTTAGTGGTCATGTTGGATGTCCCAATAGTGCCCATAATACTGCCAGAACTAAGTGTGAAAGTCTGACAAATGAAAGAAGACACATTCAACAAATGTTAGATAAACATACAGATCAGATACGTAAGGACCATAGATTTCACCTTAATTCCACTGTAATAGGCATTTGTTATCTTCTTAGGCAGGGATTGGCTTTTCGTGGTCATGATGAATTGAAAGATTCATGCAACAGAGGCAACTTTTTAGAGCTTTTAAGCAATTTTTTCTGAAATCAACAAAGATATTAGAAGAATTCTTAGAAATGCTCCAGAAAATCTTAAATTGGTCGCACCTTCCATTCAGAAGGACATTGTTAATGCTTGTGGGGTTGAAACAACTAGTGTCATAATAGCCGAATTGGGAAATTCCTTTTTTCCCTATTAATTGGTGAGTCTCGTGACATATCGATAAAGGAGCAAATGGCCATAGTGTTACGGTTTGTGGACAAAAATGGCAGAGTGGTGGAAGCTCTTAAAGAAGCCATCGAAACAACACTTTCAAAGCATGGTTTGGGTATCGGGAAATTACGTGGACAAGGATATGATGGAGCAAGTAACATGAGGGGATAGTTCAATGGACTGAAGACTCTTATCCCGAAAGAGAATGAAACAACTTACTAGATCTCAGAATTTGCTCTCATTATCCTTGAGGGTGAATTGGAGACATATGTCCGTGACGTCAGATCGAATACAGAATTTGAAAATTTGAATAGCCTAACAGAACTTGCACAAAAGATGGTTCAAAAGAAGAAAAATATCACTTTTCCTTTGGTTTTCTTGTTGATTACGTTAGCATTGGTCTTGCCAGTAGCAACTGCCACCGTTGAGAGAGTGTTTTCAGCCATGAACATAGTGAAAAGCAAATTGCGCAACCGGATGGGAGAAAATTGGGTCAATGATGCTCTCATTACATACATCACGAAAAAAATATTTTCAGTCAGATTAGTAATGAAGTGATCATGAAAAGATTTCAAAGCATGAAACCTCGTAGGATTACATTATACGTAGAATATTTGAATGTAATTTAATTTTTTAAGTAGGTATAACTTCTTCGGTTTGATGTAATTTTATAAGGTGACCACCCCTCCATTTTGTTCTGGATCCGCCTGATTAGGGGTGATGTGCATGAAAAGATCCGTCGTAATGTGAGTATACACTACATTTCATTACTGGGTTTGTGAAGAGACGTAACACAGTTTATAAAACAATTAGTGTGATATTGCAAATCATCATTCCAATTCAGTTCAATTCACAATTCCGACGAAAGAAAATTGCCTCACAACACATCTCTGACTACTCAACCGACGATGGATCCTTTTTCACCGAACCTTGGGGTGACTATCCCAAGGTTGATCTCTCCAAGGTAAGTCATAACTTCTTTTACTGTGGCTCCATGGAGCAAACTTATTTATGTTGCTACTTCATTTGGGAGGATGGAACACCGATACCACCGCTTGAGGAACCCAACAAAAGCATAACTGACCAGGCGATGCTGAATCCCCATAACTCATGCGCGAAAATTGAGGCATACGAGATAGCTCTCTACCATATTATCTGGTGGGGGTAGCAGGCGACCGCAAACTGGAGGATTCGCTTCCGATTAACTTGGGGGAGATTAGTAATCTTTTGGGCCAACATTAGTAGTTGATAGTCTAATTTCGTTCATTTTGTACTCTTATTTTTGTTGTTTTTTGGATGTATGGAACTACCTTCTGAAATTATATATATGTGTTTTTTTGTTTATGGAAATGTGTTAGTCAATTTTAAGAAATCAACAATGTATGATTCGATAACTAGAAGGTATACAACGTCACCCAAACTGTGATAGCATAAACGGAAACAAAAATGTATTTACTTAAAATAACAGCTACACAATGGCATTATTAAAGTTCAAAAAACCATAAATGTGAATATGGTACTAATAAGCCACACTAACCAAAAACATCACCAATAATTACATATTGAAACAAAAATAAAAATCAGATTTAATAATTCAAACAATTTGCCATTTGGGTTACTCCCAAAAGGTGCACTCACATTACAAATTGATGTTAGAAGAGTGAGATAACTTGCACTGACCACGGAAATCGATAATCATCATAATCCTAAAATGATAGTTTACTTTACCAACACATAACCCTAGAATACCCCTTCGTTCTTAGTCAATTCCTTAAAAATTAAAACAAGCAAAAATTATCACAAAACAAGAATCCCAACTTAAATCAATAATACTCATACACCACACAGTTCTGTTCGAACGACTAAAGGGTTTACTAGCCTATGTAGGAGGTATTTGCATACAAACAAAACCCAAAATATGTTGATGACAGTCGAACCCTAACCACAACAATACCTAATCAAAACAACATCAACACAAATATACTCATTCAAACTAGTTACAGTGATGCTACAATACTAGAATCACAGCATGAAAACTGAACCCTAATCACAACAGCAAGAAATCGAACCCTAATCACATCAACACCAATGAATATATGCACGTTTGACCTAATTGTGGGGGTTCTAAGATATTAGAACCGAAAATGGGGGAGTTTACTCGATAAAGAATCACAAAAGCAAGGATGACCCTAACCCGAATCATAGCACCATCAACGAATATAGGTACCTTTTGCATAATTGTGGGGGTTGTAAGATACTACCACCCAAATTGATGGGGTTGGCCCGATAAAGAATCACAACACAGTGGGATGTATGAAGGATTCCCAACTATAACGGGCCCACGATAAGGTATACTATCTTACGATTATGTTCCTCAAAATCTCTAAACCAGAAACCTTATACCCTAAAATCATTATGTTCCTCAAAAATCCCTAAACCATAATTCCTAAACCCAAAACTATAATTGGTCGGGTTGACCCGCACATAAATCACAGCATGGTAGGAGATAAGCAAATTTAAAATGATCAAAATGCTTAAAACACTTAAAATGTAAAGAACAATGGAAGAAAAAGTGATTAAAATCCCAAGGGTAAATACTGACGGTATACAACATTAGAGTTAAGGTTCGTGAAACCCTAAAGCATAAACAATAAACCCTACACGATAAACCGTAAACCCAAAGACCTAAATTGTGAAGTACAAAATTATTATGCGTTTAACTTTAGCGTTGTGCTGTCATGTCTAGTAAACGCCAGAATTAGCATTGCGGTGTTTCAAAGATGAATTTGGTGGTATAACGTGATTTGCAATTGGTTTTCGCCTCCATTAGTTACAGAGGAGTTCCCGCCATTTAGGAAAGAGTTGGCCTTAATAGAAAACATATTAATTGGTTGGGGTGACCCGATAAAGAATCACAGCATGGTAGGATATAAGAATGATTCCTAAGTAGAAGGTAAATTGAGTCAACTATATAGTATACTTTCATTTCATTAGGTTCCTTCATGTGTAAACCCTAAAAGCTAAGAGTTTAAACCCTAAACCAGAAAGCCTAAAATGTTAAATTCTAAGATTAGCAACTACACGGTATATCGAATGGTTAAGGTGATATTGAACCTTCGCATTAGGGTCCTCAATTTCCAAGCACTTAGACGTGAATCATAAACCCAAAACCATAATTAGTTGAGTTTACCCGATAATGAATCAAGGATCGTAATCACAACATGGTAGGAGATAAGCAAAAACTTAAAACAATCAAAACACTAAGAATACTAAAAACGTAAAGAATAACATAAGTAAAATTGATTAAAATTCAAAGCGTAAATACCAAAAGCTATACGGTAGACATCGTTATCATTACTGTGAGTGAAACCATAAAACATAAACCGTGATTCTTAAACGATAAATCGTAAACACGAAGACCTAAACCATGAGGTACAAAATCATTGCGATTGTCACTTCAACTTCATGTTTTCACATCCCGTTAGCGTCAGAATCATCAATTCGGTGTTTCAAAGATGAAATTGGTAGTATAATGTGATTTGGAATTGTTTTTTTTCCTCCACTAGGGACGTAGGAAAGGGGTGGCCTTATAAAAATGGGGATAACTGTAATATCTAAACCCTTGCATACTGTTTTGATGATGTTTAGGGGTGGATTAGCGAGGATTGTGATGGACGGCTGAGATCGTTTCAGGGAGATTGTATATAAGGTTTGGATTCTCTCTCCCTCACTCTACCTATTCTCTCTCTCGCGCGCGTCTCTCCCTCACTAACTCACCTCTCTCCCCCTCAGTGCTTCTTCTGTGCGCGCGGACGTGGGATCGTCGACGCTTGGTGGAGCTCGGTTGTTGCCGCGTCGAGGTGATCGGATTCGTGGAGTTCATTCGGGGAGGAAGGGGTTGCGAGGAAGCGTCGCCGTTGTTTCTTCCAAGGCTTCTTGAAGCCTTAAGGTATGTCAAACTTGCTTTCAAGCTCACCTATTATTAGTGTGGGAGTGGGAGCGGTCGACGGTAGGCCGATTGGCTCGTCGGACCTGCACAACAATTTCTGAACTGTAAACGGTCGACCAGTGTATGGGTTTGGTCGACCAATTATAGTGTATTTTGGCGAAATCCCTCGCACCGGTCGAACGATACATTCGTGGTGGTCGACCGGTGGTACAATTCTATCGAGAGATTTAGGCTCTGGGTATTTTTGGTCGAACGGGACCCCTTTTGTCGGTCGACCGAAAGTACTGTTGTAGGTCGGTTGGAGCGTTGACCATCCAAATGGTCGACCGCCCGTTTGACTCGTCCGACCGATGACTTAAAGAACTTAATGTCCGGTCGACCCGAAGTGAGGTTTCGGTCGACCGTGTGGAATGATTTGTCGAAGGAATTGCACTGGTGGATTTCGGTCGACCGATAGTGTTTTGTGGTTCGACCGTGTAATGTGATTTGTTGGAAGTTTTGTACTGGAGGTTTTCGGTCGATCGATGGTGTTCGGTTGTTTGACCGTTGGAGTTTGGATTGCAAAAATGTTTTCTTACTTGTGCTTTTCGGTCGACCGGGCCCCCTTTGCCGTTCGACCGATTGGCAGGTTTTTCGGTTGGACCAGTTCTCTAGGTGAGGATCGGTCGACCGTTAAACGGTTTTCGTTCGACCGTTTCTGCCGTTTTTGGTGGATTCGTGGTTTTTGAGTACACTTGATGTCGTCTCGTCTCTCCGGCCCCACGGGGGGGGGGACGACACGGACTGACGCCCGATAGTGGTGTGCTTGTACGCTTGAAAGCGGCTCGTCTCTCCGACCTTTTGGGCAACGGCACAGACTGTCGCCCGATAGTAGTACGAGTGTTGTGGGTTGGGGTGAGAGGACCCTTGAGACCCGTGGCCGATGATTTTCCGGCGGTGTCGTGTGTGCACGTGTGTTGTGGGTTGGGGTGAGAGGACCCTTTAGACCCGTGACCGATGATTTTCCGGCGGTGCCGTATGTGCACGTGTGTTGTGGGTTGGGGTGAGAGGACCCTTGAGACCCGTGACCGATGATTTTCCGGCGGTGCCGTGTGTGCACGTGTGTTGTGCGGTTGGGGTGAGAGGACCCTTGAGACCCGTGACCAATGATTTTCCGGTGGTGCCTGCACGTGTGTTGTGGGTTGGGGTGAGAGGACGCTTGAGACCTGTCGTGTCTGATTGTACTATTCATTATTCATTGCATTTTCATTATTGTCCATATATGTGTTAGGGTTTGGCATACTGGGTTTCCTTCTGGAAACTCAGGCATTTTATGTATGCTTTCAGGCCGTGAGCAACGGTAGAGGATGGTGCCTGCGGAGGAGAGCTTCTGGGACCAGATCCTGCTTTCCCCTCGTTTGAGGTTGTGATTACATGTGTATATTGTATCTTATAGCTTTTGATGTAATCACCCATTTTTGTAAACTCAGATCTATATATTTGATATATATGTTGGTGCACCTGTTGTCTATCTTCGGTAATGTTCTCCGTTGTTTGTATGTTTAAAATTTTAAATTTTCCGCTGTTCGAGGACGTTCCAATAACAATCTAACGAAAAACTTAAGTAAGAAAAAAGGATCTTAATTTCACAAATAGTATTTTCATATCCAAAGTTAGCTCCTTCTCGTCGCAAAATGCATTGTTAACATATGAGGTTTCGATGTGCCGCTGCCAAAAAAGGTGACACATTCATACTTCCCAGGATGAATCGTCATGGGGTCGATGTTATGCAAGATGTCCAAATTACTGGACGGTAAGCGGTTATGTGTTGGAATGAAGCAAACACTTCATGTTATGTTTGTTTACTTTCTATATTCACCATGCAAAAAGAAGAAGAAAAGTGGTCGTTCTTCCGCTGGTTGGACGATCAGGAGTGCACTCTTGATGAAGTGGGGGACAAGTTGAGAGGTACAATGAATTCATCTATGAGAGTACACTATGTTGGAGAGAAACCTCTGTGAATTCAAATGAGTGATGTGCGACATGTAGTTGAACATGATGGAACTTAATGACAACCGTTAAAATATACAGATCGTCGCAACTTCAGTCAAGTTATCGATCGATATGGTCTACACTATATGGTACATGGTAATCTATATGTATGTGGTTGTGTTCAGTAAATGGTTGCTTTAGTATCTTGTGGTCTAATGGAACTTCTTATTTTGTAAACCTTTTGTGGTTTCCTGGTTTAACGTGACCGTTGTTGTGCCTGGTAGTCCATCTCTATAACTATTTTGAATTAGACACTGCATCCATTGTTGTTTAATGGTGGGATAGTCTAATATCGCGGTATAAAAGGTATCCACTACAAATTAGTAGGTATCGTTCTACTTGGAAGTATGATGTATGCCTATAAAACAAAATGCTAACATTGCAAATAAGGAATAATTTGAGGTAAGAGGATGTTGCCTGATTTAAAGGTAGGAGAATTACTTTCAAACAACATCCACTTTTGGGAACATTTAAGAATCGATATATTTGTGTGTCCATCGATTTGGGGGTGAAGCTACATTTACATTGGGTGTCATTCCATATTAAGATGGTTTCCATAATAAAAACGTCTGATAATTATAATTGACATAGAGAGTTGACTAACACTATTGCACACACCAACTTCATTCAATGCATCTGTCTACCACAACAACCATGTTAAATGAACTTTCAAGTATATAAATACACGATTCGGATCCAAACACAACACAAACCTAAACCTTAAAAAAATGGTGATGGCTTCCAATTCTTGTTGCAAAACAAGAATTTTGGTCAACATCCTAAAGTGTGAGTGGGGGTTGGAAACTAGAGGACTCTACGTCAAATGCAACACCACATAGTCTTGCAGATATGTACTCTGTTGTCATCGAGTAAAGGTGATTCAACTACGACATTAGTCAAATAAACATGATTTAACTGTAACTAATCTCTATGATGTAACCTTCACCTAAGAGGGACATGCTTGTTTGTATAGGATGTATGTTTAACGTGGGTTTTTTGTTCTTTTGTATATTTTGGTGTTGTGAAGATCTCTCAAGAATTCATGATGAAATTCCATACATTACAACTTCAAATTGAAAAATGCATCATCATGTCATGCTCACATCATTAATTTGTATAGCAAATTAAATAAATGCAAATAACTAGACTGGATGTAAATAAGTGCAACATTTTCTTTCATTAAATAAAAGAATAAATATGAAACACAAGAGTTGGACATATTTTTGTTGCACTAATGAAAGGAACACAAACATTCATTCGCAAACTATAAACCAAAATTGTTGTTATATTAATAATTTTAGATATATATTTATTAAAACTCGCATTATGAGTTAAAGGATTTTCATATCCTGATATAGATAAAACGAGGATTTATAGACTCGTGCTTTGGTTGGTTCAACGATATTCACTCTTTTCTTGCGATATATCGTCACAATATGGTCTACTTAGCCTCGTAACTCGGAGAGATTGCGTATGTATTTTGGTTGGCTTGATTTGAGAATCTTCATTATTATGATGAAGATTACCTAGTATGAGTCAGCTTACGCTCATGACGTAGAGGTCATTTGTATATATGGTGTTAAATTGGCGATAATGCTTTGCTGTAATATCACCCAACAATTAGTTTAGCCTCATAACCTAGGAGGGATTGAAAAGTATTAGGGTATCGTCCAATACTTAGTGTCTTTGATTTATCAACGACAATTCTCTATTAGAATATCGTCTAATGGTTATCTTAGCCTCGTAACCTGGAGGGATTGCACATGTATTTTATTTGGCTTGATTTGACAATCTTCATTATTGTGATGAAGATTACCTAGTATGAGTTGGTTTAGGCTTATGAGGTAAATGTCATTGATATATATGGTGTTAAATTGGCGATACTGTTTTTGTTGTAATATCGCCCAACGATTAGTTTAGCCTCACAACGTAGTAAGGATGGGTATACATTTAATTTATCGACAATATTTCTTATATTAGGGTATCATCCAATAGTTAGTGCCTTTGATTTATCAACGATAATTCTTATATTAGAATATCGTCTAATGGTTACTTTAGTCTCATAACTAGGAGAATATTTATGTATATAATTTGTTAAGTGTTGACTTCGTCTTTATGATGAAGATTGTCGGACTTTAGTTAGTTTAGTCTCGTAACAAGGAGGTATTGTATATGCATTTGATTTATCAAAGGTAATATTTGAAGGGAATGTGTTCTAAAAGTTTGCTTTTATATGTCAATTATTAGGAAATAGATTTGCAAATATTTTGTTCTTTGATTAATATATTCGTCTTTTGGAAGTGTTAAGGAAGAGACTCTTGGTCCTTAACTGTAGAGATCTAAAAGATAATCGTTTACATAAATCAAAAGTTATTCACAGTCATGATAATTAACATGGAATATTAATTACCGAGATACGATTGTCGTGTTGGTCATCGATTATTGTAACTCTACAAATATTTGACGACACGAGTATATAAAATAGGAAAATATTACTTTTATATATTGAATAGACATATCAAGTAAAACATTATGGAATTGTGTTATGTGTCATTAATGTTTTACTGTGTCTTCGATCCTAAGATATGAGACTTATATTTTTCACATAAGGAGTGCTTAATTTGTTTATTGTCAAAAACTATCATAGAGTATAGTAATAAAAATAATAGTTTGTTAAACATGACTTATGCTGGAAAAGATAGTTTGTCAAAAGATTATCATTGCCCCTGTTTACTTGAGTGATGCTATTACTAGGCCCTTGATAAAGCAAAATTATAATGTGCACAATGTGACTTATGTTAAGTTACATATTTATAATTAGCTTAAAAGATCAAGAAATGAATATAAAATACAAAGGTGACACATTTTTACTTTGTATAATATTCTTAATATCATGAGGCAAGGGATGGACACAAGTGGTGTCATTACATCACTAAATGGATTGTGTTTAGTTCGAGTGAATAAATACATCTATGTTAATTGGGGAACTATACTGTGTAGCTAGATACCGCTTATAGTTTATGATATTAAGTGTTTAATGTCAATGCCAATTGACTTAGTTTCTCTTATAGGTCACACCACAAAACTGGGAAACAAGAAAGTTGATTTTATATTCATATGATGTATCGAATTTCGTGTGAAATAGTATATATGTGGTGAATAGATAAAATCAATGTGTCGTGAAAATGACATAGTTAGAATCATTTATAAGTTCATATGAGATGTTTGTATTATGGGGTGTAATGGTTCACGTTACATATGATAATATATTACATGATATATGAATTTGCTAAAAACCCTAAAGATCAAATTTTGTTGGATATAAATCCAAAATTTGGTAAAAGGCAAAAAACGGTTAATACAGTTTTGTCCGAATGAATAAGGAATTATTATTAATCATGTATTGGAATTATTCAAATTATGGTTAAATATGGATGATTATGTGTCAAATTGTGATTGATTTTAGAGAGTGAAAAACAAGAGATCATGGGTTAGTGGTTAGCCCACTAATTAATGCAAAAAACTCTCTCTTTCCTTAACCACACTATTAATCCACCCAAAAATTCCATAATTATTTCAAACTTTTGGAGATTAAATTCTCAGGAAGAATAAAAGGGTTATTAACTAGATTCTAACCTTGATTTAGAGATTGAATTGGCTAGCTCATTTCGCTCTAATCTTGTTTAGAGTTTTGTGAACACTTGGAGGCGAACTGGCGAGCGATTCGACGAGCGACGCAACTCCGGATCTTCATAAAGGTTCTAGAAAACCTTTGGGTATGATCCTTGATTGACATCATTTCATGCATTCATTTATGTCTTATATCCATTATCTTGAACCTAAAGAATGCTACGTAACGAGTTTTATGTTTAAGTTTCAGAAAATAAACATGATTGAGGAGAAAAGGCATAAAAGGACCTAAAAGCAAGAAAAAAATACTAAATTGCAAGACTTATGGAGAGACGAACCACCTTCAATCAAGCACCGGAGAATTGGCGATCCAGAACCGCTGATTGGCGGTCAGTTTGCTTATGTTACCTTCCCGGCTTCTCCTGGCGACGTCTATTGATCTTTGAAGCCTCCTGAAACAAACTAAAACTACAAACAAAAAATTAAAACCACTCGAATCGTCCAAACCAAAGTCTGGACAGAACACCTCCCCAGCAACGGCGCCAAAAACTTGTTTGAATTAGTTATAATAACCACAAGTGCACGGCTGTGATGGAGTGGTGGCAAGTACGAGTCTATCTACAGGGAGGTGCGTAGTCTCTGGTTTGTCAGAAATCAAGTGGTGAATAAAGGTAGAAAAGATGTGATTATACTAAAGCTAACTACACTAAACTAGTAAGTAAGAAATACGAAAGAAAGCAACGAAAGATTGAGAATCAAGAAGAGAAACCCCTAAGGGTTGGGCAGTGTGCACATATGAAGTGAAATAAGTGATGAATGATGCATGTAAGCAAGTATGTGTGTGTGTCATGTGTGTGTGTGTCTTCATGCATAGGAAGTGTCTAAAGATGTGGCAAAACCTATTCTTTCGCTCGATAGCGGTGTGTGTGCTTGATTGAAGGTGGCTCGTCTCTCCGGCCCCCTTGGGCAACGGCACGGACTGTCGGCCTGATATCTTGTGGTTGTGTTTCCTTGTTGTTTGATGTGGTGGTTGTGAGACCGTGGCCTCAGTATATGATGCAAAACCATGACTCCGGTAACACTGAGGCAAGAGTGTGGTTGTTGGCCGTGATTTGGATCAGCGGTGCCTTGTGTGCACGTGTGTTGGTGGGGTTGGGGTGAGAGGACCCTTGAGACCCAGGTTGTTGTATCAGCTATGGTCGGGAGAGAGGTCTCAGGAACTTAGTTGACGATGTCTGTTGTGGCGGTTATGTTCATGCCATGTTTTATTCTTGTTGTCTTGTTCATTTATGTGTAAGGAGTTTGGCATACGAGGTTTCTTTTTGGAAACTCAGGCATAATTCATGTTTGCTTTTCAGGCCGTGATCGACATTAAAGGGTGGTACCTGCGGAGGAGAGCTTCTGGGACCAGATCCTGCTTTCTCCTCTTTTGAGGTTGTTGTGATTACATATGTATATTTTATCTTATAGCTTTTGATGTAATCACCCTTTGTAGTAAACTCAAATCTGTATATTTGATATATATGTTGGTGCACCTGGTGTAAATCTTTGGTAATGTCCTCAGTGATATATTTTGGTCTGTTGGTTATTCTTTAAAAAGTTTTGAAATTTCTGCTGTTTCGAGGACGTTACATTACTGGATACTCGCATTTCATATGGTTGTTGACCAACAACTTAGATGTTCCTACAAATCTCAAATATGTTCCATGTATTTGTGGATTAGCAAATGTTTCATTTTAACATCTCTTTACCTCAAGAACCTTCTTATAGTAGAGAGCTGACCTGAAGGATATTTCATCGTACGTAAAAAAAATTGAGTCGTTCCCGTACAAACCTCATATACGCTTAGTAGATTTGTAGAGTGTGTTTGCTGAAAAGTTAACTTCTCTCGAGGATTTGTATATTTGAATTTTATGTATTTTTTGTTGTTGTCTTTTTATAAACTCCTCTAACAACACGGGAGAGGGGACCCAAGATCCAACTTGACGTGCATCCTCCCTTATTATTAGATTTGTTTACGTGTATTATATGGCTTATGAGATTTGAAGATTTGTTTACATGTATTGTATGACTTATGAGATTTATATTATTTTTCATATAACATATTTTTTACCGAGATTCATGGTTCATACGAATTTTAGATATGCTTCATAAATTCATAGAACAAACTTGTCATACAGTTTTGCCTCATATTCAGGAGAGCAGAACTTTTTACATCATGACAACCATCAGTTGTGGAGCCACAGTAAGGATTTCATCTTTGAAATTGTACCGGATTCTCGCTCTCCATATGGATGTCACCCAACATAGTTGGAAAATTCTTACAAATCTCATATATGATTCATAAATTTGTAGAACTTTGATAACCTCTTTCGCCTCAAGAACTCTCATATGAGGGAGAGTGACCACGTTCTGTCATTGGAGAATGTTTCATCATTATTATTGTTTGTTCATACAAATCTCAGTTATATTCTTCATAGATTTGTAGAACATTTCTATCAAAAAGTTTTACCTCTTATTCAGGAGGTTGAAATGTATGAGTAAGTTTATCCTCTCTACTCACGATATCAGAAATATTTGAATAAGGTTATCCTCATTATTCAGGAGGCTGAAATATATGAGCATGTTTATCCTCATTACTCGTGAGACTAAATATATTTGAATAAGTTTATCCTCATTATTCTAGAGGTTGAAATGTATGAGTAAGTTTATCCTTGTTACTCACGAGACTGTATATAGTTTATCCTCATTATTCTGGAAGTTGAGATGTATGTGAGTAAGTTTATCCTTGTTACTCACGATGTTGAATATGTTTATCATCATTATTCAGGAGGTTACGATATATTCTGTGAGTAAACTTATGGTTACTACTCAGATGATTAAGACACATGGATAAGTTTAGCCTCATTATCCGGGAGGGTTCTGATATATGAGTAAGTTTATCCTCGTTGCTTATGAGGTGGAATATATTTGGCAAGTAGTCTTATGATTACTACTCGGACGATTATGATATATGGATAACTTTAGCCTCGTTATTCGGGAGAATGACGATATATGTGGGTAGACTTATCATTGCTACCTATGAGATGAAGATATATATGTATATGCGAATAAGTTTAGCCTCGTTATCCGGGAGGACAATATATAAGGTGAGTAGGTTATCACATGGATAAGTTTAGCCTCGTTACCCAGGAGGAGATGAATTTTTTTACATCATGAAAACCATCAGCTATGGAGCCATCGTAAGGATTTCATCTTTGAAATTTTACTGGATGCTCGCTCTTCATATGGTTGTCACCCAATATAGTTGGAAAGTTCTTACAAATCTCAGATATGCTTCATAGATCTATATAACATTGAGAACCCCTTTCGCCTCAAGAACTCTCATATGAGGGAGAGTGACCAAAGGTCGTTCCGTCATTGGCGAAAGTTTACTGTTATTATCTTTTTTCTCTCTTACAAATCCTAGATACTCTTCATTGATTTTTAGAACATTTCTATCGAAAAGTTTTACCTCTTATTCAGGAGGTGGCAATATATTTTTATTATCAATCGCACCGCCCTTTCGGGTTTTTGCCATAATTGACCCCCACTTGTTTTTTCCTACAAGCCCTTTTGGGTTTTCTCGTAGAGGGGTACCCAATTTTGCATGTTGCCGACAGTCGGGTTTTAACCTTTTTACCCTTAGCGCCCTTTAAAGGTTTTCACCAAGTCCGTTGGGTCTCCTTTTTTAAAACCATTTTTCTATATTTTTATGAATAAATAGCTTGAGGAATTTTCCATTTAATGAGGGTATGGCTTTTTTCCTTCATAATCAGTTAGGAGATATGCCCCATTATCATATGTTATTTCAACAGTATATGGACATTTTCATTTTGGATCTAGCTTCTTTCCATAACCTTGAGCCATGCAATCTTTGGACATTATCCAAACAAGTTCACCCTTCTTGAATTGCTCAGGGGCAAACTCTCTTATCAAAAGCTCTTTGCATTCGTGCTCGGTATAACTCGAGACTTTGTTGTGCTTTGAGTCTTTTTTCATCGACATCTAACAATTCTTCGATCCTTACTTTGATGTTGAAATCATCTGTTAGGTTTGTCATCAATGCTACACGGATAGATGATATTTTGATTTCTAATGGTAGTACAACTTCTGCCCCATATACCAAGGAGTACAGTGTACAACCTGTCAGAGTTTTGTAGATGGTCTGGTAAGCCTAAAGTGCTTCACATATACGGTCATGACAGTCTCGCTTGTTCGACTCTACAGTCTTACCTATTATAGAACAAAGAGTTTTATTGAAAGCTTCTGCCAGTCCATTTGCAGATGGGTTATATATAGTGGAATAATTCCAATTAATACCATATTTATTAGCAAAACGATGTACTTTTTGACTTTTGAAAGTTGTTCCATTATCGGATTGGACTATATTTCGGACGCCAAACCGATGAACAATATTACTTGTGAAGAACTTGACGACTGCATCAGTCGTGACTTCGCGGAGAGAAACCAATTTTGCCCATCTAGAGAAGTAATCTGTCGTGGCTAATATGAATTTGTAACTCCGAGATGTGGGAGTGAATGGTCCAACGACATATGTTCCCCATTCTGCGAATGGTCAAGACGCAATCGTTGGATGAAGTTTATAAGGTGGCATATGAGACAGATTGCCATGTTCTTGGCATTTGAGGCATTTCTTTGCATATTCTAAACAATCTTAAGTCATAGTGGGCCAATAATAACCCATAACTTCCTTGTCAGTTTCGACGATCATTATCTCTTCATTTTGAAAGTCAGTTGCCAATGGTGAATTGTTAGCCACAGGATGAACTGCCAAAATTTTTGCTAAGGCTTATCCTTTTACTGCTTTTCTCGGAACATATTCAATGTCAAACTCCATCAACAGGATGGTCCATTTGCCAACACGTCCAGCCAAAGTGGGTCGTGTCTATATATTTTATGGGGTCCACATTTGATAAGAGTTGGACTTTATGAGCAACATATAATGACGTATATTCTTACCTGCAAACACCAAAGCTACGCATATTTTTTCGATTGCAGAATATTAGAATTATGCCCCAACTAACCTCCTACTTACATAATATAAAGCTTGCTCCTTATCATCATCGGTTTTCTGAGCAAGCAGTGCTCCCAAAGAGCAATCCTGGGTGGCGATATATATTATGAGCGGCTTGCCTACCTAAGGTGCTACCAGGAGGATTAAGAAGATACTTCTTTATATCTCAAAAAGTCTTTTGACATTCTTCATCCCATTCAAATGCTACACCTTTCTTCATGATATGAGAAAAGGGCAGACACTTTCCAGACAAATTTACTATAAAGTGCCTTATATACGCCAAACGTCCTTGGTGTGACACTTGAGTTGTTTCAAAAACATTTAGAGGAGGAAGTTCTTGAATTGCCTTGATTTTCGTTGGATCAACTTCTATGCCCCATTGCGGGTTTAGAGGAAAGGAAATTTTCCATATCTTGGGAAACAAATTCCAATATTAGTGATGATTTTGGAGAGATGGGTATAGATGATGCACTCTCCCTTGCTTGTGCAAAAAAGTGCACCATAGGCACTTGTATGCAACCTCATTCTTTTGTTGTTGTATTCATGATATTTGACACAGAGTTAGAAAAGACCACCATCAATCATGATGAGAAAGGAGTGAACAGGGAATCACATCCTTCATCAAACTTAACTCCACCAAAGGTGGGATCATATCAATTCCACTGTAATATAGAGGGCGAGCAACTTCAACCTGTCGTGTATGATCTGGATTTTATAGGTATCATCTTGTTTCATTTTTTGGAAGGATTAATACTTACGTTTGTCATCATGTATGTTCATATCATGTTCATGTTATCTAGGGTGAAGAAAATTTCCCACCGTTGGTTGCAGACAATGTCACTTTACCACCACATGAAGGTAACTTCTCCTTTGCATTTCATTTTTGTCACCTTGCACAGAGTAGTCATCTGATAGTTCGTGGATCAACAACACCATCTCCTTCTTTGGTAACATGGGATCACCACTCCATCTTTTTTCTTTCTTCGGTGATGAAATTTTGATATTTAGCTTATTTATGTGTTTTCTGTTTTAGGACCATCTTGCCAAAGTGGTTCACGGTCCCGCAATGGTATCAACAAATGCACCAATGAGCGACTTCGCTTTGCAAGCCTTAGATTGATCTTCGTCAAGGACAAACACTATAAAGATGCCCCGCACCTATCTTTTGCAATTGGAACAACAGGTTGATGCTGATATTCCATTGAATTACATGTCAGATCCGAACATCGACCCAGACATTATAGAAAGTGCAAACGACCTCATTGGATCGAGCATTTCAAAGACGTTTGGATTGTTGCGGTTCTTTTGACAAAATGCTAGTCAAAGTCCAACAAATGAGCAAAATGTTGATGTATTTGGGTGTGTCAGTCTCCATGTAGAGGTCTAACATGCAATCTTTATTATATGAATGGTGGCGACGAGATCAGTGTCGTATAGGCCTATGTGGCGAACAACTTGCTCAACTCAAGCCTTCCATTATTGCTTCAGAAAATCAATTTGTTCAAGATCTCAACATATTGAAGAGTTGGAAGTACAACATAGGACCATCGACGAAGAAATTGCAGCCAATATACAAGCTGTGTGTGAGCTCAAAATCGAGGATTACCACCTTACACTTCAGCTAGAACAAATTCAGAATGTGCTCAATGTTGTTCGCGAGAAGTACTCTCTTGCCAGACAAGAATCAAATGAGAAGGTGGGAAATTGTGTTAGGATCGAGAAAATTAGAGCACAAGCAAAAGAACAACAATCTCACGAGTAGTCAATCCAAACTACAGAGAATGCCGATCTTCAGAAGAAGGAGAATGATTTGCGATGCATGATTTCTTTGGAAATTGCGCAAACAGAACTTTCACAAGGAATAGCAGGAAACACAATGCATCTCTTCCTTAATCCATCTCTAAGTATCTTCGTCTCATGCACATGTGACCATTTGTGCATCTCCCCATGCCATGTGACCATTTGTGCTTTATATTTGTTACACTATGATTCGACCAATTATTTTTTCATATTTGTTAAAGTATTCCTTGCAGCACATAGGGTCGCAAATATTTTAATCATATGCAAACACACTTGATGTTATGGGCTTGCAAATTAAAAGCTGATTATAGCTCCAGAAGATGCATCATATTCTTGCTTCTGAGAAACTACCAAGAGTTCACACAAGTTTATCCTCCTTATTTAGAAGGTTGGAATATGCAAGTACTTTATCCTCGTTACTCACGAGGTTGAATATATTTGAATAAGTTTATCATCATTATTCAGGAGGTTGAAATATATGAGTAAGTTTATCCTCGTTACTCACGAGATTGAATATGTTTGAATAAGTTTATCCTCGTTACTGACGACGTTGAATATATTTGAATAAGTTTATCCTCATTATTCAGGAGGTTGAAATATATGAGTAAGTTTATCCTCGTTACTCACGAGATTGAATATGTTTGAATATGTTTATCCTCATTATTCGGGAGGTTGAAATAAGTCAATAGGGACGAGATATTTCATTCCAAAAATTCTTTCCTGGTATAGCATTAGGAAACACAACCACCAGCTGCACGTAGCTAGAATAATTGATTCTCGATACCAAAATTTTGTTATTGTGTCTGCTTTGGTGGTATATAACATCAAAAGCAAAATATGGATCCACATTGTTGCAAAATTTCGAGCATATTATCTTTAAGTACTGCCATAGTTTGGCTGATAAAAAAAATTTAATTCTTCCAACAATGAAGTCAGTTGATACATAATTATACGAAGCATTATTATGCCCCTGAAGAATTATACAAAATGTCACTTGCCCTAAACATCATTTCTTGATTCAACAGTTGCCCTAGACATATATGTAGATATACAGTGTTCGTCCACACGATATCACAGGGTACCAAAGCATGTGTTGTGCACATCATTGTAAGATAGATGATCAATACGATGACATGACCAAGCTCATTTTCCGAAGAAGGATATGGGAACTCTTGAAAGACAATGCATTCTTCCGAAGATATCATTTGCATCAGCATCCAGTGGTGCTACATTGGCGTGGTATATGTGACAAGAGGATGAGAGGTCCCACCGGGCGTGCCATTCTGTTTAACGTGGGTTTTTGTAACCTTTTTTTGTATTATATATTGGAGTTGTGAAGACCTCTCAAGAATTTATGATGGAATTTTGCACCTTACAACTTCGTACAGAAGAATGTCTCACTATTGTCACGATCATGTCACCATTTGTAACGCTAAGTAAAGAAAATGCAAATGACAACAAAATGATATAAGTTCAATATTCCATTTCGTTAGATATAGGAATACATGAACTTTGGCACATTTATATGGTGCACAAAAATGAATACACGATACATTATTTCACAAACTATTATCATATATCAAGTAGCTTGAAGTACGTGGCAGTCATGAGCTCATGCCGGAGATGATACATTTGTATAGAGTCATGTTCGGAGTTGGAGCTTGACAACTTATTCCTTCTTATATTTTAAGGAAACCATATTGCTGCGACAATTTGGGCTCCAAATTTTTGGGGCTTGATGGTTTGCTCCTTCTCAAATTAGGAATCATCTTGCTATCATAATTTAGCTTCTTGTTCAAAGAGATTCAAGCATATATTTTATCATTAAACAAGATGATGTTATGATAATGAGAGATTATTCAACCGTGATTAGCTTTAATCTCATAACCAGGGGAATCATTTGACTTATATATTCCATATGTGATTTGATGATTCATTCCCTTATTTATTTGAAGGGGGCCATCGTGTATACAATTTACTTTGTCTGCTTAGATTTGGGTTGGTGATTGTCTATATTATGATCACCGAGATTTAATCAGTTTAGCCTCATAACATGGAGGAAATTTATGCATATGTTGTTACACTGATGATAATGCATTTGTTCTTATATCGCCAAACAGTTAGTTTAGCCTCGTAACCTGGGAGGGAATGTATGCGTCTTTGACGATGAGTGTTATATTAAACATCATCAAATAGTTAGTTTGATCTCATAACCAGGAGAATATTTTTGTATATAGTTTGTTAAATGTCGACTTTGTCTTTATGATGAAGACTGTCGGGTTTTAGTTAGTTTAGCCTCATAACAAGTAGATGTTTTATGTCTTAGTCTTGTATTTAGGAGACATTGTAAACAATTATTCTTTTGTTTAGGAGAATATTATGTATATGTTTTGTTTAGACAAATATTCTTTTGGTACTTATATCATAATGTTTTGGTCAGTTTAGCCTCATAACCCGGAGGGGATTATGTGTATATTTTGGTGCTTCAACTTTATCGTGAAGACAACCTGATATTAGTGAGTTTAACCTCATCACAAGGATGAATTATATATATTTGATTCATAACCTAGGAGATTTTTTGTGTATTTGACTTGTATAGATAATTATCCTTTTGATATAGGTATTATGATGTTTTGGTTAGTTTAGCCTCACGACTTAAAGGGAACGTATAGTGTGGTCTCATATTTTCGAGACGTGTTAAACAATTTATTCTCTTATTTAGGACAACATTATGTACATATTTAGTTTAGGTTTAGCAACTTTAGTTTATTTCATTACTAGAGATCGTCAAAGGCTAGATTAGTTTAGCCTCATAACCTAGGAGGTGTTGTGTATGTATTTGACTTATTTGGACGATTATCCTTTTGATATCCATATTGTCGTGTCTTGGACAGTTTTGCCTCGTGACCCGGAGGGGATTTGTGTATATGTATGTTATTTGGGTTTGTTCATTTTGTTTGGTAAATGAAGACTCCATCTTCGGTAAGAGAGGGAACCCGAGATCATGTTTGGTGTGCATCCTCGCCTACGACTAAGGTAGTCCGTATTTTAATTTCTGACCACTCCAACGATAAGAGAGAGGGAACCCAAGGTCAAGTTTGACGTGCATCCTCGCTTACTATTAAAGTAGCCAATGTTTGTATTTAAGTTTGTTTTCATATTTTAAAGTTGGTTGACATGTTTTACAACTTTAAAGGTTTTTATTTGCAACTTATCCACATTGATGGGTGGATTTGTGATTTTATCCATTTAGGTGGACTATTTGTATGTTAAGATTGATTTTGAAAATCAAATAGTACAACTTACATATTATTGGAATTCATCCACATTTATGGGTGGATTTGAAATTTGTCCGCTTAAAGGAATTATTTGTATATTAAGATTGATTTTGCAAATCGATCGAAACAATTTGTATATTATTGCGATTTATCCACATTTAGGGGTGGACTTGTAATTTACTTGAACTGGAGATACCTTTGTTATCTGCCTAAGCTTGTTGAGCAACCCCTGAATTCCCATATTCATTCTTTTCATAGGGGTTAATATGCAAATGTATCTCTATATGGTATATGCATGGGAACGTTATTGCTATGCACGTAGATACATGTGGAGGGTGAGATATTTTACCACATTGGTTTGATTCCTTTACATTTCATGCGGATGGATTTAGTTGAATCGAAGTATAAAACATATTGTTGGCTACGTAAATATAATCCAACAGTAGCAAATCAAAACAAAATATATGTTTTTTGTCAATTATATTGGGACACCTTTTGATTGGTTCTAAAACTTGACATGGGATTAATGAGATTTATACACCTGCTTGTAATTTTGTTGTCTATGAGCTTATTGTCACATAGATGGATGACCTTTTAATTCAGTATTTGTAGCCTTATATTAGTAGTCTTATGAATATTAGTTTGTACTGAGATTTTCTATCGATCGCGAGAATCCAATTCACGTATTTTCGGAAACCATCAACATGTGTTTTACGAACCTTTTTTTTGTCATGATTGTTTGGATATGCATATCACCGACTGGAGAATGTTCTCTCTTTTGATCTTTATAATCGGTTTATGTCAAATTCCACCATCTAATTAATATAGATAGATCCTGAGATATCAACTGCATTTGTTTGATGCACTTTACTCTTGTTTAGAATACAAATAATTTGTGACTTATTGACGTGAATTGATTCTAACTTCGTTTGATGAGAGTTTCCTTTTTATTGTTCAAAATTACTCCGGTTTGAAGTTTCAATCCTCGTGGATCACGTGAATGTTCTTTCAAAATATACTTCATGTAGACTTTCAAAATTGGCTAATTTTGTTAATTCACGTAAACTTCCGAGTAGATATCGTGCATATTTCACATGGATCACAATTAATTTTGGATATCACTCATTTGGTCACATGAATAAGAGACATGTGGTTGCACCTTAGTTAACAAATCCCTTTAGATTTTTTTGGGAAAGTAGTATTCTACACTCTTTTTCACGCACATTTCACGCACATCTGACCTGGGAAGCCGACTCAGCAAAACAAGGTGTCACTGTGCCACCACAAAAAACGAACATCACAATTTCAGAGTACATATCCTGCTTTATTCTCGGAATACCCCATAGCCAATAACAACCCAAACCTTGTTTTTGAATTTTGAATTTCAAATTTCATTTCGACAACAAAAAACCTTCTTCCGCCCTCTCCTCGATCCAACCTCCCCCCTCCTCAGCATGTAAGTTTATTTTTCATCCCATTTTTTTTCTTGCTTCATGAGTCATCTTTCTTGGTGGTGAGAGGAGGTTCGGTCCGGTCTACACTCTGGCGGTCCAACCTTCACTTGTCGGAGCTTCTCGATCCGATCACCATGGCCACCGCATCCACCCCCGTCCCAATGAAGGAGGCGCTCACCGTGAGCTTTTCTGACCCCTTCTCTCCACCGTGTCTGGTAGATTTGTTCGTTTGGTGTCTAGGATAGATTTTGGGTTTTGGGTCTGGAGAATTCTAGGTTTTGGGTTGGTTCTGGGGATACCCAGAAGTGGATTGTTGGGAGATTGCCAAGCAGCCAGAGGTTGGATTCAGATAGTTTGCTTGGTATGTGGGTGTGGATGTTAAGAGTGGAAGGAGTCTATTTTACTACTTTGTGGATGCTAAGGGGAACATTCTCACAAGCCCCTCACTCTGGTTGAATGGAGGTGTGATTTTATTTAATTTTTGTAAATTTATGGACTTTATTGTGTCTGTAAGTGAGATTTTGTGTGTTTGTCTGCATTTTGCAATTCATGTGTTTCAGAGATTTTGTTGTGGAGTTTGTGTTTTTTAAGGAAATGTGAATGTGGCTTTTTATGTGATTGGTTTGTGCGTATTAATACTTGTTTTTGTTTCTTTTTTTTGGTAAAATGTGGACTTTAACTTTAGTGTGTTTCACTTTTGAGATTATGTGTGTTGCAAAAGAACATGTTTTTGTTATGTGTTTCAAATAATTTCGTTGTGCAGATCATATGTTTTTCATGGAAATGTGTTCATGTGGCTTTTTAATGTAATTGGTTTGTGCTTTCTTCATTTTTTTTTTCTTTCTTTATTTTAATGTGTTGGAACATATATGTTTTGAACTGTATATGTTTCCCAATCAAATTCAGCAAGCATAGTTGGTAAATTTATCTTTTAAACATATATAGAAACCACTTACAAACATAAATCTTTCCCTTGTATATGATTGATTATAATTTGGTTCAACGTATCAACGTATAGGAGTAAATCAATCATAAGTTGGAGTAAATCAATCATATGACGGATAAGTTTGTATATGATTGTATATAATTTGGTTCAACGAGACCGATAAGTTGGAGTAAGTAAGATAAATCAAGGGATGTTTCGTGGGGGTAATCCTAACTGATGGACGGGGTAAATTAAATTTAACAATAGTGTAAAATCTAATTGAATGTAGCAGGGTAAAACTAGCAGGGTAATCCTAATTGGTTGATGGGTCAAACTGAATTAAAAAATGAAGTACCCAAAAATAACATACGAGGTAAGTTGAATGCAATAGCGGGGTAACCTTAAGTAAAGGACGGGGTAAGTTGAATTCAATAGCAGGTTAACCAAAGTCTAATGGAATTTAGTTTGGTAAATCCGGGCGAGTAATCCTAATTGATTGGCTGGGGAAGTTGAATTTTGAATACCAATTTAGACGAGAAATACTAGACGGGATAAGTTGAATCCAATAGTCGGGTAACCTAAATAATAGATGTTAGGTTGTGGTTCGTATAGATGTGATAGAGGGTAATTGCGTTCAACAGGAGCGATAAGGTGGAGTAAATAAAATGAATCAAGTGATGTTTTGTGGAGGTAACCTTAAAAATGTACGAGGTAAGCTGAATGCAATAGAGGGATAACTCTAAATAATGGACGAGATAAGTTGAATTCAATAGTATGTTGATCATGGTAACTTGTGGCGTCTCTACATACAACTTTTGTGGCTTAATAATATTTGCAATTGACCATGGTAAATACAAAATACATTGGTGGGTATAAATTAGGATTACCCTGCTATTGAATTTAACTTCCAAAACAGGTCTAGCGGTCGACCGTTTTTCAACAGGAGATTCGGGTTTGTCAAGAGATGGACAAACGGTCGACCGATCGTGGTCCTCGGTCGACCGATACATGAAATGTATTTTGGGGTATAATTGGTTTAATACGAATACGACCGTTTGGTATATACGACAAAAGTAACGGTCGGGAAAATAAGTTCAAACGGTCGACCGAAAGAGATGGTGCGGTCGACCGAAACTGGAAAGGGAAACACAAAATTACTTGATCATCCGGTCGACCGAACGACATGTTGTGGTCGACCGTTTTGGTTCAGACAGCTAAAGTTCAGGTTTGGTGTTTTCCGGTCTAAGTTTGGGTGATCTATGAAAGTCCAAATAATGTGAATTTTTGTGTGTGACTTCTATAGGGAACCTAGTGTGTGTTTAAGTTGATTTTATCTCAAGTATGCTCAAAATACACAAGTTCCTAAAGACTCAAATAAATACAAAATACATGTCTTCAAATGAGCTTGATTACATGTCTTGACTTGTTTTCCTTTCTTCATTGAGTCTTGATCACCTGTAGAGGTTAGCACAAAACAAATATATATGCAATGCAATATGTGTGCTACTCTACATGATCATAATTAAGATTAGGTTAATTAAATCATCAAAACATAGATTAAGGCCAAAAAACCAACAATCTCCCCCTTTTTGATGATGGCAACCTATATCTTAAATATATCTTAATACATGAAATTTGAGTATGTAAACTATCCATATTAATGCCCCCCCTATGGATGTGCATAGTTTTTGTTCAATTTTATGCCCAAATTCCAAGTTACCCCCTTAATTATCTCTCCCCCTTTGACATCCATCAAAAACAAAAATAATTATGACTTTAAGCATAGAATTTGGATATCTTGTAATGAAGTTCTCCCCCTAAATTTTGCACTTCATTACACTAATAAAAGATATAACATTTAAGCTCCCCTATCAATAAGGCTAGATGAAAACTATGAAAAAGATTCAAGTTTATTTCATTTAAGTTTCAACTTAGGCCTTATTCTAACATCCATTTAAAATTTGACATGTATAATCAATGGATGTGATAAATGATTTGCAATGAATAGGGTTAATGATTTGCAATGAATTAAACTCTAAATGTATGACATTTAAGCACATAAACTAAACTAGAGCTAATTTAACATGAATTGTAGATGATAGAAATTTATACCAACTTGAGTCTTGAATTAGCTCCAATCTTGACTTGGTGATGCAACCGGATTCGAATTCGACGCTTTAGCTCACCCGGTCACCACCAATCTCCTCCTCAAGCACCTACAAGTGTAGATTTAGGTACCCAAACAACTTTGGGTCCTTAAATGTTAGTTTTGGGAACCCAAACCATTTTGGTTTTAGGAGCCCACACACTTGAGGAACTATGGTTAATGAACATATGCTTGCCATTTAGTGTAGTGTGAGATACATGGTTTTTTAATTTTGAATTGTATCCTAAAGCATGTTTTTGCAAAGATTGTCTTTGACTACCTAATAGCATGTTAAACATCTTAGTTCCATTAGTGAATCTTTCTAAATCTTTTCTTAATTGTACATTGCAAGCTTGAAGATCTAGTTGTTCACGATCTATAGGTGTTGCTTTTAATTTATCAAAATTTGATGCAAAGTTTTCTAGTTTAGCAACCACCTCATTCTTCTCATTCATGCATGTTTCAATTTGGCTTTGGAGATCTTTGATTAACTTTCTAGCACTCTTGTTTTTATCACAAATGATCTCATATTGTTTAACTAAGTCATGAAATGCATTTTGAAGCTCATCATGTGTATAATTTTCATTATTTGCACTAGAGTTTGAGCTATCACTATAATAAGACTTAGTTGAGCATGAATTATTAGAGCAAGAGTTAGATTCTACCTCACTTCCTTCTTCTTGAATGGCCATGTAGCACATGTGTGCATATTCTTTTGTTGATGAAGGTGTGGTTGATTTGGATGACGATGAAGATGATGAATCGTCCCATGTAGCCTTGTGAGCTTCCAACCTCTTCTCTTTTCTCTTACTCTTCTCTTTTTCTCTCCTTCTCTCCCTTCTCTCATTTTTCTTCTCCTTCTCTTTTCCCTCATTTCCACTCTTTTCCTTCTCCTTCTTTTCTCTCTTTTCACTCCTTCTACCTCTTCTTTCATTCTTTTCTTCTTTATCCTTCTTGAGGTATTTGAAGAAGTCTTTTGCTAGGACTTCAATGTCATCATCTTCTACACTCTTTCTTGGTTGGTCAATGTTTGCATGTAATCCCAAGGTGAATTTGTTCTTGGATGCTTCCTTCTCCTTTCGATGGTTGATTTGGAGTTCATACGCCATCAAGTTTCCAATTAATTCCTCCATCTTGAGTTGGGAAAGATCGTGTGCTTCTTCAATTGCAACCACCTTATCTTCCCAATCGTGGCTTAATGACCGGAGGAATTTCCTTGTCATCTCTCCTTCATTTAATCTTCTTCCAAGAACCAAAAGAGAGTTAGTGATATCGGTGAAGTGAGTGTTCATTTCGCTTATGTTTTCACCGATTTGCAAAGAAAAAATCTCATATTTATGCATGAGGAGACTAATGCGGGTTTCCTTAGTTTTGCTATCCCCTCATGATGCATTTGTAGTCTATGCCAAATCTCATATGCACTAACACAACCTCTAATCCTATTATATTCACCCTCATTAAGGCCACAATACAAGATGTTCATGATTTTCGAATTCATTTCGATTTTTTTTTTCATTTTGGGTCTTGTAAGTGTATCTAATTCATCTTCATTTGGGTGTGTGTATGGATTTTGAAGAAACATCCAATACTTAAGGTCATTAGAAATTAGGAAAATTTTCATCCTATTCTTCCAATAATCATAATTTGACCCATTTAGCAAAGGAGGTCGAGTTGTGCATAATCCCTCTACATGATTAGATGTACTAGCCATGCTAAAAATACGATTAAGTATGCAATTTAGCTAACAAGGCTCTGATACCAAATGTAGGATCGTGTGGGTTATGGGTCCACTAATCACTTTTAAGCTAATCACCTACTCGTTTTATCGATCGAGTTATATGCAGCGGAATTTAAACAACAAAACGAGTAGGTGATTAGCTTAAAAGTGATTAGTGGACCCATAACCCACACCATCCTACACTATTTTCACATGAAACTTGACACATCATATGAACTTCAAATTAATCTCTTGCTTCCCAATTTTGTGGTGTTGTGACATATAAGAGAATCTAAACCAAATTGGCAGTGATATTAAACACTTAATATCTCAAACTATAAGCGGTATCTAGCTACACATTATAGTTACCCAATTAGCATAGATGTCTTTGTTCCACCCAAACCAAAACATGATCTATTTAGTGATGTAAGTGCACCACTTGTGTCCCTCCCTTCCCTCATGATATTAAGAATAGATACAAAGTAGAAATGTGTCACCTTTGTATTATATTTATTTATTGATCTCTCTAAGCTAATTATAACTATGTGTCTTAACTCAAGTCACATTGTGCACATTATAATTTTACTTTATTAAGGGGCATACTAATATCATCACTCAATTAAAAGGGGCAATGATAATCGTTTGACTAGCTATCTTTTTCAACACAAGTCATGTTCAACCAAATATTGTCGTTATCACTACGCTCATTGGTAGCTTTTGACAATAATCAAATTAAACACTTCTTGAGTGAAAAGATATAAGTCTCATATCTTAAGATACAAGACACAATAAAACATTAAAGACACGAAACACAATTCTCATGACACCTCGGTTGACGGAACCCTAAACTTACCCGTTCCCCGTTCGGTTGACCGTTCCGAAGACACCTCGGTCGACGGAACCCTAAACGGTTCACCGTGTTTGATCCTGATTTTGCCTTTCTCAAATTTTGGATTTATTTCCAACAAAATTTGATCATTTGGAGTTTTAGCAAATTCATATCTTATGTAATAAATTATCTTATGTAATATTAAATTATTACACCCCATAATATACACACCTCATATGAATTTATTATGATTCTAATTATGACAATTCTCATGACATAAAGAACATATCCGAAAATGAGTCAGATCTGGTGAAAAATGACCGCCAATGGTGGTCCGTTTGTCTCCGAATCCGACCTGGTTTCTCCAGGAATGGGTTATGTGTTTATGTTTATTATGGGAAGGTTTCATTAGTCCCATACTGGGGCATTGTCCACAGTTACCTTTTTTCATGCCTATAAATAGAACTCTTCCTCCTCATTTATATTCACTCATTGCTTGATGACATTCTCTCTACTTGGAGTAAAGTCGTGGAGCAAAAACTCAAGGTGGAGAAAATGTCACTTGTAATGTGAGTCATGTAATAAAATAATTCTTCATAGTGTTGTTAGTTTTATATTGTATTTATTTTGATGCTTGCATGTTTAGTTTGTTTGTTTTCTTTATCATAGTATAATTAGAATGTCTTCCTTTATTTATATGGTTGTTAGATTAATGATTAGTGAGTAATACCATCCCCATTTGGGGGTGGAGATGATGTTAACATATATTATGAAGTTCGAATGTTTGATGAATATTTGATTGTGTAGACTTGCATATTTTGTATGTTCATTGGGGGTATTTTAATCAACTACATGTTTGGAAATTTTGATGGGTTTGGCCATAAGATTTAGACACTTCCCATGCTTAGTTTTCTCATGTTTATTGACTGAAATTTCCTGTTAAATATGCTACATGTTAGTTATGTGTTTGTATTTGTGTTTGCTTGCTTTATTGATTGAACAAAGTTTGTTTTGATGAGTTTTGTCATAACATTTACACCTCCCATGCTTACCATGTTATTCACATGAGTTTATCATTTTTTATGAGTCTTGCCATATCTTTAGACACTTCTCATGCTGAGCTTAATCTTATGTTAATCAAGTAATAATTGCCGATACGTTGTGTGAATGGATTGATAGGTTTTGCCACATCTTTAGACACTTCCTAGGCATGAAGATGCACACACAACACACATGTACATGCTTAGTGTAGGATTTCGTGTCCCTATGTATATGTTTATTCTAAAATCATTCATTCCTATACATATTAAAATAAACAAAGAATAGAGGATCATACCCAAACTTTCTCTAAAACCTTTCAAAAGATCCGGAGTTCCGTTGCTCGTTGAATCGCCCGTCGATTAGTCTCCAAGTGTTCACCAAACTCTAAACAAAATTAGAGAGAATGGAGCTAGCCAATCAATCTCTAATTAGGCTTAGAATGTAGCTAATAACTCATCTTTAAGCTACTGAGATTTCTATTACCAAAACTTAAAACTATTAAAAGATTTTCGTGGTGATTAAGGGAGAGATTAATGAGAGAGAGAATTTTTGCATTAACATAAACAAGCAGGATGATGGGTCCTTTTCTAGGCTCCTAAAATATCACTATCAAGAACTATTCTTTAGTCATGATCTATTGTTTATTCTCTTCTAAAATTAATCTCAAATTGCCACGTAAGCATCCTAAAAACGTATAATTAAATACGGAATTAATCCAACTCATGATCTAATTATTCTCTTAATAATTCAGGCCAAAATCGCACTGTTCAGTTGACCGAACCCAATTGTCCAGGCACTCCAGACAATTTCGGTCAATCAATTGTGCTTACCCGTTCCCCGTTCGGTTGATCGTTCCGAAGACACCTCGGTCGACGGAACCCTAAACGGTTCACCGTGTTTGATCCCAATTTTGCATTTGTCAAATTTTAGATTTATTTCCAACAAAATTTGATCTTTTAGGGTTTTTAGCAAATTCATATCTTATGTAATATTAAATTATTACACTCCATAATATACCCACCTCATATGAATTTATTATGATTCTAATTATGTCAATACTCATGACATATTGATTTTATTCGTTCACCACATGTGTTCATTTTTCACATGAAATCTGATACATCATATGAACTCAAAATCAAGCTTCTTTTTTCCAGTTTTTTGGTGTGACATATAAGATAATCTAAGCTAAATTGTCAGCGATATTAAACACTTAATATCTCAAACTATAAGTGGTATCTAGCTACATATTATAGTCACTCAATTAGCATAGATGTCTTTGTTCCACTCGAACTAAACACGATCCATTTAATGATATAAATGCACCACTTGTGTCCGTCTCATGCCACATGATATTAAGAATATATACAAAGTAAAAATGTGTCACCTTTGTATTATATTCATTTATTGATCTCTCTAAGCTAATTATAACTATGTAACTTAACTCAAGTCACATTGTGCACATTATAATTTTACTTTATTAAGGGACCTAATAATATCATCACTCAAGTAAGAGGGACAACGATAATCGTTTGAGTAACTATCTTTTGCAGCACAAGTCATGTTCAACCAACTATTGCATTTATCACTATACTCATTGATAGCTTGACAATAATCAAATTAAACACTTCTTAAGTTAAAAGATACAGGTCTCATATCTTAGGATCTAAGACACGGTAAAACATTAATGACACGAAACACAATTCCATAATGTTTTTACTTGTTAAGTCTATTCAATATATAAAAGTAATTTTTTCCTCTTTTATATACTCGTGTCGTCAATTATTTGTAGAGCTACAACAATCGATAACCAATACGACAATCTTATCTCGGTGATTAATGTTTCATGTTAATTACCATGATTGTGAATAACTTTTGATTTATGTAAACCATTATCTTTTAGAGCTTTACGGACAAGGACCAAACGCCTCTTCCTTAACACTTCCAAAAGACGAATACAATAATCAAAGAACAAAATATTTGTAAATCTATTTCATAATAATTGACATATAAAAGCAAACTTTTAGAACACATTCCCTTCAAATATTACCTTTGATAAATCAAATTTATATACAATACCTCCTTGTTACGAGACTAAACTAACTAAAGTCCGACAATCTTCATCATAAAGACGAAGTCAACACTTAACAAATTATATACATAATCGGTTAAGAACCAAACGCATCTTGCTTAACACTTCCAAAAGACGAATATTATAATCAAGGAACAAAATGTTTACACATTGAATTCATAATAATTGACATATAAAAATAAAACTTTTAGAACACATTCCTTTCACAAACTTCCAAAACTCTTTACTCCCTCATGTCACCTCCTTTTTTCACGTATATTTTTTGTGTATAGCCTTCTCTTCTTTTTGTCACGTATATGCGTTTTTTGTGTGTTACCTCCGATTTGGAAAACCCACCCAATATTTGTAGAGTGAGATGTGAGGGGAGACATGGATGTGATGGGGTAGAGAATGTGGAGTACAAGAGGTTGAGATGGGTTTGTGTATGAGTGGTTAGGCCATCAACAACCCCAACCCAACATCTCTCTCCACTATGTCAGCGAAAAATACTATATAACCCACCACCCAATCCAACCAATTTTTCACTCCTTTATCCCAACCCCACCTCATATCAATAAATTATCATTTAACAAATATAAACAAATAATTTGTTTAAAAAAATTGGGTCAACCCAGGTCGCAACCTGGGTTGGGTTGCCGACCCAGGTCGCGCCCCGACTTGGGGCAGCCCTTGGATAAGGGGGGAGGGGTTGGGTCCCTCGACTCTCCGACTCCAAAAGAGCACCCGTTAAGGGTGCTCTTAGGGCCGAGAAGTTGAGGAAAGCACTCATCACGTATATATGCATACAGACGACAGATGTCCAAACATCCGATGTCTATCGCACAATAGACGTTGGATATCCAAACATCTGACGTCTATAGGTATAGACATTTATTGTGCATGCACTAGTGATATTGGAAAAATGGTAACTATTAACAACTAGGCGATAAAGTTATCCCTAAACTATAAGGTTAAAACCTACAACTACAGGGTATAATGTCTTAACAACAAGTTATGTGAACAATCTGAAAAGAAAGAAAGTATGACCGAAGGTTGGTCAGTGCTTCTTCAAATTGTTGTTGATTGTCTTGTGTATAGACTTCTTCTGATTGACGTTAGGTTTACCAGATCGTCTCGTTTTAACAGGGTCCTTCAACTTAATTGGCGTGTCACCATCTCCTTTGGACTCTACCCGTTGATTGTCTTAATTGAAAGGAGAAGGATTGACAAAAGAATTGGAACACAATCCATGAATGTACTACTGCAACTTAGTGTTGCCCTTAAAATCCAAACGTATCTGCTTAAGAACTTTCAGGACGTTCTCGAGGTTGCGTTGTGATACTTCAGCTTCGTCGCCAATAAGTGAACAACTCATTAGTGCTACTTCTCTTCGTTGCAGAGGATCCATATCCATAGGTAGCAGAGTATCCCCGTCATAATAAGTCCTCTGTAAATCTTTCCTCCACCTGTCTAGAACAAGCGATAATTACAACTCCAACAACCAGTATCCAAATTAACAGATACATTGTACTCTCTCTCTGAATGGACTGAATTCGTTCAACTTTTTTCCCGTTATGTATTGAAATTACAGAGATTTGACACCATATCATGCCCAACTAAACACAAATAAACCATATCATTAATTTCTTGCTAGAATCACTAAAATATTGTCATGGTGAAATGTTCGACAGATTGCATCTCGATGTCAAACATTGAAACTAGTTGTGGACTATGGTGGAGGTTGTTGCAGTCCATTTAGGCCTCTTTCACATATTTATGTTGGAGTGCAAGTTCATAATAGCTAACAAATTGTTTCAATGAAGTAGAAGCACAGACGTAACTATCAAAGAAAGCATTCATACTCTCCCTACTTTTAGTGTTCAACATTCCTGAGGAACGACATGCATATTACATGGTAGAATATCAAACCATAAGGAATTTGCAAAACCAAGTAATAAGGTATAATAGTAGTCGACAATACCATAAAAGAGAAGGCATATTGGAAAATGAAGGTTATGGTTACTTACGTGCCCAAAAAACATCGTTAAGATAAGCAGGAACCCACATGCGTCGAATTTGATATATTTAGGTTAACCACTTGTTGATCGTCGAACCATGATTACTTGGCAACTCTAGCCAGGTAGTTTCAAAATCAACATGAGTAAAGGAATCATGTACACCACTTCGAATAACATAAATAGTGGTAGCATTCTTCTTTGAAGAGATTTTTTGAGGTAATTTCTGCAATATATGCCACAGACACAATTGATGCATTGATTAAGGAAAAACTATTTTGATGGCTTTCATTATGGCATGTGATTGATCAGATATAATTGCACATGGATGAACACCTATATGTTCAGAATGAATGAGATAAGAGTAGGAGATATACCAAAATGATGTGATTAAGTGCAGGGAAGAGAATGACAAACTACGAACTAGACATGCAAGATAACCAAGTATTGAATAACCAAATGTAGTTTTGGGTGGTCTCGCAGCTTAGCAAACCACATCCTAAGAGAATCAATTGACTGTGATGATTAACACCAACAAAGGGAGCAAAGAGAATGTCGTACTTGTTCGTTAGGTAGGTGGTATCGAAGCAAATGATGTCGGTAAAGTATTTTATAGGCCTTCTTTGTGTATGTCAAATAGGTAAAATAAGTTACTATTCATGTTCTACATACAATGAAAGTAATTTAGGATCGCGTCCACATTGCCCTCTCCAAGAATATATTGCAAGACTTCTTCAAAACATCTCTGTCAATCAACAAGGTAAACAACTAGATTAATAAGGTACATTAGGTGAATTACGCGATCCTTAAATACAAGGTATGATAGCATGATCAATAGGTATGGAACTGACTAGGGAACATGCGAAGACCCATTCTGTGCCATTAGGGTGGGTGGCTATCAAGGTTGTAAATGATCGACGTAAGTGAGAACATAAAAAGGTTATGAGTAACCTTATTATAATATCAAAAAATAATTAATGAAAAAGAATACAAATCAATAGTAATCTACATTGTCTAGACATGAAACGGTGGGGTTCCTTCTTTAAGTATAAGGCCAGAAATAACATGTGATGATTTAATTACAAGGAACACAATAACTTCGATAAAGTGTACAAAGCACCTCATGTCCCTCTCAGTGAATGTTGGGTTATGAATCCACCCGCCTCGACTGCAAGTGAACACATGCTTTTGCAACCCTTATTTTGTTATGGTCGTTATTAACAATCTGCATCTTTTCTGACTCAGATATACATCGATTGGAGGTAACAAACTCCAGGTCATTCTTAGACAACATTTCATGGTTGTGATCAAGAGATACTGGATAAATTGAAAACGAGGAACCTCCATCTCAACTTAAAGATCTTCTAGTTGGGCATGAACACCGACCAATGAGGTGACGTTTTTTGGGAACGTTGTAGGATACATTGCAAACAACGAGGTCAACAGTTAAAAATTACTAGGTAACTGTATAAAAATACAATATATGATAGGGTTTCAAAAGGATGAACCTTTGCTTACTGGTTTACCAACCCGATGACAAACCAACGTCGCATGGGTAATTACACCTTCTTCTTGATGAGAGTTATCCTCATTGGAATGAAGAATTAATTGCAATTGGTCAACTCCATTATTGAGCACTTATTGAAAGAAGACATAAAAGGAGCTAAACAAAACACAAACATTGTGGTCATTGCAACTACGAAGAAAGGAAGGAATGATGGAAAAATGAGCTCCGGAATGAACATATGAAAATTTTGGAAGAACAATAGGATCCATTCTTGAAAATTGATTTTCCTGCATTTGTGGTAATCAAAATGTCTTCCTAAGCAAGCTAGATGCAATTTAAATCTCTAAGAATTCGAAGCACTAAATAAGATTTCATCATGAATTTGAAGCAATAAATATTGGACGTGATGGAAGGCAATGGATGATTTTTTCCAACATAGGGTAAGAGCAACCGGTAGCGGGTGACCTTGGAGTTTACCCACTAAAAACCCAAGTTTGAGGTGGCGTCTAACTCAAGCGTAGATGACTAATTGCCCTATTTTTCCCTTATTGTTGGTATCATGACATTTTATCTTTGTGTATAAAGTAAAGGTACACGGTAAAGAAGACCAGTGACATTCTTCAAAACACACGACACATATAAATAAACTATTTTGAATCAAATTCAAAAAAACATACATATCATTATATAATTAAGTGACAAAATAAAAACCGAAAATATATTATAAGACCATTGACCGGTTCTATTTATTTGAGGGTCATTGAATTTTTTTATCCTTAAAAATAATATCAAATATCATATTTACCTTTGTCACTTTTGTCATGATTACAAATCATATCATTCTTCTTCCCAACATCTATTTTTCTCCCAACATATTTCTCCCCAAAATCCTATAACCTCACTTCAACCATCCTACCTAATACATCAGAGTATTAAGAACAATTTCTATTATGTAAACTTTATTTTGCTATCATTTTTTGATTTTAACAACAAAAGGACCAAACGAGCTGACTTATTTTCAACAAACGAGCTGAACGACCTGTGTTGTTGTCGACCAAACGAGCTTAGTCTTTTTCACCAAACAAGTTGGGTCGTTTTCACTAAACGAGTTCGGTCATTTTCGACGAATGAGCTTGGTCGTTTTTACCAAACGAGTCGGGTCGTTTCATTCATAACATCCACATCCAAATACGGAATCTAATGATTCCAGATCCGTTAGAAAGATAATTGAAAGGCTCACATATTAGTTTCTTTTACAACTTGCTAAATTCCTATGCTACAGGGGTGAAAAATGTGTGCAAGATAGATCGTATTTGGAAACTGGAAAATCAATAAATCATCAATAATTTATGCACAACTCTCTCCTCCAATATCCAAATAACGTGATTCAAGACTAGTTACAAAGATGATTTTGAGACGCAAAACTTTTGTATTTAACATACTTCCAAATTCAAACCTAATGGGCTAAAAAATAGCGTGAAGAGGCACTTGTCCCACTCGGGACATACCAGTCCTGCTCGAGATGCACTCGTCTCGAGCGTGATGCATCACTTGTTTTACTCATAATATCCACATCAAAACATAAATTTTTATGATTGTAGATCCGTTGGAAAGATAATTAAAAGGAGCACACATTAGTCTCTGTTACGACTTGCCAAATTCAAATGATATGGGGGTGGAAACGTGTAATTTGTGCATAACTCTTGGCTCCAATATCCAAATATGGTGATTCAAGACTCGTTAGAAAGAAGATTTGGAGACGCAAAACTTTTCTATTAATATATTTCCAAATTCAGAACCTAATAGGCTCATAAATGGTGTGTAAGACGCACGAGTCCAACTCGGGACGCACTCGTCCCGCCCTAGACGCACCAAGGCAGCTTAGGACACACTCGTCTTGCGCGTAATACATCACTTGTTTTACTCATAAAATCCATATCCGAATATAGAAGTTGATGATTCCAAATCCATTAAAAGATAATTGAAATAAGCATATATTAGTGTCTCTTATGACTTGCCAAATAATGATGATACGAGGGTGAAAAATGTGTCTCCAAACATATCGTATTTGGGAATTGGAAAATCAACAGATCATCAATAGTATGTGCATAACTCTCTCCTCTAATATCCAAATAAGGCGATTAAAGATTTGGTACAAGGAAAAATTTGAAACGTAAAACTTTTGTATTTAAAATATTTTGAAAATTCAGAACCTAATGGGCTTGTAAATGGCATGGAAGACACCAGTCCAGAATGTGTCTATTGTGTCCAGATTTTCCCAGATGTGTACATATTATGTCCATATTTGTCCATATTGTTTCCATAATGTGTCTATATTGTGTCCAGAATGTGTCAATTTGTGTCCAGATTTGTCCAAAATGTGTTCATATTGTGTCCAGATTTTCCAGAATGTATTCATATTGTGTCAAGCTGTATTCAGATTTGTACAAAATGTGTCTATTTGTGTACATATTGTGTCCAGATGTGTCCAGATTTTGTCCAGATGTGTCCATATTTTGTCCAGAATGTGTCTGTTTGTGTCCAGAGTGCGTTCTAAATCCATATGGGGACCAAACAAGATGAAAAAATCACAAACCAACTTGTTACAAGTTAACTTGTATGGACACGAACCTTGAGGCGAGAGACAAACCAACTTGTTATATGGACACATTGAATCAAGATAAACGAGTTGTCAAAATAACCAAACAAGTTTGGTCGTTCTATTAAACAACCTGATATGTTTTTCAATAAATAAGTCAAACAACCTAGGTCCTTTTCACCAAACGACATGGGACATTTTTCCTCCTCAAACGAGCTGGGACGCAGCAATCCCGTGTGTGACGTACCAATGACTTGGCAGGGGCACACCAAATGAGTTGGGTCATTTTCACTAAAGGAGCTGACTTGTTTTCACCAAACGAGCATGGTCGTTTAGTCGAAACGAGTTGGGTCGTTGCAACTTATATAGTTAACAATTTGGCTTGTTTTAACACAAAAAAATATTTTTCTCTAAGACATGAAACAATTTGTTCTACATTGCACAAGTTAATTAACAACATATATAATTACGGATGGTTGGTTTTGAGTGTTAGAACATTAATATGTGTACAATTTAATTTCATAAGTGAACTTTTTATGTTCAATTTCTGAATTATTTGTGTTGTTATGAAAAATTATATGTTTTAAGATAACTTTATGACATTGTTGTTAGATTCAAATTCAATCAAGACAAACAAGTTGAAAACATCACAAACCAACTTGTTACAAGATAACTTGTATGCACATGCACATTGAGATGAGACAAACCAACATGTTACATGAACACATTGAATCAAGATAAACGAGTTGTAAAAATCTCCAAATAAGTTGGGTTGTTCTATCCAATGCGTTCGTTTGTTGAACAAACAAAAAATACTTCTCTTTAAAAGACATGAAACAATTCGTTCTACATGACACAACTTAATTAACAACATATACAATTAAGGATAGTTGGATTTGAGTGTTAGAACATTAATACGTGTACAATTTAATTTTTTAAGTGAACTTGTAATGTTCAATTTCTGAATTATCTGCATTGTTATGAAAAATTATATGTTTTGAAACAACTTTAAGGTACCGTTAGATTCCAATTCAATCAAGACAAATGAGTTGAAAACATGACAAACCAACTTGTTACAACCAAATTTCTGCATCCCAGCTCGTTTGAGGCGGGACAAACCAACTTGTTACATGAACACATTGACTCAAGATAAATGTGGTGTAAAAATCACCAAACAAGTTGGGTTGTTCTATCAATCGAGCTGATTTGTTTTCAACAAACACGACAAATAACTTGGGTCGTTTTTGCCAAACAAGCTCAGTCATTTTCACTAAATGAGTTGGGTCGTTTTCAACAAACAAGCTTGGTCGTTGTAGCAAACGAGCTGGATCGTTTTTCCACAAAATAAAGCTGGAACGCAACAGTCCCGCACGGGACGCACCAACGAGTTGGGTCGTCTTCACTAAACAAGTTGGGTCGTTTTTCCACAAAAACAAAGTTGGGACACATCAGTCCTACGCGGGACACATCACTTTTTTACTCATAACATCCACATCCGAATGTAGAATTTAATGATTTCAGATCCGTTGGAAATATAATTAAAAGGAGAACATATTAGTATCTCTTACGACTTGTCAAATTCCAATGATCTTGGTCGTTTTTCCACAAAAACAAAGTTGGGACACACCAATCCTACGCAGGACGCATCACTTGTTTTACTCATAACATCCACCTCCAAATATAGAATTTAATGATTCCAGATCCGTTGGAAATATAATTAAAAGGATCACATATTAGTATCTCTTACGACTTGTTAAATTCCGACGAGCTTGGTCGTTTTTCCACAAAACAAAGTTAGGACACACCAGTCCCGCGCGTGACGTATCACTTGTTTTACTCATAACATCCACATCCAAATATAGAATTTGATGATTCTAAATTCGTTGGAAAGATAATTGAAAGGAACATACATTAGTCTTGCTTATAACTTGCCAAATTCCAATGATATGAGGGTGGACAAGACATACAATATTTGGAAACTGGACAATCGACAGATCATCAATAATTTGTGAATTACTCTCTCCTCCGATATTTAAGACTCGTTACAATGAAGATTTTGAGACGCAATTCTTTATAGTTGACATATTCCCTAATTCGAAACCTAATTTCCTCAAATTAATCCCGAGCAGTCAAGATTTGTCTTGAGCAGTCCAGAGTTGTGCCGAGCCGTCCCGAGCATGTCCCGAGCAAGTCCTGAGAAGTGCCCAACCAATCCCGAGCCCAATCCCGAGTACTCCCAAACCAACCCCGAATGAGCTAGATCGTTTTCACCAAACAAGCTGGGTCGTTTTATACATAACACCCACATCCAAATAGGGAATTCAATGATTCTAGATCCATTGAAAAGACAATTGAAAGGAGCACATGTTTGTTTCTCTTATGACTTGCCAAATTCCGATGATACTAGGGTAAAAAACGTGTTTCAAGACAAATCATATTTGGAAACCGGACAATCGACATATCTTCAATAATTTATGAATTACTCTCTCCTCCGATATTCAAATAACACGATTCAAGACACATTTTTTATATATGACATATTCCCAAATTAAGAACCTCTTGGGTTCATAAAGTGTGTGTAGGATTGCTGATTTGAGGGAACAGAAAACGAGCTGGTCGTTTTTTCAACCAAACGAGTTGTGTGTTTTTTTTACTCCAAACAAGTTGGGACGCACCAATCCTGCGTGGGACATATCAACGAGCTGTGTCATTTTCATCAAACGAGTTGCATTGTTTTCACTGAACGAGCTGGGTTGTTCGGTCGAAATGAGCAGGAACAATGATTCGAGGGGCGAGGTCGTCGGTGGGTTGGAATGTTTAGGATTTGATGTGGGAATGAGGAAGATTTGGTGAGTTTGTTTGGGATGTGAGTTTGTGGTGATGGGGTGAGGGTATTTTAGGGATAAAATTGGAAATATATTAAGTTTTGTCATTCAAAAGAACTTGTATAGTGATTGGTCTTGTGTATGTGAGTCATTGTTAATAAAAGTTTATTTGTTTCTTTTAAAAAAAAAACCTTTAGTGAGCATCGATTGTAGTGGGCCCCAACCCTTGAGTATTTGGGCCCCATTTCTTTCACGTATTTGTATCCCTTCTTTAGCATCTCACAGGTTTTGAGGGGAGTTGGGTTGTGTCCATCAACATAGCCATGAACTTCCTTGTGTACTTCACGTTGGTGAGATCTCTTCTGTTTCATGCATACATCCATGTCGTATTTTGCTCACATTCATTGAGGACAATGCATGAAGTAGGTGTGGGGGGGTGTTTTACGTGTGTACATAGTCGAGTCTTTTCTTTTGATTTTGTACCTTATATTTGTACCTTATATCTGTTTGCGGGTAAGCTCCGCAGTCGCTGGTCTGGCCCGTTTATCGTCCAAACCGTTTATCCTCATGGAGCGGTTGAGATCTTGAACCCAGGGAATGGGGACGTGTTCAAAGTTAATGGACAACGCCTCAAACCCTACTTGGAGGGGGCACCAGCCGAAGTCGAGGAGGTCATGTTCCTTCATGAACCTCCCTCGCACTCAACCATTCATGCTCCTACATGAGTGGTTGAGCTTTCATTAGTTTGTTAAAAAAAACTTGATTGATCATTTTATATTTAACCGCAAGTGCACGACCGCGTTGAAGCGGTGACAAATACGGGTTGTCCACTGGGAGGTGTGTCGACACTTGGTTTGTGCAAAGGCGAGAGGTAAAGAAAGGGAAGAAAGGTTGGTTACACTAAACTACACTACAAAGCTGAAATGAAATTGAGAAGAAACTATAAAACTAAACCCCAAAGGGGGTAGAGAAATAATGTGAACATAAAGAAGTGTATGTGTGTGTGTTCATTAAGCTCTTCACAACATGTAGTGCATGAAATCATAAAACAACATCCAACTTTGCCTCTACATGAATTAAGATAAGACTACATCATTAAAACATACAAGACAATAATTGGAATGAAGCTACATGAACTCAAGTATAAAGACTATACCCTACTATGCCTCTACATGAATTAAGATTTCACTACATCATTAAAACATACAAGACATTAGCTAAGGTAAAGGCAACAAGAGCACATACACTACAAATTGTGTTTCCAATATTAACTTCATCCATATCCTAACCTTATCATTCCCCATAAAATAGGTCCACTAATCAAAGCATAAGCTAAGCTTCATTCAAGAGCATTAGCATATCAAAGATAAGAGTGAAAACCCATTAGATGATTATGGAAATCATATAAAGCTCAAGGGATAAAGATAACACACACTTAATACACTACATGATTATATCACATATTTCTCAACCCCCCAAATGGGGATGGAACTACTCACTACTCATTACACTACTGATTAGGCTAAGCAAAGAAAACATTTAACTAAGATACTGAAATTACTAAACAAGAAATTAAACAAAGTAAAGCAACCCACACAAAACAAGCAACATAACAAGACAAGATTAAAAGAAACAAATAAACTTTTATTAACAATGACTCACATTGAAGGTAGCACTCTTCTCCACCTTGAGTTCTTGCTTCAAGGCTCACTCCTTAGTAGAGAGAATGCCACCAAACAATGGGTAATTACAATGGAAGGTGAAGAGTTCTATTTATAAGCATGGAAAAAGCTAATCGGGGACAATCCCCCGATGTGGGACTAAACCAATACTAAAAATAGCCTAAACGAACATTAATACAAGTCCAGGAGAAATTTCGACGGATCCTGAGCAATATAGACCGCCAATTAGCGGTCCAAGACCGCTAATTGGCGGTCCAAAATCTTCGGATCGTGTTGGAATTTGTTGTGGGCTTTTCTTTCTGGTATTGTTGGTCTTTGATGCGGTTACGTGACTTGTTGGAGCTCCAACCCGACTCGAATTGGTAAAATACTCCCCATGATGGTGTGGAGTATTCTGTTTTGCTCTTAGGTCCTTCGGTCTTACGATCAGGTCCTTCTCCCTTGCATCTTAGTCCCCAGGTCTCACAATTAAGTTCTTTTTCCTGCTTTTGGATCCTTTCATGGCTCTTCTCTTCAAACCTCTTTATTCCTGAAAACTAAACATAAAACTCGTCACGTAGCATTGCTTAGGTGTAATATAATGGATGTAAGATACAAATATGAGCATGAAATGATGTCAATCAAATACCCCCACACCTAAGTTTTTGCTAGTCCCGAGCAAAACAAAGAAAGAGAAAAGCAAACGAGAAACAAGAAATCCTAACTCACTTTCGTAGGAATCACAGTTGCACTTAGCACGTGCAACAAGCCGTTAAACATCTTTGTTGTCAAGGAGGAGGAGTGTTGTCTCCTGAGGGTTTTCAGCGGATATACCCACAAAATCCGAACAAGATGCATTATTCAATCTAGACCTCGACTCGTTGGAAATATTTTGTCGATCAATGGACGCGGTAGTCCTACGGGCCGACTCTATATAGGTAATCAGTCCACACCTAGCCTAATAAACCATTTGTGCAAGTTAAATAAGGAATTAAGTGAAAGACATGGACAACCTCAAGATCCTCAAGTGATACAAAGTGTAAGGTCCGTTAAGGTTCTTATTTGCATTAACATTTTTTTTTCTTTTTGTTTCTTTTCACACATTTTTTTTCTTTTTTTCTTTTTATTAGTTGGAGCTTCATTCTCCCAGGGTCAGGTTTCGTGCATCATTGCCCTTGAGGACTTACACTATCACGTACACCTCTCCCCAAATCTCCACATAGGGCAATCCCTACCACCCGTGTAACGGGAGTTCGGTCAGCGCATCCCAAGTCAGATGACTCGAAAGCACCAGGCACAAAGTCCCCTCAGACCTACTTTCCCGAGTGATAGGAGTCGTGCGAGAAGAGAGAACATCTACTCACTTATTTCTTATCTACACATGAACCAAAACCCCTACACTAATGTCTCACAACAAGATTAAGAGGGTCCTTGACTACAACAAACTTCCTAAATTAACAAACACGAATTATTGACTCACTAGGTTCAGGGTGGACTTCTTTGAATGTTTGAGCACTGAAACCCTATGATTACTCACCCCAAAGGAAAACTGGGGTGCATCCTAACGACTCGATAAATCCTAAAGCCACGTACTAGATATCCTAATGCATCAAGTTCAAGACAATTTTGGGAGCTTTCTTTTTACTTTGCCTCTCAACGGTTTTGCACATGCTAAACACACGCAAAACCCACAAAACATTTTCTTTCGAAAACACATGAAGATTTTGAAAGAAATGTGAAAATTTTGAAGCACTAGGCAAGCAAAAGAAGACAAGTCACCCAAGGATCATGACAAGCAGATATATCGATATTAAATGCAGCACACTAACATGACCCTAAAAATGCAAACAAAAGAAAACAAAATCAAAAGACAAGACTCGACTATGTACACACGTAAAACACCCCCCCCCCCCCACACCTACTTCATGCATTGTCCTCAATGAATGCAAGCAAGATACTACATGGATTGATGCATAAAAAGGAGAGATCTCACCAACATGAAGTACAAAGGGAAGTTCAAGGTCATGTTGATGGACACAAACCCGAATTCCCTCAAAACCTGTGAGATGCTAAAGAAAGGATACAAATACGTGAAAGAAATGGAGCCCAAATACACAAGGGTTGGGGCTCACAACAATCGATGCTCACTGAAGGAGTCTTTTATTTCTATTTTTTTTCTTTTTTTCTTTTTTTTTCTTTTTTTTAACTATGTACAACAATAGGCTTCCATCTTCATATGTCAAGGGACATCAAATGGGAACCCACCATCTCTCGAGCCAGAAATGCGCATGCATGGGCTCGCAACATACACAACAGAATTGCTCGACCACCTGACACCCTTATAAGCATTGTGGTCGGTTGATGCCTCTTTAGAGTTAGCAAAAGAGGAGGCATGAACGAGAGGTGAACCTCTATCAGGTATAAGGGTATCAGGTGGTTGAATCTTAACCCACATGGGGTCCTCAGCAGATACAGAATGAAGAGCATGTGGCCGAGAGGCCATAAAAATAGTATCTTGTGGCTCAAAAGCCACGTGCTCAAAAGGATGTGGCTCAAGGGCCACGTGGTCAAAAAGAAGTGGCTCAAGGGCCACATGATCAGAAGAATGTGGCTCAAGGGCCACAAGATCAGAAGAATGTGGCTCAAAAGCCATGTGATCAAAACATAAGGCACCTTCTTGTGCCAGCCCAGGTGAAACATCTTCACCACCTTCAGGATCTTCATCGAACAATTCTCTGAAGTACTTGAAGGTGCCCTCAACTTCAATCTCATCCAAACCCTGGATAAGGTTGACCTCAACAGGGTCATTGAAGGCACCTGACTTCTTGCCAATGGTGAAGATGTTGAAATCAGCGCATTGACTACCATAAGTCAAGCGCATCAGACCATTGCGACAATTGATCAAGGCATTGGAAGTCGCAAGAAATGGTCACCCCAGAATGACAGGAATTTGTCCAAGTGGGTTTGGCACAGGTTCAGTATCCAAGACAAAGAAGTCAACTGGATAAATGAACTCTCCCACTTTGATCAGCACATCTTCCACCACACCCCTCGGTTTCTTCATAGACCTATCAGCCAATTGAAGAGTGGTCTTTGTTTGTTTGAGGTCTCCAAGACCGAGGTGGACGTAGACAAAATATGGTAGAAGATTAACAGATGCACCAAGGTCCAATAAGGCTCGGTGTATGGGCACATCACCAATCACACAAGAGATAGTAGGACAGCCAGGGTCCTTGTACTTGACTTGCATGGGTTGTGCCAACAAGGAACTCACGTTAGCCGCAAGAAAAGCTTTCTTGGGAACATGAGTTTTTCTCTTCTTGGTGCATAAGTCCTTGAGAACCTTGGCATAAGGTGGCATTTGCTGAATCACCTCCAAAAGAGGGATATTCACCTTAACCTGCCGAAACATCTCAAGCATCTTGTCATGCTGATCAGAGGTTTTCTTTTTAAGGCGCTCAGGGAATGACGCCTTAGGGGCATAAGGATGCGAAGGCACCCCAGAATTTAGGTCCAAAGAAACATGAGTGGGGACCTCAGAATCTGGTTCCTTCGACACAAGAGGAGACAAAGGGACCTCAGGGTTCGGCCCCTTTGTCGAAGGAAATGTAGAAAGAACCTCAGGATCTGGCTCCTTCCTGGAAGTATTTGTGGAGGGAGCCTCAGGATCCAGCTCCCTCAAAGATGGTGATGACAAAGAAGGTACCCCAATGTGGTTATTCAACTCCTTACCAGACCTCAAAGTGTGAATCACATTAATATGATGGGTTGGTTCAGAGGTGGCATGAGGTAAATGTGTCCTTCCTTGAGAATGGGTACCCCGAGGATTCACCTCAGGTTGACTCGGGAACTGACCTTTCTCGCGTTCATGGAGTTGATGAGCCAACTGGCTAACCTGCATTTCCAAAGCCTTGACTGTACTTTGCAACGCTTGAAAGGTCGGATCACAAGAAGGGTCCTTAGGGTCAACCCGCTGGGGTGGTGGAGTCTGGTTGGAATAACCCGACGATGAGGCCTGACCAGGTTGGTAATTTTGGTGCTGAGACCTTTGATGTGGGGGTTGGTAGGTCGCCGATGGGCGTGGAGGTTGATAAGGTGGAGGTTGAGGTTGAGCGTGCGAGCTCTGACCGTGTCCTCCACTAGACCCCAAGAGAAGTTAGGATGGTTACGCCATCCCGGGTTATAGGAATGACTGTACGGGTCGTTTCGGGGCCTTTGTTGATACATCACATTTGCATGCTCAGTATCCCTTGGAGTGTAAGCGCACTCCAAGTCATCATGTCCCGACAGTCCACACCTAGTACACCCGGGAGTAGCGACTTGAGCTACAGGAGCTCGGTCCATCTCCAAACTCTCTATCCTACGCATGAGAGCAGCCATTTTCGCCTCAGACGCGATAGTCGACTCAACATGATATGATCCAGCTCGACCAGAAGACCTGGCGGCTGGTGGCTCTCTCATGGTGTCCCACTCGAAGGTGCGCTCAGCCATGGATTCAAAAGTGTCCCATGCCTCCTCGATGGGTTTCATTTGGAAGTCACCCTGACACATCGACTCCAACAATGTGCGGGTGTTGTAGTTGATGCCCTCATAAACAATCTGGCACAGCTGCCATAGCTCAAGTCCATGATGAGGGCATTGCAGGAGAAGGTCCTTGAAACTCTCAAAGAAACCATGAAAAGATTCGGTCTCGGTCTGATACATTTGATGTATCTGGTGCCGTATCTGTTGAGTTTTCCTTTGAGGGAAAAATCTCTTCAGAAAGACGGTCACAAAGTCATCCCAAGACCGAATCGAGCTCGCCGGGAGGCTATACATCCATTTCTTCGCATTATCCTTCAATGCGAACGAAATCATCCTCAACCGGACAGAATCCTCGTCAAGCTGTTGAAGCTTGAACATGGAGCATACTTCCTCGAATTCGCGTATAAAAATATACGGATCCTCCTTATTGGCAGTAAAGGTTGGAAGCATGCTCACATACTGAGGTTTCAGCTCATAGTTGTTCCCGCGAGCAGGGGGAACAACTATGCAAGAAGGTTGCGCAGCCCGAACAGGATGGGTCCGCTCCCACAACGTCATCGGCCTATCCTGTCGAGCTAAAGGTGGTGGTGCACCTAGAACTCGATCCTGACCGAATCTCCCTTCCTCTCGAGTCAGAGGAGGAGGAGAAGGAGGTCTACGTGGTGGTGGGAATGGACCGAGGTAGTCCATGTATGGAACCCGGTCTCCCTCGCCACCACGAGACGACTCGCCTTCTTGCTCCAAAGGAGCACGAGGCGGAGATGGTCGATCACCAAGATCTTCCATCTCAGAAATAAACACTCTCTCGAGTCGAGCGCTCTCACCTGAACGAGCCCAACCTCGCATAAAAATGCTCGACTCGACTCTAACAAACACACAACAGAAGGTGTACTAGAGGAGGAGACTAAACGTAGAGAATAGATGAGGAGATGACTCAGGTGAGGAGAGAAGAATCCCTAGAGCTAGCGTGGGTAGTGGGATCAGGAAGAAGCCTAACTAGCAAGCACGGCTCAAACAATGTAAGACAATGGGTCCTTAAGCTAGACGACGCCTAACTTCGAGGTCACTAGCATCGACACGCCTCACCTCCCTACAACGAGGACCACAATGCCCAGCAAGTGATACCAGATCCGGAGATCCAGTACCTCCTACTATCGACAAGGTAGGCAACGCCGATCAGGTCATGACGGTCTCGACTAGATTACTCTCCTAGTGCGTCCGAATTCCTTAGGGCCAATGTCTACTTGCTTTTAGTTAAGGCTTTATTAAGAGTGGTTTTTGGGGCCAAGGAAAGGGTGATGAAATCCCCCACCTTATCTTTTATGGGACAGCCCCTCCTTAGTAGTGATTTGATCCTAGATCTAGCAATCAATCGCTCCAATCAAACGCTCTCTCACTCTTGTCCCGATGCACCTTACTAACTAATGCATGAAATAAACATGCATGAATGAGGGATGTGGGTGCACGTACCTCACGCCAGCAATCAACGACAAAAATGTAAAGCAAAGAAAAGTCAAATGCATGCAAGGTCTACCAATGGTGCATGACCTAGATGGCAAGAAGTCTAATCTTTTGCTTTGAGTTTTATGGTCCAAGTTGATTAATGGGGGAGTGATTAATGATCTGGGAGCAAACCAGAGGTCAAAGCATGCAAAATTGGGCTCCCAGATAACACAAATTTCAAGACTAACTACTAACAAAAATTTCAAGGAAATCAACGCTCACCAGGCCGCCAATTGGCGGTCTTCCACCGCTGATTGGCGGTCTGTTTAGGTTGTCTCTTCCTCAAACTTCTCCAGTAGCCTCCCCTTGATCTTGTGGTTCCCTGCAACTAAGAAAAACTGAAAACAAAAAATTAAAAACCCCTCGAATCTTCCAAACCAAGGTCTGGACAGAGCACCTCCCCGGCAACGGCGCCAAAAACTTGATTGATCGTTTTATATTTAACCGCAAGTGCACGGCCGCGTTGAAGCGGTGGCAAATACGGGTCGTCCACTGGGAGGTGTGTCGACACTTGGTTTGTTCGAAGGCGAGAGGTAAAAAGAAGGAGAGAAAGGTTGGTTACACTAAACTACACTACAATGCAAATGGAAATGAAATATAAGCAATAAAAACTAAACACCAAAGGGGTTAGAGAAATAATGTGAACATAAAGAAGTGTGTGTGTGTTCATTAAGCTCCTCACAACATGTAGTGCATGAAATCATAAAACTACATCCAACTTTGCCTCAACATGAATTAAGATAAGACTACATCATTAAAACATACAAGACAATAATTGGAATGAAGCTACATGAACTCAAGTATAAAGACTATACCCTACTATGCCTCCACATGAATTAAGATTTCACTACATCATTAAAACATACAAGACATTAGCTAAGGTAAAGGCAACAAGAGCACATACACTACAAATTGTGTTTCCAATATTAACTTCATCCATATCCTAACCTTATCATTCCCCATAAAATAGGTCCACTAATCAAAGCATAAGCTAAGCTTCATTCAAGAGCATTAGCATATCAAAGATAAGAGTGAAAACACATTAGATGGTTATGGAAATCATATAAAGCTCAAGGGATAAAGATAACACACACTTAATACACTACATGATTATATCACATATTTCTCCACCCCCCAAATGGGGATGAGACTACTCACTACTCATTACACTAACTATATTAGCAAAAGAAAGCATAATACTGAAATGAAAGTTAACTAAGAAGGCAAGAAGCATTAAAGAAACATAAAAGGAAAGGAAAGACTAAACAAACATGCACAAATTAAAAGACAAGATTAAAAGAAACTAGAAGAATTATTTTATTAACAAATGACTCACATTGAAGGTAGCATTCATCTCCACCTTGAGTTATTGCTTCAAGGCTCACTCCTTAGTAGAGAGAATGCCACCAAGCAATGGGTAATTACAATGGAAGGTGAAGAGTTCTATTTATAAGCATGGAAAAAGCTAATCCGGGACAATCCCCCGATGTGGGACTAAACCAACACCAAAAATAGACTAAGAATACACTAATACAAGCCCAACACAAATCTTAGCGGATCTGGAGACATATGGACCGCCAATTAGCGGTCCAAGACCGCCAATTGACGGTGTATATGATCCAGATCGAGTTGGTTTTGGTTGTGGGCTTTCCTGGTGGTATTTGTTGGTCTTTGATGTATCTACTTTGTTTATTGGAGCTCCGACCCGAATCGAATTGCCAAAATACTCCTCATGATGGTGTGGAGTTTCCTGTTTTGCTCTTAGGTCCTTCGGTCTTACGATCAGGTCCTTCTCCATTGCATCTTGGTCCTCAGGTCTCACAATTAAGTCCTTTTTCCTGCTTTTGGGTCCTTTCATGGCTCTTCTCTTCAAACCTCTTTATTCCTGAAAACTAAACATAAAACTCGTCACGTAGCATTGCTTAGGTGTAAGATAATGGATATATGGTACAAATATAAGCATGAAATGATGTCAATCAAATACCCCCACACCTAAGTTTTTGCTAGTCCCGAGCAAAACAAAGAAAGGGAAAAACAAACGAGAAACAAGAAATCCTAACTCACTTTCGTAGGAATCACGGTTGCACTTAGCACGTGCAACAAGCCGTTAAACCTCTTTGTTGCCAAGGAGGAGGAGTGTTGTCTCCTGAGGGTTTTCAGCGGATATACCCACAAAATCCGAACAAGATGCATTATTCAATCTAGACCTCGACTCGTTGGGCAAATTTTGTCGATCAATGGACGCGGTAATGCTACGGGCCGACTCTATATAAGTGATCTGTCCACACACCTAACTTAATGAACCATTCGTGTTAGTTAAATAAGGAATTAAGTGAAATACATGGACAACCTCAAGATCCTCAAGTGATACAAAGTGTAAGGTCCATTAAGGTTCTTATTTGCATTACCATATTTTTTTTTCTTTTTGTTTCTTTTCACATTTTTTTTTCTTTTCTTTTTTTTTCTTTTTATTAGTTGGAGCTTTGTTCTCCCAGGGTCAGGTTTCATGCATCATTGCCCATGAGGACTTACACTATCACGTACACATTTCCCCAAATCTCCACATAGGGCAATCCCTACCACCCGTGTAACGGGAGTTCGGTCGGCGCATCCCAAGTCAGATGACTCGAAAGCACCAGGCACAAAGTCCCCTCAGACCTACTTTCCCGAGTGATAGGAGTCGTGCGAGAAGAGAGAACATCTACTCACTTATTTCTTATCTACACATGAACCAAAACCCCTACACTAATGTCTCACAACAAGATTAAGAGAGTCCTTGACTATAACAAACTTCCTAAATTAACAAACACGAATTATTGACTCACTAGGTTCAGGGTGGACTTCTTTGAATGTTTGAGCACTGAAACCCTATGATTACTCACCCCCAAAGGAAAACTGGGGTGCATCCTAACGACTCGATAAATCCTAAAGCCACGTACTAGATATCCTAATGCATCAAGTTCAAGACAATTTTGGGAGCTTTCATTTTACTTTGCCTCTCAACGGTTTTGCACATGCTAAACACACGCAAAACCCACAAAACATTTTCTTTCGAAAACACATGAAGATTTTGAAAGAAATGTGAAAATTTTGAAGCACTAGGCAAGCAAAAGAAGACAAGTCACCCAAGGATCATGGCAAGCAGATATATCGATATTAAATGCAGCACACTAACATGACCCTAAAAATGCAAACAAAAGAAAGCAAAATCAAAAGAAAAGACTCGACTATGTACACACGTAAAACACCCCCCCACACCTACTTCATGCATTGTCCTCAATGAATGCAAGCAAGATACTACATGGATGCATGCATGAAACAGAAGAGATCTCACCAACGTGAAGTACACAAGGAAGTTCATGGCTATGTTGATGGACACAACCCAACTTCCCTCAAAACCTGTGAGATGCTAAAGAAGGGATACAAATATGTGAAAGAAATGGGGGCCAAATACACAAGGGTTGGGGCTCACAACAATCGATGCTCACTGAAGGAGTCTTTTATTGAACTCTTTTTTTCTTTTTTCTTTTTTTTTTATATAACTATGTACAAACATAAATTCTCATCTTCATTTGTCAAACGACATTAAATGGGAACCTCAAGAGTGGGTCAATGCACTTGGAAAGGGAACATGACACCACGCGGGGCCAGAATACGCATGCGTGGGCCCCCTTCACAAAGAGCACCAGATGAAATGAGAGGTTCGTGAATTGGACGCAAAGGCGTCTCATTCAAAGGATCAAACTGAAAGAGCTTGAACCTCTCAAGAGTTTGGGAAATGAGGGGCAACGGAGAAAGAGTTTCTCCCATTGCGCTGCTGAAGTTATGATCGTCAATCCAAACTCTCCAACCAACAGGCTGGTGGGTCGGAACGAGGTCAAGCACCTCGTTATGCATGTCCAACTCACCAGGAGAACAGGAAGTGTGTCTCATACCCAAAGTATCCTCCAAGGAACTCCTAATAACCTCATGAGCAATGTAGTTGTTTGATGTTCCATCATTTCCAAGATGATCAGGAACAATAGTGAGAGACAAACTCTCATCAGGTTGTTTGAAATTGAGGGTACTAGGGAGCTCTTGCTCCACCAGAGGTGAGTCCTTAGGAGGTACAACAATAAGATCATGTGGCTCAAGGGCCACGGGACAAGAAGATAAGGCACAATCCTGTGCCGACTCATAAAGAAGTTGGTCCATAGTATTCTTAATTGGAATCGAATCCTCCACTAAGTGATCGTGAATTGAAACCCCAAGTCCCTCAGACTGACTAGGAGTTTGACTTTGAAAGATTGTGCTTTGAATTTGAGGATGTGGTGGTGGTTCGATATCAAAAGATGAATCCTCACGTTGACACGAAAAGTTACTCTCCTCACTTAATTGTTGTGTCAGTTGACTCACTTGAAGTGTCAGATTTTGTATGCGGTCAACGAGGAGGTCCAAGTCAGATCTTGGGAAATTTTGGGGTTGGGTGTTGATGTCCTGAGAATAAGTCCAATGATTTGGAGTGGGGTGTTGGTAGAATTCTGGTTATTCGGGAGGAGGATACTGGGGTGAACATGAAGTATAAGAATTTGAATAAGAATTGTCTCCCCATGAATCCATCACTCTCGGGTTGTACGCGGATGCGTAATGGTCATAATGAGCATTTTGGGAAAATGTATTCTCATACTCAGGCTCTGGGGGAACATAAGGATATTCCCCGAAATCATGACCACTCAACCCACAATAGTGACACGGTACGGCTACTGGAGCCACCGGTGCACCCATGTCATCTACCACATGCATGAAAGAGGCCAAAGGTTCTTGTAATGTCTCAGTTTGATGACCAACATATGATCCGACGTAACTAGATGGTGGTCTAGCAGTCGGTGCCTCTCTCATGTTACCCCAATATGAAGATTGTTCAGTCACACAATGAGGATTATCCCAACCATACGGGGTGTTCGTCTGAGCCACCCCAGGTTGCATGGGTCCGGAGTACCAGGGAGAATCGTCCTGGTCCCAACAACAATATGGATGGTCGCCCATGTAACCATCCATCACAACAGAGAACTCTAGAGTCGACCACCCACTCTCACCGCCACGAGGCTAAACTCGCAAAAAGTGCTCGACTCGACCCTAAAACGCTACCAGAGAGTGTAAAGGGGAGGAGAATATAACGTAGAAGAAGGTAAGACGAAGATGACTCAGAGGAGAAGGAAAGAATCCCTAAAGCTAGCGTAGGTAGAGAATCAGGAAGAAGCCTAACTAGCAAGTACGGCTCAAACAATGTAAGGCAATGGGTCCTTAAGCTAGACGACGCCTAACTTCGAGGTCACTAGCCTCGACACGCCTCACCTCCCTACAACAATGACCACAATGCCCAGCAAGTGATACCAGATCCGGAGATCCAGTACCTCCTACTATCGACAAGGTAGGCAACGCCGATCAGGTCATGACGGTCTCGACTAGATTACTCTCCTAGTGCGTCCGAATTCCTTAGGGCCAATGTCTACTTGCTTTTAGTTAAGGCTTTATTAAGAGTGGTTTTTGGGGCCAAGGAAAGGGTGATGAAATCCCCCACCTTATCTTTTATGGGACAACCCCTCCTTAGTAGCGTTTTGATCCTAAATCTAGCAATCAATCGCTCCAATCAAACGCTCACTCACTCTTGTCCTGATGCAATTCCTACTAACTAATGCATGGGCATACGAGATGCATGAATGAGTGTAGGAAATGCGTACCTCACGCCAGCACTCAACAACTGAAAATAAAGCTAAAAGAAAAGACAACTATATGCCTAAGTCAATACATGATGCGTGACCTAAACAAATAAGAACGTCTAGTCTTTTGCTTTGGATTTTAGGGCCAAGTTGATTTATGGGGGAGTGATTAATGATCTGGGAGCATACCAGACGTCACAGCATGCAAAATAGGGCTCCCATATAACAAAACTTTCAAGACTAACGACCAGAAAAAATTTCAAGGAAAGAAACTCTCACCAGACCGCCAATTGGCGGTCTCCAACCGCTGATTGGCGGTCTCTTTAGGTCTTCTCTTCCTCAAACTTCTCCAGTAGCCTCCCCTGGATCTTTTGGTTCCCTGAAACTAAGCAAAACTGAAAACAAAAAATTAAAAACCCCTCGAATCGTCCAAACCAATGTCTGGACAAAGCACCTCCCCGGCAATGGCGCCAAAAACTTGATTGATCATTTTATATTGAACCGCAAGTGCACGGCCGCGTTGAAGCGGTGGCAAATACGGGTCGTCCACTGGGAGGTGTGTCGACACTTGGTTTGTGCGAAGGCGAGAGGTAAAGAAAGAGAAGAAAGGTTGGTTACACTAAACTACACTACAATGCAAATGGAAATGAAAGATAAGCAATAAAAACTAAACACCAAAGGGGTTAGAGAAATAATGTGAACATAAAGAAGTGTGTGTGTGTGTTCATTAAGCTCCTCACAACATGTAGTGCATGAAATCATAAAACTACATCCAACTTTGCCTCAACATGAATTAAGATAAGACTACATCATTAAAACATACAAGACAATAATTGGAATGAAGCTACATGAACTCAAGTATAAAGACTATACCCTACTATGCCTCCACATGAATTAAGATTTCACTACATCATTAAAACATACAAGACATTAGCTAAGGTAAAGGCAACAAGAGCACATACACTACAAATTGTGTTTCCAATATTAACTTCATCCATATCCTAACCTTATCATTCCCCATAAAATAGGTCCACTAATCAAAGCATAAGCTAAGCTTCATTCAAGAGCATTAGCATATCAAAGATAAGAGTGAAAACCCATTAGATGGTTATGGAAATCATATAAAGCTGAAGGGATAAAGATAACACACACTTAATACACTACATGATTATATCACATATTTCTCCACCCCCCAAATGGGGATGAGACTACTCACTACTCATTACACTAACTATATTAGCAAAAGAAAGCATAATACTGAAATGAAAGTTAACTAAGAAGGCAAGAAGCATTAAAGAAACATAAAAGGAAAGGAAAGACTAAACAAACATGCACAAATTAAAAGACAAGATTAAAAGAAACTAGAAGAATTATTTTATTAACAAATGACTGACATTGAAGGTAGCATTCATCTCCACCTTGAGTTATTGCTTCAAGGCTCACTCCTTAGTAGAGAGAATGCCACCAAGCAATGGGTAATTACAATGGAAGGTGAAGAGTTCTATTTATAAGCATGGAAAAAGCTAATCCGGGACAATCCCCCGATGTGGGACTAAACCAACACCAAAAATAGACTAAGAATACACTAATACAAGCCCAACACAAATCTTAGCGGATCTGGAGACATATGGACCGCCAATTAGCGGTCCAAGACCGCCAATTGGCGGTGTATATGATCCAGATCGAGTTGGTTTTGGTTGTGGGCTTTCCTGGTGGTATTTGTTGGTCTTTGATGTATCTACTTTGTTTATTGGAGCTCCGACCCGAATCGAATTGCCAAAATACTCCTCATGATGGTGTGGAGTTTCCTGTTTTGCTCTTAGGTCCTTCGGTCTTACGATCAGGTCCTTCTCCATTGCATCTTGGTCCTCAGGTCTCACAATTAAGTCCTTTTTCCTGCTTTTGGGTCCTTTCATGGCTCTTCTCTTCAAACCTCTTTATTCCTGAAAACTAAACATAAAACTCGTCACGTAGCATTGCTTAGGTGTAAGATAATGGATATATGGTACAAATATAAGCATGAAATGATGTCAATCAAATACCCCCACACCTAAGTTTTTGCTAGTCCCGAGCAAAACAAAGAAAGGGAAAAACAAACGAGAAACAAGAAATCCTAACTCACTTTCGTAGGAATCACGGTTGCACTTAGCACGTGCAACAAGCCGTTAAACCTCTTTGTTGCCAAGGAGGAGGAGTGTTGTCTCCTGAGGGTTTTCAGCGGATATACCCACAAAATCCGAACAAGATGCATTATTCAATCTAGACCTCGACTCGTTGGGCAAATTTTGTCGATCAATGGACGCGGTAATGCTACGGGCCGACTCTATATAAGTGATCTGTCCACACACCTAACTTAATGAACCATTCGTGTTAGTTAAATAAGGAATTAAGTGAAATACATGGACAACCTCAAGATCCTCAAGTGATACAAAGTGTAAGGTCCATTAAGGTTCTTATTTGCATTACCATATTTTTTTTTCTTTTTGTTTCTTTTCACATTTTTTTTTCTTTTCTTTTTTTTTCTTTTTATTAGTTGGAGCTTTGTTCTCCCAGGGTTAGGTTTCATGCATCATTGCCCATGAGGACTTACACTATCACGTACACATTTCCCCAAATCTCCACATAGGGCAATCCCTACCACCCGTGTAACGGGAGTTCGGTCGGCGCATCCCAAGTCAGATGACTCGAAAGCACCAGGCACAAAGTCCCCTCAGACCTACTTTCCCGAGTGATAGGAGTCGTGCGAGAAGAGAGAACATCTACTCACTTATTTCTTATCTACACATGAACCAAAACCCCTACACTAATGTCTCACAACAAGATTAAGAGAGTCCTTGACTATAACAAACTTCCTAAATTAACAAACACGAATTATTGACTCACTAGGTTCAGGGTGGACTTCTTTGAATGTTTGAGCACTGAAACCCTATGATTACTCACCCCCAAAGGAAAACTGGGGTGCATCCTAACGACTCGATAAATCCTAAAGCCACGTACTAGATATCCTAATGCATCAAGTTCAAGACAATTTTGGGAGCTTTCATTTTACTTTGCCTCTCAACGGTTTTGCACATGCTAAACACACGCAAAACCCACAAAACATTTTCTTTCGAAAACACATGAAGATTTTGAAAGAAATGTGAAAATTTTGAAGCACTAGGCAAGCAAAAGAAGACAAGTCACCCAAGGATCATGGCAAGCAGATATATCGATATTAAATGCAGCACACTAACATGACCCTAAAAATGCAAACAAAAGAAAGCAAAATCAAAAGAAAAGACTCGACTATGTACACACGTAAAACACCCCCCCACACCTACTTCATGCATTGTCCTCAATGAATGCAAGCAAGATACTACATGGATGCATGCATGAAACAGAAGAGATCTCACCAACGTGAAGTACACAAGGAAGTTCATGGCTATGTTGATGGACACAACCCAACTTCCCTCAAAACCTGTGAGATGCTAAAGAAGGGATACAAATACGTGAAAGAAATGGGGGCCAAATACACAAGGGTTGGGGCTCACAACAATCGATGCTCACTGAAGGAGTCTTTTATTGAACTCTTTTTTTCTTTTTTCTTTTTTTTATATAACTATGTACAAACATAAATTCTCATCTTCATTTGTCAAAAGACATTAAATGGGAACCTCAAGAGTGGGTCAATGCACTTGGAAAGGGAACATGACACCACGCGGGGCCAGAATACGCATGCGTGGGCCCCCTTCACAAAGAGCACCAGATGAAATGAGAGGTTCGTGAATTGGACGCAAAGGCGTCTCATTCAAAGGATCAAACTGAAAGAGCTTGAACCTCTCAAGAGTTTGGGAAATGAGGGGCAACGGAGAAAGAGTTTCTCCCATTGCGCTGCTGAAGTTATGATCGTCAATCCAAACTCTCCAACCAACAGGCTGGTGGGTCGGAACGAGGTCAAGCACCTCGTTATGCATGTCCAACTCACCAGGAGAACAGGAAGTGTGTCTCATACCCAAAGTATCCTCCAAGGAACTCCTAATAACCTCATGAGCAATGTAGTTGTTTGATGTTCCATCATTTCCAAGATGATCAGGAACAATAGTGAGAGACAAACTCTCATCAGGTTGTTTGAAATTGAGGGTACTAGGGAGCTCTTGCTCCACCAGAGGTGAGTCCTTAGGAGGTACAACAATAAGATCATGTGGCTCAAGGGCCACGGGACAAGAAGATAAGGCACAATCCTGTGCCGACTCATAAAGAAGCTGGTCCATAGTATTCTTAATTGGAATCGAATCCTCCACTAAGTGATCGTGAATTGAAACCCCAAGTCCCTCAGACTGACTAGGAGTTTGACTTTGAAAGATTGTGCTTTGAATTTGAGGATGTGGTGGTGGTTCGATATCAAAAGATGAATCCTCACGTTGACACGAAAAGTTACTCTCCTCACTTAATTGTTGTGTCAGTTGACTCACTTGAAGTGTCAGATTTTGTATGCGGTCAACGAGGAGGTCCAAGTCTTGGGAAATTTTGGGGTTGGGTGTTGATGTCCTGAGAATAAGTCCAATGATTTGGAGTGGGGTGTTGGTAGAATTCTGGTTATTCGGGAGGAGGATACTGGGGTGAACATGAAGTATAAGAATTTGAATAAGAATTGTCTCCCCATGAATCCATCACTCTCGGGTTGTACGCGGATGCGTAATGGTCATAATGAGCATTTTGGGAAAATGTATTCTCATACTCAGGCTCTGGGGGAACATAAGGATATTCCCCGAAATCATGACCACTCAACCCACAATAGTGACACGGTACGGCTACTGGAGCCACCGGTGCACCCATGTCATCTACCACATGCATGAAAGAGGCCAAAGGTTCTTGTAATGTCTCAGTTTGATGACCAACATATGATCCGACGTAACTAGATGGTGGTCTAGCAGTCGGTGCCTCTCTCATGTTACCCCAATATGAAGATTGTTCAGTCACACAATGAGGATTATCCCAACCATACGGGGTGTTCGTCTGAGCCACCCCAGGTTGCATGGGTCCGGAGTACCAGGGAGAATCGTCCTGGTCCCAACAACAATATGGATGGTCGCCCATGTAACCATCCATCACAACAGAGAACTCTAGAGTCGACCACCCACTCTCACCGCCACGAGGCTAAACTCGCAAAAAGTGCTCGACTCGACCCTAAAACGCTACCAGAGAGTGTAAAGGGGAGGAGAATATAACGTAGAAGAAGGTAAGACGAAGATGACTCAGAGGAGAAGGAAAGAATCCCTAAAGCTAGCGTAGGTAGAGAATCAGGAAGAAGCCTAACTAGCAAGCACGGCTCAAACAATGTAAGGCAATGGGTCCTTAAGCTAGACGACGCCTAACTTCGAGGTCACTAGCCTCGACACGCCTCACCTCCCTACAACAATGACCACAATGCCCAGCAAGTGATACCAGATCCGGAGATCCAGTACCTCCTACTATCGACAAGGTAGGCAACGCCGATCAGGTCATGACGGTCTCGACTAGATTACTCTCCTAGTGCGTCCGAATTCCTTAGGGCCAATGTCTACTTGCTTTTAGTTAAGGCTTTATTAAGAGTGGTTTTTGGGGCCAAGGAAAGGGTGATGAAATCCCCCACCTTATCTTTTATGGGACAACCCCTCCTTAGTAGCGTTTTGATCCTAAATCTAGCAATCAATCGCTCCAATCAAACGCTCACTCACTCTTGTCCTGATGCAATTCCTACTAACTAATGCATGGGCATACGAGATGCATGAATGAGTGTAGGAAATGCGTACCTCACGCCAGCACTCAACAACTGAAAATAAAGCTAAAAGAAAAGACAACTATATGCCTAAGTCAATACATGATGCGTGACCTAAACAAATAAGAACGTCTAGTCTTTTGCTTTGGATTTTAGGGCCAAGTTGATTTATGGGGGAGTGATTAATGATCTGGGAGCATACCAGACGTCACAGCATGCAAAATAGGGCTCCCATATAACAAAACTTTCAAGACTAACGACCAGAAAAAATTTCAAGGAAAGAAACTCTCACCAGACCGCCAATTGGCGGTCTCCAACCGCTGATTGGCGGTCTCTTTAGGTCTTCTCTTCCTCAAACTTCTCCAGTAGCCTCCCCTGGATCTTTTGGTTCCCTGAAACTAAGCAAAACTGAAAACAAAAAATTAAAAACCCCTCGAATCGTCCAAACCAATGTCTGGACAAAGCACCTCCCCGGCAATGGCGCCAAAAACTTGATTGATCGTTTTATATTGAACCGCAAGTGCACGGCCGCGTTGAAGCGGTGGCAAATACGGGTCGTCCACTGGGAGGTGTGTCGACACTTGGTTTGTGCGAAGGCGAGAGGTAAAGAAAGAGAAGAAAGGTTGGTTACACTAAACTACACTACAATGCAAATGGAAATGAAAGATAAGCAATAAAAACTAAACACCAAAGGGGGTAGAGAAATAATGTGAACATAAAGAAGTGTGTGTGTGTGTTCATTAAGCTCCTCACAACATATAGTGCATGAAATCATAAAACTACATCCAACTTTGCCTCAACATGAATTAAGATAAGACTACATCATTAAAACATACAAGACAATAATTGGAATGAAGCTACATGAACTCAAGTATAAAGACTATACCCTACTATGCCTCCACATGAATTAAGATTTCACTACATCATTAAAACATACAAGACATTAGCTAAGGTAAAGGCAACAAGAGCACATACACTACAAATTGTGTTTCCAATATTAACTTCATCCATATCCTAACCTTATCATTCCCCATAAAATAGGTCCACTAATCAAAGCATAAGCTAAGCTTCATTCAAGAGCATTAGCATATCAAAGATAAGAGTGAAAACCCATTAGATGGTTATGGAAATCATATAAAGCTGAAGGGATAAAGATAACACACACTTAATACACTACATGATTATATCACATATTTCTCCACCCCCCAAATGGGGATGAGACTACTCACTACTCATTACACTAACTATATTAGCAAAAGAAAGCATAATACTGAAATGAAAGTTAACTAAGAAGGCAAGAAGCATTAAAGAAACATAAAAGGAAAGGAAAGACTAAACAAACATGCACAAATTAAAAGACAAGATTAAAAGAAACTAGAAGAATTATTTTATTAACAAATGACTCACATTGAAGGTAACATTCATCTCCACCTTGAGTTATTGCTTCAAGGCTCACTCCTTAGTAGAGAGAATGCCACCAAGCAATGGGTAATTACAATGGAAGGTGAAGAGTTCTATTTATAAGCATGGAAAAAGCTAATCCGGGACAATCCCCCGATGTGAGACTAAACCAACACCAAAAATAGACTAAGAATACACTAATACAAGCCCAACACAAATCTTAGCGGATCTGGAGACATATGGACCGCCAATTAGCGGTCCAAGACCGCCAATTGGCGGTGTATATGATCCAGATCGAGTTGGTTTTGGTTGTGGGCTTTCCTGGTGGTATTTGTTGGTCTTTGATGTATCTACTTTGTTTATTGGAGCTCCGACCCGAATCGAATTGCCAAAATACTCCTCATGATGGTGTGGAGTTTCCTGTTTTGCTCTTAGGTCCTTCGGTCTTACGATCAGGTCCTTCTCCATTGCATCTTGGTCCTCAGGTCTCACAATTAAGTCCTTTTTCCTGCTTTTGGGTCCTTTCATGGCTCTTCTCTTCAAACCTCTTTATTCCTGAAAACTAAACATAAAACTCGTCACGTAGCATTGCTTAGGTGTAAGATAATGGATATATGGTACAAATATAAGCATGAAATGATGTCAATCAGTCTTGTGTAACCTTTTGTTTCCATACTTTAGTCCTTTAGTATATTCTTCCAAACAAAAATATATTATAAAGTTATTGACTGAGGGTCTATTTATTTGAGGGTCATTGACTTTTTTTTGGCATTAAAAGGAATACCAAATGTCACATTTATCCTTGTTATTTTTGTCCTAATTAGAAATCATACTCTTCTTATTCCCAATATCCATATTTCTCCCAACTCTCTATCCCAACATATTTCTACCCTAAATCCTAGGACCTTACTCCAACTATCTTACCTAATACACCAAACGAACTGGGTCGTTGCAACTTAATTAACAACATGACTCGTTTTAACAAAAAAACACTTCTCTCTAAGACATGAAACAATTTGTTCTACATGACACAACTTAATTAACACCATATATAATTACAGATGGTTGGTTTTGAGTATTGGAACATTAATATGTGTACAATTTAATTTCTTAAGTGAACTTGTTATGTAAAAAATTTAAATTATTTGTGTTGTTATTAAAAATCATATGTTTTGAAATAACTTTATGACATCGTTGTTAGATTCCAATTCAATCTAGACAAACGAGTTGAAAACATCACACAAAAATTTGTTACAAGTTAAACTTGTGTAGACACGAACATTGAGATGAGACAAATCAACTTGCTACATGAACACATTGAATCAAGATAATCGAGTTATAAAAATCACCAAACAAGTAAGGTCATTTTATCAAACGAGTTGACTTATTTTCAACAAATGAGTCGAACGACTTGTTCGTTTTCACCAAACGACATGGGTTGTTTTCCCCCCCAAATGCGTTGGGTGTGGGATGCACCAACGAGCTGGGTTGTTTTCACCAAACGAGATAGGTTGTTCTCATCAACGAGTTTGGTCATTTTATTCATAACATTCACATCTAAATACGAAATTCGATGATTCCAGATTGTGTCCAAAAGTGTCCCCTGAGTTTGTCCAGATTTGAAGAGAGATTTTGTCCATATTGTGTCATGAATGTGTCCATAATGTGTCTAGATTTTGTTCGAATTTGTCCAGATTGTGTCAAAAAATGTCCATTGGTGTCTATATTGTGTCTATATTGTGTTCATATTGTGTCTAAATGTGTTCAGATTGTGTCCAGAATGTGTCCATATTGTGCTTAGATGTGTCTAGATTTGTCTATATTGTGTTCAGATGTGTCCAGATTGTGTTTAGATTTATTTACGTTGTGTCTAGAGTGTCTTGAATCCATATTGGCACCAAACGAGTTGGCTGGTTTATAACAAACGAGCCCAATGAGGTGGGTCATTTTTTACCAAACGAGGTTGATCGTTTTCGTCGAACGAGCTGGGTCGTTTTCACTGAACGAGCTGAGTTGTTTTATTCATAACATTCACATTCAATTATGAAATTTGATGATTCTAGATATGTTGGAAAGACAATTGAAAGGAACACATATTCGTTTCTCTTATGACTTGCCAAATTCGATGATACGAGGGTGAAAAATGTTTCTCAAGATAGATCGTATTTGGAAACTGTACAATCGACATATCTTCAATAATTTGTGTATAACTATCTCATCCAATATCAAAATAAGGCGATTCAAGATTCGTTACAAAGAATATTTTGAGACACAATGAATTCATATTCACTATATTTCCAAATTAAGAACCTATTGGATTCATAAAGGGTGTGGAAGATTGCTGATTTGCGGAAACAAAAAACGAGGTCATTTTTTCTACCAAACGAGCTGAGGTTATTTTTTCCACCAAACAAGTTGTGACCGCACTAGGCTTGCCCGAGACGCACGTACGAGTTAGGTCATTTTCACCAAATGAGTTGTCTTGTTTTGACCAAACAAGTTGGGTTTGTCAGTCAAAATGATCAGTAACGATGGTCGTCGGGGTTGGAATGTTTGAGATTTAGTGACGAAACGAGGAAAATTTATTTGTTTTGTTTGAGACGTGAGATTGTGGTGAATTGGTAACGTAGGTAGGGATATTTTAGGGTTAAAGTTGACAATATATTAAAATTTTGATTTTCAAAAAACATTTAGTTACGTAACATTTGACTATTTAATTTATTCTTACGTCAGCAATAATCCAAAAAAAGGCGCAGTTACAATTTTTTTAAGAAACATTAATTGAAAAAGTACAACATGACATTTCTAGTTATCTACAACCATTCAGTTCAAATGAACGGTAGATATATCTCAGGAATTGAACCTCAAAATTGGAGAGGATCCATCTATTTTACCAGTCCCTTCCCATTCCCCAACCCCTCTTCCTCCCTCGCCGCCATAAACCCTAATTCCCAATTCCCTTCGAATCCACCCTCGGCCGAGATGGTGAAGAAGAAGGAGAGGGGCTCCAGCATCTCAGGGAAGCCGAAGCACTCCCTCGACGTCAACCGTAGCAACGCGAAGTCCGGCTCCACCTCCGGTGGCCGTTCCGCCGCCACCGTCCGCCGTCTCAAGACCTACAACGACCGCCCCAAGCGCGACCGGAGAGGGAATGTCCTCAGGCATGAATTTCAGTCACCCGACCTCCCGTCCACTCGCATCGTCCCCGATCGCCGATGGTTTGGTGCGCTTTTTTCGGATTTTGTGTTCAAAGTTGCATTTTGCGTTAAAGATGGGATCTATAGATGGTTTGAGATGTGATTTGGGATTTTTGTGTTAAAATTTATATGATTTTTTTGTTGAATTTTGTGTTGGAAGTTGGATTTTTGCGTCGTTAGGGATTATTTTGTTTTGTTACTTAGGATTTTGCGTTAAAGGTTGAATCTTTAGATAGTTTGAGATGTGATTAGAGGTTTTTTGTGTTAAAATTGATATGATTGTTTTGTTGAATTTTGATGTGTAGGGAATACTAGGGTTGTGAATCAGAAGGAGTTGGAGTTTTTCCGGGAGGAGCTCCAGAGGACGATGTCTAGCAACTACAATATCATTTTAAAGGAGAGGAAGCTCCCACTTTCCCTACTTAATGACAATCATAAGGTACCAAAATTGGTTCCGTTTCTCTTTAGTATTTTCGGTAATTTTGTGTCAGTTCTATGTTTTAAGGTGTCATTTGTCAAATTTATAGATTTCTCATGTAATGAATAATGAATTGTTTTTTACGTTTTTGCTGTTGTTGCATGTTATATTGTTCTTGTATGTTAAAACTCATTTGACTTATTGGTTTGTGATATGTTCATAGGTTGTTATTTTTATGCAAAATCTTGAAATGGTTGATTGGTTTCTTATTTTACAGCAAGCTAGAGCTCATCTACTGGACACTGAGCCTTTTAAGGATACATTTGGGGCCAAGAAGAAAAGGAAGCGTCCAAGGATTTTTGTTTCTGATTACATGTCATTTCTCAAGAAAGCTAATGATTCTCAAGGTAACAACTGCCATATATTGAGTTATCCATTTTTGTGCTTGTTGTATTGGTTAAGGATGCTGGATATTTGATTGGATTGCCTTATTATCTTTGAGGTTTGATATTAGGAAGATGTTCCAAAAATGTGATGATTTTTGGCTTTATGTCCTTTGTCCATTCTATTGAAGTTTAATAAAATCAACTGTCTACTCTACAACTTGATCCTAAATTAGTTGTTGTGGGAAATTGTTTTCCTGTTTCTACAATCTACATAGTTAGGTTCTGAAGCACCTCTAGTTGCACAACTTGATGTTGCTTTTCCTAATATCTCGATGTTTCATGTGGTATTGATATCTGGGAAGGAAAATATTGGTTTATGAGTTAAATATTTCTTTCTAGTTATGAACAACCATTAATTTAGTAAAGGCAAGATTAATTGTTTGATACCTTCGATTTTAATGAAATATTGTCAGCAAAGCCCACTGAACCTTTTCTGTCCCATCCATCCTCAGATGCTTTTGAACAGAAAATTGCTGAGAAATCTGATGAAGGAAATGAAGAGGATGGATTTAGAGATCTGGTTAGGCATTCGATGTTCGAAAAGGGACAAAGCAAAAGAATCTGGGGAGAACTATACAAAGTTGTAGATTCTTCTGATGTTGTTGTCCAGGCAAGTTCGATCAGTAATATGTCTTTGTTGCTTATGTGTATGAAAAATACATTATTGTTTATTCGTATTTTCGGGTAGAATGGTTTTACAGGAAATAATTTTTTGTCCTTGTTTAACTGAGCTAGTCGATATTGATCCGGTGCTTCTTTTAGTGAGCGTAGTTTCTTTTTTGTATTGCCACATGGTTAATTTCACTCTATTTAATGTATTACTTTCCATCAATTACTGCAGGTGTTAGATGCAAGGGATCCACTTGGTACTAGATGCTATCATTTAGAAAAACATTTGAAAGAGAATTGCAAGCACAAACACATGGTCCTTCTACTCAATAAGGTTTGTCATTTTATAACCAAATCGGTTGTCACTCTTCTTATGCCTTTGAAAGCTGACCTATTATTATTTTTTGTTTAGTGTGACTTGGTCCCAGCCTGGGCCACAAAAGGGTGGTTAAGAACTCTTTCAAAAGAATATCCTTCTTTAGCATTTCATGCCAGCATTAACAAATCCTTTGGCAAGGTATGCATTGGATCTTGTTCCCTTGATGAGTAGTCGTATTACTAACTTATTATTCATTTCTCTAATTTACTTTATGACCACTCAGGGATCACTCCTTTCAGTTCTGAGGCAGTTTTCTCGACTAAAAAGTGACAAGCAGGCTATATCTGTGGGGTTTGTTGGTTACCCTAATGTTGGGAAATCATCTGTGATAAATACATTACGTACAAAGAATGTAATTATCTTTTATGTCCTTTTTCCTGTGAAATTTGCTAATTTACACATGCTTCTAAAAATTGAAATATGTAGAGTTCATTGTTGAAAATGTAATGATGCTGCATATCAGTGGATCTGCTTTGTTGTTGCTTTCTTTTGATTTCATTGTCATCTGGCTTGACTTCCAGTTAACTTATGGTAACATTGTATTCTGAATTTGGGATCATAGAGCTTTTTTGCATGCTAAATGCTCCAGTCACAGTGTAGATTGCATATTGTTTTCTTTTCTATTTCTAGTATCTTTTGCATCAAGTTCACAGTTCATATTTTTTAGTTAGGTAACATAAGGCTATTATTCTTGTTCTTTATCCAGTTAAACTATTTACTCTTGCCACTTTCCTGAAATTGTGTGTTTTAATTCCCCCACCAAATCTGTGATAAAATGGATAAGAAACATGAAATGTTTTAGAATGTAATAGTAATCACCTTTTGATTTTCAATGGCTTCCTTAGATAGTTTTTATCTAATAATGCTTGTTAATTTACTTTATTGGTATTCCTCGTGATGTTTCTCTGAATCTGCTGTTAGTCTCTAAAAGCGGTTATACTGAGCGATTATCTTGGTGCAGGTTTGTAAAGTTGCTCCAATACCAGGAGAGACTAAAGTGTGGCAGTATATTACACTCACTAAAAAGATATTTTTGATAGACTGTCCTGGTGTTGTCTACCATAACAGTGACACTGAAACTGATGTTGTGCTTAAGGGTGTGGTATGTATCTACACACTTCAATTTTTAGATTCATATACTATGTTCTATGTGTATTTTTCTGTTAGAAGCTTAGAATGATTTATTCCATGTTTTTGTCCTGCTTGGTCGTTTGTGATTTCTACCAGGTTGTCACTGTTCTCAAGTTTGTTAGTTGTCTCTTCCCTTTGTGAAATTCGAACCTAACTCCATTGTCCTTGTTGTTGCCGGTGGTATTTGATTTATGTTGAAGAAAGGACTAGGCCAAGAACCATTTGAGATGTTGACTGGTGGTTAAATATCTCGACCGTGTTCAATATTCATGGAGATTGTCGTCATTATGTCAAATTGTCAATTGTAAAATTGCCATGGTATCTAAGTTACGAGTAAAAGAGAATTACAATCTCTAGGCAGTTATCTTTTGAAATGCCCAAGAATGTAACTGAGGCAAGGCAAGGCATCCCCTTTACGTTTTGTGGTTTGACGTTTAGTAATTGTGTATTTTGTAGGAGCAAAAATGTTTAGTAAATTGTGTGCTTTGTTGAAGTAAATGATGAAGAATGAGTCAAAATAAAAGGCACTGTCCGTCTTTAAATTACAGGCCACAGAACAAGCAATTAGTTGCAAATGAGGGGGAAAAGTTTATTTAGATGCTAAAACAAGGTTAAAAGGAATGGTTGATGTCTTGACGAATATAGATGCCACTTCATGAAAGAGAACTCACGACGCTCGAGACAAGAAACATTTTGAGCAAAGAATCTAAAGGCCTTTCATACAGTTGCTTTATTTAATTTACTACATTGGAGACATGACACTGTGTCACTGTAAAAGTAGATAACAGTGATGACCACATGGAAAATGCATCTCTGCAAAAATTAGAGTTGGGACTGTTTTCCAAAGCAATGGTCAACTCCAAACATCTTCAGTGAAGCATAGATGGTGCAGGTTCATAGAGAAAATGTCACATGTGAAGCTTACATATAACAGATGCGTACTTTTGAAACCACTGATTTGTTGCTCCATTATTGTTTTGGTCAATGTGGTTGGTGAGACTTTACCTACTTGGGTAGTTGGGTTGACTCATTCATTGTTTCTTGTTAGGGTTGATGTTTCAGTTCTCTTTTACCAACATCTTTTTAATTTCTTGGATAGCATCATTTGTACATTTGCCTCACATGATATATTATGAAAAATGTTTAACTTCAGTAACTTCTGTTTTCAGTTATATTGTTGATTCATTAATTTATTTGGATCCGAAACAACAAAGAATTCTCATCCTCAATAAAAAACACAGAATTCTCATCTACATGTTTCAATATTTGCTTAGTAATAAGACAATTTATTTTCTTTGAACATATCAACATATAAATAAATTGCATGTGCTGCAATCAGTTGCTCCCACCACTTGCTTTTGTTATATGATGTTGGTCAACTCATTACATGACGTATTTATTGATTATTAGGTGCGTGTGACAAACTTGGAAGATGCATCTGAGCATATAGGGGAAGTATTGAGTCGTGTGAAAAAGGAACATCTGCGAAGGGCATACAAGATTCAGGACTGGTATGATATTTTTTTCTTAACATATTTATTTGCAGTTACACAGCTTGTCAATCTTGTTGACATCTGAACTATTTGTATTTCTTATTATTGTGAAAAAGCAGACGGTCGATTGTATTTCACTAAAATTAGTCAATTGGAAATATCTGTAATTTGCAGTGACTGAAAGGGTCGTGTATATTCAATCCCTCAGAGCTTCTTTAGGGACACTGGGGTGATGTTGATGTTGAACTGTTATGTGTTATTTCCTTAATACGTTTCTTATTTGTATGTATACGTACATATATACAAAATTTTATTAAGTCAAATGGTATGTAAAATTAAATTGCGATGTGATTAATTTTCATGATGCAAGTTAATCTATCTGCCGTCATGGATGCATATTCTATAGATGGTATATTGTTGTTTATTTAATATTCAATTTGATGTAATCTTCATTAGTGATATGATTTTGTAGGAGCATATGAAAATATTCAATATCTTCATTTACAATTATTCTTTTGCAATTAGGATTTTCCAAATGAAGTATCGAATGTACATCTGGACGTAGGGTATTGCTGTCCAATTTGAGTAGTCATTGACAAAGGTCTAAAAGTATAGTGCTAGTGTATCCATAATATATCTTGTTGGTTGTGGTATGCTTGTCATCTTGCACATGGTATTGGGTTGCTTGTAGACTTTTGTGGTGAGTGGTGAATGGATTTTCTTTTTATGGTTAATACTATTATAAATTTACACTACTATGTAGTGTTTTTGGTGTCACGTTTTCTAGTGGAAGAAGGGTATCGTTAATACCATCATATCGCTATTCACCTTTTATCAAGATGTGATGGCAGGGTATGATGTGTTCTTTATTTTGCTTTGTTCCAGGATTGATGATACCGACTTTCTAGTTCAATTGTGCAAACAAAGCGGGAAGCTTCTTAAGGTGTGCTAAATTTCTAAATATGTGCAAAATATATTTTCTTATGCCTTTGAAAGCTAGGAAACTAGCAGACGTATTTCTGGGTTACTAGGAAACTAGCAGACGTATTTCTGGGTTACACAGCATAAATATATATTTCGCTGTGTACATCTGTATTGTTGAAACATTTATAGTTATTCATCAAATTCTTATGATATATTTTTTCTCTGTAATTTCAAAAATATTGCCAGGATATGATCTTTGTAAATTTCATGTTTTATCAACAACTAATCAACATTTTTTATGCTTTTCAGGGTGGTGAACCTGACTTGACCACTGCAGCAAAAATGATCCTTCACGACTGGCAGAGAGGTCGGATACCTTTCTTCGTCCCCCCACCACAGCAGAACGGTGATGCTTACACTCAGTCTGAAGAACCTGATACGAACGGTGATGGCATAACTCAGTCTGAAGAACCTGATACGAACGGTGATGGCATAACTCAGTCTGAAGAACCTGGTACGAACGGTGATGGCATAACTCAGTCTGAAGAACCTGGTACGAACGGTGATGGTAACACTCTGTCTAAAGAACCTGATACGAGCAGTGATGGTAACACTCAGTCTGAAGAACCTGATACGAACAATGGTGATGGATCATTACCCTCAGATAGGGCCACAGCCGTCATAAAAGCTATTTCAGGCATCATAATGTCACAGCAACTGATGCGTGTCCCAGCACGCAAGGATTTCTTTGATGAGGAAGAGTTGAACGGTGAAAGTGCTGCACAACCGGTTGCTGAATCTTGAGTTCACTTATTGTGCTTCACATTTTGTTGAGAAACAATAGTCGTGGTGCTCAAGGAGGACAAGGTCTTCCCTTCCATGATAATTTTTCCTAATTTATGTATTAGATGCTCTGGAAATTTGATCCTGTGGCTGTTTAGATTGTGTAACGACATCAATTTTGAGTAATTTCTTATATAGCTTTTGGATCTTCGCTTGGCAATATATTTTCTGGTCCTTTTGTTTGCACATACTTGTTGCTAGCTCTTTGAATCCAAGAAATTTCAGATCAGATACAGTAACATCACTATTTCGGCACAGCATTGAACTTCTCTCTTTTCGTGTTGATTGGCAAGGCAAAGTAGTTAAGCTTCTAGAAGTTGACGACATACTAGTCACCATGTTCCTAAGATTGTTGACCTACTTATCCAGGTTTGCAAAATTAATCTGACTTCAACCTCCTTTAATTCTGCTCTAATTTAAGGGTGTTTGGTAGCTTTATTACCGGAAGAACAATAAAAGAAGATTTAGGTTTTCGGTTTGCTTTTGTGACTTTAAGAAAGGTGCGAATTGGGGTGATTTCTTGTGTGGTTGGGTTTTTTGGAGTGAGACACTAAGACTTCAATTATTGTTTTGAGGCACTAGCATTTGATGTTGGATTTTGTTGGGGTGGTTAACGTTTCAAGAGTCAAGAGTTAGCTTCTTGCAAAAGTAGGATAGAAGTAAGTCATTAAATCAAGTAAAAAATGAATCTAGTAGCTTCTCAACCGCAAAAGATTGCGTTTGAGATCAAAAACTACATCCAGGAGTTTGATGAAATTCAAATGCAACTTGTGTCGAAAACGAACTCGACAGATTCGTATATCGTCTAAGAGTGGAGGAGGATCCAAGCATCCAACAATCACTTGAGCTGTAATATAACTGGTCGCTTGCATGAGCTTCTCACTGCAATTGCCATCCTTCCAGAGAAGCAAGAGCAACACAGTCCAAATTAAATGAGTGGTCGCCATGCATCTTAGAATATACCAACCGGATTCCCTTAATTCAAATGGTGCACGACACCTCAGATGGATTCCATTAATACATGGTTCCAAAACCACTTGAGCTGTCAACTTGTCATTTGTCTGATTCTAGACCTTTTGTTCTGTTATTTTCCTGCGTGGGCCATGCATTGGCAAACTTGAATGATGGAATCCCGAGGTAAAAATCCATGTTACTGAGGTCTGATATAGTATATTCCAAAAGCTGACAGATTCTATGATCTCCCGTTGAGTAACTGGGACAAACTGGTCAGCGCCCAATGCGCTACTAGGCGATATTATTTGTTAGGGAACTTCGACAACGACGGTTTTGTCCTTATGGATTTTTCCAAGGGCATTATTATTTCAGTCAATGATATTTTTATTCCCAATTTTACTTGTTTTCGTTGTTTTGTCGTTTTGAATTTGTTCGTTTGTTTGATTGAGTAGAAATTTAATTATTATTTTTTGAAATAATATTAAAAATAAAAATATTAGAAGAATATAACGCAACAAAACTTATTTGACAAACTATACTTCTTGAATAACGACAACTGTATTGCTATTTTCATTAAACAAAAACGACATTGTCAATGCCATTTTTATTCTTTAATGAAAACAACATCGCGGATGTCATTTTCACTAGAGGTGAAAAACGACATCCGAGATGACATTTTTTAGTAGGATAAAACGGCAGCCGCCGACCACCCCTCTTTTCCACACCTCTCCCTCTATTTTCCTAACCGACAATTTTCTTCCCTTTCTCTGACGATCACGTCGTATCGGCGCCCCTTCCATCTTTCAGTATGTCTATCTTTGAGTTGTTGATTTGTATTAGTTGTTTAGATGTGTATGTGTTGATTTAGAGGAGATGTGTTGATTTTGAGTATACATGTAGGTGTGAATTTGTTTAGGAAGTTAAGCTTGTTTGGTGAATCTAATCCTAATGTACAATATTATAATATTCGCTAATTGTACTACTAATTACATTATCACGAGACATGTATGTGTTGGACTTGAGTTGTGATTTCATCGTTAAAAAGTTGGAATAATAATTTCGTTTTACAACTAATTCTTATCTTCGTTGTAACAATAAAATATTTTACTTTAACTTGCTTTGTTAGTTTTGTTTCATGTAACAATAAGATATTTACACGTCACACATTTTCAATTTTAATATTTTACATTTATTTTGGAAATTGACAACACAAATTTGAATAGTGTAAGTCTAATAATATTCATGCATAAGTTATTTGGTATTGTGGATTTATTCTATCCTCTGATCATCTTTGATTTGGAGACCTCTGATCATTATCTTCAATTATATTTTTTGTATAGTTATAAAAATGTCTACTTTACATGTTTCTCACGGTCCTGTAGACCATTCAGTCCTAGTATTACAGAAGAATCATAGTTTATCTTCGATTGACGAAAATGTAAGTATTTTGATTGCCAAATTTAAAATTTTGTGTATTGGTTTATATTAGACGTTAAGTAATTAATTTTTTTTCCAGAAGCCATTGCTGGATATTAGGTGTATCGAGCACAATATTCAGTTTAACATGTGGACTGTGGACAAGGGTGTGAGATTTGCTAGAGATTGTTGGATTTTCTACAATATCTCGTTTGCCCCGACTGAAACTGTATTGGAATCTGATCTATGTTATAGTTGAAGGTGGAGATGACGATCATGCTACAAGACGTAGCTATGCTTAGTGGTCTTTGTGTTGATGATCTGACAGTGTGTGCAACCTTAAATCATGATTGACTTGAGGTTTGCATGAACTTGTTTGGTACTGAAGAAGAATATCATCATATCGCATTTCAGTATTGATATTCATTATCTGTCTGTAACCACTTTCTTATTCTGGAATGCCATCTACGAAAGTAATAATTCAATTGAAAAAAATCTATAACCAATCTAGTACTGTAGCTCATTACTTCGGGTGTACAAAATCTATATTTAATATATTAACTATAAATGTGTTACATTTCACATCGAAAGCAAAAAACCGAAAACAAATTAAAAACCAACCTAAAATTTGCTTGTTGCTGGATAGAGGGCGTAATTGAGAGTGAGGAGTGACTTGGAGGAGGGAGGAGAAAGATGGTGACCGATTATACCCAGTTATTGTAGGATTTCATGTTTAATTATACATATATATTTTCGGAATTTTTATGTATAATAAGGATCAATTACAATTTTCTTTGATTTATTTCATGCATGCATCGGTTTGTTTTAACATCTAGTTTCAAAACTCTATTAAAACAAACAAGGGCTCCGAAATTCATACCTAGAAGTTCTCAAAAATTTCTTGAAGATTCGGAGACGTTGGGGATGCTTCTCGCCGCGCCGGATGCCTCCGAGTGTTCACCGAAACCCTAAACAAGGTTGGAGAGAAAGGAGCTAGCCAATCTATCTCCAAACAAGCTTAGAATCTAGCTATAAACCCCTTCCTTAGCCTCTGAGATTTCTCCTTCCAAAGACTTAGAAAACTAAGAGAATTTTCGTGGGTTTTTGTGGTGAATTAAGAGAGAAAATAATTATTGAATTGTGTAACCCAATTAGGGAGAATAAGGACCTATTTATAAGTTCCAATCTTACTCTTAATCATGGCTATTCTTTAGCCACGTTTTTCTTTACATTTTCTCTCATAAATTAATTCCTTAATGCATTACATGCACCCACAAAACGTTTGACCAAGTTTGGAGCTAATCCAACCATCAATCAAATTAATCTCTTAATAATCAAAGTCAGAAAATCGATCCATGTTTGGTTTACCGAGTCCCACTCGGTTAACCGAATTTGTCACGATCGTTTAACCGATCCATAGATCCTTCGGTCGACCGAACCTCAACGGATTACCGAACTTCTACCCGATTTTGCCTATTTCAAATTTTGGATTTATTTCCAACAAAATTTGAACTTAAGGGGGTTTTAGCAAATTCACAACTTATGCAATGTATTATCCTATGCAACAATAAATTATTGCACCCCATAATATATGCATCTCATATGAATTTATCATGATTCTAATTATGTTTATATATATAACATAATTGATTTTACTTGTTCACCACATGTGTCATATTTTCTATGAGAAACCCGACACATCATATGAACCAAAAAATCAAGCTTCTTGTTTCACGGTTTTTGCGGTGTGACCTATGGGAGGATCTAAACTAAGTTGGCAGTGATATTAAGAGCTTAATATCACAAGCTATAAGCGGTATCTAGCTACACATTACAGCTCCCAATTAGTTAGATGTCTTAATTCCACTCGAACCAAAACCCGATCCATTTAGTGATGGAGTGCACCACTTGTGTCCGTCCCTTGCCTCATGATATTAAGAATACACACAAAGTAGTATTGTGTTATCTTTGTATTAGTATTCATTTCTTGATCTCTTTAAGCTAGTTATAAATATGTGACTTAACTCAAATCACATTGTGCACATTATAACTTTGTTTTATCAAGGGGCCCACAAATATCATCACTCAATTAAGAGGGACAATGATAATCTTTTGACTAACTATCTTCTCCAACAAAAGTTGTACTTAACCAACCAATGCCTTTACACTACACTGATCGATAGTTCAAGACACTGATCTAATTAAGTATTCCTTAAGTGATTAGATATAAGTCTCATATCAAAGGACTAAAGACACAGTAAAATATTAATGACACAGAAACACATTTCTATAATATTTTACTTATTAGGTCTATTCAGTATACAAAAGTAATATTTTCCTCTTTTGCATACCCGTGTCGTCACTCACTTGTAGAGCTACAATGATCTATGACCAACACGACAATCTTAACTTGGTAATTAATGTCCCATGTTAATTACCATGATTGCGAATATCTTTTGTTTTATGTAAACCAATATCTTTTAGAGCTCTACGGTTAAGGACCAAGAGCCTCTTTCTTAACACTTCTAAAAGACGAATAACATAAACAAGGAACAAAATGATTTCTCATTCAATTCATAATAATTGACATTTAAAAGTAAAACTTTTAGAACACATTCCCTTCAGTTATGCCCTCCTGAAAAATAACATTTCAGATGTCGTTTTTCACCTCTACTAAATACGGCATCCGTGATGCCGTTTTCATTAAGAAATAAAATGGTATTGACACTGCAATGAAAATGGTAGTACAATTGCTATTTTCAAGAAGCATAGTTTGCCAAATAAATTTTGCTAAGTTATATATTCTTCTAATTTTTTCTCCAACATTATTTGATTTTGTTTTCCTATTAACAACATATTGGTCTATTGAGTTCTTGCCATATTTGAATAGTTGCATTAGATTCTTTTGTTCACATGGTGCACGTTATACCAGATGAACCATTAAAAAAGAAAAATAATCTTAAGTACCCTCAAAACAATTCAAAATGTTACTATGAATATCCTCTCTAGGGTTGTAAATGGGTAGGTTAAAATCGTTTAACTGCCTTAAACGAACCGACATGTAGGGTCACAGGCTGTAAAATTCATAACCGTTTAATTAATTGGCGGATAAGAGTTGTGAAAATCATAATCGTTTAATAAATGAACGGATAAGGTTACATGATTTAACCAGTCTGTTTAACAGCGAAGCATAATGAATATATATAATATTTTGTTATATATACTATATACATATAATTTTTTGTATTATTATTATCATTACGTGTGATGTTTGATGTTGTTTTATATAAATTTTTGGATGTTTAGATTATAGATTTTTGGAGGTTTTGATTATAAATTTATGGATGTTTGATGTTTTTAACAAGTTTGACAAGTTTTTATCCATACTATTTACCCAATTTTTATATCAATTTTAGTATTCATTAAGTTTTAACCATATAATTATTTAACCACCCAAAACCATTTTATTAAATTAAACGGATAGTGTCATGAGTAAAGATAAAAATAAACAAGTTTCTATCCGAACTGCGAACCATTTTATTAGGCAAGTAAGGTCATGGGTAAACCATATAACTGCCCACGAATCGCCCATTTACCACATTAATCCTCCCATAACATTGTCCTTGTGACTTACAACTAAAAATTTCTAACTGTATCTATAATTTGAAGTATACTTTGAGGTGATGGTCCTTCCTTCGATACAATGTTCAAATGGTGAATTAAATAAACTAAAACTGATTTTATATGAAACTAAACTTATTCTAATTTAAATTAATGAAACTAAACTTATTCTAATTTAAATAAACTAAAACTGTTATGAAGTATTGATGATAATTACGATTTTTTTTCATAAAAATAGGTAAGATATTGTTAAGATGGAGGATCGAATAAATTTAACAAGAATCGAGGCGAATTTCTTTATCGAAATTGTTACCTATACAAATTCACTTTGGAGTACCTTAAATAAAATAATATTAAAAAACGTTTTCATCATTTTATTGCAGAAAAAAAGATTCCTCTATTAATATAAGAATTTTTTTGGTTTGCAACTACCTGGATTCCTTTCCTGATGCGCACCCACCACAAGAAACTTGTCTATATGTTGCATGAAACATGTGAGATGTCATTGTATGCTTTATCAAGAATTTGTCCTTTTCAATAACCCCTCACTTTCTCAAGGGCCATGCAAGAATCAAATTTCCTTTGGAAGTTTACATCTCAGCTAATTTAAAACACTAATTTAGCATCAGGCATGGAACGTTATATTAGAATCTAAAGGACGTAGATTCAAAGCAGACCGAAGCAAATGATGGTCCCATGACCCACATCAGATTCCATTGTTGTTATTGATGAGTGCCTTTTTTGTAGAGTCGTTATACACGGACGCGCGCGTCCGTGACACTTCCTACGTGGACGGACCAGTCAGCTGCCTGTTCAGCGTCCAGTCAGCCAAAACTTCTGCGCGGGGAAAAGTAAATTACGAATTTTTGGGTGAGACGGTTCATTTCCCGAAATCACGATTAGACGGTTAGACTTCACGTACATCAGTAGCGGCGGTAGAGCATTCGAGAAACTTTCCTCCCAAGTCTTCTCCTTTTCCATTCCCCATTTCACCCGGAGTTCCTTTCCATATGCTCATCCAAAACCTTCATTCCTGTTTTAGTCGAACGAAAATTATAACCAGGCGAAAATGGATCATTCTCTACCTGAAACCTCCATCGCTCCTGAAATTGTAGCCGCGCAGGTGTTGTGTCAACCACGTTCTTTTTGGTTAATTTTAAGGTTCATTATTGGCCTCTAACAATTTTTTTGGTGGTTTAAGGGAAGCACGTACTACTTCCGCGAAACCAAATGCGGTTTCACGGCCCTTCACAAGCAGTTCGACCGGATGAAGGAGGAGGAGAAAAATGTCTTCCAACGGACGCCTTTCGGTCACTTCCTCACCTTTCCTCACGTCACAACTGACAACGAGATACTGGGTTGGTTCGTCGAACACTTCGACGCCAATGAAGTCGGTCTGAGAATAGCCACTGGGGTGATCCCATTTACGGTAGAAGACGCCGCCCTTCTACTTGGACTAAGAGCACATGGGCAGAGAGTGGATATGGAAGCCATGTACGTAGAGAAACGTGACGGGGTTAACCTCGACAACACCCATCTACTGGGTCATCTTACCGCCACGAGCTTGATGGGCGAGGAGGAGGAGCACGTCCGACTCCTTATTTCTATGATTTTCAATCATTTTTTGTTCTTCGATGGATCACTGCGAAGTAAAGCGTGGTACACGAAGCACCTGAAGAACCTCAAGTGCCTCAAGAGATATGCGTGGGCAAATGCGGTTCACACTTTCTTGGTTGAAGGCCTGGAGGAAGCCCAACGGGACCTCTCGAGGAGGAGATTGTCAGCGAACTTCTCTATGAAGCAGGGCTACGTGTATGGTTGTGTTGCCGTATTACAAGTAAGCATCTTGGTCCGGAATGAGTGTTGTGTCAGTCCGGAGTAGTGTTGGTTTATGTCCGGAATAAGTGTTTTGTCTGTCCGGGATAAGTCTTGTGTCTGTCCGGAATAGTGTTGTCTCTGTCCGGAATAAGTGTCTTGAGGTTATCCGGGAAAAGTATTACGTATGTCCGGAATAGTGTTTTGTCTGTCCGGAATAAGTGTGTTGCCTGTCTGGAATAGTCCTGTATATGTCCGGAATGATTGTCTTGTATGTCCGGAATACGTATTGTGTCTGTCCGGAATAAGTATTTTGTCTGTCCGGAATAAGTATTTTGTCTGTCCGGAATAAGACTTTGTCTGTCCGGAATAAGAATTTTGTCTGTCCGGAATAGTGTTGCGTCTGTCCGGAATACTGCTTGTGTCTGTCCGGAATAAGTATTTTGTCTTTCCGGAATAGTGTTGCGTCTGTCCGGAATAAGAGTTTTGTCTGTCCGGAATAAGTATTTTGTCTGTCCGGAATAGTCCTGTATATGTCCGGAATGATTGTCCTGTCTGTCCGGAATACGTATTGTGTCTGTCCGGAATAAGTATTTTGTCTGTCCGGGATAGTGTTGCGTCTGTCCGGAATAAGAGTTTTGTCTGTCCGGAATAGTGTTGCGTCTGTCCGGAATAAGAGTTGTGTCTGTCCTGGGGAAGTTATGTTTCTGGTTTTTAACTCATTCCTGTTTTCAGGTGTGGCTTTGCGAGAAGTTCAAATTGGGGATCCCCGGTCAGCATTTCCACGGTTCAAGTGTTGGACGGAAATGTTTAGCAGACGCCAAATCCTTAGAAAATGGGAAGATCGAGGCATCAACTTGTCCCGGATTTACTCGGGCCAATTTGAGTTGAAGGGCACCCCAAAACTCAGTGAACGGGAGCATTCACTGTTGTCAGAGGATCAATTTCTTCCTGCAGAAGCAACTCCCGCAGCAAAGGTCGCCTCGAAGGAAACACCTTCAACATCCACTCTACCAAGGGTACAACTCAGTGAATGCAACATTCCATGTGACCCACTGCTACAAGAGTTGGAACTTAGTGAGGTGAAGACGAATTGGCTGCGAGCCGAAGCAGCACTTAGGGAGGCGACCGTTAAAATTAACAACCTGGAGGAAGAACTCCGGATCTCTCAAGAAGAGTGTCGTAGGCTGAGAGTCCGTGGGGAGGAGGAAGAGAGGGAAAAGAGGGAGGAGGAAGAGAGAAATAAGAGGGAGGCGGAGGAGAGGGAAAAGAGGGAGGAAGAGAGAAATAAGAGGGAGGCGGAGGAGAGGAAGAAGAGAGAGGAGGAAGAGAGGGAGAAGAGAGAGGAGGAAGAAAGGAAGAAGAGGGAGGAGCAAGAGAAGAAGAAGAGGGAGGAGGATGAGAAGAAGAGGAGGGAGGAGGATGAGAGGAATAAGAGGGAGGAGGATGAGAAGAAGAGGAGGGAGGAGGATGAGAGGAATAAGAGGGAGGAGGATGCGAGGAAGAGGAGGGAGGAGGATGAGAAGAAGAGGAGGATGAGGAGGGAGGAGGAAGAGAGAAAAAAGCGGAGGGAGGAAGAGAGGAAGAAGAGGGAGGAGGAAGAGAGGAAGAAGAGGGAGGAGCAAGAGAAGAAGAAGAGGGAGGAGGATGAGAGGAATAAGAGGGAGGAGGAAGAGAAGAAGAGGAGGAAGGAGGATGAGAAGAAGAGGAGGGAGGAGGATGAGAGGAATAAGAGGGAGGAGGAAGAGAGGAAGAAGAGGGAGGAGGAAGAGAGGAAGAAAAGGAAGGAGGAAGAGGGAGAGAAGAGGAAGGAAGACGAGAAGAAGGAGGAAGATATGAGGAGACATCAGGAAAGAAAGAGGAAGGCTGTGGTATCGCTACCGCTTTTGCACCCTCAAAAAATGCGGACCATTAAACCACGCTTGCGCACAGAACATATAGACGAAGCGCAAAGCAAATCTGGCCAAGATGAGGCACAGAAGAATGCCGCAGAAAAACAAGAAGAAATAAAGGAGGCCGAAGAAGCCACCAAAAAAACAAAAGGGGCCGAAGAAGCCAGTGAAGAAATATACGAGGCCAACGAAACAACGAAAGATGAACTGGCCGTCCATGTTTCGTCCACGAGGCCCGATGTGGATGCGACCGCCTTGAGAACGCTGACCAATGATGAGGTACGTCGTTTATTGAATGCAACGGCTCCCGAACGAGAAGCAAAAGATATTATCTGGAGGGGGGTTCTGAGCAATATCACCAGGGGTGATCTCAAGGAAATAATTTCGCCAAAAACAGAATTCACCAACGAAACTCTTGACGACCTAATTGAGGTACTCCTCAGAAGAGGAGGGCAACAAAAGGTGGTCTGCTTATCATCCTTCAAATCGGAAATGATTGTTGAGGGACAGGGAGAAGATATAAGGAAAGATTATTTACTCCCAAAAATTGAAGGACTAAATGTGGAGGAAGTCATCATCGCACAACCATGCTGTTTGGCCGGCCACTGGACTCTGTTCGTTGCCCACGGACCTCGATCAGAGTTCATTCAGTACAACAGCCTCTCCCGCACACTTAAAAAAGGTGACAATCCTAACCGTTTTGTCGGAACTCATGAATGCACCGCGTCTAAGATAGCGGGATTCTGGCGAGGGTTGTTGAAGGTCGAGTGGCCGCTGAGAGTTGAGAGGAAGGGTAGCCAACGACAGCAACCGGGGAGTAACGACTGTGGGCCATACGTTTTGTACTGGATGAAGCGTTTGATGGAGAATGCTGATCCGACGAAGCCGAAGCAGAGCAAGGTTATTCACCGTTTTAGAGGCGATTTGACCAATTTCTTACTCGAAGACTCTGAGATGTGCGATCAACAATAAACGTCCTGAAAATGTTTTAATTTACTTTGCATCATTGCGCACTCAACAATTTTTTTTCCAAAGTTATACATGTATACATGTTAAAATTACATAGACTATTTGAATGATTTATCAATACAAGGACATTTGGTGTTGGGTTTTTATCTTTTATAAAATTATTTTCTTGTTTCCGAACATACATGATACGTAATCCGGACGGACATATAACGTAATCCGGACAGACCATTAGCGTAATCCGGACAGACATACAATGTAATCCAGACAGAAATAAAACGTAAACCGGACATACAATGTAATCCGGACAACATAATTACGTATTCCGGACATACAAGTCACTTAATCCGGACATAAAACGTAATCCGGACATTGATGAATCGTAATCCGGACGGACATATAACGTAATCCGGACATACTGCTAACTTAATCTGGACATAAATAAAACTTATTCCGGACAGAAATTAACGTAATCCGGACAGACAAACAATGTAATCCGGACAGCCTAAGTACGTATTCCGGACATACTGGTCACTTAATCCGGACATAAATAAAACGTAATCCGGACATTCATGAATCGTAATCCGGACGGACATATAACGTAATCCGGAGATACTGGTAACTTAATCCGGACATAAATAAAACTTATTCCGGACAGAAATTAACGTAATCCGGACAGACAGACAATGTAATCCGGACAACCTAAGTACGTATTCCGGACATACTAGTCACTTAATCCGGACATAAATAAAACGTAATCCGGACATTGATGAATCGTAATCCGGACGGACATATAACGTAATCCGGACATACTGGTAACTTAATCCGGACATAAATAAAACTTATTCCGGACAGAAATTAACGTAATCCGGACAGATAAACAATGTAATCCGGACAACCTAAGTACGTATTCCGGACATACTGGTCACTTAATCCGGACATAAATAAAACGTAATCCGGACATAAATAAAACTTATTCCGGACAGAAATTAACGTAATCCGGACAGACAAACAATGTAATCCGGACAGCCTAAGTACGTCTTCCGGACATACTGGTCAGTTAATCCGGACATAAATAAAACGTAATCCGGACATTGATGAATCGTAATCCGGACGGACATATAACGTAATCCGGACATACTGGTAACTTAATCCGGACATAAATAAAACTTATTCCGGAAAGAAAAAAACGTAATCCGGACAGACAAACAATGTAATTCGGACAGCCTAAGTACGTCTTCCGGACATACTGGTCACTTAATCCGGACATAAATAAAACGTAATCTGGACCTTGATGAATCGTAATCCGGACGGACATATAACGTAATCAGGACAGACATACAACAAACCAAAATTACTTAAATATATTTGTCGCCATCAAAAATTAATTCACAAACGAACAAGCAAAGAAAGGGTTGAATCTTATGCAATAATACGGACATACATACAATGAATTTCAACAAAATTACATAGGAATAATTCCAACCAAGGACAAATACAATAATCAAGGAGGAACTCCCTCGTAATGCAAATTCATGTCCCAGTCATCGAAATCGTGATCCCCCGCTTTGGGTGCTGCAGGGTGTAACGGGGGTAGAACCTTCTTCTTGCTAATTTTCTTAACGTTACTTTTAATTATTTTCTCAGACAAAGAAATCCGTCGTTTGCTCGACGGTCTGCCTTTCCGTCTTGTCTTATCCAGATTGAGAACGGATGTACCATCGAACACAGGATCAGGTCGGGGCATACGTTCCTTAAGCAACTCAAGTGCCTCTACCGCCTGAAGATATTTGTCGTTTGAGTCGAAAGCGGCCTCGGCGATCCAAACCGCACGACCCATTATGTCGTCATGGCGACGAAGCGCATCGTTCCCCGTTATGCCACTTTGAAGGGGAAACTTGACTCCATAGCTCCTTCGGATATCCTTCCTCCATCGGTGGACGATGTAAGACTCGGAGAGCAACGCGTTTGGACGTATTTGGGCAATAACAACATAAACGTGACAACATAGGATACCGACGTGATCAAACATTCTGCAATCGCATACCCACTTCTCATCTCTAATTTGCACTGTGAACCGTTTCGACAATGGGAGGATATGTGTCAATACATGTTCGGTCACGTTGAAGTGCAATGTGTCGTCCTCGTTGAACTCATCCTTGATGTCGCAGTACATCATCTTCCAAATTTCTAACTGCACCTTCTTGAAGACACCCACCGTATACAACTCACTCAATTGCCTCTCGAATGGATATTTCGAAATCAATTGCGGAGCCTTATGCTGACAATCGAAATCAGACTGAGCTTCCTTCTCATACTTGTGGCGTACTGCGAGTTCGTATTGTTTCACGAACTGCTTAAGTGTCGTCCTTGATGTGAGGTACTTATCGAAGAAGGCGTTCATACCCTCACTTCTCTGGGTTGATGCCACTCCTACGGAAAAACAATCCCACCAAAATGCAGGTACCCAGTGCTCTCGAATTGCATAAATGGATCGGAGCCAATTATTGTCGTGGAACTCGAAATCATCTAGAAAACCCTGCCAATTCCGCTCGAATTCTGCCGGAGTCTTGGAATCGAATACACAGTTGTTGAGGTCAAACAACGTATGCTCCCGGTACTTCGTGGGCAGCTTCACAGGGGCCTTATTCATTATGTGCCATATACAAAATCTGTGCCGCGCTTCAGGGAACACAGTCCTCACAGCCGCAGCTATGGCGCCACATTGGTCTGTTATGATCGCCGGGGGCTTGTATCTGCACACAACGCGATCAAGATAAAAACATATGTTAATCCTGACAGAAATAACGTAAACCGGACAGACGTCAAGGGTAAACCGGACGAGCAAAAAACGTAAACCGGACAGACGTAAGGGATAAACCGGACGAGCAAAAGACGTAAACCGGACAGACGTAAAGGGTAACCGGACAGGCACATAACGTAAAACAGACAAAGCCGGACAAAATAAAACACGTACCGTTCATGCACGTCAACCATGTTTGGAACAACCAAATGTAATTTTGTGTCGTCTCGGAAGAGAGGAGTGCGCAACCGAGTAGGACGGACTGGTAGTGGTGTCTTTCATTTAGATTGCTTTTAATTCAATAAATGCTACTAAGGTACGTGTTTAGCCTTGTTTACAGAATACAGGGACCTGAATGCAAATTACCCACATCCCGAGCATAAACGCGTGCAAAAGATTCATTTCTATCATAAAGACAAGTTCAAGTTTATCGAGTTTCAAATGGAAATGCATCCAAGCACAAAAGCATTCAAGGAGCTAATCACAAAAAGGTCAGGGGCTTAAGTGCAAAATGTCAAGGACCTGACTACAAAATAAAAGGGCAAAGTTATTGTGTTGGAGAAGTCAAAAGAAAAGTCAAAAAATAAATCCCCAACAATGGAAGGAATTAATCCGGAGCTCAAGACAATGGAAAGAATCAATCCAGACGCGCAAAGGAGGATCAAATCATACCATAAACACATGACAGAAATCCGGGCGCAATATCTTCAACCTGGGCGGCGTTTTAGCCGCATATTGTACATAACAGGCGGCGAATTCGCCGCCCCTCTTAGGGTTTAAAGTTTGAAATTCCGGCCTGTGGTGCGATGACGCGTGTACTCTCCTTTTATGTATTGGTATCCCTTGTATCGGCTATAAATAGCCTCGTAGGACGAATGTAACACATCTTTGAACCTTTGGTCTTGGATCATTAGTAATAAATTTTCTGTTTTATTTTGTTTCTCTTTTCTTTTAATGTCTCTAGGATCCCTTCTTCTTCCTCCCTCCATGAGTTTCTAACTCTTTCCAAAGGGTGGAGGTGATGGAATTAGGGTTAGAGAAGATGAATTGCATGTTATTATTTTAAGTTCATGATTAGTATATTTTGATTACTTGAGTTTATGTTAAGTCATTTATCTTGTAATGCTTCATAACTAACATGATTTACAATAAGTTTCAGAAATTCTCTGATCTAAACCTAAATCTAAACCTCCATCCAACGGATTTCTCTCTTTGTTCTTGTTTTAGTTTATTTGTTCTTGTTCTTGCTTTAGATAATTATAATCCAAAAACCTAAAAACCCAATTGATTCTTCTCTCCTTCTTCCTCTTAATCGAAAATAACATCAACTACGAAATCTCTCCCTCCTTGTGTTCGACCCGTACTTGCCACGTCTTCATAGACGCCGTGCACTTGCGGTATAAATAAAATTGCCACCAAGTTTTTGGCACCGTTGCCGGGGAGGCGACGCAGATTTTGTTTATTTTTGTGTTTTCGATTATATTCTGTTTATCTTGTGCGCGATCTAAGTATTTGGATTTGTGTTTCAGGAGACAACAGAGTGCACGGCGAAATCCGAGCACCATCTGAGCTAAATGAGCGGCGAAATCGCCGCACCTGAAGAACAACTTGCGGCGAATCCGCCGCACACTTGGAGCTTGTGGGCTTCAAATTTTTTTGGGACGCGACTCATCTCTGGGTGGACGCGTGAAGCTACTGAAATTTCGAGAGCGGGCGACGAACCCGACTGAGCATTACGTAGGTAACCTTTGTTGCCTTTTTCCTCGTAATTTCTAGTTTCGGAAAATTTCCTTTTCGTAGAATTGCACGTGTTAGGGTTTAAAATTCCATAATTGGCAATATTTCAACTCTGACCTAAAATTCGCAAAATTAGAAAGACCTTAGTGCATGCATCATATAATGTTTTGTTTGCATTATTCTTGTTAAATTCTTGCAAATCAATTTCTGTTGAAGAGTGCTGGAGGCAAGGTACGTATCGCGGTTTTTAACGATTGCATTTAAGCATATAATTTAATTTGCATACAACCTTGCAATTGCCCCCATTAAAAAGACCATTGTTTGACTATCTTTGTTAGATCTAAGTTAAACTATCTTAAGGGCAACTCCGTAGGAAAAGATACGGTGGGGATTTCATCACCCTTCCGTGGCCCACAAATCACAATCCTAAAGTGTCACCCAAGCCATAAAATTTAAAATCAATTAGACATTGGCCCCTAAGGACTCAGACTCAATTAAGGAGAAGAATTGGTTTGACTTGCTATGACCTGAAGCCGATCGAATTCAATTTGGTGTCTAGGAAGTGTTTTTGTGTTGACAAAAGTCTTCCAAGCGAAGTGGTTGTCTAATTGGCACCGACTCTGTCGGAAGCGCCCCCACTAGCTATACACTACCTGGCCAATTTGGTTTGATTAGTGAGGGAGGTGAATCAAGCGAATCAATCCGACTCAACCAGTTAGGAGTCGTCTAGATGTAAGTGACACTAGGTCTAGGATTGTTTGAACCGTGCTTTCTTAGGAATTTTCTGACCAACCCTCTTTCTATATTTAGAGTTAGGTTTCCCTTCTCATCTGAGTCTTCTTTCTCTTCTCACCTAAATTCTCTAGATTAAGATTCCTTTCTCATCTTTCCCCATTCTATTGTTTGTTTCCCTTTTGAAAAAAAAAATAATAAAAAAAACGAAAATTAAAAAAAAATTGTAATTAATTCTTGAAATTAAATTTGGAATTTAAATTTCGAATTTGAATTCAAAAATTGATTCAACCCGGTGCACTCAGATTTGGATTCGGGACTTGATTAATCGACTCTCACGAGTTCATCTAGATTCCAGTCTGGAGCTTAACCCCAATCCACCTGTTGCACCACCTCACCCGGATCCAATGGGTGAGAATGTTGTGAACCCGCCTATGACTCTGAGGGATCGGTGCTACCCAACGATGGCTGCTCAGCCATCGTGCATCGTAGGGCCCACCATACCGGGTCGCGATTTCGAACTTAAGGCACAATACATGAGTATGCTGCCTAAGTTCACCTCTAGGAAAGATCCATATCTCTTCCTTAGAGAATTTGAGGAAATCTGCTCTCTTATGCAATACCAGCATATCCCTGAGGAGGCAGTGCGTCTGAAATTTGTGCCTCTAGCACTGAAGGACGACGCTAAGAAATGGCTATATAGTCTAGCCGAAAGATCTATTAGGAGTTGGGCTGAGTTTGTTCAAGTGTTTCTAAAAAATATTTCCCCAACCATAAGACTATGAAGATTAGGAATGAAATTGTTGCATTCGTTCAGTCTGAGAGCGAGCCGTTCTATTCCTATCTTGAAAGATTTAAAAGTGTCTTGACCCAATGCCCTCATCACGGAATTCCAAAATGGCAATTATGCCAAATTATTTATGAGGGATTGACACCCACATCTAGAGTTATGCTAGAATCTGTGAGCCAAGGGAATTTCATGTCGAAAAACGAAAATGATGCCTGGACTTTTCTTGAGGATTTAGCTGAAAATAGTATGCAATGGGACAATGCTAGAACACCCATCAACCCGAGTATTGGATCTAGAATAGCAAGTCAACCCCGACCAGGTGTCTTAGCTATAGATGCCAGCATAGCGGCTGAGGCAAAACTAGCCACCCTTATGCGCAGAATGGAAAGTTTAGAGCTGCAAAACCAAACCCGACAAGCATCCCCTACCCCTTGCTCTAGATGTGGTCAGACTGGTCATTTAATGGAGGACTGTGTAGACTTGGAACATGTTAATGCCACGTTTAACCATTCTAGAAATGATCCTTATGCATCAACCTACAACCCGGGTTGGCGTAATCATCCCAATTTTTCGTGGAACCAACAAGGTCAACCTCCTAGACAACAACCAAACCCATATAACCAAAATAATACATCATCTGGGGGTAATAACAATGGAAATCATGAAGTTAGGTTGACAAACTTGGAAAATTTAATGAAAACATTTATACAAACAACCAACCAATCATTCCAAAGGCTAGAGACACAAGTCAGCCAATTAGCGCAAATAGTAGGTGAAAGAGAAGAGGGTCAATTTCCAAGTCAACCTGAGGTGAACCCAAGAACTAATAATCAATATCAATCTTATCAACCACCATCAGGAAATAACAACCTCAGACCGGTTCAAATGATTAACGAGGAAGGACCGTTCCAACAAATTAATGCAGTAGTATCATTACGGTCCGGACGACAAGTTGATAACAATGTGGTAAACCCTAGAATGTCTAATCAATCTAGCCATCAAGCAACCACATATGACCTGACCATTGAACCTGACGTCCAAACTGAAAAGCCCAACCTACCTACACAACCTGAACCCATAGCTCAACCTGAACCTGAGCGAGTCTATGTTCCTAAAGCCCCATTTCCCAATAGACTCAAGAAGAGCTCAAGTGCACAAATGGAGAAAATCTTAGAAGTATTTAAGCAAGTTAAGGTGAATATTCCACTCTTAGATATGATTCAACAAATACCTGCTTATGCTAAATTCTTGAAAGATTTGTGCACTAAAAAGAGAAAAACGAATGTACCAAAGAAGGCATTCTTAACTGCAAACATATGCTCTATTCTTTCCAACACATCTCCTATAAAATATAAGGACCCTGAGTGTCCCACAATTTCATGTTCAATAGGAGATACTTTTATCAATAAAGCCCTTCTAGACCTAGGCGCAAGCGTTAACTTACTCCCATTTTCTGTCTACGAGCAACTCAACCTTGGTCCACTGAAACCCTCTAAGACAACCCTCCAATTCGCTGATTGTTCTGTTAAGAAACCGAGAGGTATAGTAGAGGACGTTTTGATTAAGGTTGGTGACTTCATTTATCCAGTGGATTTTGTCGTACTTGATACTGAACCTGTTGTAAATCCTAATCGACAAATCCCTGTAATTCTAGGTAGACCCTTTTTAGCCACTTCGGAAGCATTAATAAACTGTTGAAATGGGCTCATGCAATTATCTTTCGGGAACTTAAAAGCAGAATTTAATATCTTCCATATTGATAATGAGCCAGAAATAATATGCAACCCAAGTGATGTTGTGATGAGAGCACGTATTTATCAGAATTCTGAATCAAATAAATCATCACATAAGCAAAAAGGAAGTAAGAAAAAAGGGAGTGATTCATTTACTCAACCACCATCACTCGAGCAAATAAGCGAACCAATTCAAGTGAGAAGAGTGGAATCTTTTCCTCAAGTCAACATGGGGAACAATTCAACTGGATACATGCACCAATATGGTGTCATTCAATCCAGTTCTGATTACGGATGACTCTGAGCAAACTCAACCCCTCTACCGCAAGCCGACTCAGGTAATAAGTGCATTTATTTTATCTATGCATACATTGAGGACAATGCATGATTTAGGTGTGGGGGGGTGTTTATCTATGTATATATCTATTGTTTGTTTCCCTTAAAAAAAAAAAAAATTCAATGTTCCATGACATAGCTTAAGATTGAACTACCAAAATCTGTGTACAAATTGCATTAAGTTTTTGTTCCTTATTATATAGTTCTGCTTGTAGAAATTGTGACATAAATCTAAGTTCCAAAGAAATAACACATTGCCCTTTAAGACATGTATGCACTTAAATTGGATGAATCAAATCTTTGAAGTGGTTGATAAAAAGCAGAGGTTGAGGAAAATATACCGGGAAGTGTGGACTTCTAATAGCAATTAAGCCTTGAGGAAAATAAAAGTAAAAATAAAGGAATAAAGTGAGGAAAGCATATTTTGCAAAATGATTACAAAAGACTAAGCCTTCGAGTCACTGGTCCGTAGGGGTATCTTAAAACCCGGTAACTTGAGTCTTCCAGCTCGGGATTATCGACCAAACTCGCTACACGAATGCAAAAAGAGTATAAGTGTCAAAAAGAAAAAGCAAATGTGTTGAATCACGGAAAAAAAAATACTTTAAGATACTCAAGGCCCAAAGCTAAAAGAATGATCCATGCCATGGTTGATCCAAATGATACTTCACCACCAGAGGAGGCGTGCAAAATAATTTATGTGATAACATGTGTAGAAGGGTTAGTGGTGTGAATGTTGGAGGAATAAAGACCAAGTCAAACTTTTTATAAGTTAGAATTGTATAATGAGCATGCAAAAACTCTTAGTGAGATGTATTTGGTCGAGGTAGGGATATTGAGAACTATTAATGAAATATTGATTCAGGATTTTGTGGGTATATCCGCTGAAAACCCTCAGGAGACAACACTCCTCCCCCTTGGCAACAAGGAGGTTTAAAGGCTTGTTGCACATGCTAAGTGCAACCGTGATTCCTACGAAAGTGAGTTAGGATTTCCCTGTTTTCATTCCTTCTTATATTCTGTTTTGCTAGGGACTAGCAAAATCTAGGTGTGGGGGTATTTGATGCATTGCATACATTGCATCATATGTCTTTCATTTAGATTGCTTTTAATTCAATAAATGCTACTAAGGTACGTGTTTAGCCTTGTTTACAGAATACAGGGACCTGAATGCAAATTACCCACATCCCGAGCATAAACGCGTGCAAAAGATTCATTTCTATCATAAAGACAAGTTCAAATTTATCGAGTTTCAAATGGAAATGCATCCAAGCACAAAAGCATTCAAGGAGCTAATCACAAAAAGGTCAGGGGCTTAAGTGCAAAATGTCAAGGACCTGACTACAAAATAAAAGGGCAAAGTTATTGTGTTGGAGAAGTCAAAAGAAAAGTCAAAAAATAAATCCCCAACAATGGAAGGAATTAATCCGGAGCTCAAGACAATGGAAAGAATCAATCCAGACGCGCAAAGGAGGATCAAATCATACCATAAACACATGACAGAAATCCAGGCGCAATATCTTCAACCTGGGCGGCGTTTTAGCCGCATATTGTACATAACAGGCGGCGAATTCGCCGCCCCTCTTAGGGTTTAAAGTTTGAAATTCCGGCCTGTGGTGCGATGACGCGTGTACTCTCCTTTTATGTATTGGTATCCCTTGTATCGGCTATAAATAGCCTCGTAGGACGAATGTAACACATCTTTGAACCTTTGGTCTTGGATCATTAGTAATAAATTTTCTGTTTTATTTTGTTTCTCTTTTCTTTTAATGTCTCTAGGATCCCTTCTTCTTCCTCCCTCCATGAGTTTCTCACTCTTTCCAAAGGGTGGAGGTGATGGAATTAGGGTTAGAGAAGATGAATTGCATGTTATTATTTTAAGTTCATGATTAGTATATTTTGATTACTTGAGTTTATGTTAAGTCATTTATCTTGTAATGCTTCATAACTAACATGATTTACAATAAGTTTCAGAAATTCTCTGATCTAAACCTAAATCTAAACCTCCATCCAACGGATTTCTCTCTTTGTTCTTGTTTTAGTTTATTTGTTCTTGTTCTTGCTTAAGATAATTATAATCCAAAAACCTAAAAACCCAATTGATTCTTCTCTCCTTCTTCCTCTTAATCGAAAATAACATCAACTACGAAATCTCTCCCTCCTTGTGTTCGACCCGTACTTGCCACGTCTACATAGACGCCGTGCACTTGCGGTATAAATAAAATTCTCACCAACTGTCGGCCCAGAACACATTTCGTAGTCTGCCTTCGTCGTCCATATCCATTACGTAAAAGAAGCGGGAATCATTCTTCTGCATCCTTATGAAATAATCTTGGATAGCTTGCGCATCTCCTGGTCCCATTTTGAGGTTTCTAACCTCGTTCACAACATTCCTGCGAAACATAATTTTTATGACAAAGATAAATGCGTAACTTCAACCAGCTTAAGTGGAGAATAAATAACCTTAGGTCCCGCTCGTTGAAAGACAATTTATCGTGACCTCCAGCTTCGACCACAAAAGATTGCATGGTCTTGGCGGCAGATATACCGGCAGCATCATTGCACGAAATGCGTGCTCTGGCGGACTCCGGGACGGATCGTTTTTGTCGGAGGAAGCGCATCTGGTCTTCCGACAGCATGACGTGATTATGTTCGAGATCTACGTAGTTAATTACGTAGCCTCTGGATGGATTACCGGAGACCCTAATCCGAGCAGTGCATTCGACCCTACCGGATAACCTATGTTTCGGTCTACCTTCACCTTGGTTTCCGGGAGCATTACCCTCCTTTGAGCAAGTAAGAGTGGCTCGTATTACAACACCATGACCGTAATGAGATTGCCTTATCTTCACACCAAAACAACAGGAATCGGCGTATAAAACGTAAAATGCTTTGGCTTCTTCGAAGGAAGGAAAATTCATCATCACTTGAGGGACGTTGGAGGCATGAGCCGGTTGTGAGGACACATTTACGAGTGCCATTACAGTACAACAAAAATGGAGGAAGGAGAGAAGAAGGAATGGTTCGTAGGATCGGAATAACCTAGACACTCATATTTGTATCTCCGTGAAGCGCCAAAGAATAAGAAAGAAGACGGAGGACGTGCTGATTTGAAAAGCATTAAATGCGATGGTGGACGCATCCGGAAAATAAAACAACAACAAAAAAATTCAGGAGTAAGTAGTACGTCTGTCCGGAATAAGTGTTCCAACTGTCCGGCATAAATAGTAACTGTGTCCGGAATAAGTTATGCGCTTGTCCAGAAACTAAAGAAAATGACTGATGTGTGTGTCCGGAAAAAAATGAATTTATTAATAAAGAGAAGGGAAAAAAATAGGAGGACGAATGTTGAGTAACTAGTCTTCAGTCTGTGTAGGAGCGGCAAAATGAAGTGAGTAATTTGAGACACATCAATGAGGGATGGAGAAATTTGTACGAAACGAGGAATAAACTAAACAAAGAAATTGTTTCTGGGGAGAGTGCGCACTCAGCCGCGTCTGCTGACTGGGTTGCCCACATCAGCCAGTGTGCTGACTGGGTTAGCAGCGTCCGTGACGCGAGTGTTCAACAAACATTTCCCTTTTTTGTAAAGTTGTTATTGATTAGTGTCGGTACCAAACGTTCCGTAGGGCAAGAAGCCTCGTGAACGACCGCACCAGCACCAGTGGCGACTCCGGCTGATGGTGGCAACCTTGCTGTTATAACTATTCTGGATTTAGCCAGGAAGTCAGTGGACCTATACCATTCAGCACGCTAGGAGGTACTGGTGGGAACTTAGCAAAGATTGTTAGATTCTTTTAAGACCTCATTATTTGTTTTTTATAAGGCATAAACCAAATTTTGTTTAATAGCCTTAACGAGAATTGACCATTTGCTTGTAACTTTACTTTCGTTTGGGCTATAGTTCATATTAGGGGAGAGCAACTTCCGGTCCGGTTCAGGTTTTTGAACCAGACCGAAACCAACCGGTTCGGGTTTCGGTCCGGCCCACCGGAGCGATTCGGGTTTTGGTCCGGTCCGGTCCGCACCAAAACCCAAAAATCCCCACAAAAGTTCGGTCCGGGTTCGGTCCAGACCGAACCTGACCGGTCCGGTCTTCAATCCGGACCCCGGAGAGAATCCGGGTCCGGTCCGGTCCGATCCGGATCCGGACCGATGCTCACCCCTAGTTCATATCACTAAACCTTTTATCTAAGATATTACCTGCTTTCTCAAAGAAAAAAGAAGAAGCAATGCATGTAAGCAATGTAATAGTTAAAGATATGCATTAGGCTGTTTCCAATTTTTTTTAATCAAAATCTAATTTTGATTTTTTTGAAGTGCGCACGAGCAAAACCCAAATATTGAATTTCTCTAATATTTAAGTCTTTGCTAACTTTTTCAGCATTTTTTAATGGAACCTGGTATATCGTTGTTTTCTTTTTTTTAGATCATGATTCATAACTAACATAGTTGAAATTATGAACTTAAATATGAATGTTTCGAAAAAAAATCACATGTTCCAAATGTCAACAAGTATATTTAAACGAGTTCAAAGAATAAACCTTAAGAATCATTGGTGATGGGAGACCAAATTGAAAAGGTGGACAAACTATATCCAATAATATATTGGATTCTTTTCGAAATAATATTTTTTTTTTTAAAATAATTGTAAATCTGTATGAAAATATTTCTCATTCTACACCGGTTGTCACCACGTTGCGACACGTGGTGACAACGAGTTTTGTAGAAATGATTTTTTTCACAAAACTCGACCTTTTCGTGATTCATAACTAACTCTTAGAATTTTTCACGCCCACCTATTAAGGTGCACTGTCAGTTTGGATCCAAATTGAACTCTGCCTTTGCAACATTGAGTTCAATTTAATGAAAATTGACACTCTCATTGTTGAGTTCCATTTGATAGGACTCGACACTTGCAACGTCGATGTCTAACACTTAAAAAATTTCGCACACACCCAGAATGGCGCACTGCCAGTTTGGAATCTAAATTGAACTCAACACTTGCAATGCCGAGTTTATAACACTGAACTCGGCTTTGGGATGCCGGATTCTTTGGTGTAATTTTAACCACATAGCCGGGAATGAGCTCAACACACAAGAGGTCGATCAAGTCACGTGGGAACCCTACACACATTTGGATTTGCAACAGTTTCCACCACTGTGTACAAAAAGTTCAGAGATATGGATGAACAGAACATGACTTATCAATGTTGGAGAGGTGGTCATGCATTGTCCCGATCGGGTAATACTGCAGTTTGGTCTATAACAACACATTCCGGAGCCGATGAAGTGACATGTAGTGAAATCGGCTCTGGAAAATTGACTAGTGGAAAATTCCTATTTTATTCAGCATTGGTCACACAAAATAGATCACATACAATTTAAATGTCCATCGATTGGTACCAGTCCTAAAGATAGTCGTCGATTATGTAATGGTATTAGAACATAACACTACATTGGATTGTTCACAATACTGCAGTTTCTCAACCAATGACATACAGACCACGAGCGAGTAAAGAACGAGAAATGATATGAGTCCAATTTTAGTTTTACAATTGTGATATTTAATACATGCATTTGATTTTAGACTAATTTATCTTTTGCTACATGTCCATCAAGTTTACGAGTCCATGAGAAACTCCACAAGATCCATGAACTTATCAAATATTATAAGGAAGGCCCGTCACTCACTACGAAATTGAAGGATAAGATGAAGACTTTCTTGAGATATTTCTAAGAATTTTAACTCGTAGAAATTTTCACACACCCAGAAGGGTGCATTGCCCTGCCACGGCCCTACACTACGGTTGAGTCGGGATTTGGTGGAAGAAGAAGATAGAGAAGATCATACTATTGTGTCACCTACTCATGAATGTGAAGATGAGGGTCTAATTTAGGAAGCGGGGAGGCTGCAAATGCCAGACGAGGTGATGGCTACGGGCGTGGTAGAAGACGTGCTCAAGCATGTACAAAGAAGAAGAGATTGCTGGGTCATTTCGGATAGTTTGTTGTGAACTAAAACTTCTGATGTCAAACTCTTTGTGATGTATGATTGATTGAGAAAAATACTCAGATATTTAATTTGTGTTTGTGCTTTCAATTGCATAATCCACGAATGCTTCTTTATTGTTTGCGCTAGATGGATTGTTTGCCAAAAAATTTAATAGGAAACAATTTATTGACAAAATGATTGATTTTAACACCAAACCTCTCTGAATGAACTTGGCGTTGCCTAATTCTGTGAAATGAACTCGGGGTTGCAACAGTCGTGTTCTGAACTCGGCATCCAAAAGGCGGCGTTATGTTTTGAAAACTCAGAGTGGTGCGTGTCGAGGTCAATTTGGATTTTGAACTGGCAGTGCACGTTCAGGGTGTGCGTGGATTTTTTTTTTCATTTGTTAGAATTCGACGTTGCAAGTGCCAAGTTCTATCAAATTGAACTCGATGTTGTAGGATTACCATGAAACGTAGTTGAAAAATAACATAGAAACGATTTCTAAATTCATCAACTACCCAAGATCCGTACACATGATAATAATGAGGAAAACTAACGTACAACGATTTATACCTTTGATGTGTTCCTTTCTTTTGCTCACGGATGAGGTGCGGAGAATCCCAAATATGATTCCTCTACTCGGGACACACGAACCACATACTAAACTCCACCAACACGTTAGCTAGAACGAGAGGAGTGGAAGAACAACTTTCTTCCTCGGTGGAGAAAGAGAGAGGTGACGGCTACAAGGAGGTGACTGTTGAACGTTTTAATTAAACCGCAAGTGCACGACCGCGATGAAGCGGTGGCAAGTACGGGTCGTCCTCAGGGAGGTGAGTAGCCTCTTGTTTATCAGAAATCAAGTGGCAAAAATTGGGGGAGAAAGATTGATTATGCTACTGTTGAACGTTTTAATTAAACCGCAAGTGCACGGCTGCGATGAAGCGGTGGCAAGTACGGGTCGTCCTCAGGGAGGTGAGTATCCTCTTGCTTGTACGAAATCAAGTGGCAAAATAGGGAAGAGAAAAATTGATTATGCTAACCTACGCTACACTACGCTAAGAAGTATGAAATGTGAAAGAAGCAAACAAACGATGAAATAAGAACTAAGCTAAGAACAAAACAAGAATGCTGGAATTTCAGGAATGGAAAACCCCTAAGGGGTGGAGTGAGTGCACACATGCAAAGAGGTAGGTGTAGAATACATTCTTTAAGCACATGAAGGTGCTGTTTATCAAGCATAGGAAGTGTCTAAATGTTATGGCAAAACCTATCAATCTATTCACCAACTTAGTTGATTAACATTTACATATGCAAGTTGTTTATTTCAGAATCTAAACAAGCATGAGAGGTGTCTAATCATTTTGGCAAAACTCATCAAGTTATAAATGCTATCCTAAACAAGCAAGCATACATTCATGTTTAATCAACACATTGAAATTAAAGCATTCATCCCATTCTCATTTGCATGTATGTACATCTACTCCACCCCCCAAAGGGGATGGAACTACTCACTAAACATTACACTAATTATTAAACTATGGGAAGAAAGCATATTAAAACTAAGCTAGAATTAAAAGACGATTAAACTAAAACATGCACAAACAATAAAAGAAGCATAAAACAAACAATGAAATAAACACAAAACTTTATTGATAAAATGACTCACAATAAAAGTAGCATCCTCCTACTTTAGTGTGTGCTTCAAGGCCTCACTTCTAGTAGGAAGAATAACCACTTAAAATATGGAGTGATTACAATGGAAGGTGAAGAGTTCTATTTATAGCCATGGAAAAAGGCAAACCGGGACAATCCCCCGATGTGGGACTAAACAGATACCAAAAATAGCCTAAATATCCTCTAATACATGTGCTGGAGAAATTTGAGCGGATTTGGGCCAAAATGGACCGCCAATAAGCGGTCTTGGACCGCCAATTAGCGGTCTATATGGTTCAGATCCTGCTCATTTTTGTTTTGGGCTTTTCTTTTTTGTATTGTTGGTCTTTGATGCGGTTACTTGACTTGTTGGAGCTCCGACCCAAATTGAATTGGTAAAATACTCCCCATGATGGTGTGGAGTATTCTGTTTTGCTCTTAGGTCCTTCTGTCTTGCAATCAGGTCCTTCTCCCTTGCATCTTGGTCCCTAGATCTCACAATTCAGTCTTTTTTCCCAGCTTTTGGGTCCTTTTATGTTTCATCTCTTCAAACCTATTTATTCCTGAAAACTAAACATAAAACTCGTGACATAGCATTGTTTAGGTGAAAGATAATGGATATAAGATACAAATATGAGCATGAAATGATGTCAATCAAATACCCCCACATCTAACTTTTGCTAGTCCCGAGCAAAACAAAGAAAGAGAAAGACATGCGAAAAACAAGAAATCCTAACTCACTTTCGTAGGAATCACGGTTGCACTTAGCACGTGCAACAAGCCGTTAAACCTCCTTGTCGCCAAGGAGGAGGAGTGTTGTCTCCTGAGGGTTTTCAGCGGATATACCCACAAAATCCGAACAAGATGCATTAATCAATCTAGCTATACGACTCGTTGGACTTATTTTGTCGATCATGGGACGCGGTAATACTACGGGTCGACTCTATATGTGTAATCCGTCCACACACCTAGCCTAATGAGTTATTCGTGAAACGTTAGTCAAGGACTTAAGTGAAAGACATGGGCAACCTTAACTTCTGAATGTGATACAATGTGTAGAGTCCATTTTGGTTCTTATTTGCTTTTTTTTTCTTTTTTTTCTTTCATCATTTTTTTCTTCTTTGGAGCATTTTATTGGTTGGTGTTTGATTCTCCCAGGGTCAGGTTTCGTGCATCATTGCCTATGAGGACTTACACTATCACGTACACCTTCCCTCAAATCTCCACATAGGGCGATCCCTACCACCCGTGTAACGGGAGTTCGGTCGGCGCATCCCAAGTCAGATGACTCGAAAGCACCAGGCACAAAGTCCCCTCAGACCTACTTTCCCGAGTGATAGGAGTCGTGCGAGAAGAGAGAACACCACTTATTTATCTACATGGGAACCAAAACCCCTACACTTAAGTTTCACAAAAAAAAAGATTAAGGGCCCTTGACTACGACAAACTTCCTTATACTCACAAACACAAATTATTTGACTCACTAGGTTCAGGGTGGACTTCTTTAAATGTTTGAGTACTGAAACCCTATGATTACACGCCCCCTGAGGGAAAACCAGGGTGCATCCTAACGATTCGACAAGACCTAAAGCCAGTAAACTAGAAATCCTAATGCATCAAGTTCAAGACAATTTTGGGAGCTTTCTTTTTACTTTGCCTCTCAATGGTTTTGCACATGCTAAACACACACAAAACCCACAAAACATTTTCTTTCGCAAACACATGAAGATTTTAAAAGAAATGTGAAAATTTTAAAGCACTCGGCAAGCAAAAGAAGACAAGTCACCCAAGGATCATGGCAAGCAGATATATCGATATTAAATGCGGCACACTAACATGACCCTAACAATGCACACAAAAGAAAACAAAAAATCAAAAGAAAAGACTCGACTATGTACACACGTAAAACACCCCCCACACCTACTTCATGCATTGTCCTCAATCAATGTGAACAAGATACTACATGTAGATATGCATGAAAAAAGAAAAATCTCACCAACATGAAGCACAAAGAGACGTTCAGGGTCATGTTGATGGACACAAACCCAAATTCCCTCAAAACCTGTGAGAAGCTGAAGAAGGGAGATAAATACGTGAAGAGATTGGGCCCAAGTACACAAGGGTTGGGGCCCAAAACAATCAATGCTCGCTCATGGAGTCTTTTATTACACTTTTTTTTTGAATATAACTATGTACAATCATAAGTTCCCATCTTCATTTGTCAAAAGACATCAAATGTGAATCTCAAAAGTGGGTCAATGTACTTGGAAAGGGAACATGACACCACGCGGGGCCAGAATACTCATGCGTGGGCCCCCTTCACAAAGAGCATAAGATGAAATGAGAGGTTCATGAATTGGACGCAAAGGCGTCTCAATCAAAGGATCAAACTGACAGAGCTTGAACCTCTCGAGAGTTTGGGAAATAAGGGGCAACGGAAGAAGAGTTTCTCTTGTTGCACTGCTGAAGTTATGATCGTCAATCCAAACTCTCCAACCAACTGGCTGGTGAGTCGGAACGAGGTCAAGAACCTCGTTAGGCATGTCCGACTCACCAGGCGAACAAAACGTGGGTCTCATACCCAAGGTATCCTCTAAGGAACTCCTAATACCCTCATTAGCAATGTAGTTGTTTGATGTTCCATCATTTCCAAGATGATCAGGAACAATAGTGAGAGGCAAACTCTCATCAGGTTGTTTGAAATTGAGTGTACTAGGGAGCTCTTGCTCCACCAGAGGTGAGTCCTTAAGAGGCACAACATGAAGATCAAGTGGCTCAAGGGCCACAGGACAAAAAGATAAGGCACAATCTTGTGCCGACTCATAATGAAATTGGTCCACGTTATGCTCAATTTGGATCGAATCCCCCACAATGTGATCGTGAATTGAAACCCAAGTCCCTCAGACTGACTAGGAGTTTGACTCTGAAAGATTGTCCTTTGAGTTTGTGAATGTAGTGGTGGTTCGATATCAAAAGATGAATCCTCATGTTGACAAGAAATGCCACCCTCCTCACGTTTACTTAATTGTTGTGTAATTTGAGTCACATACATGTCCATAGTTTGCAGGGAATCATGATTGGACTTCAACACATTTTGAGTGGTTTCCATGAACGTTTGGAGGGCTTGTTCTAAAGATTCAAGTTTGGGGTCAACTGTGAGGTTCATGTCAGAATTTGGGAAATGGATGGGTTGGGTGGTGATGGACTGAGAATGAGTCCAATGATTGGTCGTGGGGTGTTGGTAGAATTCAGGATATTCAGAAGGAGGGTACTGGGGTGGGAGTGATGTATAAGAATTTGAATAAGAATTGTCTCCCTACGAATCCATCCTTCTCGGGTTGTACGCGGATGCGTAATGGTCATATTGAACATTTTGGGAAAAGGTATACTCATACTCAGGCTCTGAGGGAACATAAGGACATTCCCCGCAAACATGACCACTCAACCCACAACAGCGACACGGTACGGCTACTGGAGCCACCGGTGCACTCATGTCTTCTACCATATGCATGAAAGAGGCCAAAGGTTCTTGCAATGTCTCAGTTTGATGACCAACATATGATCCGACATAACTAGATGGAGATCTAGCAGTCGGTGCCTCTCTCATATCACCCCTATATGAAGATTGCTCAGTCACATAATGAAGATTATTCCAACCATACGGGGTGTTCGTCTGAGCCACCCCAGGTTGCATGGGTCCGGGGTACCAGGGAGAATTGTCCTGGTCCCAACAATGATATGGATGGTCGCCCATGTAACCATCCATCTCGACAAAGAACTCTCGAGTCGATCACTCTCACCACCACGAGGCCAAGCTCGCAAAACGTGCTCGACTCGACCCTAAAACGCTAACAGAGAGTGTAAAGGGGAGGAGACAAAAACGTAGAAGTAGGTGAGAAGAAGATGACTCAGAGGAGAAGGGACGAATCCCTAAAAACTAGCGTGGGTAAAGGGTGAGGGTAGAAGCCTAGTCTAGCAAACACGACTCAAACAAGCTTAGGCTGGCTATGGGTCCTTATAGCTAGACGACGTCTAACTGCGAGGTCACACGGCCTCAACACGCCTCACCTCCCTACGACGAAGACCACAATGCCCAGCAAGTGAGCCAAGATCCGGAGATCTCGTCTCTCCTACTATCGACAAAGTGGGCGACGCCGATCAGGCTATGACGGTCGTGACCGGTTCACTCTCCTAATGCGCCCAAGTCCTAATGGCCAATGTCTACTTGCTTTTAGATTAAGGCTTTACTTGAGTGTGCTTTTTGGGGCTAAGGAAGGGGTGATGAAATCCCCCACCTTATCTTTGAAGACTATAGGTGGTGCCCCTTAAGATGTTTTGATCCTTAAGCTAGCAAGCAACTCACCAAGCAAACACTCACCTCACTCTTGTTTCGATGCAAACCTTACTCACTAATGAATGTCCTAATGCGTGAATGAGTGTTAAGGAATGCGTACCTCGCTCCAGCAATCAACGACAAAAATTGAAACTAAGACAAGACAATTAACATGCTCAAGTCATTACTAGATGATGCATGACCTAAACATAGCAAATGCCTAATCTTTTGCTTTGGGTTTTAGTGTCCAAGTTGATTAAAGGAGGGTTGATTAGTTATTTATTGATCTGGGAGCAAACTATAGGTTCACACATGCCAAATTGGGCTCCCAGATAACTAAACTGTAAATAGAAATAAACAGAAGAAAACTGGGGGTGAAAAGGTCTCACCAGGCCGCCAAACAGCGGTCCCAGACCGCTATTTGGCGGTCTTGAGGGCTTGAAGTGTTCCCAAATTTTTCCTGCTGCTTTATCCTTGAATCCCAAATGTCCTAAGACAACACAAAACTAAAAACAAGATCAAATCCACTCGAATCGTCCAAACAAGAGTCTGGACTGGCACCTCCCCGGCAACGGTGCCAAAAACATGTTGAACGTTTTAATTAAACCGCAAGTGCACGGCTGCGATGAAGCGGTGGCAAGTACGGGTCGTCCTCAGGGAGGTGAGTAGCCTCTTGCTTGTACGAAACCAAGTGGCAAAATAGGGAAGAGAAAGATTGATTATGCTAACCTACGCTACACTACGCTAAGAAGTATGAAATGTGAAAGAAGCAAACAAACGATGAAATAAGAACTAAGCTAAGAACAAAACAAGAATGTTGGAATTTCAGGAATGGAAAACCCCTAAGGGGTGGAGTGAGTGCACACATGCAAAGAGGTAGGTGTAGAATACATTCTTTAAGCACATGAATGTGGTGTTTATCAAGCATAGGAAGTGTCTAAATGTTATGACAAAACCTATCAATCTATTCACCAACTTAGTTGATTAAAATTTACATATGCAAGTTGTTTATTTCAGAATCTAAACAAGCATGAGAGGTGTCTAATCATTTTGGCAAAACTCATCAAGTTATAAATTCTATCCTAAACAAGCAAGCATACATTCATGTTTAATCAACACATTGAAATTAAAGCATTCATCCCATTCTCATTTCCATGTATGTACATCTACTCCACCCCCCAAAGGGGATGGAACTACTCACTAAACATTACACTAATTATTAAACTATGGGAAGAAAGCATATAAAAACTAAGCTAGAATTAAAAGACGATTTAACTAAAACATGCACAAACAATAAAAGAAGCATAAAACAAACAATGAAATAAACACAAAACTTTATTGATAAAATGACTCACATTAAAAGTAGCATCCTCCTACTTTAGTGTGTGCTTTAAGGCCTCACTTCTAGTAGGAAGAATAGCCACTTAAAATATGGAGTGATTACAATGGAAGGTGAAGAGTTCTATTTATAGCCATGGAAAAAGGCAAACCAGGACAATCCCCCGATGTGGGACTAAACAGATACCAAAAATAGCCTAAACATCCTCTAATACATGTGCTGGAGAAATTTGAGTGGATTTGGGCCAAAATGGACCGCCAATTAGCGGTCTTGGACCGCCAATTAGCGGTCTATATGGTTCAGATCCTGCTCATTTTTGTTTTGGGCTTTTCTTTCTGGTATTGTTGGTCTTTGATGCGGTTACTTGACTTGTTGGAGCTCCGACCCAAATCGAATTGGTAAAATACTCCCCATGATGGTGTGGAGTATTCTGTTTTGCTCTTAGGTCCTTCTGTCTTGCAATCAGGTCCTTCTCCCTTGCATCTTGGTCCCTAGATCTCACAATTCAGTCTTTTTTTCCCAGCTTTTGGGTCCTTTTATGTTTCATCTCTTCAAACCTATTTATTCCTGAAAACTAAACATAAAACTCGTGACATAGCATTGTTTAGGTGAAAGATAATGGATATAAGATACAAATATTAGCATGAAATGATGTCAATCAGCTACTCTACACTAAACTATGCTAAGAAGTATGAAATGCGAACGAAAGAAACAAACAATGAAATGACAATTAAGCTAAGGACAAAACAAGAATGCTGGAATACAGAAATTGGAAATCCCCTATGGGGTGGAGTGAGTGCACAAAAGCAAAGAGGTGGGTGTTGAAGCACAAATTAAGGTGGTGTTATCATGCATAGGAAGTGTATAAATGTTGTGGCAAAACCTATCAATCCATTCACCAACTTAGTTGATTAACATTTACATATGCAAGATGTTTATTTCAGAACCTAAACAAGCATGAGAGGTGTCTAATCATTTTGGCAAAACTCATCAAGTTATAAATTCTATCCTAAACAAGGAAGCATACATTCGTGTTTTATCTCAACACATTGGAAATAAAGCATTCAATCCATTCTCATTTGCATGTATGTACATCTACTCCACCCCCCAAAGGGGATGAAACTACTCACTAAACATTTCACTAATTGTTAAACTAAACAAAGAAAGCATATTAACTAAGCTAATAAAACTAATGAAATGAGATTAACCAAAGCAAAACAACAAACATAAAACAAACAACATAATAAAGAAAACTTGTATTAAAATGACTCACATTAAAAGTAGCATCCTCCTACTTTAGTGTGTGCTTCAAGGCCTCACTTCTAGTAGGAAGAATAACCACTTAAAATATGGAGTGATTACAATGGAAGGTGAAGAGTTCTATTTATAGCCAAAGAAAAAGGCAATCCGGGACAATCCCCCGATGTGGGACTAAACCAATACCAAACATAGCCTAAACAAACATTAATACACGTCCAGGAGAAAACTTGGCGGATTTGGGCCAAAATGGACCGCCAATTAGCGGTCAAAAAGGTCCGGATCCAGTTGAATCTTGTTCTGGGCTTTTCTTTGTGTATTTGGTGGTCTTGGATGCATCTACGTTGTTTATCGGAGCTCCGACCCGAATCCAATTGCTAAAATACTCCACATGATGGTGTGGAGTATTCTGTTTTGCTCTTAGGTCCTTTTGTCTTGCGTTCAGGTCATTCTCCCTTGCATCTTGGTCCCCAGATCTCACAGTTCAGTCCTTTTTCCCAGCTTTTGAGTCCTTTTATGTTTCATCTCTTCAAACCTATTTATTCTTGAAAACTAAACATAAAACTCGTAACATAGCATTGTTTAGGTGAAAGATAATGGATATAAGATACAAATATAAGCATGAAATGATGTCAATCAGTGACGGCTAGGGTTAGGAGAAAAAACCTAGTTTGCATCCTTTTCTCCTCTTATTTATAAGTCTCTCCAAAGCTAACCCTCATCTCATTAGTTATGTTAGCTGAATGGGTCCCTTTAGCCATCCATGTGTTTAGTCCATTGGATCAATGTGTGTAACCCTTTGTAGGATCCGATTGTATTAGTAACGCACGCAATGGTTGACACGTAGATCGTAATTGGTTTCTAGCTAAACGTTACGACCCTAATATAATCAAATTAAATTCCTTTCAACTATTTATTCATTGCCACCTTGATTAATTGACATCTCCTTCAATCTCCCACTTGTCCTCAACAAGTGTGCAATAATAAATTCGTTTGTGTCTTATTGTCTTAATCTGAACATCAGGTAAGATAGTATGTCATCCCATTCCGTTCAGATCATTTCTTGAAATCCAAGTTCAAACTGCTGAAACAAATGATTAACTTTTGATCCATTTGAGCACGACCATGCATTTCAGTTTTCACTCTTCAAGAGGCCCAAAGAAAACCATCATATCAAATAGGAGGACAATTCAATCTTGCACATACACAACTCTCTATATGATTCATGTCAATTTTGACCTCCGCCTTTATTACCTCCTTTGACGGCACGACGTTTGACGGAGTCAATAATATACCAATTCTCATATAAGTATAGTGATGCACTCATGTTTGAGGAATTTATATAAATAGTCAATGAGAAATCTTATGACATTCCAAATCTCTTAAAGATTCTCATATCGGGTTAGTCCAATATATGTTCTCCAACATATATCCATGTAATTGACTAGACATCGAATGTCTCTATAGCCCATGAAACAACGTTATCAATCAACTTACAAACTAATCTTTATAAGTCATTGTCGTCTAATTCAATGACCTAGACCAGGGACAATAATAAAATATATATTCAAGTTCAGGTTTCATTTATCCAATCACGTATTTGACAAACCTATTTAAATTTATTATTTATTTTGGAAAATTATTTAATTCTAAACCATAATTAAACAAAAAACTAAAATTTTATTTCATTTGACAAATGTAAACAATACCAATATTAATAAACTACTTCACAATACTAGCTATTACATAATTAAAGTCATTTTGCAATGTGCTTTATTCCTATGGCCCTAGTATGACTCTAATGCTTGGGCTGAGGCAATTGTTTAGTTAACGGATCGGCCACATTGCCATCCGTATGAACCTTGTAAATCTTCACATCTTTCCTTTCAGTGATATCTCGTATTACATGAAACTTCCTGAGAATATGTTTGAATTTCTGGTGAGATCTAGGTTCCTTCGCTTGAGCAATGACACCATTATTATCACAATAAAGGTCCACTCCTCTATCAATTCTAGGAACTACACCAAGCTCAGTAATGAACTTCTTAATCCAAACCCCTTCCTTTGCAGCTTCTGAACATGAAAGGTATTCTGCTTCAGTTGTAGAATCAGCGACAGTGCTTTGCTTTGAACCTTTTCAACCCACTGCTCCTCCATTCAGACGAAAAATGTATCCAGACTGAGACCGGAAATCATCTATGTCAATTTGGAAGCTCGCATCAACATAGCCTTCAATAATAAGCTCAATTTCTCCTCCAAACACCAAGAAAACATCCTTAGTCCTTCACAAGTACTTAAGGATGTTCTTAGCTGTAGTCCAGTGTGCCTCGCTTGGATTTGATTGGAATCTGCTACCCATGCTCAGAGCATATGCAACATCTGGGCAAGTACATATCATGGCATACATGATAGATCTGATTGCCGAGGCGTAAGGGATCATATTCATATGCTTCATCTCATCAAGCCCAGATGGGCACTGAGTTTTGCTTAGCGTTATGCCATGAGACATGGGTACAAATCCTCTTAGAGTCTTTCATGTTGAGTCTTTCAAGTACCTTATCGATATAAGTTCCTTGACTTAATCCAATCATCCTTTTAGATCTATCTCTATAGATCTTGATGCCCAAGATGTATTCTGCCTCTCCTTGGTCTTTCATTGAGAAACACTTTCCAAGCCAAATCTTTGTAAATTTAAGCATTGGAATGTCGTTTCCTATGAGCAGTATGTCATTTACATACAAGACTAAGAAAACAACACAACTCCCACTAACCTTCTTGTAGACACAAGATTCTTCTTCATTTCTGAGGAAACCAAACCTTTTGATGACCTCATTGAAACGAAGATTCCAGCTCTGTGATGCCTGCTTCAGTCCATAAATGGACCTTTGAAGCTTACATACTTTCCCAGCATTCATGGAGTCCACAAAACTCTCAAGTTGTGTCTATACACATCCTCTTCCAAAACTCCGTTTAGGAAGGTGGTTTTGACATCCATTTGCCAAATCTCATAATCATAATGAGTGGCAATTGCTAAGAGTATCCGAATAGATTTAAGCATGGCGATTGGATAAAATGTTTCATCATAGTTTATACCATGAACCTATCGGTAACCTTTTGCTACCAGCCTAGCTTTGAAAACGCTCACGTTTCCATCCTTGTCTGTTTTCAATTTGAAAATCAACCAAGTTCCAAACTTGATTTTCAAACATGGATTCCATTTCAGAATTCATGGCTCCAAGCCATTTTTTGGAATCTGGACCCGTCATAGCTTCTTTGTAGCTGTTAGGCTCCTAACTTTCCAAAAGTAGGATCTTACTACTCTCGGTCAAAAGGAAATCAACATACCTCTTTGACCGAGATTGTGGCCTATCAGATCTACGTAGGATTGGAGCAACAAGAGAAGTGTTCACAACTCTTTCTGAATCTTCGCACGAATTTGATTGAAGTGGGACAGTAATAGAGTCGTGTGGTGAATGGACGACTTCAGAGACATTATTTGTTACCCTTGTTAGGGTTTCAGAGTCATGTACCTCTATCTTCGGCACAGGTACTCCCACCTCTATTGAGGTGTCATACACAGATGTCGTTGCCTCTGGCGTGGGTTGAACCACATCCATTTGTTGCTCTTCTAGAATTCCTTCGAGAACTACATTACTCTCACTTGTCTGTTTGGAAAGAAATTCTCTTTCCAAAAAGACACCATCACGAGCAAAAAACACTTTGTTCTCTGATTGTTATAGAAGTAATAGTCCTTAGTTTCATTTGGATAACCCACAAAGAAATATTTGTCTGACTTAGGTGCAAGCTTATCAGAGACTAAATATTTTACATAAGCTTTACATCTCCAGACTTTCAGAAAAGACAACTTTAGAACTTTTGCAGTCCATATCTCACATGGAGTCTTTTCCACAGCTTTTGACGGAGTTCTATTTAGTGTAAAAGCAGTTGTTTCAAGAGCATATCCCCAGAAGGATACTCGAAGACTGGCAAAACTCATCATAGATCGAACCATGTCTAACAATGTTCGATTTCTCCTTTCGTACACACAATTCCATTGTGGTGTTCTTGGTGGAGTTAGTTGTGAACGATTCTACAACTCCTTAGATGATCATCGAACTCTCGACTCAAATACTCGCCACCACGATATGATCGTAATGACTTGATTTTCTTCCCAAGTTGATTTTCTACGTCATTCTGAAACTGTTTGAACTTTCCAAACGATTCAGATTCACGCCTCATTAAATATACGTAACCGTATCTACTTAAGTCATCAGTAAACATGATGAAGTAATTGAAACTTCCTCTAGCCATGAAACTCATTAGACCACACATTTGTATGTATGAGTCACAATAGTTCACTTGCTTTCCTACCATTTCCAGTAAAGGGTGCCTTTGTCATCTTTCCCATCAAACAAGATCCACATGTATCGTATGATTTTAAATCAAATGATGTTAGAAGTCCATTCTTTTGGAGCTTTTGCATGTGTTTCAGGTTTATGTGACCAAGACGACAATGTCATAGGTAAGTGGGATTCGATTTGTTTGATTTTTGCCTTTTGGTGTTTATGTTAAAGATGTGACGATCTAATTCAAGTAAATAAAGGTCATTAATTAATTTAGCATTGACATAAAACATGTCATCTTTATAGATAGAACAACAATGATTCTTTATTATAAATGAATAACCTTAAATATCCAATACTGAAGATGAAATGATGTTTCTACCAATAGTGGGAACAAAATAACAATTATTAAGTTCTAGAACTAAGCCTGAGGGCAAACATAAATCATAAGATCCTACAGGTAGTGCAACAACTCTTGCTCCATTTCCAACTCGTATATAAACTTCCCATTTTTTCAAAGTTCCTAATTCTTCTTAGTCCATGCACATTGGAAAGAATGTGGGATCCACATCTAGTATCAAATACCCATGAAGAAGAATTTGCTAAATTAACATCAATAACAAGGATACCTGAAGAAGAAGCTAATGCGTCATTCTTCTTGTCCTCCTTGTTATCTAACCTGAGAACAATTCTCAGATTCCTTTCCCAATCAAGGAAATTATTTCCGTTCAGCTTGCCATTCTCAATGATAGAACGGAGATTGAAAACGGTATTATATTTCTGGCCATTAATCTACATTTGAAAGAAAAAATTGCAAGTTTACGTTTGTCATAAATAGCTCAAAACATTTAAACAATTTAAATAGTTAAGATAAAACACACTACTCAATTTATAATTTGTCCATTATTGAACTAGTGATTCCAAGACCCTATTTCACATAATATTAAGCGGACTTTGACCCTTCCTCAATACTAGGTGATCAAGGTAAGTAAACTCCTTTACTAGTTATAACTTTTATAACTCTTGGTTGGTAGGTAACATCTTATGTTAAAGTTCTCACTCCTTTGCCTCAAAATCCAAAACCCTTTTGATGATTTTGTTGAGATCAACTAAATTAAACATGTAAACCCCTTCTTTGAATTTATCCGTACTATCCCAAGAGAAAACGTGACGCCTTGCTTTGGCATAACCCATCACCAATTTTCGAGGGATTCACAAGCGTCAATTTGGAAAGGCATGTAAACCCAATTTTCTTTTCGGGACTTATGTTTATTATGTTTGTTTATAATGTTAACTCATAACATAAACATCCAACATACATAAAAATAAACATACACAAAACATGCAAAATAAATCGTGATCCTAGTATGACCCCTACTCCAAAAGACTAATCTTCATAGGAACACCATATTGAACGCCTTGGATCTCCATCCTTGATTTCTCCAATCAAGCTCACAATACTAAACAAATATAATCCTAATTACTATTACAATAATACACCACAATACGTAGATCGTATAAAATAAATAAAATAATAAAATAAGGATTTACAAAATAATGCGCAACGATACACAGATCAGACACTGGGTCATATTAGTCATCTCACAAAACCATACATTCATAACATCACATATTATAAACATACACCATGCATTCACAATAATATCACATATCACACATAATATTACTCATTCATGCATAATATCATCCACGCATAATATCATATATCATCCATGCATAATATCATACATAATATTATATATATATATTACTATATGAATGCAAGATGTCATTAATCAAATTAATAAATCTTATTTAAACTAATCAAATCGGTCATTTAAATTAGTCAATCAACCTTTTATACGCTGAATTAAATAAATAAATCAAAACATGCATATTACCATAAATTAAAGTAATCAAGGTTGCATCATATATGGTAAATCTAATTCCACAAGCATATATGTTTAAATTACCATAAACATGCATATTACCATAAATCAAAGTAATAAGGTTGCATCATATATGGTAAATCTATTTTATGAAGCATATATGTTTAAATTACCATAAACATGCATATTACCATAAATCAAAGTAATCAATGTTGCATCATATATGGTAAATCTAATTTATCAAGCATATATGTTTAAATTACCAAAAATATTATTGAGCTCCAAGCCCAATCCAAAAATTGGAAATACAATTCATAACTCCCACTCAAAAGCATACATGATCTCATCACATATTAATCCTAAAATCATGCATGTACTTAAAACAACAATTGTTCATATCAAACATGAATATTTAAACAACTTTTGTTCATATAACACGGCATAAACAATATGAAATTATCTAATAATATCAATTTATTAATATGTTAATCATCATTATCACATCATAAATCGAAATTAGGGTTTAGCCGATTTGAGCAAATAATCATGAAAATTTTAACCAAAATAATCTAGAATTACATCATATGGTTCTTGATCAATGATTAAAACATAAAACTTATTCTCATGCAAATTTAATCCAATTAAATCAATCATGTGTTCGTGCAATATGCATCTCTACCCAAAACAAATTCGGTGATACATATATACAAAACAAATGAAAGCAAGAGAAAAGAAAAAAAATGTTTTTTATAATTTTGGAAATGCAAGAAATCAGAAGAAAAAAAATTCTTCTCAGTCTAACCATTAAAATCATATGCACGAGGCTCTGGTACCACTGTAGGGTTACGATGAAACACAGCGGAAAAATAACATAGAAACGATTTCTAAATTCATGAACTACCTAAGATCCGTACACATGATAATAATGAGAAAAACTAACGTACAACGATTTATACCTTTGATGCGTGCCTTTCTTTGGCTTACGAAGGTGGTGCGTAGAATCCTAAATGTGATTCATCTACTCGGGACACACAAACCACAGACTAAACTCCACCAACACGTTAGCTAGAATGAGAGGAGTGGAAGAACAACTTTCTTCCTCGGTGGAGAGAGAGAGGGGACAGCTAAAAGGAGGCGACAACTAGGGTTAGGAGAAAATAACCTAGTTTGCATCCTTTTCTCCTCTTATTTATAAGTCTCCCCAAAGCTAACCCTAATCTCATTAGGTATGTTAGCTGAATGGGTCCCTTTAACCATCCATGTGTTTAGTCCATTGGATCAACATGTGTAACCCTTTGTAGGACCGATTGTATTAGTAACGCGCGCAACGGTTGACACGTAGATCGTAATTAGTTTCTAGCTAAACGTTATGACCCCTAATATAATCAAATTAAATTCTTTTCAACTATTGATTCATTGCCACCTTGATTAATGGACATCTCCTTCAAGTGTTGCAAGTGTCGAGTTCTATCAAATGGAACTTAACGTTGCCAGTGCCGAGTTCCATCAATTGAACTCGGTGTTGCAAGTACCGACTTCAATTTGGATTGCAAACTGACAGTGCACCTTATTAGATGTGCGTGAAGATTTTTAAGTACTAGAACTCGGCGAGTTCTTTGAAACTTTTCATTTTGACATCACATGTTGAATTCTCTATACACTAAAGTTCATGACTCGTCGCCACTACGTGTCACTACGGCTGAGCAAATTTCGGTTCGGACCGAACTTGACTGAATTTTTTCTGTCCAGGGATACCGAAAATTCGGTTTTCGGTCCGGTTCGGTTTCGGACCGAAACAAGATTTTGTGGGACCAGACCAGTTTTATTATCAAGATTTTATTAGTGTACAAATAAAAACATTAAAATAACAAGACTGAGTTTTATAGCCTTTTAAGATACAAGGATCAATTATCAAAGGCAGACTTGTGCAATTCAAAAACACAACAGGGTATTGCACGTAATATTCCTAAAGATAATGTTCCCCAAGATGCTAATCGTGTAATACTTTTTCATTGACAACTGATTCTTTTATAAGACAAATTGGAACGACAAGTCATTATCAACTACTAGTTTACAGCCAGATTCTAACCCATATATTCGACAACCTTCCCCAAAAGATTCCAGATCTGGTGGGACCCAGAGATCCCAATGCCAAGTGGAAGTTACAACTTACAACATATGGTAAACTAAAAACCAAAGGAGTTGATTTATGTAAAGCAGCAGACAGAGGTTTGTGATTGTGTCAAAGAAAGGAGAGAAGAGAATATGGAAATCACGAGGTGGAGAATTCTTCCTCTTCTATGTCTTCTCGCCTCTCTTCTCGTATTCTACACCAAAACTTCTTCCAAGGTAAAAATATGATTTGTGTTTTTAAAGAAAAAAATGTCTATAATCTATATTTGTTGAGAATTATAGGAGGTTAATATGTTGGATTCTAACTTTCTGGGTTTGATCCAGTGTTGTTGGTTTTGATGTTTGTCGAAGAAAATACGAAAGTAAATGTCTTTTTGTTCTTCTAAGAATTGGGTGTTTGTCATAAAGTTTTTTTTCTTCTTGTCGTGATGGTAAATGATGTTACTGTTTTTTTGTGTTTTTGTTGTGTTGTAGTCATCGAACACGAGGTGTAGTTTGCTTCCGTATGAGAGCTATTGGATCCGTAGCAAGTGTATTGTCACGCCTGATGGTGTTATTTCAGGATCAGGTATGTTTTGGTGAGGAGGTTCTACTTTTTTATAACTATTTTTGGTTTTCGTTGTTGATTTTTGACTAATCTATGATTTGAGGAGTTAAGGTTCAGAAGTGTCTTTTGAGAAAACCAAGTTTCAAGAATTCTTTTGTTGTTTGTAATGTTCTTGTGAACAAATAGTTTCAACTTAAGAAATTACACCCCTTGGGCAATTCGAGAACATTCATTGCACCTAGATTTTTTAAAACGAAAAGGCTACAGATTCAAAAAAAAATTACCGTTTCCTTTTGGCTAAGTTACGATTTTGTTTCCTCCAAACTATAGCTTGATGAACTCACATTCAAAAGGACTTGTGTCTTATGTATTCCTCCATTTTAGCCGTGAGCATCTCTATTTTGTAAATATAAAACATTGAAAAAGTATTTGATTGTGGCGATTTGGTTATATTTTTCTGCGGTACATCGACAGTGGAGGTGAAAGACGGGATGATTGCATCCATTGTAGAAGGAGATGAAGGAAGTTTGGAGTTTCAAGGACCTGTCATTGACTATGGGGAAGCAGTGTTGATGCCTGGTCTTATAGATGTGTAAGTAACTGATTATCATCAACTTATAATCATGACCTCTAGTAGTAATGTTTATGTTGGTTAACACTTAAAAGAGTTCGAGCAAATATCATTCCCAAAGCATATTTCTAATGATTTATTATAATTTATTCACAAGCAATAACCCGATGAAATTGAAAGCTTGCAACCTTCACTAATTTTTTGAAGGGTCTTGTAGTTAAGAACCATGTTCTGTTCCAGTCCACCATTAACCGTGAATGGCATGCTTTGTTTCAGTCATTCGCATCTTGATGAGCCAGGGAGAACTGAATGGGAGGGATTTGCCTCAGGGACTATGGCTGCCGCTGCTGGTAAACTTACCGTCTTCTATCAAAATAAAGAGACAACAATTAGAACGACATTCTGATGCCTTACTAACAGAAACTCATAGTTTTTAGGAGGTAAATCAGCAAACTTGAGGATATAATTGCTCATATAAACTTCTGCTGGGGTTGTTATGTTCGGCTGTCAATGTTTTAATGTGCTTAAACATGAAGAAATGAACAAACATATGTTTCTTTATGCCACTAGATGTTTGTCAGAACATGCAGTTTGACAATGTGAGAACAATTCTAATTAATTCCATTAACTTGGAAAGAGTTGATTCGTCCCTGATATGAGTTATATAAATTTCTTTATATGTGGATTGAACCAGAAAAAAAGATTCGTCCATGTGAATTAATTTTAACTAAATGGTTGTAGATTTTATTTTTTTGAAATGCGTATGCTTATTTTTTTAACTACTATCATGCAGGTGGTATAACGACGTTGGTAGACATGCCTTTAAATAGTTTTCCATCGACAGTGTCGGAAGAAACACTTCAGCTCAAGGTTTTACAGTTGAATACTTTGATTTTTTTATCGGGTTGAATACTTTGAATTGCTTATCTATTGTTTTTTCGATTACATTTAAGTGTAGTTCCATGGATTGCTTTTTCTTGACACACTATTGATGAATTTGTTAATACGACTTAAACTATGACGAACTCATTTGCACCAAATAAGAGACATACTTATACATTGATTTAGTGTTCTCTCAAGCATCCTCTTATCTATTTTCTGCATTTCAAGATTGGTAAAAGTTCTGAATTAACATTTTCACTTTTGAATTTATGTTAACAGCTTGACGCAGCAAAAGACAAGCTCTATGTCGATGTCGGTACGTTCTAGAATCAGAACAATCTGTTAGAGAAGAACATCTAAATTAGTTATCGTTATGTCTTCCAAGAAAAATTAACTTAATCATGCTTGCAGTATATCCCTATTAGGCTTACTAATGAGTTCGATCTCAACCTGTGTTCCTCAGGTTTTTGGGGTGGTCTTGTACCAGAAAATGCATTCAATAGAAGTGAGCTAGAGAAACTGCTTCATGCAGGTGTTCTTGGTCTCAAGGTTGTGCCCCAGAGAAATCTTTAATTCTTATGTGTTTAATATATTTTAGTGTTATACCCAGGAGAAGTTCAGATGAATTAGTGCTAATCCAAGGGGAATGCAAGATTAAAATTTTATTTGCTGAATTTAGTTCATTTTCTTAATGGTTCCATAACTATAGGTTTAGCATCTAACGTTGCTTGTTACTTCTTGTAGTCCTTTATGTGCCCATCCGGAATAAACGACTTCCCGATGACAAATATAGCGCATATCAAGGTTGGTTTTTAGCAATTCTGGCCGGTCTTCCATTTTTCCATTTTGTTATGATGTTTACCTGTTAATGTAGTAGATTGATTTGATAGTTTTGCTCATTTTGTACTTTTTAAATTGATTTAGTCTGACCTGCACATTTTACTCTCTTCCCTAGATTTTGTATAAGAATACGTTTGCCTTTTTGTTGTCGAGTTAATCATCTAACATGACCTTTTCAATAAGAATACACATAAATGTGTTATTACGTAAATTGTATTTGTACAAGGTACAGAAGTTTGTTGGATAAAATGTTGAGAATTAGCTAAAACAGAAAAAGAGTTGCAACATCGAACAATGAAATGTACTGGAAACAATTCCATTCAAAATTATAGTTTATATTTTATAAGCTAATATCTTCATGTTGGAGAGGCCATAACCTTGCTTTGTGACTTATCGATAATATTCGGTGACTTATAGATGCATATTAGTCTTGTATGTTTTCTCATTTTCACCTGATTTGCTTCTGTTTCCTGAACTTGTGCAGGAAGGGCTTCATGTTTTAGCAAAATACAAGAGACCTTTACTTGTCCATGCTGAGGTTCAGGTGGAATCTGATCCCCATATCGAACTCTATGATGGACTTTCCGATCCTCGTTCTTATAAAACCTACCTCAATACCAGACCACCTTCATGGTAAAGATGTTGTGAAAGTCATGCTTGCGTTTACGTATTACAAATAAGGATATTTTTTTAGTACACGCGATGGCGTTGTTAGTTTTAAAATTGAAGTCACAACATTGAGGGAATTCGGTATTAATATCAATATGCTTCACATGGTTAGTTAGTAATGTTTAATTTCAGTAAGGTCCAAATCATAGATGATGCATAACTCTTGGAAACACAATTTTTATTAAAAGATCCAAAATAAACATCAACGAAATAAGTCAGGAGCGAGATGCCTTAATTCAGTCTAAGCTACACGATCTCTCGTGAAGTAGTTTCGACTTTGTTTCTCTTCGAGTAAGGTTGATAGTTTCTCTTCCTCTTAATTTTTTTGTCTTGATTTTAGTTTCATCTTTGATTATGTCTACTTTCCTTTACCCAAGGGGACTTTGCCATTTTAGCCCGATAACCTTTTACCTTATACTTCTTCTTGTGGAAGTTCATTGTATGTCTCTTTTCATTGTTATGATAGGGAGGAGGCTGCCATTACGAAATTACATGAGGTATCACAAGACACAAAAGCCGGTGGCTACGCGGATGGGGCTCATCTTCACATTGTTCATTTGTCAGATGCTAGACGCTCCCTCAACATCATCAAAGTATATTTCAAAAATACTGCACTTGTACTTGTTTTTTCTTCTTCTTCTTCTGGTTTATCTTTCGAAAAATAAAATGATCACATCATATCATTAATATTTGTTGTAAGAAGTCATCCATATTTTCTCTTTATCCATGTTGTGGGGCTATACTTCAACTCCACAATGTGATAAAAGCTAAACTTTGCAACTAAATTACCAATTACACCTCTTTTAGCTAACCATGCTTATGTAACATCCAACAGTGTTGTGAACTTGTGCTAACAGAAACCAAATTCACATATACTTTACATTCTCTCAAGCATATTTGTCAATAGCTCCAAAGTTATTTCTGATCAAGTAATAAATTGAGATATTACTATTGATGACAATGCATTTGAATGTGTAAGCCTGTAAGGTGACTTTTAAAGGATATGAAAAATTCATAAAAATGTGTTTTTATTGACCGACAAAAATACTTGTGGTCATGTGTACTCACTGCTTCCCTTTCGGACAGGACGCAAAGAAAAATGGTGCTAGCCTGACTGTTGAAACATGCCCGCATTACTTGGCCTTCTCGGCGGAAGAAATTCCTGATGGAGATACACGCTTTAAATGTTCTCCTCCAATACGCGACGAAGCCAACAGGGAAGAACTTTGGCAAGCTGTACTGGTACCTCATCTATTTCTTTATAGGAATTCTAATTTCTTTCCTTTTCAGATATATGTATGTCATGATCGCTTACATATAAATACCTCTGCTAGGCTGGAGATGTTGATTTTCTAAGTTCCGATCATTCACCAAGTGCACCTCAGCTTAAACTCTTCAATGAGGGCAACTTTTTGAATGCATGGGGCGGAATTTCATCCTTGCAGGTGTTATAATTTTTCGTACAAATACTCTTCACCAAATTGATGTGTTTGTTTTTCTTATATAAGATTTTTTCAAGTTGGTTTGCCTGAGCGTTAGTTATTGCAGTTTGTGCTTCCAGTGACATGGTCATACGGGAAAAAGTACGGAGTCACGCTAAATCAAATGGCTAAATGGTGGAGCGAGAGGCCAGCAAAACTTGCGGGTCAGAAATTAAAAGTACGTATTAATATATCACAAACCTGAATGGCTAAACTTTAATATACACGTATAATTGACTATCACCCTTATTTTAACTGTCAGAATGTGTGAGGTAACAAAATTTCTCTGCACTGACACTTTGACGATAATCATCAGGGTTCAATTGCCAGAGGGAATTATGCTGATCTGGTTGTATGGGAACCTGATTTGGAATATGTGCTAGATGACAATATCGACATCTACCACAGACACCCAGTAATGTCTCCTGCAACCCATCTTGGTTATTGTCTAATATTTCCAATATCAGAAATTCTTGAGCAATAACTAGTTTCATATCAGCAGTTCTAAAACATAAACAAACGTAATATATGATTATATGCAGATTGCAAAATTTCAGATTGCACTTTAAACTTCAAAATAAGTTATAAATGATGCGTCCAAACCAATCGATCGACCATGAAGTTGGTCACAACTTTTCTTAATAAGACGACCGACTCTTAATCAACTGAGAAGTTGGTCATGATTTCTCTTAACGAGACGATTGAAAGTTATTGCGTTGTTTGCAGAACATTTCAGCCTACATGGGCACAAGATTATCTGGTAGAGTTTTGTCTACTTTTGTGAGGGGCAATCTTGTATACAATGACAAAAGACATGCACCGGCTGCCTGCGGGATTCCCATCTTGGCCAAATAAACTTGGCTTCCAAAAACATGAACATGTAAACTTATTTTATGCTATACAGCCCTTTTCTCTATTATGTTTATAACTGATGAAAAACATTTTCTTTTGCAGGCTCTAGTCAAACAAACCCTCATAATCGGACTATCAAAACAATGTCCGTCAAAAACAAAAAGCAAGTGAACCTTGTTTATGCGTAGACTTGTACATATTACAGATTGACGTTTGGGTCCTTCTATTGTGATAAGAATTGGTGTATGGAAGTTCTTATTTTTCAGAAATTTAACCTGATGCTTAGTTGAGTCATTGTCATTTGAGATATTAATTGTGAGGAAAAATGCATGGTTAGTTTGTGTACATTTCATTGATAATTGTTAATGTTGAAAGGAATGGCTTGTCTGCCATCGTGTTGTAGAGATCAAAATTTTCATGTTTTTCTGGTTGGAAAATTGAATTTGTAACGCCCCGAAACAACGGAAAATTTAAAACTTTAAACAGATAAAGAATCAACACTGGGGTCGTCACCAAACCACGAGTATATATATATATAATATGGTAAACTGTACAAAACAAGGGGCAAGGATGATTACAACCCAACACAAAAGATACACAACACATGTACAAGGGAAAATCATCCACCTCGAAGAACAAAAGAGACAGGATCTGGTCTGGGTGCTCCTGTCCGCAGTCACCACCTCCTACTGACGCGCACGACCTGACATAAAACATGAATATGCCTGAGTTTCCCGAGAGGAAACCCCGTATGTCAAACCCCAAAAATATGAACATAATATGTGTAATGAAACATGAAATGAAAATGCAGTAAAACATATCCATCTCCTGTGCACACCAGGCACCGCCGGAACACATCGGCCTCGGGTCTCAAGGGTCCTCTCACCCCAACCCCTCAATCACACGTGCACACAAGGCACCCGCTCCTCAGAGCCACAACAACCACGTGCACACACGGCACCCGCTCCTCAGAGCCACAACAACAACCCTCCTCTCAGGCCGGCAATGTCTGTACCGTCGCCCCAAAAAAGGCCGGAGACCCGTTGCCCTCGAGGCGGATCCAACAACACACGGCACAAGCATCCATATGCAAAACAATGCCCAAACGATCGAACAGAAGAACCCACACGGTCGACCGAACACCACAACTATTCCTCAGAAAAACCGAAATAACGTCCAACCGGTCGACCGACTCTCAAATCACGGTCGACCGAAATCCAACAGGGAAAATCCTCTCTTGCTCAAAAAGCACCAACGGTCGAACGACCCTCAGATCACGGTCGACCGAAAACACCCAGTAGAAAACCCCAACAAAACCATACTTCGCGGTCGACCGAAGCCAAACTCCCGGTCGACCGGCCAATAAGTTAACTTAAGCGTCGGTCGAACGAAGTCAACGAGCGGTCGACCGTTTAGATGGTCAACGCCCCCAACCGACCTACAACAGTGCTTTCGGTCGACCGACAAAAGGGGACCCGTTCGACCGAAAACACTCAGAGCCTTAAACCCCTGGTAAAACGCACCACCGGTCGACCACTCGAAGATTATCGTTCGACCGGTGCAAGGGTTTTCGCCCGATTTACACTACGACCGGTCGACCGCGCCATCCCGCTGGTCGACCGTTGCAGAGCAGAAAAGCTGCTGCAAGGTTCTCGACAAGCCTTCTGGCCTACCGTCGGCCACACCAACCCTCACAAAGGCTAAAAGGAGGATTACACTAAATCTTGACATACCTTAAGGCTTGAAGAAGCCTTTGAAGAATCCCGGCGAGCGCTTCCTCGCAAATCTCTTCTCCACCGACGAACTCCTCGAATGCGATCACCTCAACTCCGGCGATCACCTGAGCTCCTCCGCGTGCCGTCGATCTCACCTCACGGCCTTCCCCAAGCTGGATCAGAAAAGGGTCGAGAGAGGGAGACGTGAGAGAGAAACGAGTGAGAGTGTGAGAGACAAGTGAGAGAGAGAGAGAAGAGTTATCCAACCTTTTATACATCTCCTCCTTCATTCTCCACCATCCACCACCTCAACTCCCAATCAATCTCAGCCCTCCATCTCCACCTCCTCTAATCCTCCACCTAAAACACAATCAACCCATTAATCAAGGGTTAGGATGTAACAGAATTATTCTCTAGTTGTCTGCCATAGTCTAGCTAGCGATGAGTTGCTTTAACGTAATCTCCAATCAGAAATTCTCTAAATTATGTAGAAGGAGATGGTGCTTGGTGGATTAGCAAGCAAAGATGAGGTAGCACCTTATTCTCAATTGCTCGTTAATCAAATGTGATCTTTATTAGAAATTCAGGCCACACAATGTTGGTCTCAAAGATGTACACTTGGACCCAAGCAAATAAATACCCAAATCCGAACAATTGAAGTGTGTGGCTAACTAGACCCGATAATTTGTCACGAAATACGATAACACAATACGAAAAATTTGTGTTTGAGTTTACTGATTTCGTATTTCATATCGTGTTCGTGTCGTGTTGGCAGTACATAAAACAAATTTCGTATCATTTTCATGTCTCACTTATCGGGTACCTGAAAGTACACGACATACATATTACCCAATTACCTGGTCACATATTACCCGACTACCCAATTACCCAAGTATTCAATTACCCAAATACCAAACTATCCAATTACTCAAATATCCAATTAACAATTATCCACAAAGACACAAAGTAACTGTTCTTTTTTGGTAGATTGCATTCAGCAACAAAGACGCTCGTAGCACCATGGGTTGAGAAGTTGCGATTAGAATAGTGTATTGTTTGGTTGTTCCTGCTATTCGTAAGACTAATATATTCTACTTTTATACTATAATAGTCTTTTCTCTTAAGTGACAAACTAAACTTGTACGGGACCTTGTTGGATAATGATGATTGGATCATTGGATGCCTACATGTCATGATTTTGGAGCTCAAATGATAGTTAACTTTACAAGTGTATGTTTTATTTTATAGATTTGACGATTGTGTTTTAATTATTAGGTATTCAAACTTTGAAATGAAGTATTTTTTAGGGAAATTGTGCATCTCAGGTACAATCGTGTATTGGTTTCGTGTAACTTCGTGTATAAACATATATCACGCATGTCGTGTCGTTAGTACACGATATGTACACTAAAAAAATTCGTGTACAAACCGTGTTTTTTTCGTGTAGACAAGATTAAAATTGTCGTTTTCGTGTTCCAAAAAATGTCATAAAATATAACCACGTCGTGTTACGTGTCCTCCAAAACCGTACAATACACACGAAATTACACGACACGAAAGTACACGATTGTCAGTCTAGACCTAACTACGATGAAATTAATCAACAATATAATAATAATATGATTCCCACTAATTTTGGTCCTTTTAAATTAATCTTAGTCATTCATTGATTAACTTTTTTGATCATTTAAATTGAACTTGGTCGTCTGTTAAAACCTCACTAATGTTTGATCCATCAAATTAATCTCAGTCGTGTATTCAGACCTCTCTAATTTTTGGTCCCTCTCATTCATTGATTAAAAATGATTTTTTACTTTTTAATAATTAACCCATCGACCCGTGATCAATCCATGAACCCCATGATTTTACATTGGCAAAATTAAAAAATCACAATTCAATCGAAAAAAGAAATTTGAATTTTAATATTAAATAATACAAGACCAAGAAAACAACACAACTCCCACTAACCTTCTTGTAGACACAAGATTCTTCTTCATTTTTGAGGAAACCAAACATTTTGATGACCTCATTGAAACAAAGATTCCAGCTCTGTGATGCTGGCTTTGGTCCATAAATGGACTTCTGAAGCTTACATATTTTCCCAGCATTCATGAAGTCCATAAAACCCTCAGGTTGTGTCAGATACACATCCTCTTCTAAAACCCCATTTAGGAAGCTGATTTTGACATCCATTTGCCAAAAATCATAATCATAATGAGCGGCAATTGCTAAGAGTATCCGAATGGATGACGACATAAGAAAATGTTCATCATAGTCTATACCACGAACCTGTCGGTAACCTTTTGCTACCAACCTAGCTTTGAAAATGCTCACGTTTCCATCCTTGTCTGTTTTCAATTTGAAAATTCATTTGCATCCTATGTGTTTTACCCCATCTGGCAAATCAACCAAGTTCCAAACTTGATTTTCAGACATGGATTCCTTTTTCCGATTTCATGGCTCCAAGCCATTTTTTGGAATCTGGACCCATCATAGCTTCTTTGTAGCTGTTAGACTCCTAACTTTTCAAAAGTAGGATCTCACATCTCTCGGTCAAAAGAAAATCAACATACCTCTTGAGCCGAGATCGTGACTTATCATATCTACGTAGGACTGGAGCAACAGTGGAAGTGTTCACAACGGTTTGTGAATCTTTGCACGAATTTGATTCGAGTGAGACAATAATAGAGTCGTGTGGTGAATGGAAAACTTCAGAGACATTATCTGTTACCATTGTTAGGGTTTCAGAGTCATGTACCTCTATCTTCGGCACAGGTACTCCCACCTCTATTGAGGTGTCATACACAGATGTTGCCTCTGGCGTGGGTTGAACCACATCCATTTGTTGCTCTTCTAGAATTTCTTTGAGAACTACATTACTCTCACTTGTCTGTTTGGAAAGAAATTCTCTTTCGAAAAAGACACCATCACGAGCAACAAACACTTTGTTCTCTGATTGGTTATAGAAGTAATAGTCCTTAGTTTCATTTGGATAACCCACAAAGAAATATTTGCTTGACTTACGTGCAAGCTTATCAGAGGGTAAACATTTTACATAAGCTTCACATCCCCAAACTTTCATAAAAGACAACTTTGGAACTTTTCCAGTCTATATCTCACATGGAGTCTTTTCCACAACTTTTGATGAAATTCTATTTAGTGTAAAAGCAGTTGTTTCAAGAGCATATCCGCAGAAGGATACTGGAAGACTGACAAAACTCATCATAGATCGAACCATCTTTAACAATGTTCAATTTCTCCTTTTGGACACACTATTCCATTGCGGTGTTTCTTGTGGAGTTAGTTGTGAAACGATTCCACAACTCCTAAGATGATCATCAAATTCTTGACTCAAATACTCGCCACCACGATCTGATCGTAATGACTTGATTTTCCTGTCAAGTTGGTTTTCTACTTCATTTTGAAATGGTTTGAACTTTTCAAATGATTCAGATTTACGTCTCATGAAGTATACGTAACCGTATCTACTTAAATCATCAGTAAATGTGATGAAGTAATTGAAACTTCCTCTAGACATGGAACTCATTGGACCACACACATCTGTATGTATGAGTCTCAATAGTTCACTTGCTCTCTCACCCTTTCCAGTAAAGGGTGCCTTTGTCATTTTTCCATCAAACAAGATTCACATGTATCGTATGATTCTAAGTCAAACGATGTTAGAAGTCCATTCTTTTGGAGCTTTTGCATGCGTCTCAGGTTTATGTAACCAAGAGGTAAGTGGGATTCGTTTGATTTTTCCCTTTTGGTGTTTATGTTAAAGATATGACAATCTAATTAAAGTAAATAGAGGTCATTAATAAATTTAGCACTGGCATACAACATGTCATCTTTATAAATAGAAAAACATTGATTCTTTATTATAAATGAATAACCTTCAATATCCAATACTGAAGATGAACTAAGCCTGAGGGAAACACAAAACATAAGATCTTACAGCTAGTGCAACAACTCTTGCCCCATTTCCAACTCGTAGGTTAACTTCCCGTTTTGCTAAGTTCCGAATTCCTCTTAGTCCCTGCACATTGGAAACAATGTGGGATCCATATTCGGTATCAAATACCCATGAAGACGAATTTGCTAAATTAACATCAATAACAAGGGTACCTGAAGAAGAAGCTAATGCGTCATTCTTCTTGTCCTCCTTATTTTCTGACCTGAGAACAATTATCAGATTCTTTTCCCTTTCAAAGATATTATTTCCATTCAGTTATCCTTCTCAAGGATATATAGAACGATGATTGAAAGCGGTATTACTATTTTCGGCCATTAATCTACATTTGAAAGAAATTTGCAAGTCTATTACTTTTGTCATAAATAGCTCAAAACATTTAAACAATTTAATTAGTTAAGCTAAAACACACTACTCAATTTATAATTTGTCCCTTATTGAACTAGGTGATGAAGGCAAGTAAACTCCTTTACTAGTTATAACTTTTATAACTCTTGGTTGGTAGGTAACACCTTATGTTAAAATTCTCACTCCTTTGCCTCAAAATCCAAAAATCTTTTGATGATTTTGTTGAGATCAACCAAATTAAACATGTAAAACCCTTCTTTGAATTTACCCGTACTATCCCAAGAGAAAAGGTGACGCCTTGCTTTGGCATAATCCATCACCGATTTTCGAGGGCTTTGCAGGCGTCAATTTGGAAAGACATGTAAACTCAATTTTCTTTTAGGGACTTATGTTTATTATGTTTGTTTATAATGTGAACTCATAACATAAACGTCCAACATACATAAACATAAACATGTACAAAACATGCAAAATAAGTCGTGACCCTAGTATGACCCCTACTCCTAAAAGACTAATCTTCATAGGAACACCGTCTTGAACGCCTTGGATCTACATTCTTGATTTTTTCAATCGAGCTCACAAGTCTAAAAAAATATATTCCTAATTACTATTACAATAATACACCATGATAGGCAGATCGTATAAAATAAATAAAATAATAAATTGGGATTTACAAAATAATGTGCAACGATATGGAGATCGTATACTGGGCCATACTAGTCATCTCACAAAACCATACATTCATAACATCACATATTATAAACATACATCATGCATTCATAATAACATCACATATCACACATATTATTACTCATCCATGCATAATATCATCCATGCATAATATCATATATTTACAACTAAGTGAATGCAAAATATTTTTAAACAAATCAATAAATCTTATTTAAACTAATCAAATCAGCCATTTAAATTAGTCAATCAACCTTTTGTGTTTTAATTAAATAAATCAAAACATGCATATTACTATAAATCAAAGTAATCAAGGTTGCATCATATATGATAAATCTAATTTATCAAGCATATATGTTTAAATTACCATAAACATGCATATTGCCATAAATCAAAGTAATCAAGGTTGCATCATATGTGGTCAATCTAATTTGTCAAGCATATATGTTTAAACTACCATAAACACATATATTACCACAAATTAAAGAAATCAAGGTTGCAATATATGGTAAATCTAATTTATCAAGCATAAATGTTTAAATTACCATAAACATGCATATTACCATAAATCAAAGTAATCAAGGTTGCATCATATATGATAAATCTAATTATCAAGCATAAATGTTTAAATTACCATAAACATGCATATTACGTTAAAATTTATTGAGCTCCAAGCCCAATCCAAAAATTGGAAATAAAATTCATAACTCCCACTCAAAATCATACATGATCTAATCACATATTAACTCTAAAATCATGTATGTACTTAAAACAACAATTGTTCATAATATGCATGAACATTTAAACAACTTTTGTTCAAATTTTAAGGTCCTATAAAATCTAATTTTTTATAATATCAATTTATCAACATGTTAATCAACATTATCATATTGAAAATATGGGACGGAAATTACGGCTTGAAAAAATGAGTGATAATCATGCAATAATTAATCATGAACAATCTAGAAATGCATGTCATGGTTCTAGATCTATGATTTAAAATTACAAAATGAATATTTCTTTCATGCAACTTAGTCTGATTATGAATCAATATATTCATAACTCCAAATAATAGAAAAACAACGCATCAAAGCAAGTTTTTTAATCACATGAACGTTTAAGAATGAAAAAAACATTTTTTCCTTTTCGGTAATGTTTAAAACCCTTTATCAAAACGAACGCATCAAACAAAAAAAACTATTAATTTTTCTTTTCTTCGGTCTAACCATTAAAACCACATGCACGAGGCTCTGGTGCCACTGCTGGGTTACGATGAAACGCATCAGAAAAATAACATAGAAACAATTTCTAAATTCATCAACCACCAAAGATCCATGCACATGATTATAATGAGGAAAACTAATGTACAACAATTTATACCTTTGATGCGTGGCTTTTTTTTGCTCACGGAGGAGGTGCGGAGAATTCCAAGTGTGATTCCTTTACTCGGGACACACGAACCACAAACTCCACCAACACGTTAGCTAGAACGAGAGGAGTGGAAGAACAACTTTCTTTCTTGGTGGAAAGAGAGGGGACGACTAAAAGGGGTGGCGGCTACCGTTTGGAGGAATAAACTTGGTTTGCATCATTTTCTCCTCTTATTTATAAGTCTCTCCAAAGCTAACCCGAATCTCATTAGGTAAGTTAGCTTAATGAGTCACTTTAGTCATCCATGTGTTTAGTCCATTAGATCAATGTGTGTAACCCTTTGTAGGACTCCATTATATTAGTAACCCGCACAACAATTGACACTTAGATCGTAATTGGTTTCTAGTTAAACGTTACGACTCCTAATACAATCGGATTAATTATCTTTTTAACTATTTATTCATTGTCATCTTGATAAAGAACATGTCCTTCAATGATTGTATATTTTCGGCTCAATGACTTTATAAGTAGTTTACAGTATTTAACTTGTCTTACAAGTTTTATTGATCTATTCAATAATTGATTTGTTGATAGAAGCACTATAATGACGAGGCGAATCTCGTGAATCAATCGCTCCAACCCCATATTTTAGGCATGTGACCTGACTATAGTCAAGTGTCTCAAAGCGATCCATTTCATGAATTTTTGCATAGGGTCTGATGAATTTTTCAAAAGTCAACCTCACCATAAGCTAATTTATTTGAGAGTAACTATCACATGAGTTTAATACTCATCTTTTGTTTGTTACGGTCATGATTTGCTTTGAAGAAGGCATCACACAAGATTCATGCTAGCTAGTTTTAACTATGGAAAAGAGGTTGGTTTAAGTCCCCAGGGTCATGCCTGTATAGATTGGGAGCTTCTTGTGATATCACAGATTTTTTGCACCATGTTGATGTGATTTTTTTCTCTCTCTTATACACTAGAGAATTCATATATATATATATATATATATATATATATATATATATATATATATATATCAAAATGAATGTCATTGCAAAAAACAATTGACTAGACTAACATTGTAATGACCCTAACTTAGCTTAGGGATTAATTGGCATTTAGGTGGCTAATGGTGGAGGTTTGCATGGGAAAGGAGGAGTGTTGGTGATGTGATGGGAAGGCATGGGGTGAACAGTGGATGGCATGGTGTTAGGGTGTAGGTGATGGTGGGGAGTGATGGGTTGTTGCTTGGAGAAAACCACACCCATCTCTCTCTCTCTCACGTTTTCTTCTCCTCTCTTTTCCTTCCTTCTTCCTTTCTTCATTTCCTCCTCTCCACCCATTCCTTCCTCTTCCTTGGTGGCTGCTGAGTTGGTGGAGAAGGTGCGCGTGAAGCAAGAAGTGCTGGGCGTGGTGCGGTGCGAGGAGGACGTGAGTGAAGTTGCTGTCGGAGGCGTGGTCGTGTGAGCTCCGGAGTTCTCCGTCGAAGTCGTCGTTCTTGCGAAGAGGTATGCCAAGTTCTTGCATTAGAGGCCTTAGTGATCACCCACGTTGGGGTGATGTTTTGGTGGGTCACGGGAGGTCGGAGACCTCGCCGGCGACGTGTCTGGGCGTCAAAACCTCGGCTGGCGCGAGGTTGAAGACGTCTGTCGGTCGACCGGGTCCCTTGGACGGTCGACCGAACGTAGTGTTTTTAGTCTGCCTGGCGTGTTTCGGTCGACCGTGTCCTTGTGTTCGGTCGACCGTAACTTTAGTGTACCGGTAGGATATTCGTTTTCGGTCGACCGTTTGATGACATAGAGAATAATAGGTTGACCCTGTAAGTTTTCGGTCGACCGAGACCCCTGAGTCGGTCGATCGATAGATTTGATTTTAGCGTTGACCAGACTCTGGATTTTGACCTCGTTCGGTCGACCGGTTTTAGACCTTCGGTAGACCGTTGGGATTTATGTGTTGCGCAAATAGTTCGACCGTGACAGACGCCTCGGTCGACCGATTCTCTTGTGGAAGCGGTCGACCGAGTTGTCACTTTCGGTCGACCGATTTCCTTGTGGAAGCGGTCGACCGGTTGTCACTTCGGTTGACCGAATTCCCTTGAGGAAAACGGTCGACCGTGTCTCTTTCGGTCGACCGTTTTGCACAGGACAAGATTCCTGGTTCCGCTTAGGATGCCAACTCTGTCCACGGAAACTCGTGTCCTCGCCTTGTGCGTGAGCCAGGAGGTGACGGTGGGCGCGTTACACGTGCCGCCCAGGGACCGCCGTGTGGAAGAGTGTGGGTGTCCGGAACGCGTCACCTCCATGAATGGACCGTGACTATATCTGGTGGATCGTTTGACTCGCGTTAGAGTAGCGGCCTGAGGGATTACGGATCCCATTGCTTCAGCAACACGCAACTGCCGACGGGTGCAGTGACTACCGGCCGATGGCTACGGAGGCACAGAGACTACCGGCCAGGATTGGCGACGGAGGTCCAGAGAGGTACCGGCCTATTGACGGCGACGGAGGTCGCGACCCTGCTCGTTGGAGCCGGAGTTGGTGTTGCACGTGGAGCTCGTTGACCCTGCGGACTTCGGTTCGGATCTGTCGATTGTCTGGCCTTGTGTGGCGGATATGTTCGACTGGCCTTGATGGCAGTTATTGCACGTGCCGTGCGGCCTGTGTGGCGGCGGTAGGGCCCCTGTGCGGTCTGTGTGGCGGCAGGGAGGATCGCGCGTAGCCTATGTGATTGCGGCGATGGACTGTCGACGATGTGTTCCGGCAGGTAGCTCGATTGGGCACCTATCGAGTGATATCCCGTGCGGTCTGTGTGGCGCCGGTTGATGGACTGACCTGAGCGACGGCTCCGTTGGTGTGGTGGTGGTGGACCACGATGTATTCAGATCTGATTTCTACCTTGCGCGGAAGTGCGAACGCATCCTCACCGATCCCTTGGCTTGTGTAGTCGTGTGTGGGGATGTGTTGCGTATTGTCCGTTAGACCGTATGTGCCTACGGTAGGTCACTACGGAGACCCGATGTTTGGACCGTGCGGCCTGTGTGGCGGCTGTGAGGTTGGACCGTGTGGCCTGTGTGGTACCGGTGTTTGTGGACCGTGCGGCCTGTGTGGCGACGGCGATGTTGCGGACCGTGAGGCCTGTGTGGCAGCGGTGGCGATTGTAGACCGCGGGGCCTGTGTGGCAGCGGAAACGATCGCGGGACGGATGTCCGGTTTGGCCCTTGGTGGCGTTGTTGTTTTACTGCTTTGTATTCCATGCCATGCTATACTACTATGTTAGGGCATATAGGTGAGCTTGTCATACGGGATTTCCTTATGGAAACTCAGGCATTGTTGTTATGATTATTTTCAGGACCGCGTTAGGTTCCGGCGGGTGGTGACCGAGGGAGATTGCACTTTTGGACTGGATCCTGTCGTCTGCCTACTTTTAGGTTGTCGTGATTACATGTACCTTGTGTTTCGTGTTGTAATGTAATCACTCTTTTGACAAACTCGTATTGTATTATGGTGCACCAGACTTATTTATGTATTTCTTTCAGTAATGTCCCCACTCTTGATGGTTGTGTCCACGTGTTTCTCTTAATTTAAAAAGTTTAAATTTTCCGCTGTTCGGGGACGTTACAAACATAACCTTACATCAGTTTCATGTGTACAGTAACGATCAATCACCGCTCGTCTTGAACATTATTCGTAGTTATGCAATTTGAACCAATGCAACCTACTCTTTGGAAAACTTGTAAACAAAAACTGAAAAACATAACAATGCGTGAGTCTTGAGGGATCCCATATGTAAAAACAAATACCCAGCTAAGACTTTAGTTGGCTTGCAATAAATAACATGTGACATCAAATACAATTAAAATCTTAACGATAAAATAATAATAATTTTTCTTAATAAGATGCATATTCATATTTGATCTTAACAAACAAAATATTGCAATTTAATAACTCATGCTATACAATAACTTTTAGATCTACCAAATTATATTTTCCAATCATTTCCACTTATCAATCCCATACTTACGCGATCACCTTACCGCAGACATTGTGGTCTTTGGTCAACTCGAGCCGCCTTAACGCCCCTTGGATTCACTTTTTCGTTCATTCCAACTTATTCTCAATTTTCATGAAGACCTCTTACGGAGGCACAGAGACCACTTTTCATGAAGACCTCTACGTGTATCATTACAATCATCAATAAGAGTATAAAACATCAGATGTTAGTCGCGTGAACCCACAATCTTGTCAGCCGTTTGCCTCGAAGAGCCAATAATTGTCTGAAGAGCCAACAAAACCACAATTATTCAATTATCTTTCAATTAACCATTTTTCCTTTCGAAAAGAATAAAGCTAATTTTAAAACCATTTCAATCACAAGTCAGAACTTTGACCTTAGATGTTGTCAACAATCGAACACAATTCAATTAAACAAGGCCAACATGAAAATATCATTACCTCTGCTGGTTACGATTTCCATCTTACGAGTACTACTCGACCGTTAGAATAAAATAAGATTAGTGGTCATGACATCGATACATGTTGATTTTGAGACGTGCGAGACAAAGATTTGATTATTTGTGTACAGAGAAAATGTGTATATATATTACAATATAAAATATGTCCGTTAGTGGTCTTTCCTTGTATGCTTGGAGTGGGGGTCCCAACGGTGTTTTCTTGTATGCTTGATCGGGTTTGCTGATTTAGTGGGAGTGATTCTGTAACGTACCCGAAAACAGCGGAAAACTTAAACAATAATAAAGACCGTCAACGGTCAACACTGGGCACGTCACGGGAAACAAACCAACATATATAATATAAATATGATCCACGTGGAAGTCAAATATACAAACTGACTGTGATTACGACAAAAGCTATACAATATGTAATCACCTCAAAAGAAAGAGACTGACAACTACAGGATCTGATCTCGGGGGCACCGTCCTCGGTCACCACCTCAAACTCTAACCCTGCTCACTACCTGAAATGCAAACAACAAACATGCCTGAGTTCCCTGCAGAAACCCCGTATACCAAACCTCCTAAAATATAAAAAGGAATTAAAGACAATGCAATGCTATGCACATGATCATCCGCCTCGGGCCCACAATAATGCCCTCACCGCCTCCGCGGCACTGAACCACTCCTGCCACTAGGGTCAAGTCAGTCCACCGCTGCCTCACAAGGGTCAGTCGACACCACTGCTCCCCAAAAAGTGCAGGAAGGAACCCCCGGTACACGCCGCACCCAAGGAGCGAGTCAGCCCGCCGAATACACAACTCGGGTCAGACGACAGCCACTGCTCCCCCAAGAGTCGCCTAGCGCGCACCCTGCCGGAACATCCTCGGCCTACCGCTAAACCCTCGCAAACAGCCCAAGGTTTACGGTACACATCCCTCACACCCCGCTCGGTAAGAGAGGAAAAAGTACAACAATAATACGCCTTCGTCGAAGGTGAAATCCGTAGCTCTCAAAGCCGGTAATCAACCGTCGCCTCGGAGCCGGTAGTCGACCTGACATCGACGGATCGCGTGTGGATAAATCCACCAACCTGCGGCAGATCGGTCGACCGCTAAAAGCACACCGGTCGACCGGTCCCCCACACAGTACATAGTACTGTACAAACAAGTCTACCGGTCGAACCACGCCAACCGAATTACCGACCAATCGGTCGAACAAAAGTCATCTAGCGGTCGACCGTTTGGAAGGTCTACGCTATACAATTTTATATAATATATATATCCGACCGGTCGAACCAAGGGGTCGTTCGACCGATAACAGGGATTTCAATATTTTGCCCAAGTCTCGTTCGGTCGACCGGAACTGAAATACAGTTCGACCGAAACAACACAAGCACTCTACCGCTTAATTAAATGCTCAGTCGGTCGACCGAGAGTTAAAGAGCGGTCGACCGTTTTGATGGTCAAAGCTCCCAACCGACTAAGCATCAAATGGATCGGTCGAACAAGGTTAAGGACGTTCGACCGTTTAATAAGTCAAAATCCCCAACCGACCCATTCTCATTGTTATTCGGTCAACCGGCTAAGTGGTCCCGTTCGACCGATAACAGCAACACCCCTTTTTCCCGCACAAATCTGGCATAACGGTCGACCGTCCTGAGACATCGTTCGACCGTTCGCGGGTAAACATCAATATAATAATAGGATCGGTCGACTGCCCACAGGCACCGGTCGACCGATCGTCGTCTTCAACCTCTGAATTGGTTGAATTCCGACGGGGAATTCGACACCAACGTCGATCCCCAACACTCACAAGGCTTATGTGAGTTATAATGAAGATTTGGCATACTTTTTTGACGGTTGTAGATGTCTCCCAAGCTTTGGCTACTTCCCCCTAACACTTCACCTTCTTCTCCTCTTCTTCTTCTCTCCTTCTTCTTACTGCCTCTTTCTCTTCTCCGAGAATCTCAATCACTCTCTGATAAAAGTAGAAATGAGGGAGAAAACGTTTGCAATTTATCTAACACCCCTATTTATACTAAAAACCTAATCTTATCTCACCTCCCCATCCTCCAATCACCATTCACCTAAACCTTTCCAATTATAACCAGCCAACACTCTCTCTCTCCTCTCAACACCTCATGCTACACTATTCCGGATTAGATTAGGGTAATTAGGTTTAGGTTTAGTTAATTAAGATGTTTAGTTTAGGTTATTACAATCTACCCTCCTTAAAAGAATTTCGTCCGCGAAATTCGAAACAACTGACTTACCGGAATAACTCTGGATACTGCCTCCTGACATCCTCCTCAATCTCCCAGGTAGCCTCTCTGTCAGTGTGATGCTGCCACCTGACCTTCACCATAGGAATCGCCCTCCTCCTGAGCTGGTGTACCATCTGATCCACAATCTCAACTGGTCTCTCATCTAATGACAAATCCTGCTGGATCTCCGGTACTGATATCTCTATCACATGAGCTGGATCGGCCACGTACTTCCTCAACATAGAAACATGGAAGACGTTGTGAAGTCCTGCAAACTGTGGCGGTAAAGCAATCCTATACGCCACCTCACCAACCCGATCCAATATCTCAAACGGTCCGACATATCTCGGACTCAACTTCCCCTTCTTCCCGAATCTCATCACCCCTCTGGAAGGCGAGATCTTCAGGAAGACATGATCTCCAACCTCAAAAGTCAGCTCACGCCTCCGCGTATCAGCATAACTCTTCTGCCTGCTCTGCGCTGTAGCTAGTCGTCTCCGAATCACGTCGACCTTCTCTGAATACAACTGGATAATGTCAGGTCCAACTAGCTGTCTCTCGCCCACATCACTCCAGCATACCGGCGATCTACACGGTCTCCCGTATAATGCCTCATAGGGTGCCATTCCAATACTCGAGTGGTAGCTGTTGTTGTAGGCGAACTCGATCAACGGCAAATGCTCATCCCAATGCCCGGCCCAGTCAAGTGTACACGCTCTCAGTATGTCCTCCAATGTCTGTATCGTCCGCTCTGACTGGCCATCTGTCTGTGGGTGGAAAGCTGTGCTAAACTTCAGACGTGTCCCCAGTGCTCTGTGTAGACTCTCCGAAAATCTCGAAGTGAATCTGGGATCTCTGTCTGAAATGATACTGACCGGCACGCCATGAAGTCTGACAATCTCCTCAATATATAACTTAGCTAGACCCTCCAGAGCAAGAGTGGTCTTAATAGCTAAGAAATGCGCCGACTTGGTCAGTCGATCGACTATAACCCAAATCGCATCGTGGAATCTCCGTGTCTTCGGTAGCCCCGTAACAAAATCCATCGTCACGTGCTCCCACTTCCACTCGGGCAACTCAATCCTCTGCATCTGCCCTGCTGGTCTCTGGTGCTCGATCTTCACCTGCTGACAGACCAAACACCTCGACACAAAGTCTGCAACGTCCTTCTTCATACCTCGCCACCAGAAGTTCCGCTGCAGATCTTTGTACATCTTGGTGCTCCCTGGATGAATGGAATATCTCGATCTGTGTGCCTCCTCCATGATATCATGTCTCAGGTCCTCTGTCTTCGGCACCCAGATACGGTCTCTGAATCTCAGACCTCCGTCCACTCCAACTCTGAAGTCTGACCCATCTCTGGCAGCTAACTGTAACAAACTGCTCAACTCCTCATCTGTAGTCTGAGCACGAATCACTGCTGATACTGTCTGAGGCTCTACTCTCAATCCGGCAATCACTGCGCCCTCAGAGCTATCAGCAAATGGCCTCCACTCTGCCAAGGACTCTAGCAGTCTCCACTCCTGAATGCATAGGCCTGCTACTGATACCTCCACCTTCCGGCTCAAAGCGTCTGCAACTGTGTTCGCCTTCCCCGGATGGTAAGAGATAGTGAAGTCATAGTCCTTAATGAACTCAAGCCATCTGCGCTGCCTCATGTTCAGCTCCTTCTGCGAGAACAGGTACTTCAGACTCTGATGATCTGTAAACACCTCGAACTGCTCGCCATAAAGATAGTGTCTCCAGGTCTTCAGTGCGTGAACCACTGCTGCTAACTCCAAATCATGTGTCGGGTAATTCCTCTCATGGATCTTCAGCTGTCTGGATGCGTACGCGATCACCCTCCCGTGCTGCATAAGTACACATCCTAAGCCAATACCTGAAGCGTCGCTATAAATCACGAATCCACCCGTGCCACTCGGCAATGATAAAACTGGTGCTGTGGTCAACAGTCTCTTCAGCTCCTGAAAGCTGTCCTCGCACTTCTGCGACCAAACAAAAGTGACTCCCTTCTGCGTCAGAGCTGTCAGTGGTGCTGCCAATCTCGAGAAGTCTTTGATGAAGCGACGGTAATAACCCGCCAGTCCAACAAAGCTCCTAATCTCCGTCACGCTCGTAGGGGTCCTCCACTGTGTCACCGCCTCTACCTTCGCCGGATCCACTGATATCCCCTCTGCCGATACAAGGTGTCCGAGGAATGCCACTCTGTCCAACCAAAACTCGCACTTTGAGAACTTAGCATATAACTGCTGAGCCCTCAAGATGCTGAGTACAATCCTCAGATGCTCTCTGTGCTGCTCCACATCTGGTGAATAGATCAAGATGTCATCCACGAAGACAATCACAAATATATCAATGTACTGCCTGAATGTCCGGTGCATCAGATCCATGAACGCTGCCGGAGCATTCGTCAATCCAAATGGCATCACCAAGAACTCATAGTGTCCATATCTCGTCCTGAAGGCTGTCTTCTGGATGTCCTCATCTCGGATCCTCAACTGGTGATATCCTGAACGCAGGTCAATCTTCGAGAAAACCTTCGCTGACTGCAGCTGGTCAAAGAGATCCTCGATCCTAGGTAAGGGATACCTATTCTTCACCGTCACCTGGTTCAGCATCCTGTAGTCTATGCACATCCTCAAGGATCCGTCCTTCTTCTTCACAAACAAAACTGGTGCACCCCAAGGCGAGACGCTCGGTCTGATAAATCCAGAGTCCATCAACTCCTGCAACTGCTTCTTCAACTCTGTCAACTCAGCAGGTGCCATCCGGTATGGAGCCTTCGACTGTGGTGTAGTGTCGGCTACCAACTCAATGCCGAACTCCAACTCCCGGTGTGGTGGTAAACCTGGAATCTCCGCTGGAAAAACATCCGCGAACTCCTGCACCAACTCAATGTCCTCTAGCCTCTGGGACTCTGCCTCCGCAACCACAAGCGTCGCCAGAAATGCTGCACATCCCTGCTGTAACAGTCTCTGAGCTCTCACAGCAGATACAATAATGCGACCTCCTCTGCTTCTGATCCCTCTAATCAGAATATCAGGCAAACCCTTCCTCGGGATCAAAATCTTCTTCTCACGGCACAAGACTCGAACATCATATTGGGACAGCCAATCCATCCCAAGTATGACATCAAAGTCCTCCATCGGTAGCAAGACCAGGTCTGCCGGAAACTCCTGATCTCCCGAAACAACCGTGGCGCCGGGGACAAATCTCCCCACAGTGCCCACCAGACCCAGGGGTGTGCTGACCTCCAAAGTGGCAGTCAACATCGCAAGGGTACAACCCAACACTCCCGCAAATCGCTCTGAGATGAACGAGTGTGTCGCGCCACAATCAAATAACACCCTAGCTACTGAACCTGCGACAAGAAGTGTACCTTCCACGACAGCGCCTCCATCCCGAGCCTCCTCTGCCTGGATGGTGAAAACTCTGCCAGTGCGCTGCCCCTGCTGTGGTCGGAAAGGTGGTCTACCTCCGCCTCCTCCTCTGCCTGGTGCGGGTAAACCCGGTGGTCTGCTCGGCCCAGCTCCTCGGCTCGGACAGCTCCTGATAAAGTGACCCAGCTGGCCACACCCATGACATGCTCCGGGGGTGAAGCACGGCCCGGAGTGAAACCTCCCACAAGTACCACAAGGCTCTGGTCGTGGTACTGCAACTCCTGTTCCCTCGTATCGGGGCCTCTTGCCCGGATTCCCTCCAGTCTGACCTCCTGGCCTCCCAGAGAACCTACCTGATGGCCTCCTCTCATCCTGGTAGTTCTCCCTGTAGTCACGATCAAGAACAGAGGCACTCTTCACTGCATCGGCCAACGTGCTCGGCATGCGTGTCAGCACCTTCGTCCTCAACTGCTTCCGGAGCCCCCGGACGAACTTCCCAGCCCTCTGCTCCTGAGTAACATACATCTCGGGACAGTAACGCTCAAGGGCGTTGAACTTCCCGATGTAGCCTGCTAGGGTCATGTCTCCCTGCTGAAGACTCAGAAACTCCTCCCTCTTCTGATCCTGGACATGCTGCGGAAAATACTGCTCGTTGAACTCGCCAACGAACTCCTCCCAGGCTATATCATCTCTGTCCGCAAACACCACTGCAGATGTGGACCTCCACCAGTTGGACGCAGCACCGCCCAAAACATAAGTAGCCAGACCCACTCTCGCCTCTGGAGGACAACCAATAGCACTGAAGATCTTCTGCATCGTGAAGATCCACTCCTCCGCAGCCTCTGCGTCGTACTGCCCCAGAAAGGTAGGCGGATGCTGGCGCATAAACCGGTCATGCATAGCGCCAGTCCCCGTCTGCCCAGTCTGTGCTGTCTGCTGCTGTAGCATCTCCGTCAGACGTCCGACCGTATCGAACAACGTCCGACGCTCATCCTCCCAAGCCTCATCCCTCGCAGTCTCACTCTCACCGCGAGTATGGGCAACCGCCTTCCCCCGTCTAGGAGGCGTCTGCCAAAGGAAACAAGACAATATCAATATAATCTGTGCATGCATGATCCTCTAGACCTAACTCCTAACTCAAAGGTGGTTTCTTTAGACAAGTACGCCGAGATCAACGCTCTGATACCAAATTGTAACGTACCCGAAAACAGCGGAAAATTTAAACAATAATAAAGACCGTCAACGGTCAACACTGGGCACGTCACGGGAAACAAACCAACATATATAATATAAATATGATCCACGTGGAAGTCAAATATACAAACTGACTGTGATTACGACAAAAGCTATACAATATGTAATCACCTCAAAAGAAAGAGACTGACAACTACAGGATCTGATCTCGGGGGCACCGTCCTCGGTCACCACCTCAAACTCTAACCCTGCTCGCTACCTGAAATGCAAACAACAAACATGCCTGAGTTCCCTGCAGGAACCCCGTATACCAAACCTCCTAAAATATAAAAAGGAATTAAAGACAATGCAATGCTATGCACATGATCATCCGCCTCGGGCCCACAATAATGCCCTCACCGCCTCCGCGGCACTGAACCACTCCTGCCACTAGGGTCAAGTCAGTCCACCGCTGCCTCACAAGGGTCAGTCGACACCACTGCTCCCCAAAAAGTGCAGGAAGGAACCCCCGGTACACGCCGCACCCAAGGAGCGAGTCAGCCCGCCGAATACACAACTCGGGTCAGACGACAGCCACTGCTCCCCCAAGAGTCGCCTAGCGCGCACCCTGCCGGAACATCCTCGGCCTACCGCTAAACCCTCGCAAACAGCCCAAGGTTTACGGTACACATCCCTCACACCCCGCTCGGTAAGAGAGGAAAAAGTACAACAATAATACGCCTTCGTCGAAGGTGAAATCCGTAGCTCTCAAAGCCGGTAATCAACCGTCGCCTCGGAGCCGGTAGTCGACCTGACATCGACGGATCGCGTGTGGATAAATCCACCAACCTGCGGCAGATCGGTCGACCGCTAAAAGCACACCGGTCGACCGGTCCCCCACACAGTACACAGTACTGTACAAACAAGTCTACCGGTCGAACCACGCCAACCGAATTACCGACCAATCGGTCGAACAAAAGTCATCTAGCGGTCGACCGTTTGGAAGGTCTACGCTATACAATTTTATATAATATATATATCCGACCGGTCGAACCAAGGGGCCGTTCGACCAATAACAGGGATTTCAATATTTTGCCCAAGTCTCGTTCGGTCGACCGGAACTGAAATACAGTTCGACCGAAACAACACAAGCACTCTACCGCTTAATTAAATGCTCAGTCGGTCGACCGAGAGTTAAAGAGCGGTCGACCGTTTTGATGGTCAAAGCTCCCAACCGACTAAGCATCAAATGGATCGGTCGAACAAGGTTAAGGACGTTCGACCGTTTAATAAGTCAAAATCCCCAACCGACCCATTCTCATTGTTATTCGGTCGACCGGCTAAGTGGTCCCGTTCGACCGATAACAGCAACACCCCTTTTTCCCGCACAAATCTGGCATAACGGTCGACCGTCCTGAGACATCGTTCGACCGTTCGCGGGTAAACATCAATATAATAATAGGATCGGTCGACTGCCCACAGGCACCGGTCGACCGATCGTCGTCTTCAACCTCTGAATTGGTTGAATTCCGACGGGGAATTCGACACCAACGTCGATCCCCAACACTCACAAGGCTTATGTGAGTTATAATGAAGATTTGGCATACCTTTTTGACGGTTGTAGATGTCTCCCAAGCTTTGGCTACTTCCCCCTAACACTTCACCTTCTTCTCCTCTTCTTCTTCTCTCCTTCTTCTTACTGCCTCTTTCTCTTCTCCGAGAATCTCAATCACTCTCTGATAAAAGTAGAAATGAGGGAGAAAACGTTTGCAATTTATCTAACACCCCTATTTATACTAAAAACCTAATCTTATCTCACCTCCCCATCCTCCAATCACCATTCACCTAAACCTTTCCAATTATAACCAGCCAACACTCTCTCTCCTCTCAACACCTCATGCTACACTATTCCGGATTAGATTAGGGTAATTAGGTTTAGGTTTAGTTAATTAAGATGTTTAGTTTAGGTTATTACAGATTCGGGTAACGACTATGAGGAGATATTCTCTGAGCCAAATAGAGAAGTTTCCTTTTATTTTCAACACGCCCCCTCAAGTTGGATCCCGGTAAAAATTGAAGGAGCATAACTTGAGTAGAATTTGTTGAAATTGTTTGTGGTCTAGTCATTTGGTGAAGATGTCAGCAAGTTGGTCTTTGCTTGGGAACGTAAGGAACTTCTATCTCGTTTGATTAGATATTCTCACAGATGAAGTGATAGTCCACCTCAATATGTTTAGTCCTTTCGTGAAAGACCAGATTGGATGCTATGTGGCGGGCAACGTTGTTGTCACAGAACATTTGCATTGGTTTGGTATATGGTTGTCTCATGTCCTTAAGAAGTTGTTTAAGCCATATGAGCTCGAAGTCTATCCCTAAAGTATAGGCGTCGTATGTTAGTTACCCGACGTCTAGCCCTAAAGTATAGGCGTCGTATGTTAGTTAACCGACGTCTATACATTAAAGAATAAACGTCGGAGTCTAATTAAGGCCGACGTCTATTCGTTAGATATAGACGTCGGCTATACGATGGCCGACGTCTATGTATAGACGACGCACACATATACGTCGGATAGGGGTGTGCTTATATCCGACGTGTATAAGCCCTTATATCCGACGAATATTCCCTTTTCTGTAGTAGTGCTTGTAGTTAGGCCATGGCTTGATATTCAGCTTCAGCGCTGGATCTAGCCACAACATTTTGCTTTTTGCTCCTCCATGTGACCAAGTTTCCACCTACGAATGTGCAGAACCCAGTAGTAGATCTTCGATCATAACTCCCTGCCCAATCTGCATCCGAGTAACCGATAATATCATTAGAATTTTTTTCCTCATCCGTTCAATTATTTCTAAGTGGTGAGTATGTGGATCATGCATGAATTAACTAACGGTGCTTACAACATATGTGGTATCAGGACTACTAGCAGTGAGATAGATTAGTTTTCCATCAAGTCTTTGAAATTGACCTATATCTTTAATCGGTTCTCCTTCTGTCGGACCAATTTTGCGATTAGTCTCGATATGAGTGTTGACCGGTTTGGATCCCATTTTACCGGTTTCATGAAGTAGGTCGAGTACATATTATCTTTGAGACATAAATAATCCCTTTTTTGAGTAAGCAAATTCTATTCCTAGAAAATATTTTAGAAAACCAAGGTCTTTTATGTCAAAGTTTGTTTTTAAATATTTTTTAACTAAGTTTATTTCATTGTCACAGTCTCATGTGATGATTATGTCATCAACATAGACTAAGACTATAGTAGTGATGTTATTATAATTCTTGACAAACATGGAAGCATCTGTAGAACTTTTAAGAAACCGATAAGAGCGAAGAGAAAGGCACAGTTTGACATACCATGAGCGAGACAATTGTTTCAATCCGTAGATTGACTTGTGCAATTTGCATACCTGATTCGGTGCAGAATTGATACCTGGTGGAGGTGTCATGTATACTTCTTCTTCAAGATTTCCTTGAAGAAAAACATCTTAACATCCATTTGGAAAATATTCCATCCTTTATTTACGGCTATGGATAGAAAAACACGAAATGTGTTCATTTTAGCTACAGGAGCAAAAGTTTCTAAGTAGTCTAAGCCATAGGTTTGAGTGTATCTTTTGGCCACGAGACGAGCCTTATATCTTTCTATAGTACCATTGCTATTATATTTAATTTTGTAGATCCACTTGCATCCTACAGGTTTGATTCCGGGTTGTAGAGGAACAATGGTCCAAGTTTTGTTAGATTCTAAGGCATTAATTTCATCCTTCATGGCATTGAGCCACTTAGGATTTCTAATGGCTTCATGATAGTTGGTAGGCTCTATGTGGCTATCTATTTCCGTTATGAAGGCTTTATGGTTTGATTTTATTTGTTTGTAGGACAAGTGGTCCTGGATGAGATAAGTTACGTGAGAGGTAATGTAATTATGCAAATAAGAAGGAGGTCGAGTAGGACGGTTGGACCGACGTCGTTGCGGTGTTGCTTCTCCTCCTTGGGCCTCTGGTTTGTCCTGAGGTTCTTCTTCGGGATTTGTGATGGTGATGATCTCTTGTTCGGGAGTGTTGTGGATGTTGTTGACCGGAAGAGGTATACTGTTTTGTTGGTGTCATTGCGGTGATTGGTGAGGGTGCTTCTCCGTCATCTTTGAAGTAGGGAACATGTTCAACAAATTGTACATCCCCACAAACATAAAATTTACAATTTTGGGGGTCATAACATTTGTACCCCTTCTTCTTCAAGGAATATTCTAAGAAAATACATTTATGAGAACTGTAATCAAGCTTATCCATCCTTTTCCCGTGAACAAAGGCAACACAACCAAAAACCTTTAGGTGGTCGAGAGTCATTTTTCTCCCGTTCAAAATTTCTAATGGTTGTTTATTTTGAAGTCGAGGACTAGGTAGACGAATAATAAGATAAGCAACAGTTAAAATAGCATCAGACCAGAAAACTTTTGGAACATGATGTTGGATCAGGGATCTTGTAATATTCATCAAATGTTGATTTTTTTCTTTCAGATACACTGTTTTGTTGGGGTGTATTAATGCAGGTGGTTTGATGAAAACTTCCCTTTTGTTTCAATTTTTTTGAAAAATGTTACTAGTGTATTCAGAACCGTTTGTCTGATCTAAGAATTTTAATTTTAAAATCATACATATTTTCTACAAATGTAACAAATCCACAAAAACATTGAAATCATCATATTTTAATTTAAGCAAGTAAATCCATGTGGTACGAGAGAAATCGTCAATGAAGGTAATAAAGTATTTGAATCCATTATAGGATTCGATTGGTACAGGACCCCAGATGTCGGAGTGGATTATCTCGAGCGGTCGACCTACTTTATTAGTGGATAAATGAAATGGTAATCTCGTTTGTTTTGATAGGCTACAAACATCACACTATTTCAGAATCAATAAAAGGAAATAAGGTTTTTAAAACTAAATGAGACGGGTGTCCCATCCGCCTGTACCAAAGTTCATGTTTTGTTCCTTTTTTGACATGCAAAACTTTGTTATTGGAGTCTAGAACATATAAATTATTGATGAGGGTCCCTCTACCAATCATCTTCCCTGTGACACGATCCTCGAAGAGAACATCAAAAGGAGTAAAAATAATATTGTAATTTAATTTTTTTTGTGAGTTTGGCCACAGAAAGCAAGTTAGAGTCAAAACACGGTACATAAAGAACATCTTTAGCCATTTGGTTTAATAATTTCATGTCACCTGTTCCTTTAATTTCTACCTGATTTCCATTTGCAACAACTACAAATTTGTCAAGAAGTTCTAAATTATTTTTAATGTTAGTTAATAGAGTAGGGTTTCCGGTCATATGGTCGGTGGCACCCGAGTCAATAATCCATTTTTTATTGCTCGAGTTATTTCCACAAAATAAAGTAGTGTAATTTTATAAAGAGTTTATCATACCTGTATAATTACCTGAAGGCTGAGGGGAGTTTTGCAAAAAACTGGTTAAGTGTGCCACAAGTTGGTTAAGTTGCTCTGGGTTTCCATTTGGTCTGCCTCCGTTGCCTGAGCCCAAGCCCATGCTACTCGAGCCCACGAAGCCCGCGTGTGTGTCGGTCGGATCCGGGTTTAAGTTCGGATCACCCACAGTATAAAATTTTCATGATCCGCCTCCATTGTTTCCATATGCGTTCTGCGAGAAAAAAAGGGGTTAGGGTTAGGGTTAGTCTAGTGGCCGCCACCTCCCATGATGGTGTTGTATCCGCCGACACCCGATGATCTCATGTTGTTTCTCCCTTCCCCTCCTCTTCTGTCACTATCTTTTGGTGGTCGGAGGTGTGGATAGAGAAACCAACAGTTGTTCTTATTATGTCCAGATTTTTTGCAGTTTTCGCAGTGCTCGTCCTTTCGATTTCCGTATCTTTTTTTGTTGTTGTGGTTTGAGTTCTGGTTCTGATGTTTTCCGACGAGAACTGCATGGTTTTCACCTTCGGTTTCAGTTTGGATATGTCCTTGCGGATGAGTTGTGGTCCTCCGTCGAGTTTCCTCACGTTGGATCATCGCGGTGATTGAAGCAAGGGACGGGAGCTCAGGTGCCATGAGCACTTGGCTTCGTATAGTTTCGTAGCTCGCATCTAGGCCCACCAGGAATTGGTAGATACGATTTTGTTCTGTGCGTTGTTGGATCACCTTAGCGTCGGTAGTCGGGGGTTCATACACCCCTAACTCGTCCCACGCGTTTCTGAGAGTCCCGAGATACTCTGTGATGCCTCTTTGATTTTGACGAGTCTTTGCTATTTCTTGCTTGATTTTGAAGACATGCGCGAAGTTTTGTGCCTTCCCGTAGTGCTCATGGATGGCCTCCCACAACTCCTGTGCACTGTCTTGTAGAGGAAGATCTCCCTGATGTTGGGTTGCATGGATCCAATCACCCTTGACATGACCAGGTGATCCATGTTTTGCCATTCCACTTGCTTGCTTTCTGACCCAATGCCTTCGGATTTTTTTGTTTTTCCCGTGATGTGACCTACTGTCCCCCTGCCACTGAGGGAGAGCGTGACCGCGCGAGCCCATGAGAGGTAGTTTGTGCCATTGAAGAGTGTTGAGACGAGACGCGAAGAACAATTCATGTCGGTTTGGTTTCTGGTGTTGTCTGTCATAGTTTTGTTTCTAGGGTCTGGATGTCGGCTATATTGGCCTTCAACCCCCTTATGTGAGGTGAAGACCGGTGATGAACTCCGGGGGGGTCTGAGGTCAGATTTATCACTCTGATACCATGTTGATTTTGAGATGTGGGAGAGAAAGGTTTTATTATTTGTGTATGTTTGAATTACACAGAAAATGTGTATATATATTACAATATAAAATATGTCTATTAGAGGTTTTCCTTGTATGCTTGGAGCGGGGGTCCCAACTGTGTTTCCTTGTATGCTTGATCGGGTTTGCTGATTTTGTGGGAGTGATTTGGGTAACAGCTATGAGGAGATATTCTCTAAGCCAAATAGAGAAGTTTCCTTTTATTTTCAACAATACACTAAATTATCCTTGCAACTTCTTACTAAACAACAAACAAGGCAGCCATACTTGATCAAAACAAAGACGAACTAAACTAGCCTTTACTTCCAAAGATTTACAATGCAGTGAGGAAACATAAATTAGATTCTCATGCAAATAACAAGAATAACATGTTACAACCCTATTAATATTGAAATTTATTTAGACAAAATATCTAAAATTCAGAATTCCTGAACTTCAGAATTTGCAATCTAAATAATCTTCAACACATCAAAATCAGTTACAAGAAGGAACCCACGACTTGGATCCTATAATTAACAAACATAAATATGAGAAGTCATTTAATCATGTGAATGGTCGGTATTAATGATCATTTGCTTTGTTCTCATGTCTGTCATTGCAAGTCTCTACTCAACCAAACAATCTATCCAAGGGAATGTTTGGTTAACAACTTAAGGAGAGAAAAGAAGAGAAAAGAAAAAAAAGTTGGATTTTCTTTCGTTTGGTTAACAACTTAAGGAGAGAAAAGAAAAGAAATTCAGAGAAATTTTATAATACAAAATTGTAATTCAACTTTTTTACCAACCAAACACCTATCTAAGGGAATGTTTGGTTAACAACTTAAGGAGAGAAAAGAAGAGAAAAAAGGTTGGATTTTCTTTCGTTTGGATAACGATTTAAGGAGAGAAAAGAGAAATGGAGAGAAAATTTGTAATACAAATTTGTAATTCAACTTTCTATCCAAATTTGGAGAGAAATGTAGAGAGAGTGAATTAATAATTTTTTAGTGACAAAATTACTTTTTTTTAAAAATCTTACCAAAAAATTCTAATTTGCTACCCATAAATACTCGTTTCCCTTTCCGTCTTCACCTACCCATCCGTTCTACCTTCTTTTCTTCCCACCTAGACATTACCTTTACTCATCTTCACATTTCATTATGTTAGAAGAACAAAAAACACTCATTCGAACTATATCTGAAGATTTTATATATTTATTTTTTAATTTTACATAAAAAATGTTTCTTTTTTAAAAATGTTGCCTTGAAGTTTGTTAGTAACATTACTGGGTTTCTAGAGAGAGAAAAACTCAGGTTTGATGGACATATATTATTTGTAATAATTTATAGTTAACATTATTAGGATAACGTAAAATGATGTATGTTATTGTATGATACAAAATGATATTTTAGTCTTTTAGAATGTTTCTTTTCTTTTTTCTCGTAATATATTAACCAAACGATAGAAACTTATTTGTCATATTGGTTATCCAAACCAACGTAGTTCAGATAAAGAATGAATCTTAACATATTTATGCTAAGTTAGATTAAAAATTTAAAAATCACATGCCACTGTCATCATACTCTTCTTCTTCTCACATGTCGAATCATAACCCAACCAAGATTATTACCCATCATGCCTCAATCATGCCATGAATTCAACCAAAAACACTTACAACCCGATTTAAACTCCAATCCACTAGCACATTATTCCTATTTCATGCATATTAAATGAATTTAGTTCTTTATTTGTGGTAGATTTCTCTGACGGAAGATCCGAAACCAACACCCAACCACAAAGACAACGAAGATTGAACCAACGACGACGATGACCACGGTGGTGACGGCTACGGTGAACACAACAACGACGGAGGTGACGCACGACCTCTCTCTCTCTCTCTCTCTCGCTTTTACTTCTCCATTTCCCTTTCTTCATTTTCATTTTCAATATTTTTTTCTTTCTTTTATAAAAATTCAAACCAACCCACTTAATCTGACGGGTTAGACAAATCCAGATTCAGAATGCATACAACAGTTCAGATGAAATGACTTAAAAGAATCGGAGGGCAACGTTTAATCGCATTCTGGAATTGGACGACTTAGAATTGAAGCAACAGTAATGGAACCAGTTCCTTGTGACCGTTAGGGGTCACTATTCATTATCTTCTTCGACGTTAGCTGGATTTGGGCGAATTCGATTTAGTTCTAGTAAAATTATATAGCGAGTTAGTTAGAGTTGGTTGTGTAGGATCATGAGGGTCTCTAATTCTAATCACTTTTAAGCTAATTACCTACTTGTTTAAGCAATCAAAGAATGCACAACGGAATTAAACAAAAACAAGCAACGGAATTACACAACTCTTACACTTCCTATTGTCATATACACCTAAGAGAAACTCTCAAGTCTCCCAATCCTCAAATCTACTTTCCAAGCCTAAACTTCCACACTTTAGCATCAATTCCACATCCTAAGCTAAGTGTGCTCAAGTTAGAGAGTGTGTTCTACTCAACCTCTCTGTTGTAAAGAAACAAGGACTTCGGTGAAAGCCCGAAGTGTTCCTCTCGGATTGTGAGAGAAGAAAGTCAAGCTCACGAGGGTGTTCGTGGAGCTTGTTTTGTAAAAGGCTTAATCTCGGCTCGGAACGAGGTTAATAGTGAAGACACGAGTGGATCTCGAGGGAAATCGAGCGGAGCTTGCAAGAGAGGAAGTAGGCGGGAGACCGAACCTCTATAAAAATCCAGTATCATCATTGTGGTTTGCTATACTTGCTTGTTTTTTGTTTAATTCCGCGGTGCATTATTTGATTGCTTAAACAAGTAGGTAATTAGCTTGAAAGTGATTAGAATTAGACACTTTTATGATCCTACTGGTTGTAACAACTTTTCCTTTACGTTCAATTGGGGTCATGATTTGATTTGCGTGAAAATTTAGGGTTTATCCAATTGGGAGCTCCCGAGTGCTCGAAACTCGATTTACCCTTCTCGTCACCTTCTTCCCTCAATTCCCCTCTCTGCTATCCTAATGGTGTACTACACCAGAAGAAGAGCACGGGCGAACCCACTCGCCACCGACGAGGATCTTAGGGTTAATGATTTGGTATTAGAGCCCCCGTCGGCACTGGAGGACGGCGAAGAGGACAACTACAAACTATTACGAAGCTCGTTGATGGAGGAGATTGCGAAGGTCAATTGCCAGATCGACAAGATTGAAATGGGCCAGAGATCAAGGTTTCCAGCGTCCTCATCCACCCGACTCCATGTCCTTCCAGGTTAAGCCTATTCATCTCTAATTCCCAACCTATACCGGAGCTATTGAACCCCCATAATTTGGTGCTCAAGGCTGAGGAGTATTTTAATGTGCACCGAAAGCTGGAGTCCAAGAAGGTGTGGTTCGTTGGCTTCTATCTGGAGGGAAGGGTGTTGAAATGGTTCAGATGGATGCGGTGCAACTCCAGGGTGGTGGACTGAGGTCAATTCGTCGAGGCTTTGAATGGAAGGTTTAGTCTTGAAGGTGAAGACCCCCTGGCTCTGTTGAAGCATTTGGTCCAATATATATCCTTATAGGATTACCAGAGCAAATTCGAGGATCTTTGTAACTCATCAAATTGATGACCTATAGGAGAAGCACCTCTTGAGCTAGTTTGTGGGTGGATTTAGGGCAGACCTGGAGTGAAAGGTTCGAGTGGAGGAGCTTAAATCCATCAGAGAGGCATTGAGGCTGGCGAGATTGTTTGGAAGAGAGGTTCAATTGGTGACCAGGAAGAGGAGGTACCCACTCCAACCCTTGGAGCAAGCAAGGCAGAAACCAACACTACTTCCCAAACCACCAAGGGTGTTAACCTTTACACCTCGTGAGCTTGAAAATGAGAGGATCAGAAGAAGGGCTAAGGGGTTGTGTTACAATTTCGATGAAAAGTGGTCAAGAAACCATGTTTGTGATCCTAGCAAGGTTTTCCTTATTAGACTAGACAGAAGTGAAAAAAATGAGGAGTTAGAGGAGGCCCTGGATTTAGTTGAAGAAGGGCACCACCTTGAACCAAAAATTTCAGTACAAGCAATTAATGGACTCAGGAAGGATTCTACCATGGTGGTGGAGGGTCAAGTCAAGGGCAAGAGGGTATGTTCCCTCATGGACTCAGGCAACACCCACTGCTTTCTTGATCCAATGATGGTCAAAGCCACTAATCTTCCATGTGACACTTCCAAGCCAAGGACAATTGTTGTAGCTAACGAGGATAAAGTGGGATGTGAAGGGTACTGTGCTGATGTCCTACTGGTGCTACAAAAGGTAAATTTGATCTGGGATTTTCATGTTATGCCTTTGGGAGGATGAGATGTAGTTATTGGGATATGAAAAAGAAATGGAGGCTGCACTCTTTGCCATTCAGAAGTGGAAATCCTACCTCATGTACCAACCCTTCACCCTCAGAACATACCACCAAAGTTTGCAACACCTCATGAAGCAGAAGGTTCACACCACTGCTCAACATAGGTGGTTAGCCAAGTTGATGGGATATGATTTTAAAATAGAATACAGGTCTGGGCACCACAACCATGTTGCAAATGCTTTGTCTAAGGTCATGGAGGACTCACTTGATAACTTCGAGACTCCTTCACTTGCTATTGTCTCTCTCTTGGTGACCTCCTGGATGAATGAAGTCAGATCAACCTACAGAGAATATTTTGACTACTTGAAGCTCAAGGAAAGATGGGACACAGAAGAATTGAGCACAGAAAGATATGAGTGGAAGGATTGGGTGTTGTTCTACAAGGGCAAGATCAGATTGGCAACATGCACTCCTTTCAGCAGACACATCTTGCAGGAACTTCACTCCATACCCACAGCTGGACATGATGACTTTGAAAAGACTCTACACATGGTGAATTTTTTTTCTTGGAAGGGAATGACTACTGAGATCAAGGAATTTAAACTTTAAAAGATATTCAAAAGTCATCAATAAACAGATCACATGGGAACACTATTCAAAATGTATATATATACTACAACCACAAAGTCCACCATATACAAGAGTTGTTAAAAGTATGACTACATCAAAGTCTTACAAACATAAATACAGTAGTCATAACAACCTCAAAATAGACTCGAGGACCCAACTCCTAGATGTACTCGTCCTCAGTCATCACCCTAACAGTACCCGAAAGAGACCCTGAAAAACATAAATAACAATGTCTGCGTTTCCATAAGGAAATCACGTATACCAAGGCCACCTACATGCACATGAAATACATGACTTAATATACTAGTATTGTGACAACATAAATAAATAACAGTCATCTCCCCACACAGGGGTGATATGGTCATCAATCTCTACATCATTTGGGCATCCGAAGATACCCACCGCATGCACATGCGGTCATACAGAGAGTACACAACACACCCCCACTCGCGGCTATACTAGTCATAAGGGTTCGATGAAGGTTGCACGTACTTCCGAGTCATCATCAGATCTGATCCGTGGTCGCAATACCACAATCCGCCAGAGCCGTCACTCTGGTCGGTCATACTTGCCAGCCCTGCCACAGCTGCACGATCATACTCGTCGGAACAACATCGGTCGAGCACATCCGCCCGAACAACATCTGTCGGTCATATTCTTCGCCACACAGGCTAGACGGTCATATCCGTTGCCAAACAGACTAACAATCATATCCATTGCCACACAGGAGAATGGTCATCTTGCTCCGTAGAGCCACACATATAGATCATGCAAAGAGAAATATGATCACACAGGTCTACTACCTAGGTCTCAATGCATATGTTATATCATGGGAACATGAGTCATAAAAGAAATCCACATGCCAACGTGCTCAAAAACATACCATACAATTTTGTGCACCAAAGGTCGACCGAAACAAGTCATGGGTCTATCGGTTGGTCGGTAATACCAGTAATTGGTCCAAACCACAATCCATCGGTCGAACAAAACATACATAAAAATGGTTTAACAAAAGTCTACTGGTGTTCGACCGTTTGGAAGGTCTACGCCACATATATCATTAAATAAATCATCCCATCGGTTGAACGACAAAGGGAACCCGGTCGACCAAAAATAGGGATTTCCTACGTTTTCTCTAAGTCATTACTGGTTGAATCAAATAGCAACATGTCGAACATAACTCAAGTTCACAAAAGTAATCTGTCGAATCAAATCAAGGAGTGGTCGACCGTTTAGATGGTCTAGGCCGTGACTGACTGACTTTTGATGCAATCGGTCGAACAACAAGGGTCCCGTTATACTGAAACTAAACTAAGTCATCTTCTTCCTGCAAAATCAAGCATAACCAGTCGACCGCCAAAAGGCATCGTTCGACCGATGCGGGTAAAAATCACACAATTACACTACGACCCGTCGACCAATGTCAACATCGTTCCAGTGCAGCAACCTTGCCGCACCTTGACATCGACGAGGTCTCCGACCTTCGACGACGCCCACGACCCCTCACACACATTGTGTGAACTTCTAGTTGAACTTGACATACCTTTTTGACGATCAACGAAGCTCCCAATGACGCCGGCATTCACCACTTTCTTTCTTCGAATTCCGGCAAAACGGCGAACTCAAATCTTCTTCCACCTTCTCTTCCTTGTCTTCTACTTCTCTACTCGTGATTCCTTTCCACTTCTTCACGACTCCCAGCCAACACGATTTTCTCTCAAATCAACACTCAAAGAAAACTCTGACTTCTTTTCTTCTCACACTTTCACTCTTCTTCCTCTTGTTAAATTCCTTTTCTCATCAACAACATCAACTTCTCCTTCTTCTTTCATCTTCTTCTTCTTCTTCTTCTTCTTCCTATGCTGCTAAGACATCTTGCGGGGGAGAGAGAGATGAGTAGAGATAGATATGAGAAAGTAAGAAGAGAAGAAAAAGAGTATTTGTACTCTTCACTTCAACACCTCATCAATTTCCCTCCTCCACAACCGTACACCTCACTCCATCCATCCACCTAAGTCACCAAAACCCATTAGCCTACCTTAAACTTGATTAGTTCCCAATTAAAGTTTGGGTTCTCACAATCCACCATCCTTAAAGAAATTTCGTCCTTGAAATTTAAAACAAGCCGCTCCTCGAAAATGCTTCAGGTCCTTCTTCCAAATTACTCTCATTGTGGAAAGCGTAGTACGAAAAAGAAAAACAACAAAACCCAAGCAACAAGCTAACAACTAAAACGTACATTCCCCTAAGGTATTGGCATCCTTCTCCTCCTCAGCCTGGATAGTGAAGACTCGTCTGACTCTCCTTCCCTGCTCCGGTCGCACATCAGGTTGGTTGTTTCCAGCTCTCCCTGCCACTGGTGATCTGAGCCTCCTGTTAGGCTCTCCCTGCCAGTTCAGGCACTCCCGAACAAAGTGTCCAAGCAGACCGCAACCTAAACATGCTACTGAACGGGAGAAACATGGTCGTCCCGAGTAGATTATGCTACAAGCCCTGCACACCTCAGGTCTGTGAGAGCTGCTCTCCTCTATCCGGAGCCTCTTGTCCGGATTTCCACCTAAATGATCAACTGTTCGACTCCCAAGATGCTCCTGCTGTCTCCGGGGCTCCTGGTAGTTCTCCTGAAAATCCATGTCGAGGATCGTCGTAGACTTCACTACATCTGCCAGAGTCCATGGCATGTTGGTAAGCACACGGGTCCGGAGCAGCTTCCGAAGCCCCTGCGTGAACTTCCTTGCTCTCTGCTCCTGTGTCAAGTAGATCTTGGACAGTAGCGTTCCAGGGCATTGAACTTGCTGATTGATTAGTAGCATATCATGCATCATGTTCATGCTATATGATTGACATCATTTCATGCTTATATTTGAATCTTATATCCATTATCTTACACCTAAACAATGCTACGTGACGAGTTTTATGTTTGAATTTCAGAAATAAATAGGTTTGAAGAGATGAAAAATGAAAGGACCCAAAAGCAGGGAAAAATGACTTAATTGTGAGACCTGGGGACTAAGATGCAAGGGAGAAGGACCTGAACGTAAGACCGAACAACCAAAGAGCAAAACAGAAAACTCCACACCATCATGGGGAGTATTTTGGCAATTCTATTCGGGTCGAAGCTCCAACAAGTGAAGTAGATGCATCAAAGACCAACAAAAACATCCATAAAAGCCCAGAATAAAATCCAGCGTGATCCGGACCATATAGACCGCTAATTGGCGGTCTGTTTTGGCCCAAATCCGCTACGATTTTGGTGGGTCGCGTATTAGTGTGTATTTAGTCCATTTCTGGTATTGGTTTAGTCCCACATCGGGGGATTGTCCCGGATTGCCTTTTTCTTTGGCTATAAATAGAACTCTTCACCTTCTATTGTAAACTACCCATTGCTTGGTGGCATTCTCTCTACTAAGGAGTGAGCCTTGAAGCAAAAACTCAAGGTGGAGAAGAATGCTACCTTCAATGTGAGTCATTGTTAATAAAATAATTGTTCTAGTTTCTTTTAATCTTGTCTTTTAATTTGTGCATGCTTGTTTAGTCTTTCCTTTCCTTTTAAGTTTATTTAGTATTTCTTGCTTGCTTAGTGTAGTTTCATTTCAGTGTTATGCTTCATTTTGTTAATATAGTTAATGTAATGAGTAGTGAGAGTTCCATCCTCACTTAGGGGGTGGAGAAATATGTGATATGATCATGTAGTGTATTAAGTGTGTGTTATGTTAATCCCTTGAGCTTTATATGATTTCCATAACCATCTAATGAGTTTTCACTCTTATCTTTGATATGCTAATGCTCTTGAATGAAGCTTAGCTTATGCTTTGATTAATGAACCTATTTTATGGGGAATGATAACGTTAGGATATAGATGGAATTAATATTGGAAACACAATTTGTAGTGTATGTACTCTTATTGCCTTTACCTTACTTAATGTCTTGTATGTTTTAATGATATTGAGTTATCTTAATTCATGTGGATGCATAGTAGGGTCTAGTCTTTATACATGAGTTCATTTAGCTTCATTCCAATTATTGTCTTGTATGTTTTAATGATGTAGTCTTATCTTAATTCATGTGGATGCAAAGTTGGATGTAGTTTTATGATTTCATGCACTACATGTTGTGAGGAGCTTAATTGAACACACACACATCTTTATATTCACATTATTTCTCTACCCCCTTATAGGGTTTAGTTTTATTGCTTATCTTTCATTTCCTCTTGCATTCTAGTGTAATTTAGTGTAATCAATCTTTCTCTCCTTTCTTTACCACTCGCCTTCGCACAAACCAAACGTCGGCACACCTCCCAGTGGACGACCCGTATTTGCCACCGCTACAACGCGGCCGTGCACTTGCGGTTAATATAAAACGAATCAATCACTATATATCCTTAATTTACCCCAATATTGTGCTACTCGAGTGTTTTTTGTTATATTTCAGGTATTAGGTAATAAAGAAGAGAAGGGAAGAGAAAAAAAGACTAAAATGTAAGAAGAACAAACTTAAATGAAGCAAAATGGACCTCTCGGTCATACACAAGGACCCATCTGCAAGAGGGAAGGACATGGACGCAAGCTTGAATGGACCAAACAGCAAACCGAGAAACTCCACACCATCATGAGGAGTGTTTTGACAATTAGATTCGGTCACAAACTCTAATAATCGATCCGAGTGCACCCCATGTAAAGAATTGAAGAACTTAAGAAGATATCCGAAAATGGGTCTGATCCGACAAACAATGACTGCCAATTAGCGGTCCCTTTTTCTCAGAATCTGACCCAGTTTCGTGAGGATATGAGTTATGTGTTTATGTCTATTCTAGGAATGTTTCATTAGTCTCACACCGGGGGATTGTCCCAAGTTGTATTTTTCATGTCTATAAATAGAACTCTTCTTCCTCCTTTGTAAACTACCCATTGTTTGATGACCATTCTCTCTATTTAGAGTAACCCTTTGAAGCAAAACTCAAGGTGGAGAGGATGCCACCTTATAATGTAAGTCATGTAAATAAAATATTTTCTTTTTAATTAGATACTATTTCATTTAGTCTTGCATGTTTTGTTTCCTTAAATGTTAGCACAATTAATTAGCTTAATGAGTAGAGAGTAGATTCACTGTATTTGGGGTGGAGGTGATGTAGATTATGTGTTAGTGATGAGTTCTTTTATTTGTGTCGTTTTATGTGCTTAAACTTGTATTAGATGGGATAATGACCACACTAAGTACTTGTCTCATGCTTACTTTAGAGTTTATCTTGTTGCTTGTAATGGTTTTATGGAAATGACTTGTTATGTATGGATGGTTGATTAGTAGAGAATGCATGAATGAGTTAAATTGTATGAAGGGTTAATTGATGTTCTAATATCCACACTAGGTACTAGGGCTGTAAATGGGGCGGGTAAAACCTGCCCCGCCCCGCCAACCCGACCCGCCTAAGCCGGGTAGCAGGGAAAAAAAATTCAACCTACCACCCACCAAACCGAATACCCACCAACCCGATTAATAAACGGGGCGGGTAGCGGTTGTATTTTCTACCCGCCCCGTTTACCCGATTACCCGCCTAAGAATTTAATAAATTAAATAATAAATATTATATATATACACACTTATATACCATATACATATACATATTCTATTATCCATAATTTACTAATAGTGTTATAAAGTTGAAGTTATTTATAATTTTATGGTGTTCATTACATTGGTAATGTTTTTAATGTGCTAATGTGTTATGTTTTTAATTTATAGTGTTATGCAAAAAGAAAGAAAAAATATATAAAAAATTCATTTATCCATCTACCGACCCCGCATAACCCGTTTACCCGACCCGCCCTACCCGCGTAACCCGTTTACCCGATCTTAGGCGGGTCGGGTAGCAGTTTAAAAAAAATTCACCCGACCCGACCCGACCCGCCAACCCGTCTACCTTAGACAGGTCGGGTAGCGGTGGGTTCGAAACCCGCCCCGCCCCGACCCGTTTACATGCCTACTAGGTACTTAGTTCATGCTTGAGACTCATAGTTCATCTTACCTTCACGTCTAACTATATTAGTCATGTATTCATGTAAATGTAATTGATGTTAATTAGACTCCACACTAGTTTCTAATTGATTTCACCTACTTTAAACATCTCATGTAATGAAGACCCACTCATACACACACATACGTACACACCTCCACTCCATGGGGGTTTAGTTTAATTGTTAATTCATTCATAGTTTAGTATAGTTCGTTAGCATAATCAACAACTTCTCCTCTCCTTTCCCACTCGATTTCTGAAGAATCAGAGTTGACACACCTTCCAGTGGACTCGACCCGTACTTACCGCGTCTTCACCGATGTCGTGCACCTGCGGTTATTAAAACGATTCAATCACTGGTGTAGCTCTCTAACGTCAACTTCCCTTGCTCAAGGCCCATGAACTCCTCCCTCTTCGCATCACGAACATGATGCTGGAAGTACTACTCGCTGAACTATCCTAGAAATTACTCCCATCTCACATTTTGTCTGTCAACAAACACCAAAGCAGATGTGGTCTCCACCAGTTGGACGCAGCTCCACCAGTTGTGTTGGGGTGCAGGTGTTGATACCAGTGGACTGGGGGCACTCAGGAGGATGCCACTTGGGAAGATTTGCAAGAAATCTACACATGATTTCCCACCTTCAACCTTGAGGACAAGGTTGTGAATTATGGGGCGGGAGGGGGGGGGGGGGGGGGGTGAGTTGATAGATTCAACTGCTTTAACCACCACTTAATTGACCGGGTTAGACAAATCCAGATTCACAATGCATCCAACAGTTCAGATGAGATGACTTAAAAGAATCGAAGGGTAGTGTTTTAATCACGTTCTGGAATCAACGACCCAGAATTGAAGCAACAGTAACAAAGCCAGTTCGTTGTGACCGTTAGGGGTTACTGTTCATTATGTTCTCCGACGTGAGCTGGATTTAGACAAATTCGATTTAGTTTTAGTAAAATTGTATAGTGAGTTAGTTAGAGTTGGTTGTAACGACTTTTCCTGTACGTTCAATTGTTATAAATAGACATTAATGACCTCAACGGGGGTCGTGATTTGATTTGCAGGAAAATTTACAGTTTATCCAATTGGGAGCTCTCGAGTGCTCGAAACTCGATTTTCCCTTCCCGTCACGTTCTTCCCTCGATTCTTCTCCTTTCCCCTCTCCTATTAGCCCACTACACCAGAAGAAGAGCTTGGGCGAACCCACTAGCCGTCGATGAGGATCTTGGCGTTAACAATCCACCACTCGATAAATCGATTCTCAATGAGGTAACGTGGAAAGCTACTATAGTTCGCCATCAAATGTAATGTAAATGCAAAATATATTGATATAATCTTCAAAATGTCAATCAAGTCTAAATTCAATAATCAATTTATTATATCAATATATTTCAATAATAATAAAAAAAGAATATTACAATCTACCCCTCTAAATAAAAAGTTTTGCTCTCGTAACTAGGGGTGTGCAAGGTCCGGTTCGGGTCCGATATGGACCGACCGGTCTAGAACTTTTGAAAAATTCGGTTCCGGTCCGGTTCGTTCTAGTCCGGACCGGTCCAATTTTTGTTTTTTTAATTTAGAAAATCGTGTCTTGGACCGGACCGGATGCGCACCTCTACTCTTAACTTAAATTCAACCATTTTTTAAAAAATCAAAATACAATGCAATCACAAAATATTCAAAAAATCAACTTTAAAAGTGTTCAAACTGGTGTCCAATATCAATCTTTTAATATCTGAATATAAACATATTTAACAATTCACGAAACACGTTAGATATTATAAAGATCAATTTATGAGTAAAAAAATATGTTCATATATAAATTCCATCAAAATAATTACTGCAAAACTTTCTAAAAGCAAACTGAATTAAATATAAAAAAATTGCAGTAAATAAACATGTCATGCATACAAACCAAATCATACTAATGACATTATCCTAGTTGAATTATCATCAAATATAGTCTTGTCATCGAAGCTAGGGTTGTAAATGGGTAGAGTCAAAACCGTTACCGTCCTAACTGAACCGAAAGGTAGGGTCACGGGTTGTAAAAATCATAACCGTTTAATAAATAGACGGATAAGGGTTGTGAAAATCATAACCGTTTAATAAACGTGACGAATAAAGTTACATGATTTAACTCATCCATTTAACTGTTTAACCGCGAAACATAATGAATATTTATATATATATATAATATTTTGTTATATATACTATAAACATAAAATTGTTTGTATTATTATTCTCATTGTGTGTGGATGTTTGATGTTGTTTTATATGAATTGTGGATGTTTAGATTATGAATTTTTGGAGGTTTTAATTATAAATTTACAGATGTTTGATTTTTTAACAAGTTTGACAACTTTTTATCTATTTACCCATTTCTTATATCAGTTTTAGTATCCATTAAGTTTTAACCATTTAACCGCCCAAAACCGTTTAATTAAATTAAACGGTTTTGATCATGGGTAGAGGTAAAAATAAACGGGTTTCTAACCGAAGCACGAACCGTTTAATTAGACACGTAAAGTCATGGGTAAGTCTTATAACCGTTCACGAACCGTCCATTTACCACCCTAGAAGCTATGGATCATATTAATTTCTTAAGGTAGCAATAAAACTCAAATCACAATAGATCATATACATTAAACTAGGTAAAGAGATGGAACAGGGCGTAAATATTTCATTTAATGCTGGCAAATACAACTTCAAAAATAATGTCCATAATCTTTAACTCAATGACAGCATAAGCGCATTCTTCAAGTTCACCGGAAGATCCGACGACCATCTGAAACCGTTAATCTCCTTCCCTCAGACGTAACCACTCAAATCCCATCCATCCAACCCCGAAACCAACAGCCAGGATCCTCCCAACATACACAATACCCCCATTGGTCGACCGCCGACGGACCCAACTACTGATTGGTCCACGTCACCACCCTTGACATCACCCTGACCACCCCAATCGGGTTTGGTCGTTCGAATCGGCTCGAGAACCTTCCCCACTCCACTATATAAAACCCACCACTCATCCCCTCCTTTGGGAAGAAAAAGAAACCGAAAGCTCTCGAGGTCTTTGTAGAACCATCGAATCCGAGAGATAGAGAGAGAGATAGAGAGAGAAAACAGATCTGGAACTGTAGTGCGGCGAAGGCATGGATCGATCTCTAGCCTTGCTGGGGCTTTTGCTCATCGGTACTTTCTCGACCTTAAATTTCTATTTCTTTGGGTTTTCTGGTGTTTTAGTGGAATGCGGCGATTCAGATGAACGATCGGAGGTTTTTGGTTTTGGTTTTAGCTGCCAGTTGGTTCGAGTGGGGGAGTGTTTCGATTGGAGTTGATTTGAATGCCGATGTGTTCGAATTTGGAGTTGAAGTTCCGAAGTTTCAAAAAAAGATAGTCTTTTTAATTGTAATGTGAGTTGGATTTAGTGTAACCGGAGCCGACATAATGGACCGGATCCGATCGGCGGCGACGACGTGTTAGATTTTCATCAAGATATTGCGTTCTTCGAATTGATCAAGAGAACACTCATTTTAACTCTTGGATGTTTATTCCATCGCTGCTGGAGACTTAACTGTTTCATCTACTTCATGTTGCTTTTCGTTTGCAAAAAAAAGAAGAAGCTATAAACGATGATATTGTTTTAAGTATTTTAAGGCTACTCTGTGTATTATTCCTCCGTTTTGTGTGTGCTTGTAGTTTATTAATTATATTAGTTGTACATGTAAGCATTCATTCGTAGGTGTTATAGACGCTTGTTATTGGAAGCTTCAAATTCATTTTGTATTGATCTTTGGTTACAATTCAGGAACACTGTTTGCCTTTTCCACTTCAAAAGAGGAAGCCTCCAAATTGGGAACTGTCATTGGAATCGATCTTGGAACCACGTACTCTTGTGTTGGTGTTTACAAGAATGGTCATGTGGAAATCATAGCCAATGATCAAGGAAATCGTATCACTCCATCCTGGGTTGCATTCACTGATACCGAGAGACTTATCGGCGAGGCTGCTAAGAACCAGGCAGCTGTAAACGCGGAAAGAACTATTTTTGATGTCAAAAGACTTATTGGAAGAAAGTAAGGGTGCTGTTCATTTTTCTGCTTAGATTTTTCTCATTCAGAATACATGTCGGTGAAATGGTTGACCAACAAGTTTATTTATTCCTTATAGGTTCGAAGACAAGGAGGTGCAGAGAGACATGAAACTTGTTCCATACAAGATTGTGAACAAGGATGGGAAGCCGTACATACAGGTTAAGATGAAGGACGGTGAAACAAAGGTTTTCAGTCCTGAGGAAATTAGTGCCATGATTCTAACAAAAATGAAGGAGACAGCAGAGGCATTCCTTGGGAAGAAAATCAAGGATGCAGTCGTAACTGTACCTGGTAAATAACAATGTTTCAACAATGTTTTTTTAATAGTTAATATTTCTGCAATGTTACCCTGTGTGCTACTAGTGTTCTTGGAATTGACTTGGTTCTCTTCTTGTTAATTATTCCAGCTTATTTCAATGATGCTCAGAGGCAAGCTACAAAGGATGCTGGTGTCATAGCTGGATTGAATGTGGCCAGAATAATCAATGAACCCACTGCTGCTGCCATCGCGTATGGTCTTGACAAGAAGGGTGGCGAGAAAAACATCCTTGTTTTTGACCTTGGTGGTGGAACTTTCGATGTCAGTATCTTGACAATTGATAATGGTGTATTTGAGGTTTTGGCAACAAATGGAGACACCCATCTAGGAGGTAATCTTGACTTGTCTTTTATATGTTTTCGTGGTGTTGTATATGGAAATCTAAACTTACAGCTACTTGAGGCTCTACCTGAAGTCATTAGAATTGTAATGAAAATTATTTTTGCATGCCTTCTAAATTGCCGAAGCTATCAGAACATTGTTCATGCGTAGGATTGGAACTTGTTACTGACTTCCTAGCTTTAAGATTATTGATATTGGTTTCTAGATTGGCTTGCCTTTTAAGCTGGTTGTCGGTGTTGTTTTCGATTAAAAATGCCTCTAATGTTACAGGGGAGGACTTTGACCAAAGAATCATGGAGTACTTCATCAAGTTGATCAAGAAAAAGCACGGTAAAGACATTAGCAAGGATAACCGTGCCCTAGGAAAACTTAGACGAGAGGCTGAACGTGCCAAGAGAGCATTGAGTAACCAACATCAAGTCCGAGTTGAGATTGAGTCCCTCTTTGATGGCACAGACTTCTCTGAGCCCCTCACCCGTGCTAGATTTGAAGAGTTGAACAATGACTTGTTTAGAAAAACTATGGGTCCTGTGAAGAAGGCCATGGAAGATGCTGGTCTAGAGAAGCGACAAATTGATGAGATTGTTCTTGTTGGTGGAAGCACCAGAATTCCCAAAGTACAGCAACTTCTGAAAGACTTTTTTGATGGAAAAGAGCCTAACAAAGGTGTCAACCCTGATGAAGCAGTCGCATTTGGTGCTGCGGTGCAGGGAAGCATTCTTAGTGGAGAGGGTGGTGAAGAAACCAAAGGTATTTTTTACACTCAGTTGAATGTGTACCTTTAAAATTAATTTTAAGTATCTTTTTATCAAATTTAGCTATATATGGTTAAGTTTAACACTCAGTAGCTTTCCAAACGATATATGGTAATGATTTTCAAATCCCCATGACTCATTTCTATGTAAAAAAATTGTGGTCAGATATTTTGCTCTTGGACGTGGCACCACTTACGCTTGGTATCGAGACTGTCGGTGGTGTCATGACCAAGTTGATTCCAAGAAATACTGTCATCCCAACCAAGAAGTCCCAAGTCTTCACCACCTACCAGGACCAACAAACTGTTGTGTCCATCCAGGTACGGCTTCATTTTCCTAATTTTTGTATCTGGTTCCTGGAAGCTAAAAAGTGTAATGCTGTGCGTGGTCATCAATGTTATACTAATAGAATTATACCAGCTAATTGTACTATTTATGTGAATGCTGGATCTGACCACTTCTTTGAATATTAGGTATTTGAAGGTGAAAGAAGTCTTACAAAGGATTGCAGGATGCTGGGAAAATTTGATCTCTCGGGAATCTCTCCAGCTCCAAGGTTTTTATTTGACTCCTCTTTCTGTTATATAGACTAGTCTATTTTACATTGGATTTCATTTAATAACTGGTATATTGCTTCGATTAAACAGAGGTACACCACAAATTGAAGTTACATTTGAGGTAGATGCCAATGGTATTCTAAACGTGAAGGCGGAAGACAAGGGCACTGGTAAGTCTGAGAAGATCACCATTACCAACGACAAGGGTCGTTTGAGTCAGGAAGAGATAGAAAGAATGGTGCGTGAGGCTGAGGAATTTGCGGAGGAAGACAAGAAGGTGAAGGAAAAAATTGACGCCCGCAACTCACTGGAGACTTATGTCTACAACATGAAGAACACTGTCAATGATAAGGATAAGCTTGCTGACAAGATTGAGACCGTGGACAAAGAGAAGATTGAGACAGCAATCAAAGAAGCCCTCGACTGGCTCGATGAAAACCAGAGTGCAGAGAAGGAAGATTATGAAGAAAAGCTGAAAGAAGTTGAAGCTGTTTGCAATCCCATCATCACTGCCGTCTACCAGAAATCTGGAGGTGCTGGTGCTGATTCTGATAGCAGTGATGACGACCATGATGAGCTTTAAAAGCCGAGTTTCCAGTTGGGATTAACTGTTGTGACTTGTGAGAGAGGGTTCTAATTTCATTTATTTATGTGACGTAATGTAAGTTTGCGGAGCAGTGTTGAAACTGCCGGAAGTTGCAGAAGTCATTGCAATTATCAGTCAGTTAGGTGATGTTTGCATAATCGTTTTTTGATGGAGAGACATGTAGCTTATTTCTGTGGTGTGTAATTAGGGGTGAATACGGAGCGGATACGAAGCGGATGTGTCAGTATCCGAATTCGTAATCGTTTTTTTCTCTCGAATCCGAATTTGAATCCGATCGAATGTTTGAGAAAGGAAACCGAATTCGTATCCGTCGAATTCGAATAAATTCGCATCCGAATTAAGTTTAAAATTCATTCCGAATTAGGATATCCGAATTCGTTAAAAAATCCGAATAGACTTAAAAATATTTTTTGATAGATCTAAACAAGAATAAATTTCAGCTTTTAATTTTTGCCTACATGAAAAAATATTAAATATAATATAAATAACATAATTTAATTCATATATATTGTATATTTTTATTTATTTATATGTGCATATAAATACGAACCGGATATTATTTGAATCGGATGTACCAATATCCATATTCGTTTCGTTTTTTACGGATGTTTATATCCGATTACAAATTCGGTTGCGGATTTTTTTTTTCGGATAATTTTTTTGATTTCGAATACAGAGTCGGTCAGATTGACGGATTTCGGACACAAAGTTTCACCAATATGTGTAATATAGATACCTTCATGTTCCATTTCCCCCCTCTACTTCCTGACGTCGGCCTTTTAAGATCACGGCTTGGCTTCAAAAGGTGGGCAAGTTGTCGTAGTCAATTTTACTCGAAGGATAAAAAAATTCCTTGAATAGGAAAAAAAAGAACTAGTATTCATCGTCAGAAAACTACTTAAATTGTCTCAATAATTACCAATTTGTCATTCACAATTCATTTAATACACGTTTTGTGTCGTCTCTTAAATTAAGATTTCTGCTGATGCTTTCCTCATTTTCTCAGAACTAACACCACAAAAATATATGACGAAATGTCTGAATTCGGTAAAGTAAGCCTAGAAGAAAAAACAAATTGGAGTCGGACGTCTGGGTAAAACGCCCCCCATGGGGAGGTGTCTTACCCAGATGCCTCCCCCATGAGGGGCCGTTTTACCCAGACGTCTGTCCAATTTTTTTTTTAAATTCTTTAATTTATACGGTGTGTTATCTCAAGTTATTTGAGGTTCCGTTCCGTTAGGTTGGATTACAGTAAGTTTTTTGTAAGTCGGGAAGTTTTACAAAATAACACCTCGATGGGTAGGGAAATTTGTGTATCTTAAAATTGTTGGATCTAAATATTTTTGAATCATTACTTGCAAAAAAACTCATTGTAATCCAACCCGTATAATTACCAATTAATATAAAATTTTTGAAACAGAACCTGAAATAATTTGAGATAACACATCGTATAATTTTTAAAATTTTTAATAAAAAAAGGAGTGTCTAAGCCAGACGCCACCCCCATGGGGGAGGCGTCTGCAACAGGCGCCTCCCCATTGGGGAGGGGAGTCTGGCTAAGACGCTTGCCCCATGGGGCGGTTCCGGCGGACGCACACTAAGTAAATTTACTTAGGTCTGGGAATGCATGCTTCTTTGGCTTGTCCTCATAGTTGATAATTTACATGATGTACTTAACGAATAAACGAGTTGGAGCTTGAACACGGACTTCATGAGTAGAGGAAGGTTTATGAGGTACCAAATTGAGCTTTCATGATTTCATTTGTCATGGATTGTCCTAATTCCTACACGCTTCAAGTAGCATCGGGTGTATAGTCAGTTCTTTTCGTTTGTCTTTAAATCAAACATTTTATCTTCTTATGTCATAATGATATGGTTTATTTTTCAGAATATATTATTTGACTATTTGATATACTACTTCTAGGGATGTTCATACTCCTTATGGTCATTAATTTAAATTATCGATTTTAGTAATTCAGAGCTATAAAATGCAAGTGAGGTACTTAAAGTGATGTTTATTTTTGGTAGGTTTATAACTGTTTGTCTTCTGTTAGTTAAAGTGGAGATTATTCCAATAACGTTCTGAGTTTTGCTTTTTGATAATGAAAGTGAACAAGGTTGATGTGAGCATTGGACACTTCTATAGTTTTGCCTTGTGGTGTGGGTTGGGGTGCAGTTAGGAGTTAGGACCAGAGAAGGAATGATTTAGTAAGGTTTCTTTAGTGGCTTTATAACTTCAATTTTGACTTTTTTTTGGTTTAATTGTTCAGACTTTCGCATATATAAGTTCAGACTGGATGAAAACATGTGAGTAATTGGGACCTAATAAGGATGGGTATGTAAAGGTAGGATTAGTGTGAACTCTTTCATAACACTATTCCAAGGCAATTGGGACCTAATAAGGATGGGTATGTAAAGGTAGGATTAGTGTGAACCCTTTCATAACTCTATTCCAAAGCCCAATTTCATAGTTATGGAAACTCCAATTCCAAAGCCCAATTTCATGGTTATGGAAACTCCAATTCCAGTTTGTTGCTCCGAAATTTTATTGAAACTTGCTGATCTTAGTACCTGCAAACATATGGAGCCTAACGACCTTTTATAATTGTCATTTTGCGGTTATAATATATGTTGTAGACATAGGTGAATGAAGTAATTTGCAATCCTCTAAGCTAAAATAATGGATGACTTGGCATGTTCTTCAATGGTTTAATTCACTTTCAGGATCAATTAGTACAACCTTTAATGATGAGTTTTTTTAATAATATTTATTACGACAAATACATTAACCTACTTCCATCACTTCATTCATTAGAAGATGTAATTTTTTTTGGGTTGCTTTTGAAGTCTATTGATCTGTGCAACTCTGTTGGATTTCGTGCCCTATAATATGTATATATTTTTCAAAATTTTATAAACATATAGGATCGAAACATTCATATTTTCTTCGATTTTCATATAGACATGCATTTGTTTGTCCTAATTATTTAACATGCATTAGAACAAACAAACAATTGCAATTAGAATCATACCTAGAGGTTCTCTAAAACCTCTTGAAGATCCGGAGTCGCGTTGCCGGTCGAATCGCCCGGTGGATTGCCTCCGAGTGTTCACCAAACTCTAAACAAGGTTGGAGAGAAAGAAGCTAGCCAATCAATCTCCAAACGGGTTTAGAATCTAGCTAATAACCCCCTTTTTCTTTCCTGAGATTTTACTCTCCAAAAACTCAAATTAACTAAGGAATTTCGGATGGATTAATTGGGGTGGTTAGAGAGAGAGAGAGAGAATTTTGCATATATTTATTTTTAATGAAGGAAATTAGGCCTATTTATAGGCTCCTTTAATTTCCACATCATGGGCTATGCATTGACCCATTCTTCCATATTTTTCTCTCTTAAGACCAATTCTCAATATTAAATTTATTAATCCACATCCAAATTTAATCATAATTGACCAAGTCAAAACCATGATCAATAATTCCTTAATTAATTTGCCTTTATCGAATTTTGGATTAATTCCCAACAAAATTCGTTTTTTTTGTTTTAGGAAATTTAATTAATTTTCCTTTATCGAATTTTGGTTTAATTCCCAACAAAATTCGTATTTGGGGTTTTAGCAAATTTAATTAATTAATTTGCCTTATCGAATTTTGGATTAATTCCCAACAAAATTCGATCTTTGGGGTTATAGCTAATTTATATATCCTATGCAATATATCATCATATGTAATATCAAACAATCACACCCCATGATATATTTACATCTCATATATAAATTCATGATTCTAAATATGTCATTTTCATGACATAATGATTTTATCGATTCACCACATGTATACGAAACTCGATACATCATATGAACATAAAATCACCTTCTTGTTTCCCAGTTTTATGGTGTGACCTATGAGAGGATCTAAGCTAAATTTGCAGTGATATTAATAGCTTAACATCACAAACTATAAGCGGTATCTAGCTACACATTATAGTTCCCAATTAGCTAGATGTCTTAATTCAGCTCGAACCAAAACCCGATCCAATTAGTGATGGAGTGCACCACTTGTGTCCGTCCCTTGCCTCATGATATTAAGAATACATACAAAGTAGTATTGTGTCATCTTTGTATATTAGTATTCATTTCTTGATCTCTTTAAGCTAGTTATAAATATGTGACTTAACTCAAATCACATTGTGCACATTATAACTTTGTTTTATCAAGGGGCCCATTAATATCATTACTCAATTAAGAGGGGCAATGATAATCTTTTGACTAGCTATCTTCTCCAACAAAAGTTGTACTTAACCAACTAATGCCTTTACACTACACTCATCGATAGCTTAAGACACTAGTCTAATTAAGAACTCCTTAAGCGATCGGATATAAGTCTCATATCAAAGGACCAAGGACACAGTAAAATATTAATGACACAGAAACACATTTCTATAATATTTTACTTGTTAGGTCAATTCAGTATACAAAAGTACTATTTTCCTCTTTTGTGTACCCGTGTTGTCACTCACTTGTAGAGCTACAATGATCTATGACCAACACGACAATCTTAACCCGGTAATTAATGTCCCATGTTAATTACCATAATTGCGAATATCTTTTGTTTTATGTAAACCATTATCTTTTAGAGCTCTACGGTTAAGGACCAAGAGCCTCTTCCTTAACACTTCTAAAAGACGAATAACATAAACAAGGAACAAAATGATTTCTCATTCAATTCATAATAATTGACATTTAAAAGTAAAACTTTTAGAACACATTCCCTTCACTGTTGGATGACCATAACAACTTGCATATCACTGCTTGGGCATCCAACTCCCCCAATATTTGAGTAGATGCTTCGAGACCATGAACTAATTATGGTTAAGGAAGAGAAAATGGAAAGACAATGGTGCAACGATATGGCCACTCATGAGGCAGAGGAACGACCAAAGAAGATGGAAGAAGGCTTTTTCGGAGGACCTTCTCATTGGTTTGACGACTGCAGTGATGACTAAGTTTAGGGTTTGTTGTTTACATATTTGTTAATGTTAGTAATCATTATATCATATGTTTAGTGTATGACTGATTTGTCTACTTTTCAAACTCTAGGCTTGTAAGACACTGGTGTATGACTATATTTTACTTTAGTAAGCATGAATTTCAGGTGGTCATCAAATAAAGTTGAGTTCATTTGCAAAATTTAAATTTTACCCTTCTGCATTTACCTTCAATGCATTAGGTCGGCCCTCAACGAAGAAGATGAAGAGGAAAATGAGATTTAAGGAGCACCTCTGCATCAAGTGCGGGAGCATTTACATTGCTCAACAAGTGGAACGGTCGAAAAACAGCCACTTCGTTGGCATGCGTGGTCCAATCCATAATGTCAGGCCTCTTCGAGTCGTCCTTCCATACAAAACCAATGCCTCAGACCAATGCAACGGTGTCTAGCTTTAAAAGTGTTGATGTAAACCATTTTTGGGATGTTTTTTGGTCGTAGCAGGACAAAGATTAGTAGTGTGATGGGTTCTCAATTGATGATTGTCGTGTTTTGTTGTGCACGGTTAGCAAGTCTTGGTTTTTTTTGGTGGTAACTAGTCTTTCCACGTCAACCTTAAAGTGATGTAATGAAATAGAGACAACCCAATACTTTGGTACATGTAAATTATAAAGTACTTAAGGTTGAAGTTGAATTGTTATTTAGATTCTTACTATTACTATTTGTTTTGTCATGTTTAATCATTACATTGCTCTCAATTACAGAAATAAATTACAAAGAGAATAGGCTATTATTGTTACCATTGTTATCACTCTCACCATTGCTTTCAAATATAGGATTAAATTTCGCATAGTTGGAGTAAAATTGTGCATGATAGAATGCACTTCATTTTACAATACATAAAGTCGCAACCTGGAAAAATAAACGAAACTCCCATTGCTAACAAACCAAACGAAAGTAACAAAGATATGGCTACAACAATATAGCTTCAAAACTTTATGTTGTACGTTTTAATTAAACCGCAAGTGCACGGCCGCGATGAAGCGGTGGCAAGTACGGGTCGTCCTCAGGGAGGTGAACGACCTCTTGTTTATCAGAAATCAAGTGGCAAAAATTGGGGGAGAAAGATTGATTATGCTACTCTACACTAAACTACGCTAAGAAGTATGAAATGCAAACAAAAGAAACAAACAATGAAATGACAACTAAGCTAAGAACAAAAGAACAATGCTGGAATACAGATATGGGAAAACCCCTAAGGGGTGGAGTGAGTGCACACAAGCAAAAATGTGGGTGTTGAACACATTCTTTAAGCACAAATAAAGGTGGTGTTATCATACATAGGAAGTGTCTAAATGTTGTGGCAAAACCTATCAATCTATTCACCAACTTAGTTGATTAACATTTACATATGCAAGATCAGAACCTAAACAAGCATGAGAGGTGTCTAATCATTTTGGCAAAACACATCAAGTTATAAATTCTATCCTAAACAAGCAAGCATACATTCATGTCAAGCAACACATTGGAATTAAAGCATTCAATCCATTCTCACTTGCATGTATGTACATCTACTCCACCCCCAAAGGGGATGGAACTACTCACTAAACATTACACTAATTATTAAACTAAACAAAGAAAGCATATTAACTAAGCTAATAAAACTAATGAAATGAGATTAAGCAAATCAAAACAAGAAACATAAAACCAACAACATAATAAAGAAAACTTGTATTAAAATGAGTCACATTTAAAGTAGCATCCTGCTACGTTAGTGTGTGCTTCAAGGCCTCACTTCTAGTAGGAAGAATAACCACTTAAAATATGGAGTGATTACAATAGAAGGTGAAGAGTTCTATTTATAGCCATGGAAAAAGGCAAACCGGGACGATCCCCCGATGTGGGACTAAACAGATACCAAAAATAGCCTAAACATCCTCTAATACATGTGCTGGAGAAATTTTAGCGGATTTGGGCCAAAATGGACCGCCAATTGGCGGTCTATATGGTTCAGATCCTGCTCATTTTTGTTGTGGGCTTTTCTTGGTATATTTGCTGGTCTTGTATGCATTCACTTGGTTTGTTGGAGCTCCGACCCGAATTGAATTGCTAAAATACTCCCCATGATGGTGTGGAGTATTCTGTTTTGCTATTAGGTCCTTCTGTCTTACATTCGGGTCCTTCTCCCTTGCATCTTGGTCCTCAGATCTCACAATTCAGTCTTTTTTCCCAGCTTTTGGTATGCTTCATTTCTTCAAACCTATTTATTCCTGAAAACTAAACATAAAACTCGTAACATAGCATTGTTTAGGTGAAAGATAATGGATATAAGATACAAATATAAGCATGAAATGATGTCAATCAAATACCCCCACACCTAACTTTTGCTAGTCCCGAGCAAAACAAAGAAAGGGAAAAGCATACGAAAAACAAGAAATCCTAACTCACTTTCGTAGGAATCACGGTTGCACTTAGCACGTGCAACAAGCCGTTAAACCTCCTTGTCGCCAAGGAAGAGGAGTGTTGTCTCCTGAGGGTTTTCAGCGGATATACTCACAAAATCCGAATAAGATGCATTAATCAATCTAGCTACACGACTCGTTGGACTTATTTTGTCGATCATGGGACGCGGTAATACTACGGGTCGACTCTATATATGTAATCGGTCCACACACCTAGCCTAATGAGTTATTCGTGAGAGTTAGTTAAGGACTTAAGTGAAAGACATGGGAAACTTTAACTTCTGAATGTGATACAATGTGTAAAGTCCATTTTGGTTCTTATTTGACTCTCTTTTTTCTTCTTTTTTTCTTTAGAGCATTTTATTGGTTGGTGTTTGATTCTCCTAGGGTCAGGTTTCGTGCATCATTTCCTATGAGGACATACACTATCACGTACACCTTCCCCCAAATCTCCACATAGGGCGATCCCTACCACCCGTGTAACGGGAGTTCGGTCGGTGCATCCCAAGTCAGATGACTCGAAGCACCAAGCACAAAGGCCCCTCAGACCTACTTTCCCGAGTGATAGGAGCCGTGCGAGAAGAGAGAACACCACTTATTCATTTATCTACATGGGAACCAAAACCCCTACACTTAAGTTTCACAAAAAGAGATTAAGGACCCTTGACCACGACATACTTCCTTATACTAAAAGACACGAATTATTTGACTCACTAGGTTCAGGGTGGACTTCTTTAAATGTTTGAGTGCTCAAACCCTACGATTACACGCCCCCCGAGGGAAAACCAGGGTGTATCCTAACGACTCGATAAGACCTAAAGCCAGTAAACTAGATATCCTAATGCATCAAGTTCGAGACAATTTTGGGAGCTTTCTTTTTACTTTGCCTCTCAACGGTTTTGCACATGCTAAACACACGCAAAACCTACAAAAACATTTTCTTTCGCAAACACATGAAGATTTTGAAAGAAATGTGAAAATGTTAAAGCACTAGGCAAGCAAAAGAAGACAAGTCACCCAAGGATCATGGCAAGCAGATATATCGATATTAAATGCGGCACACTAACATGACCCTAACAATGCACACAAAAGAAAACAAAAATCAAAAGGAAAGACTCGACTATGTACACACGTAAAGTACCCCCACACCTACATCATGCATTGTCCTCAATGAATGTGAACAAGATACTACATGGATATATGCATGAAAAAGGAAATATCTCACCAACATGAAGTACAAAGGGACGCTCAGGGTCATGTTGATGGACAAAAACCCAAATTCCTCAAAACTTGTGAGAAGATGAAGAAGGGAGATAAATACGTGAAGAGATTGGGCCCAAGTACACAAGGGTTGGGGCCCACAACAATCGACGCTCACTGAAGGAATCTTTTATTACACTTTTTTTTGTTTTTTAACATGATATATACAGCAGCAATGGTATTCTCATAATCATTTAGTCAAGGAACATCAAATGAGAACATCAAGTCATGAGGACCAGAGACTTGCCGAGATGGGCAAATTTCACTGGTACTCTGAGGAGTCATGAGGGGTGAAAGGTCAAAGCTGAAAGGCTCGAACCCCTCATGATATTGGTTGGGTGTGGGCAACAAAGAATGAAGTTGTGTTGCCTTACGAGGGTTTCGTTGCTCATCGAACAAAACCCTCCAACCAATAGGCGGGTGCATCGGGATGAGTTCCTCAAGCTCATTCGATGGATGCAGCAGACCTGCATTACTAAGAATGGGGCTTCTCCCCAAGTCATCCAACAAGGACCTCCCACCATCATTTAGATCATCAAGCATAAGCTCGGTCATAGGTGGATCCTTGTTGGAGTCAATATGAAGCTCAAATGGCTCAATGGCCATGGGACATGAGGTAGAGACATCTTCTGGTATAGGCGTATGATAAGGTGTCTCACTCTCACTAGTACTCTCAACTGAATCATGCAACGAACACTCCCTTTGGACATTCATGTTCGAGGTCAGCTCACTCTGTTGCATTGCAAAGACAGGCAATGAGTTTTCGTTGGGCCCACAAACATTCTCAACGGGTTGCATTGGGGTTAGGGGTGTTCGTTGATTTTGTGGTGTTTTCTCCAATTGGCGGATGAGATTTAGATTTAAAGGTTCATCCATGGGTTCCTGTTGCCTACCAGAGTTGAACACATGAAACTCGGCACTCATGTTACCGAATGAGAGCTTCATGAGACCATTTCTACAATTAATCAAGGCATTGGAGGTGGCCAGAAATGGTCTACCCAAAATCAAAGGTATTTGAGAGTGGGTGTTCACAACAGGATTGGTATCGAGGACAACAAAATCGACTGGAAATATAAAATCTCCAACTTTGATAAGCACGTCCTCGATAATCCCCATGGGAATACGAATGGATCTATCCGCCAATTGAAGGGTGATCTTAGTTGGTTTCAATTCTCCCAAGTTCAACTGTTGATAAACAGAGAATGGGAGGAGGTTGACCGATGATCCTAAATCAAGCAAAACATTGCTCATTATAGTGTCCCCTATCGTACACTGAATAGTAGGACACCCAGGGTCCTTGTATTTTGTGTAGGTGGGATTGGACAAAAGAGAGCTGATATTTGCAGCCAAGAATGCTTTCTTAGGAACATTGGTCTTCCTCTTGGTTGTGCAGAGATCCTTCAACACTTTGACATATTGAGGTATTTGTTGGATGACATCCAACAAGGGGATGTTAACCTTTACTTGCTTAAACACCTTTAATATCTTGTCCATGTTGTCACTCTGCTTTTTGGTTAACCTACTTGGATAGGGAGCTTTTGGCAGGTAGGTTTTCTGCGGTGCCTGAGAAGAAAGCTTTGGTGTATTACCCTCACCCTCAACTTCTTCTTCACCACCATTCCCACTAAGGGGCTGCATAGATGGTGGTTGTTGTGACAAGGAAATTTGATTGTCAACCTGTTTTCCATTCCTTAAGGTCACAATGGAATTGACATGGTGAACAGGTTCCTCCACATGGTTCACTTGCCTCCCCCGAGGTACGACATTCTCATTTTGCATGTGTTGTTGTTGGTACAGACGAGGTTGGCCTCAGGCTGGCTAGGAAAAAACCCTCTCTCTCTCTTTCATGTACAGACTGAGCCAATTGGTCCATCTGAAGCTCTAGAGATTTGATGGTCTGCTGATTTGAAGTGAGAACTTGACTCGTAGTTGACATAAAATTTTGCATTGAGTTTTCAAGTCCACGAGTCAAGGTCTCAAGCGAATTGAATCGGGTTTCCATATTATTGGAATTTGGGAAACCCGATTGATTGGTGGTTTGCGCTTGGGGTGGCTGATAGGAATGTGCATGCATGAGAGGTTGGTGTGATTGGTAATGTGGTCTAGAGGAGTTTGAAGGACCACCCGGGGCATTAGTTTGGTTCCATGAAAAATTGGGGTGGTTCCTCCATCCAGGATTATAAGATGATGAGTATGAGTCATTCCTGGCTCTATCATAGATGGCGTTGACACGCTCCATCTCAGGAGGAATGGACTCACACTCGCTTTCTACATGACCTATCTCCGGCAACGGCGCCAAAAACTTGTTGTACGTTTTAATTAAACCGCAAGTGCACGGCCGCGATGAAGCAGTGGCAAGTACGGGTCGTCCTCAGGGTGGTGAGCAGCCTCTTGTTTATCAGAAATCAAGTGAAAAAAATTGGGGGAGAAAGATTGATTATGCTACTCTACACTAAACTACGCTAAGAAGTATGTAATGCAAACAAAAGAAACAAACAATGAAATGACAACTAAGCTAAGAACAAAAGAAGAATGCTGGAATACAGATATGGGACAACCCCTAAGGGGTGGAGTGAGTGCACACAAGCAAAAAGGTGGGTGTTGAACACATTCTTTAAGCACAAATAAAGGTGGTGTTATCATGCATAGGAAGTGTCTAAATGTTGTGGCAAAACCTATCAATCTATTCACCAACATAGTTGATTAACATTTACATATGCAAGATGTTTTTATTTCAGAACCTAAACAAGCATGAGAAGTGTCTAATCATTTTGGCAAAACTCATCAAGTTATAAATTCTATCCTAAACAAGCAAGCATACATTCATGTCAAGCAACACATTGGAATTAAAGCATTCAATCCATTCTCATTTGCATGTATGTACATCTACTCCACCACCCAAAGGGGATGCAACTACTCACTAAACATTACACTAATTATTAAACTAAACAAAGAAAGCATATTAACTAAGCTAATAAAACTAATGAAATGAGATTAAGCAATGCAAAACAAAGAAACATAAAACCAACAACATAATAAAGAAAACTTGTATTAAAATGAGTCACATTAAAAGTAGCATCCTGCTACTTTAGTGTGTGCTTCAAGGCCTCACTTCTAGTAGGAAGAATAACCACTTAAAATATGGAGTGATTACAATGGAAGGTGAAGAGTTCTATTTATAGCCATGGAAAAAGGTAAACCGGGACGATCCCCCGATGTGGGACTAAACAGATACCAAAAATAGCCTAAACATCCTATAATACATGTGCTGGAGAAATTTTAGCGGATTTGGGCCAAAATGGACCGCCAATTGGCGGTCTATATGGTTCAGATCCTGCTCATTTTTGTTGTGGGCTTTTCTTGGTATATTTGCTGGTCTTGGATGCATTCACTTGGTTTGTTGGAGCTCCGACCCGAATCGAATTGCTAAAATACTCCCCATGATGGTGTGGAGTATTCTGTTTTGCTATTAGGTCCTTCTGTCTTACATTCGGGTCCTCCCTTCCATCTTGGTCCCCAGATCTCACAATTCAGTCCTTTTTCCCAGCTTTTGGTATGCTTCATCTCTTCAAACCTATTTATTCCTGAAAACTAAACATAAAACTCGTAACATAGAATTGTTTAGGTGAAAGATAATGGATATAAGATATAAATATAAGCATGAAATGATGTCAATCACTTTACATGAAAGCCTACTGGCATAACAACCCCAAACTCACGTAAAGACCATTCTCCACACCCAATATCACTTACACAACATGAATAATCACCCGAATTAAAATAGTGCTACCAAACCTTAAATAAAGACAATTTCTACTGTCAGTCTGTCACACATAAAACAACACCCATGACATAAATAATATGACTAACACAACTCACATAATGACCCGAAATCAAACCAGTTATCTTCAACTACTGGCTCATCTTAACTTAGAAGATATTGTCATTCTTTAAGCTCTTCCTGAAGCTACAAGGTACAACTATCACCTGCAAGCACAAACATCTGCCATGTTGATAAATTTTTGAACTTCTGACACATTCCCCTCTGCCTCTACGACTGATGAGAATTTTATTTATACCGCAAGTGCACGGTGTCAATGAAGACGTGGCAAATACGGGTCGAACACAAGGAGGGAGAGATTTCGTTGTTAATGTTATTTTCGATTAGGGGAAGAAGGGAAGAAATATCAATTAGGGTTTTTGGAGTTTTTGGTTTAATTAACTAAAGTACGAAACAAAAGCAATTAAAATTAAAACAAGAACAAAGAGAGAAATCCGTGGGGTGGAGGTTTAGATTTAGGTTTAGAGTAGAGAATTACTGAAACTTATTATAAATCATGTTAGTTATGAAGCATTACAAGATAAATGACTTAACATAAACTCAAGTAATCAAAATACACTAATCATGAACTTAAAATAATAACATGCATTCATCATTCTTTAACCCTAATTCCATCACCTCCACCCTTTGGAGAGAGTTAGAAACTCATGGAGGGAGGAAGAAGAAGGGATCCTAGAGACATTAAGAAAAGAAAATTTAAAACAAAATAAAACAGAATTTTATTACTAATGATCCAAGACCAAAGGTTCAAAGATGTGTTACATTCGTCCTACAGGGCTATTTATAGCCGATACAGGGGATACCAATACATAAAATGATAGTACACGCGTCAACCCAACACTGGACAAAATTGGAGCACACAGATCCTCACTGGTGCGGCGAAATCGCCGCACAATGCATGGGAGATGCGGCGGAATCGCCGCCCAAGTCAAGGATTTCGCGCCCGGATTTCTGTGGTGCGTTTATGGCATGATTTGATCTTTATTTGCGCGTCTGGATGGATTCTTTCCATTCTTTTAAACTCCGGATTTGTTGGAGATTTATTTTTGACTTTTCCAACAAAATAACTTGATCCTTTTCTTTTGCAATCAGGTCCTTGGCATTTTGCAATTAAGCCCTTGACCTTTTTGTGATTAGCTCCTTGAATGTTTTTATGCTTGGATTCATTTCCATTTGGAACCCGATAAACTTGAACTCGGTCTTTATGATAGAAATGAATCTTTTGCACGCGTTTATGCTCGGAATGTGGGTAATTTGCATTCAGGTCCCTGTATTCTGTAAATACGACTAAACACATACCTTAGTAGCATTTATTGATATAAAAGTAATCTAAATGAAAGACATATGATGCAATGTATGCAATGCATCAAATACCCCCACACCTAGATTTTGCTAGTCCCTAGCAAAGCAGAATATAAGAAAATGAAAGCAGGGAAATCCTAACTCACTTTCGTAGGAATCACGGTTGCACTTAGCATGTGCAACAAGCCGTTAAACCTCCTTGTTGCCAAGGGGGAGGAGTGTTGTCTCCTGAGGGTTTTCAGCGGATATACCCACAAAATCCTGAATCAACATTTCATTAATAGTTCTCAATATCCCTACCTCAACCTTATACATCTCACTGAGAATTCTTGCATGCTCATTATATTAATCTAACTCATTAAAAATATGACTTGGTCTTTATTCCTCCAACATTCACACCACTAACCCTTCTAAACATGTTATTACTTAAATTATTTTGCACGCCTCCCCTGGTGGTGAAGTATCATTTGGATCAACCATGGCATGGATCATTCTTTTAGCTTTGGGCCTTGAGTATCTTAAAGTATTTTTTCTTTTCCGTGATTCAACACATTTGCTTTTCCTTTTTGACACTTATACCCTTTTTGCATTCGTGTAGCGAGTTTGGTCGATAATCCCGAGCTGGAAGACTCAAGTTACCAGGTTTCAAGATACCCCTACGGACCAGTGACTCGAAGGCTTGGGCTTTTGTAATCATTTTGCAAAATGTGCTTTCCTCACTTTATTTTTATTATTATATATATATATATATTTTTTTTTTTACTTTTATTTTCCTCAAGGCTTAATTGCTATTAGAAGTCCACACTTCCCGGTATATTTTCCTCAACCTCTGCTTTTTATCAACCACTTCAAAGATTTGATTCATCCAATTTATGTGCATACATGTCTTACAAGGGTCATGGGTTATTTCTTTGGAACTTAGATTTATGTCATAATTTCTACAAGCAGAACTATATAATAAGGAACAAAAACTCAATGCAATTTGTACACGGGTTTTGACAGTTCAATCTTAAGCTATGTCATGGAATATTGATTTTTTTTTTCTAAACAAAATAAAACAGACCAGAAAATCAAATAGATAGATATGTACATATATAAACACCCCCCCACACCTAAATCATGCATTGTCCTCAATGTATGCATAGATAAAATGAATGCACTTATTACCTGCGTCGGCTTGCGGTAGAGGGGTTGAGTTTGCTCAAAGTCAGCCATAATCAGAACTGGATTGAATGACACCATGTTGGTGCATGTATCCAGTTGAATTGTTCCCCATGTTGACTTGAGGAAAAGATTCCACCCTTCTCACTTGAATTGGTTCGCTTGTTTGCTCGAGTGATGGTGGTTGGGTAAATGAATTACTCCCTTTTTTCTTGCTTCCTTTTTGCTTATGTGATGATTTATTTGATTCAGAATTCTGATAAATACGTGCTCTCATCACAACATCACTTGGGTTGCATATTAGTTCTGGCTCATTATCAATATGGAAGATATTAAATTCTGCTTTTAAGTTCCCGAAAGATAATTGCATGAGCCCATTTCGACAGTTTATTAATGCTTCCGAAGTGGCTAAAAAGGGTCTACCTAGAATTACAGGGATTTGTCGATTAGGATTTACAACAGGTTCAGTATCAAGTACGACAAAATCCACTGGATAAATGAAGTCACCAACCTTAATCAAAACGTCCTCTACTATACCTCTCGGTTTCTTAACAGAACAATCAGCGAATTGGAGGGTTGTCCTAGAGGGTTTCAGCGGACCAAGGTTGAGTTGCTCGTAGACAGAAAATGGGAGCAAGTTAACGCTTGCACCAAGGTCTAGAAGGGCTTTATTGATAAACGTATCTCCTATTGAACATGAAATTGTGGGACACCCCGGGTCCTTATATTTTATAGGAGATGTGTTGGAAAGAATTGAGCATATGTTTGCAGTTAAAAATGCCTTCTTTGGTACATTCGTTTTTCTCTTCTTAGTGCACAAATCTTTTAAGAATTTAGCATAAGCAGGTATTTGTTGAATCATGTCTAAGAGTGGAATGTTTACCTTAACTTGCTTAAATACTTCCAAGATTTTCTCTATTTGTGCACTAGAGTTCTTTTTGAGTCTATTGGGAAATGGGGCTTTAGGCACATAGACTCGCTCAGGTTCAGGTTGAGCTACAGGTTCAGGTTGGGTAGGTGGATTGGGCTTTTCAATTTGGACGTCGGGTTCAATGGTCAAGTCATATGTGGGTGCTTGATGGCTAGATTGATTAGTCATTCTTGGGTTTACCACATTATTGTCAATTTGTCTTCCGGACCGTAATGATACTACAGCATTGATTTGTTGGAACGGTCCTTCCTCATTAACCATTTGAACCGGTCTAGGGTTGTTAGTTCCTGAAGGTGGTTGATAAGATTGATATTGATTATTAGTTCTTGGGTTCACCTCAGGTTGACTTGGTAATTGGCCCTTTTCTCTTTCACCTATTATCTGTGCTAATTGGCTGACCTGTGTCTCTAGCCTTTGGAATGATTGGTTGGTTGTTTGTATAAAAGTTGTCATTAAAGTTTCTAATTTTGTCAACCTAACCTCATGATTTCCATTGTTATTACCCCCAGATGATGTATTATTTTGGTTATATGGGGTTTGTTGTTGTCTAGGAGGTTGTCCTTGTTGGGTCCACGAAAAATTGGGATGATTATGCCAACCTAGGTTATAGGTTGATGCGTAAGGATCATTTCTAGAATTGTTAAATGTGGCATTAACATGTTCCAGGTCCACACAGTCCTCCATTAAATGACCAGTCTGACCACATCTAGAGCAGGGGATGGACAAGGGTTGATTCATTCGGGATTGATTTTGTAGCTCTAGACTTTCCATTCTACGCATTAGGGTAGCTAGTTTTGCCTCAGCCGCTATATTGGCATCTATAGCTAAGACACCTGGTCGGGGTTGACTTGCTATTCTAGATCCAATACTCGGGTTGATGGGTGTTCTAGCATTGTCCCATTGCATACTGTTTTCAGCTAAATCCTCAAGAAAAGTCCAGGCATCATTTTCGTTTTTCGACATGAAATTCCCTTGGCTCACAGATTCTAGCATAACTCTAGATGTGGGTGTCAATCCCTCATAAATAATTTGGCATAATTGCCACTTCGGAATTCCGTGATGAGGGCATTGGGTCAAGACACTCTTAAATCTCTCAAGATAGGAATAGAACGGCTCGCTCTCAGACTGAACGAATGCAACAATTTCATTCCTAATCTTCATAGTCTTATGGTTGGGGAAATATTTTTTTAGGAAAACTTGAACAAATTCGGCCCAACTTCTAATAGATCTTTCGGCTAGACTATATAGCCATTTCTTAGCGTCGTCCTTCAGTGCTAGAGGCACGAATTTCAGACGCACTGCCTCTTCAGGGATATGCTGGTATTGCATAAGAGAGCAGATTTCTTCAAATTCTCTAAGGAAGAGATATGGGTCTTCCCTAGAGGTGAACTTAGGCAGCATACTCATGTATTGTGCCTTAAGTTCGAAGTCGCGACCCGGGATGGTGGGCATAACGATGCACGATGGCTGAGCAGCCATCGTTGGGTAGCACCGATCCCTCAAAGTTATAGGTTGCGCAACAGGCGGGTCCACTACGTTCTCACCCATTAGATCCGGGTGAGGTGGCGCAACAGATGGGTTGGGGTTAAGCTCTAGACTGGAATCCAGATGAACTCGTGAGAGTCGATTGCTTAAATCCCGCACCCAAATCTGAGTGCACCGGTTTGAATTAATTTTTGAATTTGAATTCGAAATTTAAATTTCAAATTCAATTCCAAGAATCAATTACTCTTTTTTTTTGAATTTTTGAATTTTAATTTTTTTTTCTTTTTTTTTTAAAGGAAACAAACAATAGAAAGGTAAGGATGAGAAGGGAAAGAAGACTCAGACGAGAAGGGAAACTTAACTCTAAAGGATAAAAATTAGGGTTGGTCAGAAATTTCCTGAACAAGCACGGTCAAAACAATCCTAGACCTAGTGTCACTTAGATCTAGACGACTCCTAACTGGTTGAGTCGAATTGATTTGCTTGATTCACCTCCCTCACCAATCAAACCAAGTTGGCCAGTTAGTGTATAGCTAGTGGGGGCTCTTCCGACAGAGTCGGTGCCAATTAGACAACCACGTCGCTTGGAAGACTTTCGTCGACACAAAAACACTTTCTAGACACCAAATTGAGTTCAATTAGCTTCAGGTCATAGCAAGTCAAACCAATCTCCTCCTTAATTGAGTCCGAGTCCTTAGGGGCCAATGTCTAATTGATTTTAAATTTTAGGCTTAGGCGACACTTCAGGATTGTGGTTTGTGGGCTACGGGAGGGTGATGAAATCCCCACCGTATCTTTTCCTACGGAGTTGCCCTTAAGATAGTTTAACTTAAATCTAGCAAAGATAGTCAAACAATGGTCCTTTTAATGGGGGCAATTGCAAGGTTGTATGCAGCTAAATTATATGCTCTAATGCAATCGATAAAAACCTCGATACGTACCTTGCCTCCAGCAATCTTCAACAAGTATTAATTTGCAAGAATTTAGCAAGAATAATGCAAGCAAAACATTATATGATGCATGCACTAAGGTCTTTCTAATTTTGCCAATTTTAGGTCAGAGTTGAATTATTGCCAATTATGGAATTGTAACCCTAACACGTGCAATTCTACGAAAGGAAACTTTTCAACTATTCAGATTTTACGAGAAGGGCAAGAAACGTTACCTCCGCAATGCTCAGTCGGGTTCGCCGCCCGCTCTCGGAGATTCCAGTAGCTCAATGCGACCACCCAGAGATGCCGACGATGCCCCAGAAATTTGAAGACCAGAGCCCTCGCTTGTGCGGCGATTCCGCCGCAAGTCCTCTTGAAGATGCGGCGATTCCGCCGCCCAAGTGTCTCAGAACGCTCCCGGATTTCGCCGCGCGCTCTGTTGTCTCCTGCTACACAAATTCAAATACTTAGATCGCGCATAACGTAGACAGGATAAAATCGAAAACACAAAAACACAAAATCTGCGTCGCCTCCCCGGCAACGGCGCCAAAAACTTGATGAGAATTTTATTTATACCGCAAGTGCACGGTGTCAATGAAGACGTGGCAAATACGGGTCGAACACAAGGAGGGAGAGATTTCGTTGTTAATGTTATTTTCGATTAGGGGAAGAAGGGAAGAAATATCAATTAGGGTTTTTGGAGTTTTTGGTTTAATTAACTAAAGTACGAAACAAAAGCAATTAAAATTAAAACAAGAACAAAGAGAGAAATCCGTGGGGTGGAGGTTTAGATTTAGGTTTAGAGTAGAGAATTACTGAAACTTATTATAAATCATGTTAGTTATGAAGCATTACAAGATAAATGACTTAACATAAACTCAAGTAATCAAAATACACTAATCATGAACTTAAAATAATAACATGCATTCATCATTCTTTAACCCTAATTCCATCACCTCCACCCTTTGGAGAGAGTTAGAAACTCATGGAGGGAGGAAGAAGAAGGGATCCTAGAGACATTAAGAAAAGAAAATTTAAAACAAAATAAAACAGAATTTTATTACTAATGATCCAAGACCAAAGGTTCAAAGATGTGTTACATTCGTCCTACAGGGCTATTTATAGCCGATACAGGGGATACCAATACATAAAATGATAGTACACGCGTCAACCCAACACTGGACAAAATTGGAGCACACAGATCCTCACTGGTGCGGCGAAATCGCCGCACAATGCATGGGAGATGCGGCGGAATCGCCGCCCAAGTCAAGGATTTCGCGCCCGGATTTCTGTGGTGCGTTTATGGCATGATTTGATCTTTATTTGCGCGTCTGGATGGATTCTTTCCATTCTTTTAAACTCCGGATTTGTTGGAGATTTATTTTTGACTTTTCCAACAAAATAACTTGATCCTTTTCTTTTGCAATCAGGTCCTTGGCATTTTGCAATTAAGCCCTTGACCTTTTTGTGATTAGCTCCTTGAATGTTTTTATGCTTGGATTCATTTCCATTTGGAACCCGATAAACTTGAACTCGGTCTTTATGATAGAAATGAATCTTTTGCACGCGTTTATGCTCGGAATGTGGGTAATTTGCATTCAGGTCCCTGTATTCTGTAAATACGACTAAACACATACCTTAGTAGCATTTATTGATATAAAAGTAATCTAAATGAAAGACATATGATGCAATGTATGCAATGCATCAACGACCCGGTTGCACACTACACTCTTGGAGCGGTTGGACACATAACTCAATGTTGTATTTTTTTCCACGTGTCAGTTCCCTCCTCCCGTAAGTTCCATATCTTTGCAACTTTCTCTTGAATACTAGTTATTTTGGACGTGATTGCAGTAACTGCAAGCGCCAGTCTAGGTTTCTTATGCTTCACGCCCCACTCTTGCTAGCCGGTTGGACCGTTGACTCTTCATATGTTCCCTTATCTGACTTGGCTATGTCTTCTGCTTCATGGCTATCAATGTCGTTGATGTGGGAGGAGGCGGACTTCCCTGCTGTAAGCTTCTGCTTCAATCCAAGTTGTCCAGGTATGAAGTTTGTATCTCCTTCAGTTATATGTTAATCAAATATTACACATAGTTTGTCCTCATACTCAAAACCTTGGGTCTTGAACCTCTCGACCATATCCCTTTTCTGTAAATACATTTGACATGGTTCAGAAGACGTAGTATGTGCAATAACAAATAATTAAAGAGGAATTTTAGTTGTTTTAGTACCTTAGCGGCGACCCTCCACCATTCATCATCTGCAATGAACATCTTCTTTTCGTCATCCCATCCAATGTCCGTCTGCTTCTTCAGCCATTGTCAATCAAGGTAAGTTTTTTTCATTTTGTCCCATTGGTTCTTGTGTTGCACCTGAATGTAGTGCGTACCAGTTAGTCTGAAGAAATTTTGTTCTAAAATTTTCTTACCGTTATTGATGAGGACACTCTCGACCTTGTTACCGACACAAACCTCATCTAAGCGCAACATCACCTAAGTATTGTGGTGGGAAGCAGACCAATGCGCCTTGTTTTGTTGGGCTTCTGCAGTCACTTTCTTCTTGGTTGTGTTGGCCTCACAACTTCGACCCCAACGACTTTAATAAGCGTGAGTTGTGGAGATTTAGAACAACTATTGTTCAACGAAGTGAATTGACTGCTGCATTAGTGGAAGGAGTGCGTATCGTCATTCCTAGCATCTGGATTTGACAATGGGGGTGGAAAGTTGTGGTGTTGTAACTCGACCATCCAAGAATCCTCATCGGTCAGTGACATAGGGGTTCCCATTGCTTGAAGGACAGAATAACCAACAAAAATTAATATGCATAATCAATAATGAAAGTAACATAAGGAAAAGGCAAACACTAACATGGATGATATAGATGAAAGGAATGTGTTCTAAAAGTGTTACTTTTACATGTCTTTTATTATGAATTGAATGTATTGAACATTTTATTTCTTGATTAATGTATTCGTCTTTTGGAAGTGTTATGGAAGAGGCTCTTGGTCCTTAACCATCGAGTTCTAAGAGATAATGGTTTGCATAAATAAAAAATAATTCACAATCGTGGTAATTAACATGGGACATTGATTACCGAGTTAAGATTGTCATGTTGGTTAAAAGAGATATTGTAGCTCTACAAATATTTAATAACATGAGTATATAAAATAGAAAATGTTTCTTTTATATATTGAATTGACCTAACAAATGAAACATTATGGAATTGTGTTTGTGTAATCGTTCGCGGGACCATACCGAGACTGGAGAAACCATTGGATAGGACATGTGGCGATGCATTAAATTTATCTAATTTAATTTTTATTTGTATTGTATATTTTGTTTTTATTGTTAATGTACGCTAATTTTTATGTTACTTTCAGTGGATGAGTAGGGTGATATGGTATACGCAGTCGTTCTTGCAGCACAGGGACCGGATGCCGAACAAGGAGACGAGAGCTGCATGTGCAGATTGGGATGACCTAATTGTGGAGTGGAACAATTAGTTAGGCATCTCGGACCAGGATTCGGATGATGAGTTGTAGTTGGCTGGCCACTTATTTATTTTATTATATGTTGAACTGTTACTACATTTGTTGGTATTTGCTTATCTATTGTACTCTTATTATTTATTTCTGATGAACATATTTTCTCCTTATTTGTTTATCTGTTGTACTTTTCTTATTTATTTCCCACGAGTATATCGTAGACCTGTTTGGTATATGTAATGTAATTTAAATTTAAAATCTGATAAGAAACAAGACGATATATGTACAAATACACAATATATTATACATTACAAATGAATTACAAATTACAATCAAAATGTACTATGTAACCGGTCCCAGTACACACTTCTAATTTCGTACGAGGTCTCCCATCCAACAACACTCTCATCTCGCATTTGATACCACAGGGTCTCTATAGGAGGTACTGAGAATCCGTCGGTTAATTACAAGCGAATAAAATGTATGTAACTCCCTAAATAAGCAATGACCAACTCTATGACTGACATCGTCATGGCAGATGGACTCTCCCAAGGTAGCACAGTAAGATACGGTTACAATGAACCATCTGTTCCCAATGAGAAATACATAATTGCACACTTGTAAAAATTTGCAATCGGGAACAAGTCGGACCAAACCTCCATATAATGATCCTCGCCACAAGGTCCACCGCCCTAAGCAATTCGCTGACGAGCCTGTACAATACTGCCGTAATAGACGTTCTCATAAATAGGATGAGCACCTATCTCATTAGAAATCATACGACGAGCGTACAACCAATTGTCTTGACAACCATGGAAGACATCGACAACACATCGAAATTCACAGTTGTCATCAGCACGTACGTCATTCCACCTCTCTAGAAATGCTAAAATGATTCATGGCAATCTATCAACATATGAGAAGTTATCCACATCAATCTGTCCGGACTCTATAAGATGGAAAAATAGCAATTCAGTATATATATTACTAACAACAAACAACTAAGTAATAATAGGAACAACAAACATATCATCATACAAGATCCTGCGCCCGTGATTACGGACGATCGAGACGAATTGGAAGACCGACCACGACCCCTGCTCCCACTACTGGAAGACCGACCACTACCTCGCTCCTCATACACAAAGGCACTCGGAACCGACGTGTCGACTTTCCCCTTTGTCGACCTCGTACCTTAGTATTTTGTGCGGGTTCTTGATAGTTCGACTGCTTCGGGTGTAACTGTCTGTATAAAATACTAGAGGCTCTATGAATTACTGCAGGGTCGCTCCCCGAAATCTCATCAACAAGCTTCCAAAAATGCTCGACATCTTGTGTTGGCTGATCCACAAACTCTGACATCTAAACTCATTCTCCAATCACAAATGTTTTCCAGAATGGATGAATCTGCTCTAAATAAATTCCATCACCTGACTCAATACAATCGTGCATGGTACAAGCATAAGGAATCTCACGTGATGTCAGAAAAGCACACCCGCAACGATATTCAACTTTATTACTTAAGTCATGCATTCTCTTCAACTCCTGAGTCAATAATGACAAGCAGTGATGCAAAACTCGACCATTTATATGATGACACAAAGGACCTATATAGTTTGACAAATTTCGACGTCTCGAATCTTCAAGAAAATTCCAAATATTCGTCAACTACATTTCAATGGCCGAGTTCACGCGATCGAAAAGAGTGTCCAGAGTTGCAGTCGATGTAGTAATCCGCTCTTTCATAGCCGAATGAGCACTTTACACCCTATAGTGTTGTAGTGTTGCCGAAATGATGGACTTTATTCGTCCAATTCAACACAAACTTTTCTTTATGCACTAACCACGTGTCTTCCAGATACTCCATGAGCACTGGCCAGGACTGGAAAGAATCTTTCAGATTGTGGACTGCTCTATCATAATCTACTGTGAATCAGAAAGCATGACCCTCCTCCACTTTCCACGCCTAAAACTCTTTGCAAGCTGCTTGCTCTTGCGAAATACGTGGTATGCGTAGTTGTACACGTCTTTGTTGATATGTCAGGTGCAAAGTAAAATGAACAGATTGATGAAACACCTCTGCCACAGGTCGCATCAAACCCAACTCCTGGTCCGTTATTATTGCAGTCGGGCTAACAGTATCCAATAACATGTGCAACCTCTCCAACACCCATCAGTAACTAGACTCGGTCTCATCCTTCAAAATCGCATAGCCGACAAGGAAATTCATGTTTGTTGGAGTAACCCCAATCATCTCAAACAAATGCATCTTATACTTGTTCATCTTATACATCGAATCCATGCAGATTACGAAAGGGTATGTGCGCAACAACTGAACTGACGTAGGATGTGCTGAAAATGCGTGAGTGAGAACAATAGTTTCTTCATCCGCCATAATACAATATAAGTACTTATACTGCACTGCCTGACTGAGAAACTGCTGAGCGAGATTCTTGTCTTCAGATTTTGTCCTCCTCATGTACTCTCTAAAATTATAAATGTGTCTCTGATTTGGATTATCTTCCGGGAATTTATCCTTTACTGCCAACAAGATGTTACGTAGTCTCGCTTGTGACTCAGTCATATCACGAACAATTTGCTTTGCCCCAGAACTAAGACCGATGATCTGTCGGTGACCCTCTGGATAAACTGCAAGTCTGTGGTGGTGTTGTCCATGAGTATTATTAGAAACAATGACTCATTCATCACGATCTCGTCGCTCGACTACCTTTACCAAAAATTGACAACCGCAACCTTTTCATGTTCTTCCATAATGCAATATTCGTATCACGAAAACTCATTTCATTTTTTCGATCGCATCTCAGATAACAATCCGTCTGATTATTTGCTTTTGATTTTTAGTATGATATTACCAAAAAAAATCTGGGTCCGATGGCAACTTGTTTCGCTCATTTACGCGCTTCCTCGATTGTTGTAAATACTTGTTTACTATCAAAAAGCTCACTGTAATCTACTTCATCACCACCAAAATCTTGCAACGGAACTTGAAATAATTAAAAATAACACAAAATAAATAAACTAAAATTAAAAAAAAATCAGGGGCATCTAGTTGGGACGCCCCTACCTTGGAGGGGGTTTCTGGCTGGGATGCCCCATCCATCCATGGTGGAGGCGACTAAGCCAGGCGCCTCTTACATGGACGAGGCGTCTGTTGTTGCCGCCACCTCCAAGGTAGGGGCGTCTGGCTAAGCCGCCCCCACCAAGGAGGATGCGTCCCTGCTAGACGCCCCATCCTTGGATGAGACGGCTTAGACAGACGTCCGAGATGAAAAACAATTCCGCCCCACTTACCTTACCAGATCCAGGCCCTCCGTCAGACATTTTCGTGGTGTTGGTACTTGGAATTTGAGGAAAACTAAGACAAAAATCTTGTTTTAAGACACAGGACGAAATGAGTATTAAATGAATTGTGAATGACAAAATGATAATTGTTGGGGTGATTTAAGTAGTTTTCCGACGACGAATAGTAGTTCCCCTTGGAAACCAACATAGTATGACTGTTTTTAACGGAGAGACATGCAGCCCATTTGGGATTTCTTATAGATATCCTGTTACAATTTTTACCCTCTCTTCCCTGAACATTTCAACGAAGTTACGACAAATTGACAGGACACCAAATGATATGGTCATCGATAGGAGCAGGTACGGAGTCTGATCATTTTAAACGTGGGGGTTAAAAAATAATAACACCTACAAATTTATGTCGTAGTGGGTTTTGGTGTGTTGACTGTTGAGATTGTATTTAATGTATTATAAATTTGTAATCTTTTAGATTCATAAGGGTCTTTGGATAATGAAAATCTGGCTAAGACCATAAATTGTACCTCTCATCCCCTTCTCCGGCCCTCTCCTCCGTCTTCCTCCACATCCCTAACCACCGTAAGTGTTAAGTTAGTTTTGGTTGATTTATTTTTGGATTTTTGGTGGAGTAATGATTCTTTTCTTTCTTGGTAAACTTCTACTCTCGTTCGAATCCAACATTTTGATTTTTGTTCATATTAGAAGTAAATCAGCCCATTAACCGCAAACGTTGTGTTCCCTTGCTACCTACTGTGAGTATTTCAGTTGGGAGATCTCCATATTTATTTATATGTTTGATATGTTAGAATTTAAGACGGGATAGGTAGTAGAGACTGTAGAGTAGATAAAATTAAAATATTGGATCATTTATTCTAATGTTTCATAAATATTAATGCATAAACCACGGTCTGTATTTTGGTTGATTTCAAAACTATCAACTTAAATAACACCAACAGACCTACAAAATTTCTAACGTAATTGTACTTAAATGCTAAATGTGTTATTCAAGTACTTGTCCTTATTATGGTGATATTAACTAAATCTTAAATTTTGTTTTATGTAATTCAATGCAGTCCATTTTTTATTCATTATATCGTGCATATCATCTTTAGTATCATCAAACCAACTCCATAATATTTGTGTTAATTGCCAAAGTAAATATTCATTACAATGTAATTTTTAAGAGCTCATGGATTAAATGGGCATTAAAATGTCAAGTTTTATCATAAGAGAAATTCCGTTATTTAGGTTGGATTCTATCTATATTTGGTAGATTCAAGTGAGGACGCGCGTTCGAGAAGAAGAAAGACGCGCGTTTGTTAGTTCGTGATTCCACTCATTTTGTCTCTTAGTTTGAATTGTTGTTAGTAATTTTTCCGTTGTGTGTTTAAAACATATATAAGTAGTAAATCGTATGTTGTAGACATCTTTATGACGTCATTAGGTGAGTCTTTCCCGACGATAAAGTATTTGGATTTATCAGTCCATCTACATATATATATACGGGAGTGACGATAAATCGGGTCAGCTTGAGACTCTCTTGAAAGAAGAAGACAAAAGATATTATCTGCTCCCTTATCATTTGAGGTAAACATTGTAATTCAAAGTGTAATTTTATTTTGTATAAGCTTCTAATTATATATAACAGGGCTCATTGGATGCTTGTCGTTGTATGCCCCACGACTAATTCGGCATATTGGTTTGATCCGTTGGGGTCGAATAAACCAAGAGACTCAATAAAAAAACTTCTAAATTTGTAAGTTCGTTTTAGTTATTGTATTTGTAATTCGTGGATTTTTATTAGTATTATTGAATGAAGGTTTAACTTCTGCTACTCAGGCAATTAAGGTTTACAGAGCTTTAGGTGACAGGAGAACAACCACAAAAGTAGGAATAACATGGCATGGAATGAGAATACGTTCTCTCCCATTTTTGTTAATTAAGTTAGAAACATATATTTAACGAATTTCTATGTTTGTAGTATCGGAAGCGTGTTGGAAATACGGAATGTGGTTACTATGTGATGAGATACATGGAGGAAATCCTCGAATTGACAACTCAAGACGTATGCCTATCCGAGGTAATGTATATCGTTATTCACTTGTAGAGTTGAAGTTTCAAATTTTAGTTATTAAAAAATTTACGTGTATTTTTTTGATAGGTCTTTCCAAAAAGTAGTGATCCCTTCTCGCAACAAGAGCTCGATGAAACTCGCGACCGATGGGCTCAGTATTTTATCCAAAACATGTTGATGAACTAAGAGGTTCTCCTGTCACTAGCATTTTTTTGTAATTTAGTTAACAACTTCACTTGTATTACAAACCTACAATTTATGCCTTAATATAATCACCTCAATTTTAAAATGAATTCCAATTGTTTATGTATGAATTAATTGCAAGTGTGTTGAATGATTGCGTATGCTTGTATGCTTGCATGTATGTTTGTGTGTTTGTGCTTGTATGTACATGTGGATGAAAGTGTGAGTATTTGTGAAGGAAATTGGTGCAGATTGTATGTACACGAATACGATGACTAAATACAAGTTTGTAGGATGCTACTTTTTTTGTCCAGGCTTAAGAATAGACGTCGGATGTCTGTATTAGCCGACGTGTATTCCTCTGAAGAAAGGAATAAATGTCGGCTTTATGTATCATCAGACGTCTATTCTTTAGGAATAGACTTCGTCTATTATTTCACCGACGTTTATACCTAAAGAATTGACGTTGACCCTTATATAGGACCGACGTCTATTTGTTAGGTATAGACGTCGGCTTAGACATATAACCGACGTCTATTCCTAAAGAATAGACGTCAGATTTTGCACGTCCGACGTCTATGTATAGACGATGTACACATAGATGTCAGATCTTGGAGTGCTTATATCCGACGTATATACCCTCATACATCTGACATATATTCCATTTTCTGTAGTAGTGTGTCGTGAGTGTTGGTCGGGTGTCCTCGGAGTTTCACGGTGAAAATAGTCCCCATTAAGGAAACCTTGGGAAAAGAAAGAGCATTGATGACTCTAGGACTCAATCACCATCTGAGGCAGAAGAAATGACGTCAGGACCGTCTGCACGCCCACCATGTGTCAAGAAGACAAAAAACAAGGGTAAAAGTTCATTAGGCCCCGAATGCAGCACCGATGTTAGGGAACTTGCACAACAAATTGCATACAACGCCCAAGTGAGAGAAGATAGTTTTTCCAAGCAGGAGGAATTAGCGCAGCGAAATTTTCAAAGACATGTAAAAAAATTGAGTTCGACATGCTTCACTCTCTCATGAAAAATGACAACTTGTCGGAGCGGGAACAAAACATAATGGCGAAACTCATTGACTGGGCGGAAGAGAATGGTTTCATGTAGTTTGTTAGTTTATATTAGTTCGTATTTCGGGTAGTTTATATTACATGTAATTTGTTGGTTTCTATTTCATGTATTTTGTACCACTCCGTATTACGTCTAGTTTGTATTTCGTACCGCAATGTGTTGTTCCTATGATGTTGTAGTATTAATATATTTTCTAATTTAAGCATTAAATATGGGTTTACCTTTGATTTATGTAATTTAAATATTTAAAATATTTTTCAAATTAATTACATAAAAATTATCACCCCACATTAATAAAAAAAATACCCAATACATTATCAATTACTTCAGATAACAAATCCTCCACTAAAATTAAAAAAAAAACTTCGACCAATGGGGAGCACCACATGCCCCCCACCTGAGGGTGCCCCGAGCGTCCGATCGGGACGCCCACCGCCCGAACAGACGCTCGGGTGGTCACCCTGGGCGGCCGCCCGACCCGTTAACGGGAGGTCGGGCTGGTGGGCTTGCCTGACTCGTCAATAGTGCTCTAAAGAAAAACTAATCCGCCCACCAACCCCAAGAATTTTTTAAAGTAAAATCTAAAAAAAGATTCTTCTTGGAAGGAGGTGATGACTCATGTTCTCGTTATAGAAGTCAACTATCGGTGGAGTGGTGTTCCTAAGAAAAAAAAATAGTGTTCTTCAAACAACGTTAATGGTGTTCTTGAATAGTGTATTAAAGAAAAGAAAAAAAGTTGTGTTTTTCTAATTTAGACAGCAACTTAATACGAGAGAATGGAAAGAAGATGTCTGTCTATAGACAATTTTCTCTCCAAATTTGAAGAGAAATGAAAAAAAAATGATAACCAATGATATAAAAATAAGATACTTCAGTAAATTTACATTTATTATTTGAATTTCTCTAATGTCTATCCAAGTTCGAGAGAAAAAAGAGAACAGAAGAGAAATAAGGTTCTTTTCTTTTCACCCAATTTCTTTTATTTTCTCTCCCATATTCCGATCAAGCACACCATAAATAAAGAGCATTTTTTGTACAAGTAACTTGAATGAATGACACGTATCTTTCAGGGAGTGCCATGGCCATGTAACGGTACAACTGTAAATGAAACAGTGGATCTATATTTTTTTGGTAATGTCTGCAACATTTTGAAAGAAGGAACATGTGATATCGTTCACGGAACTCCTCTGCCCAGTAATGGGACTGGTAAATGAAATGGTGGATCTATGGGTTTTTTTTATAATGCATGCATACGGATGTCTCTACATGGGGAGAAGCAGGGGTGTAATCGATCGTTAAAGGAGCGATCCGAGCCTGCTCGAGATTGACTCGATAAGGGTTTCGAGAAGAAAATTATGCTCGTATTCGGCTCGACCCCATTCGTGAGTGGCTTGCGAGCGTCTTGTTAACCTGAACCTATTTTTTTTGGTATTGAATTGCTAACAATGTTGTCCTAGCAACTAAATTATAAGTTCACTTAAGACAACTAAAATAGTAGTTACTAACACAATCTTAAAATCAATACCTAAAATCAAACACAGTCTTATAAATTACATGACAACAACAACATCTTATAAATAAAATCATACACTTTGATCAAACAAAATCAACACAATTTTAAAATCAACACCTACAATCAAACACAATCTCATAAATTATACAACTCACAACATCATCTTATAAATAATATAATACACTTAGATCAAACAAAATGAACACAATCTTAAAATAAACACCTAATATAATCTCATAAATTATACGACAACTAACAACATCAACATTTAATAAATAAGATCATCTACTGACCCAAACCTTAATTTATTTGAACTTTTGGTTTAAAAAAGAATGAGAAAAAGAAAAGAAATAACAATAATGGAAAATGAAAAATCCATGACTAATAAGGTTTTGATTCTTATGGGTATTTGGGTTTGGTTTGTTAAATGGATTGTTGGGTTTGGTAAATGGATAGTGGAGTTGGTACGTGATTGATCGTTTTATATTAACCGCAAGTGCACGGCCGCGTTGAAGCGGTGGTAAATACGGGTCGTCCACTGGGAGGTGTGTCGACAATTGGTTTGTTCGAAGGCGAGAGGTAAAAGAATGAGAGAAAGATGTATTACACTGCACTACACTACACTAATCTAAACTAGTAAACAAGCAAGCTGAAATGAAATAACTAAATAACTAAGCTAAACAAATAATAAAGAAGATAAAAAGACAGGAATAGAAACCCTTAAGGGGTGGAGTGTGTGTGTGCACATGAAATAAGTGTGGTGTTGAATGCATACTATAAGCTCAAGTTAGTTAGTATTTGTTAATGCATAAGAGGTACCTAATGGCAAAACTTATCATTTACAATACTAAAACTAATGTGATTAACATGAGCAATGCAAGGTTGTTATTAATACACTTAGACAAGCATGGAATGTACCTAAGCTATGACAGAAACCATCAAGTAAGGTTCTTAATAATTCAAGCAAGCATGCTAATATTTCTAACAAAACATTCATATTAAACATTCATACCATCTACATAACATGTACCACATCTACTCCACCCCCAAAGGGGATGGAACTACTCACACATATTTAAACTAACTACTCTAATAAAATGAAGCATTATACTGAAATGAAACTACACTAATCAAGCAAGAAATATTAAAGAAGCATAAAAGGAAAGGAAATGAAAGACTAAACAAACATGCACAAATTAAAAGACAAGATTAAAAAAACTAGAAGATTTATTTTATTAACAAATGACTCACATTGAAGGTAGCATTGTTCTCCACCTTGAGTTTTTGCTTCAAGGCTCACTCCTTAGTAGAGAGAATGTCACCAAGCAATGTGTAGTTTACAATAGAAGGTGAAGAGTTCTATTTATAGACAAAGAAAAAGGCAATCCGGGACAATCTCCCGATGTGGGACTAAACAAATACCAGAAATGGACTAAATACACACTAATACGCGACCCAACAAAATCTTAGTGAATTTGGGCCAAAACAGATAGCCAATTAGCGGTCTAATTGGCGGTCTATATGGTTCGAATCACGCTGGATTTTATTCTGGGCTTTTCTGGATGTCTTTGTTGGTCTTTGATGCATCTACTTCACTTGTTGGAGCTCCGACCCGAATAGAATTGTCAAAATACTCCCCATGATGGTGTGGAGTTTTCTGTTTTACTCTTTGGTCCTTCAGTCTTACGTTCAGGTCCTTCTCCCTTGCATCTTAGTCCTCAGGTCTCACAATTCAGTCTTTTTTCCCTGCTTTTGAGTCCTTTCATGCTTCATCTCTTCAAACTTATTTATTTCTGAAATTCAAACATAAAACTCGTCACGTAGCATTGCTTAGGTGTAAGATAATGGATATAAGATACAAATATAAGCATGAAATGATATCAATCAGTACGTAAATGAGTTTATTAAATAAGTTTACCAATTTGGTAATTGGATAGAATATATATTCTGGTTAATCAGATAATTGGATATAGTAATCGTGTCTGGAACGATAATCGAGCGAGCAATAAGCAAGCGGAGTCTGCTCGTACTTGACTCGTTACTATATGATCCAAGCAAAATAAAGCGAACATCGAGCGATCTATTGATCCCGAGTAGAACTTGAGTGTATGGATAGTGGTGAATAAAGTAATTAAAATTTTCAATAAAATATTAAACAAATGCAAACCAAAACATGCGAGAAATAAACAAATAGATAATCAAAAGGAAATTTTTTCAAAATAATAAAAAAAAATTGGAAAAATATGCACTTCAGAAACTTAATTGGCAAAGTATACACATTGAAAAACGGCACCACAAGTGCCGTTTTCATTAAGTAAAAACGGCACCGTAGATGCCGTTTTTACCCTTAATGAAAACGGTATCAGTGATGCCATTTTTACTTGGGCAAATTTTTTCTTGGTTTCGAGATGTCGTTTTTATCTAATACATGTTGAACTAAAACAGGTCGGTCGGGGGTCTCGCTCACCGGTGAGCGAGGGGCGTTCCACCTCGCCGGTGAGGTGGCGGGGGTTGCAAGGGCGCAGCGCCCCCTGGAATTTTTTTGGATCATTAAATTGTTTGATCTGGATTCAAATCGTTTTTAACAATGAGTTTATTTTTCCAATTTTTTTATTTTTTTTGATTATTTTAAAAAAAATTCCTAATCAAAACACAAATTAAAAATGTCTAATTTTTATAAGTCCTTGCTTTGAGAGTTCCCCTATGCAAAACTTTGCATGACAGGGTTAAAATCATTAGACATGCGCTTGACGAACAACCCTTGTCTAGGTCCTTCATCAATCGTGAGTCGCCTTCCACACAGCTACGTACGTTACAACCTTTGAGTAATAAAGATCCCAGTTATGCACTCCCACTTAGCATTTTCTACTGAGAAAATTAATCAAGTAATATTGGATAAAAGAAAACAATCAAAGCTAAAAGGAAGTGAATAAATAAAAAGGGTTATGATCTTCAAACAACGAAAAAGATTTTCTTTACGTAGGGTGTCAAGAGTACGTAAAAAGACAACAAGAAAGTGTATTTGTAGAGAGACCATGAAGTAATTTGAAATTTCTTTGAAGATCAATCGATCGAGTCCTGTCAAAACACATCATCATTCCTGTCACCGTGTTCGTTTGGACATTTCCGGAATGATGTGTGTTTATCGACAACGTATTTATCGACGACAATAACTACTCAACTTAATAATCTGCATGTGCTACCCACCTGCAAATACTATTCTTGACGGTCCTAACCAGCTCCCTACCCAAATCCCCCAGCGGTCAAAACACAGACTCAACGGCTTCTGACGACCATTCCGTCGGCGAAACACCACTCCGGCACCCCGAACAACTCTGACATCCCGGGCAAGTTCGTTTTGGCGCTTCAACTCGATCCGGCGAAATATCCTGATTAAGTCGGATTTTTTCTCTCTCTAATGTTGTTTTATTTAATCGTTGATCTTATATGTGATAATCTCATGATATATGTTTTATAAATAGTATTTTATTGTTTATTTGATTATTGTGTGTTTGGTAATTTGGTTGCTAAAGATTTCAATTTAATGTGTTGGCGTTGGGAAATATGCTATTAAAATGTGACTTGGGGTACTTGTAAAAATATGATTGTTTAGAGACGATTATTATGTTTATTGCGTATATCACTTTGTGTGTGATTGTAATGTGTTAGGGTTGGCAAAGATATGTCGTTTTTTAATTAAGTATATATATGATTTGAATGTGACTTGAGTGATGGATTTCTTGTCGGCCAACAACTTAATTAGGTAGTTGAACATGTTAATGACAACTTGTATTAAAAGAAATTGTGAGTAGATTGAATGAATTTGTGAGCACATTTATGAGTGTGGTTTGGATGACTGTGGCTTGTGAGTGTTGTTTTAACAAGTGTGGTTTGTGGGTTTGGTTTGAATGAGTACATAGAGAAGTTTGTGAATTTGTGAGTTTGTGAGTACATCTGAATGGAGTTTGTGAGTAGATTTGAAGGTGTGGTCAGAATGAGTTTGTAAGCGTGGTTTGAATGAGTAAAGACAAGTTTCTGAGTAGGTTTGATTAATGGAGTTTGTGAGTGAAATGTAAATGTGTTTTGAATGAGTAAAGACAAGTTTCTGAGTAGATTTGAATGGAGTTTGTGAGTGAAATGTAAATGTGGTTTGAATGAGTTTTTGAATATGGTTTGAAGCAGCGAAGAGAAGTTAATGAGTATATTTGAATGTAGTTTGTGAGTAGATTCGTAGGTGTGGTTAGAAAGAGTTTGTTGAACGAGTAAAGAGAAGTTTGTGAGTTGAAATGTGAGTAGATTTGTGAACGGGGTTGAATGAGTTTGTGAGCGTGGTATGAGTTCGTGTCTTCAAAATGGCATCGGCTAAATTTTTCACCGACTTTTGTGATGTTTGGTGACAGTGACCGTTTTAAAAATTTGTGAACGAGATAGAGCAACCTTTATGCAAGGGATGACAAAAGTTCACTCAGTTGTACTTTGGAGTTTGATTGTTTCATTCAAGGAAAATGATACACGGCCGCTCTTGAGGACGCTAGTTGAAGACTCAATTTAGTTGGCACGTTCCATATCAGCAGAGAAAAAAAAATTTATTTTATCCCTCAATTCTTTGGTTGCCCATACAAATGTCCTGAGCAATCACTCCATCTCTTCATCCCTCCCTCTATCCATCATTAATGCGTCTCAAATCACTCAATTCCTCATTTTGGCGCTCATACACAGCAGAAGACTTTTCATCTTCATCTCAAGATGCATCTTCTTTTTTCTTCCATTCTCTTCTGTGGTCCTTTCTCTTCCATTCTCTTATGTGGTCCTTTCTCTGTACTCCAATGGAAATCGTTAATGTGTCTTCCCAAGTGGAGCAGCCGACAAACGTTCCTAAGGAGGAGATGTTTTTTCCTTCTTTCGAAGAAGCCAAAACATTTTACGTGGCCTATGCCGATTCTTGTGGTTTTGGTGTTAAGACAAGGCAATCTCATTACGATCGTGATATTGTTATACGGGTCACGCTGACTTGCTCCAAAGAGGGCACGACACCAACAAACCAAGGGCAAGGGAAATTGAAGCCTAGGTTATCCAGTAGAGTCTAATGCACTGCACGGATAAGGGTCTCCGGAAACCTAGTAAGGGGTTACCACATTAACTTTGTTGATCTTAAACATAACCACGTCATGCTTGACCAGGAGCAAATGCGTTTTCTCAGACAAAAATGAACCGTCCCTGAGGCCGCAAAAGCACGCATATCGTGCAATGATACTGCTGGGATATCGGCTGCTAGGACCATGCAATCTTTTGTGGTCGAGGCTGGAGGTCATGACAAATTGACTTTCAACGAAAGGGATTTAAGGTTTGTGTTCTTTCTGCCTAAGGTGTGGATCTGTTCGGTTGAAGTTGTGTGTGTTCGGTTTATGGTGTGCATCTGTTCGGTTTAAGTTGTGTGACTGTTCGGTTTAAGGTGTGGATCTGTTCGGTTGAAGTTGTGTGTGTTTGGTTTATGGTGTGCATCTGTTCAGTTTAAGTTGTGTGACTGTTCGGTTTAAGGGTTGCATCTATTCAGTTTAAGCTGTGTGATTGTTCGGTTTAAGGTGTGGATCTGTTTAGTTTAAATTGTGTGGTTGTTCGGTTTAAGGTGTGGATCTGTTAGGTTTAAGGTGTGTGACTCTCCAGTTTAAGGTATAAATCTGTTCGGATTAAGTTGTGTGTCTGTTCGGTTTAAGGTGTGGATCTATTCGGTTTAAGGTGTGTGTCTGCTTGGTTTAAGGTGTGCATCTGTACGATTTAAGTTGTGTGACTGTTCGGTTTAAGGTGTGGATCTGTTCGGTTTAAGTTGTGTGTCTGTTTGGTTTAAGGTGTGGATCTGTTGAAAAAGAAAGGAAAGAGTTTGTAATTTGTACATTTAAAAAAAACAACACTAAAAAAATAACGAAAAAAAGTTTGTAATTTGTATATGTAGAAAAATAAACACTAAAAAAATGGCCTTCAAATCTGCACACACGAACGACAGTCCCTAAGTAACATGACCGTCAATTCACCCCTGATACAGTGGATGTTCTTGGGGTCCTTCTCCTTCGTCGGGTCAAGTTTTAGCATTAGGCACCTTATCCAGTATAATACAAAGGCTCCGCAATCGTTTCTCCCCGGTTGTTGTCGTTCGCTATTTTTCCTGAGGATTCTCAATAGCCAGTCCACTTTTAGTAGGTCCCTCCAATATTCAGCCACATCCGCTGCTGCGCATTCATGTACGCCTATGGTCTGCTCTGGATATTCACCTCGCTCCAGCTCCCTAGAGATACCGTTGAACGCCAAAATCTCCTTGGACGGGCCGTGGACAACCACCAGAGTCCAATGACCTGTAGACCAGCATGGTTGTGCGATTACAGTCTCTCTTGGAGACACACCATTTATTTTAGGGAGCATAAAATCATCAATTGCTCTGCCTTGGCCACTCACAATTCGCCCTGACTCGAATGTTGATATGCATATAACTTTTTTGTGGTGGGCGTCTTTCTTCGAGAACCGAAAGCATAACTTCGATAGTTTGGTCGGTCATATTCATCCCAGGCGTTATAAGTTCCTTCATGTCGGTGTGTGTTAATCTAAACATATCGCCTCTCCTGATCACCTCTCTATTGTCCTTGTTGTCTGTCAAGTTCAATATCATGTTGACCTCATCAGCTGACATGTTCCCAATGCAGTCATGTCAACATCAGGCATTGTCCCTCCTAACTTCCTAAGTGGACAGCCAACCTAAAATTCTCCTCTCTTTTTTTCCTTTTTTTCTTTAGGCTCATTTGAGCCGCTCTGTCTTTTCTCTTTTGCTCTTCTTCTACCTTCTTCTTCTTGCCCCGCTCTTCATCTTCCTTCATCTGGTTCTCCACGATGGCCGTCGAGCGTTGTCTTTTCATGCCCTAGTTTGGTTTCCTTGCTTTGCTCTCTTGTTCCTTTTCCTCTTCTTTATTCTTCTCTTCCTTCTTCCTCCCCTCCTCCCTCTTCTTCTCTTCCTCCTTCTCCACTCTCTTTCTCTCTTCTTCCTTCTCCTCTTCTTCCTTCTTCCTCTCCTCCTCTCTCTTCTTCTCTTCCTCCTTCTCCACTCTCTTTCTCTCTTCTTCCTTCTCCTCTTCTTCCTTCTTTATCTCCTCCTCCCTCTTTCTCTCTTCCTCCTTCTCCTCCTCTCTCTTTCTCTCTTCTTCCTTCTACTCTCTCTCTTTCTCTCTTATTCCTTCTCCTCCTCTCTCTTTCTCTCTTCTTCCTTCTCCTCCTCCCTCTTCCTCTCTTATTCTTCCTTGTCTTGTCTCCTCCTCTCTTCTTTCTTCTTCTCTTCCCTCTTCCTTTCTTGTTCCTTCTCCTCCTCTTTATTTAGATCTTCGTCTTTCTCCCCACATGTATTTTCACTTGTCCTTGTCCCTCGAAGATATACAATTTCTTCCCTCAGCCTCCCACACTCTTCCTGGGACATCCTTAGTTCTTTCTTCAGACCGTTAACCTCTTATGTTGCCTTCTAAAGAGCAGCTTTGGCTTGCAACCATTTCGTCTTCACCTCACTCAGCTCCAACTCTTGGAGCAGCGGGTCACATAGAATGTTGAATTCTGTCAGTTGGAGCCTTGAAAAATTGCATGTTCAAGCTGAGCCCTTTCGAACAGGAGTTCGAACAGAACTAATAAGTTCCAGCTCCCTTTCACTCAGTGATGGAGCCCCCATCAGGTCGAACTTGTCGTTGTAAATCTGCGGTAAGGTAATTCCACGTTCCTCCCATTTCCTCAGGGTTAAACGTTTCCCAAACATTTCCGTCCAACTTTTCATTCGTGGATATGCTCCAGTTCTGGGCTCCACCAATCTGAATTTCTCGCAAAGCCACACCTTCAAATGGAAAAGTTCAACTGTTTAGAACAACTGAATAGACATACGTTCATATTCTAAACAGACACACAACTTAATCCGAATAGACACACAACTTAATCCGAACAGACACACAACTTATTCCGAACAGACACGCAACATATTCCGAATAGATACACAACTTAATCCGAACAGACACACATACTTAATCCGAACAGACCCACAACTTATTCCGAACAGACACACAACGTATTCCGAACAGAAAAACAATTTAATCAGAACAGACACACAACATATTCCGAACAGACAAACAATTTAATCTGAACGGACACACAACTTATTCCGAAGAGACACACAACTTATTCCGCACAGACACACAACTTATTCCGAACAGACACACAACATATTCCGAACAGATACACAATTTAATCCGAACAGACAAACAATTTAATCCGAACAGATACACAACTTATTCCGAACAGACACACAACATATTCCGAACATATACACAATTTAATCGAGCAGACAAACAATTTAATCCGAAAAGACACACAACTTAATCCGAACTGACAAACAAATTATTCCGAACAGACACAATTTAAACGAAACAAGCGCAGAACTTAAAGAGCAAAAAACGCTTACATGTAGTATTGTCACACAACCGTCGACGTTCCCCTGCCTCATAATGAAGTTCCCTGCCTTTCTCCTCTCCTGCAGTTCTAAGCTGGCTTTCTCCAGGCCCCCAACCAGGGCTCCGTAAACTTCACGTGCCCATGCGTATTTGTTTATACGTCTGATGTCCTTTTAATGGTGCATGAACCATTGCTTTGGTCGAATTGTTCCATCAAAGAACAAAAAATGTTTGAAGATGAAAGAAATCAGGAGACGAACATACTCCTCCGTCTCGCCCATGACACTGGTTGTCGTCAGATGACCTAACAGTTGTGTGATGTCAAGGTTCACTATTTCTCGCCTTTGTACACTCAATGGTTCCATCACAACGGTCTTCTCATGCATACTTAAGCCTAAAATAAGGGCAACGTCTTCAGGTGTAAGGAGAACTACCCCTGATCCTATTCTCAGCCCCACCTCATTCGCATCGTAGTGTTCGACGAACCAACCGACTATTTTGTTGTCCGTAGTAATGTTAGGAAGGTCTAGGAAGTGACCGAAAGGGGTGCTCCGGAAAACCTCCTTCTCAACCTTCTTCATCCTATCAAACTGCTTTCAGATGACCATCCAGGAGCACCGGGATTCCCGGAAGTAGTAGGTGGTTCCCTAAAATAAAAAATTGAAGAAACGAAAGTTCCTCAAAAAAAGACCGACGAAGGGGAAAAAACAAAATAGACCCACCGGTTCTGGCACAGGTTCGCTATCGATGGCAGGAGTCGAAGAATCCATTATCGTTTAGAGGGGAAGAAAGAAAGCGGAATAGGTTCACAGGTTCGCTTCCTCCGTTTACAAGTAATCCAACGAGAAAAAAAGCAAGACTCTCCCTTTCGATCTGGATATTTTTAATCTTCTTCGGTATCCGAACCGTCATTCGTAGGGTGTCTGGCGTTGTCTTATCTAGGGTTTGGAAAGCAACCGTCGTACTTGGAAAACCGTCAAAAAAACCCATTAATGGTGTCGTTTGGAAAGGGTGACATGTCAATCCGACTAGACGCTGACTCGCCAACTTTTGGGTGCCACGTAGGACACGTCACGGACGCCCACGTCCGTGTATAATGATCCTTCATTCAAAGGTTTTGAAAAGTTGGACCAATAAATCTTTTGTCATGCTACTTGATTCTTCTTCGGGAGGCAATTCCAGAAGGTGAAAAGAACGTATAGTCGTCCTTTTACGAAGCCAAAAAAAACTTAGAGAATTGAGATTTGACTGTAAAAAATAAATGCTTGCCTAAATGACTACATTTTGTACTTGAAAGAAGATGCGAAGAAAAATATTTGTGATTTTTGCGGCCTCAAAATGGTTAGAAAAAAATAGTGATTTGCTTAAGTGAACCTCTCTAAAGTGACATAATTAAGTCTTTACATCTGCATTTTCACTATTGCCTTGTGTGCACCCATGTTTCACTACAAATTGCTTGGGTGCACCTCCGTCGTTTGTGGACCCCACTCCATCACCGCTGCGGTTAGAAATTAGGCATTATAAAATAGAAGTGTTCCTTAACGTTAAATATCAAAACAAAAGAAAAACCCAAACATATTCTCCCCCCACCTCCCTCCCTCGTCTCCTACATCACCACCACTGACGCCATCGTCGACAATGATTGCCACCTCGCCTTCTTTCCTACACCACCGACACCATCGTCGGCAATGACCAGCACCTCACCGGCCTCGTCTTCTCTCTCGCACCACCACAACCACCACCATCGTCACCGCTACCAAAACCACTGTCACCACCACCAACAATTCAATTAAAATCAGATCCTATATCCAAACCACAACACAACCCAAACCAAACCCGTCTACCAAATCAATGACTCTTCCATTAATATTCCTTCCAAAATTCCTCCTCCTCCTCCTCCTCCCAACCTTCACCTCTGGAATCAAACAACACCACCACCAGTCTTTTCGGAGGCACCAGAGTACTACAACAACAAATTTTGCGCTCATGCGACCGCTCTCTAATCCACATCGCCATGATTCTTGTTCTCACCTACATATGCAGAGCAATCACAGTCGTCTACTAGATCCTCCAGCACTCCTCATGTCCGGACAACATCTTCTTCCACTTCCTCGCTGTCTCGAACAACCTCCACTGTGGTTGACAACGGTGTTGGTGGCGGTGACAGTGGTGTTGGTGGTGGTGGTACTAGAGAGAAGGCGATGTCGTCGAGGTGGCAGTCATTGTCGTGGACGGTGTGGGTGGTGGTGGTAGTGGTGTAGGAAAGAAAGCGAGGTGACAGTCATCGCCAACATCGGCGTCGGTAGTGATGTAGGAGACGAGGGAGGGAGGTGGGAGGAGAATATGGTTTGGGTTATTTTGTTTTGATATTTACAATTTATTTAATCCAGAATTGATCTCAAAATGACGTGAATGAGAGAAAATGTATGGTGTTTGGGGGTTTCAGGGCACAGTTAAGGATGGACATAGAGAGAAAGTAAAATATTGTTAAAATTGACTTACGAATCGAACGGTGGACATCATCTTGCGAAAAACAAGGGTGGACACACTTAAAAAAGTCTATAATATCATTAACATAAAAATCCAGGTGTGGGGACTTGCCCATGCCTAGGTCCTCCAGTGGCGACAGTGACGGAGTGAGTTCCACGAACGATGGAAATGTGCCAAGCAATTTGAAGTGAAATGTAGGAACACGCAAACGAATAATTAAAACACATGTGCAAAGACCCAATTATGTCACTTTAGAGGTACACCATAACAAATTACCCTAGAAAAATGTAGAATCAGACAGTTTCATTCGTAAAAAGATTTTTGCTATGCTTTTTCGACATTTTCCATTGATTTCAAGATTACGTTTGTTAAGATATGAAGTGGCATTCTGAAAATTGATCAGATGATGGGTGGCTTCGACATCCAATTGATGCCCGTGCCTGGAAACATCTTGACACTACTTATCCGGAGTTTGTTGCTAAACCGCAAAATGTTAGATGTGGTTAGCAACTGATGAGTTCATTCTTTGGTGCTATAACATTGGGGCACAACAAGTGGCCTGTGACCGTAATGACATATAACTTCCCTTCATGGTTGTGTATAAAGCAACATTTTCTTTTGTCATTGTGTATTCGTGGTCCACACGCACCTGGGAATGATATTGATATTTATCTACCACTGTTAATCGATGAGTTAAAGATATCATGGGAAAATGAAGTCCGCATATTTGATGCTAATAATAAAGAAATTTTCAAAATGCTGTGATGTGGATAATGAACGACTTCCCAACATATGTGAATTTGTCTAGTTGGAGTAGAAAAGGGAATATGTTTGTCCATTATGCATCAATAAAGACACATTTAGTATTCAGTACGTTAAAACATGGAAGTAAAGAATATTTTATGGTCAACAGACCGGCGGTGGTGCCGCAATAAGGAAGTTTTTGATGGAACTCAAGAGTTTCGTGCTGCACAATCAGTCTTGTTAGGTGATGAGATTTCAGAGCAGTTTGTTGGGTTTGAAAATGTAAAGTTGGAAAACCAATAGAGGACGGAAGAACTATAAAGCAAAAGGAAAGAGAACTTCCAGATTTGCCCTATATATTGGAAGAATATATTTATATTTTTTTCGTTGCCATATCTGAAAGATCTTTTTCGGCATAATTTGGATGTCATGCGTACGAAAAAGAATGTGTGAGACAATGTACTAATACTTCACTGAAAACAGAAAATATCAAAGACCATTCGGGTGCCCTTGGAAGAAATGGGTATTTTAAAAGTGCTTCGTAAAGTGGTGCTGCCAAACGATGGGACACATTATCCACCTGCTAGGTTGGTGATGTCCACGGTACTAAAAGATCTATTCTTCAAGGTTTTACAGAATCTCAAAGTTCTAGATAGTTTCTCATCAAATATTTCAGTGTACTTACGGTGTGGATCCCACGAACCGCTCGTGTGCACCTAAGTAATTAGAGTAGTTATAGACGGACGCGCGCGTCACGGACGCGCCTTACGTGGATCTGTACAGCTCAGATATTTTTCTTTGAGTCAGCGTCCAGTCAGCGAAATTTCTCTTCGCGCGTTTTGGTCTTTTTAAAAAACGCCGGTTCTTTAAGTTGAACGATTCATTTCCCAATACACAGATAAGACAGTGTGCAGACCCTAGGACATCGTGCAGTCTCATTATTCGTGCAGAGCCCACACTTATCATAATAAATTATTTGTTTTTAAGTTTTACGTTGGATCAACTTAATTTGTCTAGCTTACTTTATGTGTGTGTGCAGTTTACATTATGTGTTTGTCCTGTTTACGTTATGTGTCTGTCCGGAATAAGTGTATATTGTTGTACGGAATAAGTGTATTTGCAGTCCGGAATAAGTGTATTTGTTGTCCGGTTTAAGAATAAAATGTGTCCAGAAACGGAACATAAAGTTTGTCCGGAATAAGTGTATTTGCAGTCCGGAATAAGTATAGTTGTCCAGAATAAGAAGAAAGTGTGTCCAGAAACGGAACAGAAAGTTTGTCCGGAATAAGTGTATTTGCTGTCCGGAATAAGTGTATTTGCAGTCCGGAATAAGTGTAGTTGTCCAGAATAAGAAGAAAGTGTGTCCAGAAACGGAACAGAAAGTTTGTCCGGAATAAGTGTATTTGCTGTCCAGAATAAGTGTATTTGCAGTCTGGAATAAGTGTAGTTGTCCAGAATAAGAAGAAAGTGTGTCCAGAAACGGAACAGAAAGTTTGTCCGGAATAAGTGTATTTGCTGTCCGGAATAAGTGTATTTGTTGTCCGGAATAAGTGTATTTGTTGTCCGGTTTAAGAATAAAGTGTGTCCAGAAACGGAACATAAAGTTTGTCCGGAATAAGTTGATTTGTTGTCCGGAATAAGTGTATTTGCTTTCCGGAATAAGTGTATTTGCTGTCCGGAATAAGTGTATTTGTTGTCCGGAATAAGTGTATTTGTTGTCCGGTTTAAGAATAAAGTGTGTCCAGAAACGGAACATAAAGTTTGTCCGGAATAAGTGTATTTGCTGTCCGGAATAAGTGTATTTGCAGTCCGGAATAAGTGTAGTTGTCCAGAATGAGAAGAAAATGTGACCAGAAACGGAACAGAAAGTTTGTCCGGAATAAGTGTATTTGCTGTCCGGAATAAGTGTATTTGTTGTCCGGTTTAAGAATAAAGTGTGTCCAGAAACGGAACATAAAGTTTGTCCGGAATAAGTGTATTTGCAGTCCGGAATAAGTGTATTTGTTGTCCGGAATAAGTGTATTTGTTGTCCGGTTTAAGAATAAAGTGTGTCCAGAAACGGAACATAAAGTTTGTCCGGAATAAGTGGACTTGTTGTCCGGAATAAGTGTATTTGCTGTCCGGAATAAGTGTATTTGCAGTCCGGAATAAGTGTATTTGCAGTCCGGAATAATATATGGCTTCATTATTGTTGGAATAAACGAATCAATATATGGAATGCAATAATATGATGTCGAAACAAAAAAACGTCCGCTGCCGCCCCCTGCCACACCCGCACAAACTCAACAAATCTCCCACTGTATATTTTACCCCACAAGAATTACGTTTAGGAAAAAAATAGCATCTCAGATTTCCATTACAAACACACACAAATTACAAAAATAATATATATTTTCCCAGTAAATCGGAAAGAAGATGTAAGACTTAAACATGACCGTCTCATTCACGCTGCTTACGTTGTGAAGAACCTTGGGAGTCGGCATCAGACACTTCTTCGACGTAATATCTTACTCGAAATGGTGATTTATTACGGAGAGATGTACAACATAAACCGAACAGACGTAAGTCTTCACCACGGAGCGTTGACAAGAACATCGGGAAGTCTTCGCACCGTCCCATTCACGCTGCTTACGTTGTGAAGAATCCTGGGAGTCGGCATCAGACGCTTCTTCGAAATGGTGATTTATTCTGGAGAGAAAGAATGAAGAAGAAAGAAAGAGTGTAATCATATTTGTATTTGGGTGGAGAGAGAGAACGTGCTGAGTTGAAACGCATTTAATGTGATTTGAGTGGACATCAGGAAGAAAAAACAAAAAAACATTCATGCTTTGGCCACGTAAGGGCTGACATGGATGTCCACGTAGAACGCGTCCGTGACGCGCTGCGTTCAACAAACATTTCCCAAGTAATTAACATGCAATGTGGGCGAAACTGCACAAGTACACCTAATCTATTAACATGCAATGTGGGCGAAACTGCACAAGTACACCTAATCTATTAACATGCAATGTGGGCACACGCAAGCTGATATTGAAAATGCAGGTACATGACCCCAATTAGATCACATTGAAGTTGCACCCAAGCAAAAGAACCGAATGACAATACAATTCCCAGGGTGATCTCAAAAGTGATGAAAAAGAACCGAACTACCGAAGGATCTGATCAAACTCAACAGTTGCATGATATGTATTTAGTAAATCACCCATATATAATCACTATTCGCTAAAGTGTAAAATGTAACTGTTTTGACATTTTAGAACCTATAAAAGTGCTAACCTTATTTAAATGTATCGGCAAAAAGAAAAATATGCAAAACTAGAATCACATCTCGAAGTCCAAACTTACTGTAACATCGCGAAACAGCGGAATTTTAAAAATTTAAACAATCAAGAGATTATCAGAATAAACTAATCAACGAAAATGTTACTCATATAAATCAACAGTCGGTGCACCAATAATACAGAAAGTTTTGTCGAAAAACATGATTACAACAATACAATGAAAAGACAGGTACAAGCAATCACGACGACCTCGAATAGCCCGAAGATGATCATGGTCCCAAAATGTGTGCGCCCGCTGTCAACACCCGACAGAACCTACAACGGTCCTCAAAGATAAATCAAACAACGATGTCTGAGTTTCCCATTAGGAAACTCCGTATGCCAAGGTCGCCTATATGAATGAAACAGTACGGTAAATGAATTTATCATACTAGTAGCATGTCATATCACATCTGCAATGCATCAAATCCCTCCAAAGGTAAAGGAGACCTCAGTCCAACAACAATAACGACCATCAATAGGGTCCACAAGGACATCAGTCCAGCAACAACGGATCTCCCGCAGAAACCTATCGTAGGCACATACGGTCTTACTGACAGTACGCGACGCACCCCCACTCACGACTACTCGAGCCAAAGGGATCGGTGAGGAGCGTCCGCACAAAGAACCACGTGGTCTACACCACATTCGACGGAGCCGTAGCCCGATCAGTCAACATCCTAAGATAGGTGCCCAATGAGGGATCATCACCGGAACATCGGCGGTACAACTTACATCTGGCACAACATCGGACGACACAACCACAAGCCGGAACATCGTCGGCACCATCATCGCCGGCAAAAACCTCGGCGGTACAGCATACCTCCGGCACAACATCGGACGGGTCCAGACCGTAGTCTGCAGGGTCATCATGCTCCACGAGCCAAACGTCAACACGCATTGAGATCCGCGATCCATCAGGTCTGCTACTCAACAAAGAGTAAGGCAACAACGCGTCACACCACGCTCCAACACGGAGGTGGTGCGACCCAAGTGTCCACACTCTTCCACACGGTGGTCCCTGGGCAGGAACGAGCACGTACCCGTCGTCACCTCCCGGCTCACGCTATAAACGAGGACACAGGTTTCCGTGGACAAAGTTGGCACAATCACAAGACCAGGAATTCAGTTCTGCACACAAACGGTCGACCGAAAAAACCTAACCGGTCGACCGTCCTCAATAGGTTCGGTCGACCGAAAGTCTACAATGGTCGAACTATTCTGCGCGTCACTTAAGTCCAAATGGTCGAACAACAGTCTAAAACCGGTCGACCGAACACGAGGTCAAAATTCGGAGTTGGTCAAAATCAACAAGTCTATTCGATCGACCGACTCAGGGGTCCTGGTCGACCGAAAACTACCAGGGTCATCCTAATAGTCTACGTCATATAATGGTCGAACAATATAGCAAAATCGGTCGAACAACAAGCATAATCATCAAGTACACTTAAGTTCCGATCGACCCAAAAACAAGGAACGGTCGACCGAAATCCGACAGTAAGCCTCCAACTCACCAGCACATATGCAACCGGTCGACCGCCACATTGGCATCGTTCGACTGGTGTTGGTTAAAGTTTGGGAAAAAGGTAAAACTGGTCGACCGCCTGAAGGCACCGGTCGACCGTTGGTCGACAATAACCTTGCGCCAGCCAAGGATTTTACGTCGTTTCTCGTCACCGACGAGGTCTCCGACCTCCCGCGACCGACCTCAACTTCCCACCAACATGGGGAAACAACAAAACCACACTAAAAGCCGACATACATCTACAAAGCGATCGACGACGCCCACCGGAGAAGTCAAGACACCACCTCCGGTCTGCAATAGCACGCGCGCCTCCTCACACGCCGACCTCCGCGCCTCATGCCGGAGTCTCCTCAGCCACGCCTGGTTCGCCGGAAAGGAAGAAAGAATGTGAGAGAATGCAAGAGTGAGAGAGAGTGAGAGATGGGTGTGGTTTTCTCTTCATCAAAGCACAAAACCCAACCAACCCATCACCCTACACTCCTATTCCATCACACCACACAGCCAACCACTATTCCGTCCCTCCTTCCCTATGCAAAACCCACTAATCGCAGGATTAGCCCTAAACAGGGGTTAGGGACTTAACACTTACTATCAAAACTCCAATCACCAAAAACATGCCAAATAAACCACGATATTGTTGATCTCATTTAATTAAGAAAGGCATGGTGCTAGACATCTACATCGATTAGACAACAAAAGAATCAACAATGTTATATATAGGCAACCATGTAATTTTATTAAACAACATTTGGACTTCATTAATAACGTATAGGACCCTACTAACTAACAATCGTCAAACTTTACAAAATTATGGGACAATTATACTTCTATGGGAGATCTATACTAAATAGTATTATAACTATGTTAAACAACATTAGGTCTTAAATAAGAAGGTGTAGGATTTTATTAATCAACTATAGTTGAACTTTACATAATCATAGAATGTATATTACAAATCTATAGTAGTGTTATATTAAATAACAATAGTAGTGTTAAACAATATCGGGTGCTCGGGAGTAAATTAATAATTTATAGGCTTTTATTAATCGAAAATCACTTATTGTAGACTCATAGCAATGATCTGTGATTGAGACACGAGATCTAAAGGCCGCGTGCCAGCTATGGACCAGGGGGCGTGTTTCCCTTATATTTTGAATTTTACCGGTAAATGTATACAGGGCCGTCTCGGAAATTTTTGTGACCCTATGCGAAAATCAACAACGAAACTCCTAAATATTAAAAAAATTGTCCTCCTAGTTTAAAAAAAAAAAATCACCAACTTAATGCAATATTAATTGATTTGTTTTCATCTTAGCAATATTTGAGACAAATTTATCAATGTTTATGTGTTATTTATGTGTTAACACTAATTTTCTCTGCAACTCAATAAGCTCATGTACATTTTTTTAGGCCCTCTTAAAATGAGGCCCAGAATGAGACCCGGAGCAGGAGCTCACCCTGCGCCTGCTATTGGGCCGGGCCTGAATGTATATCAACTAGGATTTTGAATTTTACATACTTAAGCATTAAACAATTAGATTTTGTCATCTTGAATTTTAAATTTTACTTAGTTAAGTATTCATTTTAAACTGTATTTTTATATACTTTTTCTTATATGTGATAAAACATGTTCTTAGTCGAATTTTTTTATTTTAATACAAAATTAAATATTTAGGAAAATACGCAAAAATTTCGAAATATACTCCCCTCGAATCTGTCAAGTTTGAGGGGGTGTTTCACACCTCGGACTTGCTAAGTCTGAGGGGTGAAAGCCTCCACCCTTTTTTATTTGAATTAGTTTTAGTTTTATGGTTTTGGTTTTTTTAAAATTATTTTTTGTTTATTTTTTATTTTTTTAAAAATATATTTTCTAATTTTTTTTAATTTTTTCCAAGAACGACTCTAAATGGTGTGGAGAGACAACGTGTTGAAAAATTAAATTATTTTATCCAATAAAAAATAAAAAACAAAAAGTAAAACTAATTAAAATAAAAAATGGGCGGGGGTTTTCAAAAGTCCGGGGATGTACACTTTTTTATGGGTGACTGATCGTATACTTTTTTTTATTTTAAATTAGTTTTATTTTATATTTAATTATAAATAATTTATTATGCTGGATAAAAAGAATTGATTTTTATTGGATAAAGTAACTTAACTTTTCAACACGTCATCTCATCTACATCATTTGGAGGTCGATCATAGAAAAATATATATATATATATATATATTAAAAATGATATAAACAAAACAAAAACTTAAAACAAAATCCAAAACTAATTTAAAAAATAAATAAATAAGGGTGGAGGGTTTCACTCCTCGGACCTGCCAAGACTCCTCGGACCTGGTCCGAGGGGTGAAAGTCTCCTCGGACTTGGCAGGTCCGAGGAGAGTATTTATTTAAATATTTAATTTTGTGTTAATTTTTTATTAAAAGAAGAAATTTTGGCCCCTACACTAAGCGTGTGGTTGTGGAATATGTGGCGGGTCAAAGGAAGATTAGATGTTGGGTTCGTGATGGTGCGCAAGCGTGGGAAAGGGTGATTGGAGTGGGGGCGGGAGATGCGTGTTTTTTGAAAAAAATTACAACAACAAAACATTTTATCCCAAACTAGTTGGGGGTGACTAGAAATGAAAGTCTTAAGGAATCACGGTTCAGGCACGTGAATCACCTTCTTCCACGCGTTTCTATCCAATGCAAATTCTCGAGGAACATTCCAATCTTTTAAATCTTTTTTGACCGCTTCCTCCTAACTCAATCGTGGTCTGCCTCTTCCTCTTTTTATGTCTTCGATCCGATTCAACACCCCTCTTCTTATAGGTGTCTTCATAGGTCTTCTTTGTACATGTCCATACCATCTCAGTCTGTGTTGGATAACTTTCTCTTCCATTGGAGCAACTCCAACTCTCTCACGAATGTCTTCATTTTTAATCCGATCCATTCGCGTATGGTCACACATCCACCTCAACATCCTCATTTCAGATACACTCATCTTTTGTATATGTTGTCTTTTAGTGGCCCAACATTCCGCACCATATAGCATTGGAGTTCTTATTGCGGTTCTATAAAACTTCCCTTTTAACTTAAGTGGAATTTTCTTGTCACATAAGACACTTGAGGCTTGTCGCCATTTCATCCATCCTACTCTAATCCTATGATTAACATCTTCATCGATCTCCCCATCCTTTTGAAGTATTGATCCAAGATATCTAAAAATATCTTTTCTACACACCACTTGCCCATCTAATATAATCTTCTCTTCTTCGGTATTAATGGTACTGAAACAACATTTCATATATTCAGTTTTAGATCTACTTAGTTTAAAACATTTTGTTTCTAAAGTATTTTTCCACAACTCTAGTTTTCTCTCTGCACCTACCATACTCTCGTCAATTAATACTACATCATCCGCAAAAAAACATACACCATGAGACCTCACATTGTAAGCCTTTTGTCACCTCATCCATTACTAAAGCAAATAGATATGGACTTAAAACTGAACCCTGATGAGATCCAATCTTAATCGGAAAAGCTTTAGTCACCCTCATCACAAATTCTAATGCTAGTTTCAACTTCTTCATACATATCTTTAATTAAATTCACATATTTTATTGATACTTTCTTTTTCTCAAGGACCCACCACATAACATTTCTTGGAACTCTATCATATGCCTTTTCTAAATCAATAAAAACCATATGTAGATCTTTCTTTTGTTCTCTATACCTCTCCATAAGTTGTCTAATAAGAAATATGGCATCTATCATTGATCTTCCAGGCATGAAACCAAATTGATTATCTCTAACACATGTCGTTTTCCTTAGACGGTGCTCAATTACTCTTTCCCACAATTTCATAGTATGACACATGAGTTTGATACCTCTATAGTTAATGCAACTTTGAATATCCCATTTATTCTTGTAAATTGGCACTAAAATACTTCTTCTCCACTCATTTGGTATTTTATTTTTCTCAAAGATACTACTAAACAATTTAGTTAACCACATTACTGCTTTATCCCCCAGACATTTCCACACCTCAATCGGGATCTCGTCTGGTCCTAAAGCCTTACCAACTTTCATCATTTTTAAGGCTTCCTTAACCTCAACTTCTCTTATCATCCGTACAAATCGTCTATTAAATTCCTCAATTGTATCATCCACTTCAAAAGTGTCGCTATCCTTTTCTCCATTAAACAACTTATCAAAATATTTTCTCCACATTTCCTTGATATCCTCTGCATTAACTAAGAGGTTATTATTATCATCTTTAATGCATTTAACTTGATTAAGATCTCTAGTTTTCTTCTCTCTTATTTTAGACAACTTATATATTCCAACATCTCCCTCATTTGATCCCAATTTTTGGTACAAATTCTCATAAACAACCCCTCTAGCCTCTCTTACTGCTTTCTTAGCTTTTTTATTTGCCAACTTATACTCTTCTAAGTTAGTTTCATTTTTATCTTTAAACCACATCTTATAACATTCTTTCTTAGTTTTAATTGCTTGTTGTACATCATCATTCCACCACCACGTGTCTCTCGAATCTGGTCTACCTCCTTTACTCTCCCCACAAACTTCTTTAGCCACTCGACAAATGTAAGATGACATACTCTCACGCATACTATTAGTGTCTCCTACAACAACCCAAAGGTCCCTCTGCCATAAGTCTATCCTTAAATCTCATACATTTTTCTCCTTTAAGATTCTACCGCTTAATCTTCACATCTTTTTTACATTTATTATGTACTACACCAATTAGGGGTGAGCAAAATGCGGTTCGGTCCGGTCTTCGGTCCGGAAGACCACGGCATTTCGGTCTTCGGTCCGGTCCGGTTCGGTTTGGTCAAAGACCAAAATTTTAAGGGTTAAATTCGGGTTTCGGACCGAACCGGACTGGACCGAACCGAATTTATTCGGTCCGGTCTTCGGTCCGGGCTTCCGAAAATTTCGGTCTTCGGTTCGGTCCGATCCCGGATCGAAGCTCATCCCTAACACCAATACGAAAGCAAAAGTTCGCTACTACCAACTTATGTTGAGTCACCACACACTCTCCAGGTATTACCTTACAATCTATACAAGATCCTCGATCATTTCGAGTAAGCACAAAATCAATTTGATTTCGATGTTGACCACTACAAAATGTGACTAAATGAGATTCTCTTTTCCTAAAGAAAGTATTTGCTACCATGAGGTCATATGCTATAGCGAAATTCAGAAAATTTTCTCCTTCTTTATTCCTAACACCAAACCCAAACTCTCCATGGATACATTCAAACCCTTTGCTATCTTTACCAACATGACCGTTAAAATCTCCTTCAATACAAAGTTTCTCACTACTAGGAATCCCTCTCACCATAATGTCAATGTCCTCCCAAAATTGTTTCTTCATTGTTTCGCTCAAACCTACTTGTGGGGCATATGCGCTAATGACATTCAAAATCAGTTTTTCGATAACTAACTTAATCAAAATTATTCGATCACCTTGTCTTTTAACCTCTACCACCTCATATCTTAGGCTCTTATCCACTAAGATTCCTACTCCATTTTTATTTCTATCTTTTCCACTGTAACTAGGGGTGAGCTTCGGTCCTGGACCGAACCGAACCGGACCGGACCGAAACCCGAACTCCTAAAATTCTCGGACCGAAGACCGGACCGAATTCGGTCCGGTCCGACCCGGACCGAACCAGTTCGGTCCAAAACCGGACCGAACCCGTTTGGACTGAATATATTTTGACTTGTTTTTTTTGCTTGGTTTAACCTTGTTTTATCCAATCAGACCACAAATGACATCAACATTCAGACCACAATTAACAGTAAAAATCAGACCACGAATAACAGAAAAAATGACACAAATTAGAAACCAAAAACGAATTCCAAATCAGTCCAGAAATCAGAATTCAATGCCCGGTGGAATTGGAGATTTTAGAAATTGATTGGAATGAACGTGATTGGAGATTCCAGTGAGTTATACTTAGAAAGGGATTGAAGAAATTTCCAAATATGGAACAGAAAACTAAAAGACAGTAAATTTCACAAAAGGTTTCTTGCGACATGCACTTTCCTGGTATGAAACCTTCCATTTTGGTTTGTAATTTCCTATCCTATTGTCCACATTAAAAAATTACGTGAATTAATAAGAGAGTGAAATTTCCATATTTTAGAATACCCAAAAATCAAAAAACAAATGGTTTCATCCTGCAAAGAACATTTCACCAAATCACCACAACAAGATGAAGAACAACAAAATTCATAAACACATTCCACAAGGAGGCGGCGTCACGAGGAGGCAGTGTGAGGGGGACAGGTGAGGGTGAGGGATTTAGGTGAGGAGGCGAAGTGAGGGTGTTAACGGGTGAGGAGGCGAAGTGAGGAGGAGGGCTGCGTGAGGAGTAGGCGGCGTGAGGAGGACGGCTGCGTGAGGATTAGGCGGCGTGAGGAGGACGGCTGCGTGAGGATTAGGCGGCGTGAGGGTTAGGGATTTGGGTGAGGAAGCGAAGTGAGGCCTTGAAGGCGTGAACGGGTGAGGGCGTGAGTGGGTGAGGGTTTGGGTTGGGTATTCGGGTAGGTGGTGTAATCGGGTATTTGGGTTGGGTTGTTCGGGCTAATCGGGTCGGGCGAACCGGTTACTAATTAAATTCGGGTTTCGGTCCGGGTTCGGGTTTTTCGGGTTTTGGACCGGACCGAACCCGAATTTCCAAAATTTTAAGGACCGAAGACCGGACCGAAAAAATTCAGTCCGGTTCGGTCTGGACCGAAAAATTCGGTTCGGTCCGGGTACCCGGACCGGACAGAATTTTGCTCACCCCTAACTGTAACATAACTTAAACCATGTATTTTCAACTTCTTTAGTTTTTTCACCTACCCATTTGGTCTCCTGAACACAAAGAATATTGATTTTTCTCTTGTTGATCACATCCACTAACTCTCTCAACTTCCCTGTTAAAGCTCCAACATTCCAACTACCTATGCGTATCCTACTATTCCTCAACTAGCTTCCTTACCCCTCGCACCCGTTGAGTAATGTACGAGGACCCTAACTTCTTGTGCACTACATCCGAGCGCCGATGCAGTGTGCCACTATGGTGGTGGCATCCCTCGACTAGCTTCCTTATCGCTCGCACCCGTCGTGAATGATGCGTAGACCCTTGCTTACTTTGAATCACTACATTCGAGGCCCGATGTAGCGCGTCACTGAGAGGGTGACGCCCCAAACACGATTATCTTTTAAGTTTCATTTCCATGAGAGTAGCTAGAGTTCTACGCTGACTTGCAACACCTATCGCAACCCTCCTCCTTTATCCTGGCTTGGGACAGGATACGAACACATACATATGCGTAGTTTTTTTTTTAAATTTTTTAAAATTTTAAATGAGGTTAAATCCTCATAGGAGTTAGATGATTACTAAGTTGCCCTTGGGACCTCATTTTTGTAAAACGAGGCCCGGTCTCACCTCCTGGCTCCTACAATATTAACAAAACAATTTATCAATGCACAACCTCCTAAATCCTCTTATACCCACCCTCCTAAAGTTATTGTCAACAATTCCTCACTTTATACAATCCTATTGGTACGCTGTTCTTAAGATGGGGAGCATACACAATTAAGGTAAAACGTCTCAAAATTATACCCAAAGAACAAAAGTATAAATGCATGACTTACAATGATTTTAAGTTACATGCTAGAAGTAATCAGCTACAAGCTGTGTCCACCAAAATCGATGTTCCTAGCATCCCAAGCTAACTGCAGCAATGGTTCTGAAGAATTTGTAGAATCTCTCACACCTGCCTAAACTTACTTTCTCTACGAAAAGAAATCCCCAAAACCACTCTCGCGCAGCAGTTGACCTAGTGGAAGACGCATACTAAAGCTCATCATGATCGTCATCACTGCTCTCAGACTCGGCACCAGGTGCACCTCCAGATTTCTGGTAGACAGCAGTGATGATAGGGTTGCATACAGCTTCAACCTCCTTCAGCTTTTCATCATAATCTTCCTTCTCGGCGCTTTGGTTTTCATCTAGCCATTCGAGGGCCTCTTTGGTGGCTGTCTCAATCTTCTCCTTGTCCTCACTTTCAATCTTGTCAGCAAGCTTGTCCTTGTCATTGATAGTGTTCTTCATGTTGTAGACATAGGTCTCCAATGAGTTACGGGCGTCTATCTTCTCTTTCACCTTCTTGTCTTCCTCAGCGAATTCCTCAGCTTCACGAACCATTCTTTCGATCTCATCCTGACTCAAACGGCCCTTGTCATTGGTAATGGTGATCTTCTCTGACTTGCCTGTGCCCTTGTCTTCTGCCTTCACGTTCAAAATACCATTGGCATCTACCTCAAATGTTACTTCAATCTGAGGTGTTCCCCTGTTGTATGCACACAGATCATTTAATAAAAATTAATAGAAGATACATTGGTCTTGATGACAAAGCGGCATCAAACTAACCTTGGTGCTGGAGGAATTCCAGAAAGATCAAACTTGCCCAGATTTCTGCAATCCTTTGTGAGACTCCTTTCCCCTTCAAATACCTTTAGGCGTATAAAAATTTGACTCAGGATCACTAAAACAAGACATTTGAAAGGAAAGGCAACAATGTTGCTTCTATGTGACCATAAAAAAGGCCATTTGTATGCTAAAAGACTGTAAATAACAATTACATCTTACAAAAAATTATTGAAATAGATCAGAATACCTGAATAGACACAATGGTCTGCTGGTCCTGGTAAGTAGTGAAAACTTGGGATTTCTTGGTTGGGATTACAGTATTTCTGGGTATCAGCTTGGTCATCACTCCACCAACAGTTTCGATACCAAGGGTAAGTGGTGCCACATCCAAAAGAAGAATGTCTGTTCAAATTTTACATAAAAGGTGTAAGGATTCGTTAACCACTAAAATAATTCTGGCTGTACAGATCTCCTAAGCTGGCATATTAGAGCTTTTAGAGAGTTTAGAAGATTGCAACATTCTGGGGGGAAATGCACACTAAAGGACCATAAACTAATTACAAAAACATTCGAATAAATATGGCAGGTACCTTTTGTTTCTTCACCACCTTCTCCACTGAGAATGCTTCCTTGTACAGCAGCACCAAAAGCAACTGCCTCGTCAGGGTTCACACCCTTGTTAGGTTCTTTTCCATCAAAATAATCCTTCAAAAGTTGCTGAACTTTGGGAATTCTGGTGCTTCCTCCAACAAGAACAATCTCATCAATTTGTCTCTTCTCTAGACCAGCATCTTCCATGGCCTTCTTCACAGGGCCCATAGTTTTTCTAAACAAGTCATTGTTCAACTCTTCGAATCTAGCACGGGTGAGGGGCTCAGAGAAGTCTGTGCCATCAAAGAGGGATTCAATCTCAACTCGGACTTGATGTTGGTTACTCAATGCTCTCTTGGCACGTTCAGCCTCTCTTCTAAGTTTTCCTAGGGCACGGTTGTCCTTGCTAATGTCTTTTCCGTGCTTTTTCTTGATCAACTTGATGAAGTACTCCATGATTCTCTGATCAAAGTCCTCCCCTGAATCAATACAAAACTACATGTTACGCAGTTAACGTAGTAACTCACAAGAAACTAATATTATTGAATTCAATGTTGTTATTAGGACAGGAAACATACATTAATTTTCCAACTGTCACATCAACTGATATTAATTAACTTAGCAAACAAAACCCCAGAAAATCTTCTATAATTTTTTTTGTTTACCTACTTTAGCATCATTATTCAATCAGATAATTTCTTTAAACAACAGAACATTACTTATAGTAGAAACAAATCAATAGTACCTCCAAGATGGGTGTCTCCATTTGTGGCCAAAACCTCAAAAACACCATTATCAATTGTCAAGATACTGACATCAAAAGTTCCACCACCCAGGTCAAAGACAAGGATGTTTTTCTCGCCGCCCTTCTTGTCAAGACCATAGGCAATGGCAGCAGCAGTAGGTTCATTGATTATTCTAGCTACATTCAACCCAGCTATGACACCAGCATCCTTTGTGGCTTGTCTTTGAGCATCATTAAAGTAAGCTGGAATTTAACAAGAAAATAAATTAGTTCTCTTCCAGGAATACTGGTAAAACAGAGTAGATATGCTAAAACATTATTATTTACCAGGTACAGTTACGACTGCATCCTTGATTTTCTTCCCAAGGAATGCCTCTGCTGTCTCTTTCATTTTTGTGAGAATCATGGCACTAACTTCCTCAGGACTGAAAACCTTTGTTTCACCGTCCTTCATCTTAACTTGAATGTATGGCTTCCCATCTTTGTTCACAATCTTGTATGGAACAAGTTTCATGTCTCTCTGCACCTCCTTGTCTTCAAATCTGATAAGAAAATACATAAGACTGATAATAAAAACTGCAACTGCTTAGGTTATGCTTAGTGACATATATTAACAGCACACTCACTTCCTTCCGATAAGTCTTTTAACATCGAAAATGGTTCTTTCAGCATTAGCAGCTGCCTGGTTCTTTGCAGCCTCACCAATAAGTCTCTCTGTATCAGTGAACGCAACCCAGGATGGAGTAATACGATTTCCTTGATCATTGGCTATAATTTCCACATGACCATTCTTGTAAACACCAACACAGGAGTACGTAGTTCCAAGATCTATTCCAATGACGGTTCCCAATTTTGAGGCTTCCTCTTTTGCAAGTGTAAAGGCAAACAATGTTCCTGAATGACATCAAAGGAGTATCTATTTGAGCTCCGAAAAACCAAAAATGTAGAGAGAGAAAAGATCTGTTCTTTTTAACAATGTTCAAAGTAAGTTAACTTGTGATAGTTGATCAAGGCAAACTATAGCATTATAAATACGTGAGGTCAAATTTTGAAGATTTAAGGTATACTGACATACCGGCTTCTAGTACACTAGCAATCTCAAAATGGCAGCAATGGGATTACCGGATTAGGTCCAAAAATCTATTTGGAAAAGGCATATTTTACAAGATCTCGCCAAAATACAAACATCGTCAGAGAGGTGCCTAACTAAATTACACAAACACAAATACACATTCACACATGCAATAGACAACACGATACAATTAAAAGGTGTCATTTTCTTAATAGATATTGGTAAAACATTGTCCAAGTTGAAACGAAAAGCATTGCCTAGAATCATATTAGATTAAGTCTATCACGGTGCACTGAGCCCAACGTATGCATGGATCACGTCCATAAAAATTAGTAACAAAACAGATAGCTTGACGGATAAAAAAAATACAACGTCGAAGAGGACAGCAACTTGCAAACCTTGACAGAATATCAACCATTCATACAAAGTTCTAGCTGAACCATAAATAACAATTTCTTGATTGGTACATAGACCAAGGGCACTACGCCACTATCCTACTATTAAAAGAGGCCATTTGCATGAGCTACGTCTGATCCACCATAACTTACGTCACACGTAGTGATCCATTTCCAAAGCGTTTTTGGCAACAGTCGACTCAGATCAAAAAACCATTTCAGCCCTAACGGTGTTACTTTACGAACCACTCCTACACCGAACACAACCCTTCGATTTACAATAAACAGTCTATCAACACATCAAAGCGACAAAGCTCTGATCAAAGCTATGATCTAAGAACACATGCATGTATCGCAACTGATCTAACTCAGAAGGATAAAAACTACTACTTTCCACTTCGAAACCAAACACATCGTCACGAATCAGATCTGATCAGTAACCAGATGTCACACACAGAAATACTCCATTCCATCTAGATTCGTATCATAATCATTTCCACACCACCGAACCCCATCAGATCAAAAACCGTGAAAAACCAGATCTAAACCACTGCATTCGTCCTAAACCCTAACAAATCACGATCGCACCATAAAACAAGATCATCTAAAGATATCGAAAGTACCAGTGAGCAGAAGACCCAGCAAGGCCAGAGATCGCGCCATTCCTTCTTCGAACCACACTTTCTCTTCCAGATCTGCTCTCTCTATCTGTCGTCGACTTCGGATCGCTCTCGGCAGAGCTCGAACGCTTCGGTCGGAGGGTTGGTTTGGGCTTTATATAGGGAAGGAGGTACGAAGTCTCCGGATCCGAATAGGGAGGGCGATTAAGTGGGTCCCATCGGGGATGGTCAGAGTAATGTCATACCACTCGACGTGGACCAATGAGGGTGGAGGTTGCTGTGGTGTGCACCAATAGGAGGTGGACGTCTGTTGGGGTCATTGTGGCCGTTGGTTTCGTTTATTGTACGGGTGGGATTTGTTTGTCTACGTCAGAACTCTCTGGATCGTGGATTTTCCTTTTTAACCCAAAATTGGGCTCGTTAGGCTTTGCAGTTTGCATCCTCCAACCTTTTGATTTAGAAAAATGATAAACGACAACTCTTGAGGACGCGATTGAGTTGACACGAATCATGTCAGTAGAGAAAAAATATTCTTTTTATTTTATCCCTCTATTCTTTGGTTGCCCATACAAATGTCTTGAGGAATCACTACATCCCTCCATCCATCTCTCATTAATGCGTCTCAAATCACTTCATTCCTCATTTTGGCGCTTTTACACAACAGATGACTTTTCATCTTCATCTCAAGATGCGTCTTCCTTTTTCTTCCCTTCTCTTCTGTGGTCCTTCCACTGTACTCCAATGGAAATCGTTAATGTGTCTTCCCAAGTGGAGCAGCCGGCAAACGTTCATAGGAGGAGATGTTTTTTCTTCTTTCGAAGAAGTCAAAACATTTTACGTGGCCTATGCCGATTCTTGTGGTTTTGGTGTTAAGATAAGACAATCTCATTACGATCGTGGTGTTATACGGGTCACGCTGACTTGCTCCAAGGAGGGCACGACACCAACAAACCAAGGGCAAGGGAAATTGAAGCTTAGGTTATCTAGTAGAGTCCAATGCACTGCTCGGAAAATGGTCCCTGGAAACCCAGCAATGGGTTACCATATTAACTTTGTTGATCTTAAACATAACCACGACATGCTTGACCACGAGCAAATGTGTTTTCTCAGACAAAAATGAATTGTCCCTGAGGCCGCCAAAGTACGCATATCGCGCAATGATTCTGCTGGGATATCGGCTGCTAAGACCATGCAATCTTTTGTGGTCGAGGCTGGAAGTAATGACAAATTGGGTTTCAACGAAAGAGATTTAAGGTTTGTGTTCTTTCTGCCTAACATAATTGAAGTTCAACATTTTGCTGGCGGGTCTTAGTGGTTTCTGTGTGCAGGAACGTTATAAACGAAGTCAGAAATTTGAAGATGGGACCTGGTGATGCACAAGCTCTTTAGAACTATTTCATTAGGATGTAGAAGTTTGATTCGATGTTTTTCTATGTATTGGATATGGATGATGAAGGAAGACTACGAAACGTGTTTTGGGCTAACTGTCGTTCTAGAGCTGCCTATTCATACTTTGGAGACGCAATATGTTTCGACACTACCTACATTACCAACAAATACGACATGTCTTTTGCACCATTTGTAGGAGTTAATCACCATTTCGAGTCGGTTTTGCTCGGTTGCGTTTGTCTTCTGAGACCACTAAAAAATACATTTGGTTGTTCCAAACATGGTGGTTGTTCATGAACGGTAAGGTGTGGCTATGTCCAGTTAAAGGTCTGTGTCTGTTTCTTTTAAGGTGTGCTTATGTCCAGATTAAGTATTGTGGTTGTTTAGATTACGTTGTGGGTATGTTCCGAATACGTTGTAGGTCTGTCCAGATTACGGTGTGGTCTTTCGAGTTAAGAGTGTGGTATGTCCAGATTACGGTGTGTTGTTGTCCAGATTAAGTTGTGTTGATGTCCAGATTATGTTTCCCCTATTATGTCTACATTAACTTCGTGTTTGTCCACATTAAGTTGTTTTTCTTTTCGGAATAAGTTGTCTGTCTGTTCAGAATAAGCTATGGGTCTGTTCGGAATAAGTTTAAAGTTTTCGGACATACCACACTCCTTTTAAATTGCCCCCATTCTGCAGATATAACTCGAAAGACCACACCATAATCTGGACAGGCCTACAACGTATTCGGAACAGACCCACAACGTAATCTGGACAACCACAGTACTTAAGAGTGTGGTATGTCCAGATTACGGTGTGTTGCTATCCAGATTAAGTTGTGTTGCTGTCTAGATTAGGTTGCCCCATTATGTCCACATTAACTTCGTGTTTGTCCACATTAAGTTGTCGGTATGTTCAGAATAAGTTGTCTGTCTTTTCATAATAAGCTATGAGTTTGTTCGGAATAAGTTTAAAGTTTTCAAAGTACGATTTTGTACCTTTCAATATATGACTCACTCCTTTTAAATTGTCCCCATTCTGCAGATATAACTCCCCCAGCCATCATAACAGATCAATGTGGCGCCATTACTGCTGTTGTAAGGAATGTCTTCCCAGATGCAAGACACAGATTTTGTATATGGCACATAATGAACAATGCTCCCGTAAAGTTGTCGACGCAGTATCGGAAGCACATGTTATTGTTGGCTTTCTGGCCTTAATCTACGTTTTGATGATTCAATCAACCTAATCTTAATTATGATCATGTAGAGTAGCACACATGTTGCATTGCACATATATTGATTTGTGCTAACCTCTACAGGTGATCAAGTCTCAAGGAAGAAAGGAAAATCAAGCCAAGACATGTAATCAAGCTCTTTTGAAGACATGTATTTTGTATTTTCTTTTAGTTCTAGGAACTTGTGTAAATTGAGAATACTTGAGCTAAAAACTACTTAAACACACACTAGGTTCCTTATAGAAGTCACACACGAAATTTCACATAATTTGGACTTCAATAGATCACCCAAACTTAGACCGGAAAACACTAAACTTGAACCCTAACAGTCTGCCCACATTCGGTCGACCGTAACAGACCGTTCGGTCGACCGAGTGATCATTCATCTTGTTTGTGTTTTCACTGTCCAATTTCGGTCGACCGTATCTGCCCTTTCGGTCGACCGTATGAACTTATTTTTCCGACCGTTTATTTTGTCGTATTATACCCAACGATCGTATTCCTATTAATCAAAAATACCCCAAATACATTTCATGTATCGGTCAACCGAATATCTGTCTCTTGACAAACCCGAACCTCCTGGACAAAATCGGTCGACCGCAAGACCTTAGCTCGGTCGACCGAATTGATCATTGTTTGTCAAACCCAAAGTGCCTGGTGCAAATCGGTCGACCGAACCCTTTTTGGAGTTTGACCGATCACTTAAGTGTACCTAAGTCGTAGCGTTGGGCGGTCGACCGTTACCTAACCGGTCGACCGAACTGAGTTCAAAACTGCCAAACGGTCGACCGTTCAGACCGATCCGGTCGACGGAATTAACTCAGAATTGGGTCCTGCGAGTCTTCTGTTTTGTGTATCCTACACCAACACTCACCCAATCAACTCCAACGGATCTATTCTTTCTAATGCCTATATAAAGAGTTGTAAAACACATTTTAACACAACCATCCCACTTCTACTTGTCCAATACATTAGAGAGAAACTCCCAAGCTCAAATTTCCCCAATCCAACACTCCAAGCCTACACTTCCACACCTTAGCATCAATTCCACATCATAAGCTAAGTGTGCTCAAGTTAGAGAGTGTATTCCACTCAAGTTTTCGTTTGTGAAGAAGAAAGGACTTCAGTGAAAGCCCGAAGTGTTCCTCTCAGATTGTGAGAGAAGAAAGTCAAGCAAGAGAGGGTGTTCGCGGTGCTTGTTTTGTAAAAGGCGTTCTCTCCCGGCCCGGAACGGGGAGTGGATAGTGAAGTCGTGAGGGGAGCTCGAAGTGTCGAGCGGAGCATGCAAGAGAGGACGTAGGCGGTGGCCGAACCTCTGTAAAACCCCCGTGTCCATCGTGGTTTGCATTTCTAGTCTTTACTTGCTTGTTTGTTAGTTTAATTCCGCTGCATATCTTTGATAGTTCAAACAAGTAGGTAATCAGGATTAATTGTGATTAGTATTGTGGACCCATAACCCACACGATCCAACAGTTATTTGATCTGAAATTGATTGTATATGATTCCAAAACCCCAGCAGAATTTGATCATAATTGGCAGGGTTTCCTTCTTGATTTTGACCTGCAGAACTATAGCTGGCTCAAATCGATTTATGCAATCTGAGAGTCATGGATACTTGCATTTGTTGGTGACAGTTTTTTCACGGGAATGACATCTACTCAGAGAAGCGAGAGTATGAACGTCTTTTTCGACAAGTATCTGACTTCAAAGACCACCCTTAAGCAGTTTGTTCAACAATACGAACATGCACTCTGCCATAAGTACGAGAAGGAAGCTCAATCAGATTTTGATTGTCTTCATAAGAGACCCCAATTGGTTTCGATGTATCCCTTCGAGAGACACATCAACGAGTTGTATACAGTAGGGGTCTTCAAGAAAGTGCGGTTAGAAGTTGGGAAGATGATATACTGCGATATAACGGAGGAGTTCAATACGAATGACACATTTCATTACAAGGTATCTGAACGTTTTTTGGCTGCCGAGCAGCTACTGTCGAAATGTTTCCTAGTATAAGTCATATCTATGAACTTCACATGTGATTGTAAAATGTTTCAGCACGTTGGTCTTCTATGCTGCAACGTTTTTGTTGCACTTGGACGCTTAAATCCTAATGCATTGCTCCCAAACTCTTACATCGTTAATTGATGGCGGAAGGATATTCGAAGGAGCTATCGAGATAATATGTACCCAGACGATGGCGTAATGGAGAAGGATGCGCTTCAGCGTCACGACGACATCATGGGTCGTGCCGTTTGGATCGCACAAGAAGCGTTCATTTCCCACGAAAAGTATCTGATTGGTTTGTTTTATATTAACCGCAAATGCACGGCCGCGTTGAAGCAGTAGCAAATACGGGTCGATCCACAGGGAGGTGTGTCGACTTTTGGTTTGTTCGAAGGCGAGTGGTAAAGAAATGAGAGAAAGATTGATTACACTAAACTACACTAGAATGCAAAAGGAAATGAAGATAAGCAATAAAACTAAACCCCATAGGGGGTAGAGAAATAATGTGAATATAAAGATGTGTGTGTGTGTGTGTTCAATTAAGTTTCTCACAACATGTAGTGCATGAACTCATAGAACTACATCCAACTTTGCCTCCACATGAATTAAGATAAGACTACATCATTAAAACATACTAGACAATAATTGGAATGAAGCTAAATGAACTCATGTATAAGGACTAGACCCTACTATGCCTCCACATGAATTAAGATAAGACTATATCATTAAAACATACAAGGCATTAACCAAGGCCAAGACAACAAGAGCACATACACTACAAGTCATGTTTCCTATATTAATTCCATCCATGTCCTCACCTTATCATTCCCCATAAAATAAGTCCATTAATCTAAGCATAAACTAAGCTTCATTCAAGAGCATTGGCATATCAAAGATAAGAGTGAAATCCCAAGAGCATTGAAGGTAGCATTCTTCACCACCTTGAGTTTTGTTTCAAGGCTTACTCCTTAGTAGAGAGAATGCCACCAAGAAATGGGTGATTACAATGGAAGGTGAAAAGTTCTATTTATAGCCATAGAAAAAGGTAATCCGGGACAATCCCCCGATGTGGGACTAAACAAATACCAGAAATAGACTAGACACACTTTAATACACATGCCCGCCAAAGATTAGCGGATCTGGAGCCAAATAGACCGCCAATTGGCGGTCTATTGGTTCTGGATCGGGCTCATTTTTGTTGTGGCTTGTCTTGATGTATTTGTTGGTCTTGGATGCATCTACTTTGCTTGTTGGAGCTCCGACCCGAATAGAATTGCCAAAATACTCCTCATGATGGTGTGGAGTTTTCTGTTTTGCTCTTTGGTCCTTTGGTCTTACGTTCAGGTCCTTCTCCCTTGCATCTTAGTCCCCAGGTCTCACAATTAAGTCATTTTTCCCTGCTTTTGGGTCCTTTCATGCTTCATCTCTTCAAACCTATTTATTTATGAAATTCCAACATAAAACTCGTCACGTAGCATTGCTTAGGTGTAAGATAATGGATATAAGATACAAATATAAGCATGAAATGATGTCAGTCAAATACCCCCACACCTAAGTTTTTCTAGTCCCGAGCAAAACAAAAAAAAAAGAAAAACAAACTAGAATCAAGAAATCCTAACTCACTTTCGTAGGAATCACGGTTGCACTTAGCACGTGCAACAAGCCGTTAAACCTCCTTGTCGCCAAGGAGGAGGAGTGTTGTCTCCTGAGGGTTTTCAGCGGATATACCCACAAAATCCGAACAAGATGCATTATTCAATTCTAGATACTTGACTCGTTGGACAAATTTTGTCGATCATTGGACGCGGTAAGCCTACGGGCCGACTCTATATAGGTAATCAGTCCACACACCTAGCCTAATGAACCATTCGTGTAAGTTAAATAAGGAATTAAGTGAAAGACATGGACAACCTTAACATCCTCAAGTGATACCAAGTGCAAAGTTCATTAAGGTTCTTACTTGCATTACCATTTTTTTTCTTTTTGTTTCTTTTCTCACCATTTTTTTCTTTTCTTTTTATTAGTTTGAGCTTCATTCTCCCAGGGTCAGGTTTCATGCATCATTGACCATGAGGACTTACACTATCACGTACATCTTTCCCCAAATCTCCACATAGGGCAATCCCTACCACCCGTGTAACGAGAGTTCGGTCGGCTTGATGCATTACATACATTGTATCATATGTCTTTCATTTAGATTATTTTTACATAAATAATGCTACTAAGGTATTGTTTTGAGCAATTGTGCAGAATTCAGGAGTTACAATGTAATTTACCAATATTCGAGCTAAAACGCGTGCAATGGACTCAAATAGATCACAAAGACCAATTAGCTAGAGATTCAAGCTCAAGTTGAAATCCAATTGATTGCATAAAAAGCCATGGACATGATCGCAAATTGGAAGGACTAAAAAGTTATTTTGGAGAAGTATTCAAGAAGAAATTAAATTCGGATCTCCAAAGATATACAATAATTAATTTAGACGCGTGGAGGCCATCTAGAACATACCAAAAACACACCCGCAAAAGCACAACACAATCTGAGCCATCCATGCGGTGATTCTGCCGCATCTGATGGTCCATGTGCGGCGGAAATGCCGCTTGGTGTGCGATCCGTGCCCCCTGATTTCGTCCAGTCGTGTCATAGCACGTGTCCCTTCCTTATTCATACTTAGGGTTCCTTGTATCGGCTATAAATAGCCCCGAAATATTGTTGTAAGGGGACTTTGTTTTTCCATTCTATAGCAATAAAATTCTGCCCATTTATTTCTCCATTGTTTTTGTCTTTCGTAAGCTTAGTTTTAGATTAATGTTTCATGTTCTTAATTCCAGTAGAGTAGAGTAATTTAGTTGTTCTTTATTCTTCTCTTAGAATAATTTGTTGCATGCTTAGAATAATTGCATTTGTTTTCGTAGATCGTAGTTTACTGTAATATTTCCTTTTTTGTAGTCTCTCGATGATTTCCATGACCCCTTCTCCTCATCTTCTCCCCATGGGTTTCTAAAACCCTCCAAAGGGTGGGGGGGTGACGGATTTAGGGTTAAACAAGAAGGATTGTTTTTATTTTAATTTCTTGTTAGTGTTTTGATCATATGAGTTTTCGTTAAATCAATTATCATATGATGCTTAATATCTCACTTGATTTATAATAATTTTCGTGATCCCTAATCTACTCGAAGATTCATAACTCCCACCCGCTGGACTCTTATCCATATTTGTTTTCTTTTTAGTTTTTGTTGATTTAAAAAATTAAAAATCAAACCAAAAAAAAAACTCTAATCAACCTTTTTTCTTTCTCTTTTTTTCCTTAATCGAAAATCACAAAAATAACAAAGTTTTCTCCCTCCTTGTGTTCGACCCGTACTTGCCGTGTCTTCATCGACGTCGTGCACTTGCGGTATAAATAAAATTCTCATCAAGTTTTTGGCGCCGTTGTCGGGGAGGCGACGAGAATTTCAAGTTTTTGTGATTTCTTTTTTGTTTGGATTTTGGTTTTCGCGATCTAACGTCTTCTCTGTGCTTTTCAGGAAGTAGTAGAGACGACGCAAAAATCCAGAGGCGATCCAAGGTGAACAAGCGGCGAAAACACCGCTCCAGCATTATATTTTGGGGCGGACATGCCATACAGGTTGGAAATTTGGGCGTGAAATTTCTCTGGGACGCGACTCATCTCTGGGTGGACGCGATAAAGTAACTGGAATGTTTCGAGAGCGGGCGGCGAACCCGACTGAGCGTGCGTAGGTAACCTTTGTTGCCTTTTCCTCGTAATTTCTATTTTCGGAAAATTTCCTTTTTGGTAGAATTGCATGTGTAGGGCAAACTTCCATAATTGGCACTAATTCAACTTGTGACCTAAAATTTTGCAAAATTAGGAAGGCCTTAGTGCATGTATCATTTAGAGATTTTCTCGCATTATGCATGCTAAATTTTGCAAATCAATTCATTGTTGAAAAGTGTTGGAGGCAAGGTACGTGCGTGGTTTTTATCGATGCATTTAAGCATATAATTTAGTTTGCATACAACCTTGCAATTGTCCCCCACTAAAGACCAATGTTTGACTATCTTTGCTAGATTTAAGTTAAACTATCTTAAGGGCAACTCCGTAGGAAAGATACGGTGGGGATTTCATCACCCTTCCGTGTCCCACAAATCACAATCCTAAAGTGTCACCCAAAACTTAAATTAAAATCAATTAGACATTGGCCCCTAAGGATTCAGACTCAATTAAGGAGAAGATTGGTTTGACTTTCTATGACTTGAAGCTGATCGAATTTAATTTGGTGTCTAGAAAGTGTTTTTGTGTTGACGTAAGTCTTCCAAGCGAAGTGGTTGTCTAATTGGCACCGACTCTGTCGGAAGAGCCCCCACTAGCTATACACTGCCTGGCCAATTTGGTTTGATTAGTGAGGGTGGTGAATTAAGCGAGCCAATTCGACTCAACCAGTTAGGAGTCGTCTAGATTTAAACTACATTAGGTCTAGGATTGTTTGAACCATGCTTGTTTAGGAAACTTCTGACCAACCCTCTCATCTATCTTTTAAAGTTAAGTTTCCCTTCTCATCTGAGTCTTCTTTCTCTTCTCACCTCAATTCTCTAGATTAGGATTCCTTTCTCATCTTCTCCCCTTCTATTGTTTGTTTCCATTTGTGAAAAAAAAATCAATTGATTCTTGATTTGAATTTGGAATTTGAATTCAAAAATTGGTTCAAACCGGTGCACTCAGATTTGGGTTCGAGACTTGAGTAATCGACTCTCACGAGTTCATCTAGATTCCAGTCTAGAGCTTAGCCCCAATCCATCTGCTGCACCACCTCACCCGGATCCAATGGGTGAGAACGTAGTGGACCCACCTGTTGCGCAACCTATAACTCTGAGGGATCGATGCTATCCAGCGATGGCTGCTCAGCCATCGTACATCGTTATGCCCACCATACTGGGTTGCGACTTCGAACTTAAGGCACAATACATGAGTATGTTGCCTAAGTTCACCTCTAGGGAAGACCCATATCTCTTCCTTAGAGAATTTGAGGAAATCTGCTCGCTTATGCAATACCAGCATATCCCTGAGGAGGCAGTGCGTCTGAAATTTGTGCCTCTAGCACTAAAGGACGACGCTAAGAAATGGCTATATAGTCTAGCCGAAAGATCTATTAGGCGTTGGGCTGAGTTTGTTCAAATATTCCTGAAAAAATATTTCCCCAACCATAAGACTATTAGGATTAGGAATGAATTGTTGCATTCGTTCAACCTGAGAGCGAGCCGTTCTATTCCTATTTGGAAAGATTTAAGAACTTGTTGACCCAATGCCCTCATCATGGAATTCCAAGATGGCAATTGTGGCAAATTATTTATGAGGGATTGACACCTACGTCTAGGGTTATGTTAGAATCTGTAAGCCAAGGAAACTTTATGTCCAAAAATGAGAATGATGATTGGACTTTTCTTGACGACTTGGCTGATAATAGTATGCAATGGGACACGGCTAGGGCACCGACCAACCCGAGTATTGGATCTAGAATAGCAAATCAATCCAGATCAGGTGTCTTAGCTGTAGATGCTTCTGTAGCTGCTGAAGCGAAATTAGCAACCCTTATGCGTAGGATGGAAAGTCTAGAGCTTCAAATCCGACCCCCAGTGAATCAAATCTCTTCTGTTTCTTGCTCTAGGTGTGGTCAAACTGGTCATGTTTTGGAGGAGTGTGCAAACATTTCTTCGGACATGGAACAAGTTAATGCTGCGTTTAATCATCCTAGGAACGACCCTTATTCGTCAACCTATAATCCAGGTTGGCGCAACCATCCCAATTTTTCATGGAGCCAAGGAAATTCAAATCCTGCACCCATGCCCCAGCAATGTCAACCACCTAGACAACAATTGTACTCAAACAACAACAACAATAATAGTGATGTCCGATTAACTGGACTGGAAAACTTAATGAAAATATTTGTTCAAACAACTACTCAATCTTTTCAAAAGCTAGAAACTTAAGTAAGTCAATTAGCACAAGTTGTAGGTGAATGAGAAAATGGAAGATTCCCAAGCCAACCCGAGGTGAACCCAAGAATTAACAATCCACATAATCAACATATATCATATCGACCACTTCAACATATGCCATATCAATCACCTCAACCATTTAATCCTCAATCATCAATCCTCAACAAATTAGGCCTCCACCTAATGTACCACATAATGCACCACCTCCTAATGTGAACAATAATAACAGACCAGTTCATATGGTTCAAGAAGAAGAGCAAAATCAACACATTAATGCTATACTTACATTAAGATCTGGAAGATCTGTTAATAACAAAGTCACTCACCCTTTGGTTAATGAGCCTAATAATTTTGTCACACCTGAGCCATCTAATGAGCCACCAATTCAATCTGAGGAACCAATTGAAATTGAACCAACTGAACTTGAAAGAGTATTCATTCCTAAAGCACCATTCCCTAATAGACTTAATAAGAATCATACAAATCAAATGGAGAAAATGTTGGAAGTTTTTAAGCAAGTAAAAGTAAACATCCCTATTTTAGAAGTTATTCAACAAATTCCACCTTTGCAAGATTCTTAAAAGACTTATGCACAAAGAAAAGGAAAACACAAGTACCAAAAAGAGTCTTCTTAACTGCAAATATAAGCTCTGTGTTAACCCAACACACACAAATCAAATATAAAGACCCTGGTTGTCCAACTATTTCATGTGTAATTGGTAACACCTTAATCAATAGGGCCTTGCTGGATTTGGGTGCTAGTGTTAATCTGCTTCCTTACTCTGTATATAAAGAATTGGATATAGGAGACCTTAAACAGACTAGGACCACACTCCAATTGGCTAATAGATCTGTTATGATTCCTAGAGGTGTGGTTGATGATGTTCTGATCAAAGTGGGTGAATTCATATTTCCTGTGGACTTTGTTGTCTTAGACACGCAGCCTGTTGCTAACCCTAACAATCAAATTCCTGTGATCTTAGGAAGACCTTTTAGCCACTTCCAATGCCCTAATCAATTGTAGGAATGGATTGATGAAATTGTCATTTGGAAATTTGACTGCTGAGCTAAATATTTTTAACTTAGGGAAGCAACCTGGAATTTTCTCTGATGAATCGAGTGAATTGAATTATATTCAGGATTGTAGTGAGGATGATTTGATTTCGGATTACTTAAATTTCACCCAATTGGATGAAGTTGATTTTCAAAAGAACCTGAGTAGTGAGGCCACAATTTGTGACCAAATCAATCATATAGGTTCAAATCGATCTTCACCCAATTGGTCAATCTTAGGTGGACTTTTAGCCGAACCAAGACCTCAAGCCAAACCCTCACTACAAGAACCACCATCACTAGAGTTGAAGCCTCTCCCTACTACACTTAAGTATGCCTTTTTAGGACCCTCATCGACCCTCCCAGTTATCATAGCATCGGATTTGACCCCCAATCAAGAGAACGAATTGTTGAGAGTCCTCAGTAGGAATAAAGAAGCTATTGGATGGATCATGGCCGATATCAAGGGGATTAGCCCATCTATAGTCCAACATAGGATCCATTTGGAGGATAATACTCAACCCCGTAGGGATCCACAAAGGCGACTTAACCCGGTCCTAACTGAGGCGATCAAAAAGGAAATACTTAAGTGGTTAGACAATGGAATTATATACCCTATATCCGATAGTGCTTGGGTTAGTCATGTTCAGGTTGTCCCTAAGAAATCTGGAGTTACTGTACTTGAGAATGAGCTTAATGAGTTAGTCCTGACCTGTATCCAAACCGGTTGGAGGATTTGCATTGACTATAGGAAACTGAATTCTACAACCCGTAAGGACCACTTCCCTCTTCCTTTCATAGATCAAATGTTAGAACGGTTGGCTGGATATGAGTATTATTGTTTTCTTGATGGATATTCTGGCTATAACCAAATTCCTATCGCTCCTGAGGATCAGGAGAAAACTACCTTCACGTGCCCATTCGGCACGTTTGCTTTCCGTCGCATGCCCTTTGGCTTGTGCAATGCTCCTGCCACATTTCAAAGATGTATGGTTAGCATCTTCTCTGAAATGGTGGATAATTTCATGGAAATTTTCATCGATGATTTCTGTCTTTGGTCCCACTTTTGCCAACTGTTTGAACCATTTGGAATTAGTACTAGTAAGGTGTAAGGAGAAGAACTTGACCTTAAATTGGGAAAAATGTCATTTCATGGTTAAGCATGGAATAGTACTTGGTCACATTGTGTCTAAGGATGGCATTCAAGTGGATAAAGCCAAGGTGGATTTGATTAAGCATCTCCCTCCACCAACAAATGTCAAAGAGATTCGTTCATTTTTAGGGCATGCCGGATTCTATCGAAGGTTTATCAAGGACTTTAGTAAGGTGGCTAGACCATTGACTGAATTATTAGCGAAGGACTCTAAGTTTGAATTTTCTGATAAATGTTTGGAGTCCTTTAACCACCTTATGAGGGAATTGACGTCGGCACCCATTATTCATTCACCCGATTGGACCCAACCCTTTGAGATAATGTGTGATGCATCGGATTACGCCATAGGAGCGGTGTTGGGTCAGAAAATTGAAAAGAAACCTCACGTGATATATTATGCTAGTAAAACATTGAATGATGCCCAATTGAACTATACGGTAACCGAGAAAGAATTTCTAGCAGTCATTTTTGCCTTCGAAAAATTTCGACAATATTTGATAGGCACACATGTGATTATTTACACAGATCATGCGGTAATAAGACATTTAGTGAACAAAAAGGATGCCAAGTCGCGTTTATTGTGTTGGATCTTACTACTGCAAGAATTTGATGTCGAAATCCGTGATAAAAAGGGTTGTGAAAATGTAGTCGCCGATCACTTGTCTAGAATTCTTCTTATCCCAGTGAATAACACACCAGTGAATGAGAACTTTCCGGATGAACAAATTATGGTTGTGTCTGGCGAACCATGGTTTGCCGATATAGTCAATTTCTTAGTAACTGGTGTGACCCCGACTGAATGGTCTAAGAACGATCAAGCCAAATTTAGGTCCCTAGTGAAAAAAATTATTGGGATGACCCATATCTTTTCAAGTATTGTTCGGATCAAATCATTAGGAGATGTGTTCCTGAGGAGGAATTTGCAAGTGCTCTATCTTTTTGTCATGACCAAGCATGTGGAGGACATTTTGGAGCTATGAAAACCACGGCCAAGGTTTTACAGTGTGGATTTTATTGGCCCGCCCTATTTAAGGATGCATTTGCATTTTGTAATTCTTGCTCTAGATTTCAAATGCTAGGAAAACTCTCTCGTAGAGACATGATGCCTCTGCACCCTATTCTCATAGTTGATATCTTCGATGTTTGGGGCATCGATTTTATGGGCCCGTTTCCAATGTCTTTTGGGAATGAGTATATCTTGCTAGATGTGGACTATGTGTCCTAGTGGGTTGAGGCTATCCCCACAAAATCCAATGACAACAAAGTTGTTGTAAAATTTCTGAAGGATAATATTTTCTCCCGATTCGGTACTCCACGTACCATTATCAGTGACCGGGGTACTCATTTTTGTAATAGATCATTTGAAGCTTTGATGAGAAAATATTCCATAACTCATAAGTTAGCTACCGCGTATCACCCTCAAACAAGTGGACAAGTTGAGGTTTTCAATAGACAAATCAAGCAAATTCTGGAAAAGACGGTTAATGCCTCACGTAAGGATTGGTCTGTAAGAATTAATGATGCGTTGTGGGCCTATCGTACCGCTTTCAAGACCAATTTAGGAATGTCCCCTTACCGGTTAGTCTATAGAAAAATGTGCCACTTACCGGTCGAATTGGAGCATAGAACCCTTTGGGCTATTAAGCAACTGAATATGGATTTAGAGGCAGTCGGTAATTCTCGAAAATTGGATTTAGTTGAGCTTGAGGAAATAAGAAATGAGGCTTATGAGAATGCTAAAATTTATAAGGAAAAGACCAAGGTTTTTCATGATAAATCCATCGTTAGGAAATCTTTTTCTCCTGGACAGTTGGTCCTTCTCTATAACTCTCGCGTTCAGCTCTTTTCCGGCAAACTCAAGAGTCGTTGGACCGGCCCTTTCATGATCAAAACCGTTTTCCCTCACGGAGCGGTCGAGATCAGTAATCCGGAGAACGGTGAAAACTTTAAAGTTAACAGGCATTGATTGAAGCCCTACTTAAATCGTCCCTCCAATGTTGCAGAGGAAGTCGTGTTTTTACACGCAATTCCTCATTTTGATTAAGTTTTAGTTTATTTCTCAAAAAAAAGTTGGAGAACGGTGGAAGTACATGACTTATTTTTCTAAATCTAACGTATACCACTTGAGCAGCATTCTATCACCATGGTGATTCCCGAGAAGAACTTCCACCCGTTGCTTGTTAGTGATCAATATGGCACCCACTTTTACGATGAAATCATAGAACGGAGTTGGAGCTACTTGGTCCATAATAACAATGATGTTTCCTGCCCTAGCTTAGTGGAGGAGTTCTATAGCAGTATCACTGACATGGACCTGGACAGTGGGTACATTTTACTGAGTTGGAGAAACAAAGTCTGGGCGATTGACCTCCACATCATCTCCAAATTGACTGACATACCACAAGGGGCCTCCACTTTGCCATCCGAGGAAATCATTTTCTATCGGGCACTCATGGTACCAGATTGTGTGCTTAGCCGTGATCGGGGTATCAAGGGCACATCCATGTACCGGAATGTCTTTACAGCATGTAGGTGGGCATGCCAAAACGTCACGAGTAATACCCAAAACACTTCTTTTCGCACCGTTGAGATGGGCATCGTTCACTCCGTGATGACCCGTGATCGCACTTACTATATGTGACGACGGCTTCTGACCACCATTGGAGAAGGCCACCAACGCAGCTCCCAACCTCTGTCATGCCTTGTCACCACTATCTGCAAGCACTTTATGGCCTAGGCATGCTACGTAAGATCCCATCTTTCTTCATCCCCACGGCGGCATATATGTGGCTTTCCCCTCCTTATTGGACTCAATGGCCGATAAAAAAAAGTAGGACTGCGAGCTCTTTTGAATTCATTCGAAGGGGTCGGAACTCAAAATTGTAAATGTCAAGAGCATTCGAGGTGGATTCCCTGAGCATAGGACTTGGCTTATTGAACCCATTATAAGGACTCTCCCCTTTTCTAGCCCCTGGTTTAGCTTTACTTTCGTTGTGCGCTAGGGGGATATCCTGGGTAGGATCAATCCATCTCACATCATCGCTATTTTATCTGCCCCCTTGCAAGAAGAAAGATCCTCCTTCTTCTTTCTTCTTTCTGAAGCCATACCAGCCATAAGGATAAGGCGGGGAGATGCGAAAAGTGCGAACAAGAGGGAGAGCATCATAGAAAGTAAAGACTGAAAACCCTCACGAGACAAAACTCGTCCTCTAACGAAACTTAGGGGTTTAAAGGCTTGTTGCACATGCTAAGTGGAACCGCCAACTGGCGGCCTGGTGAGGTCATCTTGCCTTGAAATTTTTTCGGGTAGTTGTTTTCTTCTATTTGGTTATCTGGGAGCTCTATTTTGCATGCTTTGACTTCTGGTTTGCTCCCAGATCATTAATAACTCCCCCATTAATCAACTTGGCCCTAAAATCCAAAGCAAAAGACTAGACGTTCTTATTTGTTTAGGTCACGCATCATGTATTGACTTGAGCATATAGTTGTCTTTTCTTTTAGCTTTAATTTCAGTTGTTGAGTGCTGGCGTAAGGTACGCATTTCCTACACTCATTCACGCATCTCGTATGCCCATGCATTAGTTAGTAGGATTTGCATCAGGACAAGAGTGAGAGAGCGTTTGATTGGAGCGATTGATTGCTAGATCTAGGATCAAATCGCTACTAAGGAGGGGCTGTCCCATAAAAGATAAGGTGGGGGATTTCATCACCCTTTCCTTAGCCCCAAAAACCACTCTTAATAAAGCCTTAACTAAAAGCAAGTAGACATTGGCCCTAAGGAATTCGGACGCACTAGGAGAGTAATCTAGTCGAGACCGTCATGACCTGATCGGCGTTGCCTACCTTGTCGATAGTAGGAGGTACTAGATCTCCGGATCTGGTATCACTTGCTGGGCATTGTGGTCCTCGTTGTAGGGAGGTGAGGCGTGTCGAGGCTAGTGACCTCAAAGTTAGGTGTCGTCTAGCTTAAGGACCCATTGCCTTACATTGTTTGAGCCGTGCTTGCTAGTTAGGCTTCTTCCTGATCCCACTACCCTCGCTAGCTTTAGGGATTCTTCCCTTCTCCTCTGAGTCATCTTCTTCTCACCTACTTCTACGTTTTAGCCTCCTCCCCTTTACACTCTCTGGTAGCATTTTAGGGTCGAGTCGAGCACTTTTTGCGAGCTTAGTCTCGTGGTGGTGAGAGTGGTCGACTCGAGAGTTGTTTGTTGAGATGGATGGTTACATGGGCGACCATTCATATCATTGTTGGGACCAGGATGATTCTCCCTGGTATTCCGGACCCATGCAACCTGGGGTGGCTCAGACGAACACCCCGTACGGTTGGGATGATCTTCATTATGTGACTGAGCAATCTTCATATAGGGGTGATATGAGAGAGGCACCGACGGCTAGATCTCCATCTAGTTATGTTGGATCATACTCTGGGCAACAAACTTTGGCCTCTTTCATGCATGCGGTAGACGACATGAGTGCACCAGTGGCTCCAGTAGCCATACCGTGCAATTGTTGTGGGTTGAGTGGTCATAATATCAGGGAATGTCCTTATGTTCCCCCAGAGCCTGAGTATGAGCATACATTTTCCCAAAATGCTCAATATGACCATTACGCATCTGCGTACATCCCGAGAGTGATGGATTCATGGGGAAACAATTCTTATTCAAATTCTTATACTTCATATTCACCCCAGTATCCTCCTCCCGAATACCCAGAATTCTACCGGCACCCCACTGCAAATCATTGGACTCATTCTCAGCCCATCAACACCCAACCCCAAAATTTCCCAAGCTCTGACTTGGACCCCATCGTTGACCGCATACCTGATTCCTTGAAACAAACTCTCCAAACATTCATGGAAACCACACAAAACTTACTGAAGTCCAACTTGAATTCCTTGCAAACCATGGAAATGCAAGTGAGCCAGATGACACAACAATTCCATGAACGTGAGGAGGGTAACTTTTCTTGTCAACATGAGGATTCATCTTTTGATATCGAACCACCACCACATCCACAAATTCAAAGCACAATCTTTCAAAGTCAAACTCCTAGTCAGTCTGAGGGACTTGGGGTTTCAATTCACGATCACTTAGTGGAGGATTCGATTCAAACTGAGAATAACTTGGACCAGCTTCATTATGAGTCGGCACAGGATTGTGCCTTATCTTTTTGTCCCGTGGCCCTTGAGCCACATAATATTCATGTTGTGCCTCTTAAGGACTCACCTCTGGTGGAGCAAGAGCTCCCTAGTACCCTTAATCTCATACGACCTGATGAGAGTTTGCCTCTCACTATTGTTCCTGATCATCTTGGAAATGATGAAACATCAAACAACTACATTGCTCATGAGGGTATTAGGAGTTCCTGGGAGGATACCTTGGGTATGAGACCCACTGTTTGTTTGCCTGGTGTGTCGGATATGCCTAACGAGGTTCTTGACCTCGTTCCGACGCACCAGCCTGTTCGTTGGAGAGTTTGAATTGACGATCATAACTTCAGCAGCGCAACAGGAGAAACTCTTCTTCCGTTGCCCCTTATTTCCCAAACTCTTGAGAGGTTCAAGCTCTTTCAGTTTGATCCTTTGAATGAGACGCCTTTGCGTCCAATTCATGAACCTCTCATTTCATCTGGTGCTCTTTGTGAAGGGGGCCCACGCATGCGTATTCTGGCCCCGCGTGGTGTCATGTTCCCTTTCCAAGTGCATTGACCCACTCTTGAGGTTCCCATTTGATGACTTTTGACAAATGAAGATGGGAACTTATGTTTGTACATAGTTATATAAAAAAAATAGAAAAAGAAAAAAAAAGAAAAAGAAAAAAAAAGAAATACAATAAAAGACTCCTTCAGTGAGCATTGATTGTTGTGAGCCCCAACCCTTGTGTATTTGGGCTCCATTTCTTTCACGTATTTGTATCCCTTCTTTAGCATCTCACAGGTTTTGAGGGAATTCGGGTTATGTCCATCAACATGACCTTGCACTTCCCTTTGTACTTCATGTTGGTGAGATCTCTCCTTTTTATGCATCAATCCATGTAGTATCTTGCTTGCATTCATTGAGGACAATGCATGAAGTAGGTGTGGGGGGGTGTTTTACATGTGTACATAGTCGAGTCTTTTTCCTTTGATTTTGTTTTCTTTTGTTTGCATTGTTAGGGTCATGATAGTGTGCTGCATTTAATATCGATATATCTGCTTGCCATGATCCTTGGGTGACTTGTCTTCTTTTGCTTGCCTAGTGCTTCAAAATTTTCACATTTCTTTCAAAATCTTCATGTGTTTGCGAAAGAAAATGTTTTGTGGGTTTTGCGTGTGTTTAGCATGTGCAAAACCGTTGAGAGGCAAAGTAAAAAGAAAGCCCCCAAAATTGTCTTGAACTTGATGCATTAGGATATCTAGTACAGTGACTTTAGGATTTATCGAGCCGTTAGGATGCACCCCAGTTTTCCCTTGGGGGTGAGTAATCATAGGGTTTCAGTGCTCAAACATTTAATGAAGTCCACCCTGAACCTAGTGATTCAAGAATTCGTGTCTGTTAACTTAGGGAAGTTTGTTGTAGTCAAGGACCCTCTGAATCCTGTTGTGAGACATTAGTGTAGGGGTTTTGGTTCATGTGGAGATAAGAAATAAGTGAGTAGGTGTTCTCTCTTCTCGCACGACTCCTATCACTCGGGAAAGTAGGTCTGAGGGGACTTTGTGCCTGGTGCTTTCGAGTCATCTGACTTGGGATGCGCCGACCGAACTCCCGTTACACGGGTGGTAGGGATTGCCCTATGTGGAGATTTGGGGAAAGGTGTACGTGATAGTGTAAGTCCTCATGGGCAATGATACACGAAACCTGACCTTGGGAGAATGAAGCTCCAACTAACAAAAAGAAAAAGAAAAAAAATGTGAAAAGAAAGAAAAAGAAAAAAAATGGTAATGCAAATAAGAACCTTAATGGACCTTACACTTTGTATCACTTGAGGATGTTGAGGTTGTCCATGTCTTTCACCTAATTCCTTATTTAACTTGCACGAATGGTTCATTAGGCTAGGTGTGGACTGATTACCTATATAGAGTCGGCCCGTAGCATTACCGCGTCCATTGATCGACAAAATTTGTCCTACGAGTCGAGTCTAGATTGAATAATGCATCTTGTTCGGATTTTGTGGGTATATCCGCTGAAAACCCTCAGGAGACAACACTCCTCCTCCTTGGCAACAAAGAGGTTTAACGGCTTGTTGCACGTGCTAAGTGCAACCGTGATTCCTACGAAAATGAGTTAGGATTTCTTGTTTTTCGTATGCTTTTTCCTTTCTTTGTTTTGCTCGAGACTAGCAAAAACTTAGGTGTGGGGGTATTTGATTGACATCATTTCATGCTTATATTTGTACCTTATATCCATTATCTTACACCTAAGCAATGCTACGTGACGAGTTTTATGTTTAGTTTTTAGAAATAAAGAGGTTTGAAGAGAAGAGCCATGAAAGGACCCAAAAGCAGGAAAAAGGACCTAATTGTGAGACCTGGGGACCAAGATGCAAGGGAGAAGGACCTGATCGTAAGACAGAAGGACCTAAGAGCAAAACAGGAAACTCCACACCATCATGAGGAGTATTTTTTCAATTCGATTCGGGTCGGAGCTCCACTAAACAAGTTCGATGCATCCAAGACCAAGAAACACACCAAGGAAAGCCCACCAGAAGACCCAGACGGATCTGGGCTTTATAGGCCGCCAATTGGCGGTCTGGATCATGCAAGATCCGCCCCAACTTCTCCTGGACTTGTATTAGTGTTCGTTTAGGCTATTTTTGGTATTGGTTTAGTCTCACATCGGGGGATTGTCCCCGATTAGCTTTTTCCATGCTTATAAATAGAACTCTTCACCTTCCATTGTAATTACCCATTGCTTGGTGGTATTCTCTCTACTAAGGAGTGAGCCTTGAAGCAAAAACTCAAGGTGGAGATGAATGCTACCTTCAATGTGAGTCATTTGTTAATAAAATAATTCTTCTAGTTTCTTTCAATCTTGTCTTTTAATTTGTGCATGTTTGTTTAGTCTTTCCTTTCCTTTTATGTTTCTTTAATGCTTCTTGCCTTCTTAGTTAACTTTCATTTCAGTATTATGCTTTCTTTTGCTAATATAGTTAGTGTAATGAGTAGTGAGTAGTTCCATCCCCATTTGGGGGGTGGAGAAATATGTGATATAATCATGTAGTGTATTAAGTGTGTGTTATCTTTATCCCTTGAGCTTTATATGATTTCCATAACCATCTAATGGGTTTTCACTCTTATCTTTGATATGCTAATGCTCTTGAATGAAGCTTAGCTTATGCTTTGATTAGTAGACCTATTTTATGGGGAATGATAAGGTTAGGATATGGATGAAGTTAATATTGGAAACACAATTTGTAGTGTATGTGCTCTTGTTGCCTTTACCTTAGCTAATGTCTTGTATGTTTTAATGATGTAGTGAAATCTTAATTCATGTGGAGGCATAGTAGGGTATAGTCTTTATACTTGAGTTCATGTAGCTTCATTCCAATTATTGTCTTGTATGTTTTAATGATGTAGTCTTATCTTAATTCATGTGGAGGCAAAGTTGGATGTAGTTTTATGATTTCATGCACTACATGTTGTGAGGAGCTTAATGAACACACACACACTTCTTTATGTTCACATTATTTCTCTACCCCCTATGGGGCTTAGTTTTATTGCTTATCTTCATTTCCTTTTTGCATCTTAGTGTAGTTTAGTGTAACCATCCTTTCTCTCTTTCTTTTACCTCTCGCCTTCGAACAAACCAAGTGTCGACACACCTCCCAGTGGACGACCCGTATTTGCCACCGTTTCAACGCGGCCGTGCACTTGCGGTAGAAATATAAAACGAGATCAATCACATACTTATATTTTTCATGTTTTGTTTTTCTCGAGACTAGCAAAATTTAGGTGTAGGGGTATTTGATGCATTACATACATTGCATCATATGTCTTTCATTTAGATTATTTTTATATAAATAAATGCTACTAAGGTATTGTTTTGAGCAATTGTGCAGAATTCAGGAGTTACAATGCAATTTACCAATATTCGAGCTAAAACGCGTCAAATGGACTCAAATAGATCACAAAGACCAATTAGCTAGAGATTCAAGCTCAAGTTGAAATCCAATTGTTTGCATAAAAAGCCATGGACCTGATCGCAAATTAGAAGGACTAAAAAGTTATTTTGGAGAAGTATTCATGAAGAAATTAAATTCGGATCTCCAAAGATATACAATATTTAATTCAGACGCGTGGCGGCCATCTAGAACATACCAAAAACACACCCGCAAAAGCACAACACAATCTGAGCCATCCATGCGGCGATTTCGCCGCATCTGACGGTCCATGTGCGGCGGAAACGCCGCCTGGTGTGCGATCCGTGCCCCTGGATTTCATCCAGTCGTGTCATAGCACGTGTCCCTCTTATTCATACTTAGGGTTCCTTGTATCGGCTATAAATAGCCCCGAAATATTGTTGTAAGGGGACTTTGTTTTTCCATTCTATAGCAATAAAATTCTGCCCATTTATTTCTCCATTGTTTTTGTCTTTCGTAAGCTTAGTTTTATATTAATGTTTCATGTTCTTAATTCCAGTAGAGTAGAGTAATTTAGTTGTTCTTTATTCTTCTCTTAGAATAATTTGTTGCATGCTTAGAATAATTGCATTTGTTTTCGTAGATCGTAGTTTAGTGTAATATTTCCTTTTTCGTAGTCTCTCGATGATGTCCATGACCCCTTCTCCTCATCTTCTCCCCATGGGTTTCTAATCAACCTTATTTCTTTCTCTTTCTTTCCTTAATCGAAAATCACAAAAATAACAAAGTTTTCTCCCTCCTTGTGTTCGAGCCGTACTTGCCGCGTCTTCATCGACGTCGTGCACTTGCGGTATAAATAAAATTCTCATCACGGCTAATCCCAAGTCAGATGACTCGAAAGCACCAGGCACAAAGTCCCCTCAGACCTACTTTCCCGAGTGATCGGAGTCGTGCGAGAAGAGAGAACACCTACTCACTTATTTCTTATCTACACATGAACAAAAACCCTAAACTTAATGTCTCACAACAAGATTTAAAGGGTCCTTGACTACAACGAACTTCCTTAAATTAACAAACACGAATTATTGACTCACTAGGTTCAGGGTGGACTTCTTTAAATGTTTGAGCACTGAAACCCTATGATTACTCACCCCCAAGGGAAAACTGGGGTGCATCCTAACGACTAGATAAGACCTAAAGCCACTGTACTAGATATCCTAAAGCATCAAGTTCAAGACAATTTTGGGAGCTTTCGTTTTACTTTGCCTCTCAACGGTTTTGCACATGCTAAACACACGCAAAACCCACAAAACATTTTCTTTCGAAAACACATGAAGATTTTGAAAGAAATGTGAAAAATTTTAAGCACTAGGCAAGCAAAAGAAGACAAGTCACCCAAGGATAATGGCAAGCAGATATATCGATATTAAATGCAGCACACTAACATGACCCTAACAATGCACACAAAAGAAAACAAAAATCAAAGGAAAAGACTCGACTATGTACACACGTAAAACACCCGCCACACCTACTTCATGCATTGTCCTCAATGAATGCAAGCAAGATACTACATGGATTTATGCATGAAAAAGGAGAGATCTCACCAACATGAAGTACAAAGGGAAGTTGAAGGTCATGTTCATGGACACAAACCCGAATTCCCTCAAAACCTGTGAGATGCTAAAGAAGGGATACAAATACGTGAAAGAAATGGAGCCCAGATACACAAGAGTTGGAGCCCACAACAATCGATGCTCACTGAAGGAGTCTTTTATTGTACTTTTTTATTTTTTTTATTTTTATATAACTATGTACAAACATAAGTTCCCATCTTCATTTGTCAAAAGATATCAAATGGGAACCTCAAAACTGGGTCAATGCACTTGGAAAGGAAACATGACACCACGCGGGGCCAGAATACTCATGCGTGGGCCCCCTTCACAAAGAGCACAAGACGAAATGACAGGTTCATGAATTGGACGCAAAGGCGTATCATTCAAAGGATCAAACTGATAGAGCTTGAACCTCTCAAGAGTTTGGGAAATAAGGGGCAACGGAAGAAGAGTTTCTCTCATTGCGCTTCTAAAGTTATGATCGTCAATCCAAACTCTCCAACCAACAGGATGGTGCGTCGGAACGAGGTCAAGAACCTCGTTAGGCATGTCCGACACACCAGGCGAACAAAAAGTGGGTCTCATACCCAAGGTATCCTCCAAGGAACTCCTAATACCCTCATGAGCAATGTAGTTGTTTGATGTTCCATCATTTCCAAGATGATCAGGAATAATAGTGAGAGGCAAACTCTCATCAGGTTGTTTGAAATTGAGGGGACTAGGGAGCTCTTGCTCCACCAGAGGTGAGTCCTTAGGACTGGACAAGGGCCGCGGGACAAGAAGATAAAGCACAATCCTGTGCCGACTCATGATAGAACTGGTCCATGCTATTCTCAGTTGGAATCGAATCCTCCACCAAGTGACCGTGAATTGAAACCCCAAGTCCCTCAGACTGACTAGGAGTTTGACTTTGAAAGATTGTGCTTTGAATTTGTGGATGTGGTGGGGGTTCGATATCAAAAGATGAATCCTCATGTTGACAAGAAAAGTTACTATCCTCATGTTCACGTAATTGCTGCGACATTTGACTCACTTGCAGTGCCATATTTTGTATGGACTGTTGAGTGGTTTCCATGAACATAAGGAAAGTTTGTTTTAAGGAATCGTGTATGCGGTCAACTATGAGGTCCAAGTAAGAACTTGGGAAATTTTGGGGTTGGGTGTTGATGGGCTGAGAATGAGTCCAATGATTTGAAGTGGGGTGTTGGTAGACTTCTGAGTATTCGGGAGGAGGATACTGTGGTGAAAATGATGTATAAGAATTTGAATAAGAATTGTCTCCCCACGAATCCATCACTCTCGGGTTGTACGCGGATGCGTATTAGTCATATTGAGCATTTTGGGAAAAGGTATGCTCATACTTAGGCTCTGGGGGAACATAAGGACATTCCCCGATAACATGACCACTTAACCCACAAGAGTCGCACGACACGACTACTGGAGCCACCGGTGCACTCATGTCGTCTACCGTACGTATGAAAGAGGCCAATGTTTGTTGTAATGCCTCAGTTTGTTGACCAGCATATGATCCGACATAACTAGATGGAGATCTAGTAGTCGGTGCCTCTCTCATATCACCCCCTATATGAAGATTGCTCAGTCACATAATGAAGATTATCCCAACAATACAGGGTGTTCGTCTGAGCCACCCCAGGTTGTATGGGTCCAGAATACCAGGAAGAATTGTCCTGGTCCCAACAATGATATGGATGGTCGCCCATGTAGCCATCCATCTCAACAAAGAACTCTCGAGTCGATCACTCTCACCACCACGAGGCCAAGCTCGCAAAAAGTGCTCGACTCGACCCTAAAACGTTACCAGAGAGTGTAAAGGGGAGGAGACTATAACGTAGAAGAAGGTGAGAAGATGATGACTCAGAGGACAATGGTAGAATCCTAGAGCTAGCGTGGGTAATGGGATCAGGTAGAAGCCTAACTAGCAAGCACGACTCAAACAACTTAAGGCTATGGGTCCTTAGATAAGACGACGCCTAACTTCGAGGTCAGTAGCCTCGACACGCCTCACCTCCCTACAATGAGGACCACAATGCCCAACAAGTGATACCAGGTCCAGAGATCCAGTACCTCTTACTATCGACAAGGTAGGCAACGCCGATCAGGTCATGACGGTCTCAACTAGATTACTCTCCTAGTGCATCCGCAATCCTTAGGGCCAATGTCTACTTGCTTTTAGTTGATGCTTGATTAAGAGTGATTTTTGGGGCTAAGGAAAGGGTGATGAAATCCCCCACCTTATCTTTTATGGGACATCCCCTCCTTAGTAGTGTTTTGATCCTAAATCTAGCAATCAATCGCTCCAATCAAACGCTCAACTCACTCTTGTCCTGATGCAATTCCTACTAACTAATGCATGGGCATACAAGATGCATGAATGAGTGTAGGAAATGCGTACCTCACGCCAGCGCTCGATAACTGAAAATAAAGCTAAAAGAAAAGACAACTATATGCCAAAGTCAAGTACATGATGTGTGACCTAAACAAGTAAGAATGTCTAGTCTTTTGCTTTGGAATTTAAGGCCAAGTTGATTAATGGGGTAGTGATTAATGATCTAGGAGCAAACTAGAAGTCACAACATGCAAAATAGGGCTCCCAGATAACGAAAATGAAGTAAACAACTACCAGAAGAACAATGGAAGCAAGAAGACCTCACCAGGCCGCCAATTGGCGGTCTCAGACCGCTGATTGGCGGTCCTTTTGATTTTTAGGTGCTCCAACTCTTCCAGTGGCCTCCCCATGAGCTCTAGGATCCCTGGAACTAAGAAAAACTGGACACAAAAAATTAAAAACCACTTGAATTGTCCAAACCAAGGTCTGGACAGAGCACCTCTCCGGCAACGGCGCCAAAAACTTGATTGATTCGTTTTATATTAACCGCAAGTGCACGGCCGCGTTGAAGCGGTGGCAAATACGGGTCGATCCACAGGGAGGTGTGTCAACTTTTGGTTTGTTCGAAGGCGAGTGGTAAAGAAAGGAGAGAAAAATTGATTACACTAAACTACACTAGAATGCAAAAGAAAATGAAGATAAGCAATAAAACTAAACCCCATAGGGGGTAGAGAAATAATGTGAATATAAAGATATGTGTGTGTGTGTTCAATTAAGCTCCTTACAACATGTAGTGCATGAAATCATAAAACTACATCCAACTTTGCCTCCACATGAATTAAGATAAGACTACATCATTAAAACATACAAGACAATAATTAGAATGACGCTAAATAAACTCATGTATAAAGACTAGACCCTACTATGCCTCCACATGAATTAAGATAAGACTATATCATTAAAAGATACAAGGCATTAACCAAGGCCAAGTAAACAAAAGCACATACACTACAAGTCATGTTTCCTATATTAATTCCATCCATGTCCTCTCCTTATCATTCCTCATAAAATAGTTCCACTAATCTAAGCATAAACTAAGCTTCATTCAAGAGAATTAGCATATCAAAGATAATAGTGAAATCCCATTAGATGGTTATGGAAATCATATAAGGCTCAAGGGATTAAGATAACACACACCTAATACACTACATTATCATATCACATATTTCTCCACCCCCAAATGGGGATGAAACTACTCACTACTCATTACACTAACTACATTAACAAAATGAACATGTCACTGAAAACAAATGCAACTAAGCAAGAAAGGAACATTAAATAAGCTAAATCGAAAGAAACATAAACTAAGGAAACATGCAAGAATTAAAAGACAAGATTAAAAGAAACTAAAATAATTATTTTATTAACAATGACTCACATTGAAGGTAGCATTCTTCTCCACCTTGAGTTTTGCTTGAAGGCTTACTCTTTAGTAGAGAGAATGCCACCAAGCAATGGGTGATTACAATGGAAGGTGAAGAGTTCTATTTATAGCCATAGAAAAAGGTAATCCGGGACAATCCCCCGATGTGGGACTAAACAAATACCAGAAATAGACTAGACACACTTTAATACACATGCCCGCCAAAGATTAGCAGATTTGAAGCCAATTAGCCAAACAGACCGCCAATTGGCGGTCTATTGGTTCTGGATCGGGCTCATTTTTGTTGTGGGCTTGTCTTGATGTATTTGTTGGTCTTGGATGCATCTACTTTGCTTGTTGGAGCTCCGACCCGAATAGAATTGCCAAAATACTCCCCATGATGGTGTGGAGTTTTCTGTTTTGCTCTTTTGTCCTTCGGTCTTACGTTCAGTTCCTTCTCTCTTGCATCTTAGTCCCCAGGTCTCACAATTAAGTCCTTTTGCCCTGCTTTTGGGTCATTTCATGCTTCATCTCTTCAAACCTATTTATTTATGAAATTCCAACATAAAACTCAACACGTAGCATTGCTTAGGTGTAAGATAATGGATATAAGATACAAATATAAGCATGAAATGATGCCAATCAGTATCTTCAGGCCGTGAAGTGTATTGAATTGCTTAAGGCACGTATGCACACTACCCAGTCCTTGGTTCGACTTGATGAACCTGAGTCTGCGGGTATATCGGTTCTTAATCCAGATAAGGTCAGACGTATAGGAAGATCGCCGACTAGACGTCGAGTGTCTTTAGCTGAGAAGATAATTAAAAAAAGCCATAAAAAGCACGTCCAACAAGAGAAGAGAAAATTTAAGATGAAGGTTACATCGTCGCTGCACGAAGTCACACCGAAACCCGGAGATCCTGATTTCTCTGATTGGGACATGAATTTGTATTACGAGGAACTTCCTCCTTAATTTAATATTTCTTGTTATTTTCAGTTCTTATTGTTGATCTGTTCGGATCTGTAAATGGTTGTTATACACTGTTGTTTATCATTTTCCATCTGTAAAGTTGTGGTGGATCTGTTCGGTTTAAGGTGTGGATCTGTTCGGATTAAATTGTGTGATTGTTTGGTTTAAGTTGTGTGACTGTTCAGTTTAAAGTTTGTATCCGTTCGGTTTAAGGTGTGGATCCGTTCGGTTTAAGGTGTGTGACTCTTCAGTTTAAGGTGTGGATCTGTTCGGATTAAGTTGTGTGGCTGTTCGGTGTAAGGTGTGGCTCTGTTCGGTTTAAGTTGAGTGACTGTTCGGTTTAAGGTGTGGATCTGTTCGGATTTAGTTGTGTGATTGTTCGGTTTAAGGTGTGCGACTCTTCAGTTTAAGGTGTGGATCTGTTCGGATTAAGTTGTGTGACTGTTCGGTTTAAGGTGTGGATATGTTCGGTTTAAGTTGTGTGACTGTTCAGATTAAGGTGTATCTATCCAAATTAGGTTGATTGTCTGTCTAGATTAAGTTGTACGACTGTTCAGTTTAAGGTGTGGATCTGTTCGGTTATAAGTTGTGTGACTGTTCGGTTTTAGGTGTGTTGCTTTTCAGCTCAACCAACAAACCTATCGTTGAAAACGAAAGGAAAGTGTTTGTAATTTGTACATTTAAAAAACACAACACTAAAAAATAACGAAAAAAAGACTTTGTAATTTGTACATGTAAAAAACTCAACACTAAAAAAATTGGACTTCAGATCTGCGCACAGGAACGACGGTCCCTAAGTAACATGACCGCCAATTCACCCATGATACAATGGATGTTCTTGGGGTCCTTCTCCTTCGTCGGGTCAAGTTTTAGCATTAGGCACCTTATCCAGTATAAAACATTGGCTCCGCAATCGTTGCTCCTTGGTTGTTGTCGTTGGCTATTTTTCGTGAGGATTCTCAAGGGTCAGTCCACTTTTAGTAGGCCCCTACAGTATTCAACCACATCCGCTGATGCGCATTCATGTACGCCTATGGTCTGCTCTGGATCTTCACCTCGCTCTAGCTCCCTAGAGATATTGTTGAACGCCAAGATCTCCTCCTTGGATGGGCCGTGGACAACCACCAGAGTCCAATGACCTATAGACCAGCATGGTTGTGCGATTACGGTCTCTCTTGGAGACACACCTTTTATTTTAGGGAGGATAAAATCATCAATTGCTCTGCCTTGGCCGCCACCCACAATTTGCCCTTACTCGAATGTTGATATGCATATAAGTTTTTGTGGTGGGCGTCTTTCTTCGAGAACCGAAAGCATAACTTCGATAGTTTGGTCTGTCATATCCATCCCAGGCATTATAAGTTCCTTCACGTCGGTGCGTGTTAGACTACACATATCGCCTCTCTAGATCACCTCTCTATGGTCCTTGTTGGCTGCTGATGCATTGCATACATTGCATCATATGTCTTTCATTTAGATTACTTTTACATCAATAAATGCTACTAAGGTATGTGTTTAGTTTTATTTACAGAATACAGGGACCTGAATGCAAATTACCCACATCCCGAGCATAAACGCGTGCAAAAGACTCATTTCTATCATAAAGACCAAGTTCAAGATTATCGGGTTACGAATGGAAATGTATCCGAGCATAAAAGCATTCAAGATCTAATTACAAAAAGAACAAGGACTTAAGCACAAAAGTAGTCGGGGACTTAATTACAAAAAGTCAAGGACCTAATTGCAAATCACGAGTAGCTTTTATTATCTTGGAGAAAATCTAAAGAAAAATCAATGTGGATCTCCAAATATATGAAGGAATTAATCCGGAGCTCAAAAGAATGGAAAGAATCAATCCCGACGCGCAAAGGAGGATCAAATCATACCATAAACATTCAACCAAAATCCGGACAAAATCAGAGCAATATATGCGGCGTTTCCGCTGCACATTACACGTGCCATGCGGCGATTCCGCCGCCCAACTTTTGTCCAGTCGTGTCTGGACACGTGTACTCTCCAATTCTATACTTAGGTCTCTTGTAACAACTATAAATAGCCCCCAGAACGATGTTAGAAGGGTCCTTGGCCTTAGACCTAGTTTTTAGTTGTTGTTTTTATTTGTAGTCTTTTCCTTGGAGTAATAAAATTCTGTCTTTTATTTCTTGTTTTTACTTTTCTTTTGTAATGCCTCTAGGACCCCTTCTTCCTCCCTCTATGAGTTTCTAACTCCTTCCAAAGGGTGGAGGTGACGGATTAGGGTGAAGAGAAGATGAATGAATGTTATTATTTTAAGTTCGTGATTAGTATATTTTGATTACTTGAGTTTATGTTAAATCATTTATCATGTAATGCTTCATAACTAACATGATTTATTATAAGTTTCTGAATTCTCTAATCTAAACCCTAAATCTAAACCTCCACCCGACGGAATTCACCTCTTTGTTCTTGTTTTATTTTTATTTGTTCTTGTTTCTTGCTTTAGATAATTAAAACCCAAAAATCTCAAAAACCCAATTTATTTCTTCTCTCCTTCTTTCCCCCAATCGAAATCACACTAATAACAAATCTCTCCCTCCTTGTGTTCGACCCGTACTTGCCACGTCTTCATTGACGCCGTGCACTTGCGGTATAAATAAAATTCTCATCAAGTTTTTGGCGCCGTTGCCGGGGAGGCGACACAGATTTTGTTTTTTGTTGATTTCGATTTTATCCTGTTTATCTTGTGCGCGATCTAAATATTTGGATTTGTGTTTCAGGAGACAACAGAGTGCACGGCAAAATCCGGGCACCTTCTGAGCTTAACGAGCGGCGGAATCGCCGCGTACTAAGAGCAACCTGCGGCGGTATCGCCGCACACCTGAAGCATCTGGGCTTCAAATTTTTCCGGGGTTAGCACCATCTCTTGGTGGACGCGTGGAGCTACTGAAATTTCGAGAGCGGGCGGCGAACCCGACTGAGCATTGCATAGGTAACCGTTGTTGTTGTTTTTTTCCTCGTAATTTCTATTTTCAGAAAATTTCCTTTTACTAGAATTGCACGTGTTAGGGCAAAAATTCCATAATTGGCAATAATTCAACTCTGACCTAAAATTGGCAAAATTAGAAAGGCCTTAGTGCATGCATCATCTAGTGTTTTGTATGCATTATTCTTGCTAAATTCTTGCAAATCAATTTCTGTTGAAGAGTGTTGGAGTCAAGGTACGTATCGTGATTTTCATCGATTGCATTTAAGCATATAATTTAGTTTGCATACAACCTTGCAATTGCCCCCCTCTAAAGACCATTGTTTGACTATCTTTGCTAGATCTAAGTTAAACTATCTTAAGGGCAACTCCGTAGGCAAAGATACGGTGGGGATTTCATCACCTTTCCGTGGCCCACAAATCACAATCCTAAAGTGTCACCCAAGCCTTAAATTAAAATCAATTAGACATTGACCCTTAAGGACTCGGACTCAATTAAGGAGAAGATTGGTTTGACTTGCTATGACTTGAAGCTGATCGAATTTAATTTGGTGTCTAGGAAGTGTTTTTGTGTTGACGTAAGTCTTACAAGCGAAGTGGTTGTCTAATTGGCACCGACTCTGTCGGAAGCGCCCCCACTAGCTATACACTACCTGGCCAAGTTGGTTTGATTAGTGAGGGAGGTGAATCAAGCAAATCAATTCGACTCAACCAGTTAGGAGTCGTCTAGATCTAAGTGACACTAGGTCTAGGATTGTTTGAACCGTGCTTTCTTAGGATTTTTCTGACCAACCCTCTTTCTATCTTTAGAGTTAGGTTTCCCTTCTCATCTGAGTCTTCTTTCTCTTCTCACCTAAATTCTCTAGATTAGGATTCCTTTCTCATCTTTCCCCATTCTATTGTTTGTTTCCCTTTAAAAAAAATATATATAAAAAAAACGAAAATAAAAAAAAATTCTTGAAATTAAATTTGGAATTTAAATTTCGAATTTGAACTCAAAAATTGATTCAACCCGGTGCACTCAGATTTGGATTCGGGACTTGAGTAATCGACTCTCACGAGTTCATCTAGATTCCAGTCTAGAGCTTAGCCCCAATCCATCTGCTGCACCACCTCACCCGGATCCAATGGGTGAGAACGTAGTGGACCCACCTGTTGCGCAACCTATAACTCTGAGGGATCGATGCTATCCAGCGATGGCTGCTCAGCCATCGTACATCGTTATGCCCACCATACTGGGTTGCGACTTCGAACTTAAGGCACAATACATGAGTATGTTGCCTAAGTTCAACTCTAGGGAAGACCCATATCTCTTCCTTAGAGAATTTGAGGAAATCTGCTCGCTTATGCAATACCAGCATATCCCTGAGGAGGCAGTGCGTCTGAAATTTGTGCCTCTAGCACTAAAGGACGACGCTAAGAAATGACTATATAGTCTAGCCGAAAGATCTATTAGGAGTTGGGCTGAGTTTGTTCAAATATTCCTGAAAAAATATTTCCCTAACCATAAGACTATGAGGATTAGGAATGAAATTGTTGCATTCGTTCAGTCTGAGAGCGAGCCGTTCTATTCCTATCTAGAAAGATTTAAGAGTGTACTGACCCAATGCCCTCATCATGGAATTCCAAGATGGCAATTATGCCAAATTATTTATGAGGGATTGACACCCACATCTAGGGTTATGGTAGAATTCGTAAGCCAAGGGAACTTCATGTCGAAAAATGAAAATGATGCCTGGACTTTTCTTGAGGATTTAGCTGAAAACAGTATGCAATGGGACAATGCTAGAACACCGCTTAACCCGAGTATTGGATCTAGAATAGCGAGTCAACCCAAACCAGGTGTCTTAGCTGTAGATGCCAACATAGCGGCTGAAGCAAAACTAGCTACCCTTATGCGCAGAATGGAAAGTTTAGAGCTACAAACCCAAAATCGAGTGAATCAAGCCTCGTCTATCCCTTGCTCTAGATGTGGTCAGACTGGTCATATAATGGAGGATTGTGAGGACTGGGACCAAGTTAATGTCATGTATAACCATGCTAGAAATGACCCATACGCATCAACCTATAACTCGGGTTCGCGTAATAATTCCAATTTCTCATCAAGACAACAAGGTCAACCTCCTAGACAACAACCAAACCCGTATAACCAAAATAATACATCATCTGGGTTTAGTAACAATGGCGATCATGAGGTTAGGTTGACAAACCTGGACACTTTGATGAAAACCTTTATACAAATGATGCATTGCATACATTGCATCATATGTCTTTCATTTAGATTGCTTTTAATTCAATAAATGCTACTAAGGTATGTGTTTAGCCTTGTCTACAGAATACAGGGACCTGAATGCAAATTACCCACATCCCGAGCATAAACGCGTGCAAAAGATTCATTTCTATCATAAAGACAAGTTCAAGTTTATCGAGTTTCAAATGGAAATGCATCCAAGCACAACAGCATTCAAGGAGCTAATCACAAAAAGGTCAGGGGCTTAAGTGCAAAATGTCAAGGACCTGACTACAAAATAAAAGGGCAAAGTTATTGTGTTGGAGAAGTCAAAAGAAAAGTCAAAAATAAATCCCCAACAATGCAAGGAATTAATCCGGAGCTCAAGACAATGGAAAGAATCAATCCAGACGCGCAAAGGAGGATCAAATCATACCATAAACGCACAGCCAAAATCCGGACCTAATCCGAGCATCGTGTGAGGCGAATCCGCCGCACATTACACATGATCTGCGGCGAATTCGCCGCCCCCCTTGATCATCCGGCGTTCAAATTTCCTCCAGTCCGGTAGCAACGCGTGTACTTTCCTTTCATATACTGGTATCCTTTGTATCGGCTATAAATAGCCTCGTAGCACGAATGTAACACATCTTTGAACCTTTGGTCTTGGATCATTAGTAATAAATTTCTGTTTTATTTTGTTTTGTTTCTCTTTTCTTTTAATGTCTCTAGGATCCCTTCTTCTTCCTCCCTCCATGACTTTCTAACTCTTTCCAAAGGGTGGAGGTGACGGATTTAGGGTTAGAGAAGATGGATTGCATGTTATTATTTTAAGTTCATGATTAGTATATTTTGATTACTTGAGTTTATGTTAAGTCATTTATCTTGTAATGCTTCATAACTAACATGATTTACAATAAGTTTCAGTAATTCTCTGATCTAAACCTAAATCTAAACCTCCATCCAACGGATTTCTCTCTTATTTCTTGTTTCAGTTTTATTTGTGCATGTTTAGCTACTTAATCCAAAAACCTAAAAACCCAATTGATTCTTCTCTCCTTCTTCCTTTTAATCAAAAATAACATCAACTACGAAATCTCTCCCTCCTTGTGTTTGACCTGTACTTGCCACGTCTTCATAGACGCCGTGCACTTGCGGTATAAATTTCATTGTCATCAAGTTTTTGGCGCCGTTGCCGGGGAGGCGACGTAGATTTTGTGTTTTTGTGTTTTCGATTTTATCCTGTCTACCTTGTGCGCGATCTAAGTATTTGAATTTGTGTAGCAGGAGACAACAGGGCGCGCGGCGAAATCCGGGAGCGTTCTGAGACACTTGGGTGGCGGAATCGCCGCATCTACAAGGTGGCTTGCGGCGGAATCGCCGCACCAGTGTGGGTTCTGGTCTTCAAATTTCTGGGGCATCGTCGGCATCTCTGGGTGGTCGCATTAAGCTACTGGAATCTCCGAGAGCGGGCGGCGAACCCGACTGAGCATTGCGGAGGTAACTTTTCTTGCCTTTCTCGTAAAATCTGAATTGTTGAAAAGTTTCCTTTCGTAGAATTGCATGTGTTAGGGTTTACAATTCCATAATTGGCAATAATTCAATTCGGACCTAAAATTGGCAAAATTAGAAAGACCTTAGTGCATACATCATATAATGTTTTGCTTGCATTATTCTTGCTAAATTCTTGCAAATTATTTTTTATTGTTGAAGAGTGCTGGAGGCAAGGTACGTATCGCGGTTTTAACGATTGCATTTAAGCATATACTTTAGTTTGCATACAACCTTGAAATTGCCCCCATTAAAAAGACCATTGTTTGACCATCTTTGCTAGATTTAAGTTAAACTACTTTAAGGGCAACTCCGTAGGCAAAGATACGGTGGGGATTTCATCACCCTTCCGTGGCCCACAAATCACAATCCTAAAGTGTCACCCAAGCCTTAAAATTTAAAATCAATTAGACATTGGCCCCAAAGGACTCGGACTCAATTAAGGAGAAGAATTGGTTTGACTTGCTATGACCTGAAGCCGATCGAATTCAATTTGGTGTCTAGGAAGTGTTTTTGTGTTGACAAGAGTCTTCCAAGCGAAGTGGTTGTCTAATTGGCACCGACTCTGTCGGAAGCGCCCCCACTAGCTATACACTACCTGGCCAATTTGGTTTGATTAGTGAGGGAGGTGAATCAAGCGAATCAATTCGACTCAACCAGTTAGGAGTCGTCTAGATTTAAGTGACACTAGGTCTAGGATTGTTTGAACCGTGCTTGTTCAGGAAATTTCTGGCAAACCCTTGAATTTACCTTTAGAGTTAAGTTTCCCTTCTCGTCTGAGTCTTCTTTCCCTTCTCATATTTACCTTTCTATTGTTTGTTTCCATTTTCATAAAAAAAAATTAAATTTAAAAATTTATAAAAAAAAGCAGGTAATTGATTTTTGAAATTGAATTTGAAATTTAAATTTCAAACTCAAATTCAAAAATTGATTCAACCCGGTGCACTCAGATTTGGATTCGGGACTTGAGTAATCGACTCTCACGAGTTCATCTAGATTCCAGTCTAGAGCTTAACCCCAATCCATCTGTTGCACCACCTCACCCGGATCTAATGGGTGAGAATGTTGTGAACCCGCCTATGACTCTGAGGGATCGGTGCTACCCAACGATGGCTGCTCAGCCATCGTGCATCGTCATGCCCACCATACCGGGTCGCGATTTCGAACTTAAGGCACAATACATGAGTATGCTGCCTAAGTTCACCTCTAGGGAAGATCCATATCTCTTCCTTAGAGAATTTGAGGAAATCTGCTCTCTTATGCAATACCAGCATATCCCTGAGGAGGCAGTGCGTCTGAAATTCGTGCCTCTAGCACTGAAGGACGACGCTAAGAAATGGCTATATAGTCTAGCCGAAAGATCTATTAGGAGTTGGGCTGAGTTTGTTCAAGTGTTTCTAAAAAAATATTTCCCCAACCATAAGACTATGAAGATTAGGAATGAAATTGTTGCATTCGTTCAGTCTGAGAGCGAGCCGTTCTATTCCTATCTTGAAAGATTTAAAAGTGTCTTGACCCAATGCCCTCATCACGGAATTCCAAAATGGCAATTATGCCAAATTATTTATGAGGGATTGACACCCACATCTAGAGTTATGCTAGAATCTGTGAGCCAAGGGAATTTCATGTCGAAAAACGAAAATGATGCCTGGACTTTTCTTGAGGATTTAGCTGAAAACAGTATGCAATGGGACAATGCTAGAACACCCATCAACCCGAGTATTGGATCTAGAATAGCAAGTCAACCCCGACCAGGTGTCTTAGCTATAGATGCCAACATAGCGGCTGAGGCAAAACTAGCCACCCTTATGCGCAGAATGGAAAGTTTAGAGCTGCAAAACCAAACCCGACAAGCATCCCCTACCCCTTGCTCTAGATGTGGTCAGACTGGTCATTTAATGGAGGACTGTGTAGACTTGGAACATGTTAATGCCACGTTTAACCATTCTAGAAATGATCCTTATGCATCAACCTACAACCCGGGTTGGCGTAATCATCCCAATTTTTCGTGGAACCAACAAGGTCAACCTCCTAGACAACAACCAAACCCATATAACCAAAATAATACATCATCTGGGGGTAATAACAATGGAAATCATGAAGTTAGGTTGACAAACTTGGAAAATTTAATGAAAACTTTTATACAAACAACCAACCAATCATTCCAAAGGCTAGAGACACAAGTCAGCCAATTAGCGCAAATAGTAGGTGAAAGAGAAAAGGGTCAATTTCCAAGTCAACCTGAGGTGAACCCAAGAACTAATAATCAATATCAATCTTATCAACCACCCTCAGGAAATAACAACCCCAGACCGGTTCAAATGATTAACGAGGAAGGACCGTTCCAACAAATCAATGCAGTAGTGTCATTACGGTCCGGACGACAAGTTGATAACAATATGGTAAACCCTAGAATGTCTAATCAATCTAGCCATCAAGCAACCACATATGACCTGACCATTGAACCTGACGTCCAAATTGAAAAGCCCAACCCACCTACACAACCTGAACCCATAGCTCAACCTGAACCTGAGCGAGTCTATGTTCCTAAAGCCCCATTTCCCAATAGACTCAAGAAGAGCTCAAGTGCACAAATGGAGAAAATCTTAGAAGTATTTAAGCAAGTTAAGGTGAATATTCCACTCTTAGATATGATTCAACAAATACCTGCTTATGCTAAATTCTTGAAATATTTGTGCACTAAAAAGAGAAAAACGAATGTACCAAAGAAAGCATTCTTAACTGCAAACATATGCTCTATTCATTCCAACACATCTCCTATAAAATATAAGGACCCTGGGTGTCCCACAATTTCATGTTCAATAGGAGATACCTTTATCAATAAAGCCCTTCTAAACCTAGGTGCAAGCGTTAACTTACTCCCATTTTCTGTCTACGAGCAACTCAACCTTGGTCCACTGAAACCCTCTAAGACAACCCTCCAATTCGCTGATTGTTCTGTTAAGAAACCGAGAGGTATAGTAGAGAACGTTTTGATTAAGGTTGGTGACTTCATTTATCCAGTGGATTTTGTCGTACTTGATACTGAACCTGTTGTAAATCCTAATTGACAAATCCCTGTAATTCTAGGTAGACCCTTTTTAGCCACTTCGGAAGCATTAATAAACTGTCGAAATGGGCTCATGCAATTATCTTTCGGGAACTTAAAAGCAGAATTTAATATCTTCCATATTGATAATGAGCCAGAAATAATATGCAACCCAAGTGATGTTGTGATGAGAGCACGTATTTATCAGAATTCTGAATCAAATAAATCACCACATAAGCAAAAAGGAAGTAAGAAAAAAGGGAGTGATTCATTTACTCAACCACCATCACTCGAGCAAATAAGCGAACCAATTCAAGTGAGAAGAGTGGAATCTTTTCCTCAAGTCAACATGGGGAACAATTCAACTGGATACATGCACCAATATGGTGTCATTCAATCCAGTTCTGATTACGGTTGACTCTGAGCAAACTCAACCCCTCTACCGCAAGCCGACTCAGGTAATAAGTGCATTTATTTTATCTTTGCATACATTGAGGACAATGCATGATTTAGGTGTGGGGGGGTGTTTATGTATATATTTATCTATAGATCTGTCTTTTATTATTTTAAAAAAAAAATTAAAAAAAAATCAATGTTTCATGACATAGCTTAAGATTGAACTGCTAAAACCCGTGTACAAATTGCATTGAGTTTTTATTCCTTATTATATAGTTCTGCTTGTAGAAATTGTGACATAAATCTAAGTTCCAAAGAAATAACCCATTGCCCTTTAAGACATGTATGCACTTAAATTGGATGAATCAAATCTTTGAAGTGGTTGATAAAAAGCAGAGGTTGAGGAAAATATACCGGGAAGTGTGGACTTCTAATAGCAATTAAGCCTTGAGGAAAATAAAAATAAAAATAAAAGGAATAAAGTGAGGAAAACACATTCTGCAAAATGATTACAAAAGCCCAAGCCTTTGAGTCACTGGTCCGTAGGGGTATCTTGAAACCCGGTAACTTGAGTCTACCAGCTCGGGATTATCGACCAAACTCGCTACACGAATGCAAAAAGGGTAAAAGTGTCAAAAAGCAAATGTGTTGAATCACGGAAGAAAAGAAAAGAAAAAAAATATAATAATACTCAAGGCCCAAAGCTAAAAGAATGATCCATGTCATGGTTGATCCAAATGATACTTCACCACCAGAGGAGGCGTGCAAAATAATTCAAGTGATAAACATGTGTAGAAGGGTTAGTGGTGTGAATGTTGGAGGAACAAAGACCAAGTCATATTTTTAATGAGTTAGATTTATATAATGAGCATGCAAGAATTCTCAGTGATATGTATAAGGTCGAGGTAGGGATATTGAGAACTATTAATGAAATGTTGATTCAAGATTTTGTGGGTATATCAGCTGAAAACCCTCACGAGACAAAACTCGTCCTCTTAGGCAACTTGGAGGTTTAAAGGCTTGTTGCACATGCTAAGTGCAACCGTGATTCCTACGAAAGTGAGTTAGGATTTCCCTGTTTTCATTCCTTCTTATATTCTGTTTTGCTAGGGACTAGCAAAATCTAGGTGTGAGGGTATTTGATGCATTGCATACATTGCATCATATGTCTTTCATTTAGATTGCTTTTAATTCAATAAATGCTACTAAGGTATGTGTTTAGCCTTGTTTACAGAATACAGGGACCTGAATGCAAATTACCCACATCCCGAGCATAAACGCGAGCAAAAGATTCATTTCTATCATAAAGACAAGTTCAAGTTTATCGAGTTTCAAATGGAAATGCATCCAAGCACAACAACATTCAAGGAGCTAATCACAAAAATGTCAGGGGCTTAAGTGCAAAATGTCAAGGACCTGACTACAAAATAAAAGGGCAAAGTTATTGTGTTGGAGAAGTCAAAAGAAAAGTCAAAAATAAATCCCCAACAATGCAAGGAATTAATCCGGAGCTCAAGACAATGGAAAGAATCAATCCAGACGCGCAAAGGAGGATCAAATCATACCATAAACGCACAGCCAAAATCCGGACCTGATCCGAGCATCGTGTGAGGCGAATCCGCCGCACATTACACATGATCTGCGGCGAATTCGCCGCCCCCCTTGATCATCCGGCGTTCAAATTTCCTCCAGTCCGGTAGCAACGCGTGTACTTTCCTTTCATATACTGGTATCCTTTGTATCGGCTATAAATAGCCTCGTAGCACGAATGTAACACATCTTTGAACCTTTGGTCTTGGATCATTAGTAATAAATTTCTGTTTTATTTTGTTTTGTTTCTCTTTTCTTTTAATGTCTCTAGGATCCCTTCTTCTTCCTCCCTTCATGAGTTTCTAACTCTTTCCAAAGGGTGGAGGTGATGGATTTAGGGTTAGAGAAGATGGATTGCATGTTATTATTTTAAGTTCATGATTAGTATATTTTGATTACTTGAGTTTATGTTAAGTCATTTATCTTGTAATGCTTCATAACTAACATGATTTACAATAAGTTTCAGTAATTCTCTGATCTAAACCTAAATCTAAACCTCCATCCAACGGATTTCTCTCTTATTTCTTGTTTCAGTTTTATTTGTGCATGTTTAGCTACTTAATCCAAAAACCTAAAAACCCAATTGATTCTTCTCTCCTTCTTCCTCTTAATCAAAATTAACATCAACTACGAAATCTCTCCCTCCTTGTGTTCGACCCGTACTTGCCACGTCTTCATAGACGCCGTGCACTTGCGGTATAAATAAAATTCTCAACAACAAACAACCAACCAGACCTTCCAAAGGCTTGAGACACAAGTCAGCCAATTAGCACAAATAGTAGGTGAAAGAGAAAAGGGTCGGTTTCCAAGTCAACCTGCAGTGAAGCCTAGATCTAATAATTCATATCAATCCTATCAAGCACCTTCAGGAAATAACAACCCTAGACCAGTTCAAATGGTTAGTGAGGAAGGACTGTTCCAACAAATAAATGTTGTAGTATCATTACGGTCCGGAAGACAAGTTGATAAAAATGTGGTAAATACTAGAACGTCTAATCAATCTAGCCATCAAGCAACCACATATGACCTAACCATTTAACCCGACGTCCAATCTGAAATGCCCAACCCACCTACTCAACCTGAAACTATAGCTCAACCTGAACCTGAGCGAGTCTATGTTCCTAAAGCCCCATTCCCCAATAGACTCAAAAAGAACTCAAGTGCACAAATAGAGAAAATCTTGGAAGTATTTAAGCAAGTTAAGGTGAACATTTCACTTTTAGACATGATTCAACAAATACCTGCTTATGCTAAATTCTTAAAAGATTTGTGCACTAAAAAGAGAAAAACGAACGTACCAAAGAAGGCATTCTTAACTGCAAACATAAGTTCTATTTTGTCCAACACATCTCCTATAAAATATAAGGATCCTGGATGTCCCACAATTTCATGTGCAATAGGAGATACTTTTATCAACAAAGCCCTTCTAGACCTCGGTGCTAGTGTTAACCTACTCCCATACTCTGTCTATGAGCAAATGAACCTTGGTCCACTAAAACCCTCTAAGACAACCCTTCAATTTGCTGATTGTTCTATTAAGAAACCAAGAGGTATAGTAGAGGATGTTTTGATCAAGGTTTGTGACTTCATTTACCCAGTGGATTTTGTCGTACTAGATACCGCACCTGTTGTAAATCCTAATCGACAAATCCCTGTAATTCTAGGCAGACCCTTTTTAGACACTTCGGAAGCATTGATAAACTGTCGAAATGGGCTCATGCAATTATCTTTTGGGAACTTAAAAGCTGAATTTAATATCTTTCATATTGATAGTGAGCCAGAAATAATATGCAATCAAAGTGACGTTGTGATGAAATCGCGTATCTATAAGATTTCTGAATCATCACAAAATCAAAAAGGAAGTAAGAAAAATGGGAGGAATTCATCTACACACCCACCGTCACTTGAGCAAATAAGAGAACCAATTTATGTGAGGGGTGTCGAACTTGTGACTCGGGACTCTCATTGCAACATGGGGAACAATTCAACTGGATACATGCACCAACATGGTGTCATTCAATCCAGTTCTGACTATGGTTGACTCTAAGCAAGTTCAACCCCTCTACCGCAATTTGACTCAGGTAATAAGTGCATTTGTTTTTACTTTGCATACATTGAGGACAATGCATGATTTAGGTGTGGGGGGTGTTTATGTATATATTTATCTATATATCTTGTCTTTTAAATATATATATATATATATATATATATATATTTAATCAATGTTTCATTACATAGCTTAAGATTGAACTGCCAAAACCCGTGTACAAATTGCATTGAGTTTTTGTTCCTTATTATATAGTTCTGCTTGTAGAAATTATGACATAAATCTAAGTTCCAAAGAAATAACCCATTTCCCTTTAAGACATGTATGCACTTAAATTGGATGAATGAAATCTTTGAAGTGGTTGATAAAAAGCAGAGGTTGAGGAAAATATACCGGGAAGTGTGGACTTTTAATAGCAATTAAGCCTTGAGGAAAATATAAATAAAGGAATAAAGTGAGGAAAACACATTTTGCAAAATTACTACAAAAGTCCAAGCCTTTGAGTCACTGGTCCGTAGGGGTATCTTGAAACCCGGTAACTTGAGTCTACCAGCTCGGGATTATCGACCAAACTCGCTACACGAATGCAAAAAGGGTAAAAGTGTCAAAAAAGCAAATGTGTTGAATCACGGAAGAAAAGAAAAAAAAATACTCAAGGCCCAAAGCTAAAAGAATGATCCATGCCATGGTTGATCCAAATGATACTTCACCACCAGAGGAGGCGTGCAAAATAATTTAAGTGATATCATGTGTAGAAGGGTTAATGGTGTGAATGTTGGAGGAACAAAGACCAAGTCATATTTTTAATGAGTTAGATTTATATAATGAGCATGCAAGAATTCTCAGTGAGATGTATAAGGTTGAGGTAGGGATATTGAGAACTATTAATGAAATGTTGATTTAGGATTTTGTGGGTATATCCGCTGAAAACCATCAGGAGACAACACTCCTCCTCCTTGGCAACAAAGAGGTTTAGAGGCTTGTTGCACATGCTAAGTGCAACCGTGATTCCTACGAAAGTGAGTTAGGATTTCCCTATTTTCATTTTTCTTATATTCTGTTTTGCTAGGGACTAGAAAAATCTAGGTGTGGGGGTATTTGATGCATTGCATACATTGCATCATATGTCTTTCATTTAGATTACTTTTACATCAATAAATGCTACTAAGGTATGTGTTTAGTCTTATTTACAGAATACAGGGACCTGAATGCAAATTACCCACATCCCGAGCATAAACGCGTGCAAAAGACTCATTTCTATCATAAAGACCAAGTTCAAGATTATCGGGTTACGAATGGAAATGTATCCGAGCATAAAAGCATTCAAGATCTAATTACAAAAAGAACAAGGACTTAAGCACAAAAGTAGTCGGGGACTTAATTGCAAAAAGTCAAGGACCTAATTGCAAATCACGAGTAGCTTTTATTATCTTGGAGAAAATCTAAAGAAAAATCAATGTGGATCTCCAAATATATGAAGGAATTAATCCGGAGCTCAAAAGAATGGAAAGAATCAATCCAGACGCGCAAAGGAGGATCAAATCATACCATAAACATTCAACCAAAATCCGGACAAAATCAGAGCAATATATGCGGCGTTTCCGCTGCACATTACACGTGCCGTGAGGCGATTCCGCCGCCCAACTTTTGTCCAATCGTGTCTGGACACGTGTACTCTCCAATTCTATACTTAGGTCTCTTGTAACAACTATAAATAGCCCCCAGAACGATGTTAGAATGGTCCTTGGCCTTAGACCTAGTTTTTAGTTGTTGTTTTTATTTGTAGTCTTTATTACTCCAAGGAAAAGACTACAAATAAAAAGAATGGAAAGAATCAATCCAGACGCGCCATTACACTCCTTGGATTGATTGGCGTAATAATGGCACGTCTGGATTGATATTTTGTCCAGTCGTGTCTGGACACGTGTACTCTCCATTATTTTCCTTGGAGTAATAATGGCGCGTCTGGATTGATTCTTTCCATTCTTTTTATTTGTAGTCTTTTCCTTGGAGTAATAAAGACTACAAATAAAAACAACAACTAAAAACTAGGTCTAAGGCCAAGGACCCTTCTAACATCGTTCTGGGGGCTATTTATAGTTGTTACAAGAGACCTAAGTATAGAATTGGAGAGTACACGTGTCCAGACACGACTGGACAAAAGTTGGGAGGCGGAATCGCCGCATGGCACGTGTAATGTGCGGCGGAAACGCCGCATATATTGCTCTGATTTTGTCCGGATTTTGGTTGAATGTTTATGGTATGATTTGATCCTCCTTTGCGCGTCTGGATTGATTCTTTCCATTCTTTTGAGCTCCGGATTAATTCCTTCATATATTTGGAGATCCACATTGATTTTTCTTTAGATTTTCTCCAAGATAATAAAAGCTACTCATGATTTGCAATTAGGTCCTTGACTTTTTGCAATTAAGTCCCCGGCTACTTTTGTGCTTAAGTCCTTGTTCTTTTTGTAATTAGATCTTGAATGCTTTTATGCTCGGATACATTTCCATTCGTAACCCGATAATCTTGAACTTGGTCTTTATGATAGAAATGAGTCTTTTGCACGCGTTTATGCTCGGGATGTTGGTAATTTGCATTCAGGTCCCTGTATTCTGTAATCAAGACTAAACACATACCTTAGTAGCATTTATTGATGTAAAAGTAATCTAAATGAAAGACATATGATGCAATGTATGCAATGCATCAAATACCCCCACACCTAGATTTTGCTAGTCCCTAGCAAAACAGAATAGAAGAAAAATGAAAACAGGGAAATCCTAACACATTTTCGTAGGAATCACGGTTGCACTTAGCATGTGCAACAAGCCTTTAAACCTCTTTGTTGCCAAGGAGGAGGAGTGTTGTCTCCTGAGGGTTTTCAGCGGATATACCCACAAAATCCTAAATCAACATTTCATTAATAGTTCTCAATATCCCTACCTCAACCTTATACATCTCACTGAGAATTCTTGCATGCTCATTATATAAATCTAACTCATTAAAAATATGACTTGGTCTTTGTTCCTCCAACATTCACACCACTAACCCTTCTACACATGATATCACTTAAATTATTTTGCATGCCTCCTCTGGTGGTGAAGTATCATTTGGATCAACCATGACATGGATCATTCTTTTAGCTTTGGGCCTTGAGTATTTTTTTTTCTTTTCTTCCGTGATTCAACACATTTGCTTTTTTGACACTTTTACCCTTTTTGCATTCGTATAGCGAGTTTGGTCGATAATCCCGAGCTGGTAGACTCAAGTTACCGGGTTTCAAGATACCCCTACGGACCAGTGACTCAAAGGCTTGGGCTTTTGTAGTCATTTTGCAAAATGTGTTTTCCTCACTTTATTACTTTATTTTTATTTTCCTCAAGGCTTAATTGCTATTAGAAGTCCACACTTCCCGATATATTTTCATCAACCTCTGCTTTTTATCAACCACTTCAAAGATTTGATTCATCCAATTTAAGTGCATACATGTCTTAAAGGGCAATGGGTTATTTCGTTGGAACTTAGATTTATGTCATAATTTCTACAAGCAGAACTATATAATAAGGAATAAAAACTCAATGCAATTTGTACACAGGTTTTGGCAGTTCAATCTTAAGCTATGTCATGAAACATTGATTAAATATTTTTTTTAAAAGACAAGATATATAGATAAATATATACATAAACAGCTGCGGTCAAGTTGAATATCATGTTGACCTCATCAGCTGACAACGTTCCCAATGCATCCATGTCATCATCAGGCCTTGTCCCTCTTAAGTGGACAGCCAACCTATAATTGTCCTCTGTTTTTTTCCTTTTTTTCTTTAGGCTCCTTTGAGCCGCTTTGTCTCTTCTTTTTTGCTCTTCTTCCACCTTCTTCTTCTTGGACCGCTCTTCATCTTCTTTCCTCTGCTGCTCCACGTTGGCCGTCGAGCGTTGTCTTTTCACACCCCAATTTAGTTTCCTTGCCTTGCTCTCTTGTTCCTTCTCCTCTTCTTTATTCTTCTCTTCCTTCTTCCTCCCCTCCTCCCTCTTCTTCTCTTCATCCTTCTCCACTCTCTTTCTCTCTTCTTCCTTCTCCTCTTCTTTATTCTTCTCTTCCTTCTTCCGCTCCTCCTCCCTCTTTCTCTCTTCCTGCTTCTCCACTCTCTTTCTCTCTTCTTCCTTCTCCTGTCTCTTTCTCTCTTCTTCCTTCTCCTCCTCTCTCTTTCTCTCTTCTTCCTTCTCCTCCTCTCTTTTTCTCTCTTCTTCCTTCTCCTCCTCTCTCTTCTTGTTTTCCCTCTTCCTCTCTTCTTCCTTATCCTTCTCTCTCTGCTCCTCCCTCTTCTTCTCCTCCCTCTTCTCCTCCTCTCTCTTCCTCTCTTCTTCTTCGTTCTCCTTTCTCCTCCTCTCTTCTTCTTCCTTCTCCTGTCTCCTCCTCTCTTCTTCTTCCTTCTCTTGTCTCCTCCTCTCTTCTTTTTCCTTCTCCTGTCTCCTCCTCTCTTCTTTTTCTTTCTCCTGTCTCCTCCTCTCTTCTTCTTCCTTCTCCTGTCTCCTCTTCTCTTCTTTCTTCTTCTCTTCCATCTTCCTCTCTTCTTCCTTCTCCTCCTCTTTAGTTAGATCTTTGTCTTTCTCCTCACAAATATTTTCACTTGTCCATGTCCCTGTCCCTCGAAGATATACAATTTCTTGCCTCAGCCTCCCACACTCTTCCTGGGACATCGTTAGTTCTTCATTCAGGATGTTAACCTCTTTTGTCGCCTTCTTAAGGGCAGCTCGGCTTGCAACCATTTAGTCTTCACCTCACTCAGCTCCAACTCTTGGAGCAGCGGGTCACATGGAATGTTGCAGTCTGTCAGTTGGAGCCTTGGCAAAGTGCATGTTGAAGCTGACCCCTTTCGAACAGGAGTTCGAACAGAACTAATAAGTTTCAGCTCACTTTCACTTAGTGATGGAGCCCCCATCAAATCGAATTTGCCGTTGTAAATCTGAGGTAAGGTAATTCCACGTTCCTCCCATTTCCTCAGGGTTAAACGTTTCCCAAACATTTCCGTCCAACTTTTCATCCGTGGATATGCTCCGTGTCTGTGCTCCCTCAATCTGAATTTCTCACAAAGCCACACCTTCAAATGGAAAAGTTCAACTGTTTAAAACGACTGAACAGACACGTTCATATTCTAAACAGACAAACAACTTAATCTGAAAAGTAAACTACACAATCTGAAAAGAGGAACAATACATGATATGGACAAACCTTATTCCGAACAGACACACAACTTATTCTGAAGAGACACAACTTCTTCCGAACATACACACAATTTAATCCGGACAGACACACAACTTATTCTGAACAGACACACAACTTATTTTGAACAGACACACAATTTAATCCGGACAGACACACAACTTATTCTGAACAGAGAAACAACTTTTTCCGAACAGACACACAATTTAATCTGGACAGACACACAACTTAATCTGAACAGACACACAACTTATTTCGGACAAACACACAATTTAATCTAGACACACACACAACTAAATCTAAATAGACACACAACTTATTCCGAACAGATACACAATTTAATCTGGACAGACACACAACTTATTCCAAACAAACACACAATTTAATTTGGACAGACACACAACTTCATATGGACAGACACACAATTTAATCTGAACAGACACACAACTTAATCTGGACAGACACACTACTTAATCTAGATAGATAAACAACTTATTCCGGACAGACTCACAATTTAAATGGAACAAACGCATAACTTAAAGAGCAAAAAATGCTTACTGGTAGTATTGCCACACAACCGTCGACGTTCCATTGCCTCATAATGAAGTTCCCTGCCTTTGTCCTCTCCTGCAGTTCTAAGCTGGTTTTCTCCAGGCTCTGAACCAGGGCTCCGTGAACTGCACATGCCCATGCGTATTTGTTTATGCGTCTGATGTCCCTCAAATGGTTCATGAACCATTGCTTCGGTCGAAGTGTTCCATCAAAGAACAAAAATGGTTGAAGATGAAAGAAATCAGGAGACGAACATACTCTTCCGTCTCGCCCATGACACTGGTGGCCGTCAGATGACCTAACAGTTGTGTGTTGTCAAGGTTCACCCCTTCTCGCCTCTGTACACCCAATGGTTCCATCACAACGGTCTTCCCATGCATACTTAAGCCCAAAATTAGGGCAACATCTTCAGGTGTAGGGGGAACTACCCCTGATCCTATTCTCAGCCCCACCTCCTTGGCATCGTAGTGTTCGACGAACCAACCGACTATTTCGTTGTCCGTAGTAATGTTAGGAAGGTCTAGGAGGTGACCGAAAGGGTACTCCGGAAAACCTCATTCTCAACGTTCTTCATCCTGTCAAACTGCTTTCGGATGGCCGTCCAGGAGCACCTGGATTCCCGGAAGTAGTAGGTGGTTCCCTAAAACAAATGAATGAAGAAATGAAAGTTCGTCAAAAAAAGAACGACGAATGGAATAAAAAACTAAATAGACCCACCGGTTCTAGCACAGTTCGCTAGCGACGGCAGGAGTCGAAGAATCCATTATCGTTGAGAGGGGAAGAGACCGAGATAAACTATCTTTTGGCTTCCTCCATTCACAGGTACTCCAACGAGAAAGAAAGCAGGACTCTCGGTATCATTGGATATTTGTTATCCATTATCGTTGGATATTTGTTATCTTCCTCGGTATCCGAACCATCGTGGGCAGGGTGTCTGGTGCTGTCTTATCTGGGGTTTGGAAAGCAACCGTCGTACTTGGAAAACCGTCGAATTTTTTTAAACCAATTAAAGGCGCGTTTGGAATGGGTGACGTGTCAATCTGAGTAGACGCTGACTCGGCAACTTTTGGGTGCCACGTTGGACGCATCACGGACGCCCGCGTCTGTGTATAACGATCCTTTGATTTTATGAAGTCCTTATAAAGTGTAGCAAAATGTCTCGGTTATTCCAAATTACATTACTTTATAAAACATTACAGCCGAGCTACAGGCAATATCATTTTTTTCCATTCCAAATCACAATACATTTAAATGATATTATTACATTTATTAGTTTTTGTTACAGTAACACCCGAGTTACACGCAGGTGTTTTTCATTCCAAATTACAATATTTTTAACCGAAAATATATTATAAGGACAACAACCGAGTGTTTTCATTTGAGGGTCAACGACTTTTTATGGCCTTAAAAAATACCAAATGTTACATTTGTCGTTGTTATCTTAGTCTTAATTAAAAATCATATCTTTCTCATTCCCAACATCCTTAATTCTCCGAACATATTATCCTACTCCAACCATTCTACCTGAAATCGATTTCTATCATGTAAGCCTTATTTTGGTTTCTTTTTTCGATTTTGTCCCTTGATTTTTGGACCATTTCATGATTTATTTTCGGTTATCTTCTATTGGGTTTGGATCATCACGATTTGGTCCAAATAAGTTTGCTCGTTACGACAAACGAACTGCCTCATTGTTCCAAACAAGTTGACTTATTTTGTTCCAACATACTCGTTTGGTCCAAACAAGCTGACTCGTTTGGTCCAAGCAAGTTGGGTTGTTGTTCCAAACAGTTGGTTCAGGACGTAAGTGTCCCACTCTGGACGCAAGTGTCCCTCTCTAGACAAGTTTTTCCCACATGGTAGACCAAAGAAGTTGTCTTGTTTGGTCCAAACAGTTGGTTCGGGACGCAAATGTCGTGCTCGGGATTTAAGTGCTTCCCACTCTAGATTCAAGTGTCTCGCTCGGGATGAGTCTGTCTCGTTCGGTCGACCAAAGAAGTTGGCCCATTTGGTCCAAACAAGTTGGCTCATTGGTCCAAACAAGCTGACTCGTTTGGTCCAAACAAGCTGACTCGTTGGTCCAAACAAGCTAGTCTTTTTGTCCAAACAAGCTGGTTTTTTTTTGTCCAAACAAGCCGGGTCGTTCCAAATAGTTGGTTAGGGACCCAAGTGTGTCCCGCTCAGAACGCAAGTGCCCTGCTCCAGACAAGTCGCAAGTGCCATGCTCTATACGAGTATGCCCCACTTCGTACAAGTCTGTCCCACTCGGGTCAAAACAACCAATGTTCATGGACCGCCTAGGCGACTGGACGCGTCCCGACGCCTAGGCGATTTTGTGATCGCCCAGCTCTGGGCGACCTTTTTTTTTTAAAATCATTTTAATTTGAGAAAATAGTTAAAAAATCAAGAAAAAAGGAAAAAAATGCATAAATATTATCTAAAAATACCATACATGTTTAGGCTTCAAAATGACACCTAGTTCCTCGACCAAGGTCTCACTAGACACCCTTCTACCCACTTAAACACTTAGGTATACAGATTATTGCTTAGTAATACGATTACAAAGGTAGTTAACTAACTCAGAGTTCATACAATAGCAGATAATAGAGAGATTAGAATTACAAGCCAACTAACTAATTCCATTGGACACATTGATCTAATGTCCAACTGAGAACCATATCAAATCCTCGACTAGCAGGAGCACCGCCATCAGAGTCGTCGGAGTGGTTCGCGTTCAGATTGTCGACATAGACATCATATTCATCTTCTTTAGTTTCTTCGTCGTCAGATTGGACATATTGCTCGTTGATGTCCATCGGTGCTTGAGAACTCGATGCACCTGGATGTCCAAAACTAATGTGAACGATGTCATCATCCATGCCAACACCTAATAACGACGTGTCAGATGCTGTAGACGTGGATCGATGAAAGTGTCTCCATGAAGAAGAAGGTCCTAAAACTGCTTCCTCGGCACTGGCCCATGTAAGCTCCTCTCCAGCGAAGACCAGATCTTCAGTTTCTACCAACCATGGATGCTCATCGAAGAGATCGTAGTCAACACTGATGGGGTTATAAAATCTGGGCTTCTCTATCCTTTGCTGAAACCTTTGCCCTAACTTTTGGTTGTAGTTCACATACACCAAGTCATTCATCTTCTTCGTGGCCAACTTGTTCCTCCTCTTTGTGTGCAACTGCTCGAAGACACTCCAATTCCGCTCACAACCTGATGTCGAGCATGTCAATCGCAACACCCTCAGGGCCAACCTCTGTAATGCAGTCTCTCCCATGTTTGCGCCATAAGATTGCCACAAATCTATAGGTCTTCTTTTCGTCGTTTGTCTGACGACTATATCACTAGAGAACATTGATTGAACGGGTTTAAAATAACCACAAGTGCGCAACCGTGTTGAAGCGGTGGCAAATACAGGTCAATCCGCAGGGAGGTGTGTCGACTATGGTTAGTTCGAAGCTGAGTTAGAAACAAAGGAGAGAAAGAAGTTGTGATCGAAAATACACTAAAATGTGAAAGAAATTGGAAAATAAGCAATAAAACTAAATCCTATAGAGTGTAGAGAAAGAATGTGAATACAAAAATATTTGTATGTGTGTGTAGTGCTTGAAAATCATAAAACTAAATCCAACTTTGCCTCCACATGAAATAAGATAACACATTATCATTAAAACATACAAGACAATAATTGGAATGAAGCTAAATGAACACATGTATAAAGACCAAACCCCACTATGTCTCCACATGAAATAAGATTTACACAATCATTAAAACATACAAGACATTAACCAAGGTAGAGGCAACAAGAGTACAAGCAACTACAAGTCATGTTTCCTATATCAATTCCATCCATATCCTCACCTCACCATTCCCCGTAATATAGGTTCACTAATCTAAGCATATGCTAAGCTTCATTCAAGAGCATTAGCATATCAAATACAAGAGTGAAATCTCATTAGATGGTTATGGAAATCATATAATGCTCAAATGATTAAGATAAAACACACACCCGATACATCACATAATCACATCACATTTTTCTCCACCCCCAAATGGGGATGGAACTACTCACTAATCATTACACTAACTATTATATATAAAACATGTTAACTAAGCCTACTAACATTAATGAAAGGAATTTAAACTAAGAAAGCAAGAAATATTAAAGAAGCTAAATGAAAGGAAATTAAACTAAAGAAGCATGCAACAAATATGAAAGGAAATTAAACTAAAAAAGAAGCAACATAACTAAACAAAAACATTATTAATTTCAAACTCACAATACAAGTAGCATCTCCCTACTTGAGTTTTTGCACCAAGGCTCACTTCAAGAAGAGAGAATGACCATCAAGCATGTGTAGAATACAAGGGGGAGGAGGAGTTCTATTTATAGTCATAGAAAAAGGCACTCGGGGACAATCCCCCGATATGAGACTATTACACTACTAAAAATAGACATAAAAAATTCTAATACATGACCCGCTTAAACCGCGTCAGATCCGGAGCAACCCAGACTGCCAATCAGCGGTCTACATCGTCCAGACCGGGTCAGGTGTTGGGGTGTGGTTGTCTGACTCGATTTCTTTATTTTTTTGATACACCCTAATCGGTTGTGTAGGTTGCGACCCAAATCCAATTGCTAGAATACTCATCATGATGGTGTAGAGTTTCTTCATTTTCTCATTGGTCCTTTAGTTTTACATTTGGGGTTAAAGGAACGTGTTCTAAAAGTTTTACTTTTATATGTCAATTATTATGAATTGGATGTGCAACATTTTGTTCCTTGATTATGGTATTCGTCTTTTGGAAGTGTTAAGGAAGAGACGCTTGGTCCTTAACCGTAGAGCTCTAAAAGATAATGGTTTACATAAATCAAAAGTTATTCACAATCATGGTAATTAACATGGAACATTAATCGCCGAGATAAGATTGTCGTGTTGGTCATCGATTGTTGTAGCTCTATAAAGAATTGATGACACGAGTATATAAAAGGGGAAAAGATTACTTTTATATATTGAATAGACCTAACATTATGGAATTGTGTTTCGTGTCATTAATGTTTTACTGTGTCTTGGATCCTAAGATATGAGACTTATATCTTTTCACTCAAGAAGTGCTTAATTTGATTATTGTCAAAAACTATCAATGAGTATAGTGATAAATGCAATAGTTGGTTGAACATGACTCGTGCTGGAAAAGATAGCAAGTCAAACGATTATCGTTGCCCCTCTTAATTGAGTGATGATATCAGTGGGCCCCTTGATAAAGCAAAATTATAATGTGTACATTGTAATTTGAGTTAAGTTACATAGTTATAATTAGCTTAGAGAGATCAAGAAATGAATATAATAGAAAGGTGACACATTTCTACTTTGTATATATTCTTAATATCATGAGGCAATGGACGGACACAAGTGGTGCACTTACATCACTAAATGGATCGTGTTTGGTTCGAGTGGAACAAAGACATGTATGCTAATTGGGTAACTATAATGTGTAACTAGATACCGCTTATAGTTTGAGATATTAAGTGTTCAATATCGCTGTCGATTTGGTTAAATCCTCCCATAGGTCACACCACAAAATTGGGAAACAAGAAGCTTGATTTTGAGTTCATATGATGTGTCGGGTTTCATGTGAAAAATGAACACATGTGGTGAACGAATGAAATCAATATGTCATGAGAATTGACATAATTAGAATTATAATAAATTCATATGAGGTGTGTATATTATGGGGTGTAATAATTTAATATTACATAAGATAATATATTATCTAATATAATATATTATATAAGATATGAATTTGCTAAAAAACCCAAAAGATCAAATTTTGTTGGAAATAAATCCAAAATTTGACAAAGGCAAAATTGGGGTCAAACACGGTGAACCGTTTAGGGTTCAGTCGACCGAGGTGTCTTCGGGACGGTCAACCGAACGAAAAACAGGTAAGTACAATTGATTGACCGAAATGTTTGCCAGGAGAAATTTTGGTGGGTCAACGGTCGACCGAGCAAGACGCGGATCGTCCCAATTTTTCTAGAGAATTTTTCTCATGCATATTCGGTCGACCGTCTAGCTCACGATCCACGGAACATGTGTTAAAACCGAATGGTTCGGTTAACCGAGAAGATATCTCGGTCAACCGAAAGCACAATTTTTGCCAGAATTATTAAGAGAATAATTAGATCATGGGTTCGATTAATTCCAGATTTAATTAAACGTTTTTGAGGATGCTTATGTGACAATTTGAGATTAATATTAGGAGAGAATAAGCAAGAGATCATGACTAAAGAATAGTTCTTGATAAGGATATTTTGGGAGCCTATAAAAGGACCACTCATCCTACTTGTTTATGTTAATGCAAAAATTCATTCTCTATCCTTTGTTTATTTTAATATTTGTAGGAATGCATGATATTAGAATAAACAAATACATGTACGTAAAATCAATGAAAATATGATCGATCTTGTATGTTTGTATTAAATTTTTTAAAATATATACATACATAGGGACACGAAATCGTACAGTGGTATCAGAGCATTTAGTTCATTTTTTCAATGATTAGACTATATAATTAATTTTAGTTTACCATCTACAATCGAAACAATTCATGTTCTATGTCTTTTTCGAGTTTTCCGATAGTTTTGTTGATTTAATTCTAATTGATTCTTTTGATAGTTTTAAATGTTTTGAAACACATCATGTGAATGTTAGAATTAAAATTTAGACTTATGTCTAATAGAATTAAAGTCGGCACACCTCCCTGTGGATCGACCCGTATTTGCCACCACTTCAACGCGGTCGTGCACTTGCGGTTATAATTAAAACGCAAAGTCCCTATGAGACTCTTAGTGGATCAATGAGAATGAAATTGTCACCGTTCTCCACAAACGCAGAAGACAGTTCGTAGTACTCCAAATAGAGTGATCGACTGTTGGGAAAAGGAGATTGAAATTGTTGGTCAAGAATTTGTAAATGCTATAACATTTCGGAAATTTCTCACAAAGTATGCAATATATTATGGTTTAACTATGAATTTCTGAGAAATTGTCCTTCTAGAGTTACCACACGTCGTACGAAGGATAATTGTTCATGGTTATGAAAGAACTTATGAAAGAACATATTTGTCGTGGCGGTGGAATTGGAACAATAAATCATCCCAGAACATCAAAAAGTTTGTTGCTGACATCGTGATGCCTATGTTGAAACAACGACCAACGTATCGACCATGTGAATTGCAAACAGAAATATCTCATGGACTTGGGGTGGGAATACCATACATTCGACCATTGTTATTTTTAGACAGTACTTTTTTGAAGATGAAGTACCAAGACTTTCGTCTTGCGGCCGCCAAAGCCAGTGGTCAGAATGAGATGTTCCTGTTGGCTTTTGTCGTAGTTTTTGTCAAGAACGAAGAAAATTAAGAATAGTTTTTGCAAGACTTAAAGAAAATTCTTGTACTCAGTATACCCTTAACATTTGTCTCCGGTTGTTGTAAAGGTCTCACTTCATATGTTGAATAGGTTTTCCCAACTTGTGACCATGGCTCTATTATTTACGACACTTGGAAGACAAATTTAAAGTTCAAGTTCTTCAACATGTTGCTAACACAACTCTTTTGTAGTAAGTTAGCGTTCTTTTTAATGTTAAAAATATAATGTCTAAGTACATGATGTATTGTCTTTTTTCCACATAGGATGTTGATCCTTTTTCGAAAATGTGCTTACGCTTTTCATACTTATAAGTTCACTGAAGCATATGATAACTTATCTACCATTTCTAAACTTGAGAAGAAATTCATTGACTCCTCCAGACTCAAACATTGGGCAAATGCGTTATTCCAAGGTAAACGATATGGAAATATGTATTTTCAAATGTGACGGAGAGCTTGTCGATCAAATTTGCTTGTAGATAATGGAACTTTCTAGGAGAACGAGAATTGCATCCTCTGAGTGGATTGATTACTTGCGTCCTGAAGTAGAAAAGATCCTTAAGAAAAACATATCTAAATCTCGAGGAGTAGATTGTTCGATTTCAGTTCCGGGCATGATAATTGAGTCACACAACTCCTTCTTGCACCACAAACGTAGACAAATTTGATTGCAGTTGTCGAAAATGGTGAATTCTTCGGATCCCTTGTCCTCATGCTTGTGAAGCAACACAATTCCTTGATGAAAATATTCACAATTATTGTAGTTTATATTGGACTTCTAATATGCATCGTGCAACATATGCCTCCCATTTTCCAGTCTGTAAAGTCGATAGGGAAAATGCTGAAAATCCTGAGATCATACCTTGGGTAACAAAACCACGTTGTGGTAGGAGGAAAAAGAAGATAATTCCCTCAAAAGGACATGAACTTAAAGCTATTATTTATGGTCGTTGCAAGCGTAGAAGACACCACAACCAAAGAACTTGCACATATCCAATAGCAGTTGAGTGTTTTTGAGTGTTAGACCATTGTATAATTGAAGTTGTTAAGTTAACTTCCTATGTTCCTTTTTATAAACCATTTGTGTTGTTATGGAAATCATATGTTTTAAAATGAGTGAACTTGTTACATGGTAGGCAAGATAAAGGAGTTGTAAACATCAACAAGCCGGGTCGTTCAATCAAAGAAGCTGGGTCATTTGGTCGAAATGTTTGAAGACAGTTTATAGAGTTTACTTAAACCCTCCCCCACACCTAAAAAATCCAAACAGCAAATTAACAGAAGTAAACACATGAATGATTTAGAGGCAATTGGGGAAGTTTCAACACAAATAACATGATCATAGCCAATTCTGCGTGGGGACTGTCCGTCCCGCGAGGGAACGAATGAACCAACGGGCGACTAGATTATCACGCAATCACTTTTGAAATTAAATCAAATAGTTAATAAAAGGGCATGATTGGTGTAACCTAACGGAATAAATAAAATAGTTGATAAAAGGTCTGAAGTGGTGCAACTTGAAGGAATAATCCCTCCAGGCCAGTTTCGGGAAGCCAAACAACCATCTAACGGAATGAAAAACCCCATGACAAATCGTGTCATTTTTACAGTCACATTTTTTCAAAAAACTATATCAGTTCATGGTATATGAAAACCCGTGGCCATTTAGTTCCATAGTTCCATTCATACCTCCTAAACCTTAAACTCTTCCAACACAATTCCAACTACTCTAGTAAAAAAAAGACCTTCCAACAAAATTCCATCGTCAATTTCGACTACTCTAGTGATGACGAGTGGTTTCTCGGTGGACCGATATGGGGAAGGTATCCCATTGTTGACATACTAGGGTCCCACGACTACCCTATCACACCTGTTGGTGCGGTTTCAAGGACACAGAGATGTTGTCTGCTACTCTCTAAGACATCGAACAACTTTTCCAAGATGAGACAACTTATTTAACAACAAATGATTGCTTTTGGTGTTGGATCACTAATATGTAATTCAATTTAATTTTTTATGTGGGCTTCTGCAGGGACAAGTCAGTCCCACTTGGGATGCAAGTATCCTACATAGGATGACTCTGTCTCGCAGACACATAGGGACAAGTTTGTCCCACACGGGATACATCGCTCCAACTACAATCCTGCCACTTGGTAGGATTGAAACCACCTTATGGTAGATGGTCAAACAAATGAGTAAAAAACATGACAACAACCTGTTACAATCTAACTTGTACGCACATTGAGACGGGACAAACAAACTTCTTAGATAGTTGCATTGATTCAGTATAAACAAGCTGTAAAAATCACTAAACATGCTAGATTGTTCGACCAAACAAGTTGATCGTTTGGTGGAAACGAGTTGGGTCATTCGACGAAACGGGGTCGTTTGATCGAAACTACCTTGTGGCACCATTGTTAGATTTAAATTAAATCAAGACAAAGTAGTTGAAAATATCACAAACAAACTTGTTATGAGTTAACTTTTAAGCACACGAATATTGAAACGGGACAAACAAACTTTGTTACGTGGTAGGATTGAATCAAGAAAAACGAGTTGTATAAATCACCAAACGAGTTGGGTCATTTGACCAAATGAGGTGGGTCATTTTGTTGAAAGGACTTGAATCGTTCGAGTGAATGAGCTAGGTCGTTTGGTGGAAAGGACCTGGGTTGTTCGAACAAACGAGTTGTGTCATTTCGACTTAATTAACAACTTGGCTAGTTTTAAAAAAATATACTTCTCTCTCTAATACATGAAACAACTTGTCCAATATGAGACAACTTAATTAACAACATATCCAATTGCAAATGATTGTTGCTTTTAAGTGTGCAATTTAATTTGTTAAGTGAACTAATGACAAGTTAACTTGTACGCATATTGCGGTGGGACAAGTACATGGTAGAATTGAATTAAGACAAACAAGCTGAAAACATCACATGACAACTTGTTACAAGTTAACAAGTTTACTTGTACAAACATCAAACATTGAGACGGGACAAAGAAATTTGTTAGATGGTATGATTGAATCAAAATAAGCGAGCTGTAAAAATCACCAAACGACTTGGATCGTTAGACCAAACAATCTGGGTTGTTTGGTCAAAACGACCTGGGTTGCTCCACTAAACAAACTCGATCGTTCGGTCAAAACGAGCTAGGTCGTTTCGACTTTATTAACACTTTGGTAGTTTTGAATATATATATATATATATATATATATATATATATATATTCTCTCTAAGACATGAAACAACTTGTCCAATATGAGACAACTTAATTAACAACATATCAAATTGCAAATGATTTTTGTTTTTGAGTGTTAGACCATTACTATGTAGTTCAATTTAATTTGTTAAGTAAACTTGTTACAAGTTAACTTGTCCGCACATTGAGATGAGACAAACAAACTTGTTACATGGTAGGATTGAATCATGACATACAAGTTGAAACCATCACATGAGAACTTGTTACAAGTTAACAAGTTTACTTGTACAAAGATTAAACATTGAGAGAGGACAAAGAAGCTTGTTAGATGGTAGGATTTAATCTAGATAAACGAGATGTATCGTTCGACCAAACAATTTCGGTCGTTTAACCAAGAAATTTGGGTCGTTCGATCAAATGAGCTGGGTTGTTTGACCAAACAATCTGGGTCGTTCAGTCAAAATGACTTAGGTCGTTCCCCCAAACGCGCTAGGTCGTTCGACGAAACGAGCTGAGTCGTTTTGACTTAACATCCAATCTTTTTAATTGATGTCGCTTTGTTTGAGTTACCCTTGCTAATAATTTTACGTCTCATGCATGCGGACCATATTCTCTTAAACAATCTTATTTGATCATAAAAATGTTTTGGAACGTAATTTATTCAAACGTAAAATATGTAAGTGTTTGAATTTGCTGGATTAATGCATCGTCTAGGATTTACTTAAGCAACACGAATCCTCTACCATTATATTTCTCAATTCTCACGTTACCATTACTTCAATTTTGAGTTCTTTCCAATAGCAAATAATTAATCGACAATTATGTTACTATTATGGTAAGCACAAAGTGCCTCGGTTCACTTGTTTTAATTTGAAATAAATAGTGGTTCTGGAATCATGAATGTATAATTACTAATTAAATAGAAGAAACGATTGGCAAAAGCATTGTCTGTTGATGTTTTGGTGTCTTTGGGTTAGTTGACACATGGACTGAACTTTCATAAATTTGTTGAATTGAAATTGTAAATTATAAAAATTTGGGTGGTCGCAGAATATGACAAAAGAGATGTTGTGATGGATGATGAAGCTGACAAGGAAGCACTACGAGCTCCAGTATCGAAATCCCCTTCTATAGTCTACGTAGTTGGTTGTCAACTCGTGATGAATGGAGCCTAAGTTCCAGCCTCCCTAGTTGGTGATCAGTTGAAGATTACGGCCCAACCAATGGCAGCGATAATTAGATGTGGACGGTGTTTGAAGATTACTTGTAACACTTGTGTCATTATCCATGGCTTTGTCGCAATTTTGAATGGTTCCTAAACATGATGAATTTTCATTTTTGATGCTCGACGGTTATGCATTGATGTTTTTGAAAGGGGGAATTGGGAAAGGTCTTTTAACATTGACGAGTCTATCCCATCCCGTGAGGCAAACATCAGGAGTCTCTCCCGCTCAAGACGCAAGTGTCCTTCTTGGGACGTAATTGTCTCACTTGGACTAAAGTGTCCTGTTCAGGTAGAGTTTGCCGAGTCTGTCCCACTTTGAACGGAAGTGTCCCGCATAGGGACGATTCTGTCCCGCTTGGGATGCGTGGTGGGTCCGCCGAGGGTTTTCTTTGCATGTAGCCATGGCTTCGTGCATTCATCGTCACTTATTTGACATCAAAATTTTCAGCTTTGTATTTGATCTGACCATCTTTTTTCATTCTCTTCTATTTCAGGATGACCGTCATTGTTGTCATTTTGTCATTGCGAGGGAGTATGTTGTCTTATCTCTTACCGGTGCGTTTGCAGCCATAGATGGTCGAATGGCTGAAATGTAGAGGATGCTAGACGACAACATAGAGGGTCTAGATTGCCTTGTTGTGGAGCGGGTCCTGGACCGACTGAAGTGGAAGAGGGTGTGGCCTTTGGAGATGTGGCTAGAGCGGAGTCAGAATGACCTTCTAGTAGGAAGTGCAAGCAAAAGACGCAATGAGAGGAGCACACTAATAACGAGTGTGGTTGCGAGTGTTTTTGATGTTTGAGACTAGGTTTCTTTTGTGCATTGAACAATCAATTTTGTTGTAATGTTTTTTTCTTAGATTAATATAAATGACGTTGTTTTTGGATGTAATAGAGTGTTTTTACATTCTATTTACATAAGTGTTAATTTGTCTTCGAAAAACTTATATGTTAATTCTCTAATTGGACTGCACCCAAGTTTTGCATTAAATGCAAGAAGTCATTTCCCCCATCCTGAAGGACTTGCTGATGTGCACGAATTACATGCTGAATTGCTGATGTGAACGAATTACCCAAGCTTTGGTGGGAAATATCAGTCCCCTCACGGAATGAGATAGTCCTCTTGCGAGACGGTGACATAGATCGTGGCTCCGCCCACGGGATGACTAATTTCCACCTGATACCCCAGCAGGATGGGTAAGTCCCATATCAAGACAAGTCCCCTCGTAGGACGCCTTAGAACCCTCACGGAGGCTCAATCCTCTCGTGGGATGAGACAATCCTCTTGCAGGATGGTGAAGGGAGAATATATTACAAAGAAAAATTGCATTCTACGCTACAAAATGAAACATTACGTAAATTGACATCCTCCTTCCTTGCTTGGATTTTCTTTGGATTATGCACCCGCCTTACTTGGATTTTCCTCGAAATCGATGCTGCTCAAGATTATGCCGAAATTTGACTAGACAAAACTCTTCATGTTTGGATGCATGGAATCAATTAATCCATTAATATCTTGTTCCAACGTGTTATTACCAAAAGTCCCTCATTCATCATGCTCCGTCATATACCACAACGACCCCCAGTTCCCGCCCACCCTGCTATGTTCTTGCTCTAACAATCTTACCGAAGTCTTTTCACCCCAATCACCCTCCCACAAGTCCTGCCACCCATTGCCTTTCAAAATTGGATACATATTCGATGGAACATGGGCAATATCTCTCCATCGTTGAAAACAAATATTGTACCGAAGAAAATCCTATAAATGTCATTATCTTAACAAGAAGCTAAGCCAATTTCTTTTGAATTTACACGTTTGATAGTGTAGTTGTGTATTTTCACTTGGCTAGCTAAACAAATAATTGTTGTGATGACATGTAGAAGGAATATGTTGTTAGCGAAGGAGGTTGATTTGTTGTTGAAGTGGAGATATTTTGGAACTAATTAAGGGAGGGAGGTTTGCTTTAATTTATTTATTTTTAAATCGCAGAAGAGTAACAATGAAACATCAGTTGACGATCAATTGTGTGTGGTGAAGCATCACAACAAGAAGAGATCGTTTGGTGTTCGAGAATCTGTTGTGCCTAGAAGTAGATTCGGTTTGGAAAAGGTTTAAGATTTTTTTATTCATATAATGTTATTATACCCAAGTGTATTGTAATGTATATTGAAATTTTCAAATTTTACTTTTGTATTTAAAAAAAGGTGATTTAGGTTGCTGGGTGAACATAGGTCATCTTCATGCAACAAATCATTAAGCACTGTGTTTCTACCACCAAATTAACCCACACAATTAGAAATCAGTTAGGATCACCATCGTTGTTAAATAAGATAATTTTACTTTTTTTGTGTTTGTGTTTGTGTTTGTGTTTGTGTTTGTGTTTGTGTTCATGGACCATTTAATGTTGAATTATTCAATGGAATTTTATATGAAATCTTGTAGTGTTCAATGGAATTTTATATGAAAGCTTGTAGTGTTCAATGGAATGTTTTGTCTTGTATCTCTTCGGATATGTAATGGATTTTTTCAAACGTGGAAGTTTATAGTGTTCAATGAAATTTCATTATAGTGTTGGATGGAATGTTAGATGGTCGAAAGAAGAAAGTTTATCCAAACTGTGAAGAAAGAGTAATGAAACATAAAGAGAAAAAAAGAGGATGGGACAACCCCCTCAAATGATAAATGTGAACAGGACCACTTGTGGGGCTTATGTATGCAACTATATCATTATGGTTTTGGATGGAGGGAACCAAACAAAGTTCCCTTCTCAAGACGTGGACACGTTGATACCCCGCATGGATCTTGCTTTCCTTCCATATAACATAAAGTAGTTAAGTCCGACGTAGATGATTTTGTCGTGCCGAAGCGAATGCGGGATTACATTATGCACTCATCTTCCTTCGATAATAATTTATTTACCTTAAAATTACGGGAATTTTTTTATAGTTTTTGTAAATATAATGTTTTCTATATGTTGTTAATTAAAGTGGACATGACCTAGCTAGTTTCAACCGAATGACCCAGCTGGTTAATTACGTTCTATCAATTTTTACACGAATTGCCATTGGCAACTCTCGTTACTGACTCTGTAGGGACGCAGGTGTATCTCTCAGGACACAAAGGGACTTGATACATGGATGCCTATTCAGGACAATTTAGTCTTGGTTCAGGACGAGTGAAGCTTGCGACAGGACGATTCTGTACGACTAGGGATATGGCATTATTATTCGAAGATAAACAATATTTTCCATACAGGACACGACCTTTCATCATTATGAGAAAAGACAGAACCTTTCATTACAGGGTATGTGAAGAGACAAAACCTTCCATTACAGGGTTTATAAAATCATCCATTGTTGCAGTGTACCTAAACCCTATTCCAATCGTAGATCCAATTGTGTATTCGATCCACACCAAAAAATGACCTTCCAACACAATGCCAACAACTACTACTCAAGGTATGAAGATGAGTACATCACTGGTGGACCAATATGGGACGTTGTCCCCCCGTTGAAGTACTTGGAGTTTCACGTCTACCATATCGCACATGTTGGAGCGGTTTAATGGCAAGAGAGTTGTGGTCAAATACTCCGAAGAATCTTAGCAAAAAGTTCTATGTTTGTGGCTCCTTTGAGCTAACCCATCACTATTGGTACTTCGTCTAGGACGATGGAACACTGGTACCACCGGTGAAGAAACCCGACGAGAGCATAATTGACCTAGTGACACAGAAGCTTCTTTGGAAGCTTGCGAAGTTGAGTCAGACCTCGAAGATGGACAAAACCATCTTTTGGGCTTGAAGGTGACATCTGACAGGATCACTCTTCCAATTACCTTGGAAGATATTAATACATTTGTGTGTGTGTTTGTGTTTGCATTTTTGTGTGTCTATGTTTCTATTTAAGTTATATGTGTCTGTGTGTGTTCATTATAGTGTTCAATGGAATGTTTTGTTTATACCTCTTTGGATATTTATTGTTCCATTTGAGTTTTTCATACTATCGGAGATTTGTTTATCTTGTTAAATTTTAATGTTTTTATGTTGGTTTTGAATTGTTTGACAAAACAGGCCAGTACACGGGATAGGTGAGTCCCACGTCGCAATGATTCTGCCAGCTTCAGGATGAGTCAGTCCCGCACCGGGACAATTCAGTTCGGCTTGGAACTAGTTAGTCCCACGTGTGGACGAAAATGTCCATTGATTGACATGATATCATGCATATATTTGTGTCTTAAATCATTTATTATTAGCCTAAGTAATGCTACGTAACGAGTTTTAGGTTTATATTTCAGGAATAATTAGGTTTGAGAAGGAGAGACTATAAAAGGACTTAAAAGCAAGAAAAAAAGACTAAGTTGCAAGACTTGTGGACCGAGATGCAAGAGAGAGGGACCCAATGTAAAACCAAAGGACCAACGAGCAAATGAAGAAACTTCACACCATCATGAGGAGTATTTTAGCAATTGGATTCGGGTCGCAACCTACACAACCGATTAGGGTGCTTCAAACATGAAGAAATCGACCCAGACAACCTCACCCCAACATCTGACCCAATATGGACTTTATAGACCACCAATTGGCAGTCCAAGACCGCTAATTGGACGTCTTGGTTGGTCCGGATCCGATGCGGTTTAGTCGGGTCATGAATTAGGGTGTTTTATGTCTATTTTTAGTAGTGTATTAGTCCCATATCGGGGGATTGTCCCCGATTGCCTTTTTCTTTGACTATAAATAGAACTCCTCCTCCTCCTTTGTAATACACACATGCTTGGTGGCCATTCTCTCTACTTGAAGTGAGCCTTGGAGCAAAAACTCAAGTAGGGAGATGCTACTTGGTTTCAGACTTGGTACAAAGGTTTCTAGTGATTCACTACTGATCATCTGAAAAATCAACGGGGAATCAGCAGCCTTCCCCCAAAACCGCGCCGGCCTAAACCCACACATATATGTATGTTCACGATATAAAATATAAAACTACGAACGATAATAATCAATGATAAGCGAGATATCTTTTTCCCCCTAGCCCTTTCCTTGTGCTCTTTGAACCTCGGTTTGCCTACTGAATAAAGAAATTCCTGGAGAGTCTGAAAAATGGTTCTAGGTCTCACATTCTCCGGGACGACCCGGAATGCTCTATCAACCAATGAACTTGTTGTATTGTGAGTTTGAAATTAAAAAAGTTTTCCTTTACTTATGTTGCTTCTTTCTTTAGTTTAATTTCCTTTCATATGTCTTGCATGCTTCTTTAGTTTTATTTCCTTTCAATTAGCTTTTTTAATATTTCTTGCTTCCTTAGATTAATTTCCTTTCAGTAGAATGTTTTATTTTGTTAATGTAGGTTGTAGTGTAATGATTAGTGAGTAGTTCCATCCCCATTTGGGTGGTGGAGAAAAATGTAATGTTATTATGTGATGTATCAGGTGTGTGTGTTATCTTAATCCTTTGAGTCTTACATGATTTCCATAACCATCTAATGGAATTTCACTCGTCTTTGATATGTTAATGCTCTTTAATGAAGCTTACCATATGCTTAGATTAGTGGACCTATTTTATAGGGAAAGATGAGGTGAGGATATGGATGGAATTGATAAAGGAAACATGACTTGTAGTTGCATGTACTCTTGTTGCTCTTACCTTGGTTAATGTCTTTTATGTTTTAATGATTGTGTAAATCTTATTTGTTGTGGAGGCATAGTGGGGTTTGGTCTTTATACATGAGTTCATTTAGCTCAGCCGCCAGGTCTTCTGGCGAGCTGCTTTAGCTCAGGTCGCTACTCCCGGGTGTAGTAGGTGTAGACTTACAGGATATGATGACTTATAATGTGCTGACACTCCAAGGGATACTGAGCATGCAAATGCGATGTATCAACAGAGGCCTCGTAATGACCCGTATAGTTACTCCTACAACCTGGGATGGTGTAACCATCCTAACTTTTCTTGGGGGCCTAGTGGGGGTCACGGTCACAGCTCGCACGCTACATTCGAAATCAGGTCGGATTGTGACCAACATGGACCGCCCATTAGAGGTCTAGGGTCGCAAATTGGTGGTCACTTTTTGTCTGATGTGATTCAATTTTGCATATCTTTTTTAGTGCTTCAATTCTTCACATGAGGTGCACTCAGATCGGTTATTGTCGTTTGCGCCCAAATCTAATTGTCAAAATACTTCTTTTGATGGTGTGGAGTTTATCGGTTTGTTGTTTGGTCCTTCCAGTTTACATCCAAGTCCTTCGCACTTGCAGATAGGTCCTTGTGTATGATGAACATGTCCAGTTTGCATTATTTAAGTCTCTTCTTCTTATATTTCAGTCATTTACTCTTCCATTCTCTTCTTTATTACTTAATACCTCAAAATGCACAACAAACACTTGAGTTGCACAAAACTAGGGTAAAAGTAAGGATATATAGCATGAATATGATGCATTACTTGTTATCTACATGGAAACCCACACCCCAACACTTAAGGCTTCACAACAGGAGTTTAAGGATCCCTAACTCCAACAAACTTCCTTATACTAACATGCACGAATTCTTCAACACACTAGGTTCAATGGTGGACTTCTTTATTTATTTGAGTAGTGAAATTAGTCTCCCCCGAGGGAAAACCAGGGTGCATCCTAACGACAAGATAAGACCTAAAGTCGGTGTTCTAGATATCGTAATGCATCATGTTCAAGCCAATTTTGGGAGCTTCCTTTTTACTTTTCGTCTCAAAGGTTTTGCACATGCTAAAGACACACAAAAATCACAAAACATTTTCTTTCGCAAACACATGAAGATTTTGAAAGAATTGCAAAATTTTAAAGCACTAAGCAAGAAAAAGAAGGCAAGTCACCCAATGATCATCATATAGCAAATATATCAATGTAAAGTGCAGCACACTATCATGACCCTAACAATGCAAACAGAAGAAAACAAAATAAAGGAAAAAAACTCAACTGTATACACATGCAAAGCACCCCCCGCCCACTTATTTTATGTATTGTCCTCAATGACTATGAGTATCATACTACATGGATTTATGCATGAAAAAGAAAAAAATCTCACAAACGTGAAGCGTAATAGGAAGTTCAGGATTATGTTAATGGACATATACCTGAATTTCCGAAAACCTATGAGATACTTAAGAAGGGAGACAAATACGAAAAACAAATGAGCACAAATACACAAGGGTAGGGGCTCACAACAACCTATGCTCACTCTTGGAGTCTTTTTTTCCAGATATCACTATGTACAAAAATGAGTTCCCATCGTCATTTGTGAAAGGACATCAAATGTGAACCTCAAAAGTGGGTCAATGCATTTGGAACGGGAACATGACACCAGTGGTGGCAAAATACTCATGTGTGCCCCCCCCCCCTCACAAAGTGCACAAAATATCGGGAAATGTTCATGAATTAGACGCAAAGGTGTCTGATTCAAAGGATAAAACTAAAAGAGCTGGAACCACTCAAGAGCTTGGGAAAATTTATGCAACGGAAGAAGAGTTTCCCCCCATTGCGGTATTAAAATCAGGATCACTATTCCAAACTCTCCAACCAATAGGCTGGTATGTTGGAACGAGGTCAAAAACCTCGTTATGCTTGCCCGACACACTAGGCAAACAGAAAGTGAGTCTCTTACCCAAGGTATCCTCTGAGGAACTCCTAATACCCTCATTGACAATGTAGTTGTTTGGTGTTCCGTCATTTCCAATATGATCAAGAATAATATTGAGAAACAAACTCTCACCAGGTTGTATGAAATTAGGGGTACTAGGGAGATCTTTCTCCATTAAAGGTGAGTCCTTAAGAGGTACAACATTAAGATCATGTGGCTCAAGGGCCACGGGACAAAAAGATAGGCACAATCTTGTGCTGACTCATACTGAAAATGGTCCATGCTATTCCCAATTTGATTTGAATCCCCTACTAAGTGATCGTGAATTGAAACCCCAAGTCACTCATACTGACCAAGGAGTTTGACATTGAAATATTGTGCTTTGAATTTGTGAATGTAGTGGTGGTTCGATATCAAAAGATAAATCCTCATGTTGACAAGAAAGGTCACCCTCCTCACGTTTACTTAATTGTTGCGTCATCTGACTCTCTTGCATTGCCAGATTTAGCAAGGAATTTTGAGCGGTTACCATGGACATTTGGAGAGTTTGATTGAAGGAATCAAGTCTAGGGTCAACAATTACTCTCAAGTTAAAATTTTGGAGATTTTGGGGTTGAGTATTAATGGGTTGAGAATGAGTCAAATGATTGGTAGTAAGGTGTTGATAGAATTCTAGGAATTCGGGAGGAGGATACTAGGGTGAGCATGAACTATACTCAAGATTTCTAATGTTTCCCCATGAATATGTCCTCCCTGGGTAAGATGTGAATGTGTACGGGTCATAATGAGTACTTTGGGAAAAATATCATCATATTCGGGTTTAGGAGAAACATATGAACACTCTTCAAACACCTGACCACTTAAACCACTTTGGTCATCTGATGTGGCTTTTGGAACCACTGATCTAGTCAAACCCTCTACCGAACGCATGCAAGATGCCAAAGTTTCTTGTAATATCTCTGTTTGTTGACCAACATATGATCCGACACAACTAGGTAGTGGTCTAGCAGTTGGTGTCTCTCTTATATTACCCCCAACCTAAAGACTGCTTAGCCACACAATTACAATTGTCCCATCCATGTTAGGTGTTTGTCTGAGGCACCCTACATGCATGGGTCTGGAGTACCAAGGAGAATAGTCCTGGTCCCAATAATGAATGGATGGTCGCCCATGTAACCATCCATCTCGACATAGTACTCTCGAGTCGACCACTCTCACAACGACGAGGCCAAGCTCGCAGAAAGTGCTCGACTCGATCCCACCCTAAAATGCTTATAGAGAGTGTAAAGGGGAGGATACTAGAACATAGAAGTAGATGAGAAGAAGATGACTTAGGGGAGAAGGGAAGAATCCCTAGATCTAGTGTAGGGTAAATGGTAAGGGTAGAAGCCTAATCTAGCAAACTCGACTCTAACAAGCTTAGACTGGCGATGGGTCCTTAGACTAGACAACATCTAACTGTGACTCCTCACATTCTCAAATGTTGTTGAACGTTTTAATTTAAACCGCAAGTGCACGGCCGCGTTGAAGCGGTGGCAAATACGGGTCGTCCTCAGGGAGGTGAGCAGCCTCTCGTTTGCACGAAATCAAGTGGCAAAATAGGGAAGAGAGTTGATTATGCTACGCTACGCTACACTACAAAGTATGAAGTATGAAATGCACAAGAAAGCAACAAATGATTAACTAAAACTAAACTAAGAACGAAAGACGAGTGCTGGATTTCAGAAATGGAAAAACCCCTAAGGGGTGGAGTGAGTGCACATATGCAAAGAGGTGGGTGTTGAACACATTCTTTAAGCACAAATGAAGGTGGTATTATCATGCATAGGAAGTGTCTAAATGTTATGGAAAAACCTATCAATCCATTCACCAACCTAGTTGATTAACATTTACATATGCAAGTTGTTTATTTCAGAACCTAAACAAGCATGAGAGGTGTCTAATCATTTTGGCAAAACTCATCAAGTTATAAATTCTATCCTAAACAAGCAAACATACATTCATGTTTTATCAACACATTGTAAATAAAGCATTCATTCCATTCTCTAATGCATGTATGAACATCTACTCCACCCCCCAAAGGGGATGAAACTACTCACTACACATTACACTAATTATTAAACTAAGCAAAGAAAGCATATTAACTAAGCTACTAAAACTAATGAAATGAAATTAAACAAAGTAAAACAAGAAACATAAAACAAACAATATAATAAAGAAACATTTATTAAAGTGACTCACATTTCAAGTAACATCATCCTACTTTAGTGTGTGCTTCAAGGCCTCACTTCTAGTAGGAAGAATAGCCACTCAAAATATGGAGTGATTACAATAGAATGTGAAGAGTTCTATTTATAGCCATAGAAAAAGGTAATCCGGGACAATCCCCCGATGTGGGATTAAACAAATACCAGAAATGGACTAAATACACACTAATACGCGACCTACCAAAATCGTTACGGATTTGGGCCAAAACATACCGCCAATTAGCGGTCTTGGACCGCCAATTGGCGGTCTATATGGTTCGGATCCCGCTAAGTTTTCTTCTGGGCTTTTCTGGATGTCTTTGGTGATCTTTGATGCATCTACTTTGCTTGCTGGAGCTCCGACCCGAATAGAATTGTCAAAATACTCCCCATGAGGAGTATTTTGTTTTGCTCTTTGGTCCTTTGGTCTTACGTTCAGGTCCTTTTCCCTTGCATCTTAGTCCCCAGGTCTCACAATTTAGTCATTTTTCCCTGCTTTTGGGTCCTTTTATGCTTCATCTCTTCAAACCTATTTATTCCTGAAAACTAAACATAAAACTCGTTACATAGAATTATTTAGGTGAAAGATAATGGAGATAAGATACAAATATAACCATGAAATGATGCCAATCAAATGCTTTACCTCCCTTGGCCAAAGGTCACAAAGCTGGATGAGAACGTCAAGCCTGGAGGTCCCAAAAGTCTTAATGCAACTAAGCAAACGACGACGTTCAAGCCATGATGTTGAGAATGAGATTCTCTTAAGTGTGCTCGAATCCTAAGAGTAAAAGTCTACTTGATTTTAGATTAAGGCTTTACTTGTGTGTGGTTTGTGGGGCTAAGGGAGGGGTGATGAAATTCCCCACCTTATCTTGAAGATTATAGGCGGTGCCCCTTAAGATCAATTGTCCTTAAACTAGCAAGCAACTCACCAAACAAACACACACCTCACTCTTGTACCAATGCACCTTACGAACTAATGCATGAATGAGTGAAGAAGGTGTTGTACCTCACGCCAGCAATCGACAACAAGAAGGTAAAGCAAATGAAAGACAATGTGCGTGCAAGGCCTATGTATGGTGTTTGATATAGATGACATTCATCTACTCTTTTGCTTTGAGTTTTAGTGTCCAAGTTATCTTAAAGATGGGATATGCACATCCACAAATTTTACATGAAAACAAAGCATATACGAAGTGGACAGTGACATATAAACAAGCTACACGTGAAACATAAGGTGAAATAAGCTCACCAAATCTGACACTAGCGGATTGTTTCAAGATTCTGGTCCCCAAACTTCTCTTGAATGCTTCCTTGCCTCTTTGAAGTCCCCTAGTCAACTTGTTCCCCTGTCCAATAACAAAACTAAAAAGAAAATGTAATAAAACTCGGAAACAACTACTACGACCAAATCCCTGGTAACGGCGCCAAAAACTTGATCGATTCAGTTATAATAACCGCAAGTGCACGCCTTCAGTGAAAACATGGCAAATACAAGTCGAACCTCAAGGAGTTATGAGTGTTGTTGTGACTACCATACTCGAGTGGGAAAGGAGAGGAGAATGAGGGGATTATGCTAAACATTAAACGATGAATGAATCAACAATTAAATTAAACCCCCATGTAGTGGAGGTGTGTGGGTTTGTGTGTGTGAGTGGGTCTTCATCACAAAAGGCACAAGTGTGTAAAGTAGGTGAAATCAATTAGAAATTAACTAGTGTGGAGTCTAATTAACATTAACTACATTTACATAAATACATGACTAATATAGTTAGACATGAAGCTAAGATGAACTATGAGTTCTCAAGCATGAACTAAGTACCTAGTGTGGACATTAGAACATCAATTAACCCCTTCATACAACTTAATCCATTCATGCATTCTCTACTAATCATGAGATAAGTAATTATGAGATAACTACCACAATTCCATACATAACAAGCTATTTCCATAAAACCATTACAAGCGACAAGATAAACTCTAAACCTAGCATGAGATAAGTACCTAGTATGGACATTATCCCATCTAATACAAGTTTAATCATGCTACAAGTATAAATCTACATTACAAGAAACAAGAAAAACACTAAAGCTAGTATGAGACAAGTACCTAGTGTGGACATTATCCCATCTAGTACAAGTTTAAGTATGCTACGAGTATAGATCTACATTAAGCACATGAAATGACACAAATAAAAGAACCCAACACTATCACATAATCTACATCACCTCCACCCCCAAATGGGGTGGATATACTCTCTACTCATTAAGCTAATTAATTATGCTAAGATTTAAGGAAACAAAACATGCAAGACTAGAGGAAACAATATCTAACTAAAAAGCAAATATTTTATTTAGATGACTCACATTACAATGTGGCATCCTCTCTACCTTGAGTTTTGTTTCAAAGGCTTACTCCAAGTAGAGAGAATGACACCAAGCAATATGTAGTTTACAAAGGAGGAAAATCAGTTCTCTATGTAGACATGAAAAAGGTAACTGGGGACAATCCCCCGGTGTGGGACTAATGAAACATTCCTATAATGGACAAAACATACATAACCCACAACCATGCAAAATGATGTCAGATTCTAACCAACATGGACAGCCAATTAGAGGTCTAGGGTCGTTAATTGATGGTCACTTTTTGTCTAATGTCATCTGGGTTCACATATCTTCTTTAGTGCTTCAATTCTTCATGTGGGGTGCACTCGGATCTGTTATTTGAGACTGGGCCCGAATCTAATTTCTAAAATACTCCTCATGATGGTGTGGAGTTTATCGGTTTTCTATTTCGTCCTTCTGATTTATAACCAAGCCCTTCCCACTTGCAGATGGGTCCTTGTATATGATAAACATGTCAAGTTTGCTTCATTGAAGTCATTTCTTCTTATAGTTCAGCCTTTTTCTCTTCCGTTCTCTTCTTTATTACTTAATACCTGAAAATACACAACAAACACTTGAGTTGCACAAAATTAGGGTAAAATTAAGGATATATAGCATGAATATGATGCATGATATGCTACGAATCACTTCCTAAACCATATGTTTGCTCTTTTAATGGTTTTAATGCCAACTTTTAATTGATGGAGTTTGTAGTTTTTTTGGTAGATCTTTGGTTGTAGTTTTTTGTTGGTGTGTTTGTAATGGACTTATAGTAAAGTTTTTTTACACTTGTAGAAAAAGGCGATATACATGAGTTTATACGTCGGCTATATTGGGTAGTGTGGTATGATGCCCAACTAAATACATATGTCCCAATAGCATATTGTAGTATTAGTGTGGTATGTTGCCCAACTCCCACTTAGAACTAAAAGAGTGGTGGAGTACTTCAACCCCACCAACAAAACATCATTCTCCCATGTGGGGCTAAACTAGAACACCTAAATAATCCTAGTCTTCTATTTGCATGTCCAAAGTGTATTATTTTTTTTCACACACAAGATTGCTCCTACAGAAGAAAACCAACCAATCGAAAAAATCAACTTCAATTATTCTCAAACCTTACAGTATATTGTAATTGCAGCTCACACGAACCAACTCCTTGTCACAATTACGTGGCACATTTTAGACTCATCCTACTTTTCAGAAAGGGAAACCACCTATGCACAATTTTGTATATAAGGTAACCGAAAAGAAATTGGCAAATTTGTGCATTGAAGGTGGTGTTTGAGAAGCACTCTATACATAATTTCTGAAAAACAAATACAAACTTTCCCAAACTCACTACTGCAGAATGCTCAATAGACGTCACCGAATAGACGTCGGATGTAAAAACATCCGACGTCTATAGGTATAGACGTCGGATGTTTGGACATCCGACGTCTATCTGTTTGTATAAACGTCGGTTTTTTAGTATAACCAACGTCTATACCTCCTGAAAGAAGAAAATATTTTTTGTTTATTTTTTGGATTTATTTCGTATAAGAATTTATGTAGATTTATTTTGTATAAGAAATAAATCAATTTTTTGGGATTTATTTCGTGTAAGAATAACTAATTTTTTTAGATTTATTTTGTTTAAGAATTAACGTAATTGTTTGGTATTTATTTTGTGTAAGAATTTATGTTGATTTATTTTGTATAAGAATAATGTGAATTTAAAAATAGTTACATCAATGTAACTATCACATGTGTGTATCGTCACATGTGTTGAAGTTTAGTCCCACGTTGGAGAATTTTTTTTATTGGTGGAGTTGAAGTACTTCACCACTCCTTTACTTCTAAATGGGAGTTTGGTACCACTCTACAAAATGCAACTGAGGTATATATATTTAATGGTCAAAAGATTGGCACTTGGGCTTAAAATGGTTGCAACGTTTTTTTTACTATTAACCCATGTATAGACGTCGGATGTATAGCATGACCGACGTCTATAGGTCCTGCTGTATGAATAGAAGTCGGTTAATATATATAGCCGACGTCTATTTGGTGTAATAGTTTAGTCCCACATCGGAGAATTTATTTTGTTGGTGTGGTTGTGTACTCCACCACTCCTTTACTGCTGAACGCGAACGACTTGGGGCACCTGGGCATGTTGGGCTTGATATTCTTGGTTATTTGTCAAAAGATTGAGACTTGGGGCACTTGGGTATCTTGGGCTTGATTAATATGAGTGCAGAATGCCCGATATAGGATGTAATGTATATTTTGGATTTCATTGAACGTATAATAGACGTCGGTCGTATATAGCCGACGTCTATACATTGTATAGACGTCGGTCGTATATAGCCGACGTGTATACAACAAGGAATAGGCGACGGGGAAATATACGTCGGGTACTTGGACTGTCAAAATCCGACGTCTATACCCCTGTATATCCGACGTATATGACATTTTCTGCACTAGTGACTCACGACCAACATTTTTTTCCATTCAACCTCATTTTCAAATCCCAAAATTATACCTTCCTTTTCGGCACTAAAATGACTCCATTTCAAAAAGAAAGCAGAAACACTTAATTTGATTAAGTATTTCCAAACTTAATCATGACCAAAAATTTTAGTAGACCAAAACAAAGTTCCATTGAATTCAACGCAATAAGTGATGCTAGAGGCGGAAGAGCACCTGGACGATAGGGGAGGCGTAGTGGTGGGGTCTGCAAGAGGAGGAAGGGGAAGGGAAACCTTCTCCACTAGACATGCTTCACGTCTGAACTCCACATGACCCGAACGTTCTCCCCCTCTTCATGTGTAGGTCTAGAGCTTGAGGTGGGTGGGGGCAACAAGGAGGAGGAGGGCACTGGAGACGGAGAGGGGGACGATGGGTACTCATCGCAGTTTAAAGGAGACAAGAGGGAGTAGAAGAGAGGTGAGGTTCAGAGTTTAGGGTTTTGGGAAAGAGTGATTTGTCGACTATTTTAACATTTTTAAGGAGGTATAGACGTCGGCTATACAAAAACCAACGTATATACATAACTATCGATGTCGGTTGCAGTATAACCAACGTATATACCTATAGACGTCGTGTTTAAGGGAGACTGGCGTATAATTGGCGACGCTTATTCCTATTCTGCACTAGTGTTAGCTTTTTATCTTACAAGGCCATCAATATAGATAGATGCTGACATTTGCTGGATATTGGTGGTTTGATGTGTTCATATTTGTTAATGATCAAGTTGTTATAGCATCTTGTCTTAATCGAGTTGCATCTTGAATTAAAATTCAGTCATAGTAGAAATTGTCTACAAGAAATAACATTAAGTTGTGTACAATCATTTGATTCGAAACCCAAATGTGTATCCACTTAATTTGTATTAAAAAAAGCGTTAAATAAAATATTTGTGTCCCGCTAATACGAGAGATAATATTCATTTTTCTAGAATAGACCTTGAGACCTTAAGATAGTATTCATAGTTTTTGTTTATAAAAAATAATTAATTATAAATAAATTCCAGTCCAGCTCGCATTTACTTATCAATCTATGAAATAGTCTATTTTCAGTTTTTGGTAAGATATTTTCATTAGTAGCTAATACACAACCCACCCCAAGATCTCCAAGTTAGGCTTCTTCACCTCTTTAATAAATGTCTTTGTTATACTTCTCCATGACACTTAGATCTTTTTACACTCAATATTTTCAGCCTCGTTAATCAACATTTCACGACTTCTGTATGATATTCATGTTCTGATCAATATCTTTTCTGACTTTTGTTGTGTTATGATAAATTCGTTATTTCACTTACTTTCTACAAGGTTATAATTTGAAGGTACATCTCCTTTTCGTGTATATTTCAAGTCTAGCCACATTACATCTGGTTCATTTTGAACTTTAGGTATAATATCTGTTTTGCTAGATTTTTCTTCTTTTTCTTTAAACACTATTAAGGTGGTCTATATATGGAAATCCAAGCCCAGGCTAATGTGGTGATACTATTTATATTTTTGTTGGTTGTGTGTTTGGTTGGTGGTGTTCGATTGTTGTCCTCGATTTACTTGTTGTGAAACTATTTATTTGAAGCTTTGAACTTGAGAAAATTAGTATTCTACTATTATATCATTGTATTTGTTAGATTTATTTGGTATTTTTCAGAAATTATACAATTTCGTGTCTTTATCGTATCCATTACTGTACACAAGTATCGTCGTGGCTATTCGTGTATACTTGTATTTATCATGTATGAGGTTTTTATACTGTATGTAGGTACGTATCGTTTATGGAGCTACTTATCGTGTATATAGGTACTACTCGTGTCCATTCGTGTATTATCACGTATTGTGCTACACGACAAGAATTTGTGTACAATTTGTGTTCTGTTGTGACGTGTATACACGATAATTACCGTGTCGTTTATGTGTCCGGATTCGTGTATGTGTCAGGGTTCGTGTACATGATTCCTTATTGTGTCGGGTTCGTGTATACCCAATACATGTTAGCATCCGACCATACACGACACGATAAGACACGTACACACAGAATTGACAGGTCTAGAATTTCTTGGGACACATGTGTCCCGCTCGTGAAACAAAAGGGTCCCTCACGGAACGCTCGGGAACCTATTGTCGCGAGATATGCTTTCTTATTTTTAGTATTTAAAACAAACTAACCATTACATTGTTGTAGTCGTCTTCAAGGATGTCTGCTACCAGAGAAGACCTCCTGGATTGGATGGTCTCGGCACTCGAAGCACATTCTGCAAGCGACATCAGCCCGTCGTCAAGATCATCTTCCTAAATCTCCTTCGCCACAAAAGGGATATGTGGGTGTGACATCTTGGATGTGTCAACCACATCTACTCATATCGTCGATGTGTCTTCAGTGATGTCCGCGACCGAAGAAGTCCTCCCTGGTTGGACAATCTCGACCGTCGAAGCACATTCTGCAAGTGACATCAACCCATCAATATGCTCGTCTTCCCGAATGTCCTGATGCACGGAAGGCCTATGTAGGTGTGACATCTTGGTCGTGCTGACACCATCCCCTAGGGGTGGAATTAGATTTTTGTCCCTGCCTTCATTCTTCTCCACCAGCGAAGTTTTGGCTGTATGGGTATGCTGGGTACAATCTGGGTGCTCGTAAGCGTACATGCTTTTCCCGTTTGGAATGGATGCTTCTGTATGTTCTTTTCCAACTTTTATTTCCTTGCCCTTCTTTTTCAATTGCTTCTGCAGTTCCACTTATTGTCCTACTGTTTCGGCAGGGATGGTGTAAAAACAAGAACAATTTGATAAAAGTCTGATCTGGAGTATGGCAACGCAACTGTAAATGTGAGCCGTTCTCTTGTCTGTAGTGGTGCTGCTATTTTTCGTCTCGGTTAACATTATACTGGCCTTTTTAATGTTGACAATCAGGGCTTTGTGAACCGCCTCCGCCCATGCATAATTCCTCATTCCCTCTAGGGTTTTGATTTGAGGAGCGTACCATTCCTTTGGTCTGTCTGAACCGTTGCAGAATAGTAATATACTAAACAACAGACAGAGGATAGAGCAGGACCTTCACAAACTCTTCTTTATTTCCTCTTTCACGCAACTTTTGTTGTTGTATTTCAACATCTCCTTTTTCCAGGGGTGTCCCTTCTCTTTTGATTGTCTTATTTTTTGACTTATCGATGGGCCATCCGCCTATAGGCAAACCAAATATGACTGCCACATCGCATACCTTCAGTATCAACAATTTGTTGCAAAGTTTGAACCTTTTTTCTTCATCGTCGTAATTTGAGACGAGGAACTCCATGATGTCATAGTCCACCGACAACATTGGTTCAGTATCTAGGAAGTGTACGAAGGGGTCCTTCTAAATACCACCTTCAGGCCGCCAACCATCCATAATTTCATTTTTTGAACAATTCAGCTCTACACTTTGTGGGCCCGAATTACAATTTTGGTTTTTGAAACTAGAGAAGGCTAGAAAACAATGCTAGGGAACAAATGGTCCCTCGGGATGTTCAAACCACAGACAACCCCGCTCACTTCTTTACACGTTTGGTGCTTGCGACGGACGCATTTCCTGCCATTTCTCTGGAGTTCGGAGTTAGGGTTTTGGTTTTTGGGTTTAGGAAGGACATGATTGGATGAATGAGGGTTTCAAAAAGGAATAACAACATGTCTTAGTTTTTAAACCAAATAATTTGAACCGTCGTACCTTTTTTTTTGAAAGTGAACACTTTGAACCGTCTCACTATTTCATAAAATAATCCTTTTTGTTGATTTTTTAAAAAATAAAAAAAGGAAGACATCAAATGCTGACTTGATCAGTGCCCAAAGGGAACGAGTTCTGACCGGGACGAGACGTGCCCGGGTAGAATCATGAAATATCAGTGGCATTCCATGCACACAAGATAATTTATTGAAAGTTGTGCGGATGTTGATAATCTCACCCCCAATAGCTTTTCGATTTATGTTTAAACCATTGTTTGGATGGAGAAATTGAAGTTTAATCGTTCAATTGAATTTAATGTATTGGCATAGCATGATTTTAATGAAACAGACAGGAGATTGAATCATTTCGAACAATGTAGATTTGTCCCAACGTGGGACTGACCTGACCATACTCGTAACTGAGTGTCCCGTTGGGGGATTGAGACGTCCAATCGTGGTACTGACCCTTTTCATCATACAATTATAACTTTAACATGACCGACAATTATTCTGATAGTATGAAAAATTCAACATTACGTATCCAAAGAGATACAGACAAAACATTCCATTGAACACTATAATTAAATTCCATTAAACACTATATATATATTATGAACAGAAACAAAAACACAAACACAGAAAAAAAATATAAACAATAACACACAAAAAAATTACAAATCTCTTCCAAGTTATTGGAAGAGAGTGATCATCTCACATGTCGCCTGCAAGCCCAAAATAGAACAAACTACTTAACAACAGTAAACAATCATCATTTGCAAATCACTAACATATAATTAAACGATTAATAATTGCACATTTTACAAGCTAATAGGAATGAGGAATCCGTGACTAAATACATCGTCATTGCACCCCTGACAGAATGTAGATACGTTGTGTCCCTCTCCGCAGTGGGTTGTTCACCCAGCATATGACACCTGATCCATTGTATGATGTTGCTACCGTTCGACGCATGATGCTTTTGTGAGAAGATAACATAGAGAGTGGGAGGAAGTTGTTTTCTTCACCTGGTTCCACCTTTACAGGTCACATGACAGACATTTCCCGCAAGTGCTAACATTTGCGTTTCATTACTCTTTCTTCATACTTTGGATAAAATTCTTTCGGCCATCTAACATTCCACTCAACACTATAATGAAATTTCATTGAATACGATAAGCTTCCACGTTTGAAAAATACCATTACCTATCCAAAGATATACAAACTTTTTAAAACATTCCATTGAACACTATAATGAAATTCTATTAATGAACATTGTCATCTTCAATATAGCATTCCATTCAAAAATTCAATATTACATATTCGACAAACACAAACACAAAGAAAAATGTAAACACACATAGAATTATCTTGTTTAACAAATATGGTTATCCAAACTCATTTCTAATTGTGTGTGTTAGGTTGGTGGTAGAAACAAAGTGCTTAAGATTTTATTGCCCAAAGATGGCGTATCGTCACCCAACAACCAATAATTAATCATTGTGTTTCAACTAGAATCCTAACCCACACATTTAGAAATCGGTTTGGATTCCATTGAATACTACAAGCTTCCATATAACATTCCATTGAAGAATTCAACATTACAGATTCCACAAATAGAAAAATGAACACAAACAAAAGGTGTGTGTGGATGTCCGGAATCTGAAACTTTTTTTTTTGGAAAAACATGACTGTTCAACACAAGGTTTTCGATGGAATTTTTGGCGTTTCACTAGTTGACCATTTGGTTTCCAAAAAACCAGAATTCAGTTTTTCTGTCAAGTCGAAAGGAAATCTCAAAAATGCCCATTCTCTCCAAAGGTTGTACCCATATAAACCAGTCGCTCTCGATTCCTTCTTTGTCTTCCCTTTTGTCTGGTTCTTGGTTTCTTGGTTGAGGCAAAAATTTGGAAAGATGATTTGTGTCAATGATGTTTTTGGTGGTTTAATTTTGTTTGGGTCAGTTAACCTTCGGTGAGGCCACCGTAAACCCAATTATGTCCTACTGTACTAGGGTCAGGAAAAATGTGATTTTTTTTCATTTGCATGGCGGTTCGACAGTTCCCAGATTCCTTCCAACTTCTGCAAGAGATTAGGCACAAACTCCACACTCTGCTTACGGTGGTATAGGCCAGGAAACTGATGCCCCTCGTAGGGTCGGAGGACCCGAAGGATGGTGTACCCGCGATCGGTATGTTTTCCTGAAAACAAAATGGGTTGGCTAGGTTTAAACCAAGTGTTATCCTTTTTTGCTTATTTTCAAAGAAAGTCAATGTAATGTTATCCTAGATTATTGCCTTGTTCCCTGAAGTGTCACTTTTAAATCAATTGCATTAATATATTTCGAATAATTAACACATGTTGTTACAGTTGATGCGTTGATAGTTTGGGTTGTTTCCTTGTGGGGTGTTTATTTAATTAAAGATTTTATTGGACAAACATTTTCAGTTCCATATTTTGTGTTTTATTAATTATTTTGTTTGTGCTATTTAAGCTGTTAAATTTAGGCATGTTGGGTTACAATCCTGCTATGGAAAATTGTTATTTCAAGTTTGTATCTTTAGTATTGTGTTTGGCCATTTGTATACATTTTGAAGAACAGAAGTTGTGGTTGCATTGAAAGATTTTTTGGGTGCAATGACGTTGCCCATTGTAACGGGTTTATTGGTTGTTGTTTGCTTTTAAAATGCGATGCAAATGTGGATACTTAACAACACCTGAATTCATTGGTGACACAACAATTCAAGGAGTTCCTCAAAGAAGAAAAAGAAAGGAGAAAAGAAAAAGAAGAAAAAAGGAGAAAGGAGAAAGGAGAAAGAAAAGAAGAACAACATACAAAAAAGAGAAGAAGAAAACTCTCAAGGCAACTTGGAATGACTCAACATCATCTTTACCAATTGAAGACAAATTCACCTCGATGTGCTTCATGGCAATAGAAGATGAAGAAAGTGAGGTATCTTCAATCTCTAGTAATGATTATAATGATTCAAATTCATATAATGAACTTCAAATTGAATTCAATGAATTTCTTGAGAATTTTGAACAAATTTGTCAAAAGAACAAACTACCTAGAAAGAAAATCATTGAGCTACAATGTCAAATTGAATCAATCACGAATGAGAAAAATGATTTGCTTGCTAGTCATGATAAAATTGCATTAGAGAACTCTCATTTGATTGATGAAATTGCAACTCTAAATGCAAAACCTTCGTGTAGTGATGATACACAAGATCTCATTGCTAAGAATGTTCAATTACAAAAATATCTTCAAAGATTCATAAATGGAAAGAAAATGCTTGATATCCTTATAGATAGTCAAATACAATCGTTAGATAAGCATGGGTTAGCCTATTATGTTAACTACAAAAACCATGTTATTCACAATACCATGAATGGAATGCATTTCTTTGTGAATAAAAGTTCATTAAGTGTTTGGGTACCTAAGACCAAAATTGTTTGGGTACCAAAAATTAATGTCAAAGGACCCAAGGTTGTTTGGGTACCAAAATCTTCACTTGTAGGAACTTAGAAGGAGAAGGATTGGTAGCGATCGTCTCAAGCAAGAAAATATCGATCCCAACTTCAAAGAAAACTATTGGATCAAATTCATAAAGGCAACATCGCTATCGAAAGGAGATTGAAACCAATACCAAATCGATGATCAAAACTGGGGTGACATTTCCAATCCTCTTAGCTTTAACAATTGGTTCTAATATAGGATATTGGATGCTTAATTGATATCATACATCAACTATTAAGATTTCGGTTTGTCATCATCAAAAATGGGGAGAATATTGGCTTTTAGGCCTTAATATATATTGATTTTGATGATCAATCAAACTAATCTTAATCAATGAACCGAGTCACTCAGTACACTACTGGAAAATAAGGAAATCACGTCAGTTTTTATGCCTATATCACGTCGGTTGTACTGTTCCAATATACCAATGTCATAAAAGGGAGACGTAAAAGGAAGGGAAATATCACGTCAGTTTAATAACCGACGTGATACGCTAGGTATATCATGGATAACCAATGTGATATATCCCATATTTATCACGTAAATGAGGGGTATATCACATAAATGCGGGGTATATCACGTGCAGAGGGCCATATCAGTAGATTTATAGCAAATAAATATTATTATTTTTTCTGAAAAGAGAACATATCATGTCAGTTCTATGGAAAACCGGCATGTTATATACTATATCACCTCGGTTCTCCATAGACCTGATGTGATATACCAAGTATATCAAGTCCAGTCGAGGAAAACTGACGTGTTATATACTATATCACTTCGGTTCTCCATAGACCCAACGTGATATACCAAGTATATCATGTTGGGTCGAGGAAAGCTGACGTGATATACCAAGTAAAGAACATATCACGTTGGTTTCCTTCAAACAGACGTGAAACTCCGTAAAAAATAACGTCGGTTACACTAAAACCGACGTGACATATATATGTGTCAAGTCGGTTGTAGCTTAACTGACGTGAAATGTGGACTTGACACGTCGGTTAAGCTAAACCGCCATGACATATATGTCACATCGGTTTTAGTGTAACCGATGTGATATGTCAATTTCACGTCTGCTTTTAAACACCCGATGTAACATGTGGAATAGTTTTAGAGTTTACTCTTTTGAATTGTTGGTTTGGTCGACCGAATTGATTTCGAATAGTTTTGGAGTTTACTCCCTGGATTTCTCGATCGTGTTGACCAAATGGCATCAGGTCGATCGAATCCTTGGACCTTCGGATTCTGTCCCAACCAATTTAGGTCAACCAAATTGCATTAGAGAGATCAAATTTCCTTGGACCAGTTTTCAATTTTACTCCAATGGTCACATTTGAATCTTGCACAATCAAGTGAACTAGCCTAAATTTGAAAACAACCACTCTTTACTGTCCACGTTAGAATGGTGTATCGAACGCCTTTTGGTAAACCAAAATCTCTATTGGTTGAAATTGAAGTCGCTTTTTTGGAGTAACCAAATGGTCATTTGAATGGACTTTGGTTGACCGAACCAACCCATAATTCTGCCAAAAGGTCAAGCAAACTCTTGTTTCTCATTGGTTCATAACTCCACCAACTCCCCAACGCCTATATTAGCTTTCAAGCCTATATAACCCTCATTCGAGAGATACAAACAAGAACTCTACACTCTCAATACATCCATACTCTTTGTACTCTCATTTCTGAAACCTTCAAAGCTCCAAATACCCTCAAAGCTTCATCTTCACCACTTGCATATCCATTCCATATCAATACCCAAGTATGCTCAAGTTTAGAGTGTTAGATTGTGATTCAACTTCCGTATCAAAGAATCACCAACTTGTAATGCTTTGAGGAATCTCCCTCTCAGGTTGTGAGGGGAGACACGAACGAGACGAGGATTGTTCGCGAGGCTCGGTGTTGTAAATGGCGATCTCAGTCCGGAACAGAGATCAGTTAATGGAACCATAAGCGAGGCTCAGAGGATCGAGCGAGGCTTGTGAGGAGGACTAGGACCGGGTCGGTGTCGAACCTATCTAAACTCCGGTGTCATCAATTTTGTGGTTTGCATTGTATTCTCTCTTAATCCTTCAATTAGTGTTTTAATTCAGCATTTATAAAATGATTAGAGGGCCATCGATCCCAATAGGAGCTACCCTTATCGTACGTTTTCTTTCATCCTCACTCGTCCCAGCACGGGACTAACTCATCCCAAACCTAGACGAAATCGTCCCGAACAGGCGTTCATGTATCAAGACCCTTTGCGTCCCGAGCAAGTTTGTCGTTAAGGACAACTTTGTGTCGAGTCGGTCCTGCTTGGGACGTATGTGCCCTGATTAGGATGCAAGTGTGGCTCACTTGAGACGTACGTTGTCTAAATCAGGATGCAAGTGTGGCGCGCTCGAGATGAAACTGCGTCCCTGGTTGGATTGGTGCGTCCCTGGCTGGATTGGTGTGTCCCAGCGCTGGACAAGTGTGTCCCAGCATTGGACTGTTGCGTCCCGACCTGGACAAAATTAGCCAACTTATTTGGAAAAATGAGCCAGCACTGGGATGCACCAGTCCCACGCTGGCTACGTTGTTCGACCAAACGAGCTAAGTCATTTTTTATCAAACAAGTTGTGTCTTACCAAACGACATGGCTTGTTTTCACCAAACGAGTTGGTTCCTTTTCACTGAACAAGCTGGATCGTTCTACAAAATGTGTTGGGTTGTTTCCACCAAACGAGCTACAACTTCATTAATTACTACAAGAACAAATGTGTAATTTAATTAATTACCTGGCTCATTTTTAAAACTATTTATATTAATATGTGTATTAATTTATGGCCCCTTGTTAGATTCAAATCCAATCAAGACATTGAGATGGGGGACGTTTTCTACAACTAAATATGTTGGGTTATATTTTAATACTAAATAAGGCGGGTCATTTTCTTGAGCTAAATAAGGTGGGTCCTTTTTAGTACAAAATAACCTAGGTTGTTTTGTTGAGCTAAATAAGTTGGGTTGTTTCTTAAGCTAAATGACGTCTTCTAGAGTTAGATAACTTGGATCGTTCTTGTGGTAAATAAGCTGGTTTGTTTTCCTGAGATAAATAAGTTGGGTCTTTTCTTGAGACCGTCCCTGGAAGGGCGGGGACCGTCCCGAGCAGGGATGGAAAAGTATGGATTGTCAGTACATGCCACTTGTTTTATTCATTAATTCCACATCCAATTACAGAATTTGATGATTATAGATTCGTTAGAAAGACAATTCAAAGGAGTACATACTAGTTTCTTTTACGACTTTCCAAATTCCGATGGTATGATGGTAAAAATGTATGTTAAGGCGGACTGTATTTGGAAATTGGACAATTGATACATCATCAATTATTTGGGCATAACTCTCTCCTCTGATAAACAAGGCAATTCAAGACTCGTTACAAAGAAAATTTCAAGATGCAAAATTTCATACTTAACATATTTCGGAATTATGAAACTAATATGTTCATATAGAGCATGGAAGACTGCTAATTTGATGGTACAGAAAACGAGCTGGGTCGTTTTCCACTAAACGAGCTGGGTCATTTTTTCCACCAAACAAGCTGGGTCATTTCCCCTCAACCAAGTTGGGACGCACCAGTCCTATGCTGGATCCACTAGTGTTGCACGGGACACACCAACAAGCTGGTTCGTTTCACCAAACGAGCTGGGTCATTTTCACCAAATGAGCTAGCTTGTTTTGACCAAACGAGTAGGGTCAAGCTGCGTCATTGTAACTTAATTAACAACTTGACTTGTTTTAACAAAATATGTACTTCTCTCTAAGACATGAAACAATTTGTTCTACATGAGACAACTTAGTTAACAACTATACAATTACGAATGGTTGTTAAGAAAAATCTATGTTTTCAAACAACTTTATGATACCATTGTTAGATTCAGATTCAATCAAGACAAACTAGTTGAAAACATTACAAACCAACTTGTCAGAAGTTAACTTATATTCACACGAACATTAATACGAGACAACCCAACTTGTTACATGGACACATTGAAGCACGATAAATGAGTTGTAAAAATCACCAATCAAGATGGGTCAATATGCCAAACGAGCTGAGTTGTTTTAAACAAACGAGCTGAACAACGTGGATCATTTTCACAAAGCGACCTGGATCATTTTCACCAAACAAGCCGAGTCGTTTTCACCAAACAAGTCGGGTCATTGTTGAAAGGAATGTGTTCTAAAAGTTTTACTTTTCTATGTCTTTTATTATGAATTGAATGTATTGAACATTTTGTTCCTTAATTAAAGTATTAGTCTTTTGGAAGTATCAGGGAAGAGACGTTTGTTCCTTAACCGTACAGTTCTAAGAGATAATGATTTGAATAGTAATTCACAATCATGGTAATTAACATGGACATTGATTACCGAATCATGCAAAAATTCTCCTCTCCATATTTTTCCACGAAATCCACTCAAAAATTAACATGGACATTCGATTTCCTTCCCTCGAGACGTCACATCAGAAATAAAAGCGAAGCATGAAAATTGCACAATGGCGGTACGATGTGACCTCGATATGCACTCAATAGTTGATCGATAGTTTACTCGACCAACAATGACACGATTATTTAGCACGTTTTTTTAAATTCACTTACCTTTTCACTAAACATCAAGTCAACAATTAAGAGGGAAGTGTGAAAATTGTACCAATGTGTGGTTCAAGGTGACGCTATGTTCGAATTGATGAGCTCAATACGTACTCGATCTAAGCTCGATAGGTAACGCGACTGTCAATGAAACGTACATTTTAGGGTGTTTTCGATGGTTGGTTTACTTCTGTCGAAATGTCTCATCAATTTGAGCAAAGTGTGAAAAACCATACCAGTGGGAGACTCGATATGGGCACGATATGATGAAGAAAGAGAGTTCGCTATGTTGGGATAGATGATCTCGATATGTACTCGACATGAGCTCGATACTCTCTCAATCTTCTTGTGTTATTGTCGAGCTAGTATTGAACCACTATGGAGGTACTAGGAGAGAACAAGGGGAGAAACATCTTTCAGACTATTCATTTTGAAAAGATTCATCAGGGTATTTCAACGGGGGGACAACCTCTCCATATTTGTCCACCGAGGATGTGCTCAACTTCATCAGGGTAGTCGTCTGAGGATTGTGTTGGAAAGCCATTTTTTGGGTGGAGGAGACGAATCGAGTACACAACTAAATGGGGAGGGGGATCGAATTTACAACTAAATGGAAGATACTAAAACCTCTGATTTTATAGCCCTGTAATGAAGGGTTGCGCCTCTTCGTGTAATAATGAAAGGTTGTGTCCTCAAAAGGAATGAATGTCGAACGGTTGTGTCTCTTTGCATAATAATGACTCGTCCCTTGCCGAAGTGAAACATCCCATCATGGGATATTTCACTTTGACATGTGAACATTTATCATGTTGACCATCGAGCGCAATCGAGCCCATATCGAGTTTCTAGAGAAAATAAATTGACATGCACTGTCTATCGCATACCGTCGAGTACCATCGAACCCGATCAATTTCTAAAACTATTTAAAATATCGAGAGAGAGAGAGAGAGAGAGAGAGAGAGAGAGAGAGAGAGAGAGTTCCAAAGGATATTAGCGGTCCAACTATTTAGGCAGGGGTATTTTGGGAAGAAGGGGGAAAATAAGCATATTTTTCAGATCATGTCAAAGTGTGAGCTTTTTTCAGAGATTGGGTCACTTGAGGCATAGAAAGTCAATTTTTCTTATGCAAATAAGACGATTCAAGACTCTACAAAGAGTATTACGAGAACAAAAACTTAAATATTTTACATAGTTCCAAATTAGGACCCAAATGGGTTCATCAGGGGCGTAGAAGACTACTGATTTGAGGGAACAGAAAATGAGCTGGGTTGTTTTTTCCACCAAACGAGGTGAGTCATTCTTTCCACTAAACGAGTTGGGTCATTTTTTCACCAAACAAGTTGGGTCATTTTTTCACCAAACAAGTTGGGATGCACCAGTCTTGTGTGGGACGCATCAGTCCCGTAAGGGATGTACCAACGAGCTGGGTCGTTTTCACTAAACGAATTGCCTTGTTTTCACCAAACGAGCTTGGTCATTCGGTCGAAACGAGTGAGAACAATTGTCCAAGGGTAGGGGTAGGGTCGTCAATGGGTTGGAATGTTTGGGAATTCGTGTGGCTATAGGGAAGATTTGGTGGTTTTGTTTGGAATGTGTGATGTGGGATGGGGTGGGGGTCTTTTAGGGATAAAGCTTAAAATAAATTAAAAATATTAAATTTTTGACCTTCAATAAAACACGTACAATGATTGTCCTTATATAACATTTGGCTTCTCTACTTTGGTCTTTAATTTATTGTCCCTAAATTTAATGTTTCTTGAGACGTATAACACTCTTACTGTTGGAAAATAGTGTTTTTACGTCATGTTTTTTGACGATATCACGTCTATTTTACTGTTCAAATTTACCAACGTCGTAATCTAGAGACGTAATAGTGAAGATGATACCACGTCAGTCGGAAAACCGACATGAAATATTCAAGATTTCACGTCGGTTCCAGGGAAACCGACGTGAAATGTGGATATTTCATGTCCGTTTTCCTAGAACCAACGTGAAATCTTTGATATTTCACATAATTATTGGAGAGATTTCACGTTCGGTTGAAACGAGCGAGAACAGTGGTCTAAGGGTAGGGGTAAGGTCGTCAGCATGTTGGAATGTTTGGGAATTAGTGTGACTATAGGGAAGATTTGGTAGTTTTATTTGGGATGTGAGATTGTGGGGATGGAGGTGGGGGTATTTTAGGTATAAATCTTAAAATAAATTAAAATATTAAATTTTTGACTTTCAAAAAAACATTTGACGACCTTGAAAAATGCTAATTGTTCGGTGGAATATTATGTAGGAGAGTGATTATTATGTGAAATTCATATATAAGATAATTTCCCAAGATAAAGCACTCTCCTTTACACAGGTTCTATGACATTTTGTGAGCTTAACTATAAACCAAATTTTTTTCCACTTCATTTTTAATTATGTGTATATATACAGGGAAGTATTAGAACGAGACTATAAAATGAGACCCGCTTGATGTTGAATTAAATCACTTTGTTATTCAACCAAATCTTGTTCATATTCAAAACTTGTATTGCTATCTGTTCAACAAAATCATCATGTTGCTCAACAACATCGTGAAACTGCTTTCCAATATCATTCGTATACAATTTTGCACAACAAGTATGATTTTGATTCAAAACATTATATACAATGGCGTATAAGTTTTAGATTCACTTGATTTTTGAAATATAGGTTTAATTTACATAACAAATTCAATTCAAAGTTCGGATTTTCAAACTAATGGTCAGATCGTAAGAAACACTCTCACTTTTATAAAATGAAGCCACGTGTTGTGTGTGTATACTTGTCCAGATCGTAAGAAACACTGTCCCCGTTACTTCTTCTGGAAGCACGCATGTCTTTCAATCCAGAATTATTATATCATATTTTTATCTGTATGGATGGTTTTCAACTAATAAAACAACATGATGGCTTCCTAACGCCTAAACCTATTGACTTTATTCGAATTAATTCTCAAAAGTGAAGGCTAACGATTTAAGGTAAAACATATTTTTTTTGTTTTATTTGACGAAGAAAGAAAGGTAGTTAACATACTAATTGCTGAATTGATGTTATATTCATCACATCAATGACTTTATTCACGATAATTCACTTATATCCAAAATACCTGCGAGACACAAGTATATACAAGTTATTTTCATTCTCACGATTTTATTATTACTTTAATCATAAATTTAGCGCTGCTTGAGACGTATAAGAGACTACAATCTCGGACAACCTGGAAAATTTTAGTTGTTAGGAGTGGAATATTATGTATGAGAGTGATTATTATGTTAAATTTGGAGATAAGAAAGTTTCCCAAGTTAAAGCACTCCTTAACACAGGTTCTGTGACATGCTGCGAGCTTAACTATCAACCAGATTTTTTTGTTCGTTTTTAATTTATATGTCCACCGTACTACTTGTTCAGTTCTCCCATTTTTTTATCAATCAAGAATGTGTATTGATACATGAGGCATCGTGTCATGGACGCGCGTCATGTCACCGACCATATTAGCAAATGTTGAGGGGGGGTTTCCAATAAAAGAATCATGATTTGTGAATTTGTTAAATCATTAATATTTGTGATTCCCGATAAAAGTGGAAACAATTTGTTTTCCAATAAAGTAGATTTTCAAAAATGAACTGGACACACGTGTTATATCCAAAGTTTGTCCAAATTGTTTCCATTCTTGTCCAGAGTTGTGTCCATTCGTGTCCAAAGTTTATCCAGATTGTGTCCATTCTTGTTTAGATTGTTTCCATTCGTGTCTAGATTGTGCCCAGAATGTGTCCAGAGTTTGTCCAGATTGTGCCCATTCTTACCCAGTTTGTGTCCATTCGTGTCCAGAGTTTGTCCATATTGTAGTGTCCATGCATGTCTAGATTGGGGTTGTGTCTAGTGTTTGTCCAGATTATGTTTAGAATATGTCCATATCGTGTCCAGAATGTGTCCAAATTGTGTTCATTTGTGTCCAGAGTTTGTCCAGATGTGTCCATTTTTGTCTAGATTAGACATACGTATGAATCAAATTTTCAATTCAAAAACTTGTCCGTTCACACATTCTCAACCCCAAACCTCCCACATCCACATGACTTTCAAAACCCCTCACCATCTCTGAGCTCGTCACTGCTCACTCTCATCCTCCCTTTCCTTCCATGTCCACACCCCAAACCTCTGACAACCACACCACTCCCCAAAACCCACACACCATCTCCGAGCTTGCCACTGCTGCTCCCGTCCTCCCTTTCCTCACATATCCATCATTGTCTACAACAACTACGACTACCAGAGACACCCTCCCGAGTTTGATGTCATCGTCGAAGGTACGCTCATATGAGACGACCCTGCCCTAGAGATTCCGCCCATGCAGGGACAGGGAAGAGGGAATAGTATAGTTTGGGGAGAGGGAAGAGAAAGGATGGATGTGGGAGGGTAGATTGGAAGTATTTAAAGTTGCATTTGGAATGGAACCAGTACATTGATCGTCATGTCATTCACGTGCATGAGAAATCTTAAAATAAATGTTGATAAGTTCAACGTTAGCAACCACATCAGCAGCATCCGTAACGCGTGCATCCATCAATCATTTTCCATCAGAATTATTATATCATATGCGTTTAAGTTGTAGTCTTGAGTCTTGTGTTCTTCCGGCAAACAAAGTACATTAATACCAAAGCACAACGTACGTAATCGCAATTTATTTGCTGGGTTATTAGCCCTCTTCGACGACTCAATAAACACATAGATAATACCCGAACTTAAGCTCGAAAATACTTGAGAGCAAACAACGGGACTTGGATACAAACATATTATTTGTAGGGGCTCTTGCCACTCTTATTTATTAGCATAAATGAATACATTCATGTGCTGTTCTAGCTTCTCATGGAGCGGCAGTGGCAGTGACATTAGGGTTGGTGCAAAGGCACGAGAGGAGTCTTTCTCTAGACACACGAAGCGGTTGCAATTCTCCTGACAACCAACGCAGCAGTAGTCCCGACTTTGCCCGCACCACCCGGAGGGGCTGCAACATGAGGCAGGGCCATAGTGGAGGCGGCCACCTTGTCTGTCATGCTGTGCCACGGTCGTACTGGCGGTCAGGCTCAAGACAACCAAAGCAATGACCAACACAACAAGAAACTTACGCATGCTTGATTATATATATATATATATATATATATATATATATATATATATATATATATGTTTAGTTAATTAGACTCACTTGTGTTTGATGAAAGTAATTTAGATTGTGGGGGGTTATATAGAGAAGTAGTTGCATGGGAAGATTGGGGACTTCTCCTTAAACACCACCTACCTTGCTCGTCCCCCAATTGCGCGTACAAGTGTATTTCTTCTGTCTCCACCAACGTATTGGACTTTAGCTATTTGTCACGATTGTGACATGATTGTTCACTCTGATTATATCATTTCACAATCTAATGGCTCCCAATTAAGGATCAATTCATGTAGCTTGTTTATCGTTAACTTATATCGATATTACGCATCATGGCTAGGTGACTAGGTGTACATATTAGTTTTTTTGTTAGGGGTACGATTTGTATGTGACTTCTCGGAAAAAAATTAAGATGTTTAAAAATCTAATATGAATATATTTAACTAGGTAAAATACAGACTCCAGATGGGACATAATAGAGTTGATAAACATTACTTTTCATATTGCTAAACACAAATTGTGTATAAAACTCTAGAATTACACTGAATTCCAATCCTTTTCACCTTGGTATTTAAATTTTGTATGAGTTCTGGACCAACGTACCAAATCAATTTAACAGACTATCCGCGTGATATTTGTGGCTCTAGTGTTGGAGTTGTATGAGACTTAATGCTTGAGGAGTCGTATCTATAATAAAAAACCATGTGTTTGTATTGGGGATATGCAATCCCTTACATTGATAACTTCTTGATTGTGGCCAGTTGTAACTGATCAAGGGTGATGGCCAATTCACCGCGTCAATAATTACACATGCATTTTCATACTGAAGTAGCACACGTAAATATGGTTAGATCAAAGATATCTTATGTTCAAGGGATTCAACTAGTTCAAAAACTTTTTAAAAATTTAAGCACAATCAAATACAGGTGAAAGAGACTATCTGCCAGACTGGACATATTCCAATAGGAAAATTTGAGTTTTTATGCTTAAAGTTTTCAAATATTTGGAAAACGTCCACACATTGACATTGTCTTAAATATATGCTTATGTTTCTATTTCTTTCATGCAACCCTTCTCTCTCTCTCTCTTTCATGCATGCCTTCTCTCTCTCTTTCATGCAACCCTTCTCTCTCACACCCGACCCCTCAATCGGACCCAAATTCGTACCCTTTCGAACAAGATCGAGTTTCTCCATTGTAGTCGAACCCAGATCGTAGAATAATTCCTCCCAAATCCAATAGAGCTTGAGGAATCGTAACATTACCGATCATGAAAGAAATAGTTGGACAATCGGGGTCCAATTGTATTTGACTTGCATGGGTTGTGTCAATATAAAGCTCACATTAGCGGTCAAAAATGCATTTTTGGGTACATTTGTTTTCCTCTTATTGGTATAAAGGTCCTTAACGAACTTGGCATACGGTGACATTTGCTGAACGAAGTCCAACAATGGAATGTTCACCTTGACTTGCCTCAGTACCTCAACGATTTTGTCTCAATGCTCATCGCGTTTTTTAGTCAACCTATGAGGGAATGGTGCCTTGGGGACATAATTGTCATGAGGAGGAGTCTCGAAATTAGGTTCCTTGAAAGACTCACGACCCTCCTCGGAAGAGTCACCAATAGGGTAGGATTCAGACATTTCCACATTGTTGTCAACAACCCTTCCCGATCTTAAGGTATGGACAACATTTGCATGTTGGGAAGGGTCATTTTCGACACTATGCACATTATGCCTAGCCAGAGAAAGGGTACCCCTAGGGTTTACCATAAGTTGACTTGATAACTGGCCCTTCTCGCGTTCATGGAACTTAGGATTAAACTAGTTAACTTGAATTTCCAGAGCTTTAACTGTACTTTGCATGCTCTGCATGAACGCTTGAAGGGTCAGATCACTAGAGGGGTCCTTTGGGTCAACCCGCTGGGGTAGTGGAGTTTGGTTAGAATAACCCGACGATGAGGCATGAGGAGGTTGGTAATTATGGTGCTGAAACCTTTGATGTGGGGGTTGGTAGGTCATTGATGGACGTGGAGGGTGATAAATTGGAGGTTGAGGTTGAGCGTGTGAGCTCTGACCTTGGCCTCCAAGAGAAGTTAGGGTGGTTACGTCATCCTGGGTTGTAGGAGTGACTGTACGGGTCATTACGGGGCCTTTGTTGATACATCACATTTGCACGCTCAGTATCCCTTAGAGCGTAAGCACATTCTAAGTCTTCATGTCCCGTAAATCCACACCTACTACACGCGGGAGTAGCGTCCTGAGCTACAGGAGTTCGGTCCAACTCTAAACTCTCAATCCTACGCATGAGAGCAACCAATTTTGCCTCAGACGTGATAGTTGACTCAACTTGATATGATCCAGCTCGACCAGAAGACCTGGCGTCTGGTGGCTCTCTCATGGTTTCTCAATCAAAGGTACGTTCAACCATTAATTCAAAAGTGTCCATGCCTCATCGATGAGTTTTATTTGGAAATCACCCTGACACAATGACTCGAACAATGTGCGAGTGTTGTAATTGATGCCCTCATAAACAATCTGGCACAGTTGCCAGAGCTCAAGTCCACGATGAGGGCATTGCTGAGAAGGTCTTTGAAACTCTCAAAGAAGGTATGAAAAGATTCAGTCTCAGTTTGATACATTTGATGTATCTGTTGAGTTTTCCTTTGAGGGAAAAATCTCTTCAGAAAGACAGTCACAAAGTCATCCCAAAACTAGAGCTCGTCGGGAAACTGTACATCCATTTCTTCGCGTTATCCTTCAACGCAAAAGAAATCATCCTTAACCGGACCGAATCCTCGTCAAGTTCTTGAAGCTTGAACATGAAGCATACCAACTCGAATTCACGTATAAAAATATATGGATCATCATTTTTGGTAGTGAAGGTAGGAAGTATGCTTACATATTGAGGTTTCAGCTCATAGTTTTTCCCGCAAGCCGGCAGGAGAACTATGCAAGAAGGTTGCGCGACCCAAACAAGATGGGTCTGCTCCCACAAAGTCATCGACCTATCCTGTCGAGCTAAAGGTGGTGGTGCACCAAGAACTCGACCTTGACTGAATCCCTCTTCCTCTCGAGTCAGAGGAGGAGGAGGAGGAGGAGAAGAAAGTTTACGTGGTGGTGGGAGCGGATTGAGGTAATCCATGTATGGAACCCGGTCTCCCCATCACAACGAGACGACACAGCCTCACGCTCCAAATGAGCACGAGGTGGAGATGGTCGATCACGTAGACCGTCCATCCCAGAAAAGTGCACTCTCTCAAGTCGAACGCTCTCACCAGAACGAGCCCAACGTCTCATAAAACGATCAACTCGACTCTAAAACAACACACAACAGAAGGTGTAATCAGAGGAGAAGACTATAACAAAGAATAAAGAGGAGAATACTCATATGAGAAAGGAAGAATCCCTAGATCTAGCGTGGGTAGTGGGTGAAAGTAGAAGCCTAATCTAGCAAGCACGGCTCAAACAACTTATGGCTATGAGTGCTTAGGCTAGACGACGCCTAACTTTGAGATCACTAGTCCCGACATGCCTCACCTCCTTACAAAGAATACCACAATGCCCAGCAAGTGATACTAGATTCGGAGATCCAGTACATCCTCTATCGATAAGGCAGACGACGTCGATCAAGTCATGATGGTCTCAACTCGATCACTCTCCTAGTGTGCCCGAGTCCTAGAGCCAATGTCTACTTGCTTTTAGAATTAAGGCTTTGATTAATAGTGGTTTTTGGGCAAATGAAAGGGTGATGAAATCTCTCACCTTATCTTCTATGGGACAACCCCTCCTTAGTAGCGTTTTGAGTCTTAATCTAGCAATCAACTCTCCAAACAAACGTCACCCTCACTCTTGTCATGATGCACCTTACTAATGAATGAATGCTTTAACCATGCATGAATGAGAGAGTGGGTGCACGTACCTCACGCCAGCTATCAACAACAAGAATGTAAAGAAAAGAAAGACGAGTGTGTGCAAGGTCTACAAATGATACATGACCTAGATGACAATCAATCTAATCTTTTGCTTTAAGTTTTAAGGTCCAAGTTGTATAGAAAGGGGATTAGTTATTAATAAATCTGGGAGAAAACTACAAGTTAAAACATGCAAAATTGATCTCCCAGACAACTAAAATGAACAAACAAACAACCAGAAACAAAACTGGACCAAAAGCTCACCAGGCCGCCAGTTGGCGGTCCTAGACCACTAATTGGTGGTCACTTTGGTGTCCTTCTTCCTCCAATTGCTCCAGTTGCCTCCCCTTGATCTTTAGGATCCCTGAAACAAACCAAAACTAAAAACAAAAAAATTAAACCCACGCGAATCGTCTAAACCAAAGTTTGGACAGAGCACATCTCAGGCAACGACGCCAAAAACTTGATTAAACATTTCATATAACCGCAAGTGCACGACCGCGTTGAAACGGTGACTTTAGTTAGTTCGAAGGCAAGTGGGAAATAAGATGGGAGAAAATGTGTGATTACACTACACTAAACTAAGAATGAACAAACAATAAAAATTAAACCCCATAAGGGGTAGAGAAAGAATGTGAATACGAAAATATGTATATGTGTGTATTCAATTTTGCTCGCCACAACATGTAGTACATGAAAACCATAAAACTAAATCCAACTTTGCCTCCACATGAAATAAGATAACACATTATCATTAAAACATACAAGACAATAATTGGAATGAGCTAAATGAACTCATGCATAAAGACCAAACCCCACTATTATCATTAAATCATTTTAATTGACGTTAATTCTACAACATGAAGAATTAATCCAATGATATCTACACATACAGTCATCTATCATCATTTAATAATGTAATTCAAACTTCATTGTTGTTTGAAGGATAAATATTTAACCTATAAGTTTGATGGAATTTGTGTCAACGGTGTGGAGCATGTTGAACGTGCAAATGTAATATTTTAATTGAGGAATGATGTTGGTGTCATTGATTGGAGTTGCGGTGGATGTAGAAGTAAGAGACATGTGAGAATTTAGAGGTGTAAATTTATATTTCTTTTTAGGTAGGGAAATATCCATCCCTTCAAACATATAAACATAACCATTTTTAAGGATATCCTCCCATTTGCTGAAATTACTGTCATTTACAAATGCTTGCATCTCATCGTGCTGATGAAGATATGGTTAAATGACACAATAAAAGTAGAATAATTTGACATATTGGCGTAATTTGTCGATGTACCTTTTCATCGATAACCACAAATGTGAATATTTTTTGGTTTTGCTTCCCAAGGATATAGCCATACCATAACTTAGTGAGTCGAACCATAAAGGTCCGACGATATTGGTTTGGACGTGCATCTCTCAACATACTTATTGTAAGTCCATCTGTAAAACGGAAGACAATTATAATTGACATTATTTGATATATAGATTAGTTAGGAATAGCCATGATGTTAACATTATTGATAAGATTGAAATGGAAGTTGAAGTTAACTTGTTACATGTAATGTGGATTGTAATTACCTATTTTGCCGGCATTGGATGTGTTCACTATGTCAACTATTGGAGAATGCTGGTTTGTGGTTATTTCAGTAGGTTTTGGCACATTGGTTGATGATTTTCTTTCAAGTTTAGCAGCTAAGCAGATGTTTTTTTTCTGAAATTACTTTACCACGTTTATTACTGATGGTTTCTTGATTTGTGGTCTAGTCCTGAGGAAGTGCTTTTGGCTCAGAAATTGGAGGCATATCAGTTGCTCCCGTTGATTCTGCAATATGCAACATTGCAAATTTATTTTTTTCCAGGTATGCAACAGTACAAACAATTTGTGGGTTTTCCTACCAACCAATAACATAATTACTTAGTGGTGATTAGTGTTGTGATCATTCAGAAGCTGGAACTTATAAATCCTACAAATGAAAACATCATTTTTTACTCAAATAAAAAATATCCTAAACATGGTATTGAAAGAATAACAAATTCTCCAAATTAAATAAAATTTGTCATTTTCCCTTTCATTTTGACAACCTATGTATTTCTTAACTTCGAATTAGTCAGGTCAAAAGCAAGACAAAAGGCATATAGAAGTATGACAAACCTAAAAAATCCCAAACATTGAAATAGATAAATACCATGAAACTTGTAACTTGTAAGTCATTAAATATCATGAAATGTTAACATATCTATGGACCCCTATTTGAAGAGCATTTTATAATAAGTAATAGAAGCAAAGGATAAAAGCCTACCAATATTGAAAGTTGGAAGCATATCAAATGAAAGCAAAAAAACTAAAACAAACTTCTCGAGCAAGCAAAAATAATACCGTAAGTCATTGGAACAAAGTGAGCAAATGCAAAAGGTTAAAATGATAGAGCAAAATTAATGAAATATGTATTGGAACCATTGCCTGAAAGGACAGAAAGTTCTATTACATATTTAAATAATAAATAATAAATAATCATCCCAAACTTATTTTGGTTAAAAATTAATAAAGGAAACCGGAATACATGATAAAAAGTTGAATGGTTACAAATCAACCTAGAACAGTTCCTAGTTAGACTTGTGACAATGTTTAAAAAAGGCATATAAAAGCATTAATACATTGAAACACTTAGAATATTAATTATTTCACATATACATATCGTTGAAAATTTGGGAGAGATAAACTTTACCACGTTTGTTACTGATGGTTTCTGCATTTGTTGTCTTGTCCCGAGGACGTGCTTTTGGAGGCATGTTGGTTGTCCCTGTTGTTTCTACAATATGCAACATGACAAAGTTATTTTTTTCCTGATATGGAACAATACAAATAATTTATGGGTTTTCTAAAATTAGAAGTGAAGAACATTTGGATTATGCAGAAAGTTAAGTTTCAAACAAAGGCTGGCTGAACCCAGCAAATGTAGCAATCATTTATGCATAAAAGAGAGGGTAGTTTACCTATTTCGCTATCCAGTTTTTTGTTGCGTGGCGTGAATAAGTAATTGCCGAGGAGAAGAAGAAGATTTGAAGTGGCAGGTTGTTAGTCCTACAGTCCCACAAGGAATTGTTGGTTGACTTGGTCCTATATGACAATAAACATACATCTACTAAAGCCAAGATAAAGCATACAGCTACTTGATTCTTAACATTCTCTAAATTCCTCTAAATGCACGTCGACGGGCAAGATGAAAGGCATATTACAAATGTATGAAATGTGAAAAGGCAAGTTTCAAAGTGAAAATAAACATAAATATCACCTCAGATATCACCTCACAGCCACTGCAATGTATTTAGCTCATGCAGTGCAAAACTTGTTTAACAAACTTTTGAACTCTACCTTCTGAGGAAATAGACTCAAAAGAGTAGGCACAAACTTGATAATTTGTAAACTGGAAAAAATACACACATGAGAGGGGTAAAGAGAAAGCTAAAAATGACGAAGTAGGAAAATGAATTTGAAAGTCGTTAGTAGGTGCGTCACACATTATCATAACTTATGACAATAAAAAGTATGGATTGCAGTTACTAAGTGTTATTGGCGGAGTACAATAACCTCTGCCGGGTCAAAGCAAAGATGTCTCTTCTTTTCCTCTAACAAGTTAGATTTCCAATATAACTTCGTAGGTGTTATTTTGTTTTTAGAGAAAGGAACTGAGAGGGTTTAGAAGCTTTGAAGATGATCATTGACCAATAATAGAAGTTCTGTAGGTGGAAACTTGAGAAGTTGAGAAAGATTGATGTTTTCAGTTGCTATCTGGGGCTTTGAAAATTCTGTGATGGTTCAATGGATTAGTTGTGATCCAATTGACTTTGAGGTGTAGTTTGTACCATGTATTTAGTTTTAAGAGTAGAATAACCTACTGCACTCTAAGTTTTTTTTTTGTAGAATGAGCTTTTTATGATTAGGTCTGATTGAGTCACGTATTCACATATTATTTTCTAGCCCCGCTTGTAAATCCTCACCTAACCCTTACCTATGTTGCAGTACTAACAAAGAAACAATGGAAGATGTCTATTTGACATTTCTTCAAGCATTTGGTGTGCAAGAACCAAAGAAATACTCGTTACAATGTACCCAAACTAAAAAATACTCAAAGAAATACTCTTGACGGGAATAAAAGTCCACAACAGCAAATCAAAACCCACACCATCCTACAATTGGTAGGAATCCAGTAGCAGAACATAAAGATGACAACAAAATCAAAATTGACCCAATAGTAAGAAACAAATTTTAATAAGAAAGTATACCATCTTAAACGGACATGGAGTTTCTAGTCGACTTATTGGTTCTGCACTTGTTAAAATTGTAACAACTTTCTTAAACAAAATAACTTTACAAAGTTGAAACGTAAGTTTAGAATCAAATCCTGCACCAATAGTCATATTTCAAACTAAAACAAACACCAGCCACTCAAGTCCACTTATAGAGCTTACTTCAAACAAACTCTTAATATTAAACCACCCTAGTATGTCCATAAACTTTTGAAGTAGTGTAGTATCCTACAAATTGTTTTTCACCAATTAAAATATGATGATTTTCTTGAGTAACAGAACATGTTTGTTCTTATTGGATCGAAACATGACCAACTCTATCACACATACTCAAACATGGGACAAATTTCCGTGGATCGGAAGAGATATATGTAACCCATGGTAAAACAAATCAGAAATTTCAGATATTAAAACAAATAATGCTTGCATTGTATATTAACCAAAGACACAGGGATGGCAACGGATCGGTTCCGGTTCGGGTATTGGGAGAACCGGAACCGGATTCGTTTTATAAATTTGGACCCATAACCGAACCAGATCCGGGTCGGTTCCCAACTTGGGTACCCAGAACCGGATCCGGTTGGTTCACGGGTATCCAGAACCGGATCCGGTTCCGGATCCGGTATGCAAAATATGTTTTTTTCTTCTATTTACCTAAATTTATATGTATTCAATTTACCTAAATTTCCCCAACAACTTTACTGAACGTCTGAACTTGTTAAAACCTAATTGCAATTAATAAATTAAACTTGCAATCACACATGTTATTTGAACTAAAAACTATATGATTAGAGTTAGTCTTATTTTAGACTTGCAAACAAGATGTCATAACTCAGCGGACCGATTTGAGCACCAAAACAAAGTTGCAAATTAAGAATTTAACAACCATACTCTTAAATTCAACCTCCAAAACAGAAAATGAAATCAGAAATTCAACATAACTGGTGTTTAGGCATGTTTGCAGCAACTACAACCAAATACAAACTATAATTTATACAAGATAACATTAAGAAAATTAAACCTTAGTTTCTATACTCTCTTCTCTGGGACGTCAGCATCCATGATATTGTTGCATATTGAAGCACGCTTATCTCTGAAAACGCAGCTTCAATGTCAAAAACAAATAAGAAATGAATTAAAACAAATAACAAGAGAATAACTAGATTTGGACAGATAAAAAAGTTAACTGAAAGACAAATTGTTACAGAGGTCATTCTTCTTCACCATGCTGAGGAATTACATCAAATCATCAATACGTGCTGCTAAATTCACAAAAACTAATGGAGTTTGTGACTATATCATGCAAGATGACGATATCATTGCTTATAATGACAAAAAAAGTCATAACAGAAAACATTCCAAACATACCTGCAGTTTGGATTAGGAAGCACCACTCTACCCAGCATGTAGCCCTTTGGCAATGTTAGTCATCTTTGTTCCAAGTACAATCCAAGAATCTCCATTTGCCTGGAAACCTCTTCTACCTGCACAAATTCACCAAGATACATAAGTCATTCTTACAAGAAAATCTTTATTTTTCAAGATTCACACTAATAATCTAATTGACATTCTACAAATAACAGAATTGCAGAATCCCAACGAACTCAACAACTAAAAACAAATCCAAATAATTAATGAAAATCAAAGAAAAAGGAAAGAAAATCACCCCAAGAAGCGACAACTTGATTCTTCCCCAACGACGCAGGAGGGAGACCGGGAGAGGGAGGCGGCTACGGAAGATGGAGACCGGGAGAGGAGAGTCTTCGTCTCCCAGATCACAGTCTACGAGAATGGAAAGGGAGAGGCTGGGACTTGGGAGAGGGAGTGGTGGAGACGGCAGCAAGGGAGTGGGTTAGGGTTTTTCGTGGGTTGCGGCTGGGAGAGGGAGTGGAGGCGGCGGGAGAGGGAGTGAGTTTTTCGTGGTTTGGGGCAAGGGAGAGTCAGACTTGGGAGAGGGAGCGGGAGTGTAGGCGTCAACAGCGAGTGGGTGAGGGAGAGGGAGAACTGGAGAAGGCAGCAGCGCCAGCGAGTGGGAGGGGAGAAAGAGCGGGAGGCGGCAACTACGGGTGGGAGAGGTAGAAGCTGGAGGCGGCGGGAGTGTTGTGTGGTGAGTGTAGGGTTAGTTCTTAGGTTAAGTTTTTTTTTAATATAATAATAGATCGGATCCGGTTCCGGATCCGGGTCCAACGGTGAGAACCGGATCCGAACCGGATCTGGGTCGGTTCTGAAATTAAATATCCAGATCCGACCCATATCCGTTTTATCTCGGTTCGGTTCTGGTCCGGTACTACCGGTTCCGGTTCGGTTCCATCGGTTCTGGATACTCGTTGCCAACCCTACCGTGATACATACCTTCACAGCATCACTTGGTCAATTCAGCAAACTCAAAGTGTGAGCAACAATGTAGTTATATATTGCCTACTAACTTACTTCACGTTGTTGTGGTTCCCCTTATTCCTTGGCAATGTGGTGCAACATATTTATCCTTTCAACCTGAACAAAAAGACCAATTCAAAATTATAAAATACAAAAGGCATGATTATCATGACAACTGGCTAAACACTTAGTATGCAAGTATGAAGCCTTTAAAAGTATATTTGAAACAAATTTCCCACTTTCATTTATTTTCATTTTCGTTCCTTTATTTTGTCAAGTAGTTGGTGTGCAAGGAAAATCATGAATTTAGGTGAAACACAAACACTAACAATTAAACAAAGGAAAATCAACAAAATGATATATTTGCAAAGTTGTGAAATCGATGAAATCCCAAACCAAATCCATGAACCCCCAATCTCCCTTGGAAAATTAGACCAAAATTCCCACTTTCATTTATTTTCATTTTTCGTTCATTTATTTCCTCAAGCAGTTGGTGTGCAAGAAAAAAAAATCATGAATTTAGGTGAAACACAAACAGTAACAATTAAACAAAGGAAAATCAGTAAAACTATATATTTGCGAAGTTGCGAAAATTTCAAAATCCCGAACAAAATCCATGAACCCCCAATCTTCTGTGGAAGAATTACTTACCTAGTGGTGAGAGGCTCAGTCGAGCAAGATGCCGGAGAAGTGAACCAGGATGGGAACGATTTCGGTGAAAGGAGGTTTCTTCCAGGATCGGAACAGTTTCTTCCAAATATTGATTCGTGGATTGAGATATAGTGGATTGGTTCCGAAGATGGGGACGGTTTCGATGATGACGGGGTGCTGGAGAAGATGAATTGGTTCAGAAGATGGAGATCAGAGTTTCTTCCAGGATGGGGACGGTTTCGGTGAGGGCTGATGGGACAGTTATGGTTACGGTGAGAGATGTTTCGTAAGAGTAGGTGTTTTAAAGGTTATAAGATAACACGTGTAAGAGTTAGATTGGGCGGAGGGACAAACTGTTTCAACTACGGTCTAGGGGCACTGTATATTTGTGTCAGATGTCGGAATTCATAATAGAAAAAATAAAGAAATAATCGCGCTTAAAGGAAGTAAACTTACACTTGCCGATGGAGCTTTGGTGGAACAACTTTTGTTATCTTTTCAATGGCGTATTTAAGGAATTATAAATTATAAATTTTTAATTAGCTTAATGCAGGTTATTTTTCATATTATAAGTTACCCGTAACCCTATTATAGAGTGTGATTGTTATACTATAGATCGATTAATTAGCTTGCTGAGTGTATATACTTATATTTTAATTTCAATAATTTGGATTTTCTTATATTTAGTTCTCTCACTTTAGGTTTTCATCAGTGCTATATAGAAGTAAGCTTTTAGTTTTTTTTTTGAAATAATCACCTAAAAAAAGAAATTGGAAAAATATAAACATGAAAAATTTATTTGACAAAATATGAGACATGAAAATGACACATGTGATACCGTTTTTGTTTACTGTTGTGTTTTTTTTCTGAAAAATGGTTATACATATTACTCTACTTTTTTCATGTAAAAACTACAATGACAACTACTTTAAGTCCCTCTATCCATTTACATCCCTCCACGTTTCTTTCTTTTTTTGCGTAAAAACTGTAAATTGAATAGGCACCTCTATCATGATTTGGTTCTGAATGTTCATTCCTACCTTCTCTTACGTGAACTACGGGAGGATTTCCTTGGCCTAAACTTGCATCCCACTCCCAAACCTTATATCAGCATATTTCTTCTCTACCTCCTTCCTTCCTGCACTCTCTCATCCAGGTGATATTCACGACAACAATATGTTATTCGACAGTGTCCCTGCTGTGATTTCGCCTATTTTAGGATTAATTACATGCTTTTGTATTTGAATTGGAAGGCACTAGTAGAGATGGCAACAAGGACAAAACAATAAACTCTCATTCTCAAAGTTCTAGGTTTTCTTCTTCTATATTACAAGTTTTTGTTGCAAGTATTCCATATTACAAGTTCAATCGTAACTTGTGATCCATTATTCAGTTGGTTGCAGTAGTTTGATATAAAATTTGAGAATGTCTTTCATTGCTTTTTATGGTATCAAATATGATTGAGTGTTGTGTTGTTTTATAGTTTTTAATTTAAATATCAACTTGGCTTTTATACTTCGTGGTTTTTGGCTTTCTCTTGATCCCTCTCATGTACGTATTTTTCCATTTTAGGAATTATCAACTTTGTTCCTAATCTTTTGATTCGAGTTCCTCAAAAGGTAGAGATTCCAGAGTTTGTTAGTCAAGTTTTGCACTAGAGGAGCCAAATGCATTGTGGTGACTCTGAGGTGATAGTCATGTTTATTTTCAGTTTGAAACTTGATTTTTCCCATTTCATGCATTTCTCATATGCCTTCTATCTTGCCTATTGACATGGCTTTACATAATGTTAAGAAAGCATCGATTTGTGATCCATGCAACTCGAATTCCTTAATTTTTTGACGTAAATTTCTCTTTGTTCTCCATATGGCTTTTAGGGATTCCATGTTTTGGGGGTTTGTTTGTTTCTGCTTCAATGTTGGCACTAGGAGATGTATGTATTAGGGATTCCCATTTTTTGGTTTCTTCCTTTCTGATTCTATGTTGGCAGTAGTAGATGTACGTTTTCTTGTCATATAGAACCAAGTCAACCAACAATTTCTTGTTAGACTACAGGATTAACAACATGCCGCTTTAAGTCATCATCCCCTCGGCAGTTACTTGTTGACACCACACAACAAAAACCCTGGATAGAAAAAAAGTAATTAACTACCTCCTCTCTTTTTCTTACGGATGATTACTAAATTTGTTGGGCTTCGTCAAACATTGTTTGAAACTGAAATTTCTGCTTAATCCCAATGTTTTGTGCTTCGAATTTTTTTCTCCTAGAAATTGTTTGTAGTTTTGCAGTTATTTTTAGCCTAAAATCAACTAGATGTTTTAGGTTTAACGTGGTTTACTTGCATTGATACTCTGGCTAACAAAGTGTGTGGCACATAAGTACGATGATGGCAACTTATGAAGTGCTTGGCCTGGCTTCTTGATTTTCATATAACGTTGACTTCTTCTTTGTAGGTGTATTACTTACAAAACTGATTCCTTCAGACGGCTGACAGGACACAAGATAGTTTTCCATTCCTTATTGTTAAAAACAAAACCGATTTGGATTGCTTGCAAATCACATAAAAAATCAAGTGGCAAATCACTTTTACCACAAATTATTCGGGTTGAGCAATTCTTAATCGAACAATACACAACAATGACATGGGAGACCAATCGTATAAGCCAACTATTTAATCTAGATGAAGGGAGTAATGATGACCAACTTCTGCTAAGTGGTCGAATGAGCTATCGAACGTTTTACAAGAAAATGTCATCAAACATATCACCTTCGATCTACAAAGTAATTCGTGAAAAGTATCAGGTAAATCGGGTATTTCTTGGTGTCCTTCATTCAGAATTTTCTGCATGACAGGTTCATTACTGATGTTAATCGTTAACTTTAAACTTACATCAGACATGAACTGATACGATACAAATGGTCGTACATAATTGGAGTGAAATGGAGTTCGGATTTTGCAGAACAGGTTTTAAGCAGGAGCCACTTGTAGGTACTGTCCAATACTATGAATGTCATATATTTCTCTGTTACAAGTCTCCACAGGTGTGGCCACCTCATATTTATTTTCCCGAGTCCGGTTTCCCTTGGTTTCTGTTGAAGGCGCTCTCAGCAAGGAAGAATGATTTAAGCTCGCAGGTGAGATTGCTTAGCTCTTTTGTTTTTCGTTAGCATTGTTCAATTTGATTTGGTTGTTTATACTGCTCTGATTCAGCTTGCTGACATAAATCGACTTAAATAGCTTGCCATTGGTATATGCTGGGAATGTCATTTTATTCAGTCCCCGTGGTGATGGAAATGTATATGGTTTAGTTTGTCTGGTGATGAACCAGTTTTTTTTCTTCACGTTATTTTGAAAAGGTTAAGTTATTTCAGTCTTAATGGAAGGATAGAGAATAGAGTTGTTTACTGGTACAACATGGGAATCATGATTAATTGAATTAAAGTATTGGTACTTGCTCAGGGAATGTCCAATTTGTAGAAGTTATTCTAGAGAAAAGTTTCTCATAATCAACATCATCTCTGACGGTGTCTTTTTAATTCTAGCATTAAATCTGATGCTAAAAATGAAATTATGAAAAATGTCTGTAAATAGTTTCAATTGGAAGGTTGTCCTTTTTAATATCCTGCTCAGACATCTGAAGGTTGATTGACAGAGTATTGCAACGGTTTTGTATGTGTTTCTTCTTCTCAACATTTCTTTTTTGTTTCCTTACTCAATTTGAATGCCCTATAACATTTGAAGGTGAAGATAGCGCATATTCCAGTGACGTGTTGATACATCCGGACATGAGAAGATGCAAGTTCAGTTAACTTCAACTTTCTTGATATATAGGTTGATAATATCTCAAAAAAGACTAACCTCAACTTTGTTTGTTGTCCGAGAGATGGAGTAACGGGGGAGAGGAGAGTGATTTGGAGGTGGGAGGAGGAAGTGATTGGCTGACAACTCATTTCAGTCGTAGGTAAAAATGACATCTGGAATGTTATATTTACGTATAGTAAAATAACATTCGTGATGTCATTTTCATTAAGGTATAAAAAAAGAATATGTGGTCTTTTTTTAATGAAAACGACATCACATGTGTCATTTTTAAACGTTATATTTTTCAACTAAGTTTTTCAGGTTTATGTTTTTCTAATTTTTAATTTTTTCATGATTAATTTTATAAAAAAAATCTTATTGTTTACATTTGTGTTTAAATTTAATGCGAATCAGAATTCCGGACACGGTTAACAAAATTTAAATCAAAGTATGTACTCCACGTATTAGTAGCTGGACATCATACAATTTTTTTTATAATTATGCATCATCATGCAACAGTGGCATATTTGTCCAAACAAAACAACATCAAACACGTTATAAAATTAATACTGTGAAAAACATATTTGTCCAAACCAAACAACATCAAACACATTAAGGTAATGTGAAAACATATTTATAAGGGAAATGTTTAGTAGCCGCTCTCCGGGACGTTGTGGCGAGACTCAGCCAAGTTGGACAAATCTAGTTCAACCAAAGTTTTAATATTTTTTATGCAGAGGGGGGGCAGCCGCATTTAATGCATCTCAAATCAGACGTGCTCCAAATCATATCATTCCTTTTGGCGCTCCCACCTGCTCCATACCTCTTTTTGACGAAGATGCACGGAATGACCACCATCACTTTTTCCTTTCTTTTTCATTTTCGATCATTTCTCTTCGTTTTGAGAGAAATCTTCACTCAAATGGAAATGACGTTAAACATTCCTAAGGAGAAGATGATTTTCCCCTCTTTCGAAGGAGCAAGAGCCTTTTACAACGACTATGTTGATGCTTGTGGTTTTGGTGTTAAGCTACGACATACTCATTACGACGCTGGTGTTGTTATCCGGGCTACTCTTACTTGTTCCAAGGAGGGTAAGGCACCAACAGACCAAGGCCAAGGCATAATGAAGCCACGTTTATCTAGTAGAGTTCAGTGCACGGCTCGCATCAGGGTATCTGGAAACCCAGCAAGGGGTTACCAAATTAACTTTGTCGATCTTAATCATAACCATGAAATGCTGCAGGAGCACCAGATGCGTTTTCTAAGACAGAAACGATTTGTACATGAGGCCGTCATAACACGAATAGCGTGCAATGATGCTTCTGGGATCTCTGCTGCTAAGACCGTGCAATCGTTTGTTGTGGAGGCTAGGGGGCATGACTAACTTACTTTTAACGATAGAGACCTAAGGTTTGAAAACTTTTGTACGTTATTTTGTTTGTAGAAATCTGTGGCCTTAATATTTTGTGTGTGTGCACGAATGTTATAACCGAAGTAAGGAATTTGAAAATGGGACCCGACGATGCACAAGCTCTTCAGAACTATTTCATTAAGATGCAAAAGATTGATGCAATGCTTTTCTATGTCATGGATATGGATGACGAGGGAAGACTAAGGAACGTTTTCTGGGCCGACTGCTGTTCCAGGGCTGCCTATTCATACTTTGGGGATGCTATATGTTTCGACACTACGTACCTCACAAACAAATACGACATGCCCTTTGCACCATTTGTGGGAGTTAATCACAATTTCAAGTCTGTGTTGCTCGGTTGAGCTTTGCTGTCTTCCGAGACCACTGAAAACTACATATGGCTCTTTCAGACGTGACTTTCGTGTATGGGAGGTACGTATGTAGAGTTCGTACTCGCTTTGATTGGGTTGTCCTTTATGAATTTTGAGTTATTGGTTTTCCTTTTTAAGTGATGTGTGTTCTTTTTTAAGTGATGTGTGTTCCTTTTTAAGTTGTGCATGTTCATTTTCAACTTCTTTCTAAAACCTTTTGAATGACTGTGTGTTCCTTTTTAACTTATGCATGTTCCTTTTTAAGTGATGGTTGTTCCTTTTTAATTGATGTATGTTCCTTCTTAATTGATGTATGTTCCTTCTTAAGTGATGTATGTTCCTTTTAAGTGATGTCTGTTCCTTTTTAAGTGATGTATGTTCCTTTTTAATTGATGTCTTTTCCTTCTTAATTGATGTCCGTCCTTTTAGTGTTGTCTGTTCTTTTTTAAGTGATGTTTGTTCCTTCTTAAGTGATGTATGTTCCTTCTTAAGTGATGTTTGTCCCTTTTTAAGTGTTGTCTGTCCTTTTTTTAGTGTTGTCTGTTCCTTTTTAAGTGATGTTTGTTCCTTTTTAAGTGATGTCTGCTCCTTTTTAATTGATGTTTGTTCCTTCTTAAGTGATGTCTGTTTCTTCTTAAGTGTAGTATGTTCCTTTTTAGTGTTGTCTGTTCCTTTTTAAGTGAAGTTTGTTCCTTTTTAAGTTATGTATGTTCCTTTTTAATTGATGTATGTCCTTCTTAAGTGAAGTTTGTTCCTTTTTAAGTGAAGTATGTTCCTTTTTAAGTGATGTTTGTTCCTTTTTAATTGATGTATGTTCCTCCTTAAGTGATGTTCGTTCCTTCTTAAGTGTAGTTTGTTCCTTTTTTAGTGTTGTATGTTCCTTTTTAAGTGATGTCTGCTACTTTTTAAGTGATGTCTGGTCATTTTTAATTGATGTTTGTTCCTTCTTAAGTGAAAAGTCTATTCCTTTTTAAGTGATGTCTGTCTCTTTTTAAGTAAAGTTTGTTCCTTTTTAAGTTATGTCTGTTCCTTTTTAATTGATGTATGTTACTTCTTAAGTGTAGTCTGTTCTTTTTTTAGTGTTGTCTGTTCCTTTTTAAGTGATGTTTGTTACTTTTGAAGTGATGTGTGTTTCTTTTTAATTGATGTATGTTCCTTCTTAAGTGAAGTTTGTTCCTTTTTAAGTGATGTTTGTACTTTTTAAGTGATGTATGTTCATTTTTAAGTTAAGTTTGTTCCTTTTTAATTGATGTCTGTTCCTTTTTAAGTGACATCGTTTCCTTTATAGCAATTTTTCTTTTTCCTTGCAGATATCCCTCCACCAATTATCATAACTGACCAATGTGGGGTCATTACTGCTGCTGTAAGGAATGTCTTCCCAAATGGCAGACACCGATTTTGCATTTGGCACATAATGAACAAAGCTCCCGTGAAGTTGCCGACGAAGTATCGACAGCACATGTTATTTGATCTAAATTTGATTGTCTACGACTCAAAAACCCCAGCTGAATTTGAGAGGAATTGGCACGGTTTCCTAGTTGATTTTGACCTTCAAGAACATAGTTGGCTCCAAACAATTTACGGTATCCGTGAGTCTTGGGTACCTGCTTACTTGTGTGATTGTTTTTTCGCTGGAATGACTTCTACCCAAAGAAGCGAAAGTATGAACTCCTGCTTCGACAAGTACTTATCTTCTAGAACCACCCTTAAGCAATTCGTTCAACAATACGAACTTGCTCTACGTCACAAGTACGAGAAGGAAGCTCAATCGGATTTCGATTGCCTGCATAATTTCCAAATGGTGTCAATATATCCCTTCGAGAGTCAAATGAGTGAGTTGTATTCTGTAGGGGTTTTCAAGAAAGTACAGTTACAAATTGGTAAGATGATGAACTGTGACCTAACCGAGGAGTTGCAATCAGCCGACGCGTTTCATTACAAGGTGACTGAACATGTACGGGTCGGTGAGCAACTGTTATCGAAATGTTTCCTTGTACAGAGGACATGTCTGAACTTGACATGCGATTGTAAACTGTTTAAGCGTGTTGGTATTCTTTGCTGTCACCTCCTGGTCGTATTTGCACGGCTAGATCCTAATGCATTAGTCCCGTCGTCTTACATCACAGATCGATGGCGGAAGGATATTCGTCGGAGCTATGGAGACAAGATGTACCAAGACGATGGCGTATTGGAGAAGGATGCGCTGAGTCGTCACGCCGACATAATGGATCGCGCTCTTTGGATTGCACAGGAAGCATTCATTTCTCATGAAAGGTATCTCAAAGCCGTGAAGTGTATGGAGTGGCTCAGGTCTCGTATTAACATTCCCCACGCCCCTCCCATAGTTGATGAAGTTGTGCCCGGTGGTACCTCTTTGCGCAATCCAGACAAAGTAACCCGTCCAGGAAGACCGCCTACTAGACGTCGGGTTTCCTTAACCGAGAAAATTCTTCAAAGAAGCCAAAAAAAAGCCCTCACAACAGAAAAGAGCAAGTATCGAAGGAAGGGCAAATCACCTATGCATCAGGTCGCACCTAGACCAGGGGATCCAAATTTTAACGATTGGGACATGAAGTTGTATTACGACCAAATTGCTCCTTAATTATGTACCAAGGCTTGGTCTTTAAATTTTGTACACTTTTGTAAGACAACAGTTATTCTTAAGTGTAAAGTTGTTCTCTTTTAATTGTGAGTTGTAGCTTTTTATGTTTGGGGTTCTCCTTTTTAAATGAGTGTTGTACCTTTTTATGTGTAGTATATTCCCTTTTAAGTCAGTGCACCTTTTTAAGTTTGAAGTTTTGCCTTTTTAGTGTTTTTTGTTCCTTTTTAAGTTTATTGTTCTCCTTTTTAACTCTGACTTGTACATTTTTAAGTAATGTCTGTTCCTTTTTATAAATTGCTTATACCTTTATAAGTGAGATGTTCTTCTTTTTAACTGTGAGTTGTAGTATGTTCCTTTTTAAGTGCGTTTACCTTTTTAAGTGTGAAGTTTTCCTTTCTTGTTTGTTTTTGTTCCTTTTTAAGTTTGCAGTTCTCCTTTTTAAGTGATGTCTGTTCCGTTTTATGAATTGGTTGTACATTTTTAACTGATATCTGATCCTTTTTAAGTATTGTATGTTCCTTTTTAAGTGTTGTCTGTTGATTTTTTAGTCTTGTATGTTCATTTTTAAGTGATTTCTGTTCCTTCTTAAGTGAAGTATGTTCCTTTTTAACTGATGTCTGTTCCTTTTTATGTTATGTCTGTTCCTTCTTAAGTGAAGTCTGTTCCATTTTAGTGTTGTCTGTTCTTTTTAAGTGATGTCTTTCCCTTGTTAAGTGAAGTCTGTTCCTTTTTAAGTGATTTATGTTCCTTCTTAAGTGAAGTTTGTTCCTTTTTAACTGATGTCTGTTCTTTCTTAAGTGAAGTATGTTCCTTCTTAAGTGAAGTATGTTCCTTTTTAAGTGATGTTTGTTCCTTTTTATGTTATGTCTGTTCCTTCTTAAGTGAAGTATGTTCCTTTTTAGTGTTGTCTGTTTCTTTTTAATTGATGTATGTTCTTTTTTAAGTGAAGTATGTTCCTTGTTAAGTGAAGTATGTTCCTTTTTAAGTGATGTCTGTCCCTTTTTAAGTGAACTCTGTTCCTTTTTAATTGATGATTGTTCCTTTTTAAGTGATGTTTGTTCCTTGTTAAGTGAAGTCTGTTCCTTTTTAAGTGATGTCTGTCCCTTTTTAAGTGAACTCTGTTCCTTTTTAAGTGATATATGTTCCTTAATTGATGTATGTTCTTTCTTAAGTGTTGTCTGTTCCTTTTTATGTTATGTTTGTTCCTTCTTAAGTGAAGTTTGTTCCTTTTTAGTGTTGTATGTTCCTTTTTAAGTGATGTCTGTTCATTTTTAGTGTTGTCTGTTCATTTTTATGTTATGTCTGTTCCTTTTTAAGTGAAATTTGTTCGTTTTTATGTTATGTCTATTCCTTTTTAAGTGATGTCTGTTCCTTTAATATTTTTTATGCAGCAAATAGGGAAGAACCATTACCTGTAGTACAGCAACACACCCCTCGACGTATCCCCTTCTTAAAATAGAAGAACCAGTAGATCTCCTAGCGCGTAGATCCCGGTTTGCCTTCTCCAGGCCCGTCACAAGTGCCTCGTGAACAACCTCGGCCCACGCGTACTTGTGTAGCCTAGTCAAGTCGGCCAAGTGGTCGAGGAACCAAATTTTGGTTCGATGGGTGCCATCGCAGAACAAAAAATGGCTGAAGATGTAACAAATGAGTAGCCGGACGTACTCCTCCTCCTCATCAACCAAATATCTCGTAGCCATCATCTGGACAGATAGTTGGGTGTTGTTCAGAATCTCCCCTTGTCGGGTTGCGACTTCCTTCGGATGCATTCTGACAGCCTTCCCATGTAATCTGAGCCCCAAAATTAGGGCAACGTCTTCGGCGGTGAAGTGTACTACCCCAGAGCCGATCCTCAACCCCACCTCCTCGGGGTCATAGTGTTCCACGAACCAGACGATAATGTCATTATCGACAGGAACGTTGGAGATGGTGATGAAGTGACCGAAGGGGGTAGCCTGGAAGGCATCTTTCTTTGCGTCCCTCAACTTCCCAAAGACCTTCTCTATTGGGGTCCACGAACATTTGGAGGGCCGGAAGTAATGCGTAGAAGCCTAAGAAGACATCAATCGTATGAGAACATTCCTTTTTAGAGTATCGCAATTCAATGTTACGGTAAAAACGACAAACCTGGTGCACCACAACCCCCGAAATAGAAGGTTGAAGTGTAGAATCCATGTCGTCGATGGATATCTAGGGTTACGAAAAGGAACTGGGGTGATGAATCGTAGAAAAGTTGAGAAAGGGAATGTGAGAAAGATCAGAAACGTTTTTTGTTTTCTTTCGCAACTCGGGATGTGAACAGGCGCGTCTGATGTCCCTTCCCGGTCTTATCGAGACGAAAGCCACAGGTAGGGAACCGTCGCACGAAAGCCACAGGTGTTTTTCCATTTTTCGAAATAACGCACACTTTACTTTTGGCTGACTGGGCAGCTGACTGGACAACTAACTAGATGTCACGTAAGCCACGTCCTGGACGCGCGCGACCGTGTATAAGGACCCTATTTCTAATAGGTGATCATCACCCAAGCAATTGGTGCCCAACACGGGATCCGTCTGGCGACCCTCAACCTCGCAGGCCTTGTTGCTCTAGCAATCTTCCTGCTATATATTTGTGGTGCATCAATTCACATCCTGGATAACAACTAAAGTACCAGTGGGAGCGCCACTTGGGTAACCCCAGGTCACTATAATAGTGGGGTTATGCATCATGTGCTCAGTCTATTGCGAAATAATCGGCCAACAGTACGACACCGACACTTTTCTCTGCAGGCAAGCGATCTCAAGCGGGTCTCTGGTGGCGTCCAATGTTGTGGAGAGACTAGACTGTCTTGCACGTTACATATCTCTACCCATATTTGTTACCACCACAGTGTGCGATATTGATATGGTCAATTAGGAAAAAATACCTACATTTTAGAAATATTTTTACTTTACTAAAAAAAACTAGGTCCTAGAATGCTACCTCGCATATTTAGAATTGATTTCTTTCAAGGATCTACTAACTCAACTAGTCTTCGAAGTGAGACCAAAGTTTCCTCCGTTTACTTAAAGATCAAGTTTATTCAATATATTTTCGAATTTTAATGTAATTTAAAATCCAAACCGTACAATTCGATCTAGGACCCGAGTTGTCCATGTATCTGTAAAATCATTAAATTTGATAATTATTTAAATATGATAATCATTAAATATAGTTCATTTATTTTTATTTATGTCTTAATTTTACTCAATTAGATATTAAATTTTATGCTTTTCAAGGTGCATAGATAACTCATATGTACAGTTTGAAATATTTATTATGTTAAAATTCGAAAACAGATTGAGGAATTTCACCTTGAGTTAAACGGCGGGAATCCTAATCCTCGAAAGTAGGCAAATCACGGAACCTTTTTTGCACCCAATTAACATCCAAGCTGGTATTGACACCATTTGCTCACATACACAACTTACATAGCAAATAAAATTAAGAAAGCAGCAGAAGTTAGCATCCGTTTGAATCCTGATCAGTTTCCAGTTTTGGGGTTCACATAAACCAAATTTGTCAAAGTTGGCCCATAACAAGTGGATTATGACAGGCTCTGAAAGTAAAGAACTCCACCCTATGTGCTTCTAAAAACGGGGCTTTTACAAATTCAAATATTGGTCTCCGGGTTAAAAAAACAAATTCGTGTTATTTAAATAGAAATTTTAAGTTGATTTTTTTTGTTGAGAAACTTATCATGACCCAATAGTTGAGGTTAGGGTTGTTCTCCTTCAGATAAATAAGCAGAATATCTTCACGACTGTAGTTTTAACCATTAGATCTTAAAGGTCAGTAACAGAGGAAATGATACTGACATAATACGGAAGAAGATTGGAAGATCAAAGTTGATGTGTGTGCTTAATTAAATTAAATCTTGAAGATCAAAGTTTTTGGATGTAGCCATTATATGAAAACCACTCTAAGATATATAAATTCTACGTGCGTCACTTGAATTAGAATAATTTGGTCAAGTATTGGCACGGTGGATGGATTTGTGTAGATGTGACAAAATAACAGTTGGCCATCAACCTCAGTTGATGTGATAACAATACAAGTGGCAAACTAGATTACAATCAAGAGGAAAAGTAATGGATTTGAAATCCATAACACTTAGGATCCCGTTGGCCTTTGGGTACCTTTGGTTTTGGTTTTCGGCTTCTTCAAAGTTAACATTTGGTTATTTTTCCACACCTACTCCAGATGCAACTTCCACGATAAAACTGCAAAAACATCCAAACCCCAACAGCTCACCTCAACATGATTCTTAACTCCCACACAAATTCATCATTCCATTTGCCAATAAATAGCCAGATATGTGTTGCTTTTGTAGTATGGGTAACCCCTCAAGAGTTTTGAGGAATGCAATTTTTGCCCAACTGTAAATGCTCGTGGTCGTGGGGAGTACCGAACGGACCCGTAGACATTATTATTATTATTGTCTAACGTTGAGTGTGTGTTAAATAATGAAATTTTGAAGTTTATTACGGAAAAAATGTTACAAAATAAAAGTTAAATAGAATTAACGGTTAACTTTGAAATTTAAGAGTACAAAGTCATACCAATACATAATTTAAGGAGTCAAACTTTAATTAACCAGAAAATTAAGTTGTTTTCTAAGTTAAGACAGAAGTCACGGATGAGAGGAGAAGAAATATGTTTTTGATCCTTCAATAATGATCATAATATATTGTTGGTCACTTGGTCAAAGTAATCTACCGTAGGGAATATTTTACTTGAAAGAGACGTCACTAGTTTCTATACGAATTATGTTCGATTGTTGGACGTACTACTCAAACGTCGTCATTTCACTGACAATAATTCCAAATTTCGTGCACCAATGATGTGTAAGGGGGTGGTTTTAGAAATAAAAATCATCTTTTTGGTGTTTTAGTCCTCCTTGGCCCTGGGTGACAACTTGTGAAGTTGAGTTTGGGGAACTAAAAGCTAGTAATTACTTATATTTTCAGGTGTTTGCTGCAATAAGGCTAACAAAAGATTTTTTTATTATTTGATAATAAAAAGTACTCTTATCTCACGGACCCTGTTTTAAAACCAGGGTTGTCAATCGTGTCGTGTCGTGTGCTAATCGTGTCGTGTCAACTCCTATATATAAGCTCTAGGTGTTGCGCCGTATCCGACCCATTTAATAATCGTGTTGCTAAATTTCTGCCGTATCCAACCCATTTATAATCGTGTTGCCATATCCAACCCGTTTATACCCGATTATTAAACGGGTTACTTCGTGTACACGTTTAACACTGTTACCGTTTACACCTTTTAACACACGTTTAACTAGGGCTGTCAATCGTGTCGTGTCGTGTGCTAATCGTGTCGTGTCAACTTCTATATATAAGCTCTAGGTGCTGCGCCGTATCCGACCCATTTAATAATCGTGTTGCTAAATTTCTGCCGTATCCAACCCATTTATAATCGTGTTGCCATATCCAACCCGTTTATACCCGAGTATTAAACGGGTTACTTCGTGTACACGTTTAACACTGCTACCGTTTACACCATTTAACACACGTTTAACACACAATTATCCACTCGTTCAGAGTTCAGAGTTCAAACTTCAAAGTTTCAAAGCAATTATATATATAATTGGTATAATTATAAATATGACATTCAGTTATTAGAATTTGTTTATTATAATTTATAACTTATATATTATTTATAGACTTGTCGGTATTAGTCGTGTATTAATCGTGTCGTATTCGTAATCGTGTGCCTAATTACCCAATTACATATCTTGTTTTATCGTGTCTTAATCGTGTTAATCGTTTTTGCAGCAGAAATCCATATCCAACCCATTTAATAATCGTGTTGCCGTATCCAACCCATTTATTAATCGTGTTCAAATTCTCAATCCATATCCGCTAACTTCGTGTCGTTTTCGTGTCGTGTTATCGTGTTTCGTGTAAAATTGACAGCCCTATTTAAAACCACAACAACCCAAACATAGGATCGAGACATCCAGAATTCACTTCGTAATCTTAACTAGCTTAATACAATTAATGAATCCTCCAACTGAATTTCTTCCTATTCGACCCACGGTATTGACTAGCTCAAAACAATAGATCTTTTAACTGAATTGCCCTTATTTGGTACAAAGAAGTAAATATTAAGAAAAGCAAAAAAATAGCATTGAAAATTTTGTCCAATTTTTTACCCCTTAACTATTACCTATATATTACCTTCCCTAAGGCAGTTACGCCAGGTGATTTACAGTTTACGACTCTTAACAATGATTTTATTAATTTGACTTTGCCTCTTTTTACACGAATGTAACATAATAGTGTTGTCTTATCTTCTTTCTATCTATCCTTTTTTTATTTTTTCCCCAATCTGAAGGAGGATCGTTACCTGCTACGAGTGAGTTATTAATTCTTGGGTTTCATTTTGTAAAAACTTTGATAAGTGACTTATAAGCAAAGCGTGACTTGTGGTTAACTTATTTACCAAACAAGTTTTTAAAAACTCGAGCATACTTTTGTATTTGGTTTTTTCTCTTCATAAGCCCCCTACCCTAAATTTTTTCATAATTACAATCCAATTGGCAAATAAGCAGAATATCTTCACGACTGTAGTTTTAACCATTAGATCTTAAAGGTCAGTAACAGAGGAAATGACACTGACATAATACGGAAGAATATTGGAAGATCAAAGTTGATGTGTGTGTTTAATTAAATTAAATCTTGAAGATCAAAGTTTTTGGATGTAGCCATTATATGAAAACCACTATAAGATATATATAAATTCTACGTGCGTCACTTGAAGTAGAAGAGTTTGGTCAAGAATTGGCACGGTGGATGGATTTGTGTAGATGTGGAAAAATAGCAGTTGGCCATCAACCTCAGTTCATGTGAGAACAATACAAGTGGCAAACTAGATTACAATCAAGAGGAAAAGTAATGGATTTGAAATCCATAACACTTAGGATCTCGTTGGCCTTTGGGTACCTTTGGTTTTGGTTTTCGGGTTCTTAAAAGTTAACATTTGGTTATTTTTTCACACCTACTCTAGATGCAACATCTAGGATAAAACTACAAAAACATCCAAACCCCAACAGCTCACCTCAACATGCTTCTTAATTCCCACACAAATTCATCATTCCATTCGCCCATAAATAGCCAGATATGTGTTGCTTTTGTAGTATGGGTAACCCCTCAAGAGTTTTGAGGAGGAATGCATTTTTTGCTCAACTGCAAATGCTCGTGGTGGTGGGGAGTACCGAACGGACCCATAGACATTATTATTATTATAGAAGTAATAACTATCTCCTTAAAAATTAGGGTTAATTACAGTTTGTCATCTTGAATTATGCTTTGGTATCACTTTGACACTCAATAGTCAATACGACTCAAATTCCAACCATATTAGACATCAATTTCGATCTAAACTTTCACCTAAATATTCATTTAGGAGTGTATTATGGATAAAAAAAGAAACCAAAACGTCGTGTGTTACAACCCTAAACCTGTTTAGTGGGTTAATGGGTGGTTAAGAGTTGGCTTTGCATGGGGAGTTGGTTTGCATAGTGTGTGCATGGGGAAGAGGAGGAGGCGAGCACTGTAGACGTATGGGGAGGGTGATGGCTGGGTGGGTAGGCGACTGTGGAGAGGAGATGGGTTGGGGTTTATAACGTTTTTTCTCTCTCTCTCTCTCTCTCTCTCTCTCTCTCTCATTTCATTCCCTTCTACCCTCATTCATTCCTTTCCTTCTTGCGAACCAGAGGGTGCTCGGGAGTTTCCAGTGGCGTGAGGCATGCGGAGGACGTGCGCGAGGAGGTCACCGGAGGCGACAAGCGCGAGCGGAGCTCCGGCGGTTGCGTTGTCTTCTTCGAGGTATGTCGACTCATTAGTGTGGTTTGCTTGCTCCCCAAGTGTGGGGGAGGTGTTGGTCGGCCAGGAGAGGTCGGAGACCTCTCCGGCGGCGAGTTTCTTCGTAAATCCTCGGCTGGCGCGAGGTTGAAGACGACCAACGGTCGACCGGATCCCTTCGGGCGGTCGACCGATGTTGTGTTTTTGCCCGACTTTAACCTTCACCGGTCGAACGATGCCTCGTGGCGGTCGACCGGTAGTGCATTTTGCTGGTGAGTTGGGAGTGTCTGTTGTGTTTCGGTCGACCGGTTCCTTGGGGACGTTCGACCGGAACTTAAGTGTACTGATTTATTATGTATGCTTGTTCGACCATTGTATGTTTGTGTTCGACCGTTTTATGACGTAGAATAATAGGTTGACCCTGTTAGTTTTCGGTCGACCGGGACCCCTGAGTCGGTCGACCGATAGATTTGAATTTAATGTTGACCAGACTCTGGATTTTGACCTCGTTCGGTCGACCGGTTTTAGACCTTTGTTCGACCGTTGGGGATTGTGTTTTGAGCGCAGCGGTAGACCGTGTTAGGCGTACGGTCGACCAATTCCTTTCTGGAACCGGTCGACCGAATCACCTCTTCCGGTCGACCGTTTGGGCCCAAAACAAAATTCCTGGTTTCCTTTTTGAATGCCAACTTTGTCCGCGGAAACTCGTGTCCTCGCCTTGTGCGTGAGCCGGGAGGTGACGGTGGGCGCGTTCCGCGTGCCTGCCCAGGGACCGCCGTGTGGAAAAGTGTGAGTGTTCGGGACGCGTCACCTCCATGTATGGACTGTGACTAAGATGTTGGATTGATTGGACTCATTGTAGTATAGCAGGCCTGAGGGATCGCGGATCCCAATGTTTGATGTTGTGCGGGCACGCAACTGGTGTTGGGTGAGGTGACTACCGACCTACGGGCTACGGAGGTCGCTGCCCTGCTTTTATAGCGGCGCGGTTGGTGTTTGTGGCTCGTGGAGCCTGATGACCTGGCAGACTTCGGTCTGGACCCGTCCGATGCTGTGCCGAACGTTTGTGATGGACCACCGATGTTGTGTCGTTGATGCCGCCGAGGTTGTGCCGGCGATGATGATTGTTGGGCTGAGGTTGTTCCGCCTATGTTGATTCCTCGACTGGGCACCTATCGAGATGATGTTGTTATACCTTCCGGGCGACGGCCCCGTTGGTCCTCGTGGCTCCGACCACAGAGATTTGCAGATCTGTATTCTATTGGCCCGCAGGCGTGACAGAGGCTCCCTGCCGAACCCTTGAGTAGTGTAGCTGCGTGTGGGGGATGCGATGTCGCGTGCTGTAAGACTGCATGTGCCTACAGTAGGTCTCCTCGGGAGACCCGATGTTGATTGTCGGACTGATGTCCTGTTTTACCCTTCGGGGGAACTGTTTTCCTTTCTGTTGATGTCATGACATGCTACTAGTATGATATGTTCATTTGTGTAATGCACACATATAGGTGAGTTGGCATACGGGGTTTCCTTCTGGAAACTCAGGCATTGTTGTTATATATTTTTCAGGACCACAGTAGATCCAGTTGGGTGGTAATCGGCGGGCGTGCGCATTTTGGAGTCGCATCCTCTACTCGGACCACTGAGGTCAACATGATTACGTTTTATCTTCTTTTGTTGTTCTGTTGTAATCATGTATCATTTTGACAAACTCTGTTGTAATTTGGTGCACCACTATTTGTTTATGAGAAGTAACAGTCCCGTCTTTGATTATTAGCCTTTATTGTTGTGATTATGAATTTTCAAAATTTTCGCTGTTTCGGGATGTTACATCGAGTGTGTGTTAACTAAGGAATTTTTGAAGTTCAAGAGGGAAATGTTACAAAATGAAAGTTTAATAGAGATAACAGTTAACTTTGAAAGTTCAGGAGTACAAAGTCATACTAATACATAATTTAAGAAGTCAAACTGTAATTAACCAGAAAATTAAGTTGCTTTCTAAGTTAAGACAGGAGTCACGGATGAGAGGAGAAGAAATATGATTTTGATCCTTCAATAATGATCATAATATATTGTTGGTCACTTGGTCAAAGTAATCTACCGTAGGGAATATTTTACTTGAAAGAGACGTCACTAGTTTCTATACGAATTATGTTCATCAAGTTTCCACATGAATTATATTTCAATAACAATTCACGTTGAAAGTCAGTGATGCTTTGATTGTTGGACGTACTACTCAAATGTCGTCGTTTCACTGACAATAATTCAAAATTTCGTGCACCAATGATGTGTAGGGCCAAGGGGGTGGTCTTAGAAATAAAAATCATCTTTTTAGTGTTTTAGTCCTCCTTGGCCCTAGGTGACAACTTGTGCAGTTGAATTTGGGGAACTAAAAGCTAGTAATTACTTATTTTTTCAGGTGCTGGCTGCAATAAGGCTAACAAAAGAATTTATTATTATTTGATAATAAAATGTACTCTTATCTCACGGACCCTGTTTTAAAACCACGACAACCCAAACATAGGATTGAGACATCCAGAATTCACTTCGTAATCTTAACTAGCTTAAGACAATTAATGAATCCTCCAACTGATTTTCTTCCTATTCGACCCACAGTGTTGACTAGCTCAAAACAATAAAGCTTTTAACTGAATTGCCCTTATTTTGTACAAAGAAGTAAATATTAAGAGAAGCAAAAAAAATAGCATTGAAAATTTTTTGTCCAAATTTTTACCCCTTAACTATTACCTATATATTACCTTCCCTAAGGCAGTTACGCGATGTGATTTACAGTTTACGACTCTCAACAATGATTTTATTAATTTGACTTTGCCTCTTTTTACACGAATGTAACATAATAGTGTTGTCTTATCTTCTTTCTATCTATCCATTTTTTATTTATTTTTTTCCCCAATCTGAAGGAGGATCGTTACCTGCTACGAGTGAGTTATTAATTCTTGGGTTTCATTTTGTAAAAACTTTAATAAGTGACTTATAAGCAAAGCGTGACTTGTGGTTAACTTATTTACCAAACAAGTTTTTAAAAACTCGAGCATACTTTTGTATTTGGTTTTTTCTCTTCGTAAGCCCCCTACCCTAAATTTCTTCATAATTACAATACAACTGGCAAACGAGTGGTGTTGCGGAAAAGACATAACAATGAAAGCAAATCCATAACAAGCAAGAAGACAGAACTTGTAAAATGAAAGTGAAACTTTTAAAAGTGGCTAGTTAAGACATAGGAGCGTGATTTTAAGTTGAGTGAGCTTTTAATGTATAAGCTTGGAACAAAAGTCATTACCAAACGAACCCTAATATTAAATATGTAATATTTTGTGCAAGATACCCCAATTTTTTTGGTGGTAGTCTAGCACACAATTTGCACAAGTTCGTTACAATGCTTAAAACATGGGGGTTTGCTACTGTACACCACGTAGATGATCTAATTGGCAATATACACCTGAGTTTTTGATATTGTCAGATATACACATGTAAGTTGGACATATTTTCTCATATGTACAACTACCGTTAGTGGACCTCATTCCGTCACCGTTTTCGTCCAACAACGTTAAACAATTTGTAAATTAAACATTGTAAACTCTAAATGTCATTAATATTAAAAACAAAAACATAAAAAACCAAATCTCTCTCTCCTCTCCTCCTCCCTCTCTTTCTCCTCCCAACCAACCCACCAACCAATTGTACAACAAACCCCTCTCTTCCTCCATCTCTCCTCTCCTCCTCCTCCCTCTCTTCATCCTCCTCCGACCCCACCTCGCTGACCCTCTCCTCCGCGACAACCTCCGACCAATTCACATTAATTGTCATGAACAAATGATGAGGTGAAAGTAAAGGAAATCTATAAACAAAACCAAGCTAATGAAGTTTCACATCATCATATATGGTTTGGTTTAAATGATTCATATCCAAGCAATATTAAAACTAACGATTACATTATTAAGCAAAGGGATTGACCCAATTTTAGTTTTAGCAGAACAAACACACAAGTCATTGATTCATTTGTTCTAAAACAAATGGAAAAGAAAAGAAAAAAATTTCATTTCATTTCATTTTGGCCTCCGCGTGAAGAGAACGTGTTTGTTAACTCTGGGGTCAAACTTGCGGAATTCGAGCTTCTTGGTGATCCTCCTCAGCTTCTTCCTCTTTACGTAGAAAAAGCTCGTTCCGACGGCAGAGACCAGTCGGACAAGGATCGATCCCCCATTCACCTTTGCCATCACCCTATATTTCTATCAATAGTCGTGTTTTTTTGTTAAAATTCTTAACAAGGGTGATGTTATAATCTTCCCATTCGAACAAATTCACTTCCAAATGAATGTCTCACACCCTTGCCGTGTTCAGATTGTACCCACCTTGTTCAGATGAACCCACCTGTGGACATGGGTGTTCTTTCAAAGGTGTTCCGGCTCGAAAAGGAGGTCGTCGCGGAGGAGAGGGTCAGTGAGGTGGGCGTCGGAGGAGGCGAAAGAGAGGGAGGAGGAAAGGAGAGAGGGAGGAAGAGAGGGGTTTGTCGTATAATTGGTTGGTGGGTTGGTTGGGAAGAGAAGGAAGAGAGAGATTTAATTTTTTATGTTTTCAATTTTTTCTTTCTGTTTTTAATATTAAGGGCATTTGGATTTTACGAGGTTTAATTGGCAAAAAATGTCTACCGTCGTTGGATGGAAATACTGACACAGTGGGACCCACTAACAACAAAAGTACATATGACCAAATATGTTCGACTTACAGACGCATATCCGATAAAACCAAAAATACAGTTGCATATTGCTAATTAGGTCACCTACGTGGTGTTCAATAAGGTCATCAATAACACGTTATTGAATTTCAATTGTATTAAGTGGACTTGGATGTTAGATTATACGTTAGTAAATAAAGATTTATGGTTGATTTTTGATTTGTTGGTACTTTAAGATTTAGGATTTGATTTATTATTTGTTAGTAATTTAAGATTTTGGATTTTATTTAGGATTTGTTAGTACCTTCGAATTTAGGAATTGATTTTGGATTTAGGATTGGATTTAGTGTGAGAAAATTGGTAATTTTTTAAGTAAACGGAGGGACTGGTATTACTTGGGGAGTTGAACTATGTTTTCGGAGTTATGGTACAAGCTTTTGTCTTTTTCGTGGGTTTTTTAACGAAGTAGGTTAATGTGGGAGGTTTGGTAACTTTTAGTTTGTTGTGGGGATTGGTAATTTCTTAACTTTGATGATTCAAGTAGGTTGAAGCTTTGTTGAGTATATGGGCATTGGGTATCATGTGTTGTGTATAACGATAATGCAGTTGGAATTGGAAATGAGATTTTTACGGATTTGGGATGAATTGTAAGTTTAAAGAAAATTAGTATTTTGAGGCTTTAGGATTTGAATATGTTGGTTCATTTTCTAGAACTAAATAATGTATTGTGTCTCTTTACGCAATGAAGAAGGGATATGTCCTGTACGAAAATTTTGTGTCTCTTAATAATGACATGTTCCTATCCGAAGTCAAATGTCCTGTCATGGGACATTTGACTTTAAATTGTCCCTGAAACGTCACTCGCAGGCCTCACACATCCTGGCGTAGGACTGACTCATCTCGAACAAGTGTCCATGTATCAGGCCCCTTTGAGTCCTGAAGGGACACTTGCGTCCTAGGCAACATAAGGACGACTCTACCCCCTGTAGGGTCGAGTCGGTCCCGTTTGGGACGTACGTGTCACGATCAAGATGCAAGTGTGGCTTGCTCGGGACAAAATTGTCTCCCTTGCGGGATTGGTCTGTGCCGTACTGGACAAAATGTGCCAACTTATTTAGAAAAATAAGCCAGTACTGAGACTCACCAGTCCCAGGCTGGGCTAGGTCATTCGACCGAACGAGCTGCGTCATTTTCATCAAACAAGTTGTGTCGTTCTACCAAATGACGTGGTTTGTTTTCACCAAACGAGTTGTGTCCTTTTCGCCAAACAAGCTAGTCGTTCAACAAAACAAGTTGGGTTGTTTCCACAAAACGAGCTTGGTCGTTTTCTCAAACGAGTTGCAACTTAATAAAAACTTGGTTCGTTTTAAAATATATATTAATATATGTACCGATTTATGATACCTTATTATATTCAAATTCAATCAAGACATTGAGACGGAGGACGTTTTCTACAACTAAATAAGTTAGGTCATTTTCTTCAACTAAATAAGTTGAGTCGTTTATTAATATTTAATATACTCGGTCGTTTTCTTGAGCTGAATAAGGTGGGTTATTTTTAGTACTAAATAACCTAGGTTGTTTTCTTGAGCTGAATAAGTTGGGTCGTTTCTTCAACTGAATAAGTTGGGCCATTTTCTAGAGCTAGATAAGTTGGGTCGTTTTCTCATGGTAAATAAGTTGGGTCGTTTTCTTCAGATAAATAAGTTGGGTCGTTTCTTGAAACCGTCCTGGAAGAGCAGAGACCGTCCCGGGCAGGGATGGAAAGTCTGGATTGTCAGCACATGCCACTTGTTTTATTCATAACATCCAAATACGGAATTTGATAATTGCAGATCCATTGGAAAAACAATTGAAAGGATCACATACTCATTTCTATTACGACTTTCCAAATTCCGATGCTACGAGGGTAAAAAAAGGTCAAGACATATTTATCAATAATTTGTGGAAATTGTACAATCAATAGATCATCAATAATTTGTGCATAACTCTCTCCTCTGATACCTAAACAAGGTGATTCAAGACTCATTACAAAGAAAGTTTCGAGACGCAAATCTTTTATATTTAACATATTTCCAAATTAGGAAGCTAATGGGTTCATAAAGGTCGTGGAAGAGTGTTGATTTAAGAGTACAGAAACGAGCTAGGTTTTTCCCCACTAAACGAGTTGGGTCATTTTTTCCACCAAACGAGTAGGATCATTTTCCCCAAGCAAGTTTTCCCATACACGACGCACCAACGAGCTGGTCGTTTTTACCAAACGAGCTGGGTCGTTCAGTCGAACGACTGTTGCAACTTAATTACCAAACGAAGCAAATGGGTTGACCCTTAAACATGTAAGTGTAAAAATGTACCCCCAGAAGTGGTGGAATACACTGCAAGTGATGAAATACCAGTGTTTAAAAAGGACCGACCATAAGTATAAAAAGGACGAAAACAATGTTTAAAAAGGTAACACGTCTATGACGTCCACGTCCACCTATAAGGGTTATTTGAAAAAATAACAATTCAAGATATTTACCTTTTTTAATAATACTAGCCTAAATAGGTAATTATAAGCAATAATTGATGGGAAAAGATTGGCCCTGAAGCTTACTAGCCTAAGCTAAGTAGGGCATTCAAGTTGGATGGAGAGGGAAGAGCGGAGAAAAGTGATGCTTGACGATATGGGAGGGAGTTTGTCTTTCGTCTTGATAAACTAATTAAACACCTTTGTCAAGGCAGCCTCCATTTAGATTAAGCTCCTGCATTTTTAAGAGTACATGTTTTTACTCTCAGAGATGGGAGTAAGCTTTTTCTCAAATAAAGTATGACATCAAGGAAACTCCATCCTATATTGTTAATAGTGCATCCATCACTTCAAAAGTTGCTCTGAGGAACATAAAACTTTTGTTTAGTGTGAACTCCATTAGATCGTCAACATGCTCATACTTCATTTCGTTTTTTGTGAATCAAATTTGTCACTTGCCTCTGCAAACCGAAGGAATTGCGCAATACAACTACAAACAAGTTGCATTCGTGAGCAGAAATTGTTCAACAAATGACAATAACTGAAGTTGTCACAGAAAGCATTTTGCTACAGTAAGTAGTCAATAGTATGAGAATGCAAGACCTATTAGGTTACAAACACCAAAACAATGCCCTTTTCTTCCTGTGCTTCACATCAAAATTATGCAAGTTACAAACAACAACATATCTTCCCAGGCACAGAACTAAAGTCTTGAAGAAGAAGCTCAACAAGTATAATCCTCAAGAAGACGCTTTAAGCTTCTTCTTGTAGTCTTGGAAGTCCCCTGGGAATGGTGTCACCTTGCCCTCCGACACTGCCCAAAGCTCACCAACGCTTCCTGAAATAAGATGTTCATCATGGCTGACCTGCAAAACGCAATATATGTGACTTTGGGAGGAATATTTCAAGTGCTTAATTTGCTAATTGATAGCTAATGTTTAACAACGAACACCTCGATTAGTATGGAAAGTCTTGATTCACGTGCATGACGCGGATTTTAGATTGAAAAGTCAGTTGACAAAAATCTTCAACATGGGCATTACAACAACCTAAACTTGTTATTTGTTAGTGAGAAGAATTAACTAGTACAATTCAACATGCATGGGTACCTTTGTGTTAAGTCTTTCCCAGCTTTTTACTTAAGTAATGAACGAACCCATTGTAGTTTTTGTTAACCAAAAAAACATGATAATAGAGGCCAATAATAGCATGACGAATTACCGAATGTTCTTTGGTGTCAAATTCAGGCACGTAAATGCTAAAGAAATGTTTTCGCGATTCACAAAAGAGCAAGCTAATTAACAAACGAAAAGGTAAGAAAATCCAATATTCGTGGGCTGCATCTGGGAAGATACATGTAAGGATATCTTCGACGTCCGAGTCCAAGTGGATAGAGGATGACAAGTAGTCAAGAAGGTGATGTTGCCATGTTTGTCGTTAGATAAAGATGATTGTCTATATAACATCCATCCATCTTGAAACTGAAATCACAATAACTGAAGTTATGGCTAAGTTCATGATTACGTTTGTGGTTGCATTGATTATGCTTAGCCTCGGCAGCACTTCCATGGCGCAGAGATGTGGAAGGCAGGCTCCTGGTCAGACGTGTGTCGGTGGCTGCTGCAGCTTCTGGGGGTGGTGCGGTAACAGTCGTCCGTACTGCTGTAATGGTTGCCAGTCTCAATGCAATACCTTCTTTTGCCGCAGCGGAGCATCTGCTTTCGTCCACTCCAACCTCACCGATGCTTCACCCTAACCGCCACAAACATGTTACATACGGACTTATGCATGCTAGTAAATAAGGGTCCCTAAAATGTGTAGTTCGATCTGCCCGTCGTGCTGAAATCTTTGTGCGCTTCTTGTTTGTTGTGTCCCGCCCGCGTCATAAATAAATTGTGATGTTGTCCACTAAATACTTTATTCTGAGAACTCACAAGACTATTAGCCATAAATAAACTTTTCTAAACAGAATAGACTACTGATCAGATGGATTTTTTTCTTGTTTATTGACGAGGCCTGACAAGAATTTGTGGCAGGGCTCTTAAAATTATATAACTTATAATACATCTTGAATTATTATGTCCGAAATAAATTTTGCTTTCGAATAAATTAAGTAACAACACAACGTATTATAACCGTCCTTCTTAGTTGTTAATTGTAACTTTGGAATCGAATTTTCCAAATATAGATAATCAGGAAAAAAAATTGACATTTTCAAATGTAGAATTAGGTAATATATATCTTTAAGTTATTTCTAACTGTGCGACTTCAAAAGTGTATTGCTTTTTCGGGTTTGCCATTAATGTTTTTCAAGATTTTCCACTAAGTGCGTTAAGTTTTCACTAATTATGGTTACCATATTAATATTCAAATGTAAAATTTGCATTTCCCTTTAAGTAATCTAATAAATAAACACTCACTTCTTTTCTCTCCCTTCTCTCTACTTTTATCTTTTTCTTCTTACTATTTCCCCTTTCTCTTAAATCCAAACCCAAACCTAAATCTCAAACCCAAAACCAAATGCAGCACATCCGCCACCACCACAACCACCTCCACCACTTTTCTCTCACCAAATCCTCCCTCCCTCCTCCTCCTCCTCCTCCCGACCCCACCACCAACCCTTCTCATCAACACCATCCTCTCTTTCTTTCTTTTTGGACAATCGGTAGGATAATATTAACTTTAAAAACAACGTATAGAGGGATTAATGTTAGTTATTGAGTACTTAGAGAAAAAAATTACAAAATTTATATTTAAATATTAATATAATTAACACCATAATAATATGCACTACGTAATAATATGCTGGCATGCTGCCCTTTTGTGTCTATCGATGTTTCGTTTTTTTTCTTGTAATTGTCCTAAGTCATGAGAATGATAACATAAATAAATTGTGAGTTGCGATTTATTTTATATGTTTCCCGGAACAAGATCATTCAAGGTGGACGAGGTATATTTGGTTGAAGATGTCACAAGTTCAACTCCTGAATTGACAATTTAGCGAGGAACGCAAAAATTGTAACTCCAATTGTTTAATGACTAGTTGAGTGAGGAGGGGTTGCAGGTTCAATTTTCACCTTGTAACAATCTTTATTTGGTGAGATACGGCTACACGGCTTACCTTAATAATAAAAATTAACCCTAACAACTATTTATAAATAGACAATTTAGCTAGGAAGCTAGTAGCACAAATTGATTCCATAGCAACATTTCATACATATACGTGTATAACTGCATATCCATTTTCTGATATAAGTAATCAAATGATGACATGCGAAAATAACCCGATTGTGCTTGCCTTGATATTTGTGAAGAATGGCTGCATATTGGTAAAATTTAAAATTCTTCAAAGTGATAACAAGGTTCATGTCCTCTCTCACGTACCCATGAGTTACCTTCTGGGTTGAGTTCTCACATAAAAACTTGTTGATGGGCACCTACCTCAAGCTAGGGAGTTCTCTTTCTCCAAGTCTCCCAGCCACGCGTGTTGCTTCATGACAGTTAAGCCTACATGTGCGTCCATAGACGTCGGTACAAGATAATATGCTCAAGAATGGCTAAAATTGTATAATAATAACAAACATTTCATAACAAAAATATCTCAACAAATAGGATGCCATTGTTTTGGTTATGGTAATGAGATTCATCCATATACATCAGAAGATTGTTTTCTGAAAAATAAAAATTAACATGGATTATTTTTAACAACTAACTGATGATGTTCTTCCTAAAATAACAGTCTTTGAAGATAATCAACAATTATAAACTAACTAACCAAGCTACAAAGGACTAAATTAATCACAACAAATTATTTTTACAAATTACGTGGATTATCAAAATAAGAAAAATAATGATGAAACGGTAATATTACTAAAAATAGTGATAAAAAATAAAATATAACATTTTACTATAATAAACATATAAAAGTAGAAGAAAACTGAATCAATTACAGAAAGTAATTAAACCACTCTATGATATATAAATTCTAAGTGGTCAACAACTGTTCTGAACAAAATTAGACGGTCCTAATTTGTAACGTACCCGAAAACAGCGGAAATTTAAACAATAATAAAGACCGTCAACGGTCAACACATGGCACGTCACTGAAAAACAAACCAACATATATATATAAAATATATAAGATACAGACCCACGTGGAAGTCAAAGTATACATAAGAGTCAACTGTGATTACAACAAAAATGAATGTACATGTAATCACTACCTCAACAAAAGAAGTATAAAAGAGGACACAGGATCTGATCCCGGGGGCACCGTCCTCAGTCACCACCTCAAACTCTAACCCTGCTCGCTACCTGAAATGCAAACAAACAACATGCCTGAGTTCCCTGCAGGAACCCCGTATACCAAACCTCCTAAAATACGAAAAGGAAAATTAAAGACAATGCAATGCAATACACATGATCATCCGCCTCGGGCCCACAATAATGCCCTCACCGCCTCCGCGGCACTGAACCACTCCTGCCACTAGGGTCAAGTCAGTCCACCGCTGCCTCACAAGGGTCAGTCGACACCACTGCTCCCCAAAAAGTGCAGGAAGGAACCCCTGGTACACGCCGCACCCAAAGAGCGAGTCAGCCCGCCGAATACACAACTCGGGTCAGACGACAACCACTGCTCCCCCAAGAGTCGCCTAGCGCGCACCCTGCCGGAACATCCTCGGCCTACCGCTAAACCCTCGCAAACTGCCCAAGGTTTACGGTACACATCCCTCACACCCCGCTCGGTAAGAGAGGAAAAAGTACAACAATAACACGCCTTCGTCGAAGGTGAAATCCGTACCTCTCAAAGCCGGTAATCAACCGTCGCCTCGGAGCCGGTAGTCGACCTATACTCAACGGACCGCGTGTGGATAAATCCACCAACCTGCGGCAGATCGGTCGACCGCTAAAAGCACACCGGTCGACCGGTCCCCCACACAGTACACAGTACTGTAAAAACAAGTCTACCGGTCGAACCACGCCAACCGAATTACCGACCAATCGGTCGAACAAAAGTCATCTAGCAGTCGACCGTTTGGATGGTCTACGCTATACAATTTTATATAATATATATATCCGACCGGTCGAACCAAGGGGCCGTTCAACCGATAACAGGACTTTCCGCATTTTGCCTAAGTGATATTCGGTCGACCGGAACTGCTATACAGTTCCACCGAATCAACACAGGCACTCTACCGCTTAAATAAAATGCTCAGTCGGTCGACCGAAAGTTAAAGAGCGGTCGACCGTTTTGATGGTCAAAGCTCCCAACCGACTAAGCATCGAATGGATCAGTCGAACAAGGTTAAGGACGTTCGACCGTTTGATAAGTCAAAATCCCCAACCGACCCATTCTCATTGTTATTCGGTCGACCGGCTAAGTGGTCCCGTTCGACCGATAACAGCATAACCCCTTTTTCCCGCATGAATTTGGCATAACGGTCGACCGTCCATAGACATCGTTCGACCGTTCGCGGGTAAACATCAATATAATAATAGGATCGGTCGACTGCCCACAGGCACCGGTCGACCGATCGTCGTCTTCAACCTCTGAATTGGTTGAATTCCGACGGGGAATTCGACACCAACGTCGATCCCCAACACTCACAAGGCATAAGTGAGTTATATTGAAGATTTGGCATACCTTTTTGGCGGTTGTGGAAGCCTCCCAAGCTTTGGCAACCTCTTCTCTTCTTTTTCCCTTCTTCTTCTCCTCTTCTTCTTCTTTACTTCTTCTCTCCTCCTTCTTCTTCTCCGAATTCACTCTTCTCACGCTCTGGATAATCCAACAATGAAGCAAAACGTTTTCAATTAATCCTCACCCTCCTATTTATAGAAGAAATCCAATCTTATCTCCCACTCCACCTCCAAAGCCTCCAACCAAAACTATCCACCTCAATCTCCACATGTCTAACACCTCCACCTCTTCATGCATGTATTAATTAGGGTTAATTAGGTTTAGTTTAATTTAATTAGGGTGCTTAGATTAGGTTATTACATAATTAGTACATACAACCTTGTTTTACCCGATGTTTGTTGATAAACTTGCACAGTTGTGCTCAACAACCTTGTTAAATATAGAATGACACCCTTCCAATTGTACCAAGAATTTCCCCTCTGTAAAAATTTGAAACGTCTCCTCCAAATTAACAAGTTACATTAATTCTAACAACTCCAAATCCATAGACACAAAAACTTGTTCAATGGAGTATGACATTCCAGGGGAAAATGTGACTTGCTTCCTCCAACTCCCCAACACTTGCAACGGCATTTGGCTCGACGGCAACCCTTTCGAGTCGTCGTCTCCGGTTTTCCTGTTCCAAATGGCTTTCATCTCCTCCATAACGTTTCTTGTCCAAAGTCTTCTTGGAAAAACGTTCGGCCTGACTACTACCTTTTCACAAATTCTGGTAAATGTCTATGAGATGGAGAGAGAAAAACTATCATTAATCGTGTATGCGAAGTTAATTAGTTTCTGACGTTGTGTGGTTTAGACAGGAATGGTGTTGGAACGTCTCCTCCAAATTAACAAGTTACATTAATGGGAAGCCGAGTCCAGCTGAACGCAGAGGGAGTGGTGGGTCGACATTGCCTATGTTTTCGTCATCGGAATAAAGACCGACGTTATAACCACCTGGAGGTCCAGCAAACAATCTTCCTCCATCGATGTTGTTGGCGACCAAACCCCAATGATGGTTGTGTTCATCATGAAATGATCCTCTCCGACCGCCTCCCTATGTCTCAATTCCTCCCAAGACAAATCCCAACTTGTGTATAGCATCAGCATTATCTGGTCCACCTCCAGCTTCACAAAGTCAAATGCACTTATGTTGAGGACTTCAAGCATATCTTTGGGCGTCTTAGACATCATAGCTAAGTATAAATTTACTTCAATTTTGGATTTAGAAGTATGTTATCTCCTATTGAAGCTTGTTTCATAAGATTTAGTGATTCTCTGTGAAATTTTAATACACTAGCTCTATGCAAAATTCATATAAAACAAACGTCTAGCACTTGATCTCAGTTTATACATCAATTCAAATTTATATATAATGCTGGTATGATACTCCATATGTGATCGAATATCTGTTCATTGTCACACATTTTTACTGTTTACATACGAGTTTAAACTTAATGCGAGTAAGAATACAGGACACGGTTAACAAAAAAATTAATCAAAGTATGTGATCCAGGTATTAGTAGCTTGACTTCAAACCCCACATCTCACGTCCGTCCACCAGACCACACTTTTCCCTCCAAAACACCACCATTTAACTGTGTTTCTGTTTATTAATTTGAGACAATAATTATTAATAAATAAATTGTGTTTCTGTTTATTAATTCAATTGTGATGTTATACTAACTTCAAATTAAAAAAACAAACGAAAAATCAAAATTCGACTCGAACCAGAAAAACCTGACCCAATCTCCCCAGATCCGGCACGGCCTAGGTAGCTGTGTCGTGCCAGGCCTGGGGGCGGTCACCATGCCGTGTCAACACGGCTCGGCAAAGCCGGCCAACACGACACTGAGTCCCAGGTCTCTGAAAGTAAAGAACTCCACCCTATATGGTTCTAAAAATGGGGCTTTTACAAATGCAAATTTCGGTCTCGGTGTTCAAAAACAAATTCGGGTTATTTAAATATAAATTTTACGTTGTTTTTATTTTTGACAAACTAATCATGATCCAATACTTGAGGTTAGGGTTGTTCTCCTTCATGTAAATAAGCCGAATATCTTCACGACTGTAGTTAAGGTTCACCTATCTTAACCATTAGATCTTAAACATCAGTAAGAGAAGAAATAACACTAACATAATCCGGAAGAATATTGGAAGATGTGCCATCTGGTGGATAATCTCATTCATCTGCAGTTGATGTGTGTGCTTAATTAAATTAAATCTTGAAGATCAAAGTTTTTGGATGTAGCCAGTATATGAAAACCACTCTATGATATATAAGTTCTAAGTGCGTCACTTGAATTAGAATAATTTGGTCAAGTATTGGCACTATGGATGAATTTGTGTAGATGTGACAAAATAATAGTTGGCCATCAATCTCAGTTGATGTGATAACAATACAAGTGGCAAACTAGATTACAATCAAGAGGAAAAGTAATGGACTTGAAGTCCATAACTTTGGCCTGTGGGTACCTTTGTTTTTGGTTTTTGACTTGGGTTAATTATAAAAATATTATAATTATCAATAACGATCACTTTACACCTATTTATTTATATGTCATCGAAAAACCAATATTATGTATTAAGTACCATTAAATTTTCAGACGTGTCACTATAGGGTTTGATTACTTTTCCACACCTACTCTAGATCTCTGTTTTAAAAACCAGACCGAACCGACGGTCGGACTGGGTTGGACCGTGAACCGGTAGCAAACCGGTCGGTTCAGTCAAAAAACCGGTTTCTCTCTTGAACCGGAACGAACCGAAGAAAACCGATAAAACCGATCGAACCGATCGGTTTTTTCGGTTTGGTCGAACCGAAAAAACCGATTTTTTCAATTTAAACAAAATTTGGTTTTTATTGTTTTATTTTTTGTTCAATTTTGACCTAAATTCTAAGATTTTTACTTTTTACTACTCCTTCCCCAACCCCTCACCACACCTCCACCCTCGCGATCTCCACCGGTCCACCCCTCATCGCACCGCCACCGCTCGCGATCTCCACCAACGCCGGCAGACCGACGGATCTCTAGGACAGTCTACTACGCCTACTGCTTTAGATGTTGAAGTAAATGTTTGTTCATTTGTTAGAAGAAAGACTAATATTACTTAGTTACATGTTTGTTCATTTTTTTTACTGATTTTAATTAAGTTATTTTACAAATGAATAATTTTTGTTGAATTGTTCATAGTTTAGGTACTAGGTTATTACTTATTATGTTAAAAAATAATAGGAAAAATCGGTTCAATCAGTCGGACCGTCAGTTGGACCGCCGCTACGGAGTCGGTTCGGTTCAACCATCGGTTCACAAAATGCTGATGTCATGCTGACGTCATCATCGGTTGGTCCACCTCCAGCTTCACAAAGTCAAATGCACTTATGTTGAGGACTTCAAGCGTATCTTTGGGCGCCTTAGACATCATAGCTAAGTATAAATTTACTTCAATTTTGGATTTAGAAGTATGTTATCTCCTATTGAAGCTTGTTTCATAAGATTTAGTGATTCTCTGTGAAATTTTAATACACTAGCTCTATGCAAAATTCATATAAAACAAACGTCTAGCACTTGATCTCAGTTTATACATCAATTCAAATTTATATATAATGCTGGTATGATACTCCATATGTGATCGAATATCTGTTCATTGTCACACATTTTTACTGTTTACATACGAGTTTAAACTTAATGCGAGTAAGAATACAGGACACGGTTAACAAAAAAATTAATCAAAGTATGTGATCCAGGTATTAGTAGCTTGACTTCAAACCCCACATCTCACGTCCGTCCACCAGACCACACTTTTCCCTCCAAAACACCACCATTTAACTGTGTTTCTGTTTATTAATTTGAGACAATAATTATTAATAAATAAATTGTGTTTCTGTTTATTAATTCAATTGTGATGTTATACTAACTTCAAATTAAAAAAACAAACGAAAAATCAAAATTCGACTCGAACCAGAAAAACCTGACCCAATCCCCCCAGATCCGGCCCGGCCTAGGTAGCTGTGTCGTGCCAGGCGTGGGGGCGGTCACCATGCCGTGTCAACACGGCTCGGCAAAGCCGGCCAACACGACACTGAGTCCCAGGTCTCTGAAAGTAAAGAACTCCAACACATTTTTACTGTTTACATACGAGTTTAAACTTAATGCGAGTCAGAATACAGGACAAACTTAACAAAAAATTTAATCAAAGTATGTGATCCAGGTATTAGTAGCTTGACTTCAAACCCCACACGTCACGTTAGGGGTGAGCGAAATTCGGTCCGGTCCGGGCACCCGGACCGAACCGAATTTTTCGATCCGGACCGAACCGGACCGAATTTTTTCGGTCCGGTCTTCGGTCCACAAAATTTTGGAAATTCGGTCTTCGGTCCGGACCGGACCGAAAATTTAAGGGGAAAATTCGGGTTTTGGACCGACCCGGACCGGACCGGACCGAACCGAACCTATTCGGTCCGGTCTTCGGTCCGGACTTCCCGAAAATTCGGGTTTCGGTCCGGTCCGGTTCGGTCCAGTTCGGTCCGATCCTGGACCGAAGCTCACCCCTAAGTCACGTCCCTCCACTAGACCACACTTTTCCCTCCAAAACACCACCATTTAACTCTCACCACTCCACGTACGCCACCTCACCCTCTCACCACCTCCACTGCATATTCTCGACTCCACGTACATCCTTCTATTTAAGGAGTAAATTTTTCATAATACTCCTTCGATTTTTTTCATTATTCCTTAGGTTTAACTAGCCTATATTTATTTTTTCATATCTAACAAATTATGTATTTATATTGTTTTTTGATTTGAGTCCATAATTATTAATAAATAAATTGTGTTTGTGTTTATTAATTCAATTGTGATGTTATACTAACTTCAAATTAAAAAAAAATAACCGAAAAATCAAAATTCGACTCGAACCGGAAAAACCTGACCCAATGCCCCCAGATCTGGCCCGGCCTAGGTAGCTGTGTCGTGCCAGGCCTAGGGACGGTCACCATGCCGTGTCAACACGGCACGCCAAAGCCAACCAACACGACACTGAGTCCCAGGTCTCTGAAAGTAAAGAAATCCACCCTATATGCTTCTAAAAATGGGGCTTTTACAAATGCAAATTTCGGTCTCGATGTTCTAAAACAAATTCGTGTTATTTAAATAGAAATTTTACGTTGTTTTTATTTTTGACAAACTAATCATGATCCAATACTTGAGGTTAGGGTTGTTCTCCTTCATGTAAACAAGCAGAATATCTTCACGACTGTAGTTAAGGTTCACCTATATATCTGAACCATTAGACCTTAAACATTAGTAATAGAGGCAATAACACTAACATAATCCGGAAGAATATTGGAAGATGTGCCATCTGGTGGATAATCTCATTCATCTGTAGATGATGCGTGTGCTTAATTAAATTAAATCTTGAAGATCAAAGTTTTTGGATGTAGCCATTATATGAAAACCACTCTACGATATATAAATTCTAAGTGCGTCACTTGAATTAGAATAATTTGGTCAAGTATTGGCACTATGGACGAATTTGTGTAGATGTGACAAAATAATAGTTGGCCATCAACCTCAGTTGATGTGATAACAATACAAGTGGCAAACTAGATTACAATCAAGAGGAAAAGTAATGGACTCGAAGTCCATAACACCCAGGATCCCTTCGGCTGTGGGTACCTTTGTTTTTGGTTTTTGACTTGGGTTAATCATAAAAATATTATAATTTTCAATAACTATCACTCTACGCCTATTTATTTATATGTCATTGAAAAACCAATATTATGTATCAAATACCATTAAATTTTCAGACGTGTCACTCTTACATTTGTTTATTTTCCACACCTACTCTAGATGCAACTACTATGATATAATTGCAAAAACATCCAAACGTCAAAAGCTGACCTCAACAAATAGTCAGATATGTGTTGCTTTTGTAGTATGGGTAACCCCTCAAGCGTTTTGAGGAGGAATGCAATTTTTGCCCAACTGCAAATGCTCGTGGACGTAAGGAGTATCAAACGGACCAATATACATTACTATAGAAGTAATAACTAGCTCCTTAAGCATTACGTTGTTTCTAAGTTAAGACAGAAGTCACGGATGAGATCGAGGATAATAGATATGATTTTGATCCTTCAATAATGATCATAATAATTGTTATCATTAACACTTTTCTGACCTGGTTGGTCAAAGTAATCTACGAAGGAATATTTTACTTGAAAGAGACGTCACTAGTTTCTATACGAATTATTTTCATCAAGTTTCCACATGATTTATATTTCAATAACAATTCACGTTGAAAATTAGTGACGCTTTGATTGTTGGACGTACTACTCAAATGTCGTCATTTCACTACAATTATTCCAAATTTCGTGCACCAATGATGCGTAGGTGGATGGTCTTAGAAATAAAAGTCATCTTGTTAGTGTTTTAGTCCTCCTTCGGTGACAACTTGTGAAGTTGAGCTTGGGGAATCTCAGGGGAACCAAACGCTAATAATTACTTGTTTTTTGATGTGTTGGTTGCAATAAGGCTAACAAAAGAATTTTTTTATTATTTAATAAAAAAATGTACTCTTATCTCACAGACCCCTGGCCCCCTGTTTTAAAACCACAACAACCCAACACATAGAATTGAGACATCCAGAATTCAATTCATAATCTAATCAACTAGTTCAAGACAATTAATGAATGGCGGCTGTCAAGTAGTGAGGAAGGTGATGTTGCCGCATGTTTGTCGATAGATAGAGATAACTGATTGTCTATATAACATCCATCCATCCATCTATGATCTATCCATCTTGAAACTGAAATCACAATAACTGAAGTTATGGCTAAGTTTATGATTACGTTTGTGGTTGCATTGATTATGCTTAGCCTCGGTAGCACTACCATGGCGCAGAGATGTGGAAGGCAGGCTCCTGGTCAGACGTGTGTCGGTGGCTGCTGCAGCTTCTGGGGGTGGTGCGGTAACAGTCGTCCGTACTGCTGTAATGGTTGCCAGTCTCAATGCAATACCTTCTTTTGCCGCAGCGGAGCATCTGCTTTCGTCCACTCCAACCTCACCGATGCTTCACCCTAACCGCCACAAACATGTTACATACGGACTTATGCATGCTAGTAAATAAGGGCCCCTAAAATATGTGTAGTTCGTGCTGAAATCTCTATGCGCTTCTTGTTTGTTCTGTCCCGCCCACGTCATAAATAAATTGTGATATTTTCCATTAAATACTTTATTCTGAGAATTCACAAGATTATTAGCCATAAATAAATTGCTCTAAACAGAATAGACTACCGATCAGATGGATATTTTTCCTTGTTTATTGATGAGGCCCGACAAGAATTTGTTGTAGGGCTCTCAAAAATATATAACTTATAATACATCTCGAATTATATTGCCCGAAATAATTTGTGCTTTCGAATAAAGTAATTAAACAACATATTATATCCATCCTTTTCAGTTGTTAATTGTAACTTTGGAATTGAATTTTCCAAATACAGATAATCAGAAAAAATTGACATTTTCAAATGTAGAATTAGGTAATATATATTTAAGTTGTTCAAAAATTCGTCTAATATGTTCAGATACCGCAACATAGGCTAATAAACAATAAGCAAATCTCAAATTTATAATCCTCTTTTCCAATCACAATTCACAAAGATGAAACTTTGGTGAAATTTCAAACCTAGACATGTTTGACGAAAATTGATACAAAACCTAACATAGTCTTGACATGTACTTAGTAAGACGTAATTTGATGGAAGATATATATCTAAACACATCCATTGCATCCCAATTAAGACCCCCCAAAAAATAGAGAAACAAAAAGATTGTAAATCTCCTGAGTGAACTACTCTTGTATTCGATTGTAGAAGTTTTGAACTTTGTACCAAAATTGTTAAAAGTCACGAAATTCCCACGACCATCAAACCAAAATTAATTGCATCAATAAATCATTTTAAAATCGAACACTCTAAAACCCAAAGCTGAGATCAATACATGCCCAAACAATACATCATTAAGTTTCTCCCACTTGGTGACATCTAACTAACGAACCGATTAAATTAATGAAGTCCGTCTTCTAAACTAGAACGGATATATATTATTTGTAGTTTATCTGAACAAAAAAACATATTAAATATATAGACCGGTAATATCATGACAAACTAATAAATGATCTTTGAGGCTGATTTCTGGGACAGAAGTTGTAAAGTTCACGGTCTAATGCATAATTCTGAATTTGTCATTGTTCTACGGTTATTTCTAACCGTGTCACTCCAAAAGCAATATGCATTCATGAGGAGTTTCTCATGCCACCAGCCTATAGTGGCCAAATTAAGTACGAAAGCTGAATTTAGAGGAGTTTCTCATGCCCGAACTAATTTGGCTTCAAAATTTAATATAAGGAAATTGGGGTTTCCAAAAACAACACCTATTCTATGGTGTGACAATCTCAGTACAACCTACCTGGCCTCTAATCAAATTCTACATGCTCGCACCAAACATGCCGAAATTGATTTCTATTTCGTCCAATAACGAGTCCTGACAAAACAACTCGACATATGATTTATATCCACACGAGAACAACTGGCCAACCTACTCACAAAACTACTTTCTGCTCGCCGATTTAATTACTTTCGCTCGAAGCTCAACTTGGGATTTCTCTTGTTCGCTTGTGGAGGGATGCTAGACCACAACAAATATAAGGCCCACTCCTTCATATTTGTATTTATATGTAACCTTGATTACAACTATTACAAACTTATACACCAAGTAATGTAATTAAAGAAATGTAGTCTCGTATTGTACTATCACATATTGTACTTCATACTTCACACTATAAATCAAATTCTCAACCTCATCTGTAAATCAAGTGAGGAAGAACTTATTTGTCATTTCAATTATTTCTTGTGTTAGAATCTTACAAAGATGATCAACAATTATAAACTAACTAACAAAGCTACAAAAGACTAAATTAATCAGTACAAATTATTTATAAAAATTACGTGGATTATGAAAATAATGAAAATAATGATGAAACGGTAATATTACTAAAAATAGTGATAAAAAATAAAATATAACATTTTACTATAATAAACATATAAAAGTAAAAGAAAAATGAATCAATCACGGAAAGTAAATTGAGACAAGTTCTTTCTGGAAAATTTTACAATACTTCGATTTTGAATTTATACTATTTAGAAATTGTAGCATGACATTTCCTTCTCTTTTCTTTCTTAAAAAAGACATTTCCTCTCTTTTCTTGATATAAAAAAAATACTATTTTAGTGATCTCAACTCAGTATAACTTGCACAGTTGTGCTCAACAACCTTGTTAAATATAGAATGACACCCTTCCAATTGTACCAAGAATTTCTCCTCTGTAAAAATTTGAAATGTCTCCTCCAAATTAACAAGTTACATTAATCCTAACACCTTCAAATCCATAGACACAAAAACTTGTTCAATGGAATATGACATTCCAGGGGAAAATGTGACTTGCTTCCCCCAACTCCCCAACTTGCAACGGCATTTGGCTCGACGGCAACCCTTTCGAGTCGTGGTCTCCGGTTTTCCTGTTCCAAATGACTTTCATCTCCTCCATAACGTTTCTTGTCCAAAGTCTTCTTGGAAAAACGTTCGGCCTGACTACTATGTTTTCACAAATTCTGGTAAATGTCTATGAGATGGAGAGAGAAAAACTATCATTAATCGTGTATGCGAACTTAATTAGTTTCTGACGTTGTGCGGTTTAGACAGGAATGGTGTTGGAACGGACAGTGTTGGGTAGAATAAAGTGGTACACAAAAACATTTTTCCCAGTCGGAAGCCGAGTCCAGCTGAACGCAGTGGGAATGGTGGACCTCATTGCCTAGGTTTTCATCATCGGAATAAAGACCGACGTTGTAACCGCCTAGAGGTCCAGCAAACAATCTTCCTCCATCGATGTCGTTGGCGACCTAACCCCAATGATGGTCGTGTTCATCATGAAAGGAGTCCTCGAAAAGATCCTCTCCAACCGCCTCCCTATGTCTCTATTCCTCCAAGACAAATCCCAACTTGTGGATAGCATCAGCAGCACCTGGTCCACCTCCAGCTTCATAGTCATCATAAGCCTCTTTTCCCTCTAAACTCCCTCAACCTCACTCCACCAGCAAACACCCTCTACCACCACAACTCCTCACCTCACCAACTTTCCACACGCCACCACTTCAAACCCCACACCTCACGTTCCTCCACCAGACCACACTTTCCCCTCCAAAACACCCCCATTTAACTCTCACCACTCCACGCCACCTCACCCGCTCACCACCTCCACTACATATCCTCAACTCCACCTACACCACCTCTCCAACCTCAACACCTCACCTTCATCAAAACCAACAATAAACAAAATCCAATCGAAAGCCTCATCACCACTCGATCCATACTGCTGCTGAGTAAAGAAGCAAGGGTCAGTTGAGTTCTTTTTTAAAATTAACTCTTTCTAGCTTTTCGTGGGTTTGTGACAATGTAGCACCACGAGATTTCTATATGATAAGAGGGAGCGAACAGCAGCGACACCAACTATGACGACGCCGGCCAAATCGACATCAACAATGACGATGGCCCGATGATCGCGTCCAGGTTGTACCACTTGGTGGAGTTTGGACATAATACATGGACACCTTGTCGCGATATCCCTAGCTGGACTCGCCTCTTGGTTGTTCTTAAAAACATCAGACACCTTGTTGCAATATCCTTAGCTGGACTCGCCTCTTGGTTGTTCTTAAAAACATCAGACACCTTGTTGCAATATCCTTAGCTGGACTCGCCTCCTGGTTGTTCTTAAAATACCGGACTCGTTGTCGCGATATACTCTCCCCTTTGTTGTCTTGATAAAAACTAATAATAAATTCAATAATATTTTACTGGCGTCGAAATTCCGCCGGAATATTGAAAGACGTGAAATAAAAGATCAGAAAATCAACACAAGGACGAACATCGGGACATAATAGAAAAAATCAAATAAACAACATGAGCATGTGGTGGACCCAATATTATTACAAATCAAATAAATAAAGGATATTTAGAGTAGTGTACTCGGAAAACATCAAAATTACGGAAATATGCTCTAAATGTTTGAATTTATAGTGGTGCACTCGAAAAACTTACGAAATTACAATGATGCACACGTAACTGACATCATTAGCCTCCATCACATTTAAGTTTGACGGACGTTTGATTACATCATTTGATTATCCTTTAATTAAAGGGATATTTACAATAGTGCACTAAGAAAACATCGAATTACGGGAGTACACTCCAAAAATTTCAATTTACAGTGGTGCACTCGAAAAACTTATGAAATTACAATGGTACACTCGTAACTCACGTTGCTACCCTTCGTCCAATGGAGCAGGCACCGCAGGTTTGACATTGTAGTCTTTTTTGTTTGTGAATGTTGTTTGATTATGTTTGGAATTGTTAAACATTATTTTCAATGAAACTTTTACTTTTACTTTCAAGTTTATATGTTTGGTTGTGTATGAATGGTTGAATTATGATTTATAAATCTTTGATGTAAAAGATGATTGAATTGCAAATGTATGATTGTTTGAGTTATGAATTTGTGAGTTATGGATGTTTGAGTTGTGAGGAATGAATTGTGAATGACGATTGAATTGAATTGCGACGATATTTTGAACAAGGAAAATCAGACTCGGAACTAGCAAACAAACTCTTTCGGGTTCTGGATATGGCCTACACTGAATGTCGATTGGATTGAATTGCGACGATATATTTGTTTGAACAGTGAAAATTGGAACACGAAATGAGCAAACACTCTTTCGTGTTCTAGATAGAGCCTACATCGACATATTGTATCCGTCGGTGTTGGTCGTCTCATTTTTTATGGTCAGAACGCACCGATCAAGGATCAAGGACGCGGGAACATATAAACTCACACAATGTGTGTGTGAATGGATTTATTTATGTTTGTGTGCTTGATACATATGTGATTGCATGGATGAATGTTAGGATGTGTATAGATGATAAATATGCATGATCACCTAAATTCTAAAATCATATATTAATGGTTAAATTGTCCAACCAAGAATTAAGAGTATCTTTCATTCTTATTTCATCCACTAGCAGCCATCGATCGAGGGATATTCTGCTCGCCCTTAGCGGGAGATAACTTCCTCCATCTTTGGGAATAGTGGGAGATATAAGGTTGTCTATTGTTGTGCCATGAATAGATGTACGAGGTGTGATTCACCCTTAGTGGACACCGAGTATATTTGTTTGTGAATACAATGGATAAACGTATCTTGTATCAAATGAAATAAGTTTTCTTAACAAGACCCAAATCCCTAGCTCGGTTTTGAGAAAGAGAGTTTTTCTTACGAGGATCGATCAAATTCCCTCTTAATTAAAACGACAAAAATCATAAGAGTTTGAAAATGCAAATGTTGAGATATTTCGAAATGGTTATGATTAGAAAATGTTTTCTTACCTTGATTTTATAATATATCTGATAACCCTTAGCTCGTTTCGGTCGACCGATTTTAGTCCTTCGGTAGACCGTTGGGACTTAAGTTTTGCGCAAATAGTTCGACCGATCCAGACTTTTGGTCGACCGATTCCCTTGAGGAAATGGTCGACCGAGTTGCCTCTTTCGGTCGATCATTTTTGCACAGGACTGAATTCCTGGTTCCCTTTTGAATGCCAACTCTGTCCACGAACACTCGTGTCCTCGTCTTGTGCGTGAGCCGGGAGGTGACGGTGGGCGCATTCTGCGTGCCTGCCCAGGAACCGCCGTGTGGAAGAGTGTAGGTGTTCGGGACGCGTCACCTCCATGTATGGATCGTGACTAATATGATGGATTGATTGGACTCATTGTAGAGTAGCAGACCTGAGGGATCGCGGATCCCAATATATGATGATTGTGCGGACACACAACTGTCGTTGGGTGAGGTGACTACCGGTCCATGGGGCTACGGAGGTCGCTGCCCTACTTTTATAGCGACACGGTTGGTGTTTGCGGCTCGTGGAGCCTAATGACCTGGCAGACTTCGGTCTGGACCATCCGATGATGTGCCGAACGTATTGATGCACCACCGTTGCAGCGCTGGTGATGCCGCCGTTGTTGTTCCGGCAATGATGATTGATGGGCCGATAATGATGTTCCGGCTATGTTCCTCAGATGGGCACCTACTGAGATGATGATTGATGGACCGACCGAGCGACGACTCCGTTGGTGTGGTTTCGACCACGAAGTTACGGATCTGTTTCTTATGGTGCAGACCTGGCAGACGCTCCCTACCGAACTCCATGATTAGTGTAGCCTCGTGTGGGGAGTATCACGTCTTGTTCCATTAGACCGTATGTGCCTACGGTAGGTCTCCTCAGGAGACCCGATGATGATTGTCGGACTGATGTCCCATGTTAACCTTCGGGGGAACTGTTTTAACTCATGGGTACGTGAGAGAGGACATGAACCTTGTTATCACTTTGAAGAATTTTAAATTTTACCAATATGGAACCATTCTTCACAAATGCATCATCAAGGCAAGCACAATCGGGTTCTTTTCGCATGTCATCATTTGATTACTTATATCAGAAAATGGATATGCAGTTATAAATGTTGCTATTGGAATCAATTTGTGCTACTAGCTTCCTAGCTAAATTGTCTATTTATAAATAGTTGTTAGGGTTAATTTTTATTATTAAGGTAAGCCGTGTAGCTGTATCTCACCAAATAAAGATTGTTACAAGGTGAAAATTGAACCTGCAACCCCTCTTCACTCAACTAGTCATTAAACAATTGGAGTTACAATTTTTGCGTTCCTCGCTAAATTGTCAATTTAGGAGTTGAACTTGTGACATCTACAACCAAATATACCTTGTAACATCCCAAAACAGCAGAAATTTAAAAATTTATAATCAAGGCAATAAAACTCAATAATCAAAGACGGGACTGTTACTTCTCATAAAATATATAAGCGGTGCACCATATTACATCAGAGTTTGTCAAAACGATACATGATTACAACAGAACGACAAAAATGAGATAAACGTAATCATGTTGACCTCAGTGGTCCGAATAGAGGATCCGATCCCAAGATACACGCGCCCGCTGATCACCACCCAACTGGACCTACTGTGGTCCTGAAAAAGATGCAACAACAATGCCTGAGTTTCCATAAGGAAACCCCGCATGCCAAGCTCACCTATATGCATGCAGTAGTACAAATGAACCTATCATACTAGTAGCATGTCATGTCATCAACAGTAAGGAAAACAGTTCCCCTGAAGGGTAACATGGGACATCAGTCCGACAATCATCATCGGGTCTCCCGAGGAGACCTACCGTAGGCACATACGGTCTAACGGAACAAGACGTGATACTCCCCACACGCGGCTACACTAATCATGGGGTTCGGCAGGGAGCATCCACCAGGTCCGCGCCATAAGAAACAGATCTGTAACTTCGTGGTCGAAACCACACCAATAGAGTCGTCGCTCGATCAATCCATCAATCATCATCTCAGTAGGTGCCCATCTGAGGAACATAGCCGGAACATCATCATCGGCCCATCAATCATCATCGCCGCAACAACATCGGCGGCATCACCGACGCTGTAACGGTGGTCCAGCAATACATCCGGCACATCATCGGACGGTCCAGACCGAAGTCTGTCAGGTCATCAGGCTCCAAACATCAGGTCATCAGGTTCCCTTTTATAGTGGCACAAACACCAACCGCGCCACTATAAAAGCAGGGCAGCGACCTCCGTATCCCAATGGGTCGGTAGTCACCTCACCCAACGGCAGTTGCGTGTCCGCACAATCATCATACATTGGGAGGTGACGCGTCCCGAACACCCACACTTTTCCACACGGCGGTCCCTGAGCAGGCACGCGGAACGCGCACACCGTCACCTCCCGGCTCACGCACAAGGCAAGGACACGAGTTTCCATGGACAGAGTTGGCATTCAAAAGGGAACCAGGAATTCAGTCCTGTGCAAAAACGGTCGACCGAAAGAGGCAACTCGGTCGACCGTTTCCTCAAGGAACTCGGTCGATCGAAAGTCTAGATCGGTCGAACTATTTGCGCAAAACTTAAGTCCCAACGGTCTACCAAAGGTCTAAAACCAGTTGACCGAAACGAGGTCAAAATCTGGAGTCTGGTCAACATCCATTTAAAACTATCAGTCGACCGACTCAGGGGTCTCGGTCGACCGAACACTACCAGGGCATCCTAATATTTCTAAGTCAAATAACGGTCGACCGCAAACATGCATAAATAGTCCAGTACACTTAAGTTTCTGTCAACCGAACACAAGGAACCGGTCGACCGAAACACAACAGGCAATCAAATACACTACATTTGATCGACCGCCCAAAGGACCCAGTCGACCGTTGGTCGTCTTCAACCTCGCACCAGCCGAGGATTTACGCACATCTCGTCGCCGGGAGGTCTCCGACCGACCAAGAACACCCTCTCACAAGGGTGAGCAACAACCAAACACACTAAGAACCGGCATACCTCAAAGAAGCAACGAAAACCGCTGGAGCGTCGCTCGCGCCTCCATCACCTCGTCGACAGTAACCTCCTGCCCAAGCCTCACACCCTCACTTCCGTGAAACCGAGCTCCACCTGACCGCCAGAACCTCCTCCTCCACTACGCCGGAAATGAGAAAGAAAGGAAAGTGAGAGGGAGAGAGCAAATGAGAGAGAGAGAGAGAAACAAATTTTCTTCTTAAACCCAAACCAAACGCACCAACAATGCCCTACACCCTCAACCCATCACTCTCCACCATGCCTATTGTTCACGCCCCTCCTCTTCCCCAAGCAACCACTGTGCAACCCCTCTTCCCCATACTAAGCACCTCCTAATCACCATTAACCCCTAAGCAAGGGTTAGGGATATAACAATCCACCCAACTTAAAAGGATTTCGTCCCGAAATCAAAGCAAATTACTCACCGAAAAGCTCTGGATACTGCCTTCTGACTTCCTCCTCGATCTCCCAAATGGCATCGCGCTCACTATGATGCTGCCACCTGACCTTCACCATCGGAATGGTCCTCCTCCTGAGCTGATGATCCATGGGATCAACGATCTCGACTGGTCTCTCCTCGAACGACAAGTCCTGCTGGATCTCTGGCACTGCAATCTCGATCACGTGAGCTGGATCTGCAACATACTTCCTCAGCATCGATACATGGAAGACGTTGTGAAGACCCGAAAACTGCGGTGGCAATGCAATCCTGTAGGAAACCTCTCCAACTCGGTCGAGGATCTCGAACTGCCCAACATACCTCGGATTGAGCTTCCCCTTCTTCCCAAATCTCATCACTCCTCGGGTTGGGGAAATCTTCAGAAACACATGATCGTCCACCTCGAAACTCAACACTTGTCTGCGTCGATCAGTATAACTCTTCTGCCTGCTCTGTGCCTTGGCCAGTCTTCTCTGGATCACATCAACCTTCTCTACATACATCTACACAATCTCTGGACCCACTAACTGCCTCTCGCTCACGTCACTCCAGCATACGGGTGATCTGCAAGGCCTCCCGTACAACGCCTCGTACGGTGTCATCCCAATACTCAAATGGTAGTTGTTGTTGTAGGCGAACTCTATCAGCGGAAAGTGCTCATCCCAGTGTCCTGCCCAATCAAGTGTGCATGCCCTCAGCATATCCTCCAAGGTCTGAATCGTCCTCTCTGACTGGCCATTTGTCTGAGGATGGAACGCTGTACTGAATCTCAGACGCGCCCCCAATACCTGCTGTAGACTCCCCCAAAATCTAGAAGTGAAACGAGGATCTCGATCGGAGATGATGCTCACTGGCACTCCATGCAACCTGACTATCTCCTCTACGTACAACATAGCCAGACTCTCCAAAGGCAGCATGGTCCTGATCAGTATGAAGTGCGCCGACTTGGTCAGTCGATCGACTATCACCCAAATCGCGTCGTGGAATCTCCTCGTCTTCGGTAATCCCACGACAAAATCCATCGTCACGTGCTCCCACTTCCACTTAGGAAGCTCAATGCACTACATCGGTCCCGCTGGTCGCTGATGTTCAATCTTCACCTGCTGACAGACTAAGCATCGTTCCACAAACTCTGCAATGTCCCTCTTCATGCCCTTCCACCAGAAGTTCCGTTGTAGGTCCTTATACATCTTCGTGCTCCCTGGGTGAATGGTGTATCTCGCTCTGTGTGCCTCCTCCATGATGTCATCTCTCAGCCCGTCGACCTTTGGCACCCAGATCCGACTCCTGAACCTCAAACCACCATCAACCCCTACACTGAAGTCTGACTCATCTCTGGAAGCCAACTGTAGCAGACCAGCTAACTCCTCATCCTCATGCTGAGCCTGCACCACTCGTGAGACTGTCTGCGGCTCCACCCGAAGCCCAGCAATCACTGCTCCCTCTGAACCCTCTGTGAACGGTCTCCACTCTGACAATACCTTGAGTAGCCTCCATTCCTGGATGCACAGACTCGCAACTGAAACCTCCACCTTCCTGCTCAGCGCATCTGCAACCGAATTCGCTTTCCCCGGATGATAGGAAATGGTGAAGTCGTAGTCCTTAATGAACTCGATCCATCTGTGTTGCCTCATATTCAGCTCCTTCTGCGAGAACAAATACTTCAGGCTCTGATGATTTGTGAAGACCTCGAACTGCTCGCAATAAAGATAGTGCCACCAGGTCTTCAACATGTGAACTACCGCTGCTAACTCCAGATCGTGAGTAGGGTAGTTCTTCTCGTGCACCTTCAGCTGCCTCGAAGCGTACGCCACCACCTTTCTGTGTTGCATCAGAACACAGCCCAAGCGAATCCCTGACGCATCGTTGTATATCACATAGCCTCCACTGCCACTCGGTAGAGTCAGAATCAGTGCTGTCGTCAAACGCCTCTTCAGCTCCTGAAAGCTGTTCTCGCACTTCTGGGACCAAACGAACTTGACGCCCTTCTGCGCCAACGCTGTCAGTGGCGATGCTAGTATGGAGAAATCCTGGATGAATCGTATGTAATACCCTGCCAGTCCCACATAGCTCCTGATCTCCGTCACGCTCGTCGGGGCTCTCTACTGAGTCCCTGCCTCGACCTTCGCCGGATCCACCGAAATCCCATCTGCTGACACAATATGTCCCAGAAAAACCACACGATCCAACCGAAACTCACACTTCGTGTACTTGGCATAAAGTTGTTGATCCCTCAAAATGCCAAGCACAATCCTCAGGTGCTCTCTATGCTGCTCTCTGTCAGGCGAGTATACCAAAATGTCGTCCACGAATACAATGACAAATCTGTAGAGGTACGGTTGGAAGGTCCTATTCATCAGATCCATGAATGCTGCAGTTGCATTCGTCAGTCCAAACGGCATCACCAAGAACTCGTAGTGCTCGTACCGTGTCCTGAAGGTTGTCTTCTGAACATCTGTGATGAGAATTAAATTTATACCGCAAGTGCACGGCGTCAATGAAGACGTGGAAAATACGGGTCGAACACAAGGAGGGAGAGATTTGTTATTAGTGTGATTTCGATTGGGGGAAAGAAGGAGAGAAGAAATAAGTTGGTTTTGAGATTTTTTTTTGGTTTTAATTATCTAAAGCAAGAAACAAGAACAATTAAAATTAAAACAAGAACAAAGAAGTGAATTCCGTTGGGTGGAGGTTTAGATTAGAGAATTCAGAAACTTATAATAAATCATGTTAGTTATGAAGCATTACATGATAAAAGATTTAACATAAACTCAAGCAATCAAAATATACTAATCACGAACTTAAAATAATAACATTCATTCATCTTCTCTTCACCCTGAATCAATCACCTCCACCCTTTGGAAAGAGTTAGAAACTCATGGAGGGAGGAAGAAGGGATCCTAGAGGCATTACAAAAGAAAACTAAAAACAAGAAATAAAAGACAGAATTTTATTACTCCAAAGAAAAGACTACAAATAAAAATAACAACTAAAAACTAGGTCTAAGGCCAAGGACCCTTCTAACTGTAGGATTTCATGTTTAATTATACATATATATTTTCGAATTTTTTTATGTATAATAAGGATCAATTTTCAATTTTCTATAATTTATTTCATGCATGCATCAATTTGTTTCAATATCTAGTTTCAAAACTTTATTAAAACAAATTTGGACTCCGAAATTCATACCTAGAAGTTATCTAAAACTTCTTGAAGATTCGGAGACGTTGGGGATGCTCCTCGCTGCGCCGGATGCCTCCGAGTATTCACCAAACTCTAAACAAGATCGGAGAGAGGGAAGCTAGTCTCTCAATCTCCGATAGGATTTAGAATCCAATTACTAACCCCTCTTTAATTCTCTTGAGAAGATGATCTCTTAAGAACTAAAACTAAACTTAAGAATTAAGGGATTTTCGTGGAGAATTATGGAGAGAGAATTTTTGCACAAGAAATAGTGAATGAATTAATTGGGTAATGAAATAAGCTTGTATTTATATGCTTTCTCCAAATTACCTATTCATGTGCAACCCCTTGCCCATGATCTCATCCAAAATTCCATCTAACCATCCATTATTTAATAATAAATAATATTAGCCACAAATTAAATCAATTATGGACCAATTCCATGCATGATCTAATTAATTCTTAAATTAATTCTGCATAAAATCGTCTGACCGGTCGACCGTCTGCGAGGTCCGGTCGACCGTTTAGACCTGGTTTCGGTCGACTGTTTAGACACTCGGTCGACCGTTCGCAACATTAAAATATTTCATCACGGAAGAAAAGAAAAAAAATACTCAAGGCCCAAAGCTAAAAGAATGATCCATGCCATGGTTGATCTGAATGATACTTCGCCACCAGAGGAGGCGTGCAAAATAATTCAAGTGATAAACATGTGTAGAAGGGTTAGTGGTGTGAATGTTGGAGGAACAAAGACCAAGTCATATTTTTAATAAGTTAGATTTATATAATGAGCATGCAAGAATTCTTAGTGAGATGTATAAGGTTGAGGTAGGGATATTGAAAGTTGTTAATGGAATGTTGAATTAAGACTTTGTGGGTGTGTCAACTGAAAACCCTCACGAGACAAAACTCGTCCTCCTTGGCAGCAAGGAGGTTTAAAGGCTTGTTGCACATGGTAAGTGCAATCGTGATTCCTACGAAAGTGAGTTAGGATTTCCCTGTTTTTATTTTTCGTATCTTCTGTTTTGCTAGGGACTAGCAAAATCTAGGTGTGGGGGTATTTGATGCATTTCATACATTGCATCATATGTCTTTCATTTAGATTACTTTTACATCAATAAATGCTACTAAGGTATGTGTTTAGTCTTATTTACAGAATATAGGGACCTGAATGCAAATTACCCACATCCCGAGCTTAAACGCGCGCAAAAGACTCATTTCTATCATAAAAACCAAGTTCAAGCTTATCGGGTTTCAAATGGAAATGTATCCAAGCATAAAGCATTCAAGATCTAATTACAAAAAGAACAAGGACTTAAGCACAAAAGTAGCCGGGGACTTAATTGCAAAAAGACAAGGACCTAAGTGCAAATCACGAGTAGCTTTTATTATCTTGGAGAAAATCTAAAGAAAAATCAATGTGGATCTCCAAATATATGAAGGAGTTAATCCGGAGCTCAAAGGAATGGAAAGAATCAATCCAGACGCGCAAAGGAGGATCAAATCATACCATAAACATTCTGCCAAAATCCAGAGATATTCCGACCAGATTGTGCGGCGTTTCCGCCGCACAACACACACAATGTGCGGCGTTTCCGCCGCACCTGAGGCAATCCGTGGACTCAAATTTCGTCCAGTCGTGTCTGGACACGTGTACTCTCCAATTCGATACTTAGGTCTCTTGTAACAACTATAAATAGCCCCGAGAACGATGTAATAAAGGTCCTTGGCCTTAGACCTAGTTTTTAGTTGTTGTTATTTTTGTTCTTTAGTTTTATTAATAAAATTCTGTCTTTTATTTCTTGTTTTCTCCTTTCTTTTTTAATGCCTCTAGGACCCCTTCTCCTTCCTCCCTCCATGAGTTTCTAACTCTTTCCAAAGGGTGGAGGTGACGGATTTAGGGTGAAGAGAAGAAGAATAAAAGTTATTATTTAAATTTCGTGTTAGTATATTTTGATTACTTGAGTTTATGTTAAATCATTTATCATGTAATGCTTTATAACTAATATGATTTATTATAAGTTTCTGAATTCTCTAATCTAAACCCAATACCTAAACCTCCACCCAACGGAATTCACCATCTTTGTTCTTGCTTTAGTTTTATTTGTTCATGTTTCATGCTTTAGATAATTAAAACCCAAAAATCTCAAAACCCAATTTATTCTTCTCTCATTCTTTCCCCCAATCGAAATCACACTAATAACAAATCTCTCCCTCCATGTGTTCGACCCGTATTTGCCACGTCTTCATTGACGCCGTGCACTTGCAATATAAATTTAATTCTCATCACCGCACAATATCCTCTGATTTAATCTGGATTTTTGCTGTGTGTTTTTGGTATGATTTGATCCTTCTTCGCGCGTCTGGATTGATTCTTTCCATTCTTTTGAGCTCCGGATTAATTTCTTATATGTTTGGAGATCTACATTGATTTTTCTTTAGATTTTCTCCAAGATAATAAAAGCTACTCGTGATTTGCAATTAGGTCCTTGACTTTTTTCAATTAAGTCCCCGGCTACTTTTGTACTTAAGTCCTTGTTCTTTTTGTAATTAGGACTTGAATGCTTTTATGCTTGGATACATTTCCATTTGAAACCCGATAATCTTGAGCTTGGTCTTTATGATAGAAATGAGTCTTTTGCACGCGTTTATGCTCGCGATGTGGGTAAATTGCATTCAGGTCCCTGTATTCTGTAAATAAGACTAAACACATACCTTAGTAGCATTTATTGATGTAAAAGTAATCTAAATAAAAGACATATGATGCAATGTATGCAATGCATCAAATACCCCCACACCTAGATTTTGCTAGTCCCTAGCAAAACAGAAGATACGAAAAATAAAAACAGGGAAATCCTAACTCACTTTCGTAGGAATCACGGTTGCACTTAGCATGTGCAACAAGCCGTTAAACCTCCAAGTTTCCTTAGAGGACGAGTTTCGTCTCGTGAGGGTTTTCAGTTGACACACCCACAAAGTCTTAATTCAATATTTCATTAATAGTTCTCAATATCCCTACCTCAACCTTATACATCTCACTAAGAACTCTTGCATGCTCATTATATAAATCTAACTCATTAAAAATATGACTTGGTCTTTGTTCCTCCAACATTCACACCACTAACCCTTATATACATGTTTATCACTTGAATTATTTTGCACGCCTCCTCTGGTGGTGAAGTATCATTCGGATCAACCATGGCATGGATCATTCTTTTAGCTTTGGGCCTTGAGTATTATTTTTTCTTTTCTTCCGTGATTCAACACATTTGCTTTTTGACACTTTTACCCTTTTTTCATTCGTGTAGCAAGTTTGGTTGATAATCCCGAGCTGGTAGACTCAAGTTACAGGGTTTCAAGATACCCCTACGGACCAGTGACTCAAAGGCTTGGGCTTTTGTAACCATTTTGCAAAATGTGTTTTCCTCACTTTATTCCTTTATTTTTAATTTTATTTTCTTCAAGGCTTAATTGCTATTTAGAAGTCCACACTTCCCGGTATATTTTCCTCAACCTCTGCTTTTTATCAACCACTTCAAAGATTTGATTCATCCAATTTAAGTGCATACATGTCTTAAAGGGTAATGGGTTATTTCTTTGGAACTTAGATTTATGTCACAGTTTCTACAAGCAGAACTATATAATAGGGAACAAAAAATTCAATACAATTTGTACTCGGGTTTTGGTAGTTCAATCTTAAGCTATGTCATGAAACATTGATTTTTTTAAGAACAGATATAGATAAATATATATATAAACACCCCCACACCTAAATCATGCATTGTCCTCAATGAATGTGAGCAAGATACTACATGAATTTATGCATGAAAAAGGAAAGATCTCACCAACGTGAAGTACAAAGGAAAGTTCATGGCTCTGTTGATGGACAAAAACCCGAATTCCCTCAAAAACCTGTGAGATACTAAAGAAGGGATAAATACAACAGATGATTTTTTTTATATATATAACTATGTACAAACATAAGTTCCCATCTTCATTTGTCAAGAGACATCAAATGGAAACTTCAAGAGTGGGTCAGTGCACATGAAAAGGAAACATGACACCACGTGGGGCCAGAAAATGCATGTGTGGGCCGCCTTCACAAAAAGCGCTAGATGAAATGAGAGGTTCATGAATTGGACACAAAGGCGTCTCATTCAAAGGATCAAACTGAAAGAGCTTGAACCTCTCGAGAGTTTGGGAATTAAGGGGCAACGGAAGAGGAGTTTCTCCCGTTGCGGTGTTGACGTTATGATCATCAATCCAAACTCTCCAACCAACTGGCTGGTGTGTCGGAACGAGGTCAAGAACCTCGTTAGGCATGTCCGACACACCAGGCGAACAAAAAGTGGGTCTCATACCCAATGTATCTTCTAAGGAACTTTTAATACCCTCATGAGCTATGTAGTTGTTTGATGTTCCATCATTTCCAAGATGATCAGGAACAATGGTGAGAGGCAGACTCTCATCAGGTTGTTTGAAATTGAGGGTACTAGGGAGATCTTGCTCCACCAGAGCTGAGTCCTTAAGAGATGCAACATGAAGATCATGTGGCTCAAGGGCCACGGGACAAGAAGATAGGGCACAATCTTGTGCCGACTCATAATGAAATTGGTCCATGTTTTTCTCAATATAAATCGAATCCTCCACTAAGTGATCATGAATTGAAATCCCAAGTCCCTCAGACCGACTAGGAATTTGACTTTGAAAGATTGTGCTTTGAATTTGTGTATGTAGTGGTGGTTCGATACTAAAAGATGAATCCTCATGTTGACACGAAAAGTTATTTTCCTCACTTAATTGCTGCGACATTTGACTCAATTGTAATACCATATTGTCTACGGACTGTTGAGTAGTTGTCATGAACGTATGGAAAGCTTGTTACAAGGTATTAGGTATGTGGTCAACTATGAGGTTCGAGTCAGAACTCGGGACATTTTTAGGTTGGGTGTTGGTAGACCGAGGATAAGTCCAATGATTTGAAGTGGGTTGTTGGTAGAGTTCTGGGTATTCGGGAGAAGGATATTGGGGCGAAAATGACGTATAAGAATTTGGATATGAATTGTTTCCCCATGAATCCATCGCTCTTAGGTTATATGCGGATGTGTAACGGTCATATCGAGCATTTTGGGAAAATGTATGCTTATACTCAGGCTCTGGGGGAACATAAGGACATTCCCTGATAACATGACCACTCAACCCGCAACAGTCGCACGGTACGGTTACTGAAGCCACCGGTGCACTCATGTTGTCTGCCCAACGCATGAAGGAGGCAAAAGTTTGTTGTAATATGTCAGTTCGTTGACCAGCATATGATCCAACATAACTAGATTGTGGTCTAGCAGTCGGTGCCTTTCTCATGTTACCCCAATATGAAAATTGCTCAGTCATATAATTAGGATTGTCCCAACCATATGGGGTGTTAGTCTGAGCCACCCCAGCCTGCATGGCTTTAGAATACTAGGAAACATTGTCCTGGTCCCAACAATGATATGGATGGTTGCCCATGTAACCATCCATCAAAACACTCTTGAGTCAAGCACTCTTACCCTTATGAGGCTGAGCCAGCACAAGTTCTCGACTCGACCCTAAAATGCTAATAGAGAATGTAAAGGGGAGGAGACTAGAACGTATAAGTAGGTGAGAAGAAGATGACTCAGAAGAGAAGGGAAACTTAACTCTAAAGATAGAAAAGAAGGTCGGTCAGAGGTTTCCCAAACAAGCACGGTTCAAACAATCCTAGACCTAGTGTCACTTAGATCTAGACGACTCCTAACTGGTTGAGTCGAATTGATTTGCTTGATTCACCTCCCTCACTAATCAAACCAACTTGGCCAGGTAATGTATAGCTAGTGGGGGCGCTTCCGACAGAGTCGGTGCCAATTAGACAACCACTTCGCTTGGAAGACTTTCGTCAACACAAAAACACTTTCTAGACACCAAATTAAATTCGATCGGCTTCAGGTCATAGCAAGTCAAACCAATTCTTCTCCTCAATTGAGTCCGAGTCCTTAGGGGTCAATGTTTAATTGATTTTAATTTAAGGCTTGGGTGACACTTTAGGATTGTGATTTGTGGGCTACGGAAGGGTGGTGAAATCCCCACCGTATCTTTGCCTATGGAGTTACCCTTAAGATAGTTTAACTTAGATCTAGCAAAGATAGTCAAACATTGGTCTTTAGTTGGGGGCAATTGCATGGTTGTATGCAAATTAGATTATATGCTTAAATGCAAGCGATGAAAACCACGATACGTACCTTGACTCCAGCACTCTTCAACAAAAATTAATTTGCAAGAATTTAGCAAGAATAATGCATACAAAACACTAAATGATGCATGCACTAAGGCCTTTCTAATTTTGCCAATTTTAGGTCAGAGTTGAATTATTGCCAATTATGGAATTTTGCCCTAACACGTGCAATTCTAATAAAAGGAATTTTTTTGAAAATAGAAATTACGAGGAAAGAAGGCAACAAAGGTTACCTAAGCAATGCTCAATCGGGTTCACCGTCCGCTCTCGAAATTTCAGTAGCTTCACGCGTCCACCCAGAGATGAGTCGCGTCCCAGAAAAATTTGAAGCACAGATGCTTCAAATATGCGGCAATTCCGCCGCACGTTGTTCTTGGTATGCGGCGATTCCGCCGCTCGTTAAGCTCAGAATGTGCTCGGATTTCGTCGTGCACGTTGTTGTCTCCTGAAACACAAAACCAAATACTTAGATCGCGCACAAGATAAACAGGATAAAATCGAAATCAACAAAAAAAACAAAATCTGCGTCGCCTCCCCGACAACGTCGCCAAAAACTTGATGAGAATTAAATTTATACTGCAAGTGCACGACGTCAATGAAGCCGTGGCAAATACGGGTCGAACACAAGGAGGGAGAGATTTGTTATTAGTGTGATTTCGATTGGGGGAAAGAAGGAGAGAAGAAATAAGTTGGTTTTGAGATTTTTTTTGGTTTTAATTATCTAAAGCAAGAAACAAGAACAATTAAAATTAAAACAAGAACAAAGAAGTGAATTCTGTTGGGTGGAGGTTTAGATTAAGGGTTTAGATTAGAGAATTCAGAAACTTATAATAAATCATGTTAGTTATGAAACATTACATGATAAAAGATTTAACATAAACTCAAGCAATCAAAATATACTAATCACGAACTTAAAATAATAACATTCATTCATCTTCTCTTCACCCTAAATCCATCACCTCCACCCTTTGGAAAGAGTTAGAAACTCATGGAGGGAGGAAGAAGGGATCCTAGAGGCATTACAAAAGAAAACTAAAAACAAGAAATAAAAGACAGAATTTTATTACTCCAAAGAAAAGACTACAAATAAAAATAACAACTAAAAACTAGGTCTAACGCCAAGGACCCTTCTAACTGTAGGATTTCATGTTTAATTATACATATATATTTTCGAATTTTTTATGTATAATAAGGATCAATTTTCAATTATCTATAATTTATTTCATGCATGCATCAATTTGTTTCAATATCTAGTTTCAAAACTTTATTAAAATAAATTTAGACTCCGAAATTCATACCTAGAAGTTATCTAAAACTTCTTGAAGATTCGGAGACGTTGGGGATGCTCCTCGCTGCGCCGGATGCCTCCGAGTATTCACCAAACTCTAAACAAGATCGGAGAGAGGGAAGCTAGTCTCTCAATCTCCGATAGGGTTTAGAATCCAATTACTAACCACTCTTTAATTCTCTTGAGAAGATGATCTCTTAAGAACTAAAACTAAACTTAAGAATTAAGGGATTTTCGTGGAGAATTATGGAGAGAGAATTTTTGCACAAGAAATAATGAATGAATTAATTGGGTAATGAAATAAGCTTGTATTTATAAGCTTTCTCCAAATTACCTATTCATGTGCAACCCCTTGCCCATGATCTCATGCAAAATTCCATCTAACCATCCATTATTTAATAATAAATAATATTAGCCACGAATTAAATCAATTATGGACCAATTCCATGCATGATCTAATTAATTCTTAAATTAATTCTGCATAAAATCGTCTGACCGGTCGACCGTCTGCGAGGTCCGGTCGACCGTTTAGACCTGGTTTCGGTCGACCGTTTAGACACTCGGTCGACCGTTCGCAACATTAAAATATTTCATCACAATGTTTGGTCGACCGACCGGTAAATTCGGTCGACCGAAAACGAACAGACGAAATCCCTGTTACGATGTGCACACATCCGGTCGACCGTGCAATATTGCGGTCGACCGTCCCACATCCGGTCGACCGTTTACTGTTTAGAGGTCGACCGTTTGTGCACTGTGCTGTAGACTTGTCAAATTTCGGTTTAACCCCTACAAAATTTGACATTTCGGGATTAGTAATAAATTCACAACTTATGTAACATATTATCCTATGTAATGATAATACATTACACACCATAATATTTACATCACATATGAATTCAATTTAGATTCTAATTATGTTATTAATCACAACATAATTTTGATTTTACTTGTTCACCCCATGTGTCATATTTTCACGTGAAACCCGACACATCCTATGAACTCAAAATCCCCATTTCTTGTTTCCCAGTTTTGTGGTGTGACCTATGGGAGGATCTAAACTAAGTTGGCAGTGATATTAAGAGCTTAATATCACAAGCTATAAGCGGTATCTAGCTACACATTATAGCTCCCAATTAGTTAGATGTCTTAATTCCACTCGAACCAAAACCCGATCCAATTAGTGATGGAGTGCACCACTTGTGTCCGTCCTTGCCTCATGATATTAAGAATACACACAAAGTAGTATTGTGTCATCTTTGTATTAGTATTCATTTCTTGATCTCTTTAAGCTAGTTATAAATATGTGACTTAACTCAAATCACATTGTGCACATCATAACTTCGCTTTATCAAGTGCCCACTAATATCATCACTCAATTAAGAGGGGCAATGATAATCTTTTGACTAACTATCTTCTCCAACGAAAGTTATACTTAACCAACCAATGCCTTTACACTACACTGATCGATAGTTCAAGACACTGATCTAATTAAGTATTCCTTAAGTGATTAGATATAAGTCTCATATCAAAGGACCAAAGACACAGTAAAATATTAATGACACAGAAACACATTTCTATAATATTTTACTTATTAGGTCTATTCAGTATACAAAAGTAATATTTCCTCTTTTGCATACCCGTGTTGTCACTCACTTGTAGAGCTACAATGATCTATGACCAACACGACAATCTTAACTCGGTAATTAATGTTCCATGTTAATTACCATGATTGCGAATATCTTTTGTTTTATGTAAACCAATATCTTTTAGAGCTCTACGGTTAAGGACCAAGAGCCTCTTCCTTAACACTTCTAAAAGACGAATAACATAAACAATGAACAAAATGATTTCTCATTCAATTCATAATAATTGACATTTAAAAGTAAAACTTTTAGAACACATTCCCTTCAATCTCCCACTTGTTATTAAAGTTTTCTTTCTCATACATACTCAATGCATAAAACAATAATAACTAGGGTAAACCTCATTACATATCAATCATCAAGCCAATCTACATGGTTCCTCAATCCCATGGACTCGAAATGCATTTCGCCCTTGGCTTGGGATAAGGGTTTTGTGAATGGATCAGCTGTGTTGCTGTTGGTGTCCACCCATAAAAGATTTATTTTGCCTTCGTCGATGAGGTCACGCGTCACGAAGTACTTACGATCCATGTACTTCACTTTGTGGTGTGATTTGGGATCATTGATTTGCGAGATAGATGCACTATTGTCGCAAAATAGCTCTATTGGTCCCTCGCTCGAGGGAACTACTCCAAGCTCTTCAAGGAACTTCTTAATCCACACTCCTTCCTTGCTCGCTTCAGCAACAACCATTACCTCGGAAGCAGTGGTTGAGTCAGCTGTAGTGCTTTGCTTCCAACTACGCCAACTCACAGCTCCACCATTCAGAAGGAAGACGTATCCTGATTGCGACCTTCTATCGTCTGGATCACTCATGAAACTCGCATCCGAGTAACCTTTAGCTATCAATTCCCTTTGTCCTCCATAAACAAGAATCTTATCCTTAGTCCGGTTAAGGTACTTCAGGATATTCTTGACCGCAGTCCAATGCTCAGGACCTGCGTTGGATTGGTGACGACTTGTCACGCTTAGAGCATACGAGACATCTGGTCTTGTGCAAGTCATCGCGTACATGATCGACCCAATTGCCGAAGCATAAGGGACATCCTTCATGTACTCTAAGTCCTTACGTGATTGCGCACGTTGAGACTTCTTGAGTTGCACACCCATACTCATTGGCACACTGCCCTTTTTGGAGTTGTTCATCTTGAACCTTTCCAAGACCTTGTCAATGTATGCACGTTGACTGAGGCCAATGAGTCTACGGGGTCTATCTCGATATATCTTGATTCCCAAGATGTATTGAGCCTCACCCATGTCTTTCATCGAAAATGCAGATTTCAATGAACTTCTCGTTTACTCAAGCAAAGGAATATGATTACCCATGAGCAATATGTCATCGACATATAAGATTAGGAATACTACATGGCTCCCACTAACCTTCTTGTATACACAAGGTTCTTCCTTACTTTGAATGAAGTGAAGCTTCTTCACTTCCTCGTCAAAGCGTTTGTTCCAACTCCTTGATGTTTGCTTCAATCCATAGATGGATCTTTGAAGCTTGCATACCTTCTCGCTATTCTTTGGATCTTCAAAACCTTGAGGTTGTACCATGTACACATCCTCCTCCAAGTTCCCATTCAGGAACGCCGTTTTGACATCCATTTGCCATATTTCATAATCGTGAAATGCGGCAATAGCGAGCATGATCCGAATAGACTTGAACATGGCAACCGGTGAAAAAGTTTCATCATAGTCAATTCCTTGAACTTGAGTGAAACCCTTCGCTACAAGCCTCGCTTTGTAGGTTGTCAAGTTCCCATCCATGTCCATCTTCCTCTTAAAAACTCATTTATTAGGAATGACCTTTTTCCCTTGAGGAAGGTCAACCAAGTCCCATACTTGATTATCATACATGGATTCTATTTCGGATTCCATGGCCTTAAGCCATAGTTTGGAGTCTTCCCTTTCCATTGCCTCTTGGAAGATTAAGGGATCATTGGTATCTAGTACCATGATTTCATGAAGTCCCAGATACAAATCGGGTTTCTTCCTTTCCCTTGTTGACCTTCTAAGTTCTTTTGGTTCTTCTCGTGTCTCTCGAACTTCTTCCACAATTTCTTGAGGAGTGGGTTCACGTTCAACTCTTGAACGTACACTTGGTGGGGATGATTGAGATTCTCTCACAATTTCTTGTGATGGTCTCTCGCTCACGCTCCAACTAACCAAAGGAATCTCGGTTGGGCCTTCATGATCTTGAATGTCATCATTCATGTCATGATCTTGTAGAGTATCTTGAGTTTCCTCAAGCACAACCCTACTCCCACTACTTTTTACTATTTCTAGAAATTCCTTTTCCAGAAATGTGGCATCCCTCTCTACAATCACTCGATTGGAGGTGATATGCCAAAAGTAGTATCCTCTTGTCTCACGAGGATAACCAATAAAGAAGCACTTATCCGCTTTTGGTTTAAGTTTGGTCGACATCAATCTCTTGACGTAAGTCTCACAACCCCAAATCTTGAGAAAACTGAGCTTAGGTGTTTTACCACTCCATAGCTCATAAGGAGTTTTCTCCACGGATTTGGATGGAACATTATTTAGTGTGTAAGCCGCAATTTGTAGTGCATAACTCCAAAAGAAAAGAGGTAATTCCGCATGACTCATCATTGACCGAACCATATCGAGCAATGTCCTATTCCTCCTTTCGGATACCCCATTCCACTGAGGTGTACCGGGAGGGGTGAGTTGAGGTACAATACCAAACTCCTTTAGGTATGAGTCAAATTCGGCACTTAAGTACTCACCTCCACGATCCGTTCGTAGAGACTTGATTTTCTTGTCGAGTTGGTTCTCTACTTCATTCTTGAATTCTTTTGAACTTGTCAAAAGATTCACTTTTGTTTCTCATTAGATAAACATAGCCATAACGACTATAATCATCCGTGAACGTAATGAAGTACCTGAAACCATCTCGTGCACTAGTACTCATTGGACCACATACATCGGAATGTATCAAATCCAACAAGCCACTCGCCCTTGGGCCTTTCTTCTTGAAAGGCTTTTTGGTCATTTTTCCCATTAGACATGGTTGGCACGTCTCCAATGATTTAAAATCAAGTAGACCAAGAAGGTTAGCTTCTTGCAATTTCTTGATGCACTTTTAATTTATGTGACCAAGACGATAGTGCCACAAGAGAGTATCATTCTCGTGAGTGGTCTTAAGTCTTTTGTTATTGATATTAAAGATTTGTTTATTATCCAATTCAAGCAAATAGAGATCATTCCTTATGAACGCATTTGCATAGAACACGCCATTCTTCGATATAGACAAACAAGAATTTGAAATATTTATATTAAATTATCCATATCCAGACATGATACAGAAATAATATTCCTGCTAATCGAAGGTACATAATAAACATTCTTTAGACATAAATTTAAACCACTACATAATTGAAGCACCACAGAACCTTGTGCAACCGCAGACACGTTCGCACCATTTCCGACCTTCAATTCTACCTCGTTCCTTACGAGTTCCTTCCTATCCATGAGTAGTTGCACATTGGAAACTATGTGAGCACAAGATCCGGTATCAATTACCCAATCCTGGACAGAGGTGGCTAAATTTATTTCAATAACAAATATACCTTTGGCCTTTTTGGGGTGCCTTCGTTCAATCACTCCGTTGTCAAGGTCTTCCTTGTACTTGGGGCAATTTGGCCGGATGTGTCATTTTTCACCGCAGTGAAAGCACTCCGTATTGGGAGTTGGAGATTTCTGAGATTCCCCCTCGAGGCACTTTTATGAGCACCTCCTACTCCCTTGCTCTTGATTGAACCACTTTTGGTAGATTTGCCCTTTCCTTTACCAATCTTATGGCTCCTCCCATGGATGGCAAGGACTTGTTTGTCCCTACCCTTACCCATGTCAACTTCAGCAGTTTTGAGAGCGTTGTGCAGCTCCTCAAGACTCACCCCTTTTTCACGCACGTGATAGTGCATCACAAAGTCCTTAAAGGACGAGGCTAGAGAGCCAAGAATCATATCTTCAGCAATGTCCTCGGGCATTGGTGAAGAGAGCTTTGCCAACTTCTCAAGGTACCCTTGCATCGTGAGAAAATGCATTGATACCGATGTTCCCTCCGCCATATGACACCTTGTGAGTGCGATGGTGGTCTTATAGCGCTCCTTTCGGGCACTATCCATGAACATCTTAGATAAAGCCTCCATGGTCTTCTTGGGTTTTGAATCCAAGTATTTCGCTTGGAGCGAGTCACCCATGGATGCTAGCATGAGACCGTGAACCTGGTTCTCTTGGTCTTCCCACTTGGCTTTAGCCTCTTTCGCTTCATCGGTTAATCTCTCATTCCACTTTGGGATTGGACCTTCCAAAATCTGAGATAGTTTCTCAAACTTTAACACGATGTTGAGTTTGAGTTGCCAACTAATGAAGTTTGAGCCATCATTTGCTAAAGGGTGTTTTTCTATCATGGATCATACGATAGGTTGGATGTTCGACATTTTTCTACAAAATAAATCATACAGGTTTTAATGCCAATTTTATGTTTTAATACACATGCATACATATATCAAATATAAATGTAAATGTTGCAAATAAAAATTTTGCCCATAAATGCAACAATCCAAGATCCCATCAATTGTAATATAGACTAGCTAAGGGCTATCGAATACATTACAATATCAAGGTAAGAAAACATTTTCTAATCACAACCTTTTTGAATTTTAGCAACATTTAGCATCTTCAAACTCTTGTGACTCTTGTCGTTTTAATTATGAGGGAATACGACCTATCCTCGTAAGAAAAAACTTTTTCCCAAAACTGAGCGAGGGCTCTAGGTAATGTTAAGAAAACTTATTTTCATTTGATACGAGATACGTTTATCCATTGTATTCACAACTAAACATACTTGGGGTTCACTAAGGTGAAACACACCTCATATATTTAATTGTGGCACAACAACAGACAACCTTTATATCTCCCACTATTCCCGAAGATGGAGGGAGCTATCTCCCGCTAAGGGCGAGCAGAGTATCCCTCGATCAATGGCTGCTAGTGGATGAAAATAAGAAGGAAATTTATTCTTAATTTTTGTTGGACAATTTAACATGTGATTTAGAAATTTAGGTTATCATGCATATTATTAATTATACACATCCTAACATTCATCACATTCATCACATGCATAGCAAGATAAAAACAGAAATTAAACATTCACACAATCCACATTGTGTGAGTTTATATGTTCCCTTCGATCCTTGATCCTCGATCCCCGATCCTCGATCCTCGATCGATACGCTACAGCGGAGACTTCCTCTTGCACCGGAGATGTAGATTTTACATAAAATAAACATGCTCCTCACATTCGATAAAAAACCGACTAGTGCAAGTCCTATGTAAAAACCTCTCATATGCATATGCAATTTATCTAAAAGATGGAAATAGAGAGAATTTTGGCTTTTACATACATAAGCCCCTGTATTATAATAATAACATACATTCATAATCGCTGATTTGGAACATATAAACTCACAATTCCTGCAAAAACAACTCGAGCAACCATGCACGCAATATCGCTATAAACTATCCAACCTAGTTTATCAATCATCTAGAATCCCAAACAATTCTTTGAAAAACATTTTGAAATCCATTAAAATGTTTTTCATGCATCCATAGTTCAAAAATTATATTTTGAACTGCTGTCCATCCAATTTCCTAAAAGGAAAGATGAACCGCAGTTTTTTCGGTTTTGTTGATTCTCTTACAAAATAATCGTTTATACTTAAAACGAAATTATTGCAAGTTAGACTTATGTCTAAATCATAATTCTAATAATTTCATGGCATGTTTTAAACTACTTAAAACATTCAAAACGAATTATTACAAAGAATTATTTCAACAAACATTTAAAGACCGAAAAATCGGTAAAACGAATTGTTTAAATCCTAGATGGTAAACTAAATTTGTTTACAACCATAAATCATGAGAAGATTGAACCCTAAGCTCTGATACCACTGTAGGATTTCATGTTTAATTATACATATATATTTTCGAATTTTTTATGTATAATAAGGATCAATTTTCAATTTTCTATAATTTATTTCATGCATCCATCAATTTGTTTCAATATCTAGTTTCAAAACTTTATTAAAACAAATTTGGACTCCGAAATTCATACCTAGAAGTTCTCTAAAACTTCTTGAAGATTCGGAGACGTTGGGGATGCTCCTCGCTGCGCCGGATGCCTCCGAGTATTCACCAAACTCTAAACAAGATCGGAGAGAGGGAAGCTAATCTCTCAATCTCCGATAGGGTTTAGAATCCAATTACTAACCCTTTTTTAATTCTCTTGAGAAGATGATCTCTTAAGAACTAAAACTAAACTTAAGAATTAAGGGATTTTCGTGGAGAATTATGGAGAGAGAATTTTTGCACAAGAAATAATGAATGAATTAATTAGGTAATGAGATAAACTTGTATTTATAAGTTCTCTCCAAATTACCTATTCATGTGCAACCCCTTGCCCATGATCTCATGCAAAATTCCATCTAACCATCCATTATTTATTAATAAATAATATTAGCCACGAATTAAATCAATTATGGACCAATTCCATGCATGATCTAATTAATTCTTAAATTAATTCTGCATAAAATCGTCTGACCGGTCGACCGTTTGCGAGGTCCGGTCGACCGTTTTGACCGGTTATCAAATTAAGAGAACTGATTATTAGTTTGCTACCCTCAAACTATCTTAAGATTTTGCACAAATCGTTGATAGGCACCTGCCTCAAGCTAGGGAGTTCTCTTGCTCCAAGTCTCCCAGCCACGCGTGTTGCTTCATGACATTAAAGCCTACATGTGCGTCCATAGACGTCGGTACAAGAAAATATGGTCAAGAATGGCTAAAATAGTATAATGATAACAAACATTTCATAACAAAAATATCTCAACAAATAGGATGCCATTGTTTTGGTTATGGTAATGAGATTCATCCATATACATCAGAAGATTGTTTTCTGAAAAATAAAAATTAACATGGATTACTTTTAACAACTAACTGATGATGTTCTTCCTAAAATAACAGTCTTTGAAGATAATCAACAATTATAAACTAACTAACCAAGCTACAAAGGACTAAATTAATCACAACAAATTATTTTTACAAATTACGTGGATTATTAAAAGAAGAAAAATAATGATGAAACGGTAATATTACTAAAAATAGTGATAAAAAATAAAATAGAATATTTTACTATAATAAACATATAAAAGTAGAAGAAAATGAATCAATTACATAAAGTAATTAAATTGAGACAAAAGATCTTCCTGGAAATTTTTACAATACTTCGATTTTGAATTTTTATACTATTTAGATATTCTAACATGACATTTCCGTCTGTTTTCTTTCTTTAAAGTGAAGACATTTCCTTCTCTTTTTTTTGATAAAAAAAACTATTTTAGTGATCTCAACTCAGTATACCTTGTTGTCATCTCACAGTATAAAATAGTTGCGGTCAACAACTGTTCTGAACAAAATTAGACAGTCCTAATTGGTACAGACAACGTTGTTTTACCCGATGTTTGTTGATAAACTTGCACAGTTGTGCTCAACAACCTTGCTAAATATACAATGACACCCTTCCAATTGTACCAAGAATTTCTCCTCTGTAAAAATTTGAAACGTCTCCTCCAAATTAACAAGTTACATTAATGGGAAGCCGAGTCCAGCTGAACGCAGAGGGAATGGTGGGTCGACATTAATGCCTATGTTTTCATCATCGGAATAAAGACCGACGTTGTAACCACCTGGAGGTCCAGCAAACAATCTTCCTTCATCGATGTTGTTGGCGACCTAACCCCAATTATGGTTGTGTTCATCATGAAATGATCCTCTCCGACCGCCTCCCTATGTCTCAATCCCCCCCAAGACAAATCCCAACTTGTTTATAGCATCAGCATTATCTGGTCCACCTCCAGCTTCATAATCATCATAAGCCTCCTTTACGAGCTAAAACTCTTTTAACTCCAAGATCGGAAGGCTTAACGTCTCCGTCGTGCTCATCGGATACATCGCTCATGTGATCGTTGATCAGGTATACATGCAAACTTTGAATGGTCCACCACTCCCAAACAAAGTCAAATGCACTTATGTTGAGGACTTCAAGCATATCTTAGGGCGTCTTAGACATCATAGCTAAGTATAAATGTACTTCAATTTGGGATTTAGAAGTATGTTATCTCCTATTGAAGCTTGTTTCATAAGATTTAGTGATTCTCTGTGAAATTTTAATACACTAGCTCTATGCAAAATTCATATAAAACAAACGTCTAGCACTTGATCTAAGTTTATACATCAATTCAAATTTATATATAATGCTGGTATGATACTCCATATGTGATCGAACATCTGTTCATTGTCACACATTTACTGTTTACATACGAGTTTAAACTTAATGCGAGTCAGAATACAGGACAAACTTAACAAAAAATTTAATCAAAGTATGTGATCCAGGTATTAGTAGCTTGACTTCAAACCCCACACGTCACGTCCCTCCACCAGACCACACTTTTCCCTCCAAAACACCACCATTTAACTCTCACCACTCCACGTACGCCACCTCACCCTCTCACCACCTCCACTGCATATTCTCGACTCCACGTACACCCTTCTATTTAAGGAGTAAATTTTTCATAATACTCCTTAGGTTTTTTTTTCATTATTCCTTGGGTTTAGCTAGCCTATATTTATTTTTTCATATCTAACAAATTATGTATTTATATTGTTTCTAGATTTGAGTCCATAATTATTAATAAATAAATTGTGTTTGTGTTTATTAATTCAATTGTGATGTTATACTAACTTCAAATTAAAAAAACAACAGAAAAATCAAAATTCGACTCGAACCAGAAAAACCCGACCCAATGGCCCCAGATCTGGCCAGGCCTAGGTAGCTGTGTCGTGCCAGGCCTGGGGGCGGTCACCATGCCGTGTCAACACGGCACGGCAAAGCCGGCCAGCAAGACACTGAGTCCCAGGTCTCTGAAAGTAAAGAAATCCACCCTATATGCTTCTAAAAATGGGGCTTTTACAAATGCAAATTTCGGTCTCGATGTTCTAAAACAAATTCGTGTTATTTAAATAGAAATTTTACGTTGTTTTTATTTTTGACAAACTAATCATGATCCAATACTTGAGGTTAGGGTTGTTCTCCTTCATGTAAACAAGCAGAATATCTTCACGACTGTAGTTAAGGTTCACCTATATATCTGAACCATTAGACCTTAAACATTAGTAATAGAGGCAATAACACTAACATAATCCGGAAGAATATTGGAAGATGTGCCATCTGGTGGATAATCTCATTCATCTGTAGATGATGCGTGTGCTTAATTAAATTAAATCTTGAAGATCAAAGTTTTTGGATGTAGCCATTATATGAAAACCACTCTACGATATATAAATTCTAAGTGCGTCACTTGAATTAGAATAATTTGGTCAAGTATTGGCACTATGGACGAATTTGTGTAGATGTGACAAAATAATAGTTGGCCATCAACCTCAGTTGATGTGATAACAATACAAGTGGCAAACTAGATTACAATCAAGAGGAAAAGTAATGGACTCGAAGTCCATAACACCCAGGATCCCTTCGGCTGTGGGTACCTTTGTTTTTGGTTTTTGACTTGGGTTAATCATAAAAATATTATAATTTTCAATAACTATCACTCTACACGACTACACCTATTTATTGATGGGAAATGATTTATGAACGCAGCGCGTCACGGACGTGCTCTACGTGGACATCCATGTCAGCCCTTACGTGACCAAAGATGAATGTTTTTTTGTTTTTTCTTCCTGATGTCCACTCAAATCACATTAAATGCGTTTCAACTCAGCACGTTCTCTCTCTCCACCCAAATACAAATATGATGACACTCTTTCTTTCTTCTTTATTCTTTCTATCCAGAATAAATCACCATTTCGAGCAAGATATTAGGTCGAAGAAGCGTCTGATGCCGACTCCCAGGATTCTTCACAACGTAAGCAGCGTGAATGGGACGGTGCGAAGACTTCCCGATTCCGGACAGCAAAGGATTGTTTCGACGTCATATTATTGCATTCCATATATTGATTCGTTTATTCCGATAATAATGAAGCCATATATTATTCCGGACTGCAAATACACTTATTCCGGACTGCAAATACACTTATTCCGATTCCGGACAGCAAATACACTTATTCCGGACAACAAATCTACTTATTCCGGACAAACTTTATGTTCCGTTTCTGGACACACTTTATTCTTAAACCGGACAACAAATACACTTATTCCGGACAACAAATACACTTATTCCGGACAGCAAATACACTTATTCCGGACAAACTTTCTGTTCCATTTCTGGACACACTTTCTTCTTATTCTGGTCAATTACACTTATTCCGGACTGCAAATACACTTATTCCGGACAACAAATACACTTATTCCGGACAAGAAATCAACTTATTCCGGACAAACTTTATGTTCCATTTCTGGACACACTTTATTCTTAAACCAGACAACAAATACACTTAGTCCGGGCAACAAATACACTTATTCCGGACAGCAAATACACTTATTCCGGACAAACTTTCTGTTCCGTTTCAGGACACACTTTCTTCTTATTCTGGACAACTACACTTATTCCGGACTGCAAATACACTTATTCCGGACAACAAATACACTTATTCCGGACAAGAAATCAACTTATTCCGGACAAACTTTATGTTCCGTTTCTGGACACACTTTATTCTTAAACCGGACAACAAATACACTTAGTCCGGACAACAAATACACTTATTCCGGACAGCAAATACACTTATTCCGGACAGCAAATACACTTATTCCGGACAAACTTTCTGTTCCGTTTCTGGACACACTTTCTTCTTATTCTGGACAACTACACTTATTCCGGACTGCAAATACACTTATTCCGGACAGTAAATACACTTATTCCGGACAAGAAATCAACTTATTCCGGACAAACTTTATGTTCCGTTTCTGGACACACTTTATTCTTAAACCGGACAACAAATACACTTATTCCAACGTAAAACTTAAAAACAAATATTTTATTATGATAAGTGTGAGCTCTGCACGAATAATGAGACTGCACGATGTCCTAGGGTCTGCACACTGTCTTATCTGTGTATTGGGAAATGAATCGTTCAACTTAAAGAACCGGCGTTTTTTAAAAAGACCAAAACGCGCGAAGAGAAATTTCGCTGACTGGACGCTGACTCAAAGAAAAATATCTGAGCTGTACAGATCCACGTAAGGCGCGTCCGTGACGCACGCGTCCGTCTATCACGGCTCTTTATTTATATGTCATCGAAAAACCAATATTATGTATCAAATACCATTAAATTTTCAGACGTGTCACTTGATGAGAATTAAATTTATACCACAAGTGCATGGTGTCAATGAAGACGTGGCAAGTACGGGTCGAACACAAGGAGGGAGATATTTGTTATTTGTGTGATTTTCGAGTAGGGGAAAGAAGGAGAGAAGAATAAGTTTGGTTTTGAGATTTTTGGTTTTTTATTTTCTAAAGCATGAAACATGAACAAATAAAACTAAAACAAGAATAAAGATGGTGAATTCCGTTGGGTGAAGGTTTAGATATAGGATTTAGATTAGAGAATTCAGAAACTTATAATAAATCATGTTTGTTATGAAGCATTACATGATAAATGATTTAACATAAACTCAAGTAATCAAAATATACTAATCACGAAATTAAAATAATAACTTTATTCTCTTCTCATCACCCTAAATCCGTCACCTTCACCCTTTGGAAAGAGTTAGAAACTCATAGAGGGAGGAAGAAGAAGGGGTCCTAGAGGAATTACAAAAGAAAACTAAAAACAAGAAATAAAAACAACAAAACTAAATTATGGAATAAAAACTAAGGACATAAGCTAAGGACCCTCACAACATCGTTTCAGGGCTATTTATAGCCAATACGAGGGACTTAGGTATGAAATAGGAAAGTACACGCGTCAACACGCAACCAGAAAAAATTTTAGAGCATGGATCTAATTTGGTGCGGCGGATTCGCCGCATTTTTTACATAAGGTGCGGCGGATTCACCACCTTTTTAGCTCCGAATTAATCCGGATTTTTCCTGTGTGTTTATGGTATGATTTCAATATCCTTTGCGCATCTGTATTGATTCTTGCCTTTCTTTTGAGCTCCGACTTTATTTCTTTATATATTTGGAGATCCACATTGATTTTTCTTTAGATTTTCTCCATAATAATAAAAGCTACTCGTAATTTGCAATTAGGTCCTTGGCCTTTTGTAATTAAGTCATTGTCTACTTTTGTGCTTAAGTCCTTGTCTTTTTTGTAATTAGGTCTTGAATGCTTTTATGCTTGGATGCATTTCCATTTGAAACCCGATAATCTTGAACTTGGTCTTTATGCCAGGAATGAGTCTCTTGAATGCATTTATGCTCGGGATATGAGTAATTTGCATTCAGGTCCCTGTATTCTGTAAATAAGACTAAACACATACCTTAGTAGCATTTATTGATATAAAAATAATTTAAATGAAAGACATATGATGCAATGTATGCAATGCATCATCACTCTAACATTTGTTTATTTTTCACACCTACTCTAGATGCAAATACTATGATATAATTGCAAAAACATCCAAACGTCGAAAGCTGACCTCAACAAATAGTCAGATATGTGTTGCTTTTGTAGTATGGGTAACCCCTCAAGGGTTTTGAGGAGGAATGTAATTTTTGCCGAACTGCAAATGCTCGTGGACGTGGGGAGTATCAAACGGACCAATATACATTACTATAGAAGTAATAACTAGCTCCTTAAGCATTACGTTGTTTCTAAGTTAAGACAGAAGTCACGGAAGAGATCGAGGAGAATAGATATGATTTTGATCCTTCGATAATGATCATAATATAATGTTATCACTAACACTTTTCTGACCTGGTTGGTCAAAGTAATCTACGTAGGAAATATTTTACTTGAAAGAGACGTCACTAGTTTCTATACGAATTATTTTCATCAAGTTTCCACATGATTTATATTTCAATAACAATTCACGTTGAAAATTAGTGACGCTTTGATTGTTGGACGTACTACTCAAATGTCGTCATTTCACTACAATTATTCCAAATTTCGTGCACCAATGATGCGTAGGTGGATGGTCTTAGAAATAAAAGTCATCTTGTTAGTGTTTTAGTCCTCCTTCGGTGACAACTTGTGAAGTTGAGCTTGGGGAATCTCAGGGGAACCAAACGCTAATAATTACTTGTTTTTTGATGTGTTGGTTGCAATAAGGCTAACAAAAGAATTTTTTTATTATTTAATAAAAAAATGTACTCTTATCTCACAGACCCCTGGCCCCCTGTTTTAAAACCACAACAACCCAACACATAGAATTGAGACATCCAGAATTCAATTCATAATCTAATCAACTAGTTCAAGACAATTAATGAATGGCGGCTGTCAAGTAGTGAGGAAGGTGATGTTGCCGCATGTTTGTCGATAGATAGAGATAACTGATTGTCTATATAACATCCATCCATCCATCTATGATCTATCCATCTTGAAACTGAAATCACAATAACTGAAGTTATGGCTAAGTTTATGATTACGTTTGTGGTTGCATTGATTATGCTTAGCCTCGGTAGCACTACCATGGCGCAGAGATGTGGAAGGCAGGCTCCTGGTCAGACGTGTGTCGGTGGCTGCTGCAGCTTCTGGGGGTGGTGCGGTAACAGTCGTCCGTACTGCTGTAATGGTTGCCAGTCTCAATGCAATACCTTCTTTTGCCGCAGCGGAGCATCTGCTTTCGTCCACTCCAACCTCACCGATGCTTCACCCTAACCGCCACAAACATGTTACATACGGACTTATGCATGCTAGTAAATAAGGGCCCCTAAAATATGTGTAGTTCGTGCTGAAATCTCTATGCGCTTCTTGTTTGTTCTGTCCCGCCCACGTCATAAATAAATTGTGATATTTTCCATTAAATACTTTATTCTGAGAATTCACAAGATTATTAGCCATAAATAAATTGCTCTAAACAGAATAGACTACCGATCAGATGGATATTTTTCCTTGTTTATTGATGAGGCCCGACAAGAATTTGTTGTAGGGCTCTCAAAAATATATAACTTATAATACATCTCGAATTATATTGCCCGAAATAATTTGTGCTTTCGAATAAAGTAATTAAACAACATATTATATCCATCCTTTTCAGTTGTTAATTGTAACTTTGGAATTGAATTTTCCAAATACAGATAATCAGAAAAAATTGACATTTTCAAATGTAGAATTAGGTAATATATATTTAAGTTGTTCAAAAATTCGTCTAATATGTTCAGATACCGCAACATAGGCTAATAAACAATAAGCAAATCTCAAATTTATAATCCTCTTTTCCAATCACAATTCACAAAGATGAAACTTTGGTGAAATTTCAAACCTAGACATGTTTGACGAAAATTGATACAAAACCTAACATAGTCTTGACATGTACTTAGTAAGACGTAATTTGATGGAAGATATATATCTAAACACATCCATTGCATCCCAATTAAGACCCCCCAAAAAATAGAGAAACAAAAAGATTGTAAATCTCCTGAGTGAACTACTCTTGTATTCGATTGTAGAAGTTTTGAACTTTGTACCAAAATTGTTAAAAGTCACGAAATTCCCACGACCATCAAACCAAAATTAATTGCATCAATAAATCATTTTAAAATCGAACACTCTAAAACCCAAAGCTGAGATCAATACATGCCCAAACAATACATCATTAAGTTTCTCCCACTTGGTGACATCTAACTAACGAACCGATTAAATTAATGAAGTCCGTCTTCTAAACTAGAACGGATATATATTATTTGTAGTTTATCTGAACAAAAAAACATATTAAATATATAGACCGGTAATATCATGACAAACTAATAAATGATCTTTGAGGCTGATTTCTGGGACAGAAGTTGTAAAGTTCACGGTCTAATGCATAATTCTGAATTTGTCATTGTTCTACGGTTATTTCTAACCGTGTCACTCCAAAAGCAATATGCATTCATGAGGAGTTTCTCATGCCACCAGCCTATAGTGGCCAAATTAAGTACGAAAGCTGAATTTAGAGGAGTTTCTCATGCCCGAACTAATTTGGCTTCAAAATTTAATATAAGGAAATTGGGGTTTCCAAAAACAACACCTATTCTATGGTGTGACAATCTCAGTACAACCTACCTGGCCTCTAATCAAATTCTACATGCTCGCACCAAACATGCCGAGATTGATTTCTATTTCGTCCAATAACGAGTCCTGACAAAACAACTCGACATATGATTTATATCCACACGAGAACAACTGGCCAACCTACTCACAAAACTACTTTCTGCTCGCCGATTTAATTACTTTCGCTCGAAGCTCAACTTGGGATTTCTCTTGTTCGCTTGTGGAGGGATGCTAGACCACAACAAATATAAGGCCCACTCCTTCATATTTGTATTTATATGTAACCTTGATTACAACTATTACAAACTTATACACCAAGTAATGTAATTAAAGAAATGTAGTCTCGTATTGTACTATCACATATTGTACTTCATACTTCACACTATAAATCAAATTCTCAACCTCATCTGTAAATCAAGTGAGGAAGAACTTATTTGTCATTTCAATTATTTCTTGTGTTAGAATCTTACAAAGATGATCAACAATTATAAACTAACTAACAAAGCTACAAAAGACTAAATTAATCAGTACAAATTATTTATAAAAATTACGTGGATTATGAAAATAATGAAAATAATGATGAAACGGTAATATTACTAAAAATAGTGATAAAAAATAAAATATAACATTTTACTATAATAAACATATAAAAGTAAAAGAAAAATGAATCAATCACGGAAAGTAAATTGAGACAAGTTCTTTCTGGAAAATTTTACAATACTTCGATTTTGAATTTATACTATTTAGAAATTGTAGCATGACATTTCCTTCTCTTTTCTTTCTTAAAAAAGACATTTCCTCTCTTTTCTTGATATAAAAAAAATACTATTTTAGTGATCTCAACTCAGTATAACTTGCACAGTTGTGCTCAACAACCTTGTTAAATATAGAATGACACCCTTCCAATTGTACCAAGAATTTCTCCTCTGTAAAAATTTGAAATGTCTCCTCCAAATTAACAAGTTACATTAATCCTAACACCTTCAAATCCATAGACACAAAAACTTGTTCAATGGAATATGACATTCCAGGGGAAAATGTGACTTGCTTCCCCCAACTCCCCAACTTGCAACGGCATTTGGCTCGACGGCAACCCTTTCGAGTCGTGGTCTCCGGTTTTCCTGTTCCAAATGACTTTCATCTCCTCCATAACGTTTCTTGTCCAAAGTCTTCTTGGAAAAACGTTCGGCCTGACTACTATGTTTTCACAAATTCTGGTAAATGTCTATGAGATGGAGAGAGAAAAACTATCATTAATCGTGTATGCGAACTTAATTAGTTTCTGACGTTGTGCGGTTTAGACAGGAATGGTGTTGGAACGGACAGTGTTGGGTAGAATAAAGTGGTACACAAAAACATTTTTCCCAGTCGGAAGCCGAGTCCAGCTGAACGCAGTGGGAATGGTGGACCTCATTGCCTAGGTTTTCATCATCGGAATAAAGACCGACGTTGTAACCGCCTAGAGGTCCAGCAAACAATCTTCCTCCATCGATGTCGTTGGCGACCTAACCCCAATGATGGTCGTGTTCATCATGAAAGGAGTCCTCGAAAAGATCCTCTCCAACCGCCTCCCTATGTCTCTATTCCTCCAAGACAAATCCCAACTTGTGGATAGCATCAGCAGCACCTGGTCCACCTCCAGCTTCATAGTCATCATAAGCCTCTTTTCCCTCTAAACTCCCTCAACCTCACTCCACCAGCAAACACCCTCTACCACCACAACTCCTCACCTCACCAACTTTCCACACGCCACCACTTCAAACCCCACACCTCACGTTCCTCCACCAGACCACACTTTCCCCTCCAAAACACCCCCATTTAACTCTCACCACTCCACGCCACCTCACCCGCTCACCACCTCCACTACATATCCTCAACTCCACCTACACCACCTCTCCAACCTCAACACCTCACCTTCATCAAAACCAACAATAAACAAAATCCAATCGAAAGCCTCATCACCACTCGATCCATACTGCTGCTGAGTAAAGAAGCAAGGGTCAGTTGAGTTCTTTTTTAAAATTAACTCTTTCTAGCTTTTCGTGGGTTTGTGACAATGTAGCACCACGAGATTTCTATATGATAAGAGGGAGCGAACAGCAGCGACACCAACTATGACGACGCCGGCCAAATCGACATCAACAATGACGATGGCCCGATGATCGCGTCCAGGTTGTACCACTTGGTGGAGTTTGGACATAATACATGGACACCTTGTCGCGATATCCCTAGCTGGACTCGCCTCTTGGTTGTTCTTAAAAACATCAGACACCTTGTTGCAATATCCTTAGCTGGACTCGCCTCTTGGTTGTTCTTAAAAACATCAGACACCTTGTTGCAATATCCTTAGCTGGACTCGCCTCCTGGTTGTTCTTAAAATACCGGACTCGTTGTCGCGATATACTCTCCCCTTTGTTGTCTTGATAAAAACTAATAATAAATTCAATAATATTTTACTGGCGTCGAAATTCCGCCGGAATATTGAAAGACGTGAAATAAAAGATCAGAAAATCAACACAAGGACGAACATCGGGACATAATAGAAAAAAATCAAATAAACAACATGAGCATGTGGTGGACCCAATATTATTACAAATCAAATAAATAAAGGATATTTAGAGTAGTGTACTCGGAAAACATCAAAATTACGGAAATATGCTGTAAATGTTTGAATTTATAGTGGTGCACTCGAAAAACTTACGAAATTACAATGATGCACACGTAACTGACATCATTAGCCTCCATCACATTTAAGTTTGACGGACGTTTGATTACATCATTTGATTATCCTTTAATTAAAGGGATATTTACAATAGTGCACTAAGAAAACATCGAATTACGGGAGTACACTCCAAAAATTTCAATTTACAGTGGTGCACTCGAAAAACTTATGAAATTACAATGGTACACTCGTAACTCACGTTGCTACCCTTCGTCCAATGGAGCAGGCACCGTAGGTTTGACATTGTAGTCTTTTTTGTTTGTGAATGTTGTTTGATTATGTTTGGAATTGTTAAACATTATTTTCAATGAAACTTTTACTTTTACTTTCAAGTTTATATGTTTGGTTGTGTATGAATGGTTGAATTATGATTTATAAATCTTTGATGTAAAAGACGATTGAATTGCAAATGTATGATTGTTTGAGTTATGAATTTGTGAGTTATGGATGTTTGAGTTGTGAGGAATGAATTGTGAATGACGATTGAATTGAATTGCGACGATATTTTGAACAAGGAAAATCAGACTCGGAACTAGCAAACAAACTCTTTCGGGTTCTGGATATGGCCTACACTGAATGTCGATTGGATTGAATTGCGACGTTATATTTGTTTGAACAGTGAAAATTGGAACACGAAATGAGCAAACACTCTTTCGTGTTCTAGATAGAGCCTACATCGACATATTGTATCCGTCGGTGTTGGTCGTCTCATTTTTTATGGTCAGAACGCACCGATCAAGGATCAAGGACGCGGGAACATATAAACTCACACAATGTGTGTGTGAATGGATTTATTTATGTTTGTGTGCTTGATACATATGTGATTGCATGGATGAATGTTAGGATGTGTATAGATGATAAATATGCATGATCACCTAAATTCTAAAATCATATATTAATGGTTAAATTGTCCAACCAAGAATTAAGAGTATCTTTCGTTCTTATTTCATCCACTAGCAGCCATCGATCGAGGGATATTCTGCTCGCCCTTAGCGGGAGATAACTTCCTCCATCTTTGGGAATAGTGGGAGATATAAGGTTGTCTATTGTTGTGCCATGAATAGATGTACGAGGTGCGATTCACCCTTAGTGGACACCGAGTATATTTGTTTGTGAATACAATGGATAAACGTATCTTGTATCAAATGAAATAAGTTTTCTTAACAAGACCCAAATCCCTAGCTCGGTTTTGAGAAAGAGAGTTTTTCTTACGAGGATCGATCAAATTCCCTCTTAATTAAAACGACAAAAATCATAAGAGTTTGAAAATGCAAATGTTGAGATATTTCGAAATGGTTATGATTAGAAAATGTTTTCTTACCTTGATTTTATAATATATCTGATAACCCTTAGCTCGTTTCGGTCGACCGATTTTAGTCCTTCGGTAGACCGTTGGGACTTAAGTTTTGCGCAAATAGTTCGACCGATCCAGACTTTTGGTCGACCGATTCCCTTGAGGAAATGGTCGACCGAGTTGCCTCTTTCGGTCGATCATTTTTGCACAGGACTGAATTCCTGGTTCCCTTTTGAATGCCAACTCTGTCCACGGAAACTCGTGTCCTCGTCTTGTGCGTGAGCCGGGAGGTGACGGTGGGCGCATTCTGCATGCCTGCCCAGGAACCGCCGTGTGGAAGAGTGTAGGTGTTCGGGACGCGTCACCTCCATGTATGGATCGTGACTAATATGATGGATTGATTGGACTCATTGTAGAGTAGCAGACCTGAGGGATCGCGGATCCCAATATATGATGATTGTGCGGACACACAACTGTCGTTGGGTGAGGTGACTACCGGTCCATGGGGCTACGGAGGTCGCTGCCCTACTTTTATAGCGACACGGTTGGTGTTTGCGGCTCGTGGAGCCTTATGACCTGCCAGGTCATCAGGCTCCACGAGTCGCAAACACCAACCGTGCCGCTATAAAAGCAAGGCAGCGACCTCCGTAGCCCGTAGGCAAGTAGTCACCTCACCCAACGCCAGTTGCGTGCTCGCACAAACATCAAACATCGGGATCTGTGATCCCTCGGGCCTGCTATACTACAATGAGTCCAATCAATCCATCAACTTAGTCACGGTCCATACATGGAGGTGACGCGTCCCGAACACCCACACTTTTCCACACGGCGGTCCCTGGGACGGCACGCGGAACGCGCCCGCCGTCACCTCCCGGCTCACGCACAAGGCGAGGACATGGGTTTCCGTGGACAAAGTTGGAATTCAAAAAGGGAACCAGGAATTCTGTCCTGGGCCCAAACGGTCGACCGGAAGAGGTGATTCGGTCGACCGGTTCCAGAAAGGAATCGGTCGACCGTACGCCTAACACGATCTACCGCTGCGCTGAAAACACAATCCCCAACGGTCGAACAAAGGTCTAAAACCGGTCGACCGAACGAGGTCAAAATCCAGAGTCTGGTCAACATTAAATTCAAAACTATCGGTCGACCGACTCAGGGGTCTCGGTCGACCGAAAACTAACAGGGTCAACCTAGTATTCTACGTCATATAACGGTCGACCGAACAAATAAAAACGGTCGAACAACATGCATAATAAAATCCAATATACTTAAGTTGCGGTCGACCGAACATGAGGACTCGGTCGACCGAAACACAACAGACATGCAAAAATACTACATTCGGTCGACCGCCCGAAGGGCACGGTCGACCGTTGGTCGTCTTCCACCTCACGCCAGCCGATGTTTCTTCACCAAAACTCAACGTCGGAGAGGTCTCCGACCTCCTCCGACCGACCAACACAACCCTCTCGTGAGGGTTAACAACCAAACCAAACTAAGGAGCGGCATACCTCAACCGAAGACGAAGTACGCTGGAGCCTCGCTCGCACTTGTCGCCTCTGACACCTCCCCGCGCGACCTCCTCCTCGCGACGACCTCCTCACGGCGGAGCCTCCGAGTCCTCTGGTGCCGCAGAAGGAAAGAAGAGAGTGAGGGAGAGAAACGTAAGGAATGGAGAGAGATCAAAAAACCAAACTTAATCCCAACCCTCTCCCCGCAACAGTGCCCGCAACCCTACACTCCTCATCCATCACAGCCCACTGTTCACGCTCCACCCCATGCATCTACTGTTCGTCACCCCTTCCCCATGCAAACCACTTCTTAATCTCCATTACACCAAGATCAACCCTAAACCGGGTTTTGGGTTCTAACAATCCACCCAACTTAAAAGGATTTCATCCCGAAATCAAAGCAAACTACTCACCGAAAAGATCTGGGTACTGCCTTCTGACTTCCTCCTCGATATCCCAAGTGGCCTCGCGCTCACTGTGATGTTGTCACCTAACCTTCACCATCGGAATGGTCCTCCTCCTGAGCTGATGATCCATGCGATCGATTATCTCGATTGGTCTCTCCTCGAGCGACAAGTCCTGCTGAATCTTTGGCACTGCTATCTCAATGACGTGAGCTGGATATGCAATGTACTTCCTCAACGTCGAAACATGGAAGACGTTGTGAAGACCCAAAAACTGCGGCGGCAATGCAATCCGGTAGGCAACCTCTCCAACTCGGTCGAGGATCTCAAACGGCACAACATACCTCAGACTGAGCTTCCCCTTCTTCCCAAACCTCATTACACCTCGGGCTGGGGAAATCTTCAGAAACACATGATCGCCCACCTCGAACTCAACACCCGTCTGCGTCGATCAGCATAACTCTTCTGCCTGCTCTGTGCTGTGGCCAGTCTCCTCCTGATCACATCCACCTTCTCTGCATACATCTGCACGATCTCTGGCCCCACTAACTGCCTCTCGTCCACATCACTCTAGCATACCGGTGATCTGCAAGGCCTCCCGTACAATGCCTCCTACGGTGTCATCCCAATACTCGAGTGGTACCTGTTGTTGTAGGCGAACTCTATCAGTCGCAAGTGCTCATCCCAGTGCCCTGCCCAATCCAGTGTGCATGCTCTCAGCATATCCTCCAAGGTCTGAATCGTCCTCTCTAACTGACCATTTGTCTGCGGGTGAAACCCTGTACTGAACCTCAGACGCGTCCCCAAAGCCTGCTGCAGACTCCCCCAAAATATGGAAGTGAATCGAGGATCTCGATCGGAGATGATGCTCACTGGCACTCCATGCAACCTGACTATCTCCTCTACGTACAACTTAGCTAGACCCTCCAAAGGCAACGTGGTCCTAATCGCTAAGAAATGTGCCGACTTGGTCAGTCGATCGACTATCACCCAGATCGCGTTGTGGAATCTCCTCGTCTTCGGCAATCTTGTGACAAAATTCATCGTCACGTGCTCCCACTTCCACTCAGGAAGCTCAATACACTACATCGGTCTTGCTGGCCTCTGATGCCCAATCTTCACCCGCTGACAAACCAAACATCGCTCTACAAACTCTGCATTGTCCCTCTTCATGCCCTTCCACCAGAAGTTCCGCTGCAGGTCCTTATACATCATTGTGCTCCCCGGGTGAATGGTGTATCTAGCTCTGTGTGCCTCCTCCATGATGTCATCTCTCAGCCCATCGACCTTCGGCACCCAGATCCGACTCCTGAACCTCAAACCACCATCAACCCCTACACTGAAGTCTGATCCATCTCTGGAAGCTAACTGTAGCAGACCAGCTAACTCATCATCCCCCTGCTGAGCCTGAACCACCCGTTAGACAGTCTGCAGCTCCACCCAAAGCCCAGCAATCACTGCTCCCTCTGAACCCTTTGTGAACGGTCTCCACTCTGACAATGCCTCGAGTAGCCTCCACTCCTGGATGCACAGACTCACAACTGAAACCTCCACTTTCCTGCTCAGCGCATCTGGAACCGAATTCGCCTTCCCCGGATGATAGGAAATGGTGAAGTCGTAGTCCTTAATGAACTCAAGTCATCTGCGCTGCCTCATATTCAGCTCCTTCTGCGAGAACAAATACTTCAGGCTCTGATGATCTGTGAAGACCTCGAACTGCTCGCCATACAGATAGTGTCGCCAGGTCTTCAACGTGTGAACTACCACTGCCAACTCCAGATCATGAGTAGGGTAGTTCTTCTCGTGCACCTTCAGCTGCCTCGAAGCATACGCGACCACCTTTCCGTGCTGCATCAGAACACAACCCAAGCCTATCCCTGATGCATCGCTGTATATCACGTAGCCTCCACTGCCACTTGGTAGAGTCAGAATAGGTGTTGTCGTCAATCGCCTCTTCAGCTCCTGAAAGCTATCCTCACACTTCTGGGACCAAACAAACTTGATGCCCTTCTGCCTCAACGCTGTCAGTGGTGATGCAAGTCTGGAGAAATCCTGGATGAGCCATCTGTAATACCCTGCCAGTCCTACGAAACTCCTGATCTCCGTCACGCTCGTCGGGGCTCTCCACTGAGTCACAACCTCGACCTTCGCCAGATCCACCGAAATCCCATCCGCTGACACAATATGCCCCAGAAAAGCCACCTGATCCAACCAAAACTCACACTTCGTGTACTTGGCATAAAGCTGCTGATCCCTAAAGATGCCAAGCACAATCCTCAGGTGCTCTCGATGGTGCTCCCTGTCAGGCGAGTATACCAAGATGTCATCTACGAACACCACGACAAATCTGTCGAGGTACGGCTGGAATGTCCTATTCATCAAATCCATTAATGTTGCAGGTGCATTCGTCAGTCCAAATGGCATCACTAAGAACTCGTAGTGGTCGTACTGCGTCCTGAAGGCTATCTTCTGAACATCTGCCTCCCTGATCCGCAACTGGTGATAACCCGAACGCAGATCGATCTTCGAGAACACTCTCGCCGTCTACAACTGATCAAATAAGTCATCAATCCTGGGCAAAGGGTACCGGTTCCGAACGGTAACCTTATTCAACATCCTGTAGTCGATGCACATCCGCAACAACCCATCCTTCTTCTTCACGAAGAGCACAGGCGCTCCCATGGAGAAGCACTCGGTCGAATGAACCCAGACTTTATCAACTCCTGCAACTGCTTCTTCAGCTCTGTCAACTCAGCAGGTGCCATACGATACTGTGCCTTCGACTGAGGTGTCGTACCTGCTACCAACTCGATGCTGAACTCGATCTCTCGGTGCGGCGGTAATGCTGGAATCTCTGCTGGAAATACATCTGGAAACTCCTGCACTACCTCTATATCCTCCAGCCTCCTCATCTCAGGATCAGTAACTACCAGTGTGGCCACGAACGCTCTGCATCCCTGCTGTATCAGTCTCTGTGCCTTAATCGCAGACACAATCAGACGACCCCATCTGCTCCTCGCACCTCTGATCAGAACATCTGGCAAGCCCTCCATCGGAATCAGGATCTTCTTCTCACGTCAAAAGACCCGCACGTCGTATTGTGACAGCCAGTCCATCCCTAGTATGATGTCGAAGCCCTCCATCGGTAACAAGACCAGATCATCCGGAAAATCATGGTCTCCCGAAGCAACTGTGGTGTCGGGGAAAAAGCTCCCCACAGTGCCCACCTCACCCATTGGCGTGCTGACCTCCAAAACATCAGTCAGCAGCACAGGGGTCCGACCCAACTCGCCAGCAAACTTCTGCAAAATGAAGGAGTGAGTGGCGCCGCAATCAAACAACACACGCGCTACTAAGCCAGAAACAGAAAGTGTACATTCCACGAAGGTGTTGGAGTCCCTCGCCTCCTCAGCCTGCATAGTGCAGACTCGCCTGGTCTTCTTGTCCTGGTGAGACGACTGATCGGCTGTCTCCGCCTCTGCCTACAGCTGGTGGTCCTGGCCTCCTGCTCGGCTCACCCTGCCTCTGAGGACAATCACAGACGAAATGTCTCATCTGACCGCAACACATACACACTCCAGTCCGACGGGGACACTCCTGTCCTAGATGTAACCTCCCGCAGTAAGTGCACGCTCCTGACTGACGTGCTCCTCCTCCATCAAACCTGGGCATCTTGCCCGGGTTTCCCGTTCCACGACCGGCCACACGGCTACCGGTGCTCACTGGTGCCTTCCTCGCCTCTTGAAGACACTCTCTCTGGTCCTGCTCGATCATAGTAGCACGCTTCACCGCATCTGCAAGGGTCCGCGGCATGTTGTTGATCACCCGAGATCAGAGCGGCTGCCTCAGTCCCTTCACGAACTTCCTCTCCCGCTGCTCAGGGGTCACACAAATCTCTGACACTAACGTTCCAAGGCGTTGAACCTACTGATGTAGCTCGCAAGAGTCATCTCCTTCTGCTCCAGCGACATGAACTCCTCCCGCTTCTGATCCCTGACGTGCTGGGGGAAGTACTGCTCATGGAACACCTCTAAGAATGCCTCCCAGCTGACATCCACCCGGTCGTCAAACAAAACCGTGGACGTAGACCTCCACCAGTTGGCGGCCTCGCCATCGAACACATAGGTGGCCAACTCCACCATCCTCTCTGGTGCTACTCCAATCGCGCGGAAGATCTTCTCCATCCTGAAGATCCAGTCTTCCGCAACCTCCGGAGCCCTCCTGCCATCAAAACTCGGTGGGTGCTGACGCATGAAACGATCGTGCTCAGCTCCCACCCCACCCTGTGCACTCTGAGCTGCCTGACGCTCCAGAAACTCGCCCAACCTATCCCAGTGAGCGCCCGAAGTGCCGTCACTGGGATCGTGATCGCGTGAAGAACTCCTCACGCGCCTAGGTGCCACCTGACAGAAGAAACAATCACAAACTTCAGCCATGAATGCATGCCAAAATAGAAAATGCATGAGTCCTATTACTACAAGGATGATTTCATTGGGAACTGCATAGGAATCGACCGCTCTGATACCAAATTGTAACTTCCCGAAACAGCAGAAATTTTGAAAATTCATAATCACAACAATAAAGGCTAATAATCAAAGACGGGACTGTTACTTCTCATAAAACGAATAGCGGTGCACCAAATTACATCAGAGTTTGTCAAAATGATACATGATTACAACGGAACAACAAAAGAAGATAAAACGTAATCATGTTGACCTCAGTGGTCCGAGTAGAGGATCCGACTCCAAAATGCGCGTGCCCGCCGATCACCACCCAACTGGACCTACTGTGGTCCTGAAAAATATATAACAACAATGCCTGAGTTTCCAGAAGGAAACCCCGTATGCCAACTCACTATATGCGTGCATTACACAAACGAAACCTATCATACTAGTAGCATGTCATGACATCCACAGAAAGGAAAACAGTTCCCCGGAAGGGTAAAACAGGACATCAATCCGACAGTCAACATCGGGTCTCCCGAGGAGACCTACTGCAGGCACATACAGTCTTACAGCACACGACATCGCACCCCCCACACGTGGCTACACTACTCAAGGGTTCGGCAGGGAGCCTCTATCACGCCTGCGGGCCGATAGAATACAGATCTGCAAATCTCTGTGGTCGGAGCCACTGGGGACCAACGGGGCCGTCGCCCGGAAGGTATAACAACAACATCTCGATAGGTGCCCAGTCGAGGAATCACATAGCCGGAACAGCCTCGGCCCAACAATCATCATCGCCGGCACAACCTCGGCGGCATCACCGACACAACATCGGTGGTCCATCACAAACGTCCGGCACAGCATCGGACGGGTCCAGACCGAAGTCTGCCAGGTCATCAGGCTCCATGAGCCGCAAACACCAACCGCGCTGCTATAAAAGCAAGGCAGCGACCTCCGTAGCCCGTAGGCAAGTAGTCACCTCACCCAACGCCAGTTGCGTGCTCGCACAAACATCAAACGTTGGGATCTGTGATCCCTCGGGCCTGCTATACTACAATGAGTCCAATCAATCCATCAACTTAGTCACGGTCCATACATGGAGGTGACGCGTCCCGAACACCCACACTTTTCCACACGGCGGTCCCTGGGCAGGCACGCGGAACGCGCCCACCGTCACCTCCCGGCTCACGCACAAGGCGAGGACACAGGTTTCCGTGGACAAAGTTGGCATTCAAAAAGGGAACCAGGAATTCTATCCTGGGCCCAAACGGTCGACCGGAAGAGGTGATTCGGTCGACCGGTTCCAGAAAGGAATCGGTCGACCGTACGCCTAACACGGTCTACCGCTGCGCTCAAAACACAATCCCCAACGGTCGAACAAAGGTCTAAAACCGGTCGACCGAACGAGGTCAAAATCCGGAGTCTGGTCAACATTAAGTTCAAATCTATCAGTCGACCGACTTCGGTGTCTCGGTCGACCGAAAACTAACAGGGTCAACCTAGTATTCTACGTCATATAACGGTCGACCGAACACATAAAACCGGTCGAACAACATGCATAATAAAATCCAATATACTTAAGTTCCGGTTGACCGAACACGAGGACTCGGTCGACCGAAACACAAGAGACAGGCAAAAACACTACATTCGGTCGACCGCCCGAAGGGCCCGGTCAACCGTTGGTCGTCTTCCACCTCGCGCCAGCCAAGGTTTCTTCACCAAAACTCAACGTCGGAGAGGTCTCCGACCTCCTCCGACCGACCAACACAACCCTCTCGTGAGGGTTAACAACCAAACCAAACTAAGGAGCGACAAACCTCAACCGAAGACGTAGTACGTCGAGCCTCGCTCACACACGTCGCCTCCGACACCTCCCCACGCGACCTCCTCCTCGCGATGATCTCCTCACGCCGGAGCCTCCGAGTCCTCTGGTGCCGTAGAAGGAAAGAGGAGAGTGAGGGAGAGAAACGTTAGGAATGGAGAGAGAGATAAAAACCAAACTTAAACCCAACCCTCTCCCCACAACAGTGCCCGCAACCCTACACCCCTCATCCATCATAGCCCACTGTTCACGCTCTACCCCATGCATCTACTTTTCGTCACCCCTTCCCCATGCAAACCACTTCTTAATCTCCATTACACCAAGATCAACCCTAAACCGGGTTTTGGGTTCTAACAAAAGGAGTCCTCAAAAAATATCCTCTCCAGCCACCTCCCTATGTCTCAATTCCTCCAAGACAAATCCCAACTTGTGGATAGCATCAGCAGCACCTGGTCCACCTCCAGCTTCATAGTCATCATAAGCCTCTTTTACCTCCAAACTCCCTCAACCTCACTCCACCAGCAAACACGTCTACCACCACAACTCTTCTCCTCACCAACTTCCACACACCACCACTTCAAACCCCACACCTCACGTTCCTCAACCAGACTGTTGGAATTTGTTTATAATTGCTTAATAGAGGAATTCAAGCGTTATTCAGCAGCGCGGAACGGTCGACCGGCTGTGGGTACGCGGTAAACCAAATGATGGCAGTTACGTGAACTAACTGAAACCCGGTCGACCGATGGGACATTCCGGTCGACCGTTGTCAGGCAGTTATGCACGATCTGAATTATTCTCTGTACGAATTTAGCCCATTATAAATAAGATTTTCACCCTAATCTTGTAACATAACATACAATACTTATTCCCTTGAGAGAGATTAGGCTAGATCTAGAGTGCTTTGAGAGACATATTGCTTCCAATCGTTTGTAATCTCGGAGACTTGTCTTGTTGGAGAAGAACTTCAAGGAAAGGAAACCCGCAGGAGACCCCCCAAGGACGTAGGCATCTTGCCGAAACTTGTAAAATCACGTGTGTCGTGGTTTGCTTCAGGTGTGTTGTGTGATTGCTTGCTATTTCATCTTATTTGGAGAGGGGCAGAAGTTAATTCCGCGGTCAATATTCTATATTTCGTGGTGCGTGTAATCCGTGTCGTGTTAGTGCATCATAGATCCCCCTCCCAACAGCTGGTATCAGAGCTTTGGTTGCACTTACGATGGCGGAGGAAGCTCGGAATTTTCGGGTGGAGAAATTCACCGGGAAATGAAACTTTTCAACATGGCAACAGAGGGTTCGTGCATTGATGTCTCAGACGGATGAGCTATTGCTAACGTTGGATGGAGTTGAAAAGAAGCCGTCGAAGATGACCGACGAAAAGTGGGAGAGTCTGAATCTCCGGGCTATTGGGATCATCGAGTTGTGCCTCTCGGATGATCTGCTTTTCGAGGAATCGGGGAAGACCGCGGCAGAATATTGGAAACTTCTGGAGGAGAGGTTCATGAAAAAGAACCTTAGCAACAAGTTGAATCTGTAGCGTCAACTGTACATGCTTCGGATGAAGGAGAACACGTCGTTCATTGAGCATCTTTCGGTGTTCAATAAGTTGATAGCTGATCTGACTCAGCTTCAGGACAAGATGGAGGATGTAGACAAGGCAATGTTGTTATTGACGTCGCTGCCGGACTCGTATGAGAACTTGGTGAATACAATCATATATGGAAAGGATTCGTTGGTATTGGAGGAGGTCAAGGGCACGCTGATATCCTACGATGCAATGAGGAGTTCTGGTAGTAGCTCTTTCGAGAAGGGTGAAGGATTGATCGCAGCACCGGAAAGGGGCAGGACGGGTAACAAAGGAAGAAGCAACGGAAGGGGGCGGTCCAAATCAAAGGGGAGATCCTTGGAATGTTTTTTCTGCAGGTATGGACAAATCATCATCTGGATGGATTTTGGACACAAGAGCATCATTTCACATGTGCCCGGATAAGGAGTGGTTCACATCCTATGAGCCACTGAAAGGAGGGATCGTTGTTATGGGCAACGATGCGTCGTGCACTACCGTCGGTATTGGTTCCGTACAGTTCAAGATGTTCGATGGGTGTATTCGAACGCTGACAGGTGTGCGTCACGTACCGGAGTTGATGAAGAATCTGATTTCTCTAGTAAAACTTGATACTCTCGGGTGGAGATGGTCCGGCGGGGACGGAAAGATCAGGGTCACTCATGGGGCAATGACAGTGACAAAGGGAACCAAGGTGGGCAACTTGTATTGGATGCTAGGGAATGCAGTAGCAGGAAAAAGTGCAGCAAATGTTGCACGCGACGAAGACAGCACCACACTTTGGCATATGAGGCTTGGTCATATGTCGGAAAAGGATTTGTGTGAGCTACACAAATAGGGATTGCTGAAGGGTGTTAAGAGCTACAAATTAGATTTTTGCAAGTATTGTGTCTTCGGTAAACAACATAGGATTCGATTCAAGACGGCTATCCACAAGACGAAGGAAATTCTGGAGTATGTGCACTCAGACGTCTGGGGACCGACTTAGGTTCGGTCAAAAGGTGGAGCCGAATATTTTGTCACATTCATAGACAACTTCTCAAGGAAGGTATGAGTTTATTTTCTAAAAAATAAGTTTGACGTCTTTGATAAGTTTAAAGCATGGAAGGCCCAAGTAGAGAAAAGTACAGGAAAAGTTGTTAAGTACTTACGGACAGATAACGGAGGTGAGTACACCTCAAGGGAGTTTGCAAGCTTCTGTGAGAAAGAAGGTGCCACGAGGCATTTCACTACCGCAGAGTACGGAACAAAACGACGTAGCTGAAAGGATGAACAAAACACTATGTGAACGGGCAAGGAGCATGAGGCTTCATGCGAATCTGTCGAAGGATTTCTGGGCGGAAGCAGTAGATCTTGCATGTTACTTGGTAAATATCTCACCGTCATCGGCACTTGAATTAAAGATGCCTCAGGAAGTGTGGACAGGTGAGCTATTTGACTACTCGAGACTTAGGATATTTGGATGCAAAGCCTATGCGCTGGTCGATGAGACACAACGGTCGAAGCTGGATTCGAAATCAAAGGAGTGCATATTCCTTTGTTACGATAGGACAGTGAAAGGATATAAGCTTTGGGATCCGGTGAGCAAGATGGTACTCCTACGAAGTAATGTGGTCTTTGATGAGACAAGTTTGCTCAAGGGCCTTGAGGAGAAAGAGCAGCAAGAAAATTCCATGCAGGAAGACGAAACTGAAGTTGAGGTCACGACTTCAAGGGAAGAATCGAATCAAGAGGTTCAGCAGGAAACAATTGACTCACAAGTAGAGGAGGAAGCTGAGCAAGAGAATATTGCTCAAGGAAGACAAAGGAGGATCACAAAGGCACTGGTGAGGTATGGTCACGATGATGCTAGTATTGCATTTGCACTTGTTACCGAATGTGGGGACCCTTGCACATTCGAAGAAGTTATTGAGCAGGAGGACATGAACAAGTGGATAGTGGCCATGACCGAAGAGATGGAGTCTCTTCATAAGAATCAAACTTGGGAGTTAACGGAGCTTCCCAAGGGAAAGTGCGCGATTGGGTGCAAGTGGATCTTCAGGAAGAAGGAAGGGTCATCTCCTATGGAGGAGATAAAGTGTAAAGCAAGGTTGGTGGCAAAAGGATATGCTCAGAAGGAAGGGGTCGATTACAACGAGATCTTCTCACCCGTTGTAAAGCATACCTCTATTAGAGTGTTGTTAGCTATGGTAGCGATGGACAACATGAAGTTAGAGCAGATGGACGGAAGATAGCTTTTCTTCACGGGCACATAGAGGAAGAAATCTATATGACGCAGCCCGATGTGTTCATCGCACGAGGCAAGGAATGACAAGTATGCAAGCTGAAGAAGTCCCTCTATGGACTTAAGCAATCACCGAGGCAGTGGTACAAAAGGTTTGATTTATTTATGATTAATAATGGTTTTGTACGGTGCGATTATGATAGCTGTGTATACTTGCGGAGTCTTGGAGACGGAACACATGTGTTCTTGCTTCTGTATGTTGAAGATATGTTGATCGCGGCTAAGGAGATGAAGCATATAGATGATCTCAAACTGAAGCTTCACGGGGAGTTTGAGATGAAAGACCTCGGGTGTGCAAAGAAGATTCTCGGTATGGAGATCTCAAGGGATACCGAGAAAGGTGAAATTTTGCTCACTCAAAGGAGCTATATCCGGAAGATACTCGAGAGGTATAATCTCGAGAACGCCAAGTAGGTGGCCACACCTATTAGTGCTCACTTCAAGCTCTCGCTGAAGTGCAGCCCCTCTACTGAAAAGGAAAGAAGAGATATGGAGAGAGTTCCATCTGCTAGTGCAGTCGGATCCGTTATGTATGCTATGATATGCACTAGGCCAGACATTTCACACGCAGTTAGCCTCGTGAGTCGTTATATGGCTAATCCAGGAAAAGAGCATTGGGAAGCGTTGAAGTGGTTGTTGAGGTACCTGAAGGGAACCATGGATGTTAGCTTGAAGTTCACCAAAGATGGAGCACAAAGGCAAGTGGAGGGGTATGTTGATTCAGATTATGCTGGAGATCTGGATAAACGGAGGTCCACAAAAGGGTACGTGTTCACTTTGGGTGGAGGTCCAGTGAGTTGGAGATTGGTTCTTCAACATACTACCGCGTTGTCTACTACGGAAGCGGAGTACATGGCTGCTGTCGATGCCGGAAAAGAAGCTATATGATTGAAGGGTTTGGTTCGCTCTTTGGGGATGGAACATGAAGTGACTAAATTGCATTGCGATAGTCAAAGTGCAATTTATCTAGCCAAGGATCAGACGTTCCATTCAATGACCAAACATATTGAAGTTACGTACCATAAGATCCGAGAGTGGATCGAAGAAGGGCAGGTCATTCTCCAGAAAATCGACACAAGTGAGAATCCTGCAGATATGATGACCAAGGTTGTCAATCGGGAGAAGTTTGAGTTGTGCTCGAAGCTTCTTAATGTCCTCAGAGAGTGAGAAGAAGGAGCGCTCCGGGGGGTAGCGCTAAAAGGTGCTTCTAGGAAGCACAACGGTTGCGGGGCAGAGAAGGCTAAGGTAACAATTTGAAACCAAGGTGGAGATTATTGGAATTGGTTTATAATTTCTTAATACAGGAATTCTGGGAGAATCGGCCGACCGAATTACTCTAGGAGCCACAGGGGCTCGGATCAGATCAGGATCGGTCGACCGGTTATGGGAACACGGTCGATCGAAAAACGTCAATAGATTTGGAGCTCAGGATTGATCGAGATTCGGTCAACCGGTCCTGGGCACAACGGTCGACCAAAAAACGATAGTAGCTGCGATATGAAAATCAGCATGTAGATCGATCGACCGGTGTTGGACATACGGTCAACCGAAAACGTACAGTTGCTTCAGGCGCTATTCAGCAGAGCGGAACGGTCGACCGGCTGTGGGCACGCGGTCGACCGAATGATGGCAGTTACGCGAACTAACCGAAACCCAGTCGACCGATGGGACATTCCGGTCGAAAGTTGTCAAGCAGTTATGCATAATTTGAATCATTCTCTGTACGAATTTAGCCCATTATAAATAGGATTTTCACCCTAATCTTGTAACATAACATACAATACTTATTCCCTTGAGAGAGATTAGGCTAGAGAAAGATATAGAGTGCTTTGGGAGACATATTGCTTCCAATCATTTGTAATCTCGAAGACTTCTCTTGTTGGAGAAGAACTTCAAGGAATGGAAACCCGCAGGAGACCCCCCCAAGGACGTAGGCATCTTGTCGAACCTTGTAAAATTGCGTGTGTCGTGGTTTGCTTCAGGTGTGTTGTGTGATTTCTTGCAATTTCATCTTATTTGTGTTTACTTGTTGCATTAAGATTGGGAGAGGGTCAGAAGTTAATTCCGCAGTCAATATTCTATATTTCGTGGTGCGTGTAATCCGTGTCGTGTTAGTGCATCATAGATCCCCCTCCCAACACAGACCACACTTTCCCCTCCAAAACACCCCCATTTAACTCTCACCGCTCCACGCCACCTCACCCGCTCACCACCTCCACTACATATCCTCAACTCCACCTACACCACCTCTCCAACCTCAACACCTCACCTTCATCAAAACCAACAATAAACAAAATCCAATCGAAAGCCTCATCACCACTCGATCCATACTGCTGCTGAGTAAAGAAGCAAGGGTCAGTTGAGTTCTTTTTTTAAATTAACTCTTTCTAGCTTTTCGTGGGTTTGTGACAATGTAGCACCACGAGATTTCTATATGATAAGAGGGAGCGAACAACAGCGACCCCAACTATGACGACGCCGGCCAAATCGACATCAACAATGACGATGGCCCCATGATCGCGTCCGGGTTGTACCACTTGGTGGAGTTTGGACATAATACATGGACACCTTGTCGCGATATCCCTAGCTGGACTCGCCTCTTGGTTGTTCTTAAAAATATCAGACACCTTGTTGCAATATCCCTAGCTGGACTCGCCTCTTGGTTGTTCTTAAAATACCAGACTCGTTGTCGCGATATACTCTCCCCTTTGTTTTCTTGATAAAAACTAATAATAAATTCAATAATATTTTACTGGTGTCAAAATTCCACCGGAATATTGAAAGACGTGAAATAAAAGATCAGAAAATCAACACAAGGACGAACATCGCGACATAATAGAAAAAATCAAATAAACAACATGAGCATGTGGTGGACCCAATATTATTACAAATCAAATAAATAAAGGATATTTAGAGTGGTGTACTCGGAAAACATCGAAATTACGGAAATATGCTCTAAATGTTTGAATTTACAGTGGTGCACTCGAAAACTTACGAAATTACAATGGTGCACCCGTAACTGACATCGTTAGCCTCCATCACATTTAAGTTTAAAGGACGTTAGATTACACCATTTGATTATCTTTTAATTAAAGGGATATTTACACTAGTGCACTAAGAAAACATCGAATTACGGGAGTACACTCCAAAAATTCTAATTTACAGTGGTGCACTCGAAAAACTTATGAAATTACAATGGTGCACTCGTAACTAACGTTGCTACCCCTTGTCCAATGGAGCAGGCACTGCAGGTTTGACATTGTAGTCTTTTTTGTTTGTGAATGTTTGATTCTGTTTGGAATTGTTAAACATTATTTTCAATGAAACTTTAACTTTTACTTTCAAGTTTATATGTTTGGTTGTGTATGAATGCTTGAATTATGATTTATAAATCTTTGATGTAAAAGACGATCGAATTGCGAATGTATGATTGTTTGAGTTATGAATTTGTGAGTTATGGATGTTTGAGTTGTGAGGAATGAATTCTGAATGACGATTGAATTGAATTGCGACGATATATTTGTTTGAACAGGGAAAATCAGACCTTGAACTAGCAAACAAACTCTTTCGGGTTCTGGATAGGGCCTACACTGAATGTCGATTGGATTGAATTGCGGCGATATATTTGTTTGAACAGGGAAAATTGGAACACAAAATGAGCAAACACTCTTTCGTGTTCTAGATAGAGCCTAGACCGACAGATTGTATCCGTCGGTGTTGGTCGTCTCATTTTTTATGGTCAGAACGCACCGACGGCAGATATCCATCGTCCTTTGCTCTAAAGAGTCCGCATTTTCATATGGTACCAGTTCCTCATCCTCTTTCGGCTCCACTTCCTCGCTGGTTATTTTTGGCAAGGTTATGCCCTCTCTTTCCATCACCCTTAGCATCTTCCTTTTCCCAATGAAACGACTCCAGCGGTTCACCAACAGGATGCATGGTTTCAACGCATTCACTTGGTTTACATTCTCGGCGAGCCATACCTGCATCTACATTAAGCATATTTCGATTACTGTATTTGAAATTGGGTACTTCAGTTTAGGTGCTCAACGAACGGGAAATCATATGTCCCAGTCGGAACGTAGGAGTCCCAATGGGACAATATGGACCCATCTCGGGATGCAAATGTACCAGACGGAATGCAAGTGACCCGTTCGGGACGAAGGCGTCTCAGTAGGGTCAATGTAAAAATAAGAAGAATATGATAAAAGTCTAACCTGGAGTATGGCTACCCAACCGTTAATGTGGCTTGTTCTCTTGTTTGTAGTGGTGTCGTAGTTTCTCTTCTCGGTTAACACATCTTGGCTATTAAACCAAATAGTTTGAACCTTCGTACCATGTTTTTTTGAAAGCGCAAAATAAACATCTTTGTTGATATTTTTAAAAACAAAAAAAGGAAAACAACACATGTTGACTTGATCAGTGCTCGGGACGGGACATTTCTAGGAAGGGACGGGACATGCCCGGGAAGGGACGGGACTTGATCGGGACGAGCAATGCCCAGAAAGAATCGTAAAATATCAATGGCACTCCCTGTACGCAAGACAATTTATCAAAATCTTTGCAGAAGGTGATAATCTCTCCCCCACCAACTTTTGGATTTGTGTTTAAATCTTTGTTTGGATGGAATTGGAATTTAATCGTTCAATTGAATTTAATGTATTGGTGTAACATGATTTTAATTAAACAATCACAAGACTGAATCACCCCGAACATAGCAAATTCATCCCAACACAGGACTGACCCGACCATACCCGAAACTGAGTCGTCCCAATGGGGGACTAAGACGTCCAGTTATAGTACTGATCCGCTTTGTTGTACAATTCTAAATTTAACAAGACAAACAATTATTTCGATACTAAGAAAAATTCAACATTACATATCCAAAGAGATACATACAAAACATTTCATTGAACACTATATATATTACACAAACAAAAGCACAAACACAAACAAAAATGCAAACGCAAACACACACAAAAAATTATAAATCTTTTCCAAGTCAATTGGAAGAGAGTGACCCTCTCACATCTCACCTGCAAGCCCAAAACATAACAAATTACTTAACATTAGTATACAATCATCATTTTCAAACTACTAACATATCACAATTAATAATTGCATATTTTACAAGCTTGATAGGAAAGAGGAGTCACCGACTAAATACATCGCCAATTCACCCCTGACAGAATGTAGATATGTCGTGTCCCTTTCTGCAGTGGGTTGTTCACCCAGCATAAGGCATTTGATCTATTGCAAGATGTTGCTACCGTCCGACGCGTGATGCTTTCATGAGAAGATAAACATAGAGAGTGGGAGAAAGTTGTTTTCTTCTTCTAGCTACACCCTTACAGGTCGCATGACAGACATTTCCCACAAGCGCTAACATTTACGTTTCAATACTCTTTCTTCATAGTTTTGATAAACTTCTTCCGGCCATTGATTGAACGTTTTAATTAACTGCAAGTGCACCGCCACGTTGAAGCGGTGGCAAATACGGGTCGATCCACAGGGAGGTATGTCGACTTTAGTTTATTCGAAGGTGAGTGGAAAAGAAAGGAGAGAAAGGATTGATTAAACTAAACTACACTAAACTAGTAAACTAGAAAGGAGAAAATGAAAGCACGAAATGAACTAAACTAAGCTAAGCTAAGCAACTACTAAGGGGGTGTTTGGTTGGCTGGGATGGAATGGAATGGAATGAGAATCTCATACCAGGCTGGAATGGATTCTCATTCTATGGTAGGTAGGTAAGGTTCTAATTCCTAGGTATGGGCTGGAATGGATTCTAATTTTGGGCCCAAAATAAACAAACCAAACACCAGAATGGAATGAAATCCATTCCATTCCATTCCAGGTACCCCCAACCAAACACCCCCTAAGAAGAAAGATAAATCTCAGGAATGGAAAAAAACCCTAAGGGGTGGAGTGTGTGTACACATGAAATAAGTGTGGTGAATGCATACAATAAGCTCAAGTGTAGTTAGTGTTTGTTAATGCATAAGAAGTACCTAATGGCAAGACTTATCATTTAAAGTACTAACCTAGGTGATTAATATGAGCATGACAAGTTTGTTATTAAGAACATAAACAAGCATGGAATGTAACTAAACATTATGGCAGAAACCATTAAGTAAAAGTTCTTATTAATTCAAACAAGCATACTAACATTTCTCACATACAACAATGTTTAGCATTCATACCATCTACATAACATGTATACACATCTACTCCACCCCCAAATGGGAATGGAACTACTCACACATATTTAAACTAACATTTGTACTAGGGAAAGAAAACATGCTTAAAATAATTATAAGAAGACTAAAACAACAACTTAACTAAGTATGCAATAATTGAAAAGACAAGACAATATGAAGAAAACTTAACAAAACATCTATTATTACTCACTCAATTACAAGTAACCTCTCTCCACCAGGGGTTTTGCTTCAAGGCTTTTATTCTTGTAGAGAGGATGGCCACCAAGAGAGAGATGGGATACAAAGGAGGAGGAAGAGTTCTATTTATAGTCATAGAAAAAGGTAATCCGGGACAATCCCCCGGTATGGGACTAAACATATACCAGAAATATACTAAATACACTCTAATACACGACCCGACTAAACCGCATCGGATCCGGAGCAACCCAGACCGCCAATTGGCGGTCTACAGGGTTTGGATCACGTTGGGCTTTCGTGTGGGCTTTTCTGGATGGCTTTGTTGCTGTTTGATGCGTCTAATTTAGTTGCTGGAGCTCCGACCCGAATAGTATTGCCAAAATACTCCCCACGATGGTGTGGAGTTTCTTCATTTACTCATTGGTCCTTTGGTTTTGCATTCAGGTCCCTCTCTCTTGCATCTTAGTCCATAAGTCTTGTAACTTAGTCATTTTTCTTGCTTTGAAGTCCTTTTAGAGTCTCTTCTTCTCAAACATACTTATTCCTGAAACTTAAACATTAAACTCGTTACATAGCATTGTTTGGGTGAAAGATAATGGATATAAGACACAAAGATATGCATGATAAGACGTCAATCAGCCATCGAACATTCCATTCAACACTATAATGAAATTTCATTGAAAACTATAAGCTTCAGTGTTTGAAAAATATCATTACATATCCAAAGATATACAAACAAACATTTCATTGATCAATTTAATGAAATTCCATTGAACACTATAATCTTCCATATAACATTCCATTCAAAAATTCAACATTACATATTCCACAAACAGAAACATAAACACAAAGAAAAACGTAAACACACAGAGAATTATCTTATTTAACAAAGATTGTGATCCAAACTGATTTTAATTCTGCGGGTTAGGTTAATGGTAGAAACACAATGCTTAATGATTTAGTTGCGCGAAGATGGTCTATGGTCCCCCGGGAACCAAAATCATTAAGCATTGTGTTTCTACCACAATCCTAACCCACACATTCAGTTTGGATTCCATTGAACACTATAAGTTTCCACACAGTAATCCATTCAAGAATTCAACATTACATATTCCAAAAACAGAAAAACGAACACAAACAAATGGTGTGTTTGGATGTTCGGAATCTGAAATGGTTTTTTGGAAAAACGCAACTGTTCATGACACAGTTTTTGATGGAGTTTTTGACGTTTCACTAGCTGATTGTTTGGCTTCCAAAAACTGGAAGTCAATTTTTGACTGTTAAGTCGAATGGAAATGTCGAAACGCCCCTTCCCTCCAAAGGTCACACCCATATAAACCAATCGCTCCTGCTTCCTTTTTCGTTTTCCCACTTTGTCCGGTTCTTGGTTTCTTAATTGAGGTTAAAATTTGAAAAGATGATTTTTGTCAATAACGACATCCAGCTCTACATGTGCAGCTACGCCACAGAGAGAGTGTGTGTTGGGATGGCAACATCCGTTCTGCGAGTTAAGTGGCGTTGCAGGGCACTCAACGTCGAGGTACGTTACGTTTTACGGTTTAGATGGTGTCACTTTAACACTAAATGTGATTGTCCTTTTTTTGGTGGTTTAATTTTTTGGGTATGTTAACCTTAGTCGAGGCCAACATAAACCTAGTTATGTCCTACAATACTAGGGTGGAGGAAAATGTGGTTTTTTCATTTGCGAGGCAGTTCGACCGTTCCCGGATCCCTTCCAACTTCTGCAAGAGATTAGCCACAAGCTCGACACCGTGGTTGGGGTCATAGGCCAGCAGATTGCTTCTCCCATGGGGTCGGTGGACCCGAAGGACGGTGTTCCCGCGATCGATAAGTTTTCCTGAAAACAAAACAGTTTGGCTAGGTTTTAACCTAGTGTTTCCTTTTTTGTTTGTCTTCAAAGAAAGCGACTGTAACGTTATCCTGAATTATTACCTGGTCCCCTGAAGTGTCACATTGAAATCAATTGCAATGATTTGTTTGAAATAATCAGTAGATGTTGTTGCAGTTTTAAAAAATGAAGTAATGTGTTGATGGTTTCAGTGATTTTCTTAATTTGTATTAATAGATTGCGTTGTTTCTTTGACTGGTGTTTATTTAATTAAAGATTTGATAGGAGCCGTGTTTAACAATTGAAGGGTCAGTTATCTTCTTCCCCATATCAGTTGTGTGTATCAATACTTTTGTGAACTATTACTACTATCTTTAACATCATCTTTGATTTAACGTTGCTATTTGCAAAACCGAGAAGCCCTCAATCTCCAAACTGCTCCACCACCTTCCAAGATGTTGAATGTGCGAAATACAGAATGGTGACCATGTCCGAGACTCCCCTGCCCCTTGAGAAACCTGTTGTCGTACCCAGTATAAGGATTGGTATGCCAATGATCCCGAACGTCATGGACACAGATGTTTGAAGCTGCAAGTCTTCCCTTGATACCTTTTTTTAGTTTATGTATCATATAAGTATAGTAGGAATTGAAGTATATTTATCACAAACATTTTCAGTTCCCAATTTTGTGTTTTGTTAAAAAAATTGTTTTGTGTTATTTAAGTTGGTTAATTTAGATATGTTGCGTTAGAATCCTGCTATGCAAAACTGTTATTTCAGGTTTGAATCTTTGGTTTTGTGTTTTGCCTTTTATGTACATTATGAAGCACAAATTCTTCACCAAACAATTGTGTCGTTCTACCAAACGACATGACTTGTTTCCACCAAACGAGTTGGGTTCTTTTCACGAAACAAGTTGGGTCGTTCTACAAAACGAGCTGGGTTGTTTCCACCAAACGAGTTGCAACTTAATTAACTTACTACAAGAACAAAGGTGCAACTAAACTAAAACATGGCTCATTTTAAAATATATATTAATATGTGTACAAATTTATGGCACCTTGATAGATTCAAATTCAATCAAGACATTGAGATGGGGGGACGTTTTCTACAACTAAATAAGTTGGCTAATTTTCTTCAACTAAATAAGTTGGCTCGTTTTTTGATACTAAATAACCTGGGTCCTTTTTAGTACTAAATAACCTAGATTGTTTTCTTAAGGTAAATAAGTTGGGTTGTTTCTTGAGCTTAATAAGTTGGGTCATTTTCTAGAACTAAATAATGTATTGTTTCTCTTTACGCAATGAAGAAGGGATATGTCATGTACGAAAAGTTTGTGTCTCTTCGCATAATAATGACATGTTCCTATCCGAAGTCAAATGTCTTGTCATGAGACATTTGACTTTGAATCATCCCTCAAATGTCCCATCGTAGGCCTCACACATCCCAGTGTGGGACCGACTCGTCTCGAATAGGCGTCCGTATATCAGGACCCTTTGCATCTTGAGCGGGACACTTGCGTCCCGAGCAACATAAGGACGACTCTATCCCTTGTAGGTGTAGGATCGTGTGGGTCGAGTTAATCTAATCACTTTTACGCTAATCCCTAACTAATCAAACAATAAACGCAGCGGAAACAATTTAAAGACTAGTAGGGAAAAGGAACAAGCAAACCACAAATCGACTCAGCGTTTTTATAGAGGTTCGGCACCCCACCCGGGTCCTAGTCCTCTCTTGCAAGCTTCGCTCGACTCCGCGAGCTCCGCCTACGACTTCACTATCCGCTCCCCGTTCCGGGCCGGGAGACAACGCCTTACAACCGTCAAACTCGCGAACAACCCTCGCCGAGCTTGGAATTCTCTTCTCACAATCCGTGAAGGATCCTACTGTTTTGGCTTTCACTTGTGCTAAAAAAGCTGGGTTGTTTTCTTCAGATAAATAAGTTGGGTCGTTTCTTGAAACCGTCCCTAGAAGGGCAGGGACCGTCCCGGGCATGGATGGAAAGTCTAGATTGTCAGCACATGCCACTTGTTTTATTCATAATATCCAAATACGGAATTTGATAATTGCAGATCCATTGGAAAAACAATTGAAAGGATCACATACTCGTTTCTCTTACGACTTTCCAAATTCTGATGGTACGAGGGTAAAAAAACATATGTCAAGACATATTTATCAATAATTTGTGGAAACTATACAATCGATAGATCATCAATAATTTGTGCATAACTCTCTCCTCTGATACCTAAACAAGGTGATTCAAGACTCGTTACAAAGAAAGTTTTGAGACGCAAAACTTTAATATTTAACATATTTCCAAATTAGGAAGCTAATGAGTTCATAAAGGTTGTGGAAGACTGCTGATTTAAGAGTATAGAAAACAAGGTGGTTTTTTTTCCACTAAACGAGTTGGGTCGTTTTTTCCACCAAACGAGCTGGATCATATTACCCCAAGCAAATTTTCCCATGCAGGACGCACCAACGAGCTGTTCGTTTTCACCAAACGAGCTTGGTCGTTCGGTCGAAACGACTGTTGCAATTTAATTAACAACCCGATGTTTTAAAAGTGTCAACCGTAAGTGTAAAAATGTACCCCCAGAAATGATGAAATACACTGCAAGTGATGAAATACTTAGTGTTTAAAAAGGACCGACAATAAGTATAAAAGGACAAAAACAATGTTTAAAAAGGTAACACGTCTATGACGTCCACGTCTACCTATACGGGCTATTTGAAAAAATAACAATTCAAGATATTTACCTTCTTTTAATAATACTAGCCTAAATAGGTAATTATAAGCGATAATTGATAGGAGAAGATTGACCCTGAAGCTTACTAGCCCAAGCTAAGTAGGGCATTCAAGTTGGATGGAGAGGGAAGAGCAGGGAAAAGTGATGCTTGACGATAAGGGAGGGAGTTTGTCTTTCGTCTTGATAAACTAAACACCTTTGTCAAGGCAGCCTCTATTTAGATCAAGCTCCTGCATTTTTATTAGTACATGTTTTTACTCTCAGAGATGGGAGTAAGTTTTTTCTCAAACAAAGTATAACATCAAGGAAACTCCATCCTATATTGTTGAATATTGCATCCATCACTTCAACAATTTTACTTTTTCACCACGGTATTTCTCCGTCGATTGTTATCCGTCGACATTCTGCTTGAGGTTCCCGTACTTACAAGCGACACTATATTAAGTGAAAGAGAGTGAACCCACCTCAATTATATAGTCATAATGCATTGTATATTGTCTTAGTCTATATCCAGCAACACGACCGACCTTTACCAAAACTTGAAGACGCTACAATTACAAACATCATTCCACAACTTTATTATCTTATTTCTATATATATATATCAATGAGTTACAACTACAAGACATTCTCCTATCAGAGGATTATTCATCATCAATAAGAAATACAAAAAAGTGATTCTTTCGGGGAAAAAATGTAGCCTCGTATGATGTTTGAAGTTTCAAAAGTTGCTCTCAGGAACGGAAAACTTTTTATTGTGAACTCCGTTAGATCCTCAACATGCTCATACTTCATTTCATTTTTTGTGAATAAAATTTCACTTGCCTCTGCAAACCAAAGGAAATGCGCAATACAACTACAAACAAGTTGCATTTTGCATGTAGCTTGCATTCGTGAGCAGAAATTGTTCAACAAATGACAATAACTGAAGTTGTCACAGAAAGCATTTTGCTACAGTAAGTAGTGCATAGTATGAGAATACAACACCTATTAGGCTACAAACACCAAAACAATGCCCTTTCCTTCCTGTGCTTCACATCAAAATTATGCAAGTTAAAAACAACAATATATCTTCCCAGGCACCGAACTAAAGTCTTCAAGAAGAAGCTCAACAAGTATAATCCTCAAGAAGAGGCTTTAAGCTTCTTCTTGTAGTCTTGGAAGTCCCCTGGAAATGGTGTCACCTTGCCCTCTGACACTGCCCAAAGGTCACCAACGCTTCCTGAAATAAGATGTTGATCGTGGCTGACCTGCAAAACGCAACCGGCATAATATTGCAAGTGCTAAATTTGCTTTTAATACAAGAAACACCACCTGAAACCAACTGCAGAAGTTTAAGTAGTATACATGTGACAAGAACAAATTAGCCTTTAATGGAAGGAACGCCATTTGAAACTGACTATAAGATTTTAACGACTATACATGTGACGTGAACTAATAATGGAGAAAGATTTGAACATTTGTATCAACCTGCAAGGATATATACTGGAAATGAAAATGATTCAAGATCCCTTATTTTCACATCAGGTAATTGGAAACTGATCGTGAAAAGAAATGGCATCTACATGGGAATGGAGAGAACTTTTGTTCTCTCTCCTATACCTTTCAATGGCTTTTACTATTATTATCTTAAGTCAATTGGGTGGTTATCTAAATAAGTAAATATTATTTTGGTAAATTTTATTCAAACTGAAATAATAATACCTAAATATATGTACTGGCTCACAAAAAATGAAGAAATGGAAAAATAATACAAATAGTATATAAGTTATTAAGGGGTAAATGGCAGTTTGTTCCTCTAAATTAATACCTTCATTTCACTTAACCCCTATGAATTAAATTAACCTCTAAATTAATACCTCTAAATTATACTCCAGTTTGATGGAGTCCCAATATAACCCAAGAGGCCGCCACTAGTTGCTTCTGACCTCCATCCTAAACAACAACCTGGACTTCCATGGTAAGAAGAACCTCCCAATGGTGTTGATCTCATTGTACTTTTTCAGCACGACGTGCGCCAAGGGAGTTGAGGGTGCTGGTGAGGGTTGTATTGTTGTGGTTAACAAGCCCAATGGTGTTGATGTAGGGCACCTTTGCACTCAAACTATCGCAGGTGTTGCAGATGACAAATAGCGGGTGGGATGGAGCATGTTAGTGAGGGGGTCTGGCAGGGTTATGGGAGGAGTGAGCAAGGAAAAAAAGGAGAGCGTGGTGGCTGGGGTTGTCATGGTGGAAGCCATTAAGGAGATTTCAGCAAGGGTACAATTGCCTTTCCACAACTTCCATTAATGATGTTCAAGAAAGACACAGGTGATAGTTGAGCGAAGTGTTGGCTCTTAAAGTTCTAGGGTGAAAATGAAATGAAGGCAAACAATAATTTATCCTTTTCAAGTTCAAAATCATTCTATATGGAGTAAATATGTACCATTAATAATAGTACTATTTTATTTTCTAATTTGAAAAAGTTAGCAAAATAAATGATGTGTTAAATAAGACAGATTTGTACAGGTGAACTGGTGAAGTGTGAGTGTGTGACTTCTCACCAAAATTTAAGAATAAACACGAGAATGAATGGACAACTCAATTTCCATGCAAGCGTATTGTAACCACCACAATGGAATTGGAATTAACATATAACAAGTTAAATTTACCATTAAAACGCCTCCCTGGAAAAGAACAAGACCTTGAATGAGAGCCTCAACAGCATCTAAATCCTGCAGAAATAAATACCTTGTTTATAATAAGCAGGACTCAGGAGGTTGAAGAACGAGACAAAGCTGGGTATGAAAGACAATCATGTATGCTACATATAAAAGTGCAACCTAATTACTCCATATATGTTATGTCCCTAACCCGGTTTAGGGTTAATTGGTGATTAAGAGGAGAGAGGGAGGTATGGAGAGGTTTGACTTTGGTGGAGAGAGAGAGAGGAAGTGATGGCTTAGGGGGATGGTGCGTGTGTAGGAGTGTGGTGGGGTGGTGTGGGTTGAGGATTGGGTTTTAAGGAGGAGATCTCCCATCTTCTTCTTCTTCTTCTTTTCCTTTCCCATTCCATTCTTCCACCACCTTCCTCACACTCTCCTTTCTTTTCCGGCGGCAGTAGAGGAGGACGGAGCTCGTGTGGTTGGTGACGAAGGCGGAAGTTTGATCCCGGCGTGAGAGGTGCGGAGTCTTGAGCGCGTGGTGGTCACCGGAGACGGCGTGCGCGAGCGGTGCTCCGGCTTTGTTCGTCGTTCTCGTGAGGTATGCCGCTCATTAGTGTGATTTTGTTGCCCACCCTTGTGGAGGGGTGTTGTTGGTCGGTCGGGGGAGGTCGAGGACCTCTCCGGCGACGCGTTCTTCGTAAATCCTCGGCTGGCGCGAGGTTGAAGACGACCAACGGTCGACCGGGTCCTTCGGGCGGTCGACCGTTTTAGCACTGTTTGCCCGACTTTAACCTTCACCGGTCGAACGATGCCTTGGGGCGGTCGACCGGTAGTGCATTATTGCTGGTGAGTTGGGATTTTCTACCTGTTATCGGTCGACCGGTCCTTGTTGTGTTCGACCGGAACTTAAGTGTACCTGTTAGTATTGCATGTTTGTTCGACCGGTAGTATGATTACGTTCGACCGTTTGATGACGTAGAATACTAGGTTGACCCTGTCTGTTTTCGGTCGACCGAGACCCCTGAGTCGGTCGACCGCTAGAGTGGAATTTTATGTTGACCAGACTCCGGATTTTGACCTCGTTCGGTCGACCGGTTTTAGACTTTTGTTCGACCGTTGGGGAATTAGTGTTGCGCAGTGAGTTCTACCGATTCAGACTTTCGGTCGACCGAATTCCTCGTGAAAACGGTCGACCGGTTAGACTATTTCGGTCGACCGAATCTGCTCAGAACTGAATTCCTGGGTCCCGTTGTGAATGCCAACTTTGTCCACGGAAACCCGTGTCCTCGCCTTGTGCGTGAGCCGGGAGGTGACGGTGGGCGCGTGATGCGTGCCTGCCCAGGGACCGCCGTTGGGAAGAGTGTGGGTGTTCGGGACGCGTCACCTCCATGTATGGACCGTGACTTTTGAGATGATTGTTGGCACTTTGTAGTATAGCAGGCCTGAGGGATCGCGGATCCCAGTGTTGATGTTGTGCGGGCACGCAACTGGCGTTGGGTGAGGTGACTACCGGCCCTTGGGGCTACGGAGGTCGCTGCCCTGCTTTTATAGCGGCGCGGTTGGTGTTCGCGGCTCGAGGAGCCCGATGACCTGGCAGACTTCGGTCTGGATCTGTCCGATGCTGTGCCGGACTGTTGTGTTGGACCACCGATGTTGTGCCGGTGATGCCGCCGAGGTTGTGCCGGCGATGATGATTGTTGGGCCGAGGCTGTGCCGGCTATGTTGTTTTCCTCGGCTGGGCACCTACCGAGATGATGTTGTTATACCTTCCGGGCGACGGCCCCGTTGGTCCCTGTGGCCCCGACCACTGAGATTTACAGATCTGTTTCTATCGGCGCGTAGACGTGACAGAGGCTCCCTGCCGAACCCTTGAGTAGTGTAGCTGCGTGTGGGGGGTGCGATGTCGCGGGCTACTAGACTGCATGTGCCTGCAGTAGGTCTCCTCGGGAGACCCGATGATTGATTGTCGGACTGATGTCCTGTTTTACCCTTCGGGGGAACTGTTTCCATATCTGTTGATGCCATGACATGCTACTAGTATGATAGGTTCATCATGTGTTGCATGCATATAGGTGAGTTGGTATACGGGGTTTCCTTCTGGAAACTCAGGCATTGTTGTTGCATCTTTTTCAGGATCGCAGTAGGTCCAGTTGGGTGGTGATCGGCGGGCACGCGCATTTGGAGTCGGATCCTCTAGTCAGACCACTGAGGTCAACATGATTACGTTTATCTTCCCTTGTCGTTTTGTTGTAATCATGTTTCATTTGGCAAACTCTGATGTAATTTTGGTGCACCACTTTTATGATTTATGAGAAGTAACAGTCCCGCCTTTGTTTATTGAGTTGATTGCCTTGACTTTTATTTTTTAAAATTTCCGCTGTTTCGGGATGTTACAACTTGGTATCAGAGCGGTCGATTCCTATGCGGTTCCCAATGAAATCACCCTTGTAGTAATAGGATTCATGCATTTTCTTTTAGCATGCATACATGGCTGAAGTTGTGATTGTTTCTTCTGGCAGATGGCACCTAGGCGTGTGAGGAGTTCTCCACGCGATCGTGATCCCAGTGACGACACTTCAGGTGCTCAGTGGGACAGGCTGGGCGAGTTTCTGGAGCGTCAGGCTGCTCAGAGCGCTCAGAGCGGGGTGGGAGCTGAGCACGATCGGTTCATGCGTCAGCACCCGCCGACTTTTGATGGCAGGAGGGCCCCAGAGGTTGCGGAGGACTGGATCTTCCGGATGGAGAAGATCTTCCGCGCTATTGGTGTAGTACCTGAGAGGATGGTGGAGCTGGCCACCTACGTGTTCGATGGCGAGGCTGCCAACTGGTGGAGATCTACGTCCACGGTGTTGTTTGATGATCGTGTGGACGTGAGCTGGGAGGAGTTCTTGGAGGTGTTTCATGAGCAGTACTTCCCCCAGCATGTCAGGGATCAGAAGAGGGAGGAGTTCATGTCGCTGGAGCAGAAGGACATGACACTGACGAGCTACATCAGCAGGTTCAACGCCTTGGAGCGTTATTGCCCAGAGATCTTTGTGACCCCAGAGCAGCGGGCGAGGAAGTTCGTGCAGGGACTGAGACCGCCGCTTCGATCTCGTGTGATCAACAGCATGCCGCGGACCCTTGCAGATGCGGTGAAGCATGCTACGATCATCGAGCAGGACCAGAGGTTGTGTGTTCAGGAGGCGCGGAAGGCGCCAGTGAGCACCGGTAGCAGAGTAGCTGGTCGTGGAGCAGGGAACCCGGGCAAGAGGCCCAGGTTCGATGGAGGAGGAGCACGTCAGTCAGGAGCGTGCACTTACTGCGGGAGGTTCCATCCAGGGCAGGAGTGTCCCCGTCGGACTGGAGCGTGCATGGGTTGTGGTCAGATGGGGCATTTTGTCCGTGATTGTCCTCAGAGGCAGGGTGAGCCGAGCAGGAGGCCGGGACCACCAGCGGTAGGCAGAGGCGGAGGTAGCCGATCAGTTGTTGCACCGGGGCAGAGCAGGAGGACTGGGCGAGTCTTCACTATCCAGGCTGAGGAGGCGAGGGACTCCAACACCGTCGTGGAAGGTACGCTTTCAGTTTCTGGTTCAGTAGCGCGTGTGTTGTTTGATTGCGGCGCCACTCACTCCTTCATTTCGGAGAAGTTTGCTGGCGAGTTGGGTCGGACCCCTGTGCTGCTGACTGATGTTTTGGAGGTCAGCACGCCCATGGGTGAGGTGGGCACTGTGGGGAGCTTTTTCCCCGGCACCACAGTTGCTTCGGGAGACCACGATTTTCCGGCAGATCTGGTCTTGTTACCGATGGTGGACTTCGACGTCATACTGGGGATGGACTGGCTGTCCCGGTACGACGTGCGAGTCTTTTGCCGTGAGAAGAAGATCCTGATTCCGATGGAGGGTTTGCCAGATGTTCTGATCAGAGGTGCGAGGAGCAGAGGGGGTCGTCTGATTGTGTCTGCAGTTAGGGCACAGAGACTGATACAGCAGGGATGCAGAGCGTTTGTGGCCACGCTGGTAGTTCCTGATCGTGAGACGAGGGGACTGGAGGACATAGAGATTGTGCAGGAGTTTCCGGATGTGTTTCCAGCGGAGATTCCAGCGTTACCGCCGCACCGAGAGATCGAGTTCGGCATCGAGCTGGTAGCGGGTACGACACCTCAGTCGAAGGCACCGTATCGTATGGCACCTGCAGAGTTGACAGAGCTGAAGAAGCAATTGCAGGAGTTGATGGAGTCCGGGTTCATTCGACCGAGTGTTTCTCCATGGGGAGCGCCTGTGCTCTTCGTGAAGAAGAAGGATGGGTCGTTGCGGATGTGCATCGACTACAGGATGCTGAATAAGGTTACCGTTCGGAATCGGTATCCTTTGCCCAGGATTGATGATTTGTTTGATCAGTTGCAGACAGCGAGAGTGTTCTCGAAGATCGATCTGCGTTCGGGTTATCATCAGTTGCGGATCAGGGAGGCAGATGTTCAGAAGACAGCCTTCAGGACGCGGTACGGCCACTACGAGTTCTTGGTGATGCCATTTGGACTGATGAATGCGCCTGCAGCATTCATGGATCTGATGAATAGGACCTTCCAGCCGTACCTCGACAGATTTGTCGTTGTATTCGTAGACGACATTTTGATATACTCGCCTGACAGGGAGCAGCATCGAGAGCACCTGAGGATTGTGCTTGGCATCTTGAGGGATCAGCAGCTATATGCCAAGTACACGAAGTGCGAGTTTTGGTTGGATCAGGTGGCTTTTCTGGGGCATATTGTGTCAGCAGATGGGATTTCAGTGGATCCGGCGAAGGTCGAGGCAGTGACTCAGTGGAGAGCCCCGACGAGCGTGACGGAGATCAGGAGTTTCGTAGGTCTGGCAGGGTATTACAGACGGTTTATCCAGGATTTCTCCAGACTTGCATCGCCGCTGACAGCATTGACGCAGAAAGGCGTCAAGTTCGTTTGGTCCCAGAAGTGCGAGGACAGCTTTCAGGAGCTGAAGAGGCGGTTGACGACAGCACCTATTCTGACGCTACCGAGTGGCAGTGGAGGCTACGTGATTTACAGCGATGCATCCGGGATAGGCTTGGGTTGTGTCCTGATGCAGCATGGGAAGGTGGTCGCGTACGCTTCGAGGCAGCTGAAGGTGCACGAGAAGAACTACCCGACTCACGATCTGGAGCTGGCGGCGGTAGTTCACGCGTTGAAGACCTGGCGGCACTATCTGTATGGCGAGCAGTTCGAGGTCTTCACCGATCATCAGAGTCTGAAGTACTTGTTCTCGCAGAAGGAGCTGAATATGAGGCAGCGCAGATGGCTCGAGTTCATTAAGGACTACGACTTCACCATTTCCTATCATCCGGGGAAGGCGAATTCGGTTGCAGACGCGCTGAGCAGGAAGGTGGAGGTTTCAGTTGCGAGTATGTGCATCCAGGAGTGGAGGTTACTCGAGGCTTTTTCCGAGTGGAGTCCGTTCACAGAGGGTTCAGAGGGAGCAGTGATTGCTGGGCTTCGGGTGGAGCCGCAGACTGTCTCACGAGTGGTGCAGGCTCAGCTTGGGGATGATGAGTTAGATGGTCTGTTGCAGTTGGCTTCCAGAGAGGGGTCAGATTTCAGTATAGGGGTTGATGGTGGTTTGAGGTTCAGGAGTCGGATCTGGGTGCCGAAGAGCGATGGGCTGAGAGATGACATCATGGAGGAGGCACACAGAGCTAGATACACCATTCACCCGGGGAGCACGAAGATGTATAAGGACCTGCAGCGGAACTTCTGGTGGAAGGGCATGAAGAGGGATATTGCAGAGTTTGTGGAGCGATGCTTAGTCTGCCAGCAGGTGAAGATTGAGCATCAGAGGCCGGCAGGACCGATGCAGAGTATTGAGCTTCCTGAGTGGAAGTGGGAGCACGTGACGATGGATTTTGTCACAGGATTGCCGAAGACGAGGAGATTCCACGACGCGATTTGGGTGATAGTCGATCGACTGACCAAGTCGGCGCATTTCTTAGCGATCAGGACCACGTTGCCTTTGGAGGGTCTAGCTAAGTTGTACGTGGAGGAGATAGTCAGGTTGCATGGAGTACCAGTGAGCATCATCTCAGATCGAGATCCTCGTTTCACTTCCAGATTTTGGGGGAGTCTGCAGCAGGCTTTGGGGACGCGTCTGAGGTTCAGTACAGCGTTCCATCCGCAGACAGATGGTCAGTCAGAGAGGACGATTCAGACCTTGGAGGATATGCTGAGAGCATGCACGTTGGATTGGGCAGGGCACTGGGATGAGCACCTGCCACTGATAGAGTTCGCCTACAACAACAGCTACCATTCGAGTATTGGGATGGCACCGTACGAGGCGCTGTACGGGAGGCCTTGCAGATCACCGGTATGCTGGAGTGATGTGGGCGAGAGGCAGTTAGTGGGGCCAGAGATTGTGCAGATGTACTCAGAGAAGGTTGATGTGATCAGGAGGAGACTGGCCACAGCACAGAGCAGGCAGAAGAGTTATGCTGATCGACGCAGACGAGTGTTGAGTTTCGAGGTAGGCGACCATGTGTTTCTGAAGATTTCCCCAGCCAGAGGTGTGATGAGGTTTGGGAAGAAGGGGAAGCTCAGTCCGAGATATGTCGGACCGTTTGAGATCCTCGACCGGGTTGGAGAGGTTGCCTACAGGATTGCATTGCCACCGCAGTTTTCAGGTCTGCACAATGTCTTCCATGTATCGATGCTGAGGAAGTATGTGGCAGATCCGTCGCATGTCATTGAGATAGTAGTGCCCGAGATTCAGCAGGACTTGTCGCTCGAGGAGAGGCCAGTCGAGATTGTGGACCGGATGGATCACCAGCTCAGGAGGAGGACCATCCCGATGGTGAAGGTCAGGTGGCAGCATCACAGCGAGCGCGAGGCCACTTGGGAGATTGAGGAGGATGTCAGAAGGCAATATCCAGAGCTTTTCGGTGAGTAGTTGCTTGATTTCGGGACGAAATCCTTTTAAGTTGGGTGGATTGTTATGTCCCTAACCCGGTTTAGGGTTAATTGGTGATTAAGAGGAGAGAGGGAGGTATGGAGAGGTTTGACTTTGGTGGAGAGAGAGAGAGGAAGTGATGGCTTAGGGGGATGGTGCGTGTGTAGGAGTGTGGTGGGGTGGTGTGGGTTGAGGATTGGGTTTTAAGGAGGAGATCTCCCATCTTCTTCTTCTTCTTCTTTTCCTTTCCCATTCCATTCTTCCACCACCTTCCTCACACTCTCCTTTCTTTTCCGGCGGCAGTAGAGGAGGACGGAGCTCGTGTGGTTGGTGACGAAGGCGGAAGTTTGATCCCGGCGTGAGAGGTGCGGAGTCTTGAGCGCGTGGTGGTCACCGGAGACGGCGTGCGCGAGCGGTGCTCCGGCTTTGTTCGTCGTTCTCGTGAGGTATGCCGCTCATTAGTGTGATTTTGTTGCCCACCCTTGTGGAGGGGTGTTGTTGGTCGGTCGGGGGAGGTCGAGGACCTCTCCGGCGACGCGTTCTTCGTAAATCCTCGGCTGGCGCGAGGTTGAAGACGACCAACGGTCGACCGGGTCCTTCGGGCGGTCGACCGTTTTAGCACTGTTTGCCCGACTTTAACCTACACCGGTCGAACGATGCCTTGGGGCGGTCGACCGGTAGTGCATTATTGCTGGTGAGTTGGGATTTTCTACCTGTTATCGGTCGACCGGTCCTTGTTGTGTTCGACCGGAACTTAAGTGTACCTGTTAGTATTGCATGTTTGTTCGACCGGTAGTATGATTACGTTCGACCGTTTGATGACGTAGAATACTAGGTTGACCCTGTCTGTTTTCGGTCGACCGAGACCCCTGAGTCGGTCGACCGCTAGAGTGGAATTTTATGTTGACCAGACTCCGGATTTTGACCTCGTTCGGTCGACCGGTTTTAGACTTTTGTTCGACCGTTGGGGAATTAGTGTTGCGCAGTGAGTTCTACCGATTCAGACTTTCGGTCGACCGAATTCCTCGTGAAAACGGTCGACCGGTTAGACTATTTCGGTCGACCGAATCTGCTCAGAACTGAATTCCTGGGTCCCGTTGTGAATGCCAACTTTGTCCACGGAAACCCGTGTCCTCGCCTTGTGCGTGAGCCGGGAGGTGACGGTGGGCGCGTGATGCGTGCCTGCCCAGGGACCGCCGTTGGGAAGAGTGTGGGTGTTCGGGACGCGTCACCTCCATGTATGGACCGTGACTTTTGAGATGATTGTTGGCACTTTGTAGTATAGCAGGCCTGAGGGATCGCGGATCCCAGTGTTGATGTTGTGCGGGCACGCAACTGGCGTTGGGTGAGGTGACTACCGGCCCTTGGGGCTACGGAGGTCGCTGCCCTGCTTTTATAGCGGCGCGGTTGGTGTTCGCGGCTCGAGGAGCCCGATGACCTGGCAGACTTCGGTCTGGATCTGTCCGATGCTGTGCCGGACTGTTGTGTTGGACCACCGATGTTGTGCCGGTGATGCCGCCGAGGTTGTGCCGGCGATGATGATTGTTGGGCCGAGGCTGTGCCGGCTATGTTGTTTTCCTCGGCTGGGCACCTACCGAGATGATGTTGTTATACCTTCCGGGCGACGGCCCCGTTGGTCCCTGTGGCCCCGACCACTGAGATTTACAGATCTGTTTCTATCGGCGCGTAGACGTGACAGAGGCTCCCTGCCGAACCCTTGAGTAGTGTAGCTGCGTGTGGGGGGTGCGATGTCGCGGGCTACTAGACTGCATGTGCCTGCAGTAGGTCTCCTCGGGAGACCCGATGATTGATTGTCGGACTGATGTCCTGTTTTACCCTTCGGGGGAACTGTTTCCATATCTGTTGATGCCATGACATGCTACTAGTATGATAGGTTCATCATGTGTTGCATGCATATAGGTGAGTTGGTATACGGGGTTTCCTTCTGGAAACTCAGGCATTGTTGTTGCATCTTTTTCAGGATCGCAGTAGGTCCAGTTGGGTGGTGATCGGCGGGCACGCGCATTTGGAGTCGGATCCTCTAGTCAGACCACTGAGGTCAACATGATTACGTTTATCTTCCCTTGTCGTTTTGTTGTAATCATGTTTCATTTGGCAAACTCTGATGTAATTTTGGTGCACCACTTTTATGATTTATGAGAAGTAACAGTCCCGCCTTTGTTTATTGAGTTGATTGCCTTGACTTTTATTTTTTAAAATTTCCGCTGTTTCGGGATGTTACAATATAAGATGGAAAAATACATTTATTTGGACTTTTCGTTCCATATGAAAGCAGAGATAATAAGGTGGCCAATAATTTCCATATCATAAAATCCCACAACTTTAACGGAACCAAGAAGGTACACACTATCGACAGAAAGAACACAAGTGACATAAAAGTTGTAAAGATGTTTAGATTATAACTTTACTATCCCATACAAGTATCCATGGGTCATATGAACGATGATTATATTTTGCAAGATGGGTATTTTTGAAGTGAAGTCAAAAATTCCAAAGATAACATAAGACGGCATAGCAATATCAAGAAAACAAGTTTGATGCCCCGACTTACAAGATGATTTGATGGTTCATCAAGCAGGATGATGTGTGGTTTTTTAAAAGTGATCTTTGCAAATGCAACCCTGCTCTTCTGACCACCTGATACACCACACATCCCACAGTCATGTAAGAAGGCTTCATCTTCGAGAGGAACACCAGAAGGCATAAAGAAACCATTAACTAAACAATGTTAACATTGTACTGTAAAGGAAAAGTGCTACCTGATAATGTGTACATTGGCTGCAATGCAAGACTGCCAGTAACACCAAACGAACCTAAGTGAGCTCTCAGTTTTTGATCTGGTACTCCCTGAAAAAGCCAACCGTGAGTTTATAACTATAAGTTTGTAAGTTTGCAACAGGTAAAGTGACTAGTGAGGCTTTACCATACAAGCCCTTCATTCTACACAAATATAACTAGAGATGACTGGAGACTGGAATGCTGATGACAACATAGATATGGATACAAATGAAGTAGAGAACCCACGTCCATAAAATTAAGACTAGAACTCAACCAAATTTCAGCAGCCAGACACGAATAAACTTATGCAAGTACTCAAGGCCTTCTAACTTGTACTTAGTTTTTGTAATGTCCGTGACAGATGACGCCCTTGTCTTAGACAAGCAAATGGAACTAGAAGGTTGTTCTCTCTGTAGTGAAACAAACATGAGATTTTAAAAAACTAAAAACACTAGAAAATCTCTAGCAATCACATAAATACGATTTCATACACTTTCAAAACATCTATTGATGTTGGTAGGACTAGGATTTGAAATTTCAACAAAATTTTAAGAGCCAGAGACTAATAGCATATAACTCTCTGTACACTACGGAATCTAAATTGCTATTTTATTCCTATTTTGTAATGGCAATGACAGTGTGACATCATTTTAAACTGGAAAGACTGAAAAGTAAGAAGGTTGATTTCCCTGTAGCAAAATAATGTTAAGATCTTAGAATAATGAACATCAACATCAACATAACCCCAATGCCTCAAAAGAGGCTCCCGCCTAAGCGAGGTAGGGGGGGGGGGGGGGGGGGGTCGGATGTACGCAACCCTACCACTGTAAAACAGTGAGGTTGTTTTCAATTGACCCAAATGATGCAAATGCAACTGACTATCTGTGATTCCACAATAAAAGAAATGCAGATCGTTTAAATAGCTCTTTGATATAGTCCATGATGCAATAAAAGAAATGCAGATCATTTAAATAATGTTAAGATCTTAGAATAATGAAAACACCAACAAATCTCTAACAACCAGATAAGATAGGGACATGATCCAATTACAATACATGACTTGTCTATGAACATTAAGTGCCACAGGAGGTCATTTGAATGTGCTTCAACGTGGCACAGGAGGTGTTCAGTTGTTCGTTGAGGTCATTTTTGTCTAGGAAATGTTTCAATCAGATTTATGGAATTTTGAAACAATGCAATTTGAAACTAAGTTTCATAGATAATGTGACTTTTATTTCCTTTACCCAAAAAGATGTACGATTTATAAAGTGACTTTATTTCCTTTACCCGAAAAGATGTGTGATTTTGAATAATGATAAATTACAGATTTGAGGTTGATATTAACATATGATCATGCTATTATAGACTTTATAGTTGTTTTGAAGCTCAGAAGCTGCTAAATTAGATATAAGTCGGCTTGGATTCCTGATTCTATGTTATGAGATTTGTTTTAGACAACTTGATATTGGTAATCTAACTTCAAAACGTCATCTTTCAAACCCCAAGATCAAACAAATCACTTATAAATAATTTTCTCTTAAACACTTGTAAACAACTTACAAGTGCCACATCTATAAAAAGACTACAAATTTTACAACTTGTGAGCAATTAAAATATTTTTTTTTGGATGATATCTTACTACAATGAGAAGCAGAGATACAATTTGAAGAATGGAATTCAAGTCAACAGCTTGTAAAAGAGAAACTATCATCAGTAGAGGTAAAACTTACCGGAAAGCAACGCATCATGTATAGGAGAGGGTTTGAGGACAAGTCAAGCCCATCAACATGGTGCTGACTAAATACAGCCATCCTAACCTGCAAATGGAACCAACACAGTGATTCCCCAACTGATACATGTAAATTTACTGAAGAAATAAATATTCAAAATGGCAGCTATAAGTTATCGCAACAATAATAATAAATTAGGCTTCAAGGTAACAACAATAGCTATAAAGTATAAATTCTATAAGCTAGCAAAATGGGAGTAATATTTGTAAATTATAAAGAGTTACTGCATCATGTCATCAACCCTCTAAAATAGATGATAACTTCGAATCCATAATCAACAATGGGGCGAAGGAGTTCAATTTAAGATTTGCATCTAACATGGTCATGACATCTTACATTGAGAAACTACCTCAATATCCACAAACGTGTATAGGAGTGAAGGACTTTAATTAGGATTTGTATCACATAAACATATCTCGAAAACTATTTCATAAAACATTCTCTATCAAGCAACAATACCCAGAAAAGTTCAAGTTTACACTACAACAGCCATGCTTTCTTCCATGGCCATCCAATGTACATGCAAATAAGAATAGTGGTTATTGGCATTTCATTATGACCAGCACATGATAAGGGGGAGAGATAAGAAAAAGTAGAGTATCTTGGAACAACTCTAAGGGGGTGTTTGTGCACCTGGAAACAGAGAAAAAAGAAAGCAGTTTCCCTTTGCCAGAACTTTTCCTGATGTTTGTGTCAGTCTTGGAAAGGAAAATATTTTCCCTATGTTTTCTTCTACCATCCAGAATGTACTGAAATCTTTTTCCTCAGTTTCTCATACCCCACAGGAAACCAACGGAAAGTGCAGGAAAGTTGTAAAAAACGTAAACTTCTATCAAACTTATTTAATAATTATTTTTATTACAAAACATTAACTACGAAAACATTAAAATCATATTTTAAAAATTAAACAATATGATTATTTTTTTAAAACCATGACAAAATATTGCAAAATTATACCATAAAACTAGATAATAAAGATAAAAATACATCTTGAACTTCATAATCTTGTTAAAATAAAATATTATTCAAATTTTAATTTAGTGTATTATTTAAAAGTGCATGACTACAATAATCTTATATTTAATTTACTCTTCAACAAGCACTATATGAACATAATATATAATTCATACATCACATTTATATATACAACATTTACAAATAATACTAATTTTCCGGAAATGACGGTTAATGAATTTTGTTTTTATTTTCCAGTGGATTCCAGTGGTTTGTACAAACAACAGAATTTTGGTCACATAATCCATTTTCTGATGCACAAATTCATTTTCTCTGGTTTTTATTTTCCGTTGTTTTCCCTTTACACTACATAATCTATTTTCTGATGGTTTCCTGTGCATAACCCCCCCCCCCCCCCCCCCCCCCCCCCCCTAAGAAGTGAAGGAAGAACACACTAAGAATAAGGAAAAAAACCAGAAATTTGTAACCATCTCTAAGGATTTTAAACATACATCAAAATTGAAAAAGGTAAATAAATAAAAAACAGATGCAACATCCTTATATTTCTGTGGGAAAACGATCACATTCCTTTACCTCTACTAGTCCTCTCCTACTTAACAAATTCACACTAAAGATTCATTGACAACTTCCAACACACAAAAGGTAACTTGCAAGTGCATATTGCCATCCTGCAGGCGAACTTCCCAAGCAAGAGAGTTAAGGCCAACTATTGATATGCTATAAGCTCCAATTACAATTAGTATTACCATAGACATTTTAGATTCTGTAAGGTAAAGTGTAGGTATTAGGCAACAGTACATTAGCGTTTCGCGTATGGATTACAATAAGACCTACATCTGTCGTTGTTTGCTCAAATCACCACCGTTATTTGTATTTTACGATACAGTCATATAATACTTTAAAACTTAGTAAAATCAAATGGTTGTCATGGTCTTGATCTAGCTTCTTTGAATTAACTTGTGCAAGCACGTAGTTACTTTGTAACATCCCGAAACAGCGGAAAATTTAAAAATTAATAATAAAGACAAAGAGCACAATAATCAAGGCGGGACTGTTACTTCACATAAACAATATAGCGGTGCACCATAATACATCAGAATTTGCCAAAATGAATACATGATTACAACAAAACGACAAGGGAAGATAAACGTAATAATGTGGACCTCAGTGGTCTGACTAGAGGATCCGACTCCAAATGCGCGCGCCCGCCGATCACCACCCCACTGGACCTACTGCGGTCATGAAAAAGATGCAACAACAATGCCTGAGTTTCCAGAAAGGAAACCCCGTACGCCAACTCACCTATATGCATGCATTACACAATGAACCTATCATACTAGTAGCGTGTCATGGCATCGACAGAAATGAAAACAGTTCCCCCGAAGGGTAAAACGGGACATCAGTCCGACAATCAACAACGAGTCTCCCGAGGAGACCTACTGCAGGCACATGCAGCCTTACAGCACGCGACATCGCACCCCCCACACGCAGCTACACTACTCAAGGGTTCGGCAGGGAGCCTTTGTCACGCTTGCGCGCCGATAGAATACCGATCTGTAAATCTCAGTGGTCGGAGCCACAGGGACCAACAGGGCCGTCGCCCGGAAGGTATAACAACAACATCTCGGTAGGTGCCCAGCCGAGGAAAACAACATAGCCAGCACAGCCTCGGCCCAACAATCATCATCGCCGGCACAACCTCGGCGGCATCACCGGCACAGCATCGGTGGTCCATCACAACAGTCCGGCACAGCATCAGACAGATCCAGACCGAAGTCTGCCAGGTCATTTGGCTCCTCGAGCCGCAAACACCCACCGCGCCGCTATAAAAGCAGGGCAGCGACCTCCGTAGCCCGTGGGCCGGTAGTCACCTCACCCAACGCCAGTTGCGTGCTCGCACAAACATCAACACTGGGATCCGCGATCCCTCAGGCCTGCTATACTACAAAGTGCCCAACAATCATCTCAAGTCACGGTCCATACTCGGAGGTGACGCGTCCCGAACACCCACACTCTTCCCAACGACGGTCCCTGGGCAGGCACGCATCACGCGCCCACCGTCACCTCCCGGCTCACGTACAAGGCGAGGACACGGGTTTCCGTGGCAAAGTTGGCGTTCAAAATGGGAACCTGGAATTCTGTTCTGGGCCCAAACGGTCGACCGTAAGAGGTGATTCGGTCGACCATTTCCAGAAAGGAATCGGTCGACCGTCCCTAACACGGTCTACCGCTGCGCATAGAACACAATCCCCCCAACGGTCTACCGAAGGTCTAAAACCAGTCGACCGAACGAGGTCAAAATCCGGAGTCTGGTCAACATTACAATCCAGTCTATCGGTCGACCGACTCAGGTCCCGGTCGACCGAAAACTAACATAACATCTTCTACATCATTTTAATCCATCGGTCGACCGACTCAGGGGTCTCGGTCGACCGAACTTACAGGGTCAACTTAATATTTCTACGTCATATAACGGTCGACCGAACTCAAGCCTACGTCCGAACATCATGCAATATAAACCAATAAACTTAAGTTCCGGTCGACCGAACACAAGGCCTCGGTCGACCGAAACGCAACAGGCAGTAAAGATATACATGCAATCGGTCGACCGCCCAAGGGCCGGTCGACCGTCCGGTCGTCTTCAACCTCGCGCCAGCTGAGGTTTCTTCGCCCAAATGCGACGTCGGAGAGGCCTCCGACCTCCTCCGACCGACCAACACAACCCTCTCATTAGGTTTAACAATAAACCACACTAAGGAGCGGCGTACCTCACGAGAACGACGAACAAAGCCGGAGCACCGCTCGCGCACGCCGTCTCCGGTGACCTCCCCGCGCGTCCACCTCCTCGCACGATCGCCTCCTGGAGCTTCACACCAATGCCTCCTCCTCTGGTCGTCAGAAAGGAAAGGGAAGGAGTGAGTGAGAGGGAGCAACGAATGGAAGAGAGAGAGAGAGAGATTTTCGTTATAAAAACCCACCCCTCTCACCTCACCATAACCCTACACCATCACCCTACCCACGACCCATACCTCCCACGACCCTACTGTTCTTCCCCTCTTCCCCATGCAACGCTTCCTCTAATCACCTCTCTCCTCCTAATCCCCCATTAGCACCCTAATGGGTTTAGGGTTCTAACAATCCACCCAACTTAAAAGGATTTCGTCCCGAAATCAAAGCAAACTACTCACCGAAAAGCTCTGGATACTGCTTCCTGACGTCCTCCTCAATCTCCCATGTGGCCTCGCGCTCACTGTGATGCTGCCACATGACCTTCACCATAGGAATGATCCTCCTCCTGAGCTGATAATCCATCCGGTCCACAATCTCCACTGGCCTCTCCTCGAGTGACAAGTCCTACTGAATCTCGGGCACTGCTATCTCAATAACGTGCGACGGATCTGCCACATACTTTCTCAGCATCGACACATGGAAGACATTATGCAGACCTGAAAACTGCGGTGGCAACGCAATCCTGTAGGCAACCTCTCCAACTCGGTCGAGGATCTCAAACGGTCCAACATATCTCGGACTGAGCTTCCCCTTCTTCCCAAACCTCATCACACCTCGGGCTGGGGAAATCTTCAGAAACACATGGTCGCCCGCCTCGAAACTCAACATCCGTCTGCGTCGATCAGCACAACTCTTCTGCCTGCTCTATGCTGTGGCCAGTCTCCTCCTGATCACATCAACCTTCTCTGAGTACATCTGCACAATCTCTGGCCCCACTAACTGCCTCTCGCCCACATCACTCCAGCATACCGGTGATCTGCAAGGCCTCCCGTACAGCGCCTCGTACGGTGCCATCCCAATACTCGAGTGGTAGCTGTTGTTGTAGGCGAACTCTATCAGTGGCAGGTGCTCATCCCAGTGCCCTGCCCAATCCAGTGTGCAAGCCCTCAGCATATCCTCCAAGGTCTGAATCGTCCTCTCTGACTGACCATCTGTCTGCGGATGGAATGCTGTACTGAACCTCAGACGCGTCCCCAAAGCCTGCTGCAGACTCCCCCAAAATCTGGAAGTGAAACGAGGATCTTGATCTGAGATGATGCTCACTGGCATTCCATGCAACCTGACTATCTCCTCCACGTACAACTTAGCTAGACCCTCCAAAGGCAACGTGGTCCGGATCGCTAAGAAGTGCGCCGACTTGGTCAGTCGATCGACTATCACCCAAATCGCGTCGTGGAATCTCCTCGTCTTCGGCAATCCCGTGACAAAATCCATCGTCACGTGCTCCCACTTCCACTCAGGAAGCTCAATACACTGCATCGGTCCTGCTGGCCTCTGATGCTCAATCTTCACCTGTTGGCAGACCAAGCATCGCTCCACAAACTCTGCAATATCCCTCTTCATGCCCTTCCACCAGAAGTTCCGCTGCAGGTCCTTATACATCTTCGTGCTCCCCGGATGAATGGTGTATCTAGCTCTGTGTGCCTCCTCCATGATGTCATTTCTCAGCCCATCAACCTTCGGCACCCAGATCCGACTCCTGGACCTCAGACCACCATCAACCCCCACACTGAAATCTGATCCATCTCTGGAAGTCAACTGTAGCAGACCAGCTAACTCCTCATCCCCCTGCTGAGCCTGAACCAACCGTGAGACAGTCTGCGGCTCCACCCGAAGCCCAGCAATCACTGCTCCCTCTGTACCCTCTGTGAACGGTCTCCACTCTGACAAGTCCTCGAGTAGCCTCCACTCCTGGACGCACAGACTCGCAACAGAAACCTCCACCTTCCTGCTCAGCGCGTCTGCAACCGAATTCGCCTTCCCCGGATGATAGGAAATGGTGAAGTCGTAGTCCTTAATGAACTCAAGCCATCTGCGCTGCTTCATATTCAGCTCCTTCTGCGAGAACAAGTATTTCAGACTCTGATGATCGGTGAAGACCTCGAACTGCTCGCCATACAGATAGTGCCGCCAGGTCTTCAACGCATGAACTACCGCCGCCAACTCCAGATCATGAGTAGGGTAGTTCTTCTCGTGCACCTTCAGCTGCCTCGAAGCGTACGCGACCACCTTCCCATGCTGCATCAGAACACAACCCAAGCCTATCCCTGATGCATCGTTGTATATCACATAGCCTCCACTGCCACTCGGTAGCGTCAGAATCGGTGCTGTCGTCAGACGCCTCTTCAGCTCCTGCAAGCTGTCCTCGCACTTCTGGGACCAAACGAACTTGACGCCCTTCTGCGTCAACGCTGTCAGCGGCGACGCAAGTCTGGAGAAATCCTGGATAAACCGCCTGTAGTACCCTGCCAGACCTACGAAACTCCTGATCTCCATCACGCTCGTCGGGGCTCTCCACTGAGTCACTGCCTCGACCTTCGCCGGATCCACTGAAATCCCATCTGCTGACACAATATGCCCCAGAAAAGCCACCTGATCCAACCAAAACTCACACTTCGTGTACTTGGCATAAAGCTGCTGATCCCTCAAGATGCCAAGCACAATCCTCAGGTGCTCTCGATGCTGCTCCCTGTCAGGCGAGTATACCAAGATGTCGTCTACGAATACAATGACAAATCTGTCGAGGTACGGCTGGAAGGTCCTATTCATCAGATCCATGAATGCTGCAGGTGCATTCGTCAGTCCAAATGACATCACCAAGAACTCATAGCGGCCATACCGCGTCCTGAAGGCTGTCTTCTGAACATCCGCCTCCCTGATCCGCAACTGGTGATAACCCGAACGCAGATCGATCTTCGAGAACACTCTCGCCGTCTGCAACTGATCAAACAAATCATCAATCCTGGGCAAAGGGTACCGGTTCCGAACGGTAACCTTATTCAGCATCCTGTAGTCAATGCACATCCGCAACGATCCATCCTTCTTCTTCACGAAGAGCACAGGCGCTCCCCATGGAGAAACACTCGGTCGAATGAACCCGGACTCCATCAACTCCTGCAACTGCTTCTTCAGCTCCGTCAACTCTGCAGGTGCCATACGATATGATGCCTTCGACTGAGGTGTCGTACCCGCAACCAACTCGATGCCGAACTCGATCTCTCGGTGCGGCGGTAACGCTGGAATCTCCGCTGGAAACACATCCGGGAACTCCTGCACTATCTCGATATCCTCCAGTCTCCTCACCTCAGGATCATGAACTACCAGTGTGGCCACAAACGCTCTGTATCCCTGCTGTATCAGTCTCTGTGCCTTAACCGCAGACACAATCAGACGACCCCCTCTGCTCCTCGCACCTCTGATCAGAACATCTGGAAAGCCCTCCATCGGAATCAGAATCTTCTTCTCGCGGCAAAAGACTCGCACGTCGTACTGTGACAGCCAGTCCATCCCCAGTATGACGTCGAAGTCCACCATCGGTAACAAGACCAGATCTGCCGGAAAATCATGGTCTCCCGAAGCAACTGTGGTGCCGGGGAAAAAGCTCCCCACAGTGCCCACCTCACCCATGGGCGTGCTGACCTCCAAAACATCAGTCAGCAGCATAGGGGTCTGACCCAACTCGCCAGCAAACTTCTCCGAAATGAAGGAGTGAGTGGCGCCGCAATCGAACAACACACGCGCTACAGAACCAGAAACTGAAAGCGTACCTTCCACGACGGTGTTGGAGTCCCTCGCCTCCTCAGCCTGGATAGTGAAGACTCGCCCGGTCCTCCTGCTCTGGCCCGGTGGAACAACTGACCGACTGCCTCCGCCTCTGCCTACTGCTGGTGGTCCTGGCCTTCTGCTTGGCTCTCCTTTCCTCTGAGGACAATCACGGACAAAATGTCCCATCTGACCACAACCCATGCACGCTCTAGTCCGACGGGGACACTCCTGCCCTGGATGGAACCTCCCGCAGTAAGTGCACGCTCCTGACTGACGTGCTCCTCCTCCATCGAACCTGGGCCTCTTGCCCGGGTTCCCTGCTCCACGACCAGCTACTCTGCTGCCGGTGCTCACTGGCGCCTTCCGCGCCTCCTGAATACACTCCCTCTGGTCCTGCTCGATGATGGTAGCATGCTTCACCGCATCTGCAAGGGTCCGCGGCATGCTGTTGATCACCCGAGATCGAAGCGGCTGTCTCAGTCCCTTCACTAACTTCCTCGCCCGCTGCTCTGGGGTCACACAAATCTCAGGGCAGTAACGCTCCAAAGCGTTGAACCTGCTGATGTAGCTCGTTAGTGTCATGTCCTTCTGCTCCAGCGACATGAACTCCTCCCTCTTCTGATCCCTGACATGCTGGGGGGAAGTACTGCTCATGAAACACCTCCAAGAACTCCTCCCAGCTCACATCCACACGATCATCAAACAACACCGTGGACGTAGATCTCCACCAGTTGGCGGCCTCGCCATCGAACACATAGGTGACCAGCTCCACCATCCTCTCAGGTGCTACTCCAATAGCGCGGAAGATCTTCTCCATCCGGAAGATCCAGTCCTCCGCAACCTCTAGGGCCCTCCTGCCATCAAAAGTCGGCGGGTGCTGACGCATGAACCGATCGTGCTCAGCTCCCACTCCACCCTGGGCGCTCTGAGCTGCCTGACGCTCCAGAAACTCGCCCAACCTGTCCCAATGAGCACCAGATGTGTCGTCACTGGGATCACGATCGCGTGGAGAACTCCTCACGCGCCTAGGTGCCATCTGACAGAAGAAACAATCACAACTTCAGCCATGTATGCATGCTAAAAGATAAAATGCATGAATCTTATTACTACAAGGGTGATTTCATTGGGAACCGCATAGGAATCGACCGCTCTGATACCAAGTTGTGACATCCCGAAACAGCGGAAAATTTAAAAATTCATAATCAAGACAAAAAGCACAATAATCAAGGCAGGACTGTTACTTCTCATAAACAATATAGCGGTGCACCATAATACATCAGAGTTTGCCAAAATGAATACATGATTACAACAAAACGACAAGGGAAGATAAACGTAATCATGTGGACCTCAGTGGTCTGACTAGAGGATCCGACTCCAAATGCGCGCGCCCGCCGATCACTACCCCACTGGACCTACTGCGGTCCTGAAAAAGATGCAACAACAATGCCTGAGTTTCCAGAAAGGAAACCCCGTACGCCAACTCACCTATATGCATGCATTACACAATGAACCTATCATACTAGTAGCGTGTCATGGCATCGACAGAAATGAAAACAGTTCCCCCGAAGGGTAAAACGGGACATCAGTCCGACAATCAACAACGAGTCTCCCGAGGAGACCTACTGCAGGCACATGCAGCCTTACAGCACGCGACATCGCACCCCCCACACGCAGCTACACTACTCAAGGGTTCGGCAGGGAGCCTCTGTCACGCTTGCGCGCCGATAGAATACAGATCTGCAAATCTCAGTGGTCGGAGCCACAGGGACCAACGGGGCCGTCGCCCGGAAGGTATAACAACAACATCTCGGTAGGTGCCCAGCCGAGGAAAACAACATAGCCGGCACAACCTCGGCCAAACAATCATCATCGCCGGCACAACCTCGGCGGCATCACCGGCACAGCATCGGTGGTCCATCACAACAGTCCGGCACAACATCGGACAGATCCAGACCGAAGTCTGCCAGGTCATCGGGCTCCTCGAGCCGCAAACACCCACCGCGCCGCTATAAAAGCAGGGCAGCGACCTCCGTAGCCCGTGGGCCGGTAGTCACCTCACCCAACGCCAGTTGCGTGCTCGCACAAACATCAACACTGGGATCCGCGATCCCTCAGGCCTGCTATACTACAAAGTGACCAACAATCATCTCAAGTCACGGTCCATACTCAGAGGTGACGCGTCCCGAACACCCACACTCTTCCCAACGGCGGTCCCTGGGCAGGCACGCATCACGCGCCCACCGTCACCTCCCGGCTCACGCACAAGGCGAGGACACGGGTTTCCGTGGCAAAGTTGGCGTTCAAAATGGGAACCTGGAATTCTGTTCTGGGCCCAAACGGTCGACCGTAAGAGGTGATTCGGTCGACCATTTCCAGAAAGGAATCGGTCGACCGTCCCTAACACGGTCTACCACTGCGCACAGAACACAATCCCCCCAACGGTCTACCGAAGGTCTAAAACCAGTCGACCGAACGAGGTCAAAATCCGGAGTCTGGTCAACATTACAATCCAGTCTATCAGTCGACCGACTCAGGTCCCGGTCGACCGAAAACTAACATAACATCTTCTACATCATTTTAATCCATCGGTCGACCGACTCAGGGGTCTCGGTCGACCAAACTTACAGGGTCAACTTAATATTTCTACGTCATATAACGGTCGACCGAACTCAAGCCTACGTCCGAACATCATGCAATATAAACCAATAAACTTAAGTTCCGGTCGACCGAACACAAGGCCTCGGTCGACCGAAACGCAACAGGCAGTAAAGATATACATGCAATCGGTCGACCGCCCAAAGGCCGGTCGACCGTCCGGTCGTCTTCAACCTCGCGCCAGCCGAGGTTTCTTCGCCCAAACGCGACGTCGGAGAGGCCTCCGACCTCCTCCGACCGACCAACACAACCCTCTCATTAGGGTTAACAATAAACCACACTAAGGAGCGGCGTACCTCACGAGAACGACGAACAAAGCCAGAGCACCGCTCGCGCACGCCGTCTCCGGTGACCTCCCCGCGCGTCCACCTCCTCGCACGATCGCCTCCTGGAGCTTCACACCGATGCCTCCTCCTCTGGTCGTTAGAAAGGAAAGGGAAGGAGTGAGTGAGAGGGAGCAACGAATGGAAGAGAGAGAGAGAGATTTTCGTTATAAAAACCCACCCCTCTCACCTCACCATAACCCTACACTATCACCCTACCCACGACCCATACCTCCCACGACCCTACTGTTCTTCCCCTCTTCCCCATGCAACCCTTCCTCTAATCACCTCTCTCCTCCTAATCCCCCATTAGCACCTTAATGGGTTTAGGGTTCTAACATACTTACCATGTTGGAAAACATTATAATCTTAATGACTTTCCACTGCACATCAGATTTTTCTAATGCGCTGAAAAAAGTTAAAAAAAATAGTAACCTCGTTTAAAGTAACATGTAGTTTCAAGTTCTTGTTGCTTTAAATGCTTGCATCGCGTGAAATGTATATTCAAAGCAATGTTTAGGAGTTGCATATGCGACCCTGTCCACTAGGGTCACATATGCGACTGTGCGATCACATATGCGGCCGCACAACTATAAAATTAGTTTTTTTATTTTTAAATGAGAATTTTTTTAAAACAAATGAAATAATCGGGAAAATCAGAACAACAATGTTCTGATAGGTGATCACCTAGGAGAATAGGCGTCGCCTAGGCGATCGCGTGCCTAGGTGGTCGCCTATGTGACCACCGGTACACCGTACACAAGGGTGTGCGATGGCGCCTGGTCGCCTAGGCGGAGACATGTGCTATGCACATGTCCTGGACTGTGCACAACACAGCAACGGTTGGATAACCTTAAATAGCATGATTTTTAACTGAAAGTATATTTTTCAGAAACATACAATTTTCAATTCTGGTGTTTGGATAACTTTGAAAAATACATTATTCTGTGTTTTTTCTCTCCTGAAAATATGTTTTTTGAATTTTGTCTCAAATATGTTATGTCTCTTCTTTCCTTTCTGTTTCTCCCGAAACCTTTGATTTTACGAAAAAAACCTTTAGCTAAATACATTGCTGCGTATGATAATGTATTTTCAGAACACATTATTTGACTTGGATACCAATTCAAAAATACATTTTTGAAATCAAAGACTAGAAACCTTTAGGTACCCAAACATGGCATAAAATTGTCTTTATCCTAATAATCAATGTTTGGAAGTTACAGTCACACAGAGATATTAAACTTGAGGAAAAGAATTTTTTTACCATTTCACCTTTTTAATGGGTTTTTTGCTTCCGTATCGATCAAAACATCGTTAATTGGTGACGTACCCATGGTTCGGGGAAAATTTGTCATGTACGTATCAAAAGAATGTAATTGGTCTCATACCCATCCGTTATGGTGGGGGCCACATTCGGCTGACACCGTTTATGTTTTCCGTGACGTCCCGTGATTTCTCAATCTTTACCTCTTATCAACACCTTAAAACTCTAATTAGTATTCCAGTCTGACCCCAATTACAAGTTAAAATCCTTACACAACGCTACACCCAACCTGACCCCAATTACAACTTCAAATCCCGACCCGGTGGTGCACCCAACCCGACCTCAATTCTCCCGCCAAATCTCTAGCCCCATTTCCCAACTTGAAGAATCTAGTTACGAGGTTGGTCGGTCGGGCACCATAACTGGATTCTTCGTTATGGGGTTGGGTGCACCACCGGGTCAAGATTCTCTATGTCGGGAAATGAGACTAGGGATTTGGTTGGAGAATTTAGGTCGGGTTGGGTGCACAATTGGGTCGAGATTTTTAGTTGTAATTGTGGTCGGGTAGGGATACTAATTGAAGTTTTAAGGTGTTGATAGGAAGTAGAGGTTGATAAATCACGAGACGCCCCGGAACACATAAACGGTGCCAGACGAATGTGGGCCCCACCGTAACGGATGGCTATGAGAACAATTACATTGTCTTTTGATACGTACATGGTCAATTTTCTCTGAACCATGGGTACGTCGTCAATTAATAATGTTTTGATCGGTACAGAAGTAAAAAACTTGTTGATAAATCACGGAACATTACGGAAAACGTTAATGAATGTGGGTCCCACCGTAACGGATGGGTATGAGGTCAATTACATTATTTTTGATACGTACATGGCCAATGTTCTCTGAACCATGAGTACGTCGCCAATTAACGATGTTTTGATCGGTACGGAAGCAAAAAACTTTAATCATTCTAAATGGATGCGGTAAACTTTATATTAAAGTAAATTAAGAGGAAATTTTAAAATTAATGTGGGAAAATTGATCAGGCTTAAAAGTAGGGAGCACGATATTGATCAGGTAAAATTAAATAGCGTGCATCTTTGAATCGGTAAAAATTGAAAGTTTTGGGATTTGGTAAATTTAAAATCCGAAAATAAGTGAAGCAGATCATTCCCAACCGAATCCTAAGATTGTGCTCATCAGTTATCTTTCTTTCCAGTACATTTGTTCACATTGTATATGTATGTTTGATACACACGTTTTGTCTTGTTCTCTACATTCGGATTGTAGCTAGGACGACGATCCCAACTCTAGGTGTTGATCGATTTCTTGTATTTATAAACCGAGTCGTGATTGATGGACCCACCAGTGCTGTGGTCTGATTTGCCTTATGACATTTTGGAGGTCGTGGATTCGTATATGGATGTCGTAGATAGGGCTTGTGCTGATGTCGTAGATAGGGCTTGTGCTGTTGCGATGTGCTAATGGTGGAAGCATACAATAGGTTCGATCCACTCACAAAATTCGACCCAACCATTACTTCTACACTTGTGGCCTAAAGAAGTTGTCGAGCGGTGGGCCGCACGATTTTCCCGCCCAGTTGGGTGTTGTGGCGCAGAGGTGGCAGGTTGGATTGGGCGGGAATCCAGCGTGGCGAGCGGGGGTGGGGTTCGCCCAGGTGGTTATTAAGCATTCTCTAAACCCATTCACGGGGTCAATCATCGATGTTCCGGATGAAGTGACTCGTGATGTCGACACGATTCACGAGGCATTGTGCCCCCAACTGCTGGTTGCCCGGGACGCCCGATTTTCTGCCCGATTGATCGTTGATGCGTAATAATTTTGTTGAGAAATGCATTTGAGTACATACGCAAAATGGGAAATGGTGCAAGTCAACAGAGAGATAGAGAGATGAGAGATAGAGGGAGAAATATGGTTTTATTTACCTATAGGTCGAACTACTTTTTAATTTCTCTCTTGTTAAACTTGGTTATTATTTTGGCTTTAATTAAATTACAAAAGAAAACGATTGTTGGACGCACATGTCACGAACGCGTCCTACGTGGAGCCAATGTTGAGCACCATTTTCCACGTAAATTAGAGACACAACATTCTAGGCAATGTTTACTTTCCGATGTTTATTTGTCAAATGCATGGTACTATTTCAAACTCCTACCTCCCCAATTGTTGCTAGCTGCCCTCCCACATTTCCTCTTTTCTTCGCATGTGACATCTAAACTCACCACCACCTTTACTCTTGTATCCAGACCTGGTCCAATATTGGATACGGTTCTGGACATGACTGCCCAAATTGTGTCCAGACTTAGTCCGAAATGGACATGGTTCTAGACACGATTGTCCAGACTCAATCCAGAACTGTACACGGTTCTAGACACGATTGTCCAATTTGTCAAGACTCTGTCCAATCCTGGAGATAGTTTTGGAGACGATTGTCCAATTTGTCCAGACGCTATCCAGACTCAGTCCTGAATGGACACAGTTCTGGACATGATTGTCCAATTTGTCTAGACAATGTCCAGACTCAGTCCAGAATGACCACGATTCCTTGTTTTAATCCTAGACATGCACGCTATGAGTTTTGTCCAGACTACTGTCGACACGCTTTTTTTGGAAATCGCTTTGTTCGGAAACAAACGTTTTCATTCTTTATTAGGAATCACAGATTGTTAATGACACCTCGTCCCCTCACACACGGTTGCTAACGTGACTGAGGACCTGGTATGCGTCCGTGTATCAACACCCAATTGCAAATACTTTAGTAACTACTTAATTTGTTAAGATTTTAGCCTCATTTAAGTCATTTAATCCAGGCCATTGATTAACATGAGCTGTGAGGTCTAAAGGGGCTTAAATTTCCATTTGTTATCCAAATTTAATACTAAAAGATTCTCTACCGGTATATATTTGTTTGCAGTCAAGAAATTTTGCATTAAATTTCTATTGGAATACAAAATTCCAAAGAATATTTCTACAACTAAAATTATTTCAAATAGTATTGACCCATACCACAAAACCTATGGGTGAACATATTACATTCATGCCAAGAATTTTAAGAGACGAAATCATAAGAAAAAGGGTACGTGATTGGCCAACCGATTACCCTTCTTTATATCATGTTAAAAGACGGCCAGTAGTGATGCTCTGTGACCTAGACAAGGGACGACCTAAAAAAATCTGAGAATTGGTAGATATCTTTAGAGCAAGGGCCAAGGCTCAACCAAAGGATCAAACACCACCATGGGCTTCGGAGTCACCTCCCAAAGTCAAGCAACAACCAAAGTTAGAGTAGCTTAAGTCAAACAACTGTTCAAAAGAGGTTCTCTCTCACAAAACGAAAACAGTATTAAAGCGCTAAGAGCCTGAAATAAGAAACTCCTCCAACCTTGGAATTAAAGTTCAACAACATCCTCCTGACTGTCGTGGGCGTTGTGATTGTATACTCACCTTTAAGCTATTAAGACAAATAAGTTCGAAATAATTTCGGGCTTTTCTCCTAAATACTCTTGATTGTTTCTTTCTTGCCACATAAGTATTCAAACAAAACTCATATGAAAAAAGACACCAAGACTAATAATTAAGACCAAGTCTGTTGTCATTATTCATCCAAAAGGATGAAGACTGGTCGGGCATAGAGTTAAGATTAAGGGTGCAAGCTAAATCAGAAAATTGATGTATAGTAGGATAATGAAAGAATATATGGTTTATGGATTCTTCATCTAAGTTGCACAAAAGGCAAGTTAAATTGCCTCTGCAAAAAGTATTTAGTTTAAACTAACCACATAAATGTTTTTATTTATGCGGTTAGTTATTCTTCCACTAAATTTAGTATTCCACTCTCTAGGCTCCTCACAGTTTGGGCTAAAAGTTGAGAACGAAGACACGACTCTTAAGTTGTTGGCCTCACAAACTGTAACATCCCGAAACAGCGGAAATTTTGAAAATTCATAATCACAACAATAAAGGCTAATAATCAAAGACGGGACTATTACTTCTCATAAAACAAATAGCGGTGCACCAAATTACATCAGACTTTGTCAAAATGATACATGATTACAACAGAACTGAAAGGAATGTGTTCTAAAAGTTTTACTTTTAAATGTCAATTATTATGAATTGAATGAGAAATTATTTTGTTCCTTGTTTATGTTATTCGTCTTTTAGAAGTGTTAAGGAAGAGGCTCTTGGTCCTTAACCGTAGAGCTCTAAAAGATATTGGTTTACATAAAACAAAAGATATTCACAATCATGGTAATTAACATGGGACATTAATTACTGAGTTAAGATTGTCGTGTTGGTCATAGATCATTGTAGCTCTACAAGTGAGTGACGACAGGGGTATGCAAAAGAGGAAAATATTACTTTTGTATACTGAATAGACCTAATAAGTAAAATATTATAGAAATGTGTTTCTGTGTCATTAATATTTTACTGTGTCTTCGGTCCTTTGATATGAGACCTATATCCGATCGCTTAATGAGTTCTTAATTAGACTAGTGTCTTGAGCTATCGATGAGTGTAGTGTAAATGCATTAGTTGGTTAAGTACAACTTTTGTTGGAGAAGATAGTTAGTCAAAAGATTATCATTACCCCTCTTAATTGAGTGATGATATTAGTGGGCCCCTTGATAAAGCAAAGTTATAATGTGCACAATGTGATTTGAGTTAAGTCACATATTTATAACTAGCTTAAAGAGATCAAGAAATGAATACTAATACAAAGATGACACAATACTACTTTGTGTGTATTCTTAATATCATGAGGCAAGGGACGGACATAAGTCGTGCACTCCATCACTAAGTGGATCGGGTTTTGGTTCGAGTGGAATTAAGACATCTAACTAATTGGGAGCTATAATGTGTAGCTGGATACCGCTTATAGCTTGTGATATTAAGCTCTTAATATCACTGCCAACTTAGTCTAGATCCTCCCATAGGTCACACCGCAAAAGCCGGGAAACAAGAAGCTTGATTTTGATTCATATGATGTGTCGGGTTTCTTATAGAAAATATGACACATGTGGTGAACAAGTAAAATCAATTATGTTGTATATAAACATAATTAGAATCATGATAAATTCATATGAGATGCATATATTATGGGGTGCAATAATTTATTATTGCATGGGATAATATATTGCATAAGTTGTGAATTTGCTGAAAAAGTTCAAATTTTGTTGGAAATAAATCCAAAATTTGAAAAAGGCAAAATCGGGTAGAAGTTCGGTAATCCGTTATGGTTCGGTCGACCGAAGGATCTATGGATCGGTCAACCGAACGTGGAACGGATAGTCGTAGCTGATTGACCGAACTTGTCCAAAGTGCCTGGATCTTTGGTACGGTGTACCGAACCAGAAACGGTCGACCGAACAATGTCAAGTTCTGATATTTTCGGTTAACCGAATAGCACTCGGTCTTGGACGAGAATTAGTCCGATCGGTTAAGGAGAATTTTTCTCTTTAAGATTCGGTCATCCGTCGCGTACTCGGTTAAACAATCGTGACATATTCGGTTAACCGAGTGGGACTCGGTAAACCGAAGCACGATCGATTTTCTGTCTTTGATAATTAAGAGATTAATTTCATCGATGGTTAGATTAGCTCCAAACTTGGTCAAACGTTTTGTGGGTGCATATAATGCATTATGGAATTAGTTTGTGAGAGAAAATGTCAAGAATTCGTGGCTTAAGAATAGTCATGATTGAGAGTAAGATTGGAGCCTATAAAAATGTCCTTATTCTCCTTAATTATGTTAGAAGTTTTTCTAATTATTTTCTCTCCAAAATTCACCACAAAAATCCACGAAAATTCTCTTAGTTTTCTAAGTCTTTGAAGGAGAAATCTCAGAGGATAAGGAAGGGGTTTGTAGCTAGATTCTAAGATTGTTTGGAGATTGATTGGCTAGCTCCTTTCTCTCCAACCTTGTTTAGGGTTTCGGTGAACACTTGGAGGCATCCGGCGCAATGAGAAGCGACGATTGGCTTCCTCAACGTCTCTGAAACGTGAAGAAGTTTTTGAGAACTTCTAGGTATGAATTTCGGAGTCCCTTTGTGTTTGTTTTAATATGTTTTTGAAACTAGTTGTTAAAACAAACCGATGCATGCATAAAATAAATCGAAGAAAATTGTAATAGATCCTTATTATACATTAAAATTCGAAAAATATATATGTATAATTAAACATGAAACCCTACAGTGGTATCAGAGCTTAGGGTTCAATTTTCTTATGATTTAAGGCTGTAAACAAATTTAGTTTACCATCTAGGATTTAAACAATTCGTTTTACTGGTTTTTTAGTCTTTAAATGTTTTGTTGAAATAATTCTTTGTAATAATTCGTTTTGAATGTTTTAAGTAGTTTAAAACATGCCATGTAATTATTAGAATTATGATTTAGACATAAGTCTAACTTGTAATAATTTTGTTTTAAGTATAAACGATTATTTTGTAAGAGAATCAACAAAACCGAAAAACTGTGGTTCGTCTTTCCTTTTAGGAAATTGGATGGACAGCGGTTCAAAATTAATTTTTGAACTATGGATGGATGAAAAATATTTTTAATGGATTTCAAAATGTTTTTCAAAGAATTGTTTGAGATTCTAGATGATTGATAAACTAGATTGCATAGTTTATTTCAATATTGCGTGCATGGATGCTCGAGTTGTCTTTGCTGGAATTGTGGGTTTATATGTTCCAAATCAGCAATTATGAATGTATGTAATCATTATTATACAGGGGCTTATGTATGTAAAAGCCAAAAATCTCTCTCTTTCCATCTTTTAGATAGTTGCATTTGCATATGAGAGGTTTTTACATAAGATTTGCACTAGTCGGTTTTCATCGAATGTGAGGAGCATGTTTATTTTCTGTAAAATCTACATCTCCGGTGCAAGAGGAAGTCGCCGCTGTAGCGCATCGATCGAGGATCGAAGATCAGGGATCGAGGATCGAAGGGAACATATAAACTCACACGACGTGGATTGTGTGAATGTTTAATTTTTGTTTTTATCTTGCTATGCATGTGATGAATGTGTTGAATGTTAGGATGTGTATGATTAATAATATGCATGATAACCTAAAATTCTAAATCACATGTTAAATTGTCCAAACAAAAATTAAGAATAAATTTCCTTCTTATTTCATCCACTAGCAGCCATTGATCGAGGGATGCTCTGCTCGCCCTTAGTGGGAGATAGCTCCCTCCATCCTTGGGAATAGTGGGAGATATAATGGTTGTCTGTTGTTGTGCCACAATTAAATATATGAGGTGTGTTTCACCCTAGTGAACCCCAAGTATGTTTAGTTGTGAATACAATGGATAAACGTATCTCGTATCAAATGAAAATAAGTTTTCTTAACATTACCTAGAGTCCTCACTCGGTTTTGGGAAAAAAGTTTTTCTTACAAGGATAGGTCGCATTCCCTCATAATTAAAACGACAAGAATCACAAGAGTTTGAAGATGCTAAATGTTGCTAAAATTCAAAAAGGTTGTGATTAGAAAATATTTTCTTACCTTGATATTGTAATGTATTCGATAGCCCTTAGCTAGTCTATATTACGATTGATGGGATCTTGGATTGTTGCATTTATGGGCAAAATTTTTATTTGCAACATTTACATTTATAATCAATATATGTATGCATGTGTATTAAAACATGAAATTGGCATTAAAATCCTATATGATTTATTTTGTAGAAAAATGTCGAACATCCAACCTATCGTACGATCCATGATAGAAAAACACCCTTTAGCAAATGATGACTCAAACTTCATTAGTTGGCAACTCAAACTCAACATCGTGTTAAAGTTTGAGAAACTATCTCACATTTTGGAAGGTCCAATCCCAAAGTGGAATGAGAGATTAACCGATGAAGAGAAAGAGGCTAAAGCCAAGTGGGAAGACCAAGAGAACCAGGTTCACGGTCTTATGCTAGCATCCATGGGTGACTCGCTCCAAGCGAAATACTTAGATTCAAAACCCAAGAAGACCATGGAGGCTTTATCTAAGATGTTCATGGATAGTGCCCGAAAGGAGCGTTATAAGACCACCATCGCACTCACAAGGTGTCATATGGCGGAGGGAACATCGGTATCCATGCATTTTCTCACGATGCAAGGGTACCTTGAGAAGTTGGCAAAGCTCTTTTCACCAATGCCCGAGGACATTGCTGAAGATATGATTCTTGGCTCTCTAGCCCCGTCCTTTAAGGACTTTGTAATGCACTATCACGTGCGTGAAAAAGGGGTGAGTCTTGAGGAGCTGCACAACGCTCTCAAAACTACTGAAGTTGACATGGGCAAGGGTAGGGACAAGCATGTCCTTGCCGTCCATGGGAGGAGCCAAAAGATTGGTAAAGGAAATGGCAAATCTACCAAAAGTAGTTAACCTTGACAACGGAGTGATTGAACGACGGTGCCCCAAAAAGGCCAAAGGTATATTTGTTGTTGAAATAAATTTAGCCACCTCTGTCCAGGATTGGGTAATTGATACCGGATCTTGTGCTCACATAGTTTCCAATGTGCAGCTACTCATGGATAGGAAGGAACTCGTAAGGAACGAGGTAGAATTTAAGGTCGGAAATGGTGCGAACGTGTCTGCGGTTGCACAAGGTTCTGTGGTGCTTCAATTATGTAGTGGTTTAAATTTATGTCTAAAGAATGTTTATTATGTGCCTTCGATTAGCAAGAACATTATTTCTGTATCATGTTTAGATATGGATAATTTTAATATAAATATTTCAAATTCTTGCTTGTCTATATCGAAGAATGGTGTTTTCTATGCAAATGCATTCATAAGGAATGGTCTCTATTTGCTTGAATTGAATAATAAACAAATCTTTAATATCAATAACAAAAGACTTAAAACCACTCACGAGAATGATACTCTCTTGTGGCACTATCGTCTAGGTCACATAAATGAAAAGCGCATCAAGAAATTGCAAGAAGTCAACCTTCTTGGTCTACTTGATTTTAAATCATTGGAGACGTGCCAACCATGTATAATGGGAAAAATGACCAAAAAACCTTTCAAGAAGAAAGGTCCAAGGGCGAGTGGCTTGTTGTATTTGATACATTCCGATGTATGTGGTCCAATGAGTACTAGTGTACGAGATGGTTTCAGGTACTTCATTACGTTCACGGATGATTATAGTCGTTATGGCTATGTTTATCTAATGAGAAACAAAAGTGAGTCCTTTGAGAAGTTCAAAGAATTCAAGAATGAAGTAGAGAACCAACTCGACAAGAAAATCAAGTCTCTACGAACTGATCGTGGAGGTGAGTACTTAAGTGCCGAATTTGACTCATACCTAAAGGAGTTTGGTATTATACCTCAACTCACCCCTCCCGGCACACCTCAGTGGAATGGGGTATCCGAAAGGAGGAATAGGACATTGCTCGACATGGTTCGGTCAATGATGAGTCATGCGGAATTACCTCTTTACTTTTGGAGTTATGCACTACAAACTGCGGTTTACACACTAAACAATGTTCCATCCAAATTCGTGGAGAAAACACCTTATGAGCTATGGAGTGGTAAAACACCTAAGCTCAGTTTTCTCAAGATTTGGGGTTGTGAGGCTTACGTCAAGAAATTGATGTCGACCAAACTTCAACCAAAAGCGGATAAGTGCTTCTTTATTGGTTATCCTCGTGAGACAAGATGATACTACTTTTGGCATATCACCTCCAATCGAGTGATTGTAGAGAGGGATGCCACATTTCTGGAAAATGAATTTCTAGAAAGAGTAAAAAGTAGTGGGAGTAGGGTTGTGCTTGAGTAAACTCAAGATACTCTACAAGATCATGACATTAATGATGAAATTCAAGATCATGAAGGCCCAACCGAGATTCTTTTGGTTTGTGGGAGCGTGAGCGAGAGACCATCACAAGAAATTGTGAGAGAATCTCAATCATCCCGACCAAGTGTACGTTCAAGAGTTGAACGTGAACCAACTCCTCAAGAAATTGTGGAAGAAGTTCGAGAGACACGAGAAGAACCAAAAGAACTAAGAAGGTCAACAAAGGAAAGGAAGAAACCCGACTTGTATCTGGGACTTCATGAAATCATGGTACTAGATACCAATGATCCATTGACCTTCCAAGAAGCAATGGAAAGAAAGGACTCCAAACTACAGTTTAAAGCCATGGAATCCGAAATACAAATTATGTATAATAATCAAGTGTGGAACTTAGTTGACCTTCCTCAAGGGAAGAAAACCATTCAAAATAAATGGGTTTTCAAGAGGAAGATGGACATGGATGGAAACTTGACAACCTACAAAGCGAGGCTTGTAGCAAAATGTTTCACTCAAGTTCAAGGAATTGACTATGATGAAACTTTTTTACTAGTTGCCATGTTCAAGTCTATTCAGATTATGCTCGTTATTGCCGTATTTCATGATTCTGAGATATGGCAAATGGATGTCAAAACAGCGTTCCTTAATGGGAACTTGGAGGAGGATATGTACATGGTACAGCCTCAAGGTTTTGAAGATCCAACGAATAGCGAGAAGGTATGCAAGCTTCAAAGATCCATTTATGGATTGAAGCAAGCATCAAGGAGTTGGAACAAACACTTTGACGAGAAAGTGAAAAAGCTTCACTTCATTCAAAGTAAGGAAGAACCTTGTATATACAAGAAGGTTAGTGGGAGCCATGTAGTATTCCTAATCTTATATGTCGATGACATATTGCTTATGGACAATCATATTCCTTTGCTTGAGCAAACGAGAAGTTCATTGAAATCTGCATTTTCAATGAAAGATATGGGTGAGGCTCAATACATCTTGGGAATCAAGATATATCGAGATAGATCTCGTAGACTCATTGGCCTCAGTCAACGTACATACATTGACAAGGTCTTGGAAAGGTTCAAGATGAACAACTCCAAAAAGGGCAGTGTGCCAATGAGTATGGGTGTGCAACTCAAGAAGTCTCAACGTGCGCAATCACATAAGGACTTAGAGTACATGAAGGATGTCCCTTATGCTTCAGCAATTGGGTCGATCATGTACGCGATGACTTGCACAAGACTCGATGTCTCGTATGCTCTAAGCGTGACAAGTCGTCACCAATCCAACGCAGGTCCAGAGCATTGGACTGCGGTCAAGAATATCCTGAAGTACGTTAACCGGACTAAGGATAAGATTCTTGTTTATGGAGGACAAAGGGAATTGATAGCTTAAGGTTACTCGGATGCGAGTTTCATGAGTGATCCAGACGATAGAAGGTCGCAATCAGGATACGTCTTTCTTCTGAATGGTGGAGCTGTGAGTTGGCGTAGTTGGAAGCAAAGCACTATGGCCGACTCAACCACTGCTTCCGAAATAATGGCTGTCGCTGAAGCGAGCAAGGAAGGAGTGTGGATTAAGAAGTTCCTTGAAGAGCTTGGAGTAGTTCCCTCGAGAGAGGGACCAATAGAGCTATTTTGCGACAATAGTGCGTCTATCTCGCAAATCAAGGATCCCAAATCACACCACAAAGTGAAGTACATGGATCGTAAGTACTTCGTGACACGTGACCTCATCGATGAAGGCAAAATAAATCTTTTATGGGTGGACACCAACAGCAACACAACTGATCCATTCACAAAGCCCTTATCCCAAGCCAAGGGCGAAATGCATTTCGAGTCCATGGGATTGAGGAACCATGTAGATTGGCTTGATGATTGATATGTAATGGGGTTTACCCTAGTTATTATTGTTTTATACATTGAGTATGTATGTGAAAGAAAACTTTAATAACAAGTGGGAGATTGAAGGGAATGTGTTCTAAAAGTTTTACTTTTAAATGTCAATTACTATGAATTGAATGAGAAATCATTTTGTTCCTTGTTTATGTTATTCGTCTTTTAGAAGTGTTAAGGAAGAGACTCTTGGTACTTAACCGTAGAGCTCTAAAAGATATTGGTTTACATAAAACAAAAGATATTCACAATCATGGTAATTAACATGGGACATTAATTACCGAGTTAAGATTGTCGTGTTGGTCATAGATCATTGTAGCTCTACAAGTGAGTGACGACAGGGGTATGCAAAAGAGGAAAATATTACTTTTGTATACTGAATAGACCTAATAAGTAAAATATTATAGAAATGTGTTTCTGTGTCATTAATATTTTATTGTGTCTTCGGTCCATTGATATGAGACTTATATCCGATCGCTTAAGGAGTTCTTAATTAGACTAGTGTCTTGAGCTATCGATGAGTGTAGTGTAAATGCATTAGTTGGTTAAGTACAACTTTTGTTGGAGAAGATAGTTAGTCAAAAGATTATCATTGCCCCTCTTAATTGAGTAATGATATTAGTGGGCCCCTTGATAAAGCAAAGTTATAATGTGCACAATGTGATTTGAGTTAAGTCACATATTTATAACTAGCTTAAAGAGATCAAGAAATGAATACTAATACAAAGATGACACAATACTACTTTGTGTGTATTCTTAATATCATGAGGCAAGGGACGGACACAAGTGGTGCACACCATCACTAAGTGGATCGGGTTTTGGTTCGAGTGGAATTAAGACATCTAACTAATTGGGAGCTATAATGTGTAGTTGGATACCGCTTATAGCTTGTGATATTAAGCTCTTAATATCACTGTCAACTTAGTCTAGATCCTCCCATAGGTCACACCGCAAAAACCGGGAAACAAGAAGCTTGATTTTGATTCATATGATGTGTCGGATTTCTTATAGAAAATATGACACATGTGGTGAACAAGTAAAATCAATTATGTTGTATATAAACATAATTAGAATCATGATAAATTCATATGAGATGCATATATTATGGGGTGCAATAATTTATTATTGCATGGGATAATATATTGCATAAGTTGTAAATTTACTGAAAAAGTTCAAATTTCATTGGAAATAAATCCAAAATTTGAAAGGCAAAATCGGGTAGAAGTTCGGTAATCCGTTATGGTCCGGTCGACCGAAGGATCTATGGATCGGTCAACCGAACGTGGAACGGATAGTCGTAGCTGATTGACCGAACTTGACCAAAGTGCCTGGATCTTTGGTACGGTGTACCGAACCAGAAACGGTCGACCGAACAATGTCAAGTTCCGATATTTTCGGTTAACCGAATAGCACTCGGTCTTGGACGAGAATTAGTCCGATCGGTTAAGGAGAATTTTTCTCCTTAAGATTCGGTCATCCGTCGCGTACTCGGTTAAACAATCGTGACATATTCGGTTAACCGAGTGGGACTCGGTAAACCGAAGCACGATCGATTTTCTGTCTTTGATAATTAAGAGATTAATTTGATCGATGGTTAGATTAGCTTCAAACTTGGTCAAACGTTTTGTGGGTGCATATAATGCATTATGGAATTAGTTTGTGAGAGAAAATGTCAAGAATTCGTGGCTTAAGAATAGCCATGATTGAGAGTAAGATTGGAGCCTACAAATAGGTCCTTATTCTCCTTAATTATGTTAGAAGTTTTTCTAATTATTTTCTCTCCAAAATTCACCACAAAAATCCACGAAAATTCTCTTAGTTTTCTAAGTCTTTGAAGGAAAAATCTCAGAGGATAAGGAAGGGGTTTGTAGCTAGATTCTAAGATTGTTTGGAGATTGATTGGCTAGCTCCTTTCTCTCCAACCTTGTTTAGGGTTTCGGTGAACACTCGGAGCCATCCGGCGCAACGAGAAGCGACGATTGGCTTCCTCAACGTCTCTGAAACGTGAAGAAGTTTTTGAGAACTTCTAGGTATGAATTTCGGAGTCCCTTTGTGTTTGTTTTAATAAGTTTTTGAAACTAGTTGTTAAAACAAACAGATGCATGCATAAAATAAATTGAAGAAAATTGTAATAGATCCTTATTATACATGAAAATTCGAAAAATATATATGCATAATTAAACATGAAATCCTACAAGAACAACAAAAGAAGATAAAACGTAATCATGTTGACCTCAGTGGTCCGAGTAGAGGATCCGACTCCAAAATGCGTGTGCCCGCCGATCACCACCCAACTGGACCTACTGTGGTCCTGAAAAATATATAACAACAATGCCTGAGTTTCCAGAAGGAAACCCCGTATGCCAACTCACCTATATGCGTGCATTACAAAAATGAACCTATCATACTAGTAGCATGTCATGGCATCAACAGAAGTGAAAACAGTTCCCCCGAAGGGTAAAACAGGACATCAGTCCGACAGTCAACATCGGGTCTCCCGAGGAGACCTACTGCAGGCACATGCAGTCTTACAGCACGCGACATCGCACCCCCACATGTGGCTATACTACACAAGGGTTCGACAGGGAGCCTCTGTCACGCCTGCGGGCCGATAGAATACAGATTTGCAAATCTCTGTGGTCGGAGCCACGGGGACCAACGTGGTCGTCGCCCGGAAGGTATAACAACATCATCTCGATAGGTGCCCAGTCGAGGGATCAACATAGCCGGAACAACCTCGGCCCAACAATCATCATCTCCGGTACTACCTCGGCGGCATCACCGGCACAGCATCGGTGGTCCATCACAAACGTCCAGCACAGCATCGGACGGGTCCAGACTGAAGTCTGCCAGGTCATCAGGCTCCACGAGCCGCAAACACCAACCGTGCCGCTATAAAAGCAGGGCAGCGACCTCCGTAGACCGTAGGCCAGTAGTCACCTCACCCAACGCCAGTTGCATGCCCGTACAAACATCAAATATTGGGATCCACGATGCCTCAGGCCTGCTATACTACAATGAGTCCAATCAATCCATCAACTTAGTCACGGTCCATACATGGAGGTGACGCGTCCCGAACACCCACACTTTTCCACACGGCGGTCCCTGGGCAGGCACGTAACACGCGTCCACCGTCACCTCCCGGCTCACGCACAAGGCGAGGACACGGGTTTCCGTGGACAAAGTTGGCATTCAAAAAGGGAACCAGGAATTCTGTTCTGGACCCAAACGGTCGACCGGAAGAGGTGGTTCGGTCGACCAGTTCCAGAAAGGAATCGGTCGACCGTACGCCTAACACGGTCTACCGCTGCGCTCAAAACACAATCCCCAACGGTTGAACAAAGGTCTAAAACCGGTCGACCGAACGAGGTCAAAATCCGGAGTCTGGTCAACATCAAAATCAACACTATCGGTCGACCGACTCAGGGGTCCCGGTTGACCAAAAACTAACAGGGTCGACCTAGTATTCTACGTCATAAAACGGTCGAACGCAAACATACAACGGTCGAACAAGCATGCATAGAAAATCAGTCCACTTAAGTTCCGGTCGAACGACTCAAGGAACCGGTCGACCGAAAACAGACAGAGAGTCCCAACTCACCAGCAATACGCACTACCGGTCGACCGCCACAAGGCATCGTTCGACCGGTGAAGGTTAAAGTCGGGTAAAAACACTACATTCGGTCGACCGCCTGAAGGGACCGATCGACTGTTGGTCGTCTTCAACCTCGCGCCAGCCGAGGTTTTACGAAGAAACACGCCGCCGGAGAGGTCTCTGACCTCTCCCGACCGACCAACGCCTCCCCCACACTTGGGTGAACAACCAAAACCACACTAACAAGTCGACATACCTCAACGTAAACGGAGAAACGCCGGAGCAACGCTCACGCCACTGTCACCTCCTCACGCGCGACCTCCTCCTCGCAACGTCCTCCTCACGCCGGAGCCTCCGCGTCTTCTACCTCCTCTGCTGGACGCCGCACAAGAAAAATGAGAGGGTGAGATGGAGAAATGAGAGAATGAAAGTGAGAGAGAGAGAAGAACGGGTTTCCTCCTCTTAAAACCCAACCCATCACCACACCACCCCTCACACCATCACCCTACGCCTCAGACCACTGTGCGCGCCTCCCTTCTCTTCCCCATGCACCCACTGTGCTGCACCAACTCCCCATGCAAAACACCTCCTAATCACCTCTCTCCTCCTAATCCCCTATTAGCATCCTAATGGGTTTAAGGTTCTTACACAAACAGATCTCTGAAGTCACCAAAAACGATTTGATGAGATTTCCGCTAATGTCTGATCCCCAACCACTATTTGTAAAGTCAGGATAGCCTAAGGTTGCCATTTCCGACTCCGACTTAAAACAACTTACAATAAAAGGGATCCAATTGGTCCTCTGATCTTACTCTTGATAGTCGTGGAACCATTGACTGTGTTTATTTGAAAGGTACAAAGACAAATATTGTCAATGGCAAAGATATTTATGAACGGTTTGTTACCGGCTTCACTGTTGACCAACTTCTGAGCATTATTGCATCTAATTATTTTGTTAAAACAAAATGGTTTCAAATCAATTCTTTGTGAAAGACAATATAAGATAGACCTCCAAAAGTGGAATGCACATGAGAAAAAGAATACTGACCCGATCCCCGATCAGGTCGGGCCATGTTGGCCCGCACGTGTGGGTTCCATTCAGTACTCCTCTCTCTTTCTCTACCCCTCAAAGGAGTATAGGAAGCCTAGGTATATAAACTTTTTTTCACTTCCCGAATTCCCTAATGTGGGACTAAAGTGTGGGAGAAATTCTCATGATCAAACTTTACAACTCAACGTTGGATTTTCAATTTAATATTAAATGATTTTAACCTCAATATTCAATACTCCAACAAAAAACAGTTACGTAGCTTAGTTCCTTTTAACTCTTTTCCTCTTCATGCTTTGATCGGCTTTTCTCTTTGCATCAGATTGATAGTCGTGCAAACCATTGATTGTGTTTATTTGAAAGGTACAAAAACAAATAATGTCAATGGCAAAGTTTTTTATGAACGGTTTGTTATAGGCATCACTGTTCACCAGCTTCTAAGCAATGTTATATATAATTGTTTTGTTAAAACAAACTCATTTCATATTTTTTATGTCCCATTAAAAGGGGATGAACTTTTTTTAGACCACCAAACTATACATTAAGAATAATAATTGCAATATTGTTCAAGATCCAGACTAATTTGAAGTAATTAAAGAACTTCAGGGGAACATATCTACATACATATACGTGCATCATTAATGGTAAGTGTTAAAAATATAAATAACATTTATAACAGTGGGGAACATATGTCGATTAACATTCTGATTATAATCCGTACGTAGCCAATAAACATAACCATGGGAACAAAAATAACGAAAAACAAATACATGTTAGGATAAGAAAACACCTCGATCGAGCCACCGTTGTCATCAACCTCCCCTCAGAGAAAGTATCACCCACATGTACCAGTGTGATGACTGCAGAGGCTTTCTTCCAAGATAGAATAGTCACAACGTCTCTATCGATCGGCACACTCCAACTCCAGACGAACCACGAGAACATAACGAGACTTGCACGATAGATCACTTGAGACCGATAGAAAGAGAGAGGGTGATGACGGTGGTTCTAGAAATCAGTAGGGCAAAAGAATATCTCTTCTCCCAAATTGAGAACGTGGAGTTTTATATCCACACAATTCGTAACTGCGCGGATAGTTGAGAATGTGGTCTTAGTGGCTGCACGTAATTTATAAACGTTGAAACCAAAAAAGAAATCGTCTTTTTAAATCAATTCTTTGTCAAAGACAATATAAGATAGAGAACACCACACTGACCAGACCGGGCCGGTGTGCGCGTGTGTTCCATTCTCTCCCTCTCTCTTTCTCTCTACCCCTCAAATTGGTATGAGAAGCCTAGCTAGGTATATATACATTTTTCCACTCTCTAAAATTCCCAATGTGAGACTAATTTACAACCCATGATCCAACTTTACAACTCAACATTGGATTTTCAATGTAATATTAAATTGGTGTAACCCTAATATTTCTGACAATCCCCCACAAATTCATTGTTGATCTAAGTGACCAAACCTTGCAGCCTAATGCTTTCAGCGATGGTACCGTTCAGGTTTGAACCAGTGTCTGAGTCTTCAGCTTTACCCTCACAGGAACTAAGTGAAATGAAGTCTTGAATTTGAATCTTTATTTTGGAGGTGTCCATTGAGAACAACACCAAGTAGGTCATACTGTAATCTAGAAGGTTGATGCATTACGACCAAACATCGGTATCCTGGTTCACGAATACTTTCAAGGACTGACCCCCCAATCCTCTAACTGCGGCCACACAGTTGCATTCACATAGTAGGGCTTCTCCAAAGATGTACTGATAACAACTTGTCTTAACTCATAGCCATTCATAGTTTACACTCTTACTAAACTTGCAGCTTCAGCAATATATCCATTCTTTAGGGAAACGACACATATACAATGTATCACCAGGTTGTTACATTCAACTCACTCAAGAACTTGTTATTACCATATTGAACCAACTTCGTGGGATTTCCTCTCAGATATTGGTTGTCGTTCCAGATGAATCATAGTATGGGTCTCACTCCCATCCCCAGCTTAGGTTCCTGAAGTTGATCTAAATCAAGTCCTGGATTGAAAGGATCAATTATATTGGCTTTGGTACCAAACAATCATCAGTTATCTCCCTTTTGAAGACCAACTCTCTTACAGACTTTAATATGACTTGGATAAGACTTCTTTGTTTTTATTAGACTTTGAACTTATTAACTTTCCAATGGTAGTTATACTATTATAATGCAAAGATATTGCATGAATTGGTTTTCAAGTCATTGACAATTTCGAAAGAAGTTCTTTCAACCATTCAACTTTCATTCCACTTGTGTCCAAAACACAAAGCTCAGTCTCAAACGTAGATCAAGACAATATGATATGTTTTGTAATGTCCAGGAGATTGCTCCTCCACCCAGAGTAAAAACATACCTTGTAACACAGTTACTCCCCTCGAGTTTGTGGTTATCCAGCTTGCATTACTATACCCTTCTAGTATAGCTGCGAACTTCCCATAATGCAGCCCAACGATAGAAGTACCCTTCAAGTACCTTAGTACTCTATCCAAAGCCTCCCAATAGTACGATCAACACAACTTGTGTATCTACTTAGCTTGCTCACTGGGAAAGAAATATCTGGTTGTGTGCAATTTGCAAGATACATCAAACTAGCTATGATTTGCGAATATCTCAACACGTGAAATTGGTACACCACTCTTGTTTTTGTCCAAAGGTTTTGAAGAATCATATGAGATTTTCACAGATCGACTGTTTGTGTAGCCAAATCTCTCAAGAACCTTCTCAACATAATGAGATTGAGATATTGAAATACTCTCAACTGACGTAGTCTGTTTGTGGCTCAAGATCACATTTGCAACACACATGTACTTAATTTCAAACTAAGTACACAAGAAGGACTTTGTTTCATGTGTTATATCAAGGTTTAAGACAAACAGTAATATGTCGTCGACATATAAACACAATGCAATACATGCCCCGCCTTTCATTTTGCAACACACACATTTGTCAGAATCAATAACCTGAAAATCCAAAGATAATATGCCTTTGTCAAAAATTTCATGTTATGCTTTAGGAGCTTGTTTGAGTCCATAAAGTGACTTAACAAGTTTACAAACTTTGCTCTCACTTCCAGAAGCTACGAATCCCTCGGGCTGATCTATATAATTTCTTTCTTCAAGATCACCATGAATAAAGATAATTTTTACATCTATTTGATGGATCGTAAAATTATATATGGATGTCAATGCTAAAAGCACTCGAATAGTAGTCATGCGAGACTGTGGGGATCTATTCCTTTATTTTGTGTAAACCTCTTGGCAACTAATCTGACTTTGTACCTATTAATGGATCCATCTGGTTTATATTTCTTCTTGAATATCTATTTACAACTGATTGTTGAACAATTGGGGGAAAGATTCGCCAATTCCCTTGTCCCATTAGAGACAATGGAGTCTATTTCGGTCTTGATTGCATCTTTCCAATGCTTTGCAAAAACGGAAGCCATACCATCCTTGGAAGTGTTAGGATCACCCTCAATATGGTACGTGATAAAATCACTTCCCACGTCCTTGGCAATCCTAGACCATTTGCCTTTTCTAGGTTAAATTTCTACTTGACTTTGAGAAAACTCAGGTTCGGTAGTTGACAGATCTGCCCTCACATTTGTCATCATTTCCATATGTTCGTGGATGGAACCAGACGTAGAGGAATCACTGAAAGGTGAAACTTATCGAGGAACTCCAGGTTTCATGGGAAATACATCAAGAATGTTGCATCACAAAGTTCAACAATAGTGTTAACAACTATGCCAAATATCTCAGACTTGATTACCAAGAATCTGTATACATGGTTGTTAGTCACATATCCAAGAAATATTGCATCAACAGTCTTGGGACCAAGTACTTTGTTCTCTTATGTTCAGCGATAAACACTTTGCAAGACAACCCCAAACTCTAAGATATTTAAGACTTGGTTTTCGAACATGCCAAATGACTAACCTCTTTCTGTTTCTGGGAAACTTTATTCAGAATATGACAAACCGTATTCAAAGCTTTCCTCATAATATATTGGGTAATCCCAAACTCTCCAACAATACATTAATCATGTCAGATAATGTTCTATTTTTTCGTTCAACAATCTTTTTAGATTGTTTAGAATATGGAGCCGTTACCTCATGACAAACTTGTTCAAACAAGTTTGATGTATTTTTGTCACCTCTATCGGATCTCAACCTCTTAAGTTTTTTTTAGTTTAAGTCTTCTTCATTCTTAAAAATAAGAAATTTAGACAATGCTTCATCATTACTTTTGAAAGGTAGACATAACAATATTTGGAACTATCATCAATGAAAGTGACAATATTTCTTATGATCCTTAGTTAACATATCATTAAATTCACAAGTATTAGTATGTACGAACTCTAAAATATCAGTTTCCATAGGCTCAACATGGAAATATTTCTTAGGTTACTTAGCCTATACACACATTTGACATTTTTAATTCTCAATGACATACTTCAGAATCCTGTTTAAATTCATGATTCTTTACAAACATTGATAGTTCACATGTCCTAAACGTCCATGTCATATGTCACAATATTCAACAGAAGAAACACGAGAAGAAGGCTCATTATGAACTCAAACAACAATACGATTATCAAATGCAGTTTCAACATGAAGTAAAAAACCACCAACAGAAAAGTACCCATTGGTAATAAAACTACAAGAATAAGTTATTACAACTTTACTACACCTAAAAGTCACTTCATAACCTTTAACTACTAAACATGGACCGCTAATAATGTTTTGACAAGCAACGTGCACATGATGCGTCCTGTGCAGTGAAAGAACTCTCCCTGAAGATAACTTTAGATCGACCCGTCCAACACCAAGCACTCTCGCACTGTACCAATTTGCCTTTAGCACTGTCTTTCCATCAATATGCTGGTTAGAGATAAACATGGACATATCAGCAAATACATGCACATTAGCCAGTGTCAACCAACCACTCATATGGTTCATAAATTGAAAGAAATTGAGGATCAACATAAACAAACTTATTGTTGGTTTCCTCTACAATAGTCAAAATATTGACATGTGGAGTCAAATCGGTGACACCTTGTTGGCCTTTGACTTTCTTTGAAAGATAATCCTTAGCCTAATGCCCAACTTGTACACAATTCCAACATGGTTTGTTCTTCGGCTTTTCCTGGATTTTGGCCTTAAGTTCTACTTTGTTGGGTTGATGTGATTTTCCTTTATTTTTTGGCTTATAGGATTCCATTAATATGTTTGCTTTTAGTTGAAACTCAACAGATATCACAGATTTTTGACCATGATATTTCTCCTCGATTGCGATAACTACCATGATATCATCCATAGTCAATTTTCCTTTCTTGCACTTAAGATACATATTGAAGTCCTCCTAAGTGCGAGGGAATTTCTCGAAAATGGACATCACCTGAAACTTGTCTAAAAGTTTCATGTCAACATGTTTCAAGCCATGGCCTTTCCTTCAACCATGTGGAAGTTTAAGATTGACATCATAATACTTCTCGTGACCTAAGTCCTCAGTATTATATTTATTTATTAGAGTCCAAACATTAGAGCTTGGAGGGCACCACGCACCTCAATATATACATTTGAGACACATTGTCGTCTTGTTATGACTTTTTTTCTGAAAATTTTGGACATTCTTATTACAAAACGTCGAGAACTGAATTTGTAAACTTATAAGTTATATTATATGTGCATTAACCATATTGCATGTGTCATGTGACTCATGTGATCTCTTCTTTTCTTCTGTTTCTGAAACTTGAAAGTCGTCTTTAATTAGTTCAGTCATGCGAGTTCCCCCAGCATATGAAATAATTAAATTACAGTGCACAACATCGAATCTTGTTTGTCATCATATTATTTCCCTCAACGAAGGACACAACAAAGACATAACAACCAAGCTTATGGAAATTCGTACGTACACATGGAACATTTCAACACTAAAGACAGACCAAACTGGGTATCAAAGGACCCTTATTTAGTAAGGTGTAATTTCATATATAACCTCAAAATGACTTCCAATCTCGTGAATACCCTCCAATTACATCCTCTACCGTGTATACCCTCCAGCCACTAGAATGATTTCATTCATACCCTTCCATCACATTATAACTCAAGTTGGGTTAAGTTAACTCATTTATCTAACATTCTTATTTTACCCCTCCCTCTCTCATTGTGTATCTCGATCAATATTGGTGCTTTTTTATCAGATTTTTTTCTCATTATTGTTTAGGCTTTAGATTCATGTTGTATATTAATTAATATTTTACTTGAAAATAAAGATGCTCTTATATTATACTACATATTACATTAAATTAGCACGTCCTAACAAAAAATTTCACTAAACCAACAAACTCCAACAACTAAAACTTACAAAAATCAGCCCAAAACATATAAAATTGCATATTCTATACTAAAATGTGCAGAAAAAAGAAGGAAATTAGGCATAATATATATAATTTTCAACTTGTTTTCATCATAGTAAAAAACCCCATAAACCATAGCAACATGTAGTTTTTCTTGGAGTTGAGAAATGATTACATCTTGTAGTAAGAGTTTAAGGAATCTTAGAACAAAATTTATGATATTGTTAAACAAATAAAGTTATAAACTATAACATACTTTGTAGTTTTGAGTGTTGACAGTGAAGGAGAGAATGAAGAGACAATTGGAGAATGAAGAGAATGTGTTTGGAATTTCCTATTATACCCTTTAGATAAACAATAGAATGGTTAGATGAAGTTCAAATTTTTAAATAAATGAGTTAACCCAACTTGAGTTAAATAATGTGATGGAAGGGTATTAGTGAAATCACATGATCAGAGGGTATACATGACAAAAGATGTATTTGGAGGGTATTTATAAGATTGAAACTCATTTGAAGGGTATATATGTAAGTATGCCATTTTTTAGCATGTGTGCATGCATGCGTTAGAAAATTTGAGTGCCCAGGATCCTTGCGGGGATAAATGTCAAAAGTTCCTCAAATATATAGTAGGTGTGGGTGTTTAGGAGTGCCTATGCCCCCCTCTGAGATGTCCATGTGCAACTTGGGGCTTTGCCCAATTGAACCTCCTGGTTTGTGGCCATGGGGAGGGTGGAAAAATTGGGTGCGCTGGATCTTTGTGGGGATAAATGTCAAAAGTTCTTTAGATATATAGGGGGTATATATGGGTGTTTGGGGTGTCTGTCGGCCCCTTGACCACCCCACCATGAGCTGCCCATGGATAACTTGGGGCTTCCCATTCACTTCCAAACACCATTGAAAGTGTGTGGGAAGGGTTGGGCTTGCATGCAAAACCCATGGATTTTTTTGCTTCCCCACTTCAACCTCATGGTTTTTGGCAACACTAGTGGTCCAAGCTGCTGGTTTGCCTACGAAGAGCATGGTGGATGCTTCTTCATTTCCTTATTGCCCGCCTCTTGTAGGTGGTAGTTCACAACTCCACCTTCGTAGAGGGGGAGGGAAGGGGGCCCTGGGAATTTGTGGGGAGGGGGGGATATGCCAAACGGTCCTCAGATATATATGGGGTGGGTGGGTTTGGAGGGTCCCTGGGCACATGTGGTCATTCCCCCTCCTCGGCTGCTGCTTGAGCCAAGGGACCTCGTGGGTTCTCACAAACACATTTTTGTTGGATTGTGTTGGATTTAGAGCATTGGTTTGTTTTCATATGCTATTTGGTTTGATGTGCTTGTGGGAATGGAGCGTTGCCCGTGGGACCCTGGTCGGTTGGGTTGGATTGCGTTGGGATTGCATGTATTCGTTGGTTTTGAATGCTATGTTTTGAGTCAGTGGGTTTTGGGTAGGGTATGTTTTTTAGCGATTCCCTTAGGATGTTGTCGATTTTGAGCATCCTTCTTTCGTACACAGTGGCCCCGTTTCATTGGGTAATTTTTGATCCCAATAGTTTTCATCCTGCTTTGGTTAGCTGCTCTTTATTGTTGGACGAGAGGCCCAATGAATTGGTGTGTCGTGTCGGTGCATGAGTTGTTGCATACTTGCTAATCGTGGTGGATCACATGCTTGTTTCAGAGCAACCGACCAACACGAGGGCTAGTAGAACATCTTGTTGTACCTTCCTTCAAGGTGGCTCATTGGTAGCCTTGTTTTCTCTATACCATTGATAGCCAGTGAAATTATCACTCGTTGCCTTTGGGTGTTGACTAGTTGCTTGCAGCATCCTCAGGTGGCCTTGAGCCTCAACTGCATGTGTTTGTCTAGCGAAATGCCTATTTGTCTAGAGAAATGCCCAACGGAGCTTGGGTTCCCACCTAGGCTTGGGGGGATCGGTCCCTTCCAGCAAGTCATGAGCGTATAAGCACCATTGGTCCTCTTTTGTTGGCTATTTGTCCTGAAACAAGGCAAAAGCACCATTACGGTCTTGTGGTGCCTTTTGCGCTTTGTGCTTGGTCGTGCGAGCGCCCAAGGGTGTTTTTTCTTGAGGATGCTACCTTGTTGATCCTATCAGTAGTCATATGCTTGTCTCAAAGATTAAATCATTCATGTGCAACTATGAACTAATTCAGACTCTAAAACTGCGAATAACTCATTAAATCAATTATAGTTTGTTTGATGGTATTTGCTACTTGGATAATCGTAGTAATTCTAGAGCTAATACGTGCACCAAACCCTGACTTCTAGAAGGATTGCATTTGTTAGGTAAAAGGCTGACGCAGGCTTTGGTTCGTTGTTCTGATGAATCATAATAACTTGTCTGATCTCATGGCTTCGTGCTGGTGACACATCTTTCAAATTTCTGCCATATCAACTATCGATGGTAGGATATGGGCCTACAATGACGGGGTTTCTTTTACAGTCAGTTATTCTATGCGTGAGACAACATTGACTGGTTTCGCCCTGCCTCGGGTTCATCAGGGAAGCGGCTTCAGCTCCCAACCAGCCCTACGCTCCCAACTGCATATAAGTGCAGTCCCGTAGGCGCTCACCTTCGAGTTGAAGCCTCTCCCCCATATAGCATCTATGCTCATATGACCACCCGATGTTCCCCAAACAGTCTGCACGCATCAACACCCCCTGGCGGAAGACTTTAAGGGTGTGACAAACTCTCGCTCTGATACAAATTATTACGGAGTTGTGCGGTGACAGTCGCACATGCCCGCACAACACTGTGCGCGCGTATATATATGCACACACAGTCAGCTATTCTGCGCGCGAGACAACATCGACTGGTTTCGCCCTGCCTCGGGCTCGTCAGGGAAGCGGCTTCAGCTCCCAACCAGCCCTACGCTCCCAACTGCATATAAGTGCAGTCCCATAGGCGCTCACCTTCGAGTTGAAGCCTCTCCCCCATATAGCATCTATGCTCATATGACCACCCGATGTTCCCCAAACAGTCTGCACGCATCAACACCCCCTGGCGGAAGACTTTAAGGGTGTGACAAACTCTCCTCCCTTTAAAATCGTGCACGTCCTCGTGCACATCTTACTTATCACCATCCAGGTATTCTGCGAGTGGGAATATATGCCCCCTCATTCCTCTCTGAGGTCTCCTGACTACTTACGTTCGCCCACAAGCACATGGCCAACTACGCAGCTTCTGGACGACGCTAGGGAGTTTCCCAAATCGTCCGATACACCTTAGATGTAGAAGCTCCCCTGCTACTCGCCACTTGCAAGTCTTTTCGCGGGACATCTCAGGATGTATAGGTTTGGCTCTGATACCAATTATTACGGAGTTGTGCGGTGACAGTCGCACACGCCCGCACAACACTGTGCACGCGCATATATATGCACACACAGTCAGCTATTCTGCGCGCGAGACAACATCGACTGGTTTCGCCCTGCCTCGGGCTCGTCAGGGAAGCGGCTTCAGCTCCCAACCAGCCCTACGCTCCCAACTGCATATAAGTGCAGTCCCGTAGGCGCTCACCTTCGAGTTGAAGCCTCTCCCCCATATAGCATCTATGCTCATATGACCACCCGATGTTCCCCAAACAGTCTGCACGCATCAACACCCCCTGGCGGAAGACTTTAAGGGTGTGACAAACTCTCCTCCCTTTAAAATCGTGCATGTCCTCGTGCACATCTTACTTATCACCATCCAGGTATTCTGCGAGTGGGAATATATGCCCCCTCATTCCTCTCTGAGGTCTCCTGACTACTTACGTTCGCCCACAAGCACATGGCCAACTACGCAGCTTCTGGACTGGCGCTAGGGAGTTTCCCAAATCGTCCGATACACCTTAGATGTAGAAGCTCCCCTGCTACTCGCCACTTGCAAGTCTTTTCGCGGGACATCTCAGGATGTATAGGTTTGGCTCTGATACCAATTATTACAGAGTTGTGCGGTGACAGTCGCACACGCCCGCACAGCACTGTGCACGCGCGCATTTATATGCACACACAGTCAGCTATTCTGCGCGCGAGACAACATCGACTGGTTTCGCCCTGCCTCGGGCTCGTCAGGGAAGCGGCTTCAGCTCCCAACCAGCCCTACGCTCCCAACTGCATATAAGTGCAGTCCCGTAGGCGCTCACCTTCGAGTTGAAGCCTATCCCCCATATAGCATCTATGCTCATATGACCACCCGGTGTTCCCCAAACAGTCTGCACGCATCAACACCCCCTGGCGGAAGACTTTAAGGGTGTGACAAACTCTCTTAAGGGTGTAACACCTACCATGGTTTCAATGGGTGACAGAGAATCAAGTCATAAAGTGTGTTAGCTTTTAGTTGCATTGGATGATCTAGCACTTTATTGGTTGGTTGAATTGCAAAATATGTTAGCCTTTTGTATTTGATCTTTATTAGATTCTCAAAATGCAACTTGAGATGACTTTATGAAATTTAAAAGAATCAGAGTGGTATTCCTGTTGGAATTTGAGATCGGAATTCGAAATTTGCAAATATTTGGTTGTTTAGAGATTGGAATTTGGAAACATATTTGGATAGTATAATATTATTAAGTGATGGATTATTAAGAGCGATTGTTAAGTGATGGATTAATAAATGTAATTGTTTAAAATTTTGATATTTAAATTACTATTATATATAGATATTCAGGACTTTGAAACATTTTAGTTGCTAAGTCATAATTTTTTTATTTTCTTGTGCCATTTGGTTCCGAGGAGAAGAAGTTGAATTTGAACTTTGAGTCATAGATGGATTGTTATTGAAGTTATAGCTTAGTTTCTTATATTTGTTGGCTCGAAGTTTAGTTGCTTATAAGGTGATCCACAATGTTGATCCAAAGTTATATTAAATGGCAGAATGTTTGGATAATATAATAATTTTAAGTGATGAATTATTAAGATCAATTGGGTTTGTGGTTGAAATGCAGGTAGAAAATGGTTTCATATTTACAATTTTAGGGGAGGTTCTACCCAATTTCTAAATAAATTTAATTGTTCAAAAATTTGATATTTAGATATAATTGGTTTTTGATATGACTTCTATAGGATGTCAATTGTACCAGGCAAATCTTGGTTATAGATTGATGATAGATTTTACACTGAATACATAAAAGGGTTGGATGTGTAGTTCTTGAATTTAGCAAGTGCAAATTTGGAAAAATTGGATGGTTTTATTCCTTGCCCATGCAAGAATTGCAGAAATCAAGCACTTCTTAAACGACACCAAATTCGTGAACATGTTTTCGTCAAGGGTTTTATGCCGGATTATCCTACGTCGGTACGTGATTGATTCGTTTTATATTAAACCGCAAGTGCACGGCCGCGTTGAAACGGTGACAAATATGGGTCGATCCATAGGGAGGTGTGTCGACTTTTGGTTTGTGCGAAGGCGATTGGGAAAGAAAGGAGAGAAAGGTTGGTTACACTAAACTACACTAATCTAAACTAGTAAACTAGAAAGGATGAAATGAAATCACAAAACAAACTAAGCTAAGCAACTAATGAAGGAAGATAGAACTCAGGAATGAAAAACCCCTAAGGGGTGGAGTGTGTGTGTGCACATGAAATAAGTGTGGTGGTGAATGCATACAAGAAGCTCAAGTTTAGTTAGTGTTTGTTAATGCATAAGAAGTACTTAATGGCAATACATTTCATTTACAACACTAACCTAGGTGATTAATATGAGCATGGCAAAGTTGTTATTAAGAACATAACGAGCATGGAATGTACCTAACTATGGCAGAAACCATCAAGTAAAGTTCTTATTAATTCAAGCAAGCATACTAATATCTCTCACAAACAATAATATCTAGCATTCATACCATCTACATAACATGTACAAACATTGCTCCACTCCCAAAGGGGATGAAACTACTCACTAATCATTATACTACAAGCTAAATTAACAAAATGAGACATTCTAATGAAAGACAATTAAACTAAGCAAACAAGAAATTAAACTAAAGAAGCATACAAGAATTAAAAGACAAGATAATACTAAAAGAAACTAAGAAAAATTATTTTATTAAAATGACTCACATTGAAGGTAGCATTCTTCTCCACCTTGAGTTTTGCTTCAAGGCTCACTCCTAAGTAGAGAGAATGCCACCAAGCAATTGGTAGGTTACAATGAAAGGTGAAGAGTTCTATTTATAGCCATAGAAAAAGGTAATCCGGGACAATCCCCCGGTATGGGACTAAACATATACCAGAAATAGAATAAACACACTCTAATACACATGCCCGCCAAAGCTTAGCGGATTCGGAGCCAAACAGACCGCCAATTGGCGATCTATTGGTTCTGGATCCATCTCTAATTTGTTGTGGGCTTTTCTAGATGTCTTTGTTGGTCTTTGATGCATATACTTCGTTTATTGGAGCTCCGAACCGAATCGAATTTCCAAAATAATCCCCATGATGGTGTGAAGTTTTCTGTTTTGCTCTTTGGTCATTCGGTCTTACGTTCAGGTCCTTCTCCCTTGCATCTTAGTCCCTAGGTGTCACAATTCAGTCCTTTTTCCCTGCTTTTGGGTCCTTTTATGCTTCATCTCTTCAAACCTATTTATTTCTGAAATTCAAACATAAAACTCGTCACGTAACATTGCTTAGGTGTAAGATAATGGATATAAGATACAAATATAACCATGAAATGATGTCAATTAGTACGTCATGGCGAAAAACCACCAGAAAGGAATAGAAAATTGCAGTCATCCATCACTTCAAGTTCAAATGTTGTTGACGACATGCAAGAATGTTGCAAGACATTTACGGGGATGTTAGAGGCGAAGAATATGAAGTTATTGGTGACACAGATCGTCTGTCGGAACTTGTGAAAGATGTTGAAGAATCATTGTATGCATGGAGTAAGAAGTTCACGAAGTTGTCGTTCTTGGTTTGTTTATTTCATTTGAAAATCTTGAATGGTTGGAGCAATAAGTCATTCCCTATGCTTCTTGCTTTGCTTTGAGAAACTATTCCAGGTGGCGGCAGAAATATTTCGTCGTCATATTATGAAGCAAAGAAAGTCGTGAAAGAGTTATGGCTTAGTTGTAAGAAGATTGATGCTTGTCCTAAAGATTTCATGTTGTACTGGAAAGAATATGCAAAGAAAGACATTTGTGACTTATGTGGGTCATCGAGATGGTCACAAGGAGTAGACAAAGAAGGCGTAATCCCAAAAAAAATCCCACTAAAGTGCTGAGGTATTTCTCATTGATTCCAAGACTACATATGTTGTACATGAATAGTGACGTGATGAAAAATATGAGGTGGTATTCTGAAATGGAAAAGTGGAAGGGTGAAATGGAAAACAAGGGGATTTGTAGTCAAGTAATTGTTGTACAAGAAATGGAAAAGTTGAAGGGTGAAATATTAAGATGTCATATCAAAGTCGTCAAGATTTGTAGATTCGTGGGATCTTCTTGTGGTACGTCTTCGTTTATTTGTTTTAGATTTAATACATGAATGTTAATATGATGTACTAACAAATGTTTATATATTATTCGTAGGATCATTTCGATTTGGGGAATTGTGTAAATGCTTGACACAACTGTTTCGAAAAGATCAGCGAGTTTTGAGAGACTACCGATACTCGGTAAAGAAATACTACACGTCTTTCGAGACCAATGATGAGAGTCTTTAATATTTGACCTCGAAAGGTGAACCACATGTTCATCCCAACCAATTCATCATTCAGTGTGATGAATGAAACACTGAAAATGCAAATGTATTAATATTTTTGCTCTTTAAACATTTGATTTTATACTTCTAATATCACACTTTAACCTTAAATTGTTTTCATTAAACAAATTAGCCGAAAATGATACGTTTTAACTTTTTACAAGTCCAAATTAAGTGTTACTTTGAACTTTAAAATATTCGTAAGTCTTGGAAATCTTTTTTGGTTGAGAGACAAGAATTGACCAGTCAAAAATTGACACAACAAACATTGTCTAAAGAGCAAAGGGAGTGTTCTACGTTCAAATGCAATTGCACAAACTTTATTTTCAATATTATTAACTACCATGACATCTTTAATATGATCAAATATAACCTTGGTAGTGTTTGGATGCAAAATAAGTATAAAAGAAACAATTTTTTATTATTTAAACACCATAAATCATCTAGATAATGAGCAATTACGAAACAGTAAGGATAATTATTTGGACTGGTCCAAACATCAATAGTTAATGCTACTTTATTGTTTATTGATGAAAAATAACTAATCATGTATTCTTTTTCTTTAGCAAATTTATCAAATGAGACATTTTTAAGTGTTTTCCTACAAAATGGTTTAAATTGCTGATTATGGTAGAGAATTACATCCCTAAGGGCTTTAGATTCACATGTGTTAAATGGTAGTTCATCTATAATTATGAAACCAATAATTATTTATCTACCTTTAATTGGACAACACTTCCTAAAATTTGAAGTTCCACTAGTTGTATGTAAAACCGATTGACGTGTAGCCATGAAAATTATTAAATATGCAAACAAAAATGAATATTTTTCATAAGTGAGAAAGTCATGATGATAATTGATCACCATTGCAATTGTCATTTCAATTTTTCCTTTACATTATTTCAAAAAATTAAATATCATATTTTTTCATTTATCTACAGTCATAGACATTAGATATTTAAATTATTTTCATATTTTTGGTGAAAAAAATAACCTTCATTCCAATGAATCCAGTGATGTGCATAAACAATTGAATTTGATTGAACTAGATTTCAACAACATGCACAAAGAATTCAGTTGAAAAGAAAATGATTTATGTTGAGTTCTTTTTTACTTATATATTTACTTTCCTTTGGTTTCCTAGGCTCTAACACCCCCATTGGGAAGCAAGAAAAAATCATGCAATGTTTATTGAAAAAATACCAACATGCATGATCTAAAAGGGAAATTTAACTTTCTATGCCTCAAGTGACCCAACCTCTGGAAAAAAGCCCACACTTTGACATCCTCTGAAAAATATGCTTATCTTTCCAAAATACCATTGCCTATCTCGTGGGACCTCTAACATCCTCTGGAACACTCTCTTTGTCTCTCTATGTCTCAATATTTTAATTTTTTTCAAAAATCAATAGGGTTCGATGGTACTCGACGATACGTGATAGATAGTGCGGTCGATGTGTATGCTCGATAGTTATACTTCGCTATGGTTCGATTGAACATGATATGTGTTATATAGAAACTCAACATGGGTTCGATTGCTCTCGATGGTCAACATGATAAATGTTCACATGTCGAAGTGAAATGTCCCATGATGGGACGAGACATTATTATGCGAAGAGACGCAACCGTTTGGTATTCATTCCTTTTGAGAGGACACAACCTTTCAGTATTGTTCAAAGAGGCGCAACCCATCATTACAAGGTCTATAAAATCAGAGGATAGAGTGTCTTCATTTAGTTGTGTATTCGATCCCCACCCAAGTCCCAACTAAGTGTATTCGATTCATCTCCACCACCCAAACAAATGACCCTCCAACAAAATGCCTCGGACGAGTACTCCGACGAAGCTAAAGACATCATCGGTGGACCAATATGGGGAGGTTGTCCCCCCACACCGGGAGTTTTACCTTTGCCCTATTGTACCTGTAGGTGCAGGTTGAAGGCAATGGAGTTGTGGTCCAACACTCCGAACAAGATTAGCAAGAAGTTCTACGTCTGTAGCTACTTGGAGCCAACCCTTCGTTGTCGGTACTTCGTTCGGGACGATGGAACAAAAGCAACAGATATCTAACTATTTGTTGGCGAATGGAATGATGAATTTGTGTACGAGTTAAAAAACATGTTGAGGTCAGCGTTTGGTTTTTGGATGTTTTTGTAATTATATCGTACAAGTTGCATCTAGAGTAGGTGTGGAAAAGTAACCAAATGTTAGAGTGACACGTCTCAAAATTTAATGGCATTTGATACATAGTGTTCATTTTTCGATGACATATAAATAAATAAGTGTAAAGTGATAATTATTTGAGAATTATGATAATTTATAATGACATCTTCGCAATTAACCCAAATCAAAAACCAAAAACAAAGTACCACAGACCAAAGGGATCTGGGCGTTATGGATTTCAAATCCATTACTTTTCCTATTGATTGTAATCTAGTTTGCCACTCGTATTGTTATCACATTAACTGAGGTTGATGGTCAACTATTATTTTGTCACATCTACACAAATTGATCCATCGTGCCAATACTTGACCAAATTATTCTAATTCAAGTGACGCACTTAGAATTTATATATCGTAGAGTGGTTTTCATATAATGGCTACATCCAAAATCTTTGATCTTCAAGAATTAATTTAATTAAGCACACGCATCAACTGCAGATCAATGAGATTATCCACCAGACGGCGCATCTTCCAATATTCTTCCGGATTATGTCAGTGTTATTTCCTATATTACTGATGTTTAAGATCTAATGGTTAAGATAGGGGAACCCTAACTACAGTCGTGAAGATATCTGCTTATTTACATGAAGGAGAACGACCTAACCTCAAGTATTGGATCATGATAAGTTTGTCAAAAAACAATCAACGTAAAATTTCTATTTAAATAACATGAATTTGTTTTTGAACACCGAGACCAAAATTTGCATTTGTAAAAGCCCCATTTTTAGAAGCACATAGGGTCGTTCTTTACTTTCAGAGACCTGGGACTCAGTGTCGTGTCGGCCGGCTTCGTCGTGCCAAAAACTTGATGAGATTTTTATTTATACCGCAAGTGCACGGCGTCAATGAAGACGCGGCAAGTACGGGTTGAACACAAGGAGGGAGAGATATTGTTATTTTTGTGATTTTCGATTAAGGAAAGAAAGAGAGAGAAATAAGTTTGGTTTGAGATTTTTGGTTTTTAATTTTCTAAGACAAGAACAACAACAGAAAAAAACTAAAAAGAAAACAAATATGGATGAGAGTCCAGCGGGTGGGGGTTTAGATATCGGGTTTTGTTTAGAGAAATCTGAAACTTATAATAAATCACATTGGTTATAAAGCATTACATGATAAATGACTTAACATAAACTCAAGTAATCAAAATATACTAACACGAAATTAAAATAATAACATCATTCTTCTTCTCATCACCCTAAATCCGTCACCCCCACCCTTTGGAGAGAGTTAGAAATTCATGGATGGAGGGAAGGAGAAGGGGTCCTAGAGAAACTACGAGAGAAAACTAAAAACACGAAATAAACCAACAAAATTTTATTGCTAAAGAATGGAAATAAAACTAGTTCTAAAAAAAGTCATTTACAACATCGTTTCGGGGCTATTTATAGCCGATACAAGGGACCCAAGTATGAAATAGAAAAGTACACACGTCATGACACGACTGGACAAAATCCGGGGGCATGGATCGAAAGGGGTGCGGCGTTTTCTCCGCAAGTTGTATGTGATGTGCGGCGGAATCGCCGCAATTTTAGCTCTGATTGGATCCGGATTTTTCTTGTGTGTTTATGGTATGATTTAGCTGTCTTTTGCGCGTCCGGATTGATTTCTTTCCGTTCTTTTGAGCTCCGAAATTATTTCTTCATATACTTGGAGATCCAAATTGATTTTTCTCCAAAATAATATTTTGGTACTCGTAATTTGCAGTCGTGTCCTCGACTTTTTGCAATTAAGTCTCTGGCTACTTTTATGCTTAGGTCCTTGGCCTTTTTGTAATTAAGTCTTTGAATGCTTTTATGCTTGGATGAACATCAATTTGAACCCCGATAATCTTGAACTTGGTCTTTATGACAGAAATGAGTCTTTTGCACGCGTTTATGCTCGGGATATGGGTAATTTGCATTCAGGTCCCTATATTCTGTAAATAAGACTAAACACATACCTTAGTAGCATTTATTGATATAAAGTTAATCTAAATGAACGACATATGATGCAATGTATGCAATTCATCATGACACGACATGGTGACAACCCCCAGGCCTAGCACGACACAACTACCTAGGTTGGGTCAGATCTGGGGGCGTTGGGTCGGGTTTTTCTGGTTCGAGTCGGGTTTCGATTTTTTGATTGTATTTTTAATTTGAAGTTAGTATAACATCACAATTGAATTAACAAACACAAACATATTTATTTTCCTCTAAAGTAATCAATTTATTTATTAATAATTATTGACTCAAATCGAGAAACAATATAAATACATAATTGGTTAGATATGAAAAAACCCATACGCTAGCTAAACCTAAGGAGTAATGAAAAAAAACTAAGTGGTATTAAGAAAAAATTACTCCTTAAATAAAATGATTTAGCTAATTCGTGTTCAATCTTCATCGTCGCTACTGTGGTTAAGATTCACATTTTACATTCTTTCCACAACGTCCATACAATGCTTCAGGCATACGCTCATCTTAATTGACTTGTCGGATAAGTTTTGCCTCTTGTCAGTCAAGACATGTTTACCTACGCTAAATGCAGACTCTGATGCCACAGTTAACGTCAGAGGACATAATAAGTCTCGTGTCATCAAGGAGACCAGTGGAAACCTACTTGAGTTTTTTCTCCACTAGTCTAAAACATCAAAAGCTTTTAACTCAGCAGTAGCTACGTACATTTCAGAGTTTAAATAACCAGTTAATTAATTTTCTGTTTCATTTTGTGTTTCACATTCTTCAAAATATTTGTTTAACAAAAACTTACAACAATCTACATGTTTTTGAAAATTTTCATATTTCATATTTGCAAAATTTTATTTCAAGAAAACCTGTAAACCACTAATTTAAATCTATGATCCATAATAAAAAGCTAAACAAAAACTAAATGGAGGAGGATTCCAATATTTATTAAACTTAGCCTCTGTTACATTTAAAATTTCAACAAAACCAATATTTGACCTATATTTCGTAAATACTCTAGTAATTGGAAGTAATTCAAAGATAAATATGTTAGAGATGGGGTAATATTGTCCACTTAATCTAGTAGTGAATGTGAAAAAAGGTTTTAACAAATCTAACATAATTTTACAATTTTCCCAATCTATGGGATTTAACATATAATAATTTTGTTTTTTCATTATGAAAGGTTGTAATTGCAATATTATAAGGATAACAACATTTCAATAATTCATATGTAGGATTCCATGGGGACATCTAATTTAAACTTCCTAGGTTTAACATGATTATATACACAAAATTCTCTAAATTCCTGATATCTAGATGTATTACTGCAACCTACATAGATAATTGTGTTCCTAACAATTTCTAAGTAAGGTTTAATTATTTGAAGTTCATCTTGTACTACCAAGTTTAAAGTATGACAAACACATCTGATATGAAAGAGTAAACCATCTACAGGTGGATGACAATAATTTATAAGCATTTTTATAGATGAACTGTTATTAGTACCATTATCAAATGCAATTGCACAAACTTTATTTTCAATATTAGTAACTACCATGACATCTTTAATATGATCAAATATAACCTTGGTAGTGTTTGGATGCAAAATAAGTATAAAAGAAATGATTTTTTTATTATTTAAACACCATAAATCATCTAGATAGTGAGCAATTACGAAACAGTAAGGATAATTATTTGGACCGGTCCAAACATCAATAGTTAATGATACTTTATTCTTTATTGATGAAAAATAACTAATCATGTATTCTTTTTCTTTAGCAAATTTATCAAATGCAACATTTTTAAGTGTTTTCCTACAAAATGGTTTAAATTGCGGATTATGGTAGAGAATTACATCTCTAAGGGCTTTAGATTCACATGTGTTAAATGGTAGTTCATCTATAATTATGAAACCAATAATTATTTATCTACCTTTAATTGGACAACATTTCCTAAAATTTGAAGTTCCACTAGTTGTATCTAAAACCGATTGACGTGTAGCCATGAAAATTATTAAATATGCAAACAAAAATGAATATTTTTCATAAATGAGAAAGTCGTGATGATAATTGATCACCATTGCAATTGTTATTTAAATTTTTCCTTTCTATTATTTCAACAAAATAAATATCATATTTTTTCATTTATCTACAGTCATAGACATTAGATATTTAAATTATTTTCATATTTTTGGTGAAAAAAATAACCTTCATTCCAATGAATCCAGTGATGTGCATAAACAATTGAATTTGATTTAACTAGATTTCAGCAACATGCACAAACAATTCAGTTGAAAAGAAAATGATTTATGTTGAGTTCTTTTTGACTACTATATTTACTTTCCTTTGGTTTCCTAGGCTCTAACACCCCCATTGGGAAGCAAGAAAAAATCATGCAATGTTTATTGAAAAAATACCACATGCATGATCTAAAAGGGAAATTTAACTTTCTATGCCTTAAGTGACTTAACCCCTGGAAAAAAGCCCACACTTTGACATCCTCTGAAAAATATACTTATCTTTCCACTTTTTCCCAAAATACTCCTATCTCGTGGGACCTTTAACATCCTCTAGAACACTCTCGATATTCATTATTATGCGAAGAGACGCAACCGTTCGATATTCATTCCTTTTGAGAGGACACAACCTTTAAGTATTGCTCAAAGAGGCACAACCCTTCATTACAGGGTCTATAAAATTAGAGGATAGAGTGTTTTCATTTAGTTGTGTATTTGATCCCCACCCAAGTCCCAACTAAGTGTATTTGATTCATCTCCACCACCCAAACAAATGGCCTTCCAACATAATGCCTCGGACGAGTACTCCGACGAAGCTGAGCACATCATCGGTGGACCAATATGGGGAGGTTGTCCCCCCACACCGGGAGTTTTACCTTTGCCCTATCGTACCTGTAGGTGCAGGTTGAAGGCAATGGAGTTGTGGTCCAACACTCTGAACAAGATTAGCAAGAAGTTCTACGTTTGTGGCTCCCTGGAGCCAACCTTTCGTTGTCAGTACTTCGTTTGGGACGATTGAACACCGATACCACCGGTGGATAAACCTGACCAGAGCGTAAAGGACCCCGGGATGCAGAAGCTTCTCTGGAAGGCTGATAAGTTGAATTAGAGCCAAGAGATAAACAAAACTATCTTTCGGGTTTGAAGGTAACATCTAAGCAGATCATTCTCTTCCAATTGAGTGGGAACAAATATATAACTTTTGTGTGTTTCTGTTTGTATTTTTTTAGTCTTTGTGTTTGTGTTCTCTCCTTGTACCTCGGTAGTAGTTACTATCAATAATAGCTCGATGTTTTTGTTTGTCATTTTGTTTGTCATCTGTCATTGCTCTCTCCTCTAACCTCGATTGTGGTTCGATGACAGTTCGATAATCGGTCGACGGTCTAGGATTAAAAAGAAACACCATTTATTTGAGTCTTTTCAAACGAAGTCTGAATGAAGTTTCTCCTTTAACCTCGATTGTGGTTCGATGTTAGTTCGATAATCACTCAACGGACTAGGACTTAAATGAACCACCATTTATTTGTGTCTTTTCAAACGAATGCCTCAGGGACTTTTGGGTTTATGGTTTAACAAAAATTTAGTTCGATAATAGCTTGATGGTCATTGTGCAGTTTCAAACGAACAACTTCGCCCATTCAAGTCGGTCTTGTCTATCTACCTCGATAGAGCTCGACGGTTGCTCGACGTTGGTCGATGGTTGTTTTATTACCTCTTTGACAATGTCGTTTTGTATGAGGAAAATTGAAACTATCACACCATTCGTGACATTCTAATATTAACAAAAAACATCATAAACCATTCACAACATTCGAATATTAACAAAAAACAACGTAAACAACATAATTGCTTGTGTATTGACCACGCATTTACAAAAAAAATAGGGTTGTCGAATTTTGCAACTAACACAACACAACAAAAACATAAAAGTATCATAGAATAAAACATTAACTACAATAACTAAAATAACTTTGCCCTCTTCCTAGTCCACCTGGTGTGTTCTTCGAAGACAGAAGGGACGTCAGGCAGTGGGGAGGGTGTTGGGTCAGGGATGGGTCACTCGGCAAGGTAGGTTGCCCAACAGTTAGGACAGGTGTGATCCAAGATATGGTAGAGAGAAGATTGAGAAAATATCAAGCTCAGGTCGAGTACATATCAAGCTCAACGATCCCAATGTAGAGAACTCTTTTTCTTCATCATATCGCGTGCATATCGAGCCTCCCACTGATATGGTTTTTCACACTTTGCTCATACTGACGAGACATTTTGACAGAAGGAAACCCGACCGTAAAAAACGTACGTGCCTTGACAGTAGCGTTACTTATCGAGCTTTGATCAAGTACGTATTGAACTCATCGATCCCAACATAGCGTCACCTTGAACCACACATTGGTACAATTTTCATGCTTCCCTCTTAATTGCTGAGTTGACGTTTGATGATTAGGTAAGTGAAACGAAAAAAAACATCCCAATAATTGTGTCGAGTAAACTATCGAGCCACTATCTAGTGCATATCGAGCTCATTGATCCAAACAAAGACGACTCTCTTGCTTCATCATATCGAGGTCACATCATACCACCATTGTGCAGTTTTAACACTATGCTCTTAATTACTGACGTGACGTCTGTAGGGAAGGAAACTGAACCGTCTAAGATTTTCTCAGTAATCGTACCGTTGTTGGTCGACTAAATTATCGAACTACTATCGAATGTATATCGAGCTCATCGTGTAAATGACATATTGTGAAAAATGTTTGGCATCGAAAGTACACACAACCCCAACAAAGCAGACATAGGTTGGTCTATGTTAGTGGTGCCACGAGATAGGCAGGGGTATTTTGGGAAGAAGTTGAAAGATAAACATATTTTTTAGAGGATATTAAAGTGAGGCTTTTTCCAGATGTTGTGTCACTAGAACAAGTCTTCGGCAAAGAAAAGACAGACCATGTGCGTGGTGCTGGTATTGGACCCTACAAGATAGGCATAGCAGCGCTCACATGGACCATCTTCAAACCTAGATTTCACAGTGCATATCAATTGTAAGTGTATTGATTGAATTAGTTATAATACCGCAAGTGCACAACCACGTTGAAGCGGTGGCAAGCACGGATCGGTCCACAGGGAGCGTGTACGAGTCAGATTCATGATACTCGAGTGAGGAAAGAAGAGAGAGGATTGTGAGTTTAATTGAACTATGATGCGAGTCAAATAAAAAACAAACGATAAAATAAAACCCCTTAGAGGGTAGTGAAAGAATGCGGAAATGAAAATATGTGTAGTGTGTTCAATTGTACTACATGTAATCCATAAAACAAAATCACTCTTTGCCTCCACATGAAATAAGATAATAATTTATGATTAAAACATACAAGACAATAATTGAAATGAGGCTAAATGAACTCATGCTAATGACCAAACCTCACTATGTCTCCACATGAAATAAGATTTAACACAATCATTAAAACATACAATACATTAATTAGGATGATGCCAACATGAGCACATGCATGAACATGTTATGTTTTCTTCTTCCACTCCATCATTATCCTCACCTCATCATTCCCCATAAAATAGGCCCACTAATCTAAGCATGTGCTAAGCTTCACTCAAGAGCATTAGTACATCAAAGATAACAGTGAAAATCCCATTAGAGGGTTATGGAACTCATGTGAGGTTCAATGGTAGGATTAACACACACACCCACCCACTAATACATCACATAATCACAACTTCTTCTCCACCCCCAATGATGATGCACTACTCTCTACTCATCAATAAACTGAAGAAAGCATAAAAACAACCCAAAACTATAATGCAAAATTTAGGAAATTAAATCAAGGAAAACAAGCACAAAGGAAAGACATCAAGATAAAGAACAAGACTACACTATATTAAAATGAAAGCTTACAAAGTTTCCTCCTTCTTCTCCTCTTACACTAATGAGAAGCAAATAAAACCTAAACTAATGGAGGAGCAAGATGAAGAGGGAGAGGAGGGATTGCAATGATATATAGACTAATACACGGTTATGATTAATCTGGAAATAATCGGACATCTCTAAATCACATTTGATGGTCCTAGAATGCTATGATTCGAATACCCAACCTGCGCCTAAAATGTGAGACCCTTAGACCAGTGTGATCCGCCAGTGGCGGATCAAACTAATCCGACCAGGTTGAAATTTTGTCTTTGGCTTTATTTCTTCTATTGGCACATGGGGTGAAGCTCTGGTCCACTGTCTCAACCCCATTTGGTTTTATTTGGAGAAATATTGATCTTCATGTCATGTGTCACATTATTTTGTACTTCTCAATCAGATCCCTCCGAGTTTTCACTTGGGTCCTTCCTGACTTGCGATCCAGTCTTTGTGCATTACAAATAGGTCTAAAAGTCTTCAATTTACTCCATTCTTGTTACATTCAGGTCATTTTTGCTCCTTCATCTTCTTTTTACCAAACTCCTGAAACACTACAAACAACAACTCGAGTAGCACAATATTAAGGAAAATAAATGATATATAACATGAATACGATGTATGATATGCTACTAATCATGTATACTTAACTTCATATGTTTATTTTACAAGTTCATTATATGTAGAATAATATTAAAATGCATTGCAGGAGGAGAATGAGAAGTTGAAGGCTCAATTTACTAAATTGATGGTGACTCGGTTTAGAGGAGATCAGTATATGTATGATGAATGTGTAATTTGTTGTTTTAATTTCCTAAAATAATATATATGTTTTAAATTGTTCGAGCAATGAAAATCTTTTTTTAAAGAGTGATGACATTGATATGTCTTCTCAGCACGAGGATGAACTATCGACGGATCCAACTTCTTCTGAGTCGTAGTTGGTATACATAGGTTGTTTTATATATTGTTGTACAACTTATGACTTGTTTCAATAGACTTCGACTTGTAACTTTTATATATATATGTACAACTTATGACTTGATATATAAATTATACTTAGACTTGATATATGACTTAGAATTTATGATGCATGTAGACTTCGACTTATGTGACTTAAACTTTGACGTGATAGTATGACTTCATTTGCGTTGAATCATTTTGATTGTATGTGATTATATATATATGACTTTGTTTCAATTTAGGGAATTATGTGAATGTATGTGAATGGACAAGTGTTTCAAATGGATATCGTGACTTTTTTTATTGCAGGATCTCTAAACCCGATATGAGTTGAATTGTAATGTATTAACTGGTATTTTGTAGCAGGTGCTACTTTTGTCGATGGAATATCCGTCAGCAAAATATGATACTTATTCCTGAAGGAATTAAAGATGCTACTTATAATTCCGTTGGCAATAAGTAATGCCAAATGTTATTGCGGTCGACAATGTATTTTTATGCATCATTTTTTGGCACACGAAATTGCATGACGAACTTATGACGACGGAATTTCCATCGGCAAACATTAGTGCCGATGAGACTGTCTGTCAGCGAAAGCCTTTTTTGTAGTAGTGTAAATATTGGTAGTTTAGCCATACCTATGAGGAATATTTTTGTATATTTTTTGATAGAGAACATAGAATTGTCGATATTTTAGCCTCTTACCTAGGAGGACATATTTAGTTATAACGATCCGTTATCACGTTTACGATCATCAAAAATATTGGTAGTTTATCCTCTTACCTAGGAAGACATATTTTGACTTTTTTTACTTATGTTTAAACTCCTCTACTTATAAATGAGAGGGAACCAAGATCAAGTATGATGTGCATTTTCACTTACAATCGAGGTGGTCAACTTATTTTAGTTTTGACTTCTCCAACAATATGAGAGAGGGAACCCAAGATTTTGCTTGGCATGCATCCTCTCCATATAGCGGGAGATAGCTTACTCCATCTTTGGGAATAGTGGGAGATATAAGGTTGTCTATTGTGGTGCCATGAATAGATGTACGAGGTGTGATTCACCCTTAGTGGACACCGAGTGTATTTGTTTGTGAATACAATGGATAAACGTATCTCGTATCAAATGAAATAAGTTTTCTTAACAAGACCCAAAGCCCTAGCTCGGTTTTGAGAAAAAAGGTTTTTTACGGGGATTGGTCAAATTCCCTCTTAATTAAAATGACAAGAGTCATAAGAGTTTGAAAATGCCAATGTTGCAATATTTCGAAATGGTTATGATTAGAAAATGTTTTCTTACCTTGATTTTATATTATATCTGATAACCATTTGCTAGTTTATATTATAATTGATAGGATCTTGTATTGTTGCATTTATGGACAAATTTTTATTTGCGGTATTGATTTCCAAACATAAAATTGACATTAAATCTCATATAATTTATTTTGTAGAAATGTCGAATATTCAAACTATTGTGTGATCTATGATTGAAAACATCATTTGGCAAATGATGGCTCAAACCTCATAAGCTGGCAACTCAAGCTCAATATTGTGTTGAAGTTTGAGAAACTATCTCATATTTTGGATGGTGAAATCCCAAAATTAAATGAGAAGGAACCAATAGCGAGAGAGAGGCAAAAACCAAGTGGGAAGACCAAGGGAACCAAGTTCACGGTCTATTGTTGGCCTCCATGGGTGACTCACTTCAAGCGAAATACTTGGATTCAAAACCCAAGAAGACCCTGAAAGCTTTAACAAAGATGTTCATGGATAGTTCTAGAAAAGAGCGCTATAAGACCACCATCACACTCACAAGGTGCCACATGGCGGAGGAAACATCGGTATCTATGCATTTTCTCACGATGCAAGGATACCTTGAGAAGTTGTCGAAGCTCTATTCCCTGATGCCCGATGAAATTGTGGAAGATTTGATTCTTGGCTCTCTAGTCCCGTCCTACAAGGACTTCATTATGCACTATCATGTGCGTGAGAAAGGGGTGAGTCTTGAGGAACTTCACAATGCTCTCAAAATGGCTGAAGTTGACATGGGCAAGGGTCAGGACAAGCACGTCCAAGTTGTCCATGAGAGGAGCAAAAAGATCACCAAGGGTAAAGACAAAATCACCAAAAACGTCAATCAAGAGCAAGGGAGTAGGAGGTACTCATAGGAGTGCCTTGAGGGGGAATTCTTCGAAATCTCTGACTCCCGATACGGAGTACTTTCACTGCGGTGAAAAGGGATACGTCCGGCCAAATTGCCCCAACTACAAGGAAGACCTTGACAATGGAGTGATTGAGCGTAAGCGCCCTGATTGATCGTTTTATATTAACCGCAAGTGCACGGCCGCGTTGAAGTGGTGGCAAATACGGGTCATCCATTGGGAGGTGTGTCGACGATTGGTTTGTTCGAAGGCGAGAGGTAAAAAGAAGGAGAGAAATGTTGGTTACACTAAACTACACTAAGATACAAAAAGGAAATGAAGATAAGAAATAAAACTAAGCCCCATAGGGGGTAGAGAAATAATGTGAACATAAAGAAGTGTGTGTGTGTTCATTAAGCTCCTCACAACATGTAGTGCATGAAATCATAAAACTACATCCAACTTTGCCTCCACATGAATTAAGATAAGACTACATCATTAAAACATACAAGACAATAATTGGAATGAAGCTACATGAACTCAAGTATAAAGACTAGACCCTACTATGCCTCCACATGAATTAAGATAAGACTACATCATTAAAACATACAAGACATTAGCTAAGGTAAAGGCAACAAGAGCACATACACTACAAATTGTGCTCCCAATATTAACTTCATCCAATCCTAACCTTATCATTCCCCATAAAATAGGTCCACTAATCAAAGCATAAGCTAAGCATCATTCAAGAGCATTAGCATATCAAAGATAAGAGTGAAAACTCATTAGATGGTTATGGAAATCATATAAAGCTCAAGGGATAAAGATAACACACACTTAATACACTACATGATTATATCACATATTTCTCCACCCCCCAAATGGGGATGGAACTACTCACTACTCATTACACTAACTATATTAGCAAAAGAAAGCATAATACTGAAATGAAAGTTAACTAAGAAGGCAAGAAGCATTAAAGAAACATAAAAGGAAAGGAAAGACTAAACAAACATGCACAAATTAAAAGACAAGATTAAAAGAAACTAGAAGAATTATTTTATTAACAAATGACTCACATTGAAGGTAACATTCTTCTCCACCTTGAGTTTTTGCTTCAAGGCTCACTCCTTAGTAGAGAGAATGCCACCAAGCAATGGGTAATTACAATGGAAGGTGAAGAGTTCTATTTATAAGCATGGAAAAAGCTAATCGGGGACAATCCCCCGATGTGGGACTAAACCAATACCAAAAATAGCCTAAACAAACCATAATATACGTCCAGGAGAAAACTTATCGGATCTGGAATGATCCAGACCGCCAATTGGCGGCCTATAGGATCCAGATCCGTCTGGATTTGTTTGTGGGCTTTGCTTGAAGTGTGTCTTGGTCTTGGATGCATCTACTTGGTCTGTTGGAGCTCCGACCCGAATCGAATTGCCAAAATACTCCCCATGATGGTGTGGAGTTTCCTGTTTTGCTCTTAGGTCCTTCGGTCTTACGATCAGGTCCTTCTCCATTGCATCTCAGTCCCTAGGTCTCACAATTAAGTCCTTTTTTCCTGCTTTTGGGTCCTTTCGTGGCTCTTCTCTTCAAACCTTTTTATTCCTGAAAACTAAACATAAAACTTGTCACGTAGCATTGCTTAGGTGAAAGATAATGGATATAAGATACAAATATAAACATGAAATGATGCCAATCACGCCCCAAAAAGGTCAAAGGTATATTTGTTATTGAGATAAATTTAGCTACCGCTGTCCATGATTGGGTAATTGATATCAGATCTTGTGCTCACATAATTTCTAATTTGTAGCTACTAAAGCATAGGAAGGAACTCGTGAAGAATGAGATGATTTTGAAAGTCGGAAATGGTGCGAGCGTTGTTGCAATTGCACAAGGTTCTGTGGAGCTTCAATTATCTAGTGCTTTAAATTTAAATTTAAAGAGTGTTTATTATGTGCCTTTGATTAGGAAGAATATTATTTCTGTATCGTGTTTGGATATAGATAATTTGAATATAAATATTTCAAATTCCTGCTTGTCTATATCGAAAAATGAAATTTTCTATTCAAATGCGTTCATGAGGAACGGTCACTATTTGCTTGAATTGAATAATAGACAAATCTTAAACATCAATAACAAAAGGCTTAAAACTACTCATGTGAATGATACACTCTTGTGGCACATCGTCTTGGTCACATAAATGAAAAACACATCAAGAAATTGCAGGAAGCTAACCTTCTTGGTCAACTTGCTTTTAAATCATTGGAGACATGCGGACCTTGCCTGATGGGCGAAATCACCAAGAGGCCTTTCAAGAAGAAATGTCCGAGAGCAAATAACTTGTTGGATTTGATACATTCCGATGTATGTGGTCCGATGAGTACTAGTGGAAGATACGGTTTTAGGTACTTCCTTACGTTCACAGATGACTATAGTCGTTATGGCTATATTTATCTAATGAGAAACAAAAGTCAATCCTTTGACAAGTTCAAGGAATTCAAGAATGAAGTAGAGAACCAACTCAACAAGAAAATCAAGTCTCTACGAACGGATCATGGAGGTGAGTACCTAAGTACCGAATTTGACTCATTCCTAAAGGAGTGGTATTGTGCCACAACTCACCCCTCCTGGTACACCTCAGTGGAATGGAGTATCTGAAAGGAGGAATAGGACATTACTCGACATGGTTCGATCAATGATTAGTCAAGCTGAATTGCCGCTTTACTTTTGGAGTTATGCATTAGATGTTGAGGCTTACACACTAAATAATGTTCCATCCAAATCCATAGAGAAAACACCTTATGAGCTATGGAGTGGTAAAACACCTAAGCTCAACTTTCTCAAGATTTGGGGTTGTGAGGCCTACGTCAAGAGATTGATGTCGATCAAACTTCAACCAAAAGAGGATAAGTGTTTTTTATAGGTTATCCTTGTGAGACAAGAGGATACTACTTTTGGCATATAACCTCCAATCGAGTGATTGTAGAGAGGGATGCTGTATTCCTAGAAAAAGAATTTCTGGAAAGAATTAAAAGTAGTGGGAGTAGAGTTGTGCTTGAGGAAACTCAAGATATTCTACAAGATCATGATATGAATGGTAACATTCAAGATCATGAAGGCCCAACCGAGATTTCTTTGGTTAGTGGGAGCGTGAGTGAGAGACCCTTGCAAGCAATTGTGAGAGAAACTCAATCATCCCCACCTAGTGTACGTTCGAGAATCAAACACAAACCAATTCCGCAAGAAATTGTGGAAGATATTCAAGAAATGCACGTAGAACCAAAAGAACTTAGAAGGTCAACGAGGGAAAAGAAAAAACCCGATATGTATTTGGGACTTCATGAGATCATGGTACTAGATACTGATGATCCCTCGACCTTTCAAGAAGTAATGGAAAGAAAGGACTCCAAACTACAGTTTAAAGCCATGGAATCCGAAATACAAATTATGTATGATAATCAAGTGTGGAACTTAGTTGACCTTCCTCAAGGGAAGAAAACCATTCAAAATAAATGAGTTTTCAAGAGGAAGATGGACATGGATGGAAACTTGACAACCTACAAAGCGAGGCTTGTAGCAAAATGTTTCACTCAAGTTCAAGGAATTGACTATGATGAAACTTTTTTACTAGTTGCCATGTTCAAGTCTATTCGGATTATGCTCGTTATTGCCGTATTTCATGATTCTGAGATATGGCAAATGGATGTCAAAACAGCGTTCCTTAATGGGAACTTGGAGGAGGATATGTACATGGTACGACCTCAAGGTTTCGAAGATCCAAAGAATAGCGAGAAACTATGCAAGCTTCAAAGATCCTATTATGGATTGAAACAAGCATCAAGGAGCTGGAACAAGCACTTTGACGAAGAAGTCAAAAAGATTCACTTCGTCCAAAGTAAGGAAGAACCTTGTATATACAAGAAGGTTAGTGAGAGTCACATAGTGTTCTGGATCTTATATGTCGATGACATACTCCTCATAGGAAATCATATACCTTTGCTTGAGCTAACGAGAAATTCGTTGAAATCGGCATTTTCAATGAAAGACATGGGTGTGTCTCAATACATCTTGTGAATCAAGATATATAGAGATAGATCCCGTAGACTCATTGACCTAAGTCAACGTACATACATTGACAAGGTCTTGGAAATGTTCAACATGAACAAGTCCAAAAAGGGCAATGTGCCAATGAGTATGGGTGTGCAACTCAAGAAGTCCCAACATCCTGAATCACGTAAAGACTTGGAGTACATGAAAGATATTCTTTATCCTTCGGCAATAGGATCAATCATGTATGCCATGACTTGCACAAGACCCGATGTCTCATATGCTCTAAGCGTGACAAGTCGTCACCAATCCAACGCAGGTCCTGAGCATGGGACTGCAGTCAAGAATATTCTAAGGTACCTTAACCGGACCAAAGATAAGTTTCTTGTTTATGGAGGACAAAGGGAGCTAATAGCCGAGGGCTATTCGGATGCGAGTTTCATGAGTGATCCTAACGATAGAAGGTCGCAATCTGGATATGTCTTCCTTCTGAATGGTGGAGCTGTGAGTTGGAGTAGTTGGAAGCAAACCACTACGGCCGACTCAACCAACAGCTCCGAAGTAATGGTTGTCGCTGAAGCGAGCAAGGAAGGAGTGTGGATTAAGAAGTTCCTTGAAGAGCTTGGAGTAGTTCCCTCGTGCGAGGGACCAATAGAGCTATTTTGCGATAATAGTGCATCTATCTCGCAAATCAAGGATCCTAAATCACACGACAAAGTGAAGTACATGGATCGCAAGTACTTTGTCACACGTAACTTCATCGACGAAGGCAAAATAAATCTGTTATGGGTAGACACAAACAACAACACAGCTGATCCATTCACCAAACCCTTATCCCAAGACAAGGGTGAAATGCATTTTGAGTCCATGGGTCTGAGGAACCATGTTGATTGGCTTGATGAGTGATTAGAGAATGTTACCCTAGTTATTATTGTTTTATACGTTGAGAATGTATATGAAAGAAAACTTTTATAACAAGTGGGAGATTGAAAGGAATTTGTTCTAAAAGTTTTACTTTTATATGTCAATTATTATGAATTGGATGTGCAAACATTTTAATCCTTGATTATTGTATTCGTCTTTTGGAAGTGTTAAGGAAGAGGCGCTTGGTCCTTAACCGTAGAGCTGTAAAAGATAATGGTTTACATAAATCAAAAGTTATACACAATCATGGTAATTAACATAGAACATTAATCACCGAGATAAGATTGTCGTGTTAGTCATCGATTGTTGTAGCTCTACAAATAATTGACGACACGAGTATATAAAAGAGGAAAAAATTAATTTTATATATTGAATAGACGTAACAAGTAAAACATTATGGAATTGTGTTTCGTTTCATTAATATTTTACTGTGTCTTGGATCCTAAGATATGAGACTTGTATCTTTTCGCTCAAGAAGTGCTTGATTTGATTATTCTCAAAAGCTATCAATGAGTATAGTGGTAAAGACAATAATTGGTTGAACATGACTTGTGCTGGAAAAGATAGTTAGTCAAAAGATTATCATTACCCCCTATTAATTGAGTGATGATATTAGTAGGCCCTTGATAAAACAAAATTATAATGTGCACAATATAGCTTGAATTAAGTTACATAGTTATAATAAGCTTAAAAGACAAAAAAATGAATATAATACAAAGATGACACATTTCTACTTTGTATATATTCCTAATATCATGAGGCAAGGGACAGACACAAGTGGTGCACTGACATCACTAAATGGATTGTGTTTAGTTCGAGTAGAACAAGACATCTATGTTAATTGGGTAACTATAATGTGTAGCTAGATACCGCTTATAGTTTGAGATATTAAGTGTTTAATATCGTTGCCAATTTGGCTTAGATCCTCCTATAAGTCACCCCACAAAACTGAGAAACAAGAAGCTTGATTTTTGGGTTCATATGATGTGTCGGGTTTCATGAGAAAACAAACACATGTGGTGAATCAATAAAATAAATATGTAACGAAAATTGACATAATTAGAATCATGAATAAATTCATATGAGGTGTATTTATTATGGGGTGTAATAATTTAATATTACATAAGATAATATATTACATTAGATATGAATTTGCCAAAACCCCCAAAAGATCAAATTTTGTTGGATGTAAATCCAAAATTTGACAAAGGCAAAATCAGGGTCAAAACGGTCATCCATTTTGGGTTCGATTGACCGGGTTTGTTGGAAACAGTCAACCAGACGAAGATCGGATAAACGCGATTGGTAGACCGAAATTGTCTGGAGTGCCTGGACAATTGGAATAGGGTCAACCGGGCGTAAACGGTCAACCAAAAGAAAATATCCAGGAGCTGTCATGGGGATATGACGGTAGACCGAAAGAGACACGGTCGTCCGAAGCGATTTACCAGGAGAAATTTTGGTGAGTCAATGGTCGACCGGAAGCAAGACGTGATTCGACCAAAATTTTCCAGGGAATTTTTCTTATGAATGTTCGGTCGACCGTCTAGTTCACGGTCATCCAAACTTGCGTAAAACTGAATGGTTCGGTCGACCGAATGGAAATCTCGGTTAACCGAACAACACGATTTCTGCCTGAATTATTAAGAAAATAATTAGATCATGGGTTGGATTAATTCCAGATTTGATCAAACATTTTTTAGGATGCTTATGTGGCAAATTGGGATTAATTTTAGGAGAGAAAAAGCAAGAGATCATGGCTAGAGAATAGTTCTTGATGTGGGTGATTTGGGAGGCTATAAATAGGTCCTCTCACCCTACTTGTTTCATAAGAATTCATGCAAAATTCTCTCTCCCTAATCTCTCCCTTAATCACCACGAAAATTCTCTTAATAGTTTTATGTTTTGGAGATAAAAATATCAGGAGGTTTTAGAAGGGTTATTAGCCAGATTCTAAGCTTAATTAGAGATTGATTGGCTAGTTCCTTTCTCTCTAATCTTGTTTAGAGTTTGGTGAACACATGGAGGCAAATCGGCGGGCGATTCAACGGGCAACCTAACACCAGATCTTCTGAATGGTTTTAGAGAACCTTTGGGTATGATCCTCTCTCTTGTTTATTTTAATATTTGTAGGTATGCATGATATTAGAATAAACATATACATGTACGTAAAATCAATGAAAATATGAAATCGATCATGTATGTCTATATTAAAAAATTTAAAATATACACATACATAGGGACACGAAATCCTACAGCAAGAAATTTCACAGACCAAGCAAAACCAAAAGTCTGTCACTGACTATCTCGGAAGCCTAAAGAGCCGATGAGACGAGCTCGAGGTTTACGAACCACCGAGCAAAACAAAATTTACCAATTCTTGGTAGGGCTCGATACGAGCTTCGAGGCCCTAAAATCCGAGATCCCACTATCACCAGAGCTACCACCCTTCAACACAGTCGTTGTGATGACACAACGCGAAGAAACAAGACGACAAGCCATGACTCAACAATCAACCAAAAAAGAAAACCAAACCTTCACTTCTTCTCGCAACCAAAACCACAATGGAAAATCAAAAACCCAGTTTGGGAAAAGAAAAGAAGTGCACCGTGATAATTGTAAAAAAACAAAGGCACACTAAGGACCGTTGTTGGTTCCTCTAACCCCATCTTAGACCACCGAAGGACGGAACAGGAGACCGGAGAGGGGATGTGGAAGGAAACAAGAGAAGTGGCGGCGGCAGCAGAAATCTCGCTCAAGGAAACCCTAACCCTAGTGAAGGAACCAAATGTAGGAAATGGGGACAAAGCAGGTCGACTCGCGATAGCTGGGGCTATATATCTGGCGTTTACACGGATCTTCTCTCACCCAAATTTGACAAGTCTAGGCAACCGACCCATTTCGAGCTCGACCCACGTACCAACAGCATGCAACAACATGCAACAACAAGTGGGCCAAGTTATAGCCCTTCTGAATAATCTTCTCCAAATCTCTTGTTAGAGTCAAAATCAAGGTAATTGCACAGGTATTGACTCTCCTAACAGCTCTTTAGATTCAATCGCAAATTTATGCTATATATCCTTTATTTTACCCTCAATATTGTGCTAGCTACTCGAGTTGTTGTTGGTAGTGTTTCAGGAATAAGGTAATAAAGAATAGGAAGGGAGCAAAAAAGACCTAAATGTAACAAGTATGGACTGATTTGGAAGGTTCCGGACATGTTTCTAATGCACAAGGACTGGATCGTAAATCACGAATGACCCAAGTGAAATCCAAGATGGACCTCATGGTAAAGAACAAAATGTTGTGCCACATGACTTGAATCATATCAATATTTCTCCAATTAAAATCAAAGTGATTCGAGTCAGTGAACCAGGACTTCACCCCACGTGGCAAATGAAGCAATAAAGTGAGACACAAAATTTCAGCCCGATCGGATCAAAATGGTCCAAAGGGTATCAAATTTTGGTTGTGGTTCGGGTTGTCGGGTCAGAGCACTCCTGGACAATCAGATGTGATTTAGAGCCGTCTGATTAATCCTAACCATGTATTAGTCTAGATATACCATTGTAATCCCTCCTCTCCATCTCTTCTTCCTCCTTCCCCCATTAGAGTAGGTTTTAGTTTCCTGTTTTAGTAGTGTAATAAGGGGGTTGGAGAGGAGCATACTTTGTTATTTTCTTAATCTAGTTTAGTTCTTGTTTATTGTGTTCATGTTTTCCTTTGATGCAATTTCTTTTATGTTGTTGTTTGTTTAATCTAGTCTTCTACATTTCTTTTATGGGTTTATGTTGTTTTCATGCTTTCTTTAGTGTAGAGATAGAGAGTAGTCCATCACCAAGGAGGTGGAGAAGAAGGTGATTTGAACATGTGATGGATTAGTGTGTGTGTGTTAATCTTAATCCTTTGAGTCTTACATGATTTCCATAACCATCTAATGTGATTTTACTCTTATCTTTGATGTGTTGATGCTCTTGAATGAAGCTTAGCAAATGCTTAGATTAGTGAGCTTATTTTATGGGGAATGATGAGGTTAGGATAAGGATGGAGTGAAAGAAGGAAACAAGACATGTGCATGCATGTACTCACGTTGGCTTTATCTAAATTAATGTCTTGTATGTTTTAATGATTGTGATCAATCTTATTTCATGTGGAGACATAGTTGGATTTGAGTCATTTCGCATGTGAACATATTAGCTTCATTTTAATTATTGTCGTGTATGTTTTAATGATAAGGTTTTATCTTATTTCATGTGGAGGAAAAGTTGGAATTGTGTTTTATGGATTTCATGTATGACATATTTTTATGAGCACATTTGAACACATACACAACACATATTTTTCGTATTCACATACTTTCCCTACCTCCTGAGGGGTTTAGTTTTGAATGATTGCTTTTCCGATTTCCCACGTATTGTAGTTTAATTTTGATCACATCTCTCTCCTTTTCTCCCCCACTATAGTATCGTGAATTCGACTCACACACACTCCATGTGGACCGACCCGTATTTGTCACCGCTTCAACGCAGCCATGCAGTTGTGGTATTTTAAACTGATTCAATCACTCCTCTAGGTGTCGACTCCCTTTAAAATAAGGTTTACAAATTGCACAAATCTATTTATGGATTGAAGCAATCTCCTCGAGCATGGTACGCAATACTCAGTCACTCCCTTCTATCTTTTGGCTTTTCAAAATGTACTGCAGATGCATCTATGTTCATCAAGCATTTGGATAATACTACCATCATTGTACTTGTATATGTCGTTGACATCATAATTACAGGAAATAACGATAAAGAAATCAACTCAGTAAAATCTTACCTAAAATCAAAATATGACATCAAAGACTTAGGGTTCATGAAGTATTTCCTAGGCATTGAAATTGTATACTCAAAGAAGGGACTATTTATCTCAACAAAAATATGTACTTGATTTGCTTCGTGAAACAAGAAAGTTAGGAGTCAAACCCGCTGACACACCTATTGAAACCAACCAAAAAAATAACCCTACAGATGGAGAACCACTAGAAGATATAAACAATTTCAACGACTTGTAGGAAAACTCATTTACCTAACAGTCACAAGACCAAATATCACATATGTTCTTACTACTGTTAGTCAATTCATGCATGCTCCTCGCACTCATCATATTGACATAGTTGATAGAATCCTTAGATATTTAAAAAATCTCCAGATCAGGGAATGTGGATGAAATCAAAAATTCTAACTCTATAGTTGGCTACTCCGATGCAAATTAGGCTGGTAGCTTCGATCGGAAATCCACTACTGGTTTCTGCACCTTCGTGGGAGGAAACCTCGTCACTTGGAGGAGCAAGAAACAAAACGTAGTAGCTAGATCAAGCGCTGAAGCAGAATATCGTGTAATGACATCCACCACTACTGAGCTTATATGTCTGAAAGAACTGTTGAAATTAAGATACCGTGCCGAGAACCAATGCAAATTTTTTGTGACAATCATGCTGCTCGTCATATAGCAATGAACCAAGTTTTTTCATGAACGAACCAAACACATTGAAGTTGACTGTCACTTCATTCGAGATAAGTTACAAACCAAAGAAATTGAAGTTCCTTACGTCCAAAGCAATGATCAGTCAGCAGACATATTCACCAAATCTCTGAACAAGACGCACTTCCAAACCATTCTCAACAAGTTAGGATCCTTCAATCTCTTTCGGAATCCATTTGAGGGGAAGTGTTAAAATAACAGTTCACCTGACTTGATTGGATAAGATTAGATCTTATCACCTCCATATCAAATCAGACAAATCACGCATCAACTTATAAGGCAATACTACAACAGCTACAAGAAAGAATACAAAGACCACAACGGTTATACACAAAGATGACAACCATGATCTCCAAAGCATCAATTATTTCCCTCTCCGTCTCTTGTACACTATATATGTACTCACAAAATTGTAATCAAATAACCTAATCAAACAAACACACATTTGTCCTCCTCATGAGTCTTCAATTCTAATAACTTGTTAGTCAGAGGAATTAAGTAGTGCAATTCAATATGGGTAAGTTTATTGTTTCTTTGGTGGTGCTTAACCTCACAGCCACCACCACCATGCATGGTGCAGCAGTACGATCAGAATACACTAAATTTTTACCATAATTTTTTGCAATATATATCGTTATGGATTTCAAGTTGGTTTTACAATATTGTTGTGTGTTCTTGGGAGTGCAAACTAAGGTTTGTCGAACAATGGCAAAAACATTGCTCGAAAATTTGCTCAAAGCATACATAATTAAGCCTTTCCCGGCTTTTTACTAGTAATTAATGAACCAACCCATTGTAGTTTGTGTTAACCAAAAAAAATATAATACTGGCCAATAATAGCATGACGAATAACTGTATGTTCTTTGGTGTCAAATCTAGGCACGTAAATGCTAAAGAAACGTTTTCACGATTCACAGAAGAGTTAGCTAATTAACAAACCAAAAGGTAAGAAAATTCAATATTCATGGGTTGCACGCTGGGAAGATACATGTAAGGATATTTTCAACGTCCGAGTCCAAGTGGATGGCGGATGACAAGTAGTCAAGAAGGTGATGTTGCTATGTTTGTGGATAGATAGATATCTGATTATCTATATAACGTCCATCCATCTATCCATCTTGAAACTCAAATCACAAAAACTAAAGCTATGGCTAAGTTTGTGATTACGTTTGTGGTTGCATTGATTATGCTTAGCCTCGGTAGCACTACCATGGCGCAGAGATGTGGAAGGCAGGCTCCTGGTCAGACGTGTGTCGGTGGCTGCTACAGCTTCTGGGGGTGGTGCGGTAACAGTCGTCCGTACTGTTGTGATGGTTGCCAGTCTCAATGCAATACCTCCTTTTGCGGCAGCGGAGCATCTGCTTTCGTCCACTCCAACCGCACCGCCACCACCACCACCACCGATGCTTCCCCCTAAGCGCCACAAACATGTTATGGACTTATGCATGCTAGTAAATAAGGGCTTCTAAAATATGTGTAGTTCGATCTCCCCGTCGTGCTGAAATCTCTGTGCGTTTCTTGTTTGTTGTGTCCCGCCCACGTCATAAATAAATTGTGATGTTGTTCATTAAATACTTGGGTTTTTGCTACAGTACATATCAAAACAATCAAAATTGGCCTAATACCCATGATTTCTCTAAAATTGTTTTGATACCTATCACTATAATATCTAATTGTGCTAATGCAGTTCTGTTAATGTGGGTCCTACTACTATTTGCCACCGTTAACGGATTCCGTTATGACACCGTTAACAGAATAATTATCAAAAGTATTAACCTACTAATTTAGTAATGAAGCAATAGTATTCTGGTACCCATCCCAACATTTAAAATTGGTATGCTACCCATCCCAAAACTTATAATTGGTATAATACCCACGAATTTTTAAAACAAATTGTTTTTTATTAAAAATGTGATAAATCCAACCTGATAATTTTTTTTAATATTTATAATTTATATCCAAGTTATTACTGCACAACCAACGTCACCATTGCATTCATTACCCAAGCTCCATCCTTTTATAAAACGGATAAGAAAAACCCAATGGTTAACATTTGAAACAACAGTTATAACACAAGTAAATGCTGTTTAAAAATTTTACAACACAATTCCACCAAAATACAACAACATTATAACAATATTACATGTCATTGTTAGACCACATTAAATCATCCAATCCTGTAATGTTTTGCGCAACACTTCTCATCTGCACTTCCAATAGATTTGTCATAGGCCCGGGATTAGGAAACTCATTTTGCACAATCTCATTGCTTTGTTGAGGAGTTGGGGTGCTCCTAGAAGCCTGACCTCTTCCCCTTGTCCTATTCCCAGGAGACTGCCTCCCCCTGATATTTGACACAATAATATATGATATGTCACATAGTTTTAGTGAAGAGTATTTAAAATAATTAAATTGTCAGCTTAAGAGAATACCTTGATTGTGTTTGAGTTGATTGACTTGTTTGAGATGGAATGGGTTCTCTACATTTCTTAGCATGACGACCGAAATTACCACATCTCTTGCATTTATGTCTCCTCCTAGTTGGATTCGCTTCATCAGTTGGTTTGAATCTCTTCTTTTGTGGCCTTCCAGCCTTCCTAACGGTAGAGGGGGCTTTTACTACTTGAATTTCTTCAAGATCAGAAACCCACATGGATTTATCTGGTAGTGGGCTAATGTTTTGCTCATAGGTAGCGATGTACATGTTCTTGTGATACCACTTGCTCACATAGTTCTCCCATATCGGCTCCTGGAATGTGTTAATGAACGATGTGGCATGTCTACAAGGCAACCCCACTACTTGCTAGTATCTACACGAGCAAGTTTGCTCCCCAATATGTACAACACATGTCTCAAATTCACTTACAACCTCTGCTTCTACTGTAGAAGATTGTATTACCTTGTAACCTCCTAGGCCTCTCGTTTGTTTTTTAAGCCACTCCCTTGCTACAGGAGCAAGTGTGTCATCCCACTTGTTTCCTCTGCCCAACTTCACATAAAATGTCTTCATGAATTTAGTCCTAATAGAATCTACCATTGCCACAATTGGATGATACCTTGCTTCGTTGATGTAGTAGTTGAAGGACTCACTGGCATTGTTCGTTATGTACGACGATTTTCCTGTTGTGCCAAACTGACATCTGCTCCACAACTTATCACTGTACTCTACTCTCATCAGCCACTCAAATGCATCTTTATTAACCAACTGCAACTCTGTCATGTGTCTGTTGAATTCGTCTCTAGTATAAGACCTTGCTTCATCCCAGACTAATCCTTGCATCACAGACCCACTAAACTTTCTTTGGAAGTTTTTGTACAGATGACGCATACAAGATCTATGTTCACAACCTGGTTAATGTTGAAAGATTGCTTCTTCCAACCCTTTACATCTATCACTAATCACCACCAGTCCTTCAGGATGTCCAATTCCTTCCTTCAAATATTGTAGGAACCATGAGCATGTGCCAGTAGACTCAACAGTTGTGATTGCCACAACCAATGAAAACAGTCCATTATTAACATCACATGAAGTTGCACATAATATGACCCCCCCCCCCCCCCCCCCCCGTCTGTTCTTAATGTGACAACCATCTAGAGGTCTACAACCTCTTACAAATCCTTCCTTGCAGGCTTGGAATAGAAGGAACAATCCTATGAACGTTCCATCAGGCTTAACATGTAGGTTGATAACACTGCCAGGCTTGACTATCTCGGAAGCCTAAAAACCCTTAAATACTTTATTCTGAGAACTCACCAGACTACTAAAAAATATATAACTTATAATACATCTCGAATTATAATGTTGGAATTTTTTTGGTTTCGAATAAAGTAATTAAACAACATATTACAACCGTCCCTTTCAGTTGTTAATTGTAACTTTGGAACCGAATTTTCCAAATATAGATAATCAGAAAAAAATTGACATTTTGAAATGTTCAATTAGGTAATATATTTTTAACTTATTGAAAATTTTATCTAATATGTTCAGATAACAACATAGGCTAATAAACAATAAGCAAATCTCAAATTTATAATCCTCTTTTCCAATCACAAATACGAAACTTTGGTGAAACCTAGACATGTTTGCATGTTTGACGAAAATCGATGCAAAACCTAACATAGTTGGGCAAGTATTTAGTAAGACGAAAATACATGTTTTTGATGGAAGATATATATATCTAAACACAACCATTGCATCTCAACTAAAAACTACCTTAAGACCCCCCCCCCCCCCCCCCCCCCGGGGGTTAGAAAGAAAGTTTCGATATGCAAAAATTTACATATTTTGCATATTTCCAAATTATGAAGCTAATAGGTTCACAAAATGAACTGGGTCTTTTTTTCCACTAAACAAGTTGGGTCGTTTTTTTCTACCAAACGAGCTGGGTCATTTTCCCGCAAACAAGCTGTGATGTTTTCCCCAAACGAGCTGAGTCATTTTCCCCAAAAGAGCTGGATCGTTGCAACTTAATTAACAACCTGATTTGTTTTAACAAAAAAAATATACTTTTCTTTAAGAAATAAAACTTCCACGTGAGACAACTTAAGTAACAACATATGAAATTACGGATGGTTGTTGCGAAAAATCCTATGTTTAGAAACAACTTTATGACACCGCTGTTAGATTCAAATTCAATCGAGACAAATGAGTTGAAAAGATCACAAACCAACTTGTCAAAAGTTAACTTGTACGCACACGAACATTGAGACGAGACAAACCAACTTATTACATAGACACATCAAATCAAAATAAATGAGTTGTAAAAATCACCAAAAAAGTTTGATCGTTCTACCAAACGACCCGAACAACCTAGGTCATTTTCACCAAATAAGTTGGGTCGTCTTCACCAAACAACTTAGGTCGTATTCAACAAACAAGTCGTTGTTCTACCAAACGAGCTGTGTTTTTTTCCACCAAACAAGCTAGATCATTTTTCCACCAAATAAGCTATAATGCACCAATCCCTCCGTGGGACAATCCTGTCCCTACACAATCAACATCAAATATGAAGGTTCGGATTAGGAATGTGTGGACTGTCAGCACATGCGACTTGTTTATTCATAATATTCACATCTAAATAGGAATTTTGATGATTCTATATAAGTTGAAAAGTCAATTGAAAGAAACACATATTTGTTGAGTTCAACTTACCAAATCTGATGATAGGATGGTGAAAATCGTGTTTGAAGACCGACCGTGTTTGGACAATGGACAATCAACAAATCATCAATAATTTGTGCATACCTCTCTCCTCTAATGTCCCAATGAGACAATTCAAGACTCGTTACAAAGAATGTTAGGAGAAGAAAAACTTTGATATTTTATATATTTTCAAATTTTGAGCATAATGAGTTCAGATAGGTGTGTAAGACTGATTATTTGAGAGAACGGAAAACGAGTAATAATGCATCACGTGTTTAAATGAATGTGAATTTAATTTAACATTTAGTCATTTCCATCAAATTAACATGTCTCTGTCCTGTTTAATGACCGTGTGACTGAGATGGATAAAGTCATGAAAATATTCTTGGACAAGGCAGTCTTACATTTGAAAATATAACAATTCAAGATATTTACCTTCTTTTAATAATAGTAGCCTGAATGGGTAATTATAGGAAAACGATTAGTGGACGCTAACGTTCGGGACGCGCGCTTATGTGGCCAGCCTAGTCAGCAGACGCGTTTGAGTTGGCAGTCTCCACAGAAAAAGTTTATTTTTTATTTTATTCCTCGTTTCGTACAAATGTCTACATCCCTCCATCCCTCATTAATGCGTCTCAAATCACTCATTTTCCATGAACATTTTGGCTCTCCTACACAGCACAGGAGACTTGTTATAAATCTCAACATGCGTCTTCCTTTTTCTTCATTTCTCTTCTGTGGTCCTACCTCTATGCTTTGATGGAAATCGTTCATGTGTCTTTCCAAGTGGAGCAGCCGACAAACGTTCCTAAGGAGGGGATGTTTTTCCCCTCTTTCGAAGAAGCCCAAACATTTTACGTTGCTTATGCCGATTCTTGTGGTTTTTGTGTTCAGAAAAGGCATCACACCCGTTTGTTTGCTACCTCTGGGTCAAGTGTTAATGTGCTGGAAGGAGATGCAATGGTGTCAAAGCTTCCGAGGATTTTGGCGTGATGTTCTACTGTTAAAAGTTCAATCAGAAAGTTCTATGCTTTTGCGTATAATTCCACATATACAACAAACAAGACCAAAGTCATCCTTAAGAATGTAGGAATGATCACATTCTTCTTCATTTTCTTCATGTACAGCAGTTGTATGTCTGTTCGGAATAAGAAGTCAGTCTGTTCGGAATATGTTGTGTGTCTGTTCGGAATAAGAAGTCTGTCTGTTCGGATTAAGTGGTGTGTATGTTCGGAATACTTTCTGTTCCATTTCTGCACAAATTTTCAACATAATCTGGACAAACATTTTACATAAACTGGACAAACTTTTTACATAAACAAGACAAGTTTTCTACATAAACAAGACAATCTTTCTACATAAATAATACAAACTTTCTGTTCCGTTTCTAGACACACTTTCTATGCTTTTGCGTGTAATTCCACATATACAACAAACAAGACCAAAGTCATCCTTACAAATGTAGGAATGATCACATTCTTCTTCATTTTCTTCATGTATAACAGTTGTATGTCAGTTTGGAATAAGAAGTCTATCTGTTCGGAATATGTTGTGTGTCTGTTCGGAATATGTTGTGTGTCTGTTCGGAATAAGAAGTCTGTCTGTTCGGAATATGTTGTGTGTCTGTTCGGAATAAGAAGTCTGTCTGTTCGGAATAAGAAGTCTTTCTGTTCGGAATAAGAAGTCTGTCTGTTTGGATTAAGTTGTGCGTCTGTTCGGAATAAGAAGTCTGTCTGTTCGGAATATGTTGTGTGTCTGTTCGGATTAAGTTGTGCGTCTGTTCGGAATAAGAAGTCTGTCTGTTCGGAATATGTTGTGTGTCTGTTCGGAATAAGAAGTCTGTCTGTTCGGAATAAGAAGTCTTTCTGTTCGGAATAAGAAGTCTGTCTGTTTGGATTAAGTTGTGCGTCTGTTCGGAATAAGAAGTCTGTCTGTTCGGAATATGTTGTGTGTCTGTTCGGATTAAGTTGTGCGTCTGTTCGGAATAAGAAGTCTGTCTGTTCGGAATATGTTGTTTGTCTGTTCGGAATATGTTGTGTGTCTGTTCGGAATAAGAAGTCTGTCTGTTCGGAATAAGAAGTCTTTCTGTTCGGAATAAGAAGTATGTCTGTTCGGAATAAGTAGTTTGTCTGTTCGGAATATGTTGTGTGTCTGTTCGGATTAAGTTGTGTGTCTGTTCGGATTAAGTTGTGTGTCTGTTCGGAATATGTTGTGTGTCTGTTTGGAATATGTTGTGTGTCTGTTCGGATTAAGTTGTGTGTCTGTTCGGAATAAGAAGTCTGTCTGTTCGGATTAAGTTGTGCGTCTGTTCGGAATAAGAAGACTGTCTGTTCGGAATATGTTGTGTGTCTGTTTGGATTAAGTTGATCCAACCTAAAAGTTAAAAACAATATTTTATTATGATAAGTCTGGACTCTGCACGAATAAAGGGTCTGCACGCTGTCCTAGGGTCTGCACGCTGTCCTAGGGTCTGCACTATCTGTGTATTGGGAAAAGAATCGTTCAACCTAAAGAACCGGCGTTTTTAAGAAGACCAAAGCACGTGAAGAGAAATTTTGCTGACTGGACGCTGACTCAACACGTCCACGTAAGACGCGTCCGTGACGCCCGCGTCCGTGTATAAGGACTCTAATTATAAGCGAAAATTGATGAGAGAAGATCGGCCCTGGAGCTTACTAGCCCAAGCTAAGTAGGGCATTCAAGTTGGCTGGAGAGGGAAGAGCGAACCCACCTCCATTATATAATCATAATGAATATTACATTGTCTTAGTCTATATCCACCAACACGACGGACTACCTTTACCAAAACTTAAAGACGCTACGATTACAAACATAATTCCACAACTTTATTATCTTATTTTTATATAACTATTCATCATCAATAAGAAATACAAAAAAAATGATTTGCAGTCGAATGATGTCCGAAGTTTCAAAAGTTGCTCTCAGGAACAGAAAACTTTTGTTTACTGTGAACTCCATTAGATCCTCAACAGGCTCACACTTCATTTATTTTTGTGGATCAAATTTTTGTCACTTGCCTCCGCAAACCAAAGGAAATGCGCAATACAACAGCTACAAACAAGTTGCATTTTGCATGTAGCTTGCATTCGTGAGCAGAAATTGTTCAACATACGACAATAACTAAAGTTGTCACAGAAAGCATTTTTGCTACAGTAGGTAGACATATATGCCTTTATATGCATAGTATGAGAATGCAAGGCCTATTAGGCTACAAACACCAAAACAATGCCCTTTCTTCCTGTGCTTCAAATCAAAATTATGCAAGTTACAAACAACAATATATCTTCCCAGGCACCGAACTAAAGTCTTCAAGAAGAAGCTCAACAAGTATAATCCTCAAGAAGACGCTTTAAGCTTCTTCTTGTAATCTTGGAAGTCCCCTGGGAATGGTGTCACCTTGCCCTCCGACTAGGGCTGTCAATTTTACACGAAACACGATAACACGACACGAAAACGACACGAAGTTAGCGGATATGGATTGAGAATTTGAACACGATTAATAAATGGGTTGGATACGGCAACACGATTATTAAATGGGTTGGATATGGATTTTTGCTGCAAAAACGATTAACACGATTAAGACACGATAAAACACGATAAGTAATTGGGTAATTAGGCACACGATTACGAATACGACACGATTAATACACGACTAATACCGACAAGTCTATAAGTAATATATAAGTTATAAATTATAATAAACAAATTCTAATAACTGAATGCCATATTTATAATTTTACCAATTATATATATAATTGGTTTGAAACTTTGAAGTTTTAACTCTGAACGAGTGGATAATTGTGTGTTAAACGTGTGTTAAATGGTGTAAACGGTAGCGGTGTTAAACGTGTACACGAAGTAACCCGTTTAATAATCGGGTATAAACGGGTTGGATATGGCAACACGATTATAAATGGGTTGGATACGGCAAAAATTTAGCAACACGATTATTAAATGGGTCGGATACGGCGCAACACCTAGAGCTTATATATAAGAGTTGACACGACACGATTGACAGCCCTACCTCCGACACTGCCCAAACCTCACCAACGCTTCCTGAAATAAGATGTTCATCATGGCTGACCTGCAAAACGCAACATATGTGACTTTGGGAGGAATATTTCAAGTGCTTAATTTGCTTTTACTACAAGAAACACCACCTGAAACCAACAGCAGAAGTTTAAGTAGTATACATGTGACAACAACAAATTAGCCTTTAATGGAAGAAACGCCATGTGAAACTGACTATAAGATTTTAACCACTATACATGTGACATTAACAAATTATGGAGAAAGATTTGAACATTAATTTGTATCAACCTAGTGCTTAGGTCATCTTTGATATAAAGGAACGAAATCAACCTGCGAGGATATAAACTGGAAATGAAAATGATTCAAGATCCTTTATTTTCACATCACGTAATTGGAAACTGATCTTGAAAAGAAATGGCATCTACATGGGAATGGAGAGAACTTTAGTTGTCTCTCCTATACCTTTCAATGGTTTTTACTGTTATTATCTTAAGTCAATTGGGTAGTTATCTAAATAAGTAGATATTATTTTGGAAAGTTTTATTCAAACTTTGAAATAATAATACCTAAATATATGTACTGGCTCACAAAAAAGAAAGAAAATGGAAAAATAATATAAATAGTATATAAGTTATTAAGAGGTAAATGACAGTTTGTTCCTCTAAACTAATACCTTCATTTCACTTAACCGCTACGAATTAAATTACCACTTCCCCAGCTTTTCTCACCATCACCGTTTTCTTCACCTTCCGTCTTTCCTTAAATCATAATTACCAAACTCTTCACCACCAACAGCAATAATATTGATGGAGTCCCAATATAACCCAAGAGGCCGCCACGAGTCGCTTCTGACCTCCATCCTAAACAACAACCTGGACTTCCATGGTAAGAAAAACCTCCCAATGGTGTCGATCTCATTGTACATTTTCAGCACGACGTGCGCCAAGGAAGTTGAGGGTGGTATTGCTGGGGTTCACAAGCCCAATTGTGTTGATGTGGGGCACCTTTGCACTCAAACTATCGCAGGTGTTCCAGCGGATGACAAATAGCGGGTGGGATGGAGCATGTTAGAGAGGGGGTGTCTGGCAGAAGGTGATGGGAGGAGTGAGCAAGTAAAAAAAGGAGAGCGTGGTGGTTGGGGTTGTCATGGTGGAAACCATTGAGGAGATTCCAGCAAAGGGTGCAATTGCCTTTCCACAACTTCCATTAATGATCTTCAAGAAAGACAGGTGATAGTTGAGCGAAAGTGTTGACTCTTAAAGTTATAGGGTGAAAATGAAATGAAGGCGAACAATAATTTATCCTTTTGAAGTTAAAAATCATTCTATATGGAGTAAATATGTACATTAATAATACTACTATTTTATTTCCAATTTGAAAGAGTCAAGCATAATAAATGATGTGTTAAATAAGACAGATTTGTACAGGTGAAGTGTGTGACTTCTCACCAAAATTTAAGAATAAACACGAGAATGAATGGACAACTCAATTTCCATGCAACCGTATTGTAACCAGCACAATGGAATTGGAATTAACAAATAAGAAGTTAGTAATTTACCATTAAAACGCCTCCCTGGAAGAGAACAAGACCTGAATGAGAGCCTCAACAGCATCTAAATCCTTCTGAAATAAATACCTTGTTTATAATAAGCAGGTGGTTGAAGAATGAGACAAAGCTGGGTATTAGACAGCCATATGTATTCTACATATAAACGTGCAATCCAAATTACTCCAAATAAGATGGAAAAATACATTTATTTGGACTTTTCATTCCATATGAAACCAGAGTTAATAAGGTGTCCAATAATTTCCATATCATAAAATCCCACAACTTTAAGGGAACCAATGTACACACTATCTACAGAAAGAACACAAGTGACATAAAAGTTGTAAAGATGTTTAGATTATCACTTTACTATCCCATACAAGTATCCATGGGTCGTATGAACGATGATTATATTTTGCAAGATGGGTATTTTTGAAGTGAAGTCAAAAAATCCAAAGATAACATAAGACGGCATAGCAATATCAAGAAAACAAGTTTGATGTCCCTACCTACAAGATGATTTGATGGTTCATCAAGCAGGATGATGTGTGGTATTTTTAAAGGTGATCTTTGCAAATGCAGCCCGGCTCTTCTGACCACCTGATACACCTAGGATTGTAAATGGGCGGTTTGTGAGCAGTTATAAGGCTTACCGATGACCATACCCACCAAATTAAACGGTTCGCGGTTCGATTAGAAACTCGTTTATTTTACCTCTACCCATGACCCTACCTGTTTAATTTAATTAAACGGTTATGGGCGGTTAAATGGTTATATGGTTAAAACTTAATGGATATTAAAATCGATATAAGAATTTAGTAAATAGTTAAATGGATAAAAACTTGCCAAACTTGTTAAAAACATAAAAAATCCATAAATTTATAATCACAATCCCAAAAATCCATAATCTGAACATCCACAAATTCATTTAAAACAACATCAAACATCCACACATAATAACAATAGCAATACAAATAATTATATGCATAATAAAATATTATATATATTCATTAGAAGCCTTATTTTAAGAGATAAGACGAAATGAGTATTAAATGAAAATGAATGGTAAAATGGTAATTAGCACGAACAATTTAAGTAATTTGCGAATAACACCCTTTTCTATTTCTAGCAACACAAAACATAATACTTTGAAATTCTTTTAGAACTTTTCAAATTCAACAACAAACTTTTTGGATTGGGGAGAAACAGAAATACTTACCAATAATGAAATAGTAGACAAAAGATTTCATAGTATAACAAATCACCTGGGGAAATTACAAGAACAAAGAGGTTAAAAATATCTTTTTGTTTAGAAGAATGCTAAATTTCAAATATTATGCTTGTTTACTGAATGAATATATTTTTATTATGCCCACCCTTCGTTTGTTTTCTTAATAGGGTCGACTTATTTAATTATCTTATAGCTCTGGTTCTCCAGTAATAGTCTCATGAGGTATCAAATCTCCGGTTACAGCTCCCATAAGCGATTCAACCTCGACGATCATGCCCTTAATTTCCTCGTCAACTCCTGCAACAACTCCCACAACTCCCAAATCGATTCAACCTTGACGACTACTGATCTAGGCATCTACCATACCACGAATAACAATGACCTCGCCGCTTCTCACAACGACATTAAAGACTCTGGCCTTGTCCACATCACCATTCACCAACAACATGAAACCAACGTCGACACATTCGAAAACTCCAGACAACATCCAACACATACGTCCACAACGCCGACAACTCCAACAGCGTCGCTCCACCAGCCATCAATACACCGGCCGCGACATCAACAACTCCGAGCTCGGCAATAGCTGTGGTCACCACAACTTTGCAAACCACTTCGGCAACAACTCCGGCTCCATCAAAACCTTTGTGCCAACTCCGGCAAGTGAAACATCAACGACGGCAATTGCTTCATCTTAAAATAAAACAAAACAAATAAAACAAATTTATGTACACGGGCAGCAATCTCCCTTAAGGAACCGTACCCGTCCGTGTACCAACCACGATTGTCCCACCACTGTCCTCTTAGAAAAGAATTGGTCTCCGGCTGGTTGTCCGATTTGCCAACTTACCCACTCCTTTTAAGGACTCATGCTCGTTTGGCTTCAGATAAACACGTTATTCTGGTCATGTTCTCTTTAAAGGATTGGTCTCCGGTTTGATCATTTACTTGGTTAATAAAAAAGTGGATTTAACTAGAAAATTACAATGAAACTCGAACTAAACAAACATGAGTTCATAATTTGGATATATGAACGAAAGTTATCGAGATACTAATATCTATGATGCGGTCTGAAATAAAATCCATTATAAGACCAAATAAAAAATAACTTCTTCAACGTTTGAATTGGAAGTTGGATAATCATCAGAAAACAAGTAAAATACATGTACATGATTTGAGGTATATAAATTAACCTCATATTTATTCACATACACGTTGATTTGATACCTCATGAAATGCTCACCTACGTCACACGTGCATGTGGTTCTGCCATGTGTGGGAGTTTTGCAAACCTTCCCCATGAAATATTTTGATGGATAACAAGAACACAAGGTATGACTAAAATGGTTGGTTGACTTATGGAGGGAAATTTCTACACTTATCCTTCACATTACAAAAATAACGCATGGATAAGAGAGTTGACATCTAAATAATGGGACAACTCATATGTTGGAAAAATTACAAATCCAACCCTAAATGTGGATAAATTGCAACAATATATAAGTTGTACTAATTTATTTGCAAAATCAATCTCAAAATACAAATAGTCCACCCAAATGGATAAAATTACAAATTCACCACTGAACGTGGATAAATTACAACAATACATAAGTTGTATCATTTGATATGCAAATCGACCTTAAGATAGAAATAGTCCCCTTAACTGGACAAATTTCAAATCTACCACTACATGTGGATGAAATTGCAACAATATATAAGTTGTATAAATTGATTTGCGAATCGATCATAAAATACAAATAGTCCCCTTAAATGGACAAATTACAAATCCAACCCTAAATGTGGATATAAATGCAACAATATATATAAGTTGTACAAATTGATTTGCGAATCGATCTTAAAATACAAAAAGTCCCCTTAAACGGACAAAATTACAAATCCACCCTAAATGTGGATAAATTGCAACAATACATAAGTTGTACCAATTAATTTACCAAGTCAATCCTAAAATACAAAAGTCCATCTAAATGGACAAAATCATAAATGCACCTCTCAGGTTGGATAAATTGCGAAATAAATCTTTAAAGTTGTAAAATTTGTCAACCAAATTTAAAATACGAAAACAAATTTAAAATATAAACATTGACTACTCTAATAGTAAGAAATGATGAACGTCAAGCTTGATCTTGGGTTCCCTATCTCTTATCGTTGGAGTTGTCTGGAATTAAAATACAGACTACCTTAGTCGTAGGTGATGATGTACGCCAAACATGATCTTAGGTTCCCTCTTTCTTACCAAACCAAATAAACAAAAAGAAATACATATAAAATTACCTCCGGGTTACGAGCATCTAAATCAAAAGAATATTTGTCTAAATCAAATCATATACAATTTCTCCTTGTTATGAGGTTAAACTAACTAAAACCCCAAACTAAACATAAACAAAATTTCTCCTAAACAAGAGAATAGACCGTTTACCATGTCTCCGAAAAACGAGACTATATTACACATAATCCCCCCCCCCCCCTTGAGTTATGAGGCTAAACTGACCAAAACATTATGATATATGTACCAAAAGAATAATTATCCAAACAAAACATATACATAATATTCTCCTAAATAAGAGAATAAACTATTTACAACATTCTCCTAAACAAGAGAATAAACTGTTTACAATGTCTCCTAAATACGAGATTATACTATATATACAACACCTCCTTTTTATGAGGACAAACTAACTATTTCGTCAATCTTCATTATTAAGACGAAGTCGATACAAAACAAAACACCATAAAGATACTCATTGTGATGAGGTCAAACTCACTAATATTAGGATGTCTTCACCATAAAGTTGAAACGTCAAAACACATCTAATTCTTCCTTGTGATGAGGTTAACTCACTACTATTAGGTTGTCTTCACGATAAAGTTGAAGCACCAAAACATACAAATATTCTTCTAGTTATGAGATTAAACTTACCATTGGACGATATTCTAATATAGGAATTATTGTTGATAAATCAAATACAAACATGGAATTCCTCCTTGTGATGAGGTTAAAGTCACTAATATTAGATTGTCTTCACAATATAGTTGAAGCGTGAAAACAAATACATAAATTCACCTCCCTGTTATGAGGCTAAACTAACTAAAGTCTGATAGTGTTCAACATAAAGACGAAACCGATACTTAACAAATTATATACATAAATATTCTCCTAGTTATGAGATTAAACTAGCAATTAGATGATATTCGAATATAAGAATCATCGTCAATATAAAAAAACACATACACAATCTCCTCCTAGGTTGCGAGGCTAAACTAACCGTTGGGTGATATTATAACAAAAGCATTATCGTCAATATAACAACATATGTATAATTTTTTCCCATGTTATGAGGTTAAACTGACTAAATCTCGGTGATCATAATGAAGATAATCACTAAACCAAATCTAAGTGAACAAACTAAACTACTATTCATGATGGTCTCCTAAATACATCGTCTAACCACATATGAGATATATAAGTCAAATGATTGTCCTCGTTATGAGATTAAAGCTAACCATGATTTGATAATCTCTCATTATCAGAGATAAACTTGTTGAACGATGAAATATATGCTTCAATCTCTTTGGACAAGAAGCTAAATTACCATAGCAAGATAGTCTCTTTAAATATGAAAAAGAGAAAACCATCAAGCCCCAAAAATTTATAAGCAAATTGTCGCAGGAATATGGTTCTCGAAGTATAAGAATGAATAAGCCGTCAAGCTCCAACTCCAAACGAGACTCTATACAAACATATCATCTCTGACATGAGCTCAAATGCCAAGTATCAAGCTATTTGATATAATAGTAGATTGTTGTTATCTCTTGATATCTTGTGAAATATGTATCACGGCTCATTCTTTTGTGCACGAGATAAATGTGTCAAAGTTCACGTATTCCTAAATCCAATGAAATGGAATATTGAATTTGTCATTTGCATTTTCTTTAATTAACGTTACAAATGGAGTATATTATTCTTAACCTGTTAATTTCTGCTCTTATATATGAAGTCTCGATAGAACTAGTGGGAGATAATTGATACATTTTTATCTAAATCTAGTGGTAACAAAAAGATAATGCCCAAAATCAAAGTCCAAATTACATTTTTCTCTAAATCTAAGTTAACTTCTTATTTTACTTTTTCTATTTCTAACAACACAAGATATAATGTTGTGATATTCTTTTAGAACTTTTCAAATTCAACAACAAAGTTATCAGATTGGGGGAGAAACCGAAATACTTACCGAAAATGAAATAGTAAACAAAAGATTTAAGAGCATGACAAATCACCTAGGAAAATTACAAGAACAAAGAGGTGAAAAATATCTTTTTGTTTGGAAGAATGCTAAATTTCAAATATTATGCTTGTTTACTGAATGAATATACTTTTATTATGCCCACCCTTCATTTCTTTTCTAGATCCGTAGCTGCTTATAGGGTCCACTTATTTAATTATGTTATCTCTTCGTTTAATAGTAAATTAGTTAAAAATCAGAGTTTACTAGAGACAAACAAATCAATAAAAGCCAAGATGATGGTTTACCTAAAAACGACTGTATATGCATGCGCACGGCAGCACAAGTTGACGATAGGTAGGTGTTGGTGGAGAAGCAAAGCGAGTGTTGTATGAGGAGTCTCACATCCATCTATATATGAGCCTCATCTCGTTAATAACACTCACCAAATCCATCACCACAACCTAATTATGTTCTTTGGTGAGTAGAATTAACTAATCCAATCTGACATGTGTAAGTTTTTGGTTGTGTCACTAGTGCATAATAGGAAGTAGACGTCACAATATATAAGTCGGATCCATAAACGACTGATGCCTAATATTATAGACATTGGGTATTACTGTAACCGACGCCTATAGGGTGTATAGACATCGGTTGTTGTATAGCCGACGTCTATAGGTTTGTATAAATGTCGGTTTTTGTACTATAACCGACGTCTATACCTCCTTAATAATTTATCGACCTCAAATAAGAAAATTATTTTTTGTGATTTATTTCGTATAAGAATTTTTGTGGATTTATAGTTTTCTTCATTTTTCGGATGTGTTAAAATTGTTGCGAGGATATTAAGCAATTTTGTACTTCGTAGTTAGTAAGTTGAAGTATTTGGATTGATTTAAAAATAGTTACATCAATGTAGCTACTCATATGTGTTGAAGTTTAGTCCCACATTGGAGAAAGATTTTTGGTTCGTTGGATTGATGTACTCAACCACTCATTACTTTTAAATGGAGTTGGGTACCATACTACAATAGGCAAGTGAGATATATATATTTAATGGTCAAAATATTGGTACTTGGGCTTAAGATGGTTGCAATGTATTTTTTTGGATTATTTAAATGTATAGACGTCTGTTTTATAGGGTAGCCGACGTCTATACGTCGTAAACTTTTTTTATATTATTATTTAAACGTATAGATGTCAATTTTATAGCGTAGCCGACGTCTATAGGTCGTAATATATGTATAGACGTCGGTCACCCTATATAGCCGACGCATATTGTACTTGATGTAGTTTAGTCCCATGTCGGAAAAACAAATTTGTTGGTGTGGTTGATGTACTCCACCACTCCTTTACTGCTGAATGAGATCGAGTTGGGGCACTTGGATATCTTGGGCTTGATATACTTGGTTAATGGTCAAAAGATTGGCACTTGGGGCACTTTGACAACTTGGATCTGATTACTGTACAAGTTGAGTGTCTGCTATAGACTGTAATGTATTTTTTGAGTTTTTTAAATGCATAATAGACGACGATCGTATATAGCCGACGTCTATATATTGTATAGACGTCAGTCGTATATAGCTGACGCCTATATCCTAAGCATAAGAATCGAGGACATATACGATGGTCGTTGGACTCCTAAAATCCATCGTGTATACCCCAGTATATCCGACGTATATGGTCTTTTCTGCACTACAGTGTTGGCCATTGTTTTGGTGGTTCTAAACCTGACGACCACCACTTATATGGGCAACATGACTGTGGCAGGCAAGGCGCTGGTTCACACTGCACCAGCAGGTGCTGCAGCCAATTCGGGTGGTGCGGGACCGGTTCAGCGTACTGTAGTTGCCAGGAGAAATGCGAGTCCTCCTACTGTCGCAGCCGATCGAGCGTCCGCTCTCTCCCACCTCAACGTCACTGCCACCACCGGTGCTGCTCCATAAGCAGCACGAGTTCCTACTCATGCATGCACGCTAGTAAATAAAGGCGGCGATATGTCGAGGTCTAAGTTCGATCTGCTCACGCACGATGTTGAAATGTTTGCATGTGTACTTGGTTGCACATATATTCATATAAAAAGGGAACTACTAAACGTCGCCCCAAAACTACTTAAATCGCCCCTTGAAATTACCAAATTGCCCTTAACAATATATTTAATACCCATATCGTCCCGTGTCTATAAATTAGGCATACGGTCTTGTATATTCATAATTTATTAGTAAAAACACTACGAAAATGTCTGGCGACGGTGATGCATCCGGTGAGGTAAGCCTGGCGCGGGGCAAAATTTGGGTCGAGCGTCTGCATTAGACGCCTCCCCCAAGGTGAGGGCGTCTGCGTAGGACGTCCTCCCCTTGGCCGAGGTGTCTAACGCAGACGCCTACGCAATGGGAGAGGCGTCTTATGTAGACGCTCTCCCCTTGGGTAAGGCGTCTTTAGTAGTCGCCCTTCCCTTGGGCAAGGCGTCCTACGAAGACGCCTCACCCTTGGGGAGGGCGTTTAACTCAGACGCCCCACCCATGCGGTAGGCGGCTAATCCAGACGCCTGGAATTTTTTGATTTTTTTAATTTCGATTTTATTTTTGTAGGTTCCGTTGGAAGATTTCGGTGGTGATGGAGTGGATTACAGTGAGTTATTTCAAACTACACAAATCTTTGCAACAATCGATGAAGCAAGTAAATGGGCCAAACAAGTAGCTATCGGAGCTGCGTTTTTTTTGGTCGTGTCGTCGTACAAAACAAGATCAGATAGTCGGATGGATTGTTATTTGAGATGCGACCGGTGAAATCAAATGGAGTCTCGGGATATGGATACTGCACTTCGAAGAAACACCAAAAGAAAGGGTTGTGGTTGCCGTTTCTTAATAAAAGTGGTGGAGCGACGAGATCGTGATGGATGGGTTGTGGTTTTTAATAGTGGTCACGGACATCACAACCACAGACTGGCAGTTTATCCAGAGGGTCATCGTCAAATTAGTGGTCTAAGTTCTGGGGCGAAGAAGATTGTTCGTGATATGACTGAGGCGCAAGCAAAACCACGGAACATGTTGAAGGCAGTAAAAGAAAAATTCCCGGAGGACAATCCAAATCAAAGGCATATTTATAATTTCAGAGATTACATGGGGACGACAAAATCTCAAGACCGGAATCCCGTCCAGCAGTTTCTCTATCAAGAAGTGCAGTGTGAGTACTTACATTGGATTATGGCGGATCCAGAAACTAATGTCGTCACTCACGCTTTTTTTGGCACATCCGACGTCAGTCCAGTTGTTGCGGACATATCCTTTCGTTATCTGCATGGATTCGACTTACAAGACGAACAAGTATAAGATGCCTTTGTTCGAAATGATTGGGGTCACACCAACAAACATGAATTTCCTTATTGGATATGCGATTTTGATGGATGAATCTTACTCCAGTTACCTGTGGGTGATGGAGAAGTTGCGAGATCTGTTATTGGGGACTGTCAGCCCGACTGCAATAATAACAGACTGGGAGGTAGGCCTTATGCGACCGGTGAGAGAGGTTTTTCCTGACTCTGCTCATTTACTCTGCACATGACACATCAACAAAGACGTATTCAACTACGCATACCACGTATTCGGCAAGAATAAGCAGATGACAGAGACTTTGAGGCGTGGAAGATGGAGGAAAATCATGCTTTCTACTTCAGAAGCCGAGTATGATAGAGCTTTGTATGCTCTGAAAGATTTGTATAGATCGTGGCCGGCTATCACGGAGTATCTGGACACCACGTGGTTGGTGCATAAAGAAAAGTTTGTGCTGAATTGGACGAACAAAGTCCTTCATTTTGGGAACACCACGAATTGTAGGGTCGAAAGTGCTCATTCGGCTCTAAAAGAGTGGATTTCTACATCGACAGCAGCTCTGGACACTCTTTTCGAACGCGTCAACGCGGCTATTGAAATGCAGCTGACGAATATTCGAAACTTTCTTGAAGACTCGAGACGGTGAAATTTGACTAATTTCGGACATCCTCTATATCGTAAAATAAATGGTCGAGTTTCGCATCACTGCTTGCAATTGCTGAGTCAGGAGGTGAAGAGAATGCAACAGTTAGATGATGAAGTTGAATATCATTGTGAGTGCGATTTTCTGATTTCTCATGGGATACCTTGCGCATGTACCATCCGCGGATGTCTTGAATCAGACAACGGAATTTACTTAGAGCAGATTCATCCGTTCTGGAGGACGCTTGTCATTGGGGAAGGAGCCGGGAACCCAGAGTTTGTGTCTCAAGCAGCTCAAGACGTTGAACATTTTCGCAGCCTGGTTGATGAGATTGCAGGAAGTGACCCTACCGTAATTCGATCTGCCTCTCGGATTTTATTCGAGCAGCTACACCCCGAACATTCGAATTTGAGAGAGCCTGCAGAAAAAACAAAGCTACGAGGTCGACCAAGGGGAAAATCGACACGACGGGACCCTAGTGCGTTTAAGTATGCAGAGCGAGGTCGTGGTCGATCTTCAAGTAGTGGGAGTAGAGGTCGTGGTCGTTCTTCCGGTAGTGGAAGCAAAGGTCATGGTCGATCTTCTGGTTCTTCGTCTGTGAGGGGAGGATCAGGTATACCATCCCTATATTTATTGTTATTATAATTTTGTTATTTATTTCAGTAAATATGTATCTTTTGTTATTATATGTAACTGTATTTTTTGTTTATATTGTAGTGACTGGGCGGACTGACGTAGACGACTTCCCATATGTGGATAGAATTCAAGGAATCATTATGTCATTCCTACACCAGTGGAATGATGTACGTCCTGATGGAAACTGTGGATTTCGATGTCGCCGATGTTTTCCACGGTGGTGAAGACAATTGGCAACTTACCCGTCGTTCGATTTCAAATGAGATAGCTGCGAACCCATCTTTTTATGAGCACGTATACTATGACGGTGTGGCGCAGGCTCGTCACCGGATTAATTGGGGCGGGGGACCTTGTGGCGAGAATCACTACATGGAGACGTGGACGGACTTGTTTCCCATTGCAAATTTTTACAAGTGTGCAGTTATGTTCTTCTCTCTCGGAAATGATGGTTCGTTGTACCCATATCTTACAGTTCTACCTTGGGAGAGTCCGCCTACCGTGACGAGACCGTACAGAGAGTTGATTATTGCTCATTTAGGGAGTTACGCTCATTACATTCGTTTGGAATTGACTGAGGGATTCCCCGTACCTCCTATAGCGACTCTGTGGTTTCAATTAAGAGATGAGAGTGTTATTGGATGGGAGCTGGAGTACCAAAATAGGATAGCATATTGACAACAATTATGTAATATGTTTTGATATGTTTGTACAATTATGTAATATGTTTTGATATGTTTGTACATTATATAGTGTTGCTTTATTATGTAATATGTTTTGATATGTTTGCTTTATTTGCATTATATATAATAGTACGACAGGTTAGCAAACACAAATACAAATAATAAGCGTACGACAGATAAACAAACACAAATACAAACAATAAGCGTACGACAGCTTAGCAAACACAAACACAAATACAAATAATAAGCGTACGACAGATAAACAAATATAAATGCAAATACTAAGAGTACGGTACAACAGATCAGCCTACTCATCATCCGAATCATGGTCGGAGATGCCTAACTGAGTATGCCTAAATAAGTAGTTTTCAAAAGAAAAGCAAATTGCTAAAGGAACGACAAACATAACAAGACCACACCGCGTCACATGAATATGTATGTTAACGTGGTGACTTGTTTATTGATTAATATTATTAACTAACAAATACTTTGTTGAACACGAACGAATAATTAATTGTAGTGGTTGTGATAGCTAATACATATATATTGTCCATATGTTGGCAGAGATCGAGTCCATAATTCATCGGTCAAACATGCAAAAGAGTATTCCGGAAGTAGTCTTACGTTACTAAACTCAAAATCGGTCAAACATGCAAAAGAGGTATTCCGGTAGTAGTCTTACATTGTTAAACACAAAATATACATAACACTTTATAATAGAATTAAACGGTTATGACTTACATTAGTGAAATGACGACATTTGAGTAGTACGTCCAACAATCAAAGCGTCACTAACTTTCAACGTGAATTGTTATTGAAATATAATTCATGTGGAAACTGGGGGAAAATAATTCGTATAGAAAGTAGTGACGTCTCTTTCAAGTGAAATATTCCCTACGTAGATTACTTTGACCAACCAGGTCAGAAAAGTGTTAGTGATAACAATATATTACGATCATTATTGAAGGATCAAAATCATATTTTGTCTCCTCTCATCTGTGACTCCTGTCTTAACTTAGAAAGCAACATAATGCTTAAGGAGCAAGTTATTACTATAATAATAATAATAATAATAATAATAATGTCTATGATCCATTTGGTACTCCCTACGACCACGAGCAGTTGTGCAAAAATTGCATTCCTCCTCAAAACACTCGAGGGGTTACATACCCAGACTACAAAATCGACATATATCTGGATATTTGTTGGCGATTGGAATGATGAATTTGTGTGGTAGTTAAGAAGCATGTTAGGGTGAGCTTTTGTCGTTTGGATGTTTTTGAAGTTATATCCTAGAAGTTCCACGGCCATGAATTTGTATCTTTTGCTTGCATGTCACTCTAAAACAATATAATTCTGAATATGTTATCGTCTTACGGTTGTTTCTAACTATCACTCCAAAAGTATTGTGTTCATGGACGTCGTTACTTTTTTGGATTTGTCGTTCTGTTAAGATTTTCCATTAATGGTGTTAAATATATCAATATTTAAATGTAAAATTTGTAATTTGTAATTTTTCCCTAACTCTAATAACTTGTTAGTGAGAACAATTAAGTAATGCAATTCAATATGGGTAAGTTTATTGTTTCTTTGGTGGTGCATAACCTCACAGCCACCAACCACCACCATGCATGGTGCAGCAGTATGATCGGAATACACTAAATTTTTACAATAATGTTTTGCAATATATATCGTTATGGATTTCAGGTTGTTTTTACAATATTGTTGTGAGTTCTTGGGAGTGCAAACTCAGGTTTGTCGAACAATGGCCAAAAACACTGCTCGAAAATTTGCTCAAAGCATACATAATTAAGACTTTCCCAGCTTTTTACTAGTAATTAATGAACCAGCCCATTGTAGTTTTGCATCAATTTTCATCAAACATGTATAGGTTTGAAATTTCACCAAAGTTTCATCTTTGTGAATTGTGATTGGAAAAGAGGATTATAAATTTGAGATTTGCTTATTGTTTATTAGACTATGTTGCGGTATTTGAACATATCAGATGATATTTTGAACAACTTAAAGATATATATTACCTAATTCTACATTTGAAAATGTCAATTACTTCTGATTATCTATATTTGGAAAATTTGATTCCAAATTAAGTTACAATTAACAACTGAAAATGACGGTTATAAGATGTTGTTTATTTACTTTATTCGAAAGCAAAAATTATTTAAGACATCATAATTCGAGATGTATTGTAAGTTATATATTTTTAAGATCCTGCCACAAATTCTTGTAACGCCTCGTCAATAAACAAGAAAAATATATCCATCTGACCAGTAGTCAATTATGTTTAGAGCAATTTCTTTATGGCTACTAGTCTTGTGGGTTCTCAGAATAAAGTAATTAATGGACAACATCACAATTTATTTATGACGTGGGCGGGACACAACAAACAAGAAGCGCACAGAGATTTCAGCACGACGGGAAGATCGAAGTACACATATTTTAATGGCCCTTATTTACTAGCATGCATAAGTCCGTAACATGTTTGTGGCGCTTAGGGTGAAGCGTCGGTGGTGGTGGTGGCGGTGCGGTTGGAGTGGACGAAAGCAGATGCTCCGCTGCCGCAAAAGAAGGTATTGCATTGAGACTGGCAACCATCACAGCAGTATGGACGACTGTTACCGCACCACCCCCAGAAGCTGCAGCAGCCACCGACACACGTCTGACCAGGAGCCTGCCTTCCACATCTCTGCGCCATGGTAGTGCTACCGAGGCTAAGCATAATCAATGCAACAACAAACGTAATCATAAACTTAGCCATAGCTTCAGTTATTGTGATTTGAGTTTCAAGATGGATAGATGGATGGACGTTATATAGACAATCAGATATCTCTATCTATCCACAAACATATCAGCATCACCTTCTTGATTACTTGTCAGCCGCCGTCCACTTGGACTCGGACGTCGAAGATATCCTTACATGTATCTTCCCAGCATGGAGCCCATGAATATTGAATTTTCTTACCTTTTGGTTTGTTAATTAGCTAGCTCTTTGTGAGATTTTTTCTTTAGTATTTACGTGCCTGGATTTGACACCAAACAACATTCGGTAATTCGACGTGCTATTATTGGCCTCTATTATCATGTTTTTTTGGTTAACACAAACTACAATGAGTTGGTTCATTGCTTGAGTAAAATGCTGGGAAAGGCTTAATTATGTATGGTTTGAGCAGATTTTCGAGCAATTTTTTTGCCATTGTTCGACAACACCTCATTTTGCACTCCCAAGAACACACAACAATATTGTAAAAACAACTTGAAATCTGTAACGATATATATTGCAAAACATTATGGTAAAAATTTAGTGTATCCCGATCGTACTGCTGCGCCATGCGTGGTGGTGGTGGCTGTGAGGTTAAGCACCACCAAAGCAACAAGAAACTTACCCATGTTGAATTGTACTAGTTAATTCGTCTCACTAACAAGTAACAAGCTTAGGTTGTTGTAATGCCCATGCATGTTGAAGTTTCTTTGCCTCCTCCACCAAGTGGACATGTTAGCTATTTGGATTACTGTTATATATGGAGATATTTCTTTACTGGTTTGTGCGGTCCTTGTGTTGTGAAGATGCCCCTAACTCTCCAATTGATGAAGATTTTTCTCCACTGACATTTAAATCTTAAATCCACATCACGCACGTCAATCAAGACTATCCATGCTAATCGAATGTTCGTTCTTAAACATTAGCTATCAATCGCTAGCTGTTGGAAGGAGGATAATGGCAGGTGAATGATCGAGGAGTAAGAAATTTGAGTAGAGTGTCTAAATGTATTTCGAATAAGGGTGCATTTGGATTGGGGGTAATAGGCCGGAGAGGAAATTTAAGGGAATAATCATTCCCCAGTTCGATAGCGTTTGGATTGGGAGGAATAATTAGGCAAGGGAAATTGTTACTCACGTACGTAAGTTATCCATTACCTTCCTCGTAGAGTAATAATTAGGGAGTCATGTGTTTTCACTTGATCTTAATGTTCTCTCACTTTTTATCAACTGCGGATTCATATAGGGCAAATTATTGTCTTAACGCAATTCGTCCAACGATGTAATCTCCTTAGACCATAATCAACAAGTCTCACACTTAATTATCATTTCTATCAATTTAAAGGTCACAATTTATTTCAGTCCAATTATAAAATTATCATTCTGATCCGTTTTTCCCCAAAATTTAACATGGCGAGAGTAGTGTTTATGTATGGGTTCTTCACTACAATGATCTAATCGGAACCTTCTAGTAGGGCTGAGCATGGACCGGTCCGCTTTTTGTTTTGTTTTTTAAAAATTTTAAGTCAAAAATCAGGTTCTGGACCAAACCGAATCCAACCCGTCCGGTCCAATCTCCGGTCTGGTCCGAACCTCGGAAAAAAAATCAGATTCGGTACGGTCCGGACCAGATGCACAACCCTCCCTTCTAGAGTTGCACATCTGACATTTAAAACGTTGCATATTTTCCCTGTCTTTTCAAATGTAATAAGTTCATCTCTTTCTGTTTGCTTCATTTAGTTCGTCTGGGAATTCCGTAGCTAGTGGAGAGTCATCTGGAATAGGGTGATTGAGTTGCCAAAAAGTCTGTCAATGCGTGCCTTTTAGAGCACAAATAACAGCGCCCGGGCTACCCGGGCGCCCTGCACTCTCTCTCTCTGCCACGTCAGTTCACCCAACTCACCCAAAAAAAAACCTTATTCATGCCCAGGCTACCCCCACCCACCCTACACTCTCTTTCATCCACATCATTTCTTAATTACATTTATAATTTTCACACAACATTTAACAAATTACATTTATATAATTCTAATTCTAATAACATTACAATTCAATTTTAACTCGAAATATTGTTAATAATTACTGCTAAATCACGAAATTAAATAGTGCACATGTGTTTGCTCAGTTGAAGCGTGATTAAAGTGCACACGTGTTTACTCAGTGGAAGCGTGATTAAAGTGCACGCGTGATTGAAAACAGTGTACGCGTGTTTGCTCAGTGGAAGCGTGATTAAAGTGCACGCGTGATATTAGACCATACTATTATTACCCCACATTAATAACAAATACCCAATCCATTAATAACAAAACATCCATTAAATAATTAGAATCAAAAACATATCGACGAAGGGGGGGGGGGGGGACACGTGCCCCCCACACGAGGGCGCCCCGGGTGTCTGCCCCGGGTGGGCGTCCCGTTAAGGCCATCCTCAACCACGTATAAAAGAAGCAGGCGCCCGGACACATCAGCAATAAAATCATTAAAAAAATTGGGAAGCCTTCGCCCGGGAGAAATTTCGGGCGCCCATCCGCCCGAATTTCCGCCCGGGCGGATGTGCTGGGTGGTGAGTGGGTGGCACGTGTCCCCCCACCATTGGTCACTTTCTTTTTTTATTTTTTATTTTTGTGTTTAGAAAATGTTTTAAAAATCATTTAAAATCGTTTTTTCAAATATATTTTTATGAAAATAAGTTTTTTATTTGTTTATATTTTCTAGAATTTTTTGATAATTGTTCGTGTTTTGCCTAGAATTGATCCCGAAATGACGGGCATGGGAGAGAATGTATGACGCTTGAGTTGTTTCTGGATGTGGTTAAGAAAAATTTAGGGGGCTTGGTTTGAGCTGATGTGGCGGAAAGAGAAGCTGACATGGCTGAGAGAGAAACCAGTGCGCCCGAAAACTACCTGGGTGTCGTTAATGGTGCTCTAACGGGGGTGCACTCGGGCGCCCGACCAGGGCGCCCGGGCATGGAACCCCGGTTAAGGGTGCCCTTATAGCCTTCCGAGGGACGTGCACCATATCAACATGGTTTGGCACTTCCCAACACGCTCCGTCCAGACAATGATGGCATGGTCTGTTCATTATGTCTTCCGTAAAATCCCCGGACACCACCGGGCCGCCGCAAGCGGTCCGGAGATCGGACACCGCCTCTCTAACACAGTCGTTACACTGGTCGGTCTTCTTGTCCCCCACGCATTGGGCCAACCTGTCCACGTTCCCGGCCCTTGCCACCCGGTACGGGCCTTGCCCTCCTGCCTCCAGCCGTCCGAGAACCGACTCCGTCGAGGTTGCCAAACCGGTGTCGCCGGTGTTGGTACTGCATTTCTTGTATAGGAGTGTCGTGTCCGGCTCGCCGAGGAAGCTCCCGTTGCTGTACCGGATCACACAACCTACGTTCCAAAATACAATCAAACATATATAGGCGATGGATACATTGAGTTTTTTCTAAAACCAATTGTAACAAAATGATCAAGAATTAATCTTCGACACGTACGTTTAATGTTACTTTTGCTTTGATAGGATATCAAATGGTATCTTTTGAGGAGCTCAGTATGTGATTTACAACTGGGGATTTAAGTATTACTGGTTGAACTATTCGTAACTAGGGTAAGTGGGTTTGCATAGGCTAAAAGAAAGGAAATGATAGCATATATTAACACTAAATTATAATTTTAGTTGTTATTTTTTGTATTTATTGTATTTTCAAATATTCATGTACCATTATATATGCTTTGTCATACTTTTAAATATAATTATGACAAAGCAAATCCTGACGATGGATGTTTGTTTTTCATTTCTACTTGCTTATAAAACATCAATTAGTTTCTTATAACCTTTAGTTAACTTAATCGTTTGGTTTGTGCTATTCAGTATATGATGTTATGCTAAGAGATATCAGAATGTTTTAGTTAGTGAAAAATTGAAGTGTTCGGGATATTTGATCTGGTTTTAAGTTTGTGATGCACCTACTATATGCAGCCAAGTATTCAATGGTCAACTATATTCAGCCAAGACTATCCTGAATACTCTCTTGCATGTGGGACCGATGAATTTTGAACTCTGTGTACACATGGACAATGTACATGTCATCACCTGCCATTATCCTCCTTCCGACAGTGATTGATAGCTAATGTTTAACAACGAACACTTGATTAGCATGGATAGTCTTCATTCACGTGCATGACGTTGATTTTAGATTGGAAAGGCACTGGGAAAAAATCTTCAACGTGGGCTAAACTTGTTACTTGTGTTAAAATAATGGTTCGTCCGACTTGAATGGATCAAATTAGATCTCATTACCTCAAACCATATAACCTGATAAAGAAATCAACTCAGTCAAATCTTATCTAAAATCTAAATATGACATCAAAGACTTAGGGTTCATGAAGTATTTCCTAGGCATTGAAATTGCATACTCAAAGAATGGACTATTTTTATCTCAACAAAAATATGTACTTGATTTGCTTCGTGAAATAGGAAAGTTAGGAGTCAAACCCGCTGACACACTTATTGAAACCAACCAAAAAACTAACCCTACGGATGGAGAACCACTAGAAGATATAAGCAATTTCAACGAGTTGTAGGAAAACTCATTTACCTAACAGTCACAAAACCCGATATCACATATGTTGTTACTATTGTTATTCAATTCATGCATGCTCCTCACACTCATCATATTGACATAGTTGATAGAATCCTTAGATATTTTAAAAAATCTCTAGGTCAGGGAAGGTGGATGAAATCAAACAATTCTAACTCTATAGTTGGCTACTCCGATGCAACTTGGGATAGTAGCTTCGACCGGAAATCCACTACTGGTTTTTGCACCTTCGTGGGAGGAAACCTCATCACTTGGAGGAGCAAGAAACAAAACATAGTAGCTAGATCAAGCGCTGAAGCAGAATATCGTGCAATGACATCCACTACTAGTGAGCTTATATGGCTGAAACAACTATTGAATGAAATGAAGATACCGTGCTGAGAGTCAATGCAAATGTTTTGTGACAATCATGTTACTCGTCATATAGCAATGAGCCCAGTTTTTCAGGAACGAACAAACACATTGAAGTTGACTGTCACTTCATTCGAGAGAAGTTACACCGAAGAAATTGAAGTTCCTTATGTCCAAAGCAAATATCAGTCAGCAGACATATTCACCAAATCTCTGAACAAGATGCACTTCCAAACCATTCTCAACAAGTTAGGATCCTTCAATCTCTTTCGGAATCCATTTGAGGGTTAAAATAATAGTTCACCCGACTTGATTGGATCAGATTAGATCTCATCACCTCCATATCAAATAAGAAAAATCACTCATTAACTTAGAAGGCAATACTACAACGACTACATGCAAATACAAAGGCCACAATGGCTATACACAAAGATGACAACCATGATATCCAAAGCATCAATTATTTCCCTCTTGTCTCTTGTACACTATATATGTACTCACAAAATTGTAATCAAATAACATAATCAAACAAACACACATTCGTCGTCCTCATGAGTCTTCAATTCTAATAACTTGTAAGTGAGAAGAATTAAGTAGTGCAATTCAATATGGGTAAGTTTATTGTTTCTTTGGTGGTTCTTAACCTCACAGTCACCACCACCATGCATGGTGCAGCAGTACGATCAGAATACACTAAATTATTACCATAATTGTTTTGACAATATTGTTGTGTGTTCTTGGGAGTGCAAACTCAAGTTTGTCGAACAATGGCAAAAGAATTGCTCGAAAATTGCTCAAAGCATACATAATTAAGCCTTTCCCAGCTTTTTACTAGTAATTAATGAACCAACAACCCAATGTAGTTTGTGTTAACCAAAAAAATTATAATACTGACCAATAATAGCATGACGAATAACCGTATGTTCTTTGGTGTCAAATCTTGGCACGTAAATGCTAAAGAAAAGTTTTCACGATTCACAGAAGAGCTCCAAAAGGTAAGAAAATGCAATATTAATGGGCTGCACGCTGGGAAGATACATGTAAGGATATCTTCAACGTCCGAGTCCGAGACCAAGTGGATGGCGGCGGACAAGTAGTCAAGAAGGTGATGTTGCTATGTTTGTGGATAGATAGAGATATCTGATTGTCTATATAACGTCCATCCATCTATCCATCTTGAAACTCAAATCACAAAAACTAAATCTATGGCTAAGTTTATGATTACGATTGTGGTTGCAATACCTTCTTTTGCGGCAGCGGAACATCTGCTTTCGTCCACTCCAACCGCACCGCCGCCACCACCACCGATGCTTCACCCTAAGTGCCTCAAACATGTACGGACTTATGCATGCTAGTAAATAAGGGCCCCTAAAATATGTGTACTTCGATCTTCCCGTGGTGCTGAAATCTCTGTGTGCTTCTTGTTTGTTGTGTCCCGCCCACGTCATAAATAAATTGTGATGTCATAAATAAATTGTGATGTTGTCCACGAATTACTTTATTCTGAGGACTCACAAGACTATTAGCCATAAATAAATTGCTCTAAACAGAATAGACTACTGGTCATATGGATAATTTTTCTTGTTTATTGACGAGGCCTTACAAGAATTTGTGGCAGGATCTTAAAAATATATAGCTTATAATACATTTCGAATTATAATTTCTTAAATATTTTTTGCTTTCGAATAAAGTAAATAAACAACATATTATAACCGTCATTTTCAGTTGTTAATTGTAACTTCAATTTGGAATCGAATTTTCCAAATATAGATAATCAGAAGTAATTGACATTTTCAAATGTAGAATTAGGTAATATATATCTTTAAGTTGTTCAAAAATTCATCTGATATGTTCACATACCACAACATAGGCTAATAAACAATAAGCAAATAAATTGTGATGTTGTCCATTTAAATATATTCTGAGAACTCACGAGACTACTTAAAGATATATAACTTATAATACATCTCGAATTATAACATCCGATTTTTTTTGGTTTCAAATAAAGTAATTAAACAACATATTATAACCATCCTTTTCAGTTGTTAATTGTAACTTGGGAACCGAATTTTCCAAATATAGATAATCAGAAAAATTGACATTTCGAAATGTTCAATCAGGTTTTTTTTAAGTTATTGAATTTTTTTTCTAATATGTTCAGATAACAACATAGGCTAATAAACAATAAGCAAATCTCCAATTTATAATCCTCTTTTCCAATTACAAATACGAAACTTTGGTGAAACCTAGACATGTTTGCATGTTTGATGAAAATTGATAAAAAGCTAACATAGTTGTACAAGTACTTAGTAAGACGAAAATACATGTTTTTGATGGAAGATACCTTGTTTATAATAAGCAGGTGGTTGAAGAATGAGACAAAGCTGGGTATTAGACAGCCATATGTATTCTACATATAAACGTGCAATCCAAATTACTCCAAATAAGATGGAAAAATACATTTATTTGGACTTTTCATTCCATATGAAACCAGAGTTAATAAGGTGTCCAATAATTTCCATATCATAAAATCCCACAACTTTAAGGGAACCAATGTACACACTATCTACAGAAAGAACACAAGTGACATAAAAGTTGTAAAGATGTTTAGATTATCACTTTACTATCCCATACAAGTATCCATGGGTCGTATGAACGATGATTATATTTTGCAAGATGGGTATTTTTGAAGTGAAGTCAAAAAATCCAAAGATAACATAAGACGGCATAGCAATATCAAGAAAACAAGTTTGATGTCCCTACCTACAAGATGATTTGATGGTTCATCAAGCAGGATGATGTGTGGTATTTTTAAAGGTGATCTTTGCAAATGCAGCCCTGCTCTTCTGACCACCTGATACACCTAGGATTGTAAATGGGCGGTTTGTGTGCAGTTATAAGGCTTACCGATGACCATACCCACCTAATTAAACGGTTCGCGGTTCGATTAGAAACTCGTTTATTTTACCTTTACCCATGACCCTACCCGTTTAATTTAATTAAACGGTTATGGGCGGTTAAATGGTTATATGGTTAAAACTTAATGGATATTAAAATCGATATAAGAATTTGGTAAATGGTTAAATGGATAAAAACTTGCCAAACTTATTAAAAACATAAAAAATCCATAAATTTATAATTACAATCCCAAAAATCCATAATCTGAACATCCACAAATTCATTTAAAACAACATCAAACATCCACACATAATAACAATAGCAATACAAATAATTATATGCATAATAAAATATTATATATTCATTAGAAGCCTTATTTTAAGAGATACGACGAAATGAGCATTAAATGAAAATGAATGGTAAAATGGTAATTAGCACGAACAATTTAAGTAATTTGCGGACGACGAATAACACCCTTTTCTATTTCTAGCAACACAAAACATAATACTTTGATATTCTTTTAGAAATTTTCAAATTCAACAACAAACGTTTTGGATTGGGGAGAAACAGAAATACTTACCAATAATGAAATAGTAGACAAAAGATTTCATAGTATAACAAATCACCTGGGGAAATTACAAGAACAAAGAGGTGAAAAATATCTTTTTGTTTAGAAGAATGCTAAATTTCAAATATTATGCTTGTTTACTGAATGAATATATTTTTATTATGCCCACCCTTCGTTTGTTTTCTTAATAGGGTCGACTTATTTAATTATCTTATAGCTCTGGTTCTCCAGTAATAGTCTGATGAGGTATCAAATCTCCGGTTACAGCTCCCATAAGCGATTCAACCTCGACGATCATGCCCTTAATTTCCTCGTCAACTCCTGCAACAACCCCACAACTCCCAAATCGATTCAACCTTGACGACTACTGATCTAGGCATCTCCCATACCACGAATAGCAATGACCTCGCCGCTTCTCACAACGACATTAAAGACTCTGGCCTTGTCCACATCACCATTCACCAACAACATGAAACCAACGTCGACACATTCGAAAACTCCAGACAACATCCAACACATACGTCCACAACGCCGGCAACTCCAACAGCGTCGCTCCACCAGCCATCAATAGACCGGCCGCGACATCAACAACTCCGAGCTCGGCAATAGCTGTGGTCACCACAACTTTGCAGCCCACTTCGGCAACAACTCCGGCTCCATCAAAACCTTTGTGCCAACTCCGGCAAGTGAAACATCAACGACGGCAATTGCTTCATCTTAAAATAAAACAAAACAAATAAAACAAATTTATGTACACGGGCAGCAATCTCCCTTAAGGAACCGTACCCGTCCGTGTACCAACCACGATTGTCCCACCACTGTCCTCTTAGAAAAGAATTGGTCTCTGGCTGGTTGTCCGATTTGCCAACTTACCAACTCCTTTTAAGGACTCATGCTCGTTTGGCTTCAGATAAACACGTTATTCTGGTCATGTTCTCTTTAAAGGATTGGCCTCCGGTTTGATCATTTACTTGGTTAATAAAAAAGTGGATTTAACTAGAAAATTACAATGAAACTCGAACTAAACAAACATGAGTTCATAATTTGGAGAATTAAAACATATGTGGATTTAAAAATTGTATATGAACGAAAGTTATCGAGATACTAATATCTATGATGCGGTCTGAAATAAAATCCATTATAAGACCAAATAAAAAATAACTTCTTCAACGTTTGAATTGGAAGTTGGATAATCATCAGAAAACAAGTAAAATACATGTACATGATTTGAGGTATATAAATTAACCTCATATTTATTCACATACACGTTGATTTGATACCTCATGAAAGGATCGTTATACACGGACGCGGGCGTCCGTGACGTGCCCTACGTGGCACCCAAAAAGTTGTCGAGTCAGCGTCTAGTCGGATTGCCATGTCACCCTTTCGAAACACGCCTTAAATTGTGTTTTAAATTTTTTTTGACGGTTTTCGAAAAACGACGGTTGCTTTCCTGATAAGACAGCGGCAGACACCCCACGAACGACGGTTCCGATACCGAGGTAGATACCAAATATCCAGACCGAAAAAGGGAGAGTCCCGCTTTCTTTCTCGTTGGATTACCTGTGAACGGAGGAAGCGTACCTGTGAACCTATTCCGGCTTTCTTTCTTCCCCTCTAAGCCATAATGGATTCTTCGACTCCTGCCGTCGATAGCGAACCTGTCCCAGAACCGGTGGGTCTATATTTTTTTTCTTCCCTTGGTCGTTCTTTTTTTGATGAACTTTCGTTTTTTCAATTTTTTGTTTTAGGGAACCACCTACTACTTCCGGGAATCCCAATGCTCCTGGACGGCCATCCGAAAGCAGTTTGACAGGATGAAGAAGGTTGAGAAGGAGGTTTTCCGGAGCACCCCTTTCGGTCACTTCCTAAACCTTCCTAACATTACTACGGACAACGAAATAGTCGGTTGGTTCGTCGAACACTACGATGCGGAGGAGGTGGGGCTGAGAATAGGATCAGGGGTAGTTCCCTTTACACCGGAAGACGTTGCCCTAATTTTGGGCTTACGTATGCATGGGAAGGCCGTGGTGATGGAACCATTGGGTGTACAGAGGCGAGAAGGGGTGAACCTTGACAACACACGACTTATAGGTCATCTGCTGGCAAGCAGTGCCATGGGCGACACGGAGGAGTACGTTCGTCTCCTGATTTCTTTCATCTTCAACCATTTTTTGTTCTATGATGGAACACTTCGACCGAGGCAATGGTTCATGCACCATTTGAGGAACATCAGACGCATAAACAGATACGCATGGGCAAGTACAGTTCACGAAGCCCTGGTTGGGGGCCTGGAGAAAGCCAGCTTAGAACTGCAGGAGAGAAGAAAGGCAGGGAACTTCATTATGAGGCAGGGGAACGTCGACGGTTGTGTGGCAATACTACAAGTAAGTGTTATTTGGTTTTTTTTGTCTGTTCGGATTAAGTGTTGTGTCTGTTCGGATTAAGTTGTGTGTCTGTTCAGATTAAGTTGTTTGTCTATTCGGAATAAGTTGTATGTCTATTCGGATTAAGTGTTGTGTCTGTTCGGAATATGTTGTGTGTCTGTTCGGATTAAGTTAGGTGTCTGTTCGGATTAAGTTGTGTCTGTTCGGATTAAGTTAGGTGTCTGTTCGGATTAAGTTGTGTGTCTGTTCGGAATAAGTTGTGGGTCTGTTCGGAATAAGTTGTCTGTCTGTTCGGATTAAGTGTTGTGTCTGTTCGGAATAAGTTGTCTGTCTGTTCGGATTAAGTGTTGCGTCTGTTCGGAATATGTTGTGTGTCTGTTCGGATTAAGTTAGGTGTCTGTTCGGAATAAGTGGTGTCTGTTCGGATTAAGTGTTGTGTCTGTTCGGATTAAGTTGTGTCTGTTCGGATTAAGTTAGGTGTCTGTTCGGATTAAGTTGTGTGTCTGTTCGGAATAACTTGTGGGTCTGTTAGGAATAAGTTGTCTGTCTGTTCGGATTAAGTGTTGTGTCTGTTCGGATTAAGTGATGTGTCTGTTCGGAATATGTTGTGGGTCTGTTCGGATTAAGTGTTGTGTCTGTTCGGATTAAGTTGTGTCTGTTCGGATTAAGTTAGGTGTCTGTTCGGATTAAGTTAGGTGTCTGTTCGGATTAAGTTGTGTTTATTAAGAATATGAACGTATGTCTGTTGAGTCGTTCTAAACAGTTGATTTTTTCCATTTGAAGGTGTGGCTTTGTGAGAAATTCAAATTGGGGGAGCCCAGAACTGGAGTTTTTCCACGAATGAGAAGTTGGACGGAAATGTTTGGGAAACGATTAACCCTGAGGAAATGGGAGGAACGTGGAATTACCATACCTAAGATTTACAACGACGAGTTCGACCTGATGGGGGCTCCATCAATGAGTGAAAGGGAGCTGGAACTTATTAGTTCTGTTCGAACTCCTGTTCGAAAGGGCTCAGCTTCAACTAGCAGTTTGCCAAGGCTACAACTGACTGACTGCAACATTCCATGTGACCCACTGCTCCAAGAGTTGGGGCTGAGTGAGGTGAAGACGAACTGGCTTAGGGTCGAAGCTACCCTAAAGAAGGCGACAGAAGAGGTTAATGACATGAAGGAAGAACTGAGGATGACCAAGGAAGAGTGTGGGAGGCTGAGGGAAGAAATTATATATCTTCGAGGGACAGGGACCGGTGAAAATACTGGTGGGGAGAAAGACGAGAGCGAGGAGGAGGAAGAAGAAGAGAGGAAGAGGGAGGAGGAGAGAAAGAGAGTGGAGAAGGAGGAAGAGAAAAAGAGGGAGGAGGAGAGGAAGAAGGAGGAGGAGAGAAGGAGAGTGGAGAAGGAGGAAGAGAAAAAGAGGAAGGAGGAGAAGAAGAGGGAGGAGGAGAGAAAGAGAGAGGAGAAGGAGGAAAAGGAAAAGAGAGAGGAGGAGAAGAAAAGGGAGGAGGAGAGGAGGAGAGTGGAGAAGGAGGAAGAGAAAAAGAGGGAGGAGGAGAAGAAGAGGGAGGAGGAGAGAAAGTGAGAGGAGAAGGAGGAAAAGGAAAAGAGGGAGGAGAAGAAAAGGGAGGAGGAGAGGAAGAGAGAGGAGGAGGAAGAGAAGAAGAGGGAGGAGGATAGGAAGAAGGAAGAAGAGAGAAAGAGAGTGGAGAAGGAGGAAAAGGAAAAGAGGGAAGAAGAGAGCAAGGCACGGAAACCAAACTGGGGCGTGAAAAGACAACGCTCGACGGCCATCGTGGAGCAACAGTTGAAGGAAGATGAACATTGGGGCAAGAAGAAGAAGGTGGAAGAAGAGCAAAAGAGAAAAGAGAGAGAGGCTCAAAGGAGCCTAAAGAAAAAAGGGAAAAAAATAGAGGATAATTATAGGTTGGCTGTCCACTTAGGAGGGACAAGGCCTGATGTTGACATGGCTGCAATGGGAAGTTTGTCAGCTGATGAGGTCAACATGATATTGAACGTGACGGCAGCCAACAAGGACAATAGAGAGGTCATCTGGAGAGGCGATATGTGCAGCTTAACACGCACCGACCTGAAGGAACTTATAACGCCTGGGATGGATATTACCGACCAAACTATCGACGCTATGCTTTCGGTTCTCGAAGAAAGACGCCCAACCCAAAAAGTTTTATACATATATACATTCGAGTCCGGGCGAATTTTGGGTGGCCAAGGCAGAGAAATTGAAGATTTTATCCTCCCTAAAATTGAAGGTGTGTCTCCAACAGAGTCCGTAATCGCACAACCATGCTGGTCTGCAGGTCATTGGACTCTGGTGGTTGTCCACGGCCCGTCCAAGGAGATTTTGGCGTTCAACAGTATCTCTAGGGAGCTAGAGAAAGGTGAAGATCCAGAGCAGACCATAGGCGTACATGAGTGCGCAGCAGCGGATGCGGCTGAATACTGGAGGGATCTACTAAAGGTCGACTGGCCCTTGAGAATCCTCAGGAAAAATAGCCAACGACAACCACCGGGGAGCAACGATTGCGGGGCCTATGTTATATACTGGATAAGGTGCCTAACGCTAAAACTTGACCCGACGAAGGAGAAGGACCACAATAACATCCACTGTATCAGGGGTGAATTGGCGGTCATGTTAATTAGGGACCGGCGATCGTGTGTGCAGATCTGAAGTCCATATTTTTTAGTGTTTATTTGTTTACATGTACAAATTACAAACTCTTTTTTGTGTTTATTTTTTAAATGATGTACAAATTACAAACTCTTCCCAGACAACTTATTCCGAACAGACACTCAACTTATTCCGAACAGACACACAACTTATTCCGAACAGACCCACAACTTATTCCGAACAGACACAACTTAATCCGAACATACACCTAACTTAATCCGAACAGAAACACAACATATTCCGAACAGACACACAACTTAAACCGAACAGACACACAACGTATTCCGAACAGACACACAACGTATTCCGAACATACACACAACATATTCCGAATAGAAACACAACATATTCCGAACAGACACACAACTTAAACCGAACAGACACACAACCTATTCCGAACAGACACACAACGTATTCCGAACAGACACACAACATATTCCGAACACACAGACAACTTAAACCGAACAGACACACAACCTATTCCGAACAGACACACAAAATATTCTGAACATACACTCAACGTATTCCGAACAGACAGACAACTTAATCCGAGCAGACACACAACATATTCCGAACACACAGACAACATATTCCTAATAGACACAGAACTTATTCCGAACAGACACTCAACGTATTCCGAACAGACACACAACTTAAACCGAACATACACACATCATATTCCGAACAGACCCACAACTTATTCCGAACAGACACAGAACTTATTCCGAACAGACACTCAACGTATTCCGAACAGACACACAACTTATTCCGAACAGACACTCAACTTATTCCGAACAGACACACAACTTAAACCGAACATACACACATCATATTCCGAACAGACCCACAACATATTCCGAACTAACCCACAACATATTACGAACAGACAAACAACATATTCCGAACAGACACAACATATTCCGAACAGACACACATCATATTCCGAACAGACCCACAACATATTCCGAACAAGGACACAGTTTTATACGAACTGAACGTGTATTCTTAACATAATCCAAACCAAATCAATCCAATGAAAACAAAGTTTGGTTAAATCATCCAACCAACCCAACTCAATCCAAACCAAATCAATCCAATGAAGTTGTTTATCAAATATCAACACATATAACACACACATAACGTCAAGAGTGTACATCCACATCAAGACCATACAACTCATGCCGTTACACATCATCAATCCATAATTTTGATTTCTTTTTTTCTACTTTGGAAACCATTTGCTACACACCAACAAATTGAATCATTAAATAACTTGGAAAATAAAAGGAATTCTAAATGTTGATATTTGCAACAATACACTTAAATTATCACATTAACCAATAATGATTATCACATTAACCAATATTTGCATCAATACGTTATTATTGTGAACAAATCCTAATTTGGCGTTGGATTCTTGGTCTAAACTAATCCTAAATTAAGGATCTAAAATTGAGCACGAACCAGAGGAGGGAAAAGTTGTGATGCCGGAGGAGGTCTTTGTGGTTCCCGAAGACGTCGTGGAGGACACGGCTGTAAACGACACGAGGAAGCTACATGCGGAGGAGGCTAAGTTAGAAAGAATATGTGGAGAAAGACGAACTTAAAACAACCAAAAACGAACTTAAAACCTACATGTGGAGAGAGACGGAGGAAGACGGAGGAAGAAAGAGAAGAGGGCCGGAGAAGTGGAGGAGAGCTTGGGAGCTCGCTGCGGTGCCGGAGACGGTGCGGATCGGTCGGAGGATGGTCGTGGAGGAGAGTTTGGTCGCGGGACGGCTAGGGTTTGGGTGGGTTTCGACTGAAATGAATGAAAGAAAACGCGTCTGTCCGATTTCTTTAAGACCTATATACGTCGGATGTTCCATAACACTGGCGTCTATACCTCGACGTCTATATGGTTGGAGTATAGACGTCGGTCTTACATTAAGTCCGACGTCTATAGGCCGACGTCTATACCCTATAGACGTCGGATTCACAAAGTACACAAACCACCGACGTCTATAGGTCGACGTCTATAGGGTATAGACGTCGGCTAAACGTGTTATTACAAAACCCGACGTCTATAGTGTCACATAGACGTCGTCTTCCATTACAACCGACGTCTATTCTGTCCTCTCCACACTAGACGTCGGTGGTTGTAACGGCCGACGTCTATTGGGCGACGAGTAAAGCCAATTCTGCACTAGTGATACACTCAACGTATTCCAAACATACAGACAACTTATTCCAAACATACAGACAACATATTCCGAAAAGACACAGAACGTATTCCGAACAGACCCACAACATATTGCGAACATACACTCAACGTATTCCGAACAGACAGGCAACTTAATCCTAACAGACACACAACATATTCCGAACACACAGACAACTTAAACCGAACAGACACACAACCTATTACGAACAGACACACAACATATTCCGAACATACACTCAACGTATTCCGAACAGACAGACAACTTAATCCGAACAGACACACAACATATTCCGAACACACAGACAACATATTCCGAATAGACACAGAACTTATTCCAAACAGACACTCAACGTATTCCAAATAGACACACAACTTAAACCGAACATACACACATCATATTCCGAACAAACCCACAACTTATTCCGAACAGATACAGAACTTATTCCGAACAGACACTCAACGTATTTCGAACAGACACACAACTTAAACCGAACATACACACATCATATTCCGAACAGACCCACAACTTATTCCGAACAGACACTCAACTTATTCCGAACAGACACACAACTTAAACCGAACATACACACATCATATTCCGAACAGACCCACAACATATTCCGAACTAACCCACAACATATTACGAACAGACAAACAACATATTCCGAACAGACACAACATATTCCGAACAGACACACATCATATTCCGAACAGACCCACAACATATTCCGAACAAGGACACAGTTTTATACGAACTGAACGTGTATAACAACCATTTACAGATCCAAACAGATCAACAATTAGAAGTTTCTTGGTTTTACAAGAACTGAAAATAACAAGAAATATTAAATTAAGGAGGAAGTTCCTCGTAATACAAATTCATTTCCCAATCAGAGAAATCAGGATCCCCGGGTTTTGGTGCGACTTCGTGAAGCGACGATTTAACCTTCATCTTGAACTTTCTCTTCTCTTGTTGGGCGTGCTTTTTATGGCTTTTTTTAATTATCTTCTCAGCTAAAGACACTCGACGTCTAGTCGGCGGTCTTCCTACACGTCTGACATTATATGGATTAAGAACCGATGTACCCGCACACTCAGGTTCATCAGGTCGAGCCAAGAACTGGGTAGTGTGCATACGTGCCTTAAGCATTTCAATACACTTCACGACCTCAATATACCTTTCGTGGGAAATGAAGGCTTCCTGTGCTATCCAAACGGCACGACCCATGATGTCGTCGTGACGACGAAGCGCATCCTTCTCCATTACGCCATCGTCTGGGTACATCTTATCTCGATAGCTCCTTCGAATATCCTTCCGCCATCGATTAACGATGTAAGAGTCTGGGAGCAATGCATTAGGATTTAAGCGTCCAAGTACCACAAAAACGTGGCAGCATAGAAGGCCAACGTGCTAAAACATTCTACAATCACATGTGAAGTTCATGGATATGTTTTGTACTAGGAAACGTTTCGACAGTAGCTGCTCACCAGCCAAAACACGTTCAGATACCTTGTACTGAAATGTGTCATTCGTATTGAACTCCTCCGTTATATCGCAGTATATCATCTTCCCAATTTCTAACTGCACTTTCTTGAAGACCCCTACCGTATACAACTCGCTCATCTGTCTCTCGAATGGATAAATTGAAACTAACTGGGGTCTCTTATGAAGACAATCAAAATCTGATTGAGCTTCCTTCTCGTACTTATGGCGGAGCGCAAGTTCGTATTGTTGAACAAACTGCTTAAGGGTGGTCTTCGAAGTAAGATACTTGTCGAAAAAGGCGTTCATACTCTCGCTTCTCTGAGTAGATGTCATTCCCGCGAAAAAACTATCACCAACAAATGCAGGTATCCACGACTCTCGGATTGCATAAATCGATTTGAGCCAGCTATGGTTATGCAGGTCAAAATCAAGAAGGAAACCCTGCCAATTACGATCAAATTCTGCTGGGGTTTTGGAATCATATACAATCAATTTCAGATCAAATAAAATGTGCTTCCGATACTGCGTCGGCAACTTCAAGGGAGCTTTGTTCATTATGTGCCATATACAGAATCTGTGTCTTGAATCTAGGAAGACATTCGTTACAACAGCTGTAATGGCACCACATTGATCTGTTATTATGGCTGGGGGGGTATATCTGCATAAGGGGGGCAATTTAAAAGGAGTGAGTCATATATTGAAAGGTACAAAATCCTACTTTGAAAACTTTAACCGAACAGACCCACCACTTAAACCGAACAGACCCACAACTTAATCCGAACAGACCCACAACTTAATCCGAACAGACAGACAACATAATCCGAACAGACAGTCCACTTATTCCGAACAGACAGTCCACTTATTCCGAACAGACAGACAACTTAATCCGAACAGACAGACAACTTAATCCGAATAGTCAAACCACTTAAACCGAACAGTTCCCCACTTAAACCGAACAGTTCCCCACTTAAACCGAACAGTTCCACCACTTAAACCCAACAGTTCCACCACTTAAACCGAACACATAAATAGCTTAAATTGAACAGTCACACCTTACCGTTCATGCACGACAACCATGTTTGGAACAACCATATGTAATTTTCAGTGGTCTCAGAAGACAGCAAAGCGCAACCGAGCAAAACTGACTCGAAATGGTGATTAACTCCTACAAATGGGGCAAAAGGCATGTCGTATTTGTTTGTAATGTAGGTGGTGTCGAAACATATTGCGTCTCCAAAGTATGAATATGCAGCTCTAGAACGACAGTCAGCCCAAAACACGTTCCGTAGTCTTCCTTCGTCATCCATGTCCATTACATAGAAAAACATGGAATCAATCTTCTGCATCCTAATGAAATAGTTCTGAAGAGCTTGTGCATCACCAGGTCCCATCTTTAAATTTCTGACTTCGTTTACAACATTCCTGCACACAGAAACCACTAAAACCAGACGCAAAATGTTGAACTTCAATTATGTTAGGCAGAAAGAACACAAACCTTAAATCCCTTTCGTTGAAAGTCAATTTGTCATGACCTCCAGCCTCGACCACAAAAGATTGCATGGTCTTAGCAGCCGATATCCCAACACTATCATTGCACGATATGCGTGCTTTGGCGGCCTCAGGGACGGTTCGTTTTTGTCTGAGAAAACGCATTTGCTCCTCTTCAAGCATGGCGTGGTTATGTTTAAGATCCACAAAGTTAATGTGGTAACCCCTTTCTGGGTTTCCGGAGACCCTTATCCGAGCAGTGCATTGGACTCTACTGTATAACCTAGGCTTCAATTTTCCTTGCCCTTGGTTTGGTGGTGTCGTTCCCTCCTTGGAGCAAGTCAGCGTGGCCCGTATAACAACACCACGATCGTAATGAGATTGCCTTGTCTTAACACCAAAACCACAAGAATCGGCATAAGCCACGTAAAATGTTTTGGCTTCTTCGAAAGAAGGAAAAAACATCTCCTCCTTAGGAACGTTTGCCGGCTGCTCCACTTGGGGGGGGCACATGAACGATTTCCATTGGAGTACAGAGGAAGGACCACAGAAGAGAAGGAAAGAAAAAGGAAGACGCATCTTGAGATGAATAACAAGTCTTCTGCTGTGTAGGAGCGCCAAAATAATGAAGGAAGGGAGTGATTTGAGATGCATTAATGAGGGATGGAGGGAGGGATGGAGAGATGTAGACATTTGTATGGATACCCAAAGTATTGAGGAATAAAGTAAAAAAAGAAACTTTTTTCTGTGCTGACATGGAGAGTGCCACGTAGGGACATGGAGAGTGCCACGTAGGGCGCGTCCGTGACGCTAGCGTCCATCTATCATTTTCCCTCATGAAATGCTCACCTACGTCACACGTGCATGTGGTTCTGCCATGTGTGGGAGTTTTGCAAACCTTCCCCATGAAATATTTTGATGGATAACAAGAACACAAGGTATGACTAAAATGGTTGGTTGACTTATGGAAGGAAATTTCTACACTTATCCTTCACATTACAAAAATCCCGCATGGATAAGAGAGTTGACATCTAAATAATGGGACAACTCATATGTTGGAAAAATTACAAATCCAACCCTAAATGTGGATAAATTGCAACAATATATAAGTTGTACTAATTTATTTGCAAAATCAATCTCAAAATACAAATAGTCCACCCAAATGGACAAAATTACAAATTCACCACTGAACGTGGATAAATTACAACAATACATAAGTTGTATCATTTGATATGCAAATCGACCTTAAGATAGAAATAGTCCCCTTAACTGGACAAATTTCAAATCTACCACTACATGTGGATGAAATTGCAACAATATATAAGTTGTATAAATTGATTTGGGAATCGATCATAAAATACAAATAGTCCCCTTAAATGGACAAATTACAAATCCAACCCTAAATGTGGATAAAAATGCAACAATATATATAAGTTGTACAAATTGATTTGCGAATCGATCTTAAAATACAAAAAGTCCCCTTAAACGGACAAAATTACAAATCCACCCTAAATGTGGATAAATTGCAACAATACATAAGTTGTACCAATTAATTTACCAAGTCAATCCTAAAATACAAAAGTCCATCTAAATGGACAAAATCATAAATGCACCTCTCAGGTTGGATAAATTGCGAAATAAATCTTTAAAGTTGTAAAATTTGTCAACTAAATTTAAAATATGAAAACAAATTTAAAATATAAACATTGACTACTCTAATAGTAAGAAATGATGCACGCCAAGCTTGATCTTGGGTTCCCTATCTCATATCGTTGGAGTTGTCTGGAATTAAAATACAGACTACCTTAGTCGTAGGTGATGATGTACGCCAAACATGATCTTAGGTTCCCTCTCTCTTACCAAACCAAATAAACAAAAAGAAATACATATAAAATTACCTCCGGGTTACGAGCATCTAAATCAAAAGAATATTTGTCTAAATCAAATCATATACAATTTCTCCTTGTTATGAGGTTAAACTAACTAAAACCCCAAACTAAATATAAACAAAATTTCTCCTAAACAAGAGAATAGACCGTTTACCATGTCTCCGAAAAACGAGACTATATTACACATAATCCCCCCCCCCTTGAGTTATGAGGCTAAACTGACCAAAACATTATGATATATGTACCAAAAGAATAATTATCCAAACAAAACATATACATAATATTCTCCTAAATAAGAGAATAAACTATTTACAACATTTTCCTAAACAAGAGAATAAACTGTTTACAATGTCTCCTAAATACGAGATTATACTATATATACAACACCTCCTTTTTATGAGGACAAACTAACTATTTCGTCAATCTTCATTATTAAGATGAAGTCGATACAAAACAAAACACCATAAAGATACTCATTGTGATGAGGTCAAACTCACTAATATTAGGATGTCTTCACCATAAAGTTGAAACGTCAAAACACATCTAATTCTTCCTTGTGATGAGGTTAACTCACTACTATTAGGTTGTCTTCACGATAAAGTTGAAGCACCAAAACATACAAATATTCTTCTAGTTATGAGATTAAACTTACCATAGGACGATATTCTAATATAGGAATTATTGTTGATAAATCAAATACAAACATGGAATTCCTCCTTGTGATGAGGTTAAAGTCACTAATATTAGATTGTCTTCACAATATAGTTGAAGCGTGAAAACAAATACATAAATTCACCTCCCTGTTATGAGGCTAAACTAACTAAAGTCTGATAGTGTTCATCATAAAGACGAAACTGATACTTAACAAATTATATACATAAATATTCTCCTAGTTATGAGATTAAACTAGCAATTAGATGATATTCGAATATAAGAATCATCGTCAATATAAAAAAAACACATACACAATCTCCTCCTAGGTTGCGAGGCTAAACTAACCGTTGGGTGATATTATAACAAAAGCATTATCGTCAATATAACAACATATGTATAAATTTTTCCCATGTTATGAGGTTAAACTGACTAAATCTCGGTGATCATAATGAAGATAATCACTAAACCAAATCTAAGTGAACAAACTAAACTACTATTCATGATGGTCTCCTAAATACATCGTCTAACCACATATGAGATATATAAGTCAAATGATTGTCCTCGTTATGAGATTACAGCTAACCATGATTTGATAATCTCTCATTATCAAAGATAAACTTGTTGAACGATGAAATATATGCTTCAATCTCTTTGGACAAGAAGCTAAATTACCATAGCAAGATAGTCTCTTTAAATATGAAAAAGAGAAAACCATCAAGCCCAAAAAATTTATAAGCAAATTGTCGCAGAAATATGGTTCTCGAAGTATAAGAATGAATAAGCCGTCAAGCTCCAACTCCGAACGAGACTCTATACAAACATATCATCTCTGACATGAGCTCAAATGCCAAGTATCAAGCTATTTGATATAATAGTAGATTGTTGTTATCTCTTGATATCTTGTGAAATATGTATCACGGATCATTCTTTTGTGCACGAGATAAATGTGTCAAAGTTCACGTATTCCTAAATCCAATGAAATGGAATATTGAATTTGTCATTTGCATTTTCTTTAATTAACGTTACAAATGGAGTATATTATTCTTAACCTGTTAATTTCTGCTCTTATATATGAAGTCTCGATAGAACTAGTGGGAGATAATTGATACATTTTTATCTAAATCTAGTGGTAACAAAAAGATAATGCCCAAAATCAAAGTCCAAATTACATTTTTCTCTAAATCTAAGTTAACTTCTTATTTTACTTTTTCTATTTCTAACAACACAAGATATAATGTTGTGATATTCTTTTAGAACTTTTCAAATTCAACAACAAAGTTATCAGATTGGGGGAGAAACCGAAATACTTACCGAAAATGAAATAGTAAACAAAAGATTTAAGAGCATGACAAATCACCTAGGAAAATTACAAGAACAAAGAGGTGAAAAATATCTTTTTGTTTGGAAGAATGCTAAATTTCAAATATTATGCTTGTTTACTGAATGAATATACTTTAATTATGCCCACCCTTCATTTCTTTTCTAGATCCGTAGCTGCTTATAGGGTCCACTTATTTAATTATGTTATCTCTTTGTTTAATAGTAAATTAGTTAAAAATCAGAGTTTACTAGAGACAAACAAATCAATAAAAGCCAAGATGATGGTTTACCTAAAAACGACTGTATATGCATGCGCGCGGCAGCACAAGTTGACGATAGGTAGGTGTTGGTGGAGAAGCAAAGCGAGTGTTGTATGAGGAGTCTCACATCCATCTATATATGAGCCTCATCTCGTTAATAACACTCACCAAATCCATCACCACAACCTAATTATGTTCTTTGGTGAGTAGAATTAACTAATCCAATCTGACATGTGTAAGTTTTTGGTTGTGTCACTAGTGCATAATAGGAAGTAGACATCACAATATATATGTTGGATCCATAAACGACCGATGCCTAATATTATAGACATTGGGTATTACTGTAACCGACGCCTATAGGGTGTATAGACATCGGTTGTTGTATAGCCGACATCTATAGGTTTGTATAAACGTCGGTTTTTGTACTATAACCGACGTCTATACCTCCTTAATCATTTATCGACCTCAAATAAGAAAATTATTTTTTGTGATTTATTTCGTATAAGAATTTTTGTGGATTTATAGTTTTCTTCATTTTTCGGATGTGTTAAAATTGTTGCGAGGATATTAAGCAATTTTGTACTTCGTAGTTAGTAAGTTGAAGTATTTGGATTGATTTAAAAATAGTTACATCAATGTAGCTACTCATATGTGTTGAAGTTTAGTCCCACATTGGAGAAAGATTTTTGGTTCGTTGGATTGATGTACTCAACCACTCATTACTTTTAAATGGGAGTTGGGTACCATACTACAATAGGCAAGTGAGATATATAGATTTAATGGTCAAAATATTGGTACTTGGGCTTAAGATGGTTGCAATGTATTTTTTTGGATTATTTAAATGTATAGACGTCTGTTTTATAGGGTAGCCGACGTCTATACGTCGTAAACTTTTTTTATATTATTATTTAAACGTATAGATGTCAATTTTATAGCGTAGCCGACGTCTATAGGCCGTAATATATGTATAGACGTCGGTCACCCTATATAGCCGACGCATATTGTACTTGATGTAGTTTAGTCCCATGTCGGAAAAACAAATTTGTTGGTGTGGTTGATGTACTCCACCACTCCTTTACTGCTGAATGAGATCGAGTTGGGGCACTTGGACATCTTGGGCTTGATATACTTGGTTAATGGTCAAAAGATTGGCACTTGGGGCACTTTGACAACTTGGATCTGATTACTGTACAAGTTGAGTGTCTGCTATAGACTGTAATGTATTTTTTGAGTTTTTTAAATGCATAATAGACGACGATCGTATATAGCCGACGTCTATATACTGTATAGACGTCAGTCGTATATAGCTGACGCCTATATCCTAAGCATAAGCATCGAGGACATATACGACGGTCGTTGGACTCCTAAAATCCATCGTGTATACCCCAGTATATCCGACGTATATGGTCTTTTCTGCACTAGAGTGTTGGCCATTGTTTTGGTAGTTCTAAACCTGACGACCACCACTTATATGGGCAACATGACTGTGGCAGGCAAGGCGCTGGTTCACACTGCACCAGCAGGTGCTGCAGCCAATTCGGGTGGTGCGGGACCGGTTCAGCGTACTGTAGTTGCCAGGAGAAATGCGAGTCCTCCTACTGTCGCAGCCGATCGAGCGTCCGCTCTCTCCCACCTCAACGTCACTGACACCACCGGTGCTGCTCCATAAGCAGCACGAGTTCCTACTCATGCATGCACGCTAGTAAATAAGGGCGGCGATATGTCGAGGTCTAAGTTCGATCTGCTCGCGCACGATGTTGAAATGTTTGCATGTGTACTTGGTTGCACATATATTCATATAAAAAGGGAACTACTAAACGTCGCCCCAAAACTACTTAAATCGCCCCTTGAAATTACCAAATTGCCCTTAACAATATATTTAATACTCATATCGTCCCGTGTCTATAAATTAGGCCTACGGTCTTGTATATTCATAATTTATCAGTAAAAACACCACGAAAATGTCTGGCGACGGTGATGCATCCGGTGAGGTAAGCTTGGCACGGGGCAAAATTTGGGTCGAGCGTCTGCATTAGACGCCTCCCCCAAGGTGAGGGCGTCTGAGTAGGACGTCCTCCCCTTGGCCGAGGCGTCTAACGCAGACGCCTACGCAATGGGAGAGGCGTCTTATGTAGACGCCCTCCCCTTGGGTAAGGCGTCTTTAGTAGTCGCCCTTCCCTTGGGCAAGGCGTCCTACGAAGACGTCTCACCCTTGGGGAGGGTGTTTAACTCAGACGCCCCACCCATGGGGTAGGCGGATAATCCAGACACCTGGAATTTTTTGATTTTTTTAATTTCGATTTTATTTTTGTAGGTTCCGTTGGAAGATTTCGGTGGTGATGGAGTGGATTACAGTGAGTTATTTCAAACTACACAAATCTTTGCAACAATCGATGAAGCAAGTAAATGGGCCAAACAAGTAGCTATCGGAGCTGGGTTTTTTTTGGTCGTGTCGTCGTACAAAACAAGATCAGATAGTCGGATGGATTGTTATTTGAGATGCGACCGACGAAATCAAATGGAGTCTCGGGATATGGATACTGCACTTCGAAGAAACACTAAAAGAAAGGGTTGCGGTTGTCGTTTCTTAATAAAAGTGGTGGAGCGACGAGATCGTGATGGATGGGTTGTGGTTTTTAATAGTGGTCACGGACATCACAACCACAGACTGGCAGTTTATCCAGAGGGTCATCGTCAAATTAGTGGTCTAAGTTCTGAGGCGAAGAAGATTGTTCGTGATATGACTGAGGCACAAGCAAAACCACGGAACATCTTGAAGGCAGTAAAAGAAAAATTCCCGGAGGACAATCCAAATCAAAGGCATATTTATAATTTCAGAGATTACATGAGGACGACAAAATCTCAAGACCGGAATCCCGTCCAGCAGTTTCTCTATCAAGAAGTGCAGTGTGAGTACTTACATTGGATTATGGCGGATCCAGAAACTAATGTCGTCACTCACGCTTTTTTGGCACATCCGACGTCAGTCCAGTTGTTGCGGACATATCCTTTCGTTATCTGCATGGATTCGACTTACAAGACGAACAAGTATAAGATGCCTTTGTTCGAAATGATTGGGGTCACACCAACAAACATGAATTTCCTTATTGGATATGCGATTTTGATGGATGAATCTTACTCCAGTTACCTGTGGGTGATGGAGAAGTTGCGAGATCTGTTATTGGGGACTGTCAGGCCGACTGCAATAATAACAGACTGGGATTTAGGCCTTATGCGACTGGTGAGAGAGGTTTTTCCTGACTCTGCTCATTTACTCTGCACATGGCACATCAACAAAGACGTATTCAACTACGCATACCACGTATTCGGCAAGAATAAGCAGATGACAGAGACTTTGAGGCGTGGAAGATGGAGGAAAATCATGCTTTCTACTTCAGAAGCCGAGTATGATAGAGCTTTGTATGCTCTGAAAGATTTGTATAGATCGTGGCCGGCTATCACGGAGTATCTGGACACCACGTGGTTGGTGCATAAAGAAAAGTTTGTGCTGAATTGGACGAACAAAGTCCTTCATTTTGGGAACACCACGAATTGTAGGGTCGAAAGTGCTCATTCGGCTCTAAAAGAGTGGGTTTCTACATCGACAGCAGCTCTGGACACTTTTTTGGAACGCGTCAACGCGGCTATTGAAAAGCAGCTGACGAATATTCGAAACTTTCTTGAAGACTCGAGACGGTGAAATTTGACTAATTTCGGACATCCTCTATATCGTAAAATAAATGGTCGAGTTTCGCATCACTGCTTGCAATTGCTGAGTCAGGAGGTGAAGAGAATGCAACAGTTAGATGATGAAGTTGAATATCGTTGTGAGTGCGCTTTTCTGATTTCTCATGGGATACCTTGCGCATGTACCATCCGCGGATGTCTTGAATCAGACAACGGAATTTACTTAGAGCAGATTCATCCGTTCTGGAGCACGCTTGTCATTGGGGAAGGAGTCGGGAACCCAGAGTTTGTGTCTCAAGTAGCTCAAGACGCCGAACATTTTCGCAGCCTGGTTGATGAGATTGCAGGAAGTGACCCTACCATAATTCGATCTGCCTCTCGGATTTTATTCGAGCAGCTACACCCCGAACATTCGAATTTGAGAGAGCCTGCAGAAAAAACAAAGCTACGAGGTCGACCAAGGGGAAAGTCGACACGACGGGACCCTAGTGCGTTTGAGTATGCAGAGTGAGGTCGTGGTCGATCTTCAAGTAGTGGGAGTAGAGGTCGTGGTCGTTCTTCCGGTAGTGGAAGCAAAGGTCGTGGTCGATCTTCTGGTTCTTCGTCTCTGAGGGGAGGATCAGGTATACCATCCCTATATTTATTGTTATTATAATTTTGTTATTTATTTCAGTAAATATTATCTTTTGTTATTATATGTAACTGCATTTTTTGTTTATATTGTAGTGACTGGGCGGGCTGACGTAGACGACTTCCTATATGTGGATAGAATTCAAGGAATCGTTATGTCATTCCTACACCAGTGGAATGATGTACGTCCTGATGGAAACTGTGGATTTCGATGTGTCGCCGATGTTTTCCACGGTGGTGAAGACAATTGGCAACTTGCCCGTCGTTCGATTTCAAATGAGATAGCTGCGAACCCATCTTTTTATGAGCACGTATACTACGACGGTGTGGCGCAGGCTCGTCACCGGATTAATTGGGGCGGGGGACCTTGTGGCGAGAATCACTACATGGAGACGTGGACGGACTTGTTTCCCATTGCAAATTTTTACAAGTGTGCAATTATGTTCTTCTCTCTCGGAAATGATGGTTCGTTGTACCCATGTCTTACAGTTCTACCTTGGGAGAGTCCGCCTACCGTGATGAGACCGTACAGAGAGTTGATTATTGCTCATTTAGGGAGTTACGCTCATTACATTCGTTTGGAATTAACTGAGGGATTCCCCGTACCTCCTATAGTGACTCTGTGGTTTCAATTAAGAGATGAGAGTGTTATTGGATGGGAGCTGGAGTACCAAAATAGGATAGCATATTGGCAACAATTATGTAATATGTTTTGATATGTTTGTACAATTATGTAATATGTTTTGATATGTTTGTACATTATATAGTGTTGCTTTATTATGTAATATGTTTTGATATGTTTGTACAATTTGCATTATATATAATAGTACGACAGGTTAGCAAACACAAATACAAATAATAAGCGTACGACAGATAAGCAAACACAAATACAAACAATAAGCGTACGGCAGCTTAGCAAACACAAACACAAATACAAATAATAAGCGTACGACAGATAAACAAATATAAATGCAAATACTAAGAGTACGGTACAACAGATCAGCATACTCATCATCCGAATCATGGTCGGAAATGCCTAACTGAGTATGCCTAAATAAGTAGCTTTCAAAAGAAAAGCAAATTGCTAAAGGAACGACAAACATAACAAGCCCACACCGCGTCACATGAATATGTATGTTAACTTGGTGACTTGTTTATTGATTAATAATATTAACTAACAAATACTTTGTTGAACACGAACGAATAATTAATTGTAGTGGTTGTGATAGCTAATACATATATATTGTCCGTATGTTGACAGAGATCGAGTCCATAATTCATCGGTCGAACATGCAAAAGAGGTATTCCGGAAGTAGTCTTACATTGTTAAACACAAAATATACATAACACTTTATAATAGAATTAAACGGTTATGACTTACATTAGTGAAATGACGACATTTGAGTAGTACGTCCAACAATCAAAGCGTCACTAACTTTCAACGTGAATTGTTATTGAAATATAATTCATGTGGAAACTGGGGGAAAAGAATTCGTATAGAAAGTAGTGACGTCTCTTTCAAGTGAAATATTCCCTACGTAGATTACTTTGACCAACCAGGTCAGAAAAGTGTTAGTGATAACAATATATTACGATCATTATTGAAGGATCAAAATCATATTTTGTCTCCTCTAATCTGTGACTCCTGTCTTAACTTAGAAAGCAACATAATGCTTAAGGAGCAAATTATTACTATTATAATAATAATAATAATAATAATAATAATAATGTCTATGGTCCATTTGGTACTCCCTACGACCACGAGCAGTTGTGCAAAAATTGCATTCCTCCTCAAAACACTCGAGGGGTTACATACCCAGACTACAAAATCGACATATATCTGGATATTTGTTGGCGATTGGAATGATGAATTTGTGTGGTAGTTAAGAAGCATGTTAGGGTGAGCTTTTGTCGTTTGGATGTTTTTGAAGTTATATCCTAGAAGTTCCACGGCCATGAATTTGTATCTTTTGCTTGCATGTCACTCTAAAACAATATAATTCTGAATATGTCATCGTCTTACGGTTGTTTCTAACTATCACTCCAAAAGTATTGTGTTCATGGACGTCGTTACTTTTTTGGATTTGTCGTTCTGTTAAGATTTTCCATTAATGGTGTTAAATATATCAATATTTAAATGTAAAATTTGTAATTTGTAATTTTTCCCTAACTCTAATAACTTGTTAGTGAGAACAATTAAGTAATGCAATTCAATATGGGTAAGTTTATTGTTTCTTTGGTGGTGCATAACCTCACAGCCACCAACCACCACCATGCATGGTGCAGCAGTATGATCGGAATACACTAAATTTTTACAATAATGTTTTGCAATATATATCGTTATGGATTTCAGGTTGTTTTTACAATATTGTTGTGAGTTCTTGGGAGTGCAAACTCAGGTTTGTCGAACAATGGCCAAAAACACTGCTCGAAAATTTGCTCAAAGCATACATAATTAAGACTTTCCCAGCTTTTTACTAGTAATTAATGAACCAGCCCATTGTAGTTTTGCATCAATTTTCATCAAACATGTATAGGTTTGAAATTTCACCAAAGTTTCATCTTTGTGAATTGTGATTGGAAAAGAGGATTATAAATTTGAGATTTGCTTATTGTTTATTAGACTATGTTGCGGTATTTGAACATATCAGATGATATTTTGAACAACTTAAAGATATATATTACCTAATTCTACATTTGAAAATGTCAATTACTTCTGATTATCTATATTTGGAAAATTTGATTCCAAATTAAGTTACAATTAACAACTGAAAATGACGGTTATAAGATGTTGTTTATTTACTTTATTCGAAAGCAAAAATTATTTAAGACATCATAATTCGAGATGTATTGTAAGTTATATATTTTTAAGATCCTGCCACAAATTCTTGTAACGCCTCGTCAATAAACAAGAAAAATATATCCATCTGACCAGTAGTCAATTATGTTTAGAGCAATTTCTTTATGGCTACTAGTCTTGTGGGTTCTCAGAATAAAGTAATTAATGGACAACATCACAATTTATTTATGACGTGGGCGGGACACAACAAACAAGAAGCGCACAGAGATTTCAGCACGACGGGAAGATCGAAGTACACATATTTTAATGGCCCTTATTTACTAGCATGCATAAGTCCGTAACATGTTTGTGGCGCTTAGGGTGAAGCGTCGGTGGTGGTGGTGGCGGTGCGGTTGGAGTGGACGAAAGCAGATGCTCTGCTGCCGCAAAAGAAGGTATTGCATTGAGACTGGCAACCATCACAGCAGTATGGACGACTGTTACCGCACCACCCCCAGAAGCTGCAGCAGCCACCGACACACGTCTGACCAGGAGCCTGCCTTCCACATCTCTGCGCCATGGTAGTGCTACCGAGGCTAAGCATAATCAATGCAACAACAAACGTAATCATAAACTTAGCCATAGCTTCAGTTATTGTGATTTGAGTTTCAAGATGGATAGATGGATGGACGTTATATAGACAATCAGATATCTCTATCTATCCACAAACATATCAGCATCACCTTCTTGATTACTTGTCAGCCGCCGTCCACTTGGACTCGGACGTCGAAGATATCCTTACATGTATCTTCCCAGCATGGAGCCCATGAATATTGAATTTTCTTACCTTTTGGTTTGTTAATTAGCTAGCTCTTTGTGAGATTTTTTCTTTAGCATTTACGTGCCTGGATTTGACACCAAACAACATTCGGTAATTCGACGTGCTATTATTGGCCTCTATTATCATGTTTTTTTGGTTAACACAAACTACAATGAGTGGGTTCATTGCTTGAGTAAAATGCTGGGAAAGGCTTAATTATGTATGGTTTGAGCAGATTTTCGAGCAATTTTTTTGCCATTGTTCGACAACACCTCATTTTGCACTCCCAAGAACACACAACAATATTGTAAAAACAACTTGAAATCTGTAACGATATATATTGCAAAACATTATGGTAAAAATTTAGTGTATCCCGATCGTACTGCTGCGCCATGCGTGGTGGTGGTGGCTGTGAGGTTAAGCACCACCAAAGCAACAAGAAACTTACCCATGTTGAATTGTACTAGTTAATTCGTCTCACTAACAAGTAACAAGCTTAGGTTGTTGTAATGCCCATGCATGTTGAAGTTTCTTTGCCTCCTCCACCAAGTGGACATGTTAGCTATTTGGATTACTGTTATATATGGAGATATTTCTTTACTGGTTTGTGCGGTCCTTGTGTTGTGAAGATGCCCCTAACTCTCCAATTGATGAAGATTTTTCTCCACTGACATTTAAATCTTAAATCCACATCACGCACGTCAATCAAGACTATCCATGCTAATCGAATGTTCGTTCTTAAACATTAGCTATCAATCGCTAGCTGTTGGAAGGAGGATAATGGCAGGTGAATGATCGAGGAGTAAGAAATTTGAGTAGAGTGTCTAAATGTATTTCGAATAAGGGTGCATTTGGATTGGGGGTAATAGGCCGGAGAGGAAATTTAAGGGAATAATCATTCCCCAGTTCGATAGCGTTTGGATTGGGAGGAATAATTAGGCAAGGGAAATTGTTACTCACGTACGTAAGTTATCCATTACCTTCCTCGTAGAGTAATAATTAGGGAGTCATGTGTTTTCACTTGATCTTAATGTTCTCTCACTTTTTATCAACTGCGGATTCATATAGGGCAAATTATTGTCTTAACGCAATTCGTCCAACGATGTAATCTCCTTAGACCATAATCAACAAGTCTCACACTTAATTATCATTTCTATCAATTTAAAGGTCACAATTTATTTCAGTCCAATTATAAAATTATCATTCTGATCCGTTTTTCCCCAAAATTTAACATGGCGAGAGTAGTGTTTATGTATGGGTTCTTCACTACAATGATCTAATCGGAACCTTCTAGTAGGGCTGAGCATGGACCGGTCCGCTTTTTGTTTTGTTTTTTAAAAATTTTAAGTCAAAAATCAGGTTCTGGACCAAACCGAATCCAACCCGTCCGGTCCAATCTCCGGTCTGGTCCGAACCTCGGAAAAAAAATCAGATTCGGTACGGTCCGGACCAGATGCACAACCCTCCCTTCTAGAGTTGCACATCTGACATTTAAAACGTTGCATATTTTCCCTGTCTTTTCAAATGTAATAAGTTCATCTCTTTCTGTTTGCTTCATTTAGTTCGTCTGGGAATTCCGTAGCTAGTGGAGAGTCATCTGGAATAGGGTGATTGAGTTGCCAAAAAGTCTGTCAATGCGTGGCTTTTAGAGCACAAATAACAGCGCCCGGGCTACCCGGGCGCCCTGCACTCTCTCTCTCTGCCACGTCAGCTTCCTTTCTCTGCCACGTCAGTTCACCCAACTCACCCAAAAAAAAACCTTATTCATGCCCAGGCTACCCCCACCCACTCTACACTCTCTTTCATCCACATCATTTCTTAATTAAACAATTATAATTTTCACACAACATTTAACAAATTACATTTTATATAATTCTAATTCTAATAACATTACAATTCAATTTTAACTCGAAATATTGTTAATAATTTTTGCTAAATCACGAAATTAAATAGTGCACATGTGTTTGCTCAGTTAAAGCGTGATTAAAGTGCACGCGTGTTTACTCAGTGGAAGCGTGATTAAAGTGCACGCGTGATTGAAAACAGTGCACGCGTGTTTGCTCAGTGGAAGCGTGATTAAAGTGCACGCGTGATATTAGACCATACTATTATTACCCCACATTAATAACAAATACCCAATCCATTAATAACAAAACATCCATTAAATAATTAGAATAAAAAAAAATTTCGACGAAGGGGGGGAGGGGGAGGGGACACGTGCCCCCCACCCGAGGGCGCCCCGGGAGACGCCTCGGGTGGGCGTCCCGTTAAGGCCATCCTTAACCACGTATAAAAGAAGCAGACGCCCGGACACGTCAGCAATAAAATCATTAAAAAAATTGGGAAGCCTTCGCCCGGGCGAAAATTCGGGCGCCCATCCGCCCGAATTTCCGCCCGGGCGGATGTGCTGGGTGGTGAGTGGGTGGCACGTGTCCCCCCACCATTGGTCACTTTTTTTTTATTTTGTGTTTTTGTGTTTAGAAAATATTTTAAAAATCATTTAAAATCGTTTTTTCAAATATATTTTTATGAAAATAAGTTTTTTATTTGTTTATATTTTCTAGAATTTTTTGATAATTGTTCGTGTTTTGCCTAGAATTGATCCCGAAATAACGTGCATGGGAGAGAATGTATGACGCTTGAGTTGTTTCTGGATGTGGTTAAGAAAAATTTAGGGGGCTTGGTTTGAGCTGATGTGGCGGAAAGAGAAGCTGACGTGGCTGAGAGAGAAACCAGTGCGCCCGAAAACTACCTGGGTGTCGTTAATGGTGCTCTAACGGGGTGCACTCGGGCGCCCGACCAGGGCGCCCGAGCGTGGCACCCCGGTTAAGGGTGCCCTTATAGCCTTCCGAGGGACGTGCACCATATCAACATGGTTTGGCACTTCCCAACACGCCCCGTCGAGACAATGATGGCATGGTCTGTTCATTATGTCTTCCGTATAATCCCTGGACACCACCGGGCCGCCGCAAGCGGTCCGGAGATCGGACACCGCCTCTCTAACACAGTCGTCACACTGGTCGGTCTTCTTGTCCCCCATGCATTGGGCCAACCCGTCCACGTTCCCGGCCCTTGCCACCCGGTACGGGCCTTGCCCTCCTGCCTCCAGTCGTCCGAGAACCGACTCCCTCGAGGTTGCCAAACCGGTGTCGCCGGTGTTGGTACTGCATTTCTTGTATAGGAGTGTCGTGTCCGGCTCGCCGAGGAAGCTCCCGTTGTTGTACCAGATCACACAACCTACGTTCCAAAATACAATCAAACATATATAGGCGATGGATACATTGAGTTTTTTCTAAAACCAATTGTAACAAAATGATCAAGAATTAATCTTCGACACGTACGTTTAATGTTACTTTTGCTTTGATAGGATATCAAATGGTATCTTTTGAGGAGCTCAGTATGTGATTTACAACTGGGGATTTAAGTATTACTGGTTGAACTATTCGTAACTAGGGTAAGTGGGTTTGCATAGGCTAAAAGAAAGGAAATGATAGCATATATTAACACTAAATTATAAATTTAGTTGTTATTTTTTGTATTTATTGTATTTTCAAATATTCATGTACCATTATATATGCTTTGTCATACTTTTAAATATAATTATGACAAAGCAAATCCTGACGATGGATGTTTGTTTTTCATTTCTACTTGCTTATAAAACATCAATTAGTTTCTTATAACCTTTAGTTAACTTAATCGTTTGGTTTGTGCTATTCAGTATATGATGTTATGCTAAGAGATATCAGAATGTTTTAGTTATTGAAAAATTGAAGTGTTCGGGATATTTGATCGGGTTTTAAGTTTGTGATGCACCTACTATATGCAGCCAAGTATTCAATGGTCAACTATATTCAGCCAAGACTATCCTGAATACTCTCTTGCATGTGGGACCGATGAATTTTGAACTCTGTGTACACATGGACAATGTACATGTCATCACCTGCCATTATCCTCCTTCCGACAGTGATTGATAGCTAGTTTAACAACGAACACTTGATTAGCATGGATAGTCTTCATTCACGTGCATGACGTTGATTTTAGATTGGAAAGGCACTGGGAAAAAATCTTCAACATGGGCTCAACTTGTTACTTGTGTTAAAATAACGTTTCGCCCGACCATATAACCCGATAAAGAAATCAACTCAGTAAAATCTTACCTAAAATCTAAATATGACATCAAAGACTTCGGGTTCATGAAATATTTCTTAGGCATTGAAATTGCATACTCAAAGAATGGACTATTTTTATCTCAACAAAAATATGTACTTGATTTGCTTCGTGAAATAGGAAAGTTAGGAGTCAAACCCGCTGACACACTTATTGAAACCAACCAAAAAACTAACCCTACGGATGGAGAACCACTAGAAGATATAAGCAATTTCAACGAGTTGTAGGAAGACTCATTTACCTAACAATCACAAAACCCGATATCACATATGTTGTTACTGCTGTTATTCAATTCATGCATGCTCCTCACACTCATCATATTGACATAGTTGATAGAATCCTTAGATATTTAAAAAAAAATCTCTAGGTCAGGGAATGTGGATGAAATCAAACAATTCTAACTCTATAGTTGGCTACTCCGATGCAACTTGGGATAGTAGCTTCGACCGGAAATCCACTACTAGTTTTTGCACCTTCGTGGGAGGAAACCTCATCACTTGGAGGAGCAAGAAACAAAACATAGTAGCTAGATCAAGCGCTGAAGCAGAATATCGTGCAATGGCATCCACTACTAGTGAGCTTATATGGCTGAAACAACTATTGAATGAAATGAAGATACCGTGCTGAGAGCCAATGCAAATGTTTTGTGACAATCATGTTACTCGTCATATAGCAATGAACCCAGTTTTTCAGGAACGAACAAACACATTGAAGTTGACTGTCACTTCATTCGAGAGAAGTTACACCGAAGAAATTGAAGTTCCTTATGTCCAAAGCAAATATCAGTCAGCAGACATAATTAAACAAATCTCTGAACAAGACGCACTTCCAAACCATTCTCAACAAGTTAGGATCCTTCAATCTCTTTCGGAATCCATTTGAGGGTTAAAATAATAGTTCACCCGACTTGATTGGATCAGACTAGATCTCATCACCTCCATATCAAATAAGAAAAATCATGCATCAACTTAGAAGGCAATACTACAACGGCTACATGCAAATACAAAGGCCACAATGGCTATACACAAATATGACAACCATGACCTCCAAAGCATCAATTATTTCCCTCTTGTCTCTTGTACACTATATATGTACTCACAAAATTGTAGTCAAATAACATAATCAAACAAACACACATTCGTCCTCCTCATGAGTCTTCAATTCTAATAACTTGTTAGTGAGAAGAATTAAGTAGTGCAATTCAATATGGGTAAGTTTATTGTTTCTTTGGTGGTTCTTAACCTCACAGTCACCACCACCATGCATGGTGCAGCAGTACGATCAGAATACACTAAATTATTACCATAATTGTTTTGACAATATTGTTGTGTGTTCTTGGGAGTGCAAACTCAAGTTTGTCGAACAATGGCAAAAGAATTGCTCGAAAATTGCTCAAAGCATACATAATTACGCCTTTCCCAGCTTTTTACTAGTAATTAATGAACCAACAATCCGATGTAGTTTGTGTTAACCAAAAAAATTATAATACTGACCAATAATAGCATGACGAATAACCGTATGTTCTTTGGTGTCAAATCTTGGCACGTAAATGCTAAAGAAAAGTTTTCACGATTCACAGAAGAGCTAGCTAATTGACAAACCAAAAGGTAAGAAAATGCAATATTAATGGGCTGCACGCTGGGAAGATACATGTAAGGATATCTTCAACGTCCGAGTCCGAGACCAAGTGGATGGCGGCAGACAAGTAGTCAAGAAGGTGATGTTGCTATGTTTGTGGATAGATAGAGATATCTGATTGTCTATATAACGTCCATCCATCTATCCATCTTGAAACTCAAATCACAAAAACTAAATCTATGGCTAAGTTTATGATTACGATTGTGGTTGCAATACCTTCTTTTGCGGCAGCGAAACATCTGCTTTCGTCCACTCCAACCGCACCGCCGCCACCACCACCGATGCTTCACCCTAAGTGCCACAAACATGTTACAGACTTATGCATGCTAGTAAATAAGGGCCCCTAAAATATGTGTACTTCGATCTTCCCGTGGTGCTCAAATATGTGTGCTTCTTGTTTGTTGTGTCCCGCCCACGTCATAAATAAATTGTGATGTTGTCCACGAATCACTTTATTCTGAGGACTCACAAGACTATTAGCCATAAATAAATTGCTCTAAACAGAATAGACTACTGGTCATATGGATATTTTTTCTTGTTTATTGACGAGGCCTTACAAGAATTTGTGGCAGGATCTTAAAAATATATAACTTATAATACATTTCGAATTATAATGTCTTAAATATTTTTTGCTTTCGAATAAAGTAAATAAACAACATATTATAACCGTCATTTTCAGTTGTTAATTGTAACTTCAATTTGGAATCGAATTTTCCAAATATAGATAATCAGAAGTAATTGACATTTTCAAATGTAGAATCAGGTAATATATATCTTTAAGTTGTTCAAAAATTCATCTGATATGTTCACATACCGCAACATAGGCTAATAAACAATAAGCAAATAAATTGTGATGTTGTCCATTTTAATATATTCTGAGAACTCACGAGACTACTTAAAGATATATAACTTATAATACATCTCGAATTATAACATCCGATTTTTTTTGGTTTCAAATAAAGTAATTAAACAACATATTATAACCATCCTTTTCAGTTGTGTATTGTAACTTGGGAACCGAATTTTCCAAATATAGATAATCAGAAAATTTGACATTTTGAAATGTTCAATTAGGTTTTTTTTAAGTTATTGAAAATTTTATCTAATATGTTCAGATAACAACATAGGCTAATAAACAATAAGCAAATCTCCAATTTATAATCCTCTTTTCCAATTACAAATACGAAACTTTGGTGAAACCTAGACATGTTTGCATGTTTGATGAAAATTGATAAAAAGCTAACATAGTTGTACAAGTACTTAGTAAGACGAAAATACATGTTTTTGATGGAAGATATATATATCTAAACACATCCATTGCATCTCAACTAAACACTACCTTAAGACCCCCCCCCCCCCCCCCCCCCCCCCCCCGCAAGACTTGTTAGAAAAAAAGTTTTGAGATGCAAAAATTTACATATTTTACATATTTCCAAAATATGAAGCTAATAGGTTCACAAAATGAACTGTTTTTTTCCCACTAAACAAGTTGGGACGTTTTTTTCCACCAAACGAACTGGGTCATTTTCCCGCGAACAAGCTGAGATGTTTTCCCCAACGAGCTGGGTCATTTCCCCCAAAAGAGTTGGATCGTTGCAACTAAATTAACAACCTGATTTGTTTTAACAAAAAATATACTTTTCTTTAAGAAATAAAACTTCCACGTAAGATAGCTTAACTAACAACATATAAATATACAATAGTGCATCCAACACTTAACCAATTTTACTTTTTCACAATGGTATGTCTCCGTCGTCGTAGATTGTTATCCGTCGCAAGGACCTTTTGCGTGAGGTTCCAATGAGAAAAGACTTACATGGGACACTATGCTACCATGTGTGAACTTATAAAGATATTAAAGTACGATCAAATTTCCTATTTTTTTGGAGGGGGGGGGGGGGGGGGAATAACACATCTTTATAGGCTTATAGCAAATATATGATACTCGTTGGAGAAACACTACCTTAAGAACCCCCCCCCCCCCCCCAAGACTCGTTAGAAAGAAAGTTTCGTGATGCAAAAAGTTACATATTTTACATATTTCCAAATTATGAAGCGAATAGGTTCACAAAATGAACATGTTTTTTTTCCCACTAAACAAGTTGGGTCGTTTTTTCCACCAAACGAGCTGAGTCATTTTCCCGCAAACGAGCTGGGTCATTTTCCCGCAAACAAACTGAGATGTTTTTGCCAAACGATCTGGGTCATTTTTCCCAAAAGTGCTGGATCGTTGCAACTAAATTAACAACCTGATTTGTTTTAACAAAAAAATATACTTTTCTTTAAGAAATAAAACTTCCACGTGAGACAACTTAACTAACAACTTATACAATTACGGATGGTTGTCGTGAAAAAATCTATTTTAGAAACAACTTTATGACACCGTTGTTAGATTCAAATTCAATCGAGACAAACGAGTTAAAAAAGATCACAATCCAACTTGTCACAAGTTAACTTGTACGCACACGACCATTGAGACGGGACAAGCCAACATATTACATAAACACATCGAATCAAGATAAATGAGTTGTAAAAATTCTCAAATAAGTTTGGTCGTTCTACCAAACGACCCGAACAACCTAGGTCATTTTCACCAAAAAAGTTGGGTCGTCTTCACCAAACAACTTAGGTCGTATTCACCAAGCAATTCGTTGTTCTACAAAACGAGTTGTGTCTTTTCTTCCACCAAATAAGCTATAATGCACCAATCCCTCCGCGGGACAGTCCTGTCCCTACACAATCAACATCAAATATGAAGGTTCGGATCAGGAATGTGTGGACTGTCAGCACATGCGACTTGTTTTATTCATAATATTCACATCTAAATAGGGATTTTGATGATTCTATATCAGTTGGAAAGTCAATTGAAAGAAGCACATATTTTTTGAGTTCAACTTACCAAAGATGATAGGATGGTGAAAATCGTGTTTGAAGACCTACCGTGTTTGGAAATTGGACAATCGACAGATCATGAATAATTTGTGCATACCTCTCTCCTCTGATGTCCCAATGAGACAATTCAAGGCTCGTTACAAAGAATATTAGGAGAAGAAAAACTTTGATATTTTATATATTTTCAAATTTTGAGAAGATCGGCCATGGAGCTTACTAGCCCAAGCTAAGTAGGGCGGGCATTCAAGTTGGATGGAGAGGGAAGAGCGGGGAAAATTGATGTTTTGTCGATAGGGGAGGGAGTGTGTCTTTCATCTTGATAAACTAAACACCTTTGTCAAGGCTGCCTCCATTTAGATCAAGCTCCTGCATTTTTAAGAGTACATGTTTTTTACTCTCAGAGATGGGAGTAAGTTTTTTTCTCAATAATGTCAAGGAAACTCCATCCTATATTGTTGAATGGTGTATCCAACACTTAACCAATTTTACTTTTTCACAACGGTATGTCTCCGTCGTCGTAGATTGTTATCCGTTGCAAGGACCTTTTGCGTGAGGTTCCAATGAGAAAAGACTTACATGGGACACTATGCTACCATGTGTGAACTTATAAAGATATTAAAGTACGAGTTATATTGGAGTGTATTAGTTGTGCTGGATTTGGTTGCAACAAGAATAAGGAATCACTAATTTTAGTATTCGATCATTCTCATACAATCTAAATTTTATTTGACACACTACCTCAACAAAATCTTATAATTAGATTATGAATGAATGGTAAAACAAACTCTATTATAAAGTGTTCACCTGTGTTTAACATAAACTGATGAAAGTTTCTTTTCGTGTCAACACATGTGTAATATGATTACGAAATCTAATTGGTTTACCTTAAAATCTAAGTGAATGCATAGTTAACCCACCTCAATTATATAATAAAAATGCATATTACATTGTCTTAGTTTATATCCACCAACACGACCGACTACCTTTACCAAAACTTAAAGACGCTACAATTACAAACATCATTCCACAACTTTATTATCTTATTTTTATATAACTATTCATCATCAATAAGAAATACAAAAAAAATATGATTTGGTCGAAAAAAATGTAGCCTCGAATGATGTTTGAAGTTTCCAAAGTGGCTCTCAGGAACAGAAAACTTTGTTTACTGTGAACTCCATTAGATCCTCAACGTGCTCATACTTCATTTATTTTTGTGGATCAAATTTTTGTCACTTGCCTCCGCAAACCAAAGGAAATGCGGAATACAACAGCTACAAACAAGTTGCATTTTGCATGTAGCTTGCATTCGTGAGCAGAAATTGTTCAACATATGACAATAACTAAAGTTGTCACAGAAAGCATTTTGAACATTAATTTGTATCAACCTCGTGCTTAGGTCATCTTTGATATAAAGGAACGAAATAAACCTGCGAGGATATAAACTGGAAATGAAAATGATTCAAGATCCCTTATTTTCACATCACGTAATTGGAAACTGATCTTGAAAAGAAATGGCATCTACATGGGAATGGAGAGAACTTTAGTTGTCTCTCCTATACCTTTCAATGGTTTTTACTATTATTATCTTAAGTCAATTGGGTAGTTATCTAAATAAGTAGATATTATTTTGGAAAGTTTTATTCGAACTTTGAAATAATAATACCTAAATATATGTACTGGCTCACAAAAAAGAAAGAAAATGGAAAAATAATATAAATAGTATATAAGTTATTAAGGGGTAAATGACAATTTGTTCCTCTAAACTAATACCTTCATTTCACTTAACCGCTACGAATTAAATTACCACTTCCCCAGCTTTTCTCACCATCGCCGTTTTCTTCACCTTCCGTCTTTCCTTAAATCATAATTACCAAACTCTTCACCACCAACAGCAATAATATTGATGGAGTCCCAATATAACCCAAGAGGCCGCCACGAGTCGCTTCTGACCTCCATCCTAAACAACAACCTGGACTTCCATGGTAAGAAAAACCTCCCAATGGTGTCGATCTCATTGTACATTTTCAGCACGACGTGCGCCGAGGAAGTTGGGGGTGGTATTGGTGGGGTTCACAAGCCCAATTGTGTTGATGTGGGGCACCTTTGCACTCAAACTATCGCATGTGTTGCTGTGGATGACAAATAGCGGGTGGGATGGAGCATGTTAGAGAGGGGGTGTCTGGCAGAAGGTGATGGGAGGGGTGAGCAAGTAAAAAAAGGAGAGCGTGGTGGTTGGGGTTGTCATGGTGGAAACCATTGAGGAGATTCCAACAAAGGGTGCTGATTGACATCATTTCATGCTTACATTTGTATCTTATATCCATTATCTTTCACCTAAACAATGTTATGTGACGAGTTCTATGTTTGAATTTCAGAAATAAATAGGTTTGAAGAGATGAAGTATAAAATGACCCAAAAGTAGGGAAAAATTACTGAATTCTGAGACATGGGGACTAAGATGCAAGGGATAAAGACCTGAACGTAAGACCAAATGACCAAAGAGCAAAACAGAAAACTCCACACCATCATGGGGTGTATTTTGGCAATTCTATTCGAGTCGGAGCTCCAACAAGTCAAGTAACAGCATCAAAGACCGACAAAGAAAACCAGAAAAGCCCACAACGAATTCCAGCCAGATCCAGATCTTATGGACCGCTAATTGGCGGTCTGGATCTCTCTGGATCCGCTCAAACTTCGGGGCACATGTATTAGAGGGTGTTTATTCTATTTCTGGTATTTGATTAGTCCCACATCGGGGGATTGTCTCGGATTGCCTTTTTCTATGGCTATCAATAGAATTCTTCACCTTCCATTGTAATCACTTCACATTTTGAGTGACTATTCTTCTTACTAGAAGTGAGGCCTTGAAGCACACACTAAAGTAGGAGGATGCTACTTGAATTGTGAGTCATTTTAATAAAAGTTTCTTTATTATGTTGTTTGTTTCATGTTTCTTGTTTTACTTTGTTTAATTTCATTTCATTAGTTTTAGTAGCTTAGTTAATATGATTTCCTTGCTTAGTCTAATAATTAGTCTAATGTGTAGTGAGTAGTTCCATCCCCTTTGGGGGGTGGAGTTGATGTTCATACATGCATTAGAGAATGGAATGAATGCTTTATTTACAATGTGTTGATAAAACATGAATGTATGCTTGCTTGTTTAGAATAGAATTTATAACTTGATGAGTTTTGCCAAAATGATTAGACACCTCTCATGCTTGTTTGGGTTCTGAAATAAACAACTTGTATATGTAAATGTTAATCAACTAGATTGGTGAATAGATTGATAGGTTTTGCCATAACATTTAGACACTTCCTATGCATAATAACACCACCTTCATTTGTGCTTAAAGAATGTGTTCAACACCCACCTCTTTGCATGTGTGCACTCACTCCACCCCTTAGGGTTTTCTATTTCTAAATTCCAGCACTTATTTAGTTCTTAGTTTAGTTTGGTAGTTCATCGTTTGTTGCTTTCTTTCGCATTTCGTACTTCGTAGTGTAGTGTAGCGTAGAGTAAGATAATCAAACTCCCTTCCCTATTTTTTGCCACTTGATTTCATGCAAACGAGAGGCTTCTCACCTCCCTGAGGACGACCCGTATTTGCCACCGCTTCAACGTGGTTGTGCACTTGCGGTTTAATATAAAACGTTCAACAAGTTTTTGGCGCCGTTGTCGGGGAGGTGTCAGTCCAGACTCATGTTTGGACGATTCGAGTGGATTTAATTTGTGTTTTGTAGTTTTTCTTTGTTTTAGGAGAGTTGGAGTCGCAAGGGGAGGCAGCAGGAGAAATTGGAGGCCAACCTAAGCACTTTTGACCGCCAATCCGCGGTCTGGTGAGATCTGTTTGCCTTCTTATTTCTTTGTGTTGTTACCATAATTCATTTAGGAATATGGGACTCGATTTGGCATGTTCTGACTCTTAGATTGCTCCCAGATTAATAGTCAAACTTCCTTTAAGCAACTTGGACCCTAAAACCAAAAGCAAAAGATTAGGCATTCTCTCTTGTTTAGGTCATGCATCATGTATGTGACTTAGGCATGTAGATTGTCTTTTATTTTAGCTTTATTTTCAGTTGTTGAGTGCTGCCGTGAGGTACGCAACTTCTACTCTCATTCATGCATTTCGTATGAACATGCATTAGTTAGTAGGAAGTGCATTGAAACAAGTGTGAGTTGAGCGTTGTTTCGAGAGTTGATTGTTAGATTAAGACTCCAAAACGCTACTAAGGAGGGGTTGTCCCATAAAAGATACGGTGGGGGATTTCATCACCCTTTCCTTCGCCCCACAAACCACACTAATCAAGAGCCTAATATCTAAAATCAAGTAGACATTAGCCCCTTAGGATCTCGGACGCATTATGAGAGTGATCCGGTCACGACCGTCATGGCCTGATCAGCGTTGCCCACTTTGTCGATAGTAGGAGAGACGAGATTTATGGATCTTGGCTCACTTGCTGGGCTTTGTGGTCCTCGTCGTAGGGAGGTGTGGCGTGTTGAGGCCGTGTGACCTCGCAGTTAGGCGTCGTCTAGCTGTAAGGACCTATAGCGACCTTGGGATTGCTTGAGCATTGTTTGCTTGTGTGCTTCTACCTGTACCCATCCGTCGTAGCATAAGGACTTCTTCCCTTATCTCCTGAGTCATTCTTTCTCTCCTGTGTTCCCCCGTCTTGTCCTCTACGCACATTCTTTGTTAAAAAAAAGAAGAAGTTTTGGTTTGTGTGTGCACTTGTGTGCATGCTTTCGTGGGCATGAGACGAGAGTGGCCGTTTGATGAGGCGCGTTGTCAACCCTGCATCGGTAGTCGATTTTTCGATGCCTCCCTCCTCTCATGTTGCACATAGTCCGGGTTCGATGGCTGCTCATTTCCGTGAGGAGGAGCAGTTGCTGGACCCACCTGTTCCACCTGTGTTTCCTGTAAGACCCGCTCTCCAGCCACATTATTAAAGTCTTATTTATCCTTGTGGTCTTTTCTTTTTCGATGTCTTCTAGGTGTGCTTATTGTTTGCCTGTGACTTCATGCTCAGACTTAATAAAGTTTCTTTTGGGTGAGTTCTTGCGGTTTGTGGTCAAGTGCGACCCATCAGGCAATTTTTGCAATCGGTGGCTTAATCGAGTCGATCGGCTGCAAACCATGTGTGTGTGGGCTTAGTTGTTGGTTGAGCTCGGATTGGATGGGCTGGGTTGGCGTGTGTATGGGCTGGGCGGGCGTGTGGATGGTGGTTTGGCTGCCATGTCATCAGGAGATGATTCACTTGGATCCTTGCAAATTTTGAAATCTCATGCATTTGGAAAGTAGGGATGGGGCCAGCTAGAGATTTGATTTATTGCCTTTGATGTTTATTTCTTGAAACACAACTTGTGCAACCCTACACCAGCCGACCTCTTCCCCTCTTCTCCTCCCCATGCCACAAAAACCATGTCCCCATCACCACCACCACATCTGATTTTTCCTGCTGGTGGAGATCCGACAGCTTGAGGAGTAGAAGCAAAGGCTTCTCTTAGGCGCAGCTTTAGAGTCTTCTGCTAACTCAGGCGACCCCTACAACTCAGGTATGCCTCTAGCCTTTAGAATAGGATGTAGTGGTTGGATTGGATGGAGTTTTGGTCCAGCATCAAGGTCTGGTCGGGTTGGAGAGCTGGGTGCGGACCATTTCAAGGTGCTACTCGGTAAGCCTTGGTGTAACTTAGGAATTCGTTTCCTGGCTGAGCATATCTGATCATTGCACGACTCCTACCCCACGTAAGTGGTCATGTGTTCGAGGATTATGAGTATGTTCATCCTGAACCGGAGTATATGATGATGTTTTTCCCAAAGTACTCATTATGATCCTTACACATTCGCATATAACCTAAAGAGGGGCATATTCATGGGGAAACCTTAGAAATCCTAGTTATCATACATCATGTACACCCCAATTTCCTCCACCCGAATACCTAGCTCTCTAACAACACCCAATTCAATCATTGGACTCATCTCGGCCCCTTAACACCCAACCCATTCTAAAATTTTCTGATTTGGACCACATAGTTGACCACAAACTTGATTCTCTAGAACAAATCCATCAAACGTTCATGCAAACTACTCAAAATTTGATCAAGTCCAACATGAATTCGTTGCAAACTTTGGAAATACAAGTGAGCCAGTTGACACAACAATTAAGTGAACAAGAAAAGGGTGACATTTCTTGTCAACATGAGGTTTCATATTCTGATATCAAACCACTATCACATCAACAATTTCAAAGTACTATCTTTTAAAGCCAAACTCCTAGTCTGTCTGAGGGACTTGAGTTTCAATTCAGGACTGTTTGGTGGGGGTCGATCCAAATTGAGAATAACATAGACCAATTTGATTTTGAGTTGGCACAAGATTGTGCCTTATCCTTTTGTGTTGTTGCCCTTAAACCACATGTTCTTAATATCATGCCCCACAATGACCCACCTCTTATGGCACAACAACTTTCTAATATCGTTATTTTTATAAGACTTGATGAGGGTATTGGTGTAGGATTTCGTGTCATATACTTGCATATATTTTTAAAATTTTACAAGCAATTAAGATCAGTTTTCATATTTTTCAACAATTTTATGTACACAATTTCCTAATTGTATTTCAATGTATATAATAAACTATTTAATACTGAAAATACATGGATTAGATCATACCTAGGGGATTATCGAATCCCTCTTACCAATCGGAAGTTCGTTTGCACGTCATATTGCCTCAGAATGACCTCCAAGAGTTCGCCAAACTCTAAACAAGATTAGAGATATCGAAGCTAGTCAATCAATCTCTGATACGAGTTAGAATCTAGCAAATAACTCCTTCTATGCTCCAAAGAAATTAATCTCGAGCACACAATTATAACTAAGAGAATTTCGGATGGAATGACGAAGAAAATTGGAGAAAGAAGAATTTTGTATTAGTTTTAACAAGGGAAGATGGACCTCTTTATAGAATTTCCTCCAACCACATCATGTGCAAACCACTTACACATCATCCCTTGTTAATCTCTTCACTAAATCACATCATGTGCAAACTACTTACACATGATCATTTGTTTACCTCTCAACTAAACCACATAATGTGCAAATCACTTTGCACATGATCTCTTATTTATTTTGCCACATCATCATCCCATAATTACCTTTGACCAAGGTGGATTAAATCTGGTCATTAATCAGTAAAAAATCTCTTATAAATATATGCAAAAGCGTGGGCAAACGGTGTATATGTAAAATCATAACACATGAAACTTAATACATCATATAAAATATAAAATCATAGTTCTTGTTTCTCAATTTTGTGGTGTAACCTATAGGAGGATGTAAGTTATATTGACAATGATATAAAACACATTATATCATAAGCTATAAGCAGCATCTAGCTATACATTACAGTTACCCAAATAACAAAGATATTTTGCTCACTCGAACTAAACACGATCCACTTAGTGATATGTAAAATATCACTTGTGTCTAGTTATTTCCTTATGATATTAAGAATATTAAAGAAAGTAGAAATGTATCATCTTTGTATTATATTTTTTTCTTGATCTCTTAAAAAAATGTAACTATACATAACTTACATTGTACATATTATAATTTTACTTTATCAAGGGACCATGTAATATCATCACCCAAGTCAAGATGGGCAATGATAAACTTTTGACATATGATTTTTTCCAGCATAAGTCATGTATAACCAACTAATACCTTTATTACTATACGTAATGATAGTTTTTGATAATGATTAAATTATACACTTCTTATGTGAAAAGACATAGTTCTCATATATTAGGATTTAAAGACACAATGAAAACATTAATAACACAAACACAAATCCATAATGTATCATTGATTAGGTCTATTTAATATATGAAAGAAAATATTTTCTATTACATATACTCGTGTTGTTAGAATATTTGTGGAGCAACACTATCCTTTAACCAACATGACAATCTTATCTTGGTAATTAATGTTCCATTTTAATCACCATGATTGTGAATTACTTTTGATTTACGTCAATCATGATCTTTTAAAGCTCTATGGTTAAGGACCAAGAGCATCTTCCTTAACTCTTCTAAAAGACGAAAATCAAAGAACAAAATGTTCAATACATTCAATTCATAATAAAAGACATATAAAAGTAAAAAATTTAAAACACATTCATTTCAATTGGGAGGTCCTTAAATGATATCTTGGGTGAAAGACCCACTTTTAGTTCTCTTGGAGTGTTAGGCAAGCATAACGAGGTTTTTGATCTCGTTCGGACACACCAGTCTGTTGGTTAGAAAGTTTGAATTGATGACCATGATTTTAATACCGCAATAGAGCAAATTCTTCTTCCGTTTTGCAATTGTTGTCAAACTCTTGAGAGGTTTGAGCTCTTTCAATTTGATCATTCGAATCAGACATCTTTGCGTCTACTTCATGAACCTCTCCTGATATCTAGTGCACTTTGTAAATGTAGGTCACACGTGATTATTTTAGCCTTATGTGGTGTCATGTTGTTATCTATGTACGTTGATCCACTGTAGGTTCCCATTCATTGACCATTGACAAAGGAAGACAGGAGAATCTTTTTGTTTATTGTTATATTGAAAAAAACGTTGATTGTCATGGTCCCATTCCTTGAGTATTTGGCTCATTTGTTAACATATTTGTATTCTATTATTAAGTATCTCACAAGTTTTGGAGAATTTAGGTTTTTGTCTATCAACATAGCCATGAACTTTTTTGTGCTTCATATTGGTGATATATTTTCTACGATTTTACGATTTTATAACCTTGTGGAATCTACGATTTTAATTAAGGAGGTAATGAAATAACCTTGTATTTATAGGTTCTCTCCAAATTACCTATTCATGTGCAACCTCTTGCCCATGATTCCATGCAAAATTCCATCTAACCATCCATTATTTATTAATAAATAATCTTAGCCACGAATTAAATCAATTATGGACCAATTCCATGCATGATCTAATTAATTCTTAAATTAATTCTGCATAAAACCGTCTGACCGGTCGACCGTCTGCGAGGTCCGGTCGACCGTTTAGACCTGGTTTCGGTCGACCGTTTAGACACTCGGTTGACCGTTCGCAACATTAAAATATTTCATCACAATGTTCGGTCGACCGACCGATAAATTCGGTCGACCGAAAACGAACATACGAAGTCCCTGTTACGATGTATACACATCCGGTCGATCGTGCAATATTGCGGTCGACCGTCCCACATCCGGTCGACCGTTTACTGTTTAGCGGTCGACCGTTTGGGCACTGTGCTGCAGACTTGTCAAATTTCGGTTTAACCCCTACAAAATTTGACATTTCGGGATTAGTAATAAATTCACAACTTATGTAACATATTATCCTATGTAATGATCAATCATTACACCCCATAATATTTACATCACATATGAATTTAATTTAGATTCTAATTATGTTATAAATCACAACATAATTTTGATTTTGCTTGTTCACCCCATGTGTCATATTTTCTACATGAAACCCGACACATCCTATGAACTCAAAATCCCCATTTCTTGTTTCCTAGTTTTGTGGTGTGACCTATGGGAGGATCTAAACTAAGTTGGCAGTGATATTAAGAGCTTAATATCACAAGCTATAAGCGGTATCTAGCTACACATTATAGCTCCCAATTAGTTAGATGTCTTAATTCCACTCGAACCAAAACCCGATCCACTTAGTGATGGAGTGCACCACTTGTGTCCGTCCCTTGCCTCATGATATTAAGAATACACACAAAGTAGTATTGTGTCATCTTTGTATTAGTATTCATTTCTTGATCTCTTTAAGCTAGTTATAAATATGTGACTTAACTCAAATCACATTGTGCACATTATAACTTTGTTTTATCAAGGGGCCCACTAATATCATCACTCAATTAAGAGGGGCAATGATAGTCTTTTGACTAACTATCTTCTCCAACAAAAGTTGTACTTAACCAACCAATGCCTTTACACTACACTGATCGATAGTTCAAGACACTGATCTAATTAAGTATTCCTTAAGTGATTAGATATAAGTCTCATATCAAAGGACCAAAGACACAGTAAAATATTAATGACACAGAAACACATTTCTATAATATTTTACTTATTAGGTCTATTCAGTATACAAAAGTAATATTTTCCTCTTTTGCATACCCGTGTCGTCACTCACTTGTAGAGCTACAATGATCTATGACCAACACGACAATCTTAACTCGGTAATTAATGTCCCATGTTAATTACCATGATTGTGAATATCTTTTGTTTTATGCAAACCAATATCTTTCAGGGCTCTACGGTTAAGGACCAAGAGCCTCTTCCTTAACACTTCTAAAAGACGAATAACATAAACAAGGAACAAAATGATTTCTCATTCAATTCATAATAATTGACATTTAAAAGTAAAACTTTTAGAACACATTCCCTTCAATCACTGCTTGCAATTGCTGAGTCAGGAGGTGAAGAGAATGCAACAGTTAGATGATGAAGTTGAATATCGTTGTGAGTACGCTTTTCTGATTTCTCATGGGATACCTTGCGTATGTACCATCCGCGGATGTCTTGAATCAGACAACGGAATTTACTTAGAGCAGATTCATCCGTTCTGGAGGACGCTTGTCATTGGGGAAGGAGCCGGGAACCCAGAGTTTGTGTCTCAAGCAGCTCAAGACGCCGAACATTTTCGCAGCCTGGTTGATGAGATTGCAGGAAGTGACCCTACCGTAATTCGATCTGCCTCTCGGATTTTATTCGAGCAGCTACACCCCGAACATTCGAATTTGAGAGAGCCTGCAGAAAAAACAAAGCTACGAGGTCGACCAAGGGGAAAGTCGACACGACGGGACCCTAGTGCGTTTGAGTATGCAGAGCGAGGTCGTGGTCGATCTTCAAGTAGTGGGAGTAGAGGTCGTGGTCGTACTTCCGGTAGTGGAAGCAAAGGTCGTGGTCGATCTTCTGGTTCTTCGTCTGTGAGGGGAGGATCAGGTATACCATCCCTATATTTATTGTTATTATAATTTTGTTATTTATTTCAGTAAATATGTATCTTTTGTTATTATATGTAACTGTATTTTTTGTTTATATTGTAGTGACTGGGCGGGCTGATGTAGACGACTTCCTATATGTGGATAGAATTCAAGGAATCATTATGTCATTCCTACACCAGTGGAATGATGTACGTCCTGATGGAAACTGTGGATTTCGATGTGTCGCCGATGTTTTCCACGGTGGTGAAGACAATTGGCAACTTGGCCTTCGTTCGATTTCAAATGAGATAGCTGCGAACCCATCTTTTTATGAGCACGTATACTACGACGGTGTGGCGCAGGCTCGTCACCGGATTAATTGGGGCGGGGGACCTTGTGGCGAGAACCACTACATGGAGACGTGGACGGACTTGTTTCCCATTGCAAATTTTTACAAGTGTGCAATTATGTTCTTCTCTCTCGGAAATGATGGTTCGTTGTACCCATGTCTTACAGTTCTACCTTGGGAGAGTCCGCCTACCGTGACGAGACCGTACAGAGAGTTGATTATTGCTCATTTAGGGAGTTACGCTCATTACATTCGTTTGGAATTGACTGAGGGATTCCCCGTACCTCCTATAACGACTCTGTGGTTTCAATTAAGAGATGAGAGTGTTATTGGATGGGAGCTGGAGTACCAAAATAGGATAGCATATTGGCAACAATTATGTAATATGTTTTGATATGTTTGTACAATTATGTAATATGTTTTGATATGTTTGTACATTATATAGTGTTGCTTTATTATGTAATATGTTTTGATATGTTTGTACAATTTGCATTATATATAATAGTACGACAGGTTAGCAAACACAAATACAAATAATAAGCGTACGACAGATAAGCAAACACAAATACAAACAATAAGCGTACGACAGCTTAGCAAACACAAACACAAATATAAATAATAAACGTACGACAGATAAACAAATATAAATGCAAATACTAAGAGTACGGTACAACAGATCAGCCTACTCATCATCTGAATCATGGTCGGAAATGCCTAACTGAGTATTCCTAAATAAGTAATTTTCAAAAGAAAAGCAAATTGCTAAAGGAACGACAAACATAACAAGCCCACACCGCGTCACATGAATATGTATGTTAACGTGGTGACTTGTTTATTGATTAATATTATTAACTAACAAATACTTTGTTGAACACGAACGAATAATTAATTGTAGTGGTTGTGATAGCTAATACATATATATTGTCCATATGTTGACAGATCGAGTCCATAATTCATCGGTCGAACATGCAAAAGAGTATTCCGGAAGTAGTCTTATGTTACTAAACTCAAAATCGGTCAAACATGCAAAAGAAATATTCCGGAAGTAGTCTTACATTGTTAAACACAAAATATACATAACACTTTATAATAGAATTAAACGGTTATGACTTACATTAGTGAAATGACGACATTTGAGTAGTACGTCCAACAATCAAAGCGTCACTAACTTTCAACGTGAATTGTTATTGAAATATAATTCATGTGGAAACTGGGGGAAAATAATTCGTATAGAAAGTAGTGACGTCTCTTTCAAGTGAAATATTCCCTACGTAGATTACTTTGACCAACCAGGTCAGAAAAGTGTTAGTGATAACAATATATTACGATCATTATTGAAGGATCAAAATCATATTTTGTCTCCTCTCGTCTGTGACTCCTGTCTTAACTTAGAAAGCAACATAATGCTTAAGGAGCAAGTTATTACTATAATAATAATAATAATAATAATAATAATAATAATAATAATAATAATAATAATGTCTATGGTCCATTTGGTACTCCCTACGACCACGAGCAGTTGTGCAAAAATTGCATTCCTCCTCAAAACACTCGAGGGGTTACATACCCAGACTACAAAATCGACATATATCTGGATATTTGTTGGCGATTGGAATGATGAATTTGTGTGGTAGTTAAGAAGCATGTTAGGGTGAGCTTTTGTCGTTTGGATGTTTTTGAAGTTATATCCTAGAAGTTCCACGGCCATGAATTTGTATCTTTTGCTTGCATGTCACTCTAAAACAATATAATTCTGAATATGTCATCGTCTTACGGTTGTTTCTAACTATCACTCCAAAAGTATTGTGTTCATGGACGTCGTTACTTTTTTGGATTTGTCGTTCTGTTAAGATTTTCCATTAATGGTGTTAAATATATCAATATTTAAATGTAAAATTTGTAATTTGTAATTTTTCCCTGACTCTAATAACTTGTTAGTGAGAACAATTAAGTAATGCAATTCAATATGGGTAAGTTTATTGTTTCTTTGGTGGTGCATAACCTCACAGCCACCAACCACCACCATGCATGGTGCAGCAGTATGATCGGAATACACTAAATTTTTACAATAATGTTTTGCAATATATATCGTTATGGATTTCAGGTTGTTTTTACAATATTGATGTGAGTTCTTGGGAGTGCAAACTCAGGTTTGTCGAACAATGGCCAAAAACACTGCTCGAAAATTTGCTCAAAGCATACATAATTAAGACTTTCCCAGCTTTTTACTAGTAATTAATGAACCAGCCCATTGTAGTTTTGCATCAATTTTCATCAAACATGTATAGGTTTGAAATTTCACCAAAGTTTCATCTTTGTGAATTGTGATTGGAAAAGAGGATTATAAATTTGAGATTTGCTTATTGTTTATTAGACTATGTTGCGGTATTTGAACATATCAGATGATATTTTGAACAACTTAAAGATATATATTACCTAATTCTACATTTGAAAATGTCAATTACTTCTGATTATCTATATTTGGAAAATTTGATTCCAAATTAAGTTACAATTAACAACTGAAAATGACGGTTATAAGATGTTGTTTATTTACTTTATTCGAAAGCAAAAATTATTTAAGACATCATAATTCGAGATGTATTGTAAGTTATATATTTTTAAGATCCTGCCACAAATTCTTGTAACGCCTCGTCAATAAACAAGAAAAATATATCCATCTGACCAGTAGTCAATTATGTTTAGAGCAATTTCTTTATGGCTACTAGTCTTGTGGGTTCTCAGAATAAAGTAATTAATGGACAACATCACAATTTATTTATGACATCACAATTTATTTATGACGTGGGCGGGACACAACAAACAAGAAGCGCACAGAGATTTCAGCACGACGGGAAGATCGAAGTACACATATTTTAATGGCCCTTATTTACTAGCATGCATAAGTCCGTAACATGTTTGTGGCGCTTAGGGTGAAGCGTCGGTGGTGGTGGTGGCGGTGCGGTTGGAGTGGACGAAAGCAGATGCTCCGCTGCCGCAAAAGAAGGTATTGCATTGAGACTGGCAACCATCACAGCAGTATGGACGACTGTTACCGCACCACCCCCAGAAGCTGCAGCAGCCACCGACACACGTCTGACCAGGAGCCTGCCTTCCACATCTCTGCGCCATGGTAGTGCTACCGAGGCTAAGCATAATCAATGCAACAACAAACGTAATCATAAACTTAGCCATAGCTTCAGTTATTGTGATTTGAGTTTCAAGATGGATAGATGGATGGACGTTATATAGACAATCAGATATCTCTATCTATCCACAAACATATCAGCATCACCTTCTTGATTACTTGTCAGCCGCCGTCCACTTGGACTCGGACGTCGAAGATATCCTTACATGTATCTTCCCAGCATGGAGCCCATGAATATTGAATTTTCTTACCTTTTGGTTTGTTAATTAGCTAGCTCTTTGTGAGATTTTTTCTTTAGTATTTACGTGCCTGGATTTGACACCAAACAACATTCGGTAATTCGACGTGCTATTATTGGCCTCTATTATCATGTTTTTTTGGTTAACACAAACTACAATGAGTTGGTTCATTGCTTGAGTAAAATGCTGGGAAAGGCTTAATTATGTATGGTTTGAGCAGATTTTCGAGCAATTTTTTTGCCATTGTTCGACAACACCTCATTTTGCACTCCCAAGAACACACAACAATATTGTAAAAACAACTTGAAATCTGTAACGATATATATTGCAAAACATTATGGTAAAAATTTAGTGTATCCCGATCGTACTGCTGCGCCATGCGTGGTGGTGGTGGCTGTGAGGTTAAGCACCACCAAAGCAACAAGAAACTTACCCATGTTGAATTGTACTAGTTAATTCGTCTCACTAACAAGTAACAAGCTTAGGTTGTTGTAATGCCCATGCATGTTGAAGTTTCTTTGCCTCCTCCACCAAGTGGACATGTTAGCTATTTGGATTACTGTTATATATGGAGATATTTCTTTACTGGTTTGTGCGGTCCTTGTGTTGTGAAGATGCCCCTAACTCTCCAATTGATGAAGATTTTTCTCCACTGACATTTAAATCTTAAATCCACATCACGCACGTCAATCAAGACTATCCATGCTAATCGAATGTTCGTTCTTAAACATTAGCTATCAATCGCTAGCTGTTGGAAGGAGGATAATGGCAGGTGAATGATCGAGGAGTAAGAAATTTGAGTAGAGTGTCTAAATGTATTTCGAATAAGGGTGCATTTGGATTGGGGGTAATAGGCCGGAGAGGAAATTTAAGGGAATAATCATTCCCCAGTTCGATAGCGTTTGGATTGGGAGGAATAATTAGGCAAGGGAAATTGTTACTCACGTACGTAAGTTATCCATTACCTTCCTCGTAGAGTAATAATTAGGGAGTCATGTGTTTTCACTTGATCTTAATGTTCTCTCACTTTTTATCAACTGCGGATTCATATAGGGCAAATTATTGTCTTAACGCAATTCGTCCAACGATGTAATCTCCTTAGACCATAATCAACAAGTCTCACACTTAATTATCATTTCTATCAATTTAAAGGTCACAATTTATTTCAGTCCAATTATAAAATTATCATTCTGATCCGTTTTTCCCCAAAATTTAACATGGCGAGAGTAGTGTTTATGTATGGGTTCTTCACTACAATGATCTAATCGGAACCTTCTAGTAGGGCTGAGCATGGACCGGTCCGCTTTTTGTTTTGTTTTTTAAAAATTTTAAGTCAAAAATCAGGTTCTGGACCAAACCGAATCCAACCCGTCCGGTCCAATCTCCGGTCTGGTCCGAACCTCGGAAAAAAAATCAGATTCGGTACGGTCCGGACCAGATGCACAACCCTCCCTTCTAGAGTTGCACATCTGACATTTAAAACGTTGCATATTTTCCCTGTCTTTTCAAATGTAATAAGTTCATCTCTTTCTGTTTGCTTCATTTAGTTCGTCTGGGAATTCCGTAGCTAGTGGAGAGTCATCTGGAATAGGGTGATTGAGTTGCCAAAAAGTCTGTCAATGCGTGCCTTTTAGAGCACAAATAACAGCGCCCGGGCTACCCGGGCGCCCTGCACTCTCTCTCTCTGCCACGTCAGCTTTCTTTCTCTGCCACGTCAGTTCACCCAACTCACCCAAAAAAAAACCTTATTCATGCCCAGGCTACCCCCACCCACCCTACACTCTCTTTCATCCACATCATTTCTTAATTACATTTATAATTTTCACACAACATTTAACAAATTACATTTATATAATTCTAATTCTAATAACATTACAATTCAATTTTAACTCGAAATATTGTTAATAATTACTGCTAAATCACGAAATTAAATAGTGCACATGTGTTTGCTCAGTTGAAGCGTGATTAAAGTGCACACGTGTTTACTCAGTGGAAGCGTGATTAAAGTGCACGCGTGATTGAAAACAGTGTACGCGTGTTTGCTCAGTGGAAGCGTGATTAAAGTGCACGCGTGATATTAGACCATACTATTATTACCCCACATTAATAACAAATACCCAATCCATTAATAACAAAACATCCATTAAATAATTAGAATCAAAAACATATCGACGAAGGGGGGGGGGGGGGGGGGGGGGGGGGGGGGACACGTGCCCCCCACACGAGGGCGCCCCGGGCGTCTGCCCCGGGTGGGCGTCCCGTTAAGGCCATCCTCAACCACGTATAAAAGAAGCAGGCGCCCGGACACATCAGCAATAAAATCATTAAAAAAATTGGGAAGCCTTCGCCCGGGAGAAATTTCGGGCGCCCATCCGCCCGAATTTCCGCCCGGGCGGATGTGCTGGGTGGTGAGTGGGTGGCACGTGTCCCCCCACCATTGGTCACTTTCTTTTTTTATTTTTTATTTTTGTGTTTAGAAAATGTTTTAAAAATCATTTAAAATCGTTTTTTCAAATATATTTTTATGAAAATAAGTTTTTTATTTGTTTATATTTTCTAGAATTTTTTGATAATTGTTCGTGTTTTGCCTAGAATTGATCCCGAAATGACGGGCATGGGAGAGAATGTATGACGCTTGAGTTGTTTCTGGATGTGGTTAAGAAAAATTTAGGGGGCTTGGTTTGAGCTGATGTGGCGGAAAGAGAAGCTGACATGGCTGAGAGAGAAACCAGTGCGCCCGAAAACTACCTGGGTGTCGTTAATGGTGCTCTAACGGGGGTGCACTCGGGCGCCCGACCAGGGCGCCCGGGCATGGAACCCCGGTTAAGGGTGCCCTTATAGCCTTCCGAGGGACGTGCACCATATCAACATGGTTTGGCACTTCCCAACACGCTCCGTCCAGACAATGATGGCATGGTATGTTCATTATGTCTTCCGTAAAATCCCCGGACACCACCGGGCCGCCGCAAGCGGTCCGGAGATCGGACACCGCCTCTCTAACACAGTCGTTACACTGGTCGGTCTTCTTGTCCCCCACGCATTGGGCCAACCTGTCCACGTTCCCGGCCCTTGCCACCCGGTACGGGCCTTGCCCTCCTGCCTCCAGCCGTCCGAGAACCGACTCCGTCGAGGTTGCCAAACCGGTGTCGCCGGTGTTGGTACTGCATTTCTTGTATAGGAGTGTCGTGTCCGGCTCGCCGAGGAAGCTCCCGTTGCTGTACCGGATCACACAACCTACGTTCCAAAATACAATCAAACATATATAGGCGATGGATACATTGAGTTTTTTCTAAAACCAATTGTAACAAAATGATCAAGAATTAATCTTCGACACGTACGTTTAATGTTACTTTTGCTTTGATAGGATATCAAATGGTATCTTTTGAGGAGCTCAGTATGTGATTTACAACTGGGGATTTAAGTATTACTGGTTGAACTATTCGTAACTAGGGTAAGTGGGTTTGCATAGGCTAAAAGAAAGGAAATGATAGCATATATTAACACTAAATTATAAATTTAGTTGTTATTTTTTGTATTTATTGTATTTTCAAATATTCATGTACCATTATATATGCTTTGTCATACTTTTAAATATAATTATGACAAAGCAAATCCTGACGATGGATGTTTGTTTTTCATTTCTACTTGCTTATAAAACATCAATTAGTTTCTTATAACCTTTAGTTAACTTAATCGTTTGGTTTGTGCTATTCAGTATATGATGTTATGCTAAGAGATATCAGAATGTTTTAGTTATTGAAAAATTGAAGTGTTCGGGATATTTGATCGGGTTTTAAGTTTGTGATGCACCTACTATATGCAGCCAAGTATTCAATGGTCAACTATATTCAGCCAAGACTATCCTGAATACTCTCTTGCATGTGGGACCGATGAATTTTGAACTCTGTGTACACATGGACAATGTACATGTCATCACCTGCCATTATCCTCCTTCCAACAGTGATTGATAGCTAATGTTTAACAACGAACACTTGATTAGCATGGATAGTCTTCATTCACGTGCATGACGTTGATTTTAGATTGGAAAGGCACTGGGAAAAAATCTTCAACGTGGGCTAAACTTGTTACTTGTGTTAAAATAATGGTTCGTCCGACTTGAATGGATCAAATTAGATCTCATTACCTCAAACCATATAACCTGATAAAGAAATCAACTCAGTCAAATCTTATCTAAAATCTAAATATGACATCAAAGACTTAGGGTTCATGAAGTATTTCCTAGGCATTGAAATTGCATACTCAAAGAATGGACTATTTTTATCTCAACAAAAATATGTACTTGATTTGCTTCGTGAAATAGGAAAGTTAGGAGTCAAACCCGCTGACACACTTATTGAAACCAACCAAAAAACTAACCCTACGGATGGAGAACCACTAGAAGATATAAGCAATTTCAACGAGTTGTAGGAAAACTCATTTACCTAACAGTCACAAAACCCGATATCACATATGTTGTTACTATTGTTATTCAATTCATGCATGCTCCTCACACTCATCATATTGACATAGTTGATAGAATCCTTAGATATTTTAAAAAATCTCTAGGTCAGGGAAGGTGGATGAAATCAAACAATTCTAACTCTATAGTTGGCTACTCCGATGCAACTTGGGATAGTAGCTTCGACCGGAAATCCACTACTGGTTTTTGCACCTTCGTGGGAGGAAACCTCATCACTTGGAGGAGCAAGAAACAAAACATAGTAGCTAGATCAAGCGCTGAAGCAGAATATCGTGCAATGACATCCACTACTAGTGAGCTTATATGGCTGAAACAACTATTGAATGAAATGAAGATACCGTGCTGAGAGTCAATGCAAATGTTTTGTGACAATCATGTTACTCGTCATATAGCAATGAGCCCAGTTTTTCAGGAACGAACAAACACATTGAAGTTGACTGTCACTTCATTCGAGAGAAGTTACACCGAAGAAATTGAAGTTCCTTATGTCCAAAGCAAATATCAGTCAGCAGACATATTCACCAAATCTCTGAACAAGATGCACTTCCAAACCATTCTCAACAAGTTAGGATCCTTCAATCTCTTTCGGAATCCATTTGAGGGTTAAAATAATAGTTCACCCGACTTGATTGGATCAGATTAGATCTCATCACCTCCATATCAAATAAGAAAAATCACTCATTAACTTAGAAGGCAATACTACAACGACTACATGCAAATACAAAGGCCACAATGGCTATACACAAAGATGACAACCATGATATCCAAAGCATCAATTATTTCCCTCTTGTCTCTTGTACACTATATATGTACTCACAAAATTGTAATCAAATAACATAATCAAACAAACACACATTCGTCGTCCTCATGAGTCTTCAATTCTAATAACTTGTAAGTGAGAAGAATTAAGTAGTGCAATTCAATATGGGTAAGTTTATTGTTTCTTTGGTGGTTCTTAACCTCACAGTCACCACCACCATGCATGGTGCAGCAGTACGATCAGAATACACTAAATTATTACCATAATTGTTTTGACAATATTGTTGTGTGTTCTTGGGAGTGCAAACTCAAGTTTGTCGAACAATGGCAAAAGAATTGCTCGAAAATTGCTCAAAGCATACATAATTAAGCCTTTCCCAGCTTTTTACTAGTAATTAATGAACCAACAACCCAATGTAGTTTGTGTTAACCAAAAAAATTATAATACTGACCAATAATAGCATGACGAATAACCGTATGTTCTTTGGTGTCAAATCTTGGCACGTAAATGCTAAAGAAAAGTTTTCACGATTCACAGAAGAGCTCCAAAAGGTAAGAAAATGCAATATTAATGGGCTGCACGCTGGGAAGATACATGTAAGGATATCTTCAACGTCCGAGTCCGAGACCAAGTGGATGGCGGCGGACAAGTAGTCAAGAAGGTGATGTTGCTATGTTTGTGGATAGATAGAGATATCTGATTGTCTATATAACGTCCATCCATCTATCCATCTTGAAACTCAAATCACAAAAACTAAATCTATGGCTAAGTTTATGATTACGATTGTGGTTGCAATACCTTCTTTTGCGGCAGCGGAACATCTGCTTTCGTCCACTCCAACCGCACCGCCGCCACCACCACCGATGCTTCACCCTAAGTGCCTCAAACATGTTACGGACTTATGCATGCTAGTAAATAAGGGCCCCTAAAATATGTGTACTTCGATCTTCCCGTGGTGCTGAAATCTCTGTGTGCTTCTTGTTTGTTGTGTCCCGCCCACGTCATAAATAAATTGTGATGTCATAAATAAATTGTGATGTTGTCCACGAATTACTTTATTCTGAGGACTCACAAGACTATTAGCCATAAATAAATTGCTCTAAACAGAATAGACTACTGGTCATATGGATAATTTTTCTTGTTTATTGACGAGGCCTTACAAGAATTTGTGGCAGGATCTTAAAAATATATAGCTTATAATACATTTCGAATTATAATTTCTTAAATATTTTTTGCTTTCGAATAAAGTAAATAAACAACATATTATAACCGTCATTTTCAGTTGTTAATTGTAACTTCAATTTGGAATCGAATTTTCCAAATATAGATAATCAGAAGTAATTGACATTTTCAAATGTAGAATTAGGTAATATATATCTTTAAGTTGTTCAAAAATTCATCTGATATGTTCACATACCACAACATAGGCTAATAAACAATAAGCAAATAAATTGTGATGTTGTGCATTTAAATATATTCTGAGAACTCACGAGACTACTTAAAGATATATAACTTATAATACATCTCGAATTATAACATCCGATTTTTTTTGGTTTCAAATAAAGTAATTAAACAACATATTATAACCATCCTTTTCAGTTGTTAATTGTAACTTGGGAACCGAATTTTCCAAATATAGATAATCAGAAAAATTGACATTTCGAAATGTTCAATCAGGTTTTTTTTAAGTTATTGAATTTTTTTTCTAATATGTTCAGATAACAACATAGGCTAATAAACAATAAGCAAATCTCCAATTTATAATCCTCTTTTCCAATTACAAATACGAAACTTTGGTGAAACCTAGACATGTTTGCATGTTTGATGAAAATTGATAAAAAGCTAACATAGTTGTACAAGTACTTAGTAAGACGAAAATACATGTTTTTGATGGAAGATACCTTGTTTATAATAAGCAGGTGGTTGAAGAATGAGACAAAGCTGGGTATTAGACAGCCATATGTATTCTACATATAAACGTGCAATCCAAATTACTCCAAATAAGATGGAAAAATACATTTATTTGGACTTTTCATTCCATATGAAACCAGAGTTAATAAGGTGTCCAATAATTTCCATATCATAAAATCCCACAACTTTAAGGGAACCAATGTACACACTATCTACAGAAAGAACACAAGTGACATAAAAGTTGTAAAGATGTTTAGATTATCACTTTACTATCCCATACAAGTATCCATGGGTCGTATGAACGATGATTATATTTTGCAAGATGGGTATTTTTGAAGTGAAGTCAAAAAATCCAAAGATAACATAAGACGGCATAGCAATATCAAGAAAACAAGTTTGATGTCCCTACCTACAAGATGATTTGATGGTTCATCAAGCAGGATGATGTGTGGTATTTTTAAAGGTGATCTTTGCAAATGCAGCCCTGCTCTTCTGACCACCTGATACACCTAGGATTGTAAATGGGCGGTTTGTGTGCAGTTATAAGGCTTACCGATGACCATACCCACCTAATTAAACGGTTCGCGGTTCGATTAGAAACTCGTTTATTTTACCTTTACCCATGACCCTACCCGTTTAATTTAATTAAACGGTTATGGGCGGTTAAATGGTTATATGGTTAAAACTTAATGGATATTAAAATCGATATAAGAATTTGGTAAATGGTTAAATGGATAAAAACTTGCCAAACTTATTAAAAACATAAAAAATCCATAAATTTATAATTACAATCCCAAAAATCCATAATCTGAACATCCACAAATTCATTTAAAACAACATCAAACATCCACACATAATAACAATAGCAATACAAATAATTATATGCATAATAAAATATTATATATTCATTAGAAGCCTTATTTTAAGAGATACGACGAAATGAGCATTAAATGAAAATGAATGGTAAAATGGTAATTAGCACGAACAATTTAAGTAATTTGCGGACGACGAATAACACCCTTTTCTATTTCTAGCAACACAAAACATAATACTTTGATATTCTTTTAGAAATTTTCAAATTCAACAACAAACGTTTTGGATTGGGGAGAAACAGAAATACTTACCAATAATGAAATAGTAGACAAAAGATTTCATAGTATAACAAATCACCTGGGGAAATTACAAGAACAAAGAGGTGAAAAATATCTTTTTGTTTAGAAGAATGCTAAATTTCAAATATTATGCTTGTTTACTGAATGAATATATTTTTATTATGCCCACCCTTCGTTTGTTTTCTTAATAGGGTCGACTTATTTAATTATCTTATAGCTCTGGTTCTCCAGTAATAGTCTGATGAGGTATCAAATCTCCGGTTACAGCTCCCATAAGCGATTCAACCTCGACGATCATGCCCTTAATTTCCTCGTCAACTCCTGCAACAACCCCACAACTCCCAAATCGATTCAACCTTGACGACTACTGATCTAGGCATCTCCCATACCACGAATAGCAATGACCTCGCCGCTTCTCACAACGACATTAAAGACTCTGGCCTTGTCCACATCACCATTCACCAACAACATGAAACCAACGTCGACACATTCGAAAACTCCAGACAACATCCAACACATACGTCCACAACGCCGGCAACTCCAACAGCGTCGCTCCACCAGCCATCAATAGACCGGCCGCGACATCAACAACTCCGAGCTCGGCAATAGCTGTGGTCACCACAACTTTGCAGCCCACTTCGGCAACAACTCCGGCTCCATCAAAACCTTTGTGCCAACTCCGGCAAGTGAAACATCAACGACGGCAATTGCTTCATCTTAAAATAAAACAAAACAAATAAAACAAATTTATGTACACGGGCAGCAATCTCCCTTAAGGAACCGTACCCGTCCGTGTACCAACCACGATTGTCCCACCACTGTCCTCTTAGAAAAGAATTGGTCTCTGGCTGGTTGTCCGATTTGCCAACTTACCAACTCCTTTTAAGGACTCATGCTCGTTTGGCTTCAGATAAACACGTTATTCTGGTCATGTTCTCTTTAAAGGATTGGCCTCCGGTTTGATCATTTACTTGGTTAATAAAAAAGTGGATTTAACTAGAAAATTACAATGAAACTCGAACTAAACAAACATGAGTTCATAATTTGGAGAATTAAAACATATGTGGATTTAAAAATTGTATATGAACGAAAGTTATCGAGATACTAATATCTATGATGCGGTCTGAAATAAAATCCATTATAAGACCAAATAAAAAATAACTTCTTCAACGTTTGAATTGGAAGTTGGATAATCATCAGAAAACAAGTAAAATACATGTACACGATTTGAGGTATATAAATTAACCTCATATTTATTCACATACACGTTGATTTGATACCTCATGAAAGGATCGTTATACACGGACGCGGGCGTCCGTGACGTGCCCTACGTGGCACCCAAAAAGTTGTCGAGTCAGCGTCTAGTCGGATTGCCATGTCACCCTTTCGAAACACGCCTTAAATTGTGTTTTAAATTTTTTTTGACGGTTTTCGAAAAACGACGGTTGCTTTCCTGATAAGACAGCGGCAGACACCCCACGAACGACGGTTCCGATACCGAGGTAGATACCAAATATCCAGACCGAAAAAGGGAGAGTCCCGCTTTCTTTCTCGTTGGATTACCTGTGAACGGAGGAAGCGTACCTGTGAACCTATTCCGGCTTTCTTTCTTCCCCTCTAAGCCATAATGGATTCTTCGACTCCTGCCGTCGATAGCGAACCTGTCCCATAACCGGTGGGTCTATATTTTTTTTCTTCCCTTGGTCGTTCTTTTTTTGATGAACTTTCGTTTTTTCAATTTTTTGTTTTAGGGAACCACCTACTACTTCCGGGAATCCCAATGCTCCTGGACGGCCATCCGAAAGCAGTTTGACAGGATGAAGAAGGTTGAGAAGGAGGTTTTCCGGAGCACCCCTTTCGGTCACTTCCTAAACCTTCCTAACATTACTACGGACAACGAAATAGTCGGTTGGTTCGTCGAACACTACGATGCGGAGGAGGTGGGGCTGAGAATAGGATCAGGGGTAGTTCCCTTTACACCGGAAGACGTTGCCCTAATTTTGGGCTTACGTATGCATGGGAAGGCCGTGGTGATGGAACCATTGGGTGTACAGAGGCGAGAAGGGGTGAACCTTGACAACACACGACTTATAGGTCATCTGCTGGCAAGCAGTGCCATGGGCGACACGGAGGAGTACGTTCGTCTCCTGATTTCTTTCATCTTCAACCATTTTTTGTTCTATGATGGAACACTTCGACCGAGGCAATGGTTCATGCACCATTTGAGGAACATCAGACGCATAAACAGATACGCATGGGCAAGTACAGTTCACGAAGCCCTGGTTGGGGGCCTGGAGAAAGCCAGCTTAGAACTGCAGGAGAGAAGAAAGGCAGGGAACTTCATTATGAGGCAGGGGAACGTCGACGGTTGTGTGGCAATACTACAAGTAAGTGTTATTTGGTTTTTTTTGTCTGTTCGGATTAAGTGTTGTGTCTGTTCGGATTAAGTTGTGTGTCTGTTCAGATTAAGTTGTTTGTCTATTCGGAATAAGTTGTATGTCTATTCGGATTAAGTGTTGTGTCTGTTCGGAATATGTTGTGTGTCTGTTCGGATTAAGTTAGGTGTCTGTTCGGATTAAGTTGTGTCTGTTCGGATTAAGTTAGGTGTCTGTTCGGATTAAGTTGTGTGTCTGTTCGGAATAAGTTGTGGGTCTGTTCGGAATAAGTTGTCTGTCTGTTCGGATTAAGTGTTGTGTCTGTTCGGAATAAGTTGTCTGTCTGTTCGGATTAAGTGTTGCGTCTGTTCGGAATATGTTGTGTGTCTGTTCGGATTAAGTTAGGTGTCTGTTCGGAATAAGTGGTGTCTGTTCGGATTAAGTGTTGTGTCTGTTCGGATTAAGTTGTGTCTGTTCGGATTAAGTTGTGTGTCTGTTCGGAATAACTTGTGGGTCTGTTAGGAATAAGTTGTCTGTCTGTTCGGATTAAGTGTTGTGTCTGTTCGGATTAAGTGATGTGTCTGTTCGGAATATGTTGTGGGTCTGTTCGGATTAAGTGTTGTGTCTGTTCGGATTAAGTTGTGTCTGTTCGGATTAAGTTAGGTGTCTGTTCGGATTAAGTTAGGTGTCTGTTCGGATTAAGTTGTGTTTGTTAAGAATATGAACGTATGTCTGTTGAGTCGTTCTAAACAGTTGATTTTTTCCATTTGAAGGTGTGGCTTTGTGAGAAATTCAAATTGGGGGAGCCCAGAACTGGAGTTTTTCCACGAATGAGAAGTTGGACGGAAATGTTTGGGAAACGATTAACCCTGAGGAAATGGGAGGAACGTGGAATTACCATACCTAAGATTTACAACGACGAGTTCGACCTGATGGGGGCTCCATCAATGAGTGAAAGGGAGCTGGAACTTATTAGTTCTGTTCGAACTCCTGTTCGAAAGGGCTCAGCTTCAACTAGCAGTTTGCCAAGGCTACAACTGACTGACTGCAACATTCCATGTGACCCACTGCTCCAAGAGTTGGGGCTGAGTGAGGTGAAGACGAACTGGCTTAGGGTCGAAGCTACCCTAAAGAAGGCGACAGAAGAGGTTAATGACATGAAGGAAGAACTGAGGATGACCAAGGAAGAGTGTGGGAGGCTGAGGGAAGAAATTATATATCTTCGAGGGACAGGGACCGGTGAAAATACTGGTGGGGAGAAAGACGAGAGCGAGGAGGAGGAAGAAGAAGAGAGGAAGAGGGAGGAGGAGAGAAAGAGAGTGGAGAAGGAGGAAGAGAAAAAGAGGGAGGAGGAGAGGAAGAAGGAGGAGGAGAGAAGGAGAGTGGAGAAGGAGGAAGAGAAAAAGAGGAAGGAGGAGAAGAAGAGGGAGGAGGAGAGAAAGAGAGAGGAGAAGGAGGAAAAGGAAAAGAGAGAGGAGGAGAAGAAAAGGGAGGAGGAGAGGAGGAGAGTGGAGAAGGAGGAAGAGAAAAAGAGGGAGGAGGAGAAGAAGAGGGAGGAGGAGAGAAAGAGAGAGGAGAAGGAGGAAAAGGAAAAGAGGGAGGAGAAGAAAAGGGAGGAGGAGAGGAAGAGAGAGGAGGAGGAAGAGAAGAAGAGGGAGGAGGATAGGAAGAAGGAAGAAGAGAGAAAGAGAGTGGAGAAGGAGGAAAAGGAAAAGAGGGAAGAAGAGAGCAAGGCACGGAAACCAAACTGGGGCGTGAAAAGACAACGCTCGACGGCCATCGTGGAGCAACAGTTGAAGGAAGATGAACATCGGGGCAAGAAGAAGAAGGTGGAAGAAGAGCAAAAGAGAAAAGAGAGAGAGGCTCAAAGGAGCCTAAAGAAAAAAGGGAAAAAAATAGAGGATAATTATAGGTTGGCTGTCCACTTAGGAGGGACAAGGCCTGATGTTGACATGGCTGCAATGGGAAGTTTGTCAGCTGATGAGGTCAACATGATATTGAACGTGACGGCAGCCAACAAGGACAATAGAGAGGTCATCTGGAGAGGCGATATGTGCAGCTTAACACGCACCGACCTGAAGGAACTTATAACGCCTGGGATGGATATTACCGACCAAACTATCGACGCTATGCTTTCGGTTCTCGAAGAAAGACGCCCAACCCAAAAAGTTTTATACATATATACATTCGAGTCCGGGCGAATTTTGGGTGGCCAAGGCAGAGAAATTGAAGATTTTATCCTCCCTAAAATTGAAGGTGTGTCTCCAACAGAGTCCGTAATCGCACAACCATGCTGGTCTGCAGGTCATTGGACTCTGGTGGTTGTCCACGGCCCGTCCAAGGAGATTTTGGCGTTCAACAGTATCTCTAGGGAGCTAGAGAAAGGTGAAGATCCAGAGCAGACCATAGGCGTACATGAGTGCGCAGCAGCGGATGCGGCTGAATACTGGAGGGATCTACTAAAGGTCGACTGGCCCTTGAGAATCCTCAGGAAAAATAGCCAACGACAACCACCGGGGAGCAACGATTGCGGGGCCTATGTTATATACTGGATAAGGTGCCTAACGCTAAAACTTGACCCGACGAAGGAGAAGGACCACAATAACATCCACTGTATCAGGGGTGAATTGGCGGTCATGTTAATTAGGGACCGGCGATCGTGTGTGCAGATCTGAAGTCCATATTTTTTAGTGTTTATTTGTTTACATGTACAAATTACAAACTCTTTTTTGTGTTTATTTTTTAAATGATGTACAAATTACAAACTCTTCCCAGACAACTTATTCCGAACAGACACTCAACTTATTCCGAACAGACACACAACTTATTCCGAACAGACCCACAACTTATTCCGAACAGACACAACTTAATCCGAACATACACCTAACTTAATCCGAACAGAAACACAACATATTCCGAACAGACACACAACTTAAACCGAACAGACACACAACGTATTCCGAACAGACACACAACGTATTCCGAACATACACACAACATATTCCGAATAGAAACACAACATATTCCGAACAGACACACAACTTAAACCGAACAGACACACAACCTATTCCGAACAGACACACAACGTATTCCGAACAGACACACAACATATTCCGAACACACAGACAACTTAAACCGAACAGACACACAACCTATTCCGAACAGACACACAAAATATTCTGAACATACACTCAACGTATTCCGAACAGACAGACAACTTAATCCGAGCAGACACACAACATATTCCAAACACACAGACAACATATTCCTAATAGACACAGAACTTATTCCGAACAGACACTCAACGTATTCCGAACAGACACACAACTTAAACCGAACATACACACATCATATTCCGAACAGACCCACAACTTATTGCGAACATACACTCAACGTATTCCGAACAGACAGGCAACTTAATCCTAACAGACACACAACATATTCCGAACACACAGACAACTTAAACCGAACAGACACACAACCTATTACGAACAGACACACAACATATTCCGAACATACACTCAACGTATTCCGAACAGACAGACAACTTAATCCGAACAGACACACAACATATTCCGAACACACAGACAACATATTCCGAATAGACACAGAACTTATTCCAAACAGACACTCAACGTATTCCAAATAGACACACAACTTAAACCGAACATACACACATCATATTCCGAACAAACCCACAACTTATTCCGAACAGATACAGAACTTATTCCGAACAGACACTCAACGTATTTCGAACAGACACACAACTTAAACCGAACATACACACATCATATTCCGAACAGACCCACAACTTATTCCGAACAGACACTCAACTTATTCCGAACAGACACACAACTTAAACCGAACATACACACATCATATTCCGAACAGACCCACAACATATTCCGAACTAACCCACAACATATTACGAACAGACAAACAACATATTCCGAACAGACACAACATATTCCGAACAGACACACATCATATTCCGAACAGACCCACAACATATTCCGAACAAGGACACAGTTTTATACGAACTGAACGTGTATAACAACCATTTACAGATCCAAACAGATCAACAATTAGAAGTTTCTTGGTTTTACAAGAACTGAAAATAACAAGAAATATTAAATTAAGGAGGAAGTTCCTCGTAATACAAATTCATTTCCCAATCAGAGAAATCAGGATCCCCGGGTTTTGGTGCGACTTCGTGAAGCGACGATTTAACCTTCATCTTGAACTTTCTCTTCTCTTGTTGGGCGTGCTTTTTATGGCTTTTTTTAATTATCTTCTCAGCTAAAGACACTCGACGTCTAGTCGGCGGTCTTCCTACACGTCTGACATTATATGGATTAAGAACCGATGTACCCGCACACTCAGGTTCATCAGGTCGAGCCAAGAACTGGGTAGTGTGCATACGTGCCTTAAGCATTTCAATACACTTCACGACCTCAATATACCTTTCGTGGGAAATGAAGGCTTCCTGTGCTATCCAAACGGCACGACCCATGATGTCGTCGTGACGACGAAGCGCATCCTTCTCCATTACGCCATCGTCTGGGTACATCTTATCTCGATAGCTCCTTCGAATATCCTTCCGCCATCGATTAACGATGTAAGAGTCTGGGAGCAATGCATTAGGATTTAAGCGTCCAAGTACCACAAAAACGTGGCAGCATAGAAGGCCAACGTGCTAAAACATTCTACAATCACATGTGAAGTTCATGGATATGTTTTGTACTAGGAAACGTTTCGACAGTAGCTGCTCACCAGCCAAAACACGTTCAGATACCTTGTACTGAAATGTGTCATTCGTATTGAACTCCTCCGTTATATCGCAGTATATCATCTTCCCAATTTCTAACTGCACTTTCTTGAAGACCCCTACCGTATACAACTCGCTCATCTGTCTCTCGAATGGATAAATTGAAACTAACTGGGGTCTCTTATGAAGACAATCAAAATCTGATTGAGCTTCCTTCTCGTACTTATGGCGGAGCGCAAGTTCGTATTGTTGAACAAACTGCTTAAGGGTGGTCTTCGAAGTAAGATACTTGTCGAAAAAGGCGTTCATACTCTCGCTTCTCTGAGTAGATGTCATTCCCGCGAAAAAACTATCACCAACAAATGCAGGTATCCACGACTCTCGGATTGCATAAATCGATTTGAGCCAGCTATGGTTATGCAGGTCAAAATCAAGAAGGAAACCCTGCCAATTACGATCAAATTCTGCTGGGGTTTTGGAATCATATACAATCAATTTCAGATCAAATAAAATGTGCTTCCGATACTGCGTCGGCAACTTCAAGGGAGCTTTGTTCATTATGTGCCATATACAGAATCTGTGTCTTGAATCTAGGAAGACATTCGTTACAACAGCTGTAATGGCACCACATTGATCTGTTATTATGGCTGGGGGGGTATATCTGCATAAGGGGGGCAATTTAAAAGGAGTGAGTCATATATTGAAAGGTACAAAATCCTACTTTGAAAACTTTAACCGAACAGACCCACCACTTAAACCGAACAGACCCACAACTTAATCCGAACAGACCCACAACTTAATCCGAACAGACAGACAACATAATCCGAACAGACAGTCCACTTATTCCGAACAGACAGTCCACTTATTCCGAACAGACAGACAACTTAATCCGAACAGACAGACAACTTAATCCGAATAGTCAAACCACTTAAACCGAACAGTTCCCCACTTAAACCGAACAGTTCCCCACTTAAACCGAACAGTTCCACCACTTAAACCCAACAGTTCCACCACTTAAACCGAACACATAAATAGCTTAAATTGAACAGTCACACCTTACCGTTCATGCACGACAACCATGTTTGGAACAACCATATGTAATTTTCAGTGGTCTCAGAAGACAGCAAAGCGCAACCGAGCAAAACTGACTCGAAATGGTGATTAACTCCTACAAATGGGGCAAAAGGCATGTCGTATTTGTTTGTAATGTAGGTGGTGTCGAAACATATTGCGTCTCCAAAGTATGAATATGCAGCTCTAGAACGACAGTCAGCCCAAAACACGTTCCGTAGTCTTCCTTCGTCATCCATGTCCATTACATAGAAAAACATGGAATCAATCTTCTGCATCCTAATGAAATAGTTCTGAAGAGCTTGTGCATCACCAGGTCCCATCTTTAAATTTCTGACTTCGTTTACAACATTCCTGCACACAGAAACCACTAAAACCAGACGCAAAATGTTGAACTTCAATTATGTTAGGCAGAAAGAACACAAACCTTAAATCCCTTTCGTTGAAAGTCAATTTGTCATGACCTCCAGCCTCGACCACAAAAGATTGCATGGTCTTAGCAGCCGATATCCCAACACTATCATTGCACGATATGCGTGCTTTGGCGGCCTCAGGGACGGTTCGTTTTTGTCTGAGAAAACGCATTTGCTCCTCTTCAAGCATGGCGTGGTTATGTTTAAGATCCACAAAGTTAATGTGGTAACCCCTTTCTGGGTTTCCGGAGACCCTTATCCGAGCAGTGCATTGGACTCTACTGTATAACCTAGGCTTCAATTTTCCTTGCCCTTGGTTTGGTGGTGTCGTTCCCTCCTTGGAGCAAGTCAGCGTGGCCCGTATAACAACACCACGATCGTAATGAGATTGCCTTGTCTTAACACCAAAACCACAAGAATCGGCATAAGCCACGTAAAATGTTTTGGCTTCTTCGAAAGAAGGAAAAAACATCTCCTCCTTAGGAACGTTTGCCGGCTGCTCCACTTGGGGGGGGGCACATGAACGATTTCCATTGGAGTACAGAGGAAGGACCACAGAAGAGAAGGAAAGAAAAAGGAAGACGCATCTTGAGATGAATAACAAGTCTTCTGCTGTGTAGGAGCGCCAAAATAATGAAGGAAGGGAGTGATTTGAGATGCATTAATGAGGGATGGAGGGAGGGATGGAGAGATGTAGACATTTGTATGGATACCCAAAGTATTGAGGAATAAAGTAAAAAAAGAAACTTTTTTCTGTGCTGACATGGAGAGTGCCACGTAGGGACATGGAGAGTGCCACGTAGGGCGCGTCCGTGACGCTAGCGTCCATCTATCATTTTCCCTCATGAAATGCTCACCTACGTCACACGTGCATGTGGTTCTGCCATGTGTGGGAGTTTTGCAAACCTTCCCCATGAAATATTTTGATGGATAACAAGAACACAAGGTATGACTAAAATGGTTGGTTGACTTATGGAAGGAAATTTCTACACTTATCCTTCACATTACAAAAATCCCGCATGGATAAGAGAGTTGACATCTAAATAATGGGACAACTCATATGTTGGAAAAATTACAAATCCAACCCTAAATGTGGATAAATTGCAACAATATATAAGTTGTACTAATTTATTTGCAAAATCAATCTCAAAATACAAATAGTCCACCCAAATGGACAAAATTACAAATTCACCACTGAACGTGGATAAATTACAACAATACATAAGTTGTATCATTTGATATGCAAATCGACCTTAAGATAGAAATAGTCCCCTTAACTGGACAAATTTCAAATCTACCACTACATGTGGATGAAATTGCAACAATATATAAGTTGTATAAATTGATTTGCGAATCGATCATAAAATACAAATAGTCCCCTTAAATGGACAAATTACAAATCCAACCCTAAATGTGGATAAAAATGCAACAATATATATAAGTTGTACAAATTGATTTGCGAATCGATCTTAAAATACAAAAAGTCCCCTTAAACGGACAAAATTACAAATCCACCCTAAATGTGGATAAATTGCAACAATACATAAGTTGTACCAATTAATTTACCAAGTCAATCCTAAAATACAAAAGTCCATCTAAATGGACAAAATCATAAATGCACCTCTCAGGTTGGATAAATTGCGAAATAAATCTTTAAAGTTGTAAAATTTGTCAACTAAATTTAAAATATGAAAACAAATTTAAAATATAAACATTGACTACTCTAATAGTAAGAAATGATGCACGCCAAGCTTGATCTTGGGTTCCCTATCTCATATCGTTGGAGTTGTCTGGAATTAAAATACAGACTACCTTAGTCGTAGGTGATGATGTACGCCAAACATGATCTTAGGTTCCCTCTCTCTTACCAAACCAAATAAACAAAAAGAAATACATATAAAATTACCTCCGGGTTACGAGCATCTAAATCAAAAGAATATTTGTCTAAATCAAATCATATACAATTTCTCCTTGTTATGAGGTTAAACTAACTAAAACCCCAAACTAAATATAAACAAAATTTCTCCTAAACAAGAGAATAGACCGTTTACCATGTCTCCGAAAAACGAGACTATATTACACATAATCCCCCCCCCCCCCCCCCCTTGAGTTATGAGGCTAAACTGACCAAAACATTATGATATATGTACCAAAAGAATAATTATCCAAACAAAACATATACATAATATTCTCCTAAATAAGAGAATAAACTATTTACAACATTTTCCTAAACAAGAGAATAAACTGTTTACAATGTCTCCTAAATACGAGATTATACTATATATACAACACCTCCTTTTTATGAGGACAAACTAACTATTTCGTCAATCTTCATTATTAAGATGAAGTCGATACAAAACAAAACACCATAAAGATACTCATTGTGATGAGGTCAAACTCACTAATATTAGGATGTCTTCACCATAAAGTTGAAACGTCAAAACACATCTAATTCTTCCTTGTGATGAGGTTAACTCACTACTATTAGGTTGTCTTCACGATAAAGTTGAAGCACCAAAACATACAAATATTCTTCTAGTTATGAGATTAAACTTACCATAGGACGATATTCTAATATAGGAATTATTGTTGATAAATCAAATACAAACATGGAATTCCTCCTTGTGATGAGGTTAAAGTCACTAATATTAGATTGTCTTCACAATATAGTTGAAGCGTGAAAACAAATACATAAATTCACCTCCCTGTTATGAGGCTAAACTAACTAAAGTCTGATAGTGTTCATCATAAAGACGAAACTGATACTTAACAAATTATATACATAAATATTCTCCTAGTTATGAGATTAAACTAGCAATTAGATGATATTCGAATATAAGAATCATCGTCAATATAAAAAAAACACATACACAATCTCCTCCTAGGTTGCGAGGCTAAACTAACCGTTGGGTGATATTATAACAAAAGCATTATCGTCAATATAACAACATATGTATAAATTTTTCCCATGTTATGAGGTTAAACTGACTAAATCTCGGTGATCATAATGAAGATAATCACTAAACCAAATCTAAGTGAACAAACTAAACTACTATTCATGATGGTCTCCTAAATACATCGTCTAACCACATATGAGATATATAAGTCAAATGATTGTCCTCGTTATGAGATTACAGCTAACCATGATTTGATAATCTCTCATTATCAAAGATAAACTTGTTGAACGATGAAATATATGCTTCAATCTCTTTGGACAAGAAGCTAAATTACCATAGCAAGATAGTCTCTTTAAATATGAAAAAGAGAAAACCATCAAGCCCAAAAAATTTATAAGCAAATTGTCGCAGAAATATGGTTCTCGAAGTATAAGAATGAATAAGCCGTCAAGCTCCAACTCCGAACGAGACTCTATACAAACATATCATCTCTGACATGAGCTCAAATGCCAAGTATCAAGCTATTTGATATAATAGTAGATTGTTGTTATCTCTTGATATCTTGTGAAATATGTATCACGGATCATTCTTTTGTGCACGAGATAAATGTGTCAAAGTTCACGTATTCCTAAATCCAATGAAATGGAATATTGAATTTGTCATTTGCATTTTCTTTAATTAACGTTACAAATGGAGTATATTATTCTTAACCTGTTAATTTCTGCTCTTATATATGAAGTCTCGATAGAACTAGTGGGAGATAATTGATACATTTTTATCTAAATCTAGTGGTAACAAAAAGATAATGCCCAAAATCAAAGTCCAAATTACATTTTTCTCTAAATCTAAGTTAACTTCTTATTTTACTTTTTCTATTTCTAACAACACAAGATATAATGTTGTGATATTCTTTTAGAACTTTTCAAATTCAACAACAAAGTTATCAGATTGGGGGAGAAACCGAAATACTTACCGAAAATGAAATAGTAAACAAAAGATTTAAGAGCATGACAAATCACCTAGGAAAATTACAAGAACAAAGAGGTGAAAAATATCTTTTTGTTTGGAAGAATGCTAAATTTCAAATATTATGCTTGTTTACTGAATGAATATACTTTAATTATGCCCACCCTTCATTTCTTTTCTAGATCCGTAGCTGCTTATAGGGTCCACTTATTTAATTATGTTATCTCTTTGTTTAATAGTAAATTAGTTAAAAATCAGAGTTTACTAGAGACAAACAAATCAATAAAAGCCAAGATGATGGTTTACCTAAAAACGACTGTATATGCATGCGCGCGGCAGCACAAGTTGACGATAGGTAGGTGTTGGTGGAGAAGCAAAGCGAGTGTTGTATGAGGAGTCTCACATCCATCTATATATGAGCCTCATCTCGTTAATAACACTCACCAAATCCATCACCACAACCTAATTATGTTCTTTGGTGAGTAGAATTAACTAATCCAATCTGACATGTGTAAGTTTTTGGTTGTGTCACTAGTGCATAATAGGAAGTAGACATCACAATATATATGTTGGATCCATAAACGACCGATGCCTAATATTATAGACATTGGGTATTACTGTAACCGACGCCTATAGGGTGTATAGACATCGGTTGTTGTATAGCCGACATCTATAGGTTTGTATAAACGTCGGTTTTTGTACTATAACCGACGTCTATACCTCCTTAATCATTTATCGACCTCAAATAAGAAAATTATTTTTTGTGATTTATTTCGTATAAGAATTTTTGTGGATTTATAGTTTTCTTCATTTTTCGGATGTGTTAAAATTGTTGCGAGGATATTAAGCAATTTTGTACTTCGTAGTTAGTAAGTTGAAGTATTTGGATTGATTTAAAAATAGTTACATCAATGTAGCTACTCATATGTGTTGAAGTTTAGTCCCACATTGGAGAAAGATTTTTGGTTCGTTGGATTGATGTACTCAACCACTCATTACTTTTAAATGGGAGTTGGGTACCATACTACAATAGGCAAGTGAGATATATAGATTTAATGGTCAAAATATTGGTACTTGGGCTTAAGATGGTTGCAATGTATTTTTTTGGATTATTTAAATGTATAGACGTCTGTTTTATAGGGTAGCCGACGTCTATACGTCGTAAACTTTTTTTATATTATTATTTAAACGTATAGATGTCAATTTTATAGCGTAGCCGACGTCTATAGGCCGTAATATATGTATAGACGTCGGTCACCCTATATAGCCGACGCATATTGTACTTGATGTAGTTTAGTCCCATGTCGGAAAAACAAATTTGTTGGTGTGGTTGATGTACTCCACCACTCCTTTACTGCTGAATGAGATCGAGTTGGGGCACTTGGACATCTTGGGCTTGATATACTTGGTTAATGGTCAAAAGATTGGCACTTGGGGCACTTTGACAACTTGGATCTGATTACTGTACAAGTTGAGTGTCTGCTATAGACTGTAATGTATTTTTTGAGTTTTTTAAATGCATAATAGACGACGATCGTATATAGCCGACGTCTATATACTGTATAGACGTCAGTCGTATATAGCTGACGCCTATATCCTAAGCATAAGCATCGAGGACATATACGACGGTCGTTGGACTCCTAAAATCCATCGTGTATACCCCAGTATATCCGACGTATATGGTCTTTTCTGCACTAGAGTGTTGGCCATTGTTTTGGTAGTTCTAAACCTGACGACCACCACTTATATGGGCAACATGACTGTGGCAGGCAAGGCGCTGGTTCACACTGCACCAGCAGGTGCTGCAGCCAATTCGGGTGGTGCGGGACCGGTTCAGCGTACTGTAGTTGCCAGGAGAAATGCGAGTCCTCCTACTGTCGCAGCCGATCGAGCGTCCGCTCTCTCCCACCTCAACGTCACTGACACCACCGGTGCTGCTCCATAAGCAGCACGAGTTCCTACTCATGCATGCACGCTAGTAAATAAGGGCGGCGATATGTCGAGGTCTAAGTTCGATCTGCTCGCGCACGATGTTGAAATGTTTGCATGTGTACTTGGTTGCACATATATTCATATAAAAAGGGAACTACTAAACGTCGCCCCAAAACTACTTAAATCGCCCCTTGAAATTACCAAATTGCCCTTAACAATATATTTAATACTCATATCGTCCCGTGTCTATAAATTAGGCCTACGGTCTTGTATATTCATAATTTATCAGTAAAAACACCACGAAAATGTCTGGCGACGGTGATGCATCCGGTGAGGTAAGCTTGGCACGGGGCAAAATTTGGGTCGAGCGTCTGCATTAGACGCCTCCCCCAAGGTGAGGGCGTCTGAGTAGGACGTCCTCCCCTTGGCCGAGGCGTCTAACGCAGACGCCTACGCAATGGGAGAGGCGTCTTATGTAGACGCCCTCCCCTTGGGTAAGGCGTCTTTAGTAGTCGCCCTTCCCTTGGGCAAGGCGTCCTACGAAGACGTCTCACCCTTGGGGAGGGTGTTTAACTCAGACGCCCCACCCATGGGGTAGGCGGATAATCCAGACACCTGGAATTTTTTGATTTTTTTAATTTCGATTTTATTTTTGTAGGTTCCGTTGGAAGATTTCGGTGGTGATGGAGTGGATTACAGTGAGTTATTTCAAACTACACAAATCTTTGCAACAATCGATGAAGCAAGTAAATGGGCCAAACAAGTAGCTATCGGAGCTGGGTTTTTTTTGGTCGTGTCGTCGTACAAAACAAGATCAGATAGTCGGATGGATTGTTATTTGAGATGCGACCGACGAAATCAAATGGAGTCTCGGGATATGGATACTGCACTTCGAAGAAACACTAAAAGAAAGGGTTGCGGTTGTCGTTTCTTAATAAAAGTGGTGGAGCGACGAGATCGTGATGGATGGGTTGTGGTTTTTAATAGTGGTCACGGACATCACAACCACAGACTGGCAGTTTATCCAGAGGGTCATCGTCAAATTAGTGGTCTAAGTTCTGAGGCGAAGAAGATTGTTCGTGATATGACTGAGGCACAAGCAAAACCACGGAACATCTTGAAGGCAGTAAAAGAAAAATTCCCGGAGGACAATCCAAATCAAAGGCATATTTATAATTTCAGAGATTACATGAGGACGACAAAATCTCAAGACCGGAATCCCGTCCAGCAGTTTCTCTATCAAGAAGTGCAGTGTGAGTACTTACATTGGATTATGGCGGATCCAGAAACTAATGTCGTCACTCACGCTTTTTTGGCACATCCGACGTCAGTCCAGTTGTTGCGGACATATCCTTTCGTTATCTGCATGGATTCGACTTACAAGACGAACAAGTATAAGATGCCTTTGTTCGAAATGATTGGGGTCACACCAACAAACATGAATTTCCTTATTGGATATGCGATTTTGATGGATGAATCTTACTCCAGTTACCTGTGGGTGATGGAGAAGTTGCGAGATCTGTTATTGGGGACTGTCAGGCCGACTGCAATAATAACAGACTGGGATTTAGGCCTTATGCGACTGGTGAGAGAGGTTTTTCCTGACTCTGCTCATTTACTCTGCACATGGCACATCAACAAAGACGTATTCAACTACGCATACCACGTATTCGGCAAGAATAAGCAGATGACAGAGACTTTGAGGCGTGGAAGATGGAGGAAAATCATGCTTTCTACTTCAGAAGCCGAGTATGATAGAGCTTTGTATGCTCTGAAAGATTTGTATAGATCGTGGCCGGCTATCACGGAGTATCTGGACACCACGTGGTTGATGCAAAAAGAAAAGTTTGTGCTGAATTGGACGAACAAAGTCCTTCATTTTGGGAACACCACGAATTGTAGGGTCGAAAGTGCTCATTCGGCTCTAAAAGAGTGGGTTTCTACATCGACAGCAGCTCTGGACACTTTTTTGGAACGCGTCAACGCGGCTATTGAAAAGCAGCTGACGAATATTCGAAACTTTCTTGAAGACTCGAGACGGTGAAATTTGACTAATTTCGGACATCCTCTATATCGTAAAATAAATGGTCGAGTTTCGCATCACTGCTTGCAATTGCTGAGTCAGGAGGTGAAGAGAATGCAACAGTTAGATGATGAAGTTGAATATCGTTGTGAGTGCGCTTTTCTGATTTCTCATGGGATACCTTGCGCATGTACCATCCGCGGATGTCTTGAATCAGACAACGGAATTTACTTAGAGCAGATTCATCCGTTCTGGAGCACGCTTGTCATTGGGGAAGGAGTCGGGAACCCAGAGTTTGTGTCTCAAGTAGCTCAAGACGCCGAACATTTTCGCAGCCTGGTTGATGAGATTGCAGGAAGTGACCCTACCATAATTCGATCTGCCTCTCGGATTTTATTCGAGCAGCTACACCCCGAACATTCGAATTTGAGAGAGCCTGCAGAAAAAACAAAGCTACGAGGTCGACCAAGGGGAAAGTCGACACGACGGGACCCTAGTGCGTTTGAGTATGCAGAGTGAGGTCGTGGTCGATCTTCAAGTAGTGGGAGTAGAGGTCGTGGTCGTTCTTCCGGTAGTGGAAGCAAAGGTCGTGGTCGATCTTCTGGTTCTTCGTCTCTGAGGGGAGGATCAGGTATACCATCCCTATATTTATTGTTATTATAATTTTGTTATTTATTTCAGTAAATATTATCTTTTGTTATTATATGTAACTGCATTTTTTGTTTATATTGTAGTGACTGGGCGGGCTGACGTAGACGACTTCCTATATGTGGATAGAATTCAAGGAATCGTTATGTCATTCCTACACCAGTGGAATGATGTACGTCCTGATGGAAACTGTGGATTTCGATGTGTCGCCGATGTTTTCCACGGTGGTGAAGACAATTGGCAACTTGCCCGTCGTTCGATTTCAAATGAGATAGCTGCGAACCCATCTTTTTATGAGCACGTATACTACGACGGTGTGGCGCAGGCTCGTCACCGGATTAATTGGGGCGGGGGACCTTGTGGCGAGAATCACTACATGGAGACGTGGACGGACTTGTTTCCCATTGCAAATTTTTACAAGTGTGCAATTATGTTCTTCTCTCTCGGAAATGATGGTTCGTTGTACCCATGTCTTACAGTTCTACCTTGGGAGAGTCCGCCTACCGTGATGAGACCGTACAGAGAGTTGATTATTGCTCATTTAGGGAGTTACGCTCATTACATTCGTTTGGAATTAACTGAGGGATTCCCCGTACCTCCTATAGTGACTCTGTGGTTTCAATTAAGAGATGAGAGTGTTATTGGATGGGAGCTGGAGTACCAAAATAGGATAGCATATTGGCAACAATTATGTAATATGTTTTGATATGTTTGTACAATTATGTAATATGTTTTGATATGTTTGTACATTATATAGTGTTGCTTTATTATGTAATATGTTTTGATATGTTTGTACAATTTGCATTATATATAATAGTACGACAGGTTAGCAAACACAAATACAAATAATAAGCGTACGACAGATAAGCAAACACAAATACAAACAATAAGCGTACGGCAGCTTAGCAAACACAAACACAAATACAAATAATAAGCGTACGACAGATAAACAAATATAAATGCAAATACTAAGAGTACGGTACAACAGATCAGCATACTCATCATCCGAATCATGGTCGGAAATGCCTAACTGAGTATGCCTAAATAAGTAGCTTTCAAAAGAAAAGCAAATTGCTAAAGGAACGACAAACATAACAAGCCCACACCGCGTCACATGAATATGTATGTTAACGTGGTGACTTGTTTATTGATTAATAATATTAACTAACAAATACTTTGTTGAACACGAACGAATAATTAATTGTAGTGGTTGTGATAGCTAATACATATATATTGTCCGTATGTTGACAGAGATCGAGTCCATAATTCATCGGTCGAACATGCAAAAGAGGTATTCCGGAAGTAGTCTTACATTGTTAAACACAAAATATACATAACACTTTATAATAGAATTAAACGGTTATGACTTACATTAGTGAAATGACGACATTTGAGTAGTACGTCCAACAATCAAAGCGTCACTAACTTTCAACGTGAATTGTTATTGAAATATAATTCATGTGGAAACTGGGGGAAAAGAATTCGTATAGAAAGTAGTGACGTCTCTTTCAAGTGAAATATTCCCTACGTAGATTACTTTGACCAACCAGGTCAGAAAAGTGTTAGTGATAACAATATATTACGATCATTATTGAAGGATCAAAATCATATTTTGTCTCCTCTAATCTGTGACTCCTGTCTTAACTTAGAAAGCAACATAATGCTTAAGGAGCAAATTATTACTATTATAATAATAATAATAATAATAATAATGTCTATGGTCCATTTGGTACTCCCTACGACCACGAGCAGTTGTGCAAAAATTGCATTCCTCCTCAAAACACTCGAGGGGTTACATACCCAGACTACAAAATCGACATATATCTGGATATTTGTTGGCGATTGGAATGATGAATTTGTGTGGTAGTTAAGAAGCATGTTAGGGTGAGCTTTTGTCGTTTGGATGTTTTTGAAGTTATATCCTAGAAGTTCCACGGCCATGAATTTGTATCTTTTGCTTGCATGTCACTCTAAAACAATATAATTCTGAATATGTCATCGTCTTACGGTTGTTTCTAACTATCACTCCAAAAGTATTGTGTTCATGGACGTCGTTACTTTTTTGGATTTGTCGTTCTGTTAAGATTTTCCATTAATGGTGTTAAATATATCAATATTTAAATGTAAAATTTGTAATTTGTAATTTTTCCCTAACTCTAATAACTTGTTAGTGAGAACAATTAAGTAATGCAATTCAATATGGGTAAGTTTATTGTTTCTTTGGTGGTGCATAACCTCACAGCCACCAACCACCACCATGCATGGTGCAGCAGTATGATCGGAATACACTAAATTTTTACAATAATGTTTTGCAATATATATCGTTATGGATTTCAGGTTGTTTTTACAATATTGTTGTGAGTTCTTGGGAGTGCAAACTCAGGTTTGTCGAACAATGGCCAAAAACACTGCTCGAAAATTTGCTCAAAGCATACATAATTAAGACTTTCCCAGCTTTTTACTAGTAATTAATGAACCAGCCCATTGTAGTTTTGCATCAATTTTCATCAAACATGTATAGGTTTGAAATTTCACCAAAGTTTCATCTTTGTGAATTGTGATTGGAAAAGAGGATTATAAATTTGAGATTTGCTTATTGTTTATTAGACTATGTTGCGGTATTTGAACATATCAGATGATATTTTGAACAACTTAAAGATATATATTACCTAATTCTACATTTGAAAATGTCAATTACTTCTGATTATCTATATTTGGAAAATTTGATTCCAAATTAAGTTACAATTAACAACTGAAAATGACGGTTATAAGATGTTGTTTATTTACTTTATTCGAAAGCAAAAATTATTTAAGACATCATAATTCGAGATGTATTGTAAGTTATATATTTTTAAGATCCTGCCACAAATTCTTGTAACGCCTCGTCAATAAACAAGAAAAATATATCCATCTGACCAGTAGTCAATTATGTTTAGAGCAATTTCTTTATGGCTACTAGTCTTGTGGGTTCTCAGAATAAAGTAATTAATGGACAACATCACAATTTATTTATGACGTGGGCGGGACACAACAAACAAGAAGCGCACAGAGATTTCAGCACGACGGGAAGATCGAAGTACACATATTTTAATGGCCCTTATTTACTAGCATGCATAAGTCCGTAACATGTTTGTGGCGCTTAGGGTGAAGCGTCGGTGGTGGTGGTGGCGGTGCGGTTGGAGTGGACGAAAGCAGATGCTCCGCTGCCGCAAAAGAAGGTATTGCATTGAGACTGGCAACCATCACAGCAGTATGGACGACTGTTACCGCACCACCCCCAGAAGCTGCAGCAGCCACCGACACACGTCTGACCAGGAGCCTGCCTTCCACATCTCTGCGCCATGGTAGTGCTACCGAGGCTAAGCATAATCAATGCAACAACAAACGTAATCATAAACTTAGCCATAGCTTCAGTTATTGTGATTTGAGTTTCAAGATGGATAGATGGATGGACGTTATATAGACAATCAGATATCTCTATCTATCCACAAACATATCAGCATCACCTTCTTGATTACTTGTCAGCCGCCGTCCACTTGGACTCGGACGTCGAAGATATCCTTACATGTATCTTCCCAGCATGGAGCCCATGAATATTGAATTTTCTTACCTTTTGGTTTGTTAATTAGCTAGCTCTTTGTGAGATTTTTTCTTTAGTATTTACGTGCCTGGATTTGACACCAAACAACATTCGGTAATTCGACGTGCTATTATTGGCCTCTATTATCATGTTTTTTTGGTTAACACAAACTACAATGAGTTGGTTCATTGCTTGAGTAAAATGCTGGGAAAGGCTTAATTATGTATGGTTTGAGCAGATTTTCGAGCAATTTTTTTGCCATTGTTCGACAACACCTCATTTTGCACTCCCAAGAACACACAACAATATTGTAAAAACAACTTGAAATCTGTAACGATATATATTGCAAAACATTATGGTAAAAATTTAGTGTATCCCGATCGTACTGCTGCGCCATGCGTGGTGGTGGTGGCTGTGAGGTTAAGCACCACCAAAGCAACAAGAAACTTACCCATGTTGAATTGTACTAGTTAATTCGTCTCACTAACAAGTAACAAGCTTAGGTTGTTGTAATGCCCATGCATGTTGAAGTTTCTTTGCCTCCTCCACCAAGTGGACATGTTAGCTATTTGGATTACTGTTATATATGGAGATATTTCTTTACTGGTTTGTGCGGTCCTTGTGTTGTGAAGATGCCCCTAACTCTCCAATTGATGAAGATTTTTCTCCACTGACATTTAAATCTTAAATCCACATCACGCACGTCAATCAAGACTATCCATGCTAATCGAATGTTCGTTCTTAAACATTAGCTATCAATCGCTAGCTGTTGGAAGGAGGATAATGGCAGGTGAATGATCGAGGAGTAAGAAATTTGAGTAGAGTGTCTAAATGTATTTCGAATAAGGGTGCATTTGGATTGGGGGTAATAGGCCGGAGAGGAAATTTAAGGGAATAATCATTCCCCAGTTCGATAGCGTTTGGATTGGGAGGAATAATTAGGCAAGGGAAATTGTTACTCACGTACGTAAGTTATCCATTACCTTCCTCGTAGAGTAATAATTAGGGAGTCATGTGTTTTCACTTGATCTTAATGTTCTCTCACTTTTTATCAACTGCGGATTCATATAGGGCAAATTATTGTCTTAACGCAATTCGTCCAACGATGTAATCTCCTTAGACCATAATCAACAAGTCTCACACTTAATTATCATTTCTATCAATTTAAAGGTCACAATTTATTTCAGTCCAATTATAAAATTATCATTCTGATCCGTTTTTCCCCAAAATTTAACATGGCGAGAGTAGTGTTTATGTATGGGTTCTTCACTACAATGATCTAATCGGAACCTTCTAGTAGGGCTGAGCATGGACCGGTCCGCTTTTTGTTTTGTTTTTTAAAAATTTTAAGTCAAAAATCAGGTTCTGGACCAAACCGAATCCAACCCGTCCGGTCCAATCTCCGGTTTGGTCCGAACCTCGGAAAAAAAAATCAGATTCGGTACGGTCCGGACCAGATGCACAACCCTCCCTTCTAGAGTTGCACATCTGACATTTAAAACGTTGCATATTTTCCCTGTCTTTTCAAATGTAATAAGTTCATCTCTTTCTGTTTGCTTCATTTAGTTCGTCTGGGAATTCCGTAGCTAGTGGAGAGTCATCTGGAATAGGGTGATTGAGTTGCCAAAAAGTCTGTCAATGCGTGGCTTTTAGAGCACAAATAACAGCGCCCGGGCTACCCGGGCGCCCTGCACTCTCTCTCTCTGCCACGTCAGCTTCCTTTCTCTGCCACGTCAGTTCACCCAACTCACCCAAAAAAAAACCTTATTCATGCCCAGGCTACCCCCACCCACTCTACACTCTCTTTCATCCACATCATTTCTTAATTAAACAATTATAATTTTCACACAACATTTAACAAATTACATTTTATATAATTCTAATTCTAATAACATTACAATTCAATTTTAACTCGAAATATTGTTAATAATTTTTGCTAAATCACGAAATTAAATAGTGCACATGTGTTTGCTCAGTTAAAGCGTGATTAAAGTGCACGCGTGTTTACTCAGTGGAAGCGTGATTAAAGTGCACGCGTGATTGAAAACAGTGCACGCGTGTTTGCTCAGTGGAAGCGTGATTAAAGTGCACGCGTGATATTAGACCATACTATTATTACCCCACATTAATAACAAATACCCAATCCATTAATAACAAAACATCCATTAAATAATTAGAATAAAAAAAAAATTCGACGAAGGGGGGGAGGGGGAGGGGACACGTGCCCCCCACCCGAGGGCGCCCCGGGAGACGCCTCGGGTGGGCGTCCCGTTAAGGCCATCCTTAACCACGTATAAAAGAAGCAGACGCCCGGACACGTCAGCAATAAAATCATTAAAAAAATTGGGAAGCCTTCGCCCGGGCGAAAATTCGGGCGCCCATCCGCCCGAATTTCCGCCCGGGCGGATGTGCTGGGTGGTGAGTGGGTGGCACGTGTCCCCCCACCATTGGTCACTTTTTTTTTATTTTGTGTTTTTGTGTTTAGAAAATATTTTAAAAATCATTTAAAATCGTTTTTTCAAATATATTTTTATGAAAATAAGTTTTTTATTTGTTTATATTTTCTAGAATTTTTTGATAATTGTTCGTGTTTTGCCTAGAATTGATCCCGAAATAACGTGCATGGGAGAGAATGTATGACGCTTGAGTTGTTTCTGGATGTGGTTAAGAAAAATTTAGGGGGCTTGGTTTGAGCTGATGTGGCGGAAAGAGAAGCTGACGTGGCTGAGAGAGAAACCAGTGCGCCCGAAAACTACCTGGGTGTCGTTAATGGTGCTCTAACGGGGTGCACTCGGGCGCCCGACCAGGGCGCCCGAGCGTGGCACCCCGGTTAAGGGTGCCCTTATAGCCTTCCGAGGGACGTGCACCATATCAACATGGTTTGGCACTTCCCAACACGCCCCGTCGAGACAATGATGGCATGGTCTGTTCATTATGTCTTCCGTATAATCCCTGGACACCACCGGGCCGCCGCAAGCGGTCCGGAGATCGGACACCGCCTCTCTAACACAGTCGTCACACTGGTCGGTCTTCTTGTCCCCCATGCATTGGGCCAACCCGTCCACGTTCCCGGCCCTTGCCACCCGGTACGGGCCTTGCCCTCCTGCCTCCAGTCGTCCGAGAACCGACTCCCTCGAGGTTGCCAAACCGGTGTCGCCGGTGTTGGTACTGCATTTCTTGTATAGGAGTGTCGTGTCCGGCTCGCCGAGGAAGCTCCCGTTGTTGTACCAGATCACACAACCTACGTTCCAAAATACAATCAAACATATATAGGCGATGGATACATTGAGTTTTTTCTAAAACCAATTGTAACAAAATGATCAAGAATTAATCTTCGACACGTACGTTTAATGTTACTTTTGCTTTGATAGGATATCAAATGGTATCTTTTGAGGAGCTCAGTATGTGATTTACAACTGGGGATTTAAGTATTACTGGTTGAACTATTCGTAACTAGGGTAAGTGGGTTTGCATAGGCTAAAAGAAAGGAAATGATAGCATATATTAACACTAAATTATAAATTTAGTTGTTATTTTTTGTATTTATTGTATTTTCAAATATTCATGTACCATTATATATGCTTTGTCATACTTTTAAATATAATTATGACAAAGCAAATCCTGACGATGGATGTTTGTTTTTCATTTCTACTTGCTTATAAAACATCAATTAGTTTCTTATAACCTTTAGTTAACTTAATCGTTTGGTTTGTGCTATTCAGTATATGATGTTATGCTAAGAGATATCAGAATGTTTTAGTTATTGAAAAATTGAAGTGTTCGGGATATTTGATCGGGTTTTAAGTTTGTGATGCACCTACTATATGCAGCCAAGTATTCAATGGTCAACTATATTCAGCCAAGACTATCCTGAATACTCTCTTGCATGTGGGACCGATGAATTTTGAACTCTGTGTACACATGGACAATGTACATGTCATCACCTGCCATTATCCTCCTTCCGACAGTGATTGATAGCTAGTTTAACAACGAACACTTGATTAGCATGGATAGTCTTCATTCACGTGCATGACGTTGATTTTAGATTGGAAAGGCACTGGGAAAAAATCTTCAACATGGGCTCAACTTGTTACTTGTGTTAAAATAACGTTTCGCCCGACCATATAACCCGATAAAGAAATCAACTCAGTAAAATCTTACCTAAAATCTAAATATGACATCAAAGACTTCGGGTTCATGAAATATTTCTTAGGCATTGAAATTGCATACTCAAAGAATGGACTATTTTTATCTCAACAAAAATATGTACTTGATTTGCTTCGTGAAATAGGAAAGTTAGGAGTCAAACCCGCTGACACACTTATTGAAACCAACCAAAAAACTAACCCTACGGATGGAGAACCACTAGAAGATATAAGCAATTTCAACGAGTTGTAGGAAGACTCATTTACCTAACAATCACAAAACCCGATATCACATATGTTGTTACTGCTGTTATTCAATTCATGCATGCTCCTCACACTCATCATATTGACATAGTTGATAGAATCCTTAGATATTTAAAAAAAAATCTCTAGGTCAGGGAATGTGGATGAAATCAAACAATTCTAACTCTATAGTTGGCTACTCCGATGCAACTTGGGATAGTAGCTTCGACCGGAAATCCACTACTAGTTTTTGCACCTTCGTGGGAGGAAACCTCATCACTTGGAGGAGCAAGAAACAAAACATAGTAGCTAGATCAAGCGCTGAAGCAGAATATCGTGCAATGGCATCCACTACTAGTGAGCTTATATGGCTGAAACAACTATTGAATGAAATGAAGATACCGTGCTGAGAGCCAATGCAAATGTTTTGTGACAATCATGTTACTCGTCATATAGCAATGAACCCAGTTTTTCAGGAACGAACAAACACATTGAAGTTGACTGTCACTTCATTCGAGAGAAGTTACACCGAAGAAATTGAAGTTCCTTATGTCCAAAGCAAATATCAGTCAGCAGACATAATTAAACAAATCTCTGAACAAGACGCACTTCCAAACCATTCTCAACAAGTTAGGATCCTTCAATCTCTTTCGGAATCCATTTGAGGGTTAAAATAATAGTTCACCCGACTTGATTGGATCAGACTAGATCTCATCACCTCCATATCAAATAAGAAAAATCATGCATCAACTTAGAAGGCAATACTACAACGGCTACATGCAAATACAAAGGCCACAATGGCTATACACAAATATGACAACCATGACCTCCAAAGCATCAATTATTTCCCTCTTGTCTCTTGTACACTATATATGTACTCACAAAATTGTAGTCAAATAACATAATCAAACAAACACACATTCGTCCTCCTCATGAGTCTTCAATTCTAATAACTTGTTAGTGAGAAGAATTAAGTAGTGCAATTCAATATGGGTAAGTTTATTGTTTCTTTGGTGGTTCTTAACCTCACAGTCACCACCACCATGCATGGTGCAGCAGTACGATCAGAATACACTAAATTATTACCATAATTGTTTTGACAATATTGTTGTGTGTTCTTGGGAGTGCAAACTCAAGTTTGTCGAACAATGGCAAAAGAATTGCTCGAAAATTGCTCAAAGCATACATAATTACGCCTTTCCCAGCTTTTTACTAGTAATTAATGAACCAACAATCCGATGTAGTTTGTGTTAACCAAAAAAATTATAATACTGACCAATAATAGCATGACGAATAACCGTATGTTCTTTGGTGTCAAATCTTGGCACGTAAATGCTAAAGAAAAGTTTTCACGATTCACAGAAGAGCTAGCTAATTGACAAACCAAAAGGTAAGAAAATGCAATATTAATGGGCTGCACGCTGGGAAGATACATGTAAGGATATCTTCAACGTCCGAGTCCGAGACCAAGTGGATGGCGGCGGACAAGTAGTCAAGAAGGTGATGTTGCTATGTTTGTGGATAGATAGAGATATCTGATTGTCTATATAACGTCCATCCATCTATCCATCTTGAAACTCAAATCGCAAAAACTAAATCTATGGCTAAGTTTATGATTACGATTGTGGTTGCAATACCTTCTTTTGCGGCAGCGAAACATCTGCTTTCGTCCACTCCAACCGCACCGCCGCCACCACCACCGATGCTTCACCCTAAGTGCCACAAACATGTTACAGACTTATGCATGCTAGTAAATAAGGGCCCCTAAAAAATGTGTACTTCGATCTTCCCGTGGTGCTCAAATATGTGTGCTTCTTGTTTGTTGTGTCCCGCCCACGTCATAAATAAATTGTGATGTTGTCCACGAATCACTTTATTCTGAGGACTCACAAGACTATTAGCCATAAATAAATTGCTCTAAACAGAATAGACTACTGGTCATATGGATATTTTTTCTTGTTTATTGACGAGGCCTTACAAGAATTTGTGGCAGGATCTTAAAAATATATAACTTATAATACATTTCGAATTATAATGTCTTAAATATTTTTTGCTTTCGAATAAAGTAAATAAACAACATATTATAACCGTCATTTTCAGTTGTTAATTGTAACTTCAATTTGGAATCGAATTTTCCAAATATAGATAATCAGAAGTAATTGACATTTTCAAATGTAGAATCATGTAATATATATCTTTAAGTTGTTCAAAAATTCATCTGATATGTTCACATACCGCAACATAGGCTAATAAACAATAAGCAAATAAATTGTGATGTTGTCCATTTTAATATATTCTGAGAACTCACGAGACTACTTAAAGATATATAACTTATAATACATCTCGAATTATAACATCCGATTTTTTTTGGTTTCAAATAAAGTAATTAAACAACATATTATAACCATCCTTTTCAGTTGTGTATTGTAACTTGGGAACCGAATTTTCCAAATATAGATAATCAGAAAATTTGACATTTTGAAATGTTCAATTAGGTTTTTTTTAAGTTATTGAAAATTTTATCTAATATGTTCAGATAACAACATAGGCTAATAAACAATAAGCAAATCTCCAATTTATAATCCTCTTTTCCAATTACAAATACGAAACTTTGGTGAAACCTAGACATGTTTGCATGTTTGATGAAAATTGATAAAAAGCTAACATAGTTGTACAAGTACTTAGTAAGACGAAAATACATGTTTTTGATGGAAGATATATATATCTAAACACATCCATTGCATCTCAACTAAACACTACCTTAAGACCCCCCCCCCCCCCCCCCCCGCAAGACTTGTTAGAAAAAAAGTTTCGAGATGCAAAAATTTACATATTTTACATATTTCCAAAATATGAAGCTAATAGGTTCACAAAATGAACTGTTTTTTTCCCACTAAACAAGTTGGGTCGTTTTTTTCCACCAAACGAACTGGGTCATTTTCCCGCGAACAAGCTGAGATGTTTTCCCCAACGAGCTGGGTCATTTCCCCCAAAAGAGTTGGATCGTTGCAACTAAATTAACAACCTGATTTGTTTTAACAAAAAATATACTTTTCTTTAAGAAATAAAACTTCCACGTAAGATAGCTTAACTAACAACATATAAATATACAATAGTGCATCCAACACTTAACCAATTTTACTTTTTCACAATGGTATGTCTCCGTCGTCGTAGATTGTTATCCGTCGCAAGGACCTTTTGCGTGAGGTTCCAATGAGAAAAGACTTACATGGGACACTATGCTACCATGTGTGAACTTATAAAGATATTAAAGTACGATCAAATTTCCTATTTTTTTGGAGGGGGGGGGGGGGGGGGGGGGGGGGGGAATAACACATCTTTATAGGCTTATAGCAAATATATGATACTCGTTGGAGAAACACTACCTTAAGAACCCCCCCCCCCCCAAGACTCGTTAGAAAGAAAGTTTCGTGATGCAAAAAGTTACATATTTTACATATTTCCAAATTATGAAGCGAATAGGTTCACAAAATGAACATGTTTTTTTTCCCACTAAACAAGTTGGGTCGTTTTTTCCACCAAACGAGCTGAGTCATTTTCCCGCAAACGAGCTGGGTCATTTTCCCGCAAACAAACTGAGATGTTTTTGCCAAACGATCTGGGTCATTTTTCCCAAAAGTGCTGGATCGTTGCAACTAAATTAACAACCTGATTTGTTTTAACAAAAAAATATACTTTTCTTTAAGAAATAAAACTTCCACGTGAGACAACTTAACTAACAACTTATACAATTACGGATGGTTGTCGTGAAAAAATCTATTTTAGAAACAACTTTATGACACCGTTGTTAGATTCAAATTCAATCGAGACAAACGAGTTAAAAAAGATCACAATCCAACTTGTCACAAGTTAACTTGTACGCACACGACCATTGAGACGGGACAAGCCAACATATTACATAAACACATCGAATCAAGATAAATGAGTTGTAAAAATTCTCAAATAAGTTTGGTCGTTCTACCAAACGACCCGAACAACCTAGGTCATTTTCACCAAAAAAGTTGGGTCGTCTTCACCAAACAACTTAGGTCGTATTCACCAAGCAATTCGTTGTTCTACAAAACGAGTTGTGTCTTTTCTTCCACCAAATAAGCTATAATGCACCAATCCCTCCGCGGGACAGTCCTGTCCCTACACAATCAACATCAAATATGAAGGTTCGGATCAGGAATGTGTGGACTGTCAGCACATGCGACTTGTTTTATTCATAATATTCACATCTAAATAGGGATTTTGATGATTCTATATCAGTTGGAAAGTCAATTGAAAGAAGCACATATTTTTTGAGTTCAACTTACCAAAGATGATAGGATGGTGAAAATCGTGTTTGAAGACCTACCGTGTTTGGAAATTGGACAATCGACAGATCATGAATAATTTGTGCATACCTCTCTCCTCTGATGTCCCAATGAGACAATTCAAGGCTCGTTACAAAGAATATTAGGAGAAGAAAAACTTTGATATTTTATATATTTTCAAATTTTGAGAAGATCGGCCATGGAGCTTACTAGCCCAAGCTAAGTAGGGCGGGCATTCAAGTTGGATGGAGAGGGAAGAGCGGGGAAAATTGATGTTTTGTCGATAGGGGAGGGAGTGTGTCTTTCATCTTGATAAACTAAACACCTTTGTCAAGGCTGCCTCCATTTAGATCAAGCTCCTGCATTTTTAAGAGTACATGTTTTTTACTCTCAGAGATGGGAGTAAGTTTTTTTCTCAATAATGTCAAGGAAACTCCATCCTATATTGTTGAATGGTGTATCCAACACTTAACCAATTTTACTTTTTCACAACGGTATGTCTCCGTCGTCGTAGATTGTTATCCGTTGCAAGGACCTTTTGCGTGAGGTTCCAATGAGAAAAGACTTACATGGGACACTATGCTACCATGTGTGAACTTATAAAGATATTAAAGTACGAGTTATATTGGAGTGTATTAGTTGTGCTGGATTTGGTTGCAACAAGAATAAGGAATCACTAATTTTAGTATTCGATCATTCTCATACAATCTAAATTTTATTTGACACACTACCTCAACAAAATCTTATAATTAGATTATGAATGAATGGTAAAACAAACTCTATTATAAAGTGTTCACCTGTGTTTAACATAAACTGATGAAAGTTTCTTTTCGTGTCAACACATGTGTAATATGATTACGAAATCTAATTGGTTTACCTTAAAATCTAAGTGAATGCATAGTTAACCCACCTCAATTATATAATAAAAATGCATATTACATTGTCTTAGTTTATATCCACCAACACGACCGACTACCTTTACCAAAACTTAAAGACGCTACAATTACAAACATCATTCCACAACTTTATTATCTTATTTTTATATAACTATTCATCATCAATAAGAAATACAAAAAAAATATGATTTGGTCGAAAAAAATGTAGCCTCGAATGATGTTTGAAGTTTCCAAAGTGGCTCTCAGGAACAGAAAACTTTGTTTACTGTGAACTCCATTAGATCCTCAACGTGCTCATACTTCATTTATTTTTGTGGATCAAATTTTTGTCACTTGCCTCCGCAAACCAAAGGAAATGCGGAATACAACAGCTACAAACAAGTTGCATTTTGCATGTAGCTTGCATTCGTGAGCAGAAATTGTTCAACATATGACAATAACTAAAGTTGTCACAGAAAGCATTTTGAACATTAATTTGTATCAACCTCGTGCTTAGGTCATCTTTGATATAAAGGAACGAAATAAACCTGCGAGGATATAAACTGGAAATGAAAATGATTCAAGATCCCTTATTTTCACATCACGTAATTGGAAACTGATCTTGAAAAGAAATGGCATCTACATGGGAATGGAGAGAACTTTAGTTGTCTCTCCTATACCTTTCAATGGTTTTTACTATTATTATCTTAAGTCAATTGGGTAGTTATCTAAATAAGTAGATATTATTTTGGAAAGTTTTATTCGAACTTTGAAATAATAATACCTAAATATATGTACTGGCTCACAAAAAAGAAAGAAAATGGAAAAATAATATAAATAGTATATAAGTTATTAAGGGGTAAATGACAATTTGTTCCTCTAAACTAATACCTTCATTTCACTTAACCGCTACGAATTAAATTACCACTTCCCCAGCTTTTCTCACCATCGCCGTTTTCTTCACCTTCCGTCTTTCCTTAAATCATAATTACCAAACTCTTCACCACCAACAGCAATAATATTGATGGAGTCCCAATATAACCCAAGAGGCCGCCACGAGTCGCTTCTGACCTCCATCCTAAACAACAACCTGGACTTCCATGGTAAGAAAAACCTCCCAATGGTGTCGATCTCATTGTACATTTTCAGCACGACGTGCGCCGAGGAAGTTGGGGGTGGTATTGGTGGGGTTCACAAGCCCAATTGTGTTGATGTGGGGCACCTTTGCACTCAAACTATCGCATGTGTTGCCGTGGATGACAAATAGCGGGTGGGATGGAGCATGTTAGAGAGGGGGTGTCTGGCAGAAGGTGATGGGAGGGGTGAGCAAGTAAAAAAAGGAGAGCGTGGTGGTTGGGGTTGTCATGGTGGAAACCATTGAGGAGATTCCAACAAAGGGTGCTGATTGACATCATTTCATGCTTACATTTGTATCTTATATCCATTATCTTTCACCTAAACAATGTTATGTGACGAGTTCTATGTTTGAATTTCAGAAATAAATAGGTTTGAAGAGATGAAGTATAAAATGACCCAAAAGTAGGGAAAAATGACTGAATTCTGAGACATGGGGACTAAGATGCAAGGGATAAAGACCTGAACGTAAGACCAAATGACCAAAGAGCAAAACAGAAAACTCCACACCATCATGGGGTGTATTTTGGCAATTCTATTCGAGTCGGAGCTCCAACAAGTCAAGTAACAGCATCAAAGACCGACAAAGAAAACCAGAAAAGCCCACAACGAATTCCAGCCAGATCCAGATCTTATGGACCGCTAATTGGCGGTCTGGATCTCTCTGGATCCGCTCAAACTTCGGGGCACATGTATTAGAGGGTGTTTATTCTATTTCTGGTATTTGATTAGTCCCACATCGGGGGATTGTCTCGGATTGCCTTTTTCTATGGCTATCAATAGAATTCTTCACCTTCCATTGTAATCACTTCACATTTTGAGTGACTATTCTTCTTACTAGAAGTGAGGCCTTGAAGCACACACTAAAGTAGGAGGATGCTACTTGAATTGTGAGTCATTTTAATAAAAGTTTCTTTATTATGTTGTTTGTTTCATGTTTCTTGTTTTACTTTGTTTAATTTCATTTCATTAGTTTTAGTAGCTTAGTTAATATGATTTCCTTGCTTAGTCTAATAATTAGTCTAATGTGTAGTGAGTAGTTCCATCCCCTTTGGGGGGTGGAGTTGATGTTCATACATGCATTAGAGAATGGAATGAATGCTTTATTTACAATGTGTTGATAAAACATGAATGTATGCTTGCTTGTTTAGAATAGAATTTATAACTTGATGAGTTTTGCCAAAATGATTAGACACCTCTCATGCTTGTTTGGGTTCTGAAATAAACCACTTGTATATGTAAATGTTAATCAACTAGATTGGTGAATAGATTGATAGGTTTTGCCATAACATTTAGACACTTCCTATGCATAATAACACCACCTTCATTTGTGCTTAAAGAATGTGTTCAACACCCACCTCTTTGCATGTGTGCACTCACTCCACCCCTTAGGGTTTTCTATTTCTAAATTCCAGCACTTATTTAGTTCTTAGTTTAGTTTGGTAGTTCATCGTTTGTTGCTTTCTTTCGCATTTCGTACTTCGTAGTGTAGTGTAGCGTAGAGTAAGATAATCAAACTCCCTTCCCTATTTTTTGCCACTTGATTTCATGCAAACGAGAGGCTTCTCACCTCCCTGAGGACGACCCGTATTTGCCACCGCTTCAACGTGGTTGTGCACTTGCGGTTTAATATAAAACGTTCAACAAGTTTTTGGCGCCGTTGTCGGGGAGGTGTCAGTCCAGACTCATGTTTGGACGATTCGAGTGGATTTAATTTGTGTTTTGTAGTTTTTCTTTGTTTTAGGAGAGTTGGAGTCGCAAGGGGAGGCAGCAGGAGAAATTGGAGGCCAACCTAAGCACTTTTGACCGCCAATCCGCGGTCTGGTGAGATCTGTTTGCCTTCTTATTTCTTTGTGTTGTTACCATAATTCATTTAGGAATATGGGACTCGATTTGGCATGTTCTGACTCTTAGATTGCTCCCAGATTAATAGTCAAACTTCCTTTAAGCAACTTGGACCCTAAAACCAAAAGCAAAAGATTAGGCATTCTCTCTTGTTTAGGTCATGCATCATGTATGTGACTTAGGCATGTAGATTGTCTTTTATTTTAGCTTTATTTTCAGTTGTTGAGTGCTGCCGTGAGGTACGCACCTTCTACTCTCATTCATGCATTTCGTATGAACATGCATTAGTTAGTAGGAAGTGCATTGAAACAAGTGTGAGTTGAGCGTTGTTTCGAGAGTTGATTGTTAGATTAAGACTCCAAAACGCTACTAAGGAGGGGTTGTCCCATAAAAGATACGGTGGGGGATTTCATCACCCTTTCCTTCGCCCCACAAACCACACTAATCAAGAGCCTAATATCTAAAATCAAGTAGACATTAGCCCCTTAGGATCTCGGACGCATTATGAGAGTGATCCGGTCACGACCGTCATGGCCTGATCAGCGTTGCCCACTTTGTCGATAGTAGGAGAGACGAGATTTATGGATCTTGGCTCACTTGCTGGGCTTTGTGGTCCTCGTCGTAGGGAGGTGTGGCGTGTTGAGGCCGTGTGACCTCGCAGTTAGGCGTCGTCTAGCTGTAAGGACCTATAGCGACCTTGGGATTGCTTGAGCATTGTTTGCTTGTGTGCTTCTACCTGTACCCATCCGTCGTAGCATAAGGACTTCTTCCCTTATCTCCTGAGTCATTCTTTCTCTCCTATGTTCCCCCGTCTTGTCCTCTACGCACATTCTTTGTTAAAAAAAGAAGAAGTTTTGGTTTGTGTGTGCACTTGTGTGCATGCTTTCGTGGGCATGAGACGAGAGTGGCCGTTTGATGAGGCGCGTTGTCAACCCTGCATCGGTAGTCGATTTTTCGATGCCTCCCTCCTCTCATGTTGCACATAGTCCGGGTTCGATGGCTGCTCATTTCCGTGAGGAGGAGCAGTTGCTGGACCCACCTGTTCCACCTGTGTTTCCTGTAAGACCCGCTCTCCAGCCACATTATTAAAGTCTTATTTATCCTTGTGGTCTTTTCTTTTTCGATGTCTTCTAGGTGTGCTTATTGTTTGCCTGTGACTTCATGCTCAGACTTAATAAAGTTTCTTTTGGGTGAGTTCTTGCGGTTTGTGGTCAGGTGCGACCCATCAGGCAATTTTTGCAATCGGTGGCTTAATCGAGTCGATCGGCTGCAAACCATGTGTGTGTGGGCTTAGTTGTTGGTTGAGCTCGGATTGGATGGGCTGGGTTGGCGTGTGTATGGGCTGGGCGGGCGTGTGGATGGTGGTTTGGCTGCCATGTCATCAGGAGATGATTCACTTGGATCCTTGCAAATTTTGAAATCTCATGCATTTGGAAAGTAGGGATGGGGCCAGCTAGAGATTTGATTTATTGCCTTTGATGTTTATTTCTTGAAACACAACTTGTGCAACCCTACACCAGCCGACCTCTTCCCCTCTTCTCCTCCCCATGCCACAAAAACCATGTCCCCATCACCACCACCACATCTGATTTTTCCTGCTGGTGGAGATCCGACAGCTTGAGGAGTAGAAGCAAAGGCTTCTCTTAGGCGCAGCTTTAGAGTCTTCTGCTAACTCAGGCGACCCCTACAACTCAGGTATGCCTCTAGCCTTTAGAATAGGATGTAGTGGTTGGATTGGATGGAGTTTTGGTCCAGCATCAAGGTCTGGTCGGGTTGGAGAGCTGGGTGCGGACCATTTCAAGGTGCTACTCGGTAAGCCTTGGTGTAACTTAGGAATTCGTTTCCTGGCTGAGCATATCTGATCATTGCACGACTCCTACCCCACGTAAGTGGTCATGTGTTCGAGGATTATGAGTATGTTCATCCTGAACCGGAGTATATGATGATGTTTTTCCCAAAGTACTCATTATGATCCTTACACATTCGCATATAACCTAAAGAGGGGCATATTCATGGGGAAACCTTAGAAATCCTAGTTATCATACATCATGTACACCCCAATTTCCTCCACCCGAATACCTAGCTCTCTAACAACACCCAATTCAATCATTGGACTCATCTCGGCCCCTTAACACCCAACCCATTCTAAAATTTTCTGATTTGGACCACATAGTTGACCACAAACTTGATTCTCTAGAACAAATCCATCAAACGTTCATGCAAACTACTCAAAATTTGATCAAGTCCAACATGAATTCGTTGCAAACTTTGGAAATACAAGTGAGCCAGTTGACACAACAATTAAGTGAACAAGAAAAGGGTGACATTTCTTGTCAACATGAGGTTTCATATTCTGATATCAAACCACTATCACATCAACAATTTCAAAGTACTATCTTTTAAAGCCAAACTCCTAGTCAGTCTGAGGGACTTGAGTTTCAATTCAGGACTGTTTGGTGGGGGTCGATCCAAATTGAGAATAACATAGACCAATTTGATTTTGAGTTGGCACAAGATTGTGCCTTATCCTTTTGTGTTGTTGCCCTTAAACCACATGTTCTTAATATCATGCCCCACAATGACCCACCTCTTATGGCACAACAACTTTCTAATATCGTTATTTTTATAAGACTTGATGAGGGTATTGGTGTAGGATTTCGTGTCATATACTTGCATATATTTTTAAAATTTTACAAGCAATTAAGATCAGTTTTCATATTTTTCAACAATTTTATGTACACAATTTCCTAATTGTATTTCAATGTATATAATAAACTATTTAATACTGAAAATACATGGATTAGATCATACCTAGGGGATTATCGAATCCCTCTTACCAATCGGAAGTTCGTTTGCACGTCATATTGCCTCAGAATGACCTCCAAGAGTTCGCCAAACTCTAAACAAGATTAGAGATATCGAAGCTAGTCAATCAATCTCTGATACGAGTTAGAATCTAGCAAATAACTCCTTCTATGCTCCAAAGAAATTAATCTCGAGCACACAATTATAACTAAGAGAATTTCGGATGGAATGACGAAGAAAATTGGAGAAAGAAGAATTTTGTATTAGTTTTAACAAGGAAGGGAAGATGGACCTCTTTATAGAATTTCCTCCAACCACATCATGTGCAAACCACTTACACATCATCCCTTGTTAATCTCTTCACTAAATCACATCATGTGCAAACTACTTACACATGATCATTTGTTTACCTCTCAACTAAACCACATAATGTGCAAATCACTTTGCACATGATCTCTTATTTATTTTGCCACATCATCATCCCATAATTACCTTTGACCAAGGTGGATTAAATCTGGTCATTAATCAGTAAAAAATCTCTTATAAATATATGCAAAAGCGTGGGCAAACGGTGTATATGTAAAATCATAACACATGAAACTTAATACATCATATAAAATATAAAATCATAGTTCTTGTTTCTCAATTTTGTGGTGTAACCTATAGGAGGATGTAAGTTATATTGACAATGATATAAAACACATTATATCATAAGCTATAAGCAGCATCTAGCTATACATTACAGTTACCCAAATAACAAAGATATTTTGCTCACTCGAACTAAACACGATCCACTTAGTGATATGTAAAATATCACTTGTGTCTAGTTATTTCCTTATGATATTAAGAATATTAAAGAAAGTAGAAATGTATCATCTTTGTATTATATTTTTTTCTTGATCTCTTAAAAAAATGTAACTATACATAACTTACATTGTACATATTATAATTTTACTTTATCAAGGGACCATGTAATATCATCACCCAAGTCAAGATGGGCAATGATAAACTTTTGACATATGATTTTTTCCAGCATAAGTCATGTATAACCAACTAATACCTTTATTACTATACGTAATGATAGTTTTTGATAATGATTAAATTATACACTTCTTATGTGAAAAGACATAGTTCTCATATATTAGGATTTAAAGACACAATGAAAACATTAATAACACAAACACAAATCCATAATGTATCATTGATTAGGTCTATTTAATATATGAAAGAAAATATTTTCTATTACATATACTCGTGTTGTTAGAATATTTGTGGAGCAACACTATCCTTTAACCAACATGACAATCTTATCTTGGTAATTAATGTTCCATTTTAATCACCATGATTGTGAATTACTTTTGATTTACGTCAATCATGATCTTTTAAAGCTCTATGGTTAAGGACCAAGAGCATCTTCCTTAACTCTTCTAAAAGACGAAAATCAAAGAACAAAATGTTCAATACATTCAATTCATAATAAAAGACATATAAAAGTAAAAAATTTAAAACACATTCATTTCAATTGGGAGGTCCTTAAATGATATCTTGGGTGAAAGACCCACTTTTAGTTCTCTTGGAGTGTTAGGCAAGCATAACGAGGTTTTTGATCTCGTTCGGACACACCAGTCTGTTGGTTAGAAAGTTTGAATTGATGACCATGATTTTAATACCGCAATAGAGCAAATTCTTCTTCCGTTTTGCAATTGTTGTCAAACTCTTGAGAGGTTTGAGCTCTTTCAATTTGATCATTCGAATCAGACATCTTTGCGTCTACTTCATGAACCTCTCCTGATATCTAGTGCACTTTGTAAATGTAGGTCACACGTGATTATTTTAGCCTTATGTGGTGTCATGTTGTTATCTATGTACGTTGATCCACTGTAGGTTCCCATTCATTGACCATTGACAAAGGAAGACAGGAGAATCTTTTTGTTTATTGTTATATTGAAAAAAACGTTGATTGTCATGGTCCCATTCCTTGAGTATTTGGCTCATTTGTTAACATATTTGTATTCTATTATTAAGTATCTCACAAGTTTTGGAGAATTTAGGTTTTTGTCTATCAACATAGCCATGAACTTTTTTGTGCTTCATATTGGTGATATATTTTCTACGATTTTACGATTTTATAACCTTGTGGAATCTACGATTTTAATTAAGGAGGTAATGAAATAACCTTGTATTTATAGGTTCTCTCCAAATTACCTATTCATGTGCAACCTCTTGCCCATGATTCCATGCAAAATTCCATCTAACCATCCATTATTTATTAATAAATAATCTTAGCCACGAATTAAATCAATTATGGACCAATTCCATGCATGATCTAATTAATTCTTAAATTAATTCTGCATAAAACCGTCTGACCGGTCGACCGTCTGCGAGGTCCGGTCGACCGTTTAGACCTGGTTTCGGTCGACCGTTTAGACACTCGGTTGACCGTTCGCAACATTAAAATATTTCATCACAATGTTCGGTCGACCGACCGATAAATTCGGTCGACCGAAAACGAACATACGAAGTCCCTGTTACGATGTATACACATCCGGTCGATCGTGCAATATTGCGGTCGACCGTCCCACATCCGGTCGACCGTTTACTGTTTAGCGGTCGACCGTTTGGGCACTGTGCTGCAGACTTGTCAAATTTCGGTTTAACCCCTACAAAATTTGACATTTCGGGATTAGTAATAAATTCACAACTTATGTAACATATTATCCTATGTAATGATCAATCATTACACCCCATAATATTTACATCACATATGAATTTAATTTAGATTCTAATTATGTTATAAATCACAACATAATTTTGATTTTGCTTGTTCACCCCATGTGTCATATTTTCTACATGAAACCCGACACATCCTATGAACTCAAAATCCCCATTTCTTGTTTCCTAGTTTTGTGGTGTGACCTATGGGAGGATCTAAACTAAGTTGGCAGTGATATTAAGAGCTTAATATCACAAGCTATAAGCGGTATCTAGCTACACATTATAGCTCCCAATTAGTTAGATGTCTTAATTCCACTCGAACCAAAACCCGATCCACTTAGTGATGGAGTGCACCACTTGTGTCCGTCCCTTGCCTCATGATATTAAGAATACACACAAAGTAGTATTGTGTCATCTTTGTATTAGTATTCATTTCTTGATCTCTTTAAGCTAGTTATAAATATGTAACTTAACTCAAATCACATTGTGCACATTATAACTTTGTTTTATCAAGGGGCCCACTAATATCATCACTCAATTAAGAGGGGCAATGATAGTCTTTTGACTAACTATCTTCTCCAACAAAATTTGTACTTAACCAACCAATGCCTTTACACTACACTGATCGATAGTTCAAGACACTGATCTAATTAAGTATTCCTTAAGTGATTAGATATAAGTCTCATATCAAAGGACCAAAGACACAGTAAAATATTAATGACACAGAAACACATTTCTATAATATTTTACTTATTAGGTCTATTCAGTATACAAAAGTAATATTTTCCTCTTTTGCATACCCGTGTCGTCACTCACTTGTAGAGCTACAATGATCTATGACCAACACGACAATCTTAACTCGGTAATTAATGTCCCATGTTAATTACCATGATTGTGAATATCTTTTGTTTTATGCAAACCAATATCTTTCAGGGCTCTACGGTTAAGGACCAAGAGCCTCTTCCTTAACACTTCTAAAAGACGAATAACATAAACAAGGAACAAAATGATTTCTCATTCAATTCATAATAATTGACATTTAAAAGTAAAACTTTTAGAACACATTCCCTTCAATCACTGCTTGCAATTGCTGAGTCAGGAGGTGAAGAGAATGCAACAGTTAGATGATGAAGTTGAATATCGTTGTGAGTACGCTTTTCTGATTTCTCATGGGATACCTTGCGTATGTACCATCCGCGGATGTCTTGAATCAGACAACGGAATTTACTTAGAGCAGATTCATCCGTTCTGGAGGACGCTTGTCATTGGGGAAGGAGCCGGGAACCCAGAGTTTGTGTCTCAAGCAGCTCAAGACGCCGAACATTTTCGCAGCCTGGTTGATGAGATTGCAGGAAGTGACCCTACCGTAATTCGATCTGCCTCTCGGATTTTATTCGAGCAGCTACACCCCGAACATTCGAATTTGAGAGAGCCTGCAGAAAAAACAAAGCTACGAGGTCGACCAAGGGGAAAGTCGACACGACGGGACCCTAGTGCGTTTGAGTATGCAGAGCGAGGTCGTGGTCGATCTTCAAGTAGTGGGAGTAGAGGTCGTGGTCGTACTTCCGGTAGTGGAAGCAAAGGTCGTGGTCGATCTTCTGGTTCTTCGTCTGTGAGGGGAGGATCAGGTATACCATCCCTATATTTATTGTTATTATAATTTTGTTATTTATTTCAGTAAATATGTATCTTTTGTTATTATATGTAACTGTATTTTTTGTTTATATTGTAGTGACTGGGCGGGCTGATGTAGACGACTTCCTATATGTGGATAGAATTCAAGGAATCATTATGTCATTCCTACACCAGTGGAATGATGTACGTCCTGATGGAAACTGTGGATTTCGATGTGTCGCCGATGTTTTCCACGGTGGTGAAGACAATTGGCAACTTGGCCTTCGTTCGATTTCAAATGAGATAGCTGCGAACCCATCTTTTTATGAGCACGTATACTACGACGGTGTGGCGCAGGCTCGTCACCGGATTAATTGGGGCGGGGGACCTTGTGGCGAGAACCACTACATGGAGACGTGGACGGACTTGTTTCCCATTGCAAATTTTTACAAGTGTGCAATTATGTTCTTCTCTCTCGGAAATGATGGTTCGTTGTACCCATGTCTTACAGTTCTACCTTGGGAGAGTCCGCCTACCGTGACGAGACCGTACAGAGAGTTGATTATTGCTCATTTAGGGAGTTACGCTCATTACATTCGTTTGGAATTGACTGAGGGATTCCCCGTACCTCCTATAACGACTCTGTGGTTTCAATTAAGAGATGAGAGTGTTATTGGATGGGAGCTGGAGTACCAAAATAGGATAGCATATTGGCAACAATTATGTAATATGTTTTGATATGTTTGTACAATTATGTAATATGTTTTGATATGTTTGTACATTATATAGTGTTGCTTTATTATGTAATATGTTTTGATATGTTTGTACAATTTGCATTATATATAATAGTACGACAGGTTAGCAAACACAAATACAAATAATAAGCGTACGACAGATAAGCAAACACAAATACAAACAATAAGCGTACGACAGCTTAGCAAACACAAACACAAATATAAATAATAAACGTACGACAGATAAACAAATATAAATGCAAATACTAAGAGTACGGTACAACAGATCAGCCTACTCATCATCTGAATCATGGTCGGAAATGCCTAACTGAGTATTCCTAAATAAGTAATTTTCAAAAGAAAAGCAAATTGCTAAAGGAACGACAAACATAACAAGCCCACACCGCGTCACATGAATATGTATGTTAACGTGGTGACTTGTTTATTGATTAATATTATTAACTAACAAATACTTTGTTGAACACGAACGAATAATTAATTGTAGTGGTTGTGATAGCTAATACATATATATTGTCCATATGTTGACAGATCGAGTCCATAATTCATCGGTCGAACATGCAAAAGAGTATTCCGGAAGTAGTCTTATGTTACTAAACTCAAAATCGGTCAAACATGCAAAAGAAATATTCCGGAAGTAGTCTTACATTGTTAAACACAAAATATACATAACACTTTATAATAGAATTAAACGGTTATGACTTACATTAGTGAAATGACGACATTTGAGTAGTACGTCCAACAATCAAAGCGTCACTAACTTTCAACGTGAATTGTTATTGAAATATAATTCATGTGGAAACTGGGGGAAAATAATTCGTATAGAAAGTAGTGACGTCTCTTTCAAGTGAAATATTCCCTACGTAGATTACTTTGACCAACCAGGTCAGAAAAGTGTTAGTGATAACAATATATTACGATCATTATTGAAGGATCAAAATCATATTTTGTCTCCTCTCGTCTGTGACTCCTGTCTTAACTTAGAAAGCAACATAATGCTTAAGGAGCAAGTTATTACTATAATAATAATAATAATAATAATAATAATAATAATAATAATAATGTCTATGGTCCATTTGGTACTCCCTACGACCACGAGCAGTTGTGCAAAAATTGCATTCCTCCTCAAAACACTCGAGGGGTTACATACCCAGACTACAAAATCGACATATATCTGGATATTTGTTGGCGATTGGAATGATGAATTTGTGTGGTAGTTAAGAAGCATGTTAGGGTGAGCTTTTGTCGTTTGGATGTTTTTGAAGTTATATCCTAGAAGTTCCACGGCCATGAATTTGTATCTTTTGCTTGCATGTCACTCTAAAACAATATAATTCTGAATATGTCATCGTCTTACGGTTGTTTCTAACTATCACTCCAAAAGTATTGTGTTCATGGACGTCGTTACTTTTTTGGATTTGTCGTTCTGTTAAGATTTTCCATTAATGGTGTTAAATATATCAATATTTAAATGTAAAATTTGTAATTTGTAATTTTTCCCTGACTCTAATAACTTGTTAGTGAGAACAATTAAGTAATGCAATTCAATATGGGTAAGTTTATTGTTTCTTTGGTGGTGCATAACCTCACAGCCACCAACCACCACCATGCATGGTGCAGCAGTATGATCGGAATACACTAAATTTTTACAATAATGTTTTGCAATATATATCGTTATGGATTTCAGGTTGTTTTTACAATATTGATGTGAGTTCTTGGGAGTGCAAACTCAGGTTTGTCGAACAATGGCCAAAAACACTGCTCGAAAATTTGCTCAAAGCATACATAATTAAGACTTTCCCAGCTTTTTACTAGTAATTAATGAACCAGCCCATTGTAGTTTTGCATCAATTTTCATCAAACATGTATAGGTTTGAAATTTCACCAAAGTTTCATCTTTGTGAATTGTGATTGGAAAAGAGGATTATAAATTTGAGATTTGCTTATTGTTTATTAGACTATGTTGCGGTATTTGAACATATCAGATGATATTTTGAACAACTTAAAGATATATATTACCTAATTCTACATTTGAAAATGTCAATTACTTCTGATTATCTATATTTGGAAAATTTGATTCCAAATTAAGTTACAATTAACAACTGAAAATGACGGTTATAAGATGTTGTTTATTTACTTTATTCGAAAGCAAAAATTATTTAAGACATCATAATTCGAGATGTATTGTAAGTTATATATTTTTAAGATCCTGCCACAAATTCTTGTAACGCCTCGTCAATAAACAAGAAAAATATATCCATCTGACCAGTAGTCAATTATGTTTAGAGCAATTTCTTTATGGCTACTAGTCTTGTGGGTTCTCAGAATAAAGTAATTAATGGACAACATCACAATTTATTTATGACATCACAATTTATTTATGACGTGGGCGGGACACAACAAACAAGAAGCGCACAGAGATTTCAGCACGACGGGAAGATCGAAGTACACATATTTTAATGGCCCTTATTTACTAGCATGCATAAGTCCGTAACATGTTTGTGGCGCTTAGGGTGAAGCGTCGGTGGTGGTGGTGGCGGTGCGGTTGGAGTGGACGAAAGCAGATGCTCCGCTGCCGCAAAAGAAGGTATTGCATTGAGACTGGCAACCATCACAGCAGTATGGACGACTGTTACCGCACCACCCCCAGAAGCTGCAGCAGCCACCGACACACGTCTGACCAGGAGCCTGCCTTCCACATCTCTGCGCCATGGTAGTGCTACCGAGGCTAAGCATAATCAATGCAACAACAAACGTAATCATAAACTTAGCCATAGCTTCAGTTATTGTGATTTGAGTTTCAAGATGGATAGATGGATGGACGTTATATAGACAATCAGATATCTCTATCTATCCACAAACATATCAGCATCACCTTCTTGATTACTTGTCAGCCGCCGTCCACTTGGACTCGGACGTCGAAGATATCCTTACATGTATCTTCCCAGCATGGAGCCCATGAATATTGAATTTTCTTACCTTTTGGTTTGTTAATTAGCTAGCTCTTTGTGAGATTTTTTCTTTAGTATTTACGTGCCTGGATTTGACACCAAACAACATTCGGTAATTCGACGTGCTATTATTGGCCTCTATTATCATGTTTTTTTGGTTAACACAAACTACAATGAGTTGGTTCATTGCTTGAGTAAAATGCTGGGAAAGGCTTAATTATGTATGGTTTGAGCAGATTTTCGAGCAATTTTTTTGCCATTGTTCGACAACACCTCATTTTGCACTCCCAAGAACACACAACAATATTGTAAAAACAACTTGAAATCTGTAACGATATATATTGCAAAACATTATGGTAAAAATTTAGTGTATCCCGATCGTACTGCTGCGCCATGCGTGGTGGTGGTGGCTGTGAGGTTAAGCACCACCAAAGCAACAAGAAACTTACCCATGTTGAATTGTACTAGTTAATTCGTCTCACTAACAAGTAACAAGCTTAGGTTGTTGTAATGCCCATGCATGTTGAAGTTTCTTTGCCTCCTCCACCAAGTGGACATGTTAGCTATTTGGATTACTGTTATATATGGAGATATTTCTTTACTGGTTTGTGCGGTCCTTGTGTTGTGAAGATGCCCCTAACTCTCCAATTGATGAAGATTTTTCTCCACTGACATTTAAATCTTAAATCCACATCACGCACGTCAATCAAGACTATCCATGCTAATCGAATGTTCGTTCTTAAACATTAGCTATCAATCGCTAGCTGTTGGAAGGAGGATAATGGCAGGTGAATGATCGAGGAGTAAGAAATTTGAGTAGAGTGTCTAAATGTATTTCGAATAAGGGTGCATTTGGATTGGGGGTAATAGGCCGGAGAGGAAATTTAAGGGAATAATCATTCCCCAGTTCGATAGCGTTTGGATTGGGAGGAATAATTAGGCAAGGGAAATTGTTACTCACGTACGTAAGTTATCCATTACCTTCCTCGTAGAGTAATAATTAGGGAGTCATGTGTTTTCACTTGATCTTAATGTTCTCTCACTTTTTATCAACTGCGGATTCATATAGGGCAAATTATTGTCTTAACGCAATTCGTCCAACGATGTAATCTCCTTAGACCATAATCAACAAGTCTCACACTTAATTATCATTTCTATCAATTTAAAGGTCACAATTTATTTCAGTCCAATTATAAAATTATCATTCTGATCCGTTTTTCCCCAAAATTTAACATGGCGAGAGTAGTGTTTATGTATGGGTTCTTCACTACAATGATCTAATCGGAACCTTCTAGTAGGGTTGAGCATGGACCGGTCCGCTTTTTGTTTTGTTTTTTAAAAATTTTAAGTCAAAAATCAGGTCCTGGACCAAACCGAATCCAACCCGTCCGGTCCAGTCTCCGGTCCGGTCCGAACCTCGGAAAAAAAATCGGATTCGGTACGGTTCGGACCGGATGCACAACCCTCCCTTCTAGAGTTGCACATCTGACATTTAAAACGTTGCATATTTTCCCTGTCTTTTCAAATGTAATAAGTTCATCTCTTTCTGTCTGCCTCATTTAGTTCGTCTGGGAATTCCGTAGCTAGTGGAGAGTCATCTGGAATAGGGTGATCGAGTTGCCAAAAAGTCAGTCAATGCGTGCCTTTTAGAGCACAAATAACAGCGCCCAGGCTACCCGGGCGCCCTGCACTCTCTCTCTGCCACGTCAGCTTCCTCTCTCTGTCACGTCAGCTCACCCAACTCACCCAAAAAAAAAACATTATTCATGCCCAGGCTACCCCCACCCACTCTACACTCTCTTTCATCCACATCATTTCTTAATTAAACAATTATAATTTTCACACAACATTTAACAAATTACATTTTATATAATTCTAATTCTAATAACATTACAATTCAATTTTAACTCGAAATATTGTTAATAATTACTGCTAAATCACGAAATTAAATAGTGCACATGTGTTTGCTCAGTTGAAGCGTGATTAAAGTGCACACGTGTTTACTCAGTGGAAGCGTGATTAAAGTGCACGCGTGATTGAAAACAGTGCACGCGTGTTTGCTCAGTGGAAGCGTGATTAAAGTGCACGCGTGATATTAGACCATACTATTATTACCTCACATTAATAACAAATACTCAATCCATTAATAACAAAACATCCATTAAATAATTAGAATCAAAAAAAATTCGACGAAGGGGGGGAGGGGGGGGACACGTGCCCCCCACCCGAGGGCGCCCCGAGTGTATAAAAAAGTTATGTTATTTTATACAATAAAAAAACAAAATCTCTTATCCAGAATAATAAATTATTTACGACTAAATATTAAACAAACACTAAAACTAATTAAAAAAATTGATGACGATGTCAAAAATCCGTAGGGTGTACACTCATTACAAACACTTTGGAGGTCGATGCAGCACACAATTAAAAATTTTAAAAAATAATAACAATTAGGTAACATATTTTAAAAATATATACATTAAAAAACATATTAAAAATAATTTTTAGAAAATCAAAAATTAAAATAAAAGAAAAAAAAAGTCACGCATCGCAGTTCACACGACGATCCGTGCAAAAAAAAACTAATTGTTTAGGTTTAGTGATTTTAGTTTTAGTGTTTTATATTTTGATTTTTTTAAAATCATTTTAATTTGTTCTTTAATATATATTTATTCAAAATATGTTTTCTAATTGTTTTTATTTTTTACATTTTTTTAATTTTGTTTTTAATTTTTTGCTGCATCGACCTCCAAAATGTTTGTAATAAGTGTACATCCTATGGATTTTTGACAACGTCGTAATTTTTTTTGTTTTAATTAGTTTTAGTGTTTGTTTAATATTTATTTGTAAATAATTTATTGTTTAGGATAAGGGAATTTGTTTTGTTATTGTATAAAATTACTTAACTTTTCAACACGCTCAGTTATCCGTGGAATTTTTGAAAAAAATAAAAAAATATTATTTTTAAAAAAATAATAACAATTAGAAAATATATTTTGAAAAAAAAACTTTAAAAAAAGATTCAAAATAATTTCAAAAAAAAACTGAAATAAAAAAATAAAAAAAATCACGGTCGCGGTTAACACCTGCGAACCGTGCAAAATATATATATATATATAAATTACTGTTCCAGTATTCCTTGTGGAATCTACGATTTTACTTAAATTTCATTGGAACACTATAGTACGTACAAAAATACAAGATTTCAATTGGACGTCAACTTGTAAAAAGTATTTGGAAATAAAATCCCCAAACCCTTTAATTACGCAAATAGGGTCATAGCAAATTGCTATGTTTGGAAGACTATTAAGGGTGTGTTAGGTGTTGGCTCTAACAAAAATGCATATGCAAATGCATACCCATTTCAGAAATCAAATGTTATCTAGACTGAAGTGTGAGTTCGTTTGGGACACCTAGTTTTTGAGTCTGGGATTCTCAAAAACTGCTTTTGAAATATAGATAATTTTTTGAACAGTTCAAAGTTTTTAAAATGCAAGTTTTATTTTTATGTTTAATTTGTTAGAGTTTGAGTTTTTTTGGGTGTTTCATGCGCCATTGTAGATGTCAAACACCAGTATAAGTTGTTTCAGATATTTTTTTAAAATTCGATGTCTTATTTAATGAAAATAATGACCATCTATTAAAATGTTATATGTGATTAATTTTTTTATCTTTCAACCCAAGCCAATTTAGAAATCTTTCTCAATATATTTTTCAGATTTAATTAATGTTAATATTGTTCATCTTGATCGTGTCATTATACATGTTATTTTTTCTAAACTTTAAAATTAAAAAAACATACTTATATTACTGCGAATAAAGAAGCTACAACACATCGAAAAATACTAGGATTGAGAGGGACATAACATCGACACGCAATCTACAAATACAAGATCACATTAAAAGACGTGTACTCTTATTGTAGCACAACTCTCATTACGTATTTATATTATTATTATTATCATCATAAATATAATGATTCTTGATTCTTCTAAAAAAGGCTATAACAGATTAACAAGTTCTCTTCAGAAAAAAATACATCATTTTGAAAAAAAATATTAAAAATTTATTAAGAAAATGTAATTAAAAGTAATATATGTTGTGATTTGGTGACTCAAACATTTATAGAATTTGATGAACATTGTGATGTAATTATATTTGTAGAAAAATTAACTCATTTATGAAAATTGACTTATGGATCTAATTTATTACATTGGGATAAAAACATCCGAAAAATTGGGTCTCATGGAAAGTTGGGTGAGAATATATTCTCAAATCAAACAAAAATACATAGTAAGATCACCCTTAACGGGTCGTCTTTATCGAACGCCCAGGTTGAGTGCCCGATCTGCCCCCGGAACCACCCGAGCGCCAAAACGGATGGAAAACCGCCCAGTTTCCCGCCCGGGGGTTTGATGGGGTATTTATAGAATTTGGGGTGGATGAGTTGGTATGACATAACAGAGAGAGAAACTGATGTGACTGAGAGAGAAACTGATGTGACTAAGAGGGAAAATGTGACGCCCGATAAGTAACCGGGCGCTTGTAAAGATGACCTAACAGCCGACTTCAACCGTAGATTCTCAAACACCATAACACTGTTCTGAACCAAAAGTTACGTCGAGATGATTGGTAAAAATCAAATGTAGCTTTTTAAGTGTTCCAAACGGACCCTAAAAGAACGATAGCTAGGTAACAATGGCTGAATTAAATTATAACTATAGAATTTTGTGTTCTAATAATCTCATTAAATAAAATTACAAGAAAAAATGTAACAAATAAATAAATGATCACATTGCCATATGCCAGTTCCACCATAAGGCCATCAACAAACTTCCTCTAACCTATAGGGAAAAAACATGGGAAGGAAGTGGAAATGATATATCAAAGCAGTTGCCATTCATCCTCACTTTGGTGAATGTCAGAGTAACTCGAGACATTCCCACTTCCGTTGTCGTGAGATTCACTAGAAGTGTTACCTGGATCATCAGCCTGATGGTTTTTCTTCGGCATTTGCTGGGAGCGATTAACAGTAAAGAGAGGAGCTCCATTTGATTTCTCAGCAAGCTTGGTGGCGCGGGAGCAAAAATCATCAAAATCATCTATAAACAAGAGAAAATTGACGTTTCCAGTTCAAGTGTCTGCAAGTAAAGGATGAATATAACAGGTTGATAGAAGATTATAGTTGCTCACCTTTATCTCGACAATAGAAACCTATGGCCAAAGAAGGGTCAATTTGTTCAAGTGGCAAACTTTTCATGGTGCTACAGATGGAAACAGAAGAACAAGGACAAAATCAGGAGAATGATCGAGTAAGATACTGAAGAGAGTGACGTCGAAATAAATGTGGAACACACCTGCAATGATAAGAAGATGTATCTGCCTCTAGATTACACCCTGAAATGTTAATAACCTGACAGCAAAGAATATGTTTCTAAATTAGTAAATGCTATATCTCAAAAAAAAACTGATAAAATGCTCTGCAGAAATGATGGTCAACTGTGAAAATAATCCACAAAATCTAACTGGGAATTTCGTGCTTCTTGATTTAGGACATTGTATGTCCAGAAAATAAACCATTCTTTTGCAGATGCATGTCACCCATCCATATTATCATATAGAAGTGGAACAAAATTAGTTCTCTCTAAATATCTAACAGATGGACATAGGTGTGTTTTTCTCCCAATATACTATATATCATCGTGACTTTTTGTCTACTAGTATTAACATGGCAGAACATTGTAGGTGTTGAAGATAGAAGAACCCCAAATCTTTGGGAGAATGATAAGACAAACAATGGATAAAGTAGTCAGGTAGACAAACCACTGAACAAAATTTCTACAAATCATTTGATGATGTTACTTATAAGCTCTTTTAAAGAATTTAAAAGGTTATGAAAAAAATCTAACAAAGTTATGAAGGCTAAATAAGTAGTTGAATGCCTTATCAAGAAATTGAAATGTATTAGTGATGGTATATCATAACAAATGAGTTAATCAGAAAATTCAAAAGAATGTTGGATGAACAGAAAACAAAGATTTAGAGATGACTAATGTTAACAGAAAGTCAAAGAACACACTTGAGGAAATTTTAGTGAATAATAGGGTTTATTTAGGAATATATTTTGAATTTTAAAAAATGATATTCTTCACCTTTATTTATTTAAATATAAAAGATAGAATGCAGCGTGAGGATGGAAGGAAAATAGAGAAAGGAGTATGTTTAGATGGATGAGTGAAAAAAATCTGACAAATTTCAAAATGCATTAATAATAATGAGACACTAAGAAAAATCAATGAGTTCTGATTGAGGTCTATTATCATTCAAATGATCAATGAATAAGATAAAAGATGATAATGTGTATCCAAACAATTATAGATAGTCAATATCCATTTTCCGATAGTATCACTATTTATTTAGACTCGATAGTACCTGTTGGACTTCATGAGGATCCAGGTACAATGCCTTATCATCCCGCACACCAACAATATAGGTTGATGCACCAGGCTTCCCACCTAAAATTCCAAGACTTTGAGGAAAGGTGAACGTCGCCCACAAAAGAGGAATATACCTGGCAAGCGAAACAACTAAATAAGAATGTTATGTAGTAGTCTTATGACCATGAAATGTAGTGCTCTTATTATGCATTGATCAAGACATGAGTAAACCATACTAGGCATATTGAATCACGATATATAGAATATCAAATCATAACTTTTCTTCATGCCAGCAAAATGCATTATATTTTTCTGATTCTTATGCATCGACGCGCTTATTAAGGTCTACTATATAGGATATAGGTTAAAGGAAGAAAAAAATGACCCTTTAAGAGAGATCTTTCATGACATTAAAGCAAAAGTGATACTCGGTTAACTTCACAACATGTAGAGATATAGTTAATAAAAGTGCTTATCTTACCATCTCATTGAATGTTTCCTTACTAACAAAATAGTTGACCCTGTTCATTTGGTTGCATAAGTACATAGGGCCTGATTTGTATTAACAAGTGTGAATTCACTTTATTACGGTAAACATAAAGAGAACTCCGGGAACAGTACATTGCTTTTTTATTTTATCTATCTACTACCCCCAACCCCATTTTAAACCTCAACCTCCCAAACATTAGAATGTCACTAAACAGTAGATTGTTTAGTGTTACTTCAATAACAAAATACTTTTTGTATGAATGTAATAATACGCAATTACCAGTTCACAATGTAGTATCACTGGAATAGATGAGACTAAACAACAAATTAAAATGTATATAAACAAATGACATATTACATGTTTTATATTGATGAACAAGATGCTTGAAAAGTCGAAAACAAGAAACAGCAGTTCCACGTTAGGTTTTTATTTACCTAGGATTAATTTTGCCAAGGCCAAGAACCAAAGGAACCAATAATAGCATTGGAGACCAGTTCGGTTCCCCATTATTAGAGGCAAGAGAGAGTTTACAAGCTACATCCACATGGACAACCGGTGCTCCACCTCTTTCCCCGTTTTCATCTCCAGAAACTATATGTACAGTCAGAGGAAAACGTTGTTTTTTCGGGGCAGTATCAGAACTCTCCTCGTTGGAGTTACTAAGAACCTCCCAAGAACGACACATAGCATATGGACCTACCCAACAGCCAGCTGCTAGACCATAACCCTTCCCAGCAAGAAGAAGATTGTGGATTGAGTACGCAGAATCCTTGGAGTCACCAAAATGGTGCAGAAGTTCAATATATTTAGGATCATATGGCTGCATTGAGAAGAATTGATCGACGTGATGAATGAAAATGACATTTTAAGATGCCAGTTTATATTGAAAAGTAAAAAATAAAAAAATAAAACAATTTTCATCGAGTCTACAATTGATAAGAGTTCCATAACTGGCATAGCACACAATATACCTTTTGTGTATTCCTCCACGATCTCCCGAGATAATGAAAGATCAATGCCTAAACATAACCATAAAAAGTGTGATTCAAAATAAGTGTGAAATGCAGAACAACGTATATAATTTTTTTTTAAATGACCTGTGCCACAAGCATTTGACTGCTTCTGATCATACAACCCCAGTTAACATCACTGGTGAACTTTGAGTCACCGATGGCAGCAAAGCCTGCGAATTGATATACGAATTCACAAAAATTGCATATAGTAATGATGCATTGAGAAAATCCTTAGACTAACCTTTTCGATATGTTATCCAAATTTTTGTTGTAAAATCCTCTTGGAATGCTGACAAACTGTTTTTGAGATTCTCATCATTAGGTGGCTCTTCAGGTGACACTTTGTAGCATGCACCCAGGAGCCATATCTCACTAGTCGAACTGGATACATCCATCTTTCCATTCCCAAGCATGCGCTCCTGGAGCCATCTCATTAACCCACCATTCATGGCTTTTCTTATGCTTGTGATCCACCAATAGATTTTAGCTTTTACTTCCTTTTTTGCAGGAGATGCACTTGAAGTTGTGTTGAAAACAGAGAATCTGGTAGTGAATAACCAAGAGGAAGCTTTTGGAGTCTTTGTCTGACTAGAATCTTGTTCAGGAATACAAGATGCTGAGCCAACCTGATTGGAACCACCAGATGAGCATTTGGGAGTCGATTTTGGCTCATCTCCCTCCGAAAATCCTGACATTACCTAATTGTACAAGAAATAGAATGATGACCAGTTGACAACATAAACAAAGGGAAATGTAACATAGAAAACACCATTTGTATCTCGATCAAATGAGACAAATATGCAAGCGCAGTACTAGACATCTTCTTGAAGATTTTTTGTCGCACTTCAGTCCTTTATTTTGAAAAGGCATATCAGCCAAAAAATCCTGGATAATAACTGAAGATTTTGTAATTAGGGGAGAGAAACTAGACATTACAGTTTGAAGTGTCAGATAACATAGTCAGCAACATCTTAATTCGAATATGGCACATCACCCTCTGAATTAATCAAACAGCCAAGTGACAACTACATAACAATCGGAGAGAAAATTTGATTATTTGAAGCTTGATATCTTATAAATATATTGATGAACAAAATCCAAGCCAAAACACTGGCTTTAACTAGAACATAAAAGCAAAGCAGGAGCCACAGCTACACAGTCTAAAATCATAATGCAGACTTGACTCAAAGTGTGAAGCCCACCTAAGCTAAGCATGAGTTCGTTGCAATCTAATTATCCCCTAAGAATAGAATAAAAAACTGATTTAACGTATTATTAGATCAAAATTTGGATCACATGAAACCAAATAGAAGGGAGAATGTTCAAAGGGTCCTTGCAGTTGCACCATATTAGCAGCAATACTCAGAAGAAAAAAGAACAAAAGTCAAGGTCCTTGTTAAATGCAACATACCATGGTAGATGCATCCACAAATATATAAACACCACATTGACTACATGAAACCAAATATAGATGCAGCTGATAGTTTCAATATGTTATCTTAAAATGGAAGACAACAGGGGCCAGCACAACTCCTGCAACAGTAGTAATCCAGTACTCTCAAACTCAGTTCTCAAGGAGGATTCTGATCATTAACCTGTCCAAAACCGAACGATATAAACTGCAATTTTGAAATTTACCAGACAAACTGGACTTTCTTCGCACCCCAAACTTGTCTTCGTCCTTAATGAACTCACAAACACCACAAGGCACAAACTACAACACTTCTCCAATGCTTCAAAAAATAACCACAAACGCAACTAATGACATGTTTAGATAGCCCAAAATACCATGGTTTTTTTAGGAAAACTATATTATTTAGAAAAATACAGTTTTCAATCATACAGATGCGTTTGGATCACCCTGAATAATGTATTATAAATCTACAGTTTTTGCTGAAAACACGTCTTTCGAAAAAAAAGATATCTGTTTCTCAAGAAACCTTTGAGTTTACAAAAGAATACCAAACACAATATACGTATGATAATGTATTTTCAGAATACATTAATTATTAAATTGGATGCCATGTTGAAAAGTGCATTTTCTAAATCAAAGATTTGAAACAATTACTTATCACCTAAATTTAAGAACAAGCCACCAACTTCGACTCAAGAAACAGTAACACCAACAAGCATCCCATACCAGAAAAAGACCATAAGACATGTTCCAGACCAGAAAAAGACAGCCAAAGCAAAACCAAACCATACCAGAGTCGAAGCTTTTCCTTGCGAGAAGACCTCATGCGGCGAGGCAAACAAATCCAGTGGATTCGACAAAATCGGAACTAATTTTCTGGGGGGTTTTGGGCTCTTTACACCATCACTAACCATGACCTGGACGACCCGGTCATCAGCTCTTTCTCTTCAAAATCAGCTTTCTCTCTCTTCCAAATCACCTTTCTCTTTCCTCAACTCACTTTCTTCTCTTTCCTATATTATTCACATCTTAACCACAACCCAACACAACCCACAACAGCCTATCTCTCTCCTCCACATCATTTCGGGGTCCATCTTGGTAAAAATTTAAAAAAAATTAAAAAAAATTCTAAAAAATCAAAACAATTATAAAACGAATTTTCAAAAAAAAAATTAAAAAAAAACTCAAACAAAAAAATTAAAAAAAATCAAAACAAAAATTAAAACCAAAAAAAAAAAATCTTATATTAATAAAATAATAGACGACCGGTTCGTCGACCCGGTCATCTTATATTGGGATGTGCCATCCCAATACTCGAATGGTAGCTGTTGTTGTAGGCGAACTGGATCAATGGCAGATGCTCATCCCAATGACCTGCCAAATCCAGAGTACACGCTCGCAACATATCCTCTAGCGTCTGGATGGTCCTCTCAGACTGACCGTCTGTCTGCGGATGGAATGTCGTACTGAACTTCAACCGCGTCCCTAAGGCCTGCTGCAAAGTCCCCCAGAATCTGGAAGTAAACCTCGGATCTCGATCCGAAATAATACTCACGGGCACCCCGTGCAGTCTGACGATCTCCTCAATATACAACTTAGCTAGACCCTCCAGAGGTAGAGTGGTCCTCAATATACAACTTGGTCAGTCGATCGACTATAACCCAAATCGCGTCATGGAATCCTCTCGTCTTCGGCAGCCCGGTGACAAAATCCATCGTCACGTGCTCCCACTTCCACTCTGGAAGCTCGATCCTCTGCATCGGCCCTGCAGGTCTCTGGTGCTCAATCTTCACCTGCTGACAAATCAGACATCTGCCAACAAACTCTGCGATCTCCGTCTTCATCCTCTTCCACCAGAAATTCCTCTGAAGATCTCTAAACATCTTCGTGTTGCCCGGGTGGATCGAATAACGGGATCTATGTGCCTCCTCCAGAATGTCCTGCCTCAGGTCTCCTCCCTTCGGCACCCAGACACGGCCCCTGAACCTCAGTCCACCATCAACCCCAACACTGAAGTCTGACCCATCTCTGGCAGCTAACTGTAACAACCCCGCTAACTCATCATCAGTACTCTGAGCCTGAACAATACTCGAGCCCAACTGAGGCTCCACTCTCAGCCCGGCGATCACTGCACCTCGCGACTCATCGGTGAACGGTCTCCACTCGGTCAACGCCTCAAGCAGCTTCCACTCCTCGATACAAAGACCTGCTGCGGTGACCTCCACCTTCCTGCTCAAAGCATCAGCAACCGAATTCGCCTTCCCCGGATGGTACGAGATGGTGAAATCATAATCCTTAATCAGCTCGAGTCATCTGCGCTGCCTCATATTCAGCTCCTTCTGCGAAAACAGATACTTCAGGCTCTGATGGTCCGTGAACACCTCGAATCGCTCGCCATACAAATAATGTCTCCAAGTCTTCAGAGCGTGCACCACTGCCGCCAGCTCCAAATCATGAGTGGTGTAGTTCCTCTCGTGCACCTTCAACTGCCTCGAAGCATATGCAACCACCTGCCCGTGCTGCATGAGTACGCATCCCAGTCCAACGCCTGACGCGTCACTGTAAATCACAAATCCACCACTCCCACTGGGAAGTGTCAGAACTGGAGCAGTCGTCAGCCGACTCTTCAGTTCCTGAAAACTGTCCTCGCACTTCTGGGACCACACGAACTCGACGCCCTTCTGCGTCAGAGCCGTCAACGGCGAAGCCAACCTCGAGAAATCCTGGATGAAACGGCGATAATAACCTACCAGACCCACAAAGCTCCTGACCTCTGCCACACTCGTTGGGGCTCTCCACTGTGTAACGGCCTCAACCTTCGTTGGATCTACAGAAATCCCATCACCTGACACGATGTGTCCCAAGAAGGCGACACTGCTCAGCCAGAACTCGCACTTCGACAGCTTGGCATACAACTGATGATCCCGCAAAATGCCAAGTACAACTCTCAAGTGCTCTCGATGCTGCTCCACATCTGGCGAGTAAACCAAAATATCGTCCACGAAGACGATCACAAACCGGTCGAGGTACTGACTGAACGTCCTGTTCATCAAATCCATAAACGCTGCAGGCGCGTTCGTCAACCCAAACGGCATCACCAGAAACTCGTAATGCCCGTACCTCGTCCTGAATGTTGTCTTCTGCACATCTGCCTCTCTGATCCTCAGCTGATGATAACCGGATCGCAGATCAATCTTCGAGAACACCTGCGCTGACTGCAACTGGTCAAACAGGTCCTCGATCCTGGGCAAGGGATACCGATTCCTCACGGTAACCTTGTTCAACATCCTGTAATCTATACACATCCGCAGTGATCCATCCTTCTTCTTCACGAAGAGCACCGACGCTCCCCAAGGCGAGACACTGGGGCGGATAAACCCTGTATCCATCAGATCCTGCAACTACCTCTTCAGCTTTGCCAGCTCCGCAGGTGCCATCCGATACGGTGCCTTCGACTGCGGCGTAGTCCCAGCTACCAAGTCGATCCCAAACTAAATCTCTCTGTGAGGCGGCAACCCAGTGACATCATCTGCAAATACATCTGGGAACTCTCGAACAATCTCAATGTCCTCTAATCTCCTCGCCTCTGGATCTGGAACTACCAAAGTGGCCACGAAAGCTCTGCAACCCTGCTACAACAACTTCTGTGCCCTCACTGCTGATACGATCACTCGGCCTCCTCTATCTTTCGTCCCCCTGATCAGCACATCAGGTAGATCCTTCCTCGGGATCAGAATCTTCTTCTCCCGGCACAAAACTCGCACATCGTACTAGGACAGCCAATCCATCCCCAGTATGACGTCGAAGTCCTCCATCGGCAACAAGATCAGGTCAGCCGGAAACTCCTGATCTCCCGAAACAATCGTGGCGCTGGGGAGGAAGCTCCCCACAATGCCCACCAGACCCAAGGGTGTGCTGACTTCCAACGTGACAGTCAACATCGCAGGGGTACGACCCAACACGCTCGCAAATCTCTCCGAGATAAACGAGTGTGTGGCCCCACAATCAAACAGCACTCTCGCACTCAACCCAGCAACAAAAAGCGTACCTTCCACCACCGTGCTGGCGTCTCTCGCCTCATCCGCCTGGATGGTAAAGACCCGTCCAGTCCTCTGACCCTGTTGTCGCTGCGGCGCAAAAGGTCGGCGACCCCCGCCTCTGCCACCTGCCGGCTATCCCGGCTGCCTACTGGACCCGCCTGGCCCACTCAGACAATCTCTCATGAAATGGCCTGGCTTGCCACACCCGTGGCACACTGCGCGGCCCCAACACTCTCCAGAGTGAACTCGGCCACAACCTCTGCACGCCTCTGGCTGGCATGATCCACCTCCTCCGATCCGGGGCCTCTTGCCCTGGTTCCCTGCTAGTGGAGCACCCGGATGACCACTGACCTTCCCCGGTGCTCTCCTGGCCTCAGCATAATTCTGCTGGTAATCCTGATTAATGAGCGTCGCAAATCTCACCGCATCTGCCAGCGTCTGCGGCATACTATAGGTCACCTGTGTACGGAGGTGCTTCCTCAGCCCCCGTATAAACTTCCTCGCCCTCTGCAGCGGCGTCACACAGATCTCCGGACAGTAACGCTCCAGCGCGTTGAACCTCCGGGTATACTCAGCCAGGGTCGCATCTCCCTGCTCGAGAGCCATAAACTCCTCTCGCCTCCCATCTCTGACATGCTCTAGGAAATACTGCTCGTTGAACTCCCGCAGGAATTCCTCCCAGCTGATCTCAGCCTTGCCCTCAAACACCACCGCAGATGTGGTCCTCCACCAGTTGGACGCGTCTCCGCCCAACACATAAGCTACCAAGCCTGTCTGCCTCTCAGGCGGGCACTCAATCGCCCGAAGGATCCCCTGAATCTTCAGGACCCAGTCCTCCGCAGCCTCAGACTCTCCTCTACCATCAAAGGTAGGCGGGTGCTGTCTCATAAAGCGGTCGAGCATCGCTCGTGCCACCGCTGGCTCTCCTCTGCCTGACTGGCGATTCAACATCGCTCCCAGTCGACCCACCGTGTCATAGAGCATCCGCCGCTCCTCAGCCCAGTCCGTACTCCCAGTATCCCCACTGGTGTCACGGTCCCGTGGGGGAGGTCTCACGCGTCTCGGAGGCATCTACACACAAAGAACAACACACATCAAAACCATGAATGCATGAACTAATGCAGACTCTAAAACTCTAAGGGTGGTTTCTTTGGATAAGGACACTGGAACCGACCGCTCTGATACCAAGTTGTAACATCCTCAAAACAGCGGAAAATTTTAAAATTTCTAAACACTCAATCAACAGAGGATATTACGCAAATACGGGAACACAGGTGCACCAACATATATATAATATATGTCTGAACATCAGAGTTTACAAAAGTTGTGATTACATCAAAAGTATAAACAAAGGAAGCAGTAATCACACGACCTCAACCGAGAGAAAGCTGAATCCGGTAGCAGTGTTCCTCTCCTCGGTCACCACCCCCCTAACGCCGATCACGGCCTCAAAGTAAACATGCAACAATGCCTGAGTTTCCAGAAGGAAACCCCGTATGCCAAGACTCTAAATGCATAAATAAAATCATCCTAGCATGCAGTTCTACTCAACAAGAAAAGCATCACAACAAGCTGGGCTCCAGGGCTCTCTCACCCAACCACAGCACACACCACAGGTACGGGGCTCCAGGTCTAGTCTCAACCAACCGCCGCACCCACCACAGTCACGGGGCTCCAGGTCTAATCTCAACCAACCGCTGCGACTCACACTCGTCGCCAAGCTGGGCTCCAGGTCTAATTTCAACCAACCACAGCTACCACGACACGACCAAGGGCTCCAGGTCTAATTTCAAACAACCCAAACGTATAAGGGCTCCAGGTCTAATTTCAACCAACCCCTACACGCGGTCCTTGCTCAGGCTCCAGGTCTAATTTCAACCAACCCGAACGCACTACGGAGCTTCAGGTCTAATTTCAACCAACTCCGTACAGACTAGCTGGGCTCCAGGTCTATTTTCAACCAACCACAGCTCTCACACAGTCACGGGGCTCCAGGTCTCTTTCAACCAACCGCCGCAACACCACAATTCTAAGCTGGGCCTCAGGCCTATTTCAGCCAATCCCAAGCTCACACACGGTTACGGGGCTCCAGGTCTAATCTCAACCAACCACTGCAACCCTCGTGCACCTAGCACACTTGCCGGAAGAACATCGGCACCTCGACTCGCCCCACACGGGCAACCACGACCATAGCACCTCCATAGTGCAAAACAGGACACAAACGGTCGACCGAACCAAAAGTCTCGGTCGACCGAATCAAGCAAATACAGGGCAATCCACTTCGACCGGCACTCCATCGGTCGACTGATTCCCAACACCACACTCGTTCTGTCGAACCCAAATCAAGGGACAGTCGACCGTTTAGATGGTCAACTCCCGGTTCAACGAACAAAACGACCCATCGGTCGACCGAAAGTCACCAGGGAACAAAATCCCACAACTCCACAACGAATTCGGTCGAACGCCGAGCACATCTCGGTCGACCGAATCTGTCCAGGGAATAATCCCTCACACGCACCATGAATTCGGTCGAACGCCGAGCACACCTCGGTCGACCGAATTCCACCAGAGCGTTCCCCACGCTCAGCGCACAAGTCCGGTCGACCGAACCCTCATTCGGTCGAACCGATCACTATGCTCACTTAAGTCACGGTCGGACGAAAATCAACCAGCGGTCGACCGTTTGGATGGTCTAAGCCCCCAACCGACTTAAGACTGTGCACACGGTCGACCGGCAAAGGGGACCCGGTCGACCGAATCTCTCCAGACTTGCCTTCTATGCACAATCGGTCGACCGCCCCACAGGCATCGTTCGACCGATTTGAGGCGGAGCCCGAATTCTCTTCACGAACGGTCGACCGTTTGCACAAACCGGTCGACCGATCAGGCAGTGAAATCTGCTGCATGTTTACTCGCGACGAGCCAAACGGCCTACCGTCGACTTCCAAATACTCACGGTAATTAAGTGAGTGAGCTTGACATACCTAAAGGTCTAAAGAGACCTTAGAAGAACCACGACGATGCCTCCACGAGCACGTCTCCCCAAATCACGATCTGTCAACGACTCTCGCGTCCAAACGGCGATCAATCACCTCCTCGACACACTCGAGCACTCCAACTCCTCCACCAATCCTACCACCCCGATCACAGGACACGTGAGGTCGAGAGAGAGAAAAGGAAACGCGAGGGATGGGTTAGCAAAACCACAACTCACCTCCGGCCACCACGACGACTCCGAAGAACTCCTCCACCACACGCCGGAGATCACCACCACCTTCCTTGCCGGAGAGCACTGAGAGAGGGAGAGAACGCGAGTGAGAGAGAGAGACACGAGAGAGAGAGAGTGAGAGAGAGAGAGAGAGACTCACCACAAATATCTCTTCCTCCTCTAATCTCAACCATCCATCCATCCATCAATCTCCACCCCTCATCCAATCCACACCATCCTAGCCCTTCATCCATCCCTCTCAATCCCAGCCATCCATCTCTAATCCCCTCTAATCACCACCTAATCAACCACAAAGCACAATTAGGATTAGGATTAGGCTAGAATCCTACAGTGGGTGAGGCAAAATTTAAGATGGGAGAGGGCGCAACTTGTTGTGGGTGAGGCAAATGTAAGAGGAGGGGGTGCAACCTGTATGGGTGAGGCAAAATTTAAGAGGGGAGGGGGTGCAACCTGTTGTGGGTGAGGCAAATGTAAGAGAGGAGGGGGTGCAACTTGAAGTAGGTGAGGCAAATGTAATAGAGGAGGGGGTGCATCCTCAGTTTGAGCAAAGTGAGCCAGCATTTGGCAAAACTACATATCCAAGTGGACCACTTTCATGTTCTACTGCCTTACACAATTGTCCAAGAAGATCCACAAGGTGACAAGCAGTCACAGTGATCTTCACAATCCACTAATGGTCAAAAATGAGAGAACTACTAGATTTGTTAGTAGTGAATTGTAAGATGTAGCATATGTGGATGATGTAGACCCTATTATAGGTGATGTGTATGATATAGTACAGGATGCAGCTGCAAATTCATATGATAGTGATTAAGATTTTGTGCCTCCTGCAGTAGCTGAGGAGGATGAAGATTTACCTTGGTTTGAGGATACTTTGGACCAGGATGAGCTTGCAGGTAACATAGATGATGGTCCTCGGCCAATTGTAGTAAATATGTCGATATGTGGTTGGTTTCGTGTTCCCTTATGTTCATTCATTTAGGATGACCTTGACTCAACATTGCATACCCAAAGAGGTTACTGTAGTGTTCATTAAAAGTCAACCTCAATGTGTGATTGCAAAATGTAGAGACATTAGGTGTTCTTCGAGAACCCATGCATCTCGAGTAACTGAGAGTGACATATTCGAAAGCAAGACCCTCAAATGCATACTGAAGCAAATTCATATTTCATAATGGAAACAATTCATACTATCTAAATTCCACCTTGAACAATTTTTCCGTTGATATTTCATTACAAAAACAACGCATTCATGTTTCATTAGATTAACAACACAAACCATATATATTTCACCACAAACATTTAAAATCGAAGCTTCAATCCAAAACACCATAACCAAAACCAAGAACATACATTGACACATAACAACATGTAATAAACAAATTTCACTTAACTTACACACGAAATTCCAAATTCGTAGTTTCAATATATCATACGAACCTTTCACCACACACAACCACTGAAAGGAATGTGTGTTCTAAAAGTATTATTTTATATATCAATTATTATGAATTGAATGTACAAAAAATTTGTTCATTGATTAATGTATTCGTCTTTTAGAAGAGTTAAGGAAGAGACTCTTGGTCTTTAACCATAGAACTCTAAAAGATGATGGTTTGCATAAATCAAAAATGATTCACAATAATGATGATTAACATGGGACATTAATTACCGAGATAAGATTGTCATGTTGGTTAAAGAACATTGTAGCTCTACAAGTATTTAACAACATTAGTATATAAAATGAAAAATATTTTATTTTATATATTGAATAGACCTAGTATTGAAACATTATGGACTTGTGTTTGTGTCATTAATGTTTTCATTGTGTCTTTAAATCCTAAGATATAAAATCTATGTCTTTTCACATAAGAAGTGTATAATTTGATTATTATGAAAAAACTATCATTACGTATAGTGATAAAGATACTAGTTAGTTAGACATGACTTATGCAAGAAAAGATAATATGTCAAAAAATTATCATTGCCCTTGTTAACTGGAGCGATAATATTATTGGGCGTCTTGATAAAATGATATTATAATGTGCACAATGTAACTTATGTATAATTACATATTTATAATTTTCTTAAGAGATCAAGAAAAGAATATATACTACAAAGATGACACGTTTCTACTTTGTATAATATTCTTAATATCATGAGGTAAGGGATAAATACAAGTGATGTTATTACATATCAGTATATCGATCGTATTTCGTTCTAGTGAGCAAAATATCTTTGTTATTTTGGTAACTATAATGTGTAGTTGATACCAGTGTTCAGGGAATGCCTAGGCGAGCCTAGGCGGCCGGGTGCGTCCCGTCGCCTGGGCGATCGTCGAGGCGTTTGTGCGACCGCCCAGCTTTGGGCGGTCATTTTTTATTTTTAAATTCAATTAAATTTGATAAAATAGATAAAAAATCAGGAAAAATCGGGGAAAATAGGAAAAATGCACAAATATTATCTAAAAATACCATACATGTTTAGGCTTCAAAAAGACATCTAGTTCCTCGACCAAGGCCTCACTAGGCACCCCCTCTACCCACCTAAACACTTAGGTATACAATTTATTGCTTAGTAGTACGATTACAAAGGTAGTTAACTAACTCAGAGTTCATACAATAACAGATAAGAGAGGAATTAGAATTACAAGCTAACTAACTAATTCCATTTGACACATTGATCTAATGTCCAACTGGGAACCATATCAAATCTTCCACCACCATCAGAGTCGTCGAAGTGGTTCTCGTTCGGATTGTCGACGTAGACATCATCTTCTTCAGTTTCTTCATCGTCAGATTGGACGTATTGCTCGTCGATGTCCATCGGGCATACTTGAGCTGATAACCAATCAAACACATACTAGGTTCCATATAGCAGTCACACAAAATTTCACATCATTTGGACTTCAATAGATCACCCAAACTAGAACCGGAAAATACTTAAACCTTACTTGAACTACCAGGACCAAATTAGTCGACCGGAACGAGTTCTTCGTTCGACGGATTGGATTGTTGATTCTGTTACAGGATTTAAGGTTTAAACTGGTCGACTTAGAGCATTTTGTTCGACCGTCTACACGTGCCACATGACCGTTAGACTTGTCATATTCTACAACGGTCGGATTTCCCAAAGCCTCAATTTTACCAAACTTCCAGTCGACTGAAACTTTTCTAGTGGTCAACCGATCCAACATTTCTTGGTCGCCCTGAACACTCTGGAAGTTTTCAGTTGAACGTCTTCTAGACCTTGGTCGGCCGAAACTCAATTTCTTCTTGAACCCAGAAGTGCCTGGAAATTTCTGGTCAAACCGACCATTTGCCTAGTTCGACTGATCATTTCTTATCAGACGAAAACCCCTAGATTGGTCGACCAATCCACTTAGTTAGTTTGACTATTCACGTAAGTGAACTTAAAGTTATAGCCAAAATTGACCAACCGGTCGACCGGCATACCCGATTCTGTTTTGTGTATCTTACACAAACCTTACCCAACTTATCCCGAATGACTATAACACCTTAGGAGCTTATAAATATGTGTTCCCTTGACACAATTAGAAAATTCTTCCAATTCCTATTGTCACATATATACACTTAAGAGAAAGCTCCAAGTCTCCCATTACCCAAATCCTACTCTCCAAGCTTACACCTCCACATCTTAGATCAATTCCATATCCTCAACTAAGTGTGCTCAAGTTAGAGAGTGAGTGATCCACTCAAACATATTGTTGTAAAGAAGCAAGGACTTCGGTGAAAGTCTGAAGTGTCCCTCTTGGATTGTGAGAAGAAGAAAATCAAGCTAACGAGGTTGTTCGCAGTGCTTGTGGTGTAAATGCTTAATCTCGGCCCGCAACGAGGTTGATAGTGAAGATGTGAGTGGAGCTTGCAAGAGAGGAAGTAGGCGGGAGGTCGGACCTCTATAACAATTCCGGTGTCATCATTGTGGTTTGCCTAGTTTACTTTACTTGCTTATTTTGTTTTAAATTCCGCTGCATCTTTGATTGTTAAACAAGTAGAGTTTGATTAAGGTTAAAATCGATTAGAACTAAGTCGCTTTCACGATCCAATGGAATGGTCCTAGTAAGTAAAATAATCCAGATTTGTGTTATGTGTCAATATTTTCACTGTGTCTTAAATCCTAAGATATGAGACTTATGTCTTTTCACATAAGAAGTGTTCAATTTGATTATTGTCAAAAGTTATCAATGAGTATAGTGATAAAGACAATAGTTGGGTGAACATGATTTGTGCTGGAAAAGATAGTTAGTCAAAAGATTATCATTGTCCCTCTTAGTTGGAGTGATGATATTAGTGTGCTCCTTGATAAAACAAAATTATAATGTGCACAGTGTGACTTGTGTCAAGTTACATATTTATAATTAGCTTAAGACATCAAGAAATAAATATATAATACAAAGGTGACACATTTCTACTTTTGTATATATTCTTAATATCATGAGACAATGGATAGACACAAGTGGTGTTCCTACATCACTAAATGGGTCGTGTTTAGTTCAAGTGAATAAGACATCTATGCTAATTTTGTGTAACTATAATGTGTAGCTAGATACCGCTTATAGTTTATGGTATTAAGTGTTTAATATTATTGTCAATCTAGCTTAGATCCTCATATAGGTCACATAATAAAACTAGGAAACAAACAGCTTGATTTTGAGTTCATATGATGTGTCAGGTTTCCTGTGAAATGTGATACATGTGGTGAATCGACAAAATTAATATGCCGTGAAAATGACATAATTAGAATCATGGATAAATTCTTATGAGATATATGTATTATGAGGTGTAATAGTTTGACATTACATAGAATAATATATTTCATGACATGTGAATTTGATAAAAGCCCCCAAAGATCTAATTTTTTTGAAGATAAATCCAAAATTTGATAAAGGCAAAAATTAGACAAAACGGTCGACCGTTTTCAGAGACCGGCGACCGAAAATTCACAGTAGTTGTTACGTGTGAGAACGGTCAACCGGATGGACGTTTTGGTTGACCAAAATATTCCAAGAACTTTTTCTGGGATTAATTGGTCGACCGGTGGAAGTCGTGGTTAGACCGAAAACAACCAAGAACTTCTGTGAATTTTGCTTGGTGGCAATCGCTCGACTGACTTTAGATTCAGTCCGATCAAAACTTCTAGTAGACGTTTCTCATATAGAATCGATCGACCATTTGTGTGTTCTGTTCGATCGAAATATCACAATAGCTTTGGGAGCGTGTGACGGGTCGAACGTCAGGTTTCATGGTCGAACTGAAACCACGATAAGTTGCCAATCGGTCGACCAGTTGGTTAATTTCGGTCGACCGTTCGACATGATTCTGCCTTGAATTATTAAGAAATTAGTGTCGATCATTGGCTTGATTTATTCCAATTGTGGTCAAACGTGGATGATGGTGATTATGTGTGAATTTGTGATTGGTTTAAGGGAGAGAAAAGCAAGAGATCGTAAGTTAGTGTGTAGCCCATGATGTGAGTGTTTGGAGAGCCTATAAATAGGTCTCCACTCCCTACTTGTTAAAGGTTAGCGCAAATACTCTCTCCCTAATTTCTCCACTAATCCATCTGAATTTCTCTTCATTAGTTAGACCTTATGGAGATTGATTCTCGTGGAGCTTTAGAGGGGTTATTAGCTAGATTTTAAGCCATAAGTTTGATTTAGAGATTGAATAGGCTAGTTCCTTTCTCTCTAATCTTGTTTAGAGTTTGGTGAACACTTGGAGGCGAATCGACTGACGATTGGATGAGCAACACAACTCCGGATCTTCATAAAGATTTTAGAGAACCATTGACTATGATCATCTTCTAAATTTATTTTAATATATGTAGGTTACATGATATTAGAATAAATAAAAAATAATGTACATGAAATCTCTGAAAATATGAATATCGATCTTGTATGCATATATATAAAAAAATTATAATATATACATAGGGGCACAAAATCTTATATTTTTATATTAGGTAGGATACATCATATTAAAACGCAAAAAGGAAATCTTGTACATGAAATTATTGAATAAATATGAAAACGGATCCTAATTTCTTGTAAAAAATTAAAAATATTATCCATAAATAGAACACGAAATCCTACAACCACACCACACATCCACATATAAATCATCCATACAACACATCCTCACACAAAATAGAACCACACGCACACATGCATACATGCAACACATTCCCACACATCTACCACCAAGTTTTCTACATTGTCAATTCGTCGAACATTATCAGATCGCACTCAAAAATTCCAAATAAACACAAAATTCCAACTATTTGGAATTGACTCCAAGACTGGGCTTGCGATGGATGCTCCTCTTCGACGAGGAGGTCGGGGAAGAGGTGATGGTGGGAGATGCAGATGCCGCCAAGAGCCCGACCTCCTTCTGAGAGAATATCACCGCCTTGATGGTCCCCGCGGTGAAGTGCTTGAAGACGATGGAGATTTGAGTGGTCCGATGGTGATGACCAACTCACAAAAGGAAGAGGGCGTAGAGTGAGTTGGAAGAGTCAAGGAGGGGGTTGTCATTAGGGGAATTCGGAGTCGATAAGTGGATTTTGGTGGGAGGTGGTGGTTGGGATTAGGGGAATTATTAACATTAAGGAATGCCAATAGATGCAGCTGCCATTCCTGCATCCATCACTGCATTTTTAAGTAAGAATAATAAAAAAGGGCAAAGTGACATTAAAATATCAATGATAAGATATGGTAAGAAAAATAAGAAATTCAAGATCAAATACCTGTTGCTCTATCACTTTGCACACTGCTTCACGAACTGCAGTTGTGTCCAATCCGACACTTACACTGCCTATGCAAAAAGGTTTTCCTTCTGAAGCAGCTGCATCAGCAATTTCGGTGGCCATCTGTACAGCCTTCTGAACATTTTGTTTGCCTACCAACTTCTGTGCTGCCATGATTTGATCCTGAGAGCACATAATAAAAATTAGTTTCCATCACCTCTGCAGCATTTCGGTAATAACTTTGGCTGGTTAAACAAAAATGCGATAAACTCACCTGTAGTTGAGAAAGTCTGGCTCTGAGTTATGCTTTACTGGATGCAGGAATGCAGGAATTATTAGCATTAGCCAACAAGTACACCCATGTAAAATTGGAAAACTCAAGTGCATATATTGGATATCACTACTTTGCAAGTACACCCAAGCTAATAAGCCTTAATTAAATATTAATAACAAAATGCAAAATAGTACTTAAGATTTAAATTGAACAAGTATCAAGTTGATTGCGGTATATGGTTAATCCTAATTGGATTCCTCCGCGGACGACCAAGCGGATGGAAGGGATCTAATGAAGCAGTTGAAAGTGATTCTTCTTCTTCCAAAGAGTAGCAGAAGATACTCTTATCATGCGTTCTCAAGAAGTAGATGTGGTTGCTAAGAAATCCGCATATATGTTGTTCCTCTTCTACAACCGAGCACGAGAAAGCACCTCCAAAGCACACAAAAAATGCTTGTTTTCCTAAATCATTTACCTTCGACCATAACCGTTGAGAGTAATCCATTCTATATACTTCAAATTTGACATTGGTTATCCCTTTCATTACAATCCAATGAATCATAAATATCTCTTTTCCATCACACGACTCAACTAGAAAACTAGTAGTAGGAAAAAAGGGTAACTCGACCCCAGGCAATACAATCATTTTACCAACAACAACATGAGTGAATGTGCCAATATCCACCTTGACAAGAGAATTGTCATCATCCAAACCGTAAACCTCTTCTTTAAAAGCCAGAAGTAGGCGCAAGCTCATCCCATCATGTGTCTTCCACTCTGAGTCTCCTACCTTACATGAGAAAAGACGATTGCGGCTAGCGGTGTTAAAGAAGATGACAGTGCAACCTGGGTGAGGTCGGGCTGGTGACAGTATGAACTCGAAAAAGAAAAAACTTGGGGAGAGACATGGTAGCGGAGGAAGGGGTAGCATTTCAAGTGTGAAGGGGTTTAAGAGGTTGCAATATTCTTGAAAGGAATCTGTTAGTGTTACGCAGAGTACAAAACCCAAGGAAAAGATCGTTGGTTGAGGAATGGTTCCAAACACAAATTTTGATCTTCAGACCAATCGAACTCTGATTCTTTTTCGTCACAACCATAATTCTTTGCCGACCTCAATGTGCTGATTGATTTTCATCCTTGAATTTGAAGTCTTCTACGTTTTGGAGAAGGTTTGCCAATTATGCTCATTGTGTCCCTATATATAGAGAGAGAGATGAAACTAGTTGGTTAATGACTTAGTCTTTTTTTTTTGTTCCCTACGTATAGGAATCAAAAATAAAATATTCGGCCTAGTCAATTGATTATTTCAATGGTTTTTTGCTTTTATTATTTTTGGCTACCTACGCCTCATCCTATATAGTAGTATGGTTCCTACTAATTTTTGGACTTCAAACCAATCTCAGTTGTTCTTTATTTGGTCCCTCGAATTGATATCAACTGTCCTTTATTTGGTCCTCAATTGATCGGTGGTTAAAACTCATATTTACCTTTTTACTTAATTGGTCATGTTTAAGCAAACTTACGATTTTTTTACTGAAGCATTCACTATTTTTTGGATTTTCTAATATTATTATTTGAACAGTACAACTTAACGATATAGTTTTGACTAACCGTACTTACAGAATTTAAACATTGTTATGTCTTTGATTTCACCATTCATTTTTTTATTTAAAATGGAAATATAATATGAGTTAGATTAATTCTACTCTTCTGATCTTTCCAATTGATCTCAATTTTCAAAAGATTCCTCAACTCATCTCTACATTCGTTTGAGAAAATTAATTTCAATTACTCACAAAAAAATTAATTAAAATTTTCCACTAAAGAAGTTAATGAATTTGAAATGTTTTTCTAAAACTAATCCACACCTATCAATTCACTTCCCCTTGTTAAAAAAATAGGAAATCCTACCGGTATTGTTAGAATATTTGTATTTTTATCTGTATTTGCTCAAAAAAAATTATTTGTATTCATATCCATATCTGCGAGAACTTGAAATTCAATGTCTATATTTATAACACGGTGTTTTTCATATTCAATGGTTGTATGGAGCCCAGCAATTGATAGATTTTCCTTAAAACAGTAAATTCAATATTTGTATCTGAATTCATATCTGTATCTGAGTGGATATGGAAAAATTATATTTGTATCCATAAAATAGATCCGATTATGTATTCACGAATAAATCATGTCCATTTACACTCCTATATATCGATTATACATGAAGTTGGGTTTAAGGGCGATTAAAAGGGTGTTTGTAGATTGTAGTCAAAATAGCAATGTCAATGGGCTTAAATTTAGTGTCATTGTTAAATCTAAACTTGCTAGTTTGGTTAAGAATAAATTGCATCAAACTATTGCAATAAATCTCGTGTCGAATGTTGTATCTTTCTCATTCGGGAGTTTATCATACCTTCTAACAACGAATACTAACAATCACTTTAGAAACTTTAATTTCTTCATGGCTTTCCATCAACAATTATAAATAAAGATTAAAGACCGCCACAACCATTTTAATTCGTCCAAACAAAATCGAGCTTATATATAGCAAAAATGATTTATTACGTTTCATATATGAAAGTTGTGAAATATACTTATTCTAATGTAAAACAATGTAGTGTGTAAAATCGTATGTAGTTGAGCTTAGGTATATTAAAATTACAAAAATCAGTTGAAATATTACATATCCACGCTCTGATCGTGCTTTGGAAGATTTTTCCTGGTCTTAGGTTTTTTCTCCTACTTCCAACAAAATTCTATTCTTTGGAAAGTTTCAATTTCGATAAATTGCTCTAACAGAAAAGTATATGGGAAATTAAAAGAACATTGAAATAATAACAAACAAACAAATATCTTTGCTAAATATGTTTTTTCGAAAGAGAAAGTTGGTCTTGTATTCAAGTTTAACTTGAAACTATTTTCTGACTTACTGCATCTGATTTTATAAGCTGAGACTTTGCTTTCGTATTTGTTGCACAATTATACAATTATACCCAAACCATTTTTTTATTCTAATTTCTTAAAAGAAAATTATTGTTTCAAAAATTAATAAGCAAAAAAAAACACAATTTTAAAAATATAATCATACGAAAAATCGAAAATCAATTTGAAAATTAATAATTCTTAATATTCTCATTTAGTTATTTTCTGAAATGGTTTTCACATATATATTTTTCTTTCTAAACTCTGAATTGTCTATTTCAAACTGCATATAAAAATAGTACCATTTTGATTCAAAACCGATTAAACAGTTTTTTTACAATGTTTATAAACCTAAATACATTCTAAATACTTACAACTGCAATTGACAAAACTAAGATAATGCAACATATTCATTGGAAAAACAACTTTTGTTTCAGTATTTTTGTGTATATAAAATAAATAATTCCACGCGACTTAATCTAAAAAGGCATAAACCATTTCAAATTATTGTAAAATGTCTATATTATATTTCAAATATTACCACTTTAACATTACAACGTATAATCTGTGTTTGGATGTGTGCATTGGGGTGTGATCCTTTTATGAAACCTAACTGTTGTAGTGACACCCATATTCAAAAGCAGCCTTGATTTTCGGTAAACTAGAAATCCAGTTTCTGCTTGTTTTTTCTTTTGCACTGGAAAACCAGAAACACCCTCGATCCATTTCTTGTGGTTTTCTCGCTGCAGCAGACATCTCCCATATGTCGAAGGAAAATGTTTAGTAGACGCGCGCGTCACTGACGCTACTTACGTGGCGGAAAAATTTTGTCCATTCAACATCCAGTCAGCATGTACACTAAACTTCTCAGAGCAATGATGTCTTTCTTATTTGTCTTCCTGATGCATTAAATGCATATCTACGGAGATAGCACATTTTCTTTTGGCGCTCAACGGAGATCCACTACAGATCCCTTAGGGTTTCACGTCACCTATTTTTTTACTCATTTTCCTTTTTTTCCGGACAAGCGCATGACTTATTCTGGACACAGTTACTATGTAATCCTGATAGTTGGAACACTTATTCCGGACAAGCGTACTACTTACTCCGAAATGTTGTCTTTTTCTTTTATTTTCCCGATGCGTCCACAATCGCATTTAATGCTCCTCAAATCAGCACGTCCTCAATTTCTTCTTTTTTGGCGCTTCACGGAGATACAAAATGTTTTGGCTACCTTATTCGGATCCTATGAACCCTTCCTTCTTCTTCCTCCCTTTTTGCTGTACTGTAATGGCACTCGTTAATGTGTCCTCACAGCCGGCGCATGCCACAAACGTCCCGCAAGAGAAGATGTATTTTCCTTCCTTCGAAGAAGCCAAAGCATTTTACGTTTCCTATGCCGATTCCTGTGGTTTTGGTGTGAAGATAAGGCAATCTCATTACGATCGTGGTGTTGTTATACGGGCCACTCTTACTTGCTCCAAGGAGGGTAATGCTCCGGGAAACCAAGGTGAAGGTAGACCAAAACATAGGTTATCCGGTAGGGTCGAGTGCACTGCTCGGATCAGGGTCTCCGGAAATCCATCCAGATGCTACGTAATTAACTACGTTGATCTCCAACATAACCACGCCATGCTGTCGGACGACCAGATGCGCTTCCTCCGACAAAAACGATCCGTCCCGGATTCCGCTAGAGCACGCATTTCGTGTAATGATGCTGCCGGGATATCGTCCGCCAAGACCATGCAATCTTTTGTGGTCGAAGCCGGAGGTCATGACAAATTATCTTTCAACGAGCGGGACCTAAGGCCTTTTGTTTTCTACTTAACTAGGTTCGTGTTACCCATTTTGCTTTGTCATAAAAATTGTGTTTTGCAGGAATGTTGTGTACGAGGTTAGAAACCTGAAGATGGGACCAGGCGATGCCCAAGCTATCCAAGATTATTTCATCAGGATGCAGAAGAATGATTCCCAGTTTTTTTACGTAATGGATATGGACGACGAAGGCAGACTACGAAACGTGTTCTGGGCTGACAGTCGTTCTCGAGCTGCGTACTCTTACTTTGGAGATGCCATATGTTTCGACACAACCTACATAACCAACAAGTACGATATGCCTTTTGCCCCATTTGTGGGGGTAAATCACCATTACCAGTCCGTCCTTCTCGGTTGCGCACTCCTCTCTTCCGAGACGACACAAAATTACATTTGGTTGTTCCAAACATGGTTGACGTGCATGAACGGTACGTACTTTGTCTGTCCGGTTTACGTTATTTGTCTGTCCGGTTTACGTTATATGGCTGTCCGGTTTACGTTATTTGTCTGTCCGGTTTACGTTATATGTCTGTCCGGTTTACGTTATTTGTCTCTCCGGATTACGTTATATGTCTCTCCGGTTTACGTTATTTGTCTGTCTGGTTTACGTTTTATGTCTGTCCGGTTTACGTTATTTGTCTGTCCAGTTTACGTTTTATGTCTGTCCGGTTTACGTTATTTGTCTGTCCGGTTTACGTTTTATGTCTGTCCGGATTACCATATGTTTTTATCTGGTTTACGTTATGTGCAGATATAAGCCCCCCGGCGATCATAACAGATCAATGTGGCTCCATAACTGCGGCGGTGAGGACTGTATTCCCTGAAGCGCGACACAGATTTTGTATATGGCACATAATGAATAAAGCACCTGTGAAGCTGCCCACGAAGTACCAGGAGCATACGTTGTTTGAGCTCAAAATCTGTGTATTCGATTCCAAGACTCCGGCTGAATTTGAGCGTAATTGGCAGGGTTTTCTCGATGATTTCGAGTTCCACGACAATAGTTGGCTCAAATCCATTTATGCAATTCGAGAGTACTGGGTACCTGCATTTGCGCGAGATTGTTTTTTCGCCGGAATGACATCAACCCAGAGAAGTGAGAGTATGAACGCCTTTTTTTGATAAGTACTTCACATCTAGGACGACACTAAAGCAGTTCGTTCAGCAATACGAACTCGCACTCCGCCACAAGTATGAGAAGGAAGCTCAGTCGGATTTCGATTGTATTCATAAGGCTCCGCAATTGATTTTGAAATATCCATTCGAGAGTCAATTGAGCGAGTTGTATACGGTGGGGGTCTTCAAGAAGGTGCAATTAGAAATTGGGAAGATGATGTACTGCGATATCACGTACGAGTTCAACGAGGAGGACACATTCCACTTCAATGTGACTGAACATGTATTGACACATATGCTCCCATTGTCGAAACGGTTTGCAGTGCAAATTAGAGATGTGAAGTGGTCATGCAATTGCAGAATGTTTGATCACGTCGCGCTCCTTTGTTGTCACGTTTATGTTGTTATTGCACGACTACGTCCCAACGCGTTGCTCCCCGAGTCTTACATCGTCAACAGATGGAGGAAGGACATCCGAAGGAGCTATCGAGACAACTTTTCCCTTCAAAATGGCACGACGGAGAACGATGCGCTTCGTCGCCATGACGACATAATGGGTCGTACGGTTTGAATCGCCCAGGCCGTTTTCGTCTCACACGACAGATATCTTCATGCGGTTGAGGCACTTGACTTGCTTAAGGAACGTATGCAACGAGTTGATCCTGGGCTGGAGGGTACATCTGTTCTCAATCCGGATAAGACAAAACGGAAAGGCAGACCACCGATCAAACGACGGATTTCTTTGTCTGAGAAAATAATTAAAAGTAACGATAGGAGAATCATCAGGAAGAAGGCTTCACTGTCGCTGCACCCAGTCTCACCCAAACCTGGGGATCACGACTTCAATGATTGGGACATGAGTTTGTATTACGAGGGAGTTCCTCCTTGATTATTGATTATGTCTTTTGTTGCAATTAGTCTATGTAAAACTTCAACCTCCTTAATAATATGTAAAACTTATTATTATGTCTGGTTCACATTTTATGTTTGTCCGGATTACGTTATATGTCTGTCCGGTTAACGTTTTATGTCTGTCCGGATTACGTTTTATGCCTGTCCGATTTATGTTATTTGTTTGTCCGGTGTACGTTTTATGTCTGTCCGGTGTACGTTTTATGTCTGTCTGGTGTACGTTTTATGTCTGTCCGGAATAAGTAGTGTGTCTGTCCGGAATAAGTCATGTGGTCGTCCGGAATAAGAAATGTGTCTGTCCGGAATACGTGTTGTGTCTGTCCGGAATACGTGTTGTGTCTGTCCGGAATACGTGATGTGTATGTCCGGAATAAGTCATGTGTCTGTCCGGAATAAGTAATGTGTCTGTCCGGAATACGTGTTGTGTCTGTCCGGAATAAGTCATGTGTTCGTCCGGAATAAGTCATGTGTCTGTCCGGAATACGTGGTGTGTCTGTCCGGAATACGTGTTGTGTCTGTCCGGAATAAGTGTTGTGCCTGTCCGGAATAAGTCATGTGTCTGTCCGGAATAAGTGTTTTGTCTGTCCGGAATAAGTGTTGTGCCTGTCCGGAATAAGTCATGTGTCTGTCCGGAATTAGTCATGTGTCTGTCCGGAATAAGTGTTTTGTCTGTCCGGAATATGTGTTTTGTCTGTCCGGAATATGTGTTTTGTCTGTCCGGAATAAGTGTTGTGTCTGTCCGGAATAAGTGTTGTGTCTGTCCGGAATTTATTATTGTGTCTGTCCGGAATTTATTATGTCTGTCCGGATTACATTTTATGTCTGTCCGGATTACGTTATTTGTCTGTCCGGATTACGTTATATGTCTGTCCGGATTACGTTTTATGTCAGTCCGGTTTACGTTACAATCATTCAACCCAACACTAATCATTCATCCATGTATTGTTCGTAACAACCGTATAAAAATTAACAAATAGTCTATGTAATTTGAACATGTATAAGCTAGAAAAAACAATGGTTTATGTAACAATTAATGGTGTAAAGTAAAACAAGTATTTTTGGCCGATTATTGTTGACCGCACACCCCAGAGTCTTCAAGTAACCAGTTAGCCAATTCGCCCCTCACACGGTGGATAACCTTGCTCTGCTTCGGCTTCGTCGGATCAGCATTCACCATCAAACACTTCATCCAGTACAAAACGTATGTCCCGCAGTCATTACTCCCGGCTAGCTGTCTTTGGCTACCCTTCCTCTCAACTATCAGCGGTCAATCGACATTCAACAACTCTCGCCAAAATTCCATTAACTGAAATGTTGTGCATTCATGAATTCCGAGACACCGGTTAGGATCTTCACCTTTTCTTAGCGAACGGGACATACTGTTGTAATGAATGAACTCTGATCTCGGTCCGTGGGCAACGAACAGAGTCCAGTGGCCAGACTTCCAGCATGGCTGTGCGATGATGGTCTCCGCCGTATTTAGTCCTACAATTTTGGGGAGTAGACAGTCTTCCATTATATCTTCTCCTTGTCCCTCCACAATTCTTCCCGATTCGAAGGTTGATATGCAAACAACCTTTTGCAGCCCTCCTCTTCTAACGAGTACCTCGATTAGGGCGTTCATGGTTTCGTTGCTGAATTCCGATTTTCGCATTATTATTTCCTTCAGATCTTCACGGGTTACAGAGTTCCCCCCTCCAGATCACCTCTTTTTCGTCGCGTTCGGGAGCCGTGAGATTCAATAAACGTTGTACCTCATCAGGTTTCAACGATCTCAAGGCGGCCACATCCAGATCAGGTCTCGTCGAGGAAACATGGGCGGCAAGAACATCTTTGGCGGCTTCTTCGGCCTCCTCTATCTCTTTGGCGGCTTCTTCGGCCTCCTCTATCTCTTTGTTGGCTTCTACGGTCTTCTTCTCTACCCCCTCTTGGCCAGATATCCTGTACGCTTCGGCTCTATCTTCTGTGCGCAAGCGTGGTCTTTTGGTCCGTAATTTTGTTGGGTGCGTTTCCCTCTCCCTCTTCCTCTCTACATCCTTCCTCTGTCGTTCCTCCTCCTCATTCCTCGTCTTCTCTTCCCCATTCCTCTTCCTCTCTTCCTCCTCCCTCTTCAAGTTAATCATCTTTTGCTCTTCCTCCTTCCTCTTCCGTTCCTCCTCCTCCTTCCTCTCTTTCTCCACTTTCTTCTTCTTAATCCTCTCTTCCTCTTCCTCCATCTTCCGTTCCTCCTCCTTCCTCATCCTCTTCCTGTCTTCCTCCTCCCTCGTCTTCCTCTCTTCCTCCTCCCTCATCCTCTTCCTGTCTTCCTCCTCCCTCTTCTTGCTCTCTTCCTCCTCCCTCGTCTTCCTCTCTTCCTCCTCCCTCCTCTTCCTCTCTTCCTTCTCCCTCGTCTTCCTCTCTTCCTCCTCCCTCGTCTTCCTCTCTTCCTCCTCCCTCCTCTTCCTCTCTTCCTTCTCCCTTCTCATACTGTCTTCCTCCTCCCTCGTCTTCCTCTCTTCCTCCTCCCTCCTCTTCCTGTCCTCCTCCTCCCTCTTCTTCCTCTCTTCCTCCTCTTCCTTTCTTCCTCCTCCCTCTTCTTCCTGTCTTCCTCCTCCCTCCTCTTCCTTTCTTCCTCCTCCCTCTTCTTCCTGTCTTCCTCCTCCCTCCTCTTCCTCTCTTCCTTCTCCCTCCTCTTCCTTTCTTCATCCTCCCTCTTCCTCCTCTCTTCCTTCTCCCTTTTCTTCCTGTCTTCCTCCTCCCCCTTCTTCCTATCTTCCTCCTCCCTCTTCTTCCTCTCTTCCTTCTCCCTCCTCTTCCTCTCTTCCTCCTCCCTCTTCCTCCTCTCTTCCTTCTCCCTCCTCTTCCTCTCTTCCTCCTCCCTCCTCTTCCTCCTCTCTTCATCCTCCCTCCTCTTCCTCTCTTCCTTCTCCCTCTTCTTCCTCTCTTCCTTCTCCCTCCTCTTCCTTTCTTCCTCTTCCCTCTTCTTCCTCTCTTCCTCCTCTCTCCTATTCCTCTCTTCTTCCTCTCTTCCTCCTCCCTCCTATTCCTCTTTTCCTCCTTCCCACGGAGTCATTGAAGACCGATTTCGTATCTCAGCCTCCGACACTCCTCTTGAGAGATCCTCAGTTCTTCCTCCAGTCTGTTATTTTTTTCGGTCGCCTTCTTAAAGGCTGCTTCGGCTTGCAGCCATTTCGTCTTAACCTCACTCAGTTCCAACTCTTGTAGCAGTGGGTCACATGGAATGCTGCATTCACTAAGTTGTACCCTTGGTAGAGTTGATGTTGAAGGTGTATCCTTCAAGACGACCTTTTGTGTGGGAGTTGCTTCTGGAGGAGGAATTTGATCCTCTATCATCAGTTCATGCTCCCTTTCGTTGAGTGTCGGAGTGCCCTTCAACTCAAATTTGGCGCCATAAATCCCATGCAAGTTGATGCCGCGTTCCTCCCATTTCCTCAGGATTTGACGTCTCCCAAACATTTCCGACCAACAGTTGAACCGTGGAAATGCTGAACTGGGATCCCCCAATTTGAACTTCTCGCAAAGCCAAACCTGCAAATAAGAATGAGTTAGGAGAGACATAAAACCTTTCCGGACAGACAAATAACGGAAACCGAATAGAAATAACAAATTCCGGACAGACACAATAATAAATTCCGGACAGACACAACACTTATTCCGGACAGACACAACACTTATTCCGGACAGACACATGACTTATTCCGGACAGACACATGACTTATTCCGGACAGGCACAAGACTTATTCCGGACAGGCAGAACACTTATTCCGGACAGACACAACACTTATTCCGGACAGACACATGACTTATTCCGGACAGACAAATGACTTATTCCGGACAGACACAACACGTATTCCGGACAGACACATTACTTATTCCGGACGACCACATGACTTATTCCGGAAAGACACAACACGTATTCCGGACAGACACATGACTTATTCCGGACAGCCACAACACGTATTCCGGACAGACACAACACCTATTCCGGACAGACACAACACGTATTCCGGACAGACACATTACTTATTCCGGACAACCACATGTCTTATTCCAGACAGACACAACACTTATTCCGGACAGACACATGACTTATTCCGGACAGACACAACACGTATTCCGGACAGACACAACACCTATTCCGGACAGCCACAACACTTATTCCGGAAAGACACAACACTACTACCGGACTAACTTGCTTACTTGTAATATGGCAACGCATCCAGACACGCAGCTCTGCTTTAGAGTGAAGTTCCCAGCCAATCTCCTCCTCGACAGGTCCTTTTTGGCTTCCTCCGGACCCCTAACCAAGCAAGCGTGAACTGCAGTTGCCCACGCATATCTCTTGAGGCGCTTGAGGTTCTTCAGGTGCCTCGTGTACCACGCTTTAGTTCGCAGTGACCCATCGAAGAACAAAAAATGATTGAATATCAAACAAATAAGGAGACGGACGTTCTCCTCCTCGTCGCCCATTGCACTCGTGGCAGTAAGATGACCCAGTAGCTGAGTGTTGTCGAGGTTAACGCTGTCTCGCTTCTCTACGTACATGCGTTCCATATCAACTCTCAGCCCATGCACTCTTAGCCCCAGTATCAGGGCGACGTCTTCTACCGTAAATGGGACGACCCCGGTTGCTATTCTCAACCCGACCTCATTGGCGTCGAAGTGTTCGACGAACCAACCCACGATCTCATTATCAGTTGTGATGTGAGGAAAAGTGAGGAAGTGACCGAAAGGCGTCCCTTTGAAAACCTTCTTCTCCTCCCCCTTCATCCGACTGAACTGCCAGTGAATGGCCGTCAAACCGCACTTAGTTTCGCGGAAGTAGTACGTACTTCCCTGAAACCACAAAAAAACATATATTAAAAGTCGGTGCTTAACCCTAAAACCATCAAAAACACATCCGGGTTGAGGAGAGACCTGCGTGGGTAGAATTTCAGGAGCGATGGAGGTTTCAGGGACAGCAAAATCCATTTTCGCCTTGTCTTGGTTTTTCTTCGACTCAAAATGGGACGACGGTTTTTGGATGGGAAGAGGAAATGAGTGAGGAAAGGGCCAATTAGGAAACTGGACAGATAGATACTCGAATGCTCTGGAAGTGTAACCGTCTAATCGTGATTTGGGGAAATGAACCGTCCCACCCAACCAGCCGTCATTTTTTCAAAATAAATCAAGCCCGCGCAGAAGATTAGCTGACTGAATGCTGACTCATCAAATCGAAACTCGTCCATGTAAGGCGCGTCACAGAATAATCACGGCCCTATGTCGAAACCCCTGAATTCATTTCAATTACAGGAAATTGCATCAGAATAATTACGCACACTTGCCCATCCAATTTAGGACAATGACATGTCATGTCCCCGCAAATTAAAACAGTAAATGAGCCTTCATATTCCTCACTCACCCATAATTTACATTCTTCTTCTGATTTGGCAGAGGTGACGAAGAGGAGGTGTTTGTCCACCGACACTCAGTTCCCGTGCGACTACCTTCTTCCGACGTTCGTCCTCTCACTACCGCAAAAGTAGGTATGTTGTTCTCTTAACTTACCATGTTCCTCCTACATTCGTGGTGGAGTGAAACAAGTTTTTCTGAAATTTTCTCCCTCAGTTTGGGTGGATCTGTGTTCGATGGCATGAACTGACTTGTTTAGGGTACGTTTCTTTCTTGATTTGGACGGGGTAAGATGTGGTTATGTTCATGAATGGTTTTTCCCTTACATTGTCAGTGGGGGAAGTAAGGCAAGGCTCCGATATTAGTAATTGGTTGCACCATTAGTCCCACGTTAATTTCTTACCATATCCACATTTCATATGGTGTGATTAACTTGATGATTGTAGTGTTCCTGTAGTTTTTTTGGTTTTGACAGTGAAGTTTTGGGTGTGTCATCTGTTAAAGTGGGTTTCCAGCTGAATAATGAAGATTTGTTTAAGTTAAAAAATTACATGTACGCCTTTATGTGCTCTTTGCATTGTCGAAATTGTATTACTAATTTGATCACAGCTTCACCACATCATTACGTTTGTTTGTGTAACGCCCCGAAACAACGGAAAAATTAAAACTTAAAACATATAAGAATCAACACTGGGGTCGTCACCAAACCACGGGTACATATATATATAATATGGGAAACTGTACAATACAAGAGTCAAGGATGATTACAACCCAACACAAAAGATATACAACACATGTACAAGGGAAAATCATCCACCTCGAAGAACTAAAAGAGACAAGATCTGGTCTGGGTGCTCCTGTCCACAGTCACCACCTCCTACTGACGTGTACGACCTGACATAAAACATGAATATGCCTGAGTTTCCCGAGAGGAAACCCCGTATGCCAAACCCCTAAAATATGAACATAATATGCGTAATGAAACATGAAATGAAAATGCAGTAAAACATATCCATCTCCCGTGCACACCAGACACCGCCGGAACACATCGGCTTGGGGTCTCAAGGGTCCTCTCACCCCAACCCCTCAATCACACGTGCACACAAGGCACCCGCTCCTCAGAGCCACAACAACCACGTGCACACACGGCACCGCGCCTCAGAGCCACAACAACAACGTGCACACACGGCACCCGCTCCTCAGAGCCACAATAACGACCCTCCTCTCAGGGCGGCAATGTATGTACTGTCGCCCCAAAAAAGGCCGGAGACCCGTTGCCCTCGAGGTGGATCCAACAACACACGACACAAGCATCCATATGCAAAACAGTGCCCAAACGGTCGAACGAAAAACCCAAACGGTCGACCGAACACCACAACTATTCCTCAGAAAAACCAAAATAACGTCCAACCGGTCGAACGACTCTCAAATCACGGTCGACCGAAATCCAACAGGGAAAATCCTCTCTTGCTCAAAAACACCAACGGTCGAACGACTCTCACATCACGGTCGACCGAAAACAACCAGGGAAATCCCCCAACAAAACCGCACTACACGGTCGACCGAAACCACACTCCCGGTCGACCGGTCAATAAGTTAACTTAAGCGTCGGTCGGACGAAGTCAACGAGCGGTCGACCGTTTAGATGGTCAACGCCCCCAACGACCTACAACAGTACTTTCGGTCGACCGGCAAAGGGGTCCCGTTCGACCGAAAATACCCAGGCCGTCTTTCTCTCGCTAAAATTGCACAACCGGTCGACCGCCCAAAGGGCATCGTTCGACCGGTGCGAGGAATTCGCCCAAAATACACTATAACCGGTGGACCACGCCAACCCGCTGGTCGACCATTGCAGAGCAGAACAGCTGCTGCAAGGTTCTCGACGAGCCTTCCGGCCTACCATCGGCCACTCCAACCCTCGCAAGGCTAAAAGGAGGACTACACTAAAGCTTGGCATACCTTAAGGCTTGAAGAAGCCTTTGAAGAATCCCGGCGAGCGCTTCCTCGCAAATCTCTTTTCCACGACGAACTCCTCGAACACAATCACCTCAACTCCGGCGATCACCTGAGCTCCTCCGCGTGCCGTCGATCTCACCTCACGGCCACACGATCCGGCGAGCCTCAAGCTCCTCCTCACCTCAGAGAGCTGCGGATCGAGAGAGAGAGAGAGAGAGAGAGAGAGAGACTTGAGTGAGAGAGAGGAATGCACGAGTGAGAGAGAGAGAGAGAGCACCCACCTACTCAACACCTCTCCTCATCTCCACCCTCCACCTCATCACCACCCAATCAATCTCAGCCCTCCACCTCCACCTTTTCTAATCCTCCACCTAAAACACAATCAACCCTTAATCAAGGGTTAGGATGTAACAATCCACCCTCCTTAAAGAATTTCGTCCTCGAAATTAGAACTAATTCTAACCGAACAATTCTGGATATTTCTTCCGGACCTCATCCTCGACCTCCCAAGTGGCTTCACGCTCGCTATGGTGCTGCCACCTGACCTTCACCATCGGAATGGTTCTCCTTCTGAGTTGGTGCTCCATCCGGTCTACAATCTCCACGGACCTCTCCTCGAGAGATAAGTCCTGACCGATCTCCGGAACACAGATCTCAATCACATGCGACGGATCGGCAACGTATTTCCTCAACATAGAAACATGGAAAACGTTGTGAATACCCGAAAGCTGTGGCGGCAAGGCAATACGGTAGGCAACCTCTCCGACACGATCAAGAATCTCAAACGGTCCGACGTACCTCGGACTGAGCTTCCCTTTCTTCCCGAATCTCATCACTCCATGAGTTGGTGAAATCCTCAGGAAAACGTGATCGCCCACCTCGAATCTCAACTCTCGTCTACGCCTATCTGCGTAACTCTTCTGTCTGCTCTGAGCCGTCGCTATCCTCTGTCTGATTACGCCAACCTTCTCAGCATACATCTGAGAAATCTCTGGTCCAACCAACTACCTCTCGCCTACCTCACTCCAGCATACCGGCGATCTACAAGGCCGACTGTATAGAGCCTCGTACGGTGCCATCCCAATGCTCGAATGGTAGCTATTGTTGTAGGCGAACTCGATCAACGGCAGGTGTTCATCCCAAAATCCTGCGCAATCCAGAGTACACGCTCTCAACAAATCCTCTAGCGTCTGGATAGTCCTCTCTGACTGCCCGTCTGTCTGTGGATGAAAAGTCGTGCTGAACTTCAACTGAGTCCTCAAAGCCTTCTGCAGACTACCCCAAAATCTGGAGGTAAACCTCGGATCACGATCAGAGATAATACTCACAGGCACACCATGTAACTGGACTATCTCCTCGATGTACAGCTTCGCCAAACCCTCCAAGGGTAAGGTGGTCCATATCGCCAGAAAATGCACCGACTTGGTCAGTCGATCAACTATGACCCAAATCGCGTCGTGAGATCTCCTCGTCTTCGGCAACCCGGTGACGAAATCCATAGTCACGTGCTCCCACTTCCACTCTGGCAGATCTATACTCTGCAGCTGCCCCGCTGGCCGCTGGTGCTCAATCCTCACCTGTTGACAAACCAAGCACCTGGACACAAAGTCTGCTATGTCTCGCTTCATCCCCTTCCACCAGAAACTCCGCTGTAAATCTTTATACATCTTGGTACTCCCCGGGTGAATGGAATATCTGGCTCTATGTGCCTCCTCAATGATAGTATCCCTCAGATCACCTACTCTCGGTACCCAGATCCGACCTCTGAACCTCAAGCCCCCATCGACTCCGACACTGAAATCCGATCCGTCCTTAGCAGCTAACTGCATCAGACTGACCAGCTCATCATCTGCGCTCTAAGCCCGAACAACTCCCGAAACTGTCTGCGGCTCCACTCGAAGTCCCGCAATCACTGCCCCCTCAGAGCCCTCCATAAAAGGTCTCCACTCCGTGAAGGCCTCAAGCAACCTCCACTCCTGAATACATAAGCTCGCAGCTGACAACTCCACCTTCCTACTCAAGGCATCCGCGACAGAATTCGCCTTCCCCGGATGATACGAAATGGTGAAGTCATAATCTTTTATGAACTCTAGCCATCTACGCGGCCTCATATTCAACTCTTTCTGCGAGAAGAGATACTTCAGACTCTGGTGATCTGTGAAAACCTCAAACTGCTCTCCATATAGGTAATGCCTCCAGGTCTTCAGCGCGTGAACCACTGCTGCCAACTCCAAATCATGAGTCAGATAATTCTTCTCATGAACCTTCAACTGTCTCGAAGCATAAGCGACCACTTTCCCGTGCTGCATCAACACGCAACCCAGACTGATGCCAGAAGCGTCACTGTAAATCACATAGCCTCCGCTACCACTCGGTAACGTCAAAATCGGGACTGTAGTCAGTCGCCTCTTCAGCTCCTGGAAATTGTCCTCGCACTTCTGGGACCAAACGAACTTGACGCCCTTCTGTGTCAAGGCCGTCAATGGGGAAGCAAGTCTGGAAAAGTCCTGAATAAACCGACGATAATAACATGCTAAACCCACAACTCCTAATCTCTGACACACTGGTCGGAGCTCTCCACTGAGTCACAGCCTCGACCTTCTCTGTATCCACAGAAATCCCGTCTGCTGACACTACATGTCCCAGAAAGGCCACCCGATCTAGCCAGAAATCACACTTCTTGTACTTAGCAAAGAGCTGCTGATCTCTCAGAATGCTAAGCACAATCCTCAGGTGCTCCCAATGCTGCTCTCTGTCTGGTGAGTATACCAGTATATCATCCACGAAGACAATCACAAACCTGTCGAGATACGGCTGAAAAGTCCGATTCATCAGATCCATAAACGCTGCTGGTGCATTCGTCAGTCCAAACGACATCACCAAAAACTCATAATGCCCGTACCTCGTCCTGAACGCTGTCTTCTGGACATCTGCATCCCGAATCCTCAACTGATGGTAACCGGATCGCAGATCGATCCTCGAAAAGACCCTCGCTGACTGCAACTGATCGAAAAGATCCTCGATCCTGGGTAAAGGATACCGATTCCTAATGGTAACCTTATTCAACATCTGATAATCAATACACATCCTCAGCGAGCCATCCCTCTTCTTCACGAAGAGCACTGGAGCTCCCCAGGGTGAGACACTGGGCCTGATCAAACCTGAATCTAGCAGATCCTTCAACTGCTTCTTCAGCTCAGCTAACTCCGCAGGCGCCATCCTATATGGAGCCTTCGACTGTGGTGTAGTCTTTGCTACCAGATCGATACCAAACTCGATCTCTCTGTGAGGCGGTAACCCGGTGATCTCATCAGAAAATACCTCAGGAAAATCCTGAACAACCTCGATATCCTCCAACTTCTTCACCTCAAAATCTGGTACCACAAGTGTCGCTAAGAACGCTCTACAACCCTGGTGAATCATCCTCTGAGCCTTCACTGCCGAAACCAAAATCCGACCATCTCCACTCTTAGTCCCTCTGATCAGCAAATCAGGAAGACCTTTCCTCGAGATCATAATCTTCTTCTCTCGGCACAAGACTCGAACATCGTACTGGGACAGCCAATCCATCCCAAGTATGACATCGAAGTCTACCATCGGTAATAAGACCAGGTCTGCCGGGAACTCCTGGTCTCCCGAAGCAACCGTGGCGCCAGGGAGGAAGCTCCCCACAATGCCCACCAAACCCAAGGGTGTGCTGACTTCCAACGTGGCAGTCAACATCGCAGGGGTACGGCCTAACACGCTCGCAAACTGCTCAGAGATGAACGAGTGTGTGGCCCCGCAATCGAAAAGCACTCTAGCAATCAACCCATCAACATAAAGCGTACATTCCACCACAGCGGTGGCGTCTCTAGCCTCCTCCGCCTGAATGGTGAAGACACGTCCCACACTCTTCCCCTGCTGGGAGGGTGCAACTGGTCCACTCGGTCCAGCTCCGCTAGCTGAGGAGGAACCCGGTCGTCCACTAGGTCCACCTGACCTACTCGGGCAGAAACGAATGAAGTGACCCGTCTGGCCACAACCATGGCATGCACCTGATCGAGCCCCACACCCGCGCCCAGGGTGGACCCTGCCACACTGCCTGCACTGCCCCGACTGCTGTGATCCACCACTATCAATCCAGGGCCTCTTGCCCGGATTTCCCGAAATCTGATCTCCAGGTCGTACACTGGCATTCGTCTGCACCTTCCTAGCCTCTACCGTCTCCTGGTAGTCCTGCTCCATAATCGTCGCAAACTTCACTGCAGCAGCTAAAGTCAACGGCATACTCGTGGTCATACGAGACCGGAACTGCGGCCTCAACCCTCGGATAAACTTCGAAGCTCTCTGCTCCGGTGTCACATAAGTATCCGGGCAGTAACGCTCCAGGGCGTGAAACCTGCTAATATAAGCCGTCAGCGTCATCTCTCGCTGCTCGAGTGCCAGGAACTCCTCCTTCTTCCTATCCCGCGCATGCTGGGGAAAATACTGCTGGTTGAACTCCGCGAGGAATTCCTCCCAGCCCACCTCCTCGCTGTCCTCAAACACAACAGCCGACGTGGACCTCCACCAGTTGGCCGCCTCTCCGTCCAACACATAGCTGGCCAGATCCACCTGCCTCTCAGAAGGACACCCAATCGCTCTGAAGATCTTCCGGATCTTGAAGACCCAATCCTCAGCTGCCTCCGGCTCACCACTGCCGTCAAAGGAAGGAGGGTGCTGTCGCATAAACCGATCCAGCACTGCCCCCGCCCCTGCCTGCTCGGCCTGTGCAGACTGGCGCTCAAGAAACTCGCCCAGCCTACCAAGAGTCCCCTGAAGGGTCCTTCTCTCCTCCTCCTCTCTGTCCTCCCTACCAGTCTCCTCACTGGCGCCCCTATAACGTGAAGGTGGTCTCACACGTCTCGGAGGCATCTACACAAGAGGACAGGAAACGACAATGAATTAATGATTATGAATGAATGCATGAGGAATGAAAACTAAATGCAAGACCTCTAAGTTGGTTTCATTGGACAAGTACACCGGGACCGAAAGCTCTGATACCAAATTGTAACACCCCGAAACAGTGGAAAAATTAAAACTTAAAACATATAAGAATCAACACTGGGGTCGTCACCAAACCACGAGTACATATATATATAATATGGGAAACTGTACAATACAAGAGTCAAGGATGATTACAACCCAACACAAAAGATATACAACACATGTACAAGGGAAAATCATCCACCTCGAAGAACCAAAAGAGACAGGATCTGGTCTGGGTGCTCCTGTCCGCAGTCACCACCTCCTACTGACGCGTACGACCTGACATAAAACATGAATATGCCTGAGTTTCCCGAGAGGAAACCCCGTATGCCAAACCCCTAAAATATGAACATAATATGCGTAATGAAACATGAAATGAAAATGCAGTAAAACATATCCATCTCCCGTGCACACCAGGCACCGCCGGAACACATCGGCCTCGGGTCTCAAGGGTCCTCTCACCCCAACCCCTCAATCACACATGCACACAAGGCACCCGCTCCTCAGAGCCACAACAACCACGTGCACACATGGCACCCGCTCCTTAGAGCCACAACAACAACGTGCACACACAGCACCGCTCCTCAGAGCCACAACAACAACGTGCACACACGCACCCGCTCCTCAAAGCCACAATAACGACCCTCCTCTCAGGCCGACAATGTCTGTACCGTCGCCCCAAAAAAGGCCGGAGACCCGTTGCCCTCGAGGCGCATCCAACAACACACGACACAAGCATCCATATGCAAAACAGTGCCCAAACGGTCGAACGGAAGAACCCAAACGGTCGACCGAACACCACAACTATTCCTCAGAAAAACCGAAATAACGTCCAATCGGTCGAACGACTCTCAAATCACGGTCGACCGAAATCCAACAGGGAAAATCCTCTCTTGCTCAAAAAGCACCAACGGTCGAACGACTCTCACATCACGGTCGACCGAAAACAACCAGGGAAATCCCCCAACAAAACCGCACTACACGGTCAACCCAAACCACACTCCCGGTCGACCGACCAATAAGTTAACTTTAGCGTCGGTCGGACGAAGTCAACGAGCGGTCGACCGTTTAAATGGTCAACGCCCCCAACCGACCTACAACAGTACTTTCGGTCGACCGGCAAAGGGGTCCCGTTCGACCGAAAATACCCAGGACGTCTTTCTCTCGCTAAAATTGCACAACCAGTCGACCGCCCAAAGGGCATCGTTCGACCGGTGCGAGGAATTCGCCCAAAATACACTATAACCGGTCGACCGCGCCAACCCGCCGGTCAACCGTTGCAGAGCAGAACAGCTGCTGCAAGGTTCTCGACGAGCCTTCCGGCCTACCGTCCGTCGGCCACTCCAACCCTCGCAAGGCTAAAAGGAGGACTACACTAAAGCTTGGTTTACCTTAAGGCTTGAAGAAGCCTTTGAAGAATCCCGGCGAGCGTTTCCTCGCAAATCTCTTTTCCACCGACGAACTCCTCGAACGCAATCACCTCAACTCCGACGATCACCTGAGCTCCTCCGCGTGCCGTCGATCTCACCTCACGGCCACACGATCCGGCGAGCGTCAAGCTCCTCCTCACCTCAGAGAGCTGCGGATCAAGAGAGAGAGAGAGAGACTTGAGTGAGAGAGAGGAATGCACGAGTGAGAGTGAGAGAGAGAGAGCACCCACCTACTCAACACCTCCCCTCATCTCCACCCTCCACCTCATCACCACCCAATCAATCTCAGCCCTCCACCTCCACCTCTTCTAATCCTCCACCTAAAACACAATCAACCCATTAATCAAGGGTTAGGATGTAACAATTTGAGTGTGACCATAATCGTAGTAATTGGAAGCACACGTAAGTTCCTGTATTTACACTACCTTTACGACCTTGTTTTATAGTCAATGGACGTAGGTAGGCTGCAAAGGTTTATATAGGACGACGAGAAGGATCAATTACTAGTACTTACCATGATAGCTTGTGTAGATTAATACATTAGGACATCCCTACAAAAGACACTCGTGCACACCGCCTCCTTGACTGGAAATGTGAAAACGTTGGACATGTTATCTGGACATTGGCAGTATGCTACGACGCTTGTAGAATGAACAAGCAAGTTTTCCTCAAACTCTGCCACATTTTGAAATCAAGAAACATACTACACCTTGTTGAAGAGCAATTGCACATGTTCTTATATGCTTTAGGGCATGCACATGTTAATAGGGCATTACAAGATCTCTTTCAACATTCAGGGGAAACTGTTAGTCGACACGATAACAATGTCGTACGTGCCCTCACCACTTGGGCATGTGATATTATTCAGCCCACAAAATTGTAACATTCCGTGCCCTATGTATGTGTCTATTTAAAAAAATTAATACATGCAAACATGATCAATTTTCATATTTTCAACAATTTCATGTACATTGGTTTATATTTATCCTAATATCATATAATCTATATATATTATAACAAATATAAGAGGATCATACTCAAAGGTTCTCTAAAACCTTTATGAAGACCCAGAATTGCGCTGCTCGTCGAATTGTCCACCGATTTGCCTTCAAGTGTTCACCAAACTCTAAACAAGATCAGAGAGAAAAGAGCTAGCCAATTCAATTTCTATATCAGGCTTAGAATCTAGCTAATAACCTCTCTAAAGCTCTACGAGAATCAATCTCCAAAGCTCTGACTAATTAAGAGAAATTCGGATGGATTAGTGGAGAGGTTAGGGAGAGAGAGAATTTTGCATTAACCTTAAACAAGTAAGGAGAGGAGACCTATTTATAGGCTCTCTAAACACCCACATCATAGGCTATACACACTAACTCATGATCTCTTTCTTCTCTCTCTTAAACCAATCACAAATTGACACATAATCATCCTCAAACATGTTTGAGCACAATTGGAATAAATCAAACCAATGATCGACACTAATCTTTTAATAAATCAAGACATAATCGTGCCGAACGGTCGACCGAAATCACCAATCGGTCGACCGAACGATTAAAACTTTACAAGTTCGATCGGACGGTGAGCTAGACAGTCGACCGAATATTCATGAGAAAAAGTCCCTGGAAAGTTTTGATCGAACCACGTTTCACTCTGGTCGACCGTTTACTTACCAAAATTTCTCCTGGTACATTTCGGTCGACTGTGTCTCTATACCGGTCAACCGTTATATCACCAAGATATCTCCTGGAGATTTTCAGTCCACCGTGTACTACGCCCAGTCGACTGATCCAATTATCAAGACACGTCCTGGTAATTTTCGATCGACCCATGCGTATCTGATCTATGTCCGGTCGACCGTTCCGAAGAACCCGGTTGGCCGATCTCAAAACTCTCTACCATTTTAACCTGATTTTGCTTTTGTCAAATTTTGGATTTTCATCCAACAAAATTTGTTCCTTGGGGATTTTAGCAAATCCACATATCATGTAATACATTATCCTATGTAATGTCATACAATTACACCCCATAATACATACATCTCAAATGAATTTATTCATGATTCTAATTATACCATTTTTCATTACATATTGATTTTATCGATTCACCACATGTATCTCATTTCATATGAAACCCGATACATCATATGAACATAAAATAAAACTTCTTGTTTCCCAGGTTTGTGGTGTGACCTATAGAAGCTAGATTGACAATGATATTAAACACTTAATACCATAGATTATAAGTGGTATCTAGCTATATATTATAGCTACCCAATTAGCATATATGTTTTGTTCACTCAAACTAAACACGATCTATTTAGTGATGTAAAGATATCACTTGTGTCTATCCCCTGCTTCATGATATTAAGAGTATCATACAAAGTAGAAATGTGTCACATTTACATTTTATACTCATTTCTTGATCTCTCAGGCTAATTATAAATATGTAACTTAACTCAAGTCACACTGTACACATTATAATTCGCTTTATCAATGGCCCACTAATATCATCACTCAAATTAAGAGGGGCAATAATAATCTTTTGATTAGCTATCTTCTCGAGCATAAGTCAAGTTCAACCAACTATTGTCTTTATCACTATACTCATTGATAGTTTTTGACAATAATCAAATTGAACACTTCTTATGCGAAAAGACATGTCTCATATCTTAGGATTCAAGACACAGCGAAAACATTAATGACACATAACACAAATCTATATTGTTTCATTTGCTAGGTCTATTCAATATATAAAAATAACAATTTTCCTCTTTTATATACTCGTGTCGTCAAATATTTGCAGAGCTACAACAATCGATGATCAACACGACAATCTCATCTCGATAATTAATGTTCTATGTCAATTACCATGATTGTGAATAACTTTTGATCTATGTAAACCATTATCTTTTAGAGCTCTACAGTTAAAGACCAAAAGTCTCTTCCTTAACACTTCTAAAAATTGAATACATTAATCACAGAACAAAATGTTTGCACATTCAATTCATAGTAATTGAAATATAAAAGTAAAACTTTTACAACACATTTCATTCAATCTCCCACTTGTTATCAAAGTTTTCTTTCACATACATTCTCAATGTATAAAACAATAATAACTAGGGTAACCCTCTCAAATCACTTATCAAGCCACTCCACATAGTTCCTCAGACCCGTGGACTCGAAATGCATTTCGCCTTTGGCTTGGGATAAGAGTTTGGTGAATGGATCAATTGTCTTGTTGTTTGTGTCCACCCATAATAAATCTATTTTACCTTCGTTGATGAAGTCATGTGTGACAGTACTTACGATCCATGTACTTCACTTTGTGGTGTGATTTAGGATCCTTGATATGCGAGATAAATGCACTATTGTCGCAAAATAAATATGTGGGTCCCTCGCTTTCTTGCTCGCATCAGCGACAACCATTACTTCGGAAGTAGTGGTTGAGTCGGTTGTAGTGGTTTGCTTCCAACTACGTCAACTCACGACTCCACCATTCAGAAGGAAGACATGTCCTGATTGTGACGCCATATCGTCGGGATCACTCATGAAACTCGCATCCGAATAGCCGTCGGCTATTAGCTCCATTTATCCTCTATAAACAAGAAACTTATCTTTGGTCCGGTTAAGGTATCTCAGAATATTCTTGACCGTAGTCTAATAATCGGGACCTGCGTTGGATTGGTGACGACTTGTCACACTTAGAGCATACGAGACATCAGGTCTTGTGCTAGTCATGGCGTACATGATTTTCCTATTACTAAAGCATAAGGAATATCTTTCATGTACTCCAAGTCTTTACGTGTTTCAACAAGTTGAGATTTCTTGAGTTTTACACCCATACTCATTGACACATTGCCCTTTTTGGAGTTGTTCTTGCAGAACATTTCCAAGACCTTGCCAATGTATGTACGTTGACTTAGGCCAATGAGTCTACATGATCTATCTCTATATATCTTGATTCCCAAGATGTATTGAGCATCACCCATGTCTTTCATTGAAATTGCAGATTTTAACAAACTTCTCGTTTGCTCAAGCAAAGGTATATGATTTTCCATGAGGAGTACATCATCGACATATAAGATCAAAAATACTATGTGACTCCCACTAACCTTCTTGTATATACAAGGTGTTTCTCTACTTTAGACGAAGTGAATCTTTTGGCTTCCTCGTCAAAGCGCTTGTTCCAACTCCTTCATGCTTGCTTCAATCCATAAATGGATCGTTGAAGCTTGCATATTTTCTCGCTATTCTTTGGATCTTCGAAACCTTGAGATTGTACTATATACACATCCTCCTCCAAGTTCCCATTAAGAAACATTGTTTTGACATCCATTTGCCATATTTCATAATCATCAAATGCAGCAATAATGAGCATGATCCGAATAGACTTGAACATTACAACCAGTGAAAAAGTTTCATTATAATCAATTCCTTGAACTTGAGTGAAACCTTTTGCTACAAACCTTATTTTGTAGGTTGCCAAATTCTCATCCATGTCCATCTTCCTCTTAAAGACCCATTTATTTTGAATGACCTTCTTTCCTTGAGGAAGGTCAACCAAGTTCCACACTTGATTGTCATACATGGATTATATTTTGGATTCCATGGCTTTAAACCATACTTTGGAGTCCTCTCTTTCCATTGCTTCTTGAAAGGTTGAGAGATTATTGGTATCTAGTACCATGATCTCATAAAGTCCCAAGTACATATCAGAAATTCTTTTTCTGATAGATCTTCTAAGTTCTTTTGGTTCTAAGTTCTTTTCATAAGGTTTCTTCATTTCCCTCGTAGATCTTCTAAGTTCTTTTGGTTCTATGTGTCCTTGAACTTCTTCCACAATTTCTTGTGAAATTGGTTCATGTTCGATTCTCGAACGTACATTTGACGGTGATGATTGTGTTTCTCTCACAATTGCTTGTGAGGGTCTCTCACTCACGCTCCCACTAAGCAAAGGAACATTGGTTACGCCTTCATGATCTTGAATGTTTTCATTCATATTATGTTCTTGTAGAATATATTGAGTTCCCTCAAGCACAATTCTACTTCTATTTTTTATTCTTTCCAGAAATTCTTTTTCTAAGAATACGACATCCCTCTCGATAATCACTCGATTGGATGTTTTATGCCAAAAGTAGTATCCTCTTGCCTCGCGAGGATAACCTAAAGAAGTGTTTATCTACTTTTGGTTGAAGTTTGGACGACCTCAATCTTTTGACGTAGGCCTCACAATCCCAAATCTTGAGAAAATTGAGCTTAGGTGTTTTACCACTCCATAGCTCATAAGGAATTTTCTCTACGGATTTGGATGAAACATTATTTAGTGTGTGTAAGCCGCAGTTTCTAGTGCATAACTCCAAAAGTAAAGAGACAATTCAGCTTGACTCGTCATTGACCGAACCATGTCGAGCAATGTCCTATTTCTCCTTTTGGATACCCCATTCCACTTAGGTGTACCGGGAGGAGTGAGTTGTGGCACAATACCAAACTCCATTAGGAACGAATCAAATTCAGTACTTAAGTACTCACCTTCACGATCGGTTCGTAGAGACTTGATTTTCTTGTTGAGTTGTTGCTCTACTTCATTACTGAATTCCTTGAACTTGTCAAAGGATTCACTTTTGTTTCTCATTAGATAAATATATCCATAACGACTATATTCATCCGTGACCGTAATGAAGTACCTAAAACCGTCTCTTGCACTCGTACTCATTGGACCACATACATCAGAATGTATCAAATCTAGCAAGTTATTCGCTCTCGTACATTTCTTCTTGAAAGAGCTCTTGATCATTTTGCCCATTGGGCAAGGTTCGCACGCCTCCAATGATTTAAAATCAAGTTGACTAAGAATGTTAGATTCTTGCAATTTCTTGATGTGTTTTTCATTTATGTGACCAAGACGATAGTGTCACAAGAGTGTATCATTCACGTGAGTAGTTTTAAACCTTTTGTTTTTTATGTTTAAAATTTATCTATTATTTAATTCAAGCAAATAGAGTCCATTTTGTACAATTGTTGGTATTTCAATTTGGGAGTGAAAAGGATGAGCAAGATGAGGCCCAACGAGAGGAAATTTGTACAATTCAAGAAGATATTGTGCTCATGTCTCATGTTGGTGAAATTTGTGCAATTCAAGAAGATCATTGGCCACCACGAGAGCGTCGAATTGAAGAGAAGCACTTGCATCCTGTAGTCAATCACAAGTTCATCAACATCCTCATGTTGATCAAAGAGCATGCACGATCATGCAAGATGGTGGCATATCAAGAATTGGAGGGAAGGGAGTTGTTACCGTGGTTGAATGTTTTCTTGGGCTATTTGCAGTAAAGACTCTTAGAAAAGTACAAAATCAAGCTAAGATCCTGTATTTGCATGAAAGACCGCCGGCCAAGCCTCCGCCAAAACCCATAGCCTCCTCCTCCTCTTCCCATCGGAGCATCAAAATCATTGTAGGAGATGCCACAACAACCACTCCCACGACAATGACGATGGGATCTTCAAGCTCGGTCTCGTCGCCAACGTCGTCCTCGCCGAGGACCATCTCTCCAACGCCAAGAGCCTTGATTTCCCCACGATGGCCTCCGAAAACTCCTAAAAGATTGTATTCGTCCCCGCCCTTGTCTCCACCATCATCATTCTCTACAACCTCAACGACTCCACCACCCTCGTCATCTTCGACCGTTGTCTCGCCGCCTGCGCCCCTCATCGTTGTATCCAACAACAATCTTGATGGGTCTCCTGAAGTCACAGACAAGTGCGAAATTATGGCTCCTATCTTAGGAGGCGACGTCGTGTTGGATCTAATGAAGCCGGAGGCAGCGACATTTGTGTCAGTCACCCACGGTGACCCGAGAACAACCACCAGTCAAGGAGCATGGATCCACTTGGATTGCCTTCGTTCTCGTTGTGGTGTGTCAACCATGTGACCCAGGAGGGGACAAGTTGGATGGTGGGACTAGTGCAAAAACGGTGGCAAGAAGAACTACAGGCAAGTTGTTTGACAAAATGCCTCATTTGGCGATCTCGTCCATAGTCCAGCGAGTCTAGAAAAATCTCTTCCAGTTGTGCAGAGTCCAGAATCCCAAAGAAGTCTGGATCTCATCCAGATCGAGTCCAGAAAATCTGGTCCAGCGTCCGCCCATCCATATTCGGGTCCAGAAAGTCTCGTCCAGATTCCAGAATAGTCATCCAGAATCCCCATGTCCTGTCCAGATCGTTAGAAAGTCAGCGTCCAGTCCAGACCTTGAAGATAAGTGCTGCAAGGGAAGTGTATGATGGAATGCTTGTGAGGTTGCTCGATCTCTATGCTGAAGGTGCACTCAATTCCAACTCTCTAGCTAATATGCTCAATACAGACGAACAATTCGCGGGAATGCTTGGGTAAATGGTGTTGAACACTATGTTTGATGAAAGGGGTGTGCTATCTCTCATCCTTCTCAATGTCGTTACTTTTGGAATCAAGTCACGTCACTTTAGTATTGCATGGGCTCGAGGGCGAAATGTTAGAGTGAGCCAAAGAAAGTGCTTCAGATCGCAATGGTGAACCTGGAGGACGAGTTCCAACATGTGGTGGTGAGGCTACTGCACATGACAAGAAGTATAGAACGATGAAGGTGTTCGGTAAAATGCATAGGTGGACGTTGCTCGATGTGGATGACAAGAAGGCCAGAAATATACGTCTATTAATCGAATCAACAACTTCAAGGCTGACCTCGGATGTGTGTGGGATCGACAAGTGGGAGAAAGTGTCTCCAAATTCACAACCATTCAGACATGGGAGTCGTCGAGAATGATCAAGTCTCATCCCTTTGTTTTGAAAACATGTAGCTTTGGTGATGCGATTGTTTTTGCTTGGTATTTTGGATTTCGTGGATATTTCTTTTCTTTCTTATGTAGCCCAACCAAGGATTTCACGGTCAACGTGAAAGTCGACTTACCCAACCTTGATATCAATGTTGCAAAGAATGCTACACACAAGTTGCTCGATGAAATGACTGTATGGGCTGCATTCATCACAATGAGGCTACAACTGAACATGATAAGGGTTAGTGTTAAGATGGAAGATTGGGCCGAACGTCCATGCCTTACGAAGAGGATAATCGAGGACGTAAAGGGAAACAATCCCCAGCAAGGCCACCATGAGTTCATCATCCAAATCCGTTGCTTTTCATCCACAACCTTGGGGACAAGGTTGATTTTAAGGGGGAAGGAATTGATAGCGGTCAAAATAAATAAGTGACGTGACAAATTGTAATTGGTCTTATACATTTGATGATGATTGATGAGGTGACACAATGTGATTGGATGCTTAGAGGTCACATGGATTACATGATAGTTAGAGTTAGTTTTTGTAGTTAGAGTTACTTGAGTTGGAGTGATTGTTGTAACCTATAAATAGATCATCACTTGTACTTATATAATCATCAATTTGAATAATGTAATCTTAGTTGGGTTATTGTGTTTGTTTGGAGTTTTGTGTTACTCAAATAGTACTAATTGTATTGGTTCGTAGTTGGTGATCACATTCGCGAGTCCAGTCCAGAGTGGATCCATCGGGGCGCTAACAGCTTACATGTGCCATCACTTCAACTTGATGAATTGTTTAAGAAAAAAACTTCAAGATGAACTTTGTGGAACTAATCCATTAATGTTTTGATTAAAAATTCAAGTTTTCTTAAAAGTTTGCACTTTGCATTAAGATGTAAATGGTAGTAGGGTAAGGATGACGTCTCTGTGTTGTTGCTCTTTCTATTCTTATCTATTTTTCTTGAGTTTGCTTTAAAATTTAGATAAGTTGCTTGTAACGTTTTCAAATCTAATTTGCAGTTTGAGTGTTTGATTATTTATATAGTTGCTTTGGTAGAACTAGAAGTTCTGATCATGCATCATGTTATTGGTAGATGCAAATCGTAACTGATAAAAACAAGCCTCTGTTCCTATCCAATAACAATGAAGGCATTATTTACATATTAGGATTGCTCGTTTTATGTTGATGTTGTTTACAGAAACTATGCAGGTTGATTTCAACTTCAGGTTTTAATATGATTTATGTTGTCTATTGAAGTGATTAGTTACATAAACTATATAGCAATTTTCCTATGAGCTCATGACATCCAGACTTCTACGTATACCAGGATGTTAAATGATCTTAGTAGTATTTAATTAATTATCTATGTTTTGGTTGTCACTCGTCGATAACATAATTTATGCATTGGAAAAGTTACCATGAATTTCTTGAAAATGTTGTTAGATCGGGTAAAGTGATGATATATTCTTTCATTACAGGAGTGGAAAGATGAAATTATGGTTAACATAATTATTCAAAATCTGTCATTAACTATAATTTTGACGAAATTATGGTTGAATTCCAAAAAACTACTGTAGTAGTTAAGGGGGTTGGTTACCCAAACATTAAGATAAAATACTGTAACGATGATATAAAGTAAAATAAAGTATTTTGCAACAACACCCGATCAAAAAAACTCATCAAACTAAACATAAACCCTCCCAATTCCAAAACCCCCAATTTCGACTCAACCAACCACTCCCTCGTCGCCATGCCTCTCCTCCTCCACCGGCTCCGTCGCCACCTCCTCTCCACCTCCCAACTCCCCCACCGCCGCCACATGGGCGGCGGTCCTCGCACCTTCCCAGGCGGCCTCTCCAAGTGGAAGTATCGCCGCATGCACGAGAAGCTCGCCTGCGACAAGGAGAAACGCCTCCTCGACGAGGAGAAGCAGCTCTACCAAGCCCGCCTCCGCACCCACCTCCGTTCCCAGTCCCCCGACCCGTCCGCCCTCACCTCCCACCTCAAGTCCCTCGCCGACCGCTACTCCAAACCCGGCGCCGACGACCTCTGGAACGACCACGATGGACCTGTTAAATCCCTCCTGGATCCGGATCCGAAGGAAAATCCGATCGATCTCCGGAAGTTGGGATCGGACCGGTGGGGGAAGGTGGAGGCGTTTTATGGGACGAGGAGGGGGTTCGCGACGGAGTCGAGGGCGAGTAGGAGGTTTAGGGCGAGGTGCGGGTCGGGGGAGGAGTCGGAGTCGGATTCGAGTTATAGTGTCGGAGATGAGGAGGAGGGAGGGCGGGTGAAAGTGAGGAGGAGTGCGGCGGCGTTGGGGGAGTACGATAAGAAGAAGACGAGGAAGGTTTCGGTGGAGTTGTTGGAGAGGATTAGTTCGCGGCAGGAGGTGGAGTGTATTAGGGAGGAGTTGGAGAGGAGGAGGGGTCAGGGTGGGGAGGGGGAGGGTCGGGTGGGGGTGGAGGAGGCCGGGTCGGTTTTCACCGAGAAAAGGTGATCGAGTGGTTTCTTTGGGTTGTGTTTGGTTGATGAAAATTGTTTGAATGTTGTTTTGTGGTTTGGTTAGGTTTGATGAGTGTGGTGTGTCTCCGTTGACAATTAAGGCACTTAGTTTGGCTGGGTATGAGCGGATGAGTGTCGTGCAAGCTGCTGCGCTTCCCGTTTGTCTTGACGGTAATGGTGTTCTAGTATGTAATGCACCTGTGTACTACATTACATAATACATTGTGTTTTATGAGATGAAATGCAGTGTAGTTGTGGCAGTAGTTTTTCGCTTGATCTTAATTATCCATAAATTTGATGCGCTATTGTGCTGTTTAATTGTTTATTGTATCATAAGATGTCAACTCAGATGTACAAAATGTTAATGCTTTAGTTGGTCTCTTCTTTTGTATACCGCAGTTTACAAAAATGGTCTCTTGTCTCTAGACTGCCTCTTCAGTTTTTTTCCCGAGCAAGAAGAAAAAGAGTTTAGCATGGCGTGGTGTTACTCATTGTTTACTCCATATCACCTAAACTAGATGACATGCCATACGCATATGGTTACATTCCCAACTGCGAGTCTATATCCAGTCTAACAAAATCAGGGGACTGGCCATGATGACTTGTTATGCTATTGCTTTACGCTAATGAACTCCATGAATTAGTACCATCTTGGACCAAATTTTCAGCTTACTAGGTTGAGTTGTTATTTGTTATAGCGTGAGTACTAGGGTTATAATCAAATCTGGTTAATTCATATCCATATCCATATCCATATCCATTTGCACACTTAAGATAGAAATAGATTGTTATACAAATACTAGGTAGGCAAAATGAACCTGTATCTTAACAAGCAAATGTCGATAAAAACATCTATGTAAAATATACCAATACAAATAAAGCTCTAAGACACATATCGGAGTCTAGAAACTAATTCTGTATTTTCATCAGCCACAAAAAAAGAAGAGATGAACTTAATAAATCAAGTGTAGCAATAATTATATTCTATTAAAGATCAATTGAATTTGAGCCAGTCAATTTTCTTTTTGTAGTTGTTTTCAGGTTAGCAAATATCATAAGAATATTTTTTTGCCTAATATCGTAAGAATACCAAGTGTTACTTTATTGGTTAAAAATGTCATTATATTTCCAGATGTCGATCCACATCAATTTTAATACCTTTTTTAATTATTATAATTTGAATGCAACGTCAAAGAAGGATGTAGTCTCACAAACCTTACACTAGGATATTGGAAAGTTATATCTATGTCGAAAGATCACAAATACATATAAAAAGACAATGTGAGGTACAAACGGAAACAGAAACTGATGGTCGTCTTGTTATTGTGAGTCCTTGACGTACTCTGCTCTGATACTCCAATATCATTCTTACTGTCACTATATGTTAATTTTGGACTAGGCAAAGATGCTTTGGTTAAAGCAAAAGCAGGGACAGGCAAGAGTGCAGCTTTCTTGGTATGTCTCTTGTTGTACCACGTGCTTCATTTCATGTTTCTGTTGCACCTTGCGTGCATTTTTTCTTCCTCCAATTTTCTTGCTCCAATACCTTACTGAACAAAACAGCTTCCAGTCATTGAAGCAGTTCTAAAAGCCATGACTAACAGCACAAATCGGCGTGTGCCCCCAATACTTGCCCTTATACTTTGCCCTACAAGAGAGCTTGCTAGTCAAATTGCTGCCGAGGCAAATGTTTTAGTAAGGCATCATGCTGGTGTTAATGTTCAAACACTAGTTGGTGGTACACGTTTCAAGGTTGATCAGAAACTCTTGGAGTCAACTCCACCTCAGGTTTGTTTTCAAATCAAAAGGCTTTAACAACAGTTTTGCTTGTATATTTTAGTAATTGTCAATTGTTTTCTTACGCCTTAGCTCAAACTTTAAAGCTGGTACAAAAGTTGGGTTTGTCTCTTGAGCTTAAAAAAATTCAACAAGTGAACCAGAAAAATATCTTAATCTTGTCTATTTTCTGTGCAGTGCATGATATGCAACCATGGGATACTGAAGTAAATCTTTTATTAGTAGCTTTGCCATGCCAAGCCTGTCAGTGCATGTAAAAATAAACACTATATTTTATAGGCTTGTTTGGATTTTTAGAGAAATTAAGTAGCCATGATACATGGATTATTTATACTTAGACTAGGGTCACATATTTTATATCATTGTAACTTGCATGTTATAGTAGTGAAACGGAATGGCTGGTATGTCGCATTCAGTAACTGTTTTTGTTTTTCAGATTATAGTTGCAACACCTGGGAGATTGTTAGACCACATTGAAAATAAAGCTGGCTTCTCTGTGCGCCTGATGGGTTTAAAAGTAATTGTAATTGACGAAGCTGATCATTTATTGGATTTGGGATTTCGAAGCGACATTGAGAAGATTATTGATTGTGTGCCTCGCCAAAGGCAGGCATTGTTGTTCTCGGCCACAGTTCCTAAGGAGGTAGACAGTTACACTTCTTGTATACTTGAATCTTATCATTCTCCATTTGGATCACACTTGAATATTATTACTCTCCATTTGGATCACCATATCTATTCAGGTCCGACGAATGTCACAACTTATGTTGAATAAAGATCATGTTTTTATTGATACAGTAGGATTGGGTGGAGTAGAAACACATGATAAGGTATAAGATACCATTTCCATTTTAATTTCTGAAATTCTTTACCCAGAATGATCAATTATTTCAAATGCTACTGCATTTATTCACATGCTTAAATGTAATCTTATGTTTATATAATATATTAGTTTTTTGGAGCTAGGTGCGTGATTCTTATATTTTTTTACCATTATTCTTTTATTCTTTGCCCAATAAATTCTCTTTAACTGATAAGAAATGTCGGAAATACAATTCATACATATAAAAATGTTTCTATATGTTTGTTAGTATCCACAAGTAGAAGTCAGTTATACTATAGTTCTGAATTTTATAGAACTGATGCTGGAATTTTCACCGTAGTACAACTACCTGTCTTATTCTCAGACTCCCAGTGTTACGGATAATTTTTTGTCTCTCCTTATTTTCAATGTTGGAAGTCCAAAGAATGGATTTTCTGATTATTAGCTAATAGTACTTGTTTAGTTATTTGATAGTATATCTGTAAAATACTGAAAAATATAGTATTGTGAGAAGTCTATTTGCATGAAGAGGTTGTAATGATTTATTATGTAACAAAAGTAAACAAAATAATTAAATGTGCATGTTTGATAGTTCTACTTCCAATATGGAAAAAGGAAATTGTTTTACACCATAAGAAGATGATACATGTATATATAGAATATTTTTCGGCATGAGGTGGCCACATTGTTATTTTACTATTGTCGGGGATTATTGCTGGCCAAGTTGTCTAACTGGTGGTTGTGGGCTATTTGAGTGTTGTTGAATATCTTAATTTCTCAAACCCAATTTTTCATGTGGAGTTATGGCACCATGTAATTATGCTGGATGATTTTAGCTTTAGAGTTATTTCTTTTCTGCCAATTCCCATATCAAAACAATGGATTATATCATTAGCTACTTTTGGGTGGCTCAAGTAAATAATGGCTTCAATACTTGTCTTGGATGGAGGTTTTCTAATACTCTGTTACATGAATAAGTTTAGGTTTCACAGTCGTATATTATCGCCCCACATGAATATCATTTTGAATTGGTTAATCATCTTCTAAAGGAGCATATCATGCAAGAACCCGAGTACAAGGTATGATTTCGAGTACCTTCTAGTGAGAAGCATTTTTTTTGTACATCTGAATATATCTAAAAGAGCAGCTGTTATTCTCAACATCTTCTTTACATTCAGGTGATTGTTTTCTGTACAACGGCTATGGTAACATCTTTAATGTTCTTGTTTCTACGGAATATGAAGATGAATGCTAAAGAGATTCATTCTAGAAAGCCTCAGTTATATCGGACACGTATATCAGAGGAATTTCGAGCATCAAAGCGATTAATTCTTGTTACCTCAGATGTCTCTTCTCGTGGAATGAATTATCCTGATGTTACACTCGTAATTCAGGTACGGATATATAGTTTAGCATCTTGCTGTCTTGCATTTGTTTATACAGTTCTATTTGGGCTTACAAGTTTATATATGGTATATATAGGATCACATTGCTTCACATTGATTACCCAATTTCATAGCTCTGCCCACTTTACTTTGTTTCGTTGCTTCCCATTTGCATCAATAATTACGCTTAGTCTGTGAATATTGTTAGTGACTATTTGTTCAGATAATGTCTACGTAGTATTACTTTCTTTCATAATGTGACATGCTTCCTTCTAGTTGTGGTGTTCTATCACTGGTTTGAAGATTCAAATTTTATCTCATTGAACATGCAGTACTAATGAAGAAAGTTAAATGATTCTCAGGTGGGTATTCCAACTGATCGTGAGCAATATATACATCGTCTTGGAAGAACTGGTCGTGAAGGCAAAGATGGCAAAGGCATCTTGTTGCTTGCACCATGGGAAGAATACTTCCTGGATGAAATAAAAGATCTGCCTGTCGAGAAGTCTGAGATGCCAATATTGGACTCCGATGCTAAGCAAAAGGTTTGTAGCCATTGCTTTTCTTATCCTGACGACTGTCACATACATGCTAGCCATGAGATCGGGATCAGCTGGTGCAGTTCAATGTGCAATCCTTAAAATATGTGCTATGATAAATGCTACACCTAGTACCAGCACAAAATTTTCACATGCTGTAATCTGGGTTCAAGTATGGACTTGTGGACTGATAGATTGTCGCTACTGCAAATCTGAGTTGTCTATAGGATCACTTAACATGCCATTATCTGTGAACTTTCCAATTTAGATGTTTTCCTTTGGTTTGGAAATGTTATTCTGCCACTTTTGAATACTTTTGATATAAGCATCAATTGTTACCTACTTGACATTTGTATATATCCGTGCAGGCTGAAGAATCAATGCAGTGCATTGATACCGGTGTTAAGGAAGCAGTTTATCACGCCTGGCTTGGTTACTACAACTCCATAGGTGAGATAGGAAGGGATAAAACGAACCTAGTGGAGTTAGCGAACAAGTTCTGTGCTTCTATTGCCTTGCAAAAGCCTCCACCACTTTTTAGGAAAACAGCACTGAAAATGGGATTGAAAGATGTCTCCGGCATTAGGATAAAAAAGTGATGTTGGCATATTATCTTGTATATTTTTATGCATGGAGAGAAGATATTTATGTAATGATTTATTTGTTTTTGATGTGAAAGTGCTGGTTTGGGCGTGGAAATTTTTTGCTGTTTTCTTCTAATTCTTGTAACTTTAATGATTATTTCCCCTCTAGCTCTAGCCAATTGACCTTTGCATCTTCCTCATGTCCGACCGGTTTGATTTCTCCTCTTATCAAGTTTTAGCATTCTCTATTAAAATCTTTTGTAATATAGTATGCCAACAAAGGATATGCTAGATTCTTCCAATTTTCTCTTGGCTGTCGTCAGCCTAGAGAAGTCATTATATTATATAGATATATTAAGAGGTTACAATGAAACTTAAATCGGAAATGTTAAGACCTTGTGATACAACACGGGATTCAGAGAAGAGCAAACTAAATATACAAGGAGTAGCGTGTTATTGTTGCACGCGTTGGGATCTTTACTGAAATAATCGAATACGAAAAGTCAGCAGAAGTAATGATGAAATAGGAATTGGATGATGGAAATGTCAGGCAAAAGTCAAAATATTCTAAGAGACCACCAAACATCCATAAGTCGTGTACACTTTTAGAGTTTTTGCCGAGCCTTGGGAATATATGTTGTTGGTGCCATCCAGCAGTTGGGCCTTTAAAGGCAAAAATGGATATAGTGAGTTCCGTTGAAGTATTGAAGAACAAATGTATTGAACCGACATGTTCTTTTAGTGGTCGGAGACGACATCAATGTGGTGTAACCAGGGCGGGTCCCTGATTGGTTGCCTTCCCGTTAATAACTGCATGGCCATTGCAGAGAATCACCATTACAAAAGAGAATCACCATTACAATCACCTTACCCGTTAATCAATCATCGTCGACACCGCCACCGATGATGATTATGTGGGGTTGCACCATATCCTCTTCTACTTCTTCTCTCGTTCCTCCTCTTCTTCGATTTTCAGAAACAAACCACACCCAACTCTTTGAGCTATAAATGATGTGAATCCATTGGGTTGGGCCAATAGTGCACTAGACACATGAGACGACGACAACAACAACAACAAACTAAAAGACACAAACAACAAACCAACCACACTAGGACATCGACCACGAAGGTTAACAACAAGAACAACCCAAGCAACAATGCTCACTTACTGGAAGACAAGAAATTAAAAAGGAAATTTACAAACACAAAACCATAAGCACTCGCAGCAAAACAATCGACCAATAATAGCACATCGAAGGATCAGGTGGTCTATGAAGATTAACCAGAGTGGATTGATCGTAGAAACCAAAGGGAAGGGAAGTGGTATGGCATGGCATGGGAAAGGAGGACGGTGAGACGAAGGTGGCGATCACCCTCTCCCCTCCAGGAGGGGTTACTTTCGGGGACAGGGCCTAGTGTACATCCACTGATCCACTTGTTGATTATTGATGAATTGACACTATATACAATATTGAAGGGGCATAATAATCTTAAGGATTATTTCAACTGAAGACAAGTTCCAACTCCCAGGATTATTTCAAATTTTTTAACTTATCTATTAAATATAAAATATTACTCCAGTACTTTGACGCACAATGTTTAGGCCTACTGTAATTGTAGCATATCCACCCGAATCATTGGAATGGTCATTGTGATTATACACCAAAATCACATTCCCAAATCGTCAAAGTAATTGATTGAATTTGGACCCTTCAACGGGAATATATATTACATACGGCCTATAAATAATTAAAAATGTTGAACAACCACGTTAATTAACTACAAGTCTACGATATCCGACGTCTATACGACATCATCCATGTCAAATTATAGGTAGGGCTATCACAATCGAGTGTAGCAACACAGTATTCGTGATAAGAAGTTTGGAGTCGCAACTGACAATGACAAGCGGACCTAAGGCCTTAAATGTTTTATTATGATTGAAATAAATTTGTAAAAATAAAAATTGGAAGAATATGAATATGAAAAACATATTTGACAAAATATGCTTTTCAAAAACGACACATGTGATGCTGTTTTCATTAAAAATGATATCCGTGAGGTCATTTTTATTTGGGGGAAAAATGGTAAGTCATCGGTTGATGTATTAACTTTAATTGAAGTCAACAATGATTATTTTGAGGACCAAAAATATATTTTATCACCCAAATGCTAGGACTGGACCGGATGGGCGTGCGTGCATGTGGAACATTCTCTCCCCATCAAATGGTTATGAGAGGTAGATGCTTAAAAACGTCTTCCAACTTCCCATGTTCTCCAATATGAAACTAAAGAGAGGTAAACACATGGTTTGAAATAAATTCCTCTATTTATTTACTTCCAAGATATGTCACTAGAAAGATGTCACTTTCAAGTCATGTGCTTACCTCTCTTTAGTCACATATTGGGGAACATGAAAAGTTGGAAGATGTTCTTAAACATCTATTTCCCATAACTATTTGATGGATTAGAGAGAGAGAAGAGAATGCTCCACATGCACGTGCGCATGCCCATCTTTTCTGGACCAGCCGAGGCAGTGAGATTTAGAGGTTCTAGCCTCTGAGTGATAAAATATTTTCTTGACCCTCAAAATAGTCATGATTAACTTTAATTCAAGTTAATACATTATGTGATGACTTACCCATTTTTCACCAAATAAAAATCACATGACAAGTGTCATTTTTGAGAAGCATATTTCGTCAACTAAGTTTAACATATTCATATTCTTCCATTTTTTTATTTTTACAATATTATTTCAAAAAAAACATTTTATTATTATATATAATTAATAAAATTAATTTTAATTATTAAATATATTATATAATCACATTTCACCGTCAATTGATTGTTACAAGGACAGAGATTCATATGATTAGTCCTCTAAACCAGTTTGATACACTACTAGTATAACTTGTACAAGGTAACTACCCTTCCAACTTTGGTTTTGTAACCGTTGGACTTCAGTTAATATTTGGTCAATTGAATTTTTTTAATTCCACTTATGTTGATTTTTGACACTTTTGGGTCACATTGTTCTTTTCTTTTCCATTTTAGACTAACTTTGAAAATTTATACTCGAACGATCTTTATCCTTTATTTTGAAATTTGTTTTGTAAAACAAAACATCATGTAATCATTCCAGTCATTAACAAATAAAAGAACTTCGCAAATCTTAACCATTCCAGTCATCCAGTGAACCAACTACTAAACCAAAATCCTAACTTTCACATCAAAAGATACGAACTAGGGGTGAGCATTCGTTCCGGATCGGACCGGACTGGACCGAATTTTTGTTCAGGGTCTGGACCAAAGACCGGACCGGACCGAATACCTAAAGACTGAAGATCGGACCGGACCAAAATTTTAAAACTCTCCGGACCGAAACAAAACTTTTCGGACCGAACCCGGACCGACCGGTCCAGTCCGGTCCAAAATCCCTGACCGGTCGGGATTTTGCTCAGCCCTAGATACAACCTCAAACCTCTTGCTATAGTTCGATCAACGACAACGAAGGTCGAGCGACGACATTAAAAAACATAAGATTCCTAAGTTTCGATTCTTTTTCGATACTTTTTTCAAAAAATCAACAGTTTTATACATGATCGTTGGGCTTTTGAAGTAGATTCATAGGTCCGTTTGTTTGTAGAGTTCTTAGACAAACAAATCGTATTTGACGTGACAAAAGGTAGGACGTGTAAGGTTTGTAAAGTTATTATACACGTTTCTTCTAAAATTTACATGACCGTAGTGTTTTTATAGGTGGCGTTGTATATTTTAGACGAGGTAACATTGTCTTTTTCTTAAATATCAACTTGTTAAATCAACATTTTTTCTTCCACAATTTTTTTTCCTCTCAACGGAATCACTAACGGGGTCATGCGCCCCCACCACCCAGGATGACCCGATCTCCCCTTTAACGGGGGAGACGACCCGGGCGTTGAAAAGCCCGAGTTGACGATCCCGTCGTTGCTGCGCATGCTTTTTAAAGTGTTTTTTTTGTTTTCATTTTTTTAAAATTAGTTTTATTCTCTCTTTTTTGAAAATATGTTTTCTAATTTTTTGATTTTGTATGTTTTAGATTTTTTTCCAAAATCGATCCCGAAATGATGTGGAGGAGAGATATGAGTTGTGTTTGGGTTGTGGTTAAGTAGTGTAGGAAAAACAAAAAAAAAGTAAGTTTGGGAAAAAGAAATCTGATGTGGAAGAAAGAGAAAATTGATTTAAAAGAGAGAAAGCTCATGACCAAGTCGTCCGGATCATGATTAGTGATGACCTAACAACATTCCCCTCTCAATCACAACCCACTAATAAATATCAACTTGTCAAATCAACATTCTTTTTCTTTCACGTTATTTCTTTTTCCTTTTTTTTACAATTTGCAACGATAACCAATTAATTAACTTATTATATTTACAATAATTTTTTATAACTAAATATAAAAAGGAGGAAATACAACTCAAAAAAAAGTGTAAGTAATTAACATAATTAAACTAAATTTAATTTAAGTAATTAAAAATATTAATTTAATTAAAGTAATTAACAAAATTATTTTATTTTAAAAAACTCATTATTACAAATTAAAAATAATTTAAAAAAACGAAAAACACAAAAAATAATTCACCAATGGGTAGAGGCCACCTCCCAGGCGGGAAAATCTGTCGCCTTTCCACCCCATTGAGGGATAAAATGTCAAATAAGGCATGACGTCCTTTTCCAACAAAAAAGGGAGAATAAAAAAGTAAGAGGGATAAAATGTTTAAATTAATTGATTTAAAAGTGGAAAATGTAATAATATGGCTTAAAAGTGTCAAATAATAACATAGGTGGAATTTAAGTATCAATTGACCTAAATATTTTATTGAAAATATTGTCTTATTTTGGATTCAAGTGTTCCAAGTTTTTGCTTGACTTTACCCAACCATTGAGGAAGCTGGTTGGTGGATTGACAGGTTAGCATGTTTATTTTCTAAACGGGACGGAGATTGCGAACCCTAACGTAATCCACCTGATCTAATTGTGTTGGTTTGTGGGTTGGACATGTTCCATTTACATCAATACTAATAACTTTTCTTCCCATGTCATAGAAAAACTCTGAGTAATGAAAATTGGGTCCTGCATGCCTTAACATTTTCTTATATTGATATTTAATGAAAAATTTGCCGATCAGCATTGACTAGACCTGGGAACATAAATTTCATTATATGCCTTGTAATTTTGCAAAAAGACACAAGAATAATTTATTAAATATTTTTGACATGTCTACTGTCTCTCTGGATCAGTTCTGACTCTCTAGCTATCTTGTCTCTCTATCCCCTATCACCATCTATACTCTCTCTCTCACCCATCTCTACTCTCTCTCTCTCTCTCTCTCACTAAATTTAACAATGAACACTACTGGATTCATATCCAATGACCCCAATTTTACACTCACAATCTTCGACAACCCCATTTTTGTCTCATATATAATTTACATCCAAATAATTAACACTTGTACATCTCATTCAGTTAAATACGAAAATATATATCAACCAGTTTCTTTGAAATAAAGTCCCCGAAACTTCAATTTCGTCTCTTACACAGAAAAATACATCTTGTGTCAAATTCTTCTACCACTTTCTGAGCTAGGGGGCATCAAATTCAAACCGTGGAATCTGTTACGGATAAATAAATGTCCATTGAAAATAAAAATCTTTGTATGGTTAGTCATTAATAACAAAATCTTAACATTTGATAAAATAATGAAAATGAGAGTTCACGGTCCAAATCGTTGCCCCCATGCAAAAATGAAACTGAATTTGTTAAAACATCTACTTAAATTGTCATTACCTCAACTATTGTCAATAACATTCTAGGTTTCCCCTAATGCTATCTCAGCATCTTGTAAACTTTTAGATTTGGACATCAGACATGGCGGCCCTCCTATTCTCCTCTTTTTGGGTTGTTTGGATAATTAGGAATGACTGCGTCTTCAGAGCTGCCACTCCATTTTGTGAGGTCATGATGCTAGCAATCTACGATTGAATCTACAGGTTCGGATTTACCTTTTTGGAAAGAACATGTGGCAGCGGAATGGATCAGCGATCACCTCACGGAATCCTCTGGAGCACCGGTCGGTCTTCTACTCTCTTAGAGAAGAAGCACGAGTCCACAACCCAGGAGTCCACGGATTGGCTTGGTGGAGGTGGAGGTGAAGGGACGAATGGGAGAGAGAGGGAGAGGTGGCGGCTAGGGTTTGGTGAGGCTAGGGTTTGCACATATGAACCTTCATCCAATGGGAGACTCCCCTCCTTATATAGATGACCCCACCCTAAACCCTAAATTTGTAGTCCAATGGGAACGTGTCATGTGTCAGTGCTTTGGGCAAATATCTTATTAATCCAAGATTAATCCAATATCTCCCACTTGCACAATAGCACGATAACAACATGTCATCTGCTTTTGTGTCCCTGGCACATATGCATATATCCTTGATACATACAATCACACAATGACAATATATCACCTCTCTACGTGTCCCCGACACACATGTATACATCCCTGATATATACAACTATTCCTCTCTCCAAGAACGCATCCACAACACGCAAGTCTCTGATCATGTATCCCCGATACAAGATCATATGTGTCCCCGACACATGCACTCTTCCGATCATACAGACAAATGGGTCGTGCGACCGGTGATGCACCTGCAATTTAGGAGTCTCAAACTAGAAACCTTACTAGAAGGCCAGAATGACAACATCCTCAAAAACCAATAAATAAGCAGTCAAATGCACATCACAGTTCCCCAGGTTTACTCGGAAACTCACTTGACATGAACGGTATCTCGATCCCTCGGAGAGAATACCTTCTTATCCTCAAGGTACTTGCTACTGTATCCAATACAGTTGGGCCCAGCAAATACTTTTTAGTGTAGTCGAGTCAAACCTTTCCCTTCGCCTTGTAGGATTTCATGTTTAATTATACATATATATTTTCGAATTTTTTTATGTATAATAAGGATCAATTTTCAATTTTCTATAATTTATTTCATGCATGCATCAATTTGTTTCAATATCTAGTTTCAAAACTTTATTAAAACAAATATGGGCTCCGAAATTCATACCTAGAAGTTCTCTAAAACTTCTTGAAGATTCGGAGACGTTGGAGACGCTCCTCGCTGCGCTGGATGCCTCCGAGTATTCACCAAACTCTAAACAAGATCGGAGAGATGGAAGCTAGTCTCTCAATCTCCGATAGGGTTTAGAATCCAATTACTAACCCCTCTTTAATTCTCTTGAGAAGATGATCTCTTAAGAATTAAAACTAAACTTAAGAATTAAGGGATTTTCGTGGAGAATTATGGAGAGAGAATTTTTGCACAAGAAATAATGAATTAGATGAATTGGGTAATGAAATAAGCTTGTATTTATAAGCTCTCTCCAAATTACCTATTCATGTGCAACCCCTTGCCCATGATCTCATGCAAAATTCCATCTAACCATCCATTATTTAATAATAAATAATATTAGCCACGAATTAAATCAATTATGGACCAATTCCATGCATGATCTAATTAATTCTTAAATTTATTCTGCTGAAAACCATCTGGACCGGTCGACCGTTTCAAGGTTCGGTTGACCGCTCGAACCTAGTTTCGGTCTACCGTTCGATAACTCGATCGACTGTTCGTAACAGGAATTATTCCATCGCAATGTTCGGTCGACCGACCTTTCACATTCGGTCGACCGTTCGAACAGATGAAAATTCCATGTTATCGGTCGAGACACGTCCGGTCGACCATGCCCGATCGGTCTACCGTTTACTGCTAACCGGTCGACCGTTTGAGCACTGTTCTGCAGACTTGTCAAATTTCGGTTTAACTCCTACACAATTTGACATTTCGGGATTAGTAGTAAATTCACAACTTATGTAACATATTATCCTATGTAATGATGAATCATTACACCCCATAATATTTACATCACATATAAATTTAATTTAGATTCTAATTATGTTATTAATCACAACATAATTTTGATTTTGCTTGTTCACCCCATGTGTCATATTTTTCTACATGAAACCCGATATATCTTATGAACTCAAAATCCTCATTTCTTGTTTCCCAGTTTTGTGGTGTGACCTATGGGAGGATCTAAACTAAGTTGACAGTGATATTAAGAGCTTAATATCACAAGCTATAAGCGGTATCTAGCTACACATTATAGCTCCCAATTAGTTAGATGTCTTAATTCCACTCGAACCAAAACCCGATCCATTTAGTGATGGAGTGCACCACTTGTGTCCGTCCCTTGCCTCATGATATTAAGAATAGACACAAAGTAGTATTGTGTCATCTTTGTATTAGTATTCATTTCTTGATCTCTTTAAGCTAGTTATAAATATGTGACGTAACTCAAATCACATTGTGCACATTACAACTTTGCTTTATCAAGGGGCCCACTAATATCATCACTCAATTAAGAGGGGCAATGATAATGTTTTGACTAACTATCTTCTCCAACGAAAGTTATACTTAACCAACTAACGTCTTTACACTACACTTATTGATAGCTTAAGACATTAGTCTAATTAAGCATTCCTTAAGCGATCGGATATAAGTCTCATATCAAAGGACCAAGGACACAGTAAAATATTAATGACACAGAAACACATTTCTATAATATTTTACTTGTTAGGTCAATTCGGTATACAAAAGTAATATCTTCCTCTTTTGTGTACCCGTGTTGTCACTCACTTGTAGAGCTACAATGATCTATGACCAACACGACAATCTTAACTCGGTAATTAATGTCCCATGTTAATTACCATGATTGCGAATATCTTTTGTTTTATGTAGACCAATATCTTTTAGAGCTCTACGGTTAAGGACCAAGAGTCTATTCCTTAACACTTCTAAAAGACGAATAACATAAACAATGAACAAAATGATTTCTCATTCAATTCATAATAATTGACATTTAAAAGCAAAACTTTTAGAACACATTCCCTTCAGTCTCCCACTTGTTATCAAAGTTTTCTTTCACATACATTCTCAATGCATAAAAAATTAATAACTAGGGTAACCTTCCCAAATCACCTATCAAGCCAATCCACACGGATCCGCGGATCCATGGACTCGAAATATATTTCGTCTCTTAGCTTGGTATGAAGGTTTGTTGAATGGATCAGTTGTGCCACTGTTGTGTCCACCTATTTATTTATTTGGTCTTTCGTTGATGGTTGAGTTAGCTGTAGTGATATTACTCCTAACTACACTAGCTCATACCTCCACCTTCGATAATGATGACGCATCATCATTCCAACCTCCTATTGTCAAGAATTCCTATGAGAATTGCATCAAAATAGCTCTCGGCTTTTTTCTCCTTTGTCTTCCATAAACAAGAACCTTATTTTTAGTCCGGTTAAGGTACTTCAGAATATTCTTGACCGCAATCCTACAGTTAGGACTTGCGTTGGATTGGTGACCTCTTGTCACGTTTAGAGCATACACGATATTGAGTCTTGTGCAAGTCATCGTGTACATGGTCCTTCCTTTTACCGAAGCATAAGGGATACCTTCATGTACTCCAAGTCTTCGCGTGATTGAGCACGTTGAGACTTTTTAAGGTGCATACCTTTACTCATACTTATTGGCACATTGTCAATATCGAAATTGTTCACCCTGAACATTTCCAAGACCTTGTCAATGTATGCACGTTGACTGAAGCCAATGAGTCTACGGGATGTATCTCAACGTATCTTGATTCTCAAGATGTGTTGAGTCTCATCCTTTTCTTTTCATTGAAATGCTGATTTTAATGAAATTTCTCGTTTGCTAATGCTAAGGTATATGATTGCTCATGAGCAATATGTCATCGACATATAAGATCAGAAGTACTACATGACTCCCACTAATCTCCTTGTATCAACAAGGTTTTCTTTTACTTCGAATGAAGTGAATCTCCTTCACCTCTTCGTCAAAGTGTTTGTTCCAACTCCTCGATGCTTGTTTCAATCCATAAATGAATTCTCGAAACTTGCATTTCTTCTCGCTATTATTTGGATCATCAAAACCTTGAGGTTGTACCATGTACATAACCTCCTCCAAGTTCCTGTTTAAGGAACACCATTTTGATATCCATCTTCCATATCCCACAATTGTGAAATGCGGTAATAGTGAGCATAATCCAAATAGATTTTAATATGACAACTTCTCAAAAATTTCATCAAAGTCAATTTCTTGAATTTGAGTATAACTTTTGCTACAAGCCTTGCTTTGTAGGTTGTCAAGTTACTATCCATGTTTATCTTCCTCCTAAAAGCTCATTTATACCAAATGATATTTTCTCTTGAGGAAGGTTAATCAAGTTTCATACTTGATTATCATACATGGATTCTACTTCGGATTCCATGGCTTTTAACCATAGTTTGGAGTCTTTTCCATTGCTTCTTGGAAGGTCGAGGGATCTTTGGTATCTAGTACCATGATCTCATGAAGTCCCACATACTTATTGGGTTTCTTCTTTCCCTCATTGACCTTCTTAGTTCTTTTGGTTCTTCTCGTGTCTCTCGAACTTTTCCACAATTTCTTGAGGAATCGGTTCATGTTCAACTCTTGAACGTACACTTGGTGGGGATGATTGAGATTCTCTCACAATTTCTTGTAATGGTCTCTCGCTCACGCTCCCACTAACCAAAGGAATCTTGGTTGGGCCTTCATGATCTTGAATGTCATCATTCATGTCATGATCTTGTAGAGTATCTTGAGTTTCCTCAAGCACAACCCTACTCCCACTACTTTTCTCTCTTTTCCAGAAATTCCAGAAAAACATATCTCTCTCTACAATCTTTCGATTGGAGATGATAAACTAAAAGTAGTATCCTCTTGTCACATGAGGACAACCTATAAAGAAGCACTTATCCGTTTTTGGTTGAAGCCTGGTTGACATCAATTTCTTGATGTATACCTCACAACCCCAAATCTTGAGAAAGTCGAGCTTAGGTGTCTTTCAACTCCATAGCTCACAAGACATTCTCTCCACGGATTTGGATGGAACACTATTTAGTGAGTTTGTCATTATTTGTAGTGCATAATTCCAAAAGTAAATAGGCAATTTAGATTGACTTATTATTGATCGAACCATGTCGAGCAATATCATGTTCCTACTTTAGGAATAAGTCAAATTAGGTATCCTAAGCACTCACCCCTACGAACCTTTCATAGAGACTCGATATTCTTGTTGAGTTGGTTCACTACTTCATCCTCGAATTCCTTGAACTTGTCAAAGAATTCACTTTTGCTTCCCATTAGACAAATATAGCCATAATGACTATAGTTGTCAGTGAACAAAATGAAGTACCTTAAACGTCTCTTGCACTTGTACTTATCGGACCACATACATTAGAATGTATCATATCCAATTTGTTATTCATTTTCGTTCCTTTCTTCTTGAAAGGTCTCTTGGTCATTTATTTGACCAATCCGATAGTGCTACAAGATTGTATCATTCACGTGAGTTATCTTAGTTCCTTTTGTTATTGTTTGTTTGAGTTTGTTTATTTCAAGCAAATAGAAACCATTCTATGCGAATGTATTTGCATAGAAAATTCCATTCTTCGATATAGACAAGCAAGAATTAAAATATTTATTAAAATTTATCCATATCTAAAACTTGATACAGAAATTTTCTTGCTAATCGAAGGCATATAACAAACATTCTTCAAAGCATAAATTTAAATCACTAGACTATTGAAGTTCCATAGAATCTTGTACAATCGCAGCGATGCTTGTACTATTTCCAATCTTCAATATCATCTCGTTCTCCACGAGTTCCTTCCTATCCTTCAATAGCTGCACATTAATATTATGTGAGCACAAGATCCGATAACTATTACCAAATCAAGGACAGAGGTGATTAAATTTCTCTCAATAACAAACATACCTACGGCGTTTCTTGGGCGCCTACGTTCAATCATCCCATTTTCAAGGTCTTCCTTGAACTTGGGGCAATTTGGTCGGATGTGTCCCTTTTCACCGCAGTGAAAGCACTCCGTGTTGGGAGTTGGAGATTTGAAAGATTTCCCCCTTGAGGCACTCCCATGAGCACCTCCTACTCCCTTACTCTTGATTGACGTATCTTTGGTAAATTTGCCTTTACCTTTGTTGATCTTTTTGCTCCTCTCATGGAGGGCTAGGACGTGATTGTCCCGACCCTTGCCCATGTCAACTTCTGCCGTTTTGAGAACATTGTGAAACTTCTCAAGACTCACCCCTTTTTCACGCACATGATAGTGCATCACAAAGTCCTTAAAGGACGGGGCTAGAGAGCCAAGAATCAGATCTTCGGCAGTGTCCTCGGGCATTGGAGAAGAGAGCTTCGACAACTTCTCAAGGTATCCTTGCATCGTGAGAAAATGCATGGACACCGATGTTCCCTCCGCCATGTGGCACCTTGTGAGTGCGATGGTGGTCTTATAGCGCTCCTTTCGGGCACTATCCATGGACATCTTTGTTAAAGTCTCCATGGTCTTCTTGGGTTTTGAATCCAAGTATTTTGCTTGAAGCGAGTCACCCATGGATGCCAACATTAGACCGTGAACTTGGTTCTCTTGGTCTTCCCACTTGGCTATCACCTCTTTCTCATTACCGGTTGCCTTCTCATTCAATTTTGGGATTTCACTATCCAAAATATGAGATAGTTTTTCAAACCTCAACACGATATTAAGATTGAGTTGCCATTTCATGAAGTTTGAGCCATCATTTTGCAAAGGATTCTTTTCGATCATAGATCGCACAATTTGTTGGATATTAGACATTTCTACGAAATAAATTATATAGGATTTTATGTCAATTTAATGTTTTAAAATACATACATATATATCGAATATAAATGTAAATGTTGCAAATAAAAATTTTGCCCATAAATGCAACAATCCAAGATCCCATCAATTGTAATATAGACTAGCTAAGGGCTATCGAATACATTACAATATCAAGGTAAGAAAACATTTTCTAATCACAACCTTTTTGAATTTTAGCAACATTTAGCATCTTCAAACTTTTGTGACTCTTGTCGTTTTAATTATGAGGGAATGTGACCCATCCTCGTAAGAAAAACTTTTTCCCAAAACCGAGCGAGGGCTCTAGGTAATGTTAAGAAAACTTATTTTCATTTGATACGAGATACGTTTATCCATTGTATTCACAACTAAACATACTTGGGGTTCACTAGGGTGAAACACACCTCATATATTTAATTGTGGCACAACAATAGACAATCATTATATCTCCCACTATTCCCAAAGATAGAGGGAGCTATCTCCCGCTAAGGGCGAGCAGAGTATCCCTCGATCAATGGCTGCTAGTGGATGAAATAAGAAGGAAATTATTCTTAATTTTTGTTGGACAATTTCATATATTTACATGTGATTTGGAATTTTAGGTTATCATGCATATTAATATTCATACATATCCTAACATTCACCACATTCATCACATGCATAGCAATAATTAAAAAACAGAAATTAAACATTCACACAATCCACATCGTGTGAGTTTATATGTTCCCTTTGATCCTTGATCCTCGATCCCTGATCCTCGATCCCCGATCAATGCGCTATAGCGGAGACTTCCTCTTGCACCGGAGATGTAGATTTTACAGAAAATAAACATGCTCCTCACATTCGATAAAAAACCGACTAGTGCAAGTCTTATGTAAAACCTCTCATATGCATATGCAATTATCTAAAAGATGGAAATAGAGAATTTGGCTTTTACATACATAAGCCCCTGTATTATAACAATTATAAACATTCATGGCCGCTGATTTGGAACATACAAAGTCACAATTCCTGCAAAAACAACTCGAGCATCCATGCACGCAATATCGCTATAAACTATCCACCCTAGTTTATCAAGCATCTAGAATCCCAAACAATTCTTTGAAAAACATTTTGAAAACCATTAAAAACATTTTTCATGCATCCATAGTTCAAAATTTTAATTATGAACCGCTGTCCATCCAATTTCCAATTGGAAAGATGAACTGCAGTTTTTCGGTTTTGTTGATTCTCTTACAAAATAATCGTTTATACTTCAAACGAAATTATTGTAAGTTAGACAAATGTCTAAATCTTAATTCTAATAATTACATGTTATGTTTTAAAACACTTAAAACATTTAGAACGAATTATTATGGAGAATTACATCAACAAACATTCATAGACCGAAAAACCGGTAAATCGAATTGTTTAAATCCTAGATGGTAAACTAAATTCGTTTACAGCCTTAAATCATGAGAAAATTGAACCCTAAGCTCTGATACCACTGTAGGATTTCATGTTTAATTATACATATACATTTTCGAATTTTTTTATGTATAATAAGGATCAATTTTCAATTTTCTATAATTTATTTCATGCATGCATCAATTTATTACAATATCTAGTTTCAAAACTTTATTAAAACAAATATGGGCTCCAAAATTCATACCTAGAAGTTCTCTAAAACTTCTTGAAGATTCGGAGACATTGGGGACGCTCCTCGCTGTGCCGGATGCCTCCGAGTATTCACCAAACTCTAAACAAGATCGGAGAGAGGGAAACTAGTCTCTCAATCTCCGATAGGGTTTAGAATCCAATTACTAACCCCTCTTTAATTCTCTTGAGAATATGATCTCTTAAGAACTAAAACTAAACTTAAGAATTAAGGGATTTTCGTGGAGAATTATGGAGAGAGAATTTTTGCACAAGAAATAATGAATTAGATTAATTGGGTAATGAAATAAGCTTGTATTTATAAGCTCTCTCCAAATTACCTATTCATGTGCAACCCCTTGCCCATGATCTCATGCAAAATTCCATCTAACCATCCATTATTTAATAATAAACAATATTAGCCACGAATTAAATCAATTATGGACCAATTCCATGCATGATCTAATTAATTCTTAAATTAATTTTGCTAAAAACTGTCTGGACCGGTCGACCGTTTCAAGGTTCGGTTGACCGCTCGAACCTAGTTTCGGTCGACCGTTCGATAACTCGGTCGACCGTTCGTAACAGGAATTATTCCATCGCAATGTTCGGTCGAACGACCGATCACATTCGGTCGACCGTTCGAACAGATGAAAATTCCCTGTTATCGGTCGAGACACGTCCGGTCGACCGTGCCCGATCGGTCGACCGTTTACTGCTAACCGGTCGACCGTTTGAGCACTGTTCTCCAGACTTGTCAAATTTCGGTTTAACCCCTACAAAATTTGACATTTCGGGATTAGTAGTAAATTCACAACTTATGTAACATATTATCCTAGGTAATGATCAATCATTACACCCCATAATATTTACATCACATATGAATTTAATTTAGATTCTAATTATGTTATTAATCACAACATAATTTTGATTTTGCTTGTTCACCCCATGTGTCATATTTTTCTACATGAAACCCGACACATCTTATGAACTCAAAATCCTCATTTCTTGTTTCCCAGTTTTGTGGTGTGACTTATGGGAGGATCTAAACTAAGTTGGCAGTGATATTAAGAGCTTAATATCACAAGCTATAAGCAGTATCTAGCTACACATTATAGCTCTCAATTAGTTAAATGTCTTAATTCCACTCGAACCAAAACCCGATCCATTTAGTGATGGAGTGCACCACTTGTGTCCGTCCCTTGCCTCATGATATTAAGAATACACACAAAGTAGTATTGTGTCATCTTTGTATTAGTATTCATTTCTTGATCTCTTTAAGCTAGTTATAAATATGTGACTTAACTCAAATCACATTGTGCACATTACAACTTTGCTTTATCAAGGGGCCCAGTAATATCATCACTCAATTAAGAGGGGCAATGATAATGTTTTGACTAACTATCTTCTCCAATGAAAGTTATACTTAACCAACTAACACCTTTACACTACACTTATTGATAGCTTAAGACATTAGTCTAATTAAGCATTCCTTAAGCGATCGGATATAAGTCTCATATCAAAGGACCAAGGACACAGTAAAATATTAATGACACAGAAACACATTTCTATAATATTTTACTTGTTAGGTCAATTCGGTATACAAAAGTAATATCTTCCTCTTTTGTGTACCCGTGTTGTCACTCACTTGTAGAGCTACAATGATCTATGACCAACACGACAATCTTAACTCGGTAATTAATGTCCCATGTTAATTACCATGATTGCGAATATCTTTTGTTTTATGTAAACCAATATCTTTTAGAGCTCTACGGTTAAGGACCAAGAGTCTCTTCCTTAACACTTCTAAAAGACGAATAACATAAACAAGGAACAAAATGATTTCTCATTCAATTTATAATAATTGACATTTAAAAGTAAAACTTTTAGAACACATTTCCTTCATGGCTGCCCTTTGTTATGTGAAAGACCCAAGTATCTGTTGGCTTTTTGGCCTTAATCCGTATTTTGATGATGTAATTAAACCTAATCTTAATTAAGACATGTAGATTAGCACATGTAGTATAATAGTATACATGTTGTATTGTGCTAACATCTACAGGTGATCAAGACTCAAGAAAGAAGAAAAATCAAGTCAAGACATGTAATCAAGCTAGGATTGAAGACATGTAATTTTACCTTTCTTTGAGTATTAGGAACTTATGTGAATTGAGCATAACATAAGCTAATATGCATGCATTCACACACTAGGTTCCTTGTAGGAGTCACACACAAAATATCACATTATTTGGACTTCAATAGATCACCCAAACTTAGACCGGAAAAACACAAAACCTGAACCCTAACTGTCTGCCCACATTCGGTCGACCGCAACATGCCGTTCGGTCGACCGGATGATCAAGTAATCCAATTTGTGTTTTCCTGCCTAGTTTCGGTCGACCGCACCATATCTTTCGGTCGACCGTTTGAACTTACTGTTCCGACCGTTATTCTTGTCGTATATGCCCAACGGTCGTATTCGTATTAAAACTATATACACCTCCATATACATTAGAACCGGTCGAACAAAATACATCTTTCGGTCGACCGTTTAATTCGTGAAAACCCCCCTGCTATCGGTCGACACAAGTTTGTCCAACCGATCAAGATTTCTCTCTACCGAACCCAGTAGTTCGGTCGACCGGTACCTGTTCGGTCGACCGTTGACCTATAGAACTTAAGTGATTCGGTCGACCAGTACCTATGTTCGGTCAACCGATCCATCAACAGACTCAAGGGTTCGGTCGACCGATACACCTTTCGGTCGACCGTTTCTGGACAGATTTCTGAACCCGATTTTCTGTTTTGTGTATCTTGCACAAAACCCAATCAAATCTTGTCCAAACGGCTAGAAATCTTTAGGAGCTTATAAATAGAGGTTCACACTTAGTTTTCCAAAAGATTTCACAACTCCAAAGTGTCAAACTTATAGTGAGATTTTCCACAACCTCAAAGCTCCCAATTAGTGATTCCATAGCCTAATTTCCACATCCTTCATCATACATTCATACTAGCATTTGTTGTGCTCAATTAGAGAGTGAGTTCCACTCAGTCACCATTGTTGTCAAAGTGAGCAAGGGTCTTGGTGAAATCCCAAGACAAAGAAGCAAGGATTTCGGTGAAAGCCCGAAGTGATTCTCTCGGTTTGTGAGAGGTGGTGCCAAGCTCGGCGAGGGTTGTTCGCGAGCTTGAAGACTTGTAAAAGGCGTTGCTCCCGGCCCGGAACGGGGAGGCATAGTGAAGACGCAAGAGGAGCTCGAACGGGGATTCGAGAGGGGCTTGCAAGAGAGGACGTAGGCGCGGCCGAACCTCTGTAAATCCGACGCGTCTTTGTGTGGTTTGCATTGTCTTTCTCCACTTGCTTGTTTGTTTTAATTCCGCTGCATTTACTCGATTGCTTAAACAAGTAGGTGATTAGCTTAAAAAGTGATTAGTGGACCCATAACCCACACCACATATTCCTACATTTGGTATCAGAGCCTCGTTCGTTAATTTTGTTCTTAATCGATAAATTAACATGGCTCTTAATGCATCCACACCAAATGAATCATGTAAACCACCATATTTTGATGGAAATAACTTTAGCTCATGGAAATTTAAAATGTCTTCATTTATTAAATCCATGAATGCTAACTTGTGGTTTATGATTCAAACTCCATATGAATCACCTAGATATCATATTAGTAAATGGAGTTTAGAAGATGAGAAAAATGCATCCCTAAATGCAAAAGCTATGAATGTCTTATTTTGTGCATTAGGAGATGAACATTTTAATCTTGTTTGCTCATGTGATAGTGCTCATCATATATGGCAAACATTAGAAAAGAATTTTGGTGAAGGAGATTCACCAACCGGGAAAAAGGGAGAAGCCACTCCAATGGATGTAGCTCAAGTTAGATGTGAAGAAATCAATTCAACATCTTGTTCAACATCAAGCTCATCCGATGGAGAAAGTGAAGATGAGGTATCTTCTAGTCACTCTTCAAGTTGTAGTTCAAGTGGAAAATCATCGCATTCACATAAACTACAAAATGCATTTCTGAAAATGGTAGAAAAATGTAAAGAGCTTCATGAATCAAATAAATTAGCAAACAAGCAAATAGATGAGCTTAAATGTCAAAATGCATCTATGTTAGATGATAAAGTTGATTTGCTTGCTAAAATTGATGCTCTTACTTTAGAAAATGCATGCTTGAAGAATGAGTGCTTAAATGATAAATCTACCTCATCTAATGCAATTGAAAGTCATATGCTTGAAAATGACAAAATTGACTTGCTAAAGAAACTAGATAAATCATATCTTGAAAGCAAGCAAACTTTAAATGACTTAAATTGCATGAATGAAAAAGTTGCAAATTTAGAGATTCACATGCTTAACATGAATGAAAAGCATAATTCTATGATTAAAAATCTAAATTGCTTAAATGAATCTCTAGCAACTAAAAACAGTGAACTTAATGTCTTAAATGAAAATTTGTCAAATAAATTGCATAAGTTCACACATGGCAATAAAAACAATTTTTATGTTAAAAACTTTCTATTCAAATTAATGTTAAACATAATTTTGCCATGAAAAAGAAAGTAAGTGTAGAGGTACCAAAATCAACTTGGATTTGGGTACCAAAAGCTAAACTTAATGGACCCAAGCAAAAATGGGTACCAAAATCTACACTTGTAGGAGCTTGAGGAAGAGATTGGTGGTGACCGGGTGAGCCAAAGCGTCGAATTCGAATCCGGTTGCATCACCAAATCAAGATTGGAGCTATTCAAGATTCAAGTTTGGTATAAAAATTTCTATCTCTAAAATTTCTGAAAAATAGCTCTAATCTAGTTAATATGCTTAATTGTCATATCCTTAGAGTTCAATTCATTGAAAATCATTTATCCCTATTCATTGCAAATCATTTATCACATCCATTGATTCTAAATGTCATATTTTAAATGGATGTTAGAATAAGGCTTAAGTTGAAACTTAAATGAACTTAACTTGAATCATACTCATTGTTTCCATTTAGCCTTATTGATAGGGGGAGCTTAAATGTTATATCTTTTATTATAGTAATGAAGTGCAAAATTTAGGGGGAGCAACTTCATTACAAGACATCCAAATTCTATGCTTAAAGTCTTAAATAATTATTATTTTTGATGGATGTCAAAGGGGGAGAGATAATTAAGGGGGTAACTTGGAATTTGGCATAAAATTAAACAAAAACTATGCATATCCATAGGGGGAGCATTAATATGCATAGTTTACATATACAAATTTCATGTATTTAGATAGATTTAAGATATAGGTTGCCATCATCAAAAAGGGGGAGATTGTTGGCTTTTTGGCCTTAATCCGTATTTTGATGATGTAATTAAACCTAATCTTAATTAAGACATGTAGATTAGCACATGTAGTATAATAGTATACATGTTGTATTGTGCTAACATCTACAGGTGATCAAGACTCAAGAAAGAAGAAAAATCAAGTCAAGACATGTAATCAAGCTAGGATTGAAGACATGTAATTTTACCTTTCTTTGAGTATTAGGAACTTATGTGAATTGAGCATAACATAAGCTAATATGCATGCATTCACACACTAGGTTCCTTGTAGGAGTCACACACAAAATATCACATTATTTGGACTTCAATAGATCACCCAAACTTAGACCGGAAAAACACAAAACCTGAACCCTAACTGTCTGCCCACATTCGGTCGACCGCAACATGCCGTTCGGTCGACCGGATGATCAAGTAATCCAATTTGTGTTTTCCTGCCTAGTTTCGGTCGACCGCACCATATCTTTCGGTCGACCGTTTGAACTTACTGTTCCGACCGTTATTCTTGTCGTATATGCCCAACGGTCGTATTCGTATTAAAACTATATACACCTCCATATACATTAGAACCGGTCGAACAAAATACATCTTTCGGTCGACCGTTTAATTCGTGAAAACCCCCCTGCTATCGGTCGACACAAGTTTGTCCAACCGATCAAGATTTCTCTCTACCGAACCCAGTAGTTCGGTCGACCGGTACCTGTTCGGTCGACCGTTGACCTATAGAACTTAAGTGATTCGGTCGACCAGTACCTATGTTCGGTCAACCGATCCATCAACAGACTCAAGGGTTCGGTCGACCGATACACCTTTCGGTCGACCGTTTCTGGACAGATTTCTGAACCCGATTTTCTGTTTTGTGTATCTTGCACAAAACCCAATCAAATCTTGTCCAAACGGCTAGAAATCTTTAGGAGCTTATAAATAGAGGTTCACACTTAGTTTTCCAAAAGATTTCACAACTCCAAAGTGTCAAACTTATAGTGAGATTTTCCACAACCTCAAAGCTCCCAATTAGTGATTCCATAGCCTAATTTCCACATCCTTCATCATACATTCATACTAGCATTTGTTGTGCTCAATTAGAGAGTGAGTTCCACTCAGTCACCATTGTTGTCAAAGTGAGCAAGGGTCTTGGTGAAATCCCAAGACAAAGAAGCAAGGATTTCGGTGAAAGCCCGAAGTGATTCTCTCGGTTTGTGAGAGGTGGTGCCAAGCTCGGCGAGGGTTGTTCGCGAGCTTGAAGACTTGTAAAAGGCGTTGCTCCCGGCCCGGAACGGGGAGGCATAGTGAAGACGCAAGAGGAGCTCGAACGGGGATTCGAGAGGGGCTTGCAAGAGAGGACGTAGGCGCGGCCGAACCTCTGTAAATCCGACGCGTCTTTGTGTGGTTTGCATTGTCTTTCTCCACTTGCTTGTTTGTTTTAATTCCGCTGCATTTACTCGATTGCTTAAACAAGTAGGTGATTAGCTTAAAAAGTGATTAGTGGACCCATAACCCACACCACATATTCCTACAGTATCATGGAAAGACCAAACACATACAGGTTACGTATCATTTTGTGAAGGACATCATAGCGAGAAAGGAAGTTGTGTTAAGACATGTGTCTACTAGTCTTATGGTAGCTGACCCTCTTACCAAGGCTATAGCTAAGGACTTGTTTGTGTCTCATGTGAAGTCCTTAGGCTTACACAGACTTTGATGTATTGGCATGTCTAACTTCCTTTAATGAGTGATTGTGTTTTCCTTTCGACTATATCTGTTTTGGTTGAGTTGTTTTAGCATAAAATATTATTCTTTCAATAGGCTGAAGAATGCTCACTCACACGAGCATTCGCCTCTGGCGCTTTTGATAGCGAGCATAGATGAGACTGATCATAAAGAGATCTTGCATGATAGATCCAGAGAAGTTCATGATCGGATAGTCACCTTGATTTGGAATCAAGATGAGATCCTCTATGTTGGTGAGGATTGACATGAATGTTCCCACGATTCATGTGACCTATAGAAGCCAAGTGTGAGCATCACATGTGACGCCAGGTGGCACATGTATGGTGTTAAGGCGACAATGATGAAGCTCTGGTAAGGCGCAGAGGGGGTGCGACTGGACTAAGACTTGTATGGTGTTGAGAGACAGACATACTGTTGTGTGCAGTATGATCCACCATAACATGTTTATCATACAACGTGTGCTGAGCGACCATTGGGAAGTGAAAGGATGGATCCCTGCTCCTTCACTGTGTGAGTCCAAGACTTGATTGTCATTAGTTACCCTCAGTAACCTTCGACGACACCATGGAGCAAAGAGTTGATGTGGCTACTTTGGGATGTTATCTATGACCATGAGAGATTCGGTCTAAAGATGAATCTTCGGGAAAGGAGTCAACTCTGAGTGTAATGGTGGTCTGGGGCGTGAAGGGAATGTGTTCTAAAAGTTTTGCTTTTAAATGTCAATTATTATGAATTGAATGAGAAATCATTTTGTTCCTTGTTTATATTATTCGTCTTTTAGAAGTGTTAAGGAATAGGCTCTTGGTCTTTAACCGTAGAGCTCTAAAAGATATTGGTCTACATAAAACAAAAGATATTCGCAATCATGGTATTTAACATGGGACATTAATTGCCGAGTTAAGATTGTCGTGTTGGTCATAGATCATTGTAGCTCTACAAGTGAGTGACAACACGGGTACACAAAAGAGGAAGATATTACTTTTGTATACCGAATTGACCTAACAAGTAAAAAATTATAGAAATGTGTTTCTGTGTCATTAATATTTTACTGTGTCTTTGGTCCTTTGATATGAGACTAATATCCGATCGCTTAAGGAATGCTTAATTAGACTAATGTCTTAAGCTATCAATAAGTGTAGTGTAAAGGCGTTAGTTGGTTAAGTATAACTTTCGTTGGAGAAGATAGTTAGTCAAAACATTATCATTACCCCTCTTAATTGAGTGATGATATTAGTGGGCCCTTGATAAAGCAAAGTTGTAATGTGCACAATGTGATTTGAGTTAAATCACATATTTATAACAAGCTTAAAGAGATCAAGAAATGAATACTAATACAAAGATGACACAATACTACTTTGTGTGTATTCTTAATATCACTGCCAACTTAGTTTAGATCCTCCCATAGGTCACACCACAAAATTGGGAAACAAGAAATGAGGATTTTGAGTTCATAAGATGTGTCGGGTTTCATGTAGAAAAATATGACACATGGGGTGAACAAGCAAAATCAAAATTATGTTGTGATTAATAACATAATTAGAATCTAAATTAAATTCATATGTGATGTAAATATTATGGGGTGTAATGATTTATCATTACATAGGATAATATGTTACATAAGTTGTGAATTTACTACTAATCCTGAAATGTCAAATTTTGTAGGGGTTACACTGAAATTTGACAAGTCTGCAGTACTGTGCAAAAACGGTCGACCAGTTAACGGTAAACGGTCGACCGATCGGTGCACGGTCGACCGGACACGTCTCGACCGATAACAGGGAATTTTCGTCTGTTCGGAACGGTCGACCGAATCTATCGGTCGGTCGACCGAACATTGCGATGAAATATTTTACTGTTGCGAACGGTCGACCGAATGTCGAACGGTCGACCGAAACTTGGTTCGAACGGTCGACCGAACCTCCAAACGGTCGACCAATCCAGACGGTTTTCTGCAGAATTAATTTAAGAATTAATTAGATCGTGCATGGAATTGGTCCATAATTGATTTAATTCGTGGCTAAGATTATTTGTTAGGAAATAGTGGATGGTTAGATGGAAGTTTGCATGAAATCATGGGCAAGAGGTTGCACATGAATAGGTAATTTGGAGAGAACTTATAAATACAAGTTTATCTCATTACCTCATTAATTAATTCATTATTTTCTCATGCAAAAATCTCTCTCTATAATTCTCCAGAAATTTCCTTAATTCTTAAGATTAGTTTTAGTTTTCAGAGATCTTCTTCTCAAGGGAACTAAAGAGGGGTTAGTAATTGGATTCTAACCCTATTGGAGATTGAGAGGCTAGCTCTTCTCTCTCCAATCTCGTTTAGAGTTTGGTGAATAGTCGGAGGCAATCCACGGGCGATTCGACCGGCAACGCAACTCCGGATCTTCAAGAGGTTTTAGAGAACCTCTAGGTATGATCCTCTTTGCAATTGTTTGTTTGTTCTAATGCATGTTAAATAATTAGGACAAACAAATGCATGTCTATATGAAAATCGAAGAAAATAGGAATGTTTTGATCCTATGTGTTTATAAAATTTCGAAAAATATATACATATTATAGGGCACAAAATCCAACAGTGGTATCAGAGCTTTTTATTCATATTATCTTTGATTTAGACTATAAAATCAATTTAGGCTACCATCTAGAATCAAAACAATTCGGTTTTATGTCTTTTTCGAGTTTTTCGATGTTTTGTTGCTAAATTCTAATAAATTCGTTTTGATGGTTTTATATGTTTTAAACATCACACGTGATTGTTAGAATTGAAATTTAGACATTTGTCTAATTTATAGAATTTTCGTTTTATTTTAAATGATTATTTTATAAAGGAATCAACAAAACCGAAAAGGACTAATGTTCATCTTTCCTTTTGGAAATTGGATGAACGGCGGTTCAAAATAATTAATTTTGAACTATGGATGCATGAAAATCATTTTAATGGATTTCAAATGATTTTTCTAGAATTGTTTGATTTTAGATGCTTGATAATCTAGATTAAATAGTTTAGATTGGACATGCATGTATGCGTTGCTCGAGTTGTTTTTGCAGGAATTGTTAGTTTATATGTTCCAAATCAGCAACTATGAATGTATGTAATTAATATAATACAGAGGCTTATTCATATCTAAAAGCCAAATTCTCTTTTTCTATCTTTAGATAATTGCATTGCATATGAGAGGTTTTTCATAGGACTTGCACTAGTCGGTTTTTATCGAATGTGAGGAGCATGTTTATTTTTTGTAAAATCTACATCTCCGGTGCAAGAGGAAGTCGCCGTTGTAGCGCATCGATCGAGGATCGGGGATCAAGGATCAAAGGGAACATATAAACTCACACGATGTGGTTTGTGTGAATTGTTTAATTTCTATTTTTTTTAATATTGCTATGCATGTGATGAATGTGTTGAATGTTAGGATGTGTATGAATGATAATATGCATGATAACCTAAAATTCTGAATCACATGTTAATATATGAAATTGTCCAACAAAAATTAAGAGTAATTTTCCTTCTTATTTCATCCACTAGCAGTCATCGATCGAGGGATACTCTGCTCGCCCTTAGCGGAAGATAGCTCCCTCCATCTTTGGGAATAGTGGGAGATATAATGGTTGTCTATTGTTGTGCCACGATTAGATATATATGGTGCGTTTCACCCTAGTGAACCCCAAGTATGTTTAGTTGTGAATACAATGGATAAACGTATCTCGTATCAAATGAAAATAAGTTTTCTTAACATTACCTAGAGCCCTCGGTCGGTTTTGGGAAAGAGTTTTTCTTACGAGGATAGGTCGTATTCCCTCATAATTAAAATGACAAGAATCACAAGAGTTTGAAGATGCTAATGTTGCTAAAATTCAAAAAGGTTGTGATTAGAAAATGTTTTTCTTACCTTGATATTGTAATGTATTCGATATCTCTTAGCTAGTCTATATTACAATTGATGGGATTTTGGATTGTTGCATTTATGAGCAAAATTTTTATTTGCAGCATTTACATTTGTATGTATGTATAATAAACATAAAATTGGCATTAAAATCTTGTATAATTTATTTTGTAGAAAAATGTCGAACATCCAACCTATCGTACGATCCATGATAGAAAAACACCCTTTAGCAAATGATGGCTCAAAATTCATTAGTTGGCAACTCAAACTCAACATCGTGTTAAAGTTTGAGAAACTATCTCACATTTTGGAAGGTCCAATCCCAAAGTGGAATGAGAGATTAACCGATGAAGAGAAAGAGGCTAAAGCCAAGTGGTAAGACCAAGAGAACCAAGTTCACGGTCTTATGCTAGCATCCATGGGTGACTCGCTTCAAGCGAAATACTTGGATTCAAAACCCAAGAAGACCATGGAGGCTTTATCGAAGATGTTCATTGATAATGCTCGAAAGGAGCGCTATAAGACCACCATCGCACTCACAAGGTGCCATATGGCGGAGGGAACATCGGTATCTATGCATTTTCTCACAATGCAAGGATACCTTGAGAAGTTGGCAAAGCTCTCTTCACCAATGCCCGAGGACATTGCTGAAGATATGATTATTGGCTCTCTAGCCCCGTCCTTTAAGGACTTTGTGATGCACTACCACGTGCGTGAAAAAGGGGTGAGTCTTGAGGAGCTGCACAACTCTCTCAAAACTGCTGAAGTTGACATGGGCAAGGTTAGGGACAAGCAAGTCCTTGCCGTCCATGGGAGGAGCCAAAAGATTGGTAAAGGAAAGGGCAAATCTACCAAAAGTGGTTCAATCAAGAGCAAGGGAGTAGGAGGTGCTCGTGTGAGTACCTCGAGGGGGAAAACTCAGAAATCTCCAACCCAATACAGAGTGCTTTCATTGCGGTGAAAAAGGACACATCCGGCCAAATTGCCCCAAGTACAAGGAAGACCTTGACAACAGAGTGATTGAACGTCGGCGCCCAAAAAAGGCCAAAGGTATATTTGTTATTGAAATAAATTTAGCCACCTCTGTCCAGGATTGGGTAATTGATACCGGATCTTGTGCTCACATAGTTTCTAATGTGCAGCTACTCATGGATAGGAAGGAACTCGCAAGGAACGAGATAGAATTGAAAGTCGGAAATCGTGCGAACGTTTATGTGATTGCACAAGGTTCTGTGGTGATTCAATTATGTAGTGGTTTAAATTTATGTCTAAAGAATGTTTATTATGTGCCTTCGATTAGCAAGAATATTATTTATGTATCATGTTTAGATATGGATAATTTTAATATAAATATTTCAAATTCTTGTTTATCTATATCGAAGAATGATGTTTTCTATGCAAATGCATTCATAAGGAATGGTCTCTATTTGCTTGAATTGAATAATAAACAAATCTTTAATATCAATAACAAAAGACTTAAGACCACTCACAAGAATGATACTCTCTTGTGGCACTATCGTCTTGGTCACATAAATGAAAAACGCATCAAGAAATTGCAAGAAGCTAACCTTCTTAGTCTACTTGATTTTAAATCATTGGATACGTGCCAACCATGTTTAATGGGAAAAATGACCAAAAAGCCTTTCAAGAAGAAAGGCCCAAGGGCGAGTGGCTTGTTGGATTTGATACATTCCGATGTATGTGGTCCAATGAGTAGTAGTGCACGAGATGGTTTCAGGTACTTCATTATGTTCACGGATGATTATAGTCGTTATGGCTATGTTTATCTAATGAGAAACAAAAGTGAATCCTTTGACAAGTTCAAAGAATTCAAGAATGAAGTAGAGAACCAACTCGACAAGAAAATCAAGTCTCTATGAACGGATCGTGGAGGTGAGTACTTAAGTGCCGAATTTGACTAATACCTAAAGGAGTTTGGTATTGTACCTCAACTCACCCCTCCCGGTACACCTCAATGGAATGGGGTATCCGAAAGGAGGAATGGGACATTGCTTGACATGGTTCGGTCAATGATGAGTCATGCGGAATTACCTCTTTACTTTTGGAGTTATGCATTACAAACTGCGGCTTACACACTAAATAATGTTCCATCCAAATCCGTGGAGAAAACTCCTTATGAGCTATGGAGTGGTAAAGCACCTAAGCTCAATTTTCTCAAGATTTGGGGTTGTGACGCTTACGTCAAGAAATTGATGTCGACCAAACTTCAACCAAAAGCGGATAAGTGCTTCTTTATTGGTTATCCTCGTGAGACAAGAGGATACTACTTTTGGCATATCACCTCCAATCGAGTGATTGTAGAGAGGGATGCCACATTTCTGGAAAAGGAATTTCTGGAAAGAGTAAAAAGTAGTGGGAGTAGGGTTGTGCTTGAGCAAACTCAAGATACTCTACAAGATCATGACATGAATGATGACATTCAAGATCATGAAGGCCCAACCGAGATTCCTTTGGTTAGTGGGAGCGTGAGTGAGAGACCCTCGCAAGAAAAATTGTGAGAGAATCTTAATCATCCCCACCTAGTGTACGTTCAAGAGTTGAACGTGAACCCACTCCTCAAGAAATTGTGGAAGAAGTTCGAGAGACACGAGAAGAACCAAAAGAACTAAGAAGGTCAACGAGGGAAAGGAAGAAACCCGACTTGTATCTGGGACTTCATGAAATCATGGTACTTGATACCAATGATCCCTTGACCTTCCAAGAAGCAATGGAAAGGGAAGACTCAAAACTATGGCTTAAAGCCATGGAATCCGAAATAGAATCCATGTATGATAATCAAGTGTGGAACTTGGTTGACCTTCCTCAAGGGAAAAAGGTCATTCAAAATAAATGGGATTTCAAGAGGAAGATGGACATGGATGGGAACTTGACAACCTACAAAGCGAGGATTGTAGCGAAGGGTTTCACTCAAGTTCAAGGAATTGAGTATGATGAAACTTTTTCACCAGTTGCCATGTTCAAGTCTATTCGGATTATGCTCGCTATTGCTGCATTTCATGATTATGAAATATGACAAATGGATGTCAAAACAGCGTTCCTTAATGGGAACTTGGAAGAGGATGTGTACATGGTACAACCTCGAGGTTTTGAAGATCCAAAGAATAGCGAGAAAGTATGCAAGCTTCAAAGATCCATTTATGGATTGAAGCAAGCATCAAGGAGTTGGAACAAACGCTTTGACGAGGAAGTGAAGAAGCTTCATTTCATTCAAAGTGAGGAAGAGCCTTGTATATACAAGAAGGTTAGTGGGAGCCATGTAGTATTCCTAATCTTATATGTCGATGACATATTGCTCATGGGTAATCATATTCCTTTGCTTGAGCAAACGAGAAGTTCATTGAAATCTGCATTCTCAATGAAAGATATGGGTTAGGCTCAATACATCTTGGGAATCAAGATATATAGAGATAGATCCCGTAGACTCATTGGCCTCAGTCAGCGTACATACATTGACAAGGTCTTGGAAAGGTTCAAGATGAATAACTCCAAAAAGGGCAGTGTGCCAATGAGTATGGGTGTGCAACTCAAGAAGTCTCAACGTACGCAATCACGTAAGGACTTAGAGTACATGAAGGATGTCCCTTATGCTTCGGCAATTGGGTCGATCATGTACGCGATGACTTGCACAAGACCGGATGTCTCGTATGCTCTAAGCGTGACAAGTCGTCACCAATCCAACCCAGGTCCTGAGCATTGGACTGCGGTCAAGAATATTTTGAAGTACCTTAACCGGACTAAGGATAAGGTTCTTGTTTATGGAGGACAAAGGGAGTTGATAGCCGAGGGTTACTCGGATGCGAGTTTCATGAGTGATCCATACGATAGAAGGTCACAATCAGGATACGTCTTCCTTCTGAATAGTGGAGCTGTGAGTTGGCGTAGTTGGAAGCAAAGCACTACGGCCGACTCAACCACTGCTTCCGAAGTAATTGTTGTCGCTGAAGCGAGCAAGGAAGGAGTGTGGATTAAGAAGTTCCTTGAAGAGCTTGGGGAAGTTCCCTCGAGCGAGGGACCAATAGAGCTATTTTGCGATAATAGTGCATCTATCTCGCAAATCAAGGATCCCAAGTCACACCACAAAGTGAAGTACATGGATCGTAAGTACTTCGTGACACGTGACCTCATCGACGAAGGCAAAATAAATCTTTTATGGGTGGACACCAACAGCAACACAGCTGATCCATTCACAAAACTCTTATCTCAAGCCAAGGGCGAAATGCATTTCGAGTTCATGGGATTGAGGAACCATGTAGATTGGCTTGATGATTGATATGTAATGGGGTTTACCCTAGTTATTATTGTTTTATACATTGAGTATGTATGTGAAAGAAACTTTAATAACAAGTGGGAGATTGAAGATAATGTTTTCTAAAAGTTTTACTTATAAATGTCAATTATTATGAATTGAATGAGAAATCATTTTGTTCCTTGTTTATGTTATTCGTCTTTTAGAAGTGTTAAGGAAGAGACTCTTGGTCCTTAACCGTAGAGCTCTAAAAGATATTGGTTTACATAAAACAAAAGATATTCGCAATCATGGTAATTAACATGGGACATTAATTACCGAGTTAAGATTGTCGTGTTGGTCATAGATCATTGTAGCTCTACAAGTGAGTGACGACACGGGTATGCAAAAGAGGAAAATATTACTTTTGTATACTGAATAGACCCAATAAGTAAAATATTATAGAAATGTGTTTCTGTGTCATTAATATTTTACTGTGTCATTGGTCCTTTGATATGAGACTTATATCCGATCGCTTAAGGAATGCTTAATTAGACTAATGTCTTAAGCTATCAATAAGTGTAGTGTAAAGACGTTAATTGGTTAAGTATAACTTTCGTTGGACAAGATAGTTAGTCAAAACATTATCATTGCCCCTCTTAATTGAGTGATGATATTAGTGGGCCCCTTGATAAAGCACAGTTATAATGTGCACAATGTGATTTGAGTTAAGTCACATATTTGTAACTAGCTTAAAGAGATCAAGAAATGAATACTAATACAAAGATGACACAATACTACTTTGTGTGTATTCTTAATATCATGAGGCAAGGGACAGACACAAGTGGTGCACTCCATCACTAAATGGATCGTGTTTTGATTCGAGTGGAATTAAGACATCTAACTAATTGGGAGCTATAATGTGTAGCTAGATACCGCTTATAGCTTGTGATATTAAGCTCTTAATATCACTGCCAACTTAGTTTAGATCCTCCCATAGGTCACACCACAAAACAGGGAAACGAGAAATGGGGATTTTGAGTTCATAAGATGTGTCGGGTTTCATGTAGAAAATATGACACATGGGGTGAACAAGCAAAATCAAAATTATGTTTTGATTAATAACATAATTAGAATCTAAATTAAATTCATATGTGATGTAAATATTATGGGGTGTAATGATTTATCATTACATAGGATAATATGTTACATAAGTTGTGAATTTACTACTAATCCCGAAATGTCAAATTTTGTAGGGGTTAAACCGAAATTTGATAAGTCTGTAGTACTGTGCAAAAACGGTCGACCGATCGGTGCACGTCGACCGGACACGTCTCGACCGATAACAGGGAATTTTCGTCTGTTCGGAACGGTCGACCGAATCTATCGGTCGGTCGACCGAACATTGCAATGAAATATTTTACTGTTGCGAACAGTCGATCGAAACTTGGTTCGAACGGTCGACCGAACCTCCAAACGGTCGACCGGTCCAGACAGTTTTCTGCACAATAAATTTAAGAATTAATTAGATCATGCATGGAATTGGTCAATAATTGATTTAATTCGTGGCTAAGATTATTTGTTAGGAAATAGTGGATGGTTAGATGGAAGTTTGCATGAAATTATGGGCAAGAGGTTGCACATGAATAGGTAATTTGGAGAGAACTTATAAATACAAGTTTATCTCATTACCTCATTAATTAATTCATTATTTTCTCATGCAAAAATATCTCTCCATAATTCTCCAGAAATTTCCTTAATTCTTAAGATTAGTTTTAGTTTTCAGAGATCTTCTTCTCAAGGGAACTAAAGAGGGGTTAGTAATTGGATTCTAAACCCTATTGGAGATTGACAGGCTAGCTCTTCTCTCTCCAATCTCGTTTAGAGTTTGGTAAATACTCGGAGAGGCAATCCACCGGGCGATTCGACCGGCAACGTGACTCCGGATCTTCAAGAGGTTTTAGATAACATCTAGGTATGATCCTCTTTGCAATTGTTTGTTTGTTCTAATGCATGTTAAATAATTAGGACAAACAAATGCATGTCTATATGAAAATCGAAGAAAATATGAATGTTTCGATCCTATATGTTTATAAAATTTCGAAAAATATATACATACTATAGGGCACGAAATCCAACAAGCCATGCTGTCACAATAGACAACAACAGGCTCATCAGATATCTCTACTAGCCCAGTATGTTGTAAGAACCTCCTCAACCAAACTACCTCCTGTACTGCTGCAGAGCATGCAACATACTCCGCTTCCATAGTCGACAGGGCTATACAGGTTTGCTTCTTGTTGGGCCATGAGATGGCCCCATTAGCCAGCAAGAAAGCATAACCAGAGGTAGACTTCCTTTCATCAATGTCTCCAGCCCAATCAGCATCACTATAGCCAATCAGGCGAAGATCTGAGGCTTGGTAACACAGCATGTAGTTACTCGTTCCTCTGAGGTATCTCATGATTCTCTTGACTGCCTTCCAGTGCTCCATGCTTTGGTTGAACTGGTATCGACTCACCATGCCCACAACATAACAAATGTCTGGCCTAGTACACATGATAGCTTACATAAGGCTTCCCACAACATTGGAGTATGAAACCTTGCTCATTTTGGCCTTCTCTTCAGGAGTCTCAGGATGCTTATCAAGGCTTAAGTGTAAACCCTTCTCAATAGGAGTGTCGATTGGTTTGCATTTGTCCATGTGGTATTTCTTAAGACGTTGTTAATGTAAGTCTCTTGAGACAATCCCAGAAGTCTCTTGGACCTATCTCTAACAATCTTGACACCAAGGACGTAGCTAGCTTCACCCATGTCCTTCATATCAAACGTGGAGGACAACCACTCTTTAGTGGATTTCAGCAACTCTTTGCTATTGCCAGCCATGAGTATGTCATCAACATACAAGGTCAGAATGACAAATTTACCATTGGATCTCTTAACGTACACACAGTGATCTTCCTCAAGCATAGAGAATGCATTCTCTGATATAGCTTGATGGAAGCGAATGTTCCACTATCTAGACGCTTGTTTTAAGCCATACAAGGACTTATTGAGCTTGCACAGTTTGCGCTCTTGTCCTTTGACTTCAAAACCTTGAGGTTGATCCATATAGATCTCCTCCTCAAGTTCTCCATTGAGAAAAGCAGTCTTTACATCCATTTGGAAAAGCTCTAAGACCATCTGAGCTACAGTAGCTAGTAGAAGGCGGATGGAGGCAAATCTAACCACGGGTGAAAAGGTTTCCTCAAAATCCATGCCTTCTCTTTGGGTGTAGTCTTTAGCTACCAGTCTAGCCTTGAATCTATCAATAGATCCATCGGCCTTCCTCTTAATCTTGAGGATCCACTTGGCCCCAATGGCCTTTCGGTTCGGCGGTAAGTCGACCAGGTCCCAGACTCGATTAACTTTCATCGACTCCAACTCTTCCTTTATAGCTTCTAACCACTCTTTAGCATTTGGACCTTCCAAAGCCTCTTTCAAGGTCTCCGGTTCTTGCTCATCGATTACTGTCATCCCAGATGATTCATAATCAATATCTTCTTGAGCTATCATGAGGGCTTCTTCCTCTAAGCAAAACAGCCTACGAGGAATGATCCCGTGTTTACTTCGACGCAGATGGGTATCTGATGGCTCATCCTCCGTGAGAGCTATCAGATCCTCAGCATTGCTGCTCCCACTAGGATTGACTGGTGGAACCTCATGTTCAACTTCCAGATCTTGATCCCGTGGAGTGGCAATGTCCTCATCTTGTTGTTCAAAGAAGTCCACTGACTCTTTGATAGCTCCAGCAAGGGTTGGAAAATCATTTTCCAAGAATGTGGCATCCCTAGACTCTAGTTCCGTCTTTTCATTCTCGTCTAACCCGATAAAAACATAACATTTGGAGAGATCACTGTATTTTACAAAAATACACTTTTTCCCTCTAGGTAAGTTTTCCATATCGGTGACTAGTAGAATGAATGTATGTCGCGCATCCCCAAGGACGCAGCAGACTAAAATTAGGCTTCTGTCTTGTCCATAACTCATATGGAGTTGAGGGAACCGATTTTGTTGGAACTCTATTGAGGATATAGGCAGCAGTCATTAAAGCATCTCCCCAAAACGAAATTGGCAAGCTCGCATGCGCCATCATGGATCTAACCATGTCTAGCAACGTTCTATTCCTTCTCTCGGCAACACCATTTTGCTGAGGAGTATAAGGCATAGTGAGTTGTCTAGATATCCCCTTTTCATCACATAACTCTTTGAACATTACGGAGAGATACTCACCACCTCTATCCGTTCTAAGAGTTTTTATCTTATTATCCAACTGATTCTCAACTAAGCTCATGAATTTCTTAAAACATTCTAGAGCTTTTGACTTGTGAGAAATAAGATAAATATGACCATATCTAGTGAAGTCGTCAATGAATGTGATGAAGTAACTCTGTCCATGTCTAGTACGCACATTCAAAGGTCCACAAATATCCGAGTGAATTAGTTCTAAAGGAGAAGTAGCCCTAATGGATTTTCCGAACAGTTTTCTAGTTGTCTTTCCAGCTAGACAAGATTCACAGGTCGGCAATTCAAATTTGGAGCATTCTCCTAATACCCCCTCCTTTGCCAACCTGTTCATCTGGTCAACACCAATGTGACCTAGTCTAGCATACCGCATAATTGAATCATTATTCATGGAATTTTGGCTCATAAAAACACTAGTGTTATGATTGAAATCATAAATTGCGTCCAACACAATAAAACCGTCTGAAAGATAGGCACGTCCATAATAAATGTTAGCAAGGTATAAACCCATATCATTGTTCTCAAAAATAACTTTAAAACCATGTCTCATCAAAACAACAATAGAAATAATATTTCGCCGTATAGCTGGTGCATACAACACGTTGTGAGGTAATAGGATCCGGCCACTTCGCAAAGCCACTTTGCATGTGCCAACTCCAAGAACTTCAATGCTAGTGTTGTTTGCTATGTTTATTCGCCTCCCACTTGGAACACGGTGATATTCTACGAAGGCAGAACGATCCTTTGTTACGTGGTCCGTGGCACCTGAATCCACAATCCACACATGAGAATGATCAGTGAGCATCACAGAACTAGTCACGTTACAATTCGAGGGATTACACACAGTAATTACCTTTTGCCCAGTGCACTCACGAGCAAAATGTCCAGTCTTTCGGCAGTTAAACCAAGTCACATTAGACTTATCTTTCCCACCTATGGATCCTCGAGGTCATTTCTTTCCAGCTTTGTTTTCCGTTTTGTTTGCATTTGCACCCTTCTTGCCTTTAAAACCCTGAGCTCTATCTCTTTTGCGCTTAAAACCTACACTCCTCCGAGGAGCGCCAGCTTCAGCAGCAAATACTTCAGTTAGAGGGGCTTCCGCAAGCATGCGGTCCTCCTCCAACTCTAGGTGTTTCGCGGCCTGGTCAAATGTCCTGATGTGATCAGCATGAGTCAGATGGACCTTCATGTGCTCCCAATTCTTCGAAGGCAACAATCTGATAAGAGCAGACACTTGCTCCTCATCGGTCTTAGCACGACCGGCACCGCTAAGCTCGCTAATCATGTTTGACATTGCGGTAATATGCTGCCTCATCGTCTGACCTTGGCGCATTTTATACCCATCAAACATGAGCCCAAGCTGGCGGGCCCTTGTGACGGAGGTCACTCCGTACTGAAACTTCACAGCTTCCCACAAGGCCTTTGCAGTTCAAAACTTTTCGAACCGCAGTAACAGATCGTCCCTCATTCAACTTAGAATTGTAATTCGAGCAATTCGGTCTTTCTTTTTCCATGCATTATAAACATCCAAGTTTCTACGATGTTGCGCAGTATTCCCCTCCTCGGGGGGAGACATAGATTGGTTTATGTTTTCTGACATGTCCTGATCCTCTAAGAGATACTCAATTTTACGATGCCACAGATCGTAATTCCTTTCATTGAGTTTATCTCCTCGAGTCAGATCAGCGACAATACTTTTGGAAGCAACCATAAAAAATCTAGGACAATCAAAAAATCATAGCGACACATGAGTTATAGCATAAAATATAACGAGCTACAATAGTCATAAAAAATAAACTGACTTAATAGCTATAGCATTCAGACCAAAAGAAAACATAAAACATTAAATCAAATCCTCATGCAATAGTTAATAAAGCCATTTTACTAATCTAGATATTGAGCTCCATCATGATTTAATGACCCAAAAAACGTTTTAAATCATGGTAAATCAGCAAATAAAGGAGGTATTTGCCGCCGGTTGCAAGGTGGTTTACACAAAACACTTCTATCTTGCAACTCCCACTAGGCATGCGAGTTCCCCAAAAAAACAATCAACATCACACAGATATGATTACTACATTACTTCCATATCGAGCTAATGATCCCCATTAGGGATTTAGCCTCGTCAACGGGAACCTGCATGAGTCTTATAGCAATAATATCGCAATAATAAAAAATAAAGGAGCCCCCTCATCTCCTTAGGGCAATAAACAGTCCACAGTCCATAATAGTTACAGTCCATAAATATTACAGTCCATAAATATTACTGCTCATTGCGATAACTATTGCAAATGGAAATGAATGAATGAAATTACGCTCATCTCTCAATAAGGCAGTAAATAAAATCAGCAACCATTCATTCCATACAAGCATAATCTTTCCATACGTTAGCACAATCCGACGTATGAAAAAAATACCATAAAGTGTGCACCTCATTCAAACAAGAAGGAAGTAATGCATAAGGAAACAATGCTTTTATGGTGCACGAATATAAGCACAAAAACGTGTTAGGTAATAACAACCAATCTCCACAATAATCATTCTCAAAACAAAAAAAATTCTTCTTTCCCTAATCAATATAATCATGATAGCACAAAAATTATCCTACTTCGATTAGGAAAGTAAAAATCCGAAATTCTATGGTGGAGAGCAACACATATTTTTGAATCAAAGGAAAGCATTCAAACATATTTTTAAGGCAATAAAATTCCAGCCCATAATATCTTCCCAAAAATTTCAGAATTAGCCAATCTTTCCTTAATCAATATAAGAATGCAATCAACAATAATTATGCTACTTGTATTGGAAAGAAAAATTCGAAATTCTTTGGTGGAAGGTAACACATATATGCACATTTGATGAAAAGGAAATATATCAAATGAAATGCATGCTATCAATCCCAAAAATCCGAAAATCCTTAATGAGATCAACATATATGTGCATTTAATCATAAAGAAAATATTTCAAATGAAATGAATGCTATCATTTCTAAACAAATCGAAAAATCCTTAATGAGATCAACATATATGTGCATTTAATCATAAAGGAAATATCTCAAATGAAATGAATGCTCTCATTCCAAAAAAAATATGAAATTATACAATATGGTAACTCAATATTCATGTATGTGCATGATTTTGCAATCAACATCTAATCCTAGATGCATGCACATGTGATTAAAAATTACATATATATGAATAAGACAACAAGCATCTAACCTTAGATGTATGTACAAGAGTTTAGAAAAAAATGCACAATCAAATCATACCATCCGAAATGTATGATCACATTATATGATATATGCAATAATTAACTCTTGTAAAAATATCATCATATTTCAAACAACATATATGCGCATATTATCAAGAACAAACATACTCTAGCCGCAAGCTTCTTGGATGAAAAAATGCGCAACAAACATAGATTAACATGTAACCCTAGGTACATGCATAAAATGAAATCTAAGCTATGCGCAAGAGTGAAATAATGATGAAACTTGTAATGCAATTCACATGTAATGAAATGAATCAAGAAAAACATGCGCAAGGGTGAGGAAAAAATGCCATCAAACCCTAGGCGCATGATGAAGAGAAAAAACTACACATGTATGCGATTTCTCTCAAAAAAAAAACAACCGAAATTATTTCAACAGTATGAAATAAGAAAGTGCTCAAAAAATTCGGAGGTGACCAACCTGGCTCTCGTACCAATGTTAGCAATCTACGATTGAATCTACAGGTTCGGATTTACCTTCTTGGAGAGAACCTGTGGCAGCGGAATGGATCGGCGATCACCTCACGGAATTCTCTGGAGCACCGGTCGGTCTTCTACTCTCTTGGAGAAGAAGCACGAGTCCACAACCCAAGAGTCCACGGATTGACTTGGTGGAGGTGGAGGGACGAATGGGAGAGAGAGAGGGAGAGGTGGCGGCTAGGGTTTAATTTGGTGGGGCTAGGGTTTGCACACATGAACCTTCATCCAATGGGAGGCTCCCCTCCTTATATAGATGGCCTCACCCTAAACCCTAAATGTGTAGTCCAATGGGGACGTGTCATGTGTCAGTGCTTTGGGCAAATATCTTATTAATCCTAGATTAATCCAATACATGATGCGTGATCTTATATTCAATGCGGCACTTCGGACCTTAATGCTCACGATTGGTCGAGATCAGACATGTTTTTGGCGACTAAGGACTCATCATTCAACCCTCATGCTGTTGTAGCCTTGTAGTAGTTTATATATATTCTATACTTTGTTCCTTTCGCTTTTAACGTAAAAGGTGAAGACTTGTAACACTAAATAATTTGTTGACGCTGGAAAATAAATGAATAAAATCATTACATGCTTTAAAAAATTATTTTTACAACACTTTCTAAGTCAACACAAGTAGTGCATCTTAAGTAGTGATTTCCAAGTGAAATATATTTTGAAGTCTAATTTCAGTGCACCATACTAATATCAAAAAAATATTTTCCAAGCCAACTTATAACTAGCTCCAAGATGAAATCTCCACATGAATATGATATATCCCTGTAAACATTTATGTCGTTTGGAAGTTGGAAAACAGTAAACCCACACATGCCTTACTACTATCTGAGTTCCCTCCCCACTACGACGGCCAGTGAGCAATCAGAACTCCGGGTGACGTGTTCGTACTGTAGTGGTCCATTCTCCCAATATGGCAGGAGAATATGGAAAAGTAAACCCAGGCCACTCGTTCGCCACGTTAGCCCTTGTGTACCACCAACTCCCCAAATCTAAGGTTGAGGCTCACATTTGACCACTTAAAAACTACTTGTGTTTCCCATTTTGCCCTCCACATTTTCTCACAAATCTCACGATAATAAGTTTGTTTCATTACACTTGTTCTTACTTAAAATGTACTACGGGGTAAAGTAAAGATCAGAGAGTCAAAATTTTCTGTTTGTTTGTTTGTTTGTTTTTTCTCGACAAAAAGTAATTAATGTTTTAGTACGGGATAAAGTTAGGATTGTATATGATCATTACTAAGGAGAAAATCGTGATAGCAGTGATGAGGCTACGTAAAATCGTAACTGTTCTCGTGTAAATGAAACTTAAAGAAATTTCATAGAACTTAAAAGATTGATACACATAAGATGAGTCGGTCTTGGAAATAGGTGCATATAATTAAAGAGATGAATAATGTACGTACTAGAGCAACCAAGACATTTACTGTTGTTGTTTAGCAGAAGCGTGGAATTTTGGTTGCAAATAAGTTTGTTGCATGCGCTTCAATCTAGCAACATTTCAGTAATGACACTCTTAGATTATCAGTTGATCGAGCCAAATAACACTACAGTAGAACAAATTAAGTTTCACTACGGAACACGTACATCCAAGATAGTATATCAGACTTGTCAATCGTGTCTCCCAAGTCTCAAGCCAGGTGGACAAGTAGATGCAACATAACATCAAAAAAATTCAATGGAAATATTATCTTCAACCGGCATAAAATAATACCAATGTTCATTTTTAAACGTTCGAAATCTTTAACGGTGTTTAATTTCGCACACAAAGTGTGAAAAAATTAACTGATGTTAATGACTACTCCTCGCACTTCTATAACTCCATGACTCTTTCTTATGACCAAGGGTAACACTTGCATCAATATATGATGATCATGACATTTTAGTGAGCTAATCTTGCATTTTTCAGGTTTACGTAGTGTATATGTTGGATTGATACCCATATAATACCTTCACTGAACGAAGAACGTTATTGAAACTTTTCTTCTCACCAGCGCTAATCCAGAAAGAAGTAGGTTAATAGACCATTTTGTCGTCGGTAGTATGTCACATATGCAAGTTCCTTCTTATACTCATTGTCTCTAAGTCTCTTCTTAAATTTTCATTATCTTTGCTTTCTTTTGGGGTTTATATTGTCTTCAACAAACTGTCATACACATTTCACTATGTGTACATCACATCAATATTATGTTAAACTAGAAGATCTTTTAGTACGGTAACTGGAAAAATATACTTCTCTTAGTCCAGTTATTGTCATTACCCAAAGAACATTTCTGCAAATTTTCGAGAACATCTTTCCCAGATTTGTATTCTGGTGGACACTTGTGTTCCTCTTTGCCATCAATTGTTCTATTTTTTTCTCCTCCAACGATGATCTTTATGAAGCCACCGATGATGACCCAAATAGCAATTTTTGCAACTATGCGTCAGATAAATGGAATGTGTATCTTCCATTTAGTAGGGACATGCCATGTACCATCTAGTCATCCAACCACTCAGATCAGCATACGCAGGGAAGTCATTTATAATACACGACAAGGAAGCTCTCAGCGTGAAACATGACCGAGTGTAAACATCATAAGTATTCAATACCTCTTCCTAAAGGTTTTTTAGCTCTTTGATAAGTGATTGCATACAAAAATCTAGCTTGTTGCCAAGAAGCTTGTTGCCCATTTGGTGTTACAACATATGTTGGATGGGCATAAGATCTTACCATCACGAATGTATTGGTTGTGAGGACCAAATGCAAGGTTCAGGAATGACTTCATATTCTTAGTGAATGTGTGACTAATTCTTTCATCATACATCGAACTTTTGTGTGAAACCATGATTCTATTAATTTAAGATGGAAAACATGTTTATTAAACCTAAAATAACAATTTTGTAGAAATTTTGGTAGAACCTCCTATATATTTTCATTAATGAAAATTCTTCGAAATCCTGGATTGACAAGAAAAAATCATTTTTTGACAACTATCACATTTACATTCATATCATGCATTCACAAACACCTCCAAGTCATTGTCAATCAACAATTTGTATTATAATGTTACAAATATACACCATCACCTAAACACTACATTTGAAACCCAAATCTTTGCCTCCAACCCACCCAAATCCAATTTCTCACAACCCCACGTTCTCCTAAATCCTAATCAATACTACATTTCCACTAGTCATTAACATCTCTTATCCTTTAGTGAGTTAACGTGGAATTAACACCACCACAACCAATCGGAAACCCCAAACTCACCCATAATCCAATCCAATTTAAAAGCATTACCTTCTCTTAAATCTTTCACTTTGAGATGTACCAAATTCAATCTCTTATCCTCATCCAATGCAAGACAATACAATGATTATGTATATAATCCTTATTTTCAAATTAACCGCAAACACTAAACCAAACCAAATGAATCCAATAGAAATCCAATAAACCAATCCACTGTAAGATTTCATGTTTAATTGTGCATATATATTTTTCGAATTTTTATTCATAATAACGATCAATTACAATTTTCTACGATTTATTTCATGCATGCATCGGTTTGTTTTAATAACTAGTTTCAAATCTTATTAAAACAAACACAAGGGACTCCGAAATTCATACCTAGAAGTTCTCTAAAACTTCTTGATGTTCTAGAGACGTTAAGGAAGACTATCGTCGTTTCTCGTTGCGCCGGATGCCTCTGAGTGTTCACCGAAACCCTAAACAAGGTTGGAGAGAAAGGAGCTAGCCAATCAATCTCCAAACTAGCTTAGAATCTAGCTACAAACCCCTTCCTTAATCTCTGAGATTTCTCCTTCCAAAGACGTAGAAATTTAAGATAATTTTCGTGGCTTTTGTGGTGAATTAGGAGAGAAAAGAATTAGCAAAAACATGTGTTTCAATTAATGAGAATAAGGACCTATTTATAGGCTCCAATCTTATTCTTAATCATGGTTATTCTTAAGCCATGTTCTCTTGACATTTTCTCTCATAAACTAATTCCAAAATGCATTATATGCACCCACAAAACGTTTGACCAAGTTTGGAGCTAATCCAACCATTGATCAAATTAATCTCTTAATTATCAAAGGCAGAAAATCGATCAGGACTCAGTCTACCAAGACATATTCGGTTAACTGAATATGTCACGTTCGGATTTCCGTGCACTTGACGGATGACCGATTCTTAATGAGAAAAATTCTTCTTAACCGTTCGGACGAATTAGCGTCTTTGACCGAGTGTCATTCGGTAAACCGAAAATATCGGAACTGGACATTGTTCGGTCGACCATTTCTGGTTCGGTACACCGATCCAGAGTTCCAGGCACTTTGGTCAAGTTCGGTCAATCAACTTGACCATCCGTTCCACGTTCGGTTGACCGATCCACAGATCCTTCGGTCGACCGAACCATAACGGATTACCGAACTTCAACCCGATTTTGCCTTTTCAAATTTTTGATTTATTTCCGACAAAATTTGAAGTTTTGGGGTTTTTAGCAAATTCACAACTTATGCAATATATTATCCTATGCAATAATAAATCATTGCACCCCATAATATATGCATATCATATGAATTTATCATGATTCTAATTATGTTATATACAACATAATTGATTTTACTCGTTCACCACATGTGTCATATTTTCTATAAGAAACCCGACGCATCATATGAACCAAAAATCAAGCTTCTTGTTTCCCGGTTTTTGCGGTGTGACCTATGGGAGGATCTAGACTAAGTTGGCAGTGATATTAAGAGCTTAATATCATAAGCTACAAGCGGTATCTAGCTACACATTATAGCTCCCAATTAGTTAGATGTCTTAATTCCACTCGAACCAAAACCTGATCCATTTAGTGATAGAGTGCACCACTTGTGTTCTTCCCTTGCCTCATGATATTAAGAATACACACAAAGTAGTATTGTGTCATCTTTGTATTAGTATTCATTTCTTGATCTCTTTAAGCTAGTTATAAATATGTGACTTAACTCAAATCACATTGTGCACATTATAACTTTGCTTTAAAAAGGGGTCCACTAATATCATCACTCAATTAAGAGGGGCAATGATAATCTTTTGACTAACTATCTTCTCCAACAAAAGTCATACTTAACCAACCGATGCCTTTACACTACACTCATCGATGTCCCATGTTAATTACCATGATTGTGAATATCTTTTGTTTTATGTAAACCAATATCTTTTAGAGCTCCACGGTTAAGGACCAAGAGCATCTTCCTTAACACTTCTAAAAGACGAATAACATAAACAAAGAACAAAACGATTTCTCATTCAATTCGTAATAATTGGCATTTAAAAGTAAAACTTTTAGAACACATTCCCTTCAATCTCCCACTTGTTATTAAAGTTTTCTTTCACATACATACTCAATGTATAAAACAATAAGAACTAGGGTAAACCCCATTACATATCGATCATCATCCACAACACAAATCCAATAAACCAATCAAAGTAAATCCAACTAACTACCCAACACCAACAAAATCAATCTAACTACCCAATACCAACAAAATCAATCTAACAAATTCACAAAATGGATCTAATTAATCAAAATAATGATTCAACATGTGATTTCACAATTTTAATCATACAAAATCACAAATTTAAAGAAATTATCATACAAAATCATTACTGTAATTCTACAAATAACAACTAAATTCTAATTGATTGATAAAAAACAAACCTAGATTATAAAAATTGTAAATTAATTTTGGTTTTTGGAGGGGGTGGTCGTGGACTTTGGTGGCAGTGGTTCTATTGGTGGGGATGGGGCGGAGAGGGTGGTTGTCTTGGTGGTTGTGGGTAGGGATGTAAGCGGGGTGGGTTTTTGCCCCACTGCTACATTTCCCACTTAGGTTAAGCGGGTAAGCGGGGTGGGGCGTGTTATGTGGGTTAGGCGGGACATTTTCAATTTAATGATGTAGTATAGTTACTTTGTAATAAACATTGACCATATGAATTATGAAATATGACGGACAATAAGATTTGACATATTATACATTTTTATTTGTTAAAAATAAAGTATTTTTGGTGTTTTACATACAAATATTGTTCCATCTTGAATAATACCAACCAAAACCAGAAAGTCGACTCAAACTAACTTAACTACACAAAAGGGAAAGACTCAAAACCAACAAAAAATCCAAAAAAAGTATTGGAATGTGAAGTTGTCACTACAATAGAAGACCTCATACGTGAATTATGAATATCTCTAGGGGGTGCGAGAAAATCGCAACCCGCCTCGCTTATTAGGCGGGTTATGCGGGTGGCGGGTATGATTTTTTTGTCCGCTACTCGCATTAGGCAGGACGGGGCGGGTTCGCGGGTAAAACCACACCATGTACAACCCTAGTTGTGGGGTTGGAGAGGGTGGTGATGGTGGTTTGTGGGGGGTGGTTGGAGTCCTAGAGGATGAGGAGGGTGGGGTCCGGGGGGGGGGGGGGGGGTATTGGTCCGGAGAGGAGGACGAGGAGGCTGGGGTAAGGGAGGAAGATGTGGCGACATGACGACGTGTAGTGGAGGAAAAGTAGATTAAAGGTGGTGGCGAGATGTGTAGGTGGCGTGATGCGATAACACGTAACAGAGGGGGAGGGGGCGGCAAGTCGTGGAGGAGGAGGGGTGGCAGTCCTGGAGGAGGAGGTCGTGAGATCGGGGAACTTGCGGCGACACGATGAGGAGATGCAACGACGACGGCAGTGGCAGCGGTGACGAGGAGGAGTTAGGGTTTGGGAGATTTTGGGAGGAGGAGGAGATTGGAAGGGTAGCCAGTTTCGGGCTACTGATATGAAGATTCATCGAAAGTAATTATCTGTCGGTGATATGTCCACTTATCCATCGGTGGTGACGTGGGGATTAATTTTTTAACAATCTATTTTCAAAGTATTTGGGGATGCGACGCCTTTGGGTTTGGAAGGTTTGGGGAGAATGGAAGTTGATGCATTGCATACATTGCATCATATGTCTTTCATTTAGATTGCTTTTATATCAATAAATGTTACTAAGGTATGTGTTTAGTCTTATTTACAAAATACAGGGACCTGAATGCAATTTACCCACATCTCGAGCATAAACGCATGCAAAAGACTCATTTCTATCATAAAGACCAAGCTCAAGATTATCGGGTTTCAAATGGAAATGTATCTAAGCATAAAAGCATTCAAGTCCTAATTGCAAAAAGAACAAGGACTGAAGCACAAAAGTAGTCGGGGACTTAATTGCAAAAGGACAAGGACCTAATTGCAATTCACGAGTAGCTTTTATTATCTTGGAGAAAATCTAAAGAAAAATCAATGTTAATCTCCAAATATATGAAGGAATTAATCCGGAGCTCAAAAGAATGGAAAGAATCAATCCAGACGCGTAAAGGAGGATCAAATCATACCATAAACATTCAACCAAAATCTGGACCAAATCAGAGCATGATGTGCGGCGATTCCGCCGCATATCATACATACCATGCGGCGATTCTGCCGCCCCCTAGTCGATCCGTGTGCTCTAATTTTGTCCAGTCGTGTCTGGACACGTGTACTCTCCAATTCTATACTTAGGTCTCTTGTAACAACTATAAATAGCCCCAAGAACGATGTTAGAAGGGTCATTGGCCTTAGACCTAGTTTTTAGTTGTTGTTTTTATTTGTCTTTATTTTAGTAATAAAATTCTGTCTTTTATTTCTTGTTTTTTTACTTTTCTTTTTTAATACCTCTAGGACCCCTTCTTTCTCCCTCCATGAGTTTCTAACTCTTTCCAAAGGGTGGGGGTGACGGATTTAGGGTGATGAGAAGAGAATAAAAGTTATTATTTTAATTTCGTATTAGTATGTTTTGATTACTTGAGTTTATGTTAAATCATTTATCATATAATGCTTTATAACTAATGTGATTTATTATAAGTTTCAGAATTCTCTAATCTAAATCCTAAATCTAAACCTCCACCCGACGGAATTCACATCTTTGTTTGGGCTTTAGTTTTAATTGTTTTTGTTTCTTGCTTTAAATAACTAAAACCCAAAAATCTCAAAACCAAATTTATTCTTCTCCCTCTTCCTTTCCCTTAATCGAAATCACACAAAAAAACAAATCTCTCCCTCCTTGTGTTCGACCCGTATTTGCCACGTCTTCATTGACACCGTGCACTTACGGTATAAATTTAATTCTCAACAAGTTTTTGGCGCTGTTGCCGGGGAGGCGACGCAGATTTTGTTTATTTTTGTGTTTTCGATTTTATTCTGTTTATCTTGTGCGCGATCTAAGTATTTGGATTTGTGTTTCAGGAAACAACAGAGTGCACGGAGAAATCTGGGCACATTTGGAGCTAAACGAGCGGCGAAATCGCCGCACCTAAAGAAGAACTTGCGGTGAATCCGCCGCACACTTGGAGTTTCTGGGCTTCAAAATTTTCTGGGACGCGACTCATCTCTGGGTGAACGCGCAGAGCATCTGAAATTTCGAGAGCGGGCGGTGAACCCGACTGAGCATTGCATAAGGTAACCTTTGTTGCCTCTTTTCCTCGTAATTTCTATTTTCAGAAAATTTCCTTTTCGTAGAACTGCATGTGTAGGGCAAAAATTCCATAAATTGCAATAATTCAACTCTGACCTAAAAATTGGCAAAATTAGAAAGGCCTTAGTGCATGCATCATCTAGTGTTTTGTATGCATTATTCTTGCTAAATTCTTGCAAATCAATTTCTGTTGAAGAGTGCTGGAGTCAAGGTACGTATCGTGGTTTTCATCGATTGCATTTAAGCATATAATCTAATTTGCATACAACCTTGCAATTGCCCCCAACTAAAGACCAATGTTTGACTATCTTTTCTAGATCTAAGTTAAACTATCTTAAGGGCAACTCCATAGGCAAAGATACGGTGGGGATTTCACCACCCTTCCGTAGCCCACAAATCACAATCCTAAAGTGTCACCCAAGCCTTAAATTAAAATCAATTAGACATTGACCTTTAAGGACTCGGACTCAATTAAGGAGAAGAATTGGTTTGACTTGCTATGACCTGAAGCCGATCGAATTTAATTTGGTGTCTAGAAAGTGTTTTTGTGTTGACGAAAGTCTTCCAAGCGAAGTGGTTGTCTAATTGGCACCGACTCTGTCGGAAGCGCCCCCACTAGCTATACACGGCCTGGCCAAGTTGGTTTGATTAGTGAGGGAGGTGAATCAAGCAAATCAATTCGACTCAACCAGTTAGGAGTCATCTAGATCTAAGTGACATTAGGTCTAGGATTGTTTGAACCGTGCTTGTTTGGGAAACCTCTGACCGACCTTCTTTTCTATCTTTAGAGTTAAGTTTCCATTCTCTTCTGAGTCATCTTCTTCTCACCTACTTATACGTTCTAGTCTCCTCCCCTTTACATTCTCTATTAGCATTTTAGGGTCGAGTCGAGAACTTGTGCTTGCTTAACCCCCTAAGGGTAAGAGTACTTGACTCAAGAGTGTTTTGATGGATGGTTACATGAGCAACCATCCATATCATTGTTGGGATCAGGACAATGCTTCCTGGTATTCTAAAACCATGCAACCTGGGGTGGCTCAGACTAACACCCCATATGGTTGGGACAATCCTAATTGTATGACTGAGCAATCATCATATTGGGGTAACATGAGAGAGGCACTGACTGCTAGACCACAATCTAGTTATGTTGGATCATATGCTGGTCAACAAACTGACACATTACAACAAACTTTTGCCTCCTTCATGCGTTGGGCTGACAACATGAGTGCACCGGTGGCTCCAGTAGCCGTACCATGTGACCGTTGCGGGTTGAGTGATCATGTCATCAGGGAATGTCCTTATGTTCCCCCAGAGCCTGAGTATAAGCATACCTTTTCCCAAAATGCTCGATATGACCATTACACATCCGCATATAACCCAAGAGTGATGGATTCGTGGGGAGACAATTCATTCCAAATTCTTATACTTCATTTTCGCCCAAATATCCTTCTCCCGAATACCCAGAACTCTACCAACACCCCACTTCAAATCATTGGACTTATTCTCAGCCCACCAACACCCAAACTCAAAATGTCCCGAGTTCTGACTCGAACCTCATAGTTGACCACATACCTGATACCTTGGAACAAGCTTTCCATACGTTCATGACAACTACTCAACAGTCCGTAGACAATATGGTATTACAATTGAGTCAAATGTCGCAGCAATTAAGAGAGGAAAGTAACTTTTCGTGTCAACATGAGGATTCATCTTTTAGTATCGAACCACCACCACATACACAAATTCAAAGTACAATCTTTCAAAGTCAAATTCCTAGTCAGTCTGAGGGACTTGGAATTTCAATTCACGATCACTTAGTGGAGGATTCGATTTATATGGACCAATTTCATTATGAGTCGGCACAAGATTGTGCCCTATCTTCTTGTCCCGTGGCCCTTGAGCCACATGATCGTCATGTTGCATCTCTTAAGGACTCACCTCTGGTGGAGCAAGATCTCCCTAGTACCCTCAATTTCAAACAACCTGGTGACAGTCCGCCTCTCACCATTGTTCCTAATCATCTTGGAAATGATGGAACATCAAACAACCACATAGCTTATGAGGATATTAGAAGTGCCTTAGAAGACACCTTGGGTATGAGACCCACTTTTTGTTCGCCTGGTGAGTCGGACTTGCCTGACAAGGCTCTTGACCTCGCTCCGACGCACCAGCCAGTTGGTTGGAGAGTTTGGATCGATGATCATAACTTCAACACCGCAACGGGAGAAACTCCTCTTCCGTTGCCCCTTAATTCCCAAACTCTCGAGAGGTTCAAGCTCTTTCAGTTTGATCCTTTGAATGAGACGCCTTTGCGTCCAATTCATGAACCTCTCAATTCATCTAGCGTTTTTTGTGAAGGCGGCCCACACATGCATTTTCTGGCCCCACGTGGTGTCATGTTTCCTTTTCAGGTGCACTGACCCACTCTTGAAGTTTCCATTTGATGTCTCTTGACAAATGAAGATGGGAACTTATGTTTGTACATAGTTATATATGTATAACAATAAATAAATAAATAAAATTCATCTGTTGTATTTATCCCTTCTTTAGCATCTCACAGGTTTTTTAGGGAATTCGGGTTTTTGTCCATCACAGAGCCATGAACTTTCCTTTGTACTTCACGTTGGTGAGATCTTTCCTTTTTCATGCATAAATCCATGTAGTATCTTGCTCACATTCATTGAGGACAATGCATGATTTAGGTGTGGGGGGGTGTTTATGTATATATCTATTCTTTTATTTCTAAAAAAAGAAAAAAAATTCAATGTTTCATGACATAGCTTAAGATTGAACTGCCAAAACCCGAGTACAAATTACATTGAGTTTTTGTTCCTTATTATATAGTTCTACTTGTAGAAATTATGACATAAATCTAAGTTCTAAAGAAATAACTCATTGCCCTTTAAGACATGTATGCACTTAAATTAGATGAATCAAATCTTTGAAGTGGTTGATAAAAAGCAGAGGTTGAGGAAAATATACCGGGAAGTGTGGACTTCTAATAGCAATTAAGCCTTGAGAAAAATAAAATAAAAATAAAGGAATAAAGTGAGGAAACACATTTTGCAAAATGACTACAAAAGCCCAAGCCTTTGAGTCACTGGTCCGTAGGGGTATCTTGAAACCCGGTAACTTGAGTCTACCAGCTCGGGATTATCGACCAAACTCGCTACACGAATGCAAAAAGGGTAAAAGTGTCAAAAAGCAAATGTGTTGAATCACGGAAGGAAAAAAAATACTCAAGGCCCAAAGCTAAAAGAATGATCCATGCCATGGTTGATCCGAATGATACTTCACCACCAGAGGAGGCGTGCAAAATAATTTAAGTAATATCATGTGTAGAAGGGTTAGTGGTGTGAATGTTGGAAGAACAAAGACAAAGTCATATTTTTAATGAGTTAGATTCATATAATGAGCATACAAGAATTCGAAGTGAGATGTATAAGGTTGAGGTAGGGATATTGAGAGCTATTAATGAAATGTTGAATTAAGACTTTGTGGGTGTGTCAACTGAAAACCCTCACGAGACAAAACTCGTCCTCCTTGGCAACAAGGAGGTTTAAAGGCTTGTTGCACATGCTAAGTGCAACCGTAATTCCTACGAAAATGAGTTAGGATTTCCCTATTTTTATTTTTCTTATTTTCTGTTTTGCTAGGGACTAGCAAAATCTAGGTGTGGGGGTATTTGATGCATTGCATACATTGCATTATATGTCTTTCATTTAGATTGCTTTTATATCAATAAATGCTACTAAGGTATGTGTTTAGTCTTATTTACAGAATACAGGGACCTGAATGCAATTTACTCACATCTCGAGGATAAACGCATGCAAAAGACTCATTTCTATCATAAAGACAAAACTCAAGATTATCGGGTTTCAAATGGAAATGTATCTAAGCATAAAAGCATTCAAGTCCTAATTGCAAAAAGAACAAGGACTGAAGCACAAAAGTAGCCGGGGACTTAATTGCAAAAGGACAAGGACCTAATTGCAATTCACGAGTAGCTTTTATTATCTTGGAGAAAATCTAAAGAAAAATCAATGTTAATCTCCAAATATATGAAGGAATTAATCCGGAGCTCAAAAGAATGGAAAGAATCAATCCAGACACGTAAAGGAGGATCAAATCATACCATAAACATTCAACCAAAATCTGGACCAAATCAGAGCATGATGTGCGGCGATTCCGCCGCATATCACACATACCATGCGGCGATTCCGCCGCCCCCTAGTCATCCGTGTGCTCCAATTTTGTCCAGTCGTGTCTGGACACGTGTACTCTCCAATTCTATACTTAGGTCTCTTGTAACAACTATAAATAGCCCCAAGAACGATGTTAGAAGGGTCCTTGACCTTAGACCTAGTTTTTAGTTGTTGTTTTTATTTGTCTTTATTTTAGTAATAAAATTCTGTCTTTTATTTCTTATTTTTTTACTTTTCTTTTTTAATGCGTCCAGGACCCCTTCTTCCTCCCTCCATGAGTTTCTAACTCTTTCCAAAGGGTGGGGGTGACGGATTTAGGGTGATGAGAAGAGAATAAAAGTTATTATTTTAATTTCGTATTAGTATGTTTTGATTACTTGAGTTTATGTTAAATCATTTATCATGTAATGTTTTATAACTAATGTAATTTATTATAAGTTTCAGAATTCTCTAATCTAAATCCTAAATCTAAACCTCCACCCGACGGAATTCACATCTTTGTTTGTGCTTTAGTTTTAATTGTTTTTGTTTCTTGCTTTAAATAACTAAAACCCAAAAATCTCAAAACCAAATTTATTCTTCTCCCTCTTCCTTTCCCTTAATCGAAATCACACAAAAAAACAAATCTCTCCCTCCTTGTGTTCGACCCGTATTTGTCACGTCTTCATTGACACCGTGCACTTGCGGTATAAATTTAATTCTCAACAGAAGTGAAGGAGAAGTCTGAATCGGGTTCATGATAAAAATATTGACCAACAGATCCCTCAGTGAATCTAAACGTACGTATTAAGTTCGTAATTGTTGTTTTCGAAATATATCTGATAGATGATATCCTTTGGGATATCTTAAATAAACCTGACAGATGATATCCGTTAGTGCAGTGTAGTGTAAGACAACCGTCAGTGATTGTTTTCGCGAAAAAATTCATTTTACCAGGGAATGTTTTGTCTGAAACATACACTGACGGTACATATCAGTCGATGTAAATTTCTTGTTTGACGATTACTAGGAAAATATTAATCGACAGACCCGTTTTGTCAATGTTGCTCTATCAATGTTGGTGAGAACATCTGTCGGTGTACTTTTTCGTCGACGAAAATTACTATCCGTCGGTGTACAATTAACTTCACATATGGATATTTCACCGACCGATATATACCGGTCAATGAAGCATGTGTTTTCTTGTAGTGTAAGATGTGAGTTTCATTTTGAAATCCGAATATAATCCTTCATCCGGCTAGAGAACACGAGACGGTAGTTTAGTTGGTTTAATTAACAATGCATTACTATTTAATGAAGATTCAATTGAAAGCACTTGGTATTTAGCTACAAAAAGGTCTTAAATTTCTAATATAACATCATATTGCGATTATCCTTAGTATTACCCAAGTCCATTTGTTTGGACATCCCAAGGAAAAGAGTCAAACCAAGAGAATATATTTTCCAAAGTTAATAAATAATTAGAAGAAGGGCAGCATAGTACATCCAAAACTATTCTAGGCCACAAGTCCTCACAACGTACCCCAGACAAGAAGTTATATAAAACAAGCATTAGGGTTCTCCACTTCACCCTTCCATTTGCAGCATCACAACAACAAATCACTAAAAACACAACACAATCAAAGAATCTACTCCACTATCTCTTTGGATGCCTCCTAGCTTCTATAAATGGTCTATCAACACCAACCATCCCATGGACCCCAACCCCGTTCACAACAGACCACAAGAACAAGAGGATTTATCGAAACCCCGCTACGAATGGGATTTCGCTCTGTCGACCGTCGTGTCCCCGTCCGTCCCCGGGGACGCGTCCGACATTCTCGGCGCGATAGAATTCGATCCGACCGACCGGTTCCTCGCTACCGGAGGGATAGCGAGGAAGATCAGGATCTACGACACGTCGACGTTATTTTCGGATGCGAATTCCAATCCGAATTTCACTACCCACGCCGGAGCGTGCAGATTCTACATGTGCGCTCCGGCGAAGCTGAGTAGTCTCCGGTGGAGACCCGACTTGGGAGGGAACATCATCTGCTCGGGGGACTACGACGGCGTCGTGACGGAGTACGACATCGAACGGCAGGTTCCGGTTTTCGAACGTGATGAGCACGGAGGCCGGAGAATCTGGACCGTCGACTACTCAAACTTCTCCCCCCACCTCGGCGCCTCCGGTTCCGACGACGGTTCCGTCCATCTGTGGGACCCACGTTGCGGGTCAACAACCTCCGGGGAAATCTTCCCGGGGGGAACCCGATCCCCGGTCTGCTCCGTCGAGTTCGATCCGACCGGTGGGCCCCTAATATCGGCCGGGTCGGCAGACAAAAACGGGTACGTCTACGACCTCCGGGTTCTCTCATCTCCAGTAACGATCTTCAACGGGCACAACCGGACGGTGACTTACGCGAGGTTCATCGAGAAAGGGCGGATGGCGACGGCGAGCACGGACGGGAGCATAAGGATGTGGGAGATTCTAGACGGGAAGGAGGTGAGGAGGTACGAAGGGCACGTGAACCGGAAGAGCTTCGTAGGACTATCGGTTTGGAGGAACGGGGGACTGTTGGGGTGCGGGTCGGAGAGCGACGAGGTGTTTGTGTACGACACTAAGTGGACGGAGCCGATATGGGTCGGAAACGGATTCGGAGGCGAGAAGGGATTCGTAAGTGGGGTTTGTTGGAGACAGAGAGGGGAGGAGGAATGTGTGCTCGTCGCAGGAGGGTCTAATGGTGTCTTGAAGATTTTTGGCGGAAGGAAGAAACCAATAACAAATCCAATTCTTAGTTAATATGGTTTATTTTTCTTTCCTTAATTGTTTTCTTGTTTGTGGGGGTACGTTGATTGTAAGGGGGTGTTTTGACTTTGATTTATTTGCTGTTTATAGTTCAAATACGTACACAACAAAATTAAGCTCATCCATGAATTTATATATAGTTAATTGGGAAATCATGTTGAGCTTTGTTGGATTGTTTAGGGTACGTTTTTCTTTTACTTAGGATTTCTTCATGAATCTTGTTAAAATTGAAAATTCATGTCTATTAGTATTGATTGTTTGTTATGGATTTGTAATTATTGTACGTTAGTTTCTCTTGTTACGTATATGTGTATATAGGAAAATTAACCTTGTCAGGCTGAAGTTCTCAAATTGTTGTGGCTTTCCTGCAATGTATATCAAGTCCCTTCATAATATCAATATTTATTTTTCCTTTAACAAATTAATCACCTATCGATCCTGAGAATAGAAGCCTAAGTTGTGTCTCAAAATTTACTTATCAACTCAATGCGGGATTTACTTAACAACCCAATATGATTATATCATCCTTTTGAAATGACAACCATTGTTTCAACGAAATAGAAAACATTCAGCTACTATTATTGTTGTCTTTTTAACAAGCAAAGCGACAAAGGAGCTTGTGAGCAGATCCACTGATTCTTATGAACCAAGTTGTCAATTAACTTTTCTACTCGCTGGCTTTCAAAAAAAAAAGTGGTTTACTCACTTGAGGTTAGAATTCCTTGGGGGTAGTGTAAAGATACAGATACTATTCCTTTTCCTTCCTTCCTTCAAAAAAATATTATATTCCCTGAAAAAAATGGTACATTTAAGAATCCAACACATATATTGTAACATATATCGGAAAATTTAAAAATTGTAATCAAGACAAAAGAACTCAACAATCAAGACGAGACTGTTACTTCTCATAAACAATAGCGGTGCACCAAATTACATCAGAGTTTGTCAAAATAATACATGATTACAACAAAACGACAACAGAAGATAAAACGTAATCATGCCGACCTCAGTGGTCCGAGAAGAGGATCCGACTCCAAAATGCGCGTGCCAGCCGATCACCACCCAACTGGACCTACTGCAGTCCTGAAAATATATAACAACAATGCCTGAGTTTCCAAAAGGAAACCGCGTATGTCAACTCACTTATATGCATGCATTACACAAATGAACCTATCATACTAGGAGCGTGTCATGGCATCGACAGAAAAGGAAAGCAGTTCCCCCGAAGGGTAAAACAGGACATCAGTCCGACAGTCAACAACGAGTCTCCCGAGGAGACCTACTGCAGGCACATGCAGCCTTACAGCACGCGACATCGCACCCCCCACACGCAGCTACACTACTCAAGGGTTCGGCAGGGAGCCTCTGTCACGTCTGCGCGCCGATAGAATACAGATCTGCAAATCTCAGTGGTCGGAGCCACAGGGACCAACGGAGCCGTCGCCCGGAAGGTATAACAACAACATCACGGTAGGTGCCCAGCCGAGGAAAACAACATAGCCGGCACAGCCTCGGCCCAACAATCATCATCGCTGGCACAACCTCGGCGGCATCATCGGCACAGCCTCGGTGGTCTATCACAATGTCCGGCACAGCATCGGACGGATCCAACACAAACGTCCAGCACAACATCAGACGTATCCAGACCGAAGTCTGTCAGGTCATCAGGCTCCTCGAGCCGCAAACACCAACCGCGCCGCTATAAAAGCAGGACAGCGACCTTCGTAGCCCGTGGGCCGGTAGTCACCTCACCTAACGCTAGTTGCGTGCCCGCACAAACATCAACACTGGGATCCGCGATCCCTCAGGCCTGCTATACTACAAGTGCCCAAACAATCCATCTCAAGTCACGGTCCATACACGGAGGTGACGCGTCCCGAACACCCACACTCTTCCCAACGGCGGTCCCTGGGCAGGCACGCATCACGCGCCCACCGTCACCTCCCGGCTCACGCACAAGGCGAGGACACGGGTTTCCGTGGACAAAGTTGGCGTTCAAAAAGGGGACCAGGAATTCTGTCCTGGGCCCAAACGGTCGACCGGAAGAGGTGATTCGGTCGACCGTATTCCTTAAACGGTCTACCGCTGCGCTAAAAACAGAACCCCCAACGGTCGAACAAAGGTCTAAAACCGGTCGACCGAACGAGGTCAAAATCCGGAGTCTGGTCAACATAAAATTCAATTCCATCGGTCGACCGACTCAGGGGTCTCGGTCGACCGAAAATAGACAGGGTCAACCTATTATTCTAAGTCATAAAACGGTCGAACGTAACCAACAATCAGTCGAACAAGCATGCAATAAAATCCAGTACACTTAAGTTCCGGTCGACCGAACACAAGACCCCGGTCAACCGAAACACAACAGGTAGTCCCAACTCACCAGCAAATACGTACTACCGGTCGACCGCCACAAGGCATCGTTCGACCGGTGAAGGTTAAAGTCGGGCAAACAGTGCTAAAACGGTCGACCGCCCGAAGGATCCGGTCGACCGTTGGTCGTCTTCAACCTCACGCCAACCGAGGTTTTACGAAGAAACACGTCGCCGGAGAGGTCTCCGACCTCTCCCGACCGACCAACGCCTCACCCATACGAGAGTGATCAACAAATCACACTAACAAGTGGACATACCTCAACCAACGACGACGAAACGCCGGAGCTCGCTCACGCACGTCGCCTCCGGTAGACCTCGAGCACGCGCCTCTCCTCCTCCGGACGTCTGACCTCCTCCCGCACGACGTCCTCGCCTCCTCCGATCGACTCCTCAGCTGGATGAAGGAGATGAAGAATGAAAATGGAGAGAAATAAGGGAGAGAGAGAAGAAAAACATGTTAATAAACTCAACCCATCTCCTCGCTACAGTAACACGCAACTCTACACCTCTCACCCATCACCAGGCCACTGTAGCACGCCTCTTCCCCATGCAAATCACCTCCTTAATCACCATTAACCCTCTAAACGAGGTTTGGGTTCTAACAATCCACCCAACTTAAAAGGATTTCGTCCCGAAATCAAAGCAAACACTCACCGAAAAGCTCTGGATACTGCCTTCTGACATCCTCCTCGATCTCCCAAGTGGCCTCGCGCTCGCTGTGATGCTGCCACCTGACCTTCACCATCGGAATGGTCCTCCTCCTGAGCTGGTGATCCATGCGATCAACAATCTCGACTGGCCTCTCCTCGAGCGACAAGTCCTGCTGAATCTCTGGCACTGCTATCTCAATCACGTGCGACGGATCTGCCACATACTTCCTCAGCATCGACACATGGAAGACATTATGCAGACCCGAAAACTGCGCTGGCAATGCAATCCGGTAGGCAACCTCTCCAACTCGGTCGAGGATCTCAAACGGACCAATATACCTCGGACTCAGCTTCCCCTTCTTCCCAAACCTCATCACACCTCGGGCAGGCGAAATCTTCGGAAACACATGGTCGCCCACCTCGAAACTCAGCACTCGTCTGCGTCGATCAGCATAACTCTTCTGCCTGCTCTGTGCTGTGGCCAGCCTCCTCCTGATCACATCAACCTTCTCTGAGTACATCTGCACAATCTCTGGCCCCACTAACTGCCTCTCGCCCACATCACTCCAGCATACCGATGATCTGCAAGGCCTCCCGTACAACGCCTCGTACGGTGTCATCCCAATACTCGAGTGGTAGCTGTTGTTGTAGGCGAACTCTATCAGTGGCAAGTGCTCATCCCAGTGCCCTGCCCAATCCAGTGTGCATGCTCTCAGCATGTCCTCCAGGGTCTGAATCGTCCTCTCTGACTGACCATCGGTCTGCGGATGAAACGCTGTACTGAATCTCAGACGCGTCCCCAAAGCCTGCTGTAGACTCCCCCAAAATCTGGAAGTGAATCGAGGATCTCGATCGGAGATGATGCTCACTGGCACTCCATGCAACCTGACTATCTCCTCCACGTACAACTTAGCTAGACCCTCCAAAGGCAACGTAGTCCTGATCGCTAAGAAATGTGCCGACTTGGTCAGTCGATCGACTATCACCCAAATCGCGTCGTGGAATCTCCTCGTCTTTGGCAATCCCGTGACAAAATCCATCGTCACGTGCTCCCACTTCCACTCAGGAAGCTCTATACACTGCATCGGTCCTGCTGGCCTCTGATGCTCGATCTTCACCTGCTGACAGACCAAACATCACTCCACAAACTCTGCAATGTCCCTCTTCATGCCCTTCCACCAGAAGTTCCGCTGCAGGTCCTTATACATCTTCGTGCCCCCCGGATGAATGGTGTATCTAGCTCTGTGTGCCTCCTCCATGATGTCATCTCTCAGCCCATCGAACTTCAGCACCCATATCCGACTCCTGAACCTCAGACCACCATCAACCCCCACACTAAAATCTGATCCATCTCTGGAAGCTAACTGTAGCAGACCAGCTAACTCATCATCCCCCTGCTGAGCCTGAACCAACCGTGAGACAGTCTGTGGCTCCACCCGAAGCCCAGCAATCACTGCTCCCTCTGAGCCCTCTGTGAATGACCTCCACTCTGTCAAAGCCTCGAGTAGCCTCAACTCCTGGATGCACAGACTCGCAACTGAAACCTGAAGGGAATGTGTTCTAAAAGTTTTACTTTTAAATGCCAATTATTATGAATTGAATGAGAAATCATTTTGTTCCTTGTTTATGTTATTCGTCTTTTAAAAGTGTTAAGGAAGAGGCTCTTGGTCCTTAACCGTAGAGCTCTGAAAGATATTGGTTTGCATAAAACAAAAGATATTCGCAATCATGGTAATTAACATGGGACATTAATTACCGAGTTAAGATTGTCGTGTTGGTCATAGATCATTGTAGCTCTACAAGTGAGTGACAACACGGGTATGCAAAAGAGGAAAATATTACTTTTGTAGACTGAATAGACCTAATAAGTAAAATATTATAGAAATGTGTTTCTGTGTCATTAATATTTTACTGTGTCTTTGGTCCTTTGATATGAGACTTATATCTGATCACTTAAGGAATACTTAATTAGATCAGTGTCTTGAACTATCGATCAGTGTAGTGTAAAGGCATTGGTTGGTTAAGTACAACTTTTGTTGGAGAAGATAGTTAGTCAAAAGACTATCATTGTCCCTCTTAATTGAGTGATGATATTAGTGGGCCCCTTGATAAAGCAAAGTTATAATGTGCACAATGTGATTTGAGTTAAGTCACATATTTATAACTAACTTAAAGAGATCAAGAAATGAATACTAATACAAAGATGACACAATACTACTTTGTGTGTATTCTTAATATCATGAGGCAAGGGACGGACACAAGTGGTGCACTCCATCACTAAATGGATCGGGTTTTGGTTCGAGTGGAATTAAGACATCTAACTAATTGGGAGCTATAATGTGTAGCTAGATACCGCTTATAGCTTGTGATATTAAGCTCTTAATATCACTGCCAACTTAGTTTAGATCCTCCCATAGGTCACACCACAAAACTGAGAAACAAGAAATTAGGATTTTGAGTTCATAAGATGTGTCGGGTTTCATGTAGAAAATATGACACATGGGGTGAACAAGCAAAATCAAAATTATGTTGTGATTAATAACATAATTAGAATCTAAATTAAATTCATATGAGATGTAAATATTATGGGGTGTAATGATTGATCATTACATAGGATAATATGTTACATAAGTTGTGAATTTACTACTAATCCCGAAATGTCAAATTTTGTAGGGGTTAAAGCGAAATTTGACAAGTCTGCAAAATAGTGCACAAACGGTCGACCGGTTGGAAGTAAACGGTCGACCGATCGGTGCACGGTCGACCGGTGGTGTCCGGTCGACAGAACGCGTCTCGACCGATAACAGGTGAATTTCGTCTGTTCGAACGGTCGACCGAATGTTATCGGTCGGTCGACCGAACATTGCGATGAAATATTCTACTGTTGAAAACGGTCGACCGAGTCTCGGACGGTCGACCGAAATCGGGTTTGAGCGGTCGACCGGACCTCGCAAACGGTCGACCGATCAGACGGTTTTATGCAGAATTAATTTAAGAATTAATTAGATCATGCATGGAATTGGACCATAATTGATTTAATTTGTGGCTAATATTATTTATTAATAAATAATGGATGGTTAGATGGAATTTTGCATGGAATCATGGGCAAGAGGTTGCACATGAATAGGTAATTTGGAGAGAACCTATAAATACAAGGTTATCTCATTACCTCCTTTAATTAATTCATTATTTTTCTTATGCAAAATCTCTCTCCATAATTCTCCACAAAAATTCCTTAATTCTTAAGTTTAGTTTTAGTTCTTCAGAGGTCATCTTCTAAAGGGAACTAAAGAGGGGTTAGTAATTAGATTCTAAACCCAATCGGAGATTGAGAGACTAGCTTCCCTCTCTCTGATCTTGTTTAGAGTTTGGTGAATACTCGGAGGCATCCGGCGCAGCGAGGAGCATCCCAACCGTCTCCGAATCTTCGAGAAGTTTTAGAGAACTTCTAGGTATGAATTTCGGAGCTCCTTCATGTTTGTTTTAATAGAATTTTTGAAACTAGTTTGTTAAAACAAACCGATGCATGCAATAAATTCTAGAAAATTGAAAATTGATCCTTATTATACATGAAAATTCGAAAAATATATATGTATAATTAAACATGAAATCCTACAAAACCTCCACCTTCCTGCTCAGCGCATCTGCAACCGAATTCGCCTTCCCCGGATGATAGGAAATGGTGAAGTCGTAGTCCTTAATGAACTCAAGCCATCTACGCTGCCTCATATTCAGCTCCTTCTGCGAGAACAAATACTTCAGACTCTAATGATCGGTGAAGACCTCAAACTGCTCGCCATACAGATAGTGCCGCCAGGTCTTCAACGCATGAACTACCACCGCCAACTCCAGATCATGAGTAGGGTAGTTCTTCTCGTGCACCTTCAGCTGCCTCGAAGCGTACGCGACCACCTTCCCATGCTGCATCAGAACACAGCCCAAGTCTATCCCTGATGCATCGCTGTATATCACATAGCCTTCACTGCCACTCGGTAGCGTCAGAATAGGTGCTGTCGTCAAACGCCTCTTCAGCTCCTGAAAGCTGTCCTCGCACTTCTGGGACCAAACAAACTGACGCCCTTCTGCGTCAACGCTGTCAGCAGCGACGCAAGTCTGGAGAAATCCTGGATAAACCGTCTGTAGTACCCTGCTAGCCCTACGAAACTCCTGATCTCCGTCACGCTCGTCGGGGCTCTCCACTGAGTCACTGCCTCGACCTTCGCCGGATCCACTAAAATCTCATCTGCTGACACAATATGCCCCAGAAAAGCCACCTGATCCAACCAAAACTCGCACTTCGTGTACTTGGCATAAAGTTGTTGATCCCTCAAGATGCCAAGCACAATCCTCAGGTGCTCTCGATGCTGCTCCCTGTCAGGCGAGTATACCAAGATGTCGTCTACGAATACAACAATAAATCGGTCGAGGTATGGCTGGAAGGTCCTATTCATCAGATCCATGAATGTTGCAGGTGCACTCGTCAGTCCAAATGGCATCACCAAGAACTCGTAGTGGTCGTACCGCGTCCTGAAGGTTGTCTTCTGAACATCTGCCTCCCTGATCCGCAACTGGTGATAACCCGAACGCAGATCGATCTTCGAGAACACTCTCGCCGTCTGCAACTGATCAAACAAATCATCAATCCTGGGCAAAGGGTACTGGTTCTGAACGGTAACCTTATTCAGCATCCTGTAGTCGATGCACATCCGCAACGATCCATCATTCTTCTTCACGAAGAGCACATGCGCTCCCCATGGAGAAACACTCGGTCGAATGAACCCAGACTCCATCAACTCCTGCAACTGCTTCTTCAGCTCTGTCAACTCAGTAGGTGCCATACGATACGGTGCCTTCGACTGAGGTGTCGTACCCGCTACCAACTCGATGCCGAACTCGATCTCTCAGTGCGGCGGTAACGCTGGAATCTCTGCTGGAAACACATCTGGAAACTCCTGTACAATCTCTATGTCCTCCACCCTCCTCGTCTCAGGATCAGGAACTACCAGCGTGGCCACGAACGCTCTGCATTCCTGCTGTATCAGTCTATGTGCCTTAACCGCAGACACAATCAGACGACCCCCTCTGTTCCTCGCACCTCTGATCAGAACATCTGGCAAGCCCTCCATCGGAATCAGGATCTTCTTCTCACGGCAAAAGACCCGCACGTCGAACTGTGACAGCCAGTCCATCCCCAGTATGACGTCGAAGTCCACCATCGGTAACAAGACCAGATTTGCCGGAAAATCGTGGTCTCCCGAAGCAACTGTGGTGCCGGGGAAAAAGCTCCCCACAGTGCCCACCTCACCCATGGGCGTGCTGACTTCCAAAACATCAGTCAGCAGCACAGGGGTCCGACCCAACTCGCCAGCAAACTTCTCCGAAATGAAGGAGTGAGTGGCGCCACAATCAAACAACACCCGAGCTACAGAACCAGAAACTGAAAGCGTACCTTCCACGACGGTGTTGGAGTCCCTCGCCTCCTCAGCCTGAATAGTGAAGACTCGCCCGGTCTTCCTGCCCTGGCCCGGTGAAACAACTGATCGGCTGCCTCTGCCTACTGCTGGTGGTCCTGGCCTCCTGCTCGGCTCTCCCTGCCTCTGGGGACAATCCTGTGCCGACTCATAATGAAATTGGTCCATGTTTTTCTCAATATAAATCGAATCCTCCACTAAGTGATCGTGAATTGAAATCCCAAGTCCCTCAGACCGACTAGGAATTTGACTTTGAAAGATTGTGCTTTGAATTTGTGTATGTGGTGGTGGTTCGATACTAAAAGATGAGTCCTCATGTTGACACGAAAAGTTACTTTCCTCACTTAATTGCTGCGACATATGACTCAATTGCAGTACCATATTGTCTACGGACTGTTGAGTAGTTGTCATGAACGTATGGAAAGCTTGTTCCAAGGTATCAGGTATGTGGTCAACTATGAGGTTCGAGTCAGAACTCGGGACATTTTTAGGTTGGGTGTTGGTAGACTGAAGATAAGTCCAATGATTTGAAGTGGGTTGTTGGTAGAGTTCTGGGTATTCGGGAGAAGGATATTGGGGCGAAAATGACGTATAAGAATTTGGATATGAATTGTTTCCCCACGAATCCATCACTCTTGGGTTATATGCGGAAGTGAAACAGTCATATCGAGCATTCTGGGAAAAGGTATGCTCATACTCAGGCTCTGGGGGAACATAAGGACATTCCCTGATAACATGACCACTCAACCCGCAACAGTCGCACGGTACGGCTACTAGAGCCACCGGTGCACTCATGTTGTCAGCCCAACGCATGAAGGAGGCAAAAGTTTGTTGTAATGTGTCAGTTCGTTGACCAGCATATGATCCAACATAACTAGATTGTGGTATAGCAGTCGGTGCCTCTCTCATGTTACCCCAATATGAAGATTGCTCAGTTATACAATTAGGATTGTCCCAACCATATGGGGTGTTAGTCTGAGCCACCCCAGCCTGCATGGCTTTAGAATACCAGGAAGCATTGTCCTGGTCCCAACAATGATATGGATGGTTGCTCATGTAACCATCCATCAAAACACTCTTGAGTCAAGTACTCTTACCCTTAGGAGGCTAAGCAAGCACAAGTTCTCGACTCGACCCTAAAATGCTAATAGAGAATGTAAATGGGAGGAGACTAGAACGTATAAGTAGGTGAGAAGAAGATGACTCAGAAGAGAAGGGAAACTTAACTCTAAAGATAAAAAAGAAGGTCGGTCAGAGGTTTCCCAAACAAGCACGGTTCAAACAATCCTAGACCTAGTGTCACTTAGATCTAGACGACTCCTAACTGGTTGAGTTGAATTGATTTGCTTGATTCACCTCCCTCACTAATCAAACCAACTTGGTCAGGCCGTGTATAGCTAGTGGGGGCGCTTCCGACAGAGTCGGTGCCAATTAGACAACCACTTCGCTTGGAAGACTTTCGTCAACACAAAAACACTTTCTAGACACCAAATTAAATTCGATCGGCTTCAGGTCATAGCAAGTCAAACCAATTCTTCTCCTTAATTGAGTCTGAGTCCTTAAGGGTCAATGTCTAATTTTTTTTAATTTAAGGCTTAGGTGACACTTTAGGATTGTGATTTGTGGGCCACGGAAGGGTGATGAAATCCCCACCGTATCTTTGCCTACGGAGTTGCCCTTAAGATAGTTTAACTTAGATCTAGCAAAGATAGTCAAACAATGGTCTTTAGAGGAGGCAATTGCAAGGTTATATGCAACTAGATTATATGCTTAAATACAATCGATGAAAACCACGATACGTACCTTGACTCCAGCACTCTTCAACAGAAATTGATTTGCAAGAATTTAGCAAGAATAATGCATACAAAACACTAGATGATGCATGCACTAAGGCCTTTCTAATTTTGCCAATTTTAGGTCAGAGCTGAATTATTGCCAATTATGGAATTTTTGCCCTAACACGTGCAATTCAAATAAAAGGAAAATTTCTGAAAATAGAAATTACGAGGAAAAGAGGCAACAAAGGTTACCTACGCAATGCTCAGTCGGGTTCACCGCCCGCTCTCGAAATTTCAGTAGCTTCACGCGTCCACCCAAAGATAAGTCGCGTCCCAGAAAAATTTGAAGCCCAGATGCTTCAAATATGCGGCGATTCCGCCACAAGTTGTTCTTGGTATGCGGCGATTCCGCCGCTCGTTAAGCTCAGAATGTGCCCGGATTTCGTCGTGCACTCTGTTGTCTCCTGAAACACAAATCCAAATATTTAGATCACGCACAAGATAAACAGGATAAAATCGAAATCAACAAAAAACAAAATCTGCGTCGCCTCCCCGGCAACGGCGCCAAAAACTTGATGAGATTTTTATTTATACCGCAAGTGCACGACCGCGATGAAGCGGTGGCAAGTACGGGTCGAACACAAGGAGGGAGAGATATTGTTATTTTTGGATTTTCGATTAGAGAAGAAAGAACAATAATAAGGTTGATTTTGAAATTTTTGGGTTTTAATTATCTAAAGCAAGAAACATGAACGATTAAAACTAAAACAAGAACAAAGATTGTGAATTCCGTTGGGTGGAGGTTTAGATTTAAGGCTTAGATTAGAGAATTCTGAAACTTATAATAAATCACATTAGTTATAAAGCATTACATGATAAATGATTTAACATAAACTCAAGTAATCAAAACATACTAATACAAAATTAAAATAATAACTTTATTCTCTTCTCATCACCCTAAATCCGTCACCCCCACCCTTTGGAAAGAGTTAGAAACTCATAGAGGGAGGAAGAAGGGGTCCTAGAGGCATTACAAAAGAAAACTAAAAACACAAAATAAAAGAAACAGAATTTTATTGCTAAATTATGGAACAAAAGGAAGAACTCCTCACAACATCGTTCTCGGGGCTATTTATAGCCGATACAAGGGACCTAAGCATGAAATAAGAAAGTACACGCGTCAACACGCAACCGGTAAATTTTTTAGAGCATGAATCTAATTTGGTGCGGCGGATTCGCCGCAATTTGCTCTTGAGGTGCAGCGGAATCGCCACCTTTTTGGCTCAAAATCGACCCGGATTTTTCCTGTGTGTTTATGGTATGATTTCAATGTCATTTGCGCGTCTGGATTGATTCTTGCATATCTTTGGAGATCCGAATTAATTTCTTCATATATTTGGAGATCCACATTGATTTTTCTTTATATTTTCTCCATAATAATAAAAGCTACTCGTGATTTGCAATTAGGTCCTTGACTTTTTGCAATTAAGTCTCTGACTACTTTTGTGCTTAAGTCCTTGTTCTTTTCGTAATTAGGTCTTGAATGTTTTTATGCTTGGATACATTTCCATTTGAAACCCGATAAAATTGAACTTGGTCTTTATGATAGAAACGAGTCTTTTGTATGTGTTTATGCTCGGGATGTGGGTAATTTGCATTCAGGTCCCTGTATTCTGTAAATAAGACTAAACACATACCTTAGTAGCATTTATTGATATAAAAGTAATCTAAATTAAAGACATATGATGCAATGTATGCAATGCATCAGAACACCTCCAAGAACTCCTCCCACTTCACATCCACACGATCATCAAACAACATCGTGGACGTGGACCTCCACCAGTTGGCAGCCTCGCCATCGAACACATAGGTGGCCAGCTCCACCATCCTCTCAGGTGCTACTCCAATAGCGCGGAAGATCTTCTCCATCCAGAAGATCCAGTCCTCCGCAACCTCTGGGGCCCTCCTGCCATCAAAAGTCGGCGGATGCTGACGCATGAACCGATCGTGCTCAGCTCCCACTCTGCCCTGGGCGCTCTGAGCTGCCTGACGCTCCAGAAACTCGCCCAACCTGTCCCAATGAGCACCAGAAGTGTCGTCACTGGGATCACGATCGCGTGGAGAACTCCTCACGCGCCTAGGTGCCATCTGATAGAAGAAACAATCACAACTTCAGCCATGTATGCATGCTAAAAGATAAAATGCATGAGTCCTATTACTACAAGGGTGATTTCATTGGGAACCGCATAGGAATCGACCACTCTGATACCAAATTGTAACATCCCGAAACAGCGGAAAATTTAAAAATTGTAATCAAGACAAAAAAAACTCAACAATCAAGATGGGACTGTTACTTCTCATAAACAATAACGGTGCACCAAATTACATCAGAGTTTGTCAAAATAATACATGATTACAACAAAACGACAACAGAAGATAAAACGTAATCATGCCGACCTCAGTGGTCCGAGAAGAGGATCCGACTCCAAAATGCGTGTGCCCGCCGATCACCACCCAACTGGACCTACTGCGGTCCTAAAAATATATAACAACAATGCCTGAGTTTCCAGAAGGAAACCCCGTATGCCAACTCACCTATATGCATGCATTACACAAATGAACCTATCATACAAGGAGCGTGTCATGGCATCGACAGAAAAGGAAAGCAGTTCCCCCGAAGGGTAAAACAGGACATCAGTCCGACAGTCAACAACGAGTCTCCCGAGGAGACCTACTGCAGGCACATGCAGCCTTACAGCACGCGACATCGCACCCCCCACACGCAGCTACACTACTCAAGGGTTCGGCAGGGAGCCTCTGTCACGCCTGCGCCGATAGAATACAGATCTGCAAATCTCAGTGGTCGGAAAAACAGGGACCAACGGGGCCGTCGCCCGGAAGGTATAACAACAACATCTCGGTAGGTGCCCAGCCGAGGAAAACAACATAGCCGGCACAGCCTCGGCCCAACAATCATCATCGCCGGCACAACCTCGGCGGCATCACCGGCACAACCTCGGTGGTCTATCACAATGTCCGGCACAGCATCGGACGGATCCAACACAAACGTCCGGCACAACATCAGACGTATCCAGACCGAAGTCTGCCAGGTCATCAGGCTCCTCGAGCCGCAAACACCAACCACGCCGCTATAAAAGCAGGGCAGCGACCTCCGTAGCCCGTGGACCGGTAGTCACCTCACCTAACGCTAGTTGCGTGCCCGCACAAACATCAACACTGGGATCCGCGATCCCTCAGGCCTGCTATACTACAAGTGCCCAAACAATCCATCTCAAGTCACGGTCCATACACGGAGGTGACGCGTCCCGAACACCCACACTCTTCCCAATGGCGGTCCCTGGGCAGGCACACATCACGCGCCACCGTCACCTCCCGGCTCACGCACAAGGCGAGGACACGGGTTTCCGTGGACAAAGTTGGCGTTCAAAAAGGGGACCAGGAATTCTGTCCTGGGCCCAAACGGTCGACCGGAAGAGGTGATTCGGTAGACCGGTTCCAGAAAGGAATCAGTCGACCGTATTCCTAAAACGGTCTACCGCTGCGCTCAAAACAAAACCCCTAACGGTCGAACAAAGGTCTAAAACCGGTCGACCGAACGAGGTCAAAATCCGGAGTCTGGTCAACATAAAATTCAATTCCATCGGTCGACCGACTCAGGGGTCTCGGTCGACCGAAAACAGACAGGGTCAACCTATTATTCTAAGTCATAAAACGGTTGAACGCAACCAACAATCGGTCGAACAAGCATGCAATAAAATCCAGTACACTTAAGTTTCGGTCGACCGAACACAAGACCCCAGTCGACCGAAACACAACAGGCAGTCCCAACTCACCAGCAAATACGTACTACCGGTCGACCGCCACAAGGCATCGTTCGACCGGTGAAGGTTAAAGTCGGGCAAACAGTGCTAAAACGGTCGACCGCCCGAAGGATCCGGTCGACTGTTGGTCGTCTTCAACCTCGCGCCAGCCGAGGTTTTACGAAGAAACACGTCGCCGGAGAGGTCTCCGACCTCTCCCGACCGACCAACGCCTCACCCATACGAGAGTGATCAACAAATCACACTAACAAGTGGACATACCTCAACCAACGACGACGAAACGCCGGAGCTCGCTCACGCACGTCGCCTCCGGTAGACCTCGAGCACGCGTCTCTCCTCCTCCGGACGTCTGACCTCCTCCCGCACGACGTCCTCGCCTCCTCCGATCGACTCCTCAGCTGGATGAAGGAGATGAAGAATGAAAATGGAGAGAAATAAGGGAGAGAGAGAGAAGAAAAACACGTTAATAAACTCAACCCATCTCCTCGCTACAGTAACACGCAACTCTACACCTCTCACCCATCACCAGGCCACTGTAGCACGCCTCTTCCCCATGCAAATCACCTCCTTAATCACCATTAACCCTCTAAACGAGGTTTGGGTTCTAACATATATTCTACTGTGCTATTATCATCTAGCTAGGAGCCCAAAATTATTTCTATGTTAACCCACAAATGGTACAAACACGAGCCGCACGCAATTAGAAAAGTTAGAGTGAGTTGGAATTTATCAAGTATAATAGTCTTGTTGCAGGTTACAACACTCATACAAAAATCAGTACAATATAATTATACTTGAGTGATTCTGGACGAATGATGCTAAATCATATAACATACAGTCTTGAAATAACATGTCCAATAAGAATAATATGGTAATGCTACATAAAGAAACTTAGAAATAACACGTACCAATAATATACTCTCTAATTATTCGTAATATTAACACTACAATTTGATGGATTGTATGTGGCCATTTGAACTTTCTCTAAACCGCACGTCATCGGGGCCATGAACAAATAACCAATTGATGATGTCGGTTTAAGTTTGGTTAAAGTATTAAGTCCTCCAAATGGCAGCCAAAATTAGGTCAACAACTTCTGGTTACTTGTTTTGGGTGGCCACTTTGCTTCTAGGAACATGTGATACATTGAACATGTACGTGGACATGGATTTCATCACAACTAATCCAAGTTCTTCATCATAACCCCACGTTAATGTTCTGGCATTGTCGGGTCGCACCTTTCATGGAATGATGGAAGTCACAAATTATCCAACAACCATCCATATATTGGTGTCTTTCATCAATACTCGACGTGAATTTATTGATTGGAGCATGTTTGAGATTATTCTTTTCCGTATCAGGACGATCGAGCTCGTGATCCACTATTACTCTTTGGATTGTACTTTTTGTCGTATATAATGTTGCACTGATCAGTTCAGCCTAAATTAAACGCACCACGTATACAAAATATTGATTGCGAAATTAACTTCGAACCTTCTCTCAAACTCAATTGCAACAAGAACACTAATAAGATGGAAATAAACAAGCAAACACAAATGTACACCTGAAACAACCACGACACACGCGATTTACAAGGTTCGGCAACGTTCCTACGTCATTGGGGGATCTCCTGCGGGTTTCCTTTCCTTCTTCCGCTTCTCCAACAAGAGAAACAACCGAGATTACAAGTATATGGAGTCAATAGGTTATCCAAATCACTCTAAATTTATCTCTAGCCTTAATCTCTCAACTCATAATGAAGGAAACTATGTTGTATGCAATGTGTTATAAGACTAAAAGCAAACAAATTCTTCTATAGACTCAAAAACTGAGCTACAATTAAGCAAAACCGAACAGAACTATTCGTGGGGACACGGTTAACCGATGCTCGTTCGGTTAACCGTACGTGCTTCAACATGAGCGATTCCTGTTCCGATTTGGTTAACCGAATCCTTCCCGGTTGACTGAGGGAACGCTTCTCACGCGTCTCGGTAGACCGCGAGAACGATTCTTCCACGAACTAACGAATTCTCCAACAACCCTTCGTTCGACCGAGAACCCCTCGGTGGACCGTGCCAAATTGTCCAGACACTTTTAGATTCTCGGAACACCAAAAATCTCCTCAACTGTTTACCGAACCCGTTGTTCCAAAGTGTCATTTGCTCTCTGACGGTAGAACGAATCCAATTCGGTCATCCGATCACAGCTGCACATGGAGTGCCTGGAATCCTCGGTTCGGTGGACCGAATCCAATTTGGTAGACCGACCCGTCTTCGCCGAAAATTTCTAGGTTGTGCATCGGTAGACCGAATCCAATCCGGTCAACCGACTTTTCCTGGATTTGATTCCTTGACAAATATAAGCCAATATTCAACAATACCAACTTATAATCGTTGGATACTTGGATCTTCAATTAGTTGAATTCCATCTTTTATAGAGAGGAGGAAGTATTATAAAACCAATACCATCATAACTTTGATGTACTAACTTATCCAAATACTGTTTTAGCTCAGTAGAAAAGTTCTTTTTCATCAGGATTTGACAAGTAAAATTAGAAGACAAAATGGAGTTTCCGAGAGGGACCACAAAATATTGTGCCAGAAAAAAGGAATGAAGAAAAGTAACATAGATGTAATGTTTTTTTTTTACATTAACGACAAAGAAAACAAAAGATTTAGAGTTACTAATTTAGCCCTGCAATATGATTGTAGACCGATGTGTTATTGTGTTAATGTTAGATGATTATGAGGTGCCAATTACTAAGAACCTGTAAGGATATATGCATGCTTTCACGTTTAATTACCTCTAGCAACCTTTTACATTAATCTTTCTATCATATGAATGTTGAGAATATTTCTTGTTACGAGGCATAGAAGAAAGTAGAAGATCAACGGGGAATTGTTCAAAGAAGAAGTCAAGAGAAAGTAGTGTAAATTTCGGAACGGACAATTAATATTCAACTACGGTTACCAAACATTCTTACTTATCGTTCTTCGAGAATGAGGTTAGAATAGGTAATATCTTAGGGGCTTAAGAGAGTTGTTGGGTTGAGAGATGGAGAGAACTTATGATGCTTCTACCGTGTACCTTAATTTTTGTTAATGATGAAACGAAAATATCCACCTATATCTTTATGTTATTTTCGTTGTTTATCATGTTTGTCTTGGTGATTTTCATCTTATTATGTTATTGTATATCGTGGAACTGGTCATTCAACGGATGGACATTTTTTTATCCGCCACGAAAAAGAGTATCGGAGAAATGTGAGTTATAAGTTTTTCCATTATAAGCTATGAGTTTTGGTGGTCGAATCTCTTCCACATTCTCGACAAGAAATACTCATGGGACTAAGATGGAGTTTGATGGAATTATTGTACTATTTAGCATGCATGTGAGCTCTTTACAAAAGCAAACATAATATACCCAAGCGTGTCAAATGGATCACCATTCAAACATGTAGCAGCCAGATAGTACAATACTTCCAAAGTTTGATGAAAGCTATGTATGAGAACGATGTAAAGTCCTATATTTAATGCATGACAATTAATTATGATGGTGTAATTTTTTCCCTTTATTATTGAGATTGGCATTTTTCTAATGTGTAAGTGTGATGTGGCCACAAAAGCAATATTAGTGAGAGAAGAAGATAAGTTTTCGTTTTATAAAGATGTTTTCATGCCTATGCTTAGTTTTTTTTTTTTTTTTGAAAGCATCATGCCTATGTTAAGTTATGAACTCAAAGTTGCATGTCAACCAAAAAATAGTAATGTGGATGGATAGGTACCACGCACTGCATGGCCCAATCATATCTGATATTTCCGTCCTACAATTTGCAAGATTTAGATTATCACAGTAATATGTAACAATAATAAGTAAAGATGTTGACAACACGTATATGCATGCAGCAATCTCGCATAGTGGTATAATAATATACTAATTTTTGAGACGGTAAAAGAAGGAAAGAACCCAATAATTGGCTACGATCGCATATCACATAACTCAAACTACCTCTTGACATGAACTTTAAATTATATAATTAGAAAATATAATATAATCATTTCACGATACTTTCTAGAAATCAAATAGTACAATTTTTTCCACAAACTCCTTACAAACAAAGAAAACCTTACCATTTTCTCATGTGTACGTATCCAAACAAGAGAGCGATCGATTTACTGTTATATATATATATATATATATATATATATCCACTCTTTTAATCGAAATGGACAACGAGTCCACTAGCAAGTTATCGACAAAAGAAATATCGTGACACATTTCTGCGGAAAATCCAATCCAGCTCTCAATCCGCAACATATTCGGATATATATATTCAAATATAATTTAGAACAAATATTTTGTTAGATTTATCCATTACATCAAAATATAGAGATAGCATGTGTATCTGAGAAGTGGGAAGCATTCCTTTCTTCCAAAAGAATATATATTATCTGCCTTCCAAATAAGCAGAATACGATTCCAGATCAGAAGAGAAGATACGGTACAATAATACAAATTTGGAAGCGAGTTGACGTGAGCAGCAGAATTAGCCATGCAATTAATCATATGCACTACAGGTAGGTCTTTGTCCACCAATACCACATCCGGAAAAGAAAAGAAAAAATAAAAATCTTCCCCTTGAGGTCCCTCTTTACTATCATCCTCTGTTGTTTTCTTTTCATGATAAATAAATAAGGTGTCATTACTTTTTTTGGTAAAAGATTGGTGACATTATTATTATTATTATTTTGGAATAGCTGATTGTCATACATATTAATGAGATTGTGAATATACTTGCCAATCAAAATGCAACAATACTGAAATGTACTAATTAATAAGATACTACATGACACAGGAAGATATAAAGATAACTCATGGTTGATGACATTATTGAAGCAAAAATAGCTCAGATTAGTGCCACCATTTTTGGGATATGTCAAACTGGATCTTTTAGTTTGGAATTGTCATTTGAATCACCTCTGAATTTCAGAACTCAACTCTTTCGATTTTAGATTTCGTCCCTTCCCCTCTAAATTTTTAGATTTTGGCTCCTTTGATTTTGAATTTCGACTGCTCTAGACTTCAGGACTCATTTCCCGCTACCCTACTCAAATAATTGTATAAAAAAAATAAAAATACATACATCATGTTGGTTAAAATAACCAATTAAAATTCTTGCCTCTAGAATATCGAATTAAATTATATATAGCATTCATACTCATGTGCCTTCCAGAACTAAGGGGATCCCCTTACTCCTGATACGTATTAGAATGAACCCAAAAACTTATTTGTTACTACAATGACCTTTAGTAAGACCACTCAATGAATTAGATTTTGTTGCAATAACCAATTAAAATTCTTGCCTCTAGAATATCCAATTAAAGTTATTAACAAAATAAGCCTAGAATGAAGAAATTGCCAACTTCCACCTCCAAATCTAAAGCAAACATAGCCTTATTAAGTCACTCTGGGATCTTTTCAGTATCTATACTTAAAAAGTATTTAGCATGATATGATATGTTAAACCACATCAGGTGGAGGAAAACCATGTAACCCTCAAATTTCAAAAGTAGAACTGAAGTAGATCCACATAAGTAGTTAGTCTCTTTCCAGAGTACAATAATGTTAGCTTGTAGGAGCCACCAAATGGATCTATCTGGCATGCTTATCCATTTCTTGTAGCTTTTCTACGAGCCAAATTTATTGGTTGAGTTTATGTTAACTTTTGTTGAAGTTGAATTATTGGCATAGTTTCAGGTAGCATTTGTGATGACATTCCAAGTTCATTCCTAGGAATTTATTTATTAACCTTCCCGAACCAAATATGACAATCAATTCTTAGAAGAAAATCGGGAACTAAAACCCCATACTGAAATTTCTAAGCATCATTTTCAAACATTTATTCTACTCTAATTGATCTTATTATTTATATTTGAGTACTGATTTGCTTGTCTGCCAATAGAAAGTTACAATATTATCTTTATGTCATCCGATACTAACAAATTGGGATTATGCCACTGAAAATCACGAAAGATGCCCAAATGTCATTACTTTTCACGCATATGTGATTAGCCCATAATATTCCGTCCATTAGCCTTATCGACCTCACTAATCACTATTTCCTTTTCTTTCATCATTTCTCTTCTATCCTCGAAAATATTGATTGTATTTTTTCCTTTCGAAATCACCTCTCATTTTAGTTGTGAAATGAGTTCAACTACACTCGCAAGGCGCCGGTGTACACCTCTGACCAGAGTCATAGTTACGAGCGAAAGTTTTATAGTTTCCGAATATTTAAGGTAATTTTGATTTTACTGCATTGCGCTTAAGGTGTTTGACAAAATGGCAATTACAAAGTTGTGTGTATTTTAGACTTCAAAGGAATTTAGAGTTGGACAATCACTTCGATGTCCTTGAGAATCGCCGGGAAGAGCGTAAACACTTGTTGAATGAGCATTTAAACATTTCTGCAATTTAGAGAATAAGATATTTTCTACTTTTGATTAGTTGACGATGTTGGCACAACCCCCCTGCAAATCCTAGTTCAACATGTAGTCAAACATGATTGGCTAAGAAGGTGTTTCTCTTGGGGGTGGTCTCTGGTGCGGTTCTGTGTTTGTTGATTTGGGTTCTAACGCATTATCATCTTGACTGGTTATTACATGTTGTGGTTTTGAGTTGAAGATTTAGTTGTCGTGTTTTATTGCTATTATTTTTGTTGTAATGTGTTAAGACCTTTGGTGTGCCAAAATTAACACCGATTAGCTCTATCTATTGGAACATCCGTCATAGTATAGATACACCGACACATTTAACCGACAGAAGTTTATCCGTCGGTGTTGACGTACACCGACCGAAGGTGATATGCACCTACGGATATCTACCGTTAGTGAAGCCGTATATTGTTGTAGTGTTTGTAATACATTTGGTGCTAGTATGGTTGTATTTCTATTTACAAGTTGAATGTTATTGATGTGAACTTTGTCACTTTCATATGTTGTATTTGCATTTATAAGTTGAATGTTATTGAAGTACGTTATAGTAGCACCTGCACATTTTCAATCCAACACATGTACGCAGCAAATGATCACCAAAACTAACTTAAACATTTCATTTGCAATCACATATTCAAACACAACCAAAGAAATTCTAAGTTAACAAGTTACATGGCCACATAAACAAAGTTTGGAGTAATGCTAGGTTAACAAGTTACATGACACAAACACATAAACATTGAGTTAACAACAATTATATCTAAGTTAACATGAGACAAGTCAGAACCATAATATAATTTAACACACACTACATGAGCAAAAGTACACTCCAAATGTTTGGTAAATCGCATCTGCTACGTCAGCCATACTATAACCAGCGACAAAGCATGTCATCAATGAACTGGGCCAATTCATCCTTTGGCACTTCAATGAATCTGAGCTAGGGGCTTATGTTGATGGCTCTACACCATCACCACCTCGATCATGCCTTTCACTATCAAGCATTTCACCAGAAAAAATGAGACATATACAATTAGAACAACCATTAAGGTGGCTATGCAAATTTAAAGTGACAAAAAAATCCTATTATGTAGTCAGGGGCTTGTCTTGATGGCCCTGGCCTACCAGCATTCACCTCATTGACGTGGATGTCTTCCATTTAATCAACGACAAATGGATCTGTGGATTCCACTGTTTCATTCCCCTTCTTGCTTACCTTTGACTTCTTTTCTTTCTTTGGTACCTGACTGTAAAATTTAGAATAAATTTGAATTTATATGAAAGACTTAGGTAGATAGATTGAATTGAAGTGAGAGGAAGCATTGCGATACCTAGCATTAAATTGAATTGAAGTGAGAAGAAGCATTGTGATTCCTAGCACTGGAGGGTGAAGTACCACTAAATGGTTCCTTGCAAGTTCTAGCTTGCACTGTGCTTCTCCTTTGTATTGTTCCTCTCATCAGCCTCTTTGATTATGTTATTTCTTGGCCTTCGAGGCGGTCTCTATACATTAGGAGAATGCACAACAAAGCCAGGCACATCACTTGTCCACATGTTGCTATCAGGCATTGGGCTGATCTGCCCTCCATAAGTTTACTTGTAATTTTCAACAGGATAATATAGGTGCACATAATGTTCTAGCTTAGCTCCTCTGACTTTTGCAATAAATGCAGTTGCATGCTTGCAAGTAGAGGAGAGCATCGGACCGGACCGGACCCGGATCACCTCCGGGTCCGGATCCGGTCTAGAACTGGTTTTTTGTTTTAAATTTTAAAAAATTAGCTAAACCTGGACCGGATCCGGACCCGATCCGAAGCCAAGGTCCGGTAAGTGCTCTCCCCTACTTGCAAAGAAGCCCCAAAATTTGTCATTCCATGCATATGCAAGAACCAACATCCAATTCCACTACACGTCTTATTAGGCCCCACAACCTCTGCCAAAACATCAGAATACTTGATTACTTAGTAGGCTCCATGTTTTGTGATTGTTCCTGCACCGAATCTCTGGCTAGTGGCTCATCCCAAGTCCTACACTTCTTTCCTCTCAAGTACATTCTTGTCATAATTTTTTGCCTCACTTTGTCTACAAACTTGATGTTTCGTTCATGTCTTGGATCACCAATCTAATGATTAAAAGACTCTCACATGTTATTGGTGACCTCCTGAGATTTTTTTGTAACCCCATACATCTACTCCAACACTTTTCCTTAAAGTGAACATTCATCAACCAATCATTAGCCTTTGGGTTTATTACTTGCACTTTTCCTGTGTTTCTGAAACTCTTTTTGTGTGAAAACTATAGCTGCATTCCAAACCAGATCCATCGTAGTTTTCCCAGGCCAAGACTTCTTAATGTTCTTGTATAAGTGTCTCATGCATGTTCTGTGTTCAACACCAGGGTAGTGGGAAGCTACAACACTATCTAGGCCCTTACACTCGTCACTTATGAGCACCAAGCCTTGGACCTCACCCAATGCCTCCTTGAAACATGTGAAAAATCATCCCCAATTTGGAGAATCCTCTACATGTACAACTGCATACGCTAGGGGAAACTGTTGGGATTGATGACCCTCTAATTACGATATAAATGAGGAATTAAATGATAAATAGAGATTAAAGTAAGAACATGTAAACCACAATGTACACCAGAGATTTAGAGATGTTCGGAATCGCACTCGGTCATAGTCATTCTCGCAAGCCTCACTCGATCCTCTGAGCTCCGCTTACGGTTCCACTAACAAATCTTCATTCCAAGTCGAGATTAACATCTTTACAACAACGAGTCTCGCTAACAATCCTCGCATCGCTCGTGTCTCCTCTCATAACCCAAGAGGGAGTTTCCTCGAAGCTTTACAACATTTGGTGATTCTTCGATATGGAAATTGAATCACTATCTATACACTATAACTTGAGCGCATTGGATATAGGATAGGATTTCATATGCAAGTGGTGAAGTTTGGTTTTTGAGTGTATTAGTGCTTTGAAGGTTTGGGAATTGAAAACACAAAAGATACAAATGAATTAGAAGAATAATGTGCTAGTTGTGTCTCTTGAATGAGATTTATTTAAGTTTCAAAGAAAATAGAGTTGTTGGGAGAGTTTGGTGGAGTTTGGACCAATAAGAAACAAGATATTGCTTGAAGCTCGGGCAGAATCTGAGTTGGTTCGGTCGACTGTATATAGAACAGTTGTCCGAAACAAAAGTGCTTCGGTATATTGAATGACATTCGGATAACCATTAGCTAGCTCCAGAAAATGACTTCAAATTCAACTATTAGAGATGTTGATTTACCGATAGGAATTTGGTGCACCGTTTCAACAAAAAAGAGAAGATTGGTTGTTTTCCTACTTAACAAAGATCGGTCGATCGTCGTCTATTCGGATGACCGAAAGAGGCATGGGTTTTGCGCTGAAAGCTACAGTTCAAATGTCTGTTGAAGGCAACAGTCATATGTCACATGTAAAGAATCGTTGTGCGCCAAATCCCAAGAGGAAATTGGTTGACCGATTGGAGACCGATCGTCCAAAAATGGACAAGTCAATTGGGCTCCGTGGCAAAATTCCAATGTGACCATTGGAATAAGTCCACAACCAGTCCAAGGCAATTTGATCGACCAAATGTCATTTGATTGTCATCCAACCAGAGAGCATCCTAACGGCTACTAATGAGAAGATTCGGTTATCTGTTAAGTGCTCGATTGACCGAACTGTGTTGGGACAAAATCCTAGTGCTCAAGTTTACATTTACACATGTGGAATCAATAAATGGAAAATTACAAGTCTTGGTCCAAAACTTTATTACCATCTTGAGTCTGTCTCAATGCTCATTCTCTCGATGATCTTGATCAACCTATTGATATAATTTGCAAATATAAAAGTATATATGCAATGCATGTAATCATGTTTGCCTACTTTGATTGACTAGGTTGATTGATTAATATTAGTTTGATTAATCATAAAAAATCAATATGAATTAAGGCCTGAAAGCCAACAGAAACAAGCTATTGTATCCATCCATACCTACTGTAGCTAGGCAAGCCCCCCTAAATTCTTCGGTTACAGTCTTTATCCTCACAAACAACTATCACTCTAGTAGGGTCACACTTATAAAAATTAGCAGCACATTTTACCGTAATACAATATTATCTCAAAGCTAATTTAAGGGAATGGGCATTAGGGAATTGCTAACCCATAGATACTCATGTTCTTCTAGCTCAAACTTCAACACTGGTGCTCCATGCCCATCCAAGTCGTCGTCATCATCTTTCGTGCATGAATTGGGTGAGTCATCACTACTATCCTATGGTGCCTCCTCTTCAAGCACAATCTTCATTAGCACTTTGATCACCTTCATGTTTACTGCCACCAGGATTTCCTTCAGGAGAGGGTGGTCTAGGAGTTCCTTCAGTAGCTCTCCTAGGTGTTAATTCCAACCTTCCTCTAGTGTTTGAGTTGAGCTACCAACAATGTTAGGTTGGGATTTTACTCTGTCATGCTTCACAATTGGGATATGTTGGGTTTATGTGTACAAATCTTAATTCTATGTTTTGATGACTTAACAAACTTAATCTTAATCACAATCAAATTGAGTATATCACACATTATACATGGAATACATCAAAAAAGAATGGAATGAAGTCAAGACATGTAATCAAGCTAATTGAAGACATGTAATTTTGCCTTTATTTGAGTCTTAGTAATCTATGTAAACTTAAGAATACAAGAGGTATAACCTATTCACATACGCATTATGTTCCTTGTAAAAGTTGCACACCAAATTTAACATCATTTGGACTTCAATAAATCACTCAAACTTAAATCGGAAAATCACTCAAACTAAACCTCAACCTGTCTGTGCAGAACGGTTGACTAAATCGAGTTTTCCGTTAGACCGTCTCTACCAGTTAACTGGTACACCAAAAATGATTTTACTCAGTTCCACTGGTCGACCTATTTTGACCTTTCGGTTGACCGTTTTACTCGTATTTTCAGGATAACCATTGTACTTATCGTATTCTCTGACTGTCGTATTCGTATAAATTCACTAACCCCTATTTGTTTCTGACCATTGGTCAAACGTTGCAAAGACAACGGTCGACCGAATGTAGACAAACTTGTGCGCCCAAAGTCCCTGTTATTTTCGGTCGGACGATCTTCCTTTTGCGTTAAATATTTACCCTGACCAAAACTCTTAGAACGGTCGACCGCCCCTAGTTGTAATTCGACCGTTAACTTAAGTTGTACCCGTTTGGTTCGGCCGTATTTCAAGTTGGTTCGAACGTTTCATTATTTTCATGGAAAACGGTCAACCGTATTCCTGCGTCGGTTGACCGGTATTGGATAGATTTACCGAACTTCAGTTTCTGATTTATATATCTTACACACAACTTTACCATATTTTTTCAAACGAATATAAAACTTTAGGAGCTTATAAATAGAAGTTCCTAGACCTTATTTACACAACTCTCCTACTCCAAACTTACTCATACACTAGAGAGAATTCTCACTCCTAGAATCCTAAAATCCTACACACTCCAAGCTTAAACCTCACCACTTGACTAAATTCTTTATCTTATTAAGTGTGCTTAAGTTAGAGTGTTTGTCACTCATCTTTATTTCCTTTCAAAGGTTATAAGGCTTCGGTGGAAGCTTCCCGCTCGGGTTGTGAGAGTAAGACATCAAGCTTGGTGAGGGTGTTCGCGAGCTTGCATTGTAGTTAGGCTTGATCTTGGCCTGGAACGGGGATCAGATTAGTGAAAACGTAGACGGAGCTCATGGGATCGAGCGGAATTTGTAAGAGATGACTAGGACCCTGGTTGTAGGTATCGAACCTCTATAAAAATCGTCGTCTCCTTTGTGGTTTGCTTATCTTTCTCTACTTGTCAATTAAGAGAGTTTGAAATCACATTCATTGGATTGTAGTTGGGGAACCTCTCTTACTCCTCTTATGGGAAGGGGTTGAACCTCTATTTCTCCTATTTAATGTGGTTGTAGAAGTGTTGGCGAGGCTTGTTGGGTTGTTCAACATTGAGCTCCTGAATCTGGTTATTGCGCTAAATGCTTCATTAGGTTTGGGAGAGGTTGGTTTAGGAGGGTCCACTTGAATGGGGTGAGCTCCAATCTCTAGTGGAAAGACATAAAGGTCAAACTCAGACTTTGGATTCTCAAATCCTAGAGCATCATCAACGTCTTGTTGTGTCATGAAAGCTCCGAAGTCAGTCCTCCTTGTGGATCCTGGCTCTTTGTAAGTGATGCTCGGCCTTTCAAGGGACCTCAATTCATGATGGTGACAATTGAATTGATGATGTTCTCTATTGTCATCTCGGGCAAAACCAAAACTTCCCCAGCTACTCTAAAATCCATAGGTAATTTCCGCCCATTCCTTTTCACCCGTCCACCCCCTCGTAGTATCAGGAAAGTCATGTTCGTCGGTGACCCTCTACCAAGAAAAAAAGTAACCACAAATTACACTACCAAATCCCAATTTACATCACAAATTTAACAATTGCAACAACCACAAAAATTAAACACCAAATTCATAAAAAAACGTAAACAAAGACCCACAAATTAAACCCCATTGTCATCATCTCCACCAAAATCACTAAAATTAAATGTCAATTCCAACCTCATGCAACAAAATCCCCAACGTAACCCCCGATTTCAATCTCATGCAACAAAATTCCCAACTTAAACCCTAATTTTAACTTCATGCAACAATCCCCAAGAACCACAATTTCAACCTCAAGCAGCAAAATCCCCAAATCGAATCACAAATTCAACTGAAAAATCCCAAACCCCTGCTTAAAACCCAAATTAAACCACTTACGTCGCCTTCAGTCGACATTTCTTGAGTCTAAATGGATGCATAATGCCAGAGAGTGGAGGTGATCCATGTCAATCCAAGGAGTCAACGGAGGGGAAGGCAAGTTTGCGGCGACAAAGTTGATGTCGGAGAGTGAGGTGTTTAAGGAGGACGAGACGACGTGGATCGGAGAAACCCTAGCTTTGATTGTGGGGGTGATCAGGTTTAGGGTAAGCAGGAATCAGGATTACATTACGAGATTTGTTCCTTAATCTAGATTAATTAACGAACTAAGTAAGGTGATTTGTATATTAACTACTAACCAATAGAATCTTTACACGTGGAGAATGTTAACGAGAGCTTACGAAATGGCATTAGCATTACATGCAACGGTATTTGAGCATGTTTTGCGATTTTTCAGTGGCATAAACACTATTTGTTTGTATAAATGACAAAGACAATATCAATTGTAACTTTTTATTGTCATGCAAGCAAATCACCCTTTTATATTTTCAGGCAATGTAAGAGTAGTTTAAGGTATTGTCATTATGATGAGAATGGGTTTCAGTTTTTTTTTGTCAACTAAAAGCACATTTGGATGCATGGGTTCCTAGATTCTCCGACCGAGAGCCGTTATAATTGAACAGAGGCATCCAAACATGGTTCGATGCCCACTCGCAGTAGCTTCCAATCTGCATCCCAAAGCACCATTTTACTCTTGCTCGTAGAAGCTCACGAGAGGAGTTTCTCGCAGCTTCTGCATCTCAACCCTGCATTTTTGGGGTTTGCTTGAAATCTCATCTTGTGTTCCCAAATTGAATCCGAAATTGGGCAAGCCGGACTGCCTGGTTATTTACCACAAAAATCATCTCGAAAATTACCAATCATGTCAAAAATGATGTCATTTGTTATTGTAAATAATTTTGCCTCTTACTTGAGGTAATCTTGAAAGTACGTAAATCGTCACATTTGATGTTTCGTTTATTATAGATTCGATTTTTCACTATCTTGATGTGTTATTGTGGCTCATTATGTATTTTACCATTGCCTCTTATATATTGTGATTGTATGAGATAATCATCAATTTATGTACATGAACACCATATTTAATTTGTGTGAAAATTTTGAGGCATTGTGGTATGTAATTATAATTAGGGATGCAAATGGTTACCGAATATGAATGTATTCGATTCGAAAAAATTGTAATTGGTTGGTATTTGGTCAGGATTAGCTTACCAAATAAATTTGGAATTGGAATTGATCATGTAAAGCTTACCAATTAGACATTCGGATACAATTTCGGATACATATCTTACCAAATCCGAGTATCCGAATACCAATTGTATTTTAATCTAAATATTTTAATACTACATAAATTTATACAAATATACAATACTCTCAAGTCTTTGTAAGGAATGAATGGCCAGGATCTTCTGCAATTTAAAATTGATGGTCAGATTTTATCCAACCTAACCTAAATCCACTATACAAGACTACAACTACAACACATCAACACCAAAACACAACTAGCAGTAGCTGCCCCCTTCTTTTCCTATCCTCTCAAAACCCAAACCCTAGTCCATCTCACTGACGATCGGTCTCCGAAACCCAACTGAAGCCTCACCTACTGGGCTACTGGCTACTACTCTACCGAACTTGGGTATTTTGTCCTATTATTCCATCTTTATGGTACTTTCCTGTTTCTTGTGGGGTCATGTGGTGATGTAGGGTGTTTTACTTCCAACCTTTTCATTTCCTGTTTTTTTGTTGTCGTGAAAGTTAAACAGCTGGACTTTTATGTGGTCACTTGGATTTGCAGAAAAGGATGTTAATATTTTTTTGTTCTTTAAGTTGTATAATGTTTGGATATCAAGTTTCTTAACAAGAGCTTGTAGTTTCTGGGTGTTTTGTGTACGCACCTTTGTAAAAAGTTGCTTTCTTTGAAGATTGGAAGGAGGAAGCCACAAATTTTTGATTTAATTTTGTCAATGGTTTTTAATATGTAGATACTTGTAATATTATCCAGAAAAATACAATTTAGAAGTTTAAGGTAGATTATCAGGTAGAGAAGAACAATGTACCTTGTCCTTGTCTTAGGATTTTAGTGTTTTTTAGGATTTCAAAGTTTAAGGTAGATTATCAGGTAGAGAAGATCCAAATGATATCAAAGTTTTAAATATTTTTGTTTGTTTTCAAAGTGTTTGAATTTTTTTATTTTTTCCCTAAAGCATCACGAAAATGGTAGAAGTGGAAGATGGCAATCCTAGTTTTCAGCCTGAAAAGAAACCAGCTCGTAAAGAGAGAAGATTGTGGTCTAAGGCTTGGGCTCATTATGATAGAAAAAGATCTAAAGATGGGGATATTACTGCTACTTGTAATTATTGCAAATTAGAAATCCGTGCGAATAGTTCAAGTGGAACCACTCGTCTTCATAATCATTTAAAATTTTGCATGGCTTATCGAAGGACGAAAGGGAAAAGTTCAGATGTCAGTCAGATGCTCCTTAAAACTGGACAGAAGAAAAAGGATAGGACTAATGTCATTGAGTGTTTTAAGTTTGATCCAGTTGTAAGTAGGCAACATTTTGCAAATATGTTCATTTTACATGAGTATCCATTTTCCATGGCTAATCATGTTGGATTTAGGACATTTATTAGTAGTTTGCAGCCAGAGTTTAAGTTGTTGTCCCGTACTACAGTTCAAGTAGATTGTAAGAAAACTGTTGAAATTGAGAAAGAGAAAATTTATAAAACACTTGAAAAACTTCAATCTCGAGTAAATCTTACTGCATATATGTGGACAGTCCTCGGTAATGTAGGGTATTTGTGCATGACATGTCATTATATCAATGAAAAATGGAAGCTTGAGAAGAAAATTCTGAACTTTGTATATGTAGAGTCACCTCATGGGGCTGTAGAAATTGCCAAAGTGCTTCAAACACATATTTATGCATGGAATATTGACACCAAGTTGTTTAGCATTGTGTTGGATAATTGTTCTACCAATGACAAACTTGTCAAAGAACTTCTTAAGGATGTTAACTTCACACAAAACTTGATTAGGGATGGAGATTTCTTTCATTCTAGATGTTGTGCTCATGTACTGAATATTATTGTCCAAGAGGGTTTGCAGGTGGTGCATGATGTTGTCCAGAAAATACGTGCTAGTGTCAAATATGTCAAAAAGTCTCAAGCACGTTTAGAAACTTTCAGAAAATGCGCACAACAAAGTGGGGCACCGGAAAAGGGGTTGATTCTTGATTGTCAAACTAGATGGAATTCAACATATTTGATGCTTGAGAATGCCTTAAAGTTTAAAAAGGTTTTTTCTCGCTTGCCTGGATTTGATAAATCATATAAAACTCCGCCATCTTCCGAGGATTGGGACAATGCACAACAGATTGTTGAATGCCTAAGTGTTTTTCTTGATGCAACTGAAACGTTGTCTGGTAGAAGATATCCAACTCTTAATCAATGCTTTAATGAGATATATACTGTTCAGATTTCTTTGAAATCGTGGTGCAAGAGTCCATATCCTTTTACCAAGTCCATGGCTGAAAAAATGTATCCGAAGTTTGAGAAATATTGGGGCAAACTAAATATTCTTTTTGAAGGGAATGTGTTCTAAAAGTTTTACTTTTAAATGTCAATTATTATGAATTGAATGAGAAATCATTTTGTTCCTTGTTTATGTTATTCGTCTTTTAGAAGTGTTAAGGAAGAGGCTCTTGGTCCTTAACCGTAGAGCTCTAAAAGATATTGGTTTACATAAAACAAAAGATATTCGCAATCATGGTAATTAACAAGGAACATTAATTACCGAGTTAAGATTGTCGTGTTGGTCATAGATCATTGTAGCTCTACAAGTGGGTGACAACACGGGTACACAAAAGAGAAAAATAGTACTTTTGTATACTGAATTGACCTAACAAGTAAAATATTATAGGAATGTGTTTCTGTGTCATTAATATTTTACTGTGTCCTTGGTCCTTTGATATGAGACTTATATCTGATCGCTTAAGGAGTTCTTAATTAGACTAGTGTCTTGAGCTATCGATGAGTGTAGTGTAAAGGCATTAGTTGGTTAAGTATAACTTTCGTTGGAGAAGATAGTTAGTCAAAAGATTATCATTGCCCCTCTTAATTGAGTGATGATATTAGTGGGCCCTTTGATAAAGCAAAGTTATAATGTGCACAATGTGATTTGAGTTAAGTCACATATTTATAACTAGCTTAAAGAGATCAAGAAATGAATACTAATACAAAGATGACACAATGCTACTTTGTATGTATTCTTAATATCATGAGGCAAGGGACGGACACAAGTGGTGCACACCATCACTAAATGGATCGGGTTTTGGTTCAAGTGGAATTAAGACATCTAACTAATTGGGAGCTATAATGTGTAGCTAGATATCGCTTATAGCTTGTAATATTAAGCTCTTAATATCATTGCCAACTTAGTTTAGATCCTCCCATAGGTCACACCACAAAACTAGGAAACAAGAAATGGGGATTTTAAGTTCATAAGATGTGTCGGGTTTCATGTAGAAAATATGACACATGGGGTGAACAAGCAAAATCAAAATTATGTTGTGATTAATAACATAATTAGAATCTAAATTAAATTCATATGTGATGTAAATATTATGGGGTGTAATGATTGATCATTACATAGGATAATATGTTACATAAGTTGTGAATTTACTACTAATCCTGAAATGTCAAATTTTGTAGGGGTTAAACCGAAATTTGACAAGTCTGCAGAACAGTGCTCCAACGGTCGACCGGTTAGCAGTAAACGGTCGACCGATCGGGCACGGTCGACCGGATGTGTCTCGACCGATAACAGGGAATTTTCATCTGTTCGAACGGTCGACCGAATGTAATCGATCGGTCGACCGAACATAACGATGAAATAATTCTTGTTACGAATGGTCGACCGAGTTATTGAACGGTCGACCAAAACCTGGTTCGAGCGGTCGACCGAACCTCCAAATGGTCGACCGGTCCAGACGGTTAATGCAGAATTAATTTAAGAATTAATTAGATCATGCATGGAATTGGTCCATAATTGATTTAATTCGTGGCTAATATTATTTATTATTAAATAATGGATGGTTAGATGGAATTTTGCATGAAATCATGGGCAAGAGGTTGCACATGAATAGGTAATTTGGAGAGAACTTATAAATACAAGTTTATCTCATTACCTCCTTAATCAATTCATTATTTTCTTATGCAAAATTCTCTCTCCATAATTCTCCACGAAAATCCCTTAATTCTTAAGTTTAGTTTTAGTTCTTAAGAGATCATCTTCTCAAGGGAATTAAAGAGGGGTTAGTAATTAGATTCTAAACCCTATCGGAGATTGAGAGACTAGCTTCCCTCTCTCCGATCTTGTTTAGAGTTTGGTGAATACTCGGAGGCATCCGGCGCAGCGAGGAGCATCCCCAACGTCTCCGAATCTTCAAGAAGTTTTAGAGAACTTCTAGGTATGAATTTCGGAGTCCCTTTGTGTTTGTTTTAATAAGTTTTTGAAACTAGTTATTAAAACAAACCGATGCATGCATAAAATAAATCAAAGAAAATTGTAAATTGATCCTTATTGTGCATAAAAATTTCGAAAATAAATATGTACAATTAAACATGAAATCCTACACTTTTCACCACAGCTTGTATACTAGATCCAAGGTTTAAATTGAAGTCGATAGAGTACTTTTTTGGGCTGGTATATGAGAATGAATTTGAGGTTGTAGCACAAGTGGAATATGTTCGTGATGAGTTTTTGAAGATGTATGAAATCCTTCACCAACCACGACCACAGCAACACGGGTTAGGTCGAGGGAGAGAAAACCAACACAAAAGGGATGAAAACACCCCCCCCCTCCCCCGCTTCTTACCTTCACCAACCAACCGGAGCCGATCTTCACTTCGCCGGAGGTCACCACCACCACGCCGGAGATCACCACTGAGGTAGAGAGAGAGAGTGAGCAACGAGAGTGAGAGAGGTGAGAGTGAGTGAGTGAGAGAGAGAGAGAGAGAGAAACTCACCTCTAAAAATCTCCCCAACCTTCAATCTCCACCATTCTTCTCATCCCCAAACCATCTCAACCCCTCATCCAACCATCTTCTATCCCAGCCGTCCATCTCCATCTCCCCTAATCACCCCTAAACAACAACAAAACACAATTAGGATTAGGATCTTACAATCCACCCTCCTAAAAGAATTTCGTCCTCGAAATTAAGACCGAAGCTCACCAAACAACTCCGGGAACTCCTTCAGGACCTCCTCCTCAATCTCCCAAGTGGCATCTCGCTCACTATGGTGCTGCCACCTGACCTTCACCATCGGAAGAGTCCTCCTCCTCAACTGATGCTCCATCCGATCCACAATCTCCACCGGTCTCTCCTCAAGAGACAAATCCTGACGGATCTCTGGAACCTCCAACTGAATCACATGAGAAGGATATGCTACGTACTTCCTCAGCATCGAAACATGGAAGACATTGTGAAGACCAGAAAACTACGGTGGCAACGCTATCCTGTAGGCAATCTCTCCAACCCGATCGAGGATCTCAAACGGTCCAACATACCTCGGACTGAGCTTCCCCTTCTTCCCGAACCTCATAACTCCTCGAGATGGTGAAATCTTCAGGAAGACGTGGTCACCCACCTCAAACCTCAGCTCTCGCCTATGCCTATCCGCGTGGCTCTTCTGCCTGCTCTGAGCAGTCGCTAGTCTCTGCCTGATCACATCAACCTTCTCAGAGTACATCCGCACAATCTCAAGACCAACTAGTTGTCTCTCGCCTACATCACTCCAGTATACTGGTGATCTACACGGTCTCCCGTACAGGGCCTCGTACGGTGCCATCCCAATGCTCGAATGGTAGTTGTTGTTGTAGGCAAACTTGATCAACGACAAATGCTCGTCCCAATGACCTGCCCAATCCAGAGTACACGCTCGCAACATATCCTCTAGCGTCTGGATGGTCCTCTCAGACTGACCGTCTGTCTGCGGATGAAATGCCGTACTGAACTTCAACCGCGTCCCTAAGGCCTGCTGTAAACTCCCCCAGAAGTCCATGAAGTCTGACAATCTCCTCAATGTACCTATAGAAATCATACATCTTCAAAAACTCATCACGAACATATTCCACTTGTGCTACAACCTCAAATTCATTCTCATATACCAGCCCAAAAAAGTACTCTATCGACTTCAATTTAAACCTTGGATCTAGTATACAAGCTGTGGTGAAAAGTGTAGGATTTCATGTTTAATTGTACATATTTATTTTCGAAATTTTTATGCACAATAAGGATCAATTTACAATTTTCTTTGATTTATTTTATGCATGCATCGGTTTGTTTTAATAACTAGTTTCAAAAACTTATTAAAACAAACACAAAGGGACTCCGAAATTCATACCTAGAAGTTCTCTAAAACTTCTTGAAGATTCGGAGACGTTGGGGATGTTCCTCGCTGCGCCGGATGCCTCCGAGTATTCACCAAACTCTAAACAAGATCGGAGAGAGGGAAGCTAGTCTCTCAATCTCCGATAGGGTTTAGAATCTAATTACTAACCCCTCTTTAATTCCCTTGAGAAGATGATCTCTTAAGAACTAAAACTAAACTTAAGAATTAAGGGATTTTCGTGGAGAATTATGGAGAGAGAATTTTGCATAAGAAAATAATGAATTGATTAAGGAGGTAATGAGATAAACTTGTATTTATAAGTTCTCTCCAAATTACCTATTCATGTGCAACCTCTTGCCCATGATTTCATGCAAAATTCCATCTAACCATCCATTATTTAATAATAAATAATATTAGCCACGAATTAAATCAATTATGGACCAATTCCATGCATGATCTAATTAATTCTTAAATTACTTCTACATTAACCGTCTGGACCGGTCGACCGTTTGGAGGTTTGGTCGACCGCTCGAACCAGGTTTCGGTCGACCGTTTAATAACTCGGTCGACCGCTCGTAACAGGAATTATTTCATCGCAATGTTCGGTCGACCGACTGATTACATTCGGTCGACCGTTCGAACAGATGAAAATTCCCTGTTATCGGTCGAGACACATCCGGTCGACCGTTTGAGCACTGTTCTGCAGACTTGTCAAATTTCGGTTTAACCCCTACAAAATTTGACATTTCGGGATTAGTAGTAAATTCACAACTTATGTAACATATTATCCTATGTAATGATCAATCATTACACCCCATACTATTTACATCACATATGAATTTAATTTAGATTCTAATTATGTTATTAATCACAACATAATTTTGATTTTGCTTGTTCACCCCATGTGTCATATTTTCTACATGAAACCCGACACATCTTATGAACTCAAAATCCCCATTTCTTGTTTCCCAGTTTTGTGGTGTGACCTATGAGAGGATCTAAACTAAGTTGGCAGTGATATTAAGAGCTTAATATCACAAGCTATAAGCGGTATCTAGCTACACATTATAGCTCCCAATTAGTTAGATGTCTTAATTCCACTTGAACCAAAACCCGATCCATTTAGTGATGGAGTGCACCACTTGTGTCCGTCCCTTGCCTCATGATATTAAGAATACACACAAAGTAGTATTGTGTCATCTTTGTATTAGTATTCATTTCTTGATCTCTTTAAGCTAGTTATAAATATGTGACTTAACTCAAATCACATTGTGCACATTATAACTTTACTTTATCAAGGGGCTCATTAATATCATCACTCAATTAAGAGGGGCAATGATAATCTTTCGACTAGCTATCTTCTCCAACAAAAGTTATACTTAACCAACTAACGCCTTTACACTACACTTATCGATAGCTTAAGACACTAGTCTAATTAAGCATTCCTTAAGCGATTGGATATAAGTCTCATATCAAAGGACCAAGGACACAGTAAAATATTAATGACACAGAAACACATTTCTATAATATTTTAGTTATTAGGTATATTCAGTATACAAAAGTAATATCTTCCTCTTTTGTGTACCTGTGTTGTCACTCACTTGTAGAGCTACAATGATCTATGACCAACACGACAATCTTAACTCGGTAATTAATGTCCCATGTTAATTACCATGATTGCGAATATCTTTTGTTTTATCTTATATCCATTATCTTACACCTAAGCAATGCTACGTGACGAGTTTTATGTTTAGTTTTCAGAAATAAAGAGGTTTGAAGAGAAGGGCCATGAAAGGACCCAAAAGCAGGAAAAAGAACTTAATTGGGAGACCTGGGGACCAAGATGCAAGACAGAAGGACCTGATCGTAAGACAGAAGGACCTAAGAGCAAACCAGGAAACTCCACACCATCATGGGGAGTATTTTGGCAATTCGATTCGGGTCGGAGCTCCAACAAACCAAGTAGATGCATCCAGGACCAACAAAGACCACCAGCAAAGCCCACAACAAATCCCACATGAATCCAAAGCTTATAGACCACCAATTGGCGGTCTTGGACCGCTAATTGGCGGTCCATATGTCTCCAAATCCGCTAAGATTTGTGCTGGGCTTGTATTAGTATATTCTTAGTCTATTTTTGGTATTGGTTTAGTCCCACATCGGGGGATTGTCCCCGATTAGCTTTTTCCATGCTTATAAATAGAACTCTTCACCTTCCATTGTAATTACCCATTGTTTGGTGGCATTCTCTCTACTAAGGAGTGAGCCTTGAAGCAATAACTCAAGGTGGTGAAGAATGCTGCCTTCAATGTGAGTCATTGTTAATAAAAGTTTATTTGTTTCTTTTAATCTTGTTTTGTTATGTTGCTTGTTTTGTGTGGGTTGCTTTACTTTGTTTAATCTCTTGTTTAGTAATTTTAGTATCTTAGTTAAATGTTTTCTTTACTTAGTCTAATCAGTAGTGTAATGACTAGTGAGTAGTTCCATCCCCATTTGAGGGGTGGAGAAATATGTGATATAATCATGTAGTGTATTAAGTGTGTGTTATCTTTATCCCTTGAGCTTTATATGATTTCCATAACCATCTAATGGGTTTTCACTCTTATCTTTGATATGCTAATGCTCTTGAATGAAGCTTAGCTTATGCTTTGATTAGTGGACCTATTTTATGGGGAATGATAAGGTTAGGATATGGATGAAGTTAATATTGGAAACACAATTTGTAGTGTATGTACTCTTGTTGCCTTTACCTTAGCTAATGTCTTGTATGTTTTAATGATGTAGTGAAATCTTAATTCATGTAGAGGCATAGTAGGGTATAGTCTTTATACTTGAGTTCATGTAGCTTCATTCCAATTATTGTCTTGTATGTTTTAATGATGTAGTCATATCTTAATTCATGTGGAGGCAAAGTTGGATGTAGTTTTATGATTTCATGCACTACATGTTGTGAGGAGCTTAATGAACACACACACACTTCTTTATGTTCACATTAGTTCTCTACCCCCTTTGGGGTTTAGTTTTCTTGCTTCTTTTCCATTTCCATTTGCGTCTTAGTGTAATTTAGTGTAACCAACCTTTCTTCCCTTTCTTTACCTCTCGCCTTCGCACAAACCAAGTGTCGACACACCTCCCAGTGGACGACCCGTATTTGTCACCGCTTCAACGCGGCCGTGCACTTGCGATTAAATATAAAATGATCAAACATTATCAAAGTTTTCTTTCACATACATTCTTAATGCATAAAACATTAACAACTAGGGCAACCTTCCAAATCACCTATCAAGCCAATCCACATGGATCCTCGGATCCATGGACTCGAAATATATTTCGTCTCTTAGCTTGGTATGAAGGTTTGTTGAATGGATCAATTGTGTCACTGTTGTGTCCACCTATTTATTTATTTTGTCTTTCGTTGGCGGTTGAGTTAGCTGTAGTGATATTACTCCTAACTACACTAGCTCATACCTCTACCTTTCGATAATGATGACACATCATCATTCCAACCTCCTATTGTCAAGAATTCCTATGAGAATTGCATCAAAATAGCCCTCGGCTATTTTCTCCTTTGTCTTCCATAAACAAGAACCTTATCTTCAGTCCAGTTAAGGTACTTCAGAATATTCTTGACCGCAATCCTACGATTAGGACTTGCGTTGGATTGGTGACCTCTTGTCACGTTTAGAGCATACGAGATATTGAGTCTTGTGCAAGTCGTCGTGTACATGGTCCTTCCTTTTGCCGAAGCATAAGGGATACCTTCATGTACTCCAAGTCTTTGTGTGATTGAACACATTGAGACTTCTTGAGTTGCACACCTATACTCATACTTATTGGCATATTGTCCATATCGGAATTGTTCACCCTGAACATTTCAAGGACCTTGTCAATGTATGCACGTTGACTGAAGCCAATGAGTCCACGGGATGTATCTCAATGTATCTTGATTCTCAAGATGTGTTGAGCCTCATCCTTTTCTTTTCATTGAAATGCCGATTTTAATGAAATTTCTCGTTTGCTAATGCTAAGGTATATGATTGCTCATGAGCAATATGTCATCGACATATAAGATCAGAAGTACTACATGGCTCCCACTAATCTCCTTGTATCAACAATTGTCCCACAATTGTGAAATGCGGTAATAGTGAGCATAATCCGAATAGATTTTAATATGGCAACTTCTCAAAAATTTCAGCAAAGTCAATTTCTTGAATTTGAGTATAACTTTTGCTACAAGCGTTGCTTTGTAGGTTGTCAAGTTACTATCCATGTTTATCTTCCTCCTAAAAACTCATTCATACCAAATGATATTTTCTCTTGAGGAAGGTAGATCAAGTTCCATACTTGATTACTATACATGGATTCTACTTCGGATTCCATGGCTTTTAACCATAGTTTGGAGTCTTTTCTTTCCATTGCTTCTTGGAAGGTTGAGGGATCTTTGGTATCTAGTACCATGATCTCATGAAGTCCACATACATATTGGGTTTCTCCCTTTCCTTCATTGACCTTCTTAGTTCTTTTGGTTCTTCTCGTGTCTCTCGAACTTCTTCCACAATTTCTTGAGGAATAGGTTCATGTTCGACTCTCGAACGCACACTAGGTGAGGATGATTGAGATTCTCTCACAATTTCTTGTAAAGATCTCTCGCTCATGCTCCCACTAACCAAATGAATCTCGGTTGGGCCTTCATGATTTCTAATGCAACATTCACATCATGATCTTGTAGAGTATCTTGAGTTTCCTCAAACTCAACTCTACTCCCACTACTTTTCTCTCTTTTCCAGAAATTCCAGAAAAACCATATCTCTCTCTACAATCTTTCGATTGGAGGTGATATACCAAAAGTAGTATTCTCTTGTTACACGGGGACAACCTATAAAGAAGCAATTATCCGCTTTTGGTTGAAGCTTGGTCGACATCAATTTCTTGATGTATACCTCACAACCCCAAATCTTGAGAAAATCGAGCTTAGGTGTCTTTCAACTCCATAGCTCACAAGACATTTTCTCCACGGATTTGGATGGAACATTATTTAGTGAGTTTGTCATTATTTGTAGTGCATAATTCCAAAAGTAAACAGGCAATTTAGATTGACTCATTATTGATCGAACCATGTCGAGCAATATCATGTTCCTACTTTAGGAATGAGTCAAATTAGGTATCCTAAGCACTCACCCCTACGAACCTTTCATAGAGACTCGATATTCTTGTTGAGTCGGTTCACTACTTCATCCTCGAATTCCTTGAACTTGTCAAAGAGTTCACTTTTGCTTCCCATTAGACAAATATAGTCATAATGACTATAGTTGTCTGTGAACAAAATGAAGTACCTTAAACCGTCTCTTGCACTTTTACTTATTGGACCACATACATTAGAATGTATCATATCCAATTAGTTATTCGTTTTCGTTCCTTTATTCTTGAAAGGTCTCTTGGTCATTTATTTGACCAATCCGATAGTGCTACAAGATTGTATCATTCACGTGAGTTATCTTAGTTCCTTTTGTTATTGTTTGTTTGAGTTTGTTTATTTTTTATTTCAAGCAAATAGAAACCATTCTACGCGAATGTATTTGCATAGAAAATTCCATTCTTCGATATAGACAAGCAAGAATTAGAAATATATATTAAGTTATCCATATCCAAAACATGATACAGAATAGTTCTTGCTAATCGAAGGTACATAACAAACATTCTTCAAAGCAAAAATTGAAATCACTAGACTATTGAAGTTCCATAGAATCTTGTACAATTTCCAATCTTCAATATTATCTCGTTCTCCACGAGTTCCTTCCTATCCTTCAATAGCTGCACATCAAAATTATGTGAGCACAAGATCCGGTAACCATTACCAAATCAAGGATAGAGGTGATTAAATTTATCTCAATAACAAACATACCTATGGCGTTTCTTGGGCGCCTACGTTCAATCATCTCATTTTCAATGTCTTCCTTGTATTTGGGGCAATTAGGTCGGATGTGTCCCTTTTCACCACAGTGAAAGCACTCCGTGTTGGGAGTTGGAGATTTGAAAGATTTCCCCCTTGAGGCACTCCCATGAGCATATCCTACTCCCTTGCTCTTGATTGACGTATCTTTGGTAAATTTGTCTTTACCTTTGTTGATCTTTTTGCTCCTCTCATGGACGGCTAGGACGTGATTGTCCCGACCCTTGCCCATGTCAACTTCTGCCGTTTTGAGAGCGTTGTTAAGCTCCTCAAGACTCACCCCTTTTTCACGCACATGATAGTGCATCACAAAGTCCTTAAAGGACGGGGCTAGAGAGCCAAGAATCAAATCTTCAGCAATGTCCTCGGGCATTGGTGAAGAGAGCTTTGCCAACTTCTCAAGGTATCCTTGCATCGTGAGAAAAATGCATAGATACTGATGTTCCCTCCGCCATGTGGCACCTTGTGAGTGCGATGGTGGCCTTATAACGCTCCTTTCGGGCACTATCCATGAACATCTTTGTTAAAGCTTCCATGGTCTTCTTGGGTTTTGAATCCAAGTATTTCGCTTGAAGCGAGTCACCCATGGATGTCAGCATAAGTCCGTGAACTTGGTTCTCTTGGTCTTCCCACTTGGCTATCGCCTCTTTCTCATTATCGGTTGTCTTCTCATTCAATTTTGGGATTTCACCATCCAAAATATGAGATAGTTTTTCAAACCTCAACACGATATTAAGATTGAGTTGCCATTTCATGAAGTTTGAGCCATCATTTTGCAAAGGATTCTTTTCGATCATAGATCGCATAACAGGTTGGATATTAGACATTTCTACAAAATAAATTATACAGGATTTTAATGCCAATTTTATGTTTTAAATACATATATATAATTGTAAATACTGCAAATAAAATTTTGCCCGTAAATGCAGTAATCCAAGATCCCATCAATTGTAATATAGACTAGCTAAGGGCTATCGAATACATTACAATATCAAGGTAAGAAAATATTTTTCTAATCACAACCTTTTTGAATTTTAGCAACATTTAGCATCTTCAAACTCTTGTGACTCTTGTCGTTTTAATTATGAGGGAATACGACCTATCCTCGTAAGAAAAACTTTTTCCCAAAACCGAGCGAGGGCTCTAGGTAATGTTAAGAAAACTTATTTTCATTTGATACGAGATACGTTTATCCATTGTATTCACAACTAAACACACTCGGGGTTCACTAGGGTGATACACACCTCATAAATTTAATTGTGGCACAACAACAGACAACCATTATATCTCCCACTATTCCCAAAGATAGAGGGAGCTATCTCCCGCTAAGGGCGAGCAGAGTATCCCTCGATCAATGGCTGCTAGTGGATGAAATAAGAAGGAAATTATTCTTCATTTTTGTTGGACAATTTCATATTTTTACATGTGATTTGGAATTTTAGGTTATCACGCATATTAATATTCATACACATCCTAACATTCACCACATTCATCACATGCATAGCAGAAATTAAAAACAGAAATTAAACATTCACACAATCCACATCGTGTGAGTTTATATGTTCCCTTCGATCCTTGATCCTCGATCCCCGATCCTCGATCCTCGATCGATGCGCTACAACGGCGACTTCCTCTTGCACCGGAGATGTAGATTTTACAGAAAATAAACATGCTCCTCACATTCGATAAAAACCGACTAGTGCAAGTCCTATGTAAAACCTCTCATATGCATATGCAATTATCTAAAAGATGGAAATAGAGAATTTGGTTTTTACATACATAAGCCCCTGTATTATAACAATTATAAACATTCATAGGCGTTGATTTGGAACATATAAACTCACAATTCCTGCAAAAACAACTCGAGCATCCATGCACGCAATATCGCTATAAACTATACACCCTAGTTTATCAAGCATCTAGAATCCCAAACAATTCTTTGAAAAGCATTTTGAAATCCATTAAAAACGTTTTTCATGCATCCATAGTTCAAAAATTAATTATGAACCGCTGTCCATCCAATTTCCAATGGAAAGATGAATCGCAGTTTTTCGGTTTTGTTGATTCTCTTACAAAATAATTGTTTATACTTAAAACGAAATTATTGCAAGTTAGACAAATGTCTAAATCTTAATTCTAATAATTACATGGCATGTTTTAAAACACTTAAAACATTCAGAACGAATTATTATGGAGAATTACATCAACAAACATTTATAGACCAAAAAAACCGGTAAATCGAATTGTTTAAATCCTAGATGGTAAACTAAATTCGTTTACAGCCTTAAATCATGAGAAAATTGAACCCTAAGCTCTGATACCACTGAAGGATTTCATGTTTAATTGTACATATTTATTTTCGAAATTTTTATGCACAATAAGGATCAATTTACAATTTTCTATGATTTATTTGATGCATGCATCAATTTATTTCAATATCTAGTTTCTAAACTTTATTAAAACAAATATGGGCTCCGAAATTTATACCTAGAAGTTCTCTAAAACTTCTTGAAGATTCGGAGACGTTGGGGATGTTCCTCGCTGCGCCGGATGCCTCCGAGTATTCACCAAACTCTAAACAAGATCGGAGAGAGGGAAGCTAGTCTCTCAATCTCCGATATGGTTTAGAATCTAATTACTAACCCCTTTTTAATTCCCTTGAGAAGATGATCTCTTAATAACTAAAACTAAACTTAAGAATTAAGGGATTTTCGTAGAGAATTATGGAGAGAGAATTTTGCATAAGAAAATAATGAATTGATTAAGGAGGTAATGAGATAAACTTGTATTTATAAGTTCTCTCCAAATTACCTATTCCTGTGCAACCTCTTGCCCATGATTTCATGCAAAATTCCATCTAACCATCCATTATTTAATAATAAATAATATTAGCCACGAATTAAATCAATTATGGACCAATTCCATGCATGATCTAATTAATTCTTAAATTAATTCTGCATTAACCGTCTGGACCGGTCGACCGTTTGGAGGTTCGGTCGACCGCTCGAACCAGGTTTCGGTCGACCGTTTAATAACTCGGTCGACCGCTCGTAACAGGAATTATTCCATCGCAATGTTCGGTCGACCGACCGATTACATTCGGTCGACCGTTCGAACAGATGAAAATTCCCTCTTATCGATCGAGACACATCCGGTCGACCGTTTACTGCTAACCGGTCGACCGTTTGAGCACTGTTCTGCAGACTTGTCAAATTTCGGTTTAACCCCTACAAAATTTGACATTTCGGGATTAGTAGTAAATTCACAACTTATGTAATATATTATCCTATGCAATGATCAATCATTACACCCCATAATATTTACATCACATATAAATTTAATTTAGATTCTAATTATGTTATTAATCACAACATAATTTTGACTTTGCTTGTTCACCCCATGTGTCATATTTTCTACATGAAACCCGACACATCTTATGAACTCAAAATCCCCATTTCTTGTTTCCCAGTTTTATGGTGTGACCTATGAGAGGATCTAAACTAAGTTGGCAGTGATATTAAGAGCTTAATATCACAAGCTATAAGCGGTATCTAGCTACACATTATAGCTCCCAATTAGTTAGATGTCTTAATTCCACTTGAACCAAAACCCGATCCATTTAGTGATGGAGTGCACCACTTGTGTCCGGCCCTTGCCTCATGATATTAAGAATACACACAAAGTAGTATTGTGTCATCTTTGTATTAGTATTCATTTCTTGATCTCTTTAAGCTAGTTATAAATATGTGACTTAACTCAAATCACATTGTGCACATTATAACTTTGCTTTATCAAGGGGCCCATTAATATCATCACTCAATTAAGAGGGGCAATGATAATCTTTCGACTAGCTATCTTCTCCAACAAAAGTCATACTTAACCAACTAACGCCTTTACACTACACTTATCGATAGTTTAAGACACTAGTCTAATTAAGCATTCCTTAAGCGATTGGATATAAGTCTCATATCAAAGGACCAAGGACACAGTAAAATATTAATGACACAGAAACACATTTCTATAATATTTTACTTATTAGGTCTATTCAGTATACATAAGTAATATCTTCCTCTTTTGTGTACCCGTGTTGTCACTCACTTGTAGAGCTACAATGATCTATGACCAACACGACAATCTTAACTCGGTAATTAATGTCCCATGTTAATTACCATGATTGCGAATATCTTTTGTTTTATGTAAACCAATATCTTTTAGAGCTCTACGGTTAAGGACCAAGAGCATCTTCCTTAACACTTCTAAAAGACGAATAACATAAACACTGAACAAAATGATTTCTCATTTAATTCATAATAATTGACATTTAAAAGTAAAACTTTTAGAACACATTCCCTTCAGTTGGTTGGTAGAGGGCGACGGAGGTGGAATCGTGAGTGAGGATCGTCGTGGAGGTATTGATCGTCATTTGGACGCGAGGTTCGTCGACGAATCGTATTTTGGGGAGGCACTCTCGTGGAGGCGTCGTCGTGGTTCTTCTAAGGCTTCTTCCAGCCTTCTGGTATGTCAAGCTCGCTCACTTAATTATCGTGAGTATTTGGAAGTCGACGGTAGGCATTTCGGCTCGTCGCGAGTAAATGTGCAGTAGATTTCACTGCCTGATCGGCCGACCGGTTGGTGCAAACGGTCGACCGTTCGTGAAGAGACTGCGGGTCCTGCCTCAAATCGGTCGAACGATGCCCTGCGGCGGTCGACCAATCGTGCGTAGGAGGCAAACCTGGTGAGATTCGGTCGACCGGGTCCCCTTTGCCGGTCGACCGTGTGCACCGTCATGGGTCGGATAGGGCGTTGACCATCTAAACGGTCGACCACCTCTATGACTTCGTCCGACCGTGACCTAAGTGGATGGAGTGGTCGGTTCGACCGAATGTGGTTTCGGTCGACCGGACCTGTGTGATGAGCGTGGGGAACGCTCTAGTGGAATTCGGTCGACCGAGGCGAGCTCGGCGTTCGACCGGATTCGTGGTGCGAGTGAGGGATTATTTCCTGGTGGGATTCGGTCGACCGAGAGTGCTCGGGTGTTCGACCGAATCCGTTGTAGAGTTGTGGGTTTTGTCCCTGGTGACTTTCGGTCGAACGGGGCCCCTTTGCCGTTCGACCGATGGGTCGTTTTGTTCGGTGAACCTGGGAGTTGACCATCTAAACGGTCGACCGATCCCTTGACTTTGGTTCGACCGAACGAGTGCGGTGGGTGGGAATCGGTCGACCGATGGAGTGTCGGTCGATGCGATTGCCCTGTTTTTGCTTGATTCGGTCGACCGGGACTTTTGGTTCGGTCAACCGTTTGTGTCCAGTTTTGCATTATGGAGGTGCTGTCGTTGTGGTCGTCCGTGTGGGGCGAGTGTGGTGCCGATGTTCTTCCGGCAAGTGTGCTAGGGTGCACGAGTGTTGCGGCGGTTCGTTGAAATAGACCTGGAGCCCCGTAACGGTGTGAGAGCTTGGGATTAGCTGAAATAGGCCTGAGGCCCAGCTTATAATTGTGGTGTTGCGGCGGTTGGTTGAAGAAGACCTGGAGCCTCGTAACTGTGTGAGAGTTGCGGTTGGTTGAAAAAGACCTGGAGCCCAGCTAGTCTGTGCGGGGTTGGTTGAAAAAGACCTGGAGCTCCGTAGTGCATTCAGGTTGGCTGAAAAAGGCCTGGAGCCTAAGCAGGGACCGCGTGTAAGGGTTGGTTGAAAAAGACCTGGAGCCCTTGGTTGTGTCGTGGTAGTTGCGGTTGGTTGAAAAAGTCCTGGAGCCCAGCTTGGCGACGAGTGTGTGTTGCGGTGGTTGGTTGAGATTAGACCTGGAGCCCCGTGACCGTGGTGTGTGATGTGGTTGGGTGAAAGAGCCCTGGAGCCCAGCCTTTTATTGAGATGCTTTCTTGTTCAGTAGAATTGCATGCTAGGGTGTCTTTCAGTTCATGTATTGTAGAGTTGGCATACGGGGTTTCCTTCTGGAAACTCAGGCATTGTTGCATGTTTACTTTCAGGCCGTGATCGGCGATAGGGGTGGTGACCGAGGAGAGGAGCACCGCTACCGGATCCAGCTTTCTCTCAGTTGAGGTCGAGTGATTACTGCTTCCATTTGTATAGTCTTTTGATGTAATCATAACTTTTGGAAATACTCTGATGTTCATATATATATATTATATATGTTGGTGCACCTGTGTTTAGTATTTGCGTAATATCCTCTGTTGATTGTGTGTTATAAAATTTTAAATTTTCCGCTGTGTTGAGGATGTTACACTATAATATTTTGTTAAGTGGTACTGTGTAACCACATACTTACTGAATGGAACTTATATGCTTACTTATTGATGGTGATGCTTACTTATATGCTTACTTATATGCTTGCATGTAAAGTTGTATTTGTGTTCAGTTTGAAGAAGTCCTTCTGAGATCAGCATCCTAACGTATTTTTTTAAAATAGTTATTGGTGAAGTTTGTTCTTCTTGAAAAGCATTAATATTTGTTTGAAATAATTGTGCATTGAACAGGAAAAAATTGAATTGGAATTCAGATACTATTCGAATTCGAAAACAAATCTGAAAACCAAATATAATATTTTCGAATTCGAATAGTGTATATTTTTTCGAATACAAATCGAATTTGGGATTTGGTTATGAAAGTCGAATTCGGATACAATATGTATCCGATTCGATAGGTATCTGTTTGCATCCCTAATTATAATCTATTTTAGCACGGATGGAGGATTAAGGGTAAGATGGGAATTTCAATTGACAAGACCGACAGAGAAGCTCCTTTATGGTTGATATCCAAACGGCATCTCCAAACTCTCGATGAGTACCGCTCCTGGGCAGATGACGGTGGAATCCAGGTTCTACCAGAAAATTCAACTTTGGGATTGGGAGTTTACATCCAAACGGGGCCTAAGAAACTACTTTACCATTTCTTTGTCTGTCTTTCCCTCGTATATGTTGTTGTTTATCCTACCTACCTAACTTTGCTTTGATTTAATTCTTCATACAAATCAGATTTTGAATAGCTTTTAGTTTTTTACACATTTGCTACTACTTTCAAGATGCGTAGTTACAGTCATAAGTAGCGGTCCAAACCCAACATCATTTCAGATGATCCTAAGGTTATGACAGTGAAGCCACCACATTACATGCCTCAATCATGACAGCAGATATACAACATTTTTCGAAACGCTATGTTAGAAAATGACTTTCTGCAGAACTTCTATGGTATTTTTTAAAAAAATATTCAAGAAATATTATGGGTTTGTTTTATAAAATATAATCCTACTTGTACTTATTTTCCACCTATTAGGTGCCTCAATTCAAATCTCCAGAACCCTTTTCGAATTCGGGTAGAATGTGTTTATAAAGCGCACCGGAAAAATTAAATAAAGAAAATGAGAAAAAACAATTTAGTATAATGAGATGCTGATATCGATGCAAAAAAATCTTCATTTTAAATGCTAATGTTGCGTCCACGTAGAACTTCAATATTTCAAGCAACAGTATTCATCTCATAGCCGTGGAATTGTGAATCATCAAAAACCAAAAAAAAAACATAACAAAAAACGATGGGTTTTACAATGCCATTGCCGCCGGCCCAGTTTAAAATTTCATGGTTAGATCCAGCGCATTTTGCCATTCAACTTTCTGCCAAACCTTATTGGGTCCGACCCAAGCTGCAATCCACCTTTCTACCTAACTTTTTCAGTTTTTTTGCTTCACTTAAAGATGAATTTGAATTTGAATTAGGTCTATAAAATTTAACCATGAAATTCTGACTTCGTGTATGCAAGTTTTATTTAAGCTTTTCTTTGGTGTAATTTATAGACTCTTGAAGTTGGAATGAGCAAAAATAGGATTTATGTCTCGATTAATTAAGTCGCACCTGAGGATTAGACTATAGAAAAAATATCTCTTGCAATAAAATTCTAAATAATTGGAAGACAAGTGAACAATATATTATTATATTGTAAGAACTAAGAATAGACTCCCCGTTGGACCCATACACAAAATGTCCCAATTAAGAGAGCGATAGTGGACTGGCGGTTACTGTTCATGACGGACATATCTACCCCAGGTGTGTCTTTTTGGTTTCGAGTGGACATATCTACCCCAAATTTTCGTTCCCCCCACCACTCGATGATTCGTATAACTTAGTCACTTGACGATAAAAATGACATGCAGGCCTTTCTCAAAGGAATTTTGAAGCAGTGAAGTCCTGAGCTCAAGATATACAAGTGATTTAATGCAGACATGTTTGGATACTTAGGTACCGTTTGGATAGGATTTTTAACTGGATTTTGGTAAAAATTCGGTAAGAATTCAAATGTGTTTCACAAACAAAAAATTATATTCCAGATTCTGTAAGTATCTATGGATTTTTAACAATGGAATTTGTATAGAATGAAAAAGGTGAATTTTTATAACTTCTGCAAGAATCTAAATTCTAAAGTGACATTTACCATATTATCCTCAGTTGTATTTATCATAATACCTTTATATTTTATTATTTTTATTCGATAAATTTCTAATTAGAAATTATAAATGTCATATGAATTTACGATATTTATTTAATAAACTTGATGAATTTACGATATTTTTTTTAATCAAAACATATTTTAGTATTTTACGATATTTATTTTAGATAAATGTCATATATATTATATTTTTGATAATTTTTAATATTAGAGAAAAAATATTAAAGACATATTCTACCTTAGTAAAAAAAATTATATCATATCTTACGGTAGTAATCTAACAATATAAATTTAAATGTAATGGTACACTAATCATTTAACATTTAGAATCAAGAATAATAATTTATTTTTCCAAACATGTTTAGTTTCTTATAGAAATCAGGATTTCAGTTATTTTAGTAAGAATCAGATACTCAAAAAGAATCGTAACTCATATTTCTGGAAAAGCTCCGAATGGATCATAGATATGGTTGTATGTCAGCACCATTCTTGTTGCAAATGCGAGGTATTTCTACTCAAGAGCATACGTTTGGAGGGTAAGAATGCCAACACCATTCCCTTTGCGTATGCAAGATATATCTACTCAGAGCATACTTTGCGAGGGTCGGAAAGACACACCTGTCATATATCTAACAAGGGAATCAAATATTATTTTCATCGTCAGACTTGTCTGTATCCGTACAAGAGCAGAAAGGCACATGTCGAGATGTGCGTTAGGCGCGACTGGGGCTGCAAATCACGTGTTGGTGGGCTCGCCATCTTTTATGTGAGTGGAGGTCATTACTCGTTTAACAACGTGAAGAGTCTGGAGAAGCGTTCCAACTCTAATTTTCCACTTTGGAAAGTGTCGTGCAATGGAAAAAGGATTTCCACAAGAAGGAAGGTTCATTGTGCAAGTATCATGCTATCAATTACCGAAGTTGGAGCTCTGGATTAAGGTAGTATTTATGATGATCTTTACTCAGAGTTCTCTACAAGTTCCTTTTTTTTACACATAATTTTCGAAAAGACAACAACAACAAACCTTAATCGCAAAGTAGTTAAGACAGACTAGAAATGAAACCTTAATCACGATTATGACACGTGAATCGTCTTCTTCCATGCATTCTTGTCTCATATCAAAAAAATTAAGATGTTCCAATCTTTTTTAAACGCATCCTCCAAAATTAATATTGACTTTCTCATGTCTTCATCACAACCCAATACACTATTAGACACCAACGTATCCATAGGTCATTGTTGTTTATGTATTTTTTTAGATCTTCACATAAATAATATATTTTAATTGAGAACCACAGTACTCAATTAATCTCCCACGTGAAATTATTGGAAAATAGTCTCAAATTGCTAAATACAAAAAGTATGCAACACTATACACTACTGGAAAAATATTGTCGGATATACGGGGGTATATACATCGGATATCAGGCTACCCAGATCCGACGTCTATGTATACGTCGTCTATACAAAGATGTCGGATGCTTAAAAACCGATGTCTATTTCGGGTACATAGACGTCGGTTGTATATTACGAGATGTCGGTCGTTAAGGGATAGACGTCGGTTGTCTCTATCAACCGACGTCTAATCCTTAAGGATAGACGTCGGCCTTTGCTTTCAACCGACGTCTATCCTTTTTTTCAAACAAAAAAACGTCGACTACGCCATAACAACCGACGTTTATTACCAAACCAGGACAAAAAATAATAATAAGCATAGACCTGCATTCAACTTGCACAAGAAAAACATTCATCCTGCACCAAATTCATTCACAAACACAATCATTCAACACACTTGGCATTCATTCACAAATACTTGGCATTCATTCCAAAAATGAGGCTTTTATATTAAAGTATACCATTGTATGTTTGTAATACAAGTGAACTTGTTAAATAAATTACAAAAAAAAATGTTATTGATATTAGAACCTCTTAGACTCGTAGTTCATTAACATGTTTCTAATAAAATAACGAGCTCATCGGTCACGAGTATCATCGAGCTCCTGTTGCGAGTACGGTTCACTACTCTTTGGAAAGACCTATAAAAATAGAAGTAAAAATATTAATATCTATATAATGAAACTATAATTATACAACTTAATAGTGATCTATATTACCTCAGATAGGGCTACGTCTTCATTTTCAAATTGGAGGATTTCCTCCATGTATCTCATCACGTGGTAACCACCTTCCGTATTTACAGTCTGCTTGCGGTACTACAAACAGATAAATTCGTTAAATATGTGTTCCATTGCATAACATAATTAACAAAAATAGAAGAGAGAACTTACTCTCATTACATGCCATGTTACTCCCATTTTTGTAGTTGTTCTCCTGCAACATAACGCTCTGTTTCATTATCCTAAGTAGCAGAAGTTATTGAACATGAATTCAATGATACTAATAAAAAACCACGGTTTATAAATACGTTGATTAAAATGAACCTACAGATTTACAAGTGTCTCTATGGATTCACTTGGTTTATTCGACCCCAACAGATCAAACTAATATGCCAAATTATTCACGGAGCAAACAACGACAAGCATCCAACAAGCATTGTTTATATATAATTAGAAGTTTATTACAAAATAAAATTCCACTTTAAATTAACTAATTTACCGCTCATGAAATGTAGCAGATAACATCTTTTGTCTTCGTTTTTCATGAGATTCCCAAGCTGACCCAAATTATCATCATTCTCGTATATATAGGTAGATGGACTGATAAATCCAAATATTTGATCGTCGGGAGAGACTGACCTTCTGACATCATAAAGATGTCTATAAAAGTAAAAATCACATTTCATTACAATTACGATAAAATTATGCAATACATTTCATCTTATACATAGAAAAACATTTACTTCACTTGCAAGTTGATAATCACAATGCAGAATGAATCCATCGCCAAGAACTACATTACATCCTCTTTAGCGACGTATAAAACCAAATGCAACCCTTTAACCTCATCATCCAAATCCCAGGTAGCTAAGGATTGTGATTCCCTACCTAAAATTAATTGATACACATTTTGCACATACTTGGTAGCAAATTAATGTTGATCGGATTTTGGTTGTTGGAACATTTGCTCTGGGGGCTTGACGCCTTACAGATATATATACAATTGTTAAAAATACAATTATTAACAAAATTCAAATTTACAGTCTTTCAAAATTAAAGCATACCTCATGTGTGTCATGTAGCTCTACCAAATGACTAGGCCACCTTACCAATTCGCCAATAGCATCCCCGATGGTAACAATTGTAGGATCGTGTGGGTTATGGGTCCACTAATCACTATTAATCTAATCACCTACTTGTTTAAGCAATCAAATGCGCAGCGGAATAAACAAACAAATAGAGAAAGAAAGACAATGCAAACCACACAAGAAGACACGTCGGATTTACAGAGGTTCGGCCGCGCCTACGTCCTCTCTTGCAAGCCCCTCTCGAATCTCCGTTCGAGTCCCTCTTGCGTCTTCACTATGCCTCCCCGTTCCGGGCCGAGAGCAACGCCTTTACAATTCTTCAAGCTCGCGAACAACCCTCGCCGAGTTTGGCACCACCTCTCACAACCCGAGAGGATCACTTCGGGCTTTCACCGAAATCTCTACTTCCTTGTCTTGGGCTTTCACCAAGACCCTTGCTCACTTGACAACACAAGTAACCGAATGGGATTCACTCTCTAATTGAGCACAACAATTGCTAGATTGATTGCATGATGAATGATGTGGAAATTAGGCTTTGGATGGCTAATTTGGAGCTTGGAGGTTGTGGAAAATCTCACTATAAGTTTGACACTTTGGAGTTGTGAAATCTTATGGAAAACTAAGTGTGAACCTCTATTTATAAGCTCCTAAAGTTTTCTAGCTGTTTGGACAATATTTGATTGGGTTTTGTGCAAGATACACAAGTCAGAAAATCGGGCTGCAAATCTGTCCAGAAACGGTCAACCGAAAAGGTGCAACGGTCGACCGAACGCTTGGGTTCGATAAGAATACGGTCGACTGAAATATGAATGGATCGACTGAACACTTGAGTCTATTAAGAAAACGATCGACCGAACAGGGTTATCGGTCGACCGAATAAGCGTTTCGGTAGAGGGAAAATTGGATCGGTCGAACGAAATCGTATCGACCGATAGCAGGGAATTTTTGACAAGGTTAAACGGTCGACCGAACTAGGCACATGGTTCGACCGTTTGGTTAAGTATATGGAGGTGTATATAGTTTTAATACGAATACGACCGTTGGGCATATACGACAAGAAAAACGGTCATATGAAAATCCGGAATCGGTCGACCGAAAAGGTAGAACAGGTCGACCGGTAGAGTTCAGTAAAATCACTGTGGAGAGTCTGTTATAAACCGGTCGAACTGAGAACTGGTTCGGTCGACCGGTTCACACAGGAAATCTGGGTTTAAGTTTATAAGTGATTTCCGACTAAGGTTTGGGTGATCTAATGAAGTCCAAATAATGTGAAATTTCGTGTGTGACTTCTCTAAGGAACCTAGTGTGTATGTGATATGTTTTTAACTCTTGTATGCTCAATTTACACATGTTCCTAAGACTCAAAATAAATCAAGATTACATGTCTTCGATTTAGCTTTAATTACATGTCTTGACTTCATTTCCATCTTTCTTGAGTCTTGATCACCTGTAGAGGTTAGCACAATACAATATATATGCAATGCATAGTGTGTGCTACTCTAATTAAGATTCGGTTGATTAAATCATCAAAACATAAGATTAAGGCCAAAAAGCCAACAACAATCTCTTCTTCCAGAATTGGCACCAGAGCACCAGCATTTAAGCACATCCCCACTGCAACCTTCACTTCTCCCTCTTCCACCTCTGTGAAGTGGTGTTTGGAGATGTTATAAACTTTACCGTATCCCACCAATTTTTGATCAGGGTCTTCAACAAAAAGAGCACATGAAGACCCATCCTCAAACTTTCCAAATGAGGGACCGCCTACGAAGGCCAATTCTAGAGAACGAGCCACGAAATCATATTGTCAATTAGGGTTGAACTCTGGCTGCACTAGAGGAGTGGTCACATGGGAAGAAGCGGTCCTATAGTGGGTAGGAAAAGTAGGCAAATCGCGATCCATTCTCTCCAAAACAAATTGCAACGTATTTTTCAAATATACAATATTTTGCTAGTATTTGGTATGACATGTCAACAAAGTAGATTGTTGAGTCTTTCCATAATATTGTCGTAGTCTAACCCTACTCGTACATGACCGAGATGTTCGTCATTTCTCAAGGCTTCGCGTAGAATGTCATTCTGGCCATCAGAAGCAAATTCACCTTGGGATTCTCTCAACTTCAAAGAGTCCTAAAGTTAGGTAGACGTCTGAGGGCCATAGACGTCGAATACTAATACATTTTCCTACGCCCGACGTCTATAGTAAACAATAGACGTCGGCCATGAATACATCCGACACTATACCTATAGACGTCGTTTGTTAATATATTTGACGTCTATGAGACAACGAGTATGCAATGTTCTGCAATAGTGATAAGAAAGTTAGATTCACCATTCAGTACCTTAGCTTAGAATTTGAAAAGATAATAGACATGCAAAAAAATCACAAACACAACACAAAATTAGTGTTGGGAATAACCACACGACACAGATGGAGTTTCTTTAATTTACCCTTTATGATTGCTGACCATTTTGACTTTTTGAGTATACAAACAACCAAAATGATTCAACTAAAAAACTACATTTAGTCCTATTGCTCCCAATTGTACAATAACAAGGTAGGTGTAATATCAAATGAGTGAAAACCCTAACATAATGTTGTATGGTTGTGGACATTAATATACAAATCTAACATTTAATGTTGATTGAAAACAGGTAAGTATGTCAAAGCACTAGGGGAAACATTATATATTACGAAGGTCAAATTAACTCCAAAACCACTAACATCATCACATAACATAGGGTGCGTGATACGAGAAATTTAACAACCTTATGGTTCCAAAAAACTTTCAATAGACAGTAGAAAAGTGATTCATACGATTAGTTTATATCTTATTTAATTGAAACTGGAGTGAGATTGTAGTTATTTTTTTCCTACTCTTCACAGATGATAGTCAATTTTCCATTCAATGTGTTTATATAACTAAAGTGAGATTCGTACGGTGTTCTTTTCTTTTCAATAGTAGACTTGAGTCTAGCATTATTTGGGCGGCCTTTGGTCTACACCTAATTAGGACTTGTAACTTTGAGTAAATAGAATGTGTTAAATCATGGTTCGTGGGGGTAACACGAATTTAAAGAAATAGGTAAGTTGAATTCGATACTATGGTAACTTGGTTTAAATAGGAAAAATTAATGACGGTTCGTAGAGGTAACCTCATTTGAAAGAAGGGGTAACTGAATGCAATAGTAGGGTAACACAGATTAAATAGAAGAAATTAACTTGAGATCCAAATGGTAGAATGGATGGTATGTTGGGGTAAAATCTAGCTCCGCCGAGGGTAATTTGTTTTTGTAGGACGAGTAATTTGGAGTAAATAGAATGGATTTAATGTTGGTTTATGGGGATAACCCTGGATGATAGGTGGGGTAAGTTGAATAAAATAGCAAGGTAATTTCGAATAAATGAAAGGATATAGTTCGTGGGGGTAACCTTAATTGATAGACGGGGTAAGTGGAATTCAATCGCAGGGTAACTCTAATTCATATCCAATTGCAAGGGGATAGGTTGGGGGTAAACCTAGTTGCACTAGGAGATAATTTGATTAAATAGGACTGGTAACTAGGAGTTAATAGAATGTATTAAATGGTGGTTGTGGGGTAACCCTAATTTATAGACGAGATAAATTGAATTAAATAGCATGGTAAATCTAGTTGAATGTAACAAGGTACGTAATCCTAATTGGTGACGGGGTAACTTGAATTCAGTAGCAGGGGTAAGTTAAATGCAATAACATGATAGCCTAAATTAAAAGACGGGGTAAGTTGAATTCAATAGCATGGTAACCCTAATTGATAAATTTAATTGGTAGGATATATGTGGGGGTAAATTTTGTTTCTAGAGTGGGTAATTTGATTCAGTAGGACGGTTACATTGGGTTTAATTGCTTTATCATAGCAATAGTATGGTACATGAAATTAAATAGAAAGAATTAAAATGTTTATGATTACATGTACGTCGAATCCAACCTCCCTCTGGTTCTCGATCCTCCTCGACACAATCATTATGCTTTACGGTTTAGGGTTTATGAAATTACGTCTGACTTAGATTCAAGTAACTCAACTTTAAATACCTTAGACCTTACATCACATCCAATGATCGTTCGTGAGATGGAACAACTCCTCTCCAAAGAAAGCACAAAAAATTACATTGTTTCTTGTTGCCTACCAAATGCATCCATTAGCAAGGGGAGATCTTTCTTGGGCAATTCACTTAGAATTTTGTTTACATATTTTCTCCAACGGTTTACATAAACTGAGGAGCATATGTTGACCATGTTATTCAATAGCAGGGTAAATCTAGTGGATTCTAGTTTGGTAAATCTAGTCGGGTAATCCTAATTGATTGGTGGGGGAAGTTGAATTCAATACAAAGGCAGCCCTAAATACTAGACGTGGTAAGTTGAATTCAATAGCATGGTAATACTAAATAATAGATGAGGTAAGTTGAATTCAACAACATGGTAACCCTAATTGATAGGTCCAAATGGTACAAGAGATGATAGATTAGGGTAAATCTAGTTTCAAGAATGGTTAATTTTATTCAATATGAGGGGTACCTTGGATTTATTTACTTAAACTGTAGACTTTAGTCTAGCACTACCTAGACGACCTTTGTTCTTCACCAAATTATTATCCAATACCTTCAACGGTGCCCTTGTTGTTTAGTTAGACATGTGGGTTGTCTTGAAGTATTATGTCAGGGGAGGAAGAGTTGCACCTTTAGTTTTACTTTTGTAGATGTTATGGTTTTGTTGTATGCGTCCGACTTATATTCAAGTAAGCTCACATCCCATGATCGCTCTTGAGATTAAAACAACTCCTCTCCAAACAAAGCACAAAACTAAAATAGAAAACATATGTCGACCCTAAAAAGTTAAATTCAATCCTATTGGTAAATGATGGTAGGATGGGGTAAATCTAGTAGTGATGTGGGTAATTTAATTTAATCAGATGGGTAACTTGGAATGTAAAATGTATACTTGGTTCGTGGGGTAATGTTAATTGATGGACGAGGTAAGTGAATTCAATAGCATGGTAAATTGGATTAAATAGGAACATAAGATTAATTAAATTATGGTTTGTGGGTGTAATAATTTATAGAGGGGGTAAGTTTGTCGATTTACATAAAATGAGAAACATATATCCAATTGGTAGAATAGATGGTTTGTTGGGGTAACTCTAATTGATAGACGGGATAAGCTATATCAAATAGCAGGGTAAATCTAGTTGAATCTAGCTGGAAAATCTAGCAGGCTAACCCCAATTGATAGATGTGTAAGTTGAATTTAATAGCATGGTAATCTCTAAATTTGACAGGGGATGTTTACCTCCTTCATTTTGTGGGTATATCTTATTATTCGGGAGGTTGATGGTGATGGGGTAAGTTCCAAACAATGTTGGGCTCTTTCAAAGGAGTCAGTGAGTGACTTGAAACATACAACTTATTCATCTAGACAAAAGAACATTTGTAGTCAACTTTAATAGGAACTGAAAAACACAAGAACCATACAATATTTCATGCCACATTATCCACACATAAAACCATATTATCCGCAAACATTAAACAACATTATCCACATTAGATGTAGATTCAGATAACCACATTGAATGCAATGACCCAAACTTGAAGGAGGTTATTAAATTAAATTAGAAGAAAATCACAATGACAATAAAAAATGAATTTAATTAACAAAATTTATACAACACGTAAAAGTTAATAGATAACGTAAAATGATAGAATAAAATATAAATAAATCATGAAAATATGTCTATTGGATTTTCCTCCCGAAACTGCTAGAAAGAGGAGGAACGTCTAGGTATATTTGTTGGTATACTTGTTTTTCAGGAGGTGGATGGTGATGGGGTAAGTTCCAAACAATGTTGGGTTCTTTTGAAGGAACTAGTGGGTGACTTGAAACAAACAACTTATTCATCTGTGTTGGACTTATTTAGCAAAAAGGAGGGTCTGCATCCAAAGGGTTCTGAGCTAGCTGAGGTGTGAAGTCATCATCCTTAAACTCGTCCACACTTAAAATTGTAGTCAACTTCAATATGACTTGAAAAACACAAGAACTATACAAAATACTTCATACCACATTACCCACAAAAGTAAAAAAACAAAGAAATGTAGAAGCATTTAATGGAATCGAGTAGCAATAACAAAGAAGAAAAGAATGTCATAGTTACACCATATGAAGTGAGGAGAAAACCAAAAAGGACCACTCGTGAAGCCAAAAAAGGTGATGAAAATAAGCTTACATGCTTTGGATGTCATGGTGAGGAGAGGGGAGGTTGGAGGAGAGGTTGGAACTTGGAAGAAGGTTTTGGAGATAACAATGAAATTTGAAATTCAAAAAATAAGATTTGAGTGATTCAAAAGTATGACTCTGAGGTTCATTAATTGTTGGTTGAGATTAATCAATAGTTGGAGACATGTTCATTAACGAGTGAAGAGATATTTTTTGGGGAGAGAGATTGGTGGTACAAGATACAATATGTTGTGAGGGGGAGAGTTTAGTGGGTGATATTTGATGGAGATGATAACATGAGTCAGCCAAGGATGTTTAGTTGGCTTGCCACGTCATATCTACGTGAGGTATGGGTAGGAAACAGTGTAAATTACCACTTTTCCAAGATTTTTATAGGATTCATGCTACACTTCAAAATGGTATATTTCTTAGTTAATATTTTAAGATAGAAAGTTAACATGCATTTTAATAATTATAATTACAAGTATAGTTGCACATCAGTATTGGTTTTCGTATCCGTAGGCAATCCACGTCCACATCCGCAGATTAAATAGGGTGTATATATGGAAACAAACAGTACTCCCCTCCGTATCCAATCCCACTTCTTATTACTATAAAAACACTATGAATTGATCAATTTGAAAGGTTTAGATTTGTATAAGATTAGGATAGATTTAGAAGACAAGACCCAAGTGTGTTAGTAAAATAGTACCTTAATAATAAGTGCAATCAAAGTAACTAACTGAGCTAACTTAATTGGTAAGTCTTAATATTGTATTAGCTTCGGTGACGAAAATACTGCGCCTGAGTGACGAAAATCTCCGGACAGTAACGCTCAAGGGCGTTAAACTTCCCAATGTACTCCTCCAGTGTCATGCTCCCCTGCTCCAGGGTCAGGAACTCCACCCGCTTCCCGTCTCGCACATGCTCCGGAAAGTACTGCTCGTTGAACTCCTCAACGAACTCCTCCCATAACACATCCTCTCGACCGGTGAACACAACTGCTGAAGTCGACCTCCACCAGTTCGCTGCAGCTCCTCTCAGCACATAGGTGGCCAGGTCCACCTTCTTCTCCGGAGTACAGTCGATAGCCCTGAAGATCGTCTGCATAGTGAGGATCCACTCCTCAGCTGCCTCTGCATCCATCTGCCCAGCAAACGTCGGAGGGTGCTGCCTCATGAACCGGTCGTGCATCGCACCGGCCCATGCCTGCGCACTCTGCGCTGCCTGGCGCTCTAACATCCCGCTCAACCGCTCCACGGTGTCGAACAGGACTCTGCGCTCTGCCTCCCGGGCCTCCTCTCTCTCGGTCTCGCTCGAACTGCGAGTCTCAACCGCAGGCACAACCCGTCTCGGAGGCATCACTCTACAGAACAAAAAGACTCACATCAGAATGATCATGAATGCATGCAATGGACCTCTAGACTCTAATCCTAACTCGATGGTGGTTTCTTTGGAAAATACGCCGGGATCAAGGCTCTGATACCAAGTTGTAACGTCCCGAAACAGCGGAAGAATTTTTTTCAAATTTAAAACATAAACATACGACCGTCAACGGTCAACAAGGGCACGCTACTGGAAAAGTCAACAGAATATATATATAAAATATCTCCACGTGGAAGTCATAATACAGAGTGTCAAAAGAGTGATTACATGTCTAATACATAACTACAGTAATCACTACCTCTACAAAAAGATGAAGCGACAAGACCCGATCCCGGAGGCACTCCCCTCGGTCACCACCAACCTAAGACCGTCTGCTCCCTGAAAATGAAACATAAAATCTGCCTGAGTTCCCCAAAGAAACCCCGTATGCCAACATCTCCTATATATACAGAAAAGCAGATGAAAATGCCAAGAATGCTCATGCAATGCAATCCTCCTCGGGCCCAATGAATGCCCCAACCGCCACGGACCATCTCCCAGCCGCACACAGGGGCATGGAAAACATCCCCTACCCTGCCAATCCAGGCCAACAAGAGTGGGGGTCGCCGCACTCATCTCCCAGCCGCACACAGGGGCAAAGGGAGGCATCCCCCTGCCAATCCAGGCCAACAAGAGGAGGTCTCGGCTTTCCTCCACAGGGAAAGTGCATCCCCTTCCCCCACCAGGGAAGAAGGCATCTACCACCCACACAGGCATGGCAGGCATCCCTCTATGCCGCACCGGCATCCACAAGGGGTCCAACAGAAATACGCTCTCGTCGTAGGTGAAATCCGTAGCTCCGAGGTCCGGTGATCGACCGTGGGCTCGGCAGCCGGTAGTCGCCTCTGCTCGACGTCACGTATGTGGATAAATCCACCAAGGAAAGATAATTCGACCCACCAGTGGAACAAGGTCAAATCTAGCGGTCGACCGTTTGGAAGGTCTACGCTATACGTTTTATATACATATATATCATGTCGGTCAAACCAGGGTCCGTTCAACCGATAAGGAAAACTGCCTGAATCCTGCCTACAACATTCGGTCGACCAAAACCTCACTTCCGGTCGACCGATCTACAGGCACTTCACTGCAGAAAACTGCACGTGGTCGGTCGACCGGATCACAACGAGCGGTCGACCGTTTAGATGGTCAACGCTCTTGACCGACTTTGTGCAGTTCGGTCGACCGAGACACACACTCGGTCGGCCGAAGGTCTGTCTACCCTATCTACTGGGATCGGTCGACCGAACAACCACCGGTCGACCGGACTAATATAACCCTTATAAAATATTCCCGCTAAAATTTGGCATAAACGGTCGACCGTCACACAGACGTCGTTCGACCATTTTCGGGCAGCAAGTTATTTTTATAAAATATCGGTCGACCGAACCTCACACGGTCGGCCGAAACACTACAATATCGCACTGAACAGGCATCATTTAGACGATGTTCGGTCGACCGAGACACACAACGGTCGACCGAACCAGTCGTCTTCAACCTTGGTTCAGTGGGGTTTTCGCCGGGGAAACGGCACCAACGCCGCCCCCTACACTCCCACACCTCTTGGGGAGTTACTATGAAGACTTGGCATACCTTTCACCGTGAAGAAGACGTGTGTGGCGAGCTCCTCCTCCTCCGGCGTCGCTTCTAGCTTCTTCTTCTCGAGCTCCCTCCTACGGCGCCTCTTCTCCGCGTCGCCGGTGCTCAAGCCCTCCTCCTGGTCCGCCGGAAGCAAGGGAAGGGTGAGGTTTGAGTGGAAACGAAATGGAGAAGAGAAAAAGGGGAGAAAGGGTTGAGTTTTGGTTTATATAAACAAACCCTACACCTAACCCATACTCCCACCATACCTCCTTCCATACACACCTCACTCCACCCATACCACCCCATACCTTCTCTCTCTCACCTCCACGACTTTACAATCCACCCTCCTTAAAAGGATTTCGCCCCGAAATCAGAAAGGTAACTTACCAAACAGCTCTGGATACTGCTTCCGAACTTCCTCCTCGATCTCCCAGGTGGCCTCGCGCTCACTGTGATGCTGCCATCTGACCTTAACCATCGGAATGGTCCTCCTCCTGAGCTGATGGTCCATCCGATCGATGATCTCAACTGGCCTCTCCTCAAGTGACAAGTCCTGCCGGATCTCAGGCACTGCAATCTCTATCACATGTGTCGGGTCTGCAACGTACTTCCTCAACATAGAAACATGGAAGACGTTGTGAAGGCCAGAGAACTGTGGTGGCAAAGCAACTCTGTAGGCGACCTCCCCGACACGGTCCAAGATCTCAAAAGGTCCGACATACCTCGGGCTGAGCTTCCCCTTCTTCCCGAACCTCATCACTCCCCGAGCTGGTGAAATCTTCAGGAAGACGTGATCTCCAATCTCGAAGCTCAAAGTCCGTCTGCGTCGGTCAGCATAACTCTTCTGTCTGCTCTGTGCTGTAGCCAACCTCCTCCTGATCGGTCAACCTTCTCTGCGTACATCTGCACAAGCTCCGGGCCCACCAGCTGCCTCTCACCTACGTCACTCCAGCATACCGGCGATCTGCACGGCCTCCCGTACAACGCCTCATACGGTGCCATCCCAATACTAGCATGGTAGCTGTTGTTGTAGGCGAACTCGATCAGAGGTAGATGCTCATCCCAGTGTCCAGCCCAGTCCAGCGTGCAAGCCCTCAGCATATCCTCCAAAGTCTGGATAGTCCTCTCTGACTGACCGTCTGTCTGCGGGTGAAAAGTTGTACTGAACTTCAGACGTGTCCCTAGTGCCTGCTGCAGACTCCCCCAAAATCTGGATGTGAACCTCGGATCTCTGTCAGAGATGATGCTCACTGGTACTCCGTGCAACCTGACGATCTCCTCTACATATAGCTTCGCCAGACTCTCCAAAGGCAAGGTGGTCCTGATGGCCAGAAAGTGCGCCGACTTGGTCAGTCTATCGACTATCACCCAAATCGCGTCATGGAACCGCCTCGTCTTCGGTAGCCCCGTGACAAAATTCATCGTCACGTGCTCCCACTTCCACTCCGGAAGCTCGATACTCTGCATAGGCCCAGCTGGCCTCTGGTGCTCGATCTTCACCTGCTGACAGACCAACACCGACTCACGAACTCTGCAATGTCCTTCTTCATGCCTCTCCACCAGAAGTTCCGCTGCAGGTCCTTATACATCTTCGTGCTCCCTGGATGCATGGTGTACTTCGCTCTGTGTGCCTCCTCCATGATGTCATCTCTCATCCCATCAACCCTCGGCACCCAGATCCGCCCTCTGAATCTCAGACCTCCATCGACCCCAACACTGAAATCGGACCCCTCTCTGGCAGTCAACTCCAGCAAACTGGTCAGCTCATCATCCTCATGCTGCGCCTGTACTACCTGTGAAACGGTCTGTGGCTCTACCCGCAACCCAGCTAACACCGCTCCCTCAGAGTCTCTAGTGAACGGCCTCCACTCTGCCAATGACTCAAGCAGTCTCCACTTCTGAAGGCACATGCCAGCAACTGATAGCTCCACTCTCCTACTCAAGGCATCTGCAACTGAATTCGCCTTCCCCGGGTGGTAGGAGATGGTGAAATCGTAGTCCTTAATGAACTCCAACCAACAACGCTGTCTCATATTCAACTCCTTCTGGGAGAAGAGGTACTTCAGACTCTGGTGGTCGGTGAATACCTCGAACTGCTCTCCATATAGGTAGTGTCTCCAGGTCTTCAGTGCGTGCACAACGGTTGCCAACTCCAAGTCATGCGTCGGGTAATTCTTCTCATGGGTCTTCAACTGCCTCGACGCGTATGCAATCACCCTCCCGTGCTGCATCAACACGCAACCCAAACCAATGCCTGACGCGTCGCTGTAGACTACAAAACCTCCTGTGCCGCTCGGCAGCGTCAAAACTGGGGCTGTCGTCAATCGTCTCTTCAGCTCCTGGAAGCTGTCCTCGCACTTCTGGGACCAAACAAAAGTGACTCCCTTCTGCGTCAGGGCAGTCAGAGGTGCAGCTAACCTCGAGAAGTCTTTGATGAAGCGACGGTAATAACCCGCCAGTCCAACAAAGCTCCTGATCTCCGTCACGCTCGTAGGGGCTCTCCACTCAGTCACTGCCTCTACCTTCGCCGGATCCACCGAAATCCCCTCCGCAGAAACGATGTGACCCAGAAATGCGACTCTGTCCAACCAGAATTCGCACTTCGAAAACTTAGCATACAACCTCTGGTCTCTCAAAATGCTAAGTACAATCCGCAGGTGCTCTCTGTGCTGCTCCACATCGGGTGAGTAAATCAGGATATCATCCACAAAGACCACGACACAACTATCCAAGTACTGCCTGAACGTCCGGTTCATCAGATCCATGAAAGCTGCCGGAGCGTTCGTCAACCCAAAAGGCATCACCAAAAACTCATAGTGCCCATATCTGGTCCTGAATGCTGTCTTCTGGACATCCTCCTCTCGGATCCTCAGCTGATGGTATCCTGAGCGTAGGTCGATCTTAGAGAAGACCTTCGCTGACTGCAACTGATCGAACAGGTCCTCAATCCTAGGTAGGGGATACATATTCTTGATGGTGACCTTGTTCAGCATCCTATAGTCAATGCACATCCGCAAAGACCCGTCCTTCTTCTTCACAAACAGCACTGGCGCGCCCCAAGGTGAGACACTCGGTCTGATGAATCCAGCCTCCATCAGCTCCTGTAGCTGCTTCTTCAACTCTGCCAACTCCGCGGGCGCCATCCTGTACGAGGCCTTCGACTGCGGTGAGGTGTCTGCTGCCAGCTCAATGCAAAACTCCATCTCTCGCGGAGGTGGCAATCCTGGAATATCATCTGGAAACACCTCTGTAAACTCCCGTACCACATCTATCTCGTCCAATCTCGGAGACTCAGCCTCTGGAACAACCAGCGTCGCCAGAAACGCTCTGCAACCCTGCTGCATCAACTTCTGAGCCCTCAAAGCTGACACCACAATGCGGCCTCCTCTGTTCCTGACTCCTCTAATCATGATATCAGGCAACCCCATCCTCGGAATCAAAACCTTCCTCTCACGGCAAAGGACACGCACGTCATGCCGGGACAGCCAGTCCATCCCCAGAATAACGTCGAAGTCCTCCATCGGTAGCAAGACCAGATCTGCCGGAAAATCTTGGTCTCCCGAAACAACCGTGGCGCCGGGGATGAAGCTCCCCACAGTGCCCACCAGACCCAGGGGTGTGCTGACCTCCAAAGTGGCAGTCAACATCGCAAGGGTACAGCCCAACACTCCCGCAAATCGCTCCGAGATGAACGAGTGTGTCACGCCACAATCAAAAAGCACTCTAGCCTCTAAACCTGCCACAAGAAGTGTACCTTCCACGACGGTGTTGGCGTCCCTCGCCTCCTCTGCCTGGATAGTGAAGACTCGTCCAGTGCGCTGACCCTGCTGCGGTGCTGCAGGTCTCCTAGCTCCGCCGCCACTGACACTCGGAAGTCCCGGAGGTCTGCTCGGTCCAGCGCCCTTGCTAGGGCAGTTCCTGACGAAGTGGCCCTGCTGACCACAACCATGACAAGTAATCAACCCCAAGCAGCGCCCAGTGTGCACCCTGCCACAGCTCCTGCACGCCTCTGGCTGCGGCACCCCTGCTGCCTCGATCCGGGGCCTCTTGCCCGACTTCCCCGAACTCTGCCCTCCTGGCCTCCCTGAGGATCTCCCTACCGACCTCCTATCATCCTCATAATTCTCCCGGTAGTCCCTCTCCATGATAGTGGCACTCCTCACTGCATCCGCCAAGGTGCGCGGCATGCTCGACAACACTCGGGTCCTCAGATGCTTCCGGAGTCCCCCGACAAACTTCATCGACCTCTGCGCCTGAGTGACGAAAATCTCCGGACAGTAACGCTCAAGGGCGTTAAACTTCCCAATGTACTCCTCCAGTGTCATGCTCCCCTGCTCCAGGGTCAGGAACTCCACCCGCTTCCCGTCTCGCACATGCTCCGGAAAGTACTGCTCGTTGAACTCCTCAACGAACTCCTCCCATAACACATCCTCTCGACCGGTGAACACAACTGCTGAAGTCGACCTCCACTAGTTCGCTGCAGCTCCTCTCAGCACATAGGTGGCCAGGTCCACCTTCTTCTCCGGAGTACAGTCGATAGCCCTGAAGATCGTCTGCATAGTGAGGATCCACTCCTCAGCTGCCTCTGCATCCATCTGCCCAGCAAACGTTGGAGGGTGCTGCCTCATGAACCGGTCGTGCATCGCACCGGCCCCTGCCTGCGCACTCTGCGCTGCCTGGCGCTCTAACATCCCGCTCAACCGCTCCACGGTGTCGAACATGACTCTGCGCTCTGCCTCCCGGGCCTCCTCTCTCTCGGTCTCGCTCGAACTGCGAGTCTCAACCGCAGGCACAACCCGTTTCGGAGGCATCACTCTACAGAACAAAAAGACTCACATCAGAATGATCATGAATGCATGCAATGGACCTCTAGACTCTAATCCTAACTCGATGGTGGTTTCTTTGGAAAATACGCCGGGATCAAGGCTCTGATACCAAGTTGTAACGTCCCGAAACAACGGAAGAATTTTTTTCAAATTTAAAACATAAACATACGACCGTCAACGGTCAACAAGGGCACGCTACTGGAAAAGTCAACAGAATATATATATAAAATATCTCCACGTGGAAGTCATAATACAGAGTGTCAAAAGAGTGATTACATGTCTAATACATAACTACAGTAATCACTACCTCTACAAAAAGATGAAGCGACAAGACCCGATCCCGAAGGCACTCCCCTCGGTAACCACCAACCTAAGACCGTCTGCTCCCTGAAAATGAAACATAAAATCTGCCTGAGTTCCCCAAAGAAACCCCGTATGCCAACATCTCCTATATATACAGAAAAGCAGATGAAAATGCCAAGAATGCTCATGCAATGCAATCCTCCTCGGGCCCAATGAATGCCCCAACCGCCACGGACCATCTCCCAGCCGCACACAGGGGCATGGAAAACATCCCCTACCCTGCCAATCCAGGCCAACAAGAGTGGGGGTCGCCGCACTCATCTCCCAACCGCACACAGGGGCAAAGGGAGGCATCCCCCTGCCAATCCAGGCCAACAAGAGGAGGTCTCGGCTTTCCTCCACAGGGAAAGTGCATCCCCTTCCCCCACCAGGGAAGAAGGCATCTACCACCCACACAGGCATGACAGGCATCCCTCTCTGCCGCACCGGCATCCACAAGGGGTCCACCAAGGAAAGATAATTCGACCCACCAGTCGAACAAGGTCAAATCTAGCGGTCGACCGTTTGGAAGGTCTACGCTATACGTTTTATATACATATATATCCTGTCGGTCAAACCAGGGTCCGTTCAACCGATAAGGAAAACTGCCTGAATCCTGCCTACAGCATTCGGTCGACCAAAACCTCACTTCCGGTCGACCGATCTTCAGGCACTTCACTGCAGAAAACTGCACGTGGTCGGTCGACCGGATCACAACGAGCGGTCGACCGTTTAGATGGTCAACGCTCTTGACCGACTTTGTGCAGTTCGGTCGACCGAGACACACACTCGGTCGGCCGAAGGTCTGTCTACCCTATCTACTGGGATCGGTCGACCGAACAACCACCGGTCGACCGGACTAATATAACCCTTATAAAATATTCCCGCTAAAATTTGGCATAAACGGTCGACCGTCACACAGACGTCGTTCGACCGTTTTCGGGCAGCAAGTTATTTTTATAAAATATCGGTCGACCGAACCTCACACGGTCGACCGAAACACTACAATATCGCACTGAACAGGCATCATTTAGACGTTGTTCGGTCGACCGAGACACACAACGGTCGACCGAACCAGTCGTCTTCAACCTTGGTTCAGTGGGGTTTTCGCCGGGGAAACGGCACCAACGCCGCCCCCTACACTCTCACACCTCTTGGGGAGTTACTATGAAGACTTGGCATACCTTTCACCGTGAAGAAGACGTGTGCGGCGAGCTCCTCCTCCTCCGGCGTCGCTTCTAGCTTCTTCTTCTCGAGCTCCCTCCTACGGCGCCTCTTCTCCGCGTCGCCGGTGCTCAAGCCCTCCTCCTGGTCCGCCGGAAGCAAGGGAAGGGTGAGGTTTGAGTGGAAACGAAATGGAGAAGAGAAAAAGGGGAGAAAGGGTTGAGTTTTGGTTTATATAAACAAACCCTACACCTAACCCATACTCCCACCATACCTCCTTCCATACACACCCATACCACCCCATACCTTCTCTCTCTCACCTCCACGACTTTACAGAAATGGTGGATTCTAGTCATGGTTGGTGCAAAAAGTGCATTTGATGAAAACAAAAGCACAAATTCAAAATACATAAGATGCACTAATTAACCAAGAATTCAGCACAAATTGCTTTTGTATATACAAAAACAACAGTTAATTTACACACTCACAACACAACTATCGTAAAATCCTCCCAATAATGAATCCAACATATTACACACAACACAACACAACACAACACAACAACAACAACACTAACCAGAGAATTAACATCATCACAACAAATAAATTGCACACAACAACTTAACTTGAAACTTAGTTCTACCTCCAAACCAGATATGATTTTGAAGAGTTTAGGCCCCCAGCCAGCTAAATAACTTCTTTGGGGTGATTCCGGTTGCGCAGTACTTGGCTGCCATCTCCTCGGCCTTCAGTATCTCCTCGCAGCGCTTCGCCTCCACCTGTGCTTTCTTCTCTTCTGTTTGTTTGTGGACCATTGCAATCTTGTTCTTCATTTTCTCTGCACACTCTGCCTTCTTCTTTTCTAACTCTTCCTGAAACCAAAAACATGTTCAGATTGGTTTTTTATGTGATTTTGGGATGCACATGTAAGAATGCAGAAGGTGGTTACCTCCATTTTCTTCAGTTCTGCTTCTAGCGATGCCTTCTTTGTATTCTCCAATGAGGTCAGGCTGGCCAACTTCTTAATAGCCCTGTGGTTTAAAAAAAATGATTACTATTTTTGCAACTTATATGTGTTCTAAATTAAAATTTAGTACTTTTCTTCACTAATGTTTTCGTAATTACCCATTAGACCCACTCCTCGTAACATTATAAGGACAAAGAAAAATATAAACATACAGGGACTCGTCAAACCCACAACAATCAGTCAATTGTACTTTAATAAGCCACATACACGACTATGTGAGAAAGTTGAGAATAATTGCATTTTCCAAACACTTTTTTTTCTGATAACCTTATCGCTCAAAAGGCTTGAGGTCTTTCTAATAAGACATATAAGAGCCAAAAGATTTAGTTAAGGAGCACAAATAAAGATATATTCATGCTTACTTGCTATCTGCTTTGGTCTTTTCATTTTCCTCCCAAGCCTTCACAAGAGATACCCTCTTCTCTGTTTGGAGCTTGGTGAGAACAGCATCTGCCAACCAAAATTACAGAAGGGAAAACCAAAATTATTAACAAAGTATCAAAAGGTTATAAAGATTTTGGTCATTGTTTTGATAATATGTACCTCTTTCAGCTGATGCATCAGGGACTTTCTCTACCTCTGGGGCCTCTGTTTCTGTAGAAAATAATAATAATAATAATAAGTGATAATCATGCAATAGTAAAATTTGTAGAGAAATCTTAAACAAAAAAATTATTTGGATGGAGTTTTCTATACATTTATTTCAAAAAAAATTCAAGGAAGGTGAGGTTCCCCTTTTATGTTTCTACTCATGGTGAAATATATCTAACAAAGAATTAACTATTTAGAAACAGCTCCAGGCCAAGTGAAGTAAATCATCATTAAGTACAACAATATAGGTCCTGACTGTTTGATAGAACCAGATCAGCCTAATCTGGACTTCTGTATAGATTGTAAATTATTAAAGTACTTTGTTTCAAATAAAACATAATATTTAAAGAGTTATGAAAAGCTAAATGGAGTTATATACTTCCAAACAATTATGTGGATCCTGTCGAACATATCCACAAAATCATGAAAGGAATCCTATGTTTCCCATAAAGCACAAAGAAGAATGAGATGTAGACAAGACAAAGCAGCAGTCAGCTAATCTGAGACAACTGAAATTCCCACTAATTTGTTTATTATCCAAAAAAAAGACAAAAGCAAGAATGTTTTTTATGTCAAGAGTAAATAATTTGTGGAAATTATTTTCTTGAGATTTCTCCGGTACTTCCTTGTAGGAAGGCTTAGATCCATCAGAACTCATAAATTCGTAGCAGACATTTTTCAAGTTGGAAAAAACAAAATAGTTGAAAAATACACATGAAAAATACGAAAAAAAACTACAAGGTTAGAGCAAAATTTCTTGACAAGAGGAATATTCTCCTCCAAATTTCTTCTCATGCAGAGAAAACTGAAAATCTTAAGAAAAAGAAACATAAGACATATCTTTACTTTCTATAATATAAAACTAAACAATTTAAGTTTAAAATTCCTCCAACCCATCTAAGCATCAGCATCACCCAACCATTAAAACAGTAAAACCAACAAAAAAGAAAAAAAACCAACTACAAATATTTCCCGAAATTTATTTTCAAAAAAACTTAAACCACCACAAGCATCATTAATAACACATCACCAAACACCAACAAGAAAACATCTCCTACCAACAAAACACAAAAACATGAACACAATCATGACAAGAAATTCTTACTATCAACAACAACATCATCATCCTTAGCCTTCTCCGGTGTAACGACTGCCTTTTCCTCAGGCGCGACTAGTTCAGATGTAACGGGAGCCCGTGGGGGTTGCTCAACCTTCTCCTCGGTCACCGCCACCTTCGAGGGCTCTCCTTCTCCCATAATTCTCTTCTAACGCAAGGATTGATGGAAGCAAGTGGTTGGAGTTGGATGTGTTTAAGTGTTGTAGCAGTAGTTTGAGGAGGGGAGAAGATAAGGGGGTGTTTTGCTAATATTCAAATAGGTTTGGGTCCCAGTGACAGTCGAGACAAAGTTCTTTTCCGGGTGGGATTTGTTGTCGTGAGGTCATTTCGCCGTTTGTTTATATGGATTCTGAATTGTTGGCTGGGTTACGAGAAAACACCACTTGTTTCTTGGAAATGGTGTCAGGTCCTTCACTTTTTTCTTGAAAGATTTTTCTATCAACCAGTAACATAGTTACATGACCACAAAATACAGCTCGATATTGCTAATGTTTGATTCATTATCTTGACTATTATATGGCTATATGTCTGTCTACCAACTGGATAACACCAATTGGGTGTTTAAGGTTCTTTGTCAAATTGGAAAGGTTGGTATCTGTATTAATATTTTCCTTTTCGACTTAACTTTTACCTAATGATGTGGTAGAAATTACAAAAGCTACGTTGGTTGATTCTTGTTCAACTATGGAACTCTACCAATATAAAAAGGTTAATATATAAAGTATAGAAACTTAAGATCTTATCAACACCATGATATCTATTGCACTCTCCAATGTCAAAAAACTTGACTATAACTTTACTTATCATGTACTAAAATATATGTTACTTGTCTACGTTTTGTTCCACGTACGAAATCATGTATTTATTTTAAGGGGTTTTGCTTGCGTCCATTTCCAAAAGTATCTTATTGGACTTTTGCACCCATGTAGTTTTTTATTGCCTCAATACACCTACAAACACACATTTACCCCGGTGCACTTCAATCTAACCGCCATTAACAACGTTAGTCATTTTCCATTTTTTTATTGACACCGTCGAAGGAAGTTGTTCGAGACTGCCGCTGTCAGTCTCCGGTCAGGAGGCCCCGAGTCCCTTCTCCATAATTTATCCATCTCCACCTTCGATCGTCTATCTTCATCGACCACGACCCCATCTCTTCAACCTGATCGTCCATATCCCCTCCTTTGTACCCATCCAAGTCCTCTCGCACAAGGTCACCTACTATTGAGTTGACTTCCTCCTCCGAGCCGCCACCTCTCCCCCACCCTTATCCGGCATCAACTCCTTCCTCGACGCCTTTTGCCCCGCCACCAACCGTCTTCTCCACCTTCGACTCTGATGGATCAGTCTGGATCGCGTACGTCGGCCTCGTCTCGTCTACCACTGGGCCCTTTTCCACACCTCCACCATCCGGACTCACATCAACCACATCTCCTCTCTTCGCTCTATCTTTCCGGCAATCGCCGCCATCAGATTCATCATTCAAATTTTAGGGTCAATCGTTAACGTTAAGAGGGGGTGATAGTCTAATACCGTTAAATATAACGGATGGAGTTGATGGTCATTATCATAGGTGTACCAAAACAATTATTCAAGTTCGCAATTATACTGGGCCAATAAAAACTACACGCGTGCAAATGACTAATAAAATATTTTTGAAAGTACACCCAGAGAGCTATTACAGGTTAAACTATTACTTGCAATGAATTCGAACTCTAGATTAGTCAATGAACTTGAGATACTTGTAAGGATGAATTTGCAAAATGTCCAAAAACGAATCAAACAGTTAAGCGAACAGATTGGTATCTCGTAATCAAGTCCACCCCCCACCACCAAAACAATTTTGAAACATACATTTGCATAATGTACAGACGCAACCTTGCTGTGATGTGAAATGATGGTGGTCTTGTGTTGGTGAACTGTTTTGTTTGCTTCACGTCCTTTTCATGCAAACTGCATCTCTCACGCCAACCTCTTTTGCTTCCTTAGGAATCTCTACACCAACACATGTACGTGAGAATCCACCTAATCTTTATTATTAGGATAATATGTGTACATGTATAGTAATTAAATAGTTGTAAATATATGAATTATCCTCCAAGGCTCCAACTATAATTATACATGCATTTGAAAGTTCGACTCATTTGAATTATCCTCGTTATCCCTTGTATTTTTGAATTCCTTCTAAACCCTTTTGTATTTTTGACCTCTTTGTATTTTGACCACTCCGACTGCGACACAACGCCCCTCACAATGTTCGATTTGTCTCACAATTCCAACTCAAGGTTGGAGAGAAAATCATTATGAATTACATTATGTTTGGATGAAAAACTAGTAGGATGGAGACGGAAAAAGATAATTGGAGATACACAGGAGAAGAGAACGTACACTTGATTTATCGCCCATTCATCTTCTTCTATATATAAACCGACATAGAGAATATGAGGTTTTATTAATCGTTTGGGTAAGAACATGAAGAGAGAGAAAGATGAAATTGATTGTGTTCGATTGGACTACATTTCTACTATATTTAATCGTATCTCTGTCATTTCTATGGATCAAACTATAACATTTTGTAATTAACATTTATAATATCAAAAGGTATACTTCTTATAAATTGATTTTAAAGATTTTATGATTGTAGAAAAAAAAGTACCAGGAACAATAAATATTACGATCATAAACTTATATTTGTGTATTGTTCTTCGAAAAATTTCATATAATTAAAAAAAAACGAAAATATAAGAACAGAAACCCAATTAGTAGCGACTAAGGGCGAGAGAAGTGTTATTAAAGTTTTGTTTGTTTGCCAAGTGCATCGGTTAATGGTAGTTTTGTTATAAAAATAAATAAAGCAACTACGTTCTCTCTTTTTGTATTCCAAATTTAAAAGAAAATTGAGATATGATTTTGTATTAAAAAAATTTTATCTCGATATTTTACTCCCTTTATATAGCACATCATGCATATAGTAACACATGTAGATCGAAATAAAGGATCAATAAGGCTGAGGAGAATGGGTAGGGCGTGGGGAATGGATAAGTGGAGGTGAATTAATGTAGAGAAATATTAAAAAATGGATTGTCACCGTATCCGATATTTCATATATGACGTCATTGTATAGAGAATACTTAGATAATTAACTTATACATAGATTATAAGTGTAAAAACCCATTTTATTGGTACAGTAGGCCACTCACCTTAGTTGTCATTTTCTCCACCTCAAGCTTCCACGTTGTCCTTTTCTTATTGCTATCTTCTTGTTTATCTTATTCACATGTTACAATTATCTCTTTGGCTATCGTTACATTTCGTAAAAGAAGTAATTTGCAAACACACGAAAGGTTAGACAAAACAACGTGGCTTAGTTTTAGAAGTTGATCATTTTGTGCGTGCAAGTACCCCAGCAAGATATAGTTTCATAAATTTGCAATTAATACGTTCAGAAAGTTCATTAATTACTAACTTTTCTTTCACAAATTAGTTTTAAGAGTAACAATTACTTAAGCTGAGCTAATAAAAAACTACACGTGTACAAATAACTATTACTTGCAATGAACTCGAACTCTTGAGTTTATATATTTAGGTTAGGACCTACATGTTCAACTTTTAAGAGTAACAATTTAGTTTGAATCATCTTCTTTCTCTTAACATAAATTAGTCATTTATGTGTCTTAAAATGAGTGGTCACAATCAGAATTTTCTTTCCTTGCCGCTTCTAAACAAACAATGTCATAACTTTCAACGTACTATTACTATGTTTCTTCTTCCACCAAACAAACCGAGTCAACATGCAGCTGGAATAGCTTCAAGGAAAAGTCATGCAAGAATGCAATTCAGATGAGGGTAGAGTTTAAGTACTAGATTTTTCTTTTTCTTTTAAATTCCTAAAGTCAACCAAAAATACCACGAAGTTCATTTGACAAAGCCCGGCCAAATAGAAAAATAGAGCAATGAGGTGTCTACATTATTTCTTATATATGACCATTCACCGTTGAGTTGATACAAATATACTAAGTCGTATCAAAGTTGAGTTTATTATCACATGTAGGTCTTAATTGCTTACTACACTTGTCTTTGGGTCATTAAAAGATATTCGTGTGGTTTGTTCCAATACGCAATGCAATAAACGTCGTACTTGTTAATGAACGCAAGCAAGAGACTTTTGAAAGCCGAGATAAGTAAAGTAGTTTAACTGCACCAGCTGTACATGTCTGAGAATATTTTTATGGGCCGTCGTAGACTGACGTGGGCGTCACGGACGCGCCTTACGTGGATCTGTACTACTCAGATTTTTTTTCTTTAAGTCAGCGTCCAGTCAGCGAAATTTCTCTTCGCGCGTTTTGGTCTTTTTAAAAAACGCCGGTTCTTTAAGTTGAACGATTCATTTCCCAATACACAGATAAGACAGTGTGCAGACCCTAGGACATCGTGCAGTCTCATTATTGGTGCAAAGCTCACACTTATCATAATAAAATATTTGTTTTTAAGTTTTACGTTTGATCAACTTAATTTGTCTAGCTTACTTTATGTGTGTGTGCAGTTTACATTATGTGTTTGTCCTGTTTACGTTATGTGTCTGTCCGGAATAAGTGTATTTGCAGTCCGGAATAAGTGTATTTGTTGTCCGGAATAAGTGTATTTGTTGTCCGGTTTAAGAATAAAGTGTGTCCAGAAACGGAACATAAAGTTTGTCCGGAATAAGTGTATTTGCAGTCCGGAATAAGTGTATTTGTTGTCCGGTTTAAGAATAAAGTGTGTCCAGAAACGGAATATAAAGTTTGTCCGGAATAAGTGTATTTGCTGTCCGGAATCGGAATAAGTGTATTTGTTGTCCGGAATAAGTGTATTTGTTGTCCGGTTTAAGAATAAAATGTGTCCAGAAACGGAACATAAAGTTTGTCCGAAATAAGTGTATTTGCTGTCCGGAATCGGAATAAGTGTATTTGTTGTCCGAAATAAGTGTATTTGCAGTCCGGAATAAGTGTAGTTGTCCAGAATAAGAAGAAAATGTGTTCAGAAACGGAACAGAAAGTTTGTCCGGAATAAGTGTATTTGCTGTCCGGAATAAGTGTAGTTCCTGTCCGGTTTAGGAAGAAAGTTTATCCTGTTTTGTCCTGTTTATGTAGAAAGTTTGTCCTGTTTTGTCCTGTTTATGTAGAAAGTTTGTCCTGTTTTGTCCTGTTTATGTAGAAAGCTTGTCATGTTTTGTCCTGTTTATGTAGAAAGTTTGTCCTGTTTGTGTAGCCTGTTTATGTAGAATGTTTGTCCAGTTTATGTAGAAAGTTTGTACTGTTTATGTACAAAGTTTGTCCTGTTTATGTAGAAAGTTTGTCATGTTTATGTAGAATGTTTGTCCAGTTTATGTAGAAAGTTTGTCCTGTTTATGTAGATACAATGAGAGCACAATGAGATATTGATGGTACATATTATTGATGATAACTATTACACAATAAGATACAATGAGAGCACAAAGACAAACAAACAATACAAGCACAAACACAAACACACAAAAATTACAAAAATAATATATCTTCTCCCAGTAAATCACACACAAACAAACAATACAAACACACACAAATTACAAAGATAATATATATTTTCCCAGTAAATCGGAAAGAAGATGTAAGACTTAAACATGATCGTCTCATTCACGCTGCTTACGTTGTGAAGAACCTTGAGAGTCGACATCAGACGCTTCTTCAACGTAATATCTTACTCGAAATGGTGATTTATTACAGAGAGATGTACGACATAAACCGAACAGACGTAAGTCTTCACCACGGAGCGTTGTACCTCTCTCCGGAATAAATCACCATTTCGAGCAAGATATTATTTCGAAGAAGCGTCTGATGCCGACTCTCAGGGTTCTTCACAACGTAAGCAGCGTGAATGGGACGGTCGATGACACTCTTTCTTTCTTCTTCCTTCTTTTTCTGTCATGGGAACTCCAACAATGCAGCAAAGATGTTGTGGTGTGAAGTCTTCACCACCGGATCGTCACATTCACGATGCTAACGCTGACAAGAATATCGGGAAGTCTTCGCACCGTCACATTCACGTTGCTTACGTTGTGAAGAATCCTGGGAGTCGGCATCAGACGCTTGTTCGACATAATATCTTGCTAGAAATGGTGATTTATTCTAGAGAGAGAATGAAGAAGAAAGAAAGAGTGTCATCATATTTGTATTTGGGTGGAGAGAGAGAACGTGCTGAGTTGAAACGCATTTAATGTGATTTGAGTGGACATCGGGAAGAAAAAACAAAAAAAACATTCATGCTTTGGCCACGTAAGGGCTGACATGGATGTCCACGTAGAACGCGTCCGTGACGCGCTGCGTTCATAAAACATTTTCCTATTTTTATTCGTGGTCATACTTATCACGATCTAGTAGTATTTGAAATGAATGTATTCTAAAAGTTTTACTTTTATATGTCAATTATTATGAATTGAATATGCAAACATTTTGTTTCTTAATTATGGTATTCGTCTTTTGGAAGTGTTAAGGAAGAGACGTTTGGTCTTTAACCGTAGAGCTCCAAAAGATAATGATTTACATAAATCAAAAGATATTCACAATCATGGTAATTAACACGGAACATTAATTACCGAGATAAGATTGTCGTGTTGGTCATCGATTGTTGTAGCTCTACAAATAATTGACGACACGAGCATATAAAAGAGGAAAAGATTACTTTTATATATTGAATAGACCTAATAAGTAAAACATTATGGAATTGTGTTTCGTGTCATTAATGTTTTACTGTGTCTTGGATCCTAAAATATGAGACCTATATTTTTTTCACTCAAGAAATGTTTAATTTGATTATTGTCAAAAGCTACCAATAAGTGTAGTGATAACGGCAATAGTTGGTTGAACATGACTTGTGCTGCAAAAGATAGCTAGTCAAACGATTATCATTGCCCCTCTTAATTGAGTGATGATATTAGTGGGTCACTTGATAAAGCAAAATTATAATGTGCACAATGTGACTTGAGTTAAGTCACATAGTTATAATTAGCTTAAAGAGATCAAGAAATGAATATAATACAAAGATGACACATTTTTACTTTGTATATATTCTTAATATCATGAGGCAAGAGACGAACACAAGTGGTGCACTTACATCACTAAATGGATCGTGTTTTAGTTCAGGTGGAACAAAGACATCTATGTTAATTGGGTGACTATAATGTGTAGCTAGATACCGCTTATAGTCTGAGATATTAAGTGTTTAATATCACTGCCAATTAGGTTTAGATCCTCCCATAGGTCACACCACAAAACTGAGAAACAAGAGGTTTGATTTTAAGTTCATATGATGTGTTAGGTTTCTTATGAAAATGGGACACATGTGGTGAATTAATTAAAATCAATATGTTATGAGAATTAACATAATTAGAATCATGATAAATTCATATGAGGTATATATATTATGGGGTGTAATAATTTAATATTACATATGATAATATATATATAGGATATGAATTTGCTAAAAACCCAAAAAATCAAATTTTGTTGGAAATAAATCTAAAATTTGACAAAGGTAAAATCGAGGTCAAACACGATGAACCGTTCATGGTTCGGTCGATCGGGGCATCTTCGGATCGGTTAACCGAATAGGGAATGGGTAAGCGCAATTGGTTGACCGAGATTGCCCAGAGTGCCTGGACAATCGGGTTTGGTTAACCGATTGGAAACGGTCAACCGAAAAGTAGTATTTTCGGTAGACCGAAGGTGACCCGGTCATCCGATGACTATGTTCCAGGAGCGATTTTGGTGGGTCAAAGGTAAACCGATTACAAGACGTGGTTCGTCCGAATTATTCTTGGGAATTTTTCTCATACAGATTCGGTCGACCGTCTAGCTCACGGTGCACCGAACACGTGTTATAACTGAATGGTTTGGTTGACCGAATAATACTCGGTCTACCGAACAAGAACGATTATGCGTGAATTATTAAGAGATTAATTAAATCATGGGTGGAATAATTCTAGATTTAATTAAAACATTTTTTGTGGGTGATTAAGTGGAATTTAAAGATTAATTTTAGTAGAGAAAAACAAGAGATCATGGCTAAATAATAGCTCTTGATAAGGATATTTTGGGAGCCTATAAAAGGGCACTTATTCCTACTTGTTTTAATACTAATGCAAAAAAAAATCTCTCATTAATCTCTCCCTAATCACCACGAAATTTCTCTTAGTAAAATTAAGTTTGGATATTAGAATCCCAGGAGACTTAAATAGGGGTTATTAGCTTGATTCTAAACCTTGTTAGAGATTGATTGACTAGCTTCTTTCTCTCTAACATTGTTTAGAGTTTGGTGAAATCTCGGAGGCAATTCCGTGGGCAACACAACGTGCAACGCGACTCCGGATCATCAAAAGGTTTTAGAGAACCTTTAGGTATGATTCTCCTTTGTGATTTATTTTAATAAATGTAGGATTGCATGTTATTAGAATAAAACACAAATAGATGTACATAAAATTGCTGAAAATATGAAAATTGATCTTGTACTATTAGACCACGTTTATGTAGGATCGTGTGGGTTATGGGTTCACTAATCACTTTTTAATCTAATCACCTACTTGTTTAAGCAATCGATATGTGCAGCGGAAATTTAAACAAACAAGCAAGTAAAGGAAAATAATGCAAACCACAAGAAGTCGGGGGATTTTTATAGAGGTTCGGCACCCCACCCAGGTCCTAGTCCTCTCTTGCAAGCTCCGCCTACGACTTCACTAACCACTCCCCGTTCCGGGCCGGGAGAGAACGCCTTTACACCACAAGCAACGCGAACAACCCTCGCTTGTTTGAATTCTTCCTCTCACAATCCGAGAGGGGCACTTCGGGCTTTCACCGAAGTCCTTGCTTCTTTTGACAATAACAATTTGAGTGGAGCAACACTCTCTAAGCTTGAGCACACTTGAGTATGATTGGAATTAAGACTAAGTGTGGAGATTTGAGGCTTTGAGTGTTTGGGATTCTCTCTAATGTTTGGGACAAGTTTGTAGTGGGAGAGTTGTGTTAAAATGTGTTTTACAACTCCTTATATAGGCATTAGAAAGAATAGAGCCGTTGGGATTGATTGTGTATGACTTGAAGTGTGATTACACAAAACAGAAAGTTCAGAACCCAATTCTGGCTGAATTCGGTCGACCGGATCTGGACAATCGGTCGACCGTTAGGCAGTTTTACACTCAGTTCGGTCGACCGGTTACGCAACGGTCGACCGCCCAACGCTACGACTTAAGAAAACTTAAGTCATCGGTCGAACACACTAAGAGGGTTCGGTCGACCAATTTCATCCAGGCACTATAGGGTTGACAACAAAAATGTGAACGGTCGACCGAAACAGGTTCTTTCGGTCGACCGATTTTGGACAGGAGATCCTGGTTTGTCTGGACACGCTCATTCGGTCGACCGATCTTGGTCCTCGGTCGACCGAGACATAAAATGTATAAGAATACGACCGTTGGGTATATACGACAAAATAACGGTCGGGAAAATAAGGTTCGAACGGTCGACCGTTTGGAAAGGTTCGGTCGACCGGAAACAGACAGGGAAACACAATAAGAAAGCTTGATCATCCGGTCGACCGAATGTGGGCAGACAGTTAAGTTTAGTGTTTTCCGGTCTAGGTTTGGGTGATCTATTGAAGTCCAAATTAAGTGAAATTTCGTGTGTGACTTCTATAGGGAACCTAGTGTGTGATTAAGTTGATTTTAGCTCAAGTATGCTCAATTACACTTTGTTCCTAAGACTCAAAAGAAATCAAGATTACATGTCTTCGATTTTGCTTTAATTACATGTCTTGACTTCATTTCCATCTTTCTTGAGTCTTGATCACCTGTAGAGGTTAGCACAATACAATATATATGCAATGCATAGTGTGTGCTACTCTAATTAAGATTCGGTTGATTAAATCGTCAAAACATAAGATTAAGGCCAAAAAACCAACAATCTCCCCATTTTTGATGATGGCAACCGATATCTTAATACTTGAAAATTTTATATGTAAACTATGCATATAGATGCTCCCCCTATGGATGTGCATAGTTTTTGTTCAAGTTTTTTCAAGTTTTTCAAGTTACCCCTTAATTATCTCTCCCCCTTTGACATCCATCAAAAACAACAATTAATTAAGACTTTAAGCATAGAGTTTGGATGTCTTGTAATGAAGTTGCTCCCCCTAAATTTTGCACTTCATTACTCTAATAAAAGGTATATCATTTTAGCTCTCCCTATCAATAAGGCTAAATGGAAACAATGAGTATGATTAAAGTTAAGTTCATTTAAGTTTCAACTTAAGCATTATTCTAACATCCATTTAAAATTTGACATTTAAAATCAATGAATGTGATAAAAGATTTGCAATGAATAAGGTATATGATTTGCAATGAATTAAACTATATGATATGTCAATTAAGCATATGAAGCTAGATTAGAGCTAATTTAACATGAATTGTATAGATAAGAATTTATACCAATGTTGAATTCGAATTTAGCTCCAATCTCATTTGGTGATGCAACCGGATTTGAATTTGACTATTGAGCTCACCCGGTCACCACCAATCTCCTCTTCAAGTACCTACAAGTGTAGATTTTGGTACCCATTTTTGTTTGGGTCCATTCAATTTAGCTTTTGGCACCCAAATCCAAGTTGATTTAGGTACCCAAACACATAAGGTTCTTTTCATGGCAATATGATGATAATAATTGTTTTGAACACGAAAGTTCTTAACGTAATAATCACTTGTGTTGCCATGTGTGAACTTATGCAATTTATTTGACAATTGTTTGTTTAATGCATTAAGTTCACTGTTTTTAGTTGCTAAAGATTCATTCAAGCAATTTAGATTTTTAATCATTGAATTATGCTTTTCATTCATGTTAAGCATGTGAATCTCTAAATTTGCAACTTTTTCATTCATGCAATTCAAGTCATTTAAAATTTTCTTGCTTTCAAGATATGATTCATCTAGTTTCTTTAGCAAGTCAATTTTGTCATTTTCAAGCATATGACTTTCAATTGCATTAGATGAGTTAGATTTAACATTTAAGCACTCATTCTTCAAGTATGCATTTTCTAAAGTGAGAGCATCAATTTTAGCAAGCAAATTCGTTTTATCATCTAAGATTGATGAATTTTGACATTTCAATTCATGAATTTGCTCATTTGCTAATTGGTTAGTCTTTTGAAGCTCTTTACATTTATCTAATAATGTTTGAAATGCATTTTGTAGTTTATCCGATTTAGATGATCTTTCATTTGAACTACAACTTGAAGATGAATAAGAGTCTACCTCATCTTCACTTTCTCCTTTGGATGAGCTTGATGTTGAACAAGATGTTGAATTGATTTCTTCACATCTAACTTGAGCTACATCCATCGGAGTAGTTGCTCCTTTCTCCCCGGTTGGTGAATTTCCTTCACCATAAGTCCTTTCTAATGTTTGCCATATTGAATAAGCACTATCACATGAGCAAACAACATTAAAAAGTTCATCTCCCAATGCACAAAATAAGACATTCATAGCTTTTGCATTTAGGGATGCATTTTTCTCATCTTCTAAACTCCATTTACTAATATGATATCTAGGTGATTCATATGGAGTTTGAATCATAAACCACAAGTTTGCATTCATGGATTTAATAAATGAAGACATTTTAAATTTCCATGAGCTAAAGTTATTTCCATCAAAATATGGTGGTTTAAATGATTCATTTGGTGTGGATGCATTAAGAGTCATGTTAATTTATCGATTAAGAACAAAATTAACGAACAAGGCTCTGATACCAAATGTAGGATCGTGTGGGTTATGGGTCACTAATCACTTTTTAATCTAATCACCTACTTGTTTAAGCAATCGATATGCGCAGCGGAAATTTAAACAAACAAGCAAGTAAAGGAAAATAATGCAAACCACAAGAAGTCGGGGGATTTTTATAGAGGTTCGGCACCCCACCCGGGTCCTAGTCCTCTCTTGCAAGCTCCGCTCGGATCACCGAGCTCCGCGTACGACTTCACTAACCACTCCCCGTTCCGGACCGGGAGAGAACGCCTTTACACCACAAGCAACGCGAACAACCCTCGCTTGCTTGAATTCTTCCTCTCACAATCCGAGAGGGACACTTCGGGCTTTCACCGAAGTCCTTGCTTCTTTTGACAATAACAATTTGAGTGGAGCAACACTCTCTAAGCTTGAGCACACTTGAGTATGATTGGAATTAAGACTAAGTGTGGAGATTTGAGGCTTTGAGTGTTTGAGATTCTCTCTAATGTTTGGGACAAGTTTGTAGTGGGAGAGTTGTGTTAAAATGTGTTTTACAACTCCTTATATAGGCATTAGAGAGAATAGAGCCGTTGGGATTGATTGGGTATGACTTGAAGTGTGATTACACAAAACAGAAAGTTCAGAACCCAATTCTGGCTGAATTCGGTCGACCGGATCTGGACAATCGGTCGACCGTTAGGCAGTTTTACACTCAGTTCGGTCGACCGGTTACGCAACAGTCGACCGCCCAACGCTACGACTTAAGAAAACTTAAGTCATCGGTCGAACACACATAGAGGGTTCGGTCGACCGATTTCATCCAGGCACTATAGGGTTGACAACAAAAATGTGAACGGTCGACCGAAACAGGTTCTTCCGGTCGACCGATTTTGGATAGGAGATCCTGGTTTGTCTGGACACGCTCATTCGGTCGACCGATCTTGGTCCTCGGTCGACCGAGACATAAAATGTATAAGAATACGACCGTTGGGTATATACGACAAAATAACGGTCGGGAAAATAAGGTTCGAACGGTCGACCGTTTGGAAAGATTCGGTCGACCGGAAACAGACAGGGAAACACAATAAGAAAGCTTGATCATCCGGTCGACCGAATGTGGGCAGACAGTTAAGTTTAGTGTTTTCCGGTCTAGGTTTGGGTGATCTATTGAAGTCCAAATTAAGTGAAATTTCGTGTGTGACTTCTATAGGGAACCTAGTGTGTGATTAAGTTGATTTTAGCTCAAGTATGCTCAATTACACTTTGTTCCTAAGACTCAAAAGAAATCAAGATTACATGTCTTCGATTTTGCTTTAATTACATGTCTTGACTTCATTTCCATCTTTCTTGAGTCTTGATCACCTGTAGAGGTTAGCACAATACAATATATATGCAATGCATAGTGTGTGCTACTCTAATTAAGATTCGGTTGATTAAATCATCAAAACATAAGATTAAGATCAAAAAGCCAACAGTTTAATGGTGCCTTGCTCTCTCTTCTGTCACGTCAACTTCTCTCTCTGCCACGTAAGTTCACCCAACTCACCCAAAAAATACCTTTAATCACACCTAGAAACACCCTACACACCCTATATTCTCTCACATCCACGTCATTTGGAGATCAATCGTAAGTAAAATCTCAAAAAAGTCTACAAAATCAAAACAAATAAAAAACATATTTTCACAAAAAAAATGATAAAATAATTTAACATAATTTTTTAAGTTTTTTAACAAAACAAAAAAAAAGAATAACAAGGGGGGGGGGGGGGGGGGGGGGGGACACGTTGCCCCCACCGCACCCTAACCACCCACCTGGGACGGTGATCAGGAGCTCCCCCGTCCGATTTTACGCCCGGACGGAGGAGAGCGGGCCTCTATGGTGCCCGATTTTCGTGGGAAATCCGATGTGGTCGGGTGCCCGGATGAATCTGCCCCCGTTAAGAATGCTCTTACATTTTGAAAATGAAAATGGGCACCTTGAAAAAAGTCAAGGACAACTTGTATGTGTTTTTTTATATTTTAAAAATGGGCACCTACATTTTATTTTTTTTGAAGTTTAAATGGACACCTACATGTTGGTAGCCGATTTCCGTTGCGGTTGACAATCCCCAAACCCCCTAGCTTCTTTAGAAAATAGGCTTTTCAAGAAACCCTTACATTGTCGGCTCTTGTGTTGAGCTATATCTTGCCATGGTTGTTTGAGGGTAAAAGGTTCTACGTAGGGTTGTAATTGGGTTGTCTCACACTCGTCAATTCGTAAAATCCACCCTATTTGATTAAGTTAGGGTTGAAACTTTCAACCCGTGAATCTGCCTCCTTAATGGATATGGTTACAGTCGAACAAAATCCCAAACCCACAAACCCTGTATAATAAAATAATATATATTATTAATAAGTATAGTTAATTATAATTAAGTACCAAATCACCCGTTAACTTATCCCAAAACGATTATTATGACTTGTAAATGTCTAATGAGTTATTAATCATGTTTTTTACTTTAAAAATATTTTCATTTAGGTTATTTTATGAATATTTATATAGAAAAAATATTAATGAGTATTTCTTAAAAATGTTGTCATTTAGGAAGCAAGTCGTGGGTTGGGTTACAAACAAGATTTTTGAGCGAATTTTAACATGATCTGCAACCTACCAATTTTTGTCGGGTTGGATCCGAGTTGGCCCTAATCGCCCTATAACCGACCATTTTACATTCCTACTCCCACGTCAGGTACTTCATGTGTTGTCCGACCATTGGCAAATTCCATTGGGTTCCTTGTTTCACCTATATTGCAATCCCACATCCCAATGTTGAAGGGTAGGAATAGGGACTTTGCGTCTGAATAAGGTAACTTCTCTAGGCAATCAATGGAAGAAATTACTTATTTCATTAATGCCTTGAAACCTGCACGCAACTCCGCATCAAGAGCTTTTCTAAACCGTTTTGGAACCAAAAGCTTCCCCCAAAAAGCTTCATCCTCCCAAGGATGTTGAAGAACCGGACCCTAGACACTACATGTAGAAAAAGGAGGCCTAATAGTAGAATTAAGGTTTCCAATTGTTGAAAGGCGCAATTAAGAAAAATGGACGAAAAGAAGAAATTGTATGGATATTTATAAAGAATTGCTCAACAAAAAACTAAATCTAGGTGTAATTTGATGGCCTAAATTAGCTCACGAAGACAGATCAAACTAGGATAAGTAATCGACCCTCCTGGATAAAAGAAACTAGTTGAACAGACAATGTCTAGCCTTATGAACAAATATACAAGCTAGTAATCGTTGGCTCTCCATGGGTCTAATTTGGGTCAAATTCGCGTGGTGTGGTCCTTGATTTGTATCGAGCACAATTTGGCTAGTGACATACTTGAAGTCCTTGAGATCTATTGGTATGGTCTCAAACCATACTTAACTGATTTTACATTGAATGTAAGTCATAATACTTCACATTTTACACTCATCCTTCTTAATTTTTAAAAGTAACTTATTTTTACACATGAGTATATGTCAGTTATTAATGTTGGCTTTTTGGACTTAATCTATATTTTGATGATTTAATCAACATAATCTTAATTATAATCTATGTAGAGTAGCACACATTATGCATGACATATATATTGTATTGTGCTAACTTAGACAGGTGGTCAAGACTCAAGGAAGAAAGGAAATCAAGTCAAGACATGTAATCAAGCTATTGAAGACATCTAATTTGTGTTTCTTTTGAGTCTTGGGAACTTTGAGTAATTGAGCATGCAAGAGTTAAAAATAACTTAAACTCACATTAGATCCATATAGAAGTCACACACAAAATCTCACAACATTTGGACTTCAATAAGTCACCTAAACTTAGACTGCAATTCACTAACCAGAATTGCTTGTGTCCATTCGGTCGAACGATCGTTTGATCATTTTTCAACCTAATCTTAATTATGATCATGTAGAGTAGCACACATATTGCATTGTATATATATTGCTTTGTGCTAACCTCTACAGGTGATCAAGACTCAAGGAAGAAAGGAAAATCAAGTTAAGGCATGTAATCAAACTCTTTTGAAGACATGTATTTTGTATTTTCTTTGAGTCTTAGGAACTTGTGTAAATTGAGCATACTTGAGCTAAAATCAACTTAAACACACATTAGGTTCCTTATAGAAGTCACACACGAAATTTCACATTATTTGGACTTCAATAGATCACCCAAACTTAGACCGGAAAACACTAAACCTGAACCCAAACTGCCTGCCCACTTTTGGTCGACCGAGACAGACCATTCGGTCGACCGGAGGATCAATTATCTTGTTTGTGTTTTCACTTCCCGGTTTCGGTCGACCGTGTATACACTTTCGGTCGACCGTGTGAACTTATTTTTCCGACCGTTAGTTTTGTCGTATATACCCAACGGTCGTATTCGTATTAAACCAAAAATACCTCATATACTTTTTCATGTATCGGTCGACCGAATGCCCATCTCTTGACAAACCCAAATCTCTTGGACAAAATTGGTCGATCGCTGGACCTTAGCTCGGTTGACCGAATAGATCATTATTTGTCAACCCCAAAGTGCTTGATGCAAATCGGTCGACCGAACCCTATTCGGTGTTCGACCGATCACTTAAGTGTACCAAAGTCTTAGCATTGGGAGGTCGACCGTTACCAAACTGCCTGCCCACTTTTGGTCGACCGAGACAGACCATTCGGTCGACCGGAGGATCAATTATCTTGTTTGTGTTTTCACTTCCCGGTTTCGGTCGACCGTGTATACACTTTCGGTCGACCGTGTGAACTTATTTTTCCGACCGTTAGTTTTGTCGTATATACCCAACGGTCGTATTCGTATTAAACCAAAAATACCTCATATACTTTTTCATGTATCGGTCGACCGAATGCCCATCTCTTGACAAACCCAAATCTCTTGGACAAAATTGGTCGATCGCTGGACCTTAGCTCGGTTGACCGAATAGATCATTATTTGTCAACCCCAAAGTGCTTGATGCAAATCGGTCGACCGAACCCTATTCGGTGTTCGACCGATCACTTAAGTGTACCAAAGTCTTAGCATTGGGAGGTCGACCGTTACCTAACCGGTCGACCGAACTGTGTTCAAAACTTCCAAACAGTCGACCGTTCATCCCGATCCGGTCGACCGAATTAACTCAGAATTGGGTCCTGTGAGTTTCTGTTTTGTGTATCCTACACCAACACTCGCTCAATCAACCCCAACAGATCTATTCTCTCTAATGCCTATATAAAGAGTTGTAAAACACATTTTAACACAACTCTCCCACACATATTTGCCTCCTACATTAGACAAATCATTCCAAACACTCCAAGCATCAATTTCCACACTTAAGATCAATTCTTATCTTTCTCACGTGTGCTCAAGTTTAGAGAGTGATTGTCCCACTCAAGTTTGTTGTTGTCAAAGAAGAGTAAAGGTTTCGGTGAAAGCCCAAAACATTCCTCTCGGATTGTGAGAGGAGGAGACAAGCTCGGTGAGGGTTGTTCGCGAGTTTAAAGATTTTAAAGGTGTTCTCTCCCGGCTCGGAACGGGGAGTGGTTAGTGATGTCGTGAGCGGAGCTCGGTGATCCGAGCGGAGCTTGCAAGAGAGGACTAAGACCCGGGTGGGGTGCCGAACCTCTATAAAATCCCCCGACTTCTTGTGGTTTGCATTATTCCTTTCTCTAACTTTTGTTTGTTTATTCCGCTGTGCATTTGTTGCTTAATCAAGTAGAGAATTAGGATAAGCCATAATTGTGGACTCATAACCCACACGATCCAACATAAGTCACCTAAACATAGACCGTAATTCACTAACCAGACTTGCTTGTGTCCATTTGGTCGAACGATTATTTGATCCTTTTTCCAAATAGTGAATTTAACAGCTCAACCGGTTGACCGTTCAGACCTTCTCGATCGATCGTCTAAACATGTCTTTTGACCATTAGACTTGTTATATTATACCAACGATCGTATTTGTATAAACCAAACAAACCCCCCAAAATACCTTGTTCCTGGTTGACCGTTAATCTGATCTCAGTCGACCGTCTCAAGCCTTTTTCTTGAAACCTAGACTTCCTGATATTTTTGGTCGACCGTCCGAAACGTTTTGTTCGACCGAACTTAAAACCCTAGAGTGCCTGTTAGATTTTGGAGGATCGCTCCACACTTTCGTTCGATCGTTGACTTAAGTTATAATCTGTTCTCGTTTTCCCTGCTCGCTTGGCCGTACCTTGGAACTGCCTACCGGTCGACCGTTTGACCCGTGTCGGTCGACTGTTTGTGTCCTGCACTTTTTTGTTTTGTGTTTCTCACACAAACATTTCCTTTATTTGTCACAACAACTATAAACTCTTCTAGAGCTTATAAATAGAGATTCCCCAACCTTGTTTAGACAACTCTCACACTCTTATTTGCCTCCTACATTAGAAAGATCAATCCAAACACTCAAAGCCTCCACTTCCACACTTTAGTCTCAATTCCAATCATACTCAAGTGTGCTCAAGTTAGAGAGTGTTTAAATCACTCCAGTTTGTTGTTGTCAAGAAGATTGTAAAGGTTTCGGTGAAAGCCTGAAGCATCCCTCTCGGATTGTGAGAAGAATGTCCAAGATCGGCGAGTGTTGTTCGCGAGCTTGAAGTGTAAAGTCTTAATCTCGGCTCGGAATGAGATTGATAGTGAAGACGTAGGCGGAGCTCGAGGGAGATAGAGCAGAGCTTGCAAGAGAGGAAGTAGGCGGGAGACCGAGCCTCTATAAAAATCACCGGGTCTTATTGTGGTTTGCATTTTTTTTGCTTGTTTTAATTTGTTTATTCCACTGCATCCTTGATTAAGTATGTAGGTAAATTAGTTTAAAAGTGATTAGAATTAGGGGTCATTACAATCCTACAATTAATGCAAGTACCAAATAAGTATAAGAAAAATCCACAACATTAGATCCTCCCTCTGATTGAAGGTCTCACATCGAGCTCTAACTGTCCAAATAACATCAAGTATGAAGTAGAAATTTTAGGTTACAAACATGTACTTGTGGATTCGAAAACTAGTCCAAGACTCTTGTAGATCATAACATTTAATTATGTTACAAATCAGTCCTTTTTCTTGCCATATATTGAGTCCAATTCTTCTGTTCTTCAATATTCAATTACCTACACTACCACCTATGAGGCCTTTGTCGACAAACCATTCTGTCGGCAAAAGACTTCAATTTTGTCGACAATAAGTCCTCCCGTTGGAATTTTCGTCAGCATTGGTTTGTCGGTAGTAGCCGTGTCGGGACAGACAGTGCCAATGGATATTTCGTCGGACTGCCCAAAGTTTCACACCAGAATAAAGGCATACACAACTATTCCTCCGATGAAATTTCCTTCGACACTAAATTGTATACTCTACGGAAATTCCATATGCAATAGTAGCGTCTACTGCAAAAAAGAATGTTAGTAATTAAAGACAACCCATATCATGTTGATACAAGCTGCAATAAAAGTCTATTTCAACCGACACGAGTTCATTCACATACATTAACAATGATATTCATTGAAATCTATAACTCATATGAAAGACAATATATATTATTCACAAGTCATACGAAAAACATTATATATTATTCACATACATTCATGAATCACACTAACAATAAGATAAAGCCAACAAAATTGTACCAACTAAGGCTCAAAAGAAGTCGGATCCGTCGATGGGTCGTCGTCATGCTGAGAAGACGTATCAATGTTACCACTCTATCAAAAGAAATGGATTTGATTAGTTGAACAATCTCAAACATATACATTATTTTAGGTAATTTAAGAAACCAACTATAAATTAATTGTATATATATTCTTGATCTCCTCTAAACTGAGCCGTCATCAACTTCGTGACTTGAGCCTTCAACTTTTTGTGCTCCTCCTACAATGCAATTTAATATTATTTTACATATATTGTACATGTAAAATAAATCTATGAAGTTAAGTATACACTTACAAGCGATACAGATTGTGAAACTTTGGTTTGAAGTTGCTCGATATGAACGTTGTATGTCGACCTATTGACATCTTGCCTATCTTGTAGGCTGCAATGCCAGCCCTACACAGTCGATCCGTCTTCTCTTTTCCTAATATTTTTTTCTATCGCCTCTTCCTTGATCGAGCTAGCTTTTAGCTTCAAACACTCACCTCGCTCTTAGGTTAATGTTTGCTTTGTCAATTTTTGGCTAGCTAATTCATCTACCTCAACCTACAACATTTCAAACATTTAATAATATTCAAAAGATAACAGTAAAACTTAATTTTGTCTTTTAAACCATTCGTGGCTCATTCATATAACACAGAGCCATCTTTTCAAGTTTGGTGAGAGGTCTCATGATTTTGTTTTCATCAATCTAATTATTTAATCAAAAGAGAACAATTCTAAATAATGATGCAATCAATATTTATCTAAAGATCCAAACAATTAATATGTCAAACGACATTTGTATAAATACAAATTGAAATAGAAAATCAAAACAACTATACAACACCAAAATTTACATGAAGTTTTGTTTTGTTGGCAAAGGTTTTAGATCATGTCTTGTGGTTCATCTTCTTGCAACCGTGATTGATGTTGTTCGTTAAGAAATTTTTCTACAAAGGACAAAAAACATTTAAACATAAACATTGATATTACACGTAAACAAATAAAATGTTGGAAGACCCAAAAAAATTATACCTTCGTTGTTTCATGTTCCATTTGTCACACTGCATGATGACTTGGTGAGTGTGAACCCTCGGATCTCCCTTCAAGGACAAATAAGCAATCCACTCTTCATTTGTCTCGAACGACATGTAGTATTTGTTTCACCGAATATAGGTTATCTCTCAGGAAACCGCCTATTTTATGAAAATAATAGTGTTAGGTGTTCACACAATTACCGAAATCAAAACGATCCTACAAATAACATATAATCGTTTGTTAATAAGTCATTTTAACCTTCAAGTATTAAATCTAAAACATGATAAATAATAAACAAAGACGTACCAGAAGAATATCTCACGAGTCGACAAATGATTGACGACTCTGATGTGCCATCTTCACATTTAGTGGCCACAACTCAGGTTGTTTGGCCAACAATGCCAAAGTTGTGTTCAACTTCTCCCCACAAGGGCCAACTAGAACAAAGTCCTCATTCCATTGAATTTGGAGCTGATGACCGGTAGAAGGAATAAGATCAACATCTCTATTTGCCCCTCGATTTTCTTATTAGATGTCTCACCCTCATCAGTTTGTTCTACCAAAAAAAATAATTTTTTTAGAAAATTTATATGAAATTCAATACTTCAAAGTCGTCGATGATAGATGCTCGAAAGTGATCACGAGACTAACTACCTTCTGCTCTCCTATCTAGTACATCTCGCACCTCTGCTGGTATACCCTCCACTTCATCAGTCCTAACAACCTCTATGATATGACGATGTGGATCAAGTGGTTGCAGTTCATCTTCTGCTTGTTGAGGCCGAACAACACGCTTACGGGGAGGCATACTTGGATAACATTTAAAAATAAAATTCGTATTTTAGAATTATAAATGATCCAAACTAAGTTATTCAAAAGAAAACATATAGCAAACACAATTAAAATACTACCTATTCATCAAAGAAATCTCTAGGTCGATATTTCAATACAACGTGACAAATTAGACTTAACTGGATCTTGAACATAAAAGCATTGTTAGCATGAAGACATTTTCAACCTAGCATTTCAATAACAAACACAATCGATCCCAATAATGACCGAATAATATTACACATTGTTGGTTTTTTGGCCTTAATCTATATTAATTTTTATGATTAATTAAACTAATCTTAATCAATCAACCTAGTCAATCAAAGTGAGCAAACATGATTACATGCATTGCATACATACTTGTATACTTGTAAACATCTTAGTAGGTTGATCAAGACAATCAAAGAAATGACCATTGAGACAAAAACATCAAGACTTGTAATCAAATTTTTGGTCCAAGACATGTAATTTTGTATTTATTGAGTCCATAAGGTTTAATGTAAACTTGAGCACTAGGATTCGGTCATGTCCCTCATCGGTAAACCGAACTACCTTCAGTCAACCGAATTCTGTCTAGTTCGGTCCACCGAACACCTTTCGGATACCCGAATACTTACCACTAGTAAAACTTAGGTATCCTCTGGAATTGTCCCAACGGAAGAACCGAACCACATTCGGTCGACCGAATAGCCTTGGATTGGTTTTGGACTTTACTCCAACGGCCGCATTCAAATCGAGTCCCTAGAGCCCAATTGACTTGTCCCACTTCGGACGACCAAATACCTATCGGTCTACCGATTCCTTATTGGCTTTAGGTGCCCAACGGCTATTGACACGCGACACTTGACTGTTGTACCCAACAACTATTTGAGCTACAACTGTCAGCGCAAAACTCGCGCTAACTTCGGTCTATACCAAAGTGCACACGGTCAACCGAAGTTGAGTAGATCAGAGCCCAACCAAACTTACTGTCCAACCTTGGAACGGTGAACCGAATGGACTTCGGTTAACCGAACTTAATTAGGGATAAATTGATAAAAGCTACTGGAGGTTGGTGAACGGTGATCCGATACATAATCGATCAACCGAGTTCTTAATTCAGACCAATTCTTCGGACTACCGTGTGGATAACGGTTGACCAAATATGCCTCGATGTTTGCCCGAGCTTAAGTCACATCTTGCATTCATATTGGTCCATTTCCCCACCAACCCCCAAATGGGTAGTTGAGCTTGAAGGCTTATAAATAGGACCTCATTTGTTGGTTTGCATCTCTTGAACACTTCATATATATCCAATACTCAAAGTCAAATCCTCTCCATCTTCAAGCTCTAAATCCATAACACTCAAGCCTAAACTTCACCACTTGCATATCCAATTCCATATCAATATCCAAGTGTGCTCAAATATAGAGTGTGTAGGTAGGATCGTGTGGGTTATGGGTCCACTAATCACTATTAAGCCCTAATTAACTACTTGGTTGATCGATCAAAGAATTGCAGCGGAAATTAAAAACAAATCAAACACAAGTAGAAAGTAATGCAAACCACAAAGAGAAGACGCGTCGGTTTTACAGAGGTTCGGCCGCGCCTACGTCCTCTCTTGCAAGCCCCTCTCGAATCTCCGTTCGAGCCCCTCTTGCGTCTTCACTATGCCTCCCCGTTCCGGGCCGGGAGCAACGCCTTTTACAAGTCTTCAAGCTCGCGAACAACCCTCGCCGAGCTTGGCACCACCTCTCACAACCCGAGAGGATCACTTCGGGCTTTCACCGAAATCTCTACTTCTTGTCTTGGGCTTTCACCAAGACCCTTGCTCACTTTGTCTTGGGCTTTCACCAAGACCCTTGCTCTCTTGACAACAATTGGAGTGGAACTCACTCTTCTAGTATTGAGCACAACAGATGCTAATATGAATGTATGATGAAGGATGTGGAAATTAGGCTTTGGAATCACTAATTGGGAGCTTTGAGGTTGTGGAAAATCTCACTATAAGTTTGACACTTTGGAGTTGTGAAATCTTGTGGAAAACTAAGTGTGAACCTCTATTTATAAGCTCCTAAAGATTTCTAGCCGTTTGGACAAGATTTGATTGGGTTTTGTGCAAGATACACAAAACAGAAAATCGGGTTCAGAAATCTGTCCATAACCGGTCGACCGAAAGGTGTATCGGTCGACCGAACCCTTGAGTCTGTTGATGGATCGGTTGACCGAACATAGGTACTGGTCGACCGAAACACTTAAGTTCTATAGGTCAACGGTCGACCGAACAGGTACCGGTCGACCGAACTACTGGGTTCGGTAGAGAGAAATCTTGATCGGTTGGACAAACTTGTGTCGACCGATAGCAGGGGGTTTTTCACGAATTGAACGGTCGACCGAAAGGTGTATTTTGTTCGACCGGTTCTAATGTATATGGGGGTGAATATTGAGAAAAATGTGTATACGACCGTTGTATAATACGACAAATAAAACGGTCGTATTTTTACCAGAAATGGCAAACGAAACGGTCGACCGAAGGTCTACCGGTCGACCGAACAGGTCTGGGTAAACGGTTAATAGAAATGTGATCGGTTGAACGGATTGGTCTGGTATAACAAATATTGTGTATAACCGGTCGACCGAAAGGTGAACGGTCGACCGAACTCAGGTAGACTGGCGACCAATGTTTTAGGTGTTTAGGTGATCTAATGGAGTCCAAATTATATGATATTTTGTGTGTGACTCCTAAAAGGAACCTAGTGTGTGAATGCATGCATATTAGCTTAAGTTATGCTCAATTCACATAAGTTCCTAACTCTCAAAGAAAGGTAAAATTACATGTCTTCAATCCTAGCTTGATTACATGTCTTGACTTGATTCTTCTTCTTTCTTGAGTCTTGATCACCTGTAGATGTTAGCACAATACAATATGTATACTATTATACTACATGTGCTAATCTACATGTCCTTATTAAGATTAGGTTTAATTACATCATCAAAATACGGATTAAGGCCAAAAAGCCAACAATCTCCCCCTTTTTGATGATGGCAACCTATATCTTAAACCAACCTAATACTTGAAAAATGTATAAGTTAACTATGCATATAAATGCTCCCCCTATGGATGTGCATAGTTTTTCTTGACAATTTTCATGTATATTTCAAGTATCCCTAATCTATTACTTCTCCCCCTTTGACATCCATCAAAAACAACAATTAATTATGACTTTAAGCATAGAGTTTGGATGTCTTGTAATGAAGTAACTCCCCCTAAATTTAGCACTTCATTACTCTAATAAAAGATATGACAATTAAGCTCCCCCTATCAATAAGGCTAAATGGAAACAATGAGTATGATGAAAGTTAAAATCATTTAAGTTTCTACTTAAGCCTTATTCTAACATCCATTTAAAAATTGACAATTAAAATCAATGGATGTGATAAATGATTTTCAATGAATTGAACTTCTAAAGATATGACAATTAAGCATATAGACTGCATTATAGCTAATTTAACATGAATTGTAGATGATAGAAATTTATACCAACTTTGAATATTGATTAGCTCCAATCTTGACTTGGTGATGCAACCGGATTCGAATTTCGACGCTTTGGCTCGTCCGGTCACCACCAATCTCATCCTCAAGCTCCTACAAGTGTAGACTTTGGTACCCATTTTTGCTTGGGTCCATTAAGTTTAGCTTTTGGTACCCAAATCCAAGTTGATTTTGGTACCTCTACACTTACTTTCTTTTTCATGACAAAATTATGTTTAACATTAATTTGAATAGGAAAGTTTTTAACATAAAAATTGTTTTTATTGTCATGTGTGAACTTATGCAATTTATTTGACAAATTTTCATTTAAGGCATTAAGTTCACTGTTTTTAGTTGCTAGAGATTCATTTAAGCAATTTAGATTTTTAATCATAGAATTATGCTTTTCATTCATGTTAAGCATGTGAATCTCTAAGTTTGCAACCTTTTCATTCATGAAATTTAAGTCATGTAATAGTTGCTTGCTTTCTAAATGAGATTTATCAAGTTTAATAAGCAAGTCATTAGTGTCAATTTCTAGCATATGACTATCAATTGCATGAGATGAGGTATTTTTAACATTTAAATTTTCTTCCTTCAAACATGCATTCTCTAAAGTTAGAACTTCAATTTTAGCAAGCAAATCAACTTTATCATCTAAGATAGATGCATTTTGACATTTAAGATCGTGGATTTGCTCATTTGCTACTTGATTAGTCTTGTGTTGTTCTTTATATTTTTCAAATAATTTTTGAAATGCATTTTGTAGTTCATTAAAATCATAGGTATTATTTTTTGAACTACTACTTGAAGAAGAGCTAGAAGATACCTCATCTTCTCTTTCTCCATCGGATGAGCTTGATGATGATGAAGATGTTGAGTTAATCTCCATTTTCTTTGCTCGAGCTACATCATTCGGAGTGGTTGCTCCTTTCTCCCCGGATGGTGAATCTTTTTCACCAAAATTCCTTTCTAATGTTTGCCATATAGAATGAGCATTATCACATGAGCAAACAAGATTAAAAAGTTCATCTCCTAATGCACAAAATATGACATTCATAGCTTTAGCATTTAGGGATGCATTTTTCTCATCTTCTAAACTCCATTTACTAATATGACATCTAGGTGATTCATATGGAGTTTGAATCATAAACCACATGTTAATGTTCATGGATTTAATAAATGATGACATTTTAGATTTCCATGAACTAAAGTTATTACCATCAAAGTAAGGTGGTTTACATGATTCTAAAGGTGTGGATGCATTAAGAGTCATGTTAATTTATCGGTTAAGAACAAAATTAACGAACGAGGCTCTGATACCAAATGTAGGGTAGGATCGTGTGGGTTATGGGTCCACTAATCACTATTAAGCCCTAATTAACTACTTGGTTGATCGATCAAAGAATTGCAGCGGAAATTAAAAACAAATCAAACACAAGTAGAAAGTAATGCAAACCACAAAGAGAAGACGCGTCGGTTTTACAGAGGTTCGGCCGCGCCTACGTCCTCTCTTGCAAGCCCCTCTCGAATCTCCGTTCGAGCCCCTCTTGCGTCTTCACTATGCCTCCCCGTTCCAGGCCGGGAGCAACGCCTTTTACAAGTCTTCAAGCTCGCGAACAACCCTCGCCGAGCTTGGCACCACCTCTCACAACCCGAGAGGATCACTTCGGGCTTTCACCGAAATCTCTACTTCTTGTCTTGGGCTTTCACCAAGACCCTTGCTCACTTTGTCTTGGGCTTTCACCAAGACCCTTGCTCTCTTGGCAACAATTGGAGTGGAACTCACTCTTCTAGTATTGAGCACAACAGATGCTAATATGAATGTATGATGAAGGATGTGGAAATTAGGCTTTGGAATCACTAATTGGGAGCTTTGAGGTTGTGGAAAATCTCACTATAAGTTTGACACTTTGGAGTTGTGAAATCTTGTGGAAAACTAAGTGTGAACCTCTATTTATAAGCTCCTAAAGATTTCTAGCCGTTTGGACAAGATTTGATTGGGTTTTGTGCAAGATACACAAAACAGAAAATCGGGTTCAGAAATCTGTCCATAACCGGTCGACCGAAAGGTGTATCGGTCGACCGAACCCTTGAGTCTGTTGATGGATCGGTTGACCGAACATAGGTACTGGTCGACCGAAACACTTAAGTTCTATAGGTCAACGGTCGACCGAACAGGTACCGGTCGACCGAACTACTGGGTTCGGTAGAGAGAAATCTTGATCGGTTGGACAAACTTGTGTCGACCGATAGCAGGGGGTTTTTCACGAATTGAACGGTCGACCGAAAGGTGTATTTTGTTCGACCGGTTCTAATGTATATGGGGGTGAATATTGAGAAAAATGTGTATACGACCGTTGTATAATACGACAAATAAAACGGTCGTATTTTTACCAGAAATGGCAAACGAAACGGTCGACCGAAGGTCTACCGGTCGACCGAACAGGTCTGGGTAAACGATTAATAGAAATGTGATCGGTTGAACGGATTGGTCTGGTATAACAAATATTGTGTATAACCGGTCGACCGAAAGGTGAACGGTCGACCGAACTCAGGTAGACTGGCGACCAATGTTTTAGGTGTTTAGGTGATCTAATGGAGTCCAAATTATATGATATTTTGTGTGTGACTCCTAAAAGGAACCTAGTGTGTGAATGCATGCATATTAGCTTAAGTTATGCTCAATTCACATAAGTTCCTAACTCTCAAAGAAAGGTAAAATTACATGTCTTCAATCCTAGCTTGATTACATGTCTTGACTTGATTCTTCTTCTTTCTTGAGTCTTGATCACCTGTAGATGTTAGCACAATACAATATGTATACTATTATACTACATGTGCTAATCTACATGTCCTTATTAAGATTAGGTTTAATTACATCATCAAAATACGGATTAAGGCCAAAAAGCCAACAATCTCCCCCTTTTTGATGATGGCAACCTATATCTTAAACCAACCTAATACTTGAAAAATGTATAAGTTAACTATGCATATAAATGCTCCCCCTATGGATGTGCATAGTTTTTCTTGACAATTTTCATGTATATTTCAAGTATCCCTAATCTATTACTTCTCCCCCTTTGACATCCATCAAAAACAACAATTAATTATGACTTTAAGCATAGAGTTTGGATGTCTTGTAATGAAGTAACTCCCCCTAAATTTAGCACTTCATTACTCTAATAAAAGATATGACAATTAAGCTCCCCCTATCAATAAGGCTAAATGGAAACAATGAGTATGATGAAAGTTAAAATCATTTAAGTTTCTACTTAAGCCTTATTCTAACATCCATTTAAAAATTGACAATTAAAATCAATGGATGTGATAAATGATTTTCAATGAATTGAACTTCTAAAGATATGACAATTAAGCATATAGACTGCATTATAGCTAATTTAACATGAATTGTAGATGATAGAAATTTATACCAACTTTGAATATTGATTAGCTCCAATCTTGACTTGGTGATGCAACCGGATTCGAATTTCGACGCTTTGGCTCGTCCGGTCACCACCAATCTCATCCTCAAGCTCCTACAAGTGTAGACTTTGGTACCCATTTTTGCTTGGGTCCATTAAGTTTAGCTTTTGGTACCCAAATCCAAGTTGATTTTGGTACCTCTACACTTACTTTCTTTTTCATGACAAAATTATGTTTAACATTAATTTGAATAGGAAAGTTTTTAACATAAAAATTGTTTTTATTGTCATGTGTGAACTTATGCAATTTATTTGACAAATTTTCATTTAAGGCATTAAGTTCACTGTTTTTAGTTGCTAGAGATTCATTTAAGCAATTTAGATTTTTAATCATAGAATTATGCTTTTCATTCATGTTAAGCATGTGAATCTCTAAGTTTGCAACCTTTTCATTCATGAAATTTAAGTCATGTAATAGTTGCTTGCTTTCTAAATGAGATTTATCAAGTTTAATAAGCAAGTCATTAGTGTCAATTTCTAGCATATGACTATCAATTGCATGAGATGAGGTATTTTTAACATTTAAATTTTCTTCCTTCAAACATGCATTCTCTAAAGTTAGAACTTCAATTTTAGCAAGCAAATCAACTTTATCATCTAAGATAGATGCATTTTGACATTTAAGATCGTGGATTTGCTCATTTGCTACTTGATTAGTCTTGTGTTGTTCTTTATATTTTTCAAATAATTTTTGAAATGCATTTTGTAGTTCATTAAAATCATAGGTATTATTTTTTGAACTACTACTTGAAGAAGAGCTAGAAGATACCTCATCTTCTCTTTCTCCATCGGATGAGCTTGATGATGATGAAGATGTTGAGTTAATCTCCATTTTCTTTGCTCGAGCTACATCATTCGGAGTGGTTGCTCCTTTCTCCCCGGATGGTGAATCTTTTTCACCAAAATTCCTTTCTAATGTTTGCCATATAGAATGAGCATTATCACATGAGCAAACAAGATTAAAAAGTTCATCTCCTAATGCACAAAATATGACATTCATAGCTTTAGCATTTAGGGATGCATTTTTCTCATCTTCTAAACTCCATTTACTAATATGACATCTAGGTGATTCATATGGAGTTTGAATCATAAACCACATGTTAATGTTCATGGATTTAATAAATGATGACATTTTAGATTTCCATGAACTAAAGTTATTACCATCAAAGTAAGGTGGTTTACATGATTCTAAAGGTGTGGATGCATTAAGAGTCATGTTAATTTATCGGTTAAGAACAAAATTAACGAACGAGGCTCTGATACCAAATGTAGGGTAGGATCGTGTGGGTTATGGGTCCACTAATCACTATTAAGCCCTAATTAACTACTTGGTTGATCGATCAAAGAATTGCAGCGGAAATTAAAAACAAATCAAACACAAGTAGAAAGTAATGCAAACCACAAAGAGAAGACGCGTCGGTTTTACAGAGGTTCGGCCGCGCCTACGTCCTCTCTTGCAAGCCCCTCTCGAATCTCCGTTCGAGCCCCTCTTGCGTCTTCACTATGCCTCCCCGTTCCGGGCCGGGAGCAACGCCTTTTACAAGTCTTCAAGCTCGCGAACAACCCTCGCCGAGCTTGGCACCACCTCTCACAACCCGAGAGGATCACTTCGGGCTTTCACCGAAATCTCTACTTCTTGTCTTGGGCTTTCACCAAGACCCTTGCTCACTTTGTCTTGGGCTTTCACCAAGACCCTTGCTCTCTTGACAACAATTGGAGTGGAACTCACTCTTCTAGTATTGAGCACAACAGATGCTAATATGAATGTATGATGAAGGATGTGGAAATTAGGCTTTGGAATCACTAATTGGGAGCTTTGAGGTTGTGGAAAATCTCACTATAAGTTTGACACTTTGGAGTTGTGAAATCTTGTGGAAAACTAAGTGTGAACCTCTATTTATAAGCTCCTAAAGATTTCTAGCCGTTTGGACAAGATTTGATTGGGTTTTGTGCAAGATACACAAAACAGAAAATCGGGTTCAGAAATCTGTCCATAACCGGTCGACCGAAAGGTGTATCGGTCGACCGAACCCTTGAGTCTGTTGATGGATCGGTTGACCGAACATAGGTACTGGTCGACCGAAACACTTAAGTTCTATAGGTCAACGGTCGACCGAACAGGTACCGGTCGACCGAACTACTGGGTTCGGTAGAGAGAAATCTTGATCGGTTGGACAAACTTGTGTCGACCGATAGCAGGGGGTTTTTCACGAATTGAACGGTCGACCGAAAGGTGTATTTTGTTCGACCGGTTCTAATGTATATGGGGGTGAATATTGAGAAAAATGTGTATACGACCGTTGTATAATACGACAAATAAAACGGTCGTATTTTTACCAGAAATGGCAAACGAAACGGTCGACCGAAGGTCTACCGGTCGACCGAACAGGTCTGGGTAAACGGTTAATAGAAATGTGATCGGTTGAACGGATTGGTCTGGTATAACAAATATTGTGTATAACCGGTCGACCGAAAGGTGAACGGTCGACCGAACTCAGGTAGACTGGCGACCAATGTTTTAGGTGTTTAGGTGATCTAATGGAGTCCAAATTATATGATATTTTGTGTGTGACTCCTAAAAGGAACCTAGTGTGTGAATGCATGCATATTAGCTTAAGTTATGCTCAATTCACATAAGTTCCTAACTCTCAAAGAAAGGTAAAATTACATGTCTTCAATCCTAGCTTGATTACATGTCTTGACTTGATTCTTCTTCTTTCTTGAGTCTTGATCACCTGTAGATGTTAGCACAATACAATATGTATACTATTATACTACATGTGCTAATCTACATGTCCTTATTAAGATTAGGTTTAATTACATCATCAAAATACGGATTAAGGCCAAAAAGCCAACAGAGTGTTAGTTAGATTGTGATTCCATCTCCATATTCAAAGAATCACCAAGTTGTAAAGCTTCGAGGAAGCTCCATCTCGGATTGTGAGAGGAGACACGAGCGAGACGAGGTTGTTCGTGAGGTTCAGAGTTGTAAACGACGTTGATCTCGACCTGTAACAGAGATCAGTTAGTGGAACCGTAAACGAGGCTCGGGGGATCGAGTGAGACTTGCAAGGAGGACTAGGACCCGGGTGTGGGTGCCGAACCTCTCTAAACTCCGGTGTCGTATACTTTGTGGTTTGCATGTCTTATCTCTTAATCATTCAATTAGTATTTTTAATTCCACATTTATCTAGCGGTTAGAGAGTCATAGATCCTAACACACACACACACGATGACTAAAAAGAACAATCTGCCAATAAGAACAATAAATTCTCTTCCGTAAATTGAAAATCTTATGGACTGTGATAAAACTTACTTTAAACCAAATCTCTAAGAACATACATAATTAAATAACCATTCATGAAAGATGGTACCTTCGGGCTTACCCAATTAATCTCAAGAATTTTAGGTTTGAGGATTATCACAAAAATAAAGTTATCAATGTCACCTTATGAAGTGATTTCATATTTTAACTGGGTCAACTGAATTTGTTTTCTACAACACATAAATGGGAGAGACGGCACGACGAGGAGGCAATGGCAGGGAGACGGAGAGGGATGGCTAAGGTTTTGGAGGGTAGGAGAGAAGGCATAGGGAGGAGGTAGTCGCGGGCAGAGGACGACGATGGAGGGTGGCAACATGGGAGGTGATGACGGTTGTGATTTCGACGGGGGGATTTTTCAGGATGTTTTTCGTCGTCTGGTTTGGGTGAAGTCGGGCGACTTTCACACAAATCATTATTATTGCCGACGGAATTTCCATCGGCGCTACTAGCTAGTAATGTCACGTGTGGTGCGCGTGACGTGAGGTGACATAACCAAGGTCGAGCGTAAAATGAAATTTTTCGTGCTCGGCCCAACACATTGTCACTCGGTTTCGATGAAATTCCGTTGGCAATATTCCACCGGGAAAGGTGGACTTTGTAGTAGTAATAATATCTGAAAAACATCAAAATTAACTCAAATAGCCATTATTTACTTATCAAAATGCATATGTTATTCATTATTTGAGTACCCAATACTTGAAATACGACGAAACTAACCTGAATAACTCCTATTTATTTTAAAAAACATGCATATGGGGATACTTAACTAAATAATGCTACTCACTAGACAATGGACATGCCGTTATATGGCCGGTCTTTGTCATTGAGTTAAGACAGCGGTTGAAAATGTTTGAGCTAGGGCTGTATGATTATTTCCTTCAATTATAAAAACATTTTTACTTGGTAAAATAGTTGTAGTTTTTATATGACTTGTAACATAACAAAAAAGAAGAAGAGAATCTTAAAGGGAATATTTTGCTGAAAATTTAAGGTTTCCCCAATAATAATAAAGCTGCTTAGTTGGTGCATTTTGAAGATGAGGCGAAGTCATTGGAGACGTAACTTTACTTCAATATTCAATCTAAAGTTGTCTTCCTTGACAACAGCCTTGCACCCACTGGATTAGTGGTTAGTTTCTTGTATTAGCCACTAGCAGGGAGGATCTTTCGGGTCCCATTCAAAGTTAGATATCTTCTGATTTGCTGACTTGTTTTGTAGGTATAAACGCATCTTTTTGCGTTCAGTGTTCAACTAGAAAGTGGTAACAACTTCTATATTTAGGGTTGTCATAAACTCATATATATTTTTAAAAAATTAGCAAGTATTAGTAGTAGCTTAGTATATCGATTGATGTTACCATGAAGATATAAAGAAGCAACAAACTTCCACGTCAAATTTGTCATTAATTTAAAAATTGTACATGTGTTCTTCTCTAACAACATAAATATAATTTTATCATATATCTCATATATGCTTTGAGCTTCACACATGATGTAATATTTGTTTTTTGAAATATCACTCTAGATATAAGGTGCAGTTGGTCAATTGACACCAGTCCGTCCGTTCATACCTAACTTTAAGAAAAGAAAATATAGAGGGGTTTGGTAAAAGAAAAGATACAAAAACTGATTTGTGAGAGAAAAGGAAGAGCCAGCGCAGCAATCCCCACTGTAAAGAGGACAGATTAGTGAGACAACTTTTAGTAAAGAATAAACTGGTCAACAACCACTTCTTTTGCATTCAAATGAGAGTAAGTGTTTAATACTAGTGCAGTCATTATCTTTAACCGGAAGGAAAACATTACATCTTGATATGTGTATGTATGCATATGTACCAGAAAATATCATTTTAAGTACGATTGCAAATATGAAATAAAGGTATGTATTTACGTACGGTGTTTGTGGTGATGTCATTTTAAGTTGGATTTTTGGCTTCTATCTTCTTCATTTTGATGATAATTATGTCAAAGTTCTCCATGTTTGGTTGACATTATCATCTTCATTATCAAATTCGATAGTATTATGTGAAATCAATCCCCCTTTTTATTTGTTAGTTTGTTTTCCGAGCATTAAGTTGATTTTGATGTATTCATAAGTTCGTTTGCATGTAATGTTGTAAGATATGTTTGTTGTTTATGAGAAAATGGAGGATGTAACGATGTCAAAATGTAACAAAATTGGAGGGCATAGAAGCAAATAACATAATACCAATGGATTAGTATGCCAAATGCAAATATAATTATAATAGATGATATTTTGGAGTCAAAGCAGCAATAAATTTTTTATTTCTTGAAAAAATCATTTTGAGTTCCGAGTTCAGTATGCCAAACCAAACACAAGTAGTTGCAGAATCAGTAGAGAAGAGTTGGATTTGGCACCAACCTCCATGCAAATGTGTGACTGGCAAATGGGACCAACATTAATGATGAAACAGGCCAATTTGCAAAGTTCTACTAAACGTCGCCCCAAAACTACTTAAATCGCCCCTTGAAATTACCAAATTGCCCTTAACAATATATTTAATACTCATATCGTCCCGTGTCTTTAAACAAGGTTATTGACTCAGTTTTACTAACATTCCTAGTACCAACACCACGAAAATGTCTGGCGAAACACCTAGATCAGGCGAAGTAACGGAGGCGGATTTTTTTTTCCGACACGGGCGTCTGGCTAAGACGCCTCGACCATGGTGGAGGCGTCTTAGCCAGACGCCTCCACGATGGTACAGGCGTCTTAGCCAGACGTCCCGTTTTTTTAATGTTTTTTGTCAAATTAAAATTATACGGTGTGTTATCTCAAATTATTTGACGTTTCTTTGCAAATTTTCGGTGGTAACCGGTCGGATTACAATGAGTTTTTTTGCAAGTGATGAAGATTCAAAAAAATTCCAGATCCAACATTTTTAAAGTTCCAAATCTCCCGGTGGTAAAACATCATGACTTACAAATACCACCTCGACAGGTCGTTCGGGGGTCTCGCCGGTGAGGTGGCGGGGGTGGCAAGGGGGCAGCGCCCCCTGGAAATTTTTTGGATTTTGAAATTGTTGGATCTGGAAATTTTTGAATTTTCGGTGTACCGAAGAGGTATCGGTCATCCGAATATAGTAATTATTAACTTATTAATTAATTTAACAATTATCTAAATTTATAATCAATTATTTTTTAAAAATAATAATAAAAAATTACGGGCGTCTGACGGAGCCGCCCCCACGTAGGAGGGGGCGTCTGGCTAAGACGCCTCCCCCATGGAGGAGGCGTCTTACACAGACGCCTGTCCCAAGGGCGGAGCGTCTGGGTAAAACGCCTCCCCGATGGGTAAGGCGTCTGGGTAAAACGCCGCCCCCATGGGGAAGGCGTCTTAGCCAGACGCCCCCTCCTACGTGGGGGCGGCTCCGTCAGACGCCCGTAATTTTTTATTATTTTTTATTATTTTTTTATTAAAAAGATGTTAGATGTTTTACCAGATTCGAGTACACTGGGGCGTCCGTTGGTTCATTATTGACCTCCAAAACATTATTTTTTATGATTATAAGAGGAATATGAAGAGATATGTGTGATAGGAGGGTAAAATGTCGCGTTATAGCAGTAGAAATGAGAGAAGGGCAAAATGGTAATTTCAAGGGGCGATTTAAGTAATTTTGGGACGATGTTTAGCAATTCAGAAGTTTTTTGAGTAATTTAGTGCTTGCATTAAATTTATTCAGCAAAGTTGGTGTAACACTGTGGCCCATAGTCTAAAAAGATGTTATTTAGGATTAAAAATAGTTTCCTGTTTGGTGTGAGTTTCAGACTTTCGGCCCAGCTGAAATCCCCACGTTATGCATCATTAATTTGTCATTCCCTGCTGTGAAGCCCAGCAACTCTTTACTTATCTTTGGTTGTCACGTCTTGATATCATGGATACTATGTCATGTTTTTTTTAATAATTTGGTATGATCAATTTTTATTATTGAAGTGAGTTATGAAATTGTAATCACATCTAACGGACCACAAAAAAATTATTGTGTCTGGAGATAGAATTTGTGTCTTCATCAAAAACCACCTAAATAATCTTTAGTCAAGTTGGGATACATTCTTGTGTGAAAAGTATCTTACTCAAAGTGACTAAAAATGAAATTATTTTGGAATGAACACTTGCATGCACAAATTCAAAAGATAAAAACTACTCGTCCCCTCCTACCGGTTTGCATGATGAGGTTAATGTTCGGATCTCAATGATGTTGGTAGGTACTCAATGGTACCATTGTGAAAATAGAAAAGTACTTCAACCATGACATCTTAACAAAGTTTTCCGTAAGTGACCTTCCCTCCTACAATTTCATATGTTATTTTCGTGTTGTGTAATCATGTTTTATGTAAAAATTATGATCCTACTTGAGCCATGTATTAAGAAGGTACGTGACAGGCGGGAATACTTACCACTGTACTACAACGACCTTGTTGCAAGATTTTCTGTTTATATTATTCTGATCATATATTAAATTCACCAGTTTTACTTATAACCAACCCAAAACAATTGATAAGAACCGCATGGTAAATTACATTCTCTCGTGTTTTTTGTTCTTCCGAAAGTAGAATTATGTTGGTACTTCGTGAATGATTTTTCTTGCCTTCGTTAATATCATAAATCGTGTATCAACAAAGTAAATCTTAAGATTATACAGAAAGTACGTAAAATGTCTTTCAAGTAAGAAAGTACTGTGACCTCTGACTCCTCTTGAACAACTCTCCCATTCCTTATGCAAGATTAAATTGGTTGCAAGATTAAAAAAGAACCGCACTAGATAAAGTCGATTGCATACTAAAATTTAGTTAGATTATTTATAATAGAAAAACTTACAGGAAAACAGTAGATTCCAAAATGACATGTTAAGATGAAATATGAAACGTACCAATAAATCATATTCTAAAAATTACGCCAACAAGATCTGGGATTCTAAAATGGAGTGTAATCCATGCTTATTTAAACCTTGATTCATTAGATGATGATGCATTCATGCATACCTCATATATAATAAGCACTTATTTTAGAAGAACAATAAGTGAAAAACATGAGATAATATAATTTACGCACAAGGTAGAAGCAAATGGAAGAGCGATCTACATGTTTGTTTGCTAACCCAAAACCATGTTTGCGTATGGGTGGTTAGACGTGAGGTTTGGTTTAGATTCTTCTTTTTATTTTCGAAGTTGCGTCTAAAGATAAAATAACAAATGAAGCAGATGTCAGACGCCAACTCCTAGACAAAAAAAATTGTATGTAAAAGCCAGATGCAAGTCTTAGCGGCAAACACCCAATCAACACATGTTTCGTTGTTAACGGAGGTGTACGGGGGCTTTTGCAAAATTCTAAGACCATAAATAAACGTGACCGGGCTATCCCAGAGTCACTCTACCATGTCAGCTCATTCTACTTGCCTACCCAAAAAAATCTCTTAATTACATCTAAAAACACCCCAAACACTCTACATTCTCTTACATCCACGTCATTTGAGGATTGATCCTGTGTAACATAAAAAATCTTACAAAATCAAAACAAATAGAAAACATATTTTTAGAAGATTTTTTTTAAAACGAATTTATAATTTTTTTAACAAATAACATTTTAAAAAAAATCCATCCAACAGGGGAGGGGCACGTGCCCCTCACCCATAGGGTGCCCAAGTGGCGAACTGGGTCGCCCAACGCCTGGTTCGTCACCCAACGGCTAACAGGGAAGACACCCAGGCGGCCGGAAAATCTCCCTCGTTAACCATGCTGTAATAACAAATCAGGCACCCCAAGAAGACTTATCGGATTTCGGATCTACCCGAATCCGAGTTGAATAACCAGGCTTGGGGTGTGCATCCGGTCTGGACCAGACCAATTTTTTTTCCGAGGTCCGGACCGGACCAAATTGGTTCGGCTCGGAGTCCAGACTGGTTGAATTCGATCCGGTCCGGTCCAAGCCCGAATATTTACCTCAAAAATTTCAAAAAGAAAACAAAAATCGGACTCGGACCGAATTTTCAACTGACCCGGACCTGTTTTTGCACACCGGCTAACCAAACCTTCTCTTCTCTTCTCCATCTCCACGGCTCCACCCCTGCAAAGGCTGCGATGGCGGAGAAGCTTCTTCTCCCATCATGGGAAACTAGGGTTTCCGACGCTGTCTTCTCCCTCTACACCTCCCTCCCCAAGAAGGGAAAGCCCCAAGGCCGAGAGACCACCGTCCTCGCCGCCTTCCTCCTCTCCTCCCCTCCCCACCAAAGTACCCCCCAAAACCACCGAAAACACCAACTTCCCTAAAAATCGCATTTTTAGATGACCCATTTGGTCGGATTCCGCGTAGGTGTCGAGGTCGTGGCGGTCGGGACGGGGACCAAGTGCGTTGGGAGGTCCATGTTGAGCTCCGGAGGTGACGTCGTCAACGATTCTCATGCCGAAGTTATCGCTCGTAGAGCACTGCTGAGGTGATTGGATTACCTTGTCTTTGGTTTTTGTTTCTGTTTTTTTTTCTCTGTTGGTGTGAAGTCTAATGCGATCGGTGAATGGTGATGGACTCAAAACAGTTCTTTAGTTCTTCTATCCGTCAAATGCCATGTTCTAAATTGGAATTGTTTGGTTGCTATTCGATATTTCCTTGTGTAAGTTAGTATTTTGACGGAAAAAACATCGAAACCGTTTGTGTTGGACCTCATTTCCCAAATTTCATCAGTTTTCGTTTGGAATCAATGTTCCGAAACGTCTTATACATTTAAAAGAATGTTTGCATTGACTTAGTGTGGAATCAATGTTCCGAAACGTCTTATACATTTAAAATTCATTTGGAACTGTGTTATGTTATTTTCCGACAAACTCAACTCCCTCCAATGTGGTTGCGGTCTTAGAATTTGGAACTATCTTTTATCAATGCTCTACTGTTTGTAGCTGATGAGGTTCTGTAGGTTCTTTTATGCAGAGATTGCACGATCAAATGCGTTCTACAGTGAGCTTGGTTGTAGTGGAGCTAATTGCCATGTGATTCCTGGTGATGATTCAGGGTTGTTATTTTGTTTGGTTGATGATCACCAAGGACAACGCAAGTATAAAATGCAGCCGTATTGGCAGTTGCACTTGTACACAACTCAGTTGCCATGTAAGTATTGATATTCTTTCTTCTCTCCCTTTGTGGCTGTCTTTTTGGCCATGGTTAGTGAGTTTTATTATTCAAGTTGTTGAAATGTTTTGTTTTATAAGCTCAGTTTTTCCCTTTCTTTTAGGTGGGGCTGCTTCTGCGACATTGTTATCCACGTCAGATAACAGCCTCTGCGGTGGAGCTGGAAGAAAATCCTCTGAGGCAGTTGAAGGATCTACATATAACGCTCGTTAGTCTCTTTATCTCATTATGTGCAACTCACTAGCAACAATATGTAAAATATCATTCGAAATTGTTAGGTGAGATGGAAGCATAGTTAATCGGCATATAAGGCTTCATACCGTACTTCTGTCTCATCTACTATGCACGTACACACATATGATTATGACTAACAAAAGAATCAATATAAAGATTTACCTATTTCAGTTGTCATATTTTTGTATTTTGGAACTAAAGTAGACATCAATCTGGTTGATACACCGAATGGTTTTGACCAATTAGTTCAACCGGTTTGACAACATGTGATTTGTGACATCATAAATAACTACCCGCACATAACATATGAAAACCTGAAAATGAAATTTTAAATATTAATAAACTCCTTTAAAAAAAGGAAAGGTGAAGTTCTGGAGAAGAGTTGTCTAAAATCTAGAAAAGTGGTGAGAGGAGTCGCGTTGGTAGGAAGCAAGACAGAAGGCTGCAACTTTGATTGGTGGTGGACATTAGCATGTGATGTATAGTTGGAGAGGACCAGAGGAGTTAGATGTGTGAGACAGGAAAATCCTGTGTGGTTTAAGTTTTCTTTCATTTCTTCCTTCCAAGAACAGATCCTTAATTGGACACCCGTTTAGCATTGAGCTACGAGTTCAACCAAACAAGCCAAATCAAAGGGTTGGCTACTGAGAAGCTTAGTTGGGGTTGTTTAACTAAACCACTTTACTGGCCTGAATTCAAAGGTCGGGTTAGGTTTGGAAACCATGACATGTATAATTTTGGAAAACAAAGCAACAAATATGTGTGAGCACTTTATGTGTTGCTAGTTTGTCTTTTTAATTCTTTTTCATTCTCAACAGTTGCAACCGGTGGACCTTTGCATGAAATCAAAAGGCATCAATTAAATTTGGAGGATGGATACAACAATTCACTCTCAGAAGATGACTTAGCACTTGACTGGAGGGTGCAAAAGAAACCAGGTCGTGGTGATGCAACTTTATCAATGAGTTGTTCTGATAAAATAGCTCGTTGGAATGTGGTGGGTATTCAAGGTCTGTTTTACATTTGTTGATAATTTTGGAGGTGATTGGGGTACTACTGTTGAAATTTATGGTCCTACAGTAATTCTCAGGAAGAAACTAGATGGCGCCTACTTTTTTCTTCTTTTTTCGTGGAAGTCACTTCAGTTAATTTAAGAGGTTATACCTACTGAATGATGTTAAAGCATTGATTTAATTTGTTGATAACTTCCACGTAAGAGTTTCAGAACTATAATTTTATATATCTTGTTTTAAGTCACTAAATTGGTGTTATGATTAAATTTACTTGCCATGTCTCATCTAGGTACTGTCTACCACATCGCGACATTAGCAGTCCTTTTTTTTTAATAACCCACTTCTACTATTTTGTTTATAGGAGCTTTGCTTTCTCATCTCCTGCAACCAGTGTATTTGGCCTCGGTAACTGTTGCACGACCTCCTTGTGATAATGTAAATGATTCTAATGTCAAGTGCCATCTCGAAAGAGCCCTCCATGATCGTATTCATTCATTACGCAACACATTACTTGAACCTTTTAAAACTAATAAGGTTTGTAACTTGATATACCTCATTCTAATGAGACTGAGCATGCACTTCATTTGTGAAATAACTGTATACTTTCATGCAGGCAACTTTGTATGTATCACCAACTCCACCTGCAGAATTTCACCCATCAATTAGTGACACACCTACACTAAAATGCGGGTTCGTACGCCTTGTTTTTGTTTGCATTTGCTTGTCCTTTAGGGCCACTACCAGTATTTTTCTATGTTTACAAGTGCACATTCCGTGATTGATTTAGGTTTTCTTCTTGGCTTAATAGATGTTCGTGGTCTTTAACAGCATTCCAGCAGCTGTTTTTTCTTTTATATTTTTGTTTGCTGCATGTAATGTTATTCCCTTTATGATTCACAGGTATTCAATATGTTGGAATAAACATGGTCTGCATGAAGTTGTCCTTGGAACCACTGGAAGAAAGCAGGGCACCTCCACAAAAGGAGCTCTTTCCCCATCAACAGAATCATCCTTATGCAAGTAAGAAACCTTTTTTTTTCCTCAATAAATATAGTTTGATATTCCAACATAATTGTTGGAACACTTTACAAGTAGTGCTTCACAGCCAGTGTGTCGTGTTCATTGTGTATAAATTTGTATTGCTGGATACTACTGAAGGCGTTCTGACAATATAAAATATACTTGCTAATTTTTTTTTTTGAAGTTCAGTATCATGCTATGTTTGGATGAAAAGAAAATCTGGGATTTTTTTCTTTCATAAAGTGTCTTCCCCTTTGAACAGGATGCTTTATTACATGTTGTGCTCATATCTAAGTGATCATTTCACTTTTAGTCTATTGATAGTTTGTTTACTTTATTAGTTTTCAAACTAGTGCCTGACATATGTGGTTCATTTGTCGGTGTGGTCTGAAAATTCTGAGCTGTATGGTTATTTTGAAGTTTGTGATTCTACCATAAATTGATTATTGGAAATGAAACTCGGGATCTATCTTGTAACTTCTGTAGGAGTGGAAATTATAGAAAGAGTATCATGTTAGTGCTGTTTAGTTAAATCTTGAAATTATTTGTGATTTTAGGAGGCGATTATTGCAGATATTTATTTCAACCATCGAGGAAGTTTCTATTGGAGCCAATCTCAGTCAGGCATCTTACTGTGAATTGAAGGTACTCTACTTATCCTTTCTACACGCAACTGTCCAAATTAACTACTTGTTTTAGGACATTTGAATTAGAAGCGTGATGTGTTTTCATAATCTCAAATTGACCATGTGAAAGAGACATTCATTATCAATTAACTTTGTCGATAATTGTCTTCCAGCATGTTTAATCTTTTTTTTTTGTTAAAACCAATGAATATATTTGAATCATCAAACTCTTTCCTTTAAAGTGCTATTTTGCCGGCCATCCATTTTTTGACTCCCACTCTCAATCTAATTTTTTTTATTCATTCAATGACGATACTTTCATAAAGTAATTTTCTGTAGTGTCGCCCTTAAAAATAGAGTCCTTATACACGGACGCGGGAGTCACAGACGCGCCCTACGTGGCTTCAAAAAGTGGAGGGGTCAGCGTCTACTCGGATTGCCATGTCACGCTTTCCTTCCGAACGCGGCTTAAATTGTTTTCAAATTTTTTTGACGGTTTTCGAAGAAGGACGGTTCGTTTCCAGATTAGACAGCGGCAGACACCCTACGAACGACGGTTCGGATACCGAGGAAGATAACATATCCAGACCTAAAGGGAGACTCTCGCTTTCTTTCTTTCTTACCTGTGAACGTAGGAAGCGCACCTGTGAAGTTTTCCCGACTTTCTTTCCATGTGAAGCGCACCTTCTAAACGATAATGGAATCTTCAACTCCGGCCGTCGATATCGAACACGTCCCAGAAGCGGTGGGTCTCTAATTTTTTCTTTCCCTGGGTCGTTATTTTTTCTTTCCCTGGGTCGTTTATTAAATTTTTGGTTTTAGGGAACCACGTACTACTTCCGGGAATCACGATGCTCCTGGAAGGCCATCCGAAAGCAGTTTGACCGGATGAATAAGGTGGAGAAGGAGGCTTTCCGTAGCACCCCATTCGGTCACTTCCTAAACCTTCCTAACATTACGACGGACAACGAAATAGTCGGTTGGTTCGTCGAGCACTACGATACGGAGGAGGTGGGGCTGAGAATAGGATCAGGGGTAGTTCCCCTTACACCGGAAGACATCGCCCTAATTTTGGGGTTACGTACGCATGGGAAGGCCGTGGTGATGGAACCATTGCGCGTCCAGAAGCGAGACTGGGTGAACCTTGACAACACCCAACTTTTAGTTCATCTCATGGCAAACAGTACCATGGGCGAGACGGAGGAGTACGTTCGTCTCCTGATTTCTTTCATCTTCAACAATTTTTTGTTCTATGATGGAACGCTGCGACCGAAGGAATGGTTCATGCACCCTATGAGGAACATCAAACGCCTAAGCAGCTACGCATGGGCAAGTGCAGTTCACAAAACCCTGGTTGGAGGCCTCGAGAAAGCAAGTTTAGAACTGCAGGAGAGGAAAAAGGCAGGGAATTTCATAATGAGGCAGGGGAACGTCGAAGGTTGTGTTGCCATACTACACGTAAGTTTTTGTTCCTGCTTCACACTTCCTCTCTTCCTCTTTTTTTGTTTTTGTTCTTTTCGGAAGACGATGTGTCTGTTCGGAATACGTTGTGAGTCTGTTCGGATTAAGTGGTGGGTCTGTTCGGATTAAATGGTGGGTCTGTTCGGGTTAAGTGTTCGGTCTGTTCGGATTAAGTGGTGAGTCTGTTCGGAATAAGTGGTGCGTCTGTTCGGATTAAGTTGGGTGTCTGTTCGGATTAAGTGGTGGGTCTGTTCGGATTAAGTGGTGAGTCTGTTCGGAATAAGTGTTGCGTCTGTTCGGATTAAGTTGGGTGTCTGTTCGGATTAAGTGGTGCGTCTGTTCAGATTAAGTTGGGTGTCTGTTCGGATTAAGTGGTGCGTCTGTTCGGATTAAGTGGTGCGTCTGTTCGGGTGAGGTGGTGCGTCTGTTCGGATTAAGTGGTGGGTCTGTTCGGAATACGTTGTGAGTCTGTTCGGAATACGTTGTGGGTCTGTTCGGATTAAGTGGTGGGGCTGTTCGGAATATGTGGTGGGGTTCGGATTAAGTGTTGGGTCTGTTCGGAATACATTGTGAGTCAGTTCGGAATACATTGTGAGTCTGTTCGAAATACATTGTGAGTCTGTTCGCATTAAGGGGTGGGTCTGTTCGGATTAAGTGGTGGGTCTGTTCGGAATAAGACGTGTGTCTGTTCGGAATAAGAAGTCCGTCTGTTCGGATTAAGTTGGGTGTCTGTTCGGTTTACGTTTAATGTATGTTCGGATTCAGTTGTCTTTCGAATATGAATGTACGTTGGTATAGTAGTTCTCATTTTTTTCCTTTCCATTTGAAGGTGTGGCTTTGTGAGAAATTTAAATTGGGGGAGCCCAGAACTGGAGTTTTCCCATGGATGAAAAGATGGACGGAGATGTTTGGGAAACGATTAACCCTGAGGAAATGGGAGGAACGTGGAATTACCTTACATCGGATTTACGACGGCACGTTCGACCTGATGGGGGCTCCATCAATGAGTGAAAGGGAGCTGCAACTTATTGGTCCTGTTCGAAAGAGCTCAACTTCAACCGTCAGTTTGCCAAGGCTCCAACTGGCAGACTGCAGCATTCCATGCGACCCGCTGCTCCAAGAATTGGAGCTGAGTGAGGTGAAGACAAAATGGCTGAGGGCCGAAGCTGCCCTTAAGAAGGCCACAAAACAGGTACACGACCTCAGGGAAGAACTGAGGATTTCCCAGGAAGAGTGTGGGAGGCTCAGGAAAGATATTATATATCTTCGAGGGACAGGGACAACTGGAGTCCCTGGTGGGGAGAACGAGCGAGAGCAAGAGGAGGAGAATAGGAAGAAGAGGGAGGCGGAGGAAGAAGATAATAGGAAGAGGAAGGAGGAAGAAGAAGAAGAAGAAAAAAAGAGGAAGGAGGAGGAAGAAGAAAAGAGGAGGGAGGAGGAGGAAGAAGAAAAGAGGAGGGAGGAGGAAGAAGAAGAGAAGAAGAGGAAGGAGGAGGAGGAACGAGAAAAGAAGAAGAGGAAGGAGGAGGAGGAACGAGAAAAGAGGAAGAGGGAGGAGGAGGAATGTGAGAGAAAAAGGGAGGAAAGGACAAAGGAAGAAGAGGAAGGAGGAGGAGGAACGAGAAAAGAGGAAGAGGGAGGAGGAGGAATGTGAGAGAAAAAGGGAGGAGGAAAGGAAGAAGGAAGAAGAGGAGAAGAGGGAGGAGGAGAGGAAAATGGGAGAAAAGAGGAAAATAGTGGAGAAGGAGGAAGAGAAGAAGAGGGAAGAGAAGAAGAAGAAGGAGAAGGAAGAAGAAAGCAAGACCCAGATAGCAAACTGGGTCGCGAAAAGAAAACGCTCGACGACCACCGTTGAGCAGCAGCTGAAGGAAGGCGAACATCTGGCCAAGAAGAATAAGAAGGAAGAGCAAAAAAGAAAAGATAGAGCGGCTCAAAGCAGCCTGAAGAAAAAAAGGCCGGATGTTGACATGCCTGCATTGGGCACGTTGTCAGTTGATGAGGTCAAAATGCTACCGAACCTGACCGAACCCAACAAGGACAATAGGGAGGTCATCTGGAGAGGCGATATGTGCAGTTTAAAACGCTCCGACCTGAAGGAGCTTATAACGCCTAGGATGGATATTAGCGATGAAACTATCGACGCTATGTTATCGGTGCTCGAAGAAAGACGCCACCCAGAAAAAGTTATATGCATATCCACATTCGAGTCGGGGCGAATTCTTGGAGGGCAAGGCAGAGAAGTTGATGATTTTATCCTCCCTAAAATCGTAGGTGCGTCTCCAACACAGACCGTGATCGCACAACCATGCTGGTCTTCAGGTCATTGGACACTGGTGGTTGTCTATGGCCCGTCCAAAGAGATTTTGGCATTCAACAGTCTCTCTAGGGAGCTAGGCGAAGGTGATGATCCGGAGCAGACTGTAGGCCTACATGAATGTGCAGCAGCGGATGCGGCTGTATACTGGAGGGATCTACTCAAGGTCGACTGGCCCCTGAGAATCCTGAGGAAAGAGAGCCAACAACAACCACCGGGGAGCAACGATTGCGGCGCCTTCGTTTTATACTGGATAAGGTGCCTAATGTTCAATCTTGACCCTACGAAGGAGAAGGACCCCAATACCATCCACTCTATCAGGGGTGAATTGGCGGTCATGTTACTTAGGGATCGTCGGTCGTGTGTGCAGGTCTAAACAGACAAAGATATTTTAAGTTTTGTTTATTTTTTGGTTTACATGTACAAAATGTTTACATATTCAGTTCCAAACTATTTACATGTAAAAATACAAACATTACCAATGTCATTCTTAACCTAACTTTATTCCGAACAGACAGTCTTCTTATTCCGAACAGACTCACCACTTATTCCGAACAGACTCACAACTTAATCCGAACAGACGCAACACTTAATCCGAACAGACTCACAACTTAATCCGAACAAACGCAACATTTAATCCAAACAGACTCACAACTTATTCCGAACAGACAGTCTTCTTATTCCGAACAGACCCAACACAGAATCCGAACAGACGCAACACTTAATCCGAACAGACTCACAACTTAATCCGAACAACCGCAACATTTAATCCGAACAGGCTCACAAATTATTCCGAACACAGTCTTCTTATTCCGAACAGACCCACCACTTATTCCGAACAGACCCAACACTTAATCCGAACAGACTCACAACTTAATCCGAACAAACGCAACATTTAATCCAAACAGGCTCACAACTTATTCCGAACAGACAGTCTTCTTATTCCGAACAGACGCAACACTTAATCCGAACAGACTCACAACTTAATCCGAACAGACAGTCTTCTTATTCCGAACAGACGCAACACTTAATCCGAACAGACTCACAACTTAATCCGAACAAACGCAACATTTAATCCAAACAGGCTTACAACTTATTCCGAACAGACAGTCTTCTTAATCCGAACAAACGCAACATTTAATCCAAACAGGCTCACAACTTATTCCGAACAGACAGTCTTCTTATTCCGAACAGACGCAACACTTAATCCGAACAACCTCACAACTTATTCCGAACAGACAGTCTTCTTATTCCGAACAGACGCAACACTTAATCCGAACAGACTCACAACTTAATCCGAACAAACGCAACATTTAATCCAAACAGGCTCACAACTTATTCCGAACAGACAGTCTTCTTATTCCGAACAGACGCAACACTTAATCCGAACAGACTCACAACTTATTCCGAACAGACAGTCTTCTTATTCCGAACAGACGCAACACTTAATCCGAACAGACTCACAACTTAATCCGAACAACCGCAACATTTAATCCGAACAGGCTCACAACTTATTCCGAACACAGTGTTCTTATTCCGAACAGACCCACCACTTATTCCGAACAGACCCAACACTTAATCCGAACAGACGCAACACTTAATCCGAACAGACTCACAACTTAATTCGAACAAACGCAACATTTAATCCAAACAGGCTCACAACTTATTCCGAACACAGTCTTCTTATTCCGAACAGACCCACCACTTATTCCGAACAGACCCAACACTTAATCCGAACAGACGCAACACTTAATCCGAACAGACTCACAACTTAATCCGAACAAACGCAACATTTAATCCGAACAGAACCACCACTTATTCCGAACAGACCGAACACTTAATCAGAACAGACCCAACACTTAATCCGAACAGACTCACAACTTAATCGGAACAGAACCACCACTTATTCCGAACAGACCGAACACTTAATCCGAACAGACTCACAACTTAATCCGAACAGAACCACCACTTATTCCGAACTGACCGAACACTTAATCAGAACAGACCCAACACTTAATCCGAACAGACTCACAACTTAATCGGAACAGAACCACCACTTATTCCAAACAGACTCACAACTTATTCCGAACAGACACACCACTTAATCCGAACACACACAACTTATTCCCAACACACCCACAACATATTCCGAACAGGAAAAACTTATTTCGATCAGACACAAGTAAATCTGAACTGAACTTGTATAACAACCATTTACAGATCAAAACAGATCAACAATTACAAGTTTCTTGGTTTACAAGAACGGGAAAAAACAAAAAAATGTAAATTAAGGAGGAAATTCCTCGTAATACAAACTCATGTCCCAATCGGAGAAATCAGGATCCGCGGGTTTTGGTGCTACTTCGTGAAGCGGCGAAGTAACATTCATCTTCCACTTTCCCTTCTCTTGTTGGGCGTGTTTTTTATGGCTCTTTTTAATTATCTTCTCAGCTAAAGACACTCGACGTCTAGTCGGCGGTCTTCCTATACGTCTGACTTTTTCCGGATTAAGGACCGATGTACCCGAAGACTCAGGTTCATCAGGTCGAACCAAGTTTTGTGTAGTGTGCATACGTGCCTTAAGCATTTCAATACACTTCACGGCCTCAATATACCTTTTGTGGGAGATGAAGGCTTCCTGTGCGATCCAAACGGCACGACCCATGATGTCGTCGTGACGACGTAGCGCATCCTTCGCCATTACACCATCGTCTGGGTACGTCTTATCTCGATAGCTCCTTCGAATATCCTTCCGCCATCGATTAAGGATGTAAGAGTCTGAAAGCAATGCATTAGGATTCAAGCGTGCAAGTACAACAAAAACGTGGCAACATAGAAGCCCAACGTGCTGAAACATTCTGCAATCACATGTAAAATTCATGGATGTGTTTTGTACTAGGAAACGTTTCGACAGTAGCTGCTCACCAGCCAAAACACGTTCAGATACCTTGTACTGGAATGTTTCATTCGTATTGAACTCCTCCGTTATATCGCAGTATATCATCTTCCCAATTTGTAACTGCACTTTTTTGAAGACCCCTACGGTATACAACTCGCTCAACTGACTCTCGAATGGATAAATTGAAACCAACTGGGGTTTTTTATGAAGACAATCAAATTCTGATTGAGCTTCCTTCTCGTACTTGTGGCGGAGCGCAAGTTCGTATTGTTGAACAAACTGCTTAAGGGTGGTCTTCGAAGTAAGATACTTGTCGAAGAAGGCGTTCATACTCTCGCTCCTCTGAGTAGATGTCATTCCCGCGAAAAAAAAATCACCAATAAATGCAGATCCACGACTCTCGGATTGCATAAATGGATTTGAGCCAGCTGTGGTTCTGCAGGTCAAAATCAAGAAGGAAACCCTGCCAATTACGATCAAATTCTGCTGGGGTTTTGGAATCATATACAATCAATTTCAGATCAAATAATATGTGATCCCGATACTGCGTCGGCAACTTCACGGGAGCTTTGTTCATTATGTGCCATATACAGAATCTGTGTCTTGAATCTGGGAAGACATTCCTTACAGCAGCAGTAATGGCACCACATTGATCTGTTATTATAGCTGGGGGGTATATCTGCATAAGGGACCCAATTCGAAAGGAGTGAGACATTATTCCGAACAGACAAACTTCTTAATCCAAACAGACAGTCTTCTTATTCCGAACAGACACAACACTTAATCCGAACAGTCAGGCCACTTATTCCGAACAGACACAACATTTAATCCGAACAGTCAGACTTCTTATTCCGAACAGACAGACTACTTATTCCGAACAGTCAAACTTCTTATTCCGAACAGACACAACACTTAATCCGAACAGTCAGACCACTTATTCCGAACAGACACAACACTTAATCCGAACAGTCAGACTTCTTATTCCGAACAGACACAACACTTAATCCGAACAGTCCGACTTCTTATTCCGAACAGACACAACACTTAATCCGAACAGAACCACCACTTATTCCGAACAGACCGAACACTGAATCAGAACAGACCCAACACTTAATCCGAACAGACCCACCACTTATTCCGAACAGACTCACAACTTATTCCGAACAGACTCACAACTTATTCCGAACCGACACAACACTTAATCCGAACAGTCAAACTTCTTATTCCGAACAGACACAACACTTAATCCGAACAGTCAAAGTTCTTATTCCGAACAGACACAACACTTAATCCGAACAATCCGACTTCTTATTCTGAACAAACACAACACTTAATCCGAACAGAGAGACTTCTTAATACGAACAGACAGACTTCTTATTCCGAACATACACTCTTCTTATTCCGAACAGACAAACTTTTTATTACGAATAGACAAACAAAAAAGAGGAAGATATGAAGAGGGAAGAAGGAAAAAAACTTACCGTTCATGCACGACAACCAGGTTTGGAACAACCATATGTAATTTTCAGTAGTCTCATAGGACAGCAAAGCGCAACCGAGCAAAACTGATTCGAAATAGTGATTGACTCCTACAAATGGGGCGAATGGCATGTCGTATTTGTTGGTAATGTAGGTTGTGTCGAAACATATTGCGTCTCCAAAGTATGAATATGCAGCTCTAGAACGACTGTCAGCCCAAAAAACGTTGCGTAGTCTTCCTTCGTCATCCATATCTATTACATAAAAAAAACATGGAATCAATCTTCTGCATCCTAATGAAATAGTCCTGAAGAGCTTGTGCATCACCAGGTCCCATCTTCAAATTTCTGACTTGGTTTACAAGATTCCTGCAAACAGGAACCAGTAAGACCAGACGCAAAATGTTCAACTTCAATTATGTTAGACGGAAAGTCAATTTGTCATAACCTCCAGCCTCGACCACAAGAGATTGCATGGTCTTAGCAGCCGATATCCCAGCTTCATCATTAACCGATATCCGTGCTACGACGGCCTCAGGGACGGTTCGTTTTTGCCTGAGAAATCGCATTTGCTCCGGGTCAAGCATGGGATGATTATGGTTAAGATCCACAAAGTTAACGTTGTAACCCCTTGCTGTGTTTCCGGATACACTTATCCGAGCAGTGCATTGTACTCTGCTGGATAACCTAGGCTTCAATTTTCCTTGCCCTTGGTCTGTTGGTGCGGTGCCCTCCTTGGAGCAAGTCAGCGTGGCCCGTATAACAACACCACGATCGTAATGAGATTGTCTTGTCTTAACGCCAAAACCACAAGAATCGGCATAGGCCACGTAAAATGCTTTGACTTCTTCGAAAGAGGGGAAAAACATCCCCTCATGGGGAACATTTGATGGCTGCTCCACTAGGGAAGGCACGGGAACGATTTCCATTTGGTACAGAGGAATGACCACAGAAGAGAAGGGAAGGAAAAGGAAGAGGCATCTTGAGATTGATAACAAGTCTTCTGTGCCGTGTAGGAGCGCCGAGCGCCAAAATGATGAAGGAAGAGAGTGATTTAAGTCGCATTAATGAGGGATGGAGAGAAGGATGGTGGAAATGATGAAGGTACGAAAATAGAGGAATAAAAAAACAAAAAACTTTTCATATCCCATCGCGCCAACTAAGCAGCGTCTGCTGAGTGGACTGGCCACATCAGCGCGCGTCCCGGACGCGCGGGACGTGCGCGTCCACTGAACATTTTCCTTAAAAATATCTTACTAGTATTTGAATAACTCAATACTTTCATAATCTAATATATTATGAAAATCGTATTTTCTCTTGTTGTACGAAATTATGTATCCTTCACTGGTATGGGGTGAAGTCGTTGCTGCATATTAGTGTATAACAATTGTTCTTCTATTGTCGACTTTCTTGGCAGGCTATGGCTTATGACTATCAGTCTGCGCTGACATTATTCAGAAGTAGCCCGCCCTTTAACTTCTGATTTTCGAAACCTGAAAACCTTGAATCATTCTCAAATTCACGATGACTGAGCATTTTTTATTTTTATATGAGCTCATGACATCCAGACTTCTACACTATGTACTGCCAGGATGTTTAGTGGTACTATCACGTACTGTACAAACAAAATTTAATTACCAGGATGTCTATGTTGTTGTTGGTATCATGTTGCCATCACATATTTTTGTAAGCTGTTCAGCTTTATTGAGGTTGTTTCTTTATATGTTCACTAATAATATACTGAATGATTGTGCTATCCCAATAGTATCTATTATTTTGGTTGTTGATAACATAATTTATGCAATGGAAAAGTTGCCATGAATTTCTTGAAAATGCTGTTGGACCGTGTAAAGTGATGATATACTTTTTTATGTATATCTGCCAAGCTGGTCCATTGTATGTATATGGCTTAAAACTATTAGGTAAAATTGGTGGTGGATGATGTTGGACGCATCTGTTGATTCTTTCGTGACGTAATGATGTTGATATATGTTTACTTTCATAACAGGAGTGTAAAGATGAATCCAAGAGAAAAGTTATCAAGACAAACCTCTTACCTCAACCATGTTCTTGTACTTATCCTAGTTCCACCAGGCATTAATTAAAAATTTGATTTGATATGTTTCCCATATCACTATTCTAATAGTTATTCAAAACTATATAGTTTGATGAAACAATAGAATACCATGTGTTTGTACAGTAGACAACTGATGATCTGCCCTTCCATAGTTCCATGAGTGACGGACAAGAGACAAAGGATGAGTCATGGTTCCTCTGTTTGGGTCTATTTCTTCTCTTTCTTCTCTTCTTTTTTCTCTTCCTTCTTTTCTTCCTTCTTCTCCTCTTTCTTCTCTTCTTTCTTTTCTTCCTTCTTTTCTTCCTTTGCTGGTCCCACTGATATGATGTCTATTTTTCCAATCTTCTTCAACTTTTTAGCAATGGCCACTGTGTCCATATTCCCTATGATTGTCATCTTTTGCTCCTTCATGTCTGCTGCAATGGAATCTATGCCTACAAACAGAAATTCATTTAATAAAAATTAATTCGTAAAACATTTCCACCAACCAAATTGTCGTATACATTAATTACCAATTAAGCATGGTAAACAATTTTTAACGGAGAGGATTAGCAAGAAGTTAGAATATAGTAGTGTATTAATATTAAAAGGTCAAACACAAGATATGATATATTGACCCTACTCATTCTAGACATCATTTATGAAATCACACAATTTATAGGAGAATTTCCTTGTGATTGATTGGAGTTGCTTCATCGACCAATCACTACACCAGATCCAAATTGAAACAAAGCTCCACACTAGTTTCTTCACCACAACCACCAATATTTTTTTCTTCCATTATCATGAATTGGTTACGCAGCATCATCACATAACCAAGAGATCCCTTGATGGAAGACAACATTGACTTTACTTCTTTGGCATATTCATTCTGCCTCCTTGATTTCCACCTCAATATTCACACTAGTCGGTGGGTTTGGAGGTCCGGCTTCATTTTTTGAGGAATAAAAACGACCGTTCAGTTTTGGATGTTATTATTTTTTTCAGTTTTTCATCGTCTAATCATCAAAAGACACATTAGTCATTCCCTTTAAGTTTATAATTTTTTGTTAAAATTTGGTGTTCAATTGAGAAGAATAGACTAACAATGACTTAATCATACATATCTTGGAGAAAATGATAGACTTCGGCCTGGTGTTAAGAAATTAGATTTTTTTTTTTTGGGTGAGCAAATTTAGTTTTTAACAAAGACATTAAATGAAATAACCTAATAAAATTGAGAGTATAATAGTAAAAAATAAGTGATAGAACATGTAAATGTACACCAAATAATGTCCAAACAACAAACCTTTTACGTGGTCTCACCCCCAAAAACTCGAAAAGCTAGATTTTCTCAGTTTTTGAAACATAGCGTTAAATGCAAATTGGACAAAAAATGGGGTCTGAACATTTTTATTTGGATGTACAGATATCAAAAGTGTGTGTGTTTAACCATCCAAACGCAGCCATTAATATTTCTAATTATTATATAAACGCACCGCAAACACAATTCAATGTTTTAAGCTCCTATATTATTCAGAATCGCAAACGATAGGTTAGATCACACAAAAAGATGAGCACATATTAAAATCACGTAACTCCGGTGGCTGGAAATTTCAAAAATTAAAGAGAATTCAAACTGAGACATCTTACTCTCAAACCAAAAGATTGCAAGTTAAAACATCGGATGTACCATCCAGATTATTGGTAGCGAAGCGATTATATAGCCAGTAGTTCTCTTCGTCCTCCTATTTTTTGAAAATTGAAGGAGAAGAAAAAAGATATGGAAAAAAAATGATTTGTACCATATATGTCTGCAACAGCTTCCATGGCTTTTTGTTTGGTCTTGGCATCAGTCATGGCCATAAGCTTTAGCACCACCTTCTGCTATAGTCACACATAAAATCAAGGAAATTAGTTGGACGGGCATGAAAATATGGATTCAAAACTAGTTTAGACATGGATAGAAATCATATGAATTGTCCAAAAATACTAAAACAAGAGCAAAAACAAGTACTTACCTGTGCCATGTGGTTTATGGTGGGGAGAAGATGAGAGAAGCAGGAGAGAATGAGAAGTGGTGGTATGAAGCGAAGAGAATAATAATGAATGGACAATTACGTCTTGGTTTTCTTTTCTTTTCTTTATAGTGGTCCTAGTCAAATTTGCTCACGACGCACTTTCTTCTTTTTATTATTTTGCACTAATTTTTTTTTTATCCCACGTACATATTAGTTTGAGTAAAGACGAATTGAGGAACAATTCGAGAATGGTTGATTGGATGGTTATTTTGAAGTTTGTGATTCTTCCAAGTGCGTCAGTAATTACTAATCAGTATCAAACTTGGATTGACACAGTTTTTGGATTTTTCCTAATGTTATTCTATTTTATAAAATTTAGAGGTCACGTCCGTAATTTTTTTATATAATAAAAAAAATTAAAAAAATTCGAAATTTAGGGAATTTTTTTTTTCCAAAACTACTCGGATCGCGGGTGTGACCCGCGGATCGCGGGTCACACCCGCGATCCGTTTTCCCGCCAATTTTTTTTTTTTGATTTTCTATTTTTGTTTTTTCTTTTCTGTTTTTATTTTTTATTGTAATTATTTGTAATCTTTTTTTAAATCTTTTTTTTTCAAAATAAGTTTTCTAATTTATATTATTTTTCTAAATTTTTTAAAATTATTTTTAATTTTTTCAATAATCGACATCTAAATCACGTCGATAACCCGACGTATTGAAATGTTAGGGTATTTTATACAATAAAAAAACAAATTTTTTTAGCCAGATTAATAAATTATTTACAACTGAATATTAAACAAACAATAAAACTAATTAAAACAAAAATTGGAAACGTTATCAAAAATTAGTAGGGTGTACACACATTGCAAATATTATTAGAGGTCGATACAGCAAAAAATTAAAAACACAATTAAAATTTTTTAAAAAATAATAACAATTACAAAACATATTTTGAAAATAAATATAATAAAAAACATAGTTAAAACGATTTTCAAAAAAATCAAAACATTTTAAAAAACGTAGTGTTTTATGTTTTGAATTTTTTTAAATCATTTTAACTAAGTTTTTTTATTATATTTCTTTCCAAAATATGTTTTGTAATTGTTATTATTTTTAAAAAAAATTAATTGTGATTTTTATTTTTTCAAGAAACGACCTCCAAATCACATCGATAACTCGGCGTGTATTGAATTGTTAGGGTATTTTATACAATATAAAAACAAAATTTCTTAGTTAGAATAATAAATTATTTACAACTGAATATTAAACAAACCATAAAACTAATTAAAACAAAAAATTGGTAACGTTGTTAAAAATTCGTAGGGTGTACACACATTACAAACATTTTGGAGGTCGATACAGCAAAAAATTAAAAACACAATTAAATTTTTTTAAAAATTAATAACAATTACAAAACATATTTTGAAATATATATATATATATATATATATAAAACATAGTTAAAATGATTTGTAAAAAAATAAAACATAAAATCAAAAACAATAAAAGAAAATAAAAAGCCACGGATTTTAGTCGTAGTGTTTTATGTTTTGATTTTTTTAAAATCGTTTTAACTATGTTTTTTATTATATTTATTTTCAAAATATGTTTTGTAATTGTTATTATTTTTTAAAAAATTTTAATTGTGTTTTTTGATTTTTGCTGTATTGACCTCTAAAAATATTTACAATGTGTGTACACCCTACTAATTTTTGATAACGTTTCCAATTTTTTGTTTTAATTAGTTTTAGTGTTTGTTTAATATTCAGTTGTAAATAATTTATTAATCTGGCTAAAAAAATTTGTTTTTTTATTGTATAAAATACCTTAAGATTTTAATACGTCGGGTTATCGACGTGATTTAGAGGTCGATTATTGGAAAAATTAAAAATAATTTTAAAAAATTTAGAAAAATAATATAAATTAGAAAACTTATTTTGAAAAAAAAATTTTTAAAAAAGATTACAAATAATTACAATAAAAAATAAAAACAAAAAACAAAAAAGAAAAAACAAAAACAGAAAATCAAAAAAAAAAAATGGCGGGAACACGTGACCCGCGATCCGTGGAGCCCTCCACGTGACCCGCGATCCGAGTAGTTTTGGAATTTTTTTTTCTTCCTAAATTTCGAATTTTTTTAATTTTTTTTATTATATAAAAAAGTTACGGGGTAACGTCTGATTTTCTAGGTGACTGGATTATATCTTGGATTTGGTAAGAGTAGAATAAAATGGAAGTGACTTTAAAAAAAACCGTGGAGAACATAAATAAATTGCAATATCGGATGAAATTCTATGTCAAATCGCCAGTCAGCTATAAGTTTGTGACAATTCTTAGTTGGATCTAGTTTTTCTACAAGACGTGCAATTTCTTTTATCTTCTTATAACAACAATGCTTTGGAAATCGAGTTGAGGCATTTGGAAGGCGAAAAATCCAAGGTTTTTTTGTTTAGTATGATGATTTGACCAACATTTTAATTTAATCCGGCAGGTGACAAGAAACAACTCGGAATTCTAGGGGGGCACAATGTAACTTGTAGTTTAAAACAAATTAGTAAACCGTGTTATAACTTATAAGCACATCGAATTCCATATTCTTAATTTTACATGAATTAATTAATTTGGTAAACATCGTGTTGTAATCCTAAATGGTATTGAATGACTCGTTATTGCTTTCAATTTACTCAACTCTTTAGGATTTTGAAAAGACAATTTCCAATAACCGAAGAATCTTCAGCACTATAGCACTATAGAACTAAAAAAAAATCACGGTCCTTTTCAAATAAATAATCAATAATTGGTGATTTGTCCTTATTATTTTATCTATATTCGTAGAAAGTAGAAAACCATATAGTAGCTCGTATTTCTGAGAAATATCTAACGTTAATATGATTTGCAATTGTCATGGTTACTTATCACTGTGATATGCACTCTATTTAATGTAACATTTATTTCATTTCGTATGAAATGAGGTGTGTATCCTGAGTTCTCCTTTTTTATGTCAAAAAATTACCTATCGTCTTTTGCCATCCCTTATCTTCCCAAATGAAAGATAAATAGGCAATATGTCTCGAAACGTTTTTTTGTGTGGAAAATGCAATCGTATTTTTAAACGTATCTCCACAAGAAAAGCTGGTGAAATATATATGATAACGTGAAATAAGACTATCCAAAAGGATGACATTGTGATGTTGTTAATTAATCCTACAACCGATGATGTTTTCCCTTGGTTGATATGGATAATTCTTACTCGTGTTTTGGAAAGGGACTTCTCAATTTATTCGACATTAATGGGTTATCAAATTTTCAATTTGTAGAGATAAATTACCTTGTCATTGTGTTTGCTCATTGTGAAAACAAACAATATAAGAAGCTGGGTTTCAGTGCCCTAACGTCCGCGGTTAGGTTGTGTTTGTAGAAATAATTGTCTGGGATTTATAAGATTTCTGGGGAAAATATCTTGAAAGATAAAAGATTTTCAGGAGAGTTCCTCACTAGATTTGACTTGGTGGCTGGGCAAATTACAAGGAGATCCAAGATGTAGGCAATTTTCTGCAAGAAGTGGTACATCTCAGAGGAGTAGAGAGGCTACTCAAAGTTGGTGGGTCCGTAACATCATCCGTAATCATGACTCGGACGACCTGGTCATGAGTTTTCTCTTTCTTCTCTTACACTTCTAAATCAATTTTCTCTTTCTTCCACATCAACTTTCTCTCTCTCCAACCTATTTTCTTCTCTTTACTACATTATTCATCTCTTACCCACAACCCACTGCAATCCATCTCTCTCATCCACATCATTTCGAGGTCGACATTGGAAAAAATTTAAAGAAAATTTTAAAAAAATCTAAAAAATCAAACAATTAGAAAATGTATTTTCTAAAAACAAATTTAAAAAAAGATTCAAACTAATTTTACAAAATTAAAACAAAAAAAATTGCTTTAAAAATGTGCTAATGATTGGCGACCTGGATCGTCAACGACGACCCGGTCGTTGGGGTCATCCCACATGGGACAACCCCCATTATTTTTGCTCTAACTGAGGTAGGGGTGGAGCGTGGTTTCGTCCCATGCCTACTCATCCTATTTAAGTTAAGTGTGTAAAGGAGACGGGATGGGGAAAAACGACAATCGTTACCCATCTCACCTAAGGGTTGGTTAGGTGGGTACGCGATGAGTTAGACAAAATAATTGGATTAGGTGGGTTGAGTTTTTAGATATTGTATAGCATATAAACATTGTAATTTGGTTAAGTTAGGTTTAAAGTCATAATACTAAACTCTTGATTATATTTTTTTGTAATATAATATATATATTTATTGGATAGTAAACATATTTTAAGCAGGTGACAGGGTAGGTCGAGAGACAACTGCAATCTGTCTCATTTATTAAGTGGATTGATAGGTGGTGGGTTGACGGATTATGTTTTTTTTGCTGCAACATGCCTTATGCAGGACTAGGGCTGTAAATGAGCCTAAATGAATTGAGTAGACTCTCTTGAACTCGACTCCTTTTCTCATAAGTTCAACTTGTTCAATAAATAAGCAAAACATGTTGCTCAAACTCGGCTCGCTTAGTGTTAACGTGCCGCTCGACGAGTCTGCTCGTTTATGCTTTTACTCATTAGCTTAATGGGCAGGCTTGGCTAAAAGCTTGTTAAATATGTTTTGCTCATTTAGAATGTTTTTAAGTAAAATGGTGTAATAAATTTATCAATTTAAATATGACTAACACTAGAAGAAAGGAAAATAAGTTAGGGTTGAGGTTGTTTAGTTTATACGGTGGAATATGGATATATAATATGAGTGATTTCAAGCTTTAACGAGTCAACTCTTGTTTGGCTCATTTAGTTAAACAAGCATAACTTTGTGTTTGAACTCGTCCCGTTTTACCAGACGAGTCGAGGTTGAACAAGCAATCAAATTTGAGAAGATGTTGACAACCCTATACAAGACAGAATAGGGCACGACGGACGACAACTAAATTAACTTGTTCCAAGCCCTAGTTACCGAGAGGACCCCCAAGCCATGTGACTTGAAAGTCAAGAAGAAAATCTCGGTCAAAATGAACAACCTTAATATTTCAATCGTACCGATTTTAGAAATATAAAAAGAAATTGCATATTACGGAAAGGCCCAACATGCATCGTTAGTTAGGCCAACCTGCATTAAGATATCTAGCCCATCAACCCCATATTCATTTGCAACATGCATTACAAATTGTAACCCCATGCAATTGAAGTATTGAACGTACCCAACCTTCACGTCCAAACAATCTCTATTTGTCTCCATCATTCACCAACACTAAGAAGTAATAACATTTCATACCCTAAAAAGAATGACACATGGATACGTTTGATATCATAAAAGTGAGACCAACCCTACAACCTTGAAGCTTCGCACTACAAGCTATGGAGCAAAAGGAAAGGAAAGGAGTGAAGCAACATATTTACACCACCATGTATCACAGTCGAGACAATTATGACAACCTTAGATGGCCAATGTGTGAGGTTGTGAACTTAGGTTTCAAGACATGTCATCAAAGTGTCTGTGGTCTTAATGCAATGTGGTTTCTTAATTATTATTTTTTAAATTTATAGCAAGTTAGATAGCATTAGATAAAATCTTTGCTATGAACCACAACAAAGACTTAATTGTAGTGGGGTATGATTTCTCCTACCTCCATGCATGGCAGCCCTGCCTCTTGTGGAGTTCAAATAGGAGGGGCACAATGTGGTCACGATGGAGGAGGGTTTATGAGGATTAGGCTGCTAAAAGCATCTAGCTAGTTTTTTGGCTTTGGTTTATAAAATATTTGAGTGTTCGTGGTTTAATATAGGTCTAGAGAGTTGCTCCCTAAGTGACACTCACACAAAGGGATATGTACCCAAGCAATTTTGACAGGAAAGAGATGGACCGAAGAAATATATGAAATTGCATGCATAAATCTCATGACATCCATTTTCATGTGTACCAGTAAAAAGAAAGAAAAAACATTTAAAATTGCCACGACAATATGACTTGAATATGTATCTAGTATTTTCTTAATTGCTTCTTAACATTACAAAAGTTATATAGTGTAATATAAGTATGTATTATTGCTAACACTTCTAACAAACCAAAATAATATATAAGTAAATAAATATAGACACTAGAGTCACCAATGATAATCGTTTAGCTCATCACTATATAGTCATATAGAGATATGGTTTCTCTCTTTTTAGCATGTAATATATATTCTTGAATACACTAGTGCAGAATACGATATATTCGTCGGCAAATAGACGTCGGTCGTATTAACAGCCGATGTCTATTAGTATAGACGTCGGCTGTTAATACGACCGACGTCTATGGTATGAGAGGTCGGGGTATAGACGTCGGTTGTTAATACGACCGACGTCTATGGTATGAGAGGTCGGGGTATAGACGTCGGTTGTTAATACGACTGACGTCTATGGTATAAGAGATCGGGGTATAGACATCGGTCGTATAACAGTCGACGTCTATTGGGCGAGAGGTCAGGGCATAGACGTCAGTTAGATTATACAGCCGATGTGTATAGGTCTTTAAGTTGTGAAAACTACCCTTCATTTTTTTATCGTTCATCCCGACAAAAACCAGACCAAACCCTAGCCGACCCTTCCACACCGACCGACCCTTTCGACCGACCGACCCTTACACACCTCTACGACCGTCCGTAGATGGTAGAGTTCCAATCCCGCATCCACCCGCGATTTCATCCGTCGCGACCTCGACAGTCGCAGCGATCTATCCGACTTTGAGGTGAATCTCTCGACGTTTGTTGGTTAGTTAAGATTTTGATTTGCATTTCATTACCATCTTGAACTTTAGATCCGTCTCGTTTCTGCCGAGAAACGTTTCCGCCGAGAAACCCAATTCCGATTCTGGTAAAGATGCTCACATTTAGGTTTCTGATTTGGGTTTTGATGTGTTTGGAATCGTGGATTTTGGTTAAATATTCGATTTTATGTGTATTTAATCTCTTGTGATGTGAATGATAGAGAGTTGGTGTTGTTTGTGGTTAGATTAGTTCCAAGTGTGTTGAATGATTGTGTATGCTTGTATGTATGTGTTTGTGTATGTATGCTTTTGTGTTTGTAGATGTATGTATCAGCCGACGTCTATTCTACGTCGGCTGTTATTTAACCGATGTCTATACCTAAAGAATAGACGTCGGTCCTATCTAAGAGCCGACGTCTATTCTTTAGGTATAAACATCGTCTATTATGGACAACCGACGTCTATTCTTTAGGTATAGACGTCGGATTTGGCGCGACCGATGTCTATGTATAGACGACGTACACATAGACGTTGGATCTGAGAATGCTTATATCTGACGTATATACTGTATATTCCCTTTGCCGCAGTAGTGATAATTTCATGAATATTGGCCATATAATGTAAAATGTTATCAATACATATCCTCCACCATTTTGTGATATATTAAATATTATCTTATTTGAAGAAGAAGAAAAATCAATTATACCTTCTTTGACCAACCATATCTTGTAAAGTCATAACTTAGAAGCTTCAACTCACTATTCATAGTCAACACTTAACAGCTAATGAGGCAAGTGGAGTGTTAAGTTCTAAATATGATTTATTAAGGTACAATACGTATCTAAGATATAATAAAATATCACAAAGTGTTATGTCCTAATCCTTTGCTAATTGGGTTTTATGGTGATTAGGTGGTGGATTAGAAGTGGTGGAAATGGAGGGCTGAGATGGTGGGAGGAGATGGGGTGGAGGGTGGAGATTGAAGGAGGAGGAGTTAAGGTGAGGATTCTTCTCCCTCTCCCTCACTCGTTTCCTCTCTCTCACTCAAGTCTCTCTCTCTCTCTCTCTTGATCCGTAGCTCTCTGAGGTGAAGAGGTGCTCGAAGCTCGCCGGATCGTGTAGTTCGGGGCTCGTCGGATCGTGTGGCCGGAGGAAGGTGATCGCATTTGGGTTCCGCCGGAGAAGGGGGTGAAGCGCTTGTGGAGGCGACTTCGTGAGTTCTTCAAAGGCTTCTTCAAGCCTTAAGGTATGCCAAGCTTTAGTGTAGACCTCCTTTTAGCCTTTGCGAGGGTTGGAGTGGCCGACGGTAGGCCGGAAGGCTCGTCGAGAACCTTGCAGCAGCTTTTCTGCTCTGCAACGGTCGACCGACGGGATGGCGCGGTCGACCGGTCGTAGTGTATTTTGGGCGGAAAACCCTTGCACCGGTCGAACGATACTCTTCGGGTGGTCGACCGGTGGTACGTTTTACCAGGGGAAAAAGGCTCTGTGTGTTTTCGGTCGAACGGGTCCCCTTTGCCGGTCAACCGAAAAGCACTGTTGTAGGTCGGTTGGGGGCGTTGACCATCTAAACGGTCGACCGCTCATTGACTTCGTCCGACCGGGGTTTAAGTTAACTTATTGGCCGGTCGACCGGGAGTGTGGTTTCGGTCGACCGTGTAGTGCGGTTTTGTTGGGGAATTTCTCTGGTTGTTTTCGGTCGACCGTGACCTGAGGGTCGTTCCACCGTTGGTGCTTTTGAGCGAGAGAGGATTTTCCCTGTTGGATTTCGATCGACCGTGATTTGAGAGTCGTTCGACCGGTTGGTCGTTATTTCGGTTTTTCTGTGGAATAGTTGTGGTGTTCGGTCGACCGTTTGGGTTCTTCCGTTCGACCGTTTGGGCACTGTTTTGCATATGGATGCTTGTGCCGTGTGTTGTTGGATCCGTCTCGAGGGCAATGGGTCTCCGGCCTTTTTGGGGCGACGGTACAGACATTGCCGGCCTGAGAGGAGAGACGTGTTGTGGCTCTACGGAGCGTTGGCCGAGACTCTGACCGGCGGTGCCTTGTGTGCACGTTGTTGTTGTGGCTCTGAGGAGCGGGTGCCTGGTGTGCACGAGAGATTGTTATGTTTTACTGCATTTCATTTCATGTTTCATTTCACATATTATGTTCATATTTTAGGGATTTGGTATACGGGGTTTCCCACGGGAAACTCAGGCATATTCATGTTTTATGTCAGGTCGTACGCATCATTAGGAGCTGGTGACTGCGGACAGAAACACCCAGACCAGATCCTGTCTCCTTTTGTTCTTCGAGGTGGATGATTTTCCCTTGTACATGCGTTGTGTATGTTTTGTGTTGGGTTGTAATCATCCTTGACTGTTGTATCGTACATATCATATTTTATTATATATGTACTCGTGGTTTGGTGACGACCCCCGTGTTAATTCTTTATATGTTTAAAGTTTTAATTTTTCCGCTGTTTTGGGGCGTTACACAAAGTGCTTCTGATGTTTTGAATTATTCGAAGTATACCTATAAATCATCCTTAATTTTTAATCACCAAAAGTTTGTCGCCTTTCGTGACCCTTCTAGAGTTATGCAATTGTCTTGTTTTGGTGAAATGTTTCATTTTCATTCTTGGTAATGATTTTTGTTTTCACTGTCGCCTTTATGCAATTAATACTGTAGTGTAACCTGATGGCCATGATTTTGGTCTCATCTTTTCTTCTCTTGCTTATTTTAACTCTGCGTGTTCTGCTTATTAGTTCTTATTTGTAACCCTCCAAAGTCCAAACAACTAAAATATATGTTTCTTATGATACCAAACGAAATTCGAAATTGATGATATCTGTTTAAAAGAACAAATATCATTTTATAGATCACTCTTCCATGTTGTTTCATAATTGTTATGTATGCCTTAACTTTTATTGCATCTTTATTTCGCTGGAAAACTCACTCAATTTAGCTCGGTATCAGTTTGCTGCACTACGAAAATAAATGAATACATAAATCTCAAGATGACCGACGAGATCCATAACAACCTCCTGCCAAAGAAATCTGACATTCCATCGACCACCATTGTGCACATTGGCTCATGCCCGACCATCGACAGACAACTCTTACCGCATGTTTTCATCACATGAACAAGCATACACAAAGAAAAGCCAGTCCTTACATACTTCCTTTAAAGTTTAAGTTAGCATTTTCCCAACACAAGCCTTAGTCCACACTCTACGTTCCACCAACCACCACAATTCTCCTTCGCACACACACTTCTTTATAACCCCTCCTCTTTTTCACCATTGAGAGTTGCTACTTGGTTGTTTTTGGGTTGTTTTATTGCTAATTTTTCTACATTCTTGTTCAAAAAAACAACATTGGGATTGGTAAGGAGTGGTGTTGGTGCAGGGAAGAGGAGAGGAGAAGGGAGGAGAAGATGGAATGTCTGGTTTTGTTTCAGGTTCTTGTTATGTGGGGATCACTAATTCAGTCTTCCCAATCCATAGCCTCTAGTGAGAGTATGTTGTGGTTCATGTTTTCTTTATTCGTCTACTATTACATATGTTTTTCTAGTTTTGTTTCTCTTAGATGCAAATTGTGGTTGTATTTTTTTGTGTATTTTCAGTATTTTCTATATTTTCTCGGTAGTTTGTGGGCTTGGGATTGGAGTGGTTTACTGACATGGCTTGTTGAATACTATGCAGTTTCTGGTCTTGAGGCCTTCAAGAAAGCCATACATGATGACCCATATTCTGTTCTTGCAAATTGGAACACTAGTCATGGGGATCCTTGCAAGTGGAATGGCATTTCTTGTTCTGGAGATGGAGAACATGTTCTTTCTCTGTAATTAAATTTCTCTTGTTTTGAGTCTTTTTAAGTAGTTTGATTTGTTGATGAAGTTAAGTTGGAATATTGAATATTATATGTTTTTCCATAAATCTTGGTCTGTTGCTTAATTATCAAAATACAGGAGGTGATGTTACTCAATTTTAATAAAAAAAATTAATTCGGAAAGTTTAATGTGTAATGTTTGGAGTAAGGAGTTCAGGTTTTGTAATTCTTAGTTACTAACAAATAACCATATAAGACTGAGAGTTGTTACCAAATTTACAAGGAGGGTGTGTAGACTCTAGATTGATTTCTCTTTCAGTAATAAAAGTAACCAATTACAGAATAATCACCTCGAATTCTTACTGTGAAATATTTGCAGAAACATTTCGCATGCATCCTTAAAAGGGTTCATTGCCCCTGAGCTTGGGCTGTTAACATACTTACAGAAACTGTAGGTTTTCTTCTCTTTAACCATTTGTTTTCACTACTTTATAACATGAACGTGGTTGTTATGACTTTACTCTAACAGAGATCTGATTAATTTTTCAGAATTTTAAGTCAAAATGTGTTTCAAGGCACCATACCTAAGCAAATCGGCATACTGAAGAACCTGACCGTCTTGGATTTGAGTGACAATCAGCTTTCCGGCCCCATTCCTCCCGAGATTGGAGGATTGGAAAGAATCTCCACAATGTAGACTTCAAAATTTGGTTCAGGCTTGTACCTGTATCAGCTTCTAAACGCCTATTCTGTATTTATTATTTTTCAGCAACCTTCGATCAAACGGGTTGAATGGTAGCTTACCAAGTGAAATCGAGAAATTGACGAGCATCGTCGAGCTACGTTTGGATATGAATAAGCTTCATGGACAAATTCCAGGAAGTAAAACCACATTCCCAACTAATAGGACCAAGTAAGTGCAAGTTTTTGCCTCCATTGGTTTCAAATTTCTTTATGTGCCTTCAAAAACTGTATGCACATCAGGGTAATTTTGACACTCTTCAATACTGAAAGTTTTATTGTCAGAATAGACTTTGGTTGTACATTTATTATTATAGAAATCATCCAAGCCTTCAAAAGATTTGTTAGAAATAACTTTATCTTTGACGATAGAAATTGCTATTACCAAAGCCTACATAAGATTTATGTTAGAAATACCAACTGGGGTTAGCTTAGTTAGGAGATTCCTTTGTCTTGAGATAGTCAAAACCAAAATCGAATTCCAATTGTCTCTGTAACATCTTGAAACAGCGGAAATTTAAAAATTTATAATCAATGCAATAGAACTTAATAATCAAAGACGAGACTATTACTTCTCATAAAACATATAAGCGGTGCACCATATTACATCAGAGTTTGTCAAAACGGTACATGATTACAACAGAACAACAAAATGAAGATAAACGTCATGTCAACCTCAATGGTCCGAATAGAAGATCTGATCCCAAGATACGCGCGCATGCTGATCACTACTCAACTGGACCTACTGCGGTCCTGAAAAAGATGCAACAACAATACCTGAGTTTCCATAAGGAAACCCCGTATGTCAAGCTCACCTATATGCATGCAGTAGTACAAATGAACCTATCATACTAGTAGCATGTCATATCATCAACAGTAAAGAAAACAGTTCGCCCGAAGGGTAACATGGGACATCAGTCCGACAATCATCATCGGGTCTCCCGAGGAGACTTACCGTAGGCACATACGGTCTAACGGAATAAGACGTGACACCCCCACACACAGCTACACTAAACATGGGGTTCGGCAGGGAGCATCTGCCAGGTCCGCGCCATAAGAAACATATCTGTAACTTCGTGGTCGAAACCACACCAACAGAGTCGTCGCTCGGTCGGTCCATAAATCATCATCTCAGTAGGTGCCCATCTGAGGAACATAGTCGGAACATCATCATCGGCCCATCAATCATCATCGCCGGAACAACATCTGCGGCATCACCGGCGCTGCAACGGTGGTCCATCAATACGTCTGGCACATCATCGGACGGGTCCAGACCGAAGTCTGTCAGGTCATCAGGCTCCACGAGCCGTAAACACCAACCGCGCTGCTATAAAAGCAGGGCAGCGACCTCCGTAGCCCCATGGGCCGGTAGTCACCTCACCCAACGACAGTTGCGTGCCCGCACAATCATTATACATTGGGATCTGCAATCCCTCAGGCCTGCTACTCTACAATGAGTCCAATCAATCCATCATATTAGTCACGATCCATACATGGAGGTGACGTGTCCCGAACACCCACACTCTTCCACACGACGGTCCCTGGGCAGGCACGCGTAACGCGCCCACCGTCACCTCCCGGCTCACGCACAAGGCGAGGACACGGGTTTCCATGGACAGAGTTGGCATTCAAAAAGGGAACCAGGAATTCAGTCCTGTGCAAAAACGGTTGACCGAAAAAGCCATCTCGGTTGACCGTTTCCTCAAAGGAATCGGTCAACCGAAAGTCTGAAACGGTCGAACTATTTGCGCAAAACTTAAGTCTCAACGGTCTACCGAAAGTCTAAAACCGGTCGACCGAAGCGAGGTCAAAATCCGGAGTCTGGTCAACATCAATTTAAAATTATCGGTCGACCGACTCAGGGGTCTCGGTCGACCAAAAACTAACAGGGCATCCTAGTATTTCTACGTCATATAACGGTCGACCGCAAACATGCATAATAACCAGTACACTTAAGTTCCGGTCGACCAAACACAAGGAACTGATCGACCGAAACACAACAGACAGTCAAAATACACTACGTTCGGTCGACCGTCCGAGGGACCCGGTCGACCGTTGGTCGTCTTCAACCTCGCGGTAGCCGAGGGTTTACAAGGAGAACGTCGCCGGAGAGGTCTCCGACCTCCCCCGACCGACCAACATCACCCTCCCACGAGGGTGAACAACCACCAGACACACTAAGAAGTCGGCATACCTCTTCGCGAAGAACGACGAAGAACACCGGAGCTCTAACGACACGCCTCCGGTCCGCACCTCACGCACGACCTCCTCCTCGCGATGACCTCCGCACGCCGGAGCCTCCGAGTCTTCTGCCTCCTCTGGACGCCGGAAAGGAAGAAGACAATGGTGAGAGAGAGTGAAAGATCAAGAAATGGAGAAGGAAACATGTTTGGTTTAAGGACCCAAAACCAACAGTGACCTCTCCCCAACCACAGCAACCTACACCCCAACCCATCACCACTCTTCCCTTCCCCATGCACAACACTGCGCACGTCCTCATTCCCATGCTAATCCCCCACTAAACCCGGGATTAGCCTAAGCAAGGGTTAGGGATCTAACAGTCTCATTCACATGTCACTTTGACCGTCAACATTACCAAATCAGGAATTCATTGCAGCTAAAAGAAAAAAGTTGCAATTACTAGTTTGATGTTTCTCTATAATAATAATAACAATATTTTGTCGAGGGCGTGTTTCATTAAATATTAAGAGGAATGGTGTCATTCACCTCTTATTTGTAACATTCAAATCAAGAGTCTCGATTAAGATGCGTGAATCACCTTTTTCTATGCACTTCAATTGCCATTTTAAAAAAAAATCGCAAATGGCTAAAAAATATTGACCCCAATAGGAGAGAAAAAAACAATGGAAAGCATTGTACGAGTACAAATATGAAAAAAAGTCCCCACTCCCTAGCATTGTAATTCTGTTGTTGATTTTCTTTTTTCTCTACCAGTTTCGACGATATCTTATATAATTGTACGTAAGGTGAAACAAGTTTGCTTTTTTGTTTATTAATGTAAAGCAATTACTTTAAAAACCTTAACTTCCCTCCAATATATTCAGAATCAGCCCCAACAAAATCGACAGCGGTTTGTGTTCTCTGAAACATCTAAAAGTGGGAGATTTCTCGTTCAATTTTTTCGACGGGAAAGTACCTCAATGCCTTGCATATCTTGCTAGGTAATTGTGAATTTACTGAACAACATTGTGGTTTCTGCCAACTACATATGACCTGTGTTTTTTCCTCGTGTTCAGGTCGAGTTTTCGGGGGAATTGTTTCGACGACAAGAATGTCATATTTCAGCGAAACAGTCAACAATGCAGTACGTTTTTTAATGGTTGCTTCTTCAAATTTGTGTAATAAGTTTACTGTCATGAATTATTAACCATTTTCCTGAGAGAACACATTATAATATTGTACTTAAAACAAAATCAACCATATCATTTGACATGCATGATTAATTTCTATAGTTAGATAAAGAGCAGCAAACTTGATTCTGTAATCCAATACTCTCTCAACCTTAACTGGTTGTTGTTTTTTCTCTTCTGATCAGAAATCTAAGACAAAGTATGTGTTTGAATTGTTTTAGGCAGTTCTGAACATGCAACAAACATCAATTCAAGCTCCAAGGATAGACCCAAAATAGTGGAAAAGGAAGACAAACCTCATAAACCGAAATGGCTTATGATTTTCGAGATTGTCGTAGGAGCTGTATTTGTTATTTTTTTGGCTAGTGTCATTGCAACAGCTTTCGAGAAGTACCACTATAAATTCTCTAAAGTGTTCCCTCGAAAGAGAATTATAAAGATGAGGGATCAGATGATACTGTCCATCCGTAAGTACGAGTATTTTTCATGTCCAATGAGCCATTTCAAATAAAATTCAGCACTTCATTCTATGAACACAATTTGCTGAAAACAGATGATCAAATGCTAAACCATGTGTTGAGATTCGACCGTAAAGAACTTGAAGCAGCATGTGAAGAATTCAGTAACATTATCGGTTCTTTTGGTACCACGACCGTGTACAAAGGAACTTTGAGCAATGGTCGTGAAATCGCGGTTGTCGCGCTTTGCATCTCTGAAGATAATTGGATGGGCTCTCTTGAGATTCCTTTCCAAGTCGAGGTAACCAATCCAACTTCTCGTAAAAGATTGTGCTCATGGTACTGTAAAAGAACGACTGAACATATTTAAATGATTTAGGTAGTCAATCTAGCGAGAATAAACCACGACAATACAGCGAAGCTGGTCGGATATTGCAAAGAGGACAGGCCATTCTCCAGGATGCTTGTCTATGAATATGCATCAAATGGAACGCTATACGAACATCTTCATTGTAGGTCATGAATTTCTTTATGCATTTTGAAGTGATCAGTGAGTTTACGAAAGTTCTTATATTGTTACAGATGGTGAAGGGTGTCAACTATTGTGGAGTCGACGGATGAAAATCGCAATTGGAATCGCTCACGGCTTGAAGTATTTGCACACTGAGCTACAGCCTCCATTCTGTTTGTCTGAACTGAAATCAAGTTCAGTATACCTTACAGAAGATTTCAATCCCAAAGTAAGATTGCATGTCTTTTTTGGCACTGAATGTAGACTATAATTCAACTTTATTTTGCGATAAAGACAGCAAATCTTTAATTTGTGTGACAACTGAATTTGTTTCTTCCCATAATATTTACTTTTCAACACTGGTGCAGGTGGTTGATTTTCAGAGCTGGAAAATTGTGCTTAATGGAGTAGACAAGAACATTCACACCAACAGACTTGCAGCTCATAGCTCTCAAGATTTGCTAGACACAAACCATATGGACATCCAAGGAAATATTTTTGCCTTAGGTGTGCTTTTACTTGAATTAATCAGTGGAAGACTACCATACTGCAAAGAAAGAGGGAACTTGGTGGACTGGGTACTTCCTTATTAACTCAACTTCATCAGACTGCAATTTTCAATCATTTAAAAGTTGTGCTCGTTAGTTATCACAATTCCAAATACTGCAGGCTATGGAGAACTTGGAGAAACCTGATATGATGTGCCATTTGGTTGACCCAGAACTAAGATATTTTAACCATGATGACCTCCAAGTAATATGCAATGTGGTGAGTTTATGCTTACAACCAGACCTCTCTAAGAGACCATCCATGGCTACTCTAGTTGGGATGTTGGAGAATGGAATTGATACATCAACAGCAGCAAGTCTCAAGGAATCTCCTGTTGCATGGGCAGAGTTAGCCTTGTTGTCTTCTTAATTGCATCTTCAGTTAACCCCACAAGCTGGATTTATACAGCCTTCCAAGAACTAAAGTATTGTAGAGATTTGACCAGTAAAGGTAAATTGACACTAACAGTGGATTTTGCTTACATATTTACTTGTGAAACACAACCACAACAAACGTTCGTTTTCCGACCAAAGATCGTATGTTGACAGACCCAAACGTAATAGGAACACACGTGTAACTGCAAGTACTGAAGTTGATTCATCATCTTTTTCATTTTTCATTTAGGATGTTGTAATAGAAGAAGAAAAATGAAATAATGTCCCAATGAATACGATTACGCGTGACTGAATCGTAAAAAAGGAGCTCTTAATATTCAGCATTTAATGATGGCATTAAACAATCGGTACATGATTTAAAGCTAAGCATCAAAATAATACTATAATAGATATTTGTTTACTCGGTCTAGAACAGTAAATACGAGAGGCCACACTACTCGAGCAAAGCCGCTTTTTTTATTTAAATAGAGGATACAACAGGAAAGGGGAAAAAATAAATATCAGCAAGTCATCCTCGTTACAAAATTGCATATCAATACATCTCCAAAATTTAGGTACCTCAAAGGCTCAAACCCTTTTACGAGAAAAATGGTTATCGTTAGGATTTCTCTTTCCAGTAAAAACTGCCACAGCTTTTCCGACAGGAGGCTTTAGAGGAGCTTTCTTGTGACCACCACCATGCGAGAAGATGTCATCGACGCTGAAGTAATCTTTTTCCTGGTAAAGAACACAAGAAAGCACATGAAGACTAAGAACAACAGATTTCAACCCTACCAAAAAATGGTGCCCAACAGCCCCAACTGCAACATTTACCTTATTTTTCTTCTTAGGATAGAGAAGCTTCTGAGGAATTTGATCTTCCCGGAGAATAAGGTTTTTTGTTACACCATCTCTTCCGCCTTGGGGTAGAGGAAGAGAAAACTGTACGCAAGAAGCAAACTTATCATTAATTAAACTATAAAGAGTATGTGAAACTACAAATATTATGAATGATATAGCATTATCAAACAAAAACAACTAACAACCAAAAGGCCTGACAACGTAAGCCTAAGATGCCAACAGGCAATGACAGATGTATGCTATCATGTTTTGTTTGGGTTATGAGAAGTCGAGAAGGCAGACTCAGATATGGAGATAACCACTTACTTTTGTTCCCCTAAGGTTTATGCGTGGTCGACGGGATGCAAGAATTATTCCATTTTCGTTGACTGTAACAGATACCTTGCGCAAAGTACCACCATTGCCACATTTTGGGCAAAAAAGTCTACCAATTTCTGCGGTCACTTTGTTACAAGCATGGCATTTCAACACCCACCTGCCACCAGAAAAAGAAACTATTTAGGTCAATATGAAGTGCAAGTTATTAAACTTAGCAAGGGAGAAATATAAAAAGATGGGTAATCAACAGGAGCTATTAATGGTCTATGACCTATAGGCAGATATTATTTAATATGACCTAACTCGTTGCAATATTATAAAACAAAAGAAAAAATCGGCAAAGACGCGTGCCTGTGAAGCTGACGGATCTGCATCCCTCCAGGCACTAGTAGTCTCAGGCCAATCTGCAAGATAACATTTTGCATTGCAAAATCACTTGTAACACAGGCAACGGTTGACTCGGACAATGATTTCAGCGCCCAGCTCTGTTTGCTACTAGCATCATCTATATGGGACATTTCGCTTCCATCAGCCTGACTTGAGATATCAAGCTGGTCCAGTTCTTCAGCACAAATATCAATTTCATCACCTTCAACAGATATATCCTCATTGTTTGCAGAAGCCTCAACATGATCCATAGATGTATGAGGAGACTCATCATGCTGTGCTTCTTCAAACTTTTCACAGGACACAGATTCTTGCCAATCAGATGCAGAATCTGAAAGAACATCAGAGGTCTCAACATTGGAAGCATTTGTGCTCACCTCAAGATCTCGCTCACTATCTTTCTCTGAGGCCTCAGATAACTGCCTGGCTTTTCTTCTAAGATATCTTCTGTGTGTGCTTCTACAAACTGCAGGCCTCCAATCATCGGAATTATCATCATTGCATTCTCCTCGAGAAGCATCAATTCCATCAATAACCATTTTACCCTCAGTTTTGACTGGTTTCTTTGGATGACTGTACCTTCTAGGTCTACGGGGAAAATGATCACTACTATCTTGCTGTTCCGTGCCGTTAATGGTTCCATTTGAACTAAGGTCTACATTGGAACTAAGGTCCCTCAGAGGAAGGATTCTAGAGTTATTATTTGAGGTATCCTCTGCTAAATGCTCCAGAGCTTCCCATTCTTCTACATTGCGTACATTTTTACCCCAACCAGGCATATCCTGCTCAGGCAAGTTTTTAACACTTACCATGCGAAGCGGTGGAGGGCTTTCTCTAAGATGACTGGTTCCATGAATCTGAGATTCCAGCATATATGCCAGAGCAATAACTTTGAGATCAACATCAGAAAGAGTCTGCAAGTCTCCAGTTTCTCGTGCAAATTTAACAACTGCAATTCAAAATAAAAAACAATCAATTCATCTCATGCTACCATGACTTTTCCAAATATGAAATTCAAACAACCAATATATTACCATGCAAGCTAATTTTGCATGTTGTATTCTCATCAAAGAAGCACGGATATGGATACGTGTATCGGATACGACACGGACACGGGATACGACATTTTTTTGTAAAAAGTAGGATACGGATACGGCGACTAAAATATTAATTAAAACATAAATAATATATTTAAAATTTTAAAACTGTGTAATAATTAAAATACACAAATATTACCAAATTAGCAATTGTTAAATCAAACAAAACATTCATAATTCATTGATATAAATAAATACCGTTTTCACTAATACAAGACAAATGTCACAAATACGTGTTCTCAATCTGGATGATGAGATCTTCAAGTGATACATCGTCATTAGCAAAAAGAACAACTTCCATACTGGTTCATCAAGCGAAAAACCCTTGACATTTAAAAAATTACACAATCAGTCGTGTCCAACACAGGATACGTGTGTCCACGACGTAGCTAATAATGTGAATTTCCCATACTACCCCGGATACGCAACGTGGCGCATCGAACATATCCGTGCGGATCGGTATCCGATACGAGTACGGTACAAGTACGGAAGGTGTTTTGAAATGTGTCCATGTTTCCTAGATTCTCATATACAACATGACAAATAAATGGTATCAAACCTAAGACAAAAATGCTATATCAAAGTAATGAGACTGTGAATCATCACAGAATTGAGACAAGGGCAACGTGACAGTCCAATTTAAGTCAGACAATGTAAGAAAATGTAAAAGCAGTTTCATGTTAAAAAGTTCCATGTATTTTGAAGAAAACAAAAACAAAAAATGATTTCAAATAAAAACAAGAAAAAATATTATTATATCTTCTGCTGTAAAGTCAGGATCCTTCCACTAACTGTGAAATTTTAACTTAAAAATATGCATGGGAAGAACTTAAACATCTTTTGGCTTGAGCAGAGAAAGAAAAATCCCTAACTTTATTGGAAGAGCAAAACCTCATCCAATCTTCATGTGAAAATGGTTAAAACCTTGGAGTTTGAATTCCTTGACAACATGACAAAATTATTAAATAATGTCTTCTCAGAAACAAATAATTTCAAAGATGAATGATAGATCATAACTGATTGTATCATCCACAAAGCTAATATAACAAAGCAGAGTTTAATTTGATATCTTCAGTACAACCATTAAGATTCAAATTTACTTGTATGATGTTGAAAGTTAAATTCCTTTATTCTACAAATAAGCAAAGTGAGCTTTCCTGACAGGCTGCCATCATATTTTCTTAGTTCAGAAAGGCAAAATATGAGTAAAAATCAAGGTCTTCCCTTCAAAAAGTATCAACAAAGGCATTGTAGTGAAAGCTATACTAGTGAGGAATAGTGGAATACATTGAAGTAGAAATTTTTCCTTAGTCAATATACAAACAAATTAACGCTATAAAACAACTACTTTTTCATTTTCTTTTTCTGATCAGAACTACTTTTCATTTTCAGCCCGATAAAAAAATATTTTTCAATTTCAGCTATAAATAAGCTCAGAGAGTAATAAAACAGTTCTCCACTTTAGTTACATCATGTGTGAATTCCATAATCCAACCTTTTAGAATGATGGATTTCCATGATTTAAAAAATCTTTGTTTTCATATACTAGGCTAAACATATAAAAATAATGTGAAGTGCGAAGAAAACTCTTTAGATTGGTATTAATAAAAAGAGGCTTCAATTGATATACATAACGATATCATACATTTCATCCAGATAAAGTTAAAAGGATATCATAGTAAGATATATGGGCATATTTACCGTCAAGGTTTTTCAACTACGATGATGATAATGTTACGTCGTCCCAAATAAGTTAGAAATCTCAACATGAGAATTGCGTCTAAGAATTTTAGATATTTTCATGGTGCAGCAAATTCCTTAGTTACATTACAGACTTGCAAACGATATACCTTCAAATACTAAGTTAAACCGTGACATTCAAGCACCTGCACAACTTAATGAAGTCTTCAGCCTGCAAACCCAGTAAATTCCAAAGAACTTTTGAGTCTATAATTTGAAGATCCACAGGTTACTATAATTTTCACTTCCCATGTCGATCAACACACATACTATTTCCAAATCAATAAAACTATTTTTCATACTGATATCAAAAACCTAATCGGAATTTCCCACACAAAAAAACTTGCAGATTCTCAAGTCAATTTCGATCATCAAAATTCAAATCCCGAACTCACACATCCAAACCAACCCAAAGCCCTCACCTTTCCTAACGGCCTCAGCAGAAGGCTCCAGAGTCTCGACCTGGATCGGAAAGTACGCCATCCTCTGCCTCGACACGGGGTCCCTGACCTCGTCCAGCACCTCGCTCAACGTCACGAACTTGTCGGCCGTCCCGGAGATCTTGTCGCCGTGGATGACGGCGTTGGCGTCGACCACGGCGACGGCGACGCCCTTGCTCGACTGGAGATCGCCGAACACGCGGCTCGAGATGGGCTCCTCCGGCTTGGGTGCGGCCTTCCGGAGGACGTCGCTCCAGCATGGGGCGGGCGGCGGCGCCGCGGGTGGAGGGGGTGTTGGGTCCATTGGAGGGAGGAGGATTAGGGTTTCGGATGAGGAAGGGTTGGAGGAATGTTGAGGACGGGTTTGTCTCATTGTCTGGAGTGGGCTGGACTGGGCTGTGAATGTGGCCCAACTCTAGTAGTAGAGAGGTACAGACCTCTTGCAAGATATGCTGATATGGTTTTTCTCCAATTTATGTTATTTTTGAAATCTTTGTTAAAGACAATACCCGATGTTAAACACTCAGAGGGCGTGTTTGGTTGGGATGCCTCAAATGGATTGGATTTCATTCCATTCTGGTGTTTGGTTTGCTTATTTTAATCTCATGAATGAGAATGAATTAGAATCCATTCCAAACTCATACCCCTAGAATCAGAAACTTACTCACCCACCCGAGAATGAGAATCAATTCCACTCTACGAAACTCTTCCTCTCCCCTCACGACACTTTTCTCCTAAACCCCAATTTAATCGCCGATGGGAGTCCTTCTCGCCCCCATCCACCCCGCACAGAATCTTCGTCTCCCAGGTTTGCATCTGGCGGTTTCCTTCTCTCTGTTCACTTCTATTTTGTCATCATCTTGCATCTTCTATTTTGTCATGTTTTGAGATAATACTATTTCATAATCCATCCGTAGATCTTTTTTTATGTTCTTTTCCTGAATTAATCTGCTTTGTTTAGTGATCTACAATGGAGCATTTTTTGTTCTTTTGTTGAATCTTGCTACGCGAAGAATGGACTTGTGTTGACATCAATTGTTATTATGTGATTTTACGGGAAATGGAGATCATAAATTAGTATTTTTATGAAATGTTCATGTCAACGGGGTTTGGGCATTTTTGTGGAAAGTCTTTTTTGTCATTTTTTATGAAATGCAACCAAAAGAGACTTTCTATTAAATTAATGGTTTCTTTAATAGTTGTAGTCCTTTTGTTGTGTTGTGATGATATTGTATATGATCATGTACAGAAATGGCTTCATCACAATTAAACCTTAATACTCGAAGGAGGAGGAAGAAACAACTACAATTTCTCGTTATGATTATTACAATCATAAATGTAGTGACTATGGTGTACATGATGTTGTGTATGTTAAGTGTGACTATGCATAAGATCAAACATCCACATTACAACAAGAGAGAAAAGAAGCGTCGTAGATTAAATAATTTAAATAGGTTGATTAGCGAAAGTGATATAATTTGTAAGAGTGAACTTCGTATAGATAGGAAAACCTTTAATGTGTTATGTGAGATGGTTATGGACATTGGAGGGTTGAGTGGAAGTACAAATATGTCCTTACAAGAAATTGTTAACATGTTTTTATATACACTAGCACATCATTTTAAAAATAGGACAATATCAAGTTGTTTCTACCGGAGTGGAGAAACCGTTAGTAGAAACTTTCATCGTTGTCTACTTGCAATTCTTAAATTGCATGATCATTTGCTGAAAAAGCCTACACCTATTCCTGAAGATTGTGAAGATGACAGATGGAAATGTTTTAAGGTACTATTTATTTTGGAAATATTTTCAATGAAACCCAACCATTATAATTTACATGTAAAACTTAATTTCCAATTTATTTTGGATATTAGAATTGTGTAGGAGCCTTAGATGGTACATATATTAGTGTTCAAGTACGTAATGAAGATCGACCAAGGTATCGGACAAGGAAAGGTTCTATTGCTATGAATGTCTTGGGTGCATGCAACCATAATATGGAATTTATATATGTTTTGCCGGGTCGGAAGGATCCGCACATGATGGTCATGTCCTTCGTGATGCCATTAGTAGGCCTCATGGTTTGAAGGTCCACTACTGCAAAATAGGCTTTACTCGTCGCCCAATAGACGTCGGCCTTTATGACCACCGACGTCTAGTGGGGAGGGGACAGAATAGACGTCGGCCTTTAGGGAGACCGACGTCTATATGGTACTATAGACGTCGGGTGTAAGAATACCAAGTTTGGTCGACGTCTATAGTGTATAGACATCGACCTATAGACGTCGGGTGTGATAGTACCTTGTGTATCCGACGTCTATAGGGTATAGACGTCGACCTATAGACGTCGGATGTTATAGTAGATCGACGTCTATACTCCATGCATATAGACGTCGAGGTATAGACGTCAGCGTTATATAATATCCGACGTCTATAGGTCTTAAAGAAATCTAACAGGCGCGTTTTCTCTCATTCTTTTCAGACGAAACTCACTCAAACCCTAGCCATCCCGCGACCCAACGCTCCTCCGCGACCGATCTCCAACCCATCCGCACCGTCTCCGGCACCGCAGCGAACTCCCAAGCTCTCCTCCACTTCTCTGGCCCTCTTCTCTTTCTTCCTCCGTCTTCCTCCGGCTTTCTCCACATGTAAGTTTTAAGTTCGTTTTTGTTGTTTAAGTTCGTCTTCCTCCGTCCTCCGTTTTTCTCCACATATTCTATCTAAGTTAGCCTTTATCTCGTGTTGTTTGCAGCCGTCACCGCACCATCTCGTGTCTCCGAACCACAAAGAGCTCCTCCGACATCACATCTTGTTTAAGTTCGTCTTCCTCCGTCCTCCTCTGGTTCGTCACCGCATCATCTCTGTAGAAAAATTAATAAGTGAAAAATATAGGTGGAACGAGTCAAATGTAGTTTGAAATCATATCAAAACAGATCTTAACATGCATATTTGATATTGATTCCGACTGAAAGTGTATTATCGAGGTTGCATTGAAGTCTAATTAAGATTTATCTTTGTTCATCGGCATATTCGAACCAATGCAATATTAAAATTTCGAGGTTTTACGATAGGTCCATCTAAATGAGAACTTAAATGTTGCAAACTGAACTTAGATTGGTTTGGTTTTCTAGCTTAGATTTGTAATGTGAATGTGAATGTGATGTAATGACTTGGATTGGATTGGATTGGTTTGGTTTGGTTTCAGGATTTGAAGAATTTTACATATCAAATTTTAAGTGGAGGTTTTGACAAAATTTCAATAAAATTTTATTCCCAATTATTATTAATAACATGATAATTTGTGTTTAAAATGTTTTTCTGTAAATTCAAGTAATTATTTTTAATACTTGCTTTTAATATCATGTATGTTTATTGCTTTTAATATCATGTATGTTCTATCCCATTGTTGTTAATTAAGTTAGGAACAAATATTTAGCGAATTTCTATGTTTGTAGTACCGGAAGCAGGTTGGAAATACGGAATGCGGTTACTACGTGATGAGATACATGGAGGAAATCCTCAATGTGGTAACTCAAGACGTATGTCTAACCGAGGTAATGTAGATTGTTATTCAATTGTAGTTTCAATATTTAGTTATTAACATTCAACACACTTGTATTTTTTTGATAGGTTTTCCCAAAAACTAGTGATCCCTTCTCGCAACAGGAGCTCGATGAAACTCGCGACCGATGGGCTCGCTATTTCATCAGAAACATGTTGACGAACTAAGAGGTTCTCCTGCCAATAGTATTTTTTGTAATTTAGTTAACAAGTGCACTTGTATTACAAACCTACACTTTATGCCTATAATCGCCTTAATTTTAGAATGAATTAATTGCAAGTGTGTTGAATGTCAATTGTGTATGCTTTGTATGTTTGTGCATGTATGGTTGTATGTTTGTGCATGCATGCTTGTGTGTTTATGCTTGTATGTATATGTGGATGAAATTTTGAGTATTTGTGAACAAATTTATAGGTGAACGAATTTGGTGCAGTTGTATGTACATGAATACGACGAATAAAAACAATTTCGTCGGATGCTATTTTTTTTGTCCAGGTTTAGGAATACACGACAGTTATTTATATTACCCGACGTGTATTCCTGTAAAGAAAGGAATAGACGTCGACCTTATGTTGACTCCGACGTATATAGTTTAAGGATAGACGTCGCATGTTATTCCACCGACGTCTATACCTAAAGAATAGACGTCGCATGTTATTGCACCGACGTCTATACCTAAAGAATAGACGTTGGGTGTTGTATAGGCCGACGTCTATATGTTAACGAATATACGTCGGCTTCTAATTACAGCCGACGTCGATTCGTTAGGTATAGACGTCGGCTATACCATAGCCGACGTCTATGTATAGACGACGCACACATAGACGTCGGATTGGGGAGTGCTTATATCCGACGTATATAGTCCCGTACATCTGACGTATATTCCATTTTCTGTAGTAGTGGTCCCTCAAAGTAACCATACTACCTAGAAATTAGGAATTTAAAATTATGCGTTCCATTTGACAAAGTTAATGACTCATTGTTTTCTTGTATGCGTTCCTTTTTTGCTTGTATGGATATTGTACATATGTCCTTGTATAAAATGAATTCAGGATGGATGTTAGTCAAATATCTAAGGGTGGAAGGGGTAAATAAGTGTAATTGGACTAAAGTAGAGGAAGAATTTTTACTTGCCTCATTGTTAAAGATGTGTGTTGATCCTTCTTAGAAAGTTGATGGAAGCTTCAAAAGTGGTTATAAGAAAAAGTTGGAGAACTTACTAGATTAGAAATTCCCTGGATGTGGTTTGAAAGCAAATCCTCATATTGAGTCAAAAATCAAATGGTTTAAAGACATATTTAACATGCTCCAGGAGATGTTTCGCACTTCTGGTTTTAGTTGGGATAATGAAAAGAAAATGGTACAGTGTGAGAGGCACCTTATGAGGATTTTTGTAGGGTATGATTTTTATTCTTATATACTTTATCCTTCATAAATTATCTTGATTGTTAGTTCTTAGGTTTTTCCTCCAGACTCATAAATCAGCTCAAGGATTGTGGCAAATCTCTTTTCCATACCTGGATAAACTTGATATCATTTTTGGTGTTGATCGAGCTAATGGGATTGTTTCCGAGACTTTTGAAGATGTTGTGGATGGTCAAGAGAAGGAGTTGGTTGACCTTGAAAATGATGAAACTAGTGGCGATCATGAGATGGAGGAAGCTGAGTCAGTGAACCAATCAACTCAACCTTTTCCAAGTGAACCAAGTCCCAAAAAGGCGAAGAAGTAGAAGACACCAAAGGTCAAAGGGGGGAAGAAGATGGTTGTGGACTTAACTTCTTCTGTGTGTAATATGTCTTCTAACTTGTCTAATTTTATGAGTGCAATGAACACTCATCTTTCAACCATTGCAAGTGCTATGTCTACCACTCATCAATATGAACAGGTTCTCATGGCTTGGGAACAAGCTATTTTAGCTCGTGAACAGGAACTGGAGAACCAGAAGAAGAATTTGATAAAGTGTCAGTTTTCTTGGTGATCTTAGTTTTCCATTTCCTTTTGGATTTCTTCACTCTTGTTAAACGAGTGTATGGTTTTGCTTGAACGTTTCTTATGTCAATTGGTAGCACTGATGTGGGTGTGTAGCAATCTTCAGACTCCTCCGTACGTGATCTTTTTCCAGAACTACCAGTTTTTGGACAATCAGCAATAGGGATAGAGGTCTTGGGTCATCCACGTCAAGTGTTGCAGATAGAAGAAAACATGATGGAATGCCTTTTCGGGTACCTGCACAACATTACCCATACATGAAAGAAGTAAAATTTGGAATGATGAGTGTGCTCGTGGATGCAGTGTGCTTCTCGAATGACATCATCGTCATTCATCCCGCTCCTCTTGCGTGCAACTGCCTCTTCGTAACAACCAGTCCACTTCATAACGGTTGCTCCAATTCTTCTCCACCTACTGTTTAAAGAATTTGTGTTCCTTTCTCTGATGTTTCGTTTCGTTCGGGCTGCCAAGTCAAAATATTTCTTTATCTTACTTCATAGTTGTCTGCTTTTTTGGTGGTGCTTACGACGGCTGAAAGGAATGTTTGTTCTAAAAGTATTTTTTTATATGTCTTTTACTATGAATTGAATGTATAAATATTTTGTTCCTTGATTATTGTATTTGTCTTTTGGAAGTGTTAAGGAAGATACATTTGGTCTTTAATCGTAGAGCTTTAAGAGATAATGATTTCCATAAATCAAAAGTAATTCACAATCATGGTGATTAACATAGAACATTAATTACCGAGATAAGATTGTCATGTTGGTTAAAAGATATTGTAGCTCTACAAATATTTTAACATGAGTATATGAAATAGAAAATGTTTCTTTCTTATATTGAATTGAGCTATCAAATGAAACATTATGGAATTGTGTTTGCGTCATTAATATTTTCATTATGTCTTTGAATCCTAACATATGAGACCTAAATCTTTCACATGATAAGTGTATCGTTTGATTATTATTATTAAAATCTATCATTACTCATAGTGATAAAAATATTAGTTGATTATACTTGACTTGTGCCGGAAAAGATGATATGTCAAAAGATTATCATTGTCCATCTTGACTTGAGTGATGATATTATTGGGCTCCTTGATAAAGCAGAATTATAATATCCATAATTAGCTTATGTATAGTTAAATATTTATAATTAGCTTAAGAGATCAAGAAAGGAATATAATACAAAGATGACACATTCATACTTTGTATAATATTCATAATATCATGAGGCAAGCGATAGAGACAAGTGATATATTACATATTACTAAATGGATCGTGTTCTGTTCGAGTGAACAAAACTTCTTTGTTATTTGGTAACTATAGTGTGTAGCTAGATACCGCTTATAGTTTATGATATTAAATGTTTAATATCATTGTTAACATAACTTAAATCCTCTTATAGGTCACACCACAAAACTGGAAAATAAGAGATGTGATTTTATATTTTTATATGATGTATTATGTTTTATGTGTTATGAAATAATATGCATGTGGTAAGTAATAAAATCAATATGTCGTAATAATGACATGATTAGAATAACAAATAAATTTGTATGAGATGTATATATTATGAGGTATAATATTTTGACATTATATATAATGTTTTGATTAATAGCAGAATTTAATCCACCTTGGTCAAATGTAGTTATAAAATGATAAGAGGATAAATAAGCAAGAGATCATGTGCAAAGTGGTTTGCACATGATATGGTTTAGTGGAGAGATAAATAAAGTATGTATAAGTGGTTTACCCATGATGTGGGTTTGTAGGATACCCCATAAATAGGTCTCTCATAGTCTCATCCCTTCCTTTGTTTAATTAATGCAAAATTCTCCTCTCCATATTTCTCATCATTTCATTCGAAATTCTTTGTATTAATTGAGTATTTTAGAGATTAAATTCTTTGGAGCATAGAAGATGTTATTAGCTAGATTCTAACCTTATATTAGAAATTGATTGACTAACTTCGATTTCTCTAATCTTGTTTCGAGTTTAGTGAACACTTGGAGGTGATTCCGAGGCAATCTGACGTGAAACCCGACTTTAGATTGGTAAAAAGAATTTGATAATCATTTAGGTATGATCAACTTATGTATTTCAATATTAATTAGTATACTATTAAAATACAATTAGGAAGTTGTATATATGAAATTATTGAAAAATATGAAAAACGATCTTGCTTGCATGTATACAATTTTAAAATTATATACATAAGCATGAGACGAAATCCAACAACGACGTCACAACTAATGTTCATGAAGGAAGAGATTAAGGTCTCGTCTTCTTCCGTCGAACATTGCTTTTTGCCTTGACGAGGTTAAGTGTAAGCATGTTCTGCGAGTAGTGAATAACATTGTGATAGATTAGTCGAGCAAGGTTGTACTTCGTCTTCCTCATCCTCACTATCGTTTTCATCATCTTGTGCTTTGTATGGATACGACGAAGGACCTTCATCATGAAGGTACTGTGAGTACATATTGTAGTGTTGTTGAGGATTTATAGGAGGGAACAGTGGGAACGAATTTTGGTCTGGTTGATATTGGTATTCCGGGTACATGGTATATGAACTTGGGAACGAAAATGGTGGTTCTCTAGTAGGAAATAAACGTCATTGGTTTATTGGTGATTGGTGGCTGGTGTTTCGTGTCTGTCGTGGGTGATTAGGGGAAGACATTTTGAGTTGAAGAAGGAAAGATGTGTTCTGCAATGAGCTAGAATGTGCTCATTATATAGCAACGAGTTATGATTAAAAAATCAAAAGTAATTAAACAAAAAGGGTCATCTTTGTGTCACTAAGGTCGGCTTTGTATCAGCTAGGGTCAACTTTATGTCACTATGGTCAGCTTTGTATCACATCACACAACTTTATATCACGTCGCACAACTTTTGGTCACGTCGAACTATTTTTTATTCTAACCATTAATTATTATAATGATGTTTTAATATTTAATAATATTTTTATGAGTTTATTTTCCTACTATTTATATTTAGTTATAAAAAGTTTTTGTAAATACAATAAGTTAATTATTTGGTTATTGTTGAAAATTGTAAATGAGGAAAAAATGAATGATGTGGAAGAAAGAGAGTGTTGATTTGTCAAGTTGACATTTATCAGTGGGTTGTGGTTGAGAGAAAAATATTGTTAAAATGGAGAGAAAAAGTGGTGGAAGAAAGAGAATGCTAATTTGATAAGTTGACATTTATGAAAATGTCAGGACTAAAGATGACATAATGCCTAAGAGAACATGAACCAAACAATGGTCAAATATATTCCACTACATTCCTACATCGACACATGAAATTTATAAAAAGTTAACTTAGTTATTAAGACAACCAGATATTCAAATAGGAATTTATGGACATATATATGTGTTGGAAATTCGGTAATTAAAGGCTATGATCTTTAGTCATAATTCCATAATATTCTGGAATTGATTCTGTGTAAATACAGGTACTAAAAGTTATAAAATCATAGAGAATAGGAAAGTAGAAGCTGCCAAACATTAGCCTTTAGTGACTTATTCCTTTTTTGCTGTAATTGCTCTCTTTATAAGTGAACCTTGTATTCATTCGGAAAAATAAGACACATATTTTTCCTTATAATTTCTAAGTTGGTATCAAGAGCCAAACGTGTCTATAACCCTAAACTACAACCAAAAATTCATGTCTAGCAATGTCAGAAGTCACCTCCGAAAATCAAACTGATGTTCTGGTCAAAACATTAGGAAACCCTAACAACTCACTCCAACTCTCATTCTGTCCAAATCACCACCATCCGCTTAAATGGCGACAACTTCCTCCACTGGTCGCAGTCTATCTGAATGTATATATGTGGGCAGGGGAAAATCGACTACATCACATGTGACAAGAAGGCTCCTGTTGAGAAAGATCCATTGTTTGCTACTTGGGATGCTGAGAACTCCATGGTTATGATGTGGCTGGTCAACTCTATGGAGGAGAATAGAAGCTCGAATTACATGTGTTATCCTACTGCAAAAGAATTGTGGGATAATGTTAGTCAGATGTATTCTGACCTAGGCAATCAATCTCAGTTTTTTGAATTGACTTTAAAGTTGGGGGAGATTCTCCAAGGAAATGATTGTCACAAAATATTTCAATTCTTTGAAAAGGTTGTGGCAGGACCTTGATCTCTTCAACACATATGAATGGAAATCCGTTGATAACTGCAACCACCACAATAAAACAATGGAAGACAATCATATTTATAAATTCCTTGCATGCCTCAATATTGAGTTTGATGAAGTACGAGGGAGGATTATTGGCTTGGCAGATCTCCTCTTCCATCTATTGGGGAAGTGTTTGCCGAAGTTAGAAGGGAAGAAAGCCGAAGGAGTGTCATGCTTGGGGAAAAAAGTATTGGTGAGTCTATCAAAAATTCTGCTTTAATTATTGATTCAGCAGCCTACAAAGCTACAAACTATCAGCACAGGACTGATAACAAATCTCGGGTCTGGTGTGATTTTTGTAACAAACCTCGCCATACCTGAGAAACCTATTGGAAAATTCATGGCAAGTCTGCTAACTGGAAAAACATCAAGTAAGGAGGTATCAGCTAGTGCAGTTAGGAGTAATATCACTACAACTAACTCAACCACCAACGAAAGACAAAATAAATAAATAGGTGGACACAACAGTGACACAACTGATCCATTCAACAAACCTTCCTACCAAGCTAAGAGACGAAATATATTTCGAGTCCATGGATCCGAGGATCCATGTGGAAACTGTTCCTTTGTTGGTGGGAACCTAGTTACGTGGTGGAGTAAAAAATAGAACGTAGTAGCTAGAAGTAGCGTTAAAGCAGAATTTAGAGTTGTTGCTCATGGAATCAGTGAAGTGATGTGGATAAAAAGAATATTTGAAGAATTGAAGTTTCCTCACTCAACTCCCATGAAGGTCTATCGTGACAACAAAGTTGTCATTTCTATAGCTCATAATCCAGTTCTTCATGATCGCACAAAACATATAGAAGTGGATAAACACTTCATCAAGGAGAAACTCAATGTTGGAATAATATGTACGAAATATCTTCCAACAGATGAACAATCAGCTGATGTATTGACAAAGGGACTACATAAGAAGCAATTTGATAAGCTGACTACCAAGTTGGCTATGGAAGATATCTTCAAACTAGCTTGAGGGGGATTGTTGCAAATTCAGTCATTAAAGGCTATGATCTTTAGTCATAATTTCATAATATTTTGGAATTGATTATGTGTAAATATAGATACTAAAACTTGTAAAATCATAGAGAATAGGAAAGTAAAAGCTATCAAATATTAGCCTTTAGTGAATTTCCTTTTTTTGTTGTAATTGCTCTCTTTATAACATAACCCTGTATTCATTCGGAAAAATAAGACACATATTTTTCACTTTGTCGTGATCATGGCAGATATATTTGGACCTCTTTCAAGGAAAAAAATAAGGAAAATGAAAAAAAAACTCCAAAAAAGCAAAACAAGCAAGATCCTTAAGGAGAGAGACACATGTGGACCCTAAAGTGGCAAAATATGTTTCCCACTCCAAAACCGATTCAAGTAGAAAGTTAAGTTCTGTTATGAATCTTTTAAAGAAAGATAAGAAATCTCCAAACACACACAAAACCGGTTACTTAGAAACACAACTGAAGATCGCAAAATATCTAGACAAAAAAAAAAAACGCAAAAACAACAACAATCACATTCTCTTTTAACAATCACTCTTACATGCAACAAATACAAAGAATAGATCATTTAAAGCAAAGATTAGTGTTTCCAAACCTCAAAATTGGAGCACAGTAAAACAACAAGCACGATCGGAGCTTCATAACCAAAACACAAAAAATAGTAAAAGCCTAAGCCAACGAGGAACTTTGTTGGGGAAACTTTGTACACACCTTCATCAGTATCTTTGGAACACATCATCTTCCGCGTCACCAACCTCAACAATAAAAGTGATGGTCATTGGAGATGAAAAGGACCCGAAGTTCGACCAAAATGTGGCACTTTGTCGTGGAGGAGGAAAATGACTTACTTTGAAACTTTGCAAAAGAAAGGCGAACTCAAATTTGGTGGAATTCTCTCTCCATGGTTTTGATGATGGTATGGTTTATTTCTTTTCATGAATAATAACTGCTGACATGTCAAAAAGATAATCTCCACTCTTACGCATAAGTGTCCCTCGGGGTGCAACATGGTGGTTGGGGTCAAGTGTGACGAAGCGTCGCATGTTCGAACCCGTCCTGTACGTCAAGCGTCCTCATGAAAACGATGTGGACCACCTTGGTGTTTGTAGTCGGGCTGACGTCCAATTTCCCATTTTGGATCCCGAAAAAGTGAAGTCCAATTGTCCAAGCATGTCCATCATGGGATTGAAGAAGTACTTGAGAAGTTTGTTGCATCGTGGAAACCAAGGTGTTGTAAATCATGAAACAACAAATGCCACCAATTCTCCAACTATAACACTTCTCTTGCAAGCATACTCAAAGCAGCCTTTTAAGCATGGAAATTCAGTGTACCAAATCAAGCCCATCATTCGCATGGAGGCCACTTTTGATTTTGGGTATAGTAACTATATATATATATGGAGTGAGTCATAAAATGCATCCACTATTGTTACTACAGCTTGTAGTTCTTCTTAATAATCCGTTCAATTTTTTATGTTTTTAATTTGTGATGAAAAGGCTTGTAAATCTCCTAGTTACCACAGTAAAAAACACAAGTAACTTTTGTTTTTCAACGAGAAAATTACACAAGCAACCTATACAAAATCCCATAAAATTTAAAAAACTGATAACATACTCTCAATAGTAAAAACTAAAAACGCTCGGACCATCTTCAATTTTGACATTTTCATAAATGTTAACTTGTCAAATCAGCATTCTCTTTATTCACAACTTTTTTAACATTTTTTTCTCTCAACCACAACCCACCAATAAATGTCAACTTGTCAAATCAGCACTCTCTTTATTTCTTCCTTTACAATTTTCAACAATAACCAATTAATTAACTTATTGTAAATACAATAACTTTTTATAAGTAAAAATATAAATAGTAAGAAATAAAACTTAGAAAAAATATTATTAAATATTAAAACGTCATTACAATAATTAATGATCACAATAAAAAATATACGAAATAAAGAAAACACACGTATTCACCATTTCACCCATATCGTTGCTACATGTTCTCGATCAAGTCTGCTTTGAGCAACAAATGTTTTCGTCTTTCTTGAACTCGATCTTTTTTGTCGAGGTACATATTAATATCAACGATACAGTTGCACGAGTAGGAGAATGATACGTCATCAGATATACTATTACTACGTCATCAAATTCATTATGAATATGAAGTATGTTTCTACTTATATAGAAGTTAATTTCGGATTTTAAATTTTAATTTTTAAAATTTGAAAGTAATGCGACGTCACCCCAGGTTGTGCGATTTGATACAAGTTGTGTGACGTGATACAAAGTTGACACTTTTGTGTTTATTACTTTTGATTTTTTAAATCATAACTCGTTGCTTTAATTTACAAATTAAATCAATCAAACTAATTAATTTACAAAATAAAATAAAAATTAAACTAATTAATTTACAAAATAAAATAATTAAACTATTTAAACTAATTATTTTACAAATTAAACTAATTTTAAACTATTTAAACAAATTAATATAAAATTTAAACTTTATTTAAACCAAAAAAATATCCACCAAGACACCGCCACGACAAATCACTAGGGTGCCTGGTCACGCCCCCCATTGAGGGCTGTCCTTTAAGATCACATAAAGTGATAAAACCAAAGTTGTTGATCGGTGTTGTGTATACTCGTTTGCATAAGTCTCGTATGTTAATTCATTTCCATCTCATGTACTAATTGGTTAACCCTTACCCTAATTTGACATGTTTATAGATTGACATCATTTCATGCTTATATTTGTATCTTATATCCATTATCTTTCACCTAAACAATGCTATGTTACGAGTTTTATGTTTAGTTTTCAGGAATAAATAGGTTTGAAGAGATGAAACATAAAAGGACCCAAAAGCTGGGAAAAAGGACTGGATTGTGAGATCTGGGGACCAAAATGCAATGGAGAAGGACCTGAACGCAAGACAGAAGGACATAAGAGCAAAATATAATACTCCACACCATCATGAGGAGTATTTTAGCAATTGGATTCGGGTCGGAGCTCCAATAAACAAAGTAGATGCATCCAAGACCACCAAATATACAAATAATTGGCGGTCTGTTTTGGCCCAAATCCGCCAAGTTTTCTCCTGGACGTGTATTAATGTTTGTTTAGGTTATTTTTGGTATTGGTTTAGTCCCACATCGGGGGATTGTCCCGGTTTGCCTTTTTCCATGGCTATAAATAGAACTCTTCACCTTCCATTGTAATCACTCCATATTTTAAGTGACTATTCTTCCTACTAGAAGTGAGGCCTTGAAGCACACACTAAAGTAGGAGGATGCTACTTGAAATGTGAGTCATTTTATCAATAAAGTTTTGTGTTTCTTTCATTGTTTGTTTATGCTTCTTTTATTGTTTGTGCATGTTTTAGTTTAATCGTTTTTTTATTTCTAGCTTAGTTTTAATATGATTTCTTTGCTTAGTTTAATAATTAGTGTAATGCTTAGCGAGTAGTTCCATCCCCTTTGGGGGTGGAGTAGATGTACATACATGCATTTGAGAATGGGATGAATGCTTTATTTTTTGATGTGTTGATAAAACATGAACGTATGCTTGCTTGTTTATGATAGAATTTATAACTTGATGAGTTTTGCCAAAATGATTAGACACCTCTCATGCTTGTTTAGGTTCTGAAATAAACAACTTGCATATGTAAATGTTAATCAACTAAGTTGGTGAATAGATTGATAGGTTTTGCCATAACATTTAGACACTTCCTATGCTTGATAAACACCACCTTCATGTGCTTAAAGAATGTATTCTACACCCACCTCTTTGCATGTGTGCACTCACTCCACCCCTTAGGGGTTTTCCCATATCTGTATTCCAGCATTCTTCTTTTGTTCTTAGCTTAATTATTATTTCATTGTTTGGTTCTTCCTTTCGCATTTCCTACTTCTTAGCGTAATATAGAGTAGAGTAGCATAAACATCTTTCTCCCCCCTATTTTTGCCACTTGATTTCGTACAAGCAAGAGGCTACTCACCTCCCTGAGGACGACCCGTACTTGCCACCGCTTCATCGCGGTCGTGCACTTGCGGTTTAAATTAAAACGTTCAACATTTATACTTATGTAAACTTAATAATATTTGTTTAAGTTTCATCACCATTCTAAATGAAGCTTGTATTTGAGTGGAGATATGTTGTTATGAGTTTTTCCCAAGTTTTGATAGTATTATCTTGTACATGAGACATATACTCATGGGTTCTTATACACGGACGCGTACGTCCAGGACGCGGCTTACGTGGCATCTAGTCAGCAGTCCAGTCAGCTGCCCAATCAGCGAAAATAAAAGCGCGCGTTGTTTCGAAAAATGGGAAAACTGCTGCGGCTTTCGTGCGACGGTTCCTTCTCTGACGTATCGAAAAGACCGGGAAGGGACATCAGACGCGCCTGTTCACATCCCGACTTGCGAAAGAAAACCAAAAACGTTTCCGATCTTTCTCACATTCCCTTTCTCAACTTTTCTCCGATTCATCACCCCAGTTCTTCACCGTAACCCTAGATATCCGTCGACCAAATGGATTCTACACTTCAAGCTTCTATTTCGGGGGTTGTGGTGCACCAGGTTTGTCGTTTTTACCGTAACATTGAATTGCGATACTCTAAAAAGGAATGTTCTCATACGGTTGATGTCTTCCTAGGCTTCTACGCATTACTTCCAGCCCTCCAAATGTTCGTGGACCCCAATAGAGAAGGTCTTTGGGAAGTTGAGGGACGCAGAGAAAGATGCCTTCCGGGCTACACCCTTCGGTCACTTCATCAACCTCTCCAACGTTCCTGTCGATAATGACATTATCGACTGGTTCGTGGAACACTATGACCCCGAGGAGGTGGGGTTGAGGATCGGCTCTGGGGTAGTACACTTCACCGCCGAAGACGTTGCCCTAATTTTGGGGCTCAGATTACATGGGAAGGCTGTCAGAATGCAGCCGAATGAAGTCGCAACCCGACAGGGGGAGATTCTGAACAACACCCAACTATCTGCCCAGATGATGGCTACGAGATATTTGGTTGATGAGGAGGAGGAGTACGTCCGGCTACTCATTTGTTACATCTTCAGCCATTTTTTGTTCTGCGATGGCACCCTTCGAGCCAAAATTTGGTTCCTCGACCACTTGGCCGACTTCACTAAGCTACACAAGTACGCGTGGGCCGAGGCTGTTCACCAGGCACTTGTGAGGGGCCTGAAGAAGGCAAACCGGGATCTACGCGATAGGCGATCTACCGGTTCTTCTATTTTAAGAAGGGGATACGTCAAGGGGTGTGTTGCTGTACTACAGGTAATGAAGTTGTTCCTTTTTATGTTGTCTGTTCCTTTTTATGTTGAAGTTTTTCCTTTTTATGTTGAAGTTGTTCCTTTTTAAGTTCAAGTTGTTCCTTTTTAAGTTTCGCTTGTTCCTTTTTAAGTTTCGGTTGTTCCTTTTTATGTTATGTATGTTCCTTTTTATGTTGAAGTTGTTCCTTTTTAAGTTTCGCTTGTTCCTTTTTAAGTTTCGGTTGTTCCTTTTTATGTTATGTCTGTTCCTTTTTATGTTGAAGTTGTTCCTTTTTAAGTTTCGCTTGTTCCTTTTTAAGTTTCGGTTGTTCCTTTTTATGTTATGTCTGTTCCTTTTTATGTTGAAGTTGTTCCTTTATAAGTTTCGCTTGTTCCTTTTTAGGTTTCGCTTGTTCCTTTTTAAGTTTCGTTTGTTCCTTTTTAAGCTGAAGTTGTTCCTTTTTAAGTTCAAGTTGTTCCTTTTTAAGTTTCGCTTGTTCCTTTTTAAGTTCCGGTTGTTCATTTTTATGTTTCGGTTGTTCCTTTTTATGTTATGTCTGTTCCTTTTTATGTTGAAGTTGTTCCTTTTTAAGTTTCGCTTGTTCCTTTTTAAGTTTCGGTTGTTCCTTTTTATGTTATGTCTGTTCCTTTTTATGTTGAAGTTGTTCCTTTATAAGTTTCCCTTGTTCCTTTTTAGGTTTCGCTTGTTCCTTTTTAAGTTTCGCTTGTTCCTTTTTAAGCTGAAGTTGTTCCTTTTTAAGTTCAAGTTGTTCCTTTTTAAGTTTCGTTTGTTCCTTTTTAAGTTTCGGTTGTTCCTTTTTATGTTTCGGTTGTTCCTTTTTATGTTGAAGTTGTTCCTTTTTAAGTTTCGCTTGTTCCTTTTTAAGTTTCGGTTGTTCCTTTTTATGTTATGTCTGTTCCTTTTTATGTTGAAGTTGTTCCTTTATAAGTTTCGCTTGTTCCTTTTTAGGTTTCGCTTGTTCCTTTTTAAGTTTCGCTTGTTCCTTTTTAAGCTGAAGTTGTTCCTTTTTAAGTTCAAGTTGTTCCTTTTTAAGTTTCGCTTGTTCCTTTTTAAGTTTCGGTTGTTCCTTTTTATGTTTCGATTGTTCCTTTTTATGTTGAAGTTGTTCCTTTTTAAGTTTCGCTTGTTCCTTTTTAAGTTTCGGTTGTTCCTTTTTATGTTATGTCTGTTCCTTTTTATGTTGAAGTTGTTCCTTTATAAGTTTCGCTTGTTCCTTTTTAGGTTTCGCTTGTTCCTTTTTAAGTTTCGCTTGTTCCTTTTTAAGCTGAAGTTGTTCCTTTTTAAGTTCATGTTGTTCCTTTTTAAGTTTCGCTTGTTCCTTTTTAAGTTTCGGTTGTTCCTTTTTATGTTTCGGTTGTTCCTTTTTATGTTGAAGTTGTTCCTTTTTAAGTTTCGCTTGTTCCTTTTTAAGTTTCGGTTGTTCCTTTTTATGTTATGTCTGTTCCTTTTTATGTTGAAGTTGTTCCTTTATAAGTTTCGCTTGTTCTTTTTTGGTTTCGCTTGTTCCTTTTTAAGTTTCGTTTGTTCCTTTTTAAGCTGAAGTTGTTTCTTTTTAAGTTCAAGTTGATTCTTTTTTAAGTTTCTCTTGTTCTTTCTTAGGTATGGTTGTGCGAGAAGTTCAACCTGGCAGAGCCTAAAATGGGAGGCCATCCTAGGTGGAATCGGTGGTCGAGGATGTTTGGAAAACGGCTCATCCTGAAGAAATGGGAGGAAAAGGGCATCACCCTTTCAAAAATTTACGAGGGAGACTTCAATAAGACTGAGTCGACGACCCTGACTCAGAAAGAGAGGGAAATCATTGGTCAGGCTGAAAAAACTCAGCCAACCCTACGAACCAATAGTGATTGCCAGTCAACAAGCAGCGAACCTAGGCTGCAATTGAGGGACTGCAACATCCCTCGGGACCCACTACGGGAAGAATTGGACTTTGCAATGTTGAAGACAAAATGGCTTCAAGCAGAAGTTGCACTGAATGAGGCAAATGAAGAGGTTAAGAGGCTGAATGAGGAACTTAGGAAGTCCAGGGAGGAAAATGAGACCCTAAGGGAAGAGATTGCATCTCTTCGAGGATATTGTATAGAAGGTGGACACGAAGGAAGAGAGGATGAAAGGAGGGATGAAGAGCAGGAAAGAGAGGAGGAGAATAGGAGAGAAATAGAGAATGAGATTGAGAGGGAAAGAGAAAAAGAAAAAGAAGAGAGCAGGAGAGAGGAGAAAAGGAGAGAGGAGGAGGAGAAAAGGAGAGAGGAGAAAAAGAGAGAGGAGAGGGAAAGAGAAGAGAAGAGGAAAGAGGAGGAGGAGAAAAGGAGAGAGGAGAGGGAAAGAGAAGAGAAGAGGAAAGAGGAGGAGGAGAAAAGGAGAGAGGAGAGGGAAAGAGAAGAGAAGAGAAGAGGAAAGAGGAGGAGGTGAAAAGGAGAGAGGAGAGGGAAAGAGAAGAGAAGAGGAAAGAGGAGGAGGTGAAAAGGAGAGAGGAGAGGGAAAGAGAAGAGAAGAGGAAAGAGGAGGAGGAGAAAAGGAGAGAGGAGAGGGAAAGAGAAGAGAAGAGGAAAGAGGAGGAGAAAAGGAGAGAGGAGAAGAGGAAAGAGGAGGAGAAAAGGAGAGAGGAGAGGGAAAGAGAAGAGAAGAGGAAAGAGGAGGAGAAAAGGAGAGAGGAGAGGGAAAAAGAAGAGAAGAGGAAAGAGGAGGAGAAAAAGAGGGAGAGAGAGCAGAAGAGAATAGAAGAGGAAAAGAGGAGGGAGGAAGAGGAAAGAGAGAGGAAAGAAAACGAGAAAAGAGACAGGGAGAGAAGAGAGAAGAGGAAAGCTGATGATAAAAGGAGGGAGGCCGAAGCTTCAAAGAAGAGGTTGAGGGAAGAGGTAGAAAGAAAGAGGGTAGAGGAGGATGAGGTAAAGGAAAAACCCCTCAGGACAGACTAGGGGGCCAAAGGATCACGCTCAACGGCCAAAAAACAAGAAGATGAGGTGAAAGAAAGGAAGAAAAAAGAAGAGGAGCGGAAAATGGGAGATAGAAGGCTCCAGAGGAGCATGAACAAAAAAAGAAAGCGGGATGGGAATGACGATTTCAAGTTGGCTCATCACGGGAGAGAGGATAGGCCAGACGTTGACATGGATGCATTGGGCACATTGAGCCCCGATGAGCTGAACATTGTACTGAAGGTGACCGCACCTACACATAACCAACGGGAGGTGATCTGGAGAGGTGATTCCTGTTTCTTCACACGTTCCGACCTGAAGGAGCTAATGACGAAGGGGATGGATTTGACCAACGAGGCGATAGACAGTATGCTTTGTGTACTTGAAGAGCGCCAAAAAACAGAAAACTACCCCCAATAGGTAATTTGTATTCCAAGCTTCTATTCGGAAAGAGTTATGATCGATCAAGGGGATACCATGATTGAAGAGTGGCTGGCGCCCAAATTACAAGGCCAGGAAACGGGAAGCCTCGTCATTGCACAACCATTGCTGTTGTCAGAACACTGGACCCTTGTAGTTGTTAATGGCTTAGACAAGGAGATCCTGCATTACAACAGTTGCAGTAGGGAGCTGGTACCAGATGAGGATCCTGACAATGCGGTAGGGGTACATGAATGTTCGGCCAAAGATGTGAGTGAATTCTGGAGAAACCGTCTTAAGGTGAACTGGCCATTGAGATACCTCAGGGAAACGTGCCAAAGACAAATGCCGGGAAGCAACGACTGCGGTGTTTTTCTATACTACTGGATCAAATGTCTCATGCAAAATGTCAACCCAACGGAAACGAAAAACCCCAAGACACTTCACTCCATCAGGGGTGAAATGGCCATTACTTTATTGAGGGACTCCCGCTGTTGTGTCGAATTTAAGTAGTGCATAGTTGTAAATTAAAACATGAACAAATACATTTTATAGTTGTTGTAATTAAAACTTTTCCAAACTTTTCCATAGTTGTAATTAAAACTTTTCCATAGTTGTACTTAAAAAGGAACCTACTACAATTAAAAAGTAACAGACTACACTTAAAAAGGAACAGACTTCACTTAAAAAGTAACAGACTACACTTAAAAAGGAACAGACTTCACTTAAAAATGAACAGACATCAGTTAAAAAGGAACAGACTACACTTAAAAAGGAACAGACTTCAATTAAAAAGGAACAGACTACACTTAAAAAGGAACAGACATCAGTTAAAAAGGAACAAACTTCACTTAAAAAGTAACAGACTACACTTAAAAAGGAACATACTTCACTGAAAAAGGAACAGACTACACTTAAAAAGGAACAGACTTCACTTAAAAAAGAACAGACATCAGTTAAAAAGGAACAGACTTCACTTAAAAAGGAACAGACTACACTTAAAAAGGAACAGACATCAGTTAAAAAGGAACAGACTTCACTTAAAAAGGAACAGACTACACTTAAAAAGGAACAAACTACACTTAAAAAGGAACAGACTTCACTTAAAAAGTAACAGACTACACTTAAAAAGGAACAGACTTCACTTAAAAAGGAACAGACTACACTTAAAAAGTAACAGACTACACTTAAAAAGGAACAGACTTCACTTAAAAAGGAACAGACTACACTTAAAAAGGAACAGACATCAGTTAAAAAGGAACAGACTACACTTAAAAAGGAACAGACTACACTTAAAAAGGAACAGACATCAGTTAAAAAGGAACAGACTTCACTTAAAAAGGAACAGACTTCACTTAAAAAGGAACAGACATCAGTTAAAAAGGAACAGACTTCAAAAACAGACTTCACTTAAAAAGGAACAGACTTCACTTAAAAAGGAACAGACTTCACTTAAAAAGTAACAGACTACACTTAAAAAGGAACAGACTACACTTAAAAAGTAACAGACTTCACATAAAAGGGAACAGACATCAGTTAAAAAGGAACAGACTACACTTAAAAAGGAACAGACTACACTTAAAAAGGAACAGACTTCACTTAAAAAGGAACAGACATCAGTTAAAAAGGAACAAACTTCACTTAAAAAGTAACAGACTACACTTAAAAAGGAACAGACTTCACTTAAAAAGGAACCGACTTCACATAAAATGGAACAGACATCAGTTAAAAAGGAACAGACTTCACTTAAAAAGGAACAGACATCAGTTAAAAAGGAACATACTTCACTTAAAAAGGCACATACTTCACTTTTCAGAGACAGACATCACTTAAAAAGAAACCAAAATAACATAAAAAGGATCAGAAATAATTTAAAAAGGAACAGACAATAACATAAAAAGGAACAGACTTCACTTATAAAGGTACAAGCAATTCATAAAAAGGAACATATATCACTTAAAAAGATACAAGTCACAGTTAAAAAGGAGAACCGTAAACTTACAAGGGAACTTTACACTCAGAATTAAAAGAGAACTTTACACTTAAGAATAACTGTTGTCTTACAAAAATGTAAAAAATTCAAAGACCAAGCCTTGGTGCATAATTAAGGAGCAATTTGGTCGTAATACAACTTCATGTCCCAATCGTCAAAATCTAGATCCCCTGGTCTAGGTGCGACCTCATGCATAGGTGATTTGTCCTTCCTTCGATACTTGCTCTTTTCTGCTGTGAGGCGCTTTTTTTGGCTTCTTTGAAGAATTCTCTCGGCTAAGGAAACCCGACGTCTAGTAGGCGGTCTTCCTGGACGGGTTACTTTGTCTGGATTGCGCAAAGAGGTACCGCCGGCCACAACTTCATCAACTATGGGAGGGGCGTGGGGAATGTTAATACGAGACCTGAGCCACTCCATACACTTCACGGCCTTAAGATACCTTTCATGAGAAATGAATGCTTCCTGTGCAATCCAAAGAGCGCGACCCATTATGTCGGCGTGACGACTCAGCGCATCCTTCTCCAATACGCCATCGGCTTCGTACACCTTTTCTCCATAGCTCCGACGAATATCCTTCCGCCATCGATCTGTGATGTAAGACGGCGGGAGTAATGCATTAGGATCTAGCCGTGCAAATACGACCAGGAGGTGACAGCATAGAATACCAACACGCTTAAACAGTTTACAATCGCATGTCAAGTTCAGACCTGTCCTCTCTACAAGGAAACGTTTCGATAATAGTTGCTCACCGACCCGTACACGTTCAGTCACCTTGTAATGAAACGCGTCGGCTGATTGCAACTCCTCGGTTAGGTCGCAGTTCATCATCTTACCAATTTGTAACTGTACTTTCTTGAAAACCCCTACGGTATACAACTCGCTCATTTGACTCTCGAAGGGATATATTGAAACCATTTGGGGTTTCTTATGCAGGCAATCGAAATCCGATTGAGCTTCCTTCTCGTACTTGTGACGTAGAGCAAGTTCGTATTGTTGAACGAACTGCTTAAGGGTGGTTCTAGAAGATAAGTACTTGTCGAAGAAGGAGTTCATACTTTCGCTTCTTTGGGTAGAAGTCATTCCAGCGAAAAAACAATCACACAAGTAAGCAGGTACCCAAGACTCACGGATACCGTAAATTGTTTGGAGCCAACTATGTTCTTGAAGGTCAAAATCAACCAGAAAACCGTGCCAATTCCGCTCAAATTCAGCTGGGTTCTTTGAGTCATAGACAATCAAATTTAGATCAAATAACATGTGTTGTCGATACTTCGTCGGCAACTTCACGGGAGCTTTGTTCATTATGTGCCAAATGCAAAATCGGTGTCTGGCATTTGGGAAGACATTCCTTACAGCAGCAGTAATGGCCCCACATTGGTCCGTTATGATGGCTGGTGGAGGGATATCTGCAAGGAAAAAGAAAAATCGCTATAAAGGAAACGATGTCACTTAAAAAGGAACTGACATCAATTAAAAAGGAACAGACAACACTAAAAAGGAACAGACTACACTTAAGAGGGAACATAAATCACTTAAAAAGGAACAGACTTCACTTAAAAAGAAACAGACTACACTTAAAAAGGAACAGACTACACTTAAAAAGGAACAGACTTCACTTAAAAAGGAACAAACTTCACTTCAAAAGAGACAGACATCACTTAAAAAGGAACAGACATCAGTTAAAAAGGAACAGACTTCACTTAAAAAGGAACAGACTTCACTTAAAAAGGAACATACTTCACTTAAAAAGAGACAAACATCACTTAAAAAGGAACAAACATCAGTTAAAAAGGAACAGACTTCACTTAAAAAGCAACAGACTTCACTTAAAAAGTAACAAACTACACTTAAAAAGGAACAGACTTCACTTAAAAAGGAACAGACTTCACTTAAAAAGTAACAGACTACACTTAAAAAGGAACCGACTTCACATAAAAGGGAACAGACATCAGTTAAAAAGGAACAGACTTCAGTAAAAAGGAACAGACTTCACTTAAAAAGGAACAGACTTCACTTAAAAAGGAACAGACTTCACTTAAAAAGTAACAGACTACACTTAAAAAGGAACCGACTTCACATAAAAGGGAACATACATCAGTTAAAAAGGAACAGACTTCAGTAAAAAGGAACAGACTTCACTTAAAAAGGAACAGACTTCACTTAAAAAGGAACAGACATCCCCTAAAAAGGAACATACATCACTTAAAAAGGAACAGACTACACTTAAAAAGGAACAGACTTCACTTAAAAAGGAACAGACTACACTTAAAAAGGAACAGACATCTCTTAAAAAGGAACAAACATCTCTTAAAAAGGAACATACATCACTTAAAAAGGAACATACAACACTAAAAAGGAACAGACTACACATAAGAAGGAACAGACTACACATAAGAAGGAACAGACTACACTTAAAAAGGAACAGACAACTTAAAAATGAACAGACTACAAATAAAAAGGAACAGACTACACTTAAAAAGGAACATAAAAAGGGACATGTCGTATTTGTTAAGAAGGAACAGACAACACTACAAAGGAACCGACTTCACATAAAAAGGAACAGAAATCACTTAAAAAGGAACATATTTAACTTAAAAAGGGACAGTCATCGCTTAAAAAGGAACAAACTTCACTTAAGAAGGAACATACTTCACTTAAAAAGAGACATACATCACTTAAAAAGGAACAGACTTCACTTAAAAAGTAACAGACTACACTTAAAAAGGAACGGACTACACTTAAAAAGGAACATACATCTCTTAAAAAGGAACAAACATCTCTTAAAAAGGAACAGACATCACTTAAAAAGGAACAAACAACACTAAAAAGGAACAGACTACACATAAGAAGGAACAGACTACACTTAAAAAGAAACAGACAACTTAACAATGAACAGACTACACATAAAAAGGAACAGACTTCACTTAAAAAGGAACACACATCACTTAAAAAGGAAAACCAATAACTCAAAAATCATAAAGGACAACTCTACATACGTACCTCCCATACACGAAAGTCACGTCTGAAAGAGCCATATGTAGTTTTCAGTGGTCTCGGAAGACAGCAAAGCGCAACCGAGCAACACAGACTCGAAATGGTGATTAACTCCCACAAATGGTGCAAAGGGCATGTCGTATTTGTTTGTGAGGTACGTAGTGTCGAAACATATAGCATCCCCAAAGTATGAATAGGCAGCCCTGGAACGGCAGTCGGCCCAGAAAACGTTCCTTAGTCTTCCCTCGTCATCCATATCCACGACATAGAAAAACATTGCATCAATCTTCTGCAACTTAATGAAATAGTTCTGAAGAGCTTGTGCATCGCCGGGTTCCATTTTCAAATTCCTTACTTCGGTTATAACATTCCTGCACACACAAAAAATATTAAGGCCGCAGATTTCTACAAACAAAATAGCGTACAAAAGTCTTCAAACCTTAGGTCTCTATCGTTAAAAGTAAGTTTGTCATGCCCCCAGCCTCAACAACAAACGATTGCATGGTCTTAGCAGCAGAGATCCCAGAAGCATCGTTGCACGCTATTCGTGCTATGGCGGCCTCAGGTACAAATCGTTTCTGTCTTAGAAAACGCATCTGGTGCTCCTGCAGCATTTCATGGTTATGATTGAGATCGACAAAGTTAATCTGGTATCCCCTTGCTGGGTTTCCAGAAACCCTGATGCGAGCCGTGCACTGAACTCTACTAGATAAACGTGGCTTCATTATGCCTTGACCTTGGTCTGTTGGTGCGTTACCCTCCTTGGAACAAGTAAGAGTAGCCCGGGTAACCACACCAGCGTCGTAATGAGTATGTCGTAGCTTAACACCAAAACCACAAACATCAGCATAGTCGTTGTAAAAGGCTCTTGCTCCTTCGAAAGAGGGGAAAATCATCTTCTCCTTAGGAACGTTTGACGTCATTTCCATTTGAGCGAAGATTTCTCTCAAAACGAAGAGAAATGAACGAAAATGAAAAAGAAAGGAAGAAGTGACGGTGGCCATTCCGTGCCTCTTCGTCAAAAAGAGGTATGGAGCAGGTGGGAGCGCCAAAAGGAATGATATGATTTGGAGCACGTCTGATTTGAGATGCATTAAATGCGGCTGCCCCCTCTGCCCGTCAAAAATATTAAACTTTGGCTGAGCTGGATTTGTCCAACTCAGCAGCGTCCCGCGAACGCTTCCCGGAGAGCGGCTACTAAACATTTCCCTTTAAAAGATAACAATATCAAAACTTGAAAGAAAAAAACTCATAACAGAAGATCCTAGGTACTTGTGTTTTCATATAACAGTCTAATTCCTACGTCAAGTTCTTCTTAGAAGTTAGATTGGAATCATACATACCTTTCTCAAACAAATACCTTTATCGAAAAGTCAAGTTTGGTAGGATTTTTCATTAACAACAAATCAACAATGAATGTAAATTTAATATTTAATATTTTAAAGTTGTAATTATGAGGTCAATGTTACACCATCACATGATTTTTTATTGTCTCTAATGCTTAAATTGTGTTGAGTATTAAACCCAAATTTTCGTGCTACTAACCTAAACTTGTTTATTAATTGTGTTGCAAGTTCCAAATCCGAAAATTGTTAACCCTACATAAAACTCCAAGGTTATCCTTTCTCAAACGGCGAGATAATTATATGCCACAATATTAGTTTAATATCGGATCTAAATCGTTTTAGAATTCAGGTGAGCAAATAAATATCGAAACATCAGTTAAACTTAATTTACCCTTAAAAGCCCCTCCAGGCTCCAAGCAACGTTACGAAAATGGCAAAATCACCACTAACCCCTCGAATCTCCTAACAATCAAGCAAACACCCATTAAATAAAACCAAACCCCCTAAACTCCTCAAAACCACCAAAACCCCCCTCCAAACGGTAAAAAAACCCTAATAAGATTCCCTCCGAAATCCGACTTTCTCGAATTTCAAAATTCAAAAAAACCCCGAAACCCTAACCTCCATCGGTCCCTTCCCTATAAATACCCCCCACCGCCAAACCCTAACCCACTCCACTCCAGTAGTACCCAAACCCAAACCCTAAAAATCCCTCAAATCCCCAAACCATCCCCAGCATGAGGGAAATCCTCCACATCCAGGCCGGGCAATGCGGCAACCAGATCGGCGCCAAGTTCTGGGAGGTGGTCTGCGACGAGCACGGCATCGACGCCACCGGGCGGTACCAAGGCGACACCGATCTGCAGCTGGAACGCGTGAACGTCTACTACAACGAGGCGAGTTGCGGAAGGTTTGTCCCCAGAGCGGTGCTGATGGATCTCGAGCCCGGGACGATGGATAGCGTCAGATCCGGGCCGTACGGGCAGATCTTCCGGCCGGACAACTTCGTCTTCGGGCAGAGTGGGGCCGGGAATAACTGGGCCAAAGGCCATTACACCGAGGGAGCGGAGTTGATCGATTCCGTCCTGGATGTTGTTAGGAAGGAGGCCGAGAACTGTGATTGCCTCCAAGGTATGCTGACATCTGTCATTTTGTTTGGGTTTTTGGGGTTTCTTGTTTTGGATTTTTGGTGTTTGCGTTCTTTCGTCTCTTTTTTTTTCTTTCTTTTTGGACGCTTAGATGTTGTTTTTTATATATATTTGCTAGAAGGAATATTCGTATCTGGTAACTGGAATGTTTGATATGAATATGTTATGTTTGTTTGAGCACATGTTGATATCTGATATTTGTATCTCAACTTACGTCTGTTCATTTGTTAGTGTTTTTTTTGGGTGAGTAATTGTGCTTATGTGATGGTATTTTCCTATTTGACGTTAGAATGTTAAATCCCTGATGCAGTGCAAGGAAAGTTCATGTGTTGTGTTTTTTTAAATTAATGTTTGTTGGAATGCAGTCTCTGAAAATTATGCTTACGCAGTCCCTCAGGGAAGATGTCACGTTGCGTTGTTGGTTAATTTGTGATAGTGCGGTAGTTGTTAATGATATATTATACCAATCTGATTGTAATGTCTTAATTTGCGCACATGTTAATAGTTGATCTTGATATCTTAATGCCGGTCATTGTTTGAAAAATACGTACATGCTAATGATCTGTTTCGCAAATAGTTTTACTTATCCTTTTCGAGAGTAATTGCTTCTGATCTCTTGTAGGGATTAGGAAAAGTACAAGATGGTTAGTATTATCTAATGCTTGTTAGGTACTTGAAAAATAAGTACTGTGCGTAGTAGTTATATCTGTTTATGTGTGTGTTAGTTCAATTCCACCGGATAAACAAGGAGTAGTATAGTATTTTCATCAATCTTTAACGTTGTTTGTCTGATTTGTGTTACCGTGATTGTTGTTGTAAATGACGAGCCTTCTTTGGCTGGCCTTTTTGTAGGTTTCCAAGTCTGCCATTCTTTGGGTGGTGGAACGGGTTCGGGAATGGGAACCCTTCTGATCTCTAAGATCAGAGAAGAATACCCAGATCGGATGATGCTTACCTTCTCGGTGTTCCCGTCCCCCAAGGTATCCGACACTGTTGTTGAGCCTTACAATGCCACTCTCTCTGTCCACCAGTTGGTCGAGAATGCTGATGAGTGCATGGTGTTGGATAACGAAGCTCTCTATGACATTTGCTTCAGAACCCTCAAACTCACAACTCCCAGCTGTAAGCCAAAATACAATATATACTGGTTGTAAGTTTTTTTTAAACTCATTTTGTGATTAATTTGCCTTGTTTTCTTGTGTTTCAGTTGGCGATTTGAACCACCTTATATCGGCTACAATGAGTGGAGTCACCTGTTGTCTCCGTTTCCCTGGGCAACTTAACTCCGACTTAAGGAAGCTTGCTGTCAATTTGATTCCATTCCCCCGTCTTCACTTCTTCATGGTTGGGTTTGCCCCACTTACGTCAAGAGGTTCTCAGCAGTACCGAGCGCTAACTGTGCCTGAGCTAACCCAGCAAATGTGGGACGCCAAAAACATGATGTGCGCTGCTGACCCTCGTCATGGACGCTACCTAACCGCTTCTGCCATGTTCCGTGGGAAGATGAGCACCAAGGAAGTTGACGAGCAGATGATCAATGTGCAGAACAAGAATTCTTCTTACTTTGTTGAGTGGATTCCCAATAACGTGAAGTCAACTGTTTGTGATATCCCACCAACTGGGCTGAAAATGGCATCTACTTTCATTGGGAACTCGACTTCCATCCAGGAGATGTTCCACCGTGTGAGTGAGCAGTTCACTGCTATGTTCCGCAGGAAGGCTTTCTTGCATTGGTACACCGGAGAGGGAATGGACGAGATGGAGTTCACTGAAGCTGAGAGTAACATGAATGATCTTGTTTCGGAGTACCAGCAGTACCAGGATGCCACTGCTGATGAGGATGCTGATTATGAGGACTATGAGGAGGGCGATATTCAGGAAGAATGAATGTTGGAAATGATTGAGCATCATCGTATGGCAGTGCAATGTTCTTGTTGCTTAAATGTGTAGTGGACCTTATGTTTCTTGTTGTCTTATGTTTTTGAACATTGTTTGGATGGATTTAGGATTTTGCTTAACTGCTTTGACTGTCTTGAAGCCATGATATATAATTTCATTGCGTTTCTGGATTGTTGGTATCATTTGATGTTTGTTTTGTGATATGGGCTATACCAATTTTGCATTTTTTATATGTGTACTGGTCTTTCACAGCTGCGCTACCTTTGCATGTTTCTCCCGACCCTTTATATGATATCATATGAAGAGAGGATTGTCCCCAATCTTTCTAGTTACCTTGTTTCCTACTTGTACCTGTGGAATCTTGAGGAAAAGAATTTGGTTTCTGCCGAGCTGAAACGATGGGATTCTCTTTAGGAAAATGATTTATGAACGCAGCGCGTCACAGACGCGCTCTACGTGGACATCCATGTCAGCCCTTACGTGGCCAAGACATGAATGTTTTTTTGTTTTTTCTTCCTGATGTCCACTCAAATCACATTAAATGTGTTTCAACTCAGCACGTTCTCTCTCTCCACCCAAATACAAATATGATGACACTCTTTCTTTCTTCTTCATTCTTTCTCTCTAGAATAAATCACCATTTCTAGCAAGATATTATGTCGAAGAAGCGTCTGATGCCGACTCCCAAGATTCTTCACAACGTAAGCAGCGTGAATAGGACGGTGCGAAGACTTCCTGATGTTCTTGTCAGCGTTAGCATCGTGAATGTGACGATCCGGTGGTGAAGACTTCGCACCACAACATCTTTGCTGCATTGTTGGGGTAAAATATACAGTGGGAGGTTTGTTGAGTTTGTGCGGGGGTGGCAGGTGGCGGCAACCCCTGCGGGGGACGTTGATTCGTCATATTATTGCATTCCATATATTGATTCGTTTATTCCGACAATAATGAAGCCATATATTATTCCGGACTGCAAATACACTTATTCCGGACTGTAAATACACTTATTCCGATTCCGGACAGCAAATACACTTATTCCGGACAGCAAATCCACTTATTCCGGAAAAACTTTATGTTCCGTTTCTAGACACACTTTATTCTTAAACCGGACAACAAATACACTTATTCCGGACAACAAATACACTTATTCCGGACAGCAAATACACTTATTCCGGAAAAACTTTATGTTCCGTTTCTGGACAAACTTTATTCTTAAACCGGACAACAAATACACTTATTCCGGACAGCAAATACACTTATTCCGGACAGCAAATACACTTATTCCGGACAAACTTTCTGTTCCGTTTCTGGACACACTTTCTTCTTATTCTGGACAACTACACTTATTCCGGACTGCAAATACACTTATTCCGGACAGCCAATACACTTATTCCGGACAACAAATCAACTTATTCCGGACAAACTTTATGTTCCGTTTCTGGACATACTTTATTCTTAAACCGGACAACAAATACACTTATTCCGGACAGCAAATACACTTATTCCGGACAAGCTTTCTGTTCCGTTTCTGGACACACTTTCTTCTTATTCTGGACAACTACACTTATTCCGGACTGCAAATACACTTATTCCGGACAGCAAATACACTTATTCCGGACAACAAATCAATTTATTCCGGACAAACTTTATGTTCCGTTTCTGGACACACTTTATTCTTAAACCGGACAACAAATACACTTAGTCCGGACAACAAATACACTTATTCCGGACAGCAAATACACTTATTCCGTACAAACTTTCTGTTCCGTTTCTGGACACACTTTATTGTTATTCTGGACGACTACACTTATTCTGGACTGCAAATACACTTATTCCGGACAGCAAATACACTTATTCCGGACAACAAATCAACTTATTCCGGACAAACTTTATGTTCTGTTTCTGGACACACTTTATTCTTAAACCGGACAACAAATACCCTTATTCCGGACTGCAAATACACTTATTCCGGACAGACACATAACGTAAACAGGACAAACACATAATGTAAACTGCACATACACATAAAGTAAGCTAGACAAATTAAGTTGATCCAACGTAAAACTTAAAAACAAATATTTTATTATGATAAGTGTGGGCTCTGCACGAATAATGAGACTGCACGATGTTCTAGGGTCTGCACACTGTCTTATCTGTGTATTGGGAAATTAATCGTTCAACTTAAAGAACCGGCGTTTTTTAAAAAGACCAAAACACGCGAAGAGAAATTTCGCTGACTGGACGCTGACTCAAAGAAAAATATCTGAGCTGTACAGATCCACGTAAGACGCGTCCATGACGCGCGCGTCCGTCTATCACGGTTCTTTTCTTTATCGTGGTTTGATGGTGAATTTCTTGTTGATCTGTGTCGTTTATGGCCATGTAGTTTCTTGTAATTCATTGTACAATTTGCATGTTACAAAGTTGATATCATGTTACAAAGTTCATCGACTATTAAGACAAGATAGTTATATGGGGATATCATAGAGATTAGAAGGGATCCTCCCTTGAAGCCGTTACACCACCCAATGAGTTGAAGGCTAGGAAACCTTCGCAACAAATATCAGCAAAAAGCACACATTTACAACTATTACGATACCTCTAATAAAAATACAATGTCAAAGATTCACGAAAATACATACTCCTCGTTTCTCCGGTGAACAAACACACACACACACACACGAAGTAAAGCTCTTACACATACTTCATGCTTATCAAGTATCAATCAAGCATTAAACATTACCAGTACCAGACGACACGAGTTTTCCTAACTAGGGGTGAAACTTTGTGTGCGAAATCTGTCAATCCGACTTACTCCGTATTCGAAATCAAAAGATTTATCCGAGCAAAAATATTCACAACTGAATTTGTATTCGGATATAAACATCCGTAAAAAAACGAAACGAATATGTATATTAGTACATCCGATTCGAATAATATCCGCTTCGTATTTTATATGCCCATATAAATAAAAATAATAATATATAAAACATATATGAATTAAATTATCTTATTTATATTATGTTTAATATTTTTTCATGTAGGCAAAAAATAAAGGGCTGAGATTTATTCTTATTTAGATCAATAGTAATCTAAGTATAAAAAATCAAAAGATATTTTCAAGTATATTCAGATATTTTAAATAATTCGAATATCCTGATTCAGAATGATTTTGAACTTTGTTCACATGTGAATTTATACGAATTCGGATCACTTTCTCATAAATCCGATCGGATTCAGATTCGAATACAAATAAAAAAAAACGGATTCGAATTCGAATACAGACACATTCGTTTCGTATCCGTTCCGTTTTCGCCCATGTTCCTCGAAAGGGACAAGTAAAACTGTGAAACAGTTTGTGAAGCAAATCTTTAGCATGTCAGCAGTCTACAAAAATATCAATTCTTAATCAACGACTATAATAAAATATTAATATAAACTAATAACATGTGGCTAAACTAAGTAAGATCTTACCGTAAATTATTTTTTAATTGCATATTTACAATAGCACAAAATTAAGCAACGATGTGAGGCGATCTTTAAGAAACATACTCATGCTAGTTTAGTAGCCTTATAAAACACAAAACATTGTAATCGGAGGTGGCAGAGAAATGACCGGAGGTGAAGGTAGGGGTGTGCACAGGTGTAATCGGAGGTGTGCACGGGTCCGGACCGGACTCGGATTTGGGTCCTGATCGGAGACCGAACCGGACAGGTCTAGAACCGGTTTGCTGTTCTCCCTCCCGCTTTAACTCATCACAACATTCAATTAACTGTCTTTGGGTTTACCAACTAATTAATACCTATTTTAGGACATACAAATGGAATCAGTTCAGGCCTCAGAAAGCAGCAAGCAGTAAATTCAACCTTTTCCTCTAGCCTATAGTTAAATCCCACACATGTGACCCACATGTTGAATTTGATTCCTTCTCTTAGCTAATTCAAGATGAAGATCTAACAACTACGCTAGTTTCAGTTGATTTTAACTCTTGCTGTGTTCATTGGCACCGATGCATATCCCCAGCCCAGGAGGGCATCAACCAAAAATCAAAACACCACCAAAAAAAGTAGGCAAATTTAGTTGCTAGAAGTAACAAGATGTTCAGAATCATAATACTTGACCATGGTCACCCATACTCCTATTGGCGTTGAAATGTTAATTCCGTAATAGGTAACAACATTAATTTTTTGCTGAATGCCATGAACATCTTGAATTCAAATCCTTTTGACTGAAACATCTGGTTGAAAGCTTTTACTTGGTTCATTTAGATTAGAAGAAATACGTGCCAGATTCTAATCGATTATGACGTCATAATTCATTCTAGTTGTGCCAATGCAGATAGAATTCTTGTTACGTGGGGGCGGTGCCACTAAATTAGTTAAATGTACTTTAAAACTAGAATATCTTGATTAAAAAAAATCCTAAATAAGGTCCAATTTACCACAACAAGGATGAGAGAGGTATTTGGGTAAGTTATGTTAGGATACTATAACTTCTGATTTTTGCTGAATCTGAAATACTTTTTTTAGTAGACTGATCCAGAAATACTTGTTGGAAACTCAGGGGACTGGTACTTCTTTTCCTTGTCAAGTTGCTCTGATTATTTTTTACTCATCACTACATGAATTTTTATAGTCTAGTAGGATAGTCACAAGTAATTTCAACTAAAATGCAGAAGGTACAAGTTCTATTTCTTCAGTTGAAGCAGCATCAAAATTAATCCAAGATGACCAACATTAATGCTTTTCTATAAAAATCAATCCTAGAGCTGCATAACAAAGTTCTTCCCGTTGTGGTTCATAGTTAGAAATGATTTAGTCATAACTCTGGTAATGTGGGAACAAGAACCTCGAATTCAGCAGGATCACAATCAAAGATTGCTAAAGGAAATGATCGAAGACAAAATTTCTCATGGTTACAAATAAATGTCACATAGATTTCAGAAAACAAGGTACAGAACAACGGTGAAGGCGCGCAAAATAGTATAAGGTTATTGCTCCACTTCCATAGCTTGAGCAGCCTTTGCCTTTGCCAAAGGCGTCAGCTTGGTCTTCAACTTTCTTTTCCCTACTCGAAAACCACCCTTCTTTTTCTTCTCAGACCCATCGATCTGCAGGTGATATACTAGAAATCAAAGTGGTATATAGGTACCAAATCCTCACACATCTATTTTATGGAAAAAAAATGTTTATGACCTTATGTATTTTGACTATATATTCAACCAAAAAATTATTATAATTTGTTTTAAGATGCTAGCAAACACTATCTCTTGGACTACACAAGCAGGTACAAATACAAGCAATTATATGCTCACTGATTCACTGCAACCTGTTAAGAATTTTATAAGAAAGTAAGAGACTCACTGCAAACCCGTTAAGAATTTTAAAAGAAACTAAGAAACCCGGAAGAAATTTTTAATGATTAAAGCTGCTGAACAAAAGCTTATCCTAGGATTTTTTTGTAGTGTTGTGGTTACCATGCCAATCAATATGTTCAGACTAATACTATACCTTTTATAAGAAGTTTTAAGAATAGGGTTCTCAACTTTTCAATTCCAGTCCCAAATAAAAGGCTCATAATCTCCAACAACTCCAGAGCATAAGCCTTCCATTCCTATCCGTCGACGCAGAAGAAACAAGCAGTAATTTGGTCAAGTCCTAATCTAACAAGGATAAATCCAGATCAAGGACCAACCAACTTCTCCATGGAGCAAATGCTAAGCACATTCCCACATTGGCTCACCTTGTTGGCAAGATCCATCTCCAAATATACTTAATCCTAATATTCATGCCCTCATATCCTATTTCATTCCCCAAAAATCTACAAAATCCTATTAAACAAAATGCTCTTGAAACCATCCCCTACAAATAAAGGCTTCACCCTATTGCTCAAACCAACAATCTAAGGTGATGTTTAGGCCACCTCCAGTTAGAACCCGCAACCCACCTGTGCCAAGGAAGGGAGCATTGTCGGGGAACTGATGGTCATAAAAAAACACTCCAACACGATTGTCTCGAGAACCTAGTTCACTTCACATGAAACTACAATGACTAATCCAATCACTATAATTGGTCAATTAGTGCTCTCTTTCTCCATTTTCAATCATGTCCATTCAATAAATCTCCAACGAATTGGTAATCATTTCCATATATCTCTTAATCTAAGCTTCAATATACTACTTCTCTGTTCCTAAAAATGTTCAACGTTAGATACTCAAAAGACGATTCTCCGATAACTATTTCCACGTTTATAAGCCACAATCCCTTTAAAAAATCCAACAACCATCTAAACAAACTCAACAATCATTGAAACATCAAAACATATATATACCCAAAAAAAAGAGGAATTTTAACAAACCTTCATCTTGGATTTGTTGGCCTGTAGCTTCTTGATCTTCTTCTCCTTCTCCTCTTTCTCTCCTGAAACCCCACGAAAATTTTCAAAAAACAGAAATTAGGGTTTCGGAAGAGAAACCGAGAATCAAAATTGGGGGTTTGAGAATAGGGCTTACGTCTGAGATCGAACTCGTACTGCTTCTTCCTCTTCGCCAAGTTGTTCTTCTTCGACATGTTCGCTTCGGAATCGAAGTCGAGGTTTGTGCCCTAGATTGTGTCGGTTCTTATAGGGTTGGGTAATTTGCGTGTCCAACCTTGCATTGTGCTTATTTTTACTGAACTCCTAAACATCGCCCCAAAATTACTTAAATCGCCCCTTGAAATTATCAAATTGCCCTTCATCCTATTTTTGCTTATATATCTCACAATTTCACTTTTTTTTCAAAACTTTCTCTTCCTATACCTACTACAGAAGATTAAGAATGTCTCGGAGGCCAGGCAAGCAGCCAGCAGTTCCCCCGGTGTACCCGTATACGGTAACCTTACTTTATTTATTTGTTTTTAAAAAAATAAAAAAATAAAAAAGTGATCGGCCCATGGGGGGAGCGGCTTCCGAGGACGCCCGACCCATGCGGGGGGCGTCTCCCTCGGACGCCGACCACTAGCGGGAGACGTCTGGGGAAGACGTCTTCCCGATGGAGGAGACGTCTTCGGCAGACGTCTCCCCCAAAGAGGAGGCGTCTCCGACAGACGCCTCCACAATTTTTTTTTTAAATTATTAAATCTGATAATTACTTTAATAAATTGTGATAAATCTGAAAATTTAATTTAACAAATTCTTATTAAGTTTAACATTTGTGATATTTAGTTTTAACAATTTTTGATTTAGTTTAACAATTGTTTTAATTTAGTTTAACAAATTTTGATTTAGTTTAACAATTGTGATAATTTAGTTTAACAAATTTTGATTTAGTTTAACAATTGTGATAAATATGATAATTTAGTTTAACAAATTTAACAAATTTGTAATTAAAATTTCAATTAATAGTCATCGGGTCACAGTGGAGGGAAAGGCAAGTCGATACCATTACACGCATTTCGTTCTTTAGAGGATGATTCAGCACCGCGTCATCCACGTAGACGGGGGATATCTGCTTCGGTCAGGAGGGAGAGAGAGGCATTACGTCGTCGTGAGGAGGATGATGATTCCTTCGATGATGAGCATGTGGACAGTCCCGACGACGGGAGCGACGATGATGACCCGTATGAGTTAGAGCGCCCGGAGGTGGAGAGGCAGGGGGAGTATAGCAGATGACGTGGTCGAGCGGGTAGTTCTACTTCCGCCGGATGGATGGTGCGGAAGGGTAGGGGTGGGAGGTTTACGACCGGGGATTCGAGCTCGTGCACTGTAGATCCCCGCGCTCAGAAGAAGAAGAGGGTCCAGGACGATTCTTGGATCGTGAGCAGTATGACGCCTGGTGGTCCTTTAGATGGGAGCGTCATTCCTAGTTTCTGGGGCCACATCGCTAGACGGATCTGGGACGGAGAGGATCGGAAGGTTCTGAAGTGCCATAATCGGCACAGAGCCTGTACAGCACTACAGGGTTGGCGGTCTACACTGAGTGCTGATATCAGAGAGGAGATTAGTGCCACGCATTTGGGGCACTTACCGTACAACATGTTCCCTTATCTCGACATGCCTTTGATTTCTGCGTTTGTGGAGCGGTGGCAGCCTGACACCAACACTTTCAACATGCCTTTCGGAGAGATGACGATCATGCTTCACGATGTTTTCCAGATCCTGCGCATTCCTGTGGATGGTCGTCTGGTTAGTGCTCAGGGGTCGACGTCTGAGCTGAGGTGTTATGTGGCAGAGTTGCTTGGTGTCACACCTGATGGTCTGGCGAGAGATACAGCTTTATGGAGTGGTGGTGGTGTCGGCATCGACTCCCTTGAGGACCTATGCAGACGGGCACGACCTCCGCGGTCCGATGATACACAGTTGACGGCGTACCTATTCTTGATGCTCGGAGCCGTCTTGTTTGTCGACAAGAGTGGTTGTCGGATCAGACCACGCGATCTACTGGAGGCTAGGGACCCGGACACCGTTCGTGAGTACTCGTGGGGGTCAGCGACGTTGGCATACCTGTACCGTCAGCTTGGGATAGCTAGCCGTGCGGATTGTTCTGGGATTGCAGGTTGTCTTACGCTGCTGCAGGCGTGGATATACGAGTACTTTCCTGTATTCCGCCCGCATCGTGAGCGGAAGATTATCGACGAGGGTCATCCACGTTCGGGTATGTGGGCCGTCCGGAGCGAGGACAAGAGCGATGGACGATTGCGTTCCATCTGCGCACGACTAGATCAGATGACTGCATCAGAGGTATCAAACTTTACACCATTTATTTAATTTTAAGATGTATTATTATTAATGTGTTAAACTTTAGGTGGAGTGGTTACCCTATGGTCCTGACCCAGCAGCGGATGTCCCGAGGACTTTATTGATGGGTCTTATTCGTTATCGGGATATCATAGAGCCTTATATGCCCGATCGGGTCTTGCGTCAGTTAGGATACGTTCAGGTGATCCCGGTTGACATCCCGACACCAGAGCATGTGGTGCGGTCTGCGACAGCAGCGACGTACGACGTCAGGTTCCCCGCTTCTACAGCGGAATCGACTTGGCAGACATTTCCGAGATCATGCCGACTGTTCCTTGGCGACTTCAGACGTAGTCGCGACCCCTCCGAGTGTGATGCACGTTATCTTGATTGGTTCGGTAGTTAGTCACATCCTATCATCGTCCGTGGTGCCTCCCGGAGAGCAGATCGACCACCAGATAGGACGTGTGGCGATCTGGTAATTTTTTCATTTTATCTATTTTTATTTGTACCGTATATTTTGTTAATGTATGCTAATGTTATTGTTATGTGCAGTGGATGGGTAAGATGATACGAGCTGTAGACCCAATCTTGCAGATGAGGGATGAGCTGCCAGACGATGCCAGAGCTGCATGCGGAGATTTGGATGAGATCATACACTCGTGGCATACTCAGTTAGGCATCTCCGACCATGATTCGGATGATGAGTAGGCTGATCTGTTGTACCGTACTCTTAGTATTTGCATTTATATTTGTTTATCTGTCGTACGCTTATTATTTGTATTTGTGTTTGTGTTTGCTAACATATCGTACGCTTATTATTTGTATTTGTGTTTGCTTATTTGTCATACGCTTATTATCGTACTATTATAGTACTATTATATATAATGAAAATAAAGCAAACATATCAAAACATATTACATAATAAAGCAACAATATATAGTGTACAAACATATCAAAACATATTACATAATTGTACAAACATATCAAAACATATTACATAATTGTTGCCAAGATGCTATCCTATTTTGGTACTCCAGCTCCCATCCAATAACACTCTCATCTCGTACTTGAAACCACAGAATCGCTATAGGAGGTACGGGGAATCCCTCATTCAAATCCAAACGAATGTAATGAGCGTAACTCCCTAAATGAGCAATAATCAACTCTCTGCACGGTCTCGTCACGGTAGGTGGGCTCTCCCAAGGTAGAACTGTAAGACATGGGTACAACGAACCATCATTTCCGAGAGAGAAGAACATAACTGCACACTTGTAAAAATTTGCAATGGGAAACAAGTCCGTCCACGTCTCCATGTAGTGATTCTCGCCACAAGGTCCCCCGCCCCAATTAATCCGGTGACGAGCCTGCGCCACACCGTCGTAGTATACGTGCTCATAAAAAGATGGGTTCGCAGCTAGCTCATTTGAAATCGAACGACGGGCGAGTTGCCAATTGTCTTCACCACCGTGAAAAACATCGGCGACACATCGAAATCCACAGTTTCCATCAGCACGTACATCATTCCACTGGTGTAGGAATGGCATAATGATTCCTGGAATCCTATCCGCATATGGAAAGTCGTCTACGTCAGCCCGCCCAGTCACTACAATATAAACAAAAAATACAGTTACATATAATAACAAAAGATACATATTTACTGAAATAAATAACAAAATTATAATAACAATAAATATAGGGATGGTATACCTGATCCTCCCCTCACAGACGAAGAACCAGAAGATCGACCACGACCTTTGCTTCCACTACCGGAAGAACGACCACGACCTCTACTCCCACTACCTGAAGATCGACCACTACCTCGCTCTGCATACTCAAACGCACTAGGGTCCCGTCGTGTCGACTTTCCCCTTGGTCGATCTCGTAGCTTTGTTTTTTCTGCAGGCTCTCTCAAATTTGCATGTTCGGGGTGTAGCTGCTCGAATAAAACCCGAGAGGCAGATCGAATTACGGTGGGGTCACTTCCTGCAATCTCATCAACCAGGCTGCGAAAATGTTCGGCGTCTTGAGCTGCCTGAGACACAAACTCTGCGTTCCCGGCTCCTTCCCCAATGACAAGTGTCCTCCAGAACGAATGAATCTGCTCTAAGTAAATTCTGTTGTCTGATTCAAGACATCCGCGGATGGTACATGCGCAAGGTATCCCATGAGAAGTCAGAAAAGCGCACTCACAACGATATTCAACTTCATCATCTAACTCTTGCATTCTTTTCACCTCCTGACTCAGCAATTGCAAGCAGTGATGCGAAACTCGACCATTTATGTGACGATATAGAGCATGTCCGAAATTAGTCAAATTTCGCCGTCTCGAGTCTTCAAGAGCGTTTCGAATATTCGTCAGCTGCATTTCAATAGCCACGTTGACGCGCTCGAAAAGAGTGTCGAGAGCTGCAGTCGATGTAGAAATCCACTCTTTTAGAGCCGAATGAGCACTTTCGACCCTACAATTCGTGGTGTTCCCGAAATGAAGGACTTTGTTCGTCCAATTCAGCACAAACTTTTCTTTATGCACCAACCACGTGGTGTCCAGATACTCCGTGATAGCCGGCCACGATCTATACAAATCTTTCAGAGCATACACAGCTCTATCATACTCGGCTTCTGAAGTAGAAAGCATGATTTTCCTCCATCTTCCACGCCTCAAAGTCTCTGCCATCTGCTTATTTTTTCCGAATACGTGGTATGCGTAGTTCAATACGTTTTTGTTGATGTGCCATGTGCAGAGTAAATGAGAAGAGTCAGGAAATACCTCTCTCACTGGTCGCATAAGGCATAACTCACAGTCTGTTATTATTGCAGTCGGGCTGACAATCCCCAATAACAGATCTCGCAACTTCTCCATCACCCACAGATAACTGGAGTAAGTTTCATCCATCAAAATCGCATATCCAATAAGGAAATTCATGTTTGTTGGTGTGACCCCAATCATTTCGAACAAATGCATCTTATACTTGTTCGTCTTGTAAGTCGAATCCATGCAGATAACGAAAGGATATGTCCGCAACAACTGGACTGACGTCGGATGTGCCAAAAAAGCGTGAGTGACGACATCAGTTTCTGGATCCGCCATAATCCAATGTAAGTACTGACACCGCACTGCCTGATAGAGAAGCTGCTGGACGGGATTCCGGTCTTCAGATTTTGTCCTCCTCATGTAATCTCTGAAATTATAAATATGCCTTTGATTTGGATTGTCCTCCGGGAATTTTTCTTTTACTGCCTTCAAGATGTTCAGTGGTTTTGCTTGCGCCTCAGTCATATCACGAACAATCTTCTTCGCCCCAGAACTTAGACCACTAATTTGACGATGACCCTCTGGATAAACTGCCAGTCTGTGGTTGTGATGTCCATGAGCACTATTAAAAACCACAACCCATCCATCACGATCTCGTCGCTCCACCACTTTTATTAAGAAACGGCAACCGCAACCCTTTCTTTTGGTGTTTCTTCGAAGTGCAGTATCCATATCCCGAGACTCCATTTGATTTCGCCGGTCGCATCTCAAATAACAACCCATCCGACTATCTGATCTTGTTTTGTACGACGACACGACCAAAAAAAACCCAGCTCCGATAGCTACTTGTTTGGCCCATTTACATGCTTCATCGATTATTTCAAAGATTTGTGTAGTTTGAAATAACTCACTGTAATCCACTCCATTACCACCGAAATCTTCCAACGGAACCTACAAAAAAAAATCGAAATTAAAAAAATCAAAAAAATTCCGGGCGTCTGTATTAAACGCCTACCCCATGGGAGGGGCGTCTGAGTTAAACGCCCTTCTCAAGGGTGAGGCGTCTGAGTAGGACGCCTGACCCTAGGGAAAGGCGTCTACTACAGACGCCTTACCCAAGGGGAGGACGTCTACATAAGACGCCTCTCCCATTGCATAGGCGTCTGCGTTAGAAGCCTCGGCCAAGGGAAGGACGTCCTACGCAGACGCCCTCACCTTGGGGGAGGCGTCTAATGCAGACGCCCGGCCCAAAATTTGCCCCGCGCCAGACTTACCTCACCGGATGCATCACCCTCGCCAGACATTTTCGTGGTGTTTTTACTGATAAATTATGAATATACAAGACCGTAGGCCTAATTTATAGACTCGGGACGATATGGGTATTAAATATATTGTTAAGGGCAATTTGGTAATTTCAAGGGGCGATTTAAGTAGTTTTGGGGCGACGTTTAGTAGTTCCCTATTTTTATCTGAACTGTTATTCGTCACCGTAAAACTACTTAAATCGTCCGTAAGATTACAATTTTGCCCCTTTACCATTTTTACTAATATAAATCCTCATTTCACTCTTTTAACACAACTTTCTCTTCATATCACTCTTCTATTCACCACATAAAATGTCTCGGAGGTCAGGAAAAGAACCAGCGGAGACCCCTGACTACTCACATCTGTTGAATTACCTTGTTTATTTTAATTAATTTAAAAAAACATTTTTGAGTCGGGCGTCCGCGGGAGACGCCCGACCCAACGAGAGGGCGGTCACGGGAACCGCCTCCCCCTTGGGGGAGGCGATTCCTGCGACCGCCCGATCGTTGGGTCGGGCGGCTAACGCGGACACCCGACCCAAAGAACAGACGTCTGCAGGAGACGTCTCCCACGTAGGGTAGGCGTCTCCGGCAGACGCCTACCACGTAGGGTAGGCGTCTCCCGCAGACGCCCGGGTTTTTTTAATTTAATTTTTTTTTAAAATTGATTATGAATTGTGATAAAATTTAAATAAATTGGATATTATGTTAATAATGAGTTAAATTAGTTTAGTAAATCGTTTATTGATTATAAATTGTGATAATTAATAAATAAATCGCTAAATAAATTGATTATCATGTTAGTAATTAGTTGTGTACGATTTTAGTAAAGGATTATTGATTAATTGTGATAATTGCTAAATAAATCGATTATTAAGTTAATAATTAGTTTAATTATTTTAGTAAATCCATTAATAAATTTGTATTTTTAAAATTGAATTAATAGTCATCGGGTTACCGTGGAGGAAAAGGGAAATCAATTCCCTTACGCGTGGTACGTAGTGTAGCAGACGAGTCAGGTCCTCGTCATCCACGTAGACGTGGTATTTCTGCTTCAGTTAGGAGAGAGAGAGAGATCTTTTATGTCGTCGTCAGACACCTGGGGATTCTTTCGACGACGAGGATAATTCAGATGAGTTGAGGAGTCACGACGATAGTGACGATGGGGGCCGATATGGCTTGGGGCCACAGGAGGAGGCGATACATCAGTACGGTCGAGGACGGGGGCGAGATTGTAGTCCTTCGGCTGAGTGGGTCATTAGGAAGGGTCGAGGTGGCCGGTTTGTGACCGGTGATTCGAGTTCGTGCACTGCAGACGCCCAAACTCAGAAGAAGAAGAAGGGTGAGGACGAGTCTTGGATCATCACGGATATGATGCCCGGTGGTCCTCTAGATGGCAGCGTCATTCCCAGTTTTGGAGGCCACATCGCCAGACGCATCTGGGATGGCAAGGATCAGAAGGTTTTGAAGTGCCATAATCGGCACAGAGCCTGTACGACATGCAGGTTTGACGTTCAGTGATGACTGATGATGTGACGGTGACGGTCAGTGACAGTGGATTGGGTCACTTGCCGTACAACATGTTTTCCTGCATTGACATGCCGTTGATTTCGGCTTTCGTGGAGTGGTGGCAGCCCGACACCAACACTTTCCACTTGCCGTTCGGAGAGATGACGATCATGTTGCATGACGTCTTTCAGATTCTGCACATTCCTGTTGAGGGTCCCATGGTCAGTGCGCAAGCGCCGACATCTGAGCTGAAGTTATATGTATCTGAGTTGCTGGGTGTCAGTCTGGAGGGTCTTGGGCGGGATAGCACAACCACTCGTTTTGCCCCAGCACTAAGTCCGCTGACCTGTCGGTGACCCTCTGAATAAACTGCCAATGGGTGGTTGTGCTGCCCATAGATGCTACTAGAAACAATAACACATCCATCACGATCTCGTCGCTCCACCACTTTTACCAAAAACCGACAACCGCAACCTTTTCTTTTCGTATTCTTTCGCAGTGCAATACTCGTATCACGAGAACTCATCTCACGACTGCGATCACATCTGAGGTAACAATCCATCTGGTTATCTGCTTTTGGTTTGTATGATGATATAACCAAAAAAAATCCGGCTCCTATTGCAACTTGTTTCGCCCATTTACAACCTTTCTCGATTGTTGTAAATATTTCTTTACTGTCAAAAAGCTCACTGTAATCTACTCCATCACCACCGAAATCTTGCAACGGAACCTGGAAAATTTGAATTTAATAGAAAATTAAAAAAAAACGGGCGTCTGGCTAAACCGCCTCCACCAAGGTCGAGGCGTCTGCCTAACACGCCTCCACATAGGTGGAGGCGGTTTAGACAGACGCCTCCACCTTTGTGCAGGCGTCTCCTATGGACGCCTCCACAAAGGTGGAGGCGGTTTAGCCAGATGCCCGAGTCGGGAAAAAAATTCCGCCCCCGTTACCTCGCCGGATTCAGGTGCTTCGCCAGACATTTTCGTGGTGTTGATACTAGGAATGTGAGTAAAACTGAGTCAAACACCTTGTTTAAAGACACGGGACGAAATCTGTATTAATTGATTTGTTAAGGGCAAAAAAGTCATTTTTGGGACGATTTAAGTAGTTTTCCGGCGACGAATAGTAGTTCCCATTTTTATTGGTATGATGATTTCAATTGGTCATTCACAACATACAATGGATAAATTTAGAACTAGGCAGGAGTCTGGCCCGGTATTTTGGAAGAATTTTAGTTATTTTGTAAAGATTTTTAGAGGTATTTTTGAAAAATAAAAATAAAAAATACATTTTAGACGGACTGGGCCGACACCCATGTCTAGATAAATTAAGTGTCGTTATACACGGACGCGCGCGTCACAGACGCGCCTTACGTGGATCTGTACAACTCAGGTATTTTCTTTGAGTCAGCGTCCAGTCAGCGAAATTTCTCTTCGCGCGTTTTTGTCTTTTTAAAAAACGCCGGTTCTTTAAGTTGAACGATTTCTTTCCCAATACACAGATAAGACAGTGTGCAGACCCTAGGACAGCGTGCAGAGCCTTTATTCGTGCAGATCTCATACTTATCATAATATTTTTTATTATTAAGTTTTGTCCAGAAATGGAACTGAAAGTTTGTCCTGTTTATGTAGAAAGTTTGTCCTGTTTATGTAGAATGGTTGTCCAATTTATTCCGAACAAACCCACAACATATTCCGAACAGACAAACAACATATTCCGAACAGACACAACTTAAACCGAACAGACACAGAACTTAATCCGAACAGACACACACCTTATTCCGAACAGACACACAACTTATTCCGAACAGACGCACAACATATTCAGAATAGACAGACAACTTAATCCGAACAGACACACAACTTATTCCGAACAGACTCACAACATATTCCGAACATACACACAACATATTCCGAACAGACAGACAACTTAATCTGAACAGACACACAACTTATTTCTTAACAGACACACAACATATTCCGAACAGACAGACAACTTAATCGGAACAGACACAACTTATTCCGAACAGACCCACAACATATTCCGAACATACACACAACATATTCCGAACATACACACAACTTAAACCGAACAGAGACACAACTTACAACTTAAACCGAACAGACACACAACATATTCCGAACATACACACAACTTATTCCGAACAGACTCACAACATATTCCAAACAGACACACAACATATTCCGAACAGACAGACAACTTAATCCGAACAGACACACAACTTATTCCGAACAGACCCACAACATATTCCGAACATACACTCAACATATTCCGAACATACACACAACTTAAACCGAACAGAGACACAACTTACAACTTAAACCGAACAGACATACAACTTAAACCGAACAGACACACAACATATTCCGAACAGACACACAACTTAAACCGAACAAACACACAACATATTCCGAACAGACACACAACTTAAACCGAACAGACATACAACTTAAACCGAACAGACACACAACTTATTCTGAACAAACCCACAACTTATTCCGAACAGACTCACAACATATTCCGAACAGACACACAACTGAAACCGAACAGACACACAACTTAAACCGAACAGACACACAACATATTCATGTCCCAATCAGAGAAATCAGGATCCCCGGGTTTTGGTGCGACTTCGTGAAGCAACGATGTAACCTTCATCTTGAACTTTCTCTTCTCTTGTTGGTGCGACTTCGTGAAGCAACGATGCAACCGACCCATTCACGGTGCTTACGTTGTGAAGAACCCTGGGAGTCGGCATCAGACGCATCTTCGACCGTAATATCTTGCTCGAAATGGTGATTTATTACGGAGAGAGGTACAACATAAACCGAACAGACGTAATTCTTCACCACGGAGCGTTGTACCTCTCTCTGGAATAAATCATCATTTCGAGCAAGATATTATTTCGAAGAAGCGTCTGATGCTGACTCCCAGGGTTCTTCACAACGTAAGCAGCGTTAATGGGACGGTCGATGACACTCTTTCTTTCTTCTTCATTCTTTTTCTGTTACGGACACTCCAACAGGGCACCACAACATCTTTGCTGCACTGTTACACGAAAAAGAATGAAGAAGAAAGAAATAGTGTCATCGACAGTCTCATTCATGTTGCTTACGTTGTGAAGAACCCTGAGAGTCGGCATCAGACGCTTCTTCGAAATAATATCTTGCTGGAAATAATGATTTATTCCGGAGAGAAAGAATGAAGAAGAAAGAAATAGTGTCATCATATTTGTATTTGCGTGGAGCGAGAACGTGCTGAGTTGAAACACATTTAATGTGATTTGAGTGGACATCAGGAAGAAAAAACAAAAAAAGAAAAACATCCTTGCTTTGGCCACGTAAGGGTTGACATGGATGTCCACGTATAGCGCGTCCGTGACGCGCAGCGTTCATAAATCATTTTCCATAAATTAATATGAAATATGGATTTATAAATTAATATATTTAACGTGGATGTTCATAACCTAACGTTTGTATATCCTACAATTCCTAATATTTAATATGAAATATGTAATTTGCTAAAACTCTCAAGAGTTTAGGTAAATTAGTGTTACAACCCAAATGTTATATGGAGGTCATATGTGTAGTTTGATAGACACGTATAATGAAAATTCCTTATTTACTTGTCTACCTTTTGTTTTGCATTTTGTCAATTTCTTTTTATTTACTATTTGTTTCATAACACGTTATAATACGAATTGGCTTGATGTGACCAACTCAAACATTAATTTTTCTTTGTTTGATTAAGGAAATCTACAACATAAGGTGATATTCATTTTGAAGTTAGTCTTATTACATTCTTATAAGTTGCAATATATATTTAGAAATTATTTCTACAAAATCTTGACTCGGAACATCTTGTTTTTAACATATTTATATATTGTTAAACGATAGATTACTATTTTTTTCAAAAAGTAAAAAATTACGTCATGCATGACAATTATAGTTGCATATGAGTAAAAAAAATTGATATATATATATATATATATATATCCATGTTTATAACAAATTTGTTTTGCAAAAAAATTGAAGACAAAGATGTTTATGGCCTCAAAGGTATTACTCACCGAGATACTTCATGTGTTTCTTGTTACATGTATTTTATTTGAAAATCTGCATTAGCTAATTTACCTATTGAGAAGCTTTTGGCTTCCTTTCATAGGACTTGCTTTTGGGTTTTGCTTGCTTACCAAGCCATCCTGGCAAGCTCCGACTAGTTAAGCTGAACAAAATATTACATGATCATACGCTGAAATATCAATATGATAAATTAGTATTATATATCATTATATAAATATTTTGTTTAATATTTTTGAGATTCATTTGAATATCATAGTTTTATAATTATTATTTTTACTTTTGATTTAGTTCTTATTTTAGTTATTTCTAATATATATTGGTTAGTGCTCTCATCAGTCCAATATGAATATTTTCATATTTGTGATTTTATTCACTTACGATGAGATTTATCTAGATACTAATAATATACATGCATATGTAACATTTTTATGTTTGTTAAGATTATTGTTGTGTATATAATATGTCTTTTAATGTTCAATAGTAAAGATAATATTTGCATATCTTTTTTTGATACATGCATATGGTAATATGTTGGTATGTATTATTTCAATATGAAAAAAAATTATACTAAGTTACGTTGAACTTAATTGACATTGATATGATTTTTATTCATGTTTCTTATTTTTATCGATGAAAAGAACTTTATCATTTGTTTGATAATAGTTGCATGAATAATTTTATCTACAAAAAATATTTTATTTGGTTTTAAATAAAGAGCCTGATGGTTTCATATTTGAACTAAGATCAACAAAGATGATTATGCATCATGTACAATGTTGTCATACACATATGATATTAAGAGATAAGTATTTCTCTAATTTGATAATAATAATAAAACCAAAGCCGCTACATGCATTGTCGAACGAATTTAGTAGAAGGCTTTAGAAGAGTTAAATCTATTGTTACACGTGAAAATATATTGACCTTAAATGATGCATTTTATTTATTAAGTCTCAAGAAACTTAATGAGTTTCAAATTGACAGAATGACTTGTATTGATACTACAATTGAAGTAAAATTGAATATTATATTACTACAATCATGTCAAACAGAAAAATACTATTGAGAAAATTACTTGACTTTTGAACGCTAATACACACGTAGTGGTGTGGTCAAAAGTCCTTCACTAGCGAATCAAATAAATATTGATTCTAATAACATTTTGTATGACCGATTTGAAGGGAATGTGTTCTAAAAGTTTTACTTTTAAATGTCAATTGTTATGAATTGAATGAGAAATCATTTTGTTCCTTGTTTATGTTATTCGTCTTTTAGAAGTGTTAAGGAAGAGACTCTTGGTCCTTAACCGTAGGGCTCTAAAAGATATTGGTTTACATAAAACAAAAGATATTTGCAATCATGGTAATTAACATGGGACATTAATTACCGAGTCAAGATTGTCGAGTTTGTCATAGATCATTGTAGCTCTACTAGTGAGTGACAATACGGGTACACAAAAGAGGAAAATAGTACTTTTGTATACTGAATTGACCTAACAAGTAAAATATTATTGAAATGTGTTTCTGTGTCATTAATATTTTACTGTGTCTTTGGTCCTTTGATATGAGAATTATATCTGATCGCTTAAGGAATGCTTAATTAGACTAGTGTCTTAAGCTATCAATAAGTGTAGTGCAAATGCATTAGTTGGTTAAGTATGACTTTTGTTGGAGAAGATAGTTAGTCAAAAGATTATCATTGCCCCTCTTAATTGAGTGATGATATTAGTGAGCCCCTTGATAAAGCAAAGTTATAATGTGCACAATGTGATTTGAGTTAAGTCACATATTTATAACTAGCTTAAAGAGATCAAGAAATGAATACTAATACAAAGATGACACAATACTACTTTGTGTGTATTCTTAATATCATGAGGCAAGGGACAGACACAAGTGGTGCACTCCATCACTAAATGGATCGGGTTTTGGTTCGAGTGGAATTAAGACATCTAACTAATTGGGAGCTATAATATGTAGCCAGATACCGCTTATAGCTTGTGGCATTAAGCTCTTAATATCACTGTCAACTTAGTTTAGATCCTCACATAGGTCACACCACAAAACTGGGAAACAAGAAATTGGGATTTTGAGTTCATAAGATGTGTCAGGTTTCATGTAGAAAATATGACACATGGGGTGGACAAGCAAAATCAAAGTTATGTTGTGATTAATAACATAATTAGAATCTAAATTAAATTCATATGTGATGTAGATATTATGGGGTGTAATGATTTATCGTTACATAGGATAATATGTTACATAAGTTGTGAATTTACTACTAATCCCGAAATGTCAAATTTTGTAGGGGTTAAACCGAAATTTGACAAGTCTGCAGTACTGTGCAACAACGGTCGACCGATTAACAGTAAACGGTCGACCGATCGGTGCACGGTCGACCGGACACATCTCGACCGATAACAGGGAATTTTCGTCTGTTCGGAACGGTCGACCAAATCTATCGGTCGGTCGACCGAACATTGCGATGAAATATTTTATTGTTGCGAACGGTCGACTGAATATCGAACGGTCGACCGAAACTTGGTTCGAGCGGTCGACCGAACCTTCAAACGGTCGACCGGTCCAGACGGTTATCTGCAGAGTTAATTTAAGAATTAATTAGATCATGCATGGAATTGGTCCATAATTGATTTAATTCGTGGATAAGATTATTTGTTAGCAAATAATGGATGGTTAGATGGAATTTTGCATGAAATCATGGGCAAGAGGTTGCACATGAATAAGTAATTTGGAGAGAACCTATAAATACAAGTTTATCTCATTACCTCATTAATTAATTCATTATTTTGTCATGCAAAATCTCTCTCCATAATTCTCCACGAAATTTCCTTAATTCTTAAGATTAGTTTTAGTTTTCAGAGATCTTCTTATCAAGGGAACTAAAGAGGTGTTAGTAATTGGATTCTAAATCCTATTGGAGATTGAGAGGCTAGCTCTTCTCTCTCCAATCTCGTTTAGAGTTTGGTGAATACTCGGAGGCAATCCACCGGGCGATTCGACCGGCAACGCGGCTCCAGATCTTCAAGAGGTTTTAGAGAACCTCTAGGTATGATCCTCTTTGCAATTGTTTGTTTGTTCTAATGCATGTTAAATAATTAGGACAAACAAATGCATGTCTATATGAAAATCGAAGAAAATATGAATGTTTCGATCCTATATGTTTATAAAATTTCGAAAATATATACATACTATAGGGCACGAAATCCAACACGATTAAGTCAACGTGATCAAATATGATGACAAATATTGTTGAAATTAGGTATGCCCATATATTGAGAAAAGAGAAAATTCTATAATTTATCGAGTATATTAGATTCTTGTAATAGGCTTAAATACCTAATTAGTCTCATTCCGTTGTTTATTGGGGGTTTTTGCTATAGTACACCCCGTAAGTGTCCAAATTGGCCATATGCACCTGCTTTTTCGGTATTGCCGCATATGCATCTAGTGAGCATCCTATTTGCGCAAACGCACCTGGGCCGTTAGTGGGCCCCACGCCAGAGAGACGACGTGAATTGGCCGTTTTGGTATTGTACCACAACTCACCCCTACGGGTACACCTCAGTGGAACGGGGTATCCGAAAGGAGAAATAAGACATTACTCGACATGGTTCGATCAATGATGAGTCAAGCTGAATTGCCGCTTTACTTTTGGAGTTATGCACTAGAAGCTGCGGGTTACACACTAAATAATGTTTCATCCAAATCCGTAGAGAAAACGTCTTATGAGCTATGGAGTGGTAGAACACCTAAACTCAATTTTCTCAAGATTTGAGGTTGTGAGGCCTGCGTCAAGAGATTGATGTCGACCAAACTTCAACCAAAAACGGATAAGTGCTTCTTCATAGGTTATCCTCGTGAGACAAGAGGGTATTACTTTTGGCATATAACCTCCAATCGAGTGATTGTAGAGATGGATGTCGTATTCCTGGAAAAGAATTTCTGGAAAGAATTAAAAGTAGTGGGAGTAGAGTTGTGCTTAAGGAAACTCAAGACATTCTACAAGATCATGATATGAATAGTGACATTCAAGATCATGAAGGTTAAACCGAGGTTCCTTTGGTTAGTGGGAGCATGAGTGAGACACTCTCGCAAGCAATTATGACAGAAACTAAATCATCCCCACCTAGTGTGCCTTCGAGATTCGAACACGAACCAATTGCGCAAGAAATTGTAGAAGAGGTTCGAGAAGTGCACGTAGAACCAAAAGAACTTAGAAGGTCAATGAGGGAAAGGAAGAAACCCGATATGTATTTGGGACTTCATGAGATCATGGTACTAGATACCGATGATCCCTCGACCTTTCAAGAAGCAATGGAAAGAGAGGACTCCAAACTATGGTTTAAAGCCATGGAATCCGAAATAGAATCCATGTATGATAATCAAGTGTGGAACTTGGTTGACCTTCCTCAAAGGAAGAAAGCCATTCAAAATAAATGGATTTTCAAGAGGAAGATGTACATGGATGGGAACTTGACAACTGATGAGAATTTAATTTATACCGCAAGTGCACGACGTCAATGAAGACGTGACAAGAACGAGTCGAACACAAGGAGGGAGAGATATTGTTATTTGTGTGATTTTCGAGTTAGGGGAAGAAAGAGAGAGAAAACAGGTTTTGTTTGAGATTTTTGGTTTTTAATTTCTAAGGCAAGAACAACAAAAACAAATTAAGAATAAAGCAAAGAAGGGTGAGAGTCCAGCGAGTGGAGGTTTAGATGTTGGGTTTTGTTTAGAGAAATCAGAAACTTATAATAAATCATGTTAGTTATAAAGCATTACATGATAAATGATTTAACACAAACTCAAGTAATCAAAATATCCTAGCACGAAATTAGAATAATAACCTCATTCTTCTTCTCATCACCCTAGATCCGTCACCCACACCCTTTGGAGAGAGTTAGAAACTCATGGATGGAGGGAGTGAGAAGGGGTCCTAGAGAAATTACAAAAGAAACTAAAAAACACAAGATAAAACAACAAAACTTTATTACTAAATTATGGAATAAAAATAAAGACATCTCTACAACATCGTTTCGGGGCTATTTATAGTCGATACAAGGGACCTAGGTATAAAATAGGAAAGTACACGTGGCGAGACACGACTGAAAAAAATCCGAAGCCACGGATCCACAAGGGGGCGGCGTTTCCGCCGCACATTACATGTGATGTGCGGCGGATTCGCCTCAAGAATGTGTCTGATTCGATCCGGATTTTTCCTACGTGTTTATGATATGATTTAAATGTACTTTGCGCATCCAGATGATTTCTTTCCTTTCTTTTGAGCTCCGAATTAATTCTTTGTATATTTGGAGATCCAAATTGATTTTTTAGAACTTCTCCAAAATAATATTTTGGTCCTTGCAGTCGGGTCCTTGGCTTTTTGCAATTAAGTCACTGACTACTTTTGTGCTTAAGTCCTTGGCCTTTTTGTAATTAGGTATTTGAATGCTTTTATGGTTGGGTGAACTTCCATTTGAATCCCGATAATCTTGACTTGGTCTTTATGATAGAAATGAGTCTCTTGCACGCATTTATGCTCAGGATATGGGTAATTTGCATTCAGGTCCTTGTGTTATGTAAATAAGACTAAACATATACCTTAGTAGCATTTATTGATATAAAATTAATCTAAATGAAAGACATATGATGTAATGTATGCAATGCACCAACAACCTACAAAGCGAGGCTTGTAGCAAAAGGTTTCACTCAAGTTCAAGGAATTGACTATGATGAAACTTTTTCACCAGTTGTCATGTTCAAGTCTATTCAGATTATGCTCGTTATTGCCGCATTTCATGATTATGAGATATGACAAATGAATGTCAAAATGATGTTCCTTAATGGGAACTTGGAGGAGGATGTGTACATGGTACAACCTCAAGGTTTTGAAGATCCAAAGAATAGCGAGAAAGTATGCAAGCTTCAAAGATCCATTTATGGATTGAAACAAACATCAAGGAGTTGGAACAAACGCTTTTTGACGAAGAAGTCAAAAAGATTCACTTCGTCCAAAGTAAGGAAGAGTCTTGTATATACAAGAAGGTTAGTGGGAGCCACATAATGTTCTTGATCTTATATGTCGATGACATATTCTTCATGGAAAATCATATACCTTTGCTTGAGCAAACGAGAAATTCGTTGAAATCTGCATTTTCAATGAAAGATATGGGTGAAGCTCAATACATCTTGGGAATCAAGATATATAGAGATAGATCCCGTAGACTCATTGACCCAAGTCAACGTACATACATTGACAAGGCCTTGGAAATGTTCCGCATGAACAACTCCAAAAGGGGCAATGTGCCAATGAGTATGGGTGTATAACTCAAGAAGTCTCAACGTGCTGAATCACGTAAAGACTTGGACTACATGAAAGATATTCCTTATGCTTCTGCAATAGGATCAATCATGTACGCAATGTCTTGCACAAGACCCGATGTCTCGTATTCTCTAAGCATGACAAGCCGTCACCAATCCAACGCAGTGTAGGATTTCATGTTTAATTACACATATATATTTTCGGAATTTTTATGCGTAATAAGGATCTAATACAATTTTCTATGATTTATTTCATGCATGCATTGGTTTGTTTCAATACCTAGTTTTAAAACTTTTATTAAAACAAACATGAGACTCCAAAATTCATACCTAGAAGTTCTCTAAAACTTCTTGAAGATTCGGAGACGTTGAGGATGCTTGTCGCTGCGCCGGATGCCTCCGAGATTTCACCAAACTCTAAACAAGATTGGAGAGAGAAGAGCTAGCCTTTCAATCTCCAATAGGGTTTAGAATCTAATTACTAATCCCTCTTTAGTTCCCTTGAGAAGATGATCTCTTAAAAACTAAAACTAAACTTAAGAATTAAGGAAATTTTGTGGAGAATTATGGAGAGAGTTTTTGCATGAGAAAAATAATGAATTAATTGAGGAGGTAATGAGATAAACTTGTATTTATAAGTTCTTTCCAAATTACCTATTCATGTGCAACCTCTTGCCCATGATTTCATGCAAACTTCCATCTAACCATCCATTATTTAATAATAAATAATCTTATCCATGAATTAAATCAATTATGGACCAATTCCATGCATGATCTAATTAATTCTGCATTAACCGTCTGGACCGGTCGACCGTTTGGAGGTTCGGTCGACTGCTCGAACCAGGTTTCGGTCGACCGTTCAATAACTCGGTCGACCGTTCGTAACATGAATTATTTCATCGCAATGTTCGGTCGACCGTTCGAACAGATGAAAATTCCCTGTTATCGGTCGAGACACATCCGGTCGACCGTGCCCGATCGGTCGACCGTTTACTGCTAACCGGTCGACCGTTTGAGCACTATTCTGCAGACTTGTCAAATTTCGGTTTAACCCCTACAAAATTTGACATTTCGGGATTAGTAGTAAATTCACAACTTATGTAACATATTATCCTATGTAATGATCAATCATTACACCCCATAATATTTACATTACATATGAATTTAATTTAGATTCTAATTATGTTATTAATCACAACATAATTTTGATTTTGCTTGTTCACCCCATGTGTCATATTTTCTACATGAAACCCGACACATCTTATGAACTCAAAATCCCCATTTCTTGTTTCCCAGTTTTGCGGTGTGACCTATGAGAGGATCTAAACTAAGTTGCCAGTGATATTTAGAGCTTAATATCACAAGATATAAGCGGTATCTAGCTACACATTATAACTCCCAATTAGTTAGATGTCTTAATTCCACTCGAACCAAAACCCGATCCATTTAGTGATGGAGTGCACCACTTGTGTCCGTCCCTTGCCTCATGATATTAAGAATACACACAAAGTAGTATTGTATCATCTTTGTATTAGTATTCATTTCTTGATCTCTTTAAGCTAGTTATAAATATGTGTCTTAACTCAAATCACATTGTGCACATTATAACTTTGCTTTATCAAGGGGCCCACTAATATCATCACTCAATTAAGAGGGGCAATGATAATCTTTCGACTAGCTATCTTCTCCAACAAAAGTCATACTTAACCAACTAACGCCTTTACACTACACTTATCGATAGCTTAAGACACTAGTCTAATTAAGCATTCCTTAAGCGATCGGATATAAGTCTCATATCAAAGGACCAAGGACACAGTAAAATATTAATGACACAGAAACACATTTCTATAATATTTTACTTGTTAGGTCAATTCAGCATACAAAAGTACTATTTTCCTCTTTTGTGTACCCGTGTTGTCACTCACTTGTAGAGCTACAATGATCTATGACCAACACGACAATCTTAACTCGGTAATTAATGTCCAATGTTAATTACCATGATTGAGAATATCTTTTGTTTTAGGTAAATCAATATCTTTTAGAGCTCTACGGTTAAGGACCAAAAGCCTCTTCCTTAACACTTCTAAAAGACGAATAACATAAACAATGAACAAAATGATTTCTCATTCAATTCATAATAATTGACATTTAAAAGTAAAACTTTTAGAACACTTACCCTTCACCTTAACCGGACCAAAGATAAGTTTCTTGTTTATGGAGGACAAAGGGAGCTAATAGCTGAGGTCTATTCGAATGCGAGTTTCATGAGTGATTCCGACGATAGAAGGTCGCAATCAGGATATGTCTTCATTCTGAATGGTGGAGCTGTGAATTGGCGTAGTTGGAAGCAAACCACTATGACCGACTCAACCACCGCTTCCGAAGTAATGGTTGTCGCTGAAACGAGCAAGGAAGGAGTGTGGATTAAGAAGTTCCTTGAAGAACTTGGAGTAGTTCCCTCGTACGAGGGACCAATAGAGCTATTTTGCGATAATAGTGCATCTATCTCGCAAATCAAGGATCCCAAATCACACCACAAAGTGAAGTACATGGATCACAAGTACTTTGTCACACGTGACTTCATCAACGAAGACAAAATAAATCTATTATGGGTGGACACAAACAACAACACAACTTATCCATTCACCAAACCCTTATCCCTAGCCAAGGGCAAATTGCATTTCGAGTCCATGGGTCTGAGGAACAATGTGGATTGACTTGATGAGTGATTAGAGAGGGTAACCCTAGTTATTATTATTTTATACATTGAGAATGTATGTGAAAAAAAACTTTGATAACAAGTGGGAGATTGAAATGAATGTGTTCTAAAAGTTTTACTTTTATATGTCAATTATTATGAATTGGATGTGCAAACATTTTGTTCCTTGATTTTTGTATTCGTCTTTTTGAAGTGTTAAAGAAGATGCGCTTGGTCCTTAACCGCAGAGCTCTAAAAGATAATAGTTTATATAAATCAAAAGTTATTCTCAATCATGGTAATTAACATGGAACATTAATTACCGAGATAAGATTGTCATTTTGGTCATCGATTGTTGTACCTCTAAAAATATTTGACGACACGAATACATAAAAAAGGAAAATGATTACTTTTATATATTGAATAAACCTAATAAGTAAAAGAGAAAATTTAGTGAGTCAACGGTCGACTGGAGCGAGACGTGGATCGTCCGAACTTTTCCAGGGAAATTTTCTCATGAATATTTGGTCGACCGTCTAGCTTACGGTCATCAAAACTTGCGTAAAACTGAATGGTTCGGTCGACCAAGTGGAAATCTCCAATGCTCGGTCCTCTTATCGGGTGCCCGATTTTTGCCCCTTAACGGGGGTAGATCATAGGTTGGCGCTGGGGACATACGTGTGACGTGTCCTCAGCCGGTTGGTTGGTTTTTCTGTTTTTTTTTATTTTTTAAGTTTTTTAAGTTTTTTATTTGTTTTAGTATTCATTTATGTTAAATTTTGATTTCTGTTAATCTTATTTTTTGTTAAGTAATTGTAAAAATAATTTATTAAGTAGTTTGTGAATTATTGTGAAAGAATAAAAAATAAGATAAAAAGAAATGACGTGGATGAAATAAAGTGTTGAAAATTTAGGAAAGGTTAAGAATAAAGTTTGAAGTTGGATGGATAAATGAGTAAATAAATTTTGGGAGGTCTCAGGGATGATAGGGAATGAACTTAGGCTGGAGCCAACTGATAGAAGATGTACTGCATGATTCTATAGTCAATCCTTTCTACTCACCATCCCTTTTGGTTAAGAGTTTGTAATAAAATTATATCTCGATAGGAAAGACTAATAAAGTATATCTTCCCAAAGCATAAGTAACAAACTTTTTTTGATAAAAAAACATAGGTAACAAACTTTCAAACAAACAAGTCAATTCAATTCCAAACTAGTACACAATCAAAGTATCAAACACAACCTAACTTTATTTTCCAAAGGTGACATCAACACCAAGCATTTGCTTGGGAAATCTCCGTCAAAAGTCAGTCTCTCCTTTAATCCTTTTTCACCATAGCAGAAATTATATAAACGAGTTAATACGTTTTGTCATTTGTTGACCATTAACTCCTTTGGAATGTTATAATAATAGGAGGCTTAGGCAAAAATAACCACAATGAGAATAATCATAGTTGTCTTTAGATGACTTCCGTTTTACCAGAAAAGACGACTTTGGTTAAAAAATCAAAGCAATAATACAATTTCAACACCCTAAGGGTAGCCAAGAGAATATTATTTAAACTATGAACTAAGTTTTAAATGTCCCTTAAATCTAGTAAAATGTCCAACAACTCCCAGCCATCACTACCTGGCCTCCACAAGTAATTGACCAAACACTCCAACTACCTTATTAACTAATCAATTAAAAAATTAAATCCGAGGAACAGCTCTCCTTGTAGTTTCCTTTTTATTTGTCAAATATAAAATCCCCAACAACAAAAATTCAAACTCTTCGTCTTAGTACTAACAAAATTGTGACTATTATATTAGTCTTGTAACAAAATTGTGTTTTTACGTAAGTCTCTTGCTCACAATTTCATTAACATACCTACCATTGATTTGGACTCTATGTTTTGGAAACTCTACTTTGAATATGAGTGAGTTGACCTTTTTTTGATTGTTCAAAAACTAGCTTTAAGATCGAAATCTAGAGATCATCTTGTTGTATGTTATCTAAATTTCACAAGGTATTGATTGGACTGTGGTTTTCAAATTTAAAGCATTCTACAAACCATTTGCATGAATTTAAGGTATATTTGGAATTATATTTTGATGATAAGATTTTTTTAAAACATGACCAAGCCTCAAGCGTGTACCCTAACCATAGAATGGTGATTCTAAGTTTTTTTAGATATCAATTGCAAATCAATTTTTTTGGAAATAAAAATGTAATTCTAAGCAGACTCTTGGTTTTGCAACTCCAAGCCTTTGCTTGTAGATCATTTCTTAACAAGCCAACAACAAAAATTGAAAATATGGTCAAACTATTAAAATAAAAAAATGGAAAACAAAAGAAAAGAAAAAGAAAAAAAAGTAGTAGTAGTAGTCAAAGAGGACGCACACATAACACATTAGCTACAGTAGTGTGTTCACACCAAAACAAAACAAAACAGACTCAAACAAATTCCCACTTTATTAATAATACCAGGGTTGGATTGGGGATAAAATAAGCAACTTTTCGTCTCGGAATCGAATCAAAACTCGAGATCAGATCTCCCTCTTTCCAAAAATCCCCTTTTCGCCCGCAATTCGGTATCTTTCTCTCCTTCCAACTCCATTTCGACATCAATTTCGTGGTTTTCTGGTAAAGAAGCTGGAAAGTGGAGTCTTTTTTTTCTTTTTCTTTTTTGGAGTTTGAGTTTATTGGAAGTGGGATTTTGGGTTTTGTTGGTTTGGTTTGTGTTACTTGTAAAGAAGCTTGAAAATGGATTCTTTTTTTCTTCCAAGTTTAATTGGTATGATGAGTGCTTTGAAGTGGAATGAGGAGGAAAAGAGAGATTTTGGGTTTGTGGTGTTTGTTTGTCTGATTGGGTGTCTGAATTGGTGGTTTGGTTGGTGTTGGTGGTAAAGAAGCTAGAATTTGTACTTCTTTTTTGTTGGATTATTCATATGATGTTTGTTTAACTACTGTTTGTTTAGTTTGAGTTTGGTTTGAAGTGAAATGAGGATCAAAAGAGGGTTTTTGATTCTTTGATTGGGTGTCTGAATTGGTGGTGTTTGGTTTGAGTATGTTTTGGTTTTGTGGTAAAGAAGCTTCAGTATGTTGAGAGAGTTGTTGTTTGGTTTGAGTGTGTTTTGAAGTGAAACGAGGAGGAAAAAAAGAGGATTTTGGGTTTGTGGGTTTGTTTCTCTGTTGTGTGTCTGAAACTCTGTATCGGTGGTTTGGTTGCAGTTACTTGTAGAGAAGCTAAAAAATGTAGTTTATTTTTCCTGAAGTTTATTTATATGATCGATCCTGATGTAAATATTGTTTATAGTTTGAGTTCGGTTTGAAGTGAAATGAGGATGAAAAGAGGGATTTTGGGTTTGTGAATTTTGATTTGTTTGTTACTTTGATTAGGTGTCTGAATTGGTGGTTTTGGGGTACGGGTGGATCCTGATGTGCTAAGAGTTGGTGGGATTGAAATGGGTTCATGTGTTTCCGTACCTAAGTTGAAGCTCAATTCGAGTTGTTGTTGGGGGTCTGATTCTAAGACGAATGTGGCAGAAGGTCTTAATGCTGGTGAGTGGTTGTTCTTTGCAGTGAAAGAAACTATCTTTTCTCATTGACTTTTGACTGGTAATGCTTGAAAGCGATTGGGTTGGTGTTTGCTATTGCAGAAGATGAGAACGGCGACCCTAGTGGCTTACCTCCGTTTCAAGAGTACTCCTTTGAGCAGCTTAGGCTTGCAACGTCAGGTTTCGCGGTAGAAAATATTGTCTCTGAGCATGGGGAAAAGGCTCCAAATGTTGTCTATAAGGGGAAGCTGGATGCGCAGAGGCGCATTGCGGTAAAGAGGTTCAATAGAGCAGCATGGCCAGATCCTAGGCAATTCTTGGTAACCTTGGACCTTTTTTAAGTTTGAAGTTCTTTATATCACGTTAAGAAAACAACTGTTTCATAGAATATCATGTGTGTTTTCACTTCTTATACAACACATATCATTTGATAAAGAAATGAATATAGTTAACCAGATTATCTTGTGGTCACTATTGTGTTTACCTTATCTTGAGTTCCTTCAAAGCAGACTCACTTTTGTAAAGCTTTTGTTCTGGCTCAAATCCATGTTGCCGGATTTAAACAGTGATCCAGTAGTTTTAGTTATTAGTTATTACCATCTTCATTGCCCCTGGTTTTCAATTTAGCTGATCCACCATCTTAAAATCTCAACTTATATATGAGGTAACAGAAACAATAGTGTTATAGGCTTTTCATATTAAGCGAGGCTATATTTCCAACACGTTGACCTTATAATACAACTGTACTTTTGCTTTTCTAGTGCAAAATAATACATTTCACTCACATACATCTTTCTGTGCTAAAACAACCACTCCTGCAATAACTATCACAAAAGAAAAAATCCCACTCCGGCAAGAAAAACAAAAGGTATGGTTGTGCTGTTTGGGAAGCGGGTGATTATTCACCATCTCATGCCCATCCATCGTGCTGAAAGTACCATGTTTACCTATATGATGTCAACTTTCCATTTGCTATTTTTTGTGTGCTGAGTATTTGAGTTGACAAATGGGCTACAAATTCACATCATGTGTTGCTTCTCTTGTCCAGTTCCCTTGATGTATTCTAAATGGATTATGTTTTTTTCTTAAGTATAATGAATGTCCATTTTATGTGTCAGGAGATCTATTACTGCAAATTTGCACATCCTTTTTTTAGTAGGCAACTGTTAGCTCCCTAAATGATATTGCATGATCATTCTCCTCCCTTCTCTGCATTCAACTCTATCTGTATTGTATTTATCATCAGATTATATGACAACTTGTCATAATGTAATTATAAATCTTTAGCTCTTTCAACGACCTTTTACTTAAAATCTTATTTCTCATTTTCTTACTTTGTACTCCACGTTGTAATGCACATATGCTTTATTTTGCATAAACAACAGTTTCTTGATCCACAATTGCGTGCGATTGGGAAACATAAATAATACTCCTTAATTCTAATGGGTAGCTAACAAAAATCCTTCTTTTCTTCTCAACTAGTTTGATTAAATATACGTGTTTCGCATGTTTGGTATAGTTCTATTACTTTTATTGCATCGTGTCTTAAATGTGGGGAAATATTCCCTTCCTACCAGTATCTTTTGGCCTTCCTTGTCCACAAATCAAATATGCCTAATATCCTTTCATTCAATTCTCAGGTGGTTTCCACCTTTCATTTGTCGGATAGCTATTTTGTGGCTTATTTCATAAACTTTTCCCTCTTATACTTAATAATATCCTTATTCCAGCTGCAGTCATTCTATGAGCATGTTCTCTTTTAGTACCTTAACATTTTGTATCATAAACTATGCTTGTCACTCATGTGGTTTAATGACTCCATTTTTTTTGTTAAATGAAGGGACAAGTACCATGCCCTTTCATTATACAAAATCTAAAATATAAGATTGTTAAACTGATAGTGTGCTGCACCGTAGGGCTTTTTCATTTTATTTTTCAATAATTCCTCTGCTTATCCCCCCTGTATTATCCCAATAAGTCGAATGTTATCTCTATAGAAAGATAAAACATGTATTGTATATCTTATGTCTGATAATCTGCTCTATGCCAGCTAACTATGTTGGCGGTTTTTCCTTTGCATGGTATACTTTTTACCTCAGGACGAAGCGAGATCTGTGGGGCAACTTCGAAATCATAGGCTGGTCAATTTACTTGGTTGTTGTTGTGAAGGTGATGAGAGGCTGCTCGTGGCTGAATACATGCCTAATGATACACTTGCCAAACATCTTTTCCATTGTAAGATTTTGTTGCTTTGGTTTAATATATTACATGGTACATTTCACTGAAAGGATGTCCATTTTCATTAATTGTATCTGAATCTTGACTTTTTACTTAAGTCTATGGTCTAGAATACATAGCAAAAATAATTATCTTTCTGACCAATAAAATTTCCAATCCAACCTAAAAATAATACTCTGAAATTCTGACTCATAACAAAGCCTTGTACATTCAATTGATAGAGTTTTTTCCTCTCATCTTCTCATTCATTGACCCGAGTCTGAATTTTTCTAGTGAGAAGCATTGCATGATGAGAAGTAATCCTTGGTTGCAAACCATCATAACTAAATCTTACTGCCTTGCTAATCAAATTCATTTTTCGTTCTTGTTTTTGGTAACTATTGATTTAGGAAATAATCGTTTGATATAAATTTGAGGGGATAGGAATATATTTTTTTGAAAATGAATTTGTTTTGGTTTCTCTTCATCTCAATGTGCAGACAACTCTTTGTGGTCTACTAATCTTTTACGTGTCTCAACCAATAAAAAAAATCTTTTACTTGTCTGCTGATCAGTTAAAAATATGAAACATTGACCTCGTTGCTTTTGTCTTGACCATTTGTCCGAGGTACACCATTTAGCTAATATACACGCCTTTGATTTTGTTTGTTTATGTTTTGCAGGGGAAACTAAGCCTATGAAATGGCCAATGCGGTTGAGGGTAGTGTTGTATCTTGCTGAAGCTCTGGAGTATTGCACCAACAAAGGGCGTGCACTTTACCATGATCTAAATGCATATAGAGTTCTCTTTGACAACGTGCGTGCAGCCGTGCATTAATCACTAATTTCTTCCTGCTTCTACTGTCCACTTTCTCAGTATTCACAATCTTTTTATGGCATTTTATAGGAAGGCAATCCAAGGCTTTCCAGTTTTGGCTTGATGAAGAACAGTCGTGACGGGAAAAGTTACAGTACTAATCTAGCATTTACCCCCCCAGAGTATTTAAGAACTGGTAAAGTTGTATTTTCTGGTCCACCTAGAGATCCATTTTTCGAGATATGGTTGCATTCTGTATTTTCATTCCAGATGGGTGGGTGGTAAACATGTAAAATGAAATGTACAATGAGGTTTTACGAAGCAATAGAAAATTTATATTATGACTGAATTTTGTTTATATTAGCTTATTATCTCATGAAACTGTTTCTACAGTAATCAATAACTTTTCCTATTGTACTAGAGAATCATCTTGCTGCAATTGTCACGAAGTTTTTATGATGACTTGAGCATTTACCTAATATGCTAGGTCAAAAACTAGCACATGGTCAATACCTTTCGAACTTACGTGATTACATAGATACTTGTTGATAAATAATATAGTAGAATCAGTTATACCTATTTTCTTAAGACTGCATACCATTCTTTTCAGCTTTTAGCCGTAAAGGTGTAAATCTGTGTTCAATATTCCCCTCGCGTTTAAGAAACCTTTCCCACATTTGAAAGAACTGTTACTATATGCATTTAGCAGATCAGGGTGCCTAGACCATTGCTCAGGTTATGTATATGCAGATTTGTGTGATCTTCCAATGCTATGCGCATACATGGCTTAGACTGTTGACATAAGTCCCTGCTGTTCTTCTCGTTACAGTCTGTAGGATTTAACCAACTTTGGATATTAAAATATTAGCATAGCACCAACAACCAGTAAAATATTGTTGGTGAATTCTTTTGGTCACTTATGATATTGAGATTGATATAATTTGTGATTTCCTACATCTAAGTATTTTTCATGTTTAGTATTTCCTACATCTAAGTATTCTTCTTCTTCTTCTTCATGTTAAATATTCATGTGAAATTTGAGATCATCTCTAGGTAAATTACTAACCAGCTAACTATTTGATCAACGTAAATAGTGTTTTGTGATAATAAAAATTATATCAGAATTTGCACTTGTCTTGAAGAGTGGGTTTACTGGGTTCGAGCTTTATGAATCCTCATGTCCTGTAATTTGTGATATGATTTATGATTGTTTTGTTCATAAATGATAAACCAAAGAACACTATCTTTGCTACCTACTTTCCTTTTCTTTATTCTCATAGCCTCAATGTTTTACCATAAAACACTTGAATTCGTTATATACTTATATGGTTCCCATTTTCATTTGTTATGTTGGAGTTATTTGTTTGAAGATCAGAAATTAGTCGTGTTATCTTATTCTGTGACCTGCATTTGTGGTTTTTTACATTTTTCAGGAAGAGTTACTCCAGAAAGCGTCATATATAGTTTTGGTACTCTTCTTCTAGACGTTTTAAGTGGAAAGCACATACCCCCTAGTCACGTAAGTGTTGTTCAGATCCCATCTCTTGATTTTCATATTAAGTGAATTTCCACTTTTAAGGTTATGGCATGTGCCTTATTTCCAAAAGTTGTTATTAGTCGAGAAATTAGTGGTACTGAATACCGTTGTTATAGTCTTACAGATGAAGAATAACTTTCAAGCTATTCAGCTGAGCAATCTATCACAAGTTACATAATATCATCCCTGAAAAGATGAAGTGCTTTGGAGGCTCATAAAAAAATGTGACACCAGAAAATATTGTTAAAAGACAAATTGTAGGATAATGTTTTTTAATTTTTTTAATGAATTTTATTTCATCTATATGTTTACATCAAATATCGTTGAATGCCCAGTTACTGCAGAGCTGTGACAATATATTGGTGTAACCTTATAATCTCTATATGATAAGCATTTGATAATTTTCCTCTTTTTTATCTTTTCTACAGGCCCTTGATCTGATACGTGATAGGAACTTTCTAATGCTGACAGATTCCTGTTTGGAAGGACAGTTCTCAACAGAGGATGGAACTGAACTAGTTCGTTTAGCGTCACGGTGTTTACAGTATGAAGCCCGTGAACGACCTAATACAAAGTCACTTGTGGCCTCACTAACTCCTCTTCAAAAGGAAACAGAGGTTTGTCCATAATGTAATTTCAGTGGAAACTAATATTCATGTCACACCAGCACATATACTCCTTTCTTTCACTGGTGATCTGTTTTTATTTTTGGTTTGTGATAGTGAAGGTTTGAGGAAAGCGCCTTATTTCCTTGAATTACAGGAAACAATATTTTTTGAGGTTGTTGAAAACACTAGAACATTTATTTTTTCTTCCTAGAGTGAGGGTTGGGATACCTATAAATTTAATGACTCATGTTTTAAGAATTTGTTCTGCAAGGTGCAATTTTATCATATTTTCCTCTTCTATCAAACTTATTACTTATATCACAGTCTACACACTGATTTATTCCATGTGCCCATGCTTTAGGAGCTTCTGTTATACTTGAAAAAATAACTTTAGGAGTTTCAATTTATCAATTTACTAGGTTAAATTAGCATATATGTAACCTTAATAAGGGGGAAAACAAATAAAAATGTTACAAATTTACTAAGAACTGCTGTCGGTAATGCCATGGTTGTCTTTTCTTTGCGCAGTACTTCCAAGCTTTGCATGCATGCTTATGTTGCTTGTGTCAGAGAGCGTTTGAGGGATTTTCTATGTAAAGGTTTTATTAGTCTGCTAATTACTGTTTAATACTTTAATGCATATAAAACAGGAACATAGGTGCCTTAAAATGCTTTTTCTGTAACCCATTGCTTTGGTGGTTTGTCTGATGTGGTTGTTGGTTTTCTATCGTTTTATTGAAGATCTAGTCTTTTGTTACTTGATCAATCAATATCATGTATACCATGCAGATTCCTTCTTTTGTCCTTATGGAAATACCTTATGGTGAAGAATCCTCATTGGAGTCATTGTCTTTATCTCCACTTGGTGATGCTTGTCTAAGAATGGATTTGACCGCTGTACACGAGGTCCTCGTCAATGTTGGCTATAAAGACGATGAAGGAACGACAAATGAGGTTTTTTAAATTACTCCCTTATTTTTTATCTGTTCTAATTTGATTTACTATTCACTATATATTGAATAGTATATGCTTTTGGTCTTGTTTGGGCTACTGAAATTGGATATCTGAATGTTTCATCTGGTTTCTAGAAATATATCAGACCCAAATGCTGTTTGGCCCTCATTTAAACTATAGAATGACTAGTCAATAATCATCTGTATGTCATGTTGTCAGTCCCATCAGTTTTATTTTGAGCAACGTCCAACCAACCAAAGCATCATTTTTCCAACATTGTATGCCATTTACATCAAATTGATCTTCCAAAATATTTTCATGATAAAACAAAGGTTGACAACCAAATAATTTGATGTCACTTGAAAATTTTCAGTTGCGTATAGTAATCCACAATCAGATTTAAAATGTGTGATATTACTCAGTCACAACATATCACTGGAATATTTTTTCATACTTTTAAAGTGAACAGATAAGAAATTCCTAACTCGAACCGAGGAACAAAAATTTACTATGTTTGAATCTCGTACTACATTTTTTTTATCTTCATTAACTACTTTGAGAATCTATTCAAACAATTAGAATTCCATCTGTGTGATCAGGAGTGTTACAGCCATAGCATTGCTAACATGGCTATGGTACGCCACATATCTGATTGGTCGATGACTGCTGAAAAATTGAGGTTTCGATCTACCAAATGTTAGAAGCATTTGGTAAAATGTTGTCAACTACTCATCCATTCAAGTGTTAATATGATTAATAGAATAATAGAGAAGAATGCATGTGATATGATATTCAGGGATCATCAAAATCTTGTTGTTTCATATGGATAAATATTTTAGTAATAGAGAAGTTGAAACCCAATCATGCAAAGGGAAAACTTAAAAAAAAGGCAATATAGAAACGAGGGTTTATCTATTTTATGAAGAATAGAAGCAAGTTTCATGTGGCCTTGATCCATTAATTTGGTTGGTTGAGCAATTGTCTTTCAATGTCCTTAAGTTTATTGACTTGATTCAAGTGTATTTCATACTTATCTTTGATTTCTTTCTTTCAGCTCTCATTCCAGATGTGGACAAATCAAATGCAAGATACTCTGAATTCTAAGAAGAAAGGCGACACTGCTTTTAGGCACAAAGATTTCACTACTGCTGTGGAATGCTACACTCAGGTATGTGCTGACAAAGTCAGAGCTGCTTTCTTCTTTAGTGGCATTTTATGGCAGTTTGCTCCTCTAATCTCCATTCCTAGGTGCTCATGGTGCAGTCTGACGAACTTACTAACCTGACAGAAAGTGCTATGTGCACTTGTTTCTTGGTTATTCAGGGGAGGCTATTACATATCTTTTGAGGGGTGTTTGTAGGTTTCGAAGATGTAAAGCTTTCGTTAGTTTTCTTTCTGTTGGAAAACTTCCATGTCTTTCCATTTTTATCTCTTCGTAACTTCTTTCATAAAGAAAGATATGCATTTAGTTGATGACATCCACAAGATAACATGATAAGAAAAAGTATGTAGATGTAATTTTGACTTCTTTCATTTGAATTTGCTCACTTGCTTTACAGAATCCAATATAGTTAACTTCTCAAGTAGTTAACTTGTTTTTCGAGTTCTGTACACTATCCCAATATTCCTATGGTAGTGTAACTGTTTAATGTTTTTCTGTATTAATTAATTTCAACATATTTACAAATTTGAAAAGACAAGTAGTGTTCTCTTTGATAATTATATCTTTGTAATTGTAAGTTGATTCAAATTTGCTATTTTTGCAGTTCATTGATGTTGGAACAATGGTTTCTCCCACTATTTTCGCGCGTCGCTGCTTATGTTATCTGATGAATGAGATGCCGCAGCAAGCTCTTAATGATGCAATGCAGGCACAGGTTATATCTCCTACATGGCCCACGGCATGCTATCTCCAAGCTGCCTCACTTTCTGCTCTTGGTATGGAAAGCCAAGCACGGGAGGCACTGAAAGAAGGTTCATTGTTAGAAGCCAAAAAATAATTCAGAAAGATACTGACTAACAGGAGCCCAAAGGGTTTTTGTAAAATCAATTCAATTGATTGAGAGACGCTTCTCAACTTCTCAAGGTAAAGATATCAACTGTTAGAAGATACTACATGCTTATTCTGTTAATGAGCTTCTATTGTAGTTTTATCTGATGCGAATCTGTTTTTGGCTTCACAGTAGTGTTTTGTACCTCGGGCTCTCTTAAGGCAAGTTTACAGTTTACAAAATGGTAGATGGATTTTAAACTTCTGAATATAACTTTGATCCCCTCTATGTATATATGAAATTGACCTTAGACTTCAAGGAATAACAGGAAAAAGGTCATTTTATATTCATCTATCTGCAGGGAGATGTTGCTTTTCTCATTGTCCATGAGATCTATGGCCTGTAAACCGACGATAGACATGTAATCTTTGTATAGTAAGTTAGTAACTTTGTGTGTTTTATGTTTTTGTTTTCATCTTCCATGTCTTACTCTACTGTTAAGGTTCTTTGTGCCTTATGTACTGTTTCTTCTTCAGTCTATTTTGTGAAGTTATTAGAGTTATACACTTCATTTTTTAAAACTGTATACCCTTCATTGTAAACCCACAGTCCAATGATGTTTTTTTATTCTTCTAGAAACTATATCATAGTCGATAATGCATGTTTAGATGAACTTGTCCAATGATTTGCACTGAAACAGCTGGTTGCTTTTACTTCCGCAGGGAAACAAATTAAATGCTTTAAGAGTAGTATTAGTAATATAAATTTTCCTACTACATGTGCTTTTCCTTTGATTTTCATTCTAGCAAGTTCATATCGACTGTCATTTTAGGTGTATATGATCTTTCAGATCTTCCACATGGTTTGATATACACACTTAATTTGGAATCCATAATCTGAATGAAACCCCAAAAGGAGTCGAATTCCGCAGAAATTGCTAGCCTTTTCTTACAAAATTGAATTTTTAGGTAGGCTTCTAAAAGCTCTCTTCAGAAGCCTATCAATGCATGATGCTGATGTGATCCATGATGCTGAAGAAATTTTCTCAAGAAAAGCTCAACCACATGATGTTTTTCCTATTGTTCAATTTGAGTAGCACAGCCCATTGCTCACAGATGACAATAATAGTAGAGCCTTTAATCTCAAACTATAGGTCAAAAGTGAAACTCATCAAGAAACTGTTTGTTGCTTATGGATAAGTCATATTCAAAATTTTGGACTGAACAAGTGGACATTTCATCCAGTAATAATTGTCCAAGTGGACATTTCATCTCTTTGATGTTCCAACTGAGTGTAGCTGGCAAGTGGAAGATGCCCCTTTTGAGTTCCATCTACTTTCTCAATCTTAGCTGGGAGTTTGTTGGATGTTGGGTATGTATCTTCCGCACGTAGGCATGCTAAATAAGATGTGGATATTCGACCTACCATCAATTTTCCTCCCATTAATTGATCCACTAGTCCTACTAGGCTTCTTGTCTGATGGAGGATGTACACAACAAACCAACATGATGGTTGTGTTTGTTATTTTAAGAACTAATTGGGCCAAAACATTTATCTTCTAGTAAGACTTGAGTGGGTATTGTTCTCCCAACATCTATTTTATAGCCATAAATATCATGTTTTGGTGGGAGGCTTCTATCATAGATCTCTTATTGTCTGAGAAACAGATGTAACAATCACAAAGGACATATTTTTTAGGAGAAAAGACAGACATTTGAGCATAGCCCAACTAATTTAGGTTCTAACTTTTGGAAGTTTGTCTTTGTTCCATCATGGTGCATGGTGAAGTGTAGTAGAAATAGAAGTCTTTATCCAATTAAGTGTTGTCAATAAGATTTGATGTCTTATCAATACCACCTACAATTGTACTTAGAAAGGTATGTTTTCCCGCACAAGATCCATCCATCTTTTCCACAGTATAAATTGTGTTTGGATAATAAAAGCATTGTGCTCTTGTAGAAGATTGAAATAATAAGACATTACTAAAGGATTTGTGTATGTATGTTTTTTGTATTTCTTTATATGAATAATACATATACATGTATATATATGAGTTTGGTTTATTTCCTAATACAAGATTTAGCTGTTGTGATAATTGATGTGTGAATGTATGTTGCCTTTGGTGAAGATTTGCTGGATGGATGATTTACTTGATTGAGGGTGTGTGTCCATATATGGCTATGATGACCGTTTGTGTCTGAGCTGTTGTGCATTATATTTCAACACTCCCCCTCAAGTTGTGCCCGGAAGAGGTTGAAGGATCTTAACTTGTCAAGGAAGTTATTGAATTGCTTTTGATTTAATGACTTGGTGGAGATGTCTGCAAGTTGATTTTTGCTTTGAACATAAGGAACTTCGATTTCCTTCGCTTGGATCTTTTCTCTAATGAAATGACAATCCACTTCGATATGCTTTGTTCGTTCGTGAAACACAGGGTTGGAAGCTATATGTCGAGCGACATGATTATCACAGAACATTTGCATTGGTCATTGACATGGGATGTTCATTTCCTTCAGAAGTTGTTTGAGCCAAGTAAACTCGCTTGTAGTAGATGCCATGACTCTATATTCTGCTTCTGCACTTGATATTGTCACAACATTATGTTTCTTGCTTCTCCAAGTGACTAGGTTTCCACCAACGAATGTACAAAAATCAGTAGTGGATTTGCGATAGTGGCTGCCAGCCCAATCTGCATCGGTGTAGCCAATTATTGAGTTAGAATTATTATTTTTCATCCATATTCCTTGACCAAGTGTTTTTTTTTCAAGTATCTGAGAATTCTATCTACAATGTCAAAATGATGAGTGTGGGAGTATACAAAAATTGACTTACTGTACTAACATCGTAAGTTATGTCGGGTCTGGTGACAGTGAGATAAATGAGTTTTCCTACTAACCTTTGAAATTGTCTTATGTATTTTAGAGGTTCTCCATCAGTGAGACTTACCTTTCGGTTTGTCTCAATAGGAGTATTTGCAGGTTTGGAACCTAATTTCCCTATTTCTTGAAGTAGGTCAATGGCATATTTTCGTTGGGATAAAAACATACCCTTTTTGGGGCGTGCAATTTCAATGCCAAAAAAGTATTTCAGGAACCTTAGGTCTTTGATGTCAAATTTGGTCTTTAGGTAAGTTTTTACTAGGTTGATTTCATTATCATTATTCTCAGTTATTATGATGTCATCTACGTATACAAGAACAATGATGGTGTTCGTATTGTAATGCTTAATAAACATTGATGCATCGGCAGAACTTTTCAAAAAACCAAAGAGGAGAAAAGAGTGGTTGAGTTTTGCATACCATGCTCTAGGGGATTGCTTTAGACCGTAGATAGATTTGTGAAGTTTACAAACCTGATTCTGGGGACAAGCATAGCCTGGAGGTGGGGTCATGAAGACTTCCTCTTCAAGGGTCCCTTGAAGGAAGGCATTCCGGACATCCATTTGAAAAAGATTCCAACCATAGTTAACAGCAATAGATAAAAGAACCCTAACAATATTCATTTTTGCAACAGGAGCAAATGTCTCTTAATAGTCAATGTCATAAGTTTGAGTGTACCCTTTAGCGACTAACATAGCTTTATATCTATCAACTGTCCCGTTACTATTGTATTCGATTTTATAAACCCATTTGCATCCTACAGGTATGGTTCCAATTTTAAGGGGGACCATGGACCAGGTATGATTCCTATCTAAAGCTTCTAATTCATCTTACATGGCTTTAACCCATTTTGGATTCCTTAGAGCTTCGTGATATGATGTTGGTTCTTAGTGAGTGTCTATTGTAGTTAGAAAATTTTGATGATTAGGAGTGATGGCTTTGTAAGAAACATAATTTTGAATAGGATAAGTAACATTGTAAGTAACAAAGTCTCGCAGGAGACACGAGGCACGAGTTGGTCGTGAGGACCTTCTTGTAGGGGTTATTCCTTGAGTTTCATCCTGCACAATATTCTCACTACCTGTATTACCTGTGACATTTTCGTCTCCCCCTTCTTGAGGGATGAGAGTTTCCTCAAGACCTGAAGATATTTCTTCAAATAAATCCATAGTCTGGAGAGAAGGAGATGTCTTATCTTGACCTGCAGAAATGTTATCTGTAGACCTGAAATAAGATTTATTTTCGAAGAAGGAAACATCCCTGGAGATATATAGTTTACATTATTGAGGTTCATAGCATTTGTACCCTTTTTTTTGGTATGATTATCCAAGAAAAACAGTTTAACAGAGTTTGAGTCGAATTTGTCGACCTTTTTTTATGAACATAACAAACACATCCAAAAATTCTAAGGTGATCGATGCTCATACGTCTACCATTCAATATCTCAAGGGGTTGTTTATTCTGAATAAGAGGACTAGGAAGATGATTAATAAGATAAACAATAGTTAATATGGCTTCAGACCAGAAAATTTTAGGAACATGATTTTGAAATAACAAAGACCTGGTGACATTAAGAAGATGGCGATTTTTTCGTTCAGAAACACCATTTTGTTCAGAGGTGTTGATGCAAGTAGTTTGGTGAAAAATACCTTTAGTTTTCAAAAAATACTGAAAAACATTGCTAGTATATTTTGAGTCATTGTCAGACCTAAGGATTTTAATTCTAGAGTCATACATATTTTCTACCAAGGTGACATATTCACAGAAAACGGAGAAAGCATCAGATTTTGATTTAAGTAAAGACAACCACGTTGTGCGGGAAAAATCATCGATAAAAGTGATAAAGTATTTAAAACCATTATATGATTCTATCGGGGCAGGTCCCCAGATATCTAAGTGGATTAATTCCAAGGGCTTTCCTGTTTTAATTGTAGAAGAATAAAAAGGCAGTCTGCTTTGTTTTGCCAAACGACAAATATCACAACACAAATCAATTTTAACATGCAAATTGAGAAATAAATGTTTTAAAACGGTAGATGATGGGCGACTCATGCATTTATGCCACAGTTCAGGACACTGATAGGACACATTATTAGCCTGTAAGAATTTTTTCGAACTATCAAACACGTAAATGCCATTTATGAGAATGCCCCTACCAATCATCCTCCCTGATAGACGGTCCTGAAACAGTACGTCAAATGGTGAGAAAATAACATTACAGTTCAATTTTCTAGTGATCCTTGCAACAGATAATAGGTTAGATGTGAATGATGGAATAAAAAGAACTTCTTCATGTATATTATTCAGAAAAAATTATTCTCCTACTCCACCAATTTCGACTTGGTTCTCATTAGCAACAATAACTCGATTATTCATTTTAGGGTCAAGATGAATATTATTTAATAAATTTTTATTTCCTGTCATATGGTCTGTGGCACCCGTATCTATAATCCATGTATTACTAGCATTAACGTGATTAGCTCTGGAATTAAAAAGATCATTAGGAGAGTCAATACGTGAGAGATTACCTGAGTGTTGACTCTGATTTTGACTCTGGAGAAGGCTATTCAATTGGGCTAGTACCTGACCCATTTATTGCTGGACCGTGGGTTGAGAAAACCGGTGTTGATCTGGATTTGTAGGATGCAAGCGTCTGTGGTGGAGATCGGATTCAGATCCGGGTTGATCTGCGACAATCTCGAATATAAAACCCCGAGAAGGAGTCGCAGACCCGACTTGCCCGCATTTGTTCCAGTCGCCTCCGCCACCAGGGTTTGGATTTCCGGAGGTAGGGTTTGGGTTTTTGCCGCTCCCGCTCATGTTTCTGCCTCCCTCTCCTCTCCGATCTCCCATCTCGCGACAGTCTGAGATGAGGGTAGAGGAACCAACAACGATCCCCGTTGTGCCATTGCCTTTTACAATTGTCGCAGTGTTTGTCTTTTCTTTTGCCGAACTGATTTTTGCCTTTTACACTTTGATTTTGGTTGCAGGACACCACGAATGCTTGGTTTTTCTTTTCGGTGGGTTGCGTCATGGCTTGTCGTCTTGTTTCTTCCCGTTGGGTCATGGCGACTACTGTGTTGAAGGGTGGAAGCTCTGATGATAACAATATTTGTGATTTGAGGGATTCGAAACTTGAATTGAGCCCTACCAGGATCGAGCCGCTCTTGGAGAACCTTCGGGTCGATGCTAGGTGGTTCGTAAACACCCAACTCGTCCCATCGGCTCTTGAGTCCTCCTAGATAGTCAGTGACGGATTTTTGCCATTGTTTGGTTTGTGCAATTTCTTGCTTGATTATGAATGTATGTGCGAAGTTTTGTTGTTGTCTGTACATCTCGTGGGCAACATCCTACAGTTCTTTGGCGGAGTCTGAGTAGATGAAAAGTTCGCCGATTTGTGGTTGCATGGAGCTTAGTATCCACGTCATTACAAGGTGGTCGGCCGTCTACCACTCTTGTTTTGCACTGTCGGTGGTCGGTTTTGGCATTTTTCCGGTGATGTGGCCCAGCTTCCCCTTGCCACTGAGGGAAAAGGTGACTGAGCGTGCCCATGAGAGGTAGTTAGCCCCGGTTAGGAGCTGGGTGGTCAACCTTTGAGGGGTGCTCCTTCGGTCATGGTGAAGGAATGGATGTCGCTTTGTTCGTCAACCCCTTCTCAGGTTAGGGCTTTTTTGAGGTTTGATCGGCCAGTGATGATGAATTTGGTGGATTTTGTTTTGGGTTTTGTTGGTGAAGCGGAAGGTGGGTGGGATTGTGATGATGTTGGTGGGTTTGCTTCTGAGGGATGATCGGAGATCGTCACCGGTGATGAGCCCCCTTTTCTGAGTCCCAGTTATTGCTCTGGTACCGTGAAGAATTTGTGTATGTATGTTTTTTGTATTTCTTTATATGAATAATACAGATACATGTATATATATGAGTTTGGTTTATTTCCTAATACAAGATTTAGCGTGAATGTATGTTGCATTTGGTGAAGATTTGTTGGATGAATGATTTGTTTGATTGAGGGTGTGTGTCTATATATGACTGTGATGATCGTTTGTGTCTGAGTCGTTGTGCATTATATTTCAACAATTACCGCCTGTTAAGCAAGAGAAATTGCCAAAAACTGCCCATCTGGCATAAGCTCGTAGTTATTGTCGGAATCTCCCAGGAATTGGCCAGGTTTGATGCCTATTTCACTGTTTGAGATCAAGATCGTACTCATACTAGAGATATTTTTCCAAACAACTAATTATTAAATAAATCTTGACAGGAGAAACACTACACATGGGTTTACTTTTCAAGGAAAACATTACACATGGGATTATTCATAACAAGATAATGAAAGTAGAACTACAAGCAAAACATTTCCTACAATTCAAAGCGTGTGTACGTGTGTTTTTCCGCCTAAAACTACAAGAATGATGCATGGTTAATGTTATAAACAATGCAAGTATTTTGTAATTAAGCTCTAAGTCTTGATCTTAAGAAGTAATTAATTAAGGTGTGGCTATCTTGCTGTTGCAAAGGACAGGTCACCTGTCCGATAGACCCCACATGCTATCACTCAAACATGTATTGTCCACAGCACCGACACTGTACATTGTCGATTTGTTTTTGGTGGAATCCAACCTATTTTTTTCATAAAATATGCAAAATTGCTAATTTTCTCCGACTTTGAAAAATTCCCATTTACAGGTCTTGTGATGTGATCGGTTATTGGAGGGTTATGTTTCATGTATCCTCTTCCACAACTTGTCATTTGCGGACGTAATATATATATATATATATATATATATATATCCTATTTGGAATTCTTTCCATGCATAGATTGAATCATTTATTGTCATGTGACCATGATGATCTCAAGAAATAATTTGATTAAAAATATAATCTCAATTAGCAAAAACTAAAGGCTAACATGCCTTTGGTGGGAGCTCACTTAAGAACTCTACTCACTGCAACATGTAATATTTATGTCGTCATGTATGATTCTGATAGCATTGGATTCCAATACAATGTTAAGTATGCATTATGTAACAAATTAACTATGTGGGATGTCACTGGTGTATTTGACATTTGAGCTAGAAGGAGAGGGAAATGATTATTTTCCTACCTTGATGTACATTTTGTCTTTGACAAACTTCCTACCTTGATGTGGGTATCTACTCTTTTGTATGACATGATGACATTGGATTCCAGAGAGGTCATCCATAGTGATCAGAGGGAAAATATCTTAATTGCAGACCCCCATGTCTCCCAATTATTGAATGATGTATTGACCTGTCATGATGATTTACCAAGATATGTCTTAAGCTAGATGTGATACATCAATATGATTTAATTAAATAAAACCTCATTAGTATATTGCTCAGTGTCAATTACTTGTGTAACAACCATCCTTCCTTGATCAGTAGGATGAGTGAAATATATACTCTTTTAGTTTACATGTAAAAGAGTCAAGTATGATTTGAAATCGTATTAGCATCATGATGTCTCCTAACACACTTTCAACAAGCCATAACTCATGGAAAAGGGAAACTCTAGACGATGCCCTGTATTTTGGATAAATAAACAGCATCAGCATTTGTTTATACATGTATACAAACAAGAAGACAAACATATTGTAACTTAATTCACAAAATCAAGATAGCTTTTTTGACCTCACATGGACGAAACTATACTAGTTTGGTGGAAGTATGACTTAATTTCAAATCGACAATCCATATATAATTAAAATTAGGATTAATTATAGTTTGTCTTCCTGAATTATACATTAAGATCAATTTGCACATCTGAACTTTCAAAGTTAACAATTACCTCCCTTGAACTTTATTTTGTAACGCTTTGCACTTCTGAATTTCAAAAATTCATTATTGTACACACACTTGACGTTGTTTTCAATTTTTTTTGTTATATCCCTAATACACTCCTAAACCTATATTTACGTGAAAATTTGGATCAAAACGGATGTCGTATATGATTGGAAATTGGGTCAGATTGAGTGTCAATCTGATCCAAATTCTAACCATATACGACTTCCATTTGGATCCAAATTTTCACGTAAATATAGGTTTAGGAGTATATTAGGGATACAACAAAAAAATTGGGAAAAAACTATCGAGTGTGTATAAAATAATGAATTTTTGAAATTCAATGATGTAAGATGTTACAAAATGAAGGATCAAGAGAGGTAACTGTTAACTTTAAAAGTTTAGAAGTGCAAAATGACACGAAGACGTAATTCAGATAGACAAACTGGACTACTGCTTCCAATAAAAAATGCATATAGTGTGTCTGTGTTCCGGTCGTATGACAAAATTAAAGTGATGGCACAACATACCCAACCCATGCATGTAACTTAGCAATTTAAATTCTTGTCTCCTTCCATATCCAGCTCAATAATGGTACAATCATACTTGCTTTGTTGGCATGTCCATCTCACCACATGCCCACATGTGAAGCTCCATCACCAATCAATAATCTATTTGTTTTGCAATTTGTTTCATCTTGGAACAAAACAGTGGGTTGTCACCATGCCAAAAATAAAACTGACTGAATTATCCTGCACGTAAAAACTAATTTTTTGTTCTATTATTGGCTATTCATCTGTCTTTTATAATGAAATAAGTATCAAGCTATTAAAAGAAACAAGTTTGAATGAGGTATCTCTAGCATGCATCTTAGCTGTATGTTGGTAGACATTCTATCTTAATGATCTTAACATTCGATTTTGATTTGCAAGTAAACCAAATGCTGTGCTTTACTTATGCATCCTATACATTATAACTTCATGCATATGCTGAAACCTTACGAATTAAGAGAGGATACAAAATAATGGGAGTTTTCTTTTGTTACATCATTGATATAGAAGATTACAAAGAATATTGAAATAAAATCTAAAATACTATATTTGTTAATGTTAAGCTGTTAACCTACCTAATTTATGAACATTATCGATCAATGCGGAAGTTATTTATTTACAATGCATGAAAACTAGTACGCTTGTAGGAAACTAGCAGTGTTGAATCATGCATACATTTAGATTTTCTCTTGTGATTATTTTGATGTTAAACGGTAAACTTTGGTTTTCGAGATTGATCTCGCAAGAAGTTGAATGCATTTTCAAGTCAAAAGTTTTGGTTAAAATGATCGTTGAAAGGGTACGTTTAGATTTTGGTAAAATTGGGTGTATAAGGTACTGAATTGCTAAACATCGCCCCAAAATTACTTAAATCGCCCCTTGAAATTACCATTTTGCCCTTCTCTCATTTCTACTGCTATAACGCGACATTTTACCCTCCTATCACACATCTCTCTTCATATTCCTCTTATAATCATAAAAAATAATGTTTTGGAGGTCAGTAATGAACCAACGGACGCCCCAGTGTACTCGAATCTGGTAAAACATCTAACATCTTTTTAATAAAAAAATAATAAAAAATAATAAAAAATTACGGGCGTCTGACGGAGCCGCCCCCACGTAGGAGGGGGCGTCTGGCTAAGACGCCTTCCCCATGGGGGCGGCGTTTTACCCAGACGCCTTACCCATCGGGGAGGCGTTTTACCCAGACGTTCCGCCCTTGGGACAGGCGTCTGTGTAAGACGCCTCCTCCATGGGGGAGGCGTCTTAGCCAGACGCCCCCTCCTACGTGGGGGCGGCTCCGTCAGACGCCCGTAATTTTTTATTAATTTTTTAAAAAATAATTGATTATAAATTTAGATAATTGTTAAATTAATTAATAAGTTAATAATTACTATATTCGGATGACCGATACCTCTTCGGTACACCGAAAATTCAAAAATTTCCAGATCCAACAATTTCAAAATCCAAAAAATTTCCAGGGGGCGCTGCCCCCTTGCCACCCCTGCCACCTCACCGGCGAGGTGGAATGCCGCTCGCTCACCGGGGAGCGAGACCCCCGAACGACCTGTCGAGGTGGTATTTGTAAGTCATGATGTTTTACCACCGGGGGATTTGGAACTTTAAAAATGTTGGATCTGGAATTTTTTTGAATCTTCATCACTTGCAAAAAAACTCATTGTAATCCGACCGGTTACCACCGAAAATTTGCAAAGAAACGTCAAATAATTTGAGATAACACACCGTATAATTTTAATTTGACAAAAAACATTAAAAAAAACGGGACGTCTGGCTAAGACGCCTGTACCATCGTGGAGGCGTCTGGCTAAGACGCCTCCACCATGGTCGAGGCGTCTTAACCAGACGCCTAGACAATGGTATAGGCGTCTGGCTAAGACGCCTGTACCATCGTGGAGGCGTCTGGCTAAGACGCCTCAACGATGGTGGAGGCGTCTTAGCCAGACGCCTCCACGATGGTACAGGCGTCTTAGCCAGACGCCCGTGTCGGAAAAAAAAATCCGCCTCCGTTACTTCACCTGATCTAGGTGTTTCGCCAGACATTTTCGTGGTGTTGGTAATAGGAATGTTAGTAAAACTGAGTCAATAACCTTGTTTAAAGACACGGGACGATATGGGTATTAAATATATTGTTAAGGGCAATTTGGTAATTTCAAGGGGCGATTTAAGTAGTTTTGGGGCGACGTTTAGTAGTTCCCATAAGGTATCATAAATTATTAGCTGGCGATTGATAGTGACATTTTAAATTATTTGAAAAGTATACATGCGATCATCACTAATTTTATATTAAACCCCCTAGTTATCCAAAGTCCCAAATTTATGTCTTATTTAGCTGAAATTTGAGGAACAATATTTTTCATTAAAACCTGAAAAAATCTTGATGTAAATATGTGATCTCACCTAAAGGATGTTTGACAATAAGTTTGAGCGCCCCTCTTGACTTTGATTGACTTCTCCTCAATACAAGTGATGGGGAAGTTGTCTCCAGTGACATGGTAGTGGATTAGTATCTTCTTAATAACAATAAGGAAATATTGAAGCTCCATTCAATAAATAAAAAAAATACAAATTACATGATTATTTTTAAGTATTCGAATAATATTAACAAATTTATAAAAAATATTATATACTAGAAATTATTCATAATAATATATCTTAAACCTAACATTGTATTGTTCAAGAATGATAGTTAAATAATTAATTTTTTAAATTTCCGATAGATCCTAATTTCATGCGCAAACAACAAACAAACTTAGACAAGCTCAATTGGAAGATCATTAGTATTAGAATAGCTCAGACACCAAATCCCGGCATGCACATCACTTGTTTGGCATATAAAAAAGATGGGATAAAGTAGGAGGAAAAAAACACAATGTTAGCCAAAAGAAACTTGACTCGTATTTGAATTTTTTCATTGGTTTCCTTTAATCACGAAATGTATGTTCTTGCACTTTCCAAATGCACAAGCATCTTTAGGTCATCTTTGGAGCTCATGGTAGACCTATTAAGTTTCATGTAATCTTCATTTCTTTAATTTGGTAAATAGATAATCCCATATTCCCACAATCCCACCACAACCTTTTCGTTTGTGAGCTATTAGGTAAGATAACAACACAGCATCGGCGCCATTATACCAAAAAAACTAATTTGCTTCTTAAACATTGTTTTTTTGTGTGTTAAAGCATTCTTAGACATTGTATTATAAAAGGAAACTAACAGCCAACAAGGATTGTGTGACCATGCAAGGCTGGTCAACCACATCAACGTTTTATTTAAATATGATTAGCTGGACATACTAATTTCACTCTTTCACCCTGAATGTTTCCTAAAATTAATTGTTAGCATATCAAACAATTAGTGTTGACCAACTCGCCTCCAAATGTAGCTCTGACTTTCGATTTTGTTATCTACAACTTTATATTTGAAATGAAATACAATAAGCAATGCAAAAAAATGTATCATCTAGGGAACCTAGATTATTCGACTACAAATACGAAATATCAATGCAAAGAGGTGGGTTTTATCATGGGTGAAACTAAATTTTCGATTGAACTAAAAAATCACCCATTGGCCGTTGCACTGAAAACTGAAATAGTTTCGAGTGTTTCAAAAAATAGACCATGTATTGATCTGATCATAAAAAAAACAGAAAATACCTCATAATTAATATTTTTCAAATAATTTATAGTCAAATATTTCATGATAACTTAGGTTTTTGTTATACCCTCTATCTGGATAATAGAGTCAAATATAACAAGCAAACGTGTCGTGTCATACCCTTTTGTTGGCCATTTAAGAGAATTAATGAAGATAACCAATATTATATGAAATCAATTTAGAAGTTTCAATTTACCATTTGACATCATAAACTAGTCTAGATGACTGCAATCTACAAATATAACAAGCAAAAGTTTTACGTATTTAAGATATTGTGAAATATCAAAGTATACGACTACTCATAAATTTTGATTTCTCTAGGGGGGTTTTAGATTAAGTTATTCATTTTCATTGTGTCAAAGATTAAGTTATTTTTTGACATTTGGAACATCATATACTATATTAAATGATTATCTAAACGATAAACATTTCTTATCTATTGTGAAATTGTAGATAGTTAGATGTAATTTTCATCACTGGGTCAATTGGAAACAATCTTACTGTTTTACAATCTTAGAATTGCATACACCCGACCATACTTATCTTGTCCAAGCGAGAATCTCTTTTAGGACATTGGGGTAATGTTGATATTGTCTATACTTTTTTCCGAAGTTGTTCAATAAAATGTTGAGAAAATACATTCATTTTCCACCAAAACATTTACATGTCAATCACAAATCCATTTTAGAAATGGCAAATAATCAACCAACAACACAAAAAAAAATCAAAACATTTCCTTAATAAAAGTTCCACAATCCCAAAAAAAATACAAGGACCCAAATGCAAAATACCCAAAGAAGAACCTTAAATGCCCGTCACAAACACAATTTTAGAAATGCCAAATAATCAACGGCCAACAAAAGAATTCCAAAACATTTTCTTCAAAAACTCTATACAAACCCAAAAATAAGTACGAGGACTCAAATGAAAAGCACCCAAAGAAGACCCCCGGAAGCCACCAACAAAACAAATCATGTCAAGCACCACCCATCCATTGTTTGTTCCCTCCAAAGTCCCAACCAACACCCTCCATTCTCCCTACATATATACAAACTCCCTCCTTTCCTCCTCCTCCTCCTCCTCCTTCTCTTCCTACCACCACCACCACCACCACCATGAGGGAAATCCTCCACATCCAGGCCGGACAATGCGGTAACCAGATCGGTGCCAAGTTCTGGGAGGTGGTCTGCGACGAGCATGGCATCGATGCCAAGGGGACTTACGTTGGCAAATCTGAATTGCAGCTAGAGAGAGTGAATGTTTATTACAATGAGGCTAGTGGGGGGAGGTACGTGCCGAGGGCAGTGCTCATGGACCTCGAACCCGGCACGATGGACAGTCTAAGGACCGGTCCCTATGGACAGATCTTTAGGCCAGATAACTTTGTGTTCGGCCAGAATGGTGCTGGGAATAACTGGGCTAAGGGCCATTATACCGAGGGTGCCGAGTTGATCGATTCGGTGCTCGATGTTGTTAGGAAGGAGGCTGAGAATTGCGATTGCCTCCAAGGTATGTATCTATTGAGTTTTCTTTTTTATATGTAATTAATTGCTTTCTAGATATATAGCCAATTTAATGTTTTATTTTGTTAGAATTTTCATGCTATTTTAATATTTTTCTTCATTTTCGATCTCATGATAACTTATTAATTTAAATCACGGAAGTTTTGAATGTTATCCATTGCAATTGCTGTATTTTCAGTTAGAATCGACAATGTAGAATATAGCAATCTGTTGTTATCTATTTTGTGGGAATTTGTTTTTCTATATGTTTTGCAATTTGATTTTCTTTGTTTTTGATAAGTGGCGAAAATTGCATTGATCATAATAAAGGTTCGAGCTATGTACGACAGCTCAACAAATTTGGCCACACTGGCCAAATCTGTTTTGCAATTTATGGTTGATCAAACTTAAGGATCCGATATGTTGTTTGCTTGTTTCTAAGTTATGCATGTAATGCATTTAAACATAATTATGTGTAATAATGTATACATAGTCTCAAAAGATAAGTAATTATGGACATAAATGCTCTAATTTTCAAGTAAGACAATTCATGTCGATCCACAAATAGATAATTATATTTTTTGAAAGCTTAAATAAATGTATTTTGTTGATTCCACATGTGTGTTGTTATTTTTGGGGTTATGAAATGGGAATTGCAGATCTGGATCTGATCTGGAATACATTTGTCTTTCCTATTTGTTTACTTACATCGCAATTGGTCGTTTTGTGGTCTGCATCCAATCGGGTTAATGTGGTTTTTCCATTAATTTCTTGGGTTGGATATTTTATTATCTTTTAAATGATGAATTGTAGAGATTCATAATAGAAGGAAAGGGAAAATTAATTTCTGATATACAATTTTAGGAATTACTTAAATATCTAACATCTATGTTGACTCTTATGTTACCCTCGCATGCTTATTAAGTCGTTGGATTTACAACACAAACCCTCTTCCAGTTCAATTTTTAAAAGAAATTTTGTCATCATGAAGGGGTGAAGTGAAAAATTAAGAACGATGACAGAAACTCCGAAGGTATTAAGACACAACAAGGGTATTAGTATTATTTTTTATTTTTAAATGAATCTACACATCCCTAACTTTATAAACCAAACAAGTCAAGAAGTCCAAAATCTAACATGGATATTTATCGACCTTTTTTGATAAAAGAATGTAGTTTAAATAAGATCGCAGTTTTTTATCGTCCCATGGACTCATACAATTGCAGTCATAACTTTAGGCATCCACAAGAAATGATGTTCAAATTAGCTCCAAGAAGGTCTTCATAGAGGTTTAACATATCATCATCTCTAATTACTTGAAAATTTGTGTGTTTTCTAATGTTTTGGAATAAATTCATAATGAAACCCTACGCATTAATCACCGATTAATAAAGTTGGTTGTTCTTTCTAAGTATACATTGGGATTAGGGTTGTAAACTTTGACTCGACTCGACGTCTTGAACTCAACTCGAAAAACGCTCGGCTCTGGTTTAACTTGAAAATGAAAGATCTTGATGAAAAATAAAAAATTATTCCAACTTAGTTCGGTGAACGAGTCGCTCGAACTTGAAAAAAATAAGACTTGGCTCGATAGCTCGACTAGAATTTTGTATTGCTCAATTTATACTTATTTGCTAATAATGTAAGAAAATACTTTTACTTCGAAATTTCGCTCAACTCGACTTGTTTACACTCCTAATTGGGATATCAATAAAATTGGTTTTGAGATGGAAACTCACGATTATCCGTATTGACGTGAACTATTTTCCAGGATTTCAAATATGCCACTCCCTCGGCGGTGGGACGGGTTCAGGCATGGGGACACTTCTGATATCGAAGATAAGGGAGGAATACCCTGATAGGATGATGCTCACTTTCTCAGTGTTTCCTTCTCCGAAGGTGTCCGACACGGTGGTGGAGCCATACAATGCCACCCTCTCCGTCCACCAGTTGGTCGAGAACGCCGATGAGTGCATGGTCCTCGACAACGAGGCCCTCTACGATATCTGCTTCAGAACCCTCAAGCTCACCAACCCAAGCTGTAAGCATTATCAACTCCTCTCTTTAGTTTGATAAGTTAGATAATTATGAAATTAAATCAAACTATAAGAACTCAACATGTAGTGTTTTTTTGTTCACATAAGATATGTTTATTACTTCCCCTAACAAGGGCTAGACTACCTCACTTGGTATCGAAACTTAAAGAGAAGATATATAGACACATAAGGTGATATTTTCCATTTACATAATAGTGGTATTTTACATGAATTGTAAGATCATTATAAGTTATTTCGTTTGTTTAAAAAAATTATTTTATCTTACCTACTCTACTACTGTGTCGCACTTTAAATTTCAAACGTGTAAGTAAAATTTCTAAAATTTAATATCTGATCTTGACTATTTCAAAACATGTTTGACGTGATATCAGTTGGCGACCTGAACCACCTCATCTCAACCACCATGAGTGGTGTAACTTGCTGCCTCCGGTTCCCCGGGCAGCTAAACTCGGACCTCCGAAAGCTGGCCGTAAACCTGATTCCTTTCCCGCGTCTCCACTTCTTCATGGTGGGGTTCGCACCCCTGACGTCCCGCGGGTCGCAGCAATACCGGGCCCTCACCATCCCGGAGCTAACCCAGCAAATGTGGGACGCCAAGAACATGATGTGCGCCGCCGACCCCCGCCATGGCCGCTACCTCACAGCCTCCGCAATGTTCCGAGGCAAGATGAGCACCAAAGAAGTGGACGAGCAGATGATCAACGTCCAGAACAAGAACTCCTCTTACTTTGTGGAGTGGATTCCCAACAATGTGAAGTCTAGTGTTTGTGACATACCCCCGACAGGGCTGTCCATGTCGTCGACTTTCATGGGAAACTCGACGTCGATTCAGGAGATGTTCAAGAGGGTGTCGGAGCAGTTCACGGTGATGTTTAGAAGGAAGGCTTTCTTGCACTGGTACACTGGGGAGGGGATGGATGAGATGGAGTTCACCGAGGCTGAGAGTAACATGAATGATTTGGTGTCTGAATATCAGCAGTATCAGGATGCTGTGGCTGATGAGGAGGAGTATGGGGGGGAGGAGGAGGAGGAGGAGCCGGAGGAGCAGTAATTAAGTAGCTTCGTTTTTGCTTTCGTTGATTGATGTGTTTGAGAGAGTGAAGTTCAATAATTTGAGTGTTAGAGATTATTCTGTTACGTTTGTGTTGTTCGATTGGTTTCGACTTGTATTGTATTGAGGATACTTTAGTTGGTTGGTCTTTATCTTCATGGGTTTGTGAATGTATTTGTTTTGTTTGTTTTGTTAATTGAAATTCAGACACTATGTATTGTTGACTCTGTAAGCTAAGCACAAGTTAATTATATGCTTAAATTTGTGTCCTTACAGAGTTTGTATTACACATCTCAAGGGCAGCAGCTTTCAGAAAAAAATATTTCAAGGTGAGCAAGAAATTTTCTAGTGTTCAACAAAAAAAAAACTGTTTTAGAAAAACGTTTCCAATGGCTACATTTTCCCTTATATTATGAGTGTTCATGGGATACAGTTTTGTATTATATTATGAATGTTTATGGGATACAGTTTTGTATTTAAAACTCTCTCTGACTCACAGACTAACTACCCAGATCAGGAGGAATAAGCCGCAGGCTAAGTTGAAGAAAGTTCGTTCATGCTTCTCCAGTGTACAAGATGGTTTTTTGCTTTTTTTAGCTTTAAGAGCCTGTCTCCGAATTTTATATTAACTTTGACGTAAAATCCTCAAAGCAAGATAAAGGACTGATTTTCTCACTCAATTTAAACGACCCACGTGGCCACATTTTTAGTAAAATTCGGTGCTTAATCCATTCATTTCTTTCTTCACAATTGACCACTACAACTGACCAATACAACTGAAACGACATAATGAATCAAGACCTGGAGTTGCAAAGCAAAAGTAACCCAAAAGAGTGATAAAGACGGCACACCGATCATATATATTTCTACTCACAAACGTGAGTAGGCTCGTCGAACCGATCATCCTTGCAACCAACTCACTGTCAGAAGATAAACTAAGTTCTTAAGACTAAGGTTAAAACAATCGCACACAAAAGGCGCTAATCTTTTCACATCTTAAAACACCTATAGGGCGGGGATTATACACATACGTACCTACAAAGCCAGACTGTTCAGTTAAGAAACTCTATTCAAGTTAATTAGTAGTTGGAGGAACATCATCTGTTCTTCCTTTGAACGACCTCTTAGGTTCCAAGACAGGCATGTAGGCTGCTGTTGTCTTAATGAAAACATCAGTCCCAGGTTTCTCAGACTCACGGGGACTAACTAATTTCTTCTCCACGTCTTCAAACTTGGCAGTTGCCCACGGCGCAGTACCAACATTCCCAACAAGATTAGGAGCATCTATTGTTAGGGATGAAATAGCATCTCGAGAAGAGTACCATGAGTGGCCGCAAGCTGTGCACTCCAACTGCGGTGCATACCAAGAGTAAGCAACAAAAAAATACATCAGTAGTAATTACTAACTAGTAAACAACAAAAATTTGAAATTCCACATTTCTCCAATCACTACAAACTAACAAAATAAATGGTAACCTACCTTCCTTTCCAAAACCAATGTGATTATATGCATCATGACCAATCCGATAAAAAAGGACACCTCAAACTGCTTGCTATGAAGGATGCAGGTCAGAAATATAATTCAGGTACCTTTCATATAAAATATTTGCATTGCATGGACCTGTACATTTCAGTTACATATGTTTTTTTCTTTTTAGATTTCATATATTGATCTAAACCTAGTCACGCAGTTTTAATGAGCATCTTTCTTAACAATTCTAACTTTAAGATTCTCTTGATTCCAAGTAATCAAATATCAAACTCCTCTGTAAGAAACAAACAGGCATGACAATCTGAGTAATGATATGAGGCAGAACATGACAAGTAGAAAATAATCCGATCCCAACCTAAAATAGCGAGTTATTGTACTTATCTAACCAAAAACAAAGCTCAGCTAAAAGAATTCTTTGTCACATACCTGGTAACGATCTCCATAACCTCCTGCAATTACCTCGGCAACCCCGACTTTCCTCTCCATACATCTTGAGCAACGAGCATCGGTCATCTGTAACAAAAAGACGAACATATAGAGAACAGTTTCAACAAAAGACAATGGTGTTTGCACTTTCAAAAAATAAAGCCCACTAAAAGAAAACAGCATCATGACCTGCATGCACTTCGGACGCTCCGGCTCTTGGACAGTTTTTTCTTCCGCAGTCAAGCCATCCTGAAGAAGTAAAACAATACCAAATCATGAAAATGGTTCAGACATTTCTATGCAGTCTTAGAAGAAACAACAGCTGTCTATCGACAGGGATTAACAGTAGGCAGCATTTGGTATTAGGTGTGAAAAAGAATAGCAAGTAAACCAGTTTGTCAGTCTCATAGTCATTAGGCATAGGGTCAAAGCTGATCCAGAAATGTGCAAATACTTTTGAGTATAGGCTGCCATACGGAAAGGGTAATTTTCCCTAGTAATAGATGGTTGAGGAATTCAGTCTTTTGCAATGACTACACCAATCTCAGTGTGGTTCTCCTACACGTTTCAAATACACTAGATAATGCAAAAAAAATAAGGACAGCTTTCATTGCAGAGTCGGATCACAAAGTGCAGATGATGTTCAGAAAAATATTTATGAATAGATAACATCAGGTATACCATAGAAAAATCATGAGAGAATAAACAGTAGTTGGGTGTGTGGCTGGTTTGGTGGGGATGGGGGCTTCACTTCTGCTTCACTTGTCCCAAAAAAACTAGAGTAGCTTTTAGCAGGGCGTGCTGAATTTTCATACCTGAGTGACCTATATGTCTTCTTCTTTTCAAAAGTTAAATATCTCATATGGATGAAAAAAACACATTTTTCTGATTTTTTTTAAAGTAAAAAAAAAAGCCCATGGCTAAAACAAGGCCAGTCTCAAATCTCAACAAAAAAATTGTGAGCTAACTTTAAAAACAAAAAACACTAAAACAACTTAAATAGAATACATACCTTTAATTCAGCTGGAGACATGTTTAGTATAACTGATGGCTCTAGCTCTTCTTTCAGCAAACGTGTCGCTAATAGCTCATTGTTCTGCAACAATTTTAAAAACGTTATCATGCAATTGCACAAAATTAAGTTTAAAATTTAGAAAAACTAAAACCAGATAATGAAAATTTACGACCAGGGCCGGGCTACTTTAGTAAAGAACTTTGTCAATTCTAGGGTTTAGGTTCGGCCCATTGAGAAGCAACCTCGGTGGTTCTTTATGGTGTCCCAAAAGGTGATGGAGCTATGTTACGAAGCATATAGTACCATCGAAGAGGTATACATGGAAAAGGCTGCAAGGTGGAGTTGAAAGTTTTCAATTGAAGAAGATGAAATTATAGTTTTCAATCTTATTATTTTCCACATCAGATTTTAACACCCCCTCTTTATGCTCTGATACTACGCAATGGATTCTAATGCTATAACTTATTTCTCTGAAAAAGCATTACGTGAGTTATCAGACACAGGACTAGAATTGGCGATCGTCCAGCAAAATCAAGTCAAAGGTTTTAGACCTTTATGATCAACAGCTGACCTCTTCAAGGGCCCATCTTATTAAGAAAATTGACTCCAATGACTAACCTTGAGGTTAAAAGCAAGCTGCCGCATTTTCTGGTTGTACTTCTGAAAATCAAAACCAAGGGCATCATGTGCAGCCTCCTCAAGGCCAGCTATAGCTGGAATAACATCATCCGGCCAGAAGAATATTTTGCTAGGCTGTAAATGAAGATCACGGTGAACTTAAATGCAGAAGTGTCACACTTAAAAGCAAAAACCAATAACCTCTTCACCAAGAACTAAAAAACTGAAACTGCATACAAGAACTAAAAAGAAAGATATAGGTACAAAGACCAACTTAGTGGAGACTGGACTATCCATGTAAACATGGAAGACTGGACCATCTTCATAGGATCAGCTATACTTGGTACAGACTTAAAAAATGATCGGTGGCTGCATATATTAGAATGTTCTTCAAAAAAGTCCATGTTAAAAAGGGAATAGTGAGGAGTAGAATCCATAGTTTGGCCCTAAGAGAATCAAGTTTAACATGCCTCTGAATTCTCAACATCAAAAGAAAAAGCTCAATCCTAATGTTTTATTTAACTTCAAACCCTCAACATCAGAACACTTGTCATCTCTACATGTTTTTACTCCATCAAATGACATTAGGCCTTAAACAGGATTTCTCCCTAGAAAACTTGCAGAAGTAGAAAATGAATGACAAATACAACCCTACAAGGTATAGTTAATATGCATAATTGCCTATTGTGTGAACAACATAAAGACCACAAATTAGGATGTTTTATTATCTCAATTTTTTGTTACACATACTTTCCATCACTCCATTGTAGAGCAAACAGAAAGTGAATGACATAGACTAGCCCTCTTGGTATAATTCATGGACCCATTCATTTAATCATAGCGGAAAATGTAACTGGAAACTGAAGTTGAAGAGTACCCCTTTTCTGTTCACATCCTTGCTCTGGGATGTACTACCAGTTTCTGGACTTTGGGTCATACCAAATTTACATGCAGCTTTATTATCTGCCAAGGCACTCTCTTTTGCATTGCATACAAAACGTATTCCTTGAAGAAGTTTCTCTAGCCATCTATCACGAGTTGTATCGGTTGTCAACGCTTTAAAGGTGGCTAAGATGGTATAGTACTCAGAAGAACTGGTGGGACAGCTTGCGGGTGTTTCCGGTTTAACCAAGCCATTGGTTTTATCTTCATTCTTGGACACATCAATAGGGAGCATGTTTTTCCTTCTTAGATTCCATTTTGTTTTCATTGGATCTTCGTGCTCAACAGCAGGTTCCTCAATCTCAATATCGGGAAGTTCTCCAAGACGCTCATGTGTTTTGTGAACAAGCAGATCAATTTCATGCTGTTTATGGTCCTTATAATCTTTATCTGTCAGCTTAAAAAGTTTCTTTTGCTCAGCATCATAAACTTTTTGGACAATAAAACCAGGATGTTGTGAACGCTTAGGTAGCTGCTTGTTTAATGGAACAAAATGCACTATACACTTGTGAATAACGGATTCAGCAGGCACATCGTCAAGATGAAAGCTATAAAAGATTTCACGAGAATCAAACCGCGGCCAAATTCCACCTCCCTTCTTCTCGGCTTCCTCTGGTCGATAAAACCACTGGCCAGTGATCATCACACTGACATCCACGTCCTGTGTGATTTGCTGCAGACAAAAGAACATGATAAGAACAAAGCATTACGGGTTTTACATTTCAAGGTAAATCGCCTTCAACCACAACTATGACAAAATCAAATGAATACTAGAATTATACAAAAGCTAACAGCTATATTGCACTCCAAGTCTACAGAAAAGGACAAGAAAAAAATTGGAGATTAAATTTCATTCACCAGAGCATCATACACTATGATCAAATCACATCAACACTGAAAAATCAAACTGAAAAGCAAAAAAAGCATCATAGCACTCCAATTAAATATATAACACATCAAAGAGAGAAGTTTTCACTTTACACTATTGTGATTGGTTTACAAGAAAACTTTAAAGAAGTAGGGAGTAGGACTTTTAAAATGACTCTTGAACGATTAGTTTAGAGGAATAACTTAAATAATCCTAGAAGTTTAGAACTGAGTTTCAGTTGCAGTCCATGACTTAAATTTCAATTGGAGTTCCACTCTAAAACCAAGGGAAATCAATAAACGGTTGTTCTGAAATTCCCCGCATTCTCTTGCAAACCAATACAACCTACACCACATAGAACACCAAATTTCTAGACCAATTAATCCACCACAAAAAAAAAATCCACCGCAAAAAAACTCAATATAAATCATTGGAAACCAAACATCAAGGTCAGTCATTGGAGTCGATGCAAACTTGATTTCAAATTGAAGTTCCATGACTAAATGTTTTTTTTTTGAAGTTGGAGTGAATTCCCCTACTTTCACTCTATAATCAAGAGAAGTGAAGAAACCAGACTTGTGGACTTCCCTCCACTTTCCTGAAACCATTCACACCTAAAACACTCAAAACACTAAATTCCAGATATGTTAATCCACCATACAAAAAAACCTAAAACCACCACCAAACGAAAACCAACTCCCGCCTTGAAAAACGTCAAGGTTAGTAATTGGAGTCATCGGAACCCAAACATCAAGATTAGTCATTTGAGTCATCAGAAACCAAACATCGAGGTTGGTAACTGGAGTCATCGGAAACCAAACATTAAAGTTAGTCATTTGAGTCATCAAAAACCAAACATCAAGGTTAGTAATTGGAGTAAATGGAAGCTTGAGTTCTTCGACGACTTAAAAAGATTATGTAATCGGCATGAATTCCCCAACTTTCACTCTTAAAACAAGAGAAGTCAAGCATCAGAGTTCTCGACTTCCCTTCACAAACCACTCACACCTAAAACACAACCAATTCATCCACCACCAAACTGAAAACAAATTTCACCTTAATAATGGCAATGTAGGGTTTCTGCCCCTTGACCTCCGGCACGAGCAGAACCGGATCCTCCTGCAAACCAAAACCAAAATAATAAATAAATAAACCCTAATCTCACCCCGAAACCTTAATCATCCCCAAACCTTCCACCATACCAACTCATATCTCTTCCCGTCATACTCGAACGCAGCGTAGTGCTTCTTCTTCCTCCTCCCTTTCCCGCTGACCTCTATGACCTCCCCGACCGGCTCTGCCACCAGCTCTTCGTCCTCCTCCGCTCCTCCGCAGGCCTCCTCCGCCTCAACCGCCCCCTCGTCCTCGTCCTTGAGGAGGCGTTTCCGGGGGTTCTGGTGCTCCTCCGCGTCCTCGTCCTCGTCGTCGCTGATCGCGAGCCGCGCGAACCGGCGCTTCCGCATCGTGAGCACGGGAGGTGAGGGTGTTTTCGTAATTCTGGTGTGTTTGCGGTTTTGGGGCTTTGGGGTTGTGGATTGTAACCACGTGAGGAATGTGAGTAGGTGTGGCGTCGTGTCGGAACTCAAGAGTTGGTTTGGTTTTTGGGTTATTTGAAATAAGATTATGATAATTAATTATGGGATTTTTACTTGGGTGCACTTCCAAATGTGTCTTATTGGACCTTTGCACCTGTATATTTTTTTATTGGTCTTGTACACTTGCAAAATCGAATAATTGCTTCAGTGCACTTCCATCTTAACACCGTTGTTACAATTCTGTTTGGTAATTATATGCTAAGACCCTCGTACTTCCTCAAAATTTTATTCTAAGACCATCTTCAAAAAAAATTGGGTTTTTTATACTAGAGTACACTTACAAAAGTACTTTATTAGACCTTTAAATTTTTTGTTGTTCTACTACACTTGTTAACTCAACTAATTATTCTAATACATATGGTTATATGTGGGACCCACATTTTTTATTCGAGATGAGTAACTTTTTATGTTAAAATAATTAGAAATTTTGCATACCCACTCAAACAGAAAAATATCATATTATATCTTCATCCTTAAATTTACTTGTTAAATTACACTAAACTTACCCCCAAATTCACTCTTGTAAGCTAAGAATGTTTCACTTTTTTATAACATATTCCAATACTTTTTTTATATTTTTATACCTCATTCTTGGTATCCAAAAATCCCACAATAAATCTCAATAAATCACTCAAATTATTATCAACATGCTCTAACATCCAATCATCACAAAGCAACAATCACATTATAACCCAAAGTCACACAAATACATGCATTGAAATATACATGGATTCCAAACTTAAGATTCAAACTCAAGATCACACACTACATAATTGGATTTGAAAGTAAGGATTCAAACTCCAACATGAACAACCCTAACACCAAGAACACGTTTGGCCTCACGTCAAACAGCACCAAGACACGACATTCCTCACAGGCATTTCGTCGAACACCTTGCGCGCATGATTCAAAAACCCAATCTTCCATTCACATCAAGAATGTCTAAAGTGAGTCCGAATTGGAGGAGTTTGAAGAAACTCCTGCAATTTTTGGCGATGTGGGTTTTGGATGGCTTGAGAAGGGAGTGGAATCAAAGGATTTGGGCATTTTGACTCTAAAGACCCACAACCTCACCTCCATCCTCCTCCTTTTGGTCCACCTCCAACTCCTCACTGTCAACAATCCATGATCTTGAGCTCCCTGAACTTCGGGAAAATTTGGACCCACCGAAACGATACCGTTTGCAAACCCACTAGATAGAGGGATGTGAGACTTTCGAACGGTTGAAGCTAAGATGTGTTGGCAAGAGAAGTCGAAGAGATGGGGCTGAGGATGTGGCGGAGGGAGGGAGTGGGGGTAGTAAAGGCAAGAAGGAGGTGGTTGAAGGTGGAGGAGGAAAGGGAGATGAGGGTGAGAATGGAGTGGGAGGAGTGGCGAAGGAGGAGGTGAGGGGAGGAGAGGAGAAGAGGCGGAGGGAGAGGGAGATTTATGGGGAGGACAACGGTGGATGATGGGTTTCGCGTAGAATTATGATTAGTTTAAACCATTTTCTAACACTTGAGGGTTTCAGGAGAGGGGTGATTTAGTGGTAGTACGAGGGTATTAGTATAAAATTACCTAACAGAGTTAAACGGTGTTAGGGTGGAAGTGCAAGTAATATTTCGATTTTGCAAATGTACAAGGCCAATAAAAAAGTATACGTATGCAAAAGTCCAATAAGACACATTTGGAAGTGCACCCAAGTAAAAATCCCAATTAATTATCTGCGTACTAATTTTGCTTGAAAATGATTTATCCTGTAACCAATTCCATCTGGAGATGTTTAATCTTGACGTGATCAAAACTAATCGTGTGTTTAGATACAAAAGAGACAAAATAAAAGAAGACAAAAAAAAATAGAACAGGAAAAGAAAAAGGAAAAGTCGCGGAAAATGTGCATGAAATTGTAACACATGAGAATTTCTGGAATTATAATAAAAACTAAGTTCTTCCTAGCTAACTATGTTATGCATTACACATCATGTTCAGATAATTTCTTTTCTGCTCTTGAGACTTGAGAACACCCAAAAAGAGTTCTCACTTTTTGCCCGTCAATAAAATTATTTCATGTTTCAAGCATAGCTTGCCACTTTTTAGTAACTTCGCCTCGTTAAAACCACTCATTATATCGTTAAACTGTTATTATCATATGACTTGTATTATTACATTGATTAATTTATTAAAGTCATACATATATCTTATATATGTTGAGTAGTTATTTTAATGGAAAAAATTATTCCACGTAAAAGTCTATAAATAAAGATTTTTTGTCAAAATTATTACCTTATTATTCCACCATTCTCTTCTAAATTTCTCCGAAATTCATGAAAGTCATCAATCATCAAGTCCAGGGAAAATGAATTGAAGATCAATTCTCTAGAGTTTCGCTTTTGCATTAAAGTTCAATAATGTTTTTACTACCTAATTGTAAATAACTCTTATCTTTGTTATTTTATATCGAATTTATGAATGATCTTGAATTTATGTTGAGTTTTTAATTTTGAACACTTATTTCTAACTTTTGGTATCAAGAACCACCGTAAATTCATATCAAATACAATAATGATGCATATTATCGATTATGCATTTGATACGTTGGAAAGTGTCGCTTAATATTTTCCTAGTAGTTTTATTTAATAGTTTAATCAACTTCTATGTGTTATCGTTATGGTAATTCGCACTTTGGAGCACCCCTTATCGGTAGTGTTTTGAGGTCGTGAACGACCTCATGACCGAGTTATAAAAAAATTAACGGCTCAAAATCAAGGTCATGGACGACCGGGAAGTCGACCCGGTCGTCTATTATTTTATTAATTTCTGTTTTTTTTGTTTTGTTTTTTGTTTTGTTTTTTTGAATTTTTTGTTTGAGATTTTTTTAATTTTTTTTTTTGAAAATACGTTTTATAATTGTTTTGATTTTTTAGAAAAAAATTTAATTTTTATTTAATTTTTACTAAGATGGACCCCAAAATGATGTGGAAAAGAGAGATAAGTTGTTGTGGGTTGTGGTTGAGAGGTGAATAATATAGGAAAGAGAAGAAAGTGGGTTGAGAAAAAAGAAAACTGACGTGGAAGAGAGAGAAAGCTGATTTCGAAGAGAAAAAAGCTGATGTGGTCGTCGAGGCCATGAATAGTGACTAGGTTACGGACAACTTTCCATATATACGCAGCAGGTGCATATGACTTATGGTTAAAGTAATATATTTTTTTACAAATAAATTGTTTATTTATACTTTAGTTCCAAACATGATTATGTATATGTTTTTATTTATAGCAATTAAGTTGTCTTGAAAGCCGTCACTATTCATGACAATTTTTTTGTTGAATTTTAATAATAAACTTCTACGTGTTTGACGAAACAAACTGTGGGCATGTTGCAGACTTTTTCAAATTCATTTGTAATTGAATAAAAATTAAAATGGAAAAAGTAATACAATTACATACAAGATCATGACCAAGTAATTGTCATCGGGCTAAATAGCACTATTGTGATGATGTCATGTATGTGATTTTTTTTCTTCAACTTTTATACAAACTTTTGCACTTATGAAAATGATAACCATATAATAATATGTTTAACAATTGATAATCGTCGACTTTACCAACTTTAATTGTCGATTTCTTTTTGTTAAATAAAATTTTGTGGTGGATATCTTGTAGTGCTAAATCACAATATTATTTATGTTTGATAAATCATGGACATAATTTTAACAATTTTAATTGTGGACAAGATTTATTATATAAATTTTCTTATGACAAATGATTCTGTAAATTATATAGATTGGTTTAAGAATGTACATTATGTCCATGTTAGAAATAAACGTGTTCAATAACATTAGAAACACAAGATATAATCTCATGCTCCATAAATTCCATATAAAATAACAAGAAATAAATACTTGCAATTGTGTAGTAAAAGCATTATGAAAACTTGATGCGGAAGCAAAACTTTAGGGAATTGATCTTCAATTGTTTTTCCTAGACTTGATGATAGATGATCATTTTGGGAGAAATTTAAGAAGAGGAGAGTGGAATAGTAACAATGACAACAATTGAGAATAAAAACTTTTATATATAGATTTTTGTGTGGGGTAGTTTTTCCCATCAAAATAATTACCATCAAAATAATAGTTTTTCCCATCAAAATAATTCCCATCAAAATAATTACCATCAAAATAATAGTTTTTCCCATCAAAATAATTACCATCAAACTTTTATATATAGATTTTTGTGTGGGGTAGTTTTTCCCATCAAAATAATTACCATCAAAATAATAGTTTTTCCCATCAAAATAATTACCCACTAACACATGTAATGGATAAGTGTGTCTTTAATTAATTGATTGTTTTAATTAATTAATTAATTAATGTAATAATATATGCCACATAATGATAACATTCTCCCACTTGAATGTAACATCAATTTCATTAGTTCCATTTATAAAACACATACTAAAATTGTCCAACATTAATTTCATTAAACATATACCTTATTCAGTCAGATCACCAAGTCAAACCAATGTAGTCAAATGACTGACGTCATCATCTGACCCATCCAATTTATGGATTTTGGTAATCTTTCCAAACTTGGTCAACATAATTCATTAGGTTCGTAAATTTGTTTGCTTAAATAAAATAAGATTGTGCACATAAGTAATAAATAAACTTTTACAAATCAAAGTCAAATACATCATTGAATCTTCAACATATAATGTCATACACATTACCAAACTCATGCCGGCAACATGCTCTCTAAAGAGACTGGTTGGCAGAGCTTTTGTTAGTAAATCAGCTAACATTGCTCGTGTTCTTATGTGTTGTATGACAATAGTACCATCTTTGACTTTATATCTAACAACAAGATACTTAATGTCAATCCACTTGGATTCACCACTTGACTTGTTTTTAGAGAAGAAAACGACAACCTCATTATCACAAAATATGTAAGTGGTCTCGAAATACTATCAACTACTAGAAGCCCAAGTACAAAACTCTTTACACTTGAGCAATAGTCTCGTAACATGCCACAAATTCTACTTGCATTGTGGAAGATGTCTGTAAAGACTGTTAGTCACTCTTCCATGAAATTGATCCCCTTGCAAGCATGTATATGTAACCCGATGTGGATTTCTTACGGTCAATGAATCCAGAAATGTCAAAATCAGAATAACCAATGACCTCAAGGTTATCTGACATTTTGTAAGTAAGGATATAGTCATTTGTCCCTTGCAAAGAACGCAAAACCTTTTTGGCAACTTTCCAATGATCCATTCTTGGATCTACTTGATATCGACCAAGCATGCCAATCGAAAATGCTAAATTAAGACGAGTGCAAACTTGAACATACATTAAACTCCCAGTCAATGAAGCATAAGGAATTTGTTTTATTTTGCGCATGTTTAAATTCATTTTTAGGACATTGAAATTTACTAAATTTCTCGCCCTTTACAAAAGGGGCAACACTTGGGAAACAATTTTGCATGCTATATCTTCTAAACATGTTGTCAATATATGTCTTTAAGGATAATCCTAAAATCCCACGAGATCGGGCTCGATGAATTTCAATCCCAATAACGTAAATGCACCAACATCCTTCATTTCAAATTTATTTGAAAGAAATTGTTTGGTCTCATACAACATATCGAAATCACTGCTGGATAGCAAAATATCATCAATGTATAAAACGAGAATAATAAATTTACACCCACTAACCTTAAGGTATATGTATTGATCTATCACATTTTTTTAAAATCCAAAGTTAGTTATCACATCATTAATCTTAAGATACCATTCTCTAGATGCTTGTTTTAACCCATATATGGATTTTTTTAATCGACATCTCATGTGTTCTTTGCCTTTTACAACAAAACCTTCTGGTTGTGTCATGAAAAGTTCCTCTTGCAAGTCACCATTAAAAAATGTATTTTTTACATACATTTGATGTAACTCTAAATCATAATGAGCTACTAAAGCTAAAATAATTCTTAACGAGACTTTCTTTGAAACTGGAGAAAATATATTATCAAAATGAACACCTTCCTTCTATGTAAAGCCTTTAGCGACAAGTCGGACCTTAAATCTCTCGATGTTACCTTTGGAGTCGGTTTTAGTCTTATAGACCCACTTACAACCTATGGATTTAACTCCAACTGGTAAATCAACAAGGTCCCAAACTTCATTAATTACCATAGATTTCATCTCTTCTCCCATGACATCTTGCCATTGAGATGATTTATCTCGCTCATAACGACTTCACTAAATGAGATAGGATCTTCTCCATTGCCAATATCGCATCCCTCACTCATGTATACAATATAGTCATTAGAAATGACAAATTTTCTCTCCCTTTGCGATCTACATAAGGGTTCTTCAGGAAGTTCGGGACGTTCATTAACGTGAGTTTCTTCATTAGGTAGTGGATTAGGCATGTCTACAATCTCCAAAGGAGTGTAGAGTTTGAAACCTCTCGAACTACCAAGATAAGAACGTAAGTCCAACTTTCCTCAAGATTTACCCATTTAATTTCACTACTCCCACATTCCCACTGAAGTTGCCACTTTCCAAAAATATAGTATGTCTCGTTTCAACAATTTTAGTGGTATGAGATGAGCAATAAAAATGAAAACATTTTGATCTCTCCATCTTTAATTTAGAAAGATCATGCGATTCTTCAATAGCAATCATCTTATCTTCTCAATCGTTGCTTAGCGACCGGAAGAACTTCCTTGTCATCTGTCCTTCATTAATTTTTCTTCCAAGAACCAAAAAAGAGTTAGTGATATCGGTGAAGTGAGTGTTCATTTCGCTTATGTTCTCACCAATTTGCATAGAAAAGATTTCATACTTATGCATGAGGAGACTAATGCGAGTTTCTTTAGTTTTACTATCTCTCTCATGATGCATTTATAGTCTATGCCAAATTTCATATGCACTTTCACACCCTCTAATCCTATTGTATTCACTCTTATTTAAGCCACAAAATAAAATGTTCATGATACTAGAATTCATTTCATACTCTTTCATTTTGGCTCTAGTCAATGAGGCTAATTCTTCTTCACTAGGGGTGTGTAGGGATTTTGGAGAAATATCCAATACTTAAGGTCATTTGAAATTAAGAATATTTTCATTATATTCTTCCAATAATCATAATTCGACTCATTAAGCAAAGGAGCTTGATTGAACGTTTTAATTAACCGCAAGTGCACGACCGCGTTGAAACAGTGGAAAATACGGGTCGATCCACAGGGAGGTGTCGACTTTAGTTTGTTCGAAGGCGAGTGGGAAAGAAAGGAGAGAAATGAGTTGCGATCAAACTACACTATAATGCGAATGGAATGAAAAATACGCAATAAAACTAAACCTCATAGGGGTAGAGAAATGAGTGTGAATACAAAGATATGTGTATGTGTGTGTGTTCAATTATGCTCATCACAACATGCCGTGAGTTTTCATAAGGAAACCTCGTATGCCAAACCCACCTAGATGCACATGCAATACATGACCTATCATACTAGTATCATGCCAACATAAATCATAACAAAACATTTTCCAACCGGATCATCAGGTCATAAGTCATAACACTCATTTCCCCAACCGGGGTTCATTAGTCATAAGTCTAGTTTTGGACATCCGTAGATACCCACTTGCAGGCACATGCGGTCATACGGAAAGTACGCAACACACCTCTACTCGCAACTACACTAGTCATATGGGTTCGGTGAGGGTCACGCGCACTTCCAAGTCATCATTAGATCCGATAGTGGTCGAAGGCCACAATCCGTCAGAGCCGTCACTCTGGTCGGTCATACTTGCCAGCTGTGCCACAACTGGACGATCAATCCGCCGGAACAACATTGATCGGTCATCTCTGTCGCAACACAAGCTAAGGCACAAAACTCTGTTGCACAAGGGCTAACAGTCATCTCCATCGCCACACAGGCTAAGGTCATCCCCTTCTCCACAAGGCTAAGGTCATATCCTTCGCCACAAAGGCTAAGGTCATCTCTGTCACCACACAAGCCAACAATCATCATGCTCCGTAAAGCCATATCATATAGGTCGTGCAAAGAGGAATATGGTCCCACAGGTCTACTACCTAGGTCTCAATGCACATGTCATATCATGGGAACATAAGCATTAAATGCAATCTACGTACCAACGCATTCATAAAACAATCATACAATTTCAATGCTCAAACGGTCGACCGAAAAAAGGTCATACGGTCGACCGGTTGGTCGTTAAAACCGGTAATTGGTTCGAACCACAATCCAACGGTTGAACCAAACAAACATCAAATGGTCGAACAAAAGTCTCTAGACGGTCGACCATTTAGAAGGTTTACGCCACAAAATAATATTAAATAACACATCCCCAACGGTCGAACAACAATGGACTTCCGGTCGACCGAAAAACATAAGGGACTTCAACATTCATCTAAGTCATCGCCGGTCGACCGAAATATGAATCGGTCGAACCCTACTTAAGTCATCTTAAGTCATCGGTCGAACGAGATCTCAGGGCGGTCGACCGTTTTGAAGTCTACACCCCCAATCGACTTAAAACAGTAAGTCTGGTCGGACTGGTCAATGCGGCGGTCAACCATTTAGATGGTTAACGCCCCCAACCGACATACTACAATGTGTTCTGTCGAACGACAAAGGGGACCCGGTCGATCGAACACACCCAGAGCTTGCCTAACTTGCTTGACCGGTCGACCGTACGAAGCATCGTTCGACCGGTGCAAGGCAGACTCCCCAAATCACAACAACAACGGTCGACCGATCCACCAATCGGTCGACCGAACACAACAGAAAATTGTTGAACTGAGGTCTGACGAGCCATTCGGCCTACCGTTGACCGCTCCCACACCCACACAACTTAGGTGAACATAAAAGCAATGTTTGACATACCTTGGAAGCTTGAAAAAGCTTCAGAAGAACAACGACAATCGATTCCACGTCAAAGAGTTTTTCTCCGGCAAAATGACAAACTCGACTCCGACGAAATCGAAATCTCCTTCCGCCTTCTTCTCCTTCTCTTCTTCCGGCCACCCTCAACTCTTCTCACCCTCTCTCCAACACTCCTCAACCCAACTTCTTTTTCAACAAACAAAACTTAAATCTCCAAAACTCCTTTCTTCTTCTTCTTCTTCTTCTTCTTCTTCTTCTTCTTCTTCCTCTTCTCAATTCCTTCTCTCTTCAAACAAAACCCATTTACAAGCCAACCACCCTTTTCTCCTTTTATACCCCAACAAACCTCTCAAGCCTTCCTACATCACCGCACACCTCATCCCCCAAGCACCACCTCACACCTCCACCTCATTTCCAACCATCAAATCAACCCTCCACCTAAGTCATCAACCCGCCACCTCAAGTTTGGGTTCCCACAAGATGGGTATTGGTTGTCCAAATTAAGGTCCGTACAAATCTCAATTTTTTTAAGTGTTTGATTGTGATTCTAATATTATCCAATTTTACGTAGGATTCTATGACTTAATAAAATAAAGGGTTAATTACAGTTTACTCCCCTGAACTATGCATTGGTATCACTTTGCCCCCCTGAAGTTTCAAAGTTAACACTTACCTCCCCTGAACTTTAATTTTGTAACACTTTACCCCATTGAACTTCAAAAACTCATTATTTAACACACATTCGACATTTTGTTTCCTAATTTTTTTGGGTCGGATTGAGTGTCAATCTGACCCAAATTGCAACATTATCCGACCTCCGTTTCGATCCAAGCTTTCACGTAAATATAGGTTTAGGAGTGTATTAGGGATACAACAAAAAATTAGGAAAAAAACGTCGAATGTGTGTTAAATAACGAGTTTTTGAAGTTCAAGAGAGCAAAATGTTACAAAATTAAAGTTCAGGGGAGGTAACTGTTAACTTTGAAACTTCAGGGGGGCAAAATGATACCAAGACATAGTTTAGGGAGGCAAACTGTAATTAACCCTAAAATAAAATTACAAGACTTTTTGAACTTGATTAGAAGTCTTAACTTCAATCCGTTGATCACAGAGTCTTCAAGTACTATTAAAATAAAACATGTACAAGTATGGTATACCTGTGTGTGTTATGTATGTCAATTGAATCAGTAATAAAGTATTAGAGTTTATCATCATCATCATCAAAATATAAAAAAACAGATTATAAGGTTATTTAGCTAACATTGTCTTCATGCGATTTTTCAGCATTGCTTTGTCGATATTCTTATACATATGTTCACATAATTCTTTCATGACATTGTTATAGGCAGCTGGGGTAAAAACTCCATCTACTTTGTTTTCAATCCTTTGTTCTGTAAGCAACGCATCGATAAGATCACCATCCAAATGCTCATTCGATTTCTCATTCCTTTTTTCAGTAGACCTATTCATATCTATAATAATAAAAGTAGCATGCGTCATTTTCATTTATTAGAAATAGAAAGAAATGGGTACTTCAAGCAATAGTAGACAACCATACATGATAGTTTGACTTATAACAGAGACACAATTCCAAACTTCACAAATTCTTATGAAATTGTGAATACAAATCGACCATGATCCTTCCAAAAAAAACAGAGAACCAATATAGTATTAATAAATGACATACATTTTCAAACTTGGACAACACTTAAAAAACATAACTGAATTTGACTCACTCATAAAAGACAAGAACGCAACGAAATATTGTCCCATCATTCATAAAAAAAAAATCATAAGTCACATGACAAACATGTCCATTCATTTGAAGTGCAGTCCTGCCGCAAGCTGTTGCCATGTGAGCATCATTAGAACATTCTACATCATTTGTTTGATCAAAGTGAGCATCATTAGAACATTCTGCATTACGTTGGAGATCTTCATCTACTTCGTTGATAAGAACTTCATTTGGATTAACGCATATCAAAAAGTATGAAGCATGCGACATGTCAAAACAACGAAGTATGTTGATTATTGAAGATTTCCTGTGCATGCTTTAGTGAAGAATACCCCTTCAAATGGTAGCACACCTCTATATATGGTGTCATATGGCCACCTCTAAGCATGTGTCGACCATATACAAGGTAGTATTTTCTTACACTAGTTATGTAAGAATATTACTATAGAATTTAAAGTAAACACTTACATATGTTTTTGTGTACCCAGAGGGATCATTAATTTATCTTCTTTAATAAGTGCATTTTTTATGATTCGGCTATCTGAAGCTGTGTCCTTCCATCCCAGCAAAACACAAGTGAATTTCAAATTAAAAGAGCATGCAACTAAAACATTTTTCTAAAACTTGAAAATTGGTATGTTTGGAATTGATTCTGAAATTAGATCTGATTATTAAAGTGATTCCTAACAAATTTACCACCTTAACCAAGTTGAGATAGCTCAATTGGATACGTTGGAGTTTCCACAATTAAATGTTACAAGTTCAAATCCAACCAGTTGCAAAAAGTGGTTGAAATTTTATTTCCTCTTCCTACTTCCTACTTCCTTGGGCTTACGTGTGTACATTCTTTCTGTTAAAATAACAATAATAAAAAGTGTAAATTTTAAACAAGCTCAGCATTGTGTGCATAAATACAATATTCTGAAGGGGCATTTCAGCAAAAGTCCCCCCAAAAAAGCCCCGGAAGCCCGGACCCAGCGGCAGTTAAGACGGTAAGTCAAAACACCAACTGAATTTCAAAACCAAAACCGAACCAAACATTCTCTCTCCTCTCCTCTCCAAACACAAAACACACCATTCCCATTCCACCATAACAAAAAAACATGAGCCACCAATGACCCCACCAACCCCCCCGGAAATGGACTTCGGCTCCGACCACGACCCCGATCCGTTCCCCTTCCTAGACACCCGTGTCACCGTCTCCAGCGCGGTCGCGGACCTCCTAATGATGGACATTCTAACCTCCGCGATGGACCATGCGCACGCGTACGTCCGCTCCGAGCCCGGCCACCTCGCCCGCCTCAACGGCTGCTCCCGCTTCTGTGAGCTCGCCCTCGCGCAGCTCGAATGGTGCCTCAGGTTTCTCCACCAGGAGGTTGATTGCTACATTGCCGAGAGTGGGAGGGAGAGGGAGAAGCTCGTTGGGGAGCTCGTGAAGACTAGGGATTGTATGCAGAGAAGGATGGAGGGGATCGAGAGGGCGATCGAGGAGAAGGATGGGGAACTGCTGGAGTTGAGGAGGGAGGTTGAGGTTAGGGATCGGATCGTGGAGGAGTTGAGCGGTTTGTTGGAGGTCGAGAGGAAGCAGAGGAGAGCGGAGAGAGCGGATTTGGGCGGGGAGAAAAAGGGAGAAATTGGGATCGCTGTCGGGTTTGAAGGGACGGAAATAGACGGAATTTGGGTTGGATTTAATGGGGGAATGGAGGATAAGTTTAAGAAAGGGTTTGTTGGGATGGGTACAGAGTGTGTGGACTTTGATGATTCCGGTGGTAAGGAAGAAGAGATAAACGAAATTACGGTTCAAATTGGCACCGAAAGGGATTTGGAATTTAAGTTTGAGAAAACATTGCTCGGTAAGGTTCCAGATTCAGTGGAGTTTGATGTTTCTGTTGAGAATGAGGAAGACGTCGGAACAAGTGTTGGGTTTGAAGATAAGATGCAGGGTGAGTTTGACAAAGCGACTTGTGGTAAGGTTACAAATGGTGGGGAATTCGATGTTTCGGCTGAAAGGGATGGAGAGATTAACAAAATTGGTGTCGAAATTGGTTTTGGAAGTGAAGCAGAGGATAAGTTGGAGAAAAAGTTTCTCGGTAAGGTCAAGGACAAAGAAGCCAAAAATGGGATTAAATTTGAAGGTAAGATGGAGTATATGTTTGAGACAAGGGAAAGAGGGGTTTGTTGTGGTGTAAATGATGAACTGGAGGAGAATGTGTGGAGTAGTGAGCTTGAGAAGGAGGTACTTAGCATTGTTCTCAGTGATTTCCTTAAGAATGCTCATCAGGATTCTGCAATTCTTCGTCTAGATTCGCCGGATTCAGCTGGAGTTTATCGCGTGAATTCCGAATTGGAAGAGAGTTTGTGGTGTAGAAATCTTGAGAAAAAGTTGCATAGCATTGTTCTGGGTGATTTTCTTAAGAATGCCCGTGATGATTTTTCGATTCTTTGTCTAGATTTTCGGGATATGAGTGCTGAACTGGAAGAGAGTTTGTGGTGTAATGAGCTTCAGAAAGAGATACTCAGAACTGTAGTTGGTAGTTATCTTAAGAATGGTCATGCTTTTGCTGCGACTTTGGTGGATTCGACTGGGATCTGTTGTGTGAATGCTGAACTGGAAGAGAAGTTGTGGAGGAAGGAGCTTGAGAAAGAGGTACTCAGAATTGTAGTTGGTAGTTTTCTCAGCAATGCTCACCATGATTTTGTGACACTTCGTTTAGGTTTAGTTGATTTGACTGGAGTTTGTTGTTTAAATGATAATTGGGGTGAGAACGTGTGGACTAGTGAGATTGAGAAAGAGGTTCTCAGAATTGTTTTTGTTAGTTATCTTAAGAACGATCATGCTAATTCTGCGATACTTTGTCCAAACGGGTTGGATTCGACTGAGATTTGTCATGTAATTGATGAATTGGAAGTGAGCTTGTGGAGTAGGGAGCTAGAAAAAGAGGTACTCAGCATAGTTTTTGGTAATTTTCTTAAGAATGCTGATGCTGATGTTTCTGCGAGTTTCGGTCTAGATTTGTGGGATTCAAAGTGGTCCATGTTTGTGAACGACATGACTTGTCTCAGGGATGAACTGGAGGACCTGGCTTCTGAGATTGATAGGCAGATGGCAAATGTTTATGGTGATTTTTGTGATGCAGGTAGCCAAAGAATTTTAAGTTCGCAATCCAACAGTAGTGATGCTTTGGATGCCGGCAAAGCTTCTTCTCAATTTGCAGAAGTAATAAACTTCAGTAATTCGTCTTTATGCATGGTTCGATCATTTAATTTTATTGCCGAACCTATGAGAAGTGATGACCCCGTCGTAGGAAAAATGATTGAAGAGATGACTCCCGGAAAGGGACAAACCTTAGTTGATAACAGAAAACTAACCGGAGAACATGGTTTTGGTCTATGTTTGATAAAGAAAAATATCAGAGGAGTAGTTACAAGATTGGATGCTATTGTTAAAGAAACAAAAGCACAACTTGCTGATGTAGGAGGCTTTCGAAGGTCTGACGAGGTGGTTAGTCTTTTCAACCATGATGAGCAAAAACTAGAACATTCAGATCCGAAAGCTACGAATTTCGAACATATAGTTTCAGATTGTTCTGAGAAATTTGCCCACAATAAGAAGCTTGAATTCTGTGAGCAGGCCATTATTAACACCGGGCTAAAGAACGAGATATGTTGTATTGTTTACAGTGAGACGATTAATGAATGGCGAAACACTGGACGAACTTTCGTAATAGAATGTATGATAAAGGAGGAGATGGATGAATTGATTTTCAGAGAGACGACAAAAGACATCAAGAATAAATTTTGGCTAGAAAAAATGAGGTTGTCGTCCAATTACGCAAACCAAAAGGAGGATTCGTTACCAATTGATTTATTGGAATTGGAGAAAGATTCTCCAGTAAGTGTTGACTCTGTGTTGACTGATTTGCTCGCAAACAATAACATTGCCGATTGGGACAGTATGTACTTTGAACAAAGTACCAATATCCAGAAGTTGATGGAAGAAAATGATGACACTTTTGTTTTAGTTCATAGCAAACTAGAGAAGTCAGTGGAGCAGATAGAAATGAGTAAAGCACAGCTGAAAGAACTCGGAATAAGTCTAGGGATATTGTTTGATGGCAAAAGTGCGACTCGAGATCAACCAACTCCTGCCGCCTACACAATGCAAGAGGAAAATTGTTCGACAAGCTCAACAACGAAGACTGAAGATCGTTGTCCAAACGAACTGGTTCTAATGCCTCTTGAAACATTTCCTCATGCAGTCGCAGATTTTGAGACCTATGTGTGTGCAAGAATACAAAAAAGTACATCAAGGTTTTTTTCTTTCTTCTCTTGTTAAGTTGTTCTATGATTTAGTTCTTGAGATGAATTTAGCTATTGAATGAACTCTTGTTTGTTTTTTCAACTCCTCAATGCGTTTGTTGTTTCTATTTAATCCAAATCAATAATTTCTGTATAGTGTTTCTGAATCTTGACAGAAGAAAAGAGTTATGCTCAACTTTTGGTCATTTAAGAAGTTTTGGTTCAGAAACCATAAGAATTCAAACTGAAATAGGAACGAGGAACAATTATATCTTTGGAAGAACTAAAAGCATGAACCACTTCTACTCCTAAAGGATTATAGTATTTGTTTAAAATTTTAACATGTAGCAACTTTTTCAAGGTCGTGATTATTTTTTCAGGTTGGAAGAATTGAGTAGTAGGTTGAATCCTATATCAGGTCAAGTTGGCACAATCATCAAAGATAAATTGATATATCAGAAGGCCTTTATGAGGAGATGCTATAATCTACAAACAGCTGAGATTGAGGTAAGGTGGATATTTAACTTTGTAAATGCCAAACTTTTCGAAGAAAGAACAATATTATTACTGCATGTTGCCAAATTAATTTCACTTAGGACAACTATCTGAATGAACTCTTTTTCCACTGGCTATGGTCACTCTTAAGTCTTATTTAACATGTATCAAAATAGAAGATTATAATCCACTAATCATCGTATCCATTCTCTCAAATCATCATGTAACTCAAGAGTTGGGTAGGACATGCATAACTATATTTCCTATGTTTCATTAACAGAATTACAGGTTCACGATGAAAAAAATGTTGGAGCATAAGTTCTTATTTTAGTTTTCTGAATTCAGGTGGATTTGCTGGGAGATGAGGTGGATGCACTTCTAGTACTACTTGAGAGGGTATACACTGGATTGAGAAAATATATGCCTGTTTTCCAACACCATTCTGGGGTATGTCTTGCTTTATTAAAAAAAAAATGGGATCAAAGTTGATACTTTTGCTAAAACCTTTTTCTAAAATTATTTTCCTGGAACATGTTTTTGAGACAGTTGATGGAAATCTTAAGCTTGATCCACAAAGAATTGGGCAAGGAATGAATCAACGTGGCACAAGAGGTCAGACCAAAAGGAGACCTGCTTTTGTAGTTCAACAAGTTTATTCCAGAGGGAGAGAAAATCAGTTGATTATTCTGTAAACATAGTTTTTGGGGATTTTTGCAAATATACCTCAGAAATAAAAATCCTGAACTTAGAATCCTAGTGTGCACCTAGAGTCGAGATTTATTTCCAATTATAGCTATATAAATTTATATCTATATACAAGTAATGACCACAACAGAGAAGTACGCTTTTTTGGAGTACTTATATGAGAAAGTTGCACATATTATTATAACCAAGGTTTTAAAAACCGGACCGGACGGTTCGACCGGGTCGAACCGGGAATCGATGGTTCAGCGGCCGGTTCAACTAAAAAACCGAGCCTCTAGTCGAACCATTCTGAACCGGATTGAACCCAGTCCGACCAGGTCGGACCATTTGGTTGGACCGGTTGGTCGGACCGGACATAAAATATTTCAAATTTTCCTAATTTTTAAAATCAGAAAATATGATGATTTTTTTCTTCTATTCTTACAAACAAAAATCCACCACCCACAAACCCTTCTCTCCCTCACCAAATCCCTTCGTAAGTATGATGTCATGGATAATATTGAAGATTGATTTTGATTTTAGATTCTTGAGCCAAATAATGTTTTCTCTAATTCGTATTCAAGCAAATTTGTTCCGTTAAGCAAAGATAGCAAATTTATTGAGTTAAGCAAATTGTGTTTGATATCATGAATTATATTTAACGTTTGGTGTGTATATATTAAATAATTTTACAAAAATCGGTTCAAACCGACCACCGGTCCGACCACCGGTCCGACCACCGGTCCGACCGTTAATATTTATTTGGTCCGGTCCAACTTCGGGTCTCAAAAATCCTGATGTCATGCTCACATCAACGGTCGGACTGTGGTTGGACCGTGACTCGACCACATTGAACAAAAATCGAAACTTTATCGGTTCGATGACCGGTTCAGTTCTGAAAACCTTGATTATAACATTATGATGTACACAAAAGATGAGGGTTAATGTTGGATTGAAAAGTGATTCTGTTGTAAATTTAGTTTCTTCTTGCTCGAAATCATAGAATTCAATTACATGTAATCGGATTACATCCTAATGAATCGTATTCCTTCTAATCAAATTACATGGCTTGGTAATGTTGCAATTGATCACATCAATTTTAATCTAATTAGAAATGTAATTTAATATTTTAATGGCTTCGAAAATATAAATTCTAATGTAATTGGATTAAGACTGAATTTCGAGTATGTGACATGATTTGAGTATTTGAAATGAGTTAATTATAGTCTAATGTAATTGGATTACAACCTCTAATAAGATATTTAATTACCTTGAAAGAGGTGTAATTAGATTATCTCAGCATATAACCTTGAATTCTTTGAACTAAGTAATATAATGTAATGTCGAGGCTATAATTAGATCGCATTTCACCTTTAATTACGGCAGCCAAAGGCGACATTAGAATACACATCAGAACCGCATCACAACCAGATGAAACTGAGCAGGGCATGTAATTTACTGATTAGTGACCAGCAATCAGATATATATTGTGTCAAAAGACTCAAAATTTATCATGCCAATTTCCCTTCTATTAATGTGATTTTTGCTGAGTGGTTGGAAGTGAGGAACTGAAATGCCCAATTCTTGAACTATCTTTCCTGCAGTTGATTCATATATGCGAATTTGACAACCTTAATTTTCCAACTCAAAAGTTTGCGTGAGGTCCAATGTGCAGTAAACAACGGTCGTTGGTGAGATCAAACGGATCTCGATTGAGAACGGAAGTGAGAAAGAGAGAGAGGCGATAGAAGTTTGAGAGAGAAGAAAGAAGATGAACCGATTTTCGTTATTTTAGGTTTAGGATTACATGGGTATATATACTCATTTAGCTGGATCGGATATGCCCGAATCCATTTACAACAACACAACTAATTAACATAATCGGATCATGAGATCCACCTTGTAGGTGGTGGGCCTCAGTTGGGTTGATCCACAATAATGAATCATTGGCTCAACAGTTGATCATGCCTGGATCAATTGGGTTCGAGTTTTGACTCAAGCCTTCAATTTAATCCGACACCATCGCATCTTTGAATTGCACCCAATTCATCCTTGGCCGACTTGTTCCGATTGTCTCCGACTGACTCTGAATATCACTGGTTGGGTCAATTTGGCTTTTACTCCCCTTCAAACTGGGCCGAGGAAATAGGCCGAGTTTGGTCCGAAGCATGCGAAATTGGTCCTTGGGCAGCGAGTTAGTCAGAATATCAGCAAGCTGGTCTTTAAAAGGATGAATTCTGTTGTTACTGAACCGGGGGCCACCTTTTCACGGACGAAGTGATAGTCAATTTCAATATGCTTAGTCTTAGCATGAAAACAAGATTAATGGACAAATGAAGAGCACTAATATTATCACAAAAAAGGTAGGGGGTTTGGAAAGAAAAACTCCCAACTCACGAAGAAGGTAGCTGATCCAGGTGAGCTCTATTGTGGCTAAGGCCATCGATCGATACTCGGCTTCAGTGTTGGAGCGTGCAATTGTAGGTTGTTTCTTAGATTTCCAAGAAATACAATTAGCACAAAAAAATCACACACACAAAATCCACTTGTGGGTAACTGAGTGAGTGCACAACCAGCCCAGTCAGAATCAGAAAAGACAAAGATGTGGTGTGGCGTTGCTATGAATGATATGCATAAATTTAAACTACCATGTATGCAGCAAAAAATACGCTTAACTATACTAAAGTGAAATTGTGTTGGTGCATGCATGTGTTGGCAAATGATGTTAATAGCATGACTAAGATACAGTCTGATTAAGGTTAAATATTGGAGGGATCCAACAATATGACGGAACCGAGAGTGATCTGTATAAGGTTCTGAGTGAGTGAGTTGATGTTTGTCAAGTTTAGGTGCCAAAGGAGTGGAAATATACTTAGAAGTATCCATGTTGAGTTTTCGCAAGATGCTGGCTGCAAAGTGTAGGTCGTAATTGTAGGATTTCATGTTTAATTATACATATATATTTTTCGAATTTTCATGTATAATAAGGATCAATTTTCAATTTTCTAGAATTTATTGCATGCATCGGTTTGTTTTAACAAACTAGTTTCAAAAACTCTATTAAAACAAACATGAAGGAGCTCCGAAATTCATACCTAGAAGTTCTCTAAAACTTCTCGAAGATTCGGAGACGGTTGGGATGCTCCTCGCTGCGCCGGATGCCTCCGAGTATTCACCAAACTCTAAACAAGATCGGAGAGAGGGAAGCTAGTCTCTCAATCTCCGATTGGGTTTAGAATCTAATTACTAACCCCTCTTTAATTCCCTTGAGAAGATGATCTCTTAAGAACTAAAACTAAACTTAAGAATTAAGGGATTTTCGTGGAGAATTATGGAGAGAGAATTTTGCTCAAGAAAATAATGAATGAATTAATTAGGTAATGAGATAAACTTGTATTTATAAGTTCTCTCCAAATTACCTATTCATGTGCAACCCCTTGCCCATGATCTCATGCAAAATTCCATCTAACCATCCATTATTTATTAATAAATAATATTACCCACGAATTAAATCAATTATGGACCAATTCCATGCATGATCTAATTAATTCTTAAATTAATTCTGCATAAAACCGTCTGATCGGTCGACCGTTTGCGATGTCCGGTCGACCGCTCAAACCCGATTTCGGTCGACCGTCCGAAACTCGGTCGACCGTTTTCAACAGTAGAATATTTCATCGCAATGTTCGGTCGACTGACCGATCACATTCGGTCGACCGTTCGAACAGACGAAATTCACCTGTTATCGGTCGAGACGCGTTCTGTCGACCGGACACCACCGGTCGACCGTGCACCGATCGGTCGACCGTTTACTTCCAACCGGTCGACCGTTTGTGCACTATTTTTGCAGACTTGTCAAATTTCGGTTTAACCCCTACAAAATTTGACATTTCGGGATTAGTAGTAAATTCACAACTTATGTAACATATTATCCTATGTAATGATCAATCATTACACCCCATAATATTTACATCTCATATGAATTTAATTTAGATTCTAATTATTTTATTAATCACAACATAATCTTGATTTAGCTCGTTCACCCCATGTGTCATATTTTCTACATGAAACCCGACACATCTTATGAACTCAAAATCCCCATTCCTTGTTTCCCAGTTTTGTGGTGTGACCTATGGGAGGATCTAAACTAAGTTGACAGTGATATTAAGAGCTTAATATCACAAGCTATAAGCGGTATCTAGCTACACATTATACCTCCCAATTAGTTAGATGTCTTAATTCCACTCGAACCAAAACCCGATCCATTTAGTGATGGTGTGCACCACTTGTGTCCGTCCCTTGCCTCATGATATTAAGAATACACACAAAGTAGTATTGTGTCATCTTTGTCTTAGTATTCATTTCTTGATCTCTTTAAGCTAGATATAAATATGTGACTTAACTCAAATCACATTGTGCACATTATAACTTTGTTTTATCAAGGGGCCCACTAATATCATCACTCAATTAAGAGGGGCAATGATAGTCTTTTGACTAACTATCTTCTCCAACAAAAGTTATACTTAACCAACCAATGCCTTTACACTACACTGATCGATAGTTCAAGACACTGATCTAATTAAGTATTCCTTAAGTGATTAGATATAAGTCTCATATCAAAGGACCAAAGACACAGTAAAATATTAATGACACAGAAACACATTTCTATAATATTTTACTTATTAGGTCTATTCAGTATACAAAAGTAATATTTTCCTCTTTTGCATACCCGTGTCGTCACTCACTTGTAGAGCTACAATGATCTATGACCAACACGACAATCTTAACTCGGTAATTAATGTTCCATGTTAATTACCATGATTGCGAATATCTTTTGTTTTATGCAAACCAATATCTTTCAGAGCTCTACGGTTAAGGACCAAGAGCCTCTTCCTTAACACTTCCAAAAGACGAATAACATAAACAAGGACAAAATGATTTCTCATTCAATTCATAATAATTGACATTTAAAAGTAAAACTTTTAGAACACATTCCCTTCAATCTCCCACTTGTTATCAAAGTTTTCTTTCACATACATTCTCAATGCATAAAACATCAATAACTAGGGTAACCTTCCCAAATCACCTATCAAGTCAATCCACATGGACCCTCGGATCCATGGACTCGAAATATATTTCGTCTCTTAGCTTGGTATGAAGGTTTGTTGAATGGATCAGTTGTGCCACTGTTGTGTCCACCTATTTATTTATTTTGTCTTTCATTGGTGGTTGAGTTAGCTGTAGTGATATTACTCCTAACTACACTAGCTCATACCTCCACCTTCGATAATGATGACGCATCATCACTCCAACCTCTTATTGTCTAGAATTCGTATAAGAATTGCATCAAAACAGCCCTCAGCTATTTTCTCCTTTGTCTTCCATAAACAAGAACCTTGTCTTTAGTCCGGTTAAGGTACTTCAGAATATTCTTGACCACAATCCTACGATTAGGACTTGCGTTGGATTGGTGACCACTTGTCACGTTTAGAGCATACGAGATATTGAGTCTTGTGCAAGCCATCATGTACATGGTCCTTCCTTTTGCCGAAGCATTAGGGATACCTTCATGTACCCCAAGTCTTTGTGTGATTGAGCACATTGAGACTTCTTGAGTTGCACACCTATACTCATACTTATTGGCATATTGTCCATATCGGAATTGTTCACCCTGAACATTTCCAAAGACCTTGTCAATGTATGCACGTTGACTGAAGTCAATGAGTCTACGGGATGTATCTCAATGTATCTTGATTCTCAAGATGTGTTGAGCCTCATCCTTTTCTTTTCATTGAATACACTGATTTCAACGAAATTTCTCGTTTGCTAATGCAAAGGTATATGATTGCTCATGAGTAATATGTCATCGACATATAAGATCAGAAGTACTACATGGCTCCCACTAATCTCCTTGTATACACAAGGTACTCCTTTACTTTGAATGAAGTGAATTTTCTTCACTTCTTCGTCAAAGCGTTTGTTCCAACTCCCCGATGCTTGCTTCAATCCATAAATTGATTCTCGAAACTTGCATTTCTTCTCGCTACTATTTGGATCATCAAAACATTGAGGTTGTACCATGTACATATCCTCCTCCAAGTTCCTGTTTAAGGAACGCCATTTTGATATCCATTTTCCATATCCCACAATTGAGAAATGCGGTAATAGTGAGCATAATCCGAATAGATTTTAATATGGCAACTTCTCAAAAATTTCATCAAAGTCAATTTCTTGAATTTGAGTATAACTTTTGCTACAAGCCTTGCTTTGTAGGTTGTCAAGTTACTATCCATGTCTATCTTCCTCCTAAAAGCTCATTTATACCAAATGATATTTTCTCTTGAGGAAGGCTAATCAAGTTTCATACTTGATTATCATACATGGATTCTACTTCGGATTCCATGGCTTTTAACCATAGTTTGGAGTCTTTTCTATTGCTTCTCGGAAGGTCGAGGGATCTTTGGTATCTAGTACCATGATCTCATGAAGTCCCACATACTTATTGGGTTTCTTCCTTTCCCTCATTGACCTTCTTAGTTCTTTTGGTTCTTCTTGTGTCTCTCGAACTTCTTCCACAATTTCTTGAGGAATAGGTTCATGTTCGACTCTCGAACGCACACTAGGTGAGGATGATTGAGATTCTCTCACAATTTCTTGTAAGGATCTCTCGCTCATGCTCCCACTAACCAAATGAATCTCGGTTGGGCCTTCATGATTTTGAATGCAACATTCACATCATGATTTTGTAGAGTATCTTGAGTTTCCTCAAGCTCAACTCTACTCCCACTACTTTTCTCTCTTTTCCAGAAATTCCAGAAAAACCATATCTCTCTCTACAATCTTTCGATTGGAGGTGATATACCAAAAGTAGTATCCTCTTGTCACACGAGGACAACCTATAAAGAAGCACTTAATCCGTTTTTGGTTGAAGTTTGGTCGACATCAATTTCTCGACGTAGACCTCACAACCCCAAATCTTGAGAAAGTTGAGCTTAGGTGTCTTTCAACTCCATAGCTCATAAACCATTTTCTCCACGGATTTGCATGGAACATTATTTAGTGAGTATGTCATTATTTGTAGTGCATAATTCCAAAAGTAAATCGGCAATTTAAATTGACTCATTATTGATCGAACCATGTCGAGCAATATCCTATTCCTACTTTAGGAATGAGTCAAATTAGGTATTCTAAGCACTCACCCCTACGAACCTTTCATAGAGACTCGATTTTCTTGTTGAGTCGGTTCACTACTTCATCCTCGAATTCCTTGAACTTGTCAAAGAATTCACTTTTGCTTCCCATTAGACAAATATAGCCATAATGACTATAGTTGTCTGTGAACAAAATGAAGTACCTTAAACCGTCTCTTGCACTTGTACTTATCGGACCACATACATTAGAATGTATCATATCCAATTAGTTATTCGTTTTCGTTCCTTTCTTCTTGAAAGGTCTCTTGGTCATTTATTTGACCAATCCGATAGTGTTGCAAGATTGTATCATTCACGTGAGTTATCTTAGTTTCTTTTGTTATTGTTTGTTTGAGTTTGTTTATTATTTATTTCAAGCAAATAGAAATCATTCTATATGAATGTATTTGCATAGAAAATTCCATTCTTCGATATAGACAAGCAAGAATTAAAATATTTATTAAAAATTATCCATATCCAAAACTTGATACAGAATAGTTCTTGCTAATCGAAGGTACATAACAAACATTCTACAAAGTATAAATTTAAATCACTAGACTATTGAAGCTCCATAGAATCTTGTACAATCGCAGCGATGGTTGTACTATTTCCAATCTTCAATATCATCTCGTTCTCCACGAGTTCCTTCCTATCCTTTATATAGCTGCACATCAAAATTATGTGAGCACAAGATCTGGTAACCATTACCAAATCAAGGATAGAGGTGATTAAATTTATCTCAATAACAAACATACCTATGACGCTTCTCGGGCGCCTACGTTCAATCATCCCATTTTCAAGGTCTTCCTTGTACTTGGGGCAATTCGGTCGGATGTGTCCCTTTTCACCGCAGTGAAAGCACTCCGTGTTGGGAGTTGGAGATTTGAAAGATTTCCCCCTTTAGGCACTCCCATGAGTACCTCCTACTCCCTTGCTCTTGATTGATGTATCTTTGGTAAATTTGCCTTTACCTTTGTTGATCTTTTTGCTCCTCTCATGGACGGCTAGGACGTGATTGTCCTGACCTTTGCCCATGTCAACTTCAGCCGTTTTGAGAGCGTTGTGAAGCTCCTCAAGACTCACCCCTTTTTCACGCACATGATAGTGCATCACAAAGTCCTTGAAGGACGGGGCTAGAGAGCCAAGAATCAGATCTTCGGCAATGTCCTCGGGCATTGGAGAAGAGACCTTCGACAATTTCTCAAGGTATCCTTGCATCGTGAGAAAATGCATAGATACCGATGTTCCCTCCGCCATATGGCACCTTGTGAGTGCGATGGTGGTCTTATAGCGCTCCTTTCGGGCACTATCCATGAACATCTTGGTTAGAGCCTCCATGGTCTTCTTGGGTTTTGAATCCAAGTATTTCGCTTGAAGCGAGTCACCCATGGATGCTAGTATAAGATCGTGAACTTGGTTCTCTTGGTCTTCCCACTTGGCTATCGCCTCTTTCTCTTTATCGGTTGCCTTCTCATTTAATTTTGGGATTTCACCATCCAAAATATGAGATAGTTTTTCAAACTTCAACACGATATTAAGATTGAGTTGCCATTTCATGAAGTTTGAGCCATCATTTTGCAAAGGGTTCTTTTCGATCACAGATCGCACAATTGGTTGGATATTTGACATTTCTACAAAATAAATTATATAGGTTTTAATGCCAATTTTATGTTTTAATACATACATACATATATATATCGAATATGATGTAAATACTGTAATTAAAATCTTGCCCGTAAATGCAGTAATCCAAGATCCCATCAATTGTAATATAGACTAGCTAAGGGCTATCGAATACATTACAACATCAAGGTAAGAAAACATTTTCTAATCACAACCTTTTTGAATTTTAGCAACATTTAGCATCTTCAAACTTTTGTGACTCTTGTCGTTTTAATTATGAGGGAATGCGACCTATCCTCGTAAGAAAAACTTTTTCCCAAAACCGAGCGAGGGCTTTAGGTAATGTTAAGAAAACTTATTTTCATTTGATACGAGATACGTTTATCTATTGTATTCACAACTAAACATACTTGGGGTTCACTAGGGTGAAACACACCTCATATATTTAATTGTGGCACAACAACAGACAACCTTTATATCTCCCACTATTCTCAAAGATAGAGGGAGCTATCTCCCGCTAAGGGCGAGCAGAGTATCCCTCGATCAATGGCTGCTAGTGGATGAAATAAGAAGGAAAAATTAATCTTAATTTTTGTTGGACAATTTCATTTATCAACATGTGATTTTGAATTTTAGTTTATCATGCATATTAAAATTTATACACATCCTAACATTCACCACATTCATCACATGCATAGCAGAAATTAAAAACAGAAATTAAACATTCACACAATCCACATCGTGTGAGTTTATATGTTCCCTTCGATCCTTGATCCTCGATCCCCGATCCTCGATCCTCGATCGATGCGCTACAGCGGCGACTTCCTCTTGCACCGGAGATGTAGATTTTACAGAAAATAAACATGCTCCTCACATTCGATAAAAACCGACTAGTGCAAGTCCTATGTAAAAATCTCTCATATGCAAATGCAACTATCTAAAAGATGGAAATAGAGAGAATTTTGGCTTTTACATACATAAGCCCATGTATTATAATAATAACATACATTCACAATCGCTGATTTGGAACATATAAACTCACAATTCCTGCAAAAACAACTCGAGCATCCATGCACGCAATATCGCTATAAACTATGCAATCTAGTTTATCAAGCATCTAGAATCTCAAACAATTCTTTGAAAAATGTTTTGAAATCCATTAAAAACATTTTTCATGCATCCATAGTTCAAAATTTAATTATGAACCGCTGTCCATCCAATTTCCAATGGAAAGATGTATCGCAGTTTTTCGGTTTTGTTGATTCTCTTACAAAATAATCGTTTATACTTAAAACGAAATTATTGCAAGTTATACTTATGTCCAAATCATAATTCTAATAATTACATGCCATGTTTTAAACATTCAAAACATTTAAAACGAAATATTATAAAGAATTATTTCAACAAACATTTAAAGACCGAAAAACCGGTAAAACGAATTGTTTAAATCCTAGATGGTAAACTAAATTTGTTTACAGCCATAAATCATGAGAAAATTGAACCCTAAGCTCTGATACCACTGTAGGATTTCATGTTTAATTATACATATATATTTTTCGAATTTTCATGTATAATAAGGATCAATTTTCAATTTTCTAGAATTTATTGCATGCATCGGTTTGTTTTAACAAACTAGTTTCAAAAACTCTATTAAAACAAACATGAAGGAGCTCCGAAATTCATACCTAGAAGTTCTCTAAAACTTCTCGAAGATTCGGAGACGGTTGGGATGCTCCTCGCTGCGCCGGATGCCTCCGAGTATTCACCAAACTCTAAACAAGATCGGAGAGAGGGAAGCTAGTCTCTCAATCTCCGATTGGGTTTAGAATCTAATTACTAACCCCTCTTTAATTCCCTTGAGAAGATGATCTCTTAAGAACTAAAACTAAACTTAAGAATTAAGGGATTTTCGTGGAGAATTATGGAGAGAGAATTTTGCTCAAGAAAATAATGAATGAATTAATTAGGTAATGAGATAAACTTGTATTTATAAGTTCTCTCCAAATTACCTATTCATGTGCAACCCCTTGCCCATGATCTCATGCAAAATTCCATCTAACCATCCATTATTTATTAATAAATAATATTACCCACGAATTAAATCAATTATGGACCAATTCCATGCATGATCTAATTAATTCTTAAATTAATTCTGCATAAAACCGTCTGATCGGTCGACCGTTTGCGATGTCCGGTCGACCGCTCAAACCCGATTTCGGTCGACCGTTTTCAACAGTAGAATATTTCATCGCAATGTTCGGTCGACTGACCGATCACATTCGGTCGACCGTTCGAACAGACGAAATTCACCTGTTATCGGTCGAGACGCGTTCTGTCGACCGGACACCACCGGTCGACCGTGCACCGATCGGTCGACCGTTTACTTCCAACCGGTCGACCGTTTGTGCACTATTTTTGCAGACTTGTCAAATTTCGGTTTAACCCCTACAAAATTTGACATTTCGGGATTAGTAGTAAATTCACAACTTATGTAACATATTATCCTATGTAATGATCAATCATTACACCCCATAATATTTACATCTCATATGAATTTAATTTAGATTCTAATTATTTTATTAATCACAACATAATCTTGATTTAGCTCGTTCACCCCATGTGTCATATTTTCTACATGAAACCCGACACATCTTATGAACTCAAAATCCCCATTCCTTGTTTCCCAGTTTTGTGGTGTGACCTATGGGAGGATCTAAACTAAGTTGACAGTGATATTAAGAGCTTAATATCACAAGCTATAAGCGGTATCTAGCTACACATTATACCTCCCAATTAGTTAGATGTCTTAATTCCACTCGAACCAAAACCCGATCCATTTAGTGATGGTGTGCACCACTTGTGTCCGTCCCTTGCCTCATGATATTAAGAATACACACAAAGTAGTATTGTGTCATCTTTGTCTTAGTATTCATTTCTTGATCTCTTTAAGCTAGTTATAAATATGTGACTTAACTCAAATCACATTGTGCACATTATAACTTTGTTTTATCAAGTGGCCCACTAATATCATCACTCAATTAAGAGGGGCAATGATAGTCTTTTGACTAACTATCTTCTCCAACAAAAGTTATACTTAACCAACCAATGCCTTTACACTACACTGATCGATAGTTCAAGACACTGATCTAATTAAGTATTCCTTAAGTGATTAGATATAAGTCTCATATCAAAGGACCAAAGACACAGTAAAATATTAATGACACAGAAACACATTTCTATAATATTTTACTTATTAGGTCTATTCAGTATACAAAAGTAATATTTTCCTCTTTTGCATACCCGTGTCGTCACTCACTTGTAGAGCTACAATGATCTATGACCAACACGACAATCTTAACTCGGTAATTAATGTTCCATGTTAATTACCATGATTGCGAATATCTTTTGTTTTATGCAAACCAATATCTTTCAGAGCTCTACGGTTAAGGACCAAGAGCCTCTTCCTTAACACTTCCAAAAGACGAATAACATAAACAAGGAACAAAATGATTTCTCATTCAATTCATAATAATTGACATTTAAAAGTAAAACTTTTAGAACACATTCCCTTCAGTAATAGGGCTTAGTTCTAATCACTTTTAAGCTAATTACTTACTTGTTTAAGCAAACGATGAATGCACAGCGGAATTAAAAACAAACAAGCAAGTAAAGGAGAAATAATGCAAACCACAAAGGAGACAAGGATTTTTATAGAGGTTTGTCCTCCCGCCTACTTCCTCTCGTGCAAGCTCCGCTCGTATCACCGAGCTCCACTCACGACTTCACTAACCACTCCCCGTTCCGGGCCGAGAGAGAACACATTTATAACACAAGCACCGCGAACACCCTCGCTTGCTTGACTTTCTTTCTCTCACAATCCGAGAGGGAACACTTCGGGATTTCACCGAAATCCTTGCTTTATTTGACAAAGGAATGAGTGGGACAATACCGTCTAAACTTGAGCACACTTTGAGTAGATTTGGCTATGATCAAATGTGTGGAAGTTACACTTAAAGTATAGGATTGGGGAATTTGGAGCTTGAGACTTTCTCTCTAATGTATAAGACAAATAGTAGTAGGAGAGTTGTGTAAAAATGTGTTTGACAACTCTATTTATAAGTTCCTAAGGTGTTATAGCCGTTGGGGTTAATTGGGTAAGTCTTTGTGTAAGATACACAAAACAGAAACCTGCAGGATGCATTTCGGAGTAAGTTCGGTCGACCGAATCGGGCAGCACAGTCGATCGTTGGGCAATTTAGACCAAGGTTCGGTCGACCGATAAAGTAACGGTCGACCGGATCAGGCTATAACTTAGGTACACTTAAGTTAACGGTCGAACACCGAATAAGGTTCGGTCGACCGAAAACTAACAGACTCTACGGGGTTGGCGAAAATGATCAAGTTCGGTAGACCGAAAACGTCCAGGCAGTTGCACAATTTGGATACAATTTAGTTCGGTCATCCGAACAGGTCCACGGTCGACCGATAGGCAATTATGTATCTTGGGGTATTTGTGAATAATTCGAATACAACTGTTGGTATAATACGACAAGTCTAACAGTCGGAAAATTATGTGGCTTCAGTTGACCAAAAGGTCTGCACAGTCGACCGAATGTGGATAGTTGAAAATACTATAGGATAATTGATCACTCGGTCGACCGAAATGTTTGGTTCGGTCGACCGAATGTGGGCAGACAGTTCATGTTTAGTTGTATTGTTTTCCGGTCTAAGTTTGGGTGATCTATTGAAGTCCAATTTATGTGAAATTTTGTGTGTGACTTCTATATGGAACATAGTGTGTGTTTGAGTTGATTTTAGCTCAAGTATGCTCAATTACACCAAGCTCCTAAGACTCAAAAGAAATGTAAATTACATGTCTTCAGAAGAGCTTGATTACATGTCTTGACCTGAATCATTTCTTCCTTGAGTCTTGATCACTTGTAGAAGTTAACACAAAGTAATATATATGCTATGCAATATGTGTACTATTTTATATTGATTACAATTAAGATTAGGTTGATTAAATCATCAAAACATAGACTAATGCCAAAAAGCCAACACATAGGCCTGTTGTCTCAGAAACAAGCCATTTGTATTCCTTTGAACTTCAATGTCAAGGAAGTGATGTAATGCACCTAGGTTATTCATGTGGACTTCAGTGGCTAAAAGTGAAGTAAGTTGCGAAAGAAGAGAAGGATTAGAACCATTTACAAAAATATCATCAACATAAACCAATAGGAAAGTAGTCCCATGATTTCCATGATGGTAGGAGAGAGAGCTATCAGCAGTGTTGCAGTGAAAATCGATGGATAAAAGAAAAGAACTGAATTTATCAAACCAAACTCCAGGGGATTGTTTTAAACCATAGAGTGCCTTATTCAGTTTACATACATAGGAGGAGTGGGTATTATCAATAAAACCAGGCACTTGAATCATATATAGCTCTTCAGTAATAGTATCATGCAAAATTGCATTTTTTACATCTAGTTGAAGCAATTACCAATTATGCATAGCAGCAACTGTAAGTACAAGTCAAATAGTGGTAGGTTTAATGACAGGAGAAAATGTTTCTAAATAGTCTACACCTTCAATTTGTTTATAACATTTGGCGACTAAATGAGCTTTTAGTCTGTCAAGAGAGCCATCTGATTTTAATTTTATTCTCAATACTCACTTACACCCAATAATGTGCATACCTTTCTTTCGTAGAACTATGTCCCAAGTGTTGTTACCTGTAAGAGCTGTCATTTCCTCCTGCATGACAACAAACCAAGCTGGGTGGGCAAGAGCTTCTTGAACTGTCTGTGGTGGAGAGAGTATTGAAATAACTTGAGAGCATAGAGCATATTTGGGGTTAGGTTTTTGGATCCCATCTTTGCTTCTGGTTCTCATTATATGTAAAGGAGCAACTTTCTCAATCTCAGGAGCAGGACTGATTCCACATATGTTGTGGATCCAAAGTCACCAGAGAGACTAGGAGACAAATCATTATTTCCAGATGTGGTCGGGGAGTCAATCTCCCCTTGACTATCATCATGGGTTTCAGAATTAGTTGGGGAGATAAATTTATCATGAGTGATATTAGTGGTAGTCGGAATACTGTTATGTAAAGGAGCAAGTGCAGTAGTGAGTGTAGTATCATGAGATGGTGGTAATGTGGGTGTAAGAGCAGAGATAGAACCCATTAAATTGGGCAAATCTGCATCTTAAGCACTACATTGATTTGGGGGTGGCGAGAGTGTCATTATCTTCAATAAGCCAATCAGAGAATGTGACAATATAAGTATTAGTAGCAATAGTAGAGTGAACTAAGGAAGAATTTTCAAATGGAAAACAAAATTCATAAAAAATCACATGGCGTGACATATATTTTATGTGTGCAAGGATTGTAACAAATGTATCATTTATGACGAATGTTATATCCAAGAAAAACACAAGGAGCTGATTTTTCTGCAAATTTATTAGGCATGTAATCCCTTAGACAAGGAAAACATCTACAACCAAATACTCTAAGGCCAGAATAATTAGGCAATTTAGAAAATAAAGATAAGTAAAGTATTTTTTTTACTTTATCAAGAAGTCTGTTGATTAAGAAAACAACTTTGACCCAAAAAATCTTTGGAACTTCACAATCAAAAAGGAAAGTCAAGCCAATGTCAGTAATCATTCTATGTCTTCTTTCTGCAACCCCATTTTGTTCAGGGGTATGAGGACAAGAGACTTGAAATAACATGCCAGATTTTAAAAGATGACTTTGAAATTTATTAGATTGAAATTCTCCACCCCTATTACACTGAAAAACTTTAATGTTACAATCAAATTGCCTTTGTATGTATTTTTCAAAACTTAAGAAGCACTCAAAGAAATCAGATTTAAGTTTGAGAGGAAAAAACCATATAAATTTGGTAAAGTCATCCACAAAACATGCATAATATTTGCAATGAGTACTGCTTATTACAGGGGCAGGTCTCCAAAGATCACAATGTATTTTATCAAATGGTTTGTTAGTCTGAGAGGTAGAGTTGTGGAATGGAAGTCTTACTAACTTGCCAAGTTGACACCCACTACAAATAGAGTTTGATGAAGGAGAGGAATTCACATTAATGTAACCATCAACTTGAAGTTGTTGGACAACTTTAGGATTAAGATGTCCTAATCTACAATGCCATATATGAGAGTTAACAATTTTTTGTCTATTTGAGAAAAAACTTTGAAAATCTTACTTGGAAGAGTATATAACTTTTCCCTAAGTTTGCTTGTAGCAACGACTATACGTGTTCATCTATTTTTCACAAAGAATTCAGTATCAGAAAATTCAATGTTACAAGAAAAATCACTAGTGAACTTTCTCACTGATAAAAGATTCTTTTTCATGTTAGGAGCAAGAAGAACGTCGTTAAGTACAAGTCATCCAAACTTATGGTGGATAGTAGCATCTCCAGTGTGAGTGATAAGAATAAGATTACCATCTCCTACCATTAATTTTTCAGATTCATCTACAGGAGTGAGGTTTTGAAGTATACCTGCATTACATGTGACGTGGTCAGTTGCCTTGGAGTCTGGGTACCAATTTTCTTGCTGGTCATTCACGGAGAGAGCAACAAATACTTGTGGCACCTCCTTGGTTTGATAAACATGATTGCATCGATGCCAACATCTTAGAGCATTATGGCCATGCTTTAGGCATATCTGATAGGACACAGTGGAGCGCTTGAACCCAGATTCCTCAGGCTTCTTTTGATCTTGATTTCCTTGGTTGGTAGAAGAGAAAGCAACGGTTGGAAGGGGTGGTTGTCCTTGGGAAGAGGTTTGGAACCCCCTACCTTTGGACGAGAAGCCTCCATCCCTCTTTCTTTTGCCTCTATTCTTCAATTTGTAGGATTTCATGTCCCTATGTATGTGTATATTTTTAAATTTTAATACATGCATACATGATCGATTTTATATTTTCAACAATTTTATGTACACGATTTTGTATTTATTCTAATATTATGTAATAAATATATTAAAATAAATAGATAAGAGGATCATACCCAAATGTTCTCTAAAACCTTTACGAAGATCTAGAGATGTGTTACCCGTCGAATCGTCTGTTGATTTGCCTCCAAGTGTTCACCAAACTCTAAACAAGATTAGAGAGAAATAAGCTAGCCAGTCAATCTCTAATTAAGCTTAGAATCTAGCTAATAACCCATTTTAAAGCTCTACGAGAATTAATCTCCAAAATCTCAAAATAATTAAGAAAATTTGGATGGATTAGTGGGGAGATTAGGGAGAGAGAATTTTGCATTAACCTTGAAACATGTAGGGTGAGATGTCCTATTTATAGTCTCTCAAATCACCCACATCATGAACTATTGTCTAGCCATGATCTCTTGCTTTTCTCTCCTTTATGTTGGCTTTTTGACCTTAATCTATGTTTTGATGATTTAATCAACTTAATCTTAATTGTAGAGTTGTAAACCAAATTGCTTAGTGATTGGAGCAATTAAGCAATTACGGCTCGCCTACACTCACGCAATAGGAATCCAATTGACTTTTTTCTCCTCACTTCGATTTTACCACGTAGTTCATCGGTCAAACTAAGGATTCTCTTCTCAAAGTCATAGAGATAGTCTTCTTTCTAGTATAACTCCTATAAATGCAATGAAAGAACCATCCCTTCCTATTCGTTTGCCCTGTCGTACCGAAAGAAAATGAGACCAAAAAGAGCCCCCTTCTATACCACTTTAGGGGGTGGGGTGAAGGCCGATTTACATACAATCGGGACTAAGTGTTTATGATTGAATCTCAGAGGCTGTTTCCGCACCCCTCGTCGCCTCTGTATCCGAAACAGATACGCTGCGCTGCCCATTGGTTTGGTATCCAAAAAGATGAAAAATGTATGCTCAGGCTCCGAAAGGAGCAAGAGCGCGTACACCAGCTAGCAAGCGCCACTCCATAGCTGTTAATGAGTTGCACGTGTAGGCATTAGCCGATTGATTCCCTTGCTTGTTGCACAACGTCTAGCTCACTCGCTCCGCTCGTCCCTTTTGTTTGCCAGCAACGCGACGGGGAAAAGGGGGGGGGGGGGGGTGCGCCGAGCGTTTTTCAGCAGGCTTTTAGTTGTAGCGCGATGGAGGGCCTTCCCTCCTTCTCTCACTTTGGAAAGATTTTGCAGTCGCAAGCGCCTTATGACATGGTCGAGGGAGTACAAAACATCGGTGTAAATGGGCAAGTGTTCGGATCTATTATGACATAATGGTTAGACGCTTAACGGGAATTCCGTCCTCTTCTTCATCTCATTTGTCTCGCTGATGATCCTTGATCCCCTCTTCTCTTCCCCATCCGACGGGAGTTCAACAATGGGTTGGGTCAAAATCATTTAACTGCCATAACCGAACCAACGGGTAGGGTTACAGGTTGTAAAAATCATAATCGTTTAATAAATGAGCGGATATGGGTTGTGAAAATCATAACCGTTTAATAAATGGACGAATAATGTTACATGTTTTAACCCGTCCGTTTAACCGTTTAACCGCGAAACATAATGAATATATAATATTTTATTATGCATGTAATTATTTGTATTATTATTGTTATTATGTGAGGATGTTTGATATTATTTTATATGAATTTGTGGATGTTTATATTATGGATTTTTGAGATTTTGATTATAATTTATGGATGTTTGATGTTTTTAACAAGTTTGACAAATTTTTATCCATTTAACCATTTATCAAATTATTATATCGATTTTAGTATCCATTAAGTTTTAACCATTTATTATGACATAGCGGTTAGGCGCTTAACGGGAATTCCGTCTTCTTCTTCATCTCGTTTGTCTCGCTGATGATCCTTGATCCCCTCTTCTCTTCCCCCTCCGATGGGAGTTCAACAATGGGTTGGGTCAAAATCGTTTAACCGCCATAACCGAACCAACGGGTAGGGTCACGGGTTGTAAAAATCATAACCGTTTAATAAATGGGCGAATAATGTTACATGTTTTAACCCGTCCATTTAACTATTTAACCGCGAAACATAATGAATATATAATATTTTATTATGCATGTAATTATTTGTATTATTATTGTTATTATGTGTGGATGTTTGATATTATTTTATATGAATTCGTGGATGTTTATATTATGGATTTTGAGATTTTGATTATAAATCTATGGATGTTTGATGTTTTTAACAAGTTTGACAAATTTTTATCCATTTAACCATTTATCAAATTTATATCGATTTTAGTATCCATTAAGTTTTAACCATTTAACCGTCCAAAACCGTTTAATTAAATTAAACAGGTAGGTCATGAGTAGAGATAAAAATAAACGAGTTTCTAACCGAATCGCAAACCGTTTAATTAGGTGAGTAGGGTCATGGGTAAGCCCTATAACCGCCCATTTACAGACCTACTTAATTGTAATCAATGTAGAGTAGCACACATATTTCATAACATATATATTGTATTGTGATAACCTCTACAGGTAATCAAGACTCAAGGACGAAAGGAAATCAAGTCAAGACATGTAATAAAGCTCTTTTGAAGACATGTAATCTTGATTTATTTTGATTCTTAGGAACAATGTGTACTTGAGCATACTTGAGTTATAATCAACTTAAACACACACTACGTTCCCTATAGAAGTCACATACAAAATTTCACAATATTTGGACTTAAATATGTCACTTAAACTAGGATGGGAAAACACTTAAACCAAACTTGAACTGCCAGGACCAAATCAGTCGACCGGAACGAGTCCTCGTTCGACCGATTGGGTATGTCTATTATGTTACAGATTCTAGTGTTAAACCGGTCGACCGTTTTGACCAATTTTTTCGACCGTCTACACGTGTCCCATGACCGTTAGACTTGTCGTTTTCTCCAACGGTCGAATTTCCCAAAACCCCAATTTTACCAAACTTTCGGTCGACCAAAACTTACTCAGCGGTCTACCGATCAAACAATCTTTGGTCTCCCTGAACACTTTGGAAGTTTCCGGTCGAACGTTTCCTAGACCTTGGTCGACCGAAACTCAATTTGTTGTTGAACCGAGAAGTGTCTGGACGTTTCTGGTCGAACCTACCATTTGCCTAGTTCGACCGATCCATTTTTACCAGAACAAAACCCCTAGAACGGTCGACCGATCACCATATTTAGTTCGACTGTTCACTTAAGTGAACTTAAGTTATAACCAAATTTGACCAAACGATCTACCGGTATGCCCGATTTGGTCGACCGATTTTGTTCTGAAATGTGATATGCACTTCAGTGCTTTATGTTTCTTACACAATCACTTACCTATTTTCGCAACGGTTATAAATCATTTAGAGATTATAAATATGTGTTGCCTTGACACAATTACACAACTCTCCCATTACTATTTGTTCTATACACTAGATAGAAACTCCCAAGCTTTGAAATCTTCAAACCTACACTCACAAGCTTATACTTTCACACTTTAGATCATTTCCATATCCTAATCAAAATGTGCTCAAGTTTAGAGAGTGTGTCCCACTCATTTATTTGTCAAAGAAACAAGAATTTTGGTGAAAGCCCGAAGTGTTCTCTCTCGGGCTATGAGAGGAAGAAATCAAGCTAGCGAGGGTTGTTCGCGGAGCATGTGTTGTAAAAGCTTAATCTTGGCCTGGAAGGAGGCTGATAGTGAAGACGTGAGCGGAGCTCGAGGGAGATCGAGCAAAGCTTGCAAGAGAGGAAGTAGACGGGACGCCGAACCTCTATAAAATCTTTCAGGTCATCTTGTGGTTTGCTCAATTTTCTTGCCTCTACTTGTTTTGCATTGTTTAATTCCACTGCACATCTACTACTTAAACAAGTAGGTAACTAACTTAAAAGTGATTAGAACTAAGTCATACATCGATCCTACACTCTAAACCAGTCAGAATTTGCTACATAATCATCCTAAACATGTTTGACCACATCTCAAATTAGACCTGGCAATCGTGTCGTGTCGTATACATTCGTGTCGTGTTTTTTCGTGTATATTAGTCACTAAGATCATACACGAACACGACACGAATCAAATTCGTGTATCAATCCTTGATACACAAACACAACCCAGAACACGACACGAAATCCTTAAACCCAAAAATAAATTTTTCGTGTCGAAGTTTTGTGTATCGTATCAAATTGCCAGGCATAGCTGGATAATCCAGCCCATGATCTACATAATTCTCTTAATAATTCTGGCAGAAATCGTGCTGAACGGTTGACTGAATAGTTAAGTATTTATGAGTTTGGTCGGACCGTGTGCTAGACGGTCGACCGAATCTTTATAAGTAAAAGTTCCTGGAATATTTTGGTCGAACCACGTCTTGCTCCGGTCGACCGTTAATTTACCAAAAATTCTCCTGGTATATTTCGTTCGACCATGTCACTATACCGATTGACTGTTGTATCACCAAGACAACTCCTAGAGATTTTCGGTCGACCGCGTACTACAACCGGTCGACCGATCCTATTATCTGCACACATCCAGATAATTTCGGTCGACCCATGCACTCCGATCTTTGTTTGGTCGACCGTCCCTCAGGATCCGGTCGACCGAACTCAAAACGGTCTACCGTTTTGACACTGATTTTGTCTTTTTCAAATTTTGGATTTATTTCCAACGAAATTTGATCTTTTGGGATTTTAGCAAATTCATATCTCATGTAACATATTATCCTATGTAATATTAAACTATTACACCCCATAATATATATATTTTATATGAATTTATTCATGATTTTAATTATGTCAATTTTTCATGACATATTGATTTTATTGATTCACCACATGTGTCTCATTTCACATGAAACCCGACACATCATATGAACTAAAAATCAAACTTATTGTTTCTCAGTTTTGCTGTGTAATCTATAGGAAGATCTAAACTAGATTGACAATAATATTAAACACTTAATACCATAAACTACAAGCGGTATCTAGCTATACATTACAGCTACTCAATTAGCATAGATGTCTTGATCTACTCGAACTAAACACGATCCATTTAATGATGTAAGTGCACCACTTGTGTCCATCTCCTGCCTCATGATATTAAGAGTATATACAAAGTAGTTTCGGTCGACCGATTGAGCATACAAGAAATTTTATGTGTAAAATTGACCTCATTTCGGTCGATCCAAATACTGTTGGCTTTTTGGCCTTAATCTATGTTTTGATGATTTAATTAACCTAATCTTAATTATGATGATGTAGAGTAGCACACATATTGCATTGCATGTATATTGTATTGTGCTAACCTCTACAGGTGATCAAGACTCAAGAAAGAAGGAAATGAAGTCAAGACATGTAATTAAAGCTAAATCGAAGACATGTAATGTTGATTTATTTTGAGTCTTAGGATCATGTGTAAATTGAGCATACAAGAGTTAAAAACCAATCACATACACAATAGGTTCCCTATAGAAGTCACACACGAAATTTCACATTATTTGGACTTCAATAGATCACCCAAACTTAGACCGGAAAAACACAAAACCTGAACCCTAACTGTCTGCCCACATTCGGTCGACCGCAACATGCCGTTCGGTCGACCGGATGATCAAGTAATCCAATCTGTGTTTTCCTGCCTAGTTTCGGTCGACCGCACCATATCTTTCGGTCGACCGTTTGAACTTACTGTTCCGACCGTTATTCTTGTCGTATATGCCCAACGGTCGTATTCGTATTAAAACTATATACACCTCCATATACTTAACCAAACGGTCGAACCATGTGCCAAGTTCGGTCGACCGTTTAACCTTGTCAAAATCCCCTGCTATCGGTCAACACAATTTCGGTCGACCGATCCAATTTTCCCTCTACCGAAACGCTTGTTCGGTCGACCGGTAATCTTGTTTGGTCGACCGTTTTCTTAATTGACTTAAGTGTTCAGTCGACCGATTCATATTTCGGTCGACCGTATCCCTATCGAACCCAAGAGTTCGGTCGACCGTTGCACCTTTTCGGTCGACCGTTTCTGGACAGATTTGCAGCCCGATTTTCTGCTTTGTGTTCTTTGCACAATATCCAACCAAATCTTGTCCCAACGGATCTATTCTCTCTAATGCTTATAAATAGAGTTGTAAAACACATTTTAACACAACTCTCCCACTACAAACTTGCCCCAAACATTAGAGAGAAATCAAAACACTCAAAGCTTCAAACCTCACACACTTAGTGATCAATTCCTTCATCCTACTCAAGTGTGCTCAAAGTTTAGAGAGTGTTGTTCCACTCAAGGTTACAATTGTTGTCAAAGAAAGTAAAGGCTCCGGTGAAAGCCCGAAGCATCCTTCTCGGATTGTGAGAAGAAGATTCCAAGCTTGGCGAGGGTTGTTCGCGAGTTTGACGGTTGTAAGGCGTTGTCTCCCGGCCCGGAACGGGGAGCGGATAGTGAAGTCGTAGGCGGAGCTCGGTGATCCGAGCGGAGCTTGCAAGAGAGGATTAGGACCCGGGTGGGGTGCCGAACCTCTATAAAAATCGACCCGACTTCTTGTGGTTTGCATATTTCCTACACTTGCTTGTTTTGTTTTAAATTTCCGCTGCGCATATCGATTGCTTAAACAAGTAGGTGATTACATTAAAAAGTGATTAGTGGACCCATAACCCACACGATCCTTCATTTGGTATCAGAGCCTTGTTAGCTAAATTCTATACTTAATCGTATTTTTAGCATGGCTAGCACATCTAATCATGTAGAAGGATTATGCACCACTAGACCTCCTTTGCTTAATGGGTCAAATTATGATTATTGGAAGAATAGGATGAAGATTTTCCTAATTTCTAATGACCTTAAGTATTGGATGTTTCTACAAAATCCATACACACCACCAAATGAAGATGAATTAGATTCACTCACTAGGCCCAAAATGAAAGAAATTGAGATGAACTCAAAAATCATGAACATTCTATATTGTGGGCTAAATGAGGGTGAATATAATAGGATTAGAGGGTGTGTTAGTGCACATGAGATATGGCATAGACTTCAAATGCACCATGAGGGGGATAGTAAAACTAAGGAAACACGCATTAGTCTCCTCATGCATAAATATGAGATTTTTTCTATGCAAATCGGTGAAAACATAAGCGAAATGAACACTCGCTTCACCGATATCACTAACTCTCTTTTGGTTCTTGGAAGAAAAATCAATGAAGGAGAGATGACAAGGAAGTTCCTCCGGTCACTTAGCATCGATTGGGAAGATAAGGTCGTCGCAATTGAAGAGGCGCATGATCTCTCTAAATTAAAGATGGAGGAGCTCATTGGAAACTTGATGGCTTATGAACTTCAAATCAACCATCGGAAGGAGAAGGAAGCCACCAAGAACAAATTCACCTTGGGATTACATGCAAATATTGACCAACCAAGGAGGAGTGTAGAAGATGAGGACATTGAAGTCCTAGCAAAAGACTTCTTCAAATACCTCAAGAAGGACAAAGAAGAAAAGAATGAAAGAAGAGGTAGAAGAAGTGAGAAAAGAGAAAAAGAAAAAGAGAGGGAGGAGAGTGGAAATGAGAGAAGAGAAGGGGAGAAGAAAAAGGAGAGAAGAGAGAGGAGAAAAGAAAAGGAGAAGAGCAAGAGAAAAGAAAGGAAGGAGGAAGCACACAAGGCTACATGGGATAATTCTTCATCACCATCTTCATCGTCGTCTTCCTTGCAAAGTAGAAGAGAAGTGGCTCACTCATGCTTCATGGCTATTGAAGATCAAAGTGAGGTAGATTCTAACTCTTGTTCTAGTAATTCATGCTCAACTAAGTCATATTATAGTAATAGCTCACATTCTAGTGTTAATGAAGAAACTTATACACATGATGAGCTTCAAAATGCATTTCATGACTTAGTTAAACAATATGAGATCATTTGTGATAAAAACAAAAATGCTAGAAAGTTAATCAAAGATCTCCAAAGCCAAATTGAAACATGCATGAATGAGAAGAATGAGGTGATTGCTAAATTTGAAAAGAATGCATCAAATCTTGAAAAATTAAGAGCAACACCAATAGATTGTGATCAACTAAATCTTCAAGCCTCTAACTTGCAATTAAGAAAAGATTTAGAAAGATTCACTAATGGAACTCATATGCTTAACATGCTATTAGGTAGTCAAAGGCAATCTTTGCAAAAACATGGTTTAGGTTACAATTTTAAATTGAAAAACCATGTATCTCACACTACTCTAAATGGTAAGCATATGTTCATTAACCATAGTTCCTCAAGTGTGTGGGCACCCAAAACCAAAATGGTTTGGATCCCAAAAGCTAATGTTCAAGGACCCAAAGTTGTTTGGGTACCCAAATCTACTATTGTAGGAGCTTGAGGAGGAGATTGGTGGTGACCGGGTGAGCTCAAGAGTCAAATTCAAATCCGGTTGCATCACCAAATGAGATTGGAGCTAAATTCGAATTCAACATTGGTATAAATTCTTATCTATTCAATTCATGTTAAATTAGCTCTAATCTAGCTTCATATGCTTAATTGACATATCATATAGTTTAATTCATTGCAAATCATAAACTTCAATTCATTGAAAATCATTTATCCCTATTCATTGCAAATCATTTATCACATCCATTGATTCTAAATGTCATATTTTAAATGGATGTTAGAATAAGGCTTAAGTTGAAACTTAAATGAACTTAACTTGAATCATACTCATTGTTTCCATTTAGCCTTATTGATAGGGGGAGCTTAAATGTTATATCTTTTATTAGAGTAATGAAGTGCAAAATTTAGGGGGAGCAACTTCATTACAAGACATCCAAATTCTATGCTTAAAGTCTTAAATAATTATTATTTTTGATGGATGTCAAAGGGGGAGAGATAATTAAGGGGGTAACTTGGAATTTGGCATAAAATTAAACAAAAACTATGCATATCCATAGGGGGAGCATTAATATGCATAGTTTACATATACAAATTCCATGTATTTAAATAGAATTAAGATATAGGTTGCCATCATCAAAAAGGGGGAGATTGTTGGCTTTTTGGCCTTAATCTATGTTTTGATGATTTAATTAACCTAATCTTAATTATGATGATGTAGAGTAGCACACATATTGCATTGCATGTATATTGTATTGTGCTAACCTCTACAGGTGATCAAGACTCAAGAAAGAAGGAAATGAAGTCAAGACATGTAATTAAAGCTAAATCGAAGACATGTAATGTTGATTTATTTTGAGTCTTAGGATCATGTGTAAATTGAGCATACAAGAGTTAAAAACCAATCACATACACAATAGGTTCCCTATAGAAGTCACACACGAAATTTCACATTATTTGGACTTCAATAGATCACCCAAACTTAGACCGGAAAAACACAAAACCTGAACCCTAACTGTCTGCCCACATTCGGTCGACCGCAACATGCCGTTCGGTCGACCGGATGATCAAGTAATCCAATCTGTGTTTTCCTGCCTAGTTTCGGTCGACCGCACCATATCTTTCGGTCGACCGTTTGAACTTACTGTTCCGACCGTTATTCTTGTCGTATATGCCCAACGGTCGTATTCGTATTAAAACTATATACACCTCCATATACTTAACCAAACGGTCGAACCATGTGCCAAGTTCGGTCGACCGTTTAACCTTGTCAAAATCCCCTGCTATCGGTCAACACAATTTCGGTCGACCGATCCAATTTTCCCTCTACCGAAACGCTTGTTCGGTCGACCGGTAATCTTGTTTGGTCGACCGTTTTCTTAATTGACTTAAGTGTTCAGTCGACCGATTCATATTTCGGTCGACCGTATCCCTATCGAACCCAAGAGTTCGGTCGACCGTTGCACCTTTTCGGTCGACCGTTTCTGGACAGATTTGCAGCCCGATTTTCTGCTTTGTGTTCTTTGCACAATATCCAACCAAATCTTGTCCCAACGGATCTATTCTCTCTAATGCTTATAAATAGAGTTGTAAAACACATTTTAACACAACTCTCCCACTACAAACTTGCCCCAAACATTAGAGAGAAATCAAAACACTCAAAGCTTCAAACCTCACACACTTAGTGATCAATTCCTTCATCCTACTCAAGTGTGCTCAAAGTTTAGAGAGTGTTGTTCCACTCAAGGTTACAATTGTTGTCAAAGAAAGTAAAGGCTCCGGTGAAAGCCCGAAGCATCCTTCTCGGATTGTGAGAAGAAGATTCCAAGCTCGGCGAGGGTTGTTCGCGAGTTTGACGGTTGTAAGGCGTTGTCTCCCGGCCCGGAACGGGGAGCGGATAGTGAAGTCGTAGGCGGATCTCGGTGATCCGAGCGGAGCTTGCAAGAGAGGATTAGGACCCGGGTGGGGTGCCGAACCTCTATAAAAATCGACCCGACTTCTTGTGGTTTGCATATTTCCTACACTTGCTTGTTTTGTTTTAAATTTCCGCTGCGCATATCGATTGCTTAAACAAGTAGGTGATTACATTAAAAAGTGATTAGTGGACCCATAACCCTGATGTTTGGCAAATAATCTGGCTCGTGGAGTTTGTGGGAGAATGACAAATTGGATGAATGATGCCCATTGCAGATATATACCATCCGTAAGATAGTACCCTATATTGTACGAATGATATATACCATCCACAACAAAACTCTTCCCCCCTTTTGTTGCCACTTGATTTCTGAAAAACCCAGAGGCTACTCACCTTCCTGAGAATCGACCCGTACTTGCCATCGCTTCAACGCGGCCGTGCACTTGCGGTATCTAAAACGATTAAACAAGTTTTTGGCGGTCTACAATGTTCGGATCGCTCTGGATTTTCTTGTGGGCTTTTCTGGAAGACTTTGTTTGTCTTTGATGCATCTACTTTACTTGTTGGAGCTCCAACCCGAATAGAATTGCCAAAATACTCCACATGATGGTGTGAAGTATTCTTGTTTGTTCATCGGTCCTTCGATCTTACGTTCAGGTCCTTCGATCTTGCATCTTAGTCCTTGAGTCTATCAACTCAGTCTTTTTTCATGCTTTTAGGTCTTTTTATGCCTATTCTCTTCAAACCTATTTATTTCTGAAATTTAAACATAAAACTCGCCACGTAGCATTGTTTACGTGAAAGATAATGGATATAAGATACAAATATAAACATGAAATGATGTCAATCAAATACCCCCACACCTAACTTTTGCTAGTCCCGAGCAAACCAAAGAAAGAGAAAAGCATACGAAAAATAAGAAATCTTAACTCACTTTCGTAGGAGTTACAGTTGCACTTAGCACGTGCAACAAGCCGTTAAACCTCCTTGTCGCCATGGAAGAGGAATCTTGTCTCCTGAGGGTTTTCAACAGATATACCCACAAAATCCGAACAAAGATGCATTATTCAACCTAGCTACACGACTCGATAACTCATTTTGTCGATCATGGGACGCGGTAATACTACGGGCCGACTTTATGTATGTAATCAGTCCACACACCTAGCCTAATGAATCATTCATGAAAGTTAATTAAGGACTTAAGTGCAAGACATGGACAACCTCAACATCCTCAAGTGATATAAAGTGTAAGGTCCATTAATGTTCTTATTTGACTTTTTTTTCTTCTCTTTTTTTTTCTTTTTCTTTGGAGCATTATATTGGTTGATGTTTGATTCTCCTAGTGTCAGGTTTCGTGCATCATTACCTATGAGGACTTACACTATCACGTACACCTTCCCCCAAATCTCCACATAAGGTGATCCCTACTATCAGTGTAACGGGAGTTCGGTCGGTGCATCCTAAGTCAGATGACTCGAGAGCACCAGGCACAAAGTCCCCTCAGACCTACTTTCCCGGGTGATAGGTCACTTATTTCTTATCTACACATGAACCAAAATCCCTACACTTAATGTCTCACAACAAGATTTAAAGGGTCATTGACCACAACAAACTTCCTTAAATTAACATACACGAATTCTGGACACACTAGGTTCAGGGTGGACTTCTTTAAATGTTTGAGTACTGAAACCCTATGATTACTCACCCCCCGAGGGAAAACCGGGGTGCATCCTAATGACTCGTCAAGACCTAAAACCAGTAAATTAGATATCCTAATGCATCAAGTTCAAGACAATCTTGGGAGCTTTCTTTTTACTTTGCCTCTCAACGGTTTTGCACATGCTAAACACACAAAACCCACAAAACATTTTCTTTCGCAAGCACATGAAGATTTTTGAAAGAAATGTGAAAATTTTAAAGCACTAGGCAAGCAAAATAAGACAAGTCACCCAAGGATCATGGCAAACAAATATATCGATATTAAATGCAGATCACTAACATGACCCTATCAATGCACATAAAAGAAAACAAAATCAAAGGAAAAGACTCAACTATGTACACACGTAAAACACCCCCCACACCTACTTCATGCATTGTCCTCAATGAATGTGAGCATGATACTACATGGATTTATGCATGAAAAAGGGAAGATCTCACCAACATGAAGCGCAACAGGAAGTTCATGGTTATAGTGATGGACACAAACCCGAATTCCCTCAAAACCTGTGAGATACTGAAGAAGGGAGATAAATACGTGAAAGAAATGGGGCCCAAGTACACAAGGGTTGGGGCCCACAACAATCAATGCTCGCTCATGTAGTCTTTTATTACTCGCTTTTTTGTTTTGTTTTGTTTTGTTTTTTGATTTTGTACAAGATATATTCATCAACAAAGATATTCTCATAATCATTTGGTCAAGGAACATCAAATGAGAACATTGAGTTATGAGGACCAGAGACTTGCCGAGATGGGCAAACTTCACTGGTACTCCGAGGTGTCATGAGGGGTGAAAGGTCAAAGCTGAAAGGCTCGAACCCCTCATGATATTGGTTGGGTGTAGGCAACATGAAAGAGTGAAGTTGTGTTGCCTCACTAGGGTTTAGTTGCTCATCGAACAAAACCCTCCAACCAATAGGTGGGTGCATCGGAATGAGTTCCTCAAGCTCATTCGATGGATGCAGCAGACTTGCATCACTAAGAATGGGGCTTCTCCCCGGCAACGGCGCCAAAAACGTGTTTAGTCGTTTTAATTACCGCATGTGCACGGCCGCGTTGAAGCAGTGGCAAGTACGGGTCGATCCTCAGGGAGGTGAGTAGCCTCTGATTTTTTCAGAAATCAAGTGGCAACAAAAGGGGGAAGAGTTTTGTTTATGTTAATCTACGCTACACTAAACTACTAAGAAAAATGCAAAGTAAAGCAACTAACGATTACTTCGAATCAAAACTAAAAGAATGTAAAACTAAGTTGGAATCAAGAAGAGAAAGACCCCTTAGGGGTGGAGTGTGTGGACACATGTAAAAAGATGGTGAAGAAAACATTCTATAGGCACAAATTTAGGTAGTGTTTTCATGCATATGAAGTGTTTAAAGGTTATGGCAAAACCTATCAATCCATTCACTAACCTAGTTGATTAACATTCATATACACAAGCTGGTTATTTCAGAACCTAAACAAGCATGGGAGGTGTCTAAGATGTGTGGCAAAACCCATCAAGTGTAGTATTCTACTCTAACAAGCAAGCATACATTCACATTTATCAACACAATCAAAATATAAAGCATTCATATCCATTCTTTAATGCATGTATGAACATCATCTCCACCCCCAAAGGGGGATAGATCTACTTACTACACATTATTCTAATAATTAAACTAAAGAAGAAAGAAAACATTCTAACTACTTTAGCCTACAATCAAAGAAATAAAACTAAGCTAAGCATGCATAAAGAAACAACATAAGAACAAACCAATGGAAAAATTATTTCATTAAATGACTTACATTGAAGGTAGCATTCTTCTCCACCTTGAGATTTTGTTCCAAGGCTTACTCCAAGTAGAGAGAATGCCACCAAGCAATGGGTAATTACAATAGAAGGTGAAGAGTTCTATTTATAGCCATAGAAAAAGGTAATCCGGGACAATCCCCGGTATGAGACTAAACAAATACCAGAAATAGACTAAATACACACTAATACACGCTCCACATAAATTTTAGTGGATCCGGACCAAAAGTGACCGCTAATTAGCGGTCTTGGACCGCCAATTGGTGGTCTATAGTGTTCAGATCGCTCTGGATTTTCTTGTGGGCTTTTTTTGGAAGACTTTGTTTGTGTTTGATGCATCTACTTTGCTTGTTGGAGCTTCGACCCGAATAGAATTGCCAAAATACTCCACATGATGGTGTGAAGTATTCTTGTTTGTTCATTGGTCCTTCGATCTTACGTTCAGGTCCTTCGATCTTGCATCTTAGTCCTTGAGTCTCTCAACTCAGTCTTTTTTCATGCTTTTAGGTCCTTCTATGCCTCTTCTCTTTGAACCTATTTATTTCTGAAATTTAAACATAAAACTCGTCACGTAGCATTGTTTAGGTGAAAGATAATGGATATAAGATACAAATATAAGCATGAAATGATGTCAATCAGTTCACCTCAAAATTCACAAGGGGTGCATGTGCTTCTATAATGTCGATAAAAACAGGAGATCGATGGAGAACATTGAGATCATTACACGACCCTGGGATGCCAAAAAAACAATGTCACATTCACAGATCGTAGGAGGCAACGACTTCAAGGACAAGTGTTGTCTTTCCACTCCGCCCTTGATATTGTGCTTTCCAATCAACTGGGCAATTCTTCCACTCATGATGCATGCAGTCGATGCTCTCCACCATACCTGGAAAACCACGTTGCTCACCAACGTCGAGTAGCCTAGTTAGGTCTATCAGTGTAGGTCTTCTTAGATATTCCGCTCCAATGTTGTTGATGACACCCTTTGTGAACTTATGGAGGGAGTTTCTTGTCGTTCCTTCTCCTAGACGTAGGTACTTGTCTACCGTATCGGCTGACACGCTGATGCATTGCATACATTGCATCATATGTCTTTCATTTAGATTAATTTTATATCAATAAATGCTACTAAGGTATGTGTTTAGTCTTATTTACATAATATAGGGACCTGAATGCAAATTACCCATATCCCGAGCATAAATGCATGCAAGAGACTCATTTCTATCATAAAGACCAATTCAAGATTATTGGGATTCAAATGGAAGTCCATCCAAGCATAAAAGCATTCAAAGACCTAATTACAAAAAGGCCAAAGACTTAAGCACAAAAGTAGCCAGGGACTTAATTGCAAAACGCCGAGGACCCGACTGCAAATTAAAGTACCAAAATATTATTTTGGAGAAGTTCTAAAGAAAAATCAATTTGGATCTCCAAATATATGAAGAAATAAAGTCGGAGCTCAAAAGAAAGAAAGAATCAATCCAGACGCGCAAAGGACAACTAAATCAAACCATAAACACACAGGAAAAATCCGGATTAAATCTAAGTCAAAAGTGCGGCGATTCCGCCGCACCATACATGTAAAATGCGGCGATTCCGTCGCACCCCTTGCGATCCGTGGCTCCGGATTTTTTCCAGTCGTGTCTTGACACATGTACTTTCCTATTTTTTACTTAGGTCCCTTGTATCGGCTATAAATAGCCCCGAAACGTTGTTGTAGGGATGTTCTTATTTTTTTCCATAATCTAGTAATAAAATTCTGTTCCTTTAATTCTTGTTTTTAGTTTTCTTTTGTAGTTTCTATAGGACCCCTTCTCCTTCCCTCCATCCATGAGTTTCTAACTCTCTCCAAAGGGTGGGGGTGACGGATTTAGGGTGATGAGAAGAAGAATAAAGTTATTATTTTAATTTCGTGTTAGTATATTTTGATTACTTGAGTTTATGTTGAGTCATTTATCATGTAATGCTTTATAACTAATATGATTTATTATAAGTTTCAGAATTCTCTAATCTAAACCCGATATCTAAACCTCCACCCACTGGACTCCCATCAATCTTTACTTTATTTTTAATTTGTTTTTGTTGTTCTTGCCTTAGAAATTAATTAAAAACTAAAAATCTCAAACCAAACTTATTTCTCTCTCTTTCTTTCCTTAATCGAAAATCACACAAATAACAATATCTCTCCCTCCTTGTGTTCGACCCGTACTTGCCGCGTCTTCATTGATGCCATGCACTTGCGGTATAAATTTAATTCTCATCACACACCGTATGCCAACTTTTGCATAGTCGTAGTGTATTTTCGTAAGGACGATATCCCGAACTTACCTACTGCATCTGGTCGGCGTTAGAAGAAGGAATCAAACGACTCAACAACATTTACTATCCGAAGAAACACATGTTTTCACATTCTAAATCTTCTTCTGAAAACTTGGTCAGAGTGAAGGGAATGTGTTCTAAAAGTTTACTTTTATATGTCAATTATTATAAATTAGATGTGCAAATATTTTATTCCTTGATTGATATATTCGTCTTTTAGAAGTGCTAAGGAAGAGACTCTTGGTCATTAACTGTAAAGCTCTAAAAGATAATAGTTTACATAAATCAAAAGTTATTCACAATCATGGTAATTAACATGGAATATTAATTGCCGAAATAAGATTGTCGTGTTGGTTAAAGAGTATTGTAGCTCTACAAATATTTAACGACACAAGTATATAAAAGAGGAAATTGTTACTTTTATATATTGAATAGACCTAACAAATGAAACATTATGGAATTGTTATTAATGTTTCAATTGTGTCTTGAATCCTAAAATATGAGACTTATATCTTTTCACATAAAAAATGTTTAATTTGATTAGTATCAAAAACTATCATTGAGTATAGTGATAAAAGCAATAGTTGGTTGAACATAACTTATGCTGGAAAAGATAGTTAGTCAAAATATTATCATTCCCCCTCTTAGCTTGAGTGATGATATTAGTGAGTTCCTTGATAAAACAAAATTATAATGCGCACAATGTGACTTGTGTTAAGTTACATATTTACAATTAGCTTAAGAGATCTAGAAATGAGTATATAATACAAATCTGATACATTTCTACTTTGTATAATATTCTTAATGTCATGAGGCAAGGGATAGACACAAGTGATGTTTTTACATCACTAAATGGACCGTGTTTGGTTCGAGTGAACAAGAAATCTATGCTAATTGGGTAACTATAATGTGTAGCTAGATACCGCTTATAGTTTGTGATGTTAAATGTTTAATATCATTGCCAATATAGCTTAGATCCTCCTATATGTCACACCACAAAACTGAGAAACAAGAAGCTTGATTTTGTGTTCATATAATGTATCGGGTTTCATGTGAAATGTGATACATGTGGTGAATCGACAAAATCAATATGTTGTGAAAATGACATAATTAGAATCATGAATAAATTCATATGAGACGTTAGGCACTTCTTGGTTGACGTCAAATTTGTGAACTTGTTCTCCGAAAAGGTTTTATGCTGGATTATCCTACATGGATATGTCATGAAGAAAAATCACTTGGAACATCTAGAAAATTCTAGTCAACTTTCACTTTGACTTCAAATGTTGTTGACGACATGCAAGGAATGTTGTGAGACGTTTACGGAGATATTGGACACAAAGAAGGAGTTGATGAGGAAGATGACAGTAATAGTTATTAAAATGTTGAAATTGAAGATCTTGTGGACAACTAATATGACATGGAAGAAGCTGACATTGTCGGTGACCCAAATCGTCTTTCAAAACTTGTGAATGATGTTGAAGAACCATTGTATGCAAGATGTAAAAAGTTCATGAAGTGGTCGTTCTTAGTTCACCTTTTTCATTTGAAAATCTTGAACGATTGGAGCAATAAGTCCTTTTTTATGCTTTTGGCTTTGCTTTGAGAAATACTTCCAGATGGTGGTAGAAATATTCCATCTTCATATTATGAAGCTAAGAAAGTCGTTCAAAAGTTAGGACTCAATTGTAAGAAGATTGATGTTGTCCTAAAGATTGCATGTTGTACTGGAAAGAAGATGTGAAGAAAGAAGTTTGTGACCGATGTGGGACATTGAAATGGTCATAAGGAGTAGACGAAGACGATGTAATCTGATTTTTTTACCAAGGTTCTAAGGCATTTCCCTTTGATTCCAAGACTATTTAGGTTGTACATGAATAAGGACATGGTGAAAAAATGAGGTGGCATTCTAAAGAGCGAAAAGATGATGGTTCTCTTCGTCATCTGGTTGATACGCTTGCATGGAAGCACCTGGACAAAACATATCCGGAATTGGCTATAGAACCAATAAATATTAGGTTGGGTTTGACATGCGATGAGTTTTGTCATTTTGGTACAATGTCATCAAGTCATAGCACGTGGCCAGTGATTTTGAGATCTTATAAGCAACCACCTTGGTTAGGCCTTATAACCAACCACCTTGGTTGTGCATGAAGCAACCTTATTTTATCATGTCTCTATTATTTCATGGTCTTCAAACACCTGGAAATGATATGGATGTGTACATATAACCATTAATTGAGGAGTTGAAAATATTATGGAATGATGGAGTTTCCACATATGATGTAAATTTGAAAAAAAATCAAGATGCACATGACCATAATGTGGACAATAAATGACTTTCCTACATATGCTAAGCCTTTTGGTTCAAGAACGAACAAAAAATTTGTTTGTCTAGCATACAATAAGGATACATATAGTATTCGATTGAAGCATGGAAGGAAAAAAAATCCTTCTTGGGGCACCAAAGATGGCTTTCAGAAGATCATCGTTCGCACCGTGATAATTTTTTTTGATGGAAACCAAGAGTTTTGTACTGCTCCGTCTGTGTTATTAGGAAATGAAGTGTTTCAACATTTTGCTAGTTATGAAAGCATTCAGTTTGGAAAATTGTTAGAACCAGGGCATAAAAAGATGAGAAAAGATGTAGAGGAAGTGTAACTTTTTTTATGGTTGGAAGAATTTTTTTATTTGTTTCAAACTTCCATATTGGAAGAATCTTCTCCTTGGACATAATATTTATGGTTGGAAGAAAAAATCTATTTGTTTCGAACTACCATATTGGAAGAATCTTCTACTTAGACATAATATAGATGTCCTGCATACAGAGAAGAATGTATGTGACAAAACAATGTGTTGAAAACCAAGAAATCAAAAGATGATGGTAATGCTCGGATGGACCTACAAGAAATGGGTATTCGTAAAAAGTTGCATCTGGGGTAATGAAGTAAAGGTAATGGTCCAGAATCTGCATTCGTCTTATCGAATCAACAAAAAAAAATATTTTTCAAGGTGTTGCATGACCTAAAGGTTCCTGATGGATTTTCGTCCAGTATCAACGCACGAGCCCAGTTGAACGAAAGAAATATTTCTAGTTTAAAAGGCCACGATTGTCACATATTTATGCAACAGATACTTCCTCTTTCTCTCCGGAAAGCATTAGATAAAGATATTTGTGGCATTATTGTGTCATTTTCTTCATTTTTCAAGAGCATCTGTAGTAAAGTAATTGATGTGGAAGAAATGAAAATTTTGAAAGGTGAAATAATTGTTACTCTTTGTCAACTCGAGCATATCGTTCCCGTTGTATTTTTCACCATCATGATGCATCTACCTATACACTTAGCTAACAAAATTTTATAAGGTGGACTAGTGTTTTACAGATGGATGTATCATATAGAGCATTATTTGCTAAAATTGTAATTTTATGTTCAAAACATAAATAAACCTGAATGATCCATCATCAAAAGGTACTTGGCAAAGGAGTGTTTGACATTTTCCTCTCGTTATTTGGATGAGGTGGAGACAAAATTAACACGTGAAAGATAGTACACTGATGGAGTACCAATTGGGGCAGGGAGAATCAATATTTTAGATCAGATTTTGTTGGAGCAAGCTCAGTTATGTAATGTTAATCTAGATATTGTGGCACCGTATCTAGACCTCCATTTGGAAGAAATATCTCCAAGTGACAAGAACTTGAATCCTCATCAACTTGAAAAAAATGCACAATGATTAGTTTGAGAGTTGGTTTTGTGATTTTGTGAATCATATGCATGTTCAAGAGAGTTCAGATGTTACTGAGGACTTGAAATGGTTAGCAAGATGTCCAACTATTAAGGTTACATCTTATGATAGATATTGTGTGAATGAGTATAAGTTTCATACCAAAAAGCTCGAGGGGTACACAAAGAACCCACCATAGTGGCATTACCATGTCACCTGAAACATCAATTATTCGAGTAGTTGGGATTGAAATCCCATATTCGATATCACGACATATTATAGTACTTTGGATGAAGTAATTGGGTTATCCTACGACCCCAGGTTGAAGATAATGTTGTTTAAATGCACATGGTTTGATGAGTCAGAAAAGTATGTGATACAAGTTGATAAAAATGGTTTTACTTCCATTAACGTGTATCCAACGAGCAGACTGCTGATGGCAGTTGGAGAAAGATCCATCCATCTTATCATGTCAGCTAAACAATGTTTTTATGTTCAAGATCTAGTTGAGCCTAATTGATACGTTGTATTAAAATATCAACCTAGAGTTCTCTTTGATAATTAGGTAATGTTTTAATTGATTTGATATATGTCATATGTTTTCTTTTAAGTAATTTAGTTTGGATGATATATAGTTCTAAGATACTAATGTTGTTCATTATGAATTGGTTCATTTTGATCTTACTTAAATTAACAATTTTTGTTTATATGTTATACAAACATGCCTCCCCATAGACGCATCGTTTGTACATGACCGACGAAGATCAAGTTGAAGATGAGCTGCAACCACTCGATCCACATCGTCATATCATTGAGGTTGTTAGGCCTCATGAAGTAGAGGGGATACTAACAGAGTTGCAAGGTGAACTGGATAAGAGAGCAGGAGGTAGTATCACTTATGACTTGGATATATAGTATGTGACTTACAACTTATGATATATTTAATATTATTATGTATATGAATATGACTTACGACATGATATGCTTTATGGTTTAAATTGTGACCTATTGTGTGATTTACATTGTGACTCTTAGTTGATATATTGTCTTTTGTATGACTTAGAGATTGTATTCCATCTCATTATGATTGTATGTGAATGTTTGTGGAATGGACTCGTGCCTTGACTTAGAGGTTCAAATGGACTTTTATTGCAGGTTGAATGTATAAACCCGATATGGGTTGTGGATTGCCACTAACATATTTTTATTTGTAGCAGACACTAATATTTCTGACAATTTTTCCATTGGTAATAGTAGCATGAAGATTTATTGCTGACAGAATTTCCATCGACAATAGTAGAGTGAAGATTTATTGCCAACGGAATGTCCGTCGGTAGTAGTATCTATTGCCGACGGAATTTCCTTCGGCACTGTACCACTTCGCGTCCTTTGTTGGCGCACAAACATTGTACCCACTACAAACTTTCCATCGGCAATGCTCTTGCCAGTGAGGCAATTGCTGGCGAAACTTTCCCGACAGAAATTCCGTCGGTAGCTACATTTGCCAACAGAATTTGCCCTTTTTCCTGATGGAATTGGTTGTCGGCAAATGCCATATTTGTAGTAGTGTGGGGGTGGACCCTTGAGAAGATGAAAGTATCAACAAAATATGTTAACTTTATTAAACAAATGTCCGAAGGAGTGGAGATTGCGTTAGAGTGTGCGATACTGAGACTAGTGCCTTCTCGTGTAGGATTTTGTGCCCCTATGTATGTATATATTTTAAAAAAATTATACATGCATACAAGATCAATTTCCATAATTTTTGATGATTTCATGTACAATGTTTTATATTTATTCTAATATCATATAAACTACATATATATTAAAATAAATATAAGAGGATCATACCCAAATGTTCTCTAAAACCTTCATGAAGATCTGGAGTTGCGTCGCTCATGGAATCGCCGGTCGATTCGCCTTCAAGTGTTCAGCAAACTCTAAACAAGATTAGAGAGAAAGGAGCTAGCCTATTCAATCTCCAAATCAAGCTTAGAATCTAGCTAATAACCTCTCTAAAGCTCCATGAGAATTTAATCTCCAAAAGCTCGAAATAATTAAGAGAAATTCGGATGGATTAGTGGAGAGGTTAGGGAGAGAGAATATTTTTGCATTAACTTAAAACAAGTAGAGAGATGAGACCTATTTATATACTCTCCCAACACCCACATCATGGGCTAACCACTAACCCACGATATCTTGCTTTTCTCTCCCTAAAACCAATCACAATTTAACACATAATCATCCTCAAAACCGTTTGACCAGAATTGGAATAAATCCAACCCATGATCAACACTAATCTCTTAACAATTCAAGGCAGAATCGTGTCCACTGGTTGACTGAAATTAACCAATCGGTCGACCGATGGGCAACTTTTTGTGGCTTCAGTCAGACAATGAAACCAGGCGGTCGACCAATCAAGCACTACAAAGTTACTGTGATTTTTTGGTCGGGCAGTGCATCGAGTCGGTCGATCGATTCTCTATCAAAATTTCTCTTGATAATTGTTGGATCGTGTGGGTTATGGGTCCACAATCTCTAATCACAATTAAGTCTAATTACCTACTTGTTTGATCTATCAAAGATATGCAACGGAATTGAACAAATAAACAAGTAAGTAAAGAATAGAAATGCAAACCACAATGAGACGGGGGATTTTTATAGAGGTTCGGTCACCGCCTACGTCTTCTCCTGCAAGCTCCACTCGGATTACCGAGCTCCGCTCACGACTTCACTAACCACTCCCCGTTCCGGGCTGGGAGAGAACGCCTTTACAAGTCTTCAAGCTCGCGAACAACCCTCGCCAAGCTTAGCTCTTCCTCTCACAATCCGAGAGGATCACTTCGGGCTCTCACCGAAGTCTATACTAGATGTCTTGGGCTTTCACCAAGACCCTTGATTTCTTTCACAAACAATGAGTGGAACAACACTCTCTAAACTTGAGTGCACTTGAGTAGAATATGGAATTGATTACTAAGTGTGGAAGGTTTTGGGCTTTTGTGTCTGGAGCTTCTCTCTAATGTTGGAGGCAAATATGTGTGGGAGAGTTGTGTTAAAATGTGTTTTACAACTCTTTATATAGGCATTAGAGAGAATAGATCCGTTGGGGTTGATTGAGCGAGTGTTGGTGTAGGATACACAAAACAGAAACTCGCAGGACCCAATTCTGAGTTACTTCGGTAGACCGGATCGGTCTGAACGGTCGACCGTTTGGCAGTTTTGAACTCAGTTTGGTCGACCGGTTAGGTAACGATCGACCACCCAACGCTACGACTTATGTACACTTAAGTGATCGGTCGAACTCCGAAAAGGGTTCGGTCGACCGATTTGCACCAGACACTTTGGGGTTGACAAACAATGATCAATTTGGTCGACCGAGCTAAGGTCTAGCGGTCGACCGATTTTGTCCAGCAGGTTCGGGTTTGTCAAGAGACTGATATTCAGTCAACCGAACAAGGTCCTCGGTCGACCGATACATGAAATGTATCTGGGGTATTTTTGGTTAATACGAATACGACCGTTGGGTATAATACGGCAAAATAAACGGTTGGAAAAATAAGTTCATACGGTCGACCGAAAGGGCATATACGGTCGACCAAAACCGGGCAGTGAAAACACAAACAAGATGAATGATCACTCGGTCGACCGAACGGTCTATTACGGTCAACCGAATGTGGGCAGACTATTAGGGTTCAGGTTTAGTGTTTTCCGGTCTAAGTTTGGGTGATCTATTGAATTCCAAATTATGTGTAATTTCGTGTGTGACTTCTATAAGGAACTTAGTGTGTGTTTAAGTAGTTTTTAGCTCAAGTATGTTCAATTTACACAAGTTCCTAAGACTCAAAGAAAATACAAAATACATGTCTTCAAAAGAGCTTGATTACATGTCTTGACTTGATTTTTCTTTCTTCCTTGAGTCTTGATCACCTATAGAGGTTAGCACAAATCAATATATATGCAATGCAACATGTGTGCTACTCTACATGATCATAATTAAGATTAGGTTGATTAAATCATCAAAACATAGATTAAGGCAAAAAACCAACAATAATTTCGGTCGAACCATGACCTCCACCGGTTGACCGTTCATTACTAGGAAAAATTCATGTTAATTTCGATCCAAACCACACGTCAATATGGTTAACCGATTCCCTATCAAAAACATTCCTAATAATTCCGGTCGACCGGTTCCTGAAAAACATTCGACTGTTTTCTCCGTTTTTTGCCTTTAACCAAAATTTGGATTTATATCTAACAAAATTAAATCTTTGGGGTTTTTAGCAAATTCACATACCATGTAATATATTATCATATGTAATGTCAAAACATTACACCCCATAATACACACATCTTTTATGAATTCATTTATGATTCTAATTAAGTCAATTTTCATGACATATTGATTTTATCGATTCACCACATGTATCACATTTCACATGAAACCCGATATTTCATATGAACACAAAATCAAGTTTCTTGTTTTCCAGTTTTGTGGTGTGACCTATAGGAGGATCTAAGTTATATTGACAATTATATTAAACACTTAATATCACAAACTATATGTAGTATCTAGCTACACATTATAGTTACCCAATTAGCATAGATGTCTTGTTCACCCGAACTAAACACGATCCATTTAGTGATGTAAGAATACCACTTGTGTCTATCCCCTGCCTCATGATATTAAGAGTTATACAAAGTACAAATGTGTCACATTTGTATTATGTACCCCTTCTTAAGCCAATTATAATCATGTAACTTAACACAAGTCACATTGTCCATATTATAATTTTGCTTTATCAAGGAACCCACTAATATCATCACTCAAGCTAAGAGGGGCAATGATAGTATTTTGACTAACTATCTTTTCCAGCATAAATTATGTTCAACCAACTATTGACTATACTCAATGATAGCTTTTGACATTAATCAAATTAAATATTTTTTATGTGAAAAGATATAGGTCTAATATCTTAGGATTTTAGACACAATGAAAGATCAATGACACTTAACACAATTCCATAATGTTTCACTTGCTAGGTCTATTCAATATATAAAAGTAACCATTTTCCTCTTTTATATACTCGTGTCGTTAAATATTTGTAGAGCTACAATACTCTTTAACCAACACAACAATCTTATCTCGGTAATTAATGTTCCATGTCAATTACCATGATTGTGAATAACTTTTGATTTATGTAAATCATTATTTTTTAGAGCTCTACAGTTAAGGACCAAGAGCCTCTTCCTTAACACTTTTAAAAGACGAATACATTAATTAAGGAACAAAATGTTTGCATATCCAATTCTTAATAATTGACATATAAAAGTAAACATTTAGAATACATTCCCTTCAGTATGGGGGTGGGTCATTGAGAAGACGAAATTATAAACAAAATGTGTTAACTTGATTAAAAAATGTACGAAGGAATGGAGACTAGCGTTAGAGTGTGCGATAGTGAGACTAGTGCCTTCTCGATTAAGATTGGACTTCATCAGGGATTAGCTTTAAGTCCGTATCGTTTTGCTTTAGTGATGACGAGGTAACAAAGGATATACAGTTTGTGGTCCCATGGTGTATGCTTTTTACAGATAATGTGATACTAATTGATGAGAGTAGGATAGGTGTTGAGAGGAAACTACAATGGTGGACCGGGGACACTTTAGAAACAAAAGGTTTTAAACAAAGTAAGTCTAAAACTGAATATATGAGGTGTTGTTTCAGCACCGTCGACACTGATGAAAAATAGATCATATTGAATGGTCAAGTGGTGGGTAGGAGAGACATTTTTAGATATCTAGGGCTGATACTTCAAAAGGACGAGGAGATCAACAAAGATGTTAGTAATAGGATTATGTTAGAGTGGATGAAATGACGACAAACATCAGGTATCTTATACGGCAAGAAGATCCCTCTCAAGTTAAAAGGAGAATTGTGTAGGACCGCTATAAGACATGCGATGTTGTATGAAGCGGAATGTTGGGCTACGAAAAGACAACATGTGCAAAAGATGAGCTAGCGTGGCTGAAATGAGGATGTTATGGTGGATGTGTGGACATACGTTGATGAATTAGATTAGAAATGAGGAAATTCGCGAGAGACTTGGAGATGACCCAATAGAAGAGAAGCTTATACAACATAGGCTGAGATGATTTGGACATATACAAACAAGACCTATGGAGACACCGGTTAAAAGGGGAGTGTTGAGCCATGATGATGACATAAAAAGGGAGAGAGACAAAGCAAAATTAACTTGAGAGGAAGTAGTTAAAAAATGCCTAAAAGATTGGAATATTCCTAAGGGTTTTACGATGGCTGGGAGTGCGTGGAAGAAAATTATTCAAAAATGTCGAAACTGTGATTCTTTTGAGTTCATTTCTAGCCTATCCAACCAGTTTGGGATTAAAGATTTTGTTGTTTTCATTGGTGATTTAAAATATCGATACCAATAATAGTGTCAAAAAGAAAATAAACGGAATTAAATTGTAACTTGGGCCAAAAGGTATATAGTTGGAAAAAGGAAATAGGCGTGAAGGTCTCAAAAATGATAAAAACAGAATATTCTCGCAATTAATCCAGAATATGATTATTAAAAAAACTGTTTTGGTAAACATTTATTAATTAATTTGTCTGACAAGAAAGGAAGAAACATTCTCATGGTTGACCTTAGAACCCCTATGTAAGCAATTCCTATAAACTTACCTCTTCAGTCTCTCATTCCAACATTCCCTCTATAATCTTCTCAAACCTTAGATCTTTTTCTCCTGATTCTGAAGTGCTCAGCAAGGTATGGGATTTCGTGCGCTTTGGTTTCTGATTTGTCTTATGGTTTATATGTTTTAGCCATGAGTTTGGTGATTACTGATTAGTGCTGATTAGTGAAGTTGTCTACGAAACTGTGGACTGTGGTGGTTGAAGTGGCAAAAGTTTTGATATTTTCTGGCTTAAAATTGATGACTTCGAAATAAACAGTTAGGGCCCTAAAATGGTAGGATTATTGGATTAATCTAGGATTAATAAGATATTTGCCCAAAACACTGACACATGGCGCGTCCCCATTGGACTACACATTTAGGGTTTAGGGTGGGGCCATCTATATAAGGAGGGGAGCCTCCCATTGGATGGAGGTTTATGTGTGCAAACCCTAGCCCCACCAAACCCTAGCCGCCACCTCTCCCTCTCTCTCCCATTCGTCCCTCCACCTCCACCAAGTCAATCAGTGGACTCTTGGGTTGTGGACTCGTGCTTCTTCTCCAAGAGAGTAGAAGACCGACCGGTGCTCCAGAGGATTCCGTGAGGTGATCGCCGATCCATTCCGCTGCCACAAGTTCTCTCCAAGAAGGTACTCCTGAACATGTAGATCGTTATAAGCTAACATTAGTACCAGAGCCATCTTGGTCACCTCCGATTTTTTTGAGCACTTTCTTATTTCATATATGTTGAAATAATTTCGGTTGTTTTTTAGAGAAATCGCATACATGTGTAGTTTTTTCTCTTCATCATGCGCGTAGGGTTTGATGGCATTTTTCCTCACCCTTGCACATGTTTTCTTGATTCATTTCATTACATGCGAATTGCATTACAAGTTTCATCATTATTTCATTCTTGCGCATAGCTTAGATTTCATTTTATACATGTACCTAGGGTTACATGTTAATCTATGTTTGTTGCGCATATTTCTTTCATCCTTGAAGCTTGCGGCTAGAGTTTGTTTGTTCTTGATAATATGCGCATATATGTTGTTTGAAATATGATGATAATTTTACAAAAGTTAATTATTGCATGTATCTTATAATGTGATCATACATTTCAGATGGTATGATTTGATTGTGCATTTTTCTTTCTAAACTCTTGTACATACATCTAAGGTTAGATGCTTGTTGCCTTATTCATGTATATGTAATTTTTAATCACATGTGCATGCATCTAGGATTAGATGTTGATTGCAAAATCATGCACATACATGAATATTGAGTTACCATATTGTATAATTCGTAATTGTTTTTTTGAAATGATAGCATGTATTTCATTTGAAATATTTCCTTTATGATTAAATGCACATATATGTTAATCTCATTAAGGATTTTCAAATTTTTGAAATGATAGCATTCATTTCATTTGAAATATTTCCTTTATGATTAAATGCACATATATGTTGATCTCATTAAGGATTTTCGGATTTTTTTGGGAATGATAGCAAGCATTTCATTTGAAATATTTCCTTTTCATCATATGTGCATTTATGTGTTACCCTCCACCAAAGAATTTCGAATTTTTCTTTCCAATACAAGTAGCATAATTATTGTTGATTGCATGCTTATATTGATTAAGCAAAGATTGGCTAATTCTGAAATTTTTGGGAAGATATTATGGGCTGGAGTTTTATTGCCTTAAAAGTATTTTTGATTGCTTTCCTTTGATGCACAAATATGTGTTGCTCTCCACCAAAGAATTTTGGATTTTTTCTTTCCTAATCAAAGTAGGATAATTTTGTGCTATCATGATTATATTGATTAGGGAAAGAAGAAAAATTCTGTTTTCAGAATGATTATTGTGGAGATTGGTTGTTATTACCTAACACGTTTTTGCCAATATTCATGCACCATAAATGCATTGTTTCCTTATGCATAACTTCCTTCTTGATTGAAAGAGGTGCACACTTTATGGTATTTTTTTTCATACGTCGGATTGTGCTAACGTATGGAAAGATTGTGCTTGTATGGAATGAATGGTTGCTGATTTTATTTACTGCCTTATTGAGAGTTGAGCGTAATTTCATTCATTCATTCATTTCCATTTGCAATAGATATCACAATGGACTGTAATATTTATGGACTGTAAGAGGCTAAATCTCTATGGGGGATCCTTAGCTTGATATGGAAGTAATGTAGCAATCGATTTCTGTGTGATCTTGATTGATTTTTTTTGAAAGGAAACGTTTTTTTGGAACCTACATGCCTAGTGGGAGTTGCAAGGTAGAAGTGTTTTGTGTAAACCACCTTGCAACCGGTGGCAATACTTTCTTTATTTGCTGATTTGCCATGATTTAAACGTTTTTTGGGGTCTCTAAATCATGATGGAGCTCAATATATAGATTAGTAAAATGGCTTTATTAACTATTGCATGAGGATTTGATCGAATGCATTATGTTTTTCTTTGGTCTGAATGCTATAACTATTAAGTCAGTTTATTTTTTTTATGACTATTGTAGCTTGTTGTATTTTATGCTAGAACTCATGTATCGCTATGTGTTTTTTGTCCTAGATTTTTTTTATGGCTGCTTCCAAAAGCATTGTCGCTGATCTGACTCGAGGAGATAAACTCAATGAAAGGAATTACGATTTGTGGCATCGTAAAATTGATTATCTCTTAGAGGATCAGGACATGTTAGAAAATATAACCCAAATTATGTCTCCCCCCGAGGAGGGGAACACTGCGCAGCATCGCAGAAATATGGATGTCTATGATGCATGGAAAAAGAAAGACCGTACTGCTCGCATTACAATTCTGAGTTCGATGCGAGATGAACTGTTACTGCGGTTCGAAAAATTGCAAATTGCAAAGGCCTTGTGGGAAGCTGTGAAGTTTCAGTACGGAGTGACCTCCGTCACAAGGGCCCGCCTGCTTGGGCTCATGTTTGATGGGTATAAAATGCGCCAAGGTCACACAATGAGGCAACATATTACCGCAATGTCAAACATGATTAGCGAGCTGAGCGCTGCCGGTCGTGCTAAGACCGATGAGGAGCAAGTGTCTGCTCTCATCAGATCATTGCCTTCGAAGAGTTGGGAGCATGAAGGTCCATCTGACCCATGCTGATGACATCAGGACATTTGACTAGGCCGCAAAACACCTAGAGCTGGAGGAGGACTGATTGACATCATTTCATGCTCATATTTGTATCTTATATTCATTATCTTTCACCTAAACAATGCTATGTTACGAGTTTTATGTTTAGTTTTCAGGAATAATTAGGTTTGAAGAGATGAAGCATAAAAGGACCCAAAAGTTGGGAAAAAGGACTGGATTGTGAGATCTGGGGACCAAGATGCAAGGGAGAAGGATCTGAACGCAAGACAGAGGGACCTAAGAGCAAAACAGAATACTTCACACCATCATGGGGAGTATTTTAGCAATTGGATTCGGGTCGGAGCTCCAACAAACCAACCAGATGCATCCAAGACCAACAAACACTTCAAGCAAAGCCCACAAAGAAAACCAAACGGATATAAACCATATAGACCGCCAATTGGCGGTCCAGATGGCCCAGAATCCATTTAGTTTTCTGTAGCACGTGTATTAGTGTATGCTTAGTGTATTTTTGGTATTGGTTTAGTCCCACATCGGGGGATTGTCCTGGATTAGCTTTTTCCATGCTTATAAATAGAACTCTTCACCTCCTTTTGTAATGACTCTATATTTTAAGTGGCTATTCTTCCTACTAGAAGTGAGGCCTTGAAGCACACACTAAAGTAGGAGGATGTTACTTTTAATGTGAGTCATTTTATCAATAAAGTTTTGTGTTTCTTTCATTGTTTGTTTATGCTTCTTTTATTGTTTCTGCATGTTTTAGTTTAATCGTCTTTTATTTCTAGCTTAGTTTTAATATGCTTTCTTTGCTTAGTTTAATAATTAGTGTAATATTTAGTGAGTAGTTCCATCCCCTTTGGGGGGTGGAGTAGATGTACATACATGCATTAGAGAATGGGATGAATGCTTTATTTTTTGATGTGTTGATAAAACATGAATGTATGTTTGCTTGTTTAGGATAGAATTTATAACTTGATGAGTTTTGCCAAAATGATTAGACACCTCTCATGCTTGTTTAGGTTCTGAAATAAACAACTTGCATATGTAAATGTTAATCAATTAAGTTGGTGAATAGATTGATAGGTTTTGCCTTAACATTTAGACACTTCCTATGCTTGATAACACCACCTTCATGTGCTTAAAGAATGTATTCTACACCCACATCTTTGCATGTGTGCACTCACTCCACCCCTTAGGGGTTTTCCATTCCTGAAATTCCAGCATTCTTGTTTTGTTCTTAGCTTAGTTCTTATTTCATCGTTTGTTTGCTTCTTTCACATTTCATACTTCTTATCGTAATGTAGCGTAGGTTAGCATAATCAATCTTTCTCTTCCCTATTTTGCCACTTGATTTCTGATAAACAAGAGGTTGCTCACCTCCCTGAGGACGACCCGTACTTGCCACCGCTTCATCGCGGCCGTGCACTTGCGGTTTAATTAAAACGTACAACAAGTTTAGAGCTGGAGGAGGACTGCATGCTTGCGAAAGCCCCTCTACCTGAAGTGTTTGTTGCTGAAGCTGGTGCTCCTCGGAGGAGTACAGGTTTTAAGCGCAAAAGAGATAGAGCTCAGGGTTTTAAAGGCAAGAAGGGTGCAAATAGGAACAAAACAGAAAACAAAGCTGAAAAGAAACGACCTCGAGGATCCAGAGGTGGGAAAGATAAGTCTAATGTGACTTGTTTTAACTGCCGAAAGACTGGACATTTTGCTCGTGAGTGCACTGAGCAAAAGGTAATTACTGTGTGTAATCCCTCGAATTGTAACGTGACTAGTTCTGTGATGCTCACTGATCATTCTCCTGTGCGGAATGTGGATTCAGGTGTCACGGACCACGTAACAAAGGATTGTTCTGCCTTCGTGGAATATCGTCGTGTTCCAAGTGGGAGGTGAATAAACATGGCAAACAACACTAGCATTGAAGTTTTTGGAGTTGGCACATGCAAAGTGGCTTTGCGAAGTGGTCGGATCCTATTACTTCACGACGTGTTGTATGCACCAGCTATACGGTGAAATATTATTTCTGTTGTTGTTTTGATGAGACATGATTTTAAAGTTGTTTTTGAGAACAATGATATGGGTTTATACCTTGCTAACATTTATTATGGACGTGTTTTTCTTTCAAACGGTTTTATTGTGTTGGACGCAATTTATGATTTCAATCGTAATACTAGTGCCTTTATGAGCCAAAGTTCCATGAATAAAGATTCAGTTATGTGGCATGCTAGACTAGGTCACATTGGTGTTGACCGGATGAACAGGTTGGCAAAGGAGGGGGTATTAGGAGAATGCTCCAAATTTGAATTGCCGACCTGTGAATCTTGTCTAGCTGGAAAGGCAACTAGAAAACCGTTCCGAAAAGCCATTATGACTACTTCTCCTTTAGAACTAATTCACTCGGATATTTGTGGACCTTTGAATGTGCATACTAGACATGGACAAAGTTATTTCATCACATTCATAAATGACTTCACTAGATATGGTCATATTTATCTTATTTCTCACGAGTCAAAAGCTCTAGAATGTTTTAAGAAATTCATGAGCTTAGTTGAGAATCAGTTGGATAATAAGATAAAAACTCTTAGAACAGATAGAGGTGGTGAGTATCTCTCCATAATGTTCAAAGAGTTATGTGATGAAAACGGGATATCTAGACAACTCACTATCCCTTATACTCCTTAGCAAAATGGTGTTGCCGAGAGAAGGAATAGAACGTTGGTAGACATGGTTAGATCCATGATGGCGCATGCGAGCTTGCCAATTTCGTTTTGGGGAGATGCTCTAATGACTGCTACCTATATCCTCAATAGAGTTCCAACAAAATCGGTTCCCTCAACTCCATATGAGTTATGGACAGGACGGAAGCCTGATTTTAGTCTGTTGCGTCCTTGGGGATGCGTGACATACATTCATTCTACTAGTCACCGTTATGGAAAACTAGGACCTAGAGGGAAAAAGTATATCTTTGTAAAATACAGTGATCTCTCCAAAGGTTACGTTTTTATCGGGTTAGACGAGAATGAAAGAAGGACGGAACTGGAGTCTAGGGATGCCACATTCTTGGAAAATGATTTTCCAACTCTTGCTGGAGCTATCAAAGAGTCAGTGAACTTCTTTGAACAACAAGATGAGAACATTGCCACTCCACGGGATCAGGATCTGGAAGTTGAACATGAGGTTGCACCAGTCAATCCTAGTGGGAGCAGCAATGCTGAGGATCCGATAGCTCTCACGGAGGATGAGCCATCAGATACCCATCTGCGTCGAAGTAAACGCGGGCTCATTCCTCGTAGGCGATTTTGCTTAGAGGAAGATGCCCTCATGATAGCTCAAGAAGAAATTGATTATGAATCATCCGGGATGACAGTAATCGATGAGCAAGAACCGGAGACCTTGAAAGAGGCTTTGGAATGTCCAAATGATAAAGAGTGGTTAGAAGCTATGAAGGAAGAGTTGGAGTCGATAAAAGTTAATCGAGTCTGGGACTTGGTCGACTTACCGCCGAACCGAAAAGCCATTGGGGCCAAGTGGATCCTCAAGATTAAGAGGAAGGTGGATGGATCTATTGATAGATTCAAGGCTAGACTGGTAGCTAAATGCCACCCAAAGAGAAGGCGTGGATTTTGAGGAAACCTTTTCACCCGTGGTTAGGTTTGCCTCCATCCGCCTTATACTAACTATTGTAGCTCAGATAGACTTAGAGCTTTACCAAATGGATGTAAAGACTACTTTTCTCAATGGACAACTTGAGGAGGAGATCTATATGGATCAACCTTAAGGTTTTGAAGTCAAAGGACAAGAGCGCAAAGTGTGCAAGCTCAATAAGTCCTTATATGGCTTAAAACAAGCGTCTAGACAGTGGAACATTCGCTTCCATCAAGCCATATCAGAGAATGCGTTCTCTATGCTTGAGCAAGACCATTGTGTGTACGTTAAGAGATCCAATGGTAAATTTGTCATTCTGACCTTGTATGGTGATGACATACTCATGGCTGACAATAGCAAAGAGTTGCTGAAATCCACTAAAGAGTGGTTGTCCTCCACGTTTGATATGAAGGACATGGGTGAAGCTATCTACGTCCTTGATGTCAAGATAGTTAGAAATAGGTCCAAGAGACTTCTGGGATTGTCTCAAGAGACTTATATTAACAACATCTTGAAGAAATACCATATGGACAAATGAAAACCAATCGACACTCCTGTTGAGAAGGCTTTGCACTTGAGCCTTGATAAGCATCCTGAGACTCCTGAAGAGAAGGCCAAAATGAGCAAGGTTCCATACTCCAATGCTGTGGGAAGACTTATGTACGCTATGATGTGTACTAGGCCAGAGATTTGTTATGCTGTGGGCATGGTGAGTCGATACCAGTCCAACCCAAGCATGGAGCACTGGAAGGCGTTCAAGAGAATCATGAGATACCTCAGAGGAACGAGTAACTACATGTTGTGTTACCAAGCATCAGATCTCTGCCTGATTGGCTATAGTGATGCCGATTGGGCTGGAGACATTGATGAAAGGAAGTCTACCTCTGGTTATGCTTTCTTGCTGGCTAATGGGGCCATCTCATGGTCCAGGAAGAAGCAAACCTGTATAGCCCTGTCGACTATGGAAGCAGAGTATGTTGCATGCTCTGCAGTAGTACATGAGGCAGTTTGGTTGAGGAGGTTCTTACAACATACTGAGCTTGTAGAGACATCTGATGAGCATGTTGTTGTCTATTGTGACAGCATGGCTGCCATTTGTTATGTGAAAGACCCCAAATATCATGGAAAAACCAAACATATACAGGTTAGGTATCATTTTGTGAAGGACATCATAGCGAGAAAGGAAGTTGTGTTAAGACATGTATCTACTAGTCTTATGGTAGCTGACCCTCTTACCAAAGCCATAGCTAAGGACTCGTTTGTGTCTCATGTGAAGTCCTTAGGCTTACGCAAACTTTGATGTATTGGCATGTCTGACTTCCTTTTATGAGTGATTGTGTTTTTCCTTTCGACTATATCTGTTTGGTTGATGTAGTTGTTCTAGCATAAAATATTATTCTGTCAATAGGCTGAAGAATGCTCACTCACACGAGCATTCGCCTCTGACGCTTTTGATAGCGAGCAGAGATGAGAGTGATCATGAAGAGATCTTGCATGATGGATCCAAAGCAGTTCATGATAGGATAGTCGCCTTGATTAGGAATCAAGATGAGATCCTCTATGTTGGTAAGGATTGACATGAATGTTCCCACGATTCATGTGACCTATAGAAGCCAAGTGCGAGCATCACATGTGGCGCCAGGTGGCACCTGTATGGTGTTACAGCGACAATGATGAAGCTCGGGTCAGGCGCAGAGGGGGTGCGACTGGACTAAAACTTGTATGGTGTTGAGAGACAGACATACTGTTGTGTGCAGTATGATCCACCATGACATGTTTATCATACAACATGTGCTGAGCGACCATTGGGAAGTATAAGGATGAATCCCTGCTCCTTCACTTTGTGAGTCCAAGACTTGATTGTCATTAGTTACCCTCAGTGACCTTCAACGACACCATGAAGCAAAGAGTTGATGTGGCTACTTTGGGATGTTATCTATGACCATGAGAGATTCGGTCTAAAGAGGCATCTTCGGGAAAGGAGTCAACTCTGAGTGTAATGGTGGTCTGGGGCGAAGGGAAAGGTTTGACTTGACCACACTAAAAAGTATTTGCTGGGCCCAACTGTATTGGATACAGTAGCAAGTACCTTGAGGACAAGAAGGTATTCTCTCCGAGGGATCGAGATATCGTTCATGCCAAGTGAGTTTCTGAGTAAACCTGGGGAACAATGATGTGCATTTGACTGCTTAATTATTATTTTTGTGAGGATGTTGTCATTCTGGCCTTCTAGTAAGGTTTCTAGTCTGAGACTCCTAATTGCAGGTGCATCACCGGTCGCACGACCCATTTGTCCATATGATCGGAGGAGTGCATGTGTCGGGGACACAGATGATCTTGTATCGAGGATACATGATCAGAGACTTGCGTGTTGTGGATGCGTTCTTGGAGAAAGGAATAGTTGTATATATCAGGGATGTATACATGTGTCGGGGACACATAGAGAGGTGATATATTTCCATTGTGTGATTGTATGTAGCAGGGATATATGCATATGTGTCAGGGACACAAAAGCAGATGACATGCTGTTATCGTGCTATTGTGCAAGTGGGAGATATTGGATTAATCTAGGATTAATAAGATATTTGCCCAAAGCACTGACACATGGCGCGTCCCCATTGGACTACAGATTTAGGGTTTAGGGTGGGGCCATCTATATAAGGAGGGGAGTCTCCCATTGGATGAAGGTTCATGTGTGCAAACCCTAGCCCCACCAAACCCTAGCCGCCACCTCTCCCTCTCTCTCCCATTCGTCCCTCCACCTCCACCTCCACCAAGTCAATCCGTGGACTCTTGGGTTGTGGACTCGTGCTTCTTCTCCAAGAGAGTAGAAGACCGACCGGTGCTCCAGAGGATTCCGTGAGGTGATCGCCGATCCATTCCGCTGCCACAGGTTCTCTCCAAGAAGGTACTCCTGAACTTGTAGATCGTTATAAGCTAACAAGGATAAGGGTTAAGGGTAGAGCCTTAGAGGGTATTTCATTACTTTACTCATAATTTGACGATAGCAAACTAAAGTATAAAATGATTTATAACTCCTATAAGTTACGGATGGGGATTCTCACCATTTTTCTGATGGTCAAGTTCCTTAAATACATTTTCGATTTTTGATCTGTGATGCGAGTTATCCAGTTCATTAGTTACCCCTTCAAAAATGGGTTACGAGACAATGGAAAAACGAACGAAATCCTGTTTAATGAGAATCAACCATAATTGGACATGTACGTGTTTTTATGTTTACCTAGAAAACAAAGATAAAATGTGGTAAAAAATATATTATATTCAACACCAGGTAAATGGGTAGAAGTAAAACATGTAATGTTTTTTTGAAAGGGGAGAAAGCTTTACCCTTCCCTTTAGAAATCCGGTACATGAATGCCTATTTACAATCCTTTATCAAATGGTACATGGTTGATTTTGTATTTTGGGATTGGTTCAAGTTCGATTTGTAATAACCTAATCTAAAACATCTTAATTAACTAAACCTAAACTTAATTAACTCTAATTAATCTTGCATGAAGAGCAGGAGGTGTTGAGAGGAGAGAGAGAGTGTTGGCTGGTTATAATTGGAGAGGTTTAGGTGAATGGTGATTGGAGGATGGGGAGGTGAGATAAGATTAAGTTTTTAGTATAAATAGGGGTGTTAGATTAATTGCAAACGTTTTCTCCCTCATTTCTACTTTTATCAGAGAGTGATTGAGATTCTCGGAGAAGAGAAAGAGGCAGTAAGAAGAAGGAGAGAAGAAGAAGAGGAGAAGAAGGTGAAGTGTTAGGTGGAAGTAGCCAAAGCTCGGGAGACATCTACAACCGTCAAAAAGGTATGCCAAATCTTCAATATAACTCACATAAGCCTTGTGAGTGTTGGGGATCGACGTTGGTGTCGAATTCCCCGTCGGAATTCAACCAATTCAGAGGTTGAAGACGACGATCGGTCGACCGGTGCCTGTGGGCAGTCGACCGATCCTATTATTATATTGATGTTTACCCGCGAACGGTCGAACGATGTCGTTAGACGGTCGACCGTTATGCCAGATTTTTGCGGGAAATAGGGGATATCCTGTTATCGGTCGAACGGGACCACTTAGCCGGTCGACCGAATAACAATGAGAATGGGTCGGTTGGGGATTTTGACTTATTAAACGGTCGAACGTCCTTAACCTTGTTCGACCGATCCATTTGATGCTTAGTCGGTTGAGAGCTTTGACCATCAAAACGGTCGACCGCTCTTTAACTCTCGGTCGACCGACTGAGCATTTAATTAAGCGGTAGAGTGCTTGTGTTGTTTCGGTCGAACTGTATTTCAGTTCCGGTCGACCGAACGAGACTTGGGCAAAATATTGAAATCCCTGTTATCGGTCGAACGGCCCCTTGGTTCGACCGGTCGGATATATATATTATATAAAATTGTATAGCGTAGACCTTCCAAACGGTCGACCGCTAGATGACTTTTGTTCGACCGATTGGTCGGTAATTCGGTTGGCGTGGTTCGACCGGTAGATTTGTTTGTACAGTACTGTGTACTGTGTGGGGGACCGGTCGACCGGTGTGCTTGTAGCGGTCGACCGATCTGCCGCAGGTTGGTGGATTTATCCACACGCGATCCGTCGATGTCAGGCGACTACCGGCTCCGAGGCGACGGTTGATTACCGGCTTTGAGAGCTACGGATTTCACCTTCGACGAAGGCGTATTATTGTTGTACTTTTTCCTCTCTTACCGAGCGGGGTGTGAGGGATGTGTACCGTAAACCTTGGGCTGTTTGCGAGGGTTTAGCGGTAGGCCGAGGATGTTCCGGCAGGGTGCGCGCTAGGCGACTCTTGGGGGAGCAGTGGCTGTCGTCTGACCCGAGTTGTGTATTCGGCGGGCTGACTCGCTCCTTGGGTGCGGCGTGTACCGGGGGTTCCTTCCTGCACTTTTTGGGGAGCAGTGGTGTCGACTGAACCTTGTGAGGCAGCGGTGGACTGACTTGACCCTAGTGGCAGGAGTGGTTCAGTGCCGCGGAGGCGGTGAGGGCATTATTGTGGGCCCGAGGCGGATGATCATGTGCATAGCATTGCATTGTCTTTAATTCCTTTTTATATTTTTAGGAGGTTTGGTATACGGGGTTCCTGCAGGGAACTCAGGCATGTTTGTTGTTTGCATTTCAGGTAGCGAGCAGGGTTAGAGTTTGAGGTGGTGACCGAGGACGGTGCCCCCGAGATCAGATCCTGTAGTTGTCAGTTTATTTCTTTTGAGGTGATTACATATTGTATAGCTTTTGTCGTAATCACAGTCAGTTTGTATATTTGACTTCCACGTGGATCATATTATATTATATATGTTGGTTTGTTTCCCGTGACGTGCCCAGTGCTGACCGTTGACGGTCTTTATTATTGTTTAAATTTTCCGCAGCAGACAGCACAGACTGGGCAGACGGGGACTGGCGCTATGCATGACCGGTTTATGCGCCAGCATCCGCCTACCTTTCTGGGGCAGTACGACGCAGAGACTGCGGAGGAGTGGATCTTCACGATGCAGAAGATCTTCAGTGCTATTGGTTGTCCTCCAGAGGCGAGAGTGGGCCTGGCTACTTCTGCAGTGGTGTTTGCGGACAGAGATGATATAGCCTGGGAGGAGTTCGTTGGCGAGTTCAACGAGCAGTATTTTCCGCAGCATGTCCAGGATCAGAAGAGGGAGGAGTTTCTGAGTCTTCAGCAGGGAGACATGACCCTAGCAGGCTACATCGGGAAGTTCAACGCCCTTGAGCGTTACTGTCCCGAGATGTATGTTACACAGGAGCAGAGGGCAGGGAAGTTCGTCCGAGGGCTCCGGAAGCAGCTGAGGACGAAGGTGCTGACACACATGCCGAGCACGTTGGCCGATGCAGTGAAGAGTGCCTCTGTTCTTGATCGTGACTACAGGGAGAACTACCAGGATGAGAGGAGGCCATCAGGTAGGTTCTCTGGGAGGCCAGGAGGTCAGACTGGAGGGAATCCGGGCAAGAGGCCCCGATACGAGGGAGCAGGAGTTGCAGTACCACGACCAGAGCCTTGTGGTACTTGTGGGAGGTTTCACTCCGGGCCGTGCTTCACCCCCGGAGCATGTCATGGGTGTGGCCAGCTGGGTCACTTTATCAGGAGCTGTCCGAGCCGAGGAGCTGGGCCGAGCAGACCACCGGGTTTACCCGCACCAGGCAGAGGAGGAGGCGGAGGTAGACCACCTTTCCGACCACAGCAGGGGCAGCGCACTGGCAGAGTTTTCACCATCCAGGCAGAGGAGGCTCGGGATGGAGGCGCTGTCGTGGAAGGTACACTTCTTGTCGCGGGTTCAGTAGCTAGGGTGTTATTTGATTGTGGCGCGACACACTCGTTCATCTCAGAGCGATTTGCGGGAGTGTTGGGTTGTACCCTTGCGATGTTGACTGCCACTTTGGAGGTCAGCACACCCCTGGGTCTGGTGGGCACTGTGGGGAGATTTGTCCTCGGCGCCACGGTTGTTTCGGGAGATCAGGAGTTTCCGGCAGACCTGGTCTTGCTACCGATGGAGGACTTTGATGTCATACTTGGGATGGATTGGCTGTCCCAATATGATGTTCGAGTCTTGTGCCGTGAGAAGAAGATTTTGATCCCGAGGAAGGGTTTGCCTGATATTCTGATTAGAGGGATCAGAAGCAGAGGGGGTCGCATTATTGTATATGCTGTGAGAGCTCAGAGACTGTTACAGCAGGGATGTGCAGCATTTCTGGCGACGCTTGTGGTTGCGGAGGCAGAGTCCCAGAGGCTAGAGGACATTGAGGTGGTGCAGGAGTTCGCGGATGTTTTTCCAGCGGAGATTCCAGGTTTACCACCACACCGAGAGTTGGAGTTCGGCATTGAGTTGGTAGCTGGCACTACACCACAGTCGAAGGCTCCATACCGGATGGCACCTGCTGAGTTGACAGAGTTGAAGAAGCAGTTGCAGGAGTTGATGGACTCTGGATTTATCAGACCGAGCGTCTCGCCTTGGGGTGCACCAGTTTTGTTTGTGAAGAAGAAGGACGGATCCTTGAGGATGTGCATAGACTACAGGATGCTGAACCAGGTGACGGTGAAGAATAGGTATCCCTTACCTAGGATTGAGGATCTCTTTGACCAGCTGCAGTCAGCGAAGGTTTTCTCGAAGATTGACCTGCGTTCAGGATATCACCAGTTGAGGATCCGAGATGAGGACATCCAGAAGACAGCCTTCAGGACGAGATATGGACACTATGAGTTCTTGGTGATGCCATTTGGATTGACGAATGCTCCGGCAACATTCATGGATCTGATGCACCGGACGTTCAGGCAGTATATTGATATATTCGTGATTGTCTTCGTGGATGACATTCTGATCTATTCATCAGATGTGGAGCAGCACAGAGAGCATTTGAGGATTGTACTCAGCATCTTGAGAGCTCAGCAGTTATATGCTAAGTTCTCAAAGTGCGAGTTTTGGCTGGACAGAGTGGCATTCCTCGGACACATTGTATCGGCAGAGGGGATATCAGTGGATCCGGCGAAGGTGGAGGCAGTGACACAGTGGAGGACCCCTACGAGCGTGACGGAGATTAGGAGCTTTGTTGGACTGGCGGGTTATTACCGTCGCTTCATCAAAGACTTCTCGAGATTGGCAGCACCACTGACGGCTCTGACGCAGAAGGGAGTCACTTTTGTTTGGTCGCAGAAGTGCGAGGACAACTTTCAGGAGCTGAAGAGACTGTTGACCACAGCACCAGTTTTATCATTGCCGAGTGGCACGGGTGGATTCGTGATTTATAGCGACGCTTCAGGTGTTGGCTTAGGATGTGTACTTATGCAGCACGGGAGGGTGATCGCGTACGCATCCAGACAGCTGAAGGTCCATGAGAGGAATTACCCGACACATGATTTGGAGTTAGCAGCAGTGGTTCACGCACTGAAGACCTGGAGACACTATCTTTATGGCGAGCAGTTCGAGGTGTTTACAGATCATCAGAGTCTGAAGTACCTGTTCTCGCAGAAGGAGCTGAATATGAGGCAGCGCAGATGGCTTGAGTTCATTAAGGACTACGACTTCACTATCTCTTACCATCCGGGGAAGGCGAACACGGTTGCAGACGCTTTGAGCCGGAAGGTGGAGGTATCAGTAGCAGGCCTATGTATTCAGGAGTGGAGACTGCTAGAGTCCTTGGCAGAGTGGAGGTCATTTGCTGATAGCTCTGAGGGCGCAGTGATTGCAGGATTGAGAGTAGAGCCTCAGACAGTATCAGCAGTGATTCATGCTCAGACTACAGATGAGGAGTTGAGCAGTTTGTTACAGTTAGCTGCCAGAGATGGGTCAGACTTCAGAGTTGGAGTGGATGGAGGTCTGAGATTCAGAGACCGTATCTGGGTGCCGAAGACAGAGGACCTGAGACATGATATCATGGAGGAGGCACACAGATCGAGATATTCCATTCATCCAGGGAGCACCAAGATGTACAAAGATCTACAGCGGAACTTCTGGTGGCGAGGTATGAAGAAGGACGTTGCAGACTTCGTGTCGAGGTGTTTGGTCTGTCAGCAGGTGAAGATCGAGCACCAGAGACCAGCAGGGCAGATGCAGAGGATTGAGTTGCCCGAGTGGAAGTGGGAGCACGTGACGATGGATTTTGTTACGGGGCTACCGAAGACACGGAGATTCCACGACGCGATTTGGGTTATAGTCGATCGACTGACCAAGTCGGCGCATTTCTTAGCTATTAAGACCACTCTTGCTCTGGAGGGTCTAGCTAAGTTATATATTGAGGAGATTGTCAGACTTCATGGCGTGCCGGTCAGTATTATTTCAGATAGAGATCCCAGATTCACTTCGAGATTTTGGGAGAGTCTACACAGAGCACTGGGGACACGTCTGAAGTTTAGCACAGCTTTCCACCCACAGACAGATGGCCAGTCAGAGCGGACGATACAGACTTTGGAGGACATGCTGAGAGCGTGTACACTTGACTGGGCAGGACATTGGGATGAGCATTTGCCGTTGATCGAGTTCGCCTACAACAACAGCTACCACTCGAGTATTGGGATGGCACCCTATGAGGCATTATACGGGAGACCGTGTAGATCGCCGATATGCTGGAGTGATGTGGGCGAGAGACAGCTAGTTGGACCTGACATTATCCAGTTGTATTCAGAGAAGGTCGACGTGATTCGGAGACGACTAGCTACGGCGCAGAGCAGGCAGAAGAGTTATGCTGATACGCGGAGGCGTGAGCTGACTTTTGAGGTAGGAGATCATGTCTTCCTGAAGATCTCGCCTTCTAGAGGGGTGATGAGATTCGGGAAGAAGGGGAAGTTGAGTCCGAGATATGTCGGACCGTTTGAGATATTGGATCGGGTTGGTGAGGTGGCGTATAGGATTGCTTTACCGCCACAGTTTGCAGGACTTCACAACGTCTTCCATGTTTCTATGTTGAGGAAGTACGTGGCCGATCCAGCTCATGTGATAGAGATATCAGTACCGGAGATCCAGCAGGATTTGTCATTAGATGAGAGACCAGTTGAGATTGTGGATCAGATGGTACACCAGCTCAGGAGGAGGGCGATTCCTATGGTGAAGGTCAGGTGGCAGCATCACACTGACAGAGAGGCTACCTGGGAGATTGAGGAGGATGTCAGGAGGCAGTATCCAGAGTTATTCCGGTAAGTCAGTTGTTTCGAATTTCGCGGACGAAATTCTTTTAAGGAGGGTAGATTGTAATAACCTAATCTAAAACATCTTAATTAACTAAACCTAAACTTAATTAACTCTAATTAATCTTGCATGAAGAGCAGGAGGTGTTGAGAGGAGAGAGAGAGTGTTGGCTGGTTATAATTGGAGAGGTTTAGGTGAATGGTGATTGGAGGATGGGGAGGTGAGATAAGATTAAGTTTTTAGTATAAATAGGGGTGTTAGATTAATTGCAAACGTTTTCTCCCTCATTTCTACTTTTATCAGAGAGTGATTGAGATTCTCGGAGAAGAGAAAGAGGCAGTAAGAAGAAGGAGAGAAGAAGAAGAGGAGAAGAAGGTGAAGTGTTAGGTGGAAGTAGCCAAAGCTCGGGAGACATCTACAACCGTCAAAAAGGTATGCCAAATCTTCAATATAACTCACATAAGCCTTGTGAGTGTTGGGGATCGACGTTGGTGTCGAATTCCCCGTCGGAATTCAACCAATTCAGAGGTTGAAGACGACGATCGGTCGACCGGTGCCTGTGGGCAGTCGACCGATCCTATTATTATATTGATGTTTACCCGCGAACGGTCGAACGATGTCGTTAGACGGTCGACCGTTATGCCAGATTTTTGCGGGAAATAGGGGATATCCTGTTATCGGTCGAACGGGACCACTTAGCCGGTCGACCGAATAACAATGAGAATGGGTCGGTTGGGGATTTTGACTTATTAAACGGTCGAACGTCCTTAACCTTGTTCGACCGATCCATTTGATGCTTAGTCGGTTGAGAGCTTTGACCATCAAAACGGTCGACCGCTCTTTAACTCTCGGTCGACCGACTGAGCATTTAATTAAGCGGTAGAGTGCTTGTGTTGTTTCGGTCGAACTGTATTTCAGTTCCGGTCGACCGAACGAGACTTGGGCAAAATATTGAAATCCCTGTTATCGGTCGAACGGCCCCTTGGTTCGACCGGTCGGATATATATATTATATAAAATTGTATAGCGTAGACCTTCCAAACGGTCGACCGCTAGATGACTTTTGTTCGACCGATTGGTCGGTAATTCGGTTGGCGTGGTTCGACCGGTAGATTTGTTTGTACAGTACTGTGTACTGTGTGGGGGACCGGTCGACCGGTGTGCTTGTAGCGGTCGACCGATCTGCCGCAGGTTGGTGGATTTATCCACACGCGATCCGTCGATGTCAGGCGACTACCGGCTCCGAGGCGACGGTTGATTACCGGCTTTGAGAGCTACGGATTTCACCTTCGACGAAGGCGTATTATTGTTGTACTTTTTCCTCTCTTACCGAGCGGGGTGTGAGGGATGTGTACCGTAAACCTTGGGCTGTTTGCGAGGGTTTAGCGGTAGGCCGAGGATGTTCCGGCAGGGTGCGCGCTAGGCGACTCTTGGGGGAGCAGTGGCTGTCGTCTGACCCGAGTTGTGTATTCGGCGGGCTGACTCGCTCCTTGGGTGCGGCGTGTACCGGGGGTTCCTTCCTGCACTTTTTGGGGAGCAGTGGTGTCGACTGACCCTTGTGAGGCAGCGGTGGACTGACTTGACCCTAGTGGCAGGAGTGGTTCAGTGCCGCGGAGGCGGTGAGGGCATTATTGTGGGCCCGAGGCGGATGATCATGTGCATAGCATTGCATTGTCTTTAATTCCTTTTTATATTTTTAGGAGGTTTGGTATACGGGGTTCCTGCAGGGAACTCAGGCATGTTTGTTGTTTGCATTTCAGGTAGCGAGCAGGGTTAGAGTTTGAGGTGGTGACCGAGGACGGTGCCCCCGAGATCAGATCCTGTAGTTGTCAGTTTATTTCTTTTGAGGTGATTACATATTGTATAGCTTTTGTCGTAATCACAGTCAGTTTGTATATTTGACTTCCACGTGGATCATATTATATTATATATGTTGGTTTGTTTCCCGTGACGTGCCCAGTGCTGACCGTTGACGGTCTTTATTATTGTTTAAATTTTCCGCTGTTTTCGGGTACGTTACACGATTGGTGCCAGTTTTTTTGGATTACCGGAGTACGATTGGGAAAAGATGCATAATTAATAAGTTGGTTTTGCAGGAAGTTGTCTAGTTTTGAGAACCATGATGCAAAGGTGTGCAGTCTAGATGTTAGTGATTGTTTCAAAGTTAAAAACTTAATTTAGGATGTAAAGAAGCCATTTATTTTGTGCTATATATTCTTTACTTGAGTTTGTGTCTTTAGCTGTCTATGTACTGTATTTCCACAGGCTGGGTAGGACTTCTGTTTATAATTTTCTTATCCTTCAATATCTTTTACCTGTTTTACCGTTACTTGATTTACAAACTTCATTATAGATATATAAAGAAATATATTCCCTTTTCTATACGTTTTGCCCCCTCTATGTAATATATTTGTAACTTCATATGTATGAACTTTGGTGCTTCTACTGTATAACTAATGTCAACGTGAGGCACAAATCTTTCTTTTTACATTTTTTATTTGTAACGTAATTTTTGTATTATGTCTACTTTGATGGGTAGGTAATATATGCATGTTATGGTTAATAGCTATATTTCTATACGTTGTTGTTTATTTGGATTTGATAATATTAGTTTTGTTCATTTACCTGCTACCCATTTTGTTACCATTACCTATAAGGTAATGAATAAGGAGTAAGGTAGGTCTCAAGAGAAAGGATAAGGCACCCATATTGTTATACATTGTAATTATTAAGCTAATGCAACCCCGTTTCACTCTTGCCCTACCCATTTACACCATAGATGGAAACTAGTCACGTCAATTTGTGAATTTTGAGGTTCAACCTACGCATTTTTATTGTTACATTATGATTAACCTTGTCGGAGAGTGATATTATGGTAGACCTAAACTTCAGGACTTCTGCAGTGCCGAACACCTAATTAAGGATCTCTTTAGACCGCCTTCTTTGATCGACTTTTGCCAGCATTTGCGTCTGGGTCTTTTACAAAACAGCCTAAAAGTTTGTCGACAAGACGAGTGCATGCCTACTAGTCTATTATTTGAAGCCATGATCAATAAGGTCTATGTTTAGTGTTTTTATCACTTGGATGTGTGTCCTCTTGCCATTTCATAATGTTCAGACTTATGCTTCCATTTCTTTTTGTAACGTCCCGAAATAGCGGAAGAAAATTTTCAAATTAAAACATACAACATACGACCGTCAACGGTCAACAAGGGCACGTTACTGGAAAGTCAGCTGAATATATATATATATATATATATATATATATATATATATATATATATATATCCACTTGGAAGTCATAATACTTGTCAAAAGAGCGATTACAAGTCTACAACATAACTACTGTAATCGCTACCTCTACAAAAAGATACGAAGACAGGACCCGATCCCGGAGGTACTCCCCTCGGTCACCACCAACCTACGTCTGCCTGCTCCCTGAAAATGAAACATGAAATCTGCCTGAGTTCCCGAAAGGAACCCCGTATGCCAACATCTCCTAACATAAACAGAAACAAATACAAAAAGTCATGAATGCACATGCAATGCAAATCCGCCTCGGGCCCACTGACTGCCTCCGCTCTCCAACACAAGGAAAGTGCATCCCCTCCCTACACAAGGAAGAAGGCGTCTCTCGGCCCCACAGGCACGAGTGACCTCGCTCTCCGACACACGGAAAGTGCAACCCCTCCCTACACAAGGAAGAAGGCATCGACCACCCACACAGGCATGGAAGGCATCCCTCTGTCGCACAGGCTCAAGGGGTCCAACTGAAATACGCTCTCGTCGTAGGGGAAATCCGTAGCTCCGAGGTCCGGTGATCGACCGTGGGCTCGGCAGCCGGTAGTCGCCTATGCTCGACGTCTCGCGTGTGGATACATCCACCAAAGAAATTACTTCGACCCACCAGTCGAACAAGGTCAAATCTAGCGGTCGACCATTTGGAAGGTCTACGCTATACATTTTATATACATATATATCCTGTCGGTCGAACCAGGGTTCGTTCAACCGATAAGGAAAACTGCATGAATCCTGCCCCCTGTATTCGGTCGACCGAAACTCTTTCGGTTGACCGGATCAGCAGACACTTCACTACAGGAAAACTGCACGCGGTCGGTCGACTGGATCCAGAGCGGTCGACCGTTTAGATGGTCAACGCTCTTGACCGACTTTGTGCAGTTCAGTCGACCGAGACACACACTCGGTCGGCCAAAGGTCTGTCTAACCTATCTATTAGGATTCGGTCAACCGAAAAGCCACCGGTCGACCGGCTAATATATCCCTTAGATTCCCACTAAAATTTGGCATAAACGGTCGACCGTCACACAGACGTCGTTCGACCGTTTTCGGACAGTAAGTTAATATTCACTGATATCGGTCGACCGAACCTCACACGGTCGACCGAACAATACATAATCGCCACTGAACAGGCATCATTTAGACGATGTTCGGTCGACCGAGACACACAACGGTCGACTGAACCAGTCGTCTTCAACCTTGGTTCAGTGGGTTCTTCGCCGGGGAATCGACACCAACGCCGCCCCCTACACTACCACACCACTTGGGGAGTTATTATGAAGACTTGGCATACCTTTCACCATGGAGAGATGCGCGCCGACGAGCTCCTCCTCCTTGGCGATTCTAGCTTCTTCTCCCTCCTTCCTCCGTTCTCGTTGCTCCTCCCTCGCGTGCGTCTCCACCACGTCGCCAGAGCTCCTCCTCTGGTCGCCGGGATGCAAGGGAAATGGTAAGGTTTGGGTGGAAAACGGAATGAGCAACAAGGAAACAAATGGGTGAGTTTTGGTTTTTTAAAACAAAACCTAAACGTTGCTACAGTACCCGTCCCCCACCTATCACCCTAAACCCATCATCAAACTTCTCTTCCCCATGCAAGGCACACCAAAACCCCATGCAACAACCCTAATTTCGTGGCTTTTCCTAAACGAGGATTAGGTCATAACACTCTCTGTCTACTGTCACTTGCAGCAGGAGTTCTTGTGATAAAACTCATGATATTATTTTTACTTCTTAGTGGCTGATGCAAATTTTAGCATCATCTTTGTAAATGCTTCTGAAAACAGATGCAGGAGTCATCACCAGCAGCTTGATTATCTGTTTGGCCTAGTTTGTACTGGGCGCTTGATGATCCTACATAAAAGATTTTATGCATCACATCTAAAATGACTCCATCATGGCGAAATTTTTTCAAGAATCTAAAGAGGAAGTCGGACAGGAACAACCTTTCCCACACATTGCTTGAATTTGTTAAGGCAACCGAGACAAAAGGAATAATCAGATCAAGAGGTGCCCAAGAACTTGACACAAGATCAGAGAAAGGTTTTTGGTCTGGAACATCATCAAGGCCTGTGTCTCCCGACAACCATGTATCGCGCTGCCAAAGCTTTTCTCATGGATGACATGCTCAACCGCTTCCCCTTCCTCAGTTGAAGAGGCATGGTGATAAAACAATCCAAGCACCTTCAGAAACCACAGTATCGACTCCAGCGCTGAAGAAACGTGGAAAAGCAGCAGTCACCTATAGATCGGATGGACAATGGGAAAACACAAAGCCACCGTTTGCCTCTCCCTCCTGTTACTCTTTCTAGTGATACGTCTTATGCTTCGTCAAGTATAATGTTTACCAATATGCTTGTTTCACGGAGTCCTGGAAGATCAGATGCCCCTACGAGTCCTATATCACGATGGAGGAAGGGAAAGCTGATTGGAAGAGGCACATTCGGACATGTTTATGTTGGTTTTGACAGGTTCAGCCCTTGTTTTAGTATCTTAATGTAGACCGGTTTTCTTTCTCATCTCTTGTAGTAATTTATCCTTGATAAGTTTTGGTAGCTTTAGTCTCCAAGATCTTACTCGTTTTAGTCTCATTTTGTAGTTGTTTATATAGGTGTGAAAAATAGCTCATGAATCTTTGCTGTATACGCCAATTTGCTTTCATGGCTCTTGTCGTGATTTGTCCTTGATTAGTTTTGGTAGCTTTTCTCTCCACGATCTTACTCGTTTTAGTCTCTCATTCTTAATGTTTATATTAGGTTGAAAGTCTGCTCATGATTATTTATCTTATGATTGTTCTGGCTAGGACGTTTTTGTGTACTCTGTTTTTCATTTGATTTTTCCTCGTAAGATCCAAACAGGTGCATTGTCGGCTCCCTCCTTACGAACGCTAAGGTCCATTCATGCAAGCACTAGTTCCAATAACGGTGCAACCAACAAGTAAATAGTGCACATATAATGGACACATGCGTGACAATAGTAGTTAAATAAACCAAATACAACCTAATCAGTATGATGTTCCCTACATGAAAATTCTCAAACCATGCAAGACATGAGTAGAAATGCAGCAGTTAACTAACATAATTAACTAATAATACACGTATGAATAACAAATGGTGAAACCAAGTCGGCCCCAAGGTCCGACCAATCGACTCAGCCTGGGACTGGCCCAGCCGCCCACGCAAGGTCGACAACCCCCTTCCCCAAGACTTGGTGGACTACACACCACCCAAGTCTTGCAGAACCCCAGCCGGACGAAGAGCTCTCCTCCCATTGGTCATCGGAAACGCAACACGACCACACCACACGCAACATCTAAATCCAGCGGCATATCTCAAACATTCTCGTCGGAGTCCTCACCCACGTGCCTCAGTCGACGCTCACGTTCACACTCCGATATCACCTCCACTCGACCATGCTCGTAATCTGATCGTCCCAAGCTCGCCACGATTGCCTCCGAAAAGCGCACGAGAACGTCGACCAAGACTCCTGCTGCGTCTCCTCCTACTGTGGTTCGTCGAGCATTGAGGAAGACGAGAGGGTCCAAAGGAGGATGGAGTGAAGTCAGTGAAGAGAAGAAGGGAGGAGTTAGAGTGGAAGAATGGAAAATAAGGAAGAGGTGAGCTAAAGGATTCAAATGGTGTTCTTGTAAAGACGTGTGAGAGAGAGAGTGAGGGTGAGGGAGGTATGGAGTGGAGTGAGGTGAAGTATGGGGGGAGCTATGGTGAGGAGTATGGGTAGGTGTAGGGTTTGTTTATAAAAACCAAAAATCTCACCCTTTTGCTCTTTTGTTTGCCATTTCGTTTTCCACCCCAAACTCACTCAATCTTCTTGCATTCCGGCGACCAGAGGACGAGGGAGGACGCCGGCGACGTGGTGAAGTCGACGCATGCGAAGAAGAAGCGCCGGGAACGGAGGAAAGAAGGAGAAGAAGCTAGAAGCGACGCCGGAGGAGGAGGAGCTCGCCGCACACGTCTTCTTCGCGGTGAAAGGTATGCCAAGTCTTCATAGTAACTCCCTAAGAGGTGTGGGAGTGTAGGGGGCGGCGTTGGTGCCGTTTTCCCCGGTGTAAACCACTGAACCGAGGTTGAAGACGACTGGTTCGGTCGACCGTTGTGTGTCTCGGTCGACCGAACATCGTCTAAATGATGCCTGTTCAGTGACGATATTGTAGTGTTTCGGTCGACCGTGTTAGGTTCGGTCGACCGATATTTTATAAAAATAACTTGCTGCCCGAAAACGGTCGAACGACGTCTGTGTGACGGTCGACCATTTATGCCAAATTTTAGCGGGAATATTTTATAAGGGTTATATTAGTCCGGTCGACCGGTGGTTGTTCGGTCGACCGATCCCAGTAGATAGGGTAGACAGACCTTCGGCCGACCGAGTGTGTGTCTCGGTCGACCGAACTGCGCAGAGTCGGTCAAGAGCGTTGACCATCTAAACGGTCGACCGCTCGTTGTGATCCGGTCGACCGACCGCGTGCAGTTTTCTGCAGTGAAGTGCTTGTAGATCGGTCGACCGGAAGAGAGGTTTCGGTCGACCGAATGCTGTAGGCAGGATTCAGGCAGTTTTCCTTATCGGTTGAACGGACCCTGGTTTGACCGATAGGATATATATGTATATAAAACGTATAGCGTAGACCTTCCAAACGGTCGACCGCTAGAATTTGACCTTGTTCGACTGGTGGGTCGAATTATCTTTCCTTGGTGGATTTATCCACATGCGTGACGTCGAGCAGAGGCGACTACCGGCTGCCGAGCCCACGGTCGATCACCGGACCTCGGAGCTACGGATTTCACCTACGACGAGAGCGTATTTCTGTTGGACCCCTCGTGGATGCCTGTGCGGCAGAGAGGGATGCCTTCCATGCCTGTGTGGGTGGTAGATGCCTCCTTCCCTGGTGGGGGAAGGGGTTGCACTTTCCATGTGTCGGAGAGCGAGGTCACTTGTGCCTGTGCGGCCGAGAGACGCCTTCTTCCCTGGTGGGGGAAGGGGATGCATTTTCCCTGTGGAGGAGAGCGGAGACCCCCTCGTGTGGGCCTGGATTGGCAGGGGGATGCCTTCCATGCCCCTGTGTGCGGCTGGGAGATGAGAGCGGCGACCCCCCTCGTGTGGTTTGTTTCCCGTGACGTGCCCAGTGCTGACCGTTGACGGTCTTTATTATTGTTTAAATTTTCCGCTGTTTTCGGGTACGTTACACGATTGGTGCCAGTTTTTTTGGATTACCGGAGTACGATTGGGAAAAGATGCATAATTAATAAGTTGGTTTTGCAGGAAGTTGTCTAGTTTCGGGACGTTACAGTTCTCGTTGCAAGCCTGACAGTCAAGGAATGGAAGCCCACTGCAACCCATGCTGCCTGCTGTAGGAAGTCTGTTGGACATCAGCACAATGGGCAACCAAGCCCATGATGTCGGCAGCAAGGTCGAAGTTAAAATTAACTCCACTGAGCAACCTAACCAGGATAGGTGATCTAAGTTTATGCAATATTCGGATAAAAAGTTTATTTAACTCCAACAGGCATAATCACGAAGAAAGAAAATTTGGATTAGTCATGATTCTAACAATAACTTTTCTAAATTCAAATTTCTAAATAGGTTATCATTAGAAGTTTGTTGCTTCAAAGAAGCAGCTCTTTTTTCGAACACCTTGATATCAAACTGATTTTTTCTGCAAGCAACTATTATAGGATAAAGCCAAAAGATCTAGGACTTCTAAAATTAGGACGATAGAATATTTATCACCGATCAAAGAAGTAACAAGGCACATATTGATGATCAAAAAGATAAAGAAGCAACCATTTATTGACATTGTCCGATTTGGATAAACAGTACATAATAAATTCTTCACAACGATGCTGAGGTAGCAAGAAGAAAAAAGATTTCAATGAACAAAATGGTTCCTAGACTTCTCTTTTTGGTATGTCCTAGTGCACTAATAACATGGTAAAAGGAGCAAACACTTAAAATTGTCACATAGAAGATGAAGCAGAACAAAAATCCATTTGATATTTTTCACATGATAATTCACAAAAGAAAAAGAGAAAAACATTCTGCATTTCTCAGCAAATGAGTATGCAACAGCTTTGGAAACTGGAGAGAGGTGGGATTAACATATAGATATAGTTGATGCACAAGAAAAAAGACGGAAGTCAAAACTGATGAAGTCCACAGACCTACTAAGGTCACCTTCAATAGGGTGCCCAAGAAAATACCGTCCATGGGTGGCATTTTCTGCCACCCCTCAATGGGGTGACCAGACCAGGCGTCCCAGCACCTGGTGGCACGATCAGGCGCTGGGGTGCCTGGTCTCGACCCTTGGTGGAGGTCACGTGGCCTCCGCTCATGGGTGGGTTTTTTTTAATTTGTTTTGTTTTTTTTGTTTGAATTTTTAATTGGTAAATTAATTACTTTAATTAAATTTAGTTTAGTTTTGTTAACTAGTTACATAATTTTAATTAGATTTTATTTTTTAAATAAAATAGTCAGGTTTGTGTCACTATGTTCAGTTTTGTATGAGCTATGGTCACATTTAACCTATATTATTAACCAGCTTTGTATCGGTTATTATAAATACGATAAATTAATTATTTAGTTATTGTTGAAAATATAAATAGGAAAAAATGTGGAAGAAAAATAGTGTTGATTTGACAAGTTGACATTTATTGATGGGTTGTGGTTGAAAAGAGAATGTTGTTAGGAGAGGAAAAAAAAGATTGTGGATGGGAGAGAAGTTGGATTTGATAAGTTAACATTTATGAAATTTTTAGGACTAAGAAGCGTCTAACAAACCATAAGGGTAAAATCCAACTGTTGAAGCTCCTTAAAAATGTGGTTTTTCAATAATGGCTATGCAAGGCTTTTAAGTCAAGCATCTCAATCAACACTGACTTCAACCGACTTGACTAGATCTGCCAAACACTTTAAATGGTCATGTAAATTGCTGTTCAATAGTAGAGACTTCTTAGTTTGAGGTTAATCAAGCATAATACACTACCTTTTTCTTAAAATTTCTCATATTGGTCATAAGTCTCCAATTATTTAGTAATTTTTTTTCAATTTTTGTGTTATTGACAAGGTCGGGTTATGTCCAGAATGCATCCCTTCATGATGGTGTATAACTTCTTATAAACCGTGTAAGCCGTGAATCTGCAAACCAAAGAGACAAGTATGGTTACAATGAGCAAGTGAAATTTTAAATTTAAAGTTTAAAAACACATTTATTACCAAATAACGATCTCTCCTAGCTCGAGGCCGATAAGTCAGTGGCTCTTGAATTTCAACTTTTTTCGTCATCCATCGAATGGTAATCTACCAATACCACTCCAAATAAAGACGTATACACGTGTAGGATTTCGTGCCCTTATGCATGTATATATATTTTTTAAAAATTATTCATGCAATTAGGATCGTTTCCATATTTTCGACAATTTTATGTACACTATTTTATATTTATTCTAATATAATATATATTAAAATAAATTGATAGAGAATCATACCCAAAGGTTCTCTAAAACCTTTATGAAGATCTGGAGTTACGTTGTTCATCGGATCGTCTGCTCATTCGACTCCAAGTGTTCACCAAACTCTAAACAAGATTAGAGAGAAAACAGCTAACCAATTCAATCTCTAAAACAAAGTTAGAATCTAGCTAATGCCCTATTTATGCTTCCTGAGAATTTAATCTCCAAAAGCTAGAAATAATTAAGGGAATTTCGGATAGATTAATCTCCAAACTCTAAACAATGTTAGGGAGAGAGAAAATTTTGCATTAATTAAAACAAAGAGGGAGATGAGACCTATTTATAGGCTCCCATAATTCTCACATCATGGGCTATCCACTTACCCATGATTCCATGTTTTTCTCTCCCTAAAATTAATCACAATTTGACACATGATCATCCACATCCACGTTTAACCATAATTGGAACAATTCCAATCCATGATTAATACTAATTCCTTAATTAAACTGGCAACAATCCTGGGCACCGGTTGACCGAAACTATTCAACAGGTCGACCGATTGGCGGTTAATTTCGATTTCGGTAGGACCATGAAACCGGGTGGTCGACCAATTCAACACTATAAAATCTACTGTGATTTTTCGGTCGAACAGACTTGCCCAAACGGTCGACCGTTTCTACACTAGAAAACCAATGCACGAGCTAGTGGAATTTTTCAATCGGACTGCTCTTCATGTTCGGTCAATCGATTCTACACTAGAAACCCAATGCACGAGCTAGTGGAATTTTTCGGTCGGACTGCTTTTCATGGTCGGTCGACCGATTTCAACCAGGATCAACCCGCGGAAGCTCCTGGAAATTTTTGGTCGAACCACGACCCACTACCGATCGACCGGTCACTTCCAATATGAGCTCGCGGAAGCTACTGGAAGTTTCCGGTCGACCAAACGCACCCATCTGGTCGACCGTTCACACGCTCAACAACTACTGTGAAAATTCGGTCGACCGATGTCCGAAAAATGTTCGACCGTTTTGATCCGATTTTGCCTCTATCAAATTTTGGATTAACATCCAACAAAATTCGATCTTTGGGTTTTTAGTAAATTCATTTATCATGTAATATATTATCCTATGTAACGTCAAACAATTACACCCCATAATATATACATCTCATATGAATTTTTTTATGATTCTAACTATGTCATTTTCATGACACATTGATTTTATTGATTCACCACATGTATACAATTTCACACAAAACTTGATACATTATATGATTATAAAATCAAACTTCTTGTTTCCCAGTTTTGTGGTGTGACCTATAGGAGGATCCAAGTCAACTGACAATTATATTAAACACTTAATATCATAAACTATAAGTGGTATCTAGCCACACATTATAGCTACCCAATTAACAAAGATGTCTTTGTTCACTCGAACTAAACACGATCTGTTTACTGATGTAAAGGCATCACTTGTGTCCATCTCTTGCCTCATGATATTAAGAATATTATACAAAGTAGAAATATATCACCTTTGTATTTTATTCATTTCTTGATCTCTTAAGCTAATTATAAATATGCAACTTAACACAAGTGACGTTGTGCACATTATAATTTTGCTTTATCAATGGACTCACTAATATCATCACTCAATTAAAATGGGCAATGATAATCTTTTGACTAACTATCTTTTCCATCATAAGTTATGTTTAACCAACTATTGCTTTTGTCACTATACTCATTGATAGTTTTTGACGATAATCAAATTAAAAACTCCTTATGTGAAAAGATATAAGTCTCATATCTTAAGATCCAAAATACAGTAAAACATCAATGACACATAACACAATTCTATAATATTTTACTTGCTAGGTCTAATCAATATATAAAAGTAATTGTTTTCTCTTTTATATACTCGTGTCGTTAAATATTTGTAAAGCTACAATACTCTTTAACCAACACGACAATCTTATCTCGGTAATTAATGTTTCACGTCAATTACCATGATTTTGAATTAACTTTTTGATTTATGTAAACCATTATCTTTTACAGCTCTACGCTTAAGGACCAAGAGTGTCTTCCTAAACACTTCCAAAGATGAATACATTAAATCAAGGAACAAAATGTTTGCACATCCAATTCATAATAATTGACATATAAAACTAAACTTTTAGAACACATTCCCTTGAACACGTAACTAGGTACTATGATAGTAACAATGTCTGGATTTGCACAAACTCGCTGACATGATCAAGCTTAAATGTATGATTGTTGTTCTTGTAACCAGTTTATTTTAGGCTTCCCTTGTGCCTTCTTCATTTAGCAAATCTCCCTTGTTTCTGCAATATGTTGTTGCAATCCAAATTGGCACATCACGTTGTCTGGTACATGCATTACAGAAACTCCAAAACAAACCATCCATGTTCTCGTCATCTATATATCCTGTCCTTCTACAAGCAGCTAGTAAACTCAACAAATCTACATTCTCATAAGGGGTCCAACACACTAGATCTTCTTCTTGACTGTCCAACTCATTTCTATAAAATTACACTTGAGATTTCTTCACATTTTTTAGCCACGATCTAGAAGTCCTCCAACGTGAACCTAAAGGACGCAAAACATCTTCTCGGAGCCACAAACCTGGACTTGCTGATGGGGGTAGAACGTGAAGATGCTCCCAACACCAAATTCGCAATAGTGTCTGGAAACCAGGTACTTGTTTTCCATTTTTCAAACAAGCTTGGTCCAAATAGGTGTACAAAACAGCCAACGACACTGCTCCCCAACTGTAGTTACGACATACGACCAAATCCTCCACGAGAAGCAAGTATCTAAGATGATCTTTATTGTCACTTTTATCTAGATGTAGGTTAAATTGTGCTACAACACTTCCTACTTGAGATCTCCAACTATCCGAAAACCTACTGAAACAAGATGTAGGCTCAATTGTGCTACAACACTTCCTCATTTGTTGCATCTCAGGCCACAACGCGGTAATTATGGTGCTACCATTGCAACATCACGTATCCCCCATTCACTACAGTCGTCACCTGATCTTTTTTAAGTGTGATCAATGGTGGCACAAACCTCTAGGCTATCAATAGGAAAACCAGTAAGAATACCGACATCTTGCAATGTGATCATCATCTCCCCATGTCTGAAATGGAAAGTGTGAGTCTCCAGCCTCCACCTCTCAACCATAACACATATCAAATTCCAATCAAATTGCAATAGGGGCAAATGAGAAACTGTATCAAATCCAGCATCCCCCATACTCTATCATTCTGCACTATCCATGTGTTGAATTGGATACTGTGCTCGATACACCTAAGATCAAATAATTATTCGTGAAAGAAATATATTAATTAGCTCAGATCTAATGTAAAACAATACACAAAAGTTTGAATTTGCTAATTCAAGCACTTACATTCTAGTGAATCTAGGATGACGTATGGTTCTTTTGTAATATTAACATTGAATGGTCAACAGGACCGTGAGCCTCGTGTGACCCAAACATTTTGCAATTGTACAAAAAAATTAGACAAAATCAATAATTTAATTTCATATATTACTAGTTCTTATTACATTTACACATTTTCAATTTTAATAATCATAAAGTTCAAAATGGTAGAAGCAATAGAAAGAAAATTTGGCTGGATTTGAATGTTTTTTGCAACAAATATGTTGCTTCGGTTTTAAACATAATGTTTGCTTTATCTTTATCCATTAACTAATTATGTTGGATGATAAATGATGTTCCTTTGAAGCAGGAGTCGAACTCAAGGGGTGTATTATATGAAAAACAATTTGAGGTAGGTTTAGATTGTCGAAATGTAATGGTTGACACTGAAGACCATATGTCATTTTCATCTCTAAGCATTGTTGCGATGGAGTTGAGTCAAGCAATTCAAATCTAACAATCAAGCAATTCAAATCCAAAAATCAATTGATTATCAATAATCAATCAAGCAAGATGTGGACAAAAGTAAAGGGAATATATTTTGCATAATATATCCGTTAATCAAATCAAGCATTCCATCGTCACATGATTCACTAAATCATTAGAAATATCCATTAAACTAGGAGTTTGCTCATTCATCACATTATTCAGTAAATCATTCGAAACAACCAAATTTGAATCTGAATCAATTTCATGCCATTCCTAAATCATTCTCAAACAACCCAACAAATAATCAAAATAATCCTCAACCAATTCAAAGTAATCCAAATCAGTCACAAACCAAAACAACATATCCAAATCATTCTCAATCACCACAAATCAATTTCAAATAATTATCAACCAATCAAGCAAAATGTTAACAAAAAATAAGGGAAATGTACCTAACAGTTACTCAAGCACGTGAATGTGGCACCAAGAGGTCAGAAATAACTGGATAGAGGGAGGAGCAAAGTGCGGCGGTGATTATGGATACGAGGTGGGGAAGATGGGGCCGGTGGCCCTTTTCTCGCCTTAGTAAAAAAGGGTATCTCGGATATCGTTTTCTGTTTCATAAAAATGATACCCGCGATGCCGTTTTCATTAATGGTGTAAAATGAAAACGGCATCCCTGGTACTATTTTTCATTTAATAAAAACGATACAACATGTGTCGTTCATTTGCCTCATATTTTGCCGAATAAGTTTCCCAGCATTATACTCTTCCAATTTCATTTTATATGATTCTTTTGAGAGAAAAATCCTATTTAAAATATTAACATTGTTTATCTCAAAATTGTCTCTTTAATGAGTATTGAATCACCTTATATGGATATCAAAGAACAAAGTTATGCGCAAATTACTGGTGATCTGTCAATATATTATTCGGTTTCCAAATTCATGTTAATTGGTTAATCGGAATTTCACACGTATTCCCATCATTGAAGCATAAAAGAGAACATAAAAGTGTGGACTTTATATTTTGTAATGACTTAATTATGTTTTTATATATTTGCATTTAAGTCCCTTCGTACTCTGATACTTGTGACAATTTCACGTATTTCCTTGAAACCTAAAAAATGAAACAAACATACCCAATGTAGCATTATTCAGATACAAATAAGATAATAGTGAAGATAAAAATGAGAAATTACGATACTTATCACAAAACATCTTCCTGGGAGGAGGTGAATACTACATCAGAAGTTAGGCGGAGAGACCGTGAGAGCGAGGAGTTCAGGAAGGTGAGGAGCGAGCTCACCGAGACGTAAGACAAACTCGTGGCTACGTAGATGGTCATTGCATTTTTGTTGCAAAGACGGGTTACAACCCTTAGGCTTGTTAATCGAATTTTAGTAATGTATATTATCTTAGCTACATGTGATGTTTTACCTTAACTTGGACTTGCAGGATATTAGTATCACTCCATTTTGCACTCCACCACAACCACAGAGATGAGATGATGATCTGGAACCTTTTGGCGGAGCTGCTGCCACTGGAGTTTTGGTGGCGTAGTTTGATTTGTTGTGATGATTTTTTTATTTACTATTGAGGAACTTTAGTTCTTACAAGTTGTGAATGTTAACTTCGATTTGAATATATTTACAATATTTTTTATGAATGTGATGTGTTTTGATTGAGTATATGTTATATATTGTCGAGGTTATGTGTTTGGGGATGTTATTGTGGATGAATGATTGCATTTTGTGTTTTGATCAAGGAAAATAAGAACCTAGAAAAGACGAAGATATCCATCTCTAAAAATCTCAAACATACAACAGCGACAGAAAATATTCGTCGATGTAACCTACACCGACAAATACTGTTCATTGGTGTTTTACTCTAAAAGACGATTCATCGGTGTTAGTCTGTTGGGATCATCGAGCTGACAAATTCAGGCCAAAACAGTGACAAAAACCAACCAATTTTGGTCATACTTTTCGTCGGTGAAGGTTAACACCAACCCCAACTAGATCGACAGTACGTACCTCCATCAGTGTAAGGTAGCACTGATTGATGTGGGGAATCACCGATGGATAACTTCCTTGGTTGAAGGCCTAAACTGCTTTATTATAAAATATTAAAATAAATTAAAATTGACATTGCATAGTTTCTAACCAGATTGGAATCGATTAAAAAAATCCCCAGACCAGAAACTGGACAGAATCAAACCGAAAACCAATTTAGTCTGGTTATCCAGCTCTTACAAGAACCTGCGAAACTATACTTATGGCCGGTGAAACTTGTGATCTAGTTATGATTCAAATCGATTTCTAGTGGGTTGGGTTGTCGGGTCATAGAAATATGCAACATCCAAATCGGATTTACATCCGTCTGATCGCGCCCAAATTCATCCAGACCCTCTAATATTCTTCTATAAATACACTTCTAATCCTTCCCTTATTCTTCTTCCTTCCTCTCCTCCTTAGGTTAGTTTTATTTCTTGTTTAGTAGAGTTGGTTTAATTTCTTATTTAGCATAGTAGGTTTTATCTCTTGCTTAGTAGTAGATTCTATTTCTTGCTTAGTAGTGTGGTGGAGGAGAAGCGGAACAACATTTTGTAATCTTACTTTCTTAATCAACTTTTGGTTTCATATTCTTTATGTTCGTGTCTTTCATTTGATGCTATTTTTATTTCATTGCTTTGGTTATATTTAGTTTCCTTTACTTGGTCATGTGTTGTTTTTATGTTGTTGTTTTCTTTGGTTGATGATTAGTGAGTAATCCATTCCCATAGGGGGTGGAGAATGATGTGAAGTGTGAATGTTATGAGATTGGTGTATGTTTTAATCTTATTTTGGAGCTTCACATGATTTTCATAACTATTTTGTTGGGTTCCTCACTCTTGCCTTTGATGTGTTAATGGCCTTAATTGATGCTTATCACATACTTTGGCTAGTGGGTCTACTTTATGGGGAATGATTAGGTGAGGATAATGTTGGAGTGGGTAAAGAGATAAGGATGACATGTTGGAGCATGTGATCTTGTTGGCCTCATCTTAATTAATTATTGTATGTTTTAATGATAATGTTAAATCTTAATTCATGAGGAGAGATAGTTGGGTTTTAGTCGTTATGGATTCCATGTTATGCATGTCATGAGCACAAAATTGTATAGACACACAACTTACACATCTACACTTTTGCATTCATTCTCCACCTCCTACGGGACTCATTTTTTATTAGTTGTTTTTTATTCACGTCGCATTCGTCATGTAATTTTGATACCCTCAATCTCCCTTTCTCATCCCCCACTCGAGTATGGCTGACGACGACCCGCACACCCTCCTTATGGACACGACCCGTACTTGCGACAACTTCAACGCAGCCGTGCACTTGCGGTTTTGAACTTAATTTCCCAAACACATGTCTTGAGTTTAATACACTTTCTTCTTGAGTCTTGATCACCTATAGAATAAGGATTTGCACATTACAAGTATATGTACAATGCATGAAATGTGTTTGACCCAATTTGATTGTGATTAAGATTGACTTTATTAAATCATCAAAATTAAAATGATTAAGGCCTAAAAGCCAACAACATGTCATTATTCACAAGCAGCTTTATATGTTGTCTGTTTCATAATTCATATCTGCATAATAAAAGGTGTCGAGGGGTGGTGACGGTGTTGCAGTAGACCTTTAAGTTGTCCCTGTAACACATGGGATCCATTTTTATTTGTAGACCTTTAAGAGTGCTCAATGATTCACATGTGTGTATGCTTACCTAGTATTCAATTAAATGTCATCTTGAAACTAAAACCATCAAACCTCATCAATTTAAAAAGTAAACATACTCGCTTTAAAAAAAACAATTGATGTGTGGACATCAACAATCCTGTCACATCAATCTGATAGTTAAAACAAATTTGGTCTATGAAGTGTAGATAAAGGTAAAACATTCAAAGGACGCACATAGGAATATGACGATAGGAAATCAATGAAAACGGAAGGTAATTTGCGTTGCATTGTATAGATGTTGTGATGACCTCTTGACGATCCATTTCTTGGGTAAGGTCCTCAAATGAATACACGTTTTTTCATACGTGCAATTGATCTTTTGTTTCTTTATTTATTTGGATCTCCAACCGCTTGAGTTGCTCATGCTTCGTTGCAGCATCAACCATGCGGTTTCGAAAGAAACCTGGTTGGTGCTGATGTTTGTTTTAACCACACAACAATAACGGAAACATAATAGATGTTGCAACCCAAAATATCTTTGTGTCCGTGATAAATCATGGAATCACATATTTATTTAAATTAGAGACATATGGTTTTACATGCTTGCATCCTCTTATTTACTAGTACGATAATATTTGGGATGCCATTCTGGAGAGCATGTAAAGTTCACGAGAGGATCACCCACGGCAGTAACCAATGCAGTGAGGTCCATATATAATTTTGCTGCGTGGCGGCCAGCCTACTCGTACGATGTGCTTTCCCATTAATATTGATCCCCTGCATATCAGTGGACGACGAACCACCCAAGGACCCCGCCGACATATGTAAGTGTTCGGCCTAAATACTGTCACATGGCCTCGACAACAATATCCCCACCGATACACGGCTGCGAAAATTGAAGTACATAACAATTATCAAATTGTATAAATGCATTTTATCTAATTATAACATACGGAAAAATGGTAAATATCTTTTATGTCTTTTAAAATTTTAACAAATTAAAGAAAGTACAATTTAATTTATGCAAGGAATGAATTTAAAGAACAAAAGGAGCCTAACTTTTATTGTTCATGTTGTTAAACATAGAGGTGCATAAAGTAAAATATGTACATAGTGACACGAGGCGATTAATTGAAAATCAATGAGATGCCATAAAACTATTTAGAGTTGAGGATTCCTCTAAACTTAATCAGAATGAAAGATTAAGTTTTTACCCTGGGCTGACACTTCAGTTGCCATTTCTGAATTAGACAAGTCATCAGGATGCACCGCAACATCAGAGTTAGCTCGCACAATACTTAAGATGACTAGGAAAATAAAAAGAGAGGTCAACACACTTATCGGCTTTGATGCCATTATCTGGCTATCAAGCTTAGGAATAGTTAACTTTTCTCGCAGATGGCAAATGGATTTCAAACAGAGAAGTGTATATATGATTTGCACCGTCGGCCTTATTTATAGTAGTTTAAGATGAAATTACGATACCAGTGCTCTTGCTGAATCTTAGTCATTAATATATATAGGTCATTTGTCATATCCTCATTTTTTTAATACTCCGTTTGATATTTTGTCTTTGTTTGCATTTAAAAATAATTTTCCAAACCATAGATATTTTAAGTATGCTAATCTATGATGGACTTTGCTTTCTTGATAACATGGTTATTATTGAAATTACAAAATTACCCAAAGTTATATTTTAATGTTAGAAATTACCCAACAGGACTTTCGGTTCATGGAAATATGCATATTTTTGTCAATGTGGGTAATACATAAGGATATATTAAATTTTATAGCCATCCAAATTGTAAAAATTAGGTACGATATGGATGGCAATTCTTCTCAAATCATATGTCATGTTTTTTTTGTTTAATACCCGTGTAACTAATATCCCACAATATTCTTAGATAACTGGTTTAATACCCGTGTAACTAATATCCCACAATATCCCGTGTAACTAATATCCCACAATATCGACCATTTTTCACATACAGGCCGAAGTTCAGTTTGAGTGGTTTTTCGGCTATGGTTTGAGTGATCTATTGAAGTTCAAATAATGTGAGTTTTGGTGTGTGACTTCTAGATAAACATAGAGTCATTGGGATGAATATCCCAACAAGTACACTTAAGTTTACAAAGATTCCTAAAGACTCGAAAAAAGATAAAACAACATGTCTTCAATGAACTTGATTCCATGCTTGACTTTAATCCCCTTTCTTCTTGAGTCTTGTTCACCTCTAGAATAAGAATGTGCACAATACAGGTATATGTGCAATGCATGAAATTTGTTTGACCCAATTTGATTGTGATCAAGATTAACTTTATTAAATCATCAAAATTAACATGAATAAGGCCTAAAAGCCAACAACATGTCATTATTTGCAAATGACTTTATATGTTGTTTGTTTCATAATTCATATATGCAGAATCAATAAAGGTGTCGGAGGGGCGTTAGCGGTGTTGCAGTGGACCTTTAAGTTGTCCCTATTTGTTGATGCTTGTGTTATTGAATAGGGATGCAATAGTGAAATATATAGATTGTCTTCTCCTTTTAACTACGATGACATAGAGTGATCAACGATTCACATGTGTGTATGCTCACCTAGTATTCAATTAAGCATCATCTTGGAAACTAAAACCATCAAAATTCATCAATTTAAAAAATAAACATCTCGCTTTAAAAAAAATAAACTATTGATGTGTGGACATCAACCATCCGGTCACATCAATCTAATTGTTAAAACAAATATGGTTCACGGTTGTCTATGAAGCGTAGATAAAGGCAAAATATTCAGAGGACGCACATAGGAATATGATGAGAGGTTCACTGTTGTAGTCGCATGCATAGTCGAACGTCAGTTCAGTGGCACCACTTGTTCGCATGAGAGAAGTTGTTGGTCAAGTCGTTCCTATTTCAAAGGCAACCATAGGGAAATTTGTATTGTGGTTCCTATTATCAAGGGACATATTTAAAAGTAAATGAGGGATTTTCTTGCATTAATGTGTATTTGTCGTGGGTATCTATTGATGATATTTGTTTTGAAATGAAAAGAAATGGTAAAGACTTATCTCGTGTAGACCAAGTGTACAATACCATATCATTCTAAGCTTGGAGTTATTTAATTTCAAAAGCAAACCTTCAAGCGTAGTTTTATAATTTTCTTAGTGCCTGCAATTTTTTTGTCATTACCAGATTTTAATATTTGTGTGCAACAAAGATGCATTACAAAAATATGGTCACTTTCCTCATTGATCTCAATCGATGACATCACATGTAAATTATTAAAAGTTTTTTCTTCAAAACAAGGTAAGAACCTCTTTCTCCTCTTTATTTAGAGCACCAAGAATACAATTAGTTATGAATATATGAAATTTCCAAGATTTGACATAATGCTTTCTTAAAATAAAAATACAGTATTTTTTAAAGTGTTACTGACCAAATTACTTTTTCCATCACGACTTGGTCAAATTTAAGTATTAGATTTCGCTAAACAACAAAAAACTCCTTCAAAGGTGATTAACTTAAACACTATTGAAAAGTTTGCAACATTCTTATGTGATCCCATGAGTGATGTCACGTATTGTTTTTAAATTTATTGTTAGCAAATGATAACATAAAAACCTTCCTTCATAATTAATTGTCACCCATTTTTCTCAAACTCATTGTTGGATTTAGACGTTGTCCTTGCAGAGATGGTATATTTTACATAGTTGTACTCTAATCAATATAAAATTTCCTCCCCTTGGTTTATATTTTAATTTCAAATGTGATATAAAATTTCCATAAATAAGATTCAAATCTTATATGTAAAACTAATTCTTAATTTGATAAGAAGTTGGTATTACGGTATCTCCAAAACAATATTAAAATATAAAAGATGATTGTTGTGCTAAAAACTAACAAAATATTAATCCATAGAGAACAAATGGTTACCAATTGAAAGTAGAGAAGAAATGATTGAGTTGTTTTGAAGTGAAATGGCCAAATCGAAAGAATATCAATCATAAATGCTTAAAAACATTAAAAAAATATCAAAACTTAATTTGACTTTTACCTTACATTAACGTCTAGACAATAATAAAATATTTTTATTTCGTAAGAACAAAAATCATTCAAATATGAAATATAAAAAATCATTATTTACTAAATTTCCATGAGAGATGTCTTCTAAGTTAAAACATCCAGTTAAAATCATATTTTTGAAAGTGATTTAGGGATTTCAAATTTTCAAAATCATATTTCTACGCGAGAGAAATAACTCAATGCATAAATTCTTCATGGAATGTCAATTGTGGCTGCACAAAACACAATTAGGGGAGTTTTTCATCCACCACATGCCTACAATAGGGACCACAAAGTTGTGTAATTCGTAATTAGTGTACAACAAACCACCCAAGGACCCGGCCAACATACGTAAGTGTTCGGCCGAATTATTGTCACATGGCCTCGACAACAATATCCACACGGATACATGGCTGCGAAAATTGAAGTACATAACAATTATCAAATTGTATAAATGCATTTTATCTAATTATAACATACAAAAAATGGTAAATATCTTTTATGTCTTTTAAAATTTTCGCAAATTAAAGAAAGTACAATTTAATTTATGCAAGACATGAATTTAAAGAACAAAAGGACCATAACTTTTATTGTTCCTGTTGTTAAACATAGAGGTGCATAAAGTAAAACACGTAGATAATGACATGAGACGATTCATTGAAAATCAATGAGATGGCATAAAACTATTTAGAGTTGATGATTCCTCTAAACTTAACGTAACATCCTCGAAAGCGGAAGGAATTTAAATTTTTAATAAAACACAACACGAGGATATTACCAAAGAAAAATGCCAACTGGTGCACCAACATATATACAATATATATATCTGAGAGTTTACAATAGTGTGATTACAACAAAAGATAAGGGAAATATACATGTAATCACTCGGACCTCAAAACCGGGAAAGCAGGATCTGGTCTCGAAGGCGCTCCTCCGCTGTAACCACCTCCTAATGCTGCCTACGACCTGACATAAAACATGAATATGCCTGAGTTTCCCGAGAGGAAACCACGTATGCCAAACCTCTATAACAGTAAATGACTAGATATCTAAAGCATGTATGATATGAAATGCGATAGATCAACAACGTCTCACTGGGTCCTCAGGAACTCTCTCCCTACCACAGTAGACACCAAACAGTGACGGGTCCCACGGGTCCTCTAGCCCAACACTCACACACGTGCCCCAGGCACCTCAGCCGGAAACTCTCGGCGACAACACACGTGCCCCAGGCACCACGACCGGAAATATCCTCGGTCAACACACACATGTGCCCCAGGCACCGCCGGATTACTCTCAGGTCGGTATCCTCTATACCGCTGCCATCTTGAGCTGTCCAGAAGTCCACTCTCAGGCCGGCACCGTCACCCCTCTAGGGCCGGAGATCCGTTGCCATTTTGAGCTGGCCCCACACGCGAACCACCCTCAGGCCGGCACCGGTCACCCCACTAGGGCCGGAGATCCGTTGCCTTCTTGGGCTGGCCCGACAACACCCGTGAACCACTCTCAGGCCGGCACCGGTCACCCCACTAGGGCCGGAGATCCGTTGCCATCTCGAGCTGGCTTCACAACACAAGAACACACAAAAACCGTACCAAACGGTCGAACGAAATCTCCCAACCGGTCGACCGAATCCTCTCAGCAGGACTGGCCCAACCAACAAAACTGTCAATCGGTCGAACGGCAAAGGGGTCCCGTTCGACCGAATTCGACCAGTAAAAACTCGTGCCACAGCAATATGCACCAACGATCGAACGACCCAAACTCACCGGTCGACCGAAAACGACCAGTACCAAACCCCAAAATCCGCATAGGGCACCGGTCGACCGAAACATCTCACGGTCGAACCAACTTAAGTCATTTTTAATCGCCGGTCGAACGAGTCAACAAGGCGGTCGACCGTTTGGATGGTCAACGCCCCCAACCGACTTACAACAGTGCTTTCGGTCGACCGGCAAAGGGGTCCCGTTCGACCGAAAACACGCAGAGCCTTTTCTGTAGGATTTCATGTTTAATTATACATATATATTTTTCGAATTTTCATGCATAATAAGGATCAATTTTCAATTTTCTAGAATTTATTGCATGCATCGGTTTGTTTTAACAAACTAGTTTCAAAAACTCTATTAAAACAAACATGAAGGAGCTCCGAAATTCATACCTAGAAGTTCTCTAAAACTTCTCGAAGATTCGGAGACGGTTGGGATGCTCCTCGCTGCGCCGGATGCCTCCGAGTATTCACCAAACTCTAAACAAGATCGGAGAGAGGGAAGCTAGTCTCTCAATCTCCGATTGGGTTTAGAATCTAATTACTAACCCCTCTTTAATTCTCTTGAGAAGATGATCTCTTAAGAACTAAAACTATAATTAAGAATTAAGGAATTTTCGTGGAGAATTATGGAGAGAGATTTTGCATAAGAAAAATAATGAATTAATTAAGGAGGTAATGAGATAACCTTGTATTTATAGGTTCTCTCCAAATTACCTATTCATGTGCAACCTCTTGCCCATGATTCCATGCAAAATTCCATCTAACCATCCATTATTTATTAATAAATAATATTAGCCACGAATTAAATCAATTATGGACCAATTCCATGCATGATCTAATTAATTCTTAAATTAATTCTGCATAAAACCGTCTGATCGGTCGACCGTTTGCGATGTCCGGTCGACCGCTCAAACCCGATTTCGGTCGACCGTCCGAGACTCGGTCGACCGTTTTCAACAGTAGAATATTTCATCGCAATGTTCGGTCGACCGACCGATCACATTCGGTCGACCGTTCGAACAGACGAAATTCACCTGTTATCGGTCGAGACGCGTTCTGTCGACCGGACACCACCGGTCGACCGTGCACCGATCGGTCGACCGTTTACTTCCAACCGGTCGACCGTTTGTGCACTATTTTGCAGACTTGTCAAATTTCGGTTTAACCCCTACAAAATTTGACATTTCGGGATTAGTAGTAAATTCACAACTTATGTAACATATTATCCTATGTAATGATCAATCATTACACCCCATAATATTTACATCTCATATGAATTTAATTTAGATTCTAATTATGTTATTAATCACAACATAATCTTGATTTTGCTCGTTCACCCCATGTGTCATATTTTCTACATGAAACCCGACACATCCTATGAACTCAAAATCTCCATTTCTTGTTTCCCAGTTTTGTGGTGTGACCTATGGGAGGATCTAAACTAAGTTGGCAGTGATATTAAAAGCTTAATATCACAAGCTATAAGCGGTATCTAGCTACACATTATAGCTCCCAATTAGTTAGTTGTCTTAATTCCACTCGAACCAAAACCCGATCCACTTAGTGATGGAGTGCACCACTTGTGTCCGTCCCTTGCCTCATGATATTAAGAATACACACAAAGTAGTATTGTGTCATCTTTGTATTAGTATTCATTTCTTGATCTCTTTAAGCTAGTTATAAATATGTGACTTAACTCAAATCACATTGTGCACATTATAACTTTGCTTTATCAAGGGGCCTACTAATATCATCACTCAATTAAGAGGGGCAATGATAGTCTTTTGACTAACTATCTTCTCCAACAAAAGTTGTACTTAACCAACCCATACCTTTACACTACACTGATCGATAGTTCAAGACACTGATCTAATTAAGTATTCCTTAAGTGATTAGATATAAGTTTTATATCAAAGGACCAAAGACACAGTAAAATATTAATGACACAGAAACACATTTCTATAATATTTTACTTATTAGGTCTATTCAGTATACAAAAGTAATATTTTCCTCTTTTGCATACCCGTGTCGTCACTCACTTGTAGAGCTACAATGATCTATGACCAACACGACAATCTTAACTCGGTAATTAATGTCCCATGTTAATTACCATGATTGCGAATATCTTTTGTTTTATGCAAACCAATATCTTTCAGAGCTCTACGGTTAAGGACCAAGAGCCTCTTCCTTAACATTTCTAAAAGACGAATAACATAAACAAGGAACAAAATGATTTCTCATTCAATTCATAATAATTGACATTTAAAAGTAAAACTTTTAGAACACATTCCCTTCATTTTCTCCCTTGATCAAACGTACCACCAGTCGACCACTCGAAGAGTATCGTTCGACCGGTGCAAGGGTTTCCGCCCAAATTCCTTTACAACCGGTCGACCGAACCATGCCACCGGTCGACCGATTATAGTGCAGAACGCAGCTGCACGGGTCCGACGAGCCCTCCGGCCTACCGTCGACCACCCCAATACCCACCAAAGCATAAGTGAGCATCAAAGTAAAGCTTGACATACCTTGAAGACTTGAAGAAGCCTTCGAAGACACAACGGCGAGCTTTTCCTCGCAAAGCACCTCCTCCGGCGAAAACCAACCGATCAACGATCTACTCCTCTCCGACGAACGTCCGAGCTTCACCTCACCTTCCGAGATCCGCCCCACGAGCACCTTCACACGCCGGAGACACGATCAGAGAGAGGGAGAGAGTTTGAGCGGGTGAGAGAGAGAACGCGAGAGAGAGAGAGAGAATCACTCACCACTCCTTAAACCCTTCTCTTCCAATCTCCACCCTTCATCTCATCTCATCCAAACCAAACCAATCTCAGCCCTCCATCATAATCCAACCAATTAAGCACCTAATCAAAGCCAAAACATGATTAGTCTTAAGAAGGATTAAGGATATTACACTTAATTAGAATGAAAAATTAAGTTCTACCCTGGGCTGGGCAGTGCTGACACTTCTGTTGCCATTTTCTGAATTTGGCAATCAAGCATATGATGTGTTTTTCTCCCCTTTAATGATATGCAATTGCATGATATATAAATGAATGAGATATAAGGATATGACACTTAAGCATTCAAGTTTCATGTTTTGGAACCAATTCTATATGTTTAGGAGGATTGAAAATTTTACCAAACTTAGTGATCCTCTTGCTTTGGTTCCATACTCCTTTCGATAGTGCAAACGGCTTTGAATTTGACATTTCAAGCTTTGACCGGTCACTACCGATCTCCCTCTTCTAAGTACCTACAAGTGTAGATTTAGGTATGCAAACTACTTTGGGTCCTTGAACATTAGCTTTTGGGAACTCAAACCAACTTGGTTTTAAGAGCCCACACACTTGAAGAACTATGTTTCACAAATACATGCTTTCCATTCATGGTAGTATGAAGTACATGGTTCTTAACATATTAATCATTGTATCTTAAACCATGTTTGTCTAAGAATTGTCTTTGATTAATTAGAAGCATGTTAAGCATCTTGGTTCCATTGGTAAAATGTTCTAGATCTTTTCTAAGTTGAGCATTTGATGCCTTAAGATCTAGTTGTTCACATCAATGGATGTTGCTCGTAGACTATCAAGTTGCAATGCATTAGTTTCAAGTCTAACAAGCACCTCATTTTTCTCATTCATGCTTATTTCAAGTTGGCATTGGAGATCATTTATTAATTTTCTAGCATTTTTGTTCTTTTCACAAATAATCTCATATTGTTTAACTAAATCATGAAATACATTTTGAAGTTCATCATGTGTATATGTTTCTTCTTTAGCACGTGAACTATCACTAGCATATGACATAGATGAGCATGAATTTGATCTAGTAGAACAAGACTTAGAAGCTACCTCACATTGTTCATCTTCAATAGCCATGAAGCACATGTGGGCAACTTCTCTTCTACTTTGCAAGGATGAGGATGATGAAGGTGATGAAGGATCATCACATGTTGCTTTGTGAACTTCTTCCTCCTTCTCTTTTCTCTTGCTCCTCTCCTTTTCTCTTCTTCTCTCCCTTCTTTCCTTTTTCTTCTCCTTTTCCCTTCTCTTATTATCACTTTTCTCCCTCTCTTTCTCTTTTACCTTCTCTCCCTTTTCTTCTCCTTTTCTCTTCTCTCATTTTCACTCTTCTCCATCTCTTTCTCTTTTCCCTTCTTTTCACTTCCTCTTCCTCTTCTCTCTCTCATTTCTCCTTTGTCGTTCCTGAGGAATTTGAAAAAGTCTTGTACAAGGACTTCATTGTCCTCATTGTCCTCTCTTCTCCATGGTTCGTCGGATTTTACATGTAATGGAAAGGTTGGATTCTTTGAGTTTTTTTTCTCCTTTGAATGACTAATTTGGAGCTCATAGGCCATGATGTTTCCAATTAGCTCCTCCATCTTTAGTTGAGAATGTTCATGAGCTTTTTCAATAGCAACCAACTTATCCTCCCATTCGTTGTTGAGAGGCCGGAGGGACTTTCTCATCATTTCTCCTTCAGTAACTTTTCTTCCAAGAACCAAAAGAGAATTAGTGATATTGGTGAAGCGAGTGTTCATCTCGCTTATATTTTCACTGGGAAGTATGGGAAAAATCTCATATTTATGCATGAGGAGACTAATGCAAATTTATTTAGTTTTACTATCTCCTTCATGATGCATTTGTAACCTCTGCCAAATCTCATAAGCACTCTCACACCCTCTTATTCTATTGTATTCTCCCTCATTAAGGCCACAACATAGAATGTTCATAATTTTTTAATTCATTTCTACCTCTTTCATTTTAGCCCTAGTTAATGTGACTAACTCTTCTTCTTTAGGAGGGGTGTATGAGGTTTGAACAAAGATCCAATACTACAAGTATCAACTTTGACTTAATGATGCCGAAGGAATACCAATATGGTTTGAGGATGGTTGCCAATGCCGCGGGAGGGTTGTCGAAGTCGAAGAATAATCGCTAATGTCGGAGGAGGGCTGACAAGGTCAAAAGGGATCAAATGGCAACATCAAAAGAGACCAATGACAGAGGTTGGTAGAAGAGATGGCTCTAGGATTTTGGTGGGTTTGTGTTTGGTTTAGAGAGAGAATATAATATCAGGTCTTTTGGGTAATGGATGAATGGGCAAATGAATCTTTAATCAGATTTTTCACGCTCAACTAAATACTAAATCACCAAATCTCACCAGTTCTTCAAATATTTCATGTCCTTGAACTAATTCATGGCAATATTTTGCATCCCATCCCACCTTCCGGTGGAAACTTCAAATCTGACCCCTCAGTCGACGTCGCCTGCAATAAAGTTGGTAACTCCGGGTCCTTGCTCCGTGACTTCATAATTCTCCCAATAATGCTCGGCTCAACTCTCAGCTCCGCAATCATAACACCATCACGTGCTCCTATAAAAGGTCTCTACTGAGCCATGTTCTCTAGCAATCTCCACTCTCGGACCACCAAACTCGCCACAGAGCCCTCCCACTTCCTGCTCAAAGCATTGGTGACCGAATTCGCCTTCCCAAGATGGTAAGCAATGGTGAAGTCGAAATCCTTAACTAACTCCAACCATCTGCACCACCTCATGTTCAATTCCTTCTAAGAACATATACTTCAGAATCTGATGGTCTGTAAACACCATGAACTGCTCTCCAGAAAGGTAGTGTCCAAATCTTCAACGCATGAACTACCGCCGCTAACTCTAAATCATGGGTCGGGTAGTTTCTCTCATGAACCTTCAATTTTCTAGACGCATGAGCCACCACCTTATCGTGTTGTATCAGCATGCAACCCAGACCAGTCCCTGATGCGTCGCTATAGATCACAAAATTGCTACTACCACTCTGCAACATCAAGATCGGGGCAGTCGTCAACTGTCTCTTTAGCTCTTGGAAGCGTCTCACAATTCTAGGGCCACTCAAACTGAACCACCTTCTAAGTTAGGGAGTTCATCGACGATGAAATTTTGGAGAAGTCCTTGATGAAACGTCGGTAATACCCAGCTAACCCAAGGAAACTCCGAATCTTAGACACCGAGGTAGGCATCCTCAACTATGACACCATCTCAATCTTAGTCGGATCCACCGAAATGTTGTCCTTGGACACGTACTCCAGAAATGTCACTCGGTCTTGCCAAAACTCGCACTTCGAGTACTTCACATACAACCTCTCCTTCCTCATGATGCCCAACACAATCCTCAGATTCCCCATGTGTTGCTCTCAATCTGGGAGTAAACTGAAATATCATCCACAAAAACAATGACAAACTGATCCAGGAATGGCTTAAAAACCTGGTTCATCAAATCCATGAAAGTTGCAGGTGCATTGGTCAAGCCAAACGACATGACTAGGAACTCGTAATGCCCATAATACGCCTTGAAGGCAGTCTTATGAACATCACTCTCCTTGATTCGTAGTTGGTGATAACCAGATTGCAGGTCGATCTTAAAGAAGACCCTCGTCGTGTGCAGTTGATCCAACAAGTCATCGATCCTTAGTAACGGGTATCGGTTACTGATCGTAACCTTGTTCAGCATGCGATAATCAATGCACATCCGCATTGACCCATCCATCTTCTTCACAAACAGGACCGGCGCTCCCCAGGACAGATGCTCAATTGGATGAATCTCATCTGAAGCAGCTCCTGTAATTGCTTCTTCAACTCTTACAACTCAGCATGTGCCATGCGATAGGGTGCCTTCGACAACGGCTCACTGGCAGGCAACAAGTCGATGGCAAACTCTATCTCTCGATGCAGTGGCAAACCCTCGAGGTCGTCTGGGAACACATATGGAAACTCACGTACAGTCTCAACATCCTCTAGACAAAGCCTTGGCTCCTCTGACAGCACCATGATTGCCAAGAAGGCATGGCAACCTCACTGCAGCAGTCTCTGCGCCTTCAATGCAGAGATGGTTACATGACCCTCTCTGTTGTACACACCCCTTATCACTAAGGATCACATCAAAGTCTCGCAATGGCAGCAACACTAGGTCAGCTGGAAAGCTCTCATCTACTTACTCCAGTGCTACTCCATGTAAGAAATCCCTAACCTCCATTACGTCACCCATGGGCGTAATGTGATCCAACAACCTTGCAAAACTCTCAGATATAAACAAATGAGTGGCACCATAGTCAATTAAAATCCTAGCAACATAGTCAATTAAGAGTAGCTTCCACTAATCCTGGAGTCACCGTTGCGTCCTCAGCTCGCATCGCGAAGACCCACCCAAAAATGTGTTGCTATTGCTCAAGTGCTCTTTTCCAGTCTCAGCCTTCCATGCTGGGCAATCCTGCAGAAAATGTTCGGGGTAGCCGAAACAACCCTTCTTCTGGCCCCTACTGCTGGACTATCCTCGCCTAGTCAGGTAGTCCCTCAGTCAATGTCCAGTCTCGCCACAACCATGACAACTCCTAGTTAAGGTACTATAGCGACGACCAGGGTGAAACTTCTTGCAGCGACGACATGCTACAACACTGCCTTAAGATGATGGCCTCTCAGAATGCCTCTGTCTCTTGTTCGGGTGTCTCCCAGACCTGCCCCTGCTCAGGTCTTTGCTCTGTCTCTGGTTTTGACTCTGGCCTTACGGACTGCTTCCACCCTGGAAGCGATCTCCACCACAGTCACCAATATCTCTCGTTATCCCTTCCCTCCCAGTCGGTTACTCTGGAAGTCCTCCTCAAGCACGTAGGCAACTCGGATATCATTCTCCAAGGCCTTCGGCAGGTTCGTCTGCATCTTTTTCCATAATTGATGCCTCAACCCTCGTGCAAACTTCATAGCTCACTACTCAGGTGTAGCATAGATCTTAGGGCAATACCACTCCAATACGGTGAACTTGCTCACATAGTCATCCAAACTGAGCGCACCCTGCTCAAGTGTCAAGAACTCCTCTCTCTTCCGGCCCTAAACGTGACATGGGAAGAACTTCCAATGGAACTCCTCGACAAACTCATCCCAAGGGACGTCCTCACAGCCTCCAAAAGAAATCGTGATTGTAGACCACCACCAGTTTGACGCCAACTCATCCAACACATAGGTGGCTAACTCCACGTTTATCTCCTCCGGGGAGTCGATCATGCGCAGAATCCTCTGGATCTTAAATAACCATCCATCGGCAACATCAGGGTTGAACTCTCCAGCGAAAGTCGGTGGGTGCTACCTCACGAATCTCTCATGCACGTTGCTGAGCCTATTACGCTGCTCACGTGCCTCTTGACGCTCTAGAAAATGATTGATCCTCTCCATAGTCTCTGGGAGTTCTGTTTGGCCCTCTCCTACTGCATCACTATCTATATCCCACGTCAAATGTGGTCTCTCAGGGTGTCTCGGAGGCATCTTCTCCGCACACAAGAACCATATCTCAAATGTTACACAAGAAATCTCAAAAGGGCAAGAAAATAAACAACTACTCGACCGAGTTCCACTGGAGGTTTCTTGAAGTGTACACGATGGGACCGACCTACTCTGATACAAAATGGTAACATCTCCGTCCACATAGGGTCACAGCCAGAAATATAAAATACGATAATAGATGCGAAAGGGAATATTACTGAATAAAGTCACAAAAATCGGAGCTCCGAAACAAAAATATTGAGTTTGCAAAAGAGTTTGATACAATTACGGAAGATCAGAATACATCATTAAGTAAAGCGGAACATAAAATGTTGGATCTGGTCCCATGTCTACATCCTCAAGCTCCCACTAGTCGAGCTCGTCAGTACCTAAATACCCAAACCTGCAGGGTTCCAAAAACATTGTTTGAGTTTTCAATAAAGAAAACCCAGTATGTCACGGGAACAACAACACAACAGTTAGTGAAAACATAGGATACTCTAATTGGGCCCTAGTTAGTGACTCTCACTCCCCAACGCCATGTCTAGCGACCGTCCTCCACCAGGACTCCAACTCGCACCACGGTATCACGTCCAACGCGTACATCCTACCAAAGGAACGTGGTCCCCACCATGAGTGCTACCAAAGCTACGGTGGCCTCAAGGGACAAGAGTTGGTCGAGTGGCAGCTCCTCAAAGCCTAGCGAAAGGGTCATCTACTCACAAGTGTATGCTAACTCCAACTGACACTCTAACACATGAAGGTCGTACGCGAGTGTGCACCCACCTCGATTGGCCATGTCGCCTCACAGCGCACCAAGCATTGATGCCGACCTCATCATGTCCCAAAACAAGCATGTCTACACTCAGACAACACACATGGCACGCTGCCTCACCGTTCCCACCACACACCCGCTTGGCGGTCCCTTGGCAGGTGTCACCGTTGCACCTACCGTCACCTATCAGCTCACGCACGAAGCGAGAACACGGGTTTCCGAGAAAAAACACACTCCACAAGGCGTCCAACACATCCTGGAGCGCGAACTCCAGGAGAAACCGCAAGTTGACATAAAATGCAATAAAAATATAACATCATATGAAAATAAACTACAAGTTCACAAAGAGCATGAAAACAATTAATTAAGCTTCTAGATAGAAACAAGTATATACTTCTACATTCAAAGGAAAAGTTGAACAAATTTTAATAAATCATTCTTTACTATTATCTATTATGAAGCACCTTCCATACCATTTTCTAATCAAAAGAATTTAACTGAAATGATCACAAGCAAAGCAATGACCATCCCATGGTCTTCTAATGGTTCTTCTCTCTGTTAGTTTTGTAATGATACGCTGGCTAAGGAAGAATCAATATTTACATGATGGTGGATTCCTCGTAAGATCCAAACCGCTGCATTGTCGCCTCCCTCCTTACGAACGCTAAGGTCCATTCATGCAAGCACTAGTTCCAATAACGGTGCAACCAATAATTAACTAATAATACATGTATGAATAACAAATGGTGCAACCAAGTCGGCCCCAAGGTCCGACCAATCGACTCAGCCTGGGACTGGCCCAGCCGCCCACGCAAGGTCGACAACCCCCTTCCCCAAGACTTGGTGGACTACACACCACCCAAGTCTTGCAGAACCCCAGCCGGACGAAGAGCTCTCCTCCCATTGGTCATTGGAAACGCAACACGACCACACCACACGCAACATCAAAATCCAGCGGCATATCTCAAACATTCTTGTCGGAGTCCTCACCCACGTGCCTCAGTCGACGCTCACGTTCACACTCCGATCATCACCTCCACTCGACCATGCTCGTAATCTGATCGTCCCAAGCTCGCCACGATTGCCTCCGAGAAGCGCACGAGAACGTCGACCAAGACTCCTGCTGCGTCTCCTCCTACTGTGGTTCGTCGAGCACTGAGGAAGACGAGAGGGTCCAAAGGAGGATGGAGTGAAGTCAGTGAAGAGGAGAAGGGAGGAGTTAGAGTGGAAGAATGGAAAATAAGGAAGAGGTGAGCTAAAGGATTCAAATGGTGTTCTCGTTGCAAGCCTGGCAGTCAAGGAATGGAAGCCCACTGCAACCCATGCTGTCTGCTGTAGGAAGTCTGTTGGACATCAGCACAATGGGCAACCAAGCCCATGATGTCAGCAGCAAGGTCGAAGTTAAAATTAACTCCACTGAGCAACCTAACCAGGATAGGTGATCTAAGTTTAAGCAATATTCGGATAAAAAGTTTATTTAACTCCAACAGGCATAATCACGAAGAAAGAAAATTTGGATTAGTCATGATTCTAACAATAACTTTTCTAAATTCAAATTTCTAAATAGGTTATCATTAGAAGTTTGTTGCTTCAAAGAAGCAGCTCTTTTTTCGAACACCTTGATATCAAACTGATTTTTTCTGCAAGCAACTATTATAGGATAAAGCCAAAAGATCTAGGACTTCTAAAATTAGGACGATAGAATATTTATCACCGATCAAAGAAGTAACAAGGCACATGTTGATGATCAAAAAGATAAAGAAGCAACCATTTATTGACATTGTCCGATTTGGATAAACAGTACATAATAAATTCTTCACAACGATGCTGAGGTAGCAAGAAGAAAAAAGATTTCAATGAACAAAATGGTTCCTAGACTTCTCTTTTTGGTATGTCCTAGTGCACTAATAACATGGTAAAAGGAGCAAACACTTAAAATTGTCACATAGAAGATGAAGCAGAACAAAAACCCATTTGATATTTTTTCACATGATAATTCACAAAAGAAAAAGAGAAAAAACATTCTGCATTTCTCAGCAAATGAGTCTGCAACAGCTTTGGAAACTGGAGAGAGGTGGGATTAACATATAGATATAGTTGATGCACATGAAAAAAGACGGAAGTCAAAACTGATGAAGTCCACAGACCTACTAAGGTCACCTTCAATAGGGTGCCCAAGAAAATACCGTCCATGGGTGGCATTTTCTGCCACCCCTCAATGGGGTGACCAGACCAGGCGTCCCAGCACCTGGTGGCACGATCAGGCGCTGGGGTGCCTGGTCTCGACCCTTGGTGGAGGTCACGTGGCCTCCGCTCATGGGTGGGTTTTTTTTAATTTGTTTTGTTTTTTTTGTTTGAATTTTTAATTGGTAAATTAATTACTTTAATTAAATTTAGTTTAGTTTTGTTAACTAGTTACATAATTTTAATTAGATTTTATTTTTTAAATAAAATAGTCAGGTTTGTGTCACTATGTTTAGTTTTGTATCAGCTATGGTCACATTTAACCTATATTATTAACCAGCTTTGTATCGGTTATTATAAATACGATAAATTAATTATTTAGTTATTGTTGAAAATATAAATAGGAAAAAATGTGGAAGAAAAATAGTGTTGATTTGACAAGTTGACATTTATTGATGGGTTGTGGTTGAAAAGAGAATGTTGTTAGGAGAGGAAAAAAAAGATTGTGGATGGGAGAGAAGTTGGATTTGATAAGTTAACATTTATGAAATTTTTAGGACTAAGAAGCGTCTAACAAACCATAAGGGTAAAATCCAACTGTTGAAGCTCCTTAAAAATGTGGTTTTTCAATAATGGCTATGCAAGGCTTTTAAGTCAAGCATCTCAATCAACACTGACTTCAACCGACTTGACTAGATCTGCCAAACACTTTAACTGGTCATGTAAATTGCTGTTCAATAGTAGAGACTTCTTAGTTTGAGGTTAATCAAGCATAATACACTACCTTTTTCTTAAAATTTCTCATATTGGTCATAAGTCTCCAATTATTTAGTAATTTTTTTTCAATTTTTGTGTTATTGACAAGGTCGGGTTATGTCCAGAATGCATCCCTTCATGATGGTGTATAACTTCTTATAAACCGTGTAAGCCGTGAATCTGCAAACCAAAGAGACAAGTATGGTTACAATGAGCAAGTGAAATTTTAAATTTAAAGTTTAAAAACACATTTATTACCAAATAACGATCTCTCCTAGCTCGAGGCCGATAAGTCAGTGGCTCTTGAATTTCAACTTTTTTCGTCATCCATCGAATGGTAATCTACCAATACCACTCCAAATAAAGACGTATACACGTGTAGGATTTCGTGCCCTTATGCATGTATATATATTTTTTAAAAATTATTCATGCAATTAGGATCGTTTCCATATTTTCGACAATTTTATGTACACTATTTTATATTTATTCTAATATAATATATATATATTAAAATAAATTGATAGAGAATCATACCCAAAGGTTTTCTAAAACCTTTATGAAGATCTGGAGTTACGTTGTTCATCGGATCGTCTGCTCATTCGACTCCAAGTGTTCACCAAACTCTAAACAAGATTAGAGAGAAAACAGCTAACCAATTCAATCTCTAAAACAAAGTTAGAATCTAGCTAATGCCCTATTTATGCTTCCTGAGAATTTAATCTCCAAAAGCTAGAAATAATTAAGGGAATTTCGGATAGATTAATCTCCAAACTCTAAACAATGTTAGGGAGAGAGAAAATTTTGCATTAATTAAAACAAAGAGGGAGATGAGACCTATTTATAGGCTCCCATAATTCTCACATCATGGGCTATCCACTTACCCATGATTCCATGTTTTTCTCTCCCTAAAATTAATCACAATTTGACACATGATCATCCACATCCACGTTTAACCATAATTGGAACAATTCCAATCCATGATTAATACTAATTCCTTAATTAAACTGGCAACAATCCTGGGCACCGGTTGACCGAAACTATTCAACAGGTCGACCGATTGGCGGTTAATTTCGATTTCGGTAGGACCATGAAACCGGGTGGTCGACCAATTCAACACTATAAAATCTACTGTGATTTTTCGGTCGAACAGACTTGCCCAAACGGTCGACCGTTTCTACACTAGAAAACCAATGCACGAGCTAGTGGAATTTTTCAATCGGACTGCTCTTCATGTTCGGTCAATCGATTCTACACTAGAAACCCAATGCACGAGCTAGTGGAATTTTTCGGTCGGACTGCTTTTCATGGTCGGTCGACCGATTTCAACCAGGATCAACCCGCGGAAGCTCCTGGAAATTTTTGGTCGAACCACGACCCACTACCGATCGACCGGTCACTTCCAATATGAGCTCGCGGAAGCTACTGGAAGTTTCCGGTCGACCAAACGCACCCATCTGGTCGACCGTTCACACGCTCAACAACTACTGTGAAAATTCGGTCGACCGATGTCCGAAAAATGTTCGACCGTTTTGATCCGATTTTGCCTCTATCAAATTTTGGATTAACATCCAACAAAATTCGATCTTTGGGGTTTTTAGTAAATTCATTTATCATGTAATATATTATCCTATGTAACGTCAAACAATTACACCCCATAATATATACATCTCATATGAATTTTTTTATGATTCTAACTATGTCATTTTCATGACACATTGATTTTATTGATTCACCACATGTATACAATTTCACACAAAACTTGATACATTATATGATTATAAAATCAAACTTCTTGTTTCCCAGTTTTGTGGTGTGACCTATAGGAGGATCCAAGTCAACTGACAATTATATTAAACACTTAATATCATAAACTATAAGTGGTATCTAGCCACACATTATAGCTACCCAATTAACAAAGATGTCTTTGTTCACTCGAACTAAACACGATCTGTTTACTGATGTAAAGGCATCACTTGTGTCCATCTCTTGCCTCATGATATTAAGAATATTATACAAAGTAGAAATATATCACCTTTGTATTTTATTCATTTCTTGATCTCTTAAGCTAATTATAAATATGCAACTTAACACAAGTGACGTTGTGCACATTATAATTTTGCTTTATCAATGGACTCACTAATATCATCACTCAATTAAAATGGGCAATGATAATCTTTTGACTAACTATCTTTTCCATCATAAGTTATGTTTAACCAACTATTGCTTTTGTCACTATACTCATTGATAGTTTTTGACGATAATCAAATTAAAAACTCCTTATGTGAAAAGATATAAGTCTCATATCTTAAGATCCAAAATACAGTAAAACATCAATGACACATAACACAATTCTATAATATTTTACTTGCTAGGTCTAATCAATATATAAAAGTAATTGTTTTCTCTTTTATATACTCGTGTCGTTAAATATTTGTAAAGCTACAATACTCTTTAACCAACACGACAATCTTATCTCGGTAATTAATGTTTCACGTCAATTACCATGATTTTGAATTAACTTTTTGATTTATGTAAACCATTATCTTTTACAGCTCTACGCTTAAGGACCAAGAGTGTCTTCCTAAACACTTCCAAAGATGAATACATTAAATCAAGGAACAAACTGTTTGCACATCCAATTCATAATAATTGACATATAAAACTAAACTTTTAGAACACATTCCCTTGAACACGTAACTAGGTACTATGATAGTAACAATGTCTGGATTTGCACAAACTCGCTGACATGATCAAGCTTAAATGTATGATTGTTGTTCTTGTAACCAGTTTATTTTAGGCTTCCCTTGTGCCTTCTTCATTTAGCAAATCTCCCTTGTTTCTGCAATATGTTGTTGCAATCCAAATTGGCACATCACGTTGTCTGGTACATGCATTACAGAAACTCCAAAACAAACCATCCATGTTCTCATCATCTATATATCCTGTCCTTCTACAAGCAGCTAGTAAACTCAACAAATCTACATTCTCATAAGGGGTCCAACACACTAGATCTTCTTCTTGACTGTCCAACTCATTTCTATAAAATTACACTTGAGATTTCTTCACATTTTTTAGCCACGATCTAGAAGTCCTCCAACGTGAACCTAAAGGACGCAAAACATCTTCTCGGAGCCACAAACCTGGACTTGCTGATGGGGGTAGAACGTGAAGATGCTCCCAACACCAAATTCGCAATAGGGTCTGGAAACCAGGTACTTGTTTTCCATTTTTCAAACAAGCTTGGTCCAAATAGGTGTACAAAACAGCCAACGACACTGCTCCCCAACTGTAGTTACGACATACGACCAAATCCTCCACGAGAAGCAAGTATCTAAGATGATCTTTATTGTCACTTTTATCTAGATGTAGGTTAAATTGTGCTACAACACTTCCTACTTGAGATCTCCAACTATCCGAAAACCTACTGAAACAAGATGTAGGCTCAATTGTGCTACAACACTTCCTCATTTGTTGCATCTCAGGCCACAACGCGGTAATTATGGTGCTACCATTGCAACATCACGTATCCCCCATTCACTACAGTCGTCACCTGATCTTTTTTAAGTGTGATAAATGGTGGCACAAACCTCTAGGCTATCAATAGGAAAACCAGTAAGAATACCGACATCTTGCAATGTGATCATCATCTCCCCATGTCTGAAATGGAAAGTGTGAGTCTCCAGCCTCCACCTCTCAACCATAACACATATCAAATTCCAATCAAATTGCAATAGGGGCAAATGAGAAACTGTATCAAATCCAGCATCCCCCATACTCTATCATTCTGCACTATCCATGTGTTGAATTGGATACTGTGCTCGATACACCTAAGATCAAATAATTATTCGTGAAAGAAATATATTAATTAGCTCAGATCTAATGTAAAACAATACACATAAGTTTGAATTTGCTAATTCAAGCACTTACATTCTAGTGAATCTAGGATGACGTATGGTTCTTTTGTAATATTAACATTGAATGGTCAACAGGACCGTGAGCCTCGTGTGACCCAAACATTTTGGAATTGTACAAAAAAATTAGACAAAATCAATAATTTAATTTCATATATTACTAGTTCTTATTACATTTACACATTTTCAATTTTAATAATCATAAAGTTCAAAATGGTAGAAGCAATAGAAAGAAAATTTGGCTGAATTTGAATGTTTTTTGCAACAAATATGTTGCTTCGGTTTTAAACATAATGTTTGCTTTATCTTTATCCATTAACTAATTATGTTGGATGATAAATGATGTTCCTTTGAAGCAGGAGTCGAACTCAAGGGGTGTATTATATGAAAAACAATTTGAGGTAGGTTTAGATTGTCGAAATGTAATGGTTGACACTGAAGACCATATGTCATTTTCATCTCTAAGCATTGTTGCGATGGAGTTGAGTCAAGCAATTCAAATCTAACAATCAAGCAATTCAAATCCAAAAATCAATTGATTATCAATAATCAATCAAGCAAGATGTGGACAAAAGTAAAGGGAATATATTTTGCATAATATATCCGTTAATCAAATCAAGCATTCCATCGTCACATGATTCACTAAATCATTAGAAATATCCATTAAACTAGGAGTTTGCTCATTCATCACATTATTCAGTAAATCATTCGAAACAACCAAATTTGAATCTGAATCAATTTCATGCCATTCCTAAATCATTCTCAAACAACCCAACAAATAATCAAAATAATCCTCAACCAATTCAAAGTAATCCAAATCAGTCACAAACCAAAACAACATATCCAAATCATTCTCAATCACCACAAATCAATTTCAAATAATTATCAACCAATCAAGCAAAATGTTAACAAAAAATAAGGGAAATGTACCTAACAGTTACTCAAGCACGTGAATGTGGCACCAAGAGGTCAGAAATAACTGGATAGAGGGAGGAGCAAAGTGCGGCGGTGATTATGGATACGAGGTGGGGAAGATGGGGCCGGTGGCCCTTTTCTCGCCTTAGTAAAAAAGGGTATCTCGGATATCGTTTTCTGTTTCATAAAAATGATACCCGCGATGCCGTTTTCATTAATGGTGTAAAATGAAAACGGCATCCCTGGTACTATTTTTCATTTAATAAAAACGATACAACATGTGTCGTTCATTTGCCTCATATTTTGCCGAATAAGTTTCCCAGCATTATACTCTTCCAATTTCATTTTATATGATTCTTTTGAGAGAAAAATCCTATTTAAAATATTAACATTGTTTATCTCAAAATTGTCTCTTTAATGAGTATTGAATCACCTTATATGGATATCAAAGAACAAAGTTATGCGCAAATTACTGGTGATCTGTCAATATATTATTCGGTTTCCAAATTCATGTTAATTGGTTAATCGGAATTTCACACGTATTCCCATCATTGAAGCATAAAAGAGAACATAAAAGTGTGGAGTTTATATTTTGTAATGACTTAATTATGTTTTTATATATTTGCATTTAAGTCCCTTCGTACTCTGATACTTGTGACAATTTCACGTATTTCCTTGAAACCTAAAAAATGAAACAAACATACCCAATGTAGCATTATTCAGATACAAATAAGATAATAGTGAAGATAAAAATGAGAAATTACGATACTTATCACAAAACATCTTCCTGGGAGGAGGTGAATGCTACATCAGAAGTTAGGCGGAGAGACCGTGAGAGCGAGGAGTTCAGGAAGGTGAGGAGCGAGCTCACCGAGACGTAAGACAAACTCGTGGCTACGTAGATGGTCATTGCATTTTTGTTGCAAAGACGGGTTACAACCCTTAGGCTTGTTAATCGAATTTTAGTAATGTATATTATCTTAGCTACATGTGATGTTTTACCTTAACTTGGGACTTGCAGGATATTAGTATCACTCCATTTTGCACTCCACCACAACCACAGAGATGAGATGATGATCTGGAACCTTCTGGCGGAGCTGCTGCCACTGGAGTTTTGGTGGCGTAGTTTGATTTGTTGTGATGATTTTTTTATTTACTATTGAGGAACTTTAGTTCTTACAAGTTGTGAATGTTAACTTCGATTTGAATATATTTACAATATTTTTTATGAATGTGATGTGTTTTGATTGAGTATATGTTATATATTGTCGAGGTTATGTGTTTGGGGATGTTATTGTGGATGAATGATTGCATTTTGTGTTTTGATCAAGGAAAATAAGAACCTAGAAAAGACGAAGATATCCATCTCTAAAAATCTCAAACATACAACAGCGACAGAAAATATTCGTCGATGTAACCTACACCGACAAATACTGTTCATTGGTGTTTTACTCTAAAAGACGATTCATCGGTGTTAGTCTGTTGGGATCATCGAGCTGACAAATTCAGGCCAAAACAGTGACAAAAACCAACCAATTTTGGTCGTACTTTTCGTCGGTGAAGGTTAACACCAACCCCAACTAGATCGACAGTACGTACCTCCATCAGTGTAAGGTAGCACTGATTGATGTGGGGAATCACCGATGGATAACTTCCTTGGTTGAAGGCCTAAACTGCTTTATTATAAAATATTAAAATAAATTAAAATTGACATTGCATAGTTTCTAACCAGATTGGAATCGATTAAAAAAATCCCCAGACCAGAAACTGGACAGAATCAAACCGAAAACCAATTTAGTCTGGTTATCCAGCTCTTACAAGAACCTGCGAAACTATACTTATGGCCGGTGAAACTTGTGATCTAGTTATGATTCAAATCGATTTCTAGTGGGTTGGGTTGTCGGGTCATAGAAATATGCAACATCCAAATCGGATTTACATCCGTCTGATCGCGCCCAAATTCATCCAGACCCTCTAATATTCTTCTATAAATACACTTCTAATCCTTCCCTTATTCTTCTTCCTTCCTCTCCTCCTTAGGTTAGTTTTATTTCTTGTTTAGTAGAGTTGGTTTAATTTCTTATTTAGCATAGTAGGTTTTATCTCTTGCGTAGTAGTAGATTCTATTTCTTGCTTAGTAGTGTGATGGAGGAGAAGCGGAACAACATTTTGTAATCTTACTTTCTTAATCAACTTTTGGTTTCATATTCTTTATGTTCGTGTCTTTCATTTGATGCTATTTTTATTTCATTGCTTTGGTTATATTTAGTTTCCTTTACTTGGTCATGTGTTGTTTTTATGTTGTTGTTTTCTTTGGTTGATGATTAGTGAGTAATCCATTCCCATAGGGGGTGGAGAATGATGTGAAGTGTGAATGTTATGAGATTGGTGTATGTTTTAATCTTATTTTGGAGCTTCACATGATTTTCATAACTATTTTGTTGGGTTCCTCACTCTTGCCTTTGATGTGTTAATGGCCTTAATTGATGCTTATCACATACTTTGGCTAGTGGGCCTACTTTATGGGGAATGATTAGGTGAGGATAATGTTGGAGTGGGTAAAGAGATAAGGATGACATGTTGGAGCATGTGATCTTGTTGGCCTCATCTTAATTAATTATTGTATGTTTTAATGATAATGTTAAATCTTAATTCATGAGGAGAGATAGTTGGGTTTTAGTCGTTATGGATTCCATGTTATGCATGTCATGAGCACAAAATTGTATAGACACACAACTTACACATCTACACTTTTGCATTCATTCTCCACCTCCTACGGGACTCATTTTTTATTAGTTGTTTTTTATTCACGTCGCATTCGTCATGTAATTTTGATACCCTCAATCTCCCTTTCTCATCCCCCACTCGAGTATGGCTGACGACGACCCGCACACCCTCCTTATGGACACGACCCGTACTTGCGACCACTTCAACGCAGCCGTGCACTTGCGGTTTTGAACTTAATTTCCCAAACACATGTCTTGAGTTTAATACACTTTCTTCTTGAGTCTTGATCACCTATAGAATAAGGATTTGCACATTACAAGTATATGTACAATGCATGAAATGTGTTTGACCCAATTTGATTGTGATTAAGATTGACTTTATTAAATCATCAAAATTAAAATGATTAAGGCCTAAAAGCCAACAACATGTCATTATTCACAAGCGGCTTTATATGTTGTCTGTTTCATAATTCATATCTGCATAATAAAAGGTGTCGAGGGGTGGTGACGGTGTTGCAGTAGACCTTTAAGTTGTCCCTGTAACACATGGGATCCATTTTTATTTGTAGACCTTTAAGAGTGCTCAATGATTCACATGTGTGTATGCTTACCTAGTATTCAATTAAATGTCATCTTGAAACTAAAACCATCAAACCTCATCAATTTAAAAAGTAAACATACTCGCTTTAAAAAAAACAATTGATGTGTGGACATCAACAATCCTGTCACATCAATCTGATAGTTAAAACAAATTTGGTCTATGAAGTGTAGATAAAGGTAAAACATTCAAAGGACGCACATAGGAATATGACGATAGGAAATCAATGAAAACGGAAGGTAATTTGCGTTGCATTGTATAGATGTTGTGATGACCTCTTGACGATCCATTTCTTGGGTAAGGTCCTCAAATGAATACACGTTTTTTCATACGTGCAATTGATCTTTTGTTTCTTTATTTATTTGGATCTCCAACCGCTTGAGTTGCTCATGCTTCGTTGCAGCATCAACCATGCGGTTTCGAAAGAAACCTGGTTGGTGCTGATGTTTGTTTTAACCACACAACAATAACGGAAACATAATAGATGTTGCAACCCAAAATATCTTTGTGTCCGTGATAAATCATGGAATCACATATTTATTTAAATTAGAGACATATGGTTTTACATGCTTGCATCCTCTTATTTACTAGTACGATAATATTTGGGATGCCATTCTGGAGAGCATGTAAAGTTCACGAGAGGATCACCCACGGCAGTAACCAATGCAGTGAGGTCCATATATAATTTTGCTGCGTGGCGGCCAGCCTACTCGTACGATGTGCTTTCCCATTAATATTGATCCCCTGCATATCAGTGGACGACGAACCACCCAAGGACCCCGCCGACATATGTAAGTGTTCGGCCTAAATACTGTCACATGGCCTCGACAGCAATATCCCCACCGATACACGGCTGCGAATATTGAAGTACATAACAATTATCAAATTGTATAAATGCATTTTATCTAATTATAACATACGGAAAAATGGTAAATATCTTTTATGTCTTTTAAAATTTTAACAAATTAAAGAAAGTACAATTTAATTTATGCAAGGAATGAATTTAAAGAACAAAAGGAGCCTAACTTTTATTGTTCATGTTGTTAAACATAGAGGTGCATAAAGTAAAATATGTACATAGTGACACGAGGCGATTAATTGAAAATCAATGAGATGCCATAAAACTATTTAGAGTTGAGGATTCCTCTAAACTTAATCAGAATGAAAGATTAAATTTTTACCCTGTGCTGACACTTCAGTTGCCATTTCTGAATTAGACAAGTCATCAGGATGCACCGCAACATCAGAGTTAGCTCGCACAATACTTAAGATGACTAGGAAAATAAGAAGAGAGGTCAACACACTTATCGGCTTTGATGCCATTATCTGGCTATCAAGCTTAGGAATAGTTAACTTTTCTCGCAGATGGCAAATGGATTTCAAACAGAGAAGTGTATATATGATTTGCACCGTCGGCCTTATTTATAGTAGTTTAAGATGAAATTACGATACCAGTGCTCTTGCTGAATCTTAGTCATTAATATATATAGGTCATTTGTCATATCCTCATTTTTTTAATACTCTGTTTGATATTTTGTCTTTGTTTGCATTTAAAAATAATTTTCCAAACCATAGATATTTTAAGTATGCTAATCTATGATGGACTTTGCTTTCTTGATAACATGGTTATTATTGAAATTACAAAATTACCCAAAGTTATATTTTAATGTTAGAAATTACCCAACAGGACTTTCGGTTCATGGAAATATGCATATTTTTGTCAATGTGGGTAATACATAAGGATATATTAAATTTTATAGCCATCCAAATTGTAAAAATTAGGTACGATATGGATGGCAATTCTTCTCAAATCATATGTCGTGTTTTTTTTTTGTTTAATACCCGTGTAACTAATATCCCACAATATTCTTAGATAACTGGCTTAATACCCGTCTAACTAATATCCCACAATATCCCGTGTAACTAATATCCCACAATATCGACCATTTTTCACATACAGGCTGAAGTTGAGTTTGAGTGGTTTTTCGGCTATGGTTTGAGTGATCTATTGAAGTTCAAATAATATGAGTTTTGGTGTGTGACTTCTAGATAAACATAGAGTCATTGGGATGAATATCCCAACAAGTACACTTAAGTTTACAAAGATTCCTAAAGACTCGAAAAAAGATAAAACAACATGTCTTCAATGAACTTGATTACATGCTTGACTTTAATCCCCTTTCTTCTTGAGTCTTGTTCACCTCTAGAATAAGAATGTGCACAATACAGGTATATGTGCAATGCATGAAATTTGTTTGACCCAATTTGATTGTGATCAAGATTAACTTTATTAAATCATCAAAATTAACATGAATAAGGCCTAAAAGCCAACAACATGTCATTATTTGCAAATGACTTTATATGTTGTTTGTTTCATAATTCATATATGCAGAATCAATAAAGGTGTCGGAGGGGCGGTAGCGGTGTTGCAGTGGACCTTTAAGTTGTCCCTATTTGTTGATGCTTGTGTTATTGAATAGGGATGCAATAGTGAAATATATAGATTGTCTTCTCCTTTTAACTACGATGACATAGAGTGATCAACGATTCACATGTGTGTATGCTCACCTAGTATTCAATTAAGCATCATCTTGGAAACTAAAACCATCAAAATTCATCAATTTAAAAAATAAACATCTCGCTTTAAAAAAAATAAACTATTGATGTGTGGACATCAACCATCCGGTCACATCAATCTAATTGTTAAAACAAATATGGTTCACGGTTGTCTATGAAGCGTAGATAAAGGCAAAATATTCAGAGGACGCACATAGGAATATGATGAGAGGTTCACTGTTGTAGTCGCATGCATAGTCGAACGTCAGTTCAGTGGCACCACTTGTTCGCATGAGAGAAGTTGTTGGTCAAGTCGTTCCTATTTCAAAGGCAACCATAGGGAAATTTGTATTGTGGTTCCTATTATCAAGGGACATATTTAAAAGTAAATGAGGGATTTTCTTGCATTAATGTGTATTTGTCGTGGGTATCTATTGATGATATTTGTTTTGAAATGAAAAGAAATGGTAAAGACTTATCTCGTGTAGACCAAGTGTACAATACCATATCATTCTAAGCTTGGAGTTATTTAATTTCAAAAGCAAACCTTCAAGCGTAGTTTTATAATTTTCTTAGTGCCTGCAATTTTTTTTGTCATTACCAGATTTTAATATTTGTGTGCAACAAAGATGCATTACAAAAATATGGTCACTTTCCTCATTGATCTCAATCGATGACATCACATGTAAATTATTGAAAGTTTTTTCTTCAAAACAAGGTAAGAACCTCTTTCTCCTCTTTATTTAGAGCACCAAGAATACAATTAGTTATGAATATATGAAATTTCCAAGATTTGACATAATGCTTTCTTAAAATAAAAATACAGTATTTTTAAAGTGTTACTGACCAAATTACTTTTTCCATCACAACTTGGTCAAATTTAAGTATTAGATTTCGCTAAACAACAAAAAACTCCTTCAAAGGTGATTAACTTAAACACTATTGAAAAGTTTGCAACATTCTTATGTGATCCCATGAGTGATGTCACGTATTGTTTTTAAATTTATTGTTAGCAAATGATAACATAAAAACCTTCCTTCATAATTAATTGTCACCCATTTTTCTCAAACTCATTGTTGGATTTAGACGTTGTCCTTGCAGAGATGGTATATTTTACATAGTTGTACTCTAATCAATATAAAATTTCCTCCCCTTGGTTTATATTTTAATTTCAAATGTGATATAAAATTTCCATAAATAAGATTCAAATCTTATATGTAAAACTAATTCTTAATTTGATAAGAAGTTGGTATTACGGTATCTCCAAAACAATATTAAAATATAAAAGATGATTGTTGTGCTAAAAACTAACAAAATATTAATCCATAGAGAACAAATGGTTACCAATTGAAAGTAGAGAAGAAATGATTGAGTTGTTTTGAAGTGAAATGGCCAAATCGAAAGAATATCAATCATAAATGCTTAAAAACATTAAAAAAATATCAAAACTTAATTTGACTTTTACCTTACATTAACGTCTAGACAATAATAAAATATTTTTATTTCGTAAGAACAAAAATCATTCAAATATGAAATATAAAAAAATCATTATTTACTAAATTTCCATGAGAGATGTCTTCTAAGTTAAAACATCCAGTTAAAATCATATTTTTGAAAGTGATTTAGGGATTTCAAATTTTCAAAATCATATTTCTACGCGAGAGAAATAACTCAATGCATAAATTCTTCATGGAATGTCAATTGTGGCTGCACAAAACACAATTAGGGGAGTTTTTCATCCACCACATGCCTACAATAGGGACCACAAAGTTGTGTAATTCGTAATTAGTGTACAACAAACCACCCAAGGACCCGGCCAACATACGTAAGTGTTCGGCCGAATTATTGTCACATGGCCTCGACAACAATATCCACACGGATACATGGCTGCGAAAATTGAAGTACATAACAATTATCAAATTGTATAAATGCATTTTATCTAATTATAACATACAAAAAATGGTAAATATCTTTTATGTCTTTTAAAATTTTCGCAAATTAAAGAAAGTACAATTTAATTTATGCAAGACATGAATTTAAAGAACAAAAGGACCATAACTTTTATTGTTCCTGTTGTTAAACATAGAGGTGCATAAAGTAAAACACGTAGATAATGACATGAGACGATTCATTGAAAATCAATGAGATGACATAAAACTATTTAGAGTTGAGGATTCCTCTAAACTTAACGTAACATTCTCGAAAGCGGAAGGAATTTAAATTTTTAATAAAACACAACACGAGGATATTACCAAAGAAAAAGGCCAACTGGTGCACCAACATATATACAATATATATATCTGAGAGTTTACAATAGTGTGATTACAACAAAAGATAAGGGAAATATACATGTAATCACTCGGACCTCAAAACCGGGAAAGCAGGATCTGGTCTCGAAGGCGCTCCTCCGCTGTCACCACCTCCTAATGCTGCCTACGACCTGACATAAAACATGAATATGCCTGAGTTTCCCGAGAGGAAACCCCGTATGCCAAACCTCTATAACAGTAAATGACTAGATATCTAAAGCATGTATGATATGAAATGAGATAGATCAACAACGTCTCACTGGGTCCTCAGGAACTCTCTCCCTACCACAGTAGACACCAAACAGTGACGGGTCCCACGGGTCATCTAGCCCAACCCTCACACACGTGCCCCAGGCACCTCAACCGGAAACTCCCTCGGCGACAACACACGTGCCCCAGGCACCACGACCGGAAATATCCTCGGTCAACACACACATGTGCCCCAGGCACCGCCGGATTACTCTCAGGTCGGTATCCTCTATACCGCTGCCATCTTGAGTTGTCCAGAAGACCACTCTCAGGCCGGCACCGTCACCCCTCTAGGGCCGGAGATCCGTTGTCATCTTGAGCTGGCCCCACACGCGAACCACCCTCAGGCCGGCACCGGTCACTCCACTAGGGCCGGAGATCCGTTGCCTTCTTGGGCTGGCCCGACAACACCCGTGAACCACTCTCAGGCCGACACCGGTCACCCCACTAGGGCCGGAGATCCGTTGCCATCTCGAGCTGGCTTCACAACACAAGAACACACAAAAACCGTACCAAACGGTCGAACGAAATCTCCCAACCGGTCGACCGAATCCTCTCAGCAGGACTGGCCCAACCAACAAAACTGTCAATCGGTCGAACGGCAAATGGGTCTCGTTCGACCGAATTCGACCAGTAAAAACTCGTGCCACAGTAATATGCACCAACGGTCGAACGACCCAAACTCACCGGTCGACCGAAAACGACCAGTACCAAACCTCAAAATCCGCATAGGGCACCGGTCGACCGAAACATCTCGCGGTCGAACCAACTTAAGTCATTTTTAATCGCCGGTCGAACGAGTCAACAAGGCGGTCGACCGTTTGGATGGTCAACGCCCCCAACCGACTTACAACAATGCTTTCGGTCGACCGGCAAAGGGGTCCCGTTCGACCGAAAACACGTAGAGCCTTTTCTCCCTTGATCAAACGTACCACCGGTCGACCACTCGAAGAGTATCGTTCGACCGGTGCAAGGGTTTCCGCCCAAATTCCTCTACAACCGGTCGACCGAACCATGCCACCGGTCGACCGATTATAGTGCAGAACGCAGCTGCACGGGTCCGACGAGCCCTGATGTGAATTAAATTTATACCGCAAGTGCACGACGTCAATGAAGACGTGGCAAATACGGGTCGAACACAAGGAGGAAGAGATTCTGTTATTAGTGTGATTTTCGATTAAGGGGAAGAATGAGAGAAGAAATAATTGAGTTTTGAGATTTTTGGGTTTTAATTATCTAAAGCAAGAACAAGAACAATTAAAATTAAACAAGAACAAAGAGGTGAATTCCGTCGGGTGGAGGTTTAGATTTAGGGTTTAGATTAGAGAATTTAGAAACTTATAATAAATCATATTAGTTATAAAGCATTACATGATAAATGATTTAACATAAACTCAAGTAATCAAAATATACTAACACGAAATTAAAATAATAACATTCATTCATCTTCTCTTCACCCTAATCCGTGACCTCCACCCTTTGGAAGGAGTTAGAAACTCATAGAGGGAGGAAGAAGGGGTCATTGAGACATTACAAAAGAAAACTAAAAGTAAGAAATAAAAGACAGAATTTTATTAATGAAAAGAAGAATACAAAACTAAGATTAAGAATAAAAATTACAACCAAAGACTAAGGACCCTTCTAACATCGTTCTCGGGTCTATTTATAGTTGCTACAAGGGATCTAGGTATAATATTGGAAAGTACACGTGTCCAGACACGACTGGACGAAATTGGGAGACGCGGATCGATGGTTGGGCGGCGGAAACGCCGCACATTGTGTGTGTGGTGCGGCGGAAACGCCGCACAATCTGGCATGATTTTGTCCGGATTTTGGTTGAATGTTTATGGTATGATTTGATCCTTCTTTGCGCGTCTGGATTGATTCTTTCCATTCTTTTGAACTCCGGATTAATTCCTTCACATATTTGGAGATATACATTGATTTTTCTATATATTTTCTCCAAGAGAATAAAAGCTACTCGTGATTTGCAATTAGGTCCTTGACTTTTTGCAGTTAAGTCTCCGGTTACTTTTGTGCTTATGTCCTTGTTCTTTTTGCAATTAGGACTTGAATGCTTTTATGCTTGGATACATTTCCATTTGTAACCCGATAAACTTGAACTTGGTCTTTATGATAGAAATGAGTCTTTTGCACGCGTTTATGCTCGGGATGTGGGTAAATTGCATTCAGGTCCATGTATTCTGTAAATAAGACTAAACACATACCTTAGTAGCATTTATTGATATAAAAGCAATCTAAATGAAAGACATATGATGCAATGTATGCAATGCATCAAATACCCCCACACCTAGATTTTGCTAGTCCCTAGCAAAACAGAAAATAAGAAAAATAAAAACAGGGAAATCCTAACTCATTTTCGTAGGAATCACGGTTGCACTTAGCATGTGCAACAAGCCTTTAAACCTTCTTGTTGCCAAGGAGGACGAGTTTTGTCTCGTGAGGATTTTCAGTTGACACACCCACAAAGTCTTAAATCAACATTCCATTAATAGCTCTTAATATCTCCACCTTAACCTTATACATCTCACATAGAATTCTTGTATGCTCATTATATGAATCTAACTCATTAAAAATATGACTTGGTCTTTATTCCGCCAACATTCACACCACTAACCCTTCTACACATGTTTATCACTTGAATTATTTTGCACGCCTCCTCTGGTGGTGAAGTATCATTCGGATCAACCATGACATGGATCATTCTTTTAGCATTGGGCCTTGAGTATTATTATTTTTTCTTTTGTTTTCTTTTCTTCCGTGATTCAACACATTTGCTTTTTGACACTTTTACCCTTTTGCATTCGTGTAGCGAGTTTGGTCGATAATCCCGAGCTGGTAGACTCAAGTTACCGGGTTTCAAGATACCCCTACGGACCAGTGACTCAAAGACTTGGGCTTTTGTAATCATTTTGCAAAATGTGTTTTCTTCACTTTATTCCTTTATTTTTATTTTCCTCAAGGCTTAATTGCTATTAGAAGTCCACACTTCCCAGTATATTTTCCTCAACCTCTGCTTTTTATCAACCACTTCAAAGATTTGATTCATCCAATTTAAGTGCATACATGTCTTAAAGGGCAATGAGTTATTTCTTTGGAACTTAGATTTATGTCATAATTTCTACAAGCAGAACTATATAATAAGGAACAAAAACTCAATGCAATTTGTACACGGGTTTTGGCAGTTCAATCTTAAGCTATGTCATGAAACATTAATTTTTTATTTTTTTTTAAATAAAAGACAAAATATATAGAGAAATATATACATAAACACCCCCGCACACCTAAATCATGCATTGTCCTCAATGTATGCAAATATAAAGCAAATGCACTTATTACCTTGATGAACTGCGGTGGACGGATGGAATTTGCTCAAAGTCAACCATAGTCAGAACTGGATTGAATGACACCATATTGGTGCATGTATCCAGTTGAATTGTTCCTCATGTTGCAATGAGCATCCTGAGTTACAGGTTCCACACCCCTCACATAAATTGGTTCTCTTATTTGCTCGAGTGACGGTGGGTGTGTAGATGAATTCCTCCCCTTTTTCTTACTTCCTTTTTGATTTTGTGATGATTCAGAAATATTATAGATACACGATTTCATCACAACATCACTTTGATTGCATGTTATTTCTGGCTCACTATCAATATGAAAGATATTAAATTCAGCTTTTAAGTTCCCAAAAGATAATTGCATGAGCCCATTTCGATAGTTTATCAATGCTTCCGAAGTGGCTAAAAAGGGTCTGCCTAGAATTACAGGGATTTGTCGATTAGGATTTACAACAGGTGCAGTATCTAGTACGACAAAATCCACTGGGTAAATGAAGTCACCAACCTTGATCAGAACATCCTCGACTATACCTCTTGGTTTCTTAATAGAACAATCAGCAAATTAAAGGGTTGTCTTAGAGGGTTTTAGTGGACCAAGGTTCATTTGCTCATAGACATAGTACGGGAGTAGGTTAACACTAGCACCAAGGTCTAGAAGGGCTTTGTTGATAAAAGTATCTCCTATTACACATGAAATTGTGGGACATCCAGGATCCTTATATTTTATAGGAGATGTGTTGGATAAAATAGAACTTATGTTTGCAGTTAAGAATGCCTTCTTTGGTACGTTCGTTTTTCTCTTTTTAGTGCACAAATCGTTTAAGAATTTAGCATAAGCAGGTATTTGTTGAATCATGTCTAAGAGTGGAATGTTCACCTTAACTTACTTAAATACTTCCAAGATTTTCTCTATTTGTGCACTTGAGTTCTTTTTGAGTCTATTAGGGAATGGAGCTTTAGGAACATAGACTCGCTCAGGTTCAAGTTGAGCTATGGGTTCAGGTTGAGTAGGTGGGTTGGGCGTTTCAGATTGGACGTCAGGTTCAATGGTCAGGTCATATGTGGGTGCTTGATGGCTAGATTGATTGGACACTCTAGGATTTACCACATTGTTATCAACTTGTCTTCCGGACCGTAATGATACTACTGCATTTATTTGTTGGAACGGTCCTTCCTCATTAACCATTTGAACCGGTCTAGGGTTGTTATTTCCTGAAGGTGCTTGAAAGGATTGATATGAATTATTAGATCTAGGGTTCACCTCAGGTTGACTTGGAAACCGACCCTTTTCTCTTTCACCTACTATTTGTGCTAGTTGGCTGACTTGTGTCTCTAGCCTTTGGAAGGTCTGGTTGGTTGTTTGTATAAAAGTTTTCATCAAATTTTCCAAGCTTGTCAACCTAACCTCATGATCGTTATTGTTATTAAACCCAGATGATGTATTATTTTGGTTATACGGGTTTGGTTGTTGTCTAGGAGGTTGACCCTGTTGGTTTGATGAAAAATTGGAATTATTACGCCAACCCGAGTTATAGGTTGATGTGTATGGGTCATTTCTAGTATGGTTATACATGGCATTAACTTGGTCCCATTCCGCACAATCCTCCATTACATGACCAGTCTGACCACATCTAGAGCAAGGGATAGACGATGCTTGATTCACTCGGTTTTGGGTTTGTAGCTCTAAACTTTCCATTCTGCGCATAAGGGTAGCTAGTTTTGCTTCAGCCGCTATGTTCGCATCTACAGCTAAGACACCTGGTCTGGGTTGACTTGCTATTCTAGATCCAATACTCGGGTTAAGCGGTGTTCTAGCATTGTCCCATTGCATACTGTTTTCAGCTAATTCCTCAAGGAAAGTCCAGGCATCATTTTCATTTTTCGACATAAAGTTCCCTTGGCTTACGGATTCTACCATAACCCTAGATGTGGGTGTCAATCCCTCATAAATAATTTGACATAATTGCCATTTCGGAATTCCATGATGAGGGCAATGGGTCAGAACACTTTTGAATCTTTCTAGATAGGAATAGAACGGCTCGCTCTCAGACTGAACGAATGCAACAATTTCATTCCTAATCCTCATAGTCTTATGGTTGGGGAAATATTTTTTTAGGAATACTTGAACAAACTCAGCCCAACTTCTAATGGATCTTTCGGCTAGACTATATAGCCATTTCTTAGCGTCGTCCTTTAGTGCAAGAGGCACAAATTTCAGACGCACTGCCTCTTCAGGGATATGCTGGTATTGCATAAGAGAGCAGATTTCCTCAAATTCTCTAAGGAAGAGATATGGGTCTTCCCTAGAGGTGAACTTAGGCAACATACTCATGTATTGTGCCTTAAGTTCGAAGTCGCGACCCGGGATGGTGGGCATAACGATGCACGATGGTTGAGCAGCCATCGCTGGATAGCATCGATCCCTCAGAGTTATAGGTTGTGCAACAGGTGGGTCCACTACGTTCTCACCCATTGGATCCGGGTGAGGTGGTGCAACAGGTGGATTGGGGCTAAGTTCCAGACTAGAATCTAGATGAACTCGTGAGAGTCGATTACTCAAGTCCCGAATCCAAATCTGAGTGCACCGGGTTGAATCAATTTTTGAATTCAAATTCGAAATTTAAATTCCAAATTTAATTTCAAGAATTAATTACAATTTTTTTTTAATTTTCGTTTTTTTTATGTTTTTTTTTCAAAAGGGAAACAAACAATAGAATGGGGAAAGATGAGAAAGGAATCCTAATCTAGAGAATTTCAGTGAGAAGAGAAAGAAGACTTAGATGAGAAGGGAAACCTAACTCTAAAGATAGAAAGAGGGTTGGTCGGAAAATTCCTAAGAAAGCACGGTTCAAACAATCCTAGACCTAGTGTCGCTTAGATCTAGATGACTCCTAACTGGTTGAGTCGAATTGATTCGCTTGATTCACCTCCCTCACTAATCAAACCAACTTGGCCAGGCCGTGTATAGCTAGTGGGGGCACTTCCGACAGAGTCGGTGCCAATTAGACAACCACTTCGCTTGGAAGACTTACGTCAACACAAAAAGACTTTCTAGACACCAAATTAAATTCAATCGGCTTCAGGTCATAGCAAGTCAAACCAATTCTTCTCCTTAAATGAGTCCGAGTCCTTAGGGGCCAATGTCTAATTGATTTTAAATTTAAGGCTTAGGTGACACTTTAGGATTGTGATTTGTGGGCCACGGAAGGGTGATGAAATCCCCACCGTATCTTTGCCTACGGAGTTGCCCTTAAGATAGTTTAAATTAGATCTAGCAAAGATAGTCAAACAATGGCCTTTAATTGGGGGCAATTGCAAGGTTGTATGCAAACTAAATTATATGCTTAAATGCAATCGTTAAAACGCGATACGTACCTTGCCTCCAGCACTCTTCAACAATAAAAATAATTTGCAAGAATTTAGCAAGAATAATGCAAACAAAACATTATATGATGCATTTACTAAGTTCTTCTAGTTTTGCCAATTTTTAGGTCAGAGTTGAATTATTGCCAATTATGGAATTTAAGCTTAACACGTTCAATTCTAATAAAAGGAAATTTTCTGAAACTAGAAATTACGAGGAAAAAAGCAACAAAGGTTACCTACGTAATGCTCAGTCGGGTTCGCCGCCCGCTCTCGAAATTTCAGTAGCTCCACGCGTCCACCCAGAGATGGTGCTAACCCCAGAAAAATTTGAAGCCCAGATGCTTCACTTGTGCGGCGATTAAGCCGCAGGTTCCTATTGATGTGCGGCGATTCCGCCGCCCTTGTTGCTCAGACTGCACTCAGATTTCGCCGCGCGCTCTGTTGTCTCCTGAAACACAAATCCAAATAGTTAGATCGCGCACAAGATAAACAGAATAAAATCGAAATCAACAAAAAAACAAAATCTACGTCGCCTCCCCGGCAACGGCGCCAAAAACTTGATGTGAATTAAATTTATACCGCAAGTGCACGGCGTCAATGAAGACGTGGCAAATACGGGTCGAACACAAGGAGGGAGAGATTCTGTTATTAGTGTGATTTTCGATTAAGGGGAAGAAGGAGAGAAGAAATAATTGGGTTTTGAGATTTTTGGGTTTTAATTATCTAAAGCAAGAACAAGAACAATTAAAATTAAACAAGAACAAAGAGGTGAATTCCGTCGGGTGGAGGTTTAGATTTAGGGTTTAGATTAGAGAATTTAGAAACTTATAATAAATCATATTAGTTATAAAGCATTACAAGATAAATGATTTAACATAAACTCAAGTAATCAAAATATACTAACACGAAATTAAAATAATAACATTCATTCATCTTCTCTTCACCCTAATCCGTCACCTCCACCATTTGGAAGGAGTTAGAAACTCATAGAGGGAGGAAGAAGGGGTCCTTGAGACATTACAAAAGAAAACTAAAAGTAAGAAATAAAAGACAGAATTTTATTAATGAAAAGAAGAATACAAAACTAAGATTAAGAATAAAAATTACAACCAAAGACTAAGGACCCTTCTAACATCGTTCTCGGGTCTATTTATAGTTGCTACAAGGGATCTAGGTATAATATTGGAAAGTACACGTGTCCAGACACGACTGGACGAAATTGGGAGACGCGGATCGATGGTTGGGCGGCGGAAACGCCGCACATTGTGTGTGTGGTGCGGCAGAAACGCCGCACAATCTGGCATGATTTTGTCCGGATTTTGGTTGAATGTTTATGGTATGATTTGATCCTTCTTTGCGCGTCTGGATTGATTCTTTCCATTCTTTTGAACTCCGGATTAATTCCTTCACATATTTGGAGATATACATTGATTTTTCTATATATTTTCTCCAAGAGAATAAAAGCTACTCGTGATTTGCAATTAGGTCCTTGACTTTTTGCAGTTAAGTCCCCGGTTACTTTTGTGCTTATGTCCTTGTTCTTTTTGCAATTAGGACTTGAATGCTTTTATGCTTGGATACATTTCCATTTGTAACCCGATAAACTTGAACTTGGTCTTTATGATAGAAATGAGTCTTTTGCACGCGTTTATGCTCGGGATGTGGGTAAATTGCATTCAGGTCCCTGTATTCTGTAAATAAGACTAAACACATACCTCAGTAGCATTTATTGATATAAAAGCAATCTAAATGAAAGACATATGATGCAATGTATGCAATGCATCAAGCCCTGGTCACGAAATCCATCGTCACGTGCTCCCATTTCCACTCTGGCAAATCTATTCTCTGCATCGGTCCCGCGGGTCTCTGGTGCTCAATCTTCACCTGCTGACAAACCAGACATCTGCCAACAAACTCCGCTATCTCAGTCTTCATCCCCTTCCACCAGTATCTAACAAAGAGTACCGGAGCTCCCCAAGGCGAGACACTGGGGCGGATAAATCCAGTATCTAACAAATCCTGCAGCTGCTTCTTCAGCTCAGCTAACTTAGTCGGTGTCATCCTATAAGGAGCCTTCGACTGTGGAGTGGTCCCAACCACCAAATCAATACCGAACTCCAACTCTCTGTGAGGCGGCAAACCAGAAACATCTGAAAATACATCAGCAAACTCCTGGACAATCTCTATGTCCTCCAACGATCTCATCTCTGCATCTGGAACAACCAAGGTAGCCATGAAAGCTCTGCAACCCTGCTCAAGCAGCTTCCGTGCCCTCACTACTGACACTACGACCCGACCACCACGGTCCTTCCTTCCCCTGATCTGCAAATCAGGTAGCCCATTCCTCGGGATCAGAATCTTCTTCTCCCGGCACAACACTCGAACATCATACTGGGATAGCCAATCCATCCCCAGTATAACATCGAAATCCTCCATCAACAACAAGATCAGGTCCACAGGAAACTCCTTATCATCCGAAACAATCGTGGCGCCGGGGAGGGAGCTCCCCACAGTGCCCACCAAACCCAAGGGTGTGCTGACTTCCAACGTGGCAGTCAACATCGCAGGGGTACGACCCAACACACTCGCAAATCTCTCAGAAATGAACGAATGCGTGGCCCCACAATCAAACAACACTCTGGCTACCAACCCAGAAATCAAGAGCGTACCTTCCACCACAGTGCTGGCGTCCTTCGCCTCCTCTGCCTGAATGGTGAATACTCGTCCGGTCCTCTGTCCTTGCTGAGGTGGTGAAAAAGGATGACGGCCTCCGCCTCTACCTGCTACCGGTGGTCTCACTCGAGAACTGGACTCGCCTGGTCCGCTCCTGCAGTCTCTGGCATAATGGCCTGGCTGGCCACAACTGAAACAAACTCCAGGACGGTTCCCACACTCACGACCTGGGTGGGCTCTGCCACACTTCCTGCACGGCTCAGGCTGGCGTGCACCACTCCCCTCAATCCGGGGCCTCTTGCCCGGATTTCCTGCCAGTGTAGCTCCTGGACGTCCACTACTCTTCCCCTGAGGCCTCCTGGACTCTGCATAGTTTTCCTGATAGTCCTCGTCAATGAGAGTCGCGAACTTCACAGCATCTGCTAAGGTCTGAGGCATGCTGTAAGTCACGTGGGTACGGAGCTGCTTCCGAAGCCCCCGTATAAACTTCCTTGCCCTCTTAATCGGGGTCACACAGAACTCCGGACAATAATGCTCCAAAGCGTTGAACTTCCAGACGTAATCCGCCAGTGTCATCTCACCCTGCTCGAGGCTCATGACCTCCTCTCTCTTCCCGTCCCTGACATGCTCTGGGAAGTACTGCTCATTGAATTCCCCGAGGAACTCATCCCAGCTGACATCTGTCCTGCCCGGAAACACCACTGCAGCCGTGGTTCTCCACCAGTTGGACGCCTCGCCGCCCAACACATACGTGGCCAACCCCACCATCCTCTCTGGTGGGCTCCCAATCGCCTGGAAGATCTCCTGGATCTTAAAAACCCAGTCCTCGGCAGCCTCAGCATCTCCTCTGCCATCAAATGTAGGTGGGTGCGGCGCATAAACCGGTCGTGCACCGCCCCTACCCCTGTCGTCTCCTCTCTGCCAGACTGACGATCTAAAAGAACGCCCAGCCTCTGCACAGTGTCGAAGAGCATCCGGCGCTCCTCCGCCCAATCCATGGCGCCAGTCTCCTCACTGGTACTCGGGCCACGTGGGGGAAGTCTCTTGCGTCTCGGAGGCATCTACACACGAGACAACAAAACTGGAAATGAGATGATTATGGATGTATGCTCTAAAATGCAACTATCTAAAACACATCTAAGGTGACTTCTTTGGACAAGTGCGTCGGAACAGACCGCTCTGATACCAATTTGTAACATCCTCGAAAGCAGAAGGAATTTAAATTTTTAATAAAACACAACACGAGGATATTACCAAAGAAAAAAGCCAACCGGTGCACCAACATATATACAATATATATATCTGAGAGTTTACAAAAGTGTGATTACAACAAAAGATAAGGGAAATATACATGTAATCACTCGGACCTCAAAACCGGGAAAGCAGGATCTGGTCCCGAAGGCGCTCCTCCGCTGTCACCACCTCCTAATGCTGCCTACGACCTGACATAAAACATGAATATGCCTGAGTTTCCCGAGAGGAAACCCCGTATGCCAAACCTCTATAACAGCAAATGACTAGATATCTAAAGCATGTATGATATGAAATGCGATAGATCAACAACGTCTCACTGGGTCCTCAGGAACTCTCTCCCTACCACAGTAGACACCAAACAGTGACGGGTCCCACGGGTCCTCTAGCCCAACCCTCACACACGTGCCCCAGGCACCTCAGCCAAAAACTCCCTCGGTGACAACACACGTGCCCCAGGCACCACGACCGGAAATATCCTCGGTCAACACACACATGTCCCCAGGCACCGCCGGATTACTCTCAGGTCGGTATCCTCTGTACCGCTGCCATCTTGAGCTGTCCAGAAGACCACTCTCAGGCCGGCACCGTCACCCCTCTAGGGCTGGAGATCCGTTGCCATCTTGAGCTGGCCCCACACGCGAACCACCCTCAGGACGGCACCGGTCACCCCACTAGGGCCGGAGATCCGTTGCCTTCTTGGGCTGGCCCGACAACACCTGTGAACCACTCTCAGGCCGGCACCGGTCACCCCACTAGGGCCGGAGATCCGTTGCCATCTCGAGCTGGCTTCACAACACAAGAACACACAAAAACCGTACCAAACGGTCGAACGAAATCTCCCAACCGGTCGACCGAATCCTCTCAGCAGGACTGGCCCAACCAACAAAACTGTCAATCGGTCGAACGGCAAAGGGGTCCCGTTCGACCGAATTCGACCAGTAAAAACTCGTGCCACAGTAATATGCACCAACGGTCGAACGACCCAAACTCACCAGTCGACCGAAAACGACCAGTACCAAACCCCAAAATCCGCATAGGGCACCGGTCGACCGAAACATCTCGCGGTCGAACCAACTTAAGTCATTTTTAATCGCCGGTCGAACGAGTCAACAAGGCGGTCGACCGTTTGGATGGTCAACGCCCCCAACCGACTTACAACAGTGCTTTCGGTCGACCGGCAAAGGGGTCCCCTTCGACCGAAAACACGCAGAGCCTTTTCTCCCTTGATCAATCATACCACCGGTCGACCACTCGAAGAGTATCGTTCGACCGGTGCAAGGGTTTCCGCCCAAATTCCTCTACAACCGGTCGACCGAACCATGCCACCGGTCGACCGATTATAGTGCAGAACGCAGCTGCACGGGTCCGACGAGCCCTCCGGCCTACCGTCGACCACCCCAACACCACCAAAGCATAAGTGGGCATCAAAGTAAAGCTTGACATACCTTGAAGACTTGAAGAAGCCTTCGAAGACACAACAGCGAGCTTTTCCTCGCAATGCACCTCCTCCGGCGAAAACCAACCGATCAACGATCTACTCCTCTCCGGCGAACGTCCGAGCTTCACCTCGCCTTCCGAGATCCGCCCCACGAGCACCTTCACACGCCGGAGACACGATCAGAGAGAGGGAGAGAGTTTGAGCGGGTGAGAGAGAGAGAGAGAGAGAGAGAATCACTCACCACTCCTTAAACCCTTCTCTTCCAATCTCCACCCTTCATCTCATCTCATCCAAACCAAACCAATCTCAGCCCTCCATCATAATCCAACCAATTAAGCACCTAATCAAAGCCAAAACATGATTATTCTTAAGAAGGATTAAGGATATTACACTTAATTAGAATGAAAAATTAAGTTCTACCCTGGGCTGGGCTGTGCTGACACTTCTGTTGCCATTTTCTGAATTTGGCAATCAAGCATATGATGTGTTTTTCTCCCCTTTAATGATATGCAATTGCATGATATATAAATGAATGAGATATAAGGATATGACACTTAAACATTCAAGTTTCATGTTTTGGAACCAATTCTATATGTTTAGGAGGATTGAAAATTTTACCAAACTTAGTGATCCTCTTGCTTTGGTTCCATACTCCTTTCGATAGTGCAAACGGCTTTGAATTTGACATTTCAAGCTTTGACCGGTCACTACCGATCTCCCTCTTCTAAGTACCTACAAGTGTAGATTTAGGTACGCAAACTACTTTGGGTCCTTGACATTAGCTTTTGGGAACTCAAACCAACTTGGTTTTAAGAGCCCACACACTTGAAGAACTATGTTTCACAAATACATGCTTTCCATTCATGGTAGTATGAAGTACATGGTTCTTAACATATTAATCATTGTATCTTAAACCATGTTTGTCTAAGAATTGTCTTTGATTAATTAGAAGCATGTTAAGCATCTTGGTTCCATTGGTAAAATGTTCTAGATCTTTTCTAAGTTGAGCATTTGATGCCTTAAGATCTAGTTGTTCACATCAATGGATGTTGCTCGTAGACTATCAAGTTGCAATGCATTAGTTTCAAGTCTAACAAACACCTCATTTTTCTCATTCATGCTTATTTCAAGTTGGCATTGGAGATCATTTATCAATTTTCTAGCATTTTTGTTCTTTTCACAAATAATCTCATATTGTTTAACTAAATCATGAAATACATTTTGAAGTTCATCATGTGTATATGTTTCTTCTTTAGAGCGTGAACTATCACTAGCATATGACATAGATGAGCATGAATTTGATCTAGTAGAACAAGATTTAGAAGCTACCTCACATTGTTCATCTTCAATAGCCATGAAGCACATGTGGGCAACTTCTCTTCTACTTTGCAAGGATGAGGATGATGAAGGTGATGAAGGATCATCACATGTTGCTTTGTGAACTTCTTCCTCCTTCTCTTTTCTCTTGCTCCTCTCCTTTTCTCTTCTTCTCTCCCTTCTTTCCTTTTTCTTCTCCTTTTCCCTTCTCTTATTTTCACTTTTCTCCCTCTCTTTCTCTTTTACCTTCTCTCCCTTTTCTTCTCCTTTTCTCTTCTCTCATTTTCACTCTTCTCCATCTCTTTCTCTTTTCCCTTCTTTTCACTTCCTCTTCCTCTTCTCTCTCTCATTTCTCCTTTGTCGTTCCTGAGGAATTTGAAAAAGTCTTGTGCAAGGACTTCATTGTCCTCATTGTCCTCTCTTCTCCATGGTTCGTCGGATTTTACATGTAATGGAAAGGTTGGATTCTTTGAGTTTTTTTTCTCCTTTGAATGACTAATTTGGAGCTCATAGGCCATGATGTTTCCAATTAGCTCCTCCATCTTTAGTTGAGAATGTTCATGAGCTTTTTCAATAGCAACCAACTTATCCTCCCATTCGTTGTTGAGAGGCCGGAGGGACTTTCTCATCATTTCTCCTTCAGTAACTTTTCTTCCAAGAACCAAAAGAGAATTAGTGATATTGGTGAAGCGAGTGTTCATCTCGCTTATGTTTTCACTGGGAAGTATGGGAAAAATCTCATATTTATGCATGAGGAGACTAATGCAAATTTATTTAGTTTTACTATCTCCCTCATGATGCATTTGTAACCTCTGCCAAATCTCATAAGCACTCTCACACCCTCTTATTCTATTGTATTCTCCCCCATTAAGGCCACAACATAGAATGTTCATAATTTTTTAATTCATTTCTACCTCTTTCATTTTAGCCCTAGTTAATGTGACTAACTCTTCTTCTTTAGGAGGGGTGTATGAGGTTTGAACAAAGATCCAATACTACAAGTATCAACTTTGACTTAATGATGCCGAAGGAATACCAATATGGTTTGAGGATGGTTGCCAATGCCGCGGGAGGGTTGTCGAAGTCGAAGAATAATCGCTAATGTCGGAGGAGGGCTGACAAGGTCAAAAGGGATCAAATGGCAACATCAAAAGAGACCAATGACAGAGGTTGGTAGAAGAGATGGCTCTAGGATTTTGGTGGGTTTGTGTTTGGTTTAGAGAGAGAATATAATATCAGGTCTTTTGGGTAATGGATGAATGGGCAAATGAATCTTTAATCAGATTTTTCACGCTCAACTAAATACTATATCACCAAATCTCACCAGTTCTTCAAATATTTCATGTCCTTGAACTAATTCATGGCAATATTTTGCATCCCATCCCACCTTCCGGTGGAAACTTCAAATCTGACCCCTCAGTCGACGTCGCCTGCAATAAAGTTGGTAACTCTGGGTCCTTGCTCCGTGACTTCATAATTCTCCCAATAATGCTCGGCTCAACTCTCAGCTCCGCAATCATAACACCATCACGTGCTCCTATAAAAGGTCTCTACTGAGCCATGTTCTCGAGCAATCTCCACTCTCGGACCACCAAACTCGCCACAGAGCCCTCCCACTTCCTGCTCAAAGCATTGGTGACCGAATTCGCCTTCCCAAGATGGTAAGCAATGGTGAAGTCGAAATCCTTAACTAACTCCAACCATCTGCACCACCTCATGTTCAATTCCTTCTAAGAACATATACTTCAGAATCTGATGGTCTGTAAACACCATGAACTGCTCTCCAGAAAGGTAGTGTCCAAATCTTCAACGCATGAACTACCGCCGCTAACTCCAAATCATGGGTCGGGTAGTTTCTCTCATGAACCTTCAATTTTCTGGACGCATGAGCCACCACCTTATCGTGTTGTATCAGCATGCAACCCAGACCAGTCCCTGATGCGTCGCTATAGATCACAAAATCGCTACTACCACTCTGCAACGTCAAGATCGGGGCAGTCGTCAACTGTCTCTTTAGCTCTTGGAAGCGTCTCACAATTCTAGGGCCACTCAAACTGAACCACCTTCTAAGTTAGGGAGTTCATCGACGATGAAATTTTGGAGAAGTCCTTGATGAAACGTCGGTAATACCCAGCTAACCCAAGGAAACTCCGAATCTTAGACACCGAGGTAGGCATCCTCCACTATGACACCATCTCAATCTTAGTCGGATCCACCGAAATGTTGTCCTTGGACACGTACTCCAGAAATGTCACTCGGTCTAGCCAAAACTCGCACTTCGAGTACTTCACATACAACCTCTCCTTCCGCATGATGCCCAACACAATCCTCAGATTCCCCATGTGTTGCTCTCAATCTGGGAGTAAACTGAAATATCATCCACAAAAACAATGACAAACTGATCCAGGAATGGCTTAAAAACCTGGTTCATCAAATCCATGAAAGTTGCAGGTGCATTGGTCAAGCCAAACGACATGACTAGGAACTCGTAATGCCCATAATACGCCCTGAAGGCAGTCTTATGAACATCACTCTCCTTGATTCGTAGTTGGTGATAACCAGATTGCAGGTCGATCTTAAAGAAGACCCTCGTCGTGTGCAGTTGATCCAACAAGTCATCGATCCTTAGTAACGGGTATCGGTTACTGATCGTAACCTTGTTCAGCATGCGATAATCAATGCACATCCGCATTGACCCATCCATCTTCTTCACAAACAGGACCGGCGCTCCCCAGGACAGATGCTCAATTGGATGAATCTCATCTGAAGCAGCTCCTGTAATTGCTTCTTCAACTCTTACAACTCAGCAGGTGCCATGCGATAGGGTGCCTTCGACAACGGCTCACTGGCAGGCAACAAGTCGATGGCAAACTCTATCTCTCGATGCAGTGGCAAACCCTCAAGGTCGTTTGGGAACACATATGGAAACTCACGTACAGTCTCAACATCCTCTAGACAAAGCCTTGGCTCCTCTGACAACACCATGATTGCCAAGAAGGCATGGCAACCTCACTGCAGCAGTCTCTGCGCCTTCAATGCAGAGATGGTTACATGACCCTCTCTGTTGTACACACCCCTTATCACTAAGGATCACATCAAAGTCTCGCAATGGCAGCAACACTAGGTCAGCTGGAAAGCTCTCATCTACTAACTCCAGTGCTACTCCATGTAAGAAATCCCTAACCTCCATTACGTCACCCACGGGCGTAATGTGATCCAACAACCTTGCAAAACTCTCAGATATAAACAAATGAGTGGCACCATAGTCAATTAAAATCCTAGCAACATAGTCAATTAAGAGTAGCTTCCACTAATCCTGGAGTCACCGCTGCGTCCTCAGCTCGCATCGCGAAGACCCACCCAAAAATGTGTTGCTATTGCTCAAGTGCTCTTTTCCAGTCTCAGCCTTCCATGCTGGGCAATCCTGCAGAAAATGTTCGGGGTAGCCGAAACAACCCTTCTTCTGGCCCCTACTGCTGGACTATCCTCGCCTAGTCAGGTAGTCCCTCAGTCAATGTCCAGTCTCGCCACAACCATGACAACTCCTAGTTAAGGTACTATAGCGACGACCAGGGTGAAACTTCTTGCAGCGACGACATGCTATAACACTGTCTTAAGATGATGGCCTCTCAGAATGCCTCTGTCTCTTGTTCGGGTGTCTCCCAGACCTGCCCCTGCTCAGGTCTTTGCTCTGCCTCTGGTTTCGACTCTGGCCTTACGGACTGCTTCCACCCTGGAAGCGATCTCCACCACAGTCACCAATATCTCTCGTTATCCCTTCCCTCCCAGTCGGTTACTCTGGAAGTCCTCCTCAAGCACGTAGGCGACTCGGATATCATTCTCCAACGCCTTCGGCAGGTTCGTCTGCATCTTTTTCCATAATTGATGCCTCAACCCTCGTGCAAACTTCATAGCTCACTACTCAGGTGTAGCATAGATCTTAGGGCAATACCACTCCAATGCGGTGAACTTGCTCACATAGTCATCCAAACTGAGCGCACCCTGCTCAAGTGTCAAGAACTCCTCTCTCTTCCGGCCCTAAACGTGACATGGGAAGAACTTCCAATGGAACTCCTCGACAAACTCATCCCAAGGGACGTCCTCACAGCCTCCAAAAGAAATCGTGATTGTAGACCACCACCAGTTTGACGCCAACTCATCCAACACATAGGTGGCTAACTCCACGTTTATCTCCTCCGGGGAGTCGATCATGCGCAGAATCCTCTGGATCTTAAACAACCATCCATCGGCAACATCAGGGTTGAACTCTCCAGCGAAAGTCGGTGGGTGCTACCTCACGAATCTCTCATGCACGTTGCTGAGCCTATTACGCTGCTCACGTGCCTCTTGACGCTCTAGAAAATGATTGATCCTCTCCATAGTCTCTGGGAGATCTGTTTGGCCCTCTCCCACTGCATCACTATCTATATCCCACGTCAAATGTGGTCTCTCAGGGTGTCTCGGAGGCATCTTCTCCGCACACAAGAACCATATCTCAAATGTTACACAAGAAATCTCAAAAGGGCAAGAAAATAAACAACTACTCGACCGAGTTCCACTGGAGGTTTCTTGAAGTGTACACGATGGGACCGACCTACTCTGATACAAAACGGTAACATCTCCGTCCACATAGGGTCACAGCCAGAAATATAAAATACGATAATAGATGCGAAAGGGAATATTACTGAATAAAGTCACAAAAATCGGAGCTCCGAAACAAAAATATTGAGTTTGCAAAAGAGTTTGATACAATTACGGAAGATCAGAATACATCATTAAGTAAAGCGGAACATAAAATGTTGGATCTGGTCCCATGTCTACATCCTCAAGCTCCCACTAGTCGAGCTCGTCAGTACCTAAATACGCAAACCTGCAGGGTTCCAAAAACATTGCTTGAGTTTTCAATAAAGAAAACCCAGTATGTCACGGGAACAACAACACAACAGTTAGTGAAAACATAGGATACTCTAATTGGGCCCTAGTTAGTGACTCTCACTCCCCAACGCCATGTCTAGCGACCGTCCTCCACCAGGACTCCAACTCGCACCACGGTATCACGTCCAACGCGTACATCCTACCAAAGGAACGTGGTCCCCGCCATGAGTGCTACCAAAGCTACGGTGGCCTCAAGGGACAAGAGTTGGTCGAGTGGCAGCTCCTCAAAGCCTAGCGAAAGGGTCATCTACTCACAAGTGTATGCTAACTCCAACTGACACTCTAACACATGAAGGTCGTACGCGAGTGTGCACGCACCTCGAGTGGCCATGTCGCCTCACAGCGTACCAAGCATTGATGCCGACCTCATCATGTCCCAAAACAAGCATGTCTACACTCAGACAACACACATGGCACGCTGCCTCACTGTTCCCACCACACACCCGCTTGGCGGTCCCTTGGCAGGTGTCACCGTTGCACCTACCGTCACCTATCAGCTCACGCACGAAGCGAGAACACGAGTTTCCGAGGAAAAACACACTCCACAAGGCGTCCAACACATCCTGGAGCGCGAACTCCAAGAGAAACCGCAAGTTGACATAAAATGCAATAAAAATATAACATCATATGAAAATAAACTACAAGTTCACAAAGAGCATGAAAACAATTAATTAAGCTTCTAGATAGAAACAAGTATATACTTCTACATTCAAAGGAAAAGTTGAACAAATTTTAATAAATCATTCTTTACTATTATCTATTATGAAGCACCTTCCATACCATTTTCTAATCAAAAGAATTTAACTGAAATGATCACAAGCAAAGCAATGACCATCCAATGGTCTTCTAATGGTTCTTCTCTCTGTTAGTTTTGTAATGATACGCTGGCTAAGGAAGAATCGATATTTACATGACGGTGGATTCCTCGTAAGATCCAAACCGCTGCATTGTCGCCTCCCTCCTTACGAACGCTAAGGTCCATTCATGCAAGCACTAGTTCCAATAACGGTGCAACCAATAATTAACTAATAATACATGTATGAATAACAAATGGTGCAACCAAGTCGGCCCCAAGGTCCGACCAATCGACTCAGCCTGGGACTGGCCCAGCCGCCCACGCAAGGTCGACAACCCCCTTCCCCAAGACTTGGTGGACTACACACCACCCAAGTCTTGCAGAACCCCAGCCGGACGAAGAGCTCTCCTCCCATTGGTCATTGGAAACGCAACACGACCACACCACACGCAACATCTAAATCCAGCGGCATATCTCAAACATTCTTGTCGGAGTCCTCACCCACGTGCCTCAGTCGACGCTCACGTTCACACTCCGATCATCACCTCCACTCGACCATGCTCGTAATCTGATCATCCCAAGCTCGCCACGATTGCCTCCGAGAAGCGCACGAGAACGTCGACCAAGACTCCTGCTGCGTCTCCTCCTACTGTGGTTCGTCGAGCACTGAGGAAGACGAGAGGGTCCAAAGGAGGATGGAGTGAAGTCAGTGAAGAGGAGAAGGGAGGAGTTAGAGTGGAAGAATGGAAAATAAGGAAGAGGTGAGCTAAAGGATTCAAATGGTGTTCTCGTTGCAAGCCTGGCAGTCAAGGAATGGAAGCCCATTGCAACCCATGCTGTCTGCTGTAGGAAGTCTGTTGGACATCAGCACAATGGGCAACCAAGCCCATGATGTCGGCAGCAAGGTCGAAGTTAAAATTAACTCCACTGAGCAACCTAACCAGGATAGGTGATCTAAGTTTAAGCAATATTCGGATAAAAAGTTTATTTAACTCCAACAGGCATAATCACGAAGAAAGAAAATTTGGATTAGTCATGATTCTAACAATAACTTTTCTAAATTCAAATTTCTAAATAGGTTATCATTAGAAGTTTGTTGCTTCAAAGAAGCAGCTCTTTTTTCGAACACCTTGATATCAAACTGATTTTTTCTGCAAGCAACTATTATAGGATAAAGCCAAAAGATCTAGGACTTCTAAAATTAGGACGATAGAATATTTATCACCGATCAAAGAAGTAACAAGGCACATATTGATGATCAAAAAGATAAAGAAGCAACCATTTATTGACATTGTCCGATTTGGATAAACAGTACATAATAAATTCTTCACAACGATGCTGAGGTAGCAAGAAGAAAAAAGATTTCAATGAACAAAATGGTTCCTAGACTTCTCTTTTTGGTATGTCCTAGTGCACTAATAACATGGTAAAAGGAGCAAAACACTTAAAATTGTCACATAGAAGATGAAGCAGAACAAAAACCCATTTGATATTTTTTCACATGATAATTCACAAAAGAAAAAGAGAAAAAACATTCTGCATTTCTCAGCAAATGAGTCTGCAACAGCTTTGGAAACTGGAGAGAGGTGGGATTAACATATAGATATAGTTGATGCACATGAAAAAAGACGGAAGTCAAAACTGATGAAGTCCACAGACCTACTAAGGTCACCTTCAATAGGGTGCCCAAGAAAATACCGTCCATGGGTGGCATTTTCTGCCACCCCTCAATGGGGTGACCAGACCAGGCGTCCCAGCACCTGGTCGCACGATCAGGCGCTGGGGTGCCTGGTCTCGACCCTTGGTGGAGGTCACGTGGCCTCCGCTTGGGTGGGTTTTGTTAATTTGTTTTGTTTTTTTTGTTTGAATTTTTAATTGGTAAATTAATTACTTTAATTAAATTTAGTTTAGTTTTGTTAACTAGTTACATAATTTTAATTAGATTTATTTTTTAAATAAAATAGTCAGGTTAGTGTCACTATGTTCAGTTTTGTATCAGCTATGGTCACATTTAACCTATATTATTAACCAGCTTTGTATCAGTTATTATAAATACGATAAATTAATTATTTAGTTATTGTTGAAAATATAAATAGGAAAAAATGTGGAAGAAAAATAGTGTTGATTTGACAAGTTGACATTTATTGATCGGTTGCGGTTGAAAAGAGAATGTTGTTAGGAGAGGGAAAAAAAGATTGTGAATGGGAGAGAAGTTGGATTTGATAAGTTAACATTTATGAAATTTTTAGGACTAAGAAGCGTCTAACAAACCATAAGGGTAAATCCAACTGTTGAAGCTCCTTAAAAATATGGTTTTTCAATAATGGCTATGCAAGGCTTTTAAGTCAAGCATCTCAATCAACACTGACTTCAACCGACTTGACTAGATCTGCCAAACACTTTAAATGGTCATGTAAATTGCTGTTCAATAGTAGAGACTTCTTAGTTTGAGGTTAATCAAGCATAATACACTACCTTTTTCTTAAAATTTCTCATATTGGTCATAAGTCTCCAATTATTTAGTAATTTTTTTCAATTTTTGTGTTATTGACAAGGTCGGGTTATGTCCAGAATGCATCCCTTCATGATGGTGTATAACTTCTTATAAACCGTGTAAGCCGTGAATCTGCAAACCAAAGAGACAAGTATGGTTACAATGAGCAAGTGAAATTTTAAATTTAAAGTTTAAAAACACATTTATTACCAAATAACGATCTCTCGTAGCTCGAGGCCGATAAGTCAGTGGCTCTTGAATTTCAACTTTTTTCGTCATCCATCGAATGGTAATCTACCAATACCACTCCAAATAAAGACGTATACACGTGTAGGATTTCGTACCCTTATGCATGTATATATATTTTTTAAAAATTATTCATGCAATTAGGATCGTTTCCATATTTTCGACAATTTTATGTACACTATTTTATATTTATTCTAATATAATATATATATATTAAAATAAATTGATAGAGAATCATACCCAAAGGTTCTCTAAAACCTTTATGAAGATCTGGAGTTACGTTGTTCATCGGATCGCCTGCTCATTCGACTCCAAGTGTTCACCAAACTCTAAACAAGATTAGAGAGAAAACAGCTAACCAATTCAATCTCTAAAACAAAGTTAGAATCTAGCTAATGCCCTATTTATGCTTCCTGAGAATTTAATCTCCAAAAACTAGAAATAATTAAGGGAATTTCGGATAGATTAATCTCCAAACTCTAAACAATGTTAGGGAGAGAGAAAATTTTGCATTAATTAAAACAAAGAGGGAGATGAGACCTATTTATAGGCTCCCATAATTCTCACATCATGGGCTATCCACTTACCCATGATTCCATGTTTTTCTCTCCCTAAAATTAATCACAATTTGACACATCATCATCCACATCCACGTTTAACCATAATTGGAACAATTCCAATCCATGATTAATACTAAGATAAGTTAACATTTATGAAATTTTTAGGACTAAGAAGCGTCTAACAAACCATAAGGGTAAATCCAACTGTTGAAGCTCCTTGAAAATATGGTTTTTCAATAATGGCTATGCAAGGCTTTTAAGTCAAGCATCTCAATCAACACTGACTTCAACCGACTTGACTAGATCTGCCAAACACTTTAAATGGTCATGTAAATTGCTGTTCAATAGTAGAGACTTCTTAGTTTGAGGTTAATCAAGCATAATACACTACCTTTTTCTTAAAATTTCTCATCTTGGTCATAAGTCTCCAATTATTTAGTAATTTTATTTCTTGTACCAATTTATAACCTATTCTCCCACGGAAAAAATTACCTTTGCTTATTTTCTCATTACGCTTGTTTCTAAAGGCTCCAAGGTAACGCTGATGTTGATGTACTGTAGTGATTGATAAATTATTAGCACCCTATTTTTTTTTTGTTATTGCCTTACTGGTCCTGCATTTGTGGGCTTATTTTACTTTGCCACGTTAACTTATTGGATCCACACCACCATAACTTGGAAGGTGGCGTACTGGTATAATTGTTTTACTGAATTGCTAAACGTCGTCCGTGAAATACTTAAATCGTCTGCGTCAATTACTATTTTACCATTCACATTCCATTAATACTTATTTCGTCTCGTCTCTTAAAATAAGACTTCTGTCTCATTTTTCCTCATTCTACCAGAGCCAACACCAAGGAAATGTTTAGCGAACCGTCTGAATCTAACGAATTAAAAAAATGGGCCGGGCATCTGCAAAAAAGGGCCCCCCCAAGGGGGGGGGGGGGGGGGGGGGGGGGGGTTGCAGACGTCTCCCCAATCAAATTATTTCAGGTTCCGTTGTAAGATTACGACGTTGACGAGGTGGATTACTAAAAAAATGCAATGAAATTTTAAATTATTTCAGGTTCCATTGCAAAGATTTCAGTGATGATGGGGGAGACATCTGCAATAATTTGAGTTAACACACCATATAAATTTAAGATTTTTTTAAAAACAACTAGGACGTCTGCGCAAAAAAAAATCCTCTCCAATGGGGGAGGCGTCTTAGCCAGTACCCCCCCCCCCCAATGGGGGAGGCATCCTAGCTAGAAGCCTCCCCATGGAGGGGCATTTTTTGCAGATGCCCTCGCCTATTTTTTTTAATTTTTTAGATTCAAACGGTTCGCAAGACATTTCTTTGGTGTTGGTCCTAGTAGAGTGAGGAAAACTGAGACATAAGCCTTATTCGTGGGCAACGTTTAACAATAGTCTTGTTTTATTCTAAATTTTCTGCTGTTTCCTTTCAAAACACTTTTCTCAATGTGTTTTTTCTTAAGAAACTTAAATGGTTTGAATGTTACTTTCTAAAAAAGTTGGCTGACAACTCAATGGGCAAATATCCCAACTTATCTCAAATCATAGACTTGAAACCATGAAAATAGGGTAATTGTTTTCAAAATTAATTTCAGTTATAGTTAACTCGTCAACCAGTTTCATAGTTTGTCATGGCCATTGCAACTAGGAGCAGTTAGTTACAACAAAGGACAAACTAGATCCCATCAAGGCAAAATAAACCTTCACAATCAAGATTGTAAACGAAGAACAGAGCATCTACATCATATTTCATACAAATAGTGCATTATACATAAATATATTAAGAATCAATTTCGGAAAAAGAGCTTTGCTCTAAAACTTATTTTCTTCTGTTTGTTTTTTTTATAATCTTGATTCTTATACAAGAAGCAAAAAATATTAAAGGAAGCGGATATCTCCTTTGACAAAGATTTTGGCTTGGAGAAGGACTTGTTCAACTAATAGAGCCATATGTCTTAAGCCGAAGTGGATGACCAAGGACAATACAATGCGCTCGATGTCGTAAGTTAGGGCACAACAAGAAACATGTAAGGAGGTCATTTAGTTGGTTCATGTCGTAGCATTTAAGTTGTAGTTGTACTCTTTCAAACGGTCAATTAGTTTGTTATGTTTGTAGTGTGTAATGTGTTTGAACGTATACCTTTTTTAGTCAATGAATTGTAGAGTATTTAAAGTCACTTACTTAATCGTGTTGATCATTTGATGAATTGTTGAGGTTGAAACCGTATCGGAAGCCAAAGTAAAAAAGACTTCAAGTTGGTCTGTCTTCTACAAAACCGGCAACAACACCACCATTTTTGTATAATAAAACGATATTGTTGATGTCATCTTCATTAAAAACGACATCTACTGTGCCATTTTTATTATACAAAAACGGTATTGTTGTTTCCGATTTGGAAGAAGACGTACCCAATTAAATTTGTTTTCCTTCCAATATCTCATATTTTAAACCCAAGTCTTCTACACCTGTGGGAATAAAATTTCATACAATTGTGTCGTTGAATGTCAACAAGCATGCAACAAACAATAATCCACAAATGACCAATAAAAATATGAAATATGTTCCAACAATAACAACAAGCATTCAACCAACTAGTAATATGAAAACCAAATTTGTTCCAAACAACTACTAAACATTAAATTTTCATTCAAACTAAGGCAGGGAAAATACTTTGGTGGGTCTTTTTGTTCACCCACCCCGTCATGGGACCTTCGAGGGCCGACGATGCATTTCCTCTTGAGTAATCCCACTGTCTTCCTCTTCATCAATCCCACCGTCATCACCTCTTTCGACTTGAAATGAGGAAATTTCACCTTGCAAAATTGTTGTCCTGTGCGCCTCTTGAGTCACAATTCCTCTATCATAACCAGACACACCCGTAAAAATCAAATTGCCTTTGTCATCTAGTGACACTCCTATGTCTGGGAGATTTTCCTCTGATTCTTCAAGTACATATCGATGGTTGATGTTTTCCGACAAATTCAACAACAGATCAACATTCTTGAAGCACGTCATCATATCCTTAATGTTTTTCAATTTTTGTGTTATCGACAAGGTCGGGTTATGTCCAGAATGCATCCCTTCATGATGGTGTATAACTTCTTATAAACCGTGTAAGCCGTGAATTTTCAAACCAAAGAGACAAGTATGGTTACAATGAGCAAGTGAAATTTTAAATTTAAAGTTTAAAAACACATTTGTTACTAAATAGCGATCTCTCGTAGCTCGAGGTCGATAAGTCAGTGGCTCTTGAATTTCAACTTTTTTCGTCATCCATCGAATAGTAATCTGCCAATACCACTCCATATAAAGACGTATATACGTGTAGGATTTCGTGCCCTTATGCATGTATATATATTTTAAAAAAATTATACATGCAATTAGGATCATCGAAATGTAATGGTTGACACTGAAGGGTATAGACGTCGACGTTTATACACTGTACATTGTATAGACGTCGGTCGTATATAGCCGACGTCTATACACAAGGGTATAGACGTCAGTGGAATATACGTCGGACACTTGGATGACAAAAATCCATCATATATACCACTGTATATCTGACGTATATGACACTTTTTCCACTAGTGGAGGTAGGTTTAGATTGTCGAAATGTAATGGTTGACACTGAAGACCATATGTCATTGTCATCTCTAAGATCAAACAATTGTTCGTGAAAGAAATATATTAATTAGTTCAGATCTAATATAAAACAATACACATAAGTTTGAATTTGCTAATTAAAGCACTTACATTCTCGTGAATCTAGGATGACCTATGGTTCTTCTGTAATATTAACATTCAATGGTCAATAGGACCGTGAGCCTCATGTGTCCCAGACATTTTGCAATTGTACAAAAAAATTTAGACAAAATCAATAATTTAATTTCATATATTATTAGTTCTTATTACATTTACACATTTTCAATTTTAATAATCATAAAGTTCACAATGGTAGAAGCAATAGAAAGAAAATTTGGCTGGATTTGAATGTCTTTTGCAACAAATATGTTGCTTCGGTTTTAAACATAATGTTTGCTTTATCTTTATCCATTAACTAATTATGTTGGATGATAAATGATGTTCCTTTGAAGCAGGAGTCGAACTCAAGGGGTGTATTATATGAAAAACAATTTGAGGTAGGTTTAGATTGTCGAAATGTAATGGTTGACACTGAAGACCATATGTCATTGTCATCTCTAAGCATTCTTGCGATGGAGTTTGAATCAAGCAATTCAAATCTAACAATCAAGCAATTCAAATCCAACAATCAATTGATTATCAATAATCAATCAAGCAAAATGTGGACAAAAGTAAAGGGAATATATTTTGCATCATATATCCGTTAATCAAATCAAGCATTCCATCGTCACATCATTCACTAAATCATTAGAAATAGCCATTAAACTAGGAGTTTGCTCATTCATCACATTATTCAGTAAATCATTCGAAACAACCAAATTTGAATCTGAATCAATTTCAAGCCAATCCTAAATCATTCTCAAAGAACCCAACAAATAATCAAAATAATCCTCAACCAATTCAAACTAATCCAAATCAGTCACAAACCAATACAACATATCCAAATCATTCCCAATCACCACAAACCAATTTCAAATAATTATCAACCAATCAAGCAAAATGTTAACAAAAAATAAGGGAAATGTACCTAACAGTTACTCAAGCACGTGAATGCGGCACCGAGAGGTCAGAAATAAATGGATAGAGGGAGGAGCAAAGCGGGGCGGCGATTATGGATAAGAGGTGGGGAAGATGGGGCCGGTGGCCCTTTTCTCGCCCTAGGTAAAAAAGGTATCTCGGGTATCGTTTTCTGTATCATAAAATTGATACCCGCGATGTTGTTTTCATTAATGGTGTAAAATGAAAACGGCATCCCTGGTACTATTTTTCATTTAATAAAAACGATACCACATGTGTCGTTTATTTGCCTCATATTTTTCCGAATAAGTTTCCCAGCCTTATACTCTTCCAATTTCATTTTATATGATTATTTTGAGGGAAAAATCCTATTTAAAATATTAACATTGTGCATCTCAAATTTGTCTCTTTAATGAGTATTGAATCGCCTTATATGGATATCAAAGAACAAAGTTATGCGCAAATTACTGGTGATCTGTCAATTAATTATTCGGTTTCCAAATTCATGTTAATTAGTTATTCGGAATTTCACACATATTCTCATCATTGAAGCATAAAAGAGAACATAAAAGTGTGGAGTTTATATTTTGTAATGACTTAATTTTCTTTTTATATATTTTCATTTAAGTCCATTCGTACTCTGATACTTGTGATAATTTCACGTATTTCCTTGAAACCTACAAAATGAAACAAACATACCCAATGTAGCATTATTCAGATACAAATAAGATAATAGTGAAGATAAAAATGATAAATTATGATACTTATCACAAAACATCTTCCCGGGAGGACGTGAATGCTACATCAGAAGTTAGGCGGAGAGACTGTAAGGGCGAGGAGTTCAGGAAGGTGAGGAGCGAGCTCACCGAGACGTAAGACAAACTCGTGGCTACGTAGATGGTCATTGCCTTTTTGTTGCAAAGACGGGTTACAACCCTAAGGCTTGTTAATCTAATTTTAGTAATGTATATTATCTTAGCTACATGTGATGTTTTACCTTAACTTGGGACTTGCAGGATATTAGTATCACTCCATTTTGCACTCCACCACAACCACAGAGATGAGATGATGATCTGGGACCTTCTGGCGGAGCTGCCACTGGAGGTTTGGTGGCGTAGTTTGATTTGTAGTTATGATTTTTTTTATTTACTATTGAGGAATTTTAGTTCTTATAAGTTGTGAATGTTAACTTCGATTTGAATATATTTACAATATTTTTATGAATGTGATGTGTTTTGATTGAGTATATGTTATATATTGTCGAGGTTATGTGTTTGTGGATGTTATTGTGGATGAATGATTGCATTTTGTGTTTTTATCAAGGAAAATAAGAACCTAGAAAAGACGAATAGGTGTTTGTGGGTTCTAAGTGCACCATACAACTACGGAAGATATCGATCTCTATAAATCTCAAACATACAGCAGCAACAGAAAATATTCGTCGATGTAACCTACACCGACAAATACTGTCATTGGTGATTTACTCTAAAAGATGATTCGTCAGTGTTAGTCTGTTGGGGTCATCGAGCAGACCAATTCAGGCCAAAAAAATGACAAAAACCAACCAATTTTGGTCATACTTTTCGTCGGTGAAGGTTAACACCACCCCAACTAGATCAACGGTACGTACCTCCATCGGTGTAAGGTAGCACTGATTGATGTGGGGAATCACCGATGGATAACTTCCTTCGTTGAAGGCCTAAACTGCTTTATTATAAATATTAAAATAAATTAAAATTGACATTGCATCAGTATCTAACCAGATTGAAATCGATTAAAGAAATTCCCAGACCAGAAACTGGACAGAATCAAACTGAAAACCAATTTAGTCTTGTTATCCAGCTCTTACAAGAACCTGCAAAACTATACTTATGGCTGGTGAAACTTGTGATCTAGTTATGATTCCAATCGATTTCTAGTGGGTTGGGTTGTCGGGTCAGAGAAATATGCAACATCCAAATCGGATTTACATCTGTCTGATCGCGCCCAGATTCATCCAGACCCTCTAATATTCTTCTATAAATACACTTCTAATCCTTCCCTTATTCTTCTTCCTTCCTCTCCTCCTTAGGTTAGTTTTATTTCTTGTTTAGTAGAGTTGGTTTAATTTCTTGTTTAGCATAGTAGGTTTTATCTCTTGCTTAGTAGTAGATTATATTTCTTGCTTACTAGTGTAGTGGAGGAGAAGAGGAACAACATTTTGTAATCTTACTTTCTTAATCAAGTTTTGGTTTCATATTCTTTATGTTCGTGTCTTTCATTTGATGCCATTTTTATTTCATTGCTTTGGTTATATTTAGTTTCCTTTACTTGTTCATGTGTTGTTTTTATGTTGTTGTTTTCTTTGGTTGATGAATTAGTGAGTAATCCATTCCCATAGGGGGGTGGAGAATGATGTGAAGTGTGAATATTGTGAGATTGGTGTGTGTTTTAATCTTAATCTTGGAGCTTCACATGATTTTCATAATCATTTTGTTGGGTTCCTCACTCTTGTCTTTGATGTGTTAATGGTCTTAATTGATGTTTATCACATGTGTGTATGCTTACCTAGTATTCAATTAAGTATCATCTTGAAACTAATACCATCAAACTTCATCAATTTAAAAAATAAACATACTCGCTTTAAAAAAACAATTGATGTGTGGACATCAACAATCCGGTCACATCAATCTGATTGTTAAAACAAATATGGCTCACGGTTGTCTATGAAGTGTAGATAAAGGCAAAACATTCGAAGGACGCACATAGGAATATGACGAGAGGAAATCAATGAAAGCGGAAGGTAATTCGCGTTGCATTTGTATAGATGTAGTTATGACCTCTTGACGATCCATTTGTATAGATGTAGTTATGACCTCAAATGAATACACGTTTTTTCATACGTGCAATTGATCTTTTCCTTCTTTTTTATTTGGATCTTCAAGTGCTTGAGTTCATGCCTCGTTGCAGCGTCACACATATGGTTTCGAAAGAAACCTGGTTGGTGCTGATGTTTGTTTTAACCACACAACAATAACATAAACATAATAGATGTTGCAACCCAAAATATCTTTGTGCCTGTGATAATCATGGAATCACATATTTATTTAAATTAGAGACATATGGTTTTACATGCTTGCATCCTCTTATTTATTAGTACGATAATATTTGGGATGCCATTCTGGAGAGCATGTAAAGTTCACGAGAGGATCACCCACACTGGTAGTGACCAATGCAGTGAGGTTGGTGAGAATTAAATTTATACCGCAAGTGCACGGCGTCAATGAAGACGTGGCAAGTACGGGTCGAACACAAGGAGGGAGAGATTTGTTATTTGTGTGATTTACGATTGGGGGAAAGAATGAGAGAAGAATAAATTTGGTTTTTGAGATTTTTGGTTTTAATTATCTAAAGCAAGAAACATGAACAAATAAAAATAAAACAAGAACAAAGATGGTGAATTCCGTTGGGTGGAGGTTTAGATATCGGGTTTAAATTAGAGAATGCAGAAACTTATAATAAATCATATTAGTTATAAAGCATTACATGATAAATGATTTAACATAAACTCAAATAATCAAAATATACTAACACGAAATTAAAATAATAACTTTTATTCTTCTTCTCTTCACCCTAAATCCGTCACCTCCACCCTTTGGAAAGAGTTAGAAACTCATGGAGGGAGGAAGAAGGGATCCTAGAGGCATTACAAAAGAAAATTAAAATAAGAAACAAAAGCCAGAATTTTATTACTAAGAAGAACAATACAAAACTAAGACTAAAAATAAAACTAAGGTTAAGGACCAAGGACCCTTCTAACATCGTTCTCGGGACTATTTATAGTTGTTACAAGAGACCTAAGTATAGAATTGGAGAGTACACGTGTCCAGACACGACTGGACAAAATTGGAGCACACAGATCGCTGAGGGGGCGACGTTTCTGCCGCACAATGTATATGATATGCGGCGATTTCGCCGCATAATCTTCTCTGATTTAATCCGGATTTTGCTGGTAGTTTATGGTATGATTTGATCCTCCTTTGCGCGTCTGGATTGATTCTTTCCATTCTTTTGAGCTCCGGATTAATTCCTTTATATGTTTGGAGAACTACATTGATTTTTCTTTAGATTTTCTCCATAATAACTCGTGAATTGCAATTAGGTCCTTGTCTTTTTGCAATCAAGTCCCCGGCTACTTTTGTGCTCAAGTCCTTGTTCTTTTTGTAATTAGGTCTTGAATGCTTTTATGCTTGGAAACATTTCCACATGAAACCCGATAATCTTGAGCTAGGTCTTTATGATAGAAATGAGTCTTCTGCACGCGTTTATGCTCGGGATATGGGTAGATTGCATTCAAGTCCCTGTATTCTGTAAATAAGACTAAACACATACCTTAGTAGCATTTATTGATGTAAAAGTGATCTAAATGAAAGACATATGATGCAATGTATGCAATGCATCAAATACCCCCACACCTAGATTTTGCTAGTCCCTAGCAAAACAGAATATACGAAAAATAAAAACAGGGAAATCCTAGCTTAGTTTCGTAGGAATCACGGTTGCACTTAGCATGTGCAACAAGCCTTTAAACCTCTTTGTTGCCAAGGAGGAGGAGTGTTGTCTCCTGAGGGTTTTCAGCGGATATACCCACAAAATCCTAAATCAACATTTCATTAATAGTTCTCAATATCCCTACCTCAACCTTATACATCTCACTAAGAATTTTTGCATGCTCATTATATAAATCTAACTCATTAAAAATATGACTTGGTTTTTGTTCCTCCAACATTCACACCACTAACCCTTCTACACATGTTTATCACTTGAATTATTTTGCATGCCTCCTCTGGTGGTGAAGTATCATTCGGATCAATCATGGCATGGATGGCATGGATCATTCTTTTAGCTTTGGCCTTGAGTATTTTTTTTTCTTTTCTTCCGTGATTCAACACATTTGCTTTTTGACGCTTTTAACCCTTTTTGCATTCGTGTAGCGAGTTTGGTCGATAATCCCGAGCTGGTAGACTCAAGTTACCGGGTTTCAAAATACCCCTACGGACCAGTGACTCAAAGGCTTGGGCTTTTGTAATTATTTTGCAGAATGTGCTTTCCTCACTTTATTCCTTTAATTTTATTTTCCTCAAGGCTTAATTGCTATTAGAAGTCCACACTTTCCGGTATATTTTCCTCAACCTCTGCTTTTTATCAACCACTTCAAAGATTTGATTCATCCAATATAAGTGCATACATGTCTTAAAGGGTAATGGGTTATTTCTTTGGAACTTCGATTTATGTCATAATTTCTACAAGCAGAACTATATAATAAGGAACAAAAACTCAATGCAATTTGTACACGGGTTTTGGCAGTTCAATCTTAAGCTATGTCATGAAACATTGATTTTTTTTTTGAAATAAACGACAGATATATAGATAAATATATACATAAACACCCCCCACACCTAAATCATGCATTGTCCTCAATGTATGCAAAATATAAAGCAAATGCACTTATTACCTTGGTGAACTGCGGTGGAAGGATGGAATTTGCTCAAAGTCAACCATAGTCAGAACTGGATTGAATGACATCATATTGGTGCATGTATCCAGTTGAATTGTTTGAGAGTCCTGAGTCCCAGGTTCCACACCCCTCACATAAATAGGTTCTCTTATTTGCTCGAGTGATGGTGGGTGTGTCGAAGAATTACTCCCCTTTTTCTTACTTCCTTTTTGATTTTGTGATGATTTATTTAATTCAGAAATCTGATAGATACGTGCTCTCATCACAACATCACTTTGATTGCATATTATTTCTGGCTCACTATCAACATGAAAGATATTAAATTCAGCTTTTAAGTTCCCGAAAGATAATTGCATGAGCCCATTTCGTCAGTTTATCAATGCTTCAGAAGTGGCTAAAAAGGGTCTGCCTAGAATTACAGGAATTTGTCGATTAGGATTTACAACAGGTGCAGTATCTAGTACGACAAAATTCACTGGGTAAATGAAGTCACCAACCTTGATCAAAACATCCTCGACTATACCTCTTGGTTTCTTAATAGAACAATCAGCAAATTGAAGGGTTGTCTTAGAGGGTTTTAGTGGACCAAGGTTCATTTGCTCATAGACAGAGTACGGGAGTAGGTTAACAATAGCACCAAGGTCTAGAAGGGCTTTGTTGATATAAGTATCTCCTATTGCACAAGAAATTGTGGGACACCCAGGATCCTTATATTTTATAGGAGATGTGTTGGACAAAATAGAACTTATGTTTGCAGTTAAGAATGCCTTCTTTGGTACATTCGTTTTTCTCTTTTTAGTGCACAAATCTTTTAAGAATTTAGCATAAGCAGGTATTTGCTGAATCATGTCTAAGAGTGGAATGTTCACCTTAACTTACTTAAATACTTCCAAGATTTTCTCTATTTGTGCACTTGATTTCTTTTTGAGTCTATTGGGGAATGGGGCTTTAGGAACATAGACTCGCTCAGGTTCAGGTTGAGCTATGGGTTCCGGTTGAGTAGGTGGGTTGGGCGTTTCAGATTGGACGTCGGGTTCAATGGTTAGGTCATATGTGGTAGCTTGATGGCTCGATTGATTAGATGTTCTAGGATTTACCACATTATTATCAATCTGTCTTCCGGACCGTAATGACACTACTGCATTTATTTGTTGGAACGGTCCTTCCTCATTAACCATTTGAACCGGTCTAGAGTTGTTATTTCCTGAAGGTGGTTGATAGGATTGATATGAATTATTAGATCTAGGGTTCACCTCAGGTTGACTTGGAAACCGACCCTTTTCTCTTTCACCTACTATTTGTGCTAGTTGGCTGACTTGTGTCTCTAGCCTTTGGAAGGTCTGGTTGGTTGTTTGTATAAAAGTTTTCATCAAATTTTCCAAGCTTGTCAACCTAACCTCATGATCGTTATTGTTACTAAACCCAGATGATGTATTATTTTGGTTATACGGGTTTAGTTATTGTCTAGGAGGTTGACCATGTTGGTTTGATGAGAAATTGGAATTATTACGCCAACCCGAGTTATAGGTTGATGCGTATGGGTCATTTCTAGCATGGTTATACATGGCATTAACTTGGTCTCATTCCGCACAATCCTCCATTACATGACCAGTCTGACCACATCTAGAGCACGGGATAGTCGAGGCTTGATTCACTCGGTTTTGGGTTTGTAGCTCTAAACTTTTCATTCTGCGCATAAGGGTAGCTAGGTTTGCTTCAGCCTCTATGTTGGCATCTACAGCTAAGACACCTGGTTTGGGTTCACTTGCTATTCTAGATCCAATACTCGGGTTAAGCGGTGTTCTAGCATTGTCCCATTGCATACTGTTTTCAGCTAATTACTCAAGGAAAGTCCAGGCATCATTTTCATTTTTCGACATAAAGTTCCCTTGGCTTACGTATTCTACCATAACCCTAGATGTGGGTGTCAATCCCTCATAAATAATTTGACATAATTGTCATCTCGGAATTCCATGATGAGGGCATTGGGTCAGAACACTTTTGAATCTTTCTAGATAGGAATAGAACGGCTCGCTCCCAGACTGAACGAATGCAACAATTTCATTCCTAATCCTCATAGTCTTATGGTTGGGAAAATATTTTTTCAGGAATACTTGAACAAACTCAGCCCAACTCCTAATAGATCTTTCGGCTAGACTATATAGCCATTTCTTAGCGTCATCCTTCAGTGCTAGAGGCACGAATTTCAGACGCACTGCCTCCTCAGGAATATGCTGGTATTGCATAAGAGAGCAGATTTCCTCAAATTCTCTAAGGAAGAGGTATGAGTCTTCCCTAGAGGTGAACTTAGGCAACATACTCATGTATTGTGCCTTAAGTTCGAAGTCGCGACCCGGTATGGTGGGCATAACGATGCACGATGGCTGAGCAGCCATCCCTGGATAGCATCGATCCCTCAGAGTTATGGGTTGCACAACAGGTGGGTCCACTACGTTCTCACCCATTGGATCTGGGTGAGGTGGTGCAACAGGTGGATTGGGGCTAAGTTCCAGACTGGAATCTAGATGAACTCGTGAGAGTCGATTACTCAAGTCCCGAATCCAAATCTGAGTGCACCGGGTTGAATCAATTTTTGAATTCAAATTCGAAATTTAAATTCCAAATTTAATTTCAAGAATTAATTACAAATATTTTTTTTAATTTTCGTTTTTTTATGTTTTTTTTCAAAAGGGAAACAAAAAATAGAATGGGGCAAGATGAGAAAGGAATCCTAATCTAGAGAATTTAGGTGAGAAGAGAAAGAAGACTCAGATGAGAAAGGAAACCTAACTCTAAAGATAGAAAGAGGGTTGGTCAGAAAATTCCTAAGAAAGCACGGTTCAAACAATCCTAGACCTAGTGTCGCTTAGATCTAGACGACTCCTAACTGGTTGAGTCGAATTGATTCGCTTGATTCACCTCCCTCACTAATCAAACCAACTTGGCCAGACCGTGTATAGCTAGTGGGGGCGCTTCTGACAGAGTCGGTGCCAATTAGACAACCACTTCGCTTGGAAGACTTACGTCAACACAAAAACACTTTCTAGACACCAAATTAAATTCAATCGGCTTCAGGTCATAGCAAGTCAAACCAATTCTTCTCCTTAAATGAGTCTGAGTCCTTAGGGGTCAATGTCTAATTGATTTTAATTTAAGACTTGGGTGACACTTTAGGATTGTGATTTGTGGGCCACGGAAGGGTGATGAAATCCCCACCGTATCTTTGCCAACGGAGTTGCCCTTAAGATAGTTTAACTTAGATCTAGCAAAGATAGTCAAACAATGGTCTTTAGAGGGGGGCAATTGCAAGGTTGTATGCAACTAGATTATATGCTTAAATGCGATCGATGAAAACCACGATACGTACCTTGACTCCAGCACTCTTCAACAGAAATTGATTTGCAAGAATTTAGCAAGAATAATGCATACAAAACACTAGATGATGCATGCACTAAAGCCTTTCTAATTTTGCCAATTTTAGGTCAGAGTTGAATTATTGCAAATTATGGAATTTTGCCCTAACACATGCAGTTCTACGAAAAGGAAATTTTCTGAAAATAGAAATTACGAGGAAAAAGGCAACAAAAGTTACCTACGCAATGCTCAGTCAGGTTCGCCACCCGCTCTCGAAATTTCAGTAGCTCTACGCGTCCACCCAGAGATGAGTCGCGTTCCAGAAAAATTTGAAGCCCAGAAGCTTCAGGTGTGCGGCGATTCCGCCGCAGGTTGCTCTTAATATGCGGCGATTCCGCCACCCTTGTTGCTCAGACTGCGTTCAGATTTCGCCGCGCGCTCTGTTGTCTCCTGAAACACAAATCCAAATACTTAGATCACGCACAAGATAAACAGAATAGAATCGAAATCAACAAAAAACAAAATCTGCGACGCCTCCCCGGCAACGGCGCCAAAGACTTGGTGAGAATTAAATTTATACCGCAAGTGCACGGCGTCAATGAAGACGTGGCAAGTACGGGTCGAACACAAGGAGGGGGAGATTTGTTATTTGTGTGATTTACGATTGGGGGAAAGAAGGAAAGAAGAATAAATTTGGTTTTTGAGATTTTTGGTTTTAATTATCTAAAGCAAGAAACATGAACAAATAAAAATAAAACAAGAACAAAGATGGTGAATTCCATTGGGTGGAGGTTTAGATATCGGGTTTAGATTAGAGAATGCAGAAACTTATAATAAATCATATTAGTTATAAAGCATTACATGATAAATGATTTAACATAAACTCAAGTAATCAAAATATACTAACACGAAATTAAAATAATAACTTTTATTCTTCTTCTCTTCACCCTAAATCCGTCACCTCCACCCTTTGGAAAGAGTTAGAAACTCATGGAGGGAGGAAGAAGGGATCCTAGAGGCATTACAAAAGAAAATTAAAACAAGAAACAAAAGACAGAATTTTATTACTAAGAAGAACAATACAAAACTAAGACTAAAAATAAAACTAAGGTTAAGGACCAAGGACCCTTCTAACATCGTTCTCGGGGCTATTTATAGTTGTTACAAGAGACCTAAGTATAGAATTGGAGAGTACACGTGTCCAGACACGACTGGACAAAATTGGAGCACACAGATCGCTGAGGGGGCGGCGTTTCCGCCGCACAATGTATGTGATATGCGGCGATTTCGCCGCACAATCTTCTCTGATTTAATCTGGATTTTTGCTGGTAGTTTATGGTATGATTTGATCCTCCTTTGCGCGTCTGGATTGATTCTTTCCATTCTTTTGAGCTCCGGATTAATTCCTTTATATGTTTGGAGAACTACATTGATTTTTCTTTAGATTTTCTCCATAATAACTCGTGAATTGCAATTAGGTCCTTGTCTTTTTGCAATCAAGTCCCCGACTACTTTTGTGCTCAAGTCCTTGTTCTTTTTGTAATTAGGTCTTGAATGCTTTTATGCTTGGAAACATTTCCACTTGAAACCCGATAATCTTGAGCTATGTCTTTATGATAGAAATGAGTCTTCCGCACGCGTTTATGCTCGGGATATGGGTAAATTGCATCCAAATCCCTGTATTCTGTAAATAAGACTAAACACATACCTTAGTAGCATTTATTGATGTAAAGTGATCTAAATGAAAGACATATGATGCAATGTATGCAATGCATCAGCGGTCCATATATAATTTTGCTGCGTGGCGGGCGGCCTACTTGTACGATGTGCTGTCCCATTACTACCGATCCCCAGCATATCAGTGGACGACAAACCACCCAAGGACCCGGCCGACATACGTAAGTGTTTGGCCTAAATACTGTCACATGGCCTCGACAACAATATCCCCACGGATACACGGCTGCGAAAATTGAAGTACATAACAATTATCAAATTGTATAAATGCATTTTATCTAATTATAACATATAGAAAAATGGTAAATATCTTTTATGTCTTTTAAAATTTTAGCAAATTAAAGAAAGTACAATTTAATTTATGCAAGGATTGAATTTAAAGAACAAAAGGACCCTAACTTTTATTTTTCATGTTGTTAAACATAGAGGTGCATAAAGTAAAATACGTAGATAGTGACTTGAGGCGATTCATTGAAAATCAATGAGATGGCATAAAACTATTTAGAGTTGAGGATTCCTCTACACTTAATCAGAATGAAAGATTAGGTTTTACCCTAGGCTGATACTTTTGTTGCCATTTCTGAATTTGACAATCAAGCATATGATGTGTTTTTCTCCCCTTTAATGATATGCAATTGCATGATATATCAATGAATGAGTTATAAGAATATGACACTTAAGTATTCAAGTTTCATGTTTTGGGACCAATTCTATATGTTTAGGAGGATTGAAAATTTTACCAAACTTAGTGATCCTCTTGCTTTGGTTCCATTCTCCTTTTGATAGTGCAACCGACTTTGAATTTGACATTTCAATCTTTTACCGGTCACTACCGATCTCCCTCTTCTAAGTTCTTACAAGCGTAAATTTAGGTACCCAAATTACTTTGGTCCTTGATCATTAGCTTTGGGAACCCAAACTAACTTGGTTTTAGGAGCCCACACACTTGAAGAATTATACTTCACAAATACATGCTTTCCATTCATTCCTAAATTGGGTGCTGTATGTTCTTAACATAAGATGCAACAATTAGTTTTGCTGCTTTTATTTTCCATTAAAATTTTGATTAACACCATTATGTGATTAATTTCATTTTATGTAAGTAGCTCCTATATGTTTGACTTTTTGGATACTATCATGTTTTGCTCTCAAATTCATTACATGTTCACATGTCTTGCTTAGATTTAAGACTTGATTATTCAAATGGATGAAATGGAAGGTCATATGCAACAAACCCCTAGTCAGTTGGAACCAATGGACATTGACTTAGAGCGAAACATGGTTACATTACGACCTCATGGTGTACCTGCCCTACAAGAAGGCAATGCTGAATCCGAAGAAAATGAAATGGATGAGGATGAGTTGGTCCAAACTTTGGTTTTAAGGGTGTTAGAATTAGTGGATGCTTATATCCAAAGATATCTTATGAAAACAAAGGTCCACACTACCCCCATGTACTGGGCACCAAAGAACCCACGATATTCTTACTGATCATTACCGGGTATGCTTAGATTCATGTTGTATGATGCCCCAAGTTTTTGTTAGCTTATGTCAGATAATGAAGCAAAAAGGATTGCTAAAGGACACTAGGGGTGTTACTGTTGAAGAACAAATGCACATATTCCTATATGTGTTAGGTCATGCGCACGTTAATCGGGTATTACAACAACTATTCCAACACTCAGGAGAAACTATTAGTAGGCATCTTAACCACGTACTGCAAGCTATTGCCATTTGGTCATGCGATATGATTAAACCGAAAGACGACCTAAATGAGACCCCCGAGTATGTTAGAAATCATGCTAATGGGAAGTTCTACCCATACTTTAAACACTGCATTGGCGCCCTTGATGGGACTCACATTCATGCGAGAGTGCCCAAAGGTGAACAACAACTTTATCGGTCTGGTCGAGACCCGAAGCGCACAACTCAGAATGTGTTGGGTGTATGTGACTTCAAAATAGGGTTTATATTTTGCTCTGCCGGTTGGGAGGGTAGTGCCCACGATAATCGAGTGTTAAACCACACACTATACGAGGCCACAAGTTTTCCTCACCCTCCACCGGGTAACATACATTGCACAATATTTTCCCTTTCTGTTACAGTTAGGTCATTTGAATTTGAAGTATTGAGATTTTGGTTTCAGGAAAGTATTACTTGGTCGATGCCGGATATCCAAACAGGCTTGGCTTCCTAGCCCCCTACCATAATACTCGGTACCACATCCCTGAATTTCAAACCACACAACCACGTGGAAGGGAAGAACTATATAACAGTATGCATTCCTCACTCCGGAACGTTATTGAGCGCTCATTTGGAGTCCTTAAAAAATGATGGCGAATGTTAAATCTTATGGGCCCATACAGCTTGGAGGCGCAAGCAATGTTTGTCACCGCTACTATGGCCTTGCACAATTACATAATTGATCATAGGGGTGATGAAATACTAGAGGAGTTTGTCAACGAACAATTTTCACCTACCAACTCAGCCAAACTTGGACCCCTGCCTGGGTTAGGGGATGACACATCAATGGGTCAAGTGTGTGATCGTATTCGTGATTCAATATCAGACTCTCGGGGATTGTAACTTTGTAGTTCAATCTGTCTAGTTTGTCTTTGTTGTACGCTAGTCTACCTTATATAACTTCTTGTGGTAATGACTTTCATGTGTACCTTCATTGTTAGCTATGACATTCTGTTGTTCAAATTATATGATCTTTGATATGTATGTCCGTTTGTGTCATGAAACAAAATCTATAGGTTCGGGTTTTGATTAGAGTTCGAATTTCATAGCATTAGGAAATGTTATAGAAATTTAAGGTGTCTTATAAGAGCACTACGTTATTTTTCCTATAAATAAATTTGTAGGAAAACCAAAATACCCCAAAAGAAAATACAGCAAGACAGAGCACCATGTTTTGAATGGTACAGAAATTGAAAGAGTTCAGGCAAATTTTAGAGTTTCTGATTTTTTTTAATTTCATAGTGGATTTTCTCTTGCATATGTTTTTGTCCGTTGGGATATGTTAACATGGTTAATTTAACTTTGCATGGGACTGACGTCATCTTATGATCTTATTTTCATCCATCTTTTGAAGCGGAAAAACTACTTGCTAACTGCTCTACATGGTAATGTTGTCTTTCCTGTCTGCGAATTGTGAATCTTATTTCTTGTTATAGTGTGTTTATTGATTTGATACATAACTTTGATTTGCTAAAATATCAACATTTTTTATTGAAATTTCACACCATTCTGCCAACTGAAAGAATCGATGAGGAGCCAAGCATATACAAAAACAAAATATAATCATAACAAAAATAGAATAATCGGCTTCTAATAGGTGAACTTGATGTAGTAGCGTATCCAAGAGAGCAATTAACTATTTTGTTGTCAATTTTTTCACCTGTCCCAACAAGTCTCATTAGACACATATCAAGGAGAAATTGCCTACTTCATGTTATACATATGACAAAAATGAAAATTAAGTTTTCTTATTCCAAACACAAGGAATGGACAAAGAAGGTCAAAGTTTGATTCTTTTAACCAGGAAAAATGGATCAGTCTGTCTTAACAATTTAGGAAGAATCAACAACAACCTTTTGTTTTATCAGCGATGGATGCCAAACTCTATCATACAAAATATACAAAAAAAAAATTACCAAGACAAAATTAAAGTGAATAAAAGACAACAACTCAATCCCTCTTAAACAGTGTCATCAGTACAAGTGTGATATTAAGCTCTTTAATTGTTATTTTGTGAAGAGAGAATCCATTTTCTTTTGTTGACATGTCCACTCTACGTTAAAACATGAGTCATTATTCACACATCCCTTTATAGCTTTATCCATGGTGCTACTTCTATCTCAATCTAAATGCAGTAGCAGAACATTATGAAAGGTGGTTCATGCTTAGGCAATTTTACGTTTCACATTGGATTGAGGACCCATGACAGAGTGCAACATGAAAGAGTGTTGGTGTTTTGGGAAGCTGAGAAGTAGAAAGAGGTATGAGGCAAAGTAGGTAGAACTTTTTTATGATCTTTTTCTTCAATATGCACTCCATCATGGTTACGATCTTGCGAATTAGGCAAAAAATTGTATGTTACAAAGTTTTTATGTTAATCAACATGTTTGTATGCACGCCTTTCATTGGTTCCTTATGTTGGTTGCCAAATTCTTTCATTGAAGTAGTATAAATGAATGTATGTTACAAAGTCTTTATGTTAATCAACATGTTTTCCAATTCAACAACTTGATTGCAACCTCTTTTAGGATGAATCCAGGGTCAGTACTTCCAGGTTTATCATCCCCGTGGGATGTCGGATTCCATCTTGCTGAATTCATTGGACCCATTGCACACCCGTCGTACAATATAACTGATTCGGAGACGTACGACCATTGCACTTCGGAGTTGGGAAAAGTGCAGATTCGGCTGACTCAGTCTTCTGAAGGAACCTTCTCTTACGGGACCACTCAACCGACATCTCCACCTCGGCCCACAGCACCGGCCAGCAAACCAAAGCCACGTAAGGTTCAGGCAAAGAAAAATGTTGACCAAAGCGATGATGAAACATGTAAAGCAAACTGGGATGAGTTCCGTCATACGACATGGGTACATCTATGCATACAAGAGATGGCTACCAGTAACAAGAGGGAGTCCGTCCTCAGCCCTCAAGGAAAGGGAGCTAGAAAAGAATTTTGCTGCAATCACTGGTTTGAAATACACAATAGCACAATTCAATGACCACTGGGATCAGACAAAGATGGGTTACAGTTGTTGGAAATGGTTGCAGGCACAGACAGGTCTGGGAATGGATGCAGTGAAGGGTACCTTTACGGCAAAGGAGCATTGGTGGATTAAAACCAATTAGGTAACCTTCTGCATGTTACATATATGTTTATTATTTCATTCCAAGTACATGAACTGTGATGATTGTTTGTTTGCAGGCGAAGAAGGGTGTGATTGCCTTAAAAAAATGAAGGCCTCGAATATAAGGAGGAACTTGATTTCATTTTTGAAGGGAAAATTCCAAGTGGATCGAGAAATTTCATTCCCGGTGAACCAGGTGTGTCCGACTGACTTCTAGTTGGGTTGTCAAACTCATCACATGCGAGTGCAACAACCAGTCTAGTGGGGGGGGGAATTAGTTGATGGACCATTACTGGAAGAACCACGGTTGGAAATGAACTGTCCAGTACTCAAGCCTGAAGAAGTACAGGGCACCTATTCAATCCCAGTACCCACTGAAGTTGGATGCCCACCACCAAGTCAAGAAGGATGCTCCACTGCCATCCAAAAGGCAGATCATGTGCGGTGCACCAACCCGAGGCCAACAAGGCAGGGAGGATTGCCTTACAAAGGTAGGAACAAGAAGCCGAGGATTGGGCCTTTGACGTCTGCCATTCACAATGACCTTAGCGAGATCAAGGAAGCATTGTGTCATATGAACTCCAGAAAGGATGACAATGACCAAACCGGTTCAAAGTTCAGCGTTGAGGTTTGCATTGACCTTATGGTCCAATGCGGGTTGGCACCAAGTACATAGGATTTTGCCAAAGTTTTGTGGAAGTTTAAGCACTACGCGGAGAGTAAAATATTTGTTCTTGCCGGCGATAGCGCAACCCGGTCGTACCTAATAAAGAATATATTGAATCAATGACAAAGTACTTCAGTTTGGCGAACATATAAATGTTGTAACTTTGACGGTTAATTGAACTTGTATGTTTGTTTTTTGTTATCATAACTAATGTACTCTATTAACTGTGGGATTTCATGTCTTCCTTTTTAAAACTGCAAATGGAATCGATCTCTTATCGAACTAATATTGACCTTATTGAGCGCCTATCGAGCGCCATCGGCTTCAATAGAGGAGTTGTTCTCCGATGTGGGTTCAACTAGATGGGGAACCTTCGACAGGGTCTGACGTGCTGGAATCGATTTGGCTAGATTGAGGGGTCGAGTGCGAGAGAGAGAAGGGAGGTTGAGGTGCGTTTTCTTTGGAAGGAGAGAGTTCAAATGGATGCGTGAGTGAGAGAAAGATATTTTTTGGGTTATTTAAATGGTATGAGTATTTTGGGGAAAAGTGGAAACATAAACATATTTCTAAGAGGATGTCAATGTGTGAGTTTTTTTCGATTTTAGGTCATTTTGAGAATAGAAACTCAAAATTTTCTAATTGAAAAACTTGTTACCATAAGGCATTTACAATACACGATATATATAGGACACGACACGATTGACATGACAATTTATACGATACGCCACGATTGACACATGCCCAATTGGAGGATAGAAATGTGATACAATAATACCAAAAATACAAAATGATGGATTGAGAGGAATTTAATGCAAAAACCTAAAAACAGTTTTAAAAATATAATGTACGAAATGTAGTCCTCAATGTTACTACAAAAATGGTGATACATAAAGCTAAAAAATACTACGTTAAGTTTACGAGTAGTCTTCGTGGAAGTAGCAAAAACGTAAAATTGCATTAAAGGAAATAATGGTAACGACAACAAAAGTAAAACAATAAATTAGTTTTGTTTAGGATGGCTATGAACAAAATATTTACGGACAAACAAAGGTGTGACAGTGTGAGGAGTCTCAATGTTAGAAATGGAGGAGGTGTCCTTTATCAAGATGACAATGAATAAATAGTTAAAAAGATAATTAATCTGATTGTATTAGGGGTCGTAACGTTTAGCTAGAAACCAATTACGATCTACGTGTCAATTGTTGTGCGTGTTACTAATATAATTGGGTCCTCCAAATGGTTACACGCATTGATCCAATGGACTAAACACATGGATGACTAAAGAAACTCTTAAGCTAACTTACCTAATAAGATTAGAGTTAGCTTTGGAGAGACTTATAAATAAGAGGGTAAAAGGATGCAAACCAAATTTTTTCCCTCCTAACCCTAGCCGCCACCCCCTTTTAGCCGTCCCCTCTCTCTCTCCACCAAGGAAGAAAGTTGTTCTTCCACTCCTCTCGCTCTAGCTAACGTTTTGGTGGAGTTTAGTCCATGGTTTGTGTGTCCCGAGTAGAGGAATCACACTTGGGATTCTCCGTACCTTATCCGTGAACAAAAGAAAGGCACGCATCAAATGTATAAATCGGTGTACGTTAGTTTTTCTCATTATTATCATGTGCATGGATCTTAAGTGGTTGATGAATTTAGAAATCGTCTTTATGTTATTTTTCGGCTGCGTTTCATCATAACCCAACAATAAAGACATTAAATAATAACGATATATAAATTTTTTAATACAAACTAAGGTGTGAGTAGCTTTGTTTTTGAAAAATGGGACCGAACCAGCGGCCAAACCGAGAACCAGAGGCAGACAAGTTGGCCCACAAAAAAAAATCGACCCACCTCTTGAACCGGTACGAACCAAAAAACACCCTACAAAATCGATCGAACTGGGAGGTTTTTTCGGTTTGGTCGGATAGAGTGCGATTGATTTTTCTTTAATTAAACAAAAATTACAAAATCAAGAATTCTAATTTTCTAGTTTCCACTTTTCCAATTGTACCAAGTTTGAAGTTAGGATTTAGACTCTACCCCCGACTCCTCGAGTCCTGACTTCACCAGTCCACCCCCGCATCAAGTTCTCAGTCCCGATTCCACAAAATTCAAACTCTTTGGTGCGTGAAACTAAGCCAAAGTTATATATTTGTTTTCTCTCTATCGTTTATGACCTTTCTTTACTCTAGTATGGTTGGGTTTTTTTTGAATACTTAGTATGTGTGGTTAATTTTGTTGAATGCTTAGCATGTGTAGTTAACTGGAAGGGTCACTGAAATGGTGGTATTTAAGGTGTTAAGAACGTTTTTATAGTTATTTACAATGTTCACGGACCGCCTAGGCGACCGGGGGCGTCCGATTGCATGGGCGATCACCTAGGCGGTTTTGCGACCGCCCAAGTCTGGGCGGTCTCTTTTTCTTTTTTTTTAATTCAATTAAATTTTATAAAATAGATAAAAAAATTCAGGAAAAATTGGGAAAAATAGGAAAAAATGCACAAATATTATCTAAAAATACCATACATGTTTAGGCTTCGAAAAGACACCTAGTTCCTCGACCAATGCCTCACTAGGCACCCCCTCTACCTACCTAAACACTTAGGTATACAATTTATTGCTTAGTAGTACGATTACAAAGGTAACTCAGAGTTCATACAATAGCAGATAAGAGAGAAATTAGAATTACAAGCTAACTAACTAATTCCATTGGACACATTGATCTAATGTCCAACTGGGAACCATATCATATCCTCTACCACCATCAGAGTCGTCGGAATGGTTCTCGTTCGGATTGTCGACGTAGACATCATCTTCTTTAGTGTCTTCATCGTCGGATTGGACATATTGCTCGTCGATGTCCATCGGTGGTTGAGAACTCGATGCACCTGGATCTCTAGAACTAATGTGAACGATGGCATCATCCATGCCACCACCTAATAATGGCGCGTTAGATGCAGTGGAACACCATGCGTCAGATGCAGTGGACATGGATCGAGCAAAGCGTCTCCGTGAAGAAGAATGTCCTAAAACTGCTTCCTCGGCATCGGCCCATGTAAGCTCCTCTCCAGCGAAGACCGGATCTTCAGTTTCTACCAACCATGGATGCTCGTCGAAGAGATCGTAGTCCACACTGATGGGGTCATAAAATCCGGGCTTCTCCATCCTTTGCTGAAACCTTTGCCTTAACTTTTGGTTGTAGTTCACATACACCAAGTCATTCATCTTCTTCACAGCCAACCTGTTCCTTCTCGTTGAGTGCAACTGCTCGAAGACACTCCAATTCCGCTCACAACCTGATGTCGAGCATGTCAATCCCAACACCCTCAGGGCCAACCTCTGTAATGCGGTCTCTCCCATGTCTACGCCATAAGATTGCCACAAATCTATAGGTTTTCTTCCGTCCATTGTCTGACGACCATATCCCTCGAGAATATTCCGAGGGAGTTCTTGTAACGATCAAGTAGACCGTAAATCTTGTCTTGTTCTGCAGGAGTGGGGACGAGCCGCTCTACGACATCCATGAATCCAGGCATATGCTCATTGAAAGCTACATTTCGATCCTGAGGTGGGACGGAGAAGAAGGTACCAGGGTTGAGTAAGAAACCAACTGAGTGTAGCGGTGATGACATCATCTTCCCTGGACCCCACCTGGTGTCGATGAGGTTGATGACTTGCTTGTACAACCTCGGGTTTCCGTCAATGTTCCTCATGATTTGTTCTTTGGCTTTCTCCATTGCGTCACACAGATATCCCATCGGTGGTTTCTCATCGCCGTCAACAAGTCTAAGAACCTGGACCATAGGTTGTGAGGCCTTCAGTGCCTTCACGACGTTGGTCCAGAAACTACTTTGTAGAATGGTCTCGGCAACTTCAGTATAGATCTCCTTCTTTTTCTTTTTCTTTATCCAACTTGTATTAGGATCGTTGTACTTCGGGGAAACAACAAAGACTCGGAGTCTGTCTTTCTTCAAGAACAACCTTTGCAAAGTCAAAAAGGCGGTGACAAATCTCGTGACAGCAGGGCGTAGCAGGTTCCCTTCAATGGCAATTCGCATTCTCTTCAACAACATGGCAGAGCTGTTGAAATGTTTGACGATCTTACGAGCTAAAGCAATAGTCTTCAAAAACAACTTGCCAATATCCTCCAAGATGAGATCGATGCAATGCGCTGCACAGGGAGTCTAAAATAATCTCCTTCTTTTTTGCTGCAACATCCTACCGGCAAGTACGTACACGGCGGCGTTGTCGGTGACCACCTGAACAACGTGTTCTTCGCCAATCTCGCCAACTACCTTGTCCATCAACTTGTACAGGTAGTCTGCGGTGTGAGAGTGACCGGAAGCATCTACAGACCTCATGAACATGGTACCTGTCGGACAATTTACTAGAAAATTGATTATATTCCTACCGGACCTATCAGTCCAGCCATCTGTCATCAACGTGCACCCGTATGTTGCACAATCTTGTCTGTACGACTCTAGTATACATCTAGTGTAGTCAATTTCCTGTTTAAGGCACGAGTCACTAACTTCATGATACGTCATGAGTTTAAGTCCGGGTATGTAAGTACAAGTAGCGGATATTGCTTCCTTCCACTCAGGCGTCCTTACAGTGTTGAATGATATACCACATCTATAGAAAAGCCTAGACCATTTTTGATTAATTGTTTTCCTATCTTCTTTTCTAAAGGTTCTTTCGATGGTTGTTTGTTGGGCGCCGGAAAGCACGTCCTTCCCACGTCCGCAAAATGGTCCCCACAAACGTTGTTTTTGTCTCTTTCGACCAGGAACGGGGCGAGGACGGGAGGTTGGGGTTCGAGCAGAACCGGAACTCGACCCGGTTTCCAGATCAAATTCTATGTTTTCTCTATCTACATAATCATCAAGACATACATTTTCGTTTTGTAATGTCCTACTGTTTCTAATCATGTATGCAGTTATGTCTTGTTTAATAGAGTCAGGAACTTTATCACAAGGTCTAGCATTGCTACCGGGTGTGTGTGCAAGATGTTGTTTGTGACGGGCTATACCACCTCTTGTTTCCTTACCACATAACTCACAGACAATGCAGTTTTTATCATTAGCACTAATGTAATGTGCAGTATTCCAACCAGGGTCATTTGTACGGGTAGGTCTTAGGTCATCGTAACTCTCGTGATGCATAGGGAGACTAGTGTCGGGTACGTAAGTCATATCTTAAAACTAGACTAATATAAAAATTTAGACTAATATGAAAATAAAATACTAATTAATTTAATTCTAAAGAGAAGTTAGAAAGAGTGCACTTGATTTTGGCGGTTGAAGAATGAAGAACCGGATCGGAGACTTCACTTTCCAACTTCAAAACTAAGCACCAAATCGGAGACTTAATCGCGAAAACTTGATGATTAGGAAACTTGATGATGAGAATAGAATTATGAAGAAGAAGAGAATGAGAGATGTGTGAAAAATGAAGAGGTTCACTCGCCTAGGTGATCGCCTACGTGAACACTGGTTATTTATATGTTCGAAGTAATATGGTTTCAGTTTTATATTAATTATCGACTATTTTTTCTTCTCATCATTTTCATTTAAATAGAAACCGAGTGTTTCTTGGTTCGAAAATGTCAAATAGTTTATCTTAAGATTATTATATGTTTATCTTAAAACCAGTTCAATCGGTTGGACCGTCGTTACGGAGTCGGTTCGGTTCAACCATCGGTTCACAAAATGATAATGTCATGACATCATCATCGGTTGGACCACTTTGAACTAAATTTTCCCAATTGAAAAACTTGTACATATAAAAGAGATCTGAAGCTGAATTTTCCATAAAGTCAGGAATTTTCCCAATCTAAAAAAAATTCAAAGAGATCTGAAGCTGAATATTGTATGTAAATAAGGCCAGACCCAAACTGTAAAGAAAGATAGAATGACTCAACTGAAAGAAATAAAAACATCAAAGTTTAGGTTAAGGAAAACAAGAAATTAGCTACGCTGAAGTTGGCATAACAAAATCGAAGGTGCACCTTTTCTTTTATTTAAGAAATTCCAGTTAATTGACCATTTAAAGTGGACTCAAAGGTTTGCTACTTTTTACCTTTTGAATCACAAAAGTTAAATTCCACTACTTATTTATAATAACAAGTAGCAAAAACAACAAATTGTGGTTGCATTTTCGGATCAAAGCTCAATTAATCGCAAGCGGTAGGTTACATACATGATACATCTGACCTCCCTTACACAGTCCATGGTTCAGGATTCCATGGCATTCACAAAAGCTCAACTGAACAGTTAACATATGAACATAATAAGAGCAAATGATCATATACAGTAACCTTTAACAATTTAAACATCATCACGCTTTCTAGTAATTAATAATTGTTACACACTCAATTTTCATTGTACAATATCCAAATCTAAAACACCAAACATCAACTCAATACAAAACTAGTTATTCTATAAACACACAAGAATCACACTAAACAAAATCCTCACACAACTCAGCAAAAAAAAAGTCAGCAAGAATATGACCTCTGTTATTTGTATAAAAATCACAAGATATGATTATATTCATTCATAATCACACAACCCAAGCGCTGTCTCTACCAACATCTCGTTCAAGATCTGATCGCTGACATCATTTGCCGTATCTTCCTTTTCGATACGAATGTCCATCCAAGTTAGGCTGTCCAAGTCTTTCTTGACGATTTGCTGCAACGTTTGCAATGTGTTGGGAGTAAGTTGGTAACTTATCCTTCTCAACACTTCGATTTTGAGACCCTCTCCGTCAAGAAAGAAACGTAGACCGAATTTGCAATAATGCATGCACGAGAAATTTTTCCGATGGATGTCGACTAGGACCTCATTAATGCAATCAAATAGAAGTTTCAGATCATCTGGGATTTCACCTGATGGAGTTTCTATAAGATCGTACAGCAATGGGTCGAGCACTTGATCTGTGAACTGCAACTTCTCCCATGTTTCATAGTTAGTTAAGTCTGCAGCATGTAGTAGAGATATTACGTATTCGGCCTTGAATTTCTCGTCGTTCATGCTCGATCTTAAATTGGTTTGAGTAAAAGTTGTCAAGACAACATCAAATTCGTCGTACTCTTCGAAAGGTAATTCCCTTGGGACAATTGATACTTCATCTGCAAAAAGATAAAAGTAAATCTAATAACGATGCAGGTAAAAATGAAAATAAAATGTTAATTTTAAGGTATGAGATGAAGTACCATTCTCAATTACGATACCAGGACTACAAATATCGTCCAAAAATGGAGCTTCTAAGATGGATATTGGGCTTGGTCTCTCGGGTTTCTCGATGATGCTCTCAAAGGCTTCCTTGTTATCAATATACAAATTGCTAGGGAAAGCTGAAGGTGTAGAAGTTGACTTTTGCTCCGTGGAGTCCTAGAATAGTGAAGGCATTTTGTTCAAATACAAAATGGTCAAGAATTATATGAACGATCGAAAACTTCATATTGAGGCTTACCAATTGCAAAGATATAAATTCCTCGACAATACATGCTTCATCATCATCATCTTGTTCTATTATATCAAATGAGCCCCTCGCTTTGACATGCTTCGCGTCCAAAACTTCGTCAGAATCTAATCAAAAGCTTAAAGTTAACTTGTGAAAAGACCTTTCAAATAATTCTGTTATTCAGTGATTGTAACATATTTATTTCCTCTTTGCTTACCTTCAGGGATTAAGGCTTCTGTAGTGAGATAATCCTTCTTTATTGGAGAACTTGGAAGTTCTTGATTTAAGCAAAGTGTCTGTTGTTCGGAAGGCAAATTGCTAGGTGTACACAAGGAGCTCTCGAGCACATCTGCGGAAGAGCTAATCTGACTACTATCATTTTTCTGGTTGGAATCCCATGGAGCCGAAAATCTCAACTGTCGAGGTAACAACCCGGGCTCCTTGTACCTTCCAGGAAAATAACGCGGACTAACACCTTCTTTAGTAGAAGAATTCTCGTCCACTACAGCCCCAACGGGCTTCAAATTCGATTCAAGTGTCTCTCCTTCAGCATCTGCATTATTGCACTGGTCTCTATTGATTGATTCTTTGGGATCCCAAGGTGGAGAAAATGCAAACTTTAGAGGCAATAAGCCCGGTTCTTTGTGTTTTAAGGGAGTGAATTTAGGAGGGTGTTCATTTTCTGACTGTGAAAGTATAATCTTTCCCAGAGGTTTTGAGATCTCCCTAGCAGATATATTCTCAGCACTGGCACTGGAATCCAACATCTCAACAAGATGTTTTTTGGCCTTTTTCTGGAAGACTGATTCCTTGCACGACCGACACGTTCTGTTAGAACTATTGTGATCTTCAGTTACCTCTTTATTGCAGTCCTCTTGATATCCTGCTGCCTCAGTCACTTTGCCTCTTATGTTGGTCTCATTCGATTGGCGAACTTCATCGTGTCCTTGAGAATAGTTACTTGTTACATTGAGCTTCGATACCCCATTTGTTGGTATTGGATGTTGATCTTTTCCATGCTCTCCGATTGCATTTTTCAGTTTTCTTCTCATTTGTCTGAACGAAAATCCAAATGCCGCCCTTCCATTTTCCATATTTGCTCTCAATTGATAAGGCGATTGAGGCGAAGTGCTCGGGCTAACGACTTCGGAAGGGCTACGCATTTGGACAGGAGCTGGTTTAAGAACCACTATCTTACCTGGTGGTTGACCACTCTCATTTACTTCTATTGATTTTTCACTCTTCGACTTGTCTTTCTTCCTGAACAAGTTCTTTAATCCATGTCTACGAGATGCTTTACTACTGACATTTTCATTCGAACTATTGACGTGCAAAATGGCCACATCAGGTTCACCAGTATCTACTTTAGTTGCTTTACCGGCCTGACATTCCTCAAAGTTTGCAGCATGTTTCAACAAAATGGAGTTTGGATCCTGAAGAACTTTCAAAAACATGTCCCTGTTTGAACTCAAAATCTCCAAAGTCTTCACGAAATTCTCGGGATGAGATTCACCATCAAAATATTTACAGAAAACTTCCCATACTTCTTCAAGTGCATTCTGAAGGAAAAAATTATTCTGAAAGAGCTCTAGTTTTGTGGAGTCGGCACTAGTTGTTCGGCTCTCGTATTTGTGGTTGTTGTACTCTTGCATCAAAGCACCTACATCAAGATTGTTCGAGAATAATTCTATTAGACTTCTAAACTGAACTTGGTTGACATCTGAGCCCATCGCAACAGCCAAATCACTTGAATTGTCGCTCGTACCCACAGAATTTGCACTAGCCTGGGCCTGATTCTTTTTGTCAATACCAGAATTCTGGTTTCCATTATGCCCACTTCTGTCTAAACTTTGTTGCTTGATCACAATTTGAGCACTAGATGTCTGATGTTTGTGAACTGTGGACATATCTTTCTCCATGAGCATTTTAACGCTTGTAGGAGCTGTATTTGTTCCATTTGCAGTATCACGCTGGAGTAAACAAAAAAGAGAGCATTAAATACCTCAAATCGCAAAATAGAAGTCCAGCAGAAGCAAAAAGCTTTTATGTTATTTTATTTACACTAGTTTTGACATGCATTATGTGAGGGTTACCGGGAAAAGAAAAACAAAAGGGACTTAATTTTTATGGATAGGTCGCTGATTTTGTAAATTGTGTTCTTTGAGCAATAATTTAATTGTCATTTTTCACAATATTAGTAGTTCTTGATGCTAAACTTTTCTTTCTTTATAAAGGAAATAGTTACAAGAGGAAATATAGATTTTCATTTCCACCTGATGGAATGAAAAGATACTTACATTCGAACCACGATCCTTCTTATTGTTATTTTTTTTTCTGTCATTCCTCGAATGCTTCTTATCTGCATACCGAAACACACCCCACATGTAAAAACCCACATGATAAAGTCATGCAACCGAATAAGTGATTCAAATTGATCAATTTCGTTAAGCTTTGAACTATTGGACATCAGAAATAAGAATGACATAGATGATATAATACTTGTGGCATTTTCAAGTTTCAACCATGAATTGTCTCAGAAGGTATTTCAGAGAGCAAGATAATCAGAGATATTGGTCAATATTTAACATAGTAAACGTGAGGTAGACCACTATCTAGACTAGAGGACACAATAATGATCATCATCAGACAACAAAATTATAAATCTCATCAACATAGACATCCCACCTGCTTCTCTGCATACTGAAATCCAACCAATCCAAATGACTACTTTTCAAATGGAAAACTTTTTTAACTCAATATTTACACGAGCAAATCGTTTACAGCCAAAAATAAAATAAAATTGCGAAACGCGACAAAAGTTAATATTACATCTACTCCAATAATAGCTAATTTACCATATCGAAAGGAACGTACCAGCAACGGGTGTACTCCTTCTGTGGCTCTTATCCGGGAGCAACTTCTGTGAGCCCCGGCGGAAATCAAACATGCTAACTAAACCACCCATACAGCCCACACTGCCTCTATCAGATTTTGTAGCAGTTTTTTGTGCCTTCTTACTCATCCGAGTGACACGATATTTTTCCCAAACTGTGCTCTGCTCCAAACCAAACCTCCAAGACAGACAAAATCAGGCTGCCCAAAACACCAAACAAACCATTCTTCAGAACTCAACATAGAACACAAAAAATTGATCATACCACCCACCATTGTAACATGTTTTCACTTCATCTCGTCGATGGAATAAATAGATGACAATAATCTTAGAAAACAGTAGAAAAAGTAAATTCATAAAAATTCAAGAAAAGGGCTACCTGGGCTAATCCCTCCCCCCAAGAAAAAGAGTGTAAAACATCCAAAAGGCAAGAATCCAAGCTGTTCTTGGTTCTTGGAGTGAGAGGGAGGAATAGAAGCTTTCCTTGCAGATTAGGCACAACACAACTCAACAACTCCTGTCCTCATCTTTACCAAAACCAAAAAAGGTTCCCACCACCAAAGCAACAGACAAAACCTTTTGGTGCCTCCAATCACCATCCAAAAGCAAAAGCTAGAAACAAGATTCCCTTCATAGAGTCCCAATCAACCAAACTATTTGATCAGGAAAAAAAACAAATAAAAAACAAATCTTTCAACTCCTGCATGCTTTCCAATTATTGGTTTTCGATTCTGATTCTGACCCTTTGGAGAATGTAGAGAACATGGATTCTTGAAGACCAGAAAAATACAGGTTTTTCTCTGGTTTGGACCAAAACCAAGTCAAAACCGTTTTTCTTAATCAAAAAATCCTTCTCCAAGTAAATATACAAAGAAGGCAGAAAGGAAAGAAGAAAGCAGAGACCTTTAGAGGAGAGGAATTTAAGATTGAAAGATCTTGAGATGGTGGTTTGGGTGAGTCTCTGTTGAGCTCTGGTTTCGAGATAAAAAAGGAGTAGAAGTGGAATCCATCATATAAGTATGGGAATGGGAGTTGGGAGAAGCAAAAGGTGGTGGTGAGAAATGGAGTGCAGCAGTTGGGCTGCCGCATGAACTCACGAACCACCCACTACTCTTAACAAATATCACGTTTAATTTTAACAATTATTATTATTGTTGTTAATTAGGGAGGTATGCTATTGTAGAACAAGTCTTCTAATGGTTGTGGTTTGGCAGTTTTGTTGATGTGTTGTGTCGCTGATCTGCACTTGTAGTTATCTGTTTTGTTGATGTTAAGTGCTCCTTTTTTTTCTTTTTATATGTCAAGTAGGAGTTGGATTATGGTATTTGATTATTTTTACCCTTTCTTATTCATGGGACTTAATTTTTATGGATAGGTCGCTGATGGGACTGAAAGAACATGAGTTAGATCAGGTTTGGAAAAACTTTAATAAACCAAACCTGATCTAACTCATGTTCTTTCAGTTTTTCCAAATTTTCCTTATGTTCTCCTGTTACTTCTTAAACGTTTTAGATCTTTGCTTGAAGTTGGTTGGACCTATAACAGATGCTCTTAATTAACTGAACTGTTATTCGTCGCTGTAAAACTACTTAAATCGTCCTAACAGATTACTATTTTGCTCATCTACCCTTTCTGCTTATATAACTCTTTATTTCACTCTTTTAACACAACTTTCTCTTCATATAACTTTTCTATTCACCAGATATAATGTCTAGGAGACCAAGAAAAGAACCAGCGGACGCCCCAGACTACTCACATCTGGTAAATTGTCATGTTTATTTTAATTAAATTTTAAAAAAAATTGGGAGGGGCGTCTCCCACGAACGCCCAACCATTGGTATAGGCGTCTGCAGGAAACGCCTCCCACCTAGGTCAGGCGTCTCCGTCAGACGCCTCCCACGTAAGGCATGTGTCTCCCGCAGACGCCCAGGATTTTTTTAAAATTTTTTAAATTGATTATAAATTGTGATAAATTTAAAATAAATTGAATATTATGTTAATAATGAATTAAATTAGTTTAGTAAATTCTTTGTTGATTATAAATTGTGATAATTAATAAATAAATTGATTATTAAGTTAATAATTAGTTTAATTATTTCAGTAATGAATTATTGACTAAAAGTTGTGATTATCACTAAATAAATTGATTATTATGTTAATAATTAGTTGTGTACGATTTTAGTAAAGGATTTTTGATTAATTGTGATAATTGCTAAATAAATCGATTATTAAGTTAATAACTAGTTTAATTATTTTAGTAAATTCATTAATAAAATTTTATTTTTAAAATTGAATTAATAGTCATCGGGTTACCGTGGAGGAAAAGGGAAATCAATTTCCTTACGCGCGGTACGTAGTGTAGCAGACGAGTCAGGTCCTCGTCATCCACGTACACGTGGTATTTCTGCTTCAGTTAGGAGAGAGAGATATGTTACGTCGTCGTCAGATAGCTGGGGATTCTTTCGACGACGAGGATGATTCAGATAAGTTGAGGAGTCACGACGAGAGTGACGATGGGGGCCTGTATGACTTGGGGCCACAGAAGGAGGCGATACATCAGTCATGTCGAGGACGGGGGCGACATTGTGGTCCTTCGGCTGAGTGGGTCATTAGGAAGGATCGAGGTGGCCGGTTTGTGATCGGTGATTCGAGTTCGTGCACTGCAGACGCCCAAGCTCAGAAGAAGAAGAGGGGTGAGGACGAATCGTCACGGATATTATGCGCGGTGGTCCTCTAGATGACAGCGTCATTCCTAGTTTCGGAGGCCACATCGCCAGACTCATCTGGGATGGCGAGGATCGGAAGGTCTTGAAGTGTCATAATCGGCACAGAGCCTGTACGACATTGCAGGCATGACGTTCGGTGATGACTGATGATATGACGGCGACCGTCAGTGACAGTGGATTGGGTCACTTGCCGTATAGCATGTTTTCCTGCATCGACATACCATTGATTTCGGCTTTCGTGGAGCGGTGGCAGCCTGACACCAACACTTTCCACTTGCCGTTCGGAGAGATGACGATCATGTTGCATGACGTCTTTCAGATTCTGCACATTCCTGTTGAGGGTCCTATGGTCAGTGCGCAGACACCGACATCTGTGTTGAAGTTATATGTATCTGAGTTGGTCGGTGTCAGCCTGGAGGGTCTTGGACGGGATAGCTCATTTTGGAGTGGTGGTGGTGTTAGTATCGATGTTGTGGACGAGTGTTGCAGACGGGGGCGACCACCACGGACTGAGGATACGCAGATGACTGCTTACCTCTTCTTACTGCTAGGTTGCGTCTTGTTTGTCGACAAGAGCGGTTCCAGAGTCAGACCACGCGACCTACTGGAGGCGAGGGAGCCAGATACCATTGGTCAGTACTCGTGGGGGTCCGCGACATTGGCATATCTGTATCGCCAGCTAGGTATATCGAGTCGTGTTGATTGTTCTGGGATTACGGGTTGTCTCACACTACTGCAGGCTTGGATTTATGAGTATTTTCCTGCTTTCTGCCCACATCGGGAGCGGAAGATTATTGAGCGTGGTCATCCTCGTTCGCGTATGTGGGCTATTCGGGCCGAGGATAAGAGCAAGTGTCGACTTCTTTCTATTCTTAGACGGCTAGATCAGATGACTGCATCACATGTACATAATGTATATATCATTCACGTTTATTTAAATTTTAACTTTATTATTATTAACGTATAAACGTTTAGGTGGAGTGGTTGTCGTATGGTCCCGAGCCTGCTGTAGCTGTGCCGAGGACTATATTTATGGGTGTTATTCGTTATAGGGATATCACAGAGCCTTATTTACCTGATCGTGTGTTACGTCAGTTAGGTTACGTTCAGGTGGTCCCGGTTAACATCCCGACGCCCGAGCATGCAGTACGGTCTGCGACTGCGACGACGTACGACGTCTTGCATAGCGCTTCGTTCGCGGAATCAGTTTGGAGGACATTTCCGAGAGTAGGATGACTTCACCTGGACGATCTGAGTCGTAGCCGCGACCTCTCCACTTATCGTACGCGGTATCATTCCGAGACCGGAGAGACCACTGGATAGGACATGTGCCGATGCGGTAAGTTTATCTAATTTTATTTGTAATTGTAATGTATATTTTGTTATTATTGTTAATGTACGCTAATTTTTATTTTACATAAAGTGGATTAGTAGGGCGATACGGTGTACGCAGCTGTTCTTGCGATAGAGAGACAGGATGCCGACTGAGGATACGAGACTTGCATCTACAAATTGGGATCGCCTCATTGAGGATTGGAACAACCAGTTGGGCATTTCGGACCATGATTCGGAACTGAGCTGTACTTGACTTGCTTTTACTATCGTTTTGTTATATTTTGCACTGTTACTACATTTGTTGGTATTTGCTTATGCTTATTTGTGTACTCTTATTATTTATTTCTTACGAACATATCTTCTACGTATTTCTTTCACTATCGTATCTTTAAAATTTATTTGTCACGAAAATATCTTCAACTTATTTCTTTAGATATCAAATAATACTTAAATTTTAAATATGGTAAAAGAACAACACGATATAAGTACAAATACACGATATATTATACATTACAAATGCATTACAAATTACAATCAAAATGTACTACGTAACTGGTTCCAATACTCTATCCTACTTTCGTACTGATCCTCCCATCCAACAACACTCTCATCTCGCATTTGATACTATAAGGTCGTTATAAGAGGTACTGAGAAATTATCAGTTAATTCCAAACGAATAAAATGTCTGTAACTCCCTAAATGAGCAATGACCAACTCTCTGACATGCCTCGTCATGACAGACGGACTCTCCCAAGGTAGCACAGTAAGACACGGGAACAACGAACCATCTGTTCCCATTGTGAAATACATGACCGCACGCTTGTAAAAATTAGCAATAGGAAACAAGTCGGCCCAAACCTCCATATAATGATTCTCGCCACAAGCTCCCCCGCCCCAATCAATTCGTTGACGAGCCTCTACCACATTGCCGAAATAGACACTCTCATAAATAGGATGTGCACCTATCTCATTAGAAATCGCACGACGGGCGTACGACCAGTTGTCTTGACCACCATGGAAGACATCAACAACACATCGAAATCCACAGTTACCATCAGCACGTACGTCATTCCACCTTTCCAGAAATGGTAAAATGATTCCTGGCAGTCTATCAACATATGAGAAGTTGCCCACGTCAATCCGTCCGGACACTATAAGATAGATAAATAACAATTCATTAAAACAACAAAATTAGGAGATAATATATCCAACCCCATCTAGATTACTGATATATATTAAATAACAACAAAGATATCGTCATACCAGAAGATCCTGTGCCCGTGTTCACGGACGATCAAGACGAATTGGAAGACCGACCACGACCCCTGCTACCACTACTGCCAGACCGACCACGACCTCGCTCAGCATACTCGAAGGCACTCGGGTCCCTACGTGTCGACTTTCCCCTAGGTCGACCTCGTACCTTAGTATTTTCTGCGGGTTCTCCATAGTTCGACTGATCGGGGGTGTAACTGTTCGTATAAAATACGAGAGACACTACGAATTACTGCAGGGTTGCTCTCCGAAATCTCATCAACGAGCTTCCGAAAATGCTCGACGTCTTGTGCTGACTGATCCAGAAACTCTGACATCTGGACTCCTTCTCCAATGACAAGTGTTTTCCAGAATGGATGAATCTGCTCTAAATAAATTCCATCACCTGACGCAAAACACTCGTACATGGTACAAACATAAGGAATCTCATGTGATGTCAGAAAAGCACACCCGCAACGATATTCAACTTCATCACTTAAGTCTTGCATTCTCTTCAACTCCTGATTCAATAACGACAAGCAGTGATGCAAAACTCGGCCATTTATATGCTGAAACAAAGGACCTATGTAGTTTGTCACAATTTGACGTCTCGAATCTTCAAGAAAGTTCTGAATATTCGTTAGCTGCATTTCAATAGCCGAGTTCACGCGGTCGAAAAGAGTGTCGAGAGCGGCAGTCGATGTAGTGATCCACTCTTTCAGTGCCGAATGTGCACTTTCCACCCTGCAGTTCGTAGTGTTGCCGAAATGAAGAACTTTATTCGTCCAATTCAACACAAACTTTTCTTTATGCACCAACCACGTGTCTTCCACATACTCCGTGAGCACTGGCCAAGTCTTGAAAGAATCTTTCAGATTACGGATTGCTCTATCATAATCCGTCTGTAAATCAGAAAGCATGACTTTCCTCCACTTTACACGCCTGAAAATCTCTGCAGACTGCTTGTCCTTGCCAAAAACGTGGTATGCATAGTTGTACACGTCTTTGTTGATATGCCAGGTGCATAGTAAATGAGCAGACTTAGGAAAAACCTCTGCCACTGGTCGTATCAGACCCATCTCCCGGTCCGTTATTATTGCAGTCGGGCTAATAATATCCAATAACAGATCTCGCAACCTCTCCAACACGCACTGGTAACTAGACTCGGTCTCATCCTGCAAAATAGCATATCCGACGAGGAAATTCATGTTTGTTGGAGTAACCCCAACCATCTCAAACAAAGGCATCTTGTACTTGTTCGTCTTATACGTCGAATCCATGCAGATTACGAATGGGTATGTACGTAAATACTGAACTGAAGTCGGATGTGCCAAAAACGCGTGAGTGAGGACATTAGTTTCTTCATCTGCCACAATCCAATGCAAATAGTTATGTTGCACTGCCTCCCTGAGAAACTGCTACGCGTGATTCTTGTCTTCAGATTTCGTCCTCCTCATGTACTCTCTGAAGTTATAAATGTGTCTTTGATTGAGATTATCGTCCGGGAATTTCTCCTTTACCGCCAACAAAATGTTACGTGGTCTTGCTTGTGCCTTTATCATATCACGAACAATTTGATTTGCCCCATCACTAAGTCCGCTGACCTGTCGGTGGCCCTCTGAATAAACTACAAGTGCATGGTTGTGCTGCCCATAGGTGCTACTAGAAATAATGACTCATCCATCACGATCCCGTCGCTCCACCACTTTTACTAAAAACCGACAATCGCAACCTTTTCTTTTTGTATTCTTCCGCAGTGCAATACTCATATCACGAGAACTCATTTCACGTCTGCAATCACATATCAGGTAACAATCCATCCGATTATCTGCTTTTGTTTTGTATGATGATATAACCAAAAAAAATTCGGCTCCTATTGCAACTTGTTTCGTCCATTTACAAGCATCCTCGATTGTTGTAAATATTTCTTTACTGTCAAAAAGCTCACTGTAATCTACTCCATCACCACCAAAATCTTGCAGCGGAACCTCAAAAAATTTAATTTAACAGAAAATTAAAAAACAACGGGCGTCTGGCTAAGCCACCTCCACCTTGGTGGAGGCGTGTTAGCCAGACGCTCCACCAAGGTGGAGGCCGCTTAGCCAGAAGCCCGAGTCGGGAAACAAAATCCGCCCCCGTTACCTCGCCGGATCCAGGTGCTTCGCCAGACATTTTCGTGGTGTTGGTAATAGCAATATGAGTAAAACTGAGTCTAACACCTTATTTAAAGACACGGGACGAAATAGGTATTAATTGATTTGTTAAGGGCAAAAAGATCATTTTTGGGGCGATTTATGTAATTTTCCGGCGACGAATAGTAGTTCCCTTAATTAGCCAGAAGTTTCTCTCTTATTAAATTCACATTAACTTTACGTCGCAATCGGTTAAGGAACAACTTCAATTATTAATACAATAAAAAAATTGAATTGCTATTCATCGTCGAAAAACTACTTAAATCATCCGTGCAAATTACCATTTTGTCATTCTCTCATTTATACTTATATAACTCTTCATTTCACGCTTTATTCATCTTCTTTTCATAATCATCAAGAAGAATGTCTCGGAGGCTAGAAAATGAATTAGCGGACGCCCCGGGGTACTCGAATCTGGTAAAATGTCTCATTTAATTTATTTTTTAGGGTCAGGCGTCCGCCGGAGCCGCCCCTCCCTTTTTTTAATAAATAATTTTTATTATTAGTTAAATTGATTATAATTTGTTAATTAAATTGGTTATTAAGTTAATAATTAGTTAAATTGATTGAGTAATTAGTTAAATTAATTATAATTAGTTATAATTATTAGTTAAATTGATTATAATTAGTTATAATCGTTAATTAAATTGATTATAATTAGTTAAATTGATTAATTATTATTATTACTTTCTTTAATTGATCAATTTGTAAATTAAGTAGTTTAAATCCATTAACAAAATTTTATTTCTAAAATTGAATTAATAGTCATCGGGTTACCGTGGAGGAGAAGGGAAATTAGTTCCCTTACACGCTGTATATAGTTTAGATGACGAGTCAGATCCTCGTCATCCACGTAAACGGGGTATATCTGCTTTGGTTAGGAGGGAGAGGGATATTTTACGTCGTTGTCAGACACGTGAGGATTCTTTCTACGACGATGATGATTCAGATGAGGTGGAGAGTCACGACGAGAGTAACGATGGGGGTCAGTATGGGTTGGAGCCGCAGGAAGAGGTGAGGCAACAATACGGTGGAGGATGGGGGCGACATGGTAGTTCTTCTTCTGTTGAGTGGGTCATTCGGAAGGGTAGATGTGAACGGTTTGTAACCGGTGATTCGAGTTCGTGCACTGCAGACGCCCAAGCTCAGAAGAAGAAGAGGGTTGAGGACGATTCTTGGATCGTGACTGTCTTTTACTCCGGTTCAAGTGATGTCCGGTGGTCCTTTAGATGACAGCGTCATTCCGAGTTTTGGAGGCCACATCGCCAGACGCATTTGGGAGGGCGAGATCGGAATGTTCTGAAGTGCCATAAACGGCACAGAGCCTGTACTACATTGCAGGCTTGGCATTCAGTTATGAGTGATAATATGACGACAACCCTTACTGATAGTGGATTGAGTCACTTTCCTTACATCATGTTCCCATGCTTTGACATGCTGTTGATTTCTGCGTTTGTGGAGCGGTGACTGCCTGACACCAACTCTTTTCACTTGCCTTTCGGAGAGATGATGATCATGTTGCATGACGTTTTCCAGATTTTGCACATTCCTGTTGAGGGTCGTATGGTCAGTCCTCAGGCATCGACGCCTGAGCTAAAGATTTATGTATCAGAGTTGCTCAGGGTCAGCTTCGATGGTTTTGGGAGGGATATCTCATTTTGGAGTGACAGGGTGTTGGCATCGACGATGTTGTCTACTGTTGCAGACGGGGACGACCACCACAGACTGAGGATACGCAGATGACTGCCTACCTCTTCTTACTGCTAGGTTGCATCTTCTTTGTCGACAAGTACGGTTGCAGAGTTAGACCACGCAACCTATTGGAGGCTAGGGACCCATATACCATTGGTCAGTACTCATGGGGGTCGACGACGTTGACATATTTGTATCGCCAGTTGGGGATAGCGAGTCGTGATGATTGTTCTGGTATTGATGGTTGTCTTACGTTGCTGTAGGCTTGGATATATGAGTATTTTCCTCCTTTCCACCCGCATCGGGAGCGGAAGATCATTGCGTTGGGTCATCATCATTCGCGTATGTGGGTTGTCTGGACCGAGGATATGACTTAGGGGTGACTCTATTCCATTCGTAGATGGCTACATCGCAGGTATAAAATTATATATCATTCACGTTTATTTAAATTTAAATATTATTATTAATAATGTGTAAACATATAGGTGGAGTGGTTGCCCTTGGGTCCTGAGCCTGCTGCAGCTGTGCCGAGGACTTCATTTATGGGTATTATTCGTTATCGTGATATCACAGAGCCTTATTTGCCTGATCGCATCTTGCTTCAGTTAGGGTACGTTTAGGTGATCCTGGTTGATATCCCGACGACAGAGCATGCAGTGTGGTCTGTGATTGCGACAACGTACAACGTCAGGCACAACGCTTCGAGCGTGGAATCGGTTTGGAGGACATTTCCAAGAGGAGGCCAACTTCACCTGGGCGATCTGAGACATAGACGCGACCCCTCCACTTGTGATGCAGATTATTTGGAGTAGTTCGGTAGGTGCTCACATCCAGTTATCGTGCACGGTACCGCCCCGAGACCCGAGAGACCACTGGATAGGATTGTGGCAATGCGGTAAGTTTATCTAAATTAATTTTTATTTGTAATGTATATTTTGTTTTTAATAACAAAGTTAAATGTAATAATAACAACAAACAACGAAGTAATAATAATAACAACAAACATATTGTCATACCAAATCCTGCACCCGTGTTTACGGAAGATCGAGACGAATTGGAAGACCGACCACGACCCCTGCTCCCACTACTGGAAGATCGACCACGACCTCACTTAGCATACTCAAAGTCACTCGGGTCCCGACGTGTCGACTTTCCCCTTGGTCGACCTTGTACCTTTGTATTTTGTGCGGGTTCTTGATAGTTCGACTGATCGGGGTGTAACCGTGCGTACAAAATACGAGAGGCACCACAAATTACTGCAGGGTCGCTCCCCGAAATCTCATCAACGAGGTTCAAAAAATGCTCGACGTCTTGTGCTGACAGATTCACAAACTCTGGCATCTTGACTCCTTCTCCAATCACAAGTGTTTTCCAGAATGGATGAATCTGCTCTAAATAAATTCTTTCACCAGACTCAATACAACCGTGCATGATACATGTATAGGGAATCTCATGTGATGTCAGAAAAGTTCACCCGCAGTGATATTCAACTTGATTGCTTAAGTCATGCATTCTCTTCAACTCCTGACTCAATAATGACAAGCAGTGATGCGAAACTCGACCATTTATACGCTGATACAAAACAGTTATGTAGTTAGTCAAATTTTGACGTTTCGACTCTCCAAGAAAGTTCCGAATATTTGTCAGCTACATTTCAATAGCCATGTTCACACGATCGAAAAGAGTGTCCAGAGCTGCAGTTGATGTAGTGATCCACTCTTTCAAAGTTGAATGAGTATTTTCAAGCCTACAGTTCGTAGTGTTGTCGATGGTTTTATAATTGAATTAAAGATGAAGTGATGCCAGATTTTTGGTCATATTTTTTTATAGAGATCTATTTAAAGCATAAAAGAGGAAGACATTTTATAATTAATGATTTGAAGATACTAGTGCAGAATAGGCTTTACTCGTCGCCCAATAGACGTTGGCCGTTATAACCACCGACGTCTAGTGGGGAGAGGACAGAATGGACGTCGGTCCTTATAGAGGCCGACATCTATTGGGTACTATAGACGTCGTGTGTAGGAATACCGAGTGTAGACGACGTCTATAGGGTATAGACGTCGGCTGTTTGTGTACCTTGTGAATCCGACGTCTATAGGGTATAGACGTCGACCTATAGACGTCGGCTGTTTATAACAGACGACGTCTATACCCCATGCATATAGACGTCGAGGTATAGACGTCGGCATTATGTAACATCCAACGTCTATAGGTCTTAAAGAAATTGAACAAGCGTGTTTTCTTTCATTCATTTCAGACGAAACCCACCCAAACCCTAGCCGTCCCGCGACCGAACTCTTCTCCACGACCGATCTGTACCGTCTCCGGCACCACAGCGAGCTCCCAAGCTCTCCTCCACTTCTCCGCCCCTCTTCTCCTTCTTCCTCCGTCTTTCTCCACATGTAAGTTTTAAGTTCATTTTTGTTGTTTAAGTTCGTCTTCCTCCGTCCTCCGTTTTTCTCCACATATTATTTCTAAGCTAGCCTTATCTCGTGTCGTTTGCAGTCGTCACCGCACCATCTCGTGTTGTTTACAGCCGTCACCACACCATCTCGTTCACCGAACCACAAAGAGCTCCTCCGGCATCACATCATTCCCCTCCTCTGGTTCGTGCTTATCTTTGATTGAGCATTGAGGATTGAGCGTTGGATTTATCTTTGTCCATAAGTTCAGTAATTGTAAAAAATCATGTCTGTTTTAATGTTTTTAAGTAAATTTAATGTTTGATTGAGGATCATGTAAGTTCATTTGAATGATCATCGACTAAGGATCACATGTGGATGTGTTGGTAGACAAAAAAAATTCCCATGCCAAGTGAAGTGAAAAATGTAATAGATTTCGAAAAGTTAGATATAATTATTTTGTTCTATAAGTTATACCATTGGAATATTCATGTGTTTTACAAAATAATACAAATCCAATAACGTATATTTCAAACTATACTATTGTTAGAGAATAGTCTAAATTAGGATATTCTCTTAGGTCATAAGTTGTAAGGTCTATCACTTTTGTCAAAATCACACTTTAATAACTAAGATTTGTTAATTCCGTTAGTGATATCTTCAAAAATCTTTAGGTAAAAGCATGCACCCTTTCACGTAATCATATTGTTTGATTAGGTTCTCGAGGAATAGGGAAATCATATTTTTTAATACTTGCTTTTAATATTTTAAATGTTTATTGCCTTCATTTTTTGAATTTTTAATATTATGATAATAACTCATTGCCCCCCTTAAACAACTTGGCCTTTAATAACCCAAAGCAAAAGATTTATTTCTTCATCTACTGAGTTCAACTCAGGTGCTTGCTTAGAGAAAGGTGGTGTCTCTTCATACTCGATCAGGCTATCATCTGATACAATTTTTTTCTTCCCTTCCAAAATTACTGCCCATTTCTTATCACATGGATCAGCCACATAGAAGACTTGTTTCGCTTGGGAAGCTAGAATAAAAGGTTCTCCTTTATACCCTTTTTTGAAAAATCAATTAAAGTGAAGCCATAGTCATCCACTCGAACTCCATTTTTATTATCACTCACTTGCATCTAAATATAGGTACTTTGAATTTAATAAAGTCTAGCTCCCATATATCTTCAATTACACCGTAATAGGACATGTCGGCGTATACAAGATTCTTGTCTTTAGAACTAGACACATGCAAAAACTCTGCTATTAAGGTGACGCCACTGTTCTTAACAACACTTTTCGTATCTTCACAAACTGTGTAGAAAGAATATCCATTGATATCATAACCACTGTAACTTATAACAACAGAATGCGGACCGTAAGCCAACCACTGTATTGTCTCAGAAACATCACGCTTGTATGCTAGATTTTTGAACCAAGAGATGAAATTCTTATTGTGATTATTAATTACTTGTTGATCACTCCACAAAGGATTTCTTTCCTTTAGAAACTTCATGTGTTCATTTAGGTAAGGTTGAACTTCATTCGAGGATGGAAAGTTCACGGATGGATCTAGATGTGCCTTATTTGTCGAAGACCCTGATCGAAGATTGGTGGGACACGAAAAAGTTTATAACATCTCCAGACACCACTTCACAGAGGTAGGAGAGGGAGAATTGAAGGTTGCAGTTGATTTTTTCTTAGATCCTGGTGCTTTTGTGCCATTTCCGGAAGAAGAGATTGTTACTCTCGGCGATGCTATCGGTGGGTTCGTGTGGTGGCCTAGTTATTTAGTAGAGCTAAACGACAAACATGAGTTATAGTTTAACTTTGAAAGACTTTAAACTTCAAAGTTGTTAACAATTGTATTTTAACGGTTGTATACATATCTGTAAGGTGTCAAGCCCCCGGAGCAAAGGGTCAAACAACCAATCTCCGATCAACATTAATTCGCTTCCAAGTATGTGCAAAATGTTGTATCAATGTATGGTAGGTAGGGAAGCACAATCCTTACGTACCTGGGAGTTGGAGGGGGATAAAGGGTTGCCTCCCACTTTGTACGTCACCAAAGAGGATATCATGTGATTCATGGCGATGGATTCGTTGTGTATCATGATTATCGACGTGCAAGTGAAGTAAGTGTTTTTTGTATACAATGAAAAGTATTGAATAATTTTATCAAAACTGTAATAAATTATAATTTTTATACTTGTAGACATCTGTACGATGCCAGAATGTCAATCTTTCTCGAGGATCAAGTATTTGGATTTATCAGTCCATCTACATATATATACGCGAATGAGGATAAATCGGGTCAACTTGGGACATTCTTTAAAGAAGAATACAAAAGATATTATCTGCTCCCTTATCATGAGAGGTAAACTTTGTAATTCAAAGTGAAATTTTATTTTGTAATAGGCTTCTAATTATATATATAACAGGGCTCATTGAATGCTTGTCGTTGTATGCCCCACGACTAATTCGGCATATTGGTTTGATCCGTTGGGGTCGAATAAACCAAGGGACTCAATAAAGAAACTTCTAAATATGTAAGTTCGTTTAGTCGTGAATAAAGTAATTCGTGGATTTTTATTAGTATTATTGAATGATATTTTAACTTGTGCTACTCAGGGCAATTAAGGTTTACAGAGCTTTAGGTGGTAGGAGAACAACCACAAAAGCAGGAATAACATGGCATGGAATGAGAGTACGTTCTATCCCATTTTTGTTAATTAAGTTATGAACAAATATTTAGCGAATTCCTATGTTTGTAGTACCGGAAGCAGGTTGGAAATACGGAATGCGGTTACTACGTGATGAGATACATGGAAGAAATCCTCAAATTGGTAACTCAAGACGTATGCCTATCAGAGGTAATGTAGATCGTTATTCAATTGTATAGTTGTGTAGTTTCAATATTTAGTTATTAATATTCAACACACTTGTATTTTTTTGATAGGTTTTCCCAAAAAGTAGTGATCCCTTCTCGCAACAGGAGCTCGATGAAACTCGCGACCGATGGGCTCGTTATTTCATCAGAAACATGCTGACGAACTAAGAGGTTCTCCTGCCAATAGTATTTTTTGTAATTTAGTTAACAAGTGAACTTGTATTACAAACCTACACTTTATGCCTTAATATAATCGCCTTAATTTTAGAATGAATTAATTACAAGTGTGTTGAATGTCAATTGTGTATGCTTTGTATGTTTGTGCATGTATGGTTGTATGTTTGTGTTTGTGTTTGTGCATGTATGCTTGTGTGTTTGTGCTTGTGTGTATATGTGGATGAAATTGTGAGTATTTGTGAACAGATTTATAGGTGAACGAATTTGGTGCAGTTATATGTACACGAATACGATGACTAAAAACAATTTCGTCGGATGCTATTTTTTTGTCCATGTTTAGGAATAGACGACGGTTGTTGTTATTAGCCGACGTCTATTCCTCTGAAGAAAGGAATAGACGTCGGCTTTATATGGAATCTGACGTATATTCATTAGGAATGGACGTCGCATGTTAGTTCACCGACGTCTATCCCTAAAGAATATACGTCGTATGACATATAACCGACGTTTATCCCTAAAGAATAGACGTCGGGTGCTATATCACCGACGTCTATGCGTTAACGAATACACGTCGGCTTCTACGTATAGCCGACGTATATTCTTTAGGTATAGACGTCGGCTATACGATATCTGACGTCTATGTATAGACGACGCATACATAGATGTCGGATCGGGGAGTGCTTATATCCGACGTTTATAGCCTCGTCTATCCGACGTATATTCTCTTTTCTGTAGTAGTGAGAAAATATCCAATCCAAGGGGGCAATTGTACTTTCTTTTTGTTTGCTTTATTTTAAGGGTGACCCATATTTTAAATGACCAACATCAAGATAGGCATTTGTTTGTTAACATGAAATTAGAAGTTTTTATCTTTTATTATAAACTTATGGCCTTTAATATCTTTTAGTCTCAAATGTCTCTAGCTTTTATTATAAACTTGAGTTTTTGTTAGGAAACAAAAATTTATGAAGCTTTTTTATTTTAAAATTTCAATAGGTTTGCGTTTCCTAACAAAATTTAAGTTCATAAAAACTTTCAATATAAATTACAATTACCAAATCATCAAATATTGACAAGATAATTGAAATATTGGGTTACAATTGTGGCAACCCTAAACAGTAGTTCTATCATTTTCAATAAAAATATCAACATAAAATCGCAAAAATTAATTAAGTTTCTTAACGGGAGTTAACGAATACAAATTAAATAATATATTAATGTAAAATCAAACATTTCGTAGTTAATCCAAAATTTATCTAATCAGGAACTACATGGCAATCATCCTATGAGAATCTCAAAGAGAATCTTGAAGGTTAGTTTGAAGGAGATACTTTTTGTTAACTATTTTTGTAACTTCCATTGGGAATGAAAAACATACGGGCTTAATATAAGATTGAAAAACTTATTTGGTCAAATATAAAACAAATAAATGACACGTTTATTACCATTTTTATCATGGATGTCGTTTTCATTATATAAGTTTAATAAAAACGACAATGAAGATATTGTTTTCACAAATGAGCCCCTAAGGTGAAAAAGGGGTCGCCAACCCTTTCTTCCTCGTAACCGCCAACCTCCTTTGCTCCTCCATCTCTCCAGCGATTTCTGGAGTACACTTTCCCTATTTTTTGTTAACATTTTGTTTATTTGTTTGGATTGGTTGATGATTATTTTAATTACTTGTTTGAGTTGTTTTGGAATTGTTTGGATTTCTGTTAGGGTTTGGATTAGTTGTTTTGGTTTTAAACTGATTTGGGTTGATTGACAATGATTTGAATTTGTGTTTTGGTTTGAAATTGATTTGGACCAGTTCGAATTGGTTGAGAATTATTTCAATTACTTGTTCGTGTTGTTTGAGAATGATTTAGATTGGTTTGAAATTGATTTGGATTGGAATCCGATTGTTTGTGTGTATTTGGTTTAGGGCAAATTGTTGGTTGGGGGTTGGATGGGATGAGTGTGTTTTTGTTGGATTTGGTTGGTTAAATGTGGCTGTTGAGAAGAGAAGAAGTAGAGAGGAAAGAATAATGACACTTGTATTGCACAACTATTGTTGTTACAACAACACAAACTCAGTATGTGACTCTTCTCCTCACTAGAAGACTCACTCACACTATAAGACTGCACTACACACTTACACAAGACTCACTCTTTGTGTCGTGGATGACTCTTTACTTAGAAAGTTTGAAATGTGAGATGACACTCCTATTTATAGGTGTGAACGAAAGCTTGTGGAAGAGTTGAAGTTTTTAGATTTTGAATCTTCTAGAAAACTTTCAAGTGTTAGATAAAGAAGAAACATCTAGAGTATGAATTCTTTAGAAATTAGGTTACTGGATTTGACTAATTAATTAGGTTAAGTAATATAACATCTTGGGTTTGAGTTGGTGTTAGATCTTTAACAATGGTGGTGTAAGTTGACTAGGGTTTTGGAAGGAAATTCTGGTTTGGTTTTCTTGATGCTTTTGAAGTACTATTGAGTGTGTTGCGTGTTATAGACGAGAACGTTAAGTTGAGTGATTTTATTGTTGTGGTTTCTGCTCGGTTTAGTCGTGTTTGGGACGAAGTGAGTGTGATTTTGTTGGAATTGGTTTAGATGCCTGAGTTCACTTGGTTTTTGGATGGATGTTTTGATCTGGCCTTTTTGATGGTTTGGACTGCAGACGTCTTTTTGAGTTGTGTGTTTGAGTTCATTGTTTAGTTGTTTTTTTGCGTTTGACTTTAGCATGATGTCGATCGTATGGCTTTAATTAGGCAGTGGGTCCATTTTTTGTGTGGTTGGATGTGAGGGCATGAATTGTTTCACTTATAGATACAAAATTTGTTCGCTCTGAGTTAGAAGACAAAACAACGCGATGTATATGTTGATTTTTGGTGAACAAGGTTTATTGTTTTTGATATGGAGTACTAAGAGTAGTATAACTGATGATATATGTGTATTTTGTGGTCTTGATCTCATTGATATTGTTCCTATCATCCTTCATGCCATTTGTTCTCAATTGGTCATTGAATTTTTGTTTCATTTCTTCCTGGCAGGATGAGAAAAGGATAGGCTCTGACCTGCCAACATTGTTAAGAAGATTTTAGGATTAATCTAGTTAGGAATAAAATGAGTGATTCAAATGTTGGAATAACGATTCTATAATGGAATTCATTTGCTAAGTAATTTTTTTGTGGAAGGTAGTTGGAGACCATAGAGGGTGACGATCGGGACAAGGTGTGTGTTACATCCTAATCCTTTGCTAATTGAGTTTATTGTGATTAGGTGGAGGATTAGGGGAGGAGGAGATGGAGGGCTGAGATGGATGGGAGGAGTTGTGATGGATGGTGGAGATTGAGGAGGTGGAGTATATAAGGTTGGATCTCTCTCCTCTCACTCTCACTTGTCTCTCACTCTCTCTCACTCGTTTCTCTCTCAAGTCTCTCTCCCTCTCGCGTGTTAGCAGCTCTCTGAGGTGAGGAGGAGCTCGAGGTTCGTCGGATCGTGTGATTCGAGGCTCGCCGGATCGTGTGGCCGGAGGAAAAGGATCGGGTTCGGGTTTTCGCCGGAGAAGAGGAGTTTTGCGAGGAAGCGCTCGCCGGGATTCTTCAAAGGCTTCTTCAAGCCTTAAGGTATGCCAAGCTTTAGTGTAGATCTCCTTTTAGCCTTTGCGAGGGTTGGAGTGGCCGACGGTAGGCCGGAAGGCTCGTCGAGAACCTTGCTGCAGCATTTCTGCTCTGCAACGGTCGACCGGCGCGTTGACGCGGTCGACCGATCGTAGTGTATTTTGGGCAGAAAACCCTTGCACCGGTCGAACGATACTCTTCGAGTGGTCGACCGGTGGTGCGTTTTACCAAGGGAGTTATGCTCTGTGTGTTTTCGGTCGAACGGGTCCCCTTTGCCGGTCGACCGAAGAGCACTGTTGTAGGTCGGTTGGGGGCGTTGACCATCTAAACGGTCGACCGCTCATTGACTTCGTTCGACCGACGTTTAAGTTAACTTATTGGCCGGTCGACCGAAAATGTAGTTTCGGTCGACCGTGTAGTGCGGTTTTGTGGGGAATTTCCCTGGTTGTTTTCGGTCGACCGTGATCTGAGGGTCGTTCGACTGTTGGTGCTTTTGAGCGAGAGAGGATTTTCCTGTTGGATTTCGGTCGACCGTGTTTGAGAGTCGTTCGACCGGTTGGACGTTATTTCGGTTATTCTGAGGAATAGTTGTGGTGTTCGGTCGACCGGTTGGGGTCTTCCGTTCGACCGTTGGGCAATGTTTTGCATATGGATGCTTGTGCCGTGTGTTGTTGGATCCGCCTCGAGGGCAACGGGTCTCCGGCCTTTTTGGGGCGACGGTACAGACATTGCCGGCCTGAGAGGAGGGTCATGTTGTGGCTCTGAGGAGCGGGTGCCGTGTGTGCACGTTGTTGTTGTGGCTCTGAGGAGCTGGTGCCGTGTGTGCACGTTGTTGTTGTGGCTCTGAGGAGCGGGTGCCTTGTGTGCACGTGTGGTTGAGGGGTTGGGGTGAGAGGACCCTTGAGACCCGGGGCCGATGTGTTCGGCTGTGCCTGGTGTGCACGAGAGACTGTTGTGTTTTACTGCATTTCATTTCATTTCATGTTTCATTACGCATTTTATGTTCATAATTTAGGGGTTTGGCATACGGGGTTTCCCACGGGAAACTCAGGCATATTCATGTTTTATGTCAGGTCGTGCGCGTCAGTAGGAGGTGGTGACTACGGACAGGAGCGCCCAGACCAGATCCTGTCTCTTTTGGTTCTTCGAGGTGGATGATCTTCCCTTGTACATGTGTTGTATATCTTTTGTGTTGGGTTGTAATCATCCTTGACTCTTGTACTGTACAGTTTCCCTATTATATATATCTGTACTTGTGGTTTGGTGACGTCCCCTGTGTTAATTCTTTATCTGTTTAAAGTTTTAAATTTTCCGCTGTTTCGGGGCGTTACAATTTGGTATCAGAGCTTTCGGTCTCGGTGTACTTGTCCAATGAAACCACCTTAGAGGTCTTGCATTAGTTTCCATTCATCATACATTCATTCATAATCATTAATTCATTGTCGTTTCCTGTCCTCTTGTGTAGATGGCTCCGAGACGTGTGAGGCCACCTTCACGTTATAGGGACGCCAGTGAGGAGACTGGTAGGGAGGACAGAGAGGAGGAGGAGTGGAGGACCCTTCAGGGGACTCTTGGTAGGCTGGGTGAGTTTCTTGGGCGCCAGTCTGCACAGGCCGAGCAGGCAGGGGCGGGGGCAGTGCTGGATCGGTTTATGCGACAACACCCTCCTTCCTTTGACGGCAGTGGTGAGCCGGAGGCAGCTGAGGATTGGGTCTTCAAGATCCGGAAGATCTTCAGAGCGATTGGGTGTCCTTCTGAGAGGCAGGTGGATCTGGCCACCTATGTGTTGGACGGTGAGGCGGCCAACTGGTGGAGGTCTACGTCGGCTGTTGTGTTCGAGGACAGCGAGGAGGTGGGCTGGGAGGAATTCCTCGCGGAGTTCAACCAGCAGTTTTTTCCCCAGCATGCGCGGGACAGGAAGAAGGAGGAGTTCCTGGCACTCGAGCAGCGAGAGATGACGCTGTCGGCTTATATTAGCAGATTTCACACCCTGGAGCGTTACTGCCCGGATACTTATGTGACACCGGAGCAGAGAGCTCGGAAGTTTATCCGAGGGTTGAGGCCACAGTTCAGGTCACGTATGACCACGAGTATGCCGCAGACTTTAGCTGATGCAGTGAAGTTTCCGACGATTATGGAGCAGGACTACCAGGAGACGGTAGAGGCCAGGAAGGTGCAGACGAAGACCAGTGTGCGACCTGGAGATCAGATTTCGGGAAATATGGGCAAGAGGCCCTGGATTGATAGTGGTGGATCTCAGTATTCAGGGCAGTGCAGGCAGTGCGGTAGAGTTCACCCCGGGCGCGGGTGTGGGGCTCGATCAGGTGCGTGCCATGGTTGTGGCCAGATGGGTCACTTTATTCGTTCATGCCCGAGTAGGTCAGGTGGACCTAGTGGACGACCGGGTTCCTCCTCAGCTAGCGGAGCTGGACCGAGTCGACCAGTTGCACCCTCCCAGCAGGGGAAGAGTGTGGGACGTGTCTTCACCATCCAGGCGGAGGAGGCTAGAGACGCCAGCGCTGTGGTGGAAGGTACGCTTTATGTTGATGGGTTGATTGCTAGAGTGCTTTTCGACTGCGGGGCCACACACTCGTTCATCTCTGAATAGTTTGCGAGCGTGTTAGGCCGTACCCCTGCGATGTTGACTGCCACGTTGGAAGTCAGCACACCCTTGGGTTTGGTGGGCATTGTGGGGAGCTTCCTCCCCGGCGCCACAGTTGCTTCGGGAGACCAGGAGTTCCCGGCAGACCTGGTCTTATTACCGATGGTAGACTTTGATGTCATACTTGGGATGGATTGGCTGTCCCAGTACGATGTTCGGGTCTTGTGCCGAGAGAAGAAGATTCTGATCTCGAGGAAGGGTCTTCCTGATTTGCTGATCATAGGGACTAAGAGTGGAGATGGTCGGATTTTGGTTTCGGCAGTGAAGGCTCAGAGGATGATTCACCATGGTTGTAGAGCGTTCTTAGCGACGCTAGTGGTGCCAGATTTTGAGGTGAAGAAGTTGGAGGATATCGAGGTTGTTCAGGATTTTCCTGAGGTATTTTCTGATGAGATCACCGGGTTACCGCCTCACAGAGAGATCGAGTTTGGTATCGATCTGGTAGCAGAGACTACACCACAGTCGAAGGCTCCGTATAGGATGGCGCCTGCGGAGTTAGCTGAGCTGAAGAAGCAGTTGCAGGATCTGCTAGATTCAGGTTTGATCAGGCCTAGTGTTTCACCCTGGGGAGCTCCAGTGCTCTTCGTGAAGAAGAGGGATGGCTCGCTGAGGATGTGTATTGATTATCGGATGTTGAATAAGGTTACCATTAGGAATCGATATCCTTTACCCAGGATCGAGGATCTTTTCGATCAGTTGCAGTCAGCGAGGGTCTTTTCGAAGATCGATCTGCGATCCGGTTACCATCAGTTGAGGATTCGGGATGCAGATATCCAGAAGACAATGTACAGGACGAGGTACGGGCATTATGAATTTTTGGTGATGTCGTTTGGACTGACGAATGCACCAGCAGCGTTTATGGATCTGATGAATCGGACCTTCCAGCCGTATCTCGACAGGTTTGTGATTGTCTTCGTGGATGATATACTGGTATACTCACCAGACAGAGAGCAGCATCGGGAGCACCTGAGGATTGTGCTTAGCATTCTGAGAGATCAGCAGCTCTATGCTAAGTACAAGAAGTGTGATTTCTGGCTAGATCGGGTGGCCTTTCTGGGACATGTAGTGTCAGCAGACGGGATATCTGTGGATCCAGAGAAGGTCGAGGCTGTGACTCAGTGGAGAGCTCCGACCAGCGTGTCTGAGATCAGGAGTTTTGTGGGCTTAGCAGGTTATTATCGTCGGTTTATTCAGGACTTTTCCAGACTTGCTTCCCCACTAACGGCTTTGACACAGAAGGGTGTCAAGTTCGTTTGGTCCCAGAAGTGCGAGGACGGTTTCCAGGAGCTGAAGAGGCGACTGACTACAACACCGATTTTGACGTTACCAAGTGGTAGCGGAGGCTATGTGATTTACAGTGACGCTTCTGGTATCGGTCTGGGTTGCGTGTTGATGCAGCACGGGGAAGTGGTCGCTTATGCTTCGAGGCAGTTGAAGGTTCATGAGAAGAATTATCCGACTCATGATCTGGAATTGGCAGCGGTGGTTCACGCGCTGAAGACCTGGAGACATTACCTATATGGAGAGCAGTTTGAGGTTTTCACAGATCACCAGAGTCTGAAGTATCTCTTCTCGCAGAAAGAGTTGAATATGAGGCAGCGCAGATGGTTAGAGTTTATAAAGGATTATGACTTCACCATTTCGTATCATCCGGGGAAGGCAAATTCTGTCGCAGATGCCTTGAGTAGGAAGGTGGAGTTGTCAGTTGCGAGCTTATGCATTCAGGAGTGGAGGTTGCTTGAGGCCTTCACGGAGTGGAGACCTTTTACGGAGGGCTCTGAGGGGGCAGTGGTTGCGGGACTTCGAGTGGAGCCGCAGACAGTTTCGGGAGTTGTTCAGGCTAAGAGAGCAGATGATGAGCTGGCCAGTCTGATACAGTTAGCTGCTAAGGACGGATCAGACTTCAGTGTCGGAGTCTATGGGGGCCTGAGGTTCAGAGGTCGGATCTGGGTACCGAGAGCAGGTGATCTGAGGGATACTATCATGGAGGAGGCACATAGAGCCAGATATTTCATTCACCCGGGAAGTACCAAGATGTATAAGGATTTACAGCGGAGTTTCTGGTGGAAAGGGATGAAGCGAGACGTAGCAGACTTCGTGTCCAGGTGCTTGGTTTGTCAGCAGGTGAGGATTGAGCACCAACGGCCAGCAGGGCAGTTGCAGAGTATAGATATGCCAGAGTGGAAGTGGGACCACATGACGATGGATTTCGTCACCGGGTTGCCGAAGACGAGGAGATCTCACGACGCGATTTGGGTCATAGTTGATCGACTGACCAAGTCGGCGCATTTTCTGGCGATCAGGACCACCTTACCGTTGGAGGGTTTGGCGAAGCTGTACATCGAGGAGATAGTCCGGTTACATGGTGTACCAGTGAGTATTATCTCTGATCGAGATCCGAGGTTTACCTCCAGATTTTGGGGCAGTCTGCAGAAGGCTTTGGGGACTCAGTTGAAGTTCAGCACAACTTTTCATCCACAGACGGACGGGCAGTCAGAGAGGACTATCCAGACGCTAGAGGATATGCTGAGAGCGTGTACTCTGGATTGGGCAGGGTTTTGGGATGAACACCTGCCGTTGATCGAGTTCGCCTACAACAATAGCTACCATTCGAGCATTGGGATGGCACCGTACGAGGCTCTGTACGGTCGGCCTTGCAGATCGCCGGTATGCTGGAGTGATGTAGGCGAGAGGCAGTTGGTTGGACCAGAGATTTCTCAGATGTATGCTGAGAAGGTTGGCGTAATCAGACAGAGGTTGGCGACGGCTCAGAGCAGACAGAAGAGTTACGCAGACAGGCGTAGACGAGAGTTGAGATTTGAGGTGGGCGATCACGTTTTCTTGAGGATTTCACCAGCTCGGGGAGTGATGAGATTCGGGAAGAAAGGGAAGCTCAGTCCGAGGTACGTCGGACCGTTCAAGATTCTTGATCGTGTCGGAGAGGTTGCCTACCGTGTTGCTTTGCCGCAGCAGCTTCCGGGTATTCACAACGTTTTCCACGTTTCTATGTTGAGGAAATACGTTGCCGATCCATCGCATGTGATTGAGGTCTGTGTTCCGGAGATCGGTCAGGACTTATCTCTCGAGGAGAGACCCGTGGAGATTGTAGACCGGATGGAGCATCAGCTCAGGAGGAGAACCATTCCGATGGTGAAGGTCAGGTGGCAGCTCCATAGCGAGCGTGAAGCCACTTGGGAGGTTGAGGAAGAGGTCCGGAAGAAGTACCCGGATTTGTTCGGTGAGAATTGGTCCTAATTTCGAGGACGAAATTCTTTGAGGATGGTGGATTGTTACATCCTAATCCTTTGCTAATTGAGTTTATTGTGATTAGGTGGAGGATTAGGGGAGGAGGAGAGGAGGAGGAGATTGAGCGAGAGAGGATTTTCTTGTTGGATTTCGGTCGACCGTGTTTGAGAGTCGTTCGACCGGTTGGACGTTATTTCGGTTATTCTGAGGAATAGTTGTGGTGTTCGGTCGACCGGTTGGGGTCTTCCGTTCGACCGTTGGGCACTGTTTTGCATATGGATGCTTGTGCCGTGTGTTGTTGGATCCGCCTCGAGGGCAACGGGTCTCCGGCCTTTTTGGGGCGACGGTACAGACATTGCCGGCCTGAGAGGAGGGTCATGTTGTGGCTCTGAGGAGCGGGTGCCGTGTGTGCACGTTGTTGTTGTGGCTCTGAGGAGCTGGTGTCGTGTGTGCATGTTGTTGTTGTGGCTCTGAGGAGCGGGTGCCTTGTGTGCACGTGTGGTTGAGGGGTTGGGGTGAGAGGACCCTTGAGACCCGGGGCCGATGTGTTCGGCTGTGCCTGGTGTGCACGAGAGACTGTTGTGTTTTACTGCATTTCATTTCATTTCATGTTTCATTACGCATTTTATGTTCATAATTTAGGGGTTTGGCATATGGGGTTTCCCACGGGAAACTCAGGCATATTCATGTTTTATGTCAGGTCGTGCGCGTCAGTAGGAGGTGGTGACTACGGACAGGAGCGCCCAGACCAGATCCTGTCTCTTTTGGTTCTTCGAGGTGGATGATCTTCCCTTGTACATGTGTTGTATATCTTTTGTGTTGGGTTGTAATCATCATTGACTCTTGTACTGTACAGTTTCCCTATTATATGTATCTGTACTTGTGGTTTGGTGACGTCCCCTGTGTTAATTCTTTATCTGTTTAAAGTTTTAAATTTTCCGCTATTTCGGGGCGTTACAGTGTGCGTTATGAATTCAGTTGTTTTGAAGTTGACTTCTAGGTTTGAGTGGCTTTGGTTTGTTTAAAGTTGTTGGATTTGGATGTGGTATTGGTAGTATAAGTTTGATGAAGTAGTTTTGGATGATTATAAACAAATCATCTTATAAAATTATTTCTAAAGAAAGTTGAACTTGGAGTGGTTTTGGAGTAGTTGTTTTAATTGATTGAGATTTGAGAATTGTTTGGATTAGTATTGGGTTTGATATGTATCGAGTTCGATTTCAACTAACATTATTTTTTTATACAGTTGCAAAATGTTAATAAAGCGTCCTAAATTTTGATATTATGTCTCATACACACTATATACTCTTTCCAATGATTTTTTCCAAACGTAATAGACTTTATCATACTTAATGTTTATGAAGTAATTAGTTTTCACTATCACTTGAATTTCTACAGGGGTGAAAGTGATGTTTGTTCGAGTAACGACAATAATCTTGTTGAAAATTAAACATGTGACACATTACACATGATCATGCAAAAGTCCATCGTTACTGCAAGTGTGTTCAGATTTGTATTCACTTGAAAACATGCATTATTTTGTTTAATTGTAAGACGCATGTATTCTCTAATCACAACATTAATTTCTTGAAACAACAAATTGTAAATAACTTCTTCACGAACACCATCACTTTGAATTGAAATTTACACATATAACATATGTAACTAAAATTAACTATGAAATTTACAAAAATATTGAAACGTATTAGTTATTATATAATGATAATCAAACATAAACAAAAAGAAAAGAGATGAAGTTTAGAGTTACATAATGTTAATTAATTTTATTTTTTGTTATAATCTACCTTTTCACAAACCCAAAACACTAATTATCTTAAAAAAGTTTAATGATTGTAACAAAATAATGTTTTTAGATTAAGTTGAAACAAAATAAATATTTTTTGAGGTTTAACGATTATAGTTCAGGGCGCAAACTGTAGTTTAACCTCTTTTTTGGGTCTAACCGTTCAACTAATTACCAAATTGATCGTTGTTTTCTTCGGTTTTTTCCGATCCAACGAGTTTTGATCCGATTTGACGAAGATTTTGGTTTTTTTAGTTAACCGACCTGTAACCGGTTCTCGGTCGGATCTCATTCCAACCACCGATTTGGTTCAGTTTTTAATACAAATGTACATTAAGTATTTGATTACATAATTATGATTGGATTTCTAAATAATGAAAAAAATCAAATTGGCTCAGTCCTCAGTTTGTATATAATTACTCATCAGTCATCACGACTTCCTTCAACATATTATCACAATCATCAGAACTAGTCCAGTGCTTCATTTGATATTAAGATAATCAGAACCCAGTCAACCCACAATAGGATCTTTGTACTTGGTAGTTGTATGCGTATTAGAACAACGCACACCTAATTTTGACTTCCTTTGCAGCAAATCTGACGCAAATTTCTCGTCTTACAAAGCAATAAACTTATAGTCGTTATTGATCTCTTACTTACCATTAATCATTGGGTATAATACTATGAGTAGAAGTGATGCATAGTATTCTTTACCTGCTAATTATATGTAAGTGTGATGTCTAGGTAGTTGACCAACCAAACCACCCAAATGAAATAGTATCAAACCTAATGTCATCAATGAACTTCGATTTCCAATTTGCTGATTCAAAATTATCAGTGCCTGCCAAGTCGTTTTCACAATAATTAAGCTAGTGATCAATGGTTCCTCGCAAAATTCAAACTTGATTAATGCTGTGGACCTTCAAAATTAGGCCCTGATTTATGACGTCCAACAATTTTGTTTTTAGAAATGGTAGGAGAGGGGGAAGAAAGACGATACATCTCTTGCTAGCATGATTAAATTCCACAATTTGTGGTGATCAGAATTAAGATTCTTATAGATGATCAATTAAGCTAACTCAAACTTATCTATCACAATCAATTATCTTTCCAATCCAAGTAATACGTGAAGACTATTAAACATTGGTTGATTAACATATGTTCTATCTAAATGAGATGCAAATCAAAAGAACCAAAAATGTCTTAGTACCTCAATTATGATCATGATCATAAATGTGAACAACATGAAAGTCCATCTTTGTAAGAAAGAAAACAAAGTAAAAGCTGCTGCCACCATTGTACATATCGTTGTCTTCAAGAAAAAAACATACTAATTTAGTGAACTCTCTCCTTCTATGTCATTGATGATCATCTCATTCATGTGAGTGAATAGAGTAATGCACTAACTTCTTAAGATAATCTTACTTTACAAACAAGTTAATATACAATTATAGATAATTATACGCGGGCTTCAATATAACGTATACATGATATCGATATGTTGTGTAACTTTCCGATGCTTTTAGGATCTGTTATAAATTCTAATTCTGCTCCTGTTCAAGTTACGAAAATAGTAGTCCTGGTAGTTGAACTTGTCCAGGACCAGAATGTACCAATCGAGTTATTTATAGCTTGTAAATGTTTTTATTTGTCAAATTTCATCTAAAACTTTTCATTTTCTTTATTTATACAAGAATCCATACCAGACATATCTACTTAATATGTACCACCAATAAGTAGCTCATTCCTTATAGCTGCCCAATACCATCGAGACGTGTATCTAGGGATGCACCGTTGAGCTTGAGTGACCAAACCAAAGTTCAAAAGTTTCTCAAATGGGGACTTTACGACGAGATCTCCTTTTCTAGATCATCGTAACAAAACTATTTCCTTAATACGTTTTATATTTTAAGAATATTTTTTATACAAATTAATTTTATAAAGAAAACATAAAATGTACTTATATCCCTTTCCTTTTCCGAGACCAACATCTCATCTTAATTCAACCCATAAATAAATAAAAAGAAACACACAAGATCAGGTTCATGGTCCCAAAGTGCAACACTAAAGTTTAGAGAACACCACCAACATTTTTATTGTTACCAGCAAGTATTGCCTATTTTAATATCCAAGATGAGGTTTTCCTTGTCACCATCTCAGCTAACAACACACAAAACCACAGATTTGTAGCGGAGAAAATGAAACATCACGTCTGGTGTGCGTAACAAAAACGCATAGTTTAAGCGAATGAGGTGTGGATGTGCTTTCAAGCTGTATATATGTTTATACATATCAGAGTTTGTTTTGTTGGGAAGTGCATGTCATGAGTAACACATTGGCATACTTCCATGCCAGTTTGTTCAACCAATTCTTAACTTTGTTATTGCATTAATGTTTTGGTGCATGAGGTTTTCTGACATTGTCTGAGTTTTTGTTAGACTATTCGTGTTTTTGTTGTATACATTCGCTTCACAAGGTGTTGCCAAGGTCTGTGGAGAGGCACATGGAAAAAGGTCTCCTTGTTGTTTCTTACTCACAATGGGAAAAAATATTTTATTTCGATGTCAATTACACTTTAACATGGTCAACAATATTTTGATTTCATTTTGTCATCCATAACTTTAAAACGTGATAATCATTTTTTTAGTATTTTCATTTTGTAATACTTTACTACCTGAACTTTAAAAACTCATTAATTCAATACTAATTCTAACTTTATATTAAAGTCTAGATCAAATCTAAGATCAGATTTGGTTGAAATTTGAGTCGGATTAGTAGTAAATCTAACCCAAATTCAAACAAGATCTGACTCTGATTTAATTTGAACTTTAACATAAAATTAGTACGTATTATGAGTGTGTTAGGTGTACGGAGCAAATATTCAAAAAATGACGACTAGTGTGTGAAACAATAATGAATTTTTAAAATTCGTGGGAGTAAAAATTACAAAATGAAAGTACAGAAGATGTGATTATTGCGGTTTAAAGTTCAATGAGGTAAAATGAAATTGAATCATAATTCAGAATGACAAACTATAATGAATATTTTCATTTATACGAGAATCACAAGTACCACTAGATTAGTTGACATACCTTAACTTTTCCTAAGAAGTAGGACACTACCCAAAGTCATACCAATCACGACTAGTTTAGTTGTTAATTACCTTCGTTAATATGGACTAGAAATCTAATCTCATGTTGTTAAGTTCTGAATGTTAGATTAATATGGACCAGAGATCGAATCCTAGTGACATGAGTTACCTATTGAGATAAATTAGAAAATATAAAATGTCTTAATGAAAAAATTATCCCATGCTGTCAATTTTGACTCGAGACGAGACTTGATTCGAGATGGGCTTGAAGTTACCCAATTCGAGCTCAGCTCAAAAATTAATGACCCGAGCACTAACACCTTCCCTATCTTGAGATTGACTCGAAAATTAAATCCCGAACTAATACTCGATTGAATTTTGATACATATATATATATATATATAATGTTATGAATTTAAAATTTAGAAATTGAAGATTTTAATAACTTAATAGTAAAGACTTAACTACAAGTTTAAGTTTGAAGTGAAAAAGTAGACAACTAGTTGATGTTTGTTATTGTGGTGTTACTTGAAAATGTATGACTATTCAATAATCTAAACTTATTAAGTAACTATTTTGTCTTTTAACTCCGAAATTTATGAAGTGATTATTTTGTGTTCCAAATTCGAAGCTTTAAGTTTAAGTTTGGTTTAATTTTTATTTTGAAGTTATATGTCAAGGATTTTTGCTTTCGTACAACTTGAAAATACCTGAATTAGTTTTATGTCATCACTATTCAACTATTTATGGTCGTGTCACTCGAAAACTTGATTGTTCACGTTTGTGTCATTATGTTTTTAGGTCACGTTTGTGTCATTAACTAAAAAAAATTAAATTAAATTTTTTGCATAATACACCCTATGCAATCTAAGAAATCTAAAAATTTGCAAAACCTACTTAACTTATTAAATAATTAATATTGATAACCTTTTCTCTCTCTCTCTCTCACTTTTCTCTCCGCACTCTTTTTTTCTCTCTTCCTTTCCCTATCACCTCTTTTTACCTTTACAATCTCTCTCGTCCTTTTTATGTTAATTTCAAAATTTTAAGTTCTTAATTAATTTCAAAATTAACAATTTTTTGTTTATTTGAATTTTCGATTTATTTTAAAAAATATATATTTAGTTATATAAAATTCTTATTTGTAACTATTTTTTTCATTTAAATAACTTTCAATAAATAAAATATTAAATAAATTAAAAATGACTACAAATTGAAAGTAATTGAGACAAGTGAGATAGAGGGAGATAGAAGAGAGGTAGAGAATTAGAGGGATAAAAGAAGGAGAGGGAAAGGAAAATAGAGATCAGAGAGACAAAAGTGAGAGAGAGAGAAAAAAAGTTTGTCAATATGATTTCTTAAGTAAGTTAAGAATAGTATGCAAAATTTAGATTTCTTAGTTTGTCCATGGGTTGTCTCGTGAGATTCGCAATTTAAAATACATTTAGTTAACGGATTATGACTAACTGACATGATCTAAAACATAATCACAAACGTAAACAATCAAACCTCCGAGTGACACGACCATAAATAGTTGAAAAGTGATGACATAAAACTAATTTAGGTACTTTCAAGTGGCACGCAAACAAAAACCTTTATATGTTATTTTAAATGTTTTGAAATTTTAGGCTTTTAACATGTGATTATATGAAAACGTCGAACTTGGGTTGAGTCGTACCCTTTTATCATGCTGAGTCTCGATCGATTAGTTGAATGAAGTTGAGTTCGAGTCGGGCTCTCTGACTTAAAATCTTATGCTACCTCGATAAGGGTTCTAGTCGTGCTCGAGTTGGGGGGGGGGGGGGTCCGATATGATTTGAATTTAGATCGGATTAACTGCCAATCCAAATTCCAACTAAATTAGAAATAACAATGCGTATGTAGAAAAATAATAGATTCTTATAGTTTATTGAGGCAAAAGTGAAATCATAATTCAGGAGCAAACTCCGATTAACCCAAAAAAATAAAACTAGCGACTTTTAATTTGTAGTGTGTGTTCATTGTTATTTTGAGTTATCGAAAAAGTCAAGGAATTGGTAGATGAACTTTCATAAAGACTTTAGTGAGATTAACAACTTGCAAAAATTCTAGAACTTGAGTTTGAGGGGAGGTTCTATGACTTAAAACGATGTACTTATAGTTATTATAAGTATGGAAGTGAAGTTCTAGACTTTCCTTGGCTTCCTAGATAAGGTACCATCACACCCTAAGGTTTTAAGCATTTTGAAATAATCTAGTGTATGAATCCATCCCAAAAGAATCAAGGGTTTTTGTTGTTGCTTAAATACATTAACTTTGTCTCATATTTGCTAAAGTACCATTCGTATTAGCATATTTGCTTAAATACTTTCCATGTGTTTCGGGTCGTGCGAAGATATATACCCTGTTATGTCCCTAAACCGGATTAGGATTGGATTAGGGTTAAGTGAGGTTTGACTTGGAGGAGAGAGGAGGTATGATGGAGTTGTTGTGGAGGTATGGGTTGGAGTGTAGGAGTATGGTGTAGGGTGAGGGTGAGGTGTTGGGGGTAGAGTATTTAAGTTGGGTTTTTTCTCTCTCTCTCCCTTACTTGCTCTCTCTCACTCTCTCTCCATTTTTCTGTCCGGCGACCAGCGGAGGAAGAAGGCGCGGAGGCTCCGACGTGAGGAGGTCGCGGCGAGGAGGAGGTTGCGCGTGCGGAGGTGCGGAGGTGCGGAGGCGCGAGCGTTGCTCCGGCGTTTCTCCGTCGTTGGTTGAGGTATGCCGCTCCTTAGTGTGGTTTGTTTGTTGACCCTCATGTGAGGGATGCGTTGGTCGAGTCGGGGGAGGTCGGAGACCTCTCCGGCGACGCGTTTCTTCGTAAAACCTCGGCTGGCGCGAGGTTGAAGACGACCAACGGTCGACCGGTTCCTTTGGGCGGTCGACCGAATGTAGTGTTTTTGCCCGACTTTAACCTTCACCGGTCGAAAGATGCCTTGTGGCGGTCGACCGGTCGTGCATATTGCTGGTGAGTTGGGACGTTCTGCCTGTTTTCGGTCGACCGGTTCCTTGGGTCGTTCGACCGGAACTTAAGTGTACTGAGTAGAATTGCATGATTTGTTCGACCGATTTCTTATTGTGTTCGACCGGTTGTATGTTGTTTGACCGTTGGAAGTTTGCGTTCGACCGATTATATGACTTAGAATGATAGGTTGACCCTGTCTGTTTTCGGTCGACCGAGACCCCTGAGTCGGTCGACCGATAGAGTGGAATTTAATGTTGACCAGACTCCGGATTTTGACCTCGTTCGGTCGACCGGTTTTAGACTTTGTTCGACCGTTTGGGAATTAGTGTTGCGCAGTGAGTTCTACCGATTCAGACTTTCGGTCGATCGAATTCCTCGTGGAAACGGTCGACCGGTTAGACTATTTCGGTCGACCGAATCTGCTCAGAACTGAATTCCTGGGTCCCGTTGTGAATGCCAACTCTGTCCACGGAAACCCGTGTCCTCGCCTTGTGCGTGAGCCGGGAGGTGACGGTGGGCGCGTGATGCGTGCCTGCCCAGGGACCGCCGTTGGGAAGAGTGTGGGTGTTCGGGACGCGTCACCTCCATGTATGGACCGTGACTTTTGAGATGTTTGTTGGCACTTTGTAGTATAGCAGGCCTGAGGGATCGCGGATCCCAGTATTGATGTTGTGCGGGCACGCAACTGGCGTTGGGTGAGGTGACTACCGGCCCTTGGGGCTACGGAGGTCGCTGCCCTGCTTTTATAGCGGCGCGGTTGGTGTTCGCGGCTCGAGGAGCCCGATGACCTGGCAGACTTCGGTCTGGATCTGTCCGATGCTGTGCCGGACTGTTGTGATGGACCACCGATGCTGTGCCGGTGATGCCGCCGAGGTTGTGCCGGCGATGATGATTGTTGGGCCGAGGCTGTGCCGGCTATGTTGTTTCCCTCGGCTGGGCACCTACCGAGATGATGTTGTTATACCTTCCGGGCGACGGCCCCGTTGGTCCCTGTGGCCCCGACCACTGAGATTTACAGATCTGTTTCTATCGGCGCGTAGACGTGACAGAGGCTCCCTGCCGAACCCTTGAGTAGTGTAGCTGCGCGTGGGGGGTGCGATGTCGCGGGCTACTAGACTGCATGTGCCTGCAGTAGGTCTCTTCGGGAGACCCGATGATTGATTGTCGGACTGATGTCCTGTTTTACCCTTCGGGGGAACTGTTTTCCATTTCTGTTGATGTCATGACATGCTACTAGTATGATAGGTTCATTATGTGATGCATGCATATAGGTGGGTTGGCATACGGGGTTTCCTTCTGGAAACTCAGGCATTGTTGTTGCACCTTTTTCAGGACCGCAGTAGGTCCGGGTGGGTGGTGACCGAGGACGGAGCGCTTTGGAGTCGGATCCTCTTCGGCAGTTGCTAGACCGTACGACTACTTGTATTCTATTCCTTGTATCAGTATTGTAGTCGTACTTCTTTTGGAAAACTCCTTGTATTTTGGGTGCACCCGGATTTATATATTTATATATTAGTGACGTTCCCGCGTGAGTTGTCGGTTATGTTGGTTATTTTGAAATTTTAAATCTTCCGTTGTTTCGGGACGTTACAACTTGGTATCAGAGCGGTCGATTCCTGTGTCTTCGTCTAAAGAACCACCCTTAGGAGTAGTGCTAGAGGCATGCATTAATTCCGTAGCTCATGCATGCATTGTTGCTTATCTGTTGATTGTTGTGGTGACAGATGGCACCTAGGCGCGTGAGGAGTTCTCCACGCGATCGTGATCCCAGTGACGACACTTCAGGTGCTCAGTGGGACAGGCTGGGCGAGTTTCTGGAGCGTCAGGCTGCTCAGAGCGTTCAGAGCGGGGTGGGGGCTGAGCACGATCGGTTCATGCGTCAGCACCCGCCGACTTTTGATGGCAGGAGGGCCCCAGAGGTTGCAGAGGACTGGGTCTTCAGGATGGAGAAGATCTTCTGCGCTATTGGTGTAGCACCAGGGAGGATGGTGGAGCTGGCCACCTATGTGTTTGATGGCGAGGCCGCCAACTGGTGGAGATCTACGTCCACAGTGTTGTTTGATGATCGTGTGGATGTGAGCTGGGAGGAGTTCTTGGAGGTGTTTCATGAGCAGTACTTTCCCCAGCATGTCAGGGATCAGAAGAGGGAGGAGTTCATGTCGCTGGAGCAGAAGGACATGACACTGACGAGCTACATCAGCAGGTTCAACGCTTTGGAGCGTTACTGCCCTGAGATTTGTGTGACCCCAGAGCAGCGGGCGAGGAAGTTCGTGAAGGGACTGAGACAACCGCTTCGATCTCGGGTGATCAACAGCATGCCGCGGACCCTTGCAGATGCGGTGAAGCATGCTACGATCATCGAGCAGGACCAGAGGGAGTGTATTCAGGAGGCGCGGAAGGCGCCAGTGAGCACCGGCAGCAGAGTAGCTGGTCGTGGAGCAGGGAACTCGGGCAAGAGGCCCAGGTTCGATGGTGGAGGAGCACGTCAGTCAGGAGCGTGCACTTACTGCGGGAGGTTCCATCCAGGACAGGAGTGTCCTCGTCGGACTGGAGCATGCATGGGTTGTGGTCAGATGGGGCATTTTGTCCGTGAGTGTCCTCAGAGGCAGGGAGAGCCGAGCAGGAGGCCAGGACCACCAGCAGTAGGCAGAGGCGGAGGCAGCAGATCAGTTGTTCCACAGGGTCAGAGCAGGAGGACCGGGCGAGTCTTCACTATCCAGGCTAAGGAGGCGAGGGACTCCAACACCGTCGTGGAAGGTACGCTTTCAGTTTCTGGTTCAGTAGCGCGTGTGTTGTTTGATTGCGGCGCCACTCACTCCTTCATCTCGGAGAAGTTTGCTGGCGAGTTGGGTCGGACCCCTGTGCTGCTGACTGATGTTTTGGAGGTCAGCACGCCCATGGGTGAGGTGGGCACTGTGGGGAGCTATTTCCCCGGCACCACAGTTGCTTCGAGAGACCACGATTTTCCGGCAGATCTGGTCTTGTTACCGATGGTGGACTTCGACGTCATACTGGGGATGGACTGGCTGTCCCAGTACGACGTGCGGGTCTTTTGCCGTGAGAAGAAGATCCTGATTCCGATGGAGGGCATGCCAGATGTTCTGATCAGAGGTGCGAGGAGCAGAGGGGGTCGTCTGATTGTGTCTGCGGTTAAGGCACAGAGACTGATACAGCAGGGAGGCAAAGCGTTTGTGGCCACGCTGGTAGTTCCTGATCCTGAGACGAGGAGGCTGGAGGACATAGAGATTGTGCAGGAGTTTCCGGATGTGTTTCCAGCGGAGATTCCAGCGTTACCGCCGCACCGAGAGATCGAGTTCGGCATCGAGCTGGTAGCGGGTACGACACCTCAGTCGAAGGCACCGTATCGTATGGCACCTGCAGAGTTGACAGAGCTGAAGAAGCAGTTGCAGGAGTTGATGGAGTCCGGGTTCATTCGACCGAGTGTTTCTCCATGGGGAGCGCCTGTGCTCTTCGTGAAGAAGAAGGATGGGTCGTTGCGGATGTGCATCGACTACAGGATGCTGAATAAGGTTACCGTTCGGAACCGGTACCCTTTGCCCAGGATTGATGATTTGTTTGATCAGTTGCAGACGGCGAGAGTGTTCTCGAAGATCGATCTGCGTTCGGGTTATCATCAGTTGCGGATCAGGGAGGCAGATGTTCAGAAGACAGCCTTCAGGACGCGGTACGGCCACTACGAGTTCTTGGTGATGCCATTTGGACTGACGAATGCGCCTGCAGCATTCATGGATCTGATGAATAGGACCTTCCAGCCGTACCTCGACAGATTTGTCGTTGTATTCGTAGACGACATTCTGATATACTCGCCTGACAGGGAGCAGCATCGAGAGCACCTGAGGATTGTGCTTGGCATCTTGAGGGATCAGCAGCTATATGCCAAGTACACGAAGTGCGAGTTTTGGTTGGATCAGGTGGCTTTTCTGGGGCATATTGTGTCAGCAGATGGGATTTCAGTGGATCCGGCGAAGGTCGAGGCAGTGACTCAGTGGAGAGCCCCGACGAGCGTGACGGAGATCAGGAGTTTCGTAGGTCTGGCAGGGTATTACAGACGGTTCATCCAGGATTTCTCCAAACTTGCATCGCCACTGACAGCGTTGACGCAGAAGGGCGTCAAGTTCGTTTGGTCCCAGAAGTGCGAGGACAGCTTTCAGGAGCTGAAGAGGCGATTGACGACAGCACCTATTCTAACGCTACCGAGTGGCAGTGGAGGCTACGTGATCTACAGCGATGCATCAGGAGTAGGCTTGGGTTGTGTTCTGATGCAGCATGGGAAGGTGGTCGCGTACGCTTCGAGGCAGCTGAAAGTGCACGAGAAGAACTACCCTACTCACGATCTGGAGTTAGCAGCGGTAGTTCACGCGTTGAAGACCTGGCGGCACTATCTGTATGGCGAGCAGTTCGAGGTCTTCACCGATCATCAGAGTCTGAAGTACTTGTTCTCGCAGAAGGAGCTGAATATGAGGCAGCGCAGATGGCTCGAGTTCATTAAGGACTACGACTTCACCATTTCCTATCATCCGGGGAAGGCGAATTCGGTTGCAGACGCGCTGAGCAGGAATGTGGAGGTTTCTGTTGCGAGTCTGTGCATCCAGGAGTGGAGGCTACTCGAGGCCTTGTCAGAGTGGAGACCGTTCACAGAGGGTACAGAGGGAGCAGTGATTGCTGGGCTTCGGGTGGAGCCGCAGACTGTCTCACGGTTGGTTCAGGCTCAACAGGGGGATGAGGAGTTAGCTGGTCTGCTACAGTTGGCTTCCAGAGATGGGTCAGATTTCAGTGTGGGGGTTGATGGTGGTTTGAGGTTCAGGAGTCGGATTTGGGTGCCGAAGAGCGATGGGCTGAGAGATGACATCATGGAGGAGGCACACAGAGCCAGATACACCATTCATCCGGGGAGCACGAAGATGTATAAGGACCTGCAGCGGAACTTCTGGTGGAAGGGCATGAAGAAGGATATTGCAGAGTTTGTGGAGCGATGCTTGGTCTGCCAGCAGGTGAAGATTGAGCATCAGAGGCCAGCAGGACCGATGCAGTGTATTGAGCTTCCTGAGTGGAAGTGGGAGCACGCGACGATGGATTTTGTCACGGGATTGCCGAAGACGAGGAGATTCCACGACGCGATTTGGGTGATAGTCGATCGACTGACCAAGTCGGCGCATTTCTTAGCGATCAGGACCACGTTACCTTTGGAGGGTCTGGCTAAGTTGTACGTAGAGGAGATAGTCAGGTTGCATGGGGTGCCAGTGAGCATCATCTCTGATCGAGATCCTCGTTTCACTTCCAGATTTTGGGGGAGTCTGCAGCAGGCTTTGGGGACGCGTCTGAGATTCAGTACAGCGTTTCATCCGCAGACCGATGGTCAGTGAGAGAGGACGATACAGACCCTGGAGGATATGCTGAGAGCATGCACACTGGATTGGGCAGGGCACTGGGATGAGCACCTGCCGCTGATAGAGTTCGCCTACAACAACAGCTACCACTCGAGTATTGGGATGGCACCGTACGAGGCATTGTACGGGAGGCCTTGCAGATCACCGGTATGCTGGAGTGATGTGGGCGAGAGGCAGTTAGTTGGGCCAGAGATCGTGCAGATGTATGCAGAGAAGGTGGATGTGATCAGGAGGAGACTGGCCACAGCGCAGAGCAGGCAGAAGAGCTATGCAGATCGACACAGACGAGCGCTGAGTTTCGAGGTGGGCGACCATGTGTTTCTGAAGATTTCCCCTGCCCGAGGTGTGATGAGGTTTGGGAAGAAGGGGAAGCTCAGTCCGAGGTATGTTGGGCCGTTCGAGATCTTGGACCGAGTTGGAGAGGTTGCCTACCGGATTGCATTGCCGCCGCAGTTTTCGGGTCTGCATAATGTCTTCCATGTGTCGATGCTGAGGAAGTATGTGGCAGATCCGTCGCACGTTATTGAGATAGCAGTGCCAGAGATTCAGCAGGACTTGTCGCTCGAGGAGAGGCCGGTCGAGATTGTTGATCGCATGGATCACCAGCTCAGGAGGAGGACCATTCCGATGGTGAAGGTCAGGTGGCAGCATCACAGCGAGCGCGAGGCCACTTGGGAGATTGAGGAGGATGTCAGAAGGCAGTATCCAGAGCTTTTCGGTGAGTAGTTGCTTGATTTCGGGACGAAATCCTTTTAAGTTGGGTGGATTGTTATGTCCCTAAACCGGATTAGGCTTGGATTAGGGTTAAGTGAGGTTTGACTTGGAGGAGAGAGGAGGTATGGTGGAGTTGTTGTGGAGGTATGGGTTGGAGTGTAGGAGTATGGTGTAGGGTGAGGGTGAGGTGTTGGGGGTAGAGTATTTAAGTTGGGTTTTCTCTCTCTCTCTCCCTTACTTGCTCTCTCTCACTCTCTCTCCATTTTTCTGTCCGGCGACCAGCGGAGGAAGAAGGCGCGGAGGCTCCGACGTGAGGAGGTCGCGGCGAGGAGGAGGTTGCGCGTGCGGAGGTGCGGAGGCGCGAGCGTTGCTCCGGCGTTTCTCCGTCGTTGGTTGAGGTATGCCGCTCCTTAGTGTGGTTTGTTTGTTGACCCTCATGTGAGGGATGCGTTGGTCGAGTCGGGGGAGGTCGGAGACCTCTCCGGCGACGCGTTTCTTCGTAAAACCTCGGCTGGCGCGAGGTTGAAGACGACCAACGGTCGACCGGTTCCTTTGGGCGGTCGACCGAATGTAGTGTTTTTGCCCGACTTTAACCTTCACCGGTCGAACGATGCCTTGTGGCGGTCGACCGGTCGTGCATATTGCTGGTGAGTTGGGACGTTCTGCCTGTTTTCGGTCGACCGGTTCCTTGGGTCGTTCGACCGGAACTTAAGTGTACTGAGTAGAATTGCATGATTTGTTCGACCGATTTCTTATTGTGTTCGACCGGTTGTATGTTGTTTGACCGTTGGAAGTTTGCGTTCGACCGATTATATGACTTAGAATGATAGGTTGACCCTGTCTGTTTTCGGTCGACCGAGACCCCTGAGTCGGTCGACCGATAGAGTGGAATTTAATGTTGACCAGACTCCGGATTTTGACCTCGTTCGGTCGACCGGTTTTAGACTTTGTTCGACCGTTTGGGAATTAGTGTTGCGCAGTGAGTTCTACCGATTCAGACTTTCGGTCGATCGAATTCCTCGTGGAAACGGTCGACCGGTTAGACTATTTCGGTCGACCGAATCTGCTCAGAACTGAATTCCTGGGTCCCGTTGTGAATGCCAACTCTGTCCACGGAAACCCGTGTCCTCGCCTTGTGCGTGAGCCGGGAGGTGACGGTGGGCGCGTGATGCGTGCCTGCCCAGGGACCGCCGTTGGGAAGAGTGTGGGTGTTCGGGACGCGTCACCTCCATGTATGGACCGTGACTTTTGAGATGTTTGTTGGCACTTTGTAGTATAGCAGGCCTGAGGGATCGCGGATCCCAGTATTGATGTTGTGCGGGCACGCAACTGGCGTTGGGTGAGGTGACTACCGGCCCTTGGGGCTACGGAGGTCGCTGCCCTGCTTTTATAGCGGCGCGGTTGGTGTTCGCGGCTCGAGGAGCCCGATGACCTGGCAGACTTCGGTCTGGATCTGTCTGATGTTGTGCCGGACTGTTGTGATGGACCACCGATGCTGTGCCGGTGATGCCGCCGAGGTTGTGCCGGCGATGATGATTGTTGGGCCGAGGCTGTGCCGGCTATATTGTTTTCCTCGGCTGGGCACCTACCGAGATGATGTTGTTATACCTTCCGGGCGACGGCCCCGTTGGTCCCTGTGGCCCCGACCACTGAGATTTACAGATCTGTTTCTATCGGCGCGTAGACGTGACAGAGGCTCCCTGCCGAACCCTTGAGTAGTGTAGCTGCGCGTGGGGGGTGCGATGTCGCGGGCTGCTAGACTGCATGTGCCTGCAGTAGGTCTCTTCGGGAGACCTGATGATTGATTGTCGGACTGATGTCCTGTTTTACCCTTCGGGGGAACTGTTTTCCATTTCTGTTGATGCCATGACATGCTACTAGTATGATAGGTTCATTATGTGATGCATGCATATAGGTGGGTTGGCATACGGGGTTTCCTTCTGGAAACTCAGGCATTGTTGTTGCACCTTTTTCAGGACCGCAGTAGGTCCGGGTGGGTGGTGACCGAGGACGGAGCGCTTTGGAGTCGGATCCTCTTCGGCAGTTGCTAGACCGTACGACTACTTGTATTCTATTCCTTGTATTAGTATTGTAGTCGTACTTCTTTTGGAAAACTCCTTGTATTTTGGGTGCACCCGGATTTATATATTTATATATTAGTGACGTTCCCGCGTGAGTTGTCGGTTATGTTGGTTATTTTGAAATTTTAAATCTTCCGCTGTTTCGGGACATTACATACCCTCTCAATTATTTCATTTTGTTCTTTTGCCGCTCTATTGATAGTGGAAGTTAATCATCACATTTTTTGCTACTATTGTAAGGAAATCATTAACATATTGTTAGCTTCCGGCTAACTTAATGGACTAACCTAGAGTCTCGAACGTGACATTTTTAACGTTTAGGATATGCAGACAGATCTAGTATTTAAAATTCATTATTTTAGTCATTTAATAGAGTTTATTTCATCATTAACTAATCTGAAATTAAGTTAGTAATTCCCTTAAACAAGCAAAAACAATGAGATATTTGAGTTGTATGAAGTATTTCTTCACAAAATTAATGCACGGTATTTTAGCACAATGAAACAATACATAAAGTATTTTAGCATAACAAAAAACAAAAGGAGGGTATGTTAGCAAATATGCTAATATAGAAGGTATTTTGGCAAAAATTAGACGCACGGATGGTATTTAAACAAAAACTCCAGAATTAAGTTTCTAGAACCAACTACCAGAATTAAGTTTCTAGAATTCAATTGCAGTTTTTGATAAGATTGAGAATTGTGTCCCCAAGAAATTGGTCACACTTGGGATTTAGTTAGAGTTTAAATAAAAAAATAAAAAATTAAGCATTGCGGCCATGAAAATAGATGCTACGACGGAAAATATATTTTCGAAGATGAAGATGAAAATTGGCGACGATAGTACCACAATTTTGAAATGATATGTCATAGGAGTTGGATGCATAAAAGCAATAAATTCCTTGGAGTAGTGCCAAAACCATCATTTCCCACCAACCTATGTCTAAACATGATGAAAACTAGAACCCCACAAATCCAATTGCAGAACACCTCAAGCTTATCCCACAAGTTAAGGACAACATTAGAAGGTCATCCAAGGCATTACTAACCAATGCTCAACGAGTTGGTTAAGACTACAACATCATCTCTTGCAAATCTACTTTTTAATCACCACACAAACGTAATCTTCTGGTGGTAACAAATGCAAATGTGGTTGGTTGAGGATATTTGTACATGCCTAACCTTTTAAAGTAGGATTTGCTAGATGCTCAGGAAGTGTCTATATATATCCAGTTGTTGAATTAGTAGTGCATGCACGCTGTACTGAAAGAAATAGTCCTTGGGAAATCTAATTAACCCATATAATTGACTTGATTGGATTAAATTTGCTTAAGTATGTGTGATGTAATAGTACAACTACATTTTTGGTTGCAATATATTAATCAGTCTATTATGATGTCTTTTTTTCTTGATAAAAATTACTATGTATGTTGAGTCAATTTGATTGGGTGATTACTTTGCAAAAAGAAGATGAATATAACCTTGATTAATTTAGGGATTTAACTCTTAAGTAATGTGGTGCATGAACATGTCTTATAACGTATATTTGTTATTTACGAAGAATATATAACAAGTTTACAACATATGGTTTTCTTCTAAACGTATATGAATCTCATCTACAGTTTACATGTAAGGAAAGAAATAATAAATAAAACATAACATTCAAAAATAATGATTGATGGTTGGACTTGGATTAAAAAATAATCTCATTGGAAATAAATACCTTCGTTGCATGTCCATGTCTTCATTCTACACTGTTCAATATTTAAACATAAATTTATTCAATTTCAAAATTACATTTAGCTAGCTCGGTTAAGAGCACTTGACAATCGTTTAATTTGCAGTTTATCAAACGTCGATGGGGTCGCTATCTTAATCAAACTCATTTCTCTATTCACTACGGTGGAATTTATAAGGCCATATATGACTATACACATTACAAGAAATCGTATGCGCGCGCATGTCCACCAACTGATTTTCTGTTCTGAAGTTAGTAACTTTGGCAAAGTAGTGGGAATTGATAAAATGATTTTTAAATATTTCGAAGTGGGGTCGCATTATTGGGTAAGCAACTCTGGCAAAGTAGAGAGAATGGAATCAAGCCCTTTTGATTATGACTTTGGTGATTGTCGGTTGAGGGTTGATGGCTTTTAGACGACGTGTTAGTTGGAATGTTTGTTTTCCTTCTCTTCCCTATTTTTGTAATTGGACCTTAATTTGTTGAATCCTGAGGTCGGTGAGAATATGGAATTCGGAAGGAACGGTGTTGGATAACATGAAGACTACCTTAGTTTCCAGAAGCATTGATATTTTGGAATAAAATCTTTTTAAGAAAATGAAATGTAGTGGTGTGTTTTAATATTTCATGGTACCTTTGGTTACCTGGTTAACCAAATAATTCAATTATTAAGTTAATGGAAGGGCAGTAGGATAATATGAAACGTTGAAGGACATTGCTAATATTTTGAAAAGGAAAATTCGACTCTTTATGCCTCAAGTGACTTAACCTCTGAAAACAAAAGCTCACACTTTGACATCCTGTGAAAAATATACTTATCTTACCACTTCTTCCCAAAATACTATTGTCTATCTCATGGAACCACTAACATGGAACAACCTATGTCTGCTTTGTTGCGGTTGTACGTACTTTCGATGCCAAATATTTTTCACGTTATGTCCCTTACATGATGAGCTCGATATGCCATCGATAGTGGTTCGATAATTTAGTCGACCCATAATGTAATAACCCTAAACCCACTTAGAGGCTAATGATGTTTAGGTGGAGTTGATGATGGTGTTTGCATGGGAATGGAGGAAAGAGTGGTGGACGTGATGGGGAGGCATGGATGAACAATGACAGCTTGGTGTAGGTGATGGTGTGGAGTGGTGATGTGTTGGGTAGAGGTGAGAGGAGTATGGTTGCTGTTGGTGTAGAGTTAGTGAGGAGAAGCACAACTCTCTCTCTCTCTCTCACGTTTCCTTCCTCTCTTCTTTTTCTTCTTCTTCATTTTCTTTCCCTACTCACTCCAACCACTCATCTTCTCTCCCTTTTGTTCCGGTGGATCAGAGGAGGTCGTGGGAACTCCGGTAGCGGGTGGTGTGCTTGTGGGTGGAGGTGCGCTAGCCAGAGTTTGACGCGTGGAGGAGGTCGTGCCTGAGGTGCGGACCGGAGGCGTGGTCGTCGGAGCTTCGGTGTTCTTCGTCATTCTTCGCGAAGAGGTATGCCGGCTTCTAGTGTGTTTTGATGTTGCTCACCCTCGTAGGAGGGTTTTGTTGGTCGGCCGGGCGATCGACCGAATCTAGTGTATTTTGATTGCCTGTTTATTTTCGGTGGACCGGTTCCTTGTGGTCGGTCGACCAGAACTTAAGTGTAATGGATTTTTATGCTCGTTTGTGGTCGACCGTTATATGACTTAGAATTTCTAGGATGCCCTGGAAGTTTTCGGTCGACCGAGACCCCTGAGTCGGTCGACCGATAGTTTTGAATTGATGTTGACCAGACTCCGAATTTTGACCTCGTATCGGTCGACCGGTTGTAGATCAACGGTCGACCGTTGGGACTTAAGTTTTGCGCAAAAAGTTCGACCGTTGCAGACTTTCGGTCGACCGATTCCCTTGAGGAAGCGGTCGACCGGGTTGCCTCTTTCAATCGACCGTTTTTGCACAGGACTGAATTTCTGGTCCCGTTTAGGATGTCAACTCTGTCCACGGAAACCCGTGTCCTCATCTTGTGCGTGAGCCGGGAGGTGACGATGGGCGCGTTACGCGTGCCTGCCCAGGGACCACCGTGTGGAAGAGTGTGGGTGTTCGGGACGTGTCACCTCCATGTATGGATCGTGACTAAAATGATGGATTGATTGGACTCATTGTAGAGTAGCAGGCCTGAGGGTTCACGTATCCCAATGTATGATGATTGTGCAGGCACGCAACTGTCGCTGGGTGAGGTGACTACCGGCCTACGTGTCTACGGAGGTCGCTGCCCTGCTTTTCTAGCGGCGCGGTTGGTGTTTGCGGCTCGTGGAGCCTGATGACCAGGCATACTTCGGTCTGGACCCGTCCGATGCTTTGCCGGACGTATAGATGGACCACCAATGTTGTTCCGGTGATGCCGCTGATGCTGTTCTGGCGATGATGATTGATTGGCTGATGATGTTTCGGCTATGTTCCTCAGATGGGCACCTGCTGAGATGATGATTGATGGACCGACCGAGCGATGGCTCCGTCGGTGTGGTTTCGACCACGAAGTTACAAATCTGTTTCTTATGGTGCGGACTTGGCGGATGCTCCTTGCCGAACCCCATGCATAGTGTAGCCGCGTGTGGGGAGTGTCACGTCATGTTCCGTTAGACCGTATGTGCCTACGGTTGGTCTCCTTGGGAGACTCGATGATGATTGTCGGACTGATGTCCTGTGTTACCCTTCGGGGAACTGTTTCCTTACTGTTGATGACATGACATGCTACTAGTATGATATTTGACATTTGTACTATTGTATGCATATAGGTGAGCTTGGCATACGGGGTTTCCTTATGGAAACTCAGGCATTGCTGTTACATCTTTTGCAGTACCGCAGTAGGTTCAGTATGGTGGTGATCAGCGGGCACGCGCATCTTGGGATCAGATCCTCTCTTTCGGACCAGTGAGGTCGACATGATTACTTTTATCTCCCTTTGTTGTTCGGTTGTAATCATGTTTCGTTTTGATAAACTCTGATGTAATATGGTGCACCGCTTATATATTTGATGAGAAGTAACAGTCCCGTCTTTGATTATTGGTCTCTGATGTCTTATTAACGATTTTTAAATTTCCGCTGTTTCGGGATGTTACACATAATGGTACGATTACTGAGAAAGTCTTTGACGGTTCAGTTTCCTTCCTTGCAGACGTCACATCGGAAATTAATTGCGAAGCGTGAAAACTGTACAATGACGGTACGATGTGACCTCGATATGATGAAGCAAGAGAGTCATCTTTGTTTGGATCAATTATCTCGATATGCACTCGATAGTGGCTTGATAGTTTAGTCGAAACGATCATCGAGGATGTTTTTTTTCGTTTCACTTACCTAATCACCAAACGTCAAGTCGACAATTAAGAGGGAAACGTGAAAATTGTACCAATGTGTGGTTCGAGGTGACGCTATGTTGGGATCGATGAGTTTGATACGTATTCGATCAAAGCTTGATAAGTAATGTTATTGTCAAGGCATGTACGTTTTCAACAGTCGGATTTCCTTCTGTCGAAATGTCTTGTTAGTTATGAGCAAAGTGTGAAAAACCATACTAGTGAGAGGCTCGATATGCGCGCAATATGATGAAGAAATATAGTTCTCTTCGTTGGGATAGATGAGCTCGATATGTACTCGATATAAGCTTGATATTCTCTCAACCTTCTCTCTACCATATGAACGCGACTGAAACGTGCGATAATCGAGGGAGTTTTCGACGATTCAGTTAGCTTCTCTCCAGACGTTGCGTCTGTAATTTGGATAGTATAAAACGTCCTCCCCTTCTTTTGACTTTACACCATTACACTTCTCTTGCCAACGCCTTCTTTCCTCGACCATATTCCAATCCCATAATGATACATCATTTGCTTGTGCAGTTACGCCGCACGACGGGTGTGTGTCGGGTCCTCAACTGGGTCGTTGCATGTGACCTGACATTTTTGGGCCCCATGATGCCAAAGATGCACCTTCTACGTGCATGATGACGCCATGCCTCTGGTACAACTGCCCCCAGAACCACTGAAGGAGGTCAAACAGACCCTGGCGGAACTCCACCACATGATCACCGACGTGGAGCGTCGTTTGACCTCCGTATAAGACACGGTGGTAGACCTCCTCATCAACAGTGATTGGTTTTAATCATCTCTTCATTTATTTTTCAGTTACCGTCGGTTATAAGTTAAAGTCCACTAAAATATCATTATTTGGTTTGCATAATTTCCACCCCGATGACACCAACCCCAACAACCCCCTTCCTAGAGCACACTTGCCCCAACTGCAGGACGACCTGCCTCGCCAAGACACACATCCCTAACCTAACGTCCTCCCCACTGCCTTACGTCCCTCCTGGCTTCAAAGCACACACCAGGTGGACTAGGAAGAGGGCGAAGTTATTATAATTATTGTAGTTTATGCTTTATTCTATGATATTTTTTTGTTTTTGTTGTGTATGTGTTATTAGTTCCAAACATTGACAAGCTTGTTTTTTTGTAAATTTGTGGTCAATACACAAACAATTATGTTGTTTACGTTGTTTTTTGTTAATATTCGAATGTTAGGAATGATTTATGTTGTTTTTTGTTAATATTCGAATGTTATGAATGGTGTGACTATTTCAATCTTCCTCATGCAAACAACGTAGTTAAAGAGGTAATAGAGCAACCATCGACCAACGTCGAGCTCTATCGAGGTAGAAGGACAAGACTGACTTGAAAGGGCAAACTTGTTTGTTTAAAACTGCATGATGACCATTGATGGAAATTTTATTTATACCGCAAGTGCACGGTGTCAATGAAGACGTGGCAAATACGGGTCGAACACAAGGAGGGAGAGATTTGTTATTAGTGTGATTTCGATTGGGGGAAAGAAGGAGAGAAGAATAAATTGGGTTTTTTGAGATTTTTGGTTTTTTATTATCTAAAGCAAGAAACAAGAACAAATAAAACTAAAACAAGAACAAAGATGGTGAATTCCGTTGGGTGGAGGTTTAGATATCGGGTTTAGATTAGAGAATTCTGAAACTTATAATAAATCATATTAGTTATAAAGCATTACATGATAAATGATTTAACATAAACTCAAGTAATCAAAACATACTAATACAAAATTAAAATAATAACATCTTCTCTTCTCATCACCCTAAATCCGTCACCCCCACCCTTTGGAAAGAGTTAGAAACTCATAGATGGAGGGAGGGAGAAGGGGTCCTAGAGAAACTAAGAAAAGAAAATTAAAAACATAAAATAAAAGAAACAGAATTTTATTGCTAAATTATGGAACAAAAGGAAGAACTCCTCACAACATCGTTCTCGGGGCTATTTATAGCCGATACAAGGGACCTAAGCATGAAATAAGAAAGTACACGCGTCAACACGCAACCGGTAAAATTTTTAGAGCATTGATCTAATTTGGTGCGGCGGATTCGCCGCAATTTGCTCTTGAGGTGCGGCGGAATCGCCACCTTTTTGGCTCCGAATCGACCCGGATTTTTCCTGTGTGTTTATGGTATGATTTCAATGTCATTTGCGCGCCTGGATTGATTCTTGCATATCTTTGGAGATCCGAATTAATTTCTTCATATATTTGGAGATCCACATTGATTTTTCTTTATATTTTCTCCTTAATAATAAAAGCTACTCGTGATTTGCAATTAGGTCCTTGACTTTTTGCAATTAAGTCCCCGGCTACTTTTGTGCTTAAGTCCTTGTTCTTTTCGTAATTAGGTCTTGAATGCTTTTATGCTTGGATACATTTCCATTTGAAACCCGATAAACTTGAACTTGGTCTTTATGATAGAAACGAGTCTTTTGTACGCGTTTATGCTCGGGATGTGGGTAATTTGCATTCAGGTCCCTGTATTCTGTAAATAAGACTAAACACATACCTTAGTAGCATTTATTGATATAAAAGTAATCTAAATGAAATACATATGATGCAATGTATGCAATGCATCAAATACCCCCACACCTAGATTTTTGCTAGTCCCTAGCAAAACAGAATATAAGAAAAATAAAAACAGGGAAATCCTAACTCACTTTCGTAGGAATCACGGTTGCACTTAGCATGTGCAACAAGCCGTTAAACCTCCTTGTTGCCAAGGGGGAGGAGTGTTGTCTCCTGAGGGTTTTCAGCGGATATACCCACAAAATCCTGAATCAACATTTCATTAATAGTTCTCAATATCCCTACCTCAACCTTATACATCTCACTGAGAATTCTTGCATGCTCATTATATAAATCTAACTCATTAAAAATATGACTTGGTCTTTGTTCCTCCAACATTCACACCACTAACCCTTCTACACATGTTTATCACTTGAATTATTTTGCACGCCTCCTTTGGTGGTGAAGTATCATTCGGATCAACCATGGCATGGATCATTCTTTTAGCTTTGGGCCTTGAGTATTATTTTTTTTTCTTTTCTTCCGTGATTCAACACATTTGCTTTTTGACACTTTTACCCTTTTGCATTCGTGTAGCGAGTTTGGTCGATAATCCCAAGCTGGTAGACTCAAGTTACCGGGTTTCAAGATACCCCTACGGACCAGTGACTCAAAGGCTTGGGCTTTTGTAATCATTTTGCAAAATGTGTTTTCTTCACTTTATTCCTTTATTTTTATTTTTATTTTCCTCAAGGCTTAATTGCTATTAGAAGTCCACACTTCCCGGTATATTTTCCTCAACCTCTGCTTTTTATCAACCACTTCAAAGATTTGATTCATTCAATTTAAGTGCATACATGTCTTAAAGGGCAATGAGTTATTTCTTTGGAACTTAGATTTATGTCACAATTTCTACAAGCAGAACTATATAATAAGGAACAAAAACTCAATGCAATTTGTACACGGGTTTTAGCAGTTCAATCTTAAGCTATGTCATGAAACATTTTTTTTTTAAATAAAAGACAGAATATATAGATAAATATATACATAAACACCCCCCCACACCTAAATCATGCATTGTCCTCAATGTATGCAAATATAAAGCAAATGCACTTTATTACCTTGGTGAATTACGGTGGAAGGATGGAATTTGCTCAAAGTCAACCATAGTCAGAACTGGATTGAATGACACCATATTGGTGCATGTATCCAGTTGAATTGTTCCCCATGTTGCAATGAGCGTCCTGAGTGACAGGTTCCACACCCCTCACATAAATTGGTTCTCTTATTTGCTCGAGTGACGGTGGGTGTGTAGATGAATTCCTCCCCTTTTTCTTACTTCCTTTTTGATTTTGTGACGATTCAGAAATATTATAGATACGCGATTTCATCACAACATCACTTTGATTGCATGTTATTTCTGGCTCACTATCAATATGAAAGATATTAAATTCAGCTTTTAAGTTCCCAAAAGATAATTGCATGAGCCTATTTCGACAGTTTATCAATGCTTCGGAAGTGGCCAAAAAGGGTCTGCCTAGAATTACAGGGATTTGTCGATTAGGATTTACAACAGGTGCGGTATCTAGTACGACAAAATCCACTGAGTAAATGAAGTCACCAACCTTGATCAAAACATCCTCTACTACACCTCTTGGTTTCTTAATAGAGCAATCAGCAAATTGAAGGGTTGTCCTAGAGGGTTTTAATGGACCAAGGTTCATTTGCTCATAGACAGAGTATGGGAGTAGGTTAACACTAGCACCAAGGTCTAGAAGGGCTTTGTTGATAAAAGTATCTCCTATTGCACATGAAATTGTGGGACATCCAGGATCCTTATATTTTATAGGAGATGTGTTGGACAAAATAGAACTTATGTTTGCAGTTAAGAATGCCTTCTTTGGTACGTTTGTTTTTCTCTTTTTAGTGCACAAATCTTTTAAGAATTTAGCATAAACAGGTATTTGTTGAATCATGTCTAAGAGTGGAGTGTTCACCTTAACTTGCTTAAATACTTCCAAGATTTTCTCTATTTGTGCACTTGAGTTCTTTTTGAGTCTATTGGGAAATAGGGCTTTAGGGACATAGACTCGCTCAGGTTCAGGTTGAGCTATGGGTTCAGGTTGAGTAGGTGGGTTGGGCGTTTCAGATTGGACGTCAGGTTCAATGGTCAGGTCATATGTGGGTGCTTGATGGCTAGATTGATTGGACACTCTAGGATTTACCACATTGTTATCAACTTGTCTTCCGGACCGTAATGATACTACTGCATTTATTTGTTGGAACGGTCCTTCCTCATTAACCATTTGAACCGGTCTAGGGTTGTTATTTCCTGAAGGTGCTTGATAGGATTGATATGAATTATTATTAGATCTAGGGTTCACCTCAGGTTGACTTGGAAACCGACCCTTCTCTCTTTCACCTACTATTTGTGCTAGTTGACTGACTTGTGTCTCTAGCCTTTGGAAGGTCTGGTTGGTTATTTGTATAAAGGTTTTCATCAAATTTTCCAAGCTTGTCAACCTAACCTCATGATCGTTATTGTTACTAAACCCAGAAGATGTATTATTTTGGACATACGGGTTTGGTTGTTGTCTAGGAGGTTGACCTTGTTGGTTTGATGAGAAATTGGAATTATTACGCCAACCAGAGTTATAGGTTGATGCGTAGGGGTCATTTCTAGCATGGTTATACATGGCATTAACTTGTTCCCAGTCCGCACAATCCTCCATTACATGACCAGTCTGACCACATCTAGAGCAGGGGATAGACGATGCTTGATTCACTCGGGTTTGGGCTTGTAGCTCTAGACTTTCCATTCTGCGCATAAGGGTAGCTAGTTTTGCTTCAGCCGCTATATTGGCATCTACAGCTAAGACACCTGGTTTGGGTTGGCTTGCTATTCTAGATCCAATACTTGGGTTAAGCGGTGTTCTAGCATTGTCCCATTGCATACTGTTTTCGGCTAAATCCTCAAGGAAAGTCCAGGCATCATTTTCATTTTTCGACATAAAGTTCCCTTGGCTTACGGATTCTACCATAACTCTAGATGTGGGTGTCAATCCCTCATAAATAATTTGGCATAATTGCCATCTTGGAATTCCATGATGAGGACATTGGGTCAGTACACTCTTAAATCTTTCTAGATAGGAATAGAATGGCTCGCTCTCAGACTGAACGAATGCAACAATTTCATTCCTAATCCTCATAGTCTTATGGTTGGGAAAATATTTTTTCAGGAATACTTGAACAAACTCAGCCCAACTCCTAATAGATCTTTCGGCTAGACTATATAGCCATTTCTTAGCGTCGTCTTTTAGTGCCAGATGCACAAATTTCAGACGCACTGCCTCTTCAGGGATATGCTGGTATTGCATAAGAGAGCAGATTTCCTCAAATTCTCTAAGGAAGAGATATGGATCTTCCCTAGAGGTGAACTTAGGCAACATACTCATGTATTGTGCCTTAAGTTCGAAGTCGCGACCCAGTATGGTGGGCATAACGATGCACGATGGCTGAGCAGCCATCGCTGGATAGCATCGATCCCTCAGAGTTATAGGTTGTGCAACAGGCGGGTCCACTACGTTCTCACCCATTGGATCCGGGTGAGGTGGTGCAACAGGTGGATTGAGGTTAAGTTCCAGACTGGAATCTAGATGAACTCGTGAGAGTCGATTACTCAAGTCCCGAATCCAAATCTGAGTGCACCGGGTTGAATCAATTTTTGAATTCAAATTCGAAATTTAAATTCCAAATTTAATTTCAAGAATTAATTACAATGTTTTTTTTTAATTTTCGTTTTTTTTATGTTTTTTTTCAAAAGGGAAACAAACAATAGAATGGGGCAAGATGAGAAAGGAATCCTAATCTAGAGAATTTAGGTGAGAAGAGAAAGAAGACTCAGATGAGAAAGGAAACTTAACTCTAAAGATAGAAAAGAGGGTTGGTCAGAAATTTCCTAAGAAAGCACGGTTCAAACAATCCTAGACCTAGTGTCACTTAAATCTAGACGACTCCTAACTGGTTGAGTCGAATTGATTCGCTTGATTCACCTCCCTCACTAATCAAACCAAATTGGCCAGGTAGTGTATAGCTAGTGGGGGCGCTTCCGACAGAGTCGGTGCCAATTAGACAACCACTTCGCTTGGAAGACTTTCGTCAACACAAAAACACTTCCTAGACACCAAATTGAATTCGATCGGCTTCAGGTCATAGCAAGTCAAACCAATTCTTCTCCTTAATTGAGTCCGAGTCCTTAGGGGCGAATGTCTAATTGATTTTAAATTTTAAGGCTTGGGTGACACTTTAGGATTGTGATTTGTGGGCCACGGAAGGGTGATGAAATCCCCACCGTATCTTTTCCTACGGAGTTGCCCTTAAGATAGTTTAACTTACATCTAACAAAGATAGTCAAACAATGGTCTTTTTAATGGGGGCAATTGAAAGGTTGTATGCAAATTAAATTATATGCTTAAATGTAATCGTTAAAAACCGCGATACGTACCTTGCCTCCAGCACTCTTCAACAGAAATTGATTTGCAAGAATTTAGCAAGAATAATGCAAACAAAACATTATATGATGCATGCACTAAGGTCTTTCTAATTTTGCGAATTTTAGGTCAGAGTTGAAATATTGCCAATTATGGAATTTAAGCTTAACACGTGCAATTCTAATAAAAGGAAATTTTCTGAAACTAGAAATTACGAGGAAAAAGGCAACGAAGGTTACCTACGCAATGCTCAGTCGGGTTCGCCGCCCGCTCTCGAAATTTCAGTAGCTTTACGCGTCCACCCAGAGATGAGTCGCGTCCCAGAAAAAGTTGAAGCCCAGAAGCTCCTAGTGTGCGGCGGATTCGCCGCAAGTTGTTCTTCAGGTGCGGCGATTTCGCCGCTCGGTTAGCTCAAATGGTGCTCGGATTTCGCCGTGCACTCTGTTGTCTCCTGAAACACAAATCCAAATACTTAGATCGCGAACAAGATAAACAAGATAAAATCGAAATACAAAAACAACAAAATCTGCGTCGCCTCCCCGGCAACGGCGCCAAAAACTTGATGGAAATTTTATTTATACCGCAAGTGCACGGTGTCAATGAAGACGTGGCAAATACGGGTCGAACACAAGGAGGGAGAGATTTGTTATTAGTGTGATTTCGATTGGGGGAAAGAAGGAGAGAAGAATAAATTGGGTTTTTTGAGATTTTTGGTTTTTTATTATCTAAAGCAAGAAACAAGAACAAATAAAACTAAAACAAGAACAAAGATGGTGAATTCCGTTGGGTGGAGGTTTAGATATCGGGTTTAGATTAGAGAATTCTGAAACTTATAATAAATCATATTAGTTATAAAGCATTACATGATAAATGATTTAACATAAACTCAAGTAATCAAAACATACTAATACAAAATTAAAATAATAACATCTTCTCTTCTCATCACCCTAAATCCGTCACCCCCACCCTTTGGAAAGAGTTAGAAACTCATAGATGGAGGGAGGGAGAAGGGGTCCTAGAGAAACTAAGAAAAGAAAATTAAAAACATAAAATAAAAGAAACAGAATTTTATTGCTAAATTATGGAACAAAAGGAAGAACTCCTCACAACATCGTTCTCGGGGCTATTTATAGCCGATACAAGGGACCTAAGCATGAAATAAGAAAGTACACGCGTCAACACGCAACCGGTAAAATTTTTAGAGCATTGATCTAATTTGGTGCGGCGGATTCGCCGCAATTTGCTCTTGAGGTGCGGCGGAATCGCCACCTTTTTGGCTCCGAATCGACCCGGATTTTTCCTGTGTGTTTATGGTATGATTTCAATGTTATTTGCGCGCCTGGATTGATTCTTGCATATCTTTGGAGATCCGAATTAATTTCTTCATATATTTGGAGATCCACATTGATTTTTCTTTATATTTTCTCCTTAATAATAAAAGCTACTCGTGATTTGCAATTAGGTCCTTGACTTTTTGCAATTAAGTCCCCGGCTACTTTTGTGCTTAAGTCCTTGTTCTTTTCGTAATTAGGTCTTGAATGCTTTTATGCTTGGATACATTTCCATTTGAAACCCGATAAACTTGAACTTGATCTTTATGATAGAAACGAGTCTTTTGTACGCGTTTATGCTCGGGATGTGGGTAATTTGCATTCAGGTCCCTGTATTCTGTAAATAAGACTAAACACATACCTTAGTAGCATTTATTGATATAAAAGTAATCTAAATGAAAGACATATGATGCAATGTATGCAATGCATCAACCATCGATCTATTATCGAACTAAATTTTTGTTAAACCCTAAAACCTAAAGTCCCCAAGGCCTTTGTTTGTAAAGACACAAATAAATGGTGGTTCGTTAAAGTCCTAGTCCGTCGAGTCCTTATCGAATTACCATCGAACCACAATCGAAGTTAGATGAGAGACTTCATTCAGTCTTTGCTTGAGAAGACACAAATAAATGGTGGTTCGTTAAAGTCCTAGTCCGTCGAGTGATTATTGAACTACCATCGAACCATAATCGAGGTTAACAGAGAGATTTTGTTTGAAATGCCTCAACTAAATGGTGGCTCGTTTAAGTCCTAGTCCGTCGAGTGCTTATCTAACCACAATTGAGGTTAAAGGAGACTTCATTTAGACTTCGTTTGAAAAGACTCAATTAAATGGTGTTTCATTTTAATCGTAAACCATCGACTGATTATCGAACTACCATCAAACCACAATGGACGTTAAATGAGAGATCACAAACACAAAGACAAATACAAACACAAACATCAAGCTATTATTGATATTGATAGTAACACAAACACAAACACACAAATTATATATCTCTTCCCAGTCAATTGGAAGAGAATGATCAGCTCAGATGTCGCATGCAGGCCTAAAAGATAGTTTTGTTTATCTCTTGGCTCTGACTCAACTTAGCAACCTTCCAGAGAAGCTTCCGCGTCCCTGGGCCCTTTATGCTTTGGTCGGGTTTATCCATCGGTGGTACCGGTGTTCCATCGTCCCAGTCGAAATACTGACAAGAAGGGTTCGCTCCGAGGAGCCACAAACGTAGAACTTCTTGCTAATCTTGTTCGGAGTGTTGGATCACAACTCTGTTGCCTTCAGCCCACACCTACAAGTGCGATAGGGATAAGGCAGAGGTAAAACTCTCGGTATGGGGAGACAACCTCCCCATATTGGTCCACCGACGATGTGCTCAGCTTCGTCAGAGTAGTTGTCCAAGACATTGTGTTGGAAGACCATTGTTTTTTGGTGGAGACGAATCGAATACACTTAGTTCGGACTTGGGAGGGGATCAAATATACAACTAAATGGAAGACACTCTAACCTCTGATACATTTAATAGACCCTGTAATGAAGGGTCACGTTTCTTCGTGCAATAATGAAGGTTGTGTCCTCTCAAAAGGAAAGAATGTCAAACAGTTGCGTCTCTTTGTATAATAATGACCTATTTGATGATGGGACGTTTCACTTCGACATGTAAACATTTATCATGTTGACCATCGAACGTCATTGAGCCTATATCGAGTTTCTAAATAACACATATAGAGTTCAATCGAATCATAATAAAGTATAACTATCGAGCATACACATTGACCGCACTATCTATCGCATACAGTCGAGTACCATCGAACCCTATCGATTTTTAAAACAATTTAAAATATTGAGACATAGAGAGATAGAGAGTATTCCATAGGATGTTAGTGGTCACACGAGATATGCATGAGTATTTTGGGTAGAAGTGGAAAGATAAACATATGTTTCAGAGAATGTCAAAGTGATTTTTTTTTCCAGAGATTGTGTCACTTGAGACATAAAAAGTCAAATTTTCTTTTGAAATTTAATTAGGACATTTACAAAGAACCGACGCACTAAATATTTTCGAAAGTAGCAATATTTTGATGTGAACGGCGAAAGAAGGAACCAACTAGGTTAGGATTGGACTTTGGCATATGTTGATTCTAAGATCAAAGTAAAAGATATCGATGGTCCATATTACAATAGGTTCCATCGGGGCCGAAAAGATTGTCGGTCATAATCTGTACTCAATCCTATATTATATCATCACATGTATTCCTGTATCATCCATGCATGACACCTATTCAGATAAATGACATTTAAAAATTAAACCCTCTTTAATTATTATTTTTCTTTTTAGTTCCTATATTCTAAGACAGCTAAATGAATACCCTTTTAAACTACTTTTATGTTATGGGAAGTTTTAATCAAGTGTGAAGGTATCCAAAATGTTGTTGAATATTGATGAAAAATATTCCTCAGCGTCCATGCCAAGGAATGATTAAATACAATCATTAAAATTTCCATGAATTATCACATAAAAATATATTTTTACTATTTATAAATGCCTGACTCATTGACGAAACCGCTTTGATACATTCCCTTAAGCAACTCTAAAGCTGAAACCGCACGAGACAAATAATTAAAAAGTAAGACTATGTCGGCCTTTTCTTGACTTTTTTAATCTACTTAATTGTATTTTGTTATAATCAAATTATATTTAATTAAATAATGACATCAATGTCAAGTTAGAAGGAGACATGGTGACCTCCCACTAGTTCCTTTGCTAGACCTAACGTGAATATGATAAAGCAACGTTTTTCACTTATACTTGGGAGTATAAGTTATAAATAAGGGTATAAAATAAAAAGAAAAATCATAAAAGATTCAATAAATAATTTCTGTAAAGTTCAAAGCAGAACTTGGAAATTATCAATTTGAGGAAACTGAAAAGAACTATGATTTAAGAACGTATTAGTAAATATACACTCAAATGTTGACAAACCTAAAGTCCCCAACAATAATTTATTTTTAGTAAATGTCAACACCTGCATCGGAGTTTATCTGTACTTGGATGTTCTTATATCAACACGAATCAATAACCAAACAACACAAAAAATGGTTATGTACAATCTATATGGGTTTTGTTTGGAAACCACTGGGATCAGAGTTCAGCAACCCAAACTTTTCCACCTAGTCATAAGTCATAACCCATGGTTGGTGGGATACGATTATGCAAACCAACTTGATTTAAAATTAACCTTATCAATTATAAAAAAAACATTTTCCCACCACTAATACCTTGCGTAGTCATTTGTTGCGTATCCCTAATGCTTGACGCCAACCACCCAAATTTTCTGTTTGGAGGGCATAACCAACGTCTGAGAGATTTTACAATTTGCTTGAACCTAATCGAGTCAAGCAATACCTCCTCTGCAAGAAACAACGAAATTGCAAACATCAATTTGAGTTCTTAGTTTGATTTGGAATAATGTTGACCGACTAAACTTCCAAAAATAGTCTTCCTTCTCAATTGGAGAGCTGCCATTATCCCAAGAAGCAAAAGTACCAACATGACATAGACCAATCATTGTCTCAGCAATAAACTACTAATTTAAAGGCTAATGGTTTTGATTGAGTACCTACTGAATCCGGAGCTTGATCCCTCAAGACAAGAATATCATATCTGCATCACTATTTTAGAAGCCAAATGTAGTTAATGGAACTATCAAATGATACTACCAACTATATATCAAGGTTGTGCAAGGTAGAAGATGGTAGGTGAACTGTAATTTATACAAATTTGGACATGTATAAGCTACCTTAATTAGTAAAAATGTTGGTTAGATGTTCAATGGTGTAGGTTTGCATTATAACAAGGCACTGTACGTAGTCCAGCTCGTAGTCCTTAATTAGTAAAAAATTGGATTATCTATGGATTTACAAGGCACAGTACGTAGTCCAGCTCGGGAGCTCGATAGTGGAAAATAGGTTGGGTAGACTTGGGCTGTTTTGGGCCTATATTGGGCCTGTTTGAACCCGAAAAAGAGCCTTATATGGCTAATTCATAATACATGAATTTCAGTGGTTTGGTCATGAAGATTTTCGTCAGCTAAAGTAGGTTAGTATATAAAATAAAACTATAGTTTGTAGTCTGATTTGTCTATAATAGAGCTTTTTTTAAATTGTTTTTTCTTTAATAACTTTTTTGCAGGTCATATATGATTGAGTACGTACCTTTCTTACATGACTATTTCCTTAGATACCATCGCTTTTACATTATTTTACTTCAATACCCTTCTTGATATTTTTTCCAGCCAATTGACCCAAAATTATTTTCAATCAAGTCAAGTTCAGTCGTCAAGCGAATCATATTCCGTTAACCAACTAATTGCTACTTAAATTGATTTGAATTGGGAGACATTTCGGTTCATAATAAACTAATTAAGGAAACCTTAGTTTTCTACTCATCAGCTGACATGCGTGTAGCATTTCGATAAAAAAGGGATTGAAGTAATACAAACAAAACAAGAGCATTGAACAAAAACAACACATACAAAGAGACATTTAAGGAAATATTCGGGTAACAGCAGTCTTAAAGCAAGTACGACTCATAATTAAGAAGTATGTTGAAATAATTTAATGACTTTTTATAAAACATGCTTGTTTGTTTTCCATGAAAGAAGGTGCGAAGTTCGGTTTTGTCACAATCTATGAGGTTGGTTAATTGAACCAAGCCGAGTGCTAATGTGGCACAAGACAATAATTCCATTTCTCATGACATGTTAGGGAAGTTATCAAAACATAAACAACTTTTCGAATGCCAGAAGCAATCTCACGATGACAACATATTTATGAGGAATAAAACTTTCAAAAGCTCCTTTTCGCACGTCATCTAACACTAAAACCAAACTAGTCTATCCAAAATTCATTATATTGATTTTTCTATCGTATCAAATATATCGTTACCTCATTCTGAAGCACCACGTTAAAGATTTTGGATGCATTTGGAAACACTACCCAAATTCTTCTTTCTCTTGGAAAATTTGGATTTTCAAGAAACCTTCAGTGCAAGGTCTCGTGGAAGTTCAATTTCACATCCTATTAGAGCCATAAAGGCATAACGGTCGGTTGAAAACATCCACCCATATTGCTCATACATAAATACACAGAAAAAAATGGTTAGTGAAGGAACATACTTTATCCTGCTTAAGCAGGTGACCTTTAATCAAGATGACAATAAGTAAATAGTTTAAAGGAAAATTAATCCTATTATATTAGAGGTCGTAATGTTTAGCTCGAAACTAATTACGATATATGTGTTAATTATTGTGTGCGTTACTAATATAATCGGATCATATAAGGGTTACACACATTAGAATCTATGAGCTAAATAAATGGATGACTAAGGGCTCATAAAGCTCACTTATCTAATGAGATTAGGGTTAGCTTAAGAGATGTCTATAAATATATGGAAAAGAAGAGAAAAAAAGCAAACTATTTCTCTCCTAAAAACCTTAGTCGTCCCCTCCCTTCCACCACCAAAGGAAGAAGTTTGTTCTTCCATCTCTCTTGTTCTACCTAACGTGTTGGTGGAGTTTAGTCTGTGGTTCGTGTGTTCCGAATAGATGAATCACACTTGGGATTCTCCGCACCTTCTCCGTGAGCAAAAAAAAGACACACATCAAATGTATATATGATTGTACATTAGTTTTCTTAATTATTACCATGTGCATGGATCTTGGGTGGTTGATGAATTTAGAAATTATTTTTATGTTAATTTTCCACTGTGTTTTATCGTAACCCAACATCTCCAAGGTTTGAAGTTGCAGGTTTCTTTAACTCATAACCAATTGGTTTGAGTTGGATACCCACACTTAACGTGGAATCATAGTGGGTTAATTATTTATGTGCTTAGGTTTCGATGAAGTGGTGGAACAAACAAATTTCACGTGGTATCAGATTGATCGATCGACTCGTGGTGTCGCTCTCCCACCGTATACTCATAGATACAGATTTCGATCGAGTATACAGGAGAGTGTTGACCAAATAGTCATACATTACTAAATACAATGTGTGTTTAGCAATGTGATCGACCAATTAAATTTGACATGACATTTTAAATGAATATTTCACATTTGGATAAAAGAGTTTTTAGGGAGAAACTCCGTATTAATTTTGTAACAACCCGAAACAGCGGAAATTTAAAAATTTATAATCAAGGCAATAGAACTCAATAATCAAAGACGAGACTGTTACTACTCATAAAACAAATAGCAGTGCACCAAAATACATCAGAGTTTGTCAAAATGATACATGATTACAACAGAACAGCACAAGAGGATAAAACGTAATCATGTTGACCTCAGTGGTCCGAGTAGAGGACCCGACTCCAAAATGCGCGTGCCCGCCGATCACCACCCAACTGGACCTACTGTGGTCCTGAAAAATATACAACAACAATGCCTGAGTTTCCAGAAGGAAACCCTGTATGCCAACTCACCTATATGCATGCATTACACAAATGAACCTATTATACTAGTAGCATGTCATGACATCAACAGAAAGGAAAATAGTTCCCCCGAAGGGTAAAACAGGACATCAGTCTGACAGTCAACATCGGGTCTCCCAAGGAGACCTACTGCAGACACATGCAGTCTTACAGCACGCGACATCGCACCCCCACACGTGGCTATACTACTCAAGGGTTCGGCAGGGAGCCTCTGTCACGCCTGCGGGCCGATAGAATACAGATCTGCAAATCTCTGTGGTCGGAGCCATTGGGGACCAATGGGGCCGTCGCCCGGAAGGTATAACAACATCATCTCGATAGGTGCCCAGTCGAGGAATCAACATAGCCGGAATAGCCTCGGCCCAACAATCATCATCGCCGACACAACCTCGGCGGCATCACCGGCACAACATCGGTTGTCCATCACAAACGTCCGGCACAGCATGGGACAGGTCCAGACCGAAGTCTGCCAGGTCATCAGGCTCCACGAGCCGCAAACACCAACCACGCCGCCATAAAAGTAGGGCAGCGACCTCCGTAGCCCATAGGCCGGTAGTCACCTCACCCAACGCCAACTGCTTGCCCGCACAAACATCAAACATTGGGATCCGCGATCCCTCAGGCCTGTTATACTACAATGAGTCCAATCAATCCATCATCTTAGTCACGGTCCATACATGGAGGTGACGCGTCCCGAACACCCATACTTTTCCACACGGCGGTCCTTGGACAAGCACGCAGAACTGCCCACCGTCACCTCCCGGCTCACGCACAAGGCGAGGACACGGGTTTCCGTGGACAAGGTTGACATTTAAAAAGGGAACCAGAAATTCTATCCTGTGCAAAACGGTCGACCGAAAAAGACCACTCAGTCGACCGTTTTCCTCAAGGGAATCGGTCGTCCGGAAGTGACATCCAGTCGACCGCTTCCACAAGGGAAATCGGTCGACCGAAAGTGACAGCTCGGTCGACCGCTTCCACAAGGGAATCGGTCGACCGAAGCGTCTGCAACGGTCGAACTACTTGCGTAACCCAAAAATCCTAACGGTCTACCGAAGGTCTAAAACCGGTCGACTGAACGAGGTCAAAATCCGGAGTCTGGTCAACATCAAAATCGAATCTATCGGTCGACCGAAAATTAACAGGGTCAACCTAGTATTTCTACGTCATATAACGGTCGACCGAACGAAAACCAACGTCCGAACATCATGCGTAATAATCCAATAAACTTAAGTTCCGGTCGACCGAACACAAGGAACCGGTCGACCGAAACACAACAGACATACAAAAACACATGCATTCGGTCGACCGCCCGAAGGGCCCGGTCGACCGTTGGTCGTCTTCAACCTCGCGCCAGCCGAGGTTTCCACGAAGAATCTCGTCGCCGGAGAGGTCTCCAACCTCTCCCGACCGACCAACACCTCCCCCACATTTGGGTGAGCAACCAAACCACACTAATAAGTCGACATACCTCAAACGAAGACGGAGTACGCCGGAGCCTCGCTCGCACACGTTGCCTCCGACACCTCCCCGCGCGTCTACCTCCGCACGCCTACGCCACTGGCGTCGTCTCCTCCGCTGCTGCTCGCCGCACAAGGGAAAAGGGAGAGAGTGAGTGAGTGAGATCCAAAATGAGAGAGAGAGAGGTTAGCTTTAAAAACCCACCACCTCTCACCTCACCAACACCCCACTCATCACCCTACACCATACCTCCCACGACCTTACTGTTCACGCACATCTTCCCCATGCAAACCTTCTCCTTAAACATCATTAGCACACTAAGCCTAGGTTAGGGATATAACAAATTTTGTAACCGTAGATGCTTTTAATGCCTCCGAAATTGCATGAAGCTCCCCCTCTCTAACTTTTCGAGACTATTTTGGAAGCAGGAGCTAGCTAGCGCAACTGGGTCCCTCGAAAGCTTATTTCCATATCGCTACACGGGATCTTATTATTCTAACAAAAATAAATCTTCAAAAATATGATCAATTCATCATTCATAGTATTTAGGAAGGCATTCTAAAATGCAACCTAATGATAGCACTGTATGGCCACATGCACATTAATGATCAAATAGCATGGGAGTAGAAAAGGTATATAATATTTGAGGTGCCTTAATTGTGATTTGAGTTGCTTGGCGAGCATTAATTAGTTCTTGGCTGCTTACCTGAACTTGCTGCTGGAATTGCTGTTGCAATTTGCAGCAGCGAAGTTTCTTTTCCATATGTGATTGCCCAAACCAATCATAATATGTCTGTTTTGATAGTGAACTTCAACATCATGATTTTCATAAAGACTAGTTCGTTCAAATAATAATAATAATTACTATATTCGGATGACCGATACCCTTTCGGTACACCGAATAGAGATTTCCAGAGAAATGTCGAAGCTACTGAGAATAAATATTCGGATAACCGGGTAGAGATCGGTAAACCGACACAATGATTCTAGGAAGATCAAAAACTTACTGTATTTACGATCACGGTGGACCGATGGAACTCGGTCATCCGCATGGAACATGTTCGGTAGACCGAGAAGCAAACGGTCGACCGTCCGACATCACCTTACAACGAGTTTTTGCAATTGATGAAAATTCAAAAAAAATTCAGATCCAACAATTTCAAAATCCAAAAAAATTCCAGGAGACCCCCGAACGGACCTGTCGATGTGGTATTTGTAAGTCGGGAGGTTTTACCACCGGGGATTTTGGATCTTAAATTTTTTGAAAATTTAATCACTTGCAAAAAAACTCATTGTAATTTGACCCCGTTACTACCTAAAATCTTGCAACAGAACCTCAAATAATTTGAGATAACACACCGTATAATTTTAAGAATTTATTTATATTTTATATTTTATTTTTTATTATTAAAAAATACGGGCGTCTGTCTAACACGCCTCCACCAACGTGGAGGCGTCTGGCTATCACGCCTCCACCTATGTGGAGGCGTCTTAGCCAGACGCCTCCACGTTCGCGGAGGCGCCTCGCTAAGACGCATCCACCATGGTGTAGGCGTCGTATCCAGACACCTCCACCTAGGTGGAGGCGTCTTAGCCAGACGCCCGAGTCGGAAAAAAAAATCCGCCTCCGTTACCTAGCCGGATTCAGGTGTTTCGCCAGACATTTTCGTGGTGTTGGTACTAGGAATGTGAGTAAAACTGAGTCAAATACCTTGCTTAAAGATACGGGACGAAATGGGTATTAATTGATTTGTTAAGGGCAAAAAGGTAATTTTTGGGGCGATTTAAGTAGTTTTCCGGCGACGAATAGTAGTTCCCTAATCAATACCATGGTAGATGCCAGCCATGCCAAAATTTGAGCAAACTTGGCCATTGTAATTGGATCCGGTGGTACCAAACCAGAATAAAATGGATATAGACCGAATCTGAATATTCAATTTCAGAACCCACGCGATTCTGATTCTAACCACTAGACTTGGAACCTGATTTTCTAAAAAAGATTGTCACTTACAGAATTCAAACATGAGTTAAAAAGGGCAATGTAGATGACTTTTGCCACTCCAACTCAGTTGCTGACTAATGTTATGCTAAATAATTGTTTGTTAGTCAACGAAAATGAAGCGTGGGAAATTTAGTCATACATCGGAAAAATTGGATTTCCCTCTCCCATTCCAACCTATATAACCTCACCATAAGCAAGTGAGTTAGCAATTCTTTTGGTATGAGTTTTCTTGAGCAAATAAATAAAGAATCTTTTGAAAAATACAAGTTTTGTACCAGATACGGATCCAGTTTTAGGTACCTAAGTTGGGAATCGACCCCGATCTTGTTCGGTTCTGCGTACCCAAATAATAAAACAGATCCGGTTTTGATTCTCCTAATACCCGAACCAGAATCGATCCGTTGTCATCCCTAAGTGTGAGGTTGCGCAAACGTGGTTTGTGGACCCATTTCCTTAGTAGCCATAATGAACTCGTGGGGTTACTTCTGCTAGGTTTGTTGAGAGAGAAACTGAGAGATGAGAAGAGAGAGAGGGGAGATGGAGAGTATGTGACGTTTCCAAATATTGACTTTCTTGGTAGAGTTAAGAGCATTACTAATTTTTATATGTAGTTATTAAACTCTAGTACCTTAACTTACAATAATCAAAAAATTTCTTCTTTTTGTAATAAGAAGGAAACTGTACGCAGTACGCTACGACAACTTTCAAATATTTTCTAAACAATACCAAGCTAGTATTATCTGCCATCCCTCCACGTTGCAACCTCCACGTTGCAACCCCACGTGATCATTACGTCTGCAAATTGGTTACCACTTCAATTTGTTATCTCTTGATCAAAAATTCGTAATCGTTTAATCAAAAGATTGTTATCATCGTTACGGGTGCACACACGTTACGTTGGGTTGAACCTAAAAATCGTTTCGAACTGGACTAATTGGGTCAGGTTGGGTAGGAGTTCAAGTTGGGTTGGGTTGGTAAATTATAAAATCAATTTTTTCGTGTCAGGTTGAAGGGGCTGGGTTGACCCAACCCGGCCTCAACCCAATTTTTTTTAATAAATTAATCCCAAAATATGGACCGTCCAAATTAGGACTGATATATGAGCTCCTCTCCAAACCCTTTCAAACGGTTGCCTCCTCACGCAAGTTGGTCGGCACCTCACCTCCTCACACACTCCTCTCCGTCGATCCGCCGACCGATGCGAAGACATATTGACCTTAACTGAGATATATTTCTTATATCATATTATTTAGATTTTCCATCTTCATTTTAAATAGATTTAGAGATTTTCTATAGACTGTCTAGGCTTATACTCTTTCAATAGAATGGGTTCTTAAATAACATCAGACTAAGGGTCATTGTAGCTTGAATCGTTGAATTATAGTTCTACGATTTGCCTAAAACATGTAATAAAGAAAAAGAAACTTGTTCCAATTTTTTTTGTTCTTTTCTAAATTGTCTACAACTCTAATTTGTGTTGGACTAATAGATTGAAAATGGCAACCAGGTCCAAGCCAAAAAAATTGGGTCGGGTTGAGTTGAATCCGAATCAGTTTGGGTTCAGTTTTTCAATTTATTTTGGCCCAAACCCAACCCGACCGGTGTGCACCCCTAATCACCATGCACGTTCATGTTTATTTGTTTCATTTTGATTTTAATCAACAGACATGCGTTTTCCATCTTGTTTTTGTTCTATCCCATTTTTAAGTAATTTTGCGGTTTGCATTTGACTAGATGTCTTATTATTAACTATTATCCACTAGTTTTACAAAATGTGAAAACTTTCATAAAATCTTATTCAACTCAATAATCAAATGTATAACTTGTCTTAAAGTGATTTTAAGTAACAATACAATTACATATTTAACCAGTAGGGGAAAAGGTTGTTGAAAAAAAACCCAATGAAAATGAAAGCGTAAGTGTGCGTGGTTTCTAGCCATGGCTACGTCTAAATCAAGGACATCATACCAGCCTGTTATGGGTTCTAACCAAGATCATAATATCTCAAGGCTTTCTAGGCTAATGCAATTCTAAGGATTGAATCCCGACAAAAAGCCCATTGCCGACCGACACATGCCGATGGAATTTTCATCGGTATGTAGTGCTGAAGGAAATTCCATCAGCCCATCTCCTTCTTCATCGGGTTGGGAGCGGAAGATTTCAAACCGCGTCTGATTTATGGTGTGCACGTGCGACGCACATGTTAGGATCTATGATCCTCTAATCACTAGATAAATGTGGAATAAAAAATAATATTTGAAGGATTAAGGGAGAAGACAATTCTAAACCACAAAATCGTCGACACCGGAGTTTAAAGAGGTTCGGCACTGCACCCCGGTCCTACTCCTCGCAAGCCTTGTTCGATCCCCCGAGCCTCGCTTACGGTTCCACTAATTGATCTCCGTTCTGGATCGAGATCAACGTCTTTTACAACCACTGAGCCTCGCAAACAACATCGTCTCTCTCGTGTCTCCTCTCACAACCCGAGATGGAGCTTCCTCGAAGTTTTATAACTCTTTCGTGATTCTTGAATATGGAGATGGAATCATAGTCTAACTAAAACTTTATACTTGAGCACACTTGGATATTGATATGAAATTGGATATGCAAGTTAGGGATGAGCATGGACCGGTCCGCTCCAACAGGTTTTTATTTTTTAAGGTAAAAATCCAGTCCTAGACCGGACCAGACCGAATTCAACCAGTCATGTTCGGTCTCCGGGCCGAACCAGTTCGGTTCGGTCTCCGGTCCGAACCTCGGAAAAAAATCAAGTCTAGTATGGTCTAGTCCTGACCGGATGTACAACCCTAATGCATGTGGTGAAGTTTTGGCTTGAGCATTGATGGTTGAGAGCTTGAAGATGAAGAAAATTTAACTTTGAGTATTGGATAGGTAGAGAGTGTTCAAAAGTCTCAAAACCAACAAATGATGTCCTATTTATAATATAAGCCTTCAAGCTCTACTAGTCGTTTGGGAGTTGGTGGGGAAATGGACCAATAAGAAGCAAGATGTGACTTAAGCTCGGGTAAATTTTAAACTAGGTTCGGTCAACCGTTCAAGTAACAGTAGTCCGAGACACAAAGGTTTGATTGGTCTGAACTAAGCATATGGTTTACTGAATAGGGTTTGGATCACCGTTCATGAACCTCTAGTAACTATTATCAATTTAGCCCTTATTAAGTTCACTTAACCGAATTTCATTGGGTTCACCGTTCCAAGGTGGACAGTAGGATTAATCGGGCTCTGATCTACTGAAGTTCGGTTGATCATGTATACTTCGGTAGACCGAAGTTAGAGTGGTTTTTGCGCTAAAAGTTAAGGCTCAAATAGTCGTTGGTACAACGGTCAAGTGCCACGTGTAAATAACCATTGGACATCTAAAGCCAATAAGGACTCGGTTGACCGATACGTATTCGGTCGTCCGAATTAGGATAACTCAATTGGGCTCTAAGGGCTCGATTCAAATGCGATTGTTGGAGCAAAGTCCAAAAATCGGTCTAGGGCTATTCGATTGACCGAATGTGGTTCGATCTTCCGTCAGGGAAATTCCTAAGAACAACCTAATGTTTACTGGTGTGAAGTATTCAGATAACCAATAGGTGTTCGGTGGACCAAACAAAAAGGGTTTCGGTGGACCGTGAGGGGTTTGATTTACCGAATCGTGACGGGACAGAATCCTAATGCTCAAGTTTACATTAAACCTTATGAACTCAAATAAATACAAAATTACATGTCTTGGTCCAATACTCATTTTCTTGATTTTCATGATCAACCTATTAAGATGATTGGAAGAATACAAGTATGTATAAAATGTAATCGTGTTTGCTCACTTTGATTGATTAGGTTGATTTATTAAGATTAGTTTGATTAATCATCAAAATTAACATATATTAAGGCTAAAAAGCCAACAACACGTGCAAAATCATTGGGCCGACGGAATTTCCTTCGGTAGGATGGTGATTTAGGTAAAATTCCCAAATCTATCCTGACGAAAACCTTATCCAAACTCTTTCACGGAGCTGGCGGTCCTCAGTCCTGCCGTCGATGTTCCTGCATCATGCCACCTTCCACATCGTGCCGTCCAACTTGGCATCGACTCCTTCACTGTTGACCACATTAGCCATGTCTCTGCGTCGTCCTCTAACTCACCGGTTGGCTCAAGTCAACAATTTGTTCATCCTCTTGGTTGTTATTCACTCCTCTAACCATTGTTGTGAATTCATTCTCCATCATGCTACGTATATGTTATGTACATGGATATAGTAGAGCTCTCCTTGTTCCATTCGAATAGTGTGGCAAAAATCTCCTCCTGCCCTGTTGGTTGGCCGGTGGCAGCCTTGACGTCAGATTTTGAATGTAGGATGCTTGATCGTTGACTCATGTGATTCCGCTGCCAATGAATGCTTTGATGCATCATCATCCTTTGCCTTTAACTTCCTTAGGGTATGATTGGATTGTAGGATACCTTAAGGAAGTTAGGGGATTTGGACTTCTGAGATGATTTCTGGGTGATTAGTTTACATGAAAACTTGAATTCTAGTTCCATGAGTTCCAAAAATTCTAGAAATGATATTAGAGGTGAATTCTCCACTTCCACTAAAAAAGAAGGAAGTCTAGTTCCCAACATTTTTCCTTAAATTGTTATTTTCTAATAATGTATAAAATAAATTATTTTTCTTCACCATATAAAAAAATATACATTTTTGTAGCATCACCAAAACTGAAGTTCCAAGAACTAGAGTTCTGGAACTTATGTTTTAAGATTTAGACTTCTAGTTCCCAACTTTCTTTGAACCAATCATAACTTGAGAATAGATACCGAAGATTCTAGTAGGAGAGTTGTTGTTTGGACCATATAAGTGGTTTCCTTTGCCTGTGACTGCTCGTGCTCTACTTTTTGGTGGAACCTTTTCTTGTTTCGTTACAAGTTTCTACTCAACTGTATAATATGTTGTATTTTAGGCCTTAATCTATGTTGATTTTGATGATTAATCAAACTAATCAATCAAAGTTGACAAACATGATTTCATGCACCACTAATGCAAAAAGGGAATATACGTCGGATATTTGGGTTATATACGTCAACTATACGGCTCTCCTGACCCGACGTCTATCTTTGTGTCGTATATACCTAGACATCGGTCACTTAAAACCCGATGTCTATTCTCTAAGTATAGACGTCGGCTATTAAGTACAACCGACGTCTATTCTCTGAGTATAGACGTCGGCTATTAGGTACAACCGACGTCTATACCTAGCGAATAAACGCTGATTCTACATCCTAACAGACGTCTCTTCTCTAGGTATAGACGACGGTTGTACCTAATAGCCGACGTCTATACATAGAGAATAGATGTCGGCTACTAGCTACAACCGACTTCTATACCATTACCAAATAAAATAAAATGTAGAATCATAGATTCCTGTATAACAAACACATTCAACTTGCACAAGAAATTCATCCACAAATACAAATACATACAAGCATACATACACAAACACAATCATTCAACCACAAGCATACATACAGAAACACTTGACATTCATTCACAAAGATGTTTTATTATATTAGAGATCACATTGTATCTTGGTAATACAAGCAAACATGTTAAATAAATTTACATATTTAATTACAAAGAAAATGTTATTGATATAAGAACATTTTAGTTCATTAACATGTTTCTGATAAAATAGCGAGCACATCGGTCGCGAGTATCATCGAGCTCCTGTTGCGAGTACGGATCACTATTCTTTTTGAAGACCTATAAAAATACAAGTAAAAATATTAATATCTAAATAATGAAAGCATAAGTTCATCTATCACATTGCCATGAATCATTTATCAACTTCAGTTTGACCTTGAAACTTTGATAGAAACTCGAAGACTCTCTTCCACAACTTCACAAATCATGTCAAATTTGATAACAATTTGGGTGTGGAAGTGTGCACTTTTAGGAATCCAGCAGCTCAAAATGTAATTTGATTTTGAGGCATTTTACATAACAAGCTTGTATGAGGTTTGTTCAAGAATTAGCACCAAATATTAAACTCAAGTTTATGGCCAAGAAAATGCTCTAAAAGACCCTCGAGTTGATCTTAAGCCGACCATTTCCCTCCCTTTCTCTCGTTGGGTGAACATATACATTCAGTTTTTCATTTTTTCACATTCAACATGTTCACATAAGTATTCAAAATCAACCATAAACAAGATATTTTTAGATGTCAAGACATTAGCCATCATCTTTTACAAAATACAAAATAAATTCAGACGTGACCATCTTTCACAAAATATAAAATAAATTCCTGTTAATTTGGGTTTTGCAAGTGACCTAAGAATTCAATCCAAAACAAATCTCCAAATGCATAAATTCCTTACTAAACTCACAATCACTAAAAACAATTACCACCCAAACAAAATCAGATTACAAACTCTCATCAAATCTAACAAAAACCAAAAACAACAAAAACACAAGTTAAGCACGAACCAGAGGAGGTTGGAGGTCGAAGGTTGGAGGCTGCGCTGGTCGGAGATTTTTTGGAGTTGTCGAGGTCGCAGGGCTCGAGGGTCCCAGGGGCTAAGGATTTGATTGGGTTTTTGTCGGGATAAAAAATTAAAAAATTGAAGGGACTTATTAGACCTATACACATTGGTTAACTCATACATCCGACGTCTATATAAAGTTAGGGGTATAGATGTCGGTTTCCAAGGGTATTCAAACACCCAGTATCTACAAGACCCAATAGACGTTGGCTGTATTAATAGCCGACGTGTATAGGTATAGACATCAACTATTAATACAGCCGACGTCTATTGGGCGACGAGTATAGACTATTCTGCCCTAGTGCAATCACATTGGGTCAAACACATTCCATGCATCGCACATACACTTGTATTGTGCATATTCTTGTCTGATTAGGTAATCATACTCAAGGAGAAAGGGATTCAAGTCAAAACATATAATCAAGCTATTTGAAGACATGTAATATAGAACGGCCGACCGTGGCTTTCTATTTTGTCTAACCATTTTTGGTTTTTCGAATTTCCTTTTCGAGCGATTTTCTTATTGTTATTCCCCCAACAACTTTATTGAGGATCACATCTTTACCTAATTTGGACTTTAAGTTATAAGTCGACTAGACATCTATTAGCAGTCAATCGAATCGCTCATAAAATTGGACAATAACTTTTTATTATTTTTGTTCGACCAATTATGACCCAATGATCGAGCGTTCCCTCAGTGTCCAATACACAAACTCCCTATTTCTATTGCGTTCGTTCGAAGGGTATGTCCATCCGTTCGATAGATCGTTAGCTTAATAATTTATGTGAATGGTCGAACAAAATTTGGCAATGGTCAACCATTTCTGGCTCCGATAGAACTTCTATTTTCACACTTTTGATAGGTTATATGGATCTTAGTAGGGGTGTGCAGGGACCGGCCCAAACGGCTATATGGATCTTAGTAGGGGTGTGTAAGATCCGGTCTGGTCCGGACTGGATCCAACCGATCAGGGTTCCAGTACAGAAGTTTTGGAAAATTCGATTCCGGTCCGGACCAGTCCGATTTTTAAAAAAAAATCCGGTCTAGGACCAGACCGGACCGGATTTTTCTAGTCTGGTCCGGTCATCGGGCCGAACCAATCTGATCTGGACCTCGGAAAAATTCTGGTCCGGCCCGGACCGCAAGCACACCCCTAGATCTTAGAGTTTATAAATAGGGGTTCATTCCTATGTTTTAGACATCTCTTACACCCTTTATTGATCCATTGCGTTTAGAGAAAACCTTCCCCACTTTCACTACTTGCGTTCTCAAATCCTACCCTACTCAAGTGTGCTCAATTCTAGAATGTACATCAGTGATTCACACTCATATTTTGTTGAATCACAAGTATTGTACAAGGTTCGGGAGGAAGCACCCCTCTCGGATTGTGAGAGGAAGAATCGAGTTTGGCGAGGTTGTTGGATTGTAAAAGGCTTGATCTCGGTCCGAAAACAAGATCGAATTAATGAAATCGCAAGCAAGGCTTGTTGTGATCGAGTGGAGCTTGCAAGGGAAGATTATGACCCAGTTGAGATATCGAAGCTCTATAAAAATATCTGGTATACATGTTAGTTTGCTTGTTCTCTGCTTGTTTGTTTGTTTCTATTGTATCATAATTAGTAGAGTACTTTAGATTACATTAAGGACCATCAATCCCAACATAAGAAAAGGTAAGAGAGAAGTTTTCTTTACACAAGACTCCCTCTCATCCCTAGGATCTCAATAGAGAGATGGGATCTTTTGAAATAGCTTTGGGCTCAACGGATGCGCCCAACAAGGACAGGCTCACCTGTGGGTCGAGGGGCTCAAAACAATCAGTCACTGGTGGATTTGGATTCGCCAATGCCAGATTGGATTGACCTATCTTGCCACAGGTTGGTCAATTTCTTTAAAACTTCACTTTGGCACGTGGGGTGCGCCTTAATTGCTTGATTCGTCCCAGATTGGAGTTAAATTGCAATATTTAAATTTGGGCATGGTTCCCAATCGTAATGAAAAGGACTTTCAAGTTTTCTTTCATGGGTTCCCTCTAGGTTTGCGAACATGTCCCTGGTATTTTCATTTAGGTCAAAATCTTTGCAGATCAGTTTTTTCTCCTTACAAAAAGATCATTTTTGCTTCATTTCTCTTCTTTATTACCTTACACCTGAAATATACATAATAACAACCCGAGTAACACAAATTTAGGGTCAAATAAGGGATATATAAATAAATGAAATGTATAGTAGGCTACTAACCGCTTTATGTGACATGCTAATAGAGTCCATGTCAATGGCAGACCCATGTTTTTACAAAAGGGTATATTTTTAAGAAACCCATAATATATTATATGATATATATATCCATGTAAATTACTTTAGAAATTCATCATTTTGATCCATGTAATGTAAGGTGTTTTAAAATTCATGATTATATCCATGATTAATCTATTAATTGGCTGAAAATGGCCTATGAAGAAAATCGTCACGTAGAAATTAAATGTTAGGTGTTTTATGCAGTGACAGACCCATGAATTTTCAAAAAGGACCCCGAAATATGAACCTTAACTCATAATACATAATCATAAAATCCAACAAAATATATTAATATATAAAGCTTGATTACAACATTCTCCTTCGAAGAGTACTCATCTGGATTTTGGTTCACAACTATTGGACTCTTTTTCTTTCACGTCATCAAATAATATTGTTTCAGACGATTCAATGATTTTTTTCTTTCCTTTTGAAATATCTTTACATGGTCAAAGCTAAATTTCACAAAAAAACAAAAAAACATCTAGTTAATCATGCAATCCCAATGAAACAAAAATAAAACAAAAGGTAGGCAAAACATCAAAAGTACGCAATACACAAAACCACATCATATCTTTTGTAATTCTCACTTACAATTTTCTAATCTATTTCTTCAGTCTATTTTTACAATTATTTTTATAACTCAATTATAAAGAAGCATAAATAAAAATAGAACATGCAAAATCCAAAACTTAATAAAGATTTCGTCCACCACGTTGGGAACCATCGCACAAAACTCCAATCTCCCAACACATTCTCTAAAAATCCTCGTTGGTTAAGTTAACTCCAACTTCTCATTAACATAAACCCAAACCAAAACAAATGATTAAATCAAACCAAATACAAGAGAGATTTGTTACCTTTGTGTTGGAAACCCCAAAAACTTGGAACCAATCTTTATTTTGATGGTTTGGGCTAGAGGAATGTTAGAGAAGATGAGGGTTTGTGTGATTTTAAGGTGTTGATTTTAGGTCTCAATTTTTTAAATATAAAATGCCTTAATAGTAGTATTTCCCCAAAAGGGGTCCCATGGGAGGTCCGCCCCTGGTTTTATGTTTATACTATTTTCATCTATGCAATGTCTTTACTGATTAACAGTCCAAGTAGTGTCTAAACTAGTAGTCAATTTGATAAAATATTGAGTTTGATTTTAGACTTCACATCTTCCACTTGCATTAAATTTTATAATAATGCAATTTAACATTTTAATATTATGATAGAAAGATTTATTGGAACTTTCTTTACAAGTTCAAGCGGAAATAAATGTGAACATCGATCAATTACACATCTTCGTTACTTCAAGAATGACATTTTCATGTAGTGATTGATACTCAATTACAATAGCTTAATGATATTCTAATGAATTTTATGTGTGTTTTTTATGTTAAACCTTTGAGTTTATTAATTGTCAAGTTCAACTATGGAAAAACTCTGCTCACTCTATGAAAATTTCCTGAATCCGCCCCTGCTCCACGTCATACAAATGTTGGAACAACGTTCATGTCTCAACCTTCTTACTAAAAGTCTCAACTTCTTCAGAAACAGAAAAAATAACTATATTACCTAGCTTGAGAAAGGCAAGTTCTTATATAAGTTTCATTTTATCTAGAGAATTCTAAGCTTCCTGTGGTCTCTTTGAGGAAATGCATTCTAGATCAAGGGGACATACTATAGGAGTTATGATTACGCCAATGCTACCTAATGAATGAGTTAGTTATATATGTAATAAATATGGCCCAAAATTTATCTGACTGAAGTGTATACTGCAAGCAATTTACTGTTTGCTATTAAAGGGTACATTTGGCAGATTTGAGAACACTCCAGTTGAAGATAAAAATACAAAAGAAATGCTTAAATAACAAGAGTCCTAGTTCCATATCTACAGTCTGGATTTTGCATCATATTGAAACAAGTTATTCAAACTTGACCTAGTAAATGAAGCAAATTCAGGTCCATTTGGAAAGGATGTAAGAACACAAGATAAAATGAATTCCTGTAATTAAGTTGGTATGGTAATCAGAAATTCGAAGTTCAGCCATTAATGTTAGCTCTTCATTTCGAAGGGGTTTGAGACTCCGTAATCTGATGAATCATAAGATCGTGTAGATGTTAAAATCCGACGGAAACCGAATCTGGATTCCGGTTGACTCCGGAAAGGGGTTCTTTGTGCAAATCCGATGGATTCCAGCCGTTTTCGTGGTATATATAAAAATTTCTTTGAATTTTCCGTCACTTTGAGGTCGGAAAGTCATGAAAAGTGGATTTTTTCGGTCAACCGAAAAATTGGTACGGATGACGAAATAAATTTCGGTCCATCGAAATTCGTAACTGAAATGATCAGTTCAGACGACAAGTTCGGACGACCGAAATTAGTTCGGTCGACCATTTAGGTTCGTAACTGAAATGATTAGTTCAGACGACTGAAACTAGTTCGGTCGACCGTTTTTACTATCTAAACAACTGGAATTTCACTTTCCGTCACTTTCCAAATATGCACAAACAACAGAATTCAGTCAAACAAAAACTGTTTTCCGTTGAATTTTGTTTTCCTCTACTTTCCAGTTGACTCCAAAAATCTTTTTCCGTCACTTTCCACGCCACTAAAACCCCCTTAAAGTCTTTGCATCATTCACAACATAAGACACAGATCTTTTATAACTATATAAAGTTGCTCAAACTCAACCACAACAAATAACACGACTTTTATCACGTACAAATAAGAAAAGTTGCTACAACTTGATTTTCTTCACGTGAAAACTAGAGATAAACCCCTCTTCTAAGGGTACAATTAAGGCAGATTTGCATTTGGATGCTCACCTGTTGAACCTGAAAGTTATTAAGGTACACAAGTTGTTGATATCGACATAATATCAATTATCAACATGATAGCTAGAACGTATATGCTTTACGCATCAGAGTCCACATTTTATGGTGAGAGTGTTTTTTTTTTGGGTATGTATTTATTGAAACCCTTAAAGTGTGATTGGTTGGTAAAAAATCTTAGGAAAGTGGGGAATTATATTTTTTGGATGACTTTGGGTTTATTGTTTTGCAAGAAAATTGAAAAATCATGGAACAAGAGTTCCATATATAACTTCTAAGACTTCCAAAATTATACTAGAGAAAAATTCCTTCATTTTCACTTAACCAAAGGAAGTCCATTTTCCTAAGTTTTACCTGCAAAATGTCTGTTCTAGTTATGCCAGAAAAATAAATGATCTTTATTCATTTTATCATAAAATACATACTGCTCTAATAACTAAAAGGAAAAATGTGGCTACAAGAGGATTATAACCTACTTGGTTGTGGCACTTAAAATTAAGCCACTTTGGAGTCAATTTTTTATATCAAATTGAATCGATCACATGTATTCTTATATCTTAAGCTATAACATGTTTAAATTTTAGGTCTATCAAAGTTAATTTTACCGTTGATCTAAATATCCATATTTGAATGACTGAATTTTACTGAATTTCAAAGTGTTTTGATCAAATCTACAATAGTTCATTTGATCTAAAAAAATTAAACACATGTTCTATCTCACTCGTAAAGTTTTATGGAAAAAATAATCGGAAGTTGCTGAAAATATGAGGTGTCACAACTACAATGGTTATAAGGGTTCTTACAACCCTGTTATCCTCTTACTAAAATTGGAGTTCTAATAACAAGGATTCTAGAAACAAAATTTAGGAACTGGAATTCAAGACTTTATAGCCTTGTTGTAGACCAATCACTCCCTTACAATCGCTTCCTGACAAAATCGCCCAAACCAATTACTACCTCAATGTTACATTAGCTATTATATATCATGTCCTATCTTAGATAAAACCCTCGCAAAAATCAACCTGGAACAATCCAAGTAAGCGTTTACAACGATATCTAACTTAGTAAAACACAATCACCTCGGGTCCTCCCTTGGACCCGAAATCCATTAATGTAATATGTGCTTTCCAACCACTAGCTAGCAGCAAATATTGTAAACTCTTTTCTCTATATATACCACATTAGCATCTTATAAATGCTCATATGCACAATTCCGAAATATATCAAAAGAGAGAGAAAATGGTAGTGGAAAAGAAGTTGAGGTCCACTAATGACCAACTTCGTTATCATTTGGGAAGTGAAGAGAGAGGAGTGATTGTAGGTGAATTGGAGGGTGCACTGTTTGTCCCAAAGAGTTGCTTTGCATACTTCATGGTTGTGGCAGTGGAAGCAGGAAGCATTCCTAGAGGTGTTCTTCTCCTACTTGTCTACCCCATAGTGTTTTTCCTACAACACTTTGTGTCTCGTCATGTTGCAACTCAACTCCTTGCTTTCGTCTCCTTGGCTGGTCTCTATGCCCATGACATCCACAAGGTTAGAACAAATTTTAAGTGAGATTATGAATATCTATTGCTATAGTTTTTTTCTTCCATCAAACACTAATTGAGATAGTGGATATGTATTAGAGTTTCTTTTTCTTCTATCAATCGCTAATTGAATATGAAGATGTAATATGGACGAATAGGTTGTGGCCGGGATTAGATGTGAGTGATTTCGTTAAATTGACATGATCTTTAATTTTAACTATTTCAAATCTACAAATCTATTAACTGAGACTTAAGTTGATTTGTTTGTAGGTGTGTTTGGTCGATAGGATATGCTAGTATTTATGACATTTGTGGGTGTTCAAAAGAATATATCATATTAATATATGTATACATTAATTGATGAAAATGATGCATACTATGTAGTAATATAGAGTATAAAGTATCTTTCAAACATCAACTCATTAATTACACAAAACATTTGTGTGCTATCTTATTCATGATTTTGTTACTATTTTGTATAGGTTGCTAGGGTTGTTCTCCCAAGGTTCATGTCCACTGAGGTTTGTGCCGACACGTGGCAGGTGTTCAATAGTAATTGGCGACGGAAGGTGGTGGTGACGGAGATGCCGGCGGCAATGGTCAGACCCTTCGCCGATGAATATTTGGGCGTTAATGAGGTGTGGGGACCTCAATTTGAGGTTGACATGGCAACTGGAAAGGCCACTGGGCTTCTTGTCAAGAACAAGGAGACAGAGGTGGCGGCGGCGGCGGAGAAGGAGACTCCAGAATTGGGCTTGTGGGGAGTGTATTCAGACCATCACCTTATGGGACTATGCAAGGTAATTAGTTGGCATAATTAACTTAATGATTAATTGATTTTGTTTATGGAAAATTGTAGCTAGTAAAGTTACCAAACTACAGTAAAATCCTTATAGCTACGTTGGTTAATAACATTAATTTGAATACTTATCAACTCGACTCTAATTCTTCTCTAGAAATGAGCATTTACAAGTCTGGGAGCTAGTGCTACCAACTGGATAACACTGTATCTTTGAATTGTATCTTGATGTTATATAGAGGATCATAATATGAGTGGTTGTTGAGTCCTATTGGATAGGGATCTCAGTTATGGACGAGTGACAAAATGGCATATTTAATTAGTTATATCGAAAGTACATATGTAAGTAGTTATGAAACAATTGGAAGGTTGAGTAAACATTTTAATTATTTAAGTGGTGACCTTTTGTTTACAACTAAATAAGTATAGACGTATATATTCTTATGCTTGTATTTCTAAGATAGGGAAATTGCACATTTACAATAAATATGTTTAATTTTACGAAGACCTAGTGACCTACCTTTGACTATGAAAACACCACGTCTCTTGATTGCAAAAGAAAAGGCAAAATAATTATATAATACTATGCCTGTAATTTGTTAAGAATTTTTTATTATAAATTATACATTGTTTTAGTTGTTGCATAAGTTGTATATAAGAGCGATTCTACATAGCTAGATCATTGTGGATAGAGGCAACCATAAAGTCCATTAACTTTGTTAGTTGCTATGTATAATAGCATAGAAAGTGACAATTAAGAAATTAAGTTCTCTAAACTAATTTGTGTGTGACATACTGACATGCATATATGACAATGATATATCTTATCCTTCATCTTATCGAACTCACTAACCCATGAATCATTTATTCCAAAAGAAGACATTTAGGGTTGCCTTAGCCTTAGCTTGAAGAGAAGAGCTGATGTTTTGGAGTACAGTTTAGGATTCACATCTATTATTTTAATTTTGAATATGACACTATTGAAAAATACAGGTATCACGTCGTTCTATTTACGTTAATCACCTAAGGTGGTAACCCGACGTTATAAGTCAAAAACTCTGACGTAATAACACTATTTTGCAACACTATGGTTACGTTACATAATGACGAGAGATTAATGCAATCCTCAAAATACGGTGACATAAATTTTTCTTATTAAATAATTGATATTTAAGTCCAAATAAGAATTGCAAACCGTAAACTTCAATCTACGACTAAAATAATCCATATAAGTTGAAAATCATAAATTGTTGACAAACTAATACCTTGCAACATAAGTATATGGTATATAAATATCAACTTTATCGTCCCAATACTTTGTCCAAATATTTTGTTCTCTTCATACTTTAACTTGCTGCCCTACTGCAGGGGTCAACATAACCCTCGTGTTATTTTGATTTCATGATACATTTTATTGTAATGTAGATGATTACGAAGTTAAAAATTAATGTGAATAAAGAAACCTTATTCGATTAAAGTTTACGGTTTGCAATTCTTATTTGGAGTTAGGATAATAAAAGAAACAAAAGAAACCTTATACGATTTCAATTAACCATATTGAATTCATTAATGTCAATAGTAATAATAGACATGTAGGGGCAATATCAATTATTACTATCTCTAAATTTTCTACTTTACTACCCCACCTTCCATTATCATGATACATCCAGTTGTGCCAAGTTCGTTGCATGGTTGGTCCACCTTGTAATGTTTGTAAAGAGCAGAGACAAAAAAAAAACAATTTTTTATATATTTATACATGCAATTTTTTTTTCTTGTTTATACATGCGAAATTGGGCCTTCCCTTGAGTGAAGAGCTTCTTAGGTTATCCACAATATCATAAATGGCATATGCAATGCAATATCTACTTTTACGAAAAAGAAAGAATTTTTTTAATTGTTTTTTTATGTCTTGTATATCTAATAAAGGGGTTCAAATATATAGTTACAAACTTACAATGAATATCAACACAATATATCAACAATTGACTACCAACTTGATGGATAATTAATTCATATGGCTAGTAGGAACGCAAGTTGGTTTTCCAACTTTTCCTACCTTTATCTTTTCTTTTCTCCACATGCTACAAATACTTGAATTGAATATCTGATATTTATCTTGTTCATTCTACTTTTCGAATTGTATCTCGTGACTTCAAAAGAAGAGAAAATCTTCATATTTCCAAGTTCCCACTACATCCGTACACAGTTTGACACTGAAACATGGCCTGATTTTAGTTTGTTCTTTTCAATTTTAAAACGTCACGATTACACTTTTTAACTTTAAATCTGTGACATTTTGCCCAATTTTTCATCAACGAATGGTTAGTTTTCAACATATCTATTGTTTTTTATTTATTTTTCTTTTGTGTTATTTAGTGAGAATGCAAGACCCTTATATTTAAAGTTAGATTTGAGTTCACGTTTTATTTAGTTTAGATTTACATCATATTGACATCAAATTTTCATACCACACTTTTGAAACCAAATTGGAACCTCTGTTGAAATTTTGAACTAAACTTGCTTACAAAATTAAGGTTAGGTGCATCATATAAAACAACACAAAAAAGTTAAAAACTATGGAAAAATGTACTTTTAACTAACAATTTGTTGACGGAAACGGGGCAAAGGCGCAAAAGTGTTATAGATTTAAAATATAAGATGTGTGATTTTATAATGTTTAAAGTTCAGGAATCAGGCAAATTGAAATCAAACTATATATAATTCAAGAGAGGAAACTGCAATTTACATTTATTTATTTATGAACAAACAATTAATTATAATAATAACTTTTACATTTGAATTGCTAAATATTGATAATAAAAAGGAAAATAGTATAGGTTCTGCTTGGAATTTCAAGTTATGCAATTTAGATTTGGCAGACAGGTTGGCTTGAGTAACGTACTTGTTTGCACACGACAACCAAACTACACAAGTTCTGGTCAGAACTTGACTTCTTTGACAAACGAGTTATGAGAACCCTAGCATGAAACACATGTTTAATTAATGGGTCACCAAACAAAGTTGTTAGACATGTTTAAATATACCTAGATACTAACAAATGGATGTACATGATACATTTCACACATAATTGGAACTCAAAAAGGGAAAGTAGAACAAGTCATGTTTCCATTCTTACAGTTTCTATACACTTTTAAATGAACAGGAAGTTTGCAAGGTCGAGCATGACTCCTCAGCAACGAGAGCCACTCCGGCCAGCCTCAAAGCCACCACCATTTTTCACGATGGTCGTTTCGTCTACCGTCCGGACCCCCTCCCATCTCTCTTATTCTTCCTTTGGATGCCTTTGGGCCTCATTCTTTCCCTTGTCCGCATTTTTCTCTTTCTTTGTCTCCCTCCTCGTATTGCCCCCATCTTCCTCCGCTTGTCAGGGATCCACCTTGTGGTCAAAGGAAGCCCACCAAGGCCTAAAATCACCACAACCAACAACATCACGACTAGTACGACCAATCAACTCTTTGTCCTTAACCATAAAAACAACCTCGACCCCATATTTGTGTGTCTCGCGCTTGGACGTCGTCTACCTTGTGTTACTTATAGGTAATTGACAATGCCAACTTCTATGTATATGTTTGATACAAATGAGTGCTTGCGCCTATATTAACTTTTAACTAAATGGTTGCTTGTATGAAACAAATAACATCTTTAGTTCTAAGTGACTAATTGTTTTCTACTTGAAAAAAAGAGAGTTGAAGATAAGTAATGTAATCATTATTGGACTAAAAATAATCATCAAAGTTCTTCAAATTGCGCATGATATGATTTTTCTATCAAATTACAAAGTACAATGAATATCTAATCACATGATAAATTTTCGAATTAAAATAGCCAAATTTACGTTACATAATTGGTTAACATTTTATGCAACAGACTCAACCGTTTGTTCCACCTCCTCTCCCCCATACCTACCGTAGCCCTCACTCGCGAGAGAGCCACAGATGCGGCTAAGCTATCGTCCCTCTTGAAGTCCAGTGACGTACTCATGTGCCCAGAGGGGACCATAAGTCGAGAACCATACTTACTCAGGTTCAGCGCCTTATTCGCGGAGCTAAGCCACATGATCACACCAGTAGCAATCAACACCAAGCAAACCATGTTCCATGGAACAACCTTCCATGGCTCCAAAATAATGGATCCATGCTTCTTCTTCATGAACCCAAGGCCAGCCTACGAGATAACTTTCTTGGATCCTTTGCACGAGGAGGACACTTGCATGGGAGGAAAGACCAGCATAGAAGTGGCTAACCATGTTCAGAAAGTTTTGGGAGAGAGGCTGGGGTTTAAGTGTCTCACTTTGGCTAGAAAGGACAAGTACATTAAGCTGGGTGGTGGTGGTGGTGAGCAGCATGTTGTTGGATCCTTGTCTTCCAAAAAGAACTGAATTGTAGTTTCAACTTTTTATATTTAATCGTGTGGTATTAAATTCCTGCTGCTGCATATAGCTAGAATAAGGGAAGTGATTTATTGAAGCTGTAATATCCTGAGTACTGTATTGCTGGAAAATTTATTATAAGTTAGAAGTTTTGAAATGACATGAGTCAATGATATATGTTTTCCTTTGTCTGAACAACTCATCGGCAAACAATATAAATCTCGTGCTAAATGTAACAGGTTTAACTACTAACAATGACAACTCATTAAAGTTTTTTTTCCATCTTCTGGAAAAAGTAATACACGGGTTAAGACAGTGTTTGTCATCCAACCACAAGCGTTATAATATACACACTACAATGTTCATATCCTACATGACCTTAAAAACATTTACAGCATTTTATGTACAAAAAGAACCGTGAAAAACTTCCTTGCCAGTACTTGTGCGGGATTCGTACCCGTAGAAACGCAAGCCAATATCATGATTTCTCAAAAGAATCAGCCTAAACAAATTGCCCTGTGAGGATGTAAGTTTTGTACAAATTTGCCTTGGTTCAGTAGAATTAAATACAGAAATGCATGTCCAACTGCTCTGTCTTGAATGTGGTTGCCTAGTCGATCAGCAAAGAAAAAATGTTTCGAGTGTTTAGAATTTATATAACATATTAATCTGCCAATGGAAAAAGCCAAGAGAGGAATTTGCATCAAAATTTGTATTAGCGAGAAGAAAACGTCTCGTATCTGTGGAAGCCCCGGAGGGAAGAAATAAAAAAAAATGGGTATGAAAAATGTACGACAGGATCACACAAAAACAAGCATAACATCTATTCCAGAATAGTAATATAAATTGCAATATCATATCATATACTGCAACATGAGCGCGTGACATATATTTGATTGTTTGTTTTAATGACATGATTGATATCTTAGTTAGAAAGAGTGTAAAAATGGTTAAGAGAATAGAGTACATCTACTGGTTGAATATGCAATCAGCTATCTGACTGTAAGTATGATCATGTTCACTTTTTCTGTATGATTATGATTATATTTACTTTGAGCATAGATTAACTACAAAAAAGTATGTCCATTTTGGTTGCATTGTGGACATTCATTACTCATAAAGAAAACAACATAGAGGATACGTGCAACAACAATGATAATATTAATAAACATGGATAGGTGTTTGTAACAATGGAGAATCAGAATGTAAGCAAGTGTAATTAGCTCATACTACATCTCTTATTACGGCAAATCAAAAGAATCCCCAAGTCTAGCTCGGCAAGGAAATTTAGTAGCAACACTATGTGCAAAAGATTGTGAATGAGATAAAAAAAATAAAAAAATTGTTGAACAAATAAACTCACCACGTCAATTTCTAAGACTGCAGCAAATATACTAGACAGCGACTTACGTATCCAACAACAGAAACTTTACAGGATTCAACTTTCAAATGCAACGTACGAAATGCACCGTGAAGTCATCATGTCATGCGACGACTAGATGTGTTATATCCTAAACCTTTATTAATTGGGTTAATTGCTTTTAGGTGGCTAATTGGTGGATTAGGATGGAGGGCTAGGATTGAGTTGGTGGAGATGAGAGGAGAGGTTTTTGTGTTGGTGAGTTTCTCTCTCTCTCCCGCTCAAAGTCTCTCTCTCCTATTCCGTTGCTCTCGGAGGCGAGGTGGAGCTCAGACGTTCTCCGGATCGAGTAGATCGGGACTCGCTTTGTTGTTGCCGGAGTTGAGGAGATCGTGTCCGTGAAGTTCACCGAAGAAGGAGTTGCGTGGAGACGCTCGCCGTTGGATCTTCAAAGGTTTCTTCAAGCCTTAAGGTATGTCAAGCTTGCTTTTGCACTCACCTATTATTAGTGTGGGAGTAGGAGCGGTCGACGGTAGGACGAATGGCTCGTCGGACCTACACAACAGTTTTTCTGCACTATAACGGTCGACCGGTGTTTTGGGTTCGGTCGACCGGTTATAGTGTATTTTGGGCAATATCCCTCGCACCGGTCGAACGATACCTTTGAGTGGTCGACCAGTCGTGCATTTTGAGCGAGAGATGAATGCTTTGGGTACTTTCGGTAGGACGGGACCCCTTTGCCAGTCGACCGAAAGTACTGTCGTAGGTCGGTTAGGGCATTGGCCATCCAAACGGTCGACCGTCTGTTTGACTCGTCAGACCGACGACTTAAGTTAACTTAACGGCGGTCGACCAGAAGTGTTGTTTCGGTCGACCGTGTAGTGTGAATTGTTGGTGAGTTTGACTGGTGGGTTTCGGTCAACCGGAAGTTTTGGGTCGTCCGACCGTTTAATCGTGGTTTGCGAAAATGATTTCTTACTAGTGTTTTTCGGTCGAACGGATCCCCTTTGCCGTTCGACCGATTGACGGGTTTTTCGGTTGGGTTAGTCCTCTAGGTGAGGATTCGGTCGACCGAATGACTGCTTTTCTTCGACCGTGTTTACACAGTCTTGGTGTTTTACTTGTGGTTGTTGATCGGCTAGAAGGCAACGGGTTCACTGACCCTTTTGGGGCAACGGACGGACAAGCCGGCCTTATAGCGATTATTGAGGGCTCTCTGAGCATGTGTGATTATTACCGTGGCTCCGGTGAATGAGGCAAAGCCGTGGCTCCGGCGAGTGATGCAAAACCGTGGCTCTGGTAACATTGAGGCAAACCGTGACTCCGGTGAATGAGGCAAAGCCGTGGCTCTGGCGAGTGATGCAAAACTGTGGCTCCGGTATATGAGGCAAAATCGTGGCTTTCAGTGTTTGAGCTTGTGTCCTTTTATGGTTTTTCGTATTCATTGTTCATTCATGTGTTAGGGTTTGGCATACGGGGTTTCCTTATGGAAACTCAGGCATAGTCATGTTGCTTTTCAGGCCGGAGCGGCGTTAGGAGGGTGGTGACTACGGAGGAGGGGCTTGGGACCAGATCCTGCTTTCCTTCCTTTTGAGGTGGTTGTGAGTACATATGTATATTTCATGTTCATGAGCTTTTGATGTAATCACATTCTTTTGTAAACTTGGTCACATATATATATTATATGTTGGTGCACCTGTGTGTGTATGTCTTTTCGTAATGTCTTCAATTGATTGTATGTTTAAAGTTTTAATTTTTCCGTTGTTCTGAAAACGTTACAATATGAGTTTCCGTGAAGGCTGATCACCAAATCAAATTCCCAAGATTCATATCATGCTCCTGTAGTTGATGAAAATCTGAAAACTCAGATTTCGCCTCTGTGTTCCTTCAAAGATTAAGGATTCAGATCAAGAAATGGAGACACAAGTCGATCTCAACGTCTTGACCTCAAAGAAGGGATGCCATGCACATGAGGCTCAGGACCGAGATATTCCCGAAAAACTGGAGATCTTGTCTGTGTTCCGAAGAATACATCACTGAAAACACAAACTCAGTTGCTGACTTAATATTTCAATTAACATATGTTGAAATTAATTTCAATTAATTGCAACATATGTGGGCTTATATGTGATATAAATATATATTGAATAATGGACTGTCAAATATCTAATAAGACCCGCTATGAAGTGATCAAATTAAGTATTATTTATCGTGTTCAATATGTGTCATGAGGAGTGGGGCCTTTAACGTGTAGAATGTGTATTAATAACTTTATGATTTAGTGATGGTCTAAATTATATAAAGTTTTGGAAATAATACAATTATGATATTGGTCCCTCGGGAACACAATTAAATACGGCAATGTTCTATAAATAAGGAAATACTCAAGTATAGGCAAGTTCTATATTTAGACCCACCAAGGATCCAATATAAAAGATATGTACAAAGAGAGAGGCGCATGTTCGATTAGAAAAAAGTTATATTTTAGTCTCTCTCTATATAACTGTACGGCTCTCTCTCACTTCTCTCTTGAACAGAGTTATATGAGAAGTGCTTTGTAAAAAAGGACTTGCGATCTGGGTGTCTCTCCTTGTGCAGAAGAGAGGATGGCCGCTGCCGCCTCTCTTGCTCTCTCCATCGGAGTTGAAAGGGATTACTTGAAGATCTAAAGGCTTCCAGTGATCATCGATGATTGTGTCTCTCTGGAAGATCATGGCTATGGACCAAGGTAATTTAGAATTAAAGATTAGAGGTTCACTAGGGGATCATGGTAAATATGGGGTTTGTGAATTCAGGTATGATTATACATGAATTAGTTTTAACAATTGGTATCAGAGCCTATTCTAGTTGAGCCATTAATTTTGATTTTGGTTTGCAAATTTAGTTTTCTGTTTATGCACTCAAAACATTAACATTACCTTGCTTTCTATTCGGAAATTTGATTTGCGAGACAAGATTGCCGATTTCTTAACGGTTATTGTTTCATAATAATTAATTATGGTTATTCTATTGCCACTACTACAGAAAATGGAATATACGTCGGATGTATTGGGGTATATACGTCGGATATAAGCACTCCCAGATCCGACGTCTATGTGTGTGTCGTCTATACATAGACGTCGGACGTGATATATCCGACGTCTATACTTAAAGAATAGACGTCGGCTGTATGTAGAGGCCGACTTCTATACTTAAAGAATAGACGTCGGCCGTTCTTTTGGACCGACGTCGATTCTTTAAGTATAGACGTTGGTTAAATAATAGACGATGTATTTTCTTTAAGTATAGACGTCAGCCTCTACATACAACCGACGTCTATTCCTTTCTTTAGAGGAATAAACGTCAGCTAATACAAACATCCGACGTCTATTCCTAAACCTGGACAAAAAAATAGCATCCTGCAAACTTGTATTTATTCATCGTATTTGTGTACATACAACTTGCACCAAATTCGTTCACATATGCTCACACTTTCATCCACGTGTACATATAAGCACAAACACACAAACATACATGCACAAACGCAAATATACAACCATACATGCACAAACACAAACATGCAAGCATACACAATTGACATTCAACACACTTGCAATTAATTCATAAACAATTGGCATTCATTCTAAAATTGAGGCGATTATATTCAAGCATAAATTGTAGGTTTGTAATACAAGTGCACTTGTTAAGTAAATTACAAAAAATACTAGTGACAGGAGAACCTCTTAGTTCATCAACATGTTTCTGATAAAATAGCGAGTCCATCGATCGCGAGTTTCATCGAGCTCCTGTTGCGAGAAGGGATCACTACTTTTTGGGAAGACCTATCAAAAAAATACAAGTGTGTTGAATATTAATAACTAAATATTGAAACTACAACTATACAATTGAATAATGATCTACATTACCTCGGATAGGCATACGTCTTGAGTTGCCAATTCGAGGATTTCCTCCATGTATCTCATCACGTAGTAACCACATTCCGTATTTCCAACCTGCTTCCGGTACTACAAACATAAAAATTCGCTAAATTTATGTTCCTAACTTAATTAAAAAAAAGGAGAGAACGTACTCTCATTCCATGTCATGTTATTCCTGCTTTTGTGGTTGTTCTCCTGCCACCCAAAGCTTTGTAAACCTTAATTGCCCTGAGTAGCACAAGTTAAAAATTCATTCAATAATACTAATAAAAATCCACGAATTATTTTTCCCAAGACTAAAACGAACTTACAAATTTAGAAGTTTCTTTATTGAGTCCCTTAGTTTATTCGACCCCAACGGATCAAACCAATATGCCAAATTAGTCGTGGGGCATACAACGACAAGCATCCAATGAGCCCTGTTATATATATAATTAGAAGCTTATTACAAAATAAAATTCCACTTTGAATTACAAAGGTTACCTCGTGATAAGAGAGAAGATAATATCTTTTGTCTTCTTCTTTAAAGAATGTCCCAAGCTGACCCGATTTATCGTCATTCCCGTATATATATGTAGATGGACTGATAAATCCAAATACTTGATTGTCGAAAAAGAATGGCCTTCTGACGTCATAAAGATGTCTACAAGTATAAAAATTATACTTTATTACAGTTTCGATAAAATTATCCAATACCTTTCATTGTATACAAAAAAACACTTACTTCACTTGCACATCGATAATCATGATACACATTGAATCCATCGCCAAGAACTGCATGATATCCTCTTTGGTGACGTACAAAGCCGGAGGCAACCCTTTATCCCCCTCCAACTCCCAGGTACTTAAGGATTGTGCTTCCCTACCTACCATACATTGATACAACATTTTGCACCTACTTGGAAGCGAATTGGTTGTTTGACCCTTTGCTCCGGGGGCTTGACACCTTACAGATATATATATACAACCGTTAAAATACAATTGTTAACAAATTTGAAGTTTAAAGTCTTTCAAAGTTAAACTATACCTCATGTTTGTCGTTTAACTCTACTAAATAACTAGGTCACCGCACGAACTCATTGATAGCATCGCCGAGAGTAACAATCTCTTCTTCCGAAAATGACACAAAAGCATCAGCATCTAAGCAACTCTCAACTGCAACCTTCACTTCTCCCTCTCCTACCTTTGTGAAGTGGTGTCTGGAGATTTTATAAACTTTCCCGTGTCCCACCAATCTTCGATCAGGGTCTTCGATACATAAAGCACATCTAGATCCATCCGCGAACTTTCCAAACGAGGGACTGCCGACGAGGGCCAATTCTCGAGAATGAGACACGAAATCAAATTGTCGATCGGGGTGGAACACTGGCGGCACTGGAGGAGGAGTCTCCGAGGAAGAACCGGTCTTACGACGGGTAGGAGAAGTAGGCAAATCACGATCCAATCTCTCCAAAACAAGTTGCAACGTATTCTTCAAATCTGCGATCTCTTGCTGCCATTTGGTATGACCAGTCGACGAAGTAGACCATTGAGTCTTTCCATAATATTGTCAAAGTCCAACTCTACTCCCTACCCCCCACAAAACCGGGGTGTTCATCGTTTCCCAAGGCCTCGCGTAGAATATCATTCTGACCATCGAAAGCAAATTCTCCTTGAGATTCTCTCAACTTCAGAGAGTCCTAAGTTTAAAACAATATTTACTAACAATTGAAAAATATAAAAGTTAATCATTTTGAATTAATAACATATATATAAGTGATGCAACTTACTATCTTCGAGCTGATCGCTTGCGACTCGTCAGTGATACTCCCCTCTGGAGTTTACTCTCGCTCTCTTCCAATAATCACAACGAGCTACGGGAGAAGGATGAGAAATGTCACTTGCTTGCTCCTCACTCATACCGGAGTCAATTGCCTATTGTTTCTTCAGAGCATTTTTTTCAGCCATCATTTGTGCTTTTAACTTTTGATACTCCGCTCGAGACATACGATTTGTATACTTGTTAGAAGATCTAATCTTTTGGTTTTTGGCACGGATGGTCTAAAATCAAGTTTATTAGATTGTCCCTAAAAACAATAACTAAAACGTTTGTTTTGAAACTCGGTTATTATATTCTAAATTAAACTCAGTTACCTCAAACTCCGGGCTATCTCTGGATTTTCTGAATAGCTCCCATTGATTCGGAGTGATAAAGTTATAGACATCGCATGGATTTCTATCCTGGTAGTCTCCGAATATGTACTTGTTCGTTAAATTTGTTTTGAAATCCCTCCAACGAACTGACATGTATGTCAACCACTTTTTCTTCAACTTGTTAGTGGATTGGAATTCAAAAGATTCCTACAACACGTTAACTTTATATATATCAAAATTTTGACTAAAACTATAGAAATCTATAATGGAATCATTACCTGCATGTTATTCTATATTCTGTCCTTCAACTTCTCATCTACATCGGCCCAACTCGAGAAACAAATGTCAACTTTGACCCTCGCTAAGCTACCCAGAAAACTTTTCCAATTATCAGACAACATGCCTATCGGGTCAAGACGGTCATCAAACTGGATTGGAACTCTATCATCTCTATTTCTTCTCCCCACGAATTCTTTCATGAGACAAGGGCCTCGTGAATTGTATGTCTTTGAGCCTTCAGACTCTGAGGGAGTGAGTTTCTTTTTCGAAGCCATGATACTATAAAAGATAAACTCAAGGCATTAAATAAGGTCAAGACATAAAATGTCTATTACAATGTGTTACAACAGAAAATTTGCACCTTCATTGTTTTTTTCCTTAATGGATTTTCAATCCATATACCTTCACCGTGGTCATCTGTAAACATACAAGTCTCAACATTTATTTCTTCATCTACTGAGTTCAACTCAGATGCTTGCTTAGAGAAAGGTGGTGTTTCTTCATACTCGATCAGACTATCATCAGATACAATTTTTTTCTTCCCTTCCAGAATTACTACCCATTTCTTATCACATGGATCAGCCACATAGAAGACTTGTTTCGCTTGGGAAGCAAGAATAAAAGGTTCTCCTTTATACCATTTTTAAAAAAAATCAATTAAAGTGAACCCATAGTCATCCACTCGAACTCCACTTTTATTATCAGCCCATTTGCATCTAAATACAGGTACTTTGAATTTAACAAAGTCTAGCTCCCATATGTCTTCAATTACACCATAATAGGACATGTTGACGTATACATGATTCTTGTCTTTAAAACTAGACACATGCAAAGACTCTGCTATTAAGGTGACGCCACTGTTCTGAACAACACTTTTCGCATCTTCACAAACTGTGTAGAAAGAATATCCATTGATATCATAACCACTATAACTTATAACAACAGAATACGGATCATATGCCAACCATTGTATTGTCTCAGAAACATCACACTTGTAAGCTAGATTTTTGAACCAAGAGATGAAATTCTTATTGTAACTATTAATTACTTGTTGATCACTCCACAAAGGATTTCTTTCATTTAGAAACTTCATTAGAATTGCACAACACATAAAAATCTATTTTTTTCCACAGAGGTGAATCTGCATGGTGACGTAGCAACTGATCATTTGGTTTCTCACGATCAGCATGTCATGTCATGTTCTTGGAATCCTCCTTACCTGCAAACAAACATTTAAGCCTTGGTATTATCGGAAGATACCACAAAATCTTAGCAGGAGGTCCTTTGATTTTCATCTCATCAGCCTCTTCATTGTGGTTTGGTCTACTACGTTTCATTTTGTATCTTGAAACATTACACCTGGGACTAGGAGTGCACATGGGTCAGGTTGAACCCGAAAACCAACCCGAACCCAACTATTCGGTTCGGGTTGGGTTGGGTTTGGAAGGGATTCGGGTTGGGTCAGGTTCAAAAATTCTGAAAACCGAATTTTCGGGTCGGGGTCGGGTTGAGGTGTCGGGTTGACTCAACCCGAACCCGATTTTTTTTTTAATATATTCCCCTAGATGTATCGTGACCGTCCCTTTTGGCTTGAGTCGATCTTGACCTCTCATTTAACTCTAACCCTAAAAATCTTCTCCTCAGGACCTCAGCAATCACGAAATCTAACCCCAAAGAAAACACACCCATCTTCTCCTCAGCAATCAGCCTCCACTCTCCACCCTCCTCAGGACCTCAACAATCAGCCTCCTCCCGCAGCAATCAGCCTTCTACTCGCCGCCTTCCTCGACATCCTCGCCCTCAGCAGCCAGCACGCAGCACACCTACTCTCCTCTCCTCGCGGCTCACCTCCTTTCCTCGACGGCTTCCTCGACATCCTCGCCCTCAGCAGCCAGCCTACTCTCCTCTCCTCTCCTCGCCTCCTGTCCTCTCCGGCTCCCCCTCACCGATCTCCTCGCCTCCTGTCATCACCCACTGATTTCCTCACCTCTTGTCCTCGCCGGCTACTCCTCACCGATCTCCTCACCTCCTCTCCGATCAACGTCAACACGACTTTCTTGTCAAATTCCGTCCACGTATGTTAGTAAGCTTGATTATATGTATATTAGTAACTTAGATTTCGTGATTTTAGTAAACTTGATTTATCCACTTGATTTTAGTAAACTTGATTTTAGTACCAATCTAGAAGTATATGTGTTGTCGACTCCAAATCACTAATTGAAAAATGATGCTAGTGTTATAATAATGAGTTTGAAGGGAATAAGACGATAAGTGGTGTGAAAGTTGTAATAGGTAATAGGTATCATCACTAATTCACCACCCACAATATTGCAAATCACTTACAGATTGGTAGATGTTTGAGTGCTTAATTATGTAAGCTTAATCAAACTAATTATTGTTTGGTATAGAAGTGCTTTAATATTTTGTGGTATTTTTCTAAGTACACATTGCAATCATCCAATGGGTACTCGATCCCAAAGAAGAAACTGAATTGTCCAACTAAATAACTCATCATTTTTTTATAATTTAGTAACTTGGGTTGGTCTTGTTTCATCGTTAAAGAAAAATATATCATGGACTAGAACTACTAATTAGCTTTCTAAAAATTCAACCTTAAAAGAAGTGCATGAAGTGGCCACCGGTGGAAGTTGCTGTGTGGCGTACTGGTCAAAATCATGGATAACAATGTCTTCTTGGGTTGGGGAATAAGACATTATTTCAGAATTCACTTCTAAAAAAACTTCTTTACATGCATTTCCTTATTTTTTGGCTTTCTTTACAAGGTAGTTGGCTTAGATTTTCATTAGAAGCGTGTTTTTTTGCAAGTTTAACGGATGTGTTTTGAAGTATCAAAAGGCCTTTGAACGGATGGAAGAACAAGTTCCATTATTTGTTAGTGATGTTGGTGCAGAAATTCCAACTGAAACCGATTGGGTGAAAACTCGTATTTTGGTGAGAATTTTGAGGCGTTTTTATGAGTCAACGAAGCGTCTGTCAGGCACTTTGTATGTTACATCAAACCTTTACTTCAAGGAAGTGTGTTTGGTTGATAATATGTTGAAGGAATGGTCCAAGAATAGCGATGTACATCTGTCTTCTATGGCTTTAAAAATGAAATTGAAGTTTGACAAATATTGGGGGAGAAGTTTTAAAGTGAATGAGATGTTAATTGCAGTTGTTTTAGATCCTCGTTACAAAATTAAGTTCGTGAGGATTTGTTATGGCAAATTATACTGTACTGAAGAGGAGATTGACACAGAAACTGAAACAGTGTTGAAGAAATTGCAAACTCTTTTTGAGGAATATAAGTTGTCTGAAATTGCCTCTCGTGGTGGGAATGAGACTACACATGACATACAGGTTGCTATAGAGTCAAATCTTGGTATTGATGAAGACATTGATGATGACCACTTTAGGTTTGATTTCCAAAAGAAACTAAAAGAGGACGACCGAAATGCAAAATCAGAATTGGACAAGTACTTGGAAGAAAGTTGTGAATATGATAATTCAAGTTTTGTGTTACTGGATTGGTGGAAGGTTACGGCAAACAAGTACCCTACTCTTGCAGCTATAGCGAGAGATGTGTTTGTCATTCCAGTTTCAACAGTTACTTCAAATCAACTTTTAGTACAGGTGGACGTATTCTTAGTGATTATCGCAGTTCACTTACTCCAAAGCTTGTTGAGTGTTTGATTTTACACAAGATTGGGTGTGAGGAAACCTTGAAGTTGAATTGCCTACAAGTTTGGAAGAGCTTCAAGAACTTGAGACTCTAGGTACGAATCAGTTACATTTGCAATCACTTTAATATTTATGAATCTCATCTTATGTGTGTTTTGTATTGTATGTTTCAGCTATTTCAGAGGATAAAGACATTGTGGAGAGGCTTGCTCAAGTGTTTTAGTTTATATTGTGAAATTTGAATGCTTGATGTTTATGTATTTTACGTTTATGAATCTCATCTTATGATGTGTATTGTACTTGACGTTTGACTATGATGTATTTTAAATTCAGTTGGCTTTACTTTTGTTTGGTTCAAAGGTGTTGTAATTATTATTTTTATTAAAGTTAGGTCTTCTTATGTGAAAATTGGTTGCTTTTATTTCTGAAATTTGTATACCCAATGTTGATGTAGATTTTTTAGGTGAAATTGGTTATGGCTTATTGATTCGGGTCCAACCCGAGCCAACCCAACCCAACCCGAAAATTTCGGGTTGGGTTGGGTTGAACCCGATTCGGTTCGGGTTCGGGTTGGGTTTTTCGAAAACCCGAAAATTTCGGGTGGGTCGGGTTATGACCCAAACCCGACCCAACCCGACCCATGTGCACCCCTACCTGGGTCAGGAATGTAAGTTTTCAAACTCACCCTTATACAATATACAATCGTTCGGGCATGCGTGTATCTTCCTATATTCCATTCCCATAGGACACAACACTTTCTTAGCATCATAAGTTCTATCTGGCAACTCATTATTATCTGGAAGCATCTCTTTCAATAACTTCAACATTGATGTGAAACTCACGTCGGACAAACCATTTCCAGCTTTTAAATTGTACAACTTCAACACCGCTGACAATCTAGTGAATTTGGTATAATTCTTATACAACGACTTCTCATTGTCACTCAACAAATTACCAAGTAAATCAGGGTTGGACGAAAACTTTTCAGCCATATCCTAAACCATTTCCTCTATGTGATCTTCCACACTAACGTCTTCTCCATCATTCTTGGAACGACTAAATGATTCATTTTCACCGTGTCATATCCACCGTCTGTAATTTGGGTCGAAACCTTTCTCAAACAAATGATCTTTCATTTTTCGAAAAGTCAACACTGACATATTATGACACTTATTGCACAGACAATACACCATGTCGTTGTTTTCCATTTTCTTGGAATGTTTTTTGGCAACCTCTAAGAACATATTCACTCCGTTCTCATACTCGTCACTCAATATGTTTGAAACAATCCACTCTCAATCCATTTCAATCTAAACATTAACAAAAATGATAGTTGTTATTGGAGAAAATAAATAAAATTTCAATTTAAAAGAATGTATTCGTAGATGAGAAGAGTCGAAGACATTAAGATGAGAAAAGAATGACTCAGAGGAGAGGAGATGAAGTCCTTAATCTAGCGTGGTAATAAGGAATGTTAGAAACCTAACAAAGCAATCAAGGCCAAAACAATCCTAAAGTCCACTATAGGTCCTTAGTAATAGACGACGCCTAACTTCGAGGTCCCACCGAGGGCCACTAGTCTGTAGGAAATCAAGAACCCGGAGGTCCCTAATATCTCAGGGAGACTAGATGGGCAACGACGTTCAGGCCGAAACAGTCTTAAACATCGAGGACCACTAATCTGTAGGAAATCAAGAACCCGGAGGTTCCTGAAATCTCAGGGAGACTAGATGGGCAACGACATTCAGGCCATAACGGTCTTAAACGGTTTCCTCTCCTTAATGCGTCAGAAAATCCTAGGGGCCAACGCCTAATTGATTTTATTAAGGCTCTTTTATTAAGTGATTTTTGGGCAAAGGAAAGGGTGATGAAATCCCCCACCTCATCTCCTATAGGTGAATGCCCCCTAAGTGTTTTTCATACCTTAATCTAACAAACAACACACCAAACAAACACTCACCTCACTCTTGTTCCAATGCAATTCCTACTAACTAATGTGTGCTTTCTAATGAATGATGAGTGAAAGATATTACGTACCTTACGCCAGCAATCTACGACAGAAATTGTAAATAAATAATAATTGCGATGAATGCAAATACTATATGATGAATGACTTAGCAAATATTGTCTAATCTTTTGTTTTGGGTTATTAAAGGCCAAGTTGCTTAAGAGGGTTGATGAGTTAAACATTAAAACTTTTTTCTAAATAAAAGAATATCTTAAGCATAAATAAACATTTAACTAAATAAACGTTTAAAATTTTGAATTGAATGTTTATTAGTGTCGCATTTGAATCCAAGTTACAAGTAATTGTTTCAAAATTACTTTAGATAATTCACATAAAAAATGTAAATGCATGTGAGAAACAAAAAACTCAGGATTTCACAAACTTGAATCCAAGTTTGAAGGAATTGATTCAAAATTACTATAGACACTTTACTTATAGCATAATATTGTTGTGTAAGATAGTTAACAACATATTATTAAATATGATAATATTAAATATGTTGGTATCTGGAATTCTGAGCCATAGAAAAACATAATATTATTAAATAGATGTAAGTGCATGTTCTAAGGTAAATTAATGAACTTAAGATTCAGAATTAATATAGACAAGTGACATACTAATCAATACATGAACTTCATCTTCTGACTACATATCATTTATACACAAGAGTATGTGAGCGTTTTACAAATACTTCACCTATGTTTTACCAAGCTTGTCGCGCCTAAAAAACTTTTCCCATCTTGATTGTTCTTTGTTTGATCCTTTAAACGAAAGAAGAAAATTTCTCTAATCTCCATAGCAAATAATGCAATTTATGGTTCTTCAAACCTTAATAGAACTTCCAACACACTTAAACCATATTAACTCTCACTTCTTAATTTCTTTCGCATATGAAATGAACTTTGACATTTTAAGATTGTAGACTCTTCAATTAAAGTGTATGTTCCTAATAATAGCAAGGTAGTTGTGATGATAACTTAACGTATATTTCAACGTCCATTTGAATCCATTTCAACAACAACATTTGAATCCATTTAAAATTTCTACCATAAATTTATATCATGCATTTATTATCCCAAACAAAATACGACGCATACCAAATCAAATAGAAAACCAAAATTTTAAGTTTAACTCCAAATCACAAATATATTCAAGATTAAAACCAAAAAAATCGAAATGTTGCATTCACCAACAATAAACGAGATGAGAAGTTTACTAACATCGAAAAGAATCGTTACTACAAGAAAAAACCGAAAATAAACCAACAAAATGAACTTAACACTTACATTGGTTAGGATGTGGAGGAAGACGGAGGAAGAAGGAGAAGAGGGTCGGAGAAGGGGTAGAGAGGTTGGGACGTCGCTGCGGTGCCAGAGACAGTGCCGATCGGTCGGAGATCGGTCGCGGAGGAGAGTTCGGTCGCGGGACGGCTAGGGTTTGGTTGGATTTTCGTTTGAAATGAATGACAGAAACGCGTTTGTTCGATTTCTTTAAGACCTATAGACGTCGGATGTTATAGATGTCCGACGTCTATACCCTGACGTCTATATGCAGGGAGTATAGACGTCAGACATCTATAACATCCGACGTCTATAGGTCGACGTCTATACCCTATAGACGTCGGATGCACATGGTATTCTAACAACCGACGTCTATGGGTCGACGTCTATACCCTATAGACGTCGGATAAACGCGGTATTCTAATAGCCGACGTCTATAGTATCATATAAACGTCGGTCATAGTAACGACCGACGTCTATTATGTCCTCTCCGTACTAGACGTCGGTTGTCATAACGGCTGACGTCTATTAGGCGACGAGTAAAGCCTATTCTGCACTGGTGTGCCTTAATGGACGGTTATCACTTATGCATTTTTGGTTTAAAATAAATAAATAAAATGGAAATAGTCCGAGAGGACTGCGGGCTGCAAATGCGACCCACAGTTCTCTCGGATGATATTAGGAAGTTTCTGATATTTCTTTCTCGGCTAATATTAAATCAATATAAAGGCTTCAGATTAAGATATATTTTGGAAAATGATTGATAAAGGTATCATCTTGCCAAAGTAAGCTCTCATACCGACGTTGATCATTTGCCAATTTATACACAGTAGATATATATATGATGTTTGGTTATTGGACTGGCCCAAAGGAAAGACAATAATCACGTATTATATGTGTACAGTTGTGGTAATAAATGGGTAATAGTCATTAAGTTTTGGATGTAATTAGTTAATCGGCCCAAAGGAAGATTGACTTATTGACATCAAATGGACTGTTATATTCAATTGCTACACATTTATCTTAGAATAATGACTGACTCCAAAGAGCTCTTATTGTTCTAGGATACATAGTTGATGGAATATGCCTTATTTTGATTTATTTATTATTATTAATTTACTATAATTTAATCTTTTGATTCGTTCTTTGTACACAATTTTCAGCAAAAATTACTGATCTTACAGCCGGCATCAATAACATTCCGATGCTGACGGGTTCTAATTACAAGGATTGGAAAGATAATCTAGAGATTGTCCTTGGGTGCCTTGATCTAGACATAGCGTTGCAGGAGGACAAACCACCTGTGCTTAGCGCAGATAGTTCTATAATGGAACAAAATGCACATGCACGGTGGATAAGGTCAAATCGCTTATGTCTCCGAGTCATGCAAAAAACCATTCCTGAAAGTTTTAGGGGACCGGTTTCTGATTCCACTCTTGCTAAAGACTATCTTAAGGAACTTGAGCAGAGGTTTGTTAGAAATGAAAAGGCTGAAATAGGTATTCTATTAAACAAACTCTGCACAATGAAGTACAATGGTAAGAGCAATGTCAGGGAGCACATTCTTGAAATGATGCATACCGCTTCAAAATTGAAGGGACATAAGCTAGATATATCGGATGATATGCTTGTCTACTTGGCCCTTAACTCTCTTCCTGCCTCATTTGGACAATTCAAGGTGAGTTACAACTGTCAAAAGGATTCATGGACAGTTAATGAACTCATTTCGCACTGTGTTCAGGAGGAAGAGAGGTTGAAGTCGGAGAAGAGCGAAAGCGCAAACATTGCTTCTACCTTTAAAGGAAAAGGGAAACAGAAACGTAAGGCCAATTCAGATGCTGCAACTACAAGTTCGCAGAAGAAGCCCAATAAGGACAAGAAACCGGTTACCGGATCGGAGCCGCATAAAGAAAAGGACTGTTTCTTTTGTGGATCTGAAGGGCATGTGAAAAAGAATTGTACCAACTATCACGCATGGCATGCCAAGAAAGGTATTAATTTTTCATTTGTATGTGAAGAGGTTAATACAGTTTCAGTTTAAATAGACACATGGTGGATAGATTCAGGTGCAACTACTCACATCTCTGTGTCTATGCAGGGTTGCCGAAGTTATCGGAAGCCAAGTGATGGTGAAAGATACATCTATGTGGGCGATGGAAACAAGGCAAAAGTTGAAGCTATAGGGCATTTTAGATTACTTCTGAAAACTGGCTTGTATCTGGATTTATTTGATACTTTTGTTGTACCGTCTTTTAGGCGGAATTTAATTTCTATTTCTGCATTGGGCAAATTAGGTTTTACTTGTTCATTTGGAAATAGAAAGTTTGGTTTGTATCGAAACTCCAATTTGGTTGCTTCTGGTTTTCTATCTATTTTGGATAATCTTTATGCTTTAGATAATGTTGCTTCCTATAATTAGACCTTGGTAAATGAAACTCGAAACGTAAGACAAAAATTAACACATCAGAATTCAGCTGCACTTTGGCATAAGCGTTTAGGCCATATTTCTCAACAGAGAATTTACGTCTTATTCAAAGTGATATTCTACGACCCTTAGACATGTCGGATCTCAGTCCATGCATTGAGTGTGCGAAGGGCAAACAAACAAGCATGCGCAAATATACAACCAATCGTATGACGAACGTCGTTGAGCTAATACATACAGACATATGTGGGCCATTCCCTACAGTTACAAGGAATGACCATGTATATTTTATCAGTTTCATTGACAATTATTCTAGATATGGTTATATATTTTTAATTAAGAAAAAGGCTCAAGCTTTGGACATGTTCAAATCCTTCAAGGCTGAAGTTGAATTACAACTCAACAAAAGGATTAAAGGCGTCAGATCGGATCGTGGTGGTGAATACTATGGTCGATATGACGGCTCAGGAGAACAACGTCCACGGCATTTTGCCAAATTTCTAGAGGACAATGGGATTGTGCCACAATATACAATGCCGGGTTCACCCTCAATGAATGGTGTGGCTGAAAGGCGCAATCGAATATTGATGGAGATGGTGCAGAGTATGATTTCTCATACCTCGCTTCCATTGAACCTCTGGGGAGAAGCACTTAAAATGACAGCATATATTCTGAATCGGATACCAAGTAAGGCAGCGAATAAAACTCCATATGAGTTGTGGACTGGGTGGAAGCCTAGTCTCAAACACTTTAGAATCTGGGGTTGTCCGGCTAAAGCTCGGCCTTATAGGCCACAAGAGAAAAAACTGGACGAAAGGACGGTTAGCTGCTATTTTGTCGGATATGCGGAAAGGTCCCGGGGTATAACTTTTATGATCCCACTCAAGGTTTTAAAAACCGGACCGGACCGGACGGTTCGACCTGGTCCAACCAGGAACCGATGGTTCAGCGGCCGGTTCAACTAAAAAACCGAGCCTCTAGTCGAACCGTTCTGAACCGGATTGAACCCGGTCCGACCGGGTTGGACCGTTTGGTTGGACCGGTTGGTCGGACCGGACATAAAAAATATTTCAAATTTTCCTAATTTTTGAAATCAGAAAATATGATGATTTTTTTCTATTCTTACAAACAAAAATCCACCACCCACAAACCATTCTCTCCCTCACCAAATCCCTTCGTAAGTATGATGTCATGGATAATATTGAAGATTGATTTTGATTTTAGATTCTTAATCGAAATAATGTTTTGTCTAATTCGTATTCAAGCAAATTTGTTCCGTTAAGTAAAGATAGTAAATTTACTGAGTTAAGCAAATTGTGTTTGATATCATGAATTATATTTAACTTTTGTGTGTATATATTAAATAATTTTACAAAAATCGGTTCAAACCGGTCCGACCACCGGTCCGACCGTTAATATTTATTCGGTCCGATCCAACTTCGGGTCTCAAAAATCCTGATGTCATGCTGACGTCATCAACGGTCCGACCGTGATTGGACCGTGGTTCGACCACATTGAACCAAAACCGAAGCTTTATCGGTTCGAAGACCGGTTCAGTTCTGAAAACCTTGATCCCACTAATAGAACGATATTCGAGACAAATACAGTTAAGTTCTTTGAGGATGTTATGGTTCAAGGGGAAACACAAATCAAATTGTCTTTGAAGAGAAACAAGATTCTCCTTTACAAGGGGCACCAACTACAATACCAATTGTAATAAGAATATCTAGAGACTCGTTGGTTCAGGAGCGTACAGTAAACGAACCAGTTGCAAATGAACCTCCAGAAACAGAAGAGAATCTTGTACAAGACAATGTTGATGTTGAAGAGGAACCTATACCACTTCAAGAACTTCAAGAAACAGTGCCTTTAAGGCGGTCCACCAGAGAGAAAAGAAGTGCATATATCTAAGGATTATGTTGTGTTCGTTCAAGAACATGAATTTGATATTGGCATGATGGAGGATGACCCTCTCAGTCTCCGTCACGCTTTGGAAAGTGTGAATTCTCAAAAATGGACCGAAGCCATGAATGAGGAAATAAAGTCAATGTATGACAACAAAGTTTGGGATATCATCGCATTACCTAAAGGTGTGAAGCTCGTTGGTTGCAAATGGATATTTAAGACCAAGAGGGATTCAGAAGGTAATGTAGAAAGATACAAAGCACGACTTGTTGCCAAGGGATTTACACAAAAAGAAGGCATTGACTTTACGGAAACTTTCTCACCTATGTCAATGAAAGATTCCTTCAGAATTATCATGGCTTTAGTGGCACATTTTGATCTTGAGTTACACCAAATGGATGTTAAGACTGCGTTTCTCAATGGCGACATTGATGAATCCATTTATATGGTGCAACCACCTAACTTTGACTCTGATGACTCAAAGCATATGGTTTGCAAATTAAAGAAATCCATCTATGGACTCAAGCAAGCGTCTTGAAAGTGGTATTTCAAATTTCATCAAGTAATTGTCTCATTTGGATTTGAGCCTAACTTGGTGGATGAATGCATATATCACAAGTTTAGTGGGAGTAAGTTTGTGTTTCTGGTTTTATATGTTGATGACATATTGTTTGCCAGTAACGATATATACATGATGCGTGAAACTAAGAGATTTTTATTCAAGCATTTTGATATGAAAGATCTTGGCGAAGCATCATATGTGTTAGGCCTTAAAATATATAGAGATCGAAAAAAGGGTATTTTGGGCCTTTCACAACAAGCATATATCAGTAAAATTTTAAAGCGATATGGCATGGAACATTGTAAACCATGTAACACCCCTGTTGCAAAAGGAGATAAATTTAGTCTGAATCAGTGCCCAAAGACAGAACTTGAGAAAACAGAAATGCACCAGATTCCATATGCTTCGGTAGCAGGAAGTCTGATGTATGCTCAGGTGTGTACGCGTCCAGATATTACGTACATCACAGGAATGTTAGGCCGGTATCTCAGTAATCCTGATATGGATCACTGGAGAGCAGCCAAGAGGGTACTAAGGTACTTGCAAAGAACGAAGGATCATATGCTGACATATCGGAGATCAGATAAGCTTGAGGTCATTGGATATAATGATTCCGATTTTGCGGGCTCTGTGGATAGCATGAATTCAACATCCGAATATATTTTTATGTTAGCTGGAGGAGCTATTTCTTGGAGGAGTGCAAAGCAGACCATGATTGCTTCTTCCACCATGGCAGCTGAATTCATTGCGTGTTTCGAGGCATCGAACCTTGGAATATGGCTGAGGAATTTTGTTGCTGGGCTGCGTATTGTGGACATTATTGTGACAATAATTCAGCAGTATTGTATTCCAACAACAACAGGAGCTCGTCGAAATCTAAACACATTGACATTAAGTTCCTTGCTGTGAAAAGGAAAGAGTTCAGAGTGGACTTATAAGTATTGAGCATATTGGTACGACTTCCATGCTAGCAGGTCCGCTGACTAAGAGATTGGTACCCAAACATTTTCACGAGCATGTCACTCATATGGGTATCTATGCTACAGAGGATTATCAGATTTAGTGGGAGTCTGTATTTTATGTATCATGTTTTATATTTTATACGATACACTTTTACAGATATCATGCAGTTAACTTATATATGATATTCTGTTATTTGTATGTATCATGCAGTTATTCAGACTTCATTTATTCAGCTTTCAGTTATTCAGTTTATTATGCACTCTGAGATATTGGTTGACCTCAAAAAAATCAAATTTAGTTAAAGTGACCAAATAGGAGATAGGCATGTGGATCACATTACATGTAATTTCCAAACTACACGTCCCTTTCATGATTCATGTCATTCAGTTATGGTTACACGGTGATTTATGTTGGTTAAGTTTCGATTTATGAGACGAATACTGCTTAGTCCTTGTAAATATAATTGATGGACGGGATTGGTTAATGACACAAAAGGCTATGACAACACAGTTTGAGTACTCACTTCAGTTTTATCAATGTATATATTATTCGGATACACATAAAGCCCAAGTGGGAGATTGTTGGAATTAATTTCAATTAATTGCAACATATGTGGGCTTATATGTGATATAAATATATATTGAATAATGGATTGTCAAATATCTAATAAGACCCGCTATGAAATGATCAAATTAAGTATTATTTATCGGGTTCAATATGTGTCACGAGGAGTGGGGCCTTTAACGTGTAGAATGCGTATTAATAACTTTATGATTTAGTGATGGTCTAAATTATATAAAGTTCTGGAAATAATACATTTATGTTATTGGTCCCTGTGGAACACAATTAAATAGGGCAACGTTCTGTAAATAAGGAAATACCCAAGTATAGGCAAGTTCTATATTTAGACCCACCAAGGATCCAATATAAAAGATATGTATAAAGAGAGAGGCACCTGATTAGAAAAACAGTTACATTCTAGTCTCTCTCAGTATATAACTGTACGGCTCTCTCTCACTTCTCTCTCGAACAGAGTGACATGAGAAATGTTTTGTAAAAAAGGACTTGCCATCTGGGTGTCTCTCCTTGCGCAGAATAGAGGGTTGCCGCTGCCGACTCTGTAGCATCCTCAAACAACGGAAGAATTTAAAATTTTAATAACACACACAACAGATGATATTACTCAAATAAGGGAAACATGTGCACTAACATATATCATATATATATACACACATCAGAGTATTTCAAAAGTTGTGATTAAATCAAAAGACTATACAACGAATACAGTAATCACCCGACCTCAACTGAGAGAAAGCTGGATCCGGTAGCGGTGCTCCTCTCCTTGGTCACCACCCCCTATCGCCGATCACGGCCTGAAAAGTAAACATGCAACAATGCCTGAGTTTCCAGAAGGAAACCCCGTATGCCAAACTCTACAATGCATGAAATGAAAGCACCATAGCATGCAATTCTACTAACAAGAAAAACATCTCCAACAGGCTGGGCTCCAGGGCTTTCTCACCCAACCACAGCACACACCACAGTCACGGGGCTCCACGGCTTTTTCACCCAACCACCGCAACACACACTCGTCGCCAAGCTGGGCTCCAGGCCTTTTTCAGTCAATCGCAGCTACCACGACATGACCAAGGGCTCCAGGCCTTTTTCAGCCAACCCAAACGTCCAAGGGCTCCAGGCCTTTTTCAACCCTTAACACGCAGTCCCTGCTCAGGCTCCAGGCATTTTTCAGCCAACCATAACGCACTACGGAGCTCCAGGGCTTTTTCACCCAACCCCGCACAGACTAGCTGGGCTCCAGGGCTCTTTCACCCAACCACAGCTCTCACACAGTTATGGGGCTCCATGGCTCTTCCACCCAACCACCGCAACACCACATTTTCTAAGCTGGGCTCCAGGGCTTTTTCACCCAACCCAAGCTCTCACACAGTTACGGGGCTCCAGGGCTTTTTCACCCAACCACTGCAACACTCGTGCACCCTAGCACACTTGCCATAAGAACATTGACACCACAATTCGCCCCACACGGACGACCACAACAACCGCACCTCCACAGTGCAAAACTGGACACAAACGGTCGACCGAACCAAAAGTCATGGTCGACCGAATCACGCAAACACAGGGCAATCGCCTCGACCGGTACTCCATCGGTCGACCGATTCCCACCAACAGTACTCGTTCGGTCGAACCAAAGTCAAGGGGCAGTCGATCGTTTAGATGGTCAACTCCCAGGTTCAACGAAACAACGACCAATCGGTCGAACGACAAAGGGGCCCCGTTCGACCGAAAGTCACCAGGAACAATTCCCTCAACTCCACAAGGAATCCGGTCGAACCCCCGAGCACTCTCGGTCGACCGAATTCCACCAGGGAATTCCCCCAACTCTCCACATCAAGTCCGGTCGACCAAAACCACCTTCGGTCGAACCGACAACTATTCCAACTTAAGTCACGGTCAGACGAAGTCAATGAGCGGTCGACCGTTTGGATGGTCAACGCCCCCAACCGACCTATGACAATGCACACGGTCGAACGGCAAAGGGGCCCCGTTCGACCGAAACCAACCAGGCTTTCCTCCTATGCACAATCGGTCGACCTCCCCAAGGGCATCGTTCGACTGATGTGAGGTAGAACCCGAATTCTCATTAAGAACGGTCGACCGTTTGCACCAACCGGTCGACTGATCAGACAGTGAAATCTGCTGCATGTTTACTTGCGACGTGCCGGAAGGCCTACCGTCGACTTTCAAAATACCCACACTACTAAAGTGAGCTACGACTACAAGTTTGACATACCGGAAGGTTTGAAGAAACCTTTGAAGATTCCCGACGGCGCCTCCACGGGCACTGATTGATCATTTTATATTAACCGCAAGTGCACGGCCGCGTTGAAGCGGTGGCAAATACGGGTCGTCCACTGGGAGGTGTGTCGACAATTGGTTTGTTTGAAGGCGAGAGGTAAAAGAAGGAGAGAAAGATTGGTTACACTAAACTATACTACAATGCGAAATGAAATGAAGAAGAAGCGATAAAACTAAACCCCAAAGGGGGTAGAGAAATAATGTGAACATAAAAGTGTGTGTGTGTGTGTGTGTGTGTTCATTAAGCTCCTCACAATATGTAGTGCATGAAATCATAAAACTACATCCAACTTTGCCTCTACATGAATTAAGATAAGACTACATCATTAAAACATACAAGACAATAATTGGAATGAAGCTAAATGAACTCAAGTATAAAGACTAGACCCTACTATGCCTCCACATGAATTAAGATAAGACTACATCATTAAAACATACAAGACATTAGCTAAGGTAAAGGCAACAAGAGCACATACACTACAAATTGTGTTTCCAACATTAACTTCATCCATATCCTAACCTTATCATTCCCCATAAAATAGGTCCACTAATCAAAGCATAAGCTAAGCTTCATTCAAGAGAATTAGCATATCAAAGATAAGAGTGAAAAGCCATTAGATGGTTATGAAAATCATATAAAGCTCAAGGGATAAAGATAACACACACTTAATACACTACATGATTATATCACATATTTCTCCACCCCCCAAATGGGGATGGAACTACTCACACATATTTAAACTAACTACTCTAACAAAATGAAGCATTCTATTGAAATAAAACTACACTAATCAAGCAAGAAATAAAGAAGCATAAAAGGAAAGGAAAGACAAAACAAACATGCACAAATTAAAAGACAAGATTAAAAGAAACTAGAAGAATTATTTTATTAACAATGACTTACATTGAAGATAGCATTCTTCTCCACCTTGAGTTTTTGCTTCAAGGCTCACTCCTTAGTAGAGAGAATGCCACCAAGCAATGGGTAATTACAATGGAAGGTGAAGAGTTCTATTTATAAGCATGTAAAAAGCTAATCCGGGACAATCCCCCGATGTGGGACTAAACCAATACCAAAAATAGCCTAAGAATACACTAATACAAGTTCTCCACAAATCTTAACGGGTCCAGAGTTATATGGACCGCCAATTAGCGGTCCAAGACCGCCAATTGGCGGCCTATAAGCTTTGGATTCATCTGGGATTTGTTATGGGCTTTTCTGGTGGTCTTTGTTGGTCCTGGATGCATCTACTTGGTTTGTTGGAGCTCCGACCCGAATCGAAATGCCAAAATACTCCCCATGATGGTGTGGAGTTTCCTGGTTTGCTCTTAGGTCCTTTGGTCTTACGATCAGGTCCTTCTCCCTTGCATCTTAGTCCCCAGGTCTCAAAATTAAGTCATTTTTCCTGCTTTTGGGTCCTTTCATGGCTCTTCTCTTCAAACCTCTTTATTCCTGAAAACTAAACATAAAACTTGTCACGTAGCATTGCTTAGGTGTAAGATAATGGATATAAGATACAAATATGAGCATGAAATGATGTCAATCAGGCACGCCTCCCAAAATCGCGATCCGTCGACGAACCTCGCGTCCAAACCACGATCAACACCTCCTCGACGATCAAAACTCACTATTCCACCTCCATCACCCTCCACCACCCAACCACGACCACAACACACGAGTGAGCTTGAGAGAGAGAATCAAGGCAAAAGGGACGGCTAGCAAAACCACAAACTCACCTCCAACTACCACCTTCGCCGCTCCTCACTTTGCCGGAGATCACAAAACTCGCCGGAGCTCGAACCTCTTGCCGGAGCTCAAAACTAGGAGAGAGATAGAGAGACGTGAGTGAGAGAGTAAGGTGAGAGAGAGAGAAAATTACCAAATAAATATCTCACCCCAACTCCATCCTCACCATCCATTCCATCTCCAATCCATCTCAACCCCTCATCCACCAACACTCCATCCCAGCCGTCCATCTCATCTCCTCCTAATCTCCACCTAAAACATCAATAAAACCCAATTAGGATTAGGATTAGGATCCCACAACCTCTCTTGCTCTCTCCATTGGACTTGAGAGGGATTACTTGAAGATCTAAAGGCTTCCAGTGATCATCGGTGATTGTCTCTCTGGAAGATCATGGCTATGGACCAAGGTAATTTAGAATTAAAGATTAGAGGTTCACTAGAGGATCATGGTAAATATGGAGTTTATGAATTCAGGTATGATTATACATGAATTAGTTTTAACAATATATAGTAAGTAAGACAACTAACATTGACAACTGAACAATATCCTAAGCCTAACTAATCATTTGTAGCATTTTTCATTCCCACATCTGCATAACGCTGGACCAAACATCTAGTTTCCTGCATGAACTGCAAAATGTAGTATTCAAAACATAGATCATGGTGAAACATTTAATTAGCTTATATTATGCGCAAATTTCATTCACTGTAAGGAATCTGTGTTCTTGAATGTTTTGAGCTGTCAAATGCTTCCGGTATATATTCGATAAACTTCAAAAGCACATGTGAAGATAATGCTATATATAACACTGAATATTGCAGATAAATTTCAATTGTGAAAACTTTGAAAATGACCTGAACATTGCACTTGCATGGGTTTTGGGATACTGCATTGCTAGTCCATCTATATCCAAGTTCGAGAGATTTCTTGCACAACACGCCCCCTGGAAAATGATATAACACTGAAATGAGAAACAAAAGAATCCCCCCACCCCAAGAAACCTTTTTTTGCATGATTCATAATGAACATATGCCATGTAGAACTCTAACGTAGTTTTTTTACCTTACGAATTTGAATTGTGTCCTCAAGAAGCCCTGCATGATCAGAACCCAAAGCAGGCTTCTCCACAGGGGCTACATCTTTCACAAATGGATGTTGTAAAAGTTCTGCTGCTGAAGAGCGTTTTGATGGCTCGCGTTGCAAACAGTTTCTCACAAAATCTTTTCCATCTTCAGAGAGATTGTTAGGAATTGGTGGTAGGTCCTTGCTGTTACTAATCTTGAACATTGCTGCAATCTGGAAGAGGGAAATATTCTTTATAGGCTGGTTAGGAATCTATTTTTCTCTTATAAGTCATATTCTGCAGGCATGTGATTGGAGTACAAAAAGCGTAAAAATAACTACAAAATGCGTAAGAATAACTAAGATCGCCATAAAAAATCAGTGCCTTTTGAATTGCAAGTCAGTATAATTGTTTAGTGTAAAAATGTAGAGTTCATGCTACAATTGGCAGCTAATAAGGAAACGCAGCGCATTTGCCTCTCCAGCAAAAGCAAAGTTAATCGTTTCATATTTCATGTTCAGGAGATATATTCAAAACACACTAGCTGTCTACGTAAAGAAATGTTGAAGGATTGCATCATGTCATATATCCAGTAACAAATTGAGCATATGCATAAAAAACAAATACCTTTTGTTTGAGGACACATAAACTTACAGGAAAAACGAAGCTTGGTTAGAACCCGTAAGAAAATAAGAGGCTTCCCATTGAATGACCATTAGATATGCTTCATATTACAACCGCCTAAAAGCATTTTATAGCGGGAGTTAAGTAAATTTTAAGTTCAAGCTCAACCAGCCAGCCAATAAATGTCAAGTCCATATACTATGTCTCAATGATTTAAGCCTAGTCCATAAGAAGATCCTTTCTGAAGGCTTAAGATGCACTTAACTGGTTCTTTAATTTTTACTCAACAACACAATACTCGGAAAAATAATACCAGGATCTTGAGAGTGTTTTCACATGACAAGCTTACATCATTATTCGACTAGTTACGAAAACAAAGTTGTTACCTATAGAAAATTAGAGATATGAAAGGATTATCATCATAACAGACCCCTTCATATTGGCTCCAAGGTGGTTTGGAAGTTGCCTTTCCAAAACTGTGCATCCAAGACTCCATATGTCAACAGCTAGACTGCAGCCGTTTGTGTTTTTCATGACCTGAAGATAATAAATTTTCAGAATGGGAAACCATACCAGGAATATTGACCTCAGAGTCAAGGTCACAAAGGTAGTGATAAAAGATGAGGAAAAGAAACGCTTTCCTCGGGTGCGCGCCATCCAGTATGGACCGCCCTTGAAAGAGAACGGGCCCGATTGCCCAGTTATCTGAAAATAATAGGTTTCTCTCAAGTTAAGTCCCAAACAATAAATATCCAGACAATAATAAACTATTATATGCAAATCTATTATAAACTATTACAAGACAATAATATCCAGACGATTAGAAACATACATGCAAATCTTCTCAAACCATGGACATACGACTTAATGACAGAAATGCAGACTTTAAATCAATGAAGATATATAAGGCTCAGTAGACTTTGTGGGTGAAGGTAGAGCCAACAAGGCAAGTATGTGGCAACCGTAACATAATTGACATATGCAACAACTGATGCAATAGCAGCCTGACATATTGTGAGATCCTAATATCTAATTAGTGGTTAATTGGTGTTTAGGTGGATGTTTGGGGAGAGATTAGTTTGGACGGCTGAGATTGTTTGGAGAAAGTATAAAAATGTTAATTTTTTTCTCTCTCTCGACTCACTCATTTCTCTCTCTCTCCCGCTCAAATTCTCCCTCTCAACTCTTTTCCTCTCAGCATCGGAGCGCCGGCGATGTGCGGTGATCGGCGAGCACCGGAGTTGGGGTTGGGTTGCCGGAGTTGCGGTGATCGGGCTCGAGGTTGGGTTTCGCCGGAGATTAGCATTTTCGAGGAAACGCTCGCCGTGGTTCTTCAATGACTTCTACAAGCCTTAAAGTTATGTCGAGCTTTACTTTTATGCCCGCTTAGTGTAAAGTCCCTAACCTAGATTAGGGCCTAATGGGAGATTAGGTGGGGTTAATTGGAGTTGACTTGGAAGAGGTATGGTGGTGGTGTTTGATGTGATGGTGGACGCATGGGTTGAGGTGAGGGAGGTATGGGCTTGCATGTTTGGTTGGTGGATAAGGAGGCAAATCCCTTCATCTCTCCCTCTTTTCTCACATTTCCCTCTTTCTCTTCTTCATCCTCTCACATTTCCAACTCTCTTTTCCACTCAACTCCTTTCCTTTCTATCATCTCTCTTCCTTTATTTTTTTGGTGGAGCAAAGGCAGTTGAGGGAGCTCCGGTGGCTGGTGGTGTGCTTGCACGTGGAGGTGCGCCGGATAGAGTTTGGCGCGAGGAAGAGGTGCGAGCTGTGCAGACCGGAGTTGGTGTCGGAGCTCCGGCAAACGTGGGTTATCGCAAAAGAGGTATGCCAAGTTCCTGCATTAAATGCTTAATCACACTTGTGTGAGAGGTTTTACTCGTCGCCGGAGGTCGGAGACCTCGTCGGCGATGAGAGGCAACACGATGTTCTTGGCAAGGTCAGGAAGTTGCAGGTAAAAGGTCGACCGGTGTTGGTTTTTGGTCGACCGGTTGTAGTGTAAATCTCCATCTTTTCCCAGCACCGGTCGAACGATGTCTTGCGACGGTCGACCAGTAGAGCATATCTGATGGTTGGAGAGTTATTGTTGTTTTCCGTTCGAACTGGGTCCCTGAGTCATTCGACCGTTGCCTTACTTACTGGGTTGGACCGAGCGTTGACCACCTAAACGGTTGACCGCTTGTGACATCTGTCTAACCGGTAAATTAAGTTCTCTTTTGGTTCGATCGACTGTTTGGGCCCAGAACCGAATCCTGGTCCTAGTGGAGTGTCAACTCTATCTACGGAAACCCGTGTCCTCGCATAGAGCGTGAACCGGGAGGTGACGGTGGGTACGTTGCTCGTACCTGCCCAGGGACCGCCGTGTGGAAGAGTGTGGATAGTTGGGACGTGTCACCTCTATAGAGGGCAACGTAGTTTATGCTTTGACTCTCTTTAGGGTAGTAGCCTGAGGGATTGCGGATCCCACTAATTTCAGTAGGTACACAATTGTCGTTGGGTGAAGTGACTACCGGCCTGGATGTCTACGGAGACCGTTGCCCTGCTTTTATAGCGACGGAGTTGGTGTTTGCATGGTCGGATTCGTTGATTGTCTGGCTCTCTGTGTGGCGGACAAGTTCGACTGGCTGTGAGAGGTAGTGATTGCACGAGCTCGTGCGGCCTGTGTGTGTGGTGGCGGGAGGGCCCTTGTGCGGCTTGTGTAGCGGCAGAGAGGATCGCGCGTGGCCTGTGTGGCAGTGGTGATGGACTGTCGACGATGATTTCCGGCAGGTAGCTCGATTGGGCACCTATCGAGTGAGATACTGTGCGGTCTGTGTAATGGCTGTGATGGACCGACTTGCGCGACGACTCCGTTGGTGTGGTGGTGGACCACAATTTTTTCTGATCTGATTCTACCTGCGCGGAAGTGCGAACGTCTCCTCACCGATCCCTTTGGCTTGTGTAGTCGCGTGTGGGGGTGTGTTGCGTACTGTCTGTTAGACCGTATGTGCCTACGGTAGGTCTCCACGGAGACCTGATGCTTGTGGACCGGGCGACCTGTGTGGCGCCGACGATGTTGTGGACCGTCTGGCCGCGGTGGCAATTATAGATCGTGTGGCCTGTGTGGCAGCGAGAACGATTGCGGGACGGATGTCCGGTTTACCCTTAAAGGGAGTATTGGTTTATTGCTTTGTATCATGACATGCTATACTAATATGATAGGGAATATATGTGAGTTTGTCATACGGGGTTTCCTTATGGAAACTCAGGCATTGTTGTTATGTTTATTTTCAGGACCGCGGTAGGTTCTGGCGGACGGTGATCGAAGGAGATTGCACTTTGAGACTGGATCCTGTTGTATGCCTATTTTAGGTTGTTGTGATTACATGTATTATGCATTTCGTATTCCAATGTAATCATTGTTTTGACAAACTCTTATGTAATATGTTGCACTAGATATTTTTGGCTATTTCTATGAGTAATGTCCACACTCTTGATGGTCTTTATCTTTGTGTTTCCTTTGATTTTAAAATTTTAAATTTTCCATTGTTTGGGGATGTTACACTTAGGCTAGGGTGAGTGTTTGAGTAGTCGACGGTAGGCTGAAATGCTCGTCGGAGTTGTGCAGCAGAATTCAAATATGAAGGCCCTGGAAGTTTCCGGTCGAACATGGCCCCTTGTCGTTCGACTGAATGCACTGTTGTAGGTCAGTTGGGGGTGTTGACCATCTTAACGGTCGACCACCCTTTTGACCCGTTCGACCGATCGTACATGTAGCTAAGTCGGTTGGAGCCTAGACCTTCTAAATGGTCGACCGATGACTTAAGTTTAACTTAAAGTTCGTTCGACCTTTTGTTGTTTCGGTCGACCGGTATAATTTGTTCCAAATATGATTTTACTGAATTTTTCCGGTCGACCATTGTTTCTTGTTGTTCGACCGTTTGTGCTTTTTGAGCGTGAGGTGGATTTTTACTTGATGTTTTCAGTCGCGGGTCCCCTTTGTCGTTTGACCGGTTTATGAGTTTTTCTGTTGGGTCAGTCCTCTGGGTGGGGATTCAGTCGACCGGAGTTGTGGTTTGTTGGACCGTTTCGGGCCAGTTTTGCATCGGTTGCAATGAGTGTTGTGGTTTTGAGTTTTTATTTGATCTGCCTTGAGGGCAATGGGTCCCCAACCTTTTTGGGGTGACGATACGGACATTTCGACGTGATAGTGATCGTGGTTGTGGCTTACAGAGTGGGTGCCTTGTGTGCACGTGTTTGTGGCCGAGACTCTGACCGGAGGTGCCTTGTGTGCGTGTGTGTTTGTTGGCCGAGACTCTGACCGACCGTGTCTGGGATGCACAAGTGATTTTGGGGTTGGGGTGAAGGACCCCTGAGACCCAGTTTGGTTTGTGTCAGTTGTGGTTGGGACGGTGGTGGCTATGATTTATTGCATTTCATATAATGTCATGTATTTGTTTAATTCTTGCATTTAGGAGTTTGGCATACGGGATTCGCCTATTGGAAACTCAGACATAGTTTATGTTGCATTTCAGGTCGCAAGCGTCGATAGGAGGTGGTGACTGAGGGTGAGCACACCCAGACCAAATCCTGTCTTCTAGAGTTTTGAGGTTGATGATTACACTTGTATATATTGTATTATAAGTAAAGTAATGAAATACCCTCAAAGGCTCTACCCTTAACCCTTACCCTACCATTTTAGGGCCCTAACTGTTTATTTCGAAGTCATCAATTATAAGCCAGAAAAATATCAAAACTTTTGCCACTTCAACCACCACAGTCCACAGTTTCGTAGACAACTTCACTAATCAGTAATCACCAAACTCATGGCTAAAACATATCAACCATAAGACAAATCAGAAACCAAAACACACGAAATCCCATACCTTGCTGAGCACTTCAGAATTAGGAGAAATTTTTTGAGGGTTGAGAAGATTACAAAGGGAATGTTGGAATGAGACTATGAGAGACTGAAGAGTTTAGTTTATTGGAATTGCTTAAACCGGGGTTCTATGGTCAACACGAGAATGTTTCATCCTTTCTTGTCAAACAAATTAATTAATAAATGTTTATCGAAACAGTTTTTTTAATACAATAATTATCTAGTGAGTCCGGAACTTAATCTATCTATTTTAAGCTGCTACAATATCTATCACTCATTTGCAATTATAAGGTAGATTAAGAATACGATGGTTATGCTAATTAAAAGATCTAATAACGGATATTAATGATAGCTTAAACTTAATTAGATCTAACAGTGAGATTGTAATAAGAGTTAAATCAATATGATGAGTCATGAGCTCACTAGAATTTGACCATTTTTTAATAATCATATTCTAGTTTAATTGCGAGAATATTCTGTTTTTTATCATTTTGAGACTTTCATGCCTATTTCTTTTTTTTTCCACTAAATACCTTTTGGCCCAAGTTACAATTTAATTCCGTTTATTTTCTTTTTCACACCGTATTATTGGTATTGGTATTGATACAATTAAACCACCAATAAAAACAACAAAATCTTTAATCTCAAACTGGTTGGGTAGGCTACAAATAAACTCAAAAGAACCACAGTTTCGACACTTGAATAACTTTTTTTCATGCACTCCTATCTAACGCCAAACTCCTGGGAATATTCCAATCTTTTAGGCATCTTTTAACAGTTTCCTCTCAAGTTAATTTTGCTCTGTCTCTCTCCCTTTTTATGTCATCATCATGGCTCAACACTCCCCTTTTAACCGGTGTCTTCATATGTCTTTTTTGTACATGTCCAAATCATCTCGGCGTATGTTGTATAAGCTTCTCTTCTATTGGGTCAACTCCAAGTATCTCGCGAATTTCCTCATTTTTAATCTAATTCATCCACGCATGTCCACACATCCACCGCAACATCCTCATTTCAGCTACTCTCATCTTTTGCATATGTTGTCTTTTTGTGGTCTAACATTCCGCTTCATACAACATTGCAAGTCTTATAGCAGTCATATAAAATTTTCCTTTTAACTTGAGAGGAATCTTCTTGTCGTATAAGATACCTGATGTTTTGCCTTCATTTCATCCACTCTGACATAACCCTATTATTAACATCTTCGTCGATCTCCTCATCCTTTTGAAGTATCGACCCTAGATATCTAAAAATACGTCTCTTGCCCACCACTTGACCATCCAATATGATCAATTTTTCATCAGTGTCGACGATGCTAAAACAACACCTCATACATTAAGTTTTAGACCTACTTTGTTTAAAACCTTTTGTTTCTAAAGTGTCCCTCTATGATGCATTGCATACATTGCATCATATGTCTTTCATTTAGATTACTTTTATATCAATAAATGCTACTAAGGTATGTGTTTAGTCATATTTACAGAATACAGGGACCTGAATGCAAATTACCCACATTCCGAGCATAAACGCGTGCAAAAGATTCATTTCTATCATAAAGACCGAGTTCAAGTTTATCGGGTTCCAAATGGAAATGCATCCAAGCATAGAAGCATTCAAGGAGCTAATCACAAAAAGGTCAAGGGCTTAATTGCAAAATGCCAAGGACCTGATTGCAAAATAAAAGGATCAAGTTATTGTGTGGAGAAAGTCAAAAGAAAAATCAAATATAAATCTCCAACAATGGAAGGAATTAATCCGGAGCTCAAGACAATGGAAAGAATCAATCCAGACGCGCAAAGGAGGATCAAATCATACCATAAACGCGTGACAAAAATCCTGATTAAATCCGACCAACGTGTGAGGCGAATCCGCCGCACAATACACATGATGTGCGGCGATTCCGCCGCCCATTGGTCGATCTGTGTGTCCCAATTTCGTCCAGTCGTGTATGGACACGTGTACTATCCAATTCTATACCTAAGTCCCTTGTAGCAACTATAAATAGACCCGAGAACGATGTAAATAGGGTCCTTGGTGGTTGTTCTCAATTGTGTACCTTAGTTTTATTAATAAAATTCTGTTTCTTATTTCTTACTTTTTAGTTTTCTTTGTAATGTCTCTAGGATCCCTTCTTCTTCCTCCCTCCATGAGTTTCTAACTCTTTCCAAAGGGTGGAGGTGATGGAATTAGGGGTAGAGAAGATGAATGCATGTTATTGTTTTAAGTTCGTGATTAGTATATTTTGATTACTTGAGTTTATGTTAAATCATTTATCTTGTAATGCTTCATAACTAACATGATTTATTTCAAGTTTCTCCATTCTCCAATCTAAACCTAAGTCTAGACCTCCACCCGACGGAATTCTCCATCTTTATTCTTGTTTTTAGTTTTAATTGTTCTTGTTTCTTACTTTAGATAATTAAATCAAAAATACCAAAAACCCAATTTATTTCCTCTTCCCTTCTTCCCCTAATCGAAAATAACAAAAATAACGAAATCTCTCCCTCCTTGTGTTCGACCCGTACTTGCCACGTCTTCATAGACGCCGTGCACTTGCGGTATAAATTTAATTCTTCATCAAGTTTTTGGCGCCGTTGCCGGGGAGGCGACGAAGATTTCGTTAGTTTTTGTGTTTTCGATTTTATCCTGTCTACCTTGTGCGCGATCTAAGTATTTGAATTTGTGTAGCAGGAGACAACAGAGCGCGCGGCGAAATCCGGGAGCGTTCTGAGACACTTGGGCGGCGGAATCGCCGCATCTTCAAGAGGACTTGCGGCGGAATCGCCGCACAAGCTAGGGCTCTGGTCTTCATTTTTCTCTGGGGTCGTCGGCATCTCTGGGTGGTCGCATTGAGCTACTGGAATCTCCGAGAGCGGGCGGCGAACCCGACTGAGCATTGCGGAGGTAACTTTTCTTGCCTTTCTCGTAAAATCTGAATAATTGAAAAGTTTCCTTTCGTAGAATTGCACGTGCTAGGGTTACAATTCCATAATTGGCAATAATTCAACTCTGACCTAAAATTGGCAAAATTAGAAAGACCTTAGTGCATGCATCATATAATGTTTTGCTTGCATTATTCTTGCTAAATTCTTGCAAATTAATACTTGTTGAAGATTGCTGGAGGCAAGGTACGTATCGAGGTTTTTATCGATTGCATTAGAGCATATAATTTAGTTGCATACAACCTTGCAATTGCCCCCATTAAAAGGACCATTGTTTGACTATCTTTGCTAGATTTAAGTTAAACTATCTTAAGGGCAACTCCGTAGGAAAAGATACGGTGGGGATTTCATCACCCTCCCGTAGCCCACAAACCACAATCCTGAAGTGTTGCCTAAGCCTAAAATTTAAAATCAATTAGACATTGGCCCCTAAGGACTCGGACTCAATTAAGGAGGAGATTGGTTTGACTTTCTATGACCTGAAGCTAATTGAATTCAATTTGGTGTCTAGAAAGTGTTTTTGTGTCGACGAAAGTCTTCCAAGCGACGTGGTTGTCTAATTGGCACCGACTCTGTCGGAAGCGCCCCCACTAGCTATACACTAACTGGCCAACTTGGTTTGATTGGTGAGGGAGGTGAATCAATCAAATCAATTCGACTCAACCAGTTAGGAGTCGTCTAGATCTAAGTGACACTAGGTCTAGGATTGTTTGAACCGTGCTTTCTTAGGAAACCTCTGACCGACCCTCTTTTCTATCTTTAGAGTTAAGTTTCCCTTCTCTTCTGAGTCATCTTCTTCTCACCTACTTATACGTTCTAGTCTCCTCCCCTTTACATTCTCTATTAGCATTTTAGGGTCGAGTCGAGAACTTGTGCTTGCTTAGCCTCATAAGGGTAAGAGTACTTGACTCAAGAGTGTTGTGATGGATGGTTACATGAGCAACCATTCATATCATTGTTGGGACCAGGACAATGCTTCCTGGTATTCTAAAACCATGCAACATGGGGTGGCTCAGACCAACACCCCATATGGGTGGGACAATCCTAATTGTATGACTGAGCAATCTTCATATTAGGGTAACATGAGAGAGGAACCGACTGCTAGACCACAATCTAGTTATGTCGGATCATATGCTGGTCAACAAACTGAGAATTTACAACAAGCTTTTGCCTCTTTCATGAGTAGGACAGACAACATGAGTGCACCGGTGGCTCCCGTAGCCGTACCATGCGACTGTTGTGGGTTGAGTGGTCATGTTATCGGGGAATGTCCTTATGTTCCCCCAGAGCCTGAGTATGAGCATACTTTTTCCCAAAACGCTCAAAATGACGATTACGCATCCGCGTACAACCCGAGAGTGATGGATTCGTGGAGAAACAATTCCTATCCAATTTCTTATACTTCATTTTCACCTCAGTATCCTCCTCCCGAATACCCAGAATTCTACCAACTCCCCACGTCAAATCATTATTCTCAGCCCATCAACACCCAATCCCATAATTTCACAAGCTCAAACTTGGACCTCATAGCTGACCACGTACCTAATTCCTTGGAACAAACTTTCCTTACGTACATGGAATCCACTCAACGATCCGTACAAAATATAACATCGCATTTGAGTCAAATGATACAACAATTAGGTGAACGTAAGGAGAGTAACTTTTTGTGTCAACATGAGGATCCACCTTTTGATATCGAACCACCACCACATCCACAAATTCAAAGCACAATCTGTCAAAGCCAAACTCCTAGTCAGTCTGAAAGACTTGGGGTTTCAATTCACGATCACTTAGTGGAGGATTCGATACACATTGACCAATTTCATCATGAGTCGGCCCAGGATTGTGCCTTATCTTCGTGCCCCGTGGCCCTTGAGCCACATGATCTTCATGTTGTGCCTCTTAAGGACTCACTTCCGGTGGAGCAAGAGCTCCCTAGCACCCTCAATTTCAAACAACCTGATGAGAGTTTGCCTCTCACTATCGTTCCTGATCATCTTGGAAATGATGGAACATCAAACGACTACAGTGCTCATGAGGGTATTAGGAGTTCCTTGGAGGATACCTTGGGTATGAGACCCATTTTATGTTTACCCGGTGAGTCAGACTTGCCTAACGAGGCTCCTGACCTCGCTCCGACGCACCAGCCAGTTGGTTGGAGAGTTTGGATTGACGATCATAACTTCAGTACCGCAACGGAAGAAACTCCTCTTCCGTTGCCCCTTAATTCCCAAACTCTCGAGAGGTTCAAGCTCTTTCAGTTTGATCCGTTGAATGAGACGCCTTTGCGTCCAATTCATGAACCTCTCAATTCATCTAGCGTTTTTTGTGAAGGCGGCCCACACATGCATTTTCTGGCCCCACGTGGTGTCATGTTTCCTTTTCAGGTGCACTGACCCACTCTTGAAGTTTCCATTTGATGTCTCTTGACAAATGAAGATGGGAACTTATGTTTGTATATAGTTATATATGTATAACAATAAATAAATAAATAAAAAGTCATCTGTTGTATTTATCCCTTCTTTAGCATCTCACAGGTTTTTGAGGGAATTCGGGTTTTTGTCCATCAACAGAGCCATGAACTTTCCTTTGTACTTCACGTTGGTGAGATCTTTCCTTTTTCATGCATAAATCCATGTAGTATCTTGCTCACATTCATTGAGGACAATGCATGATTTAGGTGTGGGGGGGTGTTTATATATGTACATATCTATCTATTTGATTTTCTGTTCTGCTTTATTTAAAAAAAATATATATATATATATATATATATTCAATATTCTATGACATAGCTCAAGATTGAACTGCCAAAACCCGTGTACAAATTGCATTAAGTTTTTGTTCCTTATTATATAGTTCTGCTTGTAGAAATTATGACATAAATCTAAGTTCCAAAGAGATAACCCATGACCCTTGTAAGACATGTATGCACTTAAATTGGATGAATCAAATCTTTGAAGTGGTTGATAAAAAGCAGAGGTTGAGGAAAATATACCGGGAAGTGTGGACTTCTAATAGCAATTAAGCCTTGAGGAAAATAAAAGTAAAATAAAATAAAGTGAGGAAAACACATTTTGCAAAATGATTACAAAAGCCCAAGCCTTCGAGTCACTGGTCCGTAGGGGTATCTTGAAACCTGATAACTTGAGTCTGCCAGCTCGGGATTATCGACCAAACTCGCTACACGAATGCAAAAAGGGTATAAGTGTCAAAAAGAAAAGCAAATGTGTTGAATCACGGAAAAAGGATAAAAATAAATAAATACTTTAAGATACTCAAGGCCCAAAGCTAAAGGAATGATCCATGCCATGGTTGATCCAAATGATACTTCACCACCAGAGGAGGCGTGCAAAATAATTTATGTGATAACATGTGTAGAGGGGTTAGTGGTGTGAATGTTGGAGGAATAAAGACCAAGTCAAACTTTTTATAAGTTAGAACTGTATAATGAACATGCGAGAACTTTAAGTGAGATGTATAAGGTTAAGGCAGAAATATTAAGAGCTATCAATGGAATGTTGAATTAAGACTTTGTGGGTGTGTCAACTGAAAACCCTAACGAGACAAAACTCGTCCTCTAAGGCAACCTGGAGGTTTAAAGGCTTGTTGCACATGCTAAGTGCAACCGTGATTCCTACGAAAGTGAGTTAGGATTTCCCTGCTTTCATTCTCTTATATTCTGCTTTGCTAGGGACTAGCAAAATCTAGGTGTGGGGGTATTTGATGCATTGCATACATTGCATCATATGTCTTTCATTTAGATTACTTTTATATCAATAAATGCTACTAAGGTATGTGTTTAGTCATATTTACAGAATACAGGGACCTGAATGCAAATTACCCACATTCCGAGCATAAACGCGTGCAAAAGATTCATTTCTATCATAAAGACCGAGTTCAAGTTTATCGGGTTCCAAATGGAAATGCATCCAAGCATAGAAGCATTCAAGGAGCTAATCACAAAAAGGTCAAGGGCTTAATTGCAAAATGCCAAGGACCTGATTGCAAAATAAAAGGATCAAGTTATTGTGTGGAGAAAGTCAAAAGAAAAATCAAATATAAATCTCCAACAATGGAAGGAATTAATCCGGAGCTCAAGACAATGGAAAGAATCAATCCAGACGCGCAAAGGAGGATCAAATCATACCATAAACGCGTGACAAAAATCCTGATTAAATCCGACCAACGTGTGAGGCGAATCCGCCGCACAATACACATGATGTGCGGCGATTCCGCCGCCCATTGGTCGATCTGTGTGTCCCAATTTCGTCCAGTCGTGTATGGACACGTGTACTATCCAATTCTATACCTAAGTCCCTTGTAGCAACTATAAATAGACCCGAGAACGATGTAAATAGGGTCCTTGGTGGTTGTTCTCAATTGTGTACCTTAGTTTTATTAATAAAATTCTGTTTCTTATTTCTTACTTTTTAGTTTTCTTTGTAATGTCTCTAGGATCCCTTCTTCTTCCTCCCTCCATGAGTTTCTAACTCTTTCCAAAGGGTGGAGGTGATGGAATTAGGGGTAGAGAAGATGAATGCATGTTATTGTTTTAAGTTCGTGATTAGTATATTTTGATTACTTGAGTTTATGTTAAATCATTTATCTTGTAATGCTTCATAACTAACATGATTTATTTCAAGTTTCTCCATTCTCCAATCTAAACCTAAGTCTAGACCTCCACCCGACGGAATTCTCCATCTTTATTCTTGTTTTTAGTTTTAATTGTTCTTGTTTCTTACTTTAGATAATTAAATCAAAAATACCAAAAACCCAATTTATTTCCTCTTCCCTTCTTCCCCTAATCGAAAATAACAAAAATAACGAAATCTCTCCCTCCTTGTGTTCGACCCGTACTTGCCACGTCTTCATAGACGCCGTGCACTTGCGGTATAAATTTAATTCTTCATCACTCTACCACTCTAGTTTCCTCTCAACACATATACTACTCCACCAATTAGTACCACATTATCTGTAAAAAGCATACACCATGGGACCTCAAACTGTATATCTTTTGTTACATAATCATCACTAAAGCAAAACGATACAAACTTCAAGTTGATCCTTGATGAAGTCTAATCCTAATCAAGAAGGAACTAGTCTCTATCACATACTCTAACGCTAGTCTCCACTGTTCGCTTTTTGGCCTTAATCTATGTTTTGATGATTTAATTAACCTAATCTTAATTATAATCTTGTAGAGTAGCACACATATTGCATTGCATATATATTGCATTGTGCTAACCTCTACAGGTGGTCAAGACTCAAGGAAGAAAGGAAAATCAAGTCAAGACATGTAATCAAGCTCTTTTGAAGACATGTATTTTGTATTTTCTTTGAGTCTTAGGAACATGTGTAAATTGAGCATACTTGAGCTAAAATCAACTTAAACACACACTAGGTTCCTTATAGAAGTCACACACGGAATTTCACAAAATTTGGACTTCAATAGATCACCCAAACTTAGACCGGAAAACACTAAACCTGAACCCTAACTGTCTGCCCACGTTCGGTCGACCGCAACAGGCCGTTCGGTCGACCGGATGATCAAGTATTCTGTTTTGTGTTTCCCTGTCTAGTTTTGGTCGACCGCACCTTTGCTTACGGTCGACCGTTTGAACTTAATTTTCCGACCGTTATTTTTGTCGTATATACCCAACGGTCGTATTCGTATTAAACCAAAAATACCCCAAATACATTTCATGTATCGGTCGACCGTTTGTCCATCTCTTGACAAACCCCTAAGTGCTTGTTGAAAATCGGTCGACCGCTAGACCTGTTTCGGTCGACCGAAAATCTAATGTTTTGTCAACCCCAAAATGCCTGGACGAAATCGGTCGACCGAACCCTTTTCTTGTGTTCGACCGATGACTTAAGTGTACCTAAGTCGTAGGGTTGGGCGGTCGAACGTTACCTAATCGGTCGACCGAACTTAGTTTTGTAGGATCTACTAGCCCCTAAACTTAGTCTAAAGGGGGGGTGAATAGACTAATTACGGTATTGGTGATAACTATGCCAAATTCAAAATATGAGACAATAAAGAAGAAGAGATGAACAAACAAACCACTACTCCGGATGTATAGAGGTTTGGATCCAACCACCGGATCCTAGTGCTCTCTTACGAATTGCTCTTACTCGAGCAACTTCGCGTTCTCCACTAATCCGATCTCCGTTGCGGGCCGAGATCACGCCTTTACACCACAAGCTTTGCGAACACCCTCGCCTAGCTTGGACCACCTTCTCACAACCCGAGAAGAGATTCACTCCGGAAGCTTGTACAACTCTTGAAGAATAAAACTTCAGCAACTAATCTTGGCACTTGAAAATGATGATGCAATCTAATGAGGATGGTTTCAAGTGAGAAGATTTGTGAGCACAAGGGTTTTTAGCACTTTGGAAGTAGTAATGAGATTTTGAGCTTAGAGAAAGATTGGGAGTCTTGAATGAGTGTTCTAAGCTCTATTTATATGCTCCAAACAAGTTCTAGCCGTTGGGGATTAAGTGATGGAGAGTTGTGTAAGAAAACACAAATCAGAAAAGACAGCACAGGTTTTTGGCGACTAACGGTCGACCTATTCAAGGCAGTGCTTCATTCGGTTGACCGAAAATGATAATGGTCGATCCAACTGGGCTGGAACTTAAGTGATCGGTCGAACGGTTTCGAATACCAGTTCGACCGAAAAGAGACAGTAGCTCTGGGTCTGGAAAAGACTTAAGGTTCGGTCGACCGTTTAAAGAGTTCCGGTCGACCGGTAGACATGTTTGCTTTGAGACCCGATAATAACACATGTAATCGGTCGAACGAGATAAGTGCAACGTTCGACCGAATCTGCCTAGTAGCAAAGAGACGGAGAAGAAACATGATTCGGTCGACCGTACAGGGAGGTCCGGTCGACCGGAATACTAAATCCAAACTTAGGTTAGTTAGAAAAATGTGTATACGACCGTTGGAGTATACGACAAGTATAACGGTCATAATAAATACAAATACGGAAATCAATCGGTCGAACGGAGATGAACTATCGGTCGACCGAAAGTCCTACCCAGAGGACACGTGTCGAAATGAGATAGGCTGAAGGATTTGTATTTGGTAAAATAATTTCTCACTCGACAAGGTCAAACGGTCGAACAGAACATATATTTCGGTCGACCGAAATATAACAGTAAAACAGGATATGAAGAAACGGTCGAACGGATGAAGGAGTTTTGTCGACCGATTTCTAACAGGCAAAATTTATAGGCGGAACGGTCGACCGGAAGAAGTAATTGGGTCGACCGTTTTGAGACAAATTTTGTTGACTGGGAAGGTCTGGTGAAAAACGGTCGAACCAAATGGTTCTACCGGTCGACCGTTTTAGTTCAGTTTTTCTGTTCTTTGGTTCTAATGAGTTTGATTGAGTTCTAATGAAGTCTAGGATATATGGAAGATAATGTGAGACTTCTATAAGTATCCTAAGTGATGTGTAATGCAATGAATCATGAGTTTCAAGTGCCAAGTTACATTTAGAGCCTAAATACATGGAATTGAAACTTAACTACTCTTCGATCTTCATCTTTAGTTTAACTCAAACTTGAATCCTGAAATGTTAGATGACACATATATATGCAAGTAATAATATTTCAATTGATACATGTTTTTATTGAGAAGTTGATTAATCATCAAAACGGATTAACGATTATTAGCCAAAAAGCCAACAATCTCCCCCTTTTTGATGATGACAACTTATCAACCTAAATACATGTTTAGATTTGATTTTTATCATACACAATCAATGACTAAAGCTCCCCCTATTTTATAGCTCCCCCTATCTATAAGCATGTATTTATTTCTCCCCCTTTGGCATAAGCAAAAAGACCCATAAGATAATGTGATAAGCGTTTTAAGCAAATAAGATATGGTACCGGAAGCGAGATTATTTAGCCAAGCCAAAACATAGAAGAGACAACAATAAACCATGCAATTAACTTAGAATTCATAACAAACATCAATAACAACGTCGAAAGGAAATACTACAAAGAGGTTCAAAACAAAATACATCAATAAACCAAAGTTTGAACCAACAACATCATAAACCGAAATACAACGACAAAACGACACACACGCTCCACAAAACACAACATCAAATCACCCAAGCCTCTGATCACGCAGCAGCGATGAAAGGGAGTCAAGAGAGGCTTCAATCCGGCCAAGCTGAGAGGATGTGGACGCCTCAAACGCATCGAAGCGAGCAGAAGTGGAGGCCTCGAAGGAATGAACTTGATCCGAGAGTTGTTGAAAACAATACTGATCAATGGAAGATGAAGAGGACCACTGCCCTTGAGCCCAAGCAGCAGAGTCTCCCTCACCCCACCAAGAGCTGGAGTCGCGAGGGACGGAACGAGGCATCCACCTCGGATCTTCAGATACTTCTTCTGCCTCGTCTCCTTCTTCTTCGGAATTTTGAGCTGAGTCCTCAGAAGATGAATGAGGTGGCGAAGGAAGAGGAATGGATTTCATTTTGAAAAGGGTGGTCTTACAGAAAGGAAATTTATAGACCACAGAGGGAAAAGAAGTGACATCGATATTCCATGTTTCAAGAAGCACAATAATCCACATAGGGTAGGGAAGATACGATCCACTACGATGACACATGTGCGAGATAATGAAACTAGGCCAATCTACCAACCTTTTCTTATAGATGCAATAGATGCACATAAAAGCCAAATTAGATATCTCGTTTCGGTGACCAAGTTTAGGAAAGATGTTGTAAGATATGATTTGGGCAAGAATCCGGGGTAGAGGGTGTAAAAGAGATGCATTGTGTTTGAAACGACCGTTTACCCGAGGAGGAGGAATAGCATATAACTCATCAACCATTGACTCTAGATTGGTGTCGGGGAGAGCACCTTGAGGAAAATCACGATAAATGTTTATTCCCCTTGACGAAAAACCTAGAGACTTAGACAACAATTCAGGTGTGATCCTATATTCAATCCCATTGATTAAGGTAGTCAAGACATGCTTATGAGGGACTTTTCTAAGATTGCAATAGAATTGTTGCACAAGAAATGGATAATAGGGTTTAGATGCAATAATAGTGTGAGAGTAAGTGAGTTTGTTTGCATCTAAAACGGATTGTAAAGACAAGTTATCAAAGTCGGCTACCTCAACCTTGCGACATGGTATGAAGTTAGCAACCGAGAAAAATTCATCCCACGACTTTTTAGCATCATCATCAACCGGAATGAACTGAAGCAAAGGTTGAACCAGAGAAGCCGGAGCACGAGAAGAGGAAGGTTGAGTGTCTTGTTTCTTCTTGGAGTGACTCTCGGAAGCCTTCTCTTGAGAGGGACGTTTCTTGGAGATGGTGAGCTTTGAGCGACCCATTTTGGAAGAAAATGGTGGAGAAGGTGGAAAGTGGTTGAAGGGAGTCGAAAAAATGGAAGAACGAGTGGAGGAGGACGGCTGGAGAGGGTGGCGGTCGACCGGAATGGGAGGGGCGACACTTAGGGTTTGAGGAGTGGAAATGGGTGAAATGAGGGGAAACCTCGCAGAAGCCCTAAATGTACAGAAAATAACACGAACGGTCGACCGCTCTCATTACTCGGTCGACCGGTGCGTTAAATTTTTTTTTGAAAACCTACGACAGCACAACTACTGGTCAAAATCGGTCGGACGAGTATTACGAAACGGTCGACCGCGAGCAAAAATTTAAAACCAGGGAAGCTACTGAAGATTTTCGGTCGGACGGAATGAGTATGTCGGTCGACCGAAACACGAATATTCAAAGAAGGTGGAAACACTGACGAATTTCGGTCGGACGGAAGGAGACTGCCGGTCGACTGAATGATGCGTGAAAGTTGCTAGGTGATTTTCGGTTGAAAAAAAAACACACATACGGTCGAACGCAAAACTTATACGGTCGACCGCAATTCAACAAAGGTTCGACCGAAACTTAAGTTAACTTAAGTCAGGTCGACCAAGTGAGAAACGGTCGAACTAAGTGGAATACGTGGTCGACTGAAACACACCAGGAGATCTCAAAAACGACACAGCATTGGGACCGGTCGACCGAACAAACTACACCGGTCGACCGAAACCGAGAAAATTTGAGAAACTGCTAGATTAAAACAGTAATCCGGTCGAACGAAACTTGCTTTCAGCTCGACCGAAAAACGTCTGAAAAGCCCAAATTTGATAAACACCCAATAAATCCGCAAGCAATTTGAAAGAAATCACAACCAAGAATGAAACTACGACAGAGTCACATGAAATGTTCAAGTTATACGTCATTTAAGTTGCACATGCCTAGATTTAGCCTTATATGAATGAATTGATCAACGTTTAAAGGTTTTGTGAAGATATCCGCAAGTTGATCATTAGTGGGAACAAATATAAGCTCAATGTCTTCCTTTGTTGCACGATCTCTTAGAAAATGATGTCTAACCTCAATGTGTTTAGTTCTAGAATGCAATATGGGATTTTTCGAAAGATTTATTGCACTAGTATTATCACATAAAATAGGAGTAGTTTGAAACTCAAGTTTCAAGTCTTTGAGGGTTTGTCTCATCCACAAGACTTGTGCACATGCACAACCGGCAGCAATGTATTCGGCCTCGGTTGTCGACAATGCAACACTATTTTGTTTCTTACTAAACCAAGAGACAAGCGATTTTCCCAAGAATTGGCAAGTGCCACTAGTACTTTTACGATCTAAAATGCAACCGGCATAGTCGGCGTCACTATAGGCAACAAGATCAAAAGCCCTAGTTTTGGGGTAAAACAAACCAAATTCTTGAGATCCTTTGAGATAGCGGAAAATACGTTTTAAAGCATTGAAATGAGATTCTTTAGGACAAGCTTGAAAACGTGCACACAAACACACGGAAAACATAATATCCGGACGACTAGCGGTAAGATAAAGCAAGAATCCGATCATACCTCGATATTTCTTGATATCCACCTCCTTGCCATTTTCATCTTTGTCTAGCTTAGTGCTAGTGCTCATCGGAGTGTTATGTGGTTTGCTATCTTCAAGACCAAAGCGTTTTAAAAGCTCTCTTGTGTACTTAGCTTGGTGTATGAAGTTCCCATCTTTAGTTTGCTTAATTTGAAGTCCGAGGAAAAAGTTTAGTTCACCAATTAAGCTCATCTCGAACTCCCCCTGCATAGACTTGGAAAATTCTTTGCAAAGACGCGGGTTACTTGCACCAAAAATTATATCATCAACACAGATTTGTACCACTAGTAAATCATGATCATATGTTTTAACAAAAAGAGTGGTATCCACTTTACCCACACAAAAACCTTTGTCGATTAGGAAGTTCTTTAATCGCTCATACCAAGCTCTAGGAGCTTGTTTGAGGCCGTAAAGAGCCTTCTTAAGTTTAAACACATGCTTTGGGTAAGTTTCATTTACAAATCCGGGGGGTTGTGCCACAAAAACTTCTTCATTTATAAAGCCATTTAGGAAAGCACTTTTGACATCCATTTGAAATAATTTTATGTCCATGTAAGATGCATAAGCTAATAACATGCGAATGGCTTCCATTCGAGCGACGGGAGCATAAGTTTCATCAAAGTCTATACCCTCCTCTTGGCGATAGCCTTGAGCGACGAGTCTAGCTTTGTTTCTTATTACATTCCCATCTTCTTCAAGTTTATTTCGAAATATCCATTTAGTTCCAATAACCGATTGGTTAGAAGGTTTTTCAACAAGTTCCCAAACATTATTTCGAACAAATTGATTTAGCTCTTCATGCATAGCCATTAGCCAAAATTCGTCATTACATGCTTCATCAACTTTCTTAGGTTCTAATGAAGAGATAAATGCATAAGAATCACAAACTACATGTGCTTTAGATCGTGTCGTCACACCTTGAGAAACCTCTCCAATCACAAAGTCCTTCGGATGATCCTTTCTATAGGTCCAATCCTTAGGAAGATCCTCCACGTCCTCTTGTGGAAGACTTGGAGACTCTTGATGAGACTCAAGAGGGGCATCTTGTGATGATACATGTCTAATTATATCCATGCAATCATCATCAAGAGAGGAGTTATCCACACAAGCTAACTCGTCAAAGTTAACGTGTAGAGATTCCTCAACACAACTTGTTCGTTTATTATAGATTCTATATGCTTTACTCCTATCGGAATACCCTAAAAAGATAGCCTCATCAGATTTTGCATCAAATTTATCCAAGTTGTCTTTAGTATTGAGGACAAAACATTTTGAACCAAAAGCTTTAAAATATGAAATTTTAGGAGTCCGGTCATGCCAAAGTTCAAACGGAGTTTTCTTCAAAATAGGTCTAATGAGAACACGATTCAACACATAGCAAGAAGTATTAACGGCTTTGCACCAAAAATATTTTGGAAGTTCTTTTTCCACAAGCATTGTTCTTGCCATTTCTTGAAGAGTTCTATTTTTCCTCTCAACTACCCCATTTTGTTGAGGAGTGCGAGGAAACGAAAAATTGTGCTCAATTCCATACTTTTCACAAAACTTTTGAAATGATTCGTTTTCAAATTCGCCTCCATGATCACTACGAATAGTGATTATGTTAGAATCTTTTTCTCTTTGAACACGCTTGCAAAAACTTTTAAATTTTTCAAAAGCGTCATACTTGTTAGCTAAAAATAAAACCCAAGTGAATCTCGAAAAGTCATCAACAATTACAAATGCATATCTTTTCCCTCCTAGACTTACGGTCCTTGAGGGTCCAAAAAGATCTAAGTGTAAAAGCTCAAGAGGTTTTGAAGTTGACACCACATTTAGAGATTTAAAAGAAGATTTAAATTGTTTTCCAAATTGGCATGCATCACAAAGTTTGTCCTTTTTGAAATCAATTTTTGGTAGTCCTCTAACCAATTCAAGTTTGGATAATTTGTGCAATTGTGACATACTAATATGTCCCAAGCGGTTGTGCCATAACCAAGCTTCGTCATGTGAGGCAACTAAACAAGTTTCAACACCTAGGTTTCTAAGATTATCAACATGAACAATGTAGATGTTATTTGATCTATATCCATTAAAGACAATTTTCATGTCATTTTTAGAGATGATATGGCAAGTGTGTTTGTCAAATACAATTAGAAAATTCTTATCGGTCAATTGACTAACACTAAGTAAGCTATGTTTTAACCCATCTACTAATAAAACTTTTTCAATGTTAGGAGTATTAGAATTACCAACATTGCCGATGCCGACAATGTGTCCTTTAGCATTATCTCCAAATGTGACGGTTCCTCCCTTCTTAGGCTTTAAGTTGGATAGAACATGGGAGTCTCCCGTCATATGCCTCGAGCACCCGCTATCGAGAATCCACTTCCCCTTTCTCCTTGCTTTTATCTACAATCAAAGAAACAAGTGAAGACTTTGGTACCCAAATTTGTTTGGGTCCTTGAGGGTTAGCTTTTGGTACCCAAACTTGAGTAGTCTTAGGTACCCAAACATTTGAATAATTTGTTTTCCTAATAAAAGAGTTATTCATTTTAACAAAGTAGGAAGTGGGTTTCTTTTGTTTACCTCCCTTATAGCCTAGAACATGTTTTGTTAAAGATTGAGTTTGAGTTCCAAGAAGCATGTCAAACATTTTTCTACCTAAGGTGAATTTCTCTAAGTCTTTCGTGAGTTGCATATTCTTGGCAATGAGATCTTCATTTAGATGATTATCTTTTGTAGATTTTAGAATTGTGATCTCATCATTTAGAACCTCAATTTCTTTGGTTAGCATATCACATTTGATAGATTGATCTAGATTAACTTTTCTAGCTAATTTGTTTTTATGACAAATCATTTCATAACGTTCGGCAAGTTCTTGAAAAGCATCTAATAGATCATCATAAGGAGGTGTTTCGTTTAGGGATACCTCATCGTCGTCGATTTCCACCACGTGAGGTTGATCACTTGTCTTTGGTGATGGAGGAGGACTCGAGTCGGAATCAACATTGGATGCCATAAAACACATGTGTGCTTCTTCTTCTTGGGAGTATTCGGAGTCGGAGTCCTTTGATGAACTTGAGTCATCCCAAGTGGCTTTGAGAGCCTTTTTCCCATCCTTTTCGCGACGATCCCTTCTCTTGTAATCGTTACGTCTTTTAGGCCTCTCTTCCTTTTCCTTTCGGGGTGGCCTTTCATCTCTATCTTTTCTTGGTCTCTCATCCCTTTCTCTTCTAGGAGGATATCTCCTTTCTTCTCTTCGTTCACGATCCCTTGGCCTAAGCAAAGGGCAATCCTTCTTCATGTGGCCGGTTTTGTTGCACTCATAGCAAGTGAATGTCCGAGAAGTTTCTCCTCTTCCTTTTGCAAATTTTCTCTTGGAGAGAAACTTCTTGAAGTTGTGGGTTAGGAAAGCAACATCTTCATCGGTGTCATCGTCTTCTATTGCGTCCGAATCCGAGGTTGCTTTTAAGGCAATTTGTTTTTCTTTACGCTTATATCCTTCCCGTTCCTTCTCCTTCTCTCTTCTTTCTTCCATTTGGATCTCATATGCCATGAGGCTTCCAATGAGATCCTCCATCTTCAACTTTGAGAGATCTTTGGCTTTTTCAATAGCCGTAGTCTTTTTCTCCCAATCCAAAGTCAAAGACCTAAGAAACTTTCGTACCCTATCACTTTCAATCACATCCTTACCAAGGTTCTTCAAAGAGTTAGTAATAAGAGTAAAGCGAGTATGCATCTCGCTAATGGATTCATTCGGTTTCATAGCAAACATTTCATATTTTTGCATAAATGAATCTATTCTAGTTTCCTTAACGGATGATCGACCTTCAAAGTGACTTTATAACATATGTCATGCTTCAAATGCGGAATCACATGCATTAATTCTACTATATTGTTCTTCGGTCAAGCCACACATAATTATGTTCATGAGTGATTGACATCATTTCATGCTTATATTTGTACCTTATATCCATTATCTTACACCTAAGCAATGCTACGTGACGAGTTTTATGTTTAGTTTTCAGAAATAAAGAGGTTTGAAGAGAAGAGCCATGAAAGGACCCAAAAGCAGGAAAAAGGACCTAATTGTGAGACCTGGGGACTAAGATGCAAGGGGGAAGGACCTGATCGTAAGACAGAAGGACCTAAGAGCAAAACAGAATACTCCACACCATCATGGGGAGTATTTTACCAATTCTATTCGGGTCGGAGCTCCAACAAGTCGAGTAACCGCATCAAAGACCAACAATACCAGAAAGCAAAGCCCACAACAAATTCCAACACGATCCGACAATTTTGGACCGCCAATTGGCGGTCTTGGACCGCTAATTGGCGGTCTTGGACCGCTAATTGGCGGTCCATATTGCTCAGGATCCGTCGAAATTTCTCCTGGACTTGTATTAATGTTCGTTTAGGCTATTTTTGGTATTGGTTTAGTCCCACATCGGGGAATTGTCCCCGATTAGCTTTTTCCATGCTTATAAATAGAACTCTTCACCTCCTATTGTAATCACTCCATATTTTAAGTGGCTATTCTTCCTACTAGAAGTGAGGCCTTGAAGCACACACTAAAGTAGGAGGATGCTACTTTTAATGTGAGTCATTTTAATACAAGTTTTCTTTATTATGTTGTTTGTTTTATGTTTCTTGTTTTGCTTTGCTTAATCTCATTTCATTAGTTTTATTAGCTTAGTTAATATGCTTTCTTTGTTTAGTTTAATAATTAGTGTAATGTTTAGTGAGTAGTTCCATCCCCTTTGGGGGGTGGAGTAGATGTACATACATGCAAATGAGAATGGGATGAATGCTTTAATTTCAATGTGTTGATTAAACATGAATGTATGCTTGCTTGTTTAGGATAGAATTTATAACTTGATGAGTTTTGCCAAAATGATTAGACACCTCTCATGCTTCTTTAGGTTCTGAAATAAACAACTTGCATATGTAAATGTTAATCAACCAAGTTGGTGAATATATTGATAGGTTTTGCCATAACATTTAGACACTTCCTATGCTTGATAAACACCACCTTCATGTGCTTAAAGAATGTATTCTACACCCACCTCTTTGCTTGTGTGCACTCACTCCACCCCTTAGGGGTTTTCCATTCCTGAAATTCCAGCATTCTTGTTTTGTTCTTAGTTTAGTTTTATTTCATCGTTTGTTTGTTTCGTTCGCATTTCATACTTCTTAGTGTAGCGTAGTCTAGATTAGCATAAACAACTTTCTTCCCCCTATTTTTGCCACTTGATTTCGTACAAGCAAGAGGCTACTCACCTCCCTGAGGACGACCCGTACTTGCCACCACTTCATCGCGGCCGTGCACTTGCGGTTTAAATTAACGTTCAACAAGTTTTTGGCGCCGTTGCCGGGGAGGTGCCAGTCCAGACTCTTGTTTGGACGATTCGAGTGGATTTAATTTTTGTCTTGTAGTTTTCTTTGTCGCAGGTGACTCACATTGAGAAGGGGAAGCATCTGGTCAAGTTTGGAGGTGATCTGAGAGAAGAAGACCGCCAATCAGCGGTCTTCAACCGCCAACTGGCGGTCTGGTAGCTTCATTTCGCCTCTAAATTTTTGTGGAGTATTTCTTTATCTGTTATAGTGATCTGGGACTCGATTTAGCATGTCTTGACCTATAGTTTGTTCCCAGATCAAGAATCAAACCTCCTTTAAGCAACTTGGACCCTAAAACTCAAAGCAAAAGATTAGGCATTATTCTTGTTTAAGTCATGCATCATGTATGTGACTTAGGCATTTAGATTGTCTTTTATCTTAGCTTTATTTTCTGTTGCTGAGAGCTGGCGTGAGGTACGCACCTTCTACTCTCATTCATGCATTTCATATGAACATGCATTAGTTAGTAGGAAGTGCATTGCAACAAGTGTGAGTTGAGCGTTGTTTGGAGAGTTGATTGCTAGATTTAGGACTCCAAAACGCTATTAAGGAGGGGCTGTCCCGTAAAAGATAAGGTGGGGGATTTCATCACCCTTTCCTTCGCCCCAAAAACCACACTAATCAAGAGCCTAATTTTAAAATCAAGTAGACATTGGCCTTAAGGAATTCGGACGCATTAGGAGAGTGATCCGGTCCCGACCGTCATGACCTGATCGGCGTTGCCCACTTTGTCGATAGTAGGAGAGACGAGATCCCCGAATCTTGGCTCACTTGCTGGGCTTTGTGGTCCTCGTTGTAGGGAGGTGAGGCGTGTTGAGGCCGTGTGACCTCGCAGTTAGGCGTCGTTTAGCTGTAAGGACCTATAGCGACCTTAGGATTGCTTGAGCCTTGTTTGCTTGTGTGCTTCTACCTGTACCCATCCGCCGTAGCTTAAGGACTTCTTCCCTTCTCTCCTGAGTCATTCTTTCTCTCCTGTGTTCCCTCGTCTTCTCTTCTACGTACATTCTTCATTTGAAAAAAAAAGAAAAAAAAAGTTTTGTTTTGTGTGTGTGCACCTTTGTGCATGCTTTCGTGGACACGAGACGAGAGTGGTCGTTTGACGAGGAGCGTTGTCAATCCGGCTTCGGTCATCGATTTCTCGACACCTCCCTCCTCTCGTGTCGCACGTAGTCCGGGTTCAATGGCTGCTAATTTCCGTGAGGAGGAGCAGTTGCTGGACCCACCTGTTCGACCAGTGCTCCCAGTTGTCGTTCCCATACCTCTACGTGATCGATGCTACCCGAGCCGTACAGCTCTACCCTCATGCATCGTATTACCAGAGGCTAATGGGAACCATTTTGAGGTTAAGCCTCAATTCATTTCCATGCTCCCTCATTTCACTGGGAAAGGTGACCCCTATATCTTTCTCAGGGAATTTGAGGAGGTCTGTGCTATGTTCAAGCTGCAACAACTTAGCACAGACTCCATCCATCTTAGGCTCGTTCCTTTTGCACTAAAGGATGATGCCAAGAAGTGGTTGTACAGCAACCAGGCGAATTCCTTTAGGACTTGGGATGAGTTTCAATCTGCATTCCTCAAGAAGTACTTTCCTAATCATCGGACTCAAAAATTGAGGAACGAAATCAATTCGTTCTATCAACATGAGACCGAACCATTTCATGCATATCTTGAGAGGTTCAAAGAGCTACTATCCTCGTGCCCTCACCATGGCATTGAGTTGTGGCGTCTTTGTCAGATTGTGTATGAGGGTCTTCACATCCCGTCCAGAACGCTCCTTGAGTCCATGTGTCAAGGAGAGTTCTTGGGAAAGGATGAAAGAGAGGCATGGGCCTTCCTAGAAGACCTCGCTGAGAAAACCATGCAGTGGGAGAGTGTGAGGGAACCACCTGCATCATCTAGTATAGGAGAGAGGATCGCGAATGCAAACTCGACTAGATCGGGTACCGCATTTGCTATCGATACCACTACGGCCACCGAGGCACGCATGGCGGCCTTAATGCGCCGTATGGACTCGATTGAGCTCCAAAACCAACAAAGTGAACCTCACATGTCTACATCTGGTCCAGTTCCCTGTCATTCATGTGGTAGGATAGGTCATGTAGAAAGCGAGTGTGAGTCCATTCCTCCTGAGATGGAGCGTGTCAACGCCGTCTATGATAGAGCCAGGAATGACCCATACTCATCATCTTATAATCCTGGATGGAGGAACCACCCCAATTTTTCATGGAACCAAACTAATGCCCCGGGTGGTCCTCCAAACTCCTCGAGACCACCTTACCAATCACACCAACCTCCCATGCATGCACATTCCTATCAGCCACCCCAAGCGCAAACCACCAATCAATCGGGTTTCCCAAATTCAAATAATATGGAAACCCGATTCAATTCACTTGAGACCTTGACTCGTGGACTTGAAAACTCAATGAAAAATTTTATGTCAACCACGAGTCAAGTTCTCACTTCAAATCAGCAGACCATCAAATCTCTAGAGCTTCAGATGGGCCAATTGGCTCAGTCTGTACATGAAAGAGAGAGATGGTCTTTTCCTAGCCAGCCTGAGGCTAGCCCCCGCATGTACCAACAACAACAAATGCAAAATGAGAATGTGGTACCTCGGGGGAGGCAAGTGAACCATGTGGAGGAACTTGTTCACCATGTCAATTCCATTGTGACCTTAAGGAATGAAAAACAGGTTGACAATCACATTTCCTTGCCACACCCACCACCATCTATGCAGCCCCTCAGTGGGAATGGTGGTGAAGAAGAAGCTGAGGGTGAGGGTAATACACCAATGCTTTCTTCTCAGGCACAACAGAAAACCTACCTGCCAAAAGCTCCTTATCCAAGTAGGTTAAACAAAAAGCAGAGTGACAACATGGACAAGATATTAGAGGTATTCAAGCAAGTGAAGGTTAACATCCCCTTGTTGGATGTCATCCAACAAATACCTCAATATGCCAAAGTGTTGAAGGATCTCTGCACAACCAAGAGGAAGACCAATGTTCCTAAGAAAGCATTCTTGGCTGCAAATATCAGCTCACTTTTGTCCAATCCTACCTACACAAAATACAAGGACCCGGGGTGTCCTACTATTCATTGTACGATAGGGGACACTAGATTGAGCAATGTTTTGCTTGATTTAGGATCAGCGGTCAACCTCCTCCCATTCTCTGTTTATCAACAGTTGAACTTGGGAGAATTGAAACCAACTAAGATCACCCTCCAATTAGCGGATAGATCCATTCGTATTCCCATGGGGATTATCGAGGACGTGCTTATCAAAGTTGGAGATTTTATATTTCCAGTCGATTTTGTTGTCCTCGATACCAATCCTGTTGCGAACACCCACTCTCAAATACCTTTGATTTTGGGTAGACCATTTCTGGCAACCTCCAATGCCTTGATTAATTGTAGAAATGGTCTCATGAAGCTCTCATTCGGTAACATGAGTGCCGAGTTTCATGTGTTCAACTCTGGTAGGCAACAGGAACCCATGGATGAACCTTTAAATCTCAATCTCATCCGCCAATTGGAGAAAGCACCACAAAACCAACGAACACCTCTAACACCAATGCAAGCCGTTGAGAATGTTTGTAGGCTCAGCGAAGACTCATTGCCTGTCTTTGCAATGCAACAGAGTGAGCTGGCCTCAAACATGAATGTCCAAAGGGAGTGTTCGTTGCATGATTCAGTTGAGAGTACTAGTGAGAGTGAGACACCTCACCATATGCCTATACCAGAAGGTGTCTCTACCTCATGTCCCATGGCCATTGAGCCATTGGAGCTTCATATTGACTCCAACAAGGACCCACCTATGACCGAGCTTATGCTTGATGATCTAAATGATGGTGGGAGGTCCTTGTTGGATGACTTGGGGAGAAGCCCCATTCTTAGTGATGCAAGTCTGTTGCATCCATCGAATGAGCCTGAGGAACTCATTCCGATGCACCCGCCTATTGGTTGGAGGGTTTTCTTCGATGAGCAATTAAACCCTAGTGAGGCAACACAACTTCAGTCTTTGTTGCCCACACCCAACCAATATCATGAGGGGTTCGAGCCTTTCAGCTTTGACCTTTCACCCCTCATGACACCTCAGAGTACCAGTGGAGTTTGCCCATCTCGGCAAGTCTCTGGTCCTCCTGACTTGATGTTCTCATTTGATGTTCCTTGACCAAATGATTATGAGAATATCTTGGTTGATGTATATATCTTTAAAGAAAAAAGAAAAAAAACAACAAAAAAAAAACAACAAAAAAAAAACAAAAAGAAGAAGAAGAAGAAGTGTGTAATAAAAGACTCCTTCAGTGAGCATCGATTGTTGTGGGCCCCAACCCTTGTGTACTTGGGCCCAATCTCTTCACGTATTTATCTCCCTTCTTCAGCTTCTCACAGGTTTTGAGGGAATTTGGGTTTGTGTCCATCAACATGACCCTGAACTTCCTTGTGTACTTCACGTTGGTGAGATCTCTTCTGTTTCATGCATACATCCATGTAGTATTTTGCTCACATTCATTGAGGACAATGCATGAAGTAGGTGTGGGGGGGTGTTTTACGTGTGTACATAGTCGAGTTTTTTTTCTTTCGATTTTGTTTTCTTTTGTTTGCATTTAGGGTCATGTTAGTGTGCTGCATTTAATATCGATATATTTGCTTGCCATGATCCTTGGGTGACTTGTCTTCTTTTGCTTGCCTAGTGCTTCAAAATTTTCACATTTCTTTCAAAATCTTCATGTGTTTTCGAAAGAAAATGTTTTGTGGGTTTTGCGTGTGTTTAGCATGTGCAAAACCGTTGAGAGGCAAAGTAAAAAGAAAGCTCCCAAAATTGTCTTGAACTTGATGCATTAGGATATCTAGTACGTGGCTTTAGGATTTATCGAGTCGTTAGGATGTACCCCAGTTTTCCTTTGGGGGTGAGTAATCATAGGGTTTCAGTGCTCAAACATTCAAAGAAGTCCACCCTGAACCTAGTGAGTCAATAATTCGTCTTTGTTAATTTAGGAAGTTTGTTGTAGTCAAGGACCCTCTTAATCTTGTTGTGAGACATTAGTGTAGGGGTTTTGGTTCATGTGTAGATAAGAAATAAGTGAGTAGATGTTCTCTCTTCTCGCACGGCTCCTATCACTCGGGAAAGTAGGTCTGAGGGGACTTTGTGCCTGGTGCTTTCGAGTCATCTGACTTGGGATGCGCCGACCGAACTCCCGTTACACGGGTGGTAGGGATTGCCCTATGTGGAGATTTGGGGAAAGGTGTACGTGATAGTGTAAGTCCTCATGGGCAATGATGCACGAAACCTGACCCTGGGAGAATGAAGCTCCAACTAATAAAAGAAAAAAAAGAGAAAAAAAATGTGTGAAAAGAAAAAAAAAAGAAAAAAAAATGGTAATGCAAATAAGAACCTTAATGGACCTTACACTTTGTATCACTTGAGGATCTTGAGGTTGTCCATGTCTTTCACTTAATTCCTTATTTAACTAACACGAATGGTTCATTAAGTTAGGTGTGTGGACTGATTACCTATATAGAGTCGGCCCGTAGGATTACCGCATTCCATGATCGACAAAATAAGTCCAACGAGTCGTGTAGCTAGATTGATTAATGCATCTTGTTCGGATTTTGTGGGTATATCTGCTGAAAACCCTCAGGAGACAACACTCCTCCTCCTTGGCGACAAGGAGGTTTAACGGCTTGTTGCACGTGCTAAGTGCAACCGTGATTCCTACGAAAGTGAGTTAGGATTTCTTGTTTTTCGTATGCTTTTTCCTTTCTTTGTTTTGCTCGAGACTAGCAAAAACTTAGGTGTGGGGGTATTTGATTGACATCATTTCATGCTTATATTTGTACCTTATATCCATTATCTTACACCTAAGCAATGCTACGTGACGAGTTTTATGTTTAGTTTTCAGAAATAAAGAGGTTTGAAGAGAAGAGCCATGAAAGGACCCAAAAGCAGGAAAAAGGACCTAATTGTGAGACCTGGGGACTAAGATGCAAGGGGGAAGGACCTGATCGTAAGACAGAAGGACCTAAGAGCAAAACAGAATACTCCACACCATCATGGGGAGTATTTTACCAATTCTATTCGGGTCGGAGCTCCAACAAGTCGAGTAACCGCATCAAAGACCAACAATACCAGAAAGCAAAGCCCACAACAAATTCCAACACGATCCGACAATTTTGGACCGCCAATTGGCGGTCTTGGACCACTAATTGGCGGTCCATATTGCTCAGGATCCGTCGAAATTTCTCCTGGACTTGTATTAATGTTCGTTTAGGCTATTTTTGGTATTGGTTTAGTCCCACATCGGGGGATTGTCCCCGATTAGCTTTTTCCATGCTTATAAATAGAACTCTTCACCTCCTATTGTAATCACTCCATATTTTAAGTGGCTATTCTTCCTACTAGAAGTGAGGCCTTGAAGCACACACTAAAGTAGGAGGATGCTACTTTTAATGTGAGTCATTTTAATACAAGTTTTCTTTATTATGTTGTTTGTTTTATGTTTCTTGTTTTGCTTTGCTTAATCTCATTTCATTAGTTTTATTAGCTTAGTTAATATGCTTTCTTTGTTTAGTTTAATAATTAGTGTAATGTTTAGTGAGTAGTTCCATCCCCTTTGGGGGGTGGAGTAGATGTACATACATGCAAATGAGAATGGGATGAATGCTTTAATTTCAATGTGTTGATTAAACATGAATGTATGCTTGCTTGTTTAGGATAGAATTTATAACTTGATGAGTTTTGCCAAAATGATTAGACACCTCTCATGCTTCTTTAGGTTCTGAAATAAACAACTTGCATATGTAAATGTTAATCAACCAAGTTGGTGAATATATTGATAGGTTTTGCCATAACATTTAGACACTTCCTATGCTTGATAAACACCACCTTCATGTGCTTAAAGAATGTATTCTACACCCACCTCTTTGCTTGTGTGCACTCACTCCACCCCTTAGGGGTTTTCCATTCCTGAAATTCCAGCATTCTTGTTTTGTTCTTAGTTTAGTTTTATTTCATCGTTTGTTTGTTTCGTTCGCATTTCATACTTCTTAGTGTAGCGTAGTCTAGATTAGCATAAACAACTTTCTTCCCCCTATTTTTGCCACTTGATTTCGTACAAGCAAGAGGCTACTCACCTCCCTGAGGACGACCCGTACTTGCCACCGCTTCATCGCGGCCGTGCACTTGCGGTTTAAATTAAAACGTTCAACAATGAGTTTAGCATTCATTTGAATCATGGCTAATTCATCATCATCCATACGTTCTAATGGTTTGTCTTGTTTATAAGGTATTTGGAAGAACACCCATAATTTAACATCATAAGATTGTATGAATGTGGTCATACGTTTCTTCCAATAGGCATTGTTTGTTCCATCAAACAAAGGAGGTCTTCCGGTGTGAAATCCCTCTCTTTGTTGGGCCATTGCTACAAACGTGAATTTGTGTAAATACAATTAACAAGGCTCTGATACCAAATGTAGGATCTACTAGCCCCTAAACTTAGTCTAAAGGGGGGTGAATAGACTAATTATGGTATTGGTGATAACTATGCCAAATTCAAAATATGAGACAATAAAGAAGAAGAGATGAACAAACAAACCACTACTCCGGATGTATAGAGGTTTGGATCCAACCACCGGATCCTAGTCCTCTCTTACGAATTGCTCTTACTCGAGCAACTTCGCGTTCTCCACTAATCCGATCTCCGTTGCGGGCCGAGATCACGCCTTTACACCACAAGCTTTGCGAACACCCTCGCCTAGCTTGGACCACCTTCTCACAACCCGAGAAGAGCTTCACTCCGGAAGCTTGTACAACTCTTGAAGAATAAAACTTCAGCAACTAATCTTGGCACTTGAAAATGATGATGCAATCTAATGAGGATGGTTTCAAGTGAGAAGATTTGTGAGCACAAGGGTTTTTAGCACTTTGGAAGTAGTAATGAGATTTTGAGCTTAGAGAAAGATTGAGAGTCTTGAATGAGTGTTCTAAGCTCTATTTATATGCTCCAAACAAGTTCTAGCCGTTGGGGATTAAGTGATGGAGAGTTGTGTAAGAAAACACAAATCAGAAAAGACAGCACAGGTTTTTGGCGACTAACGGTCGACCGGATCGAGTTACACGGTCGACCTATTCAAGGCAGTGCTTCATTCGGTCGACCGAAAATGATAACGGTCGATCCAACTGGGCTGGAACTTAAGTGCTCGGTCGAATGGTTTCGAATACCAGTTCGACCGAAAAGAGACAGTAGCTCTGGGTCTGGAAAAGACTTAAGGTTCGGTCGACCGTTTAAAGAGTTCCGGTCGACCGGTAGACATGTTTGCTTTGAGACCCGATAATAACACATGTAATCGGTCGAACGAGGTAAGTGCAACGTTCGACCGAATCTGCCCAGTAGCAAAGAGACGGAGAAGAAACATGATTCGGTCGACCGTACAGGGAGGTCCGGTCGACCGGAATACTAAATCCAAACTTAGGTTAGTTAGAAAAATGTGTATACGACCGTTGGAGTATACGACAAGTATAACGGTCATAATAAATACAAATACGGAAATCAATCGGTCGAACGGAGATGAACTATCGGTCGACCGAAAGTCCTACCCAGAGGACACGTGTCGAAATGAGATAGGCTGAAGGATTTGTATTTGGTAAAATAATTTCTCACTCGACAAGGTCAAACGGTCGAACAGAACATATATTTCGGTCGACCGAAATATAACAGTAAAACAGGATATGAAGAAACGGTCGAACGGATGAAGGAATTTTGTCGACCGATTTCTAACAGGCAAAATTTATAGGCGGAACGGTCGACCGGAAGAAGTAATTGGGTCGACCGTTTTGAGACAAATTTTGTTGACTGGGAAGGTCTGGTGAAAAACGGTCAAACCAAATGGTTCTACCGGTCGACCGTTTTAGTTCAGTTTTTCTGTTCTTTGGTTCTAATGAGTTTGGTTGAGTTCTAATGAAGTCTAGGATATATGGAAGATAATGTGAGACTTCTATAAGTATCCTAAGTGATGTGTAATGCAATGAATCATGAGTTTCAAGTGCCAAGTTACATTTAGAGCCTAAATACATGGAATTGAAACTTAGCTACTCTTCGATCTTCATCTTTAGTTTAAGTCAAACTTGAATCCTGAAATGTTAGATGACACATATATATGCAAGTAATAATATTTCAATTGATACATGTTTTTATTGAGAAGTTGATTAATCATCAAAACAGATTAACGATTATGAGCCAAAAAGCCAACAAGTTCAAAACTGCCAAACGGTCGACCGTTCATCCCAATCCGGTCGACCGTATTCATCCAGAATTGGGTCCTGCAGTTTCTGTTTTGTGTAATCACACATCAACTCATACCCAATCAATCCCAACGGCTCTATTCTCTCTAATGCCTATATAAGGAGTTGTAAAACACATTTTAACACAACTCTCCCACTACAAACTTGTCCAAAACATTAGAGAGAATCCCAAACACTCAAAGCTTCAAACCTTCCACACTTTAGTCATAATTCCAATCCTACTCAAGTGTGCTCAAGAATTAGAGAGTGTTGCTCCACTCAATTGTTTGTCAAAGGAAGCAAGGACTTCGGTGAAAGCCCGAAGTGTCCCTCTCGGATTGTGAGAGGAAGAATTCAAGCAAGCGAGGTTGTTCGTGGTGCTTGTGGTGTAAAGGTGTTCTCTCCCGGTCTGGAACGGGGAGTGGTTAGTGAAGACGTAGGCGGAGCTCGCGGAGTCGAGCGGAGCTTACAAGAGAGGTCTAGGACCCGGGTGGGGTGCCGAACCTCTATAAAATCCCCGTGTGATTGTGGTTTGCTTATTTGTTCCCTACTTGCTTGTATTTGTTTTAAATTCCGCTGCATCATCTTTTGACTTGCAAGTAGAGTTTGTTTAGGATTATATTTGTTAATTAGCCTTAATTGTGGACCCATAACCCACACGATCCTACATTTGGTATCAGAGCCTTGTGCGCTAAATCGTATACTTAATCATATTTTTGGCATGACTAGTACATCTAATCACGTAGAGGGATTATGCACAACTCGACCTCCTTTGCTTAATGTGTCAAATTATTATTATTGGAAGAATAGGATGAAAATTTTTCCTAATTTCTAATGACCTTAAGTATTGGATGTTTCTTCAAAATCCATACACATCCCCAAATGAAGATGAATTAGATTCACTCACTAGGCCCAAAATGAAAGAAATTGAGATGAACTCAAAAATAATGAACATCTTGTATTGTGGGCTAAATGAGGGTGAATACAATAGAATTAGGGGTTGTGTTAGTGCATATGAAATTTGGCATAGACTTCAAATTCATCATGAAGGGGATAGCAAAACTAAGGAAACCCACATTAGTCTCCTCATGCATAAATATGAAATATTTTCTATGCAAATCGGTGAGAACATAAGCGAAATGAACACTCGCTTCACCAATATCACTAACTCTCTTTTGGTTCTTGGAAGAAAAATCAATGAAGGAGAGATGACAAGGAAGTTCCTCCGGTCACTTAGCATCAATTGGGAAGATAAAGTCGTCGCAATTGAAGATGCGCATGATCTTTCTAAATTAAAGATGGAGGAACTCGTTGGAAATCTCATGACTTATGAGCTCCAAATTAACCATCGGAAGGAGAAGGAAGCCTCCAAGAACAAAATCACCTTGGGATTACATGCAAATATTGACCAACCAAGGAGAAGTGTAGAAGATGAGGACATCGAAGTCCTAGCAAAAGACTTCTTCAACTACCTCAAGAAGGATAAAGGAGAAAAGAGTGAAAGAAGAGGTAGAAGAAGTGAGAAAAGAGAAAAGGAGAGGGAGAAGGAAGAGAGTGAAAATGAGAGAAAAGAAGGGGAGAAGAAGGAGAGAAGGGAGAGGAGAAGAGAAAAGGAGAAGAGCAAGAGAAGAGAAAGGAAAGAGGAAGCACACAAGGCTACATGGGATGATTCTTCATCACCATCATCATCGTTGTCTTCCTTGCAAAGTCGAAGAGACGTGGCTCACTCATACTTCATGGCTATTGAAGATGATCAAAGTGAGGTAGAATCTAACTCTTGCTCTAATAATTCATGCTCAACTAAGTCATATTATAGTGATAGTTCACACTCTAGTGTTAATGAAGAAACTTATACACATGATGAGCTTCAAAATGCATTTCATGACTTAGTTAAACAATATGATATCATTTGTGATAAAAATAAGAATGCTAGAAAGATAATCAAAGATCTCCAAAGCCAAATTGAAACATGCATGAATGAGAAAAATGAGGTGGTTGCTAAACTAGAAAACTATGCATCAAATTTTGATAAATTAAAAGCAACACCTATAGATTGTGAACAACTAGATCTTCAAGCTTGCAATGTGCAATTAAGAAAATATTTAGAAAGATTCACAAATGGAACTAAGATGCTTAACATGCTTTTAGGTAGTCAAATGCAATCTTTACAAAAACATGGTTTAAGATACAATGCTAAATTGAAAAACCATGTATCTCACACTACATTAAATGGAAAGCACTTAGTTGTAAACCATAGTTCCTCAAGTGTGTGGGCTCCTAAAACCAAAATGGTTTGGGTTCCCAAAGCTAACATTCAAGGACCCAAAGTTGTTTGGGTACCGAAATCTACACTTGTAGGTGCTTGAGGAAGGAATCAGTGGTGACCGGGTGAGCTCAAGAGTCAAATTCAAATCCGGTTGCATCACCAAATGAGATTGGAACCAATTCAAGCTTCAAGTTGGTATAATTTACCATCCTATAAACACTTCAATCAAATTGGTTCAAGTCTAGTTTTTATATGCTTAATTGACAAATCTAATACCCTATTCATTGCAAATCATATATCACATCCATTGATTATAAATGTCAAATTTTGAATGGATGTTAGAATAAGGCTTGAGTAGAAACTTAAATGAACCTAACTTGAATCATACTCTTAGTTTCCATATAGCCTTATTGATAGGGGAGCTTATATGTTATATCTTTTATTAGAGTAATGAAGTGCAAAATTTAGGGGGAGCAACTTCATTACAAGTCATCCACATTGACCTTTAATTGTATAATCTTTGTGTTATTAATATCAATTTTTGATGGATGTCAAAGGGGGAGAGATAATTAAGGGGGTAACTTGGAATTTTTTAATCAAATTGAACAAAAACTATGCACATCCATAGGGGGAGCATTATTATGCATAATTTACAAATACAAATTCCATGTATTAAGATATAGTTAAGATATAGGTTGCCATCATCAAAAAAAGGAAGATTGTTGGCTTTTTGGCCTTAATCTATGTTTTGATGATTTAATTAACCTAATCTTAATTATAATCTTGTAGAGTAGCACACATATTGCATTGCATATATATTGCATTGTGCTAACCTCTACAGGTGGTCAAGACTCAAGGAAGAAAGGAAAATCAAGTCAAGACATGTAATCAAGCTCTTTTGAAGACATGTATTTTGTATTTTCTTTGAGTCTTAGGAACATGTGTAAATTGAGCATACTTGAGCTAAAATCAACTTAAACACACACTAGGTTCCTTATAGAAGTCACACAGGGAATTTCACATAATTTGGACTTCAATAGATCACCCAAACTTAGACCGGAAAACACTAAACCTGAACCCTAACTGTCTGCCCACGTTCGGTCGACCGGATGATCAAGTATTCTGTTTTGTGTTTCCCTGTCTAGTTTCGGTCGATCGCACCTTTGCTTTCGGTCGACCGTTTGAACTTAATTTTCCGACCGTTATTTTTGTCGTATATACCCAACGGTCGTATTCGTATTAAACCAAAAATACCCCAAATACATTTCATGTATCGGTCGACCGAGGACCAAGATCGGTCGACCGTTTGTCCATCTCTTGACAAACCCTTAAGTGCCTGTTGAAAATCGGTCGACCGCTAGACCTGTTTCGGTCGACCGAATATCTAATGTTTTGTCAACCCCAAAATGCCTGGACGAAATCGGTCGACCGAACCCTTTTCTTGTGTTCGACCGATGACTTAAGTGTACCTAAGTCGTAGGGTTGGGCGGTCGACTGTTACCTAATCGGTCGACCGAACTTAGTTCAAAACTGCCAAACGGTCGACCGTTCATCCCAATCCGGTCGACCGAATTCATCCAGAATTGGGTCCTGCAGTTTCTGTTTTGTGTAATCACACATCAACTCATACCCAATCAATCCCAACGGCTCTATTCTCTCTAATGCCTATATAAGGAGTTGTAAAACACATTTTAACACAACTCTCCCACTACAAACTTGTCCAAAACATTAGAGAGAATCCCAAACACTCAAAGCTTCAAACCTTCCACACTTTAGTCATAATTCCAATCCTACTCAAGTGTGCTCAAGAATTAGAGAGTGTTGCTCCACTCAATTGTTTGTCAAAGGAAGCAAGGACTTCGGTGAAAGCCCGAAGTGTCCCTCTCGGATTGCGAGAGGAAGAATTCAAGCAAGCGAGGTTGTTCGCGGTGCTTGTGGTGTAAAGGCGTTCTCTCCCGGTCCGGAACGGGGAGTGGTTAGTGAAGACGTAGGCGGAGCTCGCGGAGTCGAGCGGAGCTTACAAGAGAGGTCTAGGACCCGGGTGGGGTGCCGAACCTCTATAAAATCCCCGTGTGATTGTGGTTTGCTTATTTGTTCCCTACTTCCTTGTATTTGTTTTAAATTCCATTGCATCATCTTTTGACTTGCAAGTAGAGTTTGTTTAGGATTATATTTGTTAATTAGCCGTAATTATGGACCCATAACCCACACGATCCTACATCCACTCCTTCGTACATTTCTTTAATCAAGTTAACATATTTTGTTGATACTTTGGTCTTCTCAATGACCCACCCCACACTACTACAAATATGACCTTTGCCGACAAACAATTCCATCAGCAAAAGGGGCAATTGTTTTGGCAAATGTAGCTACCGGCGGAATTTCTGTCGGGAAAGTTACAACAGTAGTTGCCTCGCCGGCAAGAGCATTGACGATAAAAAAATTGTAGTGGGTACAATGTTTGTGCGCCAAAAAAGGGCGTGAAGTGGTCCAGTGCTGAAGGAAATTCAATCAGCAATAGATCGTTATGCTACTACTACCGACGGACATTCCGTTGGCAATAAATCTTTATTCTACTATTGCCGATGGAAATTCTGTCAGCAATAAATCTTCATGCCACTATTACCAATGGAAATTTTGTCGGAAATATTAACGTCTGCTACAAATAAAATTATGTCAGTGACAATCCACAACTCATATCGGTTTATACATACAACCTGCAATAAAAGTTCATTTGAATCTCTAAGTCAAGGCACGAGTCCATTCCACAAACATTCACGTACAATCATAATGAGATGGAATAAAATATCTACGTCATACAAAAGGCAATATATCAACTAAGAGTCACTTTGGGGAATGATTTTCTAGCATCCATGGTAACAAGAATCTTAGCATTCACCCCTCTCCCCTTGATGTGGATGTGTCCATCTTGATTGGGTGGCCCAAAAGAGAATCCACCCTACCAAATGTTTCGTTATCCCACAAGTGGCTGGGGAACGCTGGTAGAGTAACCCAAAGCGGGATCAACCGCGGTGACATGTGCTCCAAAGCTTTGACTTGATTCCACGGCCGAACAAAACTAAAACCCCCGAGAATAAACTGGTCCCCATGGTAAGAGCATTCCGACAATCAGCAGGAACTGTAAATGGACGAAGAAAACATCATTCCTCTTTGGCTTCACATCGAGCCCACCACTCAGCTTTCAATTCCTCTTAATGAAGCTCGCCACATGTTGTTGATATAACCTTCCAATGACCTTAAAGACTACTGTTCTTTTGAACCCTTGACAAAACCTCCTCTCCAACTATTGCTATCTCTTCACCAGTTTATGTGTGAGTCTGGTAGCATCGTAGGGAACAATCCTCCCTCTCCACACATTTCTTTACCACCTCAGCAAAAATTGTCAACTCCTACTTTCTTAGAGCTCCGACCAGGCAGTGGAGAGCAACCCGTGAGAGGTGGAGAATCACTCGGTCCTTCTCCATTTGCCATAGAGACGGACAAAACGGAGGTTTTCGAAAAAAATCTCAAAATCGTCAAGAGAGAGAGAGAGGAAAAGAGGGAATGGCGTGTGGGCTTGTATTTTTCTGATATCCGGTGAACATGGATATCGTGATTTCTCCCTACTTCTTCAATCATGTTGCTTTCTAGGAACGTACTTCATGTTATTTTATTCTTGCCTTCCACTTCATTTTCTACTTCCCTTTCCTTTCCTCCCCTCCTTCTACTCATGCTTCTTCACCTCCTTCCCTTTATTGTGTAGCTTCTCATCATTAACTTCATTCTTTTTGGCTTGTGCGATCTTTATTTTGCGCCAACGAATACATTCACTCTTATGCTCATTCCAATGTGTAATTGGAATGAATCTCTCACATATGCCAAACTCTATCGGCTCATTTCGCTCTTCTATATTTGTCATTTTCTATTATTATTAAGAGAGTGGTTTTTGAACCCAATTTCATAATGATTGTGGTGGCCGACATGGGCCGGCCGACTAAGGGCCTAGTAGGGTATTTGAAATCACTTAATATGTTTTGTTTATAGAAGTAACATAAGTATTGTTTTGAGGAGTGATTAGAAGATGAGTTGTGTTATTTTTCAAAATATTCATCGTTATTTTAATTAAGTTTGCATTGTTAATATTGATTACCTAGACTAACTTTATGACAAGTTTGAAATAGGGTTTGCGTCATATTTGATCGAAATTTTGTATCTAATGTTACATGCATTTCATGAAAATATGATACACATATTAAAATTCAAGCTTGTCATGGAGTTAGTGTTAAGAGTAACTTAAAAAAATGCAAAAAATATAAAAATAATGATAAAACATCGATAACACATTATTGATGGAAATGAAGCAAAATATTAGAAAAGTAAAATTTGAGGGGGTTAAGTGTGAAAATTACCAACCCGCACTTGACGTGACCACATCACACGCGCTCCGGATCCAACGCCCCCAAAGCCCCGAAGCTCGTTCCCTTCCACTTCGGGTGCTCCTCGAAAGATGAGGTGCCACGTGTCACACTGAGATCCTCTCCCCCAACCGAAACGGTGTCCACTTTCCCGCTTCTGCAGTCCCAATCCACCTCGTCCGAACCCAAACCCCCATTTCTAGGGTTTTGCTTAAGCCCCTTTAGCTCTCCGGATCCCTCCACTTCCATCCCTGATGGCCGTCTCCGGAAACGACTTCGGATCCCTCCACGTCTCAGGTAGCTTTCGTAACAGAATTCTGGTTTTCCGGTGGAGATTTGGGGTTTGGATGGATTTTGAAGTGGTTTTTGGTTTTTCAAGTTTTGTTGGGTACTGGAAGTGGATTGGTTAGGTCTGTTGTGCTTGTTGAACAATGTGGTTCGTATTTGGCGTTTTGTTTCGCTTGTTTTCATGATTGTTTTGTGCTTTGTGAAACACTGTTATGGTAATCGAAGTTCGCAATTTATGTCAAATTTGTAGTTTTTTTTGAAATCTTTGAGTTTACTTCTTTTTTTCCCTTTCTTCTTTTTGAGTTAGAAGTGAGTTGTGTACTATTAAGACATGGCTTGGAAGGTTTAACAGATTTTAAACAATCTTATAAATCCGATGAGTCATTTACTATGGTTCCGAAAATTCTCTTCTAATTTTTCATTTCAATCCTTTTTGTTTACGAGTTTTCTTTGCAAGAAGCGAAATTCAAGCTGAGTTGACTGGTTTTTAAGTTACTTTTGTTACTTCGTATGTACATGTTGCTCCTTTAAGTGTTTTAGTATACTTTTTTTGTAGGAAAAGGATTTCAAGGTGAGCTTACCAGTTCTAAGAAAAGAAAAACATATTTTGGCTCCTTTGCCGGTGCTTGTTCATCAGGTAGAAGCTTCATCAATATATACAATTCAAAGAATCATTGTTCATCAAGGCACATCCAATGTACGGTGAACCGTTGCTCTGGTGCGACTCGAAAAGCTAATTCTCTACTTAGCTTTGATAGTGTAATTCGTTGGAGATACCCCAAAAGAAGATCATTTGAAAGAATGCAAAGCTCTCTTTCACTCTCTCCGCTTGGTAATGTTGGATATTATTGGAGAAAGTATGGGAGTTGTGGTATATATGACAACCTACGGAAGCAACATGGGCATGATTCAGCAATTCACGTTCGTGCAAACTTCCAACCTGAGAATTACAACATGAAAGGAGAAAATCTCATGGAAGGAGATGCACAAGCAAATTGGTGGGAGAAGTTTCCAAAGCGATGGTCAATTGTTCTTCTTTGTTTCGCTGCATTTCTTTTATGCAATATGGACCGTGTAAGTTCACTCTTCATCGTTTAATTTATTGCTTTATTTAGGCATTTTTATAAGTTTGATATCTGTTTATGCGACTGTTGTCGCTTATTTTATCTAATTTCACTATGTCATTGTTCAAAAAAATTGCAGGTAAACATGAGCATTGCCATCCTTCCAATGTCTACTGAGTTTGGTTGGAGCCCTGCAACTGTCGGCTTAATCCAGTCATCTTTCTTCTGGGGCTACTTGCTTACTCAGGTTTATTTTGGTTTAGTGCAATTGGAACTTCAATTGGGTCAATATAGCTTAATTGTTGTTTTAAGAATTGTCCATTTCCACTGTGTTAAATATTAAGTTGTTTTTTGACATTTGGAGCGTCATGGACTATATCAAAGGACTATTTAAACGATTTGCATTTCTTTTATTGTGAAATCGCAGATGGTCAGTTGCATTTGCAACATTTGGGTCAATTGGAAACAACCTCATTGTTTTAGAGTGGTAGGGTTGCGTACATCCGACCCCCCCCCCCCCCCCGCCCCCCTCGCTTAGGCGGGAGCCTCTTCTGAGGCATTGGGGTTATGTTGATGTTTGATGATGTTGTTTTAAGAAATTCTTTGGGCAGTTGTTGCTAGTTTCTAAGTTCTAAAGCGTGCAAATTAATGATAAAAAACGTTCTCGTGACTTCTTGCTTAGAAGTACATGGACTTGGATTTGTTGGGAGGGGATCTAACAATGCTACTACCAAAACGACGGATTAAATGCACCACGGAACACAAATATTGAATGCGGAATAACAAAACATCTGTCTCTCCCAAACTTAATAGCAACAAACACATCCAAGATGAAAGAAACAAGTAATAAACGAAACACACACCTAAAAACAACCACGACACAAGGATTTTACAATGTCCGACAACGTGTTTACATCCTTGGGGGATTTCCTGTGAGTTTCCTTTCTTTCTTCTAGGATTGAAGGCAATATGTCCGGGATTGCGACAACCAAGATTACACCGGGATTGAAGGCAATATGTCCTCCAAAACTCTCAAGAACTCTCCCTAACCCTACTCTCTCTTTACTCAATGAAGGAAATAAGAATAATGCGTTCATTACAAACTAGGGCAAAGAAATCCTTAAATAGACGACTTAAAAACCGTACAAAAATTGTGCAGAAAACATGTGCAACAGTCGACCGGAACGGTTAAAGGAATGATTTATGTTAATTTCGGTCGACTGGCGCCATCGCCCAGTCGACCTTACCACGGATGCCTCCAGCTCTCCAACCACTTTTCGGCAACCGGAATCACCATCTGTCGACCGTTCTTGACTCCAAAAAAGTGCATGTTATTTTTCGGTCGAACGGTGTCCAACACCGGTGGAACCAATCCTTACATCCGTAAAGTGCCTGATAGTTTCGGTCGATCGGGCTTTTCCTCCGGTCGACCGTTAATTACCTTTGAGAGCTCCTGTTATTTTCAGTCGACCGAACTCCTCCACCGGCTGACCGTTTTATCCTGTTTTTGCCTTAACAAAATTTAAACCAATTTCTAACAGGATTGTGGTGACTGTGAACATGGATATCAGAATTGAAGTATGCAAGAGCTAAGGCAAGGTTACACTGATGAAATGATGATTGAGTGTACATACTTAGTCATTTATTGTTTTCGTAATGTGGTCGTTAAGTAAGTAATGTGAGTATGTGACCATTGAATGGGTAGAAACACATTATGTTTACAATGCAACATCTCAACATCCACAAACTTGCAAGCTCGCACACTGTAGCTGTACATTTTGTTCACGAGATGAAAGGAGGGATAATTAAGAAGTGACCTGATGTTGCATTTGCAATCATATTACATTACTGAAATTACTCGTAAGAGAATTATGATAGTTGTGAAACAATGATGTCAACTAATCATTTTGATTCGGCAATGGAGGATGCCAATTCATCCATTTTTAGCCAGCGTTCAGAATTTATTTTAACTGGACTTTCAATTTTGTTATGTTTGTGTTTTTTCTCTATTAATTTCTTCATCTATCAATTATATCAGCCTGTTACCCTTGTGCTTTCTCTAATTTTAGATTGTTGGAGGAATTTGGGCAGATAAATTTGGTGGAAAGATTGTTTTGGGTTTTGGAGTGGTTTGGTGGTCCATTGCAACTATACTCACACCCATTGCTGCCAGGTTGGGTCTACCATTTCTGCTAATAATGCGAGCATTCATGGGGATTGGTGAGGTTGATTACTGTCCTTTTTACTCCAAGATATATTAACATGACTAAAATCTTGTATTGACTTTTTTTATTGGTATTCTCATATTGGAAATTAGGACCTGATGATCTGATATAGTTGCTCATTACATCAGGCTGCGGGCATGTTTGTTTAATAAAGCTACTTCATGTGGTTCTTGCCTTGCTTTTGGTTGTGCTTAATTTTCTAAAGATTACCTGCTCCTTCGGATAGTATTTCCAACATTGCCATACTTGGGGTTTCTTTTGTAAATTTAATAAGCGTCTTTGGATTTGGGTCCATGCACTGTCATAAGGGATTGTGGTTACTACTTGAACCTTTCTATTTTTTCTGGTTTGTCTAGTGTAAAACAGAGTTCTATTATTTTCAGGGAGTAGCAATGCCTTCCATGAATAACATTCTTTCCAAATGGATTCCTGTTTCTGAGCGAAGCAGGTCACTTGCGCTCGTATACAGCGGAATGTACCTTGGCTCTGTCACCGGATTAGCATTTTCACCTGCTCTTATCCAAAACTTTGGCTGGTCATCTGTTTTTTATGCATTTGGTTCTCTTGGAAGTGTTTGGTTTGCTTTATGGCAGAGAAAGGTAACTTGTTTATGCTAGAACACAAATTCTTCGTGTAGTTTTTGTTTTTCCATAAACTATGCTCCTTATAATCTTGTACGTTTATGAAAGTATAAATCCTTCTTCTTTCCTATAAGTAGAACAATTACTTTATGTCGTCCATTGACTTCTTTCTGTTCTTGTCCTTGTGCTCGTGTTAACCTTTACTTTTGCAGTTGGTATTTGACCACTGCTGTAGACTTTATTTTGCAGAATAGGCCACCTCTCTAAAAACAATTCTTTGTCAGGCACACAGTTCACCACAGGAAGATCCAGAGCTTGGTGACGACGAAAAGAGGCTCATTTTAGGAGGCAATGTCTCAAAGGATCCTGTTACCTCTATTCCATGGCGATTAATTTTATCAAAAGCTCCAGTCTGGGCACTTATTGTTTCCCACTTCTGCCACAATTGGGGAACATTTATTCTTCTTACATGGATGCCTACATACTACAACCAGGTAATTTCTTGTCTTTCGAGTTTCTTCTCATCTCCTTCATGACTGAATTGGTAGATTGAAAGTCTGCTTCAATTGACATTTCTATTCTAACATACTCACTCATACAATCATACCAGAGTACACCTTGTTTATGTGACATACATAACAGATTAACAGCCAGTGTATACTCCTCATTTAATATGCTGTTTTTATCTCCTAAACCATCCTCCAGAAGGCAACAAAAGTAAAGTTCTAAAACATTACTTTGCGGCTTAAATTTCTAGATAACTCTGCTTGTTTTTAGCATTCTGCAAACTCAGTTACTGATCAACAAAGAGAAATATACTGCTAACCAGTCAGCTGTAGCACAAACAAGTTGGTTACTTGGTGGAAGCGCTACCACCACCTCCACGAGCCAGGGGATCTTTCTGATTAGACATCTAACTTCGGTATATGCCATCTTGGAGGTTAGAAGAGTCAAGAGTATATCTTGCGGTTCAAACATATGGATTCTGATGCAAAACACATGATACAATATTGTGGAACTTCTGTGCAGTTGGGCCTCATAATATAGTTTATAAAACGTATATTAAAATTTTAGTTTTTCTAAGATAGGTCCTTTTTAGTTCCTTGTGATCTATTTGTTGTACATGAACATTAAATAGCTGAAAGAAGTGTCGTAACTCAAAGTATCTCGTCTTCATGCAGGTCTTGAAGTTTAACCTAACTGAATCTGGCCTATTGTGTGTATTGCCATGGTTAACCATGGCTGTATTTGCCAATATAGGAGGGTGGATTGCTGATACACTTGTTGAGAAAGGGTTTTCTATAACCAAAGTTCGCAAGGTAAAGCGCTGGGAATTTTTCATAGGTAGTGCATTTTTTTTGGTAAACATTTTGGTCGTAAGATTGTTATCTGGAAGAAATTGTTCCTTTACTTATTTCTTTCCTAGCCATCTCTAATTATCTAGTATTTTCCTGTCTTCTGCATCATATGTATGGTTGAAGGTGTCTTTTCTTTCATTTACTTTAATCATGACAAAAATTTGCTGATAGAGTTTCTTTGTAACGAGGAATTTTTTTTTGATAGCTATAAAGATGCAGTGAAGACTGTTGATGCTCCAACACCAACCCATGCGCCGAATAATTTTTCTTACAAAGTAAATTATGAATCCAACAAACCCAACTCTAGAATGTAGTGCTTTTTCATTCTAGTATCTAGAGTTTTTCTTACCTTCCAACACCTAATTTCCCAACACCTAGTTTCACAATAAATTCACCCTTATCACAACCTTCCATAATCCTTCCCCTCATTCGAGACCAATCAAACACGAGTCAGTAGTTAAAGTGAGAGCAAGTTTGAATGTTCGTTCATAGGGAAGTTGTGAGAAGACTAGTTATCTAGTCAAAGGCAATGTAATGTAATGTGAGTTGGGTAGTTGAGTTTCTTATGATCATGAATGTGCAATGTAAATATTGTTGTGGCGCTAGTTGTTATGTTAATACAAGCGCTTTACTTCTACTTTCATGTTGTGTGTGAGACAACGAGTCAACAATAATGATTGCTTCTCATGATACAGATCATGCAAACCATTGGATTTCTTGGGCCGGCTTTCTTTCTCACACAACTTAGTCGTGTTCGCTCTCCAGCCTTAGCAGTTTTGTGCATGGCATGCAGCCAGGTTAGGATATTGTAATTTTACCTACATTGTACTTCTAAACTACCTGGTTAGGTGGCTTTCTTATTTATGTTATTATTAAGTAGCATTGTTTGTCCGATTTATTTTTTCTATCTTGGATTTTGATCACGTGACATAATCACGTGATTGCAGTATGATATTCTTATACCATGCCACTTAGGTTATTATCATCTTTATGCTTATGTCTCTTACTAGATTTGTTGGTTTTGGTATTCCATAAACATTGAAATCTTTGGATCATTGGTCTTTGTGATCAAATCCTGGATCAGTGTTACTCCATATTCATGGCTATCAATCTTATCATGCAGGGAAGTGATGCCTTTTCACAGTCTGGTCTGTATTCCAACCATCAGGACATTGGACCACGATATGCGGTGATTGTTACTTTATTTGTTCCCTAAGTGAATCTTTTTTAGCGTCATATTCATATTTTCTGGCCTTACCATGCTGCTTTTTTATTTCTCATGAATTGTATAGCAATTTTCAATTTGCTACATTCTAGCCCTACTATGCAGTTTTTTACTTATAATATGATCCCAGACATTGACTGTATATAGGAAATTTACAGTAACTAGAAGATTTAGGCGTTGCAATCTTCCAGTTCCCGCTTGGTTAAATGTCAACATTCTCAATATTCTACCAATATCCTCTATTCCTGTGGCATCCTTGTGGCTTATTGCGAAGTAGACAAGGATTTCTAGTGTTAAAAATAGTGATAACTGATGAGAAAAATTAACAAGAATATGGTGGAGAATTGTTTGTTAACGATCCAACCATATGGTACCTGGTTGATTTAGTCCAGATATCTGGTTGATAATGACCACTAGAGGATAAAATTGAGCAGTCTTTCTCTGTTGAAGATCCGTGTCAAATGCACATTCGCGGGTTGTAGCTGGTTTGGAAGGCACCATGTGTCCATATCCTACATTTTTATACATGTTACTCATCTATTGTGTGGAAGGCAATTGAAAACATGTCTTCTTACCTTGTTACCCTGTAAGCTTGATAAATTAATACACTTGGCATGTTGGGCGTCATAAAATAGGTGGATGGCTAAATGACTTAAACCATCATGTTATCTTTAAATGACATTACAGCCAGTTATGTTCACAATTATCACACTGTTTTGATTTTATTTTTTTGGAGTTCTAAAATTTGATGAGTATTTTAAAAAAAATTCACGAAAGTGCCCAAGGCTTCTGAATGATTCCTAATCTAGTACCTTATATAGTATGAAACCGATATTCACCTTGTGATTGTACTATTCTAATTCATTTTTACAGGACAATCTCTTACCAAGTCAAACTCCTTGCAACAGTCACAAATTGAAATCTGTAAAACCTTCTAGTTGGTCAATAATATCCAATACTAAGGCTCCAGTCATACTTCAAAATGACAACCTCCTTTCCCATGATATGCCTAATAGCATACAGATACAGTAACACATTTTCTGTTTAATTTTCATTTGCAGGGCGTATTGTTAGGATTGTCAAACACCGCTGGAGTACTTGCAGGAGTCTTTGGCACCGCTGCCACGGGATTCATCCTGCAGCGAGGTATATTTTATGGTCTCACATTTCTCGTGAGTCGTGACGAAGCTTTTCTGCAACTTTTAGTTCCAATTTTATTAAAATAAATCTGAATTTCAAGTTTTTTCGGCACTATAAATCTGACTAAAGAATTTTTTTACCCCTATTTACAAGATAAGCACCGAACATGCATGTTTTCACCAAAAACAATCACATTTCAGGTTCGTGGGATGATGTCTTCAAGGTTGCAGTTGCTTTATATATCGTGGGTACATTAGTTTGGAATCTATTCTCAACAGGGGAGAAGATTCTTGATTGATGTGACACCATGGCTCCGTAGCTATCTCTATGATACTTTTAAAAATAAGTTAACATGAAAGTAGGAAAGCTCTAATTTTCAACATCAAGAATTTATTTAGAAATTCCATCTAAGGCACAACTAAGTGGAAAAACACTCTGAAATGTCAATTTCCAGGGTTTGGGTTGATGGAATTCCAATTGCTGCAGAAAATTTATATGAAATACTGCATGAATTGCCTTGCAGTTGAGATTGTCAGATGTCACTTTGTGCATCTTTTCTAGCAATTAAGTGATCAAATTCTTATCTCCCTGTATTTATGTTTTAGATATTTTCCCTTAGGTCCTTGTTAACTAGCGTTTTCTTATATTGTAAATTTTATCTTCTTTGAGTTTTGCATATTGAATATTATGCTGATTGATGATTACAAAATTTCTTTTTGTTTAAGAAGTTACATTTCAGAAAATAAGATTTACTTTTCAGTGATTAAAAGCATCTGTAAACAGTAAATGAAACTATTTAAGCACCATTGATTTTTTTATATATAATCGGTCGGGTTAATTTTTAATTATTAAAGTGAGTTATAGTTGTATCTCACCGACGGTTGTTACAAGATTGGGATTAGACTTGTTTCTTCATTCCAATCATTGGACCGGTTGGGATATACTCTTTGTGCAATATTGTTTGGAAGTGAATTACTTGAAAACTTTTCAAATCAAATTTCAGGAGAATCGTCATTACTCCATGCATAATAATGAGTTTTGTGAGCCTTTTCAGGAATTCGTGTAAGACTCATCTACACTCTAAAGTATCAAATGCGAGTAGTTATCATATGAGCTTTCACCTACCTTGCAATAGAGTCAAGTGCAGGTTTAAACACCTTTTAAAATTGAATTACTTTAGAGATGTCGTTCCGAAACCCATTTTGGGAAATACCTTGTCGATGCATAATAAGGTAGACCATGAGCTATTTTATTTGTGATCCACAATTTTGTAAGGTTCATCTAACGTTTATCTTAAGATTGTAGTAGCTTCTTTAGATTTCTATCAGGCCTGGTCGGTACATTGTGTGTTCAAACCTTGTATAGTGTAGTATAAACCTGAATATGAATATGGTTTGTGATATTAGTTTTTGGATATAAAAAAATTAATTTTGAATATTGATGCGGCTGAATTGTCGGGTTTTAAAAATCTACTTTCACCCCTAATTGTTGCAATGCTAGTGCAAATGCTTCATCACTGTGATCTTTAGTTTGAATTGGAGTAAAAGGCTCGTGAGATGTTAACGACATTATGATTCTCGGTGAACTCAAAGAACTTACAATTCCATAATAGTAAAGTGAAACTGTGTTTTAAGGGATGCTAGATGACCTAAACAATAGTAGGAAACTACAAGGAGGAAAATGAAAATAACCCAGTGCAAAATTAGAAAGATATTTAGGTCATCAACAATTATATCATTGTTTAGTCTGTGAACCCACAATTACAAAGAGAAATAGGAGGGGAGCGGTTAAGAAGAGTGTAAAACGAGGAAAAAAATTCAAAATATTCACAATATATGTATATATACAAGAATTCTCTAATGAGCTAAGAGCTTAATTTTTCTAAATTAAGCTCCCACAATATCCACCACTCATTTCAAATTGTAAGGTAGATTAAAGAAAAACGGTTATACTAATGAATGATAAGATTAACTGTAAATAAAATCCAATTGTGAGATTGTAAGGAACTTAAATTAAATTAGATGAGCCATGTACTCATTAGAGCTTGATCATATATATATGTATATAGGAATATGCATCTTAAAAACTTATTTGGTAAAAACTATCTATATACATAAGGTTCCCTTTCGAACATTATAAAGACCGTTAAGTATAATGAGAGGGACCATTATATTGTGGGTAAGTAGAATTCAAAACCTAAATAGCATAAGTTATCCAACTAAAAATCACAACATTGATACCAAATCCATGTTACTTATCACGAATAATCGGTTCAAAGAATACTAGAAGCATATTAGCACAAGTGATCCAACGTAAAATCACAACACTAGCCAAATCCTTGCTACTTACAACGAATATTCAGTTCGAAACATACTAGAATCCGATTAGCATAAGGGACCTGACGAAGAATCACAATACATTCATTTTCATGTAAGCCATGATCCTTAGAACTAATACTTAGGTCGAAGGATACTAGAAGTCAATTAGTTATGTAACTCCACCGAGAATCCCAAAATTAACATACTCCGCCGGTCAATTAATCATAAGAAGGTTATGCACAATCGACGTGGACTTGTCTTGGAACTATAGACCAAACTAAATAAATTAGAATTGCCACTATCCGTAAGATCCACTTTCGAACATTTTAAGGACCGCAAAGTAAATCAAATGGATAATTACGTGGTGAGTTGAATCTAAATACCAATTAGCATAAGTGACCCGATAAAGAATCACAACACCGTTGTAAATTCGATACTACTTTCGATTTAAAAAATCCTAATATAAAAGTACAAGTCCTTTTGTCGATTTAAAAGGTCCATGCGTAAGAATATGGAAGTCATCTTTTCAATTTAATAGGCCACAATGTAAAAGTATAGAAGTTGTGCTTTCGATATAAATGGCCTCAATGTAAATTTATAGGGTCAGAGGTCAATTTATTAGGTCTCTCGAAGAAGATTCAGTAATAACTAACTAAAAAATGATAATTTTAAAAGTACTCGAAACATAAAGAATAGGATAAACAAACAATCAAATGAGAGGAACTCAAATCTCTGTTACATTTCTAAAGGGACATATAATTAGATAGAGATAGAGGGACTAAATTGCAAGAAAACCTAAACTACAATAAAATTTACTACTGCCTCGGGTCCAATTTGAGCGTAACATGCCAAATTTGCTATTTGAAATTCCGAATATACATATTTGGATTGTCCATCGATTGGAAAGGTGATATTCATACCAATATTCAACAAATTTGGAGTGGATACATATAAATACTTGGAGTGGATACATATAAATACGAAGTCGTAGTGAAAATACTTGAGCTCATAAAAAAATATTCCACTTTCTTTAATGGATATTTACTTGTTATATGAATAACAATACTTATATTTAACGTGAAAATGAAATTACGGTTTGACATTTAAATTATGCAATACGTAATATATTGGTAAACATGCATCATCGAAACAGCCTATTATAATATAATCGTACAAGTAAAATATAACTAACTGTTAATACGCAAATATGCTAAAATATACATATTTATACTTGTAATAAGGATATTATAATTTCCAAAGCAGATATTATGCAGATTAGATATACTAATATTCATATTTGTTTGGTTAATTCAAGAAAGTTAAAGACCAAAGTATGAATATGATTTCCTATATTTGTTTCTCGATAAAAATGTTAATTTCAATTACTGATACGATTGAATTGTCAGAATCCAAACACCCACTTTCACACCTTATTGTTACAATGCAACTGCAAATCACTTTACCACGGGGACCTTTAGAGTTAAAACCCAAAAAAGTATTTTTATAAGTTATATAAAAAAAGGGTTAGGGAATCCTTGTTGAGAGTGCGATTTAAACCCACGCCCCTTGGGACCAACCTTAATCTGGCGACTTAGACCAACTCGGCCATCTCAACGCTGATATTATTTTCCTAACAAATAATTATACATACTTTTAATACGTATTTTCGAGGTTGGTAACCACATGTTTCTGAAGATCTCCCAGGGAATAATGAGGTTTGGAAAGAAGGGGAAACTCAACCCGAGGTATGTCAGACTGTTCAAGATTCTAGACAGAGTTGGAGAGATTGCCTAACGAATAGCTTTGTCGTCTTAGTTTTCAGGTCTTTATAACGTCTTCCACGTGTCGATGTTGAGGAAATACGTTTTAGATCAAACACTTGTTATTGAGATAGAGGTTCCAGAGATTCAACAAGACTTATCTCAAGAGGAGAGGCCAGTGGAGATCCTAGATCGCATAGAGCACCAGCTCAGGAGGAGGACTATTCCGATGGTGAAGGTGCGGTGACAGCATCATAGCGAGCGCGGGGCTACCTTGGAGATCCAGGAAGAAGTTCAGAAGCAGTACCCAAAGCTTTTTGGTGAGTTGCTTGGTTTTAATTTCGAGGAAGAAATTCCTTAAGGAGGGTGGGTTGTTAAATCTCTAACCCTCATTAGGGTGCTAATGAAGATTAATGGGGATTTTGCACGAGGAAGGAGTGTGATGTGATGGGGGGGGGGGGGTATGGTGGGGGTGTAGAGAGAGGTATGGTGATTGGATGGGTTGGTTGGTGCTTGGTTGATTTGAAGGGAGAAACAAACACCTCTCCTCTCTTCCTCACCACTCTTCTCCACTCGCTCTCTCCCTCTCAACCTCAGATCCACAACCATCGGCGGAGGAAGTAGTTGTGAAGAGTGTGCGTGGAGGCGTGGTCAGGAGGAGCTTGATGCGAGAGGAGGATGCACATCCGAGTTGCTGACCGAAGTGGGTTGCGAGTGGAGGTCCGACGATTGTCATAATCGCAAAGAAAGGTATGCAAGTTCTTGCATTAGATGTTTTCTCGCACATGTGTGTGTGTGAGAGGGTTTGCCTCGTCGCCGTAGGTCAGAGACCTTGCCGACAACGAGGGCAACAAGTGATACTTGGCAAAGGTTAGGTAGTTGCCGGCTAACGGTCGATCAGTGCATGTTTGTGGTCGACATACCTTAGTGTAAATCTCCACCTTTACCTAGTACCGGTTGAACAATGCCTTGCAATGGTCGACTGATTGAGCATATTTGATGGGTTGGAGAGTTACTGATGTTTTCGGTCGAATGGGGCCCTTTGAGTCATTCGACCATTTCCTTGTGGACTGGTTGGGATAAAGCGTGGAACATCTAAATGGTTGACCGCTCGTTACTCTGGTCTGACCGGTAGCCTAAGTGTACTGAATGCTTGGTCGATCGATTGAAATCTAGTTTGATTGATTGTAAATTTAGGAGAGACCCTGTTTTCGGTCGGACGGGCCCCGTGAGCTGTTCGATCGTTGCATTGATTTTGACTTAGACATAATCTGATTTTGACTGTCTAACGGTCGACCATTTTATGCCATATGTTTGTCCGTTGGGGCTTACGTTACGAGCCTAGAGTTCGACCACTGTAGGCATATGTTCGAGCGATCCCTTAGGGAGCAGTCAACCGGTATACCTTTTTCGGTCGACCGTTTGAGCCCATAACTGAACCCTTATCCGGTGAAATGTGAACTCAGTCCACGAAAACCTGTATCCTTGTCTGAAGCATGAGCCGGGAGCTGACGGTGGGTACGTTGCTTGTGTCTGCCCTGAGACCGCCGAGTGGTAGGGTGTGGACGCTTGGGACGTGTCGCCTCTGTATTATAGATTGTGGCGTAGTGTTTGCTTTACTTAACTCATATTAGAGTAGTAGACATTAGTGATCATGGATCCCAATGCATGATGGTGCACGGCTCTACGGAGCGAGATGACCTCGCAAACTTCGGTTTGGATGAGTCGATTGGCCAACGTTATGGGCGACTGATACCTTTGATTTGCCTTGAAGGCGATGTCGTACCGTCTGATGTTGTTTTAGACGAAATGTCATGACCGATCTTGTTCCAACGGGAGTGTCGTCTGATGTTGTTCTGGAAGATGATCAAACTGATGTTGCTCTGGCGGGTGTATACTGACCGACAATGTATTCCGGCAGGTAGCTTGGTTGTGGCATAGCCAGGTGAGATGGACCGACCTGAGTGCAACGGCTCCGTCGGTGAGGTATTGACCTCGAGATTCGGCTGATTCTACTGACGCGGACTTGCAGACGTGCCTCACTGAACCTCATGATTAATGTAGCTGCGTATGAGGTACGTTGCGTACTTTCCGTAAGACTGTATGTGCCTGTGGTAGGTCCTTGTGGGTGACTCGATGATAGATTGATGAACTGGTGGAAGTTGTCCCTACTGACCCTTGGAGGGTGATGTTTATAGATTGCGTTATATGTCATTCAATGTTATACTAGTATGATATGTTCATTTCTGTATCTTGAGCATGCATGTAGGTGAGCTTGATATACGGGGTTTCCTTGTGGAAACTCATGCATTGTTTTATGTTTGCATTTCAGGACTGCAGTAGGTTCTGACGGGTGACGACCAAGGACTAGGGCATTCTGGGATCGGATCATCATTCGTATTTTCCTAGGTTTGTATGACTACTTGTATTTATACTTCCTTGTATTTGATGTAGTTGTACATTTTTTACAACTCCGATGTATTATGGTACGCCTTTTGGATATTTTTATGAGTAACGTCCTGCACTTTGTATTTTAATATATGTGAAGCTTCATGTTTACAGTTTTAAATTTTCTGCTGTTTCAGGACGTTACAGTTAGACTCAAAACTTTGATATCCAAATGAAACTCAAACAATAAATCAAAGATGAAAGAATGGAAAATAGCTAGCTTTGCAATAAAATAAAATTAAAATGTCTTTTCAAGTAGGAGATTTCATATTTATAATAATTATACGAAGGTTACAAAAGGGAAAAAATGATAAACTCATAGTCAAAAGTATCTTCAAAGTGTTTGAACTAAAAAATGTCTTAATTACAGGAAACCAGAGAGTAGTTATAGATGTATCTTTCGAATACTTATCAATTACTAAGAAATTTAGTAACTAAATCCATAGAATCAGATTAAACCAAGTCTCGGAGGAAAATATAACTTACATCAAAACATAAGGTGAAGAGAAGAATAACAACAAGTAATCTTAACAACTAATTATGTGCCAAAGATGAAGATGGATATCAACAATAATCCTTTCTACATCTATACCTTTTAATAAGAAAATAAGTTTCGTCCTTCTTTTCTGGAATTCCCATAATACAAACTCCTATTTTTTCCAATTTTGCCCTCCTAAATAAAATAATAAAATTACCAACAAAATCATTGGCGTATAACCATTATATTATTATATCTGTTTTATTGGTGTACCTCATAAATTTTACCTAAATAAATATAACAACGTTATTTGTAGTTCTAACATATGATTAATATCATACGATTTAATTTAGTGCACAATATGATTTAATGCATCGTAGAACATCATATATCTGATTGACGTAACATGAAACATGCTTTCTAGATTTTGTTTTTTCACTAATCAAATTATATCTTATTATACAACTTATCATCACGAAAATGTGATTATAAATAACTTTTATTTAATAATTTCGGACAAAAGTGCACAACAACATAAATCTGCAATTTGGATATATTAAATTTGAGACGACAAAGAAGAAGAACAGTAACAAGTGATTTGTGTGTGTATTATTTAGGGTTACAAGTTTTCTATATATATTACAATATTTGACCATTTGAATTTGTGGTCGTTGTATGTTGCCATAACTGGGGCTTGATTATATCCATGATTTTTTAGATGAGATCTCCAAGGACGGAAGGAGGGGATGATAAGATATTGAGCCGTTGGTGATGAGATTCTGAGCTGATTAGGTATGTTCTTTAACATGCCCCCTCAAGTTAGGTCCGGAAGAGATTGAAGGTGCCCAAGTTGGATAAGATAAAGTTGAACTGTCTTTGATCCAAGGTTTTTGTGAAAACATCGGCTAGTTGTTCTTTACATGAGACGTAGGGTACATCTATGTCCTTAGCTTGGATTTTTCCCCGAATGAAATGACAATCGACCTTGATGTGCTTGGTTCTTTCGTGAAACACTGGATTTGAAGCTATGTGGCGAGCAACACTATTGTCACAGAACATGCTCATGGGCTCGTTGTAAGGTTGTTTCATGTCTCGGAGGAATTGTTTGAGCCAAACTAGCTCACTTGTGGTGGAGGTCATGGCACGATACTTGGCTTCGGCACTGAATCAGCCAACCACATTTTGTTTTTTACTTCTCCAAGTCACCAGGTTTCCTCCAACAAATGTGCAAAAACATGTAGTGGACTTGCGGTCATGACTGCTTGCCCAGTCTACATCAAAAAAACCAATTATAGAATTATAGTTGTTATTTCTCATCCATAATCCTTGCCCTGGAGTTCGTTTTATGTATCTAAGTAATCGATCAATGACATCTAAATGAGGTGTGCGGCGGCGTGCATGCATAAACTGACTAATAGTTCTAACAACGTAAGTTATATCTGGTCTAGTTACAGTGAGGTATATGAGTTTTCCTACAATTCTCTGAAACCTTTGGATGTCCATGACGAGTTCCCCTTCTGTAGAACTGACCTTAAGATTAGTTTCAATGGGAGTATTAGCTGGTTTAGCCCCAAGTTTCACTGTTTCTTTCAGAAGATCAAGAGCATATTTCCTTTGTGATAAAAACAAATCCCTTTTTGAATGTGCAATTTCTATTCCTAGGAAGTATTTCAAAAAACCAAGATCACAAATTTTAAATTTTGAAATAATACATGTTTTCGACAAGAGTCACAAATTCACAAAAAATTCTAAAAACATCAGATTTGCTTTGGAGAAGATAAAGCCACGTAGTTTAAGAAAAATCATTAATGAATGAAATAAAGTATTAAAATGTTATAAGAGTTGACCGAGGTTAGTCCCCCAAATATCAGAATGAATCAATTCGAGAGGATAACTGGCTTTATTTGTAGATGCATAAAATGAAAGTCTAGTTTGTTTAGAAAAATTACCAGTATCACATGAATATTCATGCGCAATAAAGGGAAACAAAGTTTTCAATATATAATGAGACAGGTGTCCCATTCTTTTGTGCAAAAGTTCATGATTAGGATTATTAGTAGCATGCAAAGCCTTATTTTGAGCATCTAAAATGTAGAGTCCATTGACTTGAACTCCTCTACCAATCATCATCCATGTGGTTCGATCCTGAAACATCACATTCAATTTTTTTTGTAATTTTAGCAACGGAAAGGAGATTAGAAGCAAAAGATGGCACATACAACACAATCTTTGTTAAATTATTTAACAATTTTGTTTCTCCTATGCCTTTATTTTAACTTGATTACTATTGGCTACAGTTACAAACTTATTAGTAAGTTCAAACTATGTTTAGTATTATTTAATAACAATGGATTTCCAGTCGTATGATCCGTAGCGACTGAGTCAATTACCCAACTAGTATCACAAGATTTATTAACAGAAACATTAACGGTGTAATTATCCAAGGAATTTTCCATACTTGCATAGTTACCTGTACTCTGAGGGGTGTTCTGCAAATACCCATTTAGGTGGGAAAGCAGGTTTTCCAACTGGGGCCAATTTTGTTGGTTCTGGATTGGGTTTGTGGTGGGTTGGATTGGAGCCGGGTTGAACAGAGTCAAGTTTGATGAAGTCGGATGCAGATTGCTCGTATTTTGAGTCTCCATCCTAGTTGCTATAAAGCTGCGAGGATCCGAAGAAGACCCAACATCGCCCCATTTTGACCGCTCTCCACCAAAGCTAGGGTTTCCCCCAAATCTACTGCTGCTCCTCCCCTTTCCCCCTCGGTTCCAATGATCGTCCCCTCCTTCCCTTGTTGGTCGGAGGTGTGGATGAAGGAGCCAACATGTGTTCCTATTGTGCCCCAATTTCTTGCAGTTGTTGCATGTTTCGTTTGGTTTGTTTCCATATTTGCCTTTGTTGTTGTGCTTTTGTGGTTTGCCGACCAGAAGTGCCTGAGACTCTGATGTGTGATCGGTAGTCAGTGTCTATGCAGTGGCTCGATGGGTCTCCTCTCGTTGAATCATTGCGATGATGGACGCCAAGTTGGGGACTTCGGGTGTGATGAGGATTTGAGTTCGAATGGCTTCATAATTGTTGTCAAGCCCAATCAGGAACTAGGTAGATGTGGTTCTGGTCCATTCATGTGAGTATGATCTTCAGGTTAGTGCATACAAGCTCGTAGATAGCCAGCTCGTCCCATTTACGTTGTAGTGTCCCAAGATATTCCGTTACGGTTTGATTGCTCTGTTTGGTTTGTGAAATATCTTGTTTTAGCTTAAAGATTCGAGCAAAATTTTTGGATTTACCATATATGTTTTGGACCTCGTCCCATAGCTCCTTTGCCGAGTTTTGTATAGAAAGATAGATCTGATCTTGGGTTGAATTGAGTTGATAACCCAAGACATGACGAGATGGTCCAGTGCCTACCACTCTTCTTGCTTTGCTTCTGTCCCTTCTCCGTTTGGTTTCTTACAGGCCCCCGTGATATGACCCACATTTCCCTTGCCGCTGAGGGCAAGAGTGATTGCCCTTGCCCATGACAAATGGTTTTGTTCATTAAGGAGCTGGGAGACGAGTCGTGTGGCATTCACTTCTGGCTCATACATGGTTTTGTTTGGGGGTTTTTTGGGTCTGGATGTTGGTTTTGAGTGCCTTCAATCCCCTCTAGAGGTGAAAGTTGGTATGGTTTTGGGTTTGGATGGAGGTCTCACGGCCTTCAACCCCCTTATGAGGCATGGCCAACGATGAACTCCGGGGAGTCTGAGGCTTTTGGATCAGTGCTCTGATACCATATTAAATTTGAGATGACAAAGTAGAAGAACAGTAACAAGTGATTTGTGTGTGTTTTATTTAGGGTTACAAGTTTTCTTTATATATTACAGTATTTGACTGTTTGAATTTGTCGTTGTCGTATGTTGCCATAACTGGGGCTTGATTATATCCGTGATTTGGGAGATGAGACCTCCAAGGAAGGAAAGAGGCGATGATGAGATACTGAGACGTTGGTGATGAGATCCTCGGCTGATGAGGTATGTTCTTTAACAGGATAGTAATTAGAGAAATGCAAGGCATAACATCACAAATGAGATTTGCTTGAAACTCATATACCGTCATCATAAAAGAAAATCTTAACTATTAAAACGTTTGTTCATATTTGATTGATTATATTAATAAGTTTAAGGAGAAAAATCACGAACGTATTCTTCCACTTGTGCAATGGAAAACTTAATTCGTAACTACTTCAATCATATTTAAGAAATTTCTTCCTGACATTGCAGCGTAAACCAATCCGCTGTCCAAATTGATTAACGCCATGAAGAAATCAAAATTCGTTGCCAGTTAATAGATACTAGGAAAAGTTTCTGGCAAATTTCGATGATGTCAATCAACTTGTTCATTCACTTATGCTATTTGGATTATAGATGTCACATGAAGTCGACCATTTTGGAGGTTCGGTCGACCATTTAGACTAAGTTTCGGTCGACCGTTAATAACTCGGCCGACCGTTCGTAACAAAAATATTTCATTGCGATGTTCGGTCGACTGACCGATTATACTCGGTCGACCGAAAACGAATAGACAAAATTCCTGTTAACGCTGCAACATACGGTCGATCATTTTTGCACAGTACTGCAGATCTTGTCAAATTTCGGTTTAACCCCTACAAAATTTAACATTTTGGGATTAATAGTAAGTTCACAACTTATGTAACATATTATCTTATGCAATGATTAATCATTACACCCCATAATATTTATATCACATATGAATTTAATTTAGATTCTAATTATGTTATTAATCATAACATAATTTTGATCTTGCTTGTTCATCCCATGTGTCATATTTTCTATATGAAACCCGACACATCTTATGAACTCAAAATCCCCATTTCTTGTTTCCCAGTTTTGTGGTGTGACCTATGGCAGGATCTAAACTCAGTTGGCAGTGATATTAAGAGCTTAATATCACAAGCTATAAGCGGTATCTAGCTATACATTATAGCTCCCAATTAGTTAGATGTCTTAATTCCACTCGAACCAAAACCCGATCCATTTAGTGATGGAGTGCACAACTTGTGTCCGTCCCTTGCCTCATGATATTAAGAATACACACAAAGTAGTATTGTGTCATCTTTGTATTAGTATTCATTTCTTGATCTCTTTAAGCTAGTTACAAATATGTGACTTAACTGAAATCACATTGTGCACATTATAACTTTGCTTTATCAAGGGGCCACTAATATCATTACTCAATTAAGAGGGGCAATGATAATCTTTTGACTAACTATCTTCTCCAACAAAAGTCATACTTAACCAACTAATGCCTTTACACTACACTCATCGATAGCTCAAGACACTAGTCTAATTAAGCAATTCTTAAGTGATCGGATATAAGTCTCATATCAAAGGACCAAAGACACAGTAAAACATTAATGACACAGAAAACACAATTCTATAATGTTTTACTTATTAGGTCTATTCAGTATACAAAATTAATATTTTCCTCTTTTGTGTACCCGTGTTGTCAGTCACTTGTAGAGCTACAATGATCTATGACCAACACGACAATCTTAACTCGGTAATTAATGTCCCATGTTAATTACCATGATTGCGAATATCTTTTGTTTTACGAAACCAATATTTTTTAGAGCTCTGCGGTTGACCAAGAGTGTAACGCCCCGAAACAGCGGAAAATTTAAAACTTTAAACGGATAAAGAATTAACACTGGGGTCGTCACCAAACCACGAGTACATATATATATAATATGGGAAACTGTACAATACAAGAGTCAAGGATGATTACAACCCAACACAAAAGCTATACAACACATGTACAAGGGAAAATCATCCACCTCGAAGAACAAAAGAGACAGGATCTGGTCTGGGTGTTCCTGTCCGTAGTCACCACCTCCTACTGACGCGTACGACCTGACATAAAACATGAATATGCCTGAGTTTCCCGTGGAAAACCCCGTATGCCAAACCCCTAAAATATGAACATAATATGCGTAATGAAACATGAAATGAAATGCAGTAAAACATATCCATCTCCCGTGCACACCAGGCACCGCCGGAACACATCGGCCTCGGGTCTCAAGGGTCCTCTCACCCCAACCCCTCAATCACACGTGCACACAAGGCACCCGCTCCTCAGAGCCACAACAACAACGTGCACACGCGGCACCGTTCCTCAGAGCCACAACAACAACGTGCACACACGGCACCCGCTCCTCATAGCCACAACAACCACGTACACACACGGCACCGCTCATCAGAGCCACAACAACAACCCTCCTCTCAGGTCGGCAATGTCTGTACCGTCGCCCCAAAAAAGGCCGGAGACCCGTTGCCCTCGAGGTGGATCCAACAACACACGGCACAAGCATCCATATGCAAAACAGTGCCCAAACGGTCGAACGGAAGAACCCACACGGTCGACCGAACACCACAACTATTCCTCAGAAAAACCGAAATAACGTCCAACCGGCCGACCGACTCTCAAAACACGGTCGACCGAAATCCAACAGGGAAAAATCCTCTCTCGCTCAAAAAGCACCAACGGTCGAACGACCCTCAGATCACGGTCGACCGAAAACAACCAGGGAAATCCCCCAACAAAACCGCACTACACGGTCGACCGAAACCACACTCCCGGTCGACCGGCCAATAAGTTAACTTAAGCGTTGGTCGAGCGAAGTCAACGAGCGGTCGACCGTTTAGATGGTCAACGCCCCCAACCGACCTACAACAGTGCTTTCGGTCGACCGGGAAAGGGGACCCGTTAGACTGAAAACACCCAGAGCCTCAATCCCCTGGTAAAACGCACCACCGGTCGACCACTCGAAGAGTATCGTTCGACCGGTGCAAGGGTTTCCACCCGATTTACACTACGACCGTGCCATCCCGCCGGTCGACCGTTGCATAGCAGAAAAGCTGCTGCAAGGTTCTCGACGAGCCTTCCGGCCTACCGTCGGCCACACCAACCCTCACAAAGGCTAAAAGGAGGATTACACTAAAGCTTGACATACCTTAAGGCTTGAAGAGGCCTTTGAAGAACCCACGAAGTCGCCTCCACAAGCACTTCTCCTCCTCCTCCGGCGAATCCAACCGAGCAACCGATGAACACGATCCTCGCGCACTCTACTGAGTCGCCTCCTCGCCGATCCACGCCACCACACCAGCAGCTGAGAGGGAGGGAGAGAGTTGAGAGGGAGAGAACGTGAGAACGAGTGAGAGAGAGTGAAGTGAGAGAGAGAAGAGAGAAATCCCACCTTTTATACTTCTCCTCCTTCAATCTCCACCATCCACCACCTCAATTCCCAATCAATCTCAGCCCTCCATCTCCACCTCCTCTAATCCTCCACCTAAAACACAATCAACCCATTAATCAAGGGTTAGGATGTAACAATCCACCCTCCTTAAAGAATTTTGTCCCCGAAATTAGAACCAAATTCTCACCGAACAATTCCGGATACTTCTTCCGGACCTCATCCTCGACCTCCCAAATGGCTTCACGCTCGCTATGGTGCTGCCACCTGACCTTCACCATCGGAATGGTTCTCCTTCTGAGCCGGTGCTCCATCCGATCTACAATCTCCACAGGCCTCTCCTCGAGAGATAAGTTCTGACCGATCTCCGGAGCACAGATCTCAATCACATGCGACGGATCGGCAACGTATTTCCTCAACATAGAAACATGGAAAACGTTGTGAATACCCGAAAGCTGTGGAGGCAAAGCAATACGGTAGGCAACCTCTCCGACACGATCAAGAATCTCAAACGGTCCGACGTACCTCGGACTGAGCTTCCCTTTCTTCCTGAATCTCATCACTCCACGAGCTGGTGAAATTCTCAAGAAAATGTGATCGCCACCTCAAATCTCAACTCTCGTCTACGCCTATCTGCGTAACTCTTCTGTCTGCTCTGAGCCGTTGCTAACCTCTGTCTGATCACGCCAACCTTCTCAGCATACATCTAAGAAATCTCTGGTCCAACCAACTGCCTCTCGCCTACCTCACTCCAGCATACCGGCGATCTACAAGGCCGACCGTATAGAGCCTCGTACGGTGTCATCCCAATGCTCGAATGGTAGCTATTGTTATAGGCGAACTCGATCAATGGCAGGTGTTCATCCCAAAATCCTGTCCAATCCAGAGTACACGCTCTCAACAAATCTTCTAGCGTCTGGATAGTCCTCTCTGACTGCCCGTCTGTCTGTGGATGAAAAGCTGTGCTGAACTTCAACTGAGTCCCCAAAGCCTTCTGCAAACTACCCCAAAATCTGGAGGTAAACCTCGGATCTCGATCAGAGATAATACTCACAGGTACACCATGTAACCAGACTATCTCCTCGATGTACAGCTTCGCCAAACCCTCCAAGGGTAAGGTGGTCCTGATCACCAGAAAATGCGCCGACTTGGTCAGTCGATCAACTATGACCCAAATCGCGTCGTGACATCTCCTCGTCTTCGGCAACCCGGTGACGAAATCCATCGTCATGTGCTCCCACTTCCACTCTGGCAGATCTATACTCTGCAACTGCCCTGCTGGCCGTTGGTGCTCAATCCTCACCTGCTGACAAACCAAGCACCTGGACATGAAGTCTGCTACGTCTCGCTTCATCCCTTTCCACCAGAAACTCCACTGTAAATCTTTATACATCTTGGTACTCCCCGGGTGAATGGAATATCTGGCCCTATGCGCCTCTTCCATGATAGTATCCCTCAGATCACCTGCTCTCGGTACCCAGATCCGACCTCTGAACCTCAAGCCCCCATCGACTCCGACAATGAAGTCTGATCCGTCCTTAGCAGCTAACTGCATCAGACTGACCAGCTCATCATCTGCTCTCTGAGCCTGAACAACTCCCAAAACAGTCTGTGGCTCCACTCGAAGTCCCGCAATCACTGCCCCCTCAGAGCCCTCCGTAAAAGGTCTCCACTCCGTGAAGGCCTCAAGCAACCTCCACTCCTGAATGCATAAGCTCGCAGCTGACAACTCCACCTTCCTACTCAAGGCATCTGCGACAGAATTCGCTTTCCCCGGATGATACGAAATGGTGAAGTCATAATCCTTTATGAACTCTAGCCATCTACGCTGCCTCATATTCAACTCTTTCTGCGAGAAGAGATACTTCAGACTCTGGTGATCTGTGAAAACCTCAAACTGCTCTCCATATAGGTAATGCCTCCAGGTCTTCAGCGCGTGAACCACCGCTGCCAACTCCAGATCATGAGTCGGATAATTCTTCTCATGAACCTTCAACTGCCTCGAAGCATAAGCGACCACTTTCCCGTGCTGCATCAACACGCAACCCAGACCGATGCCAGAAGCGTCACTGTAAATCACATAGCCTCCGCTACCACTCAGTAATGTCAAAATCGGGGCTGTAGTCAGTCGCCTCTTCAGCTCCTGGAAACTGTCCTCGCACTTCTTGGACCAAACGAACTTGACACCCTTCTGTGTCAAAGCCGTCAGTGGGGAAGCAAGTCTGGAAAAGTCCTGAATAAACCGATGATAATAACCTGCTAAGCCCACAAAACTCCTAATCTCAGACACACTGGTCGGAGCTCTCCACTGAGTCACAGCCTCGACCTTCTCTGGATCCACAGAAATTCCGTCCGCTGACACTACATGTCCCAGAAAGGCCACCCGATCTAGCCAGAAATCACAGTTCTTGTACTTAGCATAGAGCTGCTGATCCCTCAGAATGCTAAGCACAATCCTCAGGTGCTCCCGATGCTGCTCTCTGTCTGGTGAGTATACCAGTATATCATCCACGAAGACAATCACAAACATGTCGAGATACGGCTGAAAGGTCTGATTCATCAGATCCATAAACGCTGCTGGTGCATTCGTCAGTCCAAACGACATCACCAAAAACTCATAATGGCCGTACCTCGTCCTGAACGCTGTCTTCTGGACATCTGCATCCCGAATCCTCAACTGATGGTAACCAGATCGCAGATCGATCTTCGAAAAGACCCTCGCTGACTGCAACTGATCGAAAAGATCCTCGATCCTGGGTAAAGGATACCGATTCCTAATGGTAACCTTATTCAGCTTCCGATAATCAATACACATCCTCAGCGAGCCATCCCTCTTCTTCACGAAGAGCACTGGAGCTCCCCAGGGTGAAACACTGGGCCTGATCAAACCTGAATCTAGCAGATCCTGCAACTACTTTTCAGCTTAGCTAACTCCGCAGGCGCCATCCTATATGGAGCCTTCGACTGTGGTGTAGTCTCTGCTACCAGATCGATACCAAACTCGATCTCTCTGTGAGGCGGTAACCCGGTGATCTCATCAGAAAATACCTCAGGAAAATCCTGAACAACCTCGATATCTTCCAACTTCTTCACCTCCAAATCTGGCACCACCAGCGTCGCTAAGAACGCTCTACAACCCTGGTGAATCATCCTCTGAGCCTTCACTGCCGAAACCAAAATCCGACCATCTCCACTCTTAGTCCCCCTGATCAGCAAATCAGGAAGACCTTTCCTCGAGATCAGAATCTTCTTCTCTCGGCACAAGACTCGAACGTCGTACTGGGACAGCCAATCCATCCCGAGTATGACATTGAAGTCTACCACCGGTAATAAGACCAGGTCTGCCGGGAACTCCTGGTCTCCCGAAGCAATCGCGGCGCCGGGGAGGAAGCTCCCCACAATGCCCACCAAACCCAAGGGTGTGCTGACTTCCAACGTGGCAGTCAACATCGCAGGGGTACGGCCTAACACGCTCGCAAACTGCTCAGAGATGAACAAGTGTGTGGCCCTGCAGTCGAAAAGCACTCTAGCAATCAACCCATCAACATAAAGCGTACCTTCCACCACAGCGCTGGCGTCTCTAGCCTCCTCCGCCTGAATGGTGAAGACACGTCCCACACTCTTCCCCTGCTGGGAGGGTGCAACTGGTCGACTCGGTCCAGCTCTGCTAGCTGAGGAGGAACCCGGTCGTCCACTAGGTCCACCTGACCTACTCGGGCAGAAACGAATGAAGTGACCCGTCTGGCCACAACCATGGCATGCACCTGATCGAGCCCCACACCCGCGCCCGGGGTGTACCCTACCACACTGCCTGCACTGCCCCGACTGCTGTGATCCACCACTATCAATCCGGGGCCTCTTGCTCGGATTTCCCGAAATCTGATCTCCAGGTTGCACACTGGCCTTCGTCTGCACCTTCCTAGCCTCTACCGTCTCCTGGTAGTCCTGCTCCATAATCGTCGCAAACTTCAGTACATCAGCTAAAGTCTGCGGCATATTCGTGGTCATACGAGACCGGAACTGCGGCCTCAACCCTCGGATAAACTTCCGAGCTCTCTGCTCCGGTGTCACATAAGTATCCAGGCAGTAACGCTCCAGGGCGTGAAACCTACCAATATAAGCCGCCAGCGTCATCTCTCGCTGCTTGAGTGCCAGGAACCCCTCCTTCTTCCTATCCCGCGCATGCTGGGGAAAATACTGCTGGTTGAACTCCGCGAGGAATTCCTCCCAGCCCACCTCCTTGCTGTCCTCAAACACAACAGCCGACGTGGACCTCCACTAGTTGGTCGCCTCTCCGTCCAACACATAGGTGGCCAGATCCACCTGCCTCTCAGAAGGACACCCAATCGCTCTGAAGATCTTCCGGATCTTGAAGACCCAATCCTCAGCAGCCTCCGGCTCACCACTGCCGTCAAAGGAAGGAGAGTGCTGTCGCATAAACCGATCCAGCACTGCCCCTGCCCCTGCCTGCTCTGCCTGTGCAGACTGGCGCTCAAGAAACTCGCCCAGCCTACCAAGAGTCCCCTGAAGGGTCCTCCTCTCCTCCTCCTCTCTGTCCTCCCTACCAGTCTCCTCACTGGCGCCCCTATAACGTGAAGGTGGCCTCACACGTCTCGGAGGCATCTACACAAGAGGACAGGAAACGACAATGAATTAATGATTATGAATGAATGCATAATGAATGAAAACTAAATGCAAGACCTCTAAGGTGGTTTCATTGGACAAGTACACCAGGACCGAAAGCTCTGATACCAATTTGTAACGCCCCGAAACAGCGGAAAATTTAAAACTTTAAACGGATAAAGAATTAACACTGGGGTCGTCACCAAACCACGAGTACATATATATATATATATATATATATATATATATATATATAATATGGGAAACTGTACAATACAAGAGTCAAGGATGATTACAACCCAACACAAAAGCTATACAACACATGTACAAAGGAAAATCATCCACCTCAAAGAACAAAAGAGACAGGATCTGGTCTGGGTGCTCCTGTCCGTAGTCACCACCTCCTACTAACGCGTACGACCTGACATAAAACATGAATATGCTTGAGTTTCCCGTGGGAAACCCCGTATGCCAAACCCCTAAAATATGAACATAATATGCGTAATGAAACATGAAATGAAATGCAGTAAAACATATCCATCTCCCGTGCACACCAGGCACCGCCGGAACACATCGGCCTCGGGTCTCAAGGGTCATCTCACCCCAACCCCTCAATCACACGTGCACACAAGGCACCCGCTCCTCAGAGCCACAACAACCACGTGCACACACGGCACCCACTCCTCAGAGCCACAACAACAACGTGCACACATGGCACCGCTCTTCAGAGCCACAACAACCACGTGCACACACGGCACCGCTCCTCAGAGCCACAACAACAACCCTCCTCTCAGGCCGGCAATGTCTGTACCGTCACCCCAAAAAAGGCCGGAGACCCGTTGCCCTCGAGGTGGATCCAACAACACACGGCACAAGCATCCATATGCAAAACAGTGCCCAAACGGTCGAACGGAAGAACCCACACTGTAACATCCCCGAACAGCGGAAAATTAAAACTTTTTAAATCATAAGAAACACGTGGACAAACCATCAAGAGTGGGGACATTACTGAAAGAAATACATAAATAAGTCTGGTGCACCATAATACAATACGAGTTTGTCAAAAGAGTGATTACATTACAACACGAAACACAAGGTACATGTAATCACGACAACCTAAAAGTAGGCAGACGACAGGATCCAGTCCCAACGTGCAATCTCCCTCGGTCACCACCCGCCGGAACCTAACGCGGTCCTGAAAAAGATGCAACAACAATGCCTAAGTTTCCATAAGGAAACCCCGTATGACAAGCTCACCTATATGCCCTAACATACTAGTATAGCATGGCATGGAATACAAAGCAGTAAAACAACAACGCCACCAAGGGCCAAACCGGACATCCGTCCCGCGATCGTTTCCGCTGCCACACAGGCCCCGCGGTCTACAATCGCCACCGCTGCCACACAGGCCTCACGGTCCGCAACATCGTCGTCGCCACACAGGCCGCACGGTCCACAAACACCGGTACCACACAGGCCACACGGTACAACCTCACCGCCGCCACACAGACCGCACGGTCCAAACATCGGGTCTCCGCAGAGACCTACCGTAGGCACATACGGTCTAACGGACAATACGCAACACATCCCCACACGCGACTACACAAGCCAAGGGATCGGTGAGGATGCGTTCGCACTTCCGCGCAAGGTAGAAATCAGATCTGAATACATCGTGGTCCACCACCACCACACCAACGGAGCCGTCGCTCAGGTCGGTCCATCAACCGGCGCCACACAGACCGCACGGGATATCACTCGATAGGTGCCCAATCGAGCTACTTGCCGGAACACATCATCGGCAGTCCATCGCCGCAACCACACAGGCTACGCGCGATCCTCCCTGCCGCCACACAGACCGCACAGGGGCCCTACCGCCGCCACACAGGCCGCACGGCACGTGCAATAACTGCCATCAAGGCCAGTCGAACATATCCACCACACAAGGCCAGACAATCAACAGATCCGAACCGAAGTCCGCAGGGTCAACGAGCTCCACGTGCAACACCAACTCCGGCTCCAACTGAGCAGGGTCGCGACCTCCGTCGCCGTCAATAGGCCGGTACCTCTCTGGACCTCCATCTCCAATCCTGGCCGGTAGTCTCTTTGCCTCCGTAGCCATCGGTCGGTAGTCACTGCACCCGTCGGCAGTTGCGTGTTGCTGAAGCAAAGGGATCCGCAATCCCTCAGGCCGCTACTCTAACGCGAGTTAAACGATCCACCAGATATAGTCACGATCCATACATGGAAGTGACGCGTTCCGGACACCCACACTCTTCCACACGGCAGTCCCTCGGCAGGCACGCATAACGCGCCCACCGTCACCTCCCGGCTCACGCACAAGGCGAGGACACGGGTTTCTGTGGACAGAGTTGGCATCCTTAGTGGAACCAGGAGTCCTGTCCTGTGCAAAACGGTTGACCGAAAGAGACACAGTCGACCGTTTTCCTCAAGGGAATTCGGTCAACCGAAGTGACAACCGGTCGACCGCTTCCACAAGGGAATCGGTCGACCGAAGCGTCTGTCACGATCGAACTATTTGCGCAACACATAAATTCCAACGGTCTACCGAAGGTCTAAAACCGGTCGACCGAACAAGGTCAAAAATCCGGAGTCTGGTCAACGCTCAAAACGAATCTATCGGTCGACCGACTCAGGGGTCTCGGTCGACCGAACACTTACAGGGTCAACCTAATATTTTCTATCTCATCAAACGGTCGACCGAAGCTTACGTATCCTACCGGTACACTCAAGTTTCGGTCGACCGAACGAGGGACGCGGTCGACCGAAACACGACAGACAGTGAAAATACACCACGATCGGTCGACCGTCCAAGGGACCCGGTCGACCGACAGACGTCTTCAACCTCGCGCCAGGCGAGGTTTTGACGTCGAAACTCGTCGCCGGCGAGGCCTCCGACCTCGCGCGACCGACCCCAACCTCACCCCAACGTGGGTGATCCACTAAGGCCTCTAATGCAAGAACTTGGCATACCTCTCTTGAAGAATGACAACGACGACGCCAGAGTTCACACGACCACGCCTCCGGTCCGCACCACGCACCTCCTCGCACCTTCACCAACGCCCAGCACGCTCGCCTCGCGCACCTTCACCACCAGCGCTCGAGCCTCAGTGGATAGGGAGAAAGGTTTGAAGAAGAAGAAGAAGAAGAAGAAAAGGAAGAGAGGAGATCCACGTTCCTTCTTAAACCCCAACCAAGCCAACCAACAACCCATGCCTCCCATCACCTCAGCCTCCTCCCTATCCTCCTGCCTCCTGTGCATCCACGCTTCCCCACACATCACCAACACCACACCCAACACAAAACAGCAACCCTACTCCACAACTACTGTTCATCACGCCTCCTCTATTCTTCCTCCATTCCCATGCAAAACTCCACCATTAAGCCACCCTACTCATAATTAAACTTAATCAAGGTTAGGGTCATAACACACACGGTCGACCGAACACCACAACTATTCCTCAGAAAAACCGAAATAATGTCCAACCGGTCGACCGACTCTCAAAACACGGTCGACCGAAATCCAACAGGGAAAAATCCTCTCTCACTCAAAAAACACCAACGGTCGAACGACCCTCAGATCACGGCCGACCGAAAACAACCAGGGAAATCCCCCAACAAAACCGCATTACACGGTCGACCGAAACCACACTCCCGGTCGACCGGCCAATAAGTTAACTTAAGCATCGGTCGAGCGAAGTAAACGAGCGGTCGACCGTTTAGATGGTCAACGCCCCCAACCGACCTACAACAGTGCTTTCGGTCGACCGACAAAGGGGACACGTTCGACCGAAAACACCCAAAGTCTCAATCCCCTGGTAAAACGCACCACCGGTCGACCACTCGAAGAGTATCGTTCGACCGGTGCAAGGGTTTCCGCCCGATTTACACTACGACCGGTCGACCGCGCCATCCCGCCGGTCGACCGTTGCAGAGCAGAAAAGCTGCTGCAAGGTTCTCGACGAGCCTTCCGGCCTACCGTCGGCCACACCAACCCTCACAAAGGCTAAAAGGAGGATTACACTAAAGCTTGACATACCTTAAGGCTTGAAGAAGCCTTTGAAGAACCCACGAAGTCGCCTCCACAAGCACTTCTCCTCCTCCTCCGGCGAATCCAACCGAGCAACCGATGAACACGATACTCGCGCACTCTACTGAGTCGCCTCCTCGCCGATCCACGCCACCACACCGGCAGCTGAGAGGGAGGGAGAGAGTTGAGAGGGAGAGAACGTGAGAACGAGTGAGAGAGAGTGAAGTGAGAGAGAGAAGAGAGAAATCCCACCTGTTATACTTCTCCTCCTTCAATCTCCACCATCCAACACCTCAACTCCCAATCAATCTCAGCCCTCCATCTCCACCTCCTCTAATCCTCCACCTAAAACACAATCAACCCATTAATCAAGGGTTAGGATGTAACAAAGAGCCTCTTCCTTAACACTTCTAAAAGACGAATAACATAAACAAGGAACAAAATGATTTCTCATTCAATTCATAATAATTGACATTTAAAAGTAAAACTTTTAGAACACATTCCCTTCAATCTCCCACTTGTTATTAAAGTTTTCTTTCATATACATACTCAATGTATAAAACAATAATAACTAGGGTAAACCCCATTACATATCAATCATCAAGCCAATCTACATGGTTCCTCAATCCCAAGGACTCAAATCCATTTCGCCCTTGGCTTGGGATAAGGGTTTTGTGAATGGATCAGATGTGTTGCTGTTGGTGTCTGATGCATTGCATACATTGCATCATATGTCTTTCATTTAGATTACTTTTACATCAATAAATGCTACTAAGGTATGTGTTTAGTCTTATTTACAGAATACAGGGACCTGAATGCAATTTACCCACATCCCGAGCATAAACGCGTACAAAAGACTCGTTTCTATCATAAAGACCAAGTTCAAGTTTATCGGGCTTCAAATGGAAATGTATCCAAGCATAAAAGCATTCAAGACCTAATTACGAAAATAACAAGGACTTAAGCACAAAAGTAGCCGGGGACTTAATTGCAAAAAGTGAAGGACCTAATTGCAAATCACGAGTAGCTTTTATTATTATGGAGAAAATATAAAGAAAAATCAATGTGGATCTCCAAATATATGAAGAAATTAATTCGGATCTCCAAAGATATGCAAGAATCAATCCAGACGCGCAAATGACATTGAAATCATACCATAAACACACAGGAAAAATCCGGGTCGATTCTGAGCCAAAAAGGCGGCGAATCCGCCGCACCTCAAGAGCAAATTGCGGCGAATCCGCCGCACCTCAAGAGCAAATTGCGGCGAATCCGCCGCACCAAATTAGATTCATGCTCTAAAATTTTTACCGGTTGCGTGTTGACGCGTGTACTTTCTTATTTCATGCTTAGGTCCCTTGTATCGGCTATAAATAGCCCCGAGAACGATGTTGTGAGGAGTTCTTCCTTTTGTTCCATAATTTAGCAATAAAATTCTGTTTCTTTTATTTTGTTTTAATTTTCTTTTCTTAATGTCTCTAGGATCCCTTCTCCTTCCTCCCTCCATGAGTTTCTAACTCTTTCCAAAGGGTGGAGGTGATGGAATTAGGGGTAGAGAAGATGAATGCATGTTATTGTTTTAAGTTCGTGATTAGTATATTTTGATTACTTGAGTTTATGTTAAATCATTTATCTTGTAATGCTTCATAACTAACATGATTTATTTCAAGTTTCTCCATTCTCCAATCTAAACCTAAGTCTAGACCTCCACCCGACGGAATTCTCCATCTTTCTTCTTGTTTTTAGTTTTAATTGTTCTTGTTTCTTGCTTTAAATAATTAAATCAAAAATACCAAAAACCCAACTTATTTCTTCTCCCTTCTTCCTCTTAATCGAAAATAACATCAACTACGAAATCTCTCCCTCCTTGTGTTCGACCCGTACTTGCCACGTCTTCATAGACGTCGTGCACTTGCGGTATAAATTAAAATTCACATCAGTGTCCACCCATAAAAGATTTATTTTGCCTTCGTCAATGAGGTCACGTGTCATGAAGTACTTACGATCCATGTACTTCACTTTGTGGTGTGATTTGGGATCCTTGATTTGCGAGATAGATGCACTATTATCGCAAAATAGCTCTACTGGTCCCTCGCTCGAGGGAACTACTCCAAGTTCTTGAAGGAACTTCTTAATCCACACTCCTTCTTTGCTCGCTTCAGTGACAACCATTACTTCGGAAGCAGTGGTTGAGTCGGCCGTAGTGCTTTGCTTCCAACTACGCCAACTCACAACTCCACCATTCAGAAAGAAGACGTATCCTGATTGCGATCTTCTATCGTCTGGATCACTCATGAAACTCGCATCCGAGTAACCTTCAGCTATCAATTCCCTTTGTCCTCCATAAACAAGAATCTTATCCTTAGTCCGGTTAAGGTACTTCAGGATATTCTTGACCGCAGTCCAATGCTCAGGACCTGCGTTGGATTGGTGATGACTTGTCACGCTTAGAGCATACGAGACATCGGGTCTTGTGCAAGTCATCGTGTACATGATCGACCCAATTGCCGAAGCATAAGGGACATCCTTCATGTACTCTAAGTCCTTACGTGATTGTGCACGTTTAGACTTCTTGAGTTGCACACCCATACTCATTGGCACACTGCCCTTTTTGGAGTTGTTCATCTTGAATCTTTTCAAGACCTTGTCAATGTATGTACGTTGACGTAGGCCAATGAGTCTACGGGATCTATCTCGGTATATCTTGATTCCCAAGATGTATTGAGCCTCACCCATATCTTTCATTGAAAATGCAAATTTCAATGAACTTCTCGTTTGCTCAAACAAAGGAATATGATTGCCCATGAGCAATATGTCATCGACATATAAGATTAGGAATACTACATGGCTCCCACTAACCTTCTTCTATATACAAGGTTCTTCCTTACTTTGAATGAAGTGAAGCGTCTTCACTTCCTCGTCAAAGCGTTTGTTCCAACTCCTTGATGCTTGTTTCAATCCATAAATGGATCTTTGAAGCTTGCATACCTTCTCGCTATTCTTTAGATCTTCAAAACCTTGAGGCTGTACCATGTGCACATCCTCCTCCAAGTTCCCATTAAGGAACGCCGTTTTGACATCCATTTGCCATATTTCATAATCATGAAATGCGGCAATAGCGAGCATAATCCGAATAGACTTGAACATGGCAACCGGTGAAAAAGTTTCATCATAGTCAATTCCTTGAATTTGAGTGAAACCCTTCGCTACAAGCCTTGCTTTGTAGGTTGTTAAGTTCCCATCCATGTCCATCTTCCTCTTAAAAACCCATTTATTTTGAATGACATTTTTCCCTTGAGGAAGGTCAACCAAGTCCCATACTTATTATCATACATGGATTCAATTTCAGATTCCATGGCTTTAAGCCATAGTCTGGAGTCTTCCCTTTCCATTGCTTCTTGGAAGGTCAATGGATCATTGGTATCTAGTACCATGATTTCATGAAGTCCCAGATACAAGTCGGGTTTCTTCCTTTCCCTTGTTGACCTTCTTAGTTCTTTTGATTCTTCTCGTGCCTCTCGAACTTCTTCCACAATTTCTTGAGGAGTGGGTTCACGATCAACTCTTGAACGTACACTTGGTGGAGATGATTGAGATTCTCTCACAATTTCTTGTGATGGTCTCTCGCTCACGCTCACACTAACCAAAGGAATCTCGGTTGGGCCTTCATGATCTTGAATGTCATCATTCATGTCATGATCTTGTAGAGTATCTTGAGTTTCCTCAAGCACAATCCTACTCTCACTACTTTTTACTCTTTCCAGAAATTCCTTTTCCAGAAATGTGGCATCCCTCTCTACAATCACTCGATTGGAGGTGATATGCCAAAAGTAGTATCCTCTTGTCTCACGAGGATAACCAATAAAGAAGCACTTATCCGCTTTTGGTTGAAGTTTGGTCGACATTAATTTCTTGACGTAAGCCTCACAACCCCAAATCTTGAGAAAATTGAGCTTAGGTGTTTTACCAGTCCATAGCTCATAAGGCGTTTTCTCTACGGATTGGGATGAAACATTATTTAGTGTGTAAGCCGCAGTTTGTAGTGCATAACTCCAAAAGTAAAGAGGTAATTCCGCATGACTCATCATTGACCGAACCATGTCGAGCAATGTCTCATTCCTTCTTTCGGATACCCCATTCCACTGAGGTGTACCGGGAGGGGTGAGTTGAGGTACAATACCGAACTCCTTTAGGTATGAGTCAAATTCGTCACTTAAGTACTCACCTCCACGATCCGTTCGTAGAGACTTGATTTTCTTGTCGAGTTGGTTCTCTACTTCATTCTTGAATTCTTTGAACTTGTCAAAGGATTCATTTTTGTTTCTCATTAGATAAACATAGCCATAACGACTATAATCATCCGTGAATGTAATGAAGTACCTGAAACCATCTCGTGCACTAGTACTCATTGGACCACACACATCGGAATGTATCAAACTTCTTGAAAGGCTTTTTGGTCATTTTTCCCATTAAACATAGTGGCACGTCTCCAATGATTTAAAATCAAGTAGACCAAGAAGGTTAGCTTCTTGCAATTTCTTGATGTGCTTTTCATTTATGTGACCAAGACGATAGTGCCACAAGAGAGTATCATTCTCGTGAGTGGTCTTAAGTCTTTTGTTATTGATATTAAAGATTTGTTTATTATTCAATTCAAGTAAATAGAGACCATTCATTATGAATGCATTTGCATAGAAAACATCATTCTTCGATATAGACAAGCAAGAATTTGAAATATTTATATTAAAATTATCCATATCTAAACATGATACAAAAATAATGTTCTTGCTAATCGAAGGCACACAATAAACATTCTTTAGACATAAATTTAAACCACTACATAATTGAAGCACCACAGAACCTTGTGCAACTGCAGAAACGTTCGCACCATTTCCGACCTTCAATTCTATCTCGTTCCTTACGAGTTCCTTCCTATCCTTGAGTAGCTGCACATTAGAAACTATGTGAGCACAAGATCCGGTATTAATTACCCAATCCTGGACAGAGGTGGCTAAATTTATTTCAATAACAAATATACCTTTGACCTTTTTGGGGCGTCGACGTTCAATCACTCCATTGTCAAGGTCTTCCTTGTACTTGGGGCAATTTGGCCGGATGTGTCCTTTTTCACCACAGCGAAAGCACTCCGTATTGGGAGTTGGAGATTTCTGAGATTTCCCCCTCGAGGCACTCTTATGAGCACCTCCTACTCTCTTGCTCTTGATTGAACCACTTTTGGTAGATTTGCCCTTTCCTTTACCAATCTTTTGGCTCCTCCCATGGACGGCAAGGACATGCTTGTCCCTACCCTTGCCCATGTCAACTTCAGCAGTTTTGAGAGCGTTGTGCAGTTTCTCAAGACTCACCCCTTTTTCACGCACGTGGTAGTGCATCACAAAGTCCTTAAAGGACGGGGCTAGAGAGCCAAGAATCATATCTTTGGCAATGTCCTCAGGCATTGGTGAAGAGAGCTTTGCCAACTTCTCAAGGTACCCTGCATCGTGAGAAAATGCATGGATACCGATGTTCCCTCCGCCATATGACACCTTGTGAGTGCGATGGTGGTCTTATAGTGCTCCTTTCGGGCACTATCCATGAACATCTTAGATAAAGCCTCCATGGTCTTCTTGGGTTTCGATTCCAAGTATTTCTCTTGAAGCGAGTCACCCATGGATGCTAGCATAAGATCGTGAACTTGGTTCTCTTGGTCTTCCCACTTGGCTTTAGCCTCTTTCTCTTCATCGGTTAATCTCTCATTCCATTTTGGGATTGGACCTTCCAAAATGTGAGACAGATTCTCAAACTTTAACACGATGTTGAGTTTGAGTTGCCAACTAATGAAGTTTGAGCCATCATTTGCTAAAGGGTGTTTTTCTATCATGGATCGTACGAGAGGTTGGATGTTCGACATTTTCTACAAAATAAATCATACAGGATTTTAATGCCAATTTTATGTTTATTATACATACATACAAATGCAAATGCTGCAAATAACAAAATTTGCCCATAAATGCAACAATCCAAGATCCCATCAAATGCAATATAGACTAGCTAAGGGTTATCGAATACATTACAATAACAAGGTAAGAAAAACATTTTCTAATCACAACCTTTTTGAATTTTAGCAACTTCAAACTCTTGTGATTCTTGTCGTTTTAATTATGAGGGAATATGACATATCCTCGTTAAGAAAAACTTTTTCCCAAAACCGAGCGAGGGCTCTAGGTAATGTTATGAAAACTTATTTTCATTTGATACGAGATACATTTATCCATTGTATTCACAACTAAACATACTTGGGGCTCACTAGGGTGAAACACACCTCATATATCTAATCGTTGCACAACAATAGACAACCATTATATCTCCCACTATTCCCAAAGATGGAGGGAGCTATCTCCCGCTAAGGGCGAGCAGAGTATCCCCGGATCGATGACTGATAGTGGATGAAATAAGAAGGAAAATTACTCTTAATTTTGTTGGAAAATTTCATATATTAACATGTGATTCAGAATTTTAGGTTATCATGCATATTATCATTCATACACATCCTAACATTCAACACATTCATCACATGCATAGCAAGATTATAAAAACAGAAATTAAACCATTCACACAATCCACATCGTGTGAGTTTATATGTTCCATTTGATCCTTGATCCTCGATCCTCGATCGATGCGCTACAGAGGCGACTTCTTGCACCGGAGATGTAGATTTTACAGAAAATAAACATGCTCCTCACATTCGATAAAAAACCGACTAGTGCAAGTCCTATGTAAAACCTCTCAAATGCAATGCAATAATCTAGAGATAGAAAGAGAGAATTTGGCTTTTACATATAAATAAGACCCTGTATAATAATAATTATAAACATTCATAGGCGATGATTTGGAACATATAAACTCACAATTCCTGCAAAGACAACTCGAGCATCCATGCACGCAATATTGCTATAAACTATACAACCTAGTTTATCAATCATCTAGAATCCCAAACAATTCCTTGAAAAACATTTTGAAATCCATTAAAAAGATTTTTCATCCATCCACAAGTTCAAAAACAATTTTGAACCACTATCCATCCAATTTCCTAAAAGGAAAGACGAACCGTAGTTTTTCGGTTTTGTTGATTCTCTTACAAAACAATTGTTTATGCTTAAAACAAAATTATTGCAAGTTAGACTTATGTCTAAATCATAATTCTAATAATTACATGGCATAATTTAAACCACTTAAAACATTCAAAACGAATTATTACAAAGAATTATTCCAACAAAACATTTAAAGACCGAAAAACCGGAAAATCGAATTGTTCGAACCCTAGATGGTAAACTAAATTTGTTTATAGTTTCAAATCATTAGAAAATTGAACCCAATACTCTGATACCACTGTAGGATTTCTAGTTTAATTTTACATATATATTTTCGAAATTTTTATGCACAATAAGGATCAATTACAATTTTCTATGATTTGTTTCATGCATGCATCGGTTTGTTTCAATAACTAGTTTCAAAATTTTAAAACAAACATGGGCTCCGAATTTCATACCTAGAAGTTCTCTAAAACTTCTTGATGATCCAGAGACGTTGATGATGTTTGTCGCTGCGACGGATGCCTCCGAGTATTCACCAAACTCTAAACAAGATCGGAGAGAGAAGAGCTAGCCTCTCAATCTCCAGTAGGGTTTAGAATCTAATTACTAACCCCTCTTTCGTTCACTTGAGAAGAAGATCTCTGAAAACTAAAACTAAACTCAAGAATTAATGGAAATTCGTGGAGAATTATGGAGAGAGATGTTTGCACAAGACGATAATGAATTAATTAATAAGGTAATGAGATAAACTTGTATTTATAAGTTCTCTCCAAATTACCTATTCATGTGCAACCTCTTGCCCATGATTTCATGCAGACTTCCATCTAACCATCCATTATTTGCTAACAAATAATCTTAGCCACAAATTAAATCAGTTATGGACCAATTCTAGCTCCCAATTAGTTAGATGTCTTAATTCCACTCGAACCAAAACCCGATCCATTTAGTGATGGAGTGCACCGCTTGTGTCCGTCCTTGCCTCATGATATTAAGAATACACACAAAGTAGTATTGTGTCATCTTTGTATTAGTATTCATTTCTTGATCTCTTTAAGCTAGTTACAAATATGTGACTTAACTGAAATCACATTGTGCACATTATAACTTTGCTTTATCAAGGGGGCAATGATAATCTTTTGACTAACTATCTTCTCCAACGAAAGTCATACTTAACCAACTAATGCCTTTACACTACACTCATCGATAGCTCAAGACACTAGTCTAATTAAGCAATTCTTAAGTGATCGGATATAAGTCTCATATCAAAGGACCAAAGACACAGTAAAACATTAATGACACAGAAAACACAATTCTATAATGTTTTACTTATTAGGTCTATTCAGTATACAAAATTAATATTTTCCTCTTTTGTGTACCCGTGTTGTCACTCACTTGTAGAGCTACAATGATCTATGACCAACACGACAATCTTAACTCGGTAATTAATGTCCCATGTTAATTACCATGATTGCGAATATCTTTTGTTTTATGTAAACCAATATCTTTTAGAGCTCTACGGTTAAGGACCAAGAGTCTCTTTCTTAACACTTCTAAAAGACGAATAACATAAACAAGGAACAAAATGATTTCTCATTCAATTCATAATAATTGACATTTAAAAGTAAAACTTGTAGAACACATTCCCTTCATTTACAGCCCTATCGTTGACACACATCCTTCGTTAAAAGCTTCCTTAATTATCAATATTCCTGACCCATCGGTTACATCCAATAAATTATTAACAAAAGTACTTGGGTTTTTAAAATAATATATGCACGCGATACAAAATGGATTTGGGTCGTAAACGAGTTGAGTTCGAGCGAGCAAGACTAACTACTTGCTCACGAGCCGCTTGACTCGGTTCGTATGCTTGTGAGCCTGCTCGGCTCGTTGGCTTGCTACACAAAGTAAATACGAAAATTATTTTTATTCATGGTCAAACACTTAACTAAAAGCATTCCCGCATAAAAATCTCAATTTTTATCATAAAACACACAATCACCACGAAAGAGGGCAGCCACACACTTATGCACAACATTCATGGTTTGTGCATAAAGACTCCTTATATAGGGTGTGGTGGAAGATAAGTATATGGATTCTTCGATGCAGGACTAATTGTCCAACACTCAGTAACGCATTCAGATTATTGATATATTTTTAATGGTTTTCCTTTACAATAGAAACTCGTGATTGGTTCATTGTTGAATGGGTGATGTCCGGTGACCAAGGTTTCGGGTTCGAACTCTAGTGTCTCTTAGTTTTTGGAGTTAATAATATATAATCTAAAAAAAGGTTGTATTGTTGGGTTTTGAACTTGTGAGCCTAATGACAAATCAAGGTCCCAACCACTAGAATAACATCAACATGCTCTTTTAGTATGACATATATTATATATTCGTGTATATTGTATAATTTCGTTATAACGTACTTGTCGTGTATGTATAGTGATGTATGCTCGTATGCGTATATACGAGCAACTGAGTCGAGCGAGCAAGGTTTCACTCAGCTCGGTTCATTTATTTTTTCGACTAGATTTTTTGACTTGTGCATTGACTCGTTAATAATCGAGGCAAGTTGTTGAGCGAGTGAAACCGAGCGAATTAGATAGCCCGAGCAAAAGTTGACATTCCTAAAAGAAATCTAGGTCCTCTCAAATTGAAGTAAAATTTGAGAGGGCAAACTCAATAAATCTTCATCATCAATTTCAATCTAATGGCGAGTGTCTAATCTATAATTAATGGTAAATTTGGATAGCTATTGTTAGAAGTTGTGAGGAGCAATGTGCAAGTAATTCTTCCCAACTCAAATATGCAGTGTGTCCAAAATGATAATTTTTTTGTGTAAATATGCAATCCCAACATTAAAATTTCCTAACTTCGGTTAGGTTGATTCATATGGGATGCAGTTCACTAACAACTCACAAATATACCACCTCTTGTTTTTAGTTGAGGTAGTTTGTCAGTGTGTCGCTATCATTTCAAAGATGGACTGCGTCTTTACATTCCACCAAGTGCCATAAATTTACAATTTTACATTCCTTGAACTAATCAAGCTCTCTTAGATTTTATTATCTTCTAACATGGATGTTTGGAGTTTCACTACATTTTGTCATTGCGGATTGAAAAGAAAGAATTATAATTTTCAAATTACTCATCAACATTTATTCTATGGTTTAAATTTATAAAGATTCCGATTATATATGAGTTGGAAAATTTGATAAAGACAAAAAAATTATTTGATATAACTAATGACACAAATAATTTTGGGTTTTATTATCAGTAAACTTAAATGTGACAAGGTGTGTTGACTGGTTTAGATTTCTTTGTTGGATTATACATTACAAGTTCATATGATCTAAGCCGTTGATTACCCTTTTAAAATTTGATTCCGCAATTCTTATTTGAAAGCCACTTATATATTATCGATCAAATTAATATATAATCACATTTTAAACAAGTAATGGCTTAATAATAAATATTCTTGAAGTTTATGTGGAGATAAAGTCAATAAAACAATTCCTAATTAACTATATATATATATATTATATATACACACACGGTATCTAATGCACATCGATAAAGTATTTTGATATAACATTGACCTAAGAACCTCAAATAACCATTTAATATTATAAAACCTACAAAATCGTGCTAATTGCGAATCTTTAATATGTGATATATTAAAAAAATTGGAAAAGCTTCTTAGCCAGCTGGGTCAACGTATAATCCGGAGATATTCCATAACCAATGTGGCACGGTTGCAATATATTTGAATGGAGAGATTCGTCGGCTAATTTACTTATAATATGAATATGACCTAAGAAATTAAGAATATATTGACTTATGCTTTTCTTCAACATCAAACTAATAACCCGTGCATAATTATAAATCAAAAGGCACATTGAAACCCATCTTTAGTATATAATTGTATTCCAGCCCACTAGGCCCATTATCTAGTATTTGTAATAAGACCAATTTTGATTTAGTGACATTAACGTATGATATTGTAAACTTGATCCGCAAGTTATGTAGCTAGATTATGTTAGTCCCACGTTGAAATTCCAACAAGTGTAATTTTTAACTTCATACTATAAATACAATTTCTCTCCTCATTCGAGTAATCAAGTGAGAAAAGGATTCATTAGCTCTTTGTTTGTTGAGACTATTAATCCTTAATTGTTCAACAACAACACCTTTCAAGCTTTCAGTCATTTAGGATCATACTTTCTGTTTACGATCATTTAGGATCATACGTTCTGTTTACGATCATGGATGAGCAAAGGGGATGGTCACAAGTTCCTTACGACATAATGAAGTTGTTCGTTTCAAGACTTACGGTAGCCGAGTCGTGTCAGTTTAGTCTGCAAACGGTGGCATTCTATTATTGGCGAATTATATTCGCAAAGTTCGTTACTTCCGGTATTGTTGCATACATGATCGACTGAGGCACAGATCGAGGTTTATGGAAGAACCTCATCTACAAGTTGCAAGTTGGAAGTACCCTTTGAGGGTGATTTCCAATACTCGAATTGGAAAAGGCGGGACTGTTAAGTGTTTAGGGTTTAGGGTTTAGGGTTTAGTGAAGTCTACCTAGTGAATCCAATAACTTGGAAAAGAATTGATCTCCCATATAGATATGATTCTGCCTCTTCCAAGCATACGAACTTCTGAGTATGAGATTTTCATATCTAATTGGTGCTATGGAGATGAAGATTGGCCGAGACGACTTCATTGATAATAGAGATACAAACACCCAATTCTTTGCAACAAATGTGAGGCCTGTCTATTACCATAAATGAAACATCCCGATACAGCGGAAAATTTTAAAATTCATAATCAAGACAAGAGCACAATAATCAAAGGCGGGACTGTTAGTTCTCATAAACAAATAGCGGTGCACCAGAATACATCAGAGTTTGCCAAAATGAATACATGATTACAACAAAACGACAAAGGAAGATAAACGTAATCATATTGACCTCAGTGGTCCTATTAGAGGATCCGACTCCAAATGTGCGCGCCCGCCGATCACCACCCCACTAGACCTACTGCGGTCCTGAAAAAGATGCAACAACAATGCCTGAGTTTCCAGAAGGAAACCCCGTATGCCAACTCACCTATATGCATGCATTACACAATTGAACCTATCATACTAGTAGCATGTCATGTCAATGGAAAACAGTTCCCCCGAAGGGTAAAACAGGACATCAGTCCTACAGTCAACAACGAGTCTCCCGAGGAGACCTACTGCAGGCACATGCAGCCTTACAGCACGCGACATCGCACCCCACACACACGGCTACACTACTCAAGGGTTCGGCAGGGAGCCTCTGTCACGCATGCACGCCGATAGAATACAGATCTGCAAATCTCAGTGGTCGGAGCCACAGGGACCAACGGGGCCGTCGCCCGGAAGGTATAACAACAACATCTCGATAGGTGCCCAGTCGAGGAATCAACATAGCCGGACCAACCTCGGCCCAACAATCATCATCGCCGGCACAACCTCGGCGGCATCACCGGCACAGCGTCGGTGGTCCATCACAACGTCCGGCACAGCATCGGACGGGTCCAGACCGAAGTCTGCCAGGTCATCAGGCTCCACGAGCCGCAAACACCAACTGCGCCGCTATAAAAGCAGGGCAGCGACCTCCGTAGCCCGTGGGCCGGTAGTCACCTCACCCAACGCCAGTTGCGTGCCCGCACAAACATCAACACTGGGATCCGCGATCCCTCAGGCCTGCTATACTACAAGTGCCCAACAATCCATCTCAGGTCACGGTCCATACACGGAGGTGACGCGTCCCGAACACCCACACTCTTCCCAACGGTGGTCCCTGGGCAGGCACACATCATGCGCCCACCGTCACCTCCCGGCTCACGTACAAGGCGAGGACACGGGTTTCCGTGGACAGAGTTGACGTTCAAAATGGGAACCTGGAATTCTGTTCTGGGCCCAAACGGTCGACCGAAAGAGGTGATTCGGTCGACCGGTTCCAGAAAGGAATCGATCGACCGTACGCCTAACACGGTCTACCGCTGCCCTCAAAACACAATCCCCAACGGTCGAACAAGGGTCTAAAACCGCTCGACCGAACGAGGTCAAAATCCGGAGTCTGGTCAACATTAAATTCAATTCTATCGGTCGACCGACTCAGGGGTCTCGGTCGACCGAAAACATACAAGGTCAACCTATTATTCTAAGTCATATAATCGGTCGAACGCAAACCTCCAACGGTCAAACAACATACAATCGGTTGAACGCAATATACAATCGGTCGAACAAACCATGCAAATCTACTCAGTACACTTAAGTTCCGGTCGAACGACCCAAGCACCGGTCGACCGACAACAGGCAGAAATGTCCCAACTCACTAGCAATACGCACTACCGGTCGACCGCCACTAGGCATCGTTCGACCGGTGAAGGTTAAAGTCGAGCAAAAACTCTACATTCGGTCGACCGCCCGAAGGGACCGGTCGACCGTTGGTCGTCTTCCACCTCGCACCAGCCGAGGTTTCCACGGAAAACAACGCCGAGGAGGTCTCCGACCTCCCCGTCCGACCAACACAACCCTTCACAAGGGTTAACAACACAAAACCACACTAATGAGTCGACATACCTCAACCAACGACGACGAACAGCCGGAGCTCGCTCACGCACGTCGCCTCCGGTAGACCTCGAGCACGCGCCTCTCCTCCTCCGGACGTCTGACATCCTCCCGCACGACGTCCTCGCCTCCTCCGATCGACTCCTCTGCTGGATGAAGGAGATGAAGAATGAAAATGGAGAAAAATGAGAGAGAGAGAGAGAGAAGAAATCACGTTTTAACCCACACAACTCCCCCGCTACAGTGCCCTACGCACACCCATCACCCTCTCCTCACGTCAACAGTGCACGCCCCCAACTCTTCCCAAAGCACCCACTGTGCTGCACCAACTTCCCATGCTAAACACCTTCTAATCCACCATTAACCTCTCTAACCTAGGTTTAGGTTCTAACAATCCACCCAACTTAAAAGGATTTCGTCCCGAAATCAAAGCAACTACTCACCGAAAAGCTCTGGATACTACCTTCTGACATCCTCCTCGATCTCCCAAGTGGCCTCGCGCTCACTTTGATGCTGCCACCTGACCTTCACCATCGGGATGGTCCTCCTCCTGAGCTGATGATCCATGCGATCAACAATCTCGACTGGCCTCTCCTCGAGTGACAAGTCCTGCTGAATCTCTGGCACTGCTATCTCGATAACGTGAGCCGGATCTGCAACGTACTTCCTCAGCATCGATACATGGAAGACGTTGTGAAGACCCGAAAACTGCGGCGGCAATGCAATCCGGTAGGCAACCTCTCCAACTCGGTCGAGGATCTCAAACAACCCCACATACCTCGGACTGAGCTTCCCCTTCTTCCTAAACCTCATCACACCTCGGGCTAGGGAAATCTTCAGAAACACATGGTCGCCCACCTCGAAACTCAGCACTCGTCGGGGTCGATCAGCATAACTCTTCTGCCTGCTCTGTGCTGTGGCCATTCTCCTCCTGATCACATCCACCTTCTCTGCATACATCTGCACGATCTCTGGCCCCACCAACTGCCTCTCGCCCACATCACTCCAGTATACCGGCGATTTGCAAGGCCTCCCATACAACGCCTCATACGGTGCCATCCCAATACTCGAGTGGTAGCTGTTGTTGTAGGCGAACTCAATCAGCGGCAAGTGCTCATCCCAGTGCCCTGCCCAATCCAGTGTGCATGCTCTCAGCATATCCTCCAAGGTCTGAATCGTCCTCTCTGACTGACCATCGGTCTGCGGATGAAACGACGTACTGAACCTCAGACGCGTCCCCAAAGCCTGCTGCAGACTCCCCCAAAATCTGGAAGTGAATCGAGGATCTCGATCGGAGATGATGCTCACCGGCACTCCATGCAACCTGACTATCTCCTCCACGTACAACTTAGCTAGACCCTCCAAAGGCAACGTGGTCCTGATCGCTAAGAAGTGCGCCGACTTGGTCAGTCGATCGACTATCACCCAAATCGCGTCGTGGAATCTCCTCGTCTTCAGCAATCCTGTGACGAAATCCATCGTCACGTGCTCCCACTTCCACTCAGGAAGCTCGATACACTGCATCGGTCCTGCTGGCTTCTGATGCTCAATCTTCACCTGCTGACAGACCAAACATCTCTCCACAAACTTTGCAATGTCCCTCTTCATGCCCTTCCAACAGAAGTTCCGCTGCAGGTCCTTATACATCTTCGTGCTCCCCGGATGAATGGTGTATCTAGCTCTGTGTGCCTCCTCCATGATGTCATCTCTCAGCCCATCGAACTTCGGCACCCAGATCCGACTCCTGAACCTCAGACCACCATCAACCCCCACACTGAAATCTGATCCATCTCTGAAAGCTAACTGTAGCAGACCAGCTAACTCATCATCCCCCTGCTGAGCCTGAACCAACCGTGAGACAGTCTGCGGCTCCACCCGAAGCCCAGCAATCACTGCTCCCTCTGAGCCCTCTGTGAACGGTCTCCACTCTGACAGAGCCTCGAGTAGCCTCCACTCCTGGATGCACAGACTCGCAACTGAAACCTCCACCTTCCTGCTCAGCGCATCTGCAACCGAATTCGCCTTCCCCGGATGATAGGAAATGGTGAAGTCGTAGTCCTTAATGAACTCAAGCCATCTGCGCTGCCTCATATTCAACTCCTTCTGCGAGAACAAATACTTCAGACTCTGATGATCGGTGAAGACCTCGAACTGCTTTCCATACAGATAGTGCCGCCAGGTCTTCAACGAGTGAACTACTGCTCCTAACTCCAGATCGTGAGTAGGGTAGTTCTTCTTGTGCACCTTCAGCTGCCTCAAAGCGTACGCGACCACCTTCCCGTGCTGCATCAGAACACAACCCAAGCCTATCCCTAATGCATCGCTGTAAATCACGTAGCCTCCACTGCCACTCGGTGGCGTCAGAATCGGCACCGTCGTCAGACGCCTCTTCAGCTCCTGAAAGCTGTCCTCGCACTTCTGGGACCAAACAAACTTGACGCCCTTCTGCATCAACACTGTCAGCGGCGACGCAAGTCTGGAGAAATCCTGGATGAACCGCCTGTAATACCCTGCCAGACCTACGAAACTCCTGATCTCCGTCACGCTCGTCGGGGCTCTCCACTGAGTCACTGCCTCGACCTTCGCCGGATCCACTGAAATCCCATCTGCTGACACAATATGTCCCAGAAAAGCCACCTGATCCAACCAAAACTCACACTTCGTGTACTTGGCATAAAGCTGCTGATCCCTCAAGGTGCCAAGCACAATCCTCAGGTGCTCTCGATGCTGCTCCCTGTCAGGCGAGTATACCAAGATGTCATCGACGAACACCACGACAAATCTGTCAAGGTACGGCTGGAAGGTCCTATTCATCAGATCCATGAATGCTGCAGGCACATTCGTCAGTCCAAATGGCATCACCAAGAACTCGTAGTGGCCGTACCGCGTCCTGAACGCTGTCTTCTGAACATCTGCCTCCCTGATCCGCAACTGTTGATAACCCGAACGCAGATCGATCTTCGAGAACACTCTCGCCGTCTGCAACTGATCAAACAAATCATCAATCATGGGCAAAGGATACCGGTTCCGAACGGTAACCTTATTCAGCATCCTGTAGTCAATGCACATCCGCAACGATCCATCCTTCTTCTTCACGAAGAGCACAGGCGCTCCCCATGGAGAAACACTCGGTCGAATGAACCCGGACTCCATCAACTCCTCCAACTGCTTCTTCAGCTCTGTCAACTCAGCAGGTGCCATATGATACGGTGCCTTCGACTGAGGTGTAGTACCCGCCACCAACTCGATGCTAATTGACATCATTTCATGCTCATATTTGTATCTTATAATCCATTATCTTTCACCTAAACAATGCTATGTTACGAGTTTTATGTTTAGTTTTCAGGAATAATTAGGTTTGAAGAGATGAAGCATAAAAGGACCCAAAAGCTGGGAAAAAGGACTGGATTGTGAGATCTGGGGACCAAGATGCAAGGGAGAAGGACCTGATCGTAAGACAGAGGGACCTAAGAGTAAAACAGAATACTCCACACCATCATGGGGAGTATTTTAGCAATTGGATTCGGGTCGGAGCTCCAACAAACGAAGTAGATGCATCAAAGACCACCAAAAGCACAGAGAAAAGCCCAGAATAAATCTCAGCTGGATCCGGATATTTTGGACCGCCAATTGGCGGTCTGGATTAGTCCAGATCCGCCAAGATTTCTCCTGGACTTGTATTAATGTTCGTTTAGGCTATTTTTGGTGTTTGTTTAGTCCCACATCGGGGGATTGTCCCGGATTAGCTTTTTCCATGCCTATAAATAGAACTCTTCACCTCCTTTTGTAATCACTCCATATTTTAAGTGGCTATTCTTCCTACTAGAAGTGAGGCCTTGAAGCACACACTAAAGTAGGAGGATGCTACTTTTAATGTGAGTCATTTTGTCAATAAAGTTTTGTGTTTCTTTCATTGTTTGTTTTATGCTTCTTTTATTGGTTATGCATGTTTTAGTTTAATCGTCTTTTAATTCTAGCTTAGTTTTAATATGCTTTCTTTCCATAGTTTAATAATTAGTGTAATGTTTAGTGAGTAGTTCCATCCCCTTTGGGGGGTGGAGTAGATGTACACACATGCATTAGAGAATGAGATGAATGCTTTATTTTTGATGTGTTGATCAAACATGAATGTATGCTTGCTTGTTTAGGATAGAATTTATAACTTGATGAGTTTTGCCAAAATGATTAGACACCTATCATGCTTATTTAGGTTCTGAAATAAACAACTTGCATATGTAAATGTTAATCAACTAAGTTGGTGAATAGATTGATAGGTTTTGCCATAACATTTAGGATCGCGAATGCAAACTCAACTAGATCGGGTTCCGCATTTGCTATCGATACCACTACGGCCACCGAGGCGCGCATGACGGCCTTAATGCGCCGTATGGATTCGATTGAGCTCCAAAACCAACAAAGTGCACCTCACATGTCCACATCTGGTCCAGTTCCCTGTCATTCATGTGGTAGGATAGGTCATGTAGAAAGCGAGTGTGAGTCCATTCCTCCTGAGATGGAGCGTGTCAACGCCGTCTATGATAGAGCCAGGAATGACCCATACTCATCATCTTATAATCCTGGACGGAGGAACCACCCCAATTTTTCATGGAACCAAACTAATGCCCCAGATTGTCCTCCAAACTCCTCTAGACCACCTTACCAATCACACCAACCTCCCATGCATGCGCATTCCTATCAGCTACCCCAAGCGCAAACCACCAATCAATCGGGTTTCCCAAATTCCAATAATATGGAAACCCGATTCAATTCGCTTGAGACCTTGACTCGTGGACTTGAAAACTCAATGAAAATTTTTAAGTCTACCACAAGTCAAGTTCTCACTTCAAATCAGCAGACCTTGAAATCTCTAGAGTTTCAGATGGGCCAATTGGCTCAGTCTGTACATGAAAGAGAGAGAGGGTATTTTCCTAGCCAGCCTGAGGCTAACCCCCGCATGTACCAACAACAACAAATGCAAAATGAGAATGTGGTACCTCGGGGGAGGCAAGTGAACCATGTGGAGGAACCTGTTCACCATGTCAATTCCATTGTGACCTTAAGGAATGGAAAACAGGTTGACAATCACATTTCCTTGCCACACCCACCACCATCTATGCAGCGCCCCAGTGGAATGGTGGTGAAGAAGAAGCTGAGGGTGAGGGTAATACACCAAACCTACCTGCCAAAAGCTCCCTATCCAAGTAGGTTAAACAAAAAGCAGAGTGACAACATGGACAAGATAGTAGAGGTGTTTAAGCAAGTAAAGGTTAACATCCCCTTGTTGGATGTCATCCAACAAATACCTCAATATGCCAAAGTGTTGAAGGATCTCTGCACAACCAAGAGGAAGACCAATGTTCCTAAGAAAGCATTCTTGGCTGCAAATATCAGCTCACTTTTGTCAAATCCTACCTACACAAAATACAAGGACCCTGGGTGTCCTACTATTCAGTGTACGATAGGGGACACTAGATTGAGCAATGTTTTGCTTGATTTAGGATCAGCGGTCAACCTCCTCCCATTCTCTATTTATCAACAGTTGAACTTGGGAGAATTGAAACCAACTAAGATCAACCTCCAACTGGACGATAGATCCATTCGTATTCCCATGGGGATTATCGAGGACGTGCTTATCAAAGTTGGAGATTTTATATTTCCAGTCGATTTTGTTGTCCTCGATACCAATGCTGTTGCGAACACCCACTCGGGTAGACCATTTCTGGCAACCTCCAATGCCTTGATTAATTGTAGAAATGGTCTCATGAAGCTCTCATTCGGTAACATGAGTGCCGAGTTTCATGTGTTCAACTCTGGTAAGCAACAGGAACCCATGGATGAACCTTTAAATCTAAATCTCATCCGCCAACTGGAGAAAGCACCACAAAATCAACGAACACCCCTAACCCCAATGCAACCCGTTGAGAATGTTTGTGGGCCCAGCGAAAACTCATTGCCTGTCTTCGCAATGCAACAGAGTGAGCTGGCCTCGAATATGAATGTCCAAAGGGAGTGTTCGTTGCATGATTCAGTTGAGAGTACTAGTGAGAGTGAGACACCTCATCATATGTCTATACCAGAAGGTGTCTCTACCTCATGTCCCATGGCCATTGAGCCATTTGAGCTTCATATTGACTCCAACAAGGACCCACCTATGACCGAGCTTATGCTTGATGATCTAAATGATGGTGGGAGGTCCTTGTTGGATGACTTGGGGAGAAGCCCCATTCTTAGTGATGCAAGTCTGCTGCATCCATCGAATGAGCGTGAGGAACTCATTCCGATGCACCCGCCTATTGGTTGGAGGGTTTTCTTTGATGAGCAATTAAACCCTAGTGAGGCAACACAACTTCATTCTTTGTTGCCCACACCCAACCAATATCATGAGGGGTTCGAGCCTTTCAGCTTTGACCTTTCACCCCTCATGACACCTCAGAGTACCAGTGGAGTTTGCCCATCTCGGCAAGTCTCTGGTCCTCATGACTTGATGTTCTCATTTGATGATCCTTGACCAAATGATTATGAGAATATCTTGGTTGATGTATATATCTTGTAAAAAAAAGTGTAATAAAAGACTCCTTCAGTGAGCATCGATTGTTGTGGGCCCCAACCCTTGTGTACTTGGGCCCAATCTCTTCACGTATTTATCTCCCTTCTTCAGCTTCTCACAGGTTTTGAGGAAATTTGGGTTTATGTCCATCAACATGACCCTGAACGTCCCTTTGTACTTCATGTTGGTGAGATCTTTCCTTTTTCATGCATGGATCCATGTAGTATCTTGTTCACATTCATTGAGGACAATGCATGAAGTAGGTGTGGGGGATGTTTTACGTGTGTACATAGTCGAGTCTTTTTCTTTTGATTTTGTTTTCTTTTGTGTGCATTGTTAGGGTCATGTTAGTGTGCCGCATTTAATATCGATATATCTGCTTGCCATGATCCTTGGGTGACTTGTCTTCTTTTGCTTGCCTAGTGTTTTAAAATTTTCACATTTCTTCCAAAATCTTCATGTGTTTCGCATGCTTTTCTCTTTCTTTGTTTTGCTCGGGACTAGCAAAAGTTAGGTGTGGGGGTATTTGATTGACATCATTTCATGCTCATATTTGTATCTTATAATCCATTATCTTTCACCTAAACAATGCTATGTTACGAGTTTTATGTTTAGTTTTCAGGAATAATTAGGTTTGAAGAGATGAAGCATAAAAGGACCCAAAAGCTGGGAAAAAGGACTGGATTGTGAGATCTGGGGACCAAGATGCAAGGGAGAAGGACCTGATCGTAAGACAGAGGGACCTAAGAGTAAAACAGAATACTCCACACCATCATGGGGAGTATTTTAGCAATTGGATTCGGGTCGGAGCTCCAACAAACGAAGTAGATGCATCAAAGACCACCAAAAGCACAGAGAAAAGCCCAGAATAAATCTCAGCTGGATCCGGATATTTTGGACCGCCAATTGGCGGTCTGGATTAGTCCAGATCCGCCAAGATTTCTCCTGGACTTGTATTAATGTTCGTTTAGGCTATTTTTGGTGTTTGTTTAGTCCCACATCGGGGAATTGTCCCGGATTAGCTTTTTCCATGCCTATAAATAGAACTCTTCACCTCCTTTTGTAATCACTCCATATTTTAAGTGGCTATTCTTCCTACTAGAAGTGAGGCCTTGAAGCACACACTAAAGTAGGAGGATGCTACTTTTAATGTGAGTCATTTTGTCAATAAAGTTTTGTGTTTCTTTCATTGTTTGTTTTATGCTTCTTTTATTGGTTATGCATGTTTTAGTTTAATCGTCTTTTAATTCTAGCTTAGTTTTAATATGCTTTTTTTCCATAGTTTAATAATTAGTGTAATGTTTAGTGAGTAGTTCCATCCCCTTTGGGGGTTGGAGTAGATGTACATACATGCATTAGAGAATGGGATGAATGCTTTATTTTTGATGTGTTGATCAAACATGAATGTATGCTTGCTTGTTTAGGATAGAATTTATAACTTGATGAGTTTTGCCAAAATGATTAGACGCCTCTCATGCTTGTTTAGGTTCTGAAATAAACAACTTGCATATGTAAATGTTAATCAACTAAGTTGGTGAATAGATTGATAGGTTTTGCCATAACATTTAGACACTTCCTATGCTTGATAAACACCACCTTCATGTGCTTAAAGAATGTATTCTACACCCACCTCTTTGCATGTGTGCACTCACTCCACCCCTTAGGGGTTTTCCCATTTCTGAAATTCCAGCATTCTTGTTTTGTTCTTAGCTTAGTTCTTATTGCATCGTTTGTTTGCTTCTTTCGCATTTCCTACTTCTTAGCGTAGTATAGAGTAGAGTAGCATAAACATCTTTCTCCCCCTATTTTTGCCACTTGATTTCGTACAAGCAAGAGGCTACTCACCTCCCTGAGGACGATCCGTACTTGCCACCGCTTCATCGCGGCCGTGCACTTGCGGTTTTAATTAAAACGTTCAACAGATGCCGAACTCGATCTCTCGGTGCGACGGTAATGCTGGAATCTCTGCTGGAAACACATCTGGGAACTCCTGCACTATCTCGATATCCTCCAGTCTCCTCATCTCAGGATCAGGGACTACCAGCGTGGCCACAAACGCTCTGCATCCCTGCTTTATCAGTCTCTGTGCCTTAACCGCAGACACAATCAGACAACCCCCTCTGCTCCTCGCACCTCTGATCAGAACATCTGGCAAGCCCTCCATCGGAATCAGAATCTTCTTCTCACGGCAAAAGACTCGCACGTCGTACTATGACAGCCAATCCATCCCCAGTATGACGTCGAAGTCCACCATCGGTAACAAGACCAGATCAGCCGGAAAATCATGGTCTCCCGAAGCTCCCCACAGTGCCCACCTCACCCACGGGCGTGCTGACCTCCAAAACATCAGTCAGCAGCACAGGGGTCCGACCCAACTCGCCAGCAAACTTCTCCGAAATGAAGGAGTGAGTGGCGCCGCAATCAAACAACACACGCGCAATCAAGCCGATAAACAGAAAGTGTACCTTCCACGACGGTGTTGGAGTCCCTCGCCTCCTCAGCCTGAATAGTGAAGACTCGCCCGGTCTTCCTGCCCTGTCCTGGTGAAACAACTGATCGGCTGCCTCCGCCTCTGCCTACTGCTGGTGGTCCTGGCCTCCTGCTCGGCTCTCCCTGCCTCTGAGGACAATCACGGACAAAATGCCCCATCTGGCCGCAACCCATACACGCTCCAGTCCGACGAGGACACTCATGTCCTGGATGGAACCTCCCGCAGTAAGTGCACGCTCCTGACTGACGTGCTCCTCCTCCATCGAACCTGGGCCTCTTGCCCGGGTTCCCTGCTCCACGACCAGCTACCCTTCTACCGGTGCTCACTGGCGCCTTCCGCGCCTCCTGAATACACTCCCTCTGGTCCGCGGCATGCTATTGATCACCCGAGATCGAAGTGGCTGTCTCAGTCCCTTCACGAACTTCCTCGCCCGCTGCTCTGGGGTCACGCAGATCTCTGGGCAGTAACGCTCCAAGGCGTTGAACCTGCTGATGTAGCTCGCTAGAGTCATCTCCCTCTGCTCCAGCGACATAAACTCCTCCCTCTTCTGATCCCTGACATGCTTGGGGAAGTACTGCTCGTGGAACACCTCCAAGAACTCCTCCCAGCTCACATCCACACGATCATCAAACAACACCATGGACGTGGACCTCCACCAATTGGCGGCCTCGCCATCGAACACAAAGGTGGCCAGCTCCACCATCCTCTCAGGTGCTACTCCAATAGTGCGGAAGATCTTCTCCATCCGGAAGATCCAGTCTTCCGCAACCTCTGGGGCCCTCCTGCCATCAAAAGTCGGCGGGTGCTGACGCATGAACTGATCGTGCTCAGCTCCCACTCCGCCCTGGGCGCTCTGAGCTGCCTGACGCTCCAGAAACTCGCCCAACCTGTCCCAATGAGAACCAGAAGTGTCGTCACTGGGATCACGATCGCGTGGAGAACTCCTCACGCGCCTAGGTGCCATCTGACAGAAGAAACAATCACAAACTTCAGCCATGTATGCATGCTAAAAGATAAAATGCATGAGTCATATTACTACAAGGGTGATTTCATTGGGAACCGCATAGGAATCGACCACTCTGATACCAAATTGTAGCATCCCGATACAGCGGAAAATTTTAAAATTCATAATCAAGACAAGAGCACAATAATCAAAGGCGGGACTGTTAGTTCTCATAAACAAATAGCGGTGCACCAGAATACATCAGAGTTTGCCAAAATGAATACATGATTACAACAAAACGACAAAGGAAGATAAACGTAATCATATTGACCTCAGTGGTCCGACTAGAGGATCCGACTCCAAATGTGCGCGCCCGCCGATCACCACCCCAATAGACCTACTGCGGTCCTGAAAAAGATGCAACAACAATGCCTGAGTTTCCAGAAGGAAACCCCATATGCCAACTCACCTATATGCATGCATTACACAATTGAACCTATCATACTAGTAGCATGTCATGTCAATGGAAAACAGTTCCCCCGAAGGGTAAAACAGGACATCAGTCCGACAGTCAACAACGAGTCTCCCGAGGAGACCTACTGCAGGCACATGCAGCCTTACAGCACGCAACATCGCACCCCCACACGCGGCTACACTACTCAAGGGTTCGGCAAGGAGCCTCTGTCACACCTGCGCGCCGATAGAATACAGATCTGCAAATCTCAGTGGTCGGAGCCACAGGGACCAACGGGGCCGTCGCCCGGAAGGTATAACAACAACATCTCGATAGGTGCCCAGTCGAGGAATCAACATAGCCGGAACAACCTCGGACCAACAATCATCATCGCCGGCACAACCTCGGCGGCATCACCGGCACAGCATCGGTGGTCCATCACAACATCCGGCACATCATCGGACGGGTCCAGACCGAAGTCTGCCAGGTCATCAGGCTCCACGAGCCGCAAACACCAACCGCGCCGCTATAAAAGAAGGGCAGCGACCTCCGTAGCCCGTGGCCGGTAGTCACCTCACCCAACGCCAGTTGTGTACCCGCACAAACATCAACACTGGGATCCGCGATCCTAGAGGCCTGCTATACTACAAGTGCCCAACAATCCATCTCAGGTCACGGTCCATACACGGAGGTGACGCGCCGAACACCCACACTCTTCCCAATGGCGGTCCCTGGGCAGGCACGCATCACGCGCCCACCGTCACCTCCCGGCTCACGCACAAGGCGAGGACACGGGTTTCCGTGGACAGAGTTGGCGTTCAAAATGGGAACCTGGAATTCTGTTCTGGGCCCAAACGGTCGACCGAAAGAGGTGATTCGGTCGACCGGTTCCAGAAAGGAATCGGTCGACCGTACGCCTAACACGGTCTACCACTGCGCTCAAAACACAATCCCCAACGGTCGAACAATGGTCTAAAACCGGTCGACCGAACGAGGTCAAAATCCGGAGTCTGGTCAACATTAAATTCAATTCTATCGGTCGACCGACTCAGGGGTCTCGGTCGATCGAAAACAGACAAGGTCAACCTATTATTCTAAGTCATATAATCGGTCGAACGCAAACCTCCAACGGTCAAACAACATACAATCGGTTGAACGCAATATACAATCGGTCGAACAAATCATGCAAATCTACTCAGTACACTTAAAGTTCCGGTCGAACGACCCAAGCACCGGTCGGCCGACAACAGGCAGAAATGTCCCAACTCACCAGCAATATGCACTACCGGTCGATCGCCACCAGGCATCGTTCGACCGGTGAAGGTTAAAGTCGAGCAAAAACTCTACATTCGGTCGACCGCCGGAAGGGACCGGTCGACCGTTGGTCGTCTTCCACCTCGCACCAGCCGAGGTTTCCACGGAAAACAACGCTGAGGAGGTCTCCGACCTCCCCGTCCGACCAACACAACCCTTCACAAGGGTTAACATTACAAAGCCACACTAATGAGTCAACATACCTCAACCAACGACGACGAACCGCCGGAGCTCGCTCACGCACGTCGCCTCCGGTAGACCTCGAGCACGCGCCTCTCCTCCTCCGGACGTCTGACCTCCTCCCGCACGACGTCCTCGCCTCCTCCGATCGACTCCTCTGCTGGATGAAGGAGATGAAGAATGAAAATGGAGAGAAATGAGAGAGAGAGAGAGAGAAGAAGAAATCACGTTTTAACCCACACAACTCCCCTGCTACAGTGCCCTACGCACACCCATCACCCTCTCCTCATGTCAACAGTGCACGCCCCCAACTCTTCCCAAAGCACCCACTGTGCTGCACCAACTTCCCATGCTAAACACCTTCTAATCCACCATTAACCTCTCTAACCTAGGTTTGGGTTCTAACAATAAAGGCTTGTTCTATGTTCTGGGAGAGGGTGGAAAGTTGGGAGCCTTCGATCATAAAATGGATAGGTGGAGGGTTGATAAATACCTTAAGGACAAATATAAGGATACTTGGTTGATTTGGTGGCACGCTTTATTCCATTTTCATGGGCTACTTTAAGGACAAACTCGTGGATGTGTTTCAGTTGGAGAAGAAAAGATGGAGAAAGTTGGACTTGAGAAACAAAACTTTGTTCGTATCACCACGGCAAGCTATCATGGTCTTCTCCACAACAAATCACAACTAAAATGGATATTACAAAAAAAAATCTATAGCGCAATGATACACAAGGAATGTGATGCAAAATCAGCTCGTTGGAATTGTCCAAATAACCACCTCCTTTTTGAACTCATGGAGGGGTTAATTATGGAGCAAATAGCAAACACAGAATCAATATCTAATGGATCCGAAATCGAGCCAACTAATGACAACGTACAGCAAATTGCGTATTGTTCCTCTTGCAGACACAACGAATGTGTTCTCTATTCTTTTGCAACGTCTTTTGCAACGTCTTCTTACCATCTGACAAACTGAATTCTTTTCCAATGAGCAAAATAGCGTTTGGATTTCACCAAGTGTTTAGGTCGATCGGAAATTAGTATTTTATGTGTTGAAAAAAATATTGACAATGCCCAAGTAATCTGTTTCTCATAAGGAATCCCACATAATCTATTATCGAAGAAAGCAAGGTCACTAATTTGTTTTGAAACACCTAACAGTTGAAAAACACTACAGAGAAGGGCACACACTGAACTCCTATGGAAATTAATTCCAAGTATTACCACCCTATGCACCGATAATGTTAAAGCAGTTAATCCATATCTTAACAGTATAACTCGACTATCAGGCGGACGGCATAGCATCATTAGTTCTTAGCACGATGTTGATGCTTCAAGCATAGTAATTCAAGCTCGCCTTCTTCTTGGCTTGGACCTGGATAATTCCTTCGTTGAAATCTTCATGTGTCACCTGAATCAAATAAGAAAAGAGTTAATTCACTCGGGAAAAGAGCAAGGTCCACTAGGTTACATTGCAAGATGAGCCATAACTGTATAAGCTTTAATATTTATTTTCACTCGGGTTTGTATGCCCACTCAAACAATAATATGATCTTCCTTTATAAAGCATAAAACAAACCTCAGTTGCATCTCGGCGAAGAGCTAGCATACCAGCTTCTACACATACAGCCTTCAGCTGAGCACCATTGAAGTCGTCAGTAGATCGAGCCAACTCTTCAAAATTCACGTCAGGGTTTACATTCATTTTCCTTGAGTGGATCTGGAACAATGGAATTAACAAAGTCAGTCACACTTCAGAGTCTAACGCAACGATGGCAAAGAAGTAATGAAGGTTATCATTCACCTGCAAAATTCGAGCTCTGGCTTCTTCAGTTGGATGAGGGAACTCAATCTTGCGATCTAATCGACCAGATCGCAAGAGAGCAGGGTCCAAAATATCGGCTCGATTTGTTGCTGCTATCACCTGAATAATATTATAATAATATTTATTTATTTGGGGTTTAATGGTTGAGTTTGACAACACTATTAACCAAGAACAAGTAAAATTGCGGTTCTTACTATCGTTCTAAATGATTTGATTAGTTGATTCACATATGCTCTTCGTTAATCAACAAAAGTAAACAAGTTCACAAAAAGATTCTACATGGAGGGACTAATACATGAATCTAACAATTATTAAGGAATTCAACAACAAAATTGTGGCAACAGGTAAAAAGAGAGAGAGACATTAAATACTAGGAAATCTATTAACTGGTAAATCTAGAAAACTAATACAAGCATTGTATATACTTTGTAACATAGAAAAATTAGAAACATCAATAAGATAACAGATTCGAAATAAATTCCAAAACCCTTTTCTGAAAGTAACAACCAAATAACCAAAATTACAAGATCAGAAATTTACCTATTAATATATTGAAGATCGTTCACCATTCACAAAAATGAATAAACCATATAAATTCAAATAAATTCACGAAACTTTATATCTTATATTGGCACAACAACAACAAAGCCATAGTTTCAAACTAGTTGGGGATAACCTAGATTGGCATGAATTTGTAATAAAAGATTATAACCAACTATTGTAGCTACTGAGCTATCAAATCAAGAAATAACTGGTTTGCCAAACTTTCTTGAATAGATATAAGCAGTATATGCAAAGGTGTGCAGTCGTGCCCGTGTTATGAAATATTAATGTACCTACAAAATTAACATATCTTCCCGACTAAGGAAAGTATCATGAGGTACTAAATATAAGCATGTGACAATATCAAGGCAGTAAACACGTCACTTCAAGCCACTGCTATAGTAGCACTAAAGTGAACTTACTTTTATACGGTCATCACTGCTAAAACCATCAAGCTGATTGAGCAACTCCAACATGGTCCGCTGAACTTCCCTATCTCCACTGACTTCACTGTGGACAAAGAATGAAATGTTTAGTGCCCAATAAATAGCTTGCATTTCTACTTTTCTAGAGTGTAGAACTAACACGAGAAGTCAAAATTAGCAAGATCAGCAATTTATGCAACCAAAGAAATTAAAGAAAAGAATTACAGACATTAATGTTGAAATGGACATGAAATAAAGAAACTCCAAATAAAAATGACGTATGTGGCATGCCACATGTAACATCTCAGTTTTTCGCATGTAGGATATATTCAGCTCATTGAGCTCAACAACAATAACAAGTGCCAAATATTCTTTTCTTTTGATAACTGGTAGGAGCTAATTTTATTTTAATTATTAAGATTGGTTGTGGATTCACGTCCCACCCCACCCAACTGGTACTTTTACCAATTGGGATACACAATGGGTCAATTGCTAAATACTCTCATAGATATTACTGACAAATATGATATTTTTTATTATTAAACAATCATAAGTGTTGGGAAATACCTGTCAAACCGCTTAGTTCCAATAGCATCAATTTCATCAATAAAAATAATGCATGGAGATTTCTCCTTTGCAAGTTGGAAAGCATCACGAACAAGCTTTGCTCCATCACCGATAAACATCTGAAGAAATATGACTGTTATATATGACACGATCAAATTTAATTGATAACAGGCTATACTATATCATCCTAAGAAAATTACAACTACACCAAGCTGTGCAAAACCAACTTCTAATTGCCTATTTAACGCGCAACTGAAACTTATCAGTCATCCCTGTAGCATATGATGCAAGAAATCCAGTAGTCATGGCTTTGGTAGGTCAATGCTCAATCTGCTACAAATGTATGCCTTTCCTCAAAATACATAGCCAGTGTAATTAAAACAAGTGTGACAAGCGAACAACAAACGTCAGGTTATAGAGAATGATAAGATCGGCAAAAGAAACTTAATCATTATTTACCACTGAAAAGACAGCTCAAAAGTTCCATATAATTTGATTACTATCATGGACAAAAGGTGCATCCATGTTGAAATACTTTTAAAAAACAATCAAGGAATCCTTCGAGTGACCAAATTGGGTAAATAGAAAGTAAGTAAATACACAAATTCTTTGTGTAAATTAGGGCAACTCCTTTCTTGAAGTGAAATTTGAAATTATCCAAACTCAAAGAGTTAACTAAGAGATCTCAGTTCTGAGAAAGCATCTACACTTAGAGCAAGCAGTATCAACCCCTCTTTTCCACCATAAACTTCTTCCAAACAATACAAAACCATAATCTTAGATTCCTCCAAAGCATGATAAATACACAAACTATAACACCAACCTCAGCACAACAATTAACTTTTTTTATCGGTAACAATTAACAAACATACAAATCAAAACCTAAAACTATAAGTCTAACTTATCAGAAAAGAAAAAAACACTCAAAACAGCTGTAGAGTCAAAACTAACAAATGTAAGCTATGTAACAATTATAAAACTAAAACACCTCAGAAGTCAGATCCAAACAAATGGTGCACAAATTAAACCATCAAGAGATCAATGATTGCACACCTGCACAAGTTGAGGACCTGCTAATTTAAGAAAAGTAGCATTTGTCTGCGCTGCACATGCTCGAGCCATCAATGTTTTACCAGTTCCAGGAGGTCCATACAGAAGCACCCCCTTTGGTGGACGAACTCCTAGCTTTTGGAATCTATCTTTGTGAGTCATAGGTAGGACAATGGCCTCAACAAGTTCTTGGATCTGAAGTATAATTATTACATAAGATAATGAAGAATAGAAAGGGATCAAACCTACAATTAACAAATAACCAAGAATGTGAAAATTTTAAATCTTTGAAGCGGTAATAAAAAACGATGATAATAATTCATGTTTTGACAATTATACCAGGCCTTTAAGGTGGAACACACTCACAACAAGAAGACGATATATACGGGCTAGCGTGTTTACAACCATGTATTTGCCAACTAATACCAACTGTCAGACATTAAACAAGTACATGGGATTCTCTAATTGAAGAACCTATACCTAGAAGATAATATTTCATTAAGGAAAATAACAATAAAAGTCAGTACTTTGTATGCATGTAAGAACCTTTTTCTTTAATGTCTCAACCATGGTGAATTATCTATAATCATCAACATCATGTATAATTATAAATAGAAAAGTTGGAAAGAGTGTTTCCTTTCCGAGCTGTCCAAATGCTATAGCCTAACGAGGCTACAAGGTCAGATGTCACAAATCCGAAGGCTGAGCACAAAACAAAACCCGAAGGAAGTCAAAGTTGCCCTACTACAATACAGAAAAATGATACTTCACGCAATACTTTGAAGCTTGGAAATATAGACAGTGATCCAAAACTCAAAGACGTAATAATTTTTCTAAACGATACTGGAAGGAATGAAATTAGCAACATGTGCTGAACATAGCAAAGGGAATCATTAATTTAAGGAATATGAAAATTTCCCATATAAAAAATATCAGACCAGTGCTTCCTACTTAGAGGACAGGAGTTTTCAGTATTTCGCAAAACTAGTCCGAAGACTGACGTAAAAATGAAAGGTAAAAGTAAATAGGGAAACATGTCAAGAGATCCATACTTGCTTCTCAAGTCCACCAATGTCATTATAATCTTCAGTAGGCTTCTCATCAACCTCCATTGCTTTAACACGAGAATCATATTCAGATGGGAGAGTATCTAGTATCAGATAGCTGTCTTTGTTTACCCCAACTAGATCACTAGGTTTTAATTTATCTGGATCAACAAGCCCCACAACTGGTAGAAAAATAGTCTGCAAAATAAGAGAGAGAAATAAGCGTTGTTGACAGAAAACAAGACAACAGTCGTAATAAGAAATGCTTCAGCCTTCAGTTAATAAGCCAATGGACAAACCAATTATTTTGGTACAAAACTTTTTTTATAAATAAAATACTGCATAACCATGTCCCATAAAAATCATGCCAAAAAATACAAAGACAATGGAAAGACGAAAACTCTTCTCTGCACCTTATTGGTAGATAGACTTGTTTACACAAACTTTCTAAAAGAACGAGCATTGGCAAGCATTTACAGAAAATTATTCTCATAATCCTACAATAGAACTAAATATTTAACACTAGAAATAGGAATCAACAGAAACCTGACGGGTTGAGGTTTTAAGCACAACACATTTCCCCTTTCTTTGAGAATCCAGATCAATGTTAGCGCCATCCTCCTCAGCCTCGTCCTCAGGGTTCATCTCCAAGATCTGTGAAAGAGATTAGTAAGATAAAAGACCATATGCAAGAGAAAATGAAGAATCAATGATCACATGATCATGTAGCGCAGAGGGACTGAAAGTGATACCACAACAATGAACTCAAACTATTTTCTACTTATATACATTCATACAATTGTAAACAAAAGGATATAAATTATATGAGGTCAAAACATTGGCACTGCCAGCAAAAGAGGTAAGGGCACAGATTCTACTGTGTTCTGTTCATTGTGGAGTCCTGAACTATACAATCTGTAGTTAATAATTTAATATAGAAGAGCACTTTCATATCTCAAATTTGAGAAGTGCTGAACATCAAAACTGATTTCTACTAAAACACATCCATTAATAACAAGTAAATATAATTAGGTCAAAACTTGAGTTCTACCGGCTACAAAGCCAAAGCAGCAGGATAAACCCTATAATAGGCAGTTCTGAACATAAAGAAAAAGAAAACCTTCACATCTCCACATCCGAATTCGATTTCAAACCAAACCTAACACTTCTCAGCCAAACATCACCTCATCCATCTAAAAAGCCTAAACAAGAACACTTTTCACATCTCATGATCCAATTTGAATTCCCACCGAACACGCCATCTTGGAAACCGAAATCAGTGACTGACCTCGACGATGTTTCCGACGAGGTAGGGAAGCTGCTTGTTGAGCTTGATCTTCTCCTGGTTCTCCTTGGTCTTCTCCTTGAAGGACTCCATCTCGAGGTTGGTCCGCTGCAGCTCCTCCTTGAGGATGCGGCTCTCGTTGTCGAGGAGGCGGGAAGCCCTCGCGATGTCGTCAGTAGTCATCGACGCCAGCTGGTCCTCCTCGAAGTTCGGGTCCTCCGCCATCGCCGTCGCCATCGAGGAAGAAGAAGAGGGGAAGGAATAGGGGGCGAGAGAAGGGGAATTCGGCTTGCGCTCTACGATTGTAGATTTGCGGTGGGTTCCTGGGCCGTGGGGTCAGCCCATGGGCTATGAATTTGGGCTCAGAATTTGGACAATTCAGTCTCATCCAAGAACCGATTGGACCTAAAAATTTAACAATTTAGGATTTAAAGTTAATTTGTTGTTCGGTAAGAATTGGAGAAGAATGGATATCGATAAGAATGGAGAATATGTAGTTATTTAGGAGGAGAAGGTGGTTATTCTTAGGATAATTTGGGGATTGGAACTCCCAGCTGTGAAGCAGTAGGATCATAAATTGTTTTAAGTACCTTATGAATCATATTATATTCCAAGGTAATCAATATACATGGACATGTAATCTGCATTTATTTATGATAATAATTTTGTTTGTATCCGAATATTTAATTTTCCGTCCACGTAGTTGTTTGTTGGTAACAAGAATGTTTCTTAAGAAAACTTTCTATATTGTTAACATAAGCTGATTATATTACTGTATACAAATGAATCTAGTATAAACATAGACATGTAGCTAAAAGGATTACCAACAAATAAACTTGAACAAAAACGAACAAACCTAATGAACGAGTGATAGTTACATTTGGGGCTGCCACAAACCTCTCTCTCTTACTTGGCGGTTTTTAAGGTTTTTGGGAAACCTGCGTCCTGTCCCTCTCCATGACTGATGGAGATTGATTGAGTTGATCTCCACCCCTTCAGCAAAGTCATTTGCTGAGATGATGAAGAAGGGTGTGGAGAAGGTGGACTGCTCCCTGCAATACTACTCATGCTCACACATCAATGGTGAAGATGTTGCAGTTGTAGACAAGGAGGTTCTGTTAAGGGTTCAAGAAATAAGGGGCAGCCGTCATAAAGACCGTTAGTAAGTTATATCAGCAACAAGTTGCGAGTTTCATCAAGAGATAGTGGAACATCAGTGGTGGGTTGATGTGAAAACAATGATGAATAGAGTATTCTTCGTTCACTTCGAGGTTCTTGCAGATTGTAGGAATGTTATTACTATGAGAGATCAATTCATTCTAGGGATCTTTGCTTTTGTTCGTCCTTGGAGCCAAGCTTTTGGAGAGCTTGTCACCATAGTTAATCCATCTCAAGGTTACCCTTCCAACTTTCCATAATCACGTGTGGGACAATGAAAACTTTTCGTAGGGTGGGTTCTCTCTTAAGCCACCCGATCAAAATGGATACGTCCACAACTAGAGGTGTGGGGTGGATGCTAATATTCTTATTGCAATGGATGCGCGGAAACCATTTCCTAAGGTCGTTTGCATTGCTTCCAAAGGCAAAGAAGGAGAGGAAGTCTTGGATATTAGCCTCATTTACATCAATCCACCGCCCAAGTGTGACTTGTGTAAGTACTTTGGCCAGTGGACGGAGGACTGTCATGGCAAAAAGATCACCGGCCATGGCATGGACGTTATTCTAGGTAGGTACGATGAAGTTGGGAAGACATAGACAATTTTCGTTGATGAGATGTCTGAGCCACACATGGACAACCATACTGGCGGTATGATCCCTGAAGAGCAAGACGGGATGACTACAAAAGGCATGGGTAGTCCAACCATGCCTATGAAAGGAATGTGTTCTAAAAGTTTTACTTTTATATGTCAATTATTATGAATTGGATGTGCAAACATTTTGTTCCTTGATTATAGTATTCGTCTTTTGGAAGTGTTAAGAAAGAGACGCTTGATCCTTAACCTAGAGTTCTAAAAGATAATGGTTTACATAAATCAAAAGTTATTCACAATCATGGTAATTAACATGGAACATTAATCACCGAGATAAGATTGTCGTGTTGGTCATCGATTGTTGTAGTTCTACAAATAATTGACAACACGAGTATATAAAAGAGGAAAAGATTACTTTTATATATTGAATAGACCTAACAAGTAAAACATTATAGAATTGTGTTTCGTGTCATTAATGTTTTATTGTGTCTTGGATCTTAAGATATGAGACATATATATTTTAACTCAAGAAGTGCTTAATTTGATTATTGTCAAAAGCTATCAATGAGTATAATGATAAAGGCAATAGTTGGTTGAACATGACTTGTGCTGGAAAAGATAGCTAGTCAAACGATTATCGTTGCCCCTCTTAATTGAGTGATGATATTAGTGGGCCCTTGATAAAGCAAAATTATAATGTGCACGATGTAATTTGAGTTAAGTTACATAGTTATAATTAGCTTAGAGAGATCAAGAAATGAATATAATACAAATGTGACACATTTCTACTTTGTATGTAAAGTGGTGCACTTACATCACTAAATGGATCGTGTTTAGTTCGAGTGGAACAAAGACATCTATGATAATTGGGTAACTATAATGTGTAGTTAGATACCGCTTATAGTTTGAGATATTAAGTGTTTAATATCGCTGCCGATTTATCATAGATCCTCATATAGGTCACACCACAAAACTGGGTAACAAGAAGCTTGATTTTGAGTTCATATGATGTGTCGGGTTTCATGTGAAAAATGAACACATATGGCGAACGAATAAAATCAATATGTCATGAGAATTGACATAATTAGAATCATAATAAATTCATAAGAGGTGTGTATATTATGGGGTGTAACAATTTAATATTACATAGAATAATATATTGCATAAGATATGAATTTGCTAAAAACCCCCAAAAGATCAAATTTTGTTGGAAATAAATCCAAAATTTGACAAAGGTAAAACAGGGTCAAACCCGGTAAACCGTTTAGGGTTCGGTCGACCGAGGTGTCTTCGGAACGGTCAACCGAACGAGGAATGGGTAAACACAATTGGTCGACCGAGATTGTCTGGAGTTCCTGGACAATTGGATTCGGTCAACCGAGCGTGAACGGTCAACCGAGAGAAAATATGTTGGGATATTTTTGGTAGACCGAATGTGACACGGTCATCCGATGAATATTCGTCAGGAGAAATTTTGGTAGGTCAACGGTCGATCGGAGCAAGACGCGGATCGTCCGAATTTTTCCAGAGATTTTTTCTCATGCATATTCGGTCGACCGTCTAGCTCACGGTCCACCGAACATGTGTTAAAACCGAATGGTTCGGTTAACCGAGAAGAATTTTCGGTCAACCGAACAGTGCGATTTTTGCGTGAATTATTAAGAGAATAATTAGACCATGGGTTGGATTAATTCCAGATTTAATCAAACGTTTTTAGGATGTTTATGTGGCAATTTGAGATTAATTTTAGGAGAGAATAAGCAAGAGATCATGACTAAAGAATAGTTCTTGATAAGGATGTTTTGGGAGCCTATAAAAGGACTCATTATCCTACTTGTTTATGTAAATGCATAAATTTTCTCTCTCATTAATCTCTATTTTAATTACCACGAAAATCTCTTAATAGTTTTAAGTTTTGGAGATAGAAATATCAAGGGCTTAAAGAATGGTTATTAGCTAGATTCTAAGCCTAATTAGATATTGATTGGTTAACTTATTTCTCTCTAATCTTGTTTTGAGTTTGGTGAACACTTGGAGGCGAATCGGCAAGCGATTCGACGAGCAATGGAACTCCGAATCTTCTGAAAGGTTTTAGAGAACCTTTGGGTATGATCATCTATCATTTGTTTATTTTAATATGTGTAGGAATGCATGATATTAGAATAAACAAATACATGTACGTAAAATTACTGAAAATATGAAATCGATCTTCTATGTTGTATTAAAATTTTAAAATATATACATACATGGGGACACGAAATCCTACAACCTATCGTGCAGGGTAACCATGCGTAGGTAAGGTTGTCTGAGTCCTGGCAGGGGAGAGGGACGATAAAGGCATGGAATGAGGGAGGAACAATATGAGCTTGGCAGGGAAAGGGACGGTATGACAATGGTAGGAGAGAGAGAGAGAGACAACTTGGGAAGACACATTGTGCTTTCTATGAAAGCACAAGGAAGCAAAGACTCAACATGCACGGAAGGAGGTATGAGATGCCATACTGTGGTATCCTTTCAGGTTATGGCTAAGGAGAATACTAAGAAAAACAAAATTGAGGCATGGGGTAGGTAGTAAAGTAGACTTCACCGATAAAACCACTAAAAGGAAGGAAAAGAAAAAGAAAAAAAGAAACACTTAGAGGCTATTGAGGTCACGTCTCTTTCTACCACAATCGCTGAGGTCAAGAAGGTGGGTGAGATCATGGAGTCCTTAAAGAAAAGTATGAGGAAGAAATGACAATCGCTTGAGGGGGTTTCAAACCCCTAACTCCACAACCTAAAGGGAGCTCTATGCGCCCTTTGTGCCAAAAGAGGATTTTTAGATGACCTAATTATGGGATAGGAGTATCATAGAGAGAAACATTGCTCTATTAGAAGAAGCAAGACTAAAGGTACGGTGGTCCAAATGATTGACAACATATAATGCATATATTAGTGTCTTATATCCTCTATTTTGAACTTAAACAATGTTGCGCGATGAGTTTTATGTTTAAATTTCAGAAATAAACAGGTTTGAGAAAAAGAGACACAAAAAAGACATGAACGCAAGGAAAAAGACTGAATTGTGAGACTTATGGATTGACATGCAAGAGGGAATGACCCAGATGTAAACCAAAAGAAAATCGAGAAACTCCACACCATCATGAGGAGTATTTTGGAAATTATATTTGGGTTTAAACTCCAACAATCAACTCGGGTGCACCAAACATCAACAAATCAATCCATCAAAGTGCCATATGAACACGAGCTTGGTCCAACCAATCCAGACCGCCAATTGGCGGTTATAGATCGTTGATTGATGGTTGATTTGGATACAAACCCGATTAACTTCAGTTATGTGTTGTATTAGTATGTATTTAGTCCATGTATGATATATGTTTAGTCCCATACCGGGGGATTGTCCACGATTACCTTTTTTTATGGCTATAAATAGAACTATTCCTCCTCCTTTGTTCCTTGGTGGAATTCTCTCTATGGAGTAAAGCCTTGGACCAAAACTCTAGTGGAGAGATGCTACTTGTAATGTAAGTGAGCAATAAAAAAATGTTTTGTTAGTTTTATATTGTATCTTTCAATTCTTGCATAATCAGTTTAATTTCGTTTTGTCTCTTTTCTTAATGAGTAGTTAGTAGTTCCATCTCCCTTTGGGGGTGGAGGTGATGTAGAATATATGATAGTGATGAGATCTTTTATTTGTGTCATTTCATATGCTTAATGTAGATTTATACTTGTAGCTTGCTTAAGCTTGTATTAGATGAGATAATGTTCATACTAGGTACTTATTTCATGCTAAATTTAGAGTTTATCTTGTTGCTTATAGTGGTTTGATGAGAATGACTTGTTATGTATGGATCCATGTTTGGTGCACATTCACATGAATGATTTAGGTTGTACGTATGATTAATTGATGCTCTAATGGTCACATTAGGTACTTATTGCATGCTTGACAATCTATGTCAACCTCAACTTTATGTGAGATATGCATGTTCATGGTTTGTCATATGTTGATGTGTATCATATAATTACATTCTACACTACCTTCTACTTGTATGCCAAAGAAAGTATACTTGTTCCTAATTGAAATGAAGAGTCACTCTCTCACACATACTTACATACCTCCACTCCATGGTGGTTTAGTTTAATTGATAGTTAATTCTTAGTTTAGTGTAACCACACTTTTTCTCCTTTTTTCCCCACTTGCCTTCGAAAGAACCAGAGTCGACACACATCCTTGTGGATTGACCCCGTATTCACCGATGGCCATGCACTTGCGATTAAACTTAATATTCACATCACCGAGCTAATAAGGGCACTCCCCTTCTTGATGTTAGTTCTCACATGCAACGCAAGAGGGGTCAATGACGCCTCTAGGAGAAGGGAAGCGAAAAAGTTTATTTTGCAGAACAATTCGGATATTGTCATTTTGTTAAAGGCCAAGGTTAGAAGGGTTAATTTGAATTCTTCTTGTAAGTTTTTAGGGATTTGTTGGAAGGTGGAGTCGAGGACCTCCCAGACTCAATTTGGGTGGTTTGGTCTTATTAGCATTGGGGATGTGGAAATTTTAGAGGAGTATAAACAAGTGGTGTACTTCCAAATGCTAAATAAATGAGGGCTCCCCATCCTGGGGGGTGAAGAACCATGGTTAGAGATTGGCGAATTCAACAAAATCAGGTGGATGTATAAGAAAGATAGCTTAATGGATCTACGGTGGGGTAGGATGGACGAGTTTAACAAGTACATTAATGAGGTTTCTCTGCTAGAGATCCTGTTCATAGGCGAGGAGAAGACTTTTTGTAATGGGGTGGTAGGGGAGGAACGAGTTCCCAGCCGACTGGATAGAGTCATGTGCAATTGCACTTGGTTTGTGTTGTTCTTTCTATGCAAATGCTAATATATTAGAGGGAGCACGAGTGACCACTTATCGTTGTGGCCTGATCTATGAAAATATGAAATAAGGAAGACACTGTTTAGGTTCATGAATTCTTGGACTAAGGCTTTTGACCTTGAAAGCCTAATCAGGGATGAGTTTTATTGACTCAATGACTTGGTGACAACTTGTTTACAAAAGGGAGCACGCGCTATACTGAATGGACCACACACATATCAGATCGAGTGAGCTAGTGAATTCTCCTTTCGGAATGCTTAGAAGTAGAGATGAGGAAGATCTCATGGCACCTCGGATTTAGGTTTCCCAAGTGAGCAAACACTGTTTAACTTTTTAAAGATCGTTGAGGGTGGACCACCACCCATGTTTATATGTCCTAGTGTGAGCAGATCGTCGCAGACATGGACAGGACATGCCACCTTTGATTGTCTCAGGATGAGAGCTTGGGTCACTTGTTTAAGAAAAAAGAATTTATCATACAACTTTTTAAAAAAGTGGTAGTTACATTTGAAAAAAAATAGTGTTGCTATGAATGCTTGACAGCTAAAGGATTCTCAAGCAATTAAATCACACCTTCATCACTTTGATTCCGAAAAAGAATGGGGCATCTGACTTGGCTGATTTCCGACTGATCGCTTGCATCAATACTACTTATAAAATTATGGTGAATGCCTATCTTCAGGAGATTGTATCCCCCAACTAAACGATATTCATAAAAGGTCGGTACATAGGGGGACAACTTCTCACAGGCAATTGAGCTATTGAATGAGTTCAACAGCTCATTTGTGCACTCTGCTTGCATAAACGTGGACATATCAAAAGGTTACGATTCTGTGGATTGGAGCGCATTGCGTGGGATGCTAGAGGACTTTGGCTTTGACAATAGAGAACCAACATTTCTCATGGAATTTGTGACCAGCTCATCTTTCTCGGTTTTAGTGAATGAGTGCCCCCACTAAGCCTTTTGGTGTGAGGCGAGGATTATGGCAAGGAGATCCCTCGTCTCCCTACCTCTTTACCATCTTGATGGATAATTTTCACTAGAACTGTGGATGAGAAAGTCGAAGAGGGCAAACTAAAACTTTTCAAGTGTCATGAATGCATGACTATCTCCTACCTCACTTATGCTTATGATCTGCTCTTTTCTTGCAAGGCAACTAGGACATCTTTAAAAGTTATCAATGACTCTTTCCAGTAGTTCCTAGACAACACATGGCTCCAAATAAGCTCGGTAAAAAACAAAGTTTTTTCTCGGTGGGCACAATGGACAAGGCAACCTTAGCTTCTGAGTTGGGATTCGAAGATGACTCCTTTCCCACTAGGTACCTCGCATGGCTCTTGCCCCAAAGGTCCTTACAACCCAAGACTGTGAGAGACTTCTCGAGGTACTTGAGAATATGATGACTCGATGAAAGGTAAAATTAATGTCCTATGCGGGTAGAAACCAGCTCATTAACTGGGGCATCATGGGAAGCTTCACGTTATGGGTAGAAACCTGCCCCAGGAAGTTCTAACACACATAAGGAGCAAGGTGTACAATTTCATCTGGGACGTCCAAAGGGACATGACCTGGGTAAAGATGGTCATTGTAAAAAGGGAAGGTGGGCTAGAACTGAGAGGCTTTGTTGACGTAGTTCGGGCAGTTGTGGTTAAGTGCACCTAACATATTTGGCATGACATGGAGTTCATATGGGCATGCTGGATGAGAGCTAGATATGTCGGGAAAACTACCTTGGAGCAATCTGGCAAGAAAAGTGGCATCAACTCGACAACCTAGTGTTAAATCATTGATGCCAAAACATACACTGTGGAATGTATGGATGGACACTCACATCACTGGATAGGATCAGGGAGCAAATTCTGCTTCAAGAATGCCTGGGAGACCATGCGTATAAGAGCCGACAAGGATCCACTCGGTATGGTATATGAGCACCACAGGTTAGCAAACACACATTCATACTATGGAGGGCTAGATGAGACAACATTTCGACTCAAGAGGCAATGTCTCAAAGGAGACTGAACCAACCTTGAATTAGACGTCACTTGCCATCTATGTATGAGGCAAAATGAGAACCTGACCTATCTTTTTTTTAAGTGCATGTACTCAAAAGATATCTGTCTAGGACTAAAAAGGCAAACATATGGCACAACTGATGCATAGGCAACAAATCAATGTCGCTATCAATGCTTGGCTGCCACAAGACCAAGCCAAAAAAAAGCTCAACCACTCTTTCCACACTCTCTCTCCTCCACAATTTCTCTCTCCTGGCGATTTTGGGATTTCCTTGTTTTTTCTCGTCCCGACCTTCTCCATGGCTAATGGAGAAGGGTCTTGTGGCTCTCCACCCATCACGAGTGGATCTCCACGGGTAGTTCCATGGTCGGATCAGGGTGGTTTAGGAAAGTCTTTTGCGGAGATGATCAGGAAGGGGGTAGCGAGGGAGGATTGCTCCTTGCAATTTTTCCAGCCATCGAGTATATGAGGGGAGAAGATCGCCATTGTTGGGGAGGAGATTCTATCAAGGGTGCAAAAGAAAGGGGGCGGCACAATAGTTCTAAAAGCTGTGGGGAAGCTTTATCAACAACAAGTGGCGAGTTTTTTTAAGAGGAATTGAAAGTTGAGTGGTGGTTTCGAGGTGAAACCAAGGAGAAACGATGTTTTCTTGGTGCACTTCAAAGCTCCTGCAGACTGCCGGAATGCTTTATCCATGGGAGACAAGTTTATGCTTGGGGTATTTACCTTTGTCCGACCTTGGGGACAAGCTCGTTATCTAGAGCTAATGGCACTACGAATGATCCCCTTGTGGGTCACACTACCGGCATTTCCCAGCCACTTATGGGATAAGGAGACCTTTGGCCGAGTGGGTTCTATCCTTGGTCGCCCAATCAAGATGGACGTACCAACTTCAAAGGGAGAGGGGGAAGATGCTAAGATTCTGGTCACTATGGATGCCCGAAATTCATTTCCTGAGGTGGTCAAGGTGGCAACCAAGGTCGAAGGAGAGGAAGAAATCTTGGAGGTAAGTATTACATACATTAACCCACCACCCAAATGTTCTTTGTGCTATTGTTTTGGTCATTGGAACAAAGACTGTCGGAGCAAGAATGTGGCTGACCAAGCCCTGGAGGAGGGAAAACGAAGGGAGAACGAAGGGCTTGGAGGGATGGAGTTAGAGGTACTCATTTTATTGCTTGGCTCAACGCTTGATTCGGACGAAGCTCATGCTTAAGCATCATTTTAGGAGTAAGCTCAGTCCTATGGGTAAGGCTACAAGTGAAGTCACAGAGGCGGAAGAGGGAGTGACTAGCAACCCAATGAGTATTGAGGCGCAAAAAAGATTATCTGAGGTCAAAGCTCGACTCCGGGAGGCTTGGCAAATTGAGGAGGAAAACTAGCGACAACGGAGTAGGGCCATCTGGCTAAACCTTGGGGATAGAAACACAAAATTCTTTGCCGCAGTTACAAAGGAGAGAAAGTCCAAAAACTCCTTGTATAAACTAATTGGTGAGAATGGGCGCCATATGATATCCAGAAGGGACTTGGAGGAAAGATGCTCAGCGCATTTCTCTAGTTTGTTCAAAGTTGCACCTACACCTTTGATAACATGATGGCTAGATGGAAAGCCAAGATGTTGTCCTATGCTGGGAGACTACAACTCATCAACTGGGGGGTGATGGGAAATTTCCTCTTTTGGAGTTCTTCCTGCCGACTACTACAAGAAGTTCTGACTCGCATCAAAAGCAATGTCTATAATTTTTTATGGGAGGGCAAGCGGGACGTGACCTGGGCTAAGATGTCCCTACCAAAAGATGAGGGAGGGCTTGGCCTTCGTGATTTTGTGGACATAGCAAAGGCTACAATAATCAAAAGAACTTGGCGCATATGGCATGATAGGAACTCAATCTGGTGCCATTGGATGATGGACATATATGTGGGGAGCTCAACCTTGGCAAATTTAACAAAGCGAACTGGTATTGATTCAGCAGCTTGGTGCGAAATTGTTGATAACAAAGAGCACACTTTGCGATGTATGGACGACCACACACAGCTCTGGATAGGGGCAGACAATGATTTCTCATTCAGGAATGCCTGGGAAACAATTAGAAGGAGAGGCAACAAGGATCCATTGGCAGCAGGGATATGGGTCTCCAAAGTAAGCAAACATTGTTTCACCCTATGGAGAGCACGCTGGGGAAGGATGACAACCCAAGTAGCATTGTCCCACTGAGAGAGGCTCAGTGTCCAACAGGACAGGACATGTCATTTATGCTTGTCTCAAGATGAGAGCTTGGGGCATCTGTTCTTTGCATGCTCATACACTAAGGAGATCTGGCTGGGTATCTGCAGTCAGACCAATAATGTTATTAAGGCACAGACGATGGAACTGGGGGAGATTATGATTCAGGCAAAGGAATTAACTCGTGGGACTCCTTGTTGGGGGTCTAATGTGGTCACTTCTAGCGGCAACCATCTGACACATCCGGGCAGAACGTAACAGGCGAAGACATGAAGTGAGGGACTTGGGATATTCAGACATTCTAAGAAGAATCTTCTCGGATGTCATGGTCTTCTTTCATGCGAATAGATTCAAGAGGAGGGGTACCCAATTCGAACATAATGTATTAGCAAAGTGGAATAGAGGGATTCCCGTGCTGAATCCCTCTAGTAACATAAACTAGCCCAGTTGTTGGCTTTTAGGACTTGTTAGTTTCCAACTCAGGTGATGGACCTTTGGCGCTTTGTAGCTGCCCACACATTTTTGTGTGGGCAGGGTTGCTAGCCTCGGTTAGTTTTTCCCATTTTGAATTCAATTTACCATACAATTTTCAAAAAAAATTGGCTGCCACAAGACAAGTCCAATGGATAAGGCTACAACTGAAGTCAAGGAGGCGGAAAAGGTAGTGACCAGCAATCCATTGAGTATTGAGGCACAAAAACGATTATCTAAGACCAAAGCTCGTCTCCGGGAGGCTTGGCAAATTGAGGAGGAAAACTAACGACAACGGAGTAGGGCTCTCTAGCTAAACCTTGGGGATAGAAATACAAAATTCTTTGTCGTGGTGACCAAGGAGAGAAAGTCAAAAAATTCCTTGTATAAGCTAATTGGTGAGAATGGGCACCACATGATTTCCAGGAGGGACATGGATGATAGATGTTCAGCACACTTCTCCAGTTTGTTCAAAGCAGCACCAACATCTCTTGCTGGGGTGCGCAAAAGCTTCCAAATGCAGGTTTCCTTGGAGCAAAACATAGAACTCTCTAGGGTTCCAACTTACGATGAGGTCATGACAATGATCATGGAGCTTCAACCAGACAAGAGTTCAGGCCCCGATGGGTTTAATGCCCACTTCTTGCAGAAATATTGGGACATCATAAGGCAAGATGTGACACACGCAGTTCAGTCCGCATTCCTGGGACAACGACTTTTGAGGAGATTCAATTACACTTTCATTCCCTAAAAGAATGGAGCAACCGACCTATCAGATTTTAGGCCTATATCTTGTGTTAATACTAGCTATAAAGTTTTAGCTAAGATAATTACAAATAGACTAATGCCAATATGCAGGAACTTGATATCTCAGAATCAGACTGCTTTTATCAAGGGCCGCTACATTGGGGACAATTTTGCTTTGGCAACTGAGATGGTGGTTGAGTTCAATAGAGCGAGTTGTGCCCCTAGAGCTTGTATCAAGGTGGACATTGCCAAGGCGTATGATTCGGTCGATTGGGGGGCTCTTGAAGGAACTCTAAAAGACTTAGGCTTCAACAGGCACGCGGTGGCCTTCATCATGGAGTGTGGGACCAACACATCCTTTTCGGTTTTGGTTGATGGATGCCCAACCAAGCCATTTGGAGCGGGGATGGGATTGCGGCAGGGGGACCCAATCTCTCCCTACCTCTTCACCATGCTGATGGAGAACTTCTCTAGGGACATTGATGAGAAGGTGAGAAGGGGCGATGTTAAGTTGTACAAGTGTTACGGGACGAGGGTCGTATCACATCTTTCATATGCAGATGATCTTCTAGTGTTTTGCAAGGCTACTAATGCTTCCTTGAGGGTAATCAAGGAGTCTTTTCAAGCCCTCGCCACCAGCACTGGGCTACTGGTGAACCAGGACGAGCGAGATCATGTTCTTGGATGGAACTAGAAATAAAGAGGGACTTGCCCAGGAGATTTGATTTAGTACTGAAGAGTTCCCATCGCGCTATTTGAGAATGCCTCTTGCACCTCGTGTTCTATCCTGTCGTGACTGTGGTAGACTTTTGGAGGTCATTGATAACATGATGGCTAGATTGAAAGCCAAGATGTTGTCCTACGTTAGAAGACTGCAACTCATCAACTGGGGGTGATGGGGAATTTCTTGGTTGGAGTTTGTCTTGCCGTTTACCACTAGAAGTCCTAGCACGTATCAAAACCAAGGTATATAATTTTTTATGGGAGGGCAGCCGGGACGTGGCCTGGGCTAAGATGTCCCTACCAAAAGAGGAGGGAGGGCTTGGCCTCCGCGACTTTGGTGACGTAGCAAGGGTTACAAAAATCAAACAAACATGGCGCATATGGCATGATAGGAACTCGATCTGGTGCTATTGGATGAGAGAAAGATATGTGGGGGGGAGCTCAACCTTGGCAAATTTAGCAAAGCGCACTGGTATAGACTTAGCGGCTTGGTGTGAAATTGTTGATAACAAAGAACACACAATGCACTGTATGGACGACCACACTTAGCTCTGGATAAGGGCAGGTAATGATTTCTCCTTCAGGAATGCCTGGGAGACGATTAAAAGTAGAGGCGATAAGGACCCATTGCCAGCAGGGATATGGGGATCCCAAGTGAGCAAGCGTTGTTTCACTTTATGGAGAGCACGCTGGGGAAGGATCACAACCAAAGTAGCATTGTCCCACCGAGAGAGGCTTAGTGTCCAACATGACAGAACGTGTCATCTATGCTTGTCTCAAGATGAGAGCTTGGAGCATTTGTTTTTTTGCATGTTCATTCACTAAGGAGATCTGGCTGGGTATCCGTAGACAGACCAATGATGTTATTGAGGCATAGACCACGGAGTTGGGGGACATTATGCTACGGGTAAATGAGTTAACTCGTGGGACACCTTGTTGGGGGCTAATATGGTCACTTTTGGCGGTAACCATTTTGCACATCTGGACAGAACGTAATAGGTGTAGACATGAAACTAGGGAGTTGGGATACTTGGACGTTCAGAGAATGATCTTCTCAGATGTCATGGTCTCTTATCATGCCAATAGGTTCAAGAGAAGGGGTACCCAACTTGAACGCAATGTATTAATAAAATGGGATAGGGAGATCCCCAATTTAAATCCCCCAAGTAGCATAGATTAGCCCAGTCGTTGGCTTTTAGGCCTTGTTAGTTTCTTACTGAGCTGACCGTCCTTTGGTGCTTTTGTAGCTGCACACATCTTATTGTGTGGGCAGGGTTGCTAGCCACGGCTAGTTTCTCTCATTTTTTAATACAATTTACCATGCAGTTTTAAAAAAAATGGCTGCCACAAGCCAAGCCAAAGCCACAAGCCTCCATCTCATTCTCTCTCTCTCTCTCTTTCTCTCCCTCTCTTGGCAATTCTGGTTTTTTTCAGATTCGTTCATCCCTTTTCCTTTCCATGTCCCCTGGAGATGGAGATGACGATTCTCCAACCACTCAATGTGGTCCTCCTCTGTTGGGAAGCTAGGTTGTTGGGGGCAAGGTCAGGAATTTCCATTGTGGAGGTGATGAAGAAGGGGACAAAGAAGGTGGACTGCTCCGTTGAGTACTACAAACCTGCAACCAATGATGGCGTGGAGGTAACGGTTGTGGGAGATGAAGTTCTACAAAGGGTCCAAAAGAAATGGGGGGGGGGGGGGGGGCAGTCATCCTTAAGGTGGTGGGAAAGCTATACATACAACAAATTGCTAGCTTCATCAAGAGGCATTGGAAGCTAAGCAGAAGGTTCAACGTCTAACCAAGGAGGAATGATGTTTTTTTCGTGCATTTCAAAGATGCTGCGGATTGCACAAAAGCTATCTCTATGGGAGACCAATTCATGCTAGGGATCTTTACTTTCGTTCGGCCTTGGAGTCAAGCTAAAGCTCTGGAGAACTTAGCTCCACGGTCAGTACCTATTTGGGTGACACCTCCTGAGTTCACTAACCATCTATGGGATAAGGAAACATTTGGCAGGGTTGGTTCCATTTTGGAGCAACCGATCAGGATGTACTCATTTACTTCCAAAGGAGAAGAAGTGGACGCAAAGGTACTTGTTACTATGAATGCTCGGAACCCGTTTACCACCAAGGTCCGAGTGGCAACCAAAGCCATTAGTGGGGAGGATATGTTGGAGGTTAGGGTTGCATATATCAACCCACCATCAAAATGTGATTTATGCCACTGCTTTGGCCACTGGATGACGGACTGCAGGGGCAACAAAACTAGCCAACCAACAACGCAAGCAACCAAGAGAGGAGCGAGTGCCATTCCCGCTGGCCGGAGGTTGGTCTTCTTCTCCGGCGAGTCACTAGATGGGGCAGGGCATAAGGAGCTGACATGCGTGGGGGGTTGTTGATGAGAGTTTTATTTATACCGCAAGTGCACGACGTCAATGAAGACGTGACAAGTACGGGTCGAACACAAGGAGGGAGAGATATTGCTATTTTTGTGATTTTCGATTAAGGAAAGAAAGAGAGAGAAATATGTTTGGTTTGAGATTTTTGGTTTTTAATTTTCTAAAGCAAGAACAACAAAAGAAACTAAAAAGAAAACAAATATGGATGAGAGTCCAGCGGGTGGGGGTTTAGATATCGGGTTTTGTTTAGAGAAATCTCAAACTTATAATAAATCACATTAGTTATAAAGCATTACATGATAAATAATTCAACATAAACCCAAGTAATCAAAATATACTAACACGAGATTAAAATAATAACATCATTCTTCTTCTCATCACCCTAAATCCGTCACCCCCACCCTTTGGAGAGAGTTAGAAACTCATGGATGGAGGGAAGGAGAATGGGTCCTAGAGAAACTACAAAAGAAAACTAAAAAACACGAAATAAACAAACAGAATTTATTACTAAAGAATGGAATCAAAAACAAGTTTTTTTTCACAACATAATCTCGGGGCTATTTATAGCCGATACAAGGGACCCATGTATAAAATAGGAAAGTACATGCGTCATGACACGACTGGACAAAATCCGGGGCCACGGATCCCAAGGGGTGCGGCGTTTTTGCCGCACGTTGCATGTGATGTGCGGCGGAAATGCCGCAATTTTAGCTCTGATTGGATCCGGATTTTTCCTGTGTTTATGGTATGATTTAGCTGTCCTTTGCGCGTCTGGACTGATTTCTTTCCTTTCTTTTGAGCTCCGAATTAATTTCTTCATATATTTGGAGATCCAAATTGATTTTTCTTTAGAACTTCTCCAAAATAATATTTTTGTACTTGTAATTTACAGTGAGGTCCTCGGCGTTTTGCAATTAAGTCCTTGGCTACTTTTGTGCTTAAGTCCTTGACTTTTTTGTAATTAGGTCTTTGAATGCTTTTATGCTTGGATGGACTTCCATTTGAATCCCGATAATCTTGACTTGGTCTTTATGATAGAAATGAGTCTCTTGCACGCGTTTATGCTCGGGATATGGGTAATTTGCATTCAGGTCTCTCCATTCTGTAAATAAGACTAAACACATACCTTAGTAGCATTTATTGATATAAAATTAATCTAAATGCAAGCCATATGATGCAATGCATCAAATACCCCCACACCTAGATTTTGCTAGTCCCTAGCACAACAAAATATAAGAAAAATGAAAACAGGGAAATCATAACTCACTTTCGTAGGAATCACGGTTGCACTTAGCATATGCAACAAGCCTTTAAACCCCTAAGTTTCTTTAGAGGACGAGTTTTGTCTCGTGAGGGTTTTCAGTTGACACACCCACAAAGTCTTAATTCAACATTTCATTAGTCACTCTCAATATCTCCACCTCAACCTTATACATCTCACTTAGAATTCTTGCATGCTCATTATATAAATCTAACTCATAAAAATCCGACTTGGTCTTCATTCCTCCAATATTCACACCACTAACCCTTCTACACATGTTATCACTTCAATTATTTTGCACGCCTCCTCTGGTGGTGAAGTATCATTCGGATCAACCATGACATGGATCATTCTTTTAACTTTGGGCCTTGAGTATCTTAAAGTATTATTTTCTCGTGATTCAACACATTTTCTTTTTTGACACTATTACCCTTTTTGCATTCGTGTAGCGAGTTTGGTCGATAATCCCGAGCTGGCAGACTCAAGTTACCAGGTTTCAAGATACCCCTACGGACCAGTGACTCGAAGGTTTGGGCTTTTGTAATCATTTTGCACGATGTGCTTTCCTCACTTTTATTCCCCTTTCATTTTCCTCAAGGCTTAATTGCTATCAGAAGTCCACACTTCCCGATATATTTTCCTCAACCTCTGCTTTTTATCAACCACTTCAAAGATTTGATTCATCCAATTTAAGTGCATACATGTCTTAGAGGGTAATGGGTTATTTCTTTGGAACTTAGATTTATGTCATAACTTCTACAAGCAGAACTATATAATAAGGAACAAAAACACAATGCAATTTGTACACGGATTTTGGTAGTTCAATCTTAAGCTATGTCATGAAACATTGATTTTCTTTTGAAACAAAAATAAAACAGATAGATAGATAGATAGATAAACACCCCCCACACCTAAATCATGCATTGTCCTCAATGTATGCAAAGATAAAGCAAATTCACTTATTACCCGAGTCAACTGCGGTGGAGGGATTGAATTTGCTCAGAGTCAACCATAGTCAGAACTGGATTGAATGTCACCATGTTGGTGCATGTATCCAGTTGAATTGTTCCCCATGTTGCCCTGAGGTAAAGGTTCCACACCTCTCACATGTGTTGGTTCTCTTATTTGCTCGAGTGATGGTGGTTGGGTAGATGAATTACTCCCCTTTTTCTCACTTTCTTTTTGATTTTGTGATGATTTATTTGATTCAGAAATCTTATAGATGTGCGATCTCATCACAACATCACTTTGATTGCATACTATTTATGGTTCACTATCAACATGAAAGATATTAAATTCAGCTTTTAAGTTTCCAAAAGATAGTTGCATGAGCCCATTTCGACAATTTATCAAAGCTTCAGAAGTGGCTAAAAATGGTCTGCCTAGTATTACAGGGATTTGTCTCTTAGGATTGACAACATGTTCAGTGTATAGAATGACAAAATCCAATGGGTAAATGAAGTCACCAACCTTAATCAAAACATCCTCTACTATACTTCTTGGTTTCTTAACAGAGCAATCAGCAAATTGAAGGGTTGTCTTAGAGGGTTTTAGTGGACCAAGGTTTAGTTGCTCATAGACATAGAACGGGAGTAAGTTAACACTAGCACCAAGGTCTAGAAGGGCTTTGTTGATAAAAGTATCTCCTATCGCACATGAAATTGTGGGACACCCATGGTCCTTATATTTTATAGGAGACGAGTTGGACAGAATAGAGCTTATTTTTGCAGTTAAGAATGCCTTCTTTGGTACGTTCGTTTTTCTCTTTTTAGTGCACAAATCCTTAAAGAATTTAGCATAAACAGGTATTTGTTGAATCATATCTAGGAGTGGAATATTCACCTTAACATGCTTAAATACTTCCAAGATTTTCTCCATTTGTGCACTTGAGCTTTTCTTGAGTCTATTGGGGAATGGGGCTTTAGGAACATAGACTCGCTCAGGTTGAGCTATAGGTTCAGGTTGAGTAGGTGGGTTGGGCTTTTCAAATTGGACTTCAGGTTCAATGGTCAGGTCATATATGGGTGCTTGACGGCTAGATTGATTAGGAGCCCGAGGATTTACCACATTATTATCGACTTTTTTTCCGGACCGTAATGATACTACTGCATTTATTTGTTGGAACGGTCCTTCCTCATTAACCATTTGAACCGGTCTAGAGTTGTTATTTCCTAGAGGTGGTTGATAGGGCTGATATTGATTATTAGGTCTTGGATTCACCTCAGGTTGACTTGGAAACTGACCCTTTTCTCTTTCACCTACAATTTGTGCTAGTTGGCTGACTTGTGTTTCTAGCCTTTGGAAGGATTGGGTGGTTGTTTGCATAAAAGTCTTAACCATATTTTCCAAGCTTGTCAACCTAACATCATAGTCTCCATTGTTACTAAACCCAGATGATGTATTATTTTGGTTATACGGGTTTGGTTGTTGTCTAGGAGGTTGACCTTGTTGGCTCCATGAAAAATTGGGATGATTACGCCAACCCGGGTTATAGGTTGACGCGTATGGGTCATTTCTAGAATGGTTAAATGTGACATTAATTTGTTCCAAGTCCGCACAATCCTCCATTATATGACCAGTTTGACCACATCTAGAGAAAGGGATAGAAGATGTTTGATTCACTAGGGGTCGGGTTTTAGCTTTAGACTTTCCATTCTATGCATAAGGGTAGCTAGTTTTGCTTCAGCAGCTACAGTGACATCTACAGCTAAGACACCTGGTTTGGGTTGACTTGCTATTCTAGATCCAATACTTGGGTTATTCTGTGCTCTAGCATTGTCCCATTGCATACTATTTTCGGCTAAATCCTCAAGAAAAGTCCAAGCATCATTCTCATTTTTGGACATGAAGTTTCCTTGGCTTACAGATTCTACCATAACCCTAGATGTAGGTGTCAATCCCTCATAAATAATTTGGCACAATTGTCATCTTGGAATTCCATGATGACGGCATTAGGTCAACAAGCTCTTAAATCTTTCTAAATAGGAATAAAACGGCTCGCTCTCAGATTGAACGAATGCAACAATTTCATTCCTAATCCTAATAGTCTTATGGTTGGGGAAATATTTCTTTAAGAACATTTGAACAAACTGGGCCCAACTCCTAATAGATCTTTCGGCTAGACTATATAGCCATTTCTTAGCGTCATCCTTCAGTGCTAGAGGCACGAATTTAAGACGCACTACCTCCTCAGAGATATGCTGGTATTACATAAGGGAGCAGATTTCTTCAAATTCTCTAAGGAAGAGATATGGGTCTTCCTTAGAGGGGAACTTGGGCAACAAACTCATGTATTGTGCCTTTAGTTCGAAGTCACGACCCGGTATGATGGGCATAACGATGCACGATGGCTGAGCAACCATCGTTGGGTAGCACCGATCCCGCAGAGTCATAGGCGGGTCCACTACATTCTCACCCATTGGATCCGGGTGAGGTGGTGCAACAGGTGGATTGGGGCTAAGCTCTAGACTGGAATCTAGATGAACTCGTGAGAGTCGATGTCTCAAGTCCCGAGCCCAAATCTGAGTGCACCTGTTTGAATCAATTTTTGAATTCAAATTTGAAATTTAAATTCCAAATTCAATTTCAAGAATCAATTACCCCTTTTTTATATAATTGTTTTAAATTTTTTTCTTCAAAAAACGGAAACAAACAATAGAAGGGGGGGAAAGATGAGAAAGGAATCCTAATCTAGAGAATTGAGATGAGAAGAGAAAGAAGACTCAGATGAGAAGGGAAACTTAACTCTAAAAGATAGATGAGAGGGTTGGTCAGAAGTTTCCTAAACAGCACGGTTCAAACAATCCTAGACCTAGTGTAGCTTAAATCTAGACGACTACTAACTGGTTGAGTCGAATTGGTTCGCTTGATTCACCTCCCTCACTAATCAAACCAAATTGGCCAGGCAGTGTATAGCTAGTGGGGGCGCTTCCGACAGAGTCGGTGCCAATTAGACAACCACTTCGCTTGGAAGACTTACGTCAACACAAAAACACTTTCTAGACACCAAATTAAATTCGATCAGCTTCAAGTCATAGCAAGTCAAACCAATCTTCTCCTTAATTGAGTCTGAATCCTTAGGGAATTTGAGCATAACACGTGCAGTTCTACTAAAAAGGAAAATTTCCCAAACTAGAAATTACGAGGAAAAAGGCAACAAAGGTTACCTACGCACGCTCAGTCGGGTTCGCCGTCCGCTCTTGAAACTTTCCAGTTGCTCTACGGGTGCACCCAGAGATGGAGACGACCCCAGAAAAATTTGAAGCCCAGATGCTTCAGACGTGCGGCGGATCCGCCGTAGATTGTTCTTCACGTGCGGCGATTTCGCCGCCTTTCTTGCTCCAACTGTTCCCGGATTTCGCCGTGTACTCCGTTGTTTCCTGAAACGCAAACCCAAATAGTTAGATCGGGCACACGATAAATAGAATAGAATTGAAATCTCCAAAAATAAACAAAATCTTCGTCGCCTCCCCGGCAACGACGCCAAAAACTTGATGAGAATTTTATTTATACCGCAAGTGCACGGCGTCAATGAAGACGTGGCAAGTACGGGTCGAACACAAGGAGGGAGAGATATTGTTATTTTTGTGATTTTCGATTAAGGAAAGAAAGAGAGAGAAATATGTTTAGTTTGAGATTTTTGGTTTTTAATTTTCTAAAGCAAGAACAACAAAAGAAACTAAAAAGAAAACAAATATGGATGAGAGTCCGGCGGGTGGGGGTTTAGATATCGTGTTTTGTTTAGAGAAATCTGAAACTTATAATAAATCACATTAGTTATAAAGCATTACATGATAAATGATTCAACATAAACTCAAGTAATCAAAATATACTAACACGAAATTAAAATAATAACATCATTCTTCTTCTCATCACCCTAAATCCGTCACCCCCACCCTTTGGAGAGAGTTAGAAACTCATGGATGGAGGGAAGGAGAAGGGGTCCTAGAGAAACTACAAAAGAAAACTAAAAAAACACGAAATAAACGAACAAAATTTTATTACTAAAGAATGGAATCAAAAACAAGTTTTTTTTTCACAACATAATCTCGGGGCTATTTATAGCCGATACAAGGGACCCAAGTATAAAATAGGAAAGTACACGCGTCATGACACGACTGGACAAAATCCGGGGCCACAGATCGCAAGGGGTGCAGCGTTTTCGCCGCACGTTGCATGTGATGTGCGGCGGAAACGCCTCAATTTTAGCTCCGATTGGATCCGGATTTTTCCTGTGTGTTTATGGTATGATTTAGCTGTCCTTTGCGCGTCCGGACTGATTTCTTTCCTTTCTTTTGAGCTCCGAATTAATTTTTTCATATATTTGGAGATCCAAATTGATTTTTCTTTAGAACTTCTCCAAAATAATATTTTGGTACTTGTAATTTGCAGTCGAGTCCTCGACTTTTTGCAATTAAGTCCCTGGCTACTTTTGTGCTTAAGTCCTTGGCCTTTTTGTAATTAGGTCTTTGAATGCTTTTATGCTTGGATGGAGTTCCATTTGAATCCCGATAATCTTGACTTGGTCTTTATGATAGAAATGAGTCTCTTGCACGCGTTTATGCTCGAGATATGAGTAATTTGCATTCAGGTCCCTGCATTCTGTAAATAAGACTAAACACGTACCTTAGTATCATTTATTGATATAAAATTAATCTAAATGCAAGACATGATGCAATGCATCAGTTGTCCCCAACTAAACACTTCGTGTTGCAGCCAGGAGAGGGGGGACAAAAGTTGTCTAGAGAACGGGCAACCACAGGTGGTTCTGGGGAGACAAAACTGGGGGAACAAGCCAATACTAGTACGGAGGCGCTGCTTTGTAGAAAAGCTGGGCACAAGAGAAAAGAGACAGGTAGCATGTTAACTGATGGGGGGCAACCACTGGGCCAGACAAGGACGTCGTTGTTGAGCCACCAACATAGTCAGAAGAGGGAGGCGCTGGCTTGTGGACAAGTCAATTGCCTCTAACCATAGCCATTACAATGCTTACAGAAGAGGGGGCGGGGCATAGGGGTGCAGAAGGTAGTTCTGATTTCTCTACCCATGTACAATGAGGAGGGGCAAGCATCACTGAGGAATGCACAGGTTTGGCAACTCTGCAGACCCGTGTTCCTTTTGGGAAGGCAACCAAGGTGACAACCGCACAAGTTGTCCAGGACGAAAAGCCTTTTGACGCATGTAGCTCCGGGAGAGTAGAAGAAAAGAAGGAGAAAAAGAAGTATAAGAAGATTGTGGTTGACTACTCATATGAGGAAGGAGAAATTCTAGCCTACTCTAGGAAGGCTAAGACAAGAGGGGAGTCACATGAAAAACGGGGGACGCACTCGGCCTCCTTGTGTTAATGTCCATCCTCTCATGGAATGTGGGGGGGATCAATGAGGCCCCCAGGATGAGGGAAGCCAAGGGTCTTGTGCATCAGCATGGGATAGATTTGGCAATCTTCCTCGAGACAAATGTAAGGAGAAAGAACTTTGGCACTTATAAGAGGTTCCTTGGGGAACGATGGGGGTGGCGTCTAATGCATAGGCTTTTGCTGATACTACACCAAACTATATCTGGCTCGCATGGGATACTGAGTGATGTGAGGTATCCAACCATGACATTCAAAAGCAATGGGTGCACTTCCAAGCAAGGAATTGAGGAGGTCTGGAAATTTTTGTCACTGCCGTCTATGGTGCTTCTTCCCGAACGCTTCGACGTACAAACTGGGAAAAGCTTATTGCCTTGGGTCAGATAGTCACCGACCTATGGTTGGTTATTGGGGATTTTAATGAAATCCGACAGATGGGGGAGCGGGAAAGCTACTTAGAGCCCCGGTGGGGGGTATGGATGAATTCAACCACTATGTCAATGAGGCTAACATTCTGGAAATTTCGTGTATCGGGGATGAAACTACCTTTTGCAATGGAATCGTGGGGGAGGGAAGGGTAGCTAGCATGCTAGATAGGGCCTTCTGTAATGAATCCTGGAGCAGGCTGTGGCCATTAGGAAAGGTGGAGCACTTGGGTGGCAAGTCTAGTGACCACCATGCTCTCAAACTGGACCCGAGGCAACTTGAAAAGAGGATGGCTCCATGGCGCTTTACAAACTCTTGGGTGCAAAACACAGGGCTCAAAACAAACATAGAAGATGCTTGGCAGGCTCGAGTTTGTGGCTCCACATACTTCTGCTTGGCTCACATGCTATCTATGGTCAAGGCGGCTATCAAGAGGCGTAATAAGCAACAAGGTATTATTAATATTACTGACATGGCTATCCACAAGGTCAAGGAAGCTGAAATGTCCTCACTGGAAACCCAGAGAGTCATGAGGCCCAATTTCTAGTCATTGGGCGTAAGCAAACTTTGCGCGCCGCCCTACTCATAGGGGAAGAAGATTGGCTCTAACGTAGCCGGGCAATTTGGCTAAACCTCGGGGATAGTAACACAAAGTTCTTTGTTGCTGTAACAAGGGAGAGGAAATCAAAAAAATCTCTTTACAAACTGGTTGAGGACAATGGCAAACATCTGGTGTCTAGGCAAGACATGGAGGATAAATGTGTTGCTCACTTTGGCAAGCTATTTGGGGACAACCCTACACCACCAAATAAATGCAACAGAAGGTTCGTAAAACAAGTCTCTCTGCCCAAAATAATGACTTATGTAGAGTACCCACGTATGATGAGGTGAAGGCTACTGTCATGGAGCTTTATCCAGACAAAAGTCCGGGACCCGATGGTTTTAACGCATTCTTCTTCAAATAGTACTAGGATATTGTAGGGCACGATATTTCCCAAGCTGTTCAGTCTATTTTCATGGGACAAAGGATTTTCAGGCAAATAAATCACACCTTCATCACTTTGATTCTGAAAAAGAGTGGGGCTTCTGACATGGTTGATTTTCGTCTGATCGTTTGCGTCAATACCACCTATAAGATTCTGGCAAAGCTGCTAGCCAAAAGGCTTATGCCATTCTACCAGGAGATTGTATCCCCCAACCAAACGACATTTATAAAAGGTCGATACATAGGGGACAACTTATCCTTGGCTACTGAGCTAGTGAATGGGTTCAATAGGGTAAGTTGTGCACCTCGGGCGTGCATAAAGGTGTACATTTCAAAAGCTTACGATTATGTGGATTGAGATGCTTTGAGGGGGACGCTTGAGGATTTTGGCTTTGACAATAGTGGAACAACCCTTCTCATGGAATGTGTGACCAAGACGTCCTTCTCGGTCGTAGTGGGTGGGTGCCCCACTAAGCCTTTTGCTGCGAGGCGAGGATTCAGGAAAAGAGACCCCTTGTCTCCCTACCTCTTTACCATTTTGATGAAAAACTTCACTAGAACCGTAGATGAGAAGGTCCAAGAGGGCAAGCTAAAGCTTTTCAAGTGTCGTGGATGTATGACTATTTCCCACCTAGCCTATGCGGATGATCTGCTCTTGTTTTGCAAGTCAACTAGGGCTTCTTTGAAAGTCATCAAGGACTCCTTCCAGGAGTTCCTTGAAAACATGGGCCTCCACATAATCCCAACTAAAAGCAAAGTTATCTTCTTAGGGGGCATTAGGGACAAGGAGATACTAACTTCTGAGTTGGGTTTCGTAGAGGACACTTTTCCCACCAGGTATCTCGGCATGCCTCTTGCCCTAAAAGTCCTCACAACCCGAGACTGTGGGAGACTCCTCGAGGTTCTTGAGAACATGATGGGTCATTGGAAGACTAAGTTATTGTCCTATGCGGGAAGAATCTGGCTTATTAACTGGGGCATCATGAGAAACTTCATGTTCTGGAACGCCTCTTGCCACCTGCCTCGGGTAGTTCTAGTGCGCATTAGGCCTGGGCAAAGATGACCCTTTTGAAATGGGAGGACTGGCTATGACTGAGAGGCTTCGCTGACGTACGGATAATAAAACAAGCCAAAGAAAAAAACGAAGGAAACACAGCTCACCAGACCGTTGATTATTGGTCCAAGATGCTCTGTCCCGCTCCAATTTTCTCATGGTGATTTCCCCTTAGACTCAGAGTCTCCTGAAACAAAGAAAACTACAAAACACAAATTAAATCCACTCGAATCGTCCAAACCAGAGTCTGGACGGGCACCTCTCTGGCAACGGCGCCAAAAACTTGTTCAATCGTTTATAATACCGCAAGTGCACGACCGCGTTGAAGCGGTGGCAATTACGGGTCGATCCTCAGGGAGGTGAGTAGCCTCAGGTTTTTCAGAAATCATGTGGAAACAAAAAGGGAGAATAGTTTGTCTATGCTAATCTACGTTACACTAAACTACTAAGAAGAAAAATGCAAAGTAAAGCAACTAACGATTACTTCAAATCAAAACTAAAAGAATGTAAAACTAAGCTGGAATCAAGAAGAGAAAGGCCCCTATGGGTGGAGTGTGTGCACACATGTAAAAAGATGCTAAAGAATGCATTCTATAGGCACAAATGTAGGTAGTGTTTTCATGCATAGGAAATGTCTAAAGGTTATGACGAAACCTATCAATCCATTCACTGACCTAGTTAATTAACATTCATATACACGAGCTGGTTATTTCAGAACCTAAACAAGCTTGTGAGATGTCTAAGATGTGTGGCAAAACCCATCAAGTGTAGTATTCGACTCTAACAAGAAAGCATACATTCACATTTATCAACACAATCAAAATATAGCATTCATTTCCATTCTTTAATGCATGTATGAACATCATCTCCACCCCCAAAGGGGGGTGGATTTACTCTTTACACATTATTCTAAAACTTAAACTAAAGAAGAAAGGAAATATTCTAACTACTTTAGCCTACAATCAAAGAAAAAAAAACTAAGCTAAGCATGCATAAAGAAACAACATAAGAACAAATGCAATGGAAAAAATATTTTATTAGATGACTTACATTGAAGGTAGCATTCTTCTCCATCTTGATATTTTGCTCCAAGGCTTACTCTAAGTATAGAGAATGCCACCAAGCAATGAGTGATTACAAAGAAAGGTGAAGAGTTCTATTTATAGTCATAGAAAGAGGTAATACGGGACAATCCCCCGGTATGAGACTAAACAAATATCAGAAATAGACTAAATACACACTAATACGCAAGCCACCAAAAAATTAGCGGATTCAGGCCAAAACAGACCGGCAATTAGCGGTCTTGGACCGCCAATTGCCGGTCTACATGATTCGGATCGCTCTGGATTTTCTTCTAGGCTTTTCTAGATGACTTTGTTGGTCTTTCATGCATCTACTTCGTTTGCTGGAGCTCCGACCGGAATAGAATTGCCAAAATACTCCCCATGATAGTGTGAAGTATTCTTGTCTGCTCATTGGTCATTCGATCATACATTCAGGTCCTTCGATCTTGCATCTTAGTCCTTGAGTCTCTTAACTCAGCCATTTTTCATGCTTTTAGGTCCTTTTATGTCTCTTATCTTCAAACTTATTTATTTCTGAAATTCAAACAAAAAACTCGTCACGTAGCATTGTTTAGGTGAAAGATAATGGATATAAGATACAAATATAAGCATGAAATGATGTCAATCAAATACCCCACACCTAACTTTTGCTAGTCCCGAGCAAAACAAAGAAAGAGAAAAGCATATGAAAAACAAGATATCCTAACTCACTTTCGTAGGAATTACGGTTGCACTTAGCATGTGCAACAAGCCATTAAATCTCCTTGTCGCCAAGGAGGAGGAGTGTTGTCTCCTGAGGGTTTTCAGCGAATATACCCACAAAATCCGAACTAGATGCATTATTCAGTCTAAACACACGACTCGTTGGACTTATTTTGTCGATCATGGGACGCGGTAATACTACGGGCCGACTATATATATGTAATCAGTCCACACACCTACCCTAGTGAATCATTCGTGCAAGTTAATTAAGGACTTAAGTGCAAGACATAGACAACCTCAACATCCTCAAGTGATACAAAGAGTAAGGTCCATTAAGGTTCTTATTTGCATTACTATTTTTTCTTTTTGTTTCTTTTCTAATTTTTTTCTTTTTCTTACTAGTTGGAGTGTCATTCTCCCTGGGTCATGTTTCGTGCATCATTGCCTATGAGCACTTACACTATTACGTACATCTTTCCACAAATCTCCACATAGGGCAATCTCTACCAGCCGTGTAACGGGAGTTCGATCGGTGCATCCCAAGTCAGAAGACTCGAAAGCACCAAGCACAAAGTCCCCTCAGACCTAATTTCCCGAGTGATAGGAGCCGTGCGAGAAGAGAGAACACCTACTCACTTATTTCTTATCTACACATGAACTAAAACCCCTACACCTAATGTCTCACAACAAGATTTAAAGGGTACTGAAACCCTATGATTACTCGCCCCCCGAGGGAAAACTGGGGTGCATCCTAACGACTCGATAAGACCTAAAGCCAGTAAACTAGATATCCTAATGCATCATGTTCAAGACAATTTTGGGAGCTTTCTTTTTTACTTTGTGTCTTGATTGATTCGTTTTATTTAAACCGCAAGTGCACGACCGCGTTGAAGCGGTGGAAAATACGGGTCGATCCACAGGGAGGTGTGTCGACTTTTGGTTTGTGCGACGGTGAGTGGAAAATAAAGGAGAGAAAGGAGTTATGATCTACACTACACTATAATGCAAAAAGGAAAAGGAAGATAAGCAATAAAACTAAATCCCAAAGGGTGTAGAGAAATAATGTGAATACAAATATTTGTGTAGGTGTGTGTGTTCAATTAAGCTCATCACAACATGTAGTGTATGAAAATCATAAAACTAAATCCAACTTTGCCTCCACATGAAATAAGATAAGATCATATCATTAAAACATACAAGGCAATAATTGGAATGAAGCTGAATGAACTCATGTATAAAGACTAGACCCTACTATGCCTCCACATGAAATAAGATAACCCAATATCATTAAAACATACAAGGCACTAACCAAAGTAAAGGCAACAAGAGCACATACACTACAAGTCATGTTTCCTATATTAATTCCATCCATATCCTCACCTTATCATTCCCCATAAAATAGGTCCACTAATCTAAGCATAAGCTAAGCTTCATTCAAGAGCATTAGCATATCAAAGATAAGAGTGAAATCCCATTAGATGGTTATGGAAATCATATAAGGCTCAAGGGATTAAGATAACACACATCTAATACACCACATGATCATATCACATATTTCTCCACCCCCCAAATGGGGATGGAACTACTCACTACTCATTACACTAACTACATTAACAAAATGGAATATTATACTGAAATGAAATTAACCTAAGCAAGCAAGAAATATTAAAGAAGCTAAAAGGAAAGGAAACTAAAACTAAACAAGCATGTAAAAATTAAAAGACAAGATTAAAAGAAACTAGAACAATTATTTTATTAAAATAACTCACATTGAAGGTAGCATTCTTCTCCACCTTGAGTTTTGCTTCAAGGCTTACTCCAAGTAGAGAGAATGCCACCAAGCAATGGGTAGAATACAATGGAGGAGGAGGAGTTCTATTTATAGTCACAGAAAAAGGTAATCCGGGACAATTCCCCGGTATGGGACTAAACAAATACCAAAAATAGACTAAACATACACTAATACACGTGCTCCTGAAATCTTAGCGGACCCGGGACAACTCAGACCACTAATTAGCTGTCCCAGACTGCCAATTGGCGGTCTGCAGTATCCGGATCGGGTTGGTTTTCATTCTGGACTTTTTGTGATGGATTTGTTGGTCTTTGATGCATCTACCGCGCTTGTTGGAGCTCTGACCCGAATAGAATTGCTAAAATTCTCCTCATGATGGTGTGGAGTATTCTTGTTTGCTCATTGGTCCTTCTATCTTGCATTCAGGTCCTTCAATCTTGCATCTTAGTCCTCGAGTCTTTCAACTCAATCCTTTTCTCTGCTATTAGGTCCATTTATAGCATCTCCTTCTCAAACCTACTTATTCCTGAAAACTAAACATAAAACTCGTTACATAGCATTATTTGGGGTGAATGATAATGGATATAAGACACAAAGATATGCATGAAATGATGCCAATCAAATACCCCCACACCTAACTTTTGCTAGTCCCGAGCAAAACAAAGAAAGAGAAGCATATGAAAAACAAGAAATCCTAACTCACTTTCGTAGGAATCACGATTGCACTTAGCACGTGCAACAAGCCGTTAAACCTCCTTGTCGCGAAGGAGGAGGAGTGTTGTCTCCTGAGGGTTTTTAGCGGATATACCCACAAAATCCGAACAAGATGCATTAATCAATCTAGCTACACGACTCGTTTGACTTATTTTGTTGATCATGGGAAGCGTTAATACTACGGGTCGACTCTATATATGTAATCGGTCCACACACCTAGCCTAATGAATAATTCGTGAAAGTTAGTTAAGGACTTAAGTGAAAGACATGGGTAACCTTAACTTCTGAAAGTGAAACAATGTGTAAAGTCCATTAAAGTTCTTATTTGACTCTCTTTTTTCTTTTTATATTTTTTTCTTTATTTCTTTGGAGCATTTTATTGGTTGGTGTTTGATTCTCCCAGGATCGGGTTTCGTGCATCATTGCCTATTAGGACTTACACTATCACGTACACCTTCCCGCAATTCTCTACATAAGGCGATCCCTACCACCCGTGTAACGGGAGTTCGGTCGGTGCATCCCAAGTCAGATGACTCGAAAGCACAAGGCACAAAGTCCCCTCAGACCTACTTTCCCGAGTGATAGGAGTCGTACGAGAATAGAGAACACCACTTATTCATTTATCTACATGGGAAGCAAAACCCCTACACTTAAGTTTCAAAAAAAGAGTTTAAGGGCTCTTGACTACGACAAACTTCCTTATACTAACACATACGAATTATTGACTCACTAGGTTTAGGGTGGACTTCTTTAAATGTTTGAGTACTGAAACCCTATGATTACACGACCCCGAGGGAAAACTGGGGTGCATCCTAACGACTCGATAAGACTTAAAGCCAGTAAACTACACATCCTAATGCATCATGTTCAAGACAATTTTTGGAGCTTTCTTTTTTACTTTGCCTCTCAACGGTTCTGCACATGCTGAACACACACAAAACCCACAAAAACATTCTTTCGTAAACACATGAAGATTTTGAAAGAAAAGTGAGAATTTTAAAGCACTGGGCAAGCAAAAGAACACAAGTAATCCAAGGATCATGGCAAACATATATATCGATATTAAATGCAGCACACTAACATGACCCTATCAATGCACACCAAAGAAAACAAAATCAGAGGAAAAGACTCGAATATGTACACACGTAAAACACCCCCCCCCACACCTACTTCATGCATTGTCCTCAATGAATGTGAGCAAGATACTACATGGATTTATGCATGACGAATCTTGTATGTGTTCCTAAGAACAGGCTTATCACCGACAGTCTGTTCAGGGTTCCAAACTCAATGGTGGCAACTAAACACAAGGGTTGCGCTCGTTGCGGGACTTAACCCAACACCTTACGGCACGAGCTGACGACAGCCATGCACTACCTGTGTCCGCGTTCCCGAAGTGGCTTTAGAAGCCTGCGTACAAGCTCGTAATGAAGGTCATGATCTAGCTACTGAAGGTAATGAAATTATCCGTGAAGCTTGCAAATGGAGAGGAAAGATCTCACCAACATGAAGTACAAAGGGAAGTTCAAGGTCATGTTGATGGACACAAACCCAAATTTCCTCAAAACCCGTGAGATGCTAAAGAAGGGATACAAATACGTGAAAGAAATGGGGCCCAAATACTCAAGGGTTGGAGCCCACAACAATCGATGCTCACTGAATGAGGCTTTTATTGCTTTTTTCTTCTCGTTTTTTTTTTCTTTTTTTTCTTTTTTTTGAATATAACTATGTATAAAAAAAGATAAGTTCCCATCTTCATTTGTCAAAGGACATCAAATGGGAACCACAAAAGTGGGTCAATGCACTTGGAAAGGGAATATGACACCACGCGAGGCCAGAATACTCATGCTTGGCCCCCCTTAACAAAGAGCACAAGATGAAATGAGAGGTTCATGAATTGGACGCAAAGGCGTCTCATTAATAATATCAAACTGAAAGAGCTTGAACCTCTCAAGAGTTTGGGAAATATGGGGAACCGGAAGAAGAGTTTCTCCCGTTGCGGTGCTGAAGTTATGATCGTCAATCCAAACTCTTCAACCAACAGGCTGGTGGGTCGGAACGAAGTCAAGATCCTTGTTATGCATGTCCGACTCACCAGGCAAACAGAATGTGGGTCTCATACCCAAGGTATCATCCAAGGAACTCCTAATACCCTCATTAGCGATGTAGTTGTTTGATGTTCCATCATTTCCAAAATGACCAGGAACAATAGTGAGAGGCAAACTCTCATCATGTTGTTTGAAATTGAGGGTACTAGGGAGCTTTTGCTCCACCAGAGGTGAGTCCTTAAGAGGAACAACATGAAGATCATGTGGCTCAAGGGCCACGAGACAAAACGATAAGGCACAATCCTGTGCCGACTCATAATGAAGCTGGTCCATGTTATTCTCAATTTGAATCGAATCCTCCACTTAGTGATCATGAATTGAAACCCCAAGTCCATCAGACTGACTAGGATTTTTACTTTGAAAGATTGTGCTTTGAATTTGTGGATGTGGTGGTGGTTTGATATCAAAAGATGAATCCTCATATTGACAAGAAATGTTACCCTCCTCACGTTTACGGAATTGTTGTGTCATTTGACTCAATTGCATTTCCATAGTTTGCAAGGAATTCAAGTTGGACTTCAATAAAGTTTGAGTGGTTTCCATGAACGTTTGGAGGGTTTGTTTCAAGGAATCAGGTATGCGGTCAACTATGAGGTCCAAGTCAGAGCTTGGGAAATTTTGGGGTTGGGTGTTGATGGGATGTGAGTGAGTCCAATGATTTGAAGTGGGGTGTTGGTAGAATTCTGGGTATTCGGGAGGAGGATACTGGGGTGAAAATGATGTATAAGAATTTGAATAAGAATTGTCTCCCCACGAAGCCATCCCTCTGGGGTTGTACGCGGAAGCGTAATGGTCATATTGAGCATTTTGGGAAAATGTATGCTCATACTTAGGCTCTGGGGGGACATAAGGACATTCCCCGATAACATGACCACTCAACCCACAACAGTCACACGGTACGACTACTGGAGTCACCGGTGCACTCATGTCGTCTACCGCACGAATGAAAGAGGCCAAAGTTTGTTGTAATGTCTCAGTTTGTCGACCAGTGTATGATCAACGTAACTAGACGATGGTCTAGCAGTCGGTGCCTCTCTTATACTACCCCAATATGAAGATTGCTCAGTCACACCATTAAGATTGTCCCAACCATACGGGGTGTTAGTCTGAGCCACCCCAGATTGCATGGGTCCAGAATACCAGGAAGAATTGTCCGGGTTCCAACAATGATATGGATGGTCGCCCATGTAACCATCCATCTCAGCAACAAAAAACTCTCGAGTCGACCACTCTTACCACCACCAGGCTAAGCTCACAAAAAGTGCTCGACTCGACCCTAAAACGCTACCATAGAGTGTAAAGGGGAGGAGACCAGAACGTAGAAGTAGGTGAGAAGAAGATAACTTAGAGGATAAGGAAAGAATCCCTGAAGCTAGCGTGGGTAAATAGTGAGGATAGAAGCCTAATCTAAGAAGCACGGCTCAAACAATGTAAGGCAATGGGTTCTTAGGCTAGACGACGCCTAAATTCTGTTGGATCGTGTGGGTTATGGGTCCACTAATCACTATTAAGCTAATCCCTAACTAATCAAGCAATAAACGCAGCGGAAACAATTTAAAGACTAGTAGGGAAATAACATGCAAACCGAAAGAAGACACGGCGTTTTTATAGAGGTTCAGCACCCCACCCGGGTCCTAGTCCTCTCTTGTAAGCTCCGCTTGACTCCGCGAGCTCCGCCTACGTCTTCACTAACCACTCCCCGTTCCGGGCCGGGAGAGAACGCCTTTTACACCACAAGCAACGCGAACAACCCTCGCTTGCTTGAATTCTTCCTCTCACAATCCGAGAGGGACACTTCGGGCTTTCACCGAAGTCCTTGCTTCTTTTGACAACACTTGTAACTGAGTGGGATTCACTCTCTAATTGAGCACACTTTGAGTAGGATGAGTAATTGATCAAGTGTGTGAAGTTTAGGCTTATAGAGTGTAGAAATGGGAGCTTTGAGGATTGAGGTTTCTCTCTAATGAGTTGGGACAATTGGAGTTGGAGAGTTGTGTTAACAACAAGTCTTGATCCTCTATTTATAAGCTCCTAAAGATTTCTAGCCGTTTGGACAAGATTTGATTGGGTTTTGTGCAAGATACACAAGGCAGAAAATCGGGCTGCAAATCTGTCCAGAACCGGTCGACCGAAACTACTAAACCGGTCGACCATTCACTTGATTTCAAGGAGAACGGTCGAACAAAAGAATATTCGGTCGGACAAACGAGCTAGAACTTAACTCTACTTAAGTGAATTGGTCGAACCAAAGTAAGGGGCGGTCGACCGTTCCGGGGATTCGGTTGAGATAAAGGTGCAACGGTCGAACGAAGAATGACTCGACCGATAGCAGGGAATTTTGTTTCTTGAAGAAATGTTCAACCGGTCGACCGAAACAAGGTCGTCGTTCGACCGATTACCGAATGTATTTTGGGGTTAAGTTTGTTTTATACGAATACGACCGTTATAGGAATACGACAAGGAAAACGACCATATTAAAATCCGGTATCGGTCGACCGAAAAGGTAGAACTGGTCGACCGGTAGAGTTCGGTAAAATCACTGTGGAGAGTCTGTTATAAACCGGTCGAACTGAGAACTGGTTCGGTCGACCGGTTTCACACACGAATACTGGATTTAGGTTTTAAGTGATTTCCAACTAAGGTTTGGGTGATCTAATGGAGTCCAAATGATATGAGATTTTGTGTGTGACTCCTACAGGGAACCTAGTGTGTAAGTGATTGGTTTTTAACTCTTGTATGCTCAATTTACACATGTTCCTAAGACTCAAAATAAATCAAGATTACATGTCTTCGATTTAGCTTTAATTACATGTCTTGACTTCATTTCCTTCTTTCTTGAGTCTTGATCACCTGTAGAGGTTAGCACAATACAATATATATGCAATGCAATATGTGTGCTACTCTATATCATCATAATTAAGATTAAGTTAATTAAATCATCAAAACATAGATTAAGGCCAAAAAGCCAACAATCTCCCCCTTTTTGATGATGGCAACCTATATCTTAATTCTATCTAAATACATGGAATTTGTATATGTAAACTATGCATATTAATGCTCCCCCTACGGATGTGCATAGTTTTTGTTCAATTTTATGCCAAATTCCAAGTTACCCCCTTAATTATCTCTCCCCCTTTGACATCCATCAAAAATAAAAATAAATATGACTTTAAGCATAGAATTTGAATGTCTTGTAATGAAGTTGCTCCCCCTAAATTTTGCACTTCATTACTCTAAAAGATATAACATTTAAGCTCCCCCTATCAATAAGGCTAAATGGAAACAATGAGTATGATTCAAGTTAAGTTCATTTAAGTTTCAACTTAAGCCTTATTCTAACATCCATTTAAAATTTGACATTTAGAATCAATGGATGTGATAAATGATTTGCAATGAATAGGGTAAATGATTTTCAATGAATTGAACTATATGATATGTCAATTTAGCATATCAAACTAGATTAGAGCTAATTTAATATGAATTGTATAGATAGGACTTTTTATACCAATGTTGAATTCGAATTTAGCTCCAATCTCTTTTGGTGATGCAACCGGATTTGAATTTGACTCTTGAGCTCACCCGGTCACCACCAATCTCCTCTTCAAGCTCCTACAAGAGTAGATTTAGGTACCCAAACAACTTTGGGTCCTTGAATGTTAGCTTTGGTAATCCAAACCATTTTGGTTTTGGGAGCCCACACACTTGAAGAAGTAGACTTAACAAATAAATGCTTGTCATTTAATGTAGTATGAGATACATGGTTTTTCAATTGAACATTGTATCCTAAACCATGTTTAGCTAAGGATTGTCTTTGACTACCTAAAAGCATATCAAGCATTTTTGTTCCTTTAGTGAACATTTCTAGATCTTTCCTTAATTGCATATTTGAAGTTCTAAGATCTAAATGTTCATCAACAATAGGTGTTTTACTTAGACTAGCAAGTGATGAATCATTTGATTCAAGTCTAGCAACCACCTCATTCTTTTCATTCATGATTAATTCAATTTGGCATTTGAGATCATTTATTGTTTTTCTAGCATTTTTGTTTTTTTCACAAATGATCTCATATTGATTAACTAAATCATGAAATGCATTTTGTAGCTCATCATGTGTATATGATTCATCATTAGCATTAGAATTAGAGCTAGCACTAGAATATGATTTATTTGAACATGAATTGCTTCTAGTGGTGTAAGAGTTAGAAGATACCTCACTTCCTTCATCTTGAATTGCCATGTAGCACATATGCGCATATTCCTTTGTTGATGAAGGTGCAGTTGATTTGGATGATGACGACGATGTATCGTCCCAAGTGGCCTTGTGAGCTTCCAACCTCTTCTCTTTTCTCTTACTCCTCTCCTTTTCTCTCCTTCTCTCCCTTCTCTCATTTTTCTTTTCCCCTTCTCTTCTCTCATTTTCGCTCTCCTCCCTCTCTTTTTCTTTTTCTCTTTTCTCACTTCTTCTACCTCTTCTTTCATTCTTTTCTCCCTTATCCCTCTTGAGGTATTTGAAGAAGTCTTGGGCAAGGACTTCAATGTCCTCTTCTTCCACCCTCCTTGGCTCATCAAAATTTGCATGCAATGCCACCATGGAGTTTTTCTTTGAAGCTTCCTTCTCTCTTCGATGACTCAATTGGAGCTCATAGGCCATGAGATTTCCAATGAGTTCCTCCATCTTCAATTTTGAAAGATCGTGCGATTCTTCGATTGCCACGACCTTGTCTTCCCAATCGTTGCTCAATGACCGGAGGAATTTTTGAGTCATCTCTCCTTCATTTATCCTTCTTCCAAGAATCAAAAGAGAGTTAGTGATATCGGTGAAGCGAGTGTTCATGTCGCTTATGTTCTCACCGATTTGCATAGAAAATATTTCATATTTATGCATGAGAAGACTAACCCTAGTTTCTTTAGTTTTACTATCACCCTCATGATGCATTTGTAACCTATGCCATATTTCATTTGCACTTTCACAACCCCTAATTCTATTGTATTCTCCCTCATTAAGGTCACAATAAAGAATGTTCATGATTTTAGAGTTCATTTCAATTTCTTTCATTTGAGCCCTAGATAGAGAATCTAAATCATCTTCATTTGGGGGTATGTATGGATTTTGAATAAACTTCCAATACTTAATGTCATTTCATATTAAAAATATTTTCATTCTATTTTTCCAATAATCATAATTTGACCCATTAAGCAAAGGAGGCCTTGTGGTGCATAAACCCTCTAAGTGATTAGATGTTGAAGCCATGCTAAAATTACGGTAAAGTAATGAAATTTAGCTAACAAGGCTCTGATACCAAATGTTGGATCGTGTGGGTTATGGGTCCACTAATCACTATTAAGCTAATCCCTAACTAATCAAGCAATAAACGCAGCGGAAACAATTTAAAGACTAGTAGGGAAATAACATGCAAACCACAAGAAGACACGACGTTTTTATAGAGGTTCGGCACCCCACCCGGGTCCTAGTCCTCTCTTGTAAGCTCCGCTCGACTCCGCGAGCTCCACCTACGTCTTCACTAACCACTCCCCGTTCCGGGCCGGGAGAGAACGCATTTTAACCCACAAGCAACGCAAACAACCCTCGCTTGCTTGAATTCTTCCTCTCACAATCCGAGAGGGACACTTCGGGCTTTCACCGAAGTCCTTGCTTCTTTTGACAACACATGTAACTAAGTAGGATTCACTCTCTAATTGAGCACACTTTGAGTAGGATGAGTAATTGATCAAGTGTGTGAAGTTTAGGCTTATAGAGTGTAGAAATGGGAGCTTTGAGGATTGAGGTTTCTCTCTAATGAGTTGGGACAATTGGAGTTGGAGAGTTGTGTTAACAACAAGTCTTGATCCTCTATTTATAAGCTCCTAAAGATTTCTAGCCGTTTGGACAAGATTTGATTGGGTTTTGTGCAAGATACACAAGGCAGAAAATCGGGCTGCAAATCTGTCCAGAACCGGTCGACCGAAACTACTAAACCGGTCGACCATTCACTTGATTTCAAGGAGAACGGTCGAACAAAAGAATATTCGGTCGGACAAACGAGCTAGAACTTAACTCTACTTAAGTGAATCGGTCGAACCAAAGTAAGGGGCGGTCGACCGTTCCGGGGATTCAGTTGAGATAAAGGTGCAACGGTCGAACGAAGAATGACTCGACCGATAGCAGGGAATTTTGTTTCTTGAAGAAATGTTCAACCGGTCGACCGAAACAAGGTCGTCGTTCGACCGGTTACCGAATGTATTTTGGGGTTAAGTTTGTTTTATACGAATACGACTGTTATAGGAATACGACAAGGAAAACGGCCATATTAAAATCCGGGATCGGTCGACCGAAAAGGTAGAACCGGTCGACCGGTAGAGTTCGGTAAAATCACTGTGGAGAGTCTGTTATAAACCGGTCGAACTGAGAACTGGTTCGGTCGACCGGTTTCACACACGAATACTGGATTTAGGTTTTAAGTGATTTCCGACTAAGGTTTGGGTGATCTAATGGAGTCCAAATGATATGAGATTTTGTGTGTGACTCCTACAGGGAACCTAGTGTGTAAGTGATTGGTTTTTAACTCTTGTATGCTCAATTTACACATGTTCCTAAGACTCAAAATAAATCAAGATTACATGTCTTCGATTTAGCTTTAATTACATGTCTTGACTTCATTTCCTTCTTTCTTGAGTCTTGATCACCTGTAGAGGTTAGCACAATACAATATATATGCAATGCAATATGTGTGCTACTCTACATCATCATAATTAAGATTAGGTTAATTAAATCATCAAAACATAGATTAAGGCCAAAAAGCCAACAAATTCGAGGTCACTAGTCTCGACACGCCTCACCTCCCTACAATGAAGACCACAATGCCCAACAAGTGATACCAGATCTGGAGATCCAGTCTACTATCGACAAGGTAGGCAACGCCGATCAGGCCATGACAGTCTCAACTAAATCACTCTCCTAGTGCGTCCAAAATCCGTAGGGCCAATGTCTACTTGCTTTTAGAATTAAGGCTTTGATTAAGAGTGATTTTTGGGGCCAAGGAAAGGGTGATGAAATCCCCCACCTTATCTTTTATGGGACAACCCCTTCTTAGTAGCGTTTTGATATTAAATCTAGCAATCAACATTCTAATCAAACGCTCAACTCACTCTTATCCCGATGCACCTTACTAACTAATGCATGATCAAAACATGCATGAATGAGAGATTTGGGTGCACGTACCTCACGCCAGCAATCCACAACAAAATGTAAAGCAAAGAAAAGACAAATGCATGCAAGGTCTACAAATGATGCATGAGCTAGATGGCAAGAAGTATAATCTTTGCTTTGAGTTTTAAGGTCCAAATTGATTAAAGGGGATTGATTTTTAATCTGGGAGCAAACTAGAAGTTACAACATGCAAAATAGTGCTCCCAGATAACTACAATGAACAAAACAACAACCATAACAAAATTGAGAGAGATTAAGGCTCACCACGCCGCCAATTGGCGGTCCCAGACCGTTGATTGGCGGTCACTTCTGGGTCTTTCGCTCTCAAATTTCTCCAATCGCTTCCCCTTGATCCTCAAAATGCCTGAAACACACAAAAACTAAAAACAAAAATTAAAATCACTCGAATTGTCCAAACCAAAGTCTGGACAGAGCACCTCCCCGGCAACGACGCCAAAAACATGATTGATTCGTTTTATTTAAGCCGTAAGTGCACGGCCGCGTTGAAGCCGTGGCAAATACGGGTCGGTCCACAGGGTGGTGTGTCGACTTTTGGTTAGTGCGAAGACGAGTGGGAAAGAAAGGAGTTATGATCTACTCTACACTATAATGCAAAAAGGAAAGGGAAGATAAGCAATAAAACTAAACCCCAAATGGGGTAGAGAAATATGTGAATACAAATATATGTGTATGTGTGTGTGTTCAATTAAGCTCATCACAACATGTAGTGTATGGAAATAATAAAACTAAATCCAATTTTGCCTCCACATGAAATAAGATAAGATCATATCATTAAAACATAAAAGACAATAATTGGAATGAAGCTAAATGAACTCATGTATAAAGACTAGACCCTACTATGCCTCCACATGAAATAAGATAACCCAATATCATTAAAACATACAAGGCACTAACCAAGGTAAAGGCAACAAGAGCACATACACTACAAGTCATGTTTCCTATATTAATTCCATCCATATCCTCACCTTATCATTCCCCATAAAATAGGTCCACTAATCTAAGCATAAGCTAAGCTTCATTGAAGAGCATTAGCATATCAAAGATAAGAGTGAAATCCCATTAGATGGTTATGGAAATCATATAAGGCTCAAGGGATTAAGATAACACACACCTAATACACCACATGATCATATCACATATTTCTCAACCCCCCAAATGGGGATGGAACTACTCACTACTCATTACACTAACTACATTAACAAAATGAAATATTATACTGAAATGAAATTAACCTAAGCTAGCAAGAAATATTAAAGAAGCTAAAAGGAAAGGAAACTAAAACTAAACAAGCATGTAAAAATTAAAAGACAAGATTAAAAGAAACTAGAACAAATATTTTATTAAAATAACTCACATTGAAGGTAGCATTCTTCCCCACCTTGAGTTTTGTTTCAATGCGTACTCCAAGTAGAGAGAATGCCACCAAGAAATGGGTAGAATACAATGGAGGAGGAGGAGTTCTATTTATAGCCATAGAAAAAGGTAATCCGGGACAATCCCTCGGTATGAGACTAAATAAATACCAAAAATAGACTAAACATACACTAATACACGTGCTTCAGAAATCTTAGTGGACCCGGGACAACCCGGACCGCCAATTGGCGGTATACAGGATCCGTATCGGGCTGGTTTTCATTCTGGGCTTTTCGTGATGGATTTGTTGGTCTTTGATGCATCTACCGCGCTTGCTGGAGCTCCGACCCAAATAGAATTGCCAAAATACTCCTCATGATGGTGTGGAGTATTCGTTCTTGCTCATTGGTCCTTCTATCTTGCATTCAGGTCCTTCGATCTTGCATCTTAGTCCTCGAGTATTTCAACTCAATCATTTTCTCTGCTATTAGGTCCATTTATAGCCTCTCCTTCTCAAACCTACTTATTCCTGAAAACTAAACATAAAACTCGTTACATAGCATTATTTGGGGTGAAAGATAATGGACATAAGACACAAAGATATGCATGAAATGATGACAATCATCTCCCAACGGTTTTGCACATGCTAAACACACGCAAAACCCACAAAACATTTTCTTTCGCAAACACATGAAGATTTTGTAAGAAATGTGAAAATTTTAAAACACTAGGCAAGCAAAGAAGACAAGTCACCCAAGGATCATGGTAAGCTGATATATCAATATTAAATGCAGCACACTAACATGACCCTAACAATGCACACAAAAGAAAACAAAATGAAAAGAAAACAAACAATGCACACTAACATGACCGTATCAATACACACTAACATGACCCTATCAATACAAACAAAAGAAAACAAAACAAAAGCAGAAAGACTCGACTATGTACACACGTAAAACACCCCCCACACATACTTCATGCATTGTCGTCAATGAATGTGTGCAAGATACTACATGGATTTATGCATGAAAAAGGAAAAGATCTCACTAACGTGAAGTACAAAGGGAAGTTCATGACTATGTTGATGGACACAACCCAAATTCCCTCAAAACCTGTGAGATGCTAAAGAAAGGATACAAATACGTTAAACAAATGGGGCCCAAGTACACAAGGGTTGGGGCCCGACAACAATCAATGCTCAGTAGTGGAATGCTCAGTAGTGGAGTCTTTTATTACTCTTTTTTTTCTTTTTCTTTTTTAGGGTTTTTTTACAAGATATATACATCAACAAAGATATTCTCATAATCATTTGGTCAAGGAACATCAAATGAGAATATTGAGTTATGAGGACCAGAGACCTACCAACATGGGCAAACTTCACTGGTAGTCTGAGGTGTCATGAGGGGTGAAAGGTCAAAGCTGAAAGGCTCGAACGCCTCATGATATTTGTTGGATGTAGGCAACAAGAATGAGTGAAGTTGTGTTGCCTCACTAGGGTTTAGTTGCTCATCGAACAAAACCCTCCAACCAATAGGTGGGTGCATCGGAATGAGTTCCTCAGGCTCATTTCATGGATGCAGCATACCTGCATCACTAAGAATGGGGCTTCTCCCCAAGTCATCCAATAAGGACCTCCCACCATCATTTAGATTAGCAAGCATAAGCTCGGTCGTAGGTGGGTCCTTGTTGGAGTCAATTTGAAGCTCAAAGGGCTCAATAGCCCTAGGACACGGGGTGACGACACCTTCTGGAATGGGCATATGATGAGGTGTGTCCCCCTCACTAATGGTCTCAACTGAATCATGCAACGAACACTCCCGTTGGACTTTCATGTTTGATGTCAGCTCACTCTGTTGCATTGCAAAGACAGGCAATGAGTCTTCGCTGGGCCCACAAACAGTCTCAACGGGTTGCATTCGTGTTAGAGGTGTTCGTTGATTTTGCAGTGCTTTCTCTAATTGACGGATGAGATTGAGATTTAAAGGTTGGTCCATGGGCTCTTGTTGCCTACCAGAGTTGAACACATGAAACTCGACACTCATATTACCGAATGAGAGCTTCATGAGACCATTTCTACAATTAATTAAAGCATTGGAGGTTGCCAGAAATGGTTTACCCAAAATCAAAGGTATTTGAGAGTGGGTGTGCGCAACATGATTGGTATCGAGGACAACAAAATCTTCTGGAAATATAAAATCTCCAACTTTGATAAGCACATCCTCGATAATCCCCTTTGGAATACGAATGGATCTATCTGCGAATTGGAGGGTGATCTTAGTTGGTTTCAATTATCCCATGTTCAACTGTTAATAAACATAAAATGGAAGGAGGTTGACCACCTATCCTAAATAAAGAATACATTACTCATGCTAGTGTCCTCTATCGTACACTGAATAGTAGGACACCCAGGGTCCTTGTATTTTGTGTAGGTGGGATTTGACAAAAGTGAGCTTACATTTGCAGCCAAGAATGCTTTCTTAGGAAAATTGGTGTTCCTCTTGGTTGTGCAAAGATCTTTTAACACTTTGTCATATTGAGGTATTTGTTGGATGACATCCAAAAATGAGATGTTAACCTTCACTTCCTCAAACATCTCTAATGTCTTATCCATTGTGTCACTCTGCTTTTTGGTTAACCTACTGGGATAGGGAGCTTTTGGCAGGTAGGTTTTCTGCGGTGCCTGACAAGGAGGCATTGGTGTATTACTCTCACCCTCAGCCTCTTTTTCACCACCATTCCCACTAAGGGGCTGCATAGATGGTGGTGGGTGTGGCAAGGAAATGTGATTGTCAACCTGTTTTTCATTCCTCAAGGTTTCAATGGAATTGACATGGTGAACAGGTTCCTCCACATGGTTCGCTTGCCGCCCTCAAGGTACCACATTCTCATTGTGCATGTGTTGTTGCTGGTACATGCGGGGGTTGGCCACAGGCTGGTTAAGCAGAGTCCCTCTCTCTTTTTCATGTACAGGCTGAGCCAATTGGCCCATCTGAAGCTCTAGAGATTTGATGGTCTGCTGATTTGAAGTGAGAACTTGACTTGTGGTTGACATAAAAAATTTCATTGAGTTTTCAAGTCCACGAGTCAAGGTCTCAAGCGAATTGAATCAGGTTTCCATATTATTGGAATTTGGGAAACCCGATTGATTGGTGATTTGAGCTTGGAGTGGCTGATAAGATTGTGCATGCATGCGAGGTTGGTGTGGCTGGTTAGTTGGTCGAGAGGAGTTTGAAGGACCACCTGGGGGATTATTTTAGTTCCATGAAAAATTAGGGTGGTTCCTCCATCCGAGATTATAAGATGATGGGTATGGGTCATTCCTAGCTCTATCATAGATGACATTGACATGTTCCATCTTAGGAGGAATGGACGCACACTCGCTTCCTACATGACCTATCCTACCACATGAATGACAGGGAACTAGACCAGATGTGGACATGTGAGGTGCACCTTGTTGGTTTTGGAGCTCAATCGAATCCATACGACACATTAAGGCCGCCATAACTCAATGCCATGGTGAGGGCATAAGGATAGTAGCTCCTTGACCTCTCTAAATATGCATGAAATGTTTCGGTCTCAAGTTAATAGAACGAATTGATTTCGTTCCCCAATTTTTGAGTCCGATGATTTGGAAAGTATTTCTTGAGGAATGCATATTGAAATTCATCCCAAGTCCTAAAGGCATTCGCCTGGTTGTTGTACAACCACTTCTTGGCATCATCCTTTAGTGCAAAAGGGACTAGCCTAAGATGGATGGAGTCTGTGCTAAGTTGTTGCAGCTTCAACATAGCATAGACCTCCTCAAATTCCCTGAAAAAGATATAGGGGTCACCCTTCCCAGTAAAGTGAGGGAGCATGGAAATGAATTGAGGCTTAACCTCAAAGTGGTTCCCATTCATCTCTGGTAATACGATGCATGAGGGTAGAGCGGTACGACTCGGGTAGCATCGATCACGTAGAGGTATGGGAGCCACAATTTGACGAACAGGTAGAACAAGTGGGACATGTGGGTCCAACAACTACTCCTCGCGGAAATGAGAAGCCATTGAACCCAGACTATGTGCAACACGAGAGGAAGAAGGAGTCAAGAAATTGACTATCGAAGCAGGATTGACGACACACCTCGTCAAACGGCCACTCTCGTCTCGTGCCCCCACAAGCATGCACAAAGGCGCACACTCACAAACCAAAACTTTTTTTAAACAAAGAATGTGTGTAGAGGAGAAGACGGGAGGACACAGAGGAGAGGGAATGACTCAGGAGAGAAGGGAAGAAGTCTTTATGCTACGGTGGGTGGGTACAGGTAGAAGCACACAAGCAAACAAGGCTCAAACAGTCCTAAGGTCGCTATAGGTCCTTACAGCTAGACGACGCCTAACTGCAAGGTCACACGGCCTCAACATGCCTTACCTCCCTATGACGAGGACCACAAAGCCCAGCAAGTGAGTCAAGATCCAGAAATCTCGTCTCTCATACGATCGACAGAGTGGGAGACGCCGATCAGGCCATGATGGTCAGGACCGGATCACTCTCCTAATGCGCCCGAAATCCTTAGGGCAAATGTCTACTTGATTTTAAAATTAGGCTCTTGATTAGTGTGGTTTTTGGAGCGAAGAAAAAGGGTGATGAAATCCCCCACCTTATCTTATATGGGACAACCCCTCCTTAGTAGTGTTTTGGAGTCTTAATCTATTAATCAATTCTCCAAACAAACGCTCAACTCACACTTGTTGCAATGCACTTCCTACTAACTAATGCATGCTCATACAAAATGCATGAATGAGAGAAGAAAATGCGTACCTCACACCAGCACTTAGCAAATGAAAGCAAAGCTAAAAGAAAAGACAATCTACGTGCCTAAGTCGAGTACATGACGAATGACCTAAACAAGAAAGAAGGCCTAATCTTTTGCTTTGGGTTTTAAGGTCCAAGTTGCTTAAAGGGAGATTGATTATTGATCTGGGGGCAAACTAAAAGTCAGAACATGCCAAATTGATCCCCAGATTTCAAGTTCAATTATAGCAACACTCCACAGAAATAAAGGGGTGAAAGGAGATTACCAGACCACCAGATGGCGGTCTTAGACCGCTGATTGGCGGTCTTGGAGTCTCAGATCGCCTTCAAACATCACCAGATGCTTCCCCTTCCCAATGTGAGTCTCCTGAAACATGTCAGATACAGAAACACTACAAAACACAAATTAAATCCACTCGAATCTTCCAAACCAGAGTCTGGACTGACACCTCCCCAGCAACGACACCAAAAACTTATTTAATCATTTATAATACCATAAGTGCATGACGTCGGTGAAGACGTGGCAAATACGGGTCGATCCAGAAGGAGGAGAGCAATCTCAGCTTTTTCCGAATTCAAGTGGCAACAAAAAGGGAGAAGAATTTGTCTATGCTAATCTACGCTACACTATACTACTAAGAAGAAAAATGCAAAGTAAAGCAACTAACGATTACTTCGAATCAAAACTAAAAGAATGTAAAACTAAGCTAGAATCAAGAAGAGAAAGGCCCCTAGGTGTGGAGTGTGTGCACACATGTAAAAAGATGGTGAAGAATGCATTCTATTGGCACAAATGTAGGTAGTGTTTTCATGCATAGGAAGTGTCTAAAGGTTATGGCAAAACCTATCAATCCATTCACTGACTTAGTTGATTAACATTCATATACACAAGGTGGTTATTTCAGAACCTAAACAAGCATGGGAGGTGTCTAAAATGTGTGGCAAAACCCATCAAGTGTAGTCTTCGACTCTAACAAGCAAGCATATATTCACATTTATCAACATAATCAAAATATAAAGCAGTCGTATGTCTTCTTTAATGCATGTATGAACATCATCTCCACCCCCAAAGGGGATGGATCTACTCACTACACATTATTCTAACAATTAAACTAAAGAAGAAAGGAAATATTCTAACTACTTTAGCCTTCAATCAAACAAATAAAACTAAGCTAAGCATGCATAAAGAAACAACATAAGAACAAAACAATCGAAAAATTATTTTATTAAATGACTCACATCACTAGCAACATTCTTCTCCACCTTGAGATTTTTCTCCAAGGCTTACTCCAAGTAGAGAGAATGCCACCAAGCAATGGGTGAATACAATAGAAGGTGAAGAGTTCTATTTATAGACATAGAAAAAGGTAATTCGGGACAATCCCCCGGTATGAGACTAAACAAATACCAGAAATAGACTAAATACACACTAATACGCGACCCACCAAAATATTAACGGATTCAGGCCAAAACAGACCGCCAATTGGCTGTCTACAGGATTCGGATCACTCCGGATTTTCTTCTGGGCTTTTCTGGATGACTTTGTTGGTCTATGATGCATGTACTTCGCTTGCTGGAGCTCTGACCCGAATAGAATTGCCAAAATATTCCCCATGATGGTGTGAAGTAGTCTTGTTTGCTCATTGGTCCTTCGATCTTACATTCAGGTCCTTCGATCTTGCATCTTAGTCATTGAGTCTCTCAACTCAGTCCTTTTTCATGCTTTTAAGTCCTTTTATGCCTCTTCTCTTCAAACCTATTTATTTCTAAAATTCAAACATAAAACTCATCACGTAGCATTGTTTAGGTGAAAGATAATGGATATAAGATACAAATGTAAGCATGAAATGATGTCAATCAGCGGTATAGTAGTTCTCAAGGCTGTTGGAAAGCTCTATCAAAAACAAGTTACATGTTTTATTAAGAGGAGTTGGAAGCTAAGTGGTGGTTTCGAAGTGGGGCCAAGAAGAAATGGTGTTTTCGTGGTGCATTTTAGAGTTCTCGCGGACTGCCGAAATGCCTTATCCATGGGAGACCAATTCATGCTCGAGGTGTTTACCTATGTTTGACCATGGAGCCAAGCTCGAGCTCTAGAGTATCTGGCACCATGACTGATCCCTTTGTGGGTCACACTACCGACGTTTCCAAGCCACTTGTGGGATAAAAAGACTTTTGGTCGAGTGGGTTCTAGCCTTGGTTGCCCAATCAAGATAGACGTGCCCACATCTAAGGGAGAAGGGGAAGATGTTAAGATTCTCGGCACCATGGATACTCAAAAATCGTTCCTTGAGGTGGTCAAGGTGGCAACCAATGTTGCAGGTGAGGAAGAAGTTCTGGAGGTAAACGTTGCTTACATTACCCACCACCAAAATGTTATTTGTGCTTTTGTTTTGGGCATTGGACAAAGGATTGCTAGAGCAAGAGCGTGGTTGGCCAAGCCTTGGAGGAGGGGAAATGTAGGGAGGACGAAGGTGTGGAGAGAGAGATGGAGTTCATTGATGGGACATCTAGTCCAAAGATGGGCACCCATGCTGAGCGTATGGCCCATAGCAGAATAGGAGAGGGGGGCAATATGGTGGTGGCAGGAGAGAGGGAGGGTATGGGCATGACAGGAGAAGGCATGGTAATAGCAGGAGAGAGGGATGGTCTGGGGCAGACTAGGGTGAGGGGTGACACGTCTATGGTAGGAGAGAGGGTGGACTTGGGTTGTCCAGTTGTACCTTCTCAGTATGTACATGGCAACAAGGTCACTCCTGGAACTGTGGAGGGTATAGGCATCCACTCTGAAGAACTTTTGCAAACTGGAAATGTGGGGAAAACCAGGGAACGTGTGGAGGAAGGGGCTAGCAATAAGGCAGATATCTTAGGAAAACATACTAAGAAGAATGAGAAAAAGAAGAAGAAGCATCCGGAGGGTGCAGAAGTCACTTCCACAACCCCCATTGAAGATTTGGAGGATGCGGAGTTTATGGAGTCGGACAGGAAAAGCATAAGGAGGAAAGGGCACTCGGCTGAGGGAGCCATTCTCACCTGCACCACAAGGGACCCGCCGGACACCCTAACTCTAGGAGAGGAGACTATTCGAGAGTCCGCGAGGAGTGGAAAAATAAGAGGTACTAAGGTCCCAGGTGGTGGGGCCACCCATCACTCTAATGACAGTTTTTGCATGGAATGCGAGAGAGGTTAATAATGCCTCTCGGAGGAGGGAGGTTAAGGATTTTGTTGTGCAGAATAAATCGGATCTCGTAATCTTGTTTGAAACCAAGGTCCGAAGGGTGGATTTTGAGTTCTCTTGCAAGTTTTTGGGAGCTGGTTGGAAGGTGGAGACTAATAGTGTTGCTTTTGATTGGGGCACTCTAGATTCCATATGGGTCGCATGGTCCTATTAGAGGTGGGACGTGGAAATTTTGGAGGTTCAGAAACAAGTAGTGCACTTTAAGGCGCGTAATAAGGGAGGTGTTTTCCATCCTTGTTTCTACGGTCTATGGGGCGTCATCTAGAGTTGTATGTCACGTACTATGGGGCAAGCTTATTGAGCTCAGTCAGGGGGTGAAGGAGTCATGCCTGGTGATTGGTGACTTCAATGAAATAAGATGGATATGAGCAAGATAGTCCAATTGACCCACGTTGGGGAGAGATGGACGAGTTCAATAGTTGCATAGATGAGGTGTCTTTGTTAGAGGTTCCTTACATTGGTGAGGAGAGGACGTTTTGCATGGGGTGATTTGAGAGGGACGAGTTACCAGCAGACTTGATAGGGCCTTGGGTAATAGTACTTGGTTTGAGCTATGACCACTATGCAAAGTCGAGCACATTGGAGGAGGCACGAGCGATCACTTGGCCTTGTGATTGGATCTTCACAAACTTGAAAGCAGGAAGGCCCCGTTTAGATTCACCAACTCATGGACTAGAGCCCCAGATCTCGGCGACATGATCAGAAGGGTTTGAAGGAACGGAGTTAAGCGTTACCCCCATTCTATTACTTGGCTCAATGCTTGACTCGGACAAAGCTCATGTTTAAGCATTATATTAAGAATAAGCTCAGTCCTACGGGTAAGGCTACAAAGGAAGTCAGGGAGGCAGAAGAGGCAGTGACCAGCAGCCCCCTGAACATTAAAGCACAAAGAAGACTCTGTGAGACCAAAGCTCGACTCCGGGAGGCTTGTCAGATTGAGGAGGAGAATTGGCGACAATGGAGTAGGGCTATCTGACTTAAACTTGGGGATAGGAATACAATTTTTGTTTCCGCAGTGACCAGGGAGAGAAAATCTAAAAATTCCTTGTATAAGTTGATTGGCGAGAACGAACGCCACATGATTTCCAGGAAGGACATGGAGGATAGATGCTCTGTATACTTCTCAAACTTGTTCAAGTCAGCACCATCACCACTAGCTAGGGTGCCCAAAAGCTTCTAGAGGCAGGTTTCTTGGAGCAAAATAGAGAACTCTCTAGGGTTCCGACTTATGAGGAGGTCAAGACAACGATCATGGAGCTTCACCCTGACAAGAGTCCTGGCCTAGATGGGTTTAACTCCCACTTCTTCTAGAAATATTGGGCATCATTGGGCAAGATGTGATGCACGCAGTCCAATCCGTTTTCCTGGGGCAATGACTTCGGAGGAGAATCAATCACACCTTCATCATCCTCATTCCCAAGAAGAATGGAGCAACCGACCTGTCGGATTTCAGGCCTATTGACGCATTGCATACATTGCATCATATGTCTTTCATTTAGATTAATTTTATATCAATAAATGCTATTAAGGTATGTGTTTAGTCTTATTTACAGAATACAGGGACCTGAATGCAGATTACCCATATCCCGAGTATAAATGCGTAGAAGAGACATTTCTATCATAAAGACCAAGTCAAGATTATCAGGATTCAAATGGAAGTCCATCCAAACATAAAAGCATTCAAAGACCTAATTACAAAAAGGCCAAGGACTTAAGCACAAAAGTAGCCAGGGACTTAATTGCAAAAGTCGAGGACCCGACTGCAAATTATGAGTACCAAAAGATTATTTTGGAGAAGTTCTAGAGAAAAATCAATTTGGATCTCCAAATATATGAAGCAATTAACTCGGATCTCCAAATATATGCAATAATTAATCCGGACACGCAAATGACAGCTAAAACATACCATAAACACACAGGAAAAATCCGGGTCGATTCTGAGCCAAAAAGGTGGCGATTCCGCCGCACCTCATGTACAAATTGCGGCGATTCCGCCACACAAAAGTTGATCCGTGCGCTCAAATTTTTACCAATGTTGTATTGACGCGTGTACTTTCCTTTTATATATTGGGATCCCTTGTATCAGTTATAAATAGCCTCGAAACGATGTTGTACAAAATTCTGTTATTTTATTTTGTAAAGGGTCCTTAGTTTTTGTTCCATATTTTAGTAATAAAATTCTGTTATTTTATTTTGTGTTTTTAGTTTTCTTTTGTAGATTCTCTAGGACCCATTCTCCTTCCTTCCATCCATGAGTTTCTAACTCTCTCCAAAGGGTGGAGGTGACGGATTTAGGGTGATGAGAAGAAGAATTACGTTATTATTTTAATTTCGTGTTAGTATATTTTGATTACTTGAGTTTATGTTAAATCATTTATCATGTAATGCTTTATAACTAATGTGATTTATTATAAGTTTCATAATTCTCTAATCAAAACCCGACATCTAAATCCCCACCAGCTGGACTCTCATCCATATTTGTTTTTTCCTTAATTTGCTTTTGTTGTTATTGATTTAGAAAATTTAAAAACCAAAAATCTCAAACAAAACCTATTTTCTCTCTATTTCTTCCCTTAATTCGAAAATCACAAAAATAACAATATCTCTCCCTCCTTGTGTTCGACCCGTACATGCCACGTCTTCATTGACGCCGTGCACTTGCGGTATAAATTTAATTCTCATCACCTATATCTTGTGTTAACACTAGCTATAAAATTTTAGCTAAGATCATTGCAAATAGAGTAATCTCAATAAGCAAGGACCTGATATCGCATAATCAGATGACTTTTATCAAGGGTCGCTACATTGGGGACAATTTTGCCTTGGCAACTGAGACAGTGGCTGGATTCAATAGAGCGAGTTGTGCCCCTAGAGCTTGTATCAAGGTGGACATTGCAAATGCGTATGATTCGGTTGATTGGGGGGCTCTTGAAGGGACTCTAGAAGACTTTTCAATCAACAGACACGTGGTGGCCTTGATCATGGAATGTGTGACCAACACATCCTTTTTTGTTTTGGTTGATGGCTGCCCCACTAAGCCATTTGGAGCAGAGAGGGGATTGTGGCAAGGGGATCCTATCTCTTCACCTTGCTAATGGAGAACTTCTCTAGGGACATTGATGAGAAGGTGAGAAGGGTCGATGTTAAGCTGTACAAGTGTCACGGGACGAGGGCCATCTCTCATCTTTCATATGCGGATGATCTATTATTGTTTTGCAAGGCTACTAAGGCTTCCTTGAGGGTCGTCAAGGAGTCATTTCAAGTACTCGCCACCAGCACTGGGCTACTGGTGAACCAGGACAAAAGCAAGATCATGTTCTCAGCTGGAACTAGAAATAAAGAAGAACTTGCCCATGAGATTGGGTTTGGTATAGAAGAGTTCTCATCGCGGTATTTGGGAATGCCTCTTGTACCTCATGTTCTCTCCTGTCGTAACTATGGTAGACTGTTGGAGGTAATTGATAACATGATGGCCAGATGGAAAGCCAAGATGTTGTCCTACGCTGGAAGACTGCAAGTCATCAACTGGGGGGTGATGGGGAACTTCCTCTTTTGGAGTCCGTCTTGCCACCTACCACAAGAAGTACTAGCACACATCAAAAGCAAGGTTTATAATTTCTTATGGGACGGCGAGCGAGACGTGGCTTGGGTTAAGATGTCACTATCAAGGGATACAATAATCAAACGAACTTGGCGTATATGGTATAATAGGAACTCGATCTAGTTCCGTTGTATGAGAGAAAGATATGTGGGGGGCTCCACCTTGGCAAATTTAGCGAAGTAGACTGATATTGACTTAGCGGCTTGGTGTGAAATTGTTGATAACAAAGAGCACACAATGCGCTGTATGGACAACCACACACAGCTCTGGATAGAGACAGGCAATAGATTCTCCTTCAAGAATGCTTGGGAGATGATTAGAAGGAGAGGCGACAAGGATCCTTTGGCAGTAGGGATATGGGCATCTCAAGTGAGCAAGCATTGTTTCACCTTATGGAGAGCGCGCTGGGGAAGGATCACAACCCAAGTAGCATTGTCACACCGAAAGAGGCTCAGTGTCCAACTGGATAGACCATGTCATCTATGCTTATCTCGAGATGAAAGCTTGGGGCATTTATTTTTGTATGCTCATACACAAAGGAGATAGACCAATGATATTATTGTGGCACAGACCATGGAGTTAGGGGACATTAAGCTCAGGACAAATGGGTTAACTTATGGGATGTCGTGCTGGGCGATTATGTGGTCACTTGTAGCGGCAACCATTTGGCATATCTGGGCAGAACGTAACAGGCACAGGCATGAAGCAAGGGAGTTGGCGCACTCGGAGGTTCAGAGAAGGATCTTCTCAGACATCATGGTCTCGTTTCATGGGAATAGGTTTAAGAGGAGGGGTACCCAACTTGAGCGCAATGTATTAACAAAATGGGATAGGGGGATCCCCAATCTGAATCTCCCAAGTCGCATAGATTAGCCTAGCAAAGGCCTTATAGGCTCTTTAGATTCTTTGTTAGCTGACCGTCCTTTGGCGCTTTTGTAGTAGCCCACACCTTTTTGGTGTGGGAAGGGTTGCTACTCGTGATCGGTTTTTCCCATTTTTTAATACAATTTACCATACAGTTTAAAAAAGAAGAAGGTTGTTGTAGGATCGTGTGGGTTATGGGTCCACTAATCACTATTAATCTAATCACCTACTTGTTTAACCAAGTCAAGATGCACAGCGGAATTTTAAAGCAAACAAGCAAGTAAGGAAGAATAATGCAAACCATAAGAAGACACGGCGTTTTTATAGAGGTTCGGCACCCCACCCGGGTCCTAGTCCTCTCTTGCAAGCTCCCCTCGGATCACCGAGCTCCGCTCACGACTTCACTAACCACTCCCCACTCCGGGCCGGGAGAGAACGCCTTTACAACCGTCAAACTCGCGAACAACCCTCGCCGAGCTTGGAATCCGCTTCTCACAATCCGAGAAGGATGCTTCGGGCTTTCACTGGAGCCTTTACTCTTTTGACAACAAATGAGAACTTGAGTGGAGCAACACTCTCTAAATCTTGAGCACACTTGAGTAGGATTAAGGAATTGATCACTAAGTGTGTAAGGTTTGAAGCTTTGAGTGTTTGGGATTCTCTCTAATGTTTGGGACAAGTTTGTAGTGGGAGAGTTGTGTTAAAATGTGTTTTACAACCCTTATATAGGCATTAGAGAGAATAGATCCGTTGGGACAAGATTTGATAGGGTTTTGTGCAAGATACACAAAGCAGAAAATTCGGGCTGCAAATCTGTCTAGAAACGGTCGACCGAAAAGTGGAACGGTCGACCGAACGCTTGGGTTTGATAAGGATACGGTCGACCGAAATATGAATAGATCGACCAAACACTTAAGTCTATTAAGAAAACGGTCGACCGAACAGGGTTACCGGTCGACCGAATAAGCGTTTCGGTAGAGGGAAAAACTGGATCGGTCGAACGAAATCGTATCGACCAGCAGGGAATTCTTAACAAGGTTAAACGGTCGACCGAACTTGGCACATGGTTCGACCGTTTGGTTAAGTATATGGAGGTGTATATAGTTTTAATACGAATACGACCGTTGGGCATATACGACAAGAATAACGGTCAGAACAGTAAGTTCAAACGGTCGACCGAAAGATATGGTGCGGTCGACCGAAACTAGGCAGGAAAACACAAATTGGATTACTTGATCATCCGGTCGACCGAACGGCATGTTGCGGTCGACCGAATGTGGGCAGACAGTTAGGGTTCAGGTTTTGTGTTTTTCCGGTCTAAGTTTGGGTGATCTATTGAAGTCCAAATAATGTGAAATTTCGTGTGTGACTTCTATAGGGAACCTAGTGTGTGATTAAGTTGATTTTAGCTCAAGTATGCTCAATTACACTTTGTTCCTAAGACTCAAAAGAAATCAAGATTACATATCTTCGATTTAGCTTTAATTACATGTCTTGACTTCATTTCCTTCTTTCTTGAGTCTTGATCACCTGTAGATGTTAGCACAATACAATATATATGCAATGCATAGTGTGTGCTACTCTAATTAAGATTCGGTTGATTAAATCATCAAAACATAAGATTAAGGCCAAAAAGCCAACAATCTCCTCCTTTTTGATGATGGCAACCGATATCTTAATACTTGAAATTTGTATATGTAAACTATGCATATAAATGCTCCCCCTATGGATGTGCATAGTTTTTGTTCAAATTTTATCAAGTTTTTCAAGTTACCCCCTTAATTCTCTCTCCCCCTTTGACATCCATCAAAAACATTGATAATTTTATTTCACAAAAGGATGTCATCGTAATGAAGTTGCTCCCCCTAAATTTTGCACTTCATTACTCTAATAAAAGATATAACATTTAAGCTCCCCCTATCAATAAGGCTAAATTGAAACAATGAGTATGATGAAATTTTAAGTTCAATTAAGTTTCTACTTAAGCCTTATTCTAACATCCATTTAAAACGATGACATTTAAAATCAATGGATGTGATAAATGATTTGCAATGAATAGGGTTAATGATTTTCAATGAATTGAACTATATGATATGTCAATTAAGCATATGAAACTAGATTAGAGCTAATTTAACATGAATTGTATAGATAGGAATTTTATACCAATGTTGAATTCAAATTTAGCTCCAATCTCATTTGGTGATGCAACCGGATTTGAATTCGACTCTTGAGCTCACCCGGTCACCACCAATCTCCTCCTCAAGCTCCTACAAGAGTAGATTTAGGTACCCAAACAACTTTGGGTCCTTGAATGTTAGCTTTGGGAATCCAAACCATTTTGGTTTTGGGAGCCCACACACTTGAAGAACTATGGTTAATGAACATATGCTTGCCATTTAGTGTAGTGTGAGATACATGGTTTTTCAATTTAGAGTTGTATCCTAAACCATGTTTTTGCAAAGATTGTCTTTGACTACCTAATAACATGTTAAGCATATGAGTTCCATTTGTGAATCTTTCTAAATCTTTTCTTAATTGCAAATTACAAGCTTGAAGATTTAGTTGATCACAATTTATAGGTGTTGCTCTTAATTTATCAAAATTTGATGCATTCTTTTCAAATTTAGCAATCACCTCATTCTTCTCATTCATGCATATTTCAATTTGGCTTTGGAGAACTTTGATTAACTTTCTAGCATTCTTGTTTTTATCACAAATGATCTCATATTGTTTAACTAAGTAATGGAATGCATTTTGAAGCTCATCATGTGTATAAGTTTCTTCATTAACACTAGAATGTGAGCTATCACTATAATAAGACTTAGTTGAGCATGAATTATTAGAGCAAGAGTTAGATTCTACCTCACTTCCTTCATCTTGAATTGCCATGTAGCACATGTGTGCATATTCTTTTGTTGATGAAGGTGTGGTTGATTTGGATGACGATGAAGATGAAGAATCGTCCCATGTAGCCTTGTGAGCTTCCAATCTCTTCTCTTTTCTCTTACTCTTCTCCTTTTCTCTTCTTCTCTCCCTCCTCTCATTTTTCTTCTCCTTCTCTTTTCTCTCATTTCCACTCTCTTCCTTCTCCTTCTTTTCTCTCTTTTCACTCCTTCTACCTCTTCTTTCATTCTTTTCTTCTTTATCCTTCTTGAGGTATTTAAAGAAGTCTTTGGCTAGGACTTCAATGTCCTCATCTTCTATACTCCTCCTTGGTTCATCTAAATTTGCATGTAATGCCAAGGTGGATGTTTTCTTGGTGGCTTCTGTCTCCTTCCGATGATTGATTTGAAGTTCATAAGCCATCAAGTTTCCAATGAGCTCCTCCATCTTTAATTTTGAGAGATCATGCGCCTCTTCAATTGCGACGACTTTATCTTCCCAATCGATGCTAAGTGACCGGAGGAACTTCCTTGTCATCTCTCCTTCATTGATTTTTCTTCCAAGAACCAAAAGAGAGTTAGTGATATCGGTGAAGCGAGTGTTCATTTCGCTTATGTTCTCACCGATTTGCATAGAAAAAATCTCATATTTATGCATGAGGAGACTAATGCGTGTTTCCTTAGTCTTACTATCCCCCTCATGGTGCATTTGAAGTCTATGCCATATCTCATGTGCACTTTCACATCCCCTAATCCTATTATATTCACCCTCATTAAGGCCACAATACAACATGTTCATAATTTTCGAATTCATTTCGATTTCTTTCATTTTTGGTCTTGTAAGTGAATCTAATTCATCTTCTTTAGGGGGTGTGTATGGATTTTGGAGAAACATCCAATACTTAAGGTCATTTGATATTAAAAAGATTTTCATCCTATTTTTCCAATAATCATAGTTTGACCCATTAAGCAACGGAGGTTTAGTGGTGCATAATCCCTCTACATGATTAGATGTGCTAGCCATGCTAAAAATACGATTAAGTATAGAATTTAGCTAACAAGGCTCTGATACCAAATGTAGGATCGTGTGGGTTATGGGTCCACTAATCACTATTAATCTAATCACCTACTTGTTTAACCAAGTCAAGATGCACAGCGGAATTTTAAAGCAAACAAGCAAGTAAGGAAGAATAATGCAAACCACAAGAAGACACGGCGTTTTTATAGAGGTTCGGTACCCCACCCGGGTCCTAGTCCTCTCTTGCAAGCTCCGCTCGGATAACCGAGCTCCGCTCACGACTTCACTAACCACTCCCTGTTCCGGGCCGGGAGAGAACGCCTTTACAACCGTCAAACTCGCGAACAACACTCACCGAGCTTGGAATCCTCTTCTCACAATCCGAGAAGGATGCTTCGGGCTTTCACTGGAGCCTTTACTCTTTTGACAACAAATGAGAACTTGAGTGGAGCAACACTCTCTAAATCTTGAGCACACTTGAGTAGGATTAAGGAATTGATCACTAAGTGTGTAAGGTTTGAAGCTTTGAGTGTTTGGGATTCTCTCTAATGTTTGGGACAAGTTTGTAGTGGGAGAGTTGTGTTAAAATGTGTTTTACAACCCCTTATATAGGCATTAGAGAGAATAGATCCGTTGGGACAAGATTTGATAGGGTTTTGTGCAAGATACACAAAGCAGAAAATTCGGGCTGCAAATCTGTCTAGAAACGGTCGACCGAAAAGTGGAACGGTCGACCGAACGCTTGGGTTTGATAAGGATACGGTCGACCGAAATATGAATAGATCGACCAAACACTTAAGTCTATTAAGAAAACGGTCGACCGAACAGGGTTACCGGTCGACCGAATAAGCGTTTCGGTAGAGGGAAAAACTGGATCGGTCGAACGAAATCGTATCGACCAGCAGGGAATTCTTAACAAGGTTAAACGGTCGACCGAACTTGGCACATGGTTCGACCGTTTGGTTAAGTATATGGAGGTGTATATAGTTTTAATACGAATACGACCGTTGGGCATATACGACAAGAATAACGGTCAGAACAGTAAGTTCAAACGGTCGACCGAAAGATATGGTGCGGTCGACCGAAACTAGGCAGGAAAACACAAATTGGATTACTTGATCATCCGGTCGACCGAACGGCATGTTGCGGTCGACCGAATGTGGGCAGACAGTTAGGGTTCAGGTTTTGTGTTTTTCCGGTCTAAGTTTGGGTGATCTATTGAAGTCCAAATAATGTGAAATTTCGTGTGTGACTTCTATAGGGAACCTAGTGTGTGATTAAGTTGATTTTAGCTCAAGTATGCTCAATTACACTTTGTTCCTAAGACTCAAAAGAAATCAAGATTACATATCTTCGATTTAGCTTTAATTACATGTCTTGACTTCATTTCCTTCTTTCTTGAGTCTTGATCACCTGTAGATGTTAGCACAATACAATATATATGCAATGCATAGTGTGTGCTACTCTAATTAAGATTCGGTTGATTAAATCATCAAAACATAAGATTAAGGCCAAAAAGCCAACATTTGTCACAAGCCAAACCCGCAAGCCACTCCCTCCACTCTCTCTCCTCTCCTTTGGCGATTTTGTGGGGTCTGGAACCTCCACCCCTGTCCTCTCCATGGTGGCTGGAGATGAACCACATGAGTCCTCTCCTCTCTCTGGGGGGCCTCCTAACCTTGAGCTATATCAAGAGGGCATGCCAGATCAGTGGTGGGTTTGATGTTCGACCAAGGAGGAATGAGGTTTTCTACGTCCATGTAAAGAATATTGAAGAGTGCAAGAGGGTGCTGGAGATGGGGGACCAGTTCATTCTTGGTGTTTTCACCTTTGTCCGACCATGGGTTCAAGTCAAAATGCTAGAGGGGATGGCACCTCGGGTGGTTCCAGTTTGGGTCACGCTACCTTCCTTTCCCAATCATTTGTGGGATAAGGAGACCTTTTGTCAAGTGGGCTCCCTGTTGAGCAAACCTAACAAGGTGGATTCCCACACTTTGAGAGGGAAAGGGACGGATGATAAACTTCTGATTTCCATGGATGCTCGCAAGCCCGTACCAATGTCGGTGAAAGTGGTGGTGGAAGGTTACAGTGAGAAGGAGGCCATAGGCATTCCATTGAGGTATGTTAATCCACCACAGTAATGCACCAAGTGTGGGTGCTTTGGGCACTGGACTGAGCAGTGCCGCAAGATTGGAAGCTCCTGCTAGCTGGAAAATGAGGTCAACGATGGAGGGAGGGACAATGTTCTAGCCGAACAGGGAGAGCACTCGGATCCCAGTGAGATACGTGAGGTGGCAGAGAACACTACTTTGACAGGCGTGGGAGGTTGCTTCTGTAGGATCTACTAGCCCCTAATATTAGTCTAACGGAGTGAATAGACTAATTTATGAGGTTTAACAAGTTATGCCAAATTAAAAGATAAGACGAATTAAAGTGAATAAGAAATAGAAACCACAACTCCGGATGTATAGAGGTTTGGATCCAACCGCCGGATCCTAGTCCTCTCTTACGAATTACTTTTACTCGAGCAACTTTGCGTCCTACACTAATCCGATCTCCGTTGTAGGCCGAGAATACACCTTTACACCACAAGCTTGCGAACACCCTCGCCTAGCTTGAACCACCTTCTCACAATCCGAGAAGAGCTTCACACCGGAAGCTAGGTTCAACTCTTGAAGACTTTACTTCAACAAATAATCTTGAGCACTTGAAATGAATGATGCATTCTAAGATGGTTATTTCAAGTGAGAAAATGTGAGCACAAGAAGTTTAGAGCAAATGTGAGCATAGTATGAGATTTGGGCTTGGAGAAAGATTGGTGACCTTAGAAGAGTGTTCTCAACTCTATTTATAAGCTCTAAACTAATTCTAGACGTTAGGATTGAAATGGTATTTAGTTTGTGTAAGTGAACACTAGACAGGAAATGACCAGACACATTTCAGGATACTAACGGTCAATCGGATCGGCTCAATTGGTCGACCGGTTTATAAAAATAATTGTTTCGGTCAAGCAAAAGGGCAAACGGTCAGACCAACTAGGCTAGAACTTAAGTGATCAGTCGAACAAGCTAGACACGAGTTCGACCGAAAATGTCCAGTAAAATTGGATCAGGAAAGTGTGCGAGCATCGGTCGACCGTTAAAACAGTTTCGGTCGATCGTAGGAAGAGTTTGATTTGAGACAAGACAAAGCAATGGACAAACGGTCGAACCGAAGGAGTCGAGGGTTCGACTGAAAACTTCCAGTAAAAATGGGCTTGGATAGTTATCAAGAATCGGTCGGCCGTTAAGGAACATTCGATTGACCGGAAGACAAACTCCAAGAAGGGGATAGGTGAGAATGTGTATACGACAAGTATAACAGTCATATTTAATACGAATACGAAAATGCAATCGGTCGAACAGAAAATGATATTTTGGTCGACCGAAAGTCTGACTAACCAGGACACATGTCAACAGCTAATAGGCTAGACGATATGAATCAGATAAACTAATTCCAATCGGTAGACGAGGTGAAACGGTCGAACAGAAAGGGTATGTTAGTAGACTATTTTTGGACAGGCAACCCAGATAGGTATAATGGTCGAACTAGAAGGGGAATTTTGTCAACCGTTTTTGGACAGGTAAAACGTTCTGGGACAGTCTGTTGAAATCCGGTCGACCGTTTGAGCACAAAAAATCTTGTACTAGGTTTTTAATGAGTTTCAATGATTTCCTATTGAAGTCTAAAGAGGAATTGTGTTTGTATTGAGACTTCTAAAGGTTTTCTTAGTGTCGTGCAGTGCAATGAATCAATGATTTCAAGTGCCAAGTTACATTTGTAACTTATATACATAAAATGTAAACCTAACTATGCTTCAATCTTCTTTTCTTGAATTAACTCAAACTTGGTTCCTAAAACGTTACATAATACAATATATGCAAGTAATACATGTGTTTATTGATATGTTGATTAATCATCAAAACAGATTAACGATTATTAGCCAAAAATCCAACAATCTCCCTTTTTTTATGATGACAACCTATCAATCTAAGTCTCCCTCACCCCACCAGGAGCTCGAGTCATGAGGAGCCTGACGTGGCATCCACCTTGGATCTTCAGACTCTTCTTCTTCGTCGTAATCCTCATCTGATTCATCGTCAGAGGAATGTGGTGAAGAGGGAGTATCAATAGATTTCATCTTCGACAAAGTGGTCTTACAAATAGGAAATTTGTAGACAATGGAAGGAAATGCTTTGACATTTATTTTCCAATGATCAAACAAGACAGATAGACACATAGGATATGGAAGATAGGATCCACTACGATGACTCATGTCCACCAAAATTTTCTTAAAGATGCAATAGATGCACATGAGCTCCATATTAGAGATTTCATTGTGGTGACCAAATTTGGGAAGAAGGTTATATGAAACGATTTGGGCAAGAATTCAAGGTACGGGATGCAAAAGAGAGGCATTATGCTTAAACCGACCGTTAACCCTAGGAGGTGGAATGACATACAAGTCATTGACAATTTTTTCAATCTCAATGTTGGGGAGAGCACCTTGAGGATAATCAAGATAAATATGAGTACCCCTCGACTCGAGATGTAAAGTGTCAACCAACAATTCAAGTGAAACCCTATATTCAATCCCATTTATCATGGCAGTTAAAACGGGTAGATTTGGAACTTTTTGGAGATTGCAATAGAATTGTTGCACAAGAAAATGATAGTAGGGTTTTGATGCAAGAGTTGTGAGGGGGTAAGTGAGCATATTCGCATCTAAATATGATTTTAAAGAAAAAATTGTGAAATCAGCTACCTCAACCTTGCGACACGAGATGAAATTCGCAACCACGAACACTTCGTCCCACGCTTTTTAGCGGCATCATCTATCGGAAAGAAATGATGCGAATGTGGAACTGGAGTAGCCGGAGCATGAGAAGAGGAGGGATGGGTGTCTTGCTTATTCTTGCTGCGTCGTTCGGAAACCACCTCCGGAGTACCTCGTTTCTTGGAGATGGACATCTTCTTGCGGCCCATGGAGGAGGTGTGAGGAGGAGAATGTTGCGGGAAAGTGATGGGGGTCGAAAAATGGAGGAAAAACGTGTGGTGGACGAGTGGAATAGGCGGGTGGTCGACCAAAAGGAGAGGGGTGGTAGCTAGGGTGTGAGGAGGGGAGAGTGAAAAGTGAAGAGGAGGCCCACAATTTTTCCCTAAAAAGGTGCTTAAACGACAGACACGGTCGACCAGAAGGTTAAAAAAATAATCCAACCAAGCGAACGCACAACGTCTGGCAAAAAACAGTCGGATGAGAGATTGTGTCGGTCGACCGAATTGGTGAAGACAAAAAAACTCAGACTGGCCCATTTCGGTCTGACGGTAAATGCGAGACGGTCAACCGAACAAGGAGATCAAAAATGGGCACTAACTGGCACTTTTTGGTCGGCCGAAAGGATCCAGCTGGTTGACCGAAAGTAGGGAAAGAAGGAAGAACAAGGCCTGATGATTTTCGGTCGGTCGACCGGACAACCACCACGGGAGACCGAAAGAAAAAAATGGTTTGACCGATCACTTAAGTGAACTTAAGGATCAGATCAACCAGAGGATTATCGGTCAAACGTGGCAGAAAGGGCGGTCGACCGCAAAACACCAGAGAAGACACAATCACACAAAATACGCAACGATCGAACGAAAACACGTTTTCGGTCGACCGATAGTGACAAATTTTTATAATTTGTTTGCAGCACTGCAATCCGGTCGAATGAAATGTCGTTTCCGGTCGACTGAACCATGTCTGAAAATGAAAATACAGGCAGTAAAGACAAAAGCAATCCACAGAACTTAAATACAACCTCAATCAAGTTACAAATTTTGAAAATATGGCATGATATATCCAAGTTATACGTCATTTAAATTGCACATGCCTAGTTTTAGTCGTATATGATAAAATTGATCAACTTTTATGGGTTTTGTGAAGATATCCGCAAGTTGATCATTGGTGGGAAAAAATACACGTTTAATATCTTCTTTTGTCGCATGATCTCTAAGAAAGTGATGTCTTATTTCGATATGTTTAGTTCTTGAATGCAACATGGGATTTTCCGAGAGATTCATAGCACTTGTATTGTCACAAAATATAGGAGTAGTTTGAAACTCAAGTTTCATGTCTTTGAGGGTTTTCCTCATCCACAAGACTTGTGCACATGCACAACCGGCGGCAATATATTCAGCATTGGTTGTAGACAATGCTACACTGTTTTGTTTCTTTCTAAACCACGAGACATACGATTTTCCCAAAAACGGCAAGTGCCACTAGTGCTTTTACGATCTAAAATGCAACCGGCATAGTCAGCGTCGTTATAAGCAACAAGATCAAAAGCCCTAGTCTTGGGATAAAATAAACCAAAATCTTAAGATCCTTTGAGATAACGAAAAATACGTTTCACGGCATTAAAATGCCATTCTTTTAGACAAGTTTGAATACAAGCACATAAACATACGGAAAACATAATATCCTGGCGACTAGTGGTATGATAAAGCAGGGATCCTATCATACCTTGATATTTCATGATATCCACCTCCTTTCCATTTTCATCTTTGTCCAACTTGGTGCTAGTGCTCATAGGAGTGTTGTGTAGCTTGCTATCTTCGATACCAAAGCATTATAATTCTTTTGTGTACTTTGTTTGGTGTATGAAGTTCCCATCTTGAGTTTGCTTAATTTGAAGTCCAAGAAAGAAATTGAGTTCACCTATCAAGCTCATCTCAAACTCCCCCTACATAGACTTAGAAAATTCTTTGCAAAGACGCGGGTTACTTGCACCAAATATTATATCATCAACATAAATTTGCACCACTAATAAGTCATTATTATTGGATTTAACAAAAAGAGTGGTATCCACTTTTGCCCACTAAAACCTTTGTTGATTAAGAAGTTCTTCAATCTCTCATACCAAGCCATAGGACCTTGTTTGAGGCCATAAAGAGTCTTCTTAAGTTTAAACACATGGTTTGGGTAAGTTTCATTTACAAAATCCGGGGGTTGTGCAACATAAACTTCTTCATTAATAAATCCATTTAGGAAAGAACTTTTAACATCCATTTGAAATAATTTTATATCCATATAAGATGCATATGCTAAAAACATGCGACTGGCTTCCATACGAGCGACGGAGGCATAAGTTTCATCAAAGTCTATACCCTCCTCTTGGCGATAGCCTTGAGCAACGAGTCTAGGTTTGTTCCTAACTACATTCCCATCTTCGTCAAGTTTGTTTCGAAAGATCCATTTGGTTCCAATAACCATTTGGTTGGAAGGTTTCTCAACAAGTTCCCAAACATCATTTCATACAAATTGATTTAGCTCTTCATGCATAGCCATTAGCCAAAATTCATCATTACATGCTTGTTCTACTTTTTTGGGTTCTAATGTGTTTTTGTCTTCCACAGAAAAGGGAAATATTTTCCCTCAATTCCCTCTACCATCCATAATTACAAAAAAATAACAAAAACACAATATCATAATTTAAAAGTTAATCTATATGAATGTCTTAAAAAATATAGCATAAAACTATATAATAAAGAACAACCATAAGAACAAATCTTGTTAGATTAAATTTCTAAAATAAAATTTTAATCATTTCTAACAATTATTTTTGATGATTTGAAAATGAAAAAAATTGGTATTAAATATTACTAATAATTTTTTTATCATTTGTTACAACTATATAAGTGACGATATATAAATTTATTTAGTTATTAGTAAAATATAAGAAATAAGTTGAAGGAAAGAGAACAGTTGTTTTGACAGCACGATCTTTTTATAGAGATCGTGGTTGAGAACATGAATGAGATAGAGATTGCGGTATACTCAATTACTCTCAGTGTCGAAAACTATAACAAATCCTTATTGGGTTTCATTATGGTAGGACACAACCAAACGTTTCATTACATTTACATAGTTTGTAGTGTGTTCCATTCATAATTCTTCTTGTCCAATGAGGGATGTGTACATGATAAAGGAAGTATCCTTTAACAGAATGGGCTTGTTATTTAAGGATTTTCTTGAGTTTAATGAATACATTCCTTCAAATTTGAAGGATGGTCTAGAGTTTCCAAGGACAGACTTTAGTGACTAAATGCATTTCGAATGTCCGAACTGGTGATTCTATTTAGGGAATTTGGTGCATCGAATGTGGTTCGGTCGATCGCATACGTGAAAGGTTTCCGTTGCTTTTTGTTTATAATGACAAATGTTGAGAAAGGAAAAGGATCAAAAAATGATAGTAAATTTATGGGATTTGGGTTCTCAATTAGTGTCAAAAAACTATAGCATACTGTTTTTGGGTTTCGTTATGACAGGACACAACCTTTCATTAGTCATTACTGTTGGCTTTTTGGCCTTAATCTATGTTTTGATGATTTAATCAACCTAATCTTATCCCAATCACATGTAGTGTAGCACACATTATGCATAGAACATATATTGTATTGTGCTAACATTTCCAAGTGATCAAGACTCAAGGAAAAATGGAATTAAGTCAAGACATGTAATCAAACTTATTGAAGACATGTAATTTGGCCTTTATTTTGAGTCTTAGGATTTTATATGAACTTGAGCATACTTGAGTTAAAATCCATTCACATAGACTCTAGGGAACCTATAGAAGTCATATACAAATTTCCATATCAATCCGACTTGAATAGATAACCCAATTCCATAAGGAAATGAAGTTGTATAGACATGTTTGTACCCAGACGGTCGACCGACAATTGTCTGGTGAAATTAGAACTCCATTCGGTGAACCAAACTGAAATATGGTGAAATTAGAAAAAGTTAGTGGAAGTTGGTGAATGGTGATCCGAATCCAATTTGGTCAACCAAATGCTTAATTCAGACCAATCCAACCATCTTGTTTTAGACTACCATTCCTTAAACGATCGACTGAACCAGCTCCGAATCTGGCCGAGCTTCAACCAAACTCTTGCTTCTAATTGGTCCATAACTCCACCAAGTCCCCAACAGCTCTATTAGCTTTGAAGCTTATATAAACCCCACTCAAGAGACACAAACAAGCATCTTATACTCTCCATTCATCTATTATCTTTCTTCTTTCAATTCCCAAACCTTCAAAGCTCAAATACACTCAAAGCCAAACTTCACCACTTGCAATATCCATTCCATATTTATATCCAAGTGTACTCAAGTTAGAGAGAGATCTAACTTATTATCGCTTTAATCATTTAATTATCACTTTATTTCCACTGTTAGATTCCTTAATACCGAGAATACTAAACCATTGCCTTGATAGAGGGCCATCGATCCTAACACTTCATATTGGGAGATGGTAGATGTGATAGAGGGCCATCGATCCTAACATCTTCATTGCCTTGAAACTGCACCTATAGGTGTGATATGGTAGATGTGAAACTCCCAGTATTTTAACGAGGGGATAACCTCCCCATATTGGTGTACCAGTTATGTACTCATCTTCATCACTAGAGTAGTTGTTGATGGAATTGTGTTGGAAAACCATTATTTTTTGTGGATTGAATACATAACTAAAACTACGAATGCAATAGGGTTTAGGATTTAGGAATATGAATTGAATACACTACAACCTATTATTTTATAGACACTGTAATGAAACATTGAGTCTCTTCTCATAACCTGTAATTGAATGTTGTATCCCAATATGAAAGGTTGAGTCTCTTTACATACTATGTAATGGAAGGTTGTGTCCATTAATTACAACTTCCAATAGCTGTCAAAAAATTGAGCCCTTATACACAGACATGCACCATGTCACCATCAATGTAATCATTTGGGTTTTTATTTTGTTTAAAAATGTACTTTCTGATAAAGTATGAAATGGTTGATTTCCCTATAAAGTAAAACATTTTAAATACAAAGAAGGAACACACTTCTATCCCATGTGGGACACACACGAGTCCATCGGGGCACACCAATACCACGAGGGACACACATTTTCGCATCTTGGAATGTCAATACTCGATAGTCATGTGCATTGGGAAACCAACGAATGCCTAGATTATTATACCATCAATTTGGAAACCAAATTAAATAGTTAATAAAAGGGCAGGACTGGTGCCACTTGAAGGAATCATGCCCTCCACGTCAGGAGCGTCATAGAGGGTGTGTTAAAAGGAGTCCCTAAATTAAATAGTTGATAAATGTTTGAAATACATTCGATCAACATAATACAATGGAAACTGACGTTTGGACTCTTGTTATGTGTTAACACGCCTTTATTTAGGACACCCATGTCTCCAATGGACCATGTCCCTCAAAGGACACATGTGTCTCTCGAAGGACACTTATGTGTGCCTTGGTTGGCAAGTTGGAGCCATTGTTGTGTTTTTTTGTGATTTAAAATTACCACAGACTTGAGTTCAAAGGAAGGATCCTTGCTTTAAAGAATATACTCGTGTCCTTTATAGGGCAAGAATGTGGTTTAATTACCCATTCGAGTTTTAAAGTACAGAAAAGTGCTTTCAAGGACATACGTATCCTTTAAAGGACATACAAACCAAACAACCATCTAATAGAATGCAAAAAACCCCATGACAAACTCTGTCAGCTACAGTCGTGTTTTTTCGAAAAATACTTTTAATTTTGGGACTTCCAAACGCAACCTAAAAGGTTATGTTTCTTAATACCACGTTGTCATTTAACTAGGTTAAATCTGACGTGCTATGTCCTTTTTATTTGGAAGGAAAATTTTATTTGATATTTTTGGTTTATATGTGATGTGAGGGTGTTGAATGTATGGTTGTCCACAAGTTACTATATCAAACAACCCTTTATTAATTGTGTTACAACCTTATACTAAAAACTTAATCATGTAGAATTTTTTCCTTTACTAAAAATTCATATTATTCTTAAATTCGTGTTGTATAATCTTGTCTTGTCTTATATTGACCATCCTAGAGGAATGTTTCCAAGCATTTGTCTTATATTGACCGAATGGCATTTTGGTTGTCCAAACTGGTGGTTTTAGTTGGGAAATTTCGATTTGGAATGTCCTAAGATGAAGATTTGGCATCTTATTGTATTGGTAGTCATTACGAAAGGAGACAACCTTTCAATTCATGGTATGCAAAGAGACTCAACCTTACATAGTTACATTCCTTCTATAAAATCATTCGTTGAAGTATATTTTATTCATACTTCCTAAACCCTACTAACACGATTCGACCTACGACTACCCCAGTAAAAAAATTACCTTCCCACAAAATTCCATCTTCGAGAATTCTAGTGATGACAAGAACCTACTCGGTGGACTGATATGAGGAGACTATCCCTTTGTTGATATACTGATCGGGGTACCACGACTACCATATCGCACCTGTAGGTGTGGTATCAAGGCCACGGAGCTGTGGTCTGACACCCCCGACACTGTTAGCCACAAGTTCTACATTTGCATCTCATATGTCAACCATCTATAGTCAATACTTCGTCTGCGACGATGGCACACCAGCACAACCGGTGGAGCGATCCAACCCGAGAGTAACTGACCCAAGGATGCGTAAAATGCTATGGTTAATGGTGAAGTTGTGTCAGACGATAGAGGTGGAACGCACTATTTTTTGGGCATCCAGGCAACGCCCGATTAGAAACCTTTCTTCCCCTTAATTTATTTGGGAGAGATTAGAAGAAGAAAAAAATTGTGTTTGTGTGTTTATTTGTCTAATAAATATATGTCGATCATGTTGGATCTCGAGGGTCGGCTATGCTAATCACTTTTAAGCTAATTACCTACTTGTTTAAACAATCAAAGATATGCAGCGGAATTTAAAACAAACAAGCAAGTAAAGAAGGAAAAATGCAAACCACAATGAGACGGGGAATTTTTATAGAGGTTCGGCACCCCACCCGGGTCCTAGTCCTCTCTTGCAAGCTCCGCTCGGATCACCGAGCTCCGCTCACGACTTCATTATCCACTCCCCGTTCTGGGCCGGGAGAGAACACCTTTACAATCTTCAAGCTCGCGAACAACCCTCGCCGAGCTTGGTTCCACCTCTCACAATCTGAGAGGGATACTTCGGGTTCTCACCGAAGTCTATACTCATGTCTTGGGCTTTCACCAAGACCTTTGCTTCTTGCACAATGATTGAGTGGAACAACACTCTCTAAACATGAGCACACTTGAGTGAGATTAAGATTTAAGACTATTGTGTGGAAGGTTTTGAGCTTTTGAGTGTTTGGATTTTCTCTCTAATGTTGGGGACAAATATGTATGGGAGAGTTGTGTTAAAATGTGTTTTACAACTCTTTATATAGGCATTAGAGAGAAAATAGCCGTTGGGATTGATTGGGTATAAGTTGGTGTGTGATACACAAAACAGAAAGTCGTAGGACCCAATTCTGAGTTAATTCGGTCGACCGGCTCGGGCTGAATAGTCGACCGTTGGGCAGTTTTGAACTCAGTTCGGTCGACCGGTTAGGTAATAGTAGACCGCCCAACGCTACGACTCAGGTACACTTAAGTTATCGATCGAACTCCGAGTAGGGTTCGCTCGACCGATTTGTACCAAGCACTTTGGGGCAGACAAACAATATCTATTCGGTCGACCGAAACAAGGTCTAGAGGTCGACCGATTGTCAACAATACGTTTGGGTTTGTCAAGAGATAGATATTCGGTCGACCGATCAAGGTTCTCGGTCGACCGATACATGAAATGTATCTGGGGTATATTTGGTTTTATATGAATACGACCGTTGGGTATATACGACAAAACTAACGGTCGGAAAAATAAGTTCACACGGTCGACCGAACGGCCTGTTGCGGTCGACCGAATGTGGGCATACTGTTAGGGTTCAGGTTTAGTGTTTTCCTGTCTAAGTTTGGGTGTTTTATTGAAGTCCAAATTATGTGAAATTTCGTGTGTGACTTCTATAAGGAACCTAGTGTGTGTTAAAGTTGATTTTAGCTCAAGCATGCTTAATTTACACATGTTCCTAAGACTCAAAGAAAATACAAAATACATGTCTTGAAAAGAGCTTGATTACATGTCTTGACTTGATTTTCCTTTCTTCCTTGAGTCTTGATCACCTATAGAGGTTAGCACAAAGCAATATATATGCAATGCAATATGTGTGCTACTTTACATGATTATAATTAATATTAGGTTAATTAAATCATCAAAACATAGATTAAGGCCAAAGAGCCAACAATCTCCCCTTTTTTTGATGATGGCAACCTATATCTTAACTATAACTTAATACATGGAATTTTTATATGTAAACTATGCATATTAATGCTCCCCCTATGGATGTGCATAGATTTTGTTCATTTAGTAACCAAATTCCAAGTTACGCCCTTAATTATCTCTCCCCCTTTGACATCCATCAAAAAATTGAGATTAATAAAACAAAGATTATACGATTGAAGGTCAATGTGGATGCCTTGCAATGAAGTTGCTGCCCCAAAATTTTGCACTTCATTACTCTAAGAAAATGATATTCATTAAGCTCCACCTATCGATATGAATATGATTTGTCAATTAAGTTCATTTCTATTTCTCCCCTATTAACATCAAGCAAATACTACAATTAAGCATGTGATGTTTTCATTTCCCCTTTTTACATCCATTTAGAAAGTTTGACTTTAAAACTATGGATGGTATTCAAACATAAAGATTTGCAATGAATGAATATATGATATGTCTATTAAGCATATAATATAGACTCGAACCAATTTGATTGAAAAATTTAGAGGATAAGAAATTATACCAACTTGAAGTTTGAATTGGTTCCAATCTCATTTGGTGATGCAAATATTAATGCATAGAAATTAGCAAAGGAAAAAATATTAATCTTTTTGTTGGGTTTTGGATGTATAGAAATTTAATATTAAATAACATATATAACTTTATCGGATTATGCAATAAATCCAATAAAAATCACGATCATCAAAACGACGTGCTCTATGTCACCTTCCATGTTATTATTTGCGGTTTTAATTTTATTATTTTAAAGTGATTCAAAAATGTGATTTCCAATAAATTGAAAGACATTTGGAAAGGAAAATTGAACCTCTCATCCACCCTAAACCCAAAAAAAATCTAAATCTGAAATCCACCAAGCCAACCCCAAATAACAAATCCAAGAAATGGAAGCATACATGGATGTCCCAAGCACCACGCTAAAAGCAGGTGAGCAAGTGGTTTGCGTTTTGACCGACGTAGACGTTTCCAGTTCGACCAAGTGTTGTCTCATCGGGGTGTGGTCGTGTCCAGTCGGCCGATATGTGGTCGTGTGACTTGTCCAATTTGACGTAGTTTTCATCTACAATTTTCTGAAGTGCGGTCTTGTCCACCTTCAAATGTAGTGTAACCGTTTACATCGGAGTATTGTCCCTTCGAGGAAAGGTATGTCTTTTTGAGGAAACTTCTCCCTTAAAGGAACAGTCCATTTCTCTATGTTGGTGGTCTATGGTATTCTATACTTGTCTAGGGTTTCTGCCATGTGTTCATTTTCAGTTGGCCGAGGTCCGTTCTTTTCACGTTCAAACTTTGACTGGCATTCAGAGTGTGTCCATTTAACATTGGAGTTTGTGTCCCTCAAAGAACACTTGTGTCCCTCAAAGGATATGTGTGTCCTTCGATAGACCATTGTGTCCTTTTAGGTGTCCCTTGTGGTTCTATGTTTGTAGTTTAACATTCAAATTGTGCTTTTGAGGTACTAACTCTGGCCTTTTATTCGTTGCAGACATCGAACTTCTTCCAGACTACAAAGTGTAGATGGGCATCCTTCAAGAGGGAGAAGAAACTTCTTTCTAACAGAGAGCAAGCGATATTCAAAAGGACCCCCTTTGCAAACTTCCTAAAGATGAAAAGTGTCATGGAGAATAATGACATCGTGGAGTTCCTGATCGAGAATTACGATGAAGAGGGAGGTCTCAGACTTGAGAATAAACTGGTGAATCTGAAGGCCTCCGACGTTACCGTGATATTGGGACTACCTCTGAGCGGAGTGTCAGTCGACACGACTGAGTAGTCGTCGATGCAACAATAAGGTTGGCGACTGGAGAATTAAGATTTTTGAATACAACTAGCCAAAATGAGGGTGAGTGGAGACGACAAGAATGGCGATGGTAAGGGGAACGTTGCCGGATGTGTGGCCATATTTCAGGAAAAAATAATGGTTTCAATCAATTTCCCTCATTTTATGGTACCAATAGTTTTCCCTGAAATAAGATATCTACATGTTGATGTAGGTATGGGTCTGTGCGAAGATAAAAATAGAGAATGAGATGTCATCTTGCTTCCCAGTAATGAACCGCTGGCGTTCCTTAACTAGGGCAAGAAATATGTGAAAGGTGTTGGAAGTGCAAGGCATCACCCTCTTCAAAATAGCCAACGGAGAAGTTGAGTTCATAGAAGAAGATGAGCAAAAACCACCTTAAAATGTATGAGACAGATGAGGACCTTGAGATTGACGAACTCATTGAGCCTAGAACCAGTGGCGATCGACGAATCATCGACATTCCTCGGTACGTTCTGCCTCATAGGATCATAGTGGGTGCCCACGACATTTCGAGGGACCCACTGCAAGACGAGATCAACTACTAGGAGCTGAAATTGAGATGGCTCAAGGTGTAGCAAACAATCAAGGATCTGCAGCAACAACTGGGAGAGAAAGACAAATAAATTGAGGAGAACGTCAAAGAACTGGGGGACAAAGACAAAAAACTACAATTCTGGAAAGACATGTCGATGGACAAAACGTACATCCATTCCAGAGAGAACTTCTCCGGTAGATGAGAGCGGTAAAGCCTCAGCGAGGACACCTTGACGACGCCTGCAGAAGGTGCTCCCACATCCCAGGTTGTAGCGGCAGACGTCTACACCAATGACATGGTATGTGTCCATCAAAAACAAGAAACTTGTCCATTGAAACACATGTACATTTGTTCTTTGAAGGACAAATTTGAGCTTAAAATGACCCCTTTGTCCTTTGAAAAACAAGAAATTTGTCCTTCGAAATTCTATTGAAAATGGAAGAGGAGGCAGAGGAAGAGAAAGGAAGAGGAGAAGGCAAGAAAAGACAAAGTATAGAGGAGAGGAAGAGAAAGGAAGAAAGAAGAAGGAAAGGAGAGGAGAGGAGGAGATGAAAAGAAAAATAGAATAAGAGAAGGAGGAGTGGAAAGAAGAGGAGAAGAAGAAAGTGGGGGAGGATAAAATGAAAAAAGAGAAGAAGAAGAAGAAGAAGAAGAAGAAGAAGAAGAAAGAGAGGAAGAATAAGGGAGCAGAGGAAAGAGAAGAAGAAGATGATGATGAAAGAAGGACAAGAGAAAAAGAAAGGAGAGGAGAAGAAGAAAGAAGAAGATGAGAAAAAAGAAGAAAAGGACATGGATTGGGGGATCAGACATGTAAGGACAAGAAGTGATCCCTTAGAAAAAGAAAACACGGAAGAAAAAAAGGAAAGGGAGGAAAGGAGACGATAGAACAATCTCAAGAAGAGCGAGTTGGATGAGAAGAAGAAGAAGAACGAGAAAAAAGAAAGATACCATTAAGTGAAGAGTCAATCATGGAGAAGAGGCTCAAATTCGATGGAAATCAAATTACAACCAAACAAGACAAATTTTCTCCAACAAAGAGCAAGCTAAATAAATCATGTGTAAATTTAAATGAAAACATCAACTCGGAAGCCATGGCAAGGTTGACTGATGCAGAAAAGAATGTGCTTCTGAATCTAACGACACCAGGAAGAGACATAAAAGAATGTCTTACGCAAGGAACTCATCTAGGTGAGGCGAGAGAATCTAAAGGATCTAATATCGAAAAGATCATAGCTATCAACGGAAGTAAGTAAATTTTATTTTTTGAATTCACTTCTTTAAAGCTCAGAAAATGTGAAATTAATATTACTAATTTTAATGGATAGTTAATAGATGCGTTGCTAGATGTGTTGCAGTAAAGGCAGAAAATGGGATGCTATCCAGGGAAGGTGATCACGATTCCAAGCGTTGTCACCCAAACCATCTTATCCAAAAGGCCTGATTTGGTTGCATGTTATGTAGATCCCACACTAAAATTGTAACGCTCCTGATCTCGCAGGTACGCCCGTTGGGGAGTCCAAGCGATGTCGCGATCAGAGTCTCCTCGACGATCGAGAGAGTTACAATGAAACAATAACATACAAGAGTAAAAACATACATCGATATACAAAATGAGACATAAGGTCGAAAAAGGAAACTATCCATATATAGAAATAACTCATAATTCAATTCATAGAATGTCTAAGTCAAAGAAATACAACATAAATGCAAAAGCAAAAGATAAGTAAAGGAAACTGGTCGATGTGTCCCTCGTGTACAGAATACCCCGAAAATTCTCCAGTCCAACCCCTATCAGAAACCTAAGTACCTGAGGCAAAACAACAACAAGATATGCGTGAATTTTCAATAAGAAAACCCCATATGCCCCTGGTCTAAAAATAGGATAAAGAATCATGCATGAAAACCTATATGCAACACATTCATACAATAAGACGTCACGACTCTACATAGTCGTGACTACCAGGCGTCGTCCGATGAGATCCCTCTACATAGGAATCCGACCACCTACCATGCTGGTCTAATCCACAAGCAGGTCACCCGAAAGTGTGCCCCACCGCTTGGCACCAAGCGGTCTTCCTGATTGACACCCCAACTCGCGGCAAAGACCTACATAATACCATCGCAAGTTGGGTGCCCGTCCTGTAGAAAATGATAATGCACATGTCTTGGTATTATCTCACATCTGACCTCTCTACATAGAGGTCTTTCATTAGGCCCATTGGCCCCACGAACAATAGTGCCCAGATTAAATAAATTTCAGAAATGAACATGCAAAGCATCTAATACACACATACATATATAGTCATTCATAATACAATTAATGCAATGACCATGCTATGAGCGTCCACCATAAACCCATACGCTTCATAACATCCACAATAATAACATGAATGCACATTTACATGGCAATAAGGTCATGATCATAACAATCTTATATACGACAATTATACAAGGAATGATGTCGATAAAACGACTAGCTACGGGCATGCGAATTTCATCAAAAGATATCAAAATACATAAAAATAATATATGTGCATGCACCCACGATTCAGATCCTTTATAAATCAATAAATTCAGCACCAAATTATCAACAAGCAACTAACTATAGTCATGCGTTATAAGTAGTAGCAAAATTAACAAAACATGTCGGCATCCCAAGAGGATTCAGCCGCTTTCCACGCACACCCCAGGTCAACTGGCCATTCCTGGTGCATGGTCAGCAGCAAGGGAGTCCCGATCAGACCCTTAGCCAGCACACCTCCAACTCATGCACAACACACACGATCCTCCACCAGCCCCGACAAGTCGAGTCAAGTGCACTTGTAGGAGCGACCCACGCAAACCGTGTGCATGGAGTCTTGTGGCTCGGCTGGAGGCGCATATGGAAACATGATTGGAAGGGCGTGAAATACAAAAACTCACCCTCGTACACCACCACTGAGCCACCAGGTCCGTTCAGCAGGCATCATACCCGAACCCATCAACCCGTACCAACCTTGCCCCAACACCAAGGAGCTCGGCACACGTGGAGTCGTACTCGATTGGACTAGCCGCAACCCTAACCCAAGCCTACCCCCAACCTCGCTAGTTGTTGGTCCGAACCACACTGGAGCATACCTTGACGAGATCTGGAGCCTCCAGCAGGTGGTCAAGCTGGCCAGCCATGGAGTACGAGCAACAGCCGTGCGCATGGTTAACACGTGGTCGGGTGAAGCTTTCCCCCAACAGCAACACTGACCATGCAAGCGTCAACCCAACCCTAGGTCAACACCCCCAACCCTCTCACCCACTCATGGCTCAGGCACATACATGAGTTCCAGCAACGTTCATACTCCTTGCTAAGAAGAAGTTGTTGCCGTCACTTTACTCAACTCCATCGAAGTAGGGTTGTTGTCTCTTGCTGTTGTCCTCGGGAGGAGAGAGGATGGAGTGAAAGAAAGAGAGGAACTTGCATGGGATTAGGACGGTTGAATAAGGGAAGGTTGGATTGTGTCTCAAGTCATGCACCCCACCATCCTTTCTTTGCCGCAAAGGATCACATCAAATCTCCCAAATCCGCAAGATCTCTCCCACTTGCTCCATTCAAGATCTTTCCTTCCTATTCCATGCAGATTTGAATTTTGTTTGCTGATATGGTGCCAACTCATATGCAGACTAATTCAAGCCCTACACCCTAGCCAATGTGGCAAGAAGAAATTGGGGTCCAACACAACACAACCAAAGCAAAACCGACCGAGTCTAGTTGCACACGTGCCCGACGTGCCACACCCGCTCGACCAAAAAGGAATTTTTTTCCCGAAAGGAAACTTCTCCTGAAAAGGAAACTTTTCCCCAAAGAGAGAACTTTCCCTAAAGAGGAATTTTCCTCGAGAGGAACTATTCCCAGAAGGAAACTCATAGTTTAGTGTGGTTTGTTAGCATAATTCACTCCTTCTCTCCTTTCCCACTGACGTCGTGCACTTGCAGTTATTTAAAACGATCAATCAATATACCATACACTTATTTAATTTAAAATGGTCACCTATGTCCTTGGTAGGATAGGTTTGTCCTTCGAAGGACACAATACTTTGTAGAACGTGTACATGTCTTTCGTGGGACAGATTTGTCCATCGAGGGACACGAGTTTCCTTCGAATGACGTGCTCATTTGGTGCTCACATAAGTGTCCTTCGAATGACACGATCCTTCACAGGACACGGTCCTGGGAATCCATGCCCACTTTTCCTTTTTCTTTCTCAACATTTGTGGTCTAAAAGCAACAAAAGGGCAAAAACTCATCGTATGCGATCTACCAAAAATCTATCGGTTCAACAAAATGTACTACACTGACGACCAAACACCTATCGGTCCACCAATATTACTAACTAAAATCACCAGTTTGGATTCTTCAAATAATCGAAATGCATTCAGCCAATATAAGACAAATCCGACGTGGATATCCTTTTTTAGCACGTTCTATTTTTTAATAATGAAACATATATAACACGTCGAATATTATGTTAATGACTTACATAGGATGCCATTGTTATATGTTATGGTGAGATTGTGCTTGAAAGGAATAAAGGACACACTCGATTTTAATGGACAGACTTGCAGTGTATCTTTAAAGAACTCGTGTGTCCTTTACAGGACATATGTTGCCTTTCTTAGGACAATTTTGTTTTAGAAGGACACATTCGATGTTGAAGGACACAGATGTCCCTTAAAATAAGGGCATGTTTTTTGAGGACACACTAGATTTTTAAAGGACAGACTTAGGGTTTACAGGACAGATTCATGGATTTAAAAGGACAGTGTTTATAACTTGTAAGTCGTTTTCACTTTAAGTTTTAACTTTTCACCTCCAGTCATTTTCATTTGCGTGCTCGAAATTTTTGCCCATGGAACCGTCCGAGTTGTGCCTCCCAGTTTCATGTTTTGCCCTGAGCACTCCCGACCTCCTACGACCATCCTCTATCACGCACACCGACCCGGTCTCTCCAAAGCAGGCATCAACCACCTTAAACCCTCAAGCCATCCCCTATGACCGGTCCCACCATTCGTGACCAAGTAAATGGCTTCCAACGATCAGACCAACCAGTCAAAGGCAAACAGTAAGAAAAGTGTCGATGATACAAGTGACAATGACATGATAGAGTCTCGTGCCCACAGAGCTACTGTTATGTTGGAGTTTCAAAAAAAATCAACATCAAGGTCCATTGCCCCGTGGAGTTTGATTCTTACTTGGAGCCCACCAGAGAAAACAAAGATTATTGGATATGTTTTATGGGTACTCTAGCAAGAAGCAAAGTGTGTATTTGTACTACCAAGTGGTCAATGGTGGATAAATCATTAAAAGAGCAAATTTGAAGGAATGCAATGATTAGTTCATTATTATCCATATTTTCTTTTAAGTTAATTCCTTTTTTACAGGTTTTTATCTAATCAATACTACTTTTATTTATTTTTTGTTGCAGGAAAAATTTATTTTCCAATCATCTAAAGAGTTGAAAATGAAGTGGATATTGTTTGTGGGTACTCGATGGAAGGATTTTAAAACAAAGTTGACATCCAAATTCATTTTTTGAAAGTATAAGGATCGACATCATGGAAATTTACAATTTTATTACCCAGATGACATGGGTTGAATTCAAAAGCTCAAGGCTAACTCCAGAATTTTTGGTAAAATATATAATCATACGTCCTTCACACATTGAAATATTAAATATGATAACTAATCACTTTTTTGGTTTGTAGGAACTATGATGTGTCTTAAATTTAACCGCAAGCGTACGGATTATGTAGCAAACGGGTCAAACATTAGGATAGGTTGCAAATTTCAATTGATTTTATTTTCAATGAACCACAAGTATTTTATGAAGAGATTTAGAGATAATGTATTTTGTTTTGGGTTTTTCTATAATAAGAATGCAATAAAAAATTATGATGAGATGAAACACTTAGAAGGTGAAAACATTTACATAGGCATGAATTTGGAGAGGTGTTGCACATTTCAATAAGCACGCGAGATTATGGTTTATAAGCATGACTTGAAGTGATTAGACTATCAAATTATCAAACAAAAACTAACCTAAATCTAATTACAACTTCACAAATTCTTGCTAGCAAAGAAGCAACAATATAATTCTAGGCATAAATTAAGAAACTTACAAGTAACAATAACCTATCAAATAATTATAAATCATCTACCTCTTTCAAGCGGATTAGAAAACGTAAAAACAAATCATAATATTAACATGATGGCCACCATAATTCTTAATTCATCCTAGCTCATATTTTCACCATCCAAAAGATGGATTTAGTTACACATGATGAAAGAAAACATAAAGAAGAGAAAAGAGACATGAGAGGAAAAGAGAAAAAATATTTAGCTAATAATAAAAAATAAATACACAACATGAGACTCTCTCCCCATAGAAAATTAAATTGAAGGGGAAGAGCTCCCTTTGATTAGAGAATACAAGGCTTTATATAGAATTTTGTCACTCCAAGGTCAGTTGTCTTTCATCCGTCGTTTGAGCCCAAGGCCTGTATCGTTTTAATAGGGAATATATCAATACGAAATTGTGAGACTTTCAAATATCTTTCCAATGCCGCTTGAATCACTTGATTTGTATTTTGGAGAAGAATGTTATGCATAAAAATTGATGATATGTCGATTGACCAGTTTCCAAATATAGTTTGTCTTGACACACTTTTTCACCCTCATATAATCAAAATTTGGCAAGTCTTAAGGAAACAAAAAATTCTTCTTTCAATTGGATTTACAAAGGATCTAGAATCGTCGAATTTGGAATTTGGGTGTACATGTTGTGAGCAAAACAAGTGGCATGTTATTGTCCAGACTTTCCTTATCCGAATTTTTCTATTTGATGTTGATTGGATAATCCAAATTTGCACCATAGTTTGAGTATTTTCCCATTAATTTGCAGCACAATAAAAATCATAAACATGTGGAGTGGATTTCTTGTATCATGCCCTTCAACTTTTACTCTATATATTGTATTTTGCATTTAAGTCCTACTTTTCAATATTTTCAGCAATTGTACCTATTTTCTTGTAACCTACAAAATAAAAATAAAACACATGACATAGCATTATTCAAATACAAAAATAAGACAATAGTGAAGGTAACATTGGTAAATTATGATACTGATGAGAATTAAATTTATACCGCAAGTGCACGACGTCAATGAAGACGTGGCAAATACGGGTCGAACACAAGGAGGGAGAGATTTGTTATTTGTGTGATTTCAATTAAGGGAAAGGAAGAGGGAGAAGAATAAATTTGGTTTTGAGATTTTTGGGTTTTAGTTATTTAAAGCAAGAAACAAAAACAATTAAAACTAAAGCAAGAACAAAGAAGTGAATTCCGTTGGGTGGAGGTTTAGATTTAAGGTTTAGATTAGAGAATTCTGAAACTTATAATAAATCACATTAGTTATAAAGCATTACATGATAAATGATTTAACATAAACTCAAGTAATCAAAACATACTAATATGAAATTAAAATAATAACTTTTATTCTCTTCTCATCACCCTAAATCCGTCACCCCCGCCCTTTCGAAAGAGTTAGAAACTCATGGAGGGAGGAAGAAGGGGTCCTAGAGGCATTACAAAAGAAAAGTAAAAACAAGAAATAAAAGACAGAATTTTATTACTAAAATAAAGACAAATAAAAACAACAACTAAAAACTAGGTCTAAGGCCAAGGACCCTTCTACCATCGTTCTCGGGGCTATTTATAGCCGATACAAGGGATCCCAATATATAAATGGAACGTACACGCGTCAATACAGCATTGGTAAAAATTTGAGCACACGGATCGATTTTGTGCGGCTAAATCGCCGCAATTTGTACATGAGGTGCGGCGGAATCGCCACCTTTTTGGCTTGGATTCGATCCAGATTTTTCCTGTGTGCTTATGGTATGATTTGATCCTCCTTTGCGCGTCTAGATTGATTCTTTCCATTCTTTTGAGCTCCGGATTAATTCCTTTATATATATGGAGATTCACATTGATTTTTCTTTAGATTTTCTCCATAATAATAAAAGCTACTCGTGATTTGCAATTAAGTCCTTGACTTTTTGCAATTAAGTCCCCGACTACTTTTGTGCTCAAGTCCTTGTTCTTTTTGTGATTAGGTCTTGAATGTTTTTATGCTTGGATACATTTCCATTTAAAACCCGATAAGCTTGAACTTGGTCTTTATGATAGAAATGAGTCTTTTGCACGCGTTTATGCTCGGAATGTGGGTAATTTGCATTCAGGTCCGTGTATTCTGTAAATAAGACTAAACACATACCTTAGTAGCATTTATTGATGTAAAAGTAATCTGAATGAAAGACATATGATGCAATGTATGCAATGCATCAGATACTCATCAAACTACGAGTGCTTAACTAAGAACGACAATCGAAGAACAAGTTTCCACACAAATTGCCACAGGGGGATACCGTTAAATGGATAAGACAATGATGGCCAAAAAGGTTGCCAAGAAAAGGCAGGAAGCTTTAGAGGCTGGTTTCAGAGAAGAGCAAGCCAGAAATTTGGCTCATCCGTATCCCCCAGCTAGACAAGATTAGTGGAACAGAGTGTGCTTTACTCAGGACGGAACTTATGTTTACTCTGACTCGGCAAAGGTTGCAACGAAGATTCTAAGTGGTTACATTTAATTCTTGTGTTTCATATACTACCTAATTAATTAATTAAAAAGTGTTTATCGTTAGGCAGGGATATAGTTTCTAAGACTCTTGTGTTTTGTACGTAGTAGGATTATCTTACACTGCAAGCTTCCCAAGGTGAATTTATTTCAGATGGCAAAAAAAGATATTTTGATTGTAGCCCTGGGCAAAGAGCAATATGTTGGACGAGTACGTGGTGTCGGTAGTCGAATAGGTCTACGACAATACTTTGGGTCATCCTCCTAGAATCGTACTAGGAAAGGAATTCACGTGGCTTGGGAAAAAAAGATCCATACGCTGCAAGAACAAATGACTATGGTACTTAATAAATTACCCAATATGGTCGCACCTATTCCGACACAACGAAGTACTGCAGGAAGTGTGAATCCTGAAGATGATCGCCAAATTCCAATCCATGAGGAAACAAAAGTAGAAATAATAAAGACGACAATGTTATTACCTTTGAATTTTATAACTCCCTGATTGTAAATATATTGCTCAAATTATTTTGTTCTAATAATATTTCTGTGTTTCAAGAATCATGATAGTCCTCCATCGTCAAAAGCATCTTCTCCTTAGGAGTGGTGTGACAAGAGTCAATTGCCTTTGAATTGCAACTTTTTTGTTGTACATTCTTGTAAAGGATAAATCTATAGATTCTACAACAAAAGGTGTTATGCCAAAAGAAATGGTAGGGAAAACAACCAAAAGCGGCAGCAAATAGGAAGACTTGGTATATGTCTGCATAGGTTATGTCCTGCAGCTTCTAAAGACATTGTGTATAACAATCATTCAAATTCAATTGAAGTAAGTCATGTTTTGTCTTTTTCATAACTATTTATGTTACATTTAAATTTAATGTTGTTGGTTTGTTTATATTAGGAATATATAGCAAAAGCCGAATGGCAAAAAACATGGTTATGTGTGTCCCGCTCTATTGATCAAACGATGACCTCCAAGTAAATACAACAGATCTACAAAGTTTGCAGAGGTGTTGCAAGCATCTGAAGGCTTCCTATTTTCTAGTACCATATTGGGAGAAGTTGCTCATTATATTTTATATATCATTTGGGAATCATAAAGAAGATTTAAATTGATCTAATTGATGAAGTAATTTAATAAGAGTGGTTTTCAGTGAACATTGGATGTTAGCTGTGGTAGAACCATTTACGTGGGCAACCTACTTGTTTGATCCTATGGCATCGAAGTCCCATGGAAGGTTTAGTGAACATTATTCAAACGTAAGTTATTTAGAATAATTTCATTCATATTCTAAGTTAATTAGTTTTTATTGAATGATTGAATCCATTTTCAAACATTTATATATTTTGTTAAGGGCCTTGAGGTCTCTCAAATCTCGTCGGGTGGCCAAAGGCCTGCAGCAAAAAAGAAAGTAAATTGGCTTGTCATGGGTGTGAGATAATTCAGTAATGTTTGTTTTGACGTATACATTATGTTTTGCATTAATCTCGTTGTTTTCCTAATATACATGACATTTTAATCGTAGTACCGTAAACAAGTTGGAATTACCCAATGCGGATACTACATAATAAGGTATATGGACGAACTTGTTGAGAAGGGAGTGACAGTGGGAGATTTAAGATCGATAAATTTTGATATTAATCTTATGTTACGTTATATATGTTTTGTGGCACCATTTATATGTTAATAAATGGGTTTCTTTACTTTCTCAGGAAGAGATAGACATTAAGCGAGAGAAGTAGACCACTTCTTTTTTTCAATCATATGATAGCAACTTAATTGATGAATGTAAGTTTATCGGGTGATGTCTTCTTTAAGTTTTTATTATAATAGATGAATATATACATGATATATCATTGGTGTTGATGTGTAGGATTTTCAACCTGACATTAAGACCAAACCAAACTGTAAAGCAGAACCTGAGACATTGCAGTCATATTCAACTTACTAATTGAGAATTCTAGTATAACATACATAGTCCAATAAAATACAACGGCTTATATTTAGAGAATTGAACCCTCCCATTGTTACGAATTGGAGAGGATCCGGTGCGTTAAATCTAGCGAATCTGCCACAAAGTCTTTTTTTCAAACCCATTGAAATAATAATAAATAATAATAATTCCCTCATAAATTGTAAACCATTTATTTGTCACGTTTCTTTTCTAACCACATACCACTATTTTCTCACGGAGCTCAGAATTGATACCCTTCCTAGTTGTCTCGCAGTTTTCGTGGGCAACAAATATCCCCTCTAAATCGAGTTTCCGATTCGAAAATTACAATTTGGTTGGTATTTGGTAAATAATTTTTTTACCGAATACAATTTGGAATTGAAATTGGATTAAAATGTTTTGCCGTTTTCAATTTCGGATATAGGTCAAACTAAATCCGAATATCCGAAAATACCAATTTTAACATCCAATGTATGTGGTTATTAATATATGTATTGTGAGTTAATAAAAAATTAAGTTATTTCCTATGTGAATATAAACATAATAGAAATGCAAAAATAAATTATAATATAATTCTCTTAAAACAATTTTCAAAAGATTTTAGATTATACAACAAAATATATATAAATACATGTTATAGGAATTTGAACATTATCCGAATTCGAATTCGAAAAGTTCTCAAATTCGGATATCAAATTGGTAAGTTATAAGAAAATTGAATTCGGATTCGAATTTGGTATGCTTATTTGGAATTTGGATTCGAATTCGGATACAGCTTATACCATATTCGAAAAGATCCATTTACATCCCTACCTCTAATGGATTGGTTAACTGAACTTAAAAGATTCATCCGGGCAGCTGTCTCTTGGTTTATGTCATTCATACTAGAGCTTCACCCATGTAAAAGAAAAACCAAGACAACCTCGTGAAAGGGACTTTTAGGATGTTAGCAACACACGGGAGTCAATTGGGACTTGCAGGTGGTACAAATGAAAAGAAGCAGATGTAATTTACCGTCCAACAGGAAAGGACAACTAGACCTTCCCTTCCACAGTTGGACCATACAAATCAAATTATTGAAGTGCTAAAATACTTTTGCTGACACTAAACCCATATGTGATTTCCGAAACTTGCCAACAACGTTGAACCATACATGACTGTAGGGAGAAATCATGCGTGAAGGATATGTAAAGGGAACTGTTAGTCGCCGGAAAACTACTTAAATCGTCCTAAAAATGACATTTTTGCCCTTAACAAATCAATTAATACCGATTTCGTCCCGTGTCTTTAAACAAGGTGTTTGACTCAGTTTTACTCACATTCCCAGTACCAACACCACGAAAATGTCTGACGAAGCACCAGAATCTGGCGAGGTAACGGGGGCGGAATTTTTTTCCCGACTCGGGCGTCTGCCTAAGCCGCCTCCACCCAGGTGGAGGCGTCTGGATAGGCCGCCTCCACATAGGTGGAGGCGGTTTATCCAAACGCCTCCACCTAGCTGGAGGCGGCTTAGATGCACGCCTCCACAAAGGTGGAGGCGTCTGTCTAACACGCCTCCACGTATGTGGAGGCGTGTTTGGCAGACGCCTCCACCTTGGTGGAGGTGGCTTAGCTAGACGCCCGTTTTTTTTTTGTTTTTTTTTTATTTTTTGTTAAATTTAAATTTTTCAGGTTCCGTTGCAAGATTTTGGTGGTGATGGAGTAGATTACCGTGAGCTTTTTGACAGTAAAGAAATATTTACAACAATCGAGGAAGGTTTTAATGGGCGAAACAAATTGCAACACTCGTCCACAGCGTCGATACTAACACCACTGCCACTCCAAAATGAGCTATCCCGCCCAAGACCATCCAGGCTGACACCCAGCAACTCAGATACATATAACTTCAGCTCAGATGTCGGCGCCTGCACACTGACCATGGGACCCTCAACAGGAATGTGCAGAATCTGAAAGACGTCATGCAACATGATCGTCATCTCTCCGAACGGCAAGTGGAAAGTGTTGGTGTCAGGCTGCCACCGCTCCACGAATGCCGAAATCAACGGCATGTCGATGCAGGAAAACATGTTGCACGGCAAGTGACCCAATCCACTGTCAACCACGGTCGCCGTCATATCCTCAGTCATCACTGAACGTCATGCCTGCAATGTCGTACAGGCTCTGTGCCGATTATGGCACTTCAAAACCTTCCGCTCCTCGCCATCCCAGATGCGTCTGGCGACGTAGCCTCCGAAACTCGGAATGACGCTGCCATCTACAGGACCACCGGGAATAATATCCGTGACGATCCAAGACTCGTCATCACCCCTCTTCTTCTTCTGAGCTCGAGCGTCTGCAGTGCACGAACTCGAATCACCGGTCACAAACCGGCCACCTCGATCCTTCCTAATGGCCCACTCAGCTGAAGGACCACCGTGTCGCCCCCGTCCTCGATCGGACTGATGTACTGCCTCCTCCTGTGGCCCCAAGTCGTATCGGCCCCCATCGTTACTGTCGTCGTGACTCCTCGCCTCATCTGAATCATCCTCGTCGTCGAAAGACTCACCAGGTGTCTGACGACGACGTAACAGATCTCTCTCTCCTAACTGGAGCAGAAATACCACGTGTACGTGGATGACGAGGACCTGACTCGTCTGCTATACTACGTACCGCGCGTAAGGGAATTGATTTCCCTTTTCCTCCACGGTAACCCGATGACTATTAATTCAATTTAAAAATACAAATTTATTAATGATTTTACTAAAATAATTAAACTAATTAGCAATTATCATAATTATTCAATAATCTTTTACCAAAATCGTACACAACTAATTACTAACATAATAATCAATTTATTTATTAATTATCACATTTTATAATTAATAAATGATTTACTAAACTAATTTAACTCATTATTAACAAAATATTCAATTTTATCACAATTTATAATCAATTTTAACAAAAAAAACCCGAGCGTCTGCGGGAGACGCCTATCCTACGTGGTAGGCGTCTGCCGGAGACGTCTGCCCTACGTGGGAGACCTCTCCCGCAGTCGTCTGTTCCTTTGGTCGGGCTTCCGCGGGAGACGCCCGACCCAACGAGAGGGCAGTCACGGGAACCGCCTCCCCCTGCGGACGCTCGACCCAAAAAAAAATTTAATTAATTGAAATAAACAAGATAATTTACCAGATGTGAGTAGTCCAGGGTGTCCGCTGGCTCTTTCCCTGGCCTCCGAGACATTCTATTTGGTGAATAAAAGTGTGATATGAAGAGAAAGTTGTGTTAAAAGAGTGAAATGAGGAGTTATATTAGTAGAAGAAAGGGTAGAGGGGCAAAATGGTAATCTTACGGGCGATTTAAGTAGTTTTACGACGACGAATAACAATTCAGTATGTAAAAGCAACATTTACCAACGGAATTAGTATTCTCACTAATATAAAATATCCAACATTTACTTGCCAACTCCATAACACAGAGGTGTTTGTACATCCCGAAAAAAAAAACGATTTTCGTTTTACGATTAGTTTTCCTGTGTTGGTGCCGTAAGGAAAATGAAAATAATTTCACATGTTATCTCATTTGTTAAGTTATACTCTATCCTAGTTTCCAACCACCCCCGAAGTATTTAAGAGAACCCCAAAGCACTCATCCTCTTCTCCAACCTTGCTACCTTCCCTTCCCTACTACGGCCTTCCACCCCGCCAACTGTCCACGTACTCCAGCCATCATCTCTGACAGTCTGCCGGCAGTCTGACTGACCATTTGCCAGTCGGTTGTCTCCTACTGTCCGTCCTACCAAATCTCCACCAAACTCCATTCATATGATTCCTTTTCCACCATTTTTCTTTTGATTCTAGTCCTATTTTCTCCCAACTTGCTTGACACAAACATACTAAATTGAACTGCTGGCGCCAACCATAACACAAGCCAAAATAGGAAAACCATCCTATAAGAAGACTGATTTAAAGCTTCTCAAGAAATAAAAGCCAGGCAACTGAAAGGCAGGTATCAGTCATCTTTCATCAAATAAATAGAATTTCTTACTACAAAGACTGCGCACTTCACAATAAGCTTAGAAATAGAAAGCAACATTTGATCAGAAAACACTTGGAGAACTAGCAGAAGTTTACCCTGCAGCTGGGATGGTGCTTTCGAGATTTACAGGCATGAGGATGTTAAAAGAGTCCTCGGCAGTAGATAAGATCATCCCTGGGATCTGAGAATGCCAGTGTAATTCTTTCAGGTCCTTCTGACCCTGCAACATGAAAAACAAGTACCATCAAAAGACATGAAATACAGGCTCGGTTAGAAAGAGGCAAATAATTTACTAAATATAATTGACCAGCAACTTGAACAATAAGGAATCTAACATGAGTGGGCTACCAGAAGATTTCTGTAACATCCACACACAGTTAGGCAGTAACTGGCAGTTATGTATTTACAGAGCTAGAGCTCGTACCTGGTGAACAAAGAGCAGCTGTGGAGGCAAATCCTCAGGGGCATTGGCTTGCTCCTGTAACTTTGATTTAAACTCAGCCTCCTCCTCTTCATCTCGTTCTAGTGAAAGGTCCCATACCCTAATAACAAAGAGCAGGTATAGAGTTAAGTACAAAGTTTCAATCAAGTAGAAACATTCTGACAAAAGATTTTGCCCTGACATAAACTAAAATGGAATGAGATCTTACGTCAGCTGATCATCTGCAGAAGAAACTGCCAAAGTGGATGGTTCATGAGGACTCCATTCAATAGAAGTAATTGGTTGTTTATGATATTCGAAGTGAGCAACAAGAGATTCTGCCTATGGAGTTATGAGGCAAACATTACAAGACCTGCGTTGTAGAACTAATGGAAAAACTGTATTCATGACAAAATAAAACAAAACCAAGACCTAGGTCATGATATACGAGGATGGTCCATAAAAGGATGCATTCAAATTATTTGATTTTCAGTAGCTAATCACTATCATTTATAAGTACAAATTTTTCTGCATGATATGGAGTTGTCACTCTGTGAACCATATGTTTCCAAATTTGCCTCAAACTGAACATAGTGATATTTGTGACTTTGACCACAAACAGGGCGTAGTTCAGATCTCAAATTAATTAAAAATAATTTATGAAATAACATTCATCAAATATAAGAATAGGAAAGAGCTCCTACCTATCTTAACGCTTCACAATCTACTCATCCTTATTACTAACTAGAATAGCAGATTGGTTGTTTTTAAAAACCTCAGATAATTAATGATGATCTTGAAATTTCTGTATTTCCGCATGGCGGCACCCTTTACCTAGGCAGACGTTGATGGTATTTTACAATAGATCATTATAGATGTTTAGTAACCTGAAAAGCAGGTCCACTTTCACATCAAGACAGAATAACAGATAATTGGAGGAAGAAGGTTGCATCCCCTGAGCCAAGGATTGAAAGGCAGCTCGGCAGTCAATAGGCAGGGGAACAACACTGGGTGACTAGGCCACCTAGGCAGACTAGCCACCTTTTCAATCACTGCCCTGAGCTTCCATTAAACTAACGAAAACAGGTAACAAGAAGTTGAGAATGATAAAACAAAAGATTTAGACTCATTAGACTTCTATACTGCCAATTATTAGAATATTTCAAAGGCTGGCAGTTCTATCACATTTATGAGATGCCATGGTATTATAGGAGCACTGAGCAGTATAAATATCAAACGTAATATCAAAACAACCAAAGTAGAACCACACAAAGAACTTTGAAACATTTATAGATCACATTTAGGATATCTCAAGAAGACATCTTCGGTAAAAAAATAATGACTAAAGCTACAACTTTTTAAAATTTCCCCCTTGTGTTGATATTTCTCAAATTTAAAATGCAGTATAACACGAACAATTCTGACCAAGGCATACCTTAATCAGTCTAAGATCGCGTATGGAGAATGAACCATCATCACTTCCAGAAGCTATCATACAGCTTGCTAGCCTTTCAGAAGTGAAAATGCACAGAATGTGATATTTTACATAATTCTTATGTACGAAAATTATGTCAATTATATAGGATAAACAGATTAACTTACCGATTCCAAGAGATAACATTCACATCAGTATTATTAGTCTTTACGGATACTGCGGGTTCTCTTCCTGTGCGAGTATCCCATATTTTAATAGTGCCATCAACAGAGCACGATGCAAACACATCAGGTTCAGTGGGGCTCCACTGGAATGTAAAAGAAGTATTTAGTAAGTACTAAAACACAAGCACCAAGACTTTTGGTGTCAAACAAAACATGTCTTAACTTGAGAAATACAGGATTCTAAACACCTCCAAGTACACTAAATTTGATACAGAAGAAAATGGAACTCAAAAAGGAAAGCAAGTGACAAACCTGAAGATCTTCAACACTCGCAGTATGTCCCCAGAAGGGTTTTTTATCCACATTCCATTTCTCAGGTGAAGGATTCCAGAGATAAATGCTATTGTCACAACCACCTTCAAAAGTAATATTCTTTTAATAATTTTCCTACTAAAGTTTCAAGAATAACATCTTATGATTTCATAGTATGGATAACATTCTAGAAAGAACTACATGGTCAGATGTACCAGCAAAACCATACCAGAAACAAGCCTTCCAGGAACAACAGGACTCCAGTCAATAGCAAAGCCTTCATTTTTGTGACCTGTAAATTTAAATATTGGGGGACGGCGTACAGGATCAGCTTGCCTGTTTGATTCAGTTTGTGTGTGAGGAAAAGCATTCAGAAACGAACTGAAGTCCCAGATCTGCACATCATGTCATCGTACTATAAACCAATTTTTTAATCAAACATGAGCAAGAAAATAATTCAGAATGGTAGGGATTTGTTGATATACAGGTCTGCAACCTTCCGAGTGAATCCATGTATAACTTTATAGACAAGTGGCCTAACATCAATACGTTCAAGCATCAAATTAGTTAGGTAGGCTATAATTAAGAATAAAATAGTACTTCGTAGAGTGATTTTTATCTGCAGATCCATGAGTTAAAAAGTAAAACTACATTGTACACGTGTTATTATACAAGTAGACGAGTTTACTTACATAGGGGCACCCCTCAGAAAAAGACACCATGCAAAAATTTTATATACCAAAATTAATGTAAAAGCTTCACATATGAAGCTTTACTGTTTGCGCGGAAATTAAATTTACTAGGACTTCGATAGCATTCAAAGAAACAAAATCTTGTTTACTTTTTCTTTATCAATACAAAATTTTGTTTACTCAAATTTCAGATTTCCAAATTATTTGATTCAGGTTGAACCCTGTGACATTTAACCAAAACCTGAAAGAAAAAGAAGGCAGATTGAATTGCATAACTGAAAATGTAACTGCCTTTCTTCCTCTGCGGTACTACAGCAGATACAAAGAAGACCCAGTGATATTTATTTTGTCTAATTTATGCAAATCTACCATGCATGCAGAATATTAATCATTTAAAATAGTTGCATCTCCATGCAGATAGTGACTGCAAAGAAAATAGCACATACAATGACATGGCAATACATTAAGCAATAATTGAGAAGTAAAAAAGTGTTAATAACAAAAGTAAATATATATATCAACCTCGACGCTGCCATTCTCGTCCCAAGTAGCACAGATATGTGGTTTTTGGCTCATTGCTCGAATTCTATTGATACCTCCATGGTGAGCCACTCTGTTGATCTATATAATGACAAGAGAATTGCATGATATTATAGAAACATTACTACAAAAATTATGCCCGGAAAGTAAATTTACGACCCATCATTTGATTAAAATTTCATCTTCAAGAAAAGTACCTGTGAAATTGGCTTTGTGGATCCACCAACAGTACTATTATCTTCTTCTTCTTCTTCATCACTACTACTGTCACTTTCCATTTCATTTTCATCATCAATGGATGGAGGCAATAACTTTCTTTTTTTTCCAGAAATATTTGACAATTTGAAAATAGCAATGAAGTTATCAGAAGCTTTAGGATCCTGTAAAACAAAATTCAGAGCACAGATTACAAGGTATCAACATGCAATTAACCAGAGAGAGAAGCAAAGAAATAATGTTCCATTTTGTTGTTGAAAACTCATCTAGGTTTCACTTTCCACATAATCTTCTTAACAATGTTACAAGAAATAATTCCTAAAACTTCACTAAATTCTTAATTTTACTTGTATGGGTCTCCTTACGTTCCTCCTAAGGAGTTGACAAGCTCTCAATCGACTAGTATGGACTCAATGACCAGAGTGCCAGTTTAAGTTTTGGACAATGAGACTTGAAAATAAGTAATTTAGATTTTTGTGAAATTCTCATTCAAAGTTAGGAAAAAAGTCAAATCTCTACAGAAATATTATCGACACCGATAAACATCTACAGGGATTCACAGTTACAAGAAATACATCTAAGAAATGAACTTCCACTGTAGGTGTTAAAAAAACTATTGGAAAAGATTAACCATAAGAGTCACACGATACAAGCTACATTATATACCAAAAACATCCAATAGTTGTTTGACAATTATACTCCAATGTTACAAGAAATACATCTAAGAAATGAACTTCCACTGTAGGTGTTCAAAAAACTATTGGAAAAAGATTAACCATATGAGTCACACGATACAAGCTACATTATATACCAAAAACATCCAATAGTTGTTTGAGAATTATACTCCAATTGTATACAACAATCAAAGTTAAAGACCAACACTAAGATAAAGTAAATAGCACCATATTTTAACCAAAATTTCAAAATTCAACCAAAGTTGGAAGAAAAATCAAATTGAGTTAAGTTACCAAGGTTTTGCCATTTTTTCCGAAGTTTGGACAACATCATGGAAATATGAAAATTTCACCTGATAATTCAATTATTTCATCTTCTGAAACCCAGGGTTAACTAGATAAAATTTTCTGAATATTATTGAAATTTCATTGAAGAATATCTGACGAGGAAACCAACTAAATATTCAACCATCCAACATGAATCATTTCGACAAGATTTATTCAGCCTACTAATTTGGAAAATTAGCTACCCATTTATTACTCGAAAAATTACCTAACTCATTGACCACTACATGTCTAATGATCTTCTCAACAATCAAAAACTATGTGCAACTACGTTCTAAAACCACTACGGCAAATTCAACAAAAAATCTAATCATTCCCTTTTTTCGATTGGTAAAATCAAGTTGAAAACTGTACGAAGGAATATGACAGCCAAGCCGTCCACATAAAAGCATGAGGAAATCCAGATCAACCAGCAAAAAGAATGCGTAAATAACATCCTGCATCCATGTCTCTCAATCAACCATCAGCACGACCCTGCAAAACAATCTCCCCGAAAATCAGGTCCAATGTGACCTGGCTAACCGGTTCCGATTGAAATTTCATATTATCGACTTTCTGATGTGCCTCCAACAACATAAGAGGAGATGATACATTCTAGAGTACAAATGGGTTTACAAGAAATTCTCCCATGGTTACATAAATTATGTATACTACACACATAATTGTATATACCGTCGAAAATCCAAATGATGCATTATAATATGCTACTTGTAATCATATTCTACATTATTAAATTAAGAAATATCAGTTACACTGCTATCGGATGGTACAACTATAAAATATTAATAAATGATGACTAGCAAAGCAAATAATTTCTGCCTTACATTTGGATATTGATGGATGCAGCATTCCATTTATAAACCTCCTTTCCTTGTTGTTGTTGTTGTTGTTGTTGTTGTTGTTGTTGTTGTTGTATATAAGTCAATCCACTATTATATTTCATTCAAGAATTTAAACACAAAAAGACACCAACTTGTAATAATGAGGCACCAATTAGATAACTAAATTAGTAATATTACCAAGCTGGTAAAGGCCCATTTGTAATTATTCATTGAACATATGCTATCAGATTTTGAACTTGTCTCTAAGCACCAATAATTCCCCAATCGTCATAATTTATCCGGTCACCGGTCTAGTATTGAATTGCGTAATCATTGAGAAACATATTATCCATGAATAATGGACCAATGCACTAGAACCATGCATTGTACATAAATTTCAAAAAACATAGAAATAGCTATATGATGGACTGGAGAGTATCTACGAAGAGTCCCTCGTGATTTATTCAGTTTTAGGGTGTAGGGTCTGTTGGGGACGGACTGCGGGCAGAGTTTACAATGTTCCCTCGTGCCCAACACTGCCGCAATTATAGCACAACCTTTTGGGTCATCTTATAGCAACCCCTGGCTAGGACAAAGGGAAAGGTCCATTTTAGTTATAAAAAAATACCGAAGCTACAAAAAAAACTGCAGAGATTACAGAGAATAAGCTTCCACTTGATTTTAAAATTCTCTATAACAAACATGAAAGCTTATCGATCATTCTACCTGAGTACCGGCCACCCCAAAGAGGGTATGAGGAAACTCCGTCCTCACCAATCCCAGTGAATCTCGAAGAATGTCGAAACTACACGGAACGACATAACAAAACCAAACCAAACGACTTAGTCCACATTGCAAGCACTTACAGGCGAAACAGGAAAGCCAAAAACCAATAAGAGAGACACCTCAAACACGAGCATCCGACATTGAACTGTCGCAAATAGTTGTACAACGAATAATCGCACTGAAGCTCCTCTCCCTCCTCCAGTGCGTCAACGCCGGCTCTCCACACCTAAAAGGCCAAAAAAAAAAAATTCTAAATAGAAAAAAGGGGAAAAAAGGTTTATAACGATTTTGATGGCAGACCTTTGCGGGACGAGATGACGACGTCGAACTACCTCCTTTCTGCAATTCGGGACAGTGTCAGTTACGAAGATAAGAAATTCAGAACTGCAGAAAGGAGAAGGGACGAACCTTTTTGTTGCTTTTCTTGCCTTTATTGGCGCTTTTGAGGCTGCGAACCATCGTAGCTTCGAGGAGGAGAAGGCTCTGCTAAAGTCGAGAGATTGTGGAGATAAACCCTAATTGGACAAACAGTGAAAACCCTAACAGTGGAAGAAAAATATATTATATTGTTATTTAAAAAAAATAGTGGCCAAGACGCATGGACCGAATACCGGATCCGCATTGTTGGGGTTTCGGACCGATTCCGTCTTTCACTAAAACTATGATTTTTTATTGTGTTTTTTTGCTTTGGACAGTTTTTATTCATTTAAAGTAAAACAATCGCTACTTGAAAATAATTTAAATTTAATATTTACAAACAAATAAAAACATAATTTTAACTTGAACAAGTGGAAGCACCTTTCTAGTAATTTCTCTGTACTCACTCGTACCCAAGTTAAAAACCAAACAAACTCATATGTCTCAACCTAGGATTTTGATGGGTTTAGGATCGGGGACTTTGGGATCATTTGCAAACTCAAAACTCATAATCCACCACTTTTCTTGTAACATCTCGTATTTTTATGGACGTAATAGTAATTACCAACACTTTATTTACTTGTATTAATAGTCTAAGTGTAGTGGAGTGATGGCAATTTTCCAACACTTTTCATTGATCGAACAGGTTGGTTCATCTTAGTGTTGAGCCACCCTTGATTAGTGGACTTTGGTCGGGCGCCCGGTCAAACCCCCTTAATAGGCGGTGAATCCAGGCAGGAGCTGGTGAGCTCTCGCTTGAGGCCCTATCCATGCGGCATTCCGCCGGGAATTCCACCTGGGCGGAATTGGGTGGGGGTCATGTGCCCCCCATTGGCCTTTGTATTTATATTAAACGAAAATGTAATTGGTTATTGTTTGTAATTTAATTAGTTTAATGTGTTAATTAAGTTAGTTAGAGGTTTTGGGCAGGTATGACGTGACATAAAATGAAGCTGACGTGGCAGAAAGAATCTGATGTGGAAGTTGGGTGCATTGGCACCATTATTGGTTCTCTTACTTTATGTTGTCATATTTTTATAAACTTGGGGTTTAAAGGACATTTGATCTTTAAAGGACTCATGTGTCCTTTACAGGACATAAGTTGTCTTTGTTAGGACTTTTTAGGACACATTCGATGTTAAAGGACACCTGACACGGGTGTCCTTAAAAATAGTGGCCTATCATTTGAGGGACAGACAATTTTCAATGCACAGACTTGGGATTTACATGACAGATTTGTGGGTTTAAAAGGACAACGTTTGTCACTTGTAAGTCATTTTCACTTAAAGTTTTAATTTTTCACTACCAGTAATTTTTGAATCATCTGAGTTGTGCTTCCTAGTTTCCTATTTTGCCCCGAGCATTCCCGACCTGCTACAACCATCCCCTATTCAGCACACCGACCCGGTCACTCTAGAGCAGGCATCAACCACCATGAACCTTAAACCCTCAACCCATCCCCTCTGATCGATCCTGACCATTCACGACCTGGTAAATGGCTTTCAACAAGAAGACCAACTAGCCAAAGTCAAACAGTAAGAAAAATATCAACGATACAAGTGATAGTGACATGATAGAGTCTCATGCCGGCGGAGCTACTGTTATGTTCATTGCCCGTGGAGTTTGTTTCTTAGTTGGAGCCCACAGAAGAAAACAAAGATTATTGGATAAGTTATATAGGTACTCTGGCAAGAAGCAAAGTGTGTATTTGTAGTGCCAAGTGGTCAATGATAAATGAATCATTGAAAAAGCAAACTTCGAAGAACGCAATGGTTAATTTGTTATTATCCAATTTTCATTTTAAGTTAATTCCTTTCTTTACATGTTTTTATTTAATCAATACGACTTTTCTTTATTTCATGTTGCAGGAAAAATTCATTTTCCAAACAACTAAATAGTTGACAAACATGTGGATATCATTTTTAGGTACTCGATGGAATGATTTCAAAACAAAGTTGACGTCCAATTTCATTTTTGGAAAGTATAAGGATCGAGATCCATGGAAATTTTTACAATTTTATTACTCAGACGACATGGGTTGAATTCAATTTTTTGGTAAAATATACATTCATACTTCCTTCACGCATTGAAATGTTAAATATTATAGCTAATCTCTTTTTTTAGTTTGTAGGAACTACGAGTGCTTAATCAAGAATGACAATCGAAGAACAAGTTTTCACACAGATTGTCGCAGGGGGATACTGTAAACTAGAGAAGACAATGATGGCCAAAAAAGTTGTCAAGAAAAGGCAATAAACTTTAGAGATTGGTTTTAGCAAAGAGAAAGCCAGTAATTTGGCTCCTTTATCTCCCACAACCAGGCAAGATAAGTGGAAGAGAGCACGCGTTACTCTAACTTTGATTCAACAGAGGTTTCAACAAAGATTGTAAGTGGTTAACGTTAGGCAATGATATAGTTCTAAGAATCTTGTGTTTCGTATGTAATAGGACGATCTTACACTACAAGCTTCCCAAGGCGAATTTGTTTCAGATGGCATTTTTTTACTGTAGCCCTGGGCAAAGAGGAGCATGCTAGACGAAAACATGGTGTCAGTAGTCAAATAGGACTACAACAATACTTTGGGTTATCTTTCTCGAAGCGTAGTAGGAAATGAATTCACGCAGATTGCGAAGAAAAGATCCATACGCTGTAAAAACAAATAGATATGTTACTTAATAAATTAAATGCATTACCCAATATGGCCACACCTATTTCGACACCACGAAGTACTGCGAGAAGTGTGAATCCTGAAGATGAACGCCCAATTCCAATCCATGAGGAATCAAATGTAGAAATAATAAAGAAGACAATGTTATTACCTTTAAATTTTATAAATCCGTAATTGTAGATATATTGCTCATGTTGTTTTGTTCTAATAATATTTCTTTGTGTTTCAAGAATCAGGAAAATCTTCCATCGTCAAAGTTAATTGTCTTCAAATTGCAAAATGTTGTACATTCTTGTAAAGGATAAATTTATTTATTCTATTGGCATGTTGGCCTTAATCTATGTTTTGATGATTTAATCAACCTAATCTTAGTTGTAATCAATGCAGTGTAGCACACATATTGCATAGCATATACATTATTTTGTGCTAACATTTAAAGGTGATCAAGACTCAATAAAGAAAGGATTCAAGTCAAGACATATAATCAAAACTCATTTGAAGACATGTAATCTTAATTTATTTTGAGTCTTAGGAACTATGTGTACTTGAGCATACAAGTTAAAAACCACTTAAACACACACTAGGTTCTTTATAGAAGTCACACATAAAACCTCAGATCATTTGGACTTAAATAGGTCACCCAAACCTAGACCGAAATTCACTAAACCTAAACCAGAATTTCCAGTGCCATTTCGGTCGACCAAAATGCCTCCGGTCGACCGTTTGATCCTTTATCAAATAGTGGATTTTACCACCCGGTTGGTTCGACCGTTTAGACCAGTTTGGTCAACCGTCTACACGTGTCTTTTAACCGTTAGACTTGTCGTATTATACCAACGGTCATATTCGTATAAACTTAACCAAACCCCAAAACTTTGTCCTTCGGTCAACCGTTCCAAGACGTTTCTTGAAACCCAATTTTCCTACTATTTTTCGGTCGACTGTTCCACCTTTTGGTGGAACGGTCATAGCATAAGGTAGTTGGTATAATACGACATGTTCAAAGAGAGAGATGGAGACACAAAGAGAGAGGAGGGAGATAAGGAGGAGAGCGGGAGGAGTGCGAGAGAGTGAAGGTGACGATGGGGGAAATAAAAGGGAGGGGGAGAGAAGAACAAACGAAGCAAAAATTTAAGTGATCTTAAATTTTGGTCGACCGTTAACTTAAGTGATCTTCAGTTATAGCATGTCTTCGTTCGACCATTCCTTATTCGGACGACCGATCCTTGTTCAAAATCATCTATCAGTCGACCGTTTGACCCGTCCGATCGATCGAACTTGCACTGAAAAGTGTGATGCAATTTTCTATCTTGTGTTTCTTGCACAACTCTTCACTACACTTAACCCCAACGGCTATAACACCTTTCGAGCTTATAAATAGATGTTCCCAACCTTGTTTAGGACAACTCTCTCACTACTATTTGTCTCCTACATTAGAGACAAATCTCATAACACTCACAAGCTCAAAACCTTCACATTTTAGTCTTAAATCCTATTCTACTCAAGTGTGCTCAGGTTTAGAGAGTGTTGCTCCACTCAATTTTTTTGTCAAAGTAGCAAGGGTCTTGGTGAAAGCCCAAGAAAAGAGAATAGACTTCGGTGAGAACCCGAAGTGATCCTCTCGGATTGTGAGAAAAGAAATCAAGTTAGCGAGGATTGTTCGCGGAGCTTGTGTTGTAAAAAGGGACGATCTCAGCCCAGAAAGAGATTGATAGTGAAGACGTAGGTGCAGCTCGAGCGGAGCTTGCAAGAGAGTAAGTAGGCGGGAGGCCAAACCTCTATTAAATCTTCTGGGTCATCTTGTGGTTTGCATATTGTCTTCTTTACTTGCTCTTAGTTTTAAATTCCACTGCTCATCTTTGATTAAGCAAGTAAAGATTGATTAACCTTAAAATTGATTAGAAAATCCGACCATACACGATCCTACAAATTCTACAATAAAATGTGTTATGCTGAAAGAAATGGTAGGTGAAACAACCAAGGGCGGCATAGAAGACCTGGTATATGTCTGCATAGGTGATGTCCTACAGTTTCTAAAGATGGAAACATTGTGTATAAAAATCATTGAGGTTTGATTGAAGTAAGTGATGTTTATCTTTTTCATAATTGTTAATGTTACATTTAAATTTTAATGGTGTTAGTTTATTTATATTTGGAATCTGTACCAAATGTCGATTGACATGATATGTCAAAACATCCGACGTAATAACCCCATTCTGCAGCAGTGATAGAATCTTTTTGTGGTCATTTTCCATGACATTTGATCTTTTTCACTCAACAACTTTGGAACCTCTATAATCAATTATCTAACTTTCTATATATGTTCATGTTGGTACATGTATGTAGTTTACATTTGGACAGTTTTGACTAAGTTTTAATGTTGACTTACTACTCTATACAAAGTTTTAGATTATAAGTGGATCTCCTCTATGTATTTTGGGTCTACCAACATCATATTTTTTGCATATGTAGCTACATTCCACGTCTCCATAAAACTATTTATGGATCGATTTATATCTCAGTATACAACATGTATTTGTGGGTCATTTTCTTGTTTTGACTATCGAGAGAGATTTCAATTTTGTGTGCAGGTTGCATCCTAAAACTACTTTTCACAACTAAAGCAAACTTTGTCAAGCACAAAAAGGTCTTTCATTACAATCTTTGAAATTAGACTTGGATCTTCACTCCCACAATGATCAGTGGGAAATGCAAACGACCTCTTAAGCAGTGCTTGGTAATGAAATTTAGTTTATGAATACGATGTCATGCAAAAATTTCTAAGTTTCAAGTGATGATGTTGGAAACTTTTTATTTACCCAAGTTACTATTTTCATGCTACAGTTCTAACCTTTGAGGCTTGGAGAATCCACAAATTAAAGCAATGTCATTCAACGATTATCGCCAAGACATCATCTCTAGCAATTTGGCACATCGATATTGGAGTTATTGGCCGACCCTCAATGTGTTTGTTGAAAAAAATTGTTTGAGTTAGTATATTTTGGTAACATTACTACATTGCATTATCGGATTTCATGTTTAGAGTTAATGTGCTTTTTCCTACTGCCAGCGGTGCAAATTTTAAGTTTAACCCATCTGCGAGGTGATTTTTTTCTTTTTTTCGGCACACTTTTATTTATATCCATAGTATATGTGTTGATTAAAACTTGAAATTGATAGATAACTTTATGTTGTAATTTTAGTTACTCGCAAAATGAAAATGCTATTCAAAATTCTCATACAAGAGTTTGGTTGTAAAGGTGATATATATGTCATCTTTATATAGACTTGAACCAATCAAATATTGCTATTATAACCATAGTAGTGGCCTAAGTATTGAAACAATAATTGTAGCACAACCATGAAATTTTTATTGAAAGAAAAAATAAAATTCCAGTGGAACTATAATCACTATAAGATCATCACATTGGAAGGAATTTGAATTTGCTTAAATGTGATTATATCTAGCAAGAAAGGTTCTTCAATGTTGCTATTGCGCAGTATATTAAAAGGGCTTTGAATAGGGCTGTCAATTTGGGCCATGACACGAAATTTGAACCCAAACTCGACACCAAATTTTTGTTTTCGGGTTGACCCATTTCAAGTTCGTGACAAATTTGGGCCGATATGAATTGTAATTTGGGTTGAGGTATTTTATGTTTCGTGTAATTCTGTTTGACAAAAAAACCAAATAAAAATCAATTGAACTAAACCTAAACCTAAAACCCACAACACTTCTCCTAATATTTCACGCCTCCAAACCCCTCCTCTTCACCTTCTACACCACCGCCGCCGCCGCCCTCCTCCTCTCCACCACTAGTCCCCTCGCCAGCCCTCATTTTCCTCTCTCCACCAACCTCGACGACCTCCGAGCCCATCTCGACTCCCTCATCAAGTACGACAACTTCCCCGTCGCTATTGCCCTCCTCGATCGTCTCATCCCCCTCTCTTCCTTGATTTTACTTTGCAAGGTTGGTCTTCTATACTCTTCTTAATGGAATCAGTGGATGTGATTGTCAATGAAATGGACCTAATGGACTGTAACGTGGAAGAAGTAGAACAAGTACATACTAGTAACATAAGTTCAAACCAAAAATGAAAAGTGAAATGAAAATTTGCTAAGAGATCGCAGTTTGGACATTTTTTTAGATGCTTGATGACCAACCATACCAAATAAAGTGATCAAAATGCAAAGCTTGTGAGGGTGACTTACATTGTTGATGGTAAATTTGGGACTGGCAATATGGAACGCCATCTTAAAGTTTGTCCTAGGAGTAGTTCTCGTGATATTGGATAAATGTTGCTAGCTGGTCGTGGTAGTGGTAGTAGTGAGTCATGGTGATTGAAGATGCACAATACAAAGTTCGATTCTGAAAAATATATTGACTTGCTTGTGTATGCGATTGTGATGCATGATTTACCATTCCAGTTTTTTAAGTATGAGGGAGTTAGGAGAAAATTTCAATACTTGAGGCCTCATGTACATGTTGTTAGTAGAAATACTGCAAAACCAAAATGCATCAAAATGTATCATAGAGAAAATGTTAGAGTTAAGACTCTATTACTTGCAATTCCTAGTCGAATAAATTTGACTTTTGATTTATGGAGTTTTTTGACATATGATGGTTACATGTCTTTAACTGTGCATTTTATTGATTATGATTGGAAGTTGCAAAAAATGATCTTAAACTTTTCGTATCTTCGGCCTCCTCACTCTGGTATTGTTTTGTGTGATGCCATTTCTAAGATGATGTTGGAACGGGATATTGAGAAAAAATTGGCATTACTTTAGACAATGCTAGTGCTAATGATGTATCAGTGGATGAGCTGAGAATAGACTTGAACTTAAAAGGACTACTTGTGTGTGGTGGGTTTTTTTTCATTTATGGTGTTGTGCTCATGAGCTGAATTTGATTGTGCAAGATTACTTGAAGGGAATCGACTCATCGATTGACAAAGTAAGGGAGAGTGTAAAAGGCTCTCAAGTTAGAAAGAAGTTTCTTGAATGTGTTAGCCTAGTCTCCATCAATGATAAAAGTGGTTTGTGTCAACATATGGATACTAGATGGAATTCTACATATCTTATGCTTGATAGTGCTTTTATTTTGTCACCGTGTATTTCAGCATTTGGCATTAATTGATTTGAACTACAACAAATGTCCATAAAGTGAGGAGTGGGAGAGAATTGAAAAGATTCACAAGTTCTTGAAGGTCTTTTCCGAAGCCAATTTGACATTCTCTGGAACTGTGTAGCCATCTTCTTTTTTTGTACTTTCCTATCATTATTTATTGTTATTCTACTTTGAAAAATGAATTGGAGAGTGATGAGTATATATGTCTACTTTGGAAACCAAGATGTGGTCGAAATTTCAAAAATATTGGGTTGGCTTTAGTGATACTTACCTATTGCTTCAATATTTGTCCTCATTACACATTAGAATTTATAGACTTTATCTACAAAAAGATTTATGACACTGATTCTATTGAGGTATTCACACTACATGAGAAGATAAATGCTTTGCGCTGGCTACTCAATAAATTTTGGCGGTGGTATGTATTCTTCCAGTAAAGATCAAGGACGTGACCTTAAAAAGGGCCAAGACAGTCCATGAAGGTTTTGATGCTAATTCCTCACTTTTCAAGGTTGTTTTTGTACTTTTTCGAGTTTCATGCTTAATATTTTCATATTCTTGTTATGTTTTGATCATATCTCTTGAATTGTAAGAATTTGACAATGTTTTTTTAGAAAAAATCAATATCTTTAAAGTCACAATTGGACATTTACTTGGAGGACCCAAGGATGAGTAGACAAGATAATGTGGATATCATTGCATTTTGGAAGTCAAATAAAAAACGTTATCCAATTGTTGCTTCTATGGCTTGTGATATACTTGCAATTTTGGTCTCAACTGTTGACTTCTGAAGCTGCCTTTAGTGTTGGAGGTCTTGTTCTATATCGGTTTTGTAGCTCTCTTAAACCAGGTTATGTTGAGGTAATAATTTGCACTTGAGATTGACTATTTGTAGATGAAGGTCACCCCAATATACTACAACTTAAGTCAGATATAATTGGATAAAGGTCACCCCAATATACTACAACTTAAGTCAGCTATTTGTAGATAAAGGTCACCCCAATATATATAATTAAGGTTGCCCATGTCTTTTACATAAGTCGTTAACTAACCTGAACAAATAGTTCCCTAGGCTAGGTGTGTGGTTATGATATATATAGAGTCGTTCAATATGATTACCATGTCCAATGATCGACAAAAGTAGATTCATTGAGTCATGTTGCTAGGTTGAATAATGCATTATAGTTATATCCGCTGAAAACCCTCAATAGACACCACTCGTCCTTGGCGACATTGAGGTTTAACAACTTGTTGCACGTGCAAAGTGCAACCATGATTCTTACGAAAGTGAGTTAGGATTTCCCATTTCCAATGTTGTTTTTATTTCTTTGTTTTGCTAGGGACTAGGAAAAGATAAGTGTGGGGGTATTTGATTAGTAGCATATCATACAATGCATTCAAGTAAATATCTTTTATTTTACCTCGTATATGTGCTACTCGAGTATTTGTTTCTTACATTTCACGACTTAGGTAATAAAAAAGATAAAGAAAGTAAAAATGACCTAAATCCAAGAAGAAATGACCGATTTGGAAGCCTTCTGGACATGTTTGTAATGCTCAAGGACCGGATTGGAAGTCTAGAAAGACCTAGGTGAAAACTTAGAGGGTCTAGATCGTAAAGAAAATATGTTGGTCGCAAAAGTTCGTAATCTCATGAAACCTGAGGAGTAATTCAACAATTAAGACCAAACATGCTCGAACCAACCACTCCATATGCACCTTACGTTCTAAATTGGTTAACTAATGTTGCTGCTGAAATTTGGGGTTGATCTGACCCAAATGATCCGCGAGTGGCGGATCCGGTTCGGAGATTGGCGTCAGAATTTCTCCATCGGGTTGGGTATTCCGGTAGAAGCACGTCGGAGCATCCAAATCGGATTTGCAGTCGTCTGAATGCCCAGATTAATCCAGATCATCTAATCTTCTATAAATACACTTGTAATCCTTCAATTTCTCTTCTTCTTCCCTTCTTGCTCTTCTCCCCCATTAGAGTAGGTTTAATTTAGTGTTTTAGTAATGTAGTTAAGGGGGTGGAGAGGAAACCTTGTAATATTTTATCCATTAATCAAGTTTTGGTATCTTGTTCTTTACATTCTTGTCTTTAATTTGATGTCCTTTATATTTCCTTGTCTTGAGTAGAATTACATTTATTTCCATATTGATGGGTTCTTTTTACTTTGTTGGGTTTTTTTGTTTATATGATTAGTGAGTAGTCCATCCCTATTGGGGGTGGAGGATGATGTGAAGTGTGGATGTAGTTAGATTAATGTGTGTGTGTTTAATCTTAATCTTTGAGCTTCAAATGATTTTCAAGTCATTTTGATAAGTATTCTCACCCTTGCCTTTGATGTGTTAATCGTCTTAATGGATGCTTAGCACATGTTTTGGTTAGTGGACTCACTTAACAGGGAATGATGAGATGAGGATAAGATCAAAGTGGATAAAGAGATAAGATTGACATGTGAGCATGCGATCATCTTTGGCCTTATCTTGACTAGTATTTTGTATGTTTTAATGATGGTGATAAATCTTAATACATGTGCAAACACACTTACGGAATTTTCTTTATGTGGTTAAACCTTAGCGATATCTTTTCTACTTATGCATGTCATGTAGGTCATATTTACCATACATTGTGGACAATGCCTGAAGTGTGAGGGAGTTTTATTGTGTGCATATAGTCGAGTCTTTTCCTTCATTTTCTTTTGTTTGCATTGTTTGGGTCATGATAGTGTGCTGCAATTTACATAGATATATCTGTTATACTATGATCATTGGGTGACTTGTCTTCTTTTGCTTGCCTAGTGCTTTAAATTTTCCATTTATTTCAAAATCTTCATGTGTTTGTGAAAGATAATGTTTTGAGCATTTTGTGTGTGTTTAGCATTTACAAAACCGTTGAGAGGCGAAGTAAAAAGGAAGCTCCCAATATTGACTTGAACTTGATGCATTAGGATATCAAGTACACCGACTTGAGGTCTTATTTAGTCACAAATTTGTGTGGGGGTATTTGATTAGTAGCATATCATACAATGCATTCAAGTAATATATCCTTTATTTTATCTCATATTTGTGCTACTCAGGTATTTGTTTATTACATTTTAGGACTTAGGTAATAACGAAGATAAAGAAAGCAAAAAGGACCTGAATCCTAGAAAAAATGAACAAGTTGGAAGCCTTCTGGACCTGTTTGTAATGCTTAAGGACCAGATTGGAAGTCTAGAAGGCCCTAGGTGAAGTTTTAGAGGGACATGATCGTAAAGAAAATACGATGGTCTCAAAAGTCCATAATCTCATGAAACCTGAGGAGTAATTCCACAATTAAGACTAAACTAGCTCGAACCAACCACTCCAGGTGCACCTTACGTTCTAAATTGGTTAACTAAAGTTGCTGGTGACATTTGGGGTTGATCCCACCCAAATGATCCGCGAGTGGCGGATTCTATTCGGAGATTGGCGTCAGAATTTGTCCATCGGGGTGGGTATTCCGGTAGAAGCATGCTGAAGCATCCAAATCGGAGTTGCAGTCGTCTGATTGTGCCCAGATTAATCCAGACCATCTAATCTTCTATAAATACACTTGTAATCCTTCAATTTCTCTTCTTCTTGCCTTCTTTCTCTTCTCTCCCCCCATTAGAGTAGGTTTTATTTAGTGTTTTAGTAATGTAGTTAAGGGGGGTGGAAAGGAAACTTGTCACATTTTATCCATTAATCAAGTTTTGGTATCTTGTTCTTTACATTCTTGTCTTTAATTTGATGTCCTTTATATTTCCTTGTTTTAATTAGAATTACATTTCTTTCCATATTGATGGGTTGTTTTTACTTTGTTGGTTTTTTTGTTTATATGATTAGTGAGTAGTCCATCCCTATTGGGGGTGGAGGATGATGTGAAGTGTGGATGTAGTTAGATTAGTGTGTGCGTGTTTAATCTTAATCTTTGAGCTTCAAATGATTTTCAAGCCATTTTGATGAGTATTCTCACTCTTGCCTTTGATGTGTTAATCGTCCTAATAGATGCTTAGCACATGTTTTGGTTATTGGACTCACTTAACAGGGAATGATGAGATGAGGATAAGATCAAAGTGGATAAAGAGATAAGATTGACATGTGAGCATGCGATCATCTTTGGCCTTATCTTGACTAGTATTTTGTATGTTTTAATGATGATGATAAATCTTAATCCATGTGCAAACACACTTAGGATTATGGTCATGATAGATTTCCATAATAATTCATGTGATGAGAGTGCAATTGTACACACACATCTACATTGTTGCATGTATTCTCCACCTCCTATGGGATTTGTCGCATTTATTTTTCAAGATTGTAATTAGCACAATTTAGTGTAGATACACTAACTTACTTTTCATTTTCTTTCCCCACTCAAGTATGGTCGAGTACGACCAACACTTGCACCTCGTGGCATGGACACGACCCGTACTTGCCACAACTTCGACACGGCTGATTGGTTCAGTTATACTACCGCAAGTGCACGACATGGGTGAAGACGCGACAATTCTCCATCTCCTATGGGATTTGTCACATTTATTTTTCAAGATTGTAATTAGCATAATTTAATGTAGATACACTCACTCACTCTACATTTTCTTCCCCATTCACCACACTTGCACCTCGTGGACACGACCCGTACCTACCACAACTTCAACGTGGCTGTGCACTTGCGGTTTTGAACTTAAATTCCCATCAAAGGTTCTGAAAGGAGTCAATTTCCATATGAGCCTATTGACTACTACCATATATTGTGTAATATCGATGCTATATTTGTTTAATTTGGTCATCTACTAGTGCTACTCGAGTATGTTTACATGTATTTCAGGAATAGATAACTAGATCAGAATAGAGGATTATGTACCAAATAAAAAACCAATTGGACTTTAATCCCGCTGGAAATGATGCATGGATTTAAAAAGTCTCTCCATGAGTCTAGAGAAGTTCAAATTACGTCGAATTGGTACTCAAATCGACCAGCTTGACGAGAGAATCTAAATCTATACCCAGATTTCTAATATATGTACCACATCAGGACAGATTCACAAAATAGTGATGAAAAATGTGGGAAATCATATTGATTGTTGGATTGAGTTCATCAAGAAGATCTAGTACCTTAATCCTATATAAGGAGAGGCTAACCTCCATTCCACGACTCTCTCTCTCTCTTCCCTTTCCCTTCTCTTCTATTTTCCATTTTTTGCTATTATAGTAGGTTAGAATATGTTAGGAGTAGATTTAATGTTCAAGCTTTGGATTTCTCTTTTGTATTGTTGCAATCTTAATTATTTGGTAAGTATCTTCACTCACTTCCTTCTCTACTACTGCTAAAGTTAATGTGTGGCTAAACCACCTCTTAGGAGGTGGGGATGATGGTAGGATATGTTAATAGTGGTTGTGTGTTGCTATTTTTACATTGGATGTGGTGGTTAAGACTCCAACGTGTAGATTAATTCTTTAAGGTACATGCTCCTTAGGTGTTTTATGGAATGTTGTTTCTTAAATGTTTAACGCTTTGTGCTTATATCTAAATGCATTGGCTTAAATGTTGTTTAGAGTACATGTTTGACCTTAATAATGGGTTATGTGAATGTTTGATGGATGTTTGCCATAATCTAGACACCTTCCATGTTTCCATCACTAACTTGAAATTAGATATTAATGTTTGATGGATGTGAGGCGAGGGAGGTGAGGCGTTTGAGAGTGTGGAGAGTCATGGTAAGACATCGTCTAGTCTAAGGACACATAGCCAGCCTAAGCTTGTTTGAGCCGTGTTTGCTAGATTATTCTTTTACCCTCACTCTTACCCACGCTAGCTCTAAGGATTCTTCTCTTCTGAGTTTTCTCCTCATGTATTCTATCGTTTAGTCTCCTCCTCTAATACACCTTCTCTTAGTGTTTTAGGGTCAAGTTGAGGACTCTTATGTTAGGTTGGACTTGTCTTGGTGAGGGTGCTCGGCTTGAGAGCGTTGATCCTTTTGTTGAGATGGATGGTCTAGGTGATCATCCCTCTCCGCCTCGATCTCCTTTGGAGCATGAACGTCTCTTGGAGGTGGGGGAGATCGGGTTCCATACATGGAGTTCCTTGGTCCACTTCCACCACCATGTAGATTGTCTCGTCATCCTCTGACTTAGGAGGAAGAGGGTCCCGATTGGGACCGAGTTATGAGAGTACCACAACTCTTAGCTCGACAGGATCGACAATTGACTTTGTGGGAGCGGACCCATCATGTTCGGGCAGCGTATCCATCTTGCATAGTTCTTCAGCCTTCTTATGGGAATAACTATAAGCTGAAACCTCAATATGTGAGCATGTTTCCTACCTTCACAGCTAGTAAGGAGGATCCATATATCTTTATATGTGAATTCGAGGAGGTATGCTCCATGTTCAAGTTTCAACAACTTGTCAAGGATTCCATCCAGTTGAGGATGATTCTTTCACGTGGAACGATAACGCAAAGAAATGGATGTACAACCTCCCGATAAACTCGATTCAGTCTTGGGATGAATTCGCGACCGTCTTTCTGAAGAGATTCTTCCCCCAAACGAAGACTCAACAGTTACAGCACCAGATACATCAAATGTATTAAAACTAAAACGGAATCATTTCATGCTCTCTTTGAGAGGTTCAAGGACATTCTCCTGCAGTGCCCACATCATGGACTTGAATTGTGGAAGTTGTGCTAGATTGTTTATGAGGGCCTTAACTACAATACCCACATATTGTTGGAGTCAATGTGTCAGGGTGATTTGCAAATGAAACTCATTGATGAAGCATGCGATACCTTTGAAGTGATGACTAAATGCACCCTTGAGTAGGACACCATGAGAAAGGCACCAGCCATCAGGTCTACTGGTCGAGCTGGATCATACCAAGTCAAGTAAGCTATCGTGTTTGAGGCAAAAATGGTCGCTCTCATACATAGGATAGAGAGTCTACAGTTGGGCCAAGCTCTTGTAGCTCTGGTCGCTACTCCCACTTATGGTAGGTGTGGACTTACAGGACATAGTGACTTGGAATGTGCTTATGCTCTAAGCGATACCGAGCATACAAATGCGATGTATCAACATCGGCCCCGTAACGACCCGTCCAGTCACTCCTACTACCTGGGATGACGAAACCACCATAACTTCTCTTGGGGGACTAGTGGGGGCCACAGTCAGAGCTTGCATGCTCAACCCCCACCTTATCACCCTCCACGCCTATCGACAACCTACCAACCACCTCATCTTCGGGTTATTCTAGTCAGACTCCACCCTAGTAAGTCTTCTGACCCCCAGGTTTTGACTTTAGAGCAAACCCTTGAAACATTCATGTAGAACACACAAACCATTGTTGCAGCCAACAATACGTTGGTCAAAGCATTGGAAGTGCAGATCAGCCAGTTGGCTCACCAACTAAATGAACGCGAGAATGGTCAGTTGCCGAGTCAACCTGTGGTGAACCCCAAGAGTCAACCTGCACAGGCCAGGCATAATATACACAACATTGAAGATAATCTTTCCCAACATGCAAATGTTGTCCATACCTTGAGATCGGGTATGGTTGTCAACAACATTGTGGAAATGCTTGTGTTTGAACCTCTTAGTGACTCTCTGGAAAAGAGTCCCGAGCCTCCTCCCAAAGAACTCATTCTTGAACCTCAATCTTTCGATATTTATGTCCCCAAGGCACCATACTCCCCAATGTGTGTGGATAAGATTGTTGAGGTACTACGGCGAATCAAGGTGAACATTCCGTTGTTGGATATTGTTCAACAAATGTCGTCGTATGCCAAATTTATCTAAGATCTTTGCACCCAGAAGAGACAAATGAATATCCCCAAGAAAGCCTTCTTTGTAACGCCCCTGATCTCGTGAGTATGCACACTGAGGAGTCGAAGTGACAGTCGCGATCAGAGTCCCCACGATGACCAAGAGAGCTACAATAAAACGAAACATACAAGAATACCAGCATACATGGATATAAGATACAAGACAATGTCGAAAAGGAAAGTATCCATATATAGAAATAAACTCAGAATTATTACATCAATGGTCTAACTCAAGGAAAAACAACATAAATGTGGAAGCAATAAGGTAACTAAGGAAACTGGCTAACGTGTCCCTCGTGTACAGAATCCTCCGAAACATCTCCAGTCTGATCCCTACCGGAAACCTAAGTACCTGAGGCAAAACAATCAACAAATATGCGTGAGTTTTCAACAAGAAAACCTCATATGCCTCCGGTCCAAAAGTAGGATAAAGAGTATAGCATGATGAGCCTATATGCGACACATGCAAAACACTACGAAGCTACGACTCTGCATAGACGTGCCTCTCGTGCCTTGCCCGGTGTGATTCCTCTACATAGGAACCCAACCACCAGCCACGCTGGTCTAATCTGAAAGTAGGTCACCCGAAAGTGTGACCCACCGCTTGGCACAAGGTGGTCTTCCAGATTGACAACCAAACTCGCGGCAATGACCTACATGATTCCATTGCAAGTTGGGTACGCCCGTCCTGTAGAAAATGATAATGGACACATCCATGTCTTATGTCACGCCTGACCTGTCTACATAGAGGTCTTCCAAAAGGCCCGTTGGCCCTATATACAGAAGTGCCCAGATTCAATTATACTAACCCAATGCACATGCAAGTCATCTTATGCAATACATACATATATAGATATTCATACTTATATCTAAGTAATGTCCATACTATGAGCACCCACCAAAACCCATAACCCTCACAACATCAACATTAATACAACATGCATGCACAACTATATGACAAGAAGAACATGACATACATACATACATATATCAAGCATACAAGTCATAATAACAATAATACAATCATCTACGAGTCATGCAATATAGTCACAATACAAGTAGTAAAAACATGCATGCATCCCAACATGGACCCACCAACCCAGCACTCACCGGAGATCAGTTATCAAGCCAACTCTAGGGAGAACGAACTGAGGATGAGCATCCCCCAAGACGGTCGACGACCATTGGGCTGCGCTAAACAAGGTGCAACATCTAACGCCAGCAAGGCGTGCGCCTTCGCTGTTGGTTGGTCGTTGGCCGGCCACCGACAGCGCATATGGGGTTAAACCCCGTGCGCCACCCATGACCACCCTACCGGTTGGTGGGCACCAGCCCTGCCGCTGTTGGCCGGTTACCCATGCCCATGCCTCAAAAGGAAACAACCTCGAGCACAAGCAAGCCATTGCCGCCTAGGCTACCCCAGGACCACACGCGTCTTCCCCTCCCGCTGTCCCCCGGACATGAAGCCACCAGCCAGGAGGCCGACCATCCCAGGTCTCTGGAGACAGCCACCCAAATCGGCCGCACCATCCAGCCGAATGGGTGGCTGCTTGTTAGACGCACAACAAGAGGAAGCCATCATGCGCGTGCCAGCCACGCATGGTTGCCAAAGGAGAGATGATGAGGTTGGCTTGGCCAGGCCTCACCGGATCTCACCAGGTTTAAGCGCTACCTGGCTACCCACCACATTCTGACAACCAACAACATGTGCGCACAAACACGTGTTATTGTTTGGGACATGGTCGATAGCGTAGTCCCATCGCGCATCCGACTATGCCAAAGCTGGCCAACCCCGTCCCACTGTACATCCCACCATGGGCTGGAGGCATACCTGAGTTTGAGGCTACAATGAGCTCAAAGATAGCCGACAACAGCCGTCTACGCTCGCTGGATCGCGTGACCCACCTCCTTACTCGCCTTGTCGGTGTTTCTACTGGAATGCCGGTGGCTTCTACCGATGGGCCACCACCTTAGGGAGGGATAAGGGTTTGAGTGGGAGTGGGGGAGGATGGTGTGTGTGGCAGTTAGGGTTTGCAGCCCTAGTCATGTTCCATGCCAACTCATCTTCCATTCCAAGCCACTCGCCAAATCCGCTCCTCACCAACCGCGCCTTCCTTCTTTGGTTGAGTTCAACCGCACCAATGATGGGGCTGCCACCTCAGCTGTTGACTCCTCCAATGACATCACGTGGCCACCCACACACGCCCACGTGGCTACCTCCAAACGCCACATGGTCAGCCCTTACCATATCACATTCCATATATGGCCACCCATACGTTGCCTCCTACTCCACCGCCTGAACTACCACCTTTCGGTCAGACCCTAACCCTCGCCTTATCCTTCTAACAAAGTGCCAACCCATGGTGGTCAAACACCTCCGAGGTGTGGAGGTTTTGGGACTCAACGCCTCCCACAACCGACGCAACACCTATTATGCCAAGCATGCGTGTACGCTCGGGAGACCAAAAAGGAAACTCTTTGAATAGGAAACTTTCGTGAAACTAGAACAAGCACACACCATAAAAAACACACAAGGCAAACCATCACACAAGCATGAAATATGAAGTGAACTTTATTATAAAATTAGGAGAGCAGGTCTTACATTCTTGGCTGCCAGTGTGAGTTCAATCCTGACATAGCCTTCACAAGTAAAATACAATGACCTGGTTGTTTAACTATTTCTTGTGTTATTGGTAATAGGTCGATCCATCGAGCCTTACTTGATTTTGAGGGCATCTGTGAACCTCCTACCTTATTCAGTCTACATAAACCTACAAATTGGTGACCTTAAGCCAATAAGGAATACACTTCAGTTGGCTAATAAGTCGGTCAAAGTTCCACAGGGGGTTGTAGATGACGTGTGATTGATCGTTTTATATTAACTGCAAGTGCACGACCACGGTGAAGCGGTGGCAAATACGGGTCGTCCACTGGGAGGTGTGTCGACGTTTGGTTTGTGCGAATGTGAGTGGTAAAAGAAGGAGAGAAAGGTTGATTACACTAAACTACACTAAGATGCAAAAGGAAATGAAGATAAGCAATAAAACTAAACCCCCATAGGGGGTAGAGAAATAATGTGAATATGAAGGTGTGTGTGTGTGTGTTCAATTAAGCCCTTACAACATGTAGTGCATGAAATCATAAAACTACATCCAACTTTGCCTCCACATGAATTAAGATAAGACTACATCATTAAAACATACAAGACAATAATTGGAATGAAGCTAAATGAACTCATGTATAAAGACTAGACCCTACTATGCCTCCACATGAATTAAGATAAGACTACATCATTAAAACATACAAGACATTAGCTAAGGTAAAGGCAACAAGAGCACATACACTACAAATTGTGTTTCCAATATTAACTTCATCCATATCCTAACCTTATCATTCCCCATAAAACAGGTCCACTAATCAAAGCATAAGCTAAGCTTCATTCAAGAGCATTAGCATATCAAAGATAAGAGTGAAAACCCATTAGATGGTTATGGAAATCATATAAAGCTCAAGGGATAAAGATAACACACACTTAATACACTACATGATCATATCACATATTTCTCCACCCCCCAAATGGGGATGGAACTACTCACACATATTTAAACTAATTACTCTAACAAAATGAAGCATTAATACTGAAATGAAATTAATCTAAGCAAGCAAGAAACATTAAAGAAACTAAAAGAACATGAGACTAAAGAAACATGCAAGACATGTAAATTGAAATTAACTAAGTAATGTAAAAACTAGAGCAAACAACAATTAACTACAAAACTTCTATTATTACTCACTCCAAATTACAAGCAGCCCTTCCTCCACCAGAGTTTTGCTTCAAGGCTTCACTCTTAGTATGGAAGAAGGCCACCAAGAGAGAGATGGATACAATGGGAGGTGAAGAGTTCTATTTATAAGCATGGAAAAAACTAATCCGGGACAATCCCCCGATGTGGGACTAAACCAATACCAAAAATAGCCTAAACACACATTAATACAAGTCCAGGAGAAAGCTTGGCGGATCTGGCTGATCCGGACCGCCAATTGGCGGTTCCAGACCGCCAATTGGCGGCCTATAAAGCTCAAATCCGGTTGGTTTTGTTTGTGCGCTTTGCTTGGAGTGTTTCTTGGTCTTGGATACATCTACTTTGCTTAGTGGAGCTCCAACCCGAATTGAATTGACAAAATACTCCCCATGATGGTGTGGAGTTTCCTGTTTTGCTCTTAGGTCCTTCTGTCTTACGTTCAGGTCCTTCTCCCTTGCATCTCAGTCCCCAGGTCTCACAATTAAGTCATTTTTCCTGCTTTTGGGTCCTTTCATGGCTCTTCTCTTCAAACCTCTTTATTCCTGAAAACTAAACATAAAACTCGTCACGTAGCATTGCTTAGGTGTAAGATAATGGATATAAGATACAAATATGAGCATGAAATGATGTCAATCAACGTGATTATAAAATTGGGTGAGTTTGTATTTCCAGTCTATTTTATTATCTCAGATACAGAACCAGTGTTTAACCCACAATGACAAATCCCAATGATCCTTGGGGGCCATTTCTTGCGACGTCTAATGCTTTGATTAACTGTCATAGTGGCTTGATGAGGTTGCCTTTTGGCAATCTAACTGCGGATTTCAACATCTTCACTCTAGATAAGCTACCTGGTTTGTTCTACGATCATGTTGAAGCCAATCACATCCAAGACACTGATGAGATTGAGTCAATGAGCATATTTGAGTCACATCAACATTTCATTGAGTTGCCCAAAGACTAGGTTGTGGGAGAGGATGTTCTTTTGGAATCCACATCTGAATTCCTTGGTGAGGACGCACATCTGGTGCCTGCTCTTCTTACCTCGTGGCCCTTGAGTCACTTGAGATTAACTCTGAATCTAACACGGACCAACCTCCGGTAAAGCTTAAGTTGCTTCCCGATAACCTAAAATACATATTCTTGGGGGATAATGAGAGATTACCACTCGTTATTGCTTCTCATCTTGATAAAAACCAGGAAGCTACCCATAAGTTAGTTCTTTTGGAGAACAAAGAGGCTATCGGGTGGTCCTTGAAGGACATCAAGGGAATAATCCCTAGTATTGTAAAACATTAGATCCACATGGAAGAGAATTCTAGGACCCACAACGAAGATTGAATCCTATACTGAAAGAAGCTGTCCGAAAGGAGGTTCTAAAGTGCTTGGATCATGGTATAATATATCAAATTTCTGATAGTTCGTTGGTGAGTCTTGTTCATGTGGTTCCCAAGAAGTCAGGAGTGATGATTGTTGAGAATGAGCATAATGAGGCTATACTGACATGCCTACAAACTGGCTGACGAGTGTGCGTTGATTATCATAAGCTCAATGTGGCAACACGAAAAGATCATTTCCCGTTGCCATTCATTGATGAGATGTTGGAAAGGTTAGCAGGACATGAGTATTATTATTTCCTCGATGGATACTCCGGCTACAACCAAATTCCCATCGCCCCCGAGGATCAAGAGAACACCACTTTTACTTGTCCATTTGGCACGTTTGCGTACCATCACATGCCCATTGGGTTATGTAACATGCCAACAACATTTCAAAGGTGTATGATTTGTATCTTCTTCAATATGGTGGAGCAATTACTTGAGATTTTCATGAACGACTTCTCCATACTTGGCGCTTCATTCGATGAGTGCCTTAAATACTTGGGCCTCATCCTCAAGCAGTGTCGTGAGAAGAACCTTGCTCTGAATTTGGAGAAATGTCACTTTATGGTTAAGAGAGGGATCATACTTGGACATGTGGTCTGAAGTAGGGGAATTGAGGTCAATCCCGCCAAAGTAGGCCTTATTACTAATTTCCCACCGGCACATAATGTGAAGGATATCCGCGCCTTTTTGGGGCATGATGGATTCTATCGGCGGTTCATTCAAAATTTTAGTAAAATAACTCGACCTCTCATTGCTTTGTTGGCTAAGGATGCCATTTTTGAGTTCACAACGGATTGTCATCATTCCTTTTTAACCCTAAAGAAAGAGCTGACTTTGGCTCCCATAATTAAGGCACCAATGTGGACTGAACTTGTTAGAACCTAATCCTAGTTAGATTAGGCTAATTGGGTTTAAGACTAATCCTAATCCTTGGTGGATATTTTGTTAGGTTGAAGGTTTGTGATTTGTTGTTGGAGTGTGAGGTGGAAGCTTGGGATTGGAGGAGGTTAAGGTAAGGGCTTTAAGAAGCCAAAACCCATCTCTCTCTCATTTTCTTTTCAGTCATCTCTCTCAATCCCGTCTCTCCCTCTCAGCCTCTGATTTTTGGTGGTGAAGTGTCCTGGCAAAGAAGAAGAATGAGGAGGAGGAGGAGGAGGTTGTTTGCAGTAGAGTCAATGAGGTGGTGTGATTGATGATCGAGAGGAAGCTCGTCGGAGAAAGCTTTTTGGCACAGAAGCTTTTGTCGTGGTTCTCCAAAGGTTTCTTCAAACCTTCAAGGTATGTTAAGCTTCTCTTTAAGACTCACCCAAGGTGTGTGAGTAGTGGTTTTAGTCGACGGTAGCCGTTAGGCTCGTTGGAGGTTGTTGTGCAATAGAAGTTCTACTGAGATCGGTAGACCAACCAGTGCAGTGGTCAACCATTGCTAGTGTTAGTGTAGGACTTTTGCCTTGTACCGGTCAAGCATAGTAGGCAAACTCTGGCTGGATTCGGTCGACTGGACTCCTTTGCCGTTCGACTGATTACACTATTGGTAAGTTGGTCAGGCATAGACCTTCCAAACGGTCAATTGCCCTTTTGATCTGGTTGACCGATTGTATGATTGTTCGATCAATGTTTTCTGGACTAGTCTGGAAAGAGCATGGACAATCCAAACGGTTGACCGCTCTTGACTGTGGTCCGACCGGTCAATTAAGTTAACTTAAACTCTGTTCGACCGGTGCGAGTGTGGTTTGACCGGTGTGACTTAGAGAGAGGTAGTAAGTATGTGGTAGTTTTCGACCGATCGAGACCCCTTAGTAGTTCGACCGATGAGCATGAGATGTTGATGGTTTTGTGGCGTAGACCTTCAAACGGTCGACCGCCTATAACCTTGGTTCGACCATTTGCGGTTGTTCTGTTCGACCGTTGGTGTGTCGGTCGAGACACTTGCCTGATTGTGGAGAGGTTTGGTCGATCGTTGTTGCTCTATTTTGCACTTGTGAGGTGCTTTTGTGTTGGCATCCATGTAAGGCAGGTTGTTTGGCCAATGTCTTTCTGATCATGGTGCCTTGTGTGTACATGTGATATGGTGGTTGGGTGAAAGAGCCCTGGAGCCATGTGCACGTGAGTTAGGGGGTTGGGTGAAAGAGTCATGAAGTCCTGGTCTTTGGTCGTGGTTGTTGTGGTTCGGTGAAAGAGCCTTGGAGCCCAGTTTGGTGACGATGTTGTATTTTACTGTTGAGTGGTTGCAGTGGTTCGATGAAAGAGCCTTAGAGCCCAACCTTGTGATTATGCTTTGTTTGTGGTTAGATTTGCATGTTTTTATTGTTGTATCTTGTTCATTTATGTATTAGGGGTTTGGCATATGAGGTTTGATTCTGGAAACTCAGACATAGTTGCATGTTTACCTTTGAGGCCGAGAACGACGTTAGAGGGTGGTGACCGCAGAGGAGCATTTCCGGGACGTGATCCTATTTTTCCCTTTTTGGAGGTTGTAGTGATTACATGTATATTTCTTTATAGCCTTTTGATGAAATCACACTTTTGAAACATTCGGATATATATGTTATATATATGTTGGTGCACCTGGTGTTGTCTTTCGTAATGTCCTCAGTGTATGATTTGACTCTGTTGATCACTTCTTATAAAAATTTAAATTTTCCATTTTTTGAGGATATTTTGTTAGGTTGAAGGCTTGTGATTTGTTGTTGGAGAGTGAGGTGGAAGCTTGGGATTGGAGGAGGTTTAAGAAGCCAAAACCCATCTCTTTTTCATTTTCTTTTCACTCATCTCTCTCAAACCCGTCACTCCCTCTTAGCCTCTGAGTTTTTGTGGTGAAGTGTCCCAATGAAGAAGAAGAAGAAGGTTTGAAGTAGATTCAACGAGGTGGTACGATCGGCGATCGAGAGGAAGCTCATCGGAGAAAGCTCTTTGGTGCGGAAGCTTTTGTCGTGGTTCTTCAAAGGTTTCTTCAACCCATCAAGGTATGTCAAGCTTCTCTTTAAGACTCACTCAAGGTATGTGAGTAGTGGTTTTAGTCGACGGTAGTCGTTAATCTCTTCGGAGGTTGTTGTGCGGCAAAAGTTTTATTGAGATCGATCGACCGGTGCAGTCGTCGACCGTTGCTAGTGTTAGTGCAGAAGTTTTGCCTTGTACCGGTCAGACGATGCCTTGGGCGATCGACCGGTCAAGCATAGTAGGCAAGCTCTGAGTGGATTCGATCGACCGGACCTCTTTGTCATTCGACTGATTACACTGTTGGTAAGTCAGTTCATGCATAGACCTTCCAAACGATCGACCGCCTTTTTGATCTGTTCGATCGATTGTACCTGTACCTAAGTCGGTTCAGACCTAGACATTCTAAACGGTCGACCACCTATATGATTGTTCGACCGATGTTTTGGACTGGTCTGGACAAAGCGTGGACCATCAATATGGTCGACCTCTCTTGACTTTGATCCGACCGGTCAGTTAAGTTAAGTTAAAGTTTGTTCGACTGGTGTGAGTGTGGTTTGGCTGGTGTGACTTAGAGAGAGGTAGGAAGTGTTTGGTTATTTTCGGTCGACTGGGACCCCATAGTCGTTCGATCGATGAGCATGAGATGTTGTTGGTGTTGTGGTGTAGACCTTCTAACGGTCGACTACCTATGACCATGATTCAACCATTTGCGGTTGTTCTGTTCGACCGTTGTTGAGTCGGTCGAGACACTTGCCTGATTTTGGAGAGGTTTGGTCGACTATCTGTTTGGACTCGATCGATCGTTGTTGCTCTATTTTGCACCATTGAGGTGCTTTTGTATTGCCATCCTTGTGAGGCAGGTTATTTAGTCGATGTCTTTCTGGCAATGGTGCCTGGTGTGCACATGCAATACGGTGGTTGGGTGAAAGTGTCCTGGAGACCCGTATTTGTTTGTTTAGTGCACTGGTTGGGTGAAAGAGCCCTGAAACCATGTGCACGTGAGTTAGGGTTGGGTGAAAAAGCCCTGGAGACCTGACATAGACCGCGTGAGTTAGGGGGTTGGGTGAAAGAGCATTGGAGCCCTAACTTAGACCGTGTTAGTTAGAGGGTCGGGTGAAAGAGCCCTAGAGCCGTGGTCTTTGGTTGTGGTTGTTTTTGTTGGGTGAAAGAGCCCTGGAGCCCAGCTTGGCGTCGATGTTGTATTTTAATGTTGAGTGGTTGTTGTGGTTGGGTGAAAGAGCATTGGAGCCCAGCCTTGTGATTGTGCTTTCCAGTGGTTAGAATTGCATGTTTGATTGTTCTATCTTGTTCATATATGTATTAGGGTTTAGCATACAGGTTTTCCTTCTGGAAACACAAGCATAGTTGCATGTTTACCTTTGAGGCTGAGAACGACGTTAGAGGGTGGTGACCGCGGAGGAGCATTTCTGGGACGTGATCCTACTTTTCCCTTTTTCGAGGTTGTAGTGATTACATGTACATTTCTTTATAGCCTTTTGATGAAATCATACTTTTGAAACATTCGGATATATATGTTATATATATGTTGGTGCACCTGGTGTTGTCTTTCGTAATGTCCTCAGTGTATGATTTGACTTTGTGGATCACTTCTTATAAAAATTTAAATTTTCCACTATTTGAGGATGTAATAGAACCCATGGAGTTGATGTGTGATGCATCTGGCTTTGCTATGGGAGCAATGCTTGGCAAAGATTGGACAAATCGCCTCAAGTTATCTACTCTGCCAGTAGAACACTCAATGACACCCAATTGAACTATACTGTGACCAAGAAAGAATTCTAAGCGATCATATTCACTTTGGAGAAATTCTGGTCGTACTTGGTTGGCTCCCATGTGGTTATCAACTCTGATCAACTCAAGCACCTCATGGCAAAAAAGATGACAAATCTTGACTCTTGAGATGATCTTGTTGTTACAAGAATTTGATCTCGAGATTGAGGACAAAAAATGTGTGAAAATGTTATAACGGACCACTTGTCTCGCCTTGAGACGACCAACCCACAAGACCAAATTATAAATGATAAATTTCTTGACAAGCAATTATTCACGATAGAGGATAACCCCTGGTTTACTAACATTGTGAACTATCTCGTGACTGAGCAACTTCCTGTGGATTGGTCAAAATATGATCGAGCTAAATTTAGATCTATGTCAGATTCCTTATGTGGAACGACCCCTATCTATTTAAATACTACTCTGACAAAAATTTTAGGCGATGTGTCCCAAGTAATGAGTTCCAAAGTGTGGTATAATTTTGCCATTCAGAGGCATGTGGAGGACACTTTGGAGAGAAGAAAACTGTTGTCAAGGTTCTCCAATCTTGATTTTATTGGCTTTTGATTTTCAAAGATGCTTACAAATTTTGTAAACAATGTGATAGGTGACAGCGCCTTGGCAAAATAAGTCGGCAAGATATGATGCCTTCGCAAAATATCATCGTCGTCAATATCTTCGATGTAAAAAAACAACACACAACCACAATTAACGTATCCGACCATCATCCCCACCTCTTAAGGGCTAGTTTAGCCACATATTAACACATGAATTAGTAAAGAAGGAAGTGAGTGAAGATACTTACCAAACAAATATTGCAATAATACAAAAGAGAAATCCAAAGCTTGAACATTCAATCTACTCCTAACCTATTAACCTACTCTAATGGTGAAAAAAGGAAAAATGGAAAAGAAGGGAAAGGGAAGAGAGAGAGCCGTGAAATGGAGGTTACCCTCTTCTTATAAATGATTAAGGTACTAGATATTCTTGAGGAATTCAATCCAACAGTCAAGATGATTTCCCACGGTTTTCATCACTGTTTTGTGAATCTGCCTAGATGTGGTACATGTATTTGAAATCTGGATGTAGATTTAGATTCCTCTCGTCGAGATGGTCAACTTGAGTACCATTTCTACGTAATTTAAACTTCTGTAGACTTGTGGAGAGATTTTTTAAGTCCATGCATTATTTCCAACGGGATTAAAGTCCAACTGGCTTTCTATTTGGTACATAATCCTTTATTCTAGCCCAATTATCTTTATTCCTGAAATACATATAAACATACTCGAGTAGCACTAGTAGATGACATAATTGAACAAATATATCATCGATATTACACACGATATACTACTAATCAATAGGCTCATATGTAAACTGACTCCTTTCAGAACCTTTGTTGGGAATTTAAGTTCAAAACCGCAAGAACATGACCGCTGATTAGTAGCATATCATACCTCGCTTTGATGCTATATATCCTTTATTTTACCCCAATTTTGTGATACTCGAGTGTTTGTTTGTGGTGTTTCAAGTGTTAGGTAATAAAGAAGAGAAATGAAGAGAAAAAGATCGAAATGCAAGAAGAAATGACTCAAATGAAGCGAAGTGGACCTATTTGTCATGCATAAGGACCCATTTGCAAATCAGGATGGACCAAGATGAAATCCAGAGGGACCTCAACGGACGAAAAACATTTCGGGTGCAAAAATCCTTCAAAACGATGATCTTGAGGAGTATTTGGGAAATTAATGACAAAAATGTGGGGATCTTAAGGGGCCCTCTACTGATCGTAATTAAACAAGATGCGGAATTAAAAACTAATTACAAACTAACAACTAATCATGCTAGGGTTATTCTAAGAGATAGAGAACTTGCAAACCAACGTTGAAGTCGACGCCCGATTTAACGAGGTTCGGCACCCTCCCCGGGTCCTAGTCCTCACTCACAAGCCCCGCTCGTCCCTCGAGCCTCGCTTGTGGTTTCCACTATCCGATCTCCGTTACCGGGACGAGATCAATGCCTTTACAAACCCGAGCCTCGCGAACAACCTCGCCTCGCCCGTGTCTCCTCTCACAACCCGAGAGGGAGCTTCCTTGAAGCTATTACAACTCTTGTGATTTGGATGAAAGAATGGAATCACAACTCTTGCTAATGACACTCTAATTTTGAGCACACTTGGATTATGATATGGATCTAGGAATACAAGTGGTGAAGTTTTGGCTTGAGTGTATAGGATTTGAGCTTTGAAGGTTTGGGAAAGATAGCACAATGATACTTGATGTTTGGAGAGTGTAGTGCTTGTGTTGTGCTTCTAATGAGGTCCTTATATAGGCTTCAAAGCTCTTAGAGTCGTTGGGGAGTGGGTGAGAAAGTTGACCCATGAAATGTGATGATGTGACAAAAGTTCGGGCAGAATTTGCACGCTCCTCGGTAGACCGTTAACCCAACGGATTACCGACGATGGTCATTTCGGTTTACCGAATCTTATTCGGTTAACCGCTCACTCAACTCCAGTAGCTCTCTAACTAGCAACCCTAATATAATTCGGTTTACCGAAACCTATTCGGTGAACCGTTCCAAACTGGACAGTAAGATTGGTAGGGTTCTGTTTATGCTAAGTTCGGTTGACCGTGTATACTTCGGTATACCGAAGTAGCGCGGGAATTGCGCTGACAAAGCGTGGGAGATTGGTTTACCAATAACGGTCAAGTTAAATAGCCGTTGGTCTCCTAAAGCAATATGATTCGGTTGACCGAATGAAGTTCGGTGTACCGAATATGGATAAGTCAATTTGGCTTTAGGTCAAGATATAAATACGACCGTTGGAGCAAAGTCCAAAACCGGTCCAGGCTAATTCGGTCTACCGAAGGCGGTTCGGTATACCGAGGAGGTTATTTCAGGGAACACCTAAAGGATTCTACACAGTTGACCGCAAGGTGTTCTGTGGACCGAACTCTACAAGATTCAGTTTACCGAGAAGGGGTCGGTTAACCGTGGGGATACGAGACAGAATCCTAATGTGCTCAAGTTTACATTAATCCTTAGGACTCAAATTATACTACATTACATATTGGTCCAAAGCTTGATTACATGTCTTGAGTCTTTATCTTCTTGTCCCCAAGCTCCTTAGCTTGATTCTTCATCAACCTATTAAGAATATCGCAAGTACACGAATATATATGCAATGCATGTATTCATGTTTGCTTACTTTGATTGTCTAGGTTGATTGATTAAATATAGATTAAGATTAGATTACTTAATCATCAAAACTAAATAAAGATTAAGGCTAAAAAGCCAACAAAAAAGGCTCGAACCAGCTGACCTGGAGTGCACCCCACATGCAAAATAAGACTTTTAAGTTACTGAAGAAAATTAGGGCCGATCAGAGCCATTGATCTGCCAGTGGCGGAATTTGATCTGCCAGTGGCGGAATTTAATCTGCCATGGGTGGATCCAATGGGTATAATTGGTCCCCAATATCTCCCTGGCTTGGTCTTGTATGGGTACCAGACTATAGAGAATGTTATTACAACCGTCAGATTTTTTCCAGATCCATCCAAACCCTTATTTCTTCTATAAATAGACTTGTAATGCCTCCTTTCTTTTTCCTCCCTCTGCTCCTTATGTTAGTTTCCTTTCTTATTTAGTAGAGTAGGTTTTATTTCTTGTTTATTAGTGTAGGTTTTAGTTTCTTAATTAGTAGTGAGGAGGAGGAGAGCAGCAACCTTGTAATCTTTCATTTCAATCTAGTTTAATTCTTATTCTTCCCTTTGATGTCTTCTATTTGATGCAATTTCCTTTTTGTTTGATGTTTGCCTAATCTAGGTTTCTACATTTCCATTATGGTTTTGGGAGGTTTTTATGTTTTCTTGAGTTTAGAGATGAGTAGGGAGTAGTCCATCCCATTGAGGGTGGAGAAGAAGGTGAGGTTATTTATTAGTGTGTGTGTGTTAATCTAAACCTTTGAACCACACATGAGTTCCATAACCATCTAATTGGATTTTCACTCTTATCTTTGATGTGTTAATGCTCTTGAGTGATGCTTAGCACATGCTTAGATTAGTGAGTCTATTTTATGGGGAATGATGAGGTAAGGATAGGGATGGAGTGGATAAGGAGGAAACATGACATGTGCTCATGTTGGCCTCATCCTAATTAATGTCTTGTATATTTTAATGATTGTGTTAAATCTTATTTCGTGTGGAGACATAGTGTTGTTTGGTCATTATGCATGTGCTCATATTAGCCTTATTTCAATTATTGTCTTACATGTTTTAAAGATATTATTTTATCTTATTTCATGTGGAGACAAAGTTGGATTTGGTTTTTATGGATTTCATGTATTACATGTTGTGATGAGCACCAATGGACACACACGTACACATATTCTCATTTTCACATTCTTTCTCTACCCCTAAGGGGTTTATTTTTATCGTTTCTTTTCTAATTTCATACACATTATAGTGTAATTCGATCTTATATCTCTCTTTTCATTTCTCACTCGAGTATTGTGAACTCCGACTCGCACACGCTCCTCGTGAACACGACCCGTACTTACCGCGTCTTCACCGATGTCGTGCACTTGCGGTAGTATAACTGAACCAATCAGTCGCGTCGATGTTGTGGCAAGTACGGGTCGTGTCCATGCCACGAGGTGCAAGTGTTGGTCGTACTCGACCATACTTGAGTGGGGAAAGAAAATGAAAAGTAAGTGAGTGTATCTACACTAAATTGTGCTAATTACAATCTTGAAAAATAAATGCGACAAATCCCATAGGAGGTGGAGAATACATGCAACAATGTAGATGTGTGTGTACAATTGCACTCTCATCACATGAATTATTATGGAAATCTATCATGACCATAATCCTAAGTGTGTTTGCACATGGATTAAGATTTATCATCATCATTAAAACATACAAAATACTAGTCAAGATAAGGCCAAAGATGATCGCATGCTCACATGTCAATCTTATCTCTTTATCCACTTTGATCTTATCCTCATCTCATCATTCCCTGTTAAGTGAGTCCAATAACCAAAACATGTGCTAAGCATCTATTAGGACGATTAACACATCAAAGGCAAGAGTGAGAACACTCATCAAAATGGCTTGAAAATCATTTGAAGCTCAAAGATTAAGATTAAACACGCACACACTAATCTAACTACATCCACACTTCACATCATCCTCCACCCCCAATAGGGATGGACTACTCACTAATCATATAAACAAAAAAACCAACAAAGTAAAAACAACCCATCAATATGGAAAGAAATGTAATTCTAATTAAAACAAGGAAATATAAAGGACATCAAATTAAAGACAAGAATGTAAAGAACAAGATACCAAAACTTGATTAATGGATAAAATGTGACAAGTTTCCTTTCCACCCCCCTTAACTACATTACTAAAACACTAAATAAAACCTACTCTAATGGGGGGAGAGAAGAGAAAGAAGGCAAGAAGAAGAGAAATTGAAGGATTACAAGTGTATTTATAGAAGATTAGATGGTCTGGATTAATCTGGGCACAATCAGACGACTGCAACTCCGATTTGGATGCTTCAACATGCTTCTACCGGAATACCCACCCCGATGGACAAATTCTGACGCCAATCTCCGAATAGAATCCGCCACTCGCGGATCATTTGGGTGGGATCAACCCCAAATGTCACCAGCAACTTTAGTTAACCAATTTAGAACGTAAGGTGCACCTGGAGTGGTTGGTTCGAGCTAGTTTAGTCTTAATTGTGGAATTACTCCTCAGGTTTCATGAGATTATGGACTTTTGAGACCATCATATTTTCTTTACGATCATGTCCCTCTAAAATTTCACCTAGGGCCTTCTAGTCTTCCAATCTGGTCCTTAAGCATTACAAACAGGTCCAGAAGGCTTCCAACTTGTTCATTTTTTCTAGGATTCAGGTCCTTTTTGCTTTCTTTATCTTCGTTATTACCTAAGTCGTAAAATGTAATAAACAAATACCTGAGTAGCACAAATATGAGGTAAAATAAAGGATATATTACTTGAATGCATTGTATGATATGCTACTAATCAAATACCCCCACACAAATTTCCTTATCCTAACAGACACGCAATTATTCGACTCACTAGGTTTAGGGTGGATTTCTTTATTTATTTGAGTACTGAAACCCTATGATTACCCCCCCCCCCCCCCCCGGGGGGGGGGGAATCGGGGTGTCTCCTTGCGACTAAATAAGACCTCAAGTCGGTGTACTTGATATCCTAATGCATCAAGTTCAAGTCAATATTGGGAGCTTCCTTTTTACTTCGCCTCTCAACGGTTTTGTAAATGCTAAACACACACAAAATGCACAAAACATTATCTTTCACAAACACATGAAGATTTTGAAATAAATGGAAAATTTAAAGCACTAGGCAAGCAAAAGAAGACAAGTCACCCAATGATCATAGTATAACAGATATATCTATGTAAATTGCAGCACACTATCATGACCCAAACAATGCAAACAAAAGAAAATAAAGGAAAAGACTCGACTATATGCACACAATAAAACTCCCTCACACTTCATGCATTGTCCACAATGTATGGTAAATATGACCTACATGACATGCATAAGTAGAAAAGATATTGCTAAGGTTTAACCACATAAAGAAAATTCCATACACTTTGCACCTGTGAATATAAGGGAGAGAAACAAACAACCATGTTAGAATGGTTGGGTCCCGAAATGGAAATCCATCACCGCCTAAGTTCACAAGGTTGGGTGGGAAACAAGATAATATTCATGTGGTTATCTCATTATTATTTTTTCATTTTGTCTTTGTACTTCTATTTTGATATTTAAACATATTTACAAGAAGAATATGCTCCCATTACATAAGTTGAATGCACCTGGATTGGGAACATAAGACCACGTGTGGCTAAGATACTCATGTTGGACGCCACGAGGGTCTCACTAATAGATATGTAGAAAAGTTCGTGAACCCAACATGGAAACATGTCGGTCAAAAAGTCAAACTGAAAGAGATGGAACCTTCCCACCGATTGGTTGGAGAGCGTGAATGGGAAATGCTCTTTTCCCATTGCTGTTTTATAAGCATGGTCATCTATCCATACTCTCCAACCAATTGGTTGATGTGTCAGAATGAGTCTAGTAACATCATAGGAAGAAACTGACACACCAACCATACATGAAGTGGGTCTATCACCCAAAATATCCTTCAAGGACCTACCAACACTCTCCATATTTTCATGAAAGACCTCCTCGTGATGCGTCTTATGAGTCTCATGAAGACCAAAAGGGAGTATGAGCGAGGAAGAGTCACCCGGTCCTGAAAATGTGGAAGTGTTGGGGAGATGCTCCTCCTCAATATGAGGTTGGTCCTTATTGGAATTGACATTACGCTCAACAAGCTTAAAGGCCATATCACAAGAATTAAAGTCACCTTCCTGTTCCACAGCAAGCTCAAACTCGTTAATATAATTATTGTCAACATGTTTTTAACACCTACCATGTGTTCGTGAATTGGTATCTCAAGCTCCTTAGATTGATTAGGAGTTTGACTTTGAACGATTGTGCTTTGAATATTTCCATGTGGTGGGGGTTTGATAAAAGAAGGGGAGTCCTCACAGTGACAGGAAAAGTCACTCTATTCACATTCACTTAATAGAAACAAAAGTGAATCATTTGACAAGTCCAAGGATTCAAGAATGAAGTAGAGAACCAACTCAACAAGAAAATCAAGTCTACACGAACCGATCGTGGATGTGAGTACTTAAGTACCGAATTTGATTCGTTCCTAAAGGAGTGTGGTATTTTACCACAACTCACTCCGCCCTGAACACCTCAATGGAATGGGTTATCTGAAAGGAGAAATAGAACATTGTTCAACATGGTTCGATCAATGATGAGTCAAGCTAATTGCCGCTTTACTTTTGGAGTTATGCACTAGAAGCTGCGACTTACTAAATAATGTTCCATCTAATCCATGGAGAAAATGCCTTATGATCTATGAAGTGGTAAAACACCTAAGCTCAATTTTCTCAAGATTTGGGGTTGGGAGCCTACGTCAAAAGATTGGTGTCGATCAAACTTCAACCAAAAGCGGATAAGCACTACTTTATAGGTTATACTCGTGAGACAAGAGGATACTACTTTTGGCATAAAAGCTCCAATTGAGTGATTATTGAGAGGGATGTCGTATTCTTAGAAAAAAAGCTTCTCGAAAGAATAAAAAGTAGTGGGAGTAGAATTGTGCTTGAGGAAACTCAAGATATTCTAGAAGATCATAATATGAATGATAATATTCAAGATCATGAAGGCCCAACCGAGGTTCCCGTGGTTAGTTGAAGCGCGAGTGAGACCCTCGCAAGCAATTGTGAGTGAAACTTAATCATCCCCGCCTAGTGTACGTTCGAGAATCAAACATGAACAAATTCTGCAAGAAATTGTGGAAGAAGTTCAAGAAGTACACGTAGAACTGAAAGAACTTAGAAGGTCTACGGGGGAAAGCAAGAAACCTGATATGTATTTGGGACGTCATGAAATCATGGTACTTGATACCGATGATCCCTCAACCTTTCAAGAAGCAATGGAAAGAGAAGACTCCAAACTATGGTTTAAAGCCATGGAACCCGAAATAGAATCCACGTATGACAATCAAGTATGGAACTTGGTTGACCTTCCTCAAGGAAAGAAAGTCGTTCAAAACAAATGGGTCTTTGAGAGGAAGATGGACATGGATCGGAACTTGACAACCTACAAAGCAAGACTTGTAGCAAAAGGTTTCACTCAAGTTCAAGGAATTGATTATGATGAAACTTTTTCACTGGTTGCCATGTTCAAGTCTATTCAGATTATGCTCTCTATTGCCGCATTTCATGATTATGAAATATGGCAAATGGATGTCAAAACATCATTCCTTGATGGGAACTTGGAGGAGGATGTGTACATGGTACAAGCTCAAGGTTTTGAAGATCCAAATAATAGCGAGAAAGTATACAAGCTTCAACGATCCATTTATGGATTGAAGCAGGCATCAAGGAGTTGGAACAAACGCTTTGACGAGGAAGTCAAAATGATTCACTTTATCCAAAGTAAGGAACAACCTTGTATATACAAGAAGGTTAGTGGGAGCCACATAGTGGTTTTGATCTTATATGTCAATGACATACTCCTCATGGGAAATCATATACCTTTGCTAGAGCAAACGAGAAGTTCATAGAAATTTGCATTTTCAATGAAAAATATGGGTGAGTCTCAATACATCTTGAGAATCAAGATATATAGAGATAGATCCCGTATACTCATAGACTTAAGTCAACGTACTTACATTGACAAGGTCTTGGAAAGGTTCAACATGAACAACTCCAAAAAGGGCAGTGTGCCAATGAGTATGGGTGTGCAACTCAAGAAGTCTCAACGTGATGAATCCCGTAAAGACTTGGAGTACATGAAAGATATTTCTTATGCTTCAACAATATGATCAATCATATACACAATGACTTGCACAAGTCGTCACCAATCCAACACAGGTCCTGATCATTGGATTGCGGTCAAGAATATTCTAAGGTACATTAACCGGACCAAAGATAAGTTTCTTGTTTATAGAGGACAAAAGGAGCTAATAGTTGAGGGCTATTCGGATGCGAGTTTCATGAGTGATCCCGACGATAGGAGGTCACAATTAGGATATGTCTTCCTTCTGAATGGTGGAGCCGTGAGTTGGCGTAGTTGGAAGCAAACAACTACCGCCGACTCAACCAATGCTTCTGAAGTAATGGTTGTCGCTGAAGCGAGCAACGAATGAGTGTGGATTCATAAGTTCCTTGAAGAGCTTGGAGTAGTTCCCTCGAGCAAAGGACCCATAGAGCTATTTTACAACAATAATGTATCTATCTTGCAAATCAAGGATCCCAAATCCCATCACAAGGTAAAATATATAGATCATAGGTATTTTGTCACACGCAACTTCATTGACGAAGGCAAAATAGATTTATTATGGGTGGACACAAACAACAACATAGTTGATTCATTTACCAAACTCTTATCCCAAGCCAAAGGCAAAATGCATTTCGAGTCCATGGGTTTGAGGAACCATGTGGAGTGGCTTGATGAGTGATTAGAGAGGGTTACCATAGTTATTATTGTTTTATACATTGAGAATGTATGTGAAAGAAACTTTGATAACAAGTGGGAGATTGAAATGAATGTGTTCTAAAAGTTTACTTTTATATGTCAATTATTATGAATTGGATGTGCAAACATTTTGCTCCTTGATTAATGCATTCGTCTTGTGGAAGTGTTGAGGAAGAGACTCTTGGTCCTTAACTGTAGAGCTTTAAAAGATAATGATTTACATAAATCAAAAGTTATTCACAATCATGGTAATTAACATGGAACATTAATTACCGATTACTGTAGCTCTACAAATATTTGACGACACGAGTATATAAAAGAGGAAAATTGTTGTTTTATATATTGAATAGACCTAGCAAGTGAAAAATTATAGATTTGTGTTATGTGTCATTAATATTTTTACTGTGTCTTGAATCTCAAGATATGAGACTTATGTCTTTTCACATAAGGAGTTTTCAATTTGATTATTGTCAGAAGCTATCAATGAGCATAATGATAAAGACAATAGTTGGTTGAGCTCGACTTGTGCTGAAAAAGATAGCTACTCAAAAGATTATCATTGCCCCTCTTAATTTGAGTGATGATATTAGTGGGCCCCTTGATAAGCAAAATTATAATGTGCACAATGTGACTTGAGTAAAGTTACATATTTGTAATTAGCTTAAGAGATCAAAAAATGAATATATAATACAAATGTGAGACATTTCTACTTGGTATATATTCTTAATATCATGAGACAAGGGATAGACACAAGTGATGTCTTCACATCCTACTAAATGGATCGTGTTTAGTTCGAGTGAACAAGACATTTGTGCTAGTTCGAGTGAACAAGACATTTATAGTTTGTGATATTAAATATTTAATATCACTGCCAATATAGCTTAGATACTCCTATAGGTCACACTACAAAACTGGTAAACAAGAAGCTTAATTTTGTATTCATATGGTGTATCGGGTTTCATGTGAAATGGGATACACGTGGTGAGTCGATAAAATCAATGTCATGAAAATTGACATAATTAGAATCCTGAATAAATTCATATGAGATCTATGTATTATGTGGTGTAATAGTTTGACATTGCATAAAATAATATGTTACATAATATATGAATTTGTTAAAACCCCAAGGATCAAATTTTGTTGGATGTAAATCCAAAATTTGACAAATGCAAAAATTGGGTCAAAACAATAGACCGTTTTCAAATCGGTCGACTGGGTTCTTCAGAACGGTCGACCAGAAAAAAGACCGAGCATAATACGCTGTCGATCGAAAATCTCCAGGAACCAGTGGTGATATAACGGTCGACCGGTATAAGGATACGGTTGACCAAAATTTTCTTGGAGAATTTTTGGTAAGTAAACAGTCGACCAGAGTGAGACGTGGTTCTACCGAAATTTTCCAGTGACTTTTTGTTGTGAATATTCGGTCGACCATCTAGTTCCCAGTCTTACCGAACTTGTCAAAGCAATAACCATTCGGTCGACTGAGTGGTGATTCCGGTAGATTGTTTCGCACGATTTTTGCCAGAATTATTAAGATAATAATGTTGATCATGGGTTGGATTTGTTCCAATTATTGTCAAACGTTTTAAGGATGTTTATGTGTCAATTTGTGATTGGGTTTAAGGACTAAAAAGCAAGAGATCATGAGTTAGTGAGTAGCCCATGATGTAGGTGTTGGGAGAGCCTATAAATAGGTCTCCTCTCCCTAGTTGTTTGTGTGTGCGAAAATTCTCTCTCTCCCTAACCCCCCCATTAATCCATCTGAAATTTCTTTTAATTATTCAAGGGTTTGGAGATTAAATTCTCAGGAGCTTTAGAGAGGTTATTAGCTAGATTCTAAATGTTTTAATACATGTCATATAAATGTTAGAATTAAGATTTAGACTTATGTCTAATACGTAAAATTTTCATTTTAATTAAATGATTATTTTACAAGGAATCCACAAAACGATAGGGACAAATAAGTTTATTTAAAGTTTTTCTTTTGGGAATTAACTAAAGTGCGGTTCAAATGATTTGTATTTTGAACTATGGATGCATAAATCATTTTTAATGGATTTCAAATGATTTTAGAATTGTTTGATTAAGAGATGAAGGATAAACTAAATCGTGTAATATATAGTGTATGTACATGTATTGCACTAGTTCTCTTTTGAAGGGACAAGTGAGTTTATATGTTCCATCGAAGCCATGTCTGAACGAATGATGTGTATCTTGTTATTATTATTATTCAATCACAGGGGCTTAAGTATATGTCTAAGCCAATTATTTATGTATATGCATGCATATGAGAGGATTTTTACATAGGACTTGCACTAAACAATTTTTGAAATTGTGAGATGCATGTTTAAGTTGTGCGAAAATTCTCTCTCCCTAACCACCCCATTAGTCCATCCGAACATTCTCTTAATTATTCAACTTTTGGAAATTAAATTCTCGGGAGCTTTAGAGGGGTTATTAGCTAAATTCTAAGCTTAATTAGAGATTGATTGACTAGCTCCTTTCTTTCTAATCTTGTTTAGAGTTTGGTGAACACTTGAAGGTGAATCAACTGGTGATTCGACGTGCGACGCAACTCCGGATCTCCATAAAGGTTTTGGACAACCTTTGGGTATGATCTTCTTACATTTGTTTTAATAAATATATATACATTATATGATATTAGAATAAATGTAACACAATGTGCAGGAAATTGTTGAAAATATGGGAATCAATCTTGTATGCATGTATAATTTTTTTTAAATATATTCATACACAATGGCCTGAAATCCTACAGATTTACCAACTCTCATGTGTTTGCTTTTTGGCCCTTTAATCTTAATTTTGATGATTCACAAACTAATATTTTGCACAACTTCAATTAGAATATCACACACATCATATTGTCAAATTGCATAGATATTGTGTATTCCTAACAATGTAGGTGATCAAACCAAGAGACTAATCAAATTCAAGATCAAGGCTCAAAACTTGTAATCAAAGCTCAAGGACTTCATATGTAATTTTCTATTTATTTGAGGTATAGGATCAAATGTACACTTGATGCACAAAAGGATAAACTTGTCTCTGTCGGTCGACCGTTTGCCTCTCGGTCTACCGAACTTGTTCCAAACGGATGACCAAGATACCCTCGGTGAACCGTGTTCTTAGAGTCAGTAACAACTTGATCTTCCTGGAATCCTTGTTTCGGTGTACCGAATCCTACCCGGTCAACCGTCTCCTTAGAGTCAGTTACCACTTGATCTTCCTGGAATCCTTGTGTCGGTTTACCAATCTCTACCCGGTCAACCATTACCATTCGGTTTACCGGAGACTTGTTGTCAATCAAAACATAACGGCTATTTTCCACGTAATATTTCCACCGTTATTGATAAACCAATTTCCTAGGCAATGTCAGCAAAAACCCCGCACATGTATCGGTCAACCGACCTTGCCATGGTATACCGAACAAGCTCACCAAGTCACAACAATTCTTTACTGTCCAATTGGAATGGTGAACCGAAGTGTTCTTGGTCAACTGAATTTAATTACTTGATATTAGGAAAAAGCTACTGGAAGTTGGTGAACGATTATCCAACCTATAGTCGGTCAACCGAGTGCTTCAATCTGACAATTAACCGACATTCTGTCGAACAACCGTCGGTCTCCCGGTCGACCGAATTTGCCCCGAATTTTGTCCGAGCTTAAGTCACATCTTGTTTCTTATTGGACCAAACCTTACCAACTTGCCATAACCTCTCTACTTGTTTTGAAGGCTATATAAGTTTCACTTAGGAGACACGTTCACTCCTCTTCTTGCCAAAAATCAATTCTACTCTTATGCTCTCAATCTTCAAGCCTTCAAAGCTCCACCAACTCTCAAACTTCCATTAAATTAACTCCAAGCTTAATTTCAATCCTTGAGTGCATTCAAGTTAGAGTTCAACAACCTCATTCAATTTCCATTGTATTGTTAAGCTTCGAGGAAGCACCCTCTCGGGTTGTGAGAGGAGATCCGAGCAAGGTGAGGGTGTTCACACGGCTCCAATTGTAAGAGGGTTTATGTTCGACCCAGAACAAAGATAATAGTGAATTCTCAAGTAGGGATCGAATGATCGATCAGAACTTGAGGAGAGGACTAGATCATGGTGGTGTGATCAAACCTCTATAAATCTCTGGAGTCATCTTGTGGTTTTCATTCTTTCTCTTACTATTTTAATTGTGCAATTGTTTAAGAAAATTAGGACATAATCTATTCACCCCCCTCTAGATTAGTGATCGATAAACTTAAATTTGGTATCAGAGCATAGTTTTACTCATCTAATCCATTTAGCCATGGAGATTAACACTAATCAACTTAGAGAAGGATTATCTACCACTAGACCCCCTTTGCTTACTGGAAATAATTATGCACATTGGAAGAATAGAATGAGAATCTGCATCTAATCAATTTCCTTAAAAATGTGGATATTTCTTGGTAGTAAATATGTTACACCCACTAGTGAACAATTAGCAACATTAACCAATCCAATAATTGTTAATGCCGAGATGAATGCTAAACTCATGAACATATTTTCTTATGGAGTGGATACTCAAGCATATGGCAGGATAGCGGATGTGATACCGTTTATAAAATATGGAAATTACTTGAATCTCATCATGAATGATCATCTAGATTGAAAGAAACTAGGATTGATATATTTGTGTGTAAATATGAATTATTCTCTATGCAACCCTGTGAAAGTATAAACAAGATGAACACTCGCTTCACCGAGATTAGTAACACGTTGAAAAATCTTAGTAAGAAGGTGAATGCAGGTGACAAGGTGCGGAAGATTCTTTGATCTCTCTCAACCGATTGGGAGGAAAGACAACCGCCATTGAGGAGGCTCAAGATCTCAACACATTGTCAATGGAGAATCTCATCGGAAGCCTTATGGCTTATTAGATTCAAATGAATGAGAGAAAAGAGATGGAGAGCTCAAAAAAGAAAGAAAAAATTATTGCTCTCAAGGCTAACTTTGAATCCAAAAAGTCGGACGATGGGGAGAGTGATGAAGAGCTTGCAATGATGGTCAAGAGATTCAAGAAGCGATGGGTGAAAGAAAATTTTCAAAGAAAGAGAAAGGATGATGGAGAGAACTCAAAAGGTCATATTTGTTATGGATGTGATAAAGTTGGACATATAAAGAAAGATTGTCCCTCAATCCAATCAAAGGAAAGAAAAGAGAAAAAGAGAAGAGAGAATGAGGAAAAAGAAAGGAGATTCAAAAGAAGAGAGAAGAAGTATAAGGAGAAGAAAAAGGCCCTCAAGGCAACTTGGGATGGATCATCTGATTCATCCTCGGGTTCTTCAAGTGAGTCGGAAAATGAAGAAGCTCATCTGTCTCTACACTCAAGAAGAAGTCGATGGAGAATTAGGCAGTGCATCTTCATCAAGCGAGCAAGACTAGCCCAATACTTGCAATGTCACCAAAGATGGAGAAAACAAGGTAGTCTCAACTCATGAATCATACTCATATGATGAATTACTTGATGCCTTTCATGAATTGATTGAAAAATGTGACATATTGAGGCATAAAAGTAAATTATATAGGAAAGCTAATCATGATCTAGCTTGTATAAATGAATCATTGTCAAATGAAGTTGATAAGTTTGTGTTCGAAAATAAAAGCTTAAAAGAACTCAATGCTGAATCTCATGCTAAAGAAATACATGATCTTAGAGAATGCAATAAGCAATTGAGAATTGATCTTGAGAAATTCACAAAAGGAAAGAAGATGCTAGACATGTTACTTGGTAGTCAAATTCAATCATTAGAAAAGCATGACTTAGGATACGTGAATGAAAATAAAAACTCTAAGAGTTATTTTGTGCATGCTTTAGATGGTGTAGTGAAAAAGAAATTTTCGTCAAATGTTTGGGTACCTAGGAGCAAACAAGTTTGGGTACCTAAAGCTAACCCCAAAGGACCCAAACAAATATGGGTACCAAAATTATCTTCTTCTTCTTTGAATGTAGGTGAAAAAGCGGGGGAAGTGGATCGTAGATAGTGGATGTTCGAGGCACATGACGGGAGACCATTCCATGTTCAAAATATTGAAATCAAAGAAAGGTGGAACTGTCACATTTGGGGATAATTCTAAAGGTCATATTATTGGCATCGGCGATGTTGGTAATAATTCTAATACCCCAATACAAAATGTGCTTCTTGTGAATGGATTGAAACATAATTTGCTTAGTGTGAGTCAATTAACCGATAAAGGATTCTTAGTGCTCTTTGATCAACATATTGTACACATTATCTCTAAATCTAGTTTGGAAACCACTTTTAAAGGCTATAGATATGGAAATGTTTATGTTGTGTATGTTGATAAAATTGGCTCAAACATGCTTAGTTGCTTCAAATGACGAATCTTGGTTATGGCATAACAGGTTAGGCCACATTAGTATGAGTCAACTTCATAAACTTGCTAAATTTGACTTGGTAAGAGGATTGCCCAAAATGAATTTCAAGAAAAATAAGTTTTGCAATGCTTGTGAATTTGGAAAACAATTGAAAAGTTCTTTAAATTCAATTAACATGGTTTCTACTTCAAAACCTTTGGAACTCTTGCATATGGATCTATTTTGTCCATCTAGAACCTTTAGTCTAAGTGGCAACAGATATGCATTTGTCATCATTGATGATTTTACTCAATTTACTTGGGTTTTGTTTCTTGCAAACAAGAATGAAGCTTTTAAGGAATTTGAAAAATTTACAAAATGAATTCAAAGAGAAAAAAGGACTTTGATTTTGAAAATTTGTAGTGATCATGGTGGCGAATTTGAAAATGAAGGTTTTGAAGAATTTTGTAATTCTAATGGTATTGAACATACCTTTTCTTTCCGAAGAACTCCTCCACAAAATGGGGTAGTTGAAGAGAAGAATAGAACTCTTCAAGAAATGTCAAGAACAATGCTTTGTGAAAATGATTTACCAAAGTATTTTTGGTGTGAAGCAGTTAACATGCCTTGTTACATTCTTAACCTTGTTTTGATTCGACCAAATTTAAACAAAACTCCTTTTGAACGTTGGTTTGGAAAACCCCCAAAAATTTCCTATTACAAAGCTTTTGCTTCTAAATGTTTTGTTCTAAATACCAAGGATAATTTCGACAAATTTGATGCTAAATCCGATGAAGCCATATTTTTAGGATATTCAAGTAAGAGTAAAGCATATCGAGTTTATAACAAGAGAACTAGTTGTGTAGAAGAATCCATGCATGTTCACTTTCAAGAAGAACCATATAAGGATAATTCTAACCTTGATGATGAACTTATTGACCATATTCAAAATATAACAACTCAACAACAACCCAATGAGACATCTCAAGAAAAATAAGAGCTTCCAAAGGATTGGCAATATAAGAAGGATCATCCTAAGGATCTTGTAATTGGTGATGTATCAAAAGGAATTGTTACTAGGTCTAATGCTCTTGTTGTATGTGACTCTTATGCATTTATATCTCAACTTGAACCTAGAAAATAGAAGCATGTGATAATGAATTTTAGTTAATAGCTATGCATGAAGAGTTAAACCAATTCATTCGTAATGATGTTTGGGAGCTTGTTCCAAGACCTAAAGATCAAACGGTAATTGACACCAAGTGGGTTTTTCGAGACAAACTTGATGAATCTAGGCAAGTGGTTAGAAACAAAGCTCGATTGGTCGCTCAAGGTACAACCAAGAGGAAGGCATCGACTTTGATGAAACCTATGCTCCAGTAGCTCGATTAGAAGCAATTAGAATGTTGTTAGCCTATGCATCATACATGGATTTTAAACTCTTTCAAATGGATGTTAAAAGTGAATTTTTGAATGGTTTTATTATGGAAGAAGTTTATGTTAAATAACCAGCCGGTTTTGTGAATGAAACATACCTGGATCATGTATTCAAGCTTAAAAAGGCTCTTTATAGGCTTAAGCAAGCTCCTAACGCTTGGTATGAAAGGTTGAAGACTCTTTTGCTTGAAAACGGATTCACCATGGGGAAAGTTGACACCACATTATTTACTAAGAACGGAGATAAAGATTTATCAATCGTACAAATATATGTTGATCACATTATATTCGGTTATACTAATGATTGTCTATGCCAAGAATATTCTAAACCTACGCAAGGTGAATTTGAAATGAGCTTGATGGGTGAACTCAACTTCTTTCTTGGACTCCAAATCAAGCAACCTCAGAGGGAAACTTCATCAACCAAACCAAATACACAAAAGAACTACTCAAAAGATTTGGATATGAAGATAGAAAACCTCACAATACTCCCATAAGCACAAGTTTGAAATTGGATAAAGATGAAGAAGGCAAAGAAGTTGATATTAAAAAATATCGAGGTATGATTGGTTCACTTCTTTATTTAACCGCTAGTAGACCCGATATCATGTTTAGTGTTTGCATTACTTCTCATTTTCAATCTTGTCCTCAAGAATCTCATATGCATGCATTGAAAAGGATTTTTCGATATTTGAAAACTACTTGTGATTTTGGATTGTTTTCTCCAAAGACTCGATCTTTTGATCTCATTGCCTATAGTGACACCGATTATGCCAGATGCAAGTCCGATCGGAAAAGTACTAGTGGGACATGTCAATTCTTGGGTAAATCTTTGGTTTCTTGGTTTAGTAAGAAGCAAAATAGTGTTGCACTCTCAACAACCGAAGTCGAGTATGTGGCCGCCGGATGTTCTTGTGCACAATTTTTTGGATGAGGCAAACCCTTAAGGATTTGAGACTTGAGTTTCATACTATACCTATCCTTTGTGATAATACAAATGCTGTAAATCTATCTAAAAATCCCATTCTTCATTCAAAAACCAAACATATCGATGTTCGTCATAATTTCCTTAGAGATCAAGCTCTTAAAGGTGATATTGAATTGCAATTCATTTCAACCAATGATCAATTAGCAGATATATTTACTAAACCATTAAATATTGATAAATTTGATAAAATTAGACAAGAACTGACTGTGCATATTGATAAATTTGATAAAATTTATTGATAAATTAGACAAGAACTGACTGTGCATATTGACAAGAACTGACTGTAAATATTGATAAATTTGATAAAATTAGACAAGAACTAAACCATTCTAAACGGACGATCGTGCATAGGTCGGTCATTCGTTCTCAAGATCCAGTAAACATCTTCACATACTGTCATCCTTTTTGTGGTATACCGAAGCCCGTTCGGTCGATCGAGTTGTTCTTTTTTCTAGCCGTTGGAACTCGTCCAACGGTCTTCCGAGACACTTATGGATGATCGTTGGACATGAGTTTCTAAGATTCAAATCTTCCACCTTCTATATATTTGGATCCCTTCTTCCATTTCTATCATCCCCAAAGCACACTTTTGCATCCTCCCATTTTCTCACTTCACAAACCTTTCATCTCTTTCTCAAATCTTATTCATTTCGCATGGGTCCAAGGAAAAATTGTTCATCTAAGAAGACGGCGGAACCACAAAAAAACTGACAACTAGGAGAGGAAAGAAACCCGTTCCTCCAGCAAAGAAGACAAGACTCAACCCCGACATACCTTCTTCTTCTACAAATCCGGCGAACGAACCCGTCGACGAATATCTTTGGCCCTTCAACAACGACATCTTCTACAATCTTAAGGCGAAGGAGCATTACTACACTATTAGTGGTGCAAATCCAATTCCGGAGGGGAAGATCATTATCAAAGATTTCGAGTCGATTGGTCTCCTCCACCTATCTTGTTGTTGATCACCTTGGAGTTTTCTTTCATGACAAACTTTCGGTTCCTTTCTCCATGGAAAATTGTCGTCAATTCTATGCCAATCTCCGGGAGACTACTGCTCTTGATGGCACTCAAGCGGCGCTTACCACCCAAGTTGATTCCATCTCCTTCACTCTCACCGCATCTCTTCTCTCGGAGATCACTGGACTTCCTAGTGCCGGCGAGGATATCTACAACCTCTCATGGGAAGAAGTTTGTGGCTCTATGAGTAAATTTGTGGAGGTGACTCGACCGGATGTTCCTCAAGATGGAAAACTTACCATTCCTCATCTTCCGTTTCTTGGTCGTATTCTTTGTCGCTTCATTTCCACCAATATTTTTGTGCACAAAGGACACAATGACGAACTTGGCCATCAAATGATGAAGTGCCTATTTAATCTCTCTACTGGTACTCGCACTAATTGGCCCTTATTCATCATCAACCATATGTGCTACGTTTCTCGGAAGAAGCGCAACTTTCTCCCTTTTCCTATGTTAATCTCGATGGTCATAGATCACTTCAACATCCAATTTGACCGTCTTGGAACCAACCGGCTTGGGCCTATCGTCACGAGAAGCTCTTGGACCGGAATTGCGATGAGATCCATGACGTTCGGAGTTTAGTGAATCGTAACTATCAAGGTATTTAAGACCTCACCTCCGACTTCCAATCCCTTCAATTGGCGACGTCGAACTCGCTCAACGAGATCAACAATCAAATTCGTATGGTTGGAGACTCTCGTCAAGCATTTCTCGACTCCCAAAATGAAATTATGGAGCTTCTTCGAGACAAGAACAAGCCAAACAACTAGACTATCTTTGTTGCTTGTTTGCTTATTGTTCTTTGTCATGTTTGTTTCATTGGTCATTTGCGTTGGTGTGTTTGTTTTTGTATCGGCTCTATGCCTTATCTTCCTTTTTAAAGAAATACAATTTCATTTACATATTGTGTGTCTTTTTGTCACAAACTTTGATTATTACATTCTTCTTTATGGATGTCAAAAGAGGGAGAACAATGGATAAAACATGCCTAAATCAAATATGTGAAACTCATGCATTTAGTAAGGGGGAGTTATCATATCTTTTGCATATTGATAGGGGATCACTTACACAATTTGACATTAGTTTGTTATCGTCAAAAAATGGGAGATTGTTGGCTTTTTGGCCCTTTAATCTTAATTTTGATGATCAACAAACTAATATTATGCACAACTTCAATTAGAACATCACACACATCATATTGTCAAATTGCATAGATATTGTGTATTCCTAACAGTGTAGGTGATCAAACCAAGGGACTAATCAACTTCAAGATCAAGGCTTAAGACTAGTAATCAAAGCTCAAGGACTTCATATGTAATTTTCTATTTATTTGAGTTATAGGATCAAATGTACACTTGATGCACAAAAAGATAAACCCGTCTCTGTTGGTCGACCGTTTGGCTCTCGGTCTACCGAACTTGTTCCAAACGGATGACCGAGATACCCTCGGTGAACCGTGTTCTTAGAGTCAGTAACAACTTGATCTTCCTGGAATCCTTGTTTCGGTGTACCGAACCCTACCCGGTCAACCATCTCCTTAGAGTCAGTTACCACTTGATCTTCTTGGAATTCTTGTGTCCGTTTACCGACCTCTACCCGGTCAACCATTTTCTTATCCTTAGTAGCTTTGAAATTTCTTTGGATATCTCTATTCGGTGTACCAAAGAGGTATCGGTCATCCGAACTTCATTTGTGTCTTATGACCTAAACGACTTCATCCTATTGGCCCACGTGGCACAAACTAACTCCAACAGACTTATCTTTTGTCGTTTAGCAACAACCTTTGAAACGTCCATATCGGTTTACCAACTACCCATCGGTTTAGCGAAGACTTGTTGTCAATCAAAACGTAACGACTATTTTTCCACGTAGGTTATTGATAAACCAATTTCCCAGGCAATCTCAGCAGAAAACCCGCACATGTATCGGTCAACCGACCTTGCCACGATATACCTAACAAGATCACCAAGTCACAACAATTCTTTACTGCCCAATTGGAACGGTGAACCGAAGTGTTCTCAGTCAACCGAATTTATTTACTCGATATTAGGAAAAAGTTACTGGAAGTTGGTGAACAGTTATCCGACCTATAGTCGATCAACCGAGTGCTTCAATCTGACCAATTAACCTACATTCTGTCGGACGACTGTCGGTCTCCCGGTCGACCGAATTTGCCCCGAATTCTGCCCGAGCTTAAGTCACATCTTGTTTCTTATTGGTCCAAACCTCACCAACTTACCATAATGGCTCTATTTGTTTTGAAGGCTATATAAGCTTCACTTAAGAGACACATTCACTCCTCTTCTGGCCAAAAATCAATCCTACTCTTGTGCACTCAATCTTCAAAGCTCCACCAACTCTCAAACTTCCATTAAATTAACTCCAAGCTTAGTTCCAATCCTTGAGTGCATTCAAGTTAGAGTTCAACAACCTCATTCAATTTCCATTGTGTTGTAAATCTTCGAGGAAGTACCCTCTGTGGTTGTGAGAGGAGATCTGAGCAAGGCGAGGGTGTTCGCAAGGCTCCGATTGTAAGAGGGTTTATCTTCGATCCGGAACGAAGATAATAGTGAATTATCAAGTAGGGATCGATCAGAACTTGACGAGAGGACTAGATCACGGTGGTGTGATCGTACCTCTATAAATCTCCGAAGTCATCTTGTGGTTTGCAATCTTTCTCTTACTATTTTAATTGTGCAATTGTTTAAGAAAATTAGGACATAATCTATTCACCCCCTCTAAATTAGTGATCAATCAACTTACACCATGTCTCATTTGAGACAATAGAGTCCATTTTGATATTAACATCTTTCCAATGCTTTGCTTCGGATGAAGCCCTAGCATCCTTGAAAGTTGTTGGATCGCCTTCGATGTGGTATGTGATGTAATCACAACCCAAATCCTTGGCAATTATAGATCGTCTACTTCTCCTTGGTTTAATTCCATCTTGAGTTTGAGAAAAATAAGATTCAGTAATAGATTGATCCGCCCCCACGTTTGTCATCCTTTCCACATGCTCGTGGATGAAACCAAACGTAGATGGATCACTCAAAAAGGAAACTTGTTGAGGAACTCCAAATTTCATGTGCAATACATCCTCAAAAAATGTGGCATCGCAGAATTCAATAATTGTGTTATCATCTATGCCAGATATCTCGAACTTGATTACCAAGAATCTGTACACACAACTATTAGTCACGTATCCGATAAAAAATGCATCAACGGTCTTGGGGCCATGATTTTTCCTCTTATGTTCAGGGATTAACACTTTTGCAAGACAACCCAAACTCTAAGATATTTAGGAATTGGTTTTCGACCATCCCAAATTTCGAAAGGACTATCATCCTTATATTTTTGAGGAAATTTTATTCAGAATATGGCCAGTTGTATTTAAAGCTTCTCCCCACATATATTTAGGTAATCCTGAACTCTCCAAAAATGCATTAATCGTATCAGATAATGTTTTATTCTTTCATTCAGCAGTCCCTATTGGATTGTGCGGAATATGACATTGTTACCTCATGAACTATGTCAGACTCCTGAGAAACTTGTTCGAATAGGTTAGACGTATATTCAACACCTCTATCGAATCTCAACCTCTTAAGTTTCTTTTCAGTTTGTGTCTTTGGTCAGTTCTTAAAAATAAGGGACTTAGACAACGTTTGATCCTATCTAATCAAAAGATAAACATAGCAATATTTTGAACTATCATCAATGAAAGTGATAAAATATTTTTTGGTCCTTAGTTAAAGTGCCATTAAATTCACAAGTATCAGTGTGTACAAGTTCTAAAATACTTGTATCTCTAGTCACAGAATGAAAATGTTTCTTTGGTTGTTTAGCTTGTACACACAGTTAACATTTTTATTCTCAATGGCATACCTAGGAATCATATCTAAATTCATCATTCTTTCAAACATTGATAATTCACATGTCCTAGACGTCTATGTCAAACATTACAAGATTCAATGGAATAAACAACAAAAGATTCAATGGAATAAAGAAGACACATCTTTATCAGAAATAGCATTACGATTATAAAAAGCAAGTTCAACATGAATTAAAAAAAGCACCACAAGACAAGTACCCCTTGTCAATAAAAGTACCATAAAGAGTAATCACAACTTTGTTACATTTAAAAGTCACTTCATAACCCTAAACTACCAGACACTGACCACTAATAATATTACGACGAACCACAAGCACATGATGCGTCCTGTGCAGCGAAAGAACTCGTTTTGAAGGTAACTTCAAGTTGATATGTCCAACACCAATCACCTTTGCAACATTCCCATTGGCCATCAACAATGATTTTCCATCAACAGGCTGGTAAGAGACAAATATGGACTTGTCAGCACATACATGCACATTAGCCCCAGTGTCAACCAACCACTCATGTGGTTTGTAAATGGAAAGTACTCGATGATGAATAGAAACAAACTTACTATTGGTCTCATCCACGTCAGTCAATACATTGACTTGTGGAGTCAAATCAGTGGTACCTTGTTGGCGTTTGACTTTTTTGGAAGGACAATCCTTAGCCCAATGCCCAACCTGTCCACAATTCCAACATGGTTTGTTTGTTCGCTTTTTCAGGATTTTGGCCTTAGGTTTTATCTCATTAGAAGGTTGTGGTTTTCCTTTAAAATGCGACTTAGATAAGGATCCAATTAATATGTTTGGTTTTTGTTGGAACTCCACATGCATCACTGGTTTTTCACCCCAATGTTCCTCCTCGATTGCAATAGCAACCATGAGGTCATCCATAGTCAGTTTTCCTCTCCTATGCTTTAGAGACATACCGAAGTCCTCCCAGGATCAAGGGAATTTCTCGATAATTGACATTACCAAAAACTTCTCAGGAAGCTTCATGTCAGCCTCTTTTAAGCCATGGATTAAGATCATAAACTGATGAGCCTATTCGGTAACTGACTTTCTTTCAACCATCTGAAACTTCAGGAATTTTCCAACATAATATTTTCATGACCTAAGTCCTCAATATTATATTTTTATCCAACTCATCCCACAAATCCTTTGTTGTTACAGAGGCAGAGGAAGACGAACGATATACATCGAAGAACACGTTACACAGAGCCAACAAGATGTAAAGTCGACATAATTTGTCCTTCTCTATCCAGAGCTCTGGTGCTGCTTTGATTTTGGGATCTTCAGTTTCAAAAAGTGAAAAGCCTTTTCAATTACATCAATTAAACCAATAGCGATCAACTAGATTTTCATACGTTGTTGCCAACATTTGAGATTATGCCTGGAATATTTTTCCGGCATGCCTGACATGTCCACTTTTGGTGCAAATGAATTATTACTCGACATAGCAAAAAAATCTCTGAGATTGTACAATTACAAATATAATTACGTAATACAATGGGTTACAGATGTCGAATAAATATTTTAGCAGAATCCAGATTAAGTTAACATAGAAAATCATGTTTGAAGAAAAACAAATGAAGAATAATGATCAGAAAACACCTTACAAACCGAGCCATTGAATTCCGACTTGCCTCAGAGAAAATATCGCCCCCACGTACTAGTGCGATGAGTTTGGTGCTTTTCTCCAAGGATAGAACAGTTCCTTCATCGAACGGGTGCACACCAAAGTTGACGAACCTCGAAAGCAGATCAAACCTCGAAAGAATCGACCGGCAGAGAATGTTAGAATTCGTGGAGACAAAAATCATCGGAGTGGTTTTTTCATTGAGAGAGAGAGAGAGAGATAAATACGTGTATATATTTTGTGTGTATATTTTGGGTGGAGTGCAAGACATTTTATAGTAGTCTATAGCCCAAAAAAGGATCCCTTAAGCCTCACAAACATGAGCCCATGATTACCATGTGTGCAAGTGTACATGGGTCTAACCACCTGATGCATTGCATACATTGCATCATATGTCTTTCATTTAGATTAATTTTATATCAATAAATGCTACTAAGGCATGTGTTTAGTCTTATTTACAGAATACAGGGACCTGAATGCAAATTACCCATATCCCGAGCATAAACGCATGCAAGAAACTCATTTCTGTCATGAAGACCAAGTCAAGATTATCGGGGTTCAAATTGAAGTTCATCCAAGCATAAAAGTATTCAAAGACCTAATTACAAAAAGTAGTCAGGGACTTAATTGCAAAAAACCGAGGACCCGACTGCAAATTACAAGTACCAAAATATTATTTTGGAGAAGTTCTAAAGTAAAAAATCAATTTGGATCTCCAAATATATGAAGAAATAAATTCGGAGCTCAAAAGAAAGGAAAGAAATCAATCCAAACGCGCAAAGGACATTTAAATCATACCATAAACACACAGGAAAAATCCAGATCCAATCAAAGCTAAAGTTGCAGCGTTTCCGCCGCCCATTACATGTAATTTGCGGCGAAAAGGCAGCACCCCTTGCAATCCGTGGCCCCGTATTTTGTCCAGCCATGTCATGACGCGTGTACTTTCCGATTTTATACTTGGGTCCCTTGTATCGGCTATAAATAACCCCCGAAACTATGTTGGGAAAAACTTATTTTTATTCCATGCTTTAGTAATAAAATTCTGTTGGTTTATTTTGTGTTTTTAGTTTTCTTTTGTAGTTTCTCTAGGACTCATTCTCCTCCCCTCCATCTATGAGTTTCTAACTCTCTCCAATGGGTGGGGTGATGGATTTAGGGTGATGAGAAGAAGAATGATGTTATTATTTTAATTTCGTGTTAGTATATTTTGATTACTTGAGTTTATATTGAATCATTTATCATGTAATGCTTTATAACTAATGTGATTTATTATAAGTTTCAGATTTCTCTAAACAAAACCCGATAGCTAAACCTCCACCCGCTGAACTCTCATCCATCTTTGCTTTATTTTTAATTTGTTTTTGTTGTTCTTGCTTTAGAAATTAAAAATCCAAAAATCTCAAACCAACTTATTTTCTCTTTCTTTCTTTCCTTAACTCGAAAATCACAAAAATACAATATCTCTCCCTCCTTGTGTTCGACCCGTACTTGTCACGTCTTCATTGACTCCGTGCACTTGCGGTATAAATAAAATTCTCACCAAGTTTTTGGCGCCGTTGCCGGGGAGGTGACGAAGATTTTGTTTGTTTTTAGTGATTTCGATTCTATTCTGTTTATCGTGTGCGCGATCTAACTATTTGGGTTTGCGTTTCAGGAGACAACGGAGTGCGCGGTGAAATCCGGGGCCACGGATCGCAAGGGGTGCGGCCTTTTCGCCGCAAATTACATGTAATGGGCGGCGGAAACGCCACAACTTTAGCTCTGATTGGATCCGGATTTTTCCTGTGTGTTTATGGTATGATTTAAATGTCCTTTGCGCGTCTGGATTGATTTCTTTCCTTTCTTTTGAGCTCCGAATTTATTTCTTCATATATTTGGAGATCCAAATTGATTTTTTACTTTAGAACTTCTCCAAAATAATATTTTGGTACTTGTAATTTGTAGTCGGGTCCTCGGTTTTTTGCAATTAAGTCCCTGACTACCTTTTGTAATTAGGTCTTTGAATGCTTTTATGCTTGGATGAACTTCAATTTGAACCCCGATAATCTTGACTTGGTCTTCATGACAGAAATGAGTCTCTTGCACGCGTTTATGCTCGGGAAATGAGTAATTTGCATTCAGGTTCATGTATTCTGTAAATAAGACTAAACACATACCTTAGTAACATTTATTGATATAAAATTAATCTAAACGAAAGACATATGTTGTAATGTATGCAATGCATCAAATACCCCCACACCTAGATTTTGCTAGTCCCTAGCAAAACAAAATATAAGAGAAATGAAAACAGGGAAATCCTAACTCACTTTCGTAGGAATCACGGTTGCACTTAGCATGTGCAACAAGCCTTTAAACCCCTAAGTTTCCTTAGATGACGAGTTTTGTCTCGTGAGGGTTTTCAGTTGACACACCCACAAAGTCTTCATTCAACATTTCATTAATAACTCTCAATATCTCCACCTCAACCTTATACATCTCACTTAGAATTCTTGCATGCTCATTATATAAATCTAACTCATAAAAATTCTGACTTGGTCTTCATTCGTCCAAAATTCACACCACTAACCCTTCTACACATGTTATCACTTAAGTTATTTTGCACGCCTCCTCTGGTGGTGAAGTATCATTCGGATCAACCATGACATAGATCATTCTTTTAACTTTGGGCCTTGAGTATCCGTGATTCAACACATTTGCTTTTTTGACACTTTTACCTTTTGCATTAGTGTAGCGAGTTTGGTCGATAATCCCGAGCTGGCAGACTCAAGTTACCGGGTTTCAAGATACCCCTACGGACCAGTGACTCGAAGGCTTGGACTTTTGTAATCATTTTGCAAGATGTGCTTTCCTCACTTTTATTCATTTTTTTATTTTATTTTCCTCAAGGCTTATCTGCTATCAGAAGTCCACACTTCCCGGTATATTTTCCTCAACCTCTGCTTTTTATCAACCACTTCAAAGATTTGATTCATCCAATTTAAGTGCATACATGTCTTAAAGGGTAATGGGTTATTTCTTTGGAACTTAGATTTATGTCATAGTTTCTACAAGCAGAACTATATAATGAGGAACAAAAACTCAATGCAATTTGTACATGGGTTTTGGCATTTCAATCTTAAGCTATGTCATGGAGCATTGAATAATTATTTTTTTAAGAATATATAGATAGATAGATAGATAAACACCAGCCCTCCACTCTTTCCACTTCTCATCATTGGATTTTCTCAATTAAGTTGTTCATGGGCTTAACCTTAACTTAATAATCCAACAAATACATCCATTGCAGACCACACAAGCAAATAATTTTTTCAATTTTTGTTCCAAAATTCAATTATTGGACGATTAAATATTACCATACTATTCCACTAGAGAAAATAGTCAACCCCGTCGTTTCAAATTCAAACTCAACACTACAACACAAATGCATGTCAAAGTCCTACACCCCAAGAAGGTAGAAACAAACCCCAAAACTAAAGCACCAAAATATCTAACCTTTACGCCTTCAAACCCAAATTCAATGAACCACACCACGAGATTCCAACCCAATCCCTTGTCGAAGTGAGAGTATCCAACTCAAAATCAATTAATGATGAGTGGAGGAACCTTTCAATTTATAACTCAGGAGAAAGACCCTAATTTTTCTAATGTGAGATTATCCTCTAAAACTCGCCCGCATGTGTGATCGAGACTATGTTTTTTTCCGTGTTGACGTGTGAACAACAAAACCAGAGAATGTGTCAAGTCGGCCATTGAGCCTTTTGGTTCTAATGCCATATTAAAATGTTGGTATCAAATTTGAAACTAATTGATAATGATCCTACTTCTAGCTCAAGAAAAAATCACCAAATCCTTTAACTAGAGGTGGGTAACGGGCTGGGCTCTCGCCTGACCCATTTCAGGGAGGTTGGGCCCGGCCTGGCCTATCTGCCCGGCGAGTTGCAGGCCGGCCCATTTATTTGCCTATTGTTCTTGAGAACAAACAGGTCGGCCCACCCACCTCTACCTTTAACATTGGATTTTTCTCTAACATTCCCAAAACAAAACAAGATAAAACCAGACCGAATCTCTTCGCATCTTTAGCATGGTTTTTGTTTTGTCAGATTGGGTTTGTGTGTATTCGGGCATTGCCATATGACACTATGACGATCAACGAGAAAATGTCTGAGTCTCGACTTTCGAGGAAAAAACGTAGGTTTTTTTCCAAAATAGCATTTTTTTTAAATTTGCCAAAATAAACCTCCTCTAAAAGAATTTTTCACACTAGACCCGCTGCAACCACGTGGTGCACGTGGCGGCCGTGGGTTTGTTTTTTAGTGTATACAGAACTCGACATCACTAGTGCCGAGTTCTACTTGAGAGAACTTGACACTGATGATGCCGAGTTCATTTTGGTTTTTATGAACACTTGCCAAATTTTCCAAGTTGAACTCAGTATTATCAGGGTCAAGTTCTACCAAAGAGAACTCGGCAATACTAGTGTCGAGTTCATTTTCATTTTTATTCTCCCAACTCCGAGCTCGTGCATGAGACAGTTGGTGTGCCAGGAGAACAATGTTTTAAATAGAACTTGGCATCCTCGATGTCGAGTTCTAAAGGCAGAACTCGGCATCTAAAACACCAAGTTCACTTAAAATAAAGTGAACTCGGCATTTGTAACGCCAAGTTTTGTCGGGCTATAAAAAACAACTTGACACCCCCTCTCCCCCACGCCGAGTTCTCGCGATTTGGAGGTTAGGGTTTCAATTTTTTGTCGTTTTCCACCATTTTCTTTGCCTTTTTTATGTATTAGGATGATATATATTGTTGTTTTATATATGATTGTAGTGTTTTTGTTGGTTTAGGAACCCGTTTTGGTGCAAACTCGATTTCGATTTTGGGGTTTTAGGCCAAACTATTTATTTCTTTTTTCTTAGTTGATTATTGATTTCATTTTTGTTGATTGTAGGTCTACAGTGGGGATCTTAAAAATAGTTGAATTTAAGTTTGATTATTGTGATTGAAATTAGATTTGTTGTTTTTATTTTGGTTTGAATGTATGTTAGTTTTAATGAATGTAAACTTAAAATGATTTATTTAGGTTTGAATGTATGTGACTTTGGTTGTATGTGGGAATTTAAGTTTGATTTTGTAATCTTAAAAATAGAGTAATGAATGTATGTGAGTTTTAGTGGAAAAAATGTTTTGAAGTTGAGAAATATGTCTGTTAAATATGTGGTGATTTGCATGTTGTTTGAATGTATGTCGTTTGAAGTTGTGAAATACGTCGTTATTTAGATGTTTGGAATTTGAGGATGTTATTTGTAGTATTGTCAGTTCTTTTTACAGTGCAGGTTTAAAATTTACGAACTTGAAAATATATGGGAGGTTTTGTCAAATTTTAAAATAAATTCTAACATTATTCGTAACGTTGTTTATTATAGTTGATTTTGCTACTACACTCATTACTCGACATTTACAGCCGTTTGCTACTACACTCGATTGAGGTAATTTCTAAAATATTTGAGTACTTTGAATTTTTTAATTAATTAGTATAGAATAACAACCACCTCACTTGAAGACATTTTCAAAATTAATTAATATATGTTAGGAATGGATAAAGATGATGAAGGATCCTTGTTGGTCATGTATAATGGGAAATTAGAATGTAACAGAGATGTGACAGAGTATACATGATCTGATCGCAAATTGGCAGTTGTTCCGTTGAACATAAAATATGGGGATTTAATGGATGTCATAAGATCTGAATGTTGTTATCCAGACAGTATGTTTGATGTCAAGTTGACGGTGAAATTGTCGTTACATAATGATTGGACATACGCTCCATTAACCAATGATAGGTCGGTTTATGGAATGATGCATTTGTTTAAACGGATGTTTGTGGTTGGAGTGTATGTGGAACCTGAACCTAAAGTGTCAGACCCTACGCTGATAACCAACACTCATTCGTCGGAGTATGGTACAGTAAGTTTGATCGATTGGGACTGCGGAATAGATTTGAATATAAGTCTAAATCCTACAACCGATGTTCTGGCATACCAGCAAATTCCATTTTTCCAATCGCAGAACTTCCAAATAGGCAATGAATGACCAGAAAATGCATGTGACATTTCTTCCAGCAGTGCAAATCCTTATCATGGTCTGTCGCAATTTGAACTCATGCATTACAGTCATGATGCATTTCCTGGCAGAGCTGGACTATCTACGTCATATCCTTCCATTGGGCTTGGTTTGTCAGCTTTTGACCCAATTTATTTTAGTCGACCAGAATGCCTGGAAGAGATGCATATCATTTAAGATGATGACACTGATGAATTAGGGGATTACAGTACACCATTCGTTGTAGAAGATGAACCTGAAGGTGTTTCTGCTAATAAAGTTGTTCCGGAGACGCAGGATGTCATATATGCGATGGGCCAATCCACAAACCATGAAGACGACGACGTTGTTGATGATGTTGTTGCTAACAACGACATAGTTCCAACTCTTATTGAACATCCCGATATCTTCGAGAACACTCATTCTTTGATGCTGCAAACAATTTGGAATAGAGTGATTGGCGTACGGAAGATGACCGTTCCTTTTGGGATAAACGAATTTTTCAACGAAAGATGATTTAGCTTACGCTCTGCAGTCGTGGCACATTAAAAAGTTTGTTTAGTATTCAATTGTGGTTTCTTCAATGAAACAGTACACTGTTCATTGTCTTTGTCATGATGAGGATAACTGGAAATGGCGTCTACATGCATCTGTCCCAAAAGGCTGCAGATATTTTCAAGTTAAAACGTACGACACTGAGCACACTTGTTCCAATCCAATGTTGCTAAACGACAACAAACAATGTAATGCTAATTTTGTTTGCCACTTGATAATGCATTTTGTTAGAACTAAGTTCACAATTACACCTGCTGAGAAAGGGTGAAGACCAAATACTCACTTGAAATCGGTTACGCTAAAGCATGGTAAGCTAGGCAAAAAGCGTTGAACCGAAATTATGGTGCTGAAGAAGACAGTTTTGGGGATCTGCAAAGGTTTCTTATAGTTCTCTGTTAGAACAATGAAGGATTTGTTGTCCAAATAGAGACTGTACAGGTAAATTCAAACGAGGACATGTTTAAGCGTGTGTTTTGGGCGTTCGGGCATTCAATTAGTGGGTTTCAGTATTGTAAACCCGTTGTCGGTGTGGATAGAACACACCTCTATAGCAAACATAGAGGTTTATTGTTAATTGTTGTGGGCACAGATGCAGACAACAGAATTTTTCCTCTGGCATTTGCTGTTGTAGAGAGCGAGAAGACAGAGTCGTGGACGTGGTTCCTTCAATTGCTGGCAAGTAGAGTGACCATGAGACTTGATTTGTGTATTATCACCGACAGATTCTCGGGAATAAATGCTTTTGTGCGAGCCACATTTCCACATTCAGAGGGGCATGTACATCGATTCTGTTTTCGACACATGAAAGAAAATCTTGCTAAACATCGAAATTGTAAGGAAAGATTGGGATAAATTAAGTTTTACAAAGCATGTAAAACTCATTCCTTTATGAAATTTGAAGAGCTAATGAAGGCTATTGCAGAGGAACATAAACCGGTATACGAGTGGATTCAACATCAAGGTCCTTTGGAAAGATGGACTTGTTGTCATGACGGAGGTCGACGTTTCGGATGTATGACAACAAACATGTCAGAAATCTTCAACAATGTCTTATAAGGGGCACGCGGTATGACAATTACGACCATGATTTTGATGACCTTTCTCCGTTTGAACAAATTCTTTGTTAAACGAAGGGACGTCGCTGATGCGTGGAATGAAACAGATGTACGACAATCCACACCGTGGTGACGACAAACAACAATCTGGCCAGAACACATACAGTAACTCGATACCACTAGCTGATGTACTAGGTTGAAGCCAATGACCACAAAAAATACCTTGTGAAATTTGAATAATGAGTTATTACTTGCACTTGTGGATACATAATTGCAATGCACGTCTCATGTTCACATGTATTAGCAGTTTGCAGCGGCAGACATGCAAATGTTAGCACTTCACATTTTGTCTCCCCATATTATGAGGTTCAAATGTACAGACATGCGTACAAATCGATATTTATCCCAATTCCTAATGTGAGGTATTTGCCAGATCGTGACAACATCACAATGAAGCCTCCCCAAACCAAAAGACCTCATGGTCAGCCAAAATCAACGCGAATACGAAACGAGATGAACGAGCACTCTGGAAGAAGGGTACGGTGTAGGAGATGCGGCGGTTTGTGGCATAATAGAAAATGATGCAAGGAACCTATATAGTGACATTGTTTAAAAAATGTCTATGTTACTATTATGTAGGATTTCAGATAAATGTAAGACTTGAATGATTGATTAAATGTAAGAGCATCAATGATTGATTAAACGTAAGACTTGAATGGTTGATTAAATGTAAGAGTTGAATTGATGTGGTGTAAGACTTGAATTAATGTAAAGTATTTCGTTATCCCTCAGATTTGTTATTGTTCCAATTCCTCTCATATTTGATTTGCAACACTTGATTTGCAACACTTAAATTTGGTTTCTAATATTTTATTTGCAATACTTGATTTATTTTCTAATATTTGATTTGCAACACTTCAATGTTTTCTAATATTTACCATATTACGTACAGATGAAGTTCGGTGGTTCCAGTGTTGATTCAGTTAGAGGTAGCTACGCTTTGCAGGGTTCCGGTGGACAGATCGGTGTTGGTTTTGCAGGCCGACCACAAGTCTAACTTGTTCAAGGATTTCGTAAGCATTTTACTACTTTCAAACAATGTTTGTACGCACATATTAATGTTCTAAAATTTATGTTATTTTATGCAGAAAGATGTCGAGGGAGTAAAATGCGTTGAGCATGGATCCAAACTCAATGCTTGGCAGATAACTGATGAGAGGATGTGGTTTCTGCTAGAACTGGCAGGCTTTGACACAGTCACTCGGTTAGGCCGAGTACAGTTAAATCATACCTTGTTGGGGGCGATAGTGGAGCGTTGGAGACCAGAGACTCATTCCATTCACTTGCGATATGGTGAAATCACTCGCCCCTTGCGTCACATTTCATTGCTTATGGGATTGCGGGTAGACGGTTTGCCAGTATGTGAGTCCCAGGATTACGATTTGTCAGATGCCTGCATTGATTTATTGGGTCAGTGTCTGAATGGTTTGGGCGGTAAGGATTCGGTAACTCTGCGTTGCTTGCAAACGCAGTTTCAGGAGGTCCCTTTCAATGTTGATGAGGTTACGATTACCAAACACACTACATCTTTTATTCTGTTCCAGCTGGGATGCAGTATTTTTGACTGATAAGAGCGGCACAATGGTTCACTTGAAGAAAATATGACAAGTGTTTCCGCAATAAAAATCAAAATGAACTTGGCCGTGGTGATGACGAGTTCTCTCAAACAGAATTCGACACTGGTAATACTGAGTTCTATATATACTAAAAAACAAATCCGCCGTCGTCAGCGGGTCTATTGCGAAAAATAATTTTGAAGAAAGTTTATTTTGACATTAAAAAAAATGTTATTTTGAATTTTTTTCCAAAAACGTAAGCACCTGTAGTTCGGCTGACCTTACGAACCTCTACCCTTCTCTCCCTCTCTGTTTTCGACAGCCTTCACGGCTGCAACCACTCCTAATAAAGAAGAAGATGAGTTGGTATTTATTAGACGGTGGCCATCAATATTATTTCTACCTTGACGAGTACCACCGGTGTGGTGGTTCCCAATGAATGTCGTTTCTGATAAGCAATTACACCACGCAACCACTTTTACCTCCTCATTCAATCCACCCATGTACAAAACCACCTCGCGCCTCCTCTCCCACGCCTATCACGCCTTCCCCATTTCCCATCTCGCTCCTCGTCGCCTCTTCTCAGGTAAGATGCATTTCTCCGTTTCGGCGGCTTTAAGTTCTTTTCTGATTGTTGTTTTAACCTTGGTTGTGTGTTTTAAGTGGCTTCTGCTGCCGCTTCATCGGGGGTTGTGGGTTCGAAATTCGGGTCGTTCATGGAGTTTGTAAGGGAGGTTGTTAAGAGAGGCCCTTCGGGGTACGACTCTGTAGCGATCAGAGCCGAGAAGAAGAGCTATACTTACGCCCAGATTATGTCCTCCGCTTGGAATGTGTCAAAGTTGCTCTGCGATTTCGATTTATTCAAGGTGAGACGGGTTCAAGCTCTGCAGTGGAGTTGTTCGACTAAATGCCCGATAGAATTTGATTTTGACTTTGTAATTGAGCTTCTGCTGGTTTTCAGGAAAACGAGAGGAATGGAGTTTTGGATTCTGTTCTGGGAAAGGAGAATGGTGGGAGATGGTGTCTTAATGGAGCTCGGATTGGTATTCTAGCCAAACCGTCCGCAGAATTTGTTGCTGGAATGCTTGGAATCTGGCTCGGTGGTGGAGTTGCTGTTCCGCTTGCACTGAGCTACCCTGAGGCCGAGCTTTTACATGTCATGAATGATTCGGTATGAGTACATGCTAATGTTTGTATCTATGTGTCCCTTCACCATTGGTACTTCTTGTGTAATTGTGCTATTCATCGCCTATGTATTGATGTTAAATATGAATTGTTTGCTTCACTTTCCGGTTCAAAACTTGTTCTCTCATTTTTTTATTCATGATGAAATATTGTGATCAATTCACTAGCTATGAGATTTAGTTTCACGCTTTTCATATTTTAGACACTTTTAAATTTTCAATATGTAGTAATTAATCTGGATTCTGCAATGTCTGTGGAACTCTCTTTTCCCGTTTTCTATTGCAAAACTAGGACCTAGAAATGCGAAGGAATCTGTTTGAACCATAGCCCTTTCCATGTTCGAAACCATATTACTGTACTGTTCTAACCAGTTTTATCCATCAGGAAGTGTCTGTTCTTCTCAGCAATGAAGAGCATCAAGAGATTATGAAAAATATAGCTGCTAAATGTTCTGCCCAGTTTTCTCTTATTCCTGATGTTAGCAGCAATATGTTAAAAACTAACTTGCATGATCTAAGCACCGTACAAGAGCAATTCAGTTCTGAGATAAAATCGGAAGGAGGTGCTGATTCAATACGTAACGAAGGTAAATCTAACTTCAACGGCATGCCTATACTGTTTTCCCCCGTTTTTTGATGTCAGCTACTCTCCCCCCACCCCTTTTTTAATCTCAGTTGTTACCATTTTCCCATTTGATAATGCAGAAGATTTTTTTTAAGCATGCAGGGGATCGTCCTGCATTAATTGTCTATACTAGTGGCACAACAGGAAAACCTAAAGGTGTCGTTCACACTCACAAAAGCATAACATCGCAGGTGCATTTTTTAATCCCAGTATGACCTATGGTGCATATCTGTTGTATGCAAGTCAAAAATAAGAAAACTAATTAAGTTAGTGAATGAAGTAAAAAAGGGGTTCTATATTGAATGGAAAATGTGAGTGAAATGGAAACATAAGAAATAATATGGTCCGTTTAAATAACTTGATGAGTTTTAAGATTTGCGGTTCAAAACTTAAAGTTTTAAACTTCACATGAGTTTCATAGCCAAACCTCAAACTTCATGTTTACTTGTTTGGACTTTGAATTTGGAAATATTGATTTTGGTACTCCTAATGAAAACTCTAAACCCAAACCTCAAAACTCATGTGTTGGTATGCTGAAAGTTAGAGGTTGTGTTTTGGATTAACAAATCTTCTTGCTCATATGAGGAAGAACTTTCATCGATCCCAAAAGCGTCATACTCATTAGACATATCTAATTGTTATTTTTAAAATAAACAAACCAAAGTAAGTAATATTCAGATGAAAGCAAATCAAGCAAAAATTAAAGAAAACAAAATTTAAGTAAAATATGTACAAGTAAATGAAAGTAATCTTATGAATACAAGCATTTGAGTAAGCCATCAATATATTAAACAACTAACATGAATTTGTATAAAATATATAAAAATAAACTATGAAATCAAAGTGACCAAACACTTTTAAGGTATATTGGAACGAAAATTGAGGATATGTAGTGGGAATAAGGAAGTTGATTGCGCAATTTGGGAATAAATATGAGTTTTGCAAAACACTAATCTGGGTTAGTGTTTTGCAAAACTCAACTTTCAAGCTAAAAAAGACAAGACCCAAAACTTAAACCTTAAGAAAAATATGATTGAATGACAAAAATTGAGTTTTGAGGTTTACATCAAAACCTCAAAACTCGACCAATCCAAACACAACGTCTAATTAGTTTGGAATATGGTAACTTTGACTTAAAATAGGTATATTTTAATTTATTCCGTTAGATACAACCTAGAGACAAAAAATTGTTTCTTTTAGGAGGTGCTTCTGATGACTTACATTACAGGGGTAGCATGCCTTGAACCAAATTGATGGCAAACAAGCCCTTTACGAGAACCATAGAAGACCTATTGGATTATAGTCATGTGCATTTGAAAAAGTTTAATAATCTTACAAAGCTACTTGGAAGGGCCAACTGTATATAGAATACCTCATGATGTTAAATAATAATTATTTTAAAAGTTCCGGAGGTACTTTCCCTTGCCTTTGCGCTATGAATGTTACCTTCCACTTAACTCTATATATCTATAAGAGAAAGCAATGCTTAGTGAACTGCATCACGTTAGGAATTATTTTTTAGATTCCCTAATCACGCAATTGTTTAGTTGTTCCTGGACAATCTTAAATTATACAATTTGTTGGTTTTACGAAACCATCCTTACGTAGGCGATACATGTTTCAATCCTGAGTAGTGTATTCTTGGACATGTACTACCATCCTAGTATTGGTAGACTGTTTGAATTTGGGGAAGAGCAATGGGTGGATATTTGCAGTAGTATCTACTTACAAATAACAAATTGTCAAAATAACAATGTCATCATGTTGTCTTGTTGATGGAGGACATTTTGTGTATTTACCTATTTTTTTAAATAACATATTTTCATGTAGAGGTACAAGCACTTTTATCGAACTTGATTTTTTTTCTTGTCCATTACCGCCCATCGACATTTTCTTTTCCTACAAGACAAATTGTTTGAAATATGAAATATTTGGTTTAAGTTACATCTTTAGTTACAACAAATTGCACAACAATCACTAGATTGAGTTATAAATCCTATTCACTATAATCATATTTGGAATTAGAATATGTTTTTTTGTAATATCAAAACTATGGTTTGTAGCAGTGTGAACCATATTTAGAATTAAAACCCTTTTTTGAGTAAGACTAATGATATTTAGTAGAACACATATTATGAAATCACAAAACATGTGAATCATAAAAAGTTACCAGTATCAATTAATATAGATCATTGTTATTAAAATATATACTCATATGAATCATATATTATAGAAAGAAGAGTTATATACACATACAAGTAGAAAGACTAAGACACAAATATGAAGACCTTTGTTAATTATACATGTCGTGTAATTGCAATCATAAAATTTAAAAATTATAACACTAACTTTATATCTTGTTTTTTTCTTCTATTCAAAAGTAAGAATGATGTGATTTTAAGAAAATATGAGTTATATGCAGAATACCAAAAATAAAGATGATTTTAAATAGCGAGTTATGTGACAATAATTATACAACACATTCAATTCACAAATCCAATTATTATTGGTGCAGAGTAATTGGTAGTTATTATACTTGTTAGAAACGATGGCCATTTAATCACAAGTTAAATGCTTTACTAAGTGTGGAATTGAAATAAATAGGGATAGGGTAAGCAAACCACAAAATCGACACTGGATTTTCATAGAGATCGATCACAACCACAGTGATCTAGTTCTGTCTTCCAAGTTTTGCTCGATCATCCGAACCCCGTTTGAGTTAAAAATCAATACGAACATTAAATAAAAGATATTATTCACGAAGATAAACATGAAATGACTGTCCATTGACATGTATGGTTACGGTTTCAAAACAAAGAAAACCAAAGGACTTGTTGTGCAGATTTACACCTTTTTGTGACAGTCACTTGTCAGCTCATCAAACACTAGCCTTTTTGTTTTCATGCCTAAAGGTTAATGCTTGGGAGACCAAACTTTAAACACTTTTTTGTACCCACCAACAATAAGTTTACATGTGGCACGTGGGTTGTAAATTTTGTACAACAGGTTCTTGCTTTTATTGGTTTTATGTTTTTAATCACTTACTTACTTTTAAGTTTGTTCTCATAATTTCGTAGATTGTTAAAGCTTTGAAGTATATATATAATATGGTGTTAGTGGTTGATTTTTTATCAATAAGTAATATATTTTTATCTAAATTTCTTTTTTTTGGAATTCATCTTTTCATGTGACCACATCCCTCTTATGTTCTTGTTTCTGTATTTTATTTTGGGCGTATATGCTATTCACAATACCAATATCATTCATATGATCTCACCTTACTATTTACCAAAAAAATTATAATTTCTGCAATAAAGAGTTGATTTCCGTAATTACCTTCTAGCTAGCATAATACCCACATTTGCTACTATGAAATTCATACCGATTCTACAAAAGTACATTTTTTGCTTATTTTATTCTTGTTTGAACACTATATATGATCCATCTATTATATCTTATGAACTATAACTTGTATTTGTAGGTATATTTTTTTATGATTCACTTGTTTTTCTTGATTTCATAATATATGATTCATCATACAAAATATGATTAACCATACTTTATATATTTACAAAACGGGTCCTATCATATATGATTCAAGTTATCCAAAAATTGGTTTACCTTCAAATATAATTTATAGTAAATGTGATTTGCAATATCACAGAATTTTGTTTGAGAATATGATTTGATGACTGTTATGACATTTACAATCGACAGTGTAAATTTCAATATTTTCTCGCACGCACACACAAACACACATAGATGATTTATACTAAATATGATTATTCTTATAAAATATTATTTAAATTCTTCCAGATATGATTTATCTTATCCAAAAATGGGTTCATATATCCAATATAATTAATAATAAATATGATTTGCATTATCACATAACTTCATTCCATAATATGATTTGATGATTCTTAAGACATTTACGATCGACAATGTAAACTTCAATATTCTTTCGTCTACTTTCTACTTTCTACACTCACATATATTTATACGTGTGTGTGTGAATATATATTTGTGTTTTAATGATAAAAAAGTATATATATGTGTGTATTTATTTTGATATTTTCATTGTTACTACTCATCAAAAATACGATTACAATTATATTATTTATTCTGCCAACTATGATTACCTTTGACACAACCAGAAAAATCATTGAATGTAAGATAATAAATTTTTATTTTATTCTGTGAATGAAATTAATTTTTTAAGGAAATGCGAGGGACAGATGGAAAATATCATTTATTACAGTTTGAGAAAGTCTGTAATTGATAAAATATCATTGATTATCAATCGTTAAAAATTGCTAAATGTCCATTGATATGTAAAAGTGAAACTTTTTTTTTTAAATTCATTCATAATAAGTAAATATTTATAAATGCCGAAAAGGTTGCTATGGTGTTGATATTGGTTGTATATGTAAATAAATCTTCAATGTTGTATTACAATAATTTTTGTGGAGTATCTTGAGATCAGTATTCTGAAAACCAGACCGGACCGGCCGGTCGAACCGGTTCGACCGTGAACCGCTGGCCTGTCCGGTCCGGTGAGGGTGCAAAAACCGTTTTTGAAGTGAACCGTGATGAACCGGAGGTTCAACCAGTCAGACCGGTTGGACCGGCGGTTGGACCGGCGGTTCGAGACAATCGGGTAATCGGCCATCCGGATCCGGAAAGAAAAAAAATTAAAAAATCCACCTTCACCTAGTCGGTCTCCCCGAAACCCTTCTCTTCCCAAACCTACGTCTCCCATACGCCGACCCTCCCCCTCACTCCTCTCTCTTCCGTCGGTCCTCCGGCCACCTCCGACCAAGACTCCCGTCGTCACCGGCCAAGACTTTGACAACACTAAAAAACCAGAGATGAGAGAGAGAGAGTGGAGAAGACAATGGATCTGGTGTTGGAGGAAGGGAAGGGGAGAGGAGGTGTTGGAGGCGAGGAGATATGGGAGCAGGAGGAGGAGAGGAGAGGAGAGAGGCGTAAGAGGAGAGGAGAGAGGCGTTGAAGGAAAGAGAGGGGTTTTGTTGGGTGTGGTGTTTTATTTGTTTTATTTGTGGGTCTTTTTTAAACAACACCTTATGAATGTTATTATTGAATACTTTTATATATAATATGACTTTTATTATTGTAGACTTTTATAAATAAGACTTATATATAATATGTATATATGACGTCACCGGTTCGATTCGGTCCGATCCCGGTTGAACATCTGAACCTTTGACGTTGCCGGTTCGACGTCCGGTTCGGTTCTGAAAACCTTGCTTGAGATCTTTGATTAATATTATACTACCCACCTCTCTACAAAAAACAAATAATAATAATATTATTATAACAGTAAAATGATTTATCATGATTGCTCCTATTACCACATTGTTTATATACTATTTAAATTATTTAACTTAAGAGCGAATGAGAACTACCAATTATTAACACATCACATTCTCTATAAAGTGAGGTCCAACTTTTTGACTTGACTGTTGAGAATTATAATGTCCAAAGTTCTGTATTTTCAGGTTCAAATTTTAACAGAGGCTTGGGGATATTCTTCTTCAGATGGATTTTTGCATTGCCTACCGTTACACCATATCCACCACATTTGACCTTTTTTACTATTAGTTTTGTATTCATTTTAGCATTGATCTAAACTGATTTTATTATGATGGATCCTTAATCATTATTTTACATGTTCACGGGCTTTTCAACGTGTTGCTTGCACCACTTTATGCAGGTTCCACGGTAAGATGTCTGAGAGTTCGTAAATGAGTAAATCTTCCATTGTTTATTTCAGCATACACATTACATTGCTTCTCAAGTTGTCTCACTCTATGGGTTTTGTTCGAAACATTAATTTAGCTTTTCCTTTTTAATCCAAAGGTTGAGTTTATGCCTAAATTTAGTGTACGAGGGGTTTGGCAGAGATGGCGTGAATCTTACCCAGAAGATGGAAGTTCCACCACTGATGCTATCACAGTTTTCTCAGGAGTGAGTAGATAGTTTTCTACATGAAGAAGTGTATTGTTATGAAATTACCGGGCCAGTTCTTATGTCCAAAGTTGCTAGTAATTGTCAATTTGTTGATAAAATTGAAATTTGAGTTTTTCTTGTTTAGGCAATTGCGTGCTTACCAGTAGTTGTTTTGTAGTCCACTTCTGTAGCCAAGAAAGTGGTGCTCTAATTAGATGAGAAGTAATTCTTTTCTTGTTTCAAGAAAAATTGGTGGATGGGATATTATTAATTGAAAAATGTTCTGAGTTCTTAACACTTTATTACAGTTAGCAATACCACAAGTCCACGACACTTTGCACTTTCTGCAATGTTCGTTTAACTATTTATCCTATCCTGTACCATCTTTAAATCTATATTACTTTAAAAATCTGGGCAATAAAATTTAATTAATTTATGCATTGTTACTGTTTAAGAAACGTAGTTACTCAATAAGTTGATTTCCATTTATGTTCTGTGATGACTCATGAAAACTGTCATTTATGTTCTAATTGTTTTTTGTTGCTTCTTCAATAAATTCATGTTTTAAATGCTATTTTATTCTCTTAAAAAGAGCATAACTTTATTTTCCAATTAAATAACAGGTGCCAACGATGTATACCTGGCTTATACAAGGCTACGAACTAATGGATTCAGAATTACAATCAACTTCATCAACTGCTGCCCACAAGCTACGACTTATGGTAGTACTGAATTTTATTTTGTGGAATCTAGCCAAGAGTACTCCTGTAAGATCTATTTAATGCTTAGGACATCTGAGGGTTGGCAAGTAGCAACTGTTATTTGTAGTGAAGATGAATAAATGTATTTCTTTTTTCTTGCTATGCAGCGATTAGTGTTTTACCGGAATTTATGTTTTCCTAGATGTGTGGTTCATCAGCACTCCCTTTGCCTATTATGAAACAATGGGAGAGTATCACAGGCCATTGTCTTTTGGAACGCTATGGCATGACCGAGGTGAGCAAGAACATGTCATCTTCATTGACATTGTTTTTTGTTTTTGTATTACATTCTCAATCATCACTCTAATTTTTTTTCATATTATGATTCTAGTTTGTTATGGCATTAGCGAATCCTCTGCAAGGTGAAAGAAAGGGAGGCACAGTTGGCAAACCTCTTCCTCTTGTTGAGGTGCTGTTTCTAAATCTATCATTTTGGTTTAGTTCGTAGAAGCATATGGTGAAGTCTTGCATCATTGATGTTTCATAACTAATATCATGCTCTCAAACTTAAGTCTCATAGTAAATGACTTTATATGGTGTAGTTTCATTACATTGATATAATTTGGGTTTTGCTATTTTCATTTTTTTTGGCGTACATAGTTTCCTCTTTTTTGTTTATACGCCTTTTTTTGAAATCTTTGCCAGGCCAAGATTCTTCAAGAAGAGGAGAATTGCAAAGATATAAATAAAGTCGGGGAACTTTGCATTAAGAGCCCATCTCTGTTCAAGGAATATTGGAAAAGACCTGAGGTATTTCAAGTTCAGTCAAATTGATGAGTTAGCATATATCCAAGCTTTTCAAGAGAAATACTGATGAAAAATACGAATATCCCTTTGAGCTTTACCAAATTAATGACTAGGTGGAATATTAATGGCTTGTGAGGCAGATACAGGGTTGTCCATTAGGCCCTTATTTGCCCGTCCATCTTATATCTATAATTAGAGATTCAAATCCATAAAAAAATATTACTTGCTCCACTGATAGAGTTTGGAAGTATTTAATGGTTACAGTATGGCAAGAGGATGAAATTGTGGGTATTTTTTTACACTTACTGATTTTGTTTTCGGGTAAAATGACATGACACTCATATTAAATACACCTTTTGATATAGACGTATTTGTGCCATATTGCATCCTACTTTGTCCATTTCCACCGTGTCAAAGATTAAGTTGTTTTTTGACATTTGGAGCATCATGGACTATATCAAAGGGTTTTTTAAACGACCTGCATTTCTTTTATTGTGGAAATCGCAGATGGTCAGTTGCATTTGCATCATTTGGGTCAATTGGAAACAACCTCATTGTTTTACAGTGGTAGGGTTGCGTACATTCGACCCCCCTTACCTCGCTTAGGCGGGAGCCTCTTTTGAGGCATTGGGGTTATGTTGATGTTGTTTCTTGAAAAATTGCGTATCCACGTCTTTGCTATGTTTCATACCTGAATCTTCTATTGTACCCAAGGTTTTAAAAACCGAACCGGACAATGAACCGAAGAAGCTCCTTTTTTGGTTTAAATGGGTCAACTGATGGTTCAAGTGATGACAACGTAGGCTGGACGTCATCATTTCAAAAAACTGACGTTGGACCGAACTGTGTCAAAAATAACGGTCGAATCGATGGAACCTGAAATTTAACCATATAATCATCTATGATTTAAGTACCTAAAGACAAAATTTTAAAGTTTAAACCATCATATAGAATTAAAGACAAACCAAATAGTAGATACACATGCATAACAGAATTACAGAAACAACTAATAAAGTACAAATGCCACATAACAATTTAAGTATTACTCTAACAAAAGCCAAAAGCATGAGACATCAGTCATCAGTCATCAGTAATGCTCATCAAAAGACAACCTATCACCAGTTACATTAGCCACCCAATTAAGTATAGAGTTTTTCCAAACCAGCCATACAAGTCATCATACTTGTCAAACAATAAGTTCAAAAAAGTTGAAGTTTGTAAAAAAAATGTTGATTTAGAACCGTTGCAGTAGACTAAGAGATGCAAGCAACCAATCACATCTGACACATGTTTTTCAAAGTAGAATGAGAGAAAAAGATAACAAGTAATGGAAAGGAAGACATGGGATTTCAAGACCGGAAGATGAGACTAACTGTCGAGGATGATTGGAGCTTGAAAGAGTTGATGATTCGAGTCTACAACTGCCAGAGACAGTGTCCAAAGGTGGTGCTCTCCACTAGTCACCCTAGTCGCTAACACCACGGGTGAAACAGTAGAAGTAAAAGGAAACCCTAGATTTTGCTTTCTTTTATATTGTCTTTTGGATTTTTTCATTAAAAAATAAATAAAACAGAAACCAAGTCAACCGATGGTTCAACCGAGTGACAAACCAGACTGGTTCAACCGGTTTTTGCCGGTTTTTTCAGTTCGCTTCTGTTTCAGTTTAATTGGCCAACCATTTTTTACATTAAACCAACTGGTGTTTTATCGGTTTTCGGTCTAACCCGGTCCGACCGACCGGTTTGACTCAGATTTCTAAACAGAGATTGGGCCTGTGGTTTCTAGAAGGGGTACTCCAACGACCTCATTTGTTGTTAAATAATTCTTTCCTATTAGGAAGTTTATTTAACTATAAACATGTCTACTTATTTCTTTCATCATTGATGAAAAATGGGACTTCATTAGTTTCAACTAAAACAAATTTAAGACTTCATTTGTTTACTCTTGGGTACGGTTTCATAGACAATGCTAGTAGGAATAGGATTTTCACCAAGTAATTATGTAAATTTCATGCAAACTAAAAATGATTGAGAATATTTTTTGGGTTACATTATATACTCCTACTTGTACTATTTTGAATATGTGCATCCTGGATGCTAAATAGGGAAGTGTTAGAATGAGATCTGATCTCATTTTATTAAAATGGGCTCCATTTGTTGTTCAACTAAATCACACTATTATTCAACTAAATTACATTTCTGTTCAACAAATTAGTAAAGGTGTTCAACAAAGTCAGTGTGCTATTCATCAGTCTCATGAAACTAATTTCAATACAAAATTGCACCACAAGTACGATTTTGATTCAAATCATGATATAACGAAGTATACGTTCTATAATCACTTGAAATTTGAAACATAGATTTAATTTACATAACAAATTCAATCCAACGGTTTGATTTTAAATTTGATGGCCGGATTGTAAGAAACAAACTAGGAGTCTCACTTTTATAAAGGGAGACCATGTCTCATTCTAACATTTCTGTATATGTATACATACATACATATACATATATATATATATATTATATACCTTTCTGTTATCTTGGTGAGTATAGGTTATAGATGTAATGACACTACAGAATTTCGGGCAACTGATGATTGTCGTTACTCTGTCAAAATACCTATGCCTCCTTTAATTACAGTCAAGGTTTTAAAAATCGGACCGGACTGGACGACTCGACCTGGTCGGACCGATAACCGATGGTCTAACAACGGTTCAGCTGGACCAGCGGCCGGTTCAGTCAAAAAACAAAGTCTCTAATCGAACCGTTCTGAACCAAATCGGACCGGACATAAAAATATTTCTAATATTTCTAATTTTTAAAAATCATAAAATATGAGAAATTTTTTACAATTATTACAAACAAAAACACACCTCTCACGAACCCTACTCTCCCTCACCAAACCCCTTTGTAAGTATGATGTCATGGATAATATCGAATGTTGATTTTGGTTTAAGATTCTTAATCCAAATAATGTTTCTCTAATTCTTATTCAAGAAAATTTGTTAAGTTAAGTAAAGAGAGCAAATTTGCTGAGTTAAGCATTTTGTGCTTGATATCATGAATTATATTTAACGTTTGGTATGTATATATTAAATGTGTTTACATAAATTGATTCAAACCGGTCCGACCATTAATATTTATAAGGTCCGGTCCAACTTCGAGTCTCAAAAATACTGACGTCATTAATGGTCCGACCGTGATTCGACCACATTGAACCAAAAACAAAATTTTATCGGTTCGATGACCAGTTCCGTTCTGAAAACCTTGATTACAGTAGTACAGAGGAGTAAGGGTTAAATCCACAGGGAAGACGTTAACAAGTAAATCTACTTAATCTAGAACGGTAAGGAAAAGTTTGTGAAATAGAGTTGGTGTAGTTCTAACTAAAACTATACTAAACACTACTACAACAAAAATTTAACTATACAAGATTCTATATTAGAAGATTCCTAAGGTTTTGAATCCACAAGTGATCTATTTTGATGAAAATATACCACCAAATATCTTAAACCTTTTTGGTAACTCAGGAGATGTTATTGGACTAAATAGTGAGGGCGCAAGCAACTTACGCTATTCTCAATTTATCATACGGGCGCAAACAACTTATATGATATTAATATATCAAACATGTAATTCTAACATTCACATCTAAAAATTCATAACAAGAAATTTACTTTGTTATAAAATCCCTGCAATTAACAATTCTCACAGCAACGATTTTGATTTGTTAAAAGAATTCATCTATGAAGTTTAATTATATGCTGCCATGTGCAAACATCAACATACATGCTGATTTCATGAATCTCAACATACAAAAAAAATCAAATAGATGAAAATGTTACTTCTGTTATTTCAAAAGGTAGCAAATTTCATCAAAACATCATACTTGTTTCATCTCCACCTAAGGAACTGTTTTTCCTGTCATAATGTGAAACAAATAACAACAAAATACTGAAATTTGATTCATAAATGAGAAACTAGGATTTAAAGGAGTAGAAAGTGCTTAGAAATTGGTAGAGATGACGGAGAAGCAACGGACAACAACTCCTTCCCGTTCCAGCAGTCCCGACAGCCATTTTTCTCCGTCGGAAAGCCCAATCAGCACTCCAAACTTACTCCCATTGATGCTAAAGAGGGTTGGAGACAAGTTTGGAAGGCTAGGGTTTTTTTTCCTCTTTTTTTCTTTTTTTATTACGAATTTGTCTCTCCTTTTATACAAAAAAAGTGGAATTAGTCTTGGAAAAATAATGTGATATCATGGAGATCATGGGTAGATATTTTCCCCTTTTTTGTTGACTTTGTCTTTGAATATATGAAAATATCTCTTTAGTCCTGAAAATTTCAGAATTAAAACTCTTAGTGTAGAATTAATCAATTAAGCACAAATAAAGACAAAACGGAAAAATTCAACACATTTTCTTGTTCAACATGTCATAAAAATATATGCAATATTGTCGTATTAAACATGATATTATCAGCCACATTTGTTTCTAAAGAACAAATTAACATGGTTTGGACTATGATATACTGGAAAGCTCTTAATTGGTGATTATATATATATAAAGCCTCAAATGTTGAAATTAATAGTTCATTGATAGAATTCTGTAAAAAAACAGCATGCTTAATGTGGTAAACGAAAATACTAGCTGCAAATTGTTACAAAACAACATAATAGAAACCTATGATTTATAAATACAGAGATTTCAGGGGATAGACTTGCAAACTGAAATTATATAGTGGTGTGTGTATGCATATTCGCATCACATCCCTTGTGTGACTATATGTAGATAGAATTTCTTTTGACTAATTGCATTATATCAAAGCTATTTAATTGAACTATATGTTATGTGGTGTTTAATTATAATAACAGATGAACTAAGATCAGCAGAATTGCCTAATCCATTTTTTATGTCCTTTCAGTCTAATGGTTTTATATACAAGTGGCAATATTTGTAGGTTACAAGGGAGTCATTTACTGATTGTGGTTTTTTCAAGACCGGTGACACTGTCAAAATGGACGAGGATGGATATTACATAATTTTAGGACGTAAGAGTTTATATATTTCTGTACCTTAAAAATGAACAAAAATATGACTTCTTTGTTGACATTTCAGCAGTGCTTGTGCACTCACCTTTGCATCACTGGATAAATTTTTCCCAGGCACCAGTGCTGATATTATGAAAGTTGGTGGATATAAGCTTTCAGCTTTGGAGATTGAGTCGGTGCTTCTAGAGGCATGTGCTGTTATTTTCATATTTTTTTGTTGAAAGCATTATATTTTTTATTGAGGAAACGGATATAATACACATAAGGCCGTGCTTATTTTTAAGACTACACGTTAGAGGTTAGGTGTGAATGGGTGTCGCCACGACCAGCCGGTTCTTGAAAATCAGTTTTGACACATTATTTTTTCTCAAAACACATTATTTCTTTTATTTGTTTTTTCATCTTGTAATCCACATTATAGTAGGGAACTTGAGATCACATGATGACACAGGATTCCTGATAATAACTTACTTAAAGTGTTACAAAATTTCTCTTTAGGACATTCTCAAAGCATTACATCAACAACAGCAACGCCTTTAAAGACATGCTTGAAACTGAGATGCAAAATCTTGTATTTTATCGTCTTGTATGAACATTTTTTGTCTGAAACATAGCTTGCCATACCATATTTTCATTATTAAGTGTGGACATCTGTTGCTTTTCATGCTGTATTATTTATTTGAATTGTGTGTCATCAGCATCCAGCTATATCAGAGTGCGCTGTTCTGGGTTTACCTGACAAAGACTATGGTGAAGCTGTCTGTGCTATAATAGTTCCTCAAGCAAGCTCTGTTAATGGGGCCGAACAAGATCAACAATCAGTTTCTAGCAAGGAGTTCAATGCTGGTGCCGAGCCGAAGTCCTTGCTGGCACTAAGCTTGGATGAGTTACGGACATGGTCCAAGGACAAGCTTGCTCCATACAAGGTTTTGTGTCTTTATCATCTTCTTTTTGGTTAAATGTATCATTAAAATTTAAAATGCATAAAATAAATCTTGCTATAAGCATCAGTGTTCTGAAAACCGGACCGGCCGGTCGGACCGGTTCGACCGTGAACCGCTGGCCGGTCCGGTGAGGGTGCAAAAACTGTTTTTGAAGTGAACCGTGATGAACCGGAGGTTCAACTGGTCGGACCGGTTCAACCGTGCGGTCGGACCGGCGGTTCGAGACAATCGGGTAATCGGCCATCCGGATCCGGAAAGAAAAAAAAAATTAAAACATCCACCTTCACCTAGTCGGTCTCCCCGAAACCCTTCTCTCCCCAAACCTACGTCTCCCATACGCCGACCCTCCCCCTCACTCCTCTCTCTTCCGTCGGTCCTCCGGCCACCTCCGACCAAGACTCCCGTCGTCACCGGCCAAGACTCCCGTCGTCACCGGCCAAGACTTTGACAACACTGAAAAACCGGAGATGAGAGAGAGAGTGGAGAAGACAATGGATCTGGTGTTGGAGGAAGGGAAGGGGAGAGGAGGTGTTGGAGGCGAGGAGATATGGGAGCAGGAGGAGGAGAGGAGAGGAGAGAGGCGTTGGAGGAGAAGAGGAGAGGAGAGGAGAGGAGAGAGGGGTTTTGATGGGTGTGGTGTTTTATTTGTTTTATTTGTGGGTCTTTTTTAAACAACACCTTATGAATGTTATTATTGAATACTTTTATATATAATATGACTTCTATTATTGTAGACTTTTATAAATAAGACTTTTATATATAATCTGTATATATGACGTCAGCATGACGTCACCGGTTCAACCGGTTCGATTCGGTCCGACCCCGGTTGAACCTCTGAACCTTTGACGTTGCCGGTTCGACGTCCGGTTCGGTTTTGAAAACGTTGATAAGCATATAGTATTTTGCTCTTGGAGCTAGAGTAACCAGCGTATCATTGAAATGGTTGAATGTTTACAGCATTCCAACGGTAAACATAATATGAAATTCATGCAGGAAGCCTCTGGATTGTATCATAAATAGAGTTATTGTTAGAGATAATGTACGTATTACTGCTGTTGGTTTAGTTGTGCTATAAAAAATTTCTTATGTTTTTTTAGATTCCGGCGAAGCTGTTTGTATGGGATAAACTTCCAAGAAATGCAATGGGAAAGGTAACTCATTCCACTTCAATGCCTTCCGCTCAAACCTTCTTACATCAATTTTTTTGTTTTCAGGTGAACAAAAAGGAGTTGAAGAAACTACTACCCTAATGTATGACTTGAAGACCTTCGAATGTCAGTAATTTATATCTGATTTCCGAGGGGAGAAAAGTTATTTTGGGGTTCTTGTTTTCCGTATTTCTGTCATAAGAACTCCTGCTATAGTAGAACAATTTCCAAATTCTTATTCTCTCACTCTTTATTTATTTGTTTGTTGTAAAACAGAAGGGGTTTCACTTTTCAGTCATAATACTGATTGCTTGATAGAGCTTTGCATAAAGGACCAGTGTTTTTCTTGCTTTGGATGATTTCTTTTGGATGATTCAAAAGAAACTATAGTAAATTTAGTCGGCATTTTATCGTACATCAATGGAGATTGGAGATTTGGAGTTTCTGCTTTGACAACTTACATGAGTAGTTGTCGTCCTCGGCCCAACCGTGACGTAATAATTTGTCATGCCTAACAGGTGCTTTTTTTGCAAGTAAAAGGGAGGTCTTATTGCCTCCAGATTTTCATTTATATGGTGAGAATTTACAAACTAAACGGGCGTACAACTACACATAGAAACTGAAAGTAAACTATGGTCTATGCTACTTCAACTGTATGCTATCTAAGTCTAAGTAACTAAAATGTGCTTGTTGAACGGCTGAAATGCAGCTAGGCTAACACAACCAAATGAGTCGTTATACACGGACGTGCGCGTCCGTGACGCTTCCTACGTGGACGGACCAGTCAGCTGTCAGTTTAGCGTCCAGTCAGCTAAAACTTCTGCGCGGGGAAAAGTAAATTACGAATTTTTGGGTGCGACGGTTCATTTTCCTAAATCACGATTAGACGGTTAGACTTCACGTACATCAGTAGCGGCGGTACAGCATTCGAGTAACTTTCCTCCCAAGTCTTCTCCTTTTCCATTCCCCATTTCACCCGGAGTTCCTTTCCATACGCTCATCCAAAACCTTCATTCCTGTTTTAGTCGAACGAAAATTATAACCAGGCGAAAATGAATCCTTCTCTACCTGAAACCTCCATCGCTCCTGAAATTGTAGCCGCGCAGGTGTTGTGTCAACCACGTTCTTTCTGGTTCATTTTAAGGTTCATTATTGGCGTCTAACAATTTTTTTGGTGGTTTAAGGGAAGCACGTACTACTTCCGCGAAACCAAGTGCGGTTTCACGACCCTTCACAAGCAGTTCGACCGGATGAAGGAGGATGAGAAAAATGTCTTCCAACGGACGCCTTTCGGTCACTTCCTCACCTTTCCTCACGTCACAACTGACAACGAGATACTGGGTTGGTTCGTCGAACACTTCGACGCCAATGAAGTCGGTCTGAGAATAGCCACTGGGGTGGTCCCATTTACGGTAGAAGACGTCGCCCTTCTACTTGGACTAAGAGCACATGGGCAGAGAGTGGATATGGAAGCCATGTACGTAGAGAAACGTGACGGGGTTAACCTCGACAACACCCTGGGTCATCTTACCGCCACGAGCTTGATGGGCGAGGAGGAGGAGCACGTCCGACTCCTTATTTCTATGATTTTCAATCATTTTTTGTTCTTCGATGGATCACTGCGAAGTAAAGCGTGGTACACGAAGCACCTGAAGAACCTTAAGCGCCTCAAGAGATATGCGTGGGCAAATGCGGTTCACACTTTCTTGGTTGAAGGCCTGGAGGAAGCCCAACGGGACCTCTCGAGGAGGAGATTGTCAGCGAACTTCTCTATGAAGCAGGGCTACGTGTATGGTTGCGTTGCCGTATTACAAGTAAGCATCTTGGTCCGGAATGAGTGTTGTGTCAGTCCGGAGTAGTGTTGGTTTATGTCCGGAATAAGTGTTTTGTCTGTCCGGGATAAGTCTTGTGTCTGTCCGGAATAGTGTTGTCTCTGTCCGGAATAAGTGTCTTGAGGTTATCCGGGAAAAGTATTACGTATGTCCGGAATAGTGTTTTGTCTTTCCGGAATAAGTGTGTTGCCTATCCGGAATAGTCCTGTATATGTCCGGAATGATTGTCTTGTATTTCCTGAATACGTATTGTGTCTGTCCGGAATAAGTATTTTGTCTGTCCGGAATAAGAGTTTTGTCTGTCCGGAATAAGAGTTTGTCTGTCCGGAATAGTGTTGCGTCTGTCTGGAATACATATTGTGTCTGTCCGGGAAAAGTATTTTGTCTGTCCGGAATAGTGTTGCGTCTGTCCGGAATAAGAGTTGCGTCTGTCCGGAATAAGAGTTTGTCTGTCCGGAATAGTCCTGTATATGTCCGGAATGATTGTCCTGTCTGTCCGGAATACGTATTGTGTCTGTCCGGAATAAGTATTTTGTCTGTCCGGGATAGTGTTGCGTCTGTCCGGAATAAGAGTTTTCTCTGTCCGGAATAGTGTTGCGTCTGTCCGGAATAAGAGTTGTGTCTGTCCTGGGGAAGTTATGTTTCTGGTTTTTAACTCATTCCTGTTTTCAGGTGTGGCTTTGCGAGAAGTTCAAATTGGGGGATCCCCGGTCAGCATTTCCACGGTTCAAGTGTTGGACGGAAATGTTTAGCAGACGCCAAATCCTTAGAAAATGGGAAGATCGAGGCATCAACTTGTCCCGGATTTACTCGGGTCAATTTGAGTTGAAGGGCACCCCAAAACTCAGTGAACGGGAGCATTCACTGTTGTCAGAGGATCAATTTCCTACTGCAGAAGCAACTCCCGCAGCAAAGGTTGCCTCGAAGGAAACACCTTCAACATCCACTCTACCAAGGGTACAACTCAGTGAATGCAGCATTCCATGTGACCCACTGCTACAAGAGTTGGAACTTAGTGAGGTGAAGACGAATTGGCTGCGAGCCGAAGCAGCACTTAGGGAGGCGACCATTAAAATTAACAACCTGGAGGAAGAACTCCGGATCTCTCAAGAAGAGTGTCGTAGGCTGAGAGTCCGTGGGGAGGAGGAAGAGAGGGAAAAGAGGGAGGAGGAAGAGAGAAATAAGAGGGAGGCGGAGGAGAGGGAAAAGAGGGAGGAAGAGAGAAATAAGAGGGAGGCGGAGGAGAGGAAGAAGACAGAGGAGGAAGAGAGGGAGAAGAGAGAGGAGGAAGAAAGGAAGAAGAGGGAGGAGCAAGAGAAGAAGAAGAGGGAGGATGATGAGAAGAAGAGGAGGGAGGAGGATGAGAGGAATAAGAGGGAGGAGGATGAGAAGAAGAGGAGGGAGGAGGATGAGAGGAATAAGAGGGAGGAGGATGCGAGGAAGAGGAGGGAGGAGGATGAGAAGAAGATGAGGATGAGGAGGGAGGAGGAAGAGAGAAAAAAGCGGAGGGAGGAAGAGAGGAAGAAGAGGGAGGAGGAAGAGAGGAAGAAGAGGGAGGAGCAAGAGAAGAAGAAGAGGGAGGAGGATGAGAGGAATAAGAGGGAGGAGGAAGAGAAGAAGAGGAGGATGAGGAGGGAGGAGGAAGAGAGAAAAAAACGGAGGGAGGAAGAGAGGAAGAAGAGGGAGGAGGAAGAGAGGAAGAAGAGGGAGGAGGATGAGAGGAATAAGAGGGAGGAGGAAGAGAAGAAGAGGACGGAGGAGGATGAGAAGAAGAGGAGGGAGGAGGAAGAGAGGAATACGAGGGAGGAGGAAGAGAGGAAGAAGAGGGAGGAGGAAGAGAGGAAGAAAAGGAAGGAGGAAGAGGGAGAGAAGAGGAAGGAGGATGAGAAGGAGGAAGATATGAGGAGACAACAGGAAAGAAAGAGGAAGGTTGTGGTATCGCTACCGCTTTTGCACCCTCAAAAAATGCGGACCATTAAACCACTCTTGCGCACAGAACAAATAGACGAAGCGCAAAGCAAATCTGGCCAAGATGAGGCACAGAAGAATGCCGCAGAAAAACAAGAAGAAATAAAGGAGGCCGAAGAAGCCACCACAAAAACAAAAGGGGCCGAAGAAGCCAGTGAAGAAATATACGAGGCCGACGAAACAGCGAAAGATGAACTGGCCGCCCATGTTTCGTCCACGAGGCCCGATGTGGATGCGACCGCCTTGAGAACGCTGACCAATGATGAGGTACGTCGTTTATTGAATGCAACGGCTCCCGAACGAGAAGCCAAAGATATTATCTGGAGGGGGATTCTGAGCAATATCACCAGGGGTGATCTCAAGGAAATAATTTCGCCAAAAACAGAAATCACCAACGAAACTCTTGACGGCCTAATTGAGGTACTACTCAGAAGAGGAGGGCAACAAAAGGTGGTCTGCTTATCATCATTCGAATCGGAAATGATTGTGGAGGGACAGGGAGAAGATATAAGGAAAGATTATTTACTCCCAAAAATTGAAGGAATAAATGTGGAGGAAGTCATCATCGCACAACCATGCTGTTTGGCCGGCCACTGGACTCTGTTCGTTGCCCACGGACCTCGATCAGAGTTCATTCAGTACAACAACATCTCCCGCACACTTAAAAAAGGTGACAATCCTAACCGTTTAGTCGGAACTCATGAATGCACCGCGTCTAAGATAGCGGGATTCTGGCGAGGGTTGTTGAAGGTCGAGTGGCCGCTGAGAGTTGAGAGGAAGGGTAGCCAATGACAGCAACCGGGGAGTAACGACTGCGGGCCATACGTTTTGTACTGGATGAAGCGTTTGATGGAGAATGCTGATCCGACGAAGCCGAAGCAGAGCAAGGTTATTCACCGTTTTAGAGGCGATTTGGCCAATTTCTTACTCGCAGACTCTGGGATGTGCGATCAACAATAAACGCCCTGAAAATGTTTTAATTTACTTTGCACCATTGCGCACTCAACAATTTTTTTCCAAAGTTATACATGTATACATGTTAAAATTACATAGACTATTTGAATGATTTATCAATACAAGGACATTTGGTGTTAGGTTTTTATAAAATTATTTTCTTGTTTCCGGACATACGTGATACGTAATCCGGACGTTATTTGCAGTCTTATTCTGGACTGCAAGTACACTTATTCCGGACAGCAAATACACTTATTCCGGACAAACTTTATGTTCCGTTTCTGGACACACTTTATTCTTAAACCGGACAACAAATACACTTATTCCGGACAACAAATACACTTATTCCGGACAGCAAATACACTTATTCCGGAAAAACTTTATGTTCCGTTTCTGGACACACTTTATTCTTAAACCGGACAACAAATACACTAATTCCGGACAACAAATACACTCATTTCGGACAGCAAATACACTTATTCCGGACAAACTTTATGTTCCGTTTCTGGACACACTTTATTCTTAAACCGGACAACAAATACACTTATTCCAGACAACAAATACACTTATTCCGGAAAAACTTTATGTTCCGTTTCTGGACACACTTTATTCTTAAACCGGACAACAAATACACTAATTCCGGACAACAAATACACTTATTCCGGACAAACTTTATGTTCTGTTTCTGGACACACTTTATTCTTAAACCGGACAACAAATACAATTATTCCGGACAACAAATACACTTATTCCGGACAGCAAATTCACTTATTCCGGACAAACTTTATGTTACGTTTGTGGACACACTTTATTCTTAAACCGGACAACAAATACACTTATTCCGGACAACAAATACACTTATTCTAGACAAACTTTATGTTCCGTTTCTGGACACACTTTATTCTTAAACCGGACAACAAATACACTAATTCCGGACAACAAATACACTTATTCCGGAAAAACTTTATGTTCCGTTTCTGGACACACTTTATTCTTAAACCGGACAACAAATACACTAATTTCGGACAACAAATACACTTATTCCGGACAGCAAATACACTTATTCCGGACAACAAATACACTTATTCCGGACAGGAAATACACTTATTCCGGACAAACTTTATGTTCCGTTTCTGGACACACTTTATTCTTAAACCGGACAACAAATACACTTATTCCGGACAACAAATACACTTATTCCGGACAAACTTTATGTTCCGTTTCTGGACACACTTTATTCTTAAACCGGACAACAAATACACTAATTCCGGACAACAAATACACTTATTCCGGACAACAAATACACTTATTCCGGAAAAACTTTATGTTCCGTTTCTAGACACACTTTATTCTTAAACCGGACAACAAATACACTAATTCCGGACAACAAATACACTTATTCCGGACAGCAAATACACTTATTCCGGACAACAAATACACTTATTCCGGACAGCAAATACACTTATTCCGGACAAACTTTATGTTCCGTTTCTGGACACACTTTATTCTTAAACCGGACAACAAATACACTTATTCCGGACAACAAATACACTTATTCCGGACAGCAAATACACTTATTCCGGACAAACTTTATGTTTCGTTTCTGGACACACTTTATTCTTAAACCGGACAACAAATACACTAATTCCGGACAAACTTTATGTTCCGTTTCTGGACACACTTTATTCTTAAACCGGACAACAAATATACTTTTTCCGGACAACAAATACACTTATTCCGGACTGCAAATTCACTTATTCCGGACAGCAAATACACTTATTCCGGACTGCAAATACACGTAATCCGGACAGACAAACATTGTAATCCGGACAGCCTAAGTACGTCTTCAGGACATACTGGTCACTTAATCCGGACATAAATAAAACGTAATCCGGACATTGATGAATCGTAATCCGGACGGACATATAACGTAATCCGGACATACTAGTAACTTAATCCGGATATAAATATAACTTATTCCGGACAGACATACAACAAACCAAAATTACTTAAATATATTTGTCGCCATCAGAAATTAATTCACAAACGAACAAGCAAAGAAAGGGTTGAATCTTATGCAATAATACGGACAGACATACAATGACTTTCAACAAAATTACATAGGAATAATTCCAACCAAGGACAAATACAATAATCAAGGAGGAACTCCCTCGTAATGCAAATTCATGTCCCAGTCATCGAAATCGTGATCCCCCGGTTTGGGTGCTGCAGGGTGTAACGGGGGTAGAACCTTATTCCTGATGATTTTCTTAACGTTACTTTTAATTATTTTCTCAGACAAAGAAATCCGTCGTTTGCTCGGCGGTCTGCCTTTCCGTCTTGTCTTATCCGGATTGAGAACGGATGTACCATCGAACACAGGATCAGGTCGTTGCATACGTTCCTTAAGCAACTCAAGTGCCTCTACCGCCTGAAGATATCTGTCGTTTGAGTCGAAAGCGGCCTCGGCGATCCAAACCGCACGACCCATTATGTCGTCGTGGCGACGAAGCGCATCGTTCCCCGTTATGCCACTTTGAAGGGGAAACTTGACTCCATAGCTCCTTAGGATATCCTTCCTCCATCGGTGGACGATGTAAGACTCGGGGAGCAACGCGTTTGGACGTATTCGGGCAATAACAACATAAACGTGACAACATAGGATACCGACGTGATCAAACATTCTGCAATCGCATACCCACTTCTCATCTCTAATTTGCACTGTGAACCGTTTCGACAATGGGAGGATATGTGTCAATACATGTTCGGTCACGTTGAAGTGCAATGTGTCGTCCTTGTTGAACTCATCCTTGATGTCGCAGTACATCATCTTCCCAATTTCTAACTGCACCGTCTTGAAGACACCCACCGTATACAACTCGCTCAATTGCCTCTCGAATGGATATTTCGAAATCAATTGCGGAGCCTTATGCTGATAATTGAAATCAGACTGAGTTTCCTTCTCATACTTGTGGCGTAATGCGAGTTCGTATTGTTTCACGAACTACTTAAGTGTCGTCCTTGATGTGAGGTACTTATCGAAGAAGGCGTTCATACCCTCACTTCTCTGGGTTGATGCCATTCCTGCGGAAAAACAATCCCGCCAAAATGCAGGTACCCAGCGCTCTCGAATTGCATAAATGGATCGGAGCCAATTATTGTCGTGGAACTCGAAATCATCTAGAAAACCCTGCCAATTCCGCTCGAATTCTGCCGGAGTCTTGGAATCGAATACACAGTTGTTGAGGTCAAACAACGTATGCTCCCGGTACTTCGTGGGCAGCTTCACAGGGGCCTTATTCATTATGTGCCATATACAAAATCTGTGCCGCGCTTCAGGGAACACAGTCCTCACAGCCGCAGCTATGGCGCCACATTGGTCTGTTATGATCGCCGGGGGGCTTGTATCTGCACACAACGCGATCAAGATAAAAACATATGTTAATCTGGACAGAAATAACGTAAACTGGACAGACGTCAAGGGTAAACCGGACGAGCAAAAAACGTAAACCGGACAGACGTAAGGGATAAACCGGACGAGCAAAAAACGTAAACCGGACAGACGTAAGGGATAAACCGGACGAGCAAAAGACGTAAACCGGACAGACGTAAAGGGTAACCGGACAGGCACATAACGTAAAACGGACAAAGCCGGACAAAATAAAACACGTACCGTTCATGCACGTCAACCATGTTTGGAACAACCAAATGTAATTTTGTGTCGTCTCGGAAGAGAGGAGTGCGCAACCGAGTAGGACGGATTGGTAGTGGTGATTTACCCCCACAAATGGGGCAAAAGGCATGTCATACTTGTTTGTTATGTATGTTGTGTCGAAACATATTGCATCTCCAAAGTAAGAGTAAGCAGCTCGAGAATGACTGTCGGCCCAGAACACATTTCGTAGTCTGCCTTCGTCGTCCATATCCATTACGTAAAAGAAGCGGGAATCATTCTTCTGCATCCTGATGAAATAATCTTGGATAGCTTGCGCATCTCCTGGTCCCATTTTGAGGTTTCTAACCTCGTTCACAACATTCCTGCGAAACATAATTTTTATGACAAAGCTAAATGCGTAACTTCAACCAGGTTAAGTGGAGAATAAATAACCTTAGGTCCCGCTCGTTGAAAGACAATTTATCGTGACCTCCAGCTTCGACCACAAAAGATTGCATGGTCTTGGCGGCAGATATACCGGCAGCATCATTGCACGAAATGCGTGCTCTGGCGGACTCCGGGACGGATCGTTTTTGTCGGAGGAAGCGTATCTGGTCTTCCGACAGCATGGCGTGATTATGTTCGAGATCTACGTAGTTAATGACGTAACCTCTGGATGGATTACCGTAGACCCTAATCCGAGCAGTGCATTCGACCCTACCGGATAACCTATGTTTCGGTCTACCTTCACCTTGGTTTCCGGGAGCATTACCCTCCTTTGAGAAAATAAGAGTGGCCCGTATTACAACACCATGATCGTAATGAGATTGCCTTATCTTCACACCAAAACAACATGAATCGGCGTATGAAACGTAAAATGCTTTGGCTTCTTCGAAGGAAGGAAAATTCATCATCACTTGAGGGACGTTGGAGGCATGAGCCGGCTGTGAGGACACATTTACGAGTGCCATTACAGTACAACAAAAATGGAGGAAGGAGAGAAGAAGGAATGGTTCGTAGGATCGGAATAACCAAGACACTCATATTTGTATCTCCGTGAAGCGCCAAAGAATAAGAAAGAAGACGGAGGACGTGCTGATTTGAAAAGCATTAAATGCAATGGTGGACGCATCGGGAAAATAAAACAACAGCAAAAAAATTCAGTAGTAAGTAGTACGTCTGTCCGGAATAAGTGTTCCAACTGTCCGACATAAATAGTAACTGTGTCCGGAATAAGTTATGCGCTTGTCCAGAAACTAAAGAAAATGACTGATGTGTGTGTCTGGAAAAAAATGAATTTATTAATAAAGAGAAGGGAAAAAAATAGGAAGACAGATGTTGAGTAACTAGTCTTCAGTCTGTGTAGGAGCGGCAAAATGAAGTGAGTGATTTGAGACGCATTAATGGGGGATGAAGAAATTTGTACGAAACGAGGAATAAACTAAACAAAGAAAGGGAAATTGTTTCTGGGGAGAGTGCGCACTCAGCCGCGTCTGCTGACTGGGTTGCCCACATCAGCCAGTGTGCTGACTGGGTTAGCAGCGTCCGTGACGCGAGCGTTCAACAAACATTACTAGTTGCAATGGTCAGTCCCTAGTCCCCTCCCGATTGATCCACTCTGGCCCTTAACAGGGCTTTTACCAGTACTCTGCTTGTTAGTACATCCATAGCATGGGGCCCCATGCATCAGGCCACTTAGGCCCAAGTGTTCATAAAGGCACCTCTCGCTTCCGTGTCACCACTAAATCTGTCACCCTTTGTACGCATGACTTCGGCAATCTCAGTCATCACTTGGGTAGGGGGATGTGCCTGCCCTTCGAAGATGCGCCTATTTCGTTTCATCCAAATCTCGTAGACTGTCACCCAAGGTTTAGAAAAGCAAGGTTTGGTGATGCTTGTCCCGCAGTTTAACCTTCCTAGTGGGGCGTGCTATCTCCTCATGGAACACCGGCTGTGGGGTCCCATTTATCTGAAGTCGGTGCCGCATCTCCGTCCACACATAGACAGTGTACGTGCAAGTGCCAAGAAGGTGATTTAAATCTTCCACAACCTGGTTGCAAAGTCGACAAGTAGGGTCAACCTGGATGCCTCGCGTACCTAGGAAGGATGCAGTCGCTAGGCGTCCCCTCATTGCCTTCCACAGAGTAACAACATGCTTTGGGACGTACATCTTGTGCCAGGCCACCTTTGCCCACCACACCTTCGGTTGCGGTTGGCGTACCAAGGACCAAGCTTCAGCCATAGTAAACGTAGACTTCCTTTGCTCTCCCGAAACAAGGGTGTCCCTATCCCCCTCAATCGGAACCGCTTGGAGTTTTGGCCACAATTGAACCATAGTGGTGGAGTGCGGCTCAGGGAGATGCCAGGTGCCTCCTTGGATGAAGCCATGGATGGTGGTGTCGAGCGGTAGCGCCATGTCATATCTGAGACGCGGCCCAAACCTTTCCCAGATAAGAGGTGGTCCCACCCATGGATCTTCAAAAAACTTTATGTCCTCGCTAGTGGCCACTGCTAGGTGGAAATGCTTCAAGGCAATCTCCCGCACACGGAGGATGCCTCTCCATGCTCTAACATGTGCTTTCCTGCACGAAGCGCTATATGATCAACGTTCAATTCCATTACTAACTTGATAATCCATCTTATTAAACAATTCTAGTTGGCCCATGAAAAATTTAAAAATATAGTAGTCTACATGTTCCATCTGCTGATCATTCAATAGAATAATCATTAGACTTGACGTCAAATTATATATAATTCCAGTTTCTGTCTCACAAGTACGCATCTGTCACTGTAAAATTTCCACCACTCGGATTAGGTACAATTTTGTGCTTCAGAGTTATTTAATCAGTCTAATGCTCACTTTGTAGCTCACCCTACAAACAGATAAACTTCTCTCTTGGGTTGCTCGAGATCGTCTGTTAGCTACCTATTTCTTAAGTGATTCTCTCTTATGTCAAAAACATAACACGAGATGCTTATCTATCGATAATACTAAATAGTTACTAAAGGTGCATTTAAATTGTAATTTGAAGAGAAACAAACGTGGCATGAAGCAATTGGTTAACGAACGAATACTAGCCTTTGATATCTGAATCTGGTCTCTTCTCTCAAGCTTCTCAATTTCTCCTCACTTGTGTTTTATCTCTATCTTCCACAATCAGCACTTGCTACAAGAAAACACAATCCAAGTCGCATTTATTGATACTATTAAACACACAATAAAGTGATTTATGAAATGATGGTTTAATCCATTATCAATAATTCTATAGCTATCACATGTAGCTCGAATTTCAGGATGTTTCACATTTTCTCACTAATGTATTTGATTCAACTAGGCATCTGATTATTGATTGATCTGTTGGGAATGTAGTGTCTCTTTCGAATTCCATTCGACACCCAATACATAAAGAAGAAATATTGCACTGTTAAAGAAGACAAACCACCAATGAGTGAAAGCATTGATATAATGTGAAAAACCTCTCTTCCCAGGGTAGTCATATGGCTCAAGGTGCTTACTATGATTTAACTCATGATAAAAAAATTGACTAACTACTTTGCTTAACCCCATCATAAAAAAATTGACTAACTACTTTGTTTTCATCGTACACTAAAATGAAAAAATGAGGTGGTACGTACCTGTTTCCATTTGCCTGGCAATTCGAAACCCAACCCAGTCTAACTGAAGTAGTAATTGGTTTTCTTTGACCAAATTTAAGTTATGGGTCATAAGCAGGTAAACCCAAAATTTCTGAATGGATCTTAATATCGGTTAACTCATTAGGTCTAGTTCAACCCATCTAACCTAACACACAACTCATTTTTTTAGCTCCTCTCCCAACCTACGCCCCAAAACCCACCGACCTTGGCCACTCCGCCATCGGAATTTGTCGGCCTTTGCACCGCCGGCTGTTCCAGCCTCCACTCCGGCATCTAGAGTTGCTATATTCTGGTATTTCTTTTTCCTCTTTCCTCTCACTGCATCAGTCGAGTTCTAGATTAAATTAAGATGCTCTTTGACTCGTGAAATGATGGAATGCTAGTTTGCATGCCATATTGGAAATTTGGAAAACCAAAGTACATAATTCTAGCTTACTCTAGTTGTTTCAGGTTGGGAAATATATACAACGGAAGCATGTGGGAGATCATATTTTGAGGTGTGATCTGCATTTATGAATGCAACAGAAAATGATCAAAGCGCTGTTTACGATGGAGACGAAACGCAGATCCACGACCCAAGAGTCATGTTGGTGCACATGGAGGGAGCATTGAGAGCGACAAATTTTTGGTGGTGGAGGAAGAGGAAATAATTGTCATCCCATTAGGAATTGACCCTAATTCTCATTTATATACACCACAGATTTTTAACCACCATGTACCCATAATCTCCAATCATGCCCAATCAGATTACGCCAAGTATCACCCATGTTTCTATGTATGACTTGTGCATATTGATCTCCCACTTAAACAATGGAACATTGACAATTTGTCACGTCTTTATGTGTCCCTGACACATGTACATATCATAGATATATACGCACCTCTCATTTCCAATCATGTATCCCAAATACATGAATTAGTATCCTACACACTTGCAAACAACAATCATATAATTAATGGGTCATGTGACTAGTGATATACCAATGATTGGGTGCTCCAAACTACTAACCTGACTAAGAGGTGGCATCACCTCAAAAACAAACAAATGAAGCAATTAGTGTATATCGCAGTTCCCCAGGTTTATTCAACTCGCTAGACTAAAGGTATCTCGATCCCTTACAATCTTTTACAGAGATCACATTCTAGTCATTAAAGCACTTGCAAATGTATTCAATATAGTTGGACCCAACAAATACTCTTAGTGCAATCAAAATCATACCTTTTCCTTCGCCCTAGATCATCACTACAGTCAGAGTTGACTCCTTTCCCGAAAATGCCCCTATAGACCGAATCAATCATGATCATAGGTAACATCCCAAAGTAGCCACATAAACACCTTGTTTCACGATGACGTCAAAGGTTAAACAAGGACAACCAATTAAGTCTTGGACTCACATAGTGAGGGAGTTGGGATCCATCCTTCCCCTTTTAAATGGTTGCTAAACACATGTAGTATGATTTACATTCTATAATGGATCATTTCGTACACAAAAGAATGTGTGTCTCTCCTTAAAACCACAGTACAGGTCTTAGTCTAGTCGCACCCCCTCTGCGGCTAACTCAATCATCCTCATTGTCGCCACTCTAGCACCATATGATCGCTATGTAGCGCCATATAAAGTGCTCGCACCTGGCTCCTTTAGGAAACATGATTCATGGGACCATTCATGTCAATTCTTTCTAGTATAGAGAATCTCATATTGATTTCAAATCAAGGTGAGCACTTGATTATGAACTAATGTCAATCCTTCACCAAAGATGATTCATAATCTATCTGATCTTTGCCCGCTACCCAAGCGCTAGAGGTGAATGTTTGTGTGAGTGAGCAATTATTTTACTCTGTTGACATATCAATTTTATGCTATAATAACACACAACTATAATGTACACAACAATATAGTCAAAATGAAAAAAATTAATCCAAATATCATGAAGTTGAACATGTGAATACATCACAATCTAAGTAATTGGTAAGTGGGTCAACTACCATTAGACTTGTAAACATATGTTTGAACACAAATTTTCTTCTTGCTTTAATGTCTCTAACAAAATAACATTTAACTTGTACGTGGTTGGTCACCTATTGTACTTGGGGTCTTTAACATAACAAAGGACAACAGTGCTATCAAGATAGACAACCACTTACTCAACAAATCTGTGTTAGCTGAGTGAATTATAGGAACCTTTCAAACCAAACAACATCTTGTACTAGAGCAAAGCATGTCACATACTGGATTCCATGGTCAACAAGAAAATATAAGCTTGATAACACAACTTGTAGTGTCTCATATCTTTTAGATACCTAATAAATTTCTTGAATGCTTTCCAATGCTCCATGCTTTGCTTGGATCGATATCAATTCACCATGCACACCATATGGCAAATATCCAGCCTAGTACATGATAGCGTACATAAGGCTTCCTACGACATTAGGGTATGAAACTCGATCCATTTTGGGATCCTCCCGAAGAGTTTTTAGATGTAAATACAGACTCAAATGCAAACCCTTCCCAACATGACTGGTGATTGCTTTGCAATATTTTTTGTTCGGTATCATTGCAAGATATGGTTAATGTAGCAATCTTAAGACATTCCCATTCGTCTTTGTTACCTATATGTTGGGATGTTTAGTTCTATTGACATGCATAATGGATTAAGATTTATTACCACCATTAAAACATACAAAACACTACTCAAGATAAGGGCAAAGATAACCACATGCTTACATGTCATCCTTATCTCTTTATCCACTCAAATCTTATCATCACCTCATCATTCCCCATTAAGTGGGCCCAAAAACCAATTCATGTGCTAAGAATCCATTGTGATGATTAACACATCAAAGGCAAGAGTGAGAAAATCCCTAAAAATTATTATGGAAATCATTTGAAGCTCTAAGATTAAGATTAAAACACACACAAGTCTAACTACATCCACACTTCACATCATCCTCCACTCCTAAATGGGGATTGTTTACTGACTAATCATCTAATTAACAAAGTAAAAATTACACATGAACAAGTAAAGAAAATTAAAACTAATCAAGGCAAAAATGTAAATAATACAACAAACCTTTGATTAGTAAAAGAAGATTACAAGTTGGTTTTTTTCTCCTCTCCTCTACTACTCTACTAAGCAAGAAAATAAAGCTAATCTAATGAGGAGAAGGAGGAAGAAGAGAAAATGGAAGGTTTACAAGTGTATTTATAGAAGATTAGAAGGTCATGATTAATCTGGGCCCAATCGGATGGCTGCAAATCAGATATGGATGCTCCAGAGTGCTCCAACCCAAATACCTGACCCACTCCAGAAATTCGGGCATCCATCCCCAAACTACAACTTAAGTTCACCAATCGATTCCAACCGCTCCTCTCTTACTTTTACCCATTCATTTGCATTTGGACCTTCCAAAATCTTTTTTAGAGTCTCTAGCTCTTGCTCAGTGATATGAGTCGCATTAGCTGACTCACTATCAATTTTTCTTTGGAGGTACCACAAGAGATTCTTCCATGTTGATCCATTGACATGGAAGAAGCTTGCATACACTACGATGTAGATGATGATCTAATTGCTTATCCTCTGTGGGAGCTACATGACATCAATACGCTCCTGCTAGGATCAATTGGTGGAACCTCATGTTTCACTATCCATATTCTATATTTTAGAGTAGCAATCTCACCATTCTGTTTCACAAATTAGTCCATTGACACTAAATCAGAAAAGGTTTTAACTGAATGGTATTCGTCGGTGTATGTCAGTATATGCTAGTGTTGGAACACCAACGATATAGTATCGTCGGTGTTGCTTGCATTGTGTATAGTATCGTCGGTGTTGCTTGCTTGCATTAGTATATAGTATCGTCGGTGTTGCTTGCTTGCATTAGCGTGAAATTTCCTACCAATTTTTTTTGCCTTGTTTCGTTGCAGTGAAGAACACTAACGAATGTCCGATGTATTATCGATAGAAACATTTGTCGGTGTAGGATATAATGATTAATAGTTCTTTCCAATATCATCAACGGATTATGAAATGTACACCAATGGATAAGTACCATCGGTATAAGTCCTGTTGAGAAGAAGGAAAAACCCTATTGGTTCTTTATGGGTTTCGATTTCCTTGATCAAAAGGAACAATAGTTTTCAAAAGATACAATAAATTCATGCATTCTTCCATAAACATATAAAATAAAAACTCATATATCCATTCATCTCAAAAAAATCATTCAAACAACAAATTGCATACACAAAAGTTATAACCATATTGAGATGAGGTTTTCAATTCACAATGTAGTCGAACAAACTTTAACAATGATAGTAGACAAACAACAAAAATATTAGGCCATCAAACCTCCGGTGCCTGCTCCACCTGATGGTATGTGATATTAATATCTTGCACGTTAGAATACATTATACATTAAGAAGATAATTTGTATAAACCTAGCAAATTTAATAACCAAACTAAATTACAAGTACAATAGTTGATCGTTATAACCCCACCTTCTCCATTAAAAAAGTATATGGTTGTGAGCTTTCTTTTCTCCACTAGCACACTACTCACTCACTTTAGTTCTCTACTCTCTCAGACACTTTGCTCAATTTCCGATCTAGCATTGCAAGACTATAAAGAAAATTTGGAGAAATTAATAAATCATCCCATCGGTCGAACAAAGGCTTTGTTCAACCAAAACAAGGGATTTTTGATGTTTTCACTAAGGCAACACCAGTTGACCGAAGACACACCGATCGAAACCAAAATAAGTTAACTTAAGCTATCGGTCGAACAAATCTCTAGACAGTCGACCGTTGAAAGGACTAGGCCTGAACCGACATGCTACAAGTGAAATCAGTTGAACTGGTCATCAAGGCGGTCGACCAATTTGATGGTCCATGCCCCCAATCGACTCACCAACAGTGCCACCGGTCGAACGGCAAAGGGGACCTGTTCGACCAAAACATAACAGGGCACGCCTAAAACACACAACCGGTCGACCGCCAAAGGAATCATTCGACTAGTGCAAGGAAGAAACCCACACTTACACTAGCATCGGTCGACCAAGGTACACACCGATCGACTGTAATACAACAGGAAGCTGCTGCACATAAACCTCAGACTAACCTAACGGCCACCGTCGACTAAAACGACCACTCACACACCTCGGGTGAGTATTTAATAGAAGCTTCACATACCTTTAAGGCTTGAAAAATCCTCCAAAGAACCACAACGATCTCCTCCTCGCTTTCCACACACCTCTGATACACTTCGCACTGAGATCACCCCACTACGAGTGCCACCTCGGATCACGCCCACCGTGCCCAAACTTGCTTGCCGATCACTCCACGTTCTTGACACTTAGAGAGCTTGAGAGAGAGAGAGAGAAGACTTAGAGAGTGAGATTAGAGAGCATAATGAGAAGAAAAGAAGGGTTTACACCCTTAAATACCCTCACCTTTCCTCAAAGACTCCCAAGCTTCTACCTCACCCCAACACCCTAAACCCTCAGCTACCTAAACATGATTAATCCCTAATCAAAAGTTAGGATATCACAATCCACCATCCTTAAAGAAAATTCGTCCTCAAAATTAAGCCAAGGCTTTCCAAAAAGCTCCGGATACTTCTTCCAGACTTCCTCCTCGATCCCCCCTGATCACTGTGATGCAGCCACTAAACCTTCACCATCTGAATGGTCCTCCTCATGAGATGATGCTCCATCCGATCCACTATCTCCAATGGTCTCTCCTTAAGAGACAAATCCTGTCGGATCTCTGGAACCTCTATCTGAATCATATGAGCGGGATCTGCCACGTACTTTTTCAGCATCGATACATGGAAGATGTTGTGAAGACCCGAAAGTTATGGCGGCAACGTGATCCAGTAGGCGACATCTCCAACACAATCTAGAATCTTAAATGGTCTGACATACCTCAGATTGAGCTTCCCCTTCTTCCTGAATCTCATCACTCCCTGAGCTGGGGAAATCTTCAGGAACACAAAATTGCCTACCTTAAACCTCAATCCCCTCCCACACCTATCTGCATAACTCTTATGCATGCTCTGAGCGGTCGCCAACCTCTGTCTAATCACGTCGACCTTCTTAGCATACATCTGTACTAGCTCAGGCCCATCTAACTGCCTCTCGCCTACGTCACTCTAACATACCGGTGATTTGCATGGTCTCCCGTGTGGGGATCTTAAGGGGCCCTCTAGTGATCGTAATTAACTAAAGTAAGGAATTAAAACTTAATTACGAAATTAACAACTAATAATGCAAGGGTTAGATGAGAGTTAGAGAAATTGCAAACCACGTTGTAGTCGACGCCCGATGTAACGAGGTTCGGCACCCGTTCCGGGTCCTAGTCCTCACTCACAAGCCCCGCTCGTCCCTCGAGCCTCGCTTGTGGTTTCCATTATCCGATCTCCGTTACCGGGCCGAGATCAACGCCTTTACAAACAACGAGCCTCGCGAACACCCTCGCCTCGCCCGTGTCTCCTCTCACAACCCGAGAGGGAGCTTCCCCGAAGCTATTACAACTTTTGTGATTTGGATGAAGGAATGAATCACACTTCTTGCTAATGACACTCTAACTTTGAGCACACTTGGATTATGATATGGATCTAGGAATACAAGTGGTGAAGTTTTGGCTTGAGTGTATAGGATTTGAGCTTTGAAGGTTTGGGAAAGATAGCACAAGGATACTAGATGTTTGGAGAGTGTAGTGCTTTTTGTTGTGCCTCTAATGAGGTCCTTATATAGGCTTCAAAGCTCTTAGAGCCGTTGGGGAGTGGGTTAGAAAGTTGACCCATGAAATGTGATGATGTGACAAAAGTTCGGGCAGAATTTGCACGCTCCTCGGTAGACCGTTAACCCAACGGATTACCGAAGATGGTCATTTCGGTTTACCGAATCTTATTCGGTTAACCGCTCACTCAACTCCAGTAGCTCTCTAACTAGCAACCCTAATACAATTCGGTTTACCGAAACCTATTCGGTGAACCGTACCAAACTGGACAGTAAGATTGGTAGGGTTCTGTTTATGCTAAGTTCGGTTGACCGTGTATACTTTGGTAGACCGAAGTTTGCGTGGGTTTTGCGCTGACAATGCTTGGGAAATTGTTTATCAATAACGGTCAAGTTAAATAGCCGTTGAGCTCCTAAAGCAATATGATTCGGTTGACCGAATAAAGTTCGGTGTACCGAATAAGGATAAGTCAATTGGGCTTTAGGTCAAGATTTAAATACGACCGTTGGAGCGAAGTCCAAAATTGGTCCAGGCTAATTCGGTCTACCGAAGGTGGTTCGGTATACCAAGGTGGTTATTCCAGGGAACACCTAAAGGATTCTATATGGTTGACCGCAAGGTGTTCGGTGGACCGAACTCTACATGATTCGGTTTACCGAGAGGGGTTCGGTTAACCGTGGGGATACGGGACAGAATCCTAATGTGCTCAAGTTTACATTTATCCTTAGGATTCAAATTATACTAAATTACATATTGGTCCAAAGCTTGATTACATGTCTTGAGTCTTTATCTTCTTGTCCCAAAGCTCCTTAGCTTGATTCTTCATCAACCTATTAAGAATATCGCAAATACACGAATATATATGCAATGCATGTATTCATGTTTGCTTACTTTGATTGTCTAGGTTGATTTATTAAATATAGATTAAGATTAGATTACTTAATCATCAAAACTAAATAAAGATTAAGGCTTAAAAAGCCAACATCCCGTACAAGGCCTCGTACGGAGTCATCCCAATACTCGAGTGGTAGTTGTTGTAGGCGAACTCGATCAGTGGAAAATGCTCATCCTGTTGTCCTGCCCAATCTAGAGTACAAGCTTTCAGCATATCTTCCAAAGTTTGTATGGTCCTCTCAGACAGTCTCGTCTGTCTGTGGATGAAAAGTTGAACTGAACCTCAATTGCGTTCCCAACGCCTTCTGCAGACGACCCCTGAATCTGGATGTCAACCTGGGATCTCTATCGAAAATGATGCTCAATAGCACTCCATGTAGCCTAACTATCTCCTCAATATACAACTTAGCTAGACCCTTCAGAGGCAAAGTAGTCATGATAGCTAAGAAGTGCGTCAACTTGGTTTGTCATTAACAATGACCCAAATCACATCGTGGAATCTAATCATCTTCGGTAGCCTAGTAACAAAATCCATTGTTACGTGCTCCCATTTACACTCTGGCAGCTCGATCCTCTACATCTGCCCAGCTGGCCTCTAGTGCTCAACCTTAGCTGCTGACAAACCAAGCATCTAGTCACAAACTCTGCCATCTCTGCCTTCATTCCCTTCCACCAGAAATTCCTCTGTAGATCCTTGTATATCTTCGTTCTGCCTAGGTGTATCGTGTACCGGGATCTGTGTGCCTCTTCCATGATTTCCTTTCATAGGTCTCCTCCTTTTAGCACTGAGATACGATCTCTGAATCTCAGTCCTCCATCGATACCTATAATGAAATCAGATCCATTTCTAGTAGTCAACAACAACAAACTGGCCAACTCATCATCAGTACTCTGAGCCTGCATAATACTCGAAACTATCTGACGCTCCATTCTCAGACTAGCAATCACTGCACCTTGCGATCCATCGGTGAACGACTTCCACTCTGCCAAAGTCTCTAGCAGCCTCCACTCTTGGATACACAGACCAACTACTGCAACTTCCACCTCCTGCTCAAAGCATCTGCTTCTGAATTCGACTTCCCGGATGATAGGAAATGATGAAGTTGTTGTCCTTAATGAACTCTACCCATTTGCGCTGTCTCATGTTTAACTCCTTTTGCGAAAATAGATACTTCAGACTCTGATGATCTGTGGAGACCTCAAACTACTCTCCATACAAGTAATGCCTCCAGGTCTTCAATGCATGAACCACTGCTGCCAGCTCCAAGTCATGAGTCGAGTAATTCCTCTCGTGTACCTTCAACTATTTCGAAGCATACGTGACCACCTTCCTGTGCTGCATAAGCACACAACTCAGACCAATCCCTGAATCATCGCTATAAATCACAAATCCTCCGTTGCCACTCGGAAAAGTCAAAACTGGAGCAGTCGTCAATAGACTCTCCAGTTCCTAAAAATTGTCCTCGCACTTCTGGAACCAAACAAACTTGACACCCTTCTGCATCTGCGCTGTCAATGGCAAAGCAAGTCTAGAGAAGTCTTTGATGAACTGACGGTAATAGCCCGTGAGTCCTTTAAAGCTCCTGATATCAGTCACACGTGTCGAGGATCTCCACTCTCCACTACCTCACTACCTCAAGTTTTGCCGGGTTCACTGATATCCCAACTCCAGACGCAATGTGCCCCCGAAAAACAAAACTATCCAACAAGAACTCGCACTTCGAGTACTTGGCATACAACTGCTGATCCCTCAAGATGCCAAGCACAATACTCAAGTGCTCCCTGTGATGCTCTCTGTCTGGTGAGTAAACCAAAATATTGTCCACAAAGAAATTGACAAATCTATCAAGGTACTGACTGAACATTCTGTTCATCAGATCCATGAATGCTGCAAGCACGTTCCTCAACCCAAAAGACATCACTAAGAACTCGTAATGCCCTACCTCATCCTGAATGTTGTCTTCTGGACATCTGCCTCCCTGATCCTCAACTGATGATAGCCAGAGTGCAAATCAATCTTCGAGAATACCTTCGCTGACTACAACTGGTCAAAGAGGTCCTCGATCCTGGGTAAAGGATACTGATTCCTAATGGTAACCTTATTCAACATCCTATAGTCTATGCACATCTGCAACGACACTATGTCAGATCAACCCAGTATCCATCAGATCCTGCAATTGCTTCTTCAGTTTTGCTAACTCTGCAAGTGCCATCCTATATGGGGCCTTTGACTGCGGAGTAGTTCCAGCGACCAACTCGATGCCGAACTCTATCTCCCTTTGTGGCGATAGACCAACGACATCGTCTGAAAATACCCTTGTAAAATCTTGCACGATCTCGATGTCTCCTCACTGGTGCTATGGAAATTCAATAGAATTTTTCAAAAGTATGATTACATCAAAAGATATCAACTACTAGTATATACAACACATGTAATCATAAACTACCTAAAAAGATAGACAACAGTATGACTCCTCCGCCGTCACCACCTCCTAACTCCGCTCACGACCTGAAATGCAAACATGAAACTATGCCTGAGTTTCCATAAGGAAACTCCATATGTCAAACCCCTAAGGCATAAATGAACCAGACAAATACAAGCAAGATGCAACAGATAGTAAACATCATCGTCGATATTGGGCATCAGGGACCTCTCTCCCGTCCATAGTAGACAATCCACAATGGGGCTCTAGGGTCCTCTCACCCATCCCCCACAACACTTGTGCACACAAGGCACCACCAGAATAACTCCATAGAGCCACAACTCGCTCTGTAGAGCCACCACTGATCGCTATCAGGATGGTCTGTCCTTTTTGTTGCCCCAAAAGGGCTGATGAACCCATTGCCCTCAAAGCATATCACACACACCACAAAACACAAAACAGAGCAACAACAGTCAACCAAACAAAACATACCGGCCGATCGGCTCCCTCAAGAAACATGGTTGGTTCAACCGTCACCTAGCCGGTCGAACAAAAGGCAACATAAATGGTCGAACAAAAAGTCATGGCCAGTCGACCGTTTGGATGATCAACTCCTAGGTTCAACTAACAAAATGACCAATTGGTCAAAAAATAGGTCTCAGGTGGTCGACCGTTAAAAGGTCTACGCCACACTACAAATTAATAAAACATCCCATCGGTCGAACAAAGGCTTTGTTCGACCAAAACCAGGGATTTTCGATGTTTTCACTAAGGCAACACTGGTCGACCAAACAACACACACCGGTCAAACCCAAAATAAGTTCAGTTATCGATAGAACAAATCTCTAGGCGGTCGACCATTAAAAGGTCTAGGCCTGAACCAACTTGGTACAGGTGAAATCAGTCGAACTTGTCATCAAGGCAGTCGACCGTTTTGATGGTCTATGCCCCCAACCGACTCACCAATAGTGCAACCGATCGAACGGAAAAGGGTACCCGTTCGGCTAAAAGATAATAGGGCATGCCTAAAACATACAATAGGTCGACTACCCAAAGGCATCGTTTGATCGGTGCAAGGCAGAAACCCACACTTGCACTAGCATCAGTCGACCAAGGCAAGAAATTGCTGCACATCATCGTCCGACGGGCCTAATGACCATCGTGTGAGTATTTAAGAGAAGCTTCACATACCTTTAAGGCTTGAAGAAGCCTCCAAAGAACCACAATGATCTCCTCCACGCTTTGCACGCACCTCCGATACACTTCGCACCGAGATCACCCAACTACGAGTGCCACCTCGGATCACGTCTGCCTTGCTCAGACTTGCTCTTCGATCACTCCACGTTGCCGGCACTCCAAAAGCTTGAGAGATAGAAGACTTAGAGAGGACAATGAGAAGAAAAGAAGGGTTTTCACCCTTAAATACCCTCACCTTCCCTCAACCACTCCCATGCTTCCACCTCACTACAACACCCTAAACCCTCCTTAGCTACCTAAGCATGATTAAACCCTAATCAAAAGTTGGGATATCACACTTTTCCCTTCCCTCATGCACCAATTCTCCTATACTTATCCCTCTACCTCTCTGGTGATGAGGCAAGTCCTCAGGAAACAACTCTGATGATAGCAGCAACTTCCGGTGGGATAAGTGCAACACGTTTCAGGTAGCGCGAGAGACAATTTTCAGCAATCCGGAGCACATCGATTGCTTCAACTCAGGTATGCGCCTGAGCCAAGGGTGGGAGAGAGAGTTGGGATGTTGACCTGGGGTTGGGCTGACAGTGGCTTGGTTGGTGGGGCTGTTTTGCAGAAAGCTTCATCGGCCATGCGCTAGTCGTGCGCGCAGCTATTGCTCGCGCTCCATGGCTGGCCGACTGGACCATTTGCTGTTGGCTTCAGACCTTGTCAAGGTCTGGTTTTCTCTGGTTTTGTTGGGTCCAAAAACTAGAGAGGTTGGGGGGAAAGCTATGGTTGGGGCTGCGGCTAGTGCAACCAACTGTGTCTCCACGTGTGTGAGCTCCTTGACTTTTGAGGCAAGGTTAATGCGGGTTGATGGAAGAAGGGCTGGTGCTTGCTGTCCGGAGTTTAGGGCTCAGAGGTGGTGCACAGGGGTGAGTTCCCATAGGCGCCTCCAGCTGACCCACACCCCGTCCGACCAAGCCACAAGCATCATGCACACGGTTTGTACGATGTGCTCCTACGGGTGCACTTGCTTCGACTCGTTGGGGCTGGTGATGGCACACGTGTGTTGGGCATGTTTTGGAAGTATACAAGCCATAGGTCTTACCATGACCCCCTTGCTACTGACCATGAATCCGGGAAAGGTTGGATGACCCGGGGTGCGCATGGAACGCGGCTGAAACCTCTTGTGTTGCTCGCATATTTTTGTTGATTTCACTACTTTCCATATTGCATGACTATATTTAGTTGCATTCTGATATTTGCTTCTAATTTTTTGGGTTTATGAAGGGTCTGAAACGTGGGTGCATGCAAGTACATTATTGCTATATATTTGGATATCTTGTGCCAAAATTCGTATGACCGTAGGTAGTCGTTTTATCGATATCATCCCTTGTATACTAGCCATATATGCGAATGCTATAATCATAATCTTCTTGCCATGTAGATGTGCATGCATGTTATTGTTTTGTGGATGTTACGATGCGTATGGGTTTATGGGGACGCTCATAGCATGGTTATTGCATTAATCGTGTTATACACGTCTATATATGTATGTGTGCATTAGATGCCTTGCATGTTCATTTCTGAAATTAATTAATTTAGGCACTATCGTTTGAGGGGACGATAGGCCTAATGGAAAGACCTCTACGTAGAGAGACCATGCGTGAGATAAGACCTAGATGTGCGCATTGTCATTTGCTACAGGACAGGTATGCCCAACTTGCGATAGAATCATGTAGGTCATTGTAAATGCAAAAACCGAAGGTTATTCCATAGCACAAGATAGGAATCCTGTCATTTCACCTGTCAACTACTTTGGTGTATTGCAAGACATAATTGAACTTCAATACTATGGTGATTTGAAGTTGGTTTTGTTCAAGTGCAAGTGGTACAACATTTTGGGTCAAGACAACACTACTAGAAGTGATGAATAAAGGTTCACATTGGTGAATGCGAATCGATTTCTGAAACCAGAAGAACCTTTTGTACTTGCATCTCAAGTAGAGCAAGTTTTTTTATGTTGTTGAGCCGAAAGATAGAGAAAGCGACGATCAATGGTTAGTGGTTGTGCGAATGTTTCCGAGAGATTCAAATAACATGGAGGACGATGAATCTGAAGATTCAGAGTATAGTCAAGGAAATCATGTGCAAGATAGAGATTAGATTGACGATATTAGTTTGGTGGAGTTTGCGAGACATGATCTAAAGCCACTTGTGGTGGAGTATTTCATTATTTAGCGAGTAGGAAAACCAATGTTCTCTTACTTTTAAACTGTATAGTAGCAATAATGATAGTATTCTAAATTGTTATGTTCCTTAATTCAGATATGGCTCAATGACACAACACTCGTCTTGAGGACATGGATGACACATCTGTACGTCGTCGACTTAATTCACAAGAGTTTGATGAAGAGACTCCCGTCGACGAGATTTAGCCTTCACCCTCTGCAGGTGAAGCCTGTACGAGTAGGAGTAGGGGACGTAGTCCCACTCAGTGTTTGGAAGAATGGTCGAAGATGGACTAATCTCCGATCGATTTCACACAAGAGCAGGTACCTAGAGGACCCATGGCCGAGAGTTTCCAGAACTTCATTAGGTCACTTGCGAGGAGGTCACAAGTACTTCCTCCACGTTATGCAGACTGGAGATTGGTGCCCAAGAAGGACAAGGACGTGGCATGGCAAGAGATTTTGGTATCATTCATACCATCGTAACTTATTTTATTATGTATTTCATTTAATTATAGACTAATGTTGTTTTGCATGCACATTGGGCGGTTCCTGAGGGATATAGAGACAAGGTCATGAGGTCTCTAAACAAGAAGGGGAAGGAATACATATTTCACCTCTACAAGAAGCGAGTGGAGCCAACACAGACCCAGGAGGAGCGGATGGCCAGATGACCACAAAGCATCTCTGTCGAGGATTGGTCTACTCTTTTAGATTATTTGGTGAGCGAGTTTTTTCATGTATACTTTGATTTTAATAATTTTAATATTATTTAATTAATATGAAAACTAACATTGTGGTTTAATTTTTGTTGCAGAAAAAGAGCGAGATCAATAGGAAAAACCGGGTGAACCTAATTATCCCACATACGTGTGGTACGAAGTTCATCGTGCGACATAAGGAGAAGATGATAATTTTTTGTCTAAATTTGATTCATTTGAGTTAAGTTTTATGTAATGTCACACCTTTTTTTTATTTTTGTTGCAGATTGCAGAAGACTCGGATGCCTTGGAGCCCACCCGGACAGACATGTGGATTAAACTCCACAACAGGAACCATCCGGAAGCCACTCGACTCATTTTATGCTAATTACATGTATATTGATTTATAATTATTACTATGTTTCACTTTTGTATTGAAGTTTAATTATTGAAATGTTTTATTTTAGCAACAGCTTGTGACTATGAGAGGATTGGGTGAGACGAGCTTTCAGGGCTCTACTGGTAGAGCAGGGACGAGAGGTTTGACGGCTTACTCGCTGCATTTAATCTGTTACTTTTATCATGTATAGAATGAATGAATCAAACTCATTTGTAAATCAAACTCACTTTTGAATGAATGTTTTATTGATTGTTTGGATTTGACTTGAGTTCTTGAATGTATATGAATGGATGTGTGAATGGTTGTGTGTTATGAATGGAACACATTTGATTTGCTTTGAACAAGGAAAACTGGAATTCGGGAAGAGCTAATTGGTTCTTTTTGAATTATGGGAGGAGTTTACATCAACGGATTACACCTGAAAACGTAGAGCTATTAGAGGTAATATAGATCATTTTCAGTGTTATAATTATAGTTTCATTATTTACATATTTATATTGTGTACTTGTATTTTCAAAGGTCTTCCAAAAGACTAGCGATCCCTATTCGTAACGCGAGCTTGATGATACTCGCGAGCGATGGGCTCACTACTTTATTAGCTATATGTTATTAAACTAGAATGCCATGACTGCAATTTCATTGAACCATATTCTTTTGTATTACCAACATTCTTTGTAAATACATTGTTTGTCAATACATTCTTTGTATTGAACTAACATTATTTCACTACAATTTTTATTTTAGTGATCAAACTTCTTTGTCAATGATTGTGTTTATGAAATTGTGAAATAAGTGGGTTAATGAAATTAGTTGAATGTGTATCATTGTGTAAGATGAATGATTGTGATTATGCAATTTGAATGCTTTGTTGTGCAGGATTGTTGAAATTTGATTATGTCCATTTTATCATTTATTTTTTTAATTTGGGAAGGGTATAAATGTCGGTTATTAGGTTAACCCAATGTCTATACCCCAGCATAGACGTTGGTGGTCAGCACGACCGATGCCAAGTCTATTTTGAAAGAGAATAGATGCCGACTGTAAGTACAACCGACATGTATTCCCTTCGAATAGACATCGTTTGTAAGTATAGCTGACGCGTATTCCCTTCAAATAGATGTTGGTTGTTTGGATAACTGATACGTATTCCCTTAGAATAGACTTTGGCTGTAAGTATAACCGACACGTATTCCCTTAGAATAGACGTCGCTGGTAGGGATAACCGAAGCATTATCCCTTAGAATAGACGTCGGTGATAGGGATAACCGATGCGTATTCACCAGAATAGACGTCGGCTCTTAGTGACTGACGTCTAGGTATAGACAACCCATAGATAGAATTGGGTTTATGGAACGCACATAACCAACGTATAGAAGCCATATATTTTGCTATATTCTCTATTCTGCACTAGTGTAGGGTGGGAGAACGATTTGGAAGATTTTAGGCATTTTACCGACATTCATATTATTGCAGACGAAATTTCTGTCAAAAAGGGTGCAAATAGAAATCCTGTCAGAAAGATTCCACTGTGAAAGTTGGATTTTGTAGTATTGTTTTTTCAAGTGAGGAGTGGAATTGGTGCATGTGATCTAAGACTAAAACTGGGAAAAAAGTTGTTACAAGTGTGTTGTCTTCTCAGTTTAGGAATCTAGTGTAGATGTTTTCAAACCTTTGGTTACTATTCTTTGAATTGCAGAAAGTGACGTCAAACCACAAATGGGTTTATTTATAGGTCAATTGACAATGCAAAGAAGCAGATAAAAGAGGTGTTCAAGAATGACAAAGAAACGTACAACTCATTCATTGATGCAATTCATGTCAATTCGGGTGGGAGGTTGGATAATGATTGACATCATTTTATGCTTATATTTGTATCTTATGTCCATTATCTTTCACCTAAACAATGCTATATTACGAGTTTTATGGTTAGTTTTCAGGAATAAATAGGTTTGAAGAGATGAAGCATAAAAGGACCCAAAAGCTGGGAAAAAGGACTGAATTGTGAGATCTGGGGACTAAGATGCAAAGGAGAAGGACCTGAATGTAAGACAGAAGGACCTAATAGCAAAATAGAATACTCCACACCATCATGAGGAGTATTTTAGCAATTCTATTCGGGTCGGAGCTCCAATAAACGAAGTAAATGCATCCAAGACCAGAAAATATACCAAGAAAAGCCCACAACAAAAATGAGCAGGATCTAAACCATATAGACCGCCAATTGGTGGTCCATTTTGGTCCAAATCTGCTAAAATTTCTCCAGCACATGTATTAGAGGATGTTTAGGCTATTTTTGGTATCTGTTTAGTCCCACATCAGGGGGATTGTCCCGGTTTGCCTTTTTCTATGGCTATAAATAGAACTCTTCACCTTCCATTGTAATCACTCCATATTTTAAGTGGCTATTCTTCGTACTAGAAGTGAGGCCTTGAAGCACACACTAAAGTAGGAGGATGCTACTTTTAGCGTGAGTCATTTTAATACAAGTTTTCTTTATTATGTTGTTTGTTTTACGTTTCTTGTTTTGCTTTGCTTAATCTCATTTCATTAGTTTTATTAGCTTAGTTAATATGCTTTCTTTGTTTAGTTTAATAATTAGTGTAATGTTTAGTGAGTAGTTTCATCCCCTTTAGGGGGTGGAGTAGATGTACATACATGCAAATGAGAATGGATTGAATGCTTTATTTCCAATGTGTTGATAAAACATGAATGCATGCTTGCTTGTTTAGGATAGAATTTATAACTTGATGAGTTTTGCCAAAATGATTAGACACCTCTCATGCTTGTTTAGGTTCTGAAATAAACATCTTGCATATGTAAATGTTAATCAACTAAGTTGGTGAATAGATTGATAGGTTTTGCCACAACATTTAGACACTTCCTATGCATGATAACACCACCTTTATTTGTGCTTAAAGAATGTGTTCAACACCCACCACTTTTCTTGTGTGCACTCACTCCACCCCTTAGGGGTTTTCCAATTTCTCTATTCCAGCATTTTTCTTTTTGTTCTTAGCTTAGTTGTCATTTCATTGTTTGCTTCTTTCGTTCGCATTTCATACTTCTTAGCGTAGTTTAGTGTAGAGTAGCATAATCAATCTTTCTCCCCCAATTTTTGCCACTTGATTTCTGATAAACAAGAGGCTGCTCACCTCCCTGAGGATGACCCGCACTTGCCACCGCTTCATCGCCGCCGTGCACTTGCGGTTTAATTAAAACGTTCAATCAAGTTTTTTTGGCGCCGTTGCCGGGGAGGTGCCAGTCCAGACTCTTGTTTGGACGATTCGAGTGGATTTAATTGTCTTTGTAGTTTTTCTTTTTTTCAGGAGACTTGGAGTCGCCAGGAGGAACACCTGGAGAAATTTGGAGGCATTCTGGGCACTTAAGACCGCCAATCAGCGGTCTGGTGAGCTCATTTTACTCTCTTATTTCTGTGGAGTGTTTACATAATTGATGTAGTGATCTGGGACTTGATTTGGCATGTTTTGACTTATAGTTTGTTCCCAGATCAATAATCAAACCTCCTTTAAGCAACTTGGACCCTAAAACCCAAAGCAAAAGATTAAGCATTCTTTTTGTTTAGGTCATGCATCATGTATGTGACTTAGGCATATAGATTGTCTTTCATTTTAGCTTTATTGTCAGTTGCTGAGTGCTGGCGTGAGGTACACACCTTCTACTCTCATTCATGCATTTCGTATGAACATGCATTAGTTAGTAGGAAGTGCATTGAAACAAGTGTGAGTTGAGCGTTTGTTTGGAGAGTTGATTGCTAGATTAGGACTCCAAAACGCTACTAAGGAGAGGCTGTCCCATAAAAGATAAGATGGGGGATTTCATCACCCTTTCCTTCGCCCCAAAAACCACACTAATCAAGAGCCTAATTCTAAAATCAAGTAGACATTGGCCCTAAGGATCCCGGACGCATTAGGAGAGTGATCTGATCCCGACCGTCATGACCTGATCGGCGTTGCCCACTTTGTCGATAGTAGGAGAGACGAGATCTCCGGATCTTGGCTCACTTGCTGGGCTTTGTGGTCCTCGTTGTAGGGAGGTGAGGCGTGTTTAGGCCGTGTGACCTCGCAGTTAGGTGTCGTCTAGCTGTAAGGACCTATAGTGACCTTAGGATTGCTTGAGCCTTGTTTGCTTGTGTGCTTCTACCTGCACCCATCCGCCGTAGCATAAGGACTTCTTCCCTTCTCTCCTGTGTTCCTCCGTCTTCTCCTCTACGCACATTCTTTGAAAAAGAAAAAAAAAGAAAAAAAAGGTTTTGGTTTGTGTGCGTGCACCTTTGTGTATGCTTTCGTGGACACGAGACGAGAGGGGTCGTTTGACGAGGAGCGTTGTCAATCCGGCTTTGGTCATCGATTTCTCGATGCCTTCCTCCTCTCATGTCGCACACCGTTCGGGTTCAATGGCTGCTCATTTCCGTGAGGAGGAGCAATTGCTGGACCCACCTATTCCACCTGTGCTTCCAGTTGTCGTTCCCATACCTCTACGCGATCGATGCTACCCGAGCCGTACAGCTCTACCCTCATGCATCGTATTACCAGAGGCTAATGGGAACCATTTTGATGTTAAGCCTTAGTTTATTTCCATGCTCCCTCACTTCACTGGGAAAGGTGACCCCTATATCTTTCTCAGGGAATTTGAGGAGGTTTGTGCTATGTTCAAGCTGCAACAACTTAGCGCAGACTCCATCCATCTTAGGCTTGTCCCCTTTGCGCTGAAGGATGACGCCAAGAAGTGGTTGTATAGCAACCAGGCGAATGCCTTTAGGACTTGGGATGAGTTTCAATCTGCATTCCTCAAGAAATACTTTCCAAATCATCGAACTCAAAAATTGAGGAACGAAATCAATTTGTTCTATCAACATGAGACCGAACCATTTCATGCATATCTAGAGAGGTTCAAGGAGCTACTATCCTCATGCCCTCACCATGGCATCGAGTTGTGGTGCCTTTGTCAGATTGTTTACGAGGGTCTTCACATCCCGTCAAGAACGCACATTGAGTCCATGTGTCAAGGAGAGTTCTTGGGAAAGGATGAAAGGGAGGCATGAGCTTTCCTAGAAGACCTTGCTGAGAAAACCATGTAATGGGAGAGTGTGAGGGAACCACCTGCATCATCTAGCATAGGAGCGAGGATCGCGAATGCAAACTCGACTAGACCGGGTACCGCATTTGCTATCGATACCACTACGGCCACCGGGGCACGCATGGCGGCCTTAATGCGCCGTATGGATTCGATTGAGCTCAAAAACCAACAAAGTGCACCTCACATGTCCACATCTGGTCGAATTCCCTGTCATTCATGTGGTAGGATAGGTCATGTAGAAAGCGAGTGTGCGTTCATTCCTCCTGAGAATGAACATGTCAACGCCATCTATGACAGAGCTAGGAATGACCCATACTCATCATCTTATAATCCAGGATGGAGGAACCACCCCAATTTTTCATGGAACCAAACTAATGCCCCGGGTGGTCTTTCAAACTCCTCTAGACCACATTACCAATCACACCAACCACCTATGCATGCGCATTCCTATCAGCCACCCCAAGCGCAAACCATCAATCAATCGGGTTTCCCAAATTCCAATAATATGGAAACCCGATTCAATTCGCTTGAGACCTTGACTCGTGGACTTGAAACTCAATGAAATTTTTTATGTCACCACGAGTCAAGTTCTCACTTCAAATCAGCAGACCATCAAATCTCTAGAGCTTCAGATGGGCCAATTGGCTTAGTGTGTATATGAAAGAGAGAGAGTCTTTTCCTAGCCAGCCTGGGGCTAACCCCCGTATATACCAAAAACAACACATGCAAAATGAGAATGTGGTATCTCGGGGGAGGCAAGTGAACCATGTGGAGGAACCTGTTCACCATGTCAATTCCATTGTGACCTTAAGGAATGGAAAACAGGTTGACAATCACATTTCCTTGCCACAACAACCACCATCTATGCAGCCCCTCAGTGGGAATGGTGGTGAAGAAGAGGCTGAGGGTGAGGGTAATACACCAAAGCTTTCTTCTCAGGCACCGCAAAAAACCTACCAACCAAAAGCTCCCTATCCAAGTAGGTTAACCAAAAAGCAGAGTGACAACATGGACAAGATATTAGAGGTGTTTAAGCAAGTAAAGGTTAACATTCCCTTGTTGGATGTCATCCAACAAATACCTCAATATGCCAAAGTGTTGAAGGATCTCTGCACAACGAAGAGGAAGACCAATGTTCCTAAGAAAACATTCTTGGCTGCAAATATCAGCTCACTTTTGTCCAATCCCACCTACACAAAATACAAGGACCCTGGGTGTCCTACTATTCAGTGTACGATAGGGGACACTAGAATGAGCAATGTTTTGCTTGATTTAGGATCAACGGTCAACCTCCTCCCATTCTCTGTTTATCAACAGTTGAACTTGGGAGAATTGAAACCAACTAAGATCACCCTCCAATTGGTGGATAGATCCATTCGTATTCCCATGGGGATTATCGAGGATGTGCTTATCAAAATTGGAGATTTTATATTTCCAGTTGATTTTTTTGTCCTCGATACCAATCCTGTTGCGAACACCCACTCTCAAATACCTTTGATTTTGGGTAAACCATTTCTGGCCACCTCCAATGCCTTGATTAATTGTAGAAATGGTCTCATGAAGCTCTCATTCGGTAACATGAGTGCCGAGTTTCATGTGTTCAACTCTGGTAGGCAACATGAACCCATGGATGAACCTTTAAATCTAAATCTCATCCGCCAATTGGAGAAAGCACCACAAAATCAACGAACACCCCTAACCCCAATGCAACCCGTTGAGAATGTTCGTGGGCCCAGCAAAAACTCATTGCCTGTCTTCGCAATGCAACAGAGTGAGCTGGCCTCGAACATGAATGTCCAAAGGGAGTGTTCGTTGCATGATTCAGTTGAGTGTACTAGTGAGAGTGAGACACCTCATCATATGCCTATACCAGAAGGTGTCACTACCTCATGTCCCATGGCCATTGAGCCATTTGAGCTTCATATTGACTCCAACAAGGACCCACCTATGACCGAGCTTATGCTTGACGATCTAAACGATGGTGGGAGGTCCTTGTTGGATGACTTGGGGAGCAGCCCCGTTCTTAGTGATGCATGTCTGCTGCATCCATCGAATGAGCTTGAGAAACTCATTCCGATGCACCCGCCTATTGGTTGGAGGGTTTTGTTCGATGAGCAACTAAACCCTAGTGAGGCAACACAACTTCATTCTTTGTGCCCACACCCAACCAATATCATGAGGGGTTCGAGCCGTTCAGCTTTGACATTTCACCCCTCATGACACCTCAGAGTACCGGTGAAGTTTGCCCATCTCGGCAAGTCTCTGGTCCTCATGTCTTGATGTTCTCATTTGATGTTCCTTGACCAAATGATTATGAGAATATCGTTGTTGCTGTATATATCATGTAAAAAAAATTGAAAAAAAGAGCAAAAGAAAAGAAAAGAAAAAGCGTGTAATAAAAGACTCCATGAGCGAGCATTGATTTTTGTGGGCCCCAACCCTTGTGTACTTGGGCCCCATTTCTTCACGTATTTCTCTCCATTCTTCAGTATCTCACAGGTTTTGAGGAAATTCAGGTTTGTGTCCATCACTGTAACCATGAACTTCCTGTTGTGCTTCATGTTGGTGAGATCTTCCTTTTTTCATGCATAAATCCATGTAGTATCATGCTCACATTCATTGAGGACAATGCATGAAGTAGGTGTGGGGGGTGTTTTACGTGTGTACATAGTCGAGTCTTTTTCTTTTGATTTTGTTTTCTTTTGTGTGTATTGATAGGGTCATGTTAGTGTGCTGCATTTAATATCAATATATCTGCTTGCCATGATCCTTGGGTGACTTGTCTTCTTTTGCTTGCCTAGTGCTTTAAAGTTTTTACATTTCTTTCAAAATCTTCATGTGTTTGCGAAAGAAAATGTTTTTGTGGGTTTTGCGTGTGTTTAGCATGTGCAAAACCGTTGAGAGGCAAAATAAAAAGAAAGCTCCCAAAATTGTCTTGAACTTGATGCATTAGGATTTCTAGTTTACTGGCTTTAGGTCTTATCGAGTCATTAGGATGCACCCCGGTTTTCCCTCGGGGGGCGTGTAATCATAGGGTTTCAGTACTCAAACATTTAAATAAGTCCACCCTGAACCTAGTGAGTCAAATAATTCGTGTCTGTTAGTATAAGGAAGTTTGTCGTAGTCAAGGGCCCTTAATCTCTTTTTGTGAAACTTAAGTGTAGGGGTTTTGGTTCCCATGTAGATAAGTAAATAAGTGGTGTTCTCTCTTCTCGCACGGCTCCTATCACTCGGGAAAGTAGGTCTGAGGGGACTTTGTGCCTGGTGCTTTCGAGTCATCTAACTTGGGATGCACCGACCGAACTCCCGTTACACCGGTGATAGGGATCGCCCTATGTGGAGATTTGGGGGAAGGTGTACGTGACAGTGTAAGTCCTCATAGGCAATGATGCATGAAACCTGACCCTGGGAGAATCAAACACCAACCAATAAAATGCTCCAAAGAAAAAGAAAAAAAAGAAAAAGGAAAAAAAAGAAAAAAAAGAGTCAGATAAGAACCAAAATGGACTTTACACATTGTATCACATTCAAAAGTTAAGGTTGCCCATGTCTTTCACTTAAGTCTTTGACTAACTTTCACGAATAACTCATTAGGCTAGGTGTGTGGACGGATTACATATATAGAGTCGACCCGTAGTATTACCGCGTCCCATGATCGACAAAATAAGTCCAACGAGTCGTGTAGCTAGATTGATTAATGCATCTTGTTCGGATTTTGTGGGTATATCCGCTGAAAACCCTCAGGAGACAACACTCCTCCTCCTTGGCGACAAGGAGGTTTAACGGCTTGTTGCACGTGCTAAGTGCAACCGTGATTCCTACGAAAGTGAGTTAGGATTTCTTGTTTTCGTATGCTTTTCTCTTTCTTTGTTTTGCTCATTCATTGATGCAATTCATGTCAATTCGGGTGGGAGGTTGGATAGCCCATTGCATATTGCAGCATAATATTAATCCATTTTACGACTACAATGATTGATAGGAATCCAATAGTGGTGAAAGGTTGTTCAATTGCATTGCAATTATCTTTCCAGATGCAAAAGTTCAAGACATGTACTACAAAATGAAATAAGAGCCTGCAAAAATGCAAAAGATTTTATTTGTTATCCAGTGGTAAAAATCATTTGCTCTACGAATAGTGTTCATTACACCCCAAGTAACACCACTTCTATGTAAAAGTTTTTTTTGTAATCCTTTCAATTTGGATATTTCAAATATTAATATTTCTTCTTTTAATAATTTTAGCACGTTGGTGGTCAATGCATGGAACTGATACATCTAATTTGACAAGCATAGCAATTATGAGTTTACGTTTGATGGCAAGCTCATCTAGGTGTGAGAGGAACTGGAGCACATTTGAAGGAGTCTAATTGACATTTTGTGCGTTTTTATTTTGTTATGTTTCATCATTGTAATTGATAAATCTTGTTTATTTGCAAATCTATACTAAAGAGAGAAATATACTTGAAGTTAAGAAATTTAATGACTTCGTCTATGTTCATTTTAATGCTAAGTTGTTGGAATGTAAGAAACAAAAGGAAGAGCTTGCATTAGGAGATTGGGATACAAGCAATATCAATAAGTGGATAAGTCATGGCTAGACAATCTAAGCAAGCAAGATGAGGTCTTCTCAGGAGAAGAATTGTTATGGTGTATAGATGCATAAGTGATAGGAGCACATGAAGGGTTAGAACCAAGAAGCAGTCGTAGAAAGAGTGTGGCCTCATTTTCTATCTTTTCTATGATTCTCAAGGTGATATTTCTACGTTTCGTCTAGAAATCACACACAAATTTCACATTATTCCGACTTCAATAGATCGCCTAAACCTTTGCTGGAAAACCACCTAAACTCAATTCAGCCAGCCTGTGCAAATAGTGTTGTCTTTTTGGCCTTAAACTACATTTTGATGATTTAATCAACCTAATCTTAATTGTGATCGTGTAGAGTAGCACACATGTTGCATTGCACATATATTTCTTTGTGCTAACTTCTACAGGTGATCAAGACTCAAGGAAGAAAGAAAATCAAGTCAAGACATGTAATCAAGCTCTATTGAAGACATGTAATTTGCATTTCTTTGAGTCTTAGGACTTTGTATAATTGGGTATACTTGAGATAAAACCTACTCAAACATACACTAGGTTCCTTATTGAAGTCACACACAAAATTTCAAATAATTTGGACTTCAATAGATCACCCAAACTTAGACCGAAAAACACCAAACCTTAACCTGAACTGTCTGCCCACATTCGGTCAACCGAGTGATCATATATCCTGTTAGTATTTTACTACCGTCGACCGTCCAGACCTTTTTTGTCGACCGTCCAGACCTTTTTGGTTGACCGAGTAACAACAAATTTCCGACCGTTTGTTTTGTCGTATATACCCAATGGTCGTATTCATATTATTTCCAAATACCCCAAAAATACTTTTCCCTATCGCTCAACCGAGGACCTTGTTCGGTCGACTGAACTTAGCTGTCTTGACCAAACTCGAACTGCATGTTAGTTTTCGGTCGACCGTGGACCTTGTTTCGGTCGACCGAATATGATCTTGTTTGTCAACCCCAAAGAGCCTGTTGTGAATTGGTCGACCGAACCTATCTCGGTGTTCGACCGATCACTTAAGTGTACCCCAGCCATAGCCTTTGGTAGTCGACCATTCTTTAACCGATCAACTGAACAGTAACCAAAATTGCCAAACGGTCGACCGTTCAACCCGATTCGGTCGACCAAACTTACTCAGAATTGGGTCTTGTCAGTTTCTATTTTGTGTATCTTACACAATCTTTACCCAATTCATCCCCAACGGCTATAACTCTTTAGGAGCTTATAAATAGAGTTGTAAAACACATTTTAACACAACTCTTACACTTCCCTATGTCAAATACACCTAAGAGAAACTCCCAAATCTCCCATTCCCCAAATCCTACTCTCCAAGCTTAAACTTCATCTTAGCATCAATTCCACATCCTAAGCTAAGTGTGCTCAAGTTAGAGAGTTTGTTCTACTTAAGATCTCAATTGTAAAAAAGCAAGGACTTCGGTGAAAGCTCGAAGAAGTGTTCCTCTCGGATTGTTAGAGAAGAAAGTCAAGCTCACGAGGGTGTTTGTGGAGCTTGTTTTGTAAAAGGCTTAATCTTGGCCCGGAACGAGGTTGATAGTGAAAACACGAGTGGAGCTCGAGGGAGATCGAGCGGAGCTTGCAAGAGAGGAAGTAGGCGGGAGGCCGAACCTCTATAAAAATTCAGTGTCATCATTGTGGTTTGCTTTGCTTGTATTTGTTTAAATTCCGCTGTGCATATCTTGATTGATTAAACAAGTAGGTAATTAGCTTAAAAGTGATTAGAATTAGAGACTCTCATGATCCTACAAATAGGTCAACCAAAACTTAGCTTCCGTTTGACCATTTGTTAAGAACAATTATTTGTTTGAACGATCGACTATTCTGACGATTTTGTCTGACCGTTCCTTAGTTTTCAAATTTCTCTTTCGAGCCATTTTTTGTCATTACTCCATAATAGCTATCTTAAAGATAACACTTTTACCTAATTTCAACTTCAGGCTATAGGTCGTGTGGACATATTTTAGTGGTCGGCTGAATCAGACTCAAAATTGGACTGTAAGTTTTCTTGAAAGTGTTCAACAATTTTCACCTAGGAGGACCGATTTTCCAGTATCCAGTATACAAACTCCCAATTTACATTGTGTTAGTTTGACCAATTTTCATATTAATTCGACCGTTAATTTACAAATTAAGTGAACGGTCAAACAGAGTTGACCAAAACGTGGACCGTTTGGCAACTGACTAACTGATCACTTTGCTCCTTTTATCAGATGGTTCATTATATCTCTTCTGTCTTTAGCCCCAACAACTATACAAATCTTAAAGCTTATAAGTGTGTGGTCAAACCTTAGTTTCAAAGCCCTTTTACACTCATTATTACCCTATTAATCAAAGAGAAACCTCTCCCACCTCCAAAGTTAAAATCCTACACACTGAAGACTAAACTTGGCACTTGTGTTCCTGAAGCCTCTTACTCAAGTGTGCTTAGGTTTTAGAGTATTTTGTGACACCACCTTCATTTATATAAGAGTTGTATTGCTTCGAAGGAAGCTACACTCTCCGGTTGTGAGAGGCATAATCAAGTTTAGCGAGGTTGTTGGCTTACTTGGATTGTACAAGGCTTGATCTATGAGCTCGGGAAGATCAAGCATGGCTTCCAAGAGCAGATTAGGGTCCGGTTTTGGTGCCGAACTTCTATTAAACTCACTGGTCTTGTTGTGGTTTGTTTATCTCTACATGTTGGTTTCATTTCCGTTGTATCATCATTAGTAGAGCATTAGTTTGTGATTAGATTAGGGGCCATCGAGATTGATTGACATCATTTCATGCTTATATTTGTATCTTATATCCATTATCTTACACCTAAGCAATGCTACATGACCAGTTTTATGTTTGAATTTCAGAAATAAAGAGGTTTGAAGAGAAGAGACATGCAAGGACCCAAAAGCAGGGAAAAAGGACTTAATTGTGAGACCTGGGGACTACGATGCAAGGGAGAAGGACCTGAACGTAAGACCGAAGTACCTTAGAGCAAAACAGAAAACTCCACACCATCATGAGGGAGTGTTTTGACAATTCGATTCGGGTCGGAGCTCCAATAAACAAAGTAAATGCATCAAAGACCAACAAACTCATCAAGCAAAGCCCAACATCAAAACCAGACGAATATGGATCCTGTAGACCGCCAATTTGTGGTCTGGAACCACCAATTGGCGGTCCGGATCTTCCCGGATCCGATGAAACTTCTGGAGAGCGTGTATTAGATGATGTTTAGGCTATTTTTTGTATTTATTTAGTCCCACATCAGGGGATTGTCCCGGATTACCTTTTTCCATGCTTATAAATAGAACTCTTCACCTTCCATTGTATCCATCTCTCTCTTGGTGGCCTTCTTCCCTACTAAGAGTGAAGCCTTGAAGCAAAACTCTGGTGGAGGAAAGGCTGCTTGTAATTTGGAGTGAGTAATAATAGAAGTTTTGTAGTTAATTGTTGTTTGCTTTTGTTTTAACATTGCTTATTTAATTTCAATTTACATGTCTTGCATGTTTTTTAGTGTCATGTTCTTTTAGTTTCTTTAATGTTTCTTGCTTGCTTAGAATAATTTCATTTCAGTATTAATGCTTCATTTTGTTAGAGTAGTTAGTTTAAATATGTGTGAGTAGTTCCATCCCCATTTGGGGGGTGGAGAAATATGTGATATAATCATGTAGTGTATTAAGTTTGTGTTATCTTAATCCCTTGAGCTTTATATGATTTCCATAACCATCTAATGGGTCTCCACTCTTATCTTTGATACGCTAATGCTCTTAAATGAAGCTTAGCCTATGCTTTGATTAGTGGACCTATTTTATGGGGAAAGATAAGGTTAGGATATAGATGGAATTAATATTGGAAACACAATTTGTAGTGTATGTACTCTTGTTGCCTTTACCTTAGTTAATGTCTTGTATGTTTTAATGATGTAGTCTTATGTTAATTCATGTGGAGGCATAATAGGGTCTAGTCTTTATACATGAGTTCATTTAGCTTCATTCCAATTATTGTCTTGTATGTTTTAATGATGTAGTCTTATCTTAATTCATGTGGAGGCAAAGTTGGATATAGTTTTATGATTTCATGCACTACATGTTGTGAGGAGCTTAATTGAACACACACACACACATCTTTCTATTCACATTATTTCTCTACCGCCTATGGGGTTTAGTTTTATTGCTTATCTTTTATTTCCTCTTGCATCTTAGTGTAGTTTAGCGTAATCAACATTTCTCTCCATTTTTTACCACTCTCCTTCGCACAAACCAAACGTCGACACACCTCCCAGTGGACGACCCATATTTGCCACCACTTCAACACGGTCGTGCACTTGCGGTTTAAATAAAACGATCAATCAAGTTTTTGGCGCCGTTGCCGGGGAGGTGCGCTGTCCAGACTTTGGTTTGGACTATTCGAGTGGTTTTTAATTTTTTGTTTCCAGGTTTTCTTAGTTTCAAGGATCCAAGAGCTCACGGGGAGGCTACTGGAGGAGTTGGAGCACCCAAGCTTCAACAAGGACCGCCAATTGGCGGCCTGGTGAGGGTTTCTGACTCTCAGTTTTCTTCTGGTAGTTTATTAGTTCTTTTTTGTTATCTGGGAGCCCTATTTTGCATTCAATGGCCTCTAGTTTGCTCCCAGATCATTAAACCAATCCCCATTAATCAATTTGGCCTGAAAATCCAAAGCAAAAGATTAGACATTCTTATTTGTTTAGGTTACACATCATGAACTTGACTTAGGCATATAGTTGTCTTTTCTTTTAGCTTTATTTTCAGTTGTTGAGCGCTGGCGTGAGGTACACATTTCCTACACTCATTCATGCATCTGGTATGCCCATGCATTAGTTAGTAGGAATTGCATCATGACAAGAGTGAGTTGAGCGTTTGATTGGAGCGATTGATTGCTAGATGTAGGATCAAAACGCTACTAAGGAGGGGCTGTCCCATAAAAGATAAGGTGGGAGATTTCATCACCCTTTCCTTAACCCCAAAAACCACTCTTAATCAATCCTTAAGTAAAAGCAAGTAGACATTGGCCCTAAGGATTGCGGACGCACTAGGAGACTAATCTAGTTGAGACTGTCATGACCTGATCGACGTTGCCTACCTTGTCGATAGTAGGAGGAACAGGATCTCCAGATCTGGTATCACTTGCTAGGCATTGTGGTCCTCGTTGTAGGGAGGTGAAGCGTGTCGAGGCTAGTGACCTCGAAGTTAGGCATCGTCTTGCGTAAGGACCCATAGCTTTAAGTTGTTTGAGCCGTGCTTGCTAGTTAGGCTTCTCCCTCATCCCACTACCCACGTTAGATCTAAAGATTCTTCCCTCCTCATCTGAGTCCTCTCCTCATCTATTCTCTACGAGTAGTCTCCTCCTCTGAGTACACCTTCTGTTGTATGTTTTTTAGAGTCGAGTCGAGCATTTTATGCGAGGCTGGGCTCGTTCTGGTGAGAGCGCTCGACTAGAGAGAGTGCATTCTTCTGAGATGCACGGTCTTGGTGATCGACCATCTCCGCCTCGTGCTCCTTTAGAGCAAGAGGCCGAGTCGTCTCGTGGTGGCCAAGGAGACCGGGTTCCATACATGGATTACCTCGGTCCGCTCCCACCACCACGTAGACCTCCTTCTCCTCCTCCTTTGACTCGAGAGGAAGGGAGATTCGGTCAGGATCGAGTTCTTGGTGCACCACCACCTTTAGCTCGACATGATAGACCGATGACTTTGTGGGAGCGGACCCATCCTGTTCGGGCCGTGCAACGTTCTTGCATAGTTCTTCCCCCTGCTTGCGGGAACAACTATGAGCTGAAACCTCAATATGTGAGCATGCTTCCAACCTTTACTGCCAATAAGGAGGATCCGTATATTTTATACGCGAATTCGAGGAAGTATGCTCCATGTTCAAGCTTCAACAACTTGACAAGGATTCAGTCCGTTTGAGGATGATTTCTTTCGCGTTGAAGGATAACGCGAAGAAATGGATGTACAGCCTCCCGGCGAGCTCTATTCGGTCTTGGGATGACTTCGTGACCGTATTTCTGAAGAGATTTTTCCCTCAAAGGAAAACTCAACAGATACGGCACCAGATACATCAAATGTATCAGACTGAGACCGAATCTTTTCATGGTTTCTTTGAGAGGTTGAAGGACCTTCTCCAACAATGCCCTCATCATGGATTTGAGCTATGACAGCTGTGCCAAATTGTTTATGAGGGCCTCAACTACAACACCCGCACATTGTTGGAGTCGATGTGTCAGGGTGACTTCCAAATGAAACCCATCAATGAGGCATGGGAAACTTTTGAGTTAATGGCTGAACGCACCTTTGAGTGGGACACCATGAGAGAGCCACCAGCTGCCAGGTCTTTTGGTCGAGCTGGATCATATCAAGTTGAGTCATCGATCGCGTCTGAGGCGAAAATGGCTGCTCTCATGCATAGGATTGAGAGTTTAGAGTTTGACCGAGCTCCTGTAGCTCAGGTCGCTACTCCCGGGTGTGGTAGGTGTGAACTTACAGACCATGATGACTTGGAGTGCGCCTACACTCCAAGGGATACTGAGCATGCGAATGCGATGTATCAACAGAGGCCTCGTAACGACCCGTACAGTCACTCCTACAACCCGGGATGGCGTAACCATCCTAACTTCTCTTGGGGGCCTAGTGGGGGTCACGGTCAGAGCTCGCACGCTCAACCTCAACCTCCACCTTGTCAACCTCCAAGCCCATCGTCGACCTACCAACCCCCACATCAAAGGTCTCAGCATCATAATTACCAACCTGCTCATGCCTCATTGTCGGGTTATTCCAACCAAACTCCACCACCCCAGCGGGTTGACCCCAAGGACCCTTCGTTTGATCCGACCCTTCAAGCGTTGCAAAGTACAGTCAAGGCTTTGGAAATGCAAGTTAGCCAGTTGGCTCATCAATTCCATGAACGCGAGAAGGGTCAGTTCCCGAGTCAACCTGTGGTAAATCCCAGGGGTCAACCTGCTCATGCTAGGCAGAATGTACACAATGTTGAAAGTGACTCTTCCCAACATGCCAATGTTGTCCATACCTTGAGATCGGGAAGGGTTGTCGACAACAATGTGGAAATGCCTGAAGCCAACCCGGTTGGCGAGACTTCCGAGGAGAGTTTTGAGCCTATCAAGGAACCTAATTCTGAGACTCCTCCTCATGATTCTTATGTCCCCAAGGCACCATTCTCTCATAGGTTGACTAAAAAACATGATGAGCATTGGGACAAGATCGTTGAGGTACTTAGGCAAGTCAAGGTGAACATCCCGTTGTTGGACGTTGTTCAACAAATGCCACCATATGCCAAGTTCCTCAAGGACCTTTGCACCACTAAGAGAAAAACAAATATTCCCAAAAAAGCCTTTTTGGCCGCCAATGTGAGCTCAATATTGACACAACCCATGAATGTCAAGTACAAGGACCCAGGTTGTCCAACTGTCTCTTGCATGATTGGGAATGTGACAATCTCTCAAGATCTATTAGATTTGGGGGCATCTGTGAATCTCCTGCCTTACTCTGTCTATGTCAACCTTGGAATAAGCGATCTTAAACCAACAAGGACAACCCTCCAGTTGGCTGACAGATCCGTCAAGATTCCACGAGGGAGTGTGGAGGATGTCCTTATCAAAGTGGGTGAGTTCGTATTTCCAGTTGATTTCATCATCTTGTATATTGAACCCGTGTCCAACCCACGAGGACAAATTCCTGTGCTCCTTGGGAGGCCATTTCTTGCGACATCTAATGCTTTGATCAATTGTCGCAATGACTTGATGAGGCTGTCTTTTGGAAACCTCACGGCGGATTTCAACATCTTCACTCTTGGTAAGCAACCCGGGCTCTTCGACGACAGTGTCGGAGCCAATTTCATCCAGGGCACGGATGAGCCCGAGTCATTAGGCATGTTCGACTACAATCGACATATTATTGAGGTGCCTAATGACCAGGTTGCGAGTGAAGAGAATCTTGAGGAATCTGCCAGCATTTCTTGGGACGAGGAGGCACATCTGGGTGCTTGCTCCTCTTACCCCGTGGCCCTTGAGCCACTTGAAAGTAACTCTGAATCCGACAAGGACCCACCTCTGGTCGAGCTTAAACCGCTCCCCGATAACCTAAAGTACATCTTTTTAGGGGATAATGAGACCTTGCCACTCATTATTACTTCTGATCTTGCACAAGCTCAAGAGGTTGCCCTCAAAAGAGTACTCTTTGAAAACAAAGAGGCGATCGGGTGGTCCTTGAAGGATATCAAGGGAATTAGCCCTGGTATTGTTCAGCATCGGATCCACATGGAAGAGGATTCTAGGCCCCACAGGGACCCACAACGGAGATTGAATCCGGTACTGAAAGAAGCCCTCCGAAAGGAGGTTCTTAAGTGCTTGGATCATGACATAATCTATCCTATCTCTGATAGTTCGTGGGTGAGTCCTGTCCATGTGGTTCCCAAGAAATCAGGCGTGATGGTTGTGCAGAATAAGCATAATGAGCTTATCCCGACACGCCTGCAAACTGGCTGGCGAGTTTGCGTTGATTATTGCAAGCTCAATGCGGCAACGCGGAAAGATCATTTCCCGTTGCCATTCATTGATCAGATGTTGGAAAGGTTGGCCGGACATGAGTATTATTGTTTTCTTGATGGATACTCCGGTTACAACCAAATTCCCATCTCCCCTGTGGATCAAGAGAAAACCACATTTACTTGTCCCTTTGGCACGTTTGCCTACCGTCGCATGCCCTTTGGGTTATGTAATACGTCGGCAACGTTTCAAAGGTGTATGATCAGCATCTTCTCCGATATAGTTGAGCGTTTCCTTGAGATCTTCATGGACGACTTTTCCATATTTTGCGCTTCCTTTGATACTCGCCTTCATCACTTGAGCCTTGTCCTCAAGCGATGCCGTGAGAAGAACCTCGCTCTCAATTGAGAGAAATGTCACTTCATGGTGAAGCGAGGGATTGTACTTGGACATGTGGTCTCAAGTAGGGGAATTGAGGTTGATCCCGCCAAAGTGGGTCTTATTGCTAATCTCCCACCGTCACGTAATGTGAAGGATATCCGCACCTTTTTGGGGGATGCTGGATTCTATCGGCGGTTCATTTGGGATTTTAGCAAAATTACTCGACCTCTCACCGCCTTGTTGGCTAAGGATGCCATTTTTGAGTTCACACCGGATTGCCACCATGCCTTTTTGACCTTGAAGAAAGAGTTGACTTCAACTCCCATTATTAAGGCACCGGTGTGGACTGAACCCTTTGAGTTAATGTGTGATGCATTTGACTTCGCTGTGGGAGCAGTGCTTGGGCAACAATTGGACAAATTGCCTCATGTGATCTACTACGCCAGTAGAACTCTCAATGATGCCCAATTGAACTACACTGTGGTCGAGAAGGAATTCTTAGCGATCATATTTGCTTTGGAGAAATTTCGGTCGTACTTGATTGGCTCCCACGTGATTATCTATTCTGATCACACAGCCATTAAGCACCTCATGGCGAAGTAAGATGCAAAATCCCGACTCTTGAGATGGATCTTGTTGTTACAAGAATTTGATCTCGAGATTCAGGACAAAAAATGGTGTGAGAATGTTGTAGCTGACCACCTGTCTCGTCTAGAGACGACCAACCCACAGGACCAAATTATTGATGACAAATTTCCTGACGAGCAGTTGTTCACGATCGAAGATAACCCTTGGTTTGCTGACATCATGAACTACCTCGTGACCGAGCAACTTCCTGTGGGTTGGTCAAAATCTGACCAAACCAAATTTAGATCTTATGTCAGATTCTTCCACTGGGACGACCCCTACCTATTCAAATACTGCTCTGACCAAATTTTTAGGCGGTGCGTCCCATATACCGAGTTCCAAAGTGTGCTCCATTTCTGCCACTCCAAGGCATGTGGAGGACACTTTGGAGCAAAGAAAACTACTACCAAGGTGCTCCAATCTAGATTCTACTGGCCCTCTCTTTTCAAGGATGCTTACCATTTTTGTAAGCAATGTGATAGGTGCCAGCGCCTTGGCAGTATTGGTCGACGTGACATGATGCCTTTGCAAAGTGTCCTTGTTGTCGACATCTTCGATGTATGGGGCATCGATTTCATAGGTCCCTTCCCAAACTCATTCGGGAATTTTAACATTCTGGTGGCCGTTGACTATGTGTCTAAGTGGGTTGAGGCTATACCAACAAAGACCAATGACAACAAGGTGGTTACCATATTCTTGAGGGACATTTTTGCGCGATTTGGTACTCCTCGTACCATAATCAGCGATAGGGGTACCCACTTCTGTAATCGCTCCTTTGAAGCGCTTATGAGGAAATATTCGATCACCCACAAGCTTGCGACCCCATACCATCCGCAAACTAGTGGGCAGGTCGACCTCTCTCGCACTCAACCATTCATGCTCCTGCATGAGTGGTTGAGCTTTCATGTTTGTTGATGCATTGCATACATTGCATCATATGTCTTTCATTTAGATTACTTTTACATCAATAAATGCTACTAAGGTATGTGTTTAGTCTTATTTACAGAATACAGGGACCTGAATGCAATTTACCCACATCCCGAGCATAAACGCATGCAAAAGACTCATTTCTATCATAAAGACCAAGTTCAAGATTATCGGGTTACGAATGGAAATGTATCCAAGCATAAAAAGCATTCAAGTCCTAATTGCAAAAAGAACAAGGACTTAAGCACAAAAGTAACCGGGGACTTAACTGCAAAAAGTCAAGGACCTAATTGCAAATCACGAGTAGCTTTTATTCTCTTGGAGAAAATATATAGAAAAATCAATGTATATCTCCAAATATGTGAAGGAATTAATCCGGAGTTCAAAAGAATGGAAAGAATCAATCCAGACGCGCAAAGAAGGATCAAATCATACCATAAACATTCAACCAAAATCCGGACAAAATCAGGCCAGATTGTGCGGCGTTTCCGCCGCACCACACATACAATATGCGGCGTTTCCGCCGCCCAAGCATCGATCCGTGTGCTCCAATTTCGTCCAGTCGTGTCTGGACACGTGTACTTTCCAATATTATACCTAGATCCTTTGTAGCAACTATAAATAGACCCGAGAACGATGTTAGAAGGGTCCTTAGTCTTTGGTGGTAGTTTTTATTCTTAATCTTAGTTTTGTATTCTTCTTTTCATTAATAAAATTCTGTCTTTTATTTCTTACTTTTAGTTTTCTTTTGTAATGTCTCAAGGACCCCTTCTTCCTCCCTCTATGAGTTTCTAACTCCTTCCAAAGGGTGGAGGTGACGGATTTAGGGTGAAGAGAAGATGAATGAATGTTATTATTTTAATTTCGTGTTAGTATATTTTGATTACTTGAGTTTATGTTAAATCATTTATCATGTAATGCTTTATAACTAATATGATTTATTATAAGTTTCTAAATTCTCTAATCTAAACCTTAAATCTAAACCTCCACCCGACGGAATTCACATCTTTGTTCTTGTTTTAGTTTTAATTGTTCTTGTTTCTTGCTTTAGATAATTAAAATCCAAAAATCTCAAAACCCAATTATTTCTTCTCTCCTTCTTTCCCCCAATCGAAATCACAATAATAACAAAATCTCTCCCTCCTTGTGTTCGACCCGTATTTGCCACGTCTCCATTGACGCCGTGCACTTGCGTTATAAATATAATTCTCATCAAGTTTTTGGCGCCGTTGCCGGGGAGGCGACGCAGATTTTGTTTGTTGTTGATTTCGATTTTATTCTGTTTATCTTGTGCGTGATCTAACTATTTGGATTTGTGTTTCAGGAAACAACAGAGCACGCAGCGAAATCTGAGCGCAGTCTGAGCAACAAGGGCGGCGGAATCGCCGCACATCAAGAGTAAACTGCGGCGGAATCGCCGCACAATTGAAGCATCTGGGCTTCAAATTTTTCTGGGGTTAGCACCATCTCTGGGTGGACGCGTGGAGCTACTGAAATTTTGAGAGCGGGCGGCGAACCCGACTGAGCATTGCGTAGGTAACCGTTGTTGCCTTTTTCCTCGTAATTTCTAGTTTCAGAAAATTTCCTTTTATTAGAATTGCACGTGTTAAGCTTAAATTCCATAATTGGCAATAATTCAACTCTGACCTAAAAATTGGCAAAACTAGAAGAACTTAGTGCATGCATCATATAATGTTTTGTTTGCATTATTCTTGCTAAATTCTTGCAAATTATTTTTATTGTTGAAGAGTGCTGGAGGCAAGGTACGTATCGCGTTTTAACGATTGCATTTAAGCATATAATTTAGTTTGCATACAACCTTGCAATTGCCCCCCACTAAAGACCATTGTTTGACTATCTTTGCTAGATCTAAGTTAAACTATTTTAAGGGCAACTCCGTAGGCAAAGATACGGTGGGGATTTCATCACCCTTCCGTGGCCCACAAATCACAATCCTAAAGTGTCACCCAAGCCTTAAATTAAAATCAATTAGACATTGACCCCTAAGGACTCGGACTCATTTAAGGAGAAGAATTGGTTTGACTTGCTATGACCTGAAGCCGATTGAATTTAATTTGGTGTCTAGAAAGTGTTTTTGTGTTGACGTAAGTCTTCCAAGCGAAGTGGTTGTCTAATTGGCACCGACTCTATCGGAAGCGCCCCCACTAAGCTATACACGGCCTGGCCAAGTTGGTTTGATTAGTGAGGGAGGTGAATCAAGCGAATCAATTCGACTCAACCAGTTAGGAGTTGTCTAGATCTAAGCGACACTAAGTCTAGGATAGTTTGAACCGTGCTTTCTTAGGAATTTTCTGACCAACCCTCTTTCTACCTTTAGAGTTAGGCTTCCCTTCTCATATGAGTCTTCTTTCTCTTCTCACCTAAATTCTCTAGATTAGGATTTCTTTCTCATCTTTCCCCATTCTATTGTTTGTTTTCCTTTTGAAAAAAAAACAAAAAAAAAACAAAAACAAAAAAAAATAATAAAAAAAAATATAAAAAAAAACGAAAAAAAAATTGTAATTAATTCTTGAAATTAAATTTGGAATTTAAATTTGGAATTTGAATTCAAAAATTGATTCAGCCCGGTGCACTCAGTTTTGGATTCGGGACTTGAGTAATCGACTCTCACGAGTTCATCTAGATTCCAGTCTGGAACTTAGCCCCAATCCACCTGTTGCACCACCTCACCTAGATCCAATGGGTGAGAACGTAGTGGACCCACCTGTTGTGCAACCCATAACTCTGAGGGATCGATGCTATCCAACGATGGCTGCTCAGCCATCGTGCATCGTTATGCCCACCATACCGGGTCGCGACTTCGAACTTAAGGCACAATACATGAGTATGTTGCCTAAGTTCACCCCTAGGGAAGACCCATATCTCTTCCTTAGAGAATTTGAGGAAATCTGCTCTCTTATGCAATACCAGCATATCCCTGAGGAGGCAGTGCGTCTGAAATTCGTGCCTCTAGCACTAAAGGACGACGCTAAGAAATGGCTATATAGTCTAGCCGAAAGATCTATTAGGAGTTGGGCTGAGTTTGTTCAAGTATTCCTAAAAAAATATTTTCCCAACCATAAGACTATGAGGATTAGGAATGAAATTGTTGCATTCGTTCAGTCTGAGAGCGAGCCGTTCTATTCCTATCTAGAAAGATTTAAGAGTGTACTGACCCAATGCCCTCATCATGGAATTCCCAAAATGGCAATTATGCCAAATTATTTATGAGGGATTGACACCCACATCTAGGGTTATGGTAGAATCCGTAAGCCAAGGAAACTTTATGTCAAAAAATGAAAATGATGCCTGGACTTTCCTTGAGGATTTAGCTGAAAACAGTATGCAATGGGACAATGCTAGAACACCGCTTAACCCGAGTATTGGATCTAGAATAGCAAGTCAACCCAAACTAGGTGTCTTAGTTGTAGATGCCAACATAGCGGCTGAAGCAAAACTAGCTACCCTTATGCGCAGAATGGAAAGTTTAGAGCTACAAACCCAAAACCGAGTGAATCAAGCCTCGACTATCCCATGCTCTAGATGTGGTCAGACTGGTCATGTAAATGAGGATTGTGCGGAATGGGACCAAGTTAATGCCATGTATAACCATGCTAGAAATGACCCATACGCATCAACCTATAACTCGGGTTGGCGTAATAATTCCAATTTCTCATCAAACCAACAGGGTCAACCTCCTAGACAACAACCAAACCCGTATAACCAAAATAATACATCATCTGGGTTTAATAACAATAACAATCATGAGGTTAGGTTGACAAGCTTGGAAAATTTGATGAAAACTTTTATACAAACAACCAACCAGACCTTCCAAAGGCTAGAGACACAAGTCAGCCAACTAGCACAAATAGTAGGTGAAAGAGAAAAGGGTCGGTTTCCAAGTCAACCTGAGGTGAACCCTAGATCTAATAATTCATATCAATCCTATCAAGCACCTTCAGGAAATAACAACCCTAGACCGGTTCAAATGGTTAATGAGGAAGGATCGTTCCAACAAATAAATGTTGTAGTATCATTACGGTCCGGAAGACAGATTGATAATAATGTGGTAAATCCTAGAACGTCTACTCAATCTAGCCATCAAACTGCCACATATGACCTAACCATTGAACCCGACGTCCAATCTGAAACGCCCACCCCACCTACTCAATCTGAACCCGTAGCTCAGCCTGAACCTGAGCGAGTCTATGTCCCTAAAGCCCCATTTCCCAATAGACTCAAAAAGAACTCAAGTGCACAAATAGAGAAAATCTTGGAAGTATTTAAGCAAGTTAAGGTGAACATTCCACTCTTAGACATGATTCAACAAATACCTGCTTATGCTAAATTCTTAAAAGATTTGTGCACTAAAAAGAGAAAAACGAACGTACCAAAGAAGGCATTCTTAACTGCAAACATAAGTTCTATTTTGTCCAACACATCTCCTATAAAATATAAGGATCCTGGATGTCCCACAATTTCATGTGTAATAGGAGATACTTTTATCAACAAAGCCCTTCTAGACCTTGGTGCAAGTGTTAACCTACTCCCGTACTCTGTCTATGAGCAAATGAACCTTGGTCCACTAAAACCCTCTAAGACAACCCTTCAATTTGCTGATTGTTCTATTAAGAAACCAAGAGGTATAGTCGAGGATGTTTTGATCAAGGTTGGTGACTTCATTTACCCAGTGGATTTTGTCGTACTAGATACTGCACCTGTTGTAAATCCTAATCGACAAATCCCTGTAATTCTAGGCAGACCCTTTTTAGCCACTTCGGAAGCATTGATAAACTGTCGAAATGAGCTCATGCAATTATCTTTTGGGAACTTAAAAGCTGAATTTAATATCTTTCATATTGATAGTGAGCCAGAAATAACATGCAATCAAAGTGATGTTGTGATGAAATCGCGTATCTATAATATTTCTGAATCGTCACAAAATAAAAAAGGAAGTAAGAAAAAGGGGAGGAATTCATCTACACACCCACCGTCACTCGAGCAAATAAGAGAACCAATTTATGTGAGGGGTGTGGAACCTGTAACTCAGGATGCTCATTGCAACATGAGGAACAATTCAACTGGATACATGCACCAATATGGTGTCATTCAATCCAGTTCTGACTATGGTTGACTTTGAGCAAATTCCATCCGTCCACCGCAGTTCATCAAGGTAATAAGTGCATTTGCTTTATATTTGCATACATTGAGGACAATGCATGATTTAGGTGTGGGGGGTGTTTATGTATATATTTATCTATATATTCTGTCTTTTATAAAATAAAATAAAAATAATTAATGTTTCATGACATAGCTTAAGATTGAACTGCTAAAACCCGTGTACAAATTGCATTGAGTTTTTGTTCCTTATTATATAGTTCTGCTTGTAGAAATTGTGACATAAATCTAAGTTCCAAAGAAATAACCCATTGCCCTTTAAGACATGTATGTACTTAAATTGGATGAATCAAATCTTTGAAGTGGTTGATAAAAAGCAGAGGTTGAGGAAAATATACCGGGAAGTGTGGACTTCTAATAGAAATTAAGCCTTGAGGAAAATAAAAATAAAAATAAAGGAATAAAGTGAAGAAAACACATTTTGCAAAATGATTACAAAAGCCCAAGCCTTTGAGTCACTGGTCCGTATGGGTATCTTGAAACCCGGTAACTTGAGTCTACCAGCTCGGGATTATCGACCAAACTCGCTACACGAATGCAAAATGGTAAAAGTGTCAAAAAGCAAATGTGTTGAATCACGAAAGAAAAGAAAAGAAAAAAATAATAATACTCAAGGCCCAAAGCTAAAAGAATGATCCATGCCATGGTTGATCCGAATGATACCTCACCACCAAAGGAGGCGTGCAAAATAATTCAAGTGATAAACATGTGTAGAAGGGTTAGTGGTGTGAATGTTGGCGGAATAAAGACCAAGTCATATTTTTAATGAGTTAGATTCATATAATGAGCATACAAGAATTCTAAGTGAGATGGATAAGGTTAAGGTGAAGATATTAAGAGCTATTAATGGAATGTTGATTTAAGACTTTGTGGGTGTGTCAACTGAAAACCCTCACGAGACAAAACTCGTCCTCTAAGGAAACTTGGAGGTTTAAAGGCTTGTTGCACATGCTAAGTGCAACCGTGATTCCTACGAAAGTGAGTTAGGATCTCCCTGTTTTTATTTTTCGTATCTTCTATTTTGCTAGGGACTAGCAAAATCTAGGTGTGGGGGTATTTGATGCATTGCATACATTGCATCATATGTCTTTCATTTAGATTACTTTTACATCAATAAATGCTACTAAGGTATGTGTTTAGTCTTATTTACAGAATACAGGGACCTGAATGCAATTTACCCACATCCCGAGCATAAACGCATGCAAAAGACTCATTTCTATCATAAAGACCAAGTTCAAGATTATCGGGTTACGAATGGAAATGTATCCAAGCATAAAAAGCATTCAAGTCCTAATTGCAAAAAGAACAAGGACTTAAGCACAAAAGTAACCGGGGACTTAACTGCAAAAAGTCAAGGACCTAATTGCAAATCACGAGTAGCTTTTATTCTCTTGGAGAAAATATATAGAAAAATCAATGTATATCTCCAAATATGTGAAGGAATTAATCCGGAGTTCAAAAGAATGGAAAGAATCAATCCAGACGCGCAAAGAAGGATCAAATCATACCATAAACATTCAACCAAAATCCGGACAAAATCAGGCCAGATTGTGCGGCGTTTCCGCCGCACCACACATACAATATGCGGCGTTTCCGCCACCCAAGCATCGATCCGTGTGCTCCAATTTCGTCCAGTCGTGTCTGGACACGTGTACTTTCCAATATTATACCTAGATCCTTTGTAGCAACTATAAATAGACCCGAGAACGATGTTAGAAGGGTCCTTAGTCTTTGGTGGTAGTTTTTATTCTTAATCTTAGTTTTGTATTCTTCTTTTCATTAATAAAATTCTGTCTTTTATTTCTTACTTTTAGTTTTCTTTTGTAATGTCTCAAGGACCCCTTCTTCCTCCCTCTATGAGTTTCTAACTCCTTCCAAAGGGTGGAGGTGACGGATTTAGGGTGAAGAGAAGATGAATGAATGTTATTATTTTAATTTCGTGTTATTATATTTTGATTACTTGAGTTTATGTTAAATCATTTATCATGTAATGCTTTATAACTAATATGATTTATTATAAGTTTCTAAATTCTCTAATCTAAACCTTAAATCTAAACCTCCACCCGACGGAATTCACATCTTTGTTCTTGTTTTAGTTTTAATTGTTCTTGTTTCTTGCTTTAGATAATTAAAATCCAAAAATCTCAAAACCCAATTATTTCTTCTCTCCTTCTTTCCCCCAATCGAAATCACAATAATAACAAAATCTCTCCCTCCTTGTGTTCGACCCGTATTTGCCACGTCTCCATTGACGCCGTGCACTTGCGGTATAAATATAATTCTCATCATTTGTATACAAAAGAAAAAAAAGAAAAGAAAAAAAAGGAAAAGACTTGTTCAGTGAGCATCGTTTGTTGTGGGCCCCAACCCTTGAGTATTTGGGCCCCATTCTTTCACGTATTTGTATCCATTTTTTAGCATCTCACAGGTTTTGAGGAAATTCGGGTTTGTGTCCATCAACATAACCATGAACTTCCCTTTGCACTTCATATTGGTCAGATCTTTCCTTTTTCATGCATAAATTCATGTAGTCTTTTGCTCACATTCATTGAGGACAATGCATGAAGTAGGTGTGTGTGTGTGTGTGCGGGGGGGGGTTATGTTTGTACATAGTTGAGTCTTTTCCTTTGATTTTTGTTTTCTTTTGTGTGTATTGTTAGGGTCATGTTAGTGTGCTGCATTTAATATCGATATATCTGCTTGCCATGATACTTGGGCGACTTGTCTTCTTTTGCTTGCCTAGTGCTTCAAAATTTTCACATTTCTTTCAAAATCTTCATGTGTTTGCGAAAGAAAATGTTTTGTGGGTTTTGTGTGTGTTTAGCATGTGCAAAACCGTTGAGAGGGAAAGTAAAAAGAAAGCTCCCAAAATTATCTTGCACTTGATGCATTAGGATATCTAGTACAGTGCCTTTAGGATTTATCGAGTCGTTAGGATGCACCCCAGTTTTCCCTTGGGGGTGAGTAATCATAGGGTTTCAGTGCTCAAACATTTAGAGAAGACCACCCTGAACCTAATGAGTCAATAATTCGTGTCTGTTAACTTAAGGATGTTTGTTGTTGTCAAGGACCCTTTAAATCTTGTTGTGAGACATTAAGTGTAGTGGTTTTGGTTCATGTGTAGATAAGAAATAAGTGAGTAGGTGTTCTCTCTTCTTGCACGACTCCTATCACTCGGGAAAGTAGGTCTGAGGGGACTTTGTGCGTGGTGCTTTCGAGTCAGCTGACTTGGGATGCGCCGACCGAACTCTCGTTACACGGGTGGTAGGGATTGCCTTATGTGGAGATTTGGGGAAAGGTGTACGTGATAGTGTAAGTCCTCATGGGCAATGATACACAAAACCTGACCCTGGGAAAATGAAGCTCAAACTAATAAAAAGAAAAGAAAAAAAATGAGAAAAGAAAAAAAAGAAAAAATGCAAATAAGAACCTTAATGGACTTTACACTTTGTATCACTTGAGGATGTTGAGGTTGTCCATGTCTTTCACTTAATTCCTTATTTAACTTGCACGAATGGTTCATTAGATTAGGTGTGTGGACAGATTACCTATATAGAGTCGGCCGTAGGATTATCGCGTCCAATGATCGACAAAATTGTCCAACGAGTCGAGTGTCTAGATTGAATAATGCATCTTGTTCGGATTTTGTGGGTATATCCGCTGAAAACCCTCAGGAGACAACACTCCTCCTCCTAGGCAACAAGGAGGTTTAATGGCTTGTTGCACGTGCTAAGTGCAACCGTGATTCCTACGAAAGTGAGTTAGGATTTCTTGTTTCTCGTTTGCTTTTCTCTTTCTTTGTTTTGCTCAGGACTAGCAAAAAATTAGGTGTGGGGGTATTTGATTGACATCATTTCATGCTTATATTTGTATCTTATATCCATTATCTTACACCTAAGCAATGCTACGTTACGAGTTTTATGTTTGAATTTCAGAAATAAAAAGGTTTGAAGAGAAGATACATGAAAGGACCCAAAAGCAGGGAAAAATGACTTCATTGTGAGACCTGGGGACTAAGATGCAATAAAGAAGAACCTGAACGTAAGACCGAAGGACTTAAGAGCAAAACAGAAAACTCCACACCATCATGAGGGAGTATTTTGACAATTCGATTCGGGTCGGAGCTCCAATAAACAAAGTAGATGCATCAAAGACCAACAAACACCAAGCAAAGCCCAGCATCAAAACCAGACGGATCTGGATCCTGTAGACCGCCAATTGGCTGTCCGGATCTTCCCGGATCCGATGAAACTTCTGGAGAGCGTGTATTAGATGATGTTTAGGCTATTTTTGTTATTTGTTTAGTCCCACATCGGGGGATTGTCCCGGATTAGCTTTTTCCATGCTTATAAATAGAACTCTTCACTTTTCATTGTATCCATCTCTCTCTTGGTGGCCTTCTTCCCTACTAAGAGTGAAGCCTTGAAGCAAAACTCTGGTGGAGGAAGGGCTGCTTGTAATTTGGAGTGAGTAATAATAGAAATTTTGTAGTTAATTGTTGTTTGCTTTAGTTTTTACATTGCTTAGTTAATTTCAATTTACATGTCTTGCATGTTTCTTTAGTGTCATGTTCTTTTAGTTTCTTTAATGTTTCTTGCTTGCTTAGATTAATTTCATTTCAGTATTAATGCTTCATTTTGTTAGAGTAGTTAGTTTAAATATGTGTGAGTAGTTCCATCCCCATTTGGGGGGTGGAGAAATATGTGATATAATCATAGTGTATTAAGTGTGTGTTATCTTAATCCCTTGAGCTTTATATGATTTCCATAACCATCTAATGGGTCTCAACTCTTATCTTTGATATGCTAATGCTCTTGAATGAAGCTTAGCCTATGCGTTGATTAGTGGACCTATTTTATGGGGAATGATAATGTTAGGATATGGATGGAAATAATATTGGAAACACAATTTGTAGTGTATGTACTCTTGTTGCCTTTACCTTAGTTAATGTCTTGTATGTTTTAATGATGTAGTCTTATCTTAATTCATGTGGAGGCATAATAGGGTCTAGTCTTTATACATGAGTTCATTTAGCTTCGTTCCAATTATTGTCTTGTATGTTTTAATGATGTAGTATTATCTTAATTCACGTGGAGGCAAAGTTGGATGTAGTTTTATTATTTCATGCACTACATGTTGTGAGGAGCTTAATTGAACACACACACACACACATCCTTCTATTCACATTATTTCTCTACCCCCCTATGGGGTTTAGTTTTATTGCTTATCTTTCATTTCCTTATGCATCTTAGTGTAGTTTAGCGTAATCAACCTTTCTCTCCATTTTTTACCACTCGCCTTCGCACAAACCAAACGTCGACACACCTCCCAGTGGACGACCCGTATTTGCCACCGCTTCAACGCGGCCGTGCACTTGCGGTTTAAATAAAACGATCAATCAGAGATCCAACAAGTGCTTCAAATCTTAGGTGTTAAATTCATCTACTTAACTGTAGTTTAGTATGACATTTTCATCATCTAATAATTGTGAGAGTTCATCCACATTTAGACCACTTTTCTTAATGGGTTAAACTCTAATTATTGGAAGAATAGAATGAGAGTTTCTTACAATCTAGTGACGTTATGTATTGGATCTTCCCTCAAAATCCCTTCACAACCCCTAAGGAAGAAAAAATTGCCACCTTGACTAGAGCTAAGATGAGAAAAATTGAAATGAATTCTCATATGACGAACATTATTTATTGTGGGTTGAAAATGGAGAATATAACTAGATTAGAGGTTGTGACAATGCATATGACATATGACATAAACTTTGAACACATCTTGAGCGAGAAAGTCAATCATTGATGAATGGGCCGAAAGAGAAGGTGATAGCCATTGAAGAAGCACAATGTCTTTTCCTATTAAAGGTGGACTTAGTTACCAACCTTAGGGAATATGTGCTACAAATGATACACCGAAAGAAGAAATAAGCCTCCAACAAGAAACCATCCTTGTTGTTGCACTCAATAGCAAATTGAAGTGAATCAAGGAGAAGAAAAAAATGAGAACATTAAAGTCCTTGCACAAGATTTCTTCAAGTTTCTCAATCATTCAAAAGACATAAATTTGTTTACTGGACTTTGGATATGTTCGTGTACATTTATTGCACAGTGACTACTCAGATCATTAATCAGATTAACACATTTGTTGTTGCTTGTTATTTTGAAAGATGAAGATATTTTTGTTGTGGCTTGTTGAGACTTGAGTTGATTTCTACTTGAAATGTAAGACCCGCTCTCCTACTACTCTAATAAGTCCTATTGCATCCTTTTGCCTATCTATGTGTTATCTATATGCTTGTTTTATGTATTGTGTGATTATGTTTCAGTTCAGGAAAGTTTCCTTTCGGGGGAAAGTTTTCTTTTTGGGCAAGTAGAATCGACTCGCAAGCGAGTACGACTCATCGGGTAAACTTGTAACCGGTTCACTTAATTAGGTCAATCAGGTGCGAGTTGGTTGTGAAATTTGACTTGTGCTTAGGTGGGGGCGTGTAGGGCTGACTGGTCAGAGGTGGATGACTTGGCATCCTAGTCAGCATGAAGATATCTTTGTTTGATTGTAAACATTTGAATTAGGAGGTTTTTGGTAAGTCTGGATGATGCATTATTTGCATTAACTTATTCCCTATTCTTAGTTGCTTGAAACAAAGAGGGAGAAACCCTACATCCGTCTCCCTACCCCATCTCCCTTCCCCTCGTACACCATCTCCAGACCACCTCACTCCCCTCTCTGGCATCCTGGTGGCAGCAAGCAATGGTGCAGTTCTTTTGTGCGGCTAGAAGGAGGCTGTGGTAGGTTGTTCTCCGGGTAACTTCAAGGAAAAATCAGGTATGCTTTGGACCCTGGAAAATTTTATGGAGTGGGGGTTGTGGCTGGAGGGTCTGCCATCACCAAGCTGTCTGGTGGTGCAATCAGATGCACTACCATCCGATCTTCACATAGTGAGCGCCACGTACGTCCGCGCTGGTGGATGGCTGAGGGCAGCTAAGGGATGCCGGATCTCCGGAGAGCTCTGGTGAGGTCTGAGAAACTCTGATCAGGCACCTCAGGGGGGCTATGGTGGCTTCGGTTGGAGGCTAGGGTGGCTGGTGCACCCGATCTCCTCCTTAGGGTTTCCTTGCTTGTGTGAGCGTAGATTCCGGACTGCCGGCTGGTGTGGCTAGAATCCGGTGGTGGCTGGACCCTAGATGCAAGAAAAGGGACTCAAGGGAAGGGGGAGGTAGGATGGAGCTGAGGTGATGCGGGCATGGGAGGTCCAGGGCTAGGGAGAGACATGCGTGATCATCCTAGTGTTGGATTGGTCATCCGGGTGTCCTGTCGAGTCTTGTGCCTGTCCAGATCTTGTTGCACCACTTCAGCCATGACCAAATCCTTTGAGATGTCTAAAGGGAGGTGTGGAAGGGCTGGTATGCATCTGGAAGTTGGGTGCATGCATGAGCTAAATCTAGGGTTGTCGTGATTTGGTATGCATCTGATTACTAGTGTGGTGTTTGTGCAAGTCATGTGTGTGCATATCCTACTCTGAAATTCATATATATGAACATTGTTACATGCTGGAATGTGTCTCATAATAATATGCATGTTTGCCTAAGTTGTTTGAGTTGTGCTCACTATATTACCATGCAATACATTTATATAATGTCATTGTGATTGTATAGCTCATGTGCACGTTCGATTATGATGTCTTTTATGAAATCGTAATCTAAGTGTCTGAATTGCACCTCACGTCTCGCTGAAATTCTGAAGTCCATGTATTTATTCATATGCATGAATGTAGGTATGATTCTGAAATTACATTCACAACTCATTATGCCATCTAGTCACATGTAATTCAATACACGTGCATGCATAATAACTTGTAGATACAATTGGAATTCTGATCTCAAATATATGTTGTATCGTGATATGTTATTGATAAAAAGTGATGCATGCTCATGTCACATTTGATCATGCTCTGAGTTGCACCATTATTCGTATCTATGTTCTGAATTTATGTGCTCATGTCTTAGAACTCTTTTAGTGCCTTAGTTATGATGCCTCTTGCTATTGTGTATGTTTCATTGTGTACTATATGTATATGTGCTAATGATTTGATGTAATAATGGGTGAATGCATGTGTCATTTAGGAATTTGACTGCATAACCTATTTTTCATGACCCGTAGATGACTTATATCATTGTGATGCTGTTGATCAGTTTCGGTTATGGTTGCTAGCGGTTGTTGGTGCACTTTTAATTACTGAATTGAGTGTGATATTTCTGTTTTTCTCTGGAGCTATGAGGAGGATATTTTTGTAATGAAAATATGAGCTCATTAAATATGTTACTGAACTGGAGCTATACAATCGCATTGAGCTCATTCTGGTTAATGTAGCTATATAGATTAGTAGATCTATAGATAACTTGCATTGCATTAATAATAACTGAATTCTGGGCACATTTGATTCCGGGCCGACGGGCGACGAGTGGGTCCTCTATGTAGAGAGGTGATTAAATCAGTAAAAATTACCGCAGGTGCATGACCACGTTGAAGAGGTGGCAAGCATGGGTTGATCCTCAAGGAGCATGCTCGAGTCGGATTCGTGATACTCGAGTGAGGAAAGAAAAGAAGATTAAGGTTGAAACTATACTACAATGCGAAAGAAATCGGAAAATATGCAATAAAACTAGAACCTTAGGGGGTAGAGAAAGAACATGGAAATGAAAATGTGTAGTGTAGTGTGTGTTCAAATGTGCTCATCAAAACATGTCATACATGAAATCCATAAAACTCAACTCCAACCTTGCCTCCACATGAAATAAGATAAAACCTTATCATTGAAACATACAAGACAATAATTGAAATGAAGTTAAAATGTTCACATGCATCATGACTCAAATCCAACTATGTCTCGACATGAAATATGATTTATCACAATCATTAAAGCATACAAAACATTAATAAAGATAAAGGCAACATGAGCACATGCATGCACATGTCTTGTTCCCTTCTTCCACTCTGTCCTTACCTCACCTCATCATTCCCCATAAAATAGGCTCACTAATCAAAGCATGTGCTAAGCTTCACTCAAGAGCATTAACACATCAAAGATAAAAGTGAAATCCCATAAGACGGTTATGGAAATCATGTAAAACTCAAAGGATTAAGATTAACACACACTAATCCATCACATGATCAAATCACCTTCTTCTCCACCCCCAATGGGAATGTACTACTCTCTACTCATCTCTTCACTAAAGAAAACATAAAAATAACATGAACCCATAATGGAAATGACTAAAAACAACACTAAACAAACAACAACATCAAAGAAATTGCATCAAAGTAAAAGACAAGTATTTAAAGAACAAAAGTCACACTTGATTGAAATGAAAGGATTACAAAGTATGCCTTTTCTCCTCCAACTACAATAATCAGCAGCAAAACAAAACCTAAAACTAATGGAAAAATAGGAAGAAGTGGGAGAGGAGGGATTACAATGGTATATATAGAATACATGGTTAGGATTAATCTGGGAATAATTGGACTGTTCTAAATCACATCTGATAGTCCAGGAATGTTCTGACTCCATAACCCAAACCACGACCAAAATTTCAGACCCTTTGGACATTTTGATCCGCTAGTGGCGGATCAAATAGATCCGATCAGGTTTACATTTTGTGTGCTACTCTCTTTCTTCAATTGGCACGTGGGGTGAAGTCCTGGTCCGCTGGATCAAATCACTTTGAGTTTAATTGGCAAAATACTGATCCGGTTCAAGTCACGTGTCACCATATTTTGCACTTCACAATCAGGTCCCTCCGGTTTTTCACTTGGGTTCTTCCTGATTTGCGATCCAGTCCTTGTGCATTACAAACAAGTCCAGAACCTACCAAATCAGTCCATACTTGTTACATTTAGGTCCTTTTGCTACCTTCCTCTTCTTTATTACCTAACTCCTGAAACACTACAAACAACAACTCGAGTAACACAATATTGGGGTAAAATAAAGAATATATAGCATGAATATGATGGATGATATACGACTAATCAAGAGGCCATTCACACAAGACCTCTATGTGGTGAGGCCAGGCATAAGATAAATCCTGGACAAGTGCGCTGTTGTTATGTCAGGTTAGACATTCCCAATGTCGCAATGACATCATGTAGGTCCTTTCCGCGAGTTTGCGCGTTTATTCGGCTTACCGCTTTGTGCCAAGCGGTGGGTCACTGTTGATTGACTAGCTTCTGATTTTGACCAGCAAGGCTGGTGTTGTGATTCCTTTTGGAGTGATCCCTTTTGGTGTTACCCGAACGACGCGGCTGTTTAAAGCCGTGGCCATTCTGTTACTTTCTGTTGCATCTGTGCTAGTTAGGCTTCATGCATACGCTATAAACTAGGATTGGGCCTGGGGCATACTGGGTTTTCTTTATTGAAATTTCATGCATTTGTGTTGATACTTTTCTCCAGCTATTTTGGTTCCTTCAGGGATGGACGAGACGAGTATCGAAGGATTCTATACACGAGGGGCACATCAACCAAAATATTTCTTTTTACCTTACTTCAGCTTTTATTATGTTGTATTTCCCTTTCAAACTCGATGTATTGTAATTGAATCTTTTCTATATATGGATAATCCTTTCTTTCAGTTATATTCTGTTTGTCTATCCATGTATGTATTTTATGTGTTGTCGGGTTGTTTAGTCAGCTCCATCATTTGTAACTCCTTTGGTCGTCACGGAGGTCTTTGATCATGACACTTTTATTGTTTTCCCAGTGTGCCTACCCGTGAGATCAGGGGCGTTACATGAAATCTTATAGTGTCATGTTTGTACTGTCAAGCTCTACTCCACAAAGGTTAGACATGCCAATGCCGATGTTTAATTCACAAGGTTGTTCTAAAGATCTTTCCTGGAAGCATGGTCATATGCTACAACTAGGAAATCGAAACAAAGTGCAAAGTTTATTATGTAAACATGTCTCTTATACAGGAATCAATAGGTTGATTTTTAAGAAACTCCAATTTTTAAGAATGAGATCCTCTTGTTTATAACTTTCTTCCTTCTTTGATTTGTCAGAATCGATAATAGCACTGCAAGAAAAAAGGGCTACGACATCAGATATTAAGGAGGTACAATGTCGGGTTGGCCACTTTCCATGACCGACGTGGTATGTGGGAAATGTTATAAAGGTGTACCCTTTAACATCGGTCGTTACAACCGACGTGGTAGTATGCTTTATAACGTCGGACATAGTTTTAATCGCAATCAATGTGATAAATCAACCCGCAAGTGGGCTCATCAATATCCTACTAGGTCGGTCATCTTATACGACCGACATGGTAGGGTCTTTAATAAAAATAAAAAATAAAAAAAATAACCTACAACGTCGGTTGTTTTATAGAACTGACGTGGTAGTATGGCATCTATCACGTCGACCTTTTTATATGATCAACGTGGTAGGGTTGTTAAAATAAAATAAAAAATATCCCACAACGTCGGTGCTGCATAAAGGCCGATGTTGTAGGATATTTCTTTTAATATGTTTAATTTTATTATTTGTTTGATACCTATATTTCAGACTCAAACCCTGAAGTATCAATCAAACATTCTCCTTACATTCTTTCATTTGTAGAACCACTTTTTGGAGACTTCTTTCTCCTTACATTCTTTCATTTGTATCCCATTTTCATTGAAACTACCTATAAGCTCATCAACCTTCAATTGGGTGAGATCTTGTGGTTCCTTGATAGCAGTTGTTTTCTCCTATCTTTTGTCAGTGAGTAACTTGAGAATCTTTCGAACGTGCATTTGCCATATGTTCTCACCAGGTTGCATAAAAAGAGTTCATATTTATGCATGTGCAATTTTATTCTAGTTTCCTTCATTCTACTAGAACCCTCATGATGCATTTGAAGTTCATGCAATATATCATATGCACTTTTAACACCTTTAATCCAGTTATATTCTCCATCATTTAAGACAAAATTCAAGATGTTCATGACACGGTAGTTAATCACAGTTCCTTAATTTTGGCTCTAGTTAGGGATCTAATTTTGTCTTCATTAGGGAGGCGTGTATGTGGTTAGAAAGAAAATCCAATACCTCAAATCAATTAATTGTAAATAAATTCTCATTATATTCTTCCAATATCCATAATTGAAATCATTAAGCAAACGTGGTTTAGATGTGGATAATATCTCACAACGATTAAATGTAGATGCCATGCTAAAATAAGATTAAGTAGATGAAATGGGCAACCTGATATTTTGAAAGCAATTGTTAAGATCGATGACTCTCTAATCACAAACTAAATGATCAGTAAATGTGGAATTATAACTAAGTAAGAGATAGAGAAAATCATAAGTTGGCTTTGGATTTTTATCAAGGTTTTGCATAATAACAACATCCAGTTGTCTCCTTCAAGCCCCGCTTGATGTTTCGAACTGTGGTTGAGTTTCCACTATCTGGTGTCCATTCCAAAAACCCTTGCCTTGTTTGATTCACCTCTCATAATCCGAGAGGGAAGCTTCCTTGACCCTTGTACAAGTTTGATTCTTTGATATGAAATTGGAATTACTATAACACTCTAAAGCTTGATCATTTTGATATGATTTGGAATGGATAATAGAATTGGTGAAGTTTAGGCTTTGAGAGTGTAGGAAATGAGAGAGAGTTGGGCTCTAAGGTATGGATTAATAGGGTGTGTTCAATGTGTAAAACAATCATACGAGAATAAAAAGATTGGTCAAAGGAATGAAGTTCTCGGGTACAAGAAACTGTCAGGATTAATTTTTTGAACCATTATCGGTCATCCATATTTCACCATCCACTATGTCCCAAAGTATTGACCATAATGAATTTGCTTAAACGAAAAATGGATGGTCGTTGGATATCAAATCTCTAGTAAAGGTTTGGGCAAGTAGGTATGCCCTCAATCGGTTGTTTGGTGACCAATCGATCATCTGGATCAAAAGTTTGTCTTTAGCACCAAGGACTAAAATTCATATATCCGTTGAGAGTTCAATGATTACATTTGGTCATATGGGAAGATTTGTTGCGTGCTACGAGACCATAAAATGGTCAACTGATAGGAGTCGGTCATTGGCTTTCAAAGAAGGCTCCAAAGGTAGAGAAATATGACTACTGGGATAAATCCAAACACCTGTCTAAAGGGATTCAGTCGTTCGATATGTAATCATTTGTCTGCCTAGGGAATTCTAGTAAAATTTGAACGAATTTTGAGATGCAAATTTTCATTGTCTATTATGGTGGCAGATGTTCTTATTTAAATGAGATATAATCCTAGTGGTCATGTTTACATTTAATTACAGGGACTTGATAAAAGGAAAATTAGAAGTCTTGATCCAAAGCTTTGTTATAGTCTTGAGTCTTTGTCCCTATGCTTCTTCTTGATAATCTCGATCAACTTATTACGATGATTTGAACAATACAAGCACATATGTTGTGCATGTAATTATGTTTGTCCAATTTGATTGACCAAATTGATTAAATAAGATTAAGTTTTTTAATCATCAAAATAATATAGATGATGGTTTAAAAGTCAAGAAAATGAGGTGGCAAAGAGAGACAACTGAGATAGTATTTATTAAAGGGAATTGATCTAGTGCTGCTCCATTGCCATGTAAATTTGACACTGTCATATGTGGAGGATAGAGAAAGTGTGATACAAAAGAGAAACTATTTGAATTGTTTGGTCATTTTCCACTACAAGATCTTTATTTTTTATTGTTATCTTGGTTTTTGTAGTTCAACTCATATGTTTGCTTCCAATTACATGTCGCAACTTCTCAATTCTTTGTTTTAATCTCATATATAGAGAACCAGAAAATGATATGACAGATGCAAACATAATTTGGGTTCTTTCGTCTAGCTCTTTCGTTTGAGTATTACAATAGCTATTTCATCTAGCTCTTTCGGTTGAGTACTACAATAGCTATGTTTCAAGCAATTTTTGAGATCTTTGTTTTTCTTTATTTGGTTATTAGTGAATCGAGTTTCGATATGGATCATGACCTTTTCATTTATGTGAATGACACTCTACATATAACTAATGACCTTGTAATTTATACTCTTACATTTGAATCATGAAAAGTAAAAACACGACACTTTACTTTATATTAGGACCTCGTAAACAAAAACACAACTTTATATTGTTACATATAGACATTGTATATAGAGAAAAACCCTCCATTTACTTCTACATTAGGATATTGTACATTGGTAAGCCTTTTTTGGGTACATTCATGCTAGTTAGGTTCTAGAGTCACTCTATCAAACAAGCATGTAGTCCATTCGACAAGGGACAAGAATATATTCTTTGAAAAACTGGACTGTGTGGTTATTGTTCAATACCTTGTGGTTAAGATCCTTTTGTTATATAGCTCTTGCCCACACCTAAATTTCATGTGTCGCATTAGCACATTGATGTGGGGATTCTTTGTGAGGCCACCCATGTTATTTGGGCTGGTATCCTTTGACTTGGTTATTAGTTGTAACTTGTAAGAAACAAGGATTTGATGATAGTGTCCTGATTGTTCATCAGGTCATGTATGTTAGTTGGGTTCGATCTAGTAGCCTTTGACTAGAGTTTTAGTTATAACTATAAGGAGCGTGGATTTGGCCATGGTCTTGGAATCTTTGTAGGGTCACCTATGATATATGGATTGTAGAGTCGTCTCACCACATGAGCATAAAGTCCATTTGTTAAGAGATATGGACCTATTCGTCAGACCCCCAAACCATGTGGGTATTTGCCACGCCTTGTATCTCATCACGTAGAAACCACATTCCGTATTTCAGATCTGTTGTGGTACTACAAAAATATAAATTCACAAAATATATGTTCCATTACTTAACATAATTAACAAAAATTGGAGTAATAACTTACTCTCATTCCATGCCATGTTACTCCTGTTTTTGGGGTTCTTCTCCTGCCACCTAGTGCTCTGTAAACCTTCATTGTCCTCTGAGTAGCACAAGTTATTGAACATGAATTCCATAATACTAATAAAAATCCACGGATTACAAATACGATGATTAAAATGAACTTATAGATTTTCAAGTTTCTTTATGGATTCCCTTGATTTATTCGACCCCAACGGATCAAACCAATATGCCGAAGTAGTCTCGGGGCATAGAACGACAAACATCCAAGGAGCGTCATTTATATATATAATTGAAGGTTTATTATGAAATAAAATTCCACTTACTTGGAATTAACAAATTTACCTCTCATGATAAGGGAGCAGATAATATCTTTTATCTTCTTCTTTCATGAGAGTCCCAAGCTGACCCGATTTATCGTCATTCCCGTATATATAGGTAGATGGACTGATAAATCCAAATAGTTGATTGTCGGGAAACACTGACCTTCTGGCACCATAAAGGTGTCTAGAAGAGTAAAAATTACATTATGTTATTATCAGTATAAAATTATTTGAACTATTTCATCTTATACAGAAAAAACACTTACTTGACTTGCACGTCGATAATCATTATGCACAATTGATCCATTGCCAAGAACTGCATAATATTCTCTTTGATGACGTATAAAGCCGAAGGCAACCCTGTAACCCCCTACCCCAAATCCCAGGTAGTTAAAGATTGTGATTCCCTACCTACTATTAATTGATACAACATTTTGCACCTACTTGGTAGCAAATTAATGTTGATCGGAGGTTGCTTGTTTGACCCTTTGGTCCGGGGGCTTGACACCTTACGAATATATATACAACCGTTGAAAATACAATTATTAACAAAATTGAAATATACAGTCTTTCAAAATTAATGTATATATCTCGTGTGTTTCATTTAGCTCTACTAAATGACTAGGCCACCTCACGAACCCACCGATAGCATCGCTGAGGGTAACAACGTCTTCTTCTAGAATTGGCACCAAAGCACTAGAGTTTAAGCAGCTCCCCACTGTAACCTTCACTTCTCCCTCTTACACCTCTGTGAAGTGGTGTCTGGGGATGTTATAAACTTTGTCGTGTCCCACCAATCTTCGATTAGGGTCTTCAACAAATATAGCACATCTAGATCCATCCTCAAACTTTCGAAACAAGGGACCACCTACGAGGGCCAATTCTTGAGAATGAACCATAGAATCATATTGTCGATCAGGGTTGAACATTGACTGCACCGGAGGAATGGTCTCCGGGGAAGAAGCGGTCCTATGGTGAGTAGGAGAAGTAGGCAAATCGCGATCCAATCTCTCCATAACAAGTTGCAATTTATTTTGCAAATCTTCAATTTGTTGCTCGCATTTGGTATGAACTGTCGACGAAGTTGACCGTTGAGACTTTCCATAATATTGTTGCCGTCCAACCCTACTCCCTACCACCGGGATATTTGTCATTTCCCAAGGCTTCGCGTAGAATGTCATTTCGGCCATCAGAAGCAAATTCGCCTTGGGATTCTCTCAACTTCAGAGAGTCCTAAAGTTTCACGAAAAATATTACCAACAATTAAAAATATAAAATTACTGAATGTGATTTAATAACATATACAAGTGATACAACTTACTATCTTTGAGCCCATCACTTGCGAGTCGTCTGTGGCGTACTCCCTTTTGGAGTTTAGCCTCGCTCTCTTCCAAGAATCACAACGAGCTACAGGGGAAGGAGGAGACAAGTTGCTTGCTTTCTCCTCACTCATATCAGAGTCAATTGCCTCTTGTTTCTTCAGGGCAATTTTTTCAGCCATCATTTGTGCTTCTAACTTTTGGTACCCTCTCGAGACATGCGATGCGTATACTTATAGAAGATCTAATCTTATGCTCTTTCGCTCGGAGGGCCTAAAACCAATTTTATTAGATTGTCATTTATATCAATAACTTAATAAGTTCATATTCTAAATTAAATTCGTTACCTCAAACTTCGGGCTATCTCTTGATTTTCTGAATTGCTCCCATTTATTCGGAGTGATAAAGCTATAGATATCGCATGGATTTCTGTCCTGGTATTCTCTGAATATGTACTTGTTAGTTAAATTTGTTTTGAAGTCCCTCCAACAGACTGACATGTATGTCATCCACTTTTTCTTCAACTTGTCAGTAGCTTGGAACTCCAAAGTTGCATATAACATGTTAACATTGTTGGCTTTTAGGCCTTAATCCATGTTTTGATGATTTAATCAACCTAATCTTAATAATAATCAATGTAGAGTAGCACACATATTGCATGACATATATATATTGCTTTGTGCAATCATCTACAGGTGATCATGACTCAAGGAAGAATGGAATTCAAGTCAAGACATGTAATCGAGCTATTGAAAACATGTAATTTATATTTCTTTTGAGTCTTAGGAATCTATCTAATCTTGAGTGCATTTTGTTAAAACCTATTCATATAGACACTAGGTTCCTTATAGAAGTCACTCAAAAAATTTCATAAAATAAGGACTTAAATAGGTCACCCAAAGTTAGACCGGAAAACACTTAAAACTAAACCTGAACTGTCTGAGCAAAATCAGTATATCGAATGAGTTCTCTGTTCGACCGATTGGATTAATTAATCTGTTGGCCAATAGTGTTAAACTGGTCGACCATTTTGAGCATTTTGTTCGACCGTCTACACGTGTCATTTGACAGTTAGACTTGTCGTATTATAACAACGGTCGTATTCACATTTTTACCCATACCCAAAAAATACATGTGACCACCGGTCGACCGTGGACCTTATTTCGCTCGACAAAACTTAGACATCTCTTGAACCCCGTAGAGCTTGGAAGTTTCTGGTCGACCGTTCCCTAGTCTCTGGTCGACCGTTTGTCCCTGGATTTTCGTGGACAATTATTCTGCTAAGGTTGATTTTTTATTCATATGGTGTATCAGGATTCATGTGAAATGGGATACACGTGGTGAGTTGATAAAATCAATATGTCATGAAAATTGACATAATTAGAATCGTGAATATAATCATATGAGATGTATGTATTATGTGGTGTAATAGTTTGACATTGCATAAGATAATATGTTACATAATATATGAATTTATTAAAACCCCAATGATTAAATTTTGTTGGATGTAAATCCAAAATTTGACAAATGCAAAAATCGGGTCAAACGATAGACTGTTTTGAAATTGGTCGATTGGGTTCTTTGGAACGGTCGACTGTGAAAAAGACCGAGCGTAATACGTGGTCGATCGAAAATCTCCAGGAACCAATGGTGAGATAACGTTCAATCGGTATATGGACACGGTCGACCGAAATTTTTCTGGAGAAATTTTGGTAAGTAAACGGTCGACCAGAGTGAGACGTGGTTCGACCGAAATTTTCCAGTGACTTTTTGATGTGAATATTCGGTCGACCGTCTAGCTCACGGTCTGACCGATCTTGTTAAAGCAATAACCATTCGGTCGACCGTTTCGCACGATTTCTGCCAGAATTATTAAGAGAATAATGTTGATCATGGGTTGGATTTGTTGCAATTATGGTCAAATGTTTTTAAGGATGATTATGTGTCAATTTGTGATTGGGTTTAGGGAGTGAAAAGCAAGAGATCATGGGTTAGTGGGTAGCCCATGATGTGGGTGTTAGTAGAGCCTATAAATAGGTCTCCTCTCTTTACTTGTTTGTGTGTGTGCAAAATTCTCTTAATTATTCAAGGTTTTGGATATTAAATTCTCAGAAACTTTAGAGGGGTTATTAGCTAGATTCTAAGCTTAATTAGAGATTGATTGGTTAGCTCCTTTGTCTCTAATCTTGTTTAGAGTTTGGTGAACACTTGGAGGCGAATCAACCGGCGATTCCACGTGCAACGTAACTCCAGATCTCCATGAAGGTTTTAGACAAGCTTTGGGTATGATCTTCTTACATTTGTTTTAATAAATATATATACATTATATGATATTAGAATAAATGTAAAACAATGTGCATGAAATTGCTGAAAATATGGAAATTGATCTTTTATGCATGTATAATTTTAAATATATGCATACATAGGGGCACGAAATACTACAGTGGTATCAGAATAATTAATTATTAGACTAGATAATTATCAGAATAATTAATCATCTCTAATCGAAACAATCCATGTTTGTTGTCTCTTTAGAGTTTTTCGATTGTTTTGTTTATATAATTCTAATTAATTCTTCCGATGATTTTAAATGTTTTAAAACATGTCATACGAATGTTAGAATTAAGATTTAGACTTATGTCTAATACACAAAATTTTCGTTTTAATTAAATGATTATTTTACAATGAATCAACAAAACCATAGGGACAAATAAGTTTATTTATAGTTTTTCTTTTGGGAATTTAAATAAACTTCGGTTCAAATGATTTTCAACTATTGATGCATAAATAATTTTTAATGGATTTCAAATGATTTTGTTATTGTTTGATTAAGAAATGATGGATAAACTAAATCGTGTAATATATAGTGTATGTACATACATTGCACTAGTTCTCTTTTGCAGGGGCAAGTGAGTTTATATGTTCCATCAAAGCCACGTGTGCATGAATGATGTGTATGCTGATATTATTATTATTCAATCACAAGGGGCTTATGTATATGTAAAATCCAATTATTTATGTATATGCATGCATATGAGAGGATTTTTACATAGGACTTGCACTAGACAATTTTGAAAATGTGAGATGCATGTTTATATTTTGCAATATCTCGAAGAATGAAATTTTGTATGCAAATGCATTCATAATGAATGGTCGTTATTTGCTTGAAATAATAGACAAATTTTAAACATCAATAACAAGAGGCTTAAAACTACTCACGTGAATGATACACTCTTGTGGCACCATCGTCTTAATCACATAAATAAAAAATGCATCAAGAAATTGCAAGAAGCTAACCTTATTGGTCAAATTGATTTTAAATGATTGGAGACATGTGAACCTTGCCTAATGGGCAAAATCACCAAGAGGCATTTCAAGAAGAATGGTCCAAGAGAGGATAACTTACTAGATTTGATACATTCCGATGTATGTGGTCCAATGAGTACAAGTGCAAGAGACGGTTTTAGGTACTTTATTATGTTCACGGATGACTATAGCCATATGTGCCTACGGTTCCGCTAGACCGATTCATTCTCAAATATTCCAAAGAATTCAAATTAGACAGGATCAAAGTATGAGTAGTTTAGTGTGTCAAGGATTTTTTCTATGGAATCAAGTCTCGGGTCAATTGTGAGGTTCACTTCTTGGTCATTAAAATGTGGGACTTGGGTATTTGTATGTTGAGATTCATTCCATTGGTCCACATGTTGAGATTGGTATGGAGTTTGGAATTGAACAGGAGGATCATGTTGGGGATGAAATGACATGCATCAGTTAAATTCATCTTGGTAATCCCATGAAATATTTTGGTGCTCACCCCATGATGTGTTATATGCATTGGCAGTTTGGTCATAATGTGGATAATAATAGTTGTTCCAAGATGATTCTCGAGGAGAACAAGCACACTCCTCTAAAACATGTCTGCTTAACCCACACTGAACACATGATGATTTATAAAAATGGTTTAAATGTCCAAGTGTTGATTTTCAAAAAAAAAGAAGTGTCAATTGTTTTTAAGATTTGGAATAAAAAGAGATGGTATACCACACATACAACAAGTTCCAAATACGATGAACAAAATTACAAACCACAATTTATGATATAAGGTGTAGAAAGACCTCGTCAGGCTGTCGAATATGCGATTCGGAGGGTACCGATGACCTCACGAAGCTCCGATTTTTTCCAAGCAAGGATTCTCAATGTTATCCATTTGGGTGCGATGTTGGCATCAAATAAGATTAACAAAATGCTCCAATTTTTTGTTGGGACTCCAACAAATCCACTTATCCTGTAGGCTTAATAAACAACACAAAAAATCATGAAATCCAATCGAAACGGAAATAAATTTGAACCTAACAAAGCAACGATCCTCAACAATTGTTCAAAAAACTTGATTTATCATTTTAATAGCCGCAAGTGCACGTCGTCGGTGAAGATGTGGAAAATAGGAGCTGATCCTCAAGGAGTTGTGAGTGTTCTTATGACTACCATACTCGAGTGGGAGAGGAGGAGACTGAGGGGATTTTGCTAAACTAACTACACTAAACGATGAATGAATCAATAATTAAACTAAACCCCATGGCTAGGAGGTGCGTTGGTATGTGTGTGTGAGTGGTTCTTCATTACATGAGGCACAAGTGTGTGACGTAGGTGAAATCAACTAGAAACTATTGTGAAGTCTAATTAACATTAACTATATTTACATGAATACATGACTAATATAGTAAGACATGAAGTTAAGATGCACTTTGGGTTGTCAAGGATGAACTAAGTACCTAGTGTGGTCATTAGGACTTTAATTAACCATCCATACAACTCAATACATTCATGCACTTTCTACTAATCAAGCATCCATACATAACAAGCCAATTCCATACAAAGATAAATATTACAAGCAACAAGATAAGCTCTAGATTTGACCATCCCAATTTAGATAGAAGCTCTCCATTCATTTACAAGATGAGGTCACGAAATCCCAACCCAACCTCGGACTTAGGCCTTTTGAAATTTGCCTAAGCCAAGACGCGGAAACTCTTGTCAATCTCTGGTTTTGACCAGAAGAAAACCCGTTAAGCCTTTGTGATGGTCTTTAAAGTGGTGTCAAGGAATAACAAGGTAGCCATTCAGTGTACATAAAGGGCACCAACGGTAGATTTCATAAGTGCAGTTCTGTCGGCTTGGGATAAAGTGTTCCTATTCTTGTTGTGCTGCTTCTTTGTTCAATGGATAGCTCAAGACTCCTAGTAAGACTTCTTCCTTTCTCCCGTTGACCTTCTAAGTTCTTTTGGTTCTACGTGTACTTCTTGAACTTCTTCCACATTTTCTTGCGGAATTGGTTCGTGTTCGATTCTCAAACATACACTAGGTGGGGAAGATTGAGTTTCTCTCACAATTGCTTGCGAGAGTCTCTCACTCACGCTACCACTAACCAAAGGAACCTCGGTTGGGCCTTCATGATCTTGAATGTCACCATTCATATCAAGATCTTGTAGAATATCTTGAGTCTCCTCAAGCACAACTCTACTCCCACTACTTTTTATTCTTTCCAGAAATTCCTTTTCTATAAATACGGCATCCCTCTCTACAATCACTCGATTGGAGGTTATATGTCAAAAGTAGTATCCTCTTGTCTCACGAGGATAACCTATAAAGAAGCACTCATCTGCTTTTGGTTGAAGTTTGGTCAACATCAATCTCTTGACGTAAGCCTCACAACCCCAAATCTTGAGAAAATTGAGCTTAGGTGTGTTAACACTCCAAAGCTCATAAGGCATTTTCTTTACGGATTTGGATGGAACATTATTTAGTGTGTAAGCCGTAGCTTCTAGTGCATAACTCCAAAAGTAAAGCGGTAATTCAACTTGACTCATCATTGATCGAACCATGTCGAGTAATGTCCTATTCCTCCTTTCAGATACCCCATTCCACTGAGGTGTACCGGGAGGGGTGAGCTATGGTACAATACCACACTCCTTTAGGAATGAGTCAAATTTGGTACTAAGTACTCACCTCCATGATCCGTTCGTAGAGACTTGATTTTCTTGTTGAGTTGGTTCTCTACTTCATTCTTGATTTCCTTGAACTTTTACAAAGGATTCACTTTTGTTTCTCATTAGATAAATATAGCCATAACGACTATAGTCATCCGTGAATGTAATGAAGTACCTAAAACCGTCTCTTGTACTAGTACTCATCGGACCACATACATCAGAATGTATCAAATCCAACAAGTCATTTGCTCTCGGTCCTTTCTTCTTGAAAGGCCTCTTGGTCATTTTGCCCATTAGGCATGGTTCACACGTCTCCAATGATTTAAAATCAAGTTGACCAAGAAGGTTAGCTTCTTGCAATTTCTTGATGCGTTTTTCATTTATGTGACCAAGGTGATAGTGCCACAAGAGTGTATCATTCACGTGAGTAGTTTTAAGCCTTTTTTGTTGATGTTTAAGATTTGTTTATTATTCAATTCAAGCAAATAGAGACCATTCCTCACAAATGAATTTGCATAGAAAATACAATTCTTCGATATAGACAAGAAAGAATTTGAATTATTTATATTAAAATTATCCATATCCAAACATGGTACATAAATAATATTCTTGCTAATCGAAGGCACATAATAAACATTCTTTAAACATAAATTTAAACCACTAGATAATTGAAGCTCCACAGAACTTTGTGCAATCGCAGCAACGCTCGCACCATTTCTGACCTTCAAAATCATCTCGTTCTTCACGAGTTCTTTCCTATCCTTTAGTAGCTGCACATTAGAAATTATGTGAGCACAAGATCCGGTATCAATTACCCAATCATGGACAAAGGTGGCTAAATTTATCTCACTAACAAATATACCTTTGACCTTTTTGGGGCGCTTACGCTCAATCACTCTAGTGTCAAGGTCTTCCTTGTACTTGGGGAAATTTGGCTGGATGCGTACCTTTTCACCGCAGTGAAAGCACTCCGTGTTGGGATGTCGTAGATTTCAAAGAATTCCCCCTCGAGGCACTCACATGAGCACCTCCTACTCCTTGTTCTTGATTGACGTATTTTTAGTGAATTTGCCTTTACCTTTGGTGATCTTCTTGCTCCCTCCATGGAAGTCTAGGACGTGCTTGTCCCGACCCTTGCCCATGTCAACGTCAGCCATTTTCAGAGCGTTGTGAAGTTCCTCAAGACTCACCCATTTCTCACGCACATGATAGTGCATAATGAATTCCTTGTAGGATGAGGCTAGAGAGCCAAGAATTAAATCTTCCGCAATGTCATCGGGCATCAGGGAAGAGAGCTTCGACAACTTCTCAAGGTATCCTTGCATCGTGAGAAAATGCATGGATACCGATGTTCCCTCCGCCATGTGGCACCTTGTGAGTGCGATGGTGGTCTTATAACGCTCTTTTCTAGCACTATCCATGAACATCTTCGTTAAAGCTTCCATGGTCTTTTTGGGTTTTGAATCCAAGTATATTGCTTGAAACGAGTCACCCATGGAGGCCAACATTAGACCGTAAACCTGGTTTTCTTGGTCTTCCCACTTGGCTTTTGACTCTTTCTCGCTATCGGTTGCCTTCTCATTTAATTTTTGGATTTCACCATCCAAAATATGAGATAGTTTCTCAAACTTCAACATGATATTGAGCTTGAGTTGCCAGCTTATGAAGTTTAAGCCATCATTTGCCAAATGATGTTTTTCAATCATAGATCGCACAATAGGTTGAATATTCAACATTTCTACAGATAAATTATATGGGATTTAATGTCAATTTTATGTTTTAAAAATCATTACCGCAAATAAAAATTTGTTCATAAATGCAGCAATTCAAGATCCTATCAATTATAATACAAACTAACTAAGGGCTATCAGATATATTATAAAATCAAGGTAAGAAAGTATTTTCTAATCATAACAATTTCGAAATATCGCAACATTTGCATTTTCAAACTTTTATAACTATTGTCATTTTAATTAAGAGGGAATTTGACCAATCCTCATAAGAAAAACTCTCTTTCTCAAAACCAACCTAGGGCTCCGGGTCTTGTTAAGAAAACTTATTTCATTTGATACGAGATACATTTATCCATTGTATTCACAAACAAATATACTCGGTGTCCACTAAGGGTGAATTGCACCTCGTACATCTATTCATGGCACAACAATAGACAACCTTATATCTCCCACTATTCCCAAAGATGGAGGAAGCTATCTCCCGCTAAGGGCGAGCAAAATATCCCTCAATCAATGGTTGCTAGTGGATGAAATAAGAAAGAAAAATACTCTTAATTTTTTTTATTGGACAATTTAAACATTTATGTGTGTTTTTAGAATTTAGGTGATCATGCATATTTATCATCTATACACATCCTAACATTCATCCATACAATCACATACATGTGGTTGGTTGTTGAGTGGGAGAAGATGAGAGGAGAGTGAGGGAGTGGCGACCAGCATGGGGAACCTAAGTTTCTCTAGGGTTCCGACCTTTTTCACCACCAAAAACTTGGGATTTTCGCAGCAAAATGGACCCCAAGCCTTGTCCTACTCGTGGGCAGCAAGGACATGGAGAGTGTGGCAGCAAAGAGGCTCTCCATCCACCCCCATTGCATGCTTCATTCCCAGCCTTAGGGGATCAAGTGCACGCACCACCTCTAGGGAGTGATGAAACTCCCCCAAGGAAGTGGAGCGAGTTGTTTGTGGCTGGCCCAAAGGCATCCATAGCCCTTGAGTTCATCCAGCCGGCCATAAAAGGAGGAGAGAAGGTGGCAAAATGCTCCAAGCATGAAGTGGTTGAAGCCTTGAAGAGGTGGGATAATGTCTTAGTTGGTTATATCATTGCTTTTAGACCACACTTGCCGACTTTAGAGAAGCACCTCCACAAGATGTGGAGTTTGGTTGGACGTGTGGAGGTCATTAAAAGAAGTCAAGGCTTTCTCCTCTTTCGTTTCACTCTTGGAGAGGATAGGAAATGTGTGCTAGAGGGGGGACCATGGTTCATTCGTGGTTTTCCACTTGTTGTCCAAGAGTGGGCACCGGATGTGGTCTTGACAAGGGCAAACATCACCACCGTTCCCATTTGGATTCATCTACCGGAGCTTGACCTCCGATTCTGGTCACAAAGAGTGTTGAGCAACATTTCTAGTGTTCTTGGGAGACCCCTATACATGGATGAGCACACAGCCTCGGGGAGAAGGCTGGCCTATGCAAGGGTGTGTGTGGAAGTGGCTCACGACTTCACCTATCTGAGTTGGGTGGAGGTTGAAGTGGAAGGCACCGGCACGCATCGAGTTCTAGTGGAATATGAATGGAGGCCCGGGTATTGCAAGGACTACTTGGAGTTCGGTCATGATGAGGAGAAATGTCCAAAGAAGAGGATAACCAACAAGCAAGGAGAGGAGCACAAAGGAAAAGCTGAGAAGTGGGTGGTTGAATCTAGGAAGAGTGCTGGAAATGGGCTTGGAAGGAGTATGTCCAAGGGCGTTGAGGGAGTGACCCTTGGACGTGGGGAGGAAGCAAGCAACATGGGCATCCCGGAGGTGATGAGAGAGGCTGGTCGGATGGGAGGGGAGAGAGGGGTAAGAGAGGTTGCTGGAGGAGATGATGATGTGGACACTAGAGGTGCTGAGGTGGATGGGGGGGACAAGTGAGGAGGTACCATGTGGAGAGCAAGCTAAGATAATTCTCATGGAGGAAAATTGCTTGACTAAACCACTCTCTTGTTCTCCTAATTCTTTGGAGGCAACCAATGAGGGGAGGCTTTGTCATATGAGTGGGAGTAGAATAGGAGACAAAGGAGAAGGCTCTAAAGTGGGCAAACCGAATTCTGTTGTGGGTGCAAGTGGGAGTGACTCTATTGGTGTCCAAGAAGGGAAAGGTGGAGTGGAGCAGGAAAGTGATACTTCCACTTTGGGACAAGCCAATGGGATGGGCTTTGAGTGCTCTATGTGTGAAGAGGTTGCTGTGGAAGGACCAAGTCAGCATGAAGAAGACAAAATACAAGCAAACATGTTTCAAATCAAGGGACACAACTTGAAGGGTCCCTCTCATGAAGTGGGGGTGCATTTAGTAAAACACCCATGCATGGGAATATTCGTGAGATGCATGAGGAGGAATAATTTTATGAAGGAGAATTATCATGCAAAACATTCGAGCAAGACCATGAGGCTTTAGGTGAAAGACTTGAGAAGGAGAAATGCACTGTGAAAGGAGAGCATGGAAAGTTATGAGGACTAGCCTCCTTGGTGCAAAAACAGGCGGGTTGGGTTTCACCTTCTAAAGTGGCACGCACAAAGGAGAGTAAAGAGAAATTCGGTCATCAAAGTGAGGGAATGTTTGAGGTCCTCCGAAATTCAGAAGACCAAGACATGGAGAGAGATGAAGAAAGGCGGCAAGAAGAGTGTGAGGGCTCGTGCTCAAAGAAGGTATACTCGATACCACCACTTAGACGATCCGGGAGGAAAAGTTGTTGGAGTAAGAATACGCGTACGGAAGGGAAGGGGGGTCACCCCGTACCTTAAACCCATGAATGTCTTAGTGTGGAATGTGCGTGGCGCAAACGGACCCGGTCGCACACTCATGATCAAGGGTCGAATAAGGGAGGTAAATCCGCATGTGGTTTGCCTTGTGGAGCACAAGGTTAAGTGCAAGAAACTTGAGCATTTCAAGCGAGCAATTTGGCCTCATGCTTGGACGTCAAATTGCATGGTTGTAGACTCGGGGCGCATTCTAGTGTTATGGAATGACCAGCTGGTAGACTTAAGAATTACGTTTGAATCAACTCAATTGCTCCACTTCCTTGGGAGCTTAAGAAAGGACCGCACTGAATTTGCTCTTACTGCAATCTATGGTGAAAATGGACATGTGGAGAGGAGAGCATTGTGGAGGGACTTAAATGAAGTGGCACCACATGGGGAGCGACCGTCTCTGGTTGGTGGGGACTTTAATTGTATCTGGAAGGCTACTGAAAAGTGAGGTGGAGCTGCTGGAAATGAGGTGGCAATTCAGGAGTTTAATGAGTGTCTTGACACCATTCAACTACATGAGATGCCCTCAATCGGAGGCGACTTCACTTGGTCCAACTCGTCGGAGCGAACTGCATGCATCGAGACAAAGCTGGACCGAATATTAATGAACAATGCATGGCTCGAGGTGTTACCCCAATTCCTTCTACATTATTGGTGAAAAGGACTTGAGTGATCACACCATGCTTGTCATGAAAACGGAATGAAACGAAAGGAGGAAAAAGAAGATTTTCAGATTTGAAAACCATTGGGCGGATCACGTGGACTTCGGAGGAGTCATACAACAAGCTTGGACTACATATGTGAGAGGTACACCCATGTTTCGTATAGTGAGGAAACTGACTGAAGTCAGGAAAGCACTAATTAAGTGGAGTTGGAGCACCTTTGGAAATGTTACAAACAAGGTGGGAGAGGCTAGGGACTCTCTTGCGCAAGTGAGGAGGCAAAGGCATAATGACCCGAGTAGTGGCGAGCTTGCTGAAGTTGAAAACGCAGCAAAGGATACTCTTGCCCGGGTCCTTGCTTGGGAGGTGTCCATTATACGACAAAAATCCAGAGTAAAGTGGTTGAAAGAGGGGGACCGAAACACTAAGTTCTTCCATGCGCATCTTAGAGTGAGGAGAGCCATCAATCAAGTGAGGCGAGTGGGAGAGGGGGAGAATCTAGTGGAGGATGAGAACGACATCCGGGAAGCGTTCTGGTCTTTTTATGCTAACTTGTTTGCTCATGGTTTTCAGGTGCAACCCCTTAGAAATTCCATTATTCTACCACAAATTACAGCGGAGGAGGGGACTGATTTAACACGGAAGTTGAACCCAAAAGAATTGCAAGATGTAGTGTTGAACGCCAATATTGATAAAGCACTGGGGCCCGATGGTTTCAATGCAAAGTTCTTCAAGGCAGCGTGGAGCATAATTTCGAGGGACATGGTAAAGGCTGTTGCGTCTTGCTTGGATAGTGGAAGGGTCCTCACACAATGGAACAACACATCCATCACGATCATCCCGAAGAAAAAGGCACCGACGGTGGTGGAGGACTTCCGGCCCATTGCTCTATGTAATATGACGTATAGGTTCACATCCAAAGTCCTTGCAAACCGCTTGAAGAGGATATTACCATGGCTGATAGGGGAAAATCAGAGCGCATTCATCCAAGGACGAAGAATTAGTGATAACATCCTTCTCGCACACGATCTCTGCCACAAGCTACATCTCGAGAAGGGGAAAGGACGTATGTGCATAAAGCTCGATATCAGGAAAGCATATGACTCAATCTCTTGGGAGTTCCTCGACCATGTGATGAAGAGTTTTGATTTCCCGGATAAGTGGAGACGACTGATTTTGGCTTGTGTGGAGGCATCGTTTGTGGTGATAGTAAATGGAGCAAACTCCACACTGTTTCGAGCCAGAAATGGTCTACGAGAAGGTGATCCCCTAGCTCCCTACTTGTTCGTGATGTGCATGGAGGTGCTGAGTGAAATGGTGAAGATGGCGGTCATGGACAAGAAAATCGAGCCGTTATATTGTGGAGATGTCATCGTGTCACACCTTTTGTTTGCTGACGACGTCCTACTCTTCGCAAGGGCTACCAAAGCAAACGCTCGAGCCATTAGACTCATTCTTGAGGAGTTTACAGCAAGCTCGGGTCTGAAATTTAACGCCTCGAAAAGTCGGGTCTTCATGGGGGGAGATGGGACGAATGGAGCTTGGATCGAGGCACACCTTGGGATGGAGCGAAAGGCGTTTCCGGTGGTGTATCTTGGGCTGCCACTATTTTCTGGAAGAATGGGGAGATCCCATTGTGTACCACTCATAAACAAGCTAAAGGCTCGCCTCTCAACATGGCAACAAAGGCTTCTTTCTATGGTTGGGCAAGTGGAACTAGTACGGAGTGTCCTCACCTCGTTCAACATTTATTAGACCTCAGCGTTTCTTCTACCAAGAAACGTCTTGCATGAATTGGATAGCATAACGTGCCACTTTATTTGAGGAGGGGAGAAGAAGTGGGTGGCGGTGGCTTGGAAGGACGTTTGTACTCCAAAAGACGAAGGAGGCCTCAGATTAAGGAGGCTAACGGAATGGAATGATGCGGGCCTTCTCCGGCAGTTTTGGCTTGTGGTGGCGGACAGCACTTCCCTTTGGGCTAAGTGTTTCCAGCGAAAATACCTACGGAACCGCTCCATTTGGCTTGCAAGACCACCACCTACCTCATCATGGGCATGGCGAGGGCTGCTGCGAATCCGAGATATTGCTAGGAGACATATCCAATATGAGGTGGGAAATGGGGAAGCGATTCGGTTTTCCAATTTCCTTGGTGTGGTGAACTATTTCAATGCACAAGCTGGGGTGACCAGCTTCACTACGAGTTGGGGGTTCCTTGGGACGTAAAGGTGTCGTACTTCATCAGAGAAGGGTCCTGGTACCTCCCCCCCCCCCCCCCCCCACGATCCAGCAGGATGGAAGAAGTTTAATCAAGGATAAGCCAAGTGCGCATTCATGGAGGAGAGGATAGACCGGTTCGACCAGATCGGACGGGTGCAACACTTGGGATGAAGGAAGTATGGAGTTGGGTGAGGCAACCGGGTAGGAAAGTCCCTTGGACGGGGATGGTATGACACAAATTTGCTGTCCCAAAGCACGCACTCACAGCTTGGCGAGCATTGAAGGGGTGTTTGCTCACAAAGCGGCGAATGATAAAGCGAGGCGTAAATCTAGACCCAACTTGTGTGCTATGTGAAGACCAAGAGGAAGACATGGAGCATCTTTTCTGGAATTGTCAATACACAAAGGAGGTGTCGAGGCGTCTCCTCAACCTCATGCAGCTCCACCAAACTGCAGCAAGCGGTTTAGAGAGTGAGGTCTTGCGACTTTCACATGCGAGTGGAAGCCGACTTGACAAAGTGGTCAGAAAGTAGGTGGTAAGTGCTACGATATATGAATGCTGGCATGAGCGGAACCGTAGGATTTTTGAGGGCGAGAGGCAGCAACCGCAAGCTACCATTGCTGTAGTCAAAGATATAATCCGGAGTATGAGCTATCAAGCATCCAAACTCGCCAAAGATGAAGGAGAAGCGATACATTTTCAGGATACTTGGAACTAATTCCAACTTCTAAAATTTGATGAGATGTAATTATTTCCTTATACTACTTGACCTTCACTTGAGTACAAATAGGTGGTAGGGAGAAGCCGGTTATGCATGTGGCATACGCCCACGAACTAAATGAACAAATTTTGGTAGATGTAAACAGTTCCATAGTAATACAATTTTTAGAGGCTAAGCCTCCCTTTTGCTTTGCAAAAAAAATCACATACATGTCAAGCACACAAACATAAATATATCCATTCACACACACATTGTGAGTGAGTTTATATGTTCCCGCGTCCTTGATCCTTGCACTTCTTCAACGTCTTCCTCTTGCACCATGGATGTTGATATTGCAAAAATATAAACATGCATCTCTCAATTTTGAAAATTGTCTAGTGCAATTCCTATGTAAAATCCTCTCATATGCATGCAGATACATAGAAATAGAAATTTGGCATTCACATATACATAAGCCCCTGTGATTGAATAATAATAACATACACATTCATTCATTCACACATGACTTCATCGGAACATACAAACTCACAAATCCCTGCATTAGAGAACTCGAGCAACGCATGTACATATACTATAAATTACTCGATTAAGTTTATCATGCATCTCTAAATCAAACAATTCTAAAACCATTTGAAATCCATTAAAAATGATTTTATGCATCCATAGTTCAAAGCACAAAACATTTGAACCACTGTTCATCCAATTTCCAGAAATAATTTTTTTAAGTAAAGATAAACATATGATTTTTCGTTTTGTCGATTCCTTATAAAATAATCATTTAATTAAAAATGAAAATTTTATATATTAGACATAAGTCTAAATTTTAATTCTAACATTCACATGATGTGTTTAAAAACATTTAAAACTATCAAAAGTATCAGTTAAATCATCAAAACTGTCGGAAAACTCGAAAAAGACATAGAACATGAATTGTTTCAATTGTAGATGGTAACTAAAATTAATTATATAGTCTAATCATTGAAAATCTGAACTAAATGCTCTGATACCACTGTAGGATTTCGTGTCCCTATGTATGTATGTATTTGAAAAAAAAATACACATACAAGATCGATTTCAATTTTTCATTGATTTTATGTACATGTATTTGTTTATTCTAATATCATGCATTCCTAGACATATTAAAATAAACAAAGGATAGATGATCATACCCAAAGGTTCTCTAAAACCTTTCAGAAGATCTGGAGTTCCGTTGCTCGTCGAATCGCCTGCCGATTCGCCTCCAAGTGTTCACCAAACTCTAACCAAGATTAGAGAGAAAGGAGCTAGCCAATCAATCTCTAATTAAGCTTAGAATCTAGCTAATAACCCATCTTTAAGCTCCTGAGATTTATATCTCCAAAATTTAAAATTATTAAGAGATTTTCGTGGTGATTAAGGGAGAGATAAATGAGAGACATAATTTTTGCATTAACTTAAACAAGTAGGATGAAGGGGTCCTTTTATAGGCTCCCAAAACATCCTTATCAAGAATTATTCTTTAGTCATGATCTCTTGCTTATTCTCTCCTAAAATTAATCCCAAATTGCCACATAAGCATCCCCAAGGCAACGTTCGACCGGTGGAAGGCAAAACTCCTCCAACTACACTAGAAACGGTCGACCACTGCATCAGCTGGTCGACCGTTCTCAGCAGAACTTCTGCTGCACAACAACCTCCGACGAGCCAAATGGCTCCCATCGACTAAATTATACGTGTTGTGTTCGTCTTTCGAAAATTAGACACGGATTCATTCTGTGTCATGTTCGTGTTTGGGTAATATGCCTAATACACACGAAATAACATAGCACAAAAGTACAAGATACGACACAATTGCCAGTCCTAGGCCAGAGGTGCTCCCTTAGGCCAATGACCTTGAACGGCTTGCTGGCTAGGAATTTTAGAATTGAAGTATGGTGACTTTTATTTGTATGGGTGCTTCTCGTCTTGGTTCCTTGAGCAACATCGTGAACTTAAAGGGCAAACTCCTCATCGTCCATGGATGGGAGAGGAGCAAACTCCTCATCCCGATCACTCGACAACTTCACTGAAAACCTCCTTTCCTCGCCGATCACTTCCACCACAATGAATGATTGACATCATTTCATGCTTATATTTGTATCTTATATCCATTATCTTTCACCTAAACAATGCTACGTGATGAGTTTCATGTTTGAATTTCATAAATAAATAGGTTTGAAGAGATGAAGCATAAAAGGACCCAAAAGATGGGAAAAAAGAACTGGATTGTGAGATCTGGGGACTAAGATGCAAGGGAGAAGGACTTAAACGTAAGACCAAAGGACCAAAGAGCAAAATAGAAAACTCCACACCCTCATGGGGAGCATTTTGACAATTCTATTCGGGTCGGAGCTCCAACAAGTCAAGGAACCGCATCAAAGACAAACAATACCAGCAAGAAAAACCCACAACAAATTCCAACCCGATCCAGACTTTATGGACTACCAATTGGCAGTATGGGACCGCTAATTGGCGGTCTGGATCCTTCTGGATCCGCTCAAACTTCGTGGACACATGTATTAGATGGTGTTTATTCTATTTCTGGTATTTGTTTAGTCCCACATCAGAGGATTGTCCCAGATTGCCTTTTTCTATGGCTATAAATAGAACTCTTCACCTTCTACTGTAATCACTTCACATTTTGAGTGACTATTCTTCCTACTAGAAGTGAGACCTTGAAGCACACACTAAAGTAGGAGGATGCTACTTGAATTGTTAGTCATTTTAATAAAAGTTTCTTTATTATGTTGTTTGTTTCATATTGCTTGTTTTACTTAGTTTAATTTCATTTTAGTTTTAGTAGCTTAGTTAATATGCTTTCCTTGCTTAGTTTAATAATTAGTGTAATGTGTAGTGAGTAGTTCCATCCCCTTTGGGGGGTGGAGTTGATGTTCATACATGCATTAGAGAATGGAATGAATGCTTTATTTACAATGTGTTGATAAAACATGAATGTATGCTTGCTTGTTTAGCATAGAATTTATAACTTGATGAGTTTTGCCAAAATGATTAGACACCTCTCATGCTTGTTTAGGTTCTGAAATAAACAACTTGTACATGTAAATGTTAATCAACTAAGTTGGTGAATGGATTGATAGGTTTTGCCATAACATTTAGACATTTCCTATGCATGATAACACCACCTTCATTTGTGCTTAAAGAATGTGTTCAACACCCACCACTTTGCATATGTGCACTCACTCCACCCCTTAGGGGTTTTCCATTTCTGAATTCCAGCACTCTTATTTTGTTCTTAGTTAAGTTTTAATGCATCATTTGTTGTTTGTTTGTGTATGCATTACTTTGTAGTGTAGTTTAGCGTAGATTAGCATAATCAACTCTCTTCCCTATTTTTGTCACTTGATTTCGTGCAAACGAGAGGCTGCCCACCTCCCTGGGGATGACCCGTATTTGCCACGTCTTGATCAACGTCGTGCACTTGCGGTTTAATTAAAACGTTCAACAACAAACCAGAGGCTAAGAGGGAGAGAAATGCTTTGGAGAAGAGTGGAAATGAGAAGAAGAGATAAATGAGTTAAGTTTAAGCTTTTATACCTCCCCAGCTCTCCAACAACCAATCACAACCCTCCAACCATCTCATCACCTTACTTCCTCCAGCCAAACACAACCACTCACCCTAACAAAATATCCACCAAGGATTAGGATTAGTCTTAAACTCAATTAGCCTAATATAATTAGGATTATGTTCTAACTGTAGGATTTCGTGTCCCTAGGTATATATATTTTTAAATTTTTTTAATACAAACATACAAGTTCGATTTCATATGTTCATTGATTTTATGTACATGTATTTGTTTATTTTAATATCATGCATTCCTACACATATTAAAATAAACAAAGGACAGAGGATCAAACCCAAACGTTCTCTAAAACCTTTAGAAGATCTGGAGTTCCGTTGCTCGTCGAATCGCCCGCCGATTCGCCTCCAACTGTTCACCAATCTCTAAACAAGATTAGAGAGAAATGAGCTAGCCAATCAATCTCTAATTAGGCTTAGAATCTAGCTAATAACCCCTCTTTAAGCTCCTCAAATTTGTATCTACAAAACTTAAAACTATTAAGAGATTTTCGTGGTGATTAAGGGAGAGATTAACGAGAGAAAGAATTTTTGCATTAACTTAAACAAGTAGGATGAGGGATCCTTTTATAGGCTCCCAAAACATCCTTATCAAGAATTATTCTTTAGTCATGATCTCTTGCTTATTCTCTCCTAAAATTAATCTCAAATTGCCACATAAGCATCCTAAAAAATGTTTGATTAAATCAGGAATTAATCCAACCAATGATCTAATTATTCTCTTAATAATTCAGGCGAAATTCGTGTTGTTCGGTTGACCGAGAATTCTTCTCGGTTAACCGAACCATTCGGTTTTAACACATGTTCGATGGACTGTAAGCTAGACGGTCGACCGAATATGCATGAGAAAAATTCTCTGGAAAAATTCGGACGATCCACGTCTCGCTCCGGTCGACCGTTGACCCACCAAAATATCTCCTAGCGAATATTCATTCGGACGACCGTGTCACCTTCGGTTTACCGAAAATATCCCAAGATATCTCCGGGATATTTTCTCTCGGTTGACCATTCACGCTCGGTTGACCAAACCCAATTGTCCAGGTACTCCAGACAATTTCGGTCAACCAATTGTGTTTACCCATTCACCGTTCGGTTGACCATTCCGAAGACACCTCGGTCGACCGAACCCTAAACGGTTTACCGTGTTTGACCTCGATTTTGCCTTTGTCAAATTTTGGATTTATTTCTAAGAAAATTTGATCTTTTGGGGTTTTTAGAAAATTCATATCTTATGTAATATATTATCCTATCTAATATTCAATTATTACACCCCATAATATATGCACCTCATAGAATTTATTATGATTCTAATTATGTCAATTCTCATGACATATTGATTTTATTCATTCACCACATGTGTCCCTTTTTCACATTAAACCCGACACATCATATGAACTCAAAAAAAATCTTCTTGTTTCCCAGTTTTGTGGTGTGACCTATAGGAGGATCTAAGGCAAATTGGCAGTGATATTAAACACTTAATATCCCAAACTATAAGCGGTATCTAGCTACACATTATAATTACCCAATTAGCATAGATGTCTTTGTTCCACTTCAACTAAAACAAAGTGCACAACTTGTGTCCATCCCTTGCCTCATGATATTAAGAATATATACAAAGTAGAAATGTATCACCTTTGTATTATATTCATTTCTTGATCTCTTTAAGCTAATTATAACTATGTAACTTAACTCAAGTTACATTGTGCACATTATAATTTTACTTTATCAAAAGGCTCACTAATATCATCACACAATTAAGAGGGGCAACAATAATCGTTTGATTAGCTATCTTTTTCAGCACAAGTCATGTTCAACCAACTATTGTCTTTATCACTATACTCATTGATAGCTTTTGACAGTAATCAAATTAGGCACTTCTTAAGTGAAAAGATATAAGTCTCATATCTTAGATCCAAGACACAGTAAAACATTAATGACACGAAACACAATTCCATAATGATTTACTTGTTCGGTCTATTCAATATATAAAAGTATTTTTTTCTCTTTTATATACTTATGTCGTCAATTATTTGTAGAGCTACAACAATCGATGACCAAACACGACAATCTTATCTCGGTGATTATTGTTCCATGTTAATTACCATGATTGTGAATAACTTTTGATTTATGTAACCATTATCTTTTAGAGCTCTACGGTTAAGGACCAAACGACTCTTCCTTAACACTTCTAAAAGACGAAGACCATAATCAAGGAACAAAATGTTTGCACATCCAATTCATAACATTTGACATATAAAAGTAAAATTTTTAGAACACATTCCTTTCACTAACAATCCACCATACTTACAGGAATTTCATCCTCTAAATTAAATCCAGAAACTTATGAAACAACTCTGGGTACTTCTTCCAGACTTCCTCCTCAATCTCCTATGTGGCCTCCCAAATACTGTGGTGCTACCACCAGACCTTCACCATCAGAATGGTCCTCCTCCTGAGCTGGTGCTCTATCCGATCCACAATCTATACTGGTCTCTCCTCAAGAGAAAAATCTTAACGGATCTCTGAAATCTCTATCTGAATCACATGAGCTGGATCCGTCATGTACTTCCGTAACATCGAGACATGGAAGACGTTGTGAAGACCCGAAAACTGCGACGACAATGACACCCTGTAAGCAACGTCTCCGACACGATTGGAGATCTCAAACGATCCGACATACCTCAGACTGAGCTCCCCCTTCTTCCCAAACCTCATCACTCCTCGAGTTGAGGAAATCTTCAGAAAAACATAGTCGCCTACCTCAAACCTCAACTCTCTCCTATGCCTATCAGTGTAACTCTTCTGCCTGCTATGAGCGGTCGCCAATCTCTATCTGATCACGTCGACCTTCTCAGCATACATCTGTACAATCGCAGGCCCAATGATTGAATATTTTAATTAACCGTAAGTGCACGGCCGCATTGAAGCGTTGGAAAATACGGATCGATCCACAGGGAGGTGTGTCGACTTTAGTTTATTCGAAGGCGAGTGGCAAAGAAAGGAGAGAAAGATTGATTAAACTAAACTACACTAAACTAGTAGCAACAAGGAAGGAAATGAAAGCACAAAACAAACTAGAACTAAGCGACTAATAAAAGAAGATAGAAATCAAGAATGGAAAACCCCTAAGGGGTGGAGTGTGTGTACACATGAAATAAGAAGTGATGAATGCATACAATAAGCTCAAGTGTAGTTAGTGTTTGTAATGCATAAGAAGTACTTCATGGCAAGACCTATCATTCAAAGCACTAACCTAAGTGATTAATATGAGCATGACAAGTTTGTTATTAAGAACCTAAGCAAGCATGGAATGTACCTAAACATTGTGGCAGAAACCATCAAGTTAAGTGTTCTCATTAATTCAAACAAGCATACTAACATTTCTTACATACAACAATGTTTAGAATTCATTCCATCTACATAACATGTATAAACATCTACTCCACCCTCAAAGGGGATGGAACTACTCAATCATTACACTACAAACTACATTAACAAAACAAAACATTCTAATGAAAGGCAATTAAACTAAGTAAACAAGAAATATTAAAGAAGCTAAATGAAAGGAAATTAAACTAAAGAAGCATGCAAGATTTAAAAGACAAGACAATATTAAAAGAAACTAAGAAAAAATATTTTATTAACATGACTCACATTGTAAGTGGCATTCTTCTCCACCTTGAGATTTTGCTTCAAGGATTTTACTCCAAGTAGAGAGAATACCACCAAGCAATGAGTGATTACAAATGAGGAGGAAGAGTTCTATTTATAGGCATAGTAAAAGGTAATCCGGGACAATCCCCCGGTATAGGACTAAATGTATACCAAAAATAGACTAAACACAACATAGTACATGACCCGCCAAAATCTTAGCGGATCCGGGCCATAAATCGACCGCCAATCAGCGGTCTTTGACTGCCAATTGGCAATCTATATTGTCTGGATCCGTCCTGGTTTTGGTGTGTGGTTGTTTGGCTTCATGTCTACATGTTTGATGCATCCGGGTAGGTTGTTGGAGCTCAGGACCGAATCGAATTGCCAAAATATTTCTCATGATGGTGTGGAGTTTCTTGATTTGCTACTTGGTCCTTTGGGATTACATCTGGGTCCTTCCCTCTTGCATCTCAGTCCCCAAGTCTTGCAACTCGGTCCTTTTCCTCGCTTCTAGGTCCTTTTATGCCTCTTCTCCTCAATCATGTTTATTCCTAAAACTCAAACATAAAACTCGTTACGTAGCATTGTTTAGGTTCAAGATAATGGATATAAGACACAAATATATGCATGATATGATGTCAATCAATTACCCCCACACCTAACTTTTTCTAGTCTCCAGCAAAATAAAGAAAGGAAAAAAAATGAAAGAAAGGGAAAAGCATACGGAAAACATGGAAATCCTAACTCACTTTCGTAGGAATCACGGTTGCACTTAGCATGTGCAACAAGCCGTTAAACCTCATTGTCGCCAAGGGGGAGGAGTGTTGTCTACTGAGGGTTTTCAGCGGATATACCCACAAAATCTGAACATTGATGCATTATTCAATCTAGAAACTCGACTCGATGGACTCATTTTGTCGATCATTGGACACGGTAATCCTATGGGCCGACTCTATATAGGTATTAGTCCACACACCTAGCCTAATGAACCATTCGTTCAAGTTAAATAAAGACTTAAGTGAAAAACATGGACAACCTCAACATCCTCAAGTGATACAAAGTGTAAAGTCCATTAAGGTTCTTATTTGCATTACCATTTTTTTTCTTTTTGTTTCTTTTCTTACTTTTTTTCTTTTTTTTCTTTTTCTTACTAGTTGGAGTTTCATTCTCCCAGGGTCAGGTTTCGTGCATCATTGCCTTTGAGGACTTACATTATCACGTACACCATTCCCCAAATCTCCACATAGGGCAATCCCTACCACCTGTGTAACGAGAGTTTGGTCGATGCATCCCAAGTCAGATGACTCGAAAGCACCAGTCACAAAGTCTTTGGCAACCCAGTGACAAAATCCATCATCACGTGCTCCCATTTCCACTTTGGCAACTTGATCCTTTTCATCTACCTAGTTGGCCTCTGATGCTCAATCTTCACCTGCTGACAAAGCAAACATCTAGTCACAAACTCTGCTATCTCGGTCTTCATCCCCTTCCACAAGAAATTTCTCTCCAGGTCTTTGTACATCTTCGTGTTGCCCAGGTGTATCGAATAACGAGATCGATGTGCCTCCTCCATGATTTCCTTCTTCAGATCTCCTCCTTTAAAAACCCACACTCGCTCTCTGAATCTCAGACCTCCATCGACTCCAATACTAAAGTTAGATCCATCTCTAGCAGCCAACAACAACAAACCAACCAACTCATCATCAGAACTATGAGCCGGAACAATACGCGAGACTATCTGAGGCTCCTCCCTCAGACCAACAATAACTGCACCCTGTGATCCATCGGTGATTGGATTCCACTCAGCTAGAGCCTCCAGCAGCTTCCACTCCTGGATACACAAACCAGCTACTGTGACTTCTACCTTCCTGCTCAAAGCGTCTGCTACAGAATTCGCCTTTCCCAGAGGATAGGAAATGTTGAAGTCGTAGTCCTTAATGAACTCAAGTCATCTGCACTACCTCATGTTAAGCTCCTTCCGAGAAAACAAATACTTCAGACTCTGATGATCTATGAAGACCTCGAACTGGTCTCCATACAAGTAATGTTTGCAGGTCTTCAGTGTATGTACCACAACTGCTAGCTCCAAGTCATGAGTCAGGTAATTTATCTAGTGTAAATCAACACCCGAAGCATCGCTGTAAATCACAAATCCTCCGCTGCCACTGAGAAGAGTCAGAACCGGAGCAGTCGTCAACCGACTCTTCAGTTCCTGGAAGCTGTCCTCGCACTTCTAGGACAAAACAAACTTAACACCCTTCTACATCAGAGCCGTCAAATGCCAAGAAATTCTCCAGAAGTCTTTGATGGACCGACGGTAATTAATAACCCACTAGTCCAACAAAACTCTTAATCTTAGTCACACTCGTCGGGGCTCTCCACTGTCACTGCCTCAAACTTCGCTGGATCCACCAATATCCCAGCTCCCGATATGATGTGTCCTAGAAAAGCAACATTGTTCAACCAGAACTCATACTTCAAAAACATGGCATACAATTACTAATCCCTCAAGATGCCAAGCACAATCCTCAAGTGCTCCCTGTGTTGTTATATAACTGGAGAGTAGACCAAAATGTCATCCACGAAGACAATGACGAATCTGTCGAGGTACTGTCTGAAAGTCATGTTCATCAAATCCATGAATGTTGCAGGTGCGTTTGTCAACCCGAATGGCATCACCAGAAACTCATAGTGTCCGTACCTCATCTTGAATGTTGTCCTCTGGATATCTGCCTCTCTGATCCTCAACTGATGATAACCGGAGTGCAGATCGATCTTCGAGAACACCTTCATTGATTGTAACTGGTCAAAGACGTCCTCGATCTTGGGTAAAGGATATTGATTCCTAACGGTAATCTTGTTCAATATCTTGTAGTCGATGCACATCCGCAACGACTCATCATTCTTCTTCACAAAGAGTATCGACGCTCCCCAAAGTGAGACACCAGGTCCGATAAACCCAGTATCCATCAAATCCTGCAACTGCTTCTTTAGCTCAACTAACTCTGCAAGTGACAACCTGTATGGCCTTTGACTATGGTGTGGGGTCAACGACCAGATCGATATCGAACTCTATCTTTCTATGTGGTGGTAGGCCGACAACATCTTCTGTAAAAGCCTTCAGAAACTCCTGGACGATCTTGTTGTCCTCCAACCTCCTCATCTCAGGATTTGGAACTACTACGGTGGCCACGAAAGCTCTGCGACCCTATTGTATCAACTTCTGTGCCCTCACAGCTGATACCACAACACAACCTCCTCGATCCTTCGTCCCCCTGATCAACACATCAGGTAGGCCCTTCCTCGGGATCAGAATCTTCTTCTCCTGGCACAATACTCGCACATTGTACTATGATAGCCAATCCATCCCCAGTATGACGTCGAAGTCCTCCCTTGGTAGCAAGACCAAGTTAGCTGGAAACTCCTAGTCTCTCGAAAAAATCGTGACGCCAGGGAGGAAGCTCCCCACAATGCCCACCATACCCAGGGTGTGTTGACTTCCAATGTGGCAGTCAACATCGTAGGGGTACGATCCAACACGCTCGCAAATCGCTCCGAGATGAATGAGTGTGTGACCCCACAATCAAACTAGCAACAAGAAACGTACCTTCTACACAGTGTTGGTGTCGCTCGCCTCCTCTGCCTGGATGGTAAAGACTCGTCCGGCTCTCTGTCCCTACTGTGGTGGGGCAAAAGGATGACAACCTCCGCCCTTGCCTGCCGCTGGGGGTCCTGGTCGACTGCTGACTCTCCTGACCCACTCAGACAATCTGTGATATAATCACCCAACTTGCCACAACCGTGACAAACCCCCGCACGGCCCAGCACTCCCCGGAATGGACTCTGCCACAACTCCTGCGTGGCTTAGGCTGACGTGACATACCTCCTCCAATACGGGGCCTCTTGCCCGGATTCCCTGCAAGTGGAACTCCTAGACGTCCACCAACCTTCCCTTGCGGCCTCCTAGCCTTTGTGTAGTTCTCCTGAAAACCCTGATCTATAATGGTCACGAATTTCACAACATTCGCTAGGGTCTACGACATACTATAGGTCACGCGAGAACAAAGCTGCTTCTATAGACCCTGCACAAAATTCCTCGCTCTCTGTGCCGAGGTCTTACAAATCTCTGGATAGTAACACTCCAGAGCGTTGAACTTTCGGGTGTATACTGCAAGGGTCATTTATCCCTGCTCGAGGGTCATGAACTTCTCTCTCCCCATCCCTGACATGCTCTGGGAAATACTGCTCGTTGAACTGATGCAGAAACTCCTACCAGCTGACGTCTCTCCTGCCAGCAAAAACCACTACAGATGTGGTCCTCCACCAGTTTGACGCATCTCCGCCCAAAACATAAGCTGTCATGCCCGCCTTCTTCTCTAGAGAGCACTAAATAGCCTGAAAGATCTCCTAGATCTTGAAGACCTAGTCCTCAGCTACCTCAAAGTGGTCTCTGCCATCAAAGGTAGGTGGGTGTTGTCACATAAAGCGGTCGAGCATCGCTCCTGCCACTACAGGCTCCTCTCGGCCTGACTGGTGATCCAGCATGTGTGCGTAGTGTCTCCACCGTGTCATAGAGCATTCATCGCTCCTCAACCCAATCAATTCCTCTTGTCTCCTCGCTGGTGCTACCTGTTAACTTTTCCTGAGGCATCTAGGCAACATGTTAACTTTTCCTTCCATGAGCATTTCTACCCCCCGTAGTAACACTGTTATAAGGAATGTTCAATCTCCAACCATCTTTACGAAATGGGAATAAAAGTGGATATTGTACGGGAAGTAGAAGGATGTCTCACTAATTCTTTGTAAACTTCCATTTTTCAATGATAAGACATCTCCATGATCACCTAGGTGATCATTAGCATCACTTGAGATAAGTGTAGCCACCTCATTTCAAGTTGGTGCAACAAACACATGTTTCAACAACTGAAGTCAATTGTCTTCTTTGTTATCAATATCTGCCACTCCACTTGCTGTGTGTAGCTATTCCAGGAAGCAAAATGATGATTCTTTGCTGTCAACTTAATATTGAAGGAGAATTCTTTTCCAAGCCTTGAAGCAGCAAGTTGCTCAAGTTTGGCATATCCATTATCCTGCATATGTTAGAGGACCATGGAAGATTCCAACGTTTGCACAAAAACATTCAAGGTTAGTACATGACATAAAAATGTATACTTCATCGTATCTATTATGTTTTCATAATTAAAAAAAGTTATGAATAGATATTGGAACGGAAATTATAATACTGAGAAGTGTCATACTAAATTGACAATTCATTTTCAGCTATAATAAATACATACCAAGCTACTTGAACTGAAAATAGTTGTGACAATGAAGAAGTTTTTAAAAAAATGATCCGACTTGAAGATTTATTTGTACTTAGCAATGAATTAGCTCAGCCAGTTGTATACTATCATGTAGGTTATGATATTAACATATGGAGTTGTAGACAGTTAGTTCCAAAAGGAGGAATGCATTGGTTTGATAATGGAAGAATTGAAACTAAAAGTTCACAAAGCCAGGGTTCTTGTATACTGAATAAAGTCTAGCAGACAATGTTGATAAAAAGATGGATTTTCAGGAAATAGGGTTGCATTTGATTATCTAATGACTAAAAATGGCCACATGTCTAGAAACAAATGTCTTCTAATTCAGAGCCAGGAAATAGGGTTGCATTTGCTCACTAAAAATAGCCACATTTGATTATCTAATGACTTCAAGCTATGTGTTGTGGGATCCTAATCCTAATTGATTTTTAATGTTGATTTAGTTGGTGATTAGGAGGAGATGAGATGGACGACTGAGATGGAGTGGAGCGGATGGATGGTTGAGATGGATTGGAGGAAGATATTTATGGTGAAAACTCTCTCTCACTCACTCTCTCACGACTCTCTCTCTCTCTCTCTCTCTCTCTCTTTTCTCACTCTCTCACACGCTCTCTCCCTCAGTGGTACTCCAGCGTGGAGGTGCCGAGCTCGGGCGTGGCGGAGGCGTGCTTCGGGTTTAGGTTGCTCGCGGAGGTGAGTCGTTGGTTTCCTAACCCTTCCAGCTTGTTATGGTTCTCTCCCTCCCTCAACCTAACTTGTGTTTTGTGGTTGTGGTTGGTTGGTGGAGGTTGGCGGAAGGTGGAGTCGTGCCTGTGGAGAGTCGAGAAGTTGTGATCATTGACCGGGCGAGTCGTTCGTCGGTGGATCGTGATTTTGGGGAGAAGTGGTCGTGGAAGTGTTGTCGGGGTTCTTCGAAGGTTTCTTCAAACCTTCACGATATGTCAAACTTGCTCACTTAGTAATGTGAGTATTTGGAAGTCGACGGTAGGCCTTCCGGCTCGTCTCAAGTAGACATGCAGCAGATTTTACTGCCTGATCGGTCGACCAGTTGGTGCAAACGGTCAACCGTTCTTAATGAGATTTTGGGTTCTGCCTCACACCGGTCGAACGATGCCCTTGGGGCGGTCGACCGGATGTGCATTTGAGGCACGCCTGGTGATTTTCGGTCGAACGGGGGCCCTTTGCCGTTCGACCTTGTGCACTGTCATAGGTCGGTTGGGGCGTTGACCATCTAAATGGTCGACCGCCTGTGTGACTTCGTCCGACCGGTGACTTAAGTTGGAATAGAGGTTGGTTCGACCGAAGGAGGTTCGGTCGACCGAAATTGTGGTTGAGCGTGGGGGAATTCCCTGGTGGAATTCGGTCGACCGAGAGTGCTCGGGGGTTCGACCAGATTCGTTGGTGAGAGTTGGGGGAATTCCCTGGTGGAATTCGGTAGACCGAGAGTGCTCGGGGGTTAGACCGGATTCGTTGTTGTGCGTTAGGGATTTTTCCCTAGTGAATTTCGGTCGAACGGGGCCCCTTTGCCGTTTGACCGATCGGTCGTTTTGTTCGTTGAACCTGAGAAACGACTTCTAAACGGTCGACCGGTCCTTGAGTTTGGTTCGACTGAACGAGTGTGGTTGGTGGGAATTGGTCGACCGATGGAGTGTTGGTCGAGGCGATTGCCCTGTGTTTGTGGGATTCGGTCGACTGGGACTTTTGGTTCGGTCAACCGTTTGTGTCCAGTTTTGCACGTTGGAGGTACATTTGTTGTGGTCGTCCGTGTGTGGCGAGTTGTGGTGTCGATGTTCTTCCGCCAAGTGTGTTAATGAGCACGAGTGTTGCGGCAGTTGGGTGAAAAAGCCCTGGAGCCCCGTAACTGTGTGAGAGCTGTAATTGGGTGAAAGAGCTCTGGAGCCCAGCTAGTCTGTGCGGGGTTGGGTGAAAAAGCCCTAGAGCTCCGTAGTGTGTTCAGGTTGGGTGAAAGAGCCCTAGAGCCTGAGCATGGACCGCGTGTTACGGTTGTGTGAAAACGCCCTTGGACGTTTGGGTTTGGTGAAAAAGCCCTGGAGCCCTTGGTCGTGTCGTGGTAGTTGTGGTTGGGTGAAAAAGCTCTGGAGCCCAACGTGGCGACGTGTGTGTTGCGGTTGTTGGATGAAAAAGCCCTGGAGCCCCGTGACAGTGGTGTGTGTTGTGGTTGGGTGAAAGAGCCCTGGAGCCCAGCCTGATTGTGATGCTTTTCTTGTTGGTAGAATTGCATGCTAGGGTGCCTTTTCAGTTCATGCATTGGAGAGTTTGGCATACGAGGTTTCCTCCTGGAAACTCTGGCATTGTTGCATGTTTGCTTTTCAGGCCGTGATCGGCGATATGAGGTGGTGACCGAGGAAAGGAGCACTGCTACCTGATCCTGCTTTCTCTCATTTGAGGTCGGAGTGATTACTTGTATCTATTGTTTAGTCTTTTGAAATGTAATCACACCTTTGAAATATTCTAATATATAATATATATATAGTGCACCTGTTTCCTTTTATTGGGTAATATCCTCTATTGATTGTGTGTTGTTAAAATTTTTAATTCTTCCGTTGTGATGAGGATGTTACATGTGTTGTGTGGCTCCCGCGAGTGGGCATCATGATCTAAGGGTGGGCAATACAAGCCCATAGTGCCAAGTAAATAGTTAAAACCCTTGCAAACCTCTTATCAATTATTAATATATTAAAATAAATATTATAATTGTAGATTTTGTGTGTTAATTATCTTTGTTTTGGTGCTTTATAGGTCATGAGTTTATCCACTACTTCACCAAGATTTCGATTAATTGTGTTAATGAAATACCCAAAATCCGGTCAGAATATTGTCCAAAGAAAGTAACATCAATCCGCCCAGTAACATCAGTTAACTGAACTTTTAGCTTCATTCTGTGACATAAAAGGCAATAGTATTTTTTTTAATATATATGAATCAAAAGAGTGTACCTCTGATTAATTGAATAAATAAATATTTGAACATCAAATAAAAACCACATGAGATGACATAACACGAACGTTGAATTTTTATGTCATAAAATTCAAGATTAGTACATGACAAAAATATGTAGTTTTTTTATTAACTTGCATATTTATTCGTGTTAATACAGACAAAAAACACATAAAATTCAAGGTTAGTACACAACATAAAAATTCATACTTCATCAGTTTTTTTGTTAACTTGCTTATTCTCTACAACATACACGATTGAACATGTATTGCATACAATGTCACATAACAAACACTTGGTAACTCAAGGTTTGCGCAGTGGTGATTGCATGTATGGATATGTTTCGACTTTAGCAAAAATAACTTTGAGCCCCTGCGGAGAAACAAAGTCCAAGGACTATAAACCACCATTTCGAAGCCCAAGAAGTGCAAAACCACCCCCAACACACAAACTGCCAACAAACTCATCAAACGCAAAAGAAATAGAAACCAAAATTCTTGCTTTTCGGGGACAAAGCATGTTAAGTCCCAAACCCTTGCTTAGGACTAATCCCTTCATTAGTGATGGGTGTAGGAGCCGGTTACTGTTGATTGAGTTGGTTTTGAGGAGAAAACCATCATTTCTTCATTTCTTCTCTTCTCCTTCACTCAAGCACTCTTTCACCTTCTCTTCATTTTTCCGACGACCCAGAGGTGGCACTACTGCAAAATAGGTTTTACTCGTCGCCCAATAGACGTCGGCCTTTATGACCACCGACGTCTAGTGGGGAGGGGACAGAATAGACGTCGGCCTTTAGGGAGACCGACGTCTATATTGTACTATAGACGTCGGATGTAAGAATACCAAGTTTGGCCGACGTCTATAGTGTATAGACGTCGACCTATAGACGTCGGGTGTGATAGTACCTTGTGTATCCGACGTCTATAGGGTATAGACGTCGGATGTTATAGTAGACCGACGTCTATACGCCATGCATATAGACGTCGAGGTATAGACGTCGGCGTTATATAATATCCGACGTCTATAGGTCTTAAAGAAATCTAACAGGCGCGTTTTCTCTCATTCTTTTCAGACGAAACCCACCCAAACCCTAGCCGTCCCGCGACCCAACGCTCCTCCGCGACCGATCTCCGACCCATCCGAACCGTCTCCGGCACCGCAGCGAGCTCCCAAGCTCTCCTCAACTTCTCCGGCCCTCTTCTCCTTCTTCCTCCGTCTTCCTCCGGCTTTCTCCACATGTAAGTTTTAAGTTCGTTTTTGTTGTTCAAGTTCGTCTTCCTCCGTCCTCCGTTTTTCTCCACATATTCTATCTAAGTTAGCCTTCATCTCGTGTCGTTTGCAGCCGTCACCGCACCATCTCGTGTCTTCGAACCACAAAGAGCTCCTCCGGCATCACATTTTGTTTAAGTTCGTCTTCCTCCGTCCTCCTCTGGTTCGTCACCGCATAATCTCTGTAGAAAAATTAATAAGTGAAAAATATAGGTGGAACGAGTCAAATGTAGTTTGAAATCATATCAAAACAGATCTTAACATGCATATTTGGTATTGATTCCGACTGAAAGTGTATTATCGAGGTTGCATTGAAGTCTAATTAAGATTTATCTTTGTTCATCAGCATATTCGAACCAATGCAATATTAAAATTTCGAGGTTTTACGATAGGTCCATCTAAATGAGAACTTAAATGTTGCAAACTGAACTTAGATTGGTTTGGTTTTCTAGCTTAGATTTGTAATGTGAATGTGATGTAATGACTTGGATTGGATTGGTTTGGTTTGATTTCAGGATTTGAAGAATTTTACATATCAAATTTTAAGTGGAGGTTCTGCCAAAATTTCAATAAAATTTTATTCCCAATTATTATTAATAACATGATAGTTTGTGTTTAAAATGTTTTTCTGTCAATTCAAGTAATTATTTTTAATACTTGCTTTTAATATCATGTATGTTTATTGCCTTAACTTTTTGAATTTTTAATATTATGATAATAACTCATTGCCCCCCTTAAACAACTTGGCCTTTAATAACCCAAAGCAAAAGATTATACAATATTTGCTAAGTCATTCATCATATAGGATTTGCATGCATTGTATTTTTCTATTATTTACGATTTCTGTCGTAGATTGCTGGCGTAAGGTACGTTACGTACTATCTTTCACTCATCATTCATTACAAAGCACGCATTAGTTAGTAGGACTTGCATTGAAACAAGAGTGAGGTGAGTGTTTGTTTGGTGTGTTGTTTGTTAGATTAAGGTATGAAAAACACTTAGGGGGCAGTCACCTATAGGAGATGAGGTGGGGGATTTCATCACCCTTTCCTTGGCCAAAAAACGACTTAATAAAAGAGCCTTAATAAAATCAATTAGACGTTGGCCCCTAGGATTTTCGGACACATTAAGGAGAGGAAACCGTTTCAGACCGTTATGGCCTGAATGTCGTTGCCCATCCAGTCTCCCTGAGATTTTAGGAACCTCCGGGTTCTTGATTTCCTATAGATTAGTGGTCCTCGATGTTTAAGACCGTTTCGGCCTGAACGTCCTTGCCCATCTAGTCTCCCTGAGATATTAGGGACCGTCTACAGACTTGTGGTCCTCAGTGGGACCTCGAAGTTAGGCATCGTCTATTACTAAGGACCTATAGTGGACTTTAGGCTTGTTTTGGCCTTGATTGCTTAGTTAGATTTCTAACCTTCCTTATTCCACACTAGATTAAGGACTTCATCTCTTCTCCTCTGTGTCATTCTTTTCTCATCTTAATGTCTCCGAATCTTCTCATCTACGAACACATTCTTTTAAATTGAAATTTTATTTCTTGTCTGCAATAATAACTATCATTTTTGCCTATGTTTAGATTGAAATGGATCGAGAGTGGATTGTTTCAAACAGATTGAGTGATGAGTATGAGAACGGAGTGAATATGTTCTTAGAGGTTGCCAAAAAACATTCTAAGAAAATGAAAGACAGCGACATGGCGTATTGTCCGTGCAATAAGTGTCATAATATGTCAGTGTTGACTTTTCGGAAAATGAAAGATCATTTGTTTGAGAAAGGTTTCGACCCAAATTACAGACGGTGGATATGGCACGGTGAAAATAAATCATTTAGTCGTTCGAAGAATGATGGAGAAGACGATAGTGTAGAAGATCAGTTAGAGGGAATGGTTCAGGATATGGCCGAAAAGTTTTCGTCCAACCCCGATTTACTTGGTAATTTGTTGAGTGACAATGAGAAACCGTTGTATATGAATTGTACCAAATTCACTAGATTGTCAGCGGTGTTGAAGTTGTACAATTTAAAAGCTGGAAATGGTTGGTCCGATGTGAGTTTCACATCAATGTTGAAGTTACTGAAAGATATGCTTCCAGATGATAATGAGTTGCCAGATAGAACTTATGATGCAAAGAAAGTGTTGTGCCCTATGGGAATGGAATATAGGAAGATACACGCATGCCCGAACGATTGTATATTGTGTAGGGTTGAGTTTACTTACATTCTTGTCCCAGGTGTAATGTTTCAAGATACAAAATGAAACGTAGTGGACCAAACCACAATGAAGAGGCTGATGAGATGAAAATCAAAGGACCTCCTGCTAAGATTTTGTGGTATCTTCCGATAATACCAAGGCTTAAACGTTTGTTTGCGGGTAAAGAGGATTCCAAGAACATGACATGGCATGCTGATCGTGAGAAACCAAATGATCAGTTGCTACGTCACCCTGCAGATTCACCTCAGTGGAAAAAAAATAGATTTCGACTTTCCTGTGTTTGGTGAAGAATCCAGGAATGTACGACTTGGACTCTGTACTGACGGAATAAATCCTTTCGGTAGTTTGAGTAGCATTTACAGTTCTTGGCCCGTTCTGCTTGTAATTTACAATCTGCCCCCGTGGTTATGCATGAAACGCAAATATATCATGTTGTCCTTAATGATTTCTGGTCCGAAACAACCTGGAAACGACATCGATGTGTATTTAAGACCTTCAATTGATGACCTAAAGAGATTGTGGGATGACGGAGAGTCAGTTTTTGATTTTTATCATAAGGAGTCGTTCCTAATGCGGGCAATGATATTTTGCACGATTAATGACTTCACTTTAATTGATTTTTCAATAAAAGGGTATAAAGGAGAACCTTTTATTCTAGCTTCCCAAGCGAAACAAGTCTTCTATGTGGCTGATCCATGTGATAAGAAATGGGCAGTAATTTTGGAAGGGAAGAAAAAAATTGTATCAGATGATAGCCTGATCGAGTATGAAGAGACACCACCTTTCTCTAAGCAAGCACCTGAGTTGAACTTAGTAGATGAAGAAATAAATGTTGAGACTTGTATGTTTAGAGATGACCACGGTGAAGGTATATGGATTGACAATCCATTAAGGAAAAACAAATAGTAAATGTGCAAATTTTCTGTTGTAACACATTGTAATAGATATTTAATGTCTTTACCTTATTTAATTACTTGCATTTATCTTTTATAGTACAATGTCTCCGAAAAAGAAACCCACTTCCTCCGAGTCTGAAGGCTCGAAGACATACAGTACACGAGGTCCTTGTCTCATGAAAGAATTCGTGGGGAGAAGAAATAGAGACGGTAGAGTTCCAATCCAATTTGATGACCGTCTTGAGCCGTTACGCATGTTGTCTGATAATTGGAAGAGTTTTCTGGGTAGCTTAGCGACATCCAAAGTTGACATTTGTTATTCCAGTTGGGCTGATGTAGATGAGAAGTTGAAGGACACAATATGGGATAATGTGTAGGTAATGATTCCATTATAGATTTCTATAGTTTTAGTCGAACTTTTGATAGATATAAAGTTAACGTGTTGTAGGAATCTTTTGAGTTCCAATCCACTAACAAGTTGAAGAAAAAGTGGATGACATACATGTCAGTTCGTTGGAGGGTTTCAAAACAAATTTAACGAACAAGTTCATATTCGGAGAATACTAGGATAGAAATCCATGCAATGTCTATAACTTTATCACTCCGAATCAATGGGAGCTATTCAGAAAATCCAGAGATAGCCCGGAGTTTGAGGTAACTGAGTTTCAAAACAAACTTGTTAGTTATTGATTTTAGTGACAATCTAATAAACTTGATTTTAGGTCATCCGAGCAAAAAACCAAAAGATTAGATCTTCTAACAAGTATACACATCGTATGTCTCGAGCGGGGTACTAAAAGTTAGAAGCACAAATGATGGCTGAAAAATTTGCTCAAAGGAAACAGGAGGCAATTGACTCTGGTATGAGTGAGGAGCAAGCAAGTAACTTATCTCCTCCTTCTCCCGTAGCTCGTTGTGATTCTTGGAAGAGAGCGAGAGTAAACTCCAGAGGGGAGTACGTCACAGACGAGTCACAAGCGATCGGCTCGAAGATAGTAAGTTGTATCACTTATATATATGTTATTAATTCAGAATCATTAATTTTATATCTTTCAAATGTTAGTAAATATTGTTTTAAACTTAGGACTCTCTGAAGTTGAGAGAATCTCAAGGCGAATTTGCTTCCGACGGTCGGAATGATATTCTACGCGAGGCCTTGGGAAACGACGAACACCCCGGTCGTGTGCGAGGGGTAGGGAGTAGAGTTGGACTTCGACAATATTATGGGAAGACTCAACGGTCTACTGCATCGACTGGTTATACCAAATGCCAGGAAGAGATCGCAGATTTGAAGAAGTCTTTGCAACTTGTTATGGAGAGATTGGATCGTGATTTACCTACTTCTCCTACCCGTCGTAAGACCGGTTCTTCCGCGGAGATTACTCCTCCAGTTCCTCCAGTGTTCCACCCTGATCGACAAGATGATTTCGTGTCTCATTCTCGAGAATTGGCCCTCGTCGACGGTCCCTCATTTGGAAAGTTCGCGGATGGATCTAGATATGCTTTATTTGTCGAAGACCCTGATCGAAGATTGGTGGGACACGGGAAAGTTTATAACATCTCCAGACACCACTTCACAGAGGTAGGAGAGGGAGAATTGAATGTTGCAGTTGAGAGTTGCTTAGATCCTGGTGCTTTTGTGCCATTTCCGGAAGAAGAGATTGTTACTCTCGGCGATGCTATCGGTGGGTTTGTGCGGTGGCCTAGTTATTTAGTAGAGCTAAATGACAAACATGAGGTATAGTTTAACTTTGAAAGATTTTAAAGTTCAAATTTGTTAACAATTGTATTTTAACGGTTGTATATATATTTGTAAGGTGTCAAGCCCCCGGAGCAAATGGTCAAACAACCAATCTCCGATCAACATTAATTCGCTTCCAAGTAGGTGCAAAATGTTGTATCAATGTATGGTAGGTAGGGAAGCACAATCCCTAAGTACCTGGGACTTGGAGGGGGATAAAGGGTTGCCTCCCGCTTTGTACGTCACCAAAGAGGATATCATGCAGTTCATGGCGATTGATTCGTTGTGTATCATGATTATCAACGTACAAGTGAATTAAGTGTTTTTTTGTATACAATGAAAAGTATTGAATAATTTTATCAAAACTGTAATAAATTATAATTTTTTTACTTGTAGACATCTTTACGACGCCAGAAGGTCAATATTTCCCGAGGATCAAGTATTTGGATTTATCAGTCCATCTACATATATATACGGGAATGATGATAAATCGGGTCAACTTGGGACATTCTTTAAAGAAAAAGACAAAAGATATTATCTGCTCCCTTATCATGAGAGGTAAACTTTGTAATTCAAAGTGAAATTTTATTTTGTAATAAGCTTCTAATTATATATATAACAGGGCTCATTGGATGCTTGTCGTTGTATGTCCCACGACTAATTCGGCATATTGGTTTGATCCGTTGGGGTCGAATAAACCAAGGGACTCAATAAAGAAACTTCTAAATATGTAAGTTCGTTTAGTCGTGAAAAAATATTTCTTCGATTTTTATTAATATTATTGAATGATATTTTAAGTTGTGCTACTCAGGGCAATTAAGGTTTACAGAGCTTTAGGTGGTAGGAGAACAACCACAAAAGCAGGAATAACATGGCATGGAATGAGAGTACGTTCTATCCCATTGTTGTTAATTAAGTTAGGAACAAATATTTAGCGAATTTCTATGTTTGTAGTATCGGAAGCAGGTTGGAAATACGGAATGCGGTTACTACGTGATGAGATACATGGAGGAAATCCTCAATGTGGTAACTCAAGACGTATGTCTAACCGAGGTAATGTAGATTGTTATTCAATTGTATATTCAATTGTAGTTTCAATATTTAGTTATTAACATTCAACACACTTGTATTTTTTTGATAGGTTTTCCCAAAAACTAGTGATCCCTTCTCGCAACAGGAGCTCGATGAAACTCGCGACCGATGGGCTCGCTATTTCATCAGAAACATGTTGACGAACTAAGAGGTTCTCCTGCCAATAGTATTTTTTGTAATTTAGTTAACAAGTGCACTTGTATTACAAACCTACACTTTATGCCTATAATCGCCTTAATTTTAGAATGAATTAATTGCAAGTGTGTTGAATGTCAATTGTGTATGCTTTGTATGTTTGTGCATGTATGGTTGTATGCTTGTGTGTTTGTGCTTGTATGTATATGTGGATGAAATTTTGAGTATTTGTGAACAAATTTATAGGTGAACGAATTTGGTGCAGTTGTATGTACCAGAATACGACGAATAAAAACAATTTCGTTGGATGCTATTTTTTTGTCCAGGTTTAGGAATACACGACGGCTGTTTATATTACTCGACATGTATTCCTGTAAAGAAAGGAATAGACGTCGGCCTTATGTTGAATCCGACGTATATACTTTAAGGATAGACGTCGCATGTTATTCCACCGACGTCTATACCTAAAGAATAGACGTCGCATGTTATTGCACCGACGTCTATACCTAAAGAATAGATGTCGGGTGTTGTATAGGCCGACGTCTATATGTTAACGAATATATGTCGGCTTGTAATTACAGCCGACGTCGAGTCGTTAGGTATAGACGTCGGCTATACCATAGCCGACGTCTATGTATAGACGACGCACACATAGACGTCGGATTGGGGAGTGCTTATATCCGACGTATATAGCCCCATACATCCGACGTATATTCCATTTTCTGTAGTAGTGGGTGGAGACGACTCTGGCGTGTGGAGGTGAGATTGGAGTCGAGGAGGCACTTACGTGAAGCACGTGGGTGCGAAGGTTGCTGTCGGGCATCGACGTTGAGCGGATCTCCGGCGCGCTCCGTCTTCTTGTTGAGGTATGTCGGCTTAGTAGTGTGGTTTTGTTGTTCCCCACGTTGGTGGGAAGTTGTGGTCGGTCGCGGGAGGTCGGAGACCTCGCCGGCGACGAGAGAACGACGTAAATTCCTCGGCAGGCGCGGGGTTGCTGTCGACCAATGGTCGACCGGTGCCTTTGGGTGGTCGACCGGTTTTACTGTTTTGCCCAACTTTAACCAACACCGGTCGAACGATGCCTGGTGGAGGTCGACCGGTTGCATATATGCTGGTGGGTTGGAGGTTTTCTGTCAGATTTCGATCGACCGTCCTTAGCTTTTGCTTCGATCGGAACTTAAGTGTACTTGACCTTTATGCATGTTGTTCGACCGATTTTGTTATATTGTTCGACTGTTATACGATGTAGACTATTAGGATGACCCTGGTAGTTTTCGGTCGACCGGGACCCCTGAGTCGGTCGACGGAATAGACTTGTATGGTTTTGACCAACTCCGGATTTTGGCCTCCTATTCGATCGACCAGTTTTAGATCGTTGTCCAACCGTTTGGACTTAAGTGATGCGCAGAATAGTTCGACCGTTGCAGACTTTCGGTCGACCAAAACTATTGAAAACGGTCGACCGGTTAGGCTTTTTCGGTCGACTGTTTGTGCGTAGAACTGAATTCCTAGTCCTTGTGTTGTGTCAACTGTCCACGAAAACCCGTATCCTCGCTTAGAGCGTGAGCCGTGAGGTGACGGTGGGTACGTGCTCGTGCCTGCCCAGGGACCGTCATGTGAAAGAGTGTGGACACTTGGGTCGCGCCACCTCCGTTGATGGACAATGGAGTGACGTGTTGTTGTTTGAATCTCTATAGTGTAGCAGACCTGAGGGATCGTGGATCCCAATGCATGTTGATGCATGGCTCATGGAGCATGATGACTGATTGATCGTTTTATATTTAACCGCAAGTGCACGGCCGCGTTGAAGCGGTGGCAAATACGGGTCGTCCACTGGGAGGTGTGTCGACACTTGGTTTGTGCGAAGGCGAGAGGTAAAGAAAGGGAAGAAGAGTTGGTTACACTAAACTACACTAAGATGCAAAAAGGAAATGAAGATAAGCAATAAACTAAGCCCCAAAGGGGGTAGAGAAATAATGTGAACATAAAGAAGTGTGTGTGTTCATTAAGCTCATCACAACATGTATTGTATGAAATCATAAAACTACATCCAACTTTGCCTCTACATGAATTAAGATAAGACTACATCATTAAAACATACAAGGCAATAATTGGAATGAAGCTACATGAACTCAAGTATAAAGACTATACCCTACTATGCCTCCACATGAATTAAGATTTCACTACATCATTAAAACATACAAGACATTAGCTAAGGTAAAGGCAACAAGAGCACATACACTACAAATTGTGTTTCCAATATTAACTTCATCCATATCCTAACCTTATCATTCCCCATAGAATAGGTCCACTAATCAAAGCATAAGCTAAGCTTCATTCAAGAGCATTAGCATATCAAAGATAAGAGTGAAAACCCATTAGATGGTTATGGAAATTATATAAAGCTCAAGGGATAAAGATAACACACACTTAATACACTACATTATTATATCACATATTTCTCCACCCCTCAAATGGGGATGGAACTACTCACTACTCATTACAGTAACTAAATTAGCAAAGGAAAGCATAATACTGAAATGAAATTTATACTACTCAAGCAAGAAACATTAAAGAAGCATAAAACTAAACAAACAAACAAGCATGCATATGAAAGGAAATTAAACTAAGAGAGAAACAACACCATTAAAAGAAAACTTCTATTATTAACTCACTCAATTACAAGTAGCTCTTCCTCCACTAGAGTTTTGTTTCAAGGCTTCACTCTTAGTAGGGAAGATGGCCACCAAAGAGAGAGATGCATACAAAGGGAGGTGAAGAGTTCTATTTATAAGCATGGAAAAAGCTAATCCGGGACAATCCCCCGATGTGGGACTAAACGAATACCAAAAATAGCCTAAACGAACACTAATACAAGTCCAGGAGAAGTTGGGGCGGATCTTGCATGATCCAGACCACCAATTGGCGGCCCATAAAGCCCAGATCCGTCTGGGTCTTCTGGTGGGCTTTCCTTGGTGTGTTTCTTGGTCTTGGATGCATCTAACTTGTTTAGTGGAGCTCCGACCCGAATCGAATTGACAAAATACTCCTCATGATGGTGTGGAGTTTCCTGTTTTGCTCTTAGGTCCTTCTGTCTTACGATCAGGTCCTTCTCCCTTGCATCTTGGTCCCCAGGTCTCATAATTAGGTCCTTTTTCCTGCTTTTGGGTCCTTTCATGGCTCTTCTCTTCAAACCTCTTTATTTCTGAAAACTAAACATAAAACTCGTCACGTAGCATTGCTTAGGTGTAAGATAATGGATATAAGGTACAAATATAAGCATGAAATGATGTCAATCAAATACCCCCACACCTAAGTTTTTGCTAGTCTCGAGCAAAACAAAGAAAGGAAAAAGCATACGAAAAACAAGAAATCCTAACTCACTTTCGTAGGAATCACGGTTGCACTTAGCACGTGCAACAAGCCGTTAAACCTCATTGTTGCCAAGGAGGAGGAGTGTTGTCTCCTGAGGGTTTTCAGAGGATATACCCACAAAATCCGAACAAGATGCATTAATCAATCTAGCTACACGACTCGTTGGACTTATGTTGTCGATCATTGGACGCGGTAATCCTACGGGTCGACTCTATATAGGTAATCAGTCCACACACATAACTTAATGAACCATTCGTGTTAGTTAAATAAAGAATTAAGTGAAAGACATGGACAACCTCAAGATCCTCAAGTGATACAAAGTGTAAGGTCCATTAAGGTTCTTATTTGCATTACCATATTTTTCTTTTCTTTTTGTTTATTTTCACTTTTTTTTTCTTTTTTTTCTTCTTTTTATTAGTTGGAGCTTCGTTCTCCCAGGATCAGGTTTCGTGCATCATTGCCCATGAGGACTTACACTATCACGTACACCTTTCCCCAAATCTCCACATAGGGCAATCCCTACCACCCGTGTAACGGGAGTTCGGTCGCCGCATCCCAAGTCAGATGACTCGAAAGCACCAGGCACAAAGTCCCCTCAGACCTACTTTCCCGAGTGATAGGAGTCGTGCGAGAAGAGAGAACATCTACTCACTTATTTCTTATCTACACATGAACCAAAACCCCTATACTAATGTCTCACAACAAGATTAAGAGGGTCCTTGACTACAACAAACTTCCTAAATTAACAAACACGAATTATTGACTCACTAGGTTCAGGGTGGACTTCTTTCAATGTTTGAGCACTGAAACCCTATGATTACTCACCCCCAAAGGAAAACTGGGGTGCATCCTAACGACTCGATAAATCCTAAAGCCACGTACTAGATATCCTAATGCATCAAGTTCAAGACAATTTTGGGAGCTTTCTTTTTACTTTGCCTCTCAACGGTTTTGCACATGCTAAACACACGCAAAACCCACAAAACATTTTCTTTCGAAAACACATGAAGATTTTGAAAGAAATGTGAAAATTTTGAAGCACTAGGCAAGCAAAAGAAGACAAGTCACCCAAGGATCATGGCAAGCAGATATATCGATATTAAATGCAGCACACTATCATGACCCTAACAATGCAAACAAAAGAAAACAAAATCAAAGGAAAAAGACTCAACTATGTACACACGTAAAACACCCCCCCACACCTACTTCATGCATTGTCCTCAATGAATGCAAGCAAGATACTACATGGGTGCATGCATGAAACAGAAGAGATCTCACCAACGTGAAGTACACAAGGAAGTTCATGGCTATGTTGATGGACACAACCCAACTTCCCTCAAAACCTGTGAGATGCTAAAGAAGGGATACAAATACGTGAAAGAAATGGGGCCCAAATACTCAAGGGTTGGGGCCCACAACAATCGATGCTCACTGAAGGAGTCTTTTTTTCTTTTTTTTAACATATATACACATGAAAGCTCAACCACTCATGTAGGAGCATGAATGGTTGAGTGTGAGGGAGGTTCATGAAGGAACATGACCTCCTCGACTTCGGCTGGTGCCCCCTCCAAGTAGGGTTTGAGGCGTTGTCCATTAACTTTGAACACGTCCCCATTCCCTGGGTTCAAGATCTCAACCGCTCCATGAGGATAAACGGTTTGGACAATAAACGGGCCAGACCAGCGACTGCGGAGCTTACCCGCAAACAGATGAAGCCGGGAATTGTAGAGCAACACCTTCTGCCCGGCCGTAAACACCTTTCGCATAATCATGCGATCGTGAAACATCTTGGCTCGGGACTTATGAATTTTGGCATTCTCATACGCATCATTGCGTAGCTCTTCTAATTCCACAATGTCGAGCTTACGTTGTACTCCTGCTTGATGAAGATCCATATTCAGGTTCTTGATCGCCCAGAAAGCACGATGCTCAAGCTGGACGGGTAGGTGGCAAGCCTTGTCGTACACTACCCGATATGGGGACATACCCAAATTGGTCTTGTACGCGGTGCGGAAAGCCCACAACGCGTCATTCAACTTGGTAGACCAATACTTCCTCGAGGAATTTGCTTTAATTGACGGTTAGAGATTTCGACCTGCCCACTAGTTTGCGGATGGTATGGGGTCGCAAGCTTGTGGTTGATCGAATATTTCCTCATAAGTGCTTCAAAGGAGCGATTACAGAAGTGGGTACCCCTATCGCTGATTATGGTACGAGGAGTACCAAATCGCGCAAAAATGTCCCTCAAGAATTTGGTGACCACCTTGTTGTCATTGGTCTTTGTGGGTATAGCCTGAACCCACTTAGACACATAGTCAACGGCCACCAGAATGTAAACATTCCCGAACGAGTTCGGGAAGGGACCCATGAAATCGATGCCCCACACATCGAAGATGTCGACAACAAGGACATTTTGCAAAGGCATCATGTCACGTCGACCAATCCTGCCAAGGCGCTGGCACCTATCACATTGCTTACAAAAGTTGTAAGCATCCTTGAAAAGAGTGGGCCAGTAGAATCCAGATTGGAGCACCTTGGCAGCAGTTTTCTTTGCTCCAAAGTGTCCTCCACATGCCTTAGAATGGCAGAAGTGGAGTACACTTTGGAACTCGGAATCTGGGACGCACCGCCTGAAAATTTGGTCAGAGCAGTATTTGAATAGGTAGGGGTCGTCCCAGTGAAAGAATCTGACATACGATCTAAATTTGGATTGGTCAGATTTTGACCAACCCACAGGAAATTGCTCGGTCACGAGGTAGTTCACGATGTCGGCAAACCAAGGGTTATCTTCGATCGTGAACAACTGCTCGTCAGGAAATTTATCGTTAATGATTTGGTCCTGTGGGTTGGTCGTCTCTAGACGAGACAAGTGGTCAGCTACAACGTTTTCACACCCTTTTTTGTCCCATGAGGTGCTTGATGGCTGTGTGATCAGAATAGATAATCACGTGGGAGCCAATCAAGTACGACCGGAATTTCTCCAAAGCAAATATGATTGCTAAGAATTCCTTCTCGGTCACAGTGTAGTTCAATTGGGCATCATTGAGTGTTCTACTGGCATAGTAGATCACATGAGGCAATTTGTCCAATCATTGCCCAAGCACTGCTCCCACAGCGAAGTCAGATGCATCACACATTAACTCAAAGGGTTCAGTCCACACCGGTGCCTTAATAAAGGGAGCTGAAGTCAACTCTTTCTTCAAGGTCAAAAAGGCATGGTGGCAATCCGGTGTGAACTCAAAAATGGCATCCTTAGCCAACAAGGTGGTAAGAGGTCGAGCAATTTTGCTAAAATCCCGAATGAACCGCCGATAGAATCCAACATGCCCCAAAAAGGCGCGGATATCCTTCACATTACGTGGCGGTGGGAGATTAGCAATGGTACCCACTTTGGCGGGATCGACCTCAATTCCCCTATTAGAGATCACATGTCCAAGTACAATCCCTCGCTTCACCATGAAGTGACATTTCTCCCAATTGAGAGCAAGGTTCTTCTCACGGCATCGCTTGAGGACAAGGCTCAAGTGATGAAGGCACTCATCAAAGGAAGCACCAAATATGGAAAAGTCGTCCATGAAGATCTCAAGGAAACGCTCAACCATATCGGAGAAGATACTAATCATACACCTCTGAAACGTTGCCGGCGCATTGCATAACCCAAAGGGCATGCGACGGTAGGCAAACGTGCCAAAGGGACAAGTGAATGTGGTTTTCTCTTGGTCCTCGGGGGCGATGGGAATTTGGTTGTAACCGGAGTATCCATCAAGAAAACAATAGTACTCATGTCCGGCCAACCTTTCCAACATCTGATCAATGAATGGCAACGGGAAATGATCTTTCCTCGTTGCCGCATTGAGCTTGCGATAATCCACGCAAACTCGCCAGCCAGTTTGCAGGCGTGTCGGGATAAGCTCATTATGCTCATTCTCCACAACCGTCACGCCTGACTTTTTGGGAACCACATGGACAGGACTCACCCATGAACTATCAGAGATAGGATAGATTATACCATGATCCAAGCACTTAAGAACCTCCTTTCGGACGACTTCTTTCAGTACAGGATTCAATCTACGTTGTGGGTCCCTGCGGGGCCGAGAATCCTCTTCCATGTGGATCCGATGCTGAACAATACCAGGGCTAATTCCCTTGATATCCTTCAAGGACCACCCGATTGCCTCTTTGTTTTCAAAGAGTACTCTTTTGAGGGCAACCTCTTGATCTTTTTCAAGATCAGAAGCAATAATGAGTGGCAAGGTCTCATTATCCCCTAAAAAGATGTACTTAAGGTTATCGGGGAGCGGTTTAAGCTCGACCAGAGGTGGGTCCTTGTCGGATTCAGAGTTACTTTCAAGTGGCTCAAGGGCCACGGGGTAAGAGGAGCAAGCACCCAGATGTGCCTCCTCGTCCAGAGATATGCTGGCAGATTCCTCAAGATCTTCTTCACTCGCAACCTGATCATTAGGCACCTCAATAATATGTCGATGTGAGTCGAACATGCCTAATGAATCGGGTTCATCCGTGTCCTGGATGAAATTGGCTCCGACTGTGTCGTCGAAGAGCCCAGGTTGCTTACCAAGAGTGAAGATGTTGAAATCCGCCGTGAGGTTTCCAAAAGACAACCTCATCAAGCCATTGCGACAATTGATCAAAGCATTAGATGTCGCAAGAAATGGCCTCCCAAGGATCACAGGAATCTGTCCTTGTGGGTTGGACACGGGTTCAGTATCCAAGATGATGAAATCAACTAGAAATACGAACTCACCCACTTTGATAAGGACATCCTCCACACTTCCTCGTGGAATTTTGACGGATCTATCAGCCAACTGGAGGGTTGTCCTTGTTGGTTTAAGATCGCCTATCCCAAGGTTGACATAGACTGAGTAAGGCAAGAGATTCACAGATGCCCCCAAATCCAATAGAACTTGAGAGATGGTCACATTCCCAATCATGCAAGAGACAGTTGGACAACCAGGGTCCTTGTACTTGACATTCATGGGTTGTGTCAATATGGAGCTCACATTGGCGGCCAAAAAGGCCTTTTTGGGCACATTTGTTTTTCTCTTGGTGGTGCAAAGGTCCTTGAGGAACTTGGCATACGGTGGCATTTGTTGAACAACGTCCAACAACGGGATGTTCACCTTTACTTGCCTAAGTACCTCAACGATCTTATCCCAATGCTCATCACATTTTTTAGTCAACCGATGAGGGAATGGTGCCTTGGGGACATAAGAATCACGAGGAGGAGTCTCAGAATTAGGTTCCTTGATAGGCTCAAGACTCTCCTCGGAAGTCTCGCCAACAGGGTTGGCTTCCGGCATTTTCACATTGTTGTCAACGACCCTTCCCGATCTCAAGGTATGAATAACATTAGCATGTTGGGAAGGGTCACTTTCAACATTGTGTACATTTTGCCTGGTATTAGCAGGCTGACCCCTGGGATTTACCACAGGTTGACTCGGGAACTGACCCTTCTCGCGTTCATGGAATTGATGAGCCAATTGGCTAACTTGCATTTCCAAAGCCTTGACTGTACTTTGCATGCTCTGCATGAATGCTTGAAGGGTCGGATCACTAGAAGGGTCCTTGGGGTCAACCCGCTGAGGTGGTGGAGTCTGGTTGGAATAACCCGACGATGAGGCATGAGCAGGTTGGTAATTTTGGTGCTGAGACCTTTGATGTGGGGGTTGGTAGGTCGCCGATGGGCGTGGAGGTTGATAGGGTGGAGGTTGAGGTTGAGCGTGCGAGCTCTGACCGTGACCCCCACTAGGCCCCCAAGAGAAGTTAGGATGGTTACGCCATCCCGGGTTGTAGGAGTGACTGTACGGGTCATTACGGGGCCGCTGTTGATACATCGCATTTGCATGCTCAGTATCCCTTGGAGCGTAAGCGCATTCCAAGTCATCATGGCCCGTAAGTCCACACCTACCACACCCGGGAGTAGCGACCTGAGCTACAGGAGCTCGGTCCATCTCCAAACTCTCAATCCTACGCATGAGAGCAGCCATTTTCGCCTCAGACGCGATAGTTGACTCAACATGATATGATCCAGCTCAACCAGAAGACCTGGCGGCTGGTGGCTCTCTCATGGTGTCCCACTTGAAGGTGCGCTTGGCCATGGACTCAAAAGTGTCCCATGCCTCCTCGATGGGTTTCATTTGGAAGTCACCCTGACACATCGACTCCAACAATGTGCGGGTGTTGTAGTTGATGCCCTCATAAACAATCTGGCACAGCTGCCATAGCTCAAGTCCATGATGAGGGCATTGCTGGAGAAGGTCCTTGAACCTCTCAAAGAAACCATGAAAAGATTCGGTCTCGGTCTGATACATTTGATGTATCTGGTGCCGTATCTGTTGAGTTTTCCTTTGAGGGAAAAATCTCTTCAGAAAGACGGTCACAAAGTCATCCCAAGACCGAATCGAGCTCGCCGGGAGGCTATACATCCATTTCTTCGCATTATCCTTCAATGCGAACGAAATCATCCTCAACCGGACAGAATCCTCGTCAAGCTGTTGAAGCTTGAACATGGAGCATTCTTCCTCGAATTCGCGTATAAAAATATACGGATCCTCCTTATTGGCAGTAAAGGTTGGAAGCATGCTCACATACTAAGGTTTCAGCTCATAGTTGTTCCCGCGAGCAGGGGAACAACTATGCAAGAAGGCTGCGCGGCCCGAACAGGATTGGTCCGCTCCCACAAAGTCATCGGTCTATCATGTCGAGCTAAAGGTGGTGGTGCACCAAGAACTCGATCCTGACCGAATCTCCCTTCCTCTCGAGTCAGAGGAGGATGAGAAGGAGGTCTACGTGGTGGTGGGAATGGACCGAGGTAGTCCATGTATGGAACCCGGTCTCCCTCGCCACCACGAGACGACTCGGCCTCTTGCTCCAAAGGAGCACGAGGCGGAGATGGTCGATCACCAAGATCTTCCATCTCAGAAATAAGCACTCTCTCGAGTCGAGCGCTCTTACCAGAACGAGCCCAACCTCGCATGAAATGCTCGACTCGACTCTAAACGACACACAACAGAAGGTGTACTAGAGGAGGAGACTAAACGTAGAGAATAGATGGGGAGAGGACTCAGATGAGGAGGGAAGAATCCCTAGAGCTAGCGAGGGTAGTGGGATCAGGAAGAAGCCTAACTAGCAAGCACAGCTCAAACAATGTAAGGCAATGGCTCCTTAAGCAAGACGACGCCTAACTTCGAGGTCACTAGCCTCGACACGCCTCACCTCCCTACAACGAGGACCACAATGCCCAGCAAGTGATACCAGATCCGGAGATCCAGTACCTCCTACTATCGACAAGGTAGGCAACGCCGATCAGGTGATGACGGTCTCGACTAGATTACTCTCCTAGTGCGTCCGAATTCCTTAGGGCCAATGTCTACTTGCTTTTAGTTAAGGCTTTATTAAGAGTGGTTTTTGGGGCCAAGGAAAGGGTGATGAAATCCCCCACCTTATCTTTATGGGACAGCCCCTCCTTAGTAGCGATTTGATCCTAGATCTAGCAATCAATCGCTCCAATCAAACGCTCTCTCACTCTTGTCCCGATGCACCTTACTAACTAATGCATGAAATAAACATGCATGAATGAGGGATGTGGGTGCACGTACCTCACGCCAGCAATCAACGACAAAATGTAAAGCAAAGAAAAGACAAATGCATGCAAGGTCTACCAATGGTGCATGACCTAGATGGCAAGAAGTCTAATCTTTTGCTTTGAGTTTTATGGTCCAAGTTGATTAAAGGGGGAGTGATTAATGATCTGGGAGCAAACTAGAAGTCATAGCATGCAAAATAGGGCTCCCAGATAACACATATTACAGCACTAACTATCATGAGAAATTTGAAGGAAAGAAGCCCTCACCAGGCCGCCAATTGGCGGTCTACAACCGCTGATTGGCGGTCCCTTTTGGTCTTCTGGTCCTCAGATTTTCCCAGTAGCCTCCCCTTGATCAGATTGTTCCCTGAAACTAAGAAAAACGGAAAACAAAAAATTAAAAACCCCTCGAATCGCCCAAACCAAGGTCTGGACAGAGCACCTCCCCGGCAACGGCGCCAAAAACTTGATTGATCGTTTTATATTTAACCGCAAGTGCACGGCCGCGTTGAAGCGGTGCCAAATACGGGTCGTCCACTGGGAGGTGTGTCGACACTTGGTTTGTGCGAAGGCGAGAGGTAAAGAAAGGGAAGAAGAGTTGGTTACACTAAACTACACTAAGATGCAAAAAGGAAATGAAGATAAGCAATAAACTAAGCCCCAAAGGGGGTAGAGAAATAATGTGAACATAAAGAAGTGTGTGTGTGTTCATTAAGCTCATCACAACATGTATTGTATGAAATCATAAAACTACATCCAACTTTGCCTCTACATGAATTAAGATAAGACTACATCATTAAAACATACAAGGCAATAATTGGAATGAAGCTACATGAACTCAAGTATAAAGACTATACCCTACTATGCCTCCACATGAATTAAGATTTCACTACATCATTAAAACATACAAGACATTAGCTAAGGTAAAGGCAACAAGAGCACATACACTACAAATTGTGTTTCCAATATTAACTTCATCCATATCCTAACCTTATCATTCCCCATAGAATAGGTCCACTAATCAAAGCATAAGCTAAGCTTCATTCAAGAGCATTAGCATATCAAAGATAAGAGTGAAAACCCATTAGATGGTTATGGAAATCATATAAAGCTCAAGGGATAAAGATAACACACACTTAATACACTACATTATTATATCACATATTTCTCCACCCCCCAAATGGGGATGGAACTACTCACTACTCATTACAGTAACTAAATTAGCAAAGGAAAGCATAATACTGAAATGAAATTTATACTACTCAAGCAAGAAACATTAAAGAAGCATAAAACTAAACAAACAAACAAGCATGCATATGAAAGGAAATTAAACTAAGAGAGAAACAACACCATTAAAAGAAAACTTCTATTATTAACTCACTCAATTACAAGTAGCTCTTCCTCCACTAGAGTTTTGTTTCAAGGCTTCACTCTTAGTAGGGAAGATGGCCACCAAAGAGAGAGATGCATACAAAGGGAGGTGAAGAGTTCTATTTATAAGCATGGAAAAAGCTAATCCGGGACAATCCCCCGATGTGGGACTAAACCAATACCAAAAATAGCCTAAACGAACACTAATACAAGTCTAGGAGAAGTTGGGGCGGATCTTGCATGATCCAGACCGCCAATTGGCGGTTCCAGACCGCTAATTGGCGGCCTATAAAGCCCAGATCCGTCTGGGTCTTCTGGTGGGCTTTCCTTGGTGTGTTTCTTGGTCTTGGATGCATCTAACTTGTTTAGTGGAGCTCCGACCCGAATCGAATTGACAAAATACTCCTCATGATGGTGTGGAGTTTCCTGTTTTGCTCTTAGGTCCTTCTGTCTTACGATCAGGTCCTTCTCCCTTGCATCTTGGTCCCCAGGTCTCACAATTAGGTCCTTTTTCCTGTTTTTGGGTCCTTTCATGGCTCTTCTCTTCAAACCTCTTTATTTCTGAAAACTAAACATAAAACTCGTCACGTAGCATTGCTTAGGTGTAAGATAATGGATATAAGGTACAAATATAAGCATGAAATGATGTCAATCAATGACCTTGCAGACTACGGTATGGACCCATCCGATGTTGTGCCGGACGTATGTTGTACCGCCGAGTTTGTCCCGGCGATGCCGCTGACGTTGTTCAACGATGATGGTGCCGACGATGTTCAGGCTTGTGGTTGTGCCGTCCGATGTTGTGCCGGACGTAGGTTGTACTGCCGATGTTGTGTCGGCGATGCCGCTGATGTTGTTCCAGCGATGATCCCCGATTGGGCACCTATCTTGGGATGTTGACCGACCGGGCTATGACTCCCTTGAGGTGGTGTAGGCCACATTGTTACCTTGCATGGAAGTGCAGATGCTCCTTACTGATCCCTTTGGTTCGAGTATCCGCGTGTGGGGGTGCGTCGCGTACTGTCCATAAGACCGTATGTGCCTATGGTAGGTTTCCGAGGGAGACACATTGTTGTTGCTGGACTGATGTCCTTGTTGACCCTTGAGGGTCCTTGTGGTGGGTGACTGAGGTCACGTTTACCCTTGGAGGGATTTATGCATTGCAGATATTGATATGACATGCTACTAGTATGATATGTTCATTTATCGTACCGTTGCATTCATATAGGCGAGCTTGGCATACGGGGTTTCCTAATGGGAAACTCAGGCATCGTTGTTTGATTCATGTTTCAGGACCGCAGTAGGTTCTGTCGGGTGTTGACAACAGGCACACACATTTTGGGGTCAGGATCATCTTCGGACTCTTCGAGGTCATCATGATTACCTGTACCTGTCTTTCGTTGTATTGTTGTAATCATGTCTTTTGACAAACTCTATTGTATTTTGGTGCATCGACTGTTGATATATATGAGTAACATTCTCGTTGATGAGTTTTATTTAGTGATCTCTTAGTTGTCTAAAATTTTAAATTTTCTGTTGTTTCGGGATGCTAAAAAGCCATTCCCAACTCACTAAATCGATTGAACTCAAATTATAATGAATTAGTATGTTAATAAAAAAAACTAGTAATACAAATATCAAGAAAGTGAAACTAAATCATCCACTGCTCCCCAGACCAAACAAACTGAAATTAGAATGAGATAGTAAAACCTTCGGACACAAAGTTCGTAATATCATGTATGCCCATTATTCGAGGGACCAAACAATTTCCGACTCAAAAAACCTAACGAATTCAATTTGAATGAGTTACTATGTCTTACAGAATCATCAAGTCCTTAAAAATCCAAAAAATACAAATATCAAGAAAAGTGAAACTAAAACATTCCGATTGCCCAAACCTAACGAACTGAAATTAAAATGATTTAGACATTTAGTTTTTCGTACAGATTCTGCATGTTCGTAATATCTTAGATGACCATGATCTGAGAGACCAAACCATTCTCGACTCAACAAACCAAACAAAGTCAAATTAGAATGCGATAGAATGTCCTAGCGAATCTGCATATTCAAAAAAAACTAAAAAAATACAAAATTTAAGAAAATTATAATTTCAAGAAAACAGAAAAGGTAAACCTACGTATAATGAAATGAAATTTAAATACACAAACATACAAATTAAAATTTACTTTCGTAATTCAGATCATTCAAAACACAAAACTGAAACTTCCAATCCATTGAGGCATTAACTTGAACATCTCGAAGAAATTAGAAATGTAAAGACCTAATAATACACATAAGCGTAGCGAAAATGTAATCATTGGCACGCAAAACCTTGAAACAAAAAATTGTAATCAAACCCACTTTTGTAACTCAGGTTCCTCTCTCCCGCACCAAAACACATACTCAGTTACCATTTTCTCAAATACCTCTTACATTGTAAAAAATCCAACAAAAACATAGAAAAATCCAACAAAAGAAACTTGGAGCATGCATTCCCAATAAAAACCCCCACAAAACCTCAATAAAAAGAAGTGGTGATTACATGCATGGATGTGTTCAGAGTCCCCCAAAAATCACTTTAAGCCCACCAACAAAATCAAAATCCAAAGGCTATAGAACACACTTGGAACTCCAAACCCCACCACGATTTTTCTTCTTCTAAACAAATACCTCAAACCCAACAATATACCACAAGACAAATTTTTCCCCAAAAATAGATTTTTTTCTTCTTCTTTCAGGGACCAAACCATCTCGGACTCTTGACACCTAATTAAGTCAAATTAGAATGACCTTAGTATGTCGTAGACAATCTGCATATATGTTCAAAGTCCAAAGGCTATAAAACACTACTTCAATCCCAACAAACTCAAAACCACCTGAACCACTTTTTTTCCTTAATCAAATTAAAACTCACTTCCGTAATTCAGATCAATCAAAACATTTCGATTTTAGATAATAAAGAAAGGAAGTAAAAATGACATATTTGGAAGGAGAAATGATTGACTTGCAAGCAAAAAAAACTAAGATGGAAAGTATTGGGATCTAAATGCAAAACCCAGAGGGATATGATTGTAAAAAAAATTAAATGCAAAATCTTTTCAAACCCAAGAACCTAGGGAGTATTTATGCGATTAGGACCAAACTGAGTCAACTTAATGGACTAGGGTGCACCTCATGTGTGTTAATAAAGAGCTTACGTTGCTGGACCAGTTTCAACCTAATCGGACTCAAATAATCCGCCAATAGCATATCTAAATACGCCATTAGCGGAGTTGGAGTAGATTCAGTCATCAAGATTTTGGCAGTTGCTCAGTTGTTGCATTTTTGGTGCACCAAATTTATGCACATTAGATTATGGTCATTGGATTAGATCCAAATAACCAAGAGAAACCATTCTTCTACAAATAGCATTGTATCTTTTACCTTTCATCTTCTTCCATACCTTCCACCATCAGAGTAGTATTATATTTGGAGGCAAGTTAGAGGTGGATGATGAGGGGTGTAATGTGGATGGACCTTTAATTTGATCTTGGATTTGGTTTTTCCTTGTTTCTAACTTTCTCTTTATGTAAATTTCATTTCAGTCTAGTGGTTTGATTTCTTTATTGTTATTTGAGCATGTTTAGCCTTAGATTTGATATGTTCATGATTTTTAGTATTCCATCACCATAAGGGGAGAGTGATGTGATTGTCATGTGTTGTGTGAATGTGTATGACTAGTCTAGATAATTTCCATGTTCATCTTGATGGGTTGCTCCTAATGATGGGTTGCTCTTAATATATTTGATGTGTTGATGGTCACACAGATACTTAGCCTTTGCTTGGGTTCATAGGTTCTCACGCTTAAATGATGCATGGGAATATGAAAAAATATATCTGGCTGGGTTGGTGTTTCTCATGTAATGTTGATGGATGTTTGACTACATTATATATAAGTCGTAATTCATGTCTTATATGTTTTAATGATCGTTGATCTTATATCATCAGGAAAATAAATAGGGATGAAATTTCCATAGATTTACATGTTTATGCAATCCATGAGGTGTTGAGTGATTGGTGCAGGAAACACCAACCTCACCCACACACATCTATTCAACACAATTCACATTGTGCTTAATGTATACCCTACTCATATCCATCACACATACACACACTCTCCAACTCCTAGCGGTTTAGTCATCTTGTTTTACTTTTAATCCTTCATTTTAGCCATACCTAGTTATAGTTTGGTAGCAATTTGTCTTCTAGACTAGTGTAGTGTAGCATTTGATTTCTTTCTTTTTATCTCATTGGAGTATGGTGTGGGGCGATGTTTAGGACACAAAACTCCTTGTGGTTCGATTAATATTTGTAGCATCTTTACCGATGTCGTGCACTTGTGAAATAATTAGTCGGAATTTCAATCCCAAACAAACTTGAATAGCTGGTTCAAAATTATCAAACCCTAACCCAACCCTCACCCGACTCCCCTATCTCTTCCCCCACCTTCTTCTTCATCCGACTTAACCCAAAACCCACCCAAATCCCACTTAATCCAACCTTCTCCTAGCTCCGAGGGCATCGAGGAAGACGGCGAGGAGTTCCCGTGATGGTGCGACGGTGATTTCCAGTGAAGGTCCGCCATTCACCGGGTTTAGGGTCAAGCAGACCGTGGAGGGAGAGAGGAGGCTCCGAAGAGGTCACCCGGTGGGCCGGCCGGAGCCGCGCGGTTGCGGTGGTTTCCGGCCGCGGGTGCCACGATCGACTTCCTTGTGACGGCTGCCGGAGGCCGGAGGCGAGTGACTGGCGGTGGGCGAATGGTTTGGTGGGTTTTGCGGTGGCGGACATGGGTTGGTTATTTTGTACTTAAAACCCTAATTTTATTAGTTTAGATTTAATGAATTAATAATTGGTTTTGCGACATAAATCTCAGAATTTAATTGCATTTGATTTATTAATATATAACTAGATTAATTACTGAAAAACCCCTGAATTAAATTGTATTAGTTTAATTGATTAATAATGGGAGTAATTGTTGGAAAAATCCTGGATTTGTTTGTATTTGAATAAATAATGAATAATTGAGTTAATTGCTTAATAAACCTTGGACTTTCTATAATTGTGAATAATAATTTAATTTACGAAAAAATGCATTCTTTTCCCTGGAATTCCTATATATTTGCAGACAAATTCTATTAATTGTGGAATTTATTGTTTTTCCCCTAAATTTATGAGCATTATGTTTTGTATAGAAATTTTGGTAAAATTACATTTATACCTCTGCACCTTTGATTGTGGGTTTAGAGTTATACTTTCTTTGCGCTACTTTTATGATTTTATAGTCGTGTTTATGTTTTATTGTGCTATATCTTGTTGGGGTCATTGACCCGTGTTTTTGGTGGCAAATTGCATTTACCCCCTTGTCTTGTGAGATTTTGAGAGGTTCGCGAAATCAGGTGACCATTTGGGAGCGGCTCACGGGCTCAGGCACGTTGTTGGAGTAGGGTGTTACCTTGTGAGCTAGATGCACGGTCTTGTCGAGGGTGCACGCTCGACCTGGTTGAGCACATGGTCGTCTTGGGACATGTGACGGTTATACCGTGAGAGCGGGTTGAGTGTTGCCTTGTGAGTTGGATGTGCGGTGGAGTCGACGTGCACGTTCGCCTTCGTTGGGCGCGTGATCGCCTTGGGACACGAGACCAGTGTGAGCCGTCAAGGACAGCTAGACCTTGTTCGGTGTTGGATTGGGTGGTGTACTGTGTTCGCTTTTTGGTCTTAATCTATGTTTTGATGATTTAATCAACCTAATCTTAATTATAATCATGTAGAGTATCACACATGTTCCATTGCATATATATTGCTTTGTGCTAACATCTACAGGTGATCAAGACTCAAGGAAGAAAGGAAAATCAAGTCAAGACATGTAATCAAGCTCTTTTGAAGACATGTATTTTGTATTTTCTTTGAGTCTTAGGAACTTGTGTAAATTGAGCATACTTGAGCTGAAATCAACTTTAACACACACTAAGTTCCTTATAGAAGTCACACACGAAATTTCACAAAATTTGGACTTCAATAGATCACCCAAACTTAGACCGGAAAACACTAAACCTGAACCCTAACAGTCTGCCCACATTCGGTCGACCGAGTGATCAAGTCTCTTGTTTGTGTTTTCACTGCCCGGTTTTGATCGACCGTGCATACTCTTTCGGTCGACCGTGTAAACTTATTTTTCCGACCGTTAGTTTTGTCGTATATACCCAACTGTCGTATTCATATTAAACCAAATATACCCCAGATACATTTCATGTATTGGTCGACCGAGAACCTTTATCGGTCGACCGAATATCCATCTCTTGACAAACCCAAACCTACTGTTGAAAATCGGTCGACCGCTAGACCTGTTTCAGTCAACCGAATAGATTATTGTTTGTCAACCCCAAAGTGTCTCGTACAAATCGGTCAACCAAACCCTACTCAGAGTTCGACCGATAACTTAAGTGTACCTGAGTCGTAGCGTTGGGCAGTCGACTGTTACCTAATCGGTCGACCGAACTGAGTTAAACACTGCCCAACGGTCGACCGTTCAGCCCGAGTCGGTCGACCGAATTAACTCAGAATTGGGTCCTACGAGTTTCTGTTTTGTGTATCACACACCAACTCATACCCAATCAATCCCAACGGCTATATTCTCTCTAATGCCTATATAAAGAGTTGTAAAACACATTTTAACACAACTCTCCCACTCATACTTGTCCAATACATTAGAGAGAAACTCCCAAGCTCAAATTTCACCAATCCAACACTCCAAGCTTACATTTCCACACCTTAGCATCAATTCCCCATCCTAAGCTAAGTGTGCTCAAGTTAGAGAGTGTGTTACACTCAAGTTTTCGTTTATAAAAGAAGCAAGGACTTCGGAGAAAACCCGAAGTGTTCCTCTCGGATTGTGAGAGAAGAAAGTCAAGCTCACGAGGGTGTTCGTGGAGCTTATTTTGTAAGAGGCGTTCTCTCCCGGCCCGGAACGGGGAGTGGATAGTGAATACGCGAGCGGAGCTCAAATTGTCGAGCGGAGCTTGTAAGAGAGGACATAGGCGGTGGACGAATTATTCTCCCTTTAATTGCTTGTTTGTTTTAAATTCTGCTGCACATCTTTGATTGTTTAAACAAGTAGGTAATTAGGGTTAAAAGTGATTGGCATAGCCGACCCACACGATCCTACATTTGGTATCAGAGCCTTGTACGCTAAATTCATTACTTAACTGTATTTTTAGCATGACTTCTACATCATCTAATCACATAGAATGATTATGCACTACTAGATCTCCTTTGCTAAATGGGTCAAATTATGATTATTGAAAGAATAGGATGAAAATATTCCTAATTTCAAATGACCTTAAGTATTGGATGTTTCTTCAAAATCCATACACACCCTCAAATGAAGATGAATTAGATTCACTTACAAGAGCCAAAATGAAAGAAATCGAAATGAATTCGAAAATCATGACCATCTTGTATTGTGGCCTTAATGAGGGTGAATATAATAGGATTAGAGGTTGTGTTAGTGCATATTTGGCATAGACTACAAATGCATCATGAGGGGGGTAGCAAAACTAAGGAAACCCGCACTAGTCTCCTCATGCATAAATATGAGATTTTTTTCTATGCAAATCGGTGAAAATATAAGCGAAATGAACACTCGCTTCATCGATATCACTCACTCTATTTTGGTTCTTGGAAGAAGATTAAATGAAGGAGAGATGACAAGGAAATTCCTCCGGTCATTAAGCCACGATTGGGAAGATAATGTGGTCGCAATTGAAGAAGCACACGACATTTCCCAACTCAAGATGGAGGAATTAATTGAAAACTTGATGGCGTATGAACTCCAAATCAACCATCGAAAGGAGAAGGAAGTTTCAAGAAACAAACCCTTCTTGTCATTACATGCAACTATTGACCAACCAAGAAGGAGTGTAGAAGATGAGGACATTGAAGTCCTAGCCAAAGACTTCTTCAAATACCTCAAGAAGGATAAGGGAGAGAAGAATGAAAATGAGAGAAGAGAAGGGGAGAAGAAAAAGGAGAGAAGGGAGAGGAGAAGAGAAAAGGAGAAGAGCAAGAGAAAAGAAAGGAAGGAGGAAGTACACAAGGCTACATGTGATGATTCTTCATCACCATCATCATCGTCGTCTTCTTTGCAAAGTAGAAGAGAGGTAGCTCACTCATGCTTCATGGATATTGAAGATGATCAAAGTGAGGTAAAATCTAACTCTTGCTCTAATAATTCATGCTCAACTAAGTCATATTATAGTGATAGCTCACATTCTAGTGTTAATGAAGAAACTTATACACATGATGAGCTTCAAAATGCATTTCATGACTTAGTTAACCAATATGAGATCATTTGTGATAAAAATAAGAATGCTGGAATGCTAATCAAAGATCTCCAAAGCCAAATTGAAACATGCATGAATGAGAAGAATGAGGTGGTTGCTAAACTAGAAAACAATGCATCAACTCTTGATAAATTAAAAGCAACACCTATAGATGTTGAACAATTAGATCTTCATGCTTGCAATGTGCAATTAAGAAAAGATCTAGAAAAGTTCACACATGGAACTAAGATGCCTAACATGCTTTTAGGTAGTCAAAGACAATCTTTGCAAAAACATGGTTTAGGATACATGCTAAATTGAAAAACCATGCATCTTATACAACTTTAAATGGAAAGCACTTAGTTGTAAAGAATAGTTCTTCAAGTGTGTGGGCTCCTAAAACCAAAATGGTTTGGGTTCCCAAAGCTAATATTCAAGGACTCAAAGTTGTTTGGGTACCTAAATCTACACTTGTAGGTGCTTGAGGAGGAGATCGGTGGTGACCGGGCAAGCGTTAGAGTCAAATTCAAAGCCGGTTGCATCACCAAATGAGATGGGAATCAATTCAAGCTTTAAGTTGGTATAATTTCTCATCCTCTAAACTTTTTCAATCAAATTGGTTCTAGTCTAGGTTGCATGCCTAATTGACATATCATTTATTCATTCATTGCAAATCTTAAATGTTTGAATAACATCCATAGTTTTAAAGTCAAATTGTCTAAATGGATGTAAAAAGGGGAAATGAAAAAATCACATGCTTAATTGTAGTATTTACTTGATGTTAATAGGGGAGAAATAGAAATGAACTTAATTGACAAATCGTATTCATATCGATATAGGGAGCTTAATGAATATCATTTTCTTAGAGTAATGAAGTGCAAAATTTAGGGGGAGCAACTTCATTACAAGACATCCACATTGACCTTCAATCGTATAATCTTTGTTTTATTAATATCAATTTTTTGATGGATGTCAAAGGGGGAGAGATAATTAAGGGGGCAAGTTGGAATTTGATATAAAATTGAACAAAAAATACGCACATCAATAGGGGGAGCATTAATATGCATAGTTTATATTTATATAAAAAATCCATGTATTAAGTTATAGTTAAGATATAGGTTGTCATCATCAAAAGGGGGAGATTGTTGGCTTTTTTACCTTAATCTATGTTTTGATGATTTAATCAACCTAATCTTAATTATAATCATGTAGAGTAGCACACATGTTGCATTGCATATATATTGCTTTGTGCTAACCTGTACAGGTGATCAAGACTCAAGGAAGAAAGGAAAATCAAGTCAAGACATGTAATCAAGCTCTTTTGAAGACATGTATTTTGTATTTTCTTTGAGTCTTAGGAACTTGTGTAAATTGAGCATACTTGAGCTAAAATCAACTTTAACACACACTAAGTTCCTTATAGAAGTCACACACGAAATTTCACATAATTTGGGCTTCAATAGATCACCCAAACTTAGACCAAAAAACACTAAACCTGAACCCTAACAGTCTACCCACATCCAGTCGACCGAGTGATCAAGTCTCTTGTTTGTGTTTTCACTGCCCGGTTTCGGTCGACCATGCATACTCTTTCGGTCCACCGTGTAAACTTATTTTTCCGACCGTTAGTTTTGTCGTATATACCCAACGGTCGTATTCGTATTAAACCAAATATACCCCAGTTACATTTCATGTATCGGTCCACCGAGAAACTTGATCGGTCAACCGAATATCCATCTCTTAACAAACCCAAACCTACTGTTGAAAATCGGTCGACCGCTAGACCTATTTCGGTCGACCGAATAGATTATTGTTTGTCAACCCCAAAGTGCCTGGTACAAATCGGTCGACCGAACTCCTACCCCAAAGTGCCTGGTACAAATCGGTCGACCGAACCCTACTCGGAGTTCGACCGATAACTTAAGTGTACCTGAGTCGTAGCGTTGGGCAGTCGACTGTTACCTAACCGGTCGACCGAACTGAGTTAAAAACTGCCCAACGATCGACCGTTCAGCCCGAGTCGGTCGACCGAATTAACTCAGAATTGGGTCCTGCGAGTTTCTGTTTTGTGTATCACACACCAACTCATACACAATCAATCCCAACGGCTATATTCTCTCTAATGCGTATATAAAGAGTTGTAAAACACATTTTAACACAACTCTCCCACTCATACTTGTCCAATACATTAGAGAGAAACTCTCAAGCTCAAATTTCCCCAATCCAACACTCAAAGCTTAAATTTCCACACATTAGCATCAATTCCCCATCCTAAGCTAAGTGTGCTCAAGTTAGAGAGTGTGTTCCACTCAAGTTTTCGTTTGTAAAAGAAGCAAGGACTTCGGAGAAAGCCCGAAGTGTTCCTCTCGGATTGTGAGAGAAGAAAGTCAAGCTCACGAGGGTGTTCGTGGAGCTTGTTTTGTAAAAGACATTCTCTCCCGGCCCGGAACGGGGAGTTGACAGTGAAGACGCGAGCGGAGCTCTAATTGTCGAGTGGAGCTTGCAAGAGAGGACGTAGGCGGTGGCCGAACCTCTGTAAAACCCCTGTGTCCATTGTGGTTTGCATTATTATCCCTTTACTTGCTTGTTTGTTTTAAATTTCACTGCACATATTTGATTGTTTAAACAAGTAGGTAATTAGGGTTAAAAGTGATTAGCATAGCCGACCCACACGATCCTACATACTAGCCTTAATTCGAAACTCAGACGTACCTTGTATGTGTGCAGGTGGGACGCAGTAGACGACTTGGGTTTGGGACGCGAGTACTGGATCGTGAACTCAGTTGATGTAATTTCCTTGTATCTCGTAGTTGTTCTAGTAGGTTCTCAACTTTTTATAATTCCTTCCGCATTGTACTCTGACATTGACCATATGCTTGTTTTTAGTTTGAGGCCTCGATTTAATCATATTTTTTATAATATCTCTTATTCATTTGTTTATAGTTTGATTGATCCTTACGTCATGAGTGCGGATTAGGGGTGTTACAAAAATAGAATAAATGATTTAAAAAAATAGAATAACACTTCGAATTAAGAAGTGAATAAATGATTGCAATGTAATTTTTCACATCATCACCACCAAATCTGGAGATGAAACAAAACTACACAATAATTGATTACATGGTACTAAATCATAGAAGAACACTTCGGATTATTCAGTGATAAATGATTACATGATACTAAGTGAATAAAAGAACAAAACTCAGTTATGTTCTGTTTACTACACAATAATAAATGTTGAGAAGCTGACTGATAGGAATAATTCAAGCTTTTGTGAGACACCATTCCTGCACAGTAACTGCTGATACTCCAACGTTTCTCATGTCCATGATATTTGCTGCGCAAGAAGTTCAATTCAGTGAGACTTCAGAAATAAATAATGCAGTAAACATATGTGATCAAAGACAATCGAACCTCTTAATTTTAGCTCAACCACTAACTATTTAAGAGCATCCACAATGTCTACATGTAATTTTCTTTTTCCGCCCAAGAGGAAGCTGTTAAATTAAGAATTGGGCTACAATGACTGCATTATGAGGGCCTTTTAAACCAAGGCTTTGAAGAAAATAAAATTTTGGAATACCATGGATTTAATGTTGTAGACATAAAAGAAAAAAAATGTTTCATTCCTTACTGTAAGGTGAAACAAAGGCCTGAAATGACCATCTCACATTTCTTTCGTCTCTTATACTTCTACAAAAATCCTTAGTATACTCAAAAAAGACGCGCAGCTCAGAATTTCGCAAAAAAAGAAGCCTGAATTAGAAATCTCAACTAACGAACCATGAAATTTAAAGTAAATGTTAGTGAGGATAATTACAGTCCTCAAATATTTTGAGTACAGACAAAAGCAAGTCTTATTGTCAAAAATTTTAAAATATATGATAACTAGAGCCCAAGGTGTACCTTGGAACAATAAATATGTAGCAGATAATACAATATACCTTAGATATGTTAAATAAGATAAAAACTACACAAGTTATTGATAGAATATGACTAAACCTAACTTTAATGATACAACCATATCCAAAAAATGGAAAGATATTGAAGAGGGAATGTTGTTCAAATTACGTAAAAATGATTCAACTTGAGGATTGCAATTAAGGTTCTATATGGAAAAGTTTTTTTTATTGGTAGGAAAATAAAATAAAATGAAACATGCATGAAGCTACCTTCTGATATATTCATCTAGTATTTGAAACTAAGGGTTTGTTGTTCGTTTTCTTCCAATTCAAATTCTGAAGAACTTCTGCAAGTTGTAATAATACTATTGTGCACAAACATAAGCAAGCTAGTAGATCCATCCAATAACTTATTTGCCAACACCTAGGTTCTCACAAAATTACAATTCTGATTATCAGTCCACGAGTCTCCAAACCAAAACAACTTTCGCATCCTTATCAACAGAAAACTACAATGTGATAGACAGATAGAGGATATAGCTTAGGGCTTTAGAAAAATTAAGTTCCCTCAAGAACAATGAGTAGCAAAAATACAAGAAATCGTGAGACATGTTGGCACATGTCAACGTGCTATTAGGAGTGTACGACGACTCATGTTTGGTAAAGTTTTATAAAAATTAATGGTTTTGGTTAAATCAAGTATGCTAAAAATTGAAATTAAATCATCCGAACAACACAAAAGGAGCATTGCTGGAATGCTATTTTGTTGGTTAAATACTCGTATTTGGAAGCCCTTTGTAAAATTGTAGAAAACAAAGTGCCCAACTCACATGGTTCCATAAGTGATTTTTGTTTAATGTGTCCAACTTTTTTAAATATAACAAAATTTAACAACACATGGACCTGTTATTATTTTGGTGTATACCTCATCGCCACACTTAGGTACGAGTATGACACTAAAGTCATATAGCAGTGTATCACTCACCAGTATGGACTTCAGGTGTAGCTGCAGCTGTAGCATCAACCATAACCGTGACTGATTGGTAATTGAGTGCCACTGCATCAAAGACAGTCTGCCTAATACAATTTGGTGTTTGAACCCCTGTTTAATAAGCAAAATAGCATGAGTCACAAATAATTATGTGAATGAGTTGGTTGTCATATTAAGAAGAAAGATTTAGCTGTCAATTGGCATTTGTTTTTTGTAATTATTATTAGATAAACACTAGAAAAAGTAACAAATAATGGGAATCTATCTTCAATTGATGTTGTAAGGAAGTTCAAATATCAGTATGTACAACTTTGTGTCCTCTAAGGTCATCTTCAAATCTCCCTCAAAATGAAACAGTTCTCCACAAGAAAAATAATGGTTCGATATTTTTATTAAATACCACGTAAAATAGATAAAGACAATTAATTTAGATCTCTGAACTCTCGAAAACTCAAAACATTCCTCCACCAAAATGATACCTTTCCTTTCACTACATTCCTTTATTGACAAACAGAGGCTCAACGGGGGAAAACCCAAAGTAAATGTGCATTTGAATAGCATCCACCCCCTAATGCCCGAAATCTTTTGGTTCTCTCACGGGACATCTAGGATAGGGGTGGATTTGGGCCAAGGAAAGAAATACAGGCATGGCAATTAAGGTAGCCGCTAGCACTCAAATTCAAATACAGGCATGGCAAGAAGATCATTGGGTCACTCGACCTTAAGGCATAGAACATAAAAAATCACCACACCTCACCATTTTTCAAACAGAATATAGACAATTGAAAATTTAAAAAATTAATGTGTTGGTTAACTTACCCACAACAACTAAGTTGTTGATTCCATGAGTTTGAAGAACGGAGTGGAGAGGAGTGTCAAAGAAAGCACTGAAACGCGTCTTGACCAGCTTGTAGTCTCCTTCCTCAACAACTAACCCGTCGACCAATTCCGCCCCGACTGAACCCTTAATGGTCGGTCCTTTTCGATCAACATACAAATGCCTCCGAAACAGTTCCACATCTCTCCCACGCGGATCGTGCTCCCGAACAACCTAATCCACCAACGGTAGTTCAATCGAAATTAAGAAAGACTAAAAATTTCAGGAGGATAGATTTGCTTTCTCACCCAAACCATAAAGACGCCTCGTTCTCTGGCGGAGGCGATGGCTTTGATCACGGAGGGAACGATGGATGGGCCACCGGCGACACACAAAGGGCTGCTTAGATCAATGAAATCTTTCTGTTGTTTGGGGAAGGGAATTGAAATAGTTGGAAACCAGAGACACATATCATATAAGAAAGTAGTTAAGGAAGGAAGGGTGGATAACCTGCATGTCGATAACAAGCATGGCCGTTTCCCCCCAACCCGTCTGTGCAGCCATAGGAATATGCTGCAAGAACCACAGACATCTGCTTGATTGTTCGAAAACTCTCGGACGTCGGCATCTGAAAGGAAGTCGCGAGTTGTTTGGATAAGACTTCTGTTAATGCGTGATATCTTTTCAAAATAATTTTTTAAATTGACATCAGTTATTATTATTATTTAAAAATGTTTAAAAATTTATTTTAAATTCGTTTTAAATTATTTTTTCATTTTTTTATGAAAATATGTTTATTTATATATTTTTATTTATTTATTTTTTAACGCATGATTGATCTTCAAATGATATAGGGTAATTTGGACATAAAAACATTCACCTAAGAGCACCCTTAACGAGGGTGCACGCGTCCCCCGTTAAAGGCTCGGGCGGCCTCCGAGTGGCAACTCGGGCACCGGACGTCCCGATTGGATGCCCGGGGCGTACTCGGGTGGGGGGCACGTGTTGCCCCCCATTGGTACAAAAAAATCAATTTGTTTTATTTTAGTAGAGGATTTGTTATCAGAGGTAATTGATAATGTATTAGGTATTTTTGATTAATGAAGGGTGATAATTTTTTATGTTATTAATTTGAAAAAATTAAATTTTTACATTACCTAAATCAAAGCTAAATCCATATTTAATGCTTAAATTAGAAAATATATTAATACTAAAACATCGTAGGAACAACACATTGTTGTACGAAATACAAAGTAGACGTAAATACGGAGCGATACGACGGGGAGAACGGTTGTGATTTGAAGAAGACATTGCGAAGTTGTCTGAAGTGTATGTTGTGTTTTGTATAAGGTGTATATAGAGGGAAAATCAGACACTATGCATTCATGCGTGTACTGTACATTCACGCGGATATTGTGCATTCACGCAGACTACTTTAATGGTACGCGTAGACTATGCATTCACGAATATACTGTACATTTACGTGTGTACTCTGCATATCTAATTTTAAGTAATAAAATTTTTCGTGGTTTAATATTAATTATTAATGTTAATTACTAATTATTAATCATTTCGTCAATTGGAATTATAACGTAATTAGAATTAGAATTATGTAAAATGTAATTTGTTAAATATTGTGTAAGAATTAAAATTGTTTAATTAAGAAATGATGTGGAGGTAAGAGAGTGTAGGGTGGGTGGGGGTAGCCCGGGCGTGGTTAAGAGTGTTTTTAGGTGGGTGGGGTGAGCTGACATGGCGGAGATAGGGAGCACGGCGCCCGGGGTAGCTTGGGCATTGTTATTTATGGTCTAATCCACCAACTGCAGCTCCTGCGAGAAGCTCATAACCTTAGCTTCTCCCCTCACATTCAAAACTTGCCTTGGGTTCCCGTGTGAAGAGCCGAGCTCCACTGATCTCTCACCTTGTTTGGATTGCAAACTTCACTGTAGCCACTCCAGCGCCATCAGGGATCTGGATCCCGATCATCCAAACACGACCTTAGTTATATTTGTGTTGGCGGGCTGTACAAGAACTAATAGGTTGGGTAACGGGCCGAGCCAAACCGCCTTGCCCAGTATGGCACAACCCGACTGACTCACGCCGGCATGGCACTTTGGCCCAATGGTTATAGCCGTTGGTTTTTTATTTACCAAAATACTCCCTCGTTCCTATATAAACTTTCAAACCCTTCTTATTTTCTTCAAACCAAATTTATACTATTCTTATAAATCTCTCAAAATTTTCTCTATTTGTTCTATATTTGCTGTGATTTTGGTGGAAACGGGTCGAGTTTCAGTTAAAACTTAAAGCCTAAAGCTACAAGAAGACCACTGACCGTTGATTTCGCGACTCCTCTACCATTTATTTCTCAGGTTTTTTCTAATCTTTTGTAGTAGTTAATTTTAGTTCATTAATCATTATTATCATTTTCTCATTTATGGAAAAATTCACTTTTTGTTTGCATATTTACTAATTTCCATGGCTTTGACATCTGATTCTGAAAATAATAATAACTCATCTCCACCTCCTGTTAATCCACCTAGATCTAAGGGTAGAAATACTAGAAAAAACATCTCCAGTATGAGATGATTTTGATGAAGGACAAACTATTGAGGGGTAAACCAACTACTACTTGTATACACTGTGGTAAAATATATTCGGCTGAGTCAAGTGGACGAACCGGTCATCTAGCTAGACATGCACTTTCATGTGAAGTTAAGAATAATGCATCATCAGTAGTGGATTGACGTCAATCGGTTTTAGACACAATTGATGGAACTTTAAATTTCAGAAAATATTATCTAATTAAAGGTAGAGAGACAATTGTTGATTTTATAATTAGAGATGAACTACCATTTAACATATGTGAATCTAAATGTCTTAGGGAAGCAATTCTCTACCATAATATGCATTTAAAATATATTCTAGAAGAAACATTTAAAAATGTCTTAACAGATAAATTCGGTAAAGAAAAAAAAAACACGATTAGTTATTTTTGATCAATAAACAATAAGGTAGTGTTAACTAGTCTAGGTTATCGTCCCTCTCCACCTCGAGCTTCTTTGGAGCACGGGGCCTTGTCGTCTCTTGGAAGTGGGGGAGATCAGGTTGCTTACATGAAGTTCCTCGGTCCACTTCCACCACCACGTGAACCATTTCCTCCTCCTCCGACTCTAAAGGGAGAGGACCCCGGTCGGGATCGAGCCATGTTCAAGTTTATTCGGATTATGCTCGCTATTGCCGCATTTAATGATTATGAGATGTGACAAATGGATGTCAAAACAACGTTCCTTAATGAGAACTTTGAGGAGGATGTGTACATGGTACAAACTCAAGGTTTTGAACATCCAGTGAATAACAAGAAAGTATGCAAGCTTCAACGACCCATTTATGGATTGAAACAAACATCAAAGAGTTGGAACAAACGTTTTGACGAGGAAGTCAAAAAATTTACTTCGTCCAAAGTAAGGAAGAGCCTTCTATATACAAGAATGTTAGTGGGAGTCACATAATATTTTTGATTTATATGTCGATGACATACTCATGGGAAATCATATACATTTGCTAGAGCAAACAAGAAGTTCATTGAAATCTGCATTTTCAATGAAAGATATGGGTGATGCTCAATACATCTTGGGAATCAAGATATATAAAGATAAATCTTGTAGACTCATTGGCCTAAGTCAACGTACATACATTGACAAGGTCTTGGAAAAGTTTAGTATGAACTACTCAAAAAAAGGCAATGTGCCAATGAGTATGGGTGTGCAACTCAAGAAGTCTTAACATATTGAATCACGTAAAGACTTAGAGTACATGAAAGATATACCTTATGCTTCAGCAATAGGATCAATGATGTACGCGATGACTTACAGAAGACCCGATGTCTTGTATGCTTTAAGTGTGGCAAGTCGTCACCAATCCACTGCAAGTCCTGATCATTGGACTGCTGTCAAGAATATTCTGAGGTACCTTAACCAGACCAGAGATAAGTTTCGTGTTTATGGAGGACAAGGGAGTGATTTTCATGAGTGATCCCGACGATAGGAGGTCTCAATCAAGATATGTCTTCCTTCTGAATGGTAGAGCCGTGAGTTGGTGTAGCTGGAAGCAAACCACTACTGCCGACTCAACCACCACTTCGAAAGTACTGGCTATTGCTGAAGCGAGCAAGGAAGGAGTGTGGATTAAGAAGGTCCTTGAAGTGTTTGGAGTAGTTCCCTCAAGCAAGGGATCAATAGAGCTATTTTGAGACAATAGTGCATCTATCTTGCAAATCAATGATCCTAAATCACACCACAAGGTAAAAATACATGGATCACAAGTATTTTGTCACACGTGACTTTATCGACGAAGACAATATAGATTTATTATTGGTGGACACAAACAACAACACAGCTGATCCATTCACCAAACCATTATCCCAACTCAAAGGCGAAATGCATTTCGAGTCCATGGGTCTGAAGAACCATGTTGAGTTGATGGCTGATTTGAGAGGGTTACCCTAGTTATTATTATTTTATACATTGAGAATGTATGTAAAATAAAACTTTGATAACAAGTGGGAGATTGAAGGGAATGTGTTCTAAAAGTATTCTTTTACATGTCAATTATTATGAATTGGATGTGCAAACATTTTCTTCTTTGATTAATATATTCTTCTTTTGGAAGTGTTAAGGAAGAAGCCCTTGGTCCATAACTGTAGAGCTCTAAGAGATAAATGATTTACATAACTAAAAAGTTATTCACAATCATGGTAATTGACAACTTTTTTATTCACAATCAAAAGATTGTGTTTAGTTCGAGTGAGCAAAACATATTTTTCATTTGGGTAACTATAATGTGTAGCTAAAAACCTCTTACAGTTTATGATATAAAATGTTTTATATCATTGCCAAAATAAAGTAGATCCTCCTATAGGTCACACCTCAAGATTGAGAAACAATAAATACGATTTATATTTTATATGATATATTAAGTTTCATGTATTATGAAATAATATACATGTGGTAAAATAATAAAATTAATATGTCGTAAAAAATGATATTGTTAGAATAATAAATAAATTCCTATAAGAAGTGTATATATTATGGGGTATAATGTTTTGACATTATATATGATAATATATTACATTATAACATATTAATTTGCTAAACCCTAAAGTCTAAATTTTATTAGATATTAATTCAAAATTTGGTAGAGTCAAAAACAGTGAAAAATGATCCAATCGTTTGACCACGTTTTAGCATATATTAATTAGAGAATTTTTACTGATTAATGATTGGATTTAATCCACCTTGGTCAAAGGTAATTATGAAGGGAATGTGTTCTAAAAGTTTTACTTTTAAATGTCAATTATTATGAATTGAATAAGAAATCATTTTGTTCCTTGTTTATGTTATTCGTCTTTTAGAAGTGTTAAGGAAGAGGCTCTTGGTCCTTAACCGTAGAGCTCTAAAAAGATATTGGTTTACATAAAACAAAAGATATTCGCAATCATGGTAACTAACATGGAACATTAATTACCGAGTTAAGATTGTCGTGTTGGTCATAGATCATTGTAGCTCTACAAGTGAGTGACAACACGGGTATGCAAAAGAGGAAAATATTACTTTTGTATACTGAATAGACCTAATAAGTAAAATATTATAGAAATGTGTTTCTGTGTCATTAATATTTTACTGTGTCTTTGGTCCTTTGATATGAGACTTATATCCGATCGCTTAAGGAGTTCTTAATTAGACTAGTGTCTTGAGCTATCGATGAGTGTAGTGTAAAGGCATTAGTTGATTAAGTACAACTTTTGTTGGAGAAGATAGTTAGTCAAAAGACTATCATTGCCCCTCTTAATTGAGTGATGATATTAGTGGGCCCCTTGATAAAGCAAAGTTATAATGTGCACAATGTGATTTGAGTTAAGTCACATATTTATAACTAGCTTAAAGAGATCAAGAAATGAGTACTAAGACAAAGATGACACAATACTACTTTGTGTGTATTCTTAATATCATGAGGCAAGGGACGGACACAAGTGGTGCACGCCATCACTAAATGGATCGGGTTTTGGTTCGAGTGGAATTAAGACATCTAACTAATTGGGAGCTATAATGTGTAGCTAGATACCGCTTATAGCTTGTGATATTAAGCTCTTAATATCACTGGCAACTTAGTTTAGATCCTCCCATAGGTCACACCACAAAACTAGGAAACAAGGAATGGGGATTTGGAGTTCATAAGATGTGTCGGGCTTCATGTAGAAAATATGACACATGGGGTGAACAAAGCAAAATCAAAGTTATGTTGTGATTAATAACATAATTAGAATCTAAATTAAATTCATATGTGATGTAAAAATTATGGGGTGTAATGATTGATCATTACATAGGATAATATGTTACATAAGTTGTGAATTTACTACTAATCCCGAAACGTCAAATTTTGTAGGGGTTAAACCGAAATTTGATAAGTCTGCAAAACAGTGCTCAAACGGTCGACCGGATAGCAGTAAACGGTCGACCGGTAGGGCACGGTCGACGGGACGAGTATCGACCGATAACAGGGAATTTTCATCTGTTCGAACGGTCGACCGAAAGTGATCGGTCGGTCGACCGAACATTGCGATGGAATAGTTCCTGTTACGAACGGTCGTCCAAATGTTGAACGGTCGACCGAAACATTGGTTCGAGCGGTCGACCGCACGTTGAAACAGTCGACCGGTCCAGACGGTTTTATGCAGAATTAATTTAAGAATTAATTAGATCATGCATGGAATTGGTCCATAATTGATTTAATTCGTGGCTGAGATTATATGTTAGCAAATAATGGATGGTTAGATGGAATTTTGCATGAAATCATGGGCAAGAGGTTGCACATGAATATGTAATTTGGAGAGAACCTATAAATAGAGGTTATCTCATTGCCTTCCTACATCTTAATTAATATTGCTTTTCATGCAAAATCTCTCTCCTTAATTCTCCACGAAAATTCCACAAATTCTTAAGTTTAGTTTAGTTCTTAAGAGATCATCTTCTGTAGAGAATTAAAGAGGGGTTAGTAATTGGATTCTAAACCCAATCGGAGATTGAGAGACTAGCTTCCCTCTCTCCGATCTTGTTTAGAGTTTGGTGAATACTCGGAGGCATCCGGCGCAGCGAGGAGCATCCCAACGGTCTCCGAATCTTCGAGAAGTTTTAGAGAACTTCTAGGTATGAATTTCGGAGCTCCTTTATGTTTGTTTTAATAGAGTTTTTGAAACTAGTTTGTTAAAACAAACCGATGCATGCAATAGATTCTAGAAAATTGAAAATTGATCCTTATTATACATGAAAAATTCAAAAAATATATATGTATAATTAAACATGAAATCCTACAGTGGTATCAGAGCTTAGGGTTCAATTTTCTTATGATTCATGGCTGTAAACAAATTTAGTTTACCATCTAGGATTTAAACAATTCGTTTTACCGGTTTTTCGGTCTTTAAATGTTTGTTGAAATAATTCTTTGTAATAATTCGTTTTAAATGTTTTGAATGTTTAAAACATGTCATGAAATTACTAGAATTATGATTTGGACATAAGTCTAACTTGCAATAATTTCGTTTTAAGTATAAACGATTATTTTGTAAGAGAATCAACAAAACCGAAAAACTGCGATTCATCTTTCCATTGGAAATTGGATGGACGCGGTTCATAATTAATTTGTGAACTATGGATGCATGAAAAATGTTTTTAATGGATTTCAAAATGTTTTTCAAAGAATTGTTTGGGATTCTAGATGCTTGATAAACTAGGTTGTGTAGTTTATAGCAATTGCGTGCATGGATGCTTGAGTTACTTTGCAGGATTGTGAGTTTATATGTTCCAAATCAGACACTACAAATGTATGTAATTATTATTATACAGGGGCTTATGTATGTAAAAGCCAAAATTCTCTCTATTTCCGTCTTTTAGATAGTTGCATTAGCATATGAGAGGTTTTTACATAGGATTTGCACTAGTCGGTTTTATCGAATGTGAGGAGCATGTTTATTTTCTGTAAAATCTACATCTCCGGTGCAAGAGGAAGTCGCCGCTGTAACGCATCGATCGAGGATCGAAGATCAGGGATCGAGGATCGAGGATCGAAGGGAACATATAAACTCACACGATGTGGATTGTGTGAATGTTTAATTTCTGTTTTTTTAATTTCTGCTATGCATGTGATGAATGTGGTGAATGTTAGGATGTGTATGAATATTAATATGCATGATAACCTAAAATTCTAAATCACATGTTAAAATTGTCCAACAAAAATTAAGAATAGTTTTCCTTCTTATTTCATCCACTAGCAGCCATTGATCGAGGGATACTCTGCTCGCCCTTAACGGGAGATAGCTCCCTCTATCTTTGGGAATAGTGGGAGATATAAAGGTTGTCTGTTGTTGTGCCACAATTAAATATATGAGGTGTGTCTCACCCTAGTGAACCCCAAGTATGTTTAGTTGTGAATACAATAGATAAACGTATCTTGTATCAAATGAAAATAAGTTTTCTTAACATTACCTAGAGTCCTCGCTCGGTTTTGGGAAATTTTTTTTCTTACGAGGATAGGTCGTATTCCCTCATAATTAAAACGACAAGAGTCACAAAAGTTTGAAGATGCTAAATGTTGCTAAAATTCAAAAAGGTTGTGATTAGAAAAATGTTTTCTTACCTTGATATTGTAATGTATTCGATAGCCCTTAGCTAGTCTATATTGCAATTGATAGGATCTTGGATTGTTGCATTTATGGGCAAAATTTTTATTTGCAACATTTACATTTATATATTCGATATATGTATGCATGTGTATTAAAACATAAAATTGGCATTAAAACCTGTATGATTTATTTTGTAGAAAAATGTCAAACATCCAACCTATCGTACGATCCATGATAGAAAAACACCCTTTAGCAAATGATGGCTCAAACTTCATTAGTTGGCAACTCAAACTCAACATCGTGTTAAAGTTTGAGAAACTATCTCACATTTTGGAAGGTCCAATCCCAAAGTGGAATGAGAGATTAACCGATGAAGAGAAAGAGGCTAAAGCCAAGTGGGAAGACCAAGAGAACCAAGTTCACGGTCTTATGCTAGCATCCATGGGTGACTCGCTTCAAGCGAAATACTTGGACTCAAAACCCAAGAAGACCATGGAAGCTTTATCTAAGATGTTCATGGATAGTGCCTGAAAGGAGCGCTATAAGACCACCATCGCACTCACAAGGTGCCATATGGCAGAGGGAACATCGGTATCTGTGCATTTTCTCACGATGCAAGGATACCTTGAGAAGTTGGCAAAGCTCTCTTCACCAATGCCCGAGGACATTGCTGAAGATATGATTCTTGGCTCTCTAGCCCCGTCCTTTAAGGACTTTGTGATGCACTATCATGTGCGTGAAAAAGGGGTGAGTCTTGAGGAGCTTCACAACGCTCTCAAAACTACTGAAGTTGACATGGGCAAGGGTAGGGACAAGCAAGTCCTTGCCGTCCATGGGAGGGGTCATAAAATTGGTAAAGGAAAGGGCAAATCTACCAAAAGTGGTTCAATCAAGAGCAAGGGAGTAGGAGGTGCTCGTGCGAGTGCCTCGAGGGGGAAATCTCAGAAATCTCCAACTCCCAATACGGAGTGCTTTCACTGCGGTGAAAAAGGACACATCCGGCCAAATTTCCCCAAGTACAAGGAAGACCTTGACAACGGAGTGATTGAACGAAGGTGCCCCAAAAAGGCCAAAGGTATATTTGTTATTGAAATAAATTTAGCCACCTTTGTCCAGGATTGGGTAATTGATACCGGATCTTGTGCTCACATAGTTTCTAATGTGCAGCTACTCATGGATAGGAAGGAACTCGTAAGGAACGAGGTAGAATTGAAGGTCGGAAATGGTGCGAACGTGTCTGCGGTTGCACAAGGTTCTGTTGTGCTTCAATTGTGTAGTGGTTTAAATTTATGTCTAAAGAATGTTTATTATGTACCTTCGATTAGCAAGAATATTATTTCTGTATCATGTCTGGATATGGATAATTTTAATATAAATATTTCAAATTCTTGTTTGTCTATATCGAAGAATGATGTGTTCTATGCAAATGCGTTCATAAGGAATGGTCTCTATTTGCTTGAATTGGATAATAAACAAATCTTTAATATCAATAACAAAAGACTTAAGACCACTCACGAGAATGATACTCTCTTGTGGCACTATCGTCTTGGTCACATAAATGAAAAGCGCATCAAGAAATTGCAAGAAGCTAACCTTCTTGGTCTACTTGATTTTAAATCATTGGAGACGTGCCAACCATGTCTAATGGGAAAAATGACCAAAAAACCTTTCAAGAAGAAAGGCCCAATGGCGAGTGGCTTGTTGGATTTGATACATTCCGATGTATGTGGTCCAATGAGTACTAGTGCACGAGATGGTTTCAGGTACTTCATTACGTTCACGGATGATTATAGTCATTATGGCTATGTTTATCTAATGAGAAACAAAAGTGAATCCTTTGACAAGTTCAAAGAATTCAAGAATGAAGTAGAGAACCAACTCGACAAGAAAATCAAGTCTCTACGAACGGATCGTGGAGGTGAGTACTTAAGTGCCGAATTTGACTCATACCTAAAGGAGTTTGGTATTGTACCTCAACTCACCCCTCCCGGTACACCTCAGTGGAATGGGGTATCCGAAAGGAGGAATATGACATTGCTCGATATGGTTCGGTCAATGATGAGGCATGTGGAATTACCTCTTTACTTTTGGAGTTATGCACTACAAACTGCGGCTTACACACTAAATAATGTTCCATCCAAATCCGTGGAGAAAACTCCCTATGAGCTATGGAGTGGTAAAACACCTAAGCTCAGTTTTCTCAAGATTTGGGGTTGTGAGGCTTACGTCAACAGATTGATGTCGACCAAACTTCAACCAAAAGCGGATAAGTGCTTCTTTATTGGTTATCCTCGTGAGACAAGAGGATACTACTTTTGGCATATCACCTCCAATCGAGTGATTGTAGAGAGGGATGCCACATTTCTGGAAAATGAATTTCTAGAAAGAGTAAAAAGTAGTGGGAGTAGGGTTGTGCTTGAGGAAACTCAAGATACCCTACAAGATCATGACATGAATAATGACATTCAAGATCATGAAGGCCCAACCGAGATTCCTTTGGTTAGTGGGAGCGTGAGCGAGAGACCTTCACAAGAAATTGTGAGAGAATCTCAATCATCCCCACCAAGTGTACGTTCAAGAGTTGAACGTGAACCCACTCCTCAAGAGATTGTGGAAGAAGTTCGAGAGACACGAGAAGAACCAAAAGAACTTAGAAGGTCAACAAGGGAAAGGAAGAAACCCGATTTGTATCTGGGACTTCATGAAATCATGGTACTAGATACCAATGATCCCTTAACCTTCCAAGAGGCAATGGAAAGGGAAGACTCCAAACTATGGCTTAAGGCCATGGAATCCGAAATAGAATCCATGTATGATAATTAAGTATGGGACTTGGTTGACCTTCCTCAAGGGAAAAAGGCCATTCATAATAAATGGGGTTTTAAGAGGAAGATGGACATGGATGGGAACTTGACAACCTACAAAGCGAGGCTTGTAGCAAAGGGTTTCATTCAAGTTCAAGGAATTGACTATGATGAAACTTTTTCACCGGTTGCCATGTTCAAGTCTATTCGGATCATGCTCGCTATTGCCGCATTTCACGATTATGAAATATGGCAAATGGATGTCAAAATGGCGTTCCTGAATGGGAACTTGGAGGAGGATGTGTACATGGTACAACCTCAAGGTTTTGAAGATCCAAAGAATAGCGAGAAGGTATGCAAGCTTCAAAGATCCATCTATGGATTGAAGCAAGCATCAAGGAGTTGGAACAAACGCTTTGACGAGGAAGTGAAGAAGCTTCACTTCATTCAAAGTAAGGAAGAACCTTGTGTATACAAGAAGGTCAGTGGGAGCCATGTAGTATTCCTAATCCTATATGTCGATGACATATTGCTTATGGGCAATCATATTCCTTTGCTTGAGCAAACGAGAAGTTCATTGAAATCTGCATTTTCGATGAAAGACATGGGTGAGGCTCAATACATCTTGGGAATCAAGATATATCGAGATAGATCCCGTAGACTCATTGGCCTCAGTCAACGTGCATACATTGACAAGGTCTTGGAAAGGTTCAAGATGAACAACTCCAAAAAGGGCAGTGTGCCAATGAGTATGGGTGTGCAACTCAAGAAGTCTCAACGTGCGCAATCACGTAAGGACTTAGAGTACATGAAGGATGTCCCTTATGCTTCGGCAATTGGGTCGATCATGTACGCGATGACTTGCACAAGACCAGATGTCTCGTATGCTCTAAGCGTGACAAGTCGTCACCAATCCAACGCAGGTCCTGAGCATTGGACTGCGGTCAAGAATATCCTGAAGTACCTTAACCGGACTAAGGATAAGATTCTTGTTTATGGAGGACAAAGGGAATTGATAGCTGAAGGTTACTCAGATGCGAGTTTCATGAGTGATCCAGACGATAGAAGGTCGCAATCAGGATACGTCTTCCTTCTGAATGGTGGAGCTATGAGTTGGCGTAGCTGGAAGCAAACCACTACGGCCGATTCAACCACTACTTCAGAAGTAATGGTTGTCGCTGAAGCGAGCAAGGAAGGAGTGTGGATCAAGAAGTTCGTTGAAGAGCTTGGAGTAGTTCCCACGAGCGAGGGACCTATCGAGCTATTTTGCGATAATAGTGCATCTATCTCGCAAATCAAGGATCCTAGATCACACCACAAAGTGAAGTACATGGATCGTAAGTACTTCGTGACACGTGACCTCATCAACGAAGGCAAAATAAATCTGTTATGGGTGGACACCAACAGCAACACAGCTGATCCATTCACAAAACCCTTATCCCAAGCCAAGGGCGAAATGCATTTCGAGTCCATGGGATTGAGGAACCATGTAGATTGGCTTGATGATTGATATGTAATGGGGTTTACCCTAGTTATTATTGTTTTATGCATTGAGTATGTATGAGAAAGAAAACTTTAATAACAAGTGGGAGATTGAAGGGAATTTGTTCTAAAAGTTTTACTTTTAAATGTCAATTATTATGAATTGAATGAGAAATCATTTTGTTCCTTGTTTATGTTATTCATCTTTTAGAAGTGTTAAGGAAGAGGCTCTTGGTCCTTAACCGTAGAGCTCTAAAAAGATATTGGTTTACATAAAACAAAATATATTCGCAATCATGGTAACTAACATGGAACATTAATTACCGAGTTAAGATTGTCGTGTTGGTCATAGATCATTGTAGCTCTACAAGTGAGTGACAACACGGGTATGCAAAAGAGGAAAATATTACTTTTGTATACTGAATAGACCTAATAAGTAAAATATTATAGAAATGTGTTTCTGTGTCATTAATATTTTACTGTGTCTTTGGTCCTTTGATATGAGACTTATATCCGATCGCTTAAGGAGTTCTTAATTAGACTAGTGTCTTAAGCTATCGATGAGTGTAGTGTAAAGGCATTAGTTGGTTAAGTACAACTTTTGTTGGAGAAGATAGTTAGTCAAAAGACTATCATTGCCCCTCTTAATTGAGTGATGATATTAGTGGGCCCCTTGATAAAGCAAAGTTATAATGTGCACAATGTGATTTGAGTTAAGTCACATATTTATAACTAGCTTAAAGAGATCAAGAAATGAATACTAAGACAAAGATGACACAATACTACTTTGTGTGTATTCTTAATATCATGAGGCAAGGGACGGACACAAGTGGTGCACGCCATCACTAAATGGATCGGGTTTTGGTTCGAGTGGAATTAAGACATCTAACTAATTGGGAGCTATAATGTGTAGCTAGATACCGCTTATAGCTTGTGATATTAAGCTCTTAATATCACTGCCAACTTAGTTTAGATCCTCCCATAGGTCACACCACAAAACTGGGAAAAAAGGAATGAGGATTTTGAGTTCATAAGATGTGTCGGGTTTCATGTAGAAAATATGACACATGGGGTGAACAAAGCAAAATCAAAGTTATGTTGTGATTAATAACATAATTAGAATCTAAATTAAATTCATATGTGATGTAAATATTATGGGGTGTAATGATTGATCATTACATAGGATAATATGTTACATAAGTTGTGAATTTACTACTAATCCCGAAACGTCAAATTTTGTAGGGGTTAAACCGAAATTTGACAAGTCTGCAAAACAGTGCTCAAACGGTCGACCGGATAGCAGTAAACGGTCGACCGGTAGGGCACGGTCGACCGGACGAGTCTCGACCGATAACAGGGAATTTTCATCTGTTCGAACGGTCGACCGAAAGTGATCGGTCGGTCGACCGAACATTGCGATGGAATAGTTCCTGTTACGAACGGTCGTCCAAATGTTGAACGGTCGACCGAAACATTGGTTCGAGCGGTCGACCGCACCTTGAAACGGTCGACCGGTCCAGACGGTTTTATGCAGAATTAATTTAAGAATTAATTAGATCATGCATGGAATTGGTCAATAATTGATTTAATTCGTGGCTGAGATTATATGTTAGCAAATAATGGATGGTTAGATGGAATTTTGCATGAAATCATGGGCAAGAGGTTGCACATGAATAAGTAATTTGGAGAGAACCTATAAATAGAGGTTATCTCATTGCCTTCCTACATCTTAATTAATATTGCTTTTCATGCAAAATCTCTCTCCTTAATTCTCCACGAAAATTCCACAAATTCTTAAGTTTAGTTTAGTTCTTAAGAGATCATCTTCTGTAGAGAATTAAAGAGGGGTTAGTAATTGGATTCTAAACCCAATCGGAGATTGAGAGACTAGCTTCCCTCTCTCCGATCTTGTTTAGAGTTTGGTGAATACTCGGAGGCATCCGGCGCAGCGAGGAGCATCCCAACGGTCTCCGAATCTTCGAGAAGTTTTAGAGAACTTCTAGGTATGAATTTCGGAGCTCCTTTATGTTTGTTTTAATAGAGTTTTTGAAACTAGTTTGTTAAAACAAACCGATGCATGCAATAGATTCTAGAAAATTGAAAATTGATCCTTATTATACATGAAAAATTCAAAATATATATATGTATAATTAAACATGAAATCCTACAAATTATGGGATGATGATGTGACAAAATAAATAAGAGATCATGTGCAAAGTGGTTTGCACATGATGTGTTTTAGTTGAGATATAAACAAGAGATCATGTGTAAGTGGTTTGCATATGGTATGATTTAGTAGTGAGATTAATAAGAGATCATGTATAAGTGGATTACATATGATGTGGGTTAGAGAAAATCCAATTAATAAGTCTCTCCTCCCTTGTTAATAATAATGCAAATATTTTCTCTCTCCCTAACCACCCCCATTAATACATCCGAAAATTCTATTAATTATTCAACTTTTTGGAGATCAAATTCTCAGGAGCTTTAGAGGGATTATTAGCTAGATTCTAATTTGATTTAGAGATTGATTGGGTAGCTCATTTCTCTCTAATCTTGTTTAGAGTTTGGTGAACACTTGGAAGCGAATCGGCAGACGATTCAACAGGCAACGTAACTTCGGATCTTCATAAATATTTTAGAGAACCTTTGGGTATGATCTTCTTCTATTTATTTTAATATATATGTAGATTACATGATATTGGAATAAATATAAAAAAATGTACATGAAATCGTCAAAAATATGGAAATCGATCTTGTATGCATTATAAATTTGTTAAAATATATACATATATAGGGGCACGGAATCCTACAATTCCTTCTGCATTTATTTCGATAATGAGGCTGAACCCTGAAGTTCCCTTGTCTCATCATGTGTTGAAGGAATCAGAGTATATAAAAAAGGAAAATGGTTAGTTCTATATTGAATACACCTAGAAAGTGAAACATTATGGAATTGTGTTATGTGTCATCAATGTTTTCACTGTGTCTTGAATCCTATGATAAGAGACATGTCTTTTCACATGAGAAGTGTTCAATTTGATTGTTGTCAAAAGCTATCAATGAGTGATAAAGACAATAGTTGGTTGAACACGACTTGTGCTGGAAAAGATATTTCGTCAAAAGATTATCATTGCCCCTTTTTACTTGAGTAATGATATTAGTGGGCCCTTGATAAAGAGAAATTATAGTGTGCACAATGTGACTTGTGTTAAGTTACATATTTATAATTAGCTTAAGAGATCAAGAAATGAATATATAATACAAAGGTGACACATTTCTACTTTGTATAATATGATTAATGTCCTAAGGTAAGGGATAGACACAAGTGATATTTTACATATCATTAAGTGGATTGTGTTTAGTTTGAGTGAGCAAAACATTTGTAGTGTTTTTTAGGGTAGGAGTGACATCAGGTGGGAGGACTTCTTGCAGGAGTTTAATGAGCAATATTTCCTAGAGCATGTCAGAGATGGGAGGAGAGAGGAGTTCATGACCCTCGAGCAGGGAGAGATGACCCTTGCAAAGTATACCGGGAGGTTCAACGCACTGGAGCGTTACTGTCCGGAGATTTGTGTGATGCCTATGCAGCGGGCGAGGAAGTTTGTACAGGGGCTTAGGAAGCAACTCCGTAGTCAGGTGACGTACAATATGCATAGACCTTGGCCGATGTCGTGAGGTTCTCCACGATCGTCGATCAAGACTACGAACAAAATTATGCTTAGGCCAGGAGATAACAGGTGAAGGTTAGTGGATGTCCAGGAGCTCCACTAGCAGGGAATCCGGGCAAGAGGCCCTGGATTGCATGAGGCGGGACACGCGCAGCCTGAGGTGTGCAAGAGCTGTGGTCAAGTTCACTCTGGAGAGTGATGGGGTCATTCTGGGGTTTGTGACGGGTGTGGCAAGCGAGACAATTTTGTCAGGGATTGTCCGAGTGGGCCGAACGGGTCCAGCAGACATCCTGGATGACCAGCAGCAGGCAGAGGCAGAGGTCGTCGCTCTTTTGCGCCACCACAGCAGGGTCAGAGGATTGCACGAGTCTTTACTATCCATGAAGATGAGGCGAGGGACGTAAGCACTGTGGTGGAAGGTACACCTTTTGTTGATGGGTTTATTGCTAGAGTACTGTTTGATTGTAGGGTCACACACTCGTTCATTTAGTAGCGATTTGCGAGTGTTCTGGGTCGTACCCCTACGATTTTGACTGCCACGTTTGAAGTCAGCACACCCTTTGGTTTGGTGGGCACTGTGGGGGAGCTTCCTGCTCGACGCCACGATTGTTTTGGAAGATCAGGAGCTTCATTTATTTCGAAAATGAGGCTAAACCCTAAGGTTCCCTTGTCTCATCATGTGTCGAAGGAATCAGTGTATATAAAAGAGGAAAATGGTTACTTCTATATTGAATAGACCTAGCAAGTGAAACATTATAGAATTCTGTTGTGTGTCATTAATGTTTTCACTCTGTCTTGAATCCTAAGATATGAGACTTATGTCTTTTCACACGAGAAGTGTTCAATTTGATTGTTGTCAAAAACTATCAATGGGGATAGTGATAAAGACAATAGTTAGTTGAATACGACTTGTGCTAGGAAAGATAGTTCGTCAAAAAATTATCATTGCCCCTTTTTACTTGAGTAATAATATTAGTGGGCCCTTGATAAAGAGAAATTATAATGTGCACAATGTGACTTGTGTTAAGTTACATATTTATAATTAGCTTAAGAGATCAAGAAATGAATATATAGTACAAAGGTGACACATTGCTATTTTGTATAATATTCTTAATGTCATGAGGCAAAGGAAAAACACAAGTAATATTTTACATATCATTATGATATAAAATGTTCTACATCGTGTTTAGTTCGAGTAAGCAAAATCTTTTTTTTTGGGTAACTATAATGTGTAGCTAGATACCGCATATAATTTATGATATAAAATGTTTTATATCATTGCCAACGTAACATAGATCATCCTATAGGTTACACCTCAAAACTGGGAAACAAGAAATATGATTTTATATTTTATATGATGTATTAAATTTCATGTGTTATGAAATAATATACATGTAGTAAAATAATAAATTAAATATGTCATAAAAAACGACATGGTTAGAATAATAAATAAATTCGTATGAGATGTATATATTGTTGATTTTTTGGCCTTAATCTATATTAATTTTGATGATTAATTAAACTAATCTTAATCAATCAACCTAATCAATCAAAGTGAGCAAACCAGATTACATGCATTGCATATATATTTGTATACTTGCAATCATCAGAATAGGTTGATAAAAAAATCAAGGAAATGAGCATTGGGACAAAGACATCAAGACTCAAGATTTGTAATCAAAGCTTTGGATCAAGACATGTAATTTTATATTTATTGAGTCCATAAAGTTTTATGTAAACTTGAGCACTAGGATTCTGTCTTGTCATATATTCGGTCAACCGAATCCTACCTAGTTCGGTCCACCGAACACCTGTCGGATACCCAAATACTTCCCACCAGTAAAACTTAGTTGTTCTCCGGAATTGTCCCAACGGAAGACCTAACTACCTTTGGTCGACCGAATAGCCATGGACCGGTTTCGGACTTCGCTCCAACGGTCGCTTTTAAATTAAGTACCTAGAGCCCAATTGACTTATCCCAGTTCGGATGACCGAATTCCTATCGGTCAACCGATTCCTTATTTTCTTTAACCCAACGACTATTTTACACGTGGCACTTGACCTTTAAGGATAAACCAACTTCCCACTCAATGTCAGTGCAAAACCCACGCTAACTCCGGTCTACCGAAGTGTACACGGTCAACCGAACTTGACATAATCAGAGCCCAATCAATTCTACTGTCCACCTTGGAACGGTGAACCTAATTTAATTAGGGCTAAATAGATAAAAGCTACTGGAGGTTGGTGAACAGTGATCCGATATGTAATCGGTCAACCGAGTTCTTAATTCAGACCAATTCTTCAGACTACCGTTTGGATAACGGTCGACCGAAAATGCCACGATTTCTGTCCGAGCTTAAGTCACATCTTGCATTCCTATTAGTTTATTTCCCCCACCAACTCCCAAATGGATAGTTGAGCTTGAAGGCTTATAAATAGGACCTCATTTGGTTGATTTGGACATCTTGAACACTTCCTATCTATCCAATACTCAAAGACAAATCCTCTCCATCTTCAAGCTCTCAATCCACAACACTCAAGCCTAAACTTCACCACTTGCATATCCAATTCCATATCAATATCCAAGTGTGCTCAAGTGCAGAGTGTTAGTTAGATTGTGATTCCAATTCCTTATTCAAGAATCACCAAGTTGTAAAGCTTCGAGGAAGCTCCCTCTCGGGTTGTGAGAGGAGACACGAGCGAGGCGAGGTTGTTCGTAAGGCTTGGAGTTGTAAACGACGTTGGTCTCGGCCCGGAACGGAGATCGGTTAGTCGAACCATAAGCGAGGTGATGCATTGCATACATTGCATCATATGTCTTTCATTTAGACTAATTTTATATCAATAAATGCTACTAAGGTATGTGTTTAGTCTTATTTACAGAATACAAGGACCTGAATGCAAATTGCTCATATCCCGAGCATAAATGCGTGCAAGAGACTCATTCCTGCATAAAGACCAAGTTCAAGATTATCGGGATTCAAATGGAAGTCCATCCAAGCATAAAAGCATTCAAAGACCTAATTACAAATAGGCCAAGGACGTAAGCACAAAAGTAGCCAGGGACTTAATTGCAAAAAGCCAAGGACCTAATTGCAAATTACGAGTAGCTTTGATTATTATGGAGAAAGTCTAAAGAAAAATCAATGTGGATCTCCAAATATATAAAGAAATAAAGTCGGAGCTCAAAAGAAAGGAAAGAATCAATCCAGACGCGCAAAGGAGGATTAAATCATATCATTAACACAGCAAAAATCCGGATCCAATCAGAGCATATTGTGCGGCGATTTAACCGCAAGTTACATGTATTGTGCGGCGATTCCGCCGTACCCCTATCGATCTGCGCCTACGAATTTTGTCCAGTCGTGGTGTGACGCGTGTACTTTCCAATTTTATACTTAGGTCCCTTGTATCAGCTATAAATAGCCCCGAGAACGATGTTGTGGAGGTCCTTAGTTTTTGTTCCATATTTTAGTAATAAAATTCTGCTCTTTTATTTCTTATTTTTAGTTTTCTTTTGTAGTTCTCTAGGACCCCTTCTCCTTCCTTCCATCCATGAGTTTCTAACTCTCTCCAAAGGGTGGGGGTGACAGATTTATGGTGATGAGAAGAGAATGATGTTATTATTTTAAGTTCGTATTAGTGTATTTTGATTACTTGAGTTTATGTTGAATCATTTATCATGTAATGCTTTATAACTAATGTGATTTATTATAAGTTTCAGATTTTTCTAATCAAAACCCGATATCTAAACCTCCACCCAACAGAATTCACCATCTTTGTTCTTGTTTTAGTTTTATTAGTTTATGTTTCGTGCTTTAGAAAATTAAAAACCAAAAATCTCAAAACCAAACTTATTTCTCTCTCTCTTTCTTCCCATAACTCGAAAATCACACAAATAACAATATCTCTCCCTCCTTGTGTTTGACCCGTACTTGCCACGTCTTCATTGACGTCGTGCACTTGCGGTATAAATTAAATTCACATCAAGTTTTTGGCACCGTTGCCGGGGAGGTGACGCAGATTTTGTTTATTGTTGTGTTCTCGATTCTATTCTGTTTATCTTGTGCGCGATCTAAGTATTTGGATTTGTGTTTCAGGAGACAACAGAGTGCGCGGTGAAATCTGAACGCAGCCGGAGCAAGAAGGGCGGCGAAATCGCCGCATATCAAGCACAAGCTACGGCGTATCCGCCGCACAACAGAGGCTTCTGGGCTTCAAATTTTTCTGGGGTTAGCGCCATCTCTGGGTGGACGCGTGGAGCTACTGAAATTTCTAGAGCGGGTGGTGAACCCGACTGAGCATTGCATAGGTAACCTTTGTTGCCTCTTTCCTCGTAATTTCTAGTTTCGGAAAATTTTCTTTTGTAGAACTGCACGTGTTAAGCTTAAATTCCATAATTGGCAATAATTCAACTCTGACCTAAAAATTGGCAAAATTAGATGGACTTAGTGCATGCATCATATAATGTTTTGTTTGCATTATTCTTGCTAAATTCTTGCAAATTAATTCTTGTTGAAGAGTGCTGGAGGCAAGGTACGTATCACGGGTTTTTATCGATTGCATTTAAGCATATAATCTAATTTGCATACAACCTTGCAATTGCCACCACTAAAAAGACCAATGTTTGACTATCTTTGCTAGATTTAAGTTAAACTATCTTAAGGGAAACTCCGTACGAAAAGATACGGTGGGGATTTCATCACCCTTCCGTGGCCCACAAATCACAATCCTAAAGTGTCACCCAAGCCTTAAAATTAAAATCAATTAGACATTGACCCTTAAGGACTAGACTCAATTAAGGAGAAGATTGGTTTGACTTGCTATGACATGAAGCTGATCGAATTTAATTTGGTGTCTAGAAAGTGTTTTTGTGTTGACGAAAGTCTTCCAAGCAAAGTGGTTGTCTAATTGGCACCGACTATGTTGGAAGCGCCCCCACTAGCTATACACTGCCTGGCCAATTTGGTTTGATTAGTGAGGGAGGTGAATCAAGCGAATCAATTCGACTCAACCAGTTAGGAGTCGTCTAGATTTAAGCGACACTAGGTCTAGGATTGTTTGAACCGTGCTTGCTTAGGAGATTTCTGACCGACCCTATTTTCTATCTTTAGAGTTAAGTTTCCCTTCTCATCTGAGTCTTCTTTCTCTTCTCACCTCAATTCTCTAGATTAGGATTCATTTCTCATCTTTCCCCATTCTATTGTTTGTTTCCATTTTTTAAAGAAAAAAAAATATAAAAAAATAAAAATCAATTGATTCTTGAATTTGAATTTGGAATTTAAATTTCGAATTTGAATTCAAAAATTGATTCAAACCGGTGCACTGTGATTTGGATTCGGGACTTAAGTAATCGACTCTCACGAGTTCATCTACATTCCAGTCTGGAGCTTAGCCCCAATCCACCTGTTGCACCACCTCACCCAGATCCAATGGGTGAGAATGTAGTGGACCCGCCTGTTGCACCACCTATGACTCTGAGGGATCGGTGCTACCCAACGATGGCTGCTCAGCCATCGTGCATCGTTATGCCCGTTATACCGGGTCACGACTTCGACCTTAAGGCACAATACATGAGTATGTTGCCTAAGTTCACCTCTAGGGAAGACCTAAATCTCTTCCTTAGAGAATTTGAGGAAATCTGCTCTCTTATGCAATACCAGCATATCTCTGAGGAGGCAGTGCGTCTGAAATTCGTGCCTTTAGCACTGAAGGATGATGCTAAGAAATGGCTATATAGTCTAGCCGAAAAATCCATTAAAAGTTGGGATGAGTTTGTTCAAGTATTCCTAAAAAATATTTCCCCAACCATAAGACTATGAGGATTAGGAATGAAATTTTTGCATTCGTTCAATCTGAGAGCGAGCCGTTCTATTCCTATCTGGAAAGATTTAAAAGTGTGCTGACCCAATGCCCTCATCACGGAATTCCAAGATGGCAACTGTGCCAAATTATTTATGAGGGATTGACACCCACATCTAGGGTTATGGTAGAATCCGTAAGCCAATGGAACTTCATGTCAAAAAATGAAAATGATGCCTGGACTTTTCTTTAGGATTTAGCTGAAAACAGTATGCAATGGGACAATGCTAGAGCACCGCTTAACCCGAGTATTGGATCTAGAATAGCAAGTCAACCCAAACCAGGTGTCTTAGTTGTAGATGCCAATGTAGCGGCTGAAGCAAAACTAGCTACCCTTATGCGCAGAATGGAAAGTCTAGAGCTACAAACCCGACCCCGAGTGAATCAAGTCTCGTCTATCCCTTGCTCTAGATGTGGTCAGACTGGTCATTTAATGGAGGATTGTGCGGACTGGGAACAAGTTAATGTCACGTTTAACCATGCTAGAAATGACCCTTACGCATCAACTTATAACTCGGGTTGGCGTAATAATTCCAATTTCTCATCAAGCCAACAAGGTCAACCTCCTAGACAACAACCAAACCCGTATAACCAAAATAATACATCATCTGGGTTTAGTAACAATGGAGATTATGATGTTAGGTTGACAAGCTTGGAAAATTTGATGAAGACTTTTATACAAACAACCAACCAGTCCTTCCAAAGGCTAGAGACACAAGTCAGCCAACTTGTACAAATTGTAGGTGCAAGAGAAAAGGGTCAGTTTCCAAGTCAACCTGAGGTGAATCCTAGATCTAATAATCAATATCAGCCCTATCAACCACCTTTAGGAAGTAACAACTCGAGACCAGTTCAAATGGTTAATGAGGAAGGACCATTCCAACAAATAAATGCAGTAGTATCATTACGGTCTGGAAGACAAGTTGATAACAATGTGGTAAATCCTAGAACGTCTAATCAATCTAGCCATCAAGCAACCACATATGACTTAACCATTGAACCTGATGTCCAATCTGAAACGCCCAACCCACCTACTCAACCTGAACCCATAGTTCAACCTGAGCGAGTCTATGTTCCTAAAGCTCCATTCCCCAATATACTTAAGAAGAACTCAAGTGCACAAATGGAGAAAATCCTGGAAGTATTTAAGCAAGTTAAGGTGAATATTCCACTCGTGGATATGATTCAACAAATACCTGCTTATGCTAAATTCTTAAAAGATCTGTGCACTAAAAAGAGAAAAACAAACATATCAAAGAAGGCTTTCTTAACTGCAAACATAAGCTCTATTCCGTCCAACTCATCTCCTATAAAATATAAGGACCCTGGGTGTCCCACAATTTCATGTGCAATAGGAGATACTTTTATCAACAAAGCCCTTCTAGACCTTGGTGCTAGTGTTAACCTACTCTCGTTCTCTATCTACGAGCAACTCAACCTTGGTCCACTAAAACCCTCTAAGACAACTCTTTAATTTGCTGACTGCTCTATTAAGAAACCAAGAGGTGTAGTCAAGGACGTTTTGATCAAGGTGGGTGACTTCATTTACCCTGTGGATTTTGTCGTACTAGATACTACACCTGTTGTAAATCCTAATAGACAAATCCCTGTAATACTAGGCAGACCCTTTTTAGCCACTTCTGAAACATTAATAAACTGTCGAAATTGGCTCATGCAATTATATTTTGGGAACTTAAAAGCTGAATTTAATATCTTTCATGTTGATAGTGAGCCAGAAATAATATGCAATCAAAGTGATGTTCAAGATTATCGAGATTCAAATGGAAGTTCATCCAAGCATAAAAGCATTCAAAGACCTAATTACAAAAAGGCCAAGGACGTAAGCACAAAAGTAGCCAGAGACTTAATTGCAAAAAGTCAAGGACCTAATTTCAAATTACGAGTAGCTTTTATTATTATGGAGAAAGTCTAAAGAAAAATCAATGTGGATCTCCAAATATATAAAGAAATAAAGTTGGAGCTCAAAAGAAAGGAAAGAATCAATCCAGACGCGCAAAGGAGGATTAAATCATACCATAAACACACAACAAAAATCCGGATCCAAACAGAGCATATTGTGCGGCGATTTAGCCGCAAGTTACATGTATTGTGTGGCGATTCCGTCGCACCCCTGTCGATCCGCGCCTCCGAATTTTGTCCAGTCGTGGTGTGACGCGTGTACTTTCCCATTTTATACTTAGGTCCCTTGTATCAGCTATAAATAGCCCCGATAACGATGTTGTGGAGGTCCTTAGTTTTTGTTCCATATTTTAGTAATAAAATTCTGCTCTTTTATTTCTTATTTTTAGTTTTCTTTTGTAGTTCTCTAGGACCCCTTCTCCTTCCTTCCATCCATGAGTTTCTAACTCTCTCCAAAGGGTGGGGGTGACGGATTTAGGGTGATGAGAAGAGAATGGTGTTATTATTTTAAGTTCGTATTAATGTATTTTGATTACTTGAGTTTATGTTGAATCATTTATCATGTAATGCTTTATAACTAATGTGATTTATTATAAGTTTCAGATTTCTCTAATCAAAACCCGATATCTAAACCTCCACCCAACGGAATTCACTATCTTTGTTCTTGTTTTAGTTTTATTTGTTCATGTTTCGTGCTTTAGAAAATTAAAAACCAAAAATCTCAAAACCAAACCTATTTCTCTCTCTTTCTTCCCATTACTCGAAAATCACACAAATAACAATATCTCTCCCTCCTTGTGTTCAACCCATACTTGCCACATCTTCATTGACGCCGTGCACTTGCGGTATAAATTAAATTCACATCACGAGGCTCGGGGGATCGAGTGAGGCTTGTGAGGAGGACTAGGACCCGGGTGTGGCGGCCGAACCTGTAACACCCCCTATCCCGTGGGTACACACACTGGGAAGAATACTAGGGTCACAATCAGAGACCTCCGCGACGACCAAAGGAGTTACAAAAGACGAACCAAATGAGACGACTCGACAAGACATAAAGGACATACGGAGATAGATAACTTAAAGGAATAATAAAGCAATAAAATATCCATATCTGAAAAGTCCAACAACAATATCCAAGTCTCAAAGGAATTACAATAACAATAATGCAGAAGTAAGATAGAATCAAGACTCTGGTCAACGTATCCCTCGTGTACAGAATCTTCGACACTCGTTTAGTCTGCCCTGTGGGAACCTAAGTACATGCAAGCACCGCATTAACAAATGCGTGAGTTTTCAATTAAGAAAACTTAGTATGCTCCTGGACAAAACAACATGGTACATAATTATGCATGGGGTCTAATTAAGACAAAGCATCCAAAACCGAACAGAAAACACCAATTGCAACAAAAGGCTACGACTCCATAAGTCGTGCCGGTCGGGCGCACCCGAACCCATTCCTCGAGGGGAACCAGAACACCCGCCTCGCTGGTCAAAAGGGGTCACTCGACAGTGACCCACCGCTCGACACAAATCGGTGCGCCGGATAAGTGTCCAAATTCGCGGCAAGTGACCTACATGGTGCCATCGCGAACTTTGGAATACCTACCCTGAGACAGAATGGCAGCACGCTTGCCCAGGACTTATCTTATGCCTGGCCTCCCAACGTGAAGGTCTTATGCGAATGGCCTCTAGAGCTAGAGGACCCACTCGTGGCCCGTCGGCCCAGAAAACAGAATGTGCCTAGAATTATTATTCAGATTAAATGCAATGCAAGCTACTTAAACCTCTAGGGTCTAATGCAGCTACAAGCTATGGAACGAGCTCAAGGAAGAGTATCCGGATAACCTCCTAACAGCCCCGAACGAAACAAAATCAGAACATCCCAACAGGAGCCAAACCAAAATCAGCAAGCAAACATACCTAGATGGCAATTCAAGGTAAACCACACATTGAGTCAACTACGGGTCATGATAAAGATGTCATAAGGTTTGATATCCTAAGGGTCAACTAAAATCACCACACAACACCTTATATCAGTCATATATCGATACTAAACAAATAACCAAAAACATGTATAACAACATGTTACATGATGATCAACCACTATAGGTAATCGATAGTATAAACCATAAATTTGAGAACACGCATGGATTAGAACTTGTGATCCCGAACATGGTCAGAGAATAGGTGGATAGGAATTAATTCGTGCATGTATCAGTAGTCCTATATATAAAACATGCCTCTGAAATCAGGAGTCTAAGTACCTTCATAGTCGATACAGATATATTGATATACATGTTTGTTGATTTGCACAATACTAGAAGTCATAGTATGAATAACATAGATCATAGATGAATCCTGATTTAGTCTCGTGTGAGAGCATAACAAGATATGTCAGATAAATCATACAAAAATCAGATCGTACACCTGAGCTAGACATGGTTCGAATAAAATCAGATTCGATTAACTCATCGCAATGTTCAAGTCGAGACAGGCAACTATACTTGTTGCATTAACATCTAGATGAAAATATTTGATTTATTCACAGATGGAATGTCATGAATATATCATAAGGGATTGACAAATCAGAGCGTGTATGGGTGTTAATTATTTCTGAACTAAAATCACAACGATTCATGCAATATTATTTAGACCTACTAGTTAGATCATGCATGGACATAAGAGCAGAAATCAGCAACGAGTCCAACATATGATGTCTGACCCTACTCATAAAATAACACATAAATATGTGATCTAATATCAGAAAACATCTCATGCATACACATCTGGACATGATCACAATATCACACAGAAGTATAACATTCGAAGCTCACAAGAACAACATCACAAGATGAATAGCAAGTAGTGTTAGCAATCTACGATTGAATCTACAGGTTCAGAATTACCTTTGGTGGAGAGAACCTGTGGCAGCGGAATGGATCGGCGATCACCTCACAGAATCCTCTGGAACACCGGTCGGTCTTCTACTCTCTTGGAGAAGAAGCACGAGTCCACAACCCAAGAGTCCACGGATTAGCTTGGTGGATGTGGAGGGACGAATGGGAGAGAGAGGGAGAGGTGGCGGCTAAGGTTTGCACACAAGAATTAGTCCATCCAATGGGAGGCTCCCCTCCTTATATAGATGGCCCCACCCTAAACCCTAATACGCAGCCAATGAGAGTGCGCCACGTGTCAGTGCTTTGGGCAAACATAATCTTAATCCTTAGATTAATCCAATATCTCCCACTTGCACAATAGCACGTCAACAACACGTCATCTTCTTTTGTGTCCCTGACACATACGTATATATCCCCGATATATACAATCATAAGATGGCAATGTGTCACCTCTTCATGTGTCCCTGACACATATGTATACATCCCTGATATATACAACTATTTCTCTCTTCCAAGAATGCATCCACAATATGCAAGTCTCTGATCATGTATCCCTGATACAAGACCATATGTGTCCCCGACACATGTACTCTTCCGATCATACGGACAAATGGGTCGTGCGACCGGTGATGCACCGGCAATTTAGGAGTCTCAAACTAGAAACCTTACTAGAAGGCCAGAATGACAACGTCCTCAAAAAAATAACAATTAAGCAGTCAAATGCACATCACTGTTCCCCAGGTTTACTCAGAAACTCACTTGACATGAATGGTATCTCGATCCCTCGGAGAGAATACATTCTTGTCCTCAAGGTACTTGCTACTGTATCCAATACAGTTGGGCCCAGCAAATACTTTTAGTGCAGTCGAGTCAAACCTTTCCCTTCACCCTAGACCACCATTACACTCAGAGTTGACTCCTTTCCCGAAGATGCGTCTTTAGACCGAATCTCTCATGGTCATAGATAACATCCCAAAGTAGCCACATCAACTCTTTGCTTCATGGTGTCGTCGAAGGTCACTGAGGGCAACTAAATGACAATCAAGTCTTGGACTCACACAGTGAAGGAGCAGGGATCCATCCTTTCACTTCCAAATGGTCGCTCAGCACATGTTGTATGACAAACATGCTATGGTGGATCATACTGTACACAACAGTATGTCTGTCTCTCAAAACCATACAAGTCTTAGTCCAGTCGCACCCCCTCTGCGCCTGACCCGAGCTTCATCATTGTCGCCTTAACACCATACAGGTGTCACCTGGCGCCACATGTGATGCTCGCACTTGGCTTCTATAGGTCACTTGAATCGTGGGAACATTCATGTCAATCCTCACCAACATAGAGGATCTCATCTTGATTTCTAATCAAGGCGACTGTCCTATCATGAACTACTCTGGATCTCTCGTACAAGATCTCTTCATGATCAGTCTCATCTATGCTCGCTATCAAAAGCGCCAGAGGCAAATGCTCGTGTGAGTAAGCATTCTTCAGCCTATTGACAGAATAATATTTTATACTAGAACAACTACATCAACCAAACATATATAGTTGAAAGGAAAAACACAATCACTCATAAAAGGAAGTCAGACATGCCAATACATCAAAGTCTGCGTAAGCCTAAGGACTTCACATAAGACACAAACGAGTCCTTAGCTATGGCTTTGGTAAGAGGGCCAGCTACCATAAGACTAGTAGACACATGTCTTAATACAACTTCCTTTCTCGCTATGATGTCCTTCACAAAATGGTCCATGCTTGGGTTGGACTGGTATCGACTCACCACGCCCACAACATAACAAATGTCTGGCCTAGTACACATCATAGAGTACATGAGGCTTCCCACAACATTGGAGTATGGAACCTTGTCCATTTTGGCCTTCTTTTCAGGAGTCTCAGGATGCTTATCAAGGCTTAAGTGCAAACCCTTCTCAACAGGAGTGTCGATTGGTTTGCATTTGTCCATATGGTATTTCTTTAATACGGTGTTAATATAAGTCTCTTGAGACAATCCCAGAAGTTTGTTGGACCTATCTCTAACAATCTTGACACCAAGGACGTAGCTAGCTTCACCCATGTCCTTCATATCAAACGTGGAGGACAACCACTCTTTAGTGGATTTTAGAAACTCTTTGTTATTGCCAGCCATGAGTATGTCATCAACATACAAGGTCAGAATGACAAATTTACCATCGGATCTCTTAACGTACACACAATGATCTTCCTCAAGCATAGAGAATGCATTCTCTGATATAGCTTGATGGAAGCGAATGTTCCACTGTCTAGACGCTTGTTTTAAGCCATATAAGGACTTATTGAGCTTGCACACTTTGCGATCTTGTCCTTTGACTTCAAAACCTTGAGGCTAATCCATATAGATCTCCTCCTCAAGTTCTCCATTGAGAAAAGCAGTCTTTACATCCATTTGGTAAAGCTCTAAGTCGATCTGAGCTACAATAGCTAGTAGAAGGCGGATGGAGGCAAACCTAACCACGGGTGAAAAGGTTTCCTCAAAATCCACGCCTTCTCTTTGGGTGTAGCCTTTAGCTACCAGTATAGCCTTGAATCTATCAATAGATCCATCTGCCTTCCTCTTAATCTTGAGGATCCACTTGGCCCCAATGGCCTTTCGGTTCGGCTGTAAGTCGACCAAGTCCGAGACTCGATTAACTTTCATCGACTCCAACTCTTCCTTTATAGCTTCTAACCACTCTTTAGCATTTGGACCTTCCAAAGCCTCTTTCAAGGTCTCCGGTTCTTGCTCATCGATTACTATCATCCCGGATGATTCATAATCAATTTCTTCTTGAGCTATCATGAGGGCCTCTTCCTCTAAGCGAAACCGCCTACGAGGAATGAGCCCGCGTTTGCTTCGACGCAGATGGATATCTGATGGCTCATCCTCCGTGAGAGCTATCGGATCCTTAGCATTGCTGCTCCCACTAGGATCGACTGGTGGAACCTCATGTTCAACTTCCAGATCATGATCCCGTGGAGTGGCAATGTCCTCATCTTGTTGTTCAAAGAAGTACACTGACTCTTTGATAGATCCAGCAAGGGTTGGAAAATCATTTTCCAAGAATGTGGCATCCCTAGACTCCAGTTCCGTCCTTCTTTCATTCTCGTCTACCCCGATAAAAACATAACCTTTGGAGAAATCACTGTATTTTTCAAAGATACACTTTTTCCCTCTAGGTCTTAGTTTTCCATATCGGTGACTAGTAGAATGAATGTATGTCGCGCATCCCGAAGGACGTAGCAGACTAAAATCAGGTTTCCGTCCTGTCCATAACTCATATGGAGTTGAGGGAACCGATTTTGTTGGAACTCTATTGAGGATATAGGCAGCAGTCATTAGAGCATCTCCCCAAAACGAAATTGGTAAGCTCGCATGCGCCATCATGGATCTAACCATGTCTAGCAACGTTCTATTCCTTCTTTCGGTAACACCATTTTGCTGAGGAGTATAAGGCATAGTGAGTTGTCTAGATATCCCCTTTTCATCACATAAATCCTTGAACATTATGGAGAGATACTCACCACCTCTATCCGTTCTAAGAGTTTTTATCTTATTATCCAACTGATTCTAAACTAAGCTCATGAATTTCTTAAAACATTCTAGAGCTTCTGACTTGTGAGAAATAAGATAAATATGACCATATCTAGTGAAGTCATCAATTAATGTGATGAAGTAACTTTGTCCATGTCTAGTACGCACATTCAAAGGTCCACAAATATCTGACTGAATTAGTTCTAAAGGAGAAGTAGCCCTAATGGCTTTTCCGAACGGTTTTCTAGTTGCCTTTCCAACTAGACAAGATTCACAGGTCGGCAATTCAAATTTGGAGCATTCTCCTAATACCCCCTCCTCTGCCAACCTGTTCATCCGGTCAACACCAATGTGACCTAGTCTAGCATGCCACATAACTGAATCATTATTCATGGAACTTTGGCTCATAAAGGCACTAGCGTAATGATTGAAATCATAAATTGCGTCCAACACAATAAAACCATCAGAAAGAAAAGCACGTCCATAATAAATGCTAGAAAGGTATAAACCCATATCATTGTTCTCAAAAATAACTTTAAAACCATGTCTCATCAAGACAACAACAGAAATAATATTGCGCCGTATAGCTGGTGCATACAACACGTTGTGAAGTAATAGGATCCAGCCACTTCACAAAACCACTTTGCATGTGCCTACTCCAAGAACTTCAATGCTAGTGTTGTTTGTCATGTTTATTCGCCTCCCACTTGGAACACGACGATATTCCACGAAGGCAGAACGATCCTTTGTTACGTGGTCCGTGGCACCTGAATCCACAATCCACACAGGAGAATGATCAGTGAGCATCACAGAACTAGTCACGTTACAATTCGAGGGATTACACACAGTAATTACCTTTTGCTCAGTGCACTCACGAGCAAAATGTCCAGTCTTTTGGCAGTTAAAACAAGTCACATTAGACTTATCTTTCCCACCTCTGGATCCTCGAGGTCGTTTCTTTCCACCTTTGTTTTCTGTTTTGTTTGCATTTGCACCCTTCTTGCCTTTAAAACCCTGAGCTCTATCTCTTTTGCGCTTAAAACCTGCACTCCTCCGAGGAGCGCCAACCTTAACAACAAACACTTCAGTTAGAGGGGCTTCCGCAAGCATGCGGTCCTCCTCCAACTCTAGGTGTTTTGCGGCCTGGTCAAATGGTAGATGTCATCAGCATGGGTCAGATGAACCTTCATATGCTCCCAACTCTTCGAAGGCAATGATCAGATGAGAGCAGACACTTGCTCCTCATCGGTCTTAGCACGACCGGCAGCGCTCAGCTCGCTAATCATGTTTGACATTGCGGTAATATGTTGCCTCATTGTGTGACCTTGGCGCATTTTATACCCATCAAACATAAGCCCAAGCTGATGGGCCCTTGTGACGGAGGTCACTCCGTACTGAAACTTCACAGCTTCCCACAAGGCCTTTGCAGTTCGAAACTTTTCGAACCGCAGTAACAGATCGTCCCTCATTGAACTTAGAATTGTGATTCGAGCCATTCGGTCTTTCTTTTTCCATGCATTATAAACATCCAAGTTTCTGCGATGTTGCGCAGTATTCCCCTCCTCGGGGGGAGACATAGATTGGTTTATGTTTTCTAACATGTCCTGATCCTCTAAGAGATACTCAATTTTACGATGCCACAGATCGTAATTTCTTTCATTGAGTTTATCTCCTCGAGTCAGATCAGCAACAATGCTTTTGGAAGCAGCCATAAAGAATCTAGGACAATCAAAATACATAGCGATACATGAGTTCTAGCATAAAATATAACGAGCTACAATAGTCATAAAAAATAAACTGACTTAATAGCTATAGCATTCAGACCAAAAGAAAACATATAACATTCGATCAAATCCTAATGCAATAGTTAAGAAAGCCATTTTACTAATCTAGATATTGAGCTCCATCATGATTTAATGACCCAAAAAAAACGTTTTAAATCATGGTAAATCAGCAAATAAGAAATATATTTGCCCCCGGTTGCAAGGTGGTTCACACAAAACACTTCTACCTTGCAACTCCCACTAGGCATGCGAGTTCCCCAAAACGGTTTTCAAAAAAAAAACAATCAACATCACACAGATATGATTACTACATTATTTCCATATCGAGCTAATGATCCCCATTAGGGATTTAGCCTCGTCGACAGGAACCAACATGAGTCCATAAATATTACAGTCCATAAATGTTACAGCCCATTGCGATAACTATTGCAAATGGAAATAAATAAATGAAATTACGCTCATCTCTCAATAAGGCAGTAAATAAAATCAGCAATCATTCATTCGATACAAGCACAATCTTTCCATACGTTAGCACAATACGACGTATGGAAAAAATACCTTAAAGTGTGCACCTCATTCAAACAATAAGTAATGCATAAGGAAACAATGCAAGAATGGTGCACGAAAATAGGCAAAAAAACGTGTTAGGTAATGACAACCAAACTCCACAATAATCATTCTCAAAACAATTTTTTTTTCTTCTTTCCCTAATCAATATAATCATGATAGCACAAAATTATCCTACTTTGATTAGGAAAGAAAAATCCGAAATTATATGATGGAGAGAAACACATATTTTTGCATCAAAGGAAAGCATCCAAACATGTTTTTAAAGGCAATAAAATTACAGCCCATAATATCTCCCAAAAAATTCAGAATTAGCCAATCTTTCCATAATCAATATAAGCATGCAATCAACAATAATTATGCTACTTGTAGTGGAAGGAAAAATTCGAAATTCTTTGGTGGATGACATCACATATATGCACATTTGATGAAAAGGAAATATTTCAAATGAAATGCATGCAATCATTCCAAAAGAAATCCGAAATATCCTTAATGAGATTAACATATATGTGCATTCAATCATAAAGGAAATATTTCAAATGAAATGAATGCTCTCATTCCAAAAATCCGAAGAACCGGGGTATCTTGAAACCCGGTAACTTGAGTCTACCAGCTCGGGATTATCGACTAAACTCACTACACGAATGCAAAAAGGGTAAAAGTGTCAAAAAGCAAATGTGTTGAATCACGGAAGAAAATAAAAAAATACTCAATGCCCAAAGCTAAAAGAATGATCCATGCCATGGTTGATCCGAATGATACTTCACCACCAGAGGAGGCGTGCAAAATAATTTAAGTGATATCATGTGTAGAAGGGTTAGTGGTGTGAATGTTGGAGGAACAAAGACCAAGTCATATTTTAATGAGTTAGATTCATATAATGAGTATACAAGAATTCGAAGTGAGATGTATAAGGTTGAGGTAGGGATATTGAGAGCTATTAATGGAATGTTGATTTAAGACTTTGTGGGTGTGTCAACTGAAAACCCTCACGAGACAAAACTCGTCCTCTAAGGAAACTCAGGGGTGTAAAGGCTTGTTGCACATGCTAAGTGCAACCGTGATTCCTACGAAAATGAGTTAGGATTTCCCTGTTTTTATTTTTCTTATTTTCTGTTTTGCTAGGGACTAGCAAAATCTAGGTGTGGGGGTATTTGATGCATTGCATACATTGCATGTCTTTCATTTAGATTACTTTTACATCAATAAATGCTACTAAGGTATGTGTTTAGTCTTATTTACAGAATACAGGGACCTGAATGCAATTTACCCACATCTCGAGCATAAACACGTGCAAAAGACTCATTTCTATCATAAAGACCAAGTTCAAGTTTATCAGGTTACAAATTGAAATGTATCCAAGCATAAAAGCATTCAAGATCTAATTACAAAAAGAACAAAGACTTAAGCACAAAAGTAGTCGGGGACTTAATTGCAAAGAGTCAAGGACCTAATTGCAAATCACGAGTAGCTTTTATTATTATGAAGAAAATCTAAAGAAAAATCAATGTGAATCTCCATATATATAAAGGAATTAATCCGGAGCTCAAAAGAATGGAAAAAATCAATCCAGACGCGCAAAGGAGGATCCAATCATACCATAAACACACAGAAAAAATCTGGATCGAATCCGAGCCAAAAGGTGGCGATTCCGCCGCACCTCATGTACAAATTGCGGCGATTTAGCCGCACAAAAGTCGATCCGTGTGCTCAAATTTTTACCAATGCTGTATTGACGCGTGTACGTTCCATTTATATATTGGGATCCCTTGTATCGGCTATAAATAGCCCCGAGAACGATGGTAGAAGGGTCATTGGCCTTAGACCTAGTTTTTAGTTGTTTTTATTTTCAGTTTTGTACTCTTCACTTTAGTAATAAAATTCTGTCTTTTATTTCTTGTTTTTACTTTTCTTTTGTAATGTCTCTAGGACCCCTTCTTCCTCCCTCTATGAGTTTCTAACTCCTTCCAATGGGTGGAGGTGACGGATTTAGGGTGAAGAGAAGATGAATGAATGTTATTATTTTAATTTCGTGTTAGTATATTTTGATTACTTGAGTTTATGTTAAATCATTTATCATGTAATGCTTTATAACTAATATGATTTATTATAAGTTTCTGAATTCTCTAATCTAAACCTTAAATCTAAACCTCCACCCAACGGAGTTCACCTCTTTGTTCTTGTTTTAGTTTTAATTGTTCTTGTTTCTTGCTTTAGATAATTAAAAATCAAAAATCTCAAAACCAACTTATTTCTTCTCTCCTTCTTTCCCCCAATCGAAATCACATTAATAACAAATCTCTCCCTCCTTGTGTTCGACCCGTATTTTCCACGTCTCCATTGACGCCATGCACTTGCGGTATAAATTTAATTCTCATCACCCACGTACGAACTTCATGACGCGCTGCTCATCAGTGACATAAATCCCCTGACAATACTTCTCAAATTCGTGGAACTTGTTGATGTGCCCCTCCAAGCTCAAGTCTCGCTGCTCAAGTGGCAGAAACTCCTCACGTTTCCGATCCTGCACGTGTTGGGGGGAAACTTCTGGTTTAACTCAACCAGGAACTTCTCCCAAGAGATGTCCGCCCGGTAACTGAATACGACTCCTGCAGTCGCTCTCCACCAAATCACTGCGTGCTCCTGGAACACGTACATTGCCAAATCCACCTTCCTCTCTGGGGGACATTTGATGACCCAAAAGATCCGCTGGATCCTATAGACCCACTGCTCCGCAGCAACTGGGTTCACTCCGTCCCGGAAGACGGGCGGATTTTGCCTCATGAACCTCTCGTGCACCACTGTGGCTCCCTCTGCTCGAGGCCTCTGCACCTGCCCTTTCATGAGAGCGCCCAAGCGCCCAAGCGCCTCGAACAGCAGGCGACGATCTGCCTCCCAATCATCAGTAGTCCCAGAGCACTCATATCTCCTTCTCGGTGCCATTATTCTGCCAGAAGCAATTATATAATTATCATTGTCAGAAATAAAATTCTAAAATGTGAGAAACTACCAACAGGGTTTGGGCAAGACGCCCCACTGGAGAGTCTTCAGATTCTGTACACTTTAGGGACGACCCTACTCTGATACCAAAGGAGTTACAAAAGACGAACCAAACGAGAGGACTCGACAAGACATAAAGGACATACGGAGATAGATAACGTAAAGGAAAAAAAGCAATAAAATATCCATATATGAAAAGTCCAACAACAATATCCGAGTCTCAAAGGAATTACAATAACAATAATGCAGAAGTAAGATAGAATAAAGACTCTGGTCAACGTATCCCTCGTGTACAGAATCTTCGACACTCGTCCAGTCTGCCCTGTGGGAACCTAAGTACCTGCAAGCACCGCATTAACAAATGCGTGAGTTTTCAATTAAGAAAACACAGTATGCTCCTGGCCAAAACAACATGTTACAGTATGCATGGGGTCTAATTAAGACAAAGCATCCAAAACCGAATAGAAAACACCAAGTGCAACAAAAGGCTACGACTCCATAAGCCGTGCCGGTCGGGCGCACCCGAACCCATTCCTCGAGAGGAACCAGAACACCAGCCTCGCTGGTCAAAGGAGGTCACTCGACAGTGACTCACCGCTCGACACAAAGCGGTGCGCCGGATAAGTGACCCAATTCGCGGCAGGTGACCTACATGGTGCCATTGCGAACTTGGGAATACCTACCCTGAGACAGAATGACACACGCCTGCCCATGACTTATCTTACGCCTGGCCTCCCAACGTGAAGGTCTTATGAAATGGCCTCTGGAGCTAGAGGACCCACTCGTGGCCCGTCGGCCCAGAAAACAGAATGTGCCCAGAATTATTATTCAGATTAAATGCAATGTCAGCTACTTAAGCCTCTAGGGTCTAATGCAGCTACAAACTATGGAACGAGCTCAAGGAAGAGTATCCGGTTACCCTCCTAACAACCCCGAACGAAACAAAATCAGAACATCCCAACAGGAGCCAAACCAAAATCAGCAAGCAAACATACCTAGATGGCAATTCAAGGTAAACCACACATTGAGTCAACTACGGGTCATGATAAAGATGTCATAAGGTTTGATATCCTAAGGGTCAACTAAAATCACCAAACACCTCATATCAGTCATATATCGGAACTAAACGAATAACCAAAAACATGTATAACAACAGGTTACATGATGATCAACCACTACAGTAATCGATTGCATACACCATAAATTTGAGTACACGCATGCATTAGAACTTGTGATCCAGAACATGGTCAGAGAATAGGTGGACAGGAATTAATTCATACATGTATTAGTAGTCCTATATATAAAACATGCCTCTGAAATCAGGAGTCTAAGTACCTTCATAGTCGATACAGATATATTGATATACATGCTGGTTGATTTGCACAATACTAGAAGTCATAGTATGAATAGCATAGATCATAGACGAATCCTGATTTAGTCTCGTGTGAGAGCATAACAAGATATGTCAGATAAATCATGCAAAAGTCAGATCGTACACCTGAGCTAGACATGGTTGGAATAAAATCAGATTCGATTAACTCATTGCAATGTTCAAGTCGAGACAGGCAACTATACTTGTTGCATTAACATATAGATGAAAATATTTGATTTATTAACAGATGGAATGTCATGAATATATCATAAGGGATTGACAAATCAGAGCGTGTATGGGTGTTAATCATTTCTGCACTAAAATCAGAACGATTCATGCAATATTATTTGGACCTACTAGTTAGATCATGCATGGACATAAGAGCAGAAATCAGCAACGAGTCCTACATATGATGTCTGACCCTACTCATGAAATAACACATAAATATGTGATCTAATATCAGAAATCATCTCATGCATACACATCTGGACATGATCACAATATCACACACAAGTATAACATTCGAAACTCACAAGAACAACATCACAAGATGAATAGCAAGTAGCGCAACATGCATGCAAAACCCCTCCCCTGCAAGCTCTCCACGGCCCAGCCTCATCACCTCTGGTTTTTCCAACAAACCACCAAGGAAATCATGAGTCAAGAATCGTGGTAGAGAGAGAGGTGCTCAGTCAACCTCTGAAAATTTGGAGGGTGCACCACAGTCCACCCTACCGGGTAGATCTCCACTTGTGTAAGTCCAAACCTCAGACCGACCACTCTATTAGTGCTGGACTAATCTCCATCCAACACTCCATACTTCCTATTATACTAAGGGTCCAGGAGCATACCTGATCGGCAAGAAAGATTGCTCGAGCTTTTCCGGAGATTCTACCCACAACATCTTCTTCTATCCACACAAAGCTGCACTTGACGTAGCTCCCAACTCTACGGAGATCAGCCCACCAATCAGCTGGAGAGGAGGGATGAGTGGTCTGAAGTGGTGTGTGTGAGGATGGAAAAAGGAGGAAGAGGACGGCTGGGACGGCCTTATAGTTGTGCAAACAACTCTCCAACTTCCTAGCTATCAATCCACTTCAAGACTTGCCAAAAATGGCACAAGCATGGACACCCAAAAGTCTCCCTTGAAAGTTGCGCGTAACTCCCAAGATCCCTTCCAATTCCACGCCACCTCTAACCTGGCTCAGCCCAAAGCCAGCTCTACACTCACCAGGGCCCAAATTGAGTCGATCGAGTCAACCCACCGCACACTAGCCCGATGTGTCGCACCCGATCGACTAATGAGAAAACCGATCAAATCAGCTCAAACTAACATGCCATAACATAATTTATTATTCTAAGAATTAGATTATGTGTGACATAGGAGAGTGGATATATATATATAACGGGAAGCCGGGTCTTATGTCCTACTCCCCTTCAACAAATTTCGTCCTCGAAATTTGCTAACCCTAACCCTCGACAAAAAGCTCAGGGTACAACCTTCTTACATCATCCTCACGCTCCCAAGTGGCGTCACTCACACTGTGGTGCTGCCACCGAACCTTCACCATCGGGATGGTTCGATGCCTTAATTGCCACTTTGTGCGCTCTAGATTCTCCACCGGTCGCTCCTTCAAGGTCATGTCGCTCTGAATCTCTGGCAGCTCATGCGATATCACGTGCGACGGATCACCAACATACCTCCTAAGCATCGAGATGTGGAACATATTGTGCAAGCTAGCGAATTGTGGGGGTAATGCCACCCGAAACGCTACCGTACCAACATGCTCTAGGATTTTGAATGGGCCAACATACCTTGGACTCAACTTTCCCTTCCGTCCGAACCTCATCATGCCCTTTGCAGGGGAGACCTTCAGAAACACATGATCACCAACCTCAAACTGCAGCTCTCGACGCCTCCTATCAGCATAGCTCTTCTGCAGGTCTTGTGTTGCAACCAATCTGTGCAGAATCAAGTTCACACGATCAGAGTATAACTGCACGATCTCTGGTCCCAACATCTGTCTCTCCCCTACATCATTCCAACAGAGAGGTGAACGACATGGTCGACCGTACAACACCTCGTATGGTGCCATGCCAATGCTCACATGATAACTATTGTTGTAGGCGAACTCTACTAATGGCAGATGATTATCCCAACTCCCAGCCAGATCCAATGCAAAAGCCCTAAGCATGTCCTCTAGAGCCTGAATCGTCCTCTCCGACAACCCATCAGTCTGAGGATGGAATGTCGTGCTAAACTTCAGTTTTGTCCCCAATGCCTTATGCAAGCTCTCCCAAAATCTTGAAGTGAAACGAGGATCCCGATCTGAAATGATGGATGCCGGGACTCCATGCAACCTGACTTTCTCCAAGGTGTAAAGAAGGTGGGTATTTTTTGTAAGGCGGTCAATGATCACCCAAATAGCATCATGTGAACGACTAGTCCTCGACAATCCGGTGACAAAGTCCATAGTCACATGCTCCCATTTCCACTCTGGAAGCTCAATCCTTTGCATCACACCTGTCGGACTCTGGTGCTCAATCTTAACCTGCTGACAGACCAAGCACTTCGACACGAACCCTGTGACGTCTCGCTTCATTCCCTTCCACCAGAAACTCCTTTGCAGATCCTTATATGATGTGAATTAAATTTATACCGCAAGTGCACGGCGTCAATGAAGACGTGGCAAATACGGGTCGAACACAAGGAGGGAGAGATTCTGTTATTAGTGTGATTTTCGATTAAGGGGAAGAAGGAGAGAAGAAATAATTGGGTTTTGAGATTTTTGGGTTTTAATTATCTAAAGCAAGAACAAGAACAATTAAAATTAAACAAGAACAAAGAGGTGAATTCCGTTGGGTGGAGGTTTAGATTTAAGGTTTAGATTAGAGAATTCGGAAACTTATAATAAATCATATTAGTTATAAAGCATTACATGATAAATGATTTAACATAAACTCAAGTAATCAAAATATACTAACACGAAATTCACATAATAACATTCATTCAACTTCTCTTCACCCTAAATCCGTCACCTCCACCCTTTGGAAGGAGTTAGAAACTCATAGAGGGAGGAAGAAGGGGTCCTTGAGACATTACAAAAGAAAACTAAAAGTAAGAAATAAAAGACAGAATTTTATTAATGAAAAGAAGAATACAAAACTAAGATTAAGAATAAAAACTACAACCAAAGACTAAGGACCCTTCTAACATCGTTCTCCGGTCTATTTATAGTTGTTACAAGAGACTTAAGTATAGAATTGGCGAGTACACGTGTCCAGACACGACTGGACAAAATTGGAGCACACGGATCGACTACGGGGCGGCGGAATCGCCGCATGGTATGTGTGATATGCGGCGGAATCGCCGCACATCATGCTCTGATTTGGTCCAGATTTTGGTTGAATGTTTATGGTATGATTTGATCATCCTTTACGCGTCTAGATTGATTCTTTCCATTCTTTTGAGCTCCGGATTAATTCTTTTATATATTTGGAGATCCACATTGATTTTTCTTTAGATTTTCTCCAAGATAATAAAAGCTACTTGTGATTTGCAATTAGGTCCTTGTCTTTTTGCAATTGAGTCCCCAGCTACTTTTGTGCTCAAGTCCTTGTTCTTTTTGTGATTAGGTCTTGAATGCTTTTTGCTTGGATACATTTCCATTTGAAACCCGATAAGCTTGAACTTGGTCTTTATGATAGTAATGAGTCTTTTGCACGCGTTTATGCTCGGAATGTGGGTAATTTGCATTCAGGTCCCTGTATTCTGTAAGTAAGACTAAACACATACCTTAGTAGAATTTATTGATATAAAAGTAATCTAAATGAAAGACATATGATGCAATGTATGTAATGCATCAAATACCCCCACACCTAGATTTTGCTAGTCCCTAGCAAAACAGAAAATAAAAAAAATAAAAACAGGGAAATCCTAACTCATTTTCGTAGGAATCACGGTTGCACTTAGCATGTGCAACAAGCCTTTAAACCTCCTTATTGCCAAGGAGGACGAGTTTTGTCTCGTGAGGGTTTTCAGTTGACACACCCACAAAGTCTTAATTCAAGATTCCATTAATAGCTCTCAATATCCCTACCTCAACCTTATACATCTCACTTCGAATTCTTGTATGCTCATTATATGAATCCAACTCATTAAAAATATGACTTGGTCTTTGTTCCTCCAATATTCACACCACTAACCCTTCTACACATGATATCACTTAAATTATTTTGCACGCCTCCTCTGGTGGTGAAGTATCATTCGGATCAACCATGACATGGATCATTCTTTTAGCTTTGGGCCTTGAGTGTATATATATATTATTTTTTTTTTCTTCCGTGATTCAACACATTTGCTTTTTGACACTTTTACCCTTTTTGCATTCGTGTAGCGAGTTTGGTCGATAATCCCGAGCTAGTAGACTCAAGTTACCGGGTTTCAAGATACCCCTACGGACCAGTGACTCAAAGGCTTGGGCTTTTGTAGTCATTTTGCAAAATGTGTTTCCTCACTTTATTCCTTTATTTTTATTTTCCTCAAGGCTTAATTGCTATTAGAAGTCCACACTTCCCGGTATATTTTCCTCAACCTCTGCTATTTATCAACCACTTCAAAGATTTGATTCATCCAATTTAAGTGCATACATGTCTTAAAGGGTAATGGGTTGTTTCTTTGGAACTTCGATTTATGTCATAATTTCTACAAGCAGAACTATATAATAAGGAACAAAAAATCAATGCAATTTGTACACGGGTTTTGGCAGTTTAATCTTAAGCTATGTCATGAAACATTGATAAATTTTTTTTTGAAATAAAAGACAGCTATATAGATAAATATATACATAAACACCCCACCACACCTAAATCATGCATTGTCCTCAATGTATGCAAATATAAAGCAAATGCACTTATTACCTTGGTGAACTGCGGTGGAAGGATGGAATTTGCTCAAAGTCAACCATAGTCAAAACTGGATTGAATGACACCATATTGGTGCATGTATCCAGCTGAATTGTTCCCCATGTTGCAATGAGAGTCCCGAGTTACAGGTTCCACACCCATCACATAAATAGGTTCTCTTATTTGCTCGAGTGATGGTGGGTGTGTAGATGAATTTCTCCCCTTTTTCTTACTTCCTTTTTGATTTTGTGATGATTCAGAAATATTATAGATTCGTGATTTCATCACAACGTCACTTTGATTGCATATTATTTCTGGCTCACTATCAATATGAAAGATATTAAATTCAGCTTTTAAGTTCCCAAAAGATAATTGCATGAGCCCATTTCGACAGTTTATCAATGCTTCCGAAGTGGCTAAAAAGGGCCTGCCTAGAATTACAGGGATTTGTCGGTTAGGATTTACAACAGGTGCAATATCTAGTACGACAAAATCCACTGGGTAAATGAAGTCACCAACCTTGATCAAAACATCCTCTACTATACCTCTTGGTTTCTTAATAGAACAATCAGCAAATTGAAGGGTTGTCTTAGAGGGTTTTAGTGGACCAAGGTTCAATTGCTCATAGACAGAGTACGGGAGTAGGTTAACACTAGCACCAAGGTCTGGAAGGGCTTTGTTGATAAAAGTATCTCCTATTGCACATGAAATTGTGGGACATCCAGGATCCTTATATTTTATAGGAGATGTGTTGGACAAAATAGAACTTATGTTTGCAGTTAAGAATGCCTTCTTTGGTACGTTCGTTTTTCTCTTTTTAGTGCACAAATCTTTTAAGAATTTAGTGTAAGCAGGTATTTGTTGAATCATGTCTAAGAGTGGAATGTTCACCTTAACTTGCTTAAATACTTTCAAGATTTTCTCTATTTGTGCACTTGAGTTCTTTTTGAGTATATTAGGGAATGGAGCTTTAGGAACATAGACTCGCTCAGGTTCAGGTTGAGCTACGGGTTCAGGTTGAGTAGGTGGGTTGGGCATTTCAGATTGGACGTCAGGTTCAATGGTCAGGTCATACGTGGGTGCTTGATGGCTAGATTGATTGGACACTCTAGGATTTACCACATTGTTATCAACTTGTCTTCCGGACCGTAATGATACTACTGCATTTATTTGTTGGAACGGTCCTTCCTCATGAACCATTTGAACCGGTCTAGGGTTGTTATTTCCTGAAGGTGCTTGATAGGATTTATATGAATTATTAGATCTTGGGTTCACCTCAGGTTGACTTGGAAGCCGACCCTTTTCTCTTTCACCTACTATTTGTGCTAGTTGGCTGACTTGTGTCTCAAGCCTTTGGAAGGTCTGGTTGGTTGTTTGTATAAAGGTTTTCATCAAATTTTCCAAGCTTGTCAACCTAACCTCATGATCGTTATTGTTACTAAACCCAGATGATGTATTATTTTGGTTATACGGGTTTGGTTGTTGTCTAGGAGGTTGATCTTGTTGGCTTGATGAGAAATTGGAATTATTACGCCAACCTGAGTTATAGGTTGATGTGTATGGGTCATTTCTAGCATGGTTATACATGGCATTAACTTGGCCCCATTCCGCACAATCCTCCATTACATGACCTGTTTGACCACATCTAGAGCAAGGGATAGACGAGGCTTGAGTCACTCGGTTTTGGGTTCGTAGCTCTAAACTTTCCATTCTGCGCATAAGGGTAGCTAGTTTTGCTTCAGCCGCTATGTTGGCATCTACAGCTAAGACACCTGATTTGGGTTGGCTTGCTATTCTAGATCCAATACTTGGGTTAAGCGGTGTTCTAGCATTGTCCCATTGCATACTGTTTTCAGTTAATTCCTCCAGAAAAGTCCAGGCATCATTTTCATTTTTCGACATAAAGTTCCCTTGGCTTACAGATTCTACCATAACCCTAGATGTGGGTGTCAATCCCTCATAAATAATTTGGCATAATTGCCATCTCGGAATTCCATGATGAGGGCATTGGGTCAGAACACTTTTGAATCTTTCTAGGTAGGAATAGAACGGCTCGCTCTCAGACTGAACGAATGCAACAATTTCATTCCTAATCCTCATAGTCTTATGGTTGGGAAAGTATTTTTTCAGGAATACTTGAACAAACTCAGCCCAACTCTTAATAGATCTTTCGGCTAGACTATATAGCCATTTCTTAGCGTCATCCTTCAGTGCTAGAGGCACGAATTTCAGACGCACTGCCTCCTCTGGGATATGCTGGTATTGCATAAGAGATCAGATTTCCACAAATTCTCTAAGGAAGAGATATGGGTCTTCCCTAGAGGTGAACTTAGGCAACATACTCATGTATTGTGCCTTAAGTTCGAAGTCGCGACCCGGTATGGTGGGCATAACGATGCACGATGGCTGAGCAGCCATCGCTGGATAGCATCGATCCCTCAGAGTTATAGGTTGTGCAACAGGCGGGTCCACTACGTTCTCACCCATTGGATCCGGGTGAGGTGGTGCAACAGGTGGATTAGGGCTAAATTCCACACTGGAATCTAGATGAACTCGTGAGAGTCGAATACGCAAGTCCCGAATCCAAATCTGAGTGCACCGGGCTGAATCAATTTTTGAATTCAAATTCGAAATTTAAATTCCAAATTTAATTTCAAGAATTAATTACAATTTTTTTTTTCTTTTTTTTTTGAAACGGGAAACAAACAATAGAATGGGGAAAGATGAGAAAGGAATCCTAATCTAGAGAATTTAGGTGAGAAGAGAAAGAAGACTCAGATGAGAAGGGAAACCTAACTCTAAAGATAGAAAGAGGGTTGGTCAGAAAAATCCTAAGAAAGCACGGTTCAAAACAATCCTAGACCTAGTTTCGCTTAGATCTAGACGACTCCTAACTGGTTGAGTCGAATTGATTCGCTTGATACACCTCCCTCACTAATCAAACCAACTTGGCCAGGTAGTGTATAGCTAGTGGGGGCGCTTCCGACAGAGTCGGTGCCAATTAGACAACCACTTCGCTTGGAAGACTTACGTCAACACAAAAACACTTCCTAGACACCAAATTAAATTCGATCAGCTTCAAGTCATAGCAAGTCAAACCAATTCTTCTCCTTAAATGAGTCTGAGTCCTTAGGGGCCAATGTCTAATTGATTTTAATTTTAAGGCTTGGGTGACACTTTAGGATTGTGATTTGTGGGCCACGGAAGGGTGATGAAATCCCCACCGTATCTTTGCCTACGGAGTTGCCCTTAAGATAGTTTAACTTAGATCTAACAAAGATAGTCAAACAATGGTCTTTAGAGGGGGGCAATTGCAAGGTTGTATGCAAATTAGATTATATGCTTAAATGCATTCGATAAAAACCGCGATACGTACCTTACCTCCAGAACTCTTCAACAAGAACTAATTTGCAAGAATTTAGCAAGAATAATGCAAACAAAACATTATATGATGCATGCACTAAGTTCTTCTAGTTTTGCCAATTTTTAGGTCAGAGTTGAATTATTGCCAATTATGGAATTTAAGCTTAACACGTGCAGTTCTACAAAAGGAAATTTTCTGAAACTAGAAAGTACGAGGAAAAAGGCAACAAAGGTTACCTACGCAATGCTTAGTCGGGTTCGCCGTCCGCTCTCAAAATTTCAGATGCTCCACGCGTCCACCCAGAGATGTGTCGCGTCCCAGAAAAGTTTGAAGCCCAGATGCTTCAATTGTGCGGCGATTCCGCCGCAGGTTTCTCTTGGTATGCGACGATTTCGCCGCTCGTTAAGCTCAGAAGGTGTCCGGATTTTGCCGTGCACTCTGTTGTCTCCTGAAACACAGCTCTAAATATTTCGATCGCGCACAAGATAAACAGGATAAAATCGAAATCAACAAAAAACAAAATCTGCGTCGCCTCCCCGGCAACGGTGCCAAAAACTTGATGTGAATTAAATTTATACCGCAAGTGCACGACGTCAATGAAGACGTGGCAAATACGGGTCGAACACAAGGAGGGAGAGATTCTGTTATTAGTGTGATTTTTGATTAAGGGGAAGAAGGAGAGAAGAAATAATTGGGTTTTGAGATTTTTGGGTTTTAATTATCTAAAGCAAGAACAAGAACAATTAAAATTAAACAAGAACAAAGAGGTGAATTCCGTTGGGTGGAGGTTTAGATTTAAGGTTTAGTTTAGAGAATTCAGAAACTTATAATAAATCATATTAGTTATAAAGCATTACATGATAAATGATTTAACATAAACTCAAGTAATCAAAATATACTAACACGAAATTAACATAATAACATTCATTTATCTTCTCTTCACCCTAAATCCGTCACCTCCACCCTTTGGAAGGAGTTAGAAACTCATAGAGGGAGGAAGAAGGGGTCCTTGAGACATTACAAAAGAAAACTAAAAGTAAGAAATAAAAGACAGAATTTTGTTAATGAAAATAAGAATACAAAACTAAGATTAAGAATAAAAACTACAACCAAAGACTAAGGACCCTTCTAACATCGTTCTCCGGTCTATTTATAGTTGTTACAAGAGACTTAAGTATAGAATTGGCGAGTACACCTGTCCAAACACGACTGGACAAAATTGAAGCACACGGATCGACTAGGGGGCGGCGGAATCGCCGCATGGTATGTGTGATATGTGGCGGAATCGCCGCACATCATGCTCTGATTTGGTCCAGATTTTGGTTGAATGTTTATGGTATGATTTGATCCTCCTTTACGCGTCTAGATTGATTCTTTCCATTCTTTTGAGCTCCGGATTAATTTTATTAAATATTTGGAGATCCACATTGATTTTTCTTTAGATTTTCTCCAAGATAATAAAAGCTACTCGTGATTTGCAATTAGGCCCTTGTCTTTTTGCATTTGAGTCCCCGTCTACTTTTGTGCTCAAGTCCTTGTTCTTTTTGTGATTAGGTCTTGAATGCTTTTATGCTTGGATACATTTCCATTTGAAACCCGATAAGCTTGAACTTGGTCTTTATGATAGAAATGAGTCTTTTGCACGCGTTTATGCTCGAAATGTGGGTAATTTGCATTCAGGTCCCTGTATTCTGTAAGTAAGACTAAACACATACCTTAGTAGCATTTATTGATATAAAAGTAATCTAAATGACAGACATATGATGCAATGTATGCAATGCATCATTATACATCTTAGTACTACCGGGATGCACGGTGTACTTTGAGCCATGAGCTTCATCCAAAATTTCCTACCTCAACTCATCCACATTCGGAACCCACAGACGATCCCGAAATTGTAGACCTCCGTCCACTGCGACCCTCAACTCAGACCCCTCAACCTGGGCCACTTGAAGTAAGGGACTCGACTCCGGATCCTCACTCTGCTTCAGCACGATCCTCTAGATGATAGTTGGCTCGACTCGCAGACTTGCCAACTCCACACGGCCAGTCTTTTCTGTGAACGGGTGCCAATCCGCCAGATCCTCCAGGAGTCTCCACTCCTGGACACTTAAGTGAGCGACTGATCCTTCCCACTTCCTACTCAGTGCATATAGAATAGAATTAGCCTTTCCCGGATGGTAGGAGATAGTGAAGTCATAGTCCTTGATGAACTCCAACCATCGTCGTTGCCTCATGTTCAACTCTTTTTGCGAGAACAGGTACTTCAGGCTCTGATGATCGGTGAACACTTCGAATTGCTCCCCATACAGATAGTGCCTCCAAATCTTCAAGGCGAAAACAAAGGCTACAAGCTCCAAGTTTGCGTGGGATAATTCTTCTCATGCACCTTCAGCTGCCACGATGCATAGGCCACAACCCTCTCATTCTGCATGAGCACACACCCCAAGTGGGAACCAGAGGCATCACTGTAGATCACGAAACCACTCGATCCACTCGGAAGTGTCAACACCAGTGCCGTAGTCAATCTCCTCTTTAGCTCCTAAAAGCCTGTTCGCATTTCTATGACCAATCAAACTTCACCCCTTTCCTGGTCAACGCTGTCAATGGTGCTGCGATTTTTGAGAAATCTTGGATGAATCACCGGTAATAACCTGTGAGTCCCACAAAACTCCAAATCTCCGATAGGTTGGTTGGCGCCTTCCAGTCCAGGTCAACCTCAACCTTTCCAGGGTCCACCATAATGCCATTCTTCGACACCACATACCCAAGGAACACAACCAGCTCCAACCAGAATTCGCACTTTGAGAACTTCACGAATAGTTGCTCCTTCCTCAAGATCTCGAGTACCACTCTAAGGTGCTCCTCATGCTGCTCCCAGTCTGGCGAGTAGATCAGGATATCATCCATGAACAGGGTTCATCAGATCCATAAAAGCCGCTGGTGCATTGGTCAGTCCAAAAGGCATCACTAAAAACTCGAAATGACCATAGCACGTTCTAAATGCAGTCTTCGAGACATCCTCGCCCTTGATACTCAGCTGATGATACCCGGACCTCAGATCTATGTTGGAGAACACCTTCGCTGACCGCAGCTGGCCAAACACGTCATCAATCCTTGGTAGAGGGTATCGATTCTTGATCGTCACCTTGTTCAGTATCCTATAGCCGATGCACATCCGCATCGAGCCATCCTTCTTCTTCACCAATAACATTGGAGCTCCCCATGGAGAAACACTCGACCTGATGAAACCCTTATCGAAAAGTTCCTGTAACTGCTCCTTCAATTCCGCCAACTCGGTCGAAGCCATACAGTACGGTGCCTTAGAGATGGGGGTCGTTCCTGGCAGTAGGTCGATGGAGAATTCAATCTCGCAGGGAGGAGGCAATCCCTGGATATCATCTAGAAACACGTCGGGGAACTCCCGAACTACAGGAATCTCTTCCAGGGTCGGGACCGCCTTCAGAGCTGAGATCACCACACGACCATCCTTGCTCCGAACACCCTTGACCACCAATGGAGGTCCTTCCGGTCGGGAGATCACAACCCTCCTTTCCCGGCAAAGAACGCACGCATCGTGGTTAGAAAGCCAATCCATTCCGAGGATCACATTGAAATCAGACATGGGCAAAACAACAAGGTCAGCCGAAAGGTCCTGGTCTCCCAGTACCACCGACACCCTTTGAAGATACGTCCTCACTGCAAGCACGTCGCCGACTGGAGTATTGACCTCCAAGCTGAAAGGTAGCTCCACCGGCACCCTATTCATTACGGCTGTGAATCCCTCCGAAATGAAAGAATGTGCCCACAATCAAAGAGTGTCTTCGCGACACAACCAGAAATAATAATTTTTCCTTCGATGATGTCGCCAGACCTCTCAGCGTCCTCAGCTTGGATGGCAAACACACGCCCAACTGGCCTTCCTGCACTGCACCACGACCTTGCCCACCAGTATCTCTGCCTTGACTCGCACCAGCCTGCCCTACTAGTGCCCGCACCCTGGCCTCCAAAAGCTTTTTGTGGGCACTCATGAACGAACTGCCGCACCTGACCACAACCCAGACAAACTCTAGACTTCCTGTAACAGTCCTTTGTGGCGTGCGCCTTTCCACAGTGTCCGCACGAGCCACCTCCAGACCCTCGACCCATCTTCTCGTCCTTATGAGGTCGCTTTGATTAGTTACTTCCCTGCTTCCCCTTCTCTTGCCATCCCTGAGAGGCATCAAATGATCTCTTCCCGTCTGACTGCACATCCGGGTAGTCTGCCTCTAGCAAGGTGGCACACTTCATAGCCTCCTCTAGTGTCTGTGGCATCATGATTAGAACCTTCGATCCCAGACCTCGCTGTAGCCCACTGATGCATTGCATACATTGCATCATATGTCTTTCATTTAGATTACTTTTACATCAATAAATGCTACTAAGGTATGTGTTTAGTCTTATTTACAGAATACAGGGACCTGAATGCAATTTACCCACATCTCGAGCATAAACGCGTGCAAAAGACTCATTTCTATCATAAAGACCAAGTTCAAGTTTGTCAGGTTACAAATGGAAATGTATCCAAGCATAAAAGCATTCAAGATCTAATTACAAAAAGAACAAAGACTTAAGCACAAAAGTAGTCGGGGACTTAATTGCAAAAAGTCAAGGACCTAATTGCAAATCACGAGTAGCTTTTATTATTATGAAGAAAATCTAAAGAAAAATCAATGTGAATCTCCATATATATAAAGGAATTAATCCGGAGCTCAAAAGAATGGAAAGAATCAATCCAGACGCGCAAAGGAGGATCCAATCAAACCATAAACACACAGGAAAAATCTGGAACGAATCCGAGCCAAAAAGGTGGCGATTCTGCCGCACCTCATGTACAAATTGCGGCGATTTAGCCGCACAAAAGTCAATCCGTGTGCTCAAATTTTTACCAATGCTGTATTGACGCGTGTACGTTCCATTTATATATTGGGATCCCTTGTATCGGCTATAAATAGCCCCGAGAACAATGGTAGAAGGATCCTTGGCCTTAGACCTAGTTTTTATTTTCAGTTTTGTACTCTTCACTTTAGTAATAAAATTCTGTCTTTTATTTTTTATTTTTACTTTTCTTTTGTAATGTCTCTAGGACCCCTTCTTCCTCCCTCTATGAGTTTCTAACTCCTTCCAAAGGGTGGAGGTGACGGATTTAGGGTGAAGAGAAGATGAATGAATGTTATTATTTTTATTTCGTGTTAGTATATTTTGATTACTTGAGTTTATGTTAAATCATTTATCATGTAATGCTTTATAACTAATATGATTTATTATAAGTTTCTGAATTCTCTAATCTAAACCTTAAATCTAAACTTCCACCCAACGGAGTTCACCTCTTTGTTCTTGTTTTAGTTTTAATTGTTCTTGTTTCTTGCTTTAGATAATTAAAAATCAAAAATCTCAAAACCAACTTATTTCTTCTCTCCTTCTTTCCCCCAATCGAAATCACATTAATAACAAATCTCTCCCTCCTTGTGTTCGACCCGTATTTGCCACGTCTCCATTGACGCGGTGCACTTGCGGTATAAATTTAATTCTCATCAAGTTTTTGGCGCCGTTGCCGAGGAGGCGACGTAGATTTTGTTTATTTTTGTGTTTTCAATTTTATTATGTTTATCTTGTGCGCGATCTAAGTATTTGGATTTGTGTTTCAGGAAACAACAGAGTGGGCGGAGAAATCCGGGCACATTTGGAGCTAAACGAGCGGCGAAATCGCCGCACCTAAAGAAGAACTTGCGGCGAATAAGCCGCACACTTGGAGCTTCTGGGCTTCAAATTTTTCTGGGACGCGACTCATCTCTGGGTGAACGCGCAGAGCATCTGAAATTTCGAGAGCGGGCGGTGAACCCGACTAAGCATTGCATAAGGTAACCTTTGTTGCCTCTTTTCCTCGTAATTTCTATTTTCAGAAAATTTCCTTTTCGTAGAACTGCATGTGTAGGGCAAAAATTCCATAAATTGCAATAATTCAACTCTGACCTAAAAATTGGCAAAATTAGAAAGGCCTTAGTGCATGCATCATCTAGTGTTTTGTATGCATTATTCTTGCTAAATTCTTGCAAATCAATTTCTGTTGAAGAGTGCTGGAGTCAAGGTACGTATCGTGGTTTTCATCGATTGCATTTAAGCATATAATCTAATTTGCATACAACCTTGCAATTGCCCCCAACTAAAGACCAATGTTTGACTATCTTTGCTAGATCTAAGTTAAACTATCTTAAGGGCAACTCCATAGGCAAAGATACGGTGGGGATTTCACCACCCTTCCGTAGCCCACAAATCACAATCCTAAAGTGTCACCCAAGCCTTAAATTAAAATCAATTAGACATTGACCCTTAAGGACTCGGACTCAATTAAGGAGAAGAATTGGTTTGACTTGCTATGACCTGAAGCCGATCGAATTTAATTTGGTGTCTAGAAAGTGTTTTTGTGTTGACGAAAGTCTTCCAAGCGAAGTGGTTGTCTAATTGGCACCGACTCTGTCGGAAGCGCCCCCACTAGCTATACACGGCCTGGCCAAGTTGGTTTGATTAGCGAGGGAGGTGAATCAAGCAAATCAATTCGACTCAACCAGTTAGGAGTCGTCTAGATCTAAGTGACACTAGGTCTAGGATTGTTTGAACCGTGCTTGTTTGGGAAACCTCTGACCGACCTTCTTTTCTACCTTTAGAGTTAAGTTTCCCTTCTCTTCTGAGTCATCTTCTTCTCACCTACTTATACGTTCTAGTCTCCTCCCCTTTACATTCTCTATTAGCATTTTAGGGTCGAGTCGAGAACTTGTGCTTGCTTAGCCTCCTAAGGGTAAGAGTACTTGACTCAAGAGTGTTTTGATGGATGGTTACATGAGCAACCAGCCATATCATTGTTGGGACCAGGACAATGCTTCCTGGTATTCTAAAACCATGCAACCTGGGGTGGCTCAGACTAACACCCCATATGGTTGGGACAATCCTAATTGTATGACTGAGCTTCATATTGGGGTAACATGAGAGAGGCACCGACTGCTAGACCACAATCTAGTTATGTTGGATCATATGCTTGTCAACAAACTGACACATTACAACAAACTTTTGCCTCCTTCATGCGTTGGGCTGACAACATGAGTGCACTGGTGGCTCCAGTAGCCGTACCGTGCGACTGTTGCGGGTTGAGTGGTCATGTTATCAGGGAATGTCCTTATGCTCCCCCAGAGCCTGAGTATGAGCATACCTTTTCCCAGAATGCTCGATATGACCGTTACACTTCCGCATATAACCCAAGAGTGATGGATCCGTGGGGAAACAATTCATATCCAAATTCTTATACGTCATTTTCGCCCCAATGTCCTTCTCCCGAATACCAAGAACTCTACCAACAACCCACTTCAAATCATTGGACTTATCCTCAGTCTACCAACACCCAACCTAAAAATGTCCCGAGTTCTGACTCGAACCTCATAGTTGACCACATACCTGATACCTTGGAACAAGCTTTCCATACGTTCATGACAACTACTCAACAGTCCGTAGACAATATGGTATTACAATTGAGTCAAATGTCGCAGCAATTAAGTGAGGAAAGTAACTTTCCGTGTCAACATGAGGATTCATCTTTTAGTATCGAACCACCACCACATACACAAATTCAAAGCACAATCTTTCAAAGTCAAATTCCAAGTCGGTCTGAGGGACTTGGGATTTCAATTCACGATCACTTAGTGGAGGATTCGATTTATATTGAGAAAAACATGGACCAATTTCATTATGAGTCGGCACAGGATTGTGTCCTATCTTCTTGTCCCGTGGCCCTTGAGCCACATGATCTTCATGTTGCATCTCTTAAGGACTCAACTCTGGTGGAGCAAGAGCTCCCTAGCACCCTCAATTTCAAACTACCTAGTGAGAGTCTGCCTCTCACCATTGTTCCTGATCATCTTGGAAATGATGGAACATCAAACAACCACATAGCTCATGAGGGTATTAGAAGTGACTTAGAAGATACCTTGGGTATGAGACCCACTTTTTGTTCGCCTGGTGAGTCGGACTTGCCTGACAACGCTCTTGACCTCGCTCTGACGCACCAGCCAGTTGGTTGGAGAGTTTGGATTGATGATCACAACTTCAACACCGCAACGGGAGAAACTCCTCTTCCGTTGCCCCTTAATTCCCAAACTCTCGAGAGGTTCAAGCTCTTTCAGTTTGATCCGTTGAATGAGACGCATTTGCGTACAATTCATGAACCTCTCATTTCATCTAGTGCTTTTTGTGAAGGCGGCCCACACATGCATTTTCTGGCCCCACGTGGTGTCATGTTTCCTTTTCAGGTGCACTGACCCACTCTTGAAGTTTCCATTTGATGTCTCTTGACAAATGAAGATGGGAACTTATGTTTGTACATAGTTATATTAAAAAAATCATCTGTTGTATTTATCCCTTCTTTAGCATCTCACAGGTTTTTGAGGGAATTCGGGTTTATGTCCATCAACAGAGCCATGAACTTTCCTTTGTACTTCACGTTGGTGAGATCTTTCCTTTTTCATGCATAAATCCATGTAGTATCTTGCTCACATTCATTGAGGACAATGCATGATTTAGGTGTGGGGGGGGGGGGGGGGTGTCTATCTATCTGTTTTATTTTTCTGTCTTTAAAATAAATAAAAAAAAATAAAAAAATCAATGTTTCATGACATAGCTTAAGATTGAACTGCCAAAACCCGTGTACAAATTGCATTGAGTTTTTGTTCCTTATTATATAGTTCTGCTTGTAGAAACTGTGACATAAATCTAAGTTCCAAAGAAATAACCCATTACCCTTTAAGACATGTATGCACTTAAATTGGATGAATCAAATCTTTGAAGTGGTTGATAAAAAGCAGAGGTTGAGGAAAATATACCGGGAAGTGTGGACTTCTAATAGCAATTAAGCCTTGAGGAAAATAAAATTAAAAAAATAAAGGAATAAAGTGAGGAAAGCACATTCTGCAAAATGATTACAAAAACCCAAGCCTTTGAGTCACTGGTCCGTAGGGGTATCTTGAAACCCGGTAACTTGAGTCTACCAGCTCGGGATTATCGACTAAACTCGCTACACGAATGCAAAAAGGGTAAAAGTGTCAAAAAGGCAAATGTGTTGAATCACGGAAGAAAAGAAAAAAATACTCAATGCCCAAAGCTAAAAGAATGATCCATGCCATGGTTGATCCGAATGATACTTCACCACCAGAGGAGGCGTGCAAAATAATTTAAGTGATATCATGTGTAGAAGGGTTAGTGGTGTGAATGTTAGAGGAACAAAGACCAAGTCATATTTTAATGAGTTAGATTCATATAATGAGTATACAAGAATTCGAAGTGAGATGTATAAGGTTGAGGTAGGGATATTGAGAGCTATTAATGGAATGTTGATTTAAGACTTTGTGGGTGTGTCAACTGAAAACCCTCACGAGACAAAACTCGTCCTCTAAGGAAACTCAGGGGTTTAAAGGCTTGTTGCACATGCTAAGTGCAACCGTGATTCCTACGAAAATGAGTTAGGATTTCCCTGTTTTTATTTTTCTTATTTTCTGTTTTGCTAGGGACTAGCAAAATCTAGGTGTGGGGGTATTTGATGCATTGCATACATTGCATGTCTTTCATTTAGATTACTTTTACATCAATAAATGCTACTAAGGTATGTGTTTAGTCTTATTTACAGAATACAGGGACCTGAATGCAATTTACCCACATCTCGAGCATAAACGCGTGCAAAATACTCATTTCTATCATAAAGACCAAGTTCAAGTTTATCAGGTTACAAATGGAAATGTATCCAAGCATAAAAGCATTCAAGATCTAATTACAAAAAGAACAAAGACTTAAGCACAAAAGTAGTCGGGGACTTAATTGGAAAGAGTCAAGGACCTAATTGCAAATCACGAGTAGCTTTTATTATTATGAAGAAAATCTGAAGAAAAATCAATGTGAATCTCCATATATATAAAGGAATTAATCCGGAGCTCAAAAGAATGGAAAGAATCAATCCAGACGCGCAAAGGAGGATCCAATCATACCATAAACACAAAGGAAAAATCTGGATCGAATCCGAGCCAAAAAGGTGGCGATTCCGCCGCACCTCATGTACAAATTGCGGCGATTTAGCCGCATAAAAGTCGATCCGTGTGCTCAACTTTTTACCAATGCTGTATTGACGCGTGTACGTTCCATTTATATATTGGGATCCCTTGTATCGGCTATAAATAGCCCCGATAACGATGGTAGAAGGGTCCTTGGCCTTAGACCTAGTTTTTAGTTGTTTTTATTTTCAGTTTTGTACTCTTCACTTTAGTAATAAAATTCTGTCTGTTATTTCTTGTTTTTACTTTTCTTTTGTAAGGTCTCTAGGACCCCTTCTTCCTCCCTCTATGAGTTTCTCACTCCTTCCAAAGGGTGGAGGTGACGGATTTAGGGTGAAGAGAGGATGAATGAATGTTATTATTTTTATTTCGTGTTAGTATATTTTGATTACTTGAGTTTATGTTAAATCATTTATCATGTAATGCTTTATAACTAATATGATTTATTATAAGTTTCTGAATTCTCTAATCTAAACCTTACATCTAAACCTCCACCCAACGGAGTTCACCTCTTTGTTCTTGTTTTAGTTTTAATTGTTCTTGTTTCTTGCTTTAGATAATTAAAAATCAAAAATCTCAAAACCAACTTATTTCTTCTCTCCTTCTTTCCCCCAATCGAAATCACATTAATAACAAATCTCTCCCTCCTTGTGTTCGACCCGTATTTTCCACGTCTCCATTGACGCCATGCACTTGCGGTATAAATTTAATTCTCATCACCCACGTACGAACTTCATGACGCGATGCTCATCAGTGACATAAATCCCCTGACAATACTTCTCAAATTCGTGGAACTTGTTGATGTACCCCTCCAAGCACAAGTCTCGCTGCTCAAGTGGCAGAAACTCCTCACGTTTCCGATCCTGCACGTGTTGGGGGGAAACTTCTGGTTTAACTCAACCAGGAACTTCTCCCAAGAGATGTCCACCCGGTAACTGAATACGACTCCTGCAGTCGCTCTCCACCAAATCACTGCGTGCTCCTGGAACACGTACATTGCCAAATCCACCTTCCTCTCTGGGGGACATTTGATGACCCAAAAGATCCGCTGGATCCTATAGACCCACTGCTCCGCAGCAACTGGGTTCACTCCGTCCCGGAAGACGGGCGGATTCTGCCTCATGAACCTCTCGTGCACCACTGTGGCTCCCTCTGCTCGAGGCCTCTGCACCTGCCCTTTCATGAGAGCGCCCAAGCGCCCAACCGCCTCGAACAGCAGGCGACGATCTGCCTCCCAATCATCAGTAGTCCCAGAGCACTCATATCTCCTTCTCGGTGCCATTATTCTGCCAGAAGCAATTATATAATTATCATTGTCAGAAATAAAATTCTAAAATGTGAGAAACTACCAACAGGGTTTGGGCAAGACGCCCCACTAGAGAGTCTTCAGATTCTGTACACTTTAGGGACGACCCTACTCTGATACCAAAGGAGTTACAAAAGACGAACCAAACGAGAGGACTCGACAAGACATAAAGGACATACGGAGATAGATAACGTAAAGGAAAAAAAACAATAAAATATCCATATATGAAAAGTCCAACAACAATATCCGAGTCTCAAAGGAATTACAATAACAATAATGCAGAAGTAAGATAGAATAAAGACTCTGGTCAACGTATCCCTCGTGTACAGAATCTTCGACACTCGTCCAGTCTGCCCTGTGGGAACCTAAGTACCTGCAAGCACCGCATTAACAAATGCGTGAGTTTTCAATTAAGAAAACACAGTATGCTCCTGGCCAAAACAACATGTTACAGTATGCATGGGGTCTAATTAAGACAAAGCATCCAAAACCGAACAGAAAACACCAAGTGCAACAAAAGGCTACGACTCCATAAGCCGTGCCGGTCGGGCGCACCCGAACCCATTCCTCGAGAGGAACCAGAACACCAGCCTCGCTGGTCAAAGGAGGTCACTCGACAGTGACTCACCGCTCGACACAAAGCGGTGCGCCGGATAAGTGACCCAATTCGCGGCAGGTGACCTACATGGTGCCATTGCGAACTTGGGAATACCTACCCTGAGACAGAATGACACACGCCTGCCCATGACTTATCTTACGCCTGGCCTCCCAACGTGAAGGTCTTATGAAATGGCCTCTGGAGCTAGAGGACCCACTCGTGGCCCGTCGGCCCAGAAAACAGAATGTGCCCAGAATTATTATTCAGATTAAATGCAATGTCAGCTACTTAAACCTCTAGGGTCTAATGCAGCTACAAGCTATGGAACGAGCTCAAGGAAGAGTATCCGGTTACCCTCCTAACAACCCCGAACGAAACAAAATCAGAACATCCCAACAGGAGCCAAACCAAAATCAGCAAGCAAACATACCTAGATGGCAATTCAAGGTAAACCACACATTGAGTCAACTACGGGTCATGATAAAGATGTCATAAGGTTTGATATCCTAAGGGTCAACTAAAATCACCAAACACCTCATATCAGTCATATATCGGAACTAAACGAATAACCAAAAACATGTATAACAACAGGTTACATGATGATCAACCACTACAGTAATCGATTGCATACACCATAAATTTGAGTACACGCATGCATTAGAACTTGTGATCCAGAACATGGTCAGAGAATAGGTGGACAGGAATTAATTCATACATGTATCAGTAGTCCTATATATAAAACATGCCTCTGAAATCAGGAGTCTAAGTACCTTCATAGTCGATACAGATATATTGATATACATGCTGGTTGATTTGCACAATACTAGAAGTCATAGTATGAATAGCATAGATCATAGATGAATCCTGATTTAGTCTCGTGTGAGAGCATAACAAGATATGTCAGATAAATCATGCAAAAGTCAGATCGTACACCTGAGCTAGACATGGTTGGAATAAAATCAGATTCGATTAACTCATTGCAATGTTCAAGTCGAGACAGGCAACTATACTTGTTGCATTAACATATAGATGAAAATATTCGATTTATTCACAGATGGAATGTCATGAATATATCATAAGGGATTGACAAATCAGAGCGTGTATGGGTGTTAATCATTTCTGGACTAAAATCAGAACGATTCATGCAATATTATTTGGACCTACTAGTTAGATCATGCATGGACATAAGAGCAGAAATCAGCAACGAGTCCTACATATGATGTCTGACCCTACTCATGAAATAACACATAAATATGTGATCTAATATCAGAAATCATCTCATGCATACACATCTGGACATGATCACAATATCACACACAAGTATAACATTCGAAACTCACAAGAACAACATCACAAGATGAATAGCAAGTAGCACAACATGCATGCAAAACCCCTCCCCTGCAAGCTCTCCACGGCCCAGCCTCATCACCTCTGGTTTTTCCAACAAACCACCAAGGAAATCATGAGTCAAGAATCGTGGTAGAGAGAGAGGTGCTCAGTCAACCTCTGAAAATTTGGAGGGTGCACCACAGTCCACCCTACCGGGTAGATCTCCACTTGTGCAAGTCCAAACCTCAGACCGACCACTCTATTAGTGCTGGACTAATCTGCATCCAACACTCCATACTTCCTATTACACTAAGGGTCCAGGAGCATACCTTATCGGCAAGAAAGATTGCCCGAGCTTTTTCGGAGATTCTACCCACAACCTCTTCTTCTATCCGCACAAAGCTGCAATTGACATAGCTCCCAACTCTACGGAGATCAGCCCACCAATCACCTGGAGAGGAGGGATGAGTGGTCTGAAGTGGTGTGTGTGAGGATGGAAAAAGGAGGAAGAGGACGGCTGGGAGGGCCTTATAGTTGTGCACACAACTCTCCAACTTCCTAGCTATCAAGCCACTTCAAGACTTGCCAAAAATGGCACCAACATGGACACCCAAAAGTCTCCCTTGAAAGTTGCGTGTAACTCCCAAGCACCCTTCCAATTCCACTCCACCTCTAACCTGGCTGAGCCCAAAGCCGACTCTACACTCACCAGGGCCCAAATTGAGTCGATCGAGTCAACCCACCGCGCACTAGCCCAATGTGTCGCACCCGATCGATCAATGAGAAAATCGATCGAATCAGCTCAAACTAACATGCCATAACACAATTTCATATTCTAAGAATTAGATTATGTGTGACATAGAAGAGTGGATATATATATATATATATATAACGGGAAGCCGGGTCTTACAAAACCTCTCTAGACAAATTTGTGGTTTGAAATTGTCTCTTCCTTAATCCTTCGATAATTATTTTTAATTCTGCATTTATTTTTCGATTAGAGGGTCATAGATCCTAACATATACTATGAGTTTTAATGTTTTGACATTATATATGATAATATATTACATGATATAATGTGATCTACACCATTATAACATATGAATTTGCTAAAACCCGAAAGTCCAAATTTTGTTGGATATTAATCCAAAATTTGGTAAAGTCAAAAACAGTGAAAAATGGTCCAACCGTTTGACCACGTTTTTACATATATTAATAAGAGAATTTTTTCTAATTAGTGACTGGATTTAATCCACATTGGTCAAAAGAAGTTATGGGATGATGATGTGGCAAAAAAAAGATCATGTGCAAGCTGGTTTGCACATGATGTGCTTTAGTGGAGATGTAAACAAGATATCATGTGTAAGTAGTTTGCACATGATGTGGTCTAGTGGAGAGATTAATAAGAGATCTTGTGTAAGTGGATTGCACATGATGTGGGTTAGAGGAAATCCTATAATAGGTCCTTTATCCATTCTTTGTTAATAATAATGCAAAAATTCTCTCTCCCTAACCACCCCATTAATCCATCCAAAAATTCTCTTAATTATTCAAGTTTCTGGATATTAAATTCTCACAAGCTTTATAGGGTTTATTAGCTAGATTCTAACATTGATTTAGAGATTGATTGACTAGCTCATTTCTCTCTAATCTTGTTTAAAGTTTGGTAAACACTTGGAGGCAAATTGACGGACGATTCAATGGGCAACGTAATTCCAGATCTTCATAAAGGTTTTAGAGAACCTTTGGGTATGATATTCTTCTTACATTTATTTTAATATATATGTAGATTATATACGTAAATACATATATAGAGTTGGCCCATAGGATTACCGTCTCCAATGATCGACAAAAGTAGGTCCATCGAGTCATGTCGCTAGGTTGAATAATCCATCAACGTTCACATTTCGTGGGTATATCTGCCGAAAACCCTCAGAGGACAACACTCATCGTCCTTGGAGACAAGGGGGTTTAATGGCTTGTTGCACATGCTAAGTGCAACCGTCATTCCTAGGAAAGTGAATTATGATTTCTCGTTTCCAATTTTGTTATTTTTTTGTTTTGCTCGGGACTAGCAAAACATAAGTGTGGGGGTGTTTGATTAGTAGCATCTCATACGTTGCATTCATGCTATATATCCGTTATTGTACCCCATATTTTTTCCACTCGAGTGTTTATTTGATGTGTTTCACGGTTTAGGCAACAAAGGAGAGAAATGAAGAGAAAATGACCTAAACGCAAGAAGAATGGACTAATTTTGAAGGTTTCTGGACCTATTTGTAATGCCCAAGGACTCGATTATAACTCAGGAAAGACCAAAGTGAAAACCCTTAGGGAACGAAGTGTAAATAAAAATATGTTGGTTGGAAAAGTCCAAGATTCATCGCAAAATGTTTATCATTTCGCATGTCGCATAAAAATTGCACAGTATACATCATTATTTTCCAAATATTTTAAAAACACATGTAAATTGTCCGTTGCTTTTATAGATGGCCCTCAACGTTTTCTATGCCTTGTTCATTTAATGAGAAACCTAAGAATCGACTTACTTGGGAAAGAGGAAAGGATGCAAAATAGGTAAGAAACCACCTCGTCGAACACAAAAATTTAGTGTCGAGTTCGGGTTCGAATTTCGTAGCATGACACAAATTGACAACCCTACAACCACCATTATTTTTACATAGAGTCCCTTGCCCATCGAGCCATATGCTTTGTAGAGCCAATATCATCAGTGGAGCCCACATGTTTCTTAGAGCTCGGTAGTGCCAAACACACCCCTTAGTTAGTTTTCATTAACTATATTCATGAACCTTTGGAACAATTATTGTAATATCCTAAATCAAAAGCCTTGGTTGAGAAATATTAGGTAGTTGTTTTACAAAAATACAATTTGTGATCTTTTGCAGGGTTACACTAGTGCAGAATAGTAAATAGTCATCGCCCAATAGACGGTAAGTTGCCCATAAAGCCGACGTCTATAGGTATAGACATCGGCTATTCATATAGCCGATGTCTATACGGTCCTCTAGACGTTGGTTGTTTGATTAACATTTTACCTGACGTCTATTAGGGAGGCATAGATATCGGTCATAGTTTACAGTCCACGTCTATGCCCCATGCATATAGACATCGGGGTATAGACGTCGGTTGTAGACTATGACTGGCGTCTATGGGTCTTATAGAAAATGAACAGTTCTCCAACAAAACCCTACCCGACACCTTTCATGATTGTTCTCCCACCAAAATAACACCCCACGACTTCCTTCCCCACCTCAGCCGCCTCCACGAGTTCGATCACTCTCCTCCAAGACCCCCCGACCTCCCCCGCCACCGTAGCCACGACCCACGATAGTGACCCATGACCCACGTCTCGGGGTACATTTTCATGCCTTGTTCAATTCTCCATCCTGTGATTCATCTCCCAACAGACGCTGACAACTTTTAAGGTAACCCAATGATAATGAAGGTACTAAAGTATAAGTATCTTGTCCTAATTATATACTTTAATTATAGGTTAATTTAAAAACACGTTACCACATTTCTCATCTTATCTTCCTCCTTTTTCATCGCACCCTCACGTCTTTCTTGTTGGGAGTTATAGTACTTTATTGTACAATCGGGTTTTTTATAACAACTAACTGCCAGTGCCATTCTATTTTTAAAGGCACTGGGATAAACACCATATGAGCTATCTTCAAATCCGTTCTCAACGAGAGCAACCGAAATTGACTCACTATCCACAATGACAAATTAGCCAATCCCATACTATGGAATTATAAAATCAGGTTGAATTTGAGCATGCTAGATAGAACTTTTGGGACATGATCAATGTAGAAATAAATATATGAGATGCAAAGTTGAATCCATGACATTAGCGTTGCAAGAGCTGGTATGTAGGACCAAGATAGTTGATCATATGTGAATCCCAAGAGTATTGGTTGAATACTTTTGAGATGCTTTATCCACCATTTAAAAATGTCATTTGTCAACGGTTGTTTGAACAATAAACACCAAACTTCATACCCAGGCAAAATTTTGTGTGTTTCTGGATTGTCCCATACTCCAGAACTACAAAGAAGCATATACATTATACGCAACCTAAAATAGTTGATAGTGAAATCTCAATGCAAACCATATATGTAGTAGTTTATCGAGATTACCCATCAATTGGCTTGTCGAGCCATTCATCGATAAGTGTTCTTTTAGATTCTATTATGTGTTCTCTTCCACAAAAGTGTCTACTTAGTTCAATAATAATCTTATCGGAATGAGGGTAAGATTTCGTTCGAGAAACTTCAGAAATCATCGTAACTGTCATGGGACATTGGCTTCAGATTCCTCAGAGTCTGGGTGGTTTATAACATTTTCTTCCATTGTTGTCTTAAAAAACATTCTTGTTTTCTTTGCTTGGCTCCACATTTACAGCTCACCTCATCTGTGCCACAAGCGTTTGACGTTGGGCAACCTCCTTCTCTTCTCTAGAGATCCTCTCATTCTTTTCTTTATGTTTCATCTCTCTTTCTTCATAGTTTTGATATTGTTTCTTCTTTTGGTCATCTAACTTGGTTCTGTCTTTAATTACTCTAATCAAGGATCTTTGAATTTTAGTGTTGGTTCCCCTGGTGTCAAGATCTATTTCAAAATGAAGGCGAACTTGATTAGAAAATGTAAATTTTGTTATGATAGTAAATGAATGAGTTTTAGGAGATCACCTTTTCCAATGTCATCCACATTAGCTGCATTTTTTGTTGCAGCCTCAGTTTTTGGAGTAGAAGAACTCTTTAAACCCCTCATTTTTCTCACTCTCATTGCCAAAATTAGTAGGCTCGTCCTTGGGTTCACCAACATGAGAACACTCTGGTTCCTCATTTTCTGATGCAGTTTCGGTTGTTTGACTAGAACTATTTGGGCCACATGTTGTAGGCTCTTCCTCCAGAATGTATACATTGTCACAACCATCATGAACATGAGAACTCTGTTGGCTTTTTGTCCTTAATCTATGTTTGATGATTTAATCAACCTAATCTTAATTGTGATCATGTAGAGTAGCACACATGTTGCATTGCATATATATTGCTTTGTGCTAACCTCTACAGGTGATCAAGACTCAAGGAAGAAAGGAAATCAAGTCAAGACATGTAATAAAGCTCATTTGAACACATGTAATTTGTATTTCTTTGAGTCTTAGGAACTTTGTGTAACTGAGCAAACTTGAGCTAAAAACTACTCAAACACACACTAGGTTTCCTAGAGAAGTGATTGATCATTTTATTTAAACCGCAAGTGCACGGCCGCGTTGAAGCGGTGGCAAATACGGGTCGTCCACTGGGAGGTGTGTCGACGTTTGGTTTGAGCGAAGGCGAGTGGTAAAGAAAGGAAAGAAATGTTGGTTACACTAAATTACACTAAGGTGCAAGTGGAAATGGAAAGGATACAATAAAACTAAACCCCATAGGGGGTAGAGAAATAATGTGAGTATAAGGATGTGTGTGCGTGTTCAATTAAGCTCCTCACAACATATAGTGCATGAAATCATAAAACTACATTCAACTTTACCTCTACATGAATTAAGATAACACTATATCATTAAAGCATACAAGACAATAATTGGAATGAAGCAAAAAGAACTCAAGTATAAAGACTAGACCCTACTATGCCTCCACATGAAATAAGATAACTCAATATGATTAAAACATACAAGACATTAACCAAGGTAAAGGCAACAAGAGTACATACACTACAAATTGTGTTTCCAATATTAATTTCATCCATATCCTAACCTTATCATTCCCCATAAAATAGGTTCACTAATCAAAGCATAAGCTAAGCTTCATTCAAGAGCATTAGCATATCAAAGATAAGAGTGAAAACCCATTAGATGGTTATGGAAATCATATAAAGCCCAAGGGATTAAGATAACACACACTGAATACACTACATGATCATATAACATATTTCTCCACCCCCAAATGGGGATGGAACTACTCACTACTCATTACGCTAACTATATTAACAAGATGAAGCGTAATACTGAAATGAAACTATACTAAGCAAGGAAGAAATACTAAAGAAACTTAAAAGGAAAGGAAAGACTAAGCAAGCATGCACAAATTAAAAGACAAGATTAAAAGAAACTAGAACAATTATTTTATTAACAATGACTCACATTGAAGGTAGCATTCTTCTCCACCTTGAGTTTTTGCTTCAAGGGTCACTCCTTAGTAGAGAGAATGCCACCAAGCAATGGGTAGTTTTCAATAGAAGGTGAAGAGTTCTATTTATAGCCAAATAAAAAGGCTATCCGGGACAATCCCCCGATGTGGGACTAAACAAATACCAAAACTAGCCTAAACAAACACTAATACACATGATCCAGAAAACTCAGCGGATCCGGGAAGATCCGGACCGCCAATTGGCGGTCTACAGGATCTGGATCGAGCTCATTTTCATTCTGGGCTTTGTTTGGTATATTTGTTGGTCTTTGATGCATCTACTTTGCTTGTTGGAGCTCCGACCCGAATAGAATTGCAAAAATACTCCCCATGATGGTGTGCAGTTTTCTGTTTTACTCTTTGGTCCTTTGGTCTTACGTTCGGGTCCTTCTCCTTTGCATCCTAGTCCCCAGGTCTCACAATTCAGTCCTTTTTCCCTGGTTTTGGGTCCTTTTATGCTTCATCTCTTCACACCTATTTATTTCTGAAATTCAAACATAAAACTCATCACATAGCATTGCTTAGGTGTAGGATAATGAATATAAGATACAAATATAAGCATAAAATGATGTCAATCAAGAAGTCACACAAAATTTCACAAAATTTGAACTTCAAAAGATCACCTAAACTTAGACCGGAAAAAACTAAACCAAAACCTAAACAGTCTGCCCATATTCGGTCGACCAAAACAGACCGTTCGGTCGACCGAGTGATCATATATCCTGTTAGTGTTTAACTGCCCAAGTTCGGTCGACCGTCCATACCTTTTTGGTCGACCGAGTTAACATATTTTTCGGATCGTTTGTTTTATCGTATTATACCCAACGGTCATATTCGTATTATCTCCAAATACCCCATATACATTTTGTGTATCGGTCGACCGAGGACCTTGTTCGGTCGATCAAACTTATGTCTCTTGACAAACCCAAAGTGCATGTTGGTTTTCTGTCGACCGTGGACCTTGTTTATGTCGACCAAATATGATCTTGTTTGTCAATACGAGAGTGCCTGGTGTGACCTATCTCGGTGTTCGACTGACCACTTAAGTGTACCTAGATTATAGCCTTTGGCGGTCGACTGTTCTTTTACCGGTCGACTAAACCGACTTCTAAATTGCCAAACGGTAAACCGTTCAGCCCGATTCGGTCGACCGAACTTACTCAAAATTGGGTCCTGTCAGTTTCTATTTTGTGTATCTTACACAATCTTTACCCAATTCATCCCCAGCGGCTATAATACCTTAGGAGTTTATAAATAGGTGTGCCCTTGACACAATTATATATCTCTTACACTTCCATTTATCAAATACACCTAAGAGAAACTCCCAAGTCCCCCATTCCCCAAATCCTACTCTCCAAGCTTAAACTTCCACATCTTAGCATCAATTCCACATCCTAAGCTAAGTGTTCTCAAGTTAGAGAGTGTGTTCCACTCAAGATCTCAGTCGTAAAGAAGCAAGGACTTCAGTGAAAGCCCGAAGTGTTCCTCTCGTATTGTGAGAGAAGAAAGTCAAGCTCACAAGGGTGTTCGTGGAGCTTGTTTTGTAAAAGGCTTAATCTCGCCAGGAACGAGGTTGATAGTGAAGACGCGAGCGGAGCTTGAGGGAGATCGAGCGAAGCTTACAAGAGAGGAAGTAGGTGGGAGGCCGAACCTCTAAAAAAATCTGGTGTCATCTTGTGGTTTTCTTTGCTTACTTGTATTTAGTTTTAAATTCCGCTGCATAACTTGATTGATTAAACAAGTAAGTAATTAGCTTAAAATCTATTAGAATTAGAGACCCTCATGATTGAAATCATATCATGCATATATTTGTGTATTATATCTTTTAATTTAGCCTAAGTAATGCTACGTAACGAGTGTTATATTTATGTTTCAAGAATAAATAGGTTTCGGAAGAAGAGACTCAAAAAGGACTCAAATGCAAGGAAAATGACTAATTTACAAGACTTATGGACTGAGAAGAAAGAGAGAAGGACCTGGATGTTAAACCAAAAGGATTAATGTGTAAATCAAGAAGCTCCACACCTTAATGAAGAGTGTTTTGGCAATTAAATTCGGGCCCAACCATCAACAACCAAATCAGGTTCATCAAACACCAAGAAATCATGCAAGAACGAAGCCAAAGAAATCCAGACACGATCAGAAGAATATAGACCGCCAATCCGCGGTCAAGATGTATTCAAATCGCACTTGCTTTGGTCGGATGTTAGATTAGGGTGTATTTAGTCCATATTTGGTATGCTTTTAGTCCCATACCGGGGGATTGTCCCGGATTAACTTTTTCCATGCCTATAAATAGAACTCTTCACATTCCTTTGTATTCACTAATTGCTTGGTGGCATTCTCTCTACTTAGTGTAAGCCTTGAAGCAAAACTCAAGGTGGAGAAGAGCGTTACCTTCAATGTGAGTCATTTTAATAAAATAATTTTGCTTAGTTTCATTTAATATTGTCTTGTCTTTTAATTCTTGCATGCTTCTTTAGTTTGATTTCTTTTCATTTAGCTTTTTTAATATTTCTTGCTTTCTTACTTTAATTTCATTTCAGTCGAATATTTTATTTTGTTAATGTAGGTTATAGTTTATATATGAGTGAGTAGTTTCATCCCCATTTGGGGGGTGGAGAAATATGTGATATGATCATGTGATGTATTAGGTGTGTGTTATCTTAATCCATTGAGCCTTATATGATTTCCATAACCATCAAATGGGATTTCACTCTTGTCTTTGATATGCTAATGCTCTTGAATGAAGCTTAGCTTATGCTTAGATTAGTGAACCTATTTTATGGGGAATGATAAGGTGAGGATATGGATGGAATTGATAAAGGAAACATGACTTGTAGTTGCATGTGCTCTTGTTGCCTTTACCTTGGTTAATGCCTTGTATGTTTTAATGATAATGTGATATCTTATTTCATGTGGAGGCATAGTGGGGTGTGGTCTTTATACATGAGTTCATTTAGCTTCATTCCAATTATTGTCTTGTATGTTTTAATGATGTTAGGTTATGTTATTTCATGTGGAGGCAAAGTTGGATTTAGTTTTATGATTTTCATGCACTACATGTTGTGATGAGCATAATTAAACACACACATACACATATCTTTGTATTCACGCTCTTTTCTCTACCCCCTAAGGGGTTTAGTTTTATTGCTTATTGTCCATTTCCTTTTGCATTCTAGTGTAGTTTAGTGTAATCAATCTTTCTCTCTTTTCTTTCCCACTCGCCTTCGAACAAACTAAAGTCGACACACCTCCCTGTCGATCAACCTGTATTTGGGACCGCTTCAACACGGTCGTGCACTTGCGGTTAATTAAAACGTATCAATCACCAAGTAGGTAATGAGCTTAAAATCTATTAGAATTAGAGACCCTCATGATCCTACAAATTCTTTAGGCCCTCACAGGTCACACTCTCGTTGCCACAAGCACCAAGCTCTTCCCCGGGAATGTTAGTACTATAAGCTCCATCTATAGTGCTCTCACGTCTTCTTGAGTAGTGTTCATTTGTAGCTGAATTTCCTACTAACCATTTCATATATTTTACCAAGGCGTTTGGTGTTTGTTCTCAGCTAAGGTCTCACGATACATGGCCTTATACTTAGCACTTCAAGTCTTTAGTTTTTCTACTTAGTGAGGACGCAATCATTTTGCATACGCATAATTAAGAAGACCCTCCGACACTCGGTTCGGTTTGCTTGGTCGATCAAACTCCAATTTGCAATGTCGCTTGGTCTAGAAGTCATCTTCTGTAGCAATGGCCTGACATTCATCATTACACCTCCGTACTGAAAGGAATGTGTTCTAAAAATTTTACTTTTATATGTCTTTTATTATGAATTGAATGTATTGAACATTTGTTCCTTAATTAATGTATTCATCTTTTGGAAGTGTTAAGGAATAGGCTTTTTGTCCTTAACCATAGAGCTCTAAAAGATAATAGTTTACATAAATCAAAAGTAATTCACAATCATGGTAATTAACATGGGACATTAATTACCAAGTTAAGATTGTTGTATTTGTTAAGAGAGATATTGTAGCTCTACAAATATTTAACAACATGAGTATATGAAATAGAAAATATTTTTTTCATATATTGAATTGACCTAACAAATGAAACAATATGGAATTTTGTTTGTGTCATTAATGTTTCATTGTGTCTTTGAATCCTAAGATAAGGGACCTATATCTTTTCATATATTGAGTGTATGATTTGATTATTATCAAAAACTATCAATGAGTATAGTGATAAAGGTATTAGTTGGTTATATATGACTTGTGTCGGAAAAGATGATAAGTAAAAAGATTATCATTGCCCCTCTTGACTTGAGTAATGATATTGTTGGGCCCCTTGATAACGTGAAATTATAATGTGCACAATGTAAGTTGTGTATAGTTACATATTTACAATTCACTTGAAAGATCAAGAAATGATTATATAATAGAAAGATGACACATTTTTACTTCATATAATATTCTCAATGTCATGAGGCAAAGGATAGACACAAGTGATATTTTACATATCACTAAGTGGATCGCGTTTAGTTCGAGAGAGCAAAACATCTTTGTTATTTGGGTAACTATAATATGTAGCTAGATACCGCTTATAGTTTATGATATAAAATGTTTTATATCATTGCCAACATAACTTAGATCCTCCTATAGGTTACACCCCAAAATAGGGAAACAAGAAAAATATAATTCTGTATTTTATATGATGTATTAAAATTCATATGATAGGGAATTAAATGCATTTGGTAAAATGACAAAATTAATATGTCGTGAAAAATGACATTGTTACAATAATAAATAAATTCGTGTGAGATATATATTATGGGATATAATGTTTTGACATTATATATGATAATATATTGCATGATGTAATGTGATCTACAACATTATGATATATGAATTTGCTAAAACCCCAAAGTCCAAATTCTGTGGGATATTAATCCAAAATTTGGTAAAGTCAAAAACAGTGATAAACAGTAAAATCGTTTGCCCATGTTTTTGCATATATTAATAAGAATTTTTTTACTGATTAATAACTAGATTTAATCCACCTTGGTCAAATGTTGTTGTGGGACGATGATGTGGCAAAATAAAAAGAGATCATGTGCAAAGTGGTTTGCACATGATGTGGTTTAGTGGAAAGATGAACAAGGGATCATGTGTAAGTGGTTTGCACATGATGTGGGTTAGAGGAAATCCTATAAATAGGTTCATCATTCCTTCATTGTTTACACTAATGCAAAATTCTTCTCTCTCCAATTTTCTCCATCATTCCATCCAAATTTCTCTTAGTTTTAATTATGTGCTAGAGATTAATTCCTTTGGAGCAAAGAAGAGGTTATTACCTAGATTCTAACCTCCAATTAGAGATTGATTGACTAGCTTCGATCTCTCTAATCTTGTTTAGAGTTTGATGAACACTTGGAGGTAATTCTGAGGCTATCTGATGTGTAACCCGACATCCAATTGGTAAGAGGGATTTAATAACCCCGATGTACGATCCAATCTATGTATTTCAATATTAAATAGTTAATTAAATATATTCAAATACAATTAGGAATTTTGTACATCAAATTGTTGAAAAATATGAAAATCGATCCTAAATGCTTGTTAAAATTAAAAAATATACACAAGTATATGCCACGAAATCCTACAGTTGTATTAAAGCCTTTTGCTCATATTTTCAATGATTAGGCTATTTTATATATTTAGTTTCCATCTCATGATTGAATAATTCGAGTGTTGCCCTTTTTTGAGTCTTTTTTATTTTTGATGGGTGCATCAAATTGTAATCATGGATTTTTGTGTTTCTTATTTTCCTACATTAGTTTATAATCTCAGAAAATATTTTAACCATTAAGATCAATGGATTAATTCTGATCTTTAAGGTGAAACAAAGGAAATCGGGAAAATGAGACTGTTTGTAGATTTTGATTTTAATTTTTATTTTGAGAGTTTTAAATATTTGAAAACATGTAATATGATTATTGAAATCAAGTTTTAGACTTATGTCTAATTTTGTAAAATTTCCGTTTATTTTAAATGATTATTTTACTTGGAATCAGCAAAATAAAAAGGGCCAAATAAATTTATTTTTCCTTGAAGTGTTCCACGGAATTTAGATAAACTTCATTTCAAATATTTTTAATATCTTGAACTATGGATTCTTGAATCATTTTAAAGGATTTTAAATGATTTTGAGTTATTTAATTAAGAGATGAAGAATCAACTAAATAATGTAGAATAGCATATGGACATGGTGCAAGAAGAAAGCGCGAAGAAGGCACGAAGGTCGAGGATGCATGAACATATAAACTCACACCAATGTGAATGAATTTATTTATGTTTGTGTGCTTGATATGTATGTGATTGAATGAATGGTTAGGATAGGTATTAATGTATGCTTGCATGACCACCTAAATACGAAAATCACATGTAAAATGTTTAATTGTCCAAACTAAAAATTTAGAAGTTCTTTCTTTCTTATTTCATCATATAGAAGTCATCGATTGAGGGATAGTCTGTCTGCCCTTAGCGGGAGATAGCTTCCTGCCTGTTTGGAAATAGTGGGAGACATGAGGATATTCATTGTTATGCCGTGAATAAGTACATGAAGTGAGTTTCACCCTTAGTGAACACTAAGTGTATTTGTTCATGAATATAATGGACAATCGTATCTCATATCAAATGAAATAAGTTTTCTTAACAAAACCTGAAGCCCTCGCTCAGTTTTGAGAAAAGGAGTTTTTCTTAGGAGGGTTAACAAATTCCCTCTTAATTAAAATGATGAGAATCTAAGAGTTTGAAAAATGTAAAAGTTTGCAAATTTTCAAAATGGTTATGATTCGAAAAAGTTTCTTACCTTGAGTTTCTGACATATTTGATAGCCCTTAGCTAGTCTATGTTATGAATGATAAGATCTCGCATTACTATAATTATGGACTTATTTATTTATTTGCGGTCTAGATTTTGTAAACATAAAATTGACATTAAAATCCATAGAAATTGTTATGTAGAAATGTCGAACATTCAACCTATTGTGTGATCTATGATTGAAAAACATCCATTGGCAAATGATCGCTCCAACTTCATAAGCTGACAACTCAAGCTTAACATCGTGTTGGAGTTTGAAAAACTATCTCATATTTTGGATAGTGAAATCCCAAAATTAAATGAGAAGGCAATCGATGTTGAGAAAGGGGTTGTGGGAAGACCAAGAGAACAAAGTTCACGGTCTAATGTTAACCGCCATGGGTGACTCGCTTAAAGCAAAATACTTGGACTCAAAATCCAAAAAGACCACTATGGTCTAGTGCTTGAAAGATGCACTATAAGACCACCATAGCACTCACAAGGTGCCACATGGTGGGGGAACATCTGTGTGCATGCATTTTCTCACGATGAAAAGATACCTTGAGAAGTTAGAAAAGCTCTCTTCCCTAATACCGAATGACATTGCGGAAGATTTTATTCTTGGCTCTCTAGCCCCATATAAGGATTTCATCATGCATTACTATGTGCGTGAGAAAGGGGTGAGTCTTGAGGAGGTTCATAACACTCTCAAAATGGTTAAAGTTCATATCGGCAAAGGTAGGGACAAGAATGTCGTAGCCATCCATGGTGGAAGTTGAAAGATCGCCAAGTATAATACAAAAGGCAAATTCCCCAAAAATACGCCAATCAAGAGCAAGGGAGTAGGAGGTGCTCACGCAAGTGCCTCAAGGGAAATTCTTGGAAATCTCCAACTCCCAAGACATAGTGCTTTCATTGCGGTGAAAAATGATACATCCGACCGAATTGCCCCAAGTACAAGAAGACCTTGACAATGGAGTGATTGAGTGTAAGCGCCCCAAAAAGGGTATATTTATTATTGAAACAAATTAAGCTACCCCTATCCATGATTGGGTACGCGATACTGAATCTTGTGCTCACATAATTTCCAGTGGGGCTACTAAAGGATAGGAAGGACCTCACAAGAGGAGAGATAATTTTAAAGGTTGGAAATAGTGCAAGTGTTGTTGCGAATGCACAAGTGCACGACGTTGATGAAGACGTGACAAATAGGGGTCAATCCACAAGGAGGTGTGTTGACTCTGGTTCGTTCGAAGGCAAGTGGGAAAAGAGAAAAGAAGAAGTTGATTACGCTAAACTACACTAAACTAAATTAGTAAGAACAAACAAGGAAATGAAAACACGCAAAAATGAAACTAAACTAACCAAGACAACAAGATGGAATTCTGGAATGGAAACCCCTAAGGGCTGGAGTGTGTGCACATATGAAGTGAAATAAGTGATGAATGACGCATGTATGTGTGTGTGTCATGTGTGTCTTCATGCATAGGAAGTGTCTAAAGATGTGACAAAACCTATCAATCCATTCACACAACGTATCGGCAATTACTACTTGATCAGGATAAGACTAGGCTCCGCATGAGAGGTGTCTAAATGTTATAGCAAGATTCATCAAAAACCAGGAACTCATGTGAATAAAAACAAAGCTAAGCATGGGAAGTGTCTAAATGTTATGGCAAAACTCATCAAAACAAAGCTTCTTCAATCAATTAAGACGCAAACACAAATACAAACACATAACTAACTTATAGCATATTGATTTAGATTAATTTTATATCAATAAATGCTACTAAGGTATGTGTTTAGTCTTAATTACAGAATACAGGGACCTGAATGCAAATTACCCATATCCCGAGAATAAACAAGTGCAAGAGACTCATTTCTATCATAAAGACAAAGTTCAAGATTATCGGGAGTCAAATTGAAGTTCATCCAAACATAAAAGCATTCAAATACCTAATTACAAAAAGGTCAGGGACTTAAGCACAAAAGTAGTCAGGGACTTAATTGCAAAAGCCGAGGACCCGACTGCAAATTACGAGTACCAAAAGATTATTTTGGAGAAGTTCTAGAGAAAAATCCATTTGGATCTCCAAATATATGACGAAATTAACTCGGATCTCCAAAGATATGCAATAATTAATCCGGACGCGCAAATGACAGCTAAAACATACCATAAACACACAGGAAAAATCCGGGTCGATTCTGAGCCAAAAAGGTGGCGATTCCGCCGCACCTCATGTACAAATTTGATCTGTGCGCTCAAATTTTTACCAATACTATATTGACACGTGTACGTTCCTTTTATATATTGGGATCCATTGTATCGGCTATAAATAGCCCCGAAACGATGTTGTAAAGGGTCTTAGTTTTGGTTCCATATTTTAGTAATAAAATTCTTCTTTTTTATTTCTTGTTTTTAGTTTTATTTTGTAGTTTCTCTAGGACCCCTTCTCCTTCCCTCCATCCATGAGTTTTTAACTCTCTCCAAAGGGTGAGGTGACGGATTTAGGGTGATGAGAAGAAGAATTACGTTATTATTTTAATTTCGTGTTAGTATATTTTGATTACTTGAGTTTATGTTGAATCATTTATCATGTAATGCTTTATAACTAATGTGATTTATTATAAGTTTCAGAATTCTCTAATCTAAACCCGATATCTAAACCTCCACCCACTGGACTCACATCTATCTTTACTTTATTTTTAATTTTTTTTGTTGTTCTTGCTTTAGAAATTAACTAAAAAAACCAAAAATCTCAAACCAACATTATTTCTCTCTCTTTCTTCCTTAATTCGAAAATCACAAAAATAACAATATCTCTCCCTCCTTGTGTTCGACCCGTACTTGCCACGTCTTCATTGACGATGTGAACTTGCAGTATAAATTAAATTCTCATCAAGTTTTTGGCGTCGTTGCCAGGGAGGCGATGAAGATTTTGTTTATTTTTTGTGATTTCGATTCTATCATGTTTATCGTGTGCGCGATCTAACTATTTTGGTTTGCGTTTCAGGAGACAACATAGTGCGCGGCGAAATCCGGGCACAGTTGGAGCAAGAAGGGCGGCGGAATCGCCGTACACCAAGAAGAACCTGCGGCGGATTCGCCGCACGTTTGGAGCATCTGGGCTTTAATTTTTTCTGACGTCGTCTCCATCTCTGGGTGGACGCGTATAGCATCTGGGAATTTTCGAGAGCGAGCGGCGAACCCGTCTGAGCATTGCGGAGGTAACTTTTCTTGCCTTTCTCGTAAAATCTTAATTTTCGAAAAGTTCCTTTTAGTAGAACTGCACGTGTTAGGGCAAAATTCCATAGTTGGCAATAATTCAACTTTGAGCTAAAAATTGGCAAAATTAGAAAGACTTAGTGCATGCATCATATAGTGTTTTGTTTTCATTATTCCTGCTAAATTCTTGCAAATTAATTCTTGTTGAAGAGTGTTGGAGGTAAGGTACGTGCGCGGTTTTTTATCGATTGAATTTAAGCATATAATCTAGTTTGCATACAACCTTGCAATTGCCCCCCTCCCCCACTAAAAAGACCAATGTTTGACTATCTTTGCTAGATTTAAGTTAAACTATCTTAAGGGCAACTCCGTAGGAAAAGATACGGTGGGGATTTCATCACCCTTCTGTGGCCCACAAATCATAATCCTAAAGTGTCACCCAAGCCTTAAAATTAAATTCAATTAGACATTGGCCCCTAAGGACTCAGACTCAATTAAGGAGAAGATTGGTTTGACTTGCTATGACTTGAAGCTGATCGAATTTGATTTGGTGTCTAGAAAGTATTTTTGTGTTGACGTAAGTCTTCCAAGCGAAGTGGTTGTCTAATTGGCACCGACCCTGTCGGAAGCGCCCCCACTAGCTATACACTGTCTGGCCAAGTTGGTTTGATTAGTGAGGGAGGTGAATCAAGCGAGCCAATTCGACTCAACCAGTTAGGAGTTGTCTAGAATTAGGCTCCCTTAGGTCTAGGATTGTTTGAACCGTGCTTGTTTAGGAAACTTCTGACCAACCCTCTCATCTATCTTTTAGAGTTAAGTTTCCCTTCTCCTCTTAGTCATCTTCTTCTCACCTTCTTCTATATTATAGTCTCCTCCCCTTTACACTCTCTGGTAGCGTTTTTAGGGTCGAATCGAGCACTTTTTACGAGTTTAGCCTCGTGGTGGTGAGAGTGGTCAACTCTAGAGTTCTTTTTGAAGATGGATGGTTACATGGGCGACCATCCAAATCATTGTTGGGACCAGGACAATTCGTCCTGGTATTCCGGACCCATGCAACCTGGGGTGACTTAGTTGAACACTTCGTATGGTTGGGATAATCCTCATTGTGTGACTGAGCAATATTCATATTGGGGTAACATAAGAGAGGCACCGACTGCTAGACCACAATCTAGTTATGTCAGATCAAATGCTCAATATGACCATTATGCATCCGCGTACAACCCGAGAGTGATGGATTCGTGGGGAGACAATTCATATCCAAATTCTTATACTTCATTTTCACCTCAGTACCCTCGTCCCGAATACCCAGAATTCTACCAACACCCCACTTCAAATCATTGGACCCATTCTCAGCCCATCAACACCCAACCTCAATATTTCCCAAGCTCTGACTTGAACCTCATAACTGACCGCATACCTGATTCCATGGAACAAACTTTCCTTACGTTCATGAAAATCACTCAACAGTCCACACAAAATATGGTACTGCAATTGAGTCAAATGTCGCAACAATTATGTGAACGTAAGGAGAGTAACTTTTCTTGTCAACATGAGGATGCATCTTTTGATATCGAACCACCACCACATCCACAAATTCAAAGCACAATCTTTCAAAGTCAAACTCCTAGTCAGTCTGAGGGACTTGGGGTTTCAATTCACGATCACTTAGTGGAGGATTCGATTCACATTGAGAATAACATGTACCAATTTCATCATGAGTCGGCACAGGATTGTGCCTTATCTTCTTGTCCCGTGGCCCTTGAGCCACATGATCTTCATGTTGTGCCTCTTAAGGACTCACCTCTGATGGAGCAAGATCTCCCTAGTACCCTCAATTTCAAACAACCTGATGAGAGTCTGCCTCTCACCATTGTTCCTGATCATCTTGGAAATGATGGAACATCAAACAACTACATAGCTCACGAGGGTATTAGGAGTTCCTTGGAGGATACCTTGGGTATGAGACCCATTTTTTGTTCGCCTGGTGAGTTGGACTTGCCTAACAAGGCTCTTGACCTCGCTCCGACGCACCAGCCAGTTGGTTGGAGAGTTTGGATTGACGATCATAACTTCAGCACCGCAACTTGAGAAACTCTTCTTCCGTTGCCCCTTATTTCCCAAACTCTCGAGAGGTTCAAGCTCTTTCAGTTTGATCCTTTGAATGAGATGCCTTTGCGTCCAATTCATGAACCTCTCATTTCATCAGAAGCTCTTTGTGAAGGGGGCTCACACAAGCGTATTCTGGCCCCGCGTGGTGTCATGTTCCCTTTCCAAGTGCATTAACCCACTTTTGAGGTTCTCATTTGATGTCCTTTGACAAATGAAGATGGGAACTTATGTTTGTACATAATTATATTCAAAAAAAGAAAAAAAGGAAAAAAAATTACAATAAAAGACTCCTTCGGTGAGCATCGTTTATGTGGCTCCAAGAGTATTTGGGCCACATTTTTCCACGTATTGGAATCCTTCTGTAGCATCTCACAGGTTTTGAGGGAATTCGGGGTTTTGTCCATCAACAGAGCCATGAACGTTCCTTTGTACTTCACGTTGGTGAGATCTTTCATTTTTCATGCATAAATCCATGTAGTATCTTGCTCACATTCATTGAGGACAATGCATTATTTAGGTGTGGGGGGTGTTTATCTATATTTATATTCTGTTTGTTAAAAAAATATTATTCAATATTCCATGACATAGCTTAAGATTGAACCACCAAAAGCCGAGTACAAATTGCATTGAGTTTTTATTCCTTGTTATATAGTTCTGCTTGTAGAAACTATGACATAAATCTAAGTTCTAAAGAAATAACCCATTACCCTTTAAGACATGTATGCACTTAAATTGGATGAATCAAATCTTTGAAGTGGTTGAAAAAAGCAGAGGTTGAGGAAAATATACCGGGAAGTGTAGACTTTTAATAGCAAGTAAGCCTTGAGGAAAATAAAAGTAAAAATAAAGGAAAAAACTGAGGAAAGCACATTTTGCAAAATTATTACAAAAGCCCAAGCCTTTGAGTCACTCGTCCGTAGGGGTATCTTGAAACCCGGTAACTTGAGTCTGTCAGCTCGGGATTATCGACCAAACTCGCCACACGAATGCAAAAAGGGTAAAAGTCTTCAAAAAAGCAAATGTGTTGAATCACGGGAAAAAAATACTTTAAGATACTCAAGGCCCAAAGCTAAAAAAATGATTCATGCCATGGTTGATCCGAATGATACTTCACCACCAGGGGAGGCATGCAAAATAATTTAAGTGATAACATGTGTAGAAGGGTTAGTGGTGTGAATGTTGGAGGAACAAAGACCAAGTCAGATTCTTTATGAGTTAGATTTATATAATGAGCATGCAAGAATTCTAAGTGAGATGTATAAGGTTGAGGTGGAGATATTGAAAGTTATTTATGAAATGTTGAATTAAGACTTTGTGGGTGTGTCAACTGAAAACCCTCACGAGACAAAACTCGTCCTCTAAGGAAACTTAGGGGTTTAAAGGCTTGTTGCACATGCTAAGTGCAACTATGATTCCTACGAAAGTGAGTTAGGATTTTCCTGTTTTCTTAAATTCTGTTTTGCTAGGGACCAGCAAAATCTAGGTGTGGGGGTATTTGATGCATTGCATACATTGCATCATATGCCTTTCATTTAGATTAATTTTAAATCAATAAATGCTACTAAGGTATGTGTTTAGTCTTAATTACAAAATACAGGGACCTGAATGTAAATTACCGATATCCCGAGCATAAACACGTGCAAGAGACTCATTTCTATCATAAACACCAAGTTCAAGATTATCGGGATTCAAATTGAAGTTCATCGAAGCATAAAAGCATTCAAATACCTAATTACAAAAAAGGTCAGGGACTTAAGCACAAAAGTAGTCAGCGACTTAATTGCAAAGGCCGAGGACCCGACTGCAAATTACGAGTACCAAAAGATTATTTTGGAGAATTTCTAGAGAAAAATCAATTTGGATCTCCAAATATATGAAGAAATTAACTCGGATCTCCAAAGATATGCAATAATTAATCCGGACGCGCAAATGACAGCTAAAACATACCATAAACACACAGGAAAAATTTGGGTCGATTCTGAGCCAAAAAGGTGGTGATTCCGCCGCACCTCATGTACGAATTGTGGCGATTCCGCCGCACAAAAGTTGATCCGTGCGCTCAAACTTTTACCAATACTATATTGACGCGTGTACGTTCCTTTTATATATTGGGATCCCTTGTATCGGCTATAAATAGCCCCGAAACGATGTTGTAAAGGGTCTTAGTTTCGGTTCCATATTTTAGTAATAAAATTCTGCTATTTTATTTCTTGTTTTTAGTTTTCTTTTGTAGTTTCTCTAGGACCCCTTCTCCTTCCCTCCATCCATGAGTTTTTAACTCTCTCCAAAGGGTGGGGGTGACGGATTTAGGGTGACGAGAAGAAGAATTACGTTATTATTTTAATTTCGTGTTAGTATATTTTGATTACTTGAGTTTATGTTGAATCATTTATCATGTAATGCTTTATAACTAATGTGATTTATTATAAGTTTCAGAATTCTCTAATCTAAACCCGATATCTAAACCTCCACCCACTGGACTCCCATCTATCTTTACTTTATTTTTAATTTTTTTTGTTGTTCTTGCTTTAGAAATTAACTAAAAAACCAAAAATTCTAACCAACATTTATTTCTCTCTCTTTCTTCCTTAATTCGAAAATCACAAAATAACAATATCTCTCCCTCCTTGTGTTCGACCCGTACTTGCCACGTCTTCATTGACGCCGTGCACTTGCGGTATAAATTAAATTCTCATCACATATTCAAAAGGAAATTTCATCCAATAAACATGGGAAGTGTCTAAATCTTATGGCAAAACTCATCAAAAATCCCCCAACATGTAGATAATTAAAATACCCCCAATGAACATATAAACATGCTAGTCTACACAATCAAAAAGTTCATCACTTCACAAGATACATGTACATCATCTCCACCCCCAAAGGGCGATGGAACTACTCACACATTATAAAGCTAACATTCATATTAAGGAAAGAAAACATGCTAATTAATTCTCTGAAGATTAAAACAAACGAAATTAAGTAAGCATGCAAGAACTAAAAAACAACAATGAACTAACAAAACATTCTTTATTGCTCACTCACTTTACAAGTAGCATCTCTCCACCGGAGTTTTACTCCAAGGATTTACTCCTAGTAGAGAGAATGACCACCGAGAGAGGAGATGATTCCAAGGGAGAAGGAAGAATTCTATTTATAGTCATAGAAAAAGGTAATCGGGGACAATCCCCTGATGTGGGACTAAATGCATACTATAAATGGACATAAAAATATAATTGAACACCCGACTAAACCTTGAACCATTTGGAGTCATTTGGACCGCCAATTGACGGTCTGGATTGTTTGGATCGAGTCTGGATTTCGGTGGCTCGGTTCTAGCATGATTTCTTGATGTTTGGTGAACCCAATTTGGTTGTTGATGATTAGACCCGGATCTAATGCCAAAATACTCCTCATGATGGTTTGGAGCTTCTTGATTTACTCATTGATCCTTTTGGTTTTACATCCGGGTCCTTCCCTCTTGCATCTCAGTCAAAATTCTTGCAACTTAGTCATTTTCCTTGCTTTTAAGTCCTTTTTGAGTCTATTCTTCTCAACCCTGTTTATTCCTGAAACTTAAACATAAAACTCGTTATGTAGCATTGCTTAGACTAAAAATAAAGGATATAAGACACAAAATATGCATGATATGATGTCAATCAAATACCCCCACACCAAACTTTTGCAAGTCCCGAGCAAAACAAAGAAAGAGAAAAATGAAAGAATGGAAAAATCATTCGTAAAATAGGGAAATCCTAGCTCACTTTCGTAGGAATCACAGTTGCACTTAGCACGTACAACAAGCCGCTAAACCTCCTTGTCGCCAAGAAGGAGGAGTGTTGTCTCCTGAGGGTTTTTAGCGGATACACACACAAAATCCGAACATTGATGCATTTTTCAATCTAGCAACATGACTCATTGGACTTATTTTTGTCGATCATTGGACACGGTAATTCTACAGGTTAACTCTCTATATGTATTCAGTCTACACACCTAGCCTAGGGAACCATTCGTGCAAGTTAATTAAGGACTTAAGTGAAAGACATGGGCAACCTTAACATCCTCAAGTGATACAAAGTGTAAAGTCCATTAAGGTTCTTATTTGCATTGCCATTTTTTTCTTTTTTTTCTTCTAGTTGGTGTGTAATTCACCCAGGGTCAGGTTTCGTGCATCATTTCCTATGAGGACTTACACTATCACGTACACCTTTCCCCACATCTCCACATAGGGAGATCCCTACCACCCGTGTTACGGAGCTCGGTCAACACATCCCACGTCAGATGACTCAAAAGAACAGGGCACGAAGTCCCCTCAGACCTAATATCCCAAGTGGTAGGAGCCGTGTGAGAAGTGAGAACACCCTACCCACTTATTCTTTATCTACACATGAACCAAAACCCTTACACTTAAGGTTTCACAACAAGAGTTTAAGGGTCACTGACTACGACAAACGTCATTATACTAACAGACCCGAATTATTTGAGTCACTAGGTTCAAGGTGGACTTCTTTATTTATTTGAGTACTGAAACCATATGATTACTCTCCTCCCGAGGGAAAACCGGGGTGCATCCTAATGACTAGATAAGGTCTAAAGCTGGTGTACTAGATATCCTAATGCATCAAGTTTAAGTCAATTTTGGGAGCTTCCTTTTACTTTGCTTCTCAACGATTTTGCACATGCCACACGCAAAACCTACAAAATATTTTTTCTTTCGCAAACACATGAAGATTCTTGAAAGAAATGAAAAATTTAAAGCACTAGGCAAGCAAAAGAAGATAAGTCACCCAAGGATCATGACAAACAGATATATCGATATTAAATGCAGCACACTAACATGACCCTATCAATACAAACAAAAGAAAACAAAACAAAACAAAAGCAGAAAGACTCGACTGTGTACACACGTAAGACACCTACTCATACTTACTTCATGTATTGTCCTCAATGAATGTGAGCATGATACTACATGGATTTATGCATGAAAAAGAAAAGATCTCACCAAGGTGAAGCACAAACGAAAGTTCATGGTTATGTTGATGGACACAAACCTGAATTCCCCTCAAAACCTGTGAAACACTAAAAAGGGATACAAATACGTGAAAGAAATGTGGCTCAAAATACACAATGGTTGGGACCCACAACAATCAATGCTCACTCTTGGAGTCTTCTTTCTTTTCCTTCAAATATAACAATGGGCTCCCATTTTCATTTGTTAAGGGACTTCAAATGGGAACCCACCATCTCTCTAGCAAGAAATGCAACTACACATACTCACAACAAAATAAACAGGAGGATTCTTAAGAGGTTTATGAACCAAGGATTGTGGTTCGTGCCTCTCAAAACCAGGGTCAGTGAAAAGAAATGGAAACAAAGATGTTTCCACTCCAGAACAGAGTTGAGGGTCATCAATGGATACCCTCCAACCAATATTTGGGTGAACCGAGATCATTTCATCCACACAAGGTGACACTGTGGACTTACATCGTGGACTTATTACCCAGATGAGGAAGTCCAGAAACAAAATTGCTTGACCACCGGACACCCTTATAAGCATTATGGTCATTTGATGCCTCTTGAGAATGAGAACGATAGGAGGCATGAATGAGAGGTGAATCACTGTCTGGTTGTTTGAAATGTAGGGTATCAGGTGGTTGATTCTTAACCTACATGTGGTCTTCAACAGATACAAAGTGAAGAGCAGGTGGCTTAGAGGCCACAAAAATGGTATTTTGTGGCTCAAGAGCCAGATGATTGAAAGGATGTGGCTCAACAGCCACATGATCACAAGATAAGGCCCAAGTGAAACATCTTCACCACAATCAGGCTCTCCATTAAATAATTCTCTGAAATACTTGAAGGTGCCTTCAACTTCATTTTCATCCAAGTCCTGGATAAGATTGACCTCAACAGGTTTATCGAAGTCACCTGGTTTCTTCCCGATTGTGAAGATGAGGAAATCAGCACATTGACTACCATAAGTCAACCACATAAGACCATTACAACAATTGATCAAGGCATTGGAAGTTGCTAAAAATGTCGCCCCAAAATTACAAGAATTTTTACAAATGGGTTTGGCACAGGTTCAGTATCCAAAACAAAAATATCGACTGGATAAATGAACTCACCCACTTTGATCAGGACATCTTCCACCATGCCCCTCGATTTCTTCATTGACCTATTAGCCAGCTGAAGAGTGTTTTTTGTTTGTTTGAGGTCTCCAATACCAAGGTGGACGTAGATAGAATACGACAAAAGATTGATAGATGCACCTAGGTCCAATAAAGCTCGATGTATGGACACATCACCAATCACACAAGAGATAGTAGGACAACAAGGGTCCTTGTATTTGACTTACGTGGGTTGTGCAATTGATGAGAATTTTATTTATACCGCAAGTGCACGGCGTCGATGTAGACGCGGCAAGTACGGGTCGAACACAAGGAGGGAGAGAGTTTTGTTATTTTTGTGATTTTCGATTAAGGAAAGAAAGAGAGAAAAATAAGGTTGGTTTGAGATTTTGGATTTTTAATTTTCTAAAGCAAGAACAACAAAAACAAACTAAGAATAAAGCGAATATGGATGAGAGTCCAGTGGGTGGGGGTTTAGATATCGGGTTTTGTTTAGAGAAATTTGAAACTTGTAATAGATCACATTAGTTATAAAGCATTACATGATAAATGATTCAACATAAACTCAAGTAATCAAAATATACTAACATGAAATTAAAATAATAACATCATTCTTCTTCTCATCACCCTAAATCCATCAGCCCCACCCTTTGGAGAGAGTTAGAAATTCATGGATGGAGGCAAGGAGAAGGGGTCCTAGAGAAACTACGAAAGAAAACTAAAAATACGAAATAAACCAACAGAATTTTATTGCTAAAAAATGGAATAAAAACTAGTATTTTTACAACATCGTTTCGGGGCTATTTATAGCCGATACAAGGGACCCAAGTATGAAATAGGAAAGTACACGCGTCATGACACAACTGGACAAAATCCGGGGGCACGGATCGAAAGGGGTACGGCGTTTTCGCCGCAAATTACATGTAATGGGTGGCAGAATTGCCGCAATATTGGCTCAGATTTAATCCGGATTTTTCCTGTGTGTTTATGGTATGTTTTAAATGTCTTTTGCGCGTCCGACTTGATTTTTTTCCTTTCTTTTGAGCTCCGAATTAATTCTTCATATATTTGGAGATCCAAATTGATTTTTCTTTTGAATTTCTCCAAAATAATATTTTAGTACTTTGTAATTTGCAGTCGGGTCCTCGACTTTTTGCAATTAAGTCCCTGGCTACTTTTGTGCTTAGGTCATTGGCCTTTTTGTAATTAGGTCTTTGAATGCTTTGATGCTTGGATGGACTTCAATTTGAACCCCGATAATCTTGAACTTGGACTTCATGACAGAAATGAGTCTCTTGCACGCGTTTATGCTCAGGATATGGGAAATTTGCATTCAGGTCCCTGCATTCTGTAAAGAAGACTAAACACATACCTTAGTAGCATTTATTGATATAAAATTAATCTTAATACAAGACATATGATGCAATGTATGCAATGTATCAAATACCCCCACACCTAGATTTTGCTAGTCCCTAGCAAAGAAAAATATAAGAAAAATAAAAATAGGAAAATCCTAACTCACTTTCGTAGGAATCACGGTTGCACTTAGCATTTGCAACAAGCCTTTAAACCCCTAAATTTCCTTAGAGGATGAGTTTTGTCTCGTGAGGGTTTTCAGTTGACACACCCACAAAGTCTTAATTCAATATTTCATTAATAACTCTCAATATCTCCACCTCAACCTTATACATCTCACTTACAATTCTTGCATGCTCATTATATAAATCTAACTCATAAAAATTCTGACTTGGTCTTTGTTCCTCCAACATTCACACCACTAACCCTTCTACACATGTTATCACTTAAATTATTTTGCACGCCTCCTCTGGTGGTGAAGTATCATTCGGATCAACCATGGCATGGATCATTCTTTTAACTTTGGGCCTTTAGTATCTTAAAGTATTTTTTCCGTGATTCCACACATTTGCTTTTTTTGACACTTTTACCCTTTTTGCATTCGTGTAGCGAGATTGGTCGATAATCCCGAGCTGGCAGACTCAAGTTACTGGGTTTCAAGATACCCCTACGGACCAGTGACTCGAAGGCTTGGGCTTTTGTAATCATTTTGCAAGATGTGCTTTCCTCACTTTTATTCCCCTTTTATTTTCCTCAAGGCTTAATTTCTATCAGAAGTCCACACTTCCTGGTATATTTTCCTCAACCTCTGCTTTTTATCAACCACTTAAAAGATTTGATTCATCCAATTTAAGTGCATACATGTCTTAAAGGGTAATGGGTTATTTCTTTGGAACTTAGATTTATGTCATAATTTCTACAAGCAGAACTATATAATAAGGAACAAAAACTCAATGCAATTTGTACACAGGTTTTGGTAGTTCAATCTTAAGCTATGTCATGAAACATTAATTTTTTTTTGAAGAATATATAGATAGATAGATAGATAGATAGATAAACACCCCCACACCTAAATCATGCATTGTCCTCAATGTATGCAAAGATAAAGCAAATGCACTTATTACCTGAGTCAACTTGTGGTAGAGGAGTTGAATTTGCTCAGAGTCAACCATAGTCAGAACTGGATTGCATGTCACCATGTTGGTGCATGTATCCTGTTGAATTGTTCCGCATGTTGCCCTGAGAGTCCTGAGGCAAAGATTCCACACCCCTCACATGTGTTGGTTCTCTTATTAGCTCGAGTGATGGTGGTTGGGTAGATGAATTACTCCCTTTTTTCTCACTTTCTTTTTGATTTTGTGATGATTTATTTGATTCAGAAATCTTATAGATACGTGATCTCATCACAACATCACTTTGATTGCATACTATTTCTGGTTCACTATCAACATGAAAGATATTAAATTCAGATTTTAAGTTTCCAAAATATAGTTGCATGAGACCATTTCGACAATTTATCAAAGCTTCAGAAGTGGCTAAAAAGGGTCTGCCTAGTATTACAGGGATTTGTCTCTTAGGATTGACAACAGGTTCAGTGTCTAGAACGACAAAATCCACTGGGTAAATGAAGTGACCAACATTAATCAAAACATCCTCTACTATACCTCTTGGTTTCTTAACAGAGCAATCAACAAATTGAAGGGTTGTCTTAGAGGGTTTTAGTGGACCAAGGTTTAGTTGCTCATAGACAGAGAACAGGAGTAAGTTAACACTAGCACCATGGTTTAGAAGGGCTTTGTTGATAAAAGTATCTCCTATCGCACATGAAATTGTGGGACACCCAGGGTCCTTATACTTTATAGGAGATCAGTTGGACAGAATAGAGCTTATGTTTGCAGTTAAGAATGCCTTCTTTGGTACGTTCATTTTTTTTCTTCTTAGTGCACAGATCCTTTAAGAATTTAGCATAAGCAGGTATTTGTTGAATCATATCTAGGAGTGGAATATTCACCTTAACTTGCTTAAATACTTCCAAGATTTTCTCCATTTGTGCACTTGAGCTCTTATTGAGTCTATTGGGGAATGGGGCTTTAGGAACATAGACTCGCTCAGGTTGAGCTATAGGGTCAGGTTGAGTAGGTGGGTTGGGCTTTTTAATTGGACTTCAGGTTCAATGGTCAGGTCACATGTGGGTGCTTGACAGCTAGATTGATTAGGAGCCCTAGGATTTACCACATTGTTATCAACTTATTTTCCGGACCGTAATGATACAACTGCATTTATTTGTTGGAACGGTCCCTCCTCATGAATCATTTGAACCGGTCTAGGGTTGTTACTACCTAGAGGTGGTTGATAGGGCTGTATTGATTATTAGATCTTGGATTCACCTCAGGTTGACTTGGAAACTGACCATTTTCTCTTTCACCTACAATTTGTACTAGTTGGCTGACTTGTGTTTCTAGCCTTTGGAAGGATTGGGTGGTTGTTTGCATAAAATTCTTAACCAAATTTTCCAAGCTTGTCAATCTAACATCATAATCTCCATTGTTACTAAACCCAGATGATGTATTATTTTGGTTATACGGGTTTGGTTGTTGTCTAGGAGGTTGGACTTGTTGGTTCCATGAAAGATTGGGATGATTACGCCAACCCGGGTTATAGGTTGATGCGTATGGGTCATTTCTAGAATGGTTAAAGGTGGCATTAACTTGTTTCAAGTCCGCACAATCCTCCATTATATGACCAGTTTGACCACATCTAGAGCAAGGGATAGAAGAGGCTTGATTCACTAGGGGTCGGGTTTTTAGCTCTAGACTTTCCATTCTACGCATAAGGGTAGCTAGTTTTGCTTCAGCAGCTACAGTGGCATCTATAGCTAAGACATCTGGTTTGGGTTTACTTGCTATTCTAGATCCAATACTCGGGTTATTCGGTGCTCTAGCATTGTCCCATTGCATACTATTTTCGGCTAAATCTTCAAGAAAAGTCCAAGCATCATTCTCATTTTTGGACATGAAGTTTCATTGGCTTACAGATTCTACCATAACCCTAGATGCAGGTGTCAATCCCTCATAAATAATTTGGCACAATTGCCATCTTGGAATTCCATGATGAGGGCATTGGGTCAACAGACTTTTAAATCTTTCTAAATAGGAATAGAATGACTCACTCTCAGATTGAACGAATGCAACAATTTCATTCCTAATACTAATAGTCTTATGGTTGGGGAAATATTTCTTTAAGAACACTTGAACAAACTCGTCCCAACTCCTAATAGATCTTTCGGCTAGACTATATAGTCATTTCTTAGCGTCATCCTTCAGTGCTAGAGGCACGAATTTAAGAGGCACTGCCTCCTCAGAGATATGCTGGTATTGCATAAGGGAGCAGATTTCCTCAAATTCTCTAAGGAAGAGATATGGATCTTCCTTAGAGGTGAACTTGGGCAACATACTCAAGTATTGTGCCTTTACATCGAAGTCGTGACCCGGTATGATGGCCATAACGATGCACGATGGCTGAGCAGCCATCGTTGGGTAGCACCGATCCCTCAGAGTCATAGGCGGGTCCACTACATTCTCACCCATTGGATCTGGGTGAGGTGGTGCAACAGGTGGATTGGGGCTATTCTCTAGACTGGAATCTAGATGAACTCAAGTCCCGAACCCAAATCTAAGTGCACCGGTTTGAATCAATTTTTTGAATTCAAATTTGAAATTTAAATTCCAAATTCAATTTCAAGAATCAATTACTACCTTTTTTTATAATTTTTTTTAAATTTTATTTTTCAAAAATGGAAACAAACAATAGAAGGGGGAAGATGAGAAAGGACTCCTAATCTAGAGAATTGAGGTGAGAAGAGAAAGAAGACTCAGATGAGAAGGGAAACTTGACTCTAAAAGATAGATGAGAGGGTTGGTCAGAAGTTTCCTAAACAAGCACGGTTCAAACAATCCTAGACCTAATGTCGCTTAGATCTAGACGACTCCTAACTGGTTGAGTCGAATTGGTTCGCTTGATTCACCTCTCTCACTAATCAAACCAAATTGGTCAGGCAGTGTATAGCTAGTGGAGGCGCTTCCGACAGAGTCGGTGCCAATTAGACAACCACTTCGTTTGGAAGACTTACGTCAACACAAAAACACTTTCTAGACACCAAATCAAATTCGATCAGCTTCAAGTCATAGCAAGTCAAACCAAACTTCTCCTTAATTGAGTCTGAATCCTTTGGGGCCAATATCTAATTGATTTTAATTTTAAGGCTTGGGTGACACTTTAAGATTGTGATTTGTGGGCCACGGGAGGGTGATGAAATCCCCACCGTATCTTTTCCTACGGAGTTGCCCTTAAGATAGTTAAACTTAAATCTAACAAAGATAGTCAAACACTGGTCTTTAATTGGGGGACAATTGCAAGGTTTGTATGCAAACTAAATTATATGCTAAAATGCAATCGATAAAAAGCGCGCACCTACCTTGCCTGCAGCACTCTTCAACAAAAAATAATTTGCAAGAATTTACCAAGAATAATGCAACAAAACACTCTATGATGCATGCACTAAGTCCTTCTAATTTTGCCAATTTTTAGGTCAGAGTTGAATTATTGCCAATTATGGAATTTGAGCCTAACATGTGCAGTTCTACAAAAAGGAAATTATCCGAAAATAGAAATTACGAGGAAAAAGGCAACAAAGGTTACCTACGCACGCTCAGTCGGGTTTGCCGCCCGCTCTCGAAAATTTCCAGTTGCTCTACGCGTCCACCCAGAGATGGAGACGACCCCAGAAACGTTTGAGGCCCAGATGCTCCAGACGTGCGGCGGATCCCCCCCAGGCTGTTGTTTGGATGCGGTGATTTCGCCGCCCTTCTTGCTCCAACTTTCCCCGAATTTCTCCGCACACTCCGTTGTCTCCTGAAACGCAAACCCAAATAGTTAGATCGCGCACACGATAAACAGAATAGAATCGAAATCACCAAAAATAAACAAAAAATTTCGTCGCCTCCCCGACAACGGCGCCAAAAACTTGATGAGAATTTTATTTATACCTCAAGTGCACGACGTCGATGTAGACGCGGCAAGTACGGGTTGAACACAAGGAGGGAGAGAGTTTTGTTACTTTTGTGATTTTCGATTAAGGAAAGAAAGAGAGAAAAATAAGGTTGGTTTGAGATTTTTGGATTTTTAATTTTCTAAAGCAAGGACAACAAAAACAAACTAAGAATAAAGCAAATATGGATGAGAGTCCAGCGGGTGGGGGTTTAGATATCGGGTTTTGTTTAGAGAAATCTGAAACTCATAATAAATCACATTAGTTATAAAGGATTACATGATAAATGATTCAACCTAAACTCAACTAATCAAAATATACTAACACGAAATTAAAATAGTAACATCATTCTTCTTCTCATCACCCTAAATCCATCACCCCCACCCTTTGGAGAGAGTTAGAAACTCATGGATAGAGGGAAGGAGAAGGGGTCCTAGAGAGACTACGAAAGAAAACTAAAAACACGAAATAAACCAACAGAATTTTATTGCTAAAGAATGGAATAAAAACAAGTCTTTTTACAACATCGTTTCGGGGTTATTTATAGCCGATACAAGGGACCCAAGTATGAAATAGGAAAGTACACGTGTCATGACACGACTGGACAAAATCCGGGGGCACGGATCGAAAGGGTAATTTGCACGCGTTTATGCTCGGGATATGGGTAATTTGCATTCAGGTCCCTGCATTCTATAAAGAAGACAAAACACATACCTTAGTAGCATTTATTGATATAAAATTAATCTAAATGCAAGACATATGATGCAATGTATGCAATGCAACAGCCAACAATGAACTCACGTTAGCCGCAAGAAAATCTTTCTTGGGAACATGAGTTTTTCTCTTCTTGGTGCATATGTCCTTGAGAATGTATGCATAAGGTGACATTTGTTGAATCATCTCCAACAAAGGGATGTTCTTCTTGACTTGCCGAAAGATCTCAAGCATCTTGTCATATTGATCTGAAGTTTTCTTTTTAAGGCATTTAGGGAATGGCGCTTTCAGGGCATAAGGGTCTTTCGAAGGAACCTCAGAATTCTGGTCTACAGAAACATGAGCGGGGACCTCAGAATCTGATTCCTTCGACACAAGATGAGACAAAAGTACCTCAGGGTTCGGCCCCAGTGTAGAAATAAATGTAGAAGGAACCTCATGATCAAGCCCCTTCCTGGAAGTATTTGTTAAGGGAACCTCAGGATCCGGCTACCTCATAGATGCAGTATCACCGCAGGTCTGGTGACACCAAGAGATGGTGATTGCAAGGAAGGCAACCCAATTTGGTTGTCCACCTCCTTACCAGACCTCAGAGTGTGAATTACATTAACATGATGGGTCGGTTTAGATGTAGCATGAGGCACTGGTGGCCTTCCTTGAGAATGGGTACCCCGGGGATTCACCTCGGGTTGCCTTGGAAATTGTCCATTCTCACGTTCATTGAGTTGATGAGCCAACTGGATGACTTGCATTTCCAAAGTTTTAAATGAACATTGCATGCTCTGCATGAATGCTTGAAAGGATTGGTCGGGAGAGGGGTCCTTAGGGTAAACCTGCTAGAGTAGAGTCTGACAAGAATAACCCGAATGGGAGGCCTGAGTAGGTTGGTGATTATGAGGTTGAGACCTTTGATGTGAGGGTTGGTAGGTCACCGAAGGGCATGGAGGGTGATGATGTGGAGGTTGTGGTTAAGCTTGCGAGCTCTGACCGTGGCCCCACTAGGCCCCTAAGAGAAGTTAGGGTGGTTACACCTCCCGGGTTGTAGGAGTGATTGTACGAGTCATTACAGGGCCTCTGTTGATACATCGCATTTGCATGCTCAGTATCCCTTGGAGCGTAAGCACATTCCAAGTCATTATGTCTCGTAAGTCAACACCTACTACACCTGGGAGTATCGACCTGAGCTACAGGAGCTCGGTCCAACTCTAAACTGTCAATTCTACATATGAGAGCAGCCATTTTCGCCTCAAACATGATAGTTGACTCAACTTGATATGATCCAGCTCGACCAAAAGACCTAGCGGTTGGTGGCTCTCTCAGGGTGTCCCACTCAATGGTACGTTCAACCACTAATTCAAAAGTGTCCCACGCTTCATTGATGAGTTTCATTTGGAAATCACCCTGACACATCGACTCCAACAATGTACGAGTGTTGTAGTTGGGGCCGTCACAAACTATCTGGCACAACTACCATATCTCAAATCCATGATGAGGCCACTACTAAAGAAGGTCTTTGAACCTCTCAAAGAAAGCATTAAAAGATTCGGTCTCACTCTGATACATTTGATGTATCTGGTGCCGTATCTGTTGAGTTTTCCTTTGAGGGAAAAATATCTTCAGAAAGACGATCACAAAAGTATCCCATGACCGAATAGAGCTCGTTGGGAGGTTGTACATCCATTTGTTCACGTTATCCTTCATCGTGAAAGAAAGCATTCTTAACCGGAATGAATCCTCGTCAAGCTGTTGAAGCTTGAACAAGGAGCATACGTCGTCGAATTAACGTATAAAAATGTACAGATCCTCCATATTAGCAGCGAAGGTTGGAAGCATGCTCACATATTGAGGTTTTAGTTCATAGTTGTTCCCACGAGCTGGTGGAAGAACTATGAAAGAAGGTTGCGCGACCCGAATAGGATGGGTCCTCTCCCACAAACTCATCGGTTTATCATGTTGAGCTAAAGGGGGTGGTGCACCAAGAACTCGATCCTGACCAAATCCCTCTTCCTCCCAAGTCGGAGGTGGAGGCCTACATGATGGTGGGAGTTGACAAAGGTAATCCATGTATGGACCTTGGTCTCCCCCATCTCCACGAGACGACCCTGCATCACGCTCCAAAGGAGCTTGAGGCAGAGATGGGTGATCACCTAGACTGTCCATCTCAGAAAAATACACTTTCTCAAGTTGAGCGCTCTCACTAGAACGTGGTCAACCTCGCATAAAACGCTTGACTCGACTCTAAAACCACGCACAACAGAAGGTGTAATGAAACGAGGAGACTACTCATAGAATATAGAGGAGGAGAAGACTCAGATGAGAAGGGAAGAATCCCAAGATCTAGTGTGGGTAGTGGGAGAAGGTAGAAACCTATCTAGCAAACAAGGCTCACACAGCCTACAGTCACTATAGGTCCTCACAGCTAGATGACGCCTAACTGCAAGGTCACATGGCCTCAACATGCCTTACCACCCTACAACAAAGACCACGGAGACCAGCAAGTGAGACAAGATCCAGAGATCTCATCTCTCCTACTATCAACAAAGTGGGCGACGCCAATCAGGCCATGCGGTCGTGTCCCAATGCGTCTGAGTCCTAGTGGCCAACGTGTACTTGCTTTTAGATTTAAAACTTTTGATTAGGAGTGATCTTTGGGGCTAAAGAAATGGTGATGAAATCCCCCACCTTATCTTGTATGGGACAACCCCCCCCCCCCCCCCCCCTAGTAATGTTAGTGAACATAAGCTAGCAATCAACTCTCCAATCAATCACTCGCCTCACTCTTGTCCCGATGCACTTTACTAACTAATGCATGTTTTAACAATGCATGAATGAAAGAACGGGTGCATGTACATCACGGCAGCAATCGACAATGAGAAATTAAAGCAAAGGAAAGACAAGATGCGTGCAAGGTGTACATATGACACATGACCTAGATTTCAAATAATCTTGTCTTTTGCTTTGAGTTTTAGGGTCCAAGTTGTCTTAAAATGAGGATTGATTATTTATATAGCGGTAAACTACAAGTCACAACATGCCAAATCAAGCCCCAGACCTCTATATTGAAACAAGAAACAACCAGAAGAAAGGAGAGAGGAAGCTGACCTCACCAATTGGAAGTCCACCACCGCTGATTAGCGGTCTGTTTCTCTCTGTTTGCCTCCAAACGTCTCCTGATGCCTCCCTTGATGCTGTAAAGTCCCTGCTATTACCAAAAACTAAAGACAAAAGATTAAACCCACTCAAATCCTCCAAACCAGAATCTGGACAGAGCACCTCCTCGGCAATGGCGCCAAAAACTTGATGTATTCGTTTTAAATACCGCAAGTGCACGACGTCGGTGAAAATGTGGCAAATAGGGGTCAATCCACAGGGAGGTGTGTCGCCTCTGGTTCGTTCTAAGGCAAGTTGGAAAAGCGAGAAGCAGTTGATTACGATACACTAGACTAAACTAAACTAGTAAGCACAAACAAGGAAATGAAAGCACGCAACAATGAAACTAAACTAACTAAGACAACAAGATGGAATTCAGGAATGGAAACCCCTAAAGGGTATGTGCACATATGAAGTGAAATAAGTGATGAATAACTCATGTAAGCATGTATGTGTGTGTGTCATGTGTATGTATTCATGCATAGGAAGTGTCTACAAATGTGGCAAAACCTATCAATCCATTCACACAACGTATCGACAATTACTACTTGACTATCAAGAGAGGTGTCTAAATTTTATGGCAAGACTCATCAGAATCCTGGAACTCCTGTGAAGAACAAATCTACGCATGGGAGTGTCTAAATATTATGGCAAAACTCATCAAAACAAAGTTTTTTCAATCGATCAAGCAAGCAAACACAAATATAAACACATAACTAACATGTATCATAATCAACAGGAAATTTCAGTCAATAAACATGAGAAAACTAAGCATGGGAATTGTCTAAATCTTATGGCAAAACCCATCAAAAATCCCTCAACATGTAAATTAAAATACCCATAATGAACATACAAACATGCATGTCTACACAATCAAAAAGTTCATCAAACATCAAAACTTCACAACATATATGTATATCATCTCCACCCCCAAAGGGGGATGACACTACTCACACATTATAAAGCTAACATTCATATTAACGAAAGAAAACATGATAATTAATTTTCTGAAGATTAAAAGAAACGAATTAACTAAGCATGCAAGAACTAAAAGAAACAACAATGAACTAACAAAACATTCTTTATTGCTCACTCACTATACAAGTAGCATCTCTCCACCAGAGTTTTGCTCTAAGGCTTTACTCCTAGTAGATAGAGTGACCACCAAGAGAGGAGATTGTTACAAGGGAGAAGGAAGAGTTCTATTTGTAGTCATAGAAAAAGATAATCGGGGACGATCCCCCAATGTCGGACTAAACGCATACTATAAATGGACATAAAACAACATAATCGAACACCCGACTAAACCATGAACCATTTGGAGTCATTTGGACCGCCAATTGGCAGTCTAGATTGGTTGGATCGAGTCTGGATTTTGGTGGCTCGGTTCTTGTGGCACTATCGTCTTTGTCACATAAATGACAAACGCATCAAGAAATTGCAAGAAGCTAACCTTCTTGGTCAACTTGATTTTAAATCATTGGATACATGTGAATCTTGCCTAATGGGCAAAATGACCAAGAGGCCTTTCAACAAGAAAGGTTCGAGAGCGAATGACTTACTTGATTTGATACATTTTGATGTATGTGGTCCAATGAGTACAAGTGTAACAGACGGTTTTAGGTACTTCATTATGTTCACGAATTACTATAGTCATTATGGCTATATTTATCTAATGAGAAATAGAAGTGAATCCTACGACAAGTTCAAAGAATTCCAGAATGAAGTACAGAACCAACTAAACAAGAAAATGAAGTCTCTATGAACCGATCGTGGAGGTTAGTACTTGAGTACCGAATTTGATTCGTTCCTAAAGGAGTGTGGTATATATTGTACCACAACTCACTCCGCCTGGTATGCCACAGTGGAATTGGGCTATCCGAAAGGAGAAATTGGACATTGCTCAACATGGTTTGATCAATGAGGAGTCAAGCTGAATTGCCACTTTAATTTTGGAGATATACACTAGAAGTTGCGGCTTGCACACTAAATAATGTTCCATCCAAATCCGTAGAGAAAACTCCTTAGGAGCTATGCAGTGGTAAAACACCTAAGCTCAATTTTCTCAAAATTTGGGGTTGTGAGGCCTACGTCAAAAGATTGATGTCGACCAAACTTCTACCAAAAGTGGATAAACACTTCTTTATATGTTATCCTTGTGAGACAAAAGGATACTACTTTTGGCATAAAACCTCCAATCAAGTGATTATCGAGAGGGATGTCGTATTCTTAGAGAATGAATTTCTCGAGAGAATAAGAAGTAGCGGGAGTAGAGTTGTGCTTGACCAAACTTAAGATACTCTACAAGATCATGATGTGAATGATGACATTCGAAATCATGAAGACCCAACCGAGGTTCCTTTGGTTAGTGGGAGTATGAGAGAGCAACCCTCGTATACAATTGTGAGTGAAACTCAATCATCCTCACCTAGTGTACGTTCAAGAATTGAACATAAACCAATTCCGCAAGAAATTGTGAAAGAAGTTCAAGAGTACACCAGAAACCAATTGAACTTAGAAGGTTGATGAGAGAAAGAAAAAAGCCTAATATGTATTTAGGACTTCAAAAAATCATGGTACTCGACACCGATGATCCCTCAACCTTTCAAGAAGCAATATAAAGGAAATACTCCAAACTATGGCTTAGTTCCATGAATCCATAATACAATCCATGTATGACAATCAAGTATGGGACTTGGTTGACCTTCCTCAAGGAAAGAAAGTCATTCAAAATAAATGGGTTGTTAAGAGGAAGATGGACATGGATGGAACTTGATAACCTACAAAGCGGGGCTTGTAGCAAAACCTATCACTCAAAATCAAGGAATTGATTACGATGAAACTTTTAACTGGTTTCTATGTTCAAAGTCTATTCGGATTATGCTCTCTATTGCCTCATTTCATGATTTTGAAATATGACAAATGGATGTCAAAACAATGTTCCTTAACGGGAACATGGAGGAGGATGTGTACATGGTACAACCTCAAAGTTCCATACTTGATTGTCATACATGAATTGTATTATTTTGAAAGACATTCCTGATGTGATAAATTGACCATGAGAGTACATGAAAGACATTCCTGATGTGATAAATTGACGTGCAAGTAAACTCCACAAAATCCTACCACGTTGGTCGTATAATACGACCGACGTGGTAGGGTCTTATTGTGATGTGATAAATTGAGTTCCATACTTGAGTTCCATGAAAGACATTGGTCGAAGCACTCATTCGAAGCACCAACCCTGTAATCAATGAATACGTAGCCCAACATGAATAAAAAATGATCAAGTTATGTTCGTATTCTCATAACTTCAAAAACAACTTACTACAAGACGAAAGGTGCATCCACAAACATAGGTGAAATGTTTCCTAGGATTCCTAATAACTCCCTTCAAGTGCTCTACTATATATGCATACACGGCTAGCCCTCAAGAGTAGTTCCAAAGTTTATGTAAATCCTCCTTATAGGTACACAAGGAGGTGCTGGCAACATACAACAATGCTGGAAACCATATGGATGCAAACAAGCACAATATCAGCATTTGTACCACGACCTCAACATCATCACCTTGAAGCAAAGTGGTTAAAACTAACCAGATCTCATTCTTTTTTAAAACTTCAATAGTTTTAAAGTACTTGCAAACTAATTCACATTCTTGTTCTTATTAAAAAGTATATTGTTGACTTTGTGAGGTAATATGAGCACCACACTTAATTCAACGCTCGAGAACTCAATCACATTTTCTCCGAATTTGAAATTGTTCTTGATGTGGTCATATGTGTTGATAACATCATTGACAAAAAAAATTATCCATTGTGACCTCCGTATTAAGATGGAGGAATAGGGCAAAATGGGTGTCATCTAAAAGCTTCCAATGCTCGTTCGTCCACTTTCCTTCAATGGATTTCAATTTATTTACGAATGCGCTTCGGTAGCATGACAATTGCAACTTTAGTGTAGATGCTATGCCTTTCTTTACAACCTTTCGCCGGGTGGATCCTTTCTTTTCGTTTTTAACCTACAATATTAACATTTTGAAAATTTTAATATACATTGCACTACACTTGGGTATAATAAACCTCACATGACTAAAAAGATCTTAAACCTTGTCCAAACCGAATGGATTTCTAGGGAAATAGATTCTCGAACAACAAACGATCTCTTCTTGTTGCGGGACATCACCACAAACAATTGATCGTCAATCGATATCTCTTTGGTACTCATCTACAATTTAACAAAACATAAATTAAAGAAAACCTCCCTCCTATATTTAGTTCTAACAAATCTCCCCTTCAACAAGAACAATCACCTTCGCGAGCCACCTATTCCTTCTATATGTCATCACAATAATTACTTGTATAGATAGCCAAGTGAAAATACACAACTACACTTTTCAACGTGTAAATTAAAAACATTCAAAAGAAATTTCTTTAGATTCTTGTTAAGACAATGACATTTATAGGATTTTCTTCTCTACAATATAAGTTCTTGAAGATGGAGAGGAATTGCCCATGTTCCATCGAAACATATAGAGATTTTTCCATTCAATTTTTTGCAAAATACGTGGCAGCATGGAATCCGTCGAGAAGCCAGATTTTTGAAAATTTGGATGCACATAATTGCATATCCAAATAGGGCCGCATCAAAGCCAAGCAGATTTTGGAAGTTACTGGACTCCTAGAAAAGGACGCCTGAATCCGTATATGTTTTGATGATTTAATCAACCTAATCTTAATTGTGATCATGTAGAGTAGCACACAAGTTACATTGCATATAGATTACGTTGTGCTAACCTCTACAGGTGATCAAGACTCAAGGAAGAAAGGAAATCAAGTCAAGACATGTAATCAAGCTCATTTGAAGACATGTAATTTGTATTTCTTTGAGTCTTAGGAACTTTGTGTAATTGAGCATACTTGAGCTAAAAACTACTCAAACACACACTAGGTTCCCTATAGAAGTCACACACTAAATTTCATATAATTTGGACTTCAATAGATCACTCAAACTTAGACCGGAAAACACAAACCAAAACCTGAACAATATGCCCACATTCGGTCGACTGAGTGATCAAATATCCTATGAGTGTTTTACTGCCCAAGTTCGGTCGACCGTCCAGACCTTTTCGGTCGACCGAGTTAACATATTTTTCTGACCGTTTATTTTTCGTGTTATGCTCAACGGTCGTATTCGTATTATCTCCATATACCCCAAATACATTTAGTGTATCGGTCGTCCGAGGACCTTGTTCGGTCGACCGAACTTATGTTCCTTGACAAACCCAAAGTGCATGTCAGTTTTCAGTCGACCATATTCCTTGTTTCGGTCGACCGAATATGATCTTGTTTGTCAACCCCAAAGTGCCTGGTGTAAATCGGTCGACCAAACCTATCTCAGTGTTCGTCCGATAACTTAAGTGTACCTAGATTATAGCCTTTGGCGGTCGAACGTTCCTTTACTGGTCGACTGAACCAAGTTCTAAATTGCCAAACTGTCGACCATTCAGCCCGATCCGGTCGACCGAACTTACTCAGATTTGTGTCCTGTCAGTTTCTGTTTTTGTGTATCTTACACAATCTTTACCCAATTCATCCCCAATGGCTATAACTCTTTAGGAGCTTATAAATAGAGTTGTAAAACACATTTTAACACACCTCTCCCACTACTAGTTGTCCAATACATTAGAGAGCAAACTCCATACACTCCAAGCCTCAAACCTTCCACACTTTAGTCTTAAATCCTATTCTCACTCAAGTGTGCTCAAGATTAGAGAGTGTTGTTCCACTCATTGATTGTCAAAGAAGAAAGGGTCTTGGTGAAAGCCCAAGACTAGAGTATAGACTTCGGTGAGAGCCCGAAGTGTCCCTCTCAGATTGTGAGAGGAGGAGCCAAGATCGGTGATGGTTGTTCGCGAGCTTGAAGATTGTAAAGTCGTTCTCTCCCGGCCCAGAACGGGGAGTGGTTAGTGAAGTCGTGAGCGGAGCTCCGTGATCCGAGCGGAGCTTGCAAGAGAGGACTAGGACCCGGGTGGGGTGCCGAACCTTTATAAAAATCCCCGACTCCTTGTAGTTTACATTTGTCTTTCCATTACTTGCTTGTTTAGTTTTAAATTCCACTGCATATCTTTGATCGTTAAACAAGTAGGTAATTGGGGATAAAAGTGATTCGAATAACAGACCCTCACGATCCCACACCCAATAGGGTCGAGTCAGCCCCGCTCGGGACAAAAGTGTGGCCATCTCGGGATGCAAGTGTGGCAATCTCGAGAGGTAATTGTGGCATGCTCGGTACGCACATGTGCCTTAGAATCATTGTCCATGCTGGACTGGTGTGTCCCAGTGCTTGATTGGTGTGTCCCTCATGGGACAAAATGAGCCAACTTGTTTGGAACAACGAGCCAACGTTGGAATGCACCAGTCATGCGCGGGATGCACCAGAACCGTGCTCAGCTAGGTCATTTGAACAAACGAGTTGGGTCGTTTTCAGCAAACAAGTTGTAAAAAACATGGTTTGTTTCACCAAATGAGTTGGGTCGTTCGGTCCAAATGAGTTGGGTCATTCAGGCAATACGAGCTGGGTCATTGCAACTTAATAAACAACTTGGCTCGTTTAAAAAAAATGTTTCTCTTTAAGACATGAAATGACTTGTCCAAGATGAGACAACTTATTTAACAGGATATCCAATCAAATGATTGGTACTTCCGTAGGAATGAGTCTATCCTGCTCGGGACACAAGTGTGCCATTAAGGACAACTCTGTCCCCCATAGTGTCAAGTTGGTTGCACTCGGGATGTAAGTGTCCCGATCAGGATGCAAATGTGGCCTGCTCTAGACGCAACTGCATCCCTCGGTCGACTAGTGCATCCCAACGCTGGATTGGTTCATCCTACGTGGAACAAAATGAGCCAACTTGTTTAGAACAACAAGCAACATTAGGATGGACCAGTCCCGCACTAGTCTAGGTTGTTAGACCACATGAGCTGCGTCATTTTAACCAAACAAGTTGTGTCATTCTACAAAATGAGTTTTCAATAATGAGTCGTGTTGTCCTAAAAAACGAGCTGACTTGTTTCCACCAAACGAGGAGGGTCGTTTTCACCAAACGAGCTGCAACCTATTTAACAACCTTGCTGGTTTCTAAAAATATAGATACTTCTTTCTAAGACATGAAACAACTTGTCCAACATGAGACAACTTAATTAACAACATATACAACTGCGGATGATTGTTTTTGAGTGTTAGAACATTAATATGCGTACAATTTTATGGCACCATTGTTATATTCAAATTCAATCAAGACCAACGATGTGAAAACATCACAAACCAACTGGTTACAAGTTAACTTGTATGCACAGGAACATTGAAATGGGAAATTTTCTAGAACAAAATAAGCCAGGTCATTTTCTTCAGCTAAATAAGTGGGGTTGTTTTTGGGTCATTTTTTCATACTAAATAACCTCGGTTGTTTTGTTGAGCTAAATAAGGTGGGTCATTTCTTGAGCTGAATAAGTTGGTTCATTTTCTAGAATTAAATAAGTTGCGTCTTTTTCTTCAGCTAAATAAGTTGGGTCGTTTTTTAATACTTAATAACTTGGGTCGTTTTCCTGAGCTAAATAAGTTGGGTCATTTTCTTGTGGTAAATAAGCTGGGTCGTTTTTAATACTAAATAAGTTGGGTCATTTCTTGAGACCGTGCCTAGCAGAGAGCTTCTCTTGGGGAGTAGGTACGGTCATGGCAGGGTTGCGAGCGTCCCGGCCAGGGATGGAAAATCTAGATTCGCAACGACATGCTACTTCTTTTATTCATAAAATCCATATCCATTTACATAACTTGATGATTCCAGATCAGTTGAAAAGACAATTCAAAAGATCACATATTTGTTTCTTAGAACTTGAAAACTTCTGATGATACATGGGTGAAAAATGTGTACTAAGACAAACCATATTTGGAAGCTGGACAATCGACAGATCATCAATAATTTGTGCATAACTTTCTCTTCCGAAATCCAAATAAGTGGAATCAAGACCCGATACAAAGGAGATTTCCAGAAGTAAAGCTTTATTATTTTATATATTTCCAAATAAGGAACCTAATGGGGCTCACAAAGGGTGTCGAAGACTACTAATTTGAGACAACAGAGAATAGAAAATGAGTTGGGTTGTTTTTTCCACTAAACGAGCATCGTCCTTTTTTGCACCAAACAAGTTGGGATTCAATAGTCTTGTTCTAGAATGGACTAATACCGTGTTGGGAGGCACCAATGAGTCAGGTTGTTTTAACCAAGCGAGCTGCCATGTTTTCACCAAACGAGTTGGGTCATTCGTTCAAAATGCGTGGGAACGTGCTTAGAGGATAAGGGGTAGGGACATGGACAGGTTGGAATATTTGGGATTTGGTGTGGGAAAGGGGAAGATTTGGTGGTTTTGTTTGGGATGTGGGATTATGGGGGTGGGGGTATTTCAAGGATAAAAGTTGAAATAAATTTAAAAATATTAAATTTTTGCTCTTCAAAAGAACTTGTACATTGATTGGACCTATATAATATTTGACTTCCTTACTTTGGCCCTTTAATTTATTACAATATACAATAAGGACAAGGAATAAGGGGCTATTTATTTGAGGATCAATAACTTTTCATGGCCATAAAAAGAATACCAAATGTCAAAATTTACCCTTGTTACTTTTGTCATAATTAAAAATCATACCCTTATAGGTCTCAACATTCTTGTTTCTCTTATCTTTCTCTCCCAACATCCTTGTTTCTCTCATCTCTCCCTCCCAACATCTCTGCTTCTCCAACCTCTCTCCCCCAATTTTCTGCTATGTCCATTGAAGGCTCTTGAGCACCCACCGAAGAATTAAGACCACCATTAACAGCACCCGGGCAATTCCCGGGTGCCTAGTTTTCTCTCTCAGTCACGTCAGCTTCTCTATCCGGCACATTAGCTCAAACAACCCCCTGAATTTTTCTTAACCACACCCAGAAACAACTCAAGCGCCCTACATTCTCTCCCCTCCACGTCATTTGGGTATCAATTCTAGGTAAAACACAAAAAACATATTTTCATAAAAAAACATTTCAAAAAATGATTTTAAATCATTTAAAAAAAATTGGAAACAAAACAAAAAAATCATCCAATCCAGGAGGGCCACATGGCCCTCCGGATTGGGCACCCGGGCGGATCACCCGGGAATCCCCCCTCCCAAAAAGGGTGGGCAAATCGGGCGCCCGATTCAGAGCACCCGTTAAGGGTGCTCTAAGATTCATTTCCATAGGGTTATCTTGTGTTATCTTCTATTGGGTTTGGATCATCACCGACTTGGTCTTTGTTTAACTATTTATGGTTGTCACCTCAAGGCTCAACTAGTTGGTGGTGTGGTTTACATTTTATTTTCTAAATAAACACCAAATTGATTGATGGCCTTTACTTGATTTAGATGATTTGGCACGTTCTAACCAAGTTAAATCAGTTTTCTCACACTGCTGGAAAAAGGGGTTTTCACGTTGGTTTTTTTGTGTTATCTTCTATTGGGTTTGGATCATCAAGGACTTGGTCTTGGTTTAACTGTTTATGGTATTCACCTCACGGCTCAACTAGTTGGTGGTGTGGTTTAGTTTTCTTTTCTTAAATATCCACCAAATTGATTGATGGCCTTTACATGATTTAGATGATTTGGCAACTTCTAACCAAGTTAAATTAGTTTTCTCACACTGCTGGAAAAAAGGGTTTTCACGTTCGGTTTTTTGGCCATATCACGCTGAGTTTTTGTTCCAATATACAAACGTCATATTTGGGAGACGTAATATGGAGGAAGATACAATGTCGGTTCAAAAAATGATGTGATATGGGGGTAAATCACGTCGGTTATGCAAAAACCGATGTTATCTATCCCATATAATACGTCAGTTATTCAAAAACTGACGTAATATGCAGGGTATATCACATCGATTTTCAGTAAACCACATCGATTTACTGAAAGCCGACGTAGTATACCCCGTATACCACATCGGTTTTTGGACAACCGACGTAGAAAGTCTTGCTAGAACAAAATAGTAATAATAATTTATATATATATATATATATATATATCTTATATCATTGTTCCATTTGAACCGGATATAGGATCTAGATTTCACGTTGGTTATCTTATATCAATGTTGCCTGTAATGTAAGTAACAACTTGAGATAATTAAGGATGTTAACAAAATGAAATTCTAAGACTCACCTATTAACAAATAAGGATTTGTTATTTTGCAACTCAAATAAGGACAACAAGCCAGTATTTAGATGGACGACTAAAGAGGGACAAAGAAGAACAAAAGGCTAGATGATTCATGAACAATCACTAACAGATGCACAACAATGTGCAACAGGAACATTAAAGCAAACAACACATATATATATAGATGGCAACATTAAAAAAAGAATACTAAAAAAGAGTCCAAAAATTTGATCAGAAAAACTTATCATGAGATGGGTTTTGCATAAAAATCAAGTAAGAATCCACAACTAACCTGTAGTGTGCAGATCAAAGCAAATGCGATAATCATAGCAAAATATTCTTAATTGAGATGGAAAAACAGAAGGTACCAGTACAAGGGACAGACCCAAACATTTAGTGCCTCTTCACTGATAAAAAGTCCAAATCCAGCAGCCATGAGCAACCAAAAATAAACCCATCTTTAAAACATTTCTGTGAGTTGTCCAAGTTAAATTTTTTAAGAAACAAAACTTACATGTCAGACATCAAACAAACATAACAAAAGTAAAATATGAAAATCATGCTAGAGATGTGATAAAAGATCTACCACACTATAAATACAGAAGAGGTTAGAAACAAAAAGGCTAGTATATCCACAGGAGGAAATGATATACGTGTTTAAGTTGAAACAAGAAGCTTACTACCCTGGTGTATATTCTTGAAGAATAATGTTGCGATCTGTAGTCTTGTGAATTTTGGGGCGAGTGACAGGACAAGATCGTTCATGTGGTCTTTGCACCTGAAAATGGATAACGTAGAAGTCAAGATTTATTCTGGAAAGAAGACATAAAAAATAGAAGTTTATTTGGCTATTGAATAAGGTTGCTCTTGGAAGTTGTAATTTCAAGTTCTCAAAATAGAAATACGCTGCTGAATAAAATTCTGATACATAAATAACTATTCCATAGGGGGGAAATATTATTGAGAATTGAACTTAATCCTAGGTGACATCCTAGTCGCTAGCCACATCACCTATGCAGGGTGAGTCATCTAGGAGTTGATGACTCAACAAGAAGGAAGACAAAAGGTTGTAGCAAGGGAAGAGACAAAGAGACTCTTCATTTTTTCTATGATTTTCGCCTTATTTTATGATGCAATTTAAGTAGAGGTTGTAATGATCTTGAATGATCATCTTTATGTAGTTTATGTTATGTTTGTGTTTTAGGTTAAGTTGAAGAGTCTTTGTAAGTGCCTATATAAGCACAAGAGTTCTCCATTTGTAAAACAAGCCAAAACAAGTCAAGTCAAGTGAGAAAGAAAAAAGAAAAAATGAGTTTGGTGCAAATCTCGTTTTTGTTTATGAGTGTTAAGTAGTGAGTTTTCTTCTTTCATTCGTGTCCACCAATTGAGTAGATCAAAGTATGGATCTAGTGATGGAAATAGAAGACCCTCAGCATGGAGGACAAGGCGAGCCAAAGCCGCGCACCAGGCGCAACTTCTGAACCGCCAATTGGCGGTTTGGGACCGCTGGTTGGCGGTCCATGTGCGTCTGGTGGAGTGTGGCTTTCTGGGGTGCCTCGGTCTGGTGCTCCCCATCTTTGTCACGCATCTAACAAATATAGAATAACCAATTGCAGAGTAAAGTAGTAATGTAGTCTCAAAATCCAAATAAGAAAGAAAAAAACCTAACCAAAAACACAACAAAACCCTCAAAGTTTGAATCTTTTCGTAAAACCGAAAATCAAACAAAAATACTAACTGAAACCTAAAGAAAAAAACCAACTCAAAAATAAACACAAACCCCAACGAGGGGTTGAGACCGCGAGGAGGGAGGGGGTCCGAACGGGGAGGAGGGGGAGTGATGGAGAGGAGGGAGGAGAGGAAATACCTGCGCACGGTGGTGGTGTAGAGGCGCTTGTTGACACTCCCCACACGTGGCTATACTAATCATGGGGTTCGGCAAGGAGCGTCTGCCAAGTCCATACCATAAGAAATAGATATGTAACTTCGTAGTCGAAACCACACCAACGGAGCCGTCGCTCGGTCGGTTTATCAATCATCATCTCAGTAGGTGCCCAGCTGAGGAAAACATAGTCGGAACAGCATCGGCCCATCACTCATCATCGCCGAAACAGCATCGGCGGCATCACCGGCACAGCATCAGTGGTCCAATCAATACGTCCGGCATAGCATCGGACAGGTCCAGACCAAAGTCTGTCAGGTCATCAGGCTCCACGAGCCGCAAACACCAACCGCGCCACTATAAAAGCAGGGCAGCATCATCCGTAGCCATCCAGGCCGGTAGTCATCTCACTGAACGAGAGTTGCGTGCTCGCACAACATCATACATTGGGATCCATGATCCCTCAGGCTTGCTACCCTACAATGAGTCCAATCAATCCATCACATCAAGTCACGATCCATACACGGAGGTGACACGTCCCGAACACCAACACTCTTCCACACGGCGGTCCCTGTGCAGGCACGCGTACGCGCCCACCATCACCTCTCGGCTTACACACAAGGCGAGGACACGGGTTTCCGTGGACAGAGTTGACATCCTAAAAAGAATCGGGAATTCAGTTTTGTGCACAAACGGTCGACCGAAAGAGGCAACCCGGTCGACCGTTCCCATGAAAGGTTTGATTGACCGAAAGTCTGTAACGGTCGAACTCTCTGCGCAAAACCTAAGTCCCAACGGTCGAATAAAGATCAAAAACCGGTCGACCGATTCGAGGTCACAATCCGGAGTCTAATCAACATCAATCAATACTACCGGTCGACCGACTCAGGGGTCTCGGTCGACCGAAAACTACCAGGGCATCCTAGCAGTTCTAAGTCATAAACGGTCGAACGCATATAAACAATCGGTCGAACTATCACGCATCAAATCCAGTACACTTAAGTTCTGGTCGAACGAACACAAGGAACCGGTCGACCGAAACACAACGCGCAATCCCGACCCACAAGCACAATGCATTACCGGTCAACCGTCACAAGGCATCGTTCGACTGGTGAAGGTTAAAGTCGGGCAAAATACACTACAACGGTCGACCGCCTGAAGGAACTCGGTCGACCGTTGGTCGTCTGCAACCTTGCGCCAGCCAAGGATTTACGCCAAAACTCTTCGCCGGAGAGGTCTCCAACCTCCCCCGATCGACCAACACATCCCTCACACAAGGGTAAACAACCAAACCACACTAAGAAGCCAGCATACCTCAAAGGAAGACGGAGCACGCTGGAGATTCGCTCGACGTCGATCCGTCACCACAACCTCCGCTCCAACGCACCTCACGACCGTGCCTTCGCGACACCGAGCTCACCCACCTTCGCCGGAGCTTCCTCCTCCTCTGCTAGCCACCAGAAAGAGAAGAGAATGAGGGTGAGAGAGAGCAAGTCAGAGAGAGGGAGAGATTTGAGCTTTTTATTCCAACACAAAACCCAACACTACATCACCTCACCACACCCCTACCTACTGTTCACGCCCCTCCTCTTCCCTAAGCAAATCACCGCACAACTCCTCTTCCCCATGTTAACCTCCTCCTAATCATGGGATTAACCCTAAGTAAGGGTTAGGGACATAACAAATGCTACCTTCAATGTGAGTCATCTAATAAAATATTTTTCCATTGTTTTGTTCTTATGTTGTTTCTTAATGCATGCTTAGCTTAGTTTTATTTCTTTGATTGTAGGCTAAAGTAGTTAGAATGTTTTCTTTCTTCTTTATTTTAATTGTTAGAATAATGTGTAGTGAGTAGACTCATCCCCTTTGGGGGTGGAGATGATGTTCATACATGCATTAAAGAATGGATATGAATGCTTTATTTTGAATTGTGTTGATGAATATGAATGTTTGTTAGAGTAGAATACTACACTTGATGGGTTTTTCCACACATCTTAGACACCTCCGATGCTTGTTTAGGTTCTGAAATAACCAGCTTATGTATATGATTGTTAATCAACTAGGTTAGTGAATGGACTTACAGGTTTTGTCATAACCTTTAGACACTTCCTATACATGAAAACACTACCTACATTTGTGCCAATAGGATGCATTATTCACCATCTTTTTACATGTGTGTACACACCACCCCTTATGGGTTTTCCATTTCTGATTTCCAGATTTCAATTTCCCCCGCTTTTGTTTTCCTTGTTTGATGCTTACTCGTTTAGGGTAGTTAGCCTAGCTTAATGTAATCACAACTTCTTCCCCTCTTTTCCCACTTGACTTCGAACAAACCAGAGTCGACACACCTCCCTGTGGATCGACCCGTATTTTCCACCGGTTCAACGCGGTCGTGCACTTGCGGTTATTTTAAAATGTTTAAACAAAACACGACTCATGGTAGGTGGATATGTGACCATCTAGGGATGGCAAGGGTGGATTTTCTGGTGACATACCTTGGGCTCATGTTGTTTACCTCTCACCTTGGGAAGAACCATTGTGCAGGGTAGGTGGCAAAACTCTTGGAAGCGGAACTTTTTTGTCTATGGCTAGAAGGGTGGAGCTGATCCAAAGCATATTGGTGTCTTATAGTATTTAGTTGACACTCGCTTTCCTCATACCAAGAGCAGTGTTGAAGGAGATGGAGAGTATTATGGTTTAGCTCACATGGGGAGAGCCTAAGAAATGGGTGGTTGTCTCATAGAAGGATATTTGCATGCCCAAGAGTGAGGGGGATTGAGATTGAGTTGGCTACAAGACTGGAAGGACGCTAGCTTGTTGTGGTTGTTATGGTTGATTGTGTCAGATAATGAGTCCCTCTGGGTCAGATGCATGCACTGAAAGTACATCAGCAACCACACAATTAGGCTAGCACACCCTACAACACTGTGCTCGTGGGCGTGGAGGGGCATACTGAGTGTGAGGGACATTTCTTGTGAACATATCCAGTTCCAAGTGGGAGACGGCAACAACATACTTTTCTTTCTTGACCCATGGTGTGGCCAACCATTTTTCGTGTGAGGAATTGGGTGCACGATTGCACTATCATGTTGGCATGCCAAAGGACACGATTGTGTCACACTTCATTTTAATTGACGAATTTAATTGAGGCTTAGCCAATCTCTTGCATCAACATGACTTACAAGATTCTGCCAAAGATCCTCGAACCAGACAACATTCATCAATGGTTGCTACATGGGGACAATTTTTCATTAACGATTGGGCTAGTGGTTGGTTTTAACAAAGATATTTGTGCCCCACGAGCATGCATAAAAGTTGATATTTCCAAGGCATATGATTTGGTGGATTGGGGAGCTTGTAGGGGGACTTTTGAGGGTTTTCAGTTGGACAAGAGAGTTGTGACACTGAAGATGGAATGTGTGACCGGCCAGTACTTCATTTTTGGTGCTAGTGAATGTGTTAGGACCTGATCCTAATTAGTGTGGACTAATTTGGTCAAAGGTTGCTAACCCTTATGTTGGATATTTGTTAGGTTGAAGGCTTCTGATTGGGTAGAGGAGAAGTGAAGTGGCAGTTGGGTGGTGAGTTGGAGTGTTGTGGTTGGTTGGATGAGAGGTTTAAAAGGGCAAAACCCATATTTTCTCCTTTTCTCATCTCATTTCAATTTCATTCCTTTCTCTCTCTCAAATATGTCCCTCCCTCTCAGCTCTCTGATCTCCAGCGTGGGGTGTTAATGAAGGTGAAAAAGAGCAAGGCAAGTTTAGCAAAAGGGACGGTGAAGTTGAGTGTTGGTGCTTGGGAAGAAGTTCACCGGAGAAAAGCTCGTTGGCATGGAAGTGATCGCCATTGATGTTCAGATGTTTCTTCAAACCTTATAGGTATGTCAAACTTCTCTTTAATATGCACCCGAGGTGTGTGAGTGGTTGGTATAGTTGATGATAGCCGTTATGCTCGTCGAAGGTTGTGGTGTAGCAGGATGTTGCTGAATAACAGTGGTCTTGGTTGACCGATGCTAGTGTAAATGCGGGTTTCTGCCTTGCACCGGTTGAACGATGCCTTTAGGCACTCTATCGGTTAAGCATTTCAGGTGGACTCTGATATTTTTGGTTGGGGGTCCCCCCTTGTCATTCGGCCGAGGGCACTGTTGGTGAGTCGGTTGGGGGCATAGACCATCCAAAATGGTCAACCATCTTGATGACCAGTTTGACCGATTGCACCTATAACAAGTCAGTTCAAGCCTAGACCTCTAAATGGTCGACCGCTAAAATGATATGTTCGACTGATCACTTAAGTTGACTTAAAATCTGTTCGACCGGTTCTTATTGTTGTTCAATCGGTTGTGGATTTTGAGAAAACGTTGGAAATCTCTATTTTTGGTCGACCAGGTCCCCTTTTGCCATTCGACCATTGGGATGATTACTTTAATGTAAATTTTGACATGGACCTTCCAAATGGTCAACCGTCTGTGGTCATTTGTTCGACCGATTGGTCATTTTTATTAGTTGAACCAAGGCGTTGACCATTTAAACAGTCGACCGCCCCTGACTTTTGGTTCAACCAATTGTATGTTGGTTTCATTTGACAGGCTAGGTGATGGTTGAACCATGCATGTTTTTGAAGTGAGCCAGTGGACTTGTGTGCCTTGTTCAGTTGACCGTTGTTGCCCCATTTTGTACTACGGTGATTGGGTGAAAGAGCATTGGAGTTTCGAAGTTGTTTGTGTGTTATTGTTGTTGGGCGAAAGAGCCTTGAAGCCCCGTTGTGGACTATGTGATACAGTGGTTGGGTGAAAGAGCCCTGGAGCCCCGTAGTTGATCGTGTTGCTGTGGTTGGGTGAAAGAGCATTGGAGCCCAGGTTGGTGACGATGTTTAATTATAGTAGTTTTGTATACCTTTGTGATACTTATCTGTTTTCTTGTTCATGCATGTTTAGGGAGTTGGCATACGGGGTTTCCTTATGGAAACTCAGGTATAGTTGTATGTTTACTTTTCAGGTCGTGAGCAACAATAGAGGGTGGTGACTGCGAAGGAGCAGACTAGGGACCGGATCATGCCTGACCATCATTTCGGAGGTTGTAGTGATTACTTGTACTTATTTATAGCTTTTGATGAAATCACTTTTTTGACAAACTCATACATATGTGATATATCTTAGTGCACCTTGTGTTTGATTTCAGTAATATCCTCTATTTAAGGAATCCTTTAGGAGTTTACCACAAGCTTAGGGATCTTGCTAAACCAGGAAAAGAGTAAGATTTTGTTCTCATAGGGTAGTAGGAATAAAAAGGAACTTGCACACGAGATTGAGTTTGGAGTGGACATACGAGTTTCCAAACTGGTTCCTGGGTCTGACGATTGCACAAAAAACCTCACCATTCGTGATTGCGAATGCCTACTGATGGCGAGATGGAAGGCCAAGACGCAATCATATGCTGGTAGGGTCTAACTCATCAACTAGGGTATGATAGGGAACTTCATGTTTTGGAGTTCCTCGTGCCGCTTGCCTGAAAGGGTGATTGTGTGCATAAGAAGCAACGTATATAACTTCATATGGGATGGAAAACAAGATGTGTCTTGGTCTAAGATGACTCTGCCTAAACAGTCTGATGGACTTGGCCTCCGGAGGTCCATCGATACGGCTCAGGCAACTATCATCAAATGTACGTGGCGAGTTTGGCATGACACATACCCATCTGGTGCAGATGGATGAGAGTCAGACACGAACTCTAGTTGGTGAGCATGGAATACAATCAGAAGGAGAAATCTAAAGATCCTATGGCTGCTGGGATTGGGGCTCCGTAGGTGAGCAAGCACTCATTCACCCTCTGGAGAGCACGATGGGAGCGGATTGCCTCTCAAGTTGCTATGTCCTAGCATGAGAGAATCAACTTAGATATAAACACAACCTTCCACCTTTACTTGGCCTATAATGAGAGCTTGGGTCACCTATTCTTCGGCTGTGATTACTCGAAGGACATCAGTTGGGCCTCCAGCGGCAAACTAACGACATGGTTGAAGCCCAAACCACAAAATGACAAGACTTTTGATACGGGTGAACGAACTATCGCCTGGCTCCCCATGTTGAGGGCTGATGTGGTCAATTATTGTTGCTTCCGTTTGGCGTATCTAGGAATAACTAAACAAGAGAAAACATGAAGCTAGATCGTTGGTGAGCCCGGAACTCCTGAGAAGGGTCCTATATGCATTATGGCTTATTATCATAAGAATAATTTTAAGAGACGAGGAACTCAACTTGAGCGGAATGTATTAACCAAGTGGGATAAGGGAATCCCCAATATGAATTCCCCATCTAGCATATAGTAGGTTTGGTTGGGTATTTGGATACCCATAATAGATCATGTAAGTAGAGTGGACGCAGCTTCTGTAGCAGTTTGCACGAATTGGTGGTGGCCAGGTTGCTAGTTTCCGCTAGTTTTTTTTCCATTTTTTAATACATTTTGTCATAATGCTTTCAAAAAAAAGAAGTCATAGTTGCATTTGGCCATCAACTAGAAGTTGGGTGGAAATGTCACTATTAGCCGCCAACCACTTAAAAACTTCTGTACCAAAAAATCGTCCTATTCTTTTCACACCAAACAAGTACCATAAGTGGACACAATCTACATGAAACACCTTCATCTCTTCTTCTTTACCAACTAGGATTCCTCAGCTGGGTAATTTCCCTCTCTATTTCGGTTTTCAGAAGAAACGAAAAAGGTTAGAAAGATGTCACTTTTAGATTTGGCATTATGTATAAAACCCCGATGATTAATACATTTTGTGTTTCGGACGTTAAAGAAGTTTAATTGAGTTATCTACGGAAGGGTAGAGCAGAGCTAGAAGATTGACTGAAGGCTAGGAAATGTCACTTTTCTTTTTGAAAGCGTTAAAAAATTATTTATTAATGGCAAATGTTAAGACATGAGCCAAAGTTACAATTAAATGAGATTTTTTGTCAAGAGTCCTAATACAAGGTCTATTCAAAAGTACATCGATAATCTTGAGTCAACAGAACAGAGTTCCGGCGTCAATGGCTACTTGGATATTGGCCTACACATAAATACCATCGGTCCAAGTGGGAGACGGCAACAACATACTTTTCTTTCTTGACCCATGGTGTGGCCAACCATTTTTCGTGTGAGGAATTGGGTGCACGATTGCACTATCATGTTGGCATGCCAAAGGACACGATTGTGTCACACTTCATTTTAATTGACGAATTTAATTGAGGCTTAGCCAATCTCTTGCATCAACATGACTTACAAGATTCTGCCAAAGATCCTCGAACCAGACAACATTCATCAATGGTTGCTACATGGGGACAATTTTTCATTAACGATTGGGCTAGTGGTTGGTTTTAACAAAGATATTTGTGCCCCACGAGCATGCATAAAAGTTGATATTTCCAAGGCATATGATTTGGTGGATTGGGGAGCTTGTAGGGGGACTTTTGAGGGTTTTCAGTTGGACAAGAGAGTTGTGACACTGAAGATGGAATGTGTGACCGGCCAGTACTTCATTTTTGGTGCTAGTGAATGTGCTAGGACCTGATCCTAATTAGTGTGGACTAATTTGGTCAAAGGTTGCTAACCCTTATGTTGGATATTTGTTAGGTTGAAGGCTTCTGATTGGGTAGAGGAGAAGTGAGGTGGCAGTTGGGTGGTGAGTTGGAGTGTTGTGGTTGGTTGGATGAGAGGTTTAAAAGGACAAAACCCATATTTTCTCCTTTTCTCATCTCATTTCAATTTCATTCCTTTCTCTCTCTCAAATATGTCCCTCCCTCTCAGCTCTCTGATCTCCAGCGTGGGGTGTTAATGAAGGTGAAAAAGAGCAAGGCAAGTTTAGCAAAAGGGACGGTGAAGTTGAGTGTTGGTGCTTGGGAAGAAGTTCACCGGAGAAAAGCTCGTTGGCATGGAAGTGATCGCCATTGATGTTCAGATGTTTCTTCAAACCTTATAGGTATGTCAAACTTCTCTTTAATATGCACCCGAGGTGTGTGAGTGGTTGGTATAGTTGATGATAGCCGTTATGCTCGTCGAAGGTTGTGGTGTAGCAGGATGTTGCTGAATAACAGTGGTCTTGGTCGACCGATGCTAGTGTAAATGCGGGTTTCTGCCTTGCACCGGTTGAACGATGCCTTTAGGCACTCTATCGGTTAAGCATTTCAGGTGGACTCTGATATTTTTGGTTGGGGGTCCCCCCTTGTCATTCGGCCGAGGGCACTGTTGGTGAGTCGGTTGGGGGCATAGACCATCCAAAATGGTCAACCATCTTGATGACCAGTTTGACCGATTGCACCTATAACAAGTCAGTTCAAGCCTAGACCTCTAAATGGTCGACCGCTAAAATGATTTGTTCGACTGATCACTTAAGTTGACTTAAAATCTGTTCGACCGGTTCTTATTGTTGTTCAATCGGTTGTGGATTTTGAGAAAACGTTGGAAATCTCTATTTTTGGTCGACCAGGTCCCCTTTTGCCATTCGACCATTGGGATGATTACTTTAATGTAAATTTTGACATGGACCTTCCAAATGGTCAACCGTCTGTGGTCATTTGTTCGACCGATTGGTCATTTTTATTAGTTGAACCAAGGCGTTGACCATTTAAACAGTCGACCGCCCCTGACTTTTGGTTCAACCAATTGTATGTTGGTTTCATTTGACAGGCTAGGTGATGGTTGAACCATGCATGTTTTTGAAGTGAGCCAGTGGACTTGTGTGCCTTGTTCAGTTGACCGTTGTTGCCCCATTTTGTACTACGGTGATTGGGTGAAAGAGCATTGGAGTTTCGAAGTTGTTTGTGTGTTATTGTTGTTGGGCGAAAGAGCCTTGAAGCCCCGTTGTGGACTATGTGATACAGTGGTTGGGTGAAAGAGCCCTGGAGCCCCGTAGTTGATCGTGTTGCTGTGGTTGGGTGAAAGAGCATTGGAGCCCAGGTTGGTGACGATGTTTAATTATAGTAGTTTTGTATACCTTTGTGATACTTATCTGTTTTCTTGTTCATGCATGTTTAGGGAGTTGGCATACGGGGTTTCCTTATGGAAACTCAGGTATAGTTGTATGTTTACTTTTCAGGTCGTGAGCAACAATAGAGGGTGGTGACTGCGAAGGAGCAGACTAGGGACCGGATCATGCCTGACCATCATTTCGGAGGTTGTAGTGATTACTTGTACTTATTTATAGCTTTTGATGAAATCACTTTTTTGACAAACTCATACATATGTGATATATCTTAGTGCACCTTGTGTTTGATTTCAGTAATATCCTCTATTTAAGGAATCCTTTAGGAGTTTACCACAAGCTTAGGGATCTTGCTAAACCAGGAAAAGAGTAAGATTTTGTTCTCATAGGGTAGTAGGAATAAAAAGGAACTTGCACACGAGATTGAGTTTGGAGTGGACATACGAGTTTCCAAACTGGTTCCTGGGTCTGACGATTGCACAAAAAACCTCACCATTCGTGATTGCGAATGCCTACTGATGGCGAGATGGAAGGCCAAGACGCAATCATATGCTGGTAGGGTCTAACTCATCAACTAGGGTATGATAGGGAACTTCATGTTTTGGAATTCCTCGTGCCGCTTGCCTGAAAGGGTGATTGTGTGCATAAGAAGCAACGTATATAACTTCATATGGGATGGCAAACAAGATGTGTCTTGGTCTAAGATGACTCTGCCTAAACAGTCTGATGGACTTGGCCTCCGGAGGTCCATCGATACGGCTCAGGCAACTATCATCAAATGTACGTGGCGAGTTTGGCATGACACATACCCATCTGGTGCAGATGGATGAGAGTCAGACACGAACTCTAGTTGGTGAGCATGGAATACAATCAGAAGGAGAAATCTAAAGATCCTATGGCTGCTGGGATTGGGGCTCCGTAGGTGAGCAAGCACTCATTCACCCTCTGGAGAGCACGATGGGAGCGGATTGCCTCTCAAGTTGCTATGTCCTAGCATGAGAGAATCAACTTAGATATAAACACAACCTTCCACCTTTACTTGGCCTATAATGAGAGCTTGGGTCACCTATTCTTCGGCTGTGATTACTCGAAGGACATCAGTTGGGCCTCCAGCGGCAAACTAACGACATGGTTGAAGCCCAAACCACAAAATGACAAGACTTTTGATACGGGTGAACGAACTATCGCCTGGCTCCCCATGTTGAGGGCTGATGTGGTCAATTATTGTTGCTTCCGTTTGGCGTATCTAGGAATAACTAAACAAGAGAAAACATGAAGCTAGATCGTTGGTGAGCCCGGAACTCCTGAGAAGGGTCCTATATGCATTATGGCTTATTATCATAAGAATAATTTTAAGAGACGAGGAACTCAACTTGAGCGGAATGTATTAACCAAGTGGGATAAGGGAATCCCCAATATGAATTCCCCATCTAGCATATAGTAGGTTTGGTTGGGTATTTGGATACCCATAATAGATCATGTAAGTAGAGTGGACGCAGCTTCTGTAGCAGTTTGCACGAATTGGTGGTGGCCAGGTTGCTAGTTTCCGCTAGTTTTTTTTCCATTTTTTAATACATTTTGTCATAATGCTTTCAAAAAAAAGAAGTCATAGTTGCATTTGGCCATCAACTAGAAGTTGGGTGGAAATGTCACTATTAGCCGCCAACCACTTAAAAACTTCTGTACCAAAAAATCGTCCTATTCTTTTCACACCAAACAAGTACCATAAGTGGACACAATCTACATGAAACACCTTCATCTCTTCTTCTTTACCAACTAGGATTCCTCAGCTGGGTAATTTCCCTCTCTATTTCGGTTTTCAGAAGAAACGAAAAAGGTTAGAAAGATGTCACTTTTAGATTTGGCATTATGTATAAAACCCCGATGATTAATACATTTTGTGTTTCGGACGTTAAAGAAGTTTAATTGAGTTATCTACGGAAGGGTAGAGCAGAGCTAGAAGATTGACTGAAGGCTAGGAAATGTCACTTTTCTTTTTGAAAGCGTTAAAAAATTATTTATTAATGGCAAATGTTAAGACATGAGCCAAAGTTACAATTAAATGAGATTTTTTGTCAAGAGTCCTAATACAAGGTCTATTCAAAAGTACATCGATAATCTTGAGTCAACAGAACAGAGTTCCGGCGTCAATGGCTACTTGGATATTGGCCTACACATAAATACCATCGGTCTATAACTACTACTGTAAGTTGTCTCGGGCGACTCATCGTACGAGCCCGGCAATGCTACAACCATCAATGTTTAGAGGCTAGAGGTGTGGTAATCGCACCAAAATTAGGACACAGGCCCAATCGGTAGTTTTGATTGTGGAGTGGCCTAACATTGTCGACGTTTCTAGTGCCGATAGGACTTTGAAGATGGCTGCATTGACCGATTTTGTCGAAAGTCAACCAAGCGTGTGAGCAATTTTTTTCCTTCTTGTGTAGGTTAATTCAATTTTTTCCTAAGAAAACGAAACGAACAACCGAGAGTAAAATCAAACTTATTCTCTCCTTCTAAATGTACATAAATGAACAAATAAAAGTGAATAAGCAAATTATTATCACTGACACTATTCTTAATTATACAATTTGCCCACAAAAAGGTTGAGAATCAATAACCAAAAATGAATAGTTGTTATACATGCTAATTCCTTTGATTTAATTTATATTCCCAACGAACTCCGAGTTCATAGTGACTCCGCTCTCATTAGCCACCTTGTGCAACATCAATCATGTCTAACTAAATTTTCGAAAATTTAGAGCACAAAGGGAATGAATCCAATCAGAAAGTCACGACCTGTACAAGAACCCGACCACCAAATTAACCTCGTCGTAGATCCTCAAGGACAACGTCCAATACCATTGCTCGAGCCTTCTCCACGGGCTAGCTCCAAATCCACAACTGGAGCCCGACAAAGCGGGCAATTCGATTGCGAAAGGAACCACAAATCGACGCAATGCGTGTGGAAAATGTGCCCACAATTGGGTAGCTTCCGTACGGCTTCCCGTTCCTCGAACTCACCTAAACATACCACGCACTCGCCTTGCTGAATCCGTCCCGATTCGTCATGCTTCGTTTTACTATAGGCGTGGATTGGAATCGAGTTGAGAGTCTTCGAGTCCACGCCTGCGTCTGACCCATTAACCGTGCCTTCCTCAATGTCTTCTAACTGCTCCGTTGACGTTGTTGTCGGGCCGGATTTGCACAATTGGATCATCACATAGTGTATAGTAATAAGGCCCAAGGTGGCCACCACTAGTATGAACAAGGCGGCAATGAGTGGCATGATGGCCATCGTCGGGGATGCGGGTTGAACCGGTGGTGCGAACGGGCGGTCTTCTGAGGCCATTAGGTTACGATGGCATGCGATGAGACGGTTGTAGTGGCGCCAAGAATGAAGATGGTTTGGAGGGTGGTGGGAGTTGAATTGGAGTGATTTGTGGTGTTGGGGATGTTTTGATTTGGGAGGTGTGGTTGGGGTGGATGAGTGCTTGGGTCTTGAGGTGTTGGGTTTTTGGTGGACGTTGGAATGGTGGGTGATCTGCTTTTTGGTGGTTAATTTAGAGTGACGTATAAGGTTGTGTTTTGTTGACTATAACTTTTGGTTATTATGAACGAATTAGTATGTTACTATATACGAAGGATTTCAATCCGGTCAAATTGTAGCGGAATTAAACCCTTTGTGTTGTTTCCTTCTAATATAATATATGATCACCAGGTGATATCACTTGTCCCTGTGATGATTATTGGATGCAATTAGTAAAACTTATTCAGTTGATATCATCCCAATAGGAGTTTCGATTTACTAAAAACTGTAAATGAGCTAATATCAGGTTATATTTGAGCAAACTAACTTGAGTAAAGATTTCAATCTTGTCAAATTTAGGGGACTTGAACCCTTTCTGTTGTTTTCCATTCTAGTAAATTATCGTCAAGTGATATCACTTGTCCTGTGATGATTAATGGATGCAATTATTCAACTTATCAAGTTCATATTATTTCAAGAGGAGATTCAATTTGTCAAAAATTGTGCTGAACTGAAATAAGCTTATTTAAAATTGAACTTGAGCTTATTTATGGTTCCATCAACTTAATTTGTGATTCTTGTCAAATTTTTTACTTCCAATGACATTTTGAGGACTGAGAGCAATGAACACAAGTAAATATCTAAATTTCAATCAATAATATTGTATGATAAACATATAGTAAACGAGACAACTATTGATATCAAATTATCGACAGCCGAGATATTTACCATACTTTTACTCAACAAATAAAGTTCTTGTTCCATGTTCTGAAAAAGACGTGCAATGGTAACACCAACAAAATCAAGACAAGCACCATCACGACAGAAAACACTTGTGGAGATCAAATTCTCACTAAATTTTCCATCACTTGTCGCAGGTTTTGACAATTTTGGCGTCCAAAGCTTGAATACACGTCCAACATGCTTCGTTCTTCTTCAATTATATGAAGGTTCAATTTGTGTAACTTAAGACTTCCATTGAACGCAATTGAGCCCAACCAAATAGTTGGACGAGCCAGACTGAATGTAAGACAAGCATCTCAAGAGTCTTGTTAAACTTGAAATGGATCCATAGAATTTAATTTTGAAATCCGATATTAACTTACGAATTAGGATTTAATTAAGTTTTTGCAGGAAAAATAAGTAAAAAGTAGTTCAGTACAAATTTGAATTTCTGTTTGGGAAAAAAAAACAGTCGAGACAAAAAAATTGTTCAATTTGATTATGTGTGTTTGATTTGAGTCACATCAAGCTGGCCTCAAGGCCCTAGGCAAACTAAAAGTCGTGTCCGTATATTATAAGGTTAGTTAAAGTGTATCCCCTCGGCTGCTAAAAATCTACGGGATATGGAATCTTGAATTATAACACTTCGTTTAGCTTTGTAACCTAAACGTCGAAGATTATATTTCTTTAGAATCTAACTCTTTACACAGCGGAATAAAAATTATTGCGATTACCTTAAGGTTTAATACATTATTTTCAGTCGACTGTGAGCAGTGTCAGATCCAGAACAAAATATCAAGGTGTTCACCTTACAAGACTCTTATACGTGGACGCACTACTACAGAAAAGGAAATATACGTCGGATGTAAGGGGTTATACACGTCGGATATAAGCACACCCCTATCTGACGTCTAGGTGTGTGTCGTCTATACATAGACGTCGGCCATCGTATAGCCGACGTCTATACCTAACGTATATACGTCGGCTATAATTAGACGCCGACGTGTATTCTTTAATGTATAGACGTCGGTTAACTAGCATACGACGCCTATACTTTAGGGATAGACGTCGATTAGATAACATACGTCGCCTATACTTTAGGGATAGACGTCGGTTAGATAACATATGACGCCTATACGTTAGGGATAGACGTCGGATTCAATAAAAGCCGACGTCTATGCCTTTCTTCAGAGACATAGACGTCGGCGTATAGATACAGCTGACGTCTATTCCCAAACCTGGAACAAAAAAAAAAATAGCATCCGACGAAATTGTTTTTAGTCATCGTCGTCGTGTATATACAACTGCACCAAATTCGTTCACCTATAAATTTGTTCACAAATACTCACAATTTCATCCACATACATCCACATACATCCATAAGCATACATGCACAAACACAAACACAAACATACAACCATACATGCACAAACATACAAAGCATACACAATTGACATTCAACACACTTGCAATTAATTCATTCCAAAATTAAGGCGATTATATTAAGGCATAAAGTGTAGGTTGTACAAGTGCACTTGTTAACTAAATTACAAAAAATACAATTGGCAGGAGAACCTCTTAGTTCGTCAGCATGTTTCTGATGAAATAGCGAGCCCATCGGTCGCGCGTTTCATCGAGCTCCTGTTGCAAGAATGGATCACTACTTTTTGGGAAAACCTATCAAAAAAATACAAGTGTGTTGAATATTAACATAATCCAAACCAAATTCTTAACATAATCAAAACCAAATCAATCCAATGAAAACAAAGTTTGGTTAAATCATCCAACCAACCCAACTCAATCCAAACTAAATCAATCCAATGAATATGTTTATCAAAAATCAACACATAACACACATGCAAAAAAACTCCGAGAAGAAGTTGCTTATCACGTCTACATGTCAAGAGTGTACATCCACATCAACACCATACAACTCATGCCATTACACATCATCAATCCATAATTTTGATTTCTTTTTTTCTACTTTGGAAACCATTTGCTACACACCAACAAATTGAATCATTAATTAACTTGGAAAATAAAAGGAATTCTAAATGTTGATATTTGCATCAATACACTTAGATTATCACATTAACCAATAATGATTATCACATTAACCAATATTTGCATCAATACGTTATTATTGTGAACTAATCCTAATTTGGCGTTGGATTCTTGGTCTAAACTAATCCTAAATTAAGGATCTAAAATTGAGCACGAACCAGAGGAGGGAAAAGTTGTGATGCCAGAGGAGCTCTTTGTGGTTCCCGAAGACGTCGCGGAGGAGACGGCTGTAAACGACACGAGGAAGCTACATGCGGAGGAAGCTAAGTTAGAGAGAATATGTGGAGAAAGACGAACTTAAAACAACCAAAAACGAACTTAAAACCTACATGTGGAGAGAGACGGAGGAAGACGGAGGAAGAAGGAGAAGAGGGCCGGAGAAGTGGAGGAGCGCTTGGGAGCTCGCTGCGGTGCCGGAGACGGTGCGGATCGGTCGGAGGATGGTCGCGGAGGAGAGTTCGGTCGCGGGACGGCTAGGGTTTGGGTGGGTTTTGACTGAAATGAATGAAAGAAAGTGCGTCTGTCCGATTTCTTTAAGACCTCTATACGTCGGATGTTCCATAACGCCGACGTCTATACCTCGACGTCTATATGGTTGGAGTATAGACGTCGGCCTTAGATTACGTCCGACGTCTATAGGCCGACGTCTATACCCTATAGACGCCGAATTCACAAGGTACTAAAACACCGACGTCTAAAGGTCGACGTCTATACACTATAGACGTTGGTTAAATGTGTTATTCCCACACCCGACGTCTATAGTGTCGCATAGACGTCGTCTTCCATTCCCACCGACGTCTATTCTGTCCTCTCCACACTAGACGTCGGTGGTTGTAACGGCCGACGTCTATTGGGCGATGAGAAAAGCCAATTCTGCACTAGTGACGTAGACGTCCATGACGGACTATCTTTTTAAACATTGTGTTTGTCCTTTTTATACTTACAGTCGACCCATTTTAAACATTGGGTCCTTAGAGGGGAGGTGTCCTTGGGGACCTGCTCGGGCGGCAAAACGGGTTGTTGGCGGTCTCATTCGTTGTGGGCATGTGTTTTTTAATTTATTAAATAATGTTAATATATTTTATTTTAAAGTCATTTTAAATCTTTTTAAAACAAAAATTCTGAAAATATATTTTTCATTTGTTTTTGTTTTTTAGAATTTTTTAATTTATGTAACCCAGAATTTGCTTACAAATGACGCGAGGAGAAGAGAATGTAAGGTACGGGGGGAGATGAATGACATAAAATTACATTTTATTTATACTTGGGCGTCTACTAAACATTTTCTATATAAAATTACATCACACTGTTTGTGGACTCTCGCAGCGATCTCATTGTGTTTTACAACCTCCCAATGGCAACCCGACACTTCAACCTCAAGCGACTAGGCCATGGGGCAGGATGAGGAAGAAATAGAGAACTCAAAGAGGAATGCGTGGTTAGATTTTTGGAGTTACGACGGGGGGTAATCGGAATTTAAAAATGTGGGGGGGGGGGGGGGGGGGGGGGGGCAAGAGGACGAAATCGGTCCAGAGGGCTTGAAATTGGGAGTTAGGGTTTGTCGGGGGAGGGAGGTTGGGGAAAATTTGGGGGATTTGGGGTCCAAATTTTGGGAGATTTAGGTCGTCTCGTGTTGAAATTGGGTCCGGTTAGTTGATCCACGGTTTAGTTAGACAAATCCCATAACAATTAATGTGTGTAAGTATCATTATTGGATACAAAACGAAAATAATGAGATTAACCAACGGGAAAAAAACACATCCTCGTGTAACGGAACTTAATAAAGCCCGGGTAACAAAGTGTCATTGCGTAAAACTAAATGGCATCTTTGGAATGTTTGTAGTTTGTAGTGTTAGTTATTGAAATAACGAACGATGGCAGAAACGGAATGCAAATTATTATCTTGATAAAAATTCCAAAAATTAATTATGTATTGCAAATTTTCGAAAAAAATAATTTGAATAATTTATTATATGTTATTCACCTATCTAGTCCCTCTCGCCTCTCTCTCCTATCTCTGCTCTCTCTAACTTCGGTCTCCCTTGCTCTTTTCATCTTGTCTCTCTCTCTCATCTCTTTTGTGTGTCACTAAAGTTAAGAAATTGATTATAAAAAAATTCAAATATGGAAATTCTTGAAATTAGTAATATATATTTTAAAAACACATTTCTAATAAAAGAAATATTCTTATGTATTTTTGGGAAAATATTTACTTTTTATTAACTATACTAAAAATTCATTATTTTATATATTATTTTTTAATAAATATGTAAAAAACATGAATTTGAAATAAGATGATTAACAAATAAATATTTTTCGGAAATAAACAATTTTATAAAAACCAAACTTTCTTAGAAAAATATTTTTACTTATTTCTTAATTTTAAAATATAAAAAAGATTTAGTGAGAGCAAACAGAGACGGTTAGAGACAAGTGAGAGAGTAGATATGTGAAAAATATTTAGTAAATTATTCAAGTGAATTTGGCAAAATGCACAACACATATAATGAAATATATGATTATGGGTTTATTCATGGTTGATTCTGCAAAATTTTCATTAAATATTAATACAACTAATTGAAGTTAATAATGACATGACCAAAAAAAGTAATGGCACGTGAGTAAGTGTCATAATTTCGTAAGTTGTTAGTAGCACGCAAACAAATCACCTTGTATGCTCATAATCAAAGCAATATACCATAATAAAAAAAAATTACCATCAACTTAAAGAATTTTGATTCTTGTAATAATTATAAGACTACCAAAAACTAAACCCAATGGCCCAACCAATAATTTCAGGTCGAGCCCAACAAGACCACCCGCTTCAGCTTGGTTTACAAAACAGAGGCTGAGGAAATGATTTTCACACCTTTTACTCTTTTCTCTCCTCCAACGAGTGTATGGTGTTTATATGAAAAAGCATCGCAAAAAGCTTCCAAACTAGTGGGCCTAACTGGTTTGTGTTGGAAATTATGTCATAAAATATAATGTTCTTATAATAACCTTAGCTATATCAGTATGTCTGAACATCAAGTGGAATCTTATTGATTGAATTCAGTTTAGGTTGTGACTGTGTAGTTATTCGAGACAAGAGTAATTAGTTTAGCAGTAGGACTAGAGTTTATAGATGTTAGAATGATCGGAACTTCCATGTAAAAATCCATTTCAAACCTGATTAATTGACTCAATGGAACCAAAGTGATTCATTTATATAATGTGAGTTCGTAAATCGAACCCCAGTCCTTAAAGTATTACCGTTTGACCATATTATAAGTTGAGATGGAAATTCAGCCATAATTGTGGTAATATTCTTCAATGTGATATCATCTTGTTATACATACTGGAATTTACAGTTACTTTTAACTGCTTTTTTGTTGTTGTATGTTTACAGAATAAAGCGCCTACTTTGGTGTGAATAATGATAAATAGGAGTACAAACGGATTAAATTTGGAGTGTGTGTGTATATTTGCATGTCTATTTCTTTTTGAAATGCAACTCGAGAGTGGTTACCGACCAATGCAAGATAGATATCCTTGTACATGGATTTGAAGATTAAAAACATAAAGATTGATTTACTTATCATTGACATGAAACGGATGCTTGCCTCTTGTACGCATAAAACATGAAGATCTAATACAGGCTTTTGTACTTATTATATTAATTATGTATATTTCGTCATAACATATTTAGTTTTCTAAGCTATAAATAATATCAATTCTAAAATTTTCCTCTTAAACTTTCTTCTATAAGAATGTTCATGAAAATTCATGTAGATGTATACGCAAAAGCATCATCACTTAACAATGGGAACTCTAGAACATAATAAGGTATTAAGGTTGAGAGACCCCACGTACCTTTCAGATTTAACAGACAACAACTCTCACCCAGAAAGGAACATGTACCGTATACTCATTCCACTAACGAACCTTGTCCACCACAAAAAGAAGAAAAGATAAAGAAAGAAAGCATGAAAGAAGCTTGTTCCAACAAGGTGAGGTCACTCACTCATTGGATCCCCAAGTCCAAATATTCCGATCCACGCCACACTTGACTGAACTCTTTATCTATCTATCATCACATAAAATAAAATAGGGGATTTGCAAGACTTTCCTTGTAAAATGTACTATTTTGAATGTTCTTATTTTAAATTATATTTTGTAAAACTTAATTACAAACCATTTGAAACCAATTTCCTTCTAATTCTATCTTTCTTTTTTTCCAAAAATTAAGCTATCAAGTTGGCAATACTTATTACAAAGCATGTAAAAAACATCTTCCACTCCATTTTTTTGAGTCCATTGGCACAAAAATTCCGCTCTCATGGTCCAAATTGCGTCTACTGCAAGCACCTTTTACTGTACTATAGGGTTTTTATACAAAAGAGGAAGGCAATTGAGAGGTTTCAGCGTTGAGTACTTCATCGAAAGTTTATAGTACGAGTAAGAAAAGGTTAATTTTCACATTTCATTAGGAAAACACATGTAAATTCAGGGGGAAATTTTCACACATAGACTTCTGAAGACTCCTGAAAAAAATATTGCAAATTGGGAAGAATATCTACAAATACCATCATAGGAAAGAACCTTTTGCAAGAAAACCCAAAATAATAATTTTCCAATCCAAAGATCAGTGGGCAGCTAGCACTGATGAACAAGAGTTGCGTTCCATTCCAACCACCCTTTGTCAAAAGGCAGACCAACCATTTCTGTCCATGCAGATGCTGAAACAAACCTGACATCTAAATCCAGCTCACCAAACATAGACACAAGCTTTAGTGTCTTCTAAAGTAACGTAAGGCTGTACTCATCCTCATTCCTTCTAATCTTCTGTTACAAGAACAGAGACCGGAGTCATAAAGGTGGTGAGAGGTGGATTGGTGATGAACTCAGCCACCTCTGGCTCACATGAATATTTTGCCAAAGGCTGCACCATCTTTTCTTTGGTCTGGCCACCTTGCTTAATTGGTTGAGATCACCAAGCCCGCCCACGGGCTGTGGTTATGGTATTGCTATAGTTGTAGTTATAACAAAATATAATGATAATGTTATCTGAATTTTGTAATTTAAATATACGAAATCGGTTATTTCATTAATTTATATTCTTCAATTTTTCATTAGACTAAAAATACAACCTCTTGTTCAATTCCTTTGATTTCTAGCGAGTCTTTAATATCACTAGTGCGGAATAGTCAATAGTCGTCGTCAAATACACGTCGATCTCCCATATATGTGACATCTATAGGGTCTTATAGACGTCAGTTGTATGAATAACCTTTTACCCGACGTCTATTAGGCGACGTTTATGAAGTATAGACTTTGGTCATAGCTTACAACCGATGTCTAAACCTCATGCTATATAGACGCCGGTTCTAAGCTATGACCAACGTCTATGAGGTTTATATGAAAGAGCGACCATTTCATTTTATCTTTTATTCGACAAAATCTCCACCCCGACAAAACCCCTAGCCCCTTTGACCAATCTCCGACCAAAACCGCAGCAACCTCCTCCACCACCACAACCACTCCCTCGAAAGCCACGACCTCTGTGACGTCGACAACCGCGACCTCCTCCGCCACCCATCTACATCGGGGTACATTTCAATGCACATTTCCATTTCAATACACATTTTGTTTTGGTTTAATTCCAACATTTTGTTTTTTTAGTACACATTTTATTTTTAGGTGTGTACCCAACATCATTTGTACCGATAATGCATTCTTTTGTTGTTATGAAAATAATAATGTTTGACGTACATTCTTTTAGTTGACTTTCAGTAGATATTAAATTGCTAGAATTTTAGTTGGATTGATATCTACTAGAACCCATTTGATCTACTATAATTTTAGTTGGATTTGCTAGTTGGATTGATATCAATTTTTTCAGTGATAATCGACGCTTATTCTTTAGGAATAGATGTCGGTTGTGCGTGACAACCGACGGGTATTCGTTAGGAATAGATGTCGGTTGTGTGTGACAACCGACGTGTATTCTTTAGGAATAGACGTCGGTTGTGTGGGTGACCGACGTCTAGGTATAGACGACACATAGATAGATGTCTGGTATTGGTCATCATATATCCGACGCATAGAAGCAGTATATCTGACGTATATTTTCTTTTCTACACTAGTGTACACACGTATAATCCATAAACTTCGTCTATCTACTACTTACCTATGTCAACAATATTTATTTCCTTATATATGTTACAAGTCCTTCAATGATCTTATTATTTGTCCATGCTATTACTTACCTAAGGTAGTAGTTGGGAAAACAATAGACATGAACTACGAAGACAAATCTACAAAGATAACAATATGAAACATACATATATATTTGAGATTCGAAGTGCGTACTTGTGGTAATCTAGAACCATACACGGTTTTCTATTCTATATCGACCAATGACTTGTGAACTTGCTAATCAATCTTAACACCTAACATATTGCAAATAAAAAACATGTTTACATGGAATCACACAACAAAATGGACCTTTACCAACAGACAAATTCATCGTCTTCGACAATGCATCCCAACCTCTCTCTTCCGATCCAAAAACCTTCACGAACGTCTTGATCGCCATATTCGGCGCGAGCATCCTCAAACTCTCCTACACTTTCAACTAAACCAGTTAATAAGCCTCCTATGGCCCTCACCCACCACTGTCTCAACAAGAACACATAATCTCAATCAAATTCCTTAAATAATCAACTTGGCAGGTGGTACCTAAGGCAAAAACGTTACCTGCTCTGGAGGAGTTGGGGAAGGGGTTAGGGTTAGGATCAGCCTTAAGAGGAGCTGAGGTGGACAGAGCGGGTTAGGGTGGGTGGATCATGGTCGGGAGAGAGAGATAGGGTCGATCGTGGATAGGGTGTTGGGGTTAGGGTTTCTCGTGTTTTGCGATTGACGAAGGCAATGGTGGGACAAGGAGGGGCAGAGACGGTGGAGGTGGTGGTGATTGCGTTGGTGTTGTCCGTGATTGGGAGTTAGCGCAGATAGGGGGCGTCAATGGGTCGACCGTCTTGGCTTCACCGTCGAGGGAGGCGTGAGCTGGGTTTGGCTATTGAGGTAGGGTTTGAGGATTTTGTCGAAGAGTAAGGCACAAGTTGAGATTTAGTGGTAAAGCAGATGGATTTGGCACTCTGATGGATTTTTTGTCGGGAAAGATGGATTTTGTAGTAGTTAATGTTCATGAAAGAGGACATGATAGAGAAATGATGGATAGACAGACCATTCAACATTTTGTTAGATCCAATCCTCTGACGTTTCAGAATACTAGACATGATGAGTTATGAAATGGAAGTACTTTGTGTAGTATTTGGTTGGTTATTTGCTTGTATGCATCTTTAAGTCACTCTTTTTGTAAAAAAATTGTAAATTAAATCTCGTAAAATTTCATGTTAATATTAAAAACAAAATAAAAAGAAAAAAAACTGAAACCCATTTCTATCACCCTGTCTCACTTGGCACCTCCCATCTCCGCCAACGCAACTGCGACTCCTTCCCTCTCACCGTTGGAGTTCGCCCATCTGCCGTAGTTTTTGTCCCTACGACTACCCACAACATTGGCACCTCCCATCTTCGCCAACGCAACTGCGACTCCCTCCCTCTTACAATTGGAGTTCGCCCATCTACCGTAGTTTTGGTCCCTACGACTACCCACCACAGTCCCTATGGAAGACCGCGAGGTGTTGGTCCTCTCCCTTTTCGCCCCTGGGGCACATTACCTCATCCTCAACATTGAATCAGACCTCATCTCAATCCTCCTCTGGGACGTTGATAAGAAGGTGAGGCTCATTGGGCTTCCAGTGGAGTCGGTTGTCAAGAAGATGAGGGAGGAAGTGGCACTCCGAGCGAAGGAGGTGTTCAATATGAGGGTGTTGGTGGAGAAGGCGTTCGGGAAAGGCGTGTTAACGAAGAAGGTGAAGAGGAAGAAGGTAGTGGAGATGGAGGATTTGGCGAACGTCGCGTTGGATAGGATGGAGTGGGTGAGGAGGAGGAGCAGGGAGGGTTGCGAGGAGTGATGGTCTTGAAAGGATGAGCACATTTTGTTCACCATTAGGATTGTTTTCCTTACATGCCGGATCACCGAGAAGTCCTTTGTATTCATCCACAAGATGGACCATGTTGTGAGTCAACTTTAAAATGAGGTTGTTATTTGCTTCTGGAGTTCTACAAAATCTTATATTGTGAATGAGATTATTGTTCTACATAATCGAGGGTTAATGCCATCATTTTTTTAGGTTTTTATATTTTTACTATTTATTTTGTTTTTAATATTAAGAACATTTGTAATTTTATGAAGTTTAATATGCAAAATTTCTAATGGTGTTGGAGGGCAGTAGTGATAGAGTGTGCCCCACTAATGGTGGAGGCAAGCAAATAAGATGGTAATGTAGGTGCACTCAAGGAAATAGTTGAAATACAAGTATAAAGATCAAATTACTCCAATTGGGAGGTGCACGTGATGAGAATTAAATTTATACCGCAAGTGCACGACGTCAATGAAGACGTGGCAAGTACGGGTCGAACACAAGGAGGGAGAGATTTATTATTTGTGTGATTTTGGAGTAGGGGAAAGAAGGAGAGAAGAATAAGTTTGGTTTTGAGATTTTTGGTTTTTAATTTTCTAAAGCTTGAAACGTGAACCAATAAAACTAAAATAAGAACAAATATGGTGAATTCTGTTGGGTGGAGGTTTAGATATCGGGTTTAGATTAGAGAATGCATAAACTTATAATAAATCATATTAGTTATAAAGCATTACATGATAAATGATTTAACATAAACTCAAGTAATCAAAATATACTAACACGAAATTAAAATAATAACTTTTATTCTTCTTCTCTTCACCCTAAATCCGTCACCTCCACCATTTGGAAAGAGTTAGAAACTCATAGATGGAGGGAAGGAGAAGGGGTCCTAGAGGAATTACAAAAGAAAACTAAAAACAAGAAATAAAATAACAGAATTTTATTGCTAAAGAGAAGAACAAAAACTAAGACTAAAATTAAGAACATAAAACTAAGATTAAAATTTAGAAGATCCTCTACAACATCGTTTCAGGGCTATTTATAACCGATACAAGGGACTTAGGTATAAAATAGGAAAGTGCACGCGTCAACACGGAACCGGTAAAAATTTTAGAGCATGTATCTAATTTTGTGCGGCGGAATCGTCGCATTTTGTACATAAGTTGCGGCGGATTCGCCACCTTTTTAGCTCCGATTTAATCCGGATTTTTCCTGTGTGTTTATGGTATGATTTCAATATCCTTTGCGCGTATGGATTGATTCTTTCCTTTCTTTTGAGCTCCGACTTTATTTCTTTATATATTTGGAGATCCACATTGATTTTTCTTTAGATTTTCTCCATAATAATAAAAGCTACTCGTAATTTGCAATTAGGTCCTTGGCTTTTTGCAGTTAAGTCATTGTCTACTTTTGTGCTTAAGTCATTGTCCTTTTTGTAATTAGGTCTTCAATGATTTTATGCTTGGATGCATTTCCATTTGAAACCCAATAATCTTGAGCTTGGTCTTTATGACATGAATGAGTCTCTTGCACGCATTTATGCTCGGGATATGTGTAATTTGTATTCAGGTCCCTGTATTCTGTAAATAAGACTAAACACATACCTTAGTAGCATTTATTGATATAAAATTAATCTAAATGAAAGACATATGATGCAATGTATGCAATGCATCAAATACCCCTACACCTAGATTTTGTTAGTCCCTAGCAAAACAGAATATAAGAAAAATGAAAACAGGGAAATCCTAACTCACTTTCGTTGGAATCACGGTTGCACTTAGCATGTGCAACAAGCCTTTAAACCCCCAAGTTTCCTTAGAGGACGAGTTTTGTCTCGTGAGAGTTTTCAGTTGACACACCCACAAAGTCTTAATTCAACATTTCATTAATAGCTCTCAATATCTCCAGCTTAACCTTATACATCTTACTTAGAATTCTTGAATGCTTATTATATAAGTCTAACACATAAAAAATCTGACTTGGTCTTCATTCCTCCAATATTCACACCACTAACCCTTCTACACATGTTATCACTTAAATTATTTTGCACGCCTCCTCTGGTGATGAAGTATCATTCGGATCAACCATGGCATGAATCATTCTTTTAGATTTGGGTCTTGAGTATCTTAAAGTATTTTTTTTTCTTTTTCCGTGATTCAACACATTTTCTTTTTCTGACACTTTTACCCTTTTTGCATTCATGTAGCGAGTTTGATCGATAATCCCGAGCTGGCAGACTCAAGTTACCGGGTTTTAAGATACCCCTACGGACCAGTGACTCAAAGGCTTGGGCTTTTGTAATCATTTTGCAAAATGTGCTTTCCTCACTTTATTCCTTTATTTTTACTTTTATTTTCCTCAAGGCTTAATTGCTATTAGAAGTCCACACTTCCTGGTATATTTTCCTCAACCTTTGCTTTTTATCAACCACTTCAAAGATTTGATTCATCCAATTTAAGTGCATACATGTCTTAAAGGGTAATGAGTTATTTCTTTGGAACTTAGATTTATGTCATAGTTTTTACAAGCAGAACTATATAATAAGGAACAAAAACTCAATGCAATTTGTACTCGGGTTTTGGTGGTTCAATCTTAAGTTATGTCATTGAACATTGAATTTTTTTTTTTTTTTAAACAAAAATATATATAGATAGATAGATACATAAACACCCCCCACACCTAAATCATGCATTGTCCTCAATGAATGTGAGCAAGATACTACATGGATTTATGCATGAAAAAGGAAAAGATCTCACCAACGTGAAGTACAAAGGAAGGTTCATGGCTATGTTGATGGACAAAACCCGAATTCCCTCAAAAACCTGTGAGATGCTAAAGAAGGGAGTCAAATACGGGAAACAAATGAGGCTCAAATACTTAAGGGTTGGAGCCCACACAAACAATGCTCACTGAAGGAGTCTTTTATTTATTTATTTATTTATTTTATTTTTTTGAAATATATAACTATGTACAAACATAAATTCTCATCTTCATTTGTCAAAAGACATCAAAAGGGAACATGACACCATGTGGGGCCAGAATATTCATGTGTGGGCCCCCTTCACAAAGAGCACAAGATGAAATGAGAGGTTCATAAATTGGACGCAAAGACGTCTCATTCAAAGGATCAAATTGAAAGAAATTGAACCTCTCGAGAGTTTGGGAAATAAGGGGCAACGGAAGAAGAGTTTCTCCCGTTGCGGTGCTGAAGTTATGATCATCAATCCAAACTCTCCAACCAACTGGCTGGTGCGACGGAGCGAGGTCAAGAGCCTTGTCAGGCAAGTCCGACTCACCAGGCGAACATAAAATGGGTCTCATACCCAATGTATCCTCCAAGGAACTCCTAATACCCTCATGAGCAATGTAGTCGTTTGATGTTCCATCATTTCCAAGATGATCAGGAACAATAGTGAGAGGCAAACTCTCATCAGGTTGTTTGAAATTGAGGGTGCTAGGGAGCTCTTGCTCCACCGGAGGTGAGTCCTGAAGAGGCACAACATGAAGATCATGTGGCTCAAGGGCCACGGGGCAAGAAGATAAGGAACAATCCTGGGCCGACTCATGATGAAATTGGTCAATTTTATTCTCAAAGTGTATCGAATCCTCCACTAAGTGATCGTGAATTGAAACCTCAAGTCCTTCAGACTGACTAGGAGTTTGTCTTTGAAAGATTGTGCTTTGAATTTGTGGATGTGGTGGTGGTTCGATATCAAAAGATCAAAAGATGATATCAAAAGTTTTAACATACCGACTAAGAGTTTCTCAAAAATGTTGCAGTTGGGTTTGTAATGACCTATTGGTTTTCCCGTGTGCTAGTGTTTTTAAGAAAATATATATTTGTTCCTCAATAACAACATTTTCAGTGTCTCTCAACATACCCCCCCCCCCCCCCCCCCCTCTCTAAATATTCTACAAAGCAATTTAAAAGTTTATGGCATCAAATGGCAGATGTTGAAGGATACTCGATAGTGCACGGTCAGTAATTTCTGAATAACTTAAGCTCCCGTGAAAGAAGATGTGTGAACCAAATTCGTAGGGAGCGGGGCTAAAGTTGCACATTGTGCGTTCAATAGGAATATGAAAGATGACATTAGGAAGAGGTCGTCATCATCTTCATTGATCGATCCAACTTGTATATTTTGTCATTTTATCCATGAATTGGGACAATGTATTCACCTTCAGTCTTCATTAAGGTGGCAAAAAAAGAATACAGAATCACACTAGTACCTTATTGTTATTAGGTTTTTGGACTTATTATTTAAAGCTCAGGTTGTTGTAGTTTAAAATGGTTCACACTAGATTTAATCAACCTCTTATATAAAGTTTGAAGACATAATTAGTTCCCAAAATTAAACATGACGGACATACTTTAACATGCAAGACCTACGAACTTGGTTATTATAGGCAACTTTCCGACCATTTGAGATGTAAAATGGTTGGAAATTAATTATGTCTTTTTTCTTGTAAGATTTTTCATGGGACACAATGGACAATATTTTGGTTTCTCTAATTGTTGCTTGTTTTGATCCTAATATCTTGACATCCTGACTTCAATCAGGTTAACAAATATTCTACGACTTGCATATTTGGTTCAAATAACTATCCAAAAACCACGAGATGGGCAGTAAGTGTTACCAACAACAAACAAATACACACTAAGCATGGAAAGCTCTCGACTTTCCAACTTGAAATAGATTCAATATACTTTTGAAGGTTGCACACCACATCGGTAACCCTAGAAGACAAATTATTAGAGTGTCATGGATAAAAAAAATCAGAAATCAAAACGGTTTGAAAATTACGGTCATATGGACATGACAATTCTTACTATCCATTGGAAATTCAATGTCTCATATCTGAATATTACCACTTGTTAACATTGATTGAGCATATAGACATGACTAGACATGCCAAACAGAAATCATGCACACAGTTAAGTTGGCGAAAAGTATGATTATTTTTGTTTCTTAATGAGGAGTGACAATCATAATCAAATCAACTATGATGAGTCAGTCAAAAACATATATCAAAATCATGTTTGAAGAAGCTTAAAACACTAGGAAGATGCCATATACCAGATAAACTTTTACATCACTGTAACATCCCGAAACAGCGGAAAATTTAAAAATTCATAAACAAGACACAGGAACTCAATAATCAAGACGGGACTGTTACTTCTCATAAACAAATAGCGGTGCACCAAAATTACATCAGAGTTTGTCAAAATAATACATGATTACGACAAAATGACAACAGACGATAAAACGTAATCATGCCGACCTCAGTGGTCCGAGAAGAGGATCCGACTCCAAAATGCGCGTGCCCGCAGATCATCACCCCACTGGACCTACTGCGGTCCTGAAAATATAAACAACAATGCCTAAGTTTCCAGAAGGAAACCCCGTATGCCAACTCACCTATATATGCATGCATTACACAATGAACCTATCATACTAGTAGCGTGTCATGGCATCGACAGAAATGAAAACAGTTCCCCCGAAGGGTAAAACGGGACATCAGTCCGACAATCAACAACGAGTCTCGCGAGGAGACCTACTGCAGGCACATGCAGCCTTACAGCACGCGACATCGCACCCCCCACACGCAGCTACACTACTCAAGGGTTCGGCAGGGAGCCTCTGTCACGCCTGCGCGCCGATAGAATACAAATCTGCAAATCTCAGTGGTCGGAGCCACAGGGACCAACGGGGCCGTCGCCTGGAAGGTATAACAACAACATCTCGGTAGGTGCCCAGCCGAGGAAAACAACATAGCCGGCACAGCCTCGGCCCAACAATCATCATCGCCGGCACAACCTCGGCGGCATCACCGGCACAGCATCGGTGGTCCATCACAACGTCCGGCACAGCATCGGACGGTCCAGACCGAAGTCTGCCAGGTCATCAGGCTCCTCGAGCCGCAAACACCAACCGCGCCGCTATAAAAGCAGGGCAGCGACCTCCGTAGCCCGTGGGCCGGTAGTCACCTCACCCAACGCCAGTTGCGTGCCCGCACAACATCAACACTGGGATCTGCGATCCCTCAGGCCTGCTATACTACAAAGTGCCCAACAATCATCTCAAGTCACGGTCCATACTCGGAGGTGACGCGTCCCGAACACCCACACTCTTCCCAACGGTGGTCCCTGGGCAGGCACGCATCACGCGCCCACCGTCACCTCCCGGCTCACGCACAAGGCGAGGACACGGGTTTCCGTGGCAAAGTTGGTGTTCAAAAAGGGAACCTGGAATTCAGTTCTGGGCCCGAACGGTCGACCGTAAGAGGTGATTCGGTCGACCGTTTCCAGGAAGGAATCGGTCGACCGTCCCTAACACGGTCTACCGCTGCGCACAGAACACAATCCCCCCAACGGTCTACCGAAGGTCTAAAACCGGTCGACCGAACGAGGTCAAAATCCGGAGTTTGGTCAACATTCAAATCATGATATCGGTCGACCGACTCAGGGGTCCCGGTCGACCGAAAACTAACAGTACATCATTTTCAATCTTTTAATCCATCAGTCGACCGACTCAGGGGTCTCGGTCGACCGATAACAGTTAGGGTCAACCTACATTTCTACGTCATATAACGGTCGACCGAACATATACCACAGTCGAACCACATGCATATAAAATCCAATATATTTAAGTTCCGGTCGACCGAACACAAGGCCTCGGTCGACCGAAACGCAACTGGCAGTAAATAAACACATGCATTCGGTCGACCGCCCAAGGGCTGGTCGACCGTCCGGTCGTCTTCAACCTCGCGCCAGCGGAGGTTTCTTCGCCCAAACGCGACGTCGGAGAGGCCTCCGACCTCCTCCGACCGACCAACACGACCCTCTCATGAGTGTCAACAACAAAACCACACTAGAGAGTGGCATACCTCAACCAACGACGACGAAACGCCGGAGCATGCTCATGCACGTCGCCTCCGGTAGACCTCGAGCACGCGCCTCTCCTCCGGACGTCTGACCTCCTCCCGCACGACGTCCTCACTTCCTCCGATCGGCGCCTCAGCTGGGTGAAAGAGAAGAAAAGGAAATGGAGAGGAATGAGAGAAAAAGAGAGAGAGGAACGAGTTTCTCCTACTTAAACCCAACAACACGCGTGAATAGTGCCCCACACCACAGACCACACCTCCCCCTCACGTCTGCAGTGTGCGCCCAACATCTCTTCCCCATGCACTCCCCAACTCCCCATGCAAACCCCCTTCTAATTCTCCATTAACCCTCTAATCACGGTTTGGGTTCTAACAATCCACCCAACTAAAAAGGATTTCGTCCCGAAATCAAAGCAAACACTCACCGAAAAGCTCTGGATACTGCCTTCTAACGTCCTCCTCGATCTCCCAAGTGGCCTCGCGCTCGCTGTGATGCTGCCACCTGACCTTCACCATCGGAATGGTCCTCCTCCTGAGCTGATGATCCATGCGATCAACAATCTCGACTGGCCTCTCCTCGAGCGACAAGTCCTGCTGAATCTCTGGCACTGCTATCTCAATAACGTGCGACGGATCTGCCACATACTTCCTCAGCATAGACACATGGAAGACATCATGCAGACCCGAAAACTGCGGTGGCAATGCAATCCGGTAGGCAACCTCTCCAACTCGGACGAGGATCTCAAACGGTCCAACATATCTCGGACTGAGCTTCCCCTTCTTCCCAAACCTCATCACACCTCTGGCTGGGGAAATCTTCAGAAACACATGGTCGCCCATCTCGAAACTCAACTCACGTCTGCGTCGATCAGCATAACTCTTCTGCCTGCTCTGTGCTGTGGCCAGTCTCCTCCTAATCACATCAACCTTCTCTGAGTACATCTGCACAATCTCTGGCCCCACTAACTGCCTCTCGCCAACATCACTCCAGCATACCGGTGATCTGCAAGGTCTCCCGTACAGCGCCTCGTACGGTGCCATCCCAATACTCTAGTGGTAGTTGTTGTTGTAGGCGAACTCTATCAGCGGCAGGTGCTCATCCCAGTGCCCTGCCCAATCCAGTGTGCAAGCCCCCAGCATATCCTCCAAGGTCTGAATCGTCCTCTTTGACTGACCATCTGTCTGCGGATGGAACGCTGTACTGAACCTCAGACGCGTCCCCAAAGCCTGCTGCAGACTCCCCCAAAATCTGGAAGTGAAACGAGGATCTCGATCTGAGATGATGCTCACTGGCACTCCATGCAACATGACTATCTCCTCCACGTACAACTTAGCTAGACCCTCCAAAGACAACGTGGTCCGGATCGCTAAGAAGTGCGCCGACTTGGTCAGTCGATCGACTATCACCCAAATTGCGTCGTGGAATCTCCTCGTCTTCGGCAATCCCGTGACAAAATCTATCGTCACGTGCTCCCACTTCCACTCAGGAAGCTCAATACACTGCATCGGTCCTGCTGGCCTCTGATGCTCAATCTTCACCTGCTGGCAGACCAAGCATCGCTCCACAAACTCTGCAATATCCCTCTTCATGCCCTTCCACCAGAAGTTCTGCTGCAGGTCCTTATACATCTTCGTGCTCCCCGGATGAATGGTGTATCTAGCTCTGTGTGCCTCCTCCACGATGTCATCTCTCAGCCCATCAACCTTCGGCACCCAGATCCGACTCCTGAACCTCAGACCACCATCAACCCCCACACTGAAATCTGATCCATCTCTGGAAGCCAACTGTAGCAGACCAGCTAACTCCTCATCCCCCTGCTGAGCCTGAACCAACCGTGAGACAGTCTGCGGCTCCACCCGAAGCCCCGCAATCACTGCTCCCTCTGAACCCTCTGTGAACGGTCTCCACTCTGACAAAGCCTCGAGTAGCCTCCACTCCTGGATGCACAGACTCGCAACTGAAACCTCCACCTTCCGGCTCCATGCATCTGCAACCGAATTCGCCTTCCCCGGATGATAGGAAATGGTGAAGTCGTAGTCCTTAATGAACTCAAGCCATCTGCGTTGCCTCATATTCAGCTCCTTCTGCGAGAACAAGTACTTCAGACTCTGATGATCGGTGAAGACCTCGAACTGCTCGCCATACAGATAGTGTCGCCAGGTCTTCAACGCGTGAACTACTGCTGCTAACTCCAGATCGTGAGTAGGGTAGTTCTTCTCGTGCACCTTCAGCTGCCTCGAAGCGTACGCGACCACCTTCCCATGCTGCATCAGAACACAACCCAAGCCTATCCCTGATGCATCGCTGTAAATCACGTAACCTCCACTGCCACTCGGTAGCGTCAGAATAGGTGCTGTCGTCAATCGCCTCTTCAGCTCCTGAAAGCTGTCCTCGCACTTCTGGGACCAAACAAACTTGACACCCTTCTGCGTCAACGCTGTCAGCGGCGACGCAAGTCTGGAGAAATCCTGGATAAACCGTCTGTAGTACCCTGCCAGCCCTACGAAACTCCTGATCTCCGTCACGCTCGTCGGGGCTCTCCACTGAGTCACTGCCTCGACCTTCGCCGGATCCACTAAAATCCCATCTGCTGACACAATATGCCCCAGAAAAGCCACCTGATCCAACCAAAACTCACACTTCGTGTACTTGGCATAAAGCTGCTGATCCCTCAAGATGCCAAGCACAATCCTCAGGTGCTCTCGATGTTGCTCCCTGTCAGGCGAGTATACCAAGATGTCATCCACGAACACCACGACAAATCGGTCAAGGTACGGCTGGAAGGTCCTATTCATCAGATCCATGAATGCTGTAGGTGCATTCGTCAGTCCAAATGGCATCACCAAGAACTCGTAGTGGTCGTACCGCGTCCTGAAGGCTGTCTTTTGAACATTCGCCTCCCTGATCCGCAACTGGTGATAACCCGAACGCAGATCGATCTTCGAGAACACTCTCGCCGTCTGCAACTGATCAAACAAATCATCAATCCTGGGCAAAGGGTGCCGGTTCCGAACGGTAACCTTATTCAGCATCCTGTAGTCAATACACATCCGCAACGATCCATCCTTCTTCTTCACGAAGAGCACAGGCACTCCCCATGGAGAAACACTCGGTCGAATGAACCCGGACTCCATCAACTCCTGCAACTGCTTCTTCAGCTCCGTCAACTCAGCAGGTGCCATCCGATAAGGTGCCTTCGACTGAGGTGTCGTACCCGCAACCAACTCGATGCTGAACTCGATCTCTCGGTGCGGCGGTAACGCTGGAATCTCTGCTGGAAACACATCCGGAAACTCCTGCACAATCTCTATGTCCTCCAGCCTCCTCATCTCAGGATCAGGAACTACCAGCGTGGCCACAAACGCTCTGCATCCCTGCTGTATCAGTCTCTGTGCCTTAACCGCAGACACAATCAGACGACCCCCTCTGCTCCTCGCACCTCTGATCAGAACATCTGGCAAGCCCTTCATCGGAATTAGAATCTTCTTCTCGCGGCAAAAGACTCGCATGTCGTACTGTGACAGCCAGTCCATCCCCAGTATGACGTCGAATTCCACCATCGGTAACAAGACCAGATCTGCCGGAAAATCATGGTCTCCCGAAGCAACTGTGGTGCCGGGGAAAAAGCTCCCCACAGTGCCCACCTCACCCATGGGCGTGCTGACCTCCAAAACATCAGTCAGCAGCACAGGGGTCCAACCCAACTCGCCAGCAAACTTCTCCGAAATGAAGGAGTGAGTGGCGCCGTAATCGAACAACACACGCGCTACAGAACCAGAAACTGAAAGCGTACCTTCCACGACGGTGTTGGAGTCCCTAGCCTCCTCAGCCTGGATAGTGAAGACTCGCCCGGTCCTCCTGCTCTGGCCCGATGGAACAACTGACCGGCTGCCTCCGCCTCTGCCTACTGCTGGTGGTCCTGGCCTCCTGCTCGGCTCTCCCTGCCTCTGAGGACAATCACGGACAAAATGTCCCATCTGGCCGCAACCCAAACACGCTCCAGTCCGACGGGGACACTCCTGCCCTGGATGGAACCTCCCGCAGTAAGTGCACGCTCCTGACTGACGTGCTCCTCCTCCATCGAACCTGGGCCTCTTGCCCGGGTTCCCTGCTCCACGACCAGCTATTCTGCTGCCGGTGCTCACTGGCGCCTTCCGCGCCTCCTGAATACACTCCCTCTGGTCCTGCTCGATGATCGTAGCATGCTTCACCGCATCTGCAAGGGTCCGCAGCATGCTGTTGATCACCCGAGATCGAAGCGGCTGTCTCAGTCCCTTCACGAACTTCCTCGCCTGCTGCTCTGGGGTCACACAAATCTCTGGGCAGTAACGCTCCAAGGCGTTGAACCAGCTGATGTAGCTCGTCAGTGTCATGTCCTTCTGCTCCAGCGACATGAACTCCTCCCTCTTCTGATCCCTGACATGCTGGGGGAAGTACTGCTCATGAAACACCGCCAAGAACTCCTCCCAGCTCACATCCACACGATCATCAAACAACACCGTGGACGTAGATCTCCACCAGTTGGCGGCCTCGCCATCGAACACATAGGTGGCCAGCTCCACCATCCTCTCAGGTGCTACTCCAATAGTACGAAAGATCTTCTCCATCCTGAAGACACAGTCCTCTGCAACCTCTGGGGCCCTCCTGCCATCAAAAGTCGGCGGGTGCTGACGCATGAACCGATCGTGCTCAGCTCCCACCCCGCCCTGGGCGCTCTGAGCTGCCTGACGCTCCAGAAACTCGGCCAACCTGTCCCAATGAGCACCAGATGTGTCGTCACTGGGATCACGATCGCGTGGAGGACTCCTCACGCGCCTAGGTACCATCTGATAGAAGAAACAATCACAACTTCAGCCATGTATGCATGCTAAAGATAAAATGCATGAATCCTATTACTACAAGGGTGATTTCATTGGGAACCGCATAGGAATCGACCGCTCTGATACCAAGTTGTAACATCCTGAAACAGCGGAAAAATTAAAAATTCATAAACAAGACACAGGAACTCAATAATCAAGACGGGACTGTTACTTCTCATAAACAAATAGCGGTGCACCAAAATTACATCAGAGTTTGTCAAAATAATACATGATTATGACAAAATGACAACAGACAATAAAACGTAATCATGCCGACCTCAGTGGTCCGAGAAGAGGATCCGACTCCAAAATGCGCGTGCCCGCAGATCACCACCCCACTGGACCTACTACGGTCCTGAAAATATAAACAACAATGCCTAAGTTTCCAGAAGGAAACCCCGTATGCCAACTCACCTATATATGCATGCATTACACAATGAACCTATCATACTAGTAGCGTGTCATGGCATCGACAGAAATGAAAACAGTTCCCCCGATGGGTAAAACGGGACATCAGTCCGACAATCAACAACGACTCTCGCGAGGAGACCTACTGCAGGCACATGCAGCCTTACAGCACGCGACATTGCACCCCCCACACGCAGCTACACTACTCAAGGGTTCGGCAGGGAGCCTCTGTCACGCCTGCGCGCCGATAGAATACAAATCTGCAAATCTCAGTGGTCGGAGCCACAGGGACCAACGGGGCCGTCGCCCGGAAGGTATAACAACAACATCTCGGTAGGTGCCCAGCCGAGGAAAACAACATAGCCGGCACAGCCTCGGCCCAACAATCATCATCGCCGGCACAACCTCGGCGGCATCACCGGCACAGCATCGGTGGTCCATCACAACGTCCGGCACAGCATCGGACGGTCCAGACCGAAGTCTGCCAGGTCATCAGGCTCCTCGAGCCGCAAACACCAACCGCGCCGCTATAAAAGCAGGGCAGCGACCTCCGTAGCCCGTGGGCCGGTAGTCACCTCACCCAACGCCAGTTGCGTGCCTGCACAACATCAACACTGGGATATGCGATCCCTCAGGCTTGCTATACTACAAAGTGCCCAACAATCATCTCAAGTCACGGTCCATACTCGGAGGTGACGCGTCCCGAACACCCACACTCTTCCCAACGGCGGTCCCTGGGCAGGCACGCATCATGCGCCCACCGTCACCTCCCGGCTCACGCACAAGGCAAGGACACGGGTTTCCGTGGCAAAGTTGGTGTTCAAAAAGGGAACCTGGAATTCTGTTCTAGGCCCGAACGGTCGACCGTAAGAGGTGATTCGGTCGACCGTTTCCAGGAAGGAATCGGGCGACCGTCCCTAACACGGTCTACCGCTGCGCACAGAACACAATCCCCCCAACGGTCTACCGAAGGTCTAAAACCGGTCGACCGAACGAGGTCAAAATCCGGAGTTTGGTCAACATTCAAATCATTCTATCGGTCGACCGACTCAGGGGTCCCGGTCGACCGAAAACTAACAGTACATCATTTTCAATCTTTTAATCCATCGGTCGACCGACTCAGGGGTCTCGGTCGACCGATAACAGTTAGGGTCAACCTACATTTCTACGTCATATAACGGTCGACCGAACATATACCACGGTCGAACCACATGCATATAAAATCCAATATATTTAAGTTCCGGTCGACCGAACACAAGGCCTCGGTCGACCGAAACGCAACTGGCATTAAATAAACACATGCATTCGGTCGACCGCCCAAGGGCCGGTCGACCGTCCGGTCGTCTTCAACCTCGCGCCAGCCGAGGTTTCTTCGCCCAAACGCGACGTCGGAGAGGCCTCCGACCTCCTCCGACCGACCAACATGACCCTCTCATGAGTGTCAACAACAAAACCACACTATAGAGCGGCATACCTCAACCAACAATGACGAAACGCCGGAGCACACTCACGCACGTCGCCTCCGGTTGACCTCGAGCACGCGCCTCTCCTCCGGACGTCTGACCTCCTCCCGCACGACGTCCTCACTTCCTCCGATCGGCGCCTCAGCTGGGTGAAAGAGAAGAAAAGGAAATGGAGAGGAATGAGAGAAAAAGAGAGAAAGGAACGAGTTTCTCCTACTTAAACCCAACAACACGCGTGAACAGTGCCCTACACCACAGACCACACCTCCCCCTCACGTCTGCAGTGTGCGCCCAACATCTCTTCCCCATGCACTCCCCAACTCCCCATGCAAACCCCCTTCTAATCCTCCATTAACCCTCTAATCACGGTTTGGGTTCTAACAATCACAGTATATGGCACATATGCTTTATATCATAAACATAAACTAAACAATGGACACCGGAAACAAATCAGCATCACAAAGATTATAACTTTTTAAGATTCTTTCTTACAAGAATTAACAACTAGAAACATTGACCGTTCAGTAAAATCAATATTTGTGAACTCGAAAAGCCAATAGTGCTTCAATCTTGCCTCCTACGATATTTGTATAAATTTATATTTGCTTACTAAACAAATAGAAAAGGTAATATAAAATTAGTTATCAACAACTATTAACAACTTGCGTCATTATTCATTAAGCCTTACACAATAATATTCACAAAAAAACCACGAACCAGTATGAGCAATCCTCTTCTCAACAGCAAACACGATGCCCTCCTTCGTCTTCAACCCGATCGCTGTCGAACCAAGCTGAAACCCAACATTCAGATTCTACTAAACATACATAAAAATAATCCACAATTTTTCAAAATAATCCAAACATGCCACTAATACACATACATTATACAGGGGGTCGTGAAGGGTCAGGGGTCGTCATTGCGGTGGCGTAGGATGTGCTGCAATGGCGTAGGAGGTCACAGAGGGGGCGGTGGCTAGGGTTTGGTCGGGGAAGAGGGAGCGATGGTCTAGGTTTTGCTGGAAGGAGGAGGTCGTCGATGAGGTGGCGAAGGAGGAGGTCGTGAATGAGGAGGTCAAGGGTCGATCGCGAATGGAATTGCGGTAGCAAAGGAGGAGGTTGTCGATGCGGCGGCGGTTTGGTCACAGATGTCGCGAGGGCTAGGGTTTTGGTCGGATTTTTTGCAGTGGCTAGGGTTAGTCGGGTTTGGTTGAGTGAAAAATAGACCTATACATGTCGGTATAAAGGCCATGCAGCGTCTATTCACAGCATAGACGTCGGTCATACTTCCATGCGACGTTTATACTATGGAAAATAGGTGTTGGTCAATTTGGACAACCGACGCCTATTCTGTGATTATTTTTTATATTTTTTTAATCCTGGCATAGACGTCGGTTCTAAATAAAACCGACATGTATATGTTCATATAGAGGTCGGTCACTTGGACGACCGACGTATATACTTATAGACGTCGGATTTATGGGCGACTGACGTGTATGGGGCGACACCTATTCCATATTCTGTACTAGTGTTTGTTATGTTATAATGAGTGTTATTGTTATATGTTGGAGTTTATTATGCTAAAATGAGTATTATTTTCATAAACTTATAATGAATATTTGATGTTAGAATTTTTTATTGTTATTTAGTTTGTGTTTTCAATATTTATAATGAATGTTATTAGGGAAAAACGTGGTGAGTGATTATTATTTCTCAAATTTTGTATTTTTTTGTTTTTCTTAGGAAAAATCTAAAAAGTTTGAAAAAAAACTCCACCAAACCTGCTATGCACCGCCTAATCTAGCCTTAGGCGATGCAGGTAGCAGTTTTTTTATTTTAGACCCGCCCCGCCCCACATACCTGCCCCGCCCCCACACACCCCTAATAAAATGTATCCAAATTTTATAGTAATTTTTATTTTATCTTCCTTTCCCTTTACAACACATAAAACATGTGAACTGCCTAATCAGGTACACCCAAATAGAAAAATTAAATATATATTTATGTGTGGACTCAACTAGGATTCAGCAGAAAGCGGTCTGGGGTTTTTCTCGGGTTGGATTCCATTTGCATCGAATATATTTATATGTAATTTATTTTTACCTAATAATTTATATATAATACGATTTATAATATAAATTTCAACTAATCTACAAATTATTAAGGTAATAACACCGTTTGGGACCACAAATTAACCATAATTTTTCATTAATTAATAAAATATTAATTAATATATTTTTAGTAAATAAAATTTAATAAATATAACTTCCCGTCTAAATCAGTCTGATCTTCGGTCCTTGAATTTTATAAGTTAAGGTTTTAGTCTTAGACCGATGTTCAGTCCTAGACTCAATCAAAATAAAAAAATAAATGTGTTGACTCTCGTAGTTCAACCAAATGTATTTTTAAACCTTGATAACCCAATTAAGAAGTCTAATTGAATTTATTTTGCTTCGGAAATTGGTACAATGCATTGAAATTAAATATACACCGGCATACCAACTGGGGTTCGAATAGTTGGCCTCAAAGCATATTTTACTTAGAGATCACCGATTACGTGACACCAGCCGTGTGAAGTCTAATAGGATTTCGCTAACCCTAATTAAGCCGTAATTAACTTTAGGAACCCTAGAGTTGGAAGTGGGAGCTGAAATCCAAGCAATCCGTGGCAGAAGAGAATGATCTTTCTTTCAATTCACGTGCAAATATTCCGTAAAAGCAACCGACCACTCCTCCCTTTCTTTCCACACAAAACTTTTACTCCACCGTTGCGTACAAAACACAAACGACTCCACCGCTGCCTGCATTTAAGACTCAAGGCATCCTATGCTATTGCATCCGTAGGGGCCCATCTGGGCCGTTCATTTTTATCCGACGGATGTCATCCCGCGCCGCACTGGGGTCGGGGTTCCGAGGAACCCGAGGCGAGGTATCCAATCTACATACGTTGTCGGGTACTTCTTGTACGTGTATACATAACTGCTATTCTGATATTCTGTTTACCATATCGTTTTTTGCAATAATTATTTATTTGTTTATGGTTTTTTGTTCCACGTACCAAATTTAGTAACTTATCACGTTACTACCTCGAAGCATAGTTGGGATTTGGGAAGAGTTCAACGCAAAATTTTAGTTTTAAGACCATATAACCTTATTTGCTCGGGAGTTTGAGTTGATACGATCGATGTACATCCGATTACTAACATCCCGGCTTTACTAATTGGTATCCCATAATATAGGTAAATATATAATAAAAGTATAGTATTGGTGCACACAAAAATTCCAATGGTATACCGTTGTTCTACTACTTAACGATCAAACACCGCCTTATATTAATTTTTCTCTCGAGTCATCATTAAAGAATGCTTTTGCACTTCTGGCAATTTAATACCGAATGAAAGAATTGTTAGTTTAGTACACATCTGAACCCTAATCTACCTATTCTTCAAAAAATACAAAAGTACACATATGAAGTTATGAACTACTGCTGCACATCTGAGTTTTTTTTTGTTGAACAGATAATGACATCCTAGGAATCGGTCATATGAACTCATATCGTTCAATTTGAAAGAAAAAAAAAATCCTTTGATTCGACGTGCACTTGCTAAGATGTGATAACATGTTAAAAAATGCCAAGCTTAGAGAGCTTAGCTGGTTTTCTTAGAGTAAACTTAATTAAGGTAATAAGGTTGCAAGTTTGAATATTAAAAGTGACTTCGTAATTCTTCCTCGTACCCTTCTATTCCAGATATTGTAGGTATATATATAGTCGCCATGGGTAAACCACTTAATAATATATAGTAGTAGTAGTAACGATAACGATAACGATAACGATAACGATACAGTACCATGTTTTGAGTGACATAGATAGAAATTACAAACATTGGTGGTATAAAAAAAACTATACAACCAAGACATAGGGTATTGATGCAAAACTCTATTGCCGGCCTTCGGTAAAATAAAATAACTTCCATATATTAGAATTACACAACTAATCCGTACGAAACATGAAATAAAACTTCTTTCATCTACCTCACATATATAATTATAGATTTAATTTCCTGTAGAAGTTAGTACACAATAAGACAAATATTCGTGACCATAACTAATTGGTACGGCTTCCCTTGGCTGTCTCTACATTTGGACATTACGCTACTGGACGAATTAGGCTAGTAAAACATACACTATCTTGTGACCTTTTATGTTTTCATATTTTTCGGATTCTTCTGACATCACGTAAGTAAACACCACGTTCACTCATCCATATGCTAGTTCATTTTCAACTGAGTTACTATTCATTTTATTTCAACAATTGTAGCAATTATTAATTGCTCTAATGTATTTTCTTCTTCATAATTTTGTTTACCACATGCAGTTTGATAAAGAAAACGCAGAAAGGAGAATAAGTTGAAACATTCGCACTCATTTTTGTTGTTTCGAGTGGACAAAGCATTTAAACCTGCCTAAGTGGTAAGTGGGGATCACGGCTGATTGAATACAGCCCCAAATAAAACAAATAAAGTCAATCCCACCCCCCCCCCCCCCCCCCCCCCCCCCCCCCCTTCGAAATTTGCTACATAATACTTTTAAGTTGGATCGTCAAAACTTTGAAACTAGTATTACCCATAATTAGAAATCATTTATATAGGATAGGGGTAGTTACATATATTAACACTATTACATAAGTTGAATTATTGTCAATACTCTTCGATTTTTATAATCAGATACGAGACAGTTTGTCCAACACACTTTTTTTATACTCTTTGTTCATCCATTTAATCATAATTTAGATTTAAATAATGTTAAACTCTGTGAGTATGTTCAACTCCGTGAATATAAGAGTGATGCGATCTATTGGTATGAGTGCAATCCGTACTTGATTAATGCAATTACTTTTAAGGAACTTAAAATTTTATTATAATTAAGGAGGAAAATGTAAATTTTAGCCCCACATACATGGTCTAAAAATAAGAAGCCCGTTATGGAAGCTAACTTTTAACCTTGAATTCACTATATGTAAAACCATTAGTTCGCGCCAGTTATCAAAAGCAGGTAGTAACTAACAATGAAAGAGCACACACTAGTAGGGGTATAAGCGGGGCGGGGCGGGGCGGGGCGGGTTTTTGGTCCACCGCTACCCGCCCCGCATAAGTTAAGCGGGTATGCGGGGCGGAGCGGGGCGGGTCAAAAATAAAAAAACCGCTACCCACCCCGCAAAAGGATGGACTAGGTGAGGCGGGGCGGGTTTGGCGGGTTTTTTAATTTTTTTTGATTTTTTCTAAGAAAAATAAAAGAACATCAAAACTTGAAAAATAGTAATTACTCATTGTATTTTTTGGAAAATTGGATGTGTGTTGAGTGAAAAACTAGACATTTGGTTAGTGTTGAATAATGATTTGGTAAGGTGGGTTAATGGTTATGAGTAAAATTGAAACATTAAAATAATTTTGGTATATAAAAAATTAATAATATATTTGATTAGGCGGGTTGTGGGTTATGCGGGGCGGGTTGCAAGACAACCGCAACCCGCCCCGCTTATTAGGCGGGTTATGCGGGTGGCGGGTAACATTTTTTTGTCCGCTACCCGCATTAGATGGGGCGGGGCGGGACGGATTGCGGGTAAAATATTACCCATTTACATCCCTACCCACTATAAAAAATATAAGTCACATTAAGTAAATTTTGTTTTTGCATCAATACCTTCCATTTACACTAGAATACCACAGTACCCTCCAATTATGGATATTGCTATGCATACCTTCATTTTCTTCGTATATGTGCGTCCATTGCCCTTATCTTTGATTTTAGTTTAAAAACTAGGTTGGGTTTTTAAGGCAAAAAAAGTTCTACCTTTATATGTGGTATATAATATTACATACCTTCAAAACACATTAGTAAACTAAATTTACAATTTTTTGAACAAATATAGTTTTTCATAATCAATCTTCCCCAACCATTTCCTTATTCTTCGTATATTTAGATCAATATCACCAATGCACTTGAATCTAAACCCCAACAGTAAACAAAACTTTGAACTCCTTATTATATGGTCGTAAATGATGATTATTCTTTTCATGTTGAAGGCACCAAGTTCTTAAAAGTACCATGATCTCGCGTCGAACAAAAAGAGATGAAGAAAACAAGATAATTTTTTCTTTTTTTATGAAAAAAAGTAAATCTAATTTACTAATAATATACCCTTAAATATATTTAGTTTAACTCAGCCTATATTTATGCTAAACTCATAGAGGAAGACATGGACGCACATAGACGGTGAGAATGGAGGGTATGCATGACAGTAATCATAAATGGAGGGTACGATGGCAGGCTCATCTAAATGGAGGGTATTGATGCAAAAGACTAAATGTAAAAATTACTGGCGAGGAAAGAAGAAGGGATTCGGAAACAGACTCACACGTTTGTTTCAAATATTTTCATCTTCGATTCCTTTATGTTCGGGGATTTGTTACCGGAAGTTGAGATTAATCCGGATTTTCTTAAAACTTTTTTGGATTTTTTCCCTCTTTTGTCGATTTGATCTGTTAATTATATGGTTATGATCAAACTAAATATTATACGCCTAGATTCATTTCGCATGCAATAGCTAACAATGAAGAACACTAAAAGAAGGGGAAAAAAATACAAGAATCATCTACCAAATTAAAAACGAGAGCATGCACCAAACACACATGTATTAGAAAGAGTTGAGGATTTTATATAGTAATCAAAAGCTAATGTAATCACATGAGCCTCGAAGTTCAATCCATGAATCCAAGAATTCTCTAAGAAAAGAAATCTCCAAAACAAAAACAAAAATTCGACTTGAAGAAGCACTGTGCCTCTAGTCCGGAGTACGTAGTCCCCGCCCGGCCGGTACGTGGTTTATGGTTTGGAAGTTGCGATCCTAGAAGTTGCAGTAGTAGTAAATAATATAAACAATAATGTAGACCTAAGCCAGAATTAGATCGATTATCCCATAAGAAGCTCAACATGCACCGCCCACTGCAAATTCCAGTGAGTCCAGAAACCCATAAGCTTTTGCATGTTGAGGCACATTATCTCCATCAGACTTTGTGAGGTCATTTTCTCCCACACATACCCACACAAACATGTTTTAATTCTCCAATGAATGGAACAAGATGAAAACCATGTTTGTGTGATGTAACACCCAAGGGTTACAATATATTCTTAACCCTCCCCAACCACCTTGGGGGCCCCGTCCAAAAAAGGGTTATATTCTTAGGTAGAATTGAAAGAGATGCATAGCAGGTAAAACCTATGGAAGAAGAAATGGAAGGAGCAAAAGAGAAAAAAAGGAATGAGACATAAAGAACCAACTATGTAGTGATATACCAACTACTTACCTCCTACCCCACACCTTCTTTCTCTTCTTTTTCTCTCTCTCTATCCCTCGCTACAATTTTGCCTTCTCTCCTACGCCACTTCACGTTATATACCACTCATACTGCCCTCCAATTCTCACCTACACCTCTCTCCCTCTCCGGTACCATGTCGGCGTCACAAGATGGCAAACGGCCCCCGCCGGAACCCGTTCTAACGCCAATTGTCACCGATGCGGTCTCTCAGGAGGAGGAGGAGTGTAGAACTCCGACATCGGAGGAGAGAAATGCCACCGAGGTGGTTTCACCGAAGGAGGAGGAGTGTCGAACTCCGATGTTGGAGGAGAGCAAGATACCCATCCCGACCGAGTGTCCACCGGCACCCAAGAAGCAAAGATTGCGTTCCCGGCAACGGACGGAGGATAATCACACACTGCCATCCGGCCGGAGGAGTCTACTTTTTGAGGTGGAAGTAGTTAGAGACGATTATGCAGAGGTCGAGGCTTTTTTTAGGCAAATTTTTAACGAAATCGACGCGAACAAGAAGAGGAAGAGATGAGTTACCAGAAATATTGATAATTCTTGAGTTTTAGGTATAGGTCTGGTGGTAGGGGAGTTTTTTTTATTTCTTCTTCCTTCATGCATTACAAGTTTTTTTTCTCTTTAATTTCAAGGGTGGTCATACATTGGAGTGCTTTTTCATCTTAATTACAACTTAGAATTTAGAAGCAATTTTTTCTCTCTTTTTTTGGTTGAATTTGGTTCATGTATGTATGCTTGTAGATTGTGCATGAGTCTGTGATCATTTTCCTTGGATCCAGCAAACTATGTTGTCTGCTTTTGTTCCCCTACTTTGTTTCCATTATTGTGAACAAGAAGTGCAATTCTTGAGATCTGAAAGTTCCCTCGGGATTTTTGCTTTCCCAAAGTTGGTGCTATTTACGATAATTGTCCTGTTGTTTTCTACCCAAAATTTTGCACAACATTTATGACATATTCCTACAAAATCAAAAAAATCATGACACATGTAACGTCGTTTTGTAAATTTCACGTTGAGGCAACAAACTCCACAGGAAAGACTGAAAGAGGGTTTAAAAATCTCAAGTTTTAAGTTGCAAGAGAACATCTCATTTACTCATGTTTCTTCAAATGGTATAGAAAACTAAGATGGTTGGAAAGAAGTGCAGAGAATCTCCTCAAGTTTTACATCCCAAAGGCAACCAGAATTGAAGATGCTTTTATTTTTGCTACGTCAGTTGAATGTTTTTACTCTGGAAACGGTGAAGTTAGAAAAAATGTAGGTGGTATGTAGTTAGTTCATCTAAAAATAGTTTGAGTGGGTGTAATTAATAAAGAAGAAAAAAATGACATCATAAACTATTTGTTACAATTCGTTGCCAAGAATCATTTTAAAGAGTTTCAGTGCCTTATAATAAGCTTTACGCTTAGTAAACCTTTTGAAATAAAATTATTTTTATTTCAAATTAAACATCTTTCCAAAAAAAAAATTAATCGAGATTTTTAATGTATACAGAACTCAACGTCTCAGACGCTGAGTTCTGTAGAAAAAAATCTTTAAGGATGTCAAGTTCTTCGTACACAAACTCGACATTACTGCCATCGAGTTCCATCACTTTAAAAAAATTGCGCACACCAGTAGGGTGCGATGCCAATTCAGAGGCTAAATAGAACTTGATAATGAAGGTGTTGAGTTCTATAAAACAGAAATCGTCGCTGGTGTTGCCAAGTTTCATTTAATAGAATTCAACGTCCACAACGTCGAGTTCTGCAACGTTGAGTTCCATATGAATTCCCGGATTCGGAACTTCTCCTGCACGTTCTGAGAAACGGATAAAATTTGTCTAATTTGAACTCGACACGTTTGTTGCCGAGTTCTATTGAATAGAACTCAACATTTCAAGTGTCGAGTTTTATTTAATGGAACATGACATTTGAGGCCGAGTTCAAATTAGACTCCGAACTAACTCTTTGCACCTTCCTGAGGGTCAGATATTTACAAGTGTTGGGACTCGGCACTTCCAACGTCGAGTTCATTTCAACAGAACTTGTCTCCTTAAATGCTTAGTTCGTTTAATTTTTTATTTCCACAGAACTTGGCGTCTAAGACGCTTAGTTCTATATAGACCAAAAAAAGTATGTTGTCACCACGTTGCGACATGTGGTGGCAGCAAATATGCATTGGAAAATATTTTCAAACCTGGTTTATTTTGGATTTTTTTTAAAATAATTTAAATTTGATTTTTTTCCTTACTTTTATTCCCTCTCTCTGGTGCGAGAAATAATTTTGTAAGCCGGATGTACAGGATTTCTGTTGGTCCGATCAATCAAGAGTTGCCACGTGGATACACTATAAATGTATTTTGTTATCATCTATTAGTAACTTTAGAAAAATCCAAATAAATTGTAACTCTTACATTAATACTATAGTAATATGAATCATTTAGAATCTATATTTATACATTATATATTTTGTGTTTTCTTCCGCAACACAATTAAATGTCATTACCGCATTAACAAAGAATACTTTTAGAATATTATTTATTAAAACATATTTTTAAAGAAAAGAATGTTAAGTATTTTCTGTAACATGTAGTATTCTGAAAAGTTAATTCGGTAAGTTTCGGGAAGGTGTTATTTGTTTCGTTAAGTAGTTGAATGCGTAGAGAACCACTAATTATATCAATTTTAAATACAAATGTTTAAATGTCTCAATTAAATAAAGGTTATAATTTATTTAACCGTAAAAAATAATACAATGGATATAAGGTAGTTCTTGATAGATATCATGTACAAATAACAATTTCCAAAAGAATTAATTGAAATATGATATGCTAACATTTACGATTATGTTATCACGTGAAGACTTTTAATTGGTTGGACCTATAGATATCTTGTAAGTCCGTCCGACATACAGAATAATTTCTCCCATGTTGCAAGCACCCACATTGCACACTCACTGATGTCAATTGGATCATGTGAAATCCAGGAATTATTGTTAGAACCCTAACCCTAGATTAGGATTAAACTTGGATTAGAGGAGGATTAGGGTGGCTTTGCATGGGGTTGTGTGGGTGCATGGGGAAGTGGGGATTGCAGGTGTCTGCATGGGAAGGTGAAGGGTCGGTCACTGTAGCAACGGGTTTTAATAAGCCCCCCTCCTTTTCTTCTTTCATCTTCTTTCTCATTTCTCCTTCCTCATTTCTTCCTTCCCTTCCTTGCTGGTGCGTGTGGTGGCAAGCAGCGGAGGAGGAGACCGGAGATCGCGCGGTGTGAGGCGTGCGGAGTCGAGCGCGTGGGGAGATCACCGGAGGCGACGTGTGTGAGCGGAGGTCCGGCATTTCGTCGTAGTGGTTGAGGTATGCCGCTCCTTAGTGTGGTTTGTTTATTACCCTCATGTGAGGGATGCGTTGGTCGAGTCGGGGGAGGTCGGAGACCTCTCCGGCGACGCGTTTCTTCTAAAAACCTCGGCTGGCGCGAGGTTGAAGACGACCAACGGTCGACCGGACCCTTCGGGCGGTCGACCGTTTTAGCACTGTTTGCCCGACTTTAACCTTCACCGGTCGAACGATGCCTTTGGGCGGTCGACCGGTAGTGCATTATTGCTGGTGAGTTGGGATTTTTCTACCTGTTATCGGTCGACCGGTCCTTGTTGTGTTCGACCGGAACTTAAGTGTACCTGTTAGCTTGCATGTTTTGTTCGACCGATCGTTGGTTGTTCGACCGATTATGTGACTTAGAATAATAGGTTGACCCTGTCTGTTGTCGGTCGACCGAGACCCCTGAGTCGGTCGACCGATAGAGTGGATTTCTATGTTGACCAGACTCCGGATTTTGACCTCGTTCGGTCGACCGGTTTTAGACCCTTGTTCGACCGTTGGGGGTTCTGTTTTGAGCGCAGCGGTAGACCGTTTTAAGAGTACGGTCGACCGATTCCTTCCTGGGACCGGTCGACCGAATCACCTCTTCCGGTCGACCGTTTGGGCCCAGGACAGAATTCCTGGTTCCCTTTTGAACGCCAACTTTGTCCACGGAAACCCGTGTCCTCGCCTTGTGCGTGAGCCGGGAGGTGACGGTGGGCGCGTGATGCGTGCCTGCCCAGGGACCGCCGTTGGGAAGAGTGTGGGTGTTCGGGACGCGTCACCTCCATGTATGGACCGTGACCTTGAGATGATTGTTGGCACCTTGTAGTATAGCAGGCCTGAGGGATCACGGATCCCAGTGTTGATGTTGTGCGGGCACGCAACTGGCGTTGGGTGAGGTGACTACCGGCCCACGGGCTACGGAGGTCGCTGCCCTGCTTTTATAGCGGCGCGGTTGGTGTTCGCGGCTCGAGGAGCCTGATGACCTGACAGACTTCGGTCTGGTTTGTCCGATGCTGTGCCGGACTGTTGTGATGGACCACCGATGCTGTGCCGGTGATGCCGCCGAGGTTGTGCCGGCGATGGTGATTGTTGAGCCGAGGCTGTTCCGGCTATGTTGTTTTCCTCGGCTGGGCACCTACCGAGATGATGTTGTTATACCTTCCGGGCGACGGCCCCGTTGGTCCCTGTGGCCCCGACCACTGAGATTTACAGATCTGTTTCTATCGGCGCGTAGACGTGACAGAGGCTCCCTGCCGAACCCTTGAGTAGTGTAGCTACGTGTGGGGGGTGCGATGTTGCGGGCTACTAGACTGCATGTGCCTGCAGTAGGTCTCCTCGGGAGACCCGATGATTGATTGTCGGACTGATGTCCTGTTTTACCCTTCGGGGGAACTGTTTTACTTTCTGTTGATGCCATGACATGCCACTAGCATGATAGGTTCATTATGTGATGCATGCATGTAGGTGAGTTGGCATACGGGGTTTCCTTCTGGAAACTCAGGCATCGTTGTTATATATTTTTCAGGACCGCAGTAGGTCCAGTTGGGTGGTGATCGGCGGGGACGCGCATTTTGGAGTTGGATCCTCTTCTCGGGCCGCTGAGGTCGACATGATTACTTTTTATCCTCTGTTGTCGTTTTGCTGTAATCATGTATCTTTTGATAAACTCTGATGTATTTTGGTGCACCACTTTTATGATTTATGAGTAGTAACAGTCCCGCCTTTGATTATTGAGTTGATTGTTTTGATTATTATTTTTTTTAAAAATTTCCGCTGTTTCGGGATGTTACAATTATGGTGCTAAATTATAAAGGGAATCTCCAATTCTCTAGACGATAAAGCTTATCATCGTCATCTCACTGGCCAACATTGACCCTTACATATTATTTTTAGTCATATTTAGTATTCAGAGTTTGTCTTAATTTAGTACCGCTCTCGTGGTCCACACCTTGAATTGAAAGTTTTTCCACGTGAATTCCATGAAACATTGAAAGTTTTCCTCCAAGAAGAAAAGGACAACACCAATAAATCCACGAGAGAGCAATGAGTATGTATATGTCCAAAAAGTATGTATATTTTTCACTCATAATGCTCGTAACGAACCCTATTGAAACCAAAAAGTATAGGCATGCTTGCGAACCTACCTATAGTCCTCGGTTCTTGGTGCGGACATAATGGTTTGTTTTACGTATTTTCATGTACATATTTTATTCTAAAATATTGTCCTTTTATCCTGAAATTGTAAACTATTGTGGTAAAATTTGTATACCTTAACATATTCCATTTTTCTTGCTCATAATTACGTTATGGACATTCAATTTGTTGTAGTTAAATCAAACATACCTCAATATATAGTAGCAGCTGAAGTTAATGTTACTTTATGAAAGTAGTGAATTTCTAATTTGTGGAAGGTATAACAAATATCAAACAGTTAAAAGTCTTTCTTAATAGTTCACTCTCCAATTATAATCACTAGAAACAAAGATGTTGGTGCAAAAAACAATCGACTATTCACTGAACTCAATTTCCGTATGATTAAACAAATTAAGCACGACTCATGCATGACAAAAATTTGAGTCTTCCACTCTTTCTTGATTCATATATTTGGGCAACACATCTTATCATGTAAATTATGATAGGAGTCATGAATATATTCATATCTAAATATTTTCCAAGTAAATATACTACGCTAAACACAAGTAATTAAGAGAAAAAGAAACAGGAAATCTTGAGAAACACATAATTATTAGTTCCAAAGCACCATTTCCATTCCATGTCTCCTAACAGTACCACAAGAGTGGGAGCCATTAGTTGCCACATTCAACGCCAAAGTAGGAGTGTAATTGAGACTCAAAACTCAAAAGCAGAAGAAGCAATTGCTGTGTTTGTTTGCATTATGGTGTGAAAAATAACTAGAGCGTTTCTTTGGTGGGATGCGTTTTAAAAATTGTTGGCTTCTTTAATTAACTGTCCCCCACACGATTCCACAATAATTAATCGGTGTCTAGCTAGAATGGCCTTGTCTTCCTCATGCATGTGCATCTATTACTTTCCCTCTTTTGGATAAGTATCTGGAGTTAATTTTAATTATTAACTCCAATACAAGTTATCAGGGAAGTGATCGAACCGATCACGTCACAGCCTCATCCAGCTAGTACTTGGATTAGTTAGAATATATATTGGGTTTTACATATGAGTGTCTATTTCATTTTTAACCCCAAATTACGTTCTTTTCTAAGCATGTCAAAGATTGAGAAAATGAGGTGGGAAACAACACTGTCGATAGTTTTTCTGAACTGCTATTCGTCGCCGTAAAACTACTTAAATCGCCCGTAAGATTACCATTTTGCCCATCGACCCTTTCTACTAATATAACTCCTTATTTCACTCTTTTAACACAACTTTCTCTTCATATCACTCTTCTATTCACCACATAAAATGTCTCAGAGGCCAGGAAAAGAACCAGCGGAGACCCCTGACTACTCACATCTGGTAAATTACCTTGTTTATTTCAATTAATTTTAAAAAAAATATATTTTTGAGTCGGGCGTCCGCGGGAGACGTCCGACCCAACGAGAGGGCGGTCGCGGGGACGACTTCACAAAGGTGGAGACGTCTGCCTAACACGCCTCCACATACATGGAGGCGTGTTAGCCAGACGCCCGAGTCGGGAAAAAAATTCCGCCCCCGTTATCTCGCCAGATTCAGGTGCTTCGCCAGACATTTTCGTGGTGTTGGTACTAGGAATGTGAGTAAAACAGAGTCAAACACCTTGTTTAAAGACACGAGACGAAATCGGTATTAATTAATTTGTTAAGGGCAAAAATGTCATTTTTAGGACGATTTAAGTAATTTTCCGACGACGAACAGTAGTTCCCTAGTTTTGTTTTTAAGTTGAATAGTAGTCGATAGTTACTGGGAATGGAAATATGTTCTGAACATGCATGTGTGTGATCGTGTGATATTTGAGTACCCAAATGTACTTCATATGTCCACCGCTGTTTAATTTAGTCTTCTTCAGATCTAACCCTTCTTTCTCTTTTTCTCCGGGAAGAGATAGGCTGGGGTGGGATTTGTTGGGGTTGGTGTGGGGCATTGAGGGATACATTGCTGACATCCGAATGATAGAGACCGTTGGATCTTGATTGCATAGCTCACCTGAAAGGAATAAGTTGACCCACAGGGATGAGCTGATCCAAGGTGATGATTAATGGCTTGGCTAGTATTGATGATGGCGCACCAAATGACTCATGTTGGTGAATTCAGTCTCAATCTGATTCTGCCCACAAACCAAAGGTGCAGCTAACTGAAACATTGCACCAATCTGAGCCAACCATGGATCCAAGCAAGCTCATGGGCTCACAAACCCGACCCAACATGTGTGATAGTATGTGTTCGGGAATAAAATCAATCCCAAATACGCAACGGATCGAAAAACAACAAATTCAATGGAATAAATAAAGAACACATGCAAATTCAAACACCAAATCACGCAAACATGCAAGATTTAATGTGGAAACCCAATACGGAAAAACCACAAACGACACAACTTCAATCTATTATAGAGAAAACGAATTACAAAGAGATGCTTACAGAACACACGAACAACCGGCTTGAATACCCAGTTAAATTTGCTCCCACCAAATCCACAAGGATGCTATCTTTCTTTTCTCTCAAGAATGCAAAAGTAGACAATAGAAATATTCTAAGACAAAGGGGGACGAAATTGCCTTTATATATTAGGCCTAAACAAGTATTAATTGCACCAAAATCGCGTGGAGAAAAGTACAAAACATGGGCAAAACTATCTCGAATGGTCGACCGAACTTAAAACTGTAGCACAATCCAGGCTCCATCGGTCAACCGGAACTTAAGTACCGATCGACTGAAAACCGACAGACACTTTTCCGGTTTGTTTGAGTGCATACTCGGTCGACCAAAAACTTAAGTTTCGGTCGACCGAAAAATGACATGCACTTTTGCACAGCTCCGAGTGTGTGCCCGGTCGACCGAACTGCTCCCATCGGTCGACTGAAAAGCGACAAACACTTTTTCCTGGACGAGTCAAAACACACGTCCGGTCAACCGAACGTATGTTTTCTTCCACAAATACTTTAATCACATATTCAAAGGTAAACTACAATAGTATGTTTTCGTTAGAAAACCCGAACAACAACTGGGTATTCATGTATTAGCTTGTAACGCAGCTAACGCTCAAATATGACCTATTATTGTAACCCTACCTGAATATGGTCACTTAACTTTGTATAAATACCTGACATTTAACAACTAAACTCAACCTTCCATCGTTATTCTTTCTCCAAACCCCAAATGCTCATCCTCTTCATCCTCAAGCGCCTCTCCAAATCTAAGGTCTTTGACCTCTTGTCTCCGGTCTAGATTGACCAATTAGTTGGTATCAGACCTTCCCGTCCACACTTAATGTCGGAAACTTCATCTCGACGAAGCTCTCCTCCTCCAACTTCCTTCTTTGGGAGATTCAGGTGCTCGACTTGGTTGAATTCCACGGGATGAGGGGGTTTCTCGACGAACCTTTGCTAGGCCAGAATAGACGAAAGAAACAAGTGTGGTCGAGGATGGAAAGACTGAGACCAAAGTGGTCCCAAATCCTAACTACGTTCACTGAAAGTGACCCGATCGTTTGCTCATGTAAGGCGTGTTGGATTTCGTCAAATGTTTGTGTATATATTTTAAATTTTTATATACGCAAGTAAGATTGTTTTCATATTTTTTAACAATTTTATATACAAAACTTCCTAATTAAATATCAATATACAGTATACACTAATTAGTATTAAAATACACAAGTTGATCATACCTTAAAGAGTTGTCAAACTCTTTTGAATCGTTGGAAGTCGGGTTGCACTCGAATCGCCTAAGAATTTCCTCCAAGTGTTCACCAATTTCTAAACAAGATTAGAGATATCGAAACTAGTCAATCCAACTCTACTGCAATAATGTTATAATCTAGCTAATAACTTATTTAATACTCCAAAGAATTTAATCTCCAGCACTTTTATTAAACTTGAGAATTTTCGGATGGGTGAGATGAAGAAAATATGGAGAAGAGAATTTTTGCATTCATACAAACAAACGAAGGGATGAGGGACCAATTTATAGGGCATCCTCAAACCCACATCATATGCAAATCACTTACACATGATCCCTTGATTATCTCTCCTCTAAACCAATCATATTCTAACACATCATCATCCCATAACCTCCTTTGACTTTGTTAGATCAAATACATCCCATGATCAGAAAAATTCTCTTATTAACGCAAGCAAAACCGTGGGCAAACGGTCGACCGAAACTCCCATTTGGTCGACAGATTAGTTACTCCAAAAAGTCCCTAATAATTTTGATTGAACTACATTTCATGTCGGTCGACCGTTTCCTTACCAAGAATGCTCCTGATAATTTCGGTCAAACCGCTGGTCCACCCGGTCGATCGTTTCCGAACGTAAAAAGTTCCTTTTAAATTCGATCGATCGATCGGTTCCCGAAAAACGTTCGACCGTTTTTCACTGTTTTTGCCTTTATCAAAATTTGGATCAATATCCGACAAAAATGATCTTTGGGATTTTAGCAAATTCATATGTTATAATGTTGCGGATCCCATCATTTTATGTAATAGATTATCAAATATAATTTCAAAACTATAGGATCGTGTATGACATTAATTCTAATCACTTTTTAAGTGAAACTCTACTTGCTTGATCAATCAAAGATGCACAGTGGAATTAAAAACAAGCAAGCAAGTAAATACAATAAATATGCAAACTACAAAGATGACCCGATGATTTTTATAGAGGTTCGGCCTCCCGCCTACTTACTCTCTTACAAGCTCTGCTCGATCTCTTTCGAGCTCCGCCTACGTCTTCACTATCAATTTCGTTCCAGGTCGAGATTAAGTCTTTACACTTCAAGCCTTGCAAACACCTTCACAACCTTAGACCTTCCTCTCTCAATCCGAGAGGGATGCTTCAGGCTTTCATCGAAACCTTTACGATCCTCTTGATACCAACAAACTTGAGTGATTTAAACACTCTCTAACTTGAGCACACTTGAGTGTAATTGGAATTAAGACTAAAGTGTGAAAGTGGAGGCTTTGAGTGTTTGGATTGATCTCTCTAATGTAGGAGGCAAATAACAGTGGGAGAGTTGTGTAAACAAGGTTGTGGAACCTCTATTTATAAGATCTAAGAGAGTTATAGCCGTTGGGGATAAGTGTGGTGATTGGTTGTGCAAGAAAACACAAAATAGGAAACTACAACACACTTTTCAGGGAAAGTTTGGTCGACCGAACGGGTCCAACGGTCGACCAGTAGGCAGTCCAGTTTAAGGGACGATTGACCAAGCAGGGAACGGGTGAACCAACTATGCTATAACTTAAGTTCACTTAAGTTAACGGTTGAACTAAAAGGTGGAACAATCGATCGAAATCTAACAGGCACTGTGGGGTTATAAGTGCGGTCGAACAAAGAGGTTTGGGTGGTCGACCAAAAAATGACAGGAACTCTGGGGTTCAAGAAAACATCTTGGAACGGTCGACCGGGTCTAGGCAATAGTCGACCAGTGGCCAAATTAATTTGGGGTTTTGTTAAGTTTATACGAATACGACCGTTGGTATAATACGACAAGTTTAACGGTAACAAGACACGTGTAAACGGTCGAACAACATGCACACAACGGTCGAACGGTTTGACACTAAAGGGTAACTGGTTAACTGATCCAATCAGTCAAACTGAGAACTAGTTCGGTCGACCGATTTAGCTCAGATAGTCCAGGTTTGGATTTTACTATTTTCCTGTCTATGTTTGGGTGACCTATCGAAGTCCAAATGTTATGAGATTTTGTGTGTGACTTCTCTAAGGAATCTAGTGTGTATGTGAATGAATTTTAACTCTTGTATACTCAAGATTACATAGATTCCAAATACTCAAAAGAAATACAAATTATTTGTCTTGACTTGAATTCATTTCTTCCTTGAGTCTTGATCACCTGTTGAAGTTAGTACAATACAATATATATACTATGCATAATGTGTACTACTCTACATTGATTATAATTAAGATTATGTTGACTAAATCATCAAAACATTGATTAAGGTAAAAAACCCAACAAAAACATTACACCCCATAATATATACATCTCATACGAATTTATTTGTTATTCTAACCATGTCGTTATCACAACATATTAATTTTGTTATTTTACCAAATGTATTTCATTCCATATCATATGAAATTTGATACATCATATAAAAACAACATTATATATCTATTGTTTCATAGTTTTGTGGTGTGACATATAAGAGAATTTTAGTTATATTGACAATGATATAAAACACTTCATATCATAAATTATAAGCGGTATCTAGCTACACATTATAGTTACCCAAATAACAAAGATGTTTCGTTCACTTGAACTAAACACGATCCAGTTAGTGATATGAAATAATATCAACTGTGTCTATCATTTGCCTCATGATATTAAAAATATTATACAAAGTAGGAATGTGTCATCTTTGTAGTATATATTATTTTCTTGTTCTCTTAAGCTAATTATAAATATGTAACTATACATAAGTTAAATTGTACACATTATAATTTTGTTTTCAAAGAGCCCTAAAATATTATCACTCAAGTCAAGAGGGACAATGATAATCTTTTGACATATGTGATTTTCCCGTACAAGTTTTATATAACCAATTAATATATTTATCACTATACATGATGATAACTTTTAATAATAATAATAATAATAATAATAATAATAATCAAATTATATACTTCTCATGTGAAAAAGACATAAGTCTCATATCTTAGGATTAAAAGACACAATGAAAACATTAATAACACAAACACAATTTCATAATGTTTATTGATTAGATCTATTCAATATATAAAAGAAAACAATTTCCAATTCATATACCTATGTTGTTAAATACTTGTAGAGCTACAATATCCTTTAACCAACATGACAATCTTATCTCGGTAATTAATCTTCCATGTTAATCATCATGATTGTGAATTACTATTGATTTATGCAAACCATTATCTTTTAAAACTCTACGGTTAATGACCAAGATCATCTTCCTTAATTCTTATAAAAGACGAATACATTAATCAAGGAACAAAATGTTTATACATTCAATTCATAATAAAAGACATATAAAAGAATACTTTTAGAACAACATTCATTTCAATCTCCCACTTATTATCAAAGTCTTCTTTCACATACATTCACAATGTATAAAACTAAAAATAACTAGGGTAACCCTTTTATCTTGCTCATCAAACCACTCTATATGGTTCTTCAAACCCTTGGACTTGAAATGCATTTCTCCTTTGGCTTCAAATAATGGTTTGGTGAATGGATCAACTGTGTTGTTGTTTGTGTCCACCCATAATAAATTTATTTTGCCTTCGTCAATGAAATCACGGGTGACAAAGTACTTCAAGTAACTTCTTAATCCACACTCCTTGCTTGCTTGCTTCAGCGACAACCATCACTTCTGAAGTGCTGGTTGAGTCGATCGTAATGGTATGTTTCCAGCTACGCCAACTTACGGCTCCAGCGTTCAGAAGAAAGACATATCTTGATTGAGACCACCTATCGTCTGGATCACTCATGAAACTTGCGTTCGAGTAGCCCTCGGCTACTAGTTTCCTTTGTTCTCCATAACCAAGAAACTGATCTTTGGTCAGTACCTCAGAATATTCTTGATCGCAAACCAATGATCAAGACCTGCATTGAATTGGTGATGGCTCGTCACACTTAGAGAATACGAGACATCGGGTCTTGTGCAAGTCATCGCATACATGATCGATCCTATTGCAGAAGCATAAGAATGTGCTTTATGTACTCCAAGTCTTTACGTGATATTGCACGTTGAGACTTCTTGAGTTGCACACCATACTTATTGACGCATTGTCCTTTTTGGAATTGTTCATATTGAACATTTCCAAGACATTGTTAGTGTATGTATGTTGACTTAGGCCAATGAGTTTACGAGGCCTATCTCTATATATCTTGATCCAAGATATATTGAGTCTCGTCCATGTCTTTCATTGAAAATGAAGATTGCAATGAACTTCTCGTTTGCTCTAAGGAAGGGATATGATTTCCTACGAGGAGTATGTCATTGACATACAAGATCAGAACCACTACGTGACTCTCACTGACCTTCTTGTATATACAAGGTTCTTCCTTGCTTTGGACAAAGTTAATTTTTTTGACTTCTTTGTTAAAACGTTGTTCCAACTCCTCGATACTTGTTTCAATACATAAATGGATCGTTTAGGTTTGCACACTTTCTCATTATTCTTTGGATCTTCAAAACCTTGAGGTTGCACCATGTTCACGTCATCATCCAGTTTCCCGTTATAGAACATTGTTTGACATCTATTTGTCATATTTCATAATCATGAAAAACGGCAACAACGAGCATAATCCGAATAGATTTGAACATGACTACCAGTGAAAAAGTTTCATCATGGTCAATTCTTTGAATTTGAGTGAAACCTTTCGCTACAACTCTTGCCTTGTAGGTAGTCAAATTCTCATCCATGTCCATTTTCCTCTTAAAACCTCATTTATTTTGAACGACTTTCTTTCCTTGAGGAAGGTAAACCAAGTCTCATACTTGATTGCCATACGTAGATTGTATTTCGGATTCCATGACTATAAACCATAGTTTGGAGTCTTTCCTTTTCATTGCTTCGTAGGATAAATTGTGTCAGTTTTGCTGAGTTTATTCGGCAGTTCATGCTTATTACGATTAGCTCGCAACCATCGGTCAACCTGTGAAGGATCAGATCAAGGTGTCCTGGCTTCTTATTGGCCTCCATAAATGGGTGTCCTCGACATGGAGTATAACGCATTCACTACCTCTGCATTGAAGTCTCCTCTCCTTTCTTAAATAGATCGGTCCATATGCTCCAAAGCTATGAAACGCGGACAAAAATTCACCAGCCAGGTGGATCTGGACCCATGGCATTCTATGGAGGAAACGTTGGTGGGAAGGAAAGAACCAAGGCAAAGGTAAGTGGGATGGAGGCTTCTCATCCATGGGGAGAGGATTCCAGTCCTCTACCCAACGCAGGCCACCTCCACTTTCAAATGAGAATGCTAATCCATCTCAGAATAACCAGAAACCAAGACCTGAGGGCTCTAATCAGAGGAGGCCACCACTCATATGCCAGATTTGCTTCAAGCCAACACATGATACTTTAAAATGTTTGCATAGGTTCAACCATGACTACCAGACCAAGGAAATTCCCCAAACATTAGCTGTTATGACTGTAGAGGATCCAAATTCTAATAAGTTCCCTGACACATGTGCTACTAAGAACATAACATGTAATAAAGTTATGCTACCCTCCTTCGTGCGTTATAGAGGTAAAGATAGAATTATGGTTGGTGATGGTATTCTTCTTCCTATTACCCATATTGGTTCAGCTTATATTAGACATTAGTATGGTAAATTTGAGATTACAGACATCTTCTTGCTCCTGACATTAAAAAGAACCTTCTATCTATTAGTAAATTCAATGTTGCCTTTCATTATAATATTGAATTTTCTGTGGATAACTTCTTTGTTAAACATAGAAACTCAAGATTAATTGTTTCTTCTGGAAAGCAAGATGAGGGACTTTAACCTTTAAGATACCATGTAGATGACGTGTATTTTTCAAATAGACATACGCATGTTGACTTACACAGTTGGCACTGTAGTCTAGATCATCTTAACCCTCAGGTTTTGGAATGCTTGCAAACTCTGGGGAAGATTCATACGAAGACTCATGCCTCAAATAATGCTTCTATTTGCACCACCTGCCAGTTAGGGAAATCCCATAAACTACCTTTCTTTCCTTGTAATAATTCTACTATTAAACCTTTTGACAAATGCATTGTGATTTATGGGCCTACACCTGTGTTTAGCAGGAATTATTTTAAATCCTTTATTTTCTTTGTAGGTGATTTCACTAGATTCTTTTGGCTCTTCTTTTTAAGGCCAAGTTAGACTTCTGTAAATGCTTTCTTAAATTTAAAATTTATGCGTTGAGACAATTTTCCAATATGAAGGTGTACGAGAGTTCTCATTTAATGAATTTGAAAAACCTTTGAAAGCTGAGAGTATTGTGCTCAAAATGTATTGTCCTCACACTCCATAATATAATAGGGTTGTAGAGAGGAGACCTAGGATCATCACAAACATGGGACTGACGTTAATGATCAGTAGTGGTGTTTCAAAATGTTTCTGGATAAAATTTATTACTGCATGTGTTTTTTTTGCTTAACAGACTTCCAAACAAAAAAGGTATAATTCCTTATGAATGTCTGCTCAACAAATCTCCAGATTATTCTTGCTTAAGAGTGTTTGATCGCAAATGTTTTCCTTATTTAAAAGCATATACTCATGACAAATTTTATGAAGATTTGCACTGTGTATTTCTTGGCTATAGTGTTAGGCAGAAAGGTTATATTTGTTTTAATCTTACTTCAAATAAGATATATATGTTCAGGCATGTTATTTTTAATGAACAAATGTTTCCTTATTAAACTTCGTCTCTTTGTTTTTTCCTTCAAGTTCTAATTCGTATATTGCAACTTTTTCTGATTGGCTTTTAGATGATATTGCTTGCACTACTACCCAGTGATGGTGCTAAGAATACCGAGAATGAGAACACCATTCTTATTGCGCCCTCTAACCCTTATAATCAACCAACAACATTTCCAACAGAATGAGAACACTCTTATTGCACACTCTGACCCTCATGATCAAACTCCACAAGAAACGACTATTTAGATACTTGATGGCCCCACTAATCAGTAGAATCATGACCTTGAAAGGGAGCAATCCATTCCTAATTCTACCCCTGCTGATGCTCCACCTGAAATTCAACCCCACCCCTATAGTGTTGAAGAAGAACATGGAAGCTCCACTACTGTTGGTGATTCCTCTCTTGGGAAAATGCCCTCTAGACACCGCAAGGCATCCTATTATGGCAACAGATAAAAGTGGGATAGTTAAGCCTAATCCCAAGTACGGACTATTGCATAACCTTATCTCTTTTCCTGAGAACCCCTCCACCCTTATTGTTGCCCTATCTCATCCAGGCTGGAAACAAGCTATGCAAAATGAAAGGGATGCTCTTCATATAAATGAGACATGGGTTTTGGTTCCTAGAACAAAGAACATGAATATGATTGGTTGCAAATGAGTTTTTAGAATCAAGCTCAAGGGAGATGGAATCCTTGATAAACTTAAGGCCAAACTAGTACACTGAAGCATTCACACTGTAGTACTTACGACTTGTGTTGGATTTCGTACATTATACTTGTGTACAATTTAAAAAAAATACAAACAATGAGGATCGGTTTTGATATTTTTCAACAATTTTATGTACAAGATTCCTAATTGTATTTCAAAATATTTAATATACTAATTAATATTGAAATACATATATTGGATCAGACCTAGAAGATTATTGAATCTCTTTTACCAATAGGAAGTTGAGTTGCACGTCGAATCGCCTTGGAATTCCTCCAAGTGTTCACCAAAGTCTAAATAAGATTATAGAGATTGAAGTTAGTCAATCAATCTCCAATACAATGTTAGAATCTAGATAATTACCCCTTTAATGTTCCAAAGAATTTAATCTCTCAAGCACTCAATTAATAAAGAAATTTTCGGATGGATTATGTGGAGAAATATGGAGAGGAGAATTTTTGCATTCATGTAAACAAGAAAAAAAATTAGTGACTTATATATAGGGCTTCCTCCAACCCACATCATGTGTAACCTACTTACACATGGTCTCTTGTTAATTGCTCCTCTCTCTAGAATCTATCATAGTGTGAACAATGGTCACCCACTAAGTAAGTCAAAGTGGGGTAAGCAAATATATGAATTTCAACAGAATGTTATATATAGAGGGAAATTTTCCGAAGGAAGATGGACTGAATGGGGAGTTTGATCAGAACTACACGGTCAATTGTTGCCCAAATGTGGATGCGGACCAGATGCAAGGGAGATGTGAATTGCATCTCCAGGATGCGGTCCACCTGATGCAGTCCACATCCTTCCCCGCATATGCGGGAAGATGCGGCTGCATCTCAAAACACTCATGTTTTGTTTGTTTTGTTTTTTTACTCTGATTTGTTTAATATTGAATCATTGATGTTAGAAATTATTCAAAAATTTACCTTAACTTTTAGTTACATCTACATAATTTATAATTAATATATATCTATTATAATATTTAATTATTAAATCGCAACCCGCATATGCACCTGTATCGCATCCGCAAGCCGCACATGCAAGATACGGTGTCTTGCTGCATTGAATTCGCATCCCGTATTTCTGAACCTTGATTGTTGCTCATGATCTTCTTTTGTTTATCTTATTTTGTTTGTTTATTAGTCACGTCGACCCTGACTTATGTTGTTAATTTCACTTTACTACACGAATGAGACATTGCTTCTTACAAGATTAGGTTGTTAAAAAGGCTAACCATACTTAGACCTGGGTATCGTGTCGGGTCGTGTTTTTCTTGGTCGGGTCAGGTTTTGATTTTCGATTGTTTTTTTAATTTGAAATAAGCATACAATCATAATTGAATTAACAAACACAAACACAATATAATTTTTCCCAAAGTAACCAATTTCTTTATTAATAATTGTTGACTCAAATTGAAAAACAATATAAATACATAATTTGTTACATATTAAAAAAGCCCAAAGGCTAGCTAAACCTAAGGAGTAATGAAAAAAAGCTAAAGGTATTAGAAAAAATATTCCTCTAACAACATGGATTAGCTAATTCATCTTCAATTTTCATCGTCGTCGCTATCGTGAATATTCTAGTTTTGCATTCTATCCGCAACGTCGATCCAATCCATCAGGCATACACTTATCTTAATTGTCTTGTCGGATAAGTTTTGCCTTTTGTCAAACAAGACATGTTTACCTCTACTAAAGCAGACTCTAATGCCACAATTTGACGTCGGAGAACATAATAAGTCTCGTGTTATCAAGGAGACTAGTGGAAAACCTACCTGAGGTCTTTTCCACCAGTCTAAAACATTAAAACATTTTAACCCACCAGTACATAAGTACATTTCAGTGTTTAAATATCCAGTTTATTCATTTTGTGTGTCAATTTTTGCACTAATTTTAATTTTTTTGACTTAACCATTTCCATTGGAGTCGTCATCATCTGGATCCACTGCAACTGAAAGTGGTTGTGATGATGAACTAACAACATCTGAACCCATTTGATTTACATTATGTAGTTTTTTCATATTCTTCAAAATATTTGATTAACAAATACTTACAACTATCTACAATATTTTGGAAAATTTCACTATTCATATTTGCAAAACATTTTTCCAAGAAATTTGTAAACAATTAATATTAAACTTAGGATCCATAATACAAGTTTAACAAAACTTAAATGGAGGAGGATTCCAATATTTATTAAACCTAGCCTTCATTACATTTAAAATTTCAACAAAACCATCATGTGGCATATATTTCACAAATACTCTAGTAATTTGAAGTAATTCATAGATAAATATGTTAGATGTGGGGTAATATTGTCCACGTAATCAAGTTGTGAATATGAAAAAATGTTTTAAAAAATCTAGCATAATTTTAGAATTATCCCAATCTATGGGGGTAACTCATTCTCATTTTTTCTTTCATTATAAAATGTTGTAATTGCGAGATTATAAGGATAACAACACTTTAATATTTTATATGTAAAATTACATCTATAAGGGACATCTAATTTAAACTTCTTAGGTTTAATTTCATTATATGCACAAAATTCTTTAAATTCATGATATCTTGATGTACTACTGCAACCTACATAAGCAATTGCATTCCAAAAAAAATTCCAAGTAAGGTTTAATAATGTAAGTCTATCTTATACTATCAAGTTCAAAGTATGACAAACACATTAAATACGAAATAGTAAACCATCTACAGGTGGATGACAATAATTTATAAGCATTTATATTGCTGAACTATTTTTAGTAGCATTATCAAACGTAATTGTACAAACTTTATTTTCATGATGATTAGCTATCATGACATCTTTAATATGATCAAATATAACCTTGGTAGTGTGTGGATGCAAAATAGGTAAAAAAGAAAAGATTTTTTAATTAAACATCACGAATCATCTAGATAATGAGCAGTTACGCAATAGTAATGATAATTATTTGGACCAGCCTAAATATCACTAGGTAATGCTACCTTATTGTTCATTGATAAAAATAACTAATCATGCTTTCTCTTTCTTTACCGAATTTATCAAATGTAGTATTTTAAGTGTTCTTCTAGAAAATGGTTTAAATTGCGGATTACGGTAGAAAATTACTTCCCTAGTGTTTTTAGATTCGCATGTGTTAAATGGTAGTTCATCTCTAATTATGAAATCAACAATGGTAGTTATCTCTATACCTTTAATTGGAAAATATCTTCTGAAATTTAAAGTTCCACTAGTTGTGTCTCAAAGCGATTGACGTGAATCCGCTACCATTGATACATTATTCTTAACTTTACATGCAAATAAATATCTACATAGATAATCAGTTATTCCACTTGACTTAGCTGAATATACGTGACCACAGTGTATACACCTAGTAATTGGTTTACTCTTAGCAGTTTGTCTTTCAAAATTATCCCATACTGGAGATATTTCCTAGTGCTTTTAGTCGTACGTCTAGGTAGATTAATAGAATGGGGAGATGATCAGTTATCATTATCTTCAGAATCAGATGTTAAAGTTATGAAAATTACTAAATATGAAATAAAAAGTGAATTTTTTTCATAAATGAGAAAGTCATGCTCATGATTGATGACTAAAATTAACTACTACAAGCAAGAAAACTGTTACCAGGTCTGACCACTATGTCATAGTATGGACTTTTGAGCCCGTAACTCCACCCTTATTGTTTTCCTATCACCTCGTCCATTTAAATAAAAATTGGGCTGTCAGTCAGCCTATTACAGCTGGCGGTCCAATGGACTCTCACTAATTTTAATGATATATGCTTGGTAGTAATACGTATGCTCATATTTCACTATTGATTATGATTACGTGGTAATTCATGATATTGGATCATAGTTCCTTGTTTCAGATTTAGGTTGGGTTAATGTATCGCTTTCTTCGATTACAATGCAAGTTAAATAGGAAATTGATATCAAAGTATTTTACGCTTTCAGTGAAAGCTTAAGATGTGAAAGCAATACATCCACTGTGGCAATATATATAGGGATATGTTCATGTCAAAAAAAGATGAGCCATTCTTCGGGCCGTAAGGCAATGAAACGAAAATGAAGTTACCGATACCTGGAAGATAAGAACCGCGAGAAATTACTAATTCAAACAGTTTCCATTTAGATAACAAGGCATGTATCCATCTAAGAACATGAAATGCGAAGCAAAAGAAATAATACCAACAAACAAGCAACAAAAATGAACACTACGTATAATAAACAACAAAGTTAACTCCAACTTAAAACAGACTCCACAGACCAAACTATAGAGAGGGGATCTAACAATGCACTTATACGAAACACAGATTAAACGCACCACGTATACCAAATATTGATTGCGGAATTAACTTCGGACCCTCTCCCAAACTCAATTGCAACAATAACACTAATAAGATGGAAATAAACAAGCAAACACAAATGCACACCTGAAACAACCACGACACACGCGATTTACAAAGTTCGGCAACATGCCTACGTCTTTGGGGGGTCACCTGAGGGTTTCTTTTCCTTCTTCCGCTTCTCCTACAAGAGAAGCAACCGAGATTACAAGTATATGAAGACAATATGTTCTCCAAATCACTCTAGATCTATCTCTAGCCTTAATCTCTCAACTCACAATGAAGGAAACTATGTTGTATGCAATATGATATATAAGACTAAGAGCAAACAAACCCTTTTATAGACTCAAAAACCGAACTACAATTAAGCAAATTCGAACGGAACTATTCGTGGGGACACGGTTAACCGATGCTCGTTCGGTTAACCGTGCGTGCTTCAACATGAGTGATTCATGTTCCGATTCGGTTAACCGAATCCTTCCCGGCTGACCGAGGGAACACTTCTCACGTGGCTCGGTAGACCGCGAGAACGATTCTTCAACTAACTAACAAATTCTCCAACAACGCTTCGGTCGACCGAGACCCCCTCGGTGGACCGTGCCAAATTGTCCACACTTTTAGATTCTCGGAACACCAAAAATCTCCGTAACGGTTTACCGAACCCGTTGTTCCGAAGTGTCACTTGCTCTCTGACGGTAGACCGAATCCAATTCGGTCGTCCGATCCCAGCTGCACACGGAGTGCCTGGAATCCTCGGTTCGGTGGACCGAATCCAATTTGGTAGATTGACCCGTCTTCGCCAAAATTTCCTGGGTTGTGCGTCGGTAGACCGAATCCAATCTGGTCGACCGACTCTTCCTGTATTTGCTTCCTTAACAAATATAAGTCAATATTCAACAATCTCCACCTTGGTTTAGATTTGTTCCCTGAGTCTTCTTTTAACCTACATCCTTTGTATCTTCACGAGACACCGCTTGACGCTACCCCCGGAGCGCCCTCCTTCTCACTTTCTGAGGACATTGAGAAGCTTCGAGCACAACTCAAACTTCTCCCGATTGACAACCTTGGTCATCATATCCGTAGGATTCTCACTTGTGTCGATTTTCTGGAGAACAACCTGCCCTTCTTCAATCCACTCTCGGATCTTATGGTACCTTACTTCAATATGTTTGGTCCTTGAATGGAACATCTGATCCTTGGCTAGATAAATTGTACTTTGACTATCGCAATGCAATTTGGTCACTTCCTGTTCCATCCGCAAAGAGCTAACCAAACCCTTCAACCATATAGCTTTTTTTCCGGCAGCGACAGCTGCCATGTACTCTACTTCCGTCGTAGACAATGCGGTAGTATGTTGGAGAATCGATCTCCAACTCACTGGACCTCCACCCAAAGTGAACACGTACCTTGTTGTGGACCTCCGTTTATCCAGATCTCCAGCACAATCTGAATCAACGTACCCCTCCACCTGCCTTTGTGCTTCATCTTTGGTGAACTTCAAGCTAACATCCATGATTCCCTTCAGGTACCTCAACAACCACTTCAACGCTTCCCAATGCTCTTTTCCTGGGTTAGCTATATAACGACTCACGAGGCTAACTGCGTGTGAAATGTCTGGTCTAGTGCAGATCATAGCATACATAACGGATCCGACTGCACTAGCAGATGGAACTCTCTCCATATCTCTCCTTTCCTTTTTCAGTAGAGGGGTTGCACTTCAACGAGAGCTTGAAGTGAGCATTAATAGATGTGGCCACCTGCTTGGCATTCTCGAGATTATACCTCTCGAGTGTCTTCTGGATATAGCTCATTTGAGTTAGCAGAATTTCACCTTTCTCGGTATCCCTGGAGATCTCCATACCGAGAATCTTCTTTGCACTCCCGAGGTCTTTCATCTCAAACTCTCCGTGAAGCTTCAGTTTGAGATCATCTATATGCTTCATCTCCTTAGCTGTGATCAACATATCATCGACATACAAAAGCAAGAACACGTGTGTTCCGTCTCCAAGACTCCGCAAGTATACACAACTATCATAATCGCAACATACAAAACTATTATTAATCATAAATAAATCGAACATTTTGTACCACTACCTCGGCGATTGCTTGAGTCCATAGAGGGACTTCTTCAGCTTGCATACTTGTCCTTCCTTGTCTCGTGCGATGAATCCATCCGGATGCCTCATATAGATCTCTTCCTCTATGTGCCCGTGAAGAAAAGCTGTATTCACGTTGATGCATTGCATACATTGCATCATATGTCTTTCATTTAGATTACTTTTACATCAATAAATGCTACTAAGGTATGTGTTTAGTCTTATTTACAGAATACAGGGACCTGAATGCAATTTACCCACATCCCGAGCATAAACGCGTGCAAAAGATTCATTTCTATCATAAAGATCAAGTCAAGTTTATCGGGTTACAAATGGAAATATATCCAAGCATAAAAGCATTCAAGTCCTAATTGCAAAAAGAACAAGGACATAAGCACAAAAGTAACCGGGGACTTAACTACAAAAAGTCAAGGACCTAATTGCAAATCACGAGTAGCTTTTATTCTCTTGGAGAAAATATATAAAAAAATCAATGTATATCTCCAAATATGTGAAGGATTTAATCCGGAGTTCAAAAGAATGGAAAGAATCAATCCAGACGCGCAAAGAAGGATCAAATCCTACCATAAACATTCAACCAAAATCCGAACAAAATCAGACCAGATTGTGCGGTGTTTCCGCCGCACCACACATACAATATGCGGCGTTTCCGCCGCCCAAGCATCGATCCGTGTGCTCCAATTTCGTCCAGTCGTGTCTGGACACGTGTACTTTCCAATATTATACCTAGATCCCCTGTAGCAACTATAAATAGACCCGAGAACGATGTTAGAAGGGTCCTTAGTCTTTGGTGTTAGTTTTTATTCTTAATCTTAGTTTTGTAATCTTCTTTTCATCAATAAAATTCTGTCTTTTATTTCTTACTTTTAGTTTTCTTTTGTAATGTCTCAAGGACCCATTCTTCCTCCCTCTATGAGTTTCTAACTCTTTCCAAAGGGTGAAGGTGACGGATTTAGGGTGAAGAGAAGATGAATGAATGTTATTATTTTAATTTCGTGTTAGTATATTTTGATTACTTGAGTTTATGTTAAATCATTTATCATGTAATGCTTTATAACTAATATGATTTATTATAAGTTTTTAAATTATCTAATCTAAACCTTAAATCTAAACCTCCACCCGACGGAATTCATCTCTTTGTTCTTGTTTTAGTTTTAATTGTTCTTGTTTCTTGCTTTAGATAATTAAAATCCAAAAATCTCAAAACCCAATTATTTCTTCTCTCCTTCTTTCCCCCAATCGAAATCACACTAATAACAAATCTCTCCCTCCTTGTGTCCGACCCGTATTTGCCACGTCTTCATTGACGTCGTGCACTTGCGGTATAAATTTAATTCTCATCACACGTCCATCTGCTCTAACTCCATATTATCCATAGCCACCATGGCTAATAACACTCTAATAGAGGTATGCTTTACAACGGTTGAGAAGATCTCGTTGTAATCGACCCATTCCTTCTGAGCATATCATTTTGCCACCAACCTTGCTTTATACTTTATCTCCTCCATTGGAGATGACCCTTCCTTCTTCCTGAAGATCCACTTGCACCCAATCGTGCGCTTTCCCTAGGGAAGCTCCATTAACTCCCAAGTTTGATTCTTATGAAGAGACTCCATCTCTTCGGTCATGGCCACCATCCACTTGTTCCTGTCCTCCTGCTCAATAGCTTCTTCGAATGTGCAAGGGTCCCCACATTCGGTAACAAGTGCAAACACAATACTAGCATCATCGTGACCATACCTCATCGGTGCCTTTGTGATCCTCCTTTGTCTTCCTTGAGCAATACTCTCTTGCTCAACTTCCTCCTCTACTCGTGAGTCAATTATTTCCTGCTGAACTTCTTGATTTGATTCTCCTCTTGAAGTTGTGACCTCAACTTCAATTTCGTCTTCCTGCATGAGATTCTCTTGTTGCTCTTTCTCCTCAAGGCCCTTGAGCAAACTCGCCTCATCAAAGACCACATTACTCCGTAGGAGTACCTTCTTGCTCACTGGATCCCAAAGCTTACATCCTTTCACCGTCCTATCGTAACCAAGAAATATGCACTCCTTTGATTTCAAATCCAGCTTCGACCGTTGTGTCTCATCGATCAACGCATAGGCTTCACATCCAAATATCCTAAGCCTCGAGTAATCAAATAGCTCACCCGTCCACACTTCCTGAGGCATCTTTAATTCAAGTGCCGATGACGGTTAGATATTTACCAAGTAGCATGCAAGATCTACTGCTTCCGCCCAGAGATCTTTCGACAGATTCACATCAAGCCTCATGCTCCTTGCCCGTTCACATAGTGTCTTGTTCATCCTTTCAGCTATGTTTTTTTGTTCCGGACTCCGTGGTGTAGTGAAATGCCTCGTCACACCTTCTTTCTCACAGAAACTTGCAAACTCCCTTGAGGTGTACTCACCTCCATTATCTGTCTGTAAGTACTTAACAAATTTTCCTGTATTTTTCTCTACTTGGGCCTTCCATGCTTTAAATTTATCAAAGACATCAAATTTATTTTTCTGAAAATAAACCCATACCTTCCTTGAGAAGTCGTCTATGAATGTGACGAAATATTAGGCTCGACCTTTTGGCTAAACCTGAGCCGGTCCCCAGACGTCTGAGTGCACATACTCCAGAATTTCCTTCGTCTTGTGGATAGCCGTCTTGAATCGAATTCTGTGCTATTTATCGAAGACACAATACTTGCAAAAATCCAATTTGTAGCTCTTAACACCCTTCAGCATTCCTTGTTTGTGTAGCTCACACAAACCCCTTTCCGACATATGTCCAAGCCTCATATGCCAAAGTGTGGTGATGTCTTCGTCGCGTGCAACATTTGCTGCACCTTTTCCTGCTACTGTAGGATTTCATGTTTAATTATATATATATATATTCGAAATTCTTTTTATGTATAATAAGGATCAAATACAATTTTCTACGATTTGTATCATGCATGCATTGGTTTGTTTTAACAACTAGTTTCAAAAACTTATTAAAACAAACCCAAAAGGACTCCGAAATTCATACCTAGAAGTTCTCAAAAACTTCTTGACGTTTCAGAGACGTTGAGGCAGCCAATCGCCGCTTCTCGTTGCGCCGGATGCCTCCGAGTGTTCACCGAAACCCTAAACAAGGTTGAAGAGAAAGAAGCTAGCCAATCAATCTCCAAACAAGCTTAAAATCTAGCTACAAACCCCTTCCTTAGCCTCTGAGATTTCTCCTTCAAAGACTTAGAAAACTAAGAGAATTTTCGTGGATTTTTGTGGTGAATTAGGAGAGAAAATATTTAGCAAACTTCTAACATAATTAAGGAGAATAAGGACCTATTTATAGGCTCCAATCTTACTCTCAATCATGGCTATTCTTAAGCCACGAATTCTTGACATTTTCTCTCACAAACTAATTCCATAATGCATTATATGCACCCACAAAACGTTTGACCAAGTTTGGAGCTAATCCAACCATTGATCAAATTAATCTCTTAATTATCAAAGACAGAAAATCGATCGTGCTTCGGTTTACCGAGTCCCACTCGGTTAACCGAATATGTCACGATTGTTTAACCGAGTACGCGACGGATGACCGAATCTTAAGGAGAAAAATTCTCCTTAACTGATCGGACTAATTCTCGTCCAAGACCGAGTGCTATTCGGTGAACCGAAAATATCGGAACTTGACATTGTTCGGTCGACCGTTTCTGGTTCGGTACACCGTACCAAAAATCCAGGCACTTTGGTCAAGTTCGGTTAATCAGCTACGACTATCCGTTCCACGTTCGGTTGACCGATCCATAGATCCTTCGGTCGACCGAACCATAACGGATTACCGAACTTCTACCCGATTTTGCCTTTTTTCAAATTTTGGATTTTTTTCCAACAAAATTTGAATTTTTGGGGTTTTAGCAAATTCACAACTTATGCAATATGTTATCCCATGCAATAATAAATTATTGCACCCCATAATATATGCATCTCATATGAATTTATCATGATTCTAATTATGTTTATATACAACATAATTGATTTTACTTGTTCACCACATGTGTCATATTTTCTATAAGAAACCCGACACATCATATGAATCAAAATCAAGCTTCTTGTTTCCCGGTTTTTGCGGTGTAACCTATGGGAGGATGTAGACTAAGTTGACAGTGATATTAAGAGCTTAATATCACAAGCTATAAGCGGTATCTAGCTACACATTATAGCTCCCAATTAGTTAGATGTCTTAATTCTACTCGAACCAAAACCCGATCCATTTAGTGTTGGAGTGCACCACTTGTGTCCGTTCCTTACCTCATGATTTTCAGAATACACACAAAGTAGTATTGTGTCATCTTTGTATTAGTATTCATTTCTTGATCTCTTTAAGCTAGTTATAAATATGTGACTTAACTCAAATCACATTGTGCACATTATAACTTTGCTTTATCAAAGGGCCCATTAATATCATCACTCAATTAAGAGGGGCAATGATAGTCTTTTGACTAACTATCTTCTCCAACAAAAGTTGTACTTAACCAACCAATGCCTTTACACTACACTTATTGATAGCTCAAGACACTAATCTAATTAAGCATTCCTTAAGTGATTGGATATAAGTCTCATATCAAAGGACCGAAGACACAGTAAAATATTAATGACACAGAAACACATTTCTATAATATTTTACTTATTAGGTCTATTCAGTATACAAAAGTAATATTTTCCTCTTTTGCATACCCGTGTCGTCACTCACTTGTAGAGCTACAATGATCTATGACCAACACGACAATCTTAACTCGGTAATTAATGTCCCATGTTAATTACCATGATTGTGAATATTTTTTGTTTTATGTAAACCAATATCTTTTAGAACTCTACGGTTAAGGACCAAGAGTCTCTTCCTTAACACTTCTAAAAGACGAATAACATAAACAAGGAACAAAATGATTTCTCATTCAATTCATAATAATTGACATTTAAAAGTAAAACTTTTAGAACACATTCCCTTCAGCTACTGCATTCCCTAGCATCCAATACAAGTTGCCCACTTTGGTTCGCTTTATTACTGTCATCGCCCCATGAGCGACCTTGATCTTTCCGTCCCCGCCGGACCATCTCCACCCGAGAGTATCAAGCTCTCCTAGAGAAATCATATTCTTCTTCAACTCAGGTACGTGACGCACCCCCGTCAGCGTTCGAATGCACCCATCGAACAACTTGAATTGTACGGAACCAATACCGACAGTAGTGCGTGGTGCATCGTTTCCCATAACAAAGATCCCTCCTTTCAGTGGCTCATAGAATGTGAACCACTCCTTATCCGGGCACATGTGAAAAGATGCTCCTGTATGCAAAATCCATCCAGATGATGATTTGTCAATACTTGCAGCGCAAACTGTTAGAACGTCGACTTCGTTCTTCTCCTCCACCACACTGGCGGAATTGTACCCGTCGTTCCCTTTCTGCAGCGTCTCTTTGAAGGCCCTACAATCACGCTTCATATGGCCGACCTTCTTGCAAAAAAAAAACATTCAAAGGATCTCCCATTTGATTTGGACTGCCCTTTTTTGTTGTTTCTTCCTTTGTTACCCGTCCTGCCCCTTTCCGGTGCTGCGATCAATCCTTCACCCATCTCGAAAAAATTACTACTCGAATTCTTCCTCGCATCGTAAGAGATCAGCGTGCCCTTCACCTCCTCCAACACCAACGAATCCTTGTCATATATGATCGTGTTCACCAAGTTCTCATACGAGTCCAACAGCGACATCAATAACAACATTGCTTTGTCCACATCCTCCATCTTGTCATTTAGCTGAGTTAGATCACCTATCCACTTATTGAACACCGAGAGATGCTCAATGAACGGCGTGTTCTCCTTCATCCAAAGCATGTACGGTTGACGCTTCAAATTCAACTTGTTGCTATGGTTCTTCTTCATGAACCTTTCCTCCAGCAGTTTCCAATATTGTGTCGCGGTCTTCGCCGATTCCTCGAAAAGCAAATCATCCGAGAGGCACAACTCGATGATCCCAATAGCCCGGAGATTCAGACTCTCCCACCTATCGTCGGTCATCTTCGACGGTTTCTTTTCAACTCCATCTAACGTCAGCAATAGCCCGTCCGTCTGCGACATCAACGCACGAACCCTCTGTTGCCATGTTGAAAAGTTCTCCTTCCCGGTGAATTCTCCACCCGAAAGTTCCGCGCTTCCTCCGTCATCGAAAGTGCAACTAAAGCTCTGATAACAGTTGTTGGAAGGGGAATCTAACAATGCACTTATACGAAACACGGATTAAACGCACCACATATACCAAATATTGATTGCGGAATTAACTTCGGACCCTCTCCCAATCTCAATTGCAACAAGAACACTAATAAGATGTAAATAAACAAGCAAACACAAATGCACACCTGAAACAACTACGACACACACGATTTACAAGGTTCGGCAACGTGCCTACGTCCTTGGGGGGTCACCTGCGGGTTTCCTTTCCTTCTTCCGCTTCTCCAACAAAAGAAGCAACCGAGATTACAAGTATATGGAGACAATATGTCCTCCAAATCACTCTAGATCTATCTCTAGCCTTAATCTCTCAACTCACAATGAAGGAAACTATGTTGTATGCAATATGATATATAAGACTAAGAGCAAACAAGTCTTTTTATAGACTCAAAAACCGAGCTACAATTAAGCAAAACCGAACAGAACTATTCGTGGGGACACGCTTAACCGATGCTCGTTCGGTTAACCGTGCGTGCTTCAACATCAGCGATTCCTGTTCCAATTCGGTGAACCCAATCCTTCCCGGTTGACCGAGGGAACGCTTTTCACGCGGCTCGGTAGACCGCGAGAACGATTCTTCCACGAACTAACGAATTCTCCAACAACTCTTCGATCGACCGAGACCCCCTCGGTGGACCGTGCCAAATTGTCCAGACACTTTTAGATTCTCGGAACACCAAAAATCTCCGTAACGGTTTACCGAACCCGTTGTTCCGAAGTGTCACTTGCTCTCTGACGGTAGACCGAATCCAATTCGGTCTTCCGATCCCAGCTGCACACGGAGTGCCTAGAATCCTCGGTTCGGTGGACCGAATCCAATTCGGTAGACCGACCCATCTTCGCCGAAATTTCCTGGGTTGTGCGTCGGTAGACCGAATCCAATCCGATCGACCGACTCTTCCTGGATTTTCTTCCTTAACAAATATAAGCCAATATTCAACACAAACTAGTCAAACAAAGTCACAACCCTTATATATAAGCCTACGTAATTACAAAGTTAATTAGACATCATCCAATCCAATGGTGCCCAACAAAATGGCAGTTAGTAAAGCCCAAAGCTCCCACCACCGACACCAAGGATCAAGATCCTTAAACCCCTACCAACACAGACTACACCTACTAATACAACACCTTCTTTAGTTATATCATCAAGTTTCCATGTACTTAGCCACCGCCTTCGACCCCTCGGCCACCGCGTGCTTCCCGAGCTCTCCTGGGAGCACGAGGCGCACCGCATCCTGAATCTCCATCGACGTCATTGTCGCCTTCCCGACATACGCCCCCAACTTCGCGGCCTCGTCGACGATCCTCTCGAACATGTCCTTAATGTACATGTCCACAACCGTCATGGCCTTCGACGATACCGTCATTCCGGGATGCACTTGCTTCAACACCTTGAACACGTACCTCTTGTACCCCTTCTCTCCACCCACTCCGCCACCAATGCCCTTCTCGGATCCTCTCTTCCTACGCCTCTTCCTACCTGGGGTCGCCTGTTTTGGCTCGGCCGGTGGCAGTGTTGTCACCTCCACCTCCTCAGATGGAGGCGGTGGGGTCACCTCCTCAGGTCTTTCCTCAGTTGAGGACGGTAAAGTCACCTCCTCGGCTCCTCTCCCTCCTTCAGGCGGTGCGGCAACCGCTTCCGCTTCTTTCTCCGGAGGCGAAGCTTTAGGCGGTGAAATCATCGAATATTCTTTGGCCCTTTCCTCAGGCGCTGGTGTTGTGACCTCATCGAACATTCTTTGGCTCAAAGGTGCCGGCTTGTCGGGTGTCGGAGGAGGCGGTGTGGTCACCTCCACTCGTCGTGAACGCGGCGCATTCTCTTCTTTCGACTCGACCGGAGTCAGTCGGTCTTCCTCCTCCTCTATCGACACCTCCGTCACCTTTCTGGTGTCGACGGTGTCGTCCTCGTCGTCGGTCCATATCTCCACCCTTTCCTCCACCACCTTCCTCCTTGTCTTCACCACCGACGCCGTAATCCTACTTGGTCGCTTAGGGGCCATCTCTGGTGATGCTGCTAACTTACCCAACTTTGATTTTACTTTGGTTATTATATGTTTTCTACGAGATAAAGATTGGAATGTTTGGTATTGGAATGTGGTTTTGTATGGTTGAGTTCAGTTCAGTTGTCGACACTTGGGATGCACGTGGCAGGTCGGTTGAATTTGTCGGACAAGTGAGTGCAGGGAAGTGTGTCGAAGTACGGAATGTCGGGTGTTGCGGAGTGGAACTCTCTGGTGTTTGTTGGATTAGTGGATTCGGATTTGTCAAATTTAGTGTTTGGTTTTATTGTTCTCGCGGAGTGGTGCAACTCGTTTCGTGTTTCTCCGTCGAGGTTTTTATCTGAGATACGAAGAAATTTGACGTCTGATTACGCCGAAGAGACCTTTGGGTCATATGTGGTTCATTACGTTTCGATTCCATGGAATTGGATGATCACATCATATCAATGAGACCTTTAGATCATGTATAATTTACAACTGTGGAATTCAATTCCAGATAGTCAGATTATATTAGGGTAATTGTGCACCGCAAATCATTGAAAAATTGATTACGTGGTCAAAGTCCAATTCTGATCAAATAGAAACCAGAAGAAGTTCGTTTCTCTGACCAAGATGTTTTTGTTTGTATAAACTACTGAATCTACAAGAAAATTGATATTATTTGTAAATATTATATATAAATGTATAATTTTATTGTGAAAAGTATGTTGGACGTTAAAATTTAAATAGACATCACACATTGTAGTTTAATTTAACTCAAAAAAGTGATGTGTGAATTATATATTATATACATATATTTCTTGTTGAAGAGTAAATTAACTAATATATAAGATTTTTGTAGTTCTGAACTTTTAAACACTACATTAAATTAATTTTGAATAATAGTTTTTTAGAATTTTATTTTAACAAGACAATATGAAGTTCAAGATGTATTCTTAATATTTATTATCTAATTTATGGTATAATTTCGTAACATATTCTTATGGTTTTTTAAAGACAATCATATTGTTTAATTTAAAAATATGATTTTAATATTTTGTAGTTAAGTTTTTATGTAATAAAAATAATTATTAAATAAATTTAATAAACCTCGTGGGAGAGGAGACATTGGAGTCTGAGTTGTGAGAGGGAGAGAAATACGTGCTTTTCTTTCAAAAGCCAACCCTTAAACCAAACAAGGTACGGTTCTCCGTGACCGATGCACCCTGCACCCACACCATACCCCCAACCCATACTTCCCAAGCCCCCATGCAAACACGAAGTCAAAACACACTTAATTACTAAACCTTCCCTAAACATACTTGAGCACTAAAGCAAAAGGTTAGGATCTAACACCCAACCTTGATAGAAGCAATTTGTCTGTATCCTAAAACTAGTTGACCACACCCGCCCGATATAATTTTTATGTAAACTAATTTTGGCATCTAATTAACCCCGTGTTCGGGGTCATCTTATACTTGTAATTAAGTCCTTTATCTCCCTTTTTTTTTCTTTCGGCCTTAACAAAATCTAGGGCTTGATCTACTCTTTCATCTGAGAGTGAGCCGCTAATAATAGAAAATAAGGCGAGGAGAGATTTATTGCTAACAAGATATGAAATTTTTTAGACTAAAGTTTTTTTAAGAAAACACATTTTTTCTATTTCTTTACTGCCACACTTTTATTGGACCATATTTTATTGTGTCTTTTTCTATGTTTTACTAATTCCTTTTCTGAATATGACAACACTAATATTTGATTTCTTATCCTTTTCCTAATTCTTTTTTTAATATTACAAAACCAATATTTAATTTTTTCCCCCAAACAAATATAGATACACTTAAGTAAAAGCACTTAACGAAAATGTTATTTATACATATAAATAATTGCAATACATATTGTCATGTCCTGCGACATTACATATTTCAACGTATTTTGCTTTTTTCCGGCATCCTCTTTTTTAGCACTGGTAATTGCAGATGCAAACATATTTGGTGTTTATGGGGTCACCATTACCAACACAAACACCACGTCCTTTCTTCTGTAGGTAGCATTGTTTTTGACAATCGGGGAGTACACATCCATCACCAAGTTTTATTTGGCATACTCCTGCAGCACTCACCTTGGGCATCATTACATCCACTGCAAATATTATTTATATTAAGGAAACATATAAGAATTAAAGTAAAGTGAAGTGAAATGAATATACAAAAATGTGCATGACATTAATTAGCTACATTGTTTCCAATTATACATCTCGAGTTATTACAAAATTACCTGTTGAAAATACCACAATAACAAAAATCAAGGAAACAAAGCAAAGTTTGGCCATTTTGAAGAAAAAATCGATGAAAGGCTATATGTGTTGTTGTGTTGGCTTGATGTTTAAGGTTTATTTACTGTACTTATAGTGTGTGGGGATTGATTATAATTAGAAATTTTATATCATGTAGTTGACTTTTGATTATGATGATTACATGAACTAGTTGTAGTTGTCTATTAATTACTAATGAATTGGCTTATTTTAGTAAAGAATTGTTTTGTCCTCGTAATAGATATCTATGTTTTGTTGACCAAAATAATATTCTTAACGAAAAGATAATATTTTTTATTACCTACGCATCAAAATATCTTAAATAGTAACTAATTTATGTACAGTAGAATATGTTCACAAAATTTATGTAATTCACAATAAGACATTGTAATTCATGGTAAATTGATGGTTTTGTTATCCTAATTTGTTTAATCACCATCTAAACAACAAGTTTGTTTTAATATTTAACATTTAGAATATATGTTGTTGTAATTGTAGTTCAATATCCTCGAGATCTCCCTCCGTGGAAACATTGAATATCACGTTCCAACTACTTAAGTTCAGCGATCAGACAATCATGCTCAAGTTCATGTACTTAGAGATCATATCTTGTTGAAATATGAAAAGAAGAGACGTTGAAGAAACATACCAGAAACATACTCCATCAAGACGATTCTCCCAATCTCGTTATCCAATCAAGGAAATCAAGGAAATAATGTATATGAAAAGAGCAACGATATTCTCTAGTATTCAATTGTATAAATACAACTTCAAAACCCTAAATAAAGATATAATTCTACTGTTTAAAATCAACATGGTACCAGAGTGTCCGTTTTGAGAAAAACAAAATCCAAAAAAAACCTCACCAAAACCCAAACCCACCTCCGCCTCAGAAGCTCCCCGGAGCTCATCATCGGTCGGGACAGCCAGGCGGTTGCGACCTCTGTCGCCCTCCACTCCTAGCAATGACGGACGGCGGTGGCGACTCTCAATGGGACCAACTTTCTCTTCTGGGCGCGGGTCATCTCCCTGTCCCTCAGTGGCAAGGGGAAGCTAGGCACCCTCACCGGGAAAACTGCAAGACCCACCGACCAAGGATCCGAAGCCAAACAAGAGGAATGACAGAATGTTGACCACCTCGTGATGTCTTTGGTCCTCGAGTCGATGCAAAGCCAAATAACGGAGATCTTCATGTACAAAAACAACGCAAAAGAATTATGGGACTCCGTCCATGAACACTATGGTAAGCAACAAAATTTTGCGCATATTTTCAAACTAAAACAAGACCTCTCGTAGATCAAGCAAGGGCAGAAAAATGTGACCGAATATCTCGGCATGCTAAAGAAAACATGGGACGAACTCACCATCTACGAGCCACCGACAAACGATTCAAAAACCATACAAGCCCGAACCGAACAAGATCGCATCTACACATTTCTTGTTGGACTGGACTCGAGCTACGAAGCACTCCGTTCCAGCATCATTATGTCGCCGGAACTACCCAGCTTCTCGACCATCATTGTGATGGTTAACCGTAAGGAAACCCTCCGAAAAAACAAACCCGCTCAATCGGAAAACCAAGAAAATCAGGCATTCGTCGCCGTGAAAACCAACATAAACCATCGCGACAAAGGTAAAACAAAATATGGAAATAAAAGTCAAGAATATTGCGATAATTGTAAAAAAAACAGGGCAAAACAGATCCACTTGCTACTTCCTCTACCCACACCTCCGACCATCCAAGGACAACTCAGAAAGGAGGGGGGATGGGAGGAGCGGAAGCCAGTCAAACCCCACAGGGAGAGGCGGCGGCGGATACGAAGGAAACCATAGCTTTCGGGTGGAAGGAAACAAATGGGTGCATATCAGGTCGGTAGCGGATCAGCAAAGCTTTTATACGACAACAAATGGAGCATCCGATTATGCAAGCCCGAATCCGACATCCGATGGTCCACCTCTTAAACATTCTAGGCCCGGATCCGCAAGCATGGGAGCTGACCCAACCCAACTTGGTGCACTTCTGGCCCGTATGAATTCTTACTTGCTGCAGTCCAATACCCCAAGCAAAGGTAATACATCTGGTATAAATTCTGTCTTAGATAATTACAAAGCATATTTAGTAAATAATTCTCATAACCATAGTTAGATTATAGATTCCGGTGCAACTGATCACATGACAGGAAATTCCTCCATGATAAATAACATAAAAACAAGTTAAAATTTTCTAAATAAATTTGTCACAGTCGCTAATGGAACAAAGCACAAATTAAGGGTACAGGAGAAATGCAATTCTTTGATAATAAAATACCTGAAAATGTCTTATACGTACCTAATTTTGTTTCTAATCTTTTGTCGGTTGCGAGGCTTACAAAAAAATTAAATTGCAATATTATATTTACTCCTTTTGATGTAATATTTCAGGATTGTACCATAGGGAAGACGTAGAGGAAAACTCGCCAAAAGACTTTATGTGCTCAAAACAAATAAAAGGAATGCTAGTTAATGTTTCTAATCACGATACCTGGCACCAAAGAATGGGGCACCCGTCTCATATGGTTTTACAAAAGTTATTTCCGTCTCTTAAAAATGAATTGTCTTGTGATGTGGTCGTTTAACAAAACAAACCAGACTCCCTTTTTATACTTCTGAAAATAAGACAGGTCACACTCTCGAATTGATTCACTCAAACATTTGGGGACCCGCCCCTTTGGAATCCTATAATGGATTCAATGATTTTATTTCATTTATTGATGATTTCTCTCGTACAACGTGTCTATATTTATTGAAAGCTAAGTCTGATGCTTTTTTGGTCTTTTGTGAATTTGTTGCCTTTGTTGAAAATTTGCTTGATTCTAAAATTAGAATACTTAGATCCGATAATGGATCCGAGTATACTAGTAACAATTTTCAAAGTTTTTTGAAAGAAAAATGGATTTTCCACCAAACCACATGCATAAACACTCCTCCACAAAATGGTGTTTCCGAACGGAAAAATCGTCATCTGTTAAATGTTACTCGATCCTTACTTTTTCAAAATAACATTCCAAAATATTTTTGGTCTGATGCTATTCTGACTATCACTTACCTTATAAATCGCTTGCCTAGCCCGACAATCCAAAACAAGCAACCCTTAGAGATTTTACATAAAAAAAGAGCCTTATCCACCTTCGGATTTTTGGTTGTACTTGTTTTGTTCACAGGAAGCGCATGGACAAGCTTGATCACAATTCCAACAAATGTATTTTTTTAGGATATTCTGTTAGAAAAAAAGGGTACGAATGTTATGACCCCTTTAATTGTAAATTCTATATTTCTCGTGATGTGTCCTTTTTCGAAAATGTTCCATACTTCAAAAATCATCAAGACTCTTCCACTGCACCTGAAGCTCCTCTACCGGTTGCGGACATCTTCGACGTTGCCTCCTCACCGGATACTATCATCGAAACTCCTCGACAAGAAGCAATTGAACCTCCTCCAACGGACGACCAAGGCGGAGCTGAGCATCTTCCTCAGAGAAGAACCACCCGTCCTACTCGTCCACCTCCTCGGCGTGAAGACTATGTGGTATCTCATGTTACCTACCCTGTCGAGGACTACTTGTCCTACTCTCAAATCAAACCCACCTACCATGCCTTCTTAAGACAAACAGATAAAATTCAGGAACCCACCAACTATCATGAAGCAATTAAACACCCTAAGTGGGCTAAAGCTATGGAGGATGAACTAAAAGCTCTAGAAACTAACCAAACTTGGAGTCTTGTGACCCCTCCACAAGGCATAAAACCAGTAGGTTGCAAATGGATTTAAAAGATCAAGTATAATAGCGACAGAACTATAGAAAGATTTACGACTCGATTAGTCGCAAAAGGATACACTCAGACTTATGGGTTAGATTATCAAGAAACATTTGCCCCAGTTGCAAAGATGAACACTGTTCTTGTTCTCCTCTCTGTAGCTATTAACTCAGGATGGAATCTCTTCCAAATGGATGTTAGGAACGTTTTTTTGCAGGGCAACCTAGAGGAAGAAGTCTATATGACTCCTCCCCCAGGCTACAAAACAAATCCAAACAAGGTATGCAAACTTCACAAGTCCATATATGGGCGCAAACAATCTCCTCGCGCATGGTATGCAAAACTCAGCCACTCCCTTCTTCTTTATGGGTTTTCTAAAAGTTCAGTTGATGCCTCCATGTTTACTAAACACTCTCATGAAACCACTATAATTATTTTAGTATATGTGGATGACATTATAATAACCGAAAACAATGATAAAGGGATATCTTCAGTCAAACATTATCTTAAAAACAAATTTGATATTAAAGATCTGGGCATCATGAAATATTTTCTTGGAATTGAAATTGCTCACTCAAAAAAGGACTATTTCTATCCCAAAGGAAATACGTTCTAGATCTCTTACATGAAACTGGAAAGATATGGTTTAAACCAGTCAACACCCCAATTGAGATTAACAGGAAAATTAGTCTTATTGATGGTGAACCGGTTTAAGACGTAGGACAATTTCAAAGATTAGTTGGTAAACTTGTCTACCTCACTGTCACTAGACCCGACATTACATATGCCGTTAGCGTAGTAAGTCAATTTATGCATGCACCCCACAAAGGTCATCTAGAGATTGTGGATCGGATCCTGCACTATCTTAAAAAAAACCAGGCCAAGGTCTCTGGATGAAGAAAAACAAGTCTAATACAACTGTTGGTTACTCTGATGCAGATTGGGCAGGTAGCCACGATCGGAAATCCACTACTGGATTTTGCACCTTCGTTGGTGGAAACTTAGTCACTTGGAGAAGCAAGAAACAGAATGTGGTGGCTAGATCAAGTGCCGAAGCAGAATACCGTACAATGGCCTCCACAACAAGTGAGCTAATTTGGCTCAAACAACTTCTCAAAGACATGAATATAAGCAATCAGAATCCAATACAAATGATCTGTGACAATAACGTCGCAAGACATATCGCCTCCAATCCTATTTTTCACGAACGAACCAAACACATTGAAGTGGATTGTCATTTCATTCGTGAGAAGATACAAACTAAAGAAATTGAAGTCCCCTACGTTCAGAGTAATGATCAACTAGCATACATCTTCAACAAAGCACTAGATCAGAAACACTTCCAACACATTCTTCACAAGTTAGGCTCCTTCAACATCTTCCGGAGTCAACTTGAGGGGGAATAATTAAATATGGAAAAAAAAGACGTTGAAGAAACATACCAGAAACATACTCCATCAAGACGATTCTCCCAATCTCATTATCCAATCAAGGAAATCAAGGAAATAATGTATATGGAAAGAGCAACGGTATTCTCTAGTATCCAATTGTATAAATACAACTTCAAAACCCTAAATAAAGATATAATTCTTCTGTTCCAAATCAACATATCTCAATTGATTCTTCCGATACCTAATGTGAAGGACAATACACAATGATTATTGCTACTATAGAGGTTGCGATCAAAAGTACGCTCAGAGTGATTTGTCAAAGACGTGATAGGATTTCATGTGGTAGTTATATGATATTTCATAGAGAATGCAATGTTTGGTTCATTAGACCACTTGCAAGTTGTGGATATCCTGAGCAAATGCAAGGCATCTCATAGAATCAGGGGACGTGGCAAAGTAAATAAGAAAACTTTCATGGTTCACGCAAGCATTTCACAAAGGAACTTGATGACAAGCCAGAACACGGACGTTTACAATAGGCAACTCGTGGTTGTCTCTCAAGCAAAATAAGACAGCAAGGTTGGAGTAAGAGACCAGCGAGGATCCGAGGATTGAGGTTTTCGTGGAGTTTAAATGGGCCAACATGGACATAGTTCGGAAATACGCGCTGTCACATCCGCATCCGCATATGCAACGTGGTCCCCTATCGCACCGCATATTGAAGATGCGGTCTAGTTAATGTGAGACCATATAAATCCCACAACCATCGCTTATGCCGCCACATATGCACCGCATTTAGATAGGTCATATTACAATAATGACAAGTTTGGGTGGTGATTTGATTTTGTATTAATTTGTGATGGATGACATGTTGTTTATGGGCGATTTATTTAGTGATTTCGTATTATTACAAGATCTAAACTTCACTAGCACCTATTAATTATTATTTAACATTACTTTATAATTATAACATTGATTAAAATACATTTGTGCATAAATATTTACAATTTTATAACTAATATTTATTTTGTTAATATTAATTAAGTATTTAAATCTCAATATGCATATGTACGTGCATATTTCCGACATGTCGCATATGCAGATTGCATCTGCATCACGTATTCCTGAACCACGAGCATGGGTGAGTGTAGAGTCTACGGAGATGATGACGATCAAACATCTTTTACAACCTTGGAGGGCAAGATAAGAGTTTTGGAGGTTGCCATTCCTTAGCAACATGTGAGACTCAAGGCGTTGTAGTCACGTGGTTAGGAGAGCCTCGAGAGAGTGGAAGATGGGGCCACTGTGGGCTAAAGGCCACGATTGTTTCAAAGCTAGAAGCTTTCGCCGACAACATGGTGTTGGTCGAGCATATGATGCATGGGCAGCGAGATCTTTGTGAAGGCAAGCGCCTGAAGGTACCCAAGCCCTAGGCATTCCTAGGAGCGAGGAATGCCAAAGAGTTAGAGAACTCTTGTGGGATATGATGGATTACTTCAAGGCAATACCAACAAAGGGATGAAGACAAGGTAACTCTTAGTGCCATGTTTATAGCAAGCGATGCCAAGTTGTAGCAGAGGTCTAGAAGCATGGATGTTACGCAGTTTGCCATCACAACTTGAGAGTCCATGGTCAAGAAGTTGTGTGCTCAATTCCTCCCCACCAAAATTGCTTGGGTTGCTCGGGATGCACAGAGGAAGGTGAAGCACATTGGGTCGGTGTGCGAGTATATGAAAGAGTCCACATCTCTTCCATGGACATTACATCCATAAGCGAGGTGGACAAGTTGTATAACTCTATAGGGGGACTACAAGTTAGGTGCAGATTGAGTTGCAGAGAATAGGCATCAAAGATCTCCAAACCACCCTAGTTGCAGTCGATGCTCTTTTGGACTATAGAGCATCTAACCTGTAACCTCTTTTGGACTATAGAGCATCTAACCTTTATAGGATTGGTAAAAGGTAAAAAAAAAAAAATTGGCTTCTAGCTGTTACGGGCCGTGCCGGCCCGCGCCAACGGCAGGCCCGCCGGCCCGCCGCGGGCCGGGCCGGCACGGCCCGCAACGGCTATAAGCCCGGCCCGGCACGGCCCGCCAGCACGGCGGGCCGCGTGCCAGGCCGGGCCGTTCACGGGCCGTGCCGGCCCGTCGCGGGCCGGCACGGCCCAGGTCCCAGGTCTACCTGTGAGCATTGCAATCTTGTAAGGGTAATTTGCTAAGGTGCACCTCGTAGGTTGCCTAATTGGCGATATGCATGTGGGTTTTTGCTATTACCGGATGTGCACATGTAAACTAAACTTATTTGCTCATATGCACCTGTGTCGTTAACGGGCCCACTCTCACCGTTTCCGTTCAACGTCGCTAGACAATTTACAAATTTAACCTCATAAAATACAAATATCCTTAATATTAAAAACAAAAATATAAAAGTTAAAAACTTAAAAAACCAAAAAACCACATCCTCTCCTTCTACCGCAAACTCTCTTTATCTCTTCCTCCAACACCACTTTGTCTCTCTACTCTCTCTCATCCAGCTCATGCCCCTCTCTCATCCTTTCTATGTCCGCCTCCCCAAACGAACCCTTCTCACAACCAAACCAAATTCGATAGCTCTGCCTCCAACATGATCATCAGATTCAACCGTTCCATCACCCTAGCCCCAACCCCAAGGACAAACCCTACCGCATGAGGATCTCCAGCCTCTACAGTTGATCCCTCCCCCTCGTCTGCCAACTCCAGCAAGACCTCTCACCTATCTACGTGCATGGCAGTCTGAGCCATCCACGTAGCAGACAACAATTGAAGAGGGCCTTGTGGTGATCCAGATTGGGAGTCACTTAGCTTCGAACCAGCAACAATAGGGCAGTGGTTAGTGGTTGGTTTTGTCCACAATCCACCACCACCTAACACGGCCATGGTTGGTCATTGTTTTGCCGTCGAACCCGAAGAAGATGTTCTTGGGTTGGAGGAAGAGAGAGAGAGAGAGAGAGTTTGGGTAAGAAGGAGAGGACTCGTGGTTTTATTATTTTTTACGTTTTAACTTTTTTTTATTTTTGTTTTTAATATTAAGGATATTTGTATTTTACGAGGGTTAATTTGCAAATTGTCTAACGACGTTGGACATAAACGGTGACGGAGTGGGCCGCATTAATGGCACATGTGCATATGAGCAAATAAGTTTGGTTGACAGGTGCACATTCAGCAATAGCAAAACTCCTGACGCTCCCTATTTGGGGATTACCTTCACCGTGTATTTTCGGGGATGTGACATATTCATCGCATGTAGCACTCACCTCATTTGCTCCAGAGATAACTGAAAGGAATGTGTTCTAAAAGTTTTACTTTTATGTGCCAATTATTATGAATTGGATGTGCAAATATTTTGTTCATTGATTATGGTATTCATCTTTTGGAAGTGTTAAGGAAGAAGCGTTTGGTCCTTAACCGTAGAGCTCTAAAGATAATGGTTTACATAAATCAAAAACTATTCACAATCATGGTAATTAACATGGAACATTAATTACTGAGATAAGTTTGTCGTGTTGATCATCGATTGTTGTAACTCTACAAATAATTGACGACACGAGTGTATAAAAAAGGAAAAGATTATTTTTATATATTGAATAGACCTAACAAGTAAAACATTATGGAATTGTGTTTCGTGTCATCAATGTTTTACTAGGTCTTGAATCCTAAGATATGAGACTTATATCTTTTCACTCAAGAAGTGTTTGATTTGATTATTGTCAAAAGCTATCAACGGGTATAGTGAAAAATGCAATAGTTAGTTGGACATAACTTGTGCTGGAAAAAGATAACTAGTCAAAAGATTATCATTGCCCCTCTTAATTGAGTGATGATATTAGTGGGCCCATTAATAAAGCAAAATTATAATGTGCACAATGTAACTTAAGTTAAGTTACGTAGTTATAATTAGCTTAAAGGGATCAAGAAATGAATATGATACAAAGGTGACACATTTCTACTTTTTATATATTCTTAATATCAAGATGCAAGGGACGGACACAAGTGGTGCACTAACATCACTAAATTGATCGTATTTAGTTCGAGTGGAACAAAGACATCTATGCTAATTAGGTAACTATAACGTGTAGCTAGATACTGCTTATAGTTTGACATATTTAGTGTTTAATATCGCTGCGAATTAGGCATAGATCCTCTATAGGTCACACCACAAAATTGGGAAACAAGAAGCTTGATTTTGAGTTCAAATGATGTGTCGGGTTTCATGTGAAAATGGACACATGTGGTGAATCAATAAAAAACAATATGTCACGAGAATTGACATAATTAGAATCATGGATAAATTCATATGAGGTGTATATATTATGAGGTGTAATAATTTAATATTATATAAGATAATATATTGCATAAGATATGAATTTGCTAAAACCCCATAAGATCAAATTTTGTTGGATATAAGTCCAAAATTTGACAAAGGTAAAATCGGAGACAAGACTGTAAACTGTTTAGGGTTCGGTCGACCGAGGTGCCTTCGGAATGGTCAACTGAACGAGAAATGGATAACATAATTGGTTGACCAAAATTGTCTGGAGTGCTTGGACAATTGGGATCGGTCAACCGGGTGTAAACGGTCAACCGAGAGAAAATATCCAGGAGCTATCTTGGGATATTTTCGGTAGATCGAAAGTGACATGGTTGTCCGATGAGATTCGCCAGGAGAAATTTTGGTGAGTCAACGGTCAACCGGAACAAGACGCGGATCGTCCAAATTTTTCCATGGAAGTTTTCTCATGTATATTCTGGTTACCGTCTAGCTCACAGTCATCCGAACATGTGTTAAAACCGAATGGTTCGGTCAACGGAACACCAGATTTTCTAAAAGGTTTTAGAGAATCTTTGGGTATGATTCTCTTTCTTTTATTTATTTTAATATATGTAGGAATGCATGATATTGGAATAAACATATACATATACAGAGAATCAATGAAAATATGAAATCGATCGTGTATGTTTGTATTAAATAAATTTAAAATATACACATACATAGGGACACGAAATCCTACAATAACAGACTCATTTGGGGTACCTGCACAACATGACCTAGGCATCAAAGCAAAAAAAATTGGACCTATGAGTTCGGTTGTAGATCACGTGAGCTTGTCAGACGACATCATCGTCGTTGGTGCCGCTCTGTTTCCGTCGCGCCTTATCAAAGCACCCGACCCACTTGTTGACCGACGATACAATCCTCCTCAACCATTCTTTTAATGATTCAGCATTTTGCACGAGGAGGTTCGTTTCTTTCCTGACTAGTCGTAAGCATGTTTCACTCTTGTCCATAATGATTTGGACCTTTGGTTTATCCCCACTACCACATCAAAACTTACTTGCATATATGCCAAGACAAGTCTCTCGTCCTCTGATGTGGACCACGACTTTGGCTTGTTGGTGATGGTGGTGTGTCATGATTGTCTTGAAAGGGTCGACTTCATCCTCGTCATGGTCCTCCTGTGTAGTGTCTGCTAGATTCACACTACTTTTTCCGCTTACGTACTGACCACACATTTGATATTGGTTTTGGTTTTGTGGGTCTTGTGGTGCGTATTGCTGGAATGGTGGGAATCCTTGGTATTGGTCTTGTGGTGGGAATGGTGGGAATCCTTGTTATTGGTCATGTGGGGGGAATTGGTGAAATGGAAATCTAAAATATCCTTGTGGATAAAGTGGACGCAGATAGACTTGTGGACGACGTATGGAACAATTGTGATCTAGAGAAGACATTGCAAATGATACTGACGAGAGAAGGAGTAAGACTAGATTTTTTGTGAGAGTAGAAGTAATATGGTAGAAGATTTGTATAGACTAGAAGTAAGATTCGTATGTAGTCACGTGGTCACTGTATATTCATGCGTCTACTGTTTATCCACGTGTTCCCTGTGTAGTCACGCGGTCACTGTGTATTCACGCGTCCACTATGTATCCACGTACGTGTTCTTTGTGTAGTCACGTGGTTATTGTAAGCCCACGAAATATCATCGGACCAAGATTCCATTCTTTGCAGTCACACGTGCTCTATGCAGTCACGCGTTCTCTGTAGCATCACGAGGTTATTGTAACCCGACAAAATATCTTCTCCCAACTACAAATTAGCAAACAATGTTGGTTTCATCACATCTTCTAATCTCCGACTACTTACCTCTTCTCTCAATGACATCCTTTTATATATCGTCTAGTTCAAAATCCACATCATCCGATGAGGACAACTACGATGAGACATTCACCCTCTTGAACCATGTAATGCAAATGGCAAGTCAAATGGTGGCTAAACTGGTTACATGCCGCGTAGAAGGAGAACTATGAACCTGGATAGAGATCGTGAGCTTGGATACAAATGCCTTATTGCCGATTAATTTTCTGATAACCCTGTGTATTTTGATACTATTTACAAGAGAAGATTTCTTTTTTCGCATTGCTAATGTTGTTGAGGCACCTGATGCCTTCTTTTAACGAGTACTGAACGCGACTGGTAGAATAAGTATCTTGGGCTTACAAAAGTGTATAGGGGCACTATGAATGCTATCCTTTGGCATGGCGGGCAATGAGGTCGATGAGTATTTGGGAATGAGTGAAGCAACAACCAAAAATGCCCTCGAAAAATTCTGTGAATGTGTCATTAAATTTTTTGGCGGTGAGTATCTACGGAGGCCTACTCCAAATGACTTAGCATGACTACTTTGCATTTGTGAGCAACGTGGGTTCCCAGGCATGATGGAGAGTATCGATTGTATGCACTAGAAGTGGAAAAACTGCCCGGCTTCTTGGAAGGGACAACATCAAGGGCGTAGTGCGAAGACAACACTTGTCCTTGAGGCGGTGCGATCGCATGACTTATGGATCTGACACTCCATTTTTTGGAGTATCGGGTTTGTCCAATGACTTGAACATCTTGTATCGATCTCCTATTTTCATCAACATACTAGAAGGACGAGCTCCACCTGTAACTTATTAATTTAATGATGCTCGATATGATATGGGATACTATCTTACAGATGATATTTATCCAAAATGGGCTGCATTCATCCAATCCATCGTTCTTCCTCAAACCCCGAATGACAGGTTATTTGCTCCAGTCGAGGAGTCAACGCGTAAAGATGTAAAACGTACTTTCAGAGTGTTGCAAGTGAGGTTCACAATCGTCAGAAAGACGACTCTTGCATGGAGTAAGGACGTACTTAACAAAATAATGACAACATGCATCATAATGCATAATATGATAATGGAGGACAAACGCGACTGTTACGCTAATTTCGGAGATATAAAGGAATTTATCGAAGATCGGCGTGGAACATCTGAGAAGGAATTAGTGCAATATTCCACATATCATATCGTGGATATTAACCAGTATTTGGCCAATAAAGATCGAGTGCGTGACAAGAAGAAACATTTGAGTCTCAAATCCGATTTAATCGACAATATATGGTAACACTATGGACGAAATGTAGATTGACAATGTCTTATTGTATTTTTTAATGTAATATTTTGGATTCTAGTTAATGTAATATGTATTGTGGTTAATTTTTAATATTATTTTCGTGATTTTATATTAATTAATAATTATTATCGAGTTAATTAATTAAATATAGTAATTACAATTGCAATTATTTAATGTAAATTGTTGAATGTTGTGAAAGAATTAAAAAAGAAAAAAGAAGAAATGATGTGGAGGAAAGAGAATGTAGGGTGTTTGGGTGGTTTAAGGGCATGGTTAAGGGAAATTTATGGGTGAGTGAGCTGGGATGACGTGACAGAGAGAAAAACTGACGCGGCATAGAGAAAAACCAAGGCGTCGAGGGGTAGCTCGGGCGTTGTTAAAGATGGCCTCACATGCAAACTCTCTCCACTTATTCTTTCCCCTTCCCTACTTGTAAATTAACATGGATGTATCATGTCCATATAGAAACAAAGATATGAGTTAGATATATCATACACTGGGCGTGACATATCTAGTCAATATCATCACCCAAACATTGATATATCACATCCAGTCTGATCTATATATAATTTTATTTTTCGTGTCCTCCCAAATAATTGTGTGAATCTCCATCCAAACAGTGTTGTATCACGTTTAGTGAGATATGTCTTACCCATGTTTCTCATTTCCTCCCAAAAGATATAGGTCAGACATATCACAAGATGAAACTCACCAAAAAAAATACAGTTTGATATATCACACTGGACGTGATATATCTGACTTATATCTCCACCCAAATAGTGATATATCACATCCAGTGTGATATATCAAACCGTATTTTTTGTTTCCTCCCAAGAGATAGTGTGAATCTTCATCGAAACAGTGATGTATCGCATCCAATTGGATATATCTGACTCATATTTCTCGTTTCCTCCCAAAAGATATGGGTCAGATATATCAGGACATGAATCCCACCCAAAATAGGGTTATATATAGCGCACTGGACGTGATATATCTAACACATATCTCCACCCAAACAATGCATATGCAAATGGTCTAGATATATCTTGTGATATATATGATAAATCTGAATAAGAGATGTTTGAATATGTTGGTTTTTGATATATGCACTATTTTGGGTAAAGATATGGGCAAGATATATCGCATATATCTGATCCTATTTCGGAATGGCTTTGCTTTTATATGGACATGATAGATCAATGTTTGGATCGATATCGTGGAAAAAGAGAGAGAATAATTGGAGAGAGCTTGCATGCGGTAGAGGAGAGAGAACGAGCGAAGATAGTGAAGTTTGATGTGAAATATTTGTATCTGATGGAACATGCCTCCGCTAGTGGGGTTAGTAGTAGGGGATAGAGCCCAAATTGGAGCCCCTCTACTATTGCTCTTATACAAATCCATTATTATCCTTGTATATAAATTCTAAAATAATTTTAAAAAAGGAAAAATTATAAATCAATTTTGAGTCAATGCCTTCGGTTCCTTTTCTCAGTTCGGCTCGAATTGGATCTTCAAGAATTTGGAAATGCCAGATCTCATATGGTCTGAATCATGATTTTCTAATTTTTCTTGTAATTTTAATTTTTAGAATAGTAGCTCCTAATGTTCGGTCTCAATCTAATCCTAATATATTTGTTTTTAAGTAAAAGTAAATAACATTTTATTATTTTTGTTAAAAATTAAATAATAATAATAATCACTCAGGTTTTAGACAAGCTAATCCGGTTACATATTGCGAACCAAAAAAACGAAGATTTTGACACAACGTTTGATTTATAATTTTGCTTTTTGTTTATATTTATTTCGAATTTAGAAGAAGAAAAAATGTATCATATAATTATGTAGTTTTTCAAGGTTAAATGTGCAAAATAGTTATTAAAATAATAGTAAAAGCAACGATATTAAGTTTGGATCAGACTCCAACGGAGGTGTCCAGGCTAACTTTCACAGAAAGCATGTGTACCAAACAATAATGGATTTTAATGCGTAAAACTCCAATATCATTGGCTAACCCCCGCTACAAAACCTAATACTAATGAACAGTAATAAATTCAACTTTATTATAGAATGTTACACACATTTAGTGTTCAGCGATGTAAGACTACTTTTCCAACGCTCATCTCATGTGTGACCGTAATTATTTTCTCAATGTCTAGTTATGAACAATATGGATTAGAGTGGACTCTCATAGACCAATCAACTCGCTTTGATACCATGTGAAATATTATTGCTCAACCACCTTAATAAAATCTAAACACTAAGATAGTGGATGATAGATCTATTTTTCTTATACAGTGTTGCATACGTTTGTGTTTAGCATTGTGAGACTATTTTTCGATACTCTTCCGCACACTTGATCGGGATTATTTTCTCTGGGTCTACGCAAAAACAAGTTTGATCGGACCTCAATAGATCGATCGATTATTTTGATATCATGTGAAATTTAATTTGTCCAGCACTTCTACAAAGTTGGACCCATATCACATCCAACCCAGTTTGGGATTAAAATAATAGTAAACCAACACATGGTTTGGGGGGGGGGGGGGGGGGGGGGTTGTGCAGAGACGACATTCAGCCCGTAACGGGGTGTGGGTAATGCCCACTTGGGTTCAAGTATGGGTACAAAAACCATGATTAAAAAAATGAGTTGTATACCCGACCTATAAATGGGTCAGGTATGGGCATGATCCGTGTACTCGATTATATATATAGTATATTAATAAATATATATACGTATATAACAAGTATGATATTTTATGCTGAATTCCAACATATACAATAAAAACCTTAGCCTTATCATCATATTCTGGATTTTTTGTACTTATATTGTTTATCGTTGCATAAACTTGAACTTATAGCTTTTATACTCATTTTAGGTATAGATTTTGTATAATGTTGTATGTAGTGTTGCAAATAGGGTGGGTTAAACCCTCCAATACGTAAAATCTGACTTAGTGGATCCGGGAGGGTTGCAATTTCCGACTGGTTAGAAAATCCAAACAGCCAGACCTGCTAACAAACTTCCTTAATGGGGTGGCATCGGCCTCGAGCGTGTTAGGGTCAAGCAAAAACCCGACATACAAACCTGCTAAAATAAAATAAGAATAAATATTAATAATATTATATACACATATAATAGGTTATCAATCATTACTTATTATTTATTCTTAATCTAACAAATTACAATTTTAATCATTATATATCTACAACAATTGTACCTCATATTATTATTGTTGTTTTCCGAACATCTCAACCTAAACAAAACACAAGTAATTACTATTCTTAAACATGTGACCTGCCAACCCGCCTTGCAACCCGCATAAGAGGCAGGTCGTGGGGTGGGTCGAGTAATGTGTTTTACGAGACGGGTTTTGACCCACCCCACAACCCACAAAATTCTTGGTGGGTCGTTTTAGACAGCTAGTTGCATGTCAATTATATGTATCAGTTGGGGACGATCCAGCATGGGTTTTGTGGGGACGACTACATGCCAGTACCCATTTATTGGTCGGGTATGGTCATACCCAACCCGATTACAAGCCTAATCGACATTGACTGAGATGAGAAGAAAGAAGAGAATGGAAAGAGAGAGAGAGAGAGTTCAACTGGTGACCGAAAGTTGTGTGATGAGGTAGATTTAAAGATGCAAACGTATATTTTCGAATCATATATAACATGTAACCAAATTCCAATATGAATTCCAAATAAACATACCAACTTCGAATTCAAATACAATTTTTTTAATAATTTGATTTCCAAATTTGATTTTTTTTTTGAATTCGGATTCGGATAATATCCAAATTTTTATGACACATTGTTTTTATACATCTTTTGTCGTACCATCTTAAATATTTTGAAAAGATGTCTTGATAAATTATATTCTAATTTCTTTTGCATTCTCTTATGTTTATATTTATAAAGGAATAAGTTAGTTTATTATTATCATCATCTAACTATTAGTTACCACATATATTTGCTGCAAAATTAGTATTTTCGGATATTCGGATATGGTGACCTATATATGAATTTGTATCGGAATTTGAAATTGGTAAAGTTTTAAAAACCAATTTCAATTCCAAATTATATTCGGTAAGAACTTATTTAAGAAATACCAACTAAATTTTAATTTTCTAATCGGATACTCAGATAAGGATTACCATTTGCATCCCTAGGTATATGTGGGTGTTCAGTCAAACTTCTTGGTTCAGTCAAACTTCTTGATTACCATTTGTATCTCTATTTTGTAGTAGATTCCTCAAGTTTTTGGCACAAACTTGAGAACACCAACATTGTAACTTCTTCGTTATATGGTGAATTAGATGTCTTTCCCCTATGATTTTTACCACAAGTTTTTACTTTTTTAACAAATACCAAGTATTGGTTGCTTGCTTGTTGTTGTTACTAGTGTGCATCTGGCACTATATATTGTTTTATAGGTTTTCTCACATCCCAAAGTTGGATTTCCCCAACATACAAAACCCAAGTACTTAGGTGACAAGTTCAAGTCAGATTTCCCCAACATACAAAACCTATGTACTTAGTTGCAATAATAGATATATCTAATACATTATTTATTAAAATCATGATTTTTTTAAATATCATTTCAAAAACACAAATATTGTGGGTGGATCGACATGGATGAAAAGGGAAAGACACAAATGTTGGATTTTAGGCCTTAATCTATTGATTTTGATGATTAATCAAACTAATCTTAATCAATCAACCTAATCAATCAAAGTAGACAAACATGAATACATGCATAGCATATACTTACAAATCATCTTAATAGGTTGATCAAGAATCATCAAGCAAATGAGCATCAATGCGACCTAGTGTTGACTTTTTGGCCTTAATCCACGTTTAGATGATTAACTAACCTAATCTTAATCACAATCAAATGAATAGTAGCACACATTATGCATAGAACATATATTGTATTATGCTAATATCTACAAATGATCAATAAGACTCAAAGAAGAATGGAATGAACTCAAGACATGTAATCAAACTAGTTGAAGACATGTAATTTTACCTTTTATTTGAGTCTTAGGAACTTATGTGAACTTGAGTATACAAGAGTTAACATCTATTCACATACACACAAGGTCGCTTGTAGAAGTCACACACAAAATTTCAGATCAATTGAACTTCAATAGGTCACCCAAACTTAGGTAGAAAAATCACCTAAACCAAACATCTGCGTGCTTGTGTTGAACGGTTAACCGAAACAAGTTGTCCCCATTTGGCTTTTTGGTCTTAATCTATGTTTTGATGATTTAATCAATCTAATCTTAATTGTAATCATGTAAAGTAGCACACATGTTGCATTACATATATATTGCTTTGTACTAACCTCTACAGGTGATTAAGACTCAAGAAAGAAAGGATTCAAGTCAAGACATGTAATCAAGCTCTATTGAATACATGTAATTTCTATTTCTTTTGAGTCTTAGGAACTTTGTGTAATTGAGCATACTCGAGTAAAAAACTATTCAAACACACACTAGGTTCCTTATAGAAGTCACACACAAAATTTAATATAATTTGGACTTAAATAGATCACTCAAACTTAGACCGGAAAACACCAAACCAAAACCTGAACAGTCTGCCCACATTCAGTCGACCGAAACAGACCGTTCGGTCGACCGAGTGATCATAAATCCTGTTAGTGTTTTACTGCCCAGTTTTGGTCGACCGTCCAGACCTTTTCGGTCGACCGATTTAACACATTTATCCGACCGTTAGATTTGTCGTATTATACCAACCTGTCATATTCGTATTATTTATAAATACCTCAAATACATTTAGTGTATCGTTCAACCAAAGACTTTGTTTGGTCTACCGAACTAAGTTAACTCTGTAGGATTTCGTGTCCATATGTATGTATATATTTTAATATAACATACAAGATCGATTTTCACATTTTCAGCAATTTTATGTACATCTATTTGTGTTTTATTCTAATAACATGCAACCTACATTTATTAAAATAATCCACAGATAGAATCATACCTAAAGGTTCTCTAAAACCTTTTTGATGATCCGGAGTCGCGTTGCACGTTGTGTTGCCCACGGAATTGCCTCCGAGTGTTCACCAAACTCTAAACAAAGTTAGAGAGAAAGGAGTTAGCCAATCAATCTCTAACAAGGTTTAGAATCAAGCTAATTACCCATCTTTAAGCTCCTGAGAATCTTATCTCTAAAACTTAAATTTACTAAGAGATTTTCGTGGTGATTAGGAAGAGATTAATGAGAGAAAGAATTTTGCATTAGTTTTAAAACAAGTAGGAATAGGTGCCCTTTTATAGGCTCCCAAAACATCCTTATCAAGAGCTATTATTTAGCCATGATCCCTTGTTTTACTCTCCTAAAATTAATCTCTAAATTCCACATAATCACCCACAAAAAAATGTTTTAATTAAATCTGGAATTATTCCACCCATGATTTAATTAATCTCTTAATAATTCAGGCAGAATCGTTCTTGTTCGGTACACCGAGAATTATTCGGTCAACCGAACCATTAGGTTATAACACGTGCTCGGTGCACCGTGAGCCAGACGGTCGACCGATTCTTTATGAGAAAAGTTCCCTGGAAGAATTCGGACGAACCACGTCTTTTAATCGGTCTACCGTTGACCCACCAAAATCGCTCCTGGGACATAGTCATCGGATGACCGGGTCACCTTCGGTCTACCGAAAATATTATTTCTCGGTTGACCGTGCACACTCGGTTAACCGAACCCGATTGTCCAGGCACTCCAGACAATTTCGGTCAACCAATTGCGCTTACCCGTTCCCTATTCGGTTAACCGATCCGAAGATACCCCGGTCGACCGAACCATGAACGGTTCACCGTGTTTGACCCCGATTTTACCTTTGTCAAATTTTGGATTTATTTCCAACAAAATTTGATCTTTTGGGGTTTTTAGCAATTCACATCCTATATATCTGTAGGATTTCTAGTTTAATTGCACATATATATTTTCGAAATTTTTATGCACAATAAGGATCAATTATAATTTTCTATGATTTGTTTCATGCATGCATCAGTTTGTTTCAATAACTACTTTCAAAACTTTATTAAAACAAACACAAGGGACTCCGAAATTCATACCTAGAAGTTCTCTAAAACTTCTTGATGATCCGGAGATGCTGAAGAAGACGATCGTCGCTTCCCGTTGCGCCGGATGCCTCCGAGTGTTCACCAAACCCTAAACAAGGTTGGAGAGAAAGGAGCTAGCCAATCAATCTCCAAACTAGCTTAGAATCTAGCTATGAACCCCTTCCTTAGTCTCTGAGATTTCTCCTTCCAAAGACTTAGAAACTTAAGAAAATTTTCGTGGCTTTTGTGGTGAATTAGGAGAGAAAAGAATTAGCAAAAACATCTAACATAATTAAGGAGAATAATGACCTATTTATAGGCTCCAATCTTACTCTCAATCATGGCTATTCTTAAACCATGTTCTCTTGACATTTTCTCTCACAAACTTGAAGGGAATGTGTTCTGAAAGTTTTACTTTTAAATGCCAATTATTATGAATTGAATGAGATATCATTTTGTTCCATGTTTATGTTATTCGTCTTTTGGAAGTGTTAAGGAAGAGGCTCTTGGTCCTTAACCGTAGAGCTCTAAAAGATATTGGTTTACATAAAACAAAAGATATTCGCAATCATGGTAATTAACATGGGACATTAATTACCGGGTAAAGATTGTCGTGTTTGGTCATAGATCATTGTAGCTCTACAAGTGAGTGACGACACGGGTATGCAAAAGAGAAAAAATATTACTTTTGTATACTGAATAGACCTAATAAGTAAAATATTATAGAAATGTGTTTCTGTGTCATTAATATTTTACTGTGTCCTTGGTCCTTTGATATGAGACTTATATCTGATCGCTTAAGGAGTTCTTAATTAGACTAGTGTCTTAAGCTATCAATGAGTGTAGTGTAAAGGTATTAGTTGGTTAAGTATAACTTTCGTTGGAGAAGATAGTTGGTCAAAAGATTATCATTGCCCCTCTTAATTGAGTGATGATATTAGTGGGCCCCTTGATAAAGCAAAGTTATAATGTGCACAATGTGATTTGAGTTAAGTCACATATTTAAACTAGCTTAAAGAGATTAAGAAATGAATACGAAGACAAAGATGACACAATACTACTTTGTGTGTATTCTTATACAAAGATGACACAATATTACTTTGTGTGTATTCTTATACTTTGTGTGAATACCAATACAAAGATGACACAATATCACACCGCGAAAATCGGTATTTGCGGTGTGATATTGTGTCATCTTTGTATAAGAATACACCAAAGTAATATTGTGTCATCTTTGTATTGGTATTCATTTCTTGATCTCTTTAAGCTAGTTATAAATATGTGACTTAACTCAAATCACATTGTGCACATTATAACTTTGCTTTATCAAGGGTCCAACTAATATCATCACTCAATTAAGAGGGGCAATGATAATCTTTTGACTAACTATCTTCTCCAACAAAAGTCATACTTAACCAACTAATGCATTTGTACTACAGTCATTGATAGCTTAAGACACTAGTCTAATTAAGCACTCCTTAAGTGATCGGATATAAGTCTCATATCAAAGGACCGAGGACACAATAAAATATTAATGAAACAGAAACACATTTCTATAATATTTTACTTATTAGGTCAATTCGGTATACAAAAGTAATATTTTCCTCTTTTGCCTACCCATGTTGTCACTCACTTGTAGAGCTACAATGATCTATGACCAACACGACAATCTTAACTCGGTAATTAATGTCTCATGTTAATTACCATGATTGCGAATATCTTTTGTTTTATGTAAATCAATATCTTTTAGAGCTCTACGGTTAAGGACCAAGAGCCTCTTCGTTAACACTTCTAAAAGACGAATAACATAAACAAGGAACAAAATGATTTCTCATTCAATTCATAATAATTGACATTTAAAAGTAAAACTTTTAGAACACATTCCATTCAATATCATCATATATAATATTAAATTATTACACCCCATAATATATACCTCATATGAATTTATTATGATTTTAATTATGTCAATTCTCATGACATATTGATTTTAATTAATTCACCACATATGTCCTATTTTCACATGAAACCCGACACGTCATATGAACTTAAAATTAACCTCTTGTTTCCCAGTTTTGTGGTGTGACCTATAGAATGATCTAAGCCAAATTGGCAGTGATATTAAACACTTAATATCTCAAACTATAAGCGGTATCTAGCTACACATTATAGTTACCCAATTAGCATAGATGCCTTTGTTCCACCCGAACCAAAACCCGATCCATTTAGTGATGTAAGTGCACCACTTGTGTCCGTCCCTTGCCTCATGATATTAAGAATATATACAAAGTAGAAATGTGTCACCTTTGTATTATATTCATTTCTTGATCTCTCTAAGCTAATTATAACTATGTGACTTAACTCAAGTCACATTGTGTACATTATAATTTTGCTTTATCAATGGGCCCACTAATATCATCACTCAATTAAGAGGGGCAATTATAATCGTTTGACTAGCTATCTTTTCCAGCATAAGTCATGTTCAACCAACTATTGCTGTTATCACTACACTCATTGGTAGTTTTTGACAATAATCAAATTAAACACTTCTTGAGTGAAAAGATATAAGTCTCATATATTAGGATCCAAGACACAATAAAACATTAATGACACGAAACACAATTCCATAATGTTTTACTTGTTAGGTCTATTCAATATATAAAAGTAATATTTTCCTCTTTTATATACTCGTGTCGTCAATTATTTGTAGACCTACTACAACAATCGATGACCAACACAACAATCTTATCTCGTTAATTAATGTTCGATGTTAACTACCATGATTGTGAATAACTTTTGATTTATGTAAACCATTATCTTTTAGAGCTCTACGGTTAAGGACCAAGCGCCTCTTCCTTTACACTTCCAAAAGACGAATACTATAATCAAGGAACAAAATATTTGTACATTCAATTCATAATAATTGACATATAAAAGTAAAACTTTTAGAACACATACCTTTCAAACTCGACAAACCCAAACTGCATGTTGGTTTTCGCTCAACCGTGGACATTGTTTTGGTCGACCGAATATGATCTTGTTTGTCAACCCCGTAGAGTCTGTTAGAAATCGGTCAACCGAACCTATCTCGGTGTTCGACTGATCACTTAAGTGTACCTGAGTCATCCTTTGGCGATCGACCGTTCCTTAACCGTCGACCGAACCTTGGTCAAATTTGTCAAACGGTCGACTGTTCTGCCCGATTCGGTCAACCAAATTTTATCAGAATTTGGTCCTGTCAGTTTCTGTTTTGCGTATCTTACACAATTTTTACTCATTTCATCCTCAACGACTATAACTCTTTAGGAGCTTATAAATAGAGTTGTAAAACACTTTTTAACACAACTCTCCCACTACTATTTGTCTACTACAATAGAGAGAAAGCTCTACACACTTAAAAGCTCAAAACCTTCCACACTTAGTAATCAATTCCATATTCTACTCAAGTGTGCTCAAGATTAGAGAGTGTTGTTCCATTCATTCATTGCCAAAGAAGCAAGGGTCTTGGTGAAAGACCAAGACAAGAGTATAGACTTCGGTGAGAGCCAAAAGTGATCCTCTCGGATTGTGAGAGGAGGAGCCAAGCTCGGCGAGGGTTGTTCGTGAGTTTGAAGATTGTAAATGCGTTCTCTCCCGGCACGGAACGGGGAGTGGTTAGTGAAGTCGTGAGCGGAGCTCGGTGATCTGAGCGGAGCTTGCAAGAGAGGACTACGACCCGGGTGGGGTGCCGTACCTCTGTAAAATCCCTCGTCTCCATTGTGGTTTGCTTGTTTCTCTTTACTTGCTTGTTTAGTTTTTAATTTCACTGCACATTCTTGATCGATTAAACAAGTAGGTAATTAGGATTAAAAATGATTAGAATTAGAGACCATCACGATCCTACAATTTTACCTAACCCTAACGGTCGACTAATTCAGACCTTCCAGTCGATCGATTGACCCATACTTTTCGGATGACCGTTAACCTTGTCGTATTATAAAACAATCATATTCGTATTTCTTCCTAACCCCTAATACGTAGTTGGCTACCGGTCGAACGTTGAGCTGAAAATGGTTAACCGATTGAACTCTTATTTTGTGCCCAAAAGTGCCTGTTATTTTTGATCGAACATATCCATATTTTGTGTTCGACCGATTACCTTTACCCTGGCCAAAATTCTCTAAGCGCTCGACCACCCCTGACTTGGTTCGATCGATCACTTAAGATATAGCCCAATTGGTTCGACCGTAGGATAAATTAGTTCGACCGTAGGATAAGTTGGCTCGAACGTTTCCTTAATTTCATGGAAACGTTCGACCATTGCAGATTGTCGGTTGACCAAACCCTTGGGAACGGTCGACCGGATTGCCTATTTTGGTCAACTGTTTGTGCACAAATTTGAATTCCTGGTCTAAGTGAAGTGACAACTCTGTTCATGGAAACTTGTGTCCTCGCCTTGTACGTGAGCCAGGAGGTGACAGTGGGTGTGTTGATCATGCCTGCCCAGGGACCGCCGAATGGAGGAGTGTGGGTACTTGGGACAAGCCACCTCTGTTGATATACTATGGCGTGATGTTGTGATGTATTGACTCGTAGTAGAGTAGCAGACCTGAGGGATCGCGGATCCCAATGCATGATGATGCATGACTCGTGGAGCATGATGACCCTGCGGACTATTGTCCAGGCCCGTCAGATGTTATGTCAGGCGTATGTTGTACCGCCAATGTTGCGTCGACGATCTGCCGAGGCTGAGCCAGCGATGATATTGCCAACGATGTTCCGGTTTGATGCCGCCAAGGTTGTTCCGGCGATGATGTTGTGTCATCCGATGGTGTACTAGACGTATATTGTATCGCCAATGTTGTGCCGGTGATGCCACCGATGTTGTTCCGGCGATGATTTCTCGGTTGGGCACCTATCGAGGGATTGTTGGACCGACTGGGCTACGACTCCTTTGGTGTGGTGTAGACCACGTTGTTCGCTAGGCGTGGAAGTGGGGATGCTCCTCCCCGATCCCTTGGCTCGAGTAGTCGTGTGTGGGGGTGCGCCGTGTACTGTCTGTAAGACCGTATGTGCCTATGGTAGGTCTTCGAGGGACACTCGATGTTATTTGCTGGACATTTTTCTTTGGGGACCCTTATATGGGTTTTTTGATGTTGTAGGACAGAAGTCCTATTTTACCCTTGGAGGGGATCTGTGTTCATTACAGTAATGACATGACATGCTACTAGTATAATATGTTTATTTACCGTACTATTGCATTCATATAGGTGAGCTTGGCATACGGGGTTTCCTAATTGGAAACTCAGGCATTGTTGTTTAATTCATGTTTCAGTACCGCAGTAGGATATGTGGGGTGGTGATAACGGGTGCACACATTTTGGGTCTAGGATTCTCTTCGGACTCTTCGAAGTCGTCATGATTATTTGTATCTGTCTGTCATGTATTGATGTAATCATGTATTTTGACAAACTCTATTGTATTTTGGTACACCGACTGGTTATTTATATGAATAACATTGTAACGTCCTCAAACACAGCGGAAAATTTAAAATTTAAAACATAATTAAGTGAGGACATCACGAAAGGACATACACACACAGGTGTACCAACATATAATATATATATGCGATCGAGTTTACAAAAGAATGTGATTACATCAAAAGCTCATAAAAATAAAATATACATGTGTAATCACAACCACCTCAAAAGTAAAGGAAGCAGGATCTTGTCCCGAGCGCTTCCTCCGCCGTCACCACCCACCTACCGCCGCTCTCGGCCTGAAAGCAGACAATAAATGACTGAGTTTCCAGGAGGAAACCCAGTATGCCAAACCCTAACACATATATGAACAACAATGAAACATGCAAGAACCATAAATATCACAACTGATACACCCCCTATGTTCCAGGGACCTCTCTCCCGGCCATAGCCAAACAACACGGGTCTCAAGGGTCCTCTCACCCCAACCCACCAACACTCATGCACACAATGCACCGCTGGCCCAAATCACGGCCAAACAATCCCCTTCTTGCCTCAGTGTTACCGGAGCCACGGTTTTGCATCATTTGCCGGAGCCACGGCTTTGCCTCAATTGCCGGAGCCACGGCGACAGTTATCACAACTTCCCTCCACGTGTCACTACTAATCGCTATAGGGCCAGCCTGTCCGTCAGTCGCCCCAAAAGGGCCGGTGAACCCGTCGCCTTCTAGCCAATCAATAGTAACACACACACACACACACCAAAATAGTGTAAAACGGTCGAACAAAATCTGTCTTTCGGTCGACCGAACCTCACCTAGAGAACTGACCCAACCGAAAAACCCGCCAAACGGTCGATCGGCAAAAGAGGTCCCGGTCGACCGAAAAGCACCAGAAGAAAATCATTTTCGCAATCCATGATCAAACGGTCGAACAACCGAACCCTATCGGTCGACCGAAAACCACCAGTAAGATTCACCAACAGTCCACACTTCACGGTCGACCGAAACCGCACTTCCAGTCGACTGGCCAATAAGTTCACTTAAGTCGTCGGTCGAACGAGTCAAACAGGAGGTCGACCGTTTAGATGGTCAACGCCCCAACCGACATACAACAGTACTTTCGGTCAACCGACAAAGGGGACCCGGTCGACCGAAAAGCACCAGAGCGTCCATCCTTCGCTCAAAATTGCACAATTGGTTGACCGCCCCAAGGGTATCGTTCGACCGGTGCGAGGAATTCGCTCAAAATACACTATAACCGGTCGACCGAATCCAGAACACCAGTCGACCGATTTTAGTGCAGAAACCGTTGTGCAGGTCCGACGAGCCAAAACGGCCTACCGTCGACCGCTCCCACCCCCACACTAATAATAGGTGAGCGTAAAAGAAAGTTTGGCATACCTTAAGGCTTGAAGAAGCCTTCGAAGAAACCACGGCGAGCGTTTCCACGAAAAAGCTCGAACTCCGGCGAACTTCCGATTCCCTGATCTCTACGACGACTCCGGCGACTCCAACACTCCAACCGGAACTCCCTAGCCTCCACCAACATCGACGCAGTGACTGAGGGGGAGAGAGACAAGTGAGAGAGTGAGAGGCGCGAGTGAGAGAGTGAATGGGGAGAGAGAGAAACCAACCGTTTATACTCTTCCCCGAAACGATCTCAGGCGTCCACCACGTCACCTCCAAACAATCCTAGCCATCCACCTCAAACCACCCTAATCCTCCCCTAAGCATAATTAAGACATAAGCAAGGGTTAGGGTATTACAATCCACCCTCCTTAAAAGAATTTCGCCCACGAAATTAAATCCAGCGCTTACCAAACAGCCCCGGATACAACTTCCGGACTTCTTCTTCATCCTCCCAAGTAGCCTCTCGCTCAGAGTGATGCTGCCACCTGACCTTAACCATAGGAATGGTCCTCCTCTTGAGCTGGTGCTCCATCCGATCCACAATCTCAACCGGTCTCTCCTCAAGAGACAAATCCTGCTGGATCTCTGGAACATCAATCTGAATCAAATGAGAAGGATCTGAGACGTACTTCCTCAGCATCGAAACGTGGAAGACATTATGAAGACCAGAAAACTGTGGTGGCAATGCAATCCGGTAGGCGACCTCTCCAACTCGGTCTAATATCTCAAACGACCCAATATATCTCGGACTGAGTTTCCCCTTCTTCCCAATACTCGCATGATAGCTGTTGTTGTAGGCGAACTCGATCAACGACAAGTGCTCATCCCAATGCCCTGCCCAATCCAGAGTGCATGCTCTTAGCATGTCCTCTAACGTCTGAATGGTCCTCTCGGACTGACCGTCTGTCTGCGGATGAAATGTTGTACTGAACTTCAAACGAGTTCCAGAGCCTCCTGCAAACTCCCCCAGAATCTGGAAGTGAACCTCGGATGTCGATCTGAAATGATACTCACTGGCACCCCATGGAGTCTGACGATCTCCTCAATATACAATCTCGCAACACCCTCCAAAGGTAGAGTATTCCGGATGTGCTGATTTGGTCACTCGATCGACTATAATCCAAATCACGTCATGAGAGCTCCTCGTCTTCGACAACCCGGTGACGAAATTCATCGTCACGTGCTGCTATTTCCACTGAGGTAGCTCTATACTCTGCATCGGTCCCGCTGGTCTCTGGTGCTCGATCTTCACCTGCTGGCAAACCAAGTACCTAGCCACAAAATCAGCCACATCACGCTTCATCCCTCTCCACCAGAGGTTCCGCTGCAGATCTTTATACATCTTCGTACCCCCCGGGTGAATGGAATATCTGGCTCGGTGTGCCTCCTCCATGATGTCATCTCTCAGCTTATCAACCTTTGGCACCCAGATCCGACTCCTGAACCTTAGACCTCCATCCACTCCCACAGTGAAGTCTGATCCACCCTGGCAGATGACTGTAGCAGACTAGTCAAATCCTCATCACTGTGCTGAGCCTGAACAACTCGACTGACGGTCTGCGGCTCCACTCGAAGACCCGCAATCATTGTTCCCTCTGAGCTTTCCGTGAACGGCCTCCACTCTGACAATGTCTCGAGTAGCCTCCACTCCTGAGTACACAAACTCGCAGCTGACACCTCCACTTTCCTCCTAAGCGCGTCTGCAACTGAATTTGCCTTCCCCGGATGATAGGAGATGACGAAATCAAAATCCTCAATCAGCTCAAGCCATCTGTGCTGCCTCATATTCAGCTCCTTCTGTGAAAACAGGTACTTCAGACTCTGATGGTCAGTGAATACTTCAAACTGCTCTCCATACAAATAGTGACGCCAGATCTTGAGAGCGTGAACCACGGCTGCCAACTCTAAATCGTGAGTGGGGTAATTCTTCTCATGCACCTTCAGCTGCCTCGAAGCATACGCCACTACCTGCCCGTGCTGCATCAGAACACATCCCAAACAACACCTGAGGCATTGTTGTAATTCACATAACCTCCGCTACCACTGGGAAGAGTCAGAACTAGAGCAGTCGTCAACCTACTCTTCAGTTCCTGAAAACTGTCCTCGCATTTCTGGGACCAAACAAACTTCACTCGTTTCTTCATCAGCGCTGTCAGGGGTGAAGCAAGTCTCGAAAAGTCTCGAAAAGTCTTTGATGATCCGTCACATTACAAGTAGCATTCTTCTCGACTTGAGTTTTGTTTCAAGGCCTACTCCAAGTAGAGAGAATGACATCAAGCAATGTGTAGTATTACAAGAGAGCAGGAAGAGTTCTATTTATAGTCATAGAAAAATGTAATCGGGGACAATCCCCCAATGTGGGACTAATAAAATTTTCTCAGAATACACAAAAACTCATAACCCATATGCTGGAGAAACCGGGTCGGATTCGTTTTCCCAGATCCGACCCATTTTCAGATATTTTCTTTAGTTCTTCAATTTTTCACATAGGGTGCACTCGGATCGGTTATTGGAGTGTCGGCCCAAACTAATTGCCAAAATACTTCTCATGATGGTGTGGAGTTTGTTGATTTTCTCATTGGTCCTTTTGGTTTTACATCCGGATCCTTCTATCTTGCACCTCGATCCATGAGTCTTTCAACTTAGTCATTTTTCTTGCCTTTAAGTCATTTTTAGTCTATTCTTCTCAAACTTGTTTATTGCTGAAACTTAAACATAAAACTCGTTACGTAGCATTGCTTAGGCTTAAAATAAAGGATATAAGACACAAATGAATGCATGAAATGATGTCAATCACCAGTTTATTGGAACTAGAAGATGATTATAAACGTATTTGGTTGAAGGTGGTGGACCAGAAGTAGATGGACAAGTGGGGAGAGGCTGAAACTCTTTCTTCTTCTAGCTTTCAACAATAAGATACAACACCTCTTTCTCTACACTTTCTTCCACCCCTAATACACATGACTTGTGTGCTATTTAAACTACCACAAGGACTCTTAGACTTCGGCCTCTACATTATGATGACCTTTAATACTTCTATCTTCTATGCTAATTATAACAATCAATGAAGACTATTCAAACTAGTTATTACAACCGTTTTGTGACATCGTTTTAGGTTTTACGTTAAGTTCAACATTCGACGGTCATCCACATTGCCAACACCGAGGGCAACATCCTCAGGATGGTAGTGGATTGTTGCAAGAAACACAATGAATTTCGTAACCCCAGTGTGGAGGATGAGGATATCAAAACATGGGACGCTCAATTCCTCGATGTCAACCGGCCCAGGCTTTTTGGACTCATTAAGGTTCTCTTCTAACCTCGTGTTATATCCCTAACCTAAGGTTAGTGTGCTAATGGAGATTAGGGGTGTGGTTTGCATGGGGAAGGGGTGGTGAGCAGAGGCTTGGTGATGGGTGAGAGGTGTAGAGTTGCGTGCCTTGTTGGTGATGATGGGTTTTGTTGGGTTTTAAGAGAGAAAATGTTTTCCTCTCTTTCCCTTTCTCCTTCATTCTTGCACCAACCCATCCCTCTCTCACTCTTTCCTTTCCAGCGGCACCAGAGGACTCAGAGGCTCCGGCGTGAGGAGGTCGCGCGTGAGGAGGTGACGACGTGCGTGAGCGGGCTCTGGCTGTTCGTCGTCTTCGTTTGAGGTATGTCAACTTATTAGTGTGGTTTGGTTGCTCACCCAAGTGTGGGGGACGTGTTGGTCGGCCGGGAGAGGTCGGAGACCTCTCCGGCGACGTGATTCTTCGTGGAAACCTCGGCTGGTGCGAGGTTGAAGACGACCAACGGTCGACCGGGCCCTTCGGGCGGTCGACCGAATGCATGTGTTTTTGTATGTATGTTGTGTTTCGGTCGACCGGTTCCTTATGTTCGGTCGACCGGAACTTAAGTTTATTGGATTATTATGCATGATGTTCAGACGTTGGTTTTCGTTCGGTCGACCGTTTTAAGACGTAGAAATAATAGGTTGACCCTGTTAGTTTTCGGTCGACCGAGACCCTTGAGCCGGTCGACCGATAGTGTTGATTTTGATGTTGACCAGACTCTGGATTTTGACCTCGTTCGGTCAACCGGTTTTAGACCTTTGTTAGACCGTTGGGAATTGTGTTTTGAGCGCAGCGGTAGACCGTGTTAGGCGTACGGTCGACTGATTCCTTTCTGGAAGCGGTCGACCGAATCACCTTTGCCGGTCGACCGTTTGGGCCCAGGACAGAATTCCTGGTTCCTTTTTGAATGCCAACTTTTTCTATGGAAACTTGTGTCCTCGCCTTGTACGTGAGACGGGAGATGACGGTGGGCGCGTTCCGCGTGGCTGCCCAGGGACCGCCGTGTGTAAAAGTGTGGGTGTTCGGGACGCGTCACCTCCATGTATGGACCGTGACTAAGATGATGGATTGATTGGACTCATTGTAGTATAGCAGGCCTGAGGGATCGCGGATCCCAATGTTTGATGTTTGTGTGGGTACGCAACTGGCGTTGGTTGAGGAGACTACCGGCCTATGGGCTACGGAGGTCGCTGCCCTGCTTTTATAGCGGCGCGGTTGGTGTTTGCGGCTCATGGAGCCTGATGACCTGGCAGACTTTGGTCTGGACCTGTCCGATGTTGTGCCGGACGTTTGTGATGGACCACCGATGTTGTGCCGGTGATGCCACCGAGGTTGTGCCGGCGATGATGATTGTTGGGCCGAGGTTGTTCCGACTATGTTGATTCCTCGACTGGGCACCTATCGAGATGTTGTTGTTATACCTTCCGGGCGACGGCCCCGTTGGTCCCCAGTGGCTTCGACCACAGAGATTTGCAGATCTGTATTCTATCGGCCCGCAGGCGTGACAGAGGCTCCCTGCCGAACCCTTGAGTAGTGTAGCCGCGTGTGGGGGGTGCAATGTCGCGTGCTGTAAGACTGCATGTGCCTGCAGTAGGTCTCCTCGGGAGACCCGATGTTGACTGTCGGACTGATGTCCTATTTTACCCTTCGAGGGAACTATTTTCCTTTCTGTTGATGCCATGACATGCTACTAGTATGATATGTTGATTTGTGTAATGCACGCGTATAGGTGAGTTGGCATACGGGGTTTCCTTCTGGAAACTCAGGCATTGTTGTTATATATTTTTCAGGACCACAGTAGGTCCAGTTGGGTGGTGATCGGCGGGTGTGCGCATTTTGGAGTCGGATCCTCTACTCGGGCCATTGAGGTCAATATGATCATGTTTTATCCTCTTTTGTTATTCTGTCGGAATCATGTATCATTTTGACAACTCTGATGTATTTTGGTGCACCGTTATTTGTTTTATGAGAAGTAACAGTCCCGTCTTTGATTATTGAGTTCTATTGCCTTGATTATAAATTTTAAAAATTTCCGCTGTCTCGGGATGTTACAATTTGGTGTCAGAGCGGTCGATTCCTATGTGGTTCCCAATGAAATCACCCTTGTAGTAATAGGACTCATGCATTTTATATTTTGGCATGCATTCATGGCTGAAGTTTGTGATTGTTTCTTCTGTCAAATGGCTCCTAGACGCGTACGGAGTTCCTCGCGTGATCGCGGTTCTAGTGACGCCACTGAGGACGCTAACTTGGACAGGTTGGGCGAGTTTCTTGAGCGTCAGGCAGCTCAGAATGCGCAGGGCGGGGTGGGAGCTGAGCACGATCGTTTCATGTGTCAGCACCCACCGACTTTCGATGGCAGGAGGGTCCCGGAGGTTGCGGAGGACTGGATCTTCAGGATGGAGAAGATCTTCCGCGCGATTGGAGTAGCACCAGAGAGGATGGTGGAGCTGGCCACGTATGTGTTCGATGGCGAGGCCGCCAACTGGTGGAGGTCCACATCCACTGTGTTGTTTGACGACCGTGTGGATGTCAGCTGGGAGGAGTTCTTAGAGGTGTTCCATGAGCAACACTTTCCTCAGCACGTCAGGGATCAGAAGTGGGAGAAGTTCATGTCGTTGGAGCAGAAGGAGATGACTCTGGCGAGCTACATCAGTAGGTTCAACGCGTTGGAGCGTTACTTCCCTGAGATATGTGTGACCCCTGAGCAGCGGGCGAGGAAGTTCATGAAGGGACTGAGGCAGCCGCTCTGATCTCAAGTGATCAACAGCATGCCTCGGACCCTTGCAGATGCGGTGAAGCATGATACTATCATCGAGCAGGACCAGAGGGAGTGTCTTCAGGAGGCGAGGAAGGCACCAGTGAGCACCAGTAGCCGTGTAGTCGGTCGTGGAGCGGGAAACCCGGGCAAGAGGACCATGTTTAATGGAGGAGGAGCACATCAGTCAGGAGCGTGCACTTACTGCGGGAGGTTTCATCCAGGACAGGAGTGTCCCCATCGGACTGGAGCGTGTATGGGTTGCGGTCAGATGAGACATTTCATCTGTGATTGTCCTCAAAGGCAGGGGGAGCCGAGCAGGAGGCCAGGACCACCAGCAGTAGGCAGAGGCGGAGGCAGCCGATCTGTCGTCTCACCACTCAGGCTGAGGGCAGGAAGACCGGGCGAGTCTTCACTACTCAGGCTGAGGAGGCGAGGGACTACAACACCGTCGTGGAAGGTACACTTTCTGTTTCTGACTTGGTAGCGCGTGTGTTGTTTGATTGCGGCGCAACTCACTCCTTCATTTCGGAGAAGTTTGCTGGCGAGTTGGGTCGGACCCCTGTGTTGCTGACTGATGTTTTGGAGGTCAGCACGCCCATGGGTGAGGAGGGCACTGTGAGGAGCTATTTCTCCGGCACCACAGTTGCTTCGGGAGACCATGATTTTCGGGCTAATCTGGTCTTGTTACCGATGGAGGACTTCGACGTTATACTGGGGATGGATTGGCTATCATAGTACGACGTGCGGGTCTTTTGCCGTGAGAAGAAGATCCTGATTCTGATGGAGGGCTTGCCAGATGTTTTGATCAGAGGTGCGAGGAGCAGAGGGGGTCGTCTGATTGTGTCTGCGGTTAAGGCACAGAGACTGATACAGCAGGGATGCAGAGCGTTCATGGCCACGCTGGTAGTTCCTGATCCTAAGACGAGGAGGCTGGAGGATATAGAGGTAGTGCAGGAGTTTCCAGATGTATTTCCAGCAGAGATTCCAGCATTACCGCTGCACCGAGAGATCAAGTTCGACATCGAGTTGGTAGCGGGTACGACACATCAGTCGAAGGCACCTTATCGGATGGCACCTGCTGAGTTTACAGAGCTGAAGAAGCCGTTGCAGGAGTTGATGGAGTCCGAGTTCATTCGACCGAGTGTTTCTCCATGGGGAGCACCTGTGCTCTTCGTGAAGAAGAAGGATGGGTCGTTGCGGATGTGCATCGACTACAAGATGCTGAATAAGGTTACCGTTCGGAACTGGTACCCTTTGCCTAGGATTGATGACTTGTTTGATCAGTTGCAGACGGTGAGAGTGTTCTCGAAGATAGATCTGCGTTTGGGTTATCACCAGTTGCGGATCAGGGAGGCAGATGTTCAGAAGACAGCCTTCAGGATGCGGTACGGCCACTACGAGTTCTTGGTGATGCCATTTCGACTGACGAATGCACTGCAACATTCATGGATCTGATGAATAGGACCTTTCAGCCGTACCTCGACAAATTTGTCGTGGTGTTCGTGGATGACATCTTGGTATACTCGCCTGTCAGGGAGCAACATCGAGAGCACCTGAGGATTGTGCTTGGCATCCTGAGAGATCAGCAGCTTTATGCCAAGTACACGAAGTGTGAGTTTTGGTTGGATCAGGATTCATATATGTTGGTTTACACTTGTAGTAACCTTGGCTTTTCCCAGCTTAATTTTGAAGTAGCTAGTGGATGTTATTATTGCTATCAAATGTTCAAGAATTCAAGTTTCTACTACCTACATATGATCTATTTATCCCTTCCAAGGGTTTCTTTAGGATTTTACTATCAAAACTTTTAGGTTGCTTAGGTTTGTCAACGCACTAATTAGAATCAGAAACATGCTGAAATGTCATCTAATTCAAGTAAGATCTTTGCTCTTACCATGATATATATATAGAACCCCTATTGATCTTATTTCAAACATGGACCGAATGGATAATTGTTAGACAGATGCTTAAATCATTGCTCTCCTTGCAGACTTGACATTTTATCGAAATACTAATACAACAAAAAACTTACTTCACAAGATGAATATTTATGTTACAAAAAACGTGGTTCTTAGCAAAGCGCCTACATTTTTTTACGAGGATCACATCATCAATATCCAATACTTGTTTAGTAAAGACCAACGTGTTTAAGACATAAACAATTGAAAACTTGATCAACATAAACAATTCGATTTAGTTTATGATTTAGTTTAGTTAAATGTTTATTTATGTTTATTTATGCTGAAAAAAACTAATTTTGTTTAGTTAAATGTTTACTTGTGTTTAGTTTCTAGTAACTCGTCGACCAAAAGCAATTTGGCCTTTAATAACCTATAACAAAAGATTAGACAATATTTGCTAAGTCATTCATCATATAGGACTTTCCATGCATGTAATCATCGTATTTATTTTTTCTTTTACGACTTCTGTCGTAGATTGCTGGCATAATGTACGTAATATCTTTCACTCATCATTCATTAGAAAGAATGCATTAGTTAGTAGGATTGCATTTAAACAAGAAAGTGAGTGATTGTTTGGTGTGTTGTTTGTTAGATGTGAAAAACATCTAGGGGTGGTCACCAATAAGAGATGAGGTGGGATATTTCATCATCCTTTCCTTGGCCCAAAAACCACATAATAAAAAAGCCTTAATAAAATCAATTTAGACGTTGACCCCTAGGATTCCAGACGCATTAAAGAGAGGAAAATCGTTTAAGACCGTTATGTCTTGAACGTCGTTGCCCATCTAGTCTCCCTGCGATTTTAGGAACCACCAGGTTCTTGATTTCCTACAGACTACTGATCCTCTCCATTTAAGACCGTTGTAGCCTGAACGTCGTTCTGCATCTAGTCTCGTAGAGATTTTAGGAAGCTCTGGGTTCTTGATTTCCTACAAACTAGTGGTCCTTGGTGGGACCTCGAAGTTAGGCATCGTCTAGTGCTAAGGACCTATAGCGGACTTTAGGCTTGATTTTGCCTTGATTGCTTAGTTAGATTTCTAACCCTCCTTATCCCCACACTAGATTAAGGACTTCATCTCCTCTCTCCTGAGTCATTATTTTCTCATCTTCATATCTCCAGATCTTCTCATCTACGAACATCTTCTTTTAAATTGAAATTTTATTTCTTGACTTCAATAATAACTATCATTTTTCTTAATCTTTAGATTGAAATGAATTGAGATTGAATTCTTTCAAACTGATTGAGTGATGAGTATGAGAACGGAGTGAATATGTTCTTAGAGGTTGCCACAAATCATTCAAAGAATAAGAATAACAGAGACATGGTATATTGTTCATGCAGTAAGTGTCATAATATGCGAATGCTGACTTTTCAAAAAATAAAAGATCATTTCTTTAGAAATGTTTCGACAAAAGTTACAGACAATGGATATGGCAGGGCGAAAATAAATCATTTAGTTGTTCCAAGAATGACGGGGACAATGTAAGTGTGGGAGATCAGTTAGAGGACATGGTTCAGGATATAGCTGAAAACTTTTCACCCAACCCTGATTTACTTGATAGTTTGTTTAGTGACAATGAGAAGTTGTTGTATAAGGGTTGCACCAAATTTACTAGATTGGCAGCGGTGTTGAAATTGTACAATTTAAAAGAAGAAAATGGTTGGACCGATGTCAAATTCACACCACTGTTGAAGCTACTGAAAGAGATGCTTCCAGATGATAATGAACTCCCGGATAGAACTTATGATGCTAAGAAAATGTTGTGTCCTATGGGAATGGAATATAGGAAGATAAATGCATGTCCGAATGATTATATATTGTATAGCGGTGAGTTTGAAAACCTACACTCCTGCCCCAGGTGAAATATTTCACGATACAAAATGAAACGTAGTATACCGAACCACAATGTAGATGGTGATGATTTGAAAATAAAAGAACCTCCTGCTAAAGTTTTGTGGTATCTTCCGAAATACCAAGGCTTAAACATTTGTTTGTGCGTAAGGAGGACTCCAAAAACTTGTCATGGCATGTTGATCGTGAGAAACCAAATGATCAGGTGCTACGTCATCCTGCAGATTCACCTAAGTGGAAAAAAGTAGATTACGACTTTCCTTTGTTTGGTGAAGAATCCAGGAATTTACGACTTGGACTTTGTACCGACATAATGAACATTTTTGGTAGTCTGAGTAGCATTCACAATTCTTGGTCTGCTCTGCTTGTAATTTACAATATGTCATCGTGGTTATGCATGAAACGCAAATATATTATGTTGTCATTAATGATTTCTAGTCGGAAGCAACCTGGAAACGACATAAATGTGTATTTAAGACCCTTAATTGATGACCAAAAGAGATTGTGGGATGACGGAGAGCCAGTTTTTGATGTTTATCGTCAGCAATCATTTGTAATGCGGGCAATGATTTATTACACGATTAATGACTTTCCAGCTTATAGTAATCTGTCAGGATATTTTTTCAAATGTCATAAAGTTTGTCCGATTTGCAAAGAGAATATATGCTCCTTGCAACTTGTTAATGGTTGTAAGATAGTCTATCTTGGTGATCGGAGATTTTTTCCAAACTCTCATCCTTGTCGTAGGTTGAAGAAGGCATTTAACGGAAAAGAAAAGTTTCAAAATACGCCAGTTGAAATCAACATCGAAAAGGTGTATGAACGTGTAATGAACGTTGAATGTGAATTTGGAAAACCATACAAACGAACAAATGACAAAAGTTCTTGGAAAAAATCCATATTTTTTATCTTCCTTACTTGAAAACTTTAGAAGTAAGACATTGTATTAATGCGATGCATGTAGAGAAAAACGTTTGTGATAGTATTGTTGGCACTCTATTGAACATACTGTAGGATTTCATGTCCCTATGTATGTATATATTTTAAAATTTTAATATAACATACAAGATCGAGTTTCATATTTTCAGCAATTTTATATACATCTATTTGTGTTTTATTCTAATAACATGCAACCTACATTTATTAAAATAATCCACAAAGATAGAATCATACATAAAGGTTCTCTAAAACCTTTTTGATGATCCCGAGTTGCGTTGCCCGTTGAATCGTCCACGGAATTGCCTCCGAGTGTTCACCAAACTCTAAACTGTAGGATCGTGTGGGTTATGGGTCCACTAATCACTATTAATATAATCCCTAACTAATCAAGCAATAAACGCAGCGGAAACAATTTAAAGACTAGTAGGGAAATAACATTCAAACCACAAGAAGACACGGCGTTTTTATAGAGGTTCGGCACCCCACCCGGGTCCTAGTCCTCTCTTGTAAGCTCCGCTCGACTCCGCGAGCTCCGCCTACGTCTTCACTATCCACTCCCCGTTCCGGGCCGGGAGAGAACGCCTTTACACCACAAGCAACACGAACAACCCTCGCTTGCTTGAATTCTTCCTCTCACAATCCGAGAGGGACACTTCGGGCTTTCACCGAAGTCCTTGCTTCTTTTGACAACACTTGTAACTGAGTGGGATTCACTCTCTAATTGAGCACACTTTGAGTAGGATGAGTATATGATCAAATGTGTGAAGTTTAGGCTTAAAGAGTGTAGAATTGGGAGCTTTGAGGATTGAGGTTTCTCTCTAATGTATTGGGACAATTGGAGTTGGAGAGTTGTGTTAACAACAAGTCTTGATCCTCTATTTATAAGCTCCTAAGGTACTCTAGCCGTTGGGGATAGATTTGATTGGGTTTTGTGCAAGATACACAAAGCAGAAAATCGGGCTGCAAATCTGTCCAGAACCGGTCGACCGAAACTAGTAAACCGGTCGACCGTTAACTTGATTTCAAAGAGAACGGTCGAACAAAATAATATTCGGTCGGACAAACGAGCTAGAACTTAACTCTACTTAAGTGAATCGGTCGAACCAAAGTGGGGCGGTCGACCGATAAGGGGATTCGGTTGAGAGAAAGGTCAATCGGTCGAACGAGAAATGTGTCGACCGATAGCAGGGAATTTGGTTTCTGAAAATATGTTCAACCGGTCGACCGAAACAAGGTCTTCGTTCGACCGGTTACCGAATGTATTTTGGGGTTAAGTTTTATTTTATACGAATACGACCGTTATAGGAATACGACAAGAAAAACGGTCATATTAAAATCCGGGATCGGTCGACCGAAAAGGTAGAACCGGTCGACCGGTAGAGTTCGGTAAAATCACTGTGGAGAGTCTGTTATAAACCGGTTGAACTGAGAACTGGTTCGGTCGACCGGTTCACACAGGAAATCTGGGTTTAAGTTTATAAGTAATTTCCGACTAAGGTTTGGGTGATCTAATGAAGTCCAAATAAGGTGAAATTTTGTGTGTGACTTCTCTAAGGAACCTAGTGTGTATGTGATATGTTTTTAACTCTTGTATGCTCAATTTACACATGTTCCTAAGACTCAAAATAAAATCAAGATTACATGTCTTCGATTTAGCTTTAATTACATGTCTTGACTTCATTTCCTTCTTTCTTGAGTCTTAATCACCTGTAGAGGTTAGCACAATACAATATACATGCAATGCAATATGTGTGCTACTCTACATCATCATAATTAAGATTAGGTTAATTAAATCATCAAAACATAGATTAAGGCCAAAAAGCCAACATAAACAAAGTTAGAGAGAAAGGAGCTAGCCAATCAATCACTAACAAGGTTTAGAATCAAGCTAATTACCCCTCTTTAAGCTCCTGAGAATCTTATCTCCAAAACATAAATTTACTAAGAGATTTTCGTGGTGATTAGGGAGAGATTAATGAAAGAAAGAATTTTATATTAGTATTAAAACAAGTAGGAATATGTGCCCTTTTATAGGCTCCCAAAACATCCTTATCAAGAGCTATTATTTAGCCATGATCTCTTGTTTTTCTCTCCTAAAATTAATCTCTAAATTCCACATAATCACCCCCAAAAACGTTTTAATTAAATCTGGAATTATTTCACCCATGATTTAATTAATCTCTTAATAATTCAGGCATAATCGTTCTTGTTCGGTAGACCGAGAATTATTCGGTCAACCGAAACATTCGGTTATAACACGTGTTCGGTGCACCGTGAGCTAGACGGTCGACCGAATCCGTATGAGAAAAATTCCGTGGAAGAATTCGGATGAACCACGTCTTTTACTCGGTCTACCGTTGACCCACAAGAATCGCTCCTGTGACATAGTCATCAGATGACCGTGTCACCTTCGGTCTACCGAAAATACTATTTCTCGGTTAACCGTGCACACTCAGTTCACCGAACCCGATTGTCTAGGCACTCTAGACAATTTCGGTCAACCAATTGCGCTTACTCTTTCCTTATTCGGTTAACCGATCCGAAGATACCCTGGTCGACCGAACCATGAACGGTTCACCGTGTTTGACCACGATTTTGCCTTTGTCAAATTTTGGATTTATTTCGAACAAATTTTGATCTTTTGGGGGTTTTAGCAAATTCACTTCTTATATAATATATTATCATATGTAATATTAAATTATTACACCCCATAATATATACCTCATATGAATTTATTATGATTCTAATTATGTCAATTCTCATGACATTGATTTTAATTAATTCACCACATGTGTCCTATTTTCACATGAAACCCGACACATTATATGAACTTAAAATCAACCCTCTTGTTTTCCAGTTTTGTGGTGTGACTTATAGGAGGATCTAAACCAAATTGGCAGTGATATTAAACACTTAATATCTCAAACTATAAGCGGTATCTAGCTACACATTATAGTTACCCAATTAGCATAGATGTCTTTGTTCCACCCGAACCAAAACACGATCCATTTAGTGATGTAAGTGCACCACTTGTGTCCGTCCCTTGCCTCATGATATTAAGAATATATACAAAGTAGAAATGTGTCACCTTTGTATTATATTCATTTCTTGATCTCTCTAAGTTAATTATAACTATGTGACTTAACTCAAGTCACATTGTGCACATTATAATTTTGCTTTATCAAGGGGCCCACTAATATCATCACTCAATTAAGAGGGGCAATGATAATCGTTTGACTATCTATCTTTTCCATCACAAGTCATGTTCAATCAACTATTGCCGTTATCACTACACTCATTGGTAGCTTTTGACAATAATCAAATTAAACACTTCTTGAGTGAAAAGATATAAGTCTCATATCTTAGGATCCAAGACACAGTAAAACATTAATGACACGAAACATAATTCCATAATTTTTTACTTGTTAGGTCTATTCAATATATAAAAGTAATTTTTTCCTCTTTTATTTTCCACCTGCTTTTTCGACATTATGATTCATCTGGTCATTCATTTGGTTAGAGAAGGTTATTCATTTGGTCAAAGGCTAGATGCTAGTATTGTTGAAGGATACATAGCTGAGAAGGTTATCGAATTTTGCACTTGATACCAAGCAAACCCCAAAAGTATTGGACTTTCTAACAATCGTCATGATAAACGTTATGATGGTAAAGGAACGCGTGGGATGAAAATGGTAAATCCAAATGATGATAACTTAATGATAGCATATTTCTATGTGTTATGCAATTCTAATGAAGTTCAACCTTATCAAAATGAACACATGAATCTTTTAAAAGAAAGAAGTCATTTATGAAATGATCAACAAGAAATTAATAGCCACGATAAGAATTCATGTCTTGTACCTCTTTAAGTTTTGTTTCTTTCTTTTTAACTTCTTCTAAAACCTTGTTGTCTATTCCTTTTCAATTGATGTCTTTTCCTTTTTAAGTTACCTCGTTTCCTTTATAGCGATTTTTCTTTTTCCTTGCAGATATCCCTCCACCAGCTAGGGGTGAGCAAAATTCGGTCCGGTCCGGGCACCCGGATCGCACCGAATTTTCCGGTCCGGTCTTCGGTCCACAAAATTTTGGAAATTCGGTCTTCGGTCCGGACCGGACCGAAAATTTAAGGGGAAAATTCGGGTTTTGGACCGACCCGGACCGGACCGAACCTATTCGGTCCGGTCTTCGGTCCGGACTTCCCAAAAATTCGGGTTTCGGTTCGGTCCGGTCCGGTCCGGTCCGGTCCTGGACCGAAGCTCACCCCTACCACCAGCTATCATAACGGACCAATGTGGGGTCATTACTTATGTTGTAAGGAATGTCTTCCCAATGCCAGACACCAATTTTGCATTTGGCACATAATGAACAAAGCTCCCGTGAAGTTGCCGACGAAGTATCGACAACACATGTTATTTGATCTAAATTTGATTGTCTACGACTCAAAAACCCCATCTGAATTTGAGCGGAATTGGCACGGTTTCCTGGTTGACTTTGACCTTCAAGAACATAGTTGGCTCCAAACAATTTACGGTATCCGTGAGTCTTGGGTACCTGCTTACTTGTGTGATTGTTTTTTCGCTGGAATGACTTCTACCGAAAGAAACGAAAGTATGAGCTCTGATGCAACATTGCATCATATGTATTTCATTTAGATCACTTTTATATCAATAAATGCTACTAAGGTATGTGTTTAGTCTTATTTACAGAATACAGGGACCTGAATGCAATTTACCCACATCTCGAGCATAAACGCGTGCAAAAGCCTCATTTCTATCATAAAGACCAAGTTCAAGTTTATCAGGTTACAAATGGAAATGTATCCAAGCATAAAAGCATTCAAGATCTAATTACAAAAAGAACAAAGACTTAAGCACAAAAGTAGTCGGGGACTTAATTACAAAAAGTCAATGACCTAATTGTAAATCACGAGTAGCTTTTATTATTATGGAGAAAATCTAAAGAAAAATCAATGTGAATCTCCATATATATAAAGGAATTAATCCGGAGCTCAAAAGAATGGAAAGAATCAATCCAGACGCGCAAAGGAGGATCAAATCATACCATAAACACACAGGAAAAATCTGGATCGAATCCGAGCCAAAAAGGTGGCGATTCCGCCGCACCTCATGTACAAATTGCGGCGATTTAGTCGCACAAAAGTCGATCCGTGTGCTCAAATTTTTACCAATGCTGTATTGACGCGTGTACGTTCCATTTATATATTGGGATCCCTTGTATCGGCTATAAATAGCCCCGAGAACGATGGTAGAAGGGTCCTTGGCCTTAGACCTAGTTTTTAGTTGTTGTTTTTATTTGTCTTTATTTTAGTAATAAAATTCTGTCTTTTATTTCTTGTTTTTACTTTTCTTTTGTAATGCCTCTAGGACCCCTTCTTCCTCCCTCCATGAGTTTCTAACTCTTTCCAAAGGGTGGGGGTGACGGATTTAGGGTGATGAGAAGAGAATAAAAGTTATTATTTTAATTTCGTATTAGTATGTTTTGATTACTTGAGTTTATGTTAAATCATTTATCATGTAATGCTTTATAACTAATGTGATTTATTATAAGTTTCAGAATTCTCTAATCTAAACCTTAAATCTAGGGGAGAGCAAAACCCGGGTTGACCCGGTCAACCGGACCGGACCGGACCGGTCGGTCCGGGTTCGGTCGGGAAAATTTCGAAAAAATCCGGTCCGGTCTGGCTTTTGGTTCGGTAAATTTTAAAATTTCCGGTCCGGTCCAGTCCGGACCGGTCCAATTTTTTTTTTAATGTAAAAAATTCGGTTTTTGACCGGACCGGACCGGACCGATTCGGTCCGGTCCGGTCTTCGGTCCGGACCCCGGATAAAAATCCGGTCTGGTCCGGTCCGGACCGGATGCACAGCCCTACTTAAATCTAAACCTCCACCCAACGGAATTCACTTCTTTGTTCTTGCTTTAGTTTTATTTGTTTTTGTTTCTTGCTTCAAATAACTAAAACTCAAAAATCTCAAAACCCAATTTATCTCTTCTCTCTTTTTTTCCCCAATCGAAATCACACTAATAACAAATCTCTCCCTCCTTGTGTTCGACCCGTATTTGTCACGTCTTCATTGACGCCGTGCACTTGCGGTATAAATTTAATTCACATCAAGTTTCTGGCGCCGTTGCCGGGGAGGCGACGCAGATTTTGTTTTTTTTTTTGTTGATTTCGATTTTATCCAGTTTATCTTGTGCGCGATCTAAATATTTGGATTTGTGTTTCAGGAGACAACAGAGTGCACGGCGAAAACCGGGCACATTCTGAGCTTAACGAGCGGCGAAATCGCCGCACCTAAAGAAGAACTTGCGGCGAATCCGCCGCACACTTGGAGCTTCTCGGCTTCAAATTTTTCTGGGACGCGAATCATCTCTGGGTGAACGTGCGAAGCTACTGAAATTTCGAGAGCGGGCGGTGAACCCGACTGAGCATTGCATAGGTAAGCTTTGTTGCCTCTTTTCCTCGTAATTTCTATTTTCAAAAAAAAAACCTTTTATTAGAATTGCACGTGTTAGGGCAAAATTCCATAATTGGCAATAATTCAACTCTGACCTAAAATTGGCAAAATTAGAAAGGCCTTAGTGCATGCATCATTTAGTGTTTTGTATGCATTATTCTTGCTAAATTCTTGCAAATTAATTTTTGTTGAAGAGTGCTGGAGTCAAGGTACGTATCGTGTTTTTCATCGCTTGCATTTAAGCATATAATCTAATTTGCATACAACCTTGCAATTGCCCCCAACTAAAGACCAATGTTTGACTATCTTTGCTAGATCTAAGTTAAACTATCTTAAGGGCAACTCCATAGGCAAAGATACGGTGGGGATTTCACCACCCTTCCGTGGCCCACAAATTACAATCCTAAAGTGTCACCCAATCCTTAAATTAAAATGAATTAGACATTGACCCTTAAGGACTCAGACTCAATTAAGCAGAAGAATTGGTTTGACTTGCTATGACCTGAAGCCGATCGAATTTAATTTGGTGTCTAGAAAGTGTTTTTGTGTTGACGAAAGTCTTCCAAGCGAAGTGGTTGTCTAGTTGGCACCGACTCTGTCGGAAGCGCCCCCACTAGCTATACACGGCCTGGCCAAGTTGGTTTGATTAGTGAGGGAGGTGAATCAAGCAAATCAATTCGACTCAACCAGTTAGGAGTCGTCTAGATCTAAGTGACACTAGGTCTAGGATTGTTTGAACCGTGCTTGTTTGGGAAACCTCTGACCGACCTTCTTTTCTATCTTTAGAGTTAAGTTTCCCTTCTCTTCTGAGTCATCTTCTTCTCACCTACTTATACGTTCTAGTCTCCTCCCCTTTACATTCTCTATTAGCATTTTAGGGTCGAGTCGAGAACTTGTGCTTGCTTAGCCTCATAAGGGTAAGAGTACTTGACTCAAGAGTGTTTTGATGGATGGTTACATGAGCAACCATCCATGTCATTGTTGGGACCAGGGCAATGCTTCCTGGTATTCTAAAGCCATGCAGGCTGGGGTGGCTCAAACTAACACCCCATATGGTTGGGACAATCCTAATTGTATGACTGAGCAATCTTCATATTGGGGTAACATAAGAGAGGCACCGATTGCTAGACCAAAATCTAGTTATGTTGGATCATATGCTGATCAACGAACTGACACATTACAACAAACTTTTGCCTCCTTCATGCGTTGGGCTGACAACATGAGTGCACCGGTGGCTCCAGTAGCCGTACCGTGTGACTGTTGCGGGTTGAGTAATCATGTCATCAGGGAATGTCCTTATGTTCCCCCAGAGCCTGAGTATAAGCATACCTTTTCCCAAAATGCTCGATATGACCATTACACATCCGCATATAACCCAAGAGTGATGGATTCATGGGGAAACAATTCATATCCAAATTCTTATACGTCATTTTCGCCCAAATATCCTTCTCCCGAATACCCAGAACTCTACCAACACCCCACTTCAAATCATTGGACTTATTCTCAGCCCACCAACACCCAACCTAAAAATGTCCCGAGTTCTGACTCGAACCTTATAGTTGACCACATACCTGATACCTTGGAACAAGCTTTCCATACGTTCATGACAACTACTCAACAGTCCGTAGACAATATGGTATTACAATTGAGTCAAATGTCGCAGCAATTAAGTGAGGAAAGTAACTTTTCGTGTCAACATGAGGATTCATCTTTTAGTATCGAACCACCACCACATACACAAATTCAAAGCACAATCTTTCAAAGTCAAATTCCTAGTCGGTCTGAGGGACTTGGGATTTCAATTCACGATCACTTAGTGGAGGATTCGATTTATATTGAGAAAAACATGGACCAATTTCATTATGAGTCGGCACAGGATTGTGCCCTATCTTCTTGTGCCGTGGCCCTTGAGCCACATGATCTTCATGTTGCATCTCTTAAGGACTTACCTCTGGTGGAGCAAGATCTCCCTAGTACCCTCAATTTCAAACAATCTGATGACAGTGTGCCTCTCACCATTGTTCTTGATCATCTTGGAAATGATGGAACATCAAGCAACTACATAGCTAATGAGGGTATTAGAAGTTCCTTAGAAGATACTTTGGGTATGAGACCCACTTTTTGTTCGCCTGGTGTGTCGGACATGCCTAACAAGGTTCTTGACCTCGTTCCGACACACCAGCCAGTTGGTTGGAGAGTTTGGATTGATGATCATAACTTCAACACCGCAACGGGAGAAACTCCTCTTCCGTTGCCCCTTAATTCCCAAACTCTCGAGAGGTTCAAGCTCTTTCAGTTTGATCCGTTGAATGAGACGCCTTTGCGTCCAATTCATGAACCTCTCATTTCATCTAGCGATTTTTGGGAAGGCGGCCCACACATGCATTTTCTGGCCCCACGTGGTGTCATGTTTCCTTTTCAGGTGCACTGACCCACTCTTGAAGTTTCTATTTGATGTCTCTTGACAAATGAAGATGGGAACTTATGTTTGTACATAGTTATATATGTATAACAATAAATAAATAAATAAATAATCATCTGTTGTATTTATCCCTTCTTTAGCATTTCACAGGTTTTTGAGGGAATTCGGGTTTTTGTCCATCAACAGAGGCATGAACTTTCCTTTGTACTTCACGTTGGTGAGATCTTTTCTTTTTCATGCATAAATCCATGTAGTATCTTGCTCACATTCATTGAGGACAATGCATGATTTAGGTGTGGGGGGGTGTTTATGTATATATTTATCTATATAGCTGTCTTTTATTTCAAAAAAAAAAATTCAATGTTTCATGACATAGCTTAAGATTGAACTGCCAAAACCCGTGTACAAATTGCATTGAGTTTTTGTTCCTTATTATATAGTTCTGCTTGTAGAAATTATGACATAAATCTAAGTTCTAAAGAAATAACACATTGCCCTTTAAGACATGTATGCACTTAAATTGGATGAATCAAATCTTTGAAGTGGTTGATAAAAAGCAGAGGTTGAGGAAAATATACCGGGAAGTGTAGACTTCTAATAGCAATTAAGCCTTGAGGAAAATAAAATAAAGGAATAAAGTGAGGAAACACATTTTGCAAAATGACTACAAAAGCCCAAGTCTTTGAGTCACTGGTCCGTAGGGGTATCTTGAAACCCGGTAACTTGAGTCTACCAGCTCGGGATTATCGACCAAACTCGCTACACGAATGCAAAAAGGGTAGAAGTGTCAAAAAGCAAATGTGTTGAATCACGGAAGAAAAGAAAAAATAATACTCAAGGCCCAAAGCTAAAAAAATGATCCATGCCATGGTTGATCCGAATGATACTTCACCACCAGAGGAGGCGTGCAAAATAAATTAAGTGATATCATGTGTAGAAGGGTTAGTGGTGTGAATATTGGAGGAACAAAGACCAAGTCATATTTTTAATGAGTTAGATTCATATAATGAGCATACAAGAATTCGAAGTGAGATGTATAAGGTTGAGGTGGAGATATTAAGAGCTATTAATGGAATGTTGATTTAAGACTTTGTGGGTGTGTCAACTGAAAACCCTCACGAGACAAAACTCGTCCTCTAAGGAAACTTGGAGGTTTAAAGGCTTGTTGCACATGCTAAGTGCAACCGTAATTCCTACGAAAGTGAGTTAGGATTTCCCTGTTTTTATTTTTTGTATTTTCTGTTTTGCTAGGTGTGGGGGTATTTGATGCATTGCATACATTGCATCATATGTCTTTCATTTAGATCACTTTTATATCAATAAATGCTACTAAGGTATGTGTTTAGTCTTATTTACAGAATACGGAGACCTGAATGCAATTTACCCACATCTCGAGCATAAACGCGTGCAAAAGACTCATTTCTATCATAAAGACCAAGTTCAAGTTTATCAGGTTACAAATGGAAATGTATCCAAGCATAAAAGCATTCAAGATCTAATTACAAAAAGAACAAAGACTTAAGCACAAAAGTAGTCGGGGACTTAATTGCAAAAAGTCAAGGACCTAATTGTAAATCACGAGTAGCTTTTATTATTATGGAGAAAATCTAAAGAAAAATCAATGTGAATCTCCATATATATAAAGGAATTAATCCGGAGCTCAAAAGAATGTAAAGAATCAATCCAGACGCACAAAGGATGATCAAATCATACCATAAACACACAGCAAAATCTGGATCGAATCCGAGCCAAAAAGGTGGCGATTCCGCCGCACCTCATGTACAAATTGCGGCGATTTAGCCGCACAAAAGTCGATCCGTGTGCTCAAATTTTTACCAATGCTGTATTGACGCGTGTACGTTCCATTTATATATTGGGATATCTTGTATCGGCTATAAATAGCCCCGAGAACGATGGTAGAAGGGTCATTGGCCTTAGACCTAGTTTTTAGTTGTTGTTTTTATTTGTCTTTATTTTAGTAATAAAATTCTGTCTTTTATTTCTTGTTTTTACTTTTCTTTTGTAATGCCTCTAGGACCCCTTCTTCCTCCCTCCATGAGTTTCTAACTCTTTCCAAAGGGTGGGGGTGACGGATTTAGGGTGATGAGAAGAGAATAAAAGTTATTATTTTAATTTCGTATTAGTATGTTTTGATTACTTGAGTTTATGTTAAATCATTTATCATGTAATGCTTTATAACTAATGTGATTTATTATAAGTTTCAGAATTCTCTAATCTAAACCTTAAATCTAAACCTCTACCCAACGGAATTCACTTCTTTGTTCTTGCTTTAGTTTTAATTGTTTTTGTTTCTTGCTTCAAATAACTAAAACCCAAAAATCTCAAAACCCAATTTATCTCTTCTCTCTTTCTTTCCCCCAATCGAAATCACACTAATAACAAATCTCTCCCTCCTTGTGTTCGACCCGTATTTGCCACGTCTTCATTGACGTCGTGCACTTGCGGTGTAAATTTAATTCTCATCAAGCTCCTTCTTCGACAAGTACTTATCTTCTAGAACCACCATTAAGCAGTTCGTTCAACAATACGAACTTGCTCTCCGTCACAAGTACGAGAAGGAAGCTCAATCGGATTTCGATTGCCTTCATAAGAAACCCCAAATGGTTTCAATATATCCCTTCGAGAGTCAAATGAGCGAGTTGTATACCGTAGGGGTTTTCAAGAAAGTACAGTTACAAATTGGTAAGATGATGAACTGCGACCTAACCGAGGAGTTGCAATCAGCTAACGCGTTTCATTACAAGGTGATTGAACGTGTACGGGTCGGTGAGCAACTGTTATCGAAACGTTTCCTTGTACAAAGGACAAGTCTGAACTTGGCATGCGATTGTAAACTATTTAAGCGTGTTGGTATTCTTTGCTACCACCTCCTGGTCGTATTTGCATGGCTAGATCCTAATGCATTACTCCCGCCGTCTTACATCACAGATCGATGGCGGAAGGATATTGGTTGGAGCTATGGAGACAAGATGTACCAAGACGATGGAGTATTGGAGAAGGATGCGCTGAGTTATCATGCCGACATAATGGGTCGTGCTCTTTGGATTGCACAGGAAGCATTCATTTCTCATCAAAGGTATCTTAAGGCCGTGAAGTGTATGGAGTGGCTCAGGTCTCGTATTAACATTCCCCACGCCCCTCCCATAGTTGATGAAGTTGTGCCCGACGGTACCTCTTTGCGCAATCCAGACAAAGTAACCCATCCAGGAAGACCGCCTACTAGACGTCGGGTTTCCTTAGCCGAGAAAATTCTTCAAAGAAGCCAAAAAAGGGCCTCACAACAGAAAAGAGCAAGTATCGAAGGAAGGGCAAAGTTACCATCCATGTTTATCTTCCTCCTAAAAGCTCATTTATACCAAATGATAATTTCTCTTGAGGAAGGCTAATCAAGTTTCATACTTGATTATCATACATGGATTCTACTTCGGATTCCATGACTTTTAATCATAGTTTGGAGTCTTTTCCATTGCTTTTCGGAAGGTCGAGGGATCTTTGGTATCTGGTACCATGATCTCATGAAGTCCCACATACTTATTGGGTTTCTTCCTTTCCCTCATTGACCTTCTTAGTTCTTTTGGTTCTTCTCGTGTCTCTCAAACTTCTTCCACAATTTCTTGAGGAATAGGTTCATGTTCGACTCTCGAACGCACACTAGGTGAGGATGATTGAGATTTTCTCACAATTTCTTGTAAGGATCTCTCGCTCATGCTCCCACTAACCAAATGAATCTCGGCTGGGCCTTCATGATTTTGAATGTCATCATTCATGTCATGATCTTGTAGAGTATCTTGAGTTTCCTCAAGCTCAACTCTACTCCCACTACTTTTCTCTCTTTTCCAGAAATTCAAGAAAACCCATATCTCTCTCTACAATCTTTCGATTGGAGGTGATACACCAAAAGTAGTATCCTCTTGTCACACGAGGACAACCTATAAAGAAGCACTTATCCGCTTTTGGTTGAAACTTGGTTGACATCAATTTCTTGATGTATACCTCACAATCCCAAATCTTGAGAAAGTCGAGCTTAGGTGTCTTTCAACTCCATAGCTCACAAGACATTTTCTCCACGGATTTGGATGGAACATTATTTAGTGAGTTTGTCATTATTTGTAGTGCATAATTCCAAAAGTAAATAGGCAATTTAGATTGACTTATTATTGATCGAACCATATCGAGCAATATCATGTTCCTACTTTAGGAATAAGTCAAATTAGGTATCCTAAGCACTCACCCCTACGAACCTTTCATAGAGACTCGATATTCTTGTTGAGACGGTTCACTACTTCATCCTCGAATTCATTGTACTTGTCAAAGAATTCACTTATGCTTCCCATTAGACAAATATAGCCATAATGACTATAGTTGTCCGTGAACAAAATGAAGTACCTTAAACGTCCCTTGCACTTGTACTTATCGGACCACATACATTAGAATGTATCATATCCAATTAGTTATCCGTCTTCGTTCCTTTCTTCTTGAAAGGTCTCTTGGTCATTTATTTGACCAATCCGATAGTGCTACAAGATTGTATCATTCACGTGAGTTATCTTAGTTCCTTTTGTTATTGTTTGTTTGAGTTTGTTTATTATTTATTTCAAGCAAATAGAAGTCATTCCATACGAATGTATTTGCATAGAGAATTCCATTCTTCGATATAGACAAGCAAGAATTAAAATATTTATTAAAATTTATCCATATCTAAAACTTGATACAGAAATGTTCTTGCTAATCGAAGGCACATAATAAACATTCTTCAAAGCATAAATTTAAATCACTAGACTATTGAAGTTCCATAAAATTTTGTACAATCGCAGTGATGCTTGTACTATTTCCAATCTTCCATATCATCTCATTCTTCACGAGTTCCTTCCTATCCTTCAACAACTGCACATGAAAATTATGTGAGCACAAGATCCGGTAACCCATTACCAAATCAAGGATAGAGGTGATTAAATTTATCTCAATAACAAACATACCTATGGCGTTTCTTGGGCGCCTACGTTCAATCATCCCATTTTCAAGGTCTTCCTTGTATTTGGGGCAATTAGGTCGGATGTGTCCCTTTTCACCGCAGTGAAAGCACTCCGAGTTGGGAGTTGGAGATTTGAAAGATTTCCCCTTTGAGGCACTCCCACGAGCACCTCCTACTCCCTTGCTCTTGATTGACGTATCTTTGGTAAATTTGCCTTTACCTTTGTTGATTTTTTTGCTCTTCTCATGGACGGCTAGGACATGATTGTCCCGACCCTTGCCCATGTCAACTTCTGCCGTTTTGAGAGCGTTGTGAAGCTCCTCAAGACTCGCCCCTTTTTCACGCACATGATAGTGCATCACAAAGTCCTTAAAGGACGGGGCTAGAGAGCCAAGAATCAGATCTTCGGCAATGTCCTTGGGCATTGGAGAAGAGATCTTCGACAATTTCTCAAGGTATCCTTGCATCGTGAGAAAATACATGGACACCGATGTTCCCTCCGCCATATGGCACCTTGTGAGTGCGATGGAGGTCTTATAGCGCTCCTTTCGGGCACTATCCATGAACATCTTTGTTAAAGCCTTCATGGTCATCTTGGGTTTTGAATCCAAGTATTTCGCTTGAAGCGAGTCACCCATGGATGCTAGCATAAGACCGTGAACTTGGTTCTCTTGGTCTTTCCACTTGGCTATTGCCTCTTTCTCATTATCGGTTGTCTTCTCATTCAATTTTGTGATTTCACCATCCAAAATATGAGATAGTTTTTCAAACCTCAACACGATATTAAGATTGAGTTGCCATTTCATGAAGTTTGAGCCATCATTTTGCAAACGATTCTTTTCGATCATAGATCGCACAATTGGTTGGATATTAGTCATTTCTACAAAATAAATTATACAGGATTTTAATGCCAATTTTATGTTTTAAAATACATACATACAAATGTAAATGTTGCAAATAAAATTTTGCCCATAAATGCAACAATCCAAGATCCCATTAATTGTAATATAAACTAGCTAAGGGCTATCGAATACATTACAACATCAAGGTAAGAAAAACATTTTCTAATCACAACTTTTTTGAATTTTAGCAATATTAGCATCTTCAAACTCTTGTGATTCTTGTCGTTTTAATTATGAGGGAATGCGACCTATCCTCGTAAGAAAAACTTTTTCCCAAAACCGAGCGAGGGCTCTAGATAATGTTAAGAAAACTTATTTTCATTTGATACAAGATACGTTTATCCATTGTATTCACAACTAAACATACTTGGAGTTCACTAGGGTGAAACACACCTCATACATTTAATCGTGGCACAACAACAGACAACCATTATATCTCCCACTATTCCTAAAGATGGAGGGAGCTATCTCCCGCTAAGGGCGAGCAGAGTATCCCTCAATCAATGGCTGCTAGTGGATGAAATAAGAAGGAAATTTATTCTTAATTTTTGTTTGGACAATTTAACATGTGATTTAGAATTTTAGGTTATCATGCATATTATTAATCATACACATCCTAACATTCAACACATTCACCACATGCATAGCAAGATAAAAACAGAAATTAAACATTCACACAATCCACATTGTGTGAGTTTATATGTTCCCTTCAATCCTCGATCCTCGATCCCTGATCTTTGATCCTCGATCGATGCGCTACAGCGGAGACTTCCTCTTGCACCGGAGATGTAGATTTTACAGAAAATAAACATGCTCCTCACATTTGATAAAAACCGACTAGTGCAAGTCCTATGTAAAAACCTCTCATATGCAAATGCAACTATCTAAAAGACGGAAAGAGAGAGAATTTTGGCTTTTACATACATAAGCCCCTGTATAATAATGATCACATACATTCATAATTGCTGATTTGGAACATATAAACCCACAATTCCTGCAAAGACAACTCGAGCATCCATGCACGCAATATCGCTATAAACTATCCAACCTAGTTTATCAAGCATCTAGAATCCCAAACAATTCTTTGAAAAACATTTTGAAATCCATTAAAAACGTTTTTCATGCATCCATAGTTCAAAAATTAATTATGAACCGCTGTCCATCCGATTTCCAATGGAAAGATGAATCGCAGTTTTTCGGTTTTATTGATTCTCTTACAAAATAATCGTTTGTACATAAAACGAAATTATTGCAAGTTAGACAAATGTCTAAATCTTAATTCTAATAATTACATGGCATGTTTTAAACACTTAAAACATTTAGAATGAATTATTCTGGAGAATTACATCAACAAACATCCATAGACCGAAAAAACCGGTAAATCGAATTGTTTAAATCCTAAATGGTAAACTAAATTCGTTTACAGCCTTAAATCATGAGAAAATTGAACCCTAAGCTCTGATACCACTGCAGGATTTCATGTTTAATTATGCATGTATATTTTTCGAATTTTTATGCACAATAAGGATCAATTTACAATTTTCTATGATTTATTTCATGCATGCATCGATTTGTTTCAATATCTAGTTTCAAAACTTTATTAAAACAAATATGGGCTCCGAAATTCATACGTAGAAGTTCTCTAAAACTTCTTGAAGATTCGGAGACGTTGGGGATGCTTCTCGCTTCACCGGATGCCTCCGAGTATTCACCAAACTCTAAACAAGATCGGAGAGAGGGAAGCTAGTCTCTCAATCTCCGATAGGGTTTAGAATCCAATTACTAACCCCTCTTTAATTCCCTTGAGAAGATGATCTCTTAAGAACTAAAACTAAACTTAAGAATTAAGGAATTTTCGTGGAGAATTATGGAGAGAGAATTTTGCATAAGAAAATAATGAATTCAATTAAGGAGGTAATGAGATAAACTTGTATTTATAAGTTCTATCCAAATTACATATTCATGTGCAACCTCTTGCCCATGATTTCATGCAAAATTCCATCTAACCATCCATTATTTAATAATAAATAATATTAGCCACGAATTAAATCAATTATGGACCAATTCCATGCATCATCTAATTAATTCTTAAATTAATTCTGCATTAACCGTCTGGACCGGTCGACCGTTTGGAGGTTCGGTCGACCGCTCAAACCTGGTTTCGGTCGACCGTTCAATAACTCGGTCGACCGTTGGTAACAGGAATTATTCCATCGCAATGTTCGGTCGACCGACCGATTACATTCAGTCGACCGTTCGAACAGATGAAAATTCCCTGTTATCGGTCGAGACACGTCCGGTCGACCGTTTACTGCTAATCGGTCGACCGTTTGAGCAATGTTCTGCCGACTTGTCAAATTTCGGTTTAACCCCTACAAAATTTGACATTTCGGGATTAGTAGTTAATTCACAACTTATGTAACATATTATCCTATGTAATGATCAATCATTACATCCCATAATATTTACATCACATATGAATTTAATTTAGATTCTAATTATGTTACTAATCACAACATAATTTTGATTTTGCTTGTTCACCCCATGTGTCATATTTTCTACATGAAACCCGACACATCTTATGAACTCAAAATCCTCATTTCTTGTTTCCCAGTTTTGTGGTGTGACCTATGGGAGGATCTAAACTAAGTTGGCAGTGATATTAAGAGCTTAATATCACAAGCTATAAGCGGTATCTAGCTACACATTATAGCTCCCAATTAGTTAGATGTCTTAATTCCACTTGAACCAAAACCCGATCCATTTAGTGATTGAGTGCACCACTTGTGTCCGTCCCTTGCCTCATGATATTAAGAATACACACAAAGTAGTATTGTGTCATCTTTGTATTAGTATTCATTTCTTGATCTCTTTAAGCTAGTTATAAATATGTGACTTAACTCAAATCACATTGTGCACATTATAACTTTGCTTTATCAAGGGGCCCTCTAATATCATCACTCAATTAAGAGGGGCAATGATAATCTTTTGACTAACTATCTTCTCCAACAAAAGTTATACTTAACCAACTAATGCCTTTACACTACACTCATCGATAGCTTAAGACACAAGTCTAATTAAGCACTCCTTAAGCGATTGGATATAAGTCTCATATCAAAGGACCAAGGACACAATAAAATATTAATGACACAGAAACACATTCCTATAATATTTTACTTGTTAGGTCAATTCGGTATACAAAAGTACTATTTTCCTCTTTTGTGTACCCGTGTTGTCACTCACTTGTAGAGCTACAATGATCTATGACCAACACGACAATCTTAACTCGGTAATTAATGTCCCATGTTAATTACCATGATTGCGAATATCTTTTGTTTTATGTAAACCAATATCTTTTAGAGCTCTACGGTTAAGCACCAAGAGCCTCTTCCTTAACACTTCCAAAAGACGAATAACATAAACAAGGAACAAAATGATTTCTCATTCAATTCATAATAATTGACATTTAAAAGTAAAACTTTTAGAACACATTCCCTTCACATAGTTCCCACATGATATTAAGAATATATACAAAGTAGAAATGTGTCACCTTTGTATTATATTCATTTCTTGATCTCTCTAAGCTAATTATAACTATGTGACTTAACTCAAGTCACATTGTGCACATTATATTTTTGCTTTATCAAGGGGCTCACTAATATCATCACTCAATTAAGAGGGGCAATGATAATCGTTTGACTATCTATCTTTTCCATCACAAGTCATGTTCAACCAACTATTGCCGTTATCACTACACTCATTGGTAGCTTTTGACAATAATCAAATTAAACACTTCTTGAGTGAAAAGATATAAGTCTCATATATTAGGATCCAAGACACAGTAAAACATTAATGACACGAAACATAATTCCATAATTTTTTACTTGTTAGGTCTATTCAATATATAAAAGTAATTTTTTCCTCTTTTATTTTCCACCTGCTTTTTCGACATTATGATTCATCTGGTCATTCATTTGGTTAGAGAAGGTTATTCATTTGGTCAAAGCCCAGATGCTAGTATTGTTGAAGGATACATAGCTGAGAAGGTTATCGAATTTTGCACTTGATACCAAGCAAACACCAAAAGTATTGGACTTTCTAACAATAGTCATGATAAACGTTATGATGGTAAAGGAACGTGTGGGATGAAAATGGTAAAATCCAAATGATGATAACTTAATGATAGCATATTTCTATGTGTTATGCAATTCTAATGAAGTTCAAACTTATCTAAATGAACACATGAATCTTTTAAAAGAAAGAAGTCATTTATGAAATGATCAACAAGCAATTAATAGCCACGATAAGAATTCATGTCTTGTATCTCTTTAAGTTTTGTTTCTTTCTTTTTAACTTCTTCTAAAACCTTATTGTCTGTTCCTTTTCAATTGATGTCTGTTCCTTTTTAAGTTACCTCGTTTCCTTTATAGCGATTTTTCTTTTTCCTTGCAGATATCCCTCCACCAGCTATCATAACGGACCAATGTGGGGTCATTACTTATGTTGTAAGGAATGTCTTCCCAATGCCAGACACCAATTTTGCATTTGGCACATAATGAACAAAGCTCCCGTGAAGTTGCCGACGAAGTATCGACAACACATGTTATTTGATCTAAATTTGATTGTCTACGACTCAAAAACCCCAGCGGAATTTGAGCGGAATTGGCACGGTTTCCTGGTTGACTTTGACCTTCAAGAACATAGTTGGCTCCAAACAATTTACGGTATCCGTGAGTCTTGGGTACATGCTTACTTGTGTGATTGTTTTTTCGCTGGAATGGCTTCTACCCAAAGAAGCGAAAGTATGAGCTCCTTCTTCGACAAGTACTTATCTTCTAGAACCACCCTTAAGCAGTTCGTTCAACAATACGAACTTGCTCTCCGTCACAAGTACGAGAAGGAAGCTCAATCGGATTTCGATTGCCTACATAAGAAACCCCAAATGGTTTCAATATATCCCTTCGAGAGTCAAATGAGCGAGTTGTATACCGTAGGGGTTTTCAAGAAAGTACAGTTACAAATTGGTAAGATGATGAACTGCGACCTAACCGAGGAGTTGCAATCAGCTGACGCGTTTCATTACAAGGTGATTGAACGTGTACGGGTCGGTGAGCAACTATTATCGAAACGTTTCCTTGTACAAAGGACAGGTCTGAACTTGACATGCGATTGTAAACTATTTAAGCGTGTTGGTATTCTTTGCTGCCACCTCCTGGTCGTATTTGCATGGCTAGATCCTAATGCATTACTCCCGCCGTCTTACATCACAGATCGATGGCGGAAGGATATTGGTTGGAGCTATGGAGACAAGATTTACCAAGATGATGGAGTATTGGAGAAAGATGCATTGAGTTGTCACGCCGACATAATGGGTCGCGCTCTTTGGAGTGCACAGGAAGCATTCATTTCTCATGAAAGGTATCTTAAGGCCGTGAAGTGTATGGAGTGGCTCAGGTCTCGTATTAACATTCCCCACGCCCCTCCCATAGTTGATGAAGTTGTGCCCGACGGTACCTCTTTGCGCAATCCAGACAAAGTAACCCATCCAGGAAGACCGCCTACTAGACGTCGGGTTTCCTTAGCCGAGAAAATTCTTCAAAGAAGCCAAAAAAAGGGCCTCACAACAGAAAAAAGTAAGTATCGAAGGAAGGGCAAATCACATATGCATCAGGTTGCACCTAGACCAGGGGATCCAGATTTTGACGATTGGGACATGAAGTTGTATTACGACCAACTTGTTCCTTAATTATGTACCAAGGCTTGGTCTTTGAGTTTTGTACACTTTTGTAAGACAACAATTTATTCTTAAGTGTAAAGTTGTTCCCTTTTAATTGTGAGTTGTAGCTTTTAAAGTGTGAAGTTTACATTTTTAGTGTAGTTGTTCCTTTTTAAGCTTGTGGTTCTCCTTTTTAATAATTGTTTGTTCCTTTTATGTTTGCGGTTCTCCTTTTTAACTGTGAGTTGTTCCTTTTTAAGTTAGTGTACCTTTTATAGTGTGAAGTTTTCCTTTCTAGTGTTTTTTGTTCCTTTTTACGTTCGCGGTTCTCCTTTTTAACAGTGAGTTGTACCTTTTTAAGTGATGTTTGTTCCTTTTTATGAATTGCTTGTACCTTTTCAAGTTTGCGGTTCTCCTTTTTAACTGTGATTTGTACCTTTTTAAGTGCAGTTGGTTCCTTTTTAAGTTTGCGGGAATCCTTTTTAATTATGAGTTGTATCTTTTGAAGTGAGTGTACCTTTTTAAGAGTCAAGTTTTCCTTTTTATTGTTTTTTGTTCCTTTTAAAGTTGGTGGTTCTCCTTTTTAACTGGGAGTTTTCCTTTTTAAGTGATGTCTGTTCCTTTTTATGAATTGCTTGTACCTTTTTAACTGCAGTTGGTTCCTTTTTAAGAGTTGTTTGTTCCCTTTTAAATGTGAGTCGAACCTTTTTAAATGTAGTCCTTTTTAATTCTGAGTAGTACCTTTTTAAGTGTGAAGTTCTACCTTAAATGTTGGAGCTATTACTTTGGAGTATTGAAAAGTTTTAATTACAACAACGATAAAATGTATTTGTAAATTTACAAACCACTACTTTAATTCGACACAACAGTGGGAGTCCCTCAATAAAGTAATGGCCATTTCACCCCTGATGGAGTGAAGTGTCTTGGGGTTTTTCGTTTCCGTTGGGTTGACTTCTCGCATGAGACATTTGATCCAGTAGTATAGAAAAACACTGCAGTCGTTGCTTCCCGGCATTTGTCTTTGGCATGTTTCCCTCAGGTATCTCACTGGCCAGTTCACCTTAAGACGGTTTCTCCAGAATTCACCCACATCTTTGGCCGTATAACTGTAGGATTTTGTGTCCCTATGTATGTATATATTTTAAAAAAATTAATACAACATACAAGATCGATTTTCATATTTTCAACAATTTCTATGTACATAGTTTTGTGATTATTCTAATAACATGCAATCCTACATTTATTAAAATAAATCACAAAGGTAGAATCATACCTAAAGGTTCTCTAAAACCTTTTTGAAGATTCAGAGTCGCGTTGCCCGTTGAATCGTCCACGGATTTGCCTCCGAGTGTTCACCAAACTCTAAACAAGATTAGAGAGAAATGAGCTAGCCAATCAATCTCTAATGTTTAGAATCTAGCTAATAACCCCTCTTTAAGATCCAGAGATTCTTATCTCTAAAACATAAATTTACTAAGAGATTTTCGTGGTGATTAGGGAGAGATTAATGAGAGAAAGAATTTTTGCATTAGTTGTTAAACAAGTAGGAGTAAGGGTCCTTTTATAGTCTCCCAAAACATCCTTATCAAGAGCTATTATTTAGCCATGATCTCTTGCTTATTCTCTCCTAAAATTAATCTCTAATTTCCACATAATCACCCACAATAAAACGTTTTAATTAAATCTGGAATTAATCGACCCATGATTTAATTATTCTCTTAATAATTCAGGCAGAATCGTTCTTGTTCGGTAAACCGAGTATTATTCGGTCAACCGAACCATTCGGTTATAACACGTGTTCGGTGCACCGTGAGCTAGACGGTCGACCGAATACGTATGAGAAAAATTCCGTGGAAGAATTCGGACGAACCACGTCTTTTACTCAGTCTACTGTTGACCCACAAGAATCGCTCATGTGACATAGTCATCGGATAACCGTGTCACCTTCGGTCTACCAAAAATATTATTTGTCGGTTAACCGTGCACACTCGGTTCACCAAACCCGATTGTCCGGGCACTCTAGACAATTTCGGTCAACCAATTGCGCTTACTCTTTCCCTATTTGGTTAACCGATCCGAAGATACCCCGGTCGACCGAACCATGAACGGTTCACCGTGTTTGACCACGATTTTGCCTTTGTCAAATTTTGGATTTATTTCGAACAAATTTTGATCTTTTGGGTTTTTTAGCAAATTCACTTCTTATATAATATATTATCATATGTAATATTAAATTATTACACCCCATAATATATACCTCATATGAATTTATTATGATTCTAATTATGTCAATTCTCATGACATTGATTTTAATTAATTCACCACATGTGTCCTATTTTCACATGAAACCCGACACATCATATGAACTTAAAATCAACCCTCTTGTTTCCCAGTTTTGTGGTGTGACCTATAGGAGGATCTAAGCCAAATTGGCAGTGATATTAAACACTTAATATCTCAAACTATAAGTGGTATCTAGCTACACATTATAGTTACTCAATTAGCATAGATGTCTTTGTTCCACCCGAACCAAAACACGATCCACTTAGTGATGTAAGTGCACCACTTGTGTCCATCCCTTGCCTCATGATATTAAGAATATATACAAAGTAGAAATGTGTCACCTTTGTATTATATTCATTTCTTGATCTCTCTAAGCTAATTATAACTATGTGACTTAACTCAAGTCACATTGTGCACATTATAATTTTGCTTTATCAAGGGGCCCACTAATATCATCACTCAATTAAGAGGGGCAATGATAATCGTTTGACTATCTATCTTTTCCATCACAAGTCATGTTCAACCAACTATTGTCGTTATCACTACACTCATTGGTAGCTTTTGACAATAATCAAATTAAACACTTCTTGAGTGAAAAGATATAAGTCTCATATCTTAGGATCCAAGACACAGTAAAACATTAATGACACGAAACACAATTCCATAATTTTTTACTTGTTAGGTCTATTCAATATATAAAAGTAATCTTTTCCTCTTTTATATACTCGTGTCGTCAATTATTTGTAGAGCTACAACAATCGATGACCAACACGACAATCTTATCTCGGTAATTAATGTTCCATGTTAACTACCATGATTGTGAATAACTTTTGATTTATGTAAACGATTATCATTTAGAGCTCTACGGTTAAGGACCAAGCGCATCTTCCTTAACACTTCCAAAAGACGAATACTATAATCAAGAAACAAAATGTTTGTACATTCAATTCATAATAATTGACATATAAAAGTAAAACTTTAGAACACATTCCTTTCACATACCTGGTGAGACAAAAGATGGATATAATGCTAGACTAGATCTTGGTTACCTTGGTATACGTGCAAGGTTGGCACTAGAGAAGAAGGGAGACCGTAGCACTTACCTCCAGCTTGTTATACATTGTCTAGGAAGGAGAAAAATATTCTCTGTCAGTGTTTGCATCGTGTATGGGTTCCACAAGGTTATTCTTCAAATATTAGCAGTCTTGTTGTTATGAATGATTTGAAGCTTGTGGGGATGAAGCCTCACGATTGCCACACTTTAATGCAGCAGTCGTTACCTGAAACACTGAGATCCATATTACCGAAACATGTTATACATGTCATAGTAAAGTTGTATTCCTTTTTCAACAAGATTTGCAGTAAAGTGGTCGATCCCGTGTAGTTAGATCAGTTGCAGAATGAAATCGTGGTCACATTATGTCAGTTGGAGATGTATTTTCCACCTGCTTTTTCGACATTATGATTCATCTGGTCATTCATTTAGTTAGAGAAGGTTATTCATTTGGTCAAAGACCAGATGCTAGTATTGTTGAAGGATACATAGCTGCGAAGGTTATCGAATTTTGCACTGGATACCAAGCAAACACCAAAAGTATCGGACTTTCTAACAATCGTCATGATAAACGTTATGATGGTAAAGGAACGCGTGGGATGAAAATGGTAAATCCAAATGATGATAACTTAATGATAGCATATTTCTATGTGTTATGCAATTCTAATGAAGTTCAACCTTATCTAAATGAACACATGAATCTTTTAAAAGAAAGAAGTCATTTATGAAATGATCAACAAGCAATTAATAGCCACGATAAGAATTCATGTCTTGGTTCAAAAGGGCTGCTTACAAGCGTAATGTTTCAAAGACAATTTAGTAGTTGGCCTATGGTCCGCATTCTCCTGTTACAAGTTATAGTGGCTATAATATCAATGGATACTCATTCTACACTGTTTGTGAACATGTCAAAAGTACTATTCTAAATAGTGGGGTCACTTTAGGAGCAGAGTCTTTGCATATGTCTAGTTCTAAATACAAGAACCATGTATACGCCAACATGTCCTATTACGTGGTAATTAAAGACATATGAGAGCTAGACTTTGTTAAATTAAAAGTGCATGTATTTAGATGCAAGTGGGTTAATACTAAAAGTTGAATTCGAGTGGATGACTTGGGGGTTCACTTTAATTGATTTTTCGAAAGAATGATTTCAAGGAGAACCTTTTATTTTGTCTTTCCACTCGAAACAAGTCCTGTATGTGGTTGATCCATGTGATAAGAAATGATCAATAGTTCTAGAAGGGAAAACAATTGTATCAAATGGTAGTCTCATCGAGTATGAAGAGACACCACCTTTCTCTAAGCAAGTACCCGAGTTGAGGTCATTAGATGATGAAATACAAGTTGAGACTTCAATCGCAAGAGATGACCATGGTGAAGGTATATGGATTTAAAATCCGTTAAGAAAAAAAATCCTAAAGGTACAAAATGTTTTTTCACTAATAACCATTTAATGTCTTGATTTTACTTTTTAATGTGTTGATTTTACTTTTTATAGTATCATGGCTCCGAAAAAGAAATTCATTCCATCAGAGTCTGAGGACTCGAAGACTTACAGTTCACGAAGTCTTACTCTCATAAAAGAATTCGTGGACAGAAGGAATAAATTCTGATCCAGTTTGATAGTCGTCTTGAGTCAATAGGCATAATGTCTTATCACAAGTATAGTTATGTGGAGAGCCTAACGAGATCCAAAATTGACACTAATTTGTCGAGTTGGACCGAAGTTGATGAGAAGCTAAGAGACATCATTTGGGATGACGTGCAGGTAATGAGTCCATTATAATGTTCTTCAGTTTTAGTCAAACTTAATTTATAGAAATTGAAAATAGTAACGTGTTATAGGCAAGTTTTGAGTTCCCATCCACTGCCACTTTGAAGAAATAGTGGATGAAATAAGTGTTGATCCATTAGAGGGGCTTCAAGACAAAGTTAACCAACAAGTAGATATTCAAAGAGTATCAGGATAGAAATCCATGCAATTACTATAACTTCATCACTCCAAGTACATGAGATCAATTCAAAAAATCAATAGAAACCCCTAAGTTTCAGTAAATGAGTTTAATTTAGAATATGAACTTATTAAGTTATTGCTTTAAATGATAATCTAATAAAATTGGTTCTAGGCCCTCCGAGCAAAAAACCAAGAATGTCGATCTTCTAACAAGTATCTTTGTCGTATGTCTCAATCGGGATACCAAAAATTAGAATAACAAATGATGCGAAAAAATGGACCTAAAGAAACAAGAAGCAATTCACTCCGGTATGAGTGAGCAACAAGCAAGCAACTTGTCTCCTTCCCCCGTAGCTCGATGTGATTCTTGAAAGAGAGTGAGGATAAACTCCAAAGGGGAATACGTCACAGACGAGTCGCAAACAGTCGGTTTGAAGATAGTAAGTTGTATCACTTGTATAGTTATTAAATCAAATTCACTAAATTTATATTTTTCAATTGTTTGTAACAATTTTTTTAAAACTTTAGGACTCTTTGAAGTTGAGAGAATCCCAAGGCGATTTTGTTTCAGATGGTCGGAATGACATTCTACACGAAGCCTTGGGAAATGACGAACATCCCGGCCATTTACAGGGGTAGGGAGTAGGGTTGGACTGTGATAATATTATGGAAAGACTAATCGCCCAAGTTCGTTGACAGTTCATACAAAATGAGAGCAACAAATTTTAGATATGAAAAATAAATTGCAACTTGTTATGGAGAGATTGGATCATCATTTTCCTACTTCTCCAACCCGACGTAGGATAGCTTCTTCCCTGGTGACCACTCCTCCAGTGGAGCCAGTTGTCAACCCCGACGACCATTTGATTTTGCGGCTCATTCTCGAGAATTGGCCCTCGTAGGCGGGCCCTCGCTTGGTAAATTTGAGGATGGAGTAGATGTCGTCTATTTGTTGAAGACCCTGAGCGAAGATTGATGAGACGCAGAACAGTTTATAACCTCTCTAAACACCACTTCAAAGATCTGGAAGAGAGAGTCGTGAAGGTTGTCGTGGGGAATTGTTTAGATGCTGGTGTTTTGGTGCATATTCCTGAAGAAGAGGTTGTTACCATGGGCAATGACTGCGGTAGGTTCTTGAGGTGGTATCGTCATTTAGTAGTGCTTCATAACACACTTGAGGTATCCTTTAATTTTGAAAAGAAATAAATTACCATTTTGTTAATAATTGTATTTCTAACATTTATATATATATATCGGTAAGTTTTCAAGCCCCCGGAGCAAAGGATCAAACAACTAACCTCCGATCAACATTAATTTGCTACCAAATAGGTGCAAAATATTGTATAAATTCATGCTAGTTAGGGAATCACAATCCTTAACTACCTAGCATTTGGAGGAGGAGGTTAAAGGCTTGGCGTCGGATTTATATGTCGCCAAAGACGATGTTATGCAATTCTTGGCGATGGATCAATTGTGCATATCAATGATCGACGTGCAAGTGAAGTAAGTATTTTCTTGTGTATAAGATGAAATGTATTGAATAATTTTATCGTAATTATAACAGAATGTAATTTTTACTCTTGTAGACACCTTTATGATCCCAGAAGGTCAGTCTTTCCCGATGATAAAGTCTTAGATATCTTATGAAAGAACAAGGCAGACAATATTATATTCTCCATTATCATGAGAGGTAAATTTGTTAATTAAAAGTAACTAGAATTTGAGATTGTAATAAACTTCTAATTATATATATATACATAGCTCGTTGGATGTTTGTCGTTCTATGCCCCAAAGCTAATTCTGCATATTGGTTTGATCCTTTGTGGTCGAATGCACCAAGGTCATCCTTAAAGAAATTTGTTTCAACGTAAGTTCATTTTAATTATTGTATTTGTAATTCGTGTATTTTTATTAGTATTATCGACTTCATATTGAATAACATGTGCTACTCAGGACAATGAAGGTTTACAAAATACTGGCTGGAACAAGGACTACCAAAAATACAGGTGTAACCTGGCATGCAATAGGAGTAATTTTCTCCCTTTTTTGTTAATTTTGTTAAGTACTTGAACGTATATTAAGCAAATTTATATCTTTCTAGTACCACAAGCAGACTGGAAATACCGAATGTGGTACTACGTTATGAGATACATGCAAGAAATCATCGAGATTGCACCTAAAAACGTAAAGCTATTTGAGGTAATATAGATCATTTTCAGTGGTCCGGATCGAACCGGTCCATGCTCAGCCCTATGTTAATGTATTAAGTTCAAGGGGCATTTTTCGAATCTACACCAACGGATGCTATTTGTCGGTGCCTTTAACACTCACCGACGAATAACTCCATCAGTGTCGGTTTCCTAGTCGTCGGTGCTTGTATTTCTGCGAAAAAACTCATTTAACCGGGATTCAAACTCTTTACTGACGGATATGTTATTGTATTAAGTTCAAGGGGCATTTTTCGAACTATTTCATTAAGATGCAGAAGATTGATGCAATGTTTTTCTATGTCATGGATATGGATGACGAGGGAAGACTAAGGAACATTTTCTGGGCCGACTGTCGTTCCAGGGCTGCATATTCATACTTTGGGGATGCTATGAGTCTGTGTTGCTCGGTTGCGCTTTGCTGTCTTCCGAGACCACTAAAAACTACATATGGCTCTTTCAGACGTGGATTTCGTGTATGGGAAGTACGTTTGTAGAGTTCGTACTCGCTTTGATTGGGTTGTGTTTTATGAATTTTGAGTTACTATTTTTTTTCCTTTTTAAGTGATGTATGTTCCTTTTTAAGTCATGTGTGTTCCTTTTTAAGTTTTGTCTGTTCCTTTTTAACTTCTTCTAAAACCTTTTGAGTGACTGTTTTTCCTTTTTAAGTGTTGTCTGTTCCTTTTTAAGTGATGTATGTTCCTTTTTAAGTTTTGTTTCTTCCTTTTTAATTTCTTCTAAAACCTTTTGAGTGATTGTTTATCGTTTTTAAGTGACGTCAGTTCCTTTTTAACTTCTTCTAAAACCTTTTGAGTGATTGTGTGTCCTTTTTAAGTGATATATGTTCCTTTTTAACTGATGTATGTTCCTTTTTAAGTGAAGTTTGTTCCTTTTTTAGTCTTGTATGTTCCTTTTTAAGTGTTGTCTGTCCCTTTTTAAGTGATGTCTGCTCCTTTTTAACTTCTTCTTTAACCTTTTGAGTTATTGTTTGTCCTTTTTAAGTGATGTATGTTCCTTTTTAAGTTATGTCTGTTCCTTTTTAAGTTATGTCTGTTGCTTTTTAGGTGAAGTCTGTTCCTTTTTTAGTGTTGTATGTTCCTTTTTAAGTGTTGTTTGTTCCTTTTTAACTTCTTCTAAAACCTTTTGAGTTACTGTTTGTCATTTTTAAGCGATGTTTGTTCCTTTTTAAGTGATGTTTGTACCTCTTTAAGTTTTGTTTCTTTCTTTTTAACTTCTTCTAAAACCTTGTTGTTTGTTCCTTTTCAATTGATGTTTGTTCCTTTTTAAGTTACCTCGTTTCCTTTATAACGATTTTTCTTTTTCCTTGCAGATATTCCTCCACCAGCTATCATAACGGACCAATGTGGGGTCATTACTTATGTTGTAAGGAATGTCTTCCCAATGCCAGACACTAATTTTGCATTTGGCACATAATGAACAAAGCTCCCGTGAAGTTGCCGACGAAGTATCGACAGCACATGTTATTTGATCTAAATTTGATTGTCTACGACTCAAAAAACCCAGCTGAATTTGAGCGGAATTGGCACGGTTTCCTGGTTGACTTTGACCTTCAAGAACATAGTTGGCTCCAAACAATTTACGGTATATGTGAGTCTTGGGTACCTGCTTACTTGTGTGATTGTTTTTTCGCTGGAATGGCTTCTACCCAAAGAAGCGAAAGTATGAGCTCCTTCTTCAACAAGTACTTATCTTCTAGAACCACCCTTAAGTAGTTCGTTCAACAATACGAACTTGCTCTCCGTCACAAGTACGAGAAGGAAGCTCAATCGGATTTCTATTGCCTGCATAAGAAACCCCAAATGGTTTCAATATATCCCTTCGAGAGTCAAATGAGCGAGTTGTATACCGTAGGGGTTTTCAAGAAAGTACAGTTACAAATTGGTAAGATGATGAACTGCGACCTAACCGAGGAGTTGCAATCAGCTGACGCGTTTCATTACAAGGTGATTGAACGTGTACGGGTCGGTAAGCAACTATTATCGAAACGTTTCCTTGTACAAAGGACATGTCTGAACTTGACATGCGATTGTAAATTGTTTAAGCATGTTGGTATTCTTTGCTGCCACCTCCTGGTCGTATTTGCATGGCTAGACCCTAATGCATTACTCCCGTCGTCTTACATCACAGATCGATGGCGGAAGGATATTGGTTGGAGCTATGGAGACAAGATGTACCAAGACGATGGAGTATTGGAGAAGGATGCGCTGAGTTGTCATGCCGACATAATGGGTCGTGCTCTTTGGATTGCACAGGAAGCATTCATTTCTCATCAAAGGTATCTTAAGGTCGTGAAGTGTATGGAGTGGCTCAGGTCTCGTATTAACATTCCCCATGCCCCTCACATAGTTGATGAAGTTGTGCCCGACGGTACCTCTTTGCGCAATCCAGACAAAGTAACCCATCCAGGAAGACCGCCTACTAGACGCCGGGTTTCCTTAGCCGAGAAAATTCTTCAAAGAAGCCAAAAAAAGGGCCTCACAACAGAAAAGAGCAAGTATCGAAGGAAGGGCAAATCACATATGCATCAGGTTGCACCTATACCAGGGGATCCAGATTTTGACAATTGGGACATGAAGTTGTATTACGACCAACTTGCTCCTTAATTATGTACCAAGGCTTGGTCTTTGAGTTTTGTACACTTTTGTAAGACAACAATTTATTCTTAAGTGTAAAGTTGTTCCCTTTTAATTGTGAGTTGTAGCTTTTAAAGTGTGAAATTTACCTTTTTACTGTAGTTGTTCCTTTTTAAGCTTGTGGTTCTCCTTTTTAATAATCGTTTGACTATCTATCTTTTCCAGCACAAGTCATGTTCAACCAACTATTGCCTTTATCACTACACTCATTGATAGTTTGAAAAGACGCCTCTTCCTTAACACTTTGAAAAGACGAATACCATAATCAAGGAACAAAATGTTTGCACATTCAATTCATATAATTGACATATAAAAGTAAAACTTTTAGAACACATTCCTTTCAATAACAAGTATAATATAAAAAGGAAGAAGCATAACTGAATAAGGAACAAGTATAACATAAAAAGAAAGAAGCATAACTTAAAAAGGAAGAAGCAGAACTTACAAAGGAACAAGTACAACATAAAAAGGAACAAACATTTTCCTAATAAGGAACAAACAGCAACTTAAAAAGGAATAAATGAAACTTAAAAAAGACCAGTATAACATAAAAAGGAAGAAGCATAACTTAAAAAGGAACAAGTATAAAATATAAAGGAACAAACGAATCTTAAAAAGAAAAAATTCTAACTTAAAAAGGAACAAACGAAACTTAAAAAGGAACAAGCATAACATAAAAAGGAACAACCGTTACCTAAAAACGAACAAACAGCAACTTAAAAAAGAACAAACGAAACTTAAAAAGGAACAACTTTAACATAAAAATGAACAAACGAAACATAAAAAGGAACAAACGAACTTTAAAAAGGAACAAACAACAACTTTAAAGGGAACAAACGAAACTTAAAAAGGAACAAATATAACATAAAAAGGAAGAAGCATAACTTAAAAAGGAACAAACCAAACTTAAAAAGGAACAAGTATAACATAAAAAGGAAGAAGCATAACTTAAAAGGGAAGAAGAATAACTTAAAAAGGACAAACAACAACTTAAATAGTGAAGAACCATTACATGTAGTACAACAACACACCCCTCGACGTATCCCCTTCTTAAAATAGAAGAATCGGTAGATCTCCTAGCGCGTAGATCCCGGTTTGCCTTCTCCAGGCCCGTCACAAGTGCCTCGTGAACAACCTCGGCCCACGCGTACTTGTGTAGCCTAATCAAGTTGGCCAAGTGGTCGAGGAACCAAATTTTGGTTCAATGTGTGCCATCGCAGAACAAAAAATGGCTGAAGATGTAACAAATGAGTAGCCGGACGTACTCCTCCTCCTCATCAACCAAATATCTCGTAGCCATCATCTGGGCAGATAGTTGGGTGTTGTTCAGAATCTCCTCCTGTCGGGTTGCGACTTCCTTCGGATGCATTCTGACAGCCTTCCCATGTAATCTGAGCCCCAAAATTAGGGCAACGTCTTCGGCGGTGAAGTGTACTACCCTAGAGCCGATTCTCAACCCCACCTCCTCGGGGTCATAGTGTTCCACGAACCAGTCGATAATATCATTATCGACAGGAACGTTGGAGAGGGTGATGAAGTGACCGAAGGGGCTAGCCTGAAAGGCATCTTTCTCGATGTCCCTCAATTCCCAAAGACCTTCTCTATTGGGGTCCACGAACATTTGGAGGGCTGGAAGTAATGCGTAGAAGCCTAAGAAGACACCAACCGTATGAGAACATTCTTTTTTATAGTATCGCAATTCAATGTTACAGTAAAAACGACAAACCTGGTGCACCACAACCCCCGAAAGAGAAGCCTGAAGTGGAGAATCCATGTCGTCGGCGGATATCTAGGGTTACGAAAAAGAACTTGGGTGATGAATCTGAGAAAAGTTGAGAAAGGGAATGAGAGAAAGATCAGAAACGTTTTTGGTTTTCTTTCGCAACTCGGGATGTGAACAAGCGCGGCTGATGTCCCTTCCGGGTCTTATCGATACGTCAGGTCTTATCGATACATCAGAGAGGGAACATTCCTTTAGCCAGACGCCCGAGTCGGAAAAAAATCTGTCTCCGTTACTTCGCCTGATCTAGGTGTTTCGCCAGACATTTTCGTGGTGTTGGTACTAGGAATGTTAGTAAAACTGAGTCAAAAACCTTGTTTAAAGACACGGGACGATATGGGTATTAAATATATTGTTAAGGGCAATTTGGTAATTTCAAGGGGCGATTTAAGTAGTTTTGGGACGACGTTTAGTAGTTCCCATTAGTTACCTGAAGATTTGTAACTTTCATTAGTCCTTCCAACTTCTTAAGGTGACATGCGCACGGTCCAATCGATAGTGATAGTTTATTAGACTTATCCGGGTTGAATTTTTCAACCCATTTACAAATTAAAACCCAAGAAACTCGACTCCTTAGTGGGTCGGGTTATGGTCGAACAAAATACATGAACCCACCAAACTGCTAAAACAAAACAATAATATATATATTATTAATATTATTTTTTACAGAGTTATATATAGTTTAATAAGTAAAGTATAGTTAGGTATAGTTAAATACCAAAATCACTAGTTAACATATCCTTAAACAATTGTTTTGACGTGTGAATATATGATGAGTTATTAATCATGTTTTTCTTTCAAAAATATTCTTATATATGTTGTTTTTATGAATATTTATATAGTATAAACATTAATAATAATAATTTGAAAGAAATGATTCATCAACCCGCAACCCGCCATAGAGACGTGACAGGTCGGGTTGCGGACAAGATTTTGAGTGGCAAATTAAATTCCTTGATACTAAGAATCAGATCCCAAAAGTCGTATTCTTCTCTAGGAGATGTTTGAGATTTATTAGTGAAAAATAATAAAAAATAGTAAATAAAAAAAATTATTAGTGGAAAATAAAAACAACCACCACTAGGGGTGCAACTCAGATAATATGACTCGGATACCTACTGTATTCGAATTCGAATCCGAATACCATATTCCATTACCAAATTCGAATTCGGATCCGAATTGAGTAGAACTATACGAATCCGAATCCGAAACTTCAAAATTTTCGAATACTAATTGGTATTCGGATATTATCAGAAATTGAATAGATATATATATATATTGTAATTAATTTTCGAATACTAAATTTTCGTATTAAAATTTTGGAATACTAAATTTTGGAATACTAATTTGTGTATTTGACCATGTATTCGAATAATTCGGATAATTCGAATTTTAAAACGAATTCGTATCCGAATTCTAATTGGTAATTTTTTTTAAACCAAATTCGTATTTGAAATTAAATTGGTAACATTGAACTTACCAAATACCAACTAAATATAAATTTTCGAATCGAATACTCGAATAGTTGGTAACCGTTTGCACCCCTAACCACCACTGACATTAGTGCTTAGCGTTTAACGAAAGTTTCCAGTACAGAAACTAATCACACTACGAAAAGAAAAGGGGAATTTGCTACAGTACACCCCGTAAGTGTCCAAATTGGTCATATGCACCTGCTTTTTCGGTATTGCTGCATATGCATCTGGTGAGCATCCTATTTGCGCAAATGCACCTGGGCCGTTCGTGGATCCCACGCCAGAGAGACGACGTGAATGTGATGTTAACGGTCGTCCGAATCGGTTCGCGATCCGTTTGGTAGGACGTGTGATTTGGGATTGACTGTAGCCAAATAAATTTTACTAAGACTAATCTAAGACCATGACGAAACCATTACAGTACTGGAATCACTCTGCATCGAATCACTTTGAATCGACTCTGGCATCACTCTGGATCGTCTATGGAATCACTCTGTATCGACTCTGGAATCGGTCTGGATCGTCTCTGAAATCGTTCCAGATCATCTCTGGAATCGGTCTAGATCGTTTCTGGAATCAATCTGGATCGACTCTGGACAATCTGGATCGGCTCTGGAATCACTCTGGATCGTCTATGGAATCGCTCTCCATCGACTCTGGAATCGTTCTGGATCGTCTCTGGAATCCATCTGGATCGACTCTGGATAATCTGGATCGGCTCTGGAATCACTCTGGATCCACTCTGGAACCAGTGACTGTAGTCCCACGGACACGTATGAGACCTGGTCGTTCGACCCTGGAATGGGTCTGGAATGACGTGTCACACGTCAGAAACCACTAAGCAAATACGTGTCCACAAAAGGGGGTTGATCTGGCAATTCCTTCGTAAGTTGAAGCGCAAAGGTTCCCGTGAGCAGAGGGGAACGACTGTTGAACATCGAGATCAGGACTTACCATCAATATGTGAGAAGACGTATCGCAAATGAATTTATGCGAAAAGACTTGTCCGTATTTGAAAGAGATAAAGTTTCTATATAAGTCATACAATTGTTTAGAGACGGACATGTTATGAAGCAACGAGCGTGAGTCCAGATGAGTAAAGAGTCAGTACAGAGTAATTCCGGAGGTTGTCCTAAGTGTGTAGAAAATGAACATCACCAACGATGTAAGGAGTTGCAGGCTATGGAGACGGCCATAATGTTCTGCTGGTGGAGAATGACGAACTGCATGGTTGACTGGAAGAGAGTCATGCGCACTGGAAACCCGGACACACACAAGACAACCGGTCTAGCCCTTGAAGAACCTTTCTTAGAATTGAAGGACCTCGAGGAGAAGCGACGGTGGTTGGTAGAGGAATTAATGTCGAATTATCCCCGCCCTTTTGAATCTTCATCTGATTAGGACCTGTAGGAGTTTTGTTGTGGCTGGACGTGTACTTTCCCTTTCAGATTCGGTTCGTAATAAAATTGTGGGCGTCTTTTTAAACTTCGGATGTCTTTCCCTTTGCTCATTGTTTTTTGGGTTTCATGTTTTTTTGTTAAATTGCAAACTGATTTATGTGAGCCCATATTGGTGGTCTTGAAACGAGACTAAATGTAGAGGTAATCCAGCGTCATGCTAGAATGAATCCATAAATAAATCCATAGTCATTCCAGACGGAGACCATGGGTAGACGACTGTCGAAATTTAGTCCAGAGTCAATCCAGACTCGATCGGCAGCTATTCCAGCGTTAATCCAGCGTCATGAATCCATAATGTATGCATACTCATTCCAGAAAGTAGGCCTAATGTACAAGATAGTGGATCGTGTATTTATCAAACTAAAAAATCTATTTTATAAATGTAATCTCAGCATCGATCCAGAGTGATCCCAGAGTCGATCCAGAGTGATTCCAGAGTCGTTCCATAAATTCCTAGCATCTATCCAGAGTGATCACACGTCCTACCAAACGGATCACGAACTGATTCGGACGGCCATTAACGTCTCATTCACGTCGTCTCTCTGGCGTGGGGCCCACGAACGGCCCAGGTGCATTTGCGCAAATAGGATGCTCACCAGATGTATATGCGGCAATACCGAAAAAGTAGGTATATATGGTCAATTTGGACACTTACGGGATATACTGCAGCAAATTCCCCAGAAGAAAAGAATCACGTTCATCCAACAAATCCACTCCAACTGCCCATTCCTCTCTCTCCTCATTCCTCGAGTGTCGTTGCTTTCATTTCTCTCTCTCTCTCTCTCACACACCCCAGAGCCCCCACTTGCTGCCGTTTTCTCCTCCTCCTTAAGTCGAAACCACAACAATGTTGGCCACCGGCGAGGCTCTCGTCCCACCCTGGCTGGAGCCCCTCCTCACCGCCCCGTTCTTCTCCACTTGCCACGCCCACGACTCCTCCCCGCGAAGTGAGCGCAACATGTTTTGCCTCGACTGCCCCTCCTCCTCCGCCCTCTGCTTCTATTGCCGTTCCTCCTCCCACTCTCAGCACCGCACCATACAGGTATATATCGACCCAAATTTAATTGTTATTCGATTCGTGATCTTTTGACTTTTCAGAATTATAATTCTGGGGTCTCTTTCGAGCACGACAGCCAACAACAGCAACCTCATCATATACATTTCTTGGATTTTGGAATTCTTAATCATGAAATTTTGGTCGTAGGTTCATATTCTTACCAACCTTTTCTACATTTTTTGCCTTTCATCTACACATTTTTCATCACAAGCATGAAGTAATAGTCACACATACTGCATCACACATTTGATGTTAGTAAGTCTTGATTCCTGATCTTAACGATTGATCAGTAACAAAAGGTCACAATTCCACATCAAAACCGTCCGGATGTTACAATGGCTAATTCATGACTTACAACTCACACCTAATTAATTCTTATTGTTTAGGTAATGTGAGACTATAATTTCTAAGATTTGTCGGTTGATGTGAATAGATAAGACGGTCGTCGTACCACGACGTGGTGAGAGTGGCGGAGATAGAGAAGGTGTTGGATATAAGTGAAGTGCAGACGTATGTCATCAATAGCGCTCGTGTGCTGTTTCTTAACGAGCGACCGCAGCCCAAAGGCGGGTTGGGAGCAACGAGTAGTGGTGCTCCGGCTGTCGGGAAGATTGGTGGGATTGTGGCAGCCGGAGGAGGCGTGCATTGCACGTGCGAGACTTGCTCGAGGACTCTCCTTGACCTCTTCCGTTTTTGTTCCCTTGGATGTAAGGTAAGGAATCTCACAGTGGACATGGCCGAGTTTTGTTATTGGGAAATAATTAAGAAGTTTTTGTTTATTTGTATGTAATTTTTTTTGTATTGCTTGTTTGAAAGTTACATTGTAATTGTCTTTATTTTTTAAAATTATGTGGTTGTTTTATCATGTTTGTGCCTTTTTCTTAGATCTAGATTGTTTTGCCATGGAAAGGATTATTAAATTTACAACTTTTAAAATATTTCACTTTTGTTTTGTTTTCAAAATATAAAACTACACATTCGTTTCTTGATTTTTATTTTTATTTTTATAAAATCTAAGAATCAAAATTTAAATCTACACAATATTTTCCTTACTTAACTTGGGGACAATGCAGCTAGAGGGTATCAAAAGGAACGGTAATGCCTGCTTCGTGGTGGACGAGGACGAGGAAGAAGAAGAGCAACCGAGTAGCGAGAAAAAAGCGAAAGGAGTGGAGAAGACGAAAAGATGGAGAAGACGAGCTAGAGGTATCGGTATTCGAGGTGGCAGTGGAGGAGGAGGAGGAGGAGGTGGTGGTGGTGGTGGAGAGACATCTCATGGGAATGATGGACAAGGCATGTGCCCTCCACCTCTAACGTCAACTTCCCATACAAGTGTTAATAACAATAACAACAACAACACTAGGAGAAGAAAAGGTATTCCTCATAGATCTCCATTGGCTTCCTCCTAACTTTGCTCACTTTTTATCATATGGAACTAGCATCCACCACTCACCATTGAAAATCCCATTGCCCAACCATTATAGTTGTTAGATTATTGTCATTATTATACATTGATTATTGATTGGTTTTGGAGGGGGTCGTGCCTTATAGGTGTGGATATAGATTGCCCATTTGTACCATCCTGCAAAGCAGAGTGCATGTGGAGGAAGGAATAATAATGTGAATTCTAGTCATATATGTATACATGTCGTGTCAAGAAACATTTCCTTTAGATCTCATCATTAATTTTTTTTGTATCTACTTTTGTGTGCTCTTCTCTCTTTCATTTAATTCCAGTGATTTGTGGGAAGTTTTGGGTTCGATGGTTAATTCATTCCTTGCCATAGATTGGGAATTTGCAGATGGAATTTTTGTTTTGAAGCTCATCAAGTCTTGGTTGAAATAGAGAAGGTTCCCACAGTTTCAAAATATTTATGTTCTTTGAGTTAAATTGTTCAGGAAAATATATGGAGGCATCATTGCATGTGGTAGTTACATGGGTCCTAAGTTATATATATATATATATATATATATATATAGTTGTACCAAAAAGATGGTTACTATATATCTGCATGCTTAAAACTACAAGTTTTTTATTCTTTGGGATCTGTATGGGCATTGTAGTCTTAATGGAAGTCTTTGCTCTTTGGTATCTGTGAATGGAGACACTTTTAAAAAATCTGAAGGAAGAACTTTCAAGGTACATATGAAGAGCTTCTACTTTCAAAGATTTCAACAATTAGATCTCTAGGGTTCCACCCCAAGCAATGGATGAACCTTTTCTTTAACCTCAAGTAATAGCCTTTTCTTGAAGAGAACAATTGAAGTAGCATGCACATGAGTAAATACCAATATTCTTCTAACAAAATCTTCTAGTCTCCCTTTTAGAATATTTCCAAATTTTTCTATTTAAATTCATTCTTGATCTTGGGTATTCAAAATCTTTCTGATGTTTTTTGTTAACTTGCTCGGACCACAATGAATTAACGGCTAACTAGTCTTGCTTACTGTAAAACTATAATCTACCAACTAGACTAACAAGAGATAGGCACTTCTACTGGGGTTAAGTAAAGAAGAGAGATTTGTTATAGGTAATTAATAAAGTTGACTAAGAAGGTGGATTGGTGGGGGTGCTTTCTTAGCAAGAGATAGGAAATGGTTAAAATAGTGCAAGTAGGCCAACCCACCACATGGATGGGTTTTGGAAGGGAGGGCCTTGGCATTTTAATGTGGACCACTAGCACAGCTGGAGCTGGATGCTGTGGAACTCACTCAAACCTTGACTTTTAAAACAAATGGGAGATGGCAACAAGTGCCTTTTGTAGTAGTGTGGAGTGGATGGCCACTTGAAAGAGAGAGAGAGAGAGAGAGAGAGTTGGGTGTGCTCTGCTCTGGCACCAACACTGCCCACGAAGGCACAGTTGGAAGATGGCAACAAAAGTTGGTGGTTGAGCAATACCTGTCAACAAACTTATGTTATTAGGAAGTATCCAACCATTAGTGTTACACACTAATTACAGTTTATGACTTTACTACTATTGGTAAGCAGACATATTTTTGAAACGTAAAATATAAGAAAAACTTTGTAGCATTCTCGAATCTACCATTTAAAGATTGTGTTATGATTTTCTTCTATCATGTATTTTGCCTTCCTGGGAAGTTTACTATTTATAGTAAGATAGGTGCCCCTAGAAACATAAAATTTTGATTTAAGCAAGACTCTCAAATTTTGCCCTTCAAGGATCTTCTCCCTTTTCTTGTTGATAATACTCATGGCAAGGCATTTACATATTGACATTGAATTATTGCTAGAACACTACTTTAATAACAATTCAACAACCGCATTTTGATGAAAGAAATACCTAACTTAAATTCATGTTGCGAAACATCTGCTTACTAGTTCGGCAGAAAGGGTGATAACACTAATGTCAACGTTGAGGGACAAATCATTAGGTTTACCTAATGCTGCAAGGCCAAAACCAGCGCCAGAAAGCTTACGTTTCCTAACGTACATCAAATGCTGCATTCACGCTGAAGGAACATCTTCAGTAACATAAATAAGAACTTATGAATTCTAGGATTTTCTTGTCGGTCAGAACATAGAAAAAACAACATATTGTATTATTGTGGATCCAGATTCCATTAATTTTTCTAAATCCTAGCACATGATAGGATCCCTAGTGATGACCATAATGATATGCTTATGAATCAAGTATATTAATCAATTAATTAATTAATTAATAGAACATCTCATCATCACATGGGAACAATCAATACAACTTGTACAAGGGTAGGAACTAGGAAGTAACACAAATACATCAATTGTGTAATACGAATACTAATATATATATATATATATATATATATAGGCCACACACTAAGCACAAAATATGTAAGGATGGAATTGGATTCTGAGCCTTCAACATGGTTTTCCTGCTACTTTGTGCTTTCTTCCAGTTCACTTCAGCTCATGCAAGAAAATTCACTCTGTCCAAAATTTTACAAAAGCTCCAAAGAACCCCTTGACTGCGGACCAGAAAGTATTGGTTTCTGGTGTCTTTTCATCCTTACAAGCACCCTCGACAGAGTTACTGCAATAGCAACACAATGTAACTAAGATGTGGAGTAGAAAATATTTTAAGCTAGAGGTTAGATTCGAAAAGCTGTCGATACACATTATCATCAAGGTAATCCTGAACTGAGATCACTATGAAGCCTTGAGAGTTAAAGACTAAATGAGTCAGTGAAACAACTATAATCTTTATAAAATACAAGCGCAAATTGTCCTTCCGATTCAGAACAGATTTGTCTAGTTTTTCTACTTTAAATATGCTACGGTTGGTCATGTGTAACATCATCAATGGTAATCAGCAGAGGTATAAACTGTACCTGCTTGGTGAATCTGACGATTTACTTTCGGTCTGGGTGGTAAGGATGTGTTGTTCAAGCTCAGTTACTGCTTCCTGTTCCAACTTCATATGGCACGAATTTACCTGTCCAGATCCCTTTTCAATGGTTTGGCTGTCTTTCTCAGTATGTACTTGCAAGGGAAACACAGGTTCCACCTGCAGATGTGATACCAAGATTGCAGATTTATTTACACCCTATGGTCAATGGCAGAAAATGATGCATGACCTCGCAAAAGCTCTTTTTTTCATAGACACAAGTTTAAGCACCAGGATGATCATTTTATAAACATCTAGTTTATAAGCATACAAGAACCACCAACAGCAACGGTATTATAAAAACGGACAAAATAACAAGAACCCAGCGCAGTGGACAATAATGGGACTTGTCAAAATTGTTGGAAATTAAACAAGGAAAGAGATGTGCTTCACAATGATATACATCTAAAGCATGGAAGTTCACCTAGATCCAATATTTTAGAGGTAACACAAAACTAGTATTGTGATGATTACTGATGCGGTAGTAAAGATAAAAGAAAGGCACCAGTACTTCTAGTAGATTGCTTTGCACCATGTTTTATTTGCAAGTTCGAAGGTGGTGCGTCAAATGAGACCTGCAACTATCAACACAACACTAACGCAATTTGCCTGCTAAGTTCAGTTCTTTCATCGTATGCTTACTCTTTTAAACTGGAGTAATTACATTTTGCATATAATGAAAGAAACTTTACCTCCAATTTTAATATGATCTATAAAGAAATTAAATGTACCCAAAATACTCTCTTAATTCTTAAAAGGCATACCACCTGGGCCTACAGGTTAAGAACTTGTCATTGATCATGTTAATTGAAATATATCTCCTTGTATTTGTGTATTTACGTATCTCATATTTGTTCGATGTAGTACTTCTCAACAGTGAACATTGCTTACAATAATTTCCAAGAAGATCCATATAAACTTAGAAGCTAGGTCCATTACTCAGATTTCAACATAGCTACATAGCGTATAGCCCTATATCGACATCACATTCAAGTGCCTTTTTAAGAAGATGCACTATCTCCAATTTTTAATTTACAATGTGGTGTCGTGTCATCCTACTTCATTGACTTCTTGCAACATAAACCTACTATAAATCAGCATCCCGCATATTCACGTCAAACCCAATTGCTATTTGCCTTACTATTTATATTTAGTTATGTACAAACAAAAGATACAGTAACAATCTTTTTTTGTGTGCATAATCATGTAGAAAGTAAAGCAATGTAGACTTTGATCTTTTTACCCAGTACCGGACCATGTAAATTGCACAGTGCTCAGCATTTACTGATCAATGATTCAATTCAATAATGAGAAGGTTTTTCTTGAAATTTAGACTGACCAACAGCTCAACTAATTTTTTTGGGAAAACAACTTCTATTAACAGAGTATGCTTTTATGCACTAATTTTAGTAGAAAATATGCTGACTTAAAGTAAAACATGAAATGAGTTGTTTGAAAAGTTTCTCGAAATTGTCTGTGAATATTAACTTTCTTTAAGAAATTTAAAAAGGAAATTACATGTAAATAGGTTGAATTACAAAATTTTGCATAGCTCAGAGTAACCAATTCAAACAAGTACAGTACAACTAAGACAGGACCAGAGCATTCACATGTGCTCCCATAAACAAAGACATTTTCATATTCGAAGAAGCTAGGATTCAATATGGAATCTTCAGCTATAGTGATTTGAAAACGACATCTATCCAAAGAAAAGAAACCCAAAAAAGTTATTTATGAATAGATGATTTTTAACTCCAACCACCTCAAACTTCTTTTAAATTACAAATGCATTACACTGCCCCCTATTGTCTTCTCGATATTTATATGCTCATCTCACCAACAACAATATTTTGAAATTGTTTGTAAGCTCTCTTGCACTGCAAACATTTGATAGACAAGAATTCACAGGGTCTCTACACCACAAAGGTCGACTTGTTAGAGGTAAACTTGTGGGCCTTATAAACCACGGCAAACAGTTTTACCTAATGTGAGACCATCCTAACACATTTAAACTATAATTACGAGCCATTCACTTAATCACGTTATAATGAAGATCAAGAAACAACAAATATGATGTCAGGAGCAATTGATCTCATATCCACTTAAATTTTATGAAAATTTGTTTTTCCTTTAACTGCTACTAAAACATCATATTGACAACTATACACCTCATTTTTCTTGGATTACATCGACCCTCTTCTAAAAAAAAGTGTGTCAATTGCACCGTAACACTTGATTGATGATTGATGATTCAAAACAGCATTACCACCATGCAACCTAAACAAATAGATTATGAAACACAAGACAGATCTTACCTATGCTCATCATGGAACCCGTACCTCCGGCACCACCACAACCATAAGCTGAACAATTGATTGAAGCCACCACCATCTACAACTTCAATAAATCATAAATGAACCCAATAGCATCACTAGTCCATAACCCGAATTCCCAAATTGAAACCCACCACCACAAATATCACTAAACTAGCCCTAGCTTTCTTCTCAAACACAATCAACACAAAGAAACTATCACAACCATCACTAAAGCCAATACCAATGCCAACATACCCATCACAACAACTACTTTTGAACCTAATACCGTGACTGAAATAGCTAACCCAATAATAAGAGCCCACTACTATAGCTAGTACAATAATTCACAAGAATGAAGATCATTTTCTCCAAACTAGTGAAACATACCAAGAAAACTAGTCCTGTCTCCTACTCATTTCATCTTGGAGCAAGACATGAGAGGGGAGATAGAAGTTGTCTGTCTTCGGAATTAACTTGCCAATGTTACTAAAAGGATTCTGTTTCTTAAATTCTTTTATAGGTTAACCTTTTTCTTATGAGTCACAAGTTTTTGTTGGATTTTTTAGTCAATTTCGCAAAGGATCTTACATATAGATTGTCTTATTGGAAGACAATAATGGGAAGATAATGACACAAATGGAGAAAATGAGGTGACATATTAGATTTTATAGATATGCATGTTGTGCTGCAAAAAATATGATTACGGCTTTTCTGTACCTTTAAGCTACACATTGGAAGCTCATGGTCATGAATAGTAATACCATGTCGGAATGGGTAAGATCCCAAATGCAGATTGTAGACTCTCAAATTTTGTTTTAAAAAGGGAAAATATATTAAATCTTCGACACCAATTTTTTAAGAGATTTAATGAATAAAGGGCTAAGCAATACATTACACATTATGGTAACCATCAAGAAAGCTGGTAGATTGAATGAAGACAATAACAATAGAGAAAGCACAAGAAATGCAATTTGAACAAAAACTGATTGAGAGAGTCCTTACATCAGTAGCTAGGATGAATTTGTAGTGCAGTGAGAACGTAAAACAACAAAATAATGCAGCCAAAACAAAATTACCTTAGTAGTTGGAGTTTCGGATGCAAGTTGATTGGAGACATCTGAAACAAGAGACATTTCTGTAACTACGTTTGTTGCAGTCCCGGAGGCATGATATTGCAACTGCTCGGTTTTTAAAGTCTTCTTGTTGGCATGGTTATTGATTTCCACTTCTCTAAAACCCTGAAAATCCTCAACTCCTGGTGAAGTTTGAATGAAGCTACCATCTGAGGAGCTGGATGATATGGAAAATTCTTCAATGGAAGAAGAATGAACTTCTAGTTTTTCAGAAAGAATAACTTCGTTCTTTTCCACAGCTATCGGGTATTTTGATGAATCTGAGGAGCTAGACGATATGGATAGTTCTTCCACAGAAGAAGAATGAGCTTCTGTCTTCCCAGAAAGGGTAACCTCGTTATTTTCCACAGCTATTGGGTGTACAGATGAATCTGAGGAGCCAGATGATATGGACAATTCTTCAATAGAAGAAGAATGAGCTTCTATTTCTTCAGAAAGAGTAACCTTGTTATCTTTCACAGCTAATGGGTGTTCTGATGAAGCTAAGGAGCTAGATGATATGGAAAATTCTTGAACCGAAGAATGAGCTTCCGTTTTTTCAGAAAGAGAAGCTTCATTATTTTCCACAGCTATCGGGTGTTTGGATGAATCTGTTAGTGTAATTTCACGACTGTCATCTTCGGTCAAAGAAACAGAATCCAATTGCCAATCAACTACATTTGCATGTTCACCAACTTCAAATTTATCTTTTCCATCCTGTGACTGTTCTGCCCCGAATGTGTCATTGCTGCTGTAGGAATCTTGTTCAACACCTACCGAGGATATCCCATTTGATAGCTCCGCGTCAACAATTTCATTTGACTGGGTTGCAATCAATTCCTGAAAGTTGGTCTCATCAATTTCATAAATCCTGCTATTCGATTGTTCAATTTCCTTGCGAAACAACAAAGCTTTCTCATGATTCGCGACTCCTTCGATATAATGCCCATTTACTCCTAACGACAAAGGGCTCTGTTCATCAGCAGACAACACCTCAACATAATCATCAAGATTAAGCGCTTGCGAATCAGGATTCCCAGGACGCAGGACCTTATTTTCCTGAATCACTTCCCGTACGATTTCACGCACCGTGTAGAAAGACCCGCCCACTTCCTTGTGGGTGAGGTTAAGCGAAGGGAAACTCCCATCGTTCGCCTTCTGATATCTGAAAAGCACAATTAAAACACATAACTCCACTAAAACCACACATCCTACATTAATCCCAGAAATCTAAATTCACCTAATTCCTCAACAAACTTGTGAAATTCGTCTTACGTCAACATCAACAATACCCAAAAACCTCAAAAGAGGCTCCACATTAAGCAGGGTAAGGGGGGTTGGATGTACGCCGCAACCATACTCCTATCTCCCTATAAGAGAGAGATTGTTTCCGATTGACCCATGATCTGATGCCAAGAAAATTTTCTGCTAATTCACAATAAATAAGAATCACAGACAACTTATATGAACCAAGTTGATTTAGTCCATTGTAACCCAAAAGCCAAAAATCAACTAAATCTTTGAATCCCTTAGGAATGGACACAGAAAATCATTTTATGTATCGTTACGAAATTTTCGCATAGAGCAATTTAGAGTTGCATTTCGAACCAAACTCAGAGGAAAAAGAAAGAAAGAAAGAAAGAGAAAAGTTACGTCTTTATGAAGATCTCGACCATCGACTTCCGCTCCTCCTTCGACCTCCGGTTACGCCGCTTCTTCCCCTGACAGGAATCGCCGCCGCACCTCGCGATGGCGAAGACTTGGCCGGACCAACCAGCCCTCAAAGCCACATTCATGGTCGTCCAATCCCAACTTCCTCACAACTTCAGTTTACCTACAAAAAAGGAGGAAAAAAAATGAAAAACTCTTACGAAAAATTTCTTACAGGAGAGAACACATTTCCGAAATGGTTAGGGTTTTTAGAGTGGGGAGAAGGGGTGGGAGTGTACCTGACCTGAGAGGTTTGGATCGAAGTGGTGGGAGGATTGGAGTGGTTTTATTGTCGGAGCAAAAACCCTAAACCCATATTGGTTGGAGAAAGAGGTGGTGGTGGCAGCTGAAAATTATTGTTCTGACAAACATCCAAATAATTTCATTCGCTCTTTTTCCTACGACAAAACTTTTTTTTTAATCCATGTTCATTAATCATAAATGTCCATGGCGGTAAAAGAGTCGAGCGAGTAGTTTTAAGTTGAAACGAATTTTTTGTGTAGTTTAAATATTTTATTATTATTATTTGTAAAGATACAAACATAAAATAATTGATATATAGTTTTGACACGAACACAACACGATTACACGAAATGTTTTTTTACATAAACTAACACGAATATCATTTTTTGTTAGGTGATCAATTTGTGTTTTACTTGATAATAGACAATTAAGATGTTACTTAGAAAGAAAATATCAATGTAATATGTCAATTAAGATGTTATTTAGAAAGAAAATTTTCAATATAACACGTCACTTAATTATTTTCAATATAAACATGATGAATCTTCTTCAAGTTGTGTTTAACACGATAACACAAAATCCTGATACGAATACAAAACTGTCTGACACGATAGTACACGATCAACATGTCTAGTAAGGACTTTGAGGGTGCTACGATAAGTTTTTTTGACAGACGGTCAATATTTGATTACACGGTAATGGGAGGTAGGGGTGAGCTTCGGACCGAACCGGACCGAAGACCGGACTTTTCGGAAGATCGGACCGAATAAATTTTGTTCGGTCCGGTTCGGTCCAAAACCTGAATTTAACCCTTAAATTTTCGGTATTTGACCAAACCGAATGGACCGGACCGAAGACCGAATTCCCGTGGTCTCTCGGACCGAAGACCGGACCAAAAAAGTTTGGTCTGGTTCGGTCCGGACCGAAAAAAATCGGTTCGGTCCGGACCGAACCGAATTTTGCTCACCCGTAATGAGAGGTAACAATTGTTTGTCAAATGAATTTGTTCAATGTAGTTTTGCTCGAAAATTGTTTTATGCAAATTAATACTTGTTATAAATATGGATATTCTAAATATACAAGATTTTAATATCGAGAGTTTTATTTGGCTTGAAAACATATGTAACGATTGTAGAGTATCGAACGGATGTAACTTTTGTAACACCCGAGCGATATAAATGTAAAAAAATATTATAATTCTCCACATCTTCATAAATATAAAGAGAAGAATGTGTATTGTATGAATGAAAAATAAGAATCTCCATTTCATTTTTTTTCTTGTCTTATCGTGTGGTTTTTTTAAGTTGATTCAAACAATCTTCGTTCATTTTACAACAATACTGTAATTTTACGAATTTCAATATTTTCTCCCCAATTTGCACTTTTTGCATTTTCCACTAACGTGGTATAGTACTTTTTTATATACAAAAGCAACTATATTTTTAAGTGAGTGAATTAGGGTTTTGATTGTAGGATTAAAATGGATTTAGGATTGTGTTGGTCAAATGGATTCATGTAGAAAGGTGGATTAGAGTTTTTAGTGTATCTAAGCATTTTGATTAAAGTTTATCATGTTTTATTGAGACCTGTGTTAGAACTTCAAACCTTTCCAACTTCCAAGGTTAACAGGATCTCATGTTTGCTTCTGTTTCGAGTTACGACTTTCGATTAAGGAATGTGACTTGCCTTGAGATGTCCTTTGAGAAATGGTTGCAAATATATTAGACAGTGGGTGTTATGAACCCACAACACCCGATAACATGACATAGTTAAGGAAAATATAATTCCTATCACAAGTTTGTTAAACCCCTCCCCAAGCTACCCAAAATCCCTAACCCATTCCCCCCAAAACCCACATCTTTCTCTCTCCCTCATCCTCCTCTTTTCCCTCTCACTACACTCCGACGATGGCAAAGACGACGACGAGGAGCTCCGGCGACGGTGCGATCCGCACGTAGGTGTGGAGGGGAAGGCGTCCCCTTCTCCGACGAGCTCTTTTGGAAGGTACGCCACCCACCTTCCTTAGTAAAGGTTCCATGGGTCGGAGATGAGTTTGGGGCGTTCGGGAGAGGGAACGACGCCTCTAGTGGCAGGGACGACGCAAACGAGGGGGACGCCCACTGGACGGCTCGCGGGCTAGTGTCGCGTGCTTCCTTGTCCAGCTGAGCGCTCCCTCGTGGTGCGCGGACATTGTGGTCGTGTGTGCCCCGGAGTAGAGCGGGTTGGGCGGCCGGTCAGGGCCGGCGGCTGGCGAGTCTGGTGTCGGCTAGGGCTCGATGGCAGTGATGGTTTTGGTGATCGTTTTGGTGTTGGTGTTGGTTTGGTGTTGGTTTTGGTATTGAGGTTGAGGCTGGAGTTGCGCTGTGAGTTGCGGTTCGGTCGGCGACGGCAGCAGCGTTGGGTTGGTCAGTTGGGGAGAAGGGTTGGGTAATTTGCATATTATCCATGAAATCTATGGTATTGTGTTGGTTGATTAATAATTGGATATTTTGTGGAAGAAATCTTGTGATTAAATTGTATTTGATTTGCACACAATTGGTTGGGTTAGTTGCATAATAAATACTAAAGTTTATAGTATTTGATTAAAGAATAGATAATTCGATTAATTGCTAGAAAATCCTGAAAGTAGTTGTATTCGGTTTATTAGTTAATAATTGGATTAGTTGCTCTTTTACATTGAACTTGTGAGAATTTGGGAATCATAAGGAAACTTTAGGAGAATTACATTTATACCCTTGTACCTCGATTGTGGGTTTAGAGTTGTAATTTCTTTGTGTTGCTAGTATGATTTTAAAGTCTTGTTATGTTTATTGGTCTATAATTTGTGAATGCTTTAGTGACACTTATGCTTTGAATTGTTGGGGTCGTGTGACCCATAAGTTTGGGGTAAAATTACATTTACCCTTATGTTTGAGAGAGAGAGAGAGAGAGAGAGAGAGAGACGTGTTCGTGGAACTGGTTGTCCACCTACGTTGTGGCAAGTGGTTGTTGGCGCGTTGCTCACAGACTCGAGTGTGTGGTGTAGTGGGGTGACACGTGAGACACATATGACTAAATGTTATGGTGTTTCCTTGTTGGGGCGGTCCAGGATGGTTTACCAGCGTTGTTACGAGTGGTCGTTGGAGCTAGGCTCGTAGGCTCGGGCGTTGTGGTTGGATTCCCGGAGTCGGTTTTCCCCTGTGTTGTTGCGGTTCGGAAGGGTCCACCCACGTTGTGGCAAGTGACCGTTAGGGAGCGTTGCTCACGGGCTCGAGCGTTCCGAAGCCGGATGCGGAACTAGTCAACTCACCAACGTTGTAACGGGTGGCCGTTTGGGAGTGTTGCTCACGGGCTCGGACGCGTGGTTGGAGTAGGGTGTTGCCTTGTGGCCCGAATGCGCGGTCTGGTCGAGGGTGCACTCTTGGCATGGCTGGACGCGTGGTCGCCTTAGGACGTGTGACAGTTCTGTCGTGAGAGCGGGTCGAGTGTTGCCTTGTGGTTTGGATGCGCGGTGGGGGTTGAGGTGCACGCTCGACCTCACTGGGCGCGTAACCGCCTTGGAACACGAGACTAGTGTGAGTCGTCATGGACGGCTAGACCTTGTTCGGTGTCGGTTGGGTGGTGTATTGGGTCTTGATTTAAGACTAATACGTGCATGTTCGTGTGCAGGTGGGACGTGGTAGGTGATCGGAGGCGACTTAGGCTTGGGATGCGTGGACTGGATCTGTTGAGCTCAGTTGTCATGTATTGTTCTTACTCCTCTTAATAGATATGTAGTAGGATTCAGAGTTCTTGTTTTTCCCTTCCGCATTGTATTTTAACCTTATTATATATTTTAATTGTGATCTCGAGTTAGTTATTTCAGTTAATGTCCCTTTTTTGTTTCCTTTTTGTGTTGTGATTATTGTTGTGTCCCGAGTGTGGATTAGAGACGTTACAAAGTTACATGCAAAATGAACAGAATAGTTCATTCCGAAATAAAGTAGTGCGTATAATTAAGTAGTACTGGCCGGGACAACGTGGCCAGAGGTTCGAGTTTTACTTGGGAGAAGGAGAACCTTTATGAAAAGTGAAGTGTGTGCGCCTCCGAATACCAAAATGAACCAAAACCCAGGAAACGTTAAACTTTTGAAGTTCGGTAATCATAGTGCAAACAATACACTATAGTATCTAAGCACAAAATGAAGGCTTGGAGGTCGAGCATTATCAAGATGAAGTGATAGATTGAAGTGCAACAGAACACATATACTTGTGATACTGCATTTAAACCTGCTCCATGCGGTAATAGGTATCATTGCGATTTGTTTGCAACCTGTGTTGATTTAATCTTCTCGAGAAATTGAAGCCGATCATGATATATGGATCCATGTGGTGTAGGTGGTGGACCGCATGGTAATCTCCGCAAAATTTAACGAGGAATAACATTAGTCTAGCTGTGAAATATCTACAACCCATTACTATACTATTGCTCTCATATACCAGTTACGTAATTGTTAGAACTTAGAACAATCAATCCAGATTTTGAGTCTTGGCAGTTATTGTTTCTCGAAAAGGTACGTTGGAATATACTAATCATCAGATAGAAAAATTAATCAACTGAAATTGTATTACGATTGGAATATACTAATCATCAGGAAGAAAAATTAGTCAACTTCCAAATCAGCCTATAGAAACAGTATTGCACAAGTTGATATAATGGATTTTGAATTGTTGACATGGCAAAGCAGACATAGTAAATAATTTCGAGATTGATAAATAAGACCATAAAAGAATTCTCGATCACAGATGGAACTCTCAGGCTCCTAAAACAAAAGTAATATGATCATGTTGAAATGGAATTAAGCAAACGAACATCACAGAAGGCATGCTCTTTATCATAGACTAGTCGAAGAGTGAAACTGAGAAATACTTTTATTGATCAAAAAATGACCCCCTAATTTCTTGAAAAGAACGATTTGTGTACTGAATTTACAACTATAACGATTTACATCTGTCATCGTGGAAGACATGTAACAACCTTGCGCTGAACTTGTGTGGTAAAAAAATGCCAAAAGAATCTGAGCCAAACCTTCGGCTCCACCGATGAAGTTCTTTCATCTTGCAACGAGCCGCCATCACCATTTTCCGTAGTAATATTGCTGGGGAGTAGGAAAACTAATTCCTCTACTTGTATACGGTATTATGGCTCCAATTCACCAATATAAGAAGAGCAAACTATGGTCTCCTACCTCAAGCCTATTTCAGCCTAAAACGAGGGAAATGGTTAGTAAGTCAGAGCTCTGGAGTTCCTATCCCCCCAGTGCTTTTTGCTTATACCCGTACTTCTGTCGCTCGATTAGCTTTTCGGCAATCTTTCTATGTTTGTCCTTTTTCTTGCGGTATTTTTCCTCCCTCTCCCTTTCGAAAACCCCCCTCCAGTGCACTTCTCCTGTTAATGGCCACAGCCACCCATTTCTAATTTGGATCCCATCATCAGCCTCCTCGGCCAAGTCCTCATCCATACTCTTCAGCAATGTAAAATTGAAGTACTTCACCCACATTTGTCCCTTCCGTAGATCAATAGGATGTTGTTCTTTCAGCACTCCAGATGAAGGGTTAATATAAACCATCTTTCTGGCGCTGTGGTAACACCAAACATTGACGAGGAGTTCCAATAATCGACAATAACAATGTTTACTCTGTCAAAAAGTTGGTAAATGAAAAAGAAGCTATATGTCAAGTTATCAACAATTTAGCATCATTAATTTATGAAACAGAAACAATACCTCTATCTTTGAGGTCCCCAACAAGCAAGAACTCGTGGAGTTGGAGTTACTGTTCAAGTTATGGAGTGTATCCACAAACATCCTGCATCAGTGATTTGGAATAGAACCTATGTCAGGACCGCTATCTAAACCGAATAAAATGGCTTAAAAGGATAATTAGAACCTTGAGAACATAATAAATTCCAGGAAGGATGGGGTCGGCATCACCCAACTGTGAAGTGTAGCCCAGTAATCACCATCTCCAGGCATTGGGGGTAGCACTTCGCTCTTAGGGGGCAACCCATACATATTACGAAAAGTTTGCTCGAACACAAACCTAGAAATGGAAGAACACTTCACTTCAAAAATTTGACTTCTTATTTTCTAGCATGCACTTCGAACAATAGTAATGTGAGAAAAAATTAAGATGTACGAAATTTAACTTTAAAAAGATATTTTTGAAACCAAAATCGTCAACCTCTTAATCTCTTCCCCTGCCATAATAAAATATTTAAGGATGGATACTGAAGTTGATTATTTTTTGCGGGATATCTTTTTTAAATGGAAAATGATATAGGTAGTACTTCTTAGCGGGGATGGAAGAGAAACACACCAACCCATGGAATTATGGTTATAGATATCCAAATCATATTGTAAAAAATATTATGACAAAAGTAGAAACGAGCGCAAAATGAACAAGTAGTACATTGTGACGATTATCTAAATAGATAAATTGGCATATCTTGGCAACATTGGAACTGATGGGATTACTGATTAGATAAAGTTATTTAGGTTTAAAAGGGTGGGAAGCCCCCTGCCACCAGCAGTACAGAAATTTGATCTTAGTGAAAGGAATTACCAATTACATTAGACAAGCAAAAACTATTAAAATTCAACCTGTGTCAACAGGTGAAAGATGCTCCATCAAATGACCAGAACCAACTAATAAAAATAGTCAGAACCATACCTGCAACTTCCACCATTCAAGACATCACACACTGACCAAAAGTCAAGGTAATCGTCGTCTTTTTCCTCACTTTTCAACTCTAACTTTGCCCAGAAGTACATAACGTCTCCTTTGGTTTCAGACAATACAGTTTCTTCCAGTACTTTCTCGGCTGTCGCTGACAAAGAAACCTGTAAATACAACGAATTAAACAGTTACAATTTTTCAAGGGGAACACCAGACAGTGCATAACAAAATACTTAATGGATACCAAAGAACAGCCACTGGATGACTCATAGAACACATAATTACATTAAAATGGCATTCATATATCATATATGCAATTCCATCGGTGCATCGAAAGGATCCAAACATGAAAAGGGTATAAGAAGAGTAACAACAGCGAAATCTCTACTTTATTAAGCAGAAAGCATATATAACCATAGAAAAGTATGCCTCCTTTTCCTTGTCTAAGACATGGATGCAAATATCACATACAACTAACTATACAAGGTACTCAGTACTCTTACGAGTGCATACATAAAAACAGAATTTTTTTTATGCTTTGGTACTAAGTTTTGCTTCTGAAGTTGTCGCATTATTTGAAAGACTGGAAGAAAGCTAAAAGAAAGAGATATCTTTAAAAATGAAGAGTTGATGACAGAAAAACCTAACAGATGGAGATAAAGCAATGTGGACATGGCATCAACCAAAATCAGGCATGGCAATAGAAAATACCTCTCTTCCAACAGCACGCCAAGATTGAAAGCCAATCCAAGGAATTTTGTGAATAGTGTCAACCTTATTTGCAATAGATAACATACCACCCATCTCGCAAAGAAGATCTCTGTAGTACTTATCACTCAAAAGATGAAGCCTTTCTACAGCATCTATATCATCTGATTTAGACCTCTGGACTCCTTTACTCTGCAAAATATGTTGTCCTTGTGAAAAACTACCAAAGCATCTCTATGACTTCAAAATTTTACTATTTTTGTGATCTAAATTAAACATTATTTCATCAAATTAACAGAACGCCACTAATAGCTTAAGTAATCTTCTGGGAAAGAATCAGAAGACAACGTATCTTGATGATTAGACATTAAACTTTGGTATTTGAACTTATGAACAATGCAAATTACTCTAAAAGAGATAAATATCTGTGCAAAACCAAAAAAGACAACTACTAATATGATGGATGGATATTCCAAGTGATGGGCTAAATTTCTAAATACATTCTAACAAGATGTCAAGGAGAGAACTACTAATATGCTGGATTGACATTAAATACATTAGGCTTGGTAAAGTGCCCTGTGGATGAAGATGTGGTCATGCAATGTAACGTCAGTGGGAGGATATTTAGATATACAAATAAAAGATAATCAGAACCGGAAGTTGGAGGAACTTACAAGGCTTACACCACGGTATATAGCACCACGATGCAAGAACGGCCAGGCACCTTCTCCACTGTAAATCTCATAAATGCATAATGGCCTTCCTATTCTCTCTAGCTCTCCTTCATCTCTCTCATTTGATTCAAATTTCTTTTTTTCAGACTTACGAGCAGCATTGTATATGTTCTCCCAGGATCCTAATGTTTTCTCGGTCCTCTCTTCAAGCTATCATGATAAATTTGAAGTTATTAGGCCATCAATATATATATATATATATATATATATATATATATATTTGTCGGAAAGAAGTATAGCATAATACTTTAAATAACATTTGAGGAACTTCTTTTACCATACCTCCTCCATTTCTCGTCTCTCAACATCTTCCAAAACCTCTATTTCTCCAATTTCTTCCCAATCGATCTTAGTAGGAAAGTCATTCAAACTCTCAGTGTCATCCTCTGTAGAATTCAGTGCAGTGTTTGTATCAGCATGATTGTCTTCCAAGGAATACACAATGCCTGATGAATCACCATCCTCAACATATTCTAGATGTGGCAAATCACTAGCTGAGCCTCCAATGCCCTTCTCAAAAAGATCCCATTCCCATGTACTGTGTTGTATCTGTGACCTGGAGTGAGGAAGAATAGCGTCGGAAGGATATGTAACCACATTTTCCAAAAGCCTGATATAATCAGTAATGCAGTCAGATGCCAAAATGTCCCTGGACATAAACTTGCCAGAAGATGCAACAGCATGACCCAACTCAGATAGCTCCATATCAGAAATCAAAAGTGTAAAGGCTCTAGTCAGTGTCTCTATATTACTTGAATCGTAAATCAAGCCATTCACTTTATCGACAACCTGATATAAATAGCAATCACTCTTAGCATGAGTTCCAAGAGTGAAAAAATATGAAACTTCATTGTATCTGTCCAGAAAAAATAATTCAAAGTGCATATTGCATCAAGCTCACATATTTCTTTATTATAGGCAAATCTGGTGCAATGATAGGGACCCCAAATGACATTGCACGCAGTAACATTGGAGGAAAGCTCTGCTCGTCTTGAAAGGACGCATAAAGCAAGATATCCGCCATTAGTAACACCTCATTCACATCACTTTCAAGACCATAATGTCTAATAGAACCATGAGGAAAACCAAGATGTGAAGCAATTTCCTGTTTTAAAAATGCAATTGATCAGATCACCATTCATTTCAAGTAAGTAGTAAATAACAACATAAATGTAAATCTACATAAAATACAACATGTTGCAGAAGATGAAGCACGGTTATGGTTTAAGAGCTATTGTTGAACAACATGAAACATATATAGCATATCATGTGTGCCTTGTGCAAGGTTAGAGTTTCAAGCAACATGAATTTCCAAATACTTACAAATTAATCTCTGGTCTTCAGGGATCCTACTATTCCCATAATCAAAGTAAACATTTTTTTTTTAAAATCAGTGGACAGTTTATAGGTTTAACCCCAACAAAAATCCGGGAAAAAAAGACCAGCCCCATCAAAGGGCCCAGACTTCAATATGTGCAAACAACCCAATTACTCCAAATAACCTAAGTATAAACAAGCTTCAACCAGCCAAAACATGACATCTGTGACTATTTTTTGATTGGAAAATGACATCTCTGACTGATTTCCTCCAAATACCGTTTATCAAATTTCTTGTTGTAGAAAAACCAACTTGTTCAGATGTTCCACCAAAGGGCCAGGGGGGCACAATATTTGGTCCCATATCTACAAAACAAACAGAAACCCCTGCCAAAATTCTTCACCTGCATGCCCACTTTTGAGGCAAATTTATCCAACATAGCACTTGTTACACCAAGCATCACCCTTATTGCCAAATGGTTTCAAGATGTAATTCAATAAGGACCATCGCTTATCGACGTAGAATGCTTCCAAAAATCGTTTATAAGAATATTTCCAGTAAAAATGCAAAACAAATATTTCCAATCAACACCTGAAATGCAGATCCAACACCATCTGTAGAATTTCCGCACATAAATGCAAATTTGAATCTCTTCTCTGAGCCTTTAATTTTAGCAATTTTTGTTAATTTTGGCCCCAATGCATGCATCGTTGCAGCATAGTCCCATGAAAATTCATCATAGAAGAATGGACTCCCAATGACTACAATCAATAAATCGTCTCCATCGAAGCCATTGTCCTTCCGCAGTTGATCTTTTGAGTGTGATCGGAGATATAACTCTGCAGCCCAGACATCAACAGGGGAACCCGTGATAACAAAAAAGTTTCCAGCCTCCAGAGAATTATGCAACATCTAGTGTAAAACAACTGGTCAGAGAAAGCAATCGATAAATCTTACAGAACATGCAAATTATAGACAGATCTGAATTATTAGAGACGCTGAGAGCTTACAGGTAGTGAGAAATCTGGAAAAACAATGACATCGGCCCTACTAAATGCACTTTTCCAGTCTGAAATTAGGTCTGTCCAGCCATTTTCGATATATACTGGTAAGCGCTTTGCAAGAGTATCTTCTTGAATAATCCATATTAGTGGTACAGAGGAAAAGGGTTCCTGCAAGAGACTGCAATATACATACTGAGATATCACCAAAAACTGGAACAAGAACGCTTAAACAAGATATCCCCAACACATGCTTCATGATTGCCATATAGGTCCACAATATTTCATAATGAAATAGGTATTGGATAACACTTCTATATGCTCATTGGGTTCTAACATGATTTTTTACAATAACATCAACTATTATTAGCTCCACAGACATCAGAAATCGATGTCAATCCCAAAATTTTGAGCATTTTAATCAAACGGTAAATGAAATTTTCTCAGTACAAGTTTGCAACTCATTCTTATAATGTAGCATGTTGTGCCAGAGCAAGATATGGGACCATTTCAGTTACAGTGAAACCATACCTATCTGTAAAGATAATAATATTTGCCTCATTCTAACTTTATTAAACTCTGTACCTATTTCATAATATGCAATAAAAGAAGCACAGTATAACTTCAAAGAAACTTTTTTTATTCCAATGCAATTCAATCATTAAATGGTTATACAATCACTTGATTCTGCTACCACTCTTGAGGCAGTTCTAATCTAAGAGGCCTAATTTACGTCCAAATGTAAGCAGTACATTATCAGACCAACCAAAGCACTCGTTCATTTGTTGTTATGGCAACATCATCTTTTACACTTTTTAACTATATATACAAGACAGACTTTGAAGGTGGTCTTAGACTCAAACTAACAAACCTACACAGCCTTCTTAAAATCATCACAACCCCATTCGATATATCAAATTGTTTTTCTTCCTATAAAGAACTGTTCTTTTTTTATTAGATAACCCTTAAATTAACCATTCACTTTCAATAAAGTTTCCTCAAGTACTACAATATAATTTTTAATGAGATGCAATATCCTTCAGGGATTTAATAAGAAACACAAAATTACAAAGTTAGTGATACAGGATAAGTCCTAAAACCCCACCAAAAGTTATCAGATTTGGATCAATCCATTTTTTAAAAATATTCTAGCTTGGATTACATGCAGACCAAACTATTGATTAACAGTTGAACTCGGGTTTGACCATGCTCAACCCATTTGTGAAAGAATAAAAATCAAGTTTTAAAATGGAAAGCAATATTTTTGCAGAAATCATTCCTTAATTTGGAATAGAAAAATATAGTAAATAAAATAAGTTAGATCAGCTTAACCTATTAATTAAACCGGTTGGGTTACTTGAACTCGTATAAATAGACGGATCTAGTTCAGGCTGGACCTGTGGAAGAGCTAATCATAATCACCACCTATAGAATGACATAGGTTCATATTTTGACAATGTACACATGCCTCCCGTGAAACCAAACACAGCAAATACTGATACATTGTTATATGCATAAATTTGATAAGTACATGGCTCCTATTAGGGAATATATTCTGCAGGCAAAGAAGCCAAGATACTAGCTCCATACCTTGAGATGATATGCTTTGACTCAAGCGAGCTTAATATCATGCCGTCAAAACTGAAACAAATGAAAATATAAAATATTAGCATAAACAATAAGGATGGGAAAATTTTATAATGTCACAATAGGTAGGATATGGATGTCATAGAAAAACGTCCATCGAAAAATCATCTATAGAGCAATAAAACATACATTGACCAGTCAACATGACCAGGTTTCTCCAAATCCAAAAGTGTTACATGATAACCAATCTGTTCCCACAAAGACCGAGCCTCCCCAATATGTGTAGCAAAAACCTACATCGACATCACAAACACATAAGACTTGACTTTGTCTAGAGAAGCAATCAAACATCCATTATCAACACATGAAAAGAAGGTGGGTGTTACCAAGCAAAAGGAATACGATATTGATTGAACATTAAAGACAACTGGAGTGAAGCAAGAAAGTTGGTTCAAGACTGTACGGAATGCAATTTAACTTATTGAAGTTGGTTTGCTTGTGAATTAAGAGTTACGAGTTATCACCTTGTGAGTTGCTTCTCAGATTTTGTGAACTAACAACTAAATATTTTTAAGCCTGAATAGAAAATAAGGATTGCTAGATTGCCTGATGACATGGAAATATTGGGCATGGGAGCTCCAAGAAGGAAATATTGCCAAATAATGACACTACATGAGTATTCAAAGAATTATAATCAAATTCCAACACCCCAGGGGTGGAACCGGGGGAGGCAGTCGACCCCTTGAAATTTTGAATGTTTTTAACATATTAGTAGTACACAATATTTTTCAAAAGGTAAATTAAAATATCATGGAGGCACTCATCCCCCCTGAAATTTTGAAATTATAAATTTATAAGTAGTATACAATATTTCCAAATGATATAACAAAATATCATGAAGGTGGGAGTCACTTTTTTTTGAAAATTTTAATGAACCAGTAAAATGGAACATTCTTCTTTAAACAATTCATTAAAAAGTTTCTAGATATCTATCTACTTTGATTAATTCTTTACTGGCTTCGGTACATGTATTTTCTAAGGTTGGAACAAATACCATAGGGAGTGGACGCCCCTCTCTCTTAATTTTGAAAATTTGAAGGAATCAGTAAAATACATCATTTTCTCCAACCAATTTGTAATTCTTCCTAATGTTTCTCTCCTATAGATTGTTTGACATTTTATGATGAACTTCAGACATATATCTTTGACATTCGTAGCTTAGATAACTTTTGTTACTTGGAAGGGATAAAGGCTTTAGCAGAGAAAATGATTGAGAACAAAAACCCAGATTTGTCAAAAACCTGCTGAGTGTTGACCCAGCCGAGCCAGGCCGATCTGGTGCGACTGGTTGAACCAACTGATTGATTCGTTTAAAATACATAAAATTGATTTTTCTTTTTAGATTTTCATGTCAAAATTCTTTAATATTTGTCTCAAAATTATGCAAATATTCTAGTAAGAATGAAAACATATATATTTGATATAATTTATAATATATATGACGTCACAATACGACACCGGATTAACCGGTTTGACCCAATTAACCCACCCACCCAGTGCCTTGACCGGGTCGATGTCCGAGTCGGATCTGAAAACCTTGCATGATACATCTTAAATAGAAACAGGATATGTGAAGACCCAATCAAATTCTAAAGCAGTACAAAAAATATCTAGAATTTCTTTGATTTATGTGTATACTTACAGTTAAGCAATATCCTAGCTCTCGAACATTCTTAGCCAAAGTAAGCAACATCAGAGATACAAAATCTTTCTTCATTGCTCCCATGACCTTCACAACAACCACAAATAGAGGGAAAAAAAGGTTTTAGTTGGCAAAAGTTGTGTTAAATCGCTATTTAAGAATAAGAAAACATGCTTTTATCGAACACTTTGTTTCTAAGGAAAGACAACACCAAAAAAGTACAAAACATCAACCAACAACCTCATAAAAAGATCCTAAAACCCTATTATCAAATAATTTCTCCACAAATATAGTTGAACATGTATTCATGTAATGGCATAAAATTGCAGTTCTATAAATTAGGTTGTTGTGTTATTTGACCCATTCATCTCTTTCAGCCATCTGTGAAGATCTAGTTATGTAACGTCAATCCATTGCACTTATTTTCTTTAACATGTCTTGTTTTGCTTCCTTATTGATGTTGGCCTACCTACCAACAGAGTCGATATATGGATTCAGCTAGTTAGTTGACACTAGGTGTGCAAACATATACAATCATGTTTTTCATCCACAGATAGTCCACATTTGTATTATCCTTGATACTACTTTTCCTCTGGGTGGATATGGACAAGGATATGGATATTGATTTTTAAGTTTCAAATACAGACAAATATGGATATGCATTTTGTTACTGGTTAAATGGTTATGCATTTGGAACAAAAACAGATATCCGTGGGCTTTTGAAAAAAATATTTTCCAGATTGTTAAATATATGAATAGAACCTTGATGCTTTCTTTGGATAGGAAAATATATTGTTCTTTTATAAGAGAAAAAAAATCCTTTCCTGGCACCGCTCAAGAAAAAGAAAAAAAAAATCCTTTCATGTTCTTATTTTTGAGGTTCTGAACTAAGTCTTTGCAAGGAAATGTATTTCTCTACCATATGCGACCTTCAATGACCACATATTAAAAATCACACGAGACACATGCTAAGACAAAAGAATTAGAATTACAAATCCACCCAAAAGCAAAGAACAAAAGCCATAGATCTCCAACATCCACAAGACCACAACCTTAATTCCACCAAAAAAAAATTATTGAAGGTTTTCAACAACCGGCATTCTCTTTGCATATGAATGAACTTTTCATGTCATGTGTAATGCAACAACCCCTTCGGGTATGCGACAACCCGCACACCGCACACAGGGAGGGGTTATAAAAGTATTAAAGTAAAAATAAAAAACTAGCCATTACTGTAGAAATGACCAGTTTGATTTGGTCGTTGCTACAGTAATGGCTAGTTTGTTTTTATTTGTTTTACTACTTTACTACCCCATTTCATTCTACTCCTACAACTCTCAATCTCTCGTTCCCAATTGTGTTACTAACTTTAAACTTAATAAAATAAAATGCCTAAGTGCTTGAGTGGGTACCTAGTGAGACTGGTCGGTGATCTAGGTGTCTTTTTGAACCCAAAACATGTAAGATTTTTTTCTATATTTTTTTTTGCATTTTTCCTGTTTTCTTCCTATTTTATTTTTTTAATTAAAACCAAAAAAATTTAAAAAAGGGGTCGCCTACAACTAGGCGACCGCCCAAACGCCTAGGCGTTACCTGAGCATTGCACACAGTTGCATAGTTCATGTATACAATGTAGTTCACACAACTCAATTTCACAATTTTTCACGTGAAGTTATCATGCTCTTGTCCTTGATTTAACCCATGCATGCTAACTACACATTCCAGTTAGATTTTTTTTAATCTGATAAAAGGATAGGTAGCGGAATAAATACATTATGCGTAATAAATTAAATACCGTGCAACCATGTAGTGCAGGCTAATTTATTTCAAGTCTACAACAATAAACGAAAGGACAACACAACAATTACACACAAACTATTATGACTAATTTTTATATGAACAACTAGCTCATATTCAACTTCTGAGAAGACTATCGTTCAACTTCTAGGAAGACCATCTCATATTGAAACTCAGTCTCACAGGATTCAATGATCCCCATTATAAAAATAAATTTGAGACACTATTGAGACCAACCTTGAACCGTGGCATAAACCAATACAGCTAGGGGTTCAACACTGCATTCTGAGGCACTTATTGACACTTCAGCAAGAAGTAGAACAACTTCCAACAAACAGGATGATCCTTGTCCCAAAAATGTTCTGTACGTGAATAGGCCACAAAGAATCACATTTTTCGCTTATACCAACTCACTCAGTTATGGCCTACGGGATAACTATACATCGAAAGCACAAATGCCTATCTTTTGCATCAGAGAAACTTCTTGAGGATATCTTTTCCCTTGACGGTATCTCTCAACCTAAATTTACAGAGGGAACCAGTAATGTTTGCCAATTATACCTAGAATGCATGGTTTGTAGAAATAGCATAATCAAAAAAAAAAATAGACATGTGCCTAACTATTGAAAATTTGCTCAAGAAGGTCGTCTTGTCGGACTTTATCCATGGGGAAATGACGGTGCTATTCCTCAATAATTGCTTCCAATAATTCCATTGTTGAAGGATATGGAATGCTTTTATTTCACATTACACCGTACAGTCACCATAAATACGTAGCATATATGTAGGACTGGGTCCAATGAAAAATTCAGCAAGATCGCCCTTGTAGCACCCTTTTCCTCTCTCTATATTTCTGGAGGATTTTTCCTTCATGTTCCGAGAATCAACAAAAACCTCCATCAACCAACCCGTTTTAAAAAGTAACCACATTAAACTAAAACAACCAAAGCAAAGCACAATTCCAAAGAGTAAAGTAACCACATTCAATACCAATTACCAACCAAAGAGTCTAAAACCACAGACAGAGCTAGTAAGAGCAGCACCAAACTACAAAACCAACCAACCACAGTTAGAAGTTAGAACGTCACAAAGCCAGTAACTAAACCTTAATCAACTAACTAAACCCAAAGTCAACATTCTCGATCAACTCCACGAAGTCAAACTTACAACTCCCTAACCACAAGTCAAAACCCCCACACCACCTAAAAAACCTAATTTAACTAACCTCACGCAAAAAGCTCAAAAAGCAATTAACGATCCAAGAAACAGAATCCGAACTTAAAAAGAAAATCCACTCACCAACCCCAATCTGGTCTTCCGGATCCCCAAGACGGGCCCCAACCGCCTCTTCTCCAACCCACCCCTCTCCTCCAACCTCCTCACGAGCTCTCCAGGCACAAACCTAAGTACCTCCCCTTCCCTCCTATCCTCCGCCTTCCTCTCCTCCGCCCTCCCCCACAGGATCCCGGGAGGGAGGAGCATGGCGACGACGAACATACAGAAGACGACGAAGCCGAGGCCCCAGTAGAAGCACGGCTCCCATCCGAAGTACCCCCCCTTCTTTCCCCCTCGGGGCGGATCGGCGCGTCGGGAGCGGGAGGAGCGGCGATCGGAGGGGGTGGGGGGAATGGAGCGGGACGGGTCGGAGTGGACGGTGAAGCGCTTGACGGGGGCGCCGGTGGGGCGGTAGGGGTCGGAGGGGATGGGGATGGTGACGTCCGACGGGAGATGGGTTCGACCCATGGTGGTGGTGAGAACGGTGAGGTGGGGGGAGGGGCAAGGGAGGAGGTATTTGTAGGGGTTTGAAATGGTTAAGATGGAGTGGAGGTGATTAGTTGTTAATGGTTTGGGTTTCCGGTTTCCACCGACGCGGTCGCGGTGCGGGTTTTTGTTTCGGGTTTTTTGCAGTTGGGTCCATTATTGTTTTGGGGTATTTTTGGGTCGGAATTGAGTGGAATTGTGAAATTAGGTCCTTTGGGGTTTTCGAGGAGGAGATTAGAATTGTGAGATTGTGGGTTCAGGATTCTAGTTCTTATTGGATCTTATTGAATTGTGAGAGTGAAATTGTGGTTTGAGATTCTAAATCTTATTAGATCTTATAAAATTGTGAGAGTGGAATTATGGGTAGGAATTTCGACTTGTTTCAAGGAGAATTATGTTCTGTGTGTTTTTTGGGTTCTCTAAGTTTGGGGTGTTCAAAGAGGAGATGGGAATTGTGAGATTGTGAATTTGGAATTCTACCTTGATTTGACGTAAATAAGATTTTATTGGATTTTTGGGCTCGCTCTTGTTTGGGTTATTTGGTGACGAGTGGGGAATTCTAGGATTGTGGCTAGTAGGAGTGTGCACAATTAGGTCTGGACCTGAATTCGAACCTGAATCGGACCGGGCCGAAGGATTCAGGTCCTGTCCTCGGTCCATCGAAATCTCTGATTCTGGGTTTCCGGTCCGGTCCGGGCAAAACTCGGGATATTCCGGTCCGGACCGGTGACCCGGTTTGTTTAAAAAAATCATGTGCCTTCCTTATCACAAACTCACACAGGACACGAACAGACACACGATTTTTACGCCCTCTCCTTATCTCCTCAACCGCACCTCTGATCTCCGGTCCAACGCCCTCTCCTACGCCCTCAACGGACACGGACACAGGTCCGGTCCTCGGTCCAACGTCCTCTCCTACGCCCTCAACCGCACCTCCGACTCCGAGGCTCCGATCGCTTTGCCGTTCGCCCTCCCTCCCGACAACTATCTCGTCGCGTACTCCCTCACCATCAGCGAGACCCTCCTCCACGACCGGATCGTCGATCTCAACAACATCAAGATCTGGGCTAGGGCAACGCAACACACCAATGAGGCTCGGTATTTACCCATTTCTTCTAATTATTTCCACTGTATTTTCGTGTTTTCTCGGAATAAATCAGTGGTGTGATTTGTGAAGCTATGGCATTTCAGTTGGAAAGCTATGGTATTCCACTTTCCCTTTGCTTCCCTTTCCTTTGTTTGTTTGTTTTTTGAGCCTTTTTCTGGTTGAATTCTTAAAAACGTGCTTTACATGAGATGTTTGTTGTGAGGTTTTGGGATTCAAATGTCTGAGTGAACATAGACAACAATAACATTTTTCTGCCTTTATTTTCTGTTTCTTTGGTTCATTCTGATTTATGGCAGTCAACTCCAATCCTTTATCATCAGATGGTTCACTGATACTTGATTGCAGATGTTTAGTAAATATGAAAAGGTTTGAAGATTTATAAAGATCATTATTAACATTATGTGCTTTCATTTAGTCATGTCCAACACTGTTAAGAGTTAAAAAAATCTTCTTCTGAATCAGTTACGAAATTAAGAGTTAAAAGTTAAGAGCAATTAGATTGTGTCTAATTGTTCTACTGTAGGTTCAACAAGTAATCTAAGATCCTCAACACTGAGGTATTTGGAATCTTGGAGCATCATCCCATCCACTATTTGTACCTTCACTTTTGCAATGAACTACAATAGGATTAATATTGACTCCATTGTCTTTGTTAACGTCCATTATGCCCTAGGCTTATCTTAATCAGGTTTGCAACGAATACATCCGGACAGGAGCAAACTGTGAACCCTAGAGTTCGATTCCTTGATTAAGTCAATTTGGGGCTTGGCAAGTAGCAACAACGGATTCATTTTCTTGCAATGTAAGATTCTTTTGCAATATGTTATGCATTGTGAATCTGTGATGTTACTTAGTCAATATGTTATTCTAACAATGTTGTTATCACGACATATTAATTTCATTGTTTTTACCACATGCATCTCATTTCATATCATAGAAATTTCATCATTACATAAAACATAAAATTACATTTCTTGATTCTCAATTTTGTGGTGTAACCTATAGGAGGATTTAAGTTATGTTGGCAATGATATACAACACTTTATATCATAAACTATAAACGATATCTAGCTACACATTATAGTTGCCCAAATAACAAAAATATTTTGCTCGCTTGAACCAAATACGATCCACTTAGTGATATAGGTAATATCACTTGTGTCTATTCATTGCCTCATGATATTAAGAATATTATACAAAGTAGAAATGTGTCACATTTGTATTATATATTCATTTCCTAATCTCTTAAATAAATTATAAATATGTAACTATAAATAATTTACATTGTGCACATTATAACTTTATTTTATCAAGGGCCCAAAAATATCATCACTCAAGTCAAGAGGGGCAATGATAATCTTTTGACATATCATCCTTTCTGGTACAAGTCATGTATAACAAACTATTATCTTTATCACTATACCCAATGATAGTTTTTTATAATAATCAAATTATACACTTCTCATGTGAAAACATATAGGTCTCAAATCTTAGGATTCAAAGATACAATGAAACATTAATTACACAAACACAATTCCATAATGTTTCATTTATTATGTTAATTCAATATATGAATAAAATTATTTTTCTATTTCGTATACTCTTGGTGTTAATACTTGTTGAACTACAATATCATTTAAGCAACATGAGAATCTTATCTCGGTAATAAATGTCTCATGTTAATCACCATGATTGTGAATTACTTTTGATTTATGTAAAACATTATCTTTTAGATCTCTACGGTTAAGGACCAAAAGTCTCTTCCTTAACACTTCCAAAATACGAATACATTAATCAAGGAATAAAATGTCTATACATTCAATTCATAATAAAATAAAAGACATAAAAGTAAACTTTTAGAACACATTTCTTTCAGTAACAAGATCTCTTATAAATCTCATTTACCAAAAAATTCCTTTTACGACACAAACTTTTCACTATTTGTTATCTTCCAATCATACATAATTGTGTTCTTAATTTCAAAAAAAGAAGCTTTGTTATAAAGTGTTAGAAAGTTGTCTCGAAAACAACCTCAAGATTCAGTTGACCGGACGATCACACATAAACATAATAAAATGGAACGTTACTGGAGTATTTGTGTCGGTACACTGAATCCCAATTAGTTCACCGTTACCCATCAGATAGAGTCTTTTTAGAAGATACTAAAGCATCAGGTTTAGACGTCCGCCCCCTATTCGGTCATTCGCATCATATCATTCGTCATGCCAACGGTTGACTGAAACCTAGTGGACAATAACAGATGAAGATTTACTGTTATCTAAAGAACGGTTGGCCAAAATCTATGTGCGAGTAGTTTTCATAAAATGCACTTTGAGCATTCCTAAACCAGTTAGGCTTGCCCTGATCCTTTCCTATAAATACCTAAGCTACTTAGAACACTAATGTTGAAATCTTAAGAGAAAACACCAAAGATAGGTAGGTTTAGCCACCATAATGTTTAGGCTTTAATGACTTGGGGAATATCTTGTTGTTTAAAAATCATCCACCCACAATCCATTCCGAGCAAGTCATCTATGTTTTCATTCTCCTTGTATTCCAACCATTCTCATAGTAAAGTTCGATTGTTTCCACCATCGTGGTTTTTCTTGATTTGGTTTTCCACGTGAATCTGTTGTGCTTTCTTTTGTTTGATTGCTTGCGTGTTTGTTAGATGCTTACTAGGTGATCAAAATATTGCCTAACTTGAGTTCTATTGGGTTTATTCATAATTTCCACATATGAACCATCGACTAAAGATTCTAACAAAGAGTATGCGCTCCACAAGCATTTCTTATCAAGTTAAGAATTCTAAGCAAAAACAAGAGCTTGCGAAAGAATAAGATGGAATTAAAAATTTATGATTTGATGCATGTCTTGTTGAAGTAAACCAAAAGTTAAAGATTATATGTAAAAATAATAATTACACTTTGAAGATGAAATGCAACATACTTAGAGCATCCACATCCATCATCTTTATAAAAAGATCATCCTAGTTTTCTTTCTCTATCACGTCACATTTTCCACTTCACAGCTGTTAAATCCCTAAATCCCCACATTTCCTCCTTCTCTTTTTCATCTTAATCTTCTTCCCTCCAGTTTCAGCGACAACGAGGGAATCTGGCCAAGGCATGGCCCGCATGTAGGTGCGAAGGGGAAGACGTCCCCTTCTCCGGTCGTTCTTCTAGACTCGTTCGAGTCAAGGTACGCCACCCACCTCCCTTGTTCCGGATCCATGGTGTCGGTGTGAGTTGGGGGTATGTCCTTGGGGAGAAATGTGTCCCTGTAGTCGAGTTGTTGATCCACCCTCGACCCGCAGCAGGGTTGGTGGTCGGAGTTGTGTTGGTGACCTCTGTTGGAGGGGTGACCATAGTGGACGGGTAGGTTGTGTCCTGTCTAGGACCATTGGCGTAGTGGTTATCGCATCTTAGAGTCGTAGTTGCAGAAAGTGTTGAAGTCATCGCCTCCTGGGGAATTGCCACCATCGAGGGGTGGCTGCGGGGAGATCACGCGTGGGAGAATCGACGACAAGGGAAGGAGGCCGCATTGAGGTCGTCACCGGAGTTGTCATGGAGGTTGTTGCCGTGCGAGGAGGCAGAAAGGCACTAGAGGTGCCGGAGAAGAAAGAGAAGGAGGTGGCAGCGTGGGTTTGATGTTGGGTTTTGGTTAAAGGTTAGGGATGGATTATTTACATTTTGGTCCACCCATTCTTGCATATTGCAATGAAAGGATCAATTTTTGGCATTTTGCACTTGGGGTTTATGGTTTTGATAATTAAGTTTTCCACCTAAACTTCTATATTATGAGATATGTTTTGTGGTGGTTGTATGACCCGTACTTTTGGGTAAATTGTGTTTACCCCTTGCCATATGTGATTACGTGAGAGGTTCATGGAACTGGTTGTCCACCCATATTGTGACGTGTGGCCATTGGAGCAGGGCTCACGGCTCGGGCTTGTGGTGGTAGTGGTAGTGGAATGACGGGTGAGACGTGTATGACTAGATGCTAGGGTTTCCTCTGTATTGTGGCGGTTGGGAGGGCCCACATGTTGGATCACTATGGCCTAATCAATCTAATCACTGGTGCTCTAAACAAGAAGTAATTTGCAAGTAGAATAAAAAAATGCAAACCACGTAGACACGGACATTTTTATAGAGGTTCGACACCCCCATACAATTGAGGAATTTTGCTTAACAAAGAAATATTTTCCATTCAAGGTAGTATGAACTACATGGTTTTTCAAGTTAGCATTGTATCCTAAATCATGTTTGTTTAATGATTGTTTTTTACTACCTAGATGTATGTCAAGCATTTTATTTCCATTAGTGAACTTTTCTAGATCTTTTCTTAATTAAACATTATATGCTTTAAGATCTAGTTGTTCATCATCAATGGGTGTTGTTTTAAGACTATCAAGTTCTAATGCATGTTTTTCATGTCTAGCTAACACCTCATTCTCCTCATTCATGATAGTTTCAATTTGGCATTGGAGATCATTTATAAGCTTTCTAGCACTCTTATTCTTATCACAAATGATCTCATATTGTTCAACTAACTCATGAAATACTTTTTGAAGCTCATCAAATGTGTATGAATCACGATTAGAGCTAGAGCTTTGACTAGAATATGATCTAGTAGAGCAAGAGTTAGAAGATACCTCACTTTCTTCATCTTCTATGACCATGAAGCACATGTGGGCAACTTCTCTTTCACTTTGTGTGGAGGATGATGAGCTTGACGATGTATCATCCCAAGTTGCTTTGAAATCCTCCTTCTCTCCTTTCTCTCATTTTCACTCTTCTCCTTCTCCTTTTCTTTTTCCTTCTTATCACTTCTTATTCCTCTTCTTTCTTTCTTCTCTCCCTTTTCTTTCTTGAGGAACTTGAAGAAGTCTTTGGCAAGGACCTCAATGTCCTCATCTTCCACTCTCCTCCTTGGTTGATCGAATTTCGCAATTGAATGAAAAGCCAAAGATGTGTTCTTCTTGGAGACTTCTTTCTCCTTTCGGCCCTTTATTTGAAGTTCATAAGCCATGAGATTGTCAATCGAGTCCTCCATCTTTAGTTTGGCAGTGTCATGTGCTTCTTCTATGACGATGACATTCTCTTCCCATTCATTGTTGAGTGACCGAATAAACTTTCTTGCCATGTCTCGTTAACTAAAATTTCTTCCAAGAACTTTAAGAGAGTTAGTTATATCGGTGAATCGAGTGTTCATCTCGCTTATGTTCTCACCAGTTTGCATAGTAAAACTTTCATATTTATGCATGAGAGACTAATTCTAGTATCTTTAGTTCTACTATCTCCCTCATGATGCATTTGTAATCTATGTCAAATAACATATGCACTTTCGTAACCTCTAATCCTATTGTATTCTCTCTCATTTATGCCACAATATAAAATGTTCATGATTTTAGAGCTCATTTCAACCTCTTTCAATTTGGCTATACTAGAGGTAGCATACTCATCTTTCTTAGGAGGTGTAAATGGAATTTGGAGGAAAATCCAATATTTAAGATCACTAGAAATCAAGAAAATTCTCATTCTATTCTTTCAATAATCATAATTTGATCCATTTAGCAAAGGTGACCTAGAAGTTGATAAACCCTCTACATGATTAAATGAAGATGTCATGCTAAATTACGATTAAGTAGATGAAATTTAGCACATATGCTATGACACCAATTGTTGGATCGTTATGGCCTAATCAATCTAATCACTAAGTCCCACTACTAGAAAAACAACATACACCGACGGATTGGTATCCGTCGGTGTAGAGCACCCTACACCGACAGATATATCATTCTATCGGACATGAAAACCAACGAACCTACACCAACGGATACCAAAGACTGCATCGACGGATTGGTTCTGTCGCTTCATATTTTCGCAACATTCGTCAGACAATTACTCTACACCGACGGATAAAAACCGTCGGTGTAGAGTTTTGACAAAAGCGAGAAAATGAAATTTGTCGCTCTAAAAACCACACCGACGGTTAGATTATCCTACTTCGATGGAATGTATCCGTCAGTGTATGTTTTTTGGAATTTCCACCGACAGATAGCATACGTCGGTGTAACGTTTACACATTAATCACGTTACACTACACCAACAATATAATTACCTTACATCGACGGATAGCTACCGTCAGTGTAGGGTTATATCAGTAACCCCTCGAACAAGTCGGATCATTTCTCGCGAAAACCCAACACTTCTCAACCCTCGTCTGTCGCCTCCGGTCGTTGCCTCCTCCTTTGGTAACCCTCGTCCCCTCCTATCCCTCCCTCCCCACCCCCCGCAACCTCCCCGTCCCCGAGCCACCCCCTCCCCACCACCACCCCGACCACCATAATGGCTGCACCACCCCAACCCTGACCACCATCGTCGCTGCACCACCCCTACCACCCACAGTCACGCCCTTCCATCCCCCCACAACCACTCCACCACAGCTGTCGCCTCCACTCAATTTTTTATTTTTTGCAATTTTTTCTGAATTTTTTGAATCTTTTAATTTTTTTAATCATAATTGATATATATGAATGTAATTTGTATAATTTCATGTAGATTTTTATGATTAATTTGAAAATTATATGATTTAATGTTAGATTAAAATGAATGTCTAATTTTATTGGTTTAGAAATTGTATTTTGTCGACAATTTGTTAGATGTATGTGATTTGAATTTGGTTGCATTTGTCTTTGATTGATTTAGATAATTTGTGGAGTTTAAACTTAATGTATATGATAGATTAGTATGATTATTTTGAATTTTTATACGATTTAATGTTAGATTAAACTTAATGTGAAGTTTGATTTGTTAGAATTCACATTAATAAAATATTGTATTGGATATATATGATGTGTGTGATGTATATGAAGTGATTGTGTATGCTATTGTTGTGGAAATATTTTTGTGTATACAGGAATTCAAAAACAAATTCATTGTTGATTTATAAGGGAGGTTCTGCCAAAATTTTATGCTCATGCAAGAAGAGTTGCAACAACAAATGGGCGACTAGAGGCGACGTCGTCAATGATATCGTCTTACATGGCTTTGCTGGTAATTACTCCTGGGCCAAATCGGGTAGATATTTACATCTGACTGCATGACAAGACATACCCCGAAGTTGCGGTCGTTATTGTAAGTTTAATATTAATGTTTGTCTTAAATTAGTTAATGTTATTTGATATCTTTATTTGTGAATTTAGGAGAATTTTTTCTTTTAGGAACAATTAGAGGCTCTTCGAGGACCAGGTGAGACAAGCTCTCACAACTCTATCAATTCAGCGGTTGCCGTGAGGATCCATCATGTACGGACTCTACTTGGTGATGAGCACGGACGTGTGAGGATGTATTCCAATCTCATCACCCCGACCAACATGTACGGACCGCGCAGGACGCCATCCCAATCTGAGACGGATGCGAGAGTTCAGGTGGAGAAAGATCACAAGATGAAGAGGATGGAAAGCTAACTGAGATGAAAAAGAGGCTCACAAACATGGAGTCGTTGATGGACCAATTGATAGCGAAGGGGGTTATAGTCGTGAGGTATTATATTTCTAATTTAATAAGTTTTACAATTACTAAGTTAGTTTATATGCATTATATTCTTAATGTATAATGTATAAAACGTGCAAGATTTTAATGTTACATCTATTTGTACACCACCTCCACCGCCAAGTCGAGATAACGAGGGCGGTCCATCGGGCAGAGAAGGCACTGGAGGTTTGACAACATAGTCTTTCTGTTTGTGAAAGTTGTTTGATTATGTTTGGAATTGTTAAATAATATTTTCAATGAAACTTCAACTTTTACTTAAGAGTTTATAAGTTTGATGGTGTATGAATGCTTGAATTATGATTTATAAATATTTGAAGTAAATGAGGATTGAATTGCGAATGTATGATTGTTTGAGTTATGAATTTGTGAGTTGTAAATGTTTGAGTTGTGAGGAATGAATTGTGAATGACAATTGAATTGAATTGCGACCATATATTTGTTTGAACAGGGAAAATCGGAACCCAGAAAGAGCATACAACTCTTTCGGGTTCTGGATAGGGCCTGCATCGACGAATCGTATACGTCGGTGTAGGTCGTTTTGTTTTTCTTGGTCAGATGAAACTGATGGCAAATATCTCTCGGTGTTAGTCATGAAGAACATACGTCGACGGGAGCTATCCCTCGGTGTAGGTCATAGATATTACTCACTGATTGGTATTTTTCGTCGGTGTACATGAAGTGACGTCAGAGTATATATTTGTCGGTGTTATTGGAATTGACGAAACAAGGCGAAATATTTTAGCAGGAAAGTTCACGCCAAAATGAACACCAACAACTAATATCCGTCGGTATATCTATCGGAGTTGCGCAACACCGATGTAAGAATCTCTGACGTATGAGTTTCTGTCAGTGTAGCACTACACCGATGAATTACGACTTACACTGATGGATAAGTATCGTCGGTGTATCCCTATACTATAGTAGGGTGCTCTAAACAAGAAGTAATTTGCAACAGAAGAACAAATAAAGCAAGTAAAGTAAAGGAAATGCAAACCACGTAGACACAGAAATTTTTATAGAGGTTTGGCACCCCACCCGGGTCCTAGTCCTCTCTTATGAATTACTCATCCTTGAGCAACTTTGCGTAATCCACTAATCTATCTCCATTTCGGGCCGAGATCAAGCTTTTACACCACGAACTCGCGAACAACCCTCACCGAGCTCGGATCCTCCTCTCACAACCTGAGAGGGACGCTTCCACCGAAGCCTTTACAACCATTTTACAGCAAAGGAAATGAGTAACAACACTCTAACTTGAGCACACTTGAGTAGGATTTGGATTTGGATCAAGTGGTGAAATTTAAGCTTTTGTGTGTGAAATTGAGATTCTTGGAGTGAGAAAATTTCTGACTAGTGTAGGAGCAATTTGGAACTATGAGAGTTGTGTAAATAGGGTTTGTGAACCTCTATTTATAAGCTCCTAAAGTGTTTTAGCCGTTGGGAAAGATTTGGTAGAGTTGTGTGTGAGATAAATCAGAAATTGAAATTCAGCAAATTTGTTCCACACCAGTCGACCGACACAGGATAAACGGTCTACTAGTTCCATGAAAATAAGAAAATGTTCGAACCAACTCAAAATATGGTCGAACCAAAAGGCGGGTAACTTAAGTAATCAGTCGGACTAGGTCAGGGGCGGTCAATCGACATAAGGGTTTGAGTGAGTCCAGAGAAAATATTAGGTAAATGGTCAAACGATCAAAGAGTGACAGTCAACCGAAAATAACATGGATTTTTCTGGTTCTAAGTGTGACTCACCGGTATACTGCTAAGGTCAAGTGGTCTGACCGGTACCATATGATAAAATGGTGATTAGGTAGGATTTGTACGTATTCGATCGTTGTATAATACGAGAAAAATAACGGCCAGATAAAATACATATAACAGAGAAATGGTCAAACAAAATGCATTTACCGGTGAACCAAACCAAGGGTAAAGTGCACTTGCCAACCGGTCAAACAGACACTCTGTCGGTCGACCGTTTGTGTGCAGACAATTCTATCCATCTTGGTTTATCCTACGGATTTGGGTTGCCTATTCGAGTCAGATTGATATGGAATTTTGTACGAGACTTCTATAGGTTCCCTAAAGCCTATGTATGAAGTTTATCAAGAGTTAAGAGGTCAAGTTACATAGATTTATAAAGACTCAAATAAAGGTAAAATTACATGTCTTCAAATAGCTTGATTACATGTCTTGACTTCAATTCCATTTTTCTTGAGTCTTGATCACCTGTTAAAATAAGAATATGCACAATACAAGTATGTGTGCAATGCATGAATGTGTTTGACTCAATTTGATTATGATTAAGATTAAGTTAATTAAATCTTCAAAACTAACTAATATGATTAAGACCAAAAACCCAACACCACCCACGTTGTGACGTGTGGCCGTTAGGGAGCGTTGCTCACGGACTTGGGTGTGTGGTCGGCTCCCAAAGCCGGGTGCGGAATTGGTCATCTCACCAGCGTTGTGTTGAGTGATTGTTAGGGAGCATTGCTCACGGGCTCGGGCGGGTGGTTGGTGTAGGGCATTGTCTTGTGGATCGGATGTGCGGTTTTGTCAAGTGTGCACGCTCGGCTTGATTGGGATGCGTGGTCTCGCCTTCAGATGTGTGACAGTTTTGTCATGGGACTGGGTTGAGAGTTTCCTTGTGGACCAGATGCACGGTTTGGTCGAGGTGCACACTCGACCTTGCTGGGACGTGAGACCAGTGTTAGTCGTATGGTTGGCGTTGGCTAGTTTGGTGTTGGGTTGGTGTACTAAGTCCTAAATCAAGACTAAGGCGTGGCACGTGTGTGCATGTAGAGCGCAATAGGTGGACCAGTTGGTGTGTGCATGTAGAGCGCAATAGATCAGTTGGGTTCGATTGTCATGTACTTTCATTTTTCCTCTTAGTAGTCATGTAGTAGGTGGTTGACATCATATCATGCATATATTTGTGTCTTTTATCCTTTATGTTGAATCTAAGCAATACTATGTAACGAGTTTTATGTGTAAGTTTCGGGAATAAACAAGTTTGAGAAGAAGAGACACAAAAAGGACTTGAACGCAAGAAAATGACTGAATTATTAGATTTATGGACTGATATGCAAGAGGAAAAGACCCAGATGTAAACCAAAAGTACCAATAAGCAAATCGAAAAACTCCACACCATCATGAAGAGTATTTTGGCAATTAGATTTGGGTCTAAACTCCAGCAACCACTTTGCATGCACTACACATGAAGAAATCAACCCAGCAACGTGTCTTCGAAGCCATGATTGGATCCAAGCAATCCAGACCGCCAATTGGTGGTTCTAGACCGCCAATTGGTGGTTGGATTTCCTCCAAACCCAATTATATTTAGTCGGGTGTTGTATTAGAGTGTTTTATGTCCATTTATAGTATGTCATTTGTCCATCGGGGGACTATCTCCAATTACCTTTTTATGACTATAAATAGAACTATTCATCCTCTCTTGTAATGAACTCCTCTTTTGGTGGTCATTCTCTCTATTTGGAGGAAAGTCTTGGAGCAAAACTCTAGTTGAGAGATGATACATGTAATGTGAGTGAGTAATAAAAAAAGTTTTGTTAGTTTTATATTGTCTCTTTTCAATTCTTGCATGCTTAGTTTAATTTTGTTTTGTCTCTTTTTCTTAATGAGTAGTGAGTAGGGCTGGCAATTCGGGTCATGACACGAAACCCGAACCCGACACTAAATATCACAATTCGGGTCGACACGAATGACACGAACTGTAATTCGGGTCGACACGAATGACACGAACTGTAATTCGGGTCGGGTTCGGGTTGGAGTATTTCGTGTTTCGTGTAATTCGGGTTGACACGAATAACACGAACTGTAATTCGGGTCGAGTTCGTGTTTCGTGTAATTCGTGTCAAACATGCTAGTTCGTGTTCGTTTTAATTCGTGTTTGTGTAAATTTGTGTTAAACATGTCATAATTGGTGTCAAACATGTTATTTCGTGTTCAGATTAATTCATGTTTGTAAAAATTCGTGTCAAACAAGTCAGTTCGAGTTATTCGGGTTAATTCGTGTTCGTGTCAACACGAACACGAAAAATGGATTCGTGTCAACATGGGTCGTGTTCGGGTTACCAAATTCGTGTTCGGGTTTAAGATTAGATTTTCGTGTTCGTGTTCGTGTCGACTATTTCTTATTAATTCGTGTTCGTGTTCGTGTTCGGGTCGAGGAACAACAGTTCGTGTCAATTCGTGTTCGTGTCAAACACGACACGAAACACAAATTTGCCAGCCCTAGTAGTGAGTAGTCGTATCCCCCTTTGGTGGTGTAGGTGATGTATATTATGTGATAGTGACGAGTTCTTTTATTTGTGTCATTTCATATGCTTAATGTAGATCTATACTTGTAGCATGCTTAAACTTGTATTAGATGAGATAATGTCCACACTAAGTATTTATCTCATGCTAGCTTTAAAGTTTATCTTGTTGCTTGTAATGGTTTGATGAGAATGACTTGTTATGTACGGATCCATGTTTGATGCACATTCACATGAATGATTTAAGTTGTATGTTGGATTTATCGATGCTCTAATGGTCATGTACACTAGGTACTTATTGCATGCTTGATAATCTAAAATCAATCTCAACTTTATGTGAGATATGCATGTTCATGGTTTGCCATGTAGTATTGTGTATCATATACTTAGATTCTACACTAGCTTCTACTCGTATGCCACACCAACTACACTTGTTCCTAATTGAAATGAAGACTCACTCACACACACATACCTCCACACCTCCACTCCATGGGGGTTTAGTTTAATTGTTAGTTCATTCATAGTGTAATGTAATTAGCATAATCAACAACTTCTCCTCTCATTTCCCACTCGATTTCGAAAGAACCAAAGCTTACACACCTCCCGGTGGATCGACCCGTACTTGCCCAGTCTTCACCGACGGTCGTGCACTTGCTGTTAAATTTAATTTCACATCAGTAGGCAAGTTTCTTGTATTTCCATTCAACATTGTATTTGGATTTGTGATGTCATATTTGAGTCCTCGATTGTTGACTATTCATTGTTAATGTTCCTTTTCCGTGTTGATTATAGTATTGTACATTTTGTTGTGTCCTGAGTGCGGATCAACGACGTTACAACAATATTTATCCACAATCTATTTCTCTTTCATCTTCTCAACTTGTCAAATCAAATGTTCTCTTTCTTCCAACTTATTTCTTATATTTTATAAATAAATAAATACATCATCATTTATCTCTTTTATGTGTGAATTATAAAAAAGATGATACAATTTTTTATAATATATAATTTTTCAATAATAATTATTGGACAAACATGGGAAAGTACAATGATGATATGATAACCAAACTTACAACGTTACAAAAACAAGTACATATAACTAAACATTACAACAACTAAAAGTATCTTATTAATCAACTTTTGATTATCACTCTGCTCATAGCGTGCCTAGATATTCTCAATTAAATCTGCTTTAAGAATAGTGAAAGTAAGAATATATTCTCTGGAAAAGTTAATGTATGAAATAAAATCTCTGCAAATGTGAAAATGCAGAATAAATTCTCTACAAAATGAAAAGTTGAGAATATAATGAGTCAGAAATTTGAAGTTGTAAGAATAAAAACCCCAAAAAAGTGAAAGTTGGGAAAAAAAATTAGATGATTGAAAATATAACTATTTGAATAGTATAATATCAGAATATAACTGTTTCAATTTTAGTAATTGTCTCGTTTAAGTTAACCCCTAAAAATCTTGAATTTTAAAAACATAATATTTATATAACAATATGAGTGTCTATTCGTAGAACATAAAAAGATAAGAATTATAGATTTTTTTTTAAATATTGTTTTTATTTTCTAAAATATATATTTAAAACAATACAATAATATCTTTTAATTTTATTCAATACAAAATAAGAGTAGATCCACTACCATTAAACTAACAATAATTTTTTTTTAAAAAACAAATCGATGCTCGTCGTGGGATGCATGGTGTGGAAAAATGGATTTGTTTAGTGCACCATCTCCACCATCTTTATCAAGAACTTGAAAAGTGACCCATTGCTGGTCACAATGAAACTTACAGACCGTCGACAACCACATGTACTTTGGACCTGTCGAACTCCTAATCACAGTAAAATGTACATTAGGGGTAAGACATCGTGTCACATCTTTAGATATCCGTGTAAATTATTGGGTGTTTGTAGTTACAAATCCGGAAATTATCCGACGTGGAAATTAGGCTGGTCATGAATGTGATCAAACTAAATTGCTTGTCAGCCTAAGATCCACTTTGGTGATCATTCGCTGAAGAATTAATTAACAAGGGTGTGGTTGGTTATGTCATCCGTAATCATAATCCGGACGATCTGATCTTAAGTTTTCTCTATTTTCTCTCACTCTTCTAAATCAGTTTTCTCTCTCTTACACATCAATTTTCTCTTTTACCAAACCACTTTCTTCTCTTTCCTACACTATTTACTTATTAACCTCAACCCATCACAACTCATCTCTCTCATCCACGTCATTTCGGAGTTGATTTTGGAAAAAGTTCTAAAAAATTCTACAAAATCAAAAAAATAGAAAACCTATTTTCAAAACAAATAAATAAAAAAGATTAAAATTAATTTAAAAAAATTGAAAACAAAAAACACTTTAAAAAGTGTGCTCAACTCACGACCCGGTCGTCAGGGTCGACCCAGCGGACGACCCCCTGTTACGGGTGCCCTTAGGAAAAGAGGAAGAGGGTTTTAGGTTGTTCTCGTACTAAATGAGACTAGTTCAGTTGAAAAACGTCATGTTTAATGTAGTTATGACATATCTTAAGTCTTAAGATAGTTAAAGCATTAGGACAAGTATCAAATCCTAACAATCTCGTTTGAATGTTTGAAATTGTAATGCAATGATTTTAGACAAAATGAGTTGTTCCGTTAAAACATTAAAATATGTGTCACACTAAAATGTATGTTTCCATGAAGTATTAACCTCATCTTTCACACCGTTGGCATGCTAAAATTCTTCAAAATAAGCAAGTTGTTCAGGTATGCATTTGAAGGTTAGCCCCCCCCCCCCCCCCCCCCCCCCCCCGTGCCGCTTGCCCCAGGGCGCATCAGGTGTCTGCCCGTAAGGCCCAACACCTGGGCTCCCGGGGGGGGGGGGGGGGGGGGGGGGGCACATGTCCCCCCCCCCACCCGCCGTTCGCCCGATTTTTTTTTTAATTTTTTTGTTTAGAATTAAAAATGTTTATAAATTCATTTTAAATTGTTCTTTCAATTTTTTTGATGAAAATGTAATTTTTATTTGTTTTGATTTTGTAGATTTTTTGGTAATTTTTCTTAATATTTTACCTAGGATTGATCTCCAATGACGTGGAAGGGAGAGAATGTAGGGTGGGTGGGGTAGCCCTGGCGTGGTTAAGGGTTTATTTTTTGTGGGTTGGGTGAGCTGACGTGGCAGAGAGAGAAACTGACGTGACAAATAGAGAGAACATGACGGGTGGGGTAGCCTGGGCATGATTATTTATGGTCTTAGAACATAGAACGCATTGAGCCATTGATGTCTTTTTTGTTGAAGTTGGTGCATCTAACCTTAATTGTGGAAGTTTGGGGGGGGGGGGGACTTTGGATTAGCTCATGGGAGTTGATTTTATTTTTAAAATCGATTCTTACATAAATCTCAAGAATCTAATTTTTCAAGTGAGTTGATTTTTCATGTTATGTGTTTGGTTATTTTGATTCTCTCGTTTGTTAAAATGACTTACACACCCTTAAAATTGTAAAAAAAATGAAATAGGAAAATCCAATAAAGTTCATAACCATTGTAATTTGCAATAGAACGTGTAGGTTAAAGTTTACATGTCTTGTTACACTTTGAAGCTTATTATGCGTTTTTTAACATATCAATTAAGTAGTAATATTATTTTGTTATCAAACATATCATGTAATGTTGTGTTTTTTGGTAAAATATTTTAGATGTTATTTCATATGTTACCAATTTTAACTATGTACATAGGAAATGACATCTAAAAAAATAATATCCAATTAAATTTTGTTTTACGGTAGTGGCAAACTTGCATTTTTTGTTTAATAAATAATACAACAATATAGTAATCTGAGATCAAGAATCCATGAACAAAACAGAGAAACAGCAAAAAATGGATTTTGGGAGAGGAAAGAATGTGAGAGGATGAATAAAGATGAAGAATTGTTTCTATTTGAAAGAGTTTGGATGACAGAATATGATTCTTTTTTGACAGATTCTCTAGAATCAACTTCTAGAAATTAATCCAATAGGCCCATTAGATTTATTCACACTTTAAATTGGGATATGAAGTACATTTATAAACAACTAAATATTAATTATAAAAATACTTCATGGAATTTGGACATACCATCTCCCAGTAAATTTTAAAAACAAACATCAGCAGTTAAGCCCAATGTATATAGAAAAATAACAAAATAACTTTTCTAAGCACAATTTTAGTGCCTTGGGCCCATGTCTTTAGGACCTGATCTTTGACATAACAAGCTCCGGTTTCTTCTGCTCCATGAGCTATACATATCGAAATATTTATATAATAAATATACACCTGATTGGCATCATTTCATGTTTATATTTGTATCTTATATCCATTATCTTTCACCTAAACAATGCTATGTTACGAGTTTTATGTTTAGTTTTCAGGAATAAATAGGTTTGAAGAGAAGAGTCAAGAAAGTACCCAAAAGCAGGAAAAAATGACTTAATTGTGAGACCTGGGGACCAAGATGCAAGACAGAAGGACCTGATCGTAAGACAGAAGGACCTAAGAGCAAAACAGGAAACTCCACACCATCATGGGGAGTATTTTGTCAATTCGATTCGGGTCGGAGCTCCACTAAACAAGTTAGATGCATCCAAGACCAATAAACAATCCAAGGAAAGCCCACCAGAAGATCCAGACTGATCTGAAGCTTATAGGCCGCCAGCCAATTGGCGGTCTGGAACCGCCAATTGGCGGTCTGGTTAAGCCGAGATCCACTAAGTTTTCTCCTGGACTTGTATTAATGTGTGTTTAGGCTATTTTTGGTATTGGTTTAGTCCCACATCGGGGGATTGTCCCGGATTAGCTTTTTCCATGCTTATAAATAAAACTCTTCACCTCCCATTGTATCCATCTCTCTCTTTGGTGGCCACCTTCCCTACTAAGAGTGAAGCCTTGAAGCAAAACTCTGGTGGAGGAAGAGCTACTTGTAATTGAGTGAGTTAATAATAGATGTTTTCCTTTAATTGTGTTGTTCCTCTCTTAGTTTAAATTCCTTTCATATGCATGCTTGCTTGTTTGTTTTGTTTTATGCTTCTTTAATATTTCTTACTTGATTAGTGTAGTTTCATTTCAGTATAATGCTTTCTTTTGTTAGAGTAGTTAGTTTAAATATGTGTGAGTAGTTCCATCCCCATTTGGGGGGTGGAGAAATATGTGATATAATCATGTAGTGTATTAAGTGTGTGTTATCGTAATCCCTTGAGCTTTAAATGATTTCCATAACCATCTAATGGGTCTCCACTCTTATCTTTGATATGCTAATGCTCTTGAATGAAGCTTAGCTTATGCTTTGATTAGTGGATCTATTTTATGGGGAATGATAAGGTTAGGATATGGATAGGAATTAATATTGGAAACACAAGTTGTAGTGTATGAACTCTTGTTGCCTTTACCTTAGCTAATGTCTTGTATGTTTTAATGATGTAGTCTTATCTTAATTCATGTGGAGGCATAGTAGGGTCTAGTCTTTATACTTGAGTTCATTTAGCTTCATTCTAATTATTGTCTTGTATGTTTTAACGATGTAGTGAAATCTTAATTCATGTGGAGGCAAAGTTGGATGTAGTTTTATGATTTCATGCACTACATGTTGTGAGGAGCTTAATTACACACACACACCACACACACATATTTATGTTCACATCATTTCTCTACCCCCTTTGGGGTTTAGTTTTTCTTGCTTCTTTTCCATTTCCATTTGCATCTTAGTGTAGTTTAGTGTAACCAACCTTTCTTCCCTTTCTTTACCTCTCGCCTTCGCACAAACCAAGTGTCGACATACCTCCCAGTAGACGACCCGTATTTGTCACCGCTTCAACGCGGCCGTGCACTTGCGGTAGAAATATAAAACGATCAATCCATGCTTTCGGCCAACAACAATTCGGTCAAAGCATTGGAAATGCAAGTTATCCAGTTGGCTAATCAGCTCCATGAACGCGAGAAGGGCCAATTACCGAGTCAACCCGAGGTGAATCCTCGGGGTACCCATTCGCAAGGAAGGACACCTTTACCTCATGCTACCTCTGAACCGACCCATCATATTAATGTGATTCATACTTTGAGGTCTGGTAAGGAGGTGGACAACCACATTGGGGTGCCTTCCTTGTCATCACCATCTCTGAGGGAGCCGGATCCTGAGGCTCCCTACACAAATACTTCCAGGAAGGAGCCAGATTCTGAGGTTCTTTCTACTTTTCCTTCGACAACCCTGAGGTCCCCTTGTCTCCTCTTGTGTCGAAGGAACAAGATTCTGAGGTCCCCACTCATGTTTCTTTGGACCAGAATTCTGAGGTTCCTTCGCACCATTATGCCCCGAAGGCGCCATTCCCTGAGCGCCTTAAAAAGAAAACCTCTGACAACATGACAAGATGCTTGAGATGTTTCGGCAGGTTAAGGTGAATATCTCTCTTTTGGAGGTGATTCAGCAAATGTCACCTTATGCCAAGGTTCTCAAGGACTTATGCACCAAGAAGAGAAAAACTCATGTTCCAAAGAAAGCTTTTCTTGCGGCTAACATGAGTTCTTTGTTGGCACAACCCATGCAAGTCAAGTACAAGGACCCTGGTTGTCCTACTATCTCTTGTGTGATTGGGGATGTGTCCATATATCGAGCCTTATTGGACCTTGGTGCATCTGTTAATCTTCTGCCATATTCTGTCTACATCCACCTCGGTCTTGGAGACCTCAAACAAACAAAGACCACTCTTCAATTGGCTGATAGGTCTATGAAGAAACCGAGGGGTGTGGTGGAAGATGTGCTGATCAAAGTGGGAGAGTTCATTTATCCAGTCGACTTCTTTGTCTTGGATACTGAACTTGTGCCAAACCCACTTGGACAAATTCCTGTCATTCTGGGGCGACCATTTCTTGCGACTTCCAATGCCTTGATCAATTGTCGCAATGGTCTGATGCGCTTGACTTATGGTAGTCAATGCGCTGATTTCAACATCTTCACCATTGGCAAGAAGCCAGGTGCCTGCAATGACCCTGTTGAGGTCAACCTTATCCAGGGCTTGGATGAGATTGAAGTTGAGGGCACTTTCAAGTACTTCAGAGAATTGTTCGATGAAGATCCTGAAGGTGGTGAAGATGTTTCACCTGGGCTGGCACAAGAAGGTGCCTTATGTTCTGATCATGTGGCCTCAGTGCCACCTCCTTTTGATCTCGTGGCCCTTGAGCCACATCCTTTTGATCACGTGGCTTTTGAGCCACCATATACCATTTTTATGGCCTCTAGGCCACATGCTCTTCATTCTGTATCTGCTGAGGACCCCATGTGGGTTAAGAATCAACCACCTGATACCCTTCAACCTGGTAGAGGTTCACCTCTCATTCATGCCTCCTCTTTTGATAACTTTCGAGAGGCATCGAACGACCACAATGCTAATAAGGGTGTCAGGTGGTCAAACAATTCTGTTTTGTATGTTGCGAGCTCATACAGGTGCATTTCTGGCTCGAGAGATGACGGGTTCCCATTTGATGTCCCTTGATATATGAAGATGGGAGCCCATTGTTGTACATAGTTCAAAAAAAGAAAAAAGAAGAAGACTCCTTCAGTGAGCATCGATTGTAGTGGGCCCCAACCCTTGAGTATTTGGGCCACATTTCTTTCACGTATTTGTATCCCTTCTTTAGCATCTCACAGGTTTTGAGGGAAGTTGGGTTGTGTCCATCAACATAGCCATGAACTTCCTTGTGTACTTCACGTTGGTGAGATCTATTTTGTTTCATACATACATCCAGTTAGTATTTTGCTCACATTCATTGACGACAATGCATGAAGTAGGTGTGGGGGGTGTTTTACGTGTGTACATAGTCGAGTCTTTTCCTTTGTTTTTGTTTTCTTTTGTTTGCATTGTTATGGTCATGTTAGTGTGCTGCATTTAATATCGATATATCTGCTTGCCATGATCCTTGGGTGACTTGTCTTCTTTTGCTTGCCTAGTGCTTCAAAATTTTCACATTTCTTTCAAAATCTTCATGTATTTTTGAAAGAAAATGTTTTGTGGGTTTTGCGTGTGTTTAGCATGTGCAAAACCGTTGAGAGGCAAAGTAAAAAGAAAGCTCCCAAAATTGTCTTGAACTTGATGCATTAGGATATCTAGTACGTGGCTTTAGGATTTATCGAGTCGTTAGGATGCACCCCAGTTTTCCTTTGGGGGTGAGTAATCATAGGGTTTCAGTGCTCAAACATTCAAAGAAGTCCACCCTGAACCTAGTGAGTCAATAATTCGTGTTTGTTAATTTAGGAAGTTTGTTGTAGTAAAGAACCCTCTTAATCTTGTTGTGAGACATTAGTGTAGGGGTTTTGGTTCATGTGTAGATAAGAAATAAGTGAGTAGATGTTCTCTCTTCTCGCACGGCTCCTATCACTCGGGAAAGTAGGTCTGAGGGGACTTTGTGTCTGGTGCTTTCGAGTCATCTGACTTGGGATGCGTCGACCGAACTCCCGTTACACGGGTGGTAGGGATTGCCCTATGTGGAGATTTGGGGAAATGTGTACGTGATAGTGTAAGTCCTCATGGGTAATGATGCACGAAACCTGACCCTGGGAGAACGAAGCTCCAACTAATAAAAAGAAAAAAAAGAAGAAAAAAAAATGTGAAAAGAAACAAAAAGAAAAAAATATGGTAATGCAAATAAGAACCTTAATGGACCTTACACTTTGTATCACTTGAGGATCTTGAGGTTGTCCATGTCTTTCACTTAATTCCTTATTTAACTAACACGAATGGTTCATTAAGTTAGGTGTGTGGACTGATTACCTATATAGAGTCGGCCCGTAGGATTACCGCGTCCAATGATCGACAACATAAGTCCAACGAGTCGAGTGTCTAGATTGAATAATGCATCTTGTTCGGATTTTGTGGGTGTATCCGCTGAAAACCCTCAGGAGACAACACTCCTCCTCCTTGGCAACAAGGAAGTTTAACGGCTTGTTGCACGTGCTAAGGGCAACCGTGATTCCTACGAAAGTGAGTTAGGATTTCTTATTTTTCGTTTGCTTTTCTCTTTCCTTGTTTACTTGAGACTAGCAAAAACTTAGGTGTGGGGGTATTTGATTGACATCATTTCATGTTTATATTTGTATCTTATATCCATTATCTTTCACCTAAACAATGCTATGTTACGAGTTTTATGTTTAGTTTTCAGGAATAAATATGTTTGAAGAGAATAGCCATAAAAGGACCCAAAAGCAGGAAAAAAGGACTTAATTGTGAGACATGGGGACCAACATGCAAGACAGAAGGACCTGATCGTAAGACAGAAGGACCTAGGTGCAAAACAGGAAACTCCACACCATCATGGAGAGTATTTTGTCAATTCGATTCGGGTCGGAGCTCCACTAAACAAGTTAGATGCATCCAAGACCAAGAAACAATCCAAGGAAAGCCCACCAGAAGATCCAAACCGATCTGAAGCTTATAGGCCGCCAATTGGCGGTCTGGTTAAGCCGAGATCCACTAAGTTTTCTCCTGGACTTGTATTAATGTGTGTTTAGGCTATTTTTGGTATTGGTTTAGTCCCACATCGGGGGATTGTCCCGGATTAGCTTTTTCCATGCTTATAAATAAAACTCTTCACCTCCCATTGTATCAATCTCTCTCTTTGGTGACCACCTTCCTTACTAAGAGTGAAGCCTTGAAGCAAAACTCTGGTGGAGGAAGAGCTACTTGTAATTGAGTGAGTTAATAATAGATGTTTTCCTTTAATTGTGTTGTTCCTCTCTTAGTTTAATTTCCTTTCATATGCATGCTTGCTTGTTTGTTTTGTTTTATGCTTCTTTAATATTTCTTGCTTGATTAGTGTAGTTTCATTTCAGTATAATGCTTTCTTTTGTTAGAGTAGTTAGTTTAAATATGTGTGAGTAGTTCCATCCCCATTTGGGGGGTGGAGAAATATGTGATATAATCATGTAGTGTATTAAGTGTGTGTTATCTTAATCCCTTGAGCTTTAAATGATTTCCATAACCATCTAATAGGTCTCCACTCTTATCTTTGATATGCTAATTCTCTTGAATGAAGCTTATCTTATGCTTTGATTAGTGGATCTATTTTATGGGGAATGATAAGGTTAGGATATGGATAGGAATTAATATTGGAAACACAAATTGTAGTGTATGAACTCTTGTTGCCTTTACCTTAGCTAATGTCTTGTATGTTTTAATGATGTAGTCTTATCTTAATTCATGTGGAGGCATAGTAGGGTCTAGTCTTTATACTTGAGTTCATTTAGTTTCATTCCAATTATTGTCTTGTATGTTTTAACGATGTAGTGAAATCTTAATTCATGTGGAGGCAAAGTTGGATGTAGTTTTATGATTTCATGCACTACATGTTGTGAGGAGCTTAATTACACACACACACCACACACACATATTTATGTTCACATCATTTCTCTACCCCCTTTGGGGTTTAGTTTTTCTTGCTTCTTTTCCATTTCCATTTGCATCTTAGTGTAGTTTAGTGTAACCAACCTTTCTTCCCTTTCTTTACCTCTCGCCTTCGCACAAACCAAGTGTCGACACACCTCCCAGTGGACGACCCGTATTTGTCACCGCTTCAACACGGCCGTGCACTTGCGGTAGAATTATAAAACGACCAATCAACACCATAGTCTTAATGGAATTTAGAAATCTATAACAACGTTTTACAATTTAAAAAAACTCACGAATACATATTCACACAGAAAATTCTCAAGAATTATGATGCATGGGCTACAGAGAGTCACTCGAGCAGTGTATCTCAACTGGTATAAGGATTAGTTAGGTGGAGTGGGGACCTGGGTTCCCACCCTTGTAAAACCCGTGGTTGGGTGAGAACCCACATGAATAATTAAATTTAACCCTACCAATTATCAGAAAAAGACTACAACTACTTTTTAGGTGTGATTGATAATGTGAGATTGCCGATATATGTAACCCCAAGTACATACCCGTTTCCAGAATCGAGCACCCAAATCCGGTTTCCTGTACCAACATGTGTGTTTCACGTAGACCTAACAATTGTCAAATCTCATATCCTTGCATGACTGCTACCGAAAGCACAAGTCTAATGCTTGTTTGGCGTATAACTGGTAAGAAAGTTTCTACATAGTTGATCCTCTCCTTTTGCTTGAACCCTTGAAATCTACCGAAAGCACAAGTCTTGCCTTAAATCTATCTATACAGTATGTGCTGCATTTAAATTGACCTTGAAAATCCATTTTGATTCAATAACGTTCATATCATCTCTTCTGGGAACTAGACTCCATGTCTTGTTTGCAACTAAGGTCTGCATTTCTTCTTGCATAGCACTAACCCACTTAGAATCCTTAAGTGCCTGATGAGCAGTTGTTGGAGGAGATGAGATCTCAACTAGATATAAAATGTAGTTGGGATTTGGTTTTCGTTTTCCTACTTCGGCTCTTGTTTGCATGTGATTTGTGACTGGAGGAGGGGGCTATGACTCAGAAAAGGCAGGTGAGACTGCAATTTGCTGACTTGAAGTAGAAGATGAAGCATGACTTCAAACACTTGTAGCCATGGAGACTGAACTTGGCAGCATAGGCTCAGCAGTGTCAAAAGCTCTATTATGAGGCTGAGAAGATGTGGTTTCTATTTAAGATGACTGAACATCTGGATGGTGAGAGATAAACTTCTCTACAAGCCCAGTTGCAGTGGGAATAGAGTTGAGTAATTTTGTTCCTCAGTGACAATTATCAGTAGTAACAGAATCTGAGAGAGATTGTTCAACATGTGAATCATCAACTCAGTTATGATAAGTAGTAAGATATACTTCGGAGCTAGATAAATTACTACTGGATCTAGACTAAGAATCAATAAAAGGGTAACAAATTTCATCAAAAATTACATGTCTAGAAACATATAATATTTTTAGTAGGTATGTGAAGACATTTATATCCTTTATGAGTATTACTATACTCTAGAAATACACAAGGAAGAAAGTGAGGAGAGAACAATCAAATGTTGGCGGCAATACCATATTAGGCATAGGGACTGCAATAATAGCACGAGCAGCATCCATCTGGTCGGGGGAATGCTTGGATTGGAATCGGCAATGGTCACTTTGGAGGATGATTGCGAGATCCATGAAGCATTTAGACAACGGTTTTCCAATGGACTCCTGGTGCATGTTCTTGATCGTTACCCTTGCTCACGAAGATTACGATTCATGAGCTCATGTTACCATGGATGAGCTTCATGATGTTGTGTTCCGCACGAGTGATGACAAGGCCCCCATACCTGATAGGTTCGATGCACGCTTCTTTAAAGCTGCCTGGGATATAGTACAGACTAATGTGTTGAATGCATTTATATCATTTATGAAGGATGTTGGATGAGCTACATTGACCCAGATGTTTCTCTTGTGGTTATGCCACTTCCGTGTTGGGCCCTTGTTGCACATGTTGAGCAAATAAGGAGTTTAATAAAAGAATGCCTTATCTTTGCCATATCCTTTTAAGATATGGGAAACAACTTGTGCCAAATATTCAAAAAGAGTAGTGAGGCTCATGGTTGAACAACTTCTTAAAAGGAACTGCAAATCCATTGGCCTTTCTTGGAACTCTGTTCGGTGTATATGCACTGCAGTACTAAAGCTTTCCACCTAGTGCTTGTGAGGAGTTTGACTTGCCTACATTAAATACAAACACATTCCTACTATTGTCCTGTGAAGCCCTTTAGCCACACCATTTTGTTTTGGTGTGTGTGGACAAGATTGTTGTAGAACCACTCCTTGTTTAGAAAGGTGTTGCTTAAACATATTAAGCAAATTCTCCTCCACCATCACATTGAAACACTCTTATGAAAGAGTTAAATTGCTTAGACACATATTGCTCAAATAACAAGAAACATTCAAAAAATTGTGATTTATTCTTAAAGGGTATAACCATACAAACTTTGTATACTCATCAACAAAACTAACATAAAATCTATAATGTTGATGAGATTCAATAGGAGATGGACCCCAAATATCATAATGAACCTTTTCAAAACATGTATGAACAATGGACACATAAGAGCGAAATGGCAGCTTAGTGGCTTTGCTAATTCTGCATGATATATACTTTGAAAGAGGGCCATTCCACTTGCTCACCTGCAGACTGCCTTTATTGTGTAAGTGTAACATCCTCAAACACAGCGGAAAAAATTAAAATTTTCTAAACAACAATCAACAGAGGATATTACTCAAACACAAGAAGGACGATGCACCAACATAATATATATATATATATATATATATCCGAGTATTTCCCAAATGAGAGAAAGCAGGATCAGGTAGCAATGCTTCTCTCCTCGGTCACCACCCCACCCAACGTCAGTCACGGCCTGAAAGTAAACATGCAACAATGCCTGAGTTTCCAGAAGGAAACCCCGTATGCCAAACTCCACAATGTATGAAATGAAAAGCACCATAGCATGCAATTCTACAAACAAGAAAAACATCTCAACCAGGCTGGGCTCCAGGGCTTTTTCACCCAACCACAGCACACACCACAGTCACGGGGCTCCATGACTTTTTCACCCAACCACCGCAACGCACACTCGTCGCCAAGCTGGGCTCCATGGCCTTTTCACCCAACCGTAGCTACTACGACATGACCAAGGGCTCCAGGCCTTTTTCAGACAAACCAAATGTCCAAGGGCTCCAGGCCTTTTTCAGCCAACCCTTAACATGCGGTCCCTGCTCAGGCTCCAGGCCTTTTTTTAGCCAACCTGAACGCACTACGGAGCTCCAGGGCTTTTTCACCCAACCCCGCACAGACTAGCTGGGCTCCAGGGCTCTTTCACCCAACCACTGCAACACCACATTTTCTAAGCTGGGCTCCAGGGCTTTTTCACCCAACCCAAGTTCTCACACAGTTACGGGGCTCCGGGGTTTTTTCACCCAACCACCGCAACTCTCGTGCACCCTAGCACACTCGCTGAAAGAACATCGGCACCACAACTCGTCCCACACGGACGACCACAACAACCACACCTCCACAGTGCAAAACTGGACACAAACGGTCGACCGAACCAAAAGTCCCGGTCGACCGATTCCCATCAACAACACTCGTTCGGTCGAACCAAAGTCAAGGGGTGGTCGACCGTTTAGATGGTCAACTCCCAGGTTCAATGAACAAAACGACCAATCGGTCTAACGGCAAAGGGGGCCCGTTCGACCAAAAGTCACCAGGGAAATGTCCCTCAAACTCCACAACGAATCCGGTCGAACCCCCGAGCACTCTCGGTCGACCGAATTGCTCCAGGGAATTCCCTCAATTCTCACCACGAATCCGGTCGAACGCCCGAGCACTCTCGGTCGACCGAATTCCACCAGGGAATTCCCCCACGCTCCTCATCAAGTCCGGTCGACCCGAAACCACCTTCAGTCGAACCGACAACTATTCCAACTTAAGTCACGATCGGACGAAGTCAATGAGTGGACGACCGTTTGGATGGTCAACGCCCCCAACCGACCAATGACAGTGCACACGGTCGAACGGCAAAGGGGCCCCGTTTGACCGAAAACCACCAGGCTTGCCTCCCACGCACAACCGGTCGACCGCCCCTGGGGCATCGCTCGACCGATGTGAGGCAGAACCCGAAATCTCAATACGAACGGTCGACTGTTTGCACCAACTGGTCGACGATTAGGCAGTAAAATCTGTTGCACGTTTACTTGCGACGAGCCGGAAGGCCTATCGTCGACTTCCAAATACTCACACTACTTAAGTGAGCGAGTTGACATACCAGAAGGTTTGAAGAAACCTTAGAAGAACCACGATGGCGCTTCCACAAGCACGCCTCCCCAAAATACGATCCGTCGACGAACCTCGCGTCTAAACCACGATCAACACCTCCTCGACGATCCACTCACACGATTCCACCTCCGTCAACCTCCACCAACCAAACACGACAACAACCCACGAGTGAGGTTGAGAGAGAGAACCAAAACGTGCAGAAAGGGTTAAGAACCAACAACTTACCTCAAGCCACCGACACCCGACAACCACCTCCGCTTCGCCAGAGCTCGTCACCTCCACGTCGGAGTCCAACTGAGGGAGAGAGAGTGAGAAACGTGAGTGAGAGTAGAGTGAAGGGGATGTGAGAGAGAGAGGGAAATCCACCAAAAAATATCTCCTCCTACCTCAATCCTCACCATCCATCCAAAACCAATTTATCTCAACCCTTCATCCACTCTCCAAACCATCTCAACCCCTCATCCACCAATACTCCATCTCAGCCCTCCATCTTCATCTCCTCCTAAACACCACCTAAACATCATTAAGGCACAATTAGGATTAGGATCTCACAGTAAGAACTTTAAAATCTCCAAACTAACATGCCCCAATCTTTGATGTCAATATTTCTCAGGCATAATTTTCTGCTGATTTGAGAAAAGAGATGTGTGAGACATCTTATGAAGAACATAGACTCTACCTCTTTCAAAACTTGTAGCTAGAAGCTTTCATGTTGCCTTATCTTTCACAAAGACTTAACTTCCAAAAAATGATACTTTGTATGAGTTCACTTGATATTTGAGTAATTGATAACAAGTTTCTTTTCAAGCCAGGAACTTGTAATACGTTATTAAGAACTAGCTTTTCTTTTCCTAAAGAAAGAGTAGCGTAGCAAATCCTACACTTGTTATAGGCAAGCATGTACCATCTGTCATAACTACATTATCACGTTCATTACTGGGCTTAAGAGAATGAAGTATACTTGAATCTCCTATCATATGTGCAGATGCACCTAAGTCAAGTAACCATTCCCTTAGGTCATTCTCCATCCTATCAGTTGTTGCACCCAAAGACTGGGGTGCATCACTCAATTGGTATGCATGATTAAACCTTTGCCAACATTCAAGTGTTCCATGACCTCTTTCTGACAGATCTGCACACAATTATTCCTCCTTCAGATTTCTTATTTCTGTTTCCACCCACTTACTTCCCTGAGTCACATTTATCTCCTTGTGTTGTAGGTTGAAACCCCCTTCCTTGGGATGAGAAATCAACATTATTTCCCTTATATCCTTTAGAGTTTCCACCTCTGTTGTTGCTCTTCTTGTTTCCATAACCATTATCTTTGTTAGACTTTTGAGCCATATAAGCCATGTTAGGATTCAAGTTCATCTCATATTACTAAATCCTTATCTCATGTCCTTGAAGTGATGGAATGATTTCAGAGAACGATTCCATTGGGGTTTAAGAGCGCAACTGTAAAAGATTCATATTTTTGCCCTAATGCATTCAACAAGTAGGAAGCCTTGTTTTGATCTCTCACAAGCGCTCCTATCACCATTAACTCATCACAACAGCTTCTGAACCTTGTGAGAAACTCTGATAATGATCCAAAATTTTCTCTCTTCAAGAACTGGAATTGTTTGAGTAGGAAGAATTCTTTCTCCTCAGACGGTCTTACAAATGACTACTTTAAGGCATTTCAAAAGTTGCTAGTCGTTTCTTGTCCAACGACCAAGCTTAGAGCTTCCTCGGAGAGTGTGCTCACAATCCAAGCTTTAAGCAACCGATTTGAGCATTTCTAGGAATAATAGAGAGGATTTTCAACCCTTCCAATAGATGTCAACCTTCCTCCAGAAACTATAATGGTATTCTTTGGTTCTTTGATCGAGCCATCCATAAATCCCCCAAATCTTTGGGAGTCTATTAACCCTAGCATTTGAGTCTCTCATAACAGATAATTTCTAGAGGTTAGACAGATCGAGACGATGTTTGAGACATTGAAACTAACAGGATAAGGATAAAGATTCCGATGAGATGACTCATGCTTGTGTCGACGAAAAGGAAGACGAAGAGAAACTGTTTGTTCCTGTTGCCGCCATTGATGGGATAGAAGCTCAGATCATCTTTTTCAATCTTTGTATCTCGTGATTCAACCTTCTTCAACCCTCAAATCAATTTCTTCTTCACTCCATAAGCTTTGATTCCATATTGAGAAGAATAAGTAAATAACCACCAAAATGGGTTGAGTGATGAAATCCATAACACACACAAATATATAGATGAGTGTTTGTTACAATGCCTCAATGACATAACAGAATTGTACAAGTCACCCAATGACATGTTGACACGTGTACATCACTCTAACTACAACAACAACTCACAACTAGGGATGACAACTGATCAGTTCCGGTTTGGGTATTGGGAGAACTGAAACTAGATTTGGGTCGGTTCCCAACATAGGTACTCAAAATCGGATCCGGTGTGATCACGAGTACCCAGAAATAGATCTTCTACCAAATCTGCAAATTTTTAATTTTTACATGTAAAAACTATTTTCCCATTTTTTTACAATAACTTTTTAGGATCAATTTTTTATTTTAATAATACCTCGATCCGGATATGGATCCAGTTCCAATAGCTATAATTGGAACCGAACCAGAACCGGGTCGGCTTTGAAATTGGATAACAATATCCGATCCATATCCTTTTTACCCTGGTTTGGTACCACCGGATCCGGTTCGATTTGATCGGTTCTGGATACCCATTGTCATCCTTACTCACAACTGAATTATCTCCTTAACCATTATCTAGTAATACACGTAAGCCTTGTTTCCTAATAAAATATATCTACATTGGTTTGGTTGGACAAACTCATTAACTAACATTTATTGAAACAAAATTATCATCAAGTAGAGCACCTGAAACAAATTAAGTTACGAATAATATTAACAATCTTAACCTAAACGTTATAAAGCTCAGTAAATGAAGTGCGTCCCACGTAGTTTGGCGTAATAAATTCACATTATACCCCCTGGTGATTAATTGTGGGACGGACTCAATTAAAAAAAGTACAATCCGAACATGGAAGTTTATATAAGAATTTTTGCTATGGTACACATCCGAATAGTATTAATTGCCTATATGCACCTGTGTTTTTTACTATTGCCTGAAGTGCACATGTGAGTCGATCTTAATTGTATATATGCACCTCTACCGTTAGTAGGTCTCACTCCATCACCGTTTCCGTTCAACATTGTTAAAAATTTCGCAAATTAAACATCATAAAATTACAAACGTCCTTAATATTAAAAACAAAAATAAAAAAGTAAAAAACATAAAAAACCAAACTTTCCTTCGTTTTTATTTTGTTTTTGTTATGAAACAACACACACGGATATATATAGATGAGTTACATTATCTATTGGTGTTACAACTTCTTGTAACATCCACATTTAAATGCAATGTAATTCTCTCATTGCTGTATATTATATATTTATATGTCTTATTCATTAGCTTGTTATTGCATTGTAACATATATGTCTCTTGTCTATATATGGAGACTCGTTGTATTGTTTATGACAGAGCAATGAAAAATCTTCATCCTCCTCCCTCAAATCTTCATGTCTTTTTATTTCACAACACGTTATCAGCACGACTTCGCTCGTTGTGATCTACTCAAACATTAGTTGTTCTTTGTTTGATTATGTTAGTCTACAATATGAGGTTGTATTCATCTTGAGGTAGTCTTTTACAATTTATAATATCGTTAATCTATTTTCTTGTTGAATATACTCATACTATATTATTAAATGTGATAATATATGTCTAGAAATTTATGTTGCAAATTGGTTTGAAATATCATGTTCTGCATGTTTATATATATTTAGATGATGGACTAATAACTTTTGATTTAGTATGATAGTAAATCACCCACTATATACAATTTTCATAACACTCTCATTGGATGCTCGCCTTTTGTTAAATCATGCACATGACAAATTTAGATGCATAATGGTATGTTAGTTGATAAATATGCATTAATACATGTTTATAAGCATTTTGTTTTGCAAAAAATGATCATATATTTGGAAGATCACTAGACGACTTGACATTCCAATGATAATGATATAATTTATTTGTGTATATGTCATATCTAATGCATGTTGTTTTGTTAGAAACTATAAGTGTTTCTTTTTATCTGTTTTATTTTGTGTAATCTTTTATATGATATTGATCATATAAAATGGACAAGAATTTTTCTTGTCGCATTTTGGATGTTGAAATCCAACTTGATGCTCTTCGAAATACAAATGAAAATATATATTGCTTGACATAGTTAGATATCTTTTTGGAATAATGAAAACATCCAAAAGTACATTTTTCTTATTAAAGTCTACTCGTGAAACAATACAAGTATGTGATTATTGCTTTTAACTTGTACACTGAAAAGAAAAAAATACTTGGATATTATATCATATTATTCTTGTGATGAAATACTAGTTTCAATCATATTTGATGCATGTTTTTTTACAAAGCTAATATTTGATGCATCTCGTTACGTTGTCCTATTATGCCACATAAAATTTCGATGTTATTTCGTTGCATCACAACTGGAAATATTATGGTTATTCATCTACCACATGTGATTTATTTATGCAATTATATATATGATGTAATGTGGTATATTGCAACAAAATTTGGGTTTCCATATTATGAAAGTAATTATTTACCATATGTCAAGCTATCATTGAAAGAGAAGCACTTCAGCCGCAAAGGCAAAAACTGTAATCTTCATGAGGTGCAAGTATATAATGATATCAAGATTGTATATTCATGTGGAGAAGGTTATGAAAATGTACAGCAATCCTGAAGGATTCTTATGAGCATCAAAAGGATGTGCAAATGTCAAAGTTTCATAAACCCATCAAACTCATTCCCTAAATCTAGCTTTATGCGTGTCCAGAAGACCAATAGAGAGTTGAGATAGGAAAATCTTCAATCTATTTTACAAGTTAATGACCCGATACTCCAGTAGTAGTACGGGAACAACAACAAAATCAAGATAAGACAAGTTTTGTTTTTCCTTTGCAATCATTTTTCAAGAAAATGACTTCCCAAAATATCATGATCTATTCTCGTGCCCGAGTCTGAAATCACGGAATCTGTCCAATTCACTTGCTCCATTCCCTGAAGTGAATGTATGAGCGCGTGAAAAGTCTTACAAAAGTCCAGTATAATCATGCGACCATGATTGTGGACATGAATGTGGATGAGATAAACGACAAAATAATTGATGTCCTTATGGTATATAAATGGGTTCATTTGTAGTTATGTGTTTTATTTGATAAGTAACAAATACTCTATCTAGTAGATATACACGACCATATGCTGGAATATTAATATAACAAATGACTTATACACCATGATACAAATATTTTGTTTAGTATTCTTGAAGTTCATTCGATAATCATATTTTCAGAATTATTATATTTAAGCTTTTGATTTAGTTGTTTTTAACGAGACAACTTGCACAATTGTGTTAACGTATGTCATGCACTCTTTTTCTCACTGGGTTTTTGTAGCAAGATTTTAACAAGGCATGAACATAGTACCATATTATTTAAGAGACTTTGTAAATGTATATTAAACTGAGGGGGGAGAATTATACATTCTCACTATTTTTTCCTTCACCAAGTTTTTGTCCCACATGGTTTTACTTGGCAAGGTTTTTAACAAGGCAGACTGAAAAACATATAACAAACGGTGATCATCCAAGGGGGAGTGTTATGAAACAACAAATATATATATAGATGAGTCACCTTATCTCTTGGTGTTACAACTTCTTCTAACCTCCACATTCAAATGCAATGTAATTCTCCCATTGATGTATATTATATGTCTTATTCATTAGCTTGTTATTGTATTGTAAAATATGTCTCTTGTCTATATATAGAGACTCATTGTATTGTTCATGACAGAGCAATAAAAAGTCTCCTTCCTCCTCCCTCAGATCTCCATGTCTTTTCATTTCACAACAATTTTTTATTTGATTAGATTAGAAACCATTTTCCTTTTCCCTTATTCTCTTCCACAAAAGCAAGGGAGAGCAAATAGGAAAGACGATCTCTTCTTGAACCACGACGCCACGCCACCACACCACAAGCAAATCTGAAGAGATGGAAGAGGAACACAAGTGGGAAGCTCCACCTCCACCTGAAGGGCATTGTCTGTGCGACAACAACTGTGGTTTCTTCGGCAGCCCCACAACGCAAACCTCTGTTCAAAGTGTGCCACGATCGTCGTGGACAACTCCTTTTGTCCCTCTGCCTTCCTACTCTCTCCAACACTTGTCCCTTCTTCCCAACCTTCCTTCTCCTCCTCCTTCTCTGATCCCATCTCGCCCCCGCAACAACCCAATCGTTGCTCCGCCTGCCGGAAGAAGGTGGGGGCGGATGGGGTTCTGATACTGTTGCGGGGAGACATTCTGCGGGACCGCAACCCCAGTACCATATGTGCTGCTTCAACTTTAAGTCGAAGGGGAAGGAGGTCATCGCTCGCACTAATTATCTCGTTAAGGCCGACAAACTTGATTAGATTTGATTGGAATATGAATGGAAAAATCATAATTTGAAATTTGATTGTTGAATATCAAAGATTGTTCATTTCAAGGAACTTGTGGTTTGTTGATTTTTCTGCTCCTTTATGCTATAACAATTTGTAATTTGTGAATTTTATACGTGTGTGTGTATATATATATATCTTGCGTGAATCTAACGCATGGAGTTCTAACTTCAAATTATTAAGAAATGTTGTATCTTGTTTTAGCAATTTTGGAGAACATAATAAATAATTATTTTTTATGTGTTTTGGTATTTTTATGTTTTTTACTTTTAATATTAAAGATATTTATAATTTTATGAGGTTTAATTTTTAAAATTCCTAACGGTGTTGAACGAAAATGATGACAAAGTGAGACTCACTAATGGTAGAGGTGCATATGCATAATTAGGATCGACTCACATGTGTACTTTATGAAATAATAAAAAAAGGATGCATATCGCCAATTACCTCTCCTGGGAGGTACATCATAGTGAAAAACTCAATGCCAAATGACTTCTCATACCTCAAATTATTCACTTAAATTTTTTTGTTCCTTCATAAATTCAAAGTTTGAATTCAAGGGAAGTTTTGAAAATTCGTGATTTGCTTTTGTGTTTATGGAAATGGAAACGTCGGGCAGGCTCGCCCCCCCCCCCCCCAATGGGGGGCGACTCCAGGAGGGAACTGGTGGGCACCCGTTTCGAGGCTTGTCCAGACGAGATTGGGTGGGGGCCACACACCCCCCATTGGCCTTTTTTGGGGGGTTTTTATATTAAATGAAAATGTAATTGGTAGTTGTTTGTAATTTAGTTAGTTAATTTGTCCATTGAGTTTGTTTAATTTAGTTATTGTTTGTAATTAATTTAGTTTAATTTAGTTATGTAATTTGTAAGTTATTTTAAATTAACGTTGTTGTTGTAATTTGGTTATGTAATTAAGAATTTTGTAGTTATTTTTTCTCGACAATTTTAATTTGTAATCAAAATCCATTAATTTGATTTAAACGATTTTATCCAAAACTAACCTAGGAACATTAGTGCAACTTTGGATGATGAACAATTGCAGTATTCCACCGATCGTATCGTGGATATTAACATTATTTTGGATAATAAAGATCGAGCTTGTGACAAACGAAAATATTTGAGTCTGAAATCCGATTTGATCGAGAATATATGACAATGTTACGGAAGAAATACTGATTGACAATATTTTTTTGTATTCTGGATTTTAATTTTTGGAATTTCAATTAGTTTAACTTACGCGTATTCATCTAGAATAGACGTCATCTGTAAGGATAATCGACGCGTATTCCCTTAGAATAGATGTCGGCTGTGAGGATAACTGACGCATATTCCATTATAATAGGCATCGACTGTGATGATAATCGACGCATATTCCCTTAGAATAGACATCGATTTATGAAACGCCAATAACCGACGTATTGAAGTCGTATATCCGATGTATATTCTCTATTCTACACTAGGGTAGTGTGATTTATTAATTATTAATAATATTTTTGTGGTTTAATAATAAAATGTGTTAATTAATTACATTAAAGTAATTACAATAATAATTGCTTATGTAATTTGTTGATTGTTGGGAAAAATTAAAAAAAGAAAGTAAAAGAAAATGATTTGGAGAAAATAGAGTGTTAAATTCCTGGGTGAGTCTGGGCATTGTTAAGAGGGAAGTTTTGATTAGTTGGGGTTTTTGAGTAGGTATGACGTGACAGAAATAGAAGCTAACGTGACAAAGAGAGAATCTGATGTGGAGGTCGGGTGTCAGGGGTGGCTTGGGCACCACTATTAGTACTCTTAAAGATGAGGCATCTTGTACTTGCACCATCACGTTACATTATCTCACGTGAAACACATAAATCAATCCACTAACGATAGATGTGTATATGCACAATTATGATCAATTTGTACTTCAAATAATAGTAAAAAAATTGGTACATATCGCAATTACGTCTTATAGGAGTGCACGGTAGCGAAAAATCCAATGCTAAATAAATGACTTCTCATACATCAAATTATTCACTTAATTTTTTTGTTCCTCCGTAAATTTAAATTTGAATTCGGCAGATGTTTTGAAAATCCGTGATTTAGTTTTGTGATTATGGGGTAGCATTAATGATGAGGAGGCATCTTGTGCTTGCACCATCACGTTACCTTCTCTCACTGTAGGGTATGCAAGTAGCTCAAAACCACTCCCAATTTTGCAATTGTAAGAATGTTTCGTCAATGCAACTGGCAGGTACATGAATGGATATCACTACGTGCACGTGAAACATTAGCCATTTGTAATCGGTAATGTTGTGTTTTGACTTTTGACTTACAGAACACTTCATTGTGGGGCCGATCATGTGATGCCAAGTCAAACCATGTCTTTAAGTTTCTTTTCGTACGAATTGAAAAATGTCAGATCTGGATTGAAAGTCCTTCCAAACGAGTTCACGTGGAATTACACTTACACACGACAATAGTTTTGTCACTTTGTGTTTAACATGAAGCTTAACAAGGATAATTAGTTTTGTAAAAGTAGTTTGCAACCGCTGACTGTATTCTATCTTTCTTTTCCAACAGAGTTGCAGATTTGCAGCCAGCCAGTGAGGCAGGTGATCATTTACTTGGTGGTGTAAGCGGAGTGAGTTTTTGCCCACTGTTACCTGTCATGTCTAAGTTAAGCGGGTTTGTGGGGGTGGGACAGGGTAGAAAAAAAAACTATTACCCGTTCCGCCTAATGTTGGATTAGGTGGGGTGGGACGGGTTATGCAGGTTTGGCGGGTTATTATTTAACTTTTTAGATTTTTTCTAAGAAAAATAAAAGAATATCAAAACTTGAGAAATAACGATCACTCACCACATTTTTTCCTAATTAAATTCATTATAACAATAACAAACTTCGACATGAAACATTGAAACACAAACTTAATAATAATAGCAAACTCTAACATCAAACATTCATTATAAGTTTATAACAATAACACTTATTATAACAAAAAAACTCCAACATATGACAAAAATGTTGGTGATTTTAGTGTCATCGATTCATTTTAGTCGTAATGTGATTTACTTGAGACCGATGCGATCTATTGTTAGGCTCGGAAACGAGTTTGGGTAGTGCGGAGTGCACGCTTGTTGAGCTAACGGTTTATCGACCACGAATATGAAGCAGGGTCGAGGGGGCTGCGCCCCCTCGCGGGGTCGAGGGGCGGAGCCCCTGCGGGGTCCAAGGGGCAGAGCCCCTGGCTGGGATCCCAACCCAAATGGTCTTCGGAAAATCCATATTAATTTTCATTTGATTTTATGTATTTCCGTTTGAGTGGATAATACCAACCCAAAAGGTGCTTGTGTAACCGCCAACCACCATTCTGCTTTATAAGAGAAATTCGGTACTCAAAACAGATATACGAAAATTCATACTCCTCTACTTTTCTGATCGAAGTTCATATTGCCTGAACGAGATTGTTCCTTCTCAGGATTATCCCAGCAAGGTATTCGTGCAACCCGGGCAGTGTAAAAGGGTCGAATAATCTTGTTCGGAAAGTGATCCGTACACGATCTGAGAAGAGTCCAGGATTATCACAACCCCAAGTCTCCAACAAAAAACACTCATTATAACATAACAAACTCAAACATCAAATAATGAAAATATTGAAAACATTCAAGTTGTCGGGAGAAGTCTCAACCCATCATCACCCTCAACGTCCTCGACCTCGTTTTCCTCTTCTTCAACAATATGAGTTGACATTTTTAAAGTGCTTCATCATCATCATCACTTTCAACTACACCTACGAAACATGATAAGTTAACATTATACACTATTCGGAACTAATTTTCTCAGTAGAGGATGTTCATAGGTGTTTATAACTTATCATGTTTGTAACAACATGGTGACCCAAGTTTGTAAACATGTTCGTAGTGGCCATCCCTCTGTAGTCTTAGATCATCTTCAAGAGAATAAAAACAGCCTATTACGAATGGTCTTGTGCAACAACATTAATGGTTTGACCACTAGAAAGTGAAAAAAGAAGTCAAAACTTCGTTCAAAATCTAGATTTGTGTGACAACATTATTAAGATAGATGACGTTAAGAATTAAATCGTAACCCTCCATATTTGTCATTCTTTTTATTACTTGTCTTTATAATAGACGGGTTTAATTCTGAAACGTAATATCAAACATGAGATTGTTTTCCCCCTGTAAATTCAATCAACAGTGAAGCAACGATTAACTTACGCATTTCCACGTTTTTTCGACACCTTCTTGCAGGGTTTGGACTAAATGTGAGTGTTTATTGGGCTTAACGTATGCATACATCATCACTTAAATTTGAATTTTTAAAAATGTGAAAGGTGGAAACTACAAGATGTTAGGATCGATGACCCTCTAATCACTAAAATAATTACAGAATTAAAACAACTAAGTGAAGGATTAAGGGATAGGACAATTGCAAACCACAAAATCATCGACACCGGAGTTTAGAGAGGTTCGACACCACACCCGGTCTTAGTCCTCCTTACAAGCCTCGCTCAATCCTCCGAGTCTCGCTTACGGTTCCACTAACTGATCTCCGTTTCGGGCAGAGCTCAACGTTGTTTACAACCCTGAGCCTCACGAACAACCTCGCCTTGCTCATGTCTCATCTCACAACCTGAGATGAAGCTTCCTCGAAGCTTTACAACTCTTTGGTGATTCTGGAATATGGAGATGAAATCACAATCTAATTAACACTCTAACTTTAGCACACTTGGATATAGATTGGAATAAATATTGCAAGTGGTGAAGTTTTTTGCTTTGAGTGTAGAAGAATGGGAGTTTGAAAATGTAGAGGATTTGGGACAATAGTATAGATTGATAGGGAGTGTTCATGTAACGTCCTCGAACAGCGGAAAATTTAAAATTTAAAACATACAAACAACGGAGGACATTACCAAAGATAGACACCAGGTGCACCAACATATATATCAAATATATAGATCTGAGTTTACAAAAATGGGTGATTACATCAAAAGCTATAAGATACAATATACACATGTAATCACAACCTCAAACGAAGGGAAAGCAGGATCTGGTCCCAGAAGCTCTCCTCCGCAGGCACTACCCTCTACCGCTGCTCACGGCCTGAAAGTAGACATAAAATGTCTGAGTTTCCAGAAGGAAACTCAGTATGTCAAACCCTAACACATATATGGACAATAATGAAATATGCAATGAATAATGAATAACACAACCAGACACGACCGGGTCTCAAGGATCCTCTCACCCCAACCCACCAACACTCGTGCACACACGGCACCGCCGGTACAATCATGGCCACACAACCGGGTCTCAAGGGTCCTCTCACCCCAACCCACAACACTCGTACTGCTATCGGGCGACAGTCCGTGCCGTTGCCCAAAAGGCCAGAGAGACGAGCCGCTTTCAAGCATACAAGCACACCACTATCGGGCGACAGTCTGTGTCGTTGCCCCCCCTTGGGGCCAGAGAGACGAGGTGCCGTCAAGTGTACTCATAAAACCACGAATCTACCAAAAACGGCAGAAACGGTCGAACGAAAACTGTTTAATGGTCGACCGATCCTCACCTAGAGAACTGGCACAACCGAAAAACCCTCAAATCGGTCGATCGGCAAAGGGGACCCGGTCGACCGTAAAGCACCAGTAAGAAAACATTTTCGCAAACCAAACTCCAACGGTCGAACGGCCCAAGACTTCCAGTCGACCGAAAACCACCAGTAGGACTCACCAACAGTCCACACTACACGGTCGACCGAAACCACACTTCCGGTCGACCAGCCATTAAGTTAACTTAAGTCGTCGGTCGAACAAGTCAAATAGGCGGTCGACCGTTTAGATGGTCAACGCCCCAACCGACATACAACAGTACTTTCGGTCGACCGACAAAGGGGACCCGGTCGACCGAAAAGCACCAGAACGTCCATCCCTCGTTCGAAATTGCACAACCGGTCGACCACCCCAAGGGTATCGTTCGACCGGTGCGAGGATATCGCCCAAAATACACTATAACCGGTCGACCGAACCCAGAACACCGGTCGATCGTTTACAGTTCAGAAACTGCTGTGCAGGTCCGACGTGCCAATCGGCCTACCGTCGACCGCTCCCACCCCACACTAATAATAGGTGAGCGTAAAAGCAAGTTTGACATACCTTAAGGCTTGAAGAAACCTTGGAAGAAACAACGACGAGCGCTTCCACGATCCAACTCCAACTCCGGCTAACTTCCTTGGCTCCGATCTCTATGACGACTCCGGCGACTCCAACACTCCAACCAGAACTCCCTAGCCTCCACCAACATCGACACAACGACTGAGGGGAAGACAAGCGAGTGAGAGAGAGAGAGAGAGAGAGAGATCGTGTGAGACGGAGAGAGTGAAGTGAGAGAGAGAGGGAATGAAAAGTGAGGGAGAGAGAGAAAATCTGAACCTTATACAAAACCCACCTCCGATCTCAGCCGTCCATCTCAAACCTCTCTAATCCACCCCTAAACATCATTAGCACAATAAGCAAGGGTTAGGATATTACAGTTCAACAGTTCTAAAACCAACAAATGAGATCTTATTTATAAGCCTTCAAACTCTACTAGTCTTTTAGGAGTTGGTGAGATATTGACAAATGAGAAACAAGGATCTGCTTAAAGCTCAGGCAGAATTTAGACCAGGTTCGGTCGACTGTTCATGTAACGGTAATCCGAGACAAAACAAATGGATTGGTCATATATAAGCATTCGGTTGACCTAATATACTTCAGATCACCATTCACCAATTTCCAGTAACTATTTTCAATTTCGCCCTATTTAATTTTGGTTCATCGTTCCAAGGTGGACAGTAAAATTTGTTGAGCTCTGATTACTCAAGTTTGGTTGACCTTGTACACTTTGGTTGACCAAAGTTAACATCGATTTTGTGCTGACAGTTAAGACTCAAATAGTCCTTAGGTACAACGGTCAAGTGTCACGTGTAAATAGTCGTTGGGCGCCTAAAGTCAAGAAGGACTCAGTTGATCGACATGCATTCAGATGTACGAATTAGGACAAGTCAATTGGACTCTGAGGCTCGATTCATATGTGACCGTTAGAGCAAAGTCAAAAAATGGTCCAAGGCTTATTTAATCAACCGAAAGTGTTTCGGTCGTCCGTCAGGACAAATCCAGAGAGCATCATATCGTCTACTTATGGGTATGTTTTGGGTATCCGATAGGTGTTCGGTAGACCGGCCTAGAAAGGTTTTGGTTAACCATAAGGGATTCGGTTTACCGAATTGTGACAGGATATAATCCTAGTGCACAAGTTTACATTGAACCTTATGGATTCAATAAATATAAAATTACATGTCTTGGTCCAAAACTTTGATTACAAGTCTTGAGTCTTGATGTCTTTGTCTCAATGCTTATTTTCTTGATTATCTTGATCAACCTATTAAGATGATTGCAAGTATACAAGTATGTATGCAATGCATGTAATCGTGTTTGCTCACTTTGATTGATTAGGTTGATTGATTAAAATTAGTTTGATTAATCATCAAAATTAACATAGATTAAGGGCCAACACAAGAATTAATCTTGATGGTGTTTGAACCGTAGTTTATTGTCGTGTAGTCCTATGATGTTAGCCAAGTTTTAATTTTTAAACTTAACTTCATCAAATTGCAAATGAATCTATCGTATAAGTTCTAAACTACTATGATGAATAAAAATAGTACTTTTTGGGTAAAGATTAAAATAACAAAACAAGTATAATACAAACAATTCAAAAGAAAATCGACAATTTAGGGTTACAAATCTCACCTCTTTCACATTTCAAAGGCCGACAGTCGGGATTTGCATGGAGGCTGAGAGGGGGTCGGGTTGATCTGATTAGGATAGTCAATGAAGGGGAGGGGAGGAATCGGGTGGTCGGAAACTATAGGGTGGTCATGAAAGGAATGTGTGCTATAAAAGCTTACTTTTATATGTATTTTATTATGAATTGAATGTTTTAAGCATTTTGTTCCTTAAGCAATGTATTCATCTTTTGCAAGAGTTAAGATATATGCTCTTGGTCCTTAACCGTAGAGTTGTAAAAGATAATGATTTACATAACTCAAAAGTAATTCAAAATCATGGTAATTAACATGGACATTAATTACCAAGATAAGATTGTCATGTTGGTTAAGAAGGATGATAGCTTTAGAAGTACTTAACAACATGAGTATATAAAAGAAATATTTTTCCTTATAGACCTAATAAATGAAACATTATAGAATTGTGTATATTTTATTAATATTTTTTCGTTGTGTCTTTGAATCCTAAGATATGAGACTTATATATTTTTCACATAAGAAATATATAATTTGATTATAATCAAAAACTATAATTGTGCATAGTGATAAATGTATTAATCGATCGTATATAACTTATGCAAGATAAAATTATATGTCAAAAGATTATCATTATCGCTCTTGACTTGAGTGATAATATTAAAGAGTCTCTTGATAATGCAAAATTATAAAGTACAATGTAACGTATGTATAGTTACATATTTATAATTTGCTTAAGATATCAAGAAATGAATATATAATACAAAGATGACACATTACTACTTAGTATAATATTCCTAATATCACGAGATAAGGGATAGACACAAGTGATATTATTACATATCACTAAATGGATAATGTTCTGTACTAGTGAACAAAGCATCTCTGTTATTTGGGTAAGTATAATGTGTAGCAAGATAGCTTATGATATAATATGTTTTATATCATTGTCAACATAAGTTAGATCCTCTTATAGGTCACACCACAAAAATGGGAAACAAGAAATATGATTTTTTAGGAGATGTATTAGATTTCATATGATACGAAATGATATACATATGGTAAATGATAAAATTTATATGTTATAATAACAATATGGTTAGAATAACAAATAAATTTGTATGAGATGTATATATATTGTGAGATATAATGTTTGATATTATATATGGTAATGTACTACATAATATAATTCGATCGCAACATTACATAATTTGCTAAAACCCCAAACCTCAAATTGTAATGGCAGAAACTGAGAAAAAAGGTGGACCGTTCTATGAACCGGTCAACCGAATTTTTCTGTAACTTTTGGAGTTGGAAACGATCGACCGGCATGGAACTTTGTTCGACCTAATTTTTCAGTAACTTTTAGGGTTGGAAACGGTCGACCGACATGGAACACAGTTCGACCAAAATTATCAGAAACTTTTCTTGATAGCGAAACGGTCAACCAATGTGACACACAGTCCCATCGAAATTATAAGGAATTTTTGTTGGTAACTAAACGGACGACTGTTCGAGGCAGCGGTTGACCCTCTTCCCGTATTAAGTTTTAAAGGTGGTTAGTAAATTAATAGAAGTATATTCAACCTATGTTTTGATTAGAAGATGATGTGTCAAAATGTGATTGGTCGAGATAAAAACTACTATCGATCATGTGTGGTTGGTTTCATGCATGATGTAGTTATGGTTTTTTTAAATATAAACCTTTTTTCCTTCCCTTTGACATAGAGATATAGCAATATAGAAAAATACAGTTTTTTTTTATCTTCTCTCCATCCATCCATTAAATCTATCTTAAATCAATTGAGTGTTTTTGATTGAGAGATTCAAGAATTTAGTGACATAGAGGGGGTTATTAGTTGAATTCTAATCTTGCATTAGATTTGATTGACTAGCTTCGATCATTCTAATCTTGTTTAGAGTTTGATGAACATTTGGAGGAAAATCCTCAAGCGATTCAAGGTGCAAATCGACTTCCGATTATTGAAAGGATTTGACAATCCTGTTATGTATGATTCAACTTATGCATTTTAATATTACGTACAATACATCTTTATTAAAATATTTTGTAATAGTCTTGTACATGAAATTATTGATCAAATATGAAATAGATCTTGCTTGTGTATTAATATATATATACACTCAAGCACGGGACGAAATCCTACAGGTCGGTGGTCGAGTGATTGGGTGGGTCGACGACGCTTGGTAAGGTTTCAATGGAGAAGTGAGGGGAGACAACATAACTTCGTAGATAAAGGTGACAAGATGACGGTGTTGGAGGAGGCGACTGAGTGGAGGTGTGGAGCGTTGGAGCTTGGAGGAGACGTAGGGACGTAGAGTTTGGTCGGCACTCGGCAGGTTGGGTTTTGGTTTGGGTTTTTGTTTAGGGTTTGGACGTTTGATGATTAATTAACATAACAATAAATCCATGTATATCTTCTACATCATATGCACATGCATAAATATATTTGGCTTTACTAACCATTTCAGAAGACAAGTGTTAATACAAGACAATAAATTAAGATTGAAGAATAGTATAAGATTTATGTTTCTTGTACTTATGATTCAAATGTAACTTAAGCACTTGAACTTTTGTTAAATTGCATTGCATGGTTCATGGAAAATATATAGAAGTCTCATTCAAATTTGCATATCAAACCGACTCTTTTAGGTAACCGATTACACTTAGAAATTCTCTTTGGAGCAGAGTTTCTGCTCAATTCGGTCGACCGATAGACTATCTGGTTCGACCGAATTTAACAGACTCTCGTCCCTTCCTTAAAGTGTCAACTGAATCATGATCTCAATTCAACTGTTAGCCTTTGTTAACTGATACATGTCTTAAACTATTTATTTCACTTCATCGGTTATCTCTTTACACGTGTCACGGTTAGTGTACAAATCAGTCAACCGGAAATTGAGTTTGGGCCAACCGTTTGACACTTATTGTCTTTAATATGACCGTTGTAGAATACAATGATCGTATACACATGCTTCACCTAACCCCAATTTTGTTTTTGACCACCGGTCAAACAATGTTATGACAATGGTCAACCGGATCAAGAACTGTTCAAGCTCCAAACTCCCTGTTGTTTTTGGTAGGACGAGATTCACCTTTGTGTCCGACCGTTACCTCATTTATTTTTTTATTATCCTGGCCAAAACCCTCAGAACGGTTGACCACCCTTAGACTTGGTTCGACCGTTAACTTAAGTTCTAATCTTAGTGTTCAACTGACCTGTAGTTTAGTTCGAACGTTTTCTTATTAATTTCAATACACTACGGCAATTTCAAAAAAAACCAACTAGGTCATCGTAGACCACCCTTACTATACGATTTATTTGACTAATATGATTTGAAACTTCTACCTGTTTAAAAATTGTCATCCATCAAAAATCAATCCCATGGTCGAAGTAATTTAATTAATGGCCACAACCCACCAATCCTCTTCAATGATGTATAACCATATGTTTTCTTATCAATAAAAGGAGGTTACGATGCAAGATATAAGAAGGCGAAAAAAGGAGTTACGGTCTGCATGAAGCAAAGCAAATCCAAGATATAATAAGGCGAAAAAGGAGATACCCTGTATACAAGATACAACAGGGAAGAAGGATGTCAAACCCAAAAACCAAAAAAAACTTAAGCCCATGGGCTCGCTCGGGTTCGACTTGGTTAAAGCAAAGACAAGCAGAAGACCACCCAAATTCCCCATCCAAGCCAACAAGCAAAAGCTGCAAGAAATCAAAATATTAAGCTTGAATCCGAACTAGTAAATACCGTCACAGAAAATTAGCCAAGTTCTGGTAGTTATCGTGATTCATGAGTCTTGATACTTAATTTTCCACAGGTTTCGTAAGAAACTTTTTTTATCAAGTCACCTCTTAATCCTTTTCAACTGTAACGACTCTTCCTTCAGGTAGCCATATCGTGAAAAAAACTCCAACCCCACTCAAGACCTCACGAACATTATAATCCATGGCAACATCTTGTTTAACAAGTGAAAAGCACAAATATCTGGAGTTTAAAGGTCGCGCTTAAATTCAACTCAGCAGTTAGCACTACCAGTAACTATATCTACAAAGTTAGTAAAACATCAAGATATCTACCGTTGAGGAATGCATTATGAAGTAGCAATGAAACTAGTGGGCTGAAGGGAAGGCACAAACCATAATCGAAGAGCTAAGAACTTCCAGCTGCATGTGCAGAGGAGGATTGGTTAAGCCAATACATCTTGTTCACAGTTTCAATCACAGGGCGAAAAGTAGAGCGAATTGGATCCAAGGAAGACACCCTGAAATTCTCCGCGTAGGCATTTCTTGGGGTGGTCAGTGTCATGCAGAAGATTTCCCCTTTCAGAATTTCACAAGCAGCTTCAGCTATAACATTCAATAAAGCTCGTGAACATCTTCGTGTTTATTCTTGTTAAGAAACAAAAGCGAACTTGCTGAAATGAGATGTACCTCCACAAGGATAAACATTGCAGAGTTGGTAGAATTCATTAGCCGAGCAACCAAGAAGCGCTCGAGCTGCCCTGTCGAAGCATATTACCACTACAACTCTGTCTTCAGTAGCAACAGAAAGCTGCAATAGAAATGATGTTAATATTTTTATAAGGGAGACACAAATAATGATTGCTATCGCCTAAATCAAGCGAATACAACTTCCCAGCTTCACTTGAAATGCTGATATGACTCCATGGAACTTGACTTGTCTCTACCGTTGTACAATTACGGCTATAAGTGTGCATGCAAGGAACAAAATACTATTTACAGATGCAACTGAAAATATAAACATCACTGCAGCTAGATAAAAGTTCCTTTGATATATCATAAAGTTGGATCGTAGTTTTGTTTTGTAGCTAGATGTTTTCGTTTCCTTTCTTTTCTGTATAGATTATAGCAAGGATTTTACAGAGTATATGTACTCCACGGCCTATCAGATGAGACATCGGCCTCTGCACTTAACAAATGACATCAAAGCATCGGTTATAGAGGATGATACAACATAGTGCCTGACATGAAATCAGACAGTTACAATGCGGCTATTGATTTTGAACAAATGTTCATAAAATCTTAATAAATCTACAGAACTTTGAGCGGATTGTGAGTATCAAATTTGAGATGGGAAGTACAGCAACCAAAATATATAGTAGTAGTGACTTAAAAAATAACTAAAATGTGTCAAAATTCAAATAACTGCATCTAAGTGAATGGGATTGTTTATAATTTAGGCTTTAATGATCGTAGATACCAAAGTTGGGAAAAGGACTAGAAGGATAAACATAAGATCTGTTTTAACTGATAAAATATGAAATATTACAAACAAACAAAAACTATTAATGAATTCTCCTCAATGGATCCCCAACAGCTTTCACTTAGTCACCACTCACTAATAAAGATGAGAACTTGATCGATTCTTTGGCCAAGGATTTTCAAACTAATATCTCAATACATCATTGATAACATTCGAATTGGGACACAGGTTGCTTAGAATAGAAAAATAAATAGGTTAATAAGATTAGTACAAACTTTGGATTGTATTCTGAGGACAGCTTCCTATCTCGTGGCAAAGGAGAAGGTACAAATTTTGGTTGCACAAGAAGGAAAGAAACCATGCTGTGAATGGTGTAGAATGACAATAAAGTTGGTGGTTTTAGGTGAGTAGAGGAACCCAGAAAACCAAGTGGTATCTTCAATTGATATGTATACAATCAGTAAGATACAATTTGTTAGAAAATAAATGCAAATGCATTTAACAAGAAAGAAAGAGTGGGCCAATGGATCAGGAATTGTAAAGTCTTTCAAGTGATTTTATCCATGTTCCTAATTGGTAAATATCAACAAGAGTAGATTGTATTGGTCACACTCCATGGAACTATAAAGCTGCAGGAGAAACAAACAGGAACAACAACATTGATAAGCTGATCCAACATTCTAGCCAATTACGTTATAACTCCAATAGATATTAAAAGGACTGATTTACCTAGGGAAAAATCCAATAAAATGTCTAATAGCAGGTGTGTCTAAACCTACTTCATGATCAAATGCATATAAGCTAACTATATAAAACCACCAAATACATGCAAGTTCATTGTATAAAACCACATACCTACCAGTCTACTGTGCTACTATATAGATTGAACACATGAATTTCTTTGAAGCTTCGCATATGTACTTGTACAAGAAAAAACTCAAAGACAACAGAAACTAGAGACTTTGTTTGCTTACAACTTTAAACTGTGGTCTCTCTACCTGAAAGACTTCCTTAATACACCTTCTAACAAAATATACAGATTTCATGTTTGGTAAGTTCACATCCAAATGATTAGTGTTGAAGTGGAGGTAAGTAATCCATTTATGTGAAGGGAGGTACATACCTTTATTTCATAATCATCCATTTACGCATTATATGGGAAGAATTCAAATTCCTTGGGTTTATAATGCAAGTGATGAAACTCCTTCCAAATACAAACTCTGAAATTAAAAAAAACTTCAGTTTTAAAACTTTTATGTTTTTTCGGCAAATCAATGATCGTAGATACCAAAGTTGGGAAAAGGATGGGGTTCACCTCACCGCTCAAGGTTGGGACGTCGGTTTTAATCTCACCTGAACTGCAGCTCACCTGCCCCAAAGTTGGGGTCAAAAAAAAAACACCCAGAAGTATAATTCTCTGGATTATCTTAAGTTTTATTTTCCAACACAAGAAAAACCATCCATTTAAGAACTCACACAGGCACCAAACAAGGCAATCTTTCAACCGCAATATCATACCGAAATCCTGTACAGAAGTCTAGACCCGGAACTGAAGAGGCTCTTCGGTTTGCAGAAGCGACACGATGCGGGGCCGGCAGCGCCGGCGCCCTTGTTCTCCGGCAGCGGCCTCTCGCAAGTGGAGCAGGCGGAGTACCACATGGAGGTGGGATCCACGGCCACCACCGTGCAGATCCCCGTCCATGCTTCCTTCTCCTCGCCTTCCTCTCCTCTTCCCTCCATTTTCCTCTAGGGTTTTGGAGGTTTCGGGGTTTGGAAAGGAGCAAATAGCGGGTTTTGGAGGGTTGGTTTTGCTTCTTCTTTTGGGATAAATGGAGTGAAATCGTGGGAAACACCAAAACTAACCGGAGTGAAATTGGATTCCTTTGGAAACCAGTGTTTGGTGCCTAACTTTTAAATAAGGGTTAATTAGAGTTAACACCCCTGAACTATACCGAGTATCACTGTGACCCCGTACTATGTCTGTTGAACAAAACCACTCCTCCCGTTACTGTTGTCGTTGGTTTTAACAGCCACATGATCTCATGTGTTTATTGATGTCATTGAACTTCCAAAATTATCCTTACCCTCTCTACAATACCAGAAAAATGTAACTCATACAAAACATTACTCTCTCCAACAATCTTCAAACCTCACAACCCTAACCCAGAATCTTAACCTAGCATCCACCACCTCCACCTTCTTTACCCGACATGTCATCCTTCACGATGCCTTCGTCTCATGAACCTGGAACCTCATTCAATCGTTCCTCCGTCTCCAACATCAACCCATCTCCTCCGTCAAGTTATGTTTGCAAGTGCGGATTGTGGGTTGTGGTTCGTGAAGCGACAACCAATGGAAACCATGATCGTCACTTTTACTATTACCCTAAAGGGATCGATGAATCTTACCGTTTCTTCAAGTGGAAAAACCCTAAGTTCCTGGATCGCTGTAATGAGTCGATTATTGACCAAAAGGCCAAACTTGAAGAACTTTAATTGGAGCTTCACCAAACTCGAGCCTGCGCCAACAACAGAAATGGATCAAGTGTGGCACTTGTTGAAGCCCCAAACCAAGTAACATCAAGAGTTTCATTGTCAAGAGATGACATATTTCCTCGCCAAATTTGTTGTTTGCCACAGTGTATGTGGTTCATCGGTCTTTTGCTGCGATGGACAGTTTGGTTGATGTACAATAGTGGTTGAATCGTGATATAGGTGGTTCGTTGATCACTTGTTGGGATGTGTATTTTTAGATTAAGGTTGTGTTTGCAGTTGGATTCTATGTGTTTGGAATCCATTTTATTATGTTGTATGTACTTTTTCTTTTGTTGCTTGTATATATGCTTGTGTTAAATGGAAATGTAGTTGATTGACATGACATTGTGAGTATGGATGTGTGTCTGAACTTTTCACTTTAGTTAGAATGATTTTTGGTTGAACTAACTTCATCTTTACATTAGTGGAATAATTGGCTTGGCAAGGTAAGTTGCCGACAGTAGGTATTATGGTCTCATGGGTTTGATGGTGGGTGGTTGGTGGAGGAAGGGGGAAGGTAAAGGGACTAAGGGAAGGTTGCGGAATATTAAGGATTTTTTTTATTTTTTTGAAAGAAAATTGACTGAATCTCTTGAAACGATAAATGTGTCATTTCATTGATTCTGTGAGCACAGTTACAGAGAGGGGGAAGTTGAAAGTTGAGGGGTCAAAATGATACTGAGGCATAGTTCAAGAGTGGTAACTGTAATTAACCATTTAAATAATGTGCAAAGTCAACCAAAAAAATGATACACTCTTCTTCTTTTTTGAACTGACGTTTCACTTCTACCATATGCATATTAGGTAAGATTCAAAAGGTTAAACCGTTAAAAGGTAATTTTTCTTCGAATGTTGAATTTATGGTAAAATGCAATTGCAACCTATACGCGCGTGCCATTTTTGAGGTGTCAGACATGAAAAGTTGATGTCTTGAGGAATTAGGGGGCAACTGGGGCGGGCATTACTCGCTTACCCACCCTATTTAATAAGCGGGTACGGGTACAATTTTTGTACATATTTAAAAAATTATACTCGTTTACCTATACCCGCTTTACCCGTTTAATAAATGGGACGGGTACGGATATACCTATACTCATACCTGTTTACCCGTTTAATTATTTAATTAATATATAGTTAAAACAATAAAAAGTGATGTTTTTGTTGGCAAAAGTAGTTGTGTCAAGACTTGTTTGTGAAAAAATATGTGATTTCTCATCGTTTTGGCTTAATTCCTAATCTCAAAAATCGTAAATTTAACATCTTTTTGGCTTAAATCATTCTCATCCAATGATTAGGTTCTTCAAAGTTGACTTTTGTTAACAAAAATACCTATTTTATTAGTAAAAATTATACCCGCAATACCTGTTATACCCGCCCCATACCCGTTTATTAAATGGGTACGTGTACAACAATATTTAAACAGGTACATACCCGTACCCGTTTTAGTTAAGCGAGTAAGAGTACGGGTATGACCATATCTGCCACATACCCGACCTGTTTACACCCCTATAAGGAATAATCAATCTAGAGTAGTCAATGGAGTGAAATTGTGGGAGGACGGTGTTTTTGTCTTTTGTGGGATAAATGGAGTGAAATTGTGGTAATCACCAAAACAAACGGAGTGGAATTGAATTCCTTCGAAACCGTTGTTGGTGTCTAACTTTTAAACAATCCGCAAAATTAACCAAAAGTAAGTAGTGCACTCATTTGTGGTCGGACTCTGACTTCTAGCATATGGATGTTACTTAAAATCATAAAGTTAAACAAAACTAAATTTTCATCGAATGTTTTTTTGTTGATAAATTACAATTACACCTTAAATGCTACCTTTGGGAAGTTGGGAAAAAAAGGGTCTTAGATGCCACTTTCGAGGCGCCAAATACGAAAAGTTGATGTCCTAAATGGAGACAGCGGTATCGTCTAGAGTAGTCGAGAACTCGTAATACACATTATATTGGGAAGTTTATAAACCGACCCAAGTGCAAATTATGTTATTATTAACGTTAGTAGTGGGAGATCCAAACTAACAAGTGAACTAGCAGTGTCGAAGACTATAGATCTAGTCAGTCAGCTTTATGCACACCCGTTGGCGTTTGGAAAACTTGCCAAGCTCAAAGCAAATGTACATTAATTACCTTAGCTGGTTTAGTGAACTTATTAGCCGCACAAATACACAAAATAAGATATTCAGGTAGCAACCCGAAATCAACAAAAGACCATACTAGATATGTTTGATCCTAATCCTAATTGTGCCTTAATGTTGTTTAGGTGGTGATTAGGGGGAGATGGAGATGGACGGCTGGGATTGGAAGTTGATGGATGGAGGGTGGAGATGGAGTGGAGATGGATGAAGGAGTGGGATGATTTGGTTTTGAGATGGATGGTTGAGATTGGAGGAGGAGGAGATATTTAGGTGAGATTTTCCCTCTCTCTCTCTCACTCTCACCTCTCCCTCGTCTCTCTCTCTCTCACACGTTCCCTCTCCAATAGGTTGAGCTCCGGCGAGGAAGAAGAGTTGATCTCCGGCGAGAGGTGGTGGAGGCTGACGGTGGTGGAGGTGAGTTGGGTTGTGTGCTATTACGTCCCTTTTGCTTGGATCCTCTCCCTCGACCTAACTCGTTTCGGTGGTCTTGGTTGCTCCGGTTGGGTGGTGGAGGCTGACGGAGGTGGAATCGCGAGTGCGGATCGTCGAGGAGGTGTTGATCGTGGTTTGGTCGCGAGGATCGTCGACGGATCGTGATTTTGGGAGGCGTGCTCGTGGAGGCGTCGTCGTGGTTCTTCAAAGGTTTCTTCAAACCTTCCGGTATGTCAAGCTCGCTCACTTAAGTAGTGTGAGTATTTGGAAGTCGACGGTAGGTCTTCCGGCTCGTCGCAAGTAAACGTGCAGCAAATTTCACTGCCTGATCGGTCGACCGGTTGGTGCAAACGGTCGACCGTTCGTGAAGAGAATTCGGGTTCTACCTCGAACCGGTCGAACGGTGCTCCATGGGCGGTCGACCAATTGTGCGTGCGAGGCAAGCCTGGGGAGTTTCGATCGAACGGGTCTCCATTACCGTTCGACCGTGTGCACCGTCATGGGTCGGATAGGGCGTTGACCATCTAAACGGTCGACCGCTTGTATGACTTCGTCCGACCGTGACTTAAGTGGACTTAGTGGTCGGTTCGACCGAAGGTGGTTTCGGTCGACCGGACTTGTTGCTGAGCGTGAGGAACGCTTTGGTGGAATTCGGTCGACCGAGAGTGCTCGGGCGTTCGACCGGATTCGTGGTGCGAGTGAGGGATTATTCCCTTGTGGGATTCAGTCGACGGAGAGTGCTCTGGGGTTCGACCGAATTCGTTGTGGAGATTGTGGGATTTGTCCCTGGTGACTTTCGGTCGAACGAGGTCCCTTTGCCGTTCGACCGATTGGTTATTTTGTTCGTTGAACCTGGGAGTTGACCATCTAAACGGTCGACCGTCCCTTGACTTTGGTTCGACCGAACGAGTACTGTTGGTGGGAATCGGTCGACCGAGGGCATGCCGGTCGAGGCGATTGCCCAGTGTTTTAGTGATTCGGTCGACCGGGACTTTTGGTTCGGTCGACCGTTTGTGTCCAGTTTTGCACTATGGAGGTGCGGTTGTTGTGGTCGTCCGTGTGGGGCAAGTTGTGATGCCGATGTTCTTCCGACGACTGTGCTAGGGTGCACGAGTGTTGCGGTGGTTGGTTGAAAATGACCTGGAGCCTCGTAACTGTGTGAGAGCTTGGGTTGGCTGAAAAAGGCCTGGAGCCCAGCTTAGAATGTGGTGTTGCAGTGGTTGGTTGAAAAAGACCTGGAGCCCCGTAACTGTGTGAGAGATGCGGTTGGTTGAAAGAGACCTGGAGCCCAGCTAGTCTGTGCGGGGTTGGTTGAAAAAGACCTGGAGCTCCGTAGTGCGTTCAGGTTGGCTGAAAAATGCCTGGAGCTTGAGCAGGGACCGCGTGTTAAGGGTTGGCTGAAAAAGACTTGGAGCCCTTGGACGTTTGGGTTGGTTGAAAAAGACCTGGAGCCCTTGGTCGTGTCGTGGTAGTTGCGGTTGGTTGAAAAAGACCTGGAGCCCAGCTTGGCGACGAGTGTGTGTGTTGTGGTTGGGTGAAAAAGCCCTGGAGCCCAGCCTGTTGAGATGTTTTTCTTGTTTAGTAGAATTGCATGCTAGGGTGTCTTTCATTTCATGCATTGTAGAGTTTGGCATACGGGGTTTCCTTCTGGAAACTCAGGCATTGTTGCATGTGTTACTTTCAGGTCGTGATCGGCGATAGGGGGTGGTGACCGAGGAGACGAGCACCGCTACCGGATCCAGCTTTCTCTCAGTTGAGGTCGGGTGATTACTGTATTCGTTGTATAGTTTTTTGATGTAATCACAACTTTTGAAATACTCTGATGTACATATATATGATATATGTTGGTGCACTTGTTGCCCTTATTGGAGTAATATCCTCTGTTGATTGTGTGTTATTTAAAATTTAAAATTTTCTGCTGTTTGAGGATGTTACAAGATAAGGCAAGAGACACTCCATCGTAGATCATCCACAGACGAAATTAATGCGTTAAATTCTGAAAAAATCATGCAAACTTCCCAAACCCCTCGTACGTGGCTTTCATGGTGGCTGTAATGAACTTATGTATAAATATAAATATATGAAATGATTATAATAAAAGAAAATTAGAAGAGAAGAAAACGAGAAAGAGAGAGAAAATCGTGAAGTCTGAGAGATTTTTTCTAGTTAGAACCCAAACGTATACACGAGAGAGAGGGGGGAGAGAATCATGAGAAACAAATGCGAGATAGAGGAGAGGGAACGTGAGGAGAGAAATAAGAAGAGAAGGAGGTTGCCGCCGCGTCGGGATCGCTGTCATTGCCACCGGGTCATTGGGTTGTGTTGTTGTTGGGTTCGTCGACATTGTTTGGTTTGTAATCGAGGTCGTTTATGAGGTATGCAAGAATCCACGGCAAATTAAGAACTAAAGAACCAAGTTGTAATCGAGGTCGTTTATGAGGTATGCCGTTTTCTAGTTGATTTATATGTATGTTTTGTTAACTAAAGAACCAAGTCATGAATTCCTCTGTTTTTATTACGTGATTACGTGTGCTGGAGATTCTTGGATTGCAAGTTCTGAAGTTCTGCATTTTTGAATTGTAGAAATTCTATTTTGGTAAATATCAATTGTTAATAGGATTGCAACATGTTGTTCTGGTTACTTGTAGTTGTATGAGAGTCTGATTTCAATTTCCTTCTTGCATTGAGAATATTTGAAAGTAAAGGCTGATTTAGTGCATCTCTGTTTTGATTAGTATGACTGCCTTGTTTGTTGTTTAGTAAGAAGTTATATGGATAATTTAGTGGATTGATGTCAGAGCATTAGGGTCCGTTGGATTGATGTCAGAGCATTAGGGCCCGAAACTTTCTAGGTGTCCAATTTTCTCTTCCTTCCGTATCATTTGGGATAAATCTAGGATAAAAAATTAAAAATTAAAAAAAATTAAAAAATATAAACAAATAAAAAACATATTTTCAGAAAAAAGTGAAAAAATAATTTAAAATAGTTTATAACAATTTTTAGTTATTAAAAAATAATAATAACCAATGAGGAGGGGTCACATGCCCCCTGCTGTATGTCGGACGGTTGGCTCATCTGCCCGACAGATAAAGATGGTCTCATGGTCTGTAATATCCTAACCCTAGCTTAAGGCTAGTCCCGATTTTTAAGGGGTTTTGCATGGGGAAGAAGTGAGAATGATGGTGGGGTGTGTAGGGTGAAGGGGTATACTGGCTGGAGTTGATGGGGTTGATTTTGTTGGATTTTAAAAGGAAACCAACGTTCCTTTTTCCATTCTTTTCTTTTCTTCCATTTTCCATTCCTCACCCCACCTCAACTCCAACTCCTCTCTCCCTCAGCTTCCATGTCCACCGTTGAGCGGAGCTCTAGGCTGCAGTGGCAAGTGGTGGAGGAGAAGCACGACGTGACGAGGTGCTCAAGCGCGACTTCGAGGCGTGACGATCTTGAGACTTTCGACATTCTCTGACAAGCAAAGAAGGTATGCCGGTTAAATAGATGCATGTTTTGTTTGGCTCACACTTGGTGTGAAGTGTTGGCTGGTCGGCGGAGGTCAGAGACCTCGTCGGCGAAGTTTAGGCAACAAGTTATACCTAACTCGACTAGGTAGTTGTCGGCCAACGGTCGACCGGTGCCTTCGGGCGGTCGACCGAATGTAGTGTAAATGTCAGATTTTAACCAACACTGGTCGAATGATGCATTGTGGCGGTCGACCAGTTGTGCTTATGCTGGTGGGTTGGAGGAATGCCTGTTGTTTTTCGATCGACCGGGACCCCTGAGTTGGTCGACCGTTTCTTTCTAGGCAGACCTGGACAGAGCGTGGACTATCTAAACGGTCGACCGTTCTTGACATTGTCCGACCGGTAACTTAAGTAACTTAATGACTGTTCGACCGTTAAATTGTTAGTTCGACCGATTGATGACTATAAACGTTTAGGATGCCCCTGGTAGTTTTCGGTCGACCGGGACCCCTGAGTTGGTCAACCTTTTGACTTGTATGATTTTAACCTGAGTTTGGATTTTGACCACGTATCGGTCGACCGGTTTTAGATGATTGTTCGACTGATTGGGTTTAGTTTATGAGTAGAGAGTTCGACCATTGCAGGCTTTTGTTCGACCGCTCCTTTTGGGAATGGTCGACCGGGTTGCCTATTTCGGTTGACTGTTTGTGCTCAAAATTGAATTCCCAGTCCTAGTGAAGTGTCAACTCTGTTCACGAAAACATGTGTCATCGCCTAGTACGTGAGCCAGGAGGGGACGATGGGTGCATTGATCGTGCCTGCCCAGGGACCGCAAAGTGGAAGAGTACGAGTACTTGGGATTGTGCCACCTCTGTCGATAGATTGTGGCTCAATGTATGATATTATTGACTCTCAGTATAGTAGTAGACCTGTGGGATCACGGATCCCAATGTATAATGATGTATGGCTCATGGATCATAATGACATGGCCGACTTCGGTCCAAAACCGTCCGATGTTGTGTCAGACGTATGTTGTACCGTCGATGTTGTTCCGTCGATGTCGTCGATGGTTTTCCGGCTATGATACATCAACTGGGCACCTACTGAGTCATTGATGGACCGACCTGAGCGACGGCTACGTCGATGAGGTGTTGACCACGATGATTCAGATTTGATTCTTATGACGCGGAAGTGCGGACGCCCCTCACCGAACCCCATGACTAGTGTAGCCGCGTGTAGGGTACGTTGCGTACTGTCCGTAACACTGTATGTGCCTACGGTAGGTCTCCGAGGGAGACCCGATTGATGATTGTGGGACTGATGTCCAGATTTTACCTTGGAGGGGAACTATTTTCATTACTCATGATGACATGACATGCTACTAGTATGATATGTTCATTTTATTGTATTGTCGCATTCATATAGGTGAGCTTGGCATACAGGGTTTCCTTATGAAAACTCAGGCATTGTTGTTTCATTATGTTTCAGGACCGTAGTAGGTTCTGTTAGGTGGTGACAGCATGCACACACATTTTGGGGGCAGGATCCTCTTCAGACTATTCGAGGTCGTCATGATTACCTGCATTTATCTTTCGTTGTAATGATGTAATCATGTATTTTTGACAAACTTTGTTGTAGTATGGTGCACCGACTGATTATTTATATGAGTAACATTCCCGCATTGACGATCGTTCTCTTGTGATCTTTTATTGTTAAAATTTCAAAATTTCCGCTGTTTTGGGATGTTACATGGTCGTTGATCTAATTTTTTCCCAATGGTTCAATAGTACTCGTTAGTTGGAAATCGTAACCAGCAATGGTACATGTTGTAACATGGTTTCTTTACCGAATTATATTTAACTAATGAAGACATTTAAGAGCATCATTAACCATGACCCGGATGATCTAGGTCATCTACTTTCTCTTTCTTCTCTATCTCTCTCCTCCAAATGACCTGTCACGTGATCATGACCCAACCTCATCTTTCTCCTTCACTATTCACCCCTTAACCATGACCTAGGTCGTCCCACTCTCTTTCCTCCACATCATTAATTTCCTTGTCAACTTTTATTCTATTCCAAAATCATTTATATTTACCAAAAACATTAATAATCTATATGGAAAAACATTTATATTTATATTTCAATTTAATTGTTATTTTCTACTTTAAATTTAGTACCATATTCCCTATTTAAGAGAAGTTGGTGTATTTCAATATAATTTTTGTACTTTAATTATAACGTTATTGTTGGAATTGACTCATACGTCTTATGCCCACCCCGACGGGTCGGTCAGGGGCCTCGCTCACCGGTGAGCGAGCGACATTCCACCTCGCCGGTGAGGTGACGGGAGTGGCAAGGGGGCAGTGCCCTTGGAAGCCAATCATAATGTTTATTTTGGGCTTGAGATTTATTAGTAATTCTGTATTGATTTTTTGGGTTACTAATATGTTTTAGGCCTAATGTGTTTTAAGCAATTAAGCCCATGATTGCAATTAGGATTCTCTAATTGCTATATAAATTTCTTTTGTATGGACGGTTATAGAATATACAAGAAATGAAGAAGGAAAGGCAGGACGTAGCTCCAGCGACCCGGTCGACGCCCTAAGGTTTAAGTTATGACTTTGTGTTTGGAATGTTTGGCGAGGGGTTTTGAAATTAGCTTTATTCATTTCAAAAGAAAAATATGGATAATTGAAAGATAATTGAATAATTGTGGCATTATTGGCTTTTCGGGGCAACAACTGACAAGTCAGATTGTGAATCCAAAGTGGATTTTGTGGCAAACATAAGACCACGTGACTCTGATCTGACGTCTCATTGATTATTGTATTGATACATTTATGTTGGCTTTTTGGCCTTAATCTATGTTTTGATGATTTAATCAACCCAATCTTAATTATGGTCATGTAGAGTAGCACACATGTTTCATTGCATATATATTGCCTTGTGCTAACCTCTACAGGTGATCAAGACTCAAGGAAGAAAGGAAATCAAGTCAAGACATGTAATCAAGCTCATTTGAAGACATGTATTTTGTATTTCTTTGAGTCTTTAGGAACCTTGTGTAATTGAGCATACTTGAGCTAAAAACTACTCAACCACACACTAGGTTCCCTATAGAAGTCACACACAAAATTTCACGTAATTTGGACTTCAATAGACCATCCAAACTAGAACCTGAAAACACCTAAACAAAACTGTCTAAAACGGTCGACCGTTTTAACCTTTCCGTTCGACCGTTTACACATTTTTAGGCCATTTGTTTTGTCGTATTATTCCCAACGGTCGTATTCGTATTATTCCCAAATACCCCAAAATTACCAAACATCCGGTCGACCGAAACTTTGCTAACGGTCGACCGAACCAACACAATTTGGTCTCCTAGAAGTGGCTGGACTAATTCGGTCGACCGATCCCCTGAGCTCGTTCGACCGTTAACTTGAGTGAACTTAAGTCAAAGCTGGATTTTGACCAAACGGTCGAACGGAATACCAAATTCGGTCGACCGTTTTTAGGCAGAATTGGGTTCTGCAGGTTTCTGTTTTGTGTATCCTACACCAACTCTTACCCAATCAATCCCAACGGCTATAACTCTTTTGGAGCTTATAAATAGAGATGTAAAACACATTTTAACACATCTCTCCAACACCTATTTGTCTCCAACATTAGAGAGAAAGCTAAACACACTCAAAAACTCAAACCTTCCACACTTAGTGATCAATTCCATATTCTACTCAAGTGTGCTCAAGTTTAGAGAGTGTTGTTCCACTCAACCATTGTGAAAGAAGCAAGGGTCTTGGTGAAAGCCCAAGACACGAGTATAGACTTCGGTGAGAGCCCGAAGTGATCCTCTCGGATTGTGAGAGGAGGAGCCAAGCTCGGCGAGGGTTGTTCGCGAGCTTGAAGACTTGTAAAGGCGTTCTCTCCCGGCCCGGAACGGGGAGTGGTTAGTGAAGTCGTGAGCGGAGCTCGGTGATCCGAGCGGAGCTTACAAGAGAGGACTAGGACCCGGGTGGGGTTCCGAACCTCTATAAAATCCCCCGTGTGATTGTGGTTTGCATTTTCTATTCCCTACTTGCTTGTATTTGTTTTAAATTCCGCTGCATCAACTTTTGACTTGCAAGTAGAGTTTGTTTAGGATTAAATTTGTTAATTAGCCTTAATTGTGGACCCATAACCCACACGATCCTACAATTTAGCGTTTGAAACCCTCATAAAAATTGACGATAAGTTTGAATGAATGAATTAATAAATGATTCTGAGAGGCATGAGGGTGGCTCAACATTGACCGAAGACTGTATGTACATGCGGTATGACGATCAAAGTAATCACATAAGTATGGTATTGATGATTGTAAATGATTGAAATATATGACTTGAAGGATCTAAGAAATTATATTGCAATATTTGGTTTGTTAAGTTTGAATATGAATATGCATCTTAGTCATATTGATAAAAATGATTTTCATTTCATCGTTACTTGTTAATTACTTGATGTCTCATGTTAATTATTGTTACCCAACTAAAGTCTTATGGTCCATTTGGTATGGATCTTTTGGGTCCAGCTTCATCATCTGAATTTAACTTCTTTGTATTCTTAAAGACAAACATCTCCCAGCTTCCAGGTTTGACCCAGAAACTGAAGATTCTGCCCACTCACATGCCAACAGTGATCCATAAGCCAAGCAAAGGCTGCTTCTAGCGCTCCTCCATGTAATGAATGTACAAATACCACTGTATTCACCCAAAAATTATGTTTTTACCACCAACAAATTATCATTCCTACCCCCGCACACTTTACCAACCACACCCAGAGAGAGAGAGAGAGAGAGGTGAACAATTCCATACCAAAGTTGGCCATTTGGGGTTGGAAAAAACCCCACCCACACCTACTATACTACTCACCATACCAACCCGGATTGAAGGATCCATTCTCCCATACTCGGCCGATCAGGTGACGTTCCTCTTCTCTTTGTCTGTCATCACATCCTTTCCGTGGTGGGATATTCGGTTGCAGTTTCCGATTTGTTTGGTTTACGGTTCATTTCTTTGTCTTGTGGTCTTCGTTTTTTTTGTATTTATGATATAATCTGGTTTTATTGTTTTGCCTTTTAGCTTCAACTCCAGGTTGTTATTTAAAGGGCATTTGTGGGATTTGGAGGAGGCAAGACGTTTGAGAAGGAGGAGCCGGTGGTGTGGGCATCCAAACGACTTCCGGGGTGGGAGTGATGAACAACTTCTAGGGTATTGTTTCCAGGAGCTAGCTTCTGGTGGAAGCTGTGGTTTGGAAGTTCGCATCCAAACACAACCTTAGTTTCCATTTACAGGCTTTTCTGAAGAGTAGGCTGCTAAGGTTCACATTGCATGGTTAGGATTGTTTCAAGGCAGAGACAATGATAGTTCGTCGTTGTACATATGAAACCAGTGAAAGACTATGTTAGCCTAGTCAGTTGTTATTTTTCTGTAGAGACATCTCTTTTGATATATGTATAAAAGAAAAAAAATCACTTCCGCATTGTTCTAAAAATCAGGATGTTACACGAAGAGTTTCTAACGTGATGGAAGGAGGAAGAGAGAAGGTGGAGAGATTAATTATAGGCTGGGAAGAGGAAGAGATTGATTATAGGCTGGGAGAGAGAACATTGCAATGAAGGGTTAGATGAGGTTCAAGTTTTTGAACGTTGAGATTCTTTTAGATACATTGGGAAAGTACAAGACCAAATGCCAATACCAAACATCACGCTGAAGTATTTCGTTAGATGGTAGATTTGGAAAGACCGATGTGATGTTCTATTTCGAATATCAACTGCTCAATACAGGGCATTGACATTCTTGTCAGATTATCTTATAATAGTAATTGAACTTCGATAGAACTTAAGTGTTACAATACACTAGTTAAGTTAAAAAAATAATTTAACAAACATTAGTGTTTTGTTCGGATAACTACTCACGAGAGAATCACAAAGAAAATAAAAGAAATGTGTTTTTGTTTTGTTTGGATAACCACCATAATAAATAAATTTATCTTGTTTGGTTAACATCTTACGTGACAAAAGAAGAAAAAAAATACTAAAAAGACCAAAATACATTTTTATTGGTATTATGCAATAACATACATCGATCTACATTATCCTAATAATGTTAAGAACTATAAATTAAGACAAATAAAGTATGTCCACCAAACATGAATAATTCAAGTTATAGGAACCTAGTAATGTAACTAACCAACTTCAAACAACACATTTAAAAAAACATTTCTTGTGTAAAATAAAAAACATAAACGTAGAAATTTTACGGAAATACTTCAAAAGAATGTTTTTTTTGCTCTTCCAACACTATGACATGTATTGTAACAAAAAAATCTATTTAGGAATTCTACGAACATACTTAAACGACGTCTTCTCGCCATTCTAATACAAATAGTGTCTATTAACATTTGTAATCACGATCTAAACTTCTAGATGTTCGATATTTAATTTCCAGACCGAACACCTTTTTCATAAATGCTAAACAACATCTATTAACCTTTGGGATATATTTTCACGTAAAAATAGAAGAAAATCTTATGTGAAAACAACATCATACCTATCGTGGCGTTAAAAAGCTCACCTAGCTTGGAGCAAACTAATCCAAAAAGGATAGCTGACAATGAGTTGGAGGGGACGTCTAGGTGTGGTAAAGAAGAGAAGGAAGAAATGGTTGGGGGGGGGGGGGGGGGTCGGAGAACTTGTATTTTTGGGTAGCAATATATGATGTTTTGGTGAAGGTATTTTGAGACTAATTTTTTTGTTTATTCACTTTCAAAAAAAAATCTCGGAAATTAGAGAGAAAGTTGATTGTATTTTTTGTATTACAACATTTATCTTCTTAAATCGTTATCTAAAAAAAGAAAAAAAATCATTTCTTTTTTCTCTTCTCAAACTATCCAAACAAAACACCAAAAAGGCACCAAACCAAATCTTCCCCTCACGTTCGGTGGCTTACAAACACCACAAGCCCTGAACCACAACATTCCCACCACTCCACATCCGGACCAACCAAAAACATTCCCCGATCCGCCGTCCTTCCTTGCAATTTCCCCACCAACTCTCGGTCCTCTCCCGTCACTGTCGCCAAGGTTTATTCCTCTTGAGATCGGATCGCAAATTCCCCATCCCGTGCCGTGGAAGAACGCGATTCCTCCCGATTTCCGATCCGAGGGTTCCGATGGAGATCGACAGGGCGGTGAGGGACTGCAGCGACCGGAGGCTCCAGATCAAGTACGCCAACGCCGTCTACGTCATCCAGAGGACCTTCGCGCTCTACTCGTGAGTGAAGTTCCGATTCGATGGTGGAAGTTATTTTTTAGTGTCATTTCGAGTGAACTTTTTTTAAAGATTTTTTGGAAGTTTTTTCCCAAGTCGATTTGTTGCGTTTGAAGCATCAGGTGGAGTTGGTATCATCTCGTAATCAGTTCGCGATGTATAATTCGTAATTATGACGTGAATTTTGCATAATTTTTGGAACTATATGCGTTTCATGATGTGAATGGTTTGCAGGAACTCAACTTTAAAGCAGGAGAACTGAATTCTAGAATGATTTTCTGGTAATTGGTTCGCAAAAAAAAAAAATTTAAAATAATGACAGGAACTAAGTTCTATAAGTTCCAAATCCTTATAAAATTACACTGTGAATGACTTCCCACTTTCACTCTAAATTTCAAGGAAGTCATGAAATTGAGTTCTGAATTTTCGGCAAACCAATCAGAAAACTGACACTAGCTTTTCGTGTTTGACATTTCAATTTGCTAACGCTGCCGAGTACGGTAGCTTGCTTTGCACACTTTAGGTGTTGTGATGAAGATGGCGTTTGTATTCCTAATTCCTGGGATTGTCCTGACTTTCAATGTTAGGGTCTAGATTCTCAACACAACTCCCACAAAAAAATTAGTGTCAGAAGATCGAACACCGTCATCGTTAGTAGTCGTCGTAGTTTCATCACTATTCCAACGTATAGTGTCGGAGACAATTTTTTCCAACCTTCTAGAAGCTAGAATATAATTGATTTGCAATTTGCCTAAAATCTAGCATCAGGTGAATAACTAGTTTTGGTTAGCTTCTTGATTCTTATGTAAAATCCAGACACTAGAAGTCAAGTATCCAACTACCATAATCCATTTGGGTGTACTCACTTTCTTTAGGGTGATTTTGCAAATTACCCAAAACCTGGGGTTCCCCATCGGATCCTTTAGTTAGATGATCTTGTAGTTGGTTGTTTTTCAATTACGTAAGTAAATAACTGTATTTTGATTTTTAAAATGTAGTTTGTTTTTAGTTTAGACTATATCTGAATGTGCTTTACTTTGAGTTTGGAGTTTGAATTGAATTATTTTGGAGTTTCTTGTTTTCGGTTATTTAAGTAAACGGTGATGAAGTTTGGAATGTACCAACTGTGCTCTATGGAGTAATGAATATGTTTCTTTGCCTCTTTCTCGTCAAGAGAATTCAGTGCACGTAAGATACTTCGTGATGTTCTTGGTATTTGTGGAACATCGTAGAAATAAAGGTTGGAAGAATCCGTGGCAGTGTAAACCAATGTGTGGTGCCTTGATGCTATTTTTTCCAGAAGCTATTCATTCTGATGTACTTACGTGGGTACTTTGAACTATAGAAAATTTTATAGACCACAAACTCTTCAACATTGAAGTTGTGTTTGTCCTCCCTGTTATCTTAGTATTTTTTATGATGAGTTTAGATGTTGTCCGGTTATCAACATCATTGCCTTGTGTTGTTTGCTTGTATGTTGGATCTCTACCCTGCCTTACTCTCAGGCTGTGTTGTTTCTTTTGATTTGAATTTATCACAGAGTTCTAAATTTTCAATGAGTGACATGCTTGATGTTCAACATGATTAACTGTGCTTGTTTGATTTCATGATAGATCTCCAGTCCCCACTTTTTCTTAGTCTAAGGTTGTATTTATTATTTATAGTTTAGTCTTAGTCCTGGGTGATGTGAAGCTGCCACAGAGTTATGAGGTTCTACTTTTAGATCTTCAGATGTGTCAAAGAGGATTATCACAGTCAGGATTTAGTTTTGTCTCACAGATGCCCATTTTCACATTGTACTGAAAAGCTAAAGTCATGCAAACTTATAGTGCTCGTTGCTTCTTGTTCCCTATCATATAATCTCTAACTAAGCGATGCTGTTTCAGAATGTGGCCTGTTGTATATGATTCTTTCCTTGTATTCTTGTTTTTCCATTATTATATTCCAGTAAAATCAACAGAGCTGATCTTTTTCCCCCTCTCCTTTCCTCAATACTCTGTCTTAACAATTCTAAAGCTTACCGAAATTTAACTGGACATATGTAGAATTATTTAAGCAATTTTTTACAGCTTCGAAGAGGTTGCCTTCAGCTTCAATGGAGGAAAAGACTCAACAGTAATGTCCTTGATGTCCCTCTGACCAGTTATGCTCAGCTAGAAAGAAAACATCAGCAGAAGCTAAATGGAAAGTGTGCTTTTGCAGGTGTTACTTCATCTGCTTCGAGCCGGACATTATCTGCATGAGAACAACTTTGACCAGAGTCTAGAAGACAACGACCAAAAATGCCCAATGCGCACCATCTATTTTGAGAGTTCTTCAGCATTCTCTGAAATTAACTCTTTCACTTATGAAATGGCTACCCAGTGAGATAACCTTCCCCTTATATTATGTTAAACATGGTTGATTTTGAGTTATCATATTTAATTTTTATTGATTTTCTTTTTACATTTCGAGCAGATATGATTTGCAAATGGAAATTATTCGTCTAGATTTCAAGTCAGGTTTAGAAGACCTAACAAAGAAAAAACCAATCAAAGCCATCTTCCTTGGTACCCGGATTGGTGATCCTAATGCGGTAGATATGCATGCCTCTCCCTGTTCCTCTAAAATATATCTCAGGTTCCTTATTGTTGTGATGTTTATGCCTTGTATATTTAGATTTTAAGACGCGGATCTATCTGTGTTTCTGGTTTCTATTCAGGTAGGTCAAGAGCAGTTCTCCCCAAGCTCCACAGGATGGCCACCTTTCATGAGAGTTAATCCCATTTTGGATTGGTCATACAGGTTCTCATTGTTTCTTGCAATGTTTAGATATTCCACAACTTCCCTATACCAAGCAGGCCCGTACAGTACAGTTATGAAAAATTAAAATATTGTTCAGTTTTCATATCACAACCTTTTTCTGCTGCTTTTATGTTTGTCCATTTCGAAAGGATGTAACCTTGATTCTCTCTTTTAACAGGGACGTGTGGGCTTTTATTTTGACCTGCAAGGTTCAATACTGCACTCTCTATGATCAAGGGTAACTTTTTTCATGGATTTTAAGTTGAGATATCGATGGAGTTATTTTTCCCATTATTTGGGCTGTTTTTGAACAATTTTTCATTTATTTAAGTTAATAAATATTCTACACATTGGCCTTTATGGTCGTCTATGAAACAGAGCAGGAGTAGTTGGCATTGGTTTTGCTTTTTTTTATCTTTCTAAAAATGTCGTAATGCGACTAGCTATCTATCTATAAATAAGAAGTGAAGCAAGAACATGTCTCTATACATCTGAATGATCTCTACTTGGTGGAGTTGAAGAGTTCTGATAAAAAAGTAATAAAATAAACCATATCATCTTATATCTATCTAGTATGTTGTTGTACAAGAGATGTGAAGGTTGTACGCAGAAAACCTATAAATCCTCCTAATCTCTCCACTTGGGTGTGGAAGTTCTCTTGTCTGAACAGGTGGCCAATTTTTGATTTTCAAGCACTTTTTGCCTCCTATTTGCAGTTGTACTCTAATTATAGCAACCCTCTTTAGCCTTGCCCTTGACTCTGCTCAACTTCTTGACATGCCTTTAGAAACTAAAAGGTTTTGTTGGAAAATAAATTCGGATGAGAATAAATTTAAAACAAATTTTTATTTCTTAGAAAACCAAAGTTCAACAAAGCTGTAATTTTTTTATCATGGCAAGGGACGAAATAGAAAAGACAATCAGAAACGAAACACTTTCTGGACGACCTTATGAGAAAAATACAACTTACAGAATTTCATCACCTACACCAATAATTGAGGCAACAAGAGATCCACTTTGATGTGGGTGCACCTCACTCAAGCCATTACTTAGAGCAGAATTATCCTTGACTAATCTTGCAAAGTTGTACAAAGCTACCTTGTCTACTAACCTGATCTAAGATGTACACCCTTGACTAATCATGAAAAGTATGTATGCTTCCCTCTGATAGGCTTTAGTTGATCCCTCCAAACTGGTGTGGTATAAGGATCAGCATCGAGTCAATAATGGCCAAGCACGACTTTAGAATAACACATCTAGTCAATAATGGGTTGCAATTTTTTCTTGTACCAATCATGAACATCCTTCATATTTAACTAGCATTGAAGGTCACATATGAAAATGAAGGCACCTTGATTAGGGATCCAGGCGAAGTATTTCTTTTCAGTTTTCTACTATCTTAACTTGATATTATCTTTCCAACAGGTATACTTCTGTTGGAAGCATACATGACACGGTTCCAAATGCATTATTGTCCATAAATGACTTGTCGAGCAAGAAAGAACGATTTAAGCCGGCATACTTGCTTTCTGATGGAAGGCTTGAAAGGGCAGGTAGAGCCAAAAAACATGCTTCGATGAGCAACAGTGCTACTGCTCTAAGTAATGGCTTGAGTGAGGTGCACCCACATCAAAGTGGATCTCTTGTTGCCTCAATTATTGGTGTAGGTGATGAAATTCTGTAAGTTGTATTTTTCTCATAAGGTTGTCCAGAAAGTGTTTCGTTTCTGATTGTCTTTTCTATTTCGTCCCTTGCCATGATAAAAAAATTACAGCTTTGTTGAACTTTGGTTTTCTAAGAAATAAAAATTTGTTTTAAATTTATTCTCATCCGAATTTATTTTCCAACAAAACCTTTTAGTTTCTAAAGGCATGTCAAGAAGTTAATGCACCATGCAAGACAATTCGAAAATTGGTACCCTTAAAGTAACACACTTTTTGTTAGTTTGGGATATCTAATCAGCAATGCAGAAATAGAGGATGCCAATGTGATATATGCTTTAGTAATCATCCTGCACTGCTGAAGTAGCTAATAATACGACTATAAATATATGTACTGTCTGGTATATGCGATTTCCATAACTTAGGCTTACATATGGACCATTCGACTCTTGATTTTTAAATTGTGCATGTGCAGTTATAAAGAGAATAAATCATATAATTCTAAAAATGACGACTAATTATAAAAAATACAACATTATACTTAATAGTAATACCCTTGTTGGTGAAAATCAAGGGGTGGACTGGGCAACATCTACCACCCAGATCTTTTGAATTTACTATTGGTGCAAAAGGCAACGAGCAGGATGAGGAGCTGAGGAGATTGTTATGTCTTTTCCAATCGGTGTGGGAAAATATTGCACTAGCAATTTGAGTATCTGGGGCTGTATTTTGTCATTTATTTTTTGTTTCAGTAAAACATACATCCCTTAGGTTCTATTGTAATGCCAGGGTAGGAATTACTTCCTACCCTTGAAAAACTGATATTTGATATGCTATGTATGTGTTTTTGTTGTATTGTTCGCATTGTAGCTCTTACTTTTATTTATCTACCAATGTAACAGGTCAGGCACATTTGAGGATCATTTAGCTGCAACTCTTTGCAAAAAACTTCATAACATAGGCTGGCAAGTTACACACAATGCAATTGTCAGAAATGATGTAAGAGTCTGTTAGGTGTTTACATCTATTTGTGCAACTCTTGCCAAAGCTTCAGGATATAGTTTTGTTGGTTATACCTAGGGTAGCTCACAATAACTAATGCAAGGAAGTTGCTACTTTTATCAATATATACAAGTTACTTTAGCTTTTGATATTTTTTTCAGTAGGAAGCACCAAAAGTAGTTAAATCATTAGCTTAATCACGAGGAATGCCAAACAGAGCGATTTACTTAATGCAAATTGTGTCGAAATTATCATGTAAAAAATTAATACATTTTCAAAGTAATTACATGACTCAAGTAAACAAGGGAATTGTTAAACAAATGTATGAGTTTGTTAATAAACTATTGCAGTCCCACAAAATTTTAACTGGGGTTGACTATCATTCTACCACGTTCTTTACATATGTACATGCAGCATGCATGCAGCGTGCATGACTGCATTCATACATGGTATATTTGTTTGTTCCCGTCATTGTAGGGGTACTTGATGCAATTTTGTGAGAAAATGGTAGATTAACACCAGTTTGGTAATGTTTGTGTTGTGCAATTTGGGATTGATTGAATTAGGAAAATGTGATCTTTATTTGTCCGGTGATAGTTTGCTCTGAATATGGAAAAAACATGCTCCCTGTTCTGACGTTTGGTTAGCATGGATTGTTATCAAATGATGAGCTGTTTTCCATTCTCTCTGGTAGATTTTGCAGAGTAATTAGTCTGCTTACTTGTACATATTGTCCATATATGAATTATCAATTAATATTGGTAAATTTTACTGACATCTCCTAGTGCCAACATTGATGACTCCAGCCCATTTGTTTAGAATGCATATTTCCTTGTTTTATACTTGCATTCAGATTCCTTTGCCACCATTTTGAGTTTGAAATTGTTGAACTACGAATTCTGTTTCCTGTGTGCAACACGTGCTGCAGCGTGACAGAATCCCAACATGCAAATTGTATTTTTTAGTTTTGCAAATCATACAACATTTAATTATATTATGTGGAACATGCGAAATGTGAAACAGCATAGCAACATTTGTCGTATACAAGATTGAGTTTGACATACCCATTGCATATTAAACCATCCTTGACTGTCTTTTACTTGCCTCTTCCTCTCTATCTTATCCTTAAAATTTATAGTTATATAGCTTTCTCAAATTGCTTTGTGCTGTTTGGCCTTCTTTTCCCACACAAAAACAAACTTAATAGGAGCGTCTTTAATCCAAAAAAGCTTACTATTTCCTTAATTTTGATGTTCATCTGTGTGCTTGATGGCTTAACTCAATTGCAGGTTGATTCTGTGGCAGAAGAGGTGGAACAACGGAAATCCACTTGTGACCTTGTAATAAGATTTTTCAGTACTTCCTTTGTAATCACATTATTTGCATTACTCAAGTTCTCATGTTAACACAATTTAAATTCCATCGCACTTAGGTATTCTTGTTTGGAGGAGTCGGACCATTGCATTCAGATGTTACAGTTGCTGGTATCGCAAAAGCATTTGGTGTTCGTCTTGTATGTTATTTTCCTACTGAAGAAAATGTTTTTTTATTTGATTGTTTGCATGTTGGTCATATTATGCTTTCGTTTTTGTTTCTGCAAATAATTATGAAAAGCTTTATTTTATGGGAACAAGAAATAATCTTCAACCTAGCTCTTCCTTCAAATTGTCCTAGCCTGGTGATTTTTCGACTTGGTTATTATATTGTAATTTTGATGATTTATTTGATCACTTTAATTTAGGCCCCTGATGAAGAGTTTGAAGAATATCTTCGACATCTTATTGGTGACCAATGCACTGGTGATCGAAATGAGGTAGAAGTTTCATCTCTCCTGTAAACTTCCTTCACCACAACTAATAATCCTAAGAATAGTTCCTCCTTGCAAATTTTTCCATTTTAAGTCATCGGCAAATGAATGCCTAACTTTCCAGTTTCATGGTTTATTCTTTATTTGTAGTTTTCATGTCTTTTTTATAGTATATTTGGTTGATGCTTTGACAATCATTGTTTTCGTTATATAGAAGTAAATTCCCTCCAAAGAAGTACATAGGCCATCCTTTTCTTTCATTAATGTCGGTAATAACTACATCATAAAGCATTGGGAGTTGGGACCGCCATTGCCATGGACTTTCTTCTATAATTTTATCCTATATTTGAGCAATGAGCTGAGGCAGACTACCTAGTCTGAACTTGGCTGATAAAGAAGCATGATTGTAGCTGAGTCTGCTTTGACTATCCTTGAACTGGTCTGTACTTTGGGCCTTCATTTGGTAGTGTGTGAGCAAACAAGGTTCGAATATTTTGACGCGTTAATTCCATATTCCAAAGACTACTACATTCATAAGAAGAACTGATGGAGTCATGAAGAGATTATTTGGACAGTGTTGTTCATGTTGTTACTGGTTTTATGCTATGAGTTATGCTTTTACTACATGATAATTTATGGTTAAGATTCTAATTGACCTATGCTTGTTTCAGATGGCTTTGTTGCCTGAAGGTAGAACTGAATTGCTGAACCACAAAAAGCTGCCTGTACCATTGGTATGTATGTGAACTAGGGTATGTCAATAAAATTTCCTGTTTAACCTTTTTTAGTTGCTCAGTCTCATAGAAAGCCAAGACAGCTCCCAGTTATAGATTTGCTTTATGGCATAAAGTTTATGCTAAGTTGGTGAGACTACATCTCAAAGGTCTTTTTGTTAATGGTTAGGAAGTTGACAAGAGTACACGACGTTATACCAAGGAAGCAATCTTGCAAAATAAAAGGAAAATCATATCAAACATGTCTTCTTATCTTTCAATTGCCATTTCCTTTTTACAGTTTATCACTCATAAAAGTTCTTAATATGCTCTACTTGAACTCAGACACTCTTTGAGTTATGACTTGTTCTTTTGTGACAAATTGCTTAGATTTCTTGAAAGGTGAATTGAATGGTTCTTTCTATTCTTGTCTTGATATTGTGTATTAATAGCTGCTTTATTTTTGTCGATTTTGAATTTTTCAGAGAGCGTAAGAATGCATGTCATCACGTGCATTCACTTGTTTATATTTTGTAGAATCACATCCTTGGTATGTATGTACATTAACTATGATGCCTTCTGTGTCCCATTTTTATCATAAACTCCTTCTGGTTTTCCTTTTCAACTATATTAGTTCTATAGGGGAAAAAGAATGTGAAATTGAAAGAAAGGAAAGAATCTTAAATATATAGGTGTCCTGTATGCTTTGTGATTCTTGCCTTGCATGACTTTTCTTATCTCATTTTTGGCTTTGGAATTTATAAAGTAAATATATTTTTTCCAGAAAATAGTAGAATGTGAGGCAACACAATAACATAATGAGACGAAATGACTTGTGCCATTGGAGAAATTATTGACATTGCCAACTTAATAATGTAGGATGGAAGTGTTTTCAGTTGTACTAAAATTACACGACTTTTCTTGTCTCCCTTCTGGCTTTGGAAAGATAATGTGAATATTATTTCCAGAAAATAGAAGAATGTGAAGTAATGCAATAACATAATGAGACGAAATGACTTGTGCCATTGGAGAAATTATTGACATTGCCAACTTAATAGTGTAGGATGGAAGTGTTCTCAGTTGTACTAAAATGACATTATTATCAACTTACCACTGTAGCAGTATAATTGCTTTAATGCCTGCCATTTCTAAACTTATATCTGAGACCACCATTATCTTTCTAATCACTGTGTATCCTCTCATGCAGATCAAGTGTCAAAATATCATTATTCTTAATGCAACAAATATTAAGGAATTGGACATGGAGTGGGATTGCCTCCTGGATCTACCAGAAACACCTGTAGTTCAACTAACACCGTTCAGATCAAAGCATTTGAGTACTTTCCTCACTGATGTACGTGTTCTTAATTCAATACATTGCATCATTCATATAGGCAATCTTCTGATATATCGGTTCTTGATATGACATATACCTGTTTTGCTTCGGAAAGTGCAATATTGGTCAGGTTGATAAAAAAATGTAGGGAAGGAAGGATTGTAGGTATCTTAATAGAAATATGTAATAGTTCACTAGATAAGTGTCTGGAGGTGTACCAATAAAAAAAGTGACTGGAGGTGTAATATATTTTTATGGACGGCAATTATAGTATGTTAAGTATTTGTGAGCTATCCTTGAGACCTTGTTTTTTTTGCACCTCCAAAACCTTATAGTTACTGATTGTTGTCTTTCTGAGAAAGTGTTTATTTTACAGGTGGAGATGGCACATACATTGTCAAAGTTGTGTCTTGATTTTCCAGATATTTATATTGGTAAAAAATATCATTAGGTCTTATTTTGGACATGAGATATTGCCCAATGTTTTCAGTTTATAAATCATTTGGAACTTGCAGGTTGTCGTCGTGAATCTAGGGGGGGTCCACTCGTCATCCGATTTGTTGGAAAGGTAACACGTCACGTCAATTACAAAAAGCTGATGAGAAAAGTTTCATCACCGAATAAAAAAAGTTTCATCATAAATATCCCGCATATGTACAGTTCGAGGCTTCTAGATGTAGCAATATCATGCATTTTTTTGTTTATTCATGCATACCTTCGATCTTGGCACATTTGTAAATTCTAATATAGGAATAGAACCCACAAACTAGAGAAATTTAATTTGTTACTAGAAATAGAAACCACACGAGTGAGGACATTTTTTGAGACGCATTAAATATATTTTTCTTCAACAATGTACCGTAGGAAATGATATCAACGTAACATATATTTGCATAGGTACATAAGAGTTCAAACTGTAATTATACTGAACATGCATTTTTGCAAGGGTAAATCCTAAAATTACTTATTAGTTATTACCTTGTAGTTATTTGAATGAAGCCTAAACGCATGTATCAGAAGTAGTAATAGGTGGATTAGGGTTGTACTTGTCCCCTTGATCGTGTGGACACTATTCTGTTAAAGAAAATTAAAAGAGGGAGCTGGAGTCGTCAAAACTCAAAAGCACTGAAGTGTGAAATCATCAAAACCCTTGTCCCAACAATATTACGTTTTCAATCTAAAATAAAAGCATTTTGCAGTTTCATGATTGAGGGTAGGGGTGAGCAAGAACCAGTTTAACTGGTTAACCGACCGGAGCAGTTGGTCCAGTCTGATTCAGATCGGATTGGATCCAGTCTGGTTTTCCGGATTTGTGGGTGATGCATCAATGCTTAAAAGTCAATTGAACCTTTCCGATGATGCACATAAGAAACTAGCCGAAATTCAACCAACCTTTTGAGTCCCCAGATAGCAGTACCCTTTATCCCATACAATAACAAGCTATCATGCTGTACATTTTAGAAAATTTTATGTTTCATAACTAACGTGAAATGCTTAATTATACTTCACACTTATTTGATATAGTGACGATTATCTGTACACAGAAAATCACAAATCGTGTGTAGTCTAGATCCGTTGCTGGAAATGGCATCAATTATGAATTCTACTTGACCAATGCACATTCATGATTCATGTGTGCCACTGTAGACTAAACGTGCCTCCTGTTTTTTTATTTGCTAAATAAAGCTTGGATTACAAATATTCTCGCGTAGTTCTGAATTCTACTTGGCACATGTAGTCTGTCATTGGGTCCTAGAGTTGAACGTACTTTGCTAAAAAAGCTTCAATTTTCTATCCAGGATCTAGCAAGAATAGAGGCAGCCTCACAAGATCTTTGCCAGAAGTTTCAAAATGGAACGTTCTCTGAGATTAACTACGGGTGATCCTGCTAAAAGCAAATGATTTGCCTGGAAGGAAGGAAAGCTGAGTGCCAGGTTGCTGTTCCATGTGATGTTATTTTCTCAGGTCCAGTATATTTCTTCCAATCAAATACGCACCACTATGTACCAGCATGTTTAAGAAGAGAGGCATTTCAACTTCTCCAGGCAAAGCCAAGTCGCTTATGAGATTATAGAGTGATGGTATTGATGACTGGAGGTGTTTATGGTGGCGACAAAAGGACTTCTGGTACTTCTCCTGGGCAACTCCAGATGCTATCACATTTTTTGAAGAACTTGTCTTTGTTATGCTCATTGTGCCGTACTGCATGGCTCATTCTTGTTTAAATAGGAGTACTTATCATTTCCTGATTATTGCGTAAATGGAAAACAACTGTGTTCCTTTCCTGGGCTTTTATGTGCATTGGTCGACTGCCATTTATAGGTTTTAACACGCTGCCTTATGATGTTATAGTTTCCTCGTAGGTTTTGGGAAGGAATGCTAGAGCAGAGTGCTACTACGGCACCTAAGATTAATACTCTCTTCTTGATGCTTAGAGCACTCTTAACGGGTCGGGCGTGCCCTGCCGCCCCTCGTTAACGGGGCGGGCGGGTGCCTGGTGCGCGCTCAGGGCACCCACCCGTGCGTGTTTTTGTGCGCCGGGCATCCAGATTGGACGCTCGGGACGCACTCGGGTGGGGGGCACGTGTTGCCCCCCATTGGTCTATTTTTTGATTTTTTTAATTTTAGTGAAAGATTTGTTATGAGAAGTAATTGATAATGAATTGCATCTCGCCCGACTATAAATACATCTACCTATCTCCTTTAACTCCTCACATCTTAAATTCATCACTCTTATAAGCTTCACGTGATCTTCAAAAATCTAGCTCTCTCCTGGAGTAAGGTCGTACTCTCCAAAATAATGACAGCTTGCATCATCATGCATAACATGATTTTGGAGGACGAACGTGATTCTTACGTCAATTTTGGAGATATTCGTGAATTTATGGAAAATCGACTTGAAACTTAAGGTAAGGAAATACCATATTCGACCGATCGTGTAACAGATATTCACAAGTTTTTTGTCAATCAAGATTGGATGCGTGACAATAATCAATATTTGGATCTGAAATGAAATTTAATCGAGCATATATGACAACGCTACGGACGAGGAGTTATTTGAAAAATAGGTTAACGTAATTTGTAATGTACTATTTCGAAGTCTGGTTTATGTAATATGTATTGTCATTTGTTAACTTTGAATGTAATATTTTCAATTTCAGTTTATGTAACATGTAATGTGGTTTTGTAATATTTAATAATTATTTCGTAATTTAATAGTAAAACTTAGATATTTTCGAGTTAAAGTAATTAGAAGTAGTAAATACAATTAGAATTATGTAAAATGTAATTTGTTAAATGTTGGTTAAGAATTATGTAAAATTGTTTAATTAAGAAATGATGTGGAGGAAAGAAAGTGTAGGGTGGGTGGGGTAACGCAGACATGGTTAAGAGTGTAGGATCGTGTGGGTCGGGTTAATCTAATCCCTTTTACGCTAATTCCTAACTAATCAAACAATAAACGCAGCGGAAACAATTTAAAGACTAGTAGGGAAAATGAACAAGCAAACCACAAATCGACTCGGCGTTTTTATAGAGGTTCGGCACTCCACCCGGGTCCTAGTCCTCTCTTGCAAGCTTCGCTCGACTCCGCAAGCTCCACCTACGACTTCACTATCCGCTCCCCGTTTCGGGCCGAAAGACAACGCCTTACAACCGCCAAACTCGGGAACAACCCTCGCCGAGCTTGGAATCATCTTCTCACAATTCGAGAAGGATCACTTTGGGCTTTCACCGAAGTCTATACTTGTGTCTTGGGCTTTCACCAAGACCCTTGCTCTCTTGACAACAAATGTAACTTGAGTGAAACTCACTCTCTAATTGAGCACACTTGAGTTGGATGAGGATTTGATCACTAAGTGTGGATTTAGGCTTATGGAGTGAGATTGGGAGCTTTGAGGATTGAGAGCTTCTCTCTAATGAATTGGACAATTGGAAGTTGGAGAGTTGTGTTAACAACAGGTCTTGATCCTCTATTTATAAGCTCCTAAAGATTTCTAGCCGTTTGGACAAGATTTGATTGGGTTTTGTGCAAAGCACACAAAGTAGAAAATCGGGTTGCAAATTTGTCCAGAACCGGTCGACCGAAACTAATAAACCGGTCGACCGTTAACTCGATTTCAAAGAGAACGGTCGAACAAAAGAATATTCGGTCGGACAAACGAGCTAGAACTTAACTCTACTTAAGTGAATTGGTCGAACCAAAGTATGGGGCAGTCGACCGTTAAGGGGATTCGGTGGAGACAAAGTTGGATCGGTCGAACGAAGAGTGTGTCGACCGATAGCAGGGATATAATAAGTGATCAACTGGTCGACCGAAACAAGGTCGTCGTTCGACCGGTTACCGAATGTATTTTGGGGTTAAGTTTGATTTATACGAATACGACCGTTATAGGAATACGACAAAGGTAACGACCATAATAAAATCCGGGATCGGTCGACCGAAAAGGTAGAACCGGTCGACCGGTAGAGTTCGGTAGAATCACTGTGGAGAGTCTGTTATAAACCGGTCGAACTGAGAACTGGTTCGATCGACCGGTTCACACAGGAAAAGTGATTTCCGACTAAGGTTTGGGTGATGTAATGAAGTCCAAATAAGGTGAAATTTTGTGTGTGACTTCTCTAAGGAACCTAGTGTGTATGTGATATGTTTTTCGCTCTTGTATGCTCAATTTACACATGCTCCTAAGACTCAAAATAAAATCAAGATTACAAGTCTTCATATAGCTTTATTAAAAATCTTGACTTAATTTCCTTCCTTCCATGAGTTTTGATCACCTGTAGAGGTTAGCACATGCAATATATATGCAATGCAATATGTGTGCTACTCTACATTACTTATGATTAAGATTAGGTTGATTAAATCATCTAAACAAGGATTAAGGCCAAAAAACCAACAAAGAGCACCTTTAATGGGTATTCTTTTTCGGGCACCCAATTTTCGCCCATTTTTCAGCCGGACGGGGCAATCGCACTGGGGGCACGTGGCCCCTCCAGATTCATTAATTTTTTTATATTTTAAAAATGTTAAAAAATGTTTTAAAATTTATTTTAAATCATTTTTTCAATCTTTTTATAAAAAAATATTTTTTTATTTGTTTATACTTTTAAAAAATTTAATTTTTTGTGTGTGTTTTACCTAGAATTGATCTCCAAATAATGTGGAGGGGAGAGAATGTAGGGTGTCTGAGTTGTTTCTGGGTGTGGTTAAGGAAAATTTGTGGGGTAATTTGTGCTGACGTGACGTAGAGAGAGCTGACGTGAGTGAGAGTAGGACTGAGCAACTAGTCCGACCCAAACCGGATCGGAACCGAATCGGCTCCGGACCCCGGACCGGTCCAAAATGGATTTTTTTACCTTAAAATTAAAAAAAATTCAGACCGGTCCGTACCGAAAACCAGACCATACAAGTTGTTGCTCAGCCCTAGCTAAGAGAGAAAACATGGCATTCGGGAAGTGCCCAAGGCTGATAAAGATGGTGTAAGGAATTTTTTTGGTGAGTTGACGTGACGGAGAGAGAAGCTGACATAGCAAAAAGAGGGAACAAGACTCCCGGAGGTAGACCAGACGCTGTTATTTATGGTCTTAGTGTAAAAAACCATAGACCAGTTTGGAGGGGTGGGGGTGTTTGCTTCCGGTTATGGCAAGGGCAAAAAACCATTTGCATTTTCACAAAAAAAAATTGTAGATAATTAGATAGTAATTTGATGTGGCCTCTAATGCTCCAAATGTGAAAAAACTTATTCTTTGACACGATATAAATGGACACACAATCAAGCCTCTACAAGGTTATCAAAACATTTCTTCAAATGTAGAAAATATCTGAAGCCATTTTCTTTAACGAACAATAATCCCGGAAAATCCAACAAAGAAATTGCCCCTCCTATCTACCATTGTTCCAACTAAACATTACAGTATACGGAGAAAACCCAAGTGCTGCTGAAAGGGATCACAGAAGGCGAGTCCATACTGACTATGTACGTTGTACGGGATGGATAACCCAAGTTCTTAGACCACCATTAACAGTGCCCGGGTACATTTCGGACGCCCGATTTTCTCTTTAAACCACGTCGGCACAAACCACCTTCCAGAAAATCCTTAACTATTATCCAATCAACTCAGTCATGCTACAATATTTGTTGTCACGTCATTATTTTTATTCTATTTTCTAAATCTCTTACGACAATCAACAAAATATATTAATAATCATTATTGTAATTACTCAATTTAATTAATTCATTCGATTTTAATTAACAATTAATATATAAATAGGAAATATTATTCAAATTTAGGAAACCGCATTACATACTACATTAACTGAAAATTTAAATACTAAAACTTAAAAATACATCATTAAATACTAAACTTAAAATACATCAATACGCATTTCCTCCAAATCGTTGTCATATATTGTCGATCAAATCGGCCTGAAGGTTCAAATGTGTAGTGCAATCACACAATTGATCTCTCATTCTCAAGTACTTGTTAATATCCACTATAGGTTGATCCTGAATAAATTCATTTGAATCTCCAAAATTAACGTAGGAGTCACGTTCATCCTCCACTATCATATTATGCAATACAATGCAAGTTGTCATTATTTTGTTAAGCACAACCTTACTCCATGCAAGAGATGACTTCTTCACGACGACGTAACACAAGGAAACACATCGAATCTATATATACCCCTACCAACTTACTTCTCTACTCAACCCAATTCCTATCTTACTTCTTCTACCCCCACCTTACAATGTCTTCTTCAGAAGGCAATGATTCACCAGAGTACCGACGATCTTCACGTCGTCCACCCCCAACCCAACAATTTTTCCAACACCCAGGTTTCCACCCATCCTACTAAAATCAATTTGTCCCACACCCAGGATTCCATCCGTCCTACCAAAATCAATTTTTCCCACATCCAGGATTCCACCCGTCCTACAAAAACCAATTTTTCCCACACCCAAGATTCCACCCAAACCATCAATACCAACAATTCCAACACAATCCACACCACCCGCCAACCCAGGAAAAAAACCAAACCTAATTCCCATTTGGTATGTACACTCACATCATAAGTGGAGAAAGTAGTGCAAATGTAAGCCGCATTATACCTAATGTGAATGACGAAAATGTCATTCAACCTCCAAGTCGTCAAGGAACACGCAAAATCGCGACAATCAGGTCGCAAAAGACGTGGTCCACACAAGAGGATGAGAGACTCGTCTCAGCTTACATGGTTGTTAGTGATGATGTTGCAGTTGGGACGAACTAAAAAATGAGATACTTCTGGAGACGTGTGAAACATCTCTTCTATGAATCAAACGAAGCAGATGCAGTAGAGCGTAACGATGAGTCATTGAATGGACGGTGGCAGCGTACATCGTTGTGTGTGAACCAATGAGTCAGTTGCTTCTACCAGGGTGTACAGAGGAAGATAAGCGGTTTCAACGAGGACGATGTTATCAAAGAATCGCAAATCATCTACGAGCGAACACACCACCAATTTTCAGTACATTCATGTGTGACTTATGTTGCGCAGATATCCTAAAAGAGAGTCTGTTGCGCTTGGAGCTACCACAACAGACGTCACCGAAGAAAGTCCAGAGAGTTTGAGCAGCGGAAAAAGAAAAGACATCGACGACGATGTGAGTCACGCGACACCGTCGACGGACGAAATGATATTTAAACTATGCTCTCGTCCAGAAAGTGTTATAGAGCCAAAAAGAAGGGAAAACTAGTTCAGACGCAATTCGATCCCAATATGTTAGAACTGAGAAAACAAATTGAATATAACACCAAAGTGAGAGAATACAAGTACATGTGTTACCAAGAACGGATAAAGAGGAAATACATTGAAACTGAAACGAAATTCTAAAGGGAACTCAACACCAAAGTGACATACTATTTTCTCTGATGAAGAAGGAAAACAAAGACTAGTTCGATAGATAAACACTTACTAAACTCAAGGAGTGAGCTAAATTAGAAGAATTTCTGTAAGTACTTTTTTTAAAATTTGGAGTTAATATGCGTTTCATAGTTTATCAGTGTTGTTGTACTAACGTCTATTTAAATTTTGTATCCGTATTTGTATTGTATTTTGTATTCATATTTCTATTGTATTTCGTATTCGTACTTGTATTGTATTTCGTATCCGGAGTTTGAGTATTGTATTAGTGTTTTGTGACTTATCTCAATTTCGTATATGATATTTTTATTTTTAAATTTAAATAAATTTCAATAAATCGAAAACAATTTAATTAATTATAAAATAATTGTATAATTATTATAAAATTCAAACAACATCAATATATTAACCACAATTAAATCACAAAATCTAATTAATTAAATTACAATTTAACTAATCAATACATTAACCTAAATATATATATCCAATATTTTTCTTTTAACTTAAAAAACAAAAAAACAAAATTCAATGAATCTGGGGGAGGACGTCACCCCCGGATTGGGCACCCGGGCACTCCATCCTCCCATCAAGGGAGGGCAAATCGGGCACCCTATAAAGAACACCCGTCAAGGGTGCTCTCATACTCTCCTATAAGAATCCACACCACCTCCTGCACAATTTTTCAGAAAACGTTTTAGTTTTCCCTCTGGTTATTGGGATTTTTCACCTGTCCATGTAAGGTTGTTACGTGGCTGTGTTATGCGGAAAGTCAGAGATGTGTATGATCAGCTTGTTCTCTGTAGGAACAAATATCGACTACACTCTTTGATATCTGGAATCTAATCCTTCGTTTGAAACTCCAGCTTTAGGCGATCACAATGTCCGAACTATCCATCACCACTCCAACTTTAGGTGATCACGGTGTCCGATCTCTCTACCCTCCAGCTTTGGGCCATCACAGCGTCAGAACTCTACCTCCACGAGCTGCAGTCAGGACCATCTGAAGTTGGATAGAGCATGGATATTACTTCCTGTGACACAATCAGTTCCCTTTAGTGTGGCCATAGACATGCTTACAACCAGAAAGGACGGGCATAAGAGAGCTTGCAAGTCCGTTTAGAATGTAGTCAAAGGCAAAAGGAAGATTAAGTGGCTTTTGCTAAATGCAAAAGTAATTTCTGTATCGTTAAATGATTCAAAATAACATATCAATCTTGCGTCTTGCTTTATTAGTAATAGAGCTACTCTATTTCCCTGTCCACTGCAGAATTTTATTGATTTATTAGTAATAGAGTTACTCTACTTCCCTGTCCACAGCAGAATTTTACGGAACCAGATGCTCTCGATCTTTCAATAAGATGTATATAATCAGATACTTTCTGATCAAAAGCACTTCTCATTAAATTGAGTTTCACGAACTATTAATTTTTTTTACCTTGAGTTAGTAAGACAGGCAGGCTTTAGGGAGAGAGTATTTGTCTTTGTTCTTCTATTGGCTCTCTCAGCCTTAATGGAAGCAATGACAGTATCGGCAGCAGAGCCCAACCCTCTCCTGCCAACTAATTTCACATTAAGCTTTTCACTAAGGTAGTGCATTCTCATCTCATCTCCTCCTCTGACCTCTCCGACGTCAAGTGCCTGTTGTCGAGACAGTAACGTATAAACATGAAGCTGCTGCTGCTGATTGTAGTGTGACTGGAGCTGCTGAAACAGAGGTTTATTAGAATGCTGGTTGTCTGTCTTGTTCCCTTCATTCGCCGCCTTCTTTCTTGTGCCACCAAAAGTTACCCTTAGGATTGCTGTGGATCTTGGATCAGCAGCTGTCTTTGGGCCAAATATGACTGCAAAGCTTCCGAATTCTAGATCAGGCTCCCTGAACAAATCGGTAAGAAGGGCAGCACAAGATTCTGTGTTCTTTGATGGGCTTTTTTCGATTTTCAGTCCTGAAGCTCGGGCATTTGCATGGTTGGCCATGTTTGCAGCTTCTCTCAAACCACTAAGGAAAGCACCATGCATGGTGGCAGGGTAGCGCCTAGTAGTTGCCTCCCCAGCAAAGAAAAGTCTTCCATCTCCAACACTTTCAGCTAATATGTCATAGTCGTCTCCAGATGCCCCAACGGCTACATTGGAATAGGAACCTAAACTGAAGGAGTCGGTGCCCCATCTAGTGCAGACAGTTTGGATGGGATCTGGGACGGTTATCCCTTGGGGTTCATAGATACCTGTTTCACAAAGTATCATCATCATTGTGATGTTACGTATTACTATTATTTGCATGGTAATATTGATTGTTGATTTAGTACCGAAAAGGAAACATGCTTCTAAGAACTTCAGACTGGATGAGGACTTATATGATTGACACCTGTAGACTACACATTAATAGACAAACTTGAAATGCTCAAAATCTATTGTCAAAAAAAAACCCTCAATGCAATAAACACTAGTAGAACTAATGAAGTAGGGCATAAATATCACCAATGGTGTCTTGAAAATACTAGATTCGTGTTATCAATATCATGTAGAACAAAAACTACTACTCGGATGAACTAGATTGTTCCAATGGATAAACAACTAGGGATGTGGCAGACTAGGAACTTCAATAGGACATACTCAAAGGAGAATCATGCATTTTGTCATATACACATGGCAGACAGCTTCACATTGAATTGAAGTGCAACGGATCAAGTACCTATGATTTGTATAGAGAATAATTGTAAAGAATATTCTGATATAGCATGAACCACAGAACACACTGGGATGCACCATTGTAAAGAAAAATGCCACTAACTCATGCAATAAATATAAAAAACTATAAGAAACAAACATACCCCTGAGAATTTTAAGAACCGATGTAACAGCATCTGTCGGATGCATGCCCTCAAACGTGTGTGCAGCTTCTCCTGCAACCATTGCGATCAACACCGGACCACCAGCAACGGTCGCATAACTGTAGAAGAGAAAGAACTCTCCTCGATGACTCGGGTCATCAGACAGATGACCAAACGTATCAAGATCGGTACTCCAAAACACATGTGGAAACAACATTGCGACCTTGTTCAGCAATCCAAACCCTAACCTCTTAATCCCATCAAGTTTCCTCTGAGGCAATTCGGGCACAAACTTTATGGACCCACTCTTCAAAACCCCCAACGGAACCGTACACAAAGCCATATCACCCTCGTAAACCTGCCCACCAGCAACAACCTGAACTCCATTGGCACCGTACTGAATCATATGCACCGTCTTCTCATAAACAATAGGCACATTCTCAGCCAAAGCCTGCACAAGTCGTCCATTCCCACCCGGCAAAAAGCAATGATCACCTCCCATATCATACGGATCGTCCTGATCCCAAAACGCCAACGAAAGCTCCGACAACAACCCGGCATTCGCATACTCCAAATTCGCCAAATGCCAATTAAACAAATTCATCTCCTCCTCCGTGACTCCGTAAACCTCCCTAAACATCTCCAACGCAGACCCCAACGAAACATCCATCGCAACATCCCCCATACACTGCCTCAACCTACTAGCCTTATCCAACAACCTATTAAACGCATTCTCAACCCTATCATCCATCTCCGAATCAACAACCCTCCCATCGCTCCCATACAACGGGCACTTATCCCTAACCTTGTGAAGCCCCAACCCCAACTGCCTGGCAACAATCCCAAGCGGATTCCCTAACGTCCCGGTCAAAACGCTCCCTCCCAAATCCGCCACCGCACTCCTCCCCAGCCCCTCCATCCGCTTACTATAAACCCTCCCCCCACACCTCTTCCTCCCCTCCAACACCACAACCTGGAATCCAAACCCTATAAGCTGCTTCGCGGCCGCAAGTCCGGCCATTCCGGCCCCGATAACAACAACATTTCCTTTCTTTACCTCTGGAGGGCGCTCTTTCGGGACGATTCCGAAGTTGATGAATCCGTGCGAGGATAGGAAATTGTAGGCGGAGTCGAGGAGAGGGAGGCAGTGGGGAGGGACGACGGGGATGAGGATGTGTTTGGGGAGGAAGGAGGAGACGTTGTCGCGCCAGCGGGAGAGGATGTGGTTCCGGATGAGGATGTAGTTGACCTGCTCGATGCCGCCTACGGAGGAGACGACGGCAGCGTCTGTCTCGTCGTCGGTAAGCGAGTCGGCGGGGAAGCCGGAGGAGAGGGCGGTGAGGGCTTCGGAGGTGGCGTTCTTGTTGAGGACTATGATGTCGTCGGAGAGCGAAGGGTGGAGGGGCGGTGGCGGTGGTGGGGGTGGCCGGCGACGGACGCCGGAGCGCTTGCGTTTGAGGGGAGTGAGAGGGGATGAGTTAGGGTTTAGGGGGGAGAGGAAGGTGGTGAGGGGTGTGGGGTTTGGAGACGACATTGCTGCTGCTGCTGCTGCTGCTGGAGTCACTGGTGCCGATGTTTGCTTAACGGAAAATGTTTTATTAACCCAGCGCGTCACGGACGCGTTCTATGTGGACATCCATGTCAGCCCTTACGTGGCCAAAACATGAATGTTTTTTTGTTTTTTCTTCCTGATGTCCACTCAAATCACATTAAATACATTTAAACTTAACACGTTCTCTCTCTTCACCCAAATACAAATATGATGACACTCTTTCTTTCTTCTTCATTCTTTCTCTCCAGAATAAATCACCATTTCTAGCAAAATATTATGTCGAAGAAGCGTCTGATGCCGACTCCCAGGATTCTTCACAACGTAAGCAGCGTGAATGGGACGATGCGAAGACTTCCCGATGTTCTTGTCAGCGTTAGAGGTACCACGCTCCGTGGTGAAGACTTACGTCTGTTCGGTTTATGTCGTACATCTCTCCGTAATAAATCACCATTTTGAGTAAGATATTACGTCGAAGAAGCGTCTGATGTCGACTCCCAAGGTTCTTCACAACGAAAGCAGCGTGAATGAGACGATCATGTTTAAGTCTTACATCTTCTTTCAGATTTACTGGGAAAATATATATTATCTTTGTAATTTGTGTGTGTTTGTATTGTTTGTTTGTGTGTGATTTACTGGGAGAAGATATATTATTTTTGTAATTTTTGTGTATTTGTGTTTGTGCTTGTATTGTTTGTTTGTCTTTGTGTTCTCATTGTATCTTATTGTGTAATAGTTATCATCAATAATATGTACCATCAATATCTCATTGCGCTCTCATTGTATCTACATAAACAGCACAAACTTTCTCCATAAACTGGACAAACATTCTACATAAACAGTACAAACTTTCTACATAAACTGGACAAACATTCTACATAAACAAGACAAACTTTCTACATAAACAAGACAAACTTTCTACATAAACAGATTACATAAACAGGACAAACTTTCTACATAAACAGGACAAAACAGGACAAACTTTCTACATAAACAGGACAAAACAGGACAAACTTTCTACAAAAACAGGACAAACTTTCTACATAAACTGGACAAACATTCTACATAAACAGGACAAAACAGGACAAACTTTCTACATAAACAGGACAAACTTTCTACATAAACATGACAAACATGACAAACTTTCTACATAAACAGGACAAAACAGGACAAACTTTCTACATAAACAGGACAAAACAGAACAAACTTTCTACATAAACAGGACAAAACATGACAAACTTTCTACATAAACAGGACAAACTTTCTTCCTAAACCGGACAGGAACTACACTTATTCCGGACAGCAGATACACTTATTCCAGACAAACTTTCTGTTCCGTTTCTGAACACACTTTCTTCTTATTCCGGACAACTACACTTATTCCGGACTGCAAATACACTTATTCCGGACAACAAATACACTTATTCCGGACAAACTTTATGTTCCGTTTCTGGACACACTTTATTCTTAAACCGGACAACAAATAAACTTATTCCGGACAACGAATACACTTATTCCGGACTGCAAATACACTTATTCCGGACAGACACATAACGTAAACAGGACAAACACATAATGTAAACTGCACACACACATAAATTAAGCTAGACAAATTAAGTTGATCCAACGTAAAACTTAAAAACAAATATTTTATTATGATAAGTGTGGGCTCTGCACGAATAATGAGACTGCACGATGTCCTAGGGTCTGCACACTGTCCTATCTGTGTATTGGGAAATGAATCGTTCAACTTAAAAAACCGGCGTTTTTTAAAAAGACCAAAACACGTGAAGGTTAATTTCGCTGACTGGACGCTGACTCAAAGAAAATATCTGAGTTGTACAGATCCACGTAAGGCGCGTCCGTGACGCCCGCGTCCGTCTATCACGTCCGTTGCTTAATTGTTTGGTTAGTCGGGTTTTTTATTTATGATAATATAATAATTACAGGGATTAAAAAGAAGGGCCGTGATAGACGGACGCGGGCATCACGGACGCGCCTTACGTGGATCTGTACAACTCAGATATTTTCTTTTAGTCAGCGTCCAGTCAGCAAAATTTCTCTTCGCGCGTTTTGGTCTTTTTAAAAACGCCGGTTCTTTAAGTTGAACGACTCATTTCCCAATACACAGATAAGACAGTGTGCAGACCCTAGGACATCGTGCAGTCTCATTATTCGTGCAGAGCTCACACTTATCATAATAAAATATTTGTTTTTAAGTTTTACGTTGGATCAACTTAATTTGTCTAGCTTACTTTATGTGTGTGTGCAGTTTACATTATGTGTTTGTCCTGTTTACGTTATGTGTTTGTCCGGAATAAGTGTATTTGCAGTCCGGAATAAGTGTATTTGTTGTCCGGAATAAGTGTATTTGTTGTCCGGTTTAAGAATAAAGTGTGTCCAGAAACGGAACATAAAGTTTGTCCGGAATAAGTGTATTTGCTGTCCAGAATAAGTGTATTTGCAGTCCGGAATAAGTGTATTTGTTGTCCGGAATAAGTGTATTTGTTGTCCGGTTTAAGAATAAAGTGTGTCCAGAAATGGAACATAAAGTTTGTCCGGAATAAGTGTATTTGTTGTCCGGTTTAAGAATAAAGTGTGTCCAGAAACGGAACATAAAGTTTGTCCGGAATAAGTGTATTTGCTGTCCGGAATACGTGTATTTGTTGTCCGGAATAAGTGTATTTGTTGTCCGGTTTAAGAATAAAGTGTGTCCAGAAACGGAACATTATTTTTTGTCCGGAATAAGTGTATTTGCTGTCCGGAATAAGTGTATTTGCTGTCCGGAATCAGAATAAGTGTATTTGTTGTCCGGAATAAGTGTATTTGCAGTCCGGAATAAGTGTAGTCGTCCAGAAAAAGAAGAAAGTGTGTTCAGAAACGGAACAGAAAGTTTGTCTGGAATAAGTGTATTTGCTGTTCGGAATAAGTGTATTTGCTGTCCGGAATCGGAATAAGTGTATTTGTTGTCCGGAATAAGTGTATTTGTAGTCCGGAATAAGTGTAGTCGTCCAGAATAAGAAGAAAGTGTGTTCAGAAACGGAACAGAAAGTTTATCCGGAATAAGTGTATTTGCTGTCCGGAATAAGTGTAGTTCCTGTCCGGTTTAGGTAGAAAGTTTGTCCTATTTATGTAGAAAGTTTGTCATGTTTTGTCATGTTTATGTAGAAAGTTTGTCCTGTTTTGTCATGTTTATGTAGAAAGTTTGTCATGTTTGGTCCTGTTTATGTAGAAAGTTTGTCCTGTTTATGTAGAAAGTTTGTCCTGTTTTGTCCTGTTTATGTAGAAAATTTGTCCTGTTTATGTAGAAAGTTTGTCATGTTTTGTCTTGTTTATGTAGAAAGTTTGTCCTGTTTTGTCCTGTTTATGTAGAAAGTTTGTCATGTTTTGTCCTGTTTATGTAGAAAGTTTGTCCTGTTTTGTCATGTTTATGTAGAAAGTTTGTCCTGTTTATGTAGAAAGTTTGTCCTGTTTTGTCCTGTTTATGTAGAAAGTTTGTACTGTTTATGTAGAAAGTTTATCCTGTTTATGTAGAATGTTTGTCCAGTTTATGTAGAAAGTTTGTCCTGTTTATGTAGATACAATGAGAGCACAATGAGATATTGATGGTACATATTATTGATGATAACTATTACATAATAAGATACAATGAGAGCACAAAGACAAACAAACAATACAAGCACAAACACACAAAAATTACAAAAATAATATATCTTCTCCCAGTAAATCACACACAAACAAACAATACAAACACACACAAATTACAAAGATAATATATATTTTCCTAGTAAATCGGAAAGAAGATGTAAGACTTAAACATGATCGTCTCATTCATGCTGCTTACGTTGTGAAGAACCTTGGGAGTCGACATCAGACACTTCTTCGACGTAATATATTACTCGAAATGATGATTTATTACGGAGAGATGTACGACATAAACCGAACAGACGTAAGTCTTCACCACGGAGCGTTGTACCTCTCTCCGGAATAAATCACCATTTCGAGCAAGATATTATTTCAAAGAAGCGTCTGATGCTGACTCCCAGGGTTCTTCACAACGTAAGCAGCATGAATGGGACGGTCGATGACACTCTTTCTTTCTTCTTCCTTCTTTTTCTGTCATGGGCACTCCAACAATGCAGCAAAGATGTTGTGGTGCGAAGTCTTCACCACCGGATCGTCACATTCACGATGCTAACACTGACAAGAACATCGGGAAGTCTTCGCACCGTCCCATTCACGCTGCTTACATTGTGAAGAATCCTGGGAGTCGGCATCAGACGCTTCTTCGACATAATATCTTGCTAGAAATGGTGATTTATTCTGGAGAGAAAGAATGAAGAAGAAAGAAAGAGTGTCATCATATTTGTATTTGGGTGGAGAGAGAGAACGTGCTGAGTTTAAACGCATTTAATGTGATTTGAGTGGACATCAGGAAGAAAAAAAAAACATTCATGCTTCGGCCACGTAAGGGTTGACATGGATGTCCACGTAGAGCGCGTCCGTGACGCGCTACGTTCATAAAACATTTTCCTAAAAAGAAACTTGGACAGTATTACGCTACCTCATATTTTGTCAGATAAGTTACAAAAAATTATATTCTTTCAAAAAAAAAATATTATTTTGAAAAAAATCCTTACATATATCTACATTACACCTGCCACGAGTGTGTCAAGGGTGCACTGTTACAGCAAGTTGCAGTGACAATACTGCGGTGATTAAAAAGAAATTGGAATAGTTCTTGATCTGTGTTGAGTGATACATGTATTTTTTTCTCGATTGACTAACTCTAATTAGAATCACGTTTTGCAATTGCAGTGTTTTTTTGCTTTGTAAACTCCACCGTAGCATTAGTATCCCCACTATCACTATTTCTCCAAAAAATCGTTTAGGGTGATGTTTTCTGTGTTGGAATGATTTCGTAAAAAGACCATCACCCCCGTCGCCAACCATGGGTCACCCAAATGAACATTACATTCTACCTATCATGTGTTGTTACGAAGATGAAGATTGAACTTGCATCCCACCCTATCCAGGTTCACTTGGGATACGCAATGAACCTGTGTTTGGTTAGTGAGGTAGTTATAAACTCTCTTTTTACTTCTTCTGTTTTTGCAAAATTGATTTTTAGGTCTTGTTTGATTCCTTGAAACTAAACTTTATGAAATTGATTTCATTGCCCCCCCCAAACAAAAAATTAGGTTACATTCTTGTTGAATTTACTTTACTGTGTGCTCGAAAAGGTTTTGATGATTTTTCAATGAACTACTTGTAAATACTTTAATTGGGAGATCATTTGTCTTGATATCGACGTAATGTTGTAATACAAATGAACCTCAATAGTCAAATTTAAATGTTTGAGATGTTCTACATTTAAAATCGGAGTTAGGTAGAGTGGACAAAATCGAATAAATTTTTGACGTAGTCGATGTTGAGTTTTGACGGAATCTTCAATTCGATAAGATTGATAACTTGATTCGATTCAAAATCATCAAAATGCAAACCAAACTGTTGAAAGGACGGGTGAATTAGCCCCATTAATTGAGACAGTAGGAGCTGAAAATCAGATTACCAATTAAAAGCCATCTAACGGTTAGGATGCACAACCCAAAGTCTATCTAAGGACCAGAAATAGCGTAGGAGATGAGGGTGTTAAGATCCACCGCTCAGGATTCAAAGCCGCTGGATAGCGCCATTTAAAATCTTAGTTAGGAATTTACTTAAAATCAAGATATAAGTGTTCATTGGATGCTTATGTAAAAAGTAATTTACTGCTAAGTAGCTATAGAAGAAACCTACTTTTGTTCTTTAAGTACTGAAAATCACAATATATAGGATAAAAAGTTAAAAACTACTATAACAAAAGTGTAGTCATCCGAAAATAGTATTACCGTATTAAATCTGCAAGTACTGTAACATCTCTAGAATAGCGGAAAAATTTAAACTTTAAAATATATTTCAAAGATATTATATCACACGGGAACACTACTAACAATATATACATCAAGAGGTGCACCGTATAATACAGAATTTCAAAAATATGATTACATCAAAAAATATATAAACATATACACGTAATCATATCAACCTTAAAAGGGAAAACTAGATGATCCGATCTCTGGTGCGCTCCTCCTCGATCATTACTCTCTACTACCGTCACTCACGGTCTGAAATGCAAATATGGAACTATGCCTGAGTTTTCATAAAAAAACATTGTATGTCAAACCTCCTAACATGCATGAACAACAACAAACTGGTATAACATAGTATACAAAATGATAGTAATTAAACACCATCATCAAGTTGGGCACCAAGGACCTCTGTTCCAACCACAACACACACGGTTCTCAAACTGGGCACCAAGGACATTTCTCCTAACCCACACAACATATGTGCTCACAAGGTACAACTAGGCACCAAGGACATGTCCCAACCCACATATCACTAGGACTGACAATTTTACACGACATGAAAAATGACACGAACTTAGCAGATATGGATTGAGAATTTGAACGCGATTAATAAATGTGTTGGATATGACAACACGATTATTAAATAGGCTGTATAAGGATTTCTGTTGCAAAAACAATTAACACGATTAAGACACGATAAGTAATTAGGTACACGATTATGAATACTACACGATTAATACACGACTAATACCGACAAGTCTACAAGTGATATATAAGTTATAAATTATAATGAACGAGTGACGTGTAATCATGCAATATGGTATTCGATTGTGTATGAATTATTATTTAATGGTGTAAACGGTAGTCATGTTAAACGTGTACACGAAGTAATCGTTTAATAATCGTGTATAAACGGGTTAGATATGACAACACAATTATAAACGGGTTTAATACGGTAGAAGTCTAGCAACACAATTATTAAATGGGTCGGATACAACGCAATACTTAGAACTTATATATACGACTTGACACAACACGATTAGCACATAACACGATTGACAACCATACACATCACACCGATTGCTATCAGGCCAGAATGTCTTGTCCCGTCGCCACCAAGGCCGGTTGGACCTGTTGCTCTCAAAGCCGATCACATGCAACTAAGGGAGAGCACTTACAAGTCAGGGTCCGGTCCGGGTTTAGCTAATTTTTTAAAATTTAAAACAAAAAACCAGTTCTAGACCGGACCGGATACGACCAGTCCGATCTCCAATCCGGTCCAGTGCACACCCCTACATGTAACTCAACCAATAAAAGCACAAAACACGGCAACAACGGTTGACCGAACAAGGCACAACAGTCGACCGATTCCTTAAAAAACAGGCATGAGTTCAACCGCAACATAGCCGGTCGAACGCAAACAACAAAATTGGCCGAACCAAAGGTTATAGGTGGTCGACCGTTTGGATGGTCAAAGTCTGAGTTCAACTAACTTAACTACCAACCGGTCGAACGGCAAAGGGGTCCCGTTTGACAGAAATTATCAGTCTTTATCTCTCAAATTCGACTTCTACCGATCGAACTAAAAGTCATAGGCGGTCGACCGTTTAGATGGTCTACGCCAAAACATCATTAAATAAATCATCCCATCGGTCGAACGGCAAAGGGAATCTGGTCGACCGAAAACAAGGATTTCCTACGTTTTTTCGAAGTCATCACCGGTCGAACCAAAAAGCAACCGGTCGAACACAACTTAAATTCTCATAAGTAATCGGTCGAACCAAATCTTAGGGCGGTTGACCGTTTAGATGGTCTAGGCCCCCAATAGACTTACTACATGTACAATCGGTCGCATTAGTCACAAGGCGGTCGATCGTTTGGATGAGCTATGTCCTCAACTGACTTGCCAACAGTGTAACCGGTCGAACGGCAAATGTAACAAAAAATAACAGGCTTCTTCTCTTGCCAAAATATGCATAACTGGTCGACCGTCCAAGGACATCGTTCGACCAGTGCGAGACAGAAACTCACAATTACACTATGACCGGTCTACCAATGCCAACGCCGGTCGACCGTTCTAGTGCAACAACCTTGCTGCACCTTGACATGAACGAGGTCTCCAACCTGCGACGACGCCCCAACTACACACACCTCGGGTGAGTACTAAAAAGGAACTTGACATACATTTCAACTTGATGACGATCACTCCCACGCCTTCTCGCACCTCTGACAACTCTTTGCTCTGAGATTACCCAACACGAGCACACCTCCTCCGATCACGCCCGTCGAGCTCTACCTTGCTCGCCTATCTCCACACGTTGCTGAAGCTCTAGAGCAGAGAAAGATATATATGAGAGGAAAAGAATATTTCACTCTAAAATACCCAACTCATTCCCAACCACCAGTAGCATCTCACCACCTTACAACACTATCCCCCCACTAACCAACCATTAACCATCCAAAACGTTATTAAACACTAATCAAGGATTAGGATCTAACAATATTAGTATTACATTAAGGTATTCAGAAGACAGCAGCAACCAATCAGCCATATACAAACCACATTTTTCATAAAACATTTAACCAACAATCCAACTTTCAAAAAACACTTATTTTTTTATTTGTTTGTTTGAGATGTGCACACACCGATACGTTGGCACTAATTTGTCCTTTTAGATACAATAGTACAACTCCTAATATATTAATAAAAAACCGTTGCACTAGCAAAACAATCACATGTTAACGGCATTTCCTTGTAGATTCAAAACAATAACTGAACCTTCACTCCTTTGTATTGCGCCATTCTTGGCAATCATGCTTGCCTTGAAGGAAATTAGGTCAATAACTGAAACCAAGCTGAAGTCCGAGAGCGGCGTGGACAAGAAAGAGAGTCATGATTCCACTCCCTAATATTCCATGTACATTTCTTAGTTCTGGCTTCCCCTGCAGAATCGAATTTCGGTTAAGTCATTCAAGTTTGGGAAAACGGTAAAATTTGAGGCTTTTCCTCCTAACCAGAATATCTGGAAATTCACTCAACAAACCTCGAACAGAAGAAGGTTAAAGCTTGTAAATTCTGTCTTGCTAGGATAGACGCTAAGAGGAAGGTATAACAGTGTTTAAAAGAATCTTTTTAACCGTGAAGAATGGGAAAGGAGAAGAATTTTGGGGGTAGAAATGAAGAAGCTAAGGTGATCAAACTGTGACTGGTTAGTTGATGTTAGATCATCGTTGTAGAAAATTAAATAATGGTTAACATCAACTGAGTGTACTTCTAAGTGTGCATTCATTTTCTAAGATTGAACTTAAATGAAATGCAACAAGGTTGTTTCCTTAATAACTAATAAGTTAAATTCTAGTTCACTTGAAATAAAACAAAAGATTTTTGAGAAGAGGAAGATCAATCATTGGAGTTGGAGAGCAGCATTTTGAATCAATAGCAATGATATTTTTGTGCTTCTCCTCTCAACTAACTTCTCTAGCTTATGGCATTGGGAAAACTCTAAAAAAAATGGCATGCCATGCTTCTGTTTTACACGAATGAAGTAATAAAAATTGAGTCGTGTCATCCAAGACTGTCAACTTTAGCTCGACTCGACTCGAAAAACGTTCGACTCTAGTTGAACTTGAAAATGAAGGATTTTGATAAAAAACAAAAAAAATCTTCAAACTTATTTCAGTAAACGATCCGTTCGAACTCGAAAAAATTTGAAGCTCGGCTTGATAGGTCGTTCGAATTTTTTATTGCACTATTTATAATTATTTTTTTGTATTTGATAATACCATAAGATAATACTTATGACTCGAAATTTCACTCGACTCGGCTCGTTTACCCCCCTACTTGTTTGAGATTCAAAATGAACAGATATCCCCATTGCAAAAACAAACTCACCCAAGTATTCATAGCAAAATCTAAAACCATTGTCTTCGAGAAAATTTGTGAAGAAACAAGTACCAAACAGAAAAATCAAAATATGGAAATGATTAAAGGTATGCAGGAATACCTCAAACAATGAAGGCAGAATAGTCTGAATTGTCAAAAGACTCAAACCAATTATCCCAGTAACAGCATGAGGGCTGCAATGAGCACCATATATTGAGGACATTGTTATCTCGCAAGTCAAATAAAAATAATATATTGATTTCAAAAACAGAAACAACATTACAACATGCTGGCAGTTCAAGACTTCAAGTACCTTTCAAAGATAGGTTTATCAGAAGTGAGTAGAGATGTTACTCCACCAGTAGCCCCGGCGGCAAAGAAGAAAAACATGCCTGCAAGAAGCTTCGGGTGCAAATCTTTTGCCATGGCCTTCTCTTCCTTTAATGACATGGGGAAAAATTATGATATGAAATGGACTCCAAAAAGACACTTTGTAATAGAAAACTTAGCATTCAATACTCCAGTAAAGCAATTTACATTTACAATAATCAATCACAACCATAACACGTTGTGTTGAGTTTGCAAATGCCAATTCAGTCCATTGAAAGCATAACATAAAAAAATCTTACTTCTTATATTCTTAAGGACATATAAACTCACACGATGATATAGTATTTGAAATTTTAAGTCCTACCACATCATCGGAGAAACGAATTCGGAAGCCCAAATATGTTCCGTAGCCACCCATGGCGAAGAGCACCACAGCCTGCATTTTGAAGGAGTAAAGCACATAGTGGAAGCTGACCATTAGTAGAGAAATTCATGCTATGGCAAAGCATATAAAGCAAGTCGGATTTTACTGCGGACATAATATGTGACAAAGTTATATATTATCGAGAAGAGGAACATAAGTTTAAGGCAATAATATGGCTCAAAGGGCCTGCAAATTTACCATATTTCCTGGATGACCCCAGTGAACAAGCCAATCAGGAAGATTCCATGACTTCACAAGCTCAACAAAAGGTCCAAACAATGATTTCACAGTCTCAGCTGTTGGAACACGAGCAAGTAAAACAGTTACAAATCATTAAAAGTGGAATCCGCCGATCAAATTATAAATCAAGTATAATTTTAATTTCACCAATAAAAAAGAGTGGAATCAGCCAGCCAGTCATCTCCATCCAAAAACCATTAACATAGGACCTTAATTAACCACCAAACATATCAGACCACTAATTGTAGAAGAAACCAAAACCCAGACCATGAAAAAAAAATAAAAAAACTTACTAAATGAGCACATGAATGAAATAAAATAAGTCATTGAGAAAGTAAATAACTGCATTTATCCGCAAATCCCGGTTTAGCAAAATCCCGTTAACTTCAGAACAACAAGGGCCATCATTTTCATTGACTGTGCCCAGCACTTTTGCCCAAATACTAGTAAATGTTTAAAAAATGTCAATTTATGAAGAGGACACATAACGCTTCAACTTAAGATGTTAAAATTTTAGACAAGTCAATGTTCTTGGAAACTACGTACAAGTCTCAAAATATAGCTCTCCACGGCTGACATTTCAAAATTCAAAGTTATGCTTCTTCCAGCTTCTCAATCGTGATGTTTCAAAACTAGGCTCCTCATTCTTTTTGTGTCTAGAAAATTGCATATCCAGTTTGGAGTTGTGTGTGCATAGCTTGCCTTGGATGAAATTTTAACGATACTGAACTAGAATTTCAAATGATAGTATCATTGAACTGAAATTTGGCAATACTAGTGGTCATTTTCTCTTTGTGGGGGAAAATCATATGTGAGAAGTAGACCACCCACAATTTGTAAAAGGAATTGTCATCCTCTTCTTTCCAAACAAGCTTTTGCATGCTTTTCTCAAGCATATATGTTATGAAAAAGTTCAAAAAACGAACGGTTAGATTATTGAGTTTGGGCTAGGCCCATGAATAACTCAATTGAAGAAATACAATGTTGAAATGAAGATGAGTACTATTACCCCATGTGTCATGTGCTCACCTCACTTTTAGTCATACATTGGTGAAGCTAACAAGTTGAATGATGTTGATAAACATCCTATTCACTTGACCTTTGTAGGTGGAAAGAGAGGATAAGAGAATTCTCTACACACGCGTCCGCCCGTCCGGTCTGGGGCGTGACGAGGCGAGGGTTTTGGGGTAAATTAGAGGTTTAACCTCAGGGTGATGAGTGTATATTTTTGGACCTCATGTTAATTGTTTTTTGCAATTAAGTCATCGACGGTTACAAAATTATACATATAAATCACAGTCAGTTTCCTCCTGTACACACGTTTTTTTTCTCATCCTCTCTCTACGAAAATCGTCCCTCTCTCGCGATTTTAGGTCTCCGAATCCAGAGTTCTCCGGTGACCGATTCTTGCGAGGTTCCGCGCTGTTTTCGTGGTCCGTCGTCTCCGGTATGCGTCTGATTGACGGTGAGACCGTTCTATCCTGGGAGAAAACCGGCAGACCATCAAATGCATTGGTATGTGAGCTAATATTTTCTCTGAGGCAAGTCGCCTTCCGACGACTCGGTGTTTGAGGTCGTCTCTGATCACTGTTCCTTCTTTTGTTGTTTTCCTATGCATGTTTTCGTACGTTGACTTTATCTGGATCCTAATGGAATATTTATTCGACATATATAACCCGCTGTATTACATGAATATATTTGTAATTGTATCATCACGAACATCTATTTTTTTGAACAAACATTTTACTTTAGTTTAGCCTCATGAATCCACTTGACTTCGGTTGCACAAACAACTAGTACCTTTGCGAGGTAACCTAACGGCTAGCTAAAGCAACAAATCGGGTCAATTTAACTTGCTAAGGGTTCTTCAAAAAACTAAATATACAATATATGATATCCACCATATTTGTCTCGTGAAATAATATGACATAAAAAGACTTTAAATTCTACTACATAAAAAACCCTGATATTAGAGTTTCGTAACTTAAAAAAATAGCACTGGGAAGAAGTTCTCCCAATCTACTCTAAACCCCGGAGAGAAAACAGTTGAATTTTCTACATTTAAACGCAAGGAACTCAAATTAGTACCTAAACACACATTCCTGCAAGCCAATCATAATATCACACCCTAAAGTCGCTAGGTTTAGCAAACCGACTTTCAACTTAAGTAAATTTTACTCGGCTCGTTTACATCCTTAATCGGAAACAAAGATGTCATTAGTTTGTAGGGAGCCGAAGTAAATATAAAACTCCACTTCCACAACTTCCCAGTAAAAATAAACTAAAAACTAAAAACTACATTACTCATAAATAAATAAATAAATCATAAACATTACGACCTCCGGGAAGCGCTCCGAGTAGCAAAACCAGAGGCAACGGAGACACAGAGTTCAAAACAATATCCCCAGACCTGTTCCTCCCCTCCACTTCTGCCTTCTTTGCGGCGACGCGAGAGGCGAAGGCTGCATTCCTTCTTCCTCTTCCCCCGGGAAGGTGGTCGAAGAGAGGAGGCGTTTGAGGTGCGGAGAGGGAGTGGAGGGGTGGGGTGGCGAGGAAGAGCTGCATTTCGGTGGATGGAGGGAGTAAATTAAGATGGTGGTGGTGGGTTAAGGGATGGATACTTCGGGTTGAGATAAAGGAGCACAGCATATCAGCAGAGTGGAGTGTGGAAACTGCACGCGTGGACACAAGACCAGCCAATGACTGAAGATGAATCCAAGGTGGTAGGTACCCAATTCTAAATCAGCTCTGATCTTACTTTGACATGAGCAAGAAATTCCAAAATAATCAATTAAAATAATAATAATTGGAAGGATATATGTAACATCCCGAAACAATGGAAATTTAAAAATCATTAATAAGACATCAGAGACCAATAATCAAAGACGAGACTATTACTTCTCATCAAATATATAAGTGATGCTCCATATTACATCAGAGTTTGTCAAAACTATACATGATTACAACAGAACAACAAAGAGAGATAAAAGTAATCATGTCGACCTCAGTGGTCCAAAAGAGAGGATATGGTCCCAAGATGCGCACGTCCGCTGATCACCACCCAACTGGACCTACTGCGGTCCTGAAAAAGATGTAACAACAATGCCTGAGTTTCCATACGGAAACCCCGTATGCCAAGCTCACCTATATGCATGCAGTAGTACAAATGACCCTATCATACTAGTAGCATGTCATGTCATCAACAGTAAGGAAAACAATTCCCCCAAAGGGTAACATAGGACATCAGTTCGAAAATCATCATCGGGTCCCCCAAGGAGACCTACCGTAGCCACATAGAGTCTAACGGAACAAGACGTGATACTCCCCACACGCGGCTACACTAATCATGGGGTTCGGAAAGGAGCATCCGCCAGGTCCGCGCCATAAGAAACAGATCTGTAACTTCGCGGTCGAAACCATACCAACGAAGTCGTCGCTCGGTCTGTCCATCAATCATCATCTCAGTAGGTGCCCATCTGAGGAACATAGCCGGAACAACATCGGCTCATCAATCATCATCGCCGGAACAACATCGGCGACATCACCGGAACAACATCGGTGATCCATCAATACGTCTGGCACAACATCTGACGGGTCCATACCGAAGTCTGCCATGTCATCAGGCTCCACGAGCCGCAAACACCAACCGCGCCGCTATAAAAACAGGGCAACGACCTCCGTAGCCATACAGGCCGGTAGTCACCTCACCCAACGACAGTTGCGTGTCCGCACATCATCATACATTGGGATCCGCGATCCCTCAGGCCTGCTACTCTACAATGAGTCCAAACAATTCATCACATTAGTCATGATCCATACATGGAGGTGACACGTTCCGAACACCCACACTCTTCTACACGACGGTCCTTGGGTAGGCACGCGTAACGCGCCCACCGTCACCTCCCGACTCACGCACAAGGCGAGGACACAAGTTTCCGTGGACAGAGTTGACATCCTAAACGGGACAAGGAATTCAGTCCTGTGCAAAAACGGTCGACCGAAAGAGGCAACCCGGTCGACCGCTTCCTCAAAGGAATCGGTCGACCGAAAGTATGCAACGGTCGAACTCTTTGCGCAAAACTTAAGTCCCAACGGTCGAACAAAGATCTAAAACCGATCGACCGATACGAGGTCAAAATCCAGAGTCTGATCAACATCAATTCAAACAATCGGTCGACCGACTCAGGGGTCTTGGTCGACCGAAAACTACCAGGGCATCCTAGCAGTTCTAAGTCATATAACGGTCGAACACAATCATAACAACGGTCGAACAATCATGCATAATAATCCAGTACACTTAAGTTCCGGTCGAACGACCACAAGGAACTGATCGACCGAAAACAAATAGGCAATCCGATCCACCAGCAAAAAGCACAACCGGTCGACCGCCAACCGCCACAAGGCATCGTTCAACCGGTGATGGTTAAAATCGGCAAAATACACTACATGCGGTCGACCGCCCGAAGGAACCCGGTCGACCGTTGGTCGTCTTCAACCTTGCGTCAGCCAAGGATTTACGGGGAAAACGTCGCCGGAGAGGTCTCCGACCTCCCCCGACCGACCAACACAACCCTTCCACGAGGGTGAGCAACAAAACACACTAAACCCGGCATACCTCAAAGAACGATGAAACACGCCGGAGCTTCGCTCGTGCAACGCCGTCTCCGCACCTCCTCACGCGTCCACCTCCGCACGCCTCACGCCGGAAACGCACGACCACGCTCGCAGACAACCTCCGGTGCTCGCTCAACTGAGGGAGATAGAAACGAATCAGAAGAGAAGAGAGAGGGAGAGAGAGATTTCCAGCTTATAAACCCAATAAACACTCTCCTCGCTACAATACCCGTCCCCACACCATCACCTACATCTCCTATTCTCCTCCATTCCCATGCACGTCACTGTGTTGCACCCCTTCCCCATGCAAACCAACTTCTTAAACACCATTAACCCTAAGCAAGGGTTTATGGTTCTAAAAATATAACTAAGGAAAATTTATTCGGCAAAATCTAAGGTAAATAAATGAAAATTCTCGTACCGTTTTAATTACGCCAAAAACAATATCAGGAATACCATTTTCACTTTACACGTTTATCATGTATACTATGTTGGCTTTTTGGCCTTAATCTATGTTTTGATGACTTAATCAACCTAATCTTAATTATGGTCATGTAGAGTAGCACACATGTTGCATTGCATATATATTGCTTTGTGCTAACCTCTACAGGTGATCAAGACTCAAGGAAGAAAGGAAATCAAGTCAAGACATGTAATCAAGTTCATTTGAAGACATGTATTTTGTATTTCTTTGAGTCTTTAGGAACCTTGTGTAATTGAGCATACTTGAGCTAAAAACTACTCAGCCACACACTAGGTTCCCTATAGAAGTCACACACAAAATTTCACATAATTTGGACTTCAATAGATCATCCAAACTAGAACTGGAAAACACTTAAACAAAACTTGAACTGCCTGGACCAAAACGGTCGACCGTTGAAACCTTTTCGTTCGACCATTCACACGTGTCACATGACCGTTTGTTTTTTCGTATTATACCCAACGGTCGTATTCGTATTATTCCCAAATACCCCAAAATTACCAAACATCCAGTCGACCGAAACTTTCCTAACGGTCGACCGAACCAACACAATTTGGTCTCCCAAAAGTGCCTGAACTTATTCTGTCGACCAATCCCCTGAGCCCGTTCGACCGTTAACTTAAGTTAACTTAAGTCAAAGCTGAATTTTGACCAAACGGTCAAACGACAGACCCGTTTCGGTCGACCATTTTAGGCATAATTGGGCCCTGCAAAATGCATTTCATGATTTAGTTAAACAATATGAGATCATTTGTGAAAAGAACAAAAAATGCTAGAAAAATTATAAATGATCTCAAATGCCAAATTGAATTGATCATGAATGAAAAGAATGAGGTGGTTGCTAGACTTGAATCAAATGAATCATCACTTACTAGTCTAAGTAAAACACCGATTGTTGATGCATATTTAGATCTTAGAGCTTCAAATATGCAACTAAGGAAAGATCTAGAAATGTTCACAAAAGGAACAAAAATACTTGATATGCTTTTAAGTAGTCAAAGACAATCCTTAGCTAAACATGGTTTAGGATACAATGTGCATTTGAAAAACCATGTATCTCATACTACCTTAAATGACAAGCATTTATTTGTTAAGTCTAGTTCCTCAAGTGTGTGGGCACCCAAAGCCAAAATGGTTTGGATCCCAAAAGCTAATGTTCAAGGACCCAAAGTTGTTTGGGTACTTAAATCTACACTTGTAGGTGCTTGAAGAGGAAATTGGTGGTGACCGGGTGAGCTCAAGAGTCAAATTCAAATCCGGTTGCATCACCAAATGAGATTGGAGCTAAATTCGAATTCAACATTGGTATAAAATTCCTATCTATACAATTCATGTTAAATTAGCTCTAATCTAGTTTTATATGCTTAATTGTCATATCCTTAGAATTCAATTCATTGAAAATCATTAACCCTATTCATTGCAAATCATATATCACATCCATTGATTTTAAATATCATATTGTAAATGAATGTTAGAATAAGGCTTAAATTGAAACTAAATCGAACTTAACTAGAATCATACTCATAGTTTCCATCTAGCCTTATTGATAGGGGGAGCTTAAATATTATATCTATTATTAAAATAATGAAGTGCAAAATTTAGGGGGAGCAATTACATTACAAGACATCCAAATTCTTTGCTTAAAGTCATAATTATTTTTGTTTTTGATGGATGTCAAAGGAGGAGAGATAATTAAAGGGGGAGAGATAATTACTTGATAATTAAAGGGGAGTTACTTGAAAATTGGCTACAATTGAACAAAAACTATGCACATCCATAGGGGAGCATTTATATGCATAATTTACATTTAAACTTTTCAAGTATTAAGATATAGGTTGCCATCATCAAAAAGGGGAGATTCTTGGCTTTTTGGCCTTAATCCTTGTTTTGATGATTTAATCAACCTAATCTTAATCATAAGTAATGTAGAGTAGCACACATATTGCATTGCATATATATTGCATGTGCTAACCTCTACAGGTGATCAAGACTCATGGAAGGAGGGAAATCAAGTCAAGATTTGTAATAAAGCTATATGAAGACTTGTAATCTTGATTTTATTTTGAGTCTTAGGAACATGTGTAAATTGAGCATACAAGAGTTAAAAACCAATCACTTACACACTAGGTTCCTTGTAGGAGTCACACACAGAATCTCATATCATTTGGACTCCATTAGATCACCCAAACCTTAGTCGGAAATCACTTAAAACCTATATCCAGAATTCCTGTGTGAAACCGGTCGACCGAACCAGTTCTCCGTTCGACCGGTTTATAACAGACTCTCCACAGTGTTTTTACCGAACTATACCGGTGGACCAGTTTTACCTTTTCGGTCGACCGATCCCGGATTTTAATATGACCATTTTTCTTGTCGTATTCCTATAACGGTCGTATTCGTATAAAACAAACTTAACCCCAAAATACATTCGGTAACCGGTCGAACGACAACCTTGTTTCGGTCGACCGGTTGAACATTTCTTCAAGAAACAAAATTCCCTGCTATCGGTCGACTCATTCTTCGTTCGACCGTTGCACCTTTATCTCAACTGAATCCCCTGAACGGTCGACCGCCCCATACTTTGGTTCGACCGTTTAACTTAAGTAGAGTAAAGTTCTAGCGTATTTGTCCGACCGAGTATTCTTTTGTTCAACCGTTCTCCTTGAAATCAAGTGAACGGTCGACCGGTTTAGTAGTTTCGGTCGACCGGTTCTGGACAGATTTGCAGCCCGATTTTCTGCCTTGTGTATCTTGCACAAAACCCAATCAAATCTTGTCCAAACGGCTAGAAATCTTTAGGAGCTTATAAATGGAGGATCAAGATTTGTTGTTAAGACAACTCTCCAACTCCAATTGTCCCAACTCATTAGAGAGAAACCTCAATCCTCAAAGCTCCCAATTCTACACTCTATAAGCCTAAACTTCACACACTTGATCAATTACTCATCCTACTCAAAGTGTGCTCAATTAGAGAGTGAATCCCACTCAGTTACAAGTGTTGTCAAAAGAAGCAAGGACTTCGGTGAAAGCCCGAAGTGTCTCTCTCGGATTGTGAGAGGAAGAATTCAAGCAAGCGAGGGTTGTTCGCGTTGCTTGTGGTGTAAAGGCGTTCTCTCCCGGCCCGGAACGGGGAGTGGATAGTGAAGACGTAGGCGGAGCTTGCGGAGTCGAGCGGAGCTTACAAGAGAGGACTAGAACCCGGGTGGGGTGCCGAACCTCTATAAAAACGCCGTGTCTCTTTGTGGTTTGCATTTTCTGTTAATTTCCCTACTTGTTTTTAAATTTGTTTCCGCTGCGTTTATTGTTTGATTAGTTAGGGATTAGCTTAATAGTGATTAGTGAACCCATAACCCACACGATCCCACATTTGGTATCAGAGCCTTGTTAGCTAAATTTAATTACATTACCGTAATTTTAGCATGGCTTCAACATCTAATCACTTAGAGGGTTTATGCACCACAAGACCTCCTTTGCTTAATGGGTCAAATTATGATTATTGGAAAAATAGAACGAAAATCTTTTTAATATCAAATGACCTTAAGTATTGGAAGTTTATTCAAAATCCTTACATACCCCCAAATGAAGATAATTTAGATTCTCTATCTAGGGCTCAAATGAAAGAAATTTAGATGAACTCTAAAATCATGAACATTCTTTATTGTGGCCTTAATGAGAGAGAATACAATAGAATTAGGGGTTGTGAAAGTGCAAATGAAATATGGCATAGGTTACAAATGCATCATGAGGGTGATAGTAAAACTAAAGAAACTAGGGTTAGTCTCCTCATGCATAAATATGAAATATTTTCTATGCAAATCGGTGAGAACATAAGCGACATGAACACTCGCTTCACCGATATTACTAACTCTCTTTTGATTCTTGGAAGAAGAATAAATGAAGGAGAGATGAGTCGAAAATTCCTCCGGTCATTGAGCAACGATTGGGAAGACAAGGTCATCGCAATTGAAGAATCACACGATCTTTCAAAATTGAAGATGGAGGAACACATTGGAAATCTCATGGCCTATGAGCTCCAATTGAGTCATCGAAGAGAGAAGGAAACTTCAAAGAAAAACTCAATGGTGGCATTGCATGCAAATTTTGATGAACCAAGGAGGGTGGAAGAAGAGGACATTGAGGTCCTTGCCCAAGACTTCTTCAAATACCTCAAGAGGGATAAGGGAGAAAAGAATGAAAGAAGAGGTAGAAGAAGTGAGAAAAGAGAAAAAGAAAAAGAGAGGGAGGAGAGCGAAAATGAGAGAAAAGAGAGGGAAAAGAAAAATGAGAGAAGAGAGAGGAGAAGAGAAAAGGAGAAGAGTAAGAGGAAAGAAAGGAAGGAGGAAGATTACAAAGCCACTTGGGATGACTCTTAATCAGTAACGACGAGTAGTTGTGTTGAGCGAAGTGTGGTAGGATGGGCATAGATGATAAACACAACTTTCCCATTTAAGTGGATTTGTATGTCCTAATCTACATATCACGATTGAGTTTGATAGGTTTTTGTTATCTTTTGGTTTTCTTTCCATGAAAAAAATCAACTAAACTAGTTAAGGCAGATTTGTTGGTCATCGTTTATTGTTTGCGAATATATTCATTACTTTAATGTCATCGGTTAATATGTACTGATTTGGATTTCAACTAACATTATTTTTTATACATGCAGTTGCAAAATGTCTGACTCATATGAAGCACATGGTCATGTTGACTTTTTAATGTTAGTATTACAAAAGAACCATAAAGCATCTTCAATTCACGATAATTTAAGTGTTTTAATTGAAATTTATGTGTATTGTTCTAATTTAGATTTTAAAAAATTAATATTATTTTTTCAAGAATAATTGCTTGATATTAAGTGTATTGAGTATGACATTCAATTCAATACATGGACGATGCAAGATGAGAGAGTATTAGGGTTGCCACAGGGTTGGATTGATAGAGTTTTTCGTTTGCCCCGATTGCAACTTGATTGAAATTTGATCTGTGTTGTGGTTGAGAGGTGGATACTGGAGACACACCTTTTATTTCAGACACAAGGAGATGACAATCACATCGCAAGATGTTGGTATTCTTACCGATTTCCCTATCGACGAAGTAGCTGTTTGTGCCACCGTAGATCACGATTGGTGTGAGGTTTGCATGAACATGTTGGGGTTGGATGTTGCAGTGGTTGCAACATAATTGCCAGATGCGACAGATGAGCAAGTCATGTAGCACACTAGAGCATACATATTGTGCCAGTTAGGTTATGGAATCCTTGGAGATAAAAGTGATAATAATGTCCATCTTAGACACTTGCTTTTTGTGGAGGTTCCTGCCATATGCTGTAACTACACATGTAATCTGCGTCATTGGCAATTTTGTACACATATTTGGACCAAGCTTGTTTGAGGAAAGGAAAACAACTAGTTGGTTTTTTTGACATTATTGCAAATTGGGTTTTGGGACCATTTTCATGTCGGTCGACCATCAACAAGTCCAGGTCTGCGACTCCCAGATGATGTTTTTCTTCCTTTAGGCTCATGTTGGAGCACTCCTAGATTTTAGCTTAATAATGTGAAGATGTCTCAAGTGAAGTTTTACAAAAATAAGCTAGATGGTCAAGAAGAAGACCAAGTTTGTTGAACTCCTTATGAGAATGTGGATCTTTTGACTTTACCAGCTACTTGTAGACAAGGATAAGAGATATGGATGATGCAAACCTGACTGGTTTGTTTTGGAGTTGTTGCTAAGTCACGTAACTGATAGGGTGATTCATAAATTTGGATTGCAGCAACACATTCCAAAAACAATGAAAATTTGCAAGATGAAGAAGGTGCAAGGGAAGCTTAAAATCAATTGGTTACAAGAACAACAAGCATATATTCAGGCTCGGTCGTGCTGGCGAGATTTTGTGCAAATTTAGGTATCGTTACTGTCAGAGGACCCACTTTAGAGTAAACGTCTTTATATGTAGTGGTATTGGCATATTACCATTCTATGGTCGATGGAAAAGGTTGATATCCAAGAGCTACCGACTTATAGGTCTCGAGTAGCTAGAGATCGTTATTTGGTAATACAATTGTTTTTAAGTTCAAATTGAAATTTTCATTTGATAATTCTAATAATACGTGTCTTTTGATGTTCCAACCTCACGACTTGCACAATTTACATGAAGACATCCACGTTCTTGAAGACATGCATAGTGGACATAATCCAATGAAGTCAATCACACACAAACTTCAAAAATTAAGGAGATAACAATGTGTTTCAAGAATATTAATCTATTGTTGAATTTGTTGGAAGACTTAACCTAACATTTATTTGAAGAATCTAAGGAAAATCTGCCACCTATTCGAGTTTCAATGTATGATGACAAAAAATTCATTTTTTACGGGTGCTTCTGGATCTAATGGAGGAATTGTGACTCAAGAGGCACACAAGACATTTCTTTTCCAAGGTGAAGGTTCTTCATTTCACGTTACTTAGGTCCAAGGGGTGAAGCATGTGGGATTACTCAAGATGAAGACAATGAAATTACTCAAGAGGAAGCACATGGTTGGCCCTCGAAGGTTCCACGACAGGGTGAGAGAACTAAAAGACCATCCAAAGTTTTCTCGCCACCTTAGTTCTTTTATGTTTATTTTTTTCTATGAAATGTTGTTGAATTTTGATTGTTTTATAATTGATGGAATTGGGATTATTCTATAGTTCATGAATTTTGGATTGTTCTGTTGTTGAAGGATTTTGAATTAGTCTTTGCTTGTGGATATTTGTCAAGTTCTTTGTCCCACGGGTGTGTTGAAGATTTTGATTTGAAATCAATTTTTTTTGAAGCCAAATGAAAATGCATGGTTTCTGTTTGCTGCTAAAACGGTATCGTAGTAATTTTTTAGAGGAATGAAAATGGTACTACGGGTACGGTTTTCATTTTGTTAGTAATACAATTTCCATTCCATTAAAATTGGTAGTGCGGATACTAGTTTAGTAGCAGATAGAAACATTGCTTCTTAAAATGAACTTAAAAGCAACAAGTTTAAACACCTAAAACATTAAACATTTATTCAATTAAAAACTCCAACATTGATTAAATTAAAAACTTCAATGTTGACAGAAAACAACATCGACTCAACTAAAATAGAAAAAGTTGAAAGACTACAACCTTCATCGCTTTAAAAGTTTGCAACATTCATTCAATTAATAGTATCGACATTCCTTCAACTGAAATAGACTTTATGATATCCTTGTATGTCTTCCTATTGTGTCGTAACTTACAACATCACCCACATCGTATTGTTCGATCATTTTGTTCATCCATATTGTTTCGAATTCTTTTTTTCCTCGGTCGTCCAATTTGGCTTAACACATCTGGTGCTATTAGTTGAACATGTCCTTCCCCATACCAAAATCTTTCATCAAGTATTGGGTAGAAATTCGGTGCATATGCTCTCACTAGTGCAGAACAGGGGATACTCGTCGCCCAAAAAACGTCGGTCGTATTAACAACCGACGTCTAGACCCATAGACGTCGGTTGTTAATACGACCGACGTCTATGGTATGAGAGGTCAGGGTATAGACGTTGATTGTATAATAAACTGACGTCTATTGGTCGAGAGGTTGGCGAATAGACGTCAGATGTATAATAGTTCGACGTCTATATGTCGAGAGGTCGGGGTATAGACGTCGGTTATGTGTACAACCGACGTCTATAGGTCTTTATACTTGAACCGTTCTACAGTTTTTAATCTTTTAACAATAACAAAAATCCCGACCTCTCTCCTCCTCGACCGAACCCTAACCCCATTGCAACTGAACCACGACCAAATCCACCGCCTTGACTCTGACCAAATCCACCGCAGGCACCGCCTTGACCCCGATCGAACCCTAGCCCCCTCCTCGACTTCCGTTGCAGCCTCCGCGACCTCCACGACAGCCACCATCCCCGTAGCCTCCGTAAGCTCCTCGACCTCCATTGCAGCAACTGCAACCCCCATTTGGTGTATGCCTTATTAGATTTACATGCTTCCGTGATCAGAAAAATTTGTAGACTTAATTTTTTTACATGTAAAGTGAGTCTTGGTTTGACGTCTTAAAATTTTGTAGACTTAAAATTTTGTAGACCTCTATGAATTAACTAATTTATAGACACCTTTATGACTCCTGAAGGCCAGTCTCTCCCGACGATCAAATATTTGGATTTATCAGTCTATCTACCTATATATACGGGAATGACGATAAATCGGGTCAGCTTGGGAATCTCATGACAGAAGAGGACAAAAGATGTTATCTGCTACCTTTTCATGAGCGATAAATTAGTTAATTTAAAGTGGAATTTTATTGTTTAATAAACTTCTAATTATATATATAAACAGTGCTCATTGGATGCTTGTCGTTGTATGCCCTGTGAATAATTCGGCATATTGGTTTGATCCGTTGGGGTCAAATAAACCAATGGAATCCATAAAGACACTTGTAAATATGTAAGTTCGTTTTAATCAACGTATTTGTAAACCATGGTTTTCTATTATTATCATTGAATTTATGTTCAATAACGTCTGCTACTCAGGACAATGAAGGTTTACAGAGCGTTAGGTGGCAGGAGAACAACCACAAAACGGGAGTAACATGATATGTAATGAGAGTAAGTTCTTTCTTCCATTTTTGTTAATTATGTTAAGTAATTGAACATATATTTAACGAATTTATCTGTTTGTAGTACCGCAAGCAGACTGGAAATACGGAATGCGGTTACTATGTGATGAGATACATGGAAGAAATCCTCCAATTTACAAATGGAGACGTAGCCCTATCCGAGGTAATATAGATCGCTACTAAGTTGTATAATTATAGTTTCATTATATAGATATTAATATTTTTTACTTGTATTTTTATAGGTCTTCCCAAAGAGTAGTGATCCGTACTCACAACAGGAGCTCGATGATGCTCGCGACCAATGGGCTCGTTATTTTATGACAAACTTGTTAATGTACTAAGATGTTCTAATATCACTAACATTTTTTTTTGTAATTTATTTAACAAGTTTACTTGTATTACAAACATACAATGCTATGCTTTAATAAAATAGCCTCATTTTTGGAATGAATGTCAAGTGTTTGTGAATGGATGCCAAGTGTGTTGAATGATTGTATTTGTATATGTATGCTTGTATGTCTTTGTGAATGAATTTGGTGCAAGATGAATGCTTTTCTTGTGCAGGTTGAATGTAATTTAATGCAGGTCTATGATTTTATTTTATTTTTGGTCCAGGTTTCGGAATAGATGTCGGTTGTTGTGGCATAGCCGACGTCTTTGCATTTGAGAAAAGGAATAAACGTCGGTCGGTAGACAAGACTGACGTCTATTCCTAAACTATAGACGTCTGTTGGTAGAGAAGGCCGACGTCTATTCGTAAACAATAGACATCGGTTGTATAGTAAAGTCGACGTCTATTGTTTAGGAATCGACGTCGGCATTTCCGAGACTGACGTCTATGTATATACGACGTATACATAGACGTTGGATCTAGGTAGCATGATATCCGATGTATATACTCCCGTATATCCGACGAATATTCCCTTTTCTACAGTACATGTAGGCTTCGATAGTCAAGAATTCTGATATGATTTGTGAAGTATGAATATTCGCTGACAGGTACTGCACACACCAACACATGCGAGCATGAAATATGTTAGGCATCAATGAACCCGCATTAGCACGTTGGTCTTTGCTCCGTCAATCTGACTTGGTAGCTACAAGATTGGTTGTTTTCTGTACTAAATATATTATTGTTATGCTTTGTCGCAGAAAGTTGTGCAGCCAAGTGCCATTAGATTATGAGTTCATTATCGTTCTTTTTAGGATAGACCAATATCATAGTCTCTCATTCATCTCTTCTACTTACAAAATATTTATTAAGTCATCATACTTAGAAGGCAAAGTTGTAGGCCACATACACACTTTAGGACATTGTTAAAGCTTTTTGAAGAATTTTGTTATTATACCAAAGAACCGGTCGTCATCACGACTTAGTGCCCAATACGAAACATCCTTTTGTTCTTTAATCAACTTAAACCAATTAAGGTGATTATCTCGATATATTTCATATGCTCTTTGAACGCCTTTTTATCAGGAGGCGCACCAACATGCCAAAATTTATTTTGCAATTCCTGGTTCTTGCACCAAACATGTCTCGCCATATTTACACTAATGTGTCTCAAACAAAATCTGTGAACGTGACCTCGTTCAGGGGGAAATAATGTCTACACAATATTGGTAAGGCTCAAAAATCTGTTACTAATGATGCACATCTCATCTCATATGAAGACACTGCTTGCCAATATACTTAATAACGACTGCCACAAGCTTCCAGATTCTTTTTCAACCACTGCAAATGCCAAAGAAAATAAACCGGGGCTCACATCGGTATACATGACAACCAGAAGAGTGTCCTGAAGCTTGCCGAACAAATGCTTGCCATCAATACTAACTACAGACCTGCAAATTTTGAAACCTTCAGTGGATGCCGTAAAAGACCAGAAAATCTGTTGAAACTACTCCATCTTTGGGTTTAACATCTTAGGTCTTAATCTCGACCATTGTGCCAGGGTTGGTGGTGCAAATATTGGTCATAAAGCGTCTTAAATTTCGATAAGATGCCTTGTCCAGTACGTATACGTTTTCCAATATTTTCTTCCACGCGTACTAAGTTTTATCATACTTAATGTCTATAAAGTAATTGATCTTCACTAGCGCTTGTAATTTTACAGGAGTGATAACGATGTTTGTTTGAATATATTGTTTGAGGAACGTATTCTCCAATCGCAACCAACAACAAACTATAAATAGTTTCTTCCTAAACACTAACACTTTGAATTTGACGTTTTTTTCGCATGTCATTTTTTAAATTATTTAGAAAATCTTCTTTTGTAACAAAAGTGAAGGGAATGTGTTCTAAAAGTTTTACTTTTATATGTCAATTATTATGAATTGAATGTGCAAACATTTTGTTCATTGATTATGATATTCGTGTTTTGGAAGTGTTAAAGAAGATGCGCTTAGTCCTTAACCGTAGAGCTCTAAAAGATAATGATTTACATAAATCAAAAGTTATTCACAATCATGGTAATTAACATGGAACATTAATCACCGAGATAAGATTGTCGTGTTGGTCTTCGATTGTTGTAGCTATACAAATAATTGACGACACAAGTATATAAAAGAGGAAAATATTACTTTTATATATTGAATAGACCTAACAAGTGAAACATTATGGAATTGTTTTTTGTGTCATTAATGTTTTACTGTGTCTTGGATCCTAAGATATGAGACTTATATCTTTTTACTTAAGAAGTGCTTAATTTAATTATTGTTAAAAACTATCAATGAGTATAGTGATAAATGCAATAGTTGGTTGAACATGACTTGTGTTGGAAAAGATAGCTAGTCAAACGATTATCGTTGCCCCTCTTAATTGAGTGATGATATTAGTGCCCCCTTTGATAAAGCAAAATTATAATGTGCACAATGTAACTTGAGTTAAGTTACATAGTTATAATTAGCTTAAAGAGATCAAGAAATGAATATAATACAAAGGTGACACATTTCTACTTTGTATATATTCTTAATATCATGAGGTAAGGGACGAACACAAGTGGTTCACTTACATCACTAAATGGATCGTGTTTAGTTCGAGTGGAACAAAGACATCTATGCTAATTGGGTGACTATAATGTGTAGTTAGATACCACTTATAGTTTGAGATATTAAGTGTTTAATATCGCTGTCAATTTGGCTTAGATCCTCCTATAGGTAACACCACAAAACTGGGAAACAAGAAGTTTGATTTTGAGTTCATATGATATGTCGGGTTTCATGTGAAAAAGGGACACATGTGGTGAACAAATAAAATCAATATGTCATGAGAATTGACATAATTAGAATCAAAATAAATTCATATGAAGTGTGTATATTATGGTGTGTAATAATATATTACATAGGATAATATATTCCATAAGATATGAATTTGCTAAAAATCCCAAAAGATTGAATTTTGTTGGAAATAAATCGAAAATTTGACAAAGGCAAAATCGGAGTCAAACACGATAAACCGTTTAGGGTTCGGTCGACTGATGTGTCTTCGGAACAGTCAACCGAACGGGGAACAGATAAACACAATTGGTTGACCAAAATTGTCTGGAGTGCCTGGACAATTGGGTTCGGACAACCGAGCGTGAACGGTCAACCGAGAGAGAATATCTTGGGATATTTTCGGTAGACCGAAGGTGGCATGGTCGTCCGATGAATGTTCGCCAGGAGAAATTTTGGTGGGTCAACGGTCGACCGGAGTAAGACGCGGATCATCCGAATTTTTCAAGAGATGTTTTCTCATGCATATTCGGTCGACCGTCTAGCTCATGGTTCGCCGAACATGTGTTAAAACCGAATGGTTCGGTTGACCGAGAAGAAATTTCGGTTAACCGAACAACGCGATTTTTGCCTGAATTGTTAAGAGAATAATTAGATCATGGGTTAAATTAATTCCAGATTTAATCAAATCTTTTTTAGGATGCTTATGTGGCAATTGAGGATTAATTTTAGGAGACAATAAACAAGAGATCATGACTAAAGAATAGTTCTTGATGATGATATTTTGAGAGCCTATAAAAGGACCCCTCATCCTACCTGTCTATCACAATGCAAAAATTCTTTCTCTCATTAATGTCTCCCTTAATCACCACGAAAATGTCTTAATAGTTTTAAGATTTGGAGATAGAAATCTCAAGAGCTTAAAGAGGGGTTATTAGCTAGATTCTAAGCCTAATTAGAGATTGATTGGTTAGCTCCTTTCTCTCTAATCTTGTTTAGAGTTTGGTGAACACTTGGAGGCGAATCGGCGGGCGATTCGACGAGCAACGGTACTCCAGATCTTCTGAAAGGTTTTAGAGAACCTTTGGGTATGATCCTCTATTCTTTGTTTGTTTTAATATGTATTAAAATGCATGATATTAGAATATACAAATGCATGTACGTAAAATCAATGAAAATATGAAATCGATCTTGTATGTTTGTATTAAAATTTTAAAATATATACATACATAGGGACACAAAATCCTACAAAAAGTTCTATGCAACCAATAACCATGCCCATCTTCAAAGTTAGTAACTTCATTTTGTGCATCAATTCAGTGTTCAACATTCTCAATCATTGAATCTCGAATCCAATTCTCATTAGGATCTATGTCTGACAAGTGCCTCAAATCTGGTGGTACTGACAATGACGGTAATTCATTACTAATGACTGCTTCATGTACATTGTTATATGATTCTCGATTGACCATGTCTGCCATATGACAAAACTTGTTATGCAGCTCTAGAAATGATGTCAAATCTACATCAACCATGTCGATCTCCTGATCATATATTTGACATTTTGTTTCATCACTGTCTGCCTCAACACAGTCTGTCTCTTCAGCCTATCTATCCTCAGATTGCAACTCTACTATGTTTGCTTCATAATTACTTATCCATTGGTGTGTCATGAGATGACTCAATACAGAGTGAGGAACTGAGGACGAAGGATCTACTTCATATGTCAATGACATCACTTGAGAATTCTCAATCAACTGACTTGTCTATATAATATTATAATGTTTGGGTTATTTCTGAAGAAACAATACAACAATGTTCGTGCTATCAAAGGAAGATAACATCGTTTTCATGATCTGATCATCAAATACATCAACATAATTATACTTTTCATACGATGGTCATTTAAATGTTAACATCAGATCAAACACTTCTTTTAGAAAACCACAAACTCGACAAACTTTTTCACACAAATTATCATAGTGCATTCCCGGAGCAACATTCATTATCCGTGTGTAACCCACCTTCATATTTTGGATTGTCTTCTCTGAATTGAACAATCCCATAAAAAAGCAGTACAAATCCAGTACCAGAACTCATTACTGTGAATGTACAAAATCTACCAATCATACATGAAATGAAACAAATTAATAAACAATAAAAAATCACTATACATAACAATACACATCCATATAATCACTATACATGCATTCCAAATAAATCATTCCATTTCATATCAAAATCAAAACCAAACCAACTTTCGGTTTGCTTTTCGCCAAAAAGAGGGAGGAATGAGGTCTAATTTGGAGGATGAAGGAGGGATATCTCAGATATCGTTTTCTGTTTCATGAAATCGGTACCACAATGTCGTTTTTATTAAACTTGTATAATATAAAGATATGTTATATTGTTTTTAGCTATATTAGTTTAAAATGTAACAAATTTTATGTGAAGTAGTAATATTTTAAGTAAAAATTAAAAGAAATCATGAAAAATAACTAATTTAAACATATATAGGAAAAATATTATATTACTCATGCGGATATTGTATTCATGTCTGACCAAAATATATTTCGTATCCATATCCATATTTGCAAAAACTTGAAATCTGATATCCGTATCCGTAAAAACTTGAAAAATGATGATATCTATATACTTTAAAAAACAGACAGGGACTATCCATTTGCACCACTAATACATATCTTAGAATTGTGAACTTCATTTTACATTTCTTGATCATAATTGTAGTACTGCATTTCAAAACTACTCTAATACCTAAAAATTAAAGTATATATGCGTTATATGTGTTCGGATTATAGTGCATGCATGAAGTTTGTTTATTCGTTTTTGTAACTGTATTTGTTTATAAAATATTCATTTCGTATCTGTATCTATTTTCTGAAAATACAGATATCCATTTTTCATATCTATAGCTATCCAACAAGGTGTTCCAGACGGATCCTTTAGTCAATGTTGGTTGATGTCTAATGGCCTGTGAAAATACTTACAAAGCATCCATAAGAGAGTACACGAGTTGAGTCCCAGACTCCCAGTTGTAGTTTGTAGTCAAATTGAAATATCTAACATTTCAAAATTGAACAGACAATTTACATGCCAAACGAAAAATAAACTTTCAAGTTTCGACTTTCAATCATGCATGTTATATGTGACAAATTAATAAATTAAAAATTATAAGAAAGAAATATTTCCTAAACATGCACATTCTTCTTTGAGACTTGAGAAGATTGCGAACTCACCGATTACAATCACCTTAAGAAATTTAAATATAGTGCACATTGTTTTCATCAACTGAAACTAGACACTACATCACAGCTTTACTCTTGTGACTCTTTCTACTGCTCAACTTCATTTCAGCATCTAAATCATGCCGTAATCCAGAATACTCATCTAAATGAATAGCAAAGTACGAGATCAATGGATCCGCCCGAGATTCCTTGATTATTAACTTCAAATACTGAGTTTCAATAGTGGGAAACTGCAGCAGCCTTTTGTAGCCAATTGTTGTGCCGTTAAATACCGTTTGCCATTTGCCCCGTAGGAGGACGTCAACATTGAACTTGCTGATCCGCTGTACCATCTGAATCGGCCCTCGTATCTGTTGGTGATTTTAGTGTCATCGATTCATTTTAGTCGTAATGTGATTTACTTGAGACCGATGCGATTTATTGTTAGGCTCGGAAACGAGTTTGGGTAGTTCGGAGTGCACGCTTGTTGAGCTAACGGTTTATCGACCACGAATATGAAGCAGGGGTCGAGGGGCGGAGCCCCTGCGGGGTCCAAGGGGCAGCGCCCCGAAAGCTCTTCGGAAAATCCATATTAATTTGGAATTTGTTTTTATGTATTTCCGTTTGAGTGGATAATACCAACCCAAAAGGTGCTTGTGTAACCGCCCAACCACCATTCTGCTTTATAAGAGGGATTCGGTACTCAAAACAGATATACGAAAAATTCATACTCCTTCTCTACCTTTCTGATCGAAGTTCATATTGCCTGAACGAGATTGTTCCTTCTCAGGATTATCCCAGCAAGGTATTCGTGCAACCCGGGCAATGTAAAAGGGTCGAATAATCTTGTTCGGAAAGTGATTCGTACACGATCTGAGAAGAGTCCAGGATTATCACAACCCCAATTCTCCAACAGTATCTGCAATACGTTGAATGATATCGGTTGTTGTAAATCGAGATGAAGCTCCCAAGAAAGTTGGTTTTCATCAGGAGCCCAGTATTGGTGAATTTCTTCTTGAAGGATATGGGAAGGTTGAAATGAAGGATGACTAACTCCTCCACGAACACTGCTTGCCGAAACAATCGCATCTTCGCCTAAGTTAACGGAAAAAATAGACTTTTGCAGTTTGGCAAATTCACGTAGGACTTGAAGGTCTTCTTCAGATATTAAGCCCGACGAGTTTGGGGGTACATTCAGTAACAAAGGGCAATTCCGCCCAACGGATTTGTAGTATAAATCAAGAAGTTCAATTGCGGGTTTTGGACGTTCATCTTTATGCCAAAACCAACCGTTTCTTATGGAAACATCACATTTTGGAGGAATCCATTCACGTCCTTTTGGATCTCCACCACTAGAATATCTGTTGCATGTAGAGAAAAAAGTCTTTGTCAACAGTAAATTTTCTCATAGAGAAGACTTCAAATGTTAATATAAAAAATTCCAAGTATAACCTCCATTTCCGGTACGTAGCATGAAGCTATATCTTTATACCCATCAAAGCACCTTCAAAACATAAACGATGATTCCTAAATCCTAATGGCTTATTCTGTAGGGCCTTTTGCTACAGTCACAATACACCTCTTAAGTGTCAAAATTGGCGATATGCACCTGGGTTTTCGGTATTGCCGCATATACACCTACAAGTCGATCATATTTGCGCATATGCACCTCTGTCGTTAATGGACCCCACTCTGTCACTGTTACTGTCCAACGGTGTTAGACAAGTTGCAAATTAAACATCGTAAAATCCAAATATCCTTAATTGTAAAAACAAAAAATCCCATGAAAAATCAAATTGTCTAACACTTTCCGCTCTTTAACTTTCACTCTCTCTTTCTCTCTCTTTTCTCCTTTCTCCCTCTCCACTCTTTCACTCTCATTCACTCTCATCCCTCCTTCCCTATCTCTCTTGAATCTATTTTTTCTCTCTCTTGAATCTTTCTCTCTCTCTTCCAGAATTCGTCCAGAATTCTTCTAGAATTTGTCTAGAATTACAGAATTCGTCCAGAATTCCTCCACAATTACAGAATTCGTTCAGACTTCGTCCAGAATTCTTCCAGACTTCGGTCCAGAGAGAGAGAAGGATTCAAGAGAGAGAGAAAGATAGATTCAAGAGAAATAGGGAATGAGGGATGAGAGTGAGTGAGAGTGAAAGAGTGGAGAGGGAGAAATGAGATATGGAGATTCAAGAGAGCGAAAGAGAGAGTGAAAGTTAAAAAGCGGAGAGTGTTAGACAATTTGATTTTTCATGAGGTTTTTTGTTTTTACAATTAAGGACATTTGAATTTTACGATGTTTAATTTGCAACTTGTCTAACACCGTTAAACGGTAACGGTGACAGAGTGGGGTCCACTAACGGCAGATGTGCATATGCGCAGATATGATCGACTTGTAGGTGTATATGCGGCAATACTGAAAACTCGTGTGCATATCGTCAATTTTGATACTTGAGAGGTGTACCGTAACAAAAACCCCTATTCTATACCTTATTATATATAAAAAAATCATATTAGATTTACATTGATAATCTAAGCAATGCCGCCATAGCTTTTAGACCCTGAAAAATTATTCACATGTTATACATCTTATTTAATCAGAGCCTACTGAAGTAATAATATTTATTCGAATGAAGCAGCACTTACTCATAAGTCGTGTTACCCATCATTGTTAAGCTTTAGTTAAATTGTGACCAGCAAGTAGAGTTTGCAATCCCAGTCTCAATACCAACCCACCAGACGTCAGGCCCGACATCAGAAAATGTAACTGCACCTGGTTGAAGCTGATGAATAAACTCAAACCAGCATTTAAACAAGGGTTAATTACAGTTTGACCTCCTGAACTATACCTTGGTATCACTTTGCCCCCCTGAACTTTCAAAGTTAACAGTTACCTCCCCTGAACTTTAATTTTGTAACACGTTGCCCCCCTGAACTTCAAAAACTCATTATTTAACAGACATTCGACGTTTTTTTCCTAATTTTTTTTGTTGTATCCCTAATACACTCCTAAACCTATATTTACGTGAAAGTTTGGATCCAAACGGAGGTCGGATATGGTTGGAATTTGGGTCCGTTTGACACTCAAAGAGAATATATGCCAAGTTCTTACATTAGAGGCCTTTAGTGATCACCCACGTTGGGGTGATGTTTTGGTAGGTCGCGGGAGGTCGGAGACCTCGCCGGCGACGAGTTTCGGCGTCAAAACCTCGACTGGCGCGAGGTTGAAGACGATTGTCGATCGACCGGGTCCCTTGGACGGTCGACCGAACGTAGTGGTTTTAGACTGCCTTTCGTGTTTCGGTCGACCGGGTCCCTTGGACGGTCGACCGAACGTAGTGGTTTTAGACTGCCTTTCGTGTTTCGGTCGACCGGGTCCTTATGTTCGGTCGACCGGGACTTAAGTGTACCAGACCCTTGGTGTGGTTGCAGTCGACCGTTGATGACGTAGAAAATAATAGGTTGACGCTGTAAGTTTTCGGTCGACCGAGACCCCTGAGTCGGTCGACCGATAGATTGGATTTTGATGTTGACCAGACTCCGGATTTGACCTCGTTCGGTCGACCGGTTTTAGACCTTCAGTAGACCGTTAGGATTTGTGTGTTGCGCAAATAGTTCGACCGTTGCAGACGCTTCGGTCGACCGATTCCCTTGTGGAAGCGGTCGACCGAGCTGTCACTTTCGGTCGACCGATTTCCCTTGTGAAAGCGGTCGACTGGATGTCACTTTCGGTCGACCGACTCCCTTGAGGAAAACGGTCGACCGAGTGTCTCTTTCGGTCGACCGTTTTGCACAGGACAAAATTCCTGGTTCCGCTTAGAAAACCAACTCCGTCCACGGAAACCCGTGTCCTCGCCTTGTGCGTGAGCCGGGAGGTGACGGTGGGCGCGTTACGCGTGCCTGCCCAGGGACCGCCGTGTGTAAGAGTGTGGGTGTCCGGAACGCGTCACCTTCATGTATGGATCGTGACAAATCTGGTGGATCGTTTGACTCGCGTTAGAGTAGCAGCCTGAGGGATTGCGGATCCCATTGCTTCAGCGGGCACGCAACTGTTGTTGGGTGAAGTGACTACCGGCCTGAGGGGCTACGGAGGTCGCTGCCTTGCTTTTATAGCGGCGGAGTTGGTGTAAGCACGTGGAGCTCGTTGACCCTGTGGACTTCGGTTCGGATCTGTCGATTGTCTGACCTTTGTGTGGCGGATATGTTCGACTGGCCTTGATGGCAGTGATTGCATGTGCCATGCGGCCTGTGTGGCGGCGGTAGGGCCCCTGTGCGGCCTATGTGGCGACGACGATGTTGCGGACAGTGGGGCCTGTGTGACAGCGGTGGCGATTGTAGACTGCGGGGCTTGTGTGGCAACGAGAACGATTGCAGGACGAATGCCCGGTTTTGCCCTTGTGGGAATGTTTACTGCTTTGTATTCTATGTCATGCTATACTAGTATGTTAGGGCATATAGGTGAGCTTGTCATACGGGGTTTCCTTATGGAAACTCAGGCATTGTTGTTGCATCTTTTTCAGGACCGCGTTAGGTTCCGGCGGGTGGTGATTGAGGGAGATTGTGCTTTGGGACTGGATCCTGTCGTCTACCTACTTTAGGTTGTCGTGATTACATGTATTATGTGTTATGATGTAATCACTCTTTTGACAAACTCTTATGTATTATGGTGCACCAGTTGTATTTGGGTATTTCTTTCAGTAATGTCCTCACTCTTGATGGTTTTATCCTCGTGTTTGCCTTGATTTTAAAAGTTTAAATTTTCCGCTGTTCGGGGATGTTACACATCTAACCGACCGAGTAAGCAACTCCGCCATCTGCCCCAAGTAATACTCATTATACTTCCCCGACTCCCCGTACGCCTTCTCATGTCGGTCCCACGACGAAAGATAAACCCCGAACCCAACCCCAACCTTCCTGGCCGCCTCCGCCAGATTCCTTACAACATCCCCCTCCCTCCCCTCCATGGCGAGGATTCCACCGAGTAGTTGGTATACTCCGACGGCCTGAGGCAGAACCCATCGTGGTGCTTGGCGGTCAACAGCACCCGACCGAACCCTGTCTCGGCGGCGGCGGAGGCCCACTGGGTGGCGTTAAGGGAGGAAGAGTTGAAGATGGAGGGGGGAACGGTGTCGGAGCCCCATTCAGAGGAGGTGAAGGTGTTGAGGCCGAATTGGCGAAGAGGGTGAGGTCGGTGCGGTGGAAGATCAGCTACCGAGTGGAAGGGAGGGGAGGGGAGGGGAGGGGAGGGGAGGTGGGGTTGTGGTTGGGTTGGTGGAGGAGAGGTGGATGAAGAGGAAGAGGAGTTGGAGCATTGTTGGGTGGGTGGGGATCAGGTGTCGGGATTTTGGTGGAAGAAGTAGGAATGAATGGTGGAGGAGGATACAGAGGATTCAGATTGCTTGCAATAATGGAAATATACTTCCAATTAATTTTAGATAATAATATTAGATGTATTTCTTATTTTATGAATTTGTAGATTCTTTGTATAAGGTTGCCGATATCTAGTAACCCCACGGCTCGTATTACTAATTTAAGTCTTTTACAATTTTATTGTTAAATCTAATTAATAGTTAAGATCAAATATGGGTAAACCTTAAAAGAAGAAAGACTAATTTTCAAGTAACTTTTAGTGTAAGACCATGTTGTTGTGTGAGCAGAGAGAAGGTGGCGGGAACTGTGTGCACAGTAGGCTAAGGTTGTGAGGCATGGGCGTGCACTGTTGTGACACATTTTGGTGTTGTGTGACCAGTTCGTCTGGGGTTTTACGTGGGAGAGGATGTTATATACTCTCATTCGTTATACTTTGTTCTTCTTCCTCGTTTTTCTGCCATTCATCTCCTTCCTCGTTGCCTTCATCTTTTCTTTTCCTGTCCCGTGCTGTGGAGGTGCTGGAGGTGTCGACCAGGGTTCAGGCGAGGTGGTGGAGCGAGCGTGCGACGCAAGGAGATGCTGACCGAAAGCGAGTACGTGGATCTCCGACGAAGTTGTGTGGCTTGGAATCGAGGTATGCTACCTTTTCTTCCCTCTCTTCTTGCCGAGTTGGTAGGTTAGATGGAGGTTGTTGTCGTTGCTTGAAGTCGCAGTTTTTGGTGGTGGTTTTGCTAGGTTTTGGTCAGACCAGATCTGACTGGGTCGGATCTAGTGGTCCGACGGTGGTGCTTGGCAGACCAGCTCGGGCTGGGTTGTTCCAAGCCGAGACTTGGGTGTTGTGGTTCCATGTGGGAGTGCTGCTGTTGGGCTGATTTATTGTAGGGTTTTTTGCTACAGTACACCTCTCAAGTGTCAAAATTGACGATATGCACTCGGGTTTTCAGTATTGCCGCATATACACCTACAAGTCGATCATATTTGCGCATATGCACATCTGCCATTTTTGGACCCCACTTTGTCACCGTTATTGTCCAATGGTGTCAGACAAGTTGCAAATTAAACCTCGTAAATTCCAAATGTCCTTAATTATAAAAACAAAAAACCCCATGAAAAATCAAATTGTCTCTCTTTCTCTCTCCGCTCTTTAACTTTCACTCTCTCTTTCTCTTGAATCTCTCTCTCTTGAATCTCCCAATCCACTCTTTCACTCTCACTCACTCTCATCCCTCGTTCCATATCTCTCTTGAATCTATCTTTCTCTCTCTCTTGAATCTTTCTTTCTCTCTCTGAACAATCTGGACAAAGTCTGGACAAAGTCTGGACAATTTTGGACGAATTTTGGAACAATTCTGGACGAAGTCTGGACAATTCTGGAACAATTCGGGATGAATTTTGAAGAATTCTGGAACAATTATGGATGAATTCTGAAACAATTTTGGAATTCTGAAACAATTCTGGAATTCTAGAACAATTATGGAATTCCAGAATTCATCCAGAATTGTTCAAGAATTGGTCCATAATTGTTCCTGAATTTCTTACAGAATTCCAAAATTGGTCCAGAATTCCAGAATTCGTACAAAATTGTTCCAGAATGGTTCCATAATTGTTCTAGAATTCCAGAACTCGTACAGAATTATTACAGAATTCGTCCAGAATTTTAGAATTCATCCACAATTGTTCCAGAATTATTTCAGAATTGTCGAGAATAGTCCAGACTTTGTCCAGAATTGTCCACAATTGTTCAGAATTGTTCCAGAATTCGTCCAGAATTGTCCATACTTTGTCCGGAATTGTCCAAACCTTTGTCCAGATTGTCCAGAGAGAGAAATATAGATTCAAGAGAGATAGGGAAGGAGGGATGAGAGTGAGTGAGAGTGAAAGAGTGGAGAGGGAGATTCAAGAGAGAAAGATTCAAGAGAAAGAGAGAGAGAGAGCGAAAGTTAAAGAGCGGAGAGAGAAAGAGAGACAATTTGATTTTTCATGGGGTTTTTTGTTTTTACAATTAAGGACACTTGGATTTTACGAGGTTTAATTTGCAACTTGTCTAACACCGTTGGACGGTAATGGTGACAAAGTGGGGTCCACTAACGGCAGAGGTGCATATGCACAAATATGATTGACTTGTAGGTGTATATGCGGCAATACCGAAAACTCTGGTGCATATCGCCAATTTTGACACTCGAGAGATGCACTGTAGCAAAAAACACCGTTATTGTATTCTTTAACCATCTTTTTTTCCATGCATGTTCCACGCCTTAATCTTGTGGTTGCTTACGTATTTAATCTAATGTCTTGAATATTTTATCAGTACTTAATTATAGGTGGACCTTGGTTTCAATTTAAGGGTTTTCAATGCATGTTGAGTTGATTTTAGCAATTATTGCCAGATGATGTTTGTTGAATCCCTTTCATAACTTTTCCTCGAATCTTAGCATGGTCATGCTTAAATTAGAGATCACCAGACGTCTTCCTTCGTTTCTTTTCTTCTCCTTCCACTCATCATTCTCTCCTCCCTCAGTTTCCCGGACGTCAGCGACTGGAGCTCTACCTCGCGGAGGCAAGGAGGCGGCTAGAGTTGAGGCCAACTTAGTATTTGGTGGAGGTTGTCCGCGTAAGCATTCTCCAGCGAAGTTGAGACCAAGGTATGTCGGTTCTTTAGTTGTTGTTGTTACTCACCCACGTTGAGGTGATGTTGTGGTCGGTCGTGGGAGGTCAGAGACCTTGCCGGCGACGTGAAACAACGTAAAATCCCCGACAGGCGTGGGGTTGTTGTCAACCAACGGTCGACCGATTTTACTATTTTTCCCAACTTTAACCAACACCGGTCGAACGATGGCAATGTGGCGGTCGACCGGTTGCATGTGTGCCGGTGAGTTGGAGGCTTACTGTCGGATTTCGGTTGACCGCCCCTTGTCTTTTGGTCGACCGGAACTTAAGTGTACTTGATAATATTGCATGCTGTTCGACCGATTTCTATATATTATTCGACCATTATATGACGTAGACTATTTGGATGACCCTGGTAGTTTTCGGTCGACCGGGACCCTGAGTCGGTCGACCGAATAGTCTTGTGTGATTTTGACCAACTCCGGATTTTGACCTCGTATTCAGTCGACCGGTTTTAGATCGTTGTCCGACCGTTTAGACTTAAGTGATGTGCAGAATAGTTCGGCCGTTGCAGACTTTCGATCGACCGAAACTATTGGGAACGGTCGACCGGTTAGGCCTTTTCGGTCGACCTTATGTGCGCAGAACTGAATTCCTGGTCCTTGTGTTTTGTCAACTCTGTCCACGGAAACCTGTGTCCTCGCTTAGAGCGTGAGCCGAGAGGTGACGACAAGTACGTGCTCGTGCCTGCCGAGGGACCGCCGTGTGGAAGAGTGTGGACACTTGGGTCGCGCCACCTCCGTGTTGGACCGTGGTGTGACGTGTTGTTGCCTTACTCTCTGTAGAGTAGCAGACCTGAGGGATCGCGGATCCCAATGCGTGTTGATGCAAGGCTCGTGGAGCATGATTACCCTGGAGACTACGGTCTGGACCCGTCCGATGTCTTGCCGGACGTATGTTGTACGGCCGAGGTTCTGCCGGCGATGCCGTCGAGGTTTTTGTCGGCGATGATGGTGTCGACGATGTTCCGGCTTGTGGTTGTGCCGTCCGATGTCGTGCCAGACGTGTGCCGCCGATGTTGTTCTGGTGATGATCCTCGATTGGGCACCTATCTTGGGATGTTGACCGACCGGGCTACGGCTCCGTCGAGGTGGTGTAGACCACGTGGTTCTTTGCGCGGAAGTGCGAACGCTCCTCACCGATCCCTTTGGCTCGAGTAGTCGCGTGTGGGGGGTGCGTCGCGTACTGTCCGTAAGAGCGTATGTGCCTATGGTAGGTTTTCGAGGGAGACCCGTTGTTGTTGAGGGACTGATGTCCTTGTGGACCTTTTGAGGGTACTTGTGTTGGACTGACGTCCTGTTTACCCTTTGAGGGATTTGATGCATTGTAGATGTGATTTGACATGCTACTAGTATGATAGGTTCATTTACCGCACTGTTGAATTCATATAAGCGAGCTTGGCATACGGGGTTTCCTAATGGGAAACTCAGGCATTGTTCTTTGATTCATGTTTCAGAATCGCAGTAGGTTATATCGGGTGGTGACAGCGGACACACACATTTTGGGGCCAGATCCTCTTCGGACTCTTCGAGGTCGTGTGATTGCTTGTACTTGTCTTTGTTGTATTATTGTAATCACGTCTTTTGACAAACTCTGTTGTATTTGGTGCACCGACTGTTGATTTATATGAGTAAGATTCCCGTTGATGAGTTTTATCTGATAATCTCTTGATTGTTTAAAATTTTTAAATTTTCGCTGTTTCGGGATGTTACATTTAGATTTTCAATTTTGTTTAAATTAAAAGAAAAATCTTGCACTCTCTTAATTTCTCTCTACTTGTATTCTCTTATCCTAATCTCATCTTCTACTACTCACGAGCATCTACTCATCTTTTCTCACCACCAAAACACCATCACCACCTCACTTTACATAATTAGTTCCAAAACACCATACAAGTTGCCACTTGTATGACAACAAAAATATTATTGTTATACAAGAGAAAAGACTGGGATTGTTGTTTTTCTTCCTCGTATTTTACCAAATAAGTTTCCAAATCTTATATTGTGCCAATTTTGTTTTTTTCATGATTATTTCAAAAAACAATTCTTTTTTTGATTTTATCCCCTCTCCCCATTTCATTTTAAATATCAAACATGCAAATGAGCTAGGTTGTTAAAATGAGAGAGTTTGAACAAATATAAGATAAATCCTAGAACATTGAGCAAGAATGGTCTTACCGGTGGCAGAACAAGAAATTTCATTGATGGAGGGGGAATGTAAAGGACAAAAATCCATTATATAGAGTTGACTTCTGATTGACATCATTTCATGCTCATATTTGTATCTTGTATCCATTATCTTTCACCTAAATAATGCTATGTTACGAGTTTTATGTTTAGTTTTCAGGAATAAATAGGTTTGAAGAGATGAAGCATAAAAGGACCCAAAAGCTGGGAAAAAGGACTGAATTGTGAGATCTAGGGACTAAGATGCAAGGGAGAAGGACCTGATTGCAAGACAGAGGGACCTAAGAGTAAAACAGAATACTTCACACCATTATGGGGAGTATTTTGGCAATTCTATTCGGGTCGGAGCTCCAACATGCAAAATAGATGCATCAAATACCAACAAAGCCTTCCAGAAAAGCCCACAAGAAATTCCAGAGCGATCCGGACACTGTAGACCGCTAATTAGCGGTCCAAGACCGCTAATTGGCGGTCACTTTTGGCCCAGATGCGCTCAAATTTCTCCTGGACTTGTATTAATGTTCGTTTAGGCTATTTTTGGTGTTTGTTTAGTCCCACATCGGGGGATTGTCCCAGATTAGCTTTTTCCATGGCTATAAATAGAACTCTTCACCTCCTATTGTAATCACTCCATATTTTAAGTGGCTATTCTTCCTACTAGAAGTGAGGCCTTGAAGCACACACTAAAGTAGGAGGATGCTACTTTTAATGTGAGTCATTTTATTAATAAAATTTTGTGTTTCTTTCATTGTTTGTTTATGTTTCTTTTATTGTTTGTGCATGTTTTAGTTTAATCGTCTTTTAATTCTAGCTTAGTTTTAATATGCTTTCTTTCCATAGTTTAATAATTAGTGTAATGTTTAGTGAGTAGTTCCATCCCCTTTGGGGGGTGGAGTAGATGTACATACATGCATTAGAGAATGGGATGAATGCTTTATTTTTGATGTGTTGATTAAACATGAATGTATGCTTGCTTGTTTAGGATAGAATTTATAACTTGATGAGTTTTGCCAAAATGATTAGACACCTCTCATGCTTGTTTAGGTTCTGAAATAAACAACTTGCATATGTAAATGTTAATCAACTAAGTTGGTGAATAGATTGATAGGTTTTGCCACACATTTAGACACTTCCTATGCTTGATAAACACCACCTTCATGTGCTTAAAGAATGTATTCTACACCCACCTCTTTGCTTGTGTGCACTCACTCCACCCCTGAGGGGTTTTCCATTCCTGAAATTCCAGCACTTCTATTTTGTTCTTAGCTTAGTTTTTATTTGATCGTTTATTTCTTTCTTTTGCATTTTCGTACTTCTTAGTGTAGCGTAGTCTATATTAGCATAAACAACTTTCTTCCCCCTATTTTTGCCACTTGATTTCGTACAAGCAAGAGGCTACTCACCTCCCTGAGGACGACCCGTACTTGCCACCGCTTCATCGCGGCCGTGCACTTGCGGTTTTAAATAAAACGTTCAACAAGTTTTTGGCGTCGTTGCCGGGGAGGTGCCAATCCAGACTCTTGTTTGGACGATTCGAGTAGATTTAATTTTTGTCTTGTAGTTTTCGTTGTCGCAGGTGACTCACATTGAGAAGGGGAAGCATCTGGTCAAGTTTGGAGGTGATCTGAGAGAAGAAGACCGCCAATCAGCGGTATTCAACCGCCAACTGGCGGTCTGGTAGCTTCATTTCGCCTCTAAATTTTTGTGGAGTATTTCTTTATCTGTTATAGTGATCTGGGACTCGATTTAGCATGTCTTGACCTATAGTTTATTCCCAGATCAAGAATCAAACCTCCTTTAAGCAACTTGGACCCTAAAACTCAAAGCAAAAGATTAGGCATTATTCTTGTTTAAGGCATGCATCATGTATGTGACTTAGGCATTTAGATTGTCTTTTATCTTAGCTTTATTTTCTGTTGCTGAGAGCTGGCGTGAGGTACGCACCTTCTACTCTCATTCATGCATTTCATATGAACATGCATTAGTTAGTAGGAAGTGCATTGCAACAAGTGTGAGTTGAGCGTTGTTTGGAGAGTTGATTGCTAGATTTAGGACTCCAAAACGCTACTAAGGAGGGGTTGTCCCATAAAAGATAAGGTGGGGGATTTCATCACCATTTCCTTCGCCCCAAAAACCACACTAATCAAGAGCCTAATTTTAAAATCAAGTAGACATTGGCCCTAAGGATCTTGGACGCATTAGGAGAGTGATCCGGTCCCGACCGTCATGACCTGATCGGCGTTGCCCACTTTGTCGATAGTAGGAGAGACGAGATCCCCGGATCTTTGCTCACTTGCTGGGCTTTGTGGTCCTCGTTGTAGGGAGGTGAGGCGTGTTGAGGCCGTGTGACCTCGCAATTAGGCGTCGTCTAGCTGTAAGGACCTATAGCGACCTTAGGATTGTTTGAGCCTTGTTTGCTTGTGTGTTTCTACCTGTACCCATCCGCCGTAGCTTAAGGACTTCTTCCCTTCTCTCCTGAGTCATTCTTTCTCTCCTGTGTTCCCTCGTCTTCTCTTCTACGTACATTCTTCATTTGAAAAAAAAGAAAAAAAAAGAAAAAAAAAGAAAGTTGTGGTTTGTGTGTGCACCTTTGTGCATGCTTTCGTGGACACGAGACGAGAGTGGTCGTTTGACGAAGAGCGTTGTCAATCCGGCTTCGGTCATCGATTTCTCGACACCTTCCTCCTCTCGTGTCGCACGTAGTTCGGGTCCAATGGCTGCTAATTTCCGTGAGGAGGAGCAGTTGCTGGACCCACCTGTTCCACCTATGCTTCCAGTTGTCGTTCCCATACCTCTTCGTGATCGATGCTACCCGAGCCGTACAGCTCTACCCTCATGCATCGTATTGCCAGAGGCAAATGGGAACCATTTTGAGGTTAAGCCTCAATTCATTTCCATGCTCCCTCATTTCACTGGGAAAGGTGACCCCTATATCTTTCTCAGGGAATTTGAGGAGGGCTGTGCTATGTTCAAGCTGCAACAACTTAGCACAGACTCCATCCATCTTAGGCTTGTCCCCTTTGCGCTGAAGGATGATGCCAAGAAGTGGTTGTACAGCAACCAGGCGAATTCCTTTAGGACTTGGGATGAGTTTCAATCTGCATTCCTCAAGAAGTACTTTCCTAATCATCGGACTCAAAAATTGAGGAACGAAATCAATTCGTTCTATCAACATGAGACCGAACCATTTCATGCATATCTTGAGAGGTTCAAAGAGCTACTATCCTCGTGCCCTCACCATGGCATTGAGTTGTGGCGTCTTTGTCAGATTGTGTATGAGGGTCTTCATATCCCGTCCAGAACGCTCCTTGAGTCCATGTGTCAAGGAGAGTTCTTGGGAAAGGATGAAAGGGAGGCATGGGCCTTCCTAGAAGACCTCGCTGAGAAAACCATGGAATGGGAGAGTGTGAGGGAACCACCTGCATCATCTTGTATAGGAGCGAGGATCGCGAATGCAAACTCGACTAGATCGGGTGCCGCATTTGCTATCGATACCACTACGGCCACCGAGGCGCGCATGGCGGCCTTAATGCGCCGTATGGATTCGATTGAGCTCCAAAACCAACAAAGTGCACCTCACATGTCCACATCTGGTCCAGTTCCTTGTCATTCATGTGGTAGGATAGGTCATGTAGAGAGCGAGTGTGAGTCCATTCCTCCTGAGATGGAGCGTGTCAACGCCATCTATGACAGAGCTAGGAATGACCCATACTCATCATCTTATAACCCTGGATGGAGGAACCACCCCAATTTTTCATGGAACCAAAATAATGCCCCGGGTGGTCCTTCAAACTCCTCTAGACCACCTTACCAATCACACCAACCTCCCATGCATGCACATTCCTATCAGCCACCCCAAGCGCAAACCACCAATCCATCGGGTTTCCCAAATTCCAATAATATGGAAACCCGATTCAATTCGCTTGAGACCTTGACTCGTGGACTTGAAAACTCAATGAAAATTTTTATGTCTACCACAAGTCAAGTTCTCACTTCAAATCAGCAGACCATGAAATCTCTAGAGCTTCAGATGGGTCAATTGGCTCAGTCTGTACATGAAAGAGAGAGAGGGTCTTTTCCTAGCCAGCCTGAGGCTAACCCCCGCATGTACCAACAACAACAAATGCAAAATGAGAATGTGGTACTTCGGGGGAGGCAAGTGAACCATGTGGAGGAACCTGTTCACCATGTCAATTCCATTGTGACCTTAAGGAATGGAAAACAGGTTGACAATCACATTTCCTTGCCACACCCACCACCATCTATGCAGCCCCCCAGTGGGAATGGTGGTGAAGAAGAAGCTGAGGGTGAGGGTAATACACCAAAGCTTTCTTCTCAGGCACAGCAGAAAACCTACCTGCCAAAAGCTCCTTATCCAAGTAGGTTAAACAAAAAGCAGAGTGACAACATGGACAAGATATTAGAGGTATTTAAGCAAGTGAAGGTTAACATCCCCTTGTTGGATGTCATCCAACAAATACCTCAATATGCCAAAGTGTTGAAGGATCTCTGCACAACCAAGAGGAAGACCAATGTTCCTAAGAAAGCATTCTTGGCTGCAAATATCAGCTCACTTTTGTCCAATCCTACCTACACAAAATACAAGGACCCGGGGTGTCCTACTATTCAGTGTACGATAGGGGACACTAGATTGAGCAATGTTTTGCTTGATTTAGGATCAGCGGTCAACCTCCTCCCATTCTCTGTTTATCAAAAGTTGAACTTGGGAGAATTGAAACCAACTAAGATCACCCTCCAATTGGCGGATAGATCCATTCGTATTCCCATGGGGATTATCGAGGATGTGCTTATCAAAGTTGGAGATTTTATATTTCCAGTCGATTTTGTTGTCCTCGATACCAATCCTGTTGCGAACACCCACTCTCAAATACCTTTGATTTTGGGTAGACCATTTCTGGCAACCTCCAATGCCTTGATTAATTGTAGAAATGGTCTCATGAAGCTCTCATTCGGTAACATGAGTGCCGAGTTTCATGTGTTCAACTCTGGTAGGCAACAGGAACCCATGGATGAACCTTTAAATCAAAATCTCATCCACCAATTGGAGAAAGCACCACAGAATCAACGAACACCCCTAACCCCAATGCAACCCATTGAGAATGTTCGTGGGCCCAGCGAAGACTCATTGCATGTCTTTGCAATGCAACAGAGTGAGCTGGCCTCGAACATGAATGTCCAAAGGGAGTGTTCGTTGCATGATTCAGTTGAGAGTACTAGTGAGAGTGAGACACCTCATCATATGCCTATACCAGAAGGTGTCTCTACCTCATGTCCCATGGCCATTGAGCCATTTGAGCTTCGTTTTGACTCCAACAAGGACCCACCTATGACCGAGCTTATGCTTGATGATCTAAACGATGGTGGGAGGTCCTTGTTGGATGACTTGGGGAGAAGCCCCATCCTTAGTGATGCAAGTCTGTTGCATCCATCGAATGAGCCTGAGGAACTCATTCCGATGCACCCGCCTATTGGTTGGAGGGTTTTCTTCGATGAGCAATTAAACCCTAGTGAGGCAACACAACTTCATTCTTTGTTGCCCACACCCAACCAATATCATGAGGGGTTCGAGCCTTTCAGCTTTGACCTTTCACCCCTCATGACACCTCAGAGTACCAGTGGAGTTTGCCCATCTCGGCAAGTCTCTGGTCCTCCTGACTTGATGTTCTCATTTGATGTTCCTTGACCAAATGATTATGAGAATATCTTGGTTGATGTATATATCTTTCAAAAAAAACAACAAAAAAAAAAAAGAAAAAAAAGAAGAAGAAGAAGTGTGTAATAAAAGACTGCTTCAGTGAGCATCGATTGTTGTGGGCCCCAACCCTTGTGTACTTGGGCCCAATCTCTTCACGTATTTATCTCCCTTCTTCAGCTTCTCACAGGTTTTGAGGGACTTTGGGTTTGTGTCCATCAACATGACCCTTAACGTCCCTTTGTACTTCATGTTGGTGAGATCTTTCCTTTTTCATGCATGTATCCATGTAGTATCTTGTTCACATTCATTGAGGACAATGCATGAAGTAGGTGTGGAGGGGTGTTTTACGTGTGTACATAGTCGAGTCTTTTTCCTTTGGTTTTATTTTCGTTTGTTTGTACTGCTAGGGTCATGTTAGTGTGCCGCATTTAACATTGATATATCTGCTTGTCATGATCCTTGGGTGACTTGTCTCCTTTTGCTTGCCGAGTGCTTTAAAATTTTCACATTTCTTTCAAAATCTTCATGTGTTTGCGAAAGAAAATATTTTTGTGGGTTTTGCGTGTGTTTAGCATGTGCAAAACCGTTGAGAGGCAAAGTAAAAAGAAAGCTCCCAAAATTGTCTTGAACTTGATGCATTAGGATTTTTGGTTTACTGGCTTTAGGTCTTATCGAGTCGTTAGGATGCACCCCGGTTTTCCCTCGGGGGGCGTGTAATCATAGGGTTTCAGTACTCAAACATTTAAAGAAGTCCACCCTGAACCTAGTGAGTCAAATAATTCGTGTCTGTTAGTATAAGGAAGTTTGTCGTAGGCAAGGGCCCTTAATCTCTTTTTGTGAAACTTAAGTGTAGGGGTTTTGGTTCCCATGTAGATAAATGAATAAGTGGTGTTCTCTCTTCTCGCACGGCTCCTATCACTCGGGAAAGTAGGTCTGAGGGGACTTTGTGCCTGGTGCTTTCGAGTCATCTGACTTGGGATGCACCGACCGAACTCCCGTTACACGGGTGGTAGGGATCGCCCTATGTGGAGATTTGGGGGAAGGTGTACGTGATAGTGTAAGTCCTCATAGGCAATGATGCACGAAACCTGACCCTGGGAGAATCAAACACTAACCAATAAATGCTCCAAAGAAAAAGAAAAAAAAAGAAAAAAAAGAGTCAAATAAGAACCAAAATGGACTTTACACGTTGTATCACATTCAGAAGTTAAGGTTGCTGATGTCTTTCACTTAATTCCTTAGTTAACTCTCACGAATAACTCATTAGGCTAGGTGTGTGGACTGATTACATATATAGAGTCGACCCGTAGTATTACCGCATCCCATGATCGACAAAATAAGTCCAACGAGTCGTGTAGCTAGATTGATTAATGCATCTTGTTCGGATTTTGTGGGTATATCCGCTGAAAACCCTCAGGAGACAACACTCCTCCTCCTTGGCGACAAGGAGGTTTAACGGCTTGTTGCACGTGCTAAGTGCAACCGTGATTCCTACGAAAGTGAGTTAGGATTTTTTGTTTTTTTTCGCATGCTTTTCTCTTTCTTTGTTTTGCTCGGGACTAGCAAAAGTTAGGTGTGGGGGTATTTGATTGACATCATTTCATGCTCATATTTGTATCTTGTATCCATTATCTTTCACCTAAATAATGCTATGTTACGAGTTTTATGTTTAGTTTTCAGGAATAAATAGGTTTGAAGAGATGAAGCATAAAAGGACCCAAAAGCTGGGAAAAAGGACTGAATTGTGAGATCTAGGGACCAAGATGCAAGGGAGAAGGACCTGATTGCAAGACAGAGGGACCTAAGAGTAAAACAGAATACTTCACACCATTATGGGGAGTATTTTGGCAATTCTATTCGGGTCGGAGCTCCAACATGCAAAATAGATGCATCAAATACCAACAAAGCCTTCCAGAAAAGCCCACAAGAAATTCCAGAGCGATCCGGACACTGTAGACCGCTAATTAGCGGTCCAAGACCGCTAATTGGCGGTCACTTTTGGCCAAGATGCGCTCAAATTTCTCCTGGACTTGTATTAATGTTAGTTTAGGCTATTTTTGGTGTTTGTTTAGTCCCACATCGGGGGGTTGTCCCAGATTAGCTTTTTCCATGGCTATAAATAGAACTCTTCACCTCCTATTGTAATCACTCCATATTTTAAGTGGCTATTCTTCCTACTAGAAGTGAGGCCTTGAAGCACACACTAAAGTAGGAGGATGCTACTTTTAATGTGAGTCATTTTATTAATAAAATTTTGTGTTTCTTTCATTGTTTGTTTATGTTTCTTTTATTGTTTGTGCATGTTTTAGTTTAATCGTCTTTTAATTCTAGCTTAGTTTTAATATGCTTTCTTTCCATAGTTTAATAATTAGTGTAATGTTTAGTGAGTAGTTCCATCCCCTTTGGGGGGTGGAGTAGATGTACATACATGCATTAGAGAATGGGATGAATGCTTTATTTTTGATGTGTTGATTAAACATGAATGTATGCTTGCTTGTTTAGGATAGAATTTATAACTTGATGAGTTTTGCCAAAATGATTAGACACCTCTCATGCTTGTTTAGGTTCTGAAATAAACAACTTGCATATGTAAATGTTAATCAACTAAGTTGGTGAATAGATTGATAGGTTTTGCCACACATTTAGACACTTCCTATGCTTGATAAACACCACCTTCATGTGCTTAAAGAATGTATTCTACACCCACCTCTTTGCTTGTGTGCACTCACTCCACCCCTGAGGGGTTTTCCATTCCTGAAATTCCAGCACTTCTATTTTGTTCTTAGCTTAGTTTTTATTTGATCGTTTATTTCTTTCTTTTGCATTTTCGTACTTCTTAGTGTAGCGTAGTCTATATTAGCATAAACAACTTTCTTCCCCCTATTTTTGCCACTTGATTTCGTACAAGCAAGAGGCTACTCACCTCCCTGAGGACGACCCGTACTTGCCACCGCTTCATCGCGGCCGTGCACTTGCGGTTTTAAATAAAACGTTCAACAACTTCCAATACTTTATAACTAACTTTCATATTTTTAAAATGGTACATGATTACTAACTTTACCATGTATATCTTCTTTTATAAGTCGTCAAATTGTCATTCAACCAATGATTTTTCAGTCGATTGCTAAATGATTAATAAGAACAATAAATTGCTTAATGAAAAATATTGTGTTTTCTGGTTGCTTAATAAGAAGATCTAACAGAAGGCTACATTGGGCAGCGGAAGAAGAAGAATATAGAAATGCTACATTGGAGGTGGAGAAGAGGAAATTAAGGTAAGGGTTTCTCTTATTCTAAGAGTGCAGTTCAAGTGTTACATTTTATAGGCCTCTCGATCTTAATCAGGCATACCCACACTAGTTACAGACCTTACACTGACTTCTTCACATCCTGATCCATTGAAATGGTCTAAATACAAGAACTGAGCCCAATTACATACCAAATACAAAAGGATGAGAACCAGACCCAAATGTCGAGCCGAGTGTCGCTGTTAACTCCCTCTCTCACCTCTCCCCTCATTCATCCCTCATCCCAAACCCAAACCCAAACCCATCCCTCCCTCTTCCTCATCCTCTCCCTCCCTCTCGCAGCAACTCCAACAAGGAGCTCCGACGACGACATGATCCGCACATGGGTGTGGAGGGGAAGACGTCCCCTTCTCCGGTGAGCTTCTTGGAAGGTATGCCACCCATCCATTTTGGTTTGTGTCGGGTAGGAGGGAGGTAGGGTCGTCGAAGAGGAGGATGTCGGCCACGCAGTCGTCGGAGCAACTCCAGCAGAATAGACGCGCGCACGATCGTGCAGGCCACACCGCCGCACTGGCATTGGATGTGTTTAATTATGTGTTTATGTGGAGCCGTGATGTTCAGAACGAAGAATGAGTTTAATTATGTGATTTGGTGTTTTATGTATTTCCTAGACTACTAACGTTTATGTGATGATTTGTGACTTTATGTGTTTGTTAGTTGTCCATTTAAGCACTTTAAATAGTAGATTTGTAATTTTATGGACTTGTATGAATGTTTTATGTATGTAAACTTAATTATAGACTTGTAGAAATGTGTTTATATGTGTTTATGTGTGTATGTGTCAATGTAATACGTTAAAATGAGTATTTACAGAAATTCACCCGTTAAACCGTTTAATCCGCCCCGCCCCACTTAACCCACCCTTAAGTGTGACGGGTAGCGGTTTTATTTGTTTTACCCGCCCCGCCCCGTTCAGCCGCCAAAGTTCGACGGGCGGGTAACGGGCGGAGCTAAACCCGCCCCATCCTGTCCCGTTTGCAGCGCTAATTAAAGATGATAGTTGGATTTGATTCTGGGTTAATTTCATGATTTCCTTGGATTGTTTGGTATTTGATTAAAGAATAAGTAACTGGACTAATTGCTTGCAAAACCATAGAATTGTTGGGTATTTGGTTAAATAGTTAATAATTGGATGAATTGAATTGGAAATCCTGAAATTAATTGTAATTGTTTAATGGTTTGATAATTGGAATAATTGCTGGAAAAACCCTAGTTTTATTTGATTAAATAATGAATAATTGGGTTAATTACTTAATAAACCTTGAACTTTTTATAATTGTGAAAAATGATTTAATTTAGGGAAAATTATCATCTTTTCCCTGGAATTCCTACATATATGTAGAAAAATCTTTTTATTTGGGAAATTTATTGTTTTTCCCCTGAACTTTTGAGAATTATGTTTTGTACGGAAGCTTTAGGAGAATTACGCTTATACCCCTACACCTTTGATTGTGGGTTTAGGCTATAATTTCTTTTATGCTGCTTATATGATTTAATAATCTTCTTTATGTGTAACTGCTCTGTATCTTGTTGGGGTTGTTGACCCTTGTTTTTGGGGGTAAATTGTGTTTACCCCATTATTGCCTTGTGAGATTTTCAAAGAGGTTCGCGGAATCGGTTGTTCACCTACGTTGTTACGAGTGACCGTTGGAGTGTTGCTCATGGACTCGAACGTGTGGTCGAGTAGTGGAGATCATGTGTGAGACACGTATTTGTAGAGGTTAGAGTTTTCCCCCTACGTTGTGGCAGTTTGGGAATTGGTCACCCACGTTGTGACGAGTGACCGTTTGGGAGCGTTGCTTACGGGCTCGGGCGTATGGTCGGTTCCCGAAGCTGGATGCGGAACTAGTCAGCTCACCAGCGTTGTGATGGGTGGCCATTTGGGAGCGTTGCTCACGGGCTCGGGCGCGTGGTTGGAGTAGGGTGTTGCCTTGTGAAGTTGGATACGCGGTCTTGTCGAGGGTGCATACTTGGCATGGCTGGGCCCGTGGTCGCCTTGGGACGTGTGGCAATTTTGTTGTGAAAGCGGGTTGAGTGTTGCCTTGTGGATTGGATGCGCGGTGGGGTCGAGGGTGCACGCTCGGCTTCATTGGGCGCATGATCGCCTTGGGACACGAGACTAGTGTGAGCCGTCAGGGACGGCTAGACCTTGTTCGATGTCGGGTTGGGGTGGTGTACTGAGTCTTGATTTGAGACTTAGACGTGACTTGTACGTATGCAGGTGGGACACGGAAGGCGGCACGAGTTGACTTGAGCTTGGGATGCGAGGACTGGATCAGTTGAGCTCGTTGTCATGTATTTCCTGCTTCTCTTAGTAGTCATGTAGTAGGAAATCAAAGTTATTCTTGTATTTTCCTTCCGCATTGTACTCTGACCTTGACATTATGTTGTATTCTAATTGAGGCCTCGACTTAACTATTTTTAGTTAATGTTTCTTTTTCGGTTGTTGTCATTTGTGATTGATTACTGTGTCCCGAGTGCGAATTAGGGGTATTACAACCTCAGACTTCAAATCAGATTGGTCTACACTTAATTCAATCAAACATAGATGGGTTTAATGCCCTGATCTGAGCTCCACAATGGATGAGATTAAAGCCACATGGATTGTACAGAACCTCCAACATCAAACTTGATGAACTTTGTACAATTTTCTTGTTTTGATCATCTTGTTCTACTAATTTGATCTATCAAAGGGATGGGTGCTAATACTTTTTTTTTCAAAATTAAGATACGAGGACCAAACATACATTGAAGTACATACGTACATTGAAGTAGAGTTGCGTACGAGCGGATTTCGAGTGAGCATGCTCGGCTCGAGCTCGACTAGTTTAGATTTTTTGCCCGCTCATCGCTCACTCATTACCCAAGTCGAGCAGAAAAAGCCGCTCGTCGGTTGTTCGCGAGCCAGCCGGTTTGCTTGAATGATCGTTTAGAAACATGAAATTTACTAGATAAACTATTACTTTTCAAAAAACTAAAAATAAATAGTTGCATACTTTCAATAAACAATAGTATTTAAACCACCACAAAAGTAGACAACACAAAATAAATCAAAAATTCTCCAATAGCTAGCACAAATGAACTTGACTTTAAATCCAATACTCCAAAAGAATTTTAAGAACTTCCTGCAACATCCAGATGTTGAATATATATCTCACTTCAAATCCAACCCACTTCTCCAAAACCTTTTCACAAATAATATGTTTAGGTAAAGAATATGTAAGACATTCTATAGGCATGGATCTAGAGTAATTATGCTCAATCCCACGTTCAATGAATCATTAGGGGGAAGGGTTGGAAAAGGGTTAGGATTTGGATATTTTGATATTTATATGAGTTTTGTAAATGAGTAATTGGATAGAGTAATTGAGTCTTGATAATTGGGTAGTAGATATGTAAATTGGATTCGAGCGAACGAGCAAGCACGGTATACTCGTGCTCAACTCGTTTTAGTTCGTCGAGTGAATTTCTATGTTTGTGCTCGACTCGTTACTAACCGATCTGAGTTACGATATTTATATGAGTTTTAATTAAACTGCAGGTGCACGACGTCGGTGAAGACGTGGTAAATACGGGTCATCCACAGGGAGGTGAGTAGCCTCTTGTTTATCAGAAATCAAGTGGCGAAAAATGGAGAAGAGAGTTTGATTATCCTACTCTACGCTACACTACACTACACTACGAAGTGCGAAATGTGAAAGAAAGCAACAAACGATGAACTACCAAACTAAACTAAGAACTAAATAAGTGCTGGAATTCAGAAATAGAAAGCCCCTAAGGGGTGGAGTGAGTGCACACATGCAAAGAGGTGGCTGTTGAACACATTCTTTGAGCACAAATAAATGTGGTGTAATCGTGCATAGGAAGTGTCTAAATGTTATGGCAAAACCTATCAATCCATTCACCAACCTAGTTGATTAACATTTACATATACAAGTTGTTTATTTCAGAACCTAAATAAGCATGAGAGGTGTCTAATCATTTTGGCAAAACTTATCAAGTTATAAATTCTATCCTAAACAATCAAGCCTACATTCATGTTTTATCAACACATTGTAAATAAAACATTGATTCCATTCTCATTTGCATGTATGAACATCTACTCCACCCCCCAAAGGGGATGAAACTACTCACTACACATTAGACTAATGATTAAACTAAGCAAGGAAAGCATATTAACTAAGCTACTAAAACTAATGAAATGAAATTAAACAAAGTAAAACAAGCAACATGAAACAAACAACATAATAAAGAAACTTTTATTAAAGTGACTTACAATTCAAGTAGCGTCCTCCTACTTTAGTGTGTGCTTCAAGGCCTCACTTCTAGTAGGAAGAATAGTCACTCAAAATGTGAAGTGATTACAATGGAAGGTGAATAGTTCTATTTATAGCCATAGAAAAAGGCAATCCGGGACAATTCCCCCATGTGGGACTAAACAAATACCAGAAATGAACTAAATACACAATAATATGAGACCCACCAAAATCTTAGCGGATTTGGGCCAAAACAGACCGTTAATTAGCGGTCTTGGACCGCCAATTGGCGGTCTATATTGTCCGGATCACACTGGATTTTATTCTGGGCTTTTCTGGATGTCTTTGTTGGTCTTTGATGCATCTACTTTACTTGTTGGAGCTCCGACCCGAATAGAATTGCCAAAATACTCCCCATGATGGTGTAGAGTTTTCTGTTTTGCTCTTTGGTCCTTTGGTCTTACGTTCATGTCCTTCTCCCTTGCATCTTAGTCCCCAGGTCTCACAATTCAGTCCTTTTTCTCAGCTTTTGGGTCCTTTTATGCTTCATCTCTTCAAACCTACTTATTTCTGAAATTCAAACATAAAACTCGTCACATAACATTGTTTAGGTGAAAGATAATGGATATAAGATACAAATATAAACATGAAATGATGTCAATCATGACACTTTTCCACTAGTGGTCATCAAGATTTTCAAAATTTAGAGAGAGGGCACCTACCTCCGTGATATTCCATTGCATCCTTTAGAAAATATTATATATTGCTACTCGTTTATAAATTTTCAAAACTACAGGGGGAGGCGACTACCTTCCTTTGGTTCTACCATGCTTAAGCCTGATCTAAACTTGATATTCTTCTTCTAGCTTAAAGCGACAAATGCATCTCTTTCAATGAAAGACAAAAGAACATGAACATTCTAAGGTGAGACTTTATAGCCTCCGGTGTCTCTCTCCTAAGCTTTGGTCTACAAAAGTTTATCATGCATATGCTTGACAACCCAAGGCCCAACAACAGTGACGATAACAACGCAAAAAGGTGAACAAATATAAAACACATTAGATATGTAACGTAATACCAAGAAGACAACATATACTAGCTAGATAACGCCTCAACATGCACTGTCTCATGAAACACAACGAATAAGTAAGATCTATACACAAAATCTCATCCAAGTTGTCTTCCCTTCAATGTAACTACAACACATTCAAGGTTGAGGAGATGGAGAAGAAAGCAAAGGGATGGGAAGGAAAAAGAAAATGGCTCGGACGGAGGAGGTGATAGAACCCTAAACCTAATTAGTGAAACTAATAAAGGTTGTAGGATCGTGTATGACCCTAATTCTAATCACTTTTTAAGTTAATTAATCTCTACTTGCTTAAGCAACTAACATACGTAGAGGAATAAACAAACAAGTAAAAAAGGAAAAAAACAATGCAAACCAAAAGATGACCCGGGGATTTTTATAGAGGTTCGGCCTCCTGTCTATCTCCTCTCTTGCAAACTCTGCTCGATCTCCCTCGAGATCCACCTACGTCTTCACTATGAATCTCAATCCGGGCCGAGATTAAGTCTTTACACCACAAGCTCCGCGAACAATCCTCGCTAGCTTGATCCTCTCACAACCCGAGAGGGAACACTTCGGGCTTTCACCAAAATCCTTGCTTCTTTAACACACAATGTGAGTGGAACACACTCTCTAACTTGAGTACACTTTGAGTGAATACAGAATTGATAAACTAAAGTGTGAAGTTTAGGCTTGGAGAGTATAGGTTTGGGGAAATGAAAGTTTGGGAGTTTCCCTTAGATGTGTATGCCAATTTGGAGTATATGAGTTGCCCAATTGTGTCTTGATAACATCTATTTATAAGTTCCTAAAGTGTTATAGCCGTTGTGATTAATATAATAATTGTTTGTGTAAGAAGCACAAAACAGAAAAGCACAGGGCACAATTCTGGGAAAGTTCGGTCGACCGAAACAGGCTTAACGGTCGACCGGATGTCGTCCAAAAATGAAGTCCAGGAAAGTGCAGAAAAGTCCATAAACACAACGGTCAACCGAGCAGGGAACGATCAAACGAAAACTGGCTAAAACTTAAGTTCTCTTAAGTTAACAGTTGAACAAAATGGTTGGTTCGATCGACCGAGAACTATCAGGCTCTATGGGGTTGTCAAAAATGTTTAGGTTCGGTTGACTGAAATGGTTGGGTTGGTCGATCGAAAATAATAGGCACTTGGGGATTGTCAAAACATTTATGTTCGGTCGACCGAAACAAGGTCCACGGTTGACTAGTGACCACTTGTATTTTGGGGTTTTGGGAAAGTCGTCCGTTGTAGAATAAGACAAGTCTAACGGTCATTTGACACGTGTAGACAGTCGAACAAAAGACACAAGATGGTCGATCAGTGAAACATTATTGACTAACAGAATAACTGATCCAATCGATCGAACTGAGAATAGTTCGGTTGACCGATTTTGCTCAGACAATTCAGGTATGGTTTTAAGTGTTTTCCGGTCTAAATTTGGGTGACCTATTGAAGTCCAAATGATCTGAGATTTTGTGTGTGACTTCTCTAAGGAACCTATTGTGTGTGAGAATAGTTTTTAACTCTTGTATGCTCAAGTACACAAAGTTTCTAAGACTCAAAAGAAATATAAAATTACATGTCTTCAAAGCTTGATTACATGTCTTGACTTGAATTCATTTCTTCCTTGAGTCTTGATCACCTGTAGATGTTAGCACAAAGCAATATATATGCTATACAATATGTGTGCTACACTATATTTGATTGTGATTAAGACTAAGTTGATTAAATCATCAAAACATAGATTATGGCCAAAAAGCCAACAAAGGTTAGTGGTGGCTAATGGTGATTTAATGTTTGGGTGTGTTGGAGGTTGGTGGTTGGGTTTGAGTTGGGTATTTAAGAGTGAAATACTCTTTTCCTCTCATCTCTCTTTACAACTCTTTCCCTCTCATCCATCTGAAGCTCTGGCGATGTGTGGCGACCGGCGAGTGAAGGAGTCGCGATAGTTTCCGCCGGAGGTGTGGTGATCGTAGTTCGCGTAAGGAATTCTCTGGGCAAGCAAGTTGGTGAGGCAGTCTCCGACGGCTTTCAGGACTCGTATGAGCATTGAAAGGTATGCCAAGTTCCTTTTTAGTGTTCACACCAAGGGTTGTGTGAGGGCAGGGTGTAGTTGGAGTTCGGAGACCTCGTCGATGTCAGAGTGCAGCACAGTTGTTGCATTGGAACGGTCGACCGGCTTGTGTTTCGATCGACTACTCATAGTGTAATTGGGAATTTCTGTCTCACACCGATCAAACGATGCCCTAGGGGTAGTCGACCAGTTATGCATATTTGGCGAGAGGAAGAAGACTGCTATTTTCGGTCGAACGGGTGCCCTTTGTCATTCGACCGGTTACACTGTAGGTAAGTGATGCGAATTAAATTTATACCGCAAGTGCACGGCGTCAATGAAGACGTGACAAGTACGGGTCGAACACAATGAGGGAGAGATATTGTTATTTTTGTGATTTTCGATTAGGGAAAGAAAGAGAGAAAAATAAGGTTTGGTTTGAGATTTTTGGTTTTTTAATTTTCTAAAGCAAGAACAACAAAAGAAAAACTAAAAAGAAAACAAATATGGATGAGAGTCCAGCGGGTGCAGGTTTAGATGTCGGGTTTTGTTTAGAGAAATCTGAAACTTATAATAAATCACATTAGTTATAAAGCATTACATGATAAATGATTCAACATAAACTCAAGTAATCAAAATATACTAACACGAAATTAAAATAATAACATCATTCTTCTTCTCATCACCCTAAATCCGTCACCCTCACCCTTTGGAGAGAGTTAGAAACTCATGGATGAAGGGAAGGAGAAGGGGTCCTAGAGAAACTACAAAAGAAAACTAAAAACACAAAATAAAAGAACAGAATTTTATTGCTAAAAAGAAGATGAGGAGAGGAACTAAAAAAACAAGACTAGGACCCATCACAACATTGTTTCGGGGCTATTTATAGCCGATACAAGGGACCCAAATATAAAATAGGAAAGCACACGCGTCAATACACGACTGGACAAAATCCGGGGTCACGGATCGCAAGGGGTGCGGCGTTTCCGCCGCATAATACATGTAAGGTGCGGCGATTTCGTCGCAAATTATGCTCTGATTGGATTCGGATTTTTCCTGTGTGTTTATGGTATGATTTAAATGTCCTTTGCGCGCCTGGATGATTTCTTTCCTTTCTTTTGAGCTCCGACTTAATTTCTTCATATATTTGGAGATCCAAATTGATTTTTCTTTAGAACTTCTCCAAAATAATATTTTGGTACTTTAATTTGCAGTCGGATCCTCGGCCTTTTGCAATTAAGTCCCTGACTACTTTTGTGCTTAAGTCCTTGGCCTTTTTGTAATTAGGTCTTTGAATGCTTTTATGCTTGGATGGACTTCAATTTGAATCCCGATAATCGTGACTTGGTCTTTATGATAGAAACGAGTCTCTTGCACGCGTTTATGCTCGGGATATGGGTAATTTGCATCCAGGTCTCTGTATTCTGTAAATAAGACTAAACACATACCTTAGTAGCATTTATTGATATAAAATTAATCTAAATGAAAGACATATGATGCAATGTATGCAATGCATCAGTAAGTCGGTTGGGAGCAAAGTCCATCAAAACGGTCGACCGCCTTGTAACCAGTTCGACCGATTGTACCTGTAGCCAAGTCGATCTGGGCCTAGACCATCTAAACGGCCGACCGTCCCTTGATTTAGTTTTGACCGATGACTTATGAGAACTTAAATAGGTTCTTTCAGTTTGTATTTGGTTCGACTGGTGATGACTTAGAGAAAATGTAGGAAATTCTTGTTTTCGGTTGACCGTGTCCCCTTTGCCGTTCGACGGATGGGATGATTTATTTAATGATTTTTTTATTGGCGTAGACATCTAAACGGTCGACCACCTATGATCTTTACTTTGACCGGTAGATGTCGAATTTGAGAGTTGAAGACTCTGATATTTTTGGTTGAACGGGACCCCTTTGTCATTCGACCGGTTGGTAGCTATATTTATTGGACCAGGCGTCAACTATCTAAATGGTCGACCGCTCATGACTTTGGTTCGACCGATTGATGTTCTATCGTTCGACCGATGTTTGTTGCGGTTGAACATGTGCATGTTCCTGAGGGGAACTGGTCGACCGTTGTGCCTGGTTTGGTCGACCGTTGCTGCCCAGTTTTGTGCTTTAATTGTTGAGTGACATATGGTCGACTTTGAGGGCAACATGTCCAACCGACTTTGGTGGCGACGGGACAGGACATGTCGGCCTGATAACGATTGGTGTGGTGTGTGGGTTGGGACAGATTTCGTTGGTGCTCAATTGTGCCTTTTGTTCACGTATATTGTGTGGGTTTTGACAAATATCCTTGGTGCGCAGTTGTGCCTTGTGTGCACGTATATTGTGTGGGTTGGGACATATGTCTTTGGTGCCCAGTTTGAGAACCATCTTTGTTGTGGTTGGGACAAAGGTCCTTGGTGCCCAGCTTGAGGATGGTGTTTTATCACTTTAGTTTTGTATACTATGTTATTCCAGCTTGTTGTCGTTATTCATGCATGTTAGGAGGTTTGACATACGGGGGTTTCTTATGGAAACTCGGGTATAATTTCATGTTTGCATTTCAGGCCGTGAGCGACGACAGTAGAGATTGGTGACTGAGGAGGAGAACACCAAGAATCGGATCCTCAAGTTTTTCTTTTGAGGTTGTTATGATTACATGTATATGTTTAGTATATCTTTTGATTTCATCATACTTTTGAAACTCTGTATTATACATGCACCACTTGATGTATATATTGTTGGTAGCGTTCCCGTGTGATTTGTTGTCTTTGAAAGATCTTTTAAAGTTTAAATTTTTCCGCTATTTCGGGGACGTTACAACAGGTGTAAGTTTATTGATGGTTGTAACACCAATTTAATAAAGTCTTAGTACACTACGGTTTCATGTTCAACGATTTACTCAAAGACAAACAACAATAAACTTAATTAAATTCATACACAAGTGAATAACATTAATAATTTACATCAATTCAACTCAATTACATCAATACTACTTATCATAGCGTTCAATTGACTTTTGATTTAAGTGAAAATCAATTAAAGGTCAAAAGGATGTTTGAAATCAATAATCTCCACAAGTTAATCCCAATAAAACAATTAATAAACTTGAGTGTACTGTTCTCCATGGAGCATTAATACGGTGAGAAGAGCACTGATGGTGTCTGATGCTCGTTCCCAAGAGATACGAGGCTCTCATCGGTGGTTTCTCTCTTAATCTTACTTACTCTTGGCAATGACAACCGTCAATTATTTTCAGTAGTAAGAGAGGACGAGCCCAACATGTCTTTACTCTTTATATAGTTGACAGAGAGTGTAACTACCATAAAATCTCACCTTTTGGGTTTAAACGCATCCTTTGGATTACAGATTATTTTTTAGGAATCGGTGATGTAATATGTAACTACCACTAATTCCAATACCTTTATGGACATTTCTTACAGGAGGCACTGAGGAGGGCATGTCTAAAGGGACTCGGATTCTCTCCAATTCCTCAAGAATTTCTATTTTTTCTGGAGAGTGAAGAAGACAATTTTTTTTTACTATGGTAGTTATTGACTACAAAGGAGTTTTCCTTCTACAGTTCCACTACTAACATTAAAATGAAGTCCAAACACAAAGGAAGTGGACATTTTCAAAATAGTTTTTTTTTCCAAAAAAGTGTTTTATAGTGTTTCCTTAGCTGAACGGAGTCCCTGGAATACTCTGATTTTTCGCTATAAATACATCTTTTCACATGCCATCAGTGTCATTTAAAAGTCTCTAGATACATTTTGTTACGAGGATGAAGCTAAAGCATATAAGATTCTTCCAACATTAATATTTTTTGAAAAGTTTTTAATGCCCGTAAAAGTACAAAATTGTTAATTTATATCAGTTACTATTACAATCAACGATATACACCGAGTTAAAACCAGACCGTAATGGGCTGGTAATATAATTTAAGATTAATTTGATATTAGGTTAAGACTACTTTTGAGGTTAATTTGGTGTTAAGAATATAAATACACAACTAATCTAATAAAACATATTAAAATGAAAAAAACAAAAAAGAGAAATACCTGATTCAAACTGGAACGGACTGGGCGGAGAATTTTGGAAAATACGGCCCGGTCTATTTTTACACAATAATATAACATTTACTTACTCTTAAATATAACCATAACAATGATGTAAACAAAACTTCTTACGTAATATAATAGATATAAAATTAGATAAAGCCAAAAGTAGACCATAGCTCGAAGCAAAGAAACCACCACTTCCTAAGATTATCTCTTAAAAAAGTCTCAATACAATGCGTACTTCAAGACGACAAGCAACAATACTCCGAAAACAAAAATTGAAACCTTCAAATATTTTGTCAAAATACTAAAACTACTTTGCAGTGAGTGTAATTTTTTTTATCCATCCAAACCAGATCGCAGAATATCTCACTTGGCCTGTTGGCCACTTGGAATCGGGAGGCGCAATGGCTAAGAAATCCTTGAAGCTGTTCCATTTGAAAAATGGTTTATGATTCTTTGCAATTAATGATAGGCAAGACATTCTTATTATATACCCTGAAGCATCTCCATCTAAAAAAAGGATCGGAAAGACAAATGGACTTATTTTTGAAGGACTGAACGACAAATAAGTTGAAAAGGTCAATGATTTGGCATTTTAAACATTTTCTCAAGAACATTGTTTTTGATATGGAGCTTCACAAAGATTCCTTTCCAAGTGCAATTTTTTTAAACTGTGCTCATATATACTTATTTATCACAACCACCTGTCATCGAGAGATATTAAATAGTAGCTAAATTATTGGTCATTGTTTAGATCATTATCTGTTTGTTAATTAGCAATCAATCAATTTGATGAATATTTCTCAATTCTTTGTACGGAACTATTTCTTTTAATTCTTGAGTTTTGGTGCATTTTGCAACGATAATTAGCATGACCCAAATGGTTGATTTTTGTATAGTAGAAGAACAAAAGTTATGTTTTTGATTTAGGGTTTGTTACATGTTATTTATACAATGGATGTCTTCAAGGAGCCGTTAGACTCCATATGGAAAGGCTAAATGATATCCCTTAATTTGTTGCTCGATTGGCTTGATAGACCCGGATTTTGGTAAGTTTCCTCAACGAGCTATATTGTCTTTATTTCAACATTCCCCCTCAAGTTGACTCCGGAAGATGTTGAAGGAACACAACTTGTGAAGAATGTGTTGGAAGTGTCTTTGATCGAGTGCTTTGGTGAAGATGTCTGCTAACTGATCATGGCTCTGGACGTAAGGAACTTCGATTTCTTTAGTTGTTATTTTCTCACGAATGAAGTGACAATCTACTTCAATGTGCTTCGTTCGTTCGTGGAAAACTGGGTTGGAGGCGATGTGTCGCGCTGCGTTGTTATCACAAAACATTTGTATTGGACTTTGATTACTTATGTTCATATCTTTGAGAAGTTGCTTGAGCCAGATTAGCTCGCTTGTTGTGGAGGCCATCGCTCGGTATTCTGCTTCGGCGCTTGATCTAGCCACCACATTCTGCTTTTTACTTATCCATGTCACCAAGTTTCCTCCAACGAATGTGCAAAATCCGGTGGTGGATTTCCGATCGTGACTACCTTCCCAATCTGCATCAGAGTAACCAACGATTGTATTAGAGTTGTTTCTTTTCATCCAGAGACCTTGACCCGGGGTTTTCTTAAGATAATGCAGAATCCGGTCAACGATCTCTAGGTGTCCTTTATGAGGTGCATGCATGAATTGGCTTACTACGCTAACGGCATATGCGATGTCGGGTCTAGCGACCGTGAGGTAGATTAATTTACCAACTAATCTTTGGAATTGTCCTAAGTCTTGAATTGGTTCACCATCAACAAGACTAACTTTTCTATTTGTCTCGATTGGAGTGTTGACCGGTTTAGACCCTATCTTCCCAGTTTCATGTAAGAGATCAAGAATATATTTTCTTTGGGATAAAAATAATCCCTTTTTGGAGTGTGCAATTTCAATTCCAAGAAAGTATTTCATAATACCTAGGTCTTTGATATCAAATTTGGATTTAAGATAACATTTTACTAAGGATATTTCCTGATCATTATTTCCGGTGATTATGATGTCATCTACGTATACTAAGATAATTAAAGTGGTTCCATGATAGTGTTTCGTGAACATGGATGCATCAGCTGAGCTTTTAGAGAAACCATAAAGAAGAAGAGAGTGACTGAGTTTTGCATACCATGAGCGTGGAGATTGTTTGAGCCCGTATATGGACTTGTGAAGTTTGCATACCTTGTCTGGATTGGTTTTGTAGCCTGGGGGAGGAGTCATATAGACTTCTTCTTCTAGGTTGCCCTGTAAAAATGCATTCCTAACATCCATTTGAAACAGATTCCAACCTGCGTTAACAGCTACAGAGAGGAGACCACGAACAATGTTCATCTTTGCAATGGGGGCAAAAGTTTCTTGGTAATCTAACCCATAAGTTTGTGTGTATCCTTTTGCGACTAACCGAGCTTTAAATCTTTCTATAGTTCCATCACTGTTGTATTTGATCTTGTAAACCCATTTACAACCTACCGGTTTTATTCCCTTTGGAGGAGTCACCAAAGTCCAAGTTTGATTGGTTTCTAGAGCTTTTAGTTCGTCCTCCATAGCTTTAACCCACTTAGGGTGATTAATTGCTTCATGATAGCTGGTGGGTTCTTTAGTTTTATCTATTTGACTTAGGAAAGCATAGTAGGTAGGTTTAATTTGAGAGTAGGACAAGTAGTCCTCGATAGGGTAGGTCACATGAGATACCACATAGTCTTGAAGCCGGGAGGGTGGACGAGTAGGACGGGTAGTTCTTCTCTGAGGAATATCTACACTTTCCCTTCGATCGTCCACTTGTGGGAGAGCTTCAGTTTCTTCTTGTGGGGGGTCGTCAATGACTGGAGTTTGTGGAGCAAAGACGTCAAAGTTGTTTGCAACTGGTAGAGGAGCATTGGGTGCAGCGGAAGGTTCTTGATGAGCTTTGAAGTACGGAATATTTTCAAAAAAAGATACATCACGAGAGACATACAATTTACAGTGAACAGGGTCATAACATTTGTACCCTTTTTTTCTAACAGAATATCCTAAAACACACATTTGGTAGAATTATGATCAAGCTTGTCCATGCGTTTCCTGTAAACAAAGCAAGTACAACCAAAAATCCGAAGATGATTAAGACTCATTCTTTTTCCATGCAGGATTTCTAAGGGTTGTTTGTTTTGAACTGTCGAACTAGGTAGGCGATTTATAAGGTAAACAGCAGTCAAAATAGCATCTGACCAAAAACATTTTGGAACATTATTTTGAAAAAGAATGGATCGGGTAACATTCAATATGTGTCGATTTTTCCTTTCGGAAACACCGTTTTGTTCAGGAGTGTTTATGCATGTGGTTTGGTGGAAAATCCCTTTTTGCTTCAAAAAACCTTGAAAGTTGTTGCTAGTATACTCAGACCCATTATCGGATCTAAGTATTCTAATTTTAGAATTAAACATATTTTCCACAAAGGCAACAAACTCGCAAAAAACTAAAAAGGCATCAGATTTAGCTTTTAACAAATATATCCAAGTTGTACGAGAGAAATCATCAATAAAGGAAATAAAATACTTGAACCCATTATAGGATTCCAAGGGAGCAGGTCCCCAAATAGCTGAGTGAATTAACTCGAGGGCACTACCTGTTGAATTTTCAGAAGCATAAAATGGGAGTCTAGTTTGTTTTGATAAACGACACACATCACAAGGTAGTTGATGATTAAAGGAAGTAAATAATTTCTGTAAAGCTATATGAGACGGGTGTCCCAATCTTTGGTGCCAAATTTCGTGATTAGGCATTTTAACAAGCATCCCTTTTGTTTGGTTTTCGAGCACATAAAGTCCATTGGCGAGTTTGCCTTTACCAATCGTCCTCCCTGTGGTACGATCCTGAAAGGTTACATCAAGAGGTGTAAAAATGATATTGCAATTTAATTTTTTTGTGAGTTTAGCAACAGACAGAAGATTGGAATCAAAGTTGGGTACATACAAAACATTGTCAGGTATTTTATCATCTAAAAAATGTACTTCTCCTGTCCCTTTAATTTGTACTTTGTCTCCATTTGCAACCGTTACAAATTTATTTAGAAGATTTAGACTATTTTTTATATTACAAATCAGGGATGAATTTCCTGTCATGTGGTCAGTTGCACCGGAGTCTATAATCCAACTGGAATTATTAGAATTATTTAGAAGAATATGCATTGTAATTATCCAAGATTGTGTCCATACCTGAGAAATTGCCTTTACTTGGGGTGTTGGACTGCAAAAATGAATTTAAATGGGCTAAGAGAGCACCAAGCTGGGCTGGGTCGGTGCCTCCGTTACTGGTGGATCCGAATAGTTGAAGATCCGGAGAGAGGTGCGTCGGGTCGGATCCTCCACCATTCGCAGCATAAAAACCTCGTTGATCCGATCCAGACCCGATTCCACCCCATTTGTGTCCTTCTCCTTGATTGCTAGGGTTTCCTCCAGAGGGTTGAGTGCCGCCGCCGCTTCTCCCGATCGGGTTTGCGTGGCCGCCGCTCCTCCCGTCCCCCTCCTCTCTGAGCCGTCCCTAGATGGCCGGAGATGCAGGTGGAGGAAGTAGCATGTTGATCGGTTGTGTCCCTATTTTTTACAATTATCGCAATATTCGTGGCTTTTTGAACCATATTTGTTTTTACCTTTGTCGTGGGGTTTTGTGTTGTTTTTCTCGGCGACAAATGCCTGATTTTCAAGGTTGATTTCCGACTGAGCGGGCTTGGTTTTCCGGAGAGTTTCTTCCCGGTTAACCATCGCAATGATGGTCGAGAATGTTGGAAGTTTCGGTGACATGAGGATGCTGGAATGGAGTGTCTCGTAGCTTGAGTCCAGTCCAACAAGAAAAGTATATATTCGATTTTACTCGGTTCTTGCTTGTATGATTGTCGGGTATGTGGTAGGTGGCTCGTAGATGGCGAGTTCGTCCCACGTTCTCTTTAGCAGGCCGAGGTATTCCGTGACGTTCTTTTGTCCTTGCTTGATCTGAGAGAGGTCTTGCTTTAGTTTAAATATATGCGTAAAATTTTGTTGCTTACCATAATGTTCTTGGACGGAGTCTCATAGTTCCTTTGCGCTATTTTTGTACATGAATATCTCCGCGATCTGGTTTTGCATTGACTGCAGGAGCCAAGACATCACGAGGTGATCGGCGTTTTGCCATTCCTCCTGTTTGGCTTCGGTTCCTGGGGCAGTAGGCTTTGCGATTGTCCCGGTGAGGTGGCCGAGCCTCCCTTTGCCACTGAGGGATAGGGAGACGACACGCGACCAGGAGAGAAAGTTGGTCCCATTTAGGGGTTGTGTGGTGAGGCGTTGGGATTCTCCCCACCGTCGGCCATTGCTAGGAGTGGAAGGCGATTGAGTTCGCAACCGCCTAGTTTTCCGACCGATGATGAGCTGTAGGAGGCAGCTGAGGTCGGATTTGGGTGTGGGTTTTGGGTGGGATTTGTTTTTCTTTCCTCTCTTTTTTCAGGACGTTTGCTCTGGTACCATGTTGATTTTTGTATAGTAGAAGAACAAAAGTTATGTTTTTGATTTAGTGTTTGTTACATGTTATTTATACAATGGATGTCTTCAAGGGGCCGTTAGACTCCATATGGAAAGGCTAAATGATATCCCTTAATTTGTTGCTCGATTGGCTTGATAGGCTCGGATTTTGGTAAGTTTCCTCAACAAGCTATATTGCCTTTATTTCAACGCAAAGTGTTAATACTTAATAGTGACATGAAGTCGATCACGGGAAGTTATTCTACTTGTTTATTCCATTATTTTCGTGTAAAAAAGAAGAAGAAATAAACATGTCGGTGTTAAAATAGTATTTGGTGACAATACTGCTTTTCAAACAATTCACTTGTGGTGGATAATGACAACATTATCTAATATATTGTTGGTTGATGGCTCTCCTTTTGTTCTAATCATTAGTCATGTGCATGTGTTTCATCTACTTGAGCTTTCAAATACGTCAGTGCTTTTGAAAAACTTAAACCTATATTGGCATACTATTGCTTCAGCCATTTGTCCTCCTTCCACGTAATTAATTTTTCACCCATAAACATTATATATGTAGCTCACGATTTACCGTATCTAAGATTTCACATATTAACAGCTCACAACACATGCTCATCAAGTCTATGATTGGACATCTATATTTTAGCAAAAATACTTTCTAATAATTTACCAAATCCTTATCTTAACATTCACTTTGTTGTCTACGAAGCATAGAACTTCATCCAAGAAACTCCCACGTACCGTATCGCGAGCCCATCCTCATTAATTTACCAAAGAATAAACACAATCTTTAGTATAACACCTCTGGTCTTACATTTCCTCACATAAGAATATCCATGCGAGTTATAAGATAATAAGTCTATTGCTATAATACCAACAAACTTAAGTTCTATGCCAATCCAAGTAGATGTTGTGGGCTAGTTAATTCATAAATAATGGATCTAGACCTGAGTCAGGTTTGAGATGGGATATTACAATCAGCTTGTGGTTAAGCGATCAGAGGTTTGAGGCATAAAAACAAATATGTTGTAGAGGAGAGATAAAATCATTAAACCAATAATAACATATCATTCTCCAACCCTTGCAATTCGTGCGAACCTTGTGCGTCGAGTTCCTTACAAGGGTGATGGTCGCTTCATGCCTTATTTTTTTAATTCCCGCAACAAACAAATTTCAATTGTTTAAACAAGAAACACTCCCCAGCAAAAGAAAGCTTGAAGTTCCTTTTCATAACGTTTGAAGGGTTTCTTGGAAAGATTAGGATTCAATCCAAACGCACCTATGATAAGGTTGTCGATGGTTGTAAGGTGCGACTTTGTGATATCAAACCATAAGATTATAGATGGAAAAGCAATCCTTAAGAAAAGGAGAAAGACTGACATGATTATATTATTTTTCCTCAATATGAACTACGTTGTCATTAGTGAGATAGACTCCTGTCCAGTTGTCCTCCAATAAGCAAATGAGCAGTTTAATTTAATCCAAACCCTAACGAGAATCTCAGTTCAATAATCAAAATATGCCCTCATATTAATATAATCCCGAGACGTCATCTCATGACACATCAACCCCATGTGGGATCCAAAGTAATAATTCGAAACTTCAAACACATCACACTCACTAAAGAAAAACCAAAAAAACAACCATAGCCTAAGCAAACCCTAAACTAGAATATACCATTGAGAGTGGCAAAGTAGCAACAGAGGGAGTGTTGGTTTCATCGACCCAAATGTACATGTACAAAGACATGACTAAACAAAAGGTCTTGCTCAGAAATTCATGCACATCCAAATCAGAGACTAGTGATATGAGAGAGAGTGTAGTAATGACGAAAAGATAGCTTATGGAGACTCAGAGGTGGTGCATGTTTGTGAGTGGGATTCTTCTTGAACCTTGTCCTTTCAGTCTACAACCTTACTATGACACTTAGCACGTTACTTATGTTTTACTTTAGGGATCTATAATCATTTCAAAATTTCACCTTTACTCCCCAACATTCCTTTTTTTATTTTCAAAACATTCAAAACATTTTAAATATTATTGATTTTTGAATAAACTTTCTAATTTCTATGGTGCACCATCACCTAGAACCATATTTAAAGCTCAAAACACTTCTCTCAACTTCACGTGAAATTTTAAAAAAAACTTCAACGTGAAATTAATATTTTTTTGGAGACTCAAAATGACTAACAAAAAGATACAACCAAAAGAAAATTTGGTGCAATCAAATGTAATAAACTAAGAGTACTAGTGATACTTTAGAAGCATATTTGTAAATTATCCCTTTATTTGCAAAGAACATCAAACACTTCACATAAAAAAACAAGTAAAAACCCCAACAACAACCATGCACCTCTCACAAAATATAGCACACAAATCCAAACTCTCTCATCTCTCTCATCAACCATGTACTGTCAAAGCAAACTCCACACCTTTTGCTTAGATCTCATCCAACATCACAGCTAATAGTAGTACAAGGGTCGGCCATCCTGATCGTCACAAGACAAGAGATTGACATTGTTGATGGTAGGAGGCGTGACAAGTCTCTTCATCTCCTCCAAACCAAAGTCAACAACTTGGGCCTCTTCCCATGTAGTAGTAGTAGCACCAGTGCTTTGGGCTTCCACATCAGTGAGCAATAACTTCTGATTCTCCTCCAAAATATTGGTAGAAAGCAAACTCTCAAAGCCCATGTTATGCCAAAGGCTATTGGTGGAAGGACCCAAGTGAGGATACTCCACTGGCTCACTTCCAAAGACAAGAATATTGTTGTCTTTGGTGTTGTATTGGGGTGTTGGATCTTGGAGGAGTGAGGAGGTGGTGGTGGTGGTGAAAGACCTTAGAAGGCTTAGGTTGGAGAGTGGGGGTCCATGGTTTAATGTGGTGAGAGGAGAATTTGATGTTGTGGAGGTGGTGGGGGTGTAGGAGTTAATTAGTTGGGAGTGTGAGGGTGCTGGTGCAACACTTGATTGGAAAGAACATGGGAATAAGTGGTGCTGCTGCTGGTGCTGGTTTTGTTGGTGTTGGTGGTGTTTTCTTTGGGATGGGGAAATGCCCATGAGTTTCTTCTTCAACTTTGTGTTCCAGTAGTTCTTGATGTCGTTGTCCGTTCTTCCGGGCAGCTGAGCAGCAATTATGGACCATCTACAATAAATATAAATACTTGGATTATATTTCCACAAAAGGAGAAATTTCTTCCTCCAATTGGAACTTAAGTCAATTATGCGTGTGACAAAATTTCACATGCATGAACATTAAATTTTGTTGTCGGATCTACTAACTATCATGATTTCAAATGATTTAATAATTCTATCCTTAATGTTCCCCACACTACTTATTGATTTTCAGTCATCTTAGTAACATAATTTCATATCTTATCTATATGATTAATTTGTTCAATGGCAATTTTGTTGGCTGGTTTTATTATGTGTAAGATGGTTAAAGTTGAGAATAAAACCAAAAATTGGTATTGGGAAGGTGACCACAAACCTGCTTCCAATTCGGGAAAAAAGGCTGCAGATGATTCTGTCCTCAGCATCAGAGAACTCCCCATGCTTTATGTTGGGCCTCAGATAGTTAAGCCATCTCAGCCTACAACTCTTCCCACATCTTTTCAGCCCTGGATTAGTTCACAATTCCAAAACAAAGATCTCAAAATCTCATAAAAAACAAAAAAGAAAAGAAACATCCCTCTCTCTTTTGAGCAAACAAACAAGCATGCACTTTATGAAAGTAGATGCAATCTACCCAAGGACAAATCCAGACAAGATAACCAAAAGCAAAAGGCTAAGATTGTGATGAATATCCAACTAAGTTGAGACCAAAAAACGACAACCAAAAGCAAAAGGCTAAGATTGCGATGAATATCCAATTAAGTTGAAACAAAAAAAGACAATCAAAAGCAAAATGAAAAACTAAAAATGGTGATAAATATCCATCAATTTGAGACCAAAATAGATTTGTCTGTCTTTGTCTTTAGAACCTACCTGCTTTATGAGGGAGAGCAATCCAGTTTCCACCAGTCCCATACTTCTCTATGAACTCCTTCAACTTCATGTCCTCTTCTGGGGACCATGGCCCTCTCTTCACGTTTGCCTTGTCACAACATGGAGCCCTCCCCATCTCTCTCTAGGACAAACCACTTTCTGGGTTTCCCACCTTCTACACTTTTTGGACTTGTTGGTTGGTTGGTTTTGGGAAGAGGGTAGAGTTTGGTTTGGGAGAAGAAGACAAGAGATGGAAGACCAGGAAGGTGGAGGAGGAGAGAGAGGTGTATATGTAGTGTAGGAGTAGGTTAGGGTTGTGCGGAGTTATGTGGGAAGTCAAACTCAAGGCCTGGTGGGTATATTTGTTAGTTTAGAGTTTTTATTAGCTCCTTGATTAGTTTAGTGGGAGTGTGCGGTTTGTTTAGGAGAAGAGATGGGTTAATTTAAGGTATATTGGAAGGTAGGAGGACTTTGGTCGGGAAGGAAATTAAAACCAATGATAGTGTACATCCAGCCATGTACACATGCATACGAGTGTTTCGGTTTCCTTGCTGTCCCTTTGACTGACGTTCTCTAACTCCAATGCCTTGTAGCCTCTGGATTTAATTTAATTTTGATTTGGGGAATTATTATTGTGCTTGTTTTCAAAGTTGTATGTGCTACGGTTCTAGTTTATAAGGGGTTCGTTTAATTGTATCTAGGGGTGTCAATGGAAGTTCGAAATTCGGAAATTCGTTCGCGTCCGGTTCGAAAAATATTCGGTCCGAACAATATCCGATCCGAATAATATTCGATTCGTGTAATATTCGGGACATGCGAATGCGCATATGGATATTGATACATCCGATCCGAATAACATCCGATCCGAGATTGAATATTTGTATTATAAGATCTATATCCATATTTGTATCATATACGTATGTAATACATTATTATACCTAGAAGTATTTATATTTCAACCTTGTGTGATTATATTTTGAATGTATAATTATTAAATTTACTTATTCAAATAAAAATACATCTACTAATCACATTTATTCAAGCATTGAATATCATTATCCTTTCTAGAATATGGAGTTAGAAATTAAGATAAGGTAAATTAATATTTGAAACCAAATAAAGTTATAAATCTGACTATTTATAAGAATTTGTCTAAGTGAAAATGAAAAATGTTATAATGTGGGGAATTATGTTTACGGATGCGGATATTATCCGTATCCGATCCGAATCCGTCAAATATCCGAACGGATATAGACTTTTCATATCCGCAAACAATCCGTATCCGGATCCGAATCCGTAAATTTCATGCGAATGCGAATATGGATATACTTATATCCGATCCGTATCCGATCCGTTGACACCCCTAATTGTATCACATTTTCACAATCAATTTTAATATTTAGAAATAAAAAATCAAATGTGATTTACAATGTGAATTGGTAAACGTCACATGTGAATTACTTAAATTGTCTACATCAATTACCGTTTAGTCATTCTCTTCTTTTTATTTATTTCCTCTCTTCATTTCACTCTCCCACCACTACTCTCTATTCATTTTCCTCCCAACATTCAATTTCAACCACAAAAAATAATATCTCGGAAAGCAGGAAAAAAGCCGACAGACACACCGTTGGATTCGAATACGGTAAAATTTCTATCTCTTAAAAAAATAAAATTAGGAGAGACATCTCCGGCGAACGTCTCCCCCAATTTTATTTTAGTAATTGGTAATTAGTTATTAATAATTAGTAATTTTGTAAATTTAATAACTTAATTTCAATTAATGATTTTCTTTTAAAATTTAATTAATAGTCATCGAATCATCATGGAGGAAAAGAAAATTCAATATCATTTCACTTTGTGAGAGCTTATGAAGATGATTTCGGTCATCATCATCTACATACACGTGATATATCTGATTCGGTTAGGAGGGAGGGGGAGATTTCACGTCAGCATCATACACGTAATGACCTGTTTGATGATGATGACATTTTCGACGATGAGGAGGGTGATGATGAGGGTGGTATGTGGTCAAAAAGAGTGTCCAGAGTTGTATTCGATGAAGTGGTCTAATCTTTTAGAGCCAAATGAGCACTTTTGACCCTACAGTTCGTAATGTTGCCGAAGTGAAAGACTTTGTTTGTCCAATTCAACATTTTTTTTCTTTATGCACTAACCATGTCTCGTCCACATAGTTTGTGATAGTCGGCCAACATATATACGCATCTTTCGAAGCAGAACAACTTTATTATTATACTCCTCTGAAGTAGAAAACATGACTTTCCTCCACTCTCCACACTTAAAATTCTCTACTAATTGTTTGTTCTTGCCGAATGAGTTGTATGTGTAATTGCATACATCCTTATTAATATGTCACGTGCAAAGTAAATGAGCAGAGTTAGGAAATATCTCTCCCACTAGTCGCATAAGGCTTAACTCACAATCCATTATGATTGCGGTAGGGCTCACAGTGCTGCATAATAAATCTCTTAACTTCTCCAATACCCATTGGTAACTACGCTCGGTCTCGTCCTTCATAATTGCATAAAAGTTAAGGAAGTTCATGTTTGTTGGTGTCACCCCAACCATCTTGAACAAAGACATCTTGTACTTGTTTGTTTTGCGCGTCGAATCCATGCAAATTACCGAATGGTATGTACGTAACATCTTAACTGACGTCGGATGTGCCAAGAATGCTTGAGTGACAACATTAGTTTCTTCATCGGCCATAATCCATTGCAAGTACCGATACTGCACTGTATGATGCCGAAACTGCTGAGCGGGGTTCCTGCCTTCAGAGTTCACCAATGTGTTCATTTTAAATACCACAAGTGCACGACGTAGGTGAATATGTGGCAAATACGGGTCGATCCACAGGGAGGTGTGTCGACTCTGGTTCGGTTGAAGACAAGTGGGAAAAGAGGGGAAAAGAGTTGTAATTACACTTGATAAACTACACTAAATTAGCAAACATCAAATAAGGAAAACGAAAGCAAGAGAACTCGAAAGCAAGATAAACTTCAGGAAAAGAAACCCCCTAAAGGGTGGAGTGTGTGCACATATGAAGTGAAATAAGTGATGATGACGCATGTAACCATGCAAATGAAGTGTCTAAAAATGTGGCAAAACCTATCAATCCATTCACACAACGTATCGGTAATTACTACTTGATTAACATAAGACTATGCTCAGCATGATAGGTGACTAAATGTTATGGCAAGACTCATCAAAAGTCAAAAACTCATGTGAAAAAACGCTAAGCATGGGAAGTGTCTAAATATTATGGCAAAACTCATCAAAGCAAAGTTTCTTCAATCAATCAAGCAAGCAAACACAAATACAAACACCTAACTAACATGTAGCATATTCAATAGAAAATTTCAGTCAATAAACATGAGTAATCTAAGCATGGGAAGTGTATAAATGTTATGAAAAAACCCATCAAAAATCTTCTAACACGTAGATGATTAAAATACCCTCGATGAACATATAAACATGCAAGTCTACACAATCAAAAATTCATCAAACATCCAAACTTCACAACATATATGTACATCATCTCCACCCCCAAAGTGGGATGGAACTACTCATTACTCATTAAGAAAAGAAGACAAAACGAAATTAAACTAAGCATGCAAGAATTAATAGAGAAGACAAAAACAAACTAAGAAAATTTATTTTATTTACATGACTCACATTACAAGTAGCATTCTTCTTCACCTTGCGTTTTGCTCCAAGAGTTACTCCAAGTAGAGAGAATGTCACCAAGCAATGAGTGTATTACAAAGGAGGAGGAAAAGTTCTATTTATAGCCATAAAAAAGATAACTGGGGACAATCTCCTGGTATGGGACAAAACACAAACCATAAATAGACTAAATACATACTAAGACAACACCCGAATAAGTATTATCAGGTTTGGATCCAAATGGACCGCCAATTGGCGGTTTGGGACAACCAATTGGCGGTTTGGGTTAGGCTTATCAGGTTGTGCTTTGGTGGAGACTTTTGTGGATCAATTTCTTCATGTTTGGTGCACCTGAAGTGGTTGTTGGAGCTTAGACCCGGATCTAATTGCAAAAATACTCCTCATGATGGTGTGGAGCTTCTTGATTTGCTCATTCGTCCTTTGGATTTTACATCCGGATCCTTCTCTCTTGCATCTCAGTTCATAAGTCTTGCATCTTAGTATTTTTCCTTGCTTTTAAGTCTTTTTTGAGTCTCTTCTTCTCAAACTTGTTTATTCCTGAAACTTAAACATAAAACTCGTAACGTAGCATTGCTTAGGCTAAAAATAAAGGATATAAGATACAAATAGATGCATGATATAATGTCAATCATTCACCCTCCTTATGTAATCTCTACAGTTATAAATGTGTCTCTAATTCGGATTGTCCTTCGGGAATTTCTCCTTTACGGGAAACAAGAAGTTACACGATTTTGCTTGTACTTAGTCATATCACGGATAATTTTCTTAGCCCCAGGACTAAGACCGTTGATCTGTCGGTGACCCTCTGGATAAACAACAAGGTTGTGATTGTGCTGGCCATTTGACCTATCAATAACTACGTCACACTCCAGTCACTTGATCACCTTTAGCAAAAATTGTAAGATCTAATGTGTCATAATATTAGTATAAAGGGGGGTGAATAGACTAATTAGGTTCTTTAAACTAGAATTGCAAATTAAAAGCTATAACAATAAAAGTGTAGAAAAGATAAGCAAACCACAACACCAGATGTATAGAAGTTTGGATCCAACCACTAAATCCTAGTCCTCTCTTACGAATTGATCTTCCTCAAGCAACTTCGCGTCATCCACTAATTTGATCTCCGTTGCGGGCCGAGATCACGCCTTTAAACTAATCTGATCTTCGTTCGAACACAATGTGCAGACAGTCGAACCAATTGGGCTAGAACTTAGGTGAACGGTGGAACATATGAAAGGTTTGGTTGACCATTTGGCAAATTTGGTCAGCAAGAAGCTGTGGGAATGAGCTAACGGTCGAACAAGGTAAAGATGTGGTCCGACCGAAATGACCGGTAAAAATTGAAGCTGGAGAGTTTCATGAATCAGTCGACCATATAAAAGGTCTCGGTCGACCGATATACCAAATCTAAAATAATAGTTAGGTGAGTATGTGTATACAACCGTTGTTATATACGACAAGTATAACGGTCATATTAAAGACAAATACGGAAACGAATCGGTCGAACCAAATGATCGTTCGGTCAACCGGTTTCTACTCTAAACAGGACATATGTCAAGATATGATTGGAGAATGAGACATGTATTGGTCGAATAGGGTTGATTCAACTTGACAAAGTGACACGGTCGACCATAGAACAAGGGTTTGGTCGACTGAATAAGCTTGTGAAGGCACAATAAGGAATCAGTCGAACTAAAGGAAAGTTTGGTCGAACCAGATGGAATTTCGGTCGATCGGTTTGACTATGAAATCCTGTTCTAGGGTAATTTCCAAGTTCGGTCGATGTCCTATTGAAGTCATTATGATATGGACTTAAATGTGAGACTTCTATAGGTTCCCTAAGGGTTATGCAATGCAATTCATCAATGATTTCAAGTGCCAAGTTACGTTATAGCCTAAGTACAAGAAATATAAAACTATCTACTCCTCATTCTTCATTTCTTATCTTAATCCATACATGGTTCCAAAAACGTTAGAAATACAATATATGCATGCGATGATATTAATAGATTACATGTGTTTTTGATATGTTAGTTAATCATCAAAATGGATTAGCGATTATTTAGTTAAAAACCAACAAAAAATATGCAACCATTCCTTTTCGTGTTCTTCCGTACTGCGGTATCTATATCCCAAGTTTCCATTTCCTTTTTGCGATCGCATCTCAAATAACAATTTGTCCGACCATCTTGTTGTGGTTTATATGTGGATACCACCAAAAGGCCAACTTTGATGGAAACTTGTTTCACCCATTCTATAACATCCTCGCATGTTGGAAATACTTCTTGACTTATGATGAGAATTAAATTTATACCGCAAGTGCACGGCCGCGATGAAGCGGTGGCAAGTACGGGTCGAACACAAGGAGGGAGAGATTTTATTTTTAGTGTGATTTCGATTGGGGGAAAGAAGGAGAGAAGAAATAATTGGGTTTTGAGATTTTTGGATTTTAATTATCTAAGGCAAGAAACAAGAACAATTAAAACTAAAGCAAGAATAAAGATGTGAATTCCGTTGGGTGGAGGTTTAGATTTAGGATTTAGATTAGAGAATTCTGAAACTTACAATAAATCACATTAGTTATAAAGCATTACATGATAAATGATTTAACATAAACTCAAGTAATCAAAACATACTAATACGAAATTAAAATAATAACTTTATTCTCTTCTCATCACCCTAAATCCGTCACCCCCACCCTTCGGAAAGAGTTAGAAACTCATGGAGGGAGGAAGAAGGGGTCCTAGAGGCATTACAAAAGAAAAGTAAAAACAAGAAATAAAAGACAGAATTTTATTAAACTAAGGAATAAAAATTACAACATAAGCTAAAGGACCAAGGACTAAGGACTAAGGACCCTTCTAACATCGTTCTCGGGTCTATTTATAGTTGCTACAAGGGATCTAGGTATAATATTGGAAAGTACACGTGTCCAGACACGACTGGACGAAATTGGAGAACACGGATCGACTAGGGGGCGGCAGAATCGCCGCATGGTGTGTGTGATCTGCGGCGGAATCGCCGCACATCATGCTCTGATTTGGTCCAGATTTTGGTTGGATGTTTATGGTATGATTTGATCCTCCTTTACGCGTCTGGATTGATTCTTTCCATTCTTTTGAGCTCCGGATTAATTCCTTCACATATTTGGAGATATACATTGATTTTTCTATATATTTTCTCCAAGAGAATAAAAGCTACTCGTGATTTGCAATTAGGTCCTTGACTTTTTGCAGTTAAGTCCCCGACTACTTTTGTGCTTAAGTCCTTGTTCTTTTTGCAATTAGGACTTGAATGCTTTTATGTTTGGGATGCATTTCCATTCGTAACCCGATAATCTTGAACTTGGTCTTTATGATAGAAATGAGTCTTTTGCATGCGTTTATGCTCGGGATGTGGGTAAATTGCATTCAGGTCCCTGTAATCTGTAAATAAGACTAAACACATACCTTAGTAGCATTTATTGATGTAAAAGTAATCTAAATGAAAGACATATGATGCAATGTATGCAATGCATCAAATACCCCCACACCTAGATTTTGCAAGTCCCTAGCAAAACAGAAGATACGAAAAATAAAAACAGGGAAATCCTAACTCACTTTCGTAGGAATCACGGTTGCACTTAGCATGTGCAACAAGCCTTTAAACCTCCAAGTTTCCTTAGAGGACGAGTTTTGTCTCGTGAGGGTTTTCAGTTGACACACCCACAAAGTCTTAAATCAACATTCCATTAATGGCTCTTAATATCTCCACCTCAACCTTATACATCTCACTAAGAATTTTTGCATGCTCATTATATAAATCTAACTCATTAAAAATATGACTTGGTCTTTGTTCCTCCAACATTCACACCACTAACCCTTCTACACATGTTTATCACTTGAATTATTTTGCACGCCTCCTCTGGTGGTGAAGTATCATTCGGATCAACCATGGCATGGATCATTCTTTTAGCTTTGAGCCTTGAGTATTATTTTTTTTTTCTTTTCTTCCATGATTCAACACATTTGCTTTTTGACATTTTTACCCTTTTGTATTCGTGTAGCGAGTTTGGTCGATAATCCCGAGCTGGTAGACTCAAGTTACCGGGTTTCAAGATACCCCTACGGACCAGTGACTCAAAGGCTTGGGCTTTTGTAATCATTTTGCAAAATGTGTTTTCTTCACTTTATTCCTTTATTTTTATTTTTATTTTCCTCAAGGCTTAATTGCTATTAGAAGTCTACACTTCCCGGTATATTTTCCTCAACCTCTGCTTTTTATCAACCACTTCAAAGATTTGATTCATCCAATTTAAGTGGATACATGTCTTAAAGGGCAATGGGTTATTTCTTTGGAACTTAGATTTATGTCACAATTTCTACAAGCAGAACTATATAATAAGGAACAAAAACTCAATGCAATTTGTACACGGGTTTTAGCAGTTCAATCTTAAGCTATGTCATGAAACATTAAATTTTTTTAAAATAAAAGACAGAATATATAGATAAATATATACATAAACACCCCCACACACCTAAATCATGCATTGTCCTCAATGAATGTGAGCAAGATACTACATGGATTTATGCATAAAAAAGGAAAGATCTCACCAACGTGAAGTACAAAGGAAAGTTCATGGCTTTGTTGATGGACAAAAACCCGAATTCCCTCAAAAACCTGTGAGATACTAAAGAAGGGATAAATAAACAAATGATTTATTATTTATTATTATTATTATTATTATTATTATATATATAACTATGTACAAACATAAGTTCCCATCTTCATTTGTCAAGAGACATCAAATGGAAACTTCAAGAGTGGGTCAGTGCACCTGAAAAGGAAACATGACACCACGTGGGGCCAGAAAATGCATGTGTGGGTCGCCTTCACAAAAAGCGCTAGATGAATTGAGAGGTTCATGAATTGGACGCAAAGGCGTCTCATTCAAAGGATCAAACTGAAAGAGCTTGAACCTCTCGAGAGTTTGGGAATTAAGGGGCAACGGAAGAGGAGTTTCTCTCGTTGCGGTGTTGAAGTTATGATCATCAATCCAAACTCTCCAACCAACTGGCTGGTGTGTCGGAACGAGGTCAAGAACCTTGTTAGGCATGTCCGACACACCAGGCGAACAAAAAGTGGGTCTCATACCCAAGGTATCTTCTAAGGAACTTCTAATACCCTCATTAGCTATGTAGTTGTTTGATGTTCCATCATTTCCAAGATGATCAGGAACAATGGTGAGAGGCACACTCTCATCAGGTTGTTTGAAATTGAGGGTACTAGGGAGATCTTGCTCCACCAGAGGTGAGTCCTTAAAAGATGCAACATGAAGATCATGTGGCTCAAGGGTCACGGGACAAGAAGATAGGGCACAATCTTGTGCCGACTCATAATGAAATTGGTCCATATAAATTGAATCCTCATGTTGACACGAAAAGTTACTTTCCTCACTTAATTGCTGCGACATTTGACTCAATTGTAATACCATATTGTCTACGGATTGTTGAGTAGTTGTCATGAACGTATGGAAAGCTTGTTCCAAGGTATCAGGTATGTGGTCAGCTATGAGGTTCGAGTCAGAATTCGGGACATTTTTAGGTTGGGTGTTGGTAGACTGAGGATAAGTCCAATGATTTGAAGTGGGTTGTTGGTAGAGTTCTGGGTATTCGGGAGAAGGATATTGGGGCGAAAATGACGTATAAGAATTTGGATATGAATTGTTTCCCCACGAATCCATCACTCTTGGGTTATATGCGGAAGTGTAACGGTCATATCGAGCATTCTGGGAAAAGGTATGCTCATACTCAAGCTCTGGGGGAACATAAGGACATTCCCTGCTAACATGACCACTCAACCCGCAACAGTCGCACGGTACGGCTACTGGAGCCACCGGTGCACTCATGTTGTCAGCCCAACGCATGAAGGAGGCAAAAGTTTGATGTAATGTGTCAGTTCGTTGACCAGCATATGATCCAACATAACTAGATTGTGGTCTAGCAGTCGGTGCCTCTCTCATGTTACCCCAATATGAAGATTGCTCAGTCATACAATTAGGATTGTCCCAATCATATGGGGTGTTAGTCTGAGCCACCCCAGCCTGCATGGCTTTAGAATACCAGGAAGCATTGTCCTGGTCCCAACAATGATATGGATGGTTGCTCATGTAACCATCCATCAAAACACTCTTGAGTCAAGCACTCTTACCCTTATGAGGCTAAGCAAGCACCAATTTCTCGACTCGACCCTAAAATGCTAATAGAGAATGTAAAGGGGAGGAGACTAGAATGTATAAGTAGGTGAGAAGAAAATAACTCAGAAGAGAAGGGAAACTTAACTCTAAAGATAGAAAAGAAGGTCGGTCAGAGGTTTCCCAAACAAGCACGGTTCAAACAATCCTAGACCTAGTGTCACTTAGATCTAGACGACTCCTAACTGGTTGAGTCGAATTGATTTGCTTGATTCACCTCCCTCACTAATCAAACCAACTTGGCCAGGCCGTGTATAGCTAGTGGGGGCGCTTCCGACAGAGTCGGTGCCAATTAGACAACCACTTCCCTTGGAAGACTTTCGTCAACACAAAAACACTTTCTAGACACCAAATTAAATTCGATCGGCTTCAGGTCATAGCAAGTCAAACCAATTCTTCTCCTTAATTGAGTCCGAGTCCCTAGGGTCAATGTCTAATTGATTTTAATTTAAGGCTTGGGTGACACTTTAGGATTGTGATTTGTGGGCTACGGAAGGGTGGTGAAATCCCCACCGTATCTTTGCCTACGGAGTTGCCCTTAAGATAGTTTAACTTAGATCTAGCAAAGATAGTCAAACAATGGTCTTTAATTGGGGGAATTGCAAGGTTGTATGCAAACTAAATTATATGCCTAAATGCAATCGATAAAAACCACGATACGTACCTTGACTCCAGCACTCTTCAACAGAAATTGATTTGCAAGAATTTAACGAGAATAATGCATACAAAACACTAGATGATGCATGCACTAAGTCCTTTCTAATTTTGCCAATTTTAGGTCAGAGTTGAATTATTGCAAATTATGGAATTTTTGCCCTAACACATGCAGTTCTATGAAAAGGAAATTTCCCGAAACGAGAAATTACAAGGAAAAAGGCAACAAAGGTTACCTACGCAATTGTCAGTCGGGTTCGCCGCCCGCTCTCGAAATTTCAGTAGCTTTACGCGTCCAACCAGAGATTAGTCGCGTCCCAGAAAAGGTTGAAGCCCAGAAGCTCCAAGTGTGCGGCGGATTCGCCGCAAGTTGTTCTTCAGGTGCGGCGATTTCGCCGCTCGTTTAGCTCAGATGGTGCTCGGATTTCTCCGCGCACTCTGTTGTCTCCTGAAACACAAATCCAAATAGTTAGATCACGCACAAGATAAACAGAACAGAATCGAAATCAACAAAAAAAACAAAATCTGCGTCGCCTCCCCGGCAACGGCGCCAAAAACTTGATGAGAATTAAATTTATACCGCAAGTGCACGGCCGCGATGAAGCGGTGGCAAGTACGGGTCGAACACAAGGAGGGAGAGATTCTATTTTTAGTGTGATTTCGATTGGGGGAAAGAAGGAGAGAAGAAATAATTGGGTTTTGAGATTTTTGGATTTTAATTATCTAAGGCAAGAAACAAGAACAATTAAAACAAAAGCAAGAATAAAGATGTGAATTCCGTTGGGTGGAGGTTTAGATTTAGGATTTAGATTAGAGAATTCTGAAACTTACAATAAATCACATTAGTTATAAAGCATTACATGATAAATGATTTAACATAAACTCAAGTAATCAAAACATACTAATACGAAATTAAAATAATAACTTTATTCTCTTCTCATCACCCTAAATCCGTCACCCCCACCCTTTGGAAAGAGTTAGAAACTCATGGAGGGAGGAAGAAGGGGTCCTAGAGGCATTACAAAAGAAAAGTAAAAACAAGAAATAAAAGACAGAATTTTATTAAACTAAGGAATAAAAATTACAACATAAGCTAAAGGACCAAGGACTAAGGACTAAGGACCCTTCTAACATCGTTCTCGGGTCTATTTATAGTTGCTACAAGGGATCTAGGTATAATATTGGAAAGTACACGTGTCCAGACACGACTGGACGAAATTGGAGAACACGGATCGACTAGGGGGCGGCAGAATCGCCGCATGGTGTGTGTGATCTGCGGCGGAATCGCCGCACATCATGCTCTGATTTGGTCCAGATTTTGGTTGGATGTTTATGGTATGATTTGATCCTCCTTTACGCGTCTGGATTGATTCTTTCCATTCTTTTGAGCTCCGGATTAATTCCTTCACATATTTGGAGATATACATTGATTTTTCTATATATTTTCTCCAAGAGAATAAAAGCTACTCGTGATTTGCAATTAGGTCCTTGACTTTTTGCAGTTAAGTCCCCGGCTACTTTTGTGCTTAAGTCCTTGTTCTTTTTGCAATTAGGACTTGAATGCTTTTATGTTTGGGATGCATTTCCATTCGTAACCCGATAATCTTGAACTTGGTCTTTATGATAGAAATGAGTCTTTTGCATGCGTTTATGCTCGGGATGTGGGTAAATTGCATTCAGGTCCCTGTAATCTGTAAATAAGACTAAACACATACCTTAGTAGCATTTATTGATGTAAAAGTAATCTAAATGAAAGACATATGATGCAATGTATGCAATGCATCAAATACCCCCACACCTAGATTTTGCAAGTCCCTAGCAAAACAGAAGATACGAAAAATAAAAACAGGGAAATCCTAACTCACTTTCGTAGGAATCACGGTTGCACTTAGCATGTGCAACAAGCCTTTAAACCTCCAAGTTTCCTTAGAGGACGAGTTTTGTCTCGTGAGGGTTTTCAGTTGACACACCCACAAAGTCTTAAATCAACATTCCATTAATGGCTCTTAATATCTCCACCTCAACCTTATACATCTCACTAAGAATTTTTGCATGCTCATTATATAAATCTAACTCATTAAAAATATGACTTGGTCTTTGTTCCTCCAACATTCACACCACTAACCCTTCTACACATGTTTATCACTTGAATTATTTTGCACGCCTCCTCTGGTGGTGAAGTATCATTCGGATCAACCATGGCATGGATCATTCTTTTAGCTTTGGGCCTTGAGTATTATTTTTTTTTCTTTTCTTCCATGATTCAACACATTTGCTTTTTGACACTTTTACCCTTTTGTATTCGTGTAGCGAGTTTGGTCGATAATCCTGAGCTGGTAGACTCAAGTTACCGGGTTTCAAGATACCCCTACGGACCAGTGACTCAAAGGCTTGGGCTTTTGTAATCATTTTGCAAAATGTGTTTTCTTCACTTTATTCCTTTATTTTTATTTTTATTTTCCTCAAGGCTTAATTGCTATTAGAAGTCTACACTTCCCGGTATATTTTCCTCAACCTCTGCTTTTTATCAACCACTTCAAAGATTTGATTCATCCAATTTAAGTGGATACATGTCTTAAAGGGCAATGAGTTATTTCTTTGGAACTTAGATTTATGTCACAATTTCTACAAGCAGAACTATATAATAAGGAACAAAAACTCAATGCAATTTGTACACGGGTTTTAGCAGTTCAATCTTAAGCTATGTCATGAAACATTAATTTTTTTTAAAAATAAAAGACAGAATATATAGATAAATATATACATAAACACCCCCACACACCTAAATCATGCATTGTCCTCAATGAATGTGAGCAAGATACAACATGGATTTATGCATAAAAAAGGAAAGATCTCACCAACGTGAAGTACAAAGGAAAGTTCATGGCTCTGTTGATGGACAAAAACCCGAATTCCCTCAAAAACCTGTGAGATACTAAAGAAGGGATAAATAAACAAATGATTTATTATTTATTATTATTATTATTATTATTATATATATAACTATGTACAAACATAAGTTCCCATCTTCATTTGTCAAGAGACATCAAATGGAAACTTCAAGAGTGGGTCAGTGCACCTGAAAAGGAAACATGACACCACGTGGGGCCAGAAAATGCATGTGTGGGCCGCCTTCACAAAAAGCGCTAGATGAATTGAGAGGTTCATGAATTGGACGCAAAGGCGTCTCATTCAAAGGATCAAACTGAAAGAGCTTGAACCTCTCGAGAGTTTGGGAATTAAGGGGCAACGGAAGAGGAGTTTCTCTCGTTGCGGCGAAATCCGGGCACATTCGGAGCTATAAGGGCGGCAAAATCGCCGCATCTCAAGTACAATCTGCGGCGGATCCGCCGCACATCTGAAGCATCTGGGCTTCAATTTTTTTCTGGGGTCGTCTCCATCTCTGGGTGGACGCGTAGAGCATCATGGAAGTTTCTAGAGCGGGCGGCGAACCCGTCTAAGCATTGCGGAGGTAACTTTTCTTGCCTTTCTCGTAAAATCTTAATTTTCGAAAAGTTCCATTTCGTAGAACTGCACTTGTTAGGGCAAAATTCCATAATTGACAATAATTCAACTCTGACCTAAAAATTGGCAAAATTAGAATGACTTAGTGCATGCATCATATATTGTTTTGTTTGCATTATTCGTGCTAAATTCTTGCAAATTAATTCTTGTTGAAGAGTGCTGGAGGCAAGGTACGTGCGCGGTTTTTTTATGGATTGCATTTAAGCATATAAATTAGTTCGCATACAACTTTGCAATTGTCCCCAAATTAAAGACCAATGTTTTACTATCTTTGCTAGATTTAAGTTAAACTATCTTAAGGACAACTTCGTAGGAAAAGATACGGTGGAGATTTCATCACCCTTCCGTGGCCCACAAATCACAATCATAAAGTGTCACCCAAGCCTTAAAATTTAAAATCAATTAGACATTGGCCCCTAAGGACTCAGACTCAATTAAGGAGAAGATTGGTTTGACTTGCTATGACTTGAAGCCGATCGAATTTAATTTGGTGTCTAGAAAGTATTTTTGTGTTGACGTAAGTCTTCCAAGCGAAGTGGTTGTCTAATTGGCACCGACTTTTCGGAAGCGCCCCCACTAGCTATACACTGCCTGACCAATTTGGTTTGATTAGTGAGGGAGGTGAATCAAGCCAATCAATTCGACTCAACCAGTTAGGAGTCGTCTAGATGTAAGCGACACTAGGTCTATGATTGTTTGAACCGTGCTTGCTTAGGAAACTTCTGACCGACCCTCTTTTCTATCTTTAGAGTTAAGTTTCCCTTCTCATCTGAGTCTTCCTTCTCTTCACACCTCAATTCTCTAGATTAGGATTCCTTTCTCATCTTTCCCCCTTCTATTGTTTGTTTCCATTTTTTGATTTTTTTTTCTAGTTTGCATATAAGGACTGCACGTGTTAGGGCAAAATTCCATAATTGGCAATAATTCAACTCTGACCTAAAAATTGGCAAAATTAGAAGGACTTAGTGCATGCATCATATAATGTTTTGTTTGCATTATTCATGCTAAATTCTTGCAAATTAATTCTTGTTGAAGACTGCTGGAGGCAAGGTACGTACGTGCGCGGTTTTATCGATTGCATTTAAGCATATAAATTAGTTCGCATACAACCTTGCAATTGTCCCCAAATTAAAGACCAATATTTGACTATCTTTGCTAGATTTAAGTTAAACTATCTTAAGGGCAACTCCGTAGGAAAAGATACGGTGGGGATTTCATCACCCTTCCGTGGCCCACAAATCACAATCCTAAAGTGTCACCCAAGCCTTAAAATTTAAAATCAATTAGACGTTGGCCCCTAAGGACTCGGACTCAATTAAGGAGAAGATTGGTTTGACTTGCTATGACTTGAAGCTGATCGAATTTAATTTGGTGTCTAGAAAGTGTTTTTGTGTTGACGTAAGTCTTCCAAGCGAAGTGGTTGTCTAATTGGCACCGACTCTGTCGGAAGCGCCCCCACTAGCTATACACTGCCTTGCCAATTTGGTTTGATTAGTGAGGGAGATGAATCAAGCAAATCAATTCGACTCAACCAGTTAGGAGTCGTCTAGATTTAAGCGATACGAGGTGTAGGATTGTTTGAACCGTGCTTGCTTAGGAAACTTCTGATCGACCCTCTTTTCTATCTTTAGAGTTAAGTTTCCCTTCTCATCTTAGTCTTCCTTCTCTTCTCACCTCAATTCTCTAGATTAGGATTCCTTTCTCATCTTTCCCCCTTCTATTGTTTGTTTCCATTTTTTTGAAAAAAAATTTAAAAAGAATTGATTCAAACCAGTGCACTCAGATTTGGATTCGGGACTTGAGCAATCAACTCTCACGAGTTCATCTAGATTCCAGTCTGGAGCTTAGCCTCAATCCACCTGTTGCACCACCTCACCCGGATCCAATGGGTGAGAATGTAGTGGACCCACCTGTTGCACAACCTATGACTCTTGAGGGATCGGTGCTACCCAACGATGGCTGCTCCACCATCGTGCATCGTTATGCCCACTATACCGAGTCGCGACTTCGAACTGAAGGCACAATACATGAGTATGTTGCCCAAGTTCACCTCTAAGGAAGACCCTTATCTCTTCCTTATAGAATTTGAGGAAATCTGCTCTCTTATGCAATACCAGCATATCTCTGAGGAGGCAGTACGTCTGAAATTCGTGCCTCTAGCATTGAAAGACGACGCTAAGAAATGGCTATATAGTCTAGCCGAAAGATCTATTAGGAGTTGGACCGAGTTTGTTCAAGTTTTATTAAAGAAATATTTCCCCAACCATAAGACTATTAGGATTAGGAATGAAATTGTTGCATTCGTTCAATCTGAGAGCGAGCCGTTCTATTCCTATTTAGAAAGATTTAAAAGTTTGTTGACCCAATGCCCTCATCACGGAATTCCAAGATGGCAATTGTGCCAAATTATCTATGAGGGATTGACACCTACATCTAGGGTTATGCTAGAATTTGTAAGCCAAGGAAGCTTTATGTCCAAAAATGAGAATGATGCTTTGATTTTTCTTGAGGATTTAGCCGAAAACAACATGCAATGGGACAATGCTAGAGCACCGATTAACACGAGTATTGGATCTAAAATAGCAAGTCAACCCAAACCAGGTGTCTTAGCTGTAGATGCTACCGTAGCTGCTGAAGCAAAACTAGCTACCCTTATGCGTAGAATGGAAAGTCTAGAGCTAAACACCCGACCCCTAGTGAATCAAGCATTTTCTATCCCTTGCTCTAGCTGTGGTCAGACTGGTCATATAATGGAGGATTGTGCGGACTTGGAACAAGTTAATGCCACCTTTAACCATTCTAGAAATGACCCATACGCATTAACCTATAACCCGGGTTGGCGTAATCATCCCAATCTTTCATGGAGCCAACAAGGTCATCCTCCTAGACAACAACCAAACCTGTATAACCAAAATAATACATCATCTGGGTTTAGTAACAATGGAGATTATGATGTTAGATTGACGAGCTTGGAAAATTTGGTTAAAACTTTTATGCAAACAACCAACCAATCCTTCCAAAGGTTAGAAACACAAGTCAGCCAACTAGCACAAATAGTAGGTGAAAGAGAAAAGTGTCAGTTTCCAAGTCAACCTGAGGTGAACCCAAGATCTAATAATCAATATCAGCCCTATCAACCACCTTCAGGAAATAACAATCCTAGACCAGTTCAAATGGTTCATGAGGAAGGACCGTTCCAACAAATAAATGCAGTTGTATCATTACGGTCTGGAAAACAAGTTGATAACAATGTGGTAAATCCTAGAACTCCTAATCAATCTAGCCGTCAAGCACCTACATATGTCCTGACCATTGAACCTGAAGTCCAAATTGAAAAGCCCAACCCACCTACTCAACCTGAACCTGAGCGAGTCTATGTTCCTAAAGCCACATTCCCCAATAGACTCAAGAAGAGCTCAAGTGCACAAATGGAGAAAATTTTGGAAGTATTTAAGCAAGTTAAGGTGAATATTCCACTTCTAGATATGATTCAACAAATACCTGCTTATGCTAAATTCTTAAAAGATCTGTGCACTAAAAAGAGAAAAACGAACGTACCAAAGAAGGCATTCTTAACTGCAAACATAAGCTTTATTCTGTCAAACTCATCTCCTATAAAGTATAAGGACCCTGGGTGTCCCACAATTTCATGTGCGATAGGAGATACTTTTATCAACAAAGCCCTTCTAGACCATGGTGCTAGTGTTAACTTACTCCCGTTCTTTGTCTACGAGCAACTCAACCTTGGTCCACTAAAACCCTCTAAGACAACCCTTCAATTTGCTGATTGCTCTATTAAGAAACCAAGAGGTATAGTAGAGGATGTTTTGATTAAGGTTGGTGACTTCATTTACCCAGTGGATTTTGTCGTTCTAGACACTAAACATGTTATCGATCCTAAGAGACAAATCCCTGTAATACTAGGCATACCCTTTTTAGTCACTTCTGAAGCTTTGATAAATTGTCAAAATGGGCTCATGCAACTATCTTTTGGAAACTTAAAAGCTGAATTTAATATCTTTCATGTTGATAATGACCCAGAAATAGTATGCAATCAAAGTGATGTTGTGATGAGATCGCGTATTTATAAGATTTCTGAATCAAATAAATCATCACAAAATCAAAAAGGAAGTTAGAAAAAGGGGAGTAATTCTTCGACACACCCACCATCACTCAAGCAAATAAGAGAACCAATACATGATTGAACCCTCAATGTTCCATGACATAGCTTAAGATTGAACTGCCAAAACCCGTGTACAAAATGCATTGAGTTTTTGTTCCTTATTATATAATTCTGCTTGTAGAAATTATGACATAAATCTAAGTTCCAAAGAAATAACTCATTACCCTTTAAGACATGTATGCACTTAAATTGGATGAATCAAATCTTTGAAGTGGTTGATAAAAAGCAGAGGTTGAGGAAAATATATCAGGAAGTGTGGACTTCTAATAGCAATTAAGCCATGGGGAAAATAAAAGTAAAAAATAATAATAAAGGAATCAAGTGAGGAAAGCACATTTTGCAAAATGATTACAAAAGCCCAAGCCTTTGAGTCACTGGTCCGTAGGGGTATCATAAAACCCGGTAACTTGAGTCTACCAGCTTGGGATTATCGACCAAACTCGCTGAACGAATGCAAAAAGGGTAAAAGTGTCAGAAAAAGCAAATGTGTTGAATCACGGGAAAAAATATATATACTTTAAGATACTCAAGGCTCAAAGTTAAAAGAATGATTCATGCCATGGTTGATCCGAATGATACTTCACCACCAGAGGAGGCGTGCAAAATAATTTAAATGATAACATGTGTAGAAGGGTTAGTGGTGTGAATGTTGGAGGAACAAAGACCAAGTCAGACTTTTTATAAGTTAGATTTGTATTATGAGCATGCAAGAATACTAACTGAGATGTATAAGTTTGAAGTGGAGATATTGAGAGTTATTAATGAAATGTTGAATTAAGACTTTGTGGGTGTGTCAACTGAAAACTCTCACGAGACAAAACTCGTCCTCTAAGGAAACTTGGGGCTTTAAAGGCTTGTTGCACACGCTAAGTGCAACCGTGATACCTACGAAAGTTAGTTAGGATTTCCCTGTTTTCATTTTTCTTACATTCTATTTTGCTAGGGACTAGAAAAATCTAGGTGTGGGGGTATTTGATACATTGCATACATTGCATCATATGTCTTTCATTTAGATTAATATTATATCAATAAATGCTACTAAGGTATGTGTTTAGTCTTATTTACATAATACAGGGACCTGAATGCAAATTACCCATATCCCGAGCATAAATGCGTGCAAGAGACTCAATTCTATCATAAAGACCAAGTCAAGATTATCGGGATTCAAATGGAAGTCCATCCAAGCATAAAAGCATTCAAAGACCTAATTACAAAAAGTCCAAGGACTTAAGCACAAAAGTAGCCAGGGACTTAATTGCAAAAAGCCGAGGACCCGAATGCAAATTAAAGTACCAAAATATTATTTTGGAAAAGTTCTAAAGAAAAATCAATTTGGATCTCCAAATATATGAAGGAATTAATTCGGAGCTCAAAAGAAAGGAAAGAAATCAATCCAGACGCGCAAAGGATAGTTAAATCATACAATAAACACACAGGAAAAATCCGGATTAAATCAGAGCAGATATTGTGGCGGAATTGCCACATCTTACATGTATTGTGCGTCGAAAATGCCGCACCCCTTGCGATCCGTGGCTCTGGATTTTGTCCAATCGTGTTTTGACACATGTACTTTCCTATTTTATACTTAGGTCCCTTGTATCGGCTATAAATAACCCTGAAACGTTGTTGTAAAGGGTCTTAGTTTTTGTTCCATATTCTAGTAATAAAATTATGTTCTTTTATTTCTTGTTTTTAGTTTTCTTTTGTAGTTTCTCTAGGACCCCTTCTCCTTCCCTCCAACCATGAGTTTCTAACTCTCTCCAAAGGGTGGGGGTGACGGATTTAGGGTGATGAGAAGAAGAATAAAGTTATTATTTTAATTTCGTGTTAGTATATTTTGATTACTTGAGTTTATGTTTGAGTCATTTATCATGTAATGCTTTATAACTAATATGATTTATTATAAGTTTCAGAATTCTCTAATCTAAACCCGATATCTAAACCTCCACCCACTGGACTCCCATCCATCTTTACTTTATTTTTAATTTGTTTTTGCTGTTCTTGCTTTAGATAATTAAAAACCAAAAATCTCAAACCAAACATATTACTCTCTCTTTCTTTCCTTAATCAAAAATCACAAAATAACAATATCTCTCCCTCCTTGTGTTCGACCCGTATTTGCCACGTCTTCATTGACGCCGTGCACTTGCGGTATAAATTTAATTCTCATCACATTTCCTTGGTGGTTGTACTGGTAAAGTGATGACTTGGTGTTGGTACTGGTAGAGTGAGTGTAATTGAGAGAGGAGAATTCTTTTAAGAAACGGAACATGATGGGAATTAAATTGAAAGTGAAGGGCAAAATGATAATTAACATGGATGATTTAAGTGATTCGCGGACGACGTTTAGTAACACCCTTTACAAATGACACTTCAAATTTAAGAATTATCATGCTAAGTTTTGGTACTTTTGGCAATTCATACCGAGTTCTAACCGTAGAGAGTGTGTGTGTCAGACGAATGCTATTCTTGACACTGACTGGGCAGGCGGACTATCACAAGAATTATGATTATGGTGACACAAATGGGGGAATTCGTTGTGACATTTAGAGGACGAGGGTTGTTGTTTCAAAGGATATTAGGGAAAGCTCATTTTGGGCTACGGGAGTTATTTCATAACAATTGTATTTGAATGAAATTATGTAATCAGGGTGGGGGTATAATAGTCAAAAAGTGATGGCAAAACATGTAATTGTTTCGCAAACGGTGTTCGAATGTCAAGCGATTTAAGTGGTTTCCACCCAAAAAATGGAAAAACTTACTTTCTCAGCTTGTGGAATACAATATACAATGCAAAAAATTGGGCACAATTTTTCACGAATCCGATGTCTGACATATTTTGTTTAGATGTAGGGGTGTAAATAGGTCGGGTATGGGGTAGGTATGGTCATACTCGTACCCATACCCTCCTAACTAAACGTGTACGGGTATATACCCATTTAAATATTGTTGTACACATACCCGGATATAGGGCGGGTATAACGGGTATTGTGGGTATAATTTTGGCTAACAAACTGTGTAATTTTGCTAACAAAACTCAACTTTGAAGAACCTAATCATTGGATGAGAATGATTTTAAAAAATGCTAAATAAACGATTTTTAATATTAGGAATTAAACCAAAATGATAAGAAATCACCAATTTTCTCGAAACAACAACTTTTGCCAACAAAAACCTCATTTTTTATTATTTTAACTATATATTATATATTAATTAAATAATTAAATGGGTAAATGGGTAAACGGGTATAGATAGAGGTATACCCGTACCCGCCCACTTTATTAAATGAGTAAAGCGGGTATGGGTAAACATGTATAATTTTTTAAATGAGTATAAAAATCGTATCTGCGCCCGCTTATTAAAAGAGACCGGTAAACGGGTAATACCCGCCCCAATTACAACCCTATTTAGATACCTAAAAACTTAAAAACTATTTTTTCTTAAAAACTGACGTTTTTCAGCCATCCAAACGCACACTTTGAAATTATGATTTTTATAATGTAATTATAGGCGAACCTGTACTCTGAGTTTGATAAAAAAAATTATTGTCTTAATGCCAATCTTTTTAATCATAAAACACTTCAAACATGAACTCAATCAAGCTTTTGTTCATTCAATTTGTTATACTTGAATGTTATGTTTGCCTTTGCATTTGCGCCATCCTTTCAATAGAAGATTACAACAATGCACAACATCAAACTGAAGTGTATGATACTCACGATCTCAAATATCTAACACATATTCTGAGAAAGTGTCATCTTGAGCATATAGATTTAGACCATGTGGCAAAAACAAGAATTTTTTATAGGTTTTTTTAAGAGGATCCATTTGCCACTATCAATAAATGACATTTATAACTTATGTGTGCCGCCACTGTATATGTGAAATTTGATACTTCTATCCTCTTAACAAAACTCAAGCACTTAAATAACAGGTAGTACCTCAAACTCTGTCGTAGGGTATTGCATTATTTTCATTTTTAACAATGTTAGACTATTTTTTTAACACTTCATTGCATGTGTGATCAAGATTATTTTCTCAATGTTTATGTACCGACAATATGAGTTGGAATAAACTCCTACAATTGATCGAACCTCTCTGATACCATCTGAATTTAGTTGCTACACCACCTCAACAAAACTCAAGTATTTAGGTGAATGATAGTGGATCTAGTGGTAAATAGTTTCACATTGGTTAATTTGAAGACTTTTTCCTGTGTTATAACTTGAAGGTTCGTCCACTCATCAACATTTGGTGTTTAGTTGGATATTCACACTATGATATCAAAGCCTGAAAGACTGGTTTGACACATACGTCCTTGTTGTTGGTTACGTATAGACACAGAGAATGCTTGCAGATGAGTGTTAGAGAAAAGTTCATCAGTTAATTTGAGGATTGTCTCTTGAGTTATATAAGTTGAAGTGTTTCTCCACTTATCATCAATTGGTTTTAAGTTAGATACCCACACTTCAATAGATGTAATTCTATTATAAGGTGTTGCACACTTTTTGTGTTTGCAAAGCGAGACTATTTTGCTAACACACCAAACAAAGTGACCCAAAATCTAATTGCTAATAAGTTATGTATTGCCCTTTATTTACTATAGTGATGATAACTTAATTTGCATGGTGAATTGGTGACTTATGTACATAGTTATCTCACTTGAACAATAATTAATCAAGATTCTCTTAATAATTTGTCATTAAGTAGCTTAATCCTTTATTACTTAGTAAATCGCAAAAAACTAACAATAGCATTAAAGGTAAGGTGATCAAATTATGATGCTTAACAAAGATAATGAGGTATGTGAGGTGAATACAAGTTTTTTTTTAAGAAAGGTGAATACATGATCGAGAGCATTTATGAGTGGTTGATAACTATGAAATTTGGTTGATCCACTAAAACAACAAAACTGAAGTAGAAGTTGAGGATAGGTCTTTAGGAATATGAGACTATATATCCAACATTGATAGATCTATGTTTGTTCTTAACACCTTATGATGGTCGACCAGTCGATGCATCTTTTTTTATTTTTTCCTTATTTGAAGGAAATCATAGACTTGATTCCCCCATGATCTTTCAGGATGTGATTGCAGCATGGGAAATTTAGGTTTGGTTTGTAGTACTCTTGGTCTAACAAGTGGGTTGAGATCTAAAGTTTATGTCTTGGGTTTGGCATAGGGAAAAAAACAAGTAAACCTACTTTATTGAGGATACACTCAATCTGACCAAAATTTCAACCATATCCGACCTCCGTTTCGATCCAAACTTTCACGTAAATATATGTTTAAGAGTGTATTAGGGATACAATAAAAACAATTAGGAAAAAAAACGTCGAATGTGCGTTAAATAATGAGTTTTTGAAGTTCAAGGCGACAAAGTGTTACAAAATTAAAACTCAGGGGAGGTAACTGTTAACTTTGAAACTTCAGGGGGGCAAAATGATACCAAGGCATAATTCAGGAGGGCAAACTGTAATTAACCCTATATTTTTATCGCAACGAGAACAAAAGTCTACATTATTGCAGCATTCAAATATTTTCTGGGTTAACGTCACTCCCATGTATTAAATCTTAAATTACCCGTAATTGTTCGGGTAGGACTTGCTACGACAGTTGAGAGAGATGTTACTGATGAGAGAGTGAGATAAGTTGTTATTTCAAATTTTCTATCCATGTGGTATCTCTTCTGGGTAAAGAAATTCACGAATCACGATAAGTGTGTTGGATGGACCCACATTTTTTCCTCAAGGGTTGGAACGAAGTTTTCCACATAATCTTGTTCTTGTTATTCTCTGTCCATGTATTGGAGATTTTCATCTTTTGTGTTGTTGATTTGCAGCTGATTGTTCTAAGGGTTTGTGCATCCACTTCTCCGTCGTTTCTACTACAAGTGAGGAAAATGCAAACTAACTTTTTATTTTGCACCATTTCCCTTAGAATGACACCCTCTAGTTCAATAATTTTTTAAATAAAATCTGTAGTTAATAGCTCTAGTAGCCAATAGTAGGCACGAAGCTAGAAATATACACTGCCATATGAATTTTTTGCTCGATGTTTGAACTTAAAAGTTGAGGACTTCAAGAATATGTAAATGGGACCATGGAGGTGGGGGGTTGAAGGGTGTATATATATGGTTGACATATATGATGGTATAAGTAGGATAGTCTAAGTGTCAACCGAAAACAAACTGAAATCATGTGGTATATGCATATTGTTCGAACCTAATCCCTAATTAGGGACTAAGCAATGATTAAGGATGAATTAATGGCTAATTGGATGATTGTGTGATTTTAGGGATAATTAGGGGTTGAGTGAAAATCTCCCTAACCTTTACACGTGTCGTGGTGTAAGAGGAAGATGAGGGGCGGTGGTTTGTTGGGCTATAAAAGGAGTTGAGTTGACGGTAATAAGTTGATGAGAAGATTTTGAAGAGAGGGAGAAGAATCGAGAGAGAAGAGTCTAAGAAGGTCGTGATCGAGGAAGAGTTGAGGAAAGTTTGAGTGAAATCAGAAGTAGAAGAGAAGGAGGAGTTTCGGGTTCATCAAGTTCGCTGGAATACAAAGAAATCGAAGTGGTGATCCCCGTCGACAATTGTAATTGCGTCGATCATCAAAAATGTATATCAAGTTCAATTAGAAGTTCACACAATGTGTGTGAGTGGTCAATGACGTCCTCAAAGGTCGGAGACCTCGTCGATGTCAATGTGCAGTAAGGTTGCTGCACTGGAACGATCGACTGGTCTTAGTGTAAATGTGCTATTTTTACACGCATCGGTCAAATGATGCCTACGGGTGGTCGACCGGTTATGCTTAATTTTGACTCTGTTAGAATCAGTTGAATGAGACCTTTTACCTTTCAACCGATTAGATCTAAAGTAAGTCGGTCAGGGCCTAAACCATCCAAACGATCGATCGTCCTAAAATTTGGTTCGACTGATAACTTAAGTGAACTTATTAATTGTTCGATCGGTTGTATTTTGGTTCGACCAGTGTTGGCCTTGAGAAAACGTAGGAAGTTCCTGTTATTTTTTGTCGAACGGGTACCGTTTGTCATTCGACCGTTGGGATGAATTGTTTAATGTTGTTGTGGCGTAGACCTTCTAAACGGTTGACTGCCCAAAGACGTTTGTTCGACCGTTTTAATGCATGTTTGGTTCGATCAGTGGATTGTTGTTTGAACCCTCTACCGGTATTAACGACCAAAAGAGGTAACACAGTCGACCGTTGGTGACCAGAATTGAATGTTTGTTTTATGAGCACGTTGGCACGTGGATTTCTATTATGACTATTATGTTTTCATGACACATGCATTGAGACCTTATGTAGTAGACCTGACGGACTATAATTCCCATTTGCATATATATAAATGGCTCTACAGAGTAAGATGACTTTTAGCCTATGTGGCAACAAAGATGATCGTCCAGTCTGTGTGGCGACGGAGGTTGCTTTTTCTGGCGGGTATGATCGTCCGATACCGGCACGAACGACGAGTATGGTTGACCAGAGTGACGACTCTGGCGGATGTGGCATAGTGACCATGAAATCAGATCTGATTGATGACTCGAAAGTGCGTGTGACCTTCATAGACCCTCATTCTAGTGTAGTTGCGAGTGGAGGTGTGTCGCGTACTCTCAGTATGACCGCATGTGCCTGCAGTGGGTGTCTTTGGATACCCGATGATGATGATGATATGACCTTATGACCCCAAAGTGGGGAGATGACTGTTATGTTTTATGTTACCATGTAGGTCGACTTGTTATATAGAATTTACTTATGGAAACTCAGACATTGTTATTTATGTTTTTTCTAGGGTCTCTTTAGGTGTTGATCGGGTGGTGACTGGGGACGAGTATACAAGACCGGGTCCTCTAGTTTATTTTGAGGTTAATATGATTACATGTATTTATGTTTGTTGTACTTTGATGTAGTCATACTTTTGACAACTCTTGTATATGGTGCACCTTCTGATGTATATTGTTAGTAGTGTTCTAAGTGATCTGATGTTGATGTCTTTTGAATATCTTTTAATTTTTTTAAATATTTGTTGTTTTTGGAGACGTTACACATATAGTTATAGTGTACGTACATATACATATTGTGTATTGTTTAACGTAAACATTCATTTTTGATTGCGTGGATTTCATAAAATACAAAGTTATTTTTTTGTATTTATATACATTCACATGGTATTCGATCCATGAACAGTTCGATCGATACAGGGAAAATGGATGAAACAGACAATGCTCAAACTATATATTCTACTTAGTTGTCGACTATTGGTAAATTAATATTGTGGACGTCCTACAACATATATTATTGTATAAATTTTGTTTAATTATTCATCTTGTTTATTTTTTTGTTTGAAGCTAGAACTCCAAAGTCACTTGAAGAAGGTGTGAATGGGGGACTGAAGGATATACATATTATAAAGTGTATATATACTTGAACCTATGGCATAATGTTGGATGCATGGTTGAACGTCCTAATTCATAAAGAAACATAAGTTGGATCATATACCTCTACATGTACACATTGTGTTGTTCAATCTGAAATTTAACTTTTAATCACCATGTCCCTTGCCGCGTCGGTGGAGTAAATACTTATTTGGTGAGAGGAGGGATGAGAGAAATGAAACAAAGAGTATTCGGAAAAAAAATACCTTCTTTTTTATAATAATATATATATTTTGATATTTTCAATTTCATAAAACAACAAATATAATTTTACTATTTTCACATGGTATTCAATGGACCGAAATATGTATTCGAGGATGCCTTCCGAAGAACTACCGTAGACATGTTGTGGACAACTGTTAAAAAATTTCTCGAAAATATACTCCGACATAGGTAGGAATTTGTTTAATTGTTCATCTTCTTTCGAGTTACTGGTAGAAAATACGCCGGAGACAGCTGTCATCAACTCGTGGTCATTGTTTTTTAAATTTTGGGTAACAAAGAAATGGCATATACGAATAAATCAAAGAGTAGTTATAGACGGACGCGCGCGTCACGGACGCGCCTTACGTGGATCTGTACAGCTCAGATATTTTTCTTTGAGTCAACGTCCAGTCAGCGAAATTTCTCTTCACGCGTTTTGGTCTTTTTAAAAAACGCCGGTTCTTTAAGTTGAACGATTCATTTCCCAATACACAGATAAGACAGTGTGCAGACCCTAGGACATCGTGCAGTCTCATTATTCGTGCAGAGCCCACACTTATCATAATAAAATATTTGTTTTTAAGTTTTACGTTGGATCAACTTAATTTGTCTAGCTTACTTTATGTGTGTGTGCAGTTTACATTATGTGTTTGTCCTGTTTACGTTATGTGTCTGTCCGGAATAAGTGTATATTGTTGTACGGAAAAAGTGTATTTGCAGTCCGGAATAAGTGTATTTGTTGTCCGGAATAAGTGTATTTGTTGTCCGGTTTAAGAATAAAGTGTGTCCAGAAACGGAACATAAAGTTTGTCCGGAATAAGTTGATTTGTTGTCCGGAATAAGTGTATTTGCTGTCCGGAATAAGTTTATTTGCAGTCCGGAATAAGTGTAGTTGTCCAGAATAAGAAGAAAGTGTGTCCAGAAACGGAACAGAAAGTTTGTCCGGAATAAGTGTATTTGATGTCCGGAATAAATGTATTTGTTGTCCGGAATAAGTGTATTTGTTGTCCGGTTTAAGAATAAAGTGTGTCCAGAAACGGAACATAAAGTTTGTCCGGAATAAGTGTATTTGCAGTCCGGAATAAGAAGAAAATGTGACCAGAAACGGAACATAAAGTTTGTCCGGAATAAGTGTATTTGCTGTCCGGAATAAGTGTATTTGTTGTCCGGAATAAGTGTATTTGTTGTCCGGTTTAAGAATAAAGTGTGTCCAGAAACGGAACATAAAGTTTGTCCGGAATAAGTGTATTTGCAGTCCGGAATAAGTGTATTTGTTGTCCGGTTTAAGAATAAAGTGTGCCCAGAAACGGAACATAAAGTTTGTCCGAAATAAGTGGACTTGTTGTCCAGAATAAGTGTATTTGCTGTCCGGAATAAGTGTATTTGCAGTCCGGAATAAGTGTATTTGCAGTCCGGAATAATATATGGCTTCATTATTGTCGGAATAAACGAATCAATATATGGAATGCAATAATATGATGTCGAAACAAAAAAACGTCCGCAAAGCGAGCGGACAGAGGGAGCGCGCTTTGCGGGGGGGACTCACGTCCCCCTTAGGGGCTGCCGCCCCCTGCCACCCCCGCACAAACTCAACAAATCTCCCACTGTATATTTTACCCCACAAGAATTACGTTTAGGAAAAAAATAGCATCTCAGATTTCCATTACAAACACACACAAATTACAAAAATAATATATATTTTCCCAGTAAATCGGAAAGAAGATGTAAGACTTAAACATGACTGTCTCATTCACGCTGCTTACGTTGTCAAGAACCTTCGGAGTCGGCATCAGACGCTTCTTCGACGTAATATCTTACTCGAAATGGTGATTTATTACGGAGAGATGTACAACATAAACCGAACAGACGTAAGTCTTCACCACGGAGCGTTGACAAGAACATCGGGAAGTCTTCGCACCGTCCCATTCACGCTGCTTACGTTGTGAAGAATCCTGGGAGTCGGCATCAGACGCTTCTTCGAAATGGTGATTTATTCTGGAGAGAAAGAATGAAGAAGAAAGAAAGAGTGTCATCATATTTGTATTTGGGTGGAGAGAGAGAACGTGCTGAGTTGAAACACATTTAATGTGATTTGAGTGGACATCAGGAAGAAAAAACAAAAAAACATTCATGCTTCGGCCACTTAAGGGCTGACATGGATGTCCACGTAGAACGCGTCCGTGACGCGCTGCGTTCAACAAACATTTCCCTAAATCAAAAGACAACACGAGAGAGGGAGATTTTACAACTATGGCGCGACATGGTTTCTAGCTCTCTCTTTTCCTCTTTCTCATCAATATTATTACCCATATTAATTACAGTTTGTCCATTTGGACTATGACTTGATATTACTTTGCATCATTGAATTTTCAAAGTTAACAGTCCTCTGAGATTTCATTTTGTAACACTTCGTTCCTTGAATTTCAAAAATTCATTATTTAATATACATTCGATATTTTTTTCAATTTTTTTTCGTTGTATCATTAATAAACTCCTAACCTATATTTACGTGAAAGTTTGGATCGAAACAAATGTCAGATATTGTTGAAATTTGGGTCAGATTGGTACTGAATCTGAAACAAAGTTTACAAAGTGATACCAAAACATAATTCAAGACGTCAAACTGTAATTAACCATTATTTCATTTCAATATATTAACATGTACACAGTACCCTAGTGCAAGAAAGAATGTATTTGTGCAAAAAACAAATGTTGTGATATGTGGAAATTGTGCTCATTAAGTAACTATAATTGATGAATTCGAATCGGTATCAACGAACATATCAAAAATCAAATTAGCCTCCGTGTACACCTAACATTATCCTCTTGTTTTTTCTACAATCTGGTAGAGTTTATCTTCTCTGCTTTAAATTACTCAATTATTCCTTGTATTCATGTTCTAAAGCATTACATATTCATTAAATTTTAATCGTCATGTCCATTGTGTCAAGTCAGATATTAAATATATAAAAAATCCTCCACTTAAGATAGATGGTCTTCAAGGTACGTAGTATCTGATCGAACCACCACTATTCAACGTATGCTATGACTTTATGAAGTTCAAAAGTTGTTAATTGATATTTTTCTCAAAGTAAGAAAATTTTCCTTGATGTGGGGTCAGCTTCGACCTACCTGAGCAGGTACTATCTATAATTCTATATAGTTCTCTATAATGGCCACGTTAAGTTCTCAACATATTTTAGAATAATACTTGGTTATTAAAGTTTTTATTAAATTTACTTAGTTTTCTACTTCTTTTAAACAATACAAGGTAAATTAGTAATAAACTACTTCCAAAGAAAGAGAGGTAATAATACATTCAAGTTGCACATGCAACTAAGATCGTTGATCGTGTCTAACCACCAAGGATATAGCTTACAAGAAGGGTCCTCGTTGGTCTATTACCCACTTTAATACCACCTTAACTTGGATCGGTTGGTCCATCAATTCAGTAGATAACTGCATATGAACCAATTAGTGGAAAACACTATTCTCTTCAGTAATATAAAGCTGTATTTCTAGAGGGGGAAAACAAAATAGCATACATTATGTGAATTAATTAATGAATCCCAATATTATATATGAACATATATAAGTAGGGGTGTCAACGGATCGGATACGGATCAAATATAAGTATATTCATATTCGTTCTGTATAAAATTTACAAATTTGGATCCAAACACGGATAACTTGTAGATATGAAAAGTCTACATCCACATAGATATTTGACAAATTTGGGGTGGATACATATAATATCCGCATCCGTAAACATAATGACCGACCTATAACATTTTTTGTTTTTACGCAAAAAATGTTTATACGCAATCGCCTTATTTTGGTTTGAAATGTTCATTTAATGCACGTAAACTTCTAGCTTCATATTCTGAAAATAATAACAATATTCAATGTTTAAATATGTGGATACATGTTAATGAGAATTAACAAATATATACTATATATTCAAAATATAATAATATGTGGTGGAAATGTTGATACCTTTAGGTACAATAATGTATATATAGTATACAGATACAGATATGTAATTCTGCAGCGAATATTATTCAGATCAGATCCATCAATATCCATATTTGGTCACGAGTTGGTAGATACTCCATCTTGAACATGAATACAGATTTCAGATATAATTTTTCTCAGATAAAATGTTCAATTTCGAATACGGATGTCGTCGTATTTCCAGATTTTGGATATCCATTGACATCCTTATAATATAACATCAAATTTCAAAATACAAAAAAAAAAATCCTCATAACAATCCAAAACAAAGTAACGAAGGATAATTAAACATTGGAAAGATTAAAATGTAAATAAAAAGAAGAGAACTATTGCCTTCCTTAGTGGACCATGCTTCCAAACTTTACTTCACCAGACCTGAGGTTGAAAGTCAAGAGTCAAGACCTTTAGCCACCTAGAAGATGTTGACCTTGTGGCCGTACTATAGGCAAGATTAACAAAATGTTTTGGTACTAATTAAGATTACATTTGTTGATAGACTTTCAAACAACTATTGAACCCCATGCAGCAGTACATCTTACGCAAAAGGTCTACAATGGAGTACAAGTTTTGGATTTTAGAGTTAAACAACTGTCATATACTATTAAGTATTAACTATTCACGTAATTACAAAATCCAAAGTATAGGCATGACAAAGTCTAGTTGGAATCTAAGCCACCAAGCTTTCCTATTGCTCATTCTCTCCTTTGTTTTCTAACACTCTGTGGAAGAGTCAAATCCCTACTAGGGTTGGAAGAAGAAGAGTAGGCAGAAAGGTAACTGACAAACGTGACGTTTTCCAAACAATTTGATTGTGGTGGGGATTATGCATTTATGATTTCAAACACCAATATCAAAATTGTTTGCGTATTGGCTTGTGTGGATATGCCATGTCATTGTTTGTTAATATCAGTCATATGTAGCTATAAGTTACCACATGTGAATGAAAATGTTATCGTATGTGGAAGAAATTAGACCGCTACATTGGGGTGGTTTAGTTCATAACTATGATAATATTTAACACATGCGCCGTACCAATGGATCACGTACGTCCCAATCTAAAAGTGATAGGTTAGTTATGAATAACCACCCTGTGAAGATGTCCATTTTTGTGTTGCTATTGTTTTTTGTTCTCGGTATCATCCTCTGGGCAGTCCACATCCACGATATTATTGCTTCTAGAACATAGGGACTAAAAAGTTGATTGTAACTTAAGGGTCTTCAAGAAAATAAAAAATGGACAAAAAAGGATAACAATTTAATTACTATTAGCATTTTTGTTGATGGGCTTGTTAATGCATCTGTAGACGGTCTTTTTGGACAATTCGATCTTGTCAATAGCCTACATGGAATATTACCATACCAAGTATCTTCTTTAATGGACAAGTCAAAAGTTATATGGTGTAATGTTCCAATGTGTAACTCAATAATTAACAAGGAGGGTATAAATACCAAAAGTTCATCAATAAATAAGTGGTTTCTAATGAAATATTATTTTGGGTCTATGGTTCACACATGTGCCGATTTCTTAAATGGTTGGATTCCTTTTGATTTCTTTATATTAAAGGTTATTTGCTTGGGTGCCACCAAGAAACAACTAAATTGATTTTATATCACCTGATTTTGACTATTTGGCATAATATCATAGAAAAATCAAATTATTTGTCTTAATGTCAAAAATTCATAAAATTCATTATATGTGTTGTAAAAATTACAAAAAATTATTCAAAAAATTTATCTATACATTCTCTATCTTTCAACTTTCATTTCTTCTTTTCTCTCGCTGAACTTAATGACTTGATTACTAAACTAATAAAATTCGATAATTTTTTTTTTCTAAAAAATCTTTATTTTTATTTATCTTATTTTCAAAATCATGATTTTTAATATTTTAGTACAAGAATCTGATAAGAGCAGTGATAGACGGACGCGCGCGTCACGGACGCGCCTTACGTGGATCTGTACAGCTCAGATATTTTTCTTTGAGTCAGCGTCCAGTCAGCGAAATTTCTCTTCGCGCGTTTTGGTCTTTTTAAAAAACGCCGGTTCTTTAAGTTGAACGATTCATTTCCCAATACACAGATAAGACAGTGTGCAGACCCTAGGACATCGTGCAGTCTCATTATTCGTGCAGAGCTCACACTTATCATAATAAAATATTTGTTTTTAAGTTTTACGTTGGAATAAGTGTATTTGTTGTCCGGTTTAATAATAAAGTGTGTCCGGAAACAGAACAAAAAGTTTGTCCGGAATAAATGGATTTGCTGTCCGGAATAAGTGTATTTGCTTTCCGGAATAAGTGTATTTGCAGTCCGGAATAAGTGTAGTTGACCAGAATAATAAGAAAGTGTCCAGAAACGGAACAGAAAGTTTGTCCGAAATAAGTGTATTTGCTGTCCGGAATAAATGTATTTGTTGTCCGGACTAAGTGTATTTGTTGTCCGGTTTAAGAATAAAGTGTGTCCAGAAACGGAACATAAAGTTTGTCCGGAATAAGTTGATTTCTTGTCCGGAATAAGTGTATTTGCTGTCCGGAATAAATGTATTTGCAGTCCGGAATATGTGTAGTTGTCCAGAATAAGAAGAAAGTGTGTCCAGAAACAGAACAGAAAGTTTGTCCGGAATAAGTGTATTTGTTGTCCGGAATAAGTGTATTTGTTGTCCGGACTAAGTGTATTTGTTGTCCGGTTTAAGAATAAAGTGTGTCCGGAAACGGAACAAAAAGTTTGTCCGGAATAAGTGGATTTGCTGTCCGGAATAAGTGTATTTGCTGTCCGGAATAAGTGTATTTGCAGTCCGGAATAAGTGTAGTTGACCAGAATAAGAAGAAAGTGTGTCCAGAAACGGAACAGAAAGTTTGTCCGAAATAAGTGTATTTGCTGTCCGGAATAAATGTATTTGTTGTCCGGACTAAGTGTATTTGTTGTCCGGTTTAAGAATAAAGTGTGTCCAGAAACGGAACATAAAGTTTGTCCGGAATAAGTTGATTTCTTGTCCGGAATAAGTGTATTTGCTGTCCGGAATAAATGTATTTGCAGTCCGGAATATGTGTAGTTGTCCAGAATAAGAAGAAAGTGTGTCCAGAAACAGAACAGAAAGTTTGTCCGGAATAAGTGTATTTGTTGTCCGGAATAAGTGTATTTGTTGTCCGGACTAAGTGTATTTGTTGTCCGGTTTAAGAATAAAGTGTGTCCGGAAACGGAACAAAAAGTTTGTCCGGAATAAGTGGATTTGCTGTCCGGAATAAGTGTATTTGCTGTCCGGAATAAGTGTATTTGCAGTCCGGAATAAGTGTAGTTGACCAGAATAAGAAGAAAGTGTGTCCAGAAACGGAACAGAAAGTTTGTCCGAAATAAGTGTATTTGCTGTCCGGAATAAATGTATTTGTTGTCCGGACTAAGTGTATTTGTTGTCCGGTTTAAGAATAAAGTGTGTCCAGAAACGGAACATAAAGTTTGTCCGGAATAAGTTGATTTCTTGTCCGGAATAAGTGTATTTGTTGTCCGGAATAAGTGTATTTGCAGTCCGGAATAAGTGTAGTTGTCCAGAATAAGAAGAAAGTGTGTCCAGAAACGGAACAGAATGTTTGTCCGGAATAAGTGTATTTGCTGTCCGGAATAAGTGTATTTGTTGTCCGGACTAAGTGTATTTGTTGTCCGGTTTAAGAATAAAGTGTGTCCGGAAACGGAACAAAAAGTTTGTCCGGAATAAGTGGATTTGCTGTCCGGAATAAGTGTATTTGCTGTCCGGAATAAGTGTAGTTGTCCAGAATAAGAAGAAAGTGTGTCCAGAAACGGAACAGAAAGTTTGTCCGGAATAAGTGTATTTGTTGTCCGGAATAAGTGTATTTGTTGTCCGGTTTAAGAATAAAGTGTGTCCAGAAACGGAACATAAAGTTTGTCCGGAATAAGTTGATTTCTTGTCCGGAATAAGTGTATTTGCTATCCGGAATAAGTGTATTTGCAGTCCGGAATAAGTGTAGTTGTCCAGAATAAGAAGAAAGTGTGTCCAGAAACGGAACAGAAAGTTTGTCCGGAATAAGTGTATTTGTTGTCCGGAATAAGTGTATTTGTTGTCCGGTTTAAGAATAAAGTGTGTCCAGAAACGGAACATAAAGTTTGTCCGGAATAAGTGGATTTGCTGTCCGGAATAAGTGTATTTGCTGTCCGGAATCGGAATAAGTGTATTTGCAGTCCGGAATAAGTGTATTTGCAGTCCGGAATAATATATGACTTCATTATTGTCCGGAATAAGTGTATTTGATGTCCGGAATAAGTGTATTTGCAGTCCGGAATAAGTGTAGTTGTCCAGAATAAGAAGAAAGTGTGTCCAGAAACGGAACAGAAAGTTTGTCCGGAATACGTGTATTTGCAGTCCGGAATAAGTGTATTTGTTGTCTGGACTAAGTGTATTTGTTGTCCGGTTTAAGAATAAAGTGTGTCCAGAAACGGAACATAAAGTTTGTCCGGAATAAGTTGAATTGTTGTCCGGAATAAGTGTATTTGATGTCCGGAATAAGTGTATTTGCAGTTCGGAATAAGTGTAGTTGTCCAGAATAAGAAGAAAGTGTGTCCAGAAACGGAACAGAAAGTTTGTCCGGAATAAGTGTATTTGTTGTCCGGAATAAGTGTATTTGTTGTCCGGAATAAGTGTATTTGTTGTCCGGTTTAAGAATAAAGTGTGTCCAGAAACAGAACATAAAGTTTGTCCGGAATAAGTGGATTTGCTGTCCGGAATAAGTGTATTTACTGTCCGGAATCGGAATAAGTGTATTTGCAGTCCGGAATAAGTGTATTTGCAGTCCGGAATAATATATGGCTTCATTATTGTCGGAATAAACGAATCAATATATGGAATGCAATAATATGATGTCGAAACAAAAAAACGTCCGCAAAGCGCGCTCCCTCTGTCCGCTCGCTTTGCGGGGGGGGGGGGGGGGGGGGGGGGACTCACGTCCCCCGCAGGGGCTGCCGCCCCCAGCCACCCCCGCACAAACTCAACAAACCTCCCACTGTATATTTTACCCCACAAGAATTACGTTTAGGAAAAAAATTGCATTTCAGATTTCCTGTTTATGTAGAACATCGTGAAGTCTTTGCACCGTCCCATTCACGCTGCTTACGTTGTGAAGAATCCTGGAAGTCGGCATCAGACGCTTCTTCGACCTAATATCTTGCTCGAAATGGTGATTTATTCTGAAGAGAAAGAATGAAGAAGAAAGAAAGAGTGTCATCATATTTGTATTTGGGTGGAGAGAGAGAACATGCTGAGTTGAAACGCATTTAATGTGATTTGAGTGGACATCAGGAAGAAAAAACAAAAAAACATTCATGCTTTGGCCACGTAAGGGCTGACATGGATGTCCACGTAGAGCGCGTCCGTGACGCACTGCGTTCATAAATCATTTCCCATGCCAAAAACAATGTTTCGGACTAGTTCATATTGGTGTTTGATGAGACTGAAATGCAGCTTTCAAGTGTCCTAAACGGACCCTAAGTCTTGTTTGTGCATGAGTGAGAACCCAACTTTAATAATTAAATTAATTAAGTTAAGATTGTCAATTTGGTTTTTGACTCTTTGGTGGAGCTTGAGGTGGATGGAGGGGGAGAGGTGTTCGGTGGTGGGAAGAGGAGTGTTGAGATTTGAGTGGGGGAAGAGGTTGAGGTTATTGATGAGAAGAGGAGTTTGAGAAAAGAAAGAAATTTGAAGCAAGAAGAGTAGAAGGAGAAGAAGGCGGAAGGACTTTCAGTTTCTGCTGAAGTTGAGTTCGCCTTTTCGCCAGAGAAAACCTCTTAGACGTGGAATCAATCGTCGTTGTTCTTCTGAAGTTTTTTCAAGCTTCCAAGGTATGTCAAGCATTACTTTTACACTCACCTAAGCTTGTGTGAGTGTTTGAGTGTTCGACGGTAGGCCAAAATGCTCGTCGGAGTTAGTGCAGCAGAATTTCTGCTCTGTTTCGGTTGACCGGTGCTTGATTCGGTCGACCGGTCGTAGTGTAATTTTGGGCATTATCTCTCGTACCGGTCGAACGATACTTTGGGTGGTCGACCGGTTATACATTTTGATAAATGTACGAAATCAACAAAAATGTCGACCAAGCCGTCCTCTCATGTACCAATGCGACGGGTGCAGATGTTTTCTTCCAAGATAGAAATGTCACAACATCAATGACGACACATTTCAGGATTGACGAACCATGAGAACACATCGAGACATGTACGACTGATCATGTAAGAACTCCGGAGTAAAAGAGAGGGGATGGTGATTACAAAAATTCGTAGAGCAAAAAATGCTCATTTCGAAGGTGCATCCATGTGTGCTATTCTCACATCCTCTCCCTCTATATCCCTCGAAGGGTACACGTATGCATGTTCTTTTTTGTGTTTTGATAATAGTCTCATGTTCTTTTTTTTTGAAAGCGGGTAACTTGTCATGTTGAAAAAATCAGATTCAATGTGGAGTACCCCATTTCAGTTGAGGTCCGTTAGTAAATCTGCTAGTTTTAAATTAAATTTAATGAAAACAATTCAAACAATCCATAGGTAATCAAAAAAATATTTGATTTATAAAACCCTTCATCGAAATCTGGTCATATTTCAGAACTTCACTTAGGTAATAAACTCTTTTATGTATTTTGACCCCTCTTAGGTCTAAACCCTACAGATTTCGCCCCCATAAGCTTTCCATGTTACATAATTAAATAAGTAAATTTAGTCATTATAAATTTTGACCTCCTCAGCTCCTCTTATATGAATGCCATGTTACCTAATTAAATAGGTAAATTTAGTCATTGTAAAATTTGAACCCGTTTTATATGAATTCTTAGCACTGCCCCGATTCGTGCGGAACTGCCTGGCGCTATCGGAAGGAACTGTTAAGCTTGAAAATATTTTCCACGTACACCATCTCTGGGAAAGAAGCCGACCAAGTGAAGCGCTGAGAACAAAATCTTGGACGGAGAAAATTAAATGGCTACCAACAAAATCTTCTTCTTCTTCGTAATATAGTTTTGTTAGGTGAGTTGGACATGGAATCGTTACGAGCATGCATGGATTAGACTGTAGTATCCAAAACAAATGAACTATAATCCGCACCACCAAACAAACCAACCAACTACGTTTACTACCTTTTGGAAGGATATTTTGAGTTTTGACCATAGTGATCACAAACCCAACCACCACCTTAACCAAAAGAACGATATCTTCCTGAAATTTTGCGACACTACTAAATTACGTCATTTATCTGTGTCATGTAATTACAGTACAGAGTGTAGAGGCTGTGTCGTATTTACTTCAAACCGATTGATTCATGGAATGAGAAAAAAGCAAACAAACCGGGCGGTTTTGAAGCAATCCATTCCCAATTCCAATCAACCTAATTCTTGGTAGTCAGAAAGACCAATTTAACGCAACCAATCCAAGTCATCAAGCACAATTGACTCTTTTTTAAGGGTTAATTACAGTTTGATCTTTAAACTATACTTTGATATCACTTTTCATCATCGAACTTTCAAAGTTGACGGTTACCCCCACCTGAACGTTCGTTTCGTAATATTTTATCTCCTACCATTATTTAAATCCACATTCGTCTTTTTTTGTAATTTTGTTGTTGTTTCCATAATACACTCCTTAATCTATATTTACGTGAAAGTTCAGATCAAAACATATGTCGAATTGAATTGATATTTGGGTTGGATTTAGTACTAATCCGACCCAAATTTTAACCAAATCTGATTTCTGTTTCAATCAGAACTTTCACGTAAATATAAGTTTAGGAGTATACTAGAGATACAATAAAAAAATTGTAAAAAACAAATGTGAATTTAAATAATGAATTTTTAAATTTAAGTGGAGTAAAGTGTTACAAAACGAAAGTTTAGGGAGGTAACTGTCAACTTTGAAAGTTCACAAAGTAACATCAATGTATAGGCCAAGAGACAAACCGTAATTATTATTTTTTAATGACTCAAGTCAATTTACTAAAAGTCAACATTTTCTCAGCCCAATGGACCTACACCGAAACACCCATGCAATTGCTCTCATCAAGTCGCATTGTGTTTCTTTAATAAAAAGATAGTGCTTAATTGGTTCGTTATAATCAAATTCCGTGAAATTATATAGAAACAAATTCTTGAATTAGATTCCATTTAATCGCCTTACATTTTAATTTGAAACCTGTAATCCAAACATCAATTAATACGAAAATTCAAACCTTTTAGACATCAACCAACTGGTAATCTCTAATAACATTTTGATTCTTAGGGGTTATTTGGCTTTAGCTTCTGGGAGTTGATTCTTCATTTTAGAATCGATTCTTGCTGAAAATTTGAAGAATTTGTTTTTTTATGCGAAACCGATTCTTCATGTGGTGTGTTTAGTTACTTGGATTCTCTTAGTTGTTAAAGACTTTCATACCCTTAATATCGTGAAAAATATATTTCAATTAAAGGGAATAATCTAATAAAGTTCGTAACCCTTATAATTTGCAAGATAATGGTAGTTTAGAATGTGCATATTACGCTGTACTTTTTCATAATTTTTTAGAATGTTATTTTATATACTACCAATTTTAAGTTATGTACTTGAAATATACGGAATAACATTTGAAAACGGTAATTTCCAATTGGTTTTTGTTTCAGGGGAATGGCTAACTTATATTTTTCACTTAGTAAATAATACAACCATGATGACAATATATTAAAACAATATCAAGAATCCATGAAGAATCTGGAGAAGCGGTAAAAATTGAATTATAGGAGAGCAGAGAGATGTGAAAACACAAATCAAGAGTGTATAATAGATTCTAAAGAATCAAATTTGTTAGAAAATGTTTGAACTACAAAATATTAGATTTGAGTTCCGGGAAAGGCCGACCCAGTGGTCTATTTGTGCTGAGTCGGGAGCCCAACACGATAGGAAGGCCCTGGGTTCGGCCCATGGACCGGTATTTTATTTATTTTAGATATTTTTGTAGAATTTTGGAGGTATTTAAGGTAATTTTTAAGAATTTGAGATATTTTAAAAAATATTATAAAAATATTTTAGACAAGTCGTGAACCGACCAAACGTGGCAGTGAGAGTTCCTTCCCATCCCATCCAACCTCCCACCACCACTTATTATTTTCGAAATTCCATTTCATTTCTCCTCTTTTAGCTTCCTTCCTCACGTTCGCGATCGGCAATGGCGGATTCTTCTTCTCTTTGTCTCCTCTCCCCTTTCCCCTCCTTCCTCTGCCCCACAACCCCTTCCCACCGCCGCTCCCTCTCCCTCCCCCTCCGCCGATCCCGCTCCCGCTGCGCCTCCGCCGATCCCGACGACGCCTTCGGCTTCTACCCTTGGGATCCCCGCGCCTCCTCCTCCTCTTCCGTGCCCCGTGCGTCCTCGGTTCTTTCTTTCCCTTCCTTGGTTCTTTCTTCATTGTGAATTTGGTTTTTCGCCTTTTTTTCGGAATCTGATTGTTGGTCGGTTCGATGTGATTGGGATGTTGACCGTTTCTTTGTTAAAGCAACGTCTCTTAATCAAATATTGTTTCGTTTAATTAGATAACGTTGTGATCTCACATTCTGTTTCTTACGTTTCAACCTAACGTAACGTATTCGTGATAATGCCTTTGTAACCGTGTCTTGATGGTAGAAGCGGTTTTTAGTAAAGACTAGTCTCTAAAAGGGGAATAAGTCTATGCCAAGGTTTTGTGACACACCATCTATAGGGGATAACAATTGGTTAGTAGATTCTCTTTTCTTCAGCTCTCTTGTATTCTCAAAAGCAATCGCCAATGGCGGGAGGCACCAATTCGTATCTTGGGTCATTTTCGGGTGTGTTCGGTTTGGTTTGCATGAGGAGTTTAAGAATGTGTTGAAATAGGTGCCAAGAAGTTATTTACTTATGAAATAGGTGCCAAGAAGGTATACACAGGAGTATAGGATGTCCGCGTTTCTACGAGTACATGTGGCACTTCAACATGGTTTCTTGCAGTGCTTGAGTTCTCTTTCTAGACAAGCTATATCCCTGTATTACATGCAATTGTGCTCCAACAAGTAAAAAGAACACATTAAAAATACAAAAAACATGAGAACAGGAAATCTTTACCCTAATTTTCACACAATTTTTTTGTTAGTTATGTCTGTTGTGCAAATCTACTTGTTTTATGTGGTTGACGTACGTACCTCTGAAATTACTTTTGCAGCTATAGAATGGGTACCTGAGGATAAAGTTACGCTGTTGACCTCTGAGGGGCTCATTCAGATAGGAGGATCCCTTGTCCCTCGTAGAGCTTCTCAATCAGATGTAATAAAATTTTATCTATAGTTTATGGAGTTTCTTTTCCAATTTTCCATGGAAGGCCACATCAATTAGACCGTTACTAATTTGGAAACTGTTACAGAAAATTTTAAGATAGTCTTTTTCTTTATGTTATGGTTGTGTTCTTATATTTTTCAATTCATTGTGTTTTAAACATCAGCTTCCATTCGAGACCTTGCAGTCTAGATCTAAACGTGCTTACTGTGCAGACACAGGGAAGATCAAGGACAACACAAAGGTTTCAGAGATTCCAAGAAAGTGATTATATGGATCCCCACCAAGGTTTATGCCTTGGTGCTCTATTCGATATTGCAGCAACAAATGTGCCTCCACTCTCTAGAGACCTTTGTTTCGCTGGATTTAATTTTTGAAAGTTGTTCATCCTTATCGTTTGTTGCAGGGCCTTGATACAGGACGGCGATTGTGCTTCTTTGGTTTCTGTCGCTCTATTGAAATGTTGAGTGATGTTGTGGAAGACACTGTTTTGGAGCATGGGGGTGAGGTATGTTGGCTTTGTCATGTGATTCCTTGAAGCTGCCACTTTGAGAAACAAACTATCAATTCTTTGAAAGGAGGATCATTATTACGTGTATGGTTGTTATTAGAGCTCAAATGGAGGTCGGTAACATGTTGACATCTAAACTGTTGCATAGTTGTGTACTGCTCCTTACAACCTTCTGCTGAAAAAGGTTTTTCTGATTAACCAAGCTATTGCACGTTAAGATTCTTCATATAGAAATTTTGAACTATTGCTAGGTACTAATATTATTTTTAACAGAATATTTTGTAAACCTTTTCGTCTGGGGACTCTTCAAATAGCCAATACTTATTTTTGTTGGAATTTAATTTTACAACCCTTGTTTGGATTATAATGAACGCTGAAATTTTCAACGAATCTATACCCACTTTGAGTGCAGGTGGTAGTAGCTAAGAAAGCAAGCAAAGGTGGGTTGCAAGAGAAGTTATCGATGACTGTCGCAGTACCTCTTCTCTGGGGTATTCCTCCTGCATCCGATACTCTTCACGTTGCTGTCCGTACTGGTGGAGGGATCATCGAGAAGGTATACTGGCGATGGGATTTCATGTAATTAGTGAATCAACCAAAGAGTTCCATTACCCTTCACATTGCTCTGGACTGGTGGAGGGATCATTGAGTACACACTGGCAATGGGATTTCATGTAATTAGTGAACCGACCAAAGAATTCATATATGCCCCTCTGTCTAGTATAATTCTGTCATTTGATGGATACCACATTTCATTCTTCTGTATCAGAAGCTTCATGAGAGCTGGTGTATATAATTGTTTTTTCTCATGTTCAACTAATTGTACACCTACAAAGAGGGAAATCTCTTATTTTCTTAATTCCACGCTCCACGTTCTGTGTAGTATGAGATTGCTCTCTTGTAAATATAATTCAAAGCCTTGTTGTGCCTTCAGTATCTGTAAACAAAACAAAACTTATACAATTGTATGTCATCTTTCTATTTAAGCCTTCTTCTGTAAGGAGTGCATATATTTCACCAATGAGCTAAATATTTATTTCTCAGATTGTAGTTACTTTCTCAATAATTATGACTAGGAGTTTTTTGGGGTGATTACCAAACTTGATTTCTTCTATCACCTAATCATTTTACTCCTATCTCAGAAGTAAACCCGGAGGCATGGTGTTTTTTTTAGGTTTTGCTGAAACTAGACTTAGCATTAAAATGTGGAGTGCTACTTGATGTGTTTGGCGTCCATATATTTATTTGTTGGGCAACAGTTTCACCTGCATATCTTGTAGCAGTTGTTATTCTTAATTTTGTGTTTTTCAAGATCTATGTTGTACAATAGATCAACTCGATGTCTACGCATGTTTATCTGCTGGAATAAGGTTGCCAATCGAACTAAGTTGGCCTGAATCTGGCTTTATTTGAGTTCTTTCCGTAACGATTACATAGATTTCAAAGAAAGAAGAAACATACATCTTGATCACAGGATGATACTCTCCCATTAGTTGGTTTCTCAAGGTCATCTCGGCTGCCAATGTTCGGTCTCTAAAATCTATGTTGGCCGTTCGCTATATATTTTGGTATTTTAACATAAAAAAATAGTATGATTCCACTGATTCTGCTCTTTATGTCGCTCTAGTTGATCTCACTTGTCCATTGATTGGTTCTTAAAATTCATCTCCACCGTTCTTATCAGTTCTTTTTGGTCCCTCAAATTCTTCTTAGTTGTCCAATGTTTTGAAATCCATCATTGACTTTCTTTTTTCATTTCACTTCAAACTTTTTTTGTTCGGCATCAAGAATCGAGTTCTCTCGAAGAGAACTCGGCATCGTTCATTTTGGTTTTTATTGTGGGAACACTTGTTAATTTTTCTTGAAGTGTTGGCAGGGAACACAATTTCAAATAGAACTCGGCATCACCAGTGCCGAGTTCCTTTTGATTTTTATTGCGGGAACACTACATATTTCTCTCGAATTGATCTGCGAGGAGAACAAGATTTCAAATTGAACTCGGCATTGGTGATGCCGAGTTCACATCAAGAGAACTCGACAGCGCAAGTGCTAAGTTCTATTGAAGAGTGCAAATTCATTTAATTTAAGAACTCGACAATTTTATTTCTTGTTTAAAATTTTTTGACAACAAAGACAATCATTCCAATTATAAAAAATTCAACATCAAACACAACCACTTCCAAGTAGAAAAATACAACAAATATCATCATTTTCCACTTCCTAAATTTCAACACCAAAAAATCCAAGTACCAAAAATTACGGCAAACACAATCATTGAAGATTTTTAAACATGAAACACAAACAACTATGATAAAATGAAAATAACATCCACAATAACGAGTTTAACATTTTAACATAAAGAAAACCAAAACTAGTATAATAACAACCAAATAAGTTTAATACAACTAAATATCTATCCTAAGTGACCTCTCAATCTCTTCTTCTTTTTAGGACGTGCCTGAGCACGTCCTCCCCCTGCCGCATCCCCTCCTCGCGCTGCATTCTCTGTATGTTTTGTATCCTGAGTGAGACTGTCACCGTCTTCTTGTGTGTGTGCATCTTCTTCTTTAACGACGCGATCATGACTCAAATGTAATGTAAGTTCTTCAGCACCAAAACACATGAGTCAAGCATTCATTTTTTCTTTCAATTTTCCAACTATCGAAGAGTTTGTCTTGTGATCTCTGATCGTCTCGTGAATTTGATGAAGTTCTTCGTGGAACTCATAAACTCCGTGCACCTATAGATAATTAAACAATTCATCAAACACTAAACACAATTTAAAAATGTGATAATTGTTTAAATAAATATTTATATCTTATCATCTCCCGCTCTCTACCCGCTCGAGGTCTGTATAAGTTATGAGTCAGAGCAAAGGTGTGATGAACAATCCAACGTACGGTGATGCTCCAGTACCATTCCATATACAATTGTGTGCTCTCTTCAGGAGTGACATCAAGGAGTTGTCGCTCAAACTGTAGATGATCACTTCTATGCGACCAATGCTGAATGAATCAGTGATTTTTCGCCAACCAATTAACGTCCGCCCTCCCCTGAGCCGATTTCATTACACGTCTCTCCATCGGCTCTGGCATGTGCTGCTGTAGACCGAACTGTCTTGTCACGCAGTCTTGACAATGCATAACCACCTCACCAAAATTTATAAGCCAAGTACGATTTGTCCAGATCACTGAACCTTCCGTACATAGTGGTGGTAACTAACTAAGATCCAAATGTGCATAAGGGTCCCAGATCACTTGATCTAATTCCTGCACGTTCAACTCATTCCGATAAAAATCAAGTGTCGTCGTCTTCGTACTTCCCTTGAATGATCTTGGTCATCTCCAACGGGCACCTAATTGTGTCATGTCGTTCTCCGGGTATACTAATGGTCTGCTCTTCAAAGGTTTCCCAATGTGTAAATGTTCCCAACACCACAACTGCAGGAACGTAAGAGAACCACACAGATGTTTGGTCGGAATCAGTGAAGCTTCGTCTAACATGTGATATATGAAAGGAATGTGTTCTAAAAGTTTTACTTTTATTATGAATTTGATGTGTAAATCTTTTGTTCCTTGATTATGGTATTCGTCTTTTGGAAGTGTTAAGGAAGATGCATTTGGTCCTTAACAGTAGAGCTCTAAAAGATAATGGATTACATAAATCAAAAGTTATTCACATTCATGGTAATTAACATGAAACAATAATCACCGGGATACGATTGTCGTGTTGGTCATCGATTGTTGTAGCTCTACAAATAATTGACGACACGAGTATATAAAAGATGAAAATATTACTTTTATATATTGAATATACCTAACAAGTAAAACATTATGGTATTGTGTTTGCGTGTCATTAATGTTTTACTGTGTCTTGGATCCTAAGATATGAGACATATCTTTTCACTCAAGAAGTGCTTAATTTGATTATTGTCAAAAACTATCAATGAGTATAGTGATAAATGCAATAGTTGGTTGAACATGACTTGTGCTGGAAAAGATATCTTGTCAAACGATTATCGTTGTCACTCTTAATTGAGTGATGATATTAGTGGGCTCTTTGATAAAGCAAAATTATAATGTACACAATGTAACTTGAGTTAAGTTACATAATTATAATTAGCTTAGAGAGATCAAGAAATGAATATAATAAAAAGGTGACACATTTCTACTTTGTATGTATTCTTAATATCATGTGGCAAGGGACGGACACAAGTGGTGCACTTACATCACTAAATGGATCATGTTTAGTTCGAGTAGAACAAAGACATTTATGCTAATTGGGTAACTATAATGTGTAGCTAGATACCGCTTATAGTTTGAGATATTAAGTGCTTAATATAGCTGCCGATTTAGCTTAGATTCTCCTATAGGTCACACCACAAAATTGGGAAACAAGAAGCTTGATTTTGAGTTCATATGATGTGTCGGGTTTCATGTGAAAAGAGACACATGTGGTGAACGAATAAAATCAATATGTCATGAGAATTGACATAATTAGAATCATAATAAATTCATATGAGGTGTGTATATTATGAGGTGTAATAATTTCATATTACATAGGATAAAATATTACATAAGATATGAATTTGCTAAAAACCCCAAAGATCAATTTTTGTTGGAAATAAATCCAAAATTTGACAAAGGCAAAATCAGGGTCAAACACGGTAAACCGTTTAGGGTTCGGTCGACCGATGTGTCATCGGAACGGTCAACCGAACGGGAAACGGGTAAACACAATTGGTTGACCGAAATTGTCTGGAGTGCCTGGACAATTGGGTTCGGTCAACCGAGCGTGAACGGTCAACTGAGAGAAAATATCCAGGAGATATCTTGGGATATTTTTGGTAGATCGAATGTTACACGGTCGTCCGATAAATATTCGCTAGGAGAAATTTGTAGGATTTCATGTTTAATTGTACATATATATTTTCGAAATTTTTATACACAATAAGGATCATTCATATATTTTCTACGATTTGTTTTTCATGCATGCATCGGTTTGTTTCAATGATTGCTTAAAACACATCAAAACAAACATTAGGCTCCGAAATTCATACCTAGAAGTTCTCTAAAAAATCTTGAAGATCCGGAGACGTTGAGGATGCTTGTTGCTGCGCCGGATGCCCCCGAGTATTCACCAAACTCTAAACAAGATCGGAGAGAGAAGAGCTAGCCTCTCAATCTCTAATAGGGTTTAGAATCTAACTAATAACCCCTCTTTAGTTCCCTTGAGAAGAAGATCTCTGAAAACTAAAACTAAACTCAAGATTTAAGGTGAAATTCGTGGAGAATTATGGAGAGAGTTGTTTGCACAAAAAGATAATGAATTAATTAATAAGGTAATGAGATAAACTTGTATTTATAAGTTCTCTCCAAATTACCTATTCATGTGCAACCTCTTGCCTATGATTTCATGCAAACTTCCATCTAACCATCCATTACTTGCTAACAAATAATCTTAGTCACGAATTAAATCAGTTATGGACCAATTCCAAGCATGATCTAATTAATTCTTAAATTTATTCTGCAGTAACCGTCTGAATCGGTCGACCGTTTAGACCGGGTTTCGGTCGACCGTTCATGAACTCGGTCGACCGTTCGCAACAGAATTTATTTCATCGCAATGTTCGGTCGACCGAAAACGAACAGACGAAATTCCTGTAGCGATCGAGACACATCCGGTCGACCGTGCAACATTTCGGTCGACCGTGCAACATTGAGTCGACCGTTTACAGTTTAGCGGTCGACCGTTTTTGCACAGTACTGCAGACTAGTCAAATTTCGGTTTAACCCCTACAAAATTTGACATTTCGGGATTAGTAGTAAGTTCACAACTTATGTAACATATTATCCTATGTAATGATAAATCATAACACCCCATAATATTTACATCACATATGAATTTAATTTAGATTCTAATTATGTTATTAATCACTACATAATTTTGATTTCGCTTGTTCACCACATGTGTCATATTTTCTACATGAAACCCCCACACACCTTATGAACTCAAAATCCCCATTTCTTGTTTCCCAGTTTTGTGGTGTGACCTTTGGGAGGATCTAGACTAAGTTGACGGTGATATTAAGAGCTTAATATCACAAGCTATAAGCGGTATCTAGCTACACATTATAGCTCCCAATTAGTTAGATGTCTTAATTCCACTCGAACCAAAACCCGATCCATTTAGTGATGGAGTGCACCACTTGTGTCCGTCCCTTGCCTCATGATATTAAGAATACACACAAAGTAGTATTGTGTCATCTTTGTATTAGTATTCATTTCTTGATTTCTTTAAGCTAGTTATAAATATGTGACTTAACTCAAATCACATTGTGCACATTATAACTTTGCTTTATCAAGGGGTCCACTAATATCATCACTCAATTAAGAGGGGCAATGATAATCTTTTGACTAACTATCTTCTCCAACAAAAGTCATACTTAACCAACCATGCCTTTACACTATACTCATAGATAGCTCAAGACACTAGTCTAATTAAGCAATTCTTAAGTACTCGGATATAAGTCTCATATCAAAGGACCAAAGACACAGTAAAACATCCATGACACAGAATACACAATTCTATAATGTTTTACTCATTAGGTCTATTCAGTATACAAAAGTATTATTTTCCTCTTTTGTGTACCCGTGTTGTCACTCACTTGTAGAGCTACAATGATCTATGACCAACACGACAATCTTAACTCGGTAATTAATGTCCCATGTTAATTACCATGATTGCGAATATCTTTTGTTTTATGTAAACCAATATCTTTAGAACTCTACGGTTAAGGACCAAGAGCATCTTCCTTAACACTTCTAAAAGACGAATAACATAAACAAGGAACAAAATGATTTCTCATTCAATTCATAATAATTGACGGTCAACGGTCAACGGTCATAATAATAATTCTCATTTAGAACACATTCCCTTCAAAATTTTGGTTGGTCAACGGTCAACCGGAGCAAGACGCGGATCGTACGAATTTTTGCAGAATTTTTTTCTCATGCATATTCGATCGACCGTCTAGCTCACGGTCCACCGAACATGTGTTAAAACCGAATGGTTTGGTTAACCGAGAAAAATTCTTGGTCAACCGAACAGTGCGATTTTTGCCTGAATTATTAAGAGAATAATTAGATAATGGGTTGAATTAATTCCAGATTTAATCAAACCTTTTTGAGAATGCTTATGTGGCAATTTGAGATTAATTTTAGGAGAGAATAAGCAAGGGATCATGACTAAGAATAGTTCTTGATGATGATGTTTTTGGGAGCCTATAAAGGGACTCATCATCCTACTTGTTTAAGTTAATACAAAAATTCTTTCTCTCATTAATCTCTCCCTTAATCACCACGAAAATCTCTTAATTGTTTTAAGTTTTGGAGGTAGAAATCTCAGGAGATTAAAGAGGGGTTATTAGCTAGATTCTAAGCCTAATTAGAGATTGATTGACTAGCTCATTTCTCTCTAATCTTGTTTAGAGTTTGGTGAACACTTGGAGGCGAATCGGCGGGCGATTCGACGAGCAACGGAACTCCGAATCTTCTGAAAGGTTTTAGAGAACCTTTGGGTATGATCCTCTATCCTTTTTTTATTTTAATATGTGTAGGAATGCATGATATTAGAATAAACAAATACATGTACGTAAAATCAATGAAAATATGAAATCGATCTTGTATGTTGTATTAAAATTTTAGATATATATATATACATACATGGGGACACAAAATCATACAATATAAGTGGGCTAGAGCCGCACTACCCAACTGTACTCTGATGCAATGACCAAATCTCTAAGCAAAGACATGTACTTCAAGTGAACCACCATGCCGCTCTTATCTGCCAGAATATTACATCCTAGCTGGAACATAATAAATGCTCTAGTGTGTCGTGTAACCGTCTCCTCGTCAGCATCAAAAGGCAACTGCTGAAACTGAGCTTGCAACTAACCCAGAGTTACGGAACCTTTATGATCCAAGTTATCGGGGATCTGACCCAATAAATCATATCTTAAGAATCAACGTAATATAAATTACAATTAGGAAAAATTGGAGTCATAAAAATAATCCAAAATATTTACAATTATTTGTCATTCATTGAAGTCTTACATCACAATCAAATCTTAAAAAACATTCAACTCTTACATCACATCAAATCTTAAAAATCACTCAACTCTTACATTTATCCAATGTCATACATAATGGTAACCTAGACATTACTAAAACAATCACACGCTATATACGTTCCTTGCATCGCTTTCTATTATGTCATATACTGCCACGTCTCCCACACTTTACCCTTCTTCCAGAGTGTTTGTCCATCTCGTTTCGGATTTGTGTTGATTTAGGTCGACCGGGAGGTCTTTTGGTTTGGGGAGGCTTTATCTCCGTTACATTCTAATTTCCCATTATACATGACCAACAAAGATACTTCATCATCTTTATCCATCCTAACATATATTAATTAAATGTGTTCAAGTGAGATGGTTGTTCTTCTATTACTAATTAATTAAAAAAATTAAAAGTACTAAAAAGTTTTAGAAATTACCTCAATCGAGTGTAGTAGCAAACGATGTAAACGTCGAGCAATGAGTGTAGTAGCAAAATCAACTACAATAAACAACGTTACGATTCATGTTAGAATTTCTTTTTAAATTTGACAGAACCTCCCGTATATTTTCAAATTCGTAAAATTTAAACCTGCACTGTAAAAGAACTAACGATACTACAAATAACATTCTAAACTTCCAAACAAACATCTGAATGACGACATATTTCAAAAATTCAAACGACATACATTCAAACTATTGAGAATTGAACTTAATTATTGCTGACGTCCTAGTCACTAGCCACATCACTTATGGAGGGTGAGTCATCTAAGAGTTGATGACTCAACAAGATGGAAGACAAAAGGTTGAAGGAAAGGAAGAAACAAAGAGTCTCTTCATTTTTCTATGATTTTCGTCCTATTTTATGATGCAATTTAAGGTAGAGGTTGTAATGATCTTGAATGATCATCTTTATGTAGTTTATGTTATGTTTATGTTGTAGGTTAAGTTGAAGAGTCTTTGTAAGTGCCTATATAAAGCACAAGAGTTCTCCATTTGAAAACAAGTCAAGTGAAGTCAAGTAAAGTCATAGAATGAGTGAAAAGAAGAAAGGAGATTGTAAGTGAGAAAGAAGAAAGAAAAGATGAGTTTTTGGTGCAAATCTCGTTTTTGCTTATGAGTGTTAAGTAGTGAGTTTTCTTCTTTCATTCGTGTCCACCAATTGCGTAGATCAAAATATGGTTCCAGTGATGGCAATAGAAGACCCTCAGCATGGAGAACAAGGCGAGCCAAAGCCGCTCACCAGGCGCAACTTCTGAACCGCCAATTGACAGTTTGGGATCGCTGGTTGGCGGTCCATGTGCGTCTGGTGGAGGGTGATTTTCTGGGGTGACTTGGTCTGATGCTTCCCGTCTTTCTCCCGCATAATTGTTTAACATGACGAATTTTTAACAAGCCGAACTAAACCGGCTTAATTATTTAGCCAAGCCTAAAAATGTGCTCGTGGCAGCTCGTTTAGTTTCGTGCAGAATTCAAATAAAAAATTTAACAAACTGAATCCAAGCGAATCATGAGCTAAAGTTTGAAATTTACATTATTAAATAATGGTGACCATTATTTGCAAATATACACTTACAAGCAATTACAACTGCGCCAATTAAAGTATTTCCAGACGCTGTAAATAAGAAATGATAAAGTATTGAAGTGACCATATCGGAAATAAGTAACTGGTGGTCTTTCAGTTCCGTGCATCTAAAACATAAAACATTTCACAGAGTTCCTAAATTAGACTTTTGCAGTACAATATTTTCTTGAGAAATACAATACGATATTTTCCGCAAGTTGTTTCCGAAACTATTTCAAGATGGAGACGCGCAACTTGACGTTGTGTACGTGTAAGCTGTTGTGGACTTGTGGCTTCGTTATTTTTGAAATATCTTATTTTTTATAATTAAGTACCAACATATGCCTCAAATCACATGCTCGGATCCCATTCTCAGCCTCAACTAATTCAAGACCAAAGATTTATTAAATAAGCTAGCCCCATTTAATTTGTCTTTTCTTTGCATATCGCACTAACAAATGAGTAATACCATGCGTGCAAATTGCAAGTCTTAGGAAGAGGTAATGAGTAGCATAAATGTCCACTTTATTACTTTCACTAGCTTTAAGACGTCAATCTGTCGTTTAGTTGCCGCTGATATTGCACATCAGATCAATACACAATAAAGTTAGATAGTTACCAAAATGTTATTACGGATAGAGCATAAAGGTGCCACGAATTAGGTTATTATGTACATCTATATTCTATGGCAAGAATTCTCAGGTTTAACTAAAATAAACGGAAAAAAATGCATTACACTTCGAGAAACAAAACATTCAAATCAACGCTGTATAGTCTGCTAAAAGATAATGCAACTTTTATTATATATAATATGATGTTTGTATGGGAAAGCCATAACCCAAAATAAATCATGGTTTCATTCTAAAGAAGCTTGATTATAAATTTATTGTGCCTGTTGTGTATTCTTTACCAACACAAAGCAGGCCCATTTCTGGAGTTCAGTTAAAAAATAAATACAATAAGATTACATATAAACCAACCTTTCAGGTGTTTGAAAATTGAAACCATATCTACCCCATGGCTTATAAAATAGCCATTTCAAAAGAAGCCATCTATGTTGATTGACCTAAACAAAGAGTTGAAGGTTAAACAAGCTAACAGGAAACAAACTGATTGCAATAGCTAGGAGAACTACATACCAGTATGTTTTCCGTCATGAAAATGTGCATTTTTTGAGGACTTAAAAGTTTCCAGGAAATCTTTAGCCTGCTGCAATTCCTTTTTCTGTCTAGCTTTATCCCATTTGTGCTCGTTAGCCAAGATCTCGATCACACGTGGCAGTGCTCGACCTGCTGCATCAGTGTCCAGGAAAGCAAGACGGGACCTTCTGGCAATAAAATCAACAGCAGATTCACAATACTCATGTCGAGCACAGTATGCTACTTCAGCTTCTAGAAAAGGATACCCATGGGCAAGTCGCTTCCCCAGAGTTTCATTCTGAACAGTCGAGCATAATATATTGTCAAAAATTTATAAAGTTACCTTGAACAACATTCAAATGATAATTAGCCGTAAAGGTAAATCGTTAAGGATTCAACTTCTCTCTAAGATTGTGAACAAAAGAAGTTTTCCAATAGAGCATGAAAATGTGAGCTTATAGATGACTTCAACAAGTGAAAGTTCTATTTAAGATAATTTTTTTTAGAGAATCCTTGTGATATATATACTTCAGCTGTTTAGCAGTCGCTGAAAGGACGTAGCTTGTGATCACATTTTGTTTAAGCGATTTAAAGAAGCAACCAATATCATGCATCTCTTTGGCCTACAAAAAAATATAAAAAAATCAAAAGCTCACCTGAGCGATATGAGCCACATGTACAGCAAGAGTGCCATATGCATGAGCGAGATGCTTGCTAACAGATGTATCCATTACGCCTGGAACAACCTTGCCATTATGAGACTTCTTCATGCGAGTATAATTCTGAGAAAGTACAGTGAAAGATGCAGGTTCCCATCCATCTCCTCCAATAATTCTGAGGTGGTCTGTAATACACTCGTTTGAAGGGCTCAGCTTTGCAGACTTAATAGCTGCATCGATCACATCTTCTGCCATGCTGAAAAAAGTAAACTGTAAGAGATCTAACTTTGAGCATCCAATGACGTCAGAGTAACAGGTCACAGGTAGAATTAGCAAGAGTGTTTCCCATTGGCTACTGAGGTGCTAACATATTTACAAGGTAAAATCCATTCAAAAAGGTCAATTACAAATGATAAAGCAGTGCATCTCAAAATGTCATGGGCATGCCAAGTTAAAACCTTCATCAAGAAACAAGCATAGGAGGATGTAGTCTTACAATGAAAGATTACCATAGAGAATATGACAATTTCTATACAGGTAATTGTGTTGCTCAATCATCCAGTAAGCAAGTTATCAGGCTTTAAATGAATGATACTAAAAGGATAAATATGATCCTGATTGACTAGCCTAACGAAGTTTAGAGTTATGTAGATCTAGGTTAGGAAAATTCATTGAAAGTAGTAAGATATTTCACAGGATAATCTTAACTAATACACTTCTGAAATAAGAAAGAAAATGCAATATTAGTAAATGGATGTCGAAAATGCTGTAGACAAATTCCCAGATAACAGAACATATGGGAACTGATTTTTGCAATAGAGCCAACTAGTTAAGTAAACCAATTCAGCCTTGCATCACAACATCACTGGCATCAACATTGTAAAAATATAAAAACAAGCTCAAACTTATCTCCCGGTTGATTCTTAAGCTAAATTAAGCTAAACATAAAAAAATTCCAGCTCGATAAGAACATGAAGCTTCACAAGGATCATTTTCTGAGTGGATTTGCCCTCAAAATCTCAACTATGATCAAGTTAAGTGTCAAAACATCTTATCAATGAAACATATACCATAAGAAACTCCTACAATCCATAACAGTGAATCAAAACAAGATTGCAGTAAGGGATCATATCCAAACAAAAAGTATTTTGCAATGCAATGATAAACTACATGCAAGTACTGCCATGAATTGGTGGATAGGCACGCGCCAAGTTGGTAAGCATATTCTTTTTCCGAAAAGTAATTAGTAAACATTCGATATTAATATCAACTGAAGAATCCTGCACCCTTCATACATATTCTTTTTAAAAATAAAAAAAGACAAGTGAAGTTAAACAATCTAGCAGCTTCGAAAGCAATAATAAACAAGCTGAAACAGTACCTCCTGTAGGTGGTCCACTTTCCACCAGTTATAGTTATCAACCCCGGGAAATCTTCTATAACAACATGATCACGAGAAATGCTTTCAGTGTTCTTTGCCGATGGATCCATTGCTAATGGGCGTATGCCACTCCAAGCAGAAAGAACATCTGACCGCCTTACCTGAATTTTTATGACACATAAAAATAAGGCAAAGTGACAAACTAAGCTCTTAAATGTAAAATATCTAAAATAAATAATTATCAAAATGCATTTCACTGTTACAAGACATTCACATATGTTGCTATAAAAATAAATATGAATAATTCTTTTAGTGGAAAGATATCTAAAACAAACAAAAAATTTATTATTAGAAACTGTTGCATGACATTCACTGCACGTGGCTACAAAATAAATATATTAAGAGTTTTAACTTTTAAAACTGTATGTTTTTTAGTTCTCACAAAAATGTAATGAGACAGCAAGACTCTACCTTTTACCTTTATAATAATTGTCAAACCTAATCAATTATCCAAGAATACACCACATGGTTCAAGAATGTTAAACCGATCAAGGTTTACATGTGATCATCAAATTTAATCCTTTCAAAGAAGGAAATTCGTTAACTGGTTTTTTCCTGTAGTTTTAATACCAACGTATTGGTATTTTCAAAAGATCAACATATGTCTGAGAGAAATTACACCCAGTTGTATGAAGTATCCCAACCCTTTTAAACTGTTATTTTCATGTCGGTACATAGATTCCTGTGTTGGTTACACTCAATTGCTCATTGATATCTATGCATAAGATTTTTCCACTTTTTGCCCCAAACCTGGAAAAATAATTACTTCGCTGTTCTATTCAAGAAACAATGCACTATGCACATGTACCCATATAATTAGGCATCCTAAAAGGTCAACTGGATCTACGAAGTTCAATATTCTTTTAGTTGGTTGTAATTCGGTGTCAAATATTAACAGACTTGTGCGACATCCTTATTATCATTGCAAAGTTTTTTTAATTAAATAAACAGAACATGGAAGGTCACGATGTTTCTTTTCATGCTTTCATTTTCCAGTATTTTTTAATACATTACCGACACGATTTACAACAATATCAAGGCAACAAGTGCAATGTTGGTTCAGCTTTACTAGCATAACCAGAAGTTGACTTGCTTTAGCCATTCTCATGGAGCAGAATGCAATTCCATGATTCCATCTTAGAAACTAACTAAGATAGAGTTACTAATTAAAGCTAGACGGTCAATTTTTGCAAAATCACGGTGTGAGTCAGTCACATAATTACATGTGAAAAAGCACTTAAATAAAGAGAATTAGTTTGCCATCTACTTCAATTGAGGCATTCACGAACTCAAATGTTATAAATAATTAGGTCTTAAAACTCATTTATTATGAGAGAAGACATTCTATTTTCCAAAAAAAAAGAGAAAAAAGGAAAAGCTTAACCAAAGTTACAAAGCAAAACCACCAACCTTGACATTGAGATAATCACAAAGGGCATCTAATATAAACTGTATCTCATCTTCATGTGGCTCTGGAAGCATGGTGATTGCAGTATTTGAATCTGTTGTGCCAGCAACTGTCCTTCCCAACCATGGTAACATAAAGACAACACGACCATCTTTAGTCTTAGGAACTATGAGGCCCATTCCCTCAGGAGAGTAGTAATCTGGAAGAACAATGTGAACACCACTGCTTGGACATATCATGGTAGCCACTTCTTTATTGGCCATCTTCCTCACCGAATCACAAAAAGGCCCAGCAGCATTGATTATAATCTTTGCATATGCTTTGAACTCTTTGCCTAATCAACCAAAGAATTAAGAAGCATAAGGTGGAAATTGAATAATTAAGTCACCAAACAACATCAAATTATGGTCCAACCCCTCTATTACATACTCGGAAATCATGCGATGTTAGAAACTGTAAAAAGAAAATGCCTTTTCTAATAACAGTTAACACCCAATTTCATGAGAATGATAGGGTTCCAAAATGAAAACTGTCATGCAATGATGCAACCAGTAATGCTAAAAAATTCACCTTTTAGTGTCTTAAAGGGAGATTTCCAATACAATGCGAATATCTAATAGGTAACCAGCTTCATTACTTCATAAAAATGGTATATCATGAGAATGACATAGTCTCAACCAAGTAGAAATTGGCAAGAAGGATCATGAGATTGATACTGTTGACAATGTCCAGTTCTACACTGTCACTTGTATTGTTGCAGAATTGACCCCATTGAAAGACAACAAAAAGGACTGTACAACTGCACTTGTACTAAACAATTTAATCGAGACCTCAAAAGATGTATCTCTGGGGGTTGGAAAAAAGTCATTAATCCATTGTGCTCAGAGAACTATAACCCATGTCCAAATCTCTAATGAACACTTAGTGATATAGGATTTTTTATACATAAAAGCGTTTTATATTCAATAAATGTTTGTATTATGAAACTTAAGGCATATCTATACCTGTCAAATTATCTCGGATTTGAGCTCCAATAATCCTCCCTGTAGATTCATCTTGTAAGAAAGATATAACTTCTGCATGGTTCAGAATTGCGGCACCTGCTACTGCAGCAGTACATGCCAATCCAACGTTTAGCCGTGAATCATTCATCTGCCCATCATAATAAACAACAGTTCCTTTCAAACTTCTGCCACCACCATTTCTAGCTAGTGTGGGAAAGAGCTCAATTGATTCATCTGCAGAGTAATATCGTGAAAAGTGCAGCATACGGCGACCAGCAACCACATCATATAATTTTAGTCCCATCCAATAATATACTGCTCCAATCCAATCAAAACAGGGGGTCATGCAAGGCAATGCATTGCATAGATGTGGAGCATTATCTATAACTTGTTTACGTTCCTTTAGTGCATGGAAAACAAGTTTCAGTTGACCATAGTCAAGATTGAAGACTGCCTTCTCCAAGTACCTAACTCCTGCATAAGTAGTCAAAGTCTAATTGTGTAATTGAATCATCAATAAAGTATAAACAGAGTTTGAGTTACCTTGCGATTAGAACTTAACCAAGAACTTGAAACAGTTGCAGTACAGTTCAACTAATAACACTTACCAACTGAGTATGGTCTCATAAGATTTAAGTTAAAAACAGACATCCACTTCTATTCTACCTTTCTTCCTAAGAAAACCCTTTCCTAATTACTGTAGTACTCTCCTAAGGTCTGGCCGTTGGTAAATTTCTCTTACTAAACAAATAAGTTAGTGAATATGTCACAAAACATACATATCAACACGACCAACTTATGAACACAACTCTGCTAAAGGTACTATCCAGATTTTCTACTTGATACACCCACACAAGAGAGAACCCCTTCTTTTGGATGCTTAATTTGTAGGAAGTGGTTTCTTTCAAGTATGTATACAGAACATCGTGATCACAACAAATCATTCAATCACTTCAAAATGCAAATTAAGGGTCAGAAAATGCTACAGAAAAATTGTATCAATTCACGGTACAAAGTAAAAACTCACCAAAAAGAAACAAACATGCATAATTACGGAATCGTATTAAATCACAATCAACCAATAAACGCAACATCAAAAAACAAGATAAAAAGTTGCACCTGTTGAGATAGTCAAGACCCGGGATCGAAACCCATAAGTTTCATTTGTTTTTTTTGGTAGGTTGTGATTTAAATTGGGGTGGGATACTACTCTAGAGTCTAGATTAGATTTTTAAAAAAAGCACCTTTCACGATAAAACCACACAAGGACCTCACCTACCAGCCCGCAATTAAAAAACTAATCGCAATCACAACGTCATTTTCAACCAAAAAAAACCACAATTACTCCCCAAACCCAAACCATCCCATCCCATCCCATCCCCTCACCTCCATGAATAAGCTTCGTCGACCGCGACGACGTCCCGGACGAGAAGTCCTCACGCTCGACCAACCCGACCTTTAGCCCGCGCGCCACCGCGTCGAGCGCGACTCCGCACCCTGTCGCGCCTCCTCCAACGACCAGCACATCGAGAGGATCAGACTCCCCGGACCCCGCCAGGGACGATATCTGAGCGCCCCGGGGGGGAACGGAGGCCTTCGGGTCGGCGATCCGGCCACGGAGGCGTTCGAGGGCGGCATCGTCGGCGGTGACGGGGCGGAGGGCGAGGGTCGCCGCCGCCACGATGGCCGAGGCCGGGATTACGGCGCGGAGGCGAGAAGTAGTAGCCATCGGAATCGGAGGGCGTTTTTTGTTTTGGTTCCGCAATCTGTGTTTCCGAGGTTGTTTTTGTTTGGTGGTTAAGTGAGTTGCCGTTTTCGTCGCTCCGGTCGTGGTGTTAATTTGTTAATTATTTTTGTTATTATTTTAACAATAACAAGCACATTCTCGTGGTGTAACTGGTGTTAATTAAGTTTTTATAAATGTTGGTAGTTAATTATAATAAACGCCTTCGTGGGTTGTTAACTTATTACAAGCACTCATTCGCGTGTTGTCGACATGGGTTGGATTCGGGAGTTCAGATTCCTAAAGCAAATTCTTAGGAATATGTTCAATGGAATTTATCTTGGACAGTTGGACTACCAAATTTGGAATTTCGGGGTCAGTTTTTAATGAATTATTGTAAAGTAAAAAACAATTCAGATTAATATAATTTATTTTTTTAGTAACTATTAATATAACGTCCCGAATCGTAACTTGGATAATTATGTACTAAGTCGAACACCAACCGCTTGGATTGTGAGGAAGTTCATTTGTCTTATGTGAACTATCATTTCTATTTTCACCAATTAGGATCTAGAATCATTGCACTGTAGTTTGGGAGGATGTAGTGATTGCAGTTGTATATTTTTCTAATGCAATCAATAGACTCCCAAATAACACTTTGGTGCATTTAGTACGATGGAATTGAATAATCCTGGAACGACCTCTATTACGTCGAAATGAAATCGATGTGAGAATAGAATGGAATTGTGATTTCTTTCTTCTTTTTCGTTAACGTACATTGAAAGTGAACTTGGAATGAAATAACGTTCCATTCTTGGAAGGAAAAATGGTATTCTACCCTAAGCCCCATGCACATCTCACGCATGGGCTGACCTGGAATGACACACAAGGTCACATGAGTTACTCAGTACCTAGTACAATAAATAACTACTCACAATAAAAAATAAAACCTAGTACCAAATCTACAACAAACATTTAATGACCAATTAATTAACTTCATCATTCATTTGTGCAACAAACATTTAATGATCAGCCAATAACATCAAATCTACCGGAAAACTAACTTATGACATCCATTCTTCTTCTTCTCTCTCTTTCTTACCAACATCTGCAACACATTCCATTACCAATGAATAATGTCTTTATCTGTTGGGCAATTAATCTCCTTGTATGCAGCAATTAGAATTTTGTACCAAATTATTCTTCTTTCGTTTGTTGGGGTAAATTTAGTTTCTACATGGGATAACTTGGGACAAACATCAATCTCTGCTTTTTCTGCTTGGAACAAAGTCAAATTCATGTTTAATAAATGCAGCCCAACTAACCAATAACATCCATTCTGCTTTTCCTGCTGGAATGACGTACAATATTCTCCTTCTCTTTCTGTGAGAAACTCTAAAAATCCAATGAATAATGCATTCTTCTCCTACACAGAATAAATCACAAATCTGTTGGACAATAAATCTAATACTCAAAACCAATGAATAATGCAAGAAAATTTCAAAACTACCTTCATTTTGAAAATTTGAAACTTCCAGAACCATTCAACCCTACCCGGAATGTTACATCCACACCAACGCTCTCCTGGCCTACAATGTCCTCCGGTAAATGTAAGCTATTCCCCTCTTGTTAGATGCTTTTAGTTTGCCAATCTTTTAGGCATATTTCAGTGCTGAAAAATGTGACCAATCTCCTCACGGTTGCATTTTCCTCCTTGCTTTCTGGTCGCCCTTTTCCTACTATCAACGTGCTCATATTGGAAGCAACAAAAGGTCAATTAATTAGTTGAATAAATGAGTTAGACAAACATGCATTAAATGAACATTTCAAAACTACATTCATTTTGGTCATTAGACCTCATTTATTGTTTGATTTTAATAATTGTTTTTTACAACTCCAATCGAACTGGACTCCGACTCTAGTATGGACTGGTCTGAACAAGAAGAAGCTTTCACTCCGTAACTTGCTCAAAATCCTACTCATGATATGTAAAAGGTGTATTGCTTTAACTTTATATAGTTATCCTAACAACACAAACTTACTCTTCAGAACATTCCTTTTTACCTCGTTATATGTTTTAAACTTGTAATATTCATCTATTAATCATCCTTAATTTCCAATTTAAATGAAACAATAACTATGTTACTCACTTCTACATTAGGTTTTACCACCACGAAATCCACCCTCAAACTTACTCCTTAGCACAGTTGGTTGTACCCCCACAGTTCTATCAACTTACCTTTACGTGTATTTTATATTACCTTAGGACCCATCAAGCATAAAGATGAATACTGAACATTCCAGTAATGAAATAGTAGATCTCACATCTCAAGTCAGTAAGAAGGCATGTCATCAAATCTTGTAGGTAATATTGCATTTGCTGAAATATTACCTAAACCCAATACGGGAACATGTACATCTGTGGCCAGGTCTTCTAACCACTAGAAATCTATTTTTCTTACCAAGTATTCCTCTTTTCACTAGACTTGGATTGAAATAAAATACTAGACTAAATGCTAATTCAGATTTTCCTCAGGATCCATCATGCTCCAATGTATTTACTAAGAAACAAATAAAACAAAGTGTAGGAACACCCAATAAGGTATGCCAATATTTGATCACATTATTCATTTCTGTTAAAACATACTGTCTGACTTACTACTTCTTACTTCTTTGCATCAATTACGACTGATATAACAATTTTATTCGAGTGTATTTAGTTTTAATAACCACAACCTACCATCAGAGTTACCACTGATCTTCCATAGATTTACCCCAATATGACTGCAATCCAACATTTGATCAATTATATTTAATCATAATTTACCCTTCTTCAAACTAAATTGGTTCGCAATCTACCAAAAAAGATTCAATTACTTAGAACATTCTTGCAATATCATGCTACTTGTTCCTAGTTCCATTAACTTTCCATGCTCCTAACATGGCTTTACCCCATATACAAAACCAATATACAGAGCAACCCCTACGGAAAACAATCAATTAGAAACCAAATGAAAACGAATACAAAATAAGCAGGTATGCCCAAAATTGCTTGAACTCTGAACCAACATGTAACAACTAACCAACATGTAATGACAAACAAGACACATTACCCAAAAAAGTACTCAACTGCAAGGCGATAGTACCAACGGAAACATCAGAGAATAATCTACACGAAGGTAATTTTTCCTTATCCTTCTAGATATCAATTAAATGACGCATATTCATGTAATTTTTCATAATGATTTGATGGCGCATCAGGAATCAATGAACCCGATGATGAACAAACTCCAAAACCAGGAATTCATTTTTAAAAGTTCAGCGATTTAATGGACTTCTTCAACAATTATGCCAATGAAAAATGGTTTTGCAATTAAAAAAACTCAAATTACAGTAACAATTATCTATCCAAGATTGTCATTGGATGTCATCGTGCCGGAACACCTCAATAGGTAGGTTCTCACTGTCTTAAATCAATTTCTTACAGGAATCAATTTCAACAACTTACTATGCTCAAAAGTTAACAACATTAGTAAAATGCCTTGCTAGAATCACAGATTCTGGGGGCCTATGCTCCAGATATGGTATCAACTTGGTGAATTTACAACACAACCACGATCTCCTTCCACAACCCAAACTATGTTTCGATTGAATGAGATATAAACTAGGATTCTGTTATTTACTGATGCTTAGTGACTGCGATTTTGAACCATTCATGTGTTATCTTCCTAGTAATTGGTTGGTGATGTTACCTATTTGTTAGGTCACACGGATATCAAATTCAACTTACCCTGCTATTACATTCAACTTACCATGTGGTTCATTCAGGGTTACCTGACTATTGAATTTAACTTACCCCATATATAAATAAAGGGGTTACCCTGCTAGATCGAACAAGATTAACCCTGCTATTGATTATAACTAATCCCGTCGACCAATTAGATTTACCCCAACTGCTCCCCCTGCTATTGAATTCTACCAATTGGGACTGTGTTTCTCATTTTATGTACACCAACCAACATGATTCTAGGGTAATAACAATACATTCAATTTATTCTATTTAATCCAATTTACTTTGCTCCTGAATTCAACTTACCCCGTTCATCCGTAAGTTTACCCCTACGAACCATATTTAAAATCATACCATGTAATTCAATTTACCTTGATATTGTATTTAACATACCCCAGCGATCATTTAAATTACCCCCACAAACCATCATTTAATATCTTGCACACAGTGCTTATGGATGTCTTCCGTGGTGACCCACAATTGTAAACTTTTTCAACATGTTGGGATGTTGTGGGTGGGAATCATCATTTAATACATCCTCACAAATACTTTATTCACCGTTGGAGAAATATAGGTGAACCTGTTGGCTTTTTGGCCTTAATCTATGTTTTGATGATTTAATTAACCTAATCTTAATTATGATGATATAGAGTAGCACACATATTGCATTGCATGTATATTGTATTGTGCTAACCTCTACAGGTGATCAAGACTCAAGAAAGAAGGAAATGAAGTCAAGACATGTAATTAAAGCTAAATCGAAGACATGTAATCTTGATTTATTTTGAGTCTTAGGAACATGTGTAAATTGAGCATACAAGAGTTAAAAACCAATCACATACACAATAGGTTCCCTATAGAAGTCACACACGAAATTTCACATTATTTGGACTTCATTAGATCACCCAAACCTTAGTCGGAAATCACTTATAAACTTAAACCCAGATTTCCTGTGTGAATCGGTCGACCGAACCAGTTCTCAGTTCGACCGGTTTATAACATACTCTCCACAGTGATTTTACCGAACTCTACCGGTCGACCGGTTCTACCTTTTCGGTCGACCGATCCCGGATTTTAATATGACCGTTTTTCTTGTCGTATTCCTATAACGGTCGTATTCGTATAAAACAAAACTTAACCCCAAAATACAATCGGTAACCGGTCGAACGAAGACCTTGTTTCGGTCGACCGGTTGAACATATTTTCAGAAACCAAATTCCCTGCTATCGGTCGACACATTTCTCGTTCGACCGATTGACCTTTCTCTCAACTGAATCCCCTTCTCGGTCGACCGTCCCATACTTTGGTTCGACCGATTCACTTAAGTAGAGTTAAGTTCTAGCTCGTTTGTCCGACCGAATATTCTTTGGTTCGATCGTTCTCTTTGAAATCAAGTTAACGGTCGACCGGTTTACTAGTTTCGGTCGACCGGTTCTGGACAGATTTGCAGCCTGATTTTCTGCTTTGTGTATCTTGCACAAAACCCAATCAAATCTATCCCCAACGGCTAGAATACCTTAGGAGCTTATAAATAGAGGATCAAGACTTGTTGTTAACACAACTCTCCAACTCCAATTGTCCCAATACATTAGAGAGAAACCTCAATCCTCAAAGCTCCCAATTCTACACTCTTTAAGCCTAAACTTCACACATTTGATCATATACTCATCCTACTCAAAGTGTGCTCAATTAGAGAGTGAATCCCACTCAGTTACAAGTGTTGTCAAAAGAAGCAAGGACTTCGGTGAAAGCCCGAAGTGTCCCTCTCGGATTGTGAGAGGAAGAATTCAAGCAAGCGAGGGTTGTTCGCGTTGCTTGTGGTGTAAAGGCGTTCTCTCCCGGCCCAGAACGGGGAGTGGTTAGTGAAGACGTAGGCGGAGCTCGCGGAGTCGAGCGGAGCTTACAAGAGAGGACTAGGACCCGGGTGGGGTGCCGAACCTCTATAAAAACCGACGCGTCTTTTGTGGTTTGCATTGTCTTTCTTTCTCTACTTGTTTGTTTATTCCACTGCGCATTTGTTTGCTTAATCAAGTAGAAAATTAGGGATTAGATTAAAAGTGATTAGTGGACCCATAACCCACACGATCCTACATTTGGTATCAGAGCCTTGTTAGCTAAATTTCATTACTTTACCGTAATTTTAGCATGGCTTCAACATCTAATCACTTAGAGGGTTTATGCACCACAAGGCCTCCTTTGCTTAATGGGTCAAATTATGATTATTGGAAAAATAGAATGAAAATCTTTTTAATATCAAATGACCTTAAGTATTGGAAGTTTATTCAAAATCCATACATACCCCCAAATGAAGATGATTTAGATTCTCTATCTAGGACTCAAATGAAAGAAATTGAAATGAATTCAAAAATTATGAATATTCTTTAATGTGGCCTTAATAAGGGAGAATACAATAGAATTAGGGGATGTGAAAGTGCAAATGAATTATGGCATAGGTTACAAATGCATCATGAGGGTGATAGCAAAACCAAAGAAACTAGGATAAGTCTCCTCATGCATAAACATGAAATATTTTCTATGCAAATCGGTGAGAACATAAGCGACATGAACACTCGCTTCACTGATATCACTAACTCTCTTTTGATTCTTGGAAGAAGGATAAATGAAGGAGAGATGACTCGAAAATTCCTCCGGTCATTGAGCAACGATTGGGAAGACAAGGTCGTGGCAATCGAAGAATCGCACGATCTTTCAAAATTGAAGATGGAGGAACTCATTGGAAATCTCATGGCCTATGAGCTCCAATTGAGTCATCGAAGAGAGAAGGAAGCATCAAAGAAAAACTCCGTGGTGGCATTACATGCAAATTTTGATGAGCCAAGGAGGGTGGAAGAAGAGGACATTGAGGTCCTTGCCCAAGACTTCTTCAAATACCTCAAGAGGGATAAAGGAGAAAAGAATGAAAGAAGAGGTAGAAGAAGTGAGAAAAGAGAAAAAGAAAAAGAGAGGGAGGAGAGTGAAAATGAGAGAAGAGAAGGGGAGAAGAAAAAGGAGAGAAGGGAGAGGAGAAAAGAAAAGGAGAAGAGCAAGAGAAGAGAAAGGAAGGAGGAAGCACACAAGGCTACATGGGATGATTCTTCATCACCATCATCATCGTCTTCTTCCTTGCAAAGTAGAAGAGAAGTGGCTCACTCATGCTTCATGGCTATTGAAGATCAAAGTGAGGTAGATTCTAACTTTTGTTCTAGTAATTCATGCTCAACTAAGTCTTATTATAGTGATAGCTCAAACTCTAGTGCAAATAATGAAAATTATACACATGATGAGCTTCAAAATGCATTTCATGATTTAGTTAAACAATATGAGATCATTTGTGAAAAGAACAAAAATGCTAGAAAAACTATAAATGATCTCAAATGCCAAATTGAATTAATCATGAATGAAAAGAATGAGGTGATTGCTAGACTTGAATCAAATGATTCATCACTTTCTAGTCTAAGTAAAACACCCATTGTTGATGAACATGTAGATCTTAAAGTTTCAAATATGCAATTAAGAAAAGATCTAGAAATGTTTACTAAAGGAACAAAAATGCTTGATATGCTTTTAGGTAGTCAAAGACAATCCTTAGCTAAACATGGTTTAGGATACAATGTTCAATTAAAAAACCATGTATCTCATACTACATTAAATGGCAAGCATTTATTTGTTAAGTCTACTTCTTCAAGTGTGTGGGCTCCCAAAACCAAAATGGTGTGGATTCCCAAAGCTAACACTCAAGGACCCAAAGTTGTTTGGGTACCTAAATCTACTCTTGTAGGAGCTTGAGGAGGAGATTGGTGGTGACCGGGTGAGCTCAAGAGTCAAATTCAAATCCGGTTGCATCACCAAATGAGATTGGAGCTAAATTCGAATTTAACATTGGTATAAATTCCTATCTATACAATTCATGTTAAATTAGCTCTAATCTAGCTTCACATGCTTAATTGACATATCATATAGTTCAATTCATTGCAAATCATATACCCTATTCATTGCAAATCATTTATCACATCCATTGATTTTAAATGTCAATTCTAAATGGATGTTAGAATAAGGCTTAAGAAGAAACTTAATTGAACTTAAAATTTCATCATACTCACTGTTTCAATTTAGCCTTATTGATAGGGGGAGCTTAAATGTTATATCTTTTATTAGAGTAATGAAGTGCAAAATTTAGGGGGAGCAACTTCATTACAAGACATCCAAATTCTAAGCTTAAAGTCTTAAATAATTATTATTTTTGATGGATGTTAAAAGGGGAGAGATAATTAAGGGGGTAACTTGGAATTTGGCATAAAATTGAACAAAAACTATGCACATCCATAGGGGGAGCATTAATATGCATAGTTTACATATACAAATTCCATGTATTTAGATAGAATTAAGATATAGGTTGCCATCATCAAAAAGGGGGAGATTGTTGGCTTTTTGGCCTTAATCTATGTTTTGATGATTTAATTAACCTAATCTTAATTATGATGATGTAGAGTAGCACACATATTGCATTGCATGTATATTGTATTGTGCTAACCTCTACAGGTGATCAAGACTCAAGAAAGAAGGAAATGAAGTCAAGACATGTAATTAAAGCTAAATCGAAGACATGTAATCTTGATTTATTTTGAGTCTTAGGAACATGTGTAAATTGAGCATACAAGAGTTAAAAACCAATCACATACACAATAGGTTCCCTATAGAAGTCACACACGAAATTTCACATTATTTGGACTTCATTAGATCACCCAAACCTTAGTCGGAAATCACTTATAAACTTAAACCCAGATTTGCTGTGTGAATCGGTCGACCGAACCAGTTCTCAGTTCGACCGGTTTATAACAGACTCTCCACAGTGATTTTACCGAACTCTACCGGTCGACCGGTTCTACCTTTTCGGTCGACCGATCCCGGATTTTAATATGACCGTTTTTCTTGTCGTATTCCTATAACGGTCGTATTCGTATAAAACAAAACTTAACCCCAAAATACAATCGGTAACCGGTCGAACGAAGACCTTGTTTCGGTCGACCGGTTGAACATATTTTCAGAAACCAAATTCCCTGCTATCGGTCGACACATTTCTCGTTCGACCGATTGACCTTTCTCTCAACCGAATCCCCTTCTCGGTCGACCGCCCCATACTTTGGTTCGACCGATTCACTTAAGTAGAGTTAAGTTCTAGCTCGTTTGTCCGACCGAATATTCTTTTGTTCGACCGTTCTCTTTGAAATCAAGTTAACGGTCGACCGGTTTACTAGTTTCGGTCGACCGGTTCTGGACAGATTTGCAGCCCGATTTTCTGCTTTGTGTATCTTGCACAAAACCCAATCAAATCTATCCCCAACGGCTAGAATACCTTAGGAGCTTATAAATAGAGGATCAAGACTTGTTGTTAACACAACTCTCCAACTCCAATTGTCCCAATACATTAGAGAGAAACCTCAATCCTCAAAGCTCCCAATTCTACACTCTTTAAGCCTAAACTTCACACATTTGATCATATACTCATCCTACTGAAAGTGTGCTCAATTAGAGAGTGAATCCCACTCAGTTACAAGTGTTGTCAAAAGAAGCAAGGACTTCGGTGAAAGCCCGAAGTGTCCCTCTCGGATTGTGAGAGGAAGAATTCAAGCAAGCGAGGGTTGTTCGCGTTGCTTGTGGTGTAAAGGCGTTCTCTCCCGGCCCGGAACGGGGAGTGGTTAGTGAAGACGTAGGCGGAGCTCACGGAGTCGAGCGGAGCTTACAAGAGAGGACTAGGACCCGGGTGGGTTGCCGAACCTCTATAAAAACCGACGCGTCTTTTGTGGTTTGCATTGTCTTTCTTTCACTACTTGTTTGTTTATTCCACTGCGCATTTGTTTGCTTAATCAAGTAGAAAATTAGGGATTAGATTAAAAGTGATTAGTGGACCCATAACCCACACGATCCTACAGAACCTACCCAAACAAATGTCCCCTTAGTGATGACTGCATTTGGGAGGAAAACAATAGAGTTATGTGCTTTCTTTGGAGAGGAGTCGTTCCAACCTCATAAACGATAATTGCAAGTGAACTTATTTTATGTAAAACGTAAAGCGTTGGAGAAAAGATGTAAACACGACTCAATGGTAATAAGAATCCATTCAATTTCATCTATTTAATTCAATTACCCTGCTCCTGAATTAAAATTACCCCATCCATCGATAAGTTTAACCCCACGAACCATATTTAAAATCATACTATGTAATCCAATTTACCTTGATATTAAATTTAACTTACACCATCTATCATTCAGAATTACCCCCACAAACCATCATTTAATACCTTGCACGCCGTGTTTATGGATGTCTTCCGTGGTGACCCGTAATTGTTAACTTTTTTATCATGTTGTGATGTTGTGTGTGGGAACCATCATTTAATACATCCTCACAAATATTTTATTCACCATTGGAGAATTCTAGGTGAACTTCCCAAAAAAAAACAAATGTCCCTTAGTGGTGGATGCATTTTATAGGCAACAAAAAACAATAGAGTTATGTGTTTTCTTTGGAGAAGAGTCGTTCCAACCTCACAAAAAATAATTGCAAGTGAACTAATTTTATGTAAAACGTAAAACGTTGGAGAAAAGATGTAAACACGATTCTAGGATAATAACAATCCATTCAATTTCTTCTATTTAATCCAATTTACCCTGCTCCTGAATTCAACTTACCCCGTCCATCGCTAAGTTTACCCTCACAAATCATAATTAAAATCCTACTATGTAATCCAATTTATCTTGCTACTGAATTAAACTTACCCCATATATTATTTAGGATTACCCTCACAAAACATCATTTCATACCTTCCACACAATGTTTATGGATGTCTTCCGCGGAGACCCGCAATTGGAAACTTATCCATTTAATACCTAGTTACTGAATTTAACTTACCCTATCTATCATTTAGGATAACCCTGACAAACCATAATTTAATACCTTGCACACAATGTTTATGGATGTCTTCTGCATCAGCCTGCAATTGTAAACTTCCCAAAATCCTCACAAACACATCCTCACATGTTGGGATGTTGTGCGTGGGAACCATCATTTAATACATCCTCACAAATATTTTATTCACCGTTGGAGAAACATAGGTGAACTTCCCTAAAAAAATGTCCCCTTAGTGATGGATGCATTTGGTAGGCAATAAAAACAATAGAGTTCTGTGCTTTCTTTCGAGAGGAGTTGTTCCAACCTCACAAACGATACTTGCAAGTGATCTAATTTTATGTAAAACGTAAAGCGTTGGAGAAAAGATGTAAACACGATTCTAGGGTAATAACAATTCATTCAATTTCTTCTATTTAATCCAATTTACCCTGCTCCTGAATTCAACTTACCCCATCCATTGTTAAGTTTACCCCCACGAACCATATTTAAAATCATAATATGTAATCCAATGTACCTTGTAACTGAATTTAACTTACCTCATCTATCATTTAGGATTATAAACCATTATTTCATACTTTGCACACAATGTTTATGAATGTCTTCCGCACCGACCCGCAATTGTAAACTTTTTTAACATGTTGGGATGTTGTGCGTGGGAACCATCATTTAATACATTCTCACAAATATTTTATTCACTGTTGGAGAATTTTTGGTCAACTTCCCAAAAAAAATCCCCTTAGTGATGGATGCATTTGGTAGGCAACAAAAAACAATAAGAGTTTTGTGTTTTTTTTGTAGAGGAGTCATCCAACCTCACAAACGGTAATTGCAAGTGAACTAATTTTATGTAAAATGTAAAGCGTTGGAGAAAAGATGTAAACACGATTCTAGGGTAATAACAATCCATTCAATTTCTTCTATTTAATCCAATTTACCGTTCTTCTGCCTTCAACTTACCCCGTCCATCGATAAGTTTACCCCCACAAACCATAATTAAAGATCCTACTATGTAATCCAATTAACCTTGCTACTGGATTTGACTTACCCCATCTATCATTTAGGATTACCCTCACAAACTATCATTTAATACCTTGCACACATTGTTTATGGATGTCTTCTGTGGAGACCCGCAATTGTAATTTTTTTGAACATGTTGGGATGTTGTGCGTGGGAACCATCATTTTTGTTGCCTAACAAATGCATCCATCACCAAGGGGACATCTTAATTACAAGGACACCACTGATGTTCTTGTACCCTAAGAGCTAAGGTCGCCCAAGTAATGCTAGGCTAAAGTCTACTATTGAAAAGAAAAGAACACCGTACCTAAACACATTGATGGGATATTGCCGTTCATCTATAAACTGGAGAGCAAACTACGATTGTGTTAATTATTAATGTTTAGTGACTATGATTTTGAACCATTCGTGTACAACCAATCATTGTTATACACATGTTTATCTTTGTAGTAATTGTTTGGTGATGTTACCAATTTTTAGGTAACACAGATATAAAATTCAACTTACCCTCCTATTAGATTCAACTTACCCCGTAGTTCTTTCTGGGTTATGATTGACATCATATCATGCATACATTTGTGTCTTATATCCATTATTTTGAGCCGAAACAATGCTACGTAACGAGTTTTTGTGTTTAAGTTTCAGGAATAAATAGGGTTGAAGAGAAGATGCATAAAAAGGACTCAAAAGCAAGGAAAATGACTAAGTTGCAAGACTTATGAACTGAGATAAAAGAGAGAAGGACCCGGATGTCAAAACCAAAAGGATCAATAAGCAAATCAAGAGGCTCCACACCTTAATGAGGAGTATTTTGGCAATTAAATCCCGGCCCAACCATCAACAACCAAATCGGATTCAATAAACACCAAGCAATCAAGCCAAACTCAAGCCACCCAATATCCGACCCGATGAAGCCCATTTAGACCGCCAATTGGCGGTCCATTTTGTCCCAAATTACACATGATTCGGTCGGGTGTTGAATTAGGTTGTATTTAGTCCATTTATGGTATGTGTTTTAGTCCCATATCGGGGGACTGTCCCCGATTGTTTTTTTCTTTGGCTATAAATAGAACTCCTCCTTTGTATTCACTCATTGCTTGGTGACATTCTCTCTACTTGGAGTAAGCCTTGGAGCAAAAACTCAAGGTGGAGAAGAATTCTACTAGTAATGTGAGTCATTTAATAAAATAATTTTTCAATATTTTGTTCTCATGTTGTTTCTTTTTTTATGCATGCTTAACTTAGTCTTATTTTTTTGATCTTAGGCTAAATTAGTTAGAATGTCTCCTTTCTTCTTTAGTTTAATTGCTAGAATAATGTGTAGTGAGTAGATCCATCCCCTTTGGGGGGTGGAGATGATGTTCATATATATTGTGAAATTTGGATATTTGATGAATTTTTGATTGTGTAGACTTGCATGTTTTGTATGTTCATGGGGGGTATGTTAATCATCTACATGTTGGGGAATTTTGATGGGTTTTACCATAAGATTTAGACACTTCCCTTGCTTAGTTTTCTCATTTTTATTGACTGAAATTTCCTGTTGAATATGCTACATGTTAGTTATGTGTTTGTATTTGTGTTTGCTTTCTTGATTTATTGAAGAAACTTTGTTTTGATGAGTTTTGCCATAACATTTAGACACTTCCCATGGTTACCTTTGTTCTTCACATGAGTTTATGGTTTTTGATGAGTCTTGCCATATCTTTAAACACTTCTCATGCTGAGCCTAATCTTATGATAATCAAGTAGTAATTGTCGATACGTTGTGTGAATGGATTGATAGGTTTTGCCATATCTTTTGACACTTCCTATGCATGAAGACACACACACAACACACACTTCATATGTGCACACACTCCACCCTTTAGGGGTTTCTCTTTCTGATTTCCAATCTTTCGTGCTTTCTTTCGCATTTCGTACTTATTAGTTCAGTGTAGTTTAGCTTTAGCGTAATCACATATTTTCTCCCTTTATTAGCCATCTTATTTTGGTCATACCAGATGTTGCTCACCTCCCTGCGGATAACCCATACTTGCCCCGTCATCACCGATGGTTGTGCACTTGCGGTCTAAATTTAAAATGAACAAACAAGTTTTTGGCGCCGTTGCCGGGAATGTGTTAGTCCAGACTCTGGTTTGGACGATTTGGGTGTATTTAATTTTTTGTTTGTAGTTTTACATTGTTTCAGGAGACTTGGAGATGAAAGGGAAGGCAGCTGGAGAAGCTTGGTGGAAAATTGAGCTTGTTGGACCGCCAATCAGCGGCCTAAGACCGCCAACTGGCGGTCTGGTAAGTTCCTCTCCACTTCTTCTTTCTGTGACTTGTTTCTTTATCTGATATAGAGGTGTGGGGATTAATTTTGCATTTTATGACTTTTAGTTTGTCCCCAGATCAATAATCAATCTCCTTTTAAGCAACTTGGACCCTAAAACCCAAAGGAAAAGATTAGACATTCTTTCTTGTTTAGGTCATGCATCATGTACTTGACTTAGGCACGTAGATTGTCTTTTATTTTAGCTTTACTTTTAGTTGCTGAGTGCTGGTGTGAGGTGCACATTTCCTACTCTCATTCATGCATTTCGTATGAACATGCATTAGTTAGTAGGAATTGCATTGCAACAAGTGTGAGTTGAGCGTTTGTTTGGAGAGTTAATTGCTAGATTAAGACTTAAGACTCCAAAACGCTACTAAGGAGGGGTTGCCCCATATAAGATAGGGTGGGGGATTTCATCACCCTTTCCTTCGCCCCAAAAACCACACCAATTAAGAGCCTAATTATAAAATCAAGTAGACATTGGCCCTAAGGATCTCGAGCACATTTAGGAGAGTGATCCGGTCACAACCGTCATGGCCTGATCAGCGTCGCACTCTATCGATAGTAGGAGACACGAGATCTCCGGATCTTAACTCACTTTTTGGGCTTTGTGGTCCTCATCGTAGGGAGCTGAAGCGTGAAAGGAATGTGTTCTAAAGGTTTTACTTTTAAATGTCAATTATTATGAATTGAATGAGAAATCATTTTGTTCCTTGTTTATGTTATTCGTCTTTTAGAAGTGTTAAGGAAGAGGCTCTTGCTCCTTAACCGTAGAGCTCTAAAAGATAATGGTTTACATAAAACAAAAGATATTCACAATCATGGTAATTAACATGAGACATTAGTTACCGAGTTAAGATTGTCGTGTTGGTCATAGATCATTGTAGCTCTACAAGTGAGTGACAACACGGGTACACAAAAAAGGAAAATATTATTTTTGTATACTGAATAGACCTAATAAGTAAAATATTATAGAATTGTGTTTTCTGTGTCATTAATGTTTTACTGTGTCCTTGGTCCTTTGATATGAGACTTATATCCGATCACTTAAGAAATGCTTGATTAGACTAGTGTCTTGAGCTATCGATAAGTGTAGTGTAAAGGCATTGGTTGGTTAAGCATGACTTTTGTTGGAGAAGATAGTTAGTCAAAAGATTATAATTGCCCCTCTTAATTGAGTAATAATATTAGTGGGCCCCTTGATAAAGCAAAGTTATAATGTGCACAATGTGATTTTAGTTAAGTCACATATTTATAACTAGCTTAAAGAGATCAAGAAATGAATACTAATACAAAGATGACACAATACTACTTTGTGTGTATTCTTAATATCATGAGGCAAGGGACGGACACAAGTGGTGCACTCCATCACTAAATGGATCGGGTTTTGGTTCGAGTGGAATTAAGACATCTAACTAATTGGGAGCTATAATGTGTAGCTAGATACCGCTTATAGCTTGTGATATTAAGCTCTTCATATCACTGCCAACTTAGTTTAGATCCTCCCATAGATCACACCACAAAACTGGGAAACAAGAAATGAGGATTTTGAGTTCACAAGGTGTGTCGGGTTTCATGTAGAAAATATGACACATGGGGTGAACAAGCAAAATCAAAATTATGTTGTGATTAATAATATAATTAGAATCTAAATTAAATTCATATGTGATGTAAATATTATGGGGTGTAATGATTTATCATTACATAGGATAATATGTTACATAAGTTGTGAACTTACTACTAATCCCCAAATGTCAAATTTTGTAGGGGTTAAACCGAAATTTGACCAGTATGCAGTACTATGCAAAAACGGTCGACCGCTAAACGGTCGACCGAATGTTGCACGGTCAACCGGATGTGTCTGTAGGATTTCTAGTTTAATTGCACATATTTATTTTCAAAATTTTTATGCACAATAAGGATCAATTACAATTTTTCTATGATTTGTTTCATGCATGCATCGGTTTGTTTCAATGACTAGTTTCAAAACTTTATTAAAACAAACATGGGCTCCGAATTTCATACCTAGAAGTTCTCTAAAACTTCTTGATGATCCGGAGACGTTGAGGATGACAATCGTCGCTTCCCGTTGCACCGGATGCCTCCGAATATTCAACAAAACCTAAACAAGATCGGAGAGAAATGAGCTAGCCAATCAATCTCCGAACTAGCTTAGAATCTAGTTACAAACCCCTTCCTTAATCTCTGAGATTTCTCCTTCCAAAGACTTAGAAAACTAAGAGAATTTTGGTGACTTTTTGTGGTGAATTAGGAGAGAAAACAATTAGAAAAACATCTAACATAATTAAGGAGAATAAGGACCTATTTATAGGCTCCAATCTTACTCTCAATCATGGGTATTCTTAAGCCATGTTCTCTTGAGATTTTCTCTCACAAACTAATTCCATAATACATTACATGCATCCACAAAACGTTTGACCAAGTTCGAAGCTAATCCAACCATTGATCAAATTAATCTCTTAATTATCAAAGGTAGAAAATCGATCGGGGTTCGGTTTACCGAGTCACACTCGGTTAACCGAATATGTCACGTTTGGTTTACCGTGCATTAGACGGACGACCGATTCTTAAGGAGAAAAATTCTCCTTAACCGATCGGATGAACCCTCGTCTAAAACTGAATGCCATTCGGTTAACCGAAAATATCGGAACTTGACATTGTTCGGTCGACCGTTCCTGGTTCGGTATACCGAACCAGAACTCCAGGCACTTTGGAAAGTTTGGTCAATCAATTTTGACCATCCGTTCCATGTTCGATTGACCGATCCACAGAACCTTCGGTCGACCGAACCATAAACGGATTACCGAACTTTTACCCGATTTTGCCTTTTCAAATTTTGGATTTATTTCCAACAAAATTTGAACTTTAGGGGGTTTTAGCAAATTCACAACTAATGCAATATATTATCTTATGCAACAATAAATTATTGAACCCCATAATATATTCATCTCATATAAATTTATCATGATTCTAATTATGTTACATATCATAACATAATTGATTTTACTTGTTCACCACATGTGTCATATTTTCTATAAGAAACCTGACACATCATATGCAAGCTTCTTGTTTCCAGATTTTTACGGTGTGACCTATAGGAGGATCTAGACTAAGTTGACAGTGATATTAAGAGCTTAATATCACAAGCTATAAGCGGTATCTAACTACACATTATAGCTCCCAATTAGTTAGATGTCTTAATTCCACTCGAACCAAAACCCGATCCATTTAGTGATGGAGTGCACCACTTGTGTCCGTCCCTTGCCTCATGATATTAAGAATACACACAAAGTAACTATCTTCTCCAACAAAAGTCATGCTTAACCAACCAATGCCTTTACACTACACTTATCGATAGCTCAAGACACTAGTCTAATCAAGCATTTCTTAAGTGATCGGATATAAGTCTCATATCAAAGGACCAATGACACAGTAAAACATTAATGACATAGAAAACACAATTCTATAATATTTTACTTATTAGGTATATTCAGTATACAAAAGTAATATTTTCCTCTTTTGTGTACCCGTGTTGTCACTCACTTGTAGAGCTACAATGATCTATGACCAACACGACAATCTTAACTCGGTAACTAATGTCTCATGTTAATTACCATGATTGCGAATATCTTTTGTTTTATGTAAACCATTATCTTTTAGAGCTCTACGGTTAAGGACCAAGAGCCTCTTCCTTAACACTTCTAAAAGACGAATAACATAAACAAGGAACAAAATGATTTGTCTTCAATTCATAATAATTGACATTTAAAAGTAAAACTTTTAGAACACATTCCCTTCAATCCCCCACTTGTTATCAAAGTTTTCTCTCACATACATTCTCAATGTATAAAACAATAATAACTAGGGTAAACCCCATTACATATCAATCATCAAGCCAATCTACATGGTTCCTCAATCCCATGGACTCGAAATGCATTTCGCCCTTGGCTTGGAATAAGGGTTTTGTGAATGGATCAGCTGTGTTGCTGTTGGTGTCCACCCATAAAAGATTTATTTTGCCTTCGTCGATGAGGTCACGTGTCACGAAGTACTTATGATCCATGTACTTCACTTTGTGGTGTGATTTGGGATCCTTGATTTGCGAGATAGGTGCACTATTATCGCAAAATAGCTCTACTGGTCCCTCGCTCGAGGGAACTACTCCAAGCTCTTCAAGGAACTTCTTAATCCACACTCCTTCCTTGCTCGCTTCAGTGACAACCATTACTTCGGAAGCAGTGGTTGGGTCGGCCGTAGTGCTTTGCTTCCAACTACGCCAACTCACAGCTCCACCATTCAGAAGGAAGACGTATCCTCATTGCGACCTTCTATCGTCTGGATCACTCATGAAACTCGCATCCGAGTAACCCTCGGCTATCAACTCCCTTTGTCGTCCATAAACAAGAATCTTATCCTTAGTCCAGTTATGGTACTTCAGGATATTCTTGACCGCAGTCCAATGCTCAGGACCTGCGTAGGATTGGTGACGACTTGTCACGCTTAGAGCATACGAGACATAGGGTCTTGTGCAAGTCATCGCGTACATGATCGACCCAATTGCCGAAGCATAAGGGACATCCTTCATGTACTCTAAGTCCTTACGTGATTGCGCACGTTGAGACTTCTTGAGTTGCACACCCATACTCATTGGCATACTGCCCTTTTTGGAGTTATTCATCTTGAACCTTTCCAAGACCTTGTCAATGTATGTACGTTGACTGAGGCCAATGAGTCTACGGGATCTATCTCGATATATCTTGATTCTCAAGATGTATTGAGCCTCACCCATATTTTTCATCGAAAATGCAGATTTCAATGAACTTCTCGTTTGCTCAAGCAAAGGAATATGATTGCCCATGAGCAATATGTCATCGACATATAAGATTAGGAATACTACATGGTTCCCACTAACCTTCTTATATATACAAGATTCTTCCTTACTTTGAATGAAGTGAAGCTTCTTCACTTCCTCGTCAAAACGTTTGTTCCAACTCCTTGATGCTTGCTTCAGTCCATAAATGGATCTTTGAAGCTTGCATACTTTCTCGCTATTCTTTGGATCTTCAAAACCTTGAGGCTGTACCATGTACACATCCTCCTCCAAGTTCCCATTAAGGAACACCGTTTTGACATCCATTTGCCATATCTCATAATCATGAAATGCGGCAATAGCGAGCATAATCCGAATAGAGTTGAACATGGCAACCGGTGAAAAACACTACAACATTTTTACCTTTTAGCCACGGAAAAAATCCGTGGCTGTAACTTAATGTCCGTCGCAATGGACCAATAGCCACGGATTTTTCCCGTGGCTAATTTGACGGTCACTGTAGATCTTTAGCCACGGATATTGTGACGAAAAAATACCGACGTTGTTTCCCTTTTGGCGGGAAAAGCGAGCGCGTAAATATGTATCAGCCACGGATATTTTCCGTGGCCGATATGGTACTGTAGGATCAGCCACGGATAATTTCCGTCGCTATTGGTTATTGACAGAAGACCAATAGCCACGGAAATTATCTGTGGCTGTAGCTAAGTTTCATACCACACATAACAGCACCCCATTTTTTTGATATTATTCATTTCAAATCCTGTTTCATACAATAGATTATAAAACAGATGCATACAAAAACACATTGTATATCCATCATCTCACAAACACATGCATACAAGAAATTCATTGTCAATTACAATCATGCATACGATTCATTGATATTAATAAGCAAGGTTCAACAAAATATTTAAGTTAGTAGTCAAAATAAATAACAAGTGTTTTAAGACTCAAGTAAAGGAAACAAACTTATACATCTCCCCCAACTCCCCGTCCATTCCTAGTAGTCATTGGAGAAGATTCATCTTGCACTCCATCTTCATTCCTAGTAGTCATTGGGTTTTTTTAAACATTTGGGGTTCATTTTTCAACCACGGGACTTATCCGTGGCTGATTCTCCCTTATCCGTTGCTGATGCATCTATCAGCGACGGATCCTACAGCCACGGAAAAACCTACCGTGGCTGTAAGTCTAGTTTCTTGTAGTGAAAGTTTCATCATAGTCAATTCCTTGAACTTGAGTGAAACCCTTCGCTACAAGACTCGCTTTGTAGGTTGTCAAGTTCCCATCCATGTCCATCTTCCTCTTAAAAACCCATTTATTTTGAATGTCCTTTTTCCTTTGAGGAAGGTCAACCAAGTTCCACACTTGATTATCATACATGGATTCTATTTCGGATTCCATGGTCTTAAGCCATAGTTTGGAGTCTTCCCTTTCCATTGCTTCTTGGAAGGTCAAGGGATCATTGGTATCAAGTACCATGATTTCATGAAGTCCCAGATACAAGTCGGGTTTATTCCTTTCCCTCGTTGACCTTCTCAGTCTTTTGGTTCTTCTCGTGTCTCTCGAACTTCTTCCACAATTTATTGAGGAGTGGGTTCACGTTCAACTCTTGAACGTACACTAGGTGGGGATGATTGAGATTCTCTCACAATTTCTTGCGAGGGTCTCTCACTCATGCTTGATGCATTGCATACATTGCATCATATGTCTTTCATTTAGATTACTTTTATATCAATAAATGCTACTAAGGTATGTGTTTAGTCTTATTTACAGAATACAGGGACCTGAATGCAAATTACCCACATCCCGAGCATAAACGCGTACAAAAGACTCGTTTCTATCATAAAGACCAAGTTCAAGTTTATCGGGTTTCAAATGGAAATGTATCCAAGCATAAAAGCATTCAAGACCTAATTACGAAAAGAACAAGGACTTAAGCACAAAAGTAGCCGGGGACTTAATTGCAAAAAGTCAAGGACCTAATTGCAAATCACGAGTAGCTTTTATTATTATGGAGAAAATATAAAGAAAAATCAATGTGGATCTCCAAATATATGAAGAAATTAATTCGGATCTCCAAAGATATGCAAGAATCAATCCAGACGCGCAAATGACATTGAAATCATACCATAAACACACAGGAAAAATCCGGGCTTGCGGCGAATCCGCCGCACACTTGGAGCTTCTGGGCTTCAACTTTTTCTGGGACGCGACTCATCTCTGGGTGGACGCGTAAAGCTACTGAAATTTCGAGAGCGGGCGGCGAACCCGACTGAGCATTGCGTAGGTAACCTTCGTTGCCTTTTTCCTCGTAATTTCTTGTTTCAGAAAATTTCCTTTTATTAGAATTGCACGTGTTAAGCTTAAATTCCATAATTGGCAATATTTCAACTCTGACCTAAAATTCGCAAAATTAGAAAGACCTTAGTGCATGCATCATATAATGTTTTGTTTGCATTATTCTTGCTAAATTCTTGCAAATCAATTTCTGTTGAAGAGTGCTGGAGGCAAGGTACGTATCGCGGTTTTTAACGATTGCATTTAAGCATATAATTTAATTTGCATACAACCTTGCAATTGCCCCCATTAAAAAGACCATTGTTTGACTATCTTTGTTAGATCTAAGTTAAACTATCTTAAGGGCAACTCCGTAGGAAAAGATACGGTGGGGATTTCATCACCCTTCCGTTGCCCACAAATCACAATCCTAAAGTGTCACCCAAGCCTTAAAATTTAAAATCAATTAGACATTGGCCCCTAAGGACTCGGACTCAATTAAGGAGAAGAATTGGTTTGACTTGCTATGACCTGAAGCCGATCGAATTCAATTTGGTGTCTAGGAAGTGTTTTTGTGTTGACGAAAGTCTTCCAAGCGAAGTGGTTGTCTAATTGGCACCGACTCTGTCGGAAGCGCCCCCACTAGCTATACACTACCTGGCCAATTTGGTTTGATTAGTGAGGGAGGTGAATCAAGCGAATCAATTCGACTCAACCAGTTAGGAGTCGTCTAGATTTAAGTGACACTAGGTCTAGGATTGTTTGAACCGTGCTTTCTTAGGAAATTTCTGACCAATCCTCTTTTCTATCTTTAGAGTTAAGTTTCCTTTCTCATCTGAGTCTTCTTTCTCTTCTCACCTAAATTCTCTAGATTAGGATTCCTTTCTCATCTTGCCCCATTCTATTGTTTGTTTCCCTTTTGGAAAAAAAAACATAAAAAAAAACGAAAATTAAAAAAAAAAATTGTAATTAATTCTTGAAATTAAATTTGGAATTTAAATTTCGAATTTGAATTCAAAAATTGATTCAACCCGGTGCACTCAGATTTGGATTCGGGACTTGAGTAATCGACTCTCACGAGTTCATCTAGATTCCAGTCTGGAACTTAACCCCAATCCACCTGTTGCACCACCTCACCCGGATCCAATGGGTGAGAACGTAGTGGACCCGCCTGTTACACAACCTATAACTCTGAGGGATCGATGCTATCCAGCGATGGCTGCTCAGCCATCGTGCATCGTTATGCCCACCATACTGGGTCGCGACTTCGAACTTAAGGCACAATACATGAGTATGTTGCCTAAGTTCACCTCTAGGGAAGATCCATATCTCTTCCTTAGAGAATTTGAGGAAATCTGCTCTCTTATGCAATACCAGCATATCCCTGAAGAGGCAGTGCGTCTGAAATTTGTGCCTCTGGCACTAAAAGACGACGCTAAGAAATGGCTATATAGTCTAGCCGAAAGATCTATTAGGAGTTGGGCTGAGTTTGTTCAAGTATTCCTGAAAAAATATTTTCCCAACCATAAGACTATGAGGATTAGGAATGAAATTGTTGCATTCGTTCAGTCTGAGAGCGAGCCGTTCTATTCCTATCTAGAAAGATTTAAGAGTGTACTGACCCAATGTCCTCATCATGGAATTTCAAGATGGCAATTATGCCAAATTATTTATGAGGGATTGACACCCACATCTAGAGTTATGGTAGAATCCGTAAGCCAAGGGAACTTTATGTCGAAAAATGAAAATGATGCCTGGACTTTCCTTGAAGATTTAGCCGAAAACAGTATGCAATGGGACAATGCTAGAACACCGCTTAACCCAAGTATTGGATCTAGAATAGCAAGCCAACCCAAACCAGGTGTCTTAGCTGTAGATGCCAATATAGCGGCTCAAGCAAAACTAGCTACCCTTATGCGCAGAATGGAAAGTCTAGAGCTACAAGCCCAAACCCGAGTGAATCAAGCATCGTCTATCCCCTGCTCTAGATATGGTCAGACTGGTCATGTAATAGAGGATTGTGCGGACTGGGAACAAGTTAATGCCATGTATAACCATGCTAGAAATGACCCCTACGCATCAACCTATAACTCTGGTTGGCGTAATAATTCCAATTTCTCATCAAACCAACAAGGTCAACCTCCTAGACAACAACCAAACCCGTATGTCCAAAATAATACATCTTCTGGGTTTAGTAACAATAACGATCATGAGGTTAGGTTGACAAGCTTGGAAAATTTGATGAAAACCTTTATACAAACAACCAACCAGACCTTCCAAAGGCTAGAGACACAAGTCAGCCAATTAGCGCAAATAGTAGGTGAAAGAGAAAAGGGTCAATTTCCAAGTCAACCTGAGGTGAACCCAAGAACTAATAATCAATACCAATCTTATCAACCACCCTCAGGAAATAACAACCTCAGACCGGTTCAAATGGTTAACGAGGAAGGACCGTTCCAACAAATCAATGCAGTAGTGTCATTACGGTCCGGACGACAAGTTGATAACAATGTGGTAAACCCTAGAATGTCTAATCAATCTAGCCATCAAGCAACCACATATGACCTGACCATTGAACCTGACGTCCAAATTGAAAAGCCCAACCCACCTACACAACCTGAACCCATAGCTCAACCTGAACCTGAGCGAGTCTATGTTCCTAAACCCCATTTCCCAATAGACTCAAGAAGAGCTCAAGTGCACAAATGGAGAAAATCTTAGAAGTATTTAAGCAAGTTAAGGTGAATATTCCACTCTTAGATATGATTCAACAAATACCTGCTTATGCTAAATTCTTGAAAGATCTGTGCACTAAAAAGAGAAAAACGAATGTACCAAAGAAGGCATTCTTAACTGCAAACATATGCTCTATTCTTTCCAACACATCTCCTATAAAATATAAGGACCCTGGGTGTCCCACAATTTCATGTTCAATAGGAGATACTTTTATCAATAAAGCCCTTCTAGACCTAGGTGCAAGCGTTAACTTACTCCCATTTTCTGTCTACGAGCAACTGAACCTTGGTCCATTAAAACCCTCTAGGACAACCCTTCAATTTGCTGATTGCTCTATTAAGAAACCAAGAGGTGTAGTAGAGGATGTTTTGATCAAGGTTGGTGACTTCATTTACCCAGTGGATTTTGTCGTACTAGATACCGCACCTGTTGTAAATCCTAATCGACAAATCCCTGTAATTCTAGGTAGACCCTTTTTAGCCACTTCGGAAGCATTAATAAACTGTCGAAATGGGCTCATGCAATTATCTTTCGGGAACTTAAAAGCAGAATTTAATATCTTCCATATTGATAATGAGCCAGAAATAATATGCAACCCAAGTGATGTTGTGATGAGAGCACGTATTTATCAGAATTCTGAATCAAATAAATCACCACATAAGCAAAAAGGAAGTAAGAAAAAAAGGAGTGATTCATTTACTCAACCACCATCACTCGAGCAAATAAGCGAACCAATTCAAGTGAGAAGAGTGGAATCTTTTCCTCAAGTCAACATGGGGAACAATTCAACTGGATACATGCACCAATATGGTGTCATTCAATCCAGTTCTGATTACGGTTGACTCTGAGCAAACTCAACCCCTCTACCGCAAGCCGACTCAGGTAATAAGTGCATTTATTTTATCTATGCATACATTGAGGACAATGCATGATTTAGGTGTGGGGGGGGGGGGTGTTTATCTATGTATATATCTATTTGTTTGTTTTCTTCTTCTAAAAAAAAATAAAAAAATTTAATGTTTCATGACATAGCTTAAGATTGAACTGCTAAAACCCGTGTACAAATTGCATTGAGTTTTTGTTCCTTATTATATAGTTCTGCTTGTAGAAATTGTGACATAAATCTAAGTTCCAAAGAAATAACCCATTGCCCTTTAAGACATGTATGCACTTAAATTGAATGAATCAAATCTTTGAAGTGGTTGATAAAAAGCAGAGGTTGAGGAAAATATACCGGGAAGTGTGGACTTCTAATAGCAATTAAGCCTTGAGGAAAATAAAAATAAAAATAAAGGAATAAAGTGAAGAAAACACATTTTGCAAAATGATTACAAAAGCCCAAGCCTTTGAGTCACTGGTCCGTAGGGGTATCTTGAAACCCGGTAACTTGAGTCTACCAGCTTGGGATTATCGACCAAACTCGCTACACGAATGCAAAAGGGTAAAAGTGTCAAAAAGCAAATGTGTTGAATCACGGAAGAAAAGAAAAGAAAAAAATAAATAATAATACTCAAGGCCCAAAGCTAAAAGAATGATCCATGCCATGGTTGATCCGAATAATACTTCACCACCAAAGGAGGCGTGCAAAATAATTCAAGTGATAAACATGTGTAGAAGGGTTAGTGGTGTGAATGTTGGAGGAACAAAGACCAAGTCATATTTTTAATGAGTTAGATTTATATAATGAGCATGCAAGAATTCTCAGTGAGATGTATAAGGTTGAGGTAGGGATATTGAGAACTATTAATGAAATGTTGATTCAGGATTTTGTGGGTATATCCGCTGAAAACCCTCAGGAGACAACACTCCTCCCCCTTGGCAACAAGGAGGTTTAACGGCTTGTTGCACATGCTAAGTGCAACCGTGATTCCTACGAAAGTGAGTTAGGATTTCCCTATTTTTATTTTTCTTATATTCTGTTTTGCTAGGGACTACCAAAATCTAGGTGTGGGGGTATTTGATGCATTGCATACATTGCATCATATGTCTTTCATTTAGATTACTTTTATATCAATAAATGCTACTAAGGTATGTGTTTAGTCTTATTTACAGAATATAGGGACCTGAATGCAAATTACCCACATCCCGAGCATAAACGCGTACAAAAGACTCGTTTCTATCATAAAGACCAAGTTCAAGTTTATCGGGTTTCAAATGGAAACGTATCCAAGCATAAAAGTATTCAAGACCTAATTACGAAAAGAACAAGGACTTAAGCACAAAAGTAGCCGGGGACTTAATTGCAAAAAGTCAAGGACCTAATTGCAAATCACGAGTAGCTTTTATTATTATGGAGAAAATATAAAGAAAAATCAATGTGGATCTCCAAATATATGAAGAAATTAATTCGGATCTCCAAAGATATGCAAGAATCAATCCAGACGCGCAAATGACATTGAAATCATACCATAAACACACAGGAAAAATCCGGGTCGATTCGGAGCCAAAAAGGTGGCGATTCCGCCGCACCTCAAGAGCAAATTGCGGCGAATCCGCCGCACCAAATTAGATTAATGCTCTAAACATTTTACCGGTTGCGTGTTGACGCGTGTACTTTCTTATTTCATGCTTAGGTCCCTTGTATCGGCTATAAATAGCCCCGAGAACGATGTTGTGAGGAGTTCTTCCTTTTGTTCCATAATTTAGCAATAAAATTCTGTTTCTTTTATTTTATGTTTTTAATTTTCTTTTCTTAGTTTCTCTAGGACCCCTTCTCCCTCCCTCCATCTATGAGTTTCTAACTCTTTCCAAAGGGTGGGGGTGACAGATTTAGGGTGATGAGAAGAGAAGATGTTATTATTTTAATTTTGTATTAGTATGTTTTGATTACTTGAGTTTATGTTAAATCATTTATCATGTAATGCTTTATAACTAATATGATTTATTATAAGTTTCAGAATTCTCTAATCTAAACCCGATATCTAAACCTCCACCCAACGGAATTCACCATCTTTGTTCTTGTTTTAGTTTTATTTGTTCATGTTTCTTGCTTTAGATAATTAAAACCCAAAAATCTCAAAACCAACCAATTTAATTGTTCTCTCTCTCTCTAATCGAAAATCAAAAAAATAACAATATCTCTCCCTCCTTGTGTTCGACCCGTATTTGCCACGTCTTCATTGACACCGTGCACTTGCGGTATAAAATTTAATTCTCATCAATGCTCCCACTAAGCAAAGGAATCTCGGTTGGGTCTTCATGATCTTGAATGTTATCATTCATGTCATGATCTTGTAGAGTATCTTGAGTTTCCTCAAGCACAACCCTACTCCCACTACTTTTTACTCTTTCTAGAAATTCCTTTTCCAGAAATGTGGCATCCCTCTCTACAATCACTCGTTGAAGGTGATATGCCAAAAGTAGTATCCTCTTGTCTCACGAGGATAACCAATAAAGAAGCACTTATCCGCTTTTGGTTGAAGTTTGGTCGACATCAATTTCTTGACGTAAGTCTCACAACCCCAAATCTTGAGAAAATTGAGCTTGGGTGTTTTACCACTCCATAGCTCGTAAGGAATTTTCTCCACAATTTGGATGGAACATTATTTAGTGTGTAAGCCACAGTTTGTAGTGCATAACTCCAAAAGTAAAGAGGTAATTCCGCATGACTCATCATTGACCGAATCATGTCGAGCAATGTCCTATTCCTCCTTTCGGATACCCCATTCCACTGAGGTGTACCGGGAGGGGTGAGTTGAGGTACTATACCAAACTCCTTTAGGTATGAGTCAAATTCGGCACTTAAGAACTCACCTCCATGATCCGTTCGTTGAGACTTGATTTTCTTGTCGAGTTGGTTCTCTACTTCATTCTTGAATTCTTTGAACTTGTCAAAGGATTCACTTTTGTTTCTCATTAGATAAACATAGCCATAACGACTATAATCATCCGTGAACGTAATGAAGTACCTGAAACCATCTCGTGCACTAGTACTCATTGGACCACATACATCGGAATGTATCAAATCCAACAAGCCACTCGCCCTTGGACCTTTCTTCTTGAAAGGCTTTTTGGTCATTTTTCCCATTAAACATGGCTGGCATGTCTCCAATGATTTAAAATCAAGTAGACCAAGAAAGTTAGCTTCTTGCAATTTCTTGATGCGCTTTTCATTTATGTGACCAAGACGATAATGCCACAAGAGAGTATCATTCTCGTGAGTGGTCTTAAGTCTTTTGTTATTGATATTAAAGATTTGTTTATTATTCAATTCAAGCAAATAGAGATCATTCCTTATGAATGCATTTGCATAGAAAACACCATTCTTTGATATAGACAAACAAGAATTTGAAATATTTATATTAAAATTATCCATATCTAAACATGATACAGAAATAATGTTCTTGCTAATCGAAGGCACATAATAAACATTCTTTAGACATAAATTTAAACAACTACATAACTGAAGCACCATAGAACCTTGTGCAACCGCAGAAACGTTTGCACCATTTCCGACCTTCAATTCTACCTCGTTCTTTACGAGTTCCTTCCTATCCTTAAGTAGCTGCACATTAGAAACTATGTGAGCACAAGATCCGGTATCAATTACCCAATCCTGGACAGATGTGGCTAAATTTATTTCAATAACAAATATACCTTTGGCCTTTTTGGGGCGCCGACGTTCAATCACTCTGTTGTCAATGTCTTCTTTGTAATTGGGGCAATTTGGGCGGATGTGTCCCTTTTCACCGCAGTGAAAGCACTCCGTATTGAGAGTTGGAGATTTCTGAGATTTCCCACTTGAGGCACTCGCACAAGCACCTCCTACTCCCTTGCTCTTGATTGAACCACTTTTGGTAGATTTGCCCTTTCCTTTACCAATCTTTTGGCTCCTCCCATGGACGGCAAGGACTTGCTTGTCCCTACCCTTGCCCATGTCAACTTCAGCAGTTCTGAGAGCGTTGTGCAGCTCCTCAAGACTCACCCCTTTTTCACGCACGTAATAGTGCATCAAAAAGTCCTTAAAGGCCGGGGCTAGAGAGCCAAGAATCATATCTTCAGCAATGTCCTCGGGCATTGGTGAAGAGATCTTTGCCAACTTCTCAAGGTACCCTTGCATTGTGAGAAAATGCATGGATACCAATGTTCCCTCCGCCATATGGCACCTTGTGAGTGCGATGGTGGTCTTATAGCGCTCCTTTCGGGCACTATCCATGAACATCTTAGACAAAGCCTCCATGGTCTTCTTGGGTTTCGAATCCAAGTATTTCGCTTGAAGTGAGTCACCCATGAATGCTAGCATAAGTCCGTGAACTTGGTTCTCTTGGTCTTCCCTCTTGGCTTTAGCCTCTTTCTCTTCATCGGTTAATCTCTCATTCCATTTTGGGATTGGACCTTCCAAAATGTGAGACAGTTTCTCAAACTTTAACACGATGTTGAGTTTGAGTTGCCAACTAATGAAGTTTGAACCATCATTTGCCTAAGAGTGTGTTTCTATCATGGATCGTACGATAGGTTGGATGTTCGACATTTTCCACAAAATAAATCATACAGGATTTTAATGCCAATTTTTATGTTTATTATACATACATACAAATGTAAATGCTGCAAATAATTTTTTTTGCCCATATATGCAACAATCCAAGATCCCATCAATTGTAATATAGACTTGCTAAGGGCTATCGAATACATTACGATATCAAGGTAAGAAAAACATTTTCTAATCACAACCTTTTGAATTTTAGCAACATTAGCATCTTCAAACTCTTGTGATTCTTGTCGTTTTAATTATAAGGGAATATGACCAATCCTCGTAAGAAAAACTTTTTCCCAAAACCGAGCGAGGGCTCTAGGTAATGTTAAGAAAACTTATTTTCATTTGATACGAGATATGTTTATCCATTGTATTCACAACCAAGCATACTTGGGGTTCACTAGGGTGAAACTGTAACGTCCCGAAACAGCGGAAGAAAATTTTCAAAATAAACATACAACATACGACCGTCAACGGTCAACAAGGGCACGTTACTGAAAGTCAACTGAATACAAATATATAAATATATCTCCAAGTGGAAGTCATAATACAGAGTGTCAAAAGAGCGATTACAAGTCTACTACATAACTACTGTAATCGCTACCTCTACAAAAAGATACGAAGACAGGATCCGATCCCGGAGGTACTCCCCTCGGTCACCACCAACCTACGACTGCCTGCTCCCTGAAAATGAAACATAAAATCTGCCTGAGTTCCCGCAAGGAACCCCGTATGCCAACATCTCCTAACATAAATAGAAACAGATATGAAAAGCCATGAATGCACATGCAATGCAAAACCACCTCGGGCCCACTGACTGCCTCCGCTCTCCAACACAAGGAAAGTGCATCCCCTCCTTACACAAGGAAGAAGGCGTCTCTCGGCCGCACAGGCACAAGTGACCTCGCTCTCCGACACTCGGAAAGTGCAACCCCTCCCTACACAGGGAAGAAGGCATCTACCACCCACACAGGCATGGAAGGCATCCCTCTGCCGCACAGGCTCAAGGGGTCTAACAGAAATACGCTCCCGTCGAAGGTGAAATCCGTAGCTCCGAGGTCCGGTGAACGACCGTGGGCTCGGCAGCCGGTAGTCGCATAAACTCGACGGCTCGCGTGAAGATAAATCCACCAATGATTAGTTCGACCCACCGGTCGAACAAGGTCAAATCTACCGGTCGATCGTTTGGAAGGTCTACGCTATACATTTTATATACATATATATCCAATCGGTCAAACCAGGGTCCGTTCAACCGATAAGGAAAACTGCCTGAAGCCTGCCTACACCATTCGGTCGACCGAAACTCTTTCGGTTGACCGGATCAGCAGACACTTCACAACAGGAAAAACTGCACGCGGTCGGTCGACCGGATCCAGAGCGGTCGACCGTTTAGATGGTCAACGCTCTTGACCGACTTTGCGCAGTTCGGTCGATCGAGACACACACTCGGTCGGCCGAAGGTCTGTCTATCCTATCTACTGGGTTCGGTCGACCGAAACAACCAGCGGTCGACTGGACTAATATAACCCTTATAAAATATTCCCGCTACAATTTGGCATAAACGGTCGACCGTCACACAAACGTCGTTCGACCGTTTTCGGGCAGTAAGCAAATATATACTAAACTCGGTCGACCGAGACCAACTACCGGTCGACCGAACATGCATTTTCCTCCTGAACAGGCATCACATAGACCTCGTTCGGTCGACCGAACCACACTTCCGGTCGACCGAACAGAGCGTCTTCAACCTCTGTCCAGTTGGGTTCGCCGGGGAAACGGCACCAACGCCGCCCCCTACACTCCCACACCTCTTAGGGAGTTAATATGAAGACTTGGCATACCTTTCACCGTGAAGAAGACGTGTGCGGCGAGCTCCTCTCCCTCCGGCATCGCTTCTAGCTTCTTCTTCTCGAGCTCCCTCCTACGGCGCCTCTCCTCCGCGTCGCCGGTGCTCCAGCTCTCCTCCTGGTCCGCCGGAAGCAAGGGAATGGTGAGGTTTTGGTGGAAATCGCGAATGGGCAGCAAACCAAACAAAAGAGTGAGTTTTTGGTTTTATAAACAAAACCTAAACGTTGCTACAGTGCCGGCCACACACCTAAACCCTAAACCCATCCTTCTCTCCCCTCTTCCCCATGCATGCACAACTCCACCCATGCCTCCTCCCTAATTTCATGGGTTTAACCCTAAAAGAGGGATTAGGTCTTAACAGAAACGTACCTCATATATCTAATCGTGGCACAACAATAGACAACCATTATATCTCCCACTATTCCCAAAGATGGAGGGAGCTATCTCCCGCTAAGGGCGAGCAGAGTATCCCTCGATCAATGGCTGCTAGTGGATGAAATAAGAAGGAAAATTACTCTTAATTTTGTTGGACAATTTCATATATTAATATGTGATTCGGAATTTTAGGTTATCATGCATATTATCATTCATACACATCCTAACATTCAATCATATTCATCACATGCATAGCAGAAATTAAAAACAGAAATTAAACCATTCACACAATCCATATCGTGTGATTTTATATGTTCCCTTTGATCCTTGATCCTCGATCCCTGATCTTCGATCCTCGATCGATGCGCTACAGCGGCGACTTCCTCTTGTACCGGAGATGTAGATTTTACAGAAAATAAACATGCTCCTCACATTCGATAAAAAACGACTAGTGCAAGTCCTATGTAAAACCTCTCAAATGCAATGCAATTATCTAAAGATAGAAAGAGAGAATTTGGCATTTACATATAAATAAGCTCCTGTATAATAATAATTACAAACATTCATAGGCGCTGATTTGGAACATATAAACTCACAATTCCTGCAAAGACAATTCTAGAATCCCAAACAATTCTTTGAAAAACATTTTGAAATCCATTAAATTTTTTTTTCATCCATCCACAAGTTCAAAACAATTTTGAACCGCTGTCCATCCAATTTCCTAAAAGGAAAGACGAACCACAGTTTTTCGGTTTTGTTGATTCTCTTACAAAACAAACGTTTATGTTTAAAACGAAATTATTGCAAGTTAGACTTATGTCTAAATCATAATTCTAATAATTACATGCCAGGTTTTAAACCACTTAAAACATTCAAAACGAATTATTACAAAGAATTATTCCAACAAAACATTTAAAGACCGAAAAATCGGAAAATCGAATTATTCGAACCCTATATGGTCAACTAAATTTGTTTATAGTTTCAAATCATTAGAAAATTGAACCCTAAGCACTGATACCACTGTAGAATTTCTAGTTTAATTGCACATATTTATTTTCGAAATTTTTATGCACAATAAGGATCAATTACAATTTTTCTATGATTTGTTTCATGAATGCATCAGCTTGTTTCAATGACTAGTTTCAAAACTTTATTAAAACAAACATGAGCTCCGAATTTCATACCTAGAAGTTCTCTAAAACTTCTTGATAATCCGGAGACGTTGAGGATGACGATCGTCGCTTCCCATTGCGCCGGATGCCTCTGAGTATTCACCAAACCCTAAACAAGGTCGGAGAGAAAGGAGCTAGCAAATCAATCTCCGAACTAGCTTAGAATCTAGCTACAAACCCCTTCATTAATCTCTGAGATTTCTCCTTCCAAAGACTTAGAAATCTAAGAGAATTTTCGTGGCTTTTTGTGGTGAATTAGGAGAGAAAACAATTAGAAAAACATCTAACATAATTAAGGAGAATAAGGACCTATTTATAGGCTCCAATCTTACTCTCAATCATGGCTATTCTTAAGCCTTGTTCTCTTGACATTTTCTCTCACAAACTAATTCCATAATGCATTACATGCATCCACAAAACGTTTGACCAAGTTCGGAGATAATCCAACCATCAATCAAATTAATCTCTTAATTATCAATGGCAGAAAATCGATCGGGGTTCGGTTTACCGAGTCACACTCGGTTAACCGAATATGTCACGTTTGGTTTACCGTGCATTAGACGGACGACCGATTCTTAAGGAGAAAAATTCTCCTTAACCGATCGGATGAACCCTCGTCTAAAACTGAATGCCATTCGGTTAACCGAAAATATCAGAACTTGACATTGTTCGGTCGACCGTTCCCGGTTCGGTATACCGAACCAGAACTCCAGGCACTTTGGTCAAGTTCGGTCAATCAATTTTGACCATCCGTTCCATGTTCGGTTGACCGATCCACAGAACCTTCGGTCGACCGAACCATAAATGGATTACCGAAATTTTACCCGATTTTGCCTTTTCAAAATTTGGATTTATTTCCAACAAAATTTGAACTTTAGGGGGTCTTAGCAAATTCACAACTTATGCAATATATTATCCTATGCAAAAATAAATTATTGCACCCCATAATATATGCATCTCATATGAATTTATCATGATTCTAATTATGTTGTATATCACAACATAATTAATTTTACTTGTTCGCCACATGTGTCATATTTTCTATAAGAAACCCGACACATCATATGAACCAAAAATCAAGCTTCTTGTTTCCCGGTTTTTGCGGTGTGACTTATAGGAGGATCTAGACTAAGTTGGCAGTGATATTAAGAGCTTAATATCACAAGCTATAAGCGGTATCTAGCTACACATTATAGCTCCCAATTAGTTAGATGTCTTAATTCCACTCGAACCAAAACCCGATCCATTTAGTGATGGAGTGCACCACTTGTGTCCGTCCCTTGCCTCATGATATTAAGAATACACACAAAGTAGTATTGTGTCATCTTTGTATTAGTATTCATTTCTTGATCTCTTTAAGCTAGTTATAAATATGTGACTTAACTCAAATCACATTGTGCACATTATAACTTTGCTTTATCAAGGGGCCCACTAATATCATCACTCAATTAACAGGGGCAATGATAATCTTTTGACTAACTGTCTTCTCCAACAAAAGTCATACTTAACCAACTAATGCCTTTGCACTACACTCATTGATAGCTTAAGATACTAGTCTAATTAAGCACTCCTTAAGTGATCGGATATAAGTCTCATATCAAAGGACCAAGGACACAGTAAAATATTAATGACACAGAAACACATTTCTATAATATTTTACTTATTAGGTCTATTGAAGAGCATTGCATTGCTCGTGGAGATAAGGGTGAGTAGGCAGCGCCTACCAAACAGACGCTTGAGTCGAAAAGGCGGCTGGACTGGAGTGCTTTCATCAAATGATGCATGTGGGCTGAGCCATTCCCATCCCGACATAGTGGCCTGATTCGGGCTGGCCTGGTTGGGAAGATATTTGGAAAATGGAATGCACTCGGGGGAGGTATACAAAAGTAATATTTTCCTCTTTTGCGTACCCGTGTGGTCACTCACTTGTAGAGCTACAATGATCTATGACCAACACGACAATCTTAACTCGGCAACTAATGTCTCATGTTAATTATCATGATTGCGAATATCTTTTGTTTTATGTAAACCATTATCTTTTAGAGCTCTACGGTTAAGGACCAAGAACCTCTTCCTTAACACTTCTAATAGACGAATAATTTAGAGAGAACTTATAAATACTAGTTTATCTCATTACCTTATTAATTAATTCATTATCTTCTTCTGCAAACATCTCTCTCCATAATTCTCCATGAGTTTCCTTAATTCTTGAGTTTAGTTTTAGTTTTCAGAGATCTTCTTAAGAAGGGAACTAAAGAGGGGTTAGTAGTTAGATTCTAAACCCTATTGAAGATTGAGAGGCAAGCTCTTCTCTCTCCGATCTTGTTTAGAGTTTGGTGAATACTCAGAGGCATCCAGTGCAGCGACAAGCATCCTCAACGTCTCTGGATCATCAAGAAGTTTTAGAGAACTTCTAGGTATGAAATTCAGAGCCCATGTTTGTTTTAATAAAATTTTGAAACTAGTTATTGAAACAAACCGATGCATGCATGAAACAAATCATAGAAAATTGTAATTGATCCTTATTGTGCATAAAAATTTCGAAAATATATATGTGCAATTAAACTAGAAATCCTACAAAGCGTGTTGAGGCCGTGTGACCTCGCAGTTAGGCGTCGTCTAGCTGTAAGGACCTATAACGACCTTAGGTTGTTTAAGCCTTGTTTGCTTGTGTGCTTCTACCTGTACCCATCCGCTGTAGCATATGGGCTTCTTCCCTTCTCTCCTAAGTCATTCCATCTCTTCTGTGTCCTCTCGTCTTCTTCTCTACGCACATTCTTTTTTAATTGTTTAAAAAAAAGAGAGAAAAAAGAATTTTTGGTTTGTGTGTGCGCACCTTTGTGCATGCTTGTGTGGGCACGAGACGAGAGTGGCCGTTTGACAAGGCATGTCATCAATCCTGCTCGGTAGTCGATTTCTCTATGCCTTCATCTTCTTGTGTCGCACACAGTCCGGGTTCAATGGCTACTCATTACCGCGAGGAGGAGCAGTTCCTTGACCCACCTGTCCCACCTGTTCTTTCTCCCATACCTCTTTGTGATTGATGCCACCTGAGCCGTACCACACTGCCCTCATGTATCGTATTGCCAGAGGCGAATGGGAACCACTTTGAGGTTAAGCCTCAGTTTATATCCATGCTCCCTCACTTCACTGGGAAGGGTGACCCCTATATCTTTCTCAGGGAATTTGAGGAGGTTTGTGCTATGTTCAAGCTGCAAAAATGTAGCATAGACTCCATCCATCTTAGGCTTGTCCGCTTTGCACTAAAGGATGATGCCAAGAAGTGGTTGTACAGCAACCAGGCGAATGCCTTTAGGACTTGGGATGAATTTTAATCAACATTCCTCAAAAAGTACTTTCCAAATCATCAGACTCAAAAATTGAGGAACGAAATCAATTCGTTCTATCAACTTGAGACCAAAACATTTCATGCATATTTAGATAGGTTCAAGGAGCTACTATCCTCATACCCTCACCATGGCATCGAGTTGTGGTGCCTTTGTCAGATTGTCTACGAGGGTCTTCACATCCCGTCCCGAACGCTCATTGAGTCCATGTGTCAAGGAGAGTTCTTAGGAAAGGACGAAAGGGAGGCATGAGCTTTCCTAGAAGACCTCGCTGGGAAAACCATGCAGTGGGAGAGTGTGAGGGAACCACCAGCATCATCTAGCATCGGAGGGAGGATCGCAAACGTAACTCGACTAAATCGGGTGCTGCATTTGTTGTCGATACCACTACGACCACCGAGGCACGCATGGCGGCCTTAATGCGCCGTATGGATTCAATTGAGCTCCAAAACCAACAAGGTGCAACTCATGTGTCTACATCTGGTCCAGTTCCCTATCATTCATGTGGTAGGATATGTCATGTAGGAGGCGAATGTGCATCCATTCCTCCTGAGATGGAACATGTCAATGTCATCTATGAATTGGAAAGTAAAAGGAATGTGTTCTAAAAGTTTTACTTTTATATGTCAATTATTATGAATTGGATGTGCAAACAGTTTGTTCCTTGATTATGGTATTAATATTTTGGAAGTGTTAAGGAAGAGGCGCTTGGTCCTTAACCGTGGAGCTCTAAAAGATAATCGTTTACATAAATCAAAAGTTATTCACACAATCATGGTAATTAACATGGAACATTAATCACCGAGATAAGATTGTCATGTTGGTCATCGATTGTTGTAGCTCTACGAACAATTGACGATACAAGTATATAAAAGTGGAAAGATTACTTTTATATATTGAATAGACCGAACAAGTAAAACATTACGGAATTATGTTTCGTGTCATTAATGTTTTACTGTGTCTTGGATCCTAAGATACAAGACTTATATCTTTTCACTCAAGAAGTGCTTAATTTGATAATTGTCAAAAGCTATCAATGAGTATAGTGATAAAGGCAATAGTTGGTTGAACATGACTTGTACTGGAAAATACAGCTAGTCAAACGACTATCGTTGCCCCTTTTAATTGATTGATGATATTAGTGGGCCCCTTGATAAAGAAAAATTATAATGTGCACAATGTAACTTGAGTTAAGTTACATAGTTGTAATTAGCTTAAAGAGATCAAGAAATGAATATAATACAAATGTGACACATTTCTACTTTGTATATATTCTTAATATCATGCGGCAACGAACAGACACAAGTGATGCACTTACATCACTAAATGGATCGTGTTTAGTTCGAGTGGGACAAAGACATCTATGCTAATTTGGTGACTATAATGTGTAGCTAGATACCGCTTATAGTTTGAGATATTAAGTGTTTAATAACGCTGTCAATTTGGCTTAGAACCTCCTGTAGGTCACACCACAAAATTGGGAAACAAGAACCTTGATTTTGAGTTCATATGATGTGTCAGGTTTCATGTGAAAAATGGACACATGTGGTGAATGAATAAAATCAATATGTCATGAGAATTGACATAATTAGAATCATAATAAATTCATGTGTGGTGTATATATTATGGGGTGTAATAATTTAATATTACATAGGATAATATATTACATAATATATGAATTTGCTAAAAACTCCAAAATATCAAATTTTGCTGGAAATAAATCCAAAATTTGACAAAGGCAAAATCGGGGTCAAACACGGTAAACCGTTTAGGGTTCGGTCAACCGAGGTGTCTTCGGAACGGTCAACCGAACAGGGAACAAATAAACAAAATTGGTTGACCGAAATTGTCTGGAGTGCCTGGACAATTGGGTTCAGACAACCGAGCGTGAACGGTCAACCGAGAGAGAATATCTTGGGATATTTTTTGTAGACCGAAGGTGACACGTTTGTCCGATGAATGTTTGCTAGGACAAATTTTTGTGGGTCAACGGTCGACTGGAGCAAGACGCGGATCGTCTGAATTTTTCTAGAGATTTTTTTTCATGCATATTCGGTCGACCGTCTAGCTCACGGTCCACCGAACATGTGGTGAAACTGAATGGTTCGGTTAACCGAGAATATACATGTACGTTTACATGTGGTAACCTGAATTATTAAGAGAATAATTAGATCGTGGATTGGATTAATTCCAGATTTAATTAAATGGTTTTTAGGATGCTTATGTGGAAATTTGAGATTAATTTTTGGAAGGAATAAACAAGAGATCATGACTAAAGAATAGTTCTTGATAAGGATGTTTTGGGAGCCTATAAAAGGACCACTCATCCTATTTGTTTATGTTAATGCAAAAATTCTTTCTCTCATTAATCTCTCCCTTAATCACCACGAAAATCTCTTAATAGTTTTAAGTTTTGGAGATAGAAATCTCAGGAGCTTAAAGAGGGGTTATTAGCTAGATTCTAAGCTTGATTAGAGATTGATTGGCTAGCTCCTTTCTCTCTAATCTTGTTTAGAGTTTGGTGAACACTTGGAGGCGAATCGACGGGCGATTCGACGAGCAACGGAACTCTGGATCTTCTGAAAAGTTTTAGAGAACCTTTGGGTATGATCCTCTATCCTTTGTTTATTTTAATATGTGTAGGAATGCATGATATTAGAATAAACAAATACATGTACGTAAAATCAATGAAAATATGAAATCGATCTTGTATGTTTGTATTAATTTTTTTAAAATATATACATACATAGGGACACGAAATCCTACAGTGGTATCATAGCATTTAGTTCATATTTTCAATGATTACACTATATAATTAATTTTTTTTATCATCTACAATCGAAACAATTCATGTTCTATGTCTTTTTCGAGTTTTCCGATAGTTTTGTTGATTTAATTCTAATTGATTCTTTTGATAGTTTTAAATATTTTGAAACACATCATTTGAATATTAGAATTAAAATTTAGACTTATGTCTAATATATAAAAAAATCATTTTTAATTAAATGATTATTTTATAAGGAATCGACAAAATGAAAAAGGCATATGTTTATCTTTGTTTAAAAAAATTATTTTTGGAAATTCGATAAACAGCGGTTCAAATATTTTGTGTTTTGATCTATGGATGCATAAAATATTTTTTAATGGATTTCAAATGATTTTAGAATTTTTTGATTTAGAGATGTATGATAAACTAAATCGAGTAATTTATTGTATATGTACATGCATTGCTCGAGTTCTCTAATGCAGGGATATGTGAGTTTGTATGTTCCGATGAAGCCATGTGTGAATGAATGAATGTGTATGTTATTATTATTCAATCACAGGGGCTTATGTATATGTGAAAGCCAAATTTCTATTTCTATGTATATGCATGCATATGAGAGGATTTTTACATATGACTTGCACTATACAATTTTCAAAATTGAGCGATGTATGTTTATATTTTTGCAATATCAACATCCATGGTGCAAGAGGAAGACGCTGAAGAAGTGCAAGGATCAAGGACGCGGGAACATATAAGCTCACATAATGTGTGTGTGAATGAATATATTTATGTTTGTGTGCTTGACATGTATGTGATTGTATGGATGAATGTTAGGATGTGTATAAATGATAAATATGCATGATCACCTAAATTCTAAAATCACACATAAATGTTTAAATTGTCCAACCAAAAATTAAGAGTATTTTTCTTTCTTATTTCATCCACTAGCAGTCATCGATTGAGGGATATTCTGCTCGCCCTTAGCGGGAGATAACTTCCTACATCTTTGGGAATAGTGGGAGATATAAGGTTGTCTATTGTTGTGCCATGAATAGATGTACGAGGTGCGATTCACCCTTAGTGGACACCGAGTATATTTGTTTGTGAATACAATGGATAAACGTATCTCGTATAAAATGGAATAACTTTTCTTAACAAGACCCGGAGCCCTAGCTCGGTTTTGAGAAAGAGAGTTTTTCTTACGAGGATTGGTCAAATTCCCTCTTAATTAAAATGACAAGAGTCATAAGAGTCAGAAAATGCAAATGTTGTGATATTTCGAAATGGTTATGATTAGAAAAATGTTTTCTTACCTTGATTTTATAATATATCTGATAGCCCTTAGCTAGTTTATATTATAATTGATAGGATCTTGAATTGCTGCATTTATGGACAAATTTTTATTTGTGGTATTGATTTTTAAAAAATAAAATTCACATTAAATCCCATATAATTTATTTTGTAGAAATAAATTTTTATTTGTGGTATTGATTTTGTCGAATATTGACCTATTGTGCGATCTATGATTGAAAAACATCATTTGGCAAATGATGGCTCAAACTTCATAAGCTGGCAACTCAAGCTCAATATCGTGTTGAAGTTTGAGAAACTATCTCATATTTTGGATGGTGAAATCCCAAAATTAAATGAGAAGACAACCGATAGCGAGAGAGAGGCAAAATCCAAGTGGGAAGACCAAGAGAACGAGGTTCACGGTCTAATGTTGGCGTCCATTGGTGACTCTCTTCAAGCGAAATCTTGGATTCAAAATCCAAGAAGACCATGGAAGCTTTACCAAAGATGTTCATGGATAGTGCTAGAAAAGAGCGCTATAAGATCACCTTCGCACTCACAAAGTGCCACATGGCGGAGGGAACATCGGTATCCATGCATTTCCTCACGATGCAAGGATACCTTGAGAAGTTGTCGAAGTTCTCTTCCCGATGCCCGATGACATTGCGGAAAATTTGATTCTTGACTCTCTAGCCCCGTCCTACAAGGTCTTCATTAGGAACTATCATGTGCGTGAGAAAATGGTGAGTCTTGAGGAACTTCACAACGCTCTCAAAATGGCTGAAGTTGACATGGGCAAGGGTCGGGACAAGCACGTCCTAGCCGTCCATGGAGGGAGCAAGAAGATCACCAAAGGTAAAGGCAAATTCACCCAAAATATGTCAATCATGAGCAAGGGAGTAGGAGGTGCTCGTGTGAGTGTCTCAAGGGGGAATTCTTCAAAATCTCTGACTCCCAACATGGAGTGCTTTCACTGCGGTGAAAAGTGACACATCCTGCCAAATTGCCCCAAGTACAAGGAAGACATTGACAATGGAGTGATTGAACGTAAGCGCCCCAAAAAGGCCAAAGGTTATTTGTTATTGAGATAAATTTAGTCACCTCTGTCCATGATTGGGTAATTGATACTGGATATTGTGCTCACATAATTTCTAATATGCAGCTACTAAAGGATATGAATGAACTCGTGAAGAACGAGATGATTTTGAAGGTCGGAAATGGTGCGAGCATTGCTGCGATTGCACAAGGTTCTGTGGAGCTTCAATTATCTAATGGTTTAAATTTATGTTTAAAGAACGTTTATTATGTGTATTCGATTAACAAGAATATTATTTCTGTATCATGTTTGGATATGAATAATTTTAATATAAATATTTCAAATTCTTGCTTGTCTATATCGAAGAATGGTATTTTCTATGCAAATGCATTCGTGAGGAATGGTCTCTATTTTCTTGAATTGAATAATAAAGAAATCTTAAACATGAATAACAAAAAACTTAAAACTACTCATGTGAATGATACACTCTTGTGGCACTATCGTCTTGGTCACATAAATGAAAACCACATCAAGAAATTGCAAGAAGCTAACCTTCTTGGTCAACTTGAATACTTGTTTAATCATTTTAAATACCGCAAGTGCACGGTCGCGTTGAAGCGGTGGCAAATACGGGTCGATCCACAAGGAGGTGTGACTCTGGTTTGTTCGAAGGCAAGTGGGAAAAGAGGGGAAGAAGTTGTGATTACACTAAACTAGACTAACTACACTAAACGAGTAAGCATCAAACAAGGAAAACGAAAGTGAGGGAAATTGAAAGCTGGAAATCAGAAATGGAAAACCCCTAAGGGTGGAGTGTGTGCACACATGTAAAAAGATGGTGAAGAATGCATTCTATAGTCACAAAGTAGGTAGTGTTTTCATGCATAGGAAGTGTCTACAGGTTATGGCAAAACCTATCAATCCATTCACTAACCTAGTTGATTGACATTCATATACACAAGTTGGTTATTTCAGAACCTAAACAAGCATGGGAGGTGTCTAAGATGTGTGGCAAAACCCATCAAGTGTAGTATTTATAACAAGCAAGCATACATTCACATTTATCAACACAATCAAAATATAAAGCATTCATATCCATTCTTTAATGCATGTATGAACATCATCTCCACCCCCAAAGGGGGATGGATCTACTCACTACACATTACTCTAACAATTAAACTAAAGAAGAAGAGAAACATTCTAACTACTTTATCCTAGAATTAAAAAAATAAAACTAAGCTAAGCATGCATAAAGAAACAACATAAGAACAAAACAATGGAAAAATTATTTTATTAGATGACTCACATTGAAGGTAACATTTTTCTCCACCTTGAGATTTTGTTCCATGGTTTACTCCAAGTAGAGAGAATGCCACCAAGCAATGGGTGAATACAATAAAAGGTGAAGAGTTCTATGTATAGCCATAGAAAAAGGTAATCCAGGACAATCCCCCGGTATGGGAGTAAACAAATACCAGAAATAGACTACATATACACTAGTACACACTCCACATAAATCTTAGCGGATCCAGACCAAAAGTGACCGCCAATTAGCGGTCTACAGTGTTCGGATAGCTCTGGGTTTTCTTGTGGGGGTTTCGGGAAGACTTTGTTTGTCTTTGATGCATCTACTTTGCTTGTTGGAGCTCTGACCCGAATAGAATTGCCAAAATACTCCCCATGATGGTGTGAAGTATTCTTGTTTGCTCATTGGTCCTTCGATCTTACGTTCAGGTCCTTCGATCTTGCATCTTAGTCCTTGAGTCTCTCAACTCAGTCCTTTTTCATGCTTTTAGGTCCTTTTATGCCTCTTCTCTTCAAACTTATTTATTTCTGAAATTCAAACATAAAACTCGTTACATAGCATTGTTTAGGTGAAAGATAATTGATATAAAATACAAATATAAGCATGAAATGATGTCAATCAGATATGGATAATTTTAATATAAATATTTCAAATTCTTGCTTGTCTATATCGAAGAATGATATTTTCTATGCAAATGCATTCGTGAGGAATGATCTCTATTTGCTTGAATTGAATAATAAACAAATCTTAAACATCAATAACAAAAAGCTTAAAACTACTCATGTGAATGATACACTCTTGTGGCACTATCATCTTGGTCACACAAATGAAAACCGCATCAAGAAATTGCAAGAAGCTCACCTTCTTGGTCAACTTGATTTTAAATCATTGGAGACGTGCAAACCTTTCCTAATGGGAAAAATGACCAAGATGCCTTTCAAGAAGAAAGGACCCAGAGCGAATGACTTGTTGGATTTAATACATTCCGATGTATGTGGTCCGATGAGTTCTAGTGCAAGAGTCGGTTTTAGGTACTTCATCACGTTCACGGATGACTATAGTCATTATGGCTATATTTATCTAATGGGAAACAAAAGTGAATCCTTTGACAAGTTCAACGAATTCAAGAATGAAGTAGAGAACCAACTCAACAAGAAAATCAAGTCTCTACGAACGGATCGTGGAGGTGAGTACTTAAGTACCGCATTTGACTCATTCCTAAAGGAGTGTGATATTGTACCATAGCTCACCCCTCCCGGTACAACCCAGTGGAATGGGGTATCCGAAAGGAGGAATATTACATTACTTGACATGGTTCGATCAATGATGAGTCAAGCTGAATTACCGCTTTACTTTTGGAGTTATGCACTAGAAGTTGCGGCTTACACACTAAATAATGTTTCATCCAAATCCGTAGAGAAAACACCTTATTAGCTATGAAGTGGTAAAACACCTAAGCTCAATTTTCTCAAGATTTGGGGTTGTGAGGCCTACGTCAAGAGATTGATGTCGACCAAACTTCAACCAAAAGCGGATAAGTGCTTTTTATAGGTTATCCTCGTGAGACAAGAGGATACTACTTTTGGCATATAACCTACAATCGAGTGATTGTAGAGAGGGATGTCGTATTTCTAGAAACGAAATTTCTAGAAAGAATAAAAAGTAGTGGGAGTAGAGTTGTGCTTGAGGAGACTCAAGATATTCTACAAGATCATGATATGAATGGTGACATTCAATATCATGAAGGCCCAACCGAGGTTCCTTTGGTTAGTGGGAACGTGAGTGAGAGACCCTCGCAAGTAGTTGTGAGAGAAACTCAATCATCCATACCTAGTGTACGTTCGAGAGTCGAACATGAACCGATTCCACAAGAAATTGTGAGAGAGGCTCAAGACGTGCACGTAAAACCAAAAGAACTTAGAAGGTCAACGAGGGAAAGGAAGAAACCCGACTTGTATCTGGGACTTCATGAAATCATGGTACTTGATACCAATGATCCCTTGACCTTCCAAGAAGCAATGGAAAGGGAAGACTCCAAACTATGGCTTATGACCATGGAATCCGAAATAGAATCCATGTATGATAATCAAGTGTGGAACTTGGTTGACCTTCCTCAAGGGAAAAAGGTCATTCAAAATAAATGGGTTTTTAAGAGGAAGATGGACATGGATGAGAACTTGACAACCTACAAAGCGAGTCTTGTAGCGAAGGGTTTCACTCAAGTTCAAGGAATTGACTATGATGAAACTTTTTCACCGGTTGCCATGTTCAAGTCTATTCGGATTATGCTCGCTATTGCCGCATTTCATGATTATGAGATATGGCAAATGGATGTCAAAATGGTGTTCCTTAGTGGGAACTTGGAAAAGGATGTGTACATGGTACAACCTCAAGGTTTTGAAGATCCAAAGAATAGCGAGAAAGTATGCAAGCTTCAAAGATCTATTTATGGACTGAAGCAAGCATCAAGGAGTTGGAACAAACGCTTTGATGAGGAAGTGAAGATGCTTCACTTCATTCAAAGTAAGGAAGAACCTTGTATATATAAGAAGGTTAGTGGGAGCCACGTAGTGTTCTTGATCTTATATGTCGATGACATACTCCTCATGGGAAATCATACACCTTTGCTTTAGAAAACAAGAAGTTTATTGAAATCTGAATTTTCAATGAAAGACATGGGTGAGGCTCCATACATCTTGGGAATCAAGATATATAGAGATAGATCCCATAGACTCATTGGCCCAAGTCAACGTACATACATTGACCAGTTCTTGGAAAGGTTCAGCATGAAAAACTCCAAAAAGGGCAATGTGCCAATGAGTATGCGTGTGCAACTGAAGAAGTCCCAATGTGCTGAATCACATAAAGACTTGGAGTACATGAAATATATTCTTTATGCTTCGGCAATAGGATCAATCATGTACGCCATGACTTGCACAAGACCCGATATCTCGTATGCTCTAAGCGTGACAAATCGTCACCAATCCAACGTAGGTCCTGAGCATTGGTCTGCGGTCAAGAATATTCTGAGGTACCTTAACCGGACCAAAGATAAGGTTCTTGTTTATCGAGGACAAAGAGTTACTAGACGAGGGCTATTCGGATGCGAGTTTATGAGTGATCCCGACGGTAGGAGGTCGCAATAATGATATGTCATCATTCTGGAAGGTGGAGTCATGAGCTAGCATAGTTGGAGTCAAATCACTACGACTGACTCAACCACCGACGAAGGCAAAATAAATTTATTATGGGTGGACAAAAACAGCAACACAGCTGATCCATTCAACAAACCATCATACCAAGCCAAAAGGCGAAATGCATTTCGAGTCCATGGGTGTGAGGAACCATGTGGATTGGCTTGATGAGTAATTAGAGAGGGTTACCCTAGTTATTATTGTTTTATACATTGAGAATATATGTGAAAGAAAACTTTAATAACAAGTGGGAGATTGAAATGAATGTGTTCTAAAAGTTTTACTTTTATATGTCAATTTTTATGAATTGGATGTGCAAACATTTTGTTCCTTGATTATGGTATTCATCTTTTGGAAGTGTTAAGGAAGAGACGCTTGATCCTTAACCATAGAGCTCTAAAAGAAAATGGTTTACATAAATCAAAAGTTATTAACACAATCATGGTAATTAACATGGAACATTAATCACTGAGATAAGATTGTCGTGTTGGTCATCGATTGTTGTAGCTCTACAAATAATTGACGACACGAATATATAAAAGAGGAAAATATTAATTTTATATATTGAATAAACCAAACAAGTAAAACATTGTGGAATTGTATTTCGTGTCATTAATGTTTTACTGTGTCTTGGATCCTAAGATACGAGACTTATATCTTTTCACTCAAGAAGTACTTAATTTGATTATTGTCAAAAGTTATCAATGAGTATAGTGATAAAGGCAATAGTTGGTTGAACATGACTTGTGCTGGAAAAGATATCTAGTCAAACGATTATCGTTGCCCATTTTAATTGAGTGATGATATTAGTGGGTCCCTTGATAAAGCAAAATTATAATTTACACAATGTAACTTGAGTTAAGTTACATAGTTGTAATTAGCTTAAAGAGATCAAGAAATGAATATAATACAAAGGTGGCACATTTCTACTTTGTATATATTCTTAATATCATGAGACAAGGGACATACACAAGTGGTGCACTTACATCACTAAATGGATCATTTTGAGTTCGAGTGGGACAAAGACATCTATGCTAATTGGGTGACTATAATGTGTAGCTAGATGCCGCTTATAGTTTGAGATATTAAGTGTTTAATAACGCTGTCAATTTGGCTTAGATCCTCCTATAGGTAACACCACAAAATTGGGAAACAAGAAGCTTGATTTTGAGTTCATATGATGTGTCGGGTTTCATGTGAAAAAGGGACACATGTGGTGAATGAATAAAATCAATATGTCATGAGAATTGACATAATTAGAATCATAATAAATTCATGTGTGGTGTATATATTATGGGGTGTAATAATTTAATATTACATAGGATAATATATTACATAAGATATGAATTTGCTAAAACCCCCAAAATATCGAATTTTGTTGAAAATAAATTCAAAATTTGACAAAGGCAAAATCAGGGTCAAACACGGTAATCTGGATCTTATAGACAAAGCAGACGGATCTGTACGGATCTGGATCTGGATCTTATAGACCGCTAATTGGCGGTCTGGATCATCCCAGATCCGCTAAGATTTCTCCTGGACTTGTATTAATGTTTGTTTAGGCTATTTTTGGTATTGGTTTAGTCCCACATCGGGGGATTGTCCCGGATTAGCTTTTTCCATGCCTATAAATAGAACTCTTCACCTTCCATTGTAATTACCCATTGCTTGGTGGCATTCTCTCTACTAAGGAGTGAGTCTTGAAACAAAAACTCAAGGTGGAGATGCTTGTTTAAGCTACCTTCAATGTGAGTCATTTGTTAATAAAATAATTCTTCTAGTTTCTTTTAATCTTGTTTTTAATTTGTGCATGCTTGTTTAGTCTTTCCTTTCCTTTTAAGCTTCTGTAATATTTCTTGCTTTCTTAGGGTAATATCATTTCAGTATTATGCTTCATTTTGGTAATATAGTTAGTGTAATGAGTAGTGAGTAGTTCCATCCCCACTTGGGGTGTGGAGAAATATGTGATATAATCATGTAGTGTATTAAGTGCGTGTTATCTTTATCCCTTGAGCTTTATATGATTTCCATAACCATCTATTGGGTTTTCACTCTTATCTTTGATATGCTAATGCTCTTGAATGAAGCTTAGCTTATGCTTTGATTAGTGGACCTATTTTATGGGAAATGATTAGGTTAGGATATGAATGAAGTTAGTATTGGAAACACAATTTGTAGTGTATGTACTCTTGTTGCCTTACCTTAGTTAATGTCTTGTATGTTTTAATGATGTAGTCTTATCTTAATTCATGTGGAGGCATAGTAGGGTCTAGTCTTTATACATGAGTTCATTTAGCTTCATTTCAATTATTGTCTTGTATGTTTTAATGATGTAGTCTTATCTTAATTCATGTGGAGGCAAAGTTGGATGTAGTTTTATGATTTCATGCACTACATGTTGTGAGGAGCTTAATTGAACACACACACACATCTTTATATTCACATTATTTCTCTACCCCCTATGGGGTTTAGTTTTTATTGCTTATCTTTCATTTCCTTTTGCATTCTAGTGTAGTTAGTGTAATCAATCTTTCTCTCCATTTTTTACCACTCGCCTTCGCACAAACCAAACGTCGACACACCTCCCAGTGGACGACCCATATTTGTCACCGCTTCAACGCGGTCGTGCACTTGTGGTTTAAATAAAACGATAAATCAAGTTTTTGGCGCCGTTGCCGGGGAGGTGCTCTGTTCAGACCTTGGTTTGGACGATTCGAGTGGTTTTTAATTTTTTGTTTCCAGTTTTTCTTAGTTTCAGAGATCCTAGAGCTCACGGGGAGGATACTGAAGGAGTTGGAGCACCTAAGAATCAAAAAGGACCGCCAATCTGCGGTCTGAGACCGCCAATTGGCGGCCTGGTGAGGGTTTCATGCATTGAAATTTCTTCTGGTAGTTAGTTCTGTCATTTATGTTATCTAGGAGCCCTATTTTGAATGCTGTGACTTCTAGTTTTCTCTCAGATCATTAATCACTCCCCCATTAATAAACTTGGCCTTAAAATCCAAAGCAAAAGACTAGACGTTCTTACTTGTTTAGGTCACGCATCATGTACTTGACTTAGGCATATAGTCATCTTTTCTTTTAGCCTCATCTTCAGTTGTTGAGCGCTGGCGTGAGGTACGCATTTCCTACACTCATTCATGCATCTTGTATGCCCATGCATTAGTTAGTAGGAATTGCATCAGGACAAGAGTGAGTTGAGCGTTTGATTTGAGCGATTGATTGCTAGATCTAGGATCAAAACGCTACTAAGGAGGGGTTGTCCCATAAAAAATAAGGTGGGGGATTTCATCACCCTTTCCTTGGCCCCAAAAATCACTCTTAATCAAGCCTTAACTAAAAGAAAGTAGACATTGGCCCTAGGATTTCAGACGCACTAGGAGAGTAATCTAGTTGAGACAGCCATGGCCTGATCGACGATGCCTACCTTGTCGATAGTAGGAGGTACTAGATCTCCAGATCTGGTATCACTTGTTGGGCATTGTGGTCCTCGTTGTAGGGAGGTGAGGCGTGTCGAGGCTAGTGACCTCGAAGTTAGGCGTCGTCTAGCCTAAGGACCCATTGCCTTACATTGTTTGAGTCGTGCTTGCTAGTTAGGCTTCTACCTGATCCCATTACCCACGCTAGCTCTAGGATTCTTCCCTTCTCCTATGAGTCATCATCTTCTCACCTTCTTCTACGTTATAGTATCCTCCCCCTTTACACTCTCTGGTAGCGTTTTAGGGTCGAGTCGAGCACTTTTTGCGAGCTTGGACTCGTGGTGGTGAGAGTTATCGACTCAAGAGTTCTTTGTTGAGATGGATGGTTACATGGGCGACCATCCATATCATTGTTGGGACCAGGACAATTCTTCCTGGTATTCTGGACCCATGCAACCGGGGTGGCTCAGACTAACACCCCGTATCGTTGGGACAATCCTAATTGTGTGACTGAGCAATCTTCATATTGGGGTAGTATGAGAGAGGCACCGACTGCTAGACCACAATCTAGTTACGTCAGATCATATGCTGGTCAACAAACTGAGACATTACAACAAACTTTGGCCTCTTTCATGCGTATGGCAGACGACATGAGTGCACCGGTGGCTCCAGTAGTCGTACCGTGCGATTGTTGTGGGTTGAGTGGTCATGTTATCAGGGAATGTCCTTATGTTACCCTAAGCCTGAGTATGAGCATACCTTTTCCCAAAATTCTCAATATGACCATTACGCATCCGCGTACAACCCGAGAGGGATGGATTCAAGGGGAGACAATTCGTATTTAAATTCATATACATCATTTCCACCCCAGTAACCTCCTCCCGAATACCCAGAATTCTACCAAGACCCCACTTCAAATCATTGGAATCATTCTCAGCCCATCAACACCCAACCCCAAAATTTCTCAAGCTCTGACTTGGACCTCATAGTTGACCACATACCTGATTCCTCGAAACAATTTCCTTACGTTCATGGAAACCATTCAACAATCCATACAAAATATGGCACTGCAAGTGAGTCAAATGTCGCAGCAATTACGTGAACGTGAGGAAAGTACATTTTCTTGTTAACACGAGGATTCATCTTTTGATATCGAACCGCCACCACCACATCCACAAATTCAAAGCACAATCTTTCAAAGTCAAACTCCTAGTCAGTCCGAGGGACTTGGGGTTTCAATTCACGATAACTTGGTGGACGATTCAATCCCATTTAGAATAACATGGACCGGCTTCATTACGAGTCGTCACATGATTGTGCCTTATCTTCTTGTCCCGTGGCCCTTGAGCCACATGGCCTTATTGTTGTACCTCCTAAGGACTCACCTCTGGTAGAGCAAGAGCTCCCTAGTCCCCTCAATTTCAAATAACCTGATGAGAGATTGCCTCTCACTATTGTTCCTGATCATCTTGGAAATGATGGAACATCAAACAACTACATTACTCAGGAGGGTATTAGGAGTTTCATGGAGGATACCTTGGGTATGAGACCCACCTTTTGTTCGCCTAGTGTGTCGGACATGCCTAACGAGGTTCTTGACCTCGTTCCGACGCACCAGCCTGTTGGTTGGAGAGTTTGGATTGACGATCATAATTTCAGCAGCGCAACGGGAGAAACTCTTTTTCCGTTGCCCCTCATTTGCCAAACTCTTGAGAGGTTCAAGCTCTTTCAGTTTGATCCTTTGAATGAGACGCCTTTGCGTCCAATTCATGAACATCTCATTTCATCTGGTGCTCTTTGTGAAGGGGGCCCACGCATGCGTATTCTGGCCCGCGTGGTGTCATGTTTCCTTTCCAAGTGCATTGACCCACTCTTGAAGTTCCCATTTGATGTATTTTGACAAATGAAGATGGGAGCTTATGTTTGTACATAGTTATATATTAAAAAAAGTACAATAAAAGACTCCTTCAGTAAGCATCGATTGTTGTGGGCTCGAACCCTTGAGTATTTGGGCCCCATTTCTTTCACGTATTTGTATCCTTTCTTTAGCATCTCACAGGTTTTGAGGGAATTCGGGTTTGTGTCCATCAACATGACCTTGAACTTCCCTTATACTTCATGTTGGTGAGATCTCTCCTTTTTATGCATAAATCCATGTAGTATCTTGTTCACATTCATTGAGGACAATGCATGAAGTAGGTGTGTGGGGGGGTGTTTTACGTGTGTATATAGTCGAGTCTTTTCTTTCGATTTTGTTTTCTTTTGTTTGCATTGTTAGGGTCATGTTAGTGTGTTGCATTTAATATCGATATATTTGCTTGTCATGATCCTTGGGTGACTTGTCTTCTTTTGCTTGCCTAGTGCCTTAAAATTTTCACATTTCTTTCAAAATCTTCATGTGTTTGCAAAAGAAAATGTTTTGTGGGTTTTGCGTGTGTTTAGCATGTGCAAAACCGTTGTCTTGAACTTGATGCATTAGGATATCTAGTACAGTAGCTTTAGGATTTATCGAGTCGTTAGGATGCACCCCAGTTTCCCTTGGGGGTGAGTAATCATTGGGTTTCAGTGCTCAAACAATTTAAAGAGGTCCACCTTGAACCTAGTGGGTCAATAATTCGTGTATGTTAACTTAAGGAAGTTTGTTGTAGTCAAAGACCCTTTAAATATTGTTGTGAGACATTAAGTGTAGGGGTTTTGGTTCATGTGTAGATAAGAAATAAGTGAGTAGGTGTTCTCTCTTCTCGCACGGCTCCTATCACTCGGGAAAGTAGGTCTGAGGGGACTTTGTGCCTGGTGCTTTCGACTCATTTGAGTTGGGATGCGCCGACCGAACTCCCGTTACACGGGTGGTAGGGATTGCCCTATGTGGAGATTTGGGGAAAGGTGTACGTGATAGTGTAAGTCTTCATGGGCAATGATGCACGAAACCTAACCCTGAGGGAATGAAGCTCCAACTAATAAAAAGAAAAAAAATGAGAAAAAAAAGAAAAAAAAATGAGAAAAAAAAAGAAAAAAGAAAAAAAATGGTAATGCAAATAAGAGCCTTAATGGACTTTACACTTTGTATCACTTGAGGATGTTGAGGTTATCTATGTCTTTCACTTAATTCCTTATTTTACTTGCACGAATGGTTCATTAGGTTAGGTGTGTGGACTGATTACCTATATAGAGTCGGCCCGTAGGATTACCGCGTCCAATGATCGACAACATATGTCCAATGAGTCGAGTGTCTAGATTGAATAATGCATCTTGTTCGGATTTTGTGGGTGTATCCGCTGAAAAACCCTCAGGAGACAACACTCCTCCTCCTTGGCGACAAGGAGGTTTAACGGCTTGTTGCACGTGCTAAGTGCAACCGTGATTCCTACGAAAGTGAGTTAGGATTTCTTGTTTCTCGTTTTCTTTTCTCTATCTCTGTTTTGCTCGGGACTAGCAAAAACTTAGGTGTGGGGGTATTTGATTAACATCATTTCATGCTCATATTTGTATCTTATATCCATTATCTTACACCTAAGCAATGCTACGTGACGAGTTTATGTTTAGTTTTCAGGAATAAAGAGGTTTGAAGAGAAGAGCCATGAAAGGACCCAAAAGCAGGAAAAATGACTTAATTGTGAGACCTGTGGACTAAGATGCAAGGGAGAAGGACTTGATCGTAAGACCGAAGGACCTAAGAGCAAAACAGGAAACTCGACACCATCATGGGGAGTATTTTGGCAATTCGACTCGGGTCCGAGCTCCAAAAAACCAAGTAGATGCATCCAAGACCAAGAAATACTTCAAGCAAAGCCCAACACAAAAAGCAGACGGATCTGGATCTTATAGACCGCCAATTGGCGGTCTGGATCATCCCAGATCCGCTAAGATTTCTCCTGGACTTGTATTAATGTTTGTTTAGGCTATTTTTGGTATTGGTTTAGTCCCACATCGGGGGATTGTCCCGGATTAGCTTTTTCCATGCCTATAAATAGAACTCTTCACCTTCCATTGTAATTACCCATTGCTTGGTGGCATTCTCTCTACTAAGGAGTGAGTCTTGAAACAAAAACTCAAGGTGGAGATGCTTGTTTAAGCTACCTTCAATGTGAGTCATTTGTTAATAAAATAATTCTTCTAGTTTCTTTTAATCTTGTTTTTAATTTGTGCATGCTTGTTTAGTCTTTCCTTTCCTTTTAAGCTTCTGTAATATTTCTTGCTTTCTTAGGGTAATTTCATTTCAGTATTATGCTTCATTTTGGTAATATAGTTAGTGTAATGAGTAGTGAGTAGTTCCATCCCCACTTGGGGTGTGGAGAAATATGTGATATAATCATGTAGTGTATTAAGTGCGTGTTATCTTTATCCCTTGAGCTTTATATGATTTCCATAACCATCTATTGGGTTTTCACTCTTATCTTTGATATGCTAATGCTCTTGAATGAAGCTTAGCTTATGCTTTGATTAGTGGACCTATTTTATGGGAAATGATTAGGTTAGGATATGAATGAAGTTAGTATTGGAAACACAATTTGTAGTGTATGTACTCTTGTTGCCTTACCTTAGTTAATGTCTTGTATGTTTTAATGATGTAGTCTTATCTTAATTCATGTGGAGGCATAGTAGGGTCTAGTCTTTATACATGAGTTCATTTAGCTTCATTTCAATTATTGTCTTGTATGTTTTAATGATGTAGTCTTATCTTAATTCATGTGGAGGCAAAGTTGGATGTAGTTTTATGATTTCATGCACTACATGTTGTGAGGAGCTTAATTGAACACACACACACACATCTTTATATTCACATTATTTCTCTACCCCCTATGGGGTTTAGTTTTTATTGCTTATCTTTCATTTCCTTTTGCATTCTAGTGTAGTTAGTGTAATCAATCTTTCTCTCCATTTTTTACCACTCGCCTTCGCACAAACCAAACGTCGACACACCTCCCAGTGGACGACCCGTATTTGTCACCGCTTCAACACGGTCGTGCACTTGTGGTTTAAATAAAACGATAAATCAAGTTTTTGGCGCCGTTGCCGGGGAGGTGCTCTGTTCAGACCTTGGTTTGGGCGATTCGAGTGGTTTTTAATTTTTTGTTTCCAGTTTTTCTTAGTTTTAGAGATCCTAGAGCTCACGGGGAGGATAGTGAAGGAGTTGGAGCACCTAAGAATCAAAAAGGACCACCAATCAGCGGTCTGAGACCGCCAATTGGCGGCCTGGTGAGGGTTTCATGCATTGAAATTTCTTCTGGTAGTTAGTTCTGTCATTTATGTCATTTAGTCCATTTCTGGTATTTGTTTAGTCCCACACAGGGGGATTGTCCCGGATTGCCTTTTCTTTGGCTATAAATAGAACTCTTCACCTTCTATTATAAACTACTCATTGCTTGGTGGCATTCTCTCTACTAAGGAGTGAGCCTTGAAGCAAAAACTCAAGGTGGAGAAGAATGCTACCTTCAATGTGAGTCATTTGTTAATAAAATAATTCTTCTAATTTCTTTTAATCTTGTTTTTAATTTGTGCATGCTTGTTTAGTCTTTCCTTTCCTTTTAAGCTTCTTTAATATTTCTTGCCTTCTTAGGGTAATTTCATTTCAGTATTATGCTTCATTTTGGTAATATTGTTAGTGTAATGAGTAGTGAGTAGTTCCATCCCCACTTGGGGGTGGAGAAATATGTGATATAATCATGTAGTGTATTAAGTGTGTGTTATCTTTATCCCTTGAGCTTTATATGATTTCCATAACCATCTAATTAGTTTTCACTCTTATCTTTAATATGCTAATGCTCTTGAATGAAGCTTAGCTTATGCTTTGATTAGTGGACCTATTTTATGGGGAATGATAAGGTTAGGATATGGATCAAGTTAATATTGGAAACACAATTTGTAGTGTATGTACTCTTGTTGCCTTACCTTAGTTAATGTCTTGTATGTTTTAATGATGTAGTCATATCTTAATTCATGTGGAGGCATAGTAGGGTCTAGTCTTTATACATGAGTTCATTTAGCTTCATTCCAATTATTGTCTTGTATGTTTTAATGATGTGGTCTTATCTTAATTCATGTGGAGGCAAAGTTGGATGTAGTTTTATGATTTCATGCACTACATGTTGTGAGGAGCTTAATTGAACACACACACACATATTTATATTCACATTATTTCTCTACCCCCTATGGGGTTTAGTTTTTATTGCTTATCTTTCATTTCTTTTTGCATTCTAGTGTAGTTAGTGTAATCAATCTTTCTCTCCATTTTTTACCACTCGCCTTTGCACAAACCAAACGTCGACACACCTCCCAGTGGACGACCCGTATTTGCCACCTCTTCAACGCGGTCGTGCACTTGTGGTTTGAATAAAATGATCAATCAAAGTGTTGGAATTCAGAAATGGAAAACCCCTAAGTGATAGAGTTAGTCCACACATGCAAAGAGGTGGGTGTTGAACACAGTCTTTAAGCACAAATGAAGGTGGTGTTATCATGCATAGGAAGTGTCTAAATGTTATGGCAAAACCTATCAATCCATTCACCAACCTACTTGATTAACATTTACATATACAAGTTTATTTCAGAACCTAAACAAGCATGAGAGGTGTCTAATCATTTTGGCAAAACTCATCAAGATATAAATTCTATCCTAAACAAGCAAGCATACATTCATGTTTTATCAACACATTGTAAATAAAGCATTCATTCCATTCTCTAATAAATGTATGAACATCAACTCCACCCCCAAAGGGGATAGAACTACTCATTACACATTAGACTAATTATTAAACTAAGCAAGGAAAGCATATTAACTAAATAAAACAAGCAACATGAAACGAACAACATAATAAAGAAACTTTTATTAAAATGACTCACAATTCAAGTAGCATCCTCCTACTTTAATGTGTGCTTCAATGCCTCACTTCAGTAGGAAGAATAGTCACTCAAAATGTGAAGTTATTACAATAGAAGGTGAAGAGTTCTATTTATAGCCATAGAAAAAGTTAATACGGGACAATCCCCCAATGTGGCACTAAACAAATACCAGAAATGGACTAAATACACATTAATACGCGACCCATCAAAATCTTAGCCAATTTGGGCCAAAACAGACCGCCAATTAGCGGTCTTGGACCGCCAATTGGCGGGCTATATGGTTTGGATCACGCTGGATTTTCTTCTGGGCTTTTCTAGATGGCTTTGTCGGTCTTTGATGCATCTACTGTGTTTATTGAAGCTCCGACCCTAATCTAATTGCCAAAATACTCCCCAAGATGGTGTGGAGTTTTCTGTTTTGCTCTTTGGTCCTTCGGTCTTACGTTCAGGTCCTTCTCCCTTGCATCTTAGTCCCCAGGTCTCACAATTCAGTCATTTTCCGTGCTTTTGGGTCCTTTTATGCTTCATCTCTTCAAACTTATTTCTTCCTAAAAACTAAACATAAAACTTGTTACATAGCATAGTTTAGGTGAAAGATAATGGATATAAGATACAAATATAAGCATGAAATGATGTCCATCAAATACCCCCATACCTAACTTTTGCTAGTCCCGAGCAAAACAAAGAAAGAGAAAAACATACAAAAAATAAGAAATCCTAACTCACTTTCGTAGGAATCACGGTTGCACTTAGCACGTGCAACAAACCGTTAAACCTCCTTGTTGCCAAGGAGGAGGAGTGTTGTCTCCTGAGGGTTTTCAGCAGATACACCCACAAAATTCAAACAAAGATGCATTAATCAATCTAGCTACACGACTCGTTGGACTTATTTTGTCGATCATGGGACGCGGTAATACTACGGGTCGACTCTATATATGTAATCGGTCCACACACCTAGCCTAATGAATTTTTCGTGAAAGTTAGTTAAGGACTTAAGTGAAAGACATGGGCACCCTTAACTTCTGAATGTGATACAATGTGTAAATTTTCACATTGATATATCTTATTTGACTCTTTTTTTCTTTTTTTTCTTTTTCTTTGGAGCATTTTATTGGTTGGTGTTTGATTCTCCCAGGGTCGGGTTTCGTACATCATTGCCTATGAGGACTTACACTATCACGTACACCTTCCCCCAAATCTCCACATAGGGCGATCCCTACCACCCGTGTAACGGGAGTTCGGTCGGTGCATCCCAAGTCAGATGTCTCGAAAGCACCAGGCACAAAGTACCCTCATACCTACTTTCCCGAGTGATAGGAGTCGTGCGAGAAGAGAGAACACCACTTATTTATTTATCTACATGGGAACCAAAACCCCTACACTTAAGTTTCACAAAAAGAGATTAAGGGCCCCTGACTACGACAAACTTCCTTATACTAACAGACACGAATTATTTGACTCACTAGGTTCAGGGTGGACTTCGTTAAATGTTTGAGTGCTGAAACCCTATGATTACACGATATATCCTTTTAATTGTTGAAATCTTGTTTGATCAAAGATGATTATACAAAAAATAGTATTGGATTACGTGAGAGATTTAAGTTTTCGTAATGACTATATCTACTTCTGACATACCATTCTTCTTTTGGACGTCCGACAGGCAGCAATTTGGATGACTGGTCAAGTCATTTAGTCGTCTGAATCTGGTTCCAGTCAAACTTGAAACTTATTGTAGACTAATTCGAACGACTAATCTTTTTCTCAGTCATCTGAATCCTCTCATGATCAAAATTCAAATTTGTTGACTTACCCACTTTTGACCCATGCTTCATTCAGTCGTTCAAATCCATGGAACCAGTCTTTGACCCTTGCATTGACCTAAATTTTATCTCTATCTCTTTTGCCCTTTACTTGCTTTTAACTCCATTCATTGTGTGAGCCTATAAATACACATCTTAGACCCAAGAGATAACACATCTATTACACTTACTAAATCTCTAATTGTCCTCTTGCTTAGAGCCCACAACTTTAAGCTTCCACTCTCACTTGATCACCAACACTCTCATCATTGTGATTAAAATGTAAGTTAGAGTTCATCACTTTTTGTTGATGCAAAGGTTGTAACTCCGACCGGAGTGTTCTCCCGAGTTGTCGGAGAAGTCCGAGCATCACGGGGATTGTCCGGGTGCTTATATTGTAAGGAAGGCGTGATCTCTGCCTGGAATGAAGATCGGATGGTGAAGACGCAAGCGTGATTGAAGATCGAGCGGGACTTGTAAAAGAGGACTATGACCCGAATTGTGGTTGGTGTCAATCATCCCCTCTGGACCTCTATTAGGGTCATTTAGATCCTACAAAATTCTTCTTTGAGAGCTTTAGAGAAGTTCTTTAGAACGACGATTCTCAATTCGTTGTTGTCTTTTGGTCGACAATTCCCCTTCCACTGTACAAATGGAAGCTGGATTTAGCTTTTTTCTGCCAAAGGAAGTTACTTCTATGATATTCAATAACGTCCACGACCTTGGTAGGCAAAGGGATCACCGTGAGGTAGTACGTGAGTAGGGTTGAGAGAAGGAAGTTGATTACTGTGAGTCTTCCTCCCATAAATTGGTATTTTCCTTTCTATCCTTCAAGACGTGTTTGGATTTTTTGATTAAGGCTTCCATTTGTTGAAAGTAGGGGCCCTAGTAGAAAGTTTAATGCCGAGATAGAAAAATTAAAACTGGATTTATCAATAGATATTAGTAATTCTGCTACTAGTTATTGACCAATAGATTACTATTACTATTATTATAATTATGACTTTTTATTTATCATTATTTATTTTATATCCACATCTAAATATAATGTAGCTTATGAATCAAAATAAATAAATCTACTACTAATTTTGGTCTCTCTTCCCCATTTTTATCTGACGTGTATAAAATAGTTGATATTGTTTTTGTAAACAAGTTGATTGACATCATCGAAATTTGCCAGAGACTTCTCCAAGTATCTATTAATCGGGAACAAATTTTAATTTCTTTCATTCTGTTAATCAATTTTGATAGCAGATTGGATTTACGCTGCCATGTCAGGAAGAAAATTCTTAATGATTAAAGTAATTATGTTCATGTTTTCCGTTGCACAGCTAGAAGAATAGGTACGTGATTCTTCTCCTTAAACTTATTAATATTATCAATCAAATATGTTCGAACAAACGCTTTAATAGGTAATATTTTACTTTATATACACATATTTCCTTTATAACGACAGTATATGAGTATCAAGCAAAACTCATAAGTGAGATAAATTGTTTGCTTATATATTATTGGTTTGTGATATATCCTTTGCATTTCTCTAATACCATCCCAAGTCTAACTTAGGACAATTTCCTTAATGCAATTTTTGGTTATCAATGACTACTAATTTCCCCTTCTAAATATAATAAATAAAATGAAATTGGTTTCAAGCGATAATTAGTGATTAATGGTCTGTAGGTACCTGTTTTCTGACAATAATTTTATATGAAACCAAGTTTCCTTTGATTTACAAGAAAAGAAGTTTCAATCATTTAGAATGCAATTCCCTAAATCACATGAAGGCATATCAAATATAGCATGATTAAATCAACTATAATATTAGCTTATATGATTTTAAATTATGTGGGGTATGTTAACTTCACGTTAATTATATACACAAATGTAGTTTATAGGTGTCGCAATAGAGTAACAAGTATTTAGCATAAGGAGAAACTAATCTTCCTTGATAGATTCCAACTTTTCAATCTTAATAATGTTTTCTTTTTATCATGGGAATACAAGACCTCACGTTTTTCAACTCTAGATATCACCAAATGATTATTGTTGTTGAATAGCATAGTAGATGTGTTGAAATCACTAGTGCAGAATAAGAAATAAGCATGACCAAATATATGTTGGTCTCCCGTAAAAACGATGTCTATAGATATATACGTCGAGTGTAAGGGAGGACGACGCCTATACATAACTATAGACAATTATACTACAACCGACCTCTATAGTTATGTATAGGCGTCAGTTGTAGTATAATCGACATCTATATAGTTATGTATAGATGGAGGTTGTTGTATAGATGACGTCTACACCTCCTTTAAAATTTTGACATCTATATAGTTAAGTTAAAAAAATTCTATAGCCGAAGATCGAATCACTCTTTCCCAAAACCCTAAAAATTTGTTTGTATAGCCGCTCCGAGGCCGAGCAGGAGGAGGGTCAACGCAGGTGGGAGAACGGCAAGGACGATGTCGAGGAGTTAGAGTCAAATGGTTATTTACTTAAACCTAAACCCTAGACATCTCTCCGCCATCTCCGACCAACCTCGGAAGCAACACGTCGCTCTCCAAATGATCCAGTACGCTCTCTCCCACACCCAGGAGGACAAGTCCCGTTCATTCCAATCCTACGTGGAGGCCATTAGGATTCTCGAGCAGGGAGTGGAGGGACTTGGGAGTGGGGAGAAGGACGGGGTCGAGATGATACTGCTCTCTATGGCAACTTTGTTGCACCAAAGGTCAAATGATAAAAGATTGGATTTTTGTTACTTTTGTGTTTTGGGTTGATTCTATGTGCGAAAGTTTGGATATTTATGTCTTGTTTTGTGGTTTTTAACTTGATTTTCTTGCTGGTTTGATTATTTTGGGCAAAAGGTTGGGTTTTTATGAGGTGTGAATTGGACGCAGAGGTGATTTTGACGGTGCGGTGGAGAAGTAAAAGATGGCTCGGGAGTTGGACGGGGCGTCGCTTGGAGTTCAAGGTGACTCATGTTCATGCTTGTAATTTGGACTTTGATTGGTTTAGTGAAGATTTGATTCTTTCAATTTTTCTAATCATGTTGACTCTTGTGTGGCTCCGTTGAATTTGAGATTTTGAGTTTGCTAAATTTATATCTCTTCTAAATTTTGCGTCTACAACTTGTTGAGTTCTGCCAAGTTCAATAGACTCACCTGGAACTCAAAAGAACTTGCTTGGAGAAAGTGTTTTCTTGGTGATTGATGTGGTTATGTCTGGTTGTTGACTTGTTGTCAAATGTAAAATTATCAACTATTTTCTTGTTTTCCATTTTTCGTGGTTGTAATGTTGATTGTGGTTCAGAGTTTGAATGAGATACTTGAGAAGAGAAAAAAAGCATAACAAAGACTGCTAGTTTGAATTTTAAGTGCTAAGCTATTTCAACTAAAACTCCACATTGGAGTTTTGTTCCACATTGGAGAAATATTTTTGGTTGGTGGGGTTGATGTACTTCATTATTTTTTTTACTTCTAAATGAGAGTTGGGTACCATACTACAATAGGCAAGTGAAATATATATATTAATAGTCAAAAGATTAGCACTTGGGGCACTTAGGCTTAGGATAGTTGGGGATGTATTGCAATGTATTTTTTGAGATTATTTAAAGGTATAGATGTAGGTTTTATAGGGTAGTCGACGTAGGTATAGACGTCGATGTCTATACACCAGGTTATAGGCGTCGGGGACATATACGACGGTCGTTAGACTGCCAAAATCTGACGTATATACTCTTGTATATCCGACGTATATGGGTTTTTCTGCCCTAGTGAATATCTAAACATAAATAATGCTTATTTCCCAACTTAAGGCCCAACTTCTTCTTCTAGAATCATGAAAAGTCTTCTCTACTTGCTCATGTTTTTTTGTTAACGGTTTTGTTTGTTGATTTTGGTTGTGGGACATTAGGGGGATAATACTTAGTATTGTTGTTCTTTTATATCAGTCTGCAGAAAATTCAAATTCAAGATGGCAGGATATGACGTTCATGATAGGGTTCACGATTCACCCATCAATAGTAGTAAGTGAAAGTTTTTTTTCGATTTTTTTCCAATTCATTGTGAAAATTGTTTGTGTAATTATAACTTTGTCTAATAATTTGAGATATAGCAAATCTTTGAATCCCATAATAATCACTCTTATATAGACTTTGCAAAATGTTATTGTTTTTTCAAGTTATAGGTGTGAATTGTTGTTGTTGTTGTTGTTGTGTTTTTCAATTTTTTTCTACCTGAATTGTTAATCGTAACTTATTCGTCCTATATTCTAGTGCTTCTTTACTTTATATATATGGTTTGCAAAAAAAAATAGTTCCAAAATCTTCTTATTCAAAAACAAATTCTGACCAAATATTATTATATGTAATAAATTACTAATTTTTTATTTTAATTTGTTTCAACATGAGATATTCGCACTAAAAATATCATCAAATAACTAAATATGATTTTTTACATGTATTGCTAAAACACCATCATTCATATAAAGCACGAGATTAATGCTAATTATAAGTATTATAGCTTTAAGTTTTAACCAGAAACCTTCAAAGTAAAAGTAGAGCAACTTTGACTAGGCAACATTGTATCTCAGTGAAAAACTTAGAACATTACAACACATAACAATAAAGAAAATATAGTAAAAAATGCTTGTACGAATTTTGTTGATCATCTTAGAAGAATTCAGTTGGTAACTCTACATAACTATAACTATATAACAATACATATCAAATACTAATCTCCGATCTACCTTAACACTTGGTAAAATCCAAACGCTATTTTGTTGCTCATTGGAAAAGAATTTAGTTGTCAGATGGTAAGAAGATGTCACAAAACAATAGAGAACACATTCGTTGTTGTTGAAAGGAATGTGTTATAAAAGTTTTACTTTTATATGTCAATTGTTATGAATTGAATGTGCAAATATTTTGTTCCTTAATTAATATTTTGGCCTTTTGGAAGTGTTAAGGAAGAGACTCTTGGTCATTAACCGTAGAGCTCTAAAAAATAATGGTTTACATAAATCGAAAGTTATTCACAATCATGGTAATTGATATGGAACACAAATTACCGATATAAGATTGTCGTGGTTGTTAAAAAGTATTGTAGCTCTCCAAATATTTAACGACACTAGTATATAAAAGAGGAAAATGATTAGTTTTATATATTGAATAGACCTAACAAATGAAACATTATGGAATTGGGTTTAGTGTCATTAGTGTTTCATTGTGTCTTTAATCCTAAGGTATGATACTTATATCTTTTCACATAAGAAGTGTTTAATTTGATTATTGTCAAAAGCTATCATTAAGAATAGTGATAAAAACAATAGTTGGTTCAACATGACTTATGCTGGAAAAAATAGTTTCTTAAATGATTATCATTGCATATTTTTGTTTGAGTAATGATATTAGTGAGTCCCTTGATAAAGTGAAATTATAATGTGCACAATGTGACTTGTGGTAAGTTACATATTTATAATTAGCTGAGGAGATTAAAAAATGAATACATAATACAAATGTCACACATTTCTATTTTGTATAATATTCTTAATATCATGTGGCAAGAGATAGACACAAGTGATGTTCTTACATCACTAAATGGATCATGTTTAGTTCGAGTGAACAAGACATCTTTATTACTTGGGTAACTATAATGTGTAGCTACATACCGCTTATAGTTTATGATATTAAGTGTTTAATATCATTGTCAATTTAACTTAGATCCTCATATAGGTCACACCACAAAACATGGAAACAACAAGTTTGATTTTATGTTCATTGGTGTATCGGGTTTCATGTGAAATAGTATACATTTGGTGAATCGATAAAATCAATATGTCGTGAAAATAACATAGCTAGAATCATAAATAAATTCACATGAAATGTATGTATTATGGGGTGTGATGTTTTGACATTACATATGATAATATATCACATGATATGTGAATTTGCTAAAAAAACCAAAGATCGAATTTTGTTGGTTGTTGATCGAAAATTCGATAAAGGCATAAATCAGACAAAACGCTTGAATGTTTTCGGACACCGGTCGACTGAAAATTCACAGTAGTTGTTGCGTATTTGAACGATCGACCGAATGGATGTGTTTGGTCGACCGAAACCAGGAGCTTCTGCGAAATCTTCTTGCTAGTGATCAGTCAACTGGTTGAAGGTCGTGGTTCGACCGGAAATTTCTGGAACTTTTCTTGGTAATCGGTCGACCGACTTGATGTGCAGTCCGACCAAAAACTTCCAGTGGCTCTACCAATGACTTTCTAGTGTAGAAATGGTCGACCGTTTATTCGACCGGAAAATCACAGTAACTTTGGTAGCCTATGATGGGTCGATCGTGCGGTTTCATGGGCCAACCAAAACCTCAATTAACTGTCAATCGGTTGATCGGTAGGCAAGTTTCAGTCGACCAGTATGCACGATTTTGCTGAATTATTAAGAGATTAATGTTGATCATGGATTGGATTTATTCCAATTATGGTCAAACGTGAATGAGGGTGATTATGTGTCATTTTGTGATTGATTTAAGAGAGATAGAAAAATAAGAGATCATGGGTAAGTGGATTACCCATGATGTGGGTGTTGGGAGAGCCTATTAATAGGTCTCCTCTCCCTACTTGTTTAATTAATGCAAAAATACTCTCTCCCTAACCTCTCTACTAATCGTTTCAAATTTCTCTTAATTATTTTGAACTTTTGGAGATTAAATTCTTAGGGAGTTTTAGAGGGGTTATTAGTTAGATTCTAAGCTTGATTTAGAGATTGATATGGTTAGCTCTTTTTTCTCTAATCTTGTTTAAAGTTTGGTGAACACTTAGAGGCGAATCAACGGGCGATTCAACAGCAACGCAACTCCGGATTTTCATAAAGGTTTTAGAGAACATTTGAGTATGATCATCTTCTATTTATTTTAATATATATGTAGGTTACATGATATTAGAATAAATATAAAATAATGTATATAAAATCGTCGAAAATGTGGTAATCAATCTCGTATGCATGTATAAAAATTTCAAAATTCATATATACATAGGGGCATGAAATTCTAAAGTGGTATCAGAGCATTTAGTCCGTATTTTCAATGATTAGACTATATAATTAATTTTAGTTCACCATCTCCAATTGAAACAATTCATGTTTGATATCTTTTTCAAGTTTTTCGATAGTTTTGTTGATATAATTCAAATTGATTCTTTCGATAGTTTTAAATGTTTAAAACAAGTCATATAAATATTAGAATTAAGATTTAGATTTATGTCTAATTGCATAAAAAATTTGTTTATATTAAATGATTGTTCTACAAGGAATCGACAAAACAAAAGAGATAAACAAGTTTCTTTTTCTTTAAAGTTTTTCTTTTGGGAATTTAGATAAACTTCGGTTCAAATGTTTTGTGTTTTGAACTATGGATGCATAAATCATTTTTAATGGATTTCCAATGATTTTGGAATTGTTTGATTAAGAGATGAAAGATAAACTAAATCTTGTAATATATAGTATATGTACATGCATTGCACTAGTTCTCTTTTGCAGGGACAAGTGAGTTTGTATGTTCCAACGAAGCCATGTGTGAATGAATGATGAGTATGTTGTTTTTGTTAGTATTCAATCACATTGGCTTATGTATATGTAAAAGTCAATTACTTATGTATATGCATGCCAATTACTTGAGAGGATTCGTCAAATTCCCTCTTAACCAAAATGACAAGACTCATAAGAGTTTGAAAATGCAAAACTTTGCAAAATATCAAAATGGTTATGATAAGAAAATGTTTTTACCTTGATTTTATAATATATTCGATGGCATTTAGCTAGTTTATATTATAATTGATAGGATCTTGAATTACTGTATTTATGAACATATTTATTTATTTGCAGTATTGATTTTCAAACATAAAATTGACATTAAATCTCATATAATTTATTTTGTACAAATGTCGAACATCTAACTTATTGTGTGATCTATGATTGAAAATCATCTTTTAACAAATAATGAGTCCAACTTCATAAGCTGGCAACTCAAGCTCAACATCACGTTAAAGTTTGAGAAACTATCTCACATTTTGGATGGTGAAACCCAATCCCAAAATTGAGTGCAACAACAACCGATGTTGAAAAGAAGGCTAAAGCCAAGTGGGAAGACCAAGAGAACCAAGTTCACGGTCTAATGTTGGCCTCCATGGGTGACTCACTTCAAGCGAAATACTTAGATTCAAAACCTAAGAAGAGCATGGAAGTTTTAACAAAGATGTTCATGGATAGTGCTAGAAAAGAGCGCTATAAGACATCATAGCATTCACAAGGTGCCACATGGTGGAGGGAACATCGGTATCCATGCATTTTCTCACTATGCAAGGATACCTTGAGAAGTTAGCGAAGCTCTCTTCCCCGATGCCTGCTGACATTACAAAAGATTTGATTCTTGGCTCTCTAGCCCCATCCTACAAGGATTTCATCATGCACTATCACGTGCGTAAGAATGAGTCTTGAGGAGCTTCACAACGCTCTCAAAATGGTTGAAGTTGACTTGGGCAAGGGTCGGGACAAGAACGTCCTAGCCATCCATGGTGGGAACAGAAAGATCACCAAAGGTAAAGCAAAAGGCAAGAACAAATTGGCCAAAAAGGCGTTGAAGGGAACTCAAATATGAGGAGCTCATGCAAGTACCTCGAGGGGGAATTCTTCAAAATCTCTGACTCCTAATACGAAGTGTTACCACTGCGATTGGAAAATTACACATCCGCCCGAATTGCCCCAACTACAATGAGGATCTTGACAATTGGGTGATTGAGCGAAAATGCCCCCCAAAAGGCTAAAGTTATATTTGTTATTGATATAAATTTAGTAACTTTTGTCCATGATTGGGTTATTGATACCGGATCTTGTGCTTACATAATTTCTAATGTGCAGCTACTAAAAGATATGAAGGAACTTGCTAAAGGTGGGATGATTTTGAAGGATGGAAATGGTACAAGCGTCGCTGCGATTGCACAAGGCTCCGTGGATCTTCAATTGTCTAGTTATTTAAATTTATGTTTAAAGAACGTCTATTATGTACCTTCGATTAGCCGGGAGGTGACGATGGGTGCGATGAGCGCACCTGCCCAGGAACCGTCGAGCGCTGAGCATACATGTTTGGTACATGTGCCACCTTTATGTTTATGAGTTTGTATGACATTTGCATATCTTTGACACACCCTATGTAGTAGACCTGAGGGATCGCGGATCCTAATGCATTTCATTGTTACCCAGCTCCATGGAGCAAAATGACAGTTCGGCTTGTCTAGCGGCGGAGAAGACCGTGCAACCTTGATGGCGACGGAGATAACTGACTGACGATTATTCTGGCAGGTAGCCCGGCTGTGGCCTGGCCTGGCCTGGTGAGTTGACTGACCAGGGCAACGGCTCAGGCGGATGTGGCGTTGTCCACGAGATCGGGTTTGTATGTATGACGTGGAAGTATGTGCGACCCTCACCTAACACTCATGATTAGTATAGTCGCGAGTGGGGTGCGTGACAGACTCTCCGTAAGACCGCATGTGTCTGCGTTAGGTCCCCTTGGGGGACCCCATGTTGTTGGTGGGACTATTGTCTAGTATGATAGGGTCATTGTACGTTCATTCATTCATGTTTAGGGGGGCTTGGTATACAGGGCTTTCGTTATAAAAACTTAGGCATTATATCATGTTTGCATTTCAGGACCTCTCTAGGTATTGAGTGGGTGGCGAGGGAGGACTAGTACACCCGGGACCGGATCCTCCAGTCTTATCTTTTAGGTTGTTATAGTTATCTTTATTAGTACTCTATTTGCTTTGATGTAATCATACTTTGAACATCCGTGTAATGATTCATCATGTTTTGAGTATTCAAGAGTAATGTCCTGGTATTTTGGGCCTTATGTTGTCTTGATAATTCGTTTAAAATTTTCCACTTTTTTTCCGGGAACGTTACAATATCGCCTCGTAAGCCTTGAAGCGATCAGCTTCATGATGTCATATGGACCTTGTGACAATCATTGCAAACAGAACGTATGATACTAAATGACTGAAACCTTGAAAGGTGTTGTTGCTGTGTTGTGCATGGGAGATTAGTTTGATGGTGAAGAAATACATAAGTCAATTCTTAATATTGAAATTAACCGACCAATCTCTACATTTTAATTGTAACCGTGCAATTTTATAATAATTAATTTAACCGACCAATCTCTCCATTCAAATTACAACCGTGCAATATTATGATAATGAAATTATAATACATTATAATGAAATTAACCAACCAATCTCTCCATTCAAATTGTAACCGTGCAATTTTATAATAACAAAATAATAATATGTAATAATGAATATAACCGACCAATCTCTATGTAATAATGAAACTTTGAGAATATTAACTATTAAGTCATTACTTGTTTAAAATGTGGTATATATTAATATGATCAATAATTGCGGAACCGAATTTTAGAATGGTAAACACGAAACCGGATTTTTGGAAGCACATGTTTGACCTTCTCCTAAAGGAGAAAACTCAGAAAAGCGTCGGATTTGATTTGGTTGGAGATAATTTCGGATGGTTACTTTATGAGAAGGTTCTATACTAAGTCCCTCCATTGATTTGGTCTCCTTCAAAATACGTACGTTTAGAAGTTAATCGATCCAAAGAAAGAAAATTACATGACAACTACTAATCAAGATTACCCACTTCGTCGAGAACGCTCTCCGTGGGTTTGCTTTTGTAATGGTCGCAACCACGATCTTGGCACATTTGCAAGCATCTCAGATTGAAGATTTGTGGAAATCAAATCTTTGCCTAAAACTGATACAAACAATAAGGAGGAATATTGGACAAGTTGTCAATGTTAGAACCCTAACCCTTGATTAGGGTTAATCACGGATTAGAGAGAGGGTTTGCATGGGGAAGGAGTGATGAGCAGTGTCCTGGTGATGGGTGAGAGGTGTAGGAGGCGTGCACTGTAGCATTTTCGGGTTTATAACCCAAGCTTTTCTTCTCCTTCCTTTTCCTCATTCCTTCCTTTCCTTGCTGGTGCACGTGTTGGTGGAGCAGCTGCGGAGGCGTCGGGCGAGGAAGGTGCTCGTGCGGGAGAGGCGCGGCGCGTGATCAAGGTCTACCGGAGGCGAGGCGTAGGAGCTCCGGCACCGTCGACTTCACGCGGGTGAAAGGTATGTCGACTCATTAGTGTGGTTTTGTGGTTTCTAACCCTCGTGGGAGGGTTGGGTTGGTCGGACGGGGAGGTCGGAGACCTCTTCGGCGTTGTTTCCGTGAGAAACCTCGGCTGGCGCGAGGTGGAAGACGACCAACGGTCGACCGGTCCCTTCGGGCGGTCGACCGAATGTAGGGTTTTTACCCGACTTTAACCTTCACCGGTCGAACGATGCCTTGTGGCGGTCGACCGGTAGTGCGTATTTGCTGGTGAGTTGGGACTTTCTGTCTGTTTTCGGTCGACTGGTGCCTTGGGGTCGTTCGACAGGAACTTAAGTGTACCGATTTTTATGCATGCTTGTTCGACCGTAGTATGTTTGCGTTCGACCGATTATATGACGTAGAATACTAGGTTGACCCTGTCTGTTTTCGGTCGACCGAGACCCCTGAGTCGGTCGACCGATAGATTTGAATTTATGTTGACCAGACTCTGGATTTTGACCTCGTTCGGTCGACCGGTTTTAGACATTTGTTCGACCGTTGGGGATTGTGTTTTGAGCGCAGCGGTAGACCGTGTTAGGCGTACGGTCGACCGATTCCTTTCTGGAACCGGTCGACCGAATCACCTCTTCCAGTCGACCGTTTGGGCCCAGGACAGAATTCCTGGTTGCCTTTTTGAATGCCAACTTTGTCCACGGAAACCCGTGTCCTCGCCTTGTAGGTGAGCTGGGAGGTGACGGTAGGCGCGTTCCGCGTGCCTGCCCAGGGACCGCCGTTGGGAAGAGTGCGGGTGTTCGGGGCGCGTCACCTCCATGTATGGAGCGTGACTAATGTGTTGGATGGATTGGACTTATTGTAGTATAGCAGGGCTGAGGGATCGCGGATCCCAATGTTTGATGTTTGTGCGGGCAGGCAACTGGCGTTGGGTGAGGTTACTACCGGCCTACGGGCTACGAAGGTCGCTGTCCTGCTTTTATAGCGGCGAGGTTGGTGTTTGCGGCTCGTGGAGCCTGATGACCTGGCAGACTTCGGTCTGGACCGTCCGATGCTGTGCCGGACGTTGTGATGGACCACCGATGCTGTGCCGGTGATGCCGCCGAGGTTGTGCCGGCGATGATGATTGTTGGGCCGAGGCTGTTCTGGCTATGTTGATTCCTCGACTGGGCACCTATCGAGATGTTGTTGTTATACCTTCCGGGCGACGGCCCCATTGGTCCCAGTGGCTCCGACCACAGAGATTTGCAGATCTGTATTCTATCGGCGCGCAGGCGTGACCGAGGCTCCCTGCCGAACCCTTGAGTAGTGTAGCTGCGTGTGGGGGGTGCGATGTCGCGTGCTGTAAGGCTGCATGTGCCTGCAGTAGGTCTCCTCGGGAGACTCGTTGTTGACTGTCGGACTGATGTCTTGTTTTACCCTTCGGGGGAACTGTTTTCCTTTATGTCGATGCCATGACATGATACTAGTATGATAGGTTCACTTGTGTAATGCATGCATATAGGTGAGTTGGCATACGGGGTTTCCTTCTGGAAACTCAGGCATTGTTGTTATATATTTTTCAGGAACGCAGTAGGTCCAGTTGGGTGGTGATCGGCGGGCACGCGCATTTTGGAGTTGGATCCTCTTCTTGGACCGCTGAGGTCGACATGATTACGTTTTATCTTCTGTTGTCGTTTTGTTGTAATCATGTATCATTTTGACAAACTCTGATGTAATTTTGGTGCACCGCTGTTTGTTTATGAGAAGTAACAGTCTCGTCTTTGATTATTGGGTTCCCGTGTCTTGATTATAAATTTTTAAATTTCCGCTGTTTCGGGATGTTACAGTCAATGTACTGAATTTAATGATTGTCGTTTTCTTTTTTTCCATTTTTTTAAAATTAGATATGAGAATAAAAATAAATTCCATGATTAGTACACATTTGCTTTCTGCATTTTAGGTATTAAATCAAATTGGCCCCAACATTTCAACTCATGTTATGTTTGCAAATTTGTTCCTGCTTGATCATTGTTGTGTTGAGTAGTGATTGTCGTTTTGATTCTTCAAACTTAATTTGCATTTTCTTGAAATTAAATATGAAAATAAAATTCAGATTCCAAAGATTACACAATTATTAGACCTAAAAAAATCATCTAGACTTCGAGAGATCTATCCAGCCTTTCATGCCCTTTCAGTAGTAATTCACTACCGATTCCCCAACAACTGAGGGGTTGTTACAGCATATACACCACTACAACAATTGTTGTACTGTTTTATTGTTTCCATATGAAATATTTGGCCGAAAAGTTTTTCTTATCCATATGTTGTACCGGATACTCATCTTATTCATGCAAAAGTTAGTTATCCACATACCATATATATTAGTAAGGGTGCACATGGGTCGGATTACACCCAAAAATTGACCCGAACCCGACTAGTTGGGTTGGGAAGGGGTTAGGGTTGGGATGGAAAAATGTGAAAACCAAAATTTTCAGGTTGGGTTCGGGATGAGGGGTCGGGTTGACCTAACCCTAACCCGAATTTGTTTTTAATAAATTAATCCTTTAACAGTGTCTACACCTTCCCCCAAAGTAAGGGTGTTGATACACGGACGTTGAGTGTCCGTGACGCACCACATGTCAGAGACCACTAAGAAAATACGTTTCTAGAAAAGGGGGCTGATCTGGCAATTCCTTCGTAAGTTGAAGCGCAAAGGTTCCCGTGATAAGAGGGGAACGACTGTTGAACATCGAGAACTCGACTTACCATTAATACGTGAAAATATGTATCGTAAAGGAATTTGAATGCGAAAAGACTTCTCCGTATTTGAAAGAGATAAAGTTATAAGGCATACAATTGTTTTGAGACGTACATGTTATGAAGCAACAAGCGTGAGTCCAGATGAGTCAAGAGTCAGTCCAGAGTAATTCCGGAGGCTATCCTAAGTGTGTAGAAAATGAACATCGACAACGATGTAAGGAGTTACAGGCTGTCGAGACGTCCATAATGTTCTAGCGGTGGAGAATGACGAACTGCGTGGATGAATGGAAGAGATCCATGCGCACTGGAAACCCGGACACATATAAGACAACTGGTCTAGCCCTTGAAGAACCTTTCTTCGAATTGAAGGACCTCGAGGAGAAGCGACGACGGTTGCTAGAGGACTTCATGTCTAATTATCCCCGCCCTTTTGGATCTTCATCTGATTAGGACTTGTAGGAGTTTTGTTGTGTCTCGACGTGTACTTCCTTTTCATATTCGTTTCATAATAATATTGTGGGCGACTTTTAAAACTTTGGATGTCTTTCCCTAAGAGATTTCTTTTTTGGGTTTGATGTTTTATTTTTAAATTGCAAACTGATTTATGTGAGTCCATATTGGTGATTTTGAAATGAGAGTCAATCCAGAGGTAATCCAACGTGATGCTAGAATAAATCCATAATTTATCCAGAGTCATTCCAGATGGAGACCAGGGGTAGACCACTGTCGAAATTTAGTCCCGAGTCATTCCAGAGTCGATCGACAGTTATTCCAGCGGTAATCCAGCATCATGAAAGAATGAATCCATAATGTATACATAGTCATTCCAGAAAGTCGTCCTAATGTAGTCAAGAGTCAATCCACATGCAAAAATGAATCCATAATCGATTCAGAGTCATTCGAGATGGAGACCAGGGTTGACCTAGAGTCGATATTTAGTCCAGAGTATTTCCAGAGTCAAACCACAGTCATTCCAATAGTAATCCAACGTCATGACAGAATGAACCCATGATGTATCCAGATTCGAATCACAATAAAATTGTGAACCTTTTTAAAACTTTGGACATATTTCCTTTTGTTGTTACTTGTTTGGGTTTCATAATTTAAATACAATAAAAATGTAATGAGGTGTCCAGAGCCAATCCAGATACAATGAAGGCGTAATCCAGCGTCATGAGTAATTCAAGAATGTAGCCATAAAATATCTAGTGTCATTTCAGGTAATCCACGCCAAAATAAACCCACAATATATCTAGAGTCAATCCAAAAAGAAATTGGGGTCATGCCCGATCCAATCCATCATATTGACAGAGTTGGTATTTTCAGAGACGATCCAGAGTGATTCCGTGTTCAATCAATAATTTTGTGTTCAATCAAGCAACAATCCAGAGACGATCCAGAGTGATTCCAGAGTCCTTCTATAAAGCTCACATTAAATCAAGCCACAATCCTGAGTGACTCCAGGATGCACGAAGGGTACGCGGAGTATCCAGAGTCGCACCATACTCTATCCAGAGTGAATCAAGAGTGATTACAGGATGCATTGAGGATACGCTGAGTATCCAGAGTCGATCCATAAATTCCAGATTCAATCAAGCGGCGATCCAAAGTCGATCCATAAATTCCAGATTCAATCAAGCGACGACCCAGAGTCGATCCGGAGTGATTCCAGGATGCACGTAGGGGTAAGCGGAGTATCTAGAGTCGAACCATAATCTATCCAGAGACGATCCAATATTTCTGTTTTCAATCAAGCAATGATCCATAGACGATCCAGAGTGGATCCATAAATTCGATATTAAATCAAGCAACAATCTAGAATCGATCCAGAGTGATTCCAAGATGCACGAAGGGTACGCGGAGAATCCAGAGGAGCACCATACTCTATCCATAGTGATTACATGATGCACTAAGGATACGCTGAGTATCTGATTGACATCATATCATGCATATATTTGTGTCTTATATCCATTATCGTAAACCTAAATAATGCTACGTAATGAGTTTTATGTTTGAGTTTCAGGAATAAACAGGATTGAGGAGAAGAGGTATAAAATGACCTAAAAGCAAGAAAAAGGACTAAGTTGCAACACTTATGGACTAATATGCACAAGAGAGGGACCCAAATGTAAAACCAAAGGGTCATTGAGCAAATGAAGGAACTCCACACCATCATGAGGAGTATTTTGGCAATTCGATTCGGATCTGAGCTCAAACAACCGACTTAAATGCATCACACATGAAGAAATCGAGCCAGACAACAACTCACCAAAACTTGACCTGATCCAAAGCATATAAACCGCCAATTGGCGGTCCCAGACTGCTTATTGGCAGTCTGTTTTGCTCCATATCCGATAAGTTTTAGTCGGGTCATGTATTAGGGTGTTTTATGTCTGTTTTTGGTATTGTATTTATCCCATACCGGGAGATTGTCACTGATTGTCTTTTTCTATGACTATAAATAGAACTCCTCCTCCTCCATTTGTATTTACTCATTGCTTGGTGGCATTCTCTCTACTTGGAGTAAAAGTCTTGAAGCAAAAACTGAAGGTAGAGAAGAATGCCACTTGCAATGTGAGTCATGTTAATAAAATAATTTTTCTTAGTTTCTTTTAATATTGTCTTGTCTTTTAATTCTTGCATGCTTCTTTAGTTTCGTTTTCTTTCATTTAGCTTTTTTAATATTTCTTGTTTGCTTAGTTTAATTGTCTTTCATTAGAATGTTTCATTTTGTTAATGTAGTTTGTAGTGTAATGATTAGTTAGTAGTTCCATCCCCCTTTCAGGTGGAGATGATGTTCATACATGCATTAAAGAATGGAAATGAATGCTTGATTTTGAAATGTGTTGATAAATGTGAATGTATGCTTGCTTTTTTAGAGTAGACAAGAGGCATACGAGAGGCTGCTTACCTCCCTGCGGACTACCCGTACTTGCCCCATCTTCACCGACGACTATGCACTTGCGGTCTAAATTTAAAATGATTAAACAAGTTTTTGGCGCTATTGTCGGGGAGGTGCTCTGTCCAGACTTTGGTTTGGATGATTCGAGTGATTTTAATTTTTTGTTTGTAGTTTTAGTTTGTTTCAGGAACTTCCAAAGATCAAGAGACATCGCCAGGAGAAGTCGGGAGGGGAGTAGGCCCAAACAGACTGCCAATTGGCGGCCTGGTGAGCACCAAAATCCCTCTTATTTTTTCTTGTTGTTTCTACATTCCTTAGGTCATATGGGGGCTCAATTTGGACTGTTTTGACTTGTAGTTTGCTCCCATATTAACAATCAAGTCCCTTTAATCAAGTTGGACCTTAAAACTCAAAGCAAAATAGTAAATTGATTGCCATCTAGGTCATGCACCATTTGTAGACCTTGCACGCACTCGTCTTTCTTTTCTTTACATTCTTGTTGTTGATTGTTGGCGTGAGGTACGCATTTCCTTCTCTCAATCATATATTTTGTATGACCATGCATTAGTTAGTCCCATTCATTCTTGTAGGACCATGCATTTGTATGACCATGCATTAGTTAGTCCCATTCATTCTTGTGGGACCATGCATTCTTGTTGTTGACTTGTAGGAATTGCATCGGAACAAGAGTGAGGTGAGCGTTTGATTGGAGAGTTGATTGCTAGATTAAGACTCAAAATGCTACTAAGGAGGAGTTGTCCCATACAAGATATGGTGGGGGATTTCATCACCCCTTACTTTGTCCCAAAAATCACTCTTAATCAAAGCCTTAATTCTTAAAGCAAGTAGACATCGACCCTAAGGATTTCGGACGCACTAGGAGAGTGATCTAGTTGAGACCGTCATAACCTGATCGACGTCGCTTACCTTGTCGATAGTAGGAGGTACTGGATCTCCGGATCTGGTATCACTTGCTGGGCATTGTGGTGTTCGTTGTAGGGAGGTGAGGTGTGTCGAGACTAGTGATCTCAAAGTTAGGCGTCGTCTAGCCTAAGGACCCATAGCCATAAATTGTTTGAGTCGTGCTTGCTAGACTAGGCTTCTACCCTCACCCTTTACCCACCCTAGTTTTTAGGGATTCTTCCCTTCTCCTCTGAGTCATCTTCTTCTCACCTATTTCTACATTCTAGTCTCCTCCCCTTTACACTCTTTGTTAGCATTTTAGGGTCGAGTCGAACACTTCTTGCGAGCTTGGCCTCGTGGTGGTGAGAGTAGTCGACTCGAGAGTTTTTTGTTGAGATGGATGGTTACATGGGCAACCATCCATAATATTATTTGGAACCAGGATAATTCTCCCTGGTACTCCAGATCCATGCATCCTGGGGTGCCTCAGAAAAATGCCCCGTATGGTTGGGACAATCTTAATTTTATGACTAAGCGATCTTCATATTGGAGTGATATGAGAGAGACACAGACTGCTAGACCACCATCTAGTTATGTCGCATCATATGTTGGTCAACAAACTCAGACATTACAAGAACCTTTGGACTCTTTCATGCATGTGGTAGATGACATGAGTGCACTGGTAGCTCCAGTAGTTGTACCGTGTGACTATTGCGGGTTGAGTGGTTATGTTTTTGGGGAATGTCCTTATGTTGCCCCAGAGCCTGAGTATGAGCACACCTTTTCCCAAAATGCTTAATGTGACCCTGACTCATCCGCGTACAACCCGAGAGGGATGGATTCATGGGGAAACAACTCTTATTCAAATTCTTATACATCATTTCCACCCTAGTATCCTCCTCCCGAAAACCCAAAATTCTACTAACACCCTACTCCGAATCATTGGACTCATTCTCAACCTATCAACACCCAACCCAACAATTTCCCAAATTTTGATTTAATCCTCACAGTTGACCCCAGACTTGATTCTTTAGAACAAACCCTCCAAACGTTCATGGAAACCACTCAAAATGTAATGGAGTCCACTCAAAATTCCATGCAAACTATGGAAATGTATGTGAGCCAAATTACACAACAATTAAGTAAACGTGAGGAGGGTGACATTTCTTGTCAACTGGATTTATCTTCTGATATCGAACCACCACCATATCCACAAATTCAAAGCACAATCTTTCAAAGTCAAACTCTTAGTCAGTCTGAGGGACTTCGGGTTTGAATTCACGATCAAATGGTGCGGGATTCGATCCAAATTGAGAATAACATGGACCAACTTCATTATGAGTCGGCACAGGATTGTGCCTTATCCTTTTGTCCCGTGGCCCTTGAGCCACATGATCTTCATGTTGTGCCTCTTAAGGACTCACCTCTGGTGGAGCAAGACCTCCCTGGTACCGTTAATTCCAAACGACCTGATGAGAGTTTGCCTCTCACTATTGTTCCTGAACATCTTAGAAATGATGGAACATCAAACAACTACGTTGCTAATGAGAGTATTGGGAGTGCCTTAGAGGATACCTTGGGTGAGAGAACCACTTTCTGTTAGCCTGGTGAGTCGGACATGCATAACGGGGTTCTTGACCTCGTTGCGACCCACCAGCCTGTTGGTTGGAGAGTTTGGATTGACGATCATAACTTCAGTACCGCAACGGGAGAAACTCTTCTTTCTTTGCCACATATTTCCCAAACTCTTAAGAGGTTCAAGCTCTTTTAGTTTGATCCTTTAAATGAGACGTATTTCCTTCTAATTCATGAACCTCTCCTTTCATCTTGTGCTCTTTGTGGGGGGGGGGGGGGGGGGGGGGGCAAACATGAGTATTCTGGCCCCGTGTGGTGTCATGTTCCCTTTCCAAGTCCATTGACCACTTTTGAGGTTCCCATTTGATGTCCTTTACCAAATGAAGATAAGAACTTATTTTTGTACATAGTTATATTCAAAAACAAAAAAGTACAATGAAAGACTCAATGAGCGAGCATTGATTATTGTGGGCCCCAACCCTTGTGTATTTGGGCCCTTTTTATTTAACGTATTTGTATCCCTTCTTTAGCATCTCACAGGTTTTGAGGGAATTCGGGTTTGTGTCCATCAACATAACCACAAACTTCCTTTTGCGCTTCATGTTGGTGAGATCTTTTATTTTTCATGCATAAATTCATGTAATATCTTGCTCACATTCATTGAGGACAATGCATGAAGTAGGTGTGGGGGTGTTTTACGTGTGTACATAGTTGAGTCTTTTCCTTTGATTTTGTTTTCTTTTATGTGCATTGTTTGGGTCATGATAGTGTGTTGCATTTAATATTGATATATCTGTTTGTCCTGATCCTTGGGTAACTTGTCTTCTATTGCTCGCCTAGTGCTTTAAATTTTTCACATTTCTTTCAAAATCTTCATGTGTTTGTGAAAGAAAATGTTTTGTGGGTTTTGCATGTGTTTAGCATGTGCAAAACCGTTGAGAGGCAAAGTAAAAGAAAGCTGCCAAAATTGTCTTGAACTTGATGCATTAGGATATCTATTACAGTGGCTTTCAGACTTATCTAGTCGTTAGGATGCACCCTGGTCTTCCCTCGGGGGGCGAGTAATCATAGGGTTTCAGAACTCAAACAATTAAAGTTGTCCACCCTGAACCTAGTGAGTCAATAATTCGTGTATGTTAATATAAGGAAGTTTGTTGTAGTCAAGGACCGTTTAACTCCTGTTGAGAGACATTAACTGTAGAGGTTTTGGTTCATGTGTAGATAAGAAATAAGTGAGTAGGTGTTCTCTCTTGTCGTCGGTTCCTATCACTCGGGAAATTAGGTCCGAGGGGCCTTTATGCATGGTGCTTTCGAGTCATTTGACTTGGGATCCACCGACCGAACTCCCGTTACACGGATGGTAGGGATTGCCCTATGTGGAGATGTAGGGAAAGGAATACGTGATAATGTAAGTCCTCATAGGCAATGATGCACCAAACCTGGCCCTGGGAGAATCAAACACCAACTAGACAGAAATAAAAGAAAAGGAAAAAGAAAAAATGGTAATGCAAATAAGAACCTTAATAGACTTTACACTTTGTTTCACTTGAGGATGTTGATGTTGTCCATGTCTTTCACTTAAGTCCTTCATTAACTTGCACGAATGATTCATTAGGCTAGTTGTGTGGACCAGATACAAATATAGAGTCGGTACGTAGGATTACCGCGTCCAATGATCGATAAAAATGAGTCTGACGAGGTCGAGTTTCTAGATTAAATAATGCATCTATGTTCGGATTTTGTGGGTATATCCGTTGAAAATTCTTAGGAGACAACACTGCTCCTCCTTGGCGTGAAGGAGGTTTAACAGCTTGTTGCACGTGCTAAGTGCAACCGTGATTCCTACGAAAGTAAGTTTTACGAATGATTTTTCCCTTCTTTCATTTTCTCTTTCTTTGTTTTGCTCGGGATTAGCAAAAGTTAGGTGTGGGGGTATTTGATTGACATCATATCATGCATATATTTGTGTCTTATATCCATTATCTTGAACCTAAACAATGCTACGTAACGAGTTTATTGTTTGAGTTTCAGGAATAAACAGGAATGACGAGAAAAGGCATAAAAGGACCTAAAAGCAAGAAAAATGACTAAGTTGCAATACTTATAGACTAAGATGTACAAGAGAGGGGCCCGAATGTAAAACAAAAGGGTCATTGAGCAAATGAAGGAACTACACACCAACATGAGAAGTATTTGGGCAATTCGATTCGGGCCTGAGCTCCAACAACCGACTTGGATGCATGACACATGAACAAATCGAGTCAGACAACAACTCACCAAAACTTGACCTGATACAAAGCATATAGACCGCCAATTTCTTATTGGCGGTCTGTTTTGCTCCATATCCAATAAGTTTTAGTCGGGTCATGTATTAGGGTGTTTTATGTCTATTTTCGGTATTGTATTAGTCACATATCGGGGGATTGTCCCCGATTGCCTTTTTCTATGACTATAACTAGAACTCCTCCTCCATTTATATTTACCCATTGCTTGGTGGCATTCTCTCTACTTGGATTAAAAGCCTTGAAACAAAAACTCAAGGTAGAGAAGAATGTCACTTGCCATGTGAGTCATGTTAATAAAATAAATTTTCTTAGTTTCTTTTAATATTGTCTTGTCTTTTAATTCTTACATGTTTCTTTAGTTTAGTTTTCTTTCATTTAGCTTTTTTAATATTTCTTGTTTTCTTAGTTTAATTGTCTTTCATTAGAATGTTTCATTTTGTTAATGTAGTTTATAGTGTAATGATTAGTGAGTAGTTCTATCCCGCTTTCGGGTGGAGATGATGCTCATACGTGCATAAAAGAATGGAAATGAATTCTTGATTTTGAAATGTGTTGATAAATGTGAATGTATGCTTGCTTGTTTAGAGTAGAACACTTCACTTTATGAGTTTTGACACAAATATTAGACACCTCTCATGCTTGTTTAGGTTCTCAAATAACCAGCTTGTATATGTGAATGTGATTGATTCATTTTATTTTAAACCGCAAGTGCACGGCCGCGTTGAAGCGGTGGCAAATATGGGTCGTCCACTGGGAGGTGTGTCGACGTTTGGTTTGTGCGAAGGCGAGTGGTAAAGAAAGGAGAGAAATATTGATTACACTAAACTACACTAGAATGCAAAAGGAAATGAAAGATAAGCAATAAAAACTAAACCCCATAGGGGGTAGAGAAATAATGTGAATATAAAGATGTGTGTGTGTGTTCAATTAAGCTCCTCACAACATGTAGTGCATGAAATCATAAAACTACATCCAACTTTGCCTCCACATGAATTAAGATAAGACTACATCATTAAAACATACAAGACAATAATTGAAATGAAGCTAAATGAACTCATGTATAAAGACTAGACCCTACTATGCCTCCACATGAATTAAGATAAGACTACGTCATTAAAACATACAAGACATTAACTAAGGTAAGGCAATAAGAGTACATACACTACAAATTGTGTTTCCAATACTAACTTCATTCATATCCTAACCTAATCATTTCCCATAAAATAGGTCCACTAATCAAAGCATAAGCTAAGCTTCATTCAAGAGCATTAGCATATCAAAGATAAGAGTGAAAACCCAATAGATGGTTATGGAAATCATATAAAGCTCAAGGGATAAAGATAACACGCACTTAATACACTACATGATTATATCACATATTTCTCCACACCCCAAGTGGGGATGGAACTACTCACTACTCATTACACTAACTATATTACCAAAATGAAGCATAATACTGAAATGAAATTACCCTAAGAAAGCAAGAAATATTACAGAAGCTTAAAAGGAAAGGAAAGACTAAACAAGCATGCACAAATTAAAAACAAGATTAAAAGAAACTAGAAGAATTATTTTATTAACAAATGACTCACATTGAAGGTAGCATTCTTCTCCACCTTGAGTTTTTGTTTCAAGACTCACTCCTTAGTAGAGAGAATGCCACCAAGCAATGGGTAATTACAATGGAAGGTGAAGAGTTCTATTTATAGGCATGGAAAAAGCTAATCCGGGACAATCCCCCGATGTGGGACTAAACCAATACCAAAAATAGCCTAAACAAACATTAATACAAGTCCAGGAGAAATCTTAGCGGATCTGGGATGATCCAGACCGCCAATTGGCGGTCTATAAGATCCAGATCCGTCTGCTTTTTGTGTTAGGCTTTGCTTGAAGTATTTCTTGGTCTTGGATGCATCTACTTGGTTTTTTGGAGCTCCGACCCGAGTCGAATTGCCAAAATACTCCCCATGATGGTGTGGAGTTTCCTGTTCTACTGAAATGAAATTAAACTAAGCAAGCAAGAATTATTAAAGGCTATAATGACATAAAACAAAACAAGCAGGCATGCATATGAAAGGAAATTAAACTAAGAGAGAAACAACACAATTAAAGGAAAACATCTATTATTAACTCACTCAATTACAAGTAGCCCTTCCTCCACCAGAGTTTTTCTTCAATGCTTCACTCTTAGTAGGGAAGATGGCCACCAAAGAGAGAGATGGGGTACATGAGAGGAGGGAGAGTTCTATTTGTAGCCGTAAAAAAAGGTAATCCGGGACAATCCCCCGGTATGGGACTAAACAAATACCAGACATGGACTAAATACACACTAATACGTAACCCAGCGAAATTTTAGCAGATTCGGGCCAAATGTGACCACCAATTAGCTGTCTTGGACCGCCAATTAGCTGTCTACAGTGTTTTGATTGGTCTGGATTTTCTTGTGGGCTTTTCTGGTAGACTTTGTTTGTCTTTGATGCATCTACTTCGCTTATTGGAGCTCCGACCCGAAATAATTGCCAAAATACTCCCCATGATTGTGTGAAGTATTCTTGTTTGCTCATTGGTCCTTTGATCTTACGTTCAGGTCCATCGATCTTGCATCTTAGTCCTTGAGTCTCTCAACTTAGTCATTTTTCCCTACTTTTGGGTCCTTTTATGTTTCATCTCTTCAAACCTATTTATTTCTGAAATTCAAACATAAAACTTGTCACGTAGCATTGCTTAGGTGTACGATAATGGATATAAGATACAAATATAAGTATGAAATGATGTCAATCAAATACCCCCACACCTAAGTTTTTGCTAGTCTCGAGCAAAACAAAGAGAGAGAAAAACAAACGAGAAACAACAAATCCTAACTCACTTTCGTAGGAATCACGGTTGCACTTAGCACATGCAATAAACCGTTAAACCTCCTTGTTTCCAAGGAGGAGGAGTGTTGTCGCCTGAGGGTTTTCAGCGGATATACCCACAAAATCCGAACAAGATGCATTATTCAATCTAGACACTCGACTCGTCGGACAAATGTTGTCTATCATTGGACGCGGTAATCCTACGGGCCGACTCTATGTAGGTAATCAGTCTACACATCTAGCCTAATGAACTATTCGTGCAAGTTAAATAAGTAATTAAGTGAAAGACATGGACAACCTCAACATCCTCAAGTGATACAAAGTGTAAAGTCCATTAAGGTTCTTATTTGTATTACTATTTTTTTCTTTTTTTTTCTTTTCTCAATTTTTTTTTCTTTTTATTAGTTTGAGTTTCATCCAGGGTCAGGTTTCGTGCATCATTGCCCATGAGGACTTACACTATCACGTACACCTTTCCCCAAATCTCCACATAGGGTAATCCCTACCACCCGTGTAACGGGAGTTCGGCCGGTGCATCCCATGTCAGATGACTCGAAAGCACCAGGCACAAAGTCCCCTCAGACCTACTTTCCTGAGTGATAGGAGCCGTACGAGAAGAGAGAACACCTACTCACTTATTTCTTATCTACACATGAACCAAAACCCCACTTAATGTCTCACAACAAGATTTAAAGGGTCATTGACTACAACAAACTTCCTTAAGTTAACAAACACGAATTATTGACTCACTAGGTTCAGGGTGAACTTCTTTAAATGTTTGAGCACTGAAACCCTATGATTACTCACTCCCAAAGGAAAACTGGGGTGCATCCTAATGACTCGATAAATCCTAATGTCACTGTACTAGATATCCTAATGCATCAAGTTCAAGACAATTTTGGGAGCTTTCTTTTTACTTTACCTCTCAACGGTTTTGCACATGCTAAACACACACAAAACCACAAAACATTTTCTTTCTCAAACACATGAAGATTTTGAAAGAAATGTGAAAATTTTGAAGCACTAGGCAAGCAAAAGAAGACAAGTCACCCAAGGATCATAGCAAGCAGATATATCGATATTAAATGCAGCACACTAACATGACCTAATCAATGCACACAAAAGAAAACAAAATCAAAAGAAAAGACTCAACTATGTACACACGTAAAACACCCCCCCACACACACACCTACTTCATGCATTGTCCTCAATGAATGCGAGCAAGATACTACATGGATTTATGCATGAAAAAGGAGAGATCTCACCAACATGAAGCGCAAAAGGAAGTTCGTGGTTATGTTGATGGACACAACCCAAATTCCCTTCAAAACTTGTGATATACTTAAAAAAGGAGATAAAATACGTGCAAGAAAAGGGGCCCAAATACTCAAGGGTTGGAGCCCACAACATCGATTCTCACTGAAGGAGTCTTTCTTTCTTTTTTCTTTCTTTTTATGTACAAAAATGGGCTCCCATCTTCATATGTCAAGGGACATCACATGGGAACCCTCCATCTCTCGAGCCAAAAATGCACATGCATGGGCTCGCAACATAAAAAAAAGACTTGCTTGACCACCTGATACCCTTATAAGTGTTGTGGTCGTTTGATGCCTCTTGAGAGTGAGCAAGATAGGAGGCATGAATGAGAGGTGAACCTCTATCAGGTTCAAGGGTATCAGGTGGTTGATTCTTAACCCACATGGGGTCCTCAGCAGATACAAATCAAGAGGTTGTGGCCCAGAGGCCATAAAAATGGTATCTTGTGGCTCAAAAGCCACATTATCGAAAGGATGTGGCTCAAGGGCCACGTGATAAACAGGATGTGGCTCAAGGGCCACAAGATCAGAAGAAGGTGGCTCTGAGGCCACGTGATCAGAACATAAGGCACCTTCTTGTGCCAGCCCAGGTGAAACATCTTGACCACCTTCAGGATCTTCATCGAACAATTCTCTGAAGTACTTGAAAGTGCCTTCAACTTCAATCTCATCCAAACCCTGGATAAGGTTGACCCCAATAGGGTCATTGAAGGCACCGGGCTTCTTGCCGATGGTGAAGTTGTTGAAATCAGCGCATTGACTACCATAAGTCAAGCGCATCAGACCATTGCGACAATTGATCAATGCATTGGAAGTCGTAAGGAATGGTCGCCCCAGAATGACAGGAATTTTTTCAAGTGAGTTTGGCACATGTTCAATAACCAAGACAAAGAAGTCGACTGGATAAATGAAGTCTCCCACTTTGATCAGCACGTCTTCCACCACACCCCTCGGTTTCTTCATAGACCTATCAGCCAATTGAAGAGTGGTCTTTGTTTGTTTGAGGTCTCCAAGACCGAGGTGGACGTAGACAGAATATGGTAGAAGATTAATAGATGCACCAAGGTCCAATAAGGCTCGATGTATGGACACATCACCAATCACACAAGAGATAGTAGGACAGCCAGGGTCCTTGTACTTGACTTGCATGGGTTGTGCCAACAAAGAACTCACATTAGCCGCAAAAAAAGCTTTCTTTGGAACATGAGTTTTTCTCTTCTTGGTGCATAAGTCCTTGAGAACCTTGGCATAAGATGGCATTTTCTGAATCACCTCCAATAGAGGGATGTTCACCTTAACTTGCCGAAACATCTCAAGCATCTTGTCATGCTGATCAGAGATTTTCTTTTTAAGGCACTCAGGGAAAGGCGCCTTCGGGGCATAAGAATTTGCAAAGGAACCTCAGAATTATGGTCCAAAGAAGCATGAGTGGGGACCTCAGAATCTGATTCCTTCGACACAAGAGGAGACAAGGGGACCTCAGGGTTCGGCCCCATTGTCGAAGGAAATGTAGAAGGAATCTCAGGATCAGGCTCCTTCCTGGAAGTATATATTGGTGGGGAGAACCTCAGGATCCGGCTCCCTCAGAGATGCAGGTATCACCGCAGGCCTGGTGACAACAAGAGATGGTGATGACAAGGAAGGCACCCCAATGTGGTTATCCACATCCTTACCAGACCTCAAAGTATGAATCACATTAATATGATGGGTCGGTTCAGAGGTAGCATGAGGTACATGTGGCCTTCCTTGAGAATGGGTACCCCGAGGATTCACCTCGGGTTGACTCGGTAACTGGCCCTTCTCGCGTTCATGGAGCTGAATAGCCAACTGGCTAACTTGCATTTCGAAAGCCTTGACAATACTTTGCATGCTCTGCATGAACGCTTGAAGGGTAGGATCACAAGAAGGGTTCTTCGGGTCAACCCGCTGGGTGGTGGAGTTTGGCTAGAATAACCCGACGATGAGGTCTAAGGAGATTGGTAAGTATAATGTTGAGACCTTTGATGTGAGGGTTGGTAGGTCACCGATGGGCGTGGAGGTTGATAAGGCGGAGGTTGAGGTTGAGCGTGCGAGCTCTGACCGTTACCCCCACTCGGACCCCAACAGAAGTTAGGATGGTTACGCCATCCCGGGTCGTTACGGGCCCCTGTTGATACATCGCATTTGAATGCTCACTATCCCTTGGAGCGTAAGCGCATTCCAAGTCATCATGGCCCGTAAGTCCACACCTACCACATCCGGGAGTAGCAACCTGAGCTACAGGAGCTCGGTCCAATTCTAAACTCTCAATCCTACGCATGAGAGCAGTCATTTTCACCTCAGACGCGATAGATGACTCAACTTGATAAGACCCAGTTCGACCAGAAGACCTGGCGGCTGGTGGATCTCTCATGGTGTCCCACTCAAAGGTGTGTTCAGCCATTAACTCAAAAGTGTCTCATGCCTAATCGATGGGTTTCATTTGGAAGTCACCCTGACACATCGACTCCAACAATGTGCGGGTATTGCAGTTGAGGCTCTCATAAATAATCTGGCACAACTGCCATAGCTCAAGTCCATGATGTGGGCACTGCTGGAGAAGGTCCTTGAACCTCTCAAAGAAACCATGAAAATATTCGGTCTCAGTCTGATACATTTGATGTATCTGGTGCTGTATCAGTTGAGTTTTCCTTTGAGGGAGAAATCTCTTCAGAAATACGGTCACAAAGTCATCCCAAGACCGAATAGAGCTCGTCGGGAGGTTGTACATCCATTTCTTCACGTTATACTTCAATGCAAAAGAAATCATTCTCAACCGGACTGAATCCTCGTAAAGCTGTTGAAGCTAGAACATGGAGCATACTTCCTCGAATTCGCGTATAAAAATATACGGATCCTCCTTATTGGCAGTAAAGGTTGGAAGCATGCTCACATATTGAGGTTTCAGCTCATAGTTGTTCCCACGAGCAGGGGGAAGAACTATGCAAGAAGGCTGCACGGCCCGAACAGGATGGGTCCGCTCCCACAAAGTCATCGGTCTATCCTGTCGAGCTAAAGGTGGCGGTGCACCAAGAACTCAATCCTGACCGAATCTCCCTTCCTCTTGAGTCAGAGGAGGAGGAGGAGAAGGAGGTCTACGTGGTGGTGGGAGCGGACCGAGGTAATCCATGAATGGACCCTGATCTCCCCCGTCACTACGAGGCGACTCGGCCTCACGCTCCAAAGGAGCATGAGGCGGAGATGGTCGATCACCTAGACCGTCCATCTCAGAAAAATGCACTCTCTCAAGTCGAGCGTTCTCACCAGAACGAGCCCAACCTTGCATAAAACGCTCGACTCAACTCTAAAAAACACACAACAGAAGGTGTACTCAGAGGAGGACACTACTCGTGGAGGATAGATGAGGAGAGGACTCAGATGAGGAGGGAAGAATCCTTAGAGCTAGCGTGGGTAATGGGACCAAGTAGAAGCCTAACTAGCAAGCATGACTCAATCAGTTTAAGGCTATGGGTCCTTAGGCTAGACGACGCCAAACTTCGAGGTCACTAGCCTCGACACGCCTCACCTCCCTACAACGAGGACCACAATGCCCAGCAAGTGATACCAGATCTGGAGATCCAGTACCTTCTACTATCGACAAGGTAGGCAACGCCGATCAGGCCATGGTGGTCTCAACTACATTACTCTCCTAGTGTGTCCACAATCCTAGGGCCAATGTCTACTTGCTTTTAGTTAAGGCTTGATTAAGAGTGATTTTTGGGGCCAAGGAAAGGGTGATGAAATCCCCCACCTCATCTTTTATGGGACATCCCCTCCTTAGTAGTGTTTTGATCCTAGATCTACCAATCAATCGCTCCAATCAAAACGCTCACTCACTCTTTTCCTGATGCAATTCCTACTAACTAATGCATGGGCATACAAGATGCATGAATGAGTGTAGGAAATGCGTACCTCACGTCAGCGCTCAAAAACTGAAGATAAAGCTAAAAGTAAAGACGACTATATGCCTAAGTCAAGTTCATGATGCGTGACATAAACAAATAAGAATGTCTAATCTTTTGCTTTGGATTTTAAGGCCAAGTTGATTAATGGGGATTGGTTTAATGATTTGGGAGCAAACTAGAAGTCACAGCATGCAAAATAGTGCTACCAGATGACTAAAATGAAAGAACCAACTACCAGAAGAAAATTGAGAGCAAGGCACACTCACTAGGCTGCCAATTGACGGTCCTAGATCGATGATTGGCGGTCCTTGTTGAAGATTTTGTTCTCCAACTCGTCCAGTAGCCTCTCCGTGAGCTCTAGGATCCCTGAAACCAACAAACACTAGAAACCAAAAATTAAAAACCACTCGAATCGTCCAAACCAAAGTCTGAACAGAGCACCTCCCCGGCAATGGCGCCAAAAACTTGATTGATTCGTTTTATTTTAAACCGCAAGTGCACGGCCGCATTGAAGCGGTGGCAAATACGGGTCGTCCACTGGGAGGTGTGTCGACGTTTGGTTTGTGCGAAGGTGAGTGGTAAAGAAAGGAGAGAAAGATCGATTACACTAAACTACACTAGAATGCAAAAGGAAATGAAAGATAAGCAATAAAACTAAACCCCAAAGGGGGTAGAGAAATAATGTGAATATAAAGATGTGTGTGTGTGTTCAATTAAGCTCCTCACAACATGTAGTGCATGAAATCATAAACTACATCCAACTTTGCCTCCACATGAATTAAGATAACAATATATCATTAAAGCATACAAGACAATAAATGGAATGAAGCTAAATGAACTTATGTATAATGACTAAACCCTACTATGCCCCCACATGAAATAAGATACCATATTATCATTAAAACATACAAGGCATTTACCAAGGTAAAGGCAACAAGAGTACATACACTACAACTTGTGTTTCCAATATTAACTTCATCCATATCCTAACCTTATCATTCCCCATAAAATAGGTCCACTAATCTATGCATAAGCTATGCTTCATTCAAGAGCATTAGCATATCAAAGACAAGAGTGAAACGCATTAGATGGTTATGGAAATCATATAAGGCTCAAGGGATTAAGATAACACACATCTAATACACTACATGATTATATCACATATTTCTCCACCCCCAAATGGACATGGAACTACTCACTAATCATTACACTACAACCTACATTAACAAGAAACATTCTACTGAAATGAAATTAAACTAAGCAAGCAAGAATTATTAAAGACCAAAATGACATAAAACAAAACAAGCAAGCATATGAAAGGAAATTAAACTAAGAGAGAAACAACACAATTAAAGGAAAACATCTATTATTAACTCACTCAATTACAAGTAGCCCTTCCTCCCCCAGAGTTTTGCTTCAATGCTTCACTCTTAAGAGGGAAGATGGCCACCAAAGAGAGAGATGGGGTACATGAGAGGAGGGAGAGTTCTATTTATAGCCATAGAAAAAGGTAATCTGGGACAATCCCCCGGTATGGGACTAAACAAATACCAGACATGGACTAAATACACAGTAATACGTAACCTAGAGAAATCGTAACGGATTCGGACCAAAAGTGACCGCCAATTAGCTGTCTTGGACCGCAAAGTAGTGGTCTACAATGTTTTGATTGGTCTGGATTTTCTTGTGGGCTTTTCTGGAAGGCTTTGTTTTTCTTTGATGCATCTACTTTGCTTGTTGGAGCTCGGACCCGAATAGAATTGCCAAAATACTCCCCATGATGGTGTGAAGTATTCTTGTTTGCTCATTGGTCCTTTGATCTTACGTTCAGGTCCATCGATCTTGCATCTTAGTCCTTGAGTCTCTCAACTCAGTCATTTTTCTCTGCTTTTGGGTCCTTTTATGTTTCATCTCTTCAAACCTATTTATTTCTGAAATTCAAACATAAAACTCATCACGTAGCATTGCTTAGGTTTACGATAATGGATATAAGATACAAATATAAGCATGAAATGATGTCAATCAGAATGTTAATCAACTAGGTTAGTGGATGGATTGATAGGTTTTTCCATAACCTTTAGACACTTCCTATACATGAAAACATTACCTACATTTGTGCCTATTGAATGAATTCTTCACCATCTTTTTACATGTGTGCACACACTCCACCCCTTAGACGTTTTCCATTTCTGATTTCCAGCTTTCTTGTATTAGTCACTTAGCTTGATTTTATCTCGTCTCATGCTTTCATCTTCTTTGTTTGTTTCGTGCTTGCTTAGCGTAGTTACTTTAGTGTAGTCACAATTCTTCCCCTCTTTTCCCACTTGCCTTCGAACAAACCAGAGTCGACACACCTCCCTGTGGATCGATCTGTACTTGCCACTGCTTCCTCGCGATCGTGCACTTACGGTAATTAATAAAACGTTTAAATAGTATCCAGAGTGGAACCATAACCTATCCAGAGTTAGTCTAGAAAGGACTATAGGGTTAAACCAGAGATAATCCGTGGACATTTAAGATCGAGACAAGGGTTACAAAATACATGCATTAACAATGATTCATAAGGGACAAGTGGAGATTAAAAAAATGTAATTTGTGAAGAGTGTTCCCTTTCTACATATATGATTCATATTGAATAACTTTACGAAAGAGTCAGTAGCAAACAAATCTAGTGAGTGTTAGTTAGGGATTTCTAAATCGTGAATCTAAAATCAAGTACATTGGTTATTCTCCCTTAACTGAGTGCAAATATTTGACGTCCTCTTCAAGAGTTGGATGTGCCCCTCCCATTAAGCATCTTACCCAGTTGAGATTTTTTCCATTCAAAGTTCAGCTTCCATTCTACACCAAAACGCTGCCTCCAGAATTTTGTCAGACTAAGAGTCAATTCCTCGGAAGATCCGACTACTTTAGATGGATCTTTGTCTTTGTCAAGAACGCGAGCTAAGTTGTTGTAATGTGTGATTAATTGCATTATATCGCTCACAAAAAGCAAGCACCAGTGCCCTGAGGCTACAAGTGGTTGTGAGATGACTGAGTGGTTGGGGTCCCAAGACAATAATTTCCCTTTAATGATATCTTCGTATAAACCTTTGCACTAAATAGCAATTCGTGAGATAGCTGTCAATGGAATGACAATAACATTTCCATAGTTAGAGGCAGAACTTTTTGGTTGTCTTTCCTCCAACACACAAATTAGTGCATCTATTAGCTGTAAAATAAAAATTTATTATAACTATCACTAAAAGTAATTGGAAAGAAATGACAGAAGATGTAAAATACTCACGTTGGATGAGAAATCTGAACCTTTGGTAATCGGGTCCATAAATCTTGAATGTTAACCTGTGCAATATCATTTGACCATATTCTTCGCCCAACGTCCATAGCTCTGGATGCCAAATTCAAAATGTCATTCCTTTCCTTGGCTGACAACCTAGACAGGGCTGTGAGGTCTATGTCTCGACCCGCATTCCCAATTGGTAGTGACCGAAGTTCAGTTGGAGTTGAAGGAGCAGAGGAAAGGAGGCTCTTATACTTGAGCGTTTTCTGAATGAAATACTCTTCATTATTTTTACCCTTCCTCTTTTGTAATACCTTCTCCTCCGTAACCTTTTTTCGTATACTTCTCATTTTTCTTCTTTCTGACCTCAGACCTGTAGGTATAATGGACGCATCTGGTAGATTAAAAGGTGTAGGAGCTTCAACCATCTCTTTATTTTTCTGAGCTAAATCATTATTGAGCTGACATAGTTCTTTGTTTTTCTCAATAAGAAGTTCATTTAACTCTGACAGTTGTACCTCTTTCTCAACCAATTGGGCATCTCGAAGTACAAGCTGGGCATCCTTCTTTGTCAGTAGGGAATCCGTAATGGTTACTTGGTGGTTATGTTCAGCCAATTCTGCAGATAACTCAACAAACTGAACCTCCTTCACGGTTAATTGGGCATTCCTTTCTGCTAGTTGGGAATCCTTATCTTCTAGTTGCTTGATCTTCTCAACCAAAATAGTAGTCTTCTCTGTCAATTGGCCATCAAGCTGAACGATCTGATTATTCAATTCAACAAAATGGCGGTTGTTATCACACAATTCTGAGTCTGATTGAGACAAATCATTGGAGTTTTTATCTGACAATTCTTTCTGGAAGTCCTTAATTGTCTGTTTTTCTTTGACCAATTGTAATTTCATTTCCATGAAATTTACTTCCTCTTGAAGAGGGTCTTTTATTACAAAATGTTCACCGATAGTGATCCTTTGGTCAGGAAAGGGAGGATGTACTGGATCACCTCTTTGGGGGTCTAACCATCGATAACTACTCTTCGGTTGGTCATTGATACTTGGGTTTATCTCCTCAAATTATATGATGGGGATTTAAACATGGATCATCCAAGTGAAAATGTTTTCCCACTTCGAAGGGCTGGATTGGGTCTGGAAAACACCTATAATGAGCCTGCATAGTGTCTGGAAAAAGGTCTGGGAAATAAGTCTGGATTCCAGAATGACTTTCGTCTGGAAAGATCTGGAACTACTATGGACCCGAATTAAATATGTTATGGCACATGACTGCAATCGTTCTGGAGATACAGTAGAATGAATGGGGAAACAAAAATCTTGATAAAATGGTGTTTGGTAGTGGGCATACGTCATCGATAAGACCCAAAAATATCCACCACGATTTGAAAGGTATTCAAGGATATTTACACGATCCTGGGACGTGACTTATTCTTACTGTTTGCAGTAACCTCCAGAAGGAAACACAAGAGATAACATACGTGCATCGAGACCCTACCCAAATGCACTCATGGTCAGAAAAAATATAGACATGGTTTGAAGCAGAGTCCAAAATTAGTCCAGAGTACTTCCAAAAAGAATCCAGACTCAATCCAGCAACGTGCCTGAAAGACTCCATAATGAAACCAGGGTCATTAAAGAAGGAAACCTAGGTTGTCCCAGAGTCCAAAGTTAAGTCAGGGTCATTCCAGAAGGAGTCCAGAATCAATCCAGCCGTAATCCGGCGTCATGCTAGAAAGAAGTCTAGGTTAATGCAGGGTCCAAAAATAGTCCTGGGTCATTCCAGAAGGAATCCAGAATCAATCCAACGTAGTGCCAGAAAGAATCCATAATGTATCCAGAGTCATTTAAGAAAGACCCTAGCTTAACGCAGGGCCCAAAATTAGTCCAGAGTTATTCCATACTCAATCCAGCGATAGGCCAACGTCATGCCAGAATGGCTACCAAACTCTGGAACACATGAATATATAGCCATGGTCTGTAAATGATCTATAAGGGTCTGAAAAATGAGTCTTTCTGCACAGTCTGGAAATTTCTTTGCATGAAGAATAACATAATAGTTTGACAATTGATTAACATGTAAACACATACATTAAAACACCTTTCAAAAACCAACAATTCTTTAAAATTATACATATTGTATTACAAACTAAAACCGAAAGTGATTACATTTCAGACTTCGAATTTTGATTATAAACTCTCATATCCCAATCAGTATAATCTGGATCCCTTGGACGCAGAATTATATGAATTAGGGAATGAAACTTGCATTTGGCCTTACCTTCATATTTAGACTTCTTCTTGACAATAGGCTTCGAGATTTTCTCGTGCCTAGAAACTCTTCGATTCAAAGGTGGTAGTCCTTTTTTGCGAACTGAAAGAGGATTCAACACTTGATCAATTTCGTATTCTCAGACGGCAATTTAGTAGACCGACTGGTGTGAGGGGTCTGCATAGATATTTGCTCTTTTATGTAGTCCAAGTACTTCACCACTACTTCGTATTTTTCGTGAGACACAAATGCTTCCTCAGCCAACGACACACATCGACCAACAATTTCATCAAATCTAACATTTCCATCCATTTTGAAGTCTGTTGTACCACGTGGTGTGGGAGTTTCATAGCTACCTCTGACATCCTTCCTCCAACGACAGTATGTATGGCAATAGATTGTGGAAACATTGAATCGATTGAGAACAACTAAAGCATGACAACACAGAATTCCTTCGTGTTTAAAGAAACTGCAACTACAAGAAAATAATATGATCAACCGGTGAGTACTGAATTTCAAACCTCTTTTCCTCAAAATCAGGAGAGTAGTCAAAGTGCACACGTTCTCGACCAGAAATATAAAGAACCTCGTCCCTTTTTACAATATGCATAATACCACAATACAATATCCTACCAATTTGACGTTGACATCTTTTGAATGCACCAATTGTGTACAATTGTGACAATAGCTTCTCGGAAGGCAATTGGGAAATCAGCTGAGGACTCTTTGACGGGAATCAAAATCAGATTGTGCCTCCTTCTCGTACTTGTGACGCAAAGAAGACTCATATTGTTGTACGGACTGCTTCAATGAGGTCTTCAAAGTGAGATAATTGTCAAAAAAATCATTCATGCTTTCATTCCTCTGGGTGGAAGACATACCAACAAAAAAGTACACCCAACGAAGGAAGGCACCGATTATTGACGAATATCATAGATGGATTGCAACCAAAAATTATTATGTAAGGAAAATTCTTCAATGAACTCCATCCATCTTGTCTCAAAAACATAAGCATCATCCGTATCATAAACCAACTCCTTCAATGGAGATAGAATTATAGATTTGTTGGGCACATGTAGCTTGAAAGGAGTTTTGTTTATGATGTGCCAGATACAAAATCTATGCCTCGAATCGGGAAAGACATTACAAACAACGCTCGTAATGGCTTGACACTGATCGGTTATGATGGCTGGTGGAGGGGTCCCTATACAATTAAGTTATTAAATACGTGAAAATCATAATGTGAAAGTTAAAAAATGTAAGATGAGTGAAAAAATTACATACCACCCATGCAAGTAAGCCACATCTTAAACAACCAAATATAATTATCGGTGGTCTCGCATGCCAATAACGCACAACCTAGAAGAACAAATTCGAAATGGTGGTTCACACCAACAAATGGAGCAAATGACATATCATATTTGTTGATAAGATATGTCATGTCGAAACAGATAGCATCTCCAAAATATTCATAGGCTGCACGAGAACGAGAATCAACCGAAAAAATGTTTCTCAAACGACAATCGTCGTCTAGATCCATAACATAAAAGAAATTTGGCTCCAAAGACTGCATCTTGGTTAAATGGTTCTACAGAGCTTGTGCATCACCTGGTCCAAGCTTTGAGTTACGAACTTCATTCAAAACATTCTTGTGATATGTATAGAAACCATGCATTAGCTTGTGGAAACATGTCTAAAATGATTCACGATAAATCTAGGAATGATTCTGGACAAACTAAGGAAAATGCATAGGCAACACTATCTCGACCAGACGTATTCTAGACGAAGTCCATTACAAGCGTGTTTTTTCCTGAAAAGAGTCTGACCTCACTTCGGACACACTCTGGAACAACATGGAAAACAATTACAATACCTCGACCAGACATATTCCAGGAAAAGCCCAGACTAGATCCAAATGATTTCAATTCAAAATAGAAGTATGCAATTTGGTCTGGCTAAAGTTTGGCATGACTATGGATAACCATGGAACAATGGAAATGTGACAGTGTATCGTAGGAAACCCAGAGAATTCCATAAGAATTCAAGACCCAAATTGTATGACTTATTCTGGCAGGACTCCTACACATTCTGGAAAAGCTCTGGATTGCGTGCAAATGTAAAACTAAAAAGACCATAACGAATCCAAAGTTATTCCAGACTCGTTGCAGAATCATTCCAAAGTCATTTTCACGGGTCATAATAGCATTTCACCGCGCCAACATTTTCACTGTCATTCCAAACTCATTTTCAGATTGATTTTCTAAAAAACACTCTAGAATGACTATGGAAGGTCATAAATTCATTTTTCTACCGTAACCATACTGCATTCTGAGTCAGTCCAAAGCCATTACCAAACATTTACAGAACATCCATAATTCTTTTTGGAAAAGTGGGAGATCATTTTGCTATCTGTAACCATACAGAAACAAGAGTCATTCCAAGCCATTACAGAACACTTAAAGAATGCACGCCCAACATCCACAAATCATTCTACTAGCTCCGTAACCAAATAGAAACCAGAGTAAATCCAGAGCATTCACATAACATTTACAGAACAAACTCGTTCAAGAACAACAACTTATACGACAACGTTCTGGAAGCAAATGCAATAGTATTATGGACATTTTCACTACCTCGCGTCTCTATCAATGAACTTGACATTTTCATGACCGCCGGCTTCGGCAACAAAGGCTTGCATCGTCTTAGAAACTGAAACTCCAGCTGCGATTCGAGCTTTCCTGGCCTCTTAAATTTTCTATCATTCTGCTGATCAACGTGAAGAAAATTTTCCATCGGGATTGGGAGAAAAGAATAGGGATGAAGGACTCTAATAAGGGAGGTTATTGAAAGCGCACTAAAAGGGGAGGGCCGGACAGGACTGAGGCTCTGAAAGATCAACTTAAGGAGGCAAATCCAGTTAAGGGCAATCTTTGCGAGATTTCAAAGACATCACCGTTATCTCGAGATGTGATAGGTGAACTTCATTTACACAGTATCCGTCATTTGCACTGTAACCATTTCATACACATATCCCGTCAATTGCACAGCCGACATCGCCACGGATTTGAACAGTAACCGTCGAGCAGAATATATGTTGACGTGCGAAATGATGACGTTGAGAGAAAACAACAAAATGATATATCCACGTCCCTAGTGTCCGGGACACTGGGCATCCATAAATCATTATGCCCAAAGTAAAGCCTCTAAGTCCTAACTCCTAACCCTAAACAAAACCTGACGACCGACGCCCTCAAATCCCCACCCTCTCTCCTCGCGGCCTCGGCGCCTTGCCTCCTCTCCGTCGATCAAGGAAATCATCGATCCCTCCATCGACCCCAGTCCTCACGTCCTCGCCCTCTCTTTGGAGTAAACAACAAGTTTGGGATGGTGGATGTGTGTCTCATTCCCTTTTCCATTTGGTTCTATTCTGGGAGAAAGTTGGTGGTTTCAGCATGGAAAACACTTCCCTGAGCTCGATCCTGACTTGGGTGGAGAGTTGTAAGCAAAGGGACATTGTCGCCAAATCACTTGCGAACCACCTTGAGGTGTACGAGCTCTTCTCCAATCTCAGAATGAAGCTTGGGCTCGACGCTTGACCCAATCGTCTATCTGTCCATGTATGTTGTTTGTGTTGTGCATTTGTTTACGTTACATGTCTGTTTTATTTGCTTTGATCTTCTATATGTCATTTGTTTTTATTTTGACAGGGTAGTTTAAATTGTCTATTTCGTCCAAAAATCAATGAAAGCCCAAGTATATGATGTGTTAAATTAGTAGTTATTTCCAAAGTCCAGATACTTTATTGGTCTATTATGAATGTTGTCTTAATGAACATATTATTAGTGCATATTCCTCAACTCAACAAGTTGGTTCCCATAATTGGCTCTGTTGATGAGGTTTGTGTTATGCTATTCAGCAGTGATGACTGATGATAACTTTGTTTTGTCTCCAATGGAAACTTGAAAACTTGACTGTTGGTTAATTTATTGGACATGAAATTGCAATAAATTTGGGTCCAACCCGATCTGACCCAACCCAACCTGAAAACTTCGGGTCGGGTTGGGTTGAACCCAAATCGGTTCGGGTTCGGGTTGGGTTTTTCCCAAACCCAAATTTTTCGAGTTAGGTCGGGTTCTTATTTTATGTGTTATGAAATAATATACATGTGGTAAAATTATAAAATCAATATGACGTAATAACGGCATGGTTAGAATAACAAATAAATTCATAAGAGATGTATATATTATGGGGTATAATGTTTTGACATTATATATGATAAAATATTACATGATATAATGTGATCCACAACATTATAACATATGAATTTGCTAAAACCCAGAATTCCAAATTTTGTTGGATATTAATCCAAAATTTGTTAAGTCAAAAACAGTGAAAAATGGTCCGACCATTTGCCCACGTTTTTTGCATATATTAATAATATTTTTTTGTTGATTAATGGCTGAATTTAATCTACATTGGTCAAATGTAGTTATGAGATGATGAGAGGAGAAATAAACAAGAGATCATGTGCAAAGTGGTTTGCACATGATGTGATTTAGTGGAGAGATTAACAATAGATCATGTGTAAGTGGTTACCCATGATGTGGGTTTGATGATGCCCTACAAATAGGTCAATCCTTCGTTCCTTTGTTTAATTAATGAAAAAATTCTCTCCTTTCCTTTTCTCCATCATTCCATCCGAAATTCTTCCTATAAATTGAGTGTTTGAGAGATTAAATGTTTTGTAGCATAGAAGATCTTATTAGCTAGATTCTAACCTTGAAATAGGTTGGTGAACACTTGAAGGTGATTCCGAGGTAATCGAACGGGCAATCCGACTTCCGATTGATAAAAAAGATTTGATAATCCCCTAGGTATGATCCAATTTATGTATTTCAATATTAATTAGTATACAATATGTATTGAAATACAATTATGAAGTTTCGTATATAAAATTAAGGGTTAATTACAGTTTGCCCCCTGAACTATGTCTTCGTATCACTTTGCACCCCTGAACTTTCAAAGTTAACAATTACATCATTTGAACTTTCATTTTGTAACATTTTGCCTCCCTGAACTTCAAAAATTCATTATTTATCACACACTCGATGTTTTTTTCCATTTTTTTGACTCCTAAACTTATGTTTACATAAAAGTTTGGATCGAAATGGAGGTCGAATATGGTTGGAATTTGGGTCAGACTGACACTCAATCTGGCCCAATTTCCAACCATATTCGACCTTCGTTTCGATCCAAACTTTTACGTAATATAGGTTTTGGAGTGTATTAGGGATAGAACAAAAACAATTGGGAAAAAACGCGAGTGTGTTTTAAATAATGATTTTTTTATGTTCAGGGGGCAAAGTGTTACAAAATGAAAGTTCGAGGGAGATAACTGTTAAATTTGAAAGTTCAGGGGTGCAAAGTGATACCAAGGTATAGTTCAGGGGGCAAACTGTAATTAACCCTAAAATTAATGAAAAATATGAAAACCAATTCAAATTACTTTTATAGTTTTAAGTATATATATATAATTAGGGGGCACAAAATCCAATAATGGTACCAGAGCCATGTTCATATTGTCGATAATTAGGCTATCTAAATATATTTAGTATGTCATTTCATAATCAGATAATTTGTGAATTGGCCTTTCAAGTCCTTTTTGCATTTTTAATGGATGCATCAAGATGGAATCCCAGATTTTTGTGTTTCTTATTTTTTACATTAGTTTGTCATGTAAGAAAATTAATTAGCCATTAAGATCAAGGGTTTTATTCTGATTTTTAAGGTGACACAAAAATCGTGAAAATTAGGGTTGTTCTAGAATTTCCAACAATGTCGAAATTTGGGATTGTTTTGTCGATTTTGATTCTAATTAATTCTTTTGAGAGTTTCAAATGTTTTGAAACATGTCATATGAAAATTAGAATCAAGTTTTAGACTTATGTCTAATTGTGTAGAATTTTCGTTTATTTTAAATGACTATTCTACTTGGAATTGACAAAACATGAAAGAGGCAAATAACTTTATTTTCCTTAAAGTTTTTTTGTGTGGAATTTAGATAAACTTCGGTTCATTTTTTTTATTTTGAAGTATGGATGCTTAAATTATTCTAAAGAATTTCAAATGATTTTTGAATTATGTAATTGAGAGATGAAGGATAAACTAAATAGTATAAAGTAACTTATGTACAAAATTATTGCACTTGTTCTGTTTTGCAGGAATAAGTGACTTTATATGTTCCATCAAAGCCAAATGTGAATGTATGATATGTATATAATTATTGGTAATCACAGGGACTTATGTATATGTAAAAGTCATTTATTTTGTATGTATGCATATGAGAGGACTTTACATGGAACTTGCATGAGCCAATTTAATTTTGTTAAAATTCAAATTGTGAGATGCATGTTTAAATATTGTGCAATATGTACATTCATGGTGCAAGAATAGGAATCAAAGATCGATTGTATGTGATTGAATGATTATGAGAAGTGTGAATGAATGCATACATGACTACCTAAATTTTAAAAGCACATATGAATTTTTTAATTGTCCAAACTAAAAATTAAAAAGACCTTTTTTCTTATTTCATCTACTAGAAGTCATCGATCGAGGGATGTTTTGCTCACCCTTAGCGGGAGATTATTTCCCAATCTTTGGAAATAGTGAGAGATATTAGGATATACAATGTTGTATCATAAATAAATACATAAAGTGATTTTCACCCTTAGTGGACACCAAGAGTATTTGTTTATGGATACAATGTGCAATCGTATCTTATATCAAATAAAATAAGTTTTCTTAACAAAACTAGGAGTCATTACTCGGTTTTGAAAGAAAAATAGTTTTTCTTAGGAGGATGGACAAATTTTCCCTTAATTAAAATGACAAAAATCATAAAAGTTTGAAAAATGCAAAAGTTTGAAAAATGCAAAAGTTCAAAAAATCTCAAACTAGTTATGATTAGAGAATGTCTCTTACGTTGAGTTTGTGACATATTTAACCCTTAGCAAGTCTATGTTATAAATGATGGGATCTTGTATTACTGTAATTATGTACATATTTATTTATTTGCAATACAATTTTTATAAACATAAAATTGACACGAAAACCTTTCTAAATTATTTTAAAAAAGTATCGAATATTCAACCTGTGCGATCTTTGATTGAAAAACATTCATTAGCAAACGATGACTCCAACTTCAATAGCTGGCAGTTCAAGCTCAACATCATGTTGAAGTTTGAAAAACTATCTCACATTTTGGATGGTGAAATCTCAAAACCAAGAGAACCAAGTTCATAGTCTAATGTATGCCTCAAGCAAAATACTTGGATTCAAGACCCAAGAGGATCGTGGAAGATCTAACAAAAATGTTCATGGATAGTGCTAGGAAGGAGCGCTATAAGACCACCATAACACTCACAAGGTGCCACATGGCAGTGGGAACATCTGTGTCCTTGCATTTTCTCACAATGCAAGGATACATTGAGAAGTTGGAAAAGCTCTCTTTCCCGATGCCCAATGACATTACGAAAGATTTGATTCTTGGCTATCTCATCCCATCCTACAAGGACTTTATCATACACTACCATGTGCGTGAGAAATGGGTGAGTCTTGAGGAGCTTCATAACGCTCTCAAAATGGCTTAAGTAGATATGGGCAAAGGCAGTGACAATAATGTTCATCCATCCATGGTGATGTAGAAAGATCGCCGACAATTAAAGAAAAGGCAAATTTGAAAGGAATGTGTTATAAAAGTATTACTTTTAAATGTCTTTTATTATGAATTAAATGTATTGAACATTTTGTTCCTTGATTAGTGTATTTGTCTTTTGGAAGTGTTAAGGAAGATTTTTCTTCGGCTTTAACCGTAGAGCTCTACAAGATAATGGTTTACATAAATCAAAGTAATTCACAATCGTGGTAATTAACATGGGGCATTATTTACCGAGTTAAGATTGTCGTGTTGGTTAAGAGAGATATTGTAGTTGTACAAATATTTAACAACATGAGTATATGAAATTGAAAATGTTTCTTTCATATATTAAATTGACCTAACAAATGAACATTATGGAATGGTGTTTGTGTCATTAATATTTTATTGTGTCTTTGAATCCTAAGATATGAGACCTATATACTTTCACATAATGAGTGTATGATTTAATTATTATCAAAAGCTATCAATGCGTATAGTGATAAAGGTATTAGTTGGTTATACATAACTTCTGATGAAAAAGTTGATATGTCGAAAGATTATCATGTCTCTCTTGACTTGAGTATGGTATTATTGGGCATTTTGATAAAAAGAAATTATAATGTACACAATGTAACTTGTGTATAGTGACATATTTATAATTAGCATAAGAGATCATGAAATAAATATATATTACAAAGATGACACTATTCTACTTTGTATAATATTCTCAATATCATGAGGCAATGGATAGACACAACTGAAAGAATATATCACTAAATGAATCATGTTTAGTTCGAGTGAGCAAAACATCTTTGTTATTTGGGTAACTATAATGTGTAGTTAGATACCGCTTATACTTTATGATGTAATTTATTTTATGTCATTGTCAACATAACTTAAATCCTCCTTTAAGTCACACCACAGAACTGGGAAACAAGGAATTTGATTTTACATTTCATATGATGTGTTGCGATACATGTGGTAAAATATTAAAAGCAAATATGTCGTGATTACGGCATGGTTAGAATTAATAAATTTATATGAGATGTAAATTTATTATGGGGTATAATTGTAATATCCTGAATTTTTAGTTGAGTTAATAATCAAATATCTTAATGGACTAATTAAGATTATTGGATGATTGTGTGGTTTTAGGAGAAGATGAAATTTTGAGAAGAATATAGAGAAGAAAAAGATGGAGATTTTGAGGCAAGTACTGATTCGTTATTCTTCAGTTTCATATCATGTCTGTCTCTCTTGATATTCGTAGTTGCATGCATGTTGAGCATTAATATTGATTTTATGGATATGCATATGATTGCATGGTGGTGTTTCGGTCGACATGTCCTGTGGCTGTGTGTATGTTTCTACCAGAGCAACTTAGGAAAGAGCTGCCTAACGGACAACGTGGAGCCACCCGAGAGAGGAAAGGGCTGCCTGTCGTTAGTGTGGAGCTACCAGGTGTGCGTCTGACAGATTGATAGATTTCAGAAGCACAGGATGTGGTCGAATCTGAATGGGGGTTTCAAATTGATATGCATGCATTTTATTTGTGATGCATGTCTCTTGATTGTGCTTATTGACTGAATGTCATATTCTGTATTATTTTCCACATGATTATGATTCTGATTGATTGATGGTTGGTACTTGCGGGCTGTCGAGCTCACAAATTGTTGATTATATTTTTCAGATTAATTATGGGCCTATCAGATGGATTTAAATATCAGAGTGCGCAGCGGTCAGGATCGTGGATCGTATCTTAACGCACCGGGTTCGGGCGGGTGATCAGTTGTCTGGGCTCGGGGCGTTACAAATGGTATCAGAGCAATGCGATCCTCGGAATTAGTCGGAATCGGATTTGAAATAGAATTTTTGGATTGAATCGGAATTAGTCAGAATTTAGATTTAGAAGTTTCGACTATTGATTTGAATATGAATTTGGAGTTATTCGGACTTGAGTTCAAAATGTGAATTTCGACTTGGTTGGATTTGCTATCCAAATTATGAATAAATAGTTGGAGATGAATTTTAGATTTAATGAAAGTAGAATTGAAAATTTTGTTTTGATTTGGATCAAACTGTTTTAGATGTGAGAGTCTATTTTAATATGGATATGTGAATTCCAAATGATATGATGTTGAATTAAAATTTCGAGGACGAAATTTCTTTTAAGGAGGGTAGAATGTAATATCCTGAATTTTTAGTTGAGTTAATAATCAAATATCTTAATGGACTAATTAAGATTATTGGATGATTGTGTGGTTTTAGGAGAAGATGAAATTTTGAGAAGAATATAGAGAAGAAAAAGATGGAGATTTTGAGGCAAGTACTGATTCGTTATTCTTCAGTTTCATATCATGTCTGTCTCTCTTGATATTCGTAGTTGCATGCATGTTGAGCATTAATATTGATTTTATGGATATGCATATGATTGCATGGTGGTGTTTCGGTCGACATGTCCTGTGGCTGTGTGTATGTTTCTACCAGAGCAACTTAGGAAAGAGCTGCCTAACGGACAACGTGGAGCCACCCGAGAGAGGAAAGGGCTGCCTGTCGTTAGTGTGGAGCTACCAGGTGTGCGTCTGACAGATTGATAGATTTCAGAAGCACAGGATGTGGTCGAATCTGAATGGGGGTTTCAAATTGATATGCATGCATTTTATTTGTGATGCATGTCTCTTGATTGTGCTTATTGACTGAATGTCATATTCTGTATTATTTTCCACATGATTATGATTCTGATTGATTGATGGTTGGTACTTGCGGGCTGTCGAGCTCACAAATTGTTGATTATATTTTTCAGATTAATTATGGGCCTATCAGATGGATTTAAATATCAGAGTGCGCAGCGGTCAGGATCGTGGATCGTATCTTAACGCACCGGGTTCGGGCGGGTGATCAGTTGTCCGGGCTCGGGGCGTTACAATAATGTTTGATATTATATATGATAATATGTTACATAGTATAATGTGATCCGTAACATTATAAAATATAAACTTGCTAAAATCCCAAAAATCAGATTTTGTTGGATATTAATCTAAAATTTGATAAAGGCAAAAAGAGTGCAAAACGGTCGAACGTTTTGATTGGACCGGTTGACTGAATTTAAAAGTAAATTTTAAATTCGGAAAAGGTCGACCGGTTGAGCATGTGATTCGATCCAAAATAACATGAACTTTTTTTGTTGTGAAACGGTCGATCGGTGTGGGTCGTGATTTGACCAAAATTATCAGGAGCCTTGATTAACATCATATCATGCATATATTTTTGTCTTATATCCATTATCTTGAACCTAAACAATGCTACGTAATGAGTTTTATGTTTGAGTTTTAGGAATAAACAGGATTGAGGAGAAGAGGCATAAAAGGACCTAGAAGCAAGGAAAAGGACTGAGTTGAAAGACTTGGGGACTGAGATGCAAGAGGAAGGATCCGGATGTAAGCCCAAAAGACCAAGGAACAAATCAAGAAACTTCACACCATCATGAGGAGTATTTTTGCAATTCGATTCGGTCCTGAGCTCCAACAACCTACCTAGATGCATCAAACATGAAGACATGAAGCCAGACAACAACACACAAAAACCAGGACGGATCCAGACAATATAGACCGCCAATTGTCGGTCGGTTTTTGTCCAGCTCCGCTAAGACTTTGGTGGGTCATCTATTAGGTTGTGTTTAGTCTAATTTTGGTATACATTTAGTCCCATACCGGGAGATTGTCCCGGATTACCTTTTTCTATGGCTATAAATAGAACTTTTTGTCCTCATTTGTAATCACCCATTGCTTGGTGGTATTCTCTCTACTTGGAGTAAAAGCCTTGAAGCAAAAACTCAAGGTGGAGAAGAATGTCACTTACAATGTGAGTCATGTTAATAAAATATTTTTTCTTAGTTTCTTTTAATATTGTCTTGTCTTTTAATTTTTGCATGCTTCTTTAGTTTAATTTCCTTTCATTTAGCTTCTTTAATATTTCTTGTTTGCTTAGTTTAATTGCCTTTCATTAGAATGTTTTGTTTTGTTAATGTAGTTTTTAGTGTAATGATTAGTGGGTAGTTTCATCCCTTTTGGGGGTGGAGTAGATGTTTATACATGTTATGTAGATGGAATGAATGCTAAACATTGTTGTATGTGAGAAATGTTATTATACTTGTTTGAATTAATGAGAACACTTAACTTGATGGATTCTTCCATAATGTTTAGGTACATTCCATGCTTTCTTAGGTTCTTAATAACAAACTTCTCATGCTCATATTAATCACTTAGGTTAGTGCTTTAAATGATAGGTCTTGTCATTAGGTAGTTCTTATGCATTAACAAACACTAACTACACTTGAGCTTATTGTATGCATTCACCACACTTATTTCATGTGTACACACACACTCCACCCCATAGGGGTTTTTCCATTCCTGATTTCTATCTTCTTTTATTAGTCACTTAGTTTAGTTCATTTCGTGCTTTCATTCCCTCCTTTCTAGTTTAGTAGTTTAGTGTAGTGTAGTTTAGTGTAATCAATCATTTCTCTCCGTTCTTTCCCACTCGCCTTCGAATAAACTAAAGTCGACACACCTCCCTGTGGATCAACCCGTATTTTCCACCGCTTCAACGTGGTCGTGCACTTACGGTTATTTTAAAACGTTCAATCAAGTTTTTGGCGCCGTTGCCGGGGAGGTGTTCTGTCTAGACTTTGGTTTGGACGATTCGAGTGGTTTTAATTTTTTGTTTTTAGTTTTGTTTGTTTCAGGAGGCTTCAAAGATTAAGATATGTCTCCAGGAGAAGACGGGAGAAAATCAAAAGCAAATAGACTGCCAATCAGCGGTTCTGGACCACCAATTGGCGGCCTGGTGAGCTCCAAATTCTCTGTCATTGTTTCTGGTCTTTTCTACATTTACTAGGTTGTCTGGGAGTTCAATTTTGCATGTTTTGACTTGTAGTTTGCTCCTAGATTAACAATCAAGTCTCATTAATCAACTTGGACCTTAAACTCAAAGCAAAAGAATAGATTGATTGTCATCTAGGTCATGCATCATTTGTAGACCTTTCACGCATTTGTCTTTTCTTTGCTTTACATTTTTGTTGTTGTTTGCTGGCGTGAGGTACGTGCACCCAATTCTCTAATTCATGCATGTTTCGATCATGCATTAGTTAGTAAGGTGCATCGGGACAAGAGTGAGTTGAGCGTTTGATTGGAGAGTTGATTGCTAGATTTAGGATCAAAACGCTACTAAGGAGGGGTTGTCCCATAAAAGATAAGGTGGGGGATTTCATCACCCTTTCCTTGGCCCCAAAAATCACTATTAATAAAGCCTTAATTCTAAAAGCAAGTAGACATTGGCCCTAAGGATTTTTGGATGCACTAGGAGAGTGATCTAGTTGAGATTGTCATGACCTGATCGGTGTCGCCTGCCTTGTCGATAGTAGGAGGTTCTCGATATCCGGATCTGGTATCACTTGCTAAGCATTGTGGTCTTCGTTGTAGGGAGGTGAGGCGTGTCTAGACCAATGTTTTAAAAACCGAACCGAAGAGTGAACCGAAAACATCTCGGTTTGGTTCAAAGTGGTCGAACTGATGGTTCAATCTGGTCCAACCGATGATGATGTCAGCATGACATCAGCATTTTGTGAACCGAGGGTTGAACCGAACCGACTCCGCAGCGGCGGTCCCACCGACGGTCCGACCGATTGAACCGATTTTTCCTATTATTTTTTAACATAATAAGTAATAACCAAGTACCTAAACTATGAACAATTCAACAAAGATTATCCATTTGTAAAATAACTTAATTAAAATCAGTAAAAAAATGAACAAACATGTAACTAAGTAATATTAGTCTTTCTTCTAAAAAATGAACAAATATTTACTTCAACATCTAAAGCAGTAGGGGTGGTAGACTGTCCTAGAGATCCGCCGGTCTGCCGGCCATGGTGAAGATCGCGAGCGGTGGCAGTGCAATGAGGGTGGACCGGTGGAGATTGCGAGGGTGGAGGTGTGCTGTGAGGGTTGGGGAAGGAGTAGTAAAAAGTAAAAATCTTAAAATTTTGGTCAAAATTGAACAAAAAATAAAACAATAAAAACCAAATTTTGTTTAAATTGAAAAAAACCGGTTTTTTCGGTTCGACCAAACCGAAAAAACCGATCGGTTCGATCGGTTTTTTCGGTTCGCTCCGGTTCATGAGAGAAATCGGTTTTTTGACCGAACCAACCGGTTTGCTACCAGTTCACGGTCCAACCCGGTCCGACCGCCGGTTCGGTCCGGTTTTTAAAACAGAGGTCGAGACTAGTGACCTCGAAGTTAGCCGTCGTCTAGCCTAAGGACCCATAGCCTTAAGTTGTTTGGTCGTGCTTGCTAGATTAGGCTTCTACCTTCACCACTACCCACGCTAGCTCTAAGGATTCTTCCCTCGTCATCTGAGTCCTCTACTCATATATTTTCCACGAGTAGTCTTCTCCTCTGAGTACACCTTCGGTTGTGTGTTTTTTAGAGTTGAGTCGAGCGTTTTATGCAAGGTTGGGCTCGTTCTGGTGAGAGCGGTCGACTTGAGAGAGTGCATTTTTCTGAGATGGACGATCTAGGTGATCAACCATCTCCGCCTCGTGCTCCGTTGGAGCATGAGGACGAGTCTTCTCGTTGTGACGGGGGAGACCGGGTTCCATACATGGATTACCTCGGTCCGCTCCCACCACCACGTCGACCTCCTTCTCCTTCTCCTCCTCCTCTGACTCGAGAGGAAGAGGGATTCGGTCAGGATCGAGTTATTGGTGCACCACCACCTTTAGCTCGACAGGATAGTTCAATGACTTTGTGGGAGCGGACCCATCCTGTTTAGTCCGCGCAACCTTCTTGCATAGTTCTTCCCCCAGCTCAAGGGAACAACTATGAGCTGAAACCTCAGTATGTGAGCATGCTTCCTACCTTCACTGCCAATAAGGAGGATCCGTATATTTTTATACGTGAATTCGAGGAAGTATGCTCCATGTTCAAGCTTCAACAGCTTGATGAGGATTCAGTCCGGTTGAGAATGATTTCTTTTGCGTTGAAGGATAACGTGAAGAAATGGATGTACAGGCTTCCGATGAGCTCTATTCGGTCTTGGGATGACTTTGTGACCGTATTTCTGAAGAGATTTCTCCCTCAAAGGAAAACTCAATTGATACGGCACCAGATACATCAAATGTATCAGACTGAGACCGAATCTTTTCATGGTTTCTTTGAGAGGTTCAAGGACCTTCTCCAGCAGTGGCCTCATCATGGACTTGAGTTATGGCAGTTGTGCCAGATTATTTATGAGAGCCTCAACTACAACACCCGCACATTGTTGGAGTCGATGTGTCATGGTGACTTCCAAATGAAACCCATCGATTAGGCACGGGACACTTTTGAGTTAATGGCTGAACGCACCTTTGAGTGGGACACCATGAGAGAGCCACCAGCCGCCAAGTCTTCTGGTCGAGCTGGGTCTTATCAAGTTGAGTCAACTATCGCGTCTGAGGTGAAAATGGTTGCTCTCATGCGTAGGATTGAGGGTTTAGAGTTGGACCGAGCTCTTGTAGCTCAAGTCGCTACTCCCGGGTGTAGTAGGTGTGGACTTACATGTCATGATAACTTGGAATGTGCTTACGCTCCAAGGGATACTGAGCATGCAAATGCGATGTATCAACAGAGGCCACGTAACGACCCGTACAGTCACTCCTACATCCCAGGATGGCGTAACCATCCTAACTTCTCTTGGGGCCTAGTGGGGGTAACGGTCAGAGCTCGCACACTCAACCTCAACCTCCGCCTTATCAACCTTCACGCCCATCGGCGACCTACCAACCTCCACATCAAAGGTCTCAGCACCATAATTACCAACATGCTCAGGCCTCATTGTCAAGCTATTCTAACAAAACTCCACTACCCCAATGGGTTGACTCGAAGGACCCCACTCTTGAACAAACCCTTCAAGCGTTCATATAGAACACGCAATCCATGTTTGTGGCCAGCAACAATTCGGTCAAAGCATTGGAAATGCAAGTTAGCCAGGTTGCTCATCAGCTCCATGAACGCGAGAAGGGCCAGTTACCGAGTCAACCCGAGGTGAATCATCGGGGTACCCATTCTCAAGGAAGGTCACCAGTGCCTCATGCTACTTCTGAACCGACCCATCATATTAATGTGATTCATACTTTGAGGTCTGGTAAGGAGGTGGACAACCACATTGGGGTGCTTTCCTTGCAACCATCATATCTTGGTGTCACCAGACCTGTAGTGATACCTGCATCTCTGAGGGAGCCCGATCCTGAGGTTCCTTCCACAAATACTTCCAGGAATGAGCCTGATCCTGAGGTTCCTTCTACATTTCTTTCGACAATGGGGTCGAACCCTGAGGTCCCCTTGTCTCCTCTTGTGTCGAAGGAATCAGATTCTGAGGTCCCCACTCATGCTTCTTTGGACCAGAATTCTGAGGTTCCTTCGCAAAACCCTTATGCCCCGAAGGTGCTACTCCTTGAGCGCCTTAAAAAGAAAACTTCAGATCAGCATGACAAGATGCTTGAGATATTTCGGCAAGTTAAGGTGAACATCCCGCTATTGGACGTGATTCAGCAAATGTCACCTTATGCCGAGGTTCTCAAGGACTTATGCACCAAGAAGAGAAAAACTCATGTTCCAAAGAAAGCTTTTCTTGCGGCTAACGTGAGTTCTTTGTTGGCACAACCCATGCAAGTCAAATACAAGGACCCTGGTTGTCCTACTATCTCTTGTGTGATTGGTGATGTGTCCATACATCGAGCTTTATTGGACCTTGGTGCATCTGTTAATCTTCTGCCATATTCTGTCTACGCCTACCTCGGTCTTGGAGACCTCAAACAAACAAAAACCACTCTTCAATTGGTTGATAGGTCTATGAAGAAACCGAGGGGCGTGGTGGAAGATGTGCTGATCAAAGTGGGAGAGTTCATTTATCCAGTTGACTTCTTTGTTTTGGATATTGAACCTGTGTTGAACCCACTTGGACAAATTCCTGTTATTCTGGGGTGACCATTTCTAGCGAGTTTCAATGCCTTGATCAATTGTCGCAATTGTCTTATGCGCTTGACTTATGATAGTCAATGCACTGATTTCAATATCTTCACCATCAGCAAGAAGTCAGGTGCCTTCAATGACCCTGTTGGGGTCAACCTTATCCAGGGCATGGATGAGATTGAAGTTGAGGGCACCTTCAAGTATTTCAGAGAATTGTTCGATGGTGATCTTGAAGGTGGTGAAGATGTTTCACCTGGGTTGGCACAAGAAGGTGCCTTATCTTGTGATCATGTGGGCTTTGAGCAACATCCTTTTGATCATGTGGCCTTTGAGCCACATCCTTTTGATCATGTGGCTTTTGAGCCACATCCTTTCGATCATGTGACTCTTGAGCCAAAAGATACCATTTTTATGGCCTCTGGGCCACAACCTCTTGATTTGTATCTGCTGAGGACCCCATGTGGGTTAAGAATCAACCACCTGATACCCTACATTTCAAACAATCATACCGAGGTTCACCTCTCATTCATGCCTCCTATCTTGCTCACTCTCAAGAGGCATCAAACGACCACAATGCTTATAAGGGTGTCAGGTGGTCTAGCAATTCTGGTTTGTATGTTGCGAGCCCATGCAGGTACATTTCTGGTTCGAGAGAATGCGGGTTCCCATTTGATGTCCCTTGACATATGAAGATGGGAGCCCATTGATGTACATAGTTTAGTTTTTAAAAAAAGAAAAGAAAAGAAAAAAGGAAGTACAATAAAAGACTCCTTCAGTGAGCATCGATTGTTGTGGGCTCCAACCCTTGAGTATTTGGGCCACATTTCATTCACGTATTTGTATCCCTTCTTTAGCATCTCACAGGTTTTTAGGGAATTCAGGTTTGTGTCCATCAACATAACCATGAACTTCTCTTTGTACTCCACGTTGGTGAGATCTCTTATTTTTCATGCATAAATCCATGTAGTATTTTGCTCACTTTCATTGAGGACAATGCATGAAGTAGGTGTGGGGGGTGTTCTATGTGTGTACATAGTCGAGTCTTTTTCCTTTGATTTTGTTTTCTTTTGTGTGTATTGATAGGGTCATGTTAGTGTGCTGCATTTAATATCAATATATCTGCTTGCCATGATCTTTGGGTGACTTGTCTTCTATTGCTCACCTAGTGCTTTAAAATTTTCACATTTCTTTCAAAATCTTCATGTGTTTGCGGAAAAAAATGTTTTGTGGGTTTTGCGTGTGTTTAACATGTGCAAAACCGTTGAGAGACAAAGTAAAAAGAAAGCTCCCAAAATTGTCTTGAACTTGTTGCATTAGGATATCTTGTAGACCGGCTTTAGGACTTATCTAGTCGTTAGGATGCACCCCGGTTTTCCTTGTGGGGCGAGTAATCATAGGGTTTCAGTACTCAAACATTTAAAGAAGTCCACCCTGAACCTAGTGAGTCAATAATTCGTGTCTGTTAATATAATGAAGTTTGTTGTAGTCAAGGACCCTTTAAATCTTGTTGTGAGACATTAAGTGTAGGGGTTTTGTTTCATGTGTAGATAAGATATAAGTGAGTAGGTGTTCTCTCTTCTCGCACGGCTCCTATCACTCGGGAAATTAGGTCTGATGGGACTTTGTGCGTGGTGCTTTCGAGTCATCTGACTTGGGATGCACCGAACGAACTCCCGTTACACGGGTCGTAGGGATTGCCCAATGTGGAGATTTGGGGAAAGGTGTACGTGATAGTGTAAGTCCTCATAGGCAATGATGCACAAAACCTGACCTTGGGAGAATGAAACTCTAACTAGTAAGAAAAAGAAAAAGAAAAAGAAAAGAGTAAGAAAAGAAAAACAAAAAAGTAACGCAAATAAGAACCTTAATGAACTTTACACTTTGTATCACTTAAGGATGTTGAGGTTGTCCATGTCTTTCACTTAAGTCTTTATTTAACTTGCACGAATGGTTCATTAGGCTAGGTGTGTGGACTAATACCTATTTATAGTTGGCATGTAGGATTACCGTGTCCAATGATCGACAAAATGAGTCCATCGAGTCGAGTTTCTAGATTGAATAATGCATCAATGTTCGGATTTTGTGGGTATATCCACCGAAACCCCTCAGGAGATAACACTCCTCGTTCTTGGCGACAAGGAGGTTTAATGGCTTGTTTCACATGCTAAGTGCAACCGTGATTCCTACGAAAGTGAGTTAGGATTTTCATGTTTTCCGTATGCTTTTTCCTTTCTTTCATTTTTTCTTTTCTTTGTTTTGCTCGAGACTAGCAAAAGTTAGGTGTGGGGGTATTTGATTGGCATCATATCATGCATATATTTGTGTCTTATATCCATTATCTTGAACCTAAACAATGCTACATAATGAGTTTTATGTTTGAGTTTTAGGAATATACAGGATTGAGGAGAAGAGGCATAAAAGGACCTAGATGCAAGGAAAATGACTGAGTTGAAAGACTTGGGGACTGAGATGCAAGAGGGAATGACCCGGATGTAAGCCCAAAGGACCAAGGAGCAAATCAAGAAACTTCACACCATCATGAGGAGTATTTTGGCAATTCGATTCGGTCCTGAGCTACAACAACCTACCCGGATGCATCAAACATGAAGATATGAGGTCAGACAACAACACACCAAAACCAGGACGGATCCAAACAATATAGACCGCGAATTGGATGTCCATGTAGGATTTCATGTTTAATTATGCATGTATATTTTTCGAATTTTTATGCATAATAAGGATCAATTACAATTTTCTACGATTTATTTCATGCATACATCGGTTTGTTTTAATAACTAGTTTCAAAACTCATTAAAACAAACATGGGCTCCGAAATTCATACCTAGAAGTTCTCTAAAACTTCTTGATGATCCGGAGATGCTGAAGAAGATGATCGTCGCTTCCCGTTGCGACGGATACCTCCGAGTGTTCACCGAAACCCTAAACAAGGTTGGAGAGAAAGGAGCTAGTCAATCAATCTCCAAACAAGCTTAGAATCTAGCTACAAACCCCTTCCTTAATCTCTGAGATTTCTCCTTCCAAAGACTTAGAAAACTAAGAGAATTTTCGTGGATTTTTGTGGTGAATTAGGAGAAAAAATATTTAGCAAACTTCTTCTAACATAATTAAGGAGAATAAGGACCTATTTATAGGTTCCAATCTTACTCTCAATCATGGCTATTCTTAAGCCACGAATTCTTGACCTTTTCTCTCACAAACTAATTCCATAATGCATTATATGCACCCACAAAACGTTTGAAGAAGTTTGGAGCTAATCCAACCATTGATCAAATTAATCTCTTAATTATAAAAGGCAGAAAATCGATCGGGACTCGGTCTACCGAGACATACTCGGTTAACCGAATATGTCACGTTCGGATTTCCGTGCACTTGACGGATGACCGATTCTTAAGGAGAAAAATTCTTCTTTAACCGTTCGGACGAATTCGTATTTTTGACCGAGTGCCATTCGGTTAACCGAAAATATCGGAACTGGACATTGTTTGGTCGACTGTGTCTGGTTCGGTATACCGACCCAAAGTTCCAGGCACTTTGGTCAAGTTCGGTCAATCAACTTGACCATCCGTTCCACGTTCGGTTGACCGATCCACAGATCCTTCCGTCGACCGAACCTTAACGGATTACCGAACTTCTACCCGATTTTGCCTTTTCAAATTTTGGATTTATTTCCAACAAAATTTGAACTTTAGGGGTTTCAGCAAATTCACAACTTATGCAATATATTATCCTATGCAATAATAAATTATTGAACCCCATAATATATGCATCTCATATGAATTTATCATGATTCTAATTATGTTATATATAACATAATTGATTTTACTTGTTCACCACATGTGTCATATTTTCTATAAGAAACCCGACACACATATGAACCAAAAATCTAGCTTCTTGTTTCCCGGTTTTTGCGGTGTGACCTATGGGAGGATCTAGACTAAGTTGGCAGTGATATTAAGAGTTTAATATCACAAGCTATAAGCGGTATCTAGCTACACATTATAGCTCCCAATTAGTTAGATTTCTTAATTCCACTCGAACCAAAACCCGATCCATTTAGTGATGGAGTGCACCACTTGTGTCCGTCCCTTGCCTCATGATATTAAGAATACACACAAAGTAGTATTGTGTCATCTTTGTATTAGTATTCATTTCTTGTTCTCTTTAAGCTAGTTATAAATATGTGACTTAACTCAAATCACATTGTGCACATTATAACTTTGCTTTATCAAGGGGCCCACTAATATCATCACTCAATTAAGAGGGGCAATGATAGTCTTTTGACTAACTATCTTCTCCAACAAAAGTTGTACTTAACCGACCAATGCTTTTACACTACACTTATTGATAGCTCAAGACACTAATCTAATTAAGCATTCCTTAAGTGATTGGATATAAGTCTCATATCAAAGGACCGAAGACACAGTAAAATATTAATGACACAGAAACACATTTCTATAATATTTTACTTATTAGGTCTATTAAGTATACAAAAGTAATATTTTCCTCTTTTGCATACCCGTGTCGTCACTCACTCGTAGAGCTACAATGATCTATGACTAACACGACAATCTTAACTCGGTAATTAATGTCCCATGTTAATTATCATGATTGCAAATATCTTTTGTTTTTTGTAAACCAATATCTTTTCGAGCTCTACGGTTAAGGACCAAGAGCCTCTTCCTTAACACTTCTAAAAGACGAATAACATAAACAAGGAACAAAATGATTTCTCATTCAATTCATACTAATTGACATTTAAAAGTAAAACTTTTAGAACACATTCCCTTCAGTCCAAGACCGCTGATTGGAGGTCAGTTTTTGCCCGGATCTGCTAAGACTTTGGCGGGTTATCTATTAGGTTGTGTTTAGTCTATTTTTGGTATACATTTAGTCCCATACCGGGGTATTGTCCCGGATTACCTTTTTATATGGCTATAAATAGAACTTTTTCTCCTCATTTGTAATCACCCATTGCTTGGTGGCATTCTCTCTACTTGGAGTAAAAGCATTGAAGCAAAAACTGAAGGTGGAGAAGAATGTCACTTACAATGTGAGTCATGTTAATAAAATATTTTTTCTTAGTTTCTTTTAATATTGTCTTGTCTTTTAATTTTTGCATGCTTCTTTAGTTTAATTTCCTTTCATTTAGCTTCTTTAATATTTCTTGTTTGCTTATTTAATTGCCTTTCATAAGAATGTTTTGTTTTGTTAATGTAGTTTGTAGTGTAATGATAAGTGAGTAGTTTCATCCCCTTTGGGGGTGGAGTAGATGTTTATACATGTTATGTAGATGGAATGAATGCTAAACATTGTTGTATGTGAGAAATGTTATTATACTTGTTTGAATTAATGAGAACACTTAACTTGATGGTTTCTTCCATAATGTTTAGTTACATTCCATGCTTGCTTAGGTTCTTAATAAAAAACTTCTCATGCTCATATTAATCACCTAGGTTAGTGCTTTAAATGATAGGTCTTGTCATTAGGTACTTCTTATGCATTAAAAACACTAACTACACTTGAGCTTATTGTATGCATTCACCACACTTATTTCATGTGTACACACACACTCCACCCCTTAGGGGGTTTTCCATTCCTGATTTCTATCTTCTTTTATTAGTCACTTAGTTTAGTTCATTTCGTGCTTTCATTCCCTCCTTTCTAGTTTAGTAATTTAGTTTAGTGTAGTTTAGTTTAATCAATTCTTTCTCTCCTTTCTTTCTCACTCACCTTCGAATAAACAAAAGTCAACACACCTCCCTGTGGATCGACCCGTATTTGCCACCGCTTCAACGCGGTCGTGCATTTGCGGTTATTTTCGGTCGACTGACTAAGATTTTTTTATCGATTGGACTAATTGGTAATTTTGGTCGACCGTTTATGCATGGTTTTGCTTGAATTAATAAGAGAATTTCCTTGATCATGGGCGCAATTGTTCCAATTCAGTCAAAGGAGGTTAAAGGATGATTATGTGTCGAAATATGATTGGATTAGAGGAGCTATTAACAAGGAATCATGTGCAAGTGGGTTGAACATGAATAGGTTTTGAGGAAGTCCTTTAAATAGGACACTTGTCTCCTTTTTTCAAAAAATGAACGTAAAATTCTCCTCTCCACATTTCTCCACCAATCCATCCGAAAATTCCCTTGTTAGTTGAGTGTTTGAGAGAATAAATTCTCTGGAGCATCAAATGAGTAATTAGCTATATTCTAGCCTCGAATTAGAGATTGATTGGCTAGCTCCTCTCTCTAAATCTTGTATAGAGTTTGATGAACACTTAGAGAAATTCCGAGGCGATTCAAGTGAAACGTGACTCCGGATCTTTGAAAAGGTTTTAGTGAACCTTTTGGTTTTGATTTTCTTCTATTCAATATAATATTTATGTAGGATACATATATTAAAATGTATAGTTTATGTTTTGTACGTGAAAATTATTGAAAATATGAAAATCGATCATAAATGCTTGTTAATGTTTTTAAAAATATACACAAGTATATGATACGAAATCCTACAAAATTAACCAAAAAGGCATCAATCAAAGGCAAGGAACTAGAGGTGCTCATGAGAGTTTCTCATTGGGGAATTCTTTGAAATCTCTAACTCCCAACACGGAGTGCTTTCACTGCGGTGAAAAATGACACATCTGGCCTAATTGCCCCAAGTACAAGGAAGACCTTGACAAAGGAGTGATTGAGCATAAGTGCCCCAAAAAGACCAAATGTATATTTGTTATTGAAATAAATTTAGTCACCTCTATCAATGATAGTGTACTTGACACCGGATCTTGTGCTCACATAATTTCTAATTTGCAGCAACTAAAGGATAGGAAGGACCTCGCAAGGGGTGAAATGATTCTGAAGGTCGGAAATGGGACTTCGTGGATCTTCATTTATCTAGTGGTGTAATTTTAATTTTAAAGAATGTCTATTATGTACGTTCGATTAGAAGGAATATTATATTCGTATCGTGTTTAGATATGGATGACTTTATAATAAAGTTTTCAAATTCTTGCATGTCTTTATGGAAGACTTGAATTTTCTATGCAAATACTTTCAAAAAAATGGACTCTATTTGCTTGAAATGAATTATAGACAAGTCTTAAACATCAATAACAAAAGAAACACAATCCATGTATGACAACCAAGTATGGGACTTGGTTGACCTTCCTCAAGGAAAGAAAGTCTGTCAAAACAAATGAGTTTTTAAGATGAAGATGGACATCGATGGGAACTTGACAACCTACAAGGTGAGGCTTGTAGCGAAAGGTTTCACTCAAATTCAAGGAATTAACTATGATGAAACTTTCTCACCGGTTTCCATGTTCAAATCTATTCGGATTATGCATGCTATTGCCACATTTCATGATTATGAAATATGGTAAATGGATGTCAAAATAGTGTTCCTTAACGGGAACTTGGAGGAGGACGTGTACATGTTACAACCTCAAGATTTTGAAGATCCAAAGAATAGTGAGAAAATATGCAAGCTTAAACGATCCATTTATGGATTGAAGCAATCATCAAGGAGTTGGAACAAGCACTTTGATGAGGAAGTTAAAAAGATTAGTTTCTTCCAAAGTAAGAAAGAGCCTTGTATATATAAGAATGTCAGTAGGAGTCACATAGTGTTTCTGATCTTATATGTCGATGATATACTCCTCATGAGAAATCATATCCCTTTGATAGAGCAAACGAGAAGTTCATTGAAATCAACATTTTCAATGAAAGACATGGGTGAGTCTCAATACATCTTGAGAATCAAGATATATAGAGATAGATCCCGTAGACTTATTGGCCTAAGTCAACGTACATACATTGACAAGGTCTTGGAAAGGTTCAATATGAACAACTCCAAAAAAGGACAATGTGTCAATGAGTATAGGTGTGTAACTTAAGAAGTCTCAACGTGCTATATCACGTAAAGACTTAGAGTACATGAAAGACATTCCTTATTCTTTCCCAATATGATCGATCATGTATGCGATGACTTGCACAAGACCCGACGTCTCGTATTCTCTAAGTGTGACAAGTCGTTATCAATCCAACGCAGGTCCTGATCATTGGATTGTGGTTAAGAATATTCTGAGGTACTTTAACAAGATCATAGATAAGTTTCTTTTTATGGAGGACAAACAGAGCTGGTAGACGAGGACTACTTGGATGTGAGTTTCATGAGTGATCCAGATGATAGGAGGTATCAATCAGGATATGTCTTTCTTCTAAATAGTGGAGTCGTGAGTTGGCGTAGCTGGAAACAGACCTCTACGGCTGACTCTACCACCGCTTCAAAAGTGATGGTTGTCGCTGAAGCGTGCAAGAATGAGTGTGGATTAAAAAGATCCTTGAAGAGCTTGGATTAGTTCCCTCGAGCGAGGGACCCATAGAGTTGTTTTGCAACAATAGTGCATCTATCTCGCAAATCAAGGATCCTAAATCACATCACAACGTGAAGTACATTGATCGCAAGTACGTTTCACCCGTGATTTCATCGACGAAGGAAAAATAAATTTATTATGACGGGACACAAACAGCAACACAGTTGACCCATTCAACAAACCCTTATCCCAAACCAAGGGCAAAATGCATTTCAAGTCTATAGGTTTGAAGAACCATGTAGATTGGCTTGATGAGTAAGATAAGAGGGTTACCCTAGTTATTATAGTTTTATACATTGTATATGTATGTAAAAGAAGAATTTGATAACAAGTGGGATATTGAAAGGAATGTGTTCTATTATTAGTATATAGAAAAAATATCTTCCTCATTAGGGTTGTCAAGTTCTGCTCGGGACTAGTGGATCGCTTGGTGTTCACTCGATTTTGCTCGGATTGTGGCTCAGATCAATTGAAAACGAGTTGAGCATGAACAAACAAATCTACTCTAGCAACTAAATTGGCCAAGCACGAGCAGACTCTGCTCGCTCGATGGTTTGCTCGAATCCAATACACATATATAGTACCCAATTTTCCAGACCGGATTACTCTATCTACTCTGTATCTATTACCAGGGCCTATGAGACCATCCATCTTGTATTACTAATTTTAAATTGATCTAACCTCTTAACCTGCTACACCCAGCATTGATTCAGCATCAAGCCAAAAACACATTAACAAACCTTCACCCGTAGGCACACCACATCGTTGGTTTTTTTGGCTAATAATCGTTAATCTGTTTTGATGATTAACCAACATATCAATAAACACATGTATTATCTTAATATCATCGCTTCCCTATATTGTATTCTCTAACGTTTCAGGAACCAAGTTTGACTTAACACAAGAAATGAAGAATGAAAAGTAGATAGGTTATTACATTTCTTGTATATAGGCTACAATGTAACTTGGCACTTGAAATCGATGTTTAATTGCATTGCATAACCCTTAGGAAACCTATAGAAGTCTCACATTCAAATCCATTTATTTTTTACTTCAGTAGAAAATCGTCAAATCACATTAAAATCCTTGAACAGGAATTCTGTGCAAACCGGTAGACCGATAGAACCATCTGGTTCGACTGGATTTCACCAGAGAGCCTCAGACAACCTTTTGCTTCTTAAACGGTCGACCCAATTCTTATTTTCGTTCGACCAATTCTTTATCTGGTTTCCCAGTCTAAATCAGTCGACTGAATTACCTCTTCCGTTCGACCTTTTCTCCTTTGTCAACTGATAGGACTTAATTCGACCGATAGATACTTTCTATCCTATCGTTTGTTGACACGTGTCCTGGTTAGTGTGATTTCCGATCAACCGAAAACTTTGTTTCGTTCGACCGATTGCTTTTTCATATTCGTCTTTAATATGACCATTAAACTTGTCGTATATACCAACGGTCATATACACATACTCACCTAACCCCTCACTTAGATTTGATCTTCCGGTCGACCAAAACTTCTTTAACGGTCGACCGGTCCTTGAAACTTCCCAGCTCCAAGTCTTACTGGAAGTTTCCAGTCGAACCCTCAACTTATTATGTTCGACTGATTACCCTTTTGCACAAATTTGTCTTAAACCAAATTTTCCAAACGGTCGACCGAAACGCTTTTCATGGTCGACCGATTCATGAAACTTCCCAGCTTTAGTCTTACTGGAAGTTTCCGTTCGAACACTTGATCCATTCTGTTCGACCGGTCACTTAAGTTCTAGCCCAGTTGGTTCGATCGTCTGCACACTTGCTCGTCCGAAATGTTAATTTTCACATACCGGTTGACCGATTAACCTAATTTGATCGAACGTTAGTGTGCTGTTTTGTGTCCTGGCTTTCACTGCTTTGTGTATCCTTACACAACTTTTTCCCAATTTAATCACAATGAATAGAATTAGTTTAGAGCATATAAATAGACCTGAGAACACACTTCTAAGGTTACCAATCTTTCTCCAAGCTCAAATCTCACTACTACTCTCAAACTTGCTCTAAACATCTTGTGCTCACATCTTCTCACTTGAAATCACCATCTTTAGCTGCATCATTCATTTCAAGTTCTCAAGATTAGTTACTGAAGTAAAGTCTTCAAGAGTTGTACTAAGCTTCCGGTGTGAAGCTCTTCTCGGATTGTGATAAGGTGGTCTAAGCTAGGCGAGGGTGTTCGCAAAGCTTGTGGTGTAAAGGCGTGTTCTCGGCCCGCAATGGAGATCAGATTAGTGGAGGATGCGAAGTTGCTCGAGTAAGAGCAATTTGTAAAAGATGACTAAGATCTGGTGGTTGGATCCAAACCTCTATACATCCGGTGTTGTGGTTTGTATTTCTCTTCTTCACATTAAATTGTTTTAGCTTTTAATTTGGCATAGTTTGTTAAACAATCTTAATTAGTGTATTCACCCCCCCCCCTTAGACTAATATTAGGGTCTAGTAGATCATACACACACCACCCCACCCACCCCAACCATAAACACCCTTCCTCTCGGCCTCACCACCTCAAAAATTCTAACCGCGGACTTCCGGTCAAAATCCTTAATCTCTAATGGCCGAACACCTCATCCTCCTCGACATTGCCGTCCTCCTCCTCGCGCCAGCACCACCACTGCCTGATGTTGTAAGACGCTCTTTATCTCCTACACATTAAACTTCACCTCCCCAACCCATCCCACCACCTCCTCCACGTCCACCGCGTCGTCCGCCCCATCCACCTGTACACCTTCCACTCTGCCAACATGCACCTTGTCTCCCCCTCCCTTGTGACCACACCAAGGACATCCTTGTCGTCGTCATGGGCGTTGGCTAGACACCCTCACCGCCGCCACCGTCTACCTCACCTGGTCGCTCCTTAACAATAGGTATAAGTCCGAGTTCGAGTACGACGAGATCGAGAGTCAGAAGAAGATCAAGTATGTCAGTCTTCCACCCGCCCCCGCTCTCCACCGTCTCCCTCGTTGTCTCCGCCGTCATCTCCCTCTCCGTCGTCTCCGTTTGTGCCATCACCATCATCGATGTCTTCCCTTATCGAGCAGTCAAGTGAGTTGAGCCGCTCGCAAGCATCGGGCGAACCGAGCACGAGCGACTATTTCTGCTCGATTCCCCTAATGAGCGAGCGACGAGCACAGAAAAATGTTATTGAATTTAGCTCGAGTTGAGCATCCTCACTCGAAGTCCACTCGTTTACACGCCCATTCCTCCTAACCTTTTTTGTCAGTTTAAATTTTAAATCTAATGAAGTTTTACACAAAGTCCTCTGACATTATAAAATGCATATTTTAACTTTATTTCGACATAGTTTTGTGCAAATTAACATTTTTCATGAAATTCCTCTAATATTGCAAAATAATTTTTTTTACATTTATTTCGACATGGTATTGTGCAACTATCCAGTCCATCCGCAACTAGTTTGAGATTAAAAACTTTGTTGTTGTTGTATTGTGCAACTATGGTCATTGTGGTTGAACATTTCAAATCAACTATGGTTATTCTTTGTGTTACAAACAATGGTTTGAATATTTAAATCTAAATGTTACATTGAAAAATAAATTTTATTTAGTTTTTGTTTATGAAATGCTCAAAAAGTTTATTTAATTTATTTTTGTAAAGGATGTTAAAATTATTTTAGGATTTTATTTAGTGTTATTTTCTTTAGACTTATCAGTAAATTGCATTCTACACGTTTTAAAATATAACCCGTGCAACGCACGGAACCAAGGCTAGTATATATATATGTTCGTCGGGTTGTGTTGATGTTATATATCTTTATCATAATTAACCAAAAATAATTGAATTGGTTATTAAACTAGTCCCATAATACCACTTGTAGGTTTGATGGTATTTTGCAAAATATATTTTTTTACTATTATTTCGAGGGACCGGCTTGCCGTGCCCCGAGCTAGAGGTCTGGTTATCGTATCAGGCTGGTCTGGTTACCCAGGTGTATGTTGTGCAAGGAAATACGAGAGAAGAATCGAATTAGCCAAGATGGCGGCTTTCTTCGTCATAGATTCAAGAATCCAATCTCACAACGTCTCTTCGTCCGTACAGCCTCCACCCCATATGGTTATTGTCGTGACTCCTCCACATACATAAAACCCATGCAGGCATGCATGCCATCCTACCATACACGATAGAAGAATCTTGGCCTACTGTTTCGGTCATATTTAAAGGAAAACAGTCCATGTTGTTGGCGCTTGACTTCAATATGTCTAGATCACAAGAGTTAGGGCTGTTAATTTTCAAACTTGACTTTAAAAACGTTCGATCTAGTTTAACTTAAAAATGAAGAATCTTAATGAAAAACAAAAAAAAACTTCAAACTTGGTTTTATAAACGAGCCGCTCGAACTCGAAAGAATTTGAGACTGGGCTCGATAGCTCGAATTTTTTATTGTTTCATTTATAATTATTTTTTGTACTTGATAATAACATAAGATAATACTTGTGGTTCAAATTTTCGCTCGACTCAGGTCGTTTACACCCCTAATAAGAGCACCCTATACTAATGGTTTTTAGTTACTTTTAGTTTTTATATTTAAAGTTACTATTTTTATAATAGTAGCTTAAATGTAATACAAAGCCAGTATCTTTGTCAATATGTAATTTCGAAATTATAAGTTAAATGCAAGGCTTTACCTCTTCAAATCAGAGGACGCCTATGTTACTGGATATTAATTAAATAAAAAGAATAAATAGCCATCCAAAGGTTTTATATGCGCGATATATATTATATATTTTGGATGGAATTACCATAATACAAAATTGAAGAAATGTTTTAACAGAAAACAATGTTCCCATATTTAACTTACAACTCATATAGGAAAATAAAATTTAAAAAAATAGTATCTTAACATAATGATGCATCAAACTACAAATACAACAGAAACCCACATCTCCAAGATAACACTGTTTGAGAATATATTCAGCGTCACGGCTAGAATCAACAATCTCATTCAAATTGAATGGTATCACCGACAAGTCGTAAGGATTATTCTTATAATAACGACAATATCAAGTTATAAATGCAAAACCTCCTTTTGTTTATTATCCCAACACGCCCTCCCGCTTCTATTTAATCTCCCCTCTCCACCTTCCACCCCACCCACTCCTCCCTTTCTCTAACATAAAATCCCAACCAAGCCGACAACCCCAAACACCCAGAATGGGAGCGGTGAGTTTGCACTCCCCACTTACTTAGACCCCTTCTAGAATTCGGACGTTTTTGATGATTTTCGGTTTGTTTGTTTGGTTGGTGCAGAAGGACGTGAAGAAGAGCGATAGCGGAGAGAAGAAGCCGAAGGACGAGGGCGGTGCGGTCACGGTCGTGCTTAAGGTCGACATGCACTGTGATGGTTGCGCCAAGAAAATCAAACGCTCCGTCAAGGGGTTTCCTGGTAATTAATTGACATTCTTTTGGTCTTCTCCTCTTTGATATTTCTTTTGTGTGAGAGAGAAGAATGGAAAGTTAGGAGGGTTTGGGTGGATAATCCAATTTGATGGGTGATGGCGCATGTTAACGCCTACAGTGAGTGAACCCTTGGTTTCTTGGACTAGTTTTTTCTGGTCCAGTTTTGGGAATATTCGGCCACTCTGGCATCAATATGGTCGTTAAACATCTTCACATGAAGTGATTCCAGGCATGCTTCCATGGTCGGACCTAGATTTATAATCTTCATATCGAATTTCTGATATATCGTGCGATCAGCTAGTATGAATTCGGTCAACGACCAAAAGATTTGTACTGCCGCCTGTCTTAAAAGTGTTTTTAAATTGGTATGAGAATAAAAATGAAGAGTGATATATATAAGAAGTCGTTTGAGAACTACGAAATTAATTTTTTTTCTTCCAATCTGTGGGACGCATAGATGTTTGTACTTTGTCATTCGATTCCAATTCTAGATTCCTCACTTTTTCCACCTGTATTTAACTTTTAATCAATGGGGTCAATAACGTGGTCGGTACTAACGTTCGCAGGAGTGGAAACAGTAACAGCCGACATCGGATCGTCGACCCTGACGATCGTCGGCAAGGTCGACCCATGGAAGATCCGGGAACGGGTCGAGGCCAAAACCCACAAGACGGTTGTCCTCGTGTCGCCGACCGACCCACCTAAGAAGAAGGAAGCCGATAGCAAGAGCGAGGACAAACCTAAGGAGAAAGACAAACCCAAGGAAGAGAAGCCCAAAAAGGTGAATTAATTTTTTTATATAAAAATCACACTTCCCCTCCAATCTAATAATAATCATACATGCGACCCCCACTTCCCTCTCCTCGTCTTGCATTGAGGTTTGGATAAATTGTACTCAAGTCTGTTGGTTTTGGTGGACCGACAGGTGGTTTCGACGGTCGTGATGAATCTCAGGTTGCATTGCGATGGCTGCATCCAGAGGATCCGCAGGACCATCTACAAACTTAAAGGTCAGTTCTGGGAATTTAGAAAACAATACACTATTGAGATTATTTTTCTCATTTTTCACTCATTAAAATGTCAATCTGTTTCTTTGAACAATTGATATTGAGGTATATTGTTCTTTTAGTTCTATTATTGACCTAAAATTTTGTAATAAAATATGCAACCAAGAGCACCCACAACAGGATCCCCCCCACCACAATACGAGATAGAAGAAGTCTATCCCAACTAGTTGAAAATTAAGAGCGGGATTGAGACCTGGTTTCGCTCCAGAATCCTGATCGGTGAGTCGAGGTTATGCAATCTACCTTAATAATTAATCTTATAAATTATCATTAGAAAAAACGTGACACGAATTTTTGAAATTTAAAAGTTAGGTGTCTAATGTTGAAATTTCAGGTTCGACTGTGAAGGTCTATCTTTTATCATCAATTGTAAATGTTATCATCCATAATATTGAAAGAACCACGACTACTCAGTACTCAAGTTCTTAATTTCTGTTATTCAAAATCTTATTTGAGATAAACATGAAGTCGTCCAACATTGCAAATTAGCGAAGCCTTAAAACTAACGGAACTTGGTAATAAAAAATTAAGGCGTGACATCTCAATTATTAGAGTAACTTCAAGTTGGTGAAGGTTCCGATTTTCAATAGGTAACAACCGAACAAGCATCCACGATATTCTAAACAAACAAATTAAACAAGCTGTCCTTTAGCTCTCAACTTTAATAATCCACCACCACCTCTTTTTTATTTAATTCATTTTCATACACATGACATGAGCTCCAAAGAAGACACGGTTCCATTTCACACACAGGCAGGATACTTATTAGACTAGGCAAAGTTAGGTTTAACTTGTCCAATGGGCAGAGATGTGGGTCCAACCCGTCAACTAAACTCCAAAATTTAATACTACTGTTCTGTGAAAATCCACAGTTTTGTGATGATGCATTGGAAATGGTGGGTGACTGGGTGGAGTAATTATTGTAAAGGTTCGAAGCCTTTATGATCTCCCTCTAAACTCGCCGGTAGTACCCACTTGTTTATTTATGTTCCTTGACTAGATTGACCATCAGTTGGTGGTTCTCTCCTGACACATCTGTGTTTCCTTATTAACTACTGTCCACTGTATTTAACCCTAACAAGCATAAATACGTAATTGTAATTTTGGAGGTTTTTGATATTCTTGGACTTAATTACAAGATTATACGTCAGCCCACCAACGACTTGCTCTTAAATGGTGGCTTGCATACTTGATTCTAATATGAAGTGATATTTTCATGTCATAATTTATTTTCACTAGCCCATAGTGATTTCATGACAAATTACCCTTTCAGACTTTGGAATGTGTTAGCTTGAAGATATTGGATTAAGCCATTCGTTGTAGTACTTGTTTTGTGTTTATAGTTGTGTAAGCTTATGTTGTCTTGTTCATTACTTCAGGGGTTGAAGACGTGATCATTGATGCAAAGAAGGATTTAGTCACCGTGAAAGGCACAATGGACCCCAAACCAATGGTGCAATTCCTTCAGGACAAGTTCAAGAGAAACATTGTGGTGGTTCCGGCGAAAAAGGACGATGGAGGAGGAGACAAGAAGGAGAAGGAAAAAGAAAAAGAGGACAAAGATGGTGGCGGTGGTGGCGTAAAAAAGGTGAAAGAGAATGAGAAAGAAAACGAGAAGGACAAGGGCAAGGAGAAGGAGAAGGATAAGGACAAAGACAAGAGTAAAGATAAGGGTGGTGACGGCAAGAAGGAGAAGGGCGGCGATGGAGAAAACAAGGACGGTGGCGGAGAGAAAAAGGATAAGAAGAAGGGAGAAGAAGCTACCGCCAACCCTCCGGCCGCTATGGTTGAAGCAAACAAGATGGACTACTATGGTGGTGGTGGTGGTTATGTAAACTACTATGAACCACATCCATACAAATACCAACAGCCCCATTACAACTACCAACAGCCACAATACCATTACCAACAACCCTACAACATGCAAATGGCTGCTCATGCACCTCAGATGTTCAGTGATGAGAACCCTAATGCCTGCTCCATCATGTGATGAGGTGTGGTCAAACCACATGCCCAATCCAACTTGTAAATAATGAGATGGTGGTGGTGATCTAATGATGATGGTGGCATGATGTGGATGGATTAATTAGGATGCTGATTAGGTTAGGTGGGGATGAGTGTGGTTGGTTGTCACGAAATTTTGCTTAGTGTAGTGGTTTTGGTTTTGTGTTGTGACTTTCTTTGGTTCGTTCATTCTAGTAGTGCTGTTGAAGCTTGTCTTTGAATGCACCAAATTCCATGTTCACGTTTACTTATTAATTGTACGACTTAATTATGAGAAGAATAGATCCATCGTTTCTCATCCGTGTGTTTAAAGATTAATGACATTCCTACATTTCTTCCTTTTTAGTTTGCTTCTTAGTTAGAGTTTACGTTTTCGTTGAAAGACGAATTTGGAATACACATGATATGTGATTCTATAACCCCACAAGGATAAAATATTTCCTATATAGATTGGGTTAAATTGACAAGAAGATTAGTGAAACGAGCAGAGCCAATTTATTAAAATGAGAGGAATTTGACAAATATAAATACTTTAACGAATTACAAAAGTAATATAAACTATATATACAAAAGACATCTCTAAGTAGATGGGTAAAAGGGGATGTTTTGCAAAACGGTATAACTAAATATTTATTTACTTAAATGTGAAAGTCGGAGCTCAAACAAGCGGTCATTGTATATATGTTCGCCGCAAAAACAAGAAAAGCAAAGAAGCGGGTATAGGTAAAGTTTAAGTTGGGCATATAATAGACGAGAGTTGAGAAAAGATAACAATAGACTTGTCGCCTGGGATATTTACTTCTAACTTTGAACAAAGGTCGTACAGGCATGTCCAAGAAAATAAGTAATCAATTGTATTTCGATCATTCTTCGAGATTTTAATGGTTAATGGACCACATTTACGAAAGAATTTTCACATACAACGACTAAATTACATCGACCCCCTTGCAAATAACCGAAAAATATCAACATTTTCTCTAAAACTGTTCATATAAGACAAATTTAGAAATATCCTTTGGTTCTAGAGAAAAATAAAACTTCTTTACTTCTAATACCCTTTAAGTAGGGATGTAAATGGGTAGGATAATAACTATTTAACCGTCCGAACCGCACAAGCGGATACGGTTACGGGTAGAAAAATCTTAATCATTTAATAAACCCAGCTGGTGAGAGTATGAAAATTATAACCGTTTAATGAATGAGACATGTAAGAATACAAGTTTTCACCTACCCATTTAACTGCGAAATAGAAATAATATATATAAATAGTCAATTTTCAGGTGAAGTTAACCTCATTTTGGGCTAAATGAGGTTGTTTGATATTGATTGTTGGATTTAAATCTAATGGTTGCATATTGATGAGTTTAAAATTAACATTTTCAGAAAGTATTTAATAGCTACAACAATTAGTATTGAATTAAAAGGTAAAAACTCAAGGTTTATTTTGCTAACTTTGGTATAAGAAAATCAAATGGAAACTTCAATAATTCTTCAAACTCGAAATCATATTTTTTTATATTGTAATCAAAACAAAATAATACACCGATCCTAATTTAACAAATAATAGAAAACATTATTTTGTTTGAACATACCTTGTAATTATATACAAATATATTGTATATTAAATGCAATTTAACCGGGAGGAAATAAACATTGCAATGAAAAATACAATATCTCTAATTTTTAAACAAAGAAAAATATGTCAATCAATTTGATACATTAAATCTAAATTTTTTAAAGCAAAAATATGTAAAACTTTCTCCTAAAGGTATAGATAATCCGTTGGTTATGAGCCCATGAACGGTTTATTTAAATGAGTGATTTTAAACCGAACTGTGAACCGTTTATTTATATGATTATGGGCATGGATAAACAGTAAGCCTAATAGCCACCCACAAAATGTTCATTTACAGCCGTACCTTTAAGCCATAACTTTGACTTAATATATAACTATTAGATGGAGATTAATTTATGAATTTCAATGGATCATTTTGATATGATAGAAGTAAGGGAGTCGATTACGACCTCTCATCAGGATTCAATATGAGACTGTAATTCAACGATTTTGGTGATATTAAATATATCATAAAATATTGGACAACCATCAGTATATTTAAATGATTATGAAAGATCCATATTGATCAATGTAAATACTCTTACGAACATCATAGAGGGCAACCGTGACGTATACGCATTGGCGGAACCGGAACAAAATATCATATCAGGGTGGTCACCTTATAAGACTCTTATAGGCGAACGCGGACGTCCATGACGTACTACCTTTTAAAACATTATGTTTGTCATTTTTATACTTATGGTTGATCCATTTTAAACACTGAGTCCTTAGCGAGGAGGTGTCTTCGGGGACCTGTCGGGGCTGCAAAACGGGTTGTTGGCGGTCTCATTCGTTGTAGGGCACCTGTCTCCACAATTTGGTTTTTTAATTTATTAAATAATGTTAATATTTTATTTTATAGTCATTTTAAATCTAATTTTTTTCTTCTGAAAATATGTTTTTCATTTCTTTTTATTTTTTTAGATTTTTTATTTATTTAACCCAAAATTTGCCTACAAATGACGTGAAGTGAAGAAAATGTACGATGTGTAGGGGAGATGAATGATATAAAATTACATCAAATATTTTACTAATTAATATTAATTTTTTTGTATGAGGTCACATATCTAATATACAAAAGGATTTAGAGAGGGAAGGGTGGTCACTTGCCTACGCGTGACAACCCCTAAGTCCGCCATGCATATACGTAGACCTGACGATTGTGTCGTGTTTTTTCTTTGTATTAGACAGATTCTATAAAGACGAACACGACCCGACAAGTTTTCGTGTACAAACAAACCCAAACATGACCCGCAGGACACGGAAAAACATTTTTTTTCTTCAAAATTTCCTGTATAGGCTAAAAATACCTTCTTTGGAACTTACTCCGCATGCTAAAAGGTAGTAACCAACTGGTTGGATAGGTATCGGGGATATTACTCTTAAACCATATTAATAAGCAAACGCAGGCGATGTGAGACTATATTTTAAGGCACCAGACACGCAAAACAAATGTATGTATAATGCTAAACATCAAACATACAGAGAAAGGGCGTTTGGCTTAGTGGTTAGGTGCGCCTTTGTAAGGGATTTCCACGGACACTATTTCCGTTTTTAAATTTCTAAAAAATTGGGTTCGAACTTGGGTCTGCATGCCATTCTAACCGTGTTTCGACCAATGCACCAGCGGAAAATTTCAGCTTAAAGTTAGGTTTTATATACTTAGTATTATTCGTGTACTTTTCAGGTACACGAATTGGATATACGAAAACGACACGAAAAACATTCCGTGTACCCATGACACGACACGAAATCAGCAAACTCAAACACGGATTTTCCGTGTCATGTTCGTGTCGTATTATCGTGTAAAATTGTCAGGCCTATGTATACGCCTGTGGTTATCCTTAATTTAGTTTAGGATCAGAATCAAATTGATATGTATTACCAAACCTTAAAAACTACTGCATGAGGAATATGCCACAAAAGAACATCACTTCTACCGGAAACTAGGGGAGAGCATGAACTGGTCCGGAGGCTCGGACCGAATGTGACCGGTCTGGATTTCGGTCCAAAACCCAATTCCCCCCCCCCCCCCCCCCAAAAAAAAAACTCCGGTTTGGTCCGGGTTCGGTCCGGACCTTGGAGAGCATCCGGGTTCGGGTTTGGTCTGGTCCGGGTCCATACTGATGCTCTCCCCTAACCGGAACAATGGAACAAGTAGTTCAAACATTAAAATTAATTTAATGAGTTGTTTTCTTAGGTACCTATGGAAAACATTAAAATTAGCATTGTACATATACTTTTTGGGTATATTAGCCGGGTATCTATCATTTGCATTGAAAATTACTCGCATGCACATCCGTTAGGCTCTCGCATGTGATTTCCATCACATGAGCGTGACAGATGTATGTCTCACACTAACCGATGTGCATGACAACAATTTTCATTTAGAAGTATGGGTGCAACGCCAATTTTGATCTTGTAGATGGGTACCGAAGCAAAAAAAATCAATTATGATTAGATTACACTCACTCGGAATCGAACGACTATAGAGAAATCATTCAATCGATTTTTCATCTAATATTAAATAGTCAACTTTGAGACTCTGATATGATTCATAATGGTGAAGTTTGAGATTTGAGTTTTGGAAGCGAAAGCTTGAAAGTATTGAGAGTTTTTCTCTAAAAATGTTATAATAACATTAGAGCTGTGTAAAACAATGGAATGAGTAGTGTTTGGTCATCCGATCTCTCAAAGATCTCAAGAAGAGAGGGGAGAGAAACTAAAATGATTTTTTAATTGAGTGTTTATGTAAAATATCAAAATTGACATGATGTTCATACTTCTGGTTGAAAAATTACTCTGATGCACATTAATTAGTGTGAGACCCACATTCGTTATGCTACTGTGACGAAAATTATTACGATAGTCTTACAAATGTATACTAGAACAATTTTTAATGCAAGTGATAGGTACCAAGTCAATATATACATAAACATGCTAATTTCAATATTTTCGACGGTCTACCGAATAAAAAAAACCTAATTTAATATGCAATTTTTTGTGGGTAAGCGCTCACGTTCACATCATATCAATACCCTCAATCATAGAGTTATCTTTCTGGAGAAATCCACAAAAACCAAGCATGAGCCTGACAATCTCGATTAGATTAGTTTGTAAGTCACTTTCTACCGGCTAAATAGATGACGTATACAGTTTAGAAGTTGGGACATATTTTAGAAATCTTTGAAATGGAATGCCAAGACAGATGAGACTATGAGTAGATGTGTTAATTAAAGGACAAAAACAACACAGCCATGCATGTCTTGTGTGACTTACTTGTACGATAAAGGCTACGTACGTAGAGATTCCGTTCAAACTTACAATCAAAAATAAAGATTGAAGCATAGATAAGATAACTAGTTTAGAAATGAAACCAGAAGTGAATCTCAATAAGTTGGTTGACGTCTAGAAGCCAAATGCATGAAATGGTCATCTAGACTTACTTTGTTTTCTATGGTGATTTTCGATGAATTGGATTGTTATTGTTTATCCATTTTATAAAAGAGAAAATAGATATATTTACATATTAAGGAATTTTTGGTGCTGCGAATGAGGTCGAGGAAATCAACAAGCTAGAACAAACCCACATATAATACTTTTATCTTCAAATTTGAAAAGCTATAGAGTAGGTGAAGGGAGACACTATTATGGACTTTGGAGTAGATACATTTTCTTAGTCCACACATTTGAAAAACTTATTAAGTGATAGAAACATGAATGAAAGGGTGGGTGGCAATTTGGTCATAATCTAGAAACATGATTTGGTGGCGATTTGCTATCACAACCATCTTCCGAGATTTCCATATATACATCACTCCATGGTCCACCTTCGAAATATTTATATATCTAGATACAAATTATTGTCACGTAAAGGTCGTAGATGTTACCCCTTAATTAATCTAATGTATTCACTTGTATATTCTGGGATAAGATGGAAGATCCAGAACCTCACGTCTCAACAAACAGTTAAGAACATGTTATAAAACTTCTTCTGGTGGCTTCTAGGGCAATATTATGTGACTTTCATAAGGGTTGGTGTTGAGGATAGTATGCTATCTAATACTTTAAAATTTATCATATGATGGCATAATAAATTCGTGTAATCCGCCTTCCCTTGTTAAGGTTACATAGTATTGAAATTTGAGAGAAAAATCAAAGAGAAGTTGAATAAAAAAAACCAATCGCTAGTCTAACAGTGATAGAAATGCAAAAGAAAGTCAAAGAAAAAGGTAATATTTTATGTTTTTTCTCTCTAAAATTACATCAAGAAAACAAAAAGGCAGAACAAAGCCGAGGATCTTTCGGTGAACAAAAATTCGTATTCTTTCCAATCTACATATTTCCAATTATATAAAATGCAAACTCCAAACCAATTTTTTAAAGATTTCTAAAACTATTGGTTGAGGTTTGCTTCTTAATTTTTACCTTTCTATTAGACCCTCCCCTGATGTATTCTGGAGTACGTAGACCTGAAACAAAATCCTATAAGAAAAGCGATGTGGATTTTTTTATGAGAAGACAACAATTTTAATGCACCCGTTTAATGTAGGAACATTCGGCACGATATAGTTGGCTTCTTGCATAATTTTGACAACTTTCTAATATTCTTGAAATTGGGTCGCTATCGTCATGTCATCTTTCTAAACCGATCACTTAAATCAGGGGACATATATAAAACTTGCTGAGGCAAATACCACCTAAACACCACTAAAATAAATTAAAATCCCACACAAATTCGCTAATAATATATGTAATCCTCCCGATGCATGACGATTCACAAGTTTTTTTTAATTCTTTCATCTAATTGAGAATATATTTCCATGCATGCAGCAGCAATTAAACATCTGACCAACAACAGTGGTTACTACATTAATAATTATTAACATTTTTCAAGGGCATCGACATTTAAGTTGGGGTTTGGATCATATGGTGACTTAATAATATATCTTATCTTGTAGATTTTTTGGTCAGCTTTGTACGTATGATTGTAAAATTTTGTCTTATGAGGATGTTGTCTATGGACGTATCTCTTACGCATTTACGTTTGCATAACTCAAATTCAGCTTAGTGGACTATAAGCACATACCATGCGGTCTTACAGTTTTCGAATAACATACCAAATACAACTCAAGCATGATCAATTGATCACTATTTTTGTAACCTCATACGGTGTTTAAGAGATCAAATTTGACGTTTGCCTTTAATATTCATTTGTACTTGTATTTTTTTGTAATGAACATAAGATGAGCTGGGTTACGTAGGTAGTACCGACCACTAGCTAAAAGTTTTTTTTTCTTTCACGCTGTGAATTTGAGATCCAAGAAATAGATGATTAAAAAAGTTGTCTATTTTCTAATATCATCTATAATGTGATGCAAATTAACAAATGCTAGGTTTGATCGAATAGTTTATTGCTCAAGATGAATCTATGTTTAGGTAGATCCTATCACCCGGATTTGTATTTATGTCCATCATTTCGTCACTAGGTGTTGATCTTGGTGGAACATCAACCTCCACGTTAGTTTTAAGATTTGCCCGTTCAAGATCCTGAAAGTTCATAGTTTTTGAAGCTATTATTCGAATTTGATACCATGTAAATTAACTGCTCATGTCATTATAACGTAATTTCGTTACATTTTCCTTGAAATTGTATGTGTACTAGCTATTGTTATTAGTCATGTAACCACAGACAATAATTTCTTCTTGTAGCCGATTGACGGACTTCATGGAAAATTGTGATATTCACAGAACTTAATGATATGCACAGATGCATGGATGGGGTTACAGTAAACACGTGATTACTGAGAAGCTAGAGAAGAACAGGACCACCACCATCATTGAGTGGTGTCTCTTGTTTGTGTTTGGTTGTGCTGTTGGTGTTTAGCTTGGTTGCGTGTGGTGTCTTCTGTATGGTATGTTTTCATGTTTTAAAATAGTTATTGCAAGCTTTGTTTATGCCACCAACACCTTGTGTTTGATGATCAGTACCGATCAGCCAAAGTTAAGTGGCATGATGTAACATTGCATGCTAACCCCTCCACTAGATTTATAAGTTATCTAATTAAATAACATAAGGGATATATCAGATGACACCAGAGAAATGACGTTAGTTCACTGATCACGCTTGAAAAATGACTACATCAATGCAAGAAAATTTCAATGGCATATGTAATCATCTTTAAGTAGCCATAAAAGACTAATGAGTAAGACCGATTTATGTCTTTTCATCTTTTCTCTCTTATGCTTATGGTTCATGATATATCATCAATTAACTTCTTCTGTAAGATACGTGTACACTTTTTTCGGTAATCAACGTAAAAATGTAACGTATGTTACATGTATCTAGTATATTGCAATTTCACGTTATGTTCTATATGCGAGCAACCGAGCATGTAATCAAGGTTTGTAATGCGTTCGAGTGATAGAAATTAACTCTTATTCTAATGTATCTAGAATTGTGTATCACTAAAAGGTTTTGGTATGTGAAAGTCTCAAGACGGGGAGACAAGCAGCCCCAAAATTCGGAGACCAAAGGTGAAAAAGAGAGAAATCAATGGTGATAGCTAATTAAGGTCCTGAGAAAGCAAAATGAAGATGAAGCCCTAATTTCATGGGATGAGATGAGTTCATACAAAAGAGTTGCGAGTCATGGGTAACAAGTCTCTTACAAGTGTAAATAACCTTAAACTTATAGGTCACAACTTCTGTTTGGGTGCGAATTCGAGTAATCAAGTCAATTTGATCCAAATGCAGTAGATATGGTTCATGGTAACAACCAGGCTCATATAAGGTTTTGTGTTCACATCAAAATGGTTGTACCAACCACACATTAATGTTGGAGTTGTCTCTGATCCCGACAAACTTGAAGAACTAAATTGGAGAATAAAAAAAGTTTAAAAGTCATGAAAAATTCAAGTTATGTCAAGGAAGCAAGCACGACAATTCAATGCAAAACTGATCGAGAATTAGACGAGAATCAAGCTCGAAAAGTGATGACCTAAAACTGGAATTTCGTAATCTACCAAGAAATAATCATCTAATTGGGTGGAGATCGACCGATTATGAAATCAACGGTTGATTGATTTTCGTTATCCTCAAGATTTTGGAAATGGTCAAACATTTTGGTCGCACTGAGATCACAATGTTGAGTATGGTATTTATAGGTCAACAAATTGTAGGATCTAAATGGCCTTAAGGAGATCTAGAGGGGTGAATAGACTATATCGATGCAAATACAAATTTAAAATGCAAAGAGAAAGATATCGCAAACCACAAGATGCATGATGATTTAAAGAGGTTTGGTACACGAACAATTTCATAGTCATCTCTTACAAATCCCGCTCGAACCGTGAGTCCCGCTTGCGTCTTCACTAACCGATCCAAGTTCCAGGCAGGATAAAACCATGTACACACCAAAAAACCACACACTCCCGATGCTTGAATCTCCTCCCACAATCCATGGAGCTACAACCTTCTTTGAACAATTTGGAACTCTAACTAAGCACTTGAAAGGATTGGGCAATGAATGCTTCAAGTGGTAGACTGGAATTGAAGTGCAAGGGTGTACAAAATAGGTTTTGATTCCGCAAGAGTATGAGTGCTTTTGATTGCTAGAAAGGATGCTAATTAGGATCTAGATCAATCATATGTATAGGCTTAGAGAGAGGATATATCCGTTGGGCAAAAGACAAATGAGTTAGTGAATCGACCGACAAAAAGTGCAAAAGAGAAATGCTAGTCGGGCATGTAACAGTTAGGCATGTACACGGGTTGGGTACGAGGCGGGTATGCCCTTACTCGTACCCACCTAAATTAATGGGTATTGGTATATACCCAGCCTAATACTAGTCTACCGTTACCCAACCCGTACATGTTAGGGTAGCGGGTACGAGGTGGGTAAACGGGTAAGTGTGTGTATCCTATTAAAAATTTCCCGAAAATATCATAAAATTTAAAACACAAAATAAAAAATAAATCATAGGCACAATGCAGACCAAATCGAACCAAACACAAAAAAATGGTAGCCAAAAATTACAAAAAGATGCTACCTTTTAGCTATTGCAAGACACAAACAACATCAAGACCATTAGTGAGCAAATCACAACATACAAAATGCAACCATCCAAACTAAATCATAATTTTCAAAAAAAAATCAAACGAACCACACAAACAAAACAATGGAGACACACAAATTACATAAAGATACCACTTTTTTAGTTGCACCAAGATCCAAATAAAATGAAAATCACAAGTGAGCATTTTACAACATGCAAAATCGAATGCGCAACGCATACCAAATCAAACTAAACGCAGACAAAAAAAGATCAGAGGAGATTGTGGCTGGAGTGGGTAGGTTGATGGCGGCGGGTGTGGAGGTTGCGACGAGGTTGGGGAGGGAGAAGAGGCGGTGTGGATGTCGCAACGAGGTTGGAGAGGGAGAGAAGGATGTTGTAGGTAGGGAGTTGTGAAGGGGAGGTGGAGAGGAGGCAAGGTTGGCGGCGTATGGAAGATGCGGTGGCAAAAAGGGAGTTGGTTTGGGTTGGAGGAGATTAGGGTTTGGGTTAGATTTTTCTTTTTTCTTTTGGTTTTGTATTTTTGTTTATTAGGTGTGTATATATATAACGGGTATAAAATTTTAAACGGGTACGAATTTTTGTACCCGTACTCGACCGGGACGAGTATATGGGTATTCCCTGCCCTGTTTACGGTCCTAGTAACAGTCGACCAATACACGTATTATCCAACCGTTTCTTGATTTTTCTAATTTCATTTTCAAGTCGTTTTATTGTCGTTATTCCTCAACAACAATTTTAAAGACTGCACCTTTACCAAATTTGGACCTCAGGTTATAGGTCGACCGAACTACCTTTAGCAGTCGACGAAACCATATTTAGCGATTGATTGAATAGGTAAATAAACTAGGGAGTAACTTTTCTTGAAATCGTCTGACCATTTTTGCCCTAGCAGTTAACCGATTATCCTGTATCCATGTTTACATTGTGTTGGTCTGACCAATTTGCATATTCGTCCGACCGTTAACATACAACTTAGGTGAACGGTCGAATAGAATTAACTCAATGGTCGACCGTTTGGCACCCGGCTGATATATCACTTTTGCTCCTTTTGTCGGTTGCTTCTTTATCTCTGTTGTCTTTAGCCCCGACAACTATATGAATCCTTGAGCTTAGAAATAAGTGTTCAAACCATTGTATAACACATCTCTTATACTCCTTATTGATTTATTGTTTAGAAAGAAAACCTTCACCAGTTCATTACTCAAAATCCTTCACTCAAGCCCAATCTTTCCACTTACGTTCCTAAAGGCTATCATACTCAAAGTTCTCAAGTGTTAGTGTGTTGATTCGTGATTCCCATTCCATTTGCTTGAATCACAAGAGTAGTATCGCTTCGTGAGGAAACGCCCCTCTCAGGTTGCAAGAAGAAGAATCGAGTTCGGCGAGGTTGTTTGCAAGCTTGGATTGTACAGTGCTTGATCTCGACCCAGAATGGAGACCAGATTAGTGGATTCATGAGCGGGCTCGTGGTGATCGAGTGAGATTTGCAAGAGAAGATTAGGTCCCGGTTGGGATACCGAACGTGTATAAAAATCCCCAGTTTTCTTGTGGTTTGCTTGTTGTCATTACGTTTTGTTTTTTGCTGGATACTTCATAATTTGTAGAGCCATTTAGATTAGATTAGGGCCACTAGATCAAACAAGATATGAACTCTGTTTTGGTAGCGGTCTATCGATGGACATGATATGTTGACCAAAGCATGTCTGGTCGATAAGTTTAAGTGTACAAACGGATTGTAATATATCTTATGATTTTTTTGACAAGTTTACTCTCACTTCAGGGCTTACATAAAATTGATCATATAATACTTCATTGTTTGGCGAAAACATAAGTGTATATCTAATCTTGTTAGTGTTTTAGAATAAAAAAGATAGTTGTGAGAACATAGTGTCATTGCTCTCTATCTGTAATATCAAGTAGTCACTTCTGGATTTTAGAAGTGGGATAGTGAATGACTGAAGGTTAAACAACCCCCCTAAGGACATAGGTATTACTGAACCTTGTAGATCCGCTGGTTTGTATTCTTATGTTCTTATGTTCTTCTGTTATTCTTATATATGTTTAGAAATTATGTGACCCTGGACCAAATGTTAATATCTTATGTACATTTTGGATTTTATTTGTGTGAGTAGGATTAAACACTAATCTAGAGGAAGTAAATAGATAAACTCAACCTTAAGAAAAATATGTTTGCATGACAATTTTAAGTTTTGAGGTTTCTAAACCTTGTGGAACTCATGCAAACCTCACCCTATGACGATCTTAATAGAAGACAAACACGATTGATTTTAATTAGAGAATAGTGTAAATTTGACGTTAATCGTGGAATATTGCTAATCATTATTTTATTTTATGTCCAGATGCGATCGATAATGTTTTCCACGTATTGCTGATGGTTACGTTATGTCATTGGGTTGAAGTAACGTAGTAATATTTGGTAGATCTTGTTGTTAGGATTTTAAACACAATCTTCCTTGTAAAGTTTACTTTTGCTTTCTTCCTAAATACACTAATAAAATACCACCACTTCAAGAATCTTGTTTGAAATTATAACTTTCGAAGTTTGATGATTAAGTTATAATCTTAGACCACTAAATTAAGTTATTCATTCCTTGGGTTAAGCTATGATGATTCTCACTTTGCGAAATTTACTTCCTGTAAAAGTAAAAATTAGGTACAAGTAGGGAAAATAAATATGTTTAAAACTTCCGCTGAGTGGATAGTGTAAGCCTGTGAGGTTACGCCTCCAACCTATATATCTAACATATTTATTGTATAATATACTAGGGATAGTAGAATTTTTGTAATGGAACTTCCGATTAAATAAGTTGATCAAGTTGAAGGAAAATAATTTCTTAAAGTCCAAGATGTCAGATAAGAAAGAATAGAAAACAATATCGTGTGGACAGCCTCGTATTCCTTGTTTATGCCGCCAGAGGCAGGAGTTTTTGACTTCTCTGTTTGATTAGTAAAAGGCTAAAAGCCTAAAAATAGTAGATATATAGTGCTCAATTAATACTAATTTAATTTTTTTGAAAATTTTAAATCGCAAGTTCCTTTTCACCGCTTCACATGTCCATTCTTAAATGGGGCTTTCCAATAAGAAATATAGTGAATTGGCAAAATATGTTTTGTTTCAGATGTCCATATCTTGATTTTGTTCTAAAGTGATGGTCAACTCCTGGAGATAACTACCATTAAGACTGTGATAGCAACAACCTTCTACGAAATTATTCGGTGTCATATAAGACTTTAATATTCAATGCGTAGATAAGATATTTAATTCTAGTGATCTTTGAATGAAAATGAAACCAAATATTCAAGGTACACATAGGGTAAGTTTGGAAATTAATTTTCTTCTTAAAGCATTTTGTCATCAGAATTTGAATACTTACAAGAAATTTGAAAATTTACAAGAAATTTGAAAATTTTAATTTCTACCTACAATTTATTGCCATCTAAATTGTCTTTGAACTTTTGAGTATTACTAAAATATGAAAAATATCATTATATTTTTAATGTTTAGAAACCAACAAATAAACCTTTTCAGATATTCTGGAGCCAAGAATGATAGTTCACATTCATACGGTATAGTAGTGTTGAACATGCATGCTAGTTTACACATAAACCATGTATGTTGATACACATAACTCATGTATTCTGATATAGTTCAATTGATTACCTTAGACTCTCAAATATTTTAACTCTTCCATAAACAACTTATGCATGTTTACCATTATTTTGTTAATATAATACTAATAATTTCGAAAATCACAGTGAACCCCACGAATGAAGCAAGAGCCCAAAATCATATCTCAATTGCTTGGTCCCACATGAATGTTTTTAGAATATTAGCATAAATCACATATAGTTGAAACACCAACCTATAAACTTGTCCTTTCACAGCAAACATGAATAAATGGATGAAGATGAGTGTGGGCCTTGGGCATTCAATTAGGTCAAGATAAGGGTCCTGAATTCCTGATGGAATATTGAATGCCACCATTACATTTGTCCTTGTCAAAACTTGACCAACAACTACCCCACTCCCAGGTTTAGTTTAACCCAAGTTCCTATACCCCATGGTTGGACCTTCTTGGAACCTTGCAAAAATTTCTATTCTCTATATTATATTCAATTCCTTGAAGTTAGGTAGAAGGAGATTTTTGTTTTTTCTTCTGAGTTTCTAGCACTTCTGAAGCACAATTTTGATTGTGCATGTATTTATATTTGCGCATGTCCACCAGGTTTTTTAAAAAAATAAGAAAAACTTCCTTGCTTTGTTACAATTCGAGAGTTGTTGAATTGGGATAATAATCTATTAGTTCCTTCCATGATCAAATTAAATATATATGTTATCTGCTACTAACAACCATTATCAAATGATCTGAAAGACGTACGCGAAACTACGATAACATTTTTTTCTTTTTCCCATTAGTATATATTTGTATTCATTGAGATTTAAACTGTGCTCATACCCTTTTATTAGAGATACAAACCTCAATTTTGAACCAATAAGCAGATCCAACTTCATATGAAATCTAATTCAGAATTTTTTATTATTTTGACATCATAATTATGAACAAGTGAATATGTTTTAACTTTAAACATGGTTATAAAGACTGGTACGACTAAAGATTTACTTTCAATAAGAAGACTCAAATTATGAAATGATTAGAGATTATTTACAAAGTGGAATGACCTAGAAGAATAACCAAGAAATTTTCCAAAATCTTACCACAAGAAATTAAATGGACTTGTTATACTTATATGTTTGTTCACAGGGACTCCCAAGTAAAGCTTCTGAAAGTATCATGTGAGAACACATGATAGTATGATGCCATGCATGTTTGTGGCACAAACATGTACCATGAAGCATGCATGCATGTTTTTGGTCATGCACATTCATGCATGGTGACACAAGGCTTTGACTGTATGGGCTAGACATGTTTGACCATTAGAGGTGTCGTATAAGACCATTGAAAAGATATTGAACTGCTATTCATCGTCTTCAAATTACTTTTTCGTACGAATTACCATTTTGTCATTCTACCATTTCTACTTATATAACTCTTCATTTTACTCTCCTAACACCACTCTCTCTTCATATTACTCTCATATTCACCAGAAATAATATTTCGGAGACCGGGAAAAGAACCGACGGACGCCCCAGATTACTCAAATTTGGTAAAATGTCTTGTTTAGTTTTTAATTTTTTTTTGGGTCGGACGTTCGCGGGGTGGAGGCATCTTAGCCAGACGCCCCCATTATGGGGGTGGCGTCTGAGACATACTCTTGATTCGGAAAAAAAAATCCGCCTCCGTTACCTCACCGGATCCATATGCTTCGTCAGACATTTTCGTGGCGTTGGTACTGAGAATGTGAGTAAACTTAGTCAAAAATCTTATTTAAAGACATAGGACGAAATGCGTATTAACTGATTTGTTAAGAGCAAAAAAGTAATTATTGGACCAATTTAGTTTTTCGGCAACGAATAATAACCCCGAGAAGATACGGTTGCTTGTGACTTTCTAAGCTTGACAGAGTCTGGTCAATCTCATAGATTTCAATCCATAAAAAAGTTTCAAAGCAAAGGAAAGAAAAAAAAAATCCAGGTAAACTTTAAAATACTTGTCAGAGAAGCTAAAGATATTCTGCCTCTTAATTTTGCCGTTTAAGCTGTAAATGGGGCTGCCGAATCCACACCCACCCTTCCAATAAGATCGTTACAATTAGGATTGAAAATTCAACCCACCTAGTTAGGGCCACTGCAATTAGTATTCTTATCGTTTGTTGAAACGTAATATCGACTACGACAGATTTTTGTTGCTATTTCGATTATGACTTTGAAACCTTCACCTATAAAACCTATACAATTTTGTACGTCGATCGAAATGTTTTTTCTAATTTCTATATGTAAAAACAATGTCCAAATTGTGATTGCTATGTCCTATTTTGGAGAATCTCCTACTTTTCTGTGCATATTTTAGTCAAGGAATTCGACCTATTAAGTATTAAATAGTCTTGCTAGTTAAGAAAACGAAGGAAAACTGATTGGATGGACCATTTATGACAATGTAACTTCACGAATATGGATGTCAAAATTTTCTTTAACATACGTAACCACGTAAAGACATCTCCAACCTTCTAAATTTTTATTCTCACTTTACGAAATCATAAAAGAAAGAGTTAAATGCTTGCATGTAATTACAAAAGATTATAATTCTCAACGACCCACACTTTACACCTATTATCTGATATATCATCTCAAAACACACTTAATATACATGTTGTCATTAAACTTTCGAAAATGTCACTCCGTTGGTTAGCTTCCAAACGGTGTTAGATTAATTATTATTTTATTGTAAATTTTACAAAACCTACCTTTTATAATCTAATAACTTTTGTAAACTTTTCTCTCTCACTTCTCCTTCTTTTCTCATCCCTCTCTTATCTATATATCTCTCTTATCTCTCGCATCTCTCTCTCTCATCTCTCTCTCGCTTATTTCTCCTTTGAATCACTCTCTCTTCTCTCTCTCTCTCATCTATATATCTCTCTCTTGAACCCAACAACCAAACCTCCCATCCCAAATCATCCAACAACCAAACCTCCAAACCCAACCTCAAGATCCAGCAAGCAGACTAGGATGAGAGAGAGAGAGATAAGCGAGAGGGAGAGATGAGAGAGAGAGTCGATCTACATGACGTAATACGTGATCTACTTCCCGATATCCAAGTCGTACTTGCCAATCCCAACTCGTCCGAATCGCAATTCAAAACTCAGGTCAATCAGATTCTCTCCCAACTCGCGAAGTCGGTTCGCGGAATCGTGTCAGAATTAGAGGTCGTGATTTACTCCGAGCAGTCCGCTAGCACAATCCATAGCAACACAATTCACCCCATCACCCGCTACGTCATGAACTACATCGGCCTAATCTGCGACTGCAACCAGACTTTGACTGAACTCATTAACTCCGGACTGTCTCTTCCTGAATCGAAACTCTCCGAATTGGAGCTCCCGGAGACCGACGACCAGTCCCCGCTCGCGGCCCACCTCACCTCCAATCTCCAAATTGGATCATTGCCATCCTCATCTCCAATCTCCAAACCAAGTCGGAGCTTTACAACGACTCCGCTCTCACGCACATCTTCCTCATGAACAATATCCACTACATCGTCTAGAAGGAGCTTCGTGAGATGGTCGGTACAAGTACTTGAAGAAGATCACCGGGAGGTACCAAAAGGAGGTAGTTAGTTACCACAGAGCCGCGTGGGTAAAAGTATTCCATTGCCTCCGTGACGAGGTCATCCACGTCGGCAGTAACTCCTCCAGAATTTCCAAAAAGGTGCTCCCGGAATGGTTCAAGTTGCGAGTTTGGAGGTTTGGTTGTTGGGTCCAAGAGATTCAAGAGAGAGATATAGATAAGAGAGAGAGAGAGAAGAGAGAGATAAGAGAGAGATGCGTGAGAGATAAGAGAAGTGAGAGAGGAGAGAGATAAGAGAGGGATGAAAAAAGAAGGAGAAGTGAGAGAGAAAAGTTTACAAAAGTTATTAGATTATAAAAGGTAGGTTTTGTAAAATTTACAATAAAATAATAATTAATCTAACACCGTTCAGGAAGCCGACTAACGGAGTGGCATTTTCGAAAGTTTGATGGCAACCTGCATATTAAGTGTGTTTTGAGATGGCATATAAGATAATAGGTGTAGAGTAGGGGTCGTTGAGAATTATAGTCTTTTGTAATGACATGCAATCAATTAACCCTAAAAGAAATTGTGTATGCATATGACAATTAAAAAGAGATAGAAGTATTAAGATAAGTATATAGTTAGATTTTTTTCGAAATAACATTTTAAAAAACAAATTCAATTTAAACCACTTTGAGAAATATTTCTCAAACTAGACATTTGCAATGCGACATTTTGGATTTGGATTTTAGTGTACAGAGAACTCGTCGTATAACACGCCACGTTCTGTACAAATGAAAAATTTCACATAACTTGACACTTGCAATGCCAAGCTTTCATACTAATAAAATTCTCGCACACCAAGTGGGGTGTGTTGCCAGTTTTGAATCCAAATGGAACTCGACACATACAACACCGTGTTCATTTTGATAGAACTCAAGACTTGCAACACTGCGTTCTAACACTTAGAATTTTTTTTGCACACCCAATATAGTACACTACCTGTTTGGAATCCAAATTGAACTCAATGCTTGCAACGCTGATCATTTTGATAGAACTCAACAATTGCAACGCTAAGATATAACACATGGAATTTGTCGCCCACACCCAATAGGGTGCACTGCACTGCCAGTTTGGAATCCAAATGAACTCGACACTTACAATGCCGAGTTCATTTTGATATAACTTGGCACTTGGAACGCCACATTCTAACACTCAGACTTCTTTGAGCACACCTAGTATGGTACACTGCTAATTTGGAATCCAAATTGAACTCGACACTTGTAATGCTGAGTTCATTTTGATATAACTTGACCCTTGGAACACCACGTTCTAACACTTATAATTTTTCATGTGCACCCAGTATGGTGCACTGCTAGTTTGGAATCCAAATTGAGCTCGACACTTGCAACACCGTGTTCATGTTCCTGAACATGACAGTTGCAATGTCGAGTTCAATTTGGAGTCCAAATAGAACTCGACATTACAATGCCTGAGTTATATGAAAATGAACTCGACATTGTAGGAGGCGAGTTCATTTCATAAAACTCGGCAACTCTAACGCCGAATTCTGTGCTAACATGTTTGGAATGGAAACCATTCCTTCGGTCGAAAAGTCCTTTTTCCTGTTAAGATTTCGAAGGCACACATGAAATGCAAACCACAACAGTAAAATCAAAATTAAATCCACACAAAAAAATGTGAAACCTTTCAAAACCATACACCTAACTATTACAAATAGAGTAATATTGTTCAATATTTTAGCAAACAAGAGAAGAAATGCATTTCAACAAATTATTTCACTCAATCTAACCTAAATGACCCCTCAATCTCTTCTTCTTAGGACGTGCGTTAGCATGTCATCTTCCACGCCCGTGGCCCTGACCTCGTCCAACGTTTCCAACATCTTCCGTATCTTGAGTCAGACCGCCATCCCCATAATCTTGTGTAGGTGGAACAGTAGTATCATTTTCTCCCCCTCCTCCTTCATGCTCTCAATCTTGACTCAACCGTAGTGTGGGTTCTTGAGCACTGAAATACGCAAGGAAAGCCTTCATTTTATCCATTAGCTTCACAATCATTGAGGAGCCTTCCTTATGATCTTTGATTACTTTGTGGATCTTGTGGAGCTTCTCATAGAACCGTTGTTGTAGACCAAACTGCAACATCACTCTACTTTTACAATGCAAGACCACCTCACCAAAAATTATAAGTCATCTTCTGCTCATCTATATCTTTGAACCTTCTGTACAGAGGGGTGGAAATTGACGCAGATCCAAATGTGCATAAGAATCCCAAGTGACAAATCATGTCAAAGTCTTGATACTTCTCCTGAACGATCATGTCGTATCCAATGAGCTCCTAATGGAGCCCTCGCGTCATTCGGGTAAACTAACAATATGCTTAAGTTGGTCTGCCTATATGCAAATTCTCCCATCATCACAACTGCAGAAATGTCAGAAAACCGTACAGATGTCTAGTTGCTGGCAAGCAAGCGTCGTTCAAATTGTGATATAAGTGAGCCAGAACCACACTTCCCAAACGATACTCTGATGCCCCAACCAAATCTCATAATAACAGTAAGTACTTCAAGTGAATCATGGTGCCACTCTAATCTGACAGAATACTACAACCAAGCTGGAATAGAATATACACTCTAGTGTAGCGTATAACCGCGACATCAACATCTTTGGCAATACTTGAAATTGATCTTGAAACCACCTCAAAGTAACTGTATCCTTACGGCCTACGTCCTCCAGACAATCACCCAATAAATCCATTTATATGTCAGACCACATGTATTCTTGCGACTCGCAGATGGGCAAACCGTCTACTCGCAAGACCCTAATATTGGCGATGTCACACAATGTACATGTCATCTCACCATGTCGCAAGTAAAACAACTGCGTCTCCGGTATCCAACACTCCACCATCTCCCTCAACAAGGCATGATCGACCCAACTGACTAATTGTGTCGAAACCTACCATACCAGCAAAAACCACATCCTCAGATCAATAATGGACCAAGCATTGAGCTTGGAGCCATGCTCAATGCATTTCACACCGCTTGGATCTTTCTGTAAAAATATAAATAAATATTAGAACAATACAATGTTGAATTTGACACGAATAAATTTGTTTGAAATAAGATGCTTACGAAATCCTTAAAGATCGGATTTGTGGTTAGCATGAAGAATGAACACCGTCATATCGACTGGACCTTGTGAGGCATGACTACCTCTAACAAAGTTTGCACTCGATCCATCATGCTCCATCAGTATTATATTAAATGTAAATAACAAAGGTAACTAACAAAGGTACAAGTTAGTAAAATATTAATTAAGAACTCCATTACAAAAACGTAAACAAAGGATTCAATTGATAGTTCAAACAAGCATCAGAACAATAACATCGATATTATATTCAGATCATTACATGACCAATAAACTATTACACTATATATGTTCTTTGCATCTCTTTCGACTGTGTCCTATACCGCCGCATCTCCCACACCTTACCATTTTACTAGAGTGGTCGTCCATCTCGTTTTCGGATTCGTATTGATCTTGGATGATCGGGTTCTCTTTTGGTTTTGGGAGGCATCATTGTGATGTTGCCACACTCTGGCCAAGATCTTTCATCAGGAATGAAGATAAATATAGTTTTGTATGCATAGTGTTCATTTGCATGTAATAAGGTGAGACTAAATGAGTAGTGTTAATTTGCATGTAAGTCACTACAAACTATTAATACATGTGAACAAGGGATGTGCAATGCAATTATCTATCCACAACACTGCTAATAACTCCTTCAAATTTGACAAGTTACTTTGTCTAATCATTGGCTTCTATGTGATACATTAACTGGTGGTATCGAGTCACTGTATGAGATTTCATAATCACTCCATTTTCCTGCAACACTCTCCGTATAGTTGGTACATACACACCATCCACGAGACGACACCGTCTCTTCTTTTCACGAAGATTTTATTCAAACAAACATCATAAAAAATGTTGTAGAAATAGGCATCCCGCATGCTCCTTGTAAAACATTATTGAAGCGTTCAGACTTGTTAGCAGTCATAGGTCCGAATCGACGACCCCCGTCATGAACAAGTCCATCGCTCTAAAGCACTCTGATGTCGAATCCACTCGTACACATGTTTGTGTTCCTCTGCAATTGCCTTCATCAACTCTTTTAATTTCATAAGTGAATGTGTTTTGCTCGCTTCATTAAACTTGATTTGTTTTGATCTTTCCTTCTAATTATGGTGTTTTGCAAGGTTTGCTTTCATGTGTCGTAGACAGAATTGATGCACATGTCACTCAAAAGGAGGAAATGCAATCTCTTACACAAGCATTTATTCATGAAAACTTATCGGAGATAATACACAAATGGGCTCATCTCATGACTCTGCTAGACAACAAATGGAGGAACCAGGTTCACGACTACTTATTAACACCATCTATAAAAGCAAATGGTAAAGGAAAGATTTCATTGTTTGCATTGGTGCCCACATCTATCAACAACATTACTCTATATTTGTTGTAGAGGGGCATTCCACAACACTAGCAACTGATCTGCAAAATTGAAATCCAGTAATAGAATGTTCGAAGGCCTAGAAAACCCAATTAAGCATCTCCTCTTCAAGATTTACTCTTTATGCATCTATTTTGATCACGATTCCTGGATTGGTCTAACAAACTACGACCAAGAATCTTCACAAATCCTTAAAACTATCCTCTTCGGCACCATAAATTCTATTCAATGCTTTTTGGTTGACATGTCATGCTTTAACATAACCAATTTCAAGTGAGTCTTTTGTTATCTCAGCAGGTGTGATTGTGAATTTGGTTCTAACAGAAGGCGTGATCACGTCGCAAATGAATGATGTGTTGCATTGTTTATTGTCATCCAACAACATCGGATTGGAACAAGTGTGTTCGGCATGGTAAGTTCAAACTTTAAAATATTTGAAGCCTTTTAGAACAAATGAATGCAACCTCCATTGACAGTTATTTTCATCATGATGAAGATAACACATAGTGTAGCGTTTCTTTGGAGAAACCACAACTGTATACCGAACTTGTTACTTTATGTGCCACGACTGTAAAACACGCACCAAATCATCTTTTGTCGAGAAAGTACATAATGCTAACGATGAAATCTTTCCTTTACCATTTGCTTTTATAGATGGTGTGAATAAGTAGTCGTGAACCTGGTTCCTCCGTTTGTCGTCTAGCAGAAAATGGGTCCCCTATTCAGTTCGTGAGACATTGTTCGCACGATCAAAAAATGGATGTTCAATGATTGAATTCTGAATCCAATCATCATCGTTGAAGATATTGGGGAGTTTATTCAAAGTAGAAATCATGTCGTTGTTAAAAACTGAATCAACAACAATGTCATTTTTTGCCTAGTTTACGATTGCCCCATCTCATATATGACCTCTTGTGTCTCAGGAATTACTTCAGTTCCAGAAACATCTTTGGACCCATCACTTTTTTGGAAAATGTGTACTATAATCCCCTAAATCCTCAGTATCATCCTTTGCATCACTATGTACCTTTTCTTCTTTGGAATCCTCAAATGGATTTTCAACTAATGGCAGACAGTACTAAATTGGGTCCCTAGTGGCAAACTAAGGCCAAGGGAGGGATAGGAAGTTGACGTTACAACTCTGCTAGGCGACACGTGATTGTTGTGGTGCATGGCCTCCATTTGCGACAAACCGAGATCGAGATTTGTACTACTTGAAGGAATGTCACCAACATTTTTGCGTCATTCAGTGCCCGTATGGAATCCCTGAGACTGGAAAAGAAACTTCTTGGCGGACAAGCATTTCCAAAGAAGGGTTTGGATTTATATTCAGATCTAATCTAGTTTCGCACTTGCTTGACCTAGCTATACTATATTCCCATACATGAGGGTTGGTTGTAAGCGTAGGGTCAGGCATTTGGGGTTCTACTTTTACATGCATTCCAACCACCAACATCTGTTTGAATAGTCGCATCATTCCATAAACTGACTTATCGTCGGTTTACGGAGCATATGTCCAATCGTTGTTTGAAAACAACTTGACTGTCGATTTCACATCAAACATACTCTCGGGATAGAAACATTCAGTTCTTATCACATTCAATATATCATTATACTTGACATTCAATGGCACAACAACATTTTACGCTCAGTCGTTGTATATTCTGCCAAGTCACCCTTACATTCTAATTTCCCACCATACATAACTAATAAAGACCCATCATCGTCTTCATCCATTACTAAACTATGACATTTAAAAAGTAAAAAATCCTTCACATTCAATATAATGTTCATATATCAACCATGAAGCAATTTTTTTATGGATCAAGATATTACCTCCGGCTGTGTATCTAAATACCAATATGAACGTTAAATAATCTTTTGAACAAAAATAACTGCAATTTAAATGTAAATGCCATTAACAATAGCATTAAAAAATATCAAAAGCTAATGAAAAAATTGACTTAAAAATTATCACAAGTTTAAGCCAAAAAAGAGTGCAAAAACAAGACAACTTCCTAACTTCTTTCGAAACCAATCCATTATACCAATCAAGGGTTCAAGGATTACTGCACATTGTTAATTTCATTTGTACAGTTTTATATGCCAAGTTCAGAAAATATTACCCTTAAGTTCAAGGATTAGGCTAACCGTACAAAACCAACCATAAAAACATCCAAAACCTAATCGTACATATTAACACTCCATCAAATAAAGCTTCATTTACTGCAATCCAAAACAATATTGATATTTCATAAAATCACAGTTGCAGATAGATTTTACTTTTTAACACTCAGACGACAATATAAGATCAAATTCAAGAAAGACAATATTACAAATATCACATTAGTACATTTTATGTAATGGAAATTATTGTAAAAAATTAAACTAACATTGGAAGGTGGAATTTAGAAATTCAAAGAAATCATAACTTAAAACCAAATCCTAAATCAACAAAAACATACAAACTATCCTAAAACAACAATAATCACCATCCTTTACACAAACAAGAAGGAAATATGGAAAAATGACAAAATGTTAGTTTTCCAGTTTTACCTTAAAATCGTTGGACACAAATTTGGGGAAGAAAGGGTTCTGTCGCGTGACCTTTATAGTTTGACAGAACTCGGCGTGTCCGATGTCAAGTTGATTTTTAAAAAATAAACTCAACAGTCGTGACACCGAGTTTTGTATTATAAACTTGGGATGCAAACGGCGAGTTCAATATGAGTGCTCAAACTGGGAACTACCATTGCACGTTTCGTGCAATGCGGTTAAAATTACACCTAAGAAATCAGCATCCAAAAGGTCGATTTCTGCGTTATAAACTCGGCGTTGCAAGTGCCGAGTTCGATTTGGAGTTCAAACTGGCAGTGTAACCTTCTGAGTGTGTGCGGAAATTTCTTAGTGTTAGAACTCGGCATTGCAAGTGTTGAGTTTCGTCAAATTGAACGCGGCGTTGCAAGTGTCACTTTCTATCAAATTAACCTCTATGTTGCGAGTGTCGAGTTCAATTTGGAGTCCAAACTGGTAGTGCACCTTACTAGGTATCCAACGAAAATTCTAAGTGTTAGAACTTAGCGTTCGAGATGTCGAGTTCTGTGAAAATTTTCATTTCTACAGAACTCAACATCGAGTTCTCTATACACTAAAATCTAAGACTCGCCGCCACCACGTCTCGCAACATGGTGGCAACGAGTTTAGTTTGAAAAATACTTCTTAAGGAGCTTTAAATTGAATTTTATTTAAAAAATATTACTTTGATTTTTTTTATTAAGTAATTTGTTGCCCAACTTCCCACGCTGAAATTCAAGCCTCTAACGTGTGGAGGCTGACGTGTTTGTGGAAATAAGTAAAATAACGAAAAGGAACATCCTTGTCCTCAGCTAGTTCAAATTTTGAATTTCAAATCACAAAAATAAAAATGTATTCATCTGACATTTGGGAAAGAAATAATGTATTCATGTGAAGAAAAGGTACATCCTTGTCCTCAGCCAGTACGCGTCACTGCCATAATCTTCTCCTCTTTTTTCTTCTCTAACAAGCATTTGGGAAAGAAAGCCTTCAGGAACCATATCTTCAGTGCAACCTCATCCTTGTCGTTGTGCACCGCTTCAGTGAGGCTTTCGCCCACCTTCAACTTTTACTCTTACTTCTCCCATTGTCGCTACGCATCTTCTACTCTTGGCTTATGTCTATAGCATGCACCTCCTACTTCGATTCCTTCGTTCCACGTAGTGTCGCACCTCGTGATGTCGCATACACTTCTTCTTGCGTCTTTGAAATTGGGTACGTCGCACAATCATCGTGCTTCTCTCCCTTTTCTTTGCCTTCTTCAATCCTTGATTTGTTTTTTTCCCATAAAAATTAAAGGTTTTGAGTGGATCTTCTGGTCTATGTCGTTGTTTCATGGCGGATGACTCACGTACAATTCGTTCTCCGACGTAAAGGTTTCGTCTTTTTACATTTTTCACTGCACAATGTAGTAACTGTAATTTGAACCTAGAATCCATTAACCACTTGATTTTTTGGCATGGTTTTGGCTCTTTGATACTTTGTTTTGACTTCATTCTTGCTATTTGGTACTTCCATATTCCACTTTTTTATTTAATCGTTCATTCTTGCTATTTCATTGATCCTCACCCTCAATAAGTGCTCCATTCCACCTGGATTCTATTCATAGCTTCATTTAAAAAAACAATTTAATTGGTCTATTGCACTTCACTCTTGTTCATCATTCATGTAGACTGGTTTTGATTGCAAAAAAAATGCATGTCATAGTAAGCTTTTCATGGACACATTTTATCTCTCAAAATAACTTATAGATGTTTGCCAACTTTTCACACAAACCAGGCCATCGATTGGTTGGTTGTTAGAATTGGAGGCGCATAGAAGGGAAGAACTTGTGTCTTATTACTTATGTTTGAATGTTACAAATATATATATATATATATATATATATATATATATATATATATATATATATATATGGTACAATTATTCTTGAGGTAAGTTGCTAATCTTGTACATAATCCTTGCAAGATTCTGGTTGCCATTCTTGTATGTATCCCTTGCAGATTTCTGGGTTTCCTGGTTTGCTTGATTGCGTGATTTGCATGGACTTGATTTGGAGATGATGAGATCTAATTCTGATCAAATCAAGTCCAAGTGATTGTTATTTTAACACTCCTCCTCAAGTGCATTATGAAAGAGGTTGAGGGATACCAACTTGCAGAGGATGGTTTGGAAATGATCTTGTTCAGGGATTTGGTGAATATACATATGCTAACTGATCTTTGCTTTGGACGTTGGCAACTTCAATTTCTTTGCCTTTTAATTTTTCTCGAATGAAAAGACAGTCAACTTCAATATGTTTGGTCTACTCATGGAATACTGGATTCATGGCGATGTGGCGTGTAGCATGGTTGTCACAGAACATTTGCATTGGTTCTTGACATGGTATCTTCATCTCATTGATAGTTGTTTCAGTCAGTTCGTTAGTGGTGGAGGCCATTGCACGATACTCTGCTTCAGTGCTTAATCTAGCCACCCCATTCTATTTTTTGCTTCTCCATGTGACTAGGTTTCCTCCCACAAAGGTGCAAAAACCAGTAGTGGATTTCCGGTACAAGCTACCAGCCCAGTCTGCATCAGAGTATCCAATTATAGAATTAGAATTGTTTGGTTTCATCTATATTCCTTGACTAGGGGATTTATTTAAGTATCTAACGATTCTATATATTATATCTAGGTGGTGCGTGTGAGGAGCACGTATGACCTGACTAATGGTGCTAACAACATAAGCGATATTGGGTCAAGTGACAGAGAGGTAGATGAGTTTTCCTACGAGGTGTTGAAATTGCCTTATGTCTTTTAGGGGTTCTCCATCTGCGGGACTGGTTTTCTAGTTGGTTTCGATGGATGTGTTAGAGGGTTTATCCCCAAACTTCCCAATTTTCCGAAGTAGATGTAGCACATGTTTTTGCAGAGATAAAACAATCCCTTTTTAGAGTATGCAATTTCAATACCTAGGAAGTACTTCATAAATCCTAAATCTTTGATGTCATATTTAGATTTCAGATAAGATTTTACTATGTTAATTTCTTCATCACTATTTCTTGTAATTATGACTGAGTTTTGCATACCATGCTCCAGGGTATTACTTCAATCCATAAGTAGATTTGTGCAATTTACAAACCATATTCTGAGGGTAGTTGGCGCCGGAAAGAGGAGTCAGTAAACCTTTTCTTCTAGAGTGCCTTGAAGAAAGGTTTCGAACATCCATCTGAAAAAGGTTCCACCCAAAGTTAACGGGAATCGATAAAAAAGACCCTAACTATGTTCATTTTTTCAACTGAGGCGAAGGTCTCCTAATAATTGAGGCCATAGAATTGAGTGTATCCATTAGCACCTAACCTAGCTTTATGTCTATCAATTGTCCCATTATTATTTTACTTGATTTTATATATCGATTTACATCCTACAGGTTTGGTTCCTAGTTTAAGAGGGACCATAAACCAAGTATGTTTTTTCCCTAAGGCTTCTGGTTCATCTTCTATGGCTTTACCCAAATTGGGTCCATAAGGGCTTCATGATAAGAGGTTGGTTCTTGGTAAGTATCTATTGTATTTAGAAAACTTCGGTGATTAAGAGTAATAGCTTTGTAGGAAACATAATCCTAATTGGGGTTAGTAGATTTATATGTAACAAAGTCTCGGAGGAGAGACGAGGTACGAGTTGGTCTTGTGGACCTTCTCGTGGGAGCTTCTTCTCGAGGTTCCTCTTGGTAAACATTTTAATCACTTGTATTACCTGTGATGCTTTTGTCTCACCCATCTTGAGGGATATGAGTTTCCTCAAGACCTGAAGATACTGTAAGACCAACTCTCCTGCTTTTATAATAAAGTTCATCTTCACCTTCATGCTTGTGTGTTTATTTGTTTAATTGTGTGCTTGTTGTATTGTATGTTTATATTTAGTTTCACGGAAGTTTCCTTTTTTGGGAAAATTTCCTTTTGGGTCGAGTGAGTGCGACTTCGCCGGGCGGGTGTGCTATTAGACTCGATCAATTCAGCCTTAGGTTCGGGTGGCATTAGATTTAATTTCTCTTGGCCACTTGGGCTTGTGCGTGGGAGGCTTGGCTGAGTCATCTTGGGTTAGGTGGTGCCTTGTCATCTTGTGCAAACATTTGAATTTGTGTGCTTTTGGTAAGAGTTGATGAGAGATTATTGCACTTGATGACTATCCATACTTGAAGATTTCCTTGTGTGCTGATTTGGTTGCAAGAGGAAGCAAAGTCCCTAGCTGTCACTTCTTTCTCCATTCCTCTCCCTCTCCAACACAAAAACCTCATCTCTCCTTCCACTCCGATATCCTGGTGGCTGAGAACTCCGGCAAAGCAAGCATCTCCAGTGAGTTTAAGACGTAAGGAAGAGAGGCACGTCTAGCAAGGAAGAAGAAGCGAGCAACATACTACTCCGGCAATCTTCGGGCTTCTTTGTCCTTCGTTTCAGGTATGCTTCTGGCACAAAAGTAGGATAAATAGTGGGGGTGTTGGATGGAGGTTCATCCACCACCAGTGGGCGGATTTAATTTCTCTTCGGCACACGCATGGGTGGAACTCAACCTGGCTGGGTTGGTTTGTAGGATTTCGTGTCCCTATGTATGTTATTGACATCATTTCATGATCATATCTGTATCTTATATCCATTATCTTACATCTAAGCAATGCTACGTGACGAGTTTTATGTTTGAATTTCAGAAATAAAGAGGTTTGAACAGAAGAGCCATGAAAGGACCCAAAAGTAGGAAAAAAGACTTAATTGTGAGACCTGGGGACTAAGATGCAAAGGAGAAGGACCTGAACGTAAGACAGAAGGACCTAAGAGCAAAACAGAAAACTCCACACCATCATGGGGAGTATTTTGACAATTCGATTCGGGTCGAAGCTCCAATAAACAAAGTAGATGCATCCAAGACCAAGTAATAGATCAAGCAAAGCCCACAACAAAACTCAACTGGATCTGGTTTAGATTAGTATATTTTGATTACTTGAGTTTATGTTGAGTCATTTATCAGGTAATGCTTTATAACTAATATGATTTATTATAAGTTTCAGAATTCTCTAATCTAAACCCGATATCTAAACCTCCACCCACTGAACTTCCATCCATCTTTACTTTATTTTTAATTTGTTTTTGTTGTCCTCGCTTTAGATAATTAAAAAACCAAAAATCTCAAACCAAACCTTATTTTTCTCTCTTTCTTTCCTTAATCGAAAATCACAAAATAACAATATCTCTCCCTCCTTGTGTTCGACCCGTATTTGCCATGTCTTCATTGACGCCGTGCACTTGCGGTATAAATTTAATTCTCATCAAGTTTTTGGCGCCGTTTCGGGGGAGGCGACGAAGATTTTTGTTTATTTTAGTGATTTCGATTTTTTTCTTTTTATCGTGTGCGCGATCTAACTATATCGATTTGCGTTTCAGGAGACAACAGAGTGCGCGGCGAAATCTGGGCACATTCGGAGCTATAAGGGAGGCGAAATCGCCGCATCTCACGTACAACCTGCGGCGGATCCGCCGCACATCTGAAGCATCTGGGCTTCAATTTTTTCTGGGGTCGTCTCCATCTTTGGGTGGACGCGTAGAGCATCTGGGAAGTTTCGAGAGCGGGCGGCGAACCCGTCTGAGCATTGCGGAGGTAACTTTTCTTGCCTTTCTCGTAAAATCTTAATTTTCGAAAAGTTCCCTTTCGTAGAACTGCACGTGTTAGGGCAAAATTCCATAATTACCAATAATTCAACTCTGACCTAAAAAATTGGCAAAATTAGAAGGACTTAGTGCATGCATCATATAGTGTTTTGTTTGCATTATTCTTGCTAAATTCTTGCAAATTAATTCTTGTTGAAGAGTGTTGGAGGCAAGGTACGTGCACGGTTTTTATCGATTGCATTTAAGCATATAATCTAGTTTGCATACAACCTTGCAGTTGCCCCCCACTAAAAAGACCAATGTTTGACTATCTTTGCTAGATTTAAGTTAAACTATCTTAAGGGTAACTCCGTAGGAAAAGATACGGTGGGGATTTCATCACCCTTCCGTGGCCCACAAATCACAGTCCTAAAGTGTCACCGAAGTCTTAAAATTTAAAATCAATTAGACATTCACTCCTAAGGACTCGGACTCAATTAAGGAGAAGATTGGTTTGACTTGCTATGACTTGAAGCTGATCGAATTTAATTTGGTGTCTAGAAAGTCTTTTTGTGTTGACGTAAGTCATCCAAGCGAAGTGGTTGTCTAATTGGCACCGACTCTGTCGGAAGCGCCCCCACTAGCTATACACTGTCTGGCCAATTTGGTTTGATTAGTGAGGGAGGTGAATCAAGCAAATCAATTCGACTCAACCAGTTAGGAGTCGTCGAGATTTAAGTGACACTAGGTCTAGGATTGTTTGAACTGTGCTTGCTTAGGGAACTTCTGACCGACCCTCTTTTCTATCTTTAGAGTTAAGTTTCTCTTCTCATCTGAGTCTTCTTTCTCTTCTCACTTCAATTCTCTAGATTAGGATTCATTTCTCATCTTTCCCCCTTCTATTGTTTGTTTCCAATTTTTTTGGTTTTAATCAAATTTTTTTAATTTTTTTTGAATTTTTTTTTGATTCAAACCGGTGCACTCAGATTTGGATTCGAGACTTGAGCAATCGACTCTCACGAGTTCATCTAGATTCCAGTCTGGAGCTTAGCCCCAATCCACCTGTTGCACCACCTCACCCGGATCCAATGGGTGAGAATGTAGTGGACCCACCTGTTGCACAACCTATGACTCTGTGGGATCAGTGCTACCCAACGATGGCTGCTCAGCCATCGTGCATCGTTATGCCCACCATACCGGGTCGCGACTTCAAACTGAAGGCACAATACATGAGTATGTTGCCCAAGTTCACCTCTAAGGAAGATCTTTATCTCTTCCTTAGAGGATTTGAGGAAATCTGCTCTCTTATGCAATACCAGCCTATCTCTGAGGAGGCAGTGCGTCTGAAATTCGTGCCTCTAGCATTGAAGGAAGACGCTAAGAAATGGCTATATAGTCTAGCCGAAAGATCTATTAGGAGTTGGGCCGAGTTTGTTCAAGTTTTCTTAAAGAAATATTCCCCAACCATAAGACTATTAGGATTAGGAATTAAATTGTTGCATTCGTTCAATCTGAGAGTGAGCCGTTCTATTCCTATTTAGAAAGATTTAAAAGTTTGTTGACCCAATGCCCTCATCATGGAATTCCAAGATGGCAATTGTGCCAAATTATCTATGAGGGATTGACACCCACATCTAGGGTTATGCTAGAATCTATAAGTCAAGGAAGCTTTATGTCCAAAAATGAGAATGATGCTTCGATTTTTCTTGAGGATTTAGCCGAAAACAGCATGCAATGGGACAATGGTAGAGCACCGATTAACACGAGTATTGGATCTAGAATAGCAAGTCTACCCAAACCAGGTGTCTTAGCTGTAGATGCTACCGTAGCTGCTGAAGCAAAACTAGCTACCCTTATGCGTAAAATGGAAAGTCTAGAGCTAAACACCCGACCCCTAGTGAATCAAGCATTTTCTATCCCTTGCTCTAGATGTGGTCAGACTGGTCATATAATGGAGGATTGTGCGGACATGGAACAAGTTAATGCCACCTTTAACCATTCTAGAAATGACCCATACGCATCAACCTATAACCCGGGTTGGCGTAATCATCCCAATCTTTCATGGAGCCAACAATGTCAACCTCCTAGACAACAACCAAACCCGTATAACCAAAATAATACATCATCTGGGTTTAGTAACAATGGAGATTTTGATGTTAGATTGACGAGCTTCGAAAATTTGGTTAAAACTTTTATGCAAACAACCAACCAATCCTTCTAAAGGCTAGAAACACAAGTCAACCAACTAGCACAAATAGTAGGTGAAAGAGAAAAGGGTCAGTTTCCAAGTCAACCTGAGGTGAACCCAAGATCTAATAATCAATATCAGCCCTATCAACCACCTTCAGGAAATTACAACCCTAGACCGGTTCAAATGGTTAATGAGGAAGGACCGTTCCAACAAATAAATGCAGTTGTATCATTACGGTCTGGAAAACAAGTTGATAACAATGTGGTAAATCCTAGAACTCCTAGTCAATCTAGCCGTCAAGCACCCACATATGACCTGACCATTGAACCTGAAGTCCAAATTGAAGAGCCCAACCCACCTACTCAACCTGAACCTGAACGAGTCTATATTCCTAAAGCCCCATTCCCCAATAGACTCAAGAAGAACTCAAGTGCACAAATGGAGAAAATCTTGGAAGTATTTAAGCAAGTTAAGGTGAATATTCCACTCTTAGATATGATTCAACAAATACCTTCTTATGCTAAATTCTTAAAAGATCTGTGCACTAAAAAGAGAAAAACGAACGTACCAAAGAAGACTTTCTTAACTAAAACATAAGCTCTATTCAGTTTAACTCATCTCCTATAAAGTATAAGGACCCTGGGTGTCCCACAATTTCATGTGCGATAGGAAATACTTTTATCAACAAAGCCCTTCTAGACCTTGGTGCTAGTGTTAACTTACTCCCGTTCTCTGTCTACGAGCAACTCAACCTTGGTCCACTAAAACCCTCTAAGACAACCCTTCAATTTGCTGATTGCTCTATTAAGAAACCAAGAGGTATAGTAGAGGATGTTTTGATTAAGGTTGGTGACTTTATTTACCCAGTGGATTTTGTCGTTCTAGACACTGAACCTGTTGTCGATCCTAAGAGACAAATCCCTGTGATACTAGGCATACCCTTTTTAGCCACTTCTGAAGCTTTGATAAATTGCCGAAATGGGCTCATGCATCTATCTTTTGGAAACTTAAAAGCTGAATTTAATATCCTTCATGTTGATAATGAGCCAGAAATAGTATGCAATCAAAGTGATGTTGTGATGAGATCGCGTATTTATAAGATTTCTGAATCAAATAAATCATCACAAAATCAAAAAGGAAGTGAGAAAAAGGGGAGTAATTCTTCGACACACCCACCATCACTTGAGCAAATAAGAGAACCAATACATGTGAGGGGTGTAGAATCTGTGACTCAGGACTCTCATTGCAACATGGGGAACAATTCAACTGGATACATGTACCAACATGGTGTCATTCAATCCAGTTCTGACTATGACTCTGAGCAAATTCAATCCCTCCACCACAGTTGACGCAGGTAATAAGTGCATTTGCTTTATCTTTGCATACATTGAGGACAATGCATGATTTAGGTGTGGGGGGATGTTTATGTATCTATCTATGTACTATCTATCTATCTATCTATCTATATATATATTCTTAGAAAAAATAAAGAAAAAAAAATATAAATTCAATGTTCCATGACATAGCTTAAGATTGAACTGCCAAAACCCGTGTACAAAATGCATTGAGTTTTTGTTCCTTATTATATAATTCTGCTTGTAGAAATTATGACATAAATCTAAGTTCCAAAGAAATTACCCATTACCCTTTAAGACATGTATGCACTTAAATTGGATGAATGAAATCTTTGAAGTGGTTGATAAAAAGCAAAGGTTGAAGAAAATATACCGGGAAGTGTGGACTTCTAATAACAATTAAGCCATGAGGAAAATAAAAGGGGAATAAAAGTGAGGAAAGCACATCTTGCAAAATGATTACAAAAACCCAAGCCTTCGAGTCACTGGTCCGTAGGGGTATCTTAAAACCCGGTAACTTGAGTCTGCCAGCTCGGGATTTTCGACCAAACTCGCTACACGAATGCAAAAAGGGTAAAAGTGTCAGAAAAAGAAAATGTGTTGAATCACGGGAAAAAGAAAAAAAAATACTTTAAGATACTCAAGGCCCAAAGCTAAAAGAATGATCCATGCCATGGTTGATCCGAATGATACTTCACCACCAGAGGAGGCGTGCAAAATAATTTAAGTGATAACATGTATAGAAGGGTTAGTGGTGTGAATGTTGGAGGAACACAGACCGAATCAGATTCTTTATGAGTTAGATTTATATAATAAGCATGCAAGAATTCTAACTGAGATGTATAAGGTTGAGGTGGAGATATTTAGAGTTATTAATGAAATGTTGAAATAAGACTTTGTGGGTGTGTCAACTGAAAACCCTCACGAGACAAAACTCATCCTCTAAGGAAACTTGGGGGTTTAAAGGCTTGTTGCACACGATAAGTGCAACCGTGATTCCTACGAAAGTGAGTTAGGATTTCCCTGTTTTCATTTTTCCTACATTCTGTTTTGCTAGGGACTAACAAAAACTAGGTGTGGGGGTATTTGATGCATTGCATACATTGCATCATATGTCTTTCATTTAGATTAATTTTATATCAATAAATGCTACTAAGGTATGTGTTTAGTCTTATTTACATAATACAGGGACCTGAATGCAAATTACCCATATCCCGAGCATAAATGCGTGCAAGAGACTCATTTCTATCATAAAGACCAAGTCAAGATTATCGGGATTCAAATGGAAGTCCATCCAAGCATAAAAGTATTCAAAGACCTAATTACAAAAAGGTCAAGGACTTAAGCACAAAAGTTGTCAGGGACTTAATTGCAAAAAGCCGAGGACCCAACTGCAAATTACGAGTAGCTTTTATCATTTTGGAGAAGTTCTAAATAAAAATCAATTTGGATCTCCAAATATATGAAGAAATAAAGTCGGAGCTCAAAAGAAAGGAAAGAATCAATCCAGACGCGCAAAGGACAACTAAATCATACCATAAACACACATGAAAAATCCGGATTAAATCTGAGTCAAAAGTGCGGCGATTCCGCCGCACCATACATGTAAAATGTGGCGATTCCGCCACACCCCTTGCGATCCGTGGCTCCAGATTTTGTCTAGTCGTGTCTTGACACATGTACTTTTCTATTTTATATTTAGGTCTCTTGTATCAGCTATAAATAGCCCCGAAACGTTGTTGTAAAGAGTCTTAGTTTTTGTTCCACATTTTAGTAATAAAATTCTGTTCTTTTATTTCTTGTTTTTAGTTTTCTTTTGTAGTTTCTCTAGGACCCCTTCTCCTTCCCTCCATCCATGAGTTTCTAACTCTCTCCAAAGGGTGGGGGTGACAGATTCAGGGTGATGAGAAGAAGAATAAAGTTATTATTTTAATTTCGTGTTAGTAAATTTTGATTACTTGAGTTTATGTTGAGTCATTTATCAGGTAATGCTTTATAACTAATATGATTTCTTATAAGTTTCAGAATTCTCTAATCTAAACCCGATATCTAAACCTCCACCCACTGGACTTCCATCCATCTTTACTTTATTTTTAATTTGTTTTTGTTGTTCTCGCTTTAGATAATTAAAAAACCAAAAATCTCAAACCAAACCTTATTTTTCTCTCTTTCTTTCCTTAATCGAAAATCACAAAATAACAATATCTCTCCTTTATTGTGTTCGACCCGTATTTGCCACGTCTTCATTGACGCCGTGCACTTGCGGTATAAATTTAATTCTCATCATGTATGCTTAGTCTATTTTTGGTATTTGTTTAGTCCAACATCGGGGGCTTGTCCCGGATTAGTTTTTTCCATGCCTATAAATAGAACTCTTCACCTTCCATTGTAATTACCCATTGCTTGGTGGCATTCTCTCTACTAAGGAGTGAGCCTTGAAGCAAAAACTCAAGGTGGAGAATAAGGCTACCTTCAATGTGAGTCATTTGTTAATAAAATAATTCTTCTAGTTCCTTTTAAGTTTTTTAATATTTCTTGCTTTCTTAGGGTAATTTCATTTCAGTATTATGTTTCATTTTGTTAATATAGTTAGTGTAATGAGTAGTGAGTAGTTCCATCCCCACTTGGGGTCGAGAAATATGTGATATGATCATGTAGTGTATTAAGTGTGTGTTATCTTAATCCCTTGAGCTTTGTATGATTTCCATAACCATCTAATGAATTTTCACTCTTATCTTTGATATGCTAATGCTCTTGAATGAAGCTTAGCTTATGCTTTGATTAGTGAACCTATTTTATGGGGAATGATAAGGTTAGGATATGGATGGAATTAATATTGGAAACACAATTTGTAGTGTATGTACTCTTGTTGCCTTTTCCTTAGTTAATGTTTTGTATGTTTTAATGATGTAGTCTTATCTTACTTCATGTGGAGGCATACTAGGGTCTAGTCTTTATACATGAGTTCATGTAGCTTCATTCCAATTATTGTCTTGTATGTTTTAATGATGTAGTCTTATCTTAATTCATGTGGAGGCAAAGTTGGATGTAGTTTTATGATTTCATGCACTACATATTGTAAGGAGCTTAATTGAACACACACACACATTTTTATATTCACATTATTTCTCTACCCCTATGGGGTTTAGTTTTATTGCTTCTCTTCCTTTCCTTTTTGCATTCTAGTGTAGTTAGTGTAATCAATCTTTCTCTCCATTTTTTACCACTCACCTTCACACAAACCAAACGTCGACACACTTCCCAGTGGACGACCCGTATTTGCCTGATCCCATTACCCACTCTAGCTTTAGGATTCTTCCCTTCTCCTCTGAGTCGTCTTCTTCTCACATTCTTCTACGTTATAGTCTCCTCCCCTTTACACTCTCTCGTAGCGTTTTAGGGTCGAGTCGAGCACTTTTTGCGAGTTTAGCCTCGTGGTGGTGAGAGTGGTCGACTCTAGAGTACTCTGCTGTGATGGATGGTTAGATGAGCGACCATCCATATCATTGCTGGGACCATGACGATTCTCCCTCGTACTCCCGACCCATGCATCCTGGGGTGGCTCAGACTAACACCCCATATGATTGGGACAGTCTTAATTGTGTGACTCAGCAATCTGCATATTGGGGTAGTATGAGAGAGACACCGACTACTAGATCTCCATCTAGTTACGTCGGATCATATGTGGGTCATCAAACTGAGACATTGCAAGAACCTTTGGCCTCTTTCATGCATGTGGTAGAAGACATGAGTGCACCAGTGGCTCCAGTAGCCGTACCGTGTCACTATTGTGGGTTAAGTGGTCATGTTTTCGGGGAATGTCCTTATGTTCCCCCAGAGCCTGAGTATGATCATACCTTTTCCCCAAATGCTCAAATCATTGGAGTTAATTCGTATTCAAATTCTTGTACATCATTTCCACCCCAGTATCCTCCTCCCGAATCCCCAGAATTCTACCAACACCCCACTTCAAATCATTGGAGTTAATATAGTTAGTGTAATGAGTAGTGAGTAGTTCCATCCCCACTTGGGGGGTGGAGAAATATGTGATATGATCATGTAGTGTATTAAGTGTGTGTTATCTTAATCCCTTGAGCTTTATATGATTTCCATAACCATCTAATGGGTTTTCACTCTTATCTTTGATATGCTAATGCTCTTGAATGAGGTGATGCATTGCATACATTGCATCATATGTCTTTCATTTAGATTACTTTTATATCAATAAATCCTACTAAGGTATGTGTTTAGTCTTATTTACAGAATACAGGGACCTGAATGCAAATTACCCACATACCGAGCATAAACGCGTACAAAAGACTCGTTTCTATCATAAAGACCAAGTTCAAGTTTATCGGGTTTCAAATGGAAATGTATCCAAGCATAAAAGCATTCAAGACCTAATTACGAAAAGAACAAGGACTTAAGCACAAAAGTAGCTGGGGACTTAATTGCAAAAAGTCAAGGACCTAATTGCAAATCACGAGTAGCTTTTATTATTATGGAGAAAATATAAAGAAAAATCAATGTGGATCTCCAAATATATGAAGAAATTAATTCGGATCTCCAAAGATATGCAAGAATCAATCCAGACGCGCAAATGACATTGAAATCATACCATAAACACACAGGAAAAATCCGGGTCGATTCTGAGCCAAAAAGGTGGCGATTCCGCCGCACCTCAAGAGCAAATTGCGGCGAATCTGCCGCACCAAATTAGATTGATGCTCTAAAAATTTTACCGGTTGCGTGTTGACGCGTGTACTTTCTTATTTCATGCTTAGGTCCCTTGTAATCGGCTATAAATAGCCCCGAGAACGATGTTGTGAGGAGTTCTTCCTTTTGTTCCATAATTTAGCAATAAAATTCTGTTTCTTTTATTTTATGTTTTTAATTTTCTTTTCTTAGTTTCTCTAGGACCCCTTCTCCCTCCCTCCATCTATGAGTTTCTAACTCTTTCCAAGGGTGGGGGTGACGGATTTAGGGTGATGAGAAGAGAAGATGTTATTATTTTAATTTCGTATTAGTATGTTTTGATTACTTGAGTTTATGTTAAATCATTTATCATGTAATGCTTTATAACTAATATGATTTATTATAAGTTTCAGAATTCTCTAATCTAAACCCGATATCTAAACCTCCACCCAACGGAATTCACCATCTTTGTTCTTGTTTTAGTTTTATTTGTTCGTGTTTCTTGCTTTAGATAATTATAATCCAAAAACCTAAAAACCCAATTGATTCTTCTCTCCCTCTTCCTTTCCCTTAATCGAAATCACACAAATAACAAATCTCTCCCTCCTTGTGTTCGACCCGTACTTGCCACCGCTTCATCGCGGCCGTGCACTTGCGGTATAAATTTAAATCTTCAACAAGTTTTTGGCGCCGTTGCCGGGAAGGCGACGCAGATTTTTTTTTTGTTGATTTCGATTTTATCCTGTTTATCTTGTGCGCGATCTAAATATTTGGATTTGTGTTTCAGGAAACAACAGAGTGCGCGGAGAAATACGGGCAGATTTGGAGCTAAACGAGCGGCGAAATCGCCGCATATCAAGAGGAACCTGCGGCGGAATCGCCGCACAATTGAAGCATCTGGGCTTCAAATTTTTCTGGGGTTAGCACCATCTCTGGGTGGACGCGTGGTGCTACTGAAATTTCGAGAGCGGGCGGCCAACCCGACTGAGCATTGCGTAGGTAACCTTTGTTGCCTTTTTCCTCGTAATTTCTAGTTTCAGAAAAATTCCTTTTCATAGAACTGCATGTGTTAGGGCAAAATTCCATAATTGGCAATAATTCAACTCTGACCTAAAATTGGCAAAATTAGAAAGGCCTTAGTGCATGCATCATCTAGTGTTTTGTATGCATTATTCTGGCTAAATTCTTGCAAATTAATTCTTGTTGAAGAGTGCTGGAGGCAAGGTACGTATCGCGTTTTAACGATTGCATTTAAGCATATAATTTAGTTTGCATACAACCTTGCAATTGCCCCCGATTAAAGGCCATTGTTTGACTATCTTTGCTAGATCTAAGTTAAACTATCTTAAGGGCAACTCCGTTGGCGAAGATACGGTGGGGATTTCATCACCCTTCCGTGGCCCACAAATCACAATCCTAAAGTGTCACCTAAGCCTTAAATTTAAGATCAATTAGACATTGGCCCCTAAGGACTCGGACTCATTTAAGGAGAAGAATTGGTTTGACTTGCTATGACCTGAAGCCGATTGAATTTAATTTGGTGTCTAGAAAGTGTTTTTGTGTTGACGTAAGTCTTCCAAGCGAAGTGGTTGTCTAATTGGCACCGACTCTGTCGGAAGCGCCCCCACTAGCTATACACGGCCTGGCCAAGTTGGTTTGATTAGTGAGGGAGGTGAATCAAGCGAATCAATTCGACTCAACCAGTTAGGAGTCGTCTAGATCTAAGCGACACTAGGTCTAGGATTGTTTGAACCGTGCTTTCTTAGGAATTTTCTGACCAACCCTTTTTATATCTTTAGAGTTAGGTTTCCCTTCTGATCTGAGTCTTCTTTCTCTTCTCACCTAAATTCTCTAGATTAGGATTCATTTCTCATCTTTCCCCATTCTATTGTTTGTTTCCTTTTTGAAAAAAAACATAAAAAAAATATATAAAAAAAAACGAAAATATAAAAAAAAACAATTTTAATTAATTCTTGAAATTAAATTTGGAATTTAGATTTCGAATTTGAATTCAAAAATTGATTCAACTCGGTGCACCCAGATTTGGATTCGGGACTTGAGTAATCGACTCTCACGAGTTCATCTAGATTCCAGTCTGGAACTTAGCCCCAATCCATCTGCTGCACCACCTCACCCGGATCCAATGGGTGAGAACGTAGTGGACCCGCCTGTTGCACAACCTATAACTCTGAGGGATCGATGCTATCCAGCGATGACTGCTCAGCCATCGTGCATCGTTATGCCCACGATCCCGGGTCGCGACTTCGAACTTAAGGCACAATACATGAGTATGTTGCCTAAGTTCACCTCTAGGGAAGACCCATATCTCTTCCTTAGAGAATTTGAGGAAATCTGCTCTCTTATGCAATACCAGCATATCCCTGAGGAGGCAGTGCGTCTGAAATTTGTGCCTCTAGCACTAAAGGACGACGCAAAGAAATGACTATATAGTCTAGCCGAAAGATCTATTAGGAGTTGGGCTGAGTTTGTTCAAATATTCCTGAAAAAATATTTCCCCAACCATAAGACTGAGGATTAGGAATGAAATTGTTGCATTCGTTCAGTCTGAGAGCGAGCCGTTCTGTTCCTATGTAGAAAGATTTAAAAGTGTACTGACCCAATGCCCTCATCATGGAATTCCAAGATGGAAATTATGCCAAATTATTTATGAGGGATTGACACCCACATCTAGGGTTATGGTAGAATCCGTAAGCCAATGGAACTTTATGTCGAAAAATGAAAATGATGCCTGGACTTTTCTTGAGGAATTAGCTGAAAACAATATGCAATGGGACAATGCTAGAACACCGCTTAACCCGAGTATTGGATCTAGAATAGCAAGTCAACCCAAACCAGGTGTCTTAGCTGTAGATGCCAACATAGCGGCTGAAGCAAAACTAGCTACCCTTATGCACAGAATGGAAAGTTTAGAGCTACAAACCCAAACGCGAGTGAATCAAGCCTCGTCTATCCCTTGCCCTAGATGTGGTCAGACTGGTCATGTAATGGAGGATTGTGCGGACTGGGAACAAGTTAATGCCATGTATAACCATGCTAGAAATGACCCGTACGCAACAACCTATAACTCGGGTTGGCGTAATAATTCCAATTTCTCATCAAGCCAACAAGGTCAACCTCCTAGACAACAACCAAACCCGTATAACCAAAATAATACATCATCTGGGTTTAGTAACAATGGCGATCATGAGGTTAGGTTGACAAGCCTGGAAAATTTGATGAAAACTTTTATACAAACAACCAACCAGACCTTCCAAAGGCTTGAGACACAAGTCAGCCAATTAGCACAAATAGTAGGTGAAAGAGAAAAGGGTCGGTTTGCAAGTCAACCTGAGGTGAACCCTAGATCTAATAATTCATATCAATCCTATCAAGCACCTTCAGGAAATAACAACCCTAGACCGGTTCAAATGGTTAATGAGGAAGGACCGTTCCAACAAATAAATGCTGTAGTATCATTACGGTCCGGAAGACAAGTTGATAACAATGTGGTAAATACTAGAACGTCTAATCAATCTAGCCATCAAGCAACCACATATGACTTAACCATTGAACCCGACGTCCAATCTGAAACGCCCAACCCACCTACTCAACCAGAAACTATAGCTCAACCTGAACCTGAGCGAGTCTATGTTCCTAAAGCCCCATTCCCCAATAGACTCAAAAAGAACTCAAGTGCACAAATGGAGAAAATCTTAGAAGTATTTAAGCAAGTTAAGGTGAACATTCCACTCCTAGATATGATTCAACAAATACCTGCTTATGCTAAATTCTTAAAAGATCTGTGCACTAAAAAGAGAAAAACAAACATACCAAAGAAGGCATTCTTAACTGCAAATATAAGCTCAATTCTGTCAAACTCATCTCCTATAAAATATAAGGATCCTGGGTGTCCCACAATTTCATGTGCAATAGGAGATACTTATATCAACAAAGCCCTTCTAGACCTTGGTGCTAGTGTTAACCTACTCCCATTCTCCGTCTACGAGCAACTCAACCTTGGTCCATTAAAACCCTCTAAGACAACCCTTCAATTTGCTGATTGCTCTACTACTAAGAAACCAAGAGGTATAGTCGAGGACGTTTTGATCAAGGTGGGTGACTTCATTTACCCAGTGGATTTTGTCGTACTAGATACCGCACCTGTTGTAGATCCTCAGAGACAAATCCCTGTAATACTAGGCAGACCCTTTTTAGCCACTTCTGAAGCTTTGATAAATTGCCGAAATGGGCTCATGCAACTATCTTTTGGAAACTTAAAAGCTGAATTTAATATCTTTCATGTGGATAATGAACCAGAAATAGTATGCAATCAAAGTGATGTTGTGATGAGATCACGTATCTATAAGATTTCTGAATCAAATAAATCATCACAAAATCAAAAAGAAAGTGAGAAAAGGGGGAGTAATTCATCTACCCACCCACCATCACTCGAGCAAATAAGAGAACCAATTTATGTGAGGGGTGTGGAACCTGTGACTCAGGACTCTCATTGCAACATGGGGAACAATTCAACTGTATACATGCACCAATATGGTGTCATTCAATCCAGTTCTGACTATGGTTGACTTTGAGCAAATTCCATCCTCCCACCGCAGTTCACCAAGGTAATAAGTGCATTTGCTTTATATTTGCATACATTGAGGACAATGCAAGATTTAGGTGTGTGGGGGGGGGGGGGGGGGGGGGGGGTGTTTATGTATATATTTATTTATATATCTGTCTTTTATTTCTAAATAAAAAATAAAAAAATATATCAATGTTTCATGACATAGCTTAAGATTGAACTATCAAAACCCGTGTACAAATTGCATTGAGTTTTTGTTCCTTATTATATAGTTCTGCTTGTAGAAATTATGACATAAATCTAAGTTCTAAAGAAATAACTCATTACCCTTTAAGACATGCATGCACTTAAATTGGATGAATCAAATCTTTGAAGTGGTTGATAAAAAGCAGAAGTTGAGGAAAATATAGCGGGAAGTGTGGACTTCTAATAGCAATTAAGCCTTGAGAAAAAAATAAAGGAATAAAGTGAGGAAAGCATATTCTGCAAAATGATTACAAAAACCCAAGCCTTCGAGTCACTGGTCCGTAGGGGTATCTTGAAACCCGGTAACTTGAGTCTACCAGCTCGGGATTATCGACCAAACTCGCTACACGAATGCCAAAAAGGGTAAAAGTGTCAAAAAGCAAATGTGTTGAATCACGGAAGAAAAGAAAAAAATAAAAATACTCAAGGCCCAAAGCTAAAAGAATGATCCATGCCATGGTTGATCCGAATGATACTTCACCACCACAGGAGGCGTGCAAAATAATTTAAGTGATATCATGTGTAGAAGGGTTAGTGGTGCGAATGTTGGAGGAACAAAGACCAAGTCATATTTTTAATGAGTTAGATTTACATAATGAGCATGCAAGAATTCTCAGTGAGATGTATAAGATTCAGGTAGGGATATTGAGAACTATTAATGAAATGTTGATTTAGGATTTTGTGGGTATATCCGCTGAAAACCCTCAGGAGACAACACTCCTCCTCCTTGGCAACAAAGAGGTTTAACGGCTTGTTGCACATGCTAAGTGCAACCGTGATTCCTACGAAAGTGAGTTAGGATTTTCCTGTTTTCATTTCTCTTATGTTCTGTTTTGCTAGGGACTAGCAAAATCTAGGTGTGGGGGTATTCGATGCATTGCATACATTGCATTATATGTCTTTCATTTAGATTACTTTTATATCAATAAATGCTACTAAGGTATGTGTTTAGTCTTATTTACAGAATACAGGGACCTGAATGCAAATTACCCACATCCCGAGCATAAACGCGTACAAAAGACTCGTTTCTATCATAAAGACCAAGTTCAAGTTTATCGGGTTTCAAATGGAAATGTATCCAAGCATAAAAGCATTCAAGACCTAATTACGAAAAGAACAAGGACTTCTGCACAAAAGTAGCCAGGGACTTAATTGCAAAAAGTTAAGGACCTAATTGCAAATCACGAGTAGCTTTTATTATTATGGAGAAAATATAAAGAAAAATCAATGTGGATCTCCAAATATATGAAGAAATTAATTCGGATCTCCAAAGATATGCAAGAATCAATCCAGACGCGCAAATGACATTGAAATCATACCATAAACACACAGGAAAAATCCGGGTCGATTCTGAGCCAAAAAGGTGGCGATTCCGCCGCACCTCAAGAGCAAATTGCGGCGATTCCGCCGCACCTCAAGAGCAAATTGCGGCGAATCCGCCGCACCAAATTAGATTGATGCTCTAAAAATTTTACCAGTTGCGTGTTGACGCGTGTACTTTCTTATTTCATGCTTAGGTCCCTTGTAATCGGCTATAAATAGCCCCGAGAACGATGTTGTGAGGAGTTCTTCCTTTTGTTCCATAATTTAGCAATAAAATTCTGTTTCTTTTATTTTATGTTTTTAATTTTCTTTTCTTAGTTTCTCTAGGACCCCTTCTCCCTCCCTCCATCTATGAGTTTCTAACTCTTTCCAAAGGGTGGGGGTGACGGATTTAGGGTGATGAGAAGAGAAGATGTTATTATTTTAATTTCGTATTAGTATGTTTTGATTACTTGAGTTTATGTTAAATCATTTATCATGTAATGCTTTATAACTAATATGATTTATTATAAGTTTCAGAATTCTCTAATCTAAACCCGATATCTAAACCTCCACCCAACGGAATTCACCATCTTTGTTCTTGTTTTAGTTTTATTTGTTCGTGTTTCTTGCTTTAGATAATTATAATCCAAAAACCTAAAAACCCAATTGATTCTTCTCTCCCTCTTCCTTTCCCTTAATCGAAATCACACAAATAACAAATCTCTCCCTCATTGTGTTCGACCCGTACTTGCCACCGCTTCATCGCGGCCGTGCACTTGCGGTATAAATTTAAATCTTCAACATGAGGCTTAGCTTATGCTTTGATTAGTGGACCTATTTTATGGGGAATGATAAGGTTAGGATATGGATGGAATTAATATTGGAAAGACAATTTGTAGTGTGTGTACTCTTGTTGCCTTTACCTTAGTTAATGTCTTGTACGTTTTAATGATGTAGTCTTATCTTAATTCATGTGGAGGCATAGTAGAGTTTAGTCTTTATACATGAGTTATTTAGCTTCATTCCAATTATTGTCTTGTATGTTTTAATGATGTAGTCTTATCTTAATTCATGTGGATGCAAAGTTGGATGTAGTTTTATGATTTCATGCACTACATGTTGTGAGGAGCTTAATTGAACACACACACACATACATATTTATATTCACATTATTTCTCTACCCCCTATGGGGTTTAGTTTTATTGCTGTTCTTTCTTTCCTTTTTGCATTCTAGTGTAGTTAGTGTAATCAATCTTTCTCTCCATTTTTTACCACTCGCCTTCGCACAAACCAAACGTCGACACACCTCCCAGTGGACGACCCGTATTTGCCACCGCTTCAACGCAGCCGTGCACTTGCGGTTTAAATAAAACGATCAAGTAGTATGTGTATATTTTGAAAACTTTAATACAAACATACATGATGGATTTCATATTTTCATTGATTTTATGTACATGTATATGTTTATTCTAATATCATGCATTCCTACGTATAGTAAAATAAATAAAATAGAGAGAGGATCATACCCAAAGGTTTTCTAAAACCTTTTCAAAGATCCGGAGTATCGTTGCTTGTCCAATCACCTGCCGATTCACCTCCAAGTGTTCACCAAACTCTAAACAAGATTAGAGAGAAATGAGCTAGCCAATAAATCTCTAATTAAGCTTAGAATCTAGCTAAAACCCCTCTAAAAGCTCGTGAGATTTTAATCTCCAAAACTTAAACTATTAAGAGAAGTTTCGTGGTGATTAAGTGAGATATTAGGGAGAGATAATTTTGCATTAATTCTTATGAAACAAGTAGGGTGAGAGGACCAATTTATAGCCTCCAAAGTCACCTACATCAAGAACTATTCTCTAGCCATGATCTCTTGCTTTTTCTCTCTTAAAATTAATCTCAATTTGCCACATAAGCATCCTAAAAATGTTTGATCAAATCTGGAATTAATCCAACCCATGATCTAATTATTCTCATAATAATTCAGGCAAAAATCGTGATATTCGGTTAACCGAGATTTCCACTCGGTGAACCGAACCATTTGGTTTTACGCAAGTTCGGATGACCGTGAGCTAGACGGTCGACCAAATATTCATGAGAAAAATTCCCTGGAAAAGTTCGGATGATCAACGTCTCGCTCCGGTCGACCGTTGACTCACCAAAATTTCTCTTGGTAAATCTCATCGGACAACCGTGTCACTTTTGGTCTACCAAAATATCCCAAAGAAAGCTACTGGATATTTCCTTTCGGTTGACCGTTTACGCCCGGTGGACCGAACCCAATCGTCCACGCATTCCAGACAATTTCGGTCGACCATTCGCGTATGGTCGACCGTTTCTAAGAAACCCGGTCAACCGAACCCAAAATAGTTGACCGTTTTGACCCTGATTTTACCTTTGTCAAATTTTGGATTTATATCCAACAAAATTTGATCTTTTGGGGTTTTTAGAAAATTCATATCTTATGTAATATATTATCCTATGTAATATTAAATTATTACACCCCATAATATATACGTCTTATACGAATTTATCCTTGACATATTGATTTTATTGATTCACCACATGTGTCCCTTTTCACATGAAACCCGACACATCATATGAACTCAAAATCAAGCTTATTGTTTCCCAGATTTGTGGTGTGACCTATATGAGGATCTAAGCTAAATTGACAGTGATATTGAACACTCAATATCTCAAACTATAAGCGGTATCTAGCTACAGATATAGTTTCCTAATTAGCATAGATGTCTTGTTCCACTCGAACTAAACATGATCTATTTAGTGTTGTGAGTGCACCACTTGTGTCCATCCCTTGCCTCATGATATTAAGAATATATACAAAGTAGAAATGTGTCACCTTTGTATCATATTCATTTCTTGATCTCTTTAAGCTAATTATAACTATGTAACTTAACTCAAGCTACACCTTTCACATTATAATTATGCTTTATCAAGAGAGTCACTAATATCATCACTCAATTAAGAGGGGCAATGATAATCTTTTGACTAGCTATCTTTCCTGGCCAGCACCAGTCATGTTCAACCAACTATTGGCTTTATCACTACTCATTGATAGCTTTTGACAATAATCAAATCAAGCACTTCTTGAGTGAAAAGATATAAGTCTCATATCTTAAGATCCAAGACATAGTAAAACATTAATGACACGAAACACAATTCCATAATGTTTTACTTGTTAGGTCTATGCAATATATAAAAGTAATCTTTTTCTCTTTTATATACTCGTGTCGTCAATTATTTGTAGAGCTACAACAATCGATGACCAACACGACAATCTTATCTCGGTGATTAATGTTCCATGTTAATTACCATGATTGTGAATAACTTTTGATTTATGTAAACCATTATATTTTAGAGCTTTACGGTTAAGGACCAAGCGCATCTTCTTAACACTTCCAAAAGATGAATATAATAATCAAGGAACAAAATGTTTGCACATCCAATTCCTAATAATTGACATATAAAAGTAAAACTTTTAGAACACATTCCTTTCATGGTTGTAGCGCAGGTCTTGGGCTGAGATTGCTGGCTAGGACGTCCTCCCCTCTCATCACGACCTTTGTCACATATTTCCTTGGTGGTTTGAGGGGAGAAACTGGGGACGATGAGGTTAGGCCGTGGGAGGTGTTGCATGCAAGTTCTTGCGTGGTGTGTTGCTTCATGTCTTGTTGTATGGACTCGTGGTTGCATGGATCTTTGTGGAGGCATTTCACTTGAAATAACGACGGATACTATGCCATCGGTGTAGGGTTTCGTCAGGAGCTGATTTTGGCTCCCCCTTCACTTTCCCCACTCTATTCCTCCGATCGTCGTTGTTCGTCCTCGCTGCGCTCCCCCCCTTGCCGTTTACTGTTAGCCCTCCCTCCCTACCCATTGTCGTGCTTCATTAACCCCCTGTCCCTCCCCGAACCCATACGTGAACCCTCCCTCGTGCAGCCGCCGAACCAGACCCCACTCCTGACTCCTCCCTCCCTCCCCGACCGCAGACCGCTCCCTGAACCCAAACACAACCCCCAGCAACGATCCCAACCCTAAACTCAAACCTAAGCCAGGAATAAGGCCACAAATATGACCCTCAGCTGCGACTCCAGCCCTAAACTCGAACCTCAACCATGAATAAGGCCCCAAACCCGACCCCCAGCTGCGACTCCAGCCCGAAACCCAACCCCAAACTCCAACCCCAACCCCACCCTAAACCCAACCCCCAAACCTAAACTCGACCCCTAGCCCCAAACCGACCCCGAATCTGACCTTAGACCTGCCGTCTAAATTGTTTTTTATCTATAGTTTTGTTAAGATTATTTGTTTTGATAAATTTAGACTGTTTTTAGTTTAGATTATAGTTTTGAATGTTATAAATTTAGATTGTTTTGATAAATTTATCTATGTTTTTAGATTAACAATAGCACGTTTGATTGATTCAGTTAGAATAACCGCAAGTGCACGACAACGGGTCGAGTCCACAGAGAGGTGTGTCAATTCTGGTTCTTCAGAAATCAAGTGGAAAAAGGGAGAAGAAGTTTGATTACACTAAACTAACAACTAACAAATGGGGAAAAAGAAAGCACAAGACTAACTAAAATTAATTAAGCAACTAACAACCAAGAAAGCTGAAATTCAGTAAGGAAAACCCCTAGGGGTGGAGTGTGTGTACACATGTAATAAGCTGGTGAAGAATGCATTCAATAAGACACAAGTGTAGGTTGTGTTTTCATGCACAGGAAGTGTCTAATGGTTGTGGCAAGACATATCAATCCCATCAGAAACCTAGTTGATTAACATAAACATACAAAAGTTGGTTATTAAGAACCTAAACAAGCATGAGAGGTGTCTAAAAGTTGTGGCAAAACCCATCAAGTTAAGTATTCTAAAACAAGCAAGCATACATTCACATTCAACACATATTGTGTAAGATAACATTCATTCTCATTCTTCATTACATGTATAAACACCATCTCCACCCCCAAAAGGATGAAACTACTCACAAGTCATTAAGTTAATATTTATATTTAGAAGAGAACACATTCTAACTAATTATACTAAGATTAAGAAAACAAAACTAAGTTAAACATGCAAGCATTAAAAGAGACAACATTAAAACAAAACTAGGAAAAAATATTTTATTGATGACTCACATTACAAGTAGCATTCTTCTCCACTTGAGTTTTGCTCCAAGACATACTCCAAGTAGAGAGAATGACCACCAAGCAATGGGTGTATTACAAAGGAGGAAAAGAAGTTCTATTTATAGACATGAAAAAGGTAACTGGGGACAATCTCCCGGTGTGGGACTAATGAAACTTCTACAAACGGATAAAAACAACATAATACAAAATGACGATAACCCAGTTTGGAAACTGACACAACTATACCGCCAATTGGTTGTCTAGGGCCGCCCAGTGGCGGTTATTTTTGGTCTGATTCGACCCATTTTTGGTTGGCATCTTTAGTGCTTCAATTATTTAGTTAGGTGCGCACGCATCGATTGTTTGAGTGTAGTCCCAATTCTAATTGCCAAAATACTCCTCATGATGGTGTGAAGTTTCTCGATTTGCTAATTGGTCCTTTTGGTTTACATCAAGGTCCTTCCCTCTTCCAGATAGGTCCATAAGTCTCACCGATCAGTCATTTTCTCGCATTTTGGTCCTTTTCTCTTCATTTCTCTTGTTTATTGCCTAAACCCTGAAACATATCAAATAAACACTCGAGTAGCACAAATATGGTGTAAAATAAAGGACATATAGCATGAATGTAATGTATGATATGCTACTAATCAACGCTATTGTTAAGAATATAGTTTAGATTTTTTTAGTTTGAATGTGTTTTAAATATAGTTCAAATATAATTTGAATATAGTTTTTATCTATATTTTTGTTTATATTATTTATTTTGGTTTGAATGTAGTTTGAATTTGATTAGTTTGATAGTTTAAATGTAATTTTGAATGTGAAATGTAATGAGTATTGAAATTGTGGAATTGTTTTGTGTATCCAGGGATTTAAGGAAATTTTCATTTTTGATTTAAAAGGGAGGTTCTGTCGATTTTTTTTTAAAAAACTAATGAAAATTTCTAATCAGTAACACGTTATTGATTCTTCTATAAAATTAAATGGAATTTTAAGTCAAACAAGTTTTTCCTTCTTGTACATTATAGTCAAACGAAATATCACAAGTACATCCTATCGAAATATATCGATTTTAGGATGTGCATTCATACATTAAGATATTATATAAGCCTACAACATATGGTTACAATCTACCACACATTGAGCTTAGTTGACATAATTAAGTCTATTTAAAATTGATCCCATTGAACAATATTGAACATTAGTGAACATTAGCGGAACTAGGAATTTCATTGGGATATGGCTTCAAGAAAGAAATATTACTATATAGGTGATTAAAAAGGTAATATTTTTTTCATCAACGTAAGACTACATTTAGTATTGGATTTAGGATTTAGGATTGTATTTTGGATTTAAAATTTAGGATTACATGTACGCTTGGTTGGAGACAAGATTTGTTGTAAGGATAAGAGAATTGGAGGTCGGGGTTGGTGTCGAACTGTTGGTGTTCATTTCATTTTTGACTTGGTAAATTTGTGTTGCTGTGGAAATGTTGTTGTTAATTGGGTTTGTACAAGATAGGTTCTCAGAAATAACGGATTTTGGATGGGTTGGATGGGAGATTTGGATTTCAAATGTAGTGTTTAGTTGATGGTGTTTTTTTTGTACAAATATAATACAAATTTGTAGTTGGCAATTAGTTGGAGGTGCTTGTGAATGCATGGTATGAATGTAAATGATTTTTCCTTGTCAATTCAGGATTTCGAAAAAAATTCATTGATGAAAATATAGGAGAAGTTCTGCCAAAATTTCTATTATGTTGTAAAACAAACAATCTAAAGAGAAAAAGATTGGAGAGAAGAGAGATATGTATTTCCTTTTCATATCATCGAATATGTACAATAGTCCCCTATATATAGGGTGAGGATGTAGTAGGGGTTACAACCAAAATAAATGGAATTACACCATATTAATAAGAGTAAAATCTACTTAAGCTATTGGGGGTTAAGGAAGATGAATCATCCACAAGACCATTGGAATTCACAACACTCCCCCTTGGATGATCACCTTTATACGCTAAGGATGTTGCCTCGTTAAAAACCTTACCAAGAAAAATCCAATGGGATAAAAACTTGGTGAAGGAAAAAAGACTGCAACGCGTATGATGCTCCCCCTCACTTCACCATACATTGAACACCAATTTTGAAGACTAACTTCTTAAGGACTTTGGTGGGCAATGGCTTTGTAAATAAATCCGTCAAATTATCGCTTGATTGGATCTGATCAGTTGTAACTTGATCGGTCTGCCTTATTAAGTCCTTGCCAAGTAAAACCCTGTGGGACAAAAACTTGGTGAAGGAAAAAGAGTGCACCGTATAATTTTCTGCCTCAATTCAACACACATTTATAACACTCCCTTATATAATATGCGTTATGTTTATGTCTCATTAAAAATCTTGCTACAAAACCCTGTGGGAAAAAGTAGCTAAGGAAAAGAGTGCATAACATACGCTAACAAAATTGCACAAGTTGCCTCGTTAAAAACCTTTAACCAATAAAACCTTTTAGGACAAAAATTGGAAAAAGGGAAAAAGAGTGCAACTACAAGCCTTCCGGGCTTTATCCTTCAGGGATATTCGTCCTTCAGGGACGATAAATACAAATCCGCTTCCCCTTATTCGTAGTTTACCAAACTTACGAATATATTTTATGAAGTCCTTAAACACAAAATTGCATGGGGATTCAATAAACAAACACATGATAGTTTAACGGATTTAGTGAATATTTACTATATTTCACTTAGATAATAAGATTGTGAAATATGTTTGCGCAATTTTTCTCAAATAATATGCTGGGAGTAACACAAATTGTGGTAACTTTTGATATGAATATGTTACCTCAAAAGATATTGTTTATGGACAATTTAAAGATGTCTCATAATTATATTGATGTCCTAGCGATACGAGAATGTAAGAATCAATAACTGATTCACCAACTTGTAATGACTCCACGCAATGACACAGTAAACCTTATTAGGTTTCAAGTTATAAGAAAATGTTCATGACATTTTTATAAGGAACTTCAGGTCCTATTACAATTGGATCTTTGTTGATATACAATAGAAGTCCTTTCTTAGTGTCATTTCAATGTGAGTATTAAGTAGAATATATTTTTCTACAATATTCACTTTCTACAATTGAATCATTGTACAAATTCTCTTCCAAAGAATGTTCGAACTTCAGGTCGAAAAATAATTGGGTTTTCTCTGGTCATTTATTCCAAAAATTATCCATTAAATATTTCATGAGTTTTCAAAAACTCTGATGTATGACATCAAGCATGTTATAAATATAATAAATAACAGTAATTTTTGTTATTGGATGAAATATATGGACGACTAAGATCAACTTCGCATCATTCTTCATGATGACTTTGATTGAAGAGGTTATATGCACACTCTTACTTGTTTCTTTATATAACGATCTTTTCAAAAATTGTATAGTGCATATTTTGATTTTTGTCATCATATAATATATTTTGTCATATTAGTCCTTCAGGGACTCTCATATAATTACCAATAGTAAGTGACTTATAAAATTTTAAAGTCACAACATATCTTATATGCATATCATATCGATCATGTAACAGAACTTATTATCAATATTACGAGAGAATGGGTAACATCAGATGGATGTTGGGTCCTGCAAATACCCTCCTCGCTTTATAATGTATCACATGTTTTCTGATTTCTATTTTTATCCTTCAGGGATATAATTTCAGAAATTAGGACTACAGGTCCAAATAGTATATTTATTCAGCGAGTTTATTATATATTGTTCGCCTTCTTTTGTTTATATCAAATACGAATGCTTCTGGCATTCTTATAATATCATAGGTTTTGGATCCATTTTTCTTTTCTTGAGATAGCATGCTATTAAGAAGGCGAATGAATTGTCGACAATAGTTTTAATAATTATTTAATATCTCTCGTATCAACATATATAGTTGATTGCAAGTTTTACGTCAATAATAATCAAATCCTCATTGTTTCCTAAAATTTTAGGATTTGACCGTTCTGTATCCCCGTAATTTCATTAATCTTTTGTTTAGCAGCTGCATGTATTTTTACGGGTTTATATTCTTCAGGAATAACCTCTTCAGGAGGTGCAATGAGAGTGCCTAACTTTTATTTTATTTCCACAAATAATATATGTTATGGTCCACACTTCTGGCGTTGGTTGAGCTCAAATATATTTTATCATGTGGAGATCTTCGCTTTATATTATGTGGTCTATGTCTAGTAATATAAGACATAGTCACTCTTTTGTGATCAATACAAATGTATGAAAATTACTTGCTAGATATTGCAAGATAACGATTTTATGAACTTCAGGTTCAATCATACTTGTACGTATATTCTCTTATTAACTTCAGGTTCGATATAATACATTTTCTTGACATTCTTTAAGCTTCTAGCTTCTCCTCCTAATGCCAAAAAATTGTACATCCTATATATATGATTATTGGATTGGACAATAAAAATTAGCCCTTCAGGAGCTTTAAATCGCAGGAGGGAAACAATTTATTCATTATTGTACAAGTAAAGTAGGGGAAGATTCATAACATGATGTATATTAACCATAAAAATTAATGAATAATATTAGCAGGTATATATGCACATTAATGTATCATGTATAAATTTTAAGATCCCATAATAATCAATATTGAGAGATATTTTAAAAACAGAGGGACTCTCATTTTGTTGTGCAAATCGGTCGACAAATTTGACCTCATTTTGGTCGTGATAGAAGCCAACAATTTTATCTAAAGCTTTACAAAAACAATACAAATCATGACATCCATAATTAATATAAGAGATGATTTTATTTAGGCACTTCTGGGCATGTTTCGTCTCGTTGATGTCATCTTTATTTCATATTTATTTGCACAAAATTTAGTCCACTGCTTATGCTCTTGTTTTCACGATACTTTGTAGTCAGTGCTTCTGGCACACACAAAAAAAAGGTATAAAGAGTATCGTGGTTTTCCAACAACTCTCATGATCTTCAATCATCGGTGATGCATAACCCAAAAGAGTATTGGGTCATTAATTTGTAAAGTGATCAATATTTTTTTTCTTCTATTACTACTAATCTCTAAATATCTATGAACTTCTGGTCATAGGGATTGATTTAGAGACCGACGTGCATTTTTACTCAATTAGATATTTGCACGTTGTTTAGATGACCATATGAATCCTTCACGGATTATCATAGAATTTCATAACCCTCTTTAAATGAATAATCTCCAAATCTTTCTATAGTATCATTTTATGAATATTAAGATATTCGTCTTCTGGGCAAATGCATATCATTTTCAATAACAATGATCACAAGATATATTCGCCTTCTGGGCCAATACATATCATTTTCAATAACAATGATCACAAGATATATTCACCTTCTGGGCCAATACATATCATTTTCAATAACAATGATCACTTGTAACTTGGTATTTTGAATTCCACTATAATATAGTACATTTTATTATATATACACATCTATTAAAATGAATATTATGTACTCATGAGATGAATTCTTGTAATAGTTGTGAATGAACATGTGATGCATGAAAATTAACAAGTAATAATCGTATGTTTGAACCACTTTACAAATACTCTTTTAATCAACATGATACTAAGAATTCATATAACTTATGCTAAGCAAGTGAATCAATACAAAGTTGCATGAGATATATATCATTCAATTTTAGAAGCACTACTAAATATGTAACTATTTATTTTCATGCTTCATTGGATCGAGAAATCATGGAATTTTGATCAATAACTTGATGTTTTGTCCAACCACAAAAATAGACATGAGATTAAATCATAATACTTTTATATCATTTTAACAAATAGGATAGTAAAAGAAAATTAAAACCTCCTCTTTATCTTGATTTGATGCCCTTTTTTCTCTCTAGTCATTGATATTTTAAAAGACAATGGGTTGGGTTCAACATCCATAATCCATGATAAGACGTCATTCTTATCCAAGATGTAATGTTAAAAGTCATAACATACAATCATTAAGTATAATTGGTACATGCAACTTATTACCTTTTTAAACTCATATACATTGTAAATATCAAGCAAGTGAATCTATAAAAAGCCACATGAGTTAGAACTCATTTCCCTTTTTTTAGCACATTATAAATATTTTAGATTTATAAGAACCTTAAACCCAAATATGATTCACACTCCTATTTCAAATCAAGTTTCAAAGGCTCCAAAAAATTTTATCCTTCCATATTTTGATTAATATCATAATGAAATCCGTTTAATGCCAATTGCAATTAATAATATTTCTTTTTGGGAACATAATATTTAAGCAGCCCGCAGGTATTACAATTTTTAAAAAAAACTTATAAACAAAATAAGTATATAATTCAATGACCACGTTGTAACCATAAAATGGAGTTTTAAACACTCAAATCAGAGTTAGATTGGAGAAATACAACATCAAAGAAGAATTAGAAAGTTTTCTCATTTGTAAACTTAAGAACTCTGAGATTATATTATAATATTGTAATACCAATATATTATGCACTAGAGGCATCAAAACTAAAGAAAACTAAGATTTGAAACCATGCACCGATAAAATTAATCTTTGGCGACATATATTGATATACACCAAGTGAAGAACTAAAGCTATGTAAAACAATGATTTAAAATACCTACCTTGAATATTATTCAAATTAAGGTGCAAATAAGATGTACATGTACTCATAAACTCGTGGATCTACAACGAGCAAACTGAAAATGGATTTCTTGATTTATTGAGACATGTGAAGAAACCTTCAAAATACATGAATTATAAAGTCCTAATTAACTCTCTCTTGTTCATTAACGGAATCAAGAATAGAAAATGCTAAAGTACAATCGTAGATTTACATATAACATGAATAATATTGTGAGCAAGAAATATTCCAAATAAAATATTGATGTGTGTCATGACTAATTGTCAATACTATTCAGAAATCATCAATTACTTGCATAAAAAAAGCATGCATGAGAAAACACTGAAATATATAAAATCTCAAAATAATAACATTTTTTGTTGAGAAATTACCATGATTATAATCAGCTCATGCTCCGGTCGATCATACAATAAACTATCGTGCTGATAACGTGTTGTAAAACAAACAATCTAAAGAGAAAAGATTGGAGGGAAGAGAGATATGTATTTCCTTTTCATATCATCAAATATGTACAATCGTCCCCTATATATAGTGTGAGGATGTAGTAGGGGTTACAACCAAAATAAATAGAATTACACCATATTAATAAGAGTAAAATCTACTTAAGCTATTGGGGATTAAGGAAGATGAATCATCCACAAGACCTTTGGAATTCACAACATATTAATAGTTATTTTAGAATTAGTTAACATGCTTTACGGTTATATTGATTTGGATTAAGTGGAATGCGCTAGTGTGATTGAGTTAGTTGGAGTGTGTTGGATCTCTTACTTGATTGTTAGATTGGCTAATCGATTTAGTTAGATTGGGTTTATTTGGATTGATTTGGATGTGATAATTAGAATGAATGGAATATGCTAGCTGTGTTAGTTGACAATTATTTGGATGTGGTAGTTTCGGTAAAGATTGAATTTAGGGTTGGATGGGAATAACATTTATGGTAATGGTTGAAATTTGGAACTGTCGATTTGATGACGGTAGAGGTTGGAACTTTTTTTTGATTTGGTTATGCTTAACGTGTTATGTTTAACATCTTTTGTTTTTAATCAAGAATTATGAGCTCAGACAGAAGTTGGTTGCATGAGAAGAGAATTACTTAGAAATTTACGGAAAATTTGAAATCATTCTCAAGCCTTGCCTTTAATCCTCACAACTAATACATTTGTCATGGGAATAAAATCTTATGCCCACGCAAGAAGTGTTGTAACAATAAGTGGGCAACTAGAGGCGATGTCGTCGTTGATATCATCATAAATTGCTTTGCAAGTAGTTACAAGCGGTGGATTTTTTACTGGGAAAGTATTGTCAGTTCGAGTGCACAAGTTTTTACAACAATTACAACATGACCAACATAGATTGAGTTAGAAGATGATGCACAGACGACATAGAGGGGATGATACATGATATGGTAGAAGGTGGTAATGCCACAACCAATTCGTCGAGACATGGGATCACAAATTATGCTCAGAAGTTACTTGCCTAAATGAAGGATGGAGATAAACTATTGTATCCCGAGTGCAAACCAGATTTGGCAAAATTATCATTTGCTATCAAAACATTTCACATGAAGTGCACAAGTAGATGGACATACACTGTGTTTGATAAGTGTTGGTGTATCAAGCAGAATGACTTCCAGATGGAGCTTATTTGCCGAAGGATACATATGAGACGAAACGTTGGTCGCCAAGTTAGGGTTTCATTATGAAAAGGAAAATGATATATGGACGCGGCCGTCACGGACATTGCCCAGTTGGATGCTGATGTGGCATCTAGTTTTGCTGATGTGAGTGCGTGTGCATGACAATCTATGCGATGGTTCGATTCCAAATGCAGATTTAAATACCTTGAATCAACGTTTTTTCTTCTCTCATTCCTCTGTCCTCTCCCTAAACTTTCATATTCCCTCTTCCCTATCCCTGCGTGGGCGGAGTCTCCAGGGCAGCCTTGTCTCTTACAGAATACGAGCGTCCCCTCGACGATGACAACAAAGTCCGGAAGACATCTCCGAGTGTCACACTTGTAGATAGTGATGAATGCGGGAGGAGGAGAGAAAGAGGTGGTGAGCTTGGAGATGGCAATGGGGTCGATGTGGTTTTGGTTAGTGTTGTGGATGTGGGTGCTTTTGGGTTGTGGATGAAACTAGAATGTGTTTTGTGGTCCTCTTTTGGAGTGTCCAAGTTTGATTCTAAATTTGTTTGATAATTACTTGAAAAATTCTAACTTTGTATTTGTAATGTTTTCAAGAGTTATGAATGATTTGTCACTTTCTTTTGTCCAACATTTATCTTGTTTAGGATTTTGTCCAAGAGTTATAAATGAATTCCCTATTTATGTGTCCATCATTCTTGTGTTTGTAATGGTTATGTTCAAGAGTTATGAATGATTGATATGTTTGTAATTTTCCAAGACATAGTATGTCTTATTTGTGCTTTGAATGATAGAATCATTACAAAATCAGTCCAGAATCATGTCCATAAAGAATGTGTTAGAATCAGTCCAGGATTCAGTCCATAAGGTGTCCAGAATCAGTCCATAATGTGTCCAAAATCAGTCCAGATTGTGTCCAGAATCAGTCCGTAGTGGACTGATTCTGGACACGATTTTGGACTGACTATGGACACATTATGGACTGATTACGGACACAATCTGGACTGATTCTGGAGTGACTCTGGACACGATTTTGGACAAAATTTGGACTAACTCTGGACACATTATGGACTGACTCTGGACACGATTTTGAACTAAATTTGGACTGACTATGGACTAACACTGGATACGATTCTAGACACACTATGGACTCACTCTGAACATGATTCTGGACCCAATTTTGGACTAACTTTGGACTGATTGTGGACTAACTCTGGACACGAATGTGAACAGTCGTGTCCTTTTTGGCAAACAAGTTGTTTCCTTATCGGGAATTGTAAATTGTTGATGATTTAAAATGAATTATTCTCCTTTATGGGAAGCTGACATTGCAGCTGATATGATGCGTGCCCAGGATGCATGCGTCCGTGTATTGACACCCAAAAATATTCATGTTTGTAAGAATCATTGCACGTTCTACTGGAAAGAAAATGAGAATGTTGATTCATTTTCTGTGTGGTGCATCTCGTTGGGTAACTGTACAGGGGGAAGATGACGAAGAAACTGAAAATGTTGGGGGCCAAAAGAGCGAAAGAATTCTAGTGACACTCTTGCGATACTTCTTGCTCAAACCAAGACTCCACAGGTAATATCTCGCTGCTGATATTGCGAAGTCGATGAGATGGCATACAGACGAACAACAAAAGGATGCAAAATTGCATCACCCAGATTATTCTGAATGTTGGGTAGAGTTGGACAATAAACATCCCTCTTTCGCTTCAGAAATAAGAAAAGTGAGGCTAGGTTTGGCATCAGATGGGTTTCAACCATTTAGTTAGACGCATCATAGTATTTGGCTTGTAATGCTCGTTCCTTATAATCTCCATTCTGGATGAGCATGAAACACCAGTTTTACATGATGTTGCTCGTCATTCTTGTTTCACGCTGCAAGTTGCCTTGTTGTGGACAATAAATGACTCCTACGTATGCTCCTTTGAGTAGTTGGATGACTAGAGAGTATATGACATGTCCCTACTGTATGGAAGATACCCATTCAATTTATCGGAAGCATAGTGACAAGAATGTTTATTTAGGCCATTGTCGATGGCTAGATAAAGATCACCATTGGAGGAGAAATAATAGAACATTTGATGGCAGAGAGGAACACACCACCAAAATACGAATCTGGGAAGACGTTCTTAAATATTTGCAAAATTGTTCTCTGAGTTCTGGCAATAACTGGAGCAAGAGAAGTATATTTTTCCAGTTATTGCACGTGAAAGATCTTTTAGTTCGGCACAATATTGATGTGATGCACACTAAGCGGAATGTGTGTGACTATTTGTCGAATACTATATTGACACCAAAAGAAAGCAAAGATAATCAGAAATCAAGATGTGACTTAGTGTAAATGGGCATCAGAAGGGACTTGCATTTGGGTAATACTGACGACGGTAAGACAGTGTATCTACCTACATCTTTCTGGATGAGCACTGAAGAGAAGAGAACTTTCTGTAATGTTCTTCAGTCAATAAAGGTGCCAGATGGGTATTCATCAAACGAATCGCGAATGTAAATATGAAGATGCAAGATAAGCTCATTAAGGAGTCATGACCATCACATATTAGTGCAATAGTTGTTACCCCTTGCCATAAGAAAGAGTCACAAAGTAAAACAAGTGCGGGAAGTAGTTATTAACCTAAGTCAGTTTTTCCGCACCTTGTGTTTGAAAGTAAACACCGTAATGATTTCAAACGCCTAGAAAGAGACATGAGTATTATTTTATGCCGACTTGAGATGATATTCCCACTGAGATTTTTTGATGTTATGTTGCATCTGCCAATTCACCTTGCTTGGGAGGAACGATTGGTAGGTCCAGTGTACTTTCGGTAGATGTACCCTTTTGAAAGATATATGAATAAGTTGAAATCTTTTGTTAGAAATAGATCTAAACCTGAAGGATCAATTGCTGAAGGTATTCTAGCGGAGGAGTGTATGACCTTTTGCTCTAGATATTTGAAGAGTGTAGAGGTTGTATTTAATAGACCTTCAAGGAATGATAAAGGTGAATGACCTTTAGGTAAAGCTCGAATGACTGTCCTTGATGTTGTTGATCTAGAGAAAGCACACAATTGGGTTTTGAATAACACTGCCATTGTTAATGAATATCAAGAGTAAGTGAAGAAAAGTATTGTTACTTTGCTCATTTCTTAAATTTGAATATTTCATCGCTAACGAAGAAATTTCCAATTTATAAGTGCTTTCATGGGAGTAGGCCTATGTCGTGATTGAAGAGAACAATCGAATGCAAGTCATAAGAAATTTAGTCATTGGTTCAAGGAGACCATTCGAAATGAAAACAACTAAGAGTATTGAAATCGAAGCACTTGCTCGAGGTCTGATTACTGTGGCAAAGTAATATTCAAGATATATCATCAATTGGTTTTGGTTCCCACAGAGAAACGTGAGCCAAAGGAAAAACTCAGAATTCTGGAGTGTTCGTGAACGCAACAACAGAAAGATACCTAGCAACACGAGATAACAATCTTATCCGTGCACTAGTCGACTACTTTGGTGTATTGCAAGACATAATTGAACTTCAATACTACGGTGATGTGAAATATGTTTTTCTCAAGTGCAAGTGGTATGATGTTTTGGGTTGGGACAATACCACTAGAAGCGACAAATATAGGTCTCGTTGGTGAACACCAATAGATTTGTACTTGCATCCCAAGTAGAGCAAGTATTTTATGTTGTAGAGCCCAAAGAAACACAAAACGACGACCAATGGTTGGTCATTGTGCGAATGTTGTGGAGATATTTATATAGCATAGAGGATGAAGTATCCAAAGTCCCTGAATATGGGCGAGGAAATCTTGTACAAGATAGAGTCGAATCAGATGATATTAATTTGCTTGATTTTGTTAGACCAGTTTTAGAATCGGTGGTGGAGTAGTGCACGCTAAAGGAGTTGCATAATTTGTAATGACAACCCCAATATATGTATGAATACATTTATAGTTTATAAATTTTATTAGGCAGTTGATGATAAATTAAATTACTTCATAATTTAGGTATGACGAGACATCAGTCTTCACCACCGTACCCTGTGGGAGATGGTGATAGACGGAGACATCGACGACGTCTGGCGGAGGATACCCCATAGATTGTCGATGGTGCAGTTGATACTGAGGATGATCCTAGCCATTCGGCTTGTCGTGCAGTAAGTACGAGTAACAACTTCGAGAGGATTGGAACTCTACAATTCAGAATGAGATCAAGTTCACACCGGAAGGCGTACTGAAGGGAAAGAACGTCGAACGCTTCTATAATTTCATTAGCATGATAGCTAGGAGGACACAAGTACTGCCTCCTCTTTTTTCGGATTAGAGATTGGTGACAAAGGACAAGGATGTGGTATGGACTCAATTAATGGTAATATTACATACGTACTTAAGTTACATTAGTATTGATTTAAATTGTAAACTAATTTGAATTTTTTTCACAGTCACACTGGACAGTTCCTGAGTGGTTCAGAGCCAAAATTATGAAGTCTTTGAACACCAAATGGAAGCAAAACAAGTACTAGTTGTACCTTGACATTGTGAATTTGGAGACTAAAGAGGCTAGATTGGCAGCTAGACCGCAACATATTTCCGTGGAGGATTGGTCTACTATGCTTGCTACAGGTCCAACGAGGCGTTTAAGGTAAATTTGTTAAGTTTTTAGTTAAATTATTATCAACGACTAAAAAACTAAGAATTTGGTTTATAGGTGATGCAGAAAAAGACCACGACTAACAAGAACAATCAGGCGAATTTGGTAATACCACATCAGTGTGGTACCAAATCAGTGGTGCGGCAAAAGGAGAAAATGGTGAGATATTATTTATTTTTTTGTTTAAATTCATATAGATTCATTACATTTTTAAATTCTTATAGATTCAACGGTATTGCAGATTATAGAAAACTCGGACGCTCCTGAGCCTAGTCGTATAGATATGTACATCCGATTTCATGACAAGAAACTCCTTAAAGCTGTGGTCGTTATTGTAAGTGTAAGATTATTATTAGTTTCCAATTACTTAATATTGTTTGATACATTCTTTGTGAATTTATAATGTTTTATTATTTTAGGAACAATTGGAAGCTTTACGAGGAACGAGTGAGACAAGCTCTCAGTGGTCTATCAATATGATGGTTGGCACCCAAGATCCAGTCAGGAATGTTCTCGGTGTCAAGAACGGACGTGTGAGGAAGTACTCAAGTTTTGTCACCCCGACTGACATGTACGGACCGTGCGAGATGCCATCTCAAATAGAGAGTAACACCAGAGCAGAGGTTGAGAAAGGTGAGGAGATGAAGATGGTGATAAGCGAGCTCGGGAGGAATAAGTCGATGATCAACTTTTTGATGGAGAAGGGGGGGGGGGGGGGGTTAATCCCTAGGTATTGTAGTTGTAATTATATTACATTTACTAAGTTATTTTAGATGCATTATAATGTTCTAAGTGACTTAATGTATATTGTTTTAATCGTGCAGGATTTTTGCACTCGAAATCCGCCACCAAGTTGAAATAACGATGACGATCCTTCAGGTAGAGCCGAAGCAGGTTTAGTAACTTAGTGTTTTATGTTTTCTTTCAGTTGTTATTGTTAAACTTTATTTTAGTACTTAGGAATTTTAATGGCAATTTTAATGAAATTACAGATTCTTTGCTTGAATTGTTCTTAGATAAATCAATTATATGACTTGTGTTTATATATGTATGAATCTTTCTTGAATGATGAGTGAATTGGATGTGTATGAATGCTTGTTGAATGATGATTGAATTAGATGTGTATGATTGTTTGAAGAATGAAGAGGGAAACCCAGAACCCAGATGAGAAAACAAGCTCTTTTGGTTCTGGACATGACTTACACCAACACACTCTATCCGTCGGTGTAGGGTGTGACGTTTAGTAAAAGAACTACCCCGACAATACATATCCGTCTGACAAAGTACTGACATTTGTTGGTATACGTACACCGATGCTACATATCCGTCATTGTTTATGACCAATGTAAATCTCTGACGACACGTATCCGTCGGTGTAGGTGCACAACTGAAGGAGTATATTTTTGTCAGTGTAACCTACACCGATGGATCGTTCCGTCGGTGTAGATCACCAAAGGATATATCATTCATATTACGACGTCAGTGTTCTTCAATGCGTTGAAAGTAGACGAAAATTATGGTAGCAATTTTCACACCAAAAGTAACACCAACATACTTTATCCGTTAGAGTAGAGATACATCAGCGCATTTAACACCAACAACACATTATCTGTCAGTGTTATTTTACACTGACCAAAGGTAATATGTACTGACGAATAGCTACCATCGGGGAAGCCCTGTATTGCTGTAGTGATAGTTTACAATCCTGAGGATTGTAGCACTTAGACCCCTTGTTTTGGAAGGAATATCCAAGACTTTTTTTATGAACATAACTGGTACATCCAAAAATTCAAAGGTGATCTATGATCATCCGTCCACACATTCAATATTCCAAGAGGCTATTTATTTTGGATTAGAGGGCTAGGGAGGCGATTAATAAGGTAAACAACAATTAATATAGCTCCAGACCAAAAGATTTTGGGTACATGATTTCGGAACAACAAGGATCTAGTGACATTAAGAAGATGACGATTTTTTTCTTTCAGAAACACCATTTTGTTCAAGAGTGTTGATGCAAGTAGTTTGATGAATAATGCCTTTAGTTTCTAAAAAGTTTAGAAATATATTGCTAGTATATTCTGAGCCATTATCGGACCTAAGGATTTTAATTTTAGTGTCATACATGTTTTATACAAAAGTGACATATTCACAAAAAATAAATAAAGCATCAGATTTGGATTTGAGTAGATACAAGCAAGTCGGCGGGAAAATCATCAATAAAGGTAATAAAGTAATTAAAATCATTATACGATTCCACCGGGCAAGGTCCTCAGATATCTGAGTGGATTAATACCAAAGACTCTCATGTCTTTATTGTAGAGGAATAAAAAGGCAATCTAGTTTGGTTTGATAGACGACAAATGTCACAACATAATTTAAACTTAAGATTAATACTAGTACGATGGGTGACCCATACGTTTGTGCCACAATTTAGGAGACTGGTAGGTCACATTATTAGCCTGCAAGAAATTATTTGAACATAAAGACCATTTATGATAGTGCATATACCAATCATCCTCCCTTGTGGACGGTCCTCAAATAACACATCAAAGGATGAGAAAATCACATTACAATTTAATTTCCTAATGATCCTTGCAACAAATAATAAGTTAGATGTGAATGTTGGAACAAACAGAACATCTTGGGTTGTAGTTTCCAAAAAAAATCATTCACCTATTCTGTAAAGTTTTACTTGATTTCCATTAGCAACAGTGACGCATTTGTTCATTTTAGGATCAAAACAAATGTTGCTTAATAATTTTTTATTTCCCATCATGTGATTTGTGGCTCCTGTGTCTATGACACATGACTCATTAGTACTAATATGATTACCAATTGAATTAAGAGAGCTATTAAGGAAGTCGATACCTGATGAATTACCTTGATTTTGACTGCCCAATTGAAGAACACTATTCAGGTGGGCTAAGACTTGGCCCATTTGGTGCTAGGGTGCAGCCAATTAAGGACGCAAGTTTGGGTCGCCTAATTGTCTGAGGCGGTCGATTCAGATACCGAAAGATCTGCATTAAAGTCAGATACAAAACTCCGACTATTTGGGGTCGACCTGGTATATGACAACTTGTTCCACTCATTTTTGCCATTAGGGTTACTATTCCGAGAACTAGGGTTTCCTGAACCACTACCCCTGCCGCCCCTGCTCAAGTTTCTACCTTCATCTGCTTTCTGCTCTCCTGTCCCATCCTTCGACGATCTGAGAAAGGGGTAGAGGAACCAGAAACGGTCCTTGTTGTGCCCTTGTTTCTTTCCAGCTTTCACACTGCTCATCTTTTCTTTTTTCGAACTGTGCTTTTTCTTTTGCATTTTGTTTTGGTTGTGTGAGGTTGCGAATACTTCATTTTCTCTTTTCGTTGGTTGGTCATGGCTTGTTGTCTTCTTTCTTCATGTCGTATCATCGCGATGACGTTGTTGAAGGGTGGAAGCTATGATGATAGGAGGATTTGAAATTTTAGGGTTTCGAAGCTTGCATCGAGCCCTACTAGAAATTGTAGATCTGAATTTTTTCGAGCCGTTATTGGATGGTTTTTGGGTCGGTGCTTGGTGTTTCGTAAACCCCGAGTTCATCCCATCAACTTTTGAGGGCTCCGAGGTATTCAGTGACTTTTCTTTGCCCTTGTGTGGTTTGTGCAATTTCTTGCTTCATTTTGATTGTGTGTACAAAGTTCTGTTGCTTCTAGTATAGTTCTTGAACTGCATCCCAATGTTCATTGGCCGAGTCAGAGTAGATGAACAGATCCTCAATCTGTGGTTTCATGGAGTTCAATATCCATGTCATTACCAAGTGGTCGACGGTCTGCCACTCTATTTTTGTGTCGTCGGTTGGTTGCTTCGTCATTCTCTGAGTGATGTGGCCCAGTTTGCCCTTGCCACTGAAGGAATGGGATTGAGCGCGCCCATGTGAGAGGAGTTGGGTGATAAACTGTTGGGGTGTGTTCGCCACTCCTTCGGCCATGGAGAGGGTTTGGATGTCGCCTTGGGTGCATCAACCCCTTCTCAGGTTAGTGGTGGTCTGATGTAATGATGGCCAGTAATGGTTTTAGTGGTCTTTTTTGGAATGTATGTTTTTGAAAGAAATGTGTTCTAAAAGTTTACTTTTATATGTCTTTTATTATGAATTGAATGTAACAACATTTTGTACCTTGATTAATGTATTCGTCTTTTGGAAGTGTTAAGGAAGAGGCTCTTGGTCCTTAACCGAAGAGTTCTAAAAGATAATGGTTTACATAAATCAAAAGTATTCACAATGATGGTGAATAACATGGGACATTGATTACCAAATTAAGATTGTCAAGTTGGTTAAAAGATATTGTAGCTCTACAAGTATTTAACAACATGAGTATATGAAATAGAAAATGTTTCTTTCATATGTTGAATTGACCTAACAAATGAAACATTATGAAATTGTAATTGTGTCATTAATGTTTCATTGTGTCTTTGAATCCTAAGATATGAGACCTATAAATTTTCACATGAGGAGTGTATGATTTGATTATTATCAAAAGTTATCGTTGCGTATAGTGATAAAAGTATTAGTTGGCTATACATGACTTATGCCGAGAAGAATGTGATATGTAAAAAGATTATCATTGCCCCTCTTGACTTGAGTGATAATACCAATGGGCCCCTTGATAATCCAAAATTATAATGTGCAAGATGTAACTTATATATAGTTACGTATTTATAATTTACTTAAGAGATCAAGAAATGAATATATAATACAAAGATGACACATTTCTACTTTGTATAATATTGGTAGTATCATGAGACAAGGGATAGACACAAGTGATATATTACATATGACTAACTAGATCGTGTTTAGTTCGAGTGAGCAAAACATCTTTGTTATTTGGGTAACTATAATGTGTAGTTAGATACCACTTATAGTTTATGATATAAAATATTTAATATCATTACCAACATAATTAGATCCTCCTATAGGTCACACCACAAAATTGAGAAATAAGAAATATAATTTTGTATTTTATATGATATATTAAAATTCATATGAAATGGAAATACATACATATGGTAAAATGATAAAATTAATATGTCGTGAAAAAGATATTGTTAGAATAATAAATAAATTTGTAAGAGATGTATATATATTATGGGGTATAATGTTTTGATATTATATGTGATAGTATAATACATGATATAATGTGATCCGCAATATTATAACATATGAATTTGCTAAAACACCAAAACCTAAATTTTGTTCGATATTAATCCAAAATTTGGTAAAGTAAAAAATAATGAAAAAACGGTTCAACCGTTTGCCCACGATTTTGCCTGAATTAATGAGAGAATTATTTTGATCATGGGTTGGATTTGTTCCAACTTGGTCAATGGAGGTTATGAGATGATTATGTGTCGAAATATGATTGGTTTAGAGGAGCAATTAACAAGGGAATCAGGGATCATGTATAAGTGGGTTACACATGATGTGGGTTGGAGGACGCCCTATAAATAGGTCCCTCCTCTCTTCCTTGTATACGTAAATGCAAAAATTCTCCTCTCCATATTTTATCCACCTAATCCATCCGAATCTCCTTTTATTAATTGAGTGCTTGAGTTATTAAATTCTTCGAAGGGGTAATTAGCTAGATTCTAACATCGTATTAGAGATTGATTGACTAGCTTCGATCTCTCTAATCTTGTTTAGAGTTTGGTGAACACTTGGAGGAATTCCGAGACGATTCGATAATCCCCTAAGTATGATCCAATATATGTATTTCAATATTAATTAGTATATTAAACATATTGAAATACAATTAGGAATCTTGTACATAAAATTGTTAAAAAATATGAAAACCGATCATAATTGCTTGTAATTTTTTAAAATATACACAAGTATAAGGCACGAAATCCAATAATTTTTGTGGTGGAACGGGAAGAAGGTCTGTGGTGTTTGGTGGGTTTTGCTTTTCTGAGGTGATGATTGAAGATCATTGCCGATGATGAATGCCCCATTTTGGAGGCCCAGTTACTACTCTGATACCATGTTAAAATATGCGCATAGATGGGACGAATTTTGTGTATTATTACTTATGTTTGAATATTACAAATGGATAGATATATATAGGGTACAATTTTTCTTGAGGAAAGTTGCTAATCCTGTATATAATCCTTGCATGATTCTGGTTGCCATTCCCGTATGTAGCCATTGCAGATTTGTGGGTTGCCTTGTTTGCTTAATTGCATGATTTGTTTGGACTTGATTTGGACATAATGAGATCTAATTCAGATCCAATCAAGTCCAAGTGACCGTTATTTTAACAATGACCTTAAAGATCTCGATTGTAAGGTGAAAGCTATTTCAAAGCTTCATGATGTTGTCGTGGTGGAGGTCGATGAAGCGTCGGGTTATAAAATTGTGGATTTTGGGATATTTTTTATATCCATTAATATTAGCTACATATTTAGGTGTGTTGTGGTATTTTGGATATTATGTACTAATATGATGCATCATTGAACTTGATTTTTTTTGGATGTGTTTGGGTATTTTAGAACAAAAGACAAGGTTCATTAATCGGAATGTCCAGGTATTTTTGAAGAATGTATTTTTATGGGTGAGAGCCGAGAGGTTTACAAGTGACAATATTATGGTTTTTTAATTTAGGTTGTAGGGTATTTTTAAACACCAATTCTCAATTTGGTATTCTCATTAAGGTGGCTTACTAAAGGTAGAATTTTTCAGTCTTGCCATTTAGTAATGTGGCAGAACAAATTGTTTGTGGATATATCTTTTTTGTGTGGAAAATATGATAAAGCTTTTTTAATAGGGGCCTCTACGTATTTTCGTCACCAAAGGGGGCATTCAACCAGTTAATAAAATTCTTATTCCATTTTTCAAAACTTTTAATTGGTATGTTCATGTACATCCAGAGAAGCATATATGTGTGGGTGACAAGTATGTTAGTGACAATGTCAAGGTTTATTCATTTAGGTCATTCAGAAATTTTAAACACCAATTGTTTGAACTATCTCATGCATGTTCAGTTAGTTGTTTTAGACTGGAACGATTTTAAAAGGTTGAATTTGGATATTCTCATTAAGTTGTGCTTACACTAATGTTGATTTTTTTCAGTATTGACATTTTGTATTCGGGTGAATGAAATTTGTTGATATTATTCCCTTGTTTTGGGGAATATATGATAAAGTTTTCTAAATGGGGCCTATGTGTATTTTTGTCGCCAATGGGAGCATTTTGCAGGGTAATAAAGTTCTTACTTTTATTTCTACTAAACTTCAAGTTTATAAACATTTTTATTTCTTTTGTGCCCTTAGAGAGTTACAGTTAAGAAAGTAGCAACATTTTTCCAGGGGTTCAAGAGAAATGTTCCTGAAAGACAAAACCGTCACCAACGTCAATTTTGATTAAAACCTTGGTCAAGATAATCTTCTTGAAATGTTCTGTAAAACATAAAATGTCACCAATGCCAATTTTTATTACAACCTTGGTGAATAGGAGGATATGATCGGAGAGATAGGGGTGATATATGCTTGATCCCCTAGTGCAGAATAGGGAATATACATCGGATATACGACTTCTATATGTCGGTTATTGGCATTCCATTAACCGACGTCTATCTATGGGTCGTCTATATCTAGACGTCGATCACTAAAGGCCAACATCTATTCTAGGGGAATACATATCGGTTATCCCCACAGGCGACGTCTATTATAAGGGAATACATGTTGGTTATCCCCACAGCCGACGTCTATGTCCTTCATAAAATTAAAAAAATATAAATGCCGAATGCAATCAACATCATCATCCTACATAAAATTCTTTCACAACATTCATCCTGCACAACAACACATTCATCCTGCACAAATTTCTTTCACAATCAATCATCCTACACAATCATACACAAATTAAACTAATTTCATTCACCCACATTTATATATCACAAATTCGTGAACACAATCATTCACAAAGAAGTTTGATCATATCAAAATAAAAATTTAGTCAAATAATGTTAGTTCAATAACATGTTGGTAATACAAAGAATGTCGTTCAATAAAATTGTAGTCAATACATTAGAACCTGTTAGTTCAATAACATGTTGCTAATAAAACTCGTGAGTATTATCGAGCTCATGTTGCGAATATGAATTGCTATTCTTTAGAAGACCTATGAAAATACAAATACAAAATATGAATATGTAAACAATGAAACTATAATTATACCACAGAAAATGATCTATATTACCTCAAATAGCTCTATGTTTGCAGGTGCAATTTCGATGAGTTCCTACATGTATCTCATAATGTAGTACCCACGTTTAGTATTTCTAGTCTGCTTGCGGTATTACAAAGATATAAATTTGCTAAATATACGTTCAAGTACTTAACAAAATTAACCAAAAAGGGAGAAACTTACTCTCATTGCATGTCAGGTTATGCTCGTATGTTTGGTAGTCCTTGTTCCACCCAACATTTTGTAATCCTTCATTGTCCTGAGTAGCACAAGTTATTCAATATGAAGTCGATAATACTAATAAAAATACATGAATTACAAATACGATGACTAAAATGAACTTACAGTAAAACAAGTTTCTTTAAAGATGCCATTGGTGTAGTCGACCCCAAAGGATCAAACAAATATGCAGAATTAGCTTCGAGGCATAAAACGACAAGCATCCAATGAGGTCTGATTATATATATAATTAGAAGCTTATTACAAAATCAAATTCTAATTACTTTCAATTAACAAAGTTACCTCTCATGATAAGTGGCTACATAATATTTTTTGCCATGTTCTTTCATAATATTCGCAAGCTCACCCGATTTATCGTCATTCCCATATTTAATAAAAGTAGATGGACACACAAATCCAAATACTTTATCGTCGGGAAAGACCGACCTTCTTGTGTCATAGAGGTGGTTACAAGAGTAAAGATTACATTATGTTATAATTACAATAAACTTATTCAATATATTTCATCTTATACACACAAAAAACACTTACTTCAACTGCACGTCGATAATTGATATGCACAATTGATCCATCACCAAGAATTGCATAACATCCTATTTGGCGACATATCAATCTGACGGCAAACCTTTAACCTCCTCCTCCAAATGCCAGGTAGTTAGTTGATACAACATTTTGCACCTATTTGGTAGCAAACTAATGTTGATCGGAGGTTGGTTGTGTGATCCTTTGCTCCAGGGCCTTGAAACCTTATCGATATATATAAAAATGTTAGAAATACAATTATTCACAATATTGTAATTTATTTGTCTTCAAAATTAAAGGATACCTCATGTGTGTTATGAAGCTCTACTAAATGACGATGCCACCTTAGGAACCCACCGCATGCTTCGCCCAGGTTACAACTTCTTCTTCGGGAATTGGCACTAGAACATCAAGATTTAAACAATTCCCCACGACTACCTCCATGACTCCCTTTTCCACATCTTTGAAGTGGTGTTTAGAGAGGTTATAAACTGTTATGTGTCCCACCGATCTTCTCTCGGGCTCTGCAACTGATCTAATTGCACGTGATCAACCACTTTACTGCAAATCTTGTTGAAGAAAGAACACAACTTTATTATGGTATGTATAACATGTTTCGGTAATATGGATATCACGGCTACATGTAACAATTGTTGCATTAAAGTGTGGAAATCGTGAGACTTCAGACCCACAAATTTCAAATCCTTCATAACAACAAGATTGCTAATATTTGAAGAATAACCCTTTGGAACCCTTACATCATGCAAACACTGACAGAGAATGTTTTTCTCCTTTCTAGACAATGTATAAGAAGTTGGAGGTAAGTAGCTACAGTCTCCCTTCTTCTCTGGTGCTAGCCATGTGCGTATACCAAGGTCAACAAGATCAAGTCTAGGATTATATCCATCTTTTGTCTTACCAGGAATGTTCAACAGAGTACCAACAAAACTATCTCAAACATTTTCTCTTCATGCATCACATTAATACAATGTCAAACTTCTAAAGTTTTCCAGTAAGGAAGATAAAAAATATGGATACTTTTTTCCAAGAACTTTTGTCATTTGTTCGTTTGTATGGTTTTCCAAATTCACATTCAACGTTCATTACACGTTGATACACCATTTCGAAGCTAATTTCAACTGGTGAATTCTAAAACTCTTGTTTCCCATTAAATACCTTCTTCATCCTACGATAAGGATGTGAGTTTGGAAATAATCTTCGATGACCAAGATAGACTGTCTTACAACCATTAAGAAGTTGTAAGGTGCATGTATTCTCTTCGCAAATTGCACAAGCTTTATGACATTTGACAGAATATCCAGACAGATTACCATAAGGGGGAAAGTCATTAATCGTGCAATAAATCACTGCTCACATTACATATGACTGCTAATGATAAGCATAAAAAACTGGCTCTCCGTCATCCCACAATCTCTTTAGGTCATCAATTAAGAGTCTTAAATACACATTTATGTCATTTCCAGGTTGCTTCAGACCAGAAATCATTAAGGACAACATAATATATTTGTGTTTCATGGATAACTACGGTGGTAGATTGTAAATTCCAAGCAGAACGAGCTAAGAACCATGAGTGCTACTCAGACTACCGAAAGGATTCATTCCGTTGGTACAAAGTCTAAGTTGTAGATTCTTGGATTCATCATGAAATAAAGGAAAGTCATAATCTATGCTTTCCACTGAGGTGAATCTGCAGCATGATGTAGCAACTGATCATTTCATTCTCACGATCAACATGTCATGTCATGTTTTTGGAATCCTCCTTACGTGCAAACAAACATTTAAACTTTGGTGAATATGAACCCGGGTTTTTGGCGCCGTTGCCGGGGAGGTGCCAGTCCAGACTCTTGTTTGGACGATTCGAGTAAATTTAATTTGTGTTTTGTAGTTTTTCTTTGTTTCAGGAGACTGGAAATAGCAAGTGGAGGCTACTGGAGAAATTTCCAGACGACCTGAGCACTTCAGACCGCCAATCAGCGGTCTGGTGAGATCTGTTCATCTTTTAATTTCTTTCTGTTGTTGCTCTAAATGATCTAGTTATCTGGGACTCAATTTGGCATGTTTTGACTTATAGTTCGTTCCCAGATCAATAATCAAACCTCCTTTAAGCAACTTGGACCCTAAAACTCAAAGCAAAAGACTAGGCATTCTTTCTTGTTTAGGTCATGCACCATGTATGTGACTTAAGCATTTAGATTGTCTTTTATTTTAGCTTTATTTTCAGTTGCTGAGTGCTGGCGTGAGGTACGCACCTTCTACTCTCATTCATGCATTTCGTATGACATGCATTAGTTAGTAGGAAGTGCATTGCAACAAGTGTGAGTTGAGCGTTGTTTGGAGAGTTGATTGTTATATTTAGGACTCCAAAACGCTACTAAGGAGGGGCTGTCCCGTAAAAGATAAGGTGGGGGATTTCATCAGCCTTTCCTTCGCCCCAAAAACCACACTAATCAAGAGCCTAATTTCTAAAATTAAGTAGACATTGACCTCAAGGAATTCGGACACATTAGGAGAGTGATCCGGTCCCGACCGTCATAACATGATCGGCGTTGCCCACTTTGTCGATAGTAGGAGAGACGAGATCCCCGGATCTTCACTCACTTTCTAGGCTTTGTGGTCCTCGTTGTAGGGAGGTGAGGCGTGTTGAGGCCGCGTGACCTCGCAGTTAGGCGTCGTCTAGCTGTAAGGACCTATAGCGACCTTAGGATTGCTTGAGCCTTGTTTGCTTGTGTGCTTCTACCTGTACCCATCCACCGTAGCATAAGGACTTCTTCCCTTCTCTCCTGAGTCATTCTTTCTCCCCTGTGTTCCCCAGTCTTCTCTTCTACGTACATTCTTTGTTTGAAAAAAAAGAAAAAAAAGAAAAAAGGGAGTTTTGGTGTGTGTGCACCTTTGTGCATGCTTTCGTGGACACGAGACGAGAGTGGTCGTTTGACGAGGAGCATTGTCAATCCGGCTTCAGTCATCGATTTGTCGACGCCTTCCTCCTCTCGTGTCGCACGTAGTTCGGGTCCAATGGCTGCTAATTTCCGTGAGGAGGAGCAGTTGCTGGACCCGCTTGCTCGACCTGTTCTTCCAGTTGTCGTTCCCATACCTCTTCGTGATCGATGCTACCCGAGCCGTACCGCTCTAACCTCGTGCATCATATTACCAGAGGCTAATGGGAACCATTTTGAGGTTAAGCCTCAATTCATTTCCATGCTCCCTCGCTTCACTGGGAAAGGTGACCCCTATATCTTTCTCAGGGAATTTGAGGAGGTCTGTGCTATGTTCAAGCTGCAACAACTTAGCACAAACTCCATCCATCTTAGGCTCGTTCCTTTCGCATTAAAGGATGATGTCAAGAAGTGGTTGTACAACAACCAGGCGAATTCCTTTAGGACTTGGGATGAGTTTCAATCTGCATTCCTCAAGAAGTACTTTCCAAATCATCGGACTCAAAAATTGAGGAACGAAATCAATTCGTTCTATCAACATGAGACTGAACCATTTCATGCATATCTAGAGAGATTCAAAGAGCTACTATCCTTGTGCCCTCACCATGGCATTAAGTTGTGGCGTCTTTGTCAGATTGTTTACGAAGGTCTTCACATCCCGTCGAGAACGCTCCTTGAGTCCATGTGTCAAGGAGAGTTCCTGGGAAAGGATGAAAGGGAGGCATGGGCCTTCCTAGAAGACCTCGCTGAGAAAACCATGCAATGGGAGAGTGTGAGGGAACCACCTGCATCATCTAGCATAGGAGCAAGGATCGCGAATGCAAACTTGACTAGATCGGGTGCCGCATTTGTTGTCGATACCACTACGGCCACCGAGGCGCGCATGGCAACCTTAATGCGCCGTATGGATTCGATTGAGCTCCAAAACCAACATGGTGCACCTCACATATCCACATCTGGTCCAGTTCCCTGTCATTCATGTGGTAGGATAGGTCATGTAGAAAGCGAGTGTGAGTCCATTCCTCATGAATGTGGCACCCGATCGTTTTATTTAAACCGCAAGTGCACGACCGCGTTGAAGTGGTGGAAAATACGGATCGTCCATTGGGAGGTGTGTCGACGATTGGTTTGTTCGAAGGCGAGAGGTAAAAAGAAGGAGAGAAAGGTTGGTTATACTAAACTACACTAAGATGCAAAAAGGAAATGAAGATAAGCAATAAAACTAAGCCCCATAATGGGTAGAGAAATAATGTGAATATGAAGATGTGTGTGTGTGTGTTCAATTAAGCTCCTTACAACATGTAGTGCATGAAATCATAAAACTACATCCAACTTTGCCTCTACATGAATTAAGATAAGACTACATCATTAAAACATACAAGACAATAATTGGAATGAAGCTAAATGAACTCAAGTATAAAGACTAGACCCTATTATGCCTCCACATGAATTAAGATAAGACTACATCATTAAAACATACAAGACATTAGCTAAGGTAAAGGCAACAAGAGCACATACACTACAAATTGTGTTTCCAATATTAACTTCATCAATATCCTAACCTTATCATTCCCCATAAAATAGGTCCACTAATCAAAGCATAAGCTAAGCTTCATTCAAGAGCATTAGCATATCAAAGACAAAAGTGAAAACCCATTAGATGGTTATGGAAATCATATAAAGCTCAAGGGATAAAGATAACACACACTTTATACACTACATGATTGTATCACATATTTCTCCACCCCCCAAATGGGGATGGAACTACTCACTACTCATTACACTAACTATATTAACAAAAGAAAGTATAATACTGAAATGAAAGTTAACTAAGAAGGCAAGAAGTATTAAAGAAACATAAAAGGAAAGGAAAGACTAAACAAACATGCACAAATTAAAAGACAAGATTAAAAGAAACTAGAAGAATTATTTTATTAACAAATGACTCACATTGAAGGTAGCATTCTTCTCCACCTTGAGTTTTTGCTTCAAGGTTCACTCCTTAGTAGAGAGAATGCCACCAAGCAATGAGTGATTACAATGGAAGGTGAAGAGTTCTATTTATAAGCATGGAAAAAGCTAATCGGGGACAATCCCCCGATGTGGGACTAAACCAATACCAAAAATAGCCTAAACACATAATAATACAAGTCCAGGAGAAAGCTTAGCGGATCTGGGGCTATATGGACCGCCAATTAGCGGTCGAAGACCGCCAATTGGCGGTCAATAAACTTCAGATCGAGTTGCTTTTGGTTGTGGGCTTTGCTTGATGGATTTGTTGGTCTTGGATGCATCTACTTGGTTTGTTGGAGCTCCGACCCGAATCGAATTGCCAAAATACTCCCCATGATGGTGTGGAGTTTCCTGTTTTGCTCTTAGGTCCTTCGGTCTTATGATCAGGTCCTTCTTCATTGCATCTCAGTCCCTAGGTCTCACAATTAAGTCCTTTTTTCCTGCTTTTGGGTCCTTTCATGGCTCTTCTCTTCAAACCTAATTATTCCTGAAAACTAAACATAAAACTCGTAACATAGCATTGTTTAGGTGAAAGATAATGGATATAAGATACAAATATAAACATAAAATGATGTCAATCAAATGAAAAAGCTAATCGGGGACAATCCCCCGATGTGGGACTTAACTATGCTTATAAATAGAACTCTTCACATTCCATTGTAATCACCCATTGCTTGGTGGCATTCTCTCTACTAAGGAGTGAGCCTTGAAGCAAAAACTCAAGGTGGAGAAGAATGCTACCTTCAATGTGAGTCATTTGTTAATAAAATAATTCTTCTAGTTTCTTTTAATCTTGTCTTTTAATTTGTGCATGTTTGTTTAGTCTTTCCTTTCCTTTTATGTTTCTTTAATGCTTCTTGCCTTCTTAGTTAACTTTCATTTCAGTATTATGCTTTCTTTTGCTAATATAGTTAGTGTAATGAGTAGTGAGTAGTTCCATCCCCATTTGGGGGGTGGAGAAATATGTGATATAATCATGTAGTGTATTAAGTGTGTGTTATCTTTATCCCTTGAGCTTTATATGATTTCCATAACCATCTAATGGGTTTTCACTCTTATCTTTGATATGCTAATGCTCTTGAATGAAGCTTAGCTTAGGCTTTGATTAGTGGACCTATTTTATGGGGAATGATAAGGTTAGGATATGGATGAAGTTAATATTGGAAACACAATTTGTAGTGTATGTGCTCTTGTTGCCTTTACCTTAGCTAATGTCTTGTATGTTTTAATGATGTAGTCTTATCTTAATTCATGTGGAGGCATAGTAGGGTATAGTCTTTATACTTGAGTTCATGTAGCTTCATTCCAATTATTGTCTTGTATGTTTTAATGATGTAGTCTTATCTTAATTCATGTGGAGGCAAAGTTGGATGTAGTTTTATGATTTCATGCACTACATGTTGTGAGGAGCTTAATGAACACACACACACTTCTTTATGTTCACATTATTTCTCTACCCCCTTTGGGGTTTAGTTTTTCTTGCTTCTTTTCCATTTCCATTTGCATCTTAGTGTAGTTTAGTGTAATCAAACCAACCTATCTTCCCTTTCTTTACCTCTCGCCTTCGCACAAACCAAGTGTCGACACACCTCCCAGTGGACGACCCGTATATGCCACCGCTCCAACGCGGTCGTGCACTTGCGGTTAATATAAAACGATCAATCAATCAACATGTCATGTTATGTTTTTGGAATCCTCCTTACGTGCAAACAAACATTTAAACTTTGGTATTATCAGAAGATACCACAAAACTTTAGCAGGAGCTCCTTTGATTTTCAAATCATCACTATCTACATTGTCTTTTGGTTCACTACGTCTCATTTTGTATCGTGAAACATTATACCTGGGGTAGGAATGTAGGTTTTCAAACTCACCCCTATACAATATACAATCATTTGGACAAGCATGTATCTTCCTATATTTCATTCTCATAGGACAAAACACTTTCTTAGCATAAAGGCTCTATCCGGCAGTTCATTATCATTTGGACGCATCTCTTTCAATAGCTTCAACAGTGATGTGAAACTGAAATCGGTCAAGCCATTTCCTGCTTTTAAATTGTACAATTTCAACACCACTGACAATCTAGTAAATTTGGTGCAACCCTTATACAATAACTTCTGATTGTCACTTAACAAACTACCAAGTAAATCGGGATTGGGCGAAAAGTTTTTAGCTATATCCTTAACCATGTCCTCTAACTGATCTCCCATACTTACATTTTCCCCGTCATTCTTGGAACAACTAAATGATTCATTTCGTCGTGCCATATCCACTGTCTGTAACTTGTGTCAAAACCTTTCTCAAACAAATGATCTTTTATTTTCTAAAAATACAGCACTAACATATTATGATACTTACTGCATGGACAATACACCATGTCTCTGTCATTCCTATTCTTTGAATGATTTTTGGCAACCTCTAAGAACATATTTACTCCATTCTCATACTAATCACTCAATCGGTTTGAAAAATCGAATCTGGATCCATTTCAATCTAAACTTTAAGAAAAATGATAGTTATTATTGAAGACAAGAAATAAAAATTATTTAAGAAGAAGGTTTACGTAGATGAGAAGATCCGGAGACATGAAGATGAGAAAAGAATGACTCGGGAGAGAGGAGATGAAATCCTTAATCTAGCATGGGAATAAGGAAGGTTAGAAACCTAACTAAGCAATCAAGGCAAAACCAAGCCTAAAGTCCACTATAGATCCTTAGCACTAGACGACACCTGATTGACATCATTTCATGCTCATATTTGTATCTTATATCCATTATCTTACACCTAAGCAATGCTACGTGACGAGTTTTATGTTTAGTTTTCAGGAATAAAGAGGTTTGAAGAGAATAGGCATGAAAGGACCCAAAAGCTGGGAAAAAGGAATGAATGGTGAGATCTAGGGACCTAGATGCAAGGGAGAAGGACCTGAATGTAAGACAGAAGGACCTAAGAGCAAAACAGAATACTCCACAGCATCATGGGGAGTATTTTACCAATTCTATTCGGGTCGGAGCTCCAACAAGTCGAGTAACCGCATCAAAGACCAACAATACCAGAAAGCAAAGCCCACAACAAATTCCAACACGATCCGACAACTTTGGACCGCCAATTGGCGGTCTTGGACCGCTAATTGGCGGTCCATATTGCTCAGGATCCGTCGAAATTTCTCCTGGACTTGTATTAATGTTCGTTTAGGCTATTTTTGGTATTGGTTTAGTCCCACATCGGGGGATTGTCCCCGATTAGCTTTTTCCATGCTTATAAATAGAACTCTTCACCTTCCATTGTAATCACCCATTGCTTGGTGGCATTCTCTCTACTAAGGAGTGAGCCTTGAAGCAAAAACTCAAGGTGGAGAAGAATGCTACCTTCAATGTGAGTCATTTGTTAATAAAATAATTCTTCTAGTTTCTTTTAATCTTGTCTTTTAATTTGTGCATGTTTGTTTAGTCTTTCATTTCCTTTTATGTTTCTTTAATGCTTCTTGCCTTCTTAGTTAACTTTCATTTCAGTATTATGCTTTCTTTTGCTAATATAGTTAGTGTAATGAGTAGTGAGTAGTTTCATCCCCATTTGGGGGGTGGAGAAATATGTGATATAATTATGTAGTGTATTAAGTGTGTGTTATTTTTATCCCTTGAGCTTTATATGATTTCCATAACCATCTAATGGGTCTCCACTCTTATCTTTGATATGCTAATGCTCTTGAATGAAGCTTAGCTTATGCTTTGATTAGTGGACCTATTTTATGGGGAATGATAAAGTTAGGATATGGATGAAGTTAATATTGGAAACACAATTTGTAGTGTATGTGCTCTTGTTGCCTTTACCTTAGCTAATGTCTTGTATGTTTTAATGATGTAGTGAAATCTTAATTCATGTAGAGGCATAGTAGGGTATAGTATTTATACTTGAGTTCATGTAGCTTCATTCCAATTATTGTCTTGTATGTTTTAATGATGTAGTCATATCTTAATTCATGTGGAGGCAAAGTTGGATGTAGTTTTATGATTTCATGCACTACATGTTGTGAGGAGCTTAATGAACACACACACACTTCTTTATGTTCACATTATTTCTCTACCCCCTTTGGGGTTTAGTTTTCTTGCTTTTCTTCCATTTCCATTTGCGTTTTAGTGTAGTTTAGTGTAACCAACCTTTCTTCCCTTTCTTTACCTCTCGCCTTCGCACAAACCAAGTGTCGACACACCTCCCAGTGGACGACCCGTATTTGCCACCGCTTCAACGCGGCCGTGCACTTGCGGTTAATATAAAACGAGATCAATCAAGTTTTTGGCGCCGTTGCCGGGGAGGTGCTCTGTCCAGGCGTTGGTTTGGACGATTCGAGGGGTTTTTAATTTTTTGTTTTCAGTTTTTCTTAGTGGCAGGGAACCTAAGGATCAAGGGGAAGCGACTGGAGTAATTGGAGAGCAAACGACCCCAAAGTGACCGCCAATCAGCGGTCTGGGACCGCCAATTGGCGGCCTGGTGAGCCTCAATTGCTCTCAAATTTGTTCCAGTTGTTATGTTGTTCACTTTAGTTATCTGGGAGCCCAATTTTGCATGTTGTGATCTTTAGTTTGCTCCCAGATTTAATTTCAATCCCCTTTAATCAACTTGGACCATAAAACTCAAAGCAAAAGATTAGACTTCTTTACATCTAGGTCATGCATCATATGTAGACCTTGCATGCATCTTTCTTTTCTTTGCTTTACATTTTGTCGTTGATTGCTGGAGCGAGGTACGCATTCCTTATCACTCATTCACGCATTAGGACATTCATTAGTGAGTAAGGTTTGCATCGTAACAAGAGTGAGGTGAGTGCTTGTTTGGTGAGTTGCTTGCTAGCCTAAGATTTCAAAACATCTTTAAGGGGCATCACCTATAGACTTCAAAGATAAGGTGGGGGATTTCATCACCCCTCCCTTAGCCCCAAAAAGCACACTCAAGTAAAGCCTTAACTAAAAGCAAGTTGACATTGGCCCTAGGAATTCAGACGCACTAGGAGAGTAATCTAGTTGAGACCGCCATGACCTGATCGGCGTTGCCTACCTTGTCGATAGTAGGAGGTACTGGATCTCCGGATCTGGTATCACTTGCTGGGCATTGTGGTCCTCGTTGTAGGGAGGTGAGGCGTGTCGAGGCTAGTGACCTCGAAGTTAGGCGTCGTCTAGCCTAAGGACCCATTGCCTTACATTGTTTGAGCCATGCTTGCTAGTTAGGCTTCTACCTTCACCCTGTACCCTCGCTAGCTCTAGGGATTCTTCCCTTCTCCTCTGAGTCATCTTCTTCTCACCTTCTTCTACGTTATAGTCTCCTCCCCTTTACACTCTCTGTTAGCGTTTTAGGGTCGAGTCGAGCACTTTTTGCGAGCTTAGCCTCGTGGTGGTGAGAGTGATCGACTCGAGAGTTTTTCTTGAGATGGATGGTTACATGGGCGACCATCCATATCATTGTTGGGACCAGGACGATTCTCCCTGGTACTCCGGACCCATGCAACCTGGGGTGGCTCAGACTAACACCCCGTATGGTTGGGATGATCGCAATTGTGTCACTGAGCAATCTTCGTATTGGGGTAACATGAGAGAGGCACCGACTGCTAGACCACCATCTAGTTACGTCGGATCATATGTTGGTCATCAAACTGAGACATTACAAGAACCTTTGGCCTCTTTCATGCATGCGGTAGACGACATGAGTGCACCGGTGGCTCCAGTAGCCGTACCGTGTCACTATTGTGGGTTGAGTGGTCATGATTTCGGGGAATGTCCTTATGTTCCCCCAGAGCCTGAGTATGAGCATACATTTTCCCAAAATGCTCATTATGACCATTACGCATCCGCGTACAACCCGAGAGGGATGGATTCGTGGGGAGACAATTCGTATTCAAATTCTTATACATCATTTCCACCCCAATATCCTCCTCCCGAATACCCAGAATTCTACCAATACCCCACTTCAAATCATTGGACTCCTTCTCAGCCCATCAACACCCAACCCCAAAATTTCCCAAGATCTGACTTGGACCTCCTCGTTGACCGCATACATAATCTGACACTTCAAGTGAGTCAACTGACGCAACAATTAAGTGAGGAGAGTGACATTTCATGTCAGCATGAGGATTCTTCTTTTGATATCGAACCACCACCACATCCACAAATTCAAAGCACAACCTTTCAAAGTCAAACTCCTAGTCAGTCTGAGGGACTTGGGGTTTCAATTCACGATCACTTAGTGGAGGATTCGATTCAAATTGAGAATAACTTGGACCAGCTTCATTATGAGTCGGCACAGGATTGTGCCTTATCTTTTTGTCCCGTGGCCCTTGAGCCACATGATCTTCATTTTGATCCTCTTAAGGACCCACCTCTGGTGGAGCAAGAGCTCCCTAGTACCCTCAACTTCAAACAACCTGATGAGAGTTTGCCTCTCACTATTGTTCCTGATCATCTTGGAAATGATGGAACATCAAACAACTACATTGCTCATGAGGGTATTAGGAGTTCCTTGGAGGATACTTTGGGTATGAGACCCACTTCTTGTTCTCCTAGTGAGTTGGACATGCATAACGAGGTGCTTGACCTCGTTCCGACCCACCAGCCTGTTGGTTGGAGAGTTTGGATTGATGATCATAACTTCAGTTCCGCAACGGGAGATATTTTTCTTCCGTTGCCCCTTATTTCCCAAACTCTCGAGAGGTTCAAGCTCTTTCAGTTTGATCCTTTGAATGAGACACCTTTGCGTCCAATTCATGAACCTCTCGTTTCATCTGGTGCTCTTTGTGAAGGGGGCCCACGCATGCGTATTCTGGCCCCGCGTGGTGTCATGTTCCCTTTCCAAGTGCATTGACCCACTCTTGAGGTTCCCATTTGATGTCTTTTGACAAATGAAGATGAGAACTTATGTTTGTACATAGTTATATAAAAAAAAACAAAAAAAAAACAAAAAAAAAGAGAAAAAAAAGTACAATAAAAGACTCCTTCAGTGAGCATTGATTGTTGTGAGCCCCAACCCTTGTGTATTTGGGCTCCATTTCTTTCACGTATTTGTATCCCTTCTTTAGCATCTCACAGGTTTTGAGGGAAGTTGGGTTGTGTCCATCAACATAGCCATGAACTTCCTTGTGTACTTCACGTTGGTGAGATCTCTTCTGTTTCATGCATGCATCCATGTAGTATCTTGCTTGCATTCATTGAGGACAATGCATGAAGTAGGTGTGGGGGGTGTTTTACGTGTGTACATAGTTGAGTCTTTTTCCTTTGATTTTGTTTTCTTTTGTTTGCATTGTTAGGGTCATGATAGTGTGCTGCATTTAATATCGATATATCTGATTGCCATGATCCTTGGGTGACTTGTCTTCTTTTGCTTGCCTAGTGCTTCAAAATTTTCACATTTCTTTCAAAATCTTCATGTGTTTTCGAAAGAAAATGTTTTGTGGGTTTTTGCGTGTGTTTAGCATGTGCAAAACCGTTGAGAGGCAAAGTAAAAAGAAAGCTCCCAAAATTGTCTTGAACTTGATGCATTAGGATATCTAGTACGTGGCTTTAGGATTTATCGAGTCGTTAGGATGCACCCCAGTTTTCCTTTGGGGTGAGTAATCATAGGGTTTCAGTGCTCAAACATTCAATGAAGTCCACCCTGAACCTAGTGAGTCAATAATTCGTGTCTGTTAACTTAAGGAAGTTGTTGTAGTCAAGGACCCTCTAAATCCTGTTGTGAGACATTAGTGTAGGGGTTTTGGTTCATGTGTAGATAAGAAATAAGTGAGTAGGTGTTCTCTCTTCTCGCACGGCTCCTATCACTCGGGAAAGTAGGTCTGAGGGGACTTTGTGCCTGGTGCTTTCGAGTCATCTGACTTGGGATGCGCCGACTGAACTCCCGTTACACGGGTGGTAGGGATTGCCCTATGTGGAGATGTGGGGAAAGGTGTACATGATAGTGTAAGTCCTCATGGGCAATGATGCATGGAACCTGACCCTGGGAGAATGAAGCTCCAACTAATAAAAAGTAAAAGAAAAAAAATGTGAAAAGAAACAAAAAGAAAAAATATATGATAATGCAAATAAGAACCTTAATGGACTTTACACTTTGTAGCACTTGAGGATGTTGAGGTTCTCCATGTCTTTCACATAATTCCTTATTTAACTTGCACGAATGGTTCATTAGGGTAGAGGTGTGGATTGATCACCTATATAGAGTCGGCCCGTAGCATTACCGCGTCAATTGATCGACAAAATATTTCCAACGAGTCGAGGTCTAGATTGAATAATGCATCTTGTTCGGATTTTGTGGGTATATCCGCTGAAAACCCTCAGGAGACAACACTCCTCCTCCTTGGCAACAAAGAGGTTTAACGGCTTGTTGCACGTGCTAAGTGCAACCGTGATTCCTACGAAAGTGAGTTAGGATTTCTTGTTTCTCGTTTGTTTTTCTCTTTCTTTGTTTTGCTCGAGACTAACAAAAACTTAGGTGTGGGGGTATTTGATTGACATCATTTCATGCTCATATTTGTATCTTATATCCATTATCTTACACCTAAGCAATGCTACGTGACGAGTTTTATGTTTAGTTTTCAGGAATAAAGAGGTTTGAAGAGAATAGGCATGAAAGGACCCAAAAGCTGGGAAAAAGGAATGAATGGTGAGATCTAGGGACCTAGATGCAAGGGAGAAGGACCTGAATGTAAGACAGAAGGACCTAAGAGCAAAACAGAATACTCCACAGCATCATGGGGAGTATTTTACCAATTCTATTCGGGTCGGAGCTCCAACAAGTCGAGTAACCGCATCAAAGACCAACAATACCAGAAAGCAAAGCCCACAACAAATTCCAACACGATCCGACAATTTTGGACCGCCAATTGGCGGTCTTGGACCGCTAATTGGCGGTCCATATTGCTCAGGATCCGTAGAAATTTCTCCTGGACTTGTATTAATGTTCGTTTAGGCTATTTTTGGTATTGGTTTAGTCCCACATCGGGGGATTGTCCCCGATTAGCTTTTTCCATGCTTATAAATAGAACTCTTCACCTTCCATTGTAATCACCCATTGCTTGGTGGCATTCTCTCTACTAAGGAGTGAGCCTTGAAGCAAAAACTCAAGGTGGAGAAGAATGCTACCTTCAATGTGAGTCATTTGTTAATAAAATAATTCTTCTAGTTTCTTTTAATCTTGTCTTTTAATTTGTGCATGTTTGTTTAGTCTTTCATTTCCTTTTATGTTTCTTTAATGCTTCTTGCCTTCTTAGTTAACTTTCATTTCAGTATTATGCTTTCTTTTGCTAATATAGTTAGTGTAATGAGTAGTGAGTAGTTCCATCCCCATTTGGGGGGTGGAGAAATATGTGATATAATTATGTAGTGTATTAAGTGTGTGTTATTTTTATCCCTTGAGCTTTATATGATTTCCATAACCATCTAATGGGTCTCCACTCTTATCTTTGATATGCTAATGCTCTTGAATGAAGCTTAGCTTATGCTTTGATTAGTGGACCTATTTTATGGGGAATGATAAAGTTAGGATATGGATGAAGTTAATATTGGAAACACAATTTGTAGTGTATGTGCTCTTGTTGCCTTTACCTTAGCTAATGTCTTGTATGTTTTAATGATGTAGTGAAATCTTAATTCATGTAGAGGCATAGTAGGGTATAGTCTTTATACTTGAGTTCATGTAGCTTCATTCCAATTATTGTCTTGTATGTTTTAATGATGTAGTCATATCTTAATTCATGTGGAGGCAAAGTTGGATGTAGTTTTATGATTTCATGCACTACATGTTGTGAGGAGCTTAATGAACACACACACTTCTTTATGTTCACATTATTTCTCTACCCCCTTTGGGGTTTAGTTTTCTTGCTTTTCTTCCATTTCCATTTGCGTTTTAGTGTAGTTTAGTGTAACCAACCTTTCTTCCCTTTCTTTACCTCTCGCCTTCGCACAAACCAAGTGTCGACACACCTCCCAGTGGACGACCCGTATTTGCCACCGCTTCAACGCGGCCGTGCACTTGCGGTTAATATAAAACGAGATCAATCAACACCTAACTTCGAGGTCCCATCGAGAACCACTAGTCTGTAGGAAATCAAGAACCCAGAGGTTCCTAAAATCTTAGGAAGACTAGATGGGCAACGACGTTCAGGCCATCACGGTCTTAAACGGTTTCCTCTCCTTAATTCGTCCGGAAATCCTAGGGGCCAACAACTAAATTTATTTTATTAAGGTTTTTTTATTATGTGGTTTTTGGGCCAAGGAAAGGGTGATGAAATCCCCCACCTCATCTCCTATAAGTGACTGCCCCTAGGTATTTTTCATACCTTAATCTAACAAACAACACACCTAACAATTACTCACTCTCTTGTTTCAATGCAATCCTACTAACTAATGTGTGTTTTCTAATGAATGATGAGTGAAAGAGATTATGTACCGTACTCCAGCAATCCACAACAGAAATCGTAAAAGAAAAAATAAATACGATAATTACATGCTTGGAAAGTCGTATATGATGAATGACTTAACAAATATTGTCTAATCTTTTGTTATGGGTTAGTAAAGGCCATGTTGCTTAAGGGTCAATGAGTTACTAGAAACTACAACATAATAAACATTTAACTAAACAAAATAAGTTTTACAAATAAAACATTATAAAATTTCAGCATTCTCAAAATAATGAAAATTAAATTTCAGCATTCACTAATTCACATACAAAAATTTGAAAATATTCATTTTAAACTAAATCATAAAACTAAAATGTGGATTAGATCGAATGTAAGTTGAATACCAATGTAGGTCGAATGTACCAATGATGGTTGCGGTGGCGGTGGTCAGGGATCGTGTTGTGGCTGGGGTTTGGTCAGAGATTGGTTGCAGTAGCTAGGGTTTGGTTCGAGTTATAACAGATTGAAACTTTAACCAATCATAATATTAACCCTTTAGATGTTGGCTATTAAGACCATGCGACGTCTATACCCCTTTATGGGGGTATAGGCGTCGGATTATTGGATAAACCGACTCATATACCCTTTAATATTTTATTTAAAATGTTGGTGCATAGGCATTAGTTGTTTGTACATAACCGACGCCTAGAGCTTTATTTTTATTATTTTAATATTTTATTTTGAAACCTGGGAGATGGACGCCGTTCTTTCATTACAACCAACGCCTATAGCGTTACTTTAAATATTTTATTGTGAAACATGGTGTATATGCATCGTTCTTTCATAATAACTTACGCCTATTTTGTTACTTTTATTAATAAATTCTGGAATGGAGTTTCAATTACATGAGTTATGTTAGTTTAAATGAGTTTTAATTTAAAAACATGAACACTTCGTAGCTGATCGAGCTTAATTAGATGGAGTCACCTGCGGATTCAATTTTGAAAGCTTGTAAGTTTAAAATCATGGTTCCATTTTTAAAGGAAAGATTTCCATTTTTAACTTTTAACATATTTTAAAGGAGGTATAGACGTCGGTTATCCAACAACTGACGTTTATAGGTTTGTAAAGACATTGGCCTCCCTTACACGGGACGTAGATACGTATAGACCTCGTATTTACGGGAGTCCGACATATAATGGGCGACACTTATTCCCTATTCTGGACTAGTGATCCAAGAGTTTGCAACGTTCTTTACAAACTTTGAAACAATGATAAAAGCATTGTTGGTTATAGTTGATAATGTAAGGTCATAGGTTATTTGGTGCTTCCTTGTGTAACGTCTTTATTCACCAATGCTTGTGTTCAAATTTCATATATTTTCTACACAGTTATTGTTGTTTTGACATCCATTTTTGTTATTCTAACAATTTTTATTACTAGTCACACAACTAGAAATACCCACTATTGATACTGAAATACCCAAGGGAATGACTGGAAATACTTTTCCATTGATACAGAAGAGAACAAACATAATTTCACATCAGAATGGTTGCAATTCAAAATTAAATGATATTATGAGGCATTATTAGTCGCGCACAACCAGAAATACACTTTATTGATACTAAAAACTCCCCAGGGAGTAACTGAAAATACTTTTCTAACATCCATTTTTATTATTGTAATAATCTTCATTAATAGTTGAACAAATAGAAATACCCTCTATTGACACTGAAATACCCAAGGGAGTAACTGAAAATCTTTTTCCATTGATACAAAACATAACAAACATAATGTCACTTAAGAGGAACACACATGATCTGAGACAACAAAATAAATTACAAGACTACTACTGAGAGAAAATTTCTTTTAGAGCACCCTTAACGGGTCTTCTTTGGGGTTGGGTCGGAGGGGGACCCGACCCCAGCCCCCTTTATGGGGGGGCGGACCCAGGTCGGGTCCAGACCTGGGTCTGCGACCCGACCTGGGAGCGGACCCGGGCTGGCCACGTGGCCAGCTCGGGTTGGCTGAATTTTTTTGTTATTATATTTATTATTGAATATATATTTGATATGTATAGTAATTTATATAATTAGAATATATTTGTGAAAATTAAAATAAATTAAAATAATTAATGAAAAGTAGTAAGATAAATGTAAAAATAATAATAATTATAAATTTAATTAATTAAAGGAAATTAGTAAGATAAAAAACCCGTAATAAAATAGAACACACGAATTTATCTAGGTTCATCCCAAAATACATTAGTAATTCAAAAAATCAGTAGAGAGTTACTAATAAATCTCAAAAATAAAAAATCTTCAGGGGGCGCTGCCCCCTTGCCACCCTCGTCACCTCACCGGTGAGACCCCCGACCGAGACGTTGGAGTGATCATTATTAAATCAAATTTTTCGAAATTATTTGGCAATTAACGTCATTTAATTAGATTAAGTTACTGTAGAAATAGTTTATTTAGTAGTTTATGTATTTTCGTGATGAAATAGAAAATGAGGTAAAACAAATTATGTGGATGAGAGAGAGTGTTGAAAGTGAGGTTGGGGTTAAGAAGTGAAAAATGAGTTGGGTTGGGGGTGAGTTACATTATGTTTTTTGCTGACGTGGCGGAGAGAGAAACTGGGTTGGAGGGGGGATTTTGGGTTGGGGTTAATGGTTCTCTTAGAAATGTAAGCTCCATTTCTCCCAAAACCCTTCATTTTTAGCCATAATCACATAGGCCCGGGCTAAAACCATGGTAGAATGTCAGAATGAAAGTAGTTGGGTAGAGCTGGAACGTCTGTTTGCAAACTCCAAGCGTTTCTTTAGGTTTAGAACAAGAAACTTTCCTCTATCTACAAGCATCGATCTAATCCACACCCTAAATCTTTGCCGAGTATGCAACTATAGAATATTCATCAAAGGTTGTCGCAAAATATTCGCTTCGAGCATACCTTGCATCATAATGGCATACTACCCCTTGTTTCCCTTGTATGCCAATATATGTTCGTTGTAACCCCTCAAGTAACAGTCTCGAAGACCGATAGTTTGTCATGGTAATCACAAAAAATATATTTAGTATTCTCCACTACTTATGTGGGTATTTTTAGTGAAATTAAAGAAAGTGTACGTCTGTTGGAACACAATTTCAGTTAGAGGGGTATTTTTAATGTATACATAGGGGCAAGTAAACTCAAACATCATAAGGCCATCCCTTAACGGGGGTTAATACCCGGTCGTGGGACCTGGGTCGAAGATGACCCAGGTCATCTTCGCCTTAACGCGAAGATGACCTGGGTCATCTTCGCCCGGGTCGTCGACCCGGGCGTTCCCACGCCCGGGTCGACGACCCGGTCGTCCTAGGTTACCCAACCCGGACGCGCCACGTGGCGCGTCCGGGTTTTTGTTTTGTTTTTTTTTTTAGTTTTTAGTTTTATTTTTTTGTTAAATATTTATTGGTTAAATATTTGTTTTAGATGTTAGGTTGATTTATTTTGTGGAGATGTTGGGTTTAATTTATGTTTGGTTTAAATATGTTGGGGTATTATTTATTTGTTGAAGATGTTGTATTTAATTTGTATTTGGTTTAAATACGTGGGGATATTATTTCGTAAATAATTTTATATTAAAACTATATTAGCACACTTAGATCGGAACAAAGCTACAATACACCGCTTAATTGAAATTAAAACAGATTTACAACGCTTAAACGGAAAATGACATCAACTCCTTACGTACATTTGCCAGCTGGATTTCGTCCTCCTCAGTCATTAAACCCAGCTCTTTAAGCTTCAGTAGTTGTACGTATATATCATAGAGTTTTTCCTTAGCACGTCGGTTCTCTTTCTTTCTTTGAAACTCCAACTTGCGTTCTCTGAATGCCAGTTCTTTGTCTTTTACGGTAGTGTGTTCAGCAAGACGAGCAACCAGGTTTGTAACATGCACTTCTTCATCATCGGCTACCGCTTTACCTTTCTTAGAAGGACGTGCGCCTACTATCCAATACTCTGTCAACGGTCATCCTTATAATATGGGATATTACCTTACAGATGGTATTTATCCGCAGTGGGCAGCTTTCGTGAAGTCTATCCCTTTACCCCAAACTCCTAAGGACAGATTATTTGCACAATGTCAAGAAGGAGTGCGTAAAGACGTCGAACGTGCATTTGGAGTGCTGCAGGCGCGGTGGGCAATCATAAAAGCTCCTGCTCTTGCGTGGAACGTTGACCTGCTGAGCAACTCTGGGTTCGAATCAGTTCTCCACCGGTCGTGTTGTCAATCTTGATACGTATATGGACACCAGAGAACGCATTCGTGAAAAAAACAGGCATCTCGCCCTAAGATATGACTTGATCGAGCACATATGGCAACGATTCGGGGGAACCTCAAATTAATTTTTTTTAGTAGTATGCATTTTCATTTTAATGAAATTAAGGTAATGTAATATTTTATTGTATTACGCTACGTATAATGGTTTAAATAAATATGTATTTTGTTTGTTATTGATAAAAATAATTATTTGCTTATTAATAAATATTTGTTTGAATTATTAATGTTTTGAGTAAATATAATTGATTTTGGAATATAATAAAAGTTAGTGGAAATAAAAAATGATGTGGAGGAGAGAGGTAGGTTGTTGTGGGTTGTGTTGGGTTGTGGTTAAGAGATAAATAGTTTAGGAAAGAGAAGAAGGTGGGTTGAGGAAAGAGAAAGCTGATGTGGAAGAGAGAGAAAGCTGATTTTGAAGAGAGAGAGAGAGAGCTGATGACCGGGTCGTCCAGGTCATGGTTAGTGATGGCCTAATGGTAGTTCCGATTTATTCTAAAACAATAATGACATGATCCCAAATTTTTAACTCAACGAGTGAAATAGAAACAAACAAATCCAATTAAAACACAACTTCATCCTCGATCCAAAAACGTAAAATAAAAGCAAAAAAACTAAAAGCACAACATTATTAATCCTAAAATTAACGGAAAAACTCTAACTTTACTGTGGACTTTGATCATAAACAACAAACCAAGAAAATCCACAAACAATGCAAGAACATGGTAATTATAAGAACATGTGCGAGTATTTGTCGGCTCTTCATGACTAATAGTAGTTTGTTGTGGTATTCACATGAACATATTTTTGGGTACTCCCAACTATTGATGTTAGTATTTACAACAAAATCAACACAAGTCATTGTTAAAATCACAATTTGAACTTCAGCGGTATTTTTAATGTGTAATTCCGATCTATTCTAAAAGTGCAATGACAAGATTCCCAACTCAAATGTCCATCTACGGAGATTCTAGGATGTGATGACTACACAGTTGGAATTCAGGCATTCAAAACAAAGAAAAGGTATTTCTAATAGACATAAACGTATTGTTAAAAATTATAAGACAAGTCAAGTGAATATTTGGCAAGTACATATGTTTAGAAATACCAAAAATAATTTGTTTAAAATCACTTGTTTATTAATTAACCGTGATCAACGCTTGTATCATTTATATATCTTGTGAAGCTATATACTATAATGATCAAACATTCTTCTTACGATTATGGTGGTTTGTGAATAATCACCATCAGAAACTTCACGATAAAAGACATAAATGTTTAACTTCCTATAGATTCACATAGTGAATAAACAATAGATTGTTAGATACGGGAGAAACACGTGGAGCACCAGACCGAGCCACCCCAGAAACACGCCCTCAACCAGGCGCACATGGACCGCTAATCAGCGGTCCCAAACCGCCAATTGGCGGTTCAGAAGTCGCGCCTGGTGGGCTGCTTTGGCTCGCCTTGTTCTCCATGCTGAGGGTCTTCTATTGTCATCACAAGATCCATACTTTGACATACTCAATTGGTGGACACGAATGAAAGAAGAAAAACTAACTACTTAACACTCATAAGCAAAACGGGATTTGCACCAAACACTCATCTTTTCTCTTTTTCTTCCTCACATCCTTCTTTCTTTTTCATCTTTTCACTCCATTCTATGTCTTGTTTACAAATGGAGAACTCTTGTGCTTATATAGACACTTACAAAGACTCTTCAACTTAGCCTAAAACATAAACGTAACATAAACTACATAAAGATGATCATTCAAGATCATTACAACCTCTACTTAAATTGCATAATAAAATAGGACGAAAATCATAGAAAAAATGAAGTGTCCCTTTGTCTCTTCCTTTCCTACAACCTTTTGTCTTCCTTCTTGTTGAGTCATCAACTCCTAGATGACTTACCCTCCATAGGTGATATGGCTAGTGACTAGGATGCCACCAGGATTAAGTTCAATTCTCAATACTCCTCCTTGAACTTAATCCTCTTCCATCCACCATCCCAAGTAGGTTACACATCCTTTCATGCAACCTTATTGACAACGATGTTGCCTTAGCTAAAAGACACACAATGTGTGCAACGTCCTCAAACACAGCGGAAAATTTCAAATTTAAATCATACAATCAACGAGGACATTACAAAAGAAATACACACACTGGTGCACCAACATATAATATATATATGTGAACGAGTTTACAAAAGAATGTGATTACATCAAAAGATCATATACAGAGAATATACACAAGTAATCACAACCACCTCAAAATGTAGGGAAGCAGGATCAGGTCTCGAGCGCTCCCTCCGCCGACGCCACCCACCTAACGTCGCTCTCGGCCTGAAAGCAGACAATGAATGCCTGAGTTTCCAGGAGGAAACCCAGTATGCCAAACCCTAACACATATATGGACAGAAATGAAATGAGCAAAGAAACGTAAAACACCACAACAGAAACACCCGCTAAGTTCCCGGGACCTCTCTCCCGGCCATAGCCCAACAACACGGATCTCAAGGGTCCTCTCACCCCAACCCACCAACACACGTGCACACAAGGCACCGCCGGTCCAAATCACGGCCAAACAACCCCTCATTGCCTCAGTGTTACCGGAGCCACGGTTTTGCATCATTCCCTGGAGCCACGGTTTTGCCTTATTCGCCGGAGCCACGGCTTTGCCTCATTCGCCGGAGCCACGGCCACAAATCACAACCCGTGTCACCACTAATCGCTATAGGGCCGGAATGTCTGTGTCGTCGCCCCAAAAGGGCCGGAGACCCGTTGCCTTCTAGCCAATCAATAGCAACACACACACACAAAAACAGTGTAAAACGGTCGAACAAAACGTGGCTTCCGGTCGACCGATCCTCACCCAGAGAACTGGCCCAACCGAAAAACCCGCCAAACGGTCGACCGACAAAGGGGTCCCGGTCGACCGAAAAGCACCAGTAGAAAATCCATTTTCGCAAACAACAGTAAAACGGTCGAACAACCGAACCCTATCGGTCGACCGAAAACAACCAGTAGAACTCACCCAGAGTCCTCACATCACGGTCGACCGAAACCACACTTCCGGTCGACCGGCCATTAAGTTAACTTAAATGTCGGTCGAACGAGTCAAACAGGCGGTCGACCGTTTAGATGGTCAACGCCCCAACCGACCTACAACAGTACTTTCGGTCGACCGGCAAAGGGGTCATGTTCGACCGAAAATACCCAGGACGTTTTCTCTCGCTAAAAATTGCATAACCGGTCGACCGCCCAAAAGGGCATCGTTCGACCGGTGCGAGGGATTCGCCCAAAATACACTATAACCGGTCGACCGAACCAAAACACCGGTCGACCGTTTATAGTTCAGAAACGGCTGTGCAGGTCCGACGAGCCCGAAACGGCCTACCGTCGACCGCTCCCACTCCCACACTAACACTAGGTGAGCTTGAAAGCAAGTTTGACATACCTTAAGGCTTGAAGAAGCCTTTGAAGAAACGACGGCGAGCTTTTCCACGATAAACTCGAACTCCGGTGAACAAAACGATCTCTACGACGACTCCGGCGAATCCAACACTCCGATCCTCGCCTCCGCCAACACCGAAGAACCACAGAGGGAGAGAGAGACGAGTCTAGAGAGAGAGAGAGTGAGTGAGAGAGAGATGCAAATGAGAGAGAGAGAGAGAGAGAGAAAAAAAACCTTTATATACTTTTCTCCGACTCGATCTCAGCCGTCCATCTCAATCCATCACTAATCCTCTCCTAAACACAATTAAGAACAGTAAGCAAGGGTTAGGATCTAACAATGTGACTCTCACTTGTTCATAAATAACACAAAGAGGGATTGCCTCCATGCATGCCACCGGTGTGAACACTTCTTCATAACCTATGTCGGTCCTTTGCTTGTAGCCTTTTGCTACCAAGCGTGCCTTGCATCGCTTGACCTCTCCTTGTGGTGTTGTCTTCTTCTCATTCACCCACCTGACACCAATTCCTTTGTGACGTTTTGGAAGTGAAGCTAGCTCCCAAGTCTCATTCTTTTCTATCGACTCCATCTCCTTATTCATCGTGGCTCGCCTTCTTGCTTTTGCCACAACCGCTTCCTCGAACGGGATGCTCTCGCCCTGAGCGGAGAGTCAAACCAAGTGTAGCTCACTTATTCCCTTGTATAGACCACGAAGACTCCTTTTCTTCCTTGATCTCGTCTCTTCATCATCGGATGATACAACTTCGTGCTTGGTGGAATCTGCCACCTCCACCTCTTGCTCCTCATTTTAATTATTTTCTTTGTATTCCTCCTTATGCTCATCAACTTGAGCATGCATGACATGATTTGTCACCTCCTTGTGGTTAACAAACAAGGTTATTCCATCACCGCGGGCATCTTCCTCCTCGGCAATAAGGTTGGAACTCTCTTCCACCTTCTTCTTCGACCAACACTCACTAGCATTGTGTCCATGCTTCCCACAATCTAAGCACTCAATCTCCTTCTTTGATCCACGATCACCACGGCCACGGTTGGAGCTCTCCTCCACCTTCTTTTGCGACCAACATTCTTTCGCAAAATGGCCACGCTTCCCACACTGGAAGCACTCGACCTCCTTCTTCTTTGGACGACCTCCATACTCACGACCGCTTCCACGATCTACGTTGCGAGGTTTCTCCTCCTTAAGAGACATCTTCGCTTGCAACGCCTCCTCCAAGACATCTTGTCTCTTCTTCTTCTTTCTTTGCCCATGTGCCTCCAATGAGCTTGCTAGGTCGTCGACGGTCATCTTCTCGAGGTCCTTTGATTCCTCGATAGCACACACAACATTTTCAAAGTCTTTGGTGAGAGAACGCAACACCTTCTCCACCACTCTTCCTTCAGTCAATGCCTCCCCATTTCTCTTCAATTTGTTCGCCACCATGCGAACCCTCACCACGAAATCGGCAACACCTTCCGATTCCTTCATTTTCAACGCCTCGAACTCACCTCGAAGTATTTGGAGGCGCACATGCCTCACTCAATCAGCACCCTTGTAGCTCTTCTCAAGGGTGTCTCACGCCTCCTTCGACGTCTTCGCTTCAGCGATCTTCTCAAAGTCACTCTCATCCACCGCTTGGAAGAGAAGGAAGAGAGCACTTTTGTCTTTGGCTCTTCTCTCCTTTTGTGCTTTGATTTGTGCGACGGTTCCTACCCCCGTCACGGCCTCTTCCTCGAAGCCGCTCTCCACAAGATCCCAAACATCATGCGCACCGAGCAGGGCACACATTTGGATACTCCAATTGTCGTAGTTCCCCTTCAAAAGGTGAGGCAACGATACATGACCAAACGACGCCATTCCTGAGCTCCCGATCAGACGAGGCTCTGATACCAGATGTTAGAAGCGGGAGAAAAATGGGGAGCACCAGACGGAGCCACCCCAAAAACACGCCCTCCACCAGGCGCACATGGACCGCTAATCAGCAGTCCCAAACAGCCAATTGGCGGTTTAGAAGTCGTGCCTGGTGGGCTGCTTTGGCTCACCTTGTTCTCCATGCTGAGGGCCTTCTATTGCCATCACTAGATCCATACTTTGATCTACTTAATTGGTGGACACGAATGAAAGAAGAAAACTAACTACTTAACACTCATAAGCAAAACGGGATTTGCACAAAACACTCATCTTTTCTCTTCTTCCTCACTTACATTCTTCTTTCTTTTTCTTCTTTTCACTCCATTCTATGTCTTGTTTACAATTGGAGAACTCATGTGCTTAAATAGACACTTACAAAGACTCTTCAACTTAGCTTAAAACATAAACATAACATAAACTACATAAAGATGATCATTCAAGATCATTACAACCTCTACTTAAATTGGATCATATAATAGGACGAAAATCATAGAAAAAATGAAGAGTCCCTTTGTCTCTTCCTTTCCTACAACCTTTTGTCTTCCTTCTTGTTGAGTCATCAACTCCTAGATGACTCACCGTCCATAGGTGATATGGCTAGTGACTAGGATGCCACCTAGGATTAAGTTCAATTCTCAATATAGATGCTTACACATATTTACACAAGCAATTTAGTAGTCGCCTCTTGCGGTTCGAATTATGTACTTTGATAATTTGATATTTTAGGTACTTGTATATGAAAATAGCTCTTCCTGCATAATAGAGTTTGGTTAAGTGATGGAAATAGTTCATTGATAACTTCATCAATTATGTTTGATATTTTGATTAAAGAATTTAACTAATATGTATGTGTTTGAATTCCAAAATAGAATTTTGTAGTATTACTGATGATTGTCACTCCGAAAGACAATTGTGATGATCAATATTTGCAAGGGATATTGTGTTCACAATAGAGCCCAGTAAAACATACATTTTTTGATGAATTTTTTAAGTTGTAGGGGCATAGATAGAACACAGTTTCGGCTTGAGGAGTATTTTAATAAGTAGGAAGGGGTGACCTGAACCATCATAATGGGTAATTCTAATGTATTCTCTTTATTCGGTAAAAAATTCAAGCCAAATTATTTCCATTCAGATCATTTTAATATTTGGTTTGCATTTCACACCATTATTCATGATCACCTTGAACAAAATATAAAAGCATTACATAAAATATTTCAAGCATGAACAAAAAAACAATGCCAACCTCCTAAGACGCCTTGAAAAAAAATGGTAAAACATATGAAAATTTTCGGTATGGATCGGACCAGCCCTAAACTAGAAATTTTGGAAAAATCTCTAAATCTCGTACCAGTCAGCCTACTCTAGTTCAGATCAATCAATCTTGCTTGGTTTGGGATTTGGGTTATAGGGTGTGTTTTGATGTCCCAAAACAAGGTGCATTTGGATGCTCCGAAACGACCATCATTTTGGAAAAGAAAACATGACTATTTACGGTACAGTTTTTAATGTAGTTTTTGTCGTTCACATTCTGACCGTTTGGATGCCAAAATTATGGTTCACTTTATGGATGTCTAAACCCATGGAAAAGACATATTATCCCCTTCCCTCCAAACCCACCAATAAAACACCATTTGAATTTTCATCCTCCTTCTCCCACCCGTGCCATCTTTCATCGTCCTTCTCCCGCGGTCCGGGGAGGATAATGGTGAGTTGTCGATTTGTTGGAGAAAGGGGTGGATTTCCGGTTGGTGTGAAAGGGAAGCTGGATTTCGAGTGGGATGTGGGGTTTGTAACAAGGTCATTTAATGAAAAAACAAAATAAAGTCAGAGGTGTAACAGTAAAAAATCAGGTGGCAGAACATGTAATTATACACCAAACGACATCCGAACAAACAATTTACGTGGGCCATCCAAAAATTGGAAAAACGTTTTTATAAAAATGGTGTCAGACTTTTTGTATAAAAATTGGAAAACCATATCTCAGCTTTTGAAGTCCAGTGTTAAAGGCTAAAAATAGGACACAATTTTTTGTATAAAAATGGGGTCTGACTTTTTTTTGGATCTCCCGAAACAAAAAAAAGTAGGTGTCTTTTTAACCATCCAAATGCACCTTTAGGGGGGGGGGGGGCACTAATATAAATCCAATGGAAAAGAAAACATTTTCCCTTTGACCCCATATTTTCCCTTTGTTTGTGCGTACCTTCGAAAAGTAAAATGTTTTCCTTTGGATTCCCTAGTATAAAAGAATTTCCTCAAGCAATTTTCTCACCTTCCCCCAAAGAAACCAAGGGAAAATCCTCAAACCCTACCTCTTTCTCCAAACCCTCTCCTCTCACCAGCGAACCTCCCCTCTCCGGACACCACCGGCGAGGCATCCCCCTCCGGCAATGCCTCCTCCGGCCCTCTCTGGTGTCTCCTCCGACTCTCTCCGTTCTTGGTAAGATTTCTACTTCTTTTGGTCTCCTTTCGTGCCCTGTTGATTCACCGTAATTAGTCTTGTTCCAACTTGGTTTATTTGGTCTTGTTCCCTCTCATGATCGTGACATTTTCGGTTAAAAATTATGTGTAGCTTTTGGGTTGCAAAATAACACCGAATAAAATTTATGGATGGCAAAGATGTTTCCATATTAACATGGATGGCAAGGATCTCTTGGCATCCAACGTGAGTTCATATTTGGTTTATTTGGTTTATAGTGTTGCCGGTTTATTTGGTTTATTTAGACATGTATAATTACTGTTTTATATGATAGCATATAATCCAAAGTTATGTGGTTTATTTGGATGTGCTTTATTTGGTTTATATGGTGGAGGTGGTTTATTTTGACATGTATAATTACTGTTTTATATGTTAGCCTAAATAAAAGTGATGTGGTTTATATGGTGGAGGTGGTTTATTTGGACATGTATAATTACTGTTTTATATGTTAGCATATATTTTCCTACGATCTAGAAAACAATATTTGCCTTTGATTGTTAATTTATTTTGTTTATAGGCTTCGTAGTGATGAGTAAAGTCAAAGTTAAGCAAGGAAAGAATTTTATGTGGAGTTCTAAGACCGAAGAACTTATGCTAGAATATTTATGTGAGGCAATCGTGGATGGAGATGGGAAAACCCCTGATGGGAAAATTAAACCTGGAACGGTTGCAAATGCCATTGAGAAAGTTAATGGTAAATAGAATCTTACCATTACAAAAGCAAACTTTGGAAGTAGATTGAAGACGTGGAGGGCTATGTATAAAAATTATACCATCATTTATAACCAGAGTGGTTGGGATCCTAACTTCATCGAAGAACAAACTGACGTGGAGAAAGAAGTCTAGGATGACTTTGTGGAGGTTAGCTGAGAACTCTTACGGGTGAAACCTTATTTTTCATATACATAGAGGACACCTAGCAATTAATTGATATTTTTGTTGATGCTAGAAACACCCACATATGGAGACTTACAAAGGAAGGAGTTGCCCAATCTATGAGCAACTTTAAAATCTATTCGAAAGTAACATGGCTAAATGGTGGAGGTGTAATGCAATATGATTTTCTAAGACCCTCCTGAGGTGTGAGTGAGAAATTTAATCCGAATAATTTAGAAGATTCCGAAGGCATTCAAAGTGAGGATTTTGAAGTTGACAGTTCTCAAGCTGGTAGAAAGGAAAAGACTACACCAACTTCAAGTAAACTAGGAAAAAGAGCACGCCCTCATGCTGAGTCTCAAGAGGCAATGTCATCTGCACTAGTTGACGTGGCTACTGCTTTCAAAGTATATGTTGAAAAAGAAGATGATAAAAGTGGAAAAAAGACTCAAGGTAATGGAAGAATTGGTTGCTATAGAACGACAGAAAATTGAAGAAATGGTTTTAATTGAAAGAAGGAAAATGGAACAAATGGTTGCTCTAGAGCAAAAAAAGGAAACAAACAAGGATAAAGAAGCATTTCAGAGTGGTCTGGAATTCTACTTTCACTTCCAGGATTTAATCAACGTGATATTTTTAAATTCATGAAACTATTTGAGAATGATAAGAAAAGTAGTGCATTTTTAAGTCTTCAACATGAAATGCGTGCTGATTGGTTGAGGTGAGCTTTGGATGACATGTAACAATGTATTTTGACTTGAAAAACAATATGTACTTTTTTTGGATTACATTGGGATGATGTGATATTTTGTGATGTGAATTTTTTGGCTTATTAATGTTATCATCTTATATTATCTTAATGTCATATTTCAAAGTGTATACAATGTTGTGATATTTCCATACTATTACTTTCAAAATGGAAGGAACAAAATCATTATGGCAAGTGATAGAAGAAGATGAAGAAAAAAGAAGAACCATGACAAATATGTTAATCATGACACATAACATGTTTAGCATTGCAAATGCACAAATGTTTAAACCTATAGCAGCTGAAAGAATTTATAGCGATGAGGAACTAGCATATATTCGCAAATTATTAGATCATAGGATTCCCAGTGAGGTCTACAACTGTTGACTTATTATCCACAGAGGGTGTTATCAGTGACACAAAAATGTAACAGTTCAAGAACAACTTGCAATGTTTCTTGTGACAGTAGGACAAGACCAACGATATGGGGTGACTAAGGGAAAAAATTGTCGATCTAGCTGCAGTATTAGCACTTACTTCAATAAGATGTTAAATGCGATTTTAAAAGGCGAGTTATCACAAAACATTATGGCAGCATGCAACTTCAATATGGAATTTACTTATGTTCTTGCTGGTTCGGAGGGTTCTGCAGCTGATGCTAGAATATTACAAGATGCCTTGACATGAGAAAATGTCTTAAAAGTACCAATCGGTAGAAAAATTCTTATTTTTCTATTAATCTTAATCATATAGCAAAATGTGTTTGTGTTAAGATATATTAATATTTCTGAATTCGTGTATAGGAAAATATTATTTAGTTGATGCAGGATATCGAAATAGACCTCAATTTATTTGTCCCTTTAGAGGTACGAGGTACTATTTAAGTGAATCTGATGGTGATCGGTTACCTTCAAATTCTATTGACAATTTTAACTATCATCATTCTCAATTGACAAATGTGATAGAGCAAACTTTTGGAGTTGTTAAGCATTGATTTGCCATTTTAAGGGGGTATATATGGCTTTTCCTATAAAAACTCCAGTAAAAATTGTTTTACCATGTTTTCTATTACATAATTTTATTCGTAGAGAAGATAATGAAGATTTGCTTGAAAATCTTGATGATGAGTTAGATCACATGGAAGATGAGACTTCAAATTTTCAATTAGAAGATGTAGACGAAGAAGAAACTAAAGATGGATTATCTCAACAACAACAACCAAAAGAAGTTGCAGATAAAATGCGCAATGGTTTGGCGAATTCCATGTGGCTTGATTGAATATTCACGAGACATCATTTGTTGACATTATTGTATTGTATTTTTAATTGTTGTTACATTTGAATGGAATAAAACATTATCATTAATTATTTTATGTTTGTGTTCTTATATTATTTATTTGTATTTGGTTTGCTTTAATATTCATTTATCTTCTTCATTATTTGAAATACCAATAACAAAAATACATTCATTTTACATTTTATTGTAAATTGCAGTGATATGCACAAATAGCTGAATTTGAATTCCATCAAAATCCAGTTGCAGGAACAAACAACAGAATTTGGTCAAATCAATTTTTTATTCCGCTGAAATCTATTTTCCATTACTCTCCTTTTGACTCTCAGAATTCATTTTTCATCTGCTTCTTGTGCACAAACGCACCCTTAGTCTGAATCCATTTATCCTCATCCTTAATTACAATACAAAACTACCGAGAAACAATTTAAACTCCAAAAAAATCAACTAAAACACAAAATGACAAAAAACTTAAATCCTAAAAAGTAAACAAAGCCAAAGTGGACAATGAGGGATCCAAAGCAAAAATAATATTAAATTTTAAGTCTGAAAAGTAATTTTAGGATTTCGTGCCTCTATGTATGTGTATATTTTAAAAAAATTAATCCAAACATACATGATCAATTTCATATTTTCATTGATTTTACGTACATGTATATGTTTATTCTAAGATCATGCATTCCTACACATATTAAAATAAACAAAAGAGAGAGTATCATACTCAAATGTTCTCTAAAAGCTTTTGGAAGATCCGGTGTTCCGTTGCTCGTCGAATCGCCCGCCGATTCGCCTCCAAGTTTTCACCAAACTCTAAACAAGATTAGAGAGAAAGGAGTCAGCCAATCAATCTCTAATTAAGCTTAGAATCTAGCTAATAACCCCTCTAAGAGCTCCTGAGATTTAAATCTCCAAATCTTAAAACTATTAAGAGAATTTTCGTGGTGATTAAGGGAGAGAGAGTTTTGCATTAATTCTTACGAAACAAGTATGGTGAGAGGACCTATTTATAGCCACCCAAATCACCAACATCAAGAATTATTCTCTAGCCATGATCTCTTGTTTTTCTCTCTTAAAATTAATCTCAATTTGCCACTTAAGTATCCTAAAAAATGTTTGATCAAATCTTGAATTAATCCAACCCATGATCTAATTATTCTCTTAATAATTCAGGCAAAAATCGCATTGTTCGGTTAACCGATATTTTCATTCGGTTGACCGAACCATTCGGTTTTAACACACGTTCGGATGACCGTGAGCTAGACGGTCGACCGAATATACATGAGAAAAATTCCCTGGAAAATTTTGGTCGATCCACGTCTCGCTCTGGTCGACCGTTGACCCACCAAAATTTCTCCTACCGAATTTCTTCGGACGACCGTGTCACGTTCGGTCTACCAAAAATATCCCAAGATAGCTCCTGGATATTTTCTCCCAGTTGACCATTCAAGTCCGGTTGACCGATCACAATTGTCGAGGCACTCCAGACAATTTCGGTCAACCAATTGTGTTATTCGTTCCCCGTTCGGTTGACCGTTCCAAAGACACCTCGGTCGACTTAACCCTAAACGGTTTACCGTGCTGACCCCGATTTTTCCTTTGTCAAATTTTGGATTTATATCCAACAAAATTTGATCTTTTGGGGGTTTTAGCAAATTCATATCTTATGTAATATATTATCCTATGTAATATTAAATTATTAGACCTCATAATATATACACCTCATATCAATTTATCCATGATTCTAATTATGTCAATTCTCATGACATATTGATTTTATTGATGAACCACATGTGTCCCTTTTCACATGAAACCCGACACATCATATGGACTCAAAACCAAGCTTCTTGTTTCCCAATTTTGTGGTGTGACCTATAGGAGGATCTAAGCCTAATTGGCAGCGATATTAAACACTTAATATCTCAAACTATAAGCCGTATATAGATACACATTATAGCTATCCAATTAGCATAGATGTCTTTGTTCCACTCGAACTAAACACGATCCATTTAGTCATGTTAGCGCACCACTTGTGTCCGTCCCTTGCCTCATGATATTAAGAATATTTAGAAAGTAGAAATGTGTCACCTTTGTATCATATTCATTTCTTGATCTCTTTAAGCTAATTATAACTATGTAACTTAACTCAAGTTATATTGTGCACATTATAATTTTGCTTTATCAAGGGGGCCACTAATATCATCACTCAATTAAGAGGGTCAATGACAATCATTTGACTAGCTATCTTTTTCAGCACAAGTCATGTTCAACCAACTATCGCCTTTATCACTATACTCATTGATGACTTTTGACAATAATAAAATCAAACATTTCTTGAGTCCTATGACATAAATCTCATATCTTAGGATCCAAAACACAGTAAAACATTAATGACACGAAATATAATTCCATAATGTTTTACTTGTTAGGTCTATTCAATATATAAAAGTAATTTTTTCCTCCTTTATATACTCGTGTCGTCAATTATTTGTAGAGATACAACAATCGATGACCAACACGACAATCTTATCTTGGTGATTAATGTTCCATGTTAATTACCATGATTGTGAATAACTTTTGATTTCTGTAAACCATTATCTTTTAGAGCTCTACAGTTAAGGACCAATCGCCTCTTCCTTAACACTTCCAAAAGACGAATACAATAATCAATGAACAAAATGTTTGCACATCCATTCATAATAATTGACATATAAAAGTAAAACTTTTAGACTACATTCCTTTCAATCTCCCACTTGTTATCAAAGTTTTCTTTCACATACATTGTCAATGTATCAAACAAAAATAACTAGGTTAACCTCTCTCATCACTCATCAAGCCAATCCACATGGTTCCTTAGACCCATGGACTCGAAATGCATTTCGCCCTTGTCTTGGGATAAAGGTTTGGTGGATGGATCAGCTGTGTTGCTGTTTGTGTCCACCCATAATAATTTTATTTTGCTTTTGTCGGTGGTTGAGTCAGCTGTAGTGATTTGATTCCAACTACGCTAGCTCATGGCTCCACCTTCCAAAATGAAGACATATCATTGTTACGACGTCCTATCGTCGGGATCCCTTATGAAACTCGCATCCGAATAGCCCTCGGCTATTAGTTCTCTTTGTTCTTCATAAACAAGAAATTTATATTTGGTTTTGCTAAGGTACCTCAGAATATTCTTCACCGCAGTCCAATGCTCAGGACCAGCGTTGGATTGGTGACGATTTGTCACGCTTAGAGCATACGAGATATCGGGTCTTGTGCAAGTCATGGTGTACATGATTGATCCTATTGCCGAAGCATAAAGAATATCTTTCATATACTCCAAGTCTTTACGTGATTAAGCACATTGGGACTTCTTGAGTTGCACACCCATACTCATTGGCACATTGCCCTTTTTGGAGTTGTTCATGCTGAACCTTTCCAAGACCTTGTCAATGTATGTACGTTGACTTGGGACAATGAGTCTACGGGATCTATCTCTATATATCTTGATTCCCAAGATGTATGGAGCCTCACCCATGTCTTTCATTGAAAATGCAGATTTGAAAGAACTTCTCGTTTGTTCAAGCAAAGGTGTATGATTTCCCATGAGAAGTATGTCATCGACATATAAGATCAAGAACACTACGTGGCTCCCACTAACCTTCTTGTATATACAAGGCTCTTCTTTACTTTGGACGAAGTGAATCTTTTTTTTACTTCTTCGTCAAAGCGTTTGTTCCAACTCCTTGATGCTTGCTTCAATCCATAAATGGATCTTTGAAGCTTGCATACTTTCTTTCTATTCTTTGGATCTTCAAACCCTTGAGGTTGTACAATGTACACATCCTCCTCTAAGTTCCGATTAAGGAACACCATTTTGATATCCATTTGCCATATCTCATAATCATGAAATGTGGCAATAGCAAGCATAATCCTAATAGACTTGAACATGGCAATCAGTGAAAAAGTTACATCATAATCAATTCCTTGAACTTGAGTGAAACCTTTTGCTACAAGCCCCACTTTGTAGGTTGTCAAGTTCACATCCATGTCCATCTTCCTCTTGATAAAACTCATTCATTTTGAATGACCATTTTCCCTTGAGGAAGGTCAACCAAGTTCCACACTTGATTATCATACATGGATTCTATTTTGGATTCCATGGCTTTAAACAATAGTTTGGAGTCCTTTCTTTCCATTGCTTCTTGAAAGGTCAAGGGATAATCGGTATCTAGTATCATGATCTCATGAAGTCCCAAATACATATCGCGTTTCTTCCTTTCCCTCGTTAACTTTATAAGTTCTTTTGATTCTACGTGCACTTCTTGAGCCTCTCCCACAATTTCATGTGGAATCGGTTCGTGTTCGACTCTGGAACGTACACTAGGTGGGGATGATTGAGTTTCTCTCACAACTGCTTGCAAGGGTCTCTTACTCACGCTCCCACTAACCAAAGGAACCTCGGTTGGGCCTTCATGATCTTGAATGTCACCATGCATATCATGATCTTGTAGAATATCTTGAGTTTTCACAAGCACAACTCTACTCCCACTAGTTTTAATTCTTTCCAGAAATTCTTTTTCTAGTAATACGACATCCCTCTCTACAATCACTCGATTGGAGGTTATATGCCAAGAGTAGGCCTCACAACCCCAAATCTTGAGACAATTGAGCTTAGGTGTTTTACCACTCCATAGGTCATAAGGCATTTTCTCTAAGGATTTGGATGGAACATTATTTAGTGGGTAAGCCGCAGCTTCTAGTGCATAACTCCAAAAGTAAAGCGGCAATTCAGCTTGACTCATCATTGATCAAACCGTGTCGAGAAATTTCCTATTCCTCCTTTTGGATACCCCATTCCACTGAGGTGTACCGGGAGGGGTGAGTTGTGGCACAATACCACACTCCTTTAGGAATGAGTCAAATTCGGTACTTAAGTACTCACCTCCACGATCCGTTCGTAGAGACTTGATTTTCTTGTTGAGTTGGTTCTCTACTTCATTCTTGAATTCTTTGAACTTGTCAAAGGATTCACTTTTGTTTCTCATTAGATAAATATAGCCATAACGACTATAGTCATCCGTGAACGTAATGAAGTACCTAAAACCGTCTCTTGCACTCGTACTTATCAGACCACATACATCGAAATGTATCAAATCCAACAAGTTATTCTCTCTCGGACCAAGAAGGTTAGCTTCTTGCAATTTCTTGATGCGTCTTTCATTTATGTGACCAAGACGAAAGTGCCACAAGAGTGAATCATTCACGTGAGTAGTTTTAAGCCTTTTGTTATTGATGTTTAAGATTTGTCTATTATTCAATTCAAGCAAATAGAGATCATTCCTCACTAATGTATTTCATAGAAAATGTCATTCTTCGATATAGACAAGCAAGAATTTGAAATATTTATATTAAAATTATTCATATCTAAACACGATACATAAATAATATTCTTGCTAATCGAATGCACATAATAAACGTTCTTTAAACATAAATTTAAACCACTAGATAATTGAAGCTCCACGGAACCTTGTGCAATCGCGGCAACGCTCGCACAATTTCCGACCTTCAAAATCATATTGTTCTTCAAAAGTTCTTTCCTATCCTTTAGTAGTTGCACATTAGAAATTATGTGAACACAAGATCGGGTATCAATTACCTAATCAAGGACAGAGGTGACTCAATTTATCTCAATAACAAATATACCTTTATCCTTTTTGTGGCGCTTATGCTCAATCATTCCATTGTCAAGGTCTTCCTTGTAGTTGGGGAAATTTGGCCGATGTGTCCCTTTTCACCGCAGTGAAAGCACTCCGTATTGGGAGTCGGAGATTTAGAAGAATTCCCCCTCGAGGCACTCCCATGAGTACCTCCTACTCCCTTGCTCTTGATTGGCATCTTTTTGTGAATTTTCCTTTACCTTTGGTTATCTTCTTGCTCCTCTCATGGATGGCTAGGACGTGCTTGTCTCGACCCTTGCCCATGTCAACTTCAGCCATTTTGAGAGTGTTGTGAAGTTCCTCAAGACTCATCCCTTTCTCACGCACATGATAGTGCATAATGAAGTCTTTGTAGGACGGGGCTAGAGAGCCAAGAATCAAATCTTTCACAATGTCATCGGGCATCTGGGAAGAGAGCTTCGACAACTTCTCAAGGTATCCTTGCATCGTGAGAAAATACATAGATACCGATGTTCCCTTCGCCATGTGGCACCTTGTGAGTGCGATGGTGGTCTTATAGCGCTCTTTTCTAGCACTATCCATGAACATCTTTGTTAAAGCTTCCATGGTCTTCTTGGGTTTTGAATCCAAGTATTTTGCTTGAAGCGAGTCACCCATGGAGGCTAACATTAGACTGTGAACCTGGTTATCTTGGTCTTCCCACTTGGCTTTTGCCTCTCTCTCACTATCGGTTGTCTTCTCATTTAATTTTGGGATTTCACCATCCAAAATATGAGATAGTTTCTCAAACTTCAACACGATATTGAGTTTGAGTTGCTAGCCTATGAAGTTTGAGTCATCATTTGCCAAAGAATGTTTTTCAATCATAGATCGCACACTAGGTTGAATATTCGACATTTCTACAAAATAAATTATATGGGATTTACTGTCAATTTTATGTTTAAAAATCAATACCGTAAATAAATATTTGTCCATAAATGCAGCAATTCAAGATCCTATCAATTATAATATAAACTAGATAAGGGCTATCAGATATATTGTAAAATCGAGGTAAGAAAACATTTTCTAATCATAACCATTTCGAAATATCGCAACATTTGCATTATCAAACTCTTATGACTTGTCGTTTTAATTAAAAGAGAATTTGATCAATCCTCGTAAGAAAAACTCTCTTTCTGAAAACCGGCCTAGGACTCCAGGTCTTGTTAAGAAAACTTATTTCATTTGATAGGAGATACGTTTATCCATTGTATTCACAAACAAACACACTCGGTGTCCACTAAGGGTGAATCGCACCTCGTACATCTATTCATGGCACAACAATAGACAACCTTATACCTCCCACCATTCTCAAAGATGGGGGAAGCTATCTCCCCCTAAGGGCGAGCAGAATATCCCTCGATCGATGGCTGCTAACGGATGAAATAAGAAAGAAAAATACTCTTAATTTTTGGTTGGACAATTTAAACATTTATATCTGATTTTAGAATTTAGGTGATCATGCATATTTATCATCTATACGCATCCTAACATTCATTCATACAATCACATACATGTCAATGAACACAAACATAAATATATCCATTCACACACACATGTAGGATTTCATGTTTAATTATACATATATATTTTCGAATTTTTCATGTATAATAAGGATCAATTTTCAATTTTCTAGAATCTATTGCATGCATCGGTTTGTTTTAACAAACTAGTTTCAAAAACTCTATTAAAACAAACATAAAAGAGCTCCGAAATTCATACCTAGAAGTTCTCTAAAACTTCTTGAAGATTCGGAGACCGTTGGGATGCTCCTCGCTGCGCCGGATGCCTCCGAGTTTTCACCAAACTCTAAACAAGATCGGAGAGAGGGAAGCTAGTCTCTCAATCTCCGATTGGGTTTAGAATCCAATTACTAATCCCTCTTTAATTCTCTTGAGAAGATGATCTCTTAAGAACTAAACTAAACTTAAGAATTTGTGGAATTTTCGTGGAGAATTAAGGAGAGAGATTTTGCATGAAAAGCAATATTAATTAAGATGTAGGAAGGCAATGAGATAACCTCTATTTATAGGTTCTCTCCAAATTACCTATTCATGTGCAACCTCTTGCCCATGATTTCATGCAAAATTCCATCTAACCATCCATTATTTATTAATAAATAATATTAGCCACGAATTAAATCAATTATGGACCAATTCCATGCATGATCTAGTTAATTCTTAAATTAATTCTGCATAAAACCGTCTGGACCGGTCGACCGTTTCAAGGTGCGGTCGACCGCTCGAACCAATGTTTCGGTCGACCGTTCAACATTCGGTCGACCGTTCGTAACAGGAACTATTCCATCGCAATGTTCGGTCGACCGACCGATCACTTTCGGTCGACCGTTCGAACAGATGAAAATTCCTTGTTATCGGTCGAAACTCGTCCGGTCGACCGTGCCCTACCGGTCGACTGTTTACTGCTATTCGGTCGACCGTTTGAGCACTATTTTGCAGACTTGTCAAATTTCAGTTTAACCCCTACAAAATTTGACATTTCGGGATTAGTAGTAAATTCACAACTTATGTAACATATTATCCTATGTAATGATCAATCATTACACCCCACAATATTTACATCACATATGAATTTAATTTAGATTCTAATTATGTTATTAATCACAACATAACTTTGATTTTGCTTTGTTCACCCCATGTGTCATATTTTCTACATGAAACCCGACACATCTTATGAACTCAAAATCCCCATTCCTTGTTTCTCAGTTTTGTGGTGTGACATATAGGAGGATCTAAACTAAGTTGGCAGTGATATTAAGAGCTTAATATCACAAGCTATAAGCGGTATCTAGCTACACATTATAGCTCCCAATTAGTTAGATATCTTAATTCCACTCGAACCAAAACCCGATCCATTTAGTGATGGCGTGCACCACTTGTGTCCGTCCCTTGCCTCATGATATTAAGAATACACACAAAGTAGTATTGTGTCATCTTTGTCTTAGTATTCATTTCTTGATCTCTTTAAGCTAGTTATAAATATGTGACTTAACTCAAATCACATTGTGCACATTATAACTTTACTTTATCAAGGGGCCCACTAATATCATCACTCAATTAAGAGGGGCAATGATAGTCTTTTGACTAACTATCTTCTCCAACAAAAGTTGTACTTAACCAACTAATGCCTTTACACTACACTCATCGATAGCTCAAGACACTAGTCTAATTAAGAACTCCTTAAGCGATCGGATATAAGTCTCATATCAAAGGACCAAAGACACAGTAAAATATTAATGACACAGAAACACATTTCTATAATATTTTACTTATTAGGTCTATTCAGTATACAAAAGTAATATTTTCCTCTTTTGCATACCCGTGTTGTCACTCACTTGTAGAGCTACAATGATCTATGACCAACACGACAATCTTAACTCGGTAATTAATGTTCCATGTTAGTTATCATGATTGCGAATATCTTTTGTTTTATGTAAACCAATATCTTTTAGAGCTCTACGGTTAAGGACCAAGAGCTTCTTCCTTAACACTTCTAAAAGACGAATAACATATACAAGGAACAAAATGATTTCTCATTCAATTCATAATAATTGACATTTAAAAGTAAAACTTTTAGAACACATTCCCTTCAATCTCCCACTTGTTATTAAAGTTTTCTTTCTCATACATACTCAATGCATAAAACAATAATAACTAGGGTAAACCCCATTACATATCAATCATCAAGCCAATCTACATGGTTCCTCAATCCCATGGACTCGAAATGCATTTCGCCCTTGGCTTGGGATAAAGGTTTTGTGAATGGATCAACTGTGTTGTTGTTGGTGTCCACCCATAACAGATTTATTTTGCCTTCGTCGATGAGGTCACGTGTCACGAAGTACTTACGATCCATGTACTTCACTTTGTGGTGTGATCTAGGATCCTTGATTTGCGAGATAGATGCACTATTATCGCAAAATAGCTCGATGGGTCCCTCGCTCGTGGGAACTACTCCAAGCTCTTCAAGGAACTTCTTGATCCACACTCCTTCCTTGCTCGCTTCAGCGACAGCCATTACTTCTGAAGCAGTGGTTGAATCGGCCGTAGTGGTTTGCTTCCAGCTACGCCAACTCACAGCTCCACCATTCAGAAGAAAGACGTATCCTGATTGCGACCTTCTATCGTCTGGATCACTCATGAAACTCGCATCCGAGTAACCTTCAGCTATCAATTCCCTTTGTCCTCCATAAACAAGAATCTTATCCTTAGTCCGGTTAAGGTACTTCAGGATATTCTTGACCGCAGTCCAATGCTCAGGACCTGCGTTGGATTGGTGACGACTTGTCACGCTTAGAGCATACGAGACATCTGGTCTTGTGCAAGTCATCGCGTACATGATCGACCCAATTGCCGAAGCATAAGGGACATCCTTCATGTACTCTAAGTCCTTACGTGATTGCGCACGTTGAGACTTCTTGAGTTGCACACCCATACTCATTGGCACACTGCCCTTTTTGGAGTTGTTCATCTTGAACCTTTCCAAGACCTTGTCAATGTATGCACGTTGACTGAGGCCAATGAGTCTACGGGGTCTATCTCGATATATCTTGATTCCCAAGATGTATTGAGCCTCACCCATGTCTTTCATCGAAAATGCAGATTTCAATGAACTTCTCGTTTGCTCAAGCAAAGGAATATGATTGCCCATAAGCAATATGACATCGACATATAGGATTAGGAATACTACATGGCTCCCACTAACCTTCTTGTATACACAAGGTTCTTCCTTACTTTGAATGAAGTGAAGCTTCTTCACTTCCTCGTCAAAGCGTTTGTTCCAACTCCTTGATGCTTGCTTCAATCCATAGATGGATCTTTGAAGCTTGCATACCTTCTCGCTATTCTTTGGATCTTCAAAACCTTGAGGTTGTACCATGTACACATCCTCCTCCAAGTTCCCATTCAGGAACGCCGTTTTGACATCCATTTGCCATATTTCATAATCGTGAAATGCGGCAATAGCGAGCATGATCCGAATAGACTTGAACATGGCAACCGGTGAATAAGTTTCATCATAGTCAATTCCTTGAACTTGAGTGAAACCCTTCGCTACAAGCCTCGCTTTGTAGGTTGTCAAGTTCCCATCCATGTCCATCTTCCTCTTAAAAACCCATTTATTATGAATGGCCTTTTTCCCTTGAGGAAGGTCAACCAAGTCCCATACTTGATTTCATACATGGATTCTATTTCGGATTCCATGGCCTTAAGCCATAGTTTGGAGTCTTCCCTTTCCATTGCCTCTGGGAAGGTTAAGGGATCATTGGTATCTAGTACCATGATTTCATGAAGTCCCAGATATAAATCGGGTTTCTTCCTTTCCCTTGTTGACCTTCTAAGTTCTTTTGGTTCTTCTCGTGTCTCTCGAACTTCTTCCACAATTTCTTGAGGAGTGGGTTCACGTTCAACTCTTGAACGTACACTTGGTGGGGATGATTGAGATTCTCTCACAATTTCTTGCGAGGGTCTCTCACTCACGCTCCCACTAACCAAAGGAATCTCGGTTGGGCCTTCATGATCTTGAATGTCATCATTCATTTCATGATCTTGTAGAGTATCTTGAGTTTCCTCAAGCACAACCCTACTCCCACTACTTTTTACTCTTTCTAGAAATTCCTTTTCCAGAAATGTGGCATCCCTCTCTACAATCACTCGATTGGAGGTGATATGCCAAAAGTAGTATCCTCTTGTCTCACGAGGATAACCTATAAAGAAGCACTTATCCGCTTTTGGTTGAAGTTTGGTCGACATCAATCTCTTGACGTAGGCCTCACAACCCCAAATCTTGAGAAAACTGAGCTTAGGTGTTTTACCACTCCATAGCTCATAAGGAGTTTTCTCCACGGATTTGGATGGAACATTATTTAGTGTGTAAGCCGCAGTTTGTAGTGCATAACTCCAAAAGTAAAGAGGTAATTCCGCATGACTCATCATTGACCGAACCATATCGAGCAATGTCCTATTCCTTCTTTCGGATACCCCATTCCACTGAGGTGTACCGGGAGGGGTGAGTTGAGGTACAATACCAAACTCCTTTAGGTATGAGTCAAATTCGGTACTTAAGTACTCACCTCCACGATCCGTTCGTAGAGACTTGATTTTCTTGTCGAGTTGGTTCTCTACTTCATTCTTGAATTCTTTGAACTTGTCAAAGGATTCACTTTTGTTTCTCATTAGATAAACATAGCCATAACGACTATAATCATCCGTGAACGTAATGAAGTACCTGAAACCATCTCGTGCACTAGTACTCATTGGACCACATACATTGGAATGTATCAAATCCAACAAGCCACTCGCCCTTGGGCCTTTCTTCTTGAAAGGATTTTTGGTCATTTTTCCCATTAGACATGGTTGGCACGTCTCCAATGATTTAAAATCAAGTACACCAAGAAGGTTAACTTCTTGCAATTTCTTGATGCGCTTTCCATTTATGTGACCAAGACGATAGTGCCACAAGAGAGTATCATTCTCGTGAGTGGTCTTAAGTCTTTTGTTATTGATATTAAAGATTTGTTTATTATCCAATTCAAGCAAATAGAGACCATTCCTTATGAACGCATTTGCATAGAACACACCATTCTTCGATATAGACAAACAAGAATTTGAAATATTTATATTAAAATTATCCATATCCAGACATGATACAGAAATGATATTCTTGCTAATCGAAGGTAAATAATAAACATTCTTTAGACATAAATTTAAACCACTACACAATTGAAGCACCACAGAACCTTGTGCAACCGCAGACACGTTCGCACCATTTCCGACCTTCAATTCTACCTCGTTCCTTACGAGTTCCTTCCTATCCATGAGTAGCTACACATTAGAAACTATGTGAGCACAAGATCCGGTATCAATTACCCAATCCTGGACAGAGGTGGCTAAATTTATTTCAATAACAAATATACCTTTGGCCTTTTTGGGGCGCCTTCGTTCAATCACTCCGTTGTCAAGGTCTTCCTTGTACTTGGGGCAATTTGGCCGGATGTGTCCTTTTTCACCGCAGTGAAAGCACTTCGTATTGGGAGTTGGAGATTTCTGAGATTTCCCCCTCGAGGCACTCGCACGAGCACCTCCTACTCCCTTGCTCTTGATTGAACCACTTTTGGTAGATTTGCCCTTTCCTTTACCAATCTTATGACCCCTCCCATGGACGGCAAGGACTTGCTTGTCCCTACCCTTGCCCATGTCAACTTCAGCAGTTTTGAGAGCGTTGTGAAGCTCCTCAAGACTCACCCCTTTTTCACGCACATGATAGTGCATCACAAAGTCCTTAAAGGACGGGGCTAGAGAGCCAAGAATCATATCTTCAGCAATGTCCTCGGGCATTGGTGAAGAGAGCTTTGCCAACTTCTCAAGGTATCCTTGCATCGTGAGAAAATGCATAGATACCGATGTTCCCTCCGCCATATGGCACCTTGTGAGTGCGATGGTGGTCTTATAGCGCTCCTTTCGGGCACTATCCATGAACATCATAGATAAAGCTTCCATGGTCTTCTTGGGTTTTGAATCCAAGTATTTCGCTTGAAGCGAGTCACCCATGGATGCTAGCATAAGACCGTGAACTTGGTTCTATTGGTCTTCTCACTTGGCTTTAGCCTCTTTCTCTTCATCGGTTAATCTCTCATTCCACTTTGGGATTGGACCTTCCAAAATGTGAGATAGTTTCTCAAACTTTAACACGATGTTGAGTTTTGAGTTGCCAACTAATGAAGTTTGAGCCATCATTTGCTAAAGGGTGTTTTTCTATCATGGATCGTACGATAGGTTGGATGTTCGACATTTTTCTACAAAATAAATCATACAGGTTTTAATGCCAATTTTATGTTTTAATACACATGCATACATATATCGAATATATAAATATAAATGTTGCAAATTAAAATCTTGCCCATAAATGCAACAATCCAAGATCCTATTAATTGTAATATAGACTAGCTAAGGGCTATCGAATACATTACAATGTCAAGGTAAGAAATCCTTTTCTAATCACAACCTTTTTGAATTTTAGCAATATTTAGCATCTTCAAACTCTTGTGACTCTTGTCGTTTTAATTATGTGGGAATACGACCTATCCTCATAAGAAAAACTTTTTTCCCAAAACCGAGCGAGGGCTCTAGGTAATGTTAAGAAAACTTATTTTCATTTGATACGAGATACGTTTATCTATTGTATTCACAACTAAACATACTTGGGGTTCACTAGGGTGAAACACACCTAATATATTTAATTGTGGCACAACAACAGACAACCTTTATATCTCCCACTATTCCCAAAGATAGAGGGAGCTATCTCCCGCTAAGGGCGAGCAGAGTATCCCTCGATCAATGGCTGCTAGTGGATGAAATAAGAAGGAAAACTATTCTTAATTTTTGTTGGACAATTTTAACATGTGATTTAGAATTTTAGGTTATCTTGCATATTAATATTCATACACATCCTAACATTCACCACATTCATCACATGCATAGCAGAAATTAAAAACAGAAATTAAACATTCACACAATCCACATCGTGTGAGTTTATATGTTCCCTTCGATCCTCGATCCCTGATCTTCGATCCTCGATCGATGCGCTACAGCGGCGACTTCCTCTTGCACCGGAGATGTAGATTTTACAGAAAATAAACATGCTCCTCACATTCGATAAAACCGACTAGTGCAAGTCCTATGTAAAAACCTCTCATATGCTAATGCAACTATCTAAAAGACGGAAATAGAGAGAATTTTTGGCTTTTACATACATAAGCCCCTGTATAATAATAATTACATACATTTGTAGTGTCTGATTTGGAACATATAAACTCACAATCCTGCAAAGCAACTCAAGCATCCATGCACGCAATTGCTATAAACTACACAACCTAGTTTATCAAGCATCTAGAATCCCAAACAATTCTTTGAAAAATATTTTGAAATCCATTAAAAACATTTTTCATGAATCCATAGTTCACAAATTAATTATGAACCGCTGTCCATCCAATTTCCAATGGAAAGATGAATCGCAGTTTTTCGGTTTTGTTGATTCTCTTACAAAATAATCGTTTATACTTAAAACGAAATTATTACAAGTTAGACATATGTCCAAATCATAATTCTAGTAATTTCATGACATGTTTTAAACATTCAAAACATTTAAAACGAATTATTACAAAGAATTATTTCAACAAACATTTAAAGACCGAAAAACCGGTAAAACGAATTGTTTAAATCCTAGATGGTAAACTAAATTTGTTTATAGCCATGAATCATAAGAAAATTGAACCCTAAGCTCTGATACCACTGTAGGATTTCATGTTTAATTATACATATATATATTCGAATTTTTCATGTATAATAAGGATCAATTTTCAATTTTCTAGAATCTATTGCATGCATCGGTTTGTTTTAACAAACTAGTTTCAAAAACTCTATTAAAACAAACATAAAGGAGCTCCGAAATTCATACCTAGAAGTTCTCTAAAACTTCTTGAAGATTCGGAGACCGTTGGGATGCTCCTCGCTGCGCCGGATGCCTCCGAGTATTCACCAAACTCTAAACAAGATCGGAGAGAGGGAAGCTAGTCTCTCAATCTCCGATTGGGTTTAGAATCCAATTACTAATCCCTCTTTAATTCTCTTGAGAAGATGATCTCTTAAGAACTAAACTAAACTTAAGAATTTGTGGAATTTTCGTGGAGAATTAAGGAGAGAGATTTTGCATGAAAAGCAATATTAATTAAGATGTAGGAAGGCAATGAGATAACCTCTATTTATAGGTTCTCTCCAAATTACCTATTCATGTGCAACCTCTTGCCCATGATTTCATGCAAAATTCCATCTAACCATCCATTATTTATTAATAAATAATATTAGCCACGAATTAAATCAATTATGGACCAATTCCATGCATGATCTAGTTAATTCTTAAATTAATTCTGCATAAAACCGTCTGGACCGGTCGACCGTTTCAAGGTGCGGTCGACCGCTCGAACCAATGTTTCGGTCGACCGTTCAACATTCGGTCGACCGTTCGTAACAGGAACTATTTCATCGCAATGTTCGGTCGACCGACCGATCACTTTCGGTCGACCGTTCGAACAGATGAAAATTCCCTGTTATCGGTCGAAACTCGTCCGGTCGACCGTGCCCTACCGGTCGACCGTTTACAGCTATCCGGTCGACCGTTTCAGCACTGTTTTGCAGACTTGTCAAATTTTGGTTTAACCCCTACAAAATTTGACATTTCGGGATTAGTAGTAAATTCACAACTTACGTAACATATTATCCTATGTAATGATCAATCATTACACCCCACAATATTTACATCACATATGAATTTAATTTAGATTCTAATTATGTTATTAATCACAACATAACTTTCATTTTGCTTTGTTCACCCCATGTGTCATATTTTCTACATGAACCCCGACACATCTTATGAACTCAAAATCCCTATTCCTTGTTTCTCAGTTTTGTGGTGTGACCTATGGGAGGATCTAAACTAAGTTGGCAGTGATATTAAGAGCTTAATATCACAAGCTATAAGCGGTATCTAGCTACACATTATAGCTCCCAATTAGTTAGATGTCTTAATTCCACTCGAACCAAAACCCGATCCATTTAGTGATGGCGTGCACCACTTGTGTCCGTCCCTTGCCTCATGATATTAAGAATACACACAAAGTAGTATTGTGTCATCTTTGTCTTAGTATTCATTTCTTGATCTTTTTAAGCTAGTTATAAATATGTGACTTAACTCAAATCACATTGTGCACATTATAATTTTGCTTTATCAAGGGGCCCACTAATATCATCACTCAATTAAGAGGGGCAATGATAGTCTTTTGACTAACTATCTTCTCCAACAAAAGTTGTACTTAACCAACTAATGCCTTTACACTACACTCATCGATAGCTCAAAACACTAGTCTAATTAAGAACTCCTTAAGCGATCGGATATAAGTCTCATATCAAAGGACCAAAGACACAGTAAAATATTAATGACACAGAAACACATTTCTATAATATTTTACTTATTAGGTCTATTCAGTATACAAAAGTAATATTTTCCTCTTTTGCATACCCGTGTTGTCACTCACTTGTAGAGCTACAATGATCTATGACCAACACGACAATCTTAACTCGGTAATTAATGTTCCATGTTAGTTACCATGATTGCGAATATCTTTTGTTTTATGTAAACCAATATCTTTTAGAGCTCTACGGTTAAGGACCAAGAGCCTCTTCCTTAACACTTTTAAAAGACGAATAACATAAACAAGGAACAAAATGATTTCTCATTCAATTCATAATAATTGACATTTAAAAGTAAAACTTTTAGAACACATTCCCTTCAACACATTGATATGAGTTTGTATGTTCCCACGTACTTGACTTTTGCGCCTTCTCCGCAACTTCCTCTTGCACCATGGATGTTGATATTGCAAAAATATAAACATGCATCTCACAATTTTGAAAATTGTCTAGTGCAAGTCCTATGTAAAAACTCTCTCATATGCATGCATATACATAGAAATAGAAATTTGGCTTTTACATATACATAAGCCTATGTGATTGAATAATAATAACATACACATTCATTCATTCATTCACACATGGCTTCAACGGAACATACAAACTCACATATCCCTGCATAAGAGAACGCAAGCAACGCATGTACATATACTATAAATTACTCGATTTAGTTTATCATTCATCTCTAAATCAAACAATTCTAAAACCATTTGAAATCCTGGAAAATGATTTTACACATCCATATTTCAAAATACAAAACATTTGAACTACTGTTCATCCAATTTTCAAAATAAAAATTTAAGGAAAGATAAACATATGCATTTTTCGTTTTGTTGATTCCTTATAAAATAATCATTTAATTAAAAATAAAAATTTATATATTAGACATAAGTCTAAAATTTAATTCTAACATTCACATGATGTGTTTCAAAACATTTAAAACTATCAAAAGAATCAATTATAATTAAATCAACAAAACTATCAGAAAACTCGAAAAAGACATCAAACATGAATTGTTTCGATTGTAGATGGTAAACTAAAATTAATTATATAGTCTAATCATTGAAAATATGAACTAAATGCTTTGATACCACTGTAGGATTTTGTGTCCCTATGTTGTGTATATTTTTAAAATTTTAATACATACATACATGATCGATTTCATATTTTCATTGATTTTACGTACATGTATATGTTTATTTTAATATTATGCATTCCCACTGATTGACATCATATCATGCATATATTTGTGTCTTATATCCTCTATTTTTAATCTAAGCAATGCTACCTAACGAGTTTTATGTTTAAATTTCAGGAATAAAACAACTGAGAAGAAGAGACACAAAACGGACCTAAGAGTAAGAGAAATGACTGAATTGTGAGATTTATGGACTGAAATGCAAGAGGAAGGACCCAGATGTAAATCAAAATGACCAATGAGAAAATCAAGAAACTTCACACCATCAAGAGGAGTATTTGGGCAACTAGATTCGGGCCGACACTCAAACAACCGATCCGGATGCACCACACGTATTAAAATGAAGCCTTAAGGAAGATATACAAATTTGAAGCAAATAAGACAAAAAGTGACTGCGAATTGGCGGCCCAAGACCGCCAATTGGAGGCCCATTTTTGTCCAATTTCAATGAGGCTTCTTGTGGTTGTTTATTTTGTTGTGTGTATCCATTGGTAGTAGTTTCATTAGTCCCACATCGGGGGTTTGTCCCCGATTACCTTTTTCCAGCACTATAAATATAACTCTTCATTTTGCTTTGTATTCACCCATTGCTTGGTGGTATTCTCTCTACTTGGAGTAAGCCTTGGAGCAAAAAGTCAAGATGGAGAAGAATGCTACTAGTAATGTGAGTCATTTAATAAAATAATTTTCATTATTTTGTTCTCATGTTGTCTTTTTTATGCATGCTTAGCTTAGTCTTGTTTCTTTGATCTTATGCTAAATTAGTGAGAATGTCTCCTTTCTTCTTTAGTTTAATTGCTAGCATAATGTGTAGTGAGTATATCCATCTCCTTTGGGGGTGGAGATGATGTTCATATATATTGGATTAATCTAGGATTAATAAGATATTTGCCCAAAGCACTGACACATGGCGCGTCCCTATTGGACTACACATTTAGGGTTTAGGGTGGAGCCATCTATATAAGGAGGGGAGCCTCCCATTGGAGAGATTGATCTCATGTGCAAAACCCTAGCCTCCACCCTAACCTAGCCACCACCTCCCTCTCCCTCAAATCCGTCCTTTCCACCAAGTAGGACTCTTGGGTTGTGGATTTGTTCTTCTTCTCCAAGAGAGTAGAAGATCGTCCGATGCTCAAGAAGACTCCGTGAGGTGATCGTCGATTCTTCTTCCGCTGCCACAGGTTCTCTCCACCAAAGGTAAATCCGAACCTGTAGACTAAATCGTTGTTTGATAACATTGGTACGAGAGCCAGGTTGGTCACCTCCGAGTTTTGTGTTTTTTGAGCACCTTTCTTTATTTCATTTGAGTTGAGATAATTTCGGTGATTCTTAGAAAGAAAATAACTGGATACATATGTTGTTGTTTTTTCTTTCTCTCCATTCATGCGCCTAGGGTTTGATGGCAAATCTCCTCACCCATGCGCATGTTTTTTTTTTCGAATGCTATGTTGATCTTACACCTACGGTTTGATGGTTGATTTCCTCACCTTGTGCATGTATCATTTTTTCGATTTTTTGGTTGATGTACCTAGGGTTTGGTGGTCGTTTTTTTGCTCCTCACCCGAGTACATGGTTTTTGGATTACTTGACTATGCGGCTAGGGTTTGATGGCACATTTTCCTCACCCTAGCACATGCCTTTTTGATTCATCTTATACGTGCGATTAGTATTACATGTTTTTTTTTGCGCATAATATTTGTTTCATCTTTAAGCATGCATCTAGAGTTGAATATGGATGCTTCATTCTTGCGCATAATGTAGTTTTCTTGATATGCATGTGCCTAGGGTTTCATGTTCATCTATGATTATTGCGCATAATGTATATTCCATCCTTCAAGCATGCGGCTAGATTTTATTTTTCTCTGATTTTATGCGCATGTATGTTTAAGAGAAAGATGATGATTTTTGTTACAAGAGTTGGATATTGCATATATCTCATGATGTGATCACATATTTCGGATTATGTATCATATTTGTCTTTCAAAACTCTTGTTTATGCATCTAAGGATAGAAGGTTGTTGCCTTATTCATGTGTGTTCAATTTTATTTTTTTGATCATATATGCATGCATCTTGATGATTGCCGAATTATGTACATGATTGTTGCTAATATTCGGCTATTTGTTTCTTTTGGAATGATTGCATGCATTTCATTTGAAATATTTCCTTTTCATCATATGTGCATATATGTGTTGCCCTCCACCAAAGAATTTCGAATTTTTCTTTCCAATACAAGTAGCATAATTATTGTTGATTGCATGCTTATATTGATTAAGAAAAGATTGGCTAATTCTGAAATTTTTTAGAGGATATTATGGGCTGGAGTTTTATTGCCTTAAAAGTAATTTTTGAATGCTTTCCTTTGATGCACAAATATGTGTTGCTCTCCACCATAGAATTTCGGATTTTTTCTTTCCTGATCAATGTAGGATAATTTTTTATGCTATCATGATTATATTGATTAGGGAAAGAAGAAAACATTCTGTTTTTGAGAATGATTATTGTGGAGATTGGTTGTTATTACCTAACACATTTTTTGCCAATATTCGTGCACCATACATGCATTGTTTCCTTATGCATAACTTCCTTCTTGTTTGAAAGAGGAGCACACTTTATGGTATTTTGTTTCATACGTCGGATTGTGCTAACGTATGGAAAGATTGTGCTTGTATGGAATGAAAGATTGTGCTTGAAAGATTGTAATAATTATGGACTGTGGACTGTTTATTGCCCTAAGGAGACGAGGGGCTCCTTTATTTTTATTATTGCGATATTATTGCTACTCATGCAGGTTCCCGTCTAAGAGGCTAAATCCCTATGGGGGATCCTTAGCTTGATATGGAAGTAATATAGCAATCGATTTCTGTGTGATCTTGATTGATTTTTTTTAAAAGGAAACGTTTTTTTGGAACCTACATGCCTAGTGGGAGTTGCAAGGTAGAAGTGTTTTGTGTAAACCACCTTGCAACCGGCGGTAATACTTTCTTTATTTGCTGATTTGCCATGATTTAAACGTTTTTAGGGGTCATTAAATCGTGATGGAGCTCAATATCTAGATTAGTAAAATGACTTTATTAACTAGTGCATGAGGATTTGATCGAATGCTTTATATTTTCCTTTGGTCTGAATGCTATAGCTATTAAGTTAGTTTATTTTTTATGACTAGTGTAGCTCGTTGTATTTTATGCTAGAACTCATGTATCACTATGTGTTTTTTTTCCTAGATTTTTATGGCTGCTTCCAAAAGCATTGTCGCTGATCTGACTTGAGGAGATAAACTCAATGAAAGAAATTACGATCTGTGGCATCGTAAAATTGAGTATCTCTTAGAGGATCAGGACATGTTAGAAAATATAACCCAAACTATGTCTCCCCCCGAGGAGGGGAACACTGTGCAGCATCGCAGAAATATGGATGTCTATAATGCATGGAAAAAGAAAGACCGTATTGCTCGCATTACAATTCTGAGTTCGATGCGAGATAATCTGTTACTGTGACCCGAAAAATTGCGAACTGCAAAGGCCTTATGGGAAGCTGTGAAGTTTCAGTACGGAGTAACCTCCGTCACAAGGGCCCGCCAGCTTGGGCTCACGTTTGATGGGTATCAAATGCGCCAAGGTCACACAATGAGGCAGCATATTACCGCAATGTCAAACATGATTAGCGAGCTGAGCGCTGCCGGTCGTGCTAAGACCGGTGAGGAGCAAGTGTCTGCTCTCATCAGATCATTGCCTTCGAAGAGTTGGGAGCATATGAAGGTCCATCTGACTCATGCCGATGACATCAGGACATTTGACCAGGCCGCAAAACACCTAGACATGGAGGAGGACCGCATGCTTACGGAAGCTCCTCTAACTGAAGTGTTTGCTGCTGAAGTTGGTGCTCCTCGGAGGAGTGCAGGTTTTAAGCTTAAAAGAGATAGAGCTCAGGGTTTTAAAGGCAAGAAGGGTGCAAATAAAAACAAAACAGAAAACAAAGGTGGAAAGAAACGACCTCGAGGATCCAGAGGTGGGAAAGATAAGTCTATTGTGACTTGTTTTAACTGCCGAAAGACTGTACATTTTGCTCGTGAGTGCACTGAGCAAAAGGTAAATACTGTGTGTAATCCCTTGAATTGTAACGTGACTAGTTTTGTGATGCTCACTGATCACTCTCCTGTGTGGATTGTTGATTCAGGTGCCACGGACCACGTAACAAAGGATCGTTCTACCTTCGTGGAATATCACCGTGTTCCAAGTGGGAGGCGAATAAACATGGCGAACAACACTATCATTGAAGTTCTTGGAGTTGGTACATGCAAAGTGGCTTTGCGAAGTGGCCGGATCCTATTACTTCACGACGTGTTGTATGCACCAGCTATACGGTGAAATATTATTTCTGTTGTTGTTTTGATGAGACATGGTTTTAAAGTTTTTTTTGAGAACAATGATATGGGTTTATACCTTGCTAACATTTATTATGGACGTGCCTTTCTTTCAGACGGTTTTATTATGTTGGACGTAATTTATGATTTCAATCATAACACTAGTGCCTTTATGAGTCAAACTTCCATGAATAATGATTCAGTTATGTGGCATGCTAGACTAGGTCACATTGGTGTTGACCGGATGAACAAGTTGGCAAAGGAGGGGGTATTAGGAGAATGCTCCAAATTTGAATGCTTTAAGAAATTCATGAGCTTGGTACATAATCAATTGGATAATAAGATAAAAACTCTCAGAACGGACAGAGGTGGGGAGTATCTCTCTATAATGTTCAAGGAGTTATGTGATGAAAAGGGGATATCTAGACAACTCACTATGCCTTATACTCCTCAGCAAAATGGTGTTGCCGAGAGAAGAAATAAAATGTTGCTAGACATGGTTAGATCCATGATGGCGCATGCGAGCTTGCCAATTTCGTTTTGGGGAGATGCTCTAATGACTGCTGCCTACATCTTCAATAGAGTTCCAACAAAATCGGTTCCCTCAACTCCATATGAGTTATGGACAGGACGGAAGCCTGATTTTAGTCTGCTGCATCCTTGGGGATGCACGACATACATTCATTCTACTAGTCATCGATATGGAAAACTAGGACCTAGAGGGAAAAAGTGTATCTTTGTAAAATACAGTGATCTCTCCAAAGGTTATGTTAATATCGGGTTAGACGAGAATGAAAGAAGGACGGAACTGGAGTCTAGGGATGCCACATTCTTTGAAAATGATTTTCCAACTCTTGCTAGAGCTATCAAAGAGTCAGTGGACTTCTTTGAACAACAAGATGAGGACATTGCCACTCCACGGGATCAGGATCTGGAAGTTGAACATGAGGTTCCACCAGTCAATCCTAGTGGGAGCAGCAATGCTGAGGATCCGGTAGCTCTCACGGAGGATGAGCCATCAGATACCCATCTGCGTCGAAGTAAACGCTGGCTCATTCCTCGTAGTCGGTTTCGCTTAGAGGAAGAGGCCATCATGATAGCTCAAGAAGAAATTGATTCTGAATCATCTGGGATGACAGTAATCGATGAGCAAGAACCGGAGACCTTGAAAGAGGCTTTGGAAGGTCCAAATGCGAAAGAGTGGTTAGAAGCTATAAAGGAAGAGTTGGAGTCGATGAAAGTTAATCGAGTCTGGGGCTTGGTCGACTTACCGCCGAACCGAAAGGCCATTGGGGCCAAGTGGATCCTCAAGATTAAGAGGAAGGCGGATGGATCTATTGATAGATTCAAGGCTAGACTGGTAGCTAAAGGCTACACCCAAAGAGAAGGCGTGGATTTTGAGGAAACCTTTTCACCCGTGGTTAGGTTTGCCTCCATCCGCCTTCTACTAGCTATTGTAGCTCAGATGGACTTAGAGCTTTACCAAATGGATGTAAAAACTGCTTTTCTCAATGGAAAACTTGAGGAGGAGATCTATATGGATCAACCTCAAGGTTTTGAAGTCAAAGGACAAGAGTGCAAAGTGTGCAAGCTCAATAAGTCCTTATATGGCTTAAAACAAACGTCTAGACAGTGGAACATTCGCTTGTACGTTAAGAGATCCAATGGTAAATTTGTCATTCTGACCTTGTATACTGATAACATACTCATGGCTGGCAATAGCAAAGAGTTGCTGAAATCCAGTAAAGAGTGGTTGTCCTCCACGTTTGATATGAAGGACATGGGTGAAGCTAGCTACGTCCTTGGTGTGAAGATTGTTAGAGATAGGTCCAAGAGACTTCTGGGATTGTCTCACGAGACTTATATTAATAACGTCTTCAAGAAATACCATATGGACAAATGCAAACCAATCGACACTCCTGTTGAGAAGGGTTTGCACTTAAGCCTTGATAAGCATCCTGATACTCTTGATGAGAAGGCCAAAATGAACAAGGTTCCATACTCCAATGCTGTGGGAAGCCTTATGTACGCTATGATGTGTACTAGGTCAGACATTTGTTATGTTGTGGGCATGGTGAGTCGATACCAGTCCAGCCCAAGCATGGAGCACTAGAAGGCAGTCAAGAGAATCATGAGATACCTCAGAGGAACGAGTAACTACATGTTGTGTTACCAAGCATCAGATCTCCGCCTGATTGGCTATAGTGATACTGATTGGGCTGGAGACATTGATGAAAGGAAGTCTACCTCTGGTTATGCTTTCTTGCTGGCTAATGGGGCCATCTCATGGTCCAGCAAGAAGCAAACCTGTATAGCCCTGTCGACTATGGAAGCAGAGTATGTTGCATGCTCTGCAGCAGTACAGGAGGCAGTTTGGTTGAGGAGGTTCTTACAACATACTGGGCTAGTAGAGACATCTGATGAGCATGTTGTTGTCTATTGTGACAGCATGGCTACCCTTTGTTATGTGAAAGACCCCAAATATCATGGAAAGACCAAACATATACAAGTTAGGTATCATTTTGTGAAGGACATCATAGCGAGAAAGGAAGTTGTGTTAAGACATGTGTCTACTAGTCTTATGGTAGCCGACCCTCTTACCAAAGCTATAGCTAAGGACTCGTTTGTGTCTCATGTGAAGTCCTTAGGCTTACGCAGACTTTGATGTATTGGCATGTCTAATTTCCTTTTATGAGTGATTGTGTTTTTTTTCTTTCGACTATATCTGTTTGGTTGATGTAGTTGTTCTAGCATAAAATATTATTTTGTCAATAGGCTGAAGAATGCTCACTCACACTAGCATTCGCCTCTGGCGCTTTTTGATAGCAAGCAGAGATGAGACTGATCATGAAGAGATCTTGTATGATAGATCCAGAGAAGTTCATGATAGGATAGTTGCCTTGATTAGGAATCAAGATGAGATCCTCTATGTTGCTGAGGATTGACATGAATGTTACCACGATTCATGTGACCTATGAAGGGAATGTGTTCTAAAAGTTTTACTTTTAAATGCCAATTATTATGAATTGAATGAGAAATCAATTTGTTCCTTGTTTATGTTATTCGTCTTTTAGAAGTGTTAAGGAAGAGGCTCTTGGTCCTTAACCGTAGAGCTCTAAAAGATATTGGTTTACATAAAACAAAAGATATTCGCAATCATGGTAATTAACATGGAACATTAATTACCGAGTTAAGATTGTCGTGTTGGTCATAGATCATTGTAGCTCTACAAGTGAGTGACAACACGGGTATGCAAAAGAGGAAAATATTACTTTTGTATACTGAATAGACCTAATAAGTAAAATATTATAGAAATGTGTTTCTGTTTCATTAATATTTTACTGTGTCTTTGGTCCTTTGATATGAGACTTATATCTAATCACTTAAGGAATACTTAATTAGATCAGTGTCTTGAACTATCGATCATTGTAGTGTAAAGGTATTGGTTGGTTAAGTACAACTTTTGTTGGAGAAGATAGTTAGTCAAAAGACTATCATTGCCCCTCTTTATTGAGTGATGATATTAGTGGGCCCCTTGATAAAGCAAAGTTATAATGTGCACAATGTGATTTGAGTTAAGTCAAATATTTATAACTAGCTTAAAGAGATCAAGAAATGAATACTAATACAAAGATGACACAATACTATTTTGTGTGTATTCTTAATATCATGAGGCAAGGGACGGACACAAGTGGTGCACTCCATCACTAATTGGATCGGGTTTTGGTTCGAGTGGAATTAAGACATCTAACTAATTGGGAGCTATAATGTGTAGCTAGATACCGCTTATAGCTTGTGATATTAAGCTCTTAATATCACTACTGCCAACTTAGTTTAAATCCTCCCATAGGTCACACCGCAAAACTGGGAAACAAGAAATGAGGATTTTGAGTTCATAAGATGTGTCGGGTTTCATGTAGAAAATATGACACATGGGGTGAACAAGCAAAATCAAAATTATGTTGTGATTTATAACATAATTAGAATCTAAATTAAATTCATATGTGATGTAAATATTATGGGGTGTAATGATTGATCATTACATAGGATAATGTGTTACATAAGTTGTGAATTTACTACTAATCCCGAAATGTCAAATTTTGTAGGGGTTAAACCGAAATTTGACAAGTCTGCATGCACTGTGCAAAAACGGTCGACCGCTAGACCATAAACGGTCGACCGAATTTTGCGCGGTCGACCGCAATGTTGCACGTTCAACCAGATGTGTATCGAGCGTAACGAGAATTTCGTCTGTTCGTTTTCGGTCGACCGAGTATTCTCGGTCGGTCGACCGAACATTAAGATGAATTTTTTTTGTTACGAACGGTCGACCGAGAATATGGATCGGTCGACCGAAACTCGGTCGAAACCGTCGACCGGACCTCGCAAAAGGTCGACCGGTCAGACGGTTTAAGAATTAATTTAAGAATTAATTAGATCATGCATGGAATTGGTCCATAATTAATTTAATTCGTGGCTAATATTATTTATTAATAAATAATGGATGGTTAGATGGAATTTTGCATGAGATCATGGGCAAGGGGTTGCACATGAATAGGTAATTTGGAGAGAACTTATAAATACAAGTTCATCTCATTACCTAATTAATTTATTCATTATTTTCTTGAGCAAAATTCTCTCTCCATAATTCTCCACGAAAATCCCTTAATTCTTAAGTTTAGTTTTAGTTCTTAAGAGATCATCTTCTCAAGAGAATTAAAGAGGGGTTAGTAATTGGATTCTAAACCCTATCAGAGATTGAGAGACTAGCTTCCCTCTCTCCGATCTTGTTTAGTGTTTGGTGAATACTCGGAGGCATCCGGCGCAGCGAGGAGCATCCCCAACGTCTCCGAATCTTCAAGAAGTTTTAGTGAATTTCTAGGTATGAATTTCGGAGTCCAAATTTGTTTTAATAAAGTTTTCAAACTAGATATTGAAACAAATTGATGCATGCATGAAATAAATTCTAGAAAATTGAAAATTGATCCTTATTATACATGAAAATTTCGAAAATATATATGTATAATTAAACATGAAATCCTACAACCTATAGAAGCCAAGTGCGAGCATCACATGTGGCGCCAGGTGTCACCTGTATGGTGTTAAGGCGACAATGATGAAGCTCGGGTCAGGCGCAGAGGGGGTGCGACTGGACTAAGACTTGTATGGTGTTGAGAGACAGACATACTATTGTGTACAGTATGATCCACCATAACATGTTTGTCATACAACATGTGTTGAGCGACCATTTGGAAGTGAAAGGATGGATCCCTGCTACTTCACTGTGTGAGTCCAAGACTTGATTGTCATTAGTTACCCTTAGTGACCTTCGACGACACCATGAAGCAAAGAGTTGATGTGGCTACTTTGGGATGTTATCTTTGACCATGAGAGATTCGGTCTAAAGAGGCATCTTCGGAAAAGGAGTCAACTCTGAGTGTAATGGTGGTCTGAGGCAAAGGGAAAGGTTTGACTCGACTGCACTAAAAGTATTTGTTGGGCCCAACTGTATTGGATACAATAGCAAGTACCTTGAGGACAAGAAGGTATTCTTTCCGAGGGATCGAGATACCGTTCATGTCAAGTGAGTTTTTGAGTAAACCTAGGGAACTGTGATGTGCATTTGACTGCTTATTTATTGGTTTTTGAGGATGTTGTTATTCTGGCCTTCTAGTAAGGCTTCTAGTTTAAGACTCCTAAATTGCAGGTGCATCATCGGTCGCATGACCCATTTGTCCGTATGATCGGAAGAGTGCATGTGTCGGGGACACATATGATTTTGTATCGGGGATACATGATCAGAGACTTGTGTGTTGTGGATGCGTTCTTGGAGAGAGGAATAGTTGTATATATCAGGGATGTATACATGTGTGTCGGGCACACATAGAGAGGTGACAAATTTCCATTGTGTGATTGTATGTATCAGGGATATATGCATATGTCTTGGGGACACAAAAGCAAATGACATGTTGTTATCGTGCTATTGTGCAAGTGGGAGATATTGGATTAATCTAGAATTAATAAGATATTTGTCCAAAGCACTGACACATGGCGCATCCCTATTGGACTACACATTTAGGTTTTAGGGTGGAGCCATCTATATAAGGAGGGGAGCCTCCCATTGGAGAGATTGATCTCATGTGCAAAACCCTAGCCTCCACCCTAACCTATCCGCCACCTCCCTCTCCCTCAAATCCGTCCCTTCCACCAAGTAGGACTCTTGGGTTGTGGATTTGTTCTTCTTCTCCAAGAGAGTAGAAGACCGGCCGGTGCTCAAGAAGACAACGTGAGGTGATCGTCGATACTTCTTCCGCTGCCACAGGTTCTCTCCACCAAAGGTAAATCCGAACCTGTAGACTAAATCGTTGTTTACTAACAATATATATTGTGACGTTTGGATGTTTGATGAATTTTTGATTGTGTAGACTTGCATGCTTTGTATGATCATTGGGGGTATTTTAATCATCTACGTGTTGGGGAATTTTGATGGGTTTTGCCATAAGATTTAGACACTTCCCAGCTTAGTTTTCTCATGTTTATTGACTGAAATTTCCTGCTGAATATGCTACATCTTAGTTATGTGTTTGTATTTGTGTATGCTTGCTTGATTGATTGAAGAAACTTTGTTTTGATGGGTTTTGCCATAACATTAGACACCTCCCATGCTTACCTTTGTTCTTCACATGAGATTTTGGTTTTTGATGAGTCTTGCCATATCTTTAGACACTTCTCATGTTGAGCTTGATCTTATGATAATCAAGTAGTAATTGCTGATACATTGTGTGAATGGATTGATAGGTTTTCCCACATCTTTAGACACTTCCTATGCATGACAACACACACACACAACACACACATACATGCTTACGTGCATTATTCCTCACTTATTTCACTTCATATGTGCACACACTCCACCCCTTAGGGGTTTCTCTTCTTGATTTCCAATCTTTCGTTGCTTTCTTTCGCATTTCTTACTTACTAGTTTAGTGTAGTTTAGCTTAGCATAATCAAATCTCTTTCCCCTTTTTCGCCACTTGATTTCTGACAAACCAGAGGTTACTCACCCCCTCCCCCCCTCCCCCCATAGATCGACCTGTACTTGCCGCGTCTTCATCGACATTGTGCACTTGTGGTATTTTAAAATGTTTAATTATGTTTTTGGTGTCGTTGTCGGGGATGTGCCAGTCCAGACATTGGTTTGAACAATTCGAGTGGATTTAATTTGTGTTTGTAGTTTCTGTTTGTTTCAGGAGGATCTAGGGATAAAGGGAAGGCACTAGAAAAAATTTGGAGGCAAACAAAACTACACAGACCGCCAATCAGCGGCCTAAGACTGCCAACTGGCGGTCTGGTAAGCTCTAATTCCTTCTTTCTTTCTCTGGATTGTTCATACATTTGATATAGATATCTGGGGCTCAATTTGGCATGTTTTTACTTATAGTTTGCTCCCAAATCAATAATCAATCCCCTTTTAAGCAACTTGGACCCTAAAATCCAAAGCAAAAGATTATGCATTCTTGCTTGTTTAGGTCATGCATCATGTACTTGACTTAGGAACGTAGGTTGTCTTTTGTTTTGGCTTTTCTTTCAGTTGTTGAGCGCTGGCGTGAGGTACGTATCATCTACACTCATTGATGCATTTGGTATGACCATGCATTAGTTAGTAGGAAGTGCATTGCAACAAGTGTCAGTTGAGCGTTTGTTTGGAGAGTTGAATGCTAGATTAGGACTCCGAAACGCTACTAATGAGGGGTTGTCCCATATAAGATAAGGTGGAGGATTTCATCACCATTTCCTTCACCCAAAAATCACACTAATCAAGAGCTTAATTTTAAAATCAAGTAGACATTGGCCCTAAGGATCTCGGGCGCATTAGGAGAGTGATCTGGTCGCGACCGTCATGGCCTGATTGGCGTCACCCACTCTGTCGATAGTAGGATAGACGAGATCTTCGGATCTTGGCTCACTTACTGGGCTTTGTGGTCCTCGTCGTAGGGAGGTGAGGCGTGTTGAGGCCGCGTGACCTCACAGTTAGGCGTCGTCTAACTGTAAGGACCTATAGCGACCATAGGTTGTTTGAGCCTTGTTTACTTGTATGCTTCTACCTGTACCCACCCGCTGTAGCATAAGGACTTATTTCCCTTCTCTCCTGAGTCATTCTCTCTTCAGTGTCCTCCCGCCTTCTCCTCTACGCACAGTCTATTTTAGTTGCTAAAAAAGTTTTGGTTTGTGTGTGTGCACCTTTGTGCATACTTGTGTGGGCACGAGAAAGAGTGGCCGTTTGACAAGGCGTATCGTCAATCCGGCCTCAGTAGTCAATTTCTCGACACCTTCGTCTTCTCGTGTCACATACGGTCTGGGTTCCATGGTTGCTCAGTACTGCGAGGAGGAGCAGTTGTTGGACCCACATGTCCCACCTGTCTTACCCATTCCACCTGTTCTTGTTCCCGTTTCTCTGCGTAGTCGATGCTACCTGAGCCGTAATGCTCTACCTTCGTGCATCGTATTGCCAGAAGCAAATGGGAACCACTTTGAGGTTAAGCCTCAGTTTATATCCATGCTCCCTCACTTCACTAGGAATGGTGACCCCTATATCTTTCTCAGGGAATTTGAGGAGGTCTGTGCTATGTTCAAGGTGCAACAACTTAGCACAGACTCCATCCACCTTAGTCTTGTCCCCTTTGCACTGAAGGATGATGCCAAGAAGTGGTTGTACAGCAACTAGACGAATGCATTTAGGACTTGATGAGTTTCAATCTGCATTCCTCAAGAAGTACTTTCCAAATCATCGGACTCAAAAATTGAGGAACGAAATCAATTCGTTTTATCAACATGAGACCGAATCATTCCATGCATACTTAGAGAGGTTCAAGGAGCTACTATCCTCATGCCCTCACCATGGCATGGAGTTGTGGCGCATGTGTCAGATTGTTTACGATGGTCTTCACGTCCCATCCCGAACACTCCTTGAGTCCATGTGTCAAGGAGAGTTCTTAGGAAAGGATGAAAGGGAGACATGGGCTTTCCTAGAAGACCTAGCTGAGAAAACTATGCAGTGGGAGAGTGTGAGGGAACCACCAACATCATCTAGCATAAGAGCAATCATCGCAAACGCAAGCTCGACTAAATCGGGTGCCGCATTTGCTATCCATACCACTACGGCCACTGAGGCACGCATGGCGGCCTTAATGCGCCGTATGGATTCGATTCAGCTCCAGAACCAATAAGGTGTGTCTCATGTGTTTGCATCTGGTCCAATTCCCTGTCATTCATGTGGTGGGATAGGTCATGTAGGAGGCGAGTATGCGTCCATTCCTCCTGAGATGGAATATGTCAATGTCATCTATGATAGAGCCAAGAATGACTCATACTCATCATCATATAACCCTGGATAGAGAAACCACCCTAACTTTTCATGCAACCAAAACAATGCCCTGGGTGGTCCTTCAAACTTCTCTCGACCACCTAACCAGCCACACAAACCTCCTATGCATGCACCATCTTATCAGCCACCCCCAAGCTGAAATCACCAATCAATCGGGTTTCCTAAATTCCAACAATATGGAAACCCAATTCAATTCGCTTGAGACCTTGACTCATGGACTCGAGAACTCAATTCAAGTTCTCATTTCAAATCAGCAGACCAACAAATCTCCAGAGCTTCAGATAGGCCAAATTGCTTAGTCTGTACATGAAAGAGCTAGAGGGACTCTGCCAAGCCAGCCTGAGGCGAACCCCCGCATGTACTAGCAACAACACAAGCAAAATGAGAGTTTGGTACCTCGGGGGGCGGCAAGTGAACCATGTGGAGGAACTTGTTCACCATGTCAATGTCATTTTAACCTTATGGAATGGAAAGCAGGTTGACAATCATATTTCCTTGCCACCACCACTATATGTGCAGCCCCTCAGTGGGAATGACTGTGAAGAAGATGCTGAGGGTGAGGGTAATACATCAACGCCTCCCTCTCAGGCACCGCAGAAAACCTACCTGCCATAAGCTCCCTATCCTAGTAGGTTAACCAAAATGCAGAGTGACACAATGGATAACATATTAGAGGTCTTTAAGCAAGTGAAGGTTAACATCCCCTTGTTGAATGTCATCCAACAAATACCTCAATATGCCAAAGTGTTGAAAGATCTCCGCACAACAAGGAGGAAGACCAATGTTCCTAAGAAAGCATCCTTAGCTGCAAGTGTAAAGCTCACTTTTGTGCAATCCCAGATACACAAAGTAGAAGGACCCTGGGTATCCTACTATACAGTGTACAATAGAGGACACTAGCATGAGTAATGTATTTTTCTTGATTTAGGATAAGCGGTCAACCTCCCATTTTCTGTTTATCAACAGTTGAACTTGGGAGAATTGAAACCAACTAAGATCACCCTCCAATTGGCGGATAGATCCATTCGTGTCCCAAAGGGGATTATTGAGGACGTGCTCTCAAAGTTGGAGATTTTATATTTCCAGTTGATTTTGTCGTTCTCGATACCAACATTGTTGCGAACACCCACTTTCAAATACCTTTGATTTTGGATAGACCATTTCTGGCAACCTCCAATGCCCTAATTAATTATAGAAATGGTCTCATTAAGCTCTCATTCGGTAACATGAGTGTCGAACTTCATGTGTTCAACTATGGTAGGCAACAGGAACCCTTGGACAAACATTAAAATCTCAACCTCATCCGCCAATTAGAGAAAGCACCGCAAAATCAACAAACACCCCTAACAACAATGCAACCTGTTGAGAATGTTTGTAGGCCCAGCGAAAACTCATTGCTTGTCTTTGCAATGCAACAGAGTGAGCTGACATCAAATATGAATATACAAAGGGAGTGTTGTTGGATGATTTAGTTGAGACTATTAGTGAGGGGGACACACCTCGTCATATGCCCATACCAGAAGGTGTCTCTACCCCATGTCCCATGGTCGTTGAGCCTTTTGACCTTCATCTTGACTCCAACAAGGACCCACCTGCGAGTGAGGTTATGCTTGATAATACAAATGAGTTTGGGTGGTCCTTGTTGGATGACTTGGGGAGAAGCCCCATTCTTAGTGAAAGTGGTGTGCCACATCCTTCGACTGAGCCTGAGGAACTCATTCTGATGCACCTACCAACTGGTAGGAGGGTTTTGTTCGATGAGCAACTAAACCCTAGTGAGGCAACACAACTCCACTCATTCATGTTGCCTACACCCAACCAATATCATGAGGGGTTCGAGCCTTTCATCTTTGAACTTTCACCCCGCATGATACCTCAAAGTACCAATGAAGTGGGCCCATTTTTGCAAATATCTGGTCCGCATGACTCGATGTTCTCTTTTGATGTTCCTTGACAAAATGATTATGAGAATATCTTTGTTGATGTATATATCATGTTTAGAAAAAAAGAAGAAAAAAGTGAAAAAAATAACACACAAAAGAATCAACAAGTGAGCATTGGTTGTTGTGGCCCCAACCCTTGCGTATTTGGGTCACATTTGTTTGACGTATTTGTCTCCCTTCTTAAGTATCTCACATGTTTTTGGGAATTTGGGGTTATGTCCATCAACATGACTACAACACTTTCCTTGTTCTTCACGTTGGTGAGATATTTTCTTTCTCGTGGATAAATCTAGGGGTGAGCATCGGTCTGGACCCGGACCCGGACCGAAGACCGGACCGGTCAGGTTCGGTCTGGACTGAACCTGGACCGATCGGTCGAGTCCGGTCCAAAAACCCGGACCGGACCGAACTTTTGTGGGGATTTTTGGGTTTTGGTCCGGAACCGGACCGGACTGGACCGAAACCCGAATCGCTCCGGTGGGCCGGACCGAAACCCGGACCGGTTGGTTTCGGTCCGGACCGAACCCAGACCAAACCGGAAGTTGCTCTCCCCTACATAAATCCATGTAGTTTCATACTCACATTCATTGAGGACAATGCATTAAGTAAGTGTGGGGGGTTTTTTACGTTTGTATATATGTGGAGTCGAGTCTTTTTCATTTGCTTTTTTGTTTTCTTTTGTTTGTATTGTTAGGGTCATGTTAGTGTGCTGCATTTAATATCGATATATCTGCTTGCCATGATCCTTGGGTAACTTGTCTTCTTTTGCTTTCATTGTGCTTTAAAATTTTGACATTTCTTTCAAAATCTTTATGTGTTTGCAAAAGAAAATGTTTTGTGGGTTTTGCGTGTGTTTGGCATGTGAAAAAACCGTTGAGAGGCAAAGTAAAAAGAAGCTCCCAAGATTATCTTGAACTTGATACATTAGGATATTTAGTACACCGGCTTTAGGTCTTACTGAGTCGTAAGGATGCACCCAATTTTCCCTCAGGGTGCGAGTAATCATAGGGTTTCAGTACTCAAATGTTTAAAGAAGTCCACTCTGAACCGAGCGAGTCAATAATTCGTGTATGTTAATATAAGGAAGTTTGTTGTAGTCATGGACACTTTAAATCTCGTTGTGAGACATTAATGAAGGGAATGTGTTCTAAAAGTTTTACTTTTAAATGTCAATTATTATGAATTGAATGAGAAATCGTTTTGTTCCTTGTTTATGTTATTCGTCTTTTAGAAGTGTTAAGGAAGAGACTCTTGGTCCTTAACCGTAGAGCTCTAAAAGATATTGGTTTGCATAAAACAAAAGATATTCGCAAACATGGTAATTAACATGGGACATTAATTACCGAGTTATGATTGTCGTGTTAGTCATAGATCATTGTAGCTCTACAAGTGAGTGACAATACGGGTACACAAAAGTGGAAAATGTTACTTTTGTATACTGAATAGACCTAATAAGTAAAACATTATGAATTGTGTTTTTTGTGTCATTAATGTTTTACTGTGTCCTAGGTTCTTTGATATGAGACTTATATCCGATCACTTAAGAATTGCTTAATTAGACTAGTGTCTTGAGCTATCGATGAGTGTAGTGTAAAGGCATTAGTTGGTTAAGTATGACTTTCGTTGGAGAGGATAGTTAGACAAAAGATTATCATTGCCGCTCTTAATTGAGTGATGATATTAGTGGGCCTCTTGATAAAGCCAAGTTATAATGTGCACAGTGTGATTTGAGTTAAGTCACATATTTGTAACTAGCTTAAAGAGATCAAGAAATGAATACTAATAGAAAGATGACACGATACTACTTTGTGTGTATTCTTAATATTATGAGGCAAGAGATGGACACAAGTGGTGCACTCCATCACTAAATGGATCGGGTTTTGGTTCGAGTGGAATTAAGAAATCTAACTAAGCCCTTAATATCACTGCCAACTTAGTTTAGATCCTCCCATAGGTCACACCACAAAACTGAGAAACAAGAAATAGGGATTTTGAGTTCATAAGGTGTGTCGGGTTTCATGTGGAAAATATGACACATGTGGTGAACAAGCAAAATCAAAATTAGGTTGTGATTAATAACATAATTAGAATCTAAATTAAATTCATATGTGATGTAAATATTATGGGGTGTAATGATTTATCGTTACATAGGATAATATGTTACATAAAGTGTGAATTTACTACTAATCCCGAAATGTCAAATTTTGTAGGGGTTAAACTGAAATTTGACAAGTCTGCAGTACTGTGCAAAAACGGTCGACCGGTTAACAGTAAACGGTCGACCGATCGGTGCACGGTCGACCGGACACGTCTCGGCCGATAATAGGGAATATTCGTCTGTTCGGAACGGTCAACCGAATCTATCGGTCGGTCGACCGAACATTGCGATGAAATATTTTATTGTTGCGAACGGTCGACCGAAACTTGGTTCGAACGATCGACCGAACCTCCAAACGGTCGACCGGTCCAGACGGTTTTCTGCAGAATTAATTTAAGAATTAATTAGATCATGCATGGAATTGGTCCATAATTGATTTAATTCGTGGCTGAGATTATTTGTTAGCAAATAATGGATGGTTAGATGGAAGTTTGCATGAAATCATGGGCTAGAGGTTGCACATGAATAGGTAATTTGGAGAGAACTTATAAATACAAGTTTATCTCATTACCTCATAAATTAATTCATTTTCTTCTTGTGCAAACTTCTCTCTCCATAATTCTCCACGAATTTCACCTTAATTCTTGAGTTTAGTTTTAGTTTTCAGAGATCTTCTTCTCAAGGGAACTAAAGAGGGGTTAGTAATTGGTTTCTAAACCCTGTTGGAGATTGAGAGGCTAGCTCTTCTCTCTCTAATCTTGTTTAGAGTTTGGTGAATACTCGGAGGCATCCGGCGCAGCGACAAGCATCCTCAATGTCTCCGGATCATCAAGAAGTTTTAGATAACTTCTAGGTTTGAAATTCGGAGCCCATGTTTGTTTTGATAAAGTTTTAAAACTAGTTATTGAAACAAACTGATGCATGCATGAAACAAATCATAGAAAAATTGTAATTAATCCTTATTGTGCATAAAAATTTCGAAAATAAATATGTACAATTAAACTAGAAATTCTACAATTATGTGTAGAGGTTTTGGTTCATGTGTAGATAAGAAATAAGTGAGTAGGTGTTCTCTCTTCTTGCACGGCTCCGATCACTGGGAAATTACGTCTGAGGGGACTTTGTGCCTGGTGCTTTCGAGTCATCTGACTTGGGATGCACCAACCAAACTCCCGTTACACGAGTGGTTGGGATTACCCAATGTGGAGATGTGGGGAAAGGTGTACGTGATAGTGTAAGTCCTAATAGGCAATGATGCACGAAACCTGACCCTCGGAGAATCAAACACCAACTAGGAAGAAAAAAAGAAAAAAAATGGTAATGCAAATAAGAACCTTAATAGACTTTACACTTTGTATCACTTGAGGATGTTAAGGTTGTCCATGTCTTTCACTTAAGTCCTTAATTAACTTGCACAAATGATTCATTAGGCTAGGTGTGTGGACTGAGTACATATATAAAGTCGGCCCGTAGGATTACCGTGTCCAATGATCAACAAAAATGAGTCCAGCGAGTCAAGTTCTAGATTGAATAATGCATCAATATTTCGATTTTGTGGGTACATCCGCCGAAAACCCTTAGGAGACAACACTCCTCCTTGGCGACAAGGAGGTTTAACGGCTTGTTGCACATGCTAACTGCAACCGTGATTCCTGCGAAAGTGAGTTAGGATTTCCTTGTTTTACGTATGCTTTTTCCTTTCTTTCATATTTCTATTTCTTTATTTTGCTCGGGACTAGCAATAGTTAAGTGTAGGGGTATTTGATTGACATCATATCATGCATATATTTGTGTCTTATATCCTCTATTTTTAATCAAAGCAATGCTACGTAACGAGGTTTATGTTTAAATTTCAGGAATAAAACAAGTGAGAAGAAGAGACACAATAAGGACCTAAGAGCAAGAAAAGGACTGAATTGTGAGATTTATGGACTAAAATACAAGAGGAATGACCCGGATGTAAACCAAAATGACCAATGAGAAAATCAAGAACCTCCACACCATCATGAGTAGTATTTTGGCAATTAGATTCGGGACGACACTCAAACAACCGATCCGGATGCCCCACACGTATTAAAATGAAGCCTTTAGGAAGATATATAAATTTGAAGCAAATCAGAGAAAAAGTGAGGGCCAATTTAAGGCCCAAGACCGCCAATTGGCGACCAATTTTTGTCCAATTTCAATGCGGCTTCTTGTGGTTGTTTATTATGTTGTGTATCCATTGGTAGTAGTTTCATTAGTCTCACATCGGGGGATTGTCCCCGATTACCTTTTTCTAGCACTATAAATAGAACTCTTCCTTCTGTTTTGTATTCACCCATTGCTTGGTGGCATTCTCTCTACTCGGAGTAAGCCTTGGAGCAAACACTCAAGGTGGAGAAAAATGCTACTAGTAATGTGAGTCATTTAATAAAATAATTTTTTATTATTTTATTCCTATATTGTCTCTTTTTTATGCATGCTTAGCTTAGTTTTGTTTCTTTGATCTTAGGCTAAATTAGTGAGAATGTCTCTTTTCTTCTTTAGTTTAATTCTCTCTACTTGGAGTAAGCCTTGGAGCAAAAACTCAAGGTGGAGAAGAATGCTACTAGTAAGGTGAGTCATTTAATAAAATATTTTTTTATTATTTTGTTTTTATATTGTCTCTTTTTTATGCATGTTTAGCTTAGTTTTGTTTCTTTGATCTTAGGCTAAATTAGTGACAATGTCTCCTTTCTTCTTTAGTTTAATTGCTAGAATAATGTGTAGTGAGTATATCCATCCCCTTTGAGGGGTGGAGATGATGTTCATATATATTGTGAAGTTTGGATGTTTGATGAATTTTTGATTGTGTAGATTTTTATGTTTTGTATGATCATTGGGGGTATTTTAATCATCTACACGTTGGGGAATTTTGATGGGTTTTGCCATAAGATTTAGACACTAACCAGCTTAGTTTTCTCATGTTTACTGACTGAAATTTCCTGTTGAATATGCTACATGTTAGTTATGTGTTTGTATTTGTGTTTGCTTGCTTGATTGATTGAAAAAACTTTGCTGTGATGGCTTTTGCCATAACATTTAGACACCTCTCATGCTTACCTTTGTTCTTCACTTGAGTTTATGGTTTTTGATGAGTCTTGCCACATCTTTAGACACTTCTTATGCATGAAGACACACACACAACACACACATACATACATACATGCTTACATGCATCTTTCATCACTTATTTCACTTCATATGTGTGCACACTCCACCACTTAGGGGTTTCTCGTTGTGATTTTCAATCTTTCGTGCTTTCTTTCGCATTTCGTACTTATTAGTTTCGTGCAGTTTAGCTTTAGCGTAATCACATCTTTTCTCCCCTTTTTCGCCACTTGATTTCGGTCAAGCCAGAGGCTGCTAACCTCCCTACGGACGACCCGTAATTGCCCCGTCTTCACCGACACCGTGCATTTGCGGTATTTTAAAACGATTAATCACCCATACAATAAAATAAACAAAAGAGAGAGGATCATACTCAAAGGTTCTCTAAAACCTTTTAGAAGATCCATTTTTCCATTGCTCGTCGAATCGCCCGCTGATTCGCCTCCATGTATTCACAAAACTCTAAACAAGATTAGAGAGAAAGGAGTTAGTCAATCAATCTCTAATTAAGCTTAGAAACTAGCTAATAACCCCTCTAAAAGCTCCTGAGATTTTAATCTGCAAAACTTAAAACTATTAAGAGATTTTTCGTGGTGATTAAGGGAGAGAGAATTTTGCATTAATTCTTATTAAACAAGTAGGGTGAGAGGACCTATTTATAGCCTCCCAAATCACCCACATCAAGAATTATTCTCTAGCCATGAGCTCTTATTTTTTCTCTCTTAAAATTAATCTCAATTTGCCACATAAGCATCCCAAAAAAGATTTGATCAAATCTGTAATTAATCCAACCCATGATCTAATTATTCTCTTAATAATTCAGGAAAAAATCATGTGGTTTGGTTAACCAAAATTTTCAATTGGTTGACCGAACCATTCAGTTTTAACACACGTTTGGATGACTGTGAGCTAGACGGTCGACCGAATATACAAGAGAAAATTTCCCTGGAAAATTTTGGTCGATCCACGTCTCACCCCGGTCGACCGTTAACCCATCAAAATTTCTCATGGCGAATCTCTTCGGACGACCGTGTCACTTTCGGTCTACCGAAAATATCCCAAGACAGCTCCTGGATATTTTCCTTCGGTTGACCGATCCCAATTGTCGAGCCACTCCAGACAATTACAATCAACCAATTGTGTTATCTGTTCCCCGTTCGGTTGATCGTTCCTAAGAAACCTCGGTCGACCAAACCCAAAACGGTTTACCGTGTTGACCTCAATTTTTCCTTTTTCAAATTTTGGATTTATATCCAACAAATTTTGATCTTTAGGGTTTTTAGCAAATTCATATCTTATGTAATATATTATCCTATGTAATATTAAATTTATTACACCCCAAAATATATAGACATCATATGAATTTATCCATGATTCTTATTATGTCAATTCTCATGACATATTGATTTTATTGATTCACCACATGTGTCCCTTTTCACATGAAACCAGACACATCATATGAACTCAAAATCAAGTTTCTTGTTTCCCAATTTTGAGGTGTGACCTATATGAGGATCTAAGCCTAATTGGTAGCAATATTAAACACTTAATATCTCAAACTATAAGCGGTATCTAGCTACACATTATAGTTACCCAATTAGCATAGATGTCTTTGTTCCACTCGAACTAAACACGATCCATTTAATGATGTAAGTGCACCACTTGTGTCCGTCCCTTGCCTCATGATATTAAGAATATATACAAAGTAGAAATGTGTCACCTTTCTATTATATTCATTTCTTGATTTCTTTAAGCTAATTATAACTATGTAATTTAACTCAAGTTACATTGTGGACATTATAATTTTACTTTATCAAGGGACCCACTAATATCATCACTCAATTAAAAAGGGCAATGATAATCATTGACTAGCTATTTTTTGCAGCACAAGTCACGTTCAACCAACTATTGCCTTTATCACTATACTCATTGATAGCTTTTGACAGTAATCAAATAAGCACTTCTTGAGTGAAAAGATATAAGTCTCATATCTTAGGGTCCAAGACACAGTAAAATATTAATGACGCGAAACACAATTCCATAGTATTTTAATTGTTAGGTATATTAAAAATATAAATAGTATGCATAACAGTGGAGAATGTATGTCGATTAACATCCCAAGTTCAATCCAAATAAAGCCAACGAACAAATTCATGAGGACAAAACAACAAAAATAGACAGAAGTTAGGAACAGAAAACACCTTGATCCAGCCTCCAACGTACCGATGTGATAAGTGCAGATGCTTTCTCTCAGGATAGAACGATGTGGGACTAAAGAGTGTGAGAGAATCTTATGTTCCAACTTTACAAATCAACATTGAATTTTTAATTTAATATTACATGTATGGTCTTAAGCCCAATATTCTATAGTCCAACAATCCCCCACAAATTCATTGTTGATTTAAGCGACCAAACCTTACAATCTAATTCTTTCAGCGATGGTACCTTTCGGGTTTGAACTGCTGCCTAAGTTCTTCAACTTACCCCCACAGGAACTAAGTGAAACAAAGTCTTGAAATTGAACCTTTGTTGTGTAGGCGTCCATTGAAAACAACATCAAGTAGGTCATAATGCAGTCTACATGGTTGTTGCATCAGTATCATATTTCATGATTGTTTTTAAGGAATGACCCTCAATTCTCTAACTGTGGTCACACAGTTGCATTTACATAGTAAAGTTTCTCCAAAGATGCACTGCTAACATCTTCTCTTAAAGAGAACCTCATTCAGAGTCTACATTCTTATTAAACTTGCAACTTCAGCAACATATCCTTCTTTGGGAAAATGACACAGATAAAATGTATTACCAGGTTGTTACATTCAACTCACTCAATAACTTGTTATTACCACATTGAACCAATTTCGTGGATCTCCACTCAGATTAGTTGGGTTTCCATTCTAGTTGAATCATAGTATGAGTCTCAGTCTCATCCCTGACTTGGATTTCTGTACTTGAGTTAAATCAAGTCCTTTAATGAAAGGATCAACTATATTATCTTTGGTACCAACAAAACCAAAAGTTATCACCCTTTCCAAGACCAACTCCCTTACAGACCTCAATCTGACTTGGATGTGACATCTTTGCTTTTGATTATATTTTGAACTTCTCAACTTTGCAAAGGTAGACATACTATCATAATGCAAAGATATCACAAGAATTAGTTTGCTAGTCATTGACAATTCAAAAAGGAGTCCAAAGCACAAAACTCAACCTCAAACATAGATCGAGACAACATGGTATATTTTGTAGACCTCCAGGAAACTGCACCTCGACCTAGAGTAAAAACATAACCTATAACATTGTTACTCCTAAATTGTTTAAGTATTCAGCTTGCATCACTAGACCTTTCTAGTACAACTTAGAATTTCCCATAATGCATCCCAAGGATAGTAAAACCTTGCAAGTACTTTAGTACTCTATCGAAAACCTCTTAGTGAGTATGATCATGACAACTTGTGTATCTACTAAGGTTGCTCACCGAGAATGAAATATTTGGTCATCTGCAACTTGTAAAATACATCAAACTACCTAGATATGAGAATATCTCATTTGTGAAATTAGTACACCACTCTTGTTCTTGTTCAAAGGTTTTAAAGAATCATATGAGATTTTCACAGATTTGCCGTTAGTATAGTCGAATCTCTCAAAACCTTCTCAACGTAGTGAGATTGAGAAATGGAAATACCCTCAACTGACCAAGTCAGTTTGAGACCCAAGATCACATTTGCAACACTCATATCTTTCATTTTAAACTTACTACACAAGAATGACTTTCTTTCATGTAGTATACCAAGACTTGAGCCAAGCAGTATATGTCATCGACAAATAATGCAATCTAGACACCACCTTTAACTTTACAGTAGACACACTTATCAAAATCAATGACTTGGAATCTAAATGATAATATGATTTTGTCAAATTTTTCATGTCATGCTTTAGGAGATTGTTTAATTCATAAAGTGACTTGACAAGTTTACATACTTTGCTCTCACTTCCAGAAGCTACAATCTCTCAAGTTAATCCATATAAATTTCATCTTAGAAATCACCATGCAGAAAAACAATTTTTATGTCCATTTGATGGATTGTAAAATCATATATGGAGGTCAATGCTAAAAGAACAAGGATTGTAGTCACGCGAGACACTCCAGAATAGGTATCAAATTAATTTAGTCTTCCTTTTTGTTTAAAACATTTAGCAATCAATTTGGTTTTGTAGTTATCAATGGATCCATCCGGTTGCAATTTCATCTTCAATATCCATTTACAACTAATTGTTGAACAGCCCAGAGGAAGATTCACCAACTTCCATGTCCCATTAGAGACAATGGAGTTTATTTCGATCTTAATTGTATCTTTCAAATGCTTTGCTTCAGAAGAAGTCATATCATCCTTTAAAGTATTAGGATCACCCTTAATACGGTAAGTGATAAAATCACTTCCCAAGTCCTTGGCAATCCTAGACCGTTTGCTTCTTTGAGGTTCAACATCAACTTTAGTTTGTGAAAAGTTAGGTTCGGTAATGGACATATTTGCCCCCACATTTGTCATTCTTTCCATATGTTCATGGATGGAATCAGACGTAGAGGGGTCATCCACAGGTGAAACTTGTCGAGGATCTCCAGGTTTCATGGGAAATACATCATCAAAGAATGTTACGTCACAAAGTTCAACAATAGTGTTAACATCTTAGCTGGCACACTCCGACGAACCACGAGAACAAGTCAAGACCTGCACAGCATATCACTTCAGAACGATGGAGAAAAGGGGCGAGATGGTGGTTACAGAAATCTGTAGGGCAAAAATAATGTCTTTCCAAGTTGAGGATGGGTCGTTATATCCACACAATTTGTAACCGTCGGAACCAAAAAGAAATTTCTTTCTAAAATCAATTTTTTGACAAATGTAATATTAAATGCATAGGTATTTAAATCTCTCAAGTTCCCAAAATCCCCAAGGGATGGAATCAAGAAAAACAAAATACCACGTTGCAACACACTATCATATTCTCTTACTTTTTTCTCAAGAGGAAGCTTAGGTACTTAAATCTCTCAAGTTCCCAAAATCCCCAATTTGGGACTAAAAAGTTTGAAAGAATCCCATGTTCCAATTTTAAAACTCAATATGACCTAAGTCTAATATCCAATAGTCCAACAGTTTTGTAGCAAACATAATAATGATAGTATGTTCATTTTTGTTTTCATCCTTTAATACAAAACATGTTTCAGATTTCTGCTTGTTGACATGCATAGAGTCAGATTAAAAATCTACATTTGAATTTTCTATTAGACCCTAAATTTGAAGTTATTAACAATAGTAAACTGATATCAACATATTTAAAGATAGTAAATCTCTCTTCTATTATCAAAACTTTGCAACACATACCAGGATTAATTTTACAAAGAACATGTAATACAGAAATGGATATATGTAAAGATAGGTAGATGAATATTCAACGTTACTCGCTCCAAACGTTCACAAACACTTACGTTATTATATACAAAGGTAGGGGATGTTTTATGGATGATTTTTCTTTGGACAAAATAAAAGGTTAACTGTTGCTACGGTCAAATTGTTTATTTCAAACATCTACTCACAATCGACGGAGACAAGTTATTGATGTATAACATCCGTAACATTTATTTACTTCCACTTCTAAAGTTCTAATATTTTTGCCAATTAATAAGGGCTTGTTTAGATAGCACGGTATACCATGGTTTCTGAAAAAATCTATATTATTTAGAAAAATGCAACTTTCGATACTACAATGGTATTTGGATCACCATGGTTAATGTATCATAAGTCTACACTTTTTCTTGAAAACATGTTTTCCGAAAAAAGATGTAGTACATCTATTTATTTTCTTTTGAAATATAGAGTCTTTTATTTTGTTAATTTCTTATGAAACCTTTGATTTTACCCCCCAAAATGTGTTCTAGAGTTAAAAACATGTGTACGTATGATAATGTATTATCAAACTCCATTATTTGAATTGGATATCATATTGAAAATGTATTTTTAAATCAAATATTTGAAACCTCTCGTTACCCACACCGGGGCTTAAGTGTTACTTGGATATATTGTTTATTTTGAAAATGTATAGGTCTTAAAATACAGATTGTTAGAAAAATTGACAAAATACGCAATTATAAGAAACCTAAGGACTTATTTCAAAATATCTAGAAACCAAATGCATATTCAGATAGCATCCAAGAAGATAGAAACCATGGGAAAAGTTTAAATGGGATGAGATGTCAATCAACGAGTGATGATAATCAATTTGGTTTCGGAAAGGCTTATAACCTTCATCAACATGTGTTGTGTTTTCTTCAGAACTTGTAAATTAAAACTCCAATTTTTTGTACGAAGATCGCTGATCTAATTGGACAATAATCTGTAATTTTCTTGTACCCATCACTTGAGGGCAAGGTTGTTAGTAAGTAGGGTATATGGTGCTTCATCAATCTAATTGGCGATTTTGAGGAGGTAACTACAAAACAGGTAATTTATGAGGCTAACCAATCAAGTGACAACTGATCAGATCCAATCAAAGTTATTGCCCATCAAAGTCTTTAAGAAGTTTGTCTTCAAAATTGGTGTTCGTCGTTTGAAGAATGTACGTTGAAGTGAGTGGGGGCATCATAGGCGCTACACTCTTTTTTCCTTCACCAAGTTTTTATCCCATCGGGTTTTTCTTGGTAAGGTTTTTAACGATGCAGCATCCCGAACGTGTAAAGGTGATTCTTCAAGGGGGAGTGTTATGAAATTCAAAGGTCTTGGATGATTCACCTTCTCCTCTCATAACTTCATCAACCTCTCACATTCTCATTTGTAATCTCTTGTAACATACACCCTTTCATTTGCCTCATTTAGCCTATAAATAAGAGACCATTGTAATACTTTGTGGATGGAAATACAAACAATTATTCTCCCTCAAATCATCATCTTTTTGTTCTTTGTTCTATTATTTTATAACACGTTATCAGCACGAAGCTCTGTCAGTCAAGAGAACTCAATATCATCTAAGGTCATTATCCTGATCTTATGCATATTTAGAGTATTTATGTTAGGAATGTTTTTTCCAAATATCATTTTTTAAAAAACATTTGCCAAAATAGACATCAATAAAAAGTATTTGTCAAACTAGACTCGCTGCCACCACGTGGTGACACGTGGCGGCGGCGGGTTTTGTTTTTTTGTGCATAGAAAACTTGGCATCACCAGTGTCGAGTTCTACTTGGAAGAACTCGGCACTGGTGATGCCGAGTTCTACTTTGGTTTTTTATTGCCCAACACTTGAAATTTTCACTCAACGTGAGTTGGTAGGAAAGTGATTCAAATAGAACTCGGCACTGGGAGTGCCGAGTTCTATTTGAACTGTTCTCCTGGCGCTCACATCGTGCATGAGACGGTTGGACAACCAGGAAAACAGTGTCTTACATAGAACTCGGCATCTCAGATGCCGAGTTTAATAGGTAGAAGTCGGCGTTTGTAACGCCGAGTTCACTTTAAAAAAAAGAACTCGACGTTACCAACGCCGAGTTCCGTCAGTCTATAAAAGAAGCCCGACGCCCCCCTCTCCCCCTCCGCCGATTTCTCGCTTTTTTAAGGTTAGGGTTTCGATTTTTTTCGTTTTCCACCGTTTTCTTGCTTTTTTATGTATTATGATGATATACATTGTTGTTTTATGTATGATTGTAGTGTTTTTGTTGGTTTAGGAACCCGTTTTGGTGCAAAATCGATTTCGATTTTGGGTTTTAGGCCAAACTTTTTATTTCTTGTTTGTTACTTGATTATTGATTTTAGTTTTGTTCATTGTAGGTCTACGGTAGTAATCTTAAAAATAGTTGAATTTAAGTTTGATTATTGTGATTAAAATTAGATTTTTTTATTGTTATTTTGGTTTGAATGTATGTTACTTTGAATGAATGTAAACTTAAAAATGATTTATTTAAGTTTGAATGTAAACTTAAAAATGATTTATTTGAGTTTAAATGTATGTGAGTTTGAACGTATTTGGGAATTGAAGTTTGATTTTTTTAATAATAATGTATGCGAGTTTCCATGTTGAGAAATACGTCGTTACTTCGATGTTTAGAATATGATGATGTTATTTGTAGTATTGTTAGTTTGTTCTACCCTGCAGGTTAAATTTACGAATTTGAAAAATATAGGGGAGGTTCTGTCAAAATTTTAAATAAAATTATGACATGATTCGTAACGTTATTTATTGTAGTTGATTTTATTCGAGAGATTGCTCGACGTTTACAGCCGTTTGCTACTACACTCGATTGAGGTAATTTCTAAAATATTTGAGTATTCTCAACTTTTTAAGTAGTTAGTAATGAAGAACAACCATCTCACTTTTTATCGTGTTATGTACAGATGGAGTTTGGTGGTTTGAAGAAAAAATACCTCGTGAAATTTGAAGGAGTTATTACTTGCACTTGTGGATACATAATTGCAATGCACGTCCCATGTTCACATGTCCTAGCAGTTTGCAGTGGTAGACATGCAAATGTCAACACTTCACATTTGGTGTCCCCGTATTATGAGGTTCAAATGTACAGGGAGGCGTACAAACCGATATTTATTCCAATTCCTGATGTGAGGTATTGGCCGGATCGAGGCAACATCACAATGAAGCCTCCCCAAACCAAAAGACCTCCCGGTCGGCTTAAGTCAACGCGAATCCGAAACGAGATGGACGAACACTCTGGAAGAAGGGTAAGGTGTGGGAGATGTGGCGGTATAGGGCATAACCGAAAGCGATGCAAGGAACCTATATAGCAAAATAGTTTGAATATTTTGTATGTAACTATTTAGTGAGACGAATGAATATAAGAGTTGATTAGTTGTAAGACTTGAATTAATGTAATGTATTTTGTTATGACTTGAATGAATGTACGACTTAAATCCTTTTTAAGGGTTTATTAATTGTAAGACTTGAATTAATGTAATGTCTTTTTTAGGACTGCAAATTTGTCCACTTCTGCCTATTAAACTCTGACTTATACCTATTAAACTCGGCATCATAGATCCCGAGTTCTATTGTAGACTTCTCCTGGCCGTCCAACCATTTCATACACGATCTGAGTACCAGGACAATAGGTCCAAATAGAACTCGGCATCTTCAGTGCCGAGTTCTATTTGAATCACTATTCTCCTGACAACTCACGTCGAGTGGAAAATGAAGTGTTGGGCAATATTCTCCCAAAGTGAACTCGGCACTGGTGATGCCGAGTTATGCTAAATAAAACTCAGCATCACCAATGCCGAGTTCTCCCAAGAAGAACTCGGCACTGGTGATGTCGAGTTCTATATGCACAAAAAAACAAAACCCACCACCACCACGTGTCACCACGTGGTGGCAGCGAGCCTAGTTTGACAAATACTTTTTATTGAGGTCTATTTTGGCAAAAAAAAATAAAACAAATGTTATTTTGAAAAAAAATCCTTTATGTTATTTGATTTATTGACATATTTCACATGATTTATAGCTGAATTAGTTTCTTCATTACGATTCTTCGCACCATTTTGCTTCCATACGATATGATTTGATCAATGGTTTCTCGTGAGACACAATATGATATCGTTTGTTAGTTAAGAAATTTTATTTTAAATTTTACCATTGATGCTTACGGATTTTGTATATATCAATGGATCATCAATATGAATTATGGTAAACCATCTAAAAAGAAATATATTCTATATTAAATTTGACCTAGACAAGTAACTCTTGCAAATTAAATTATCTTCAATTTTTCATAATGAGTAATATTGTAAGAAAAAAATTCAATACATTTTAAGATAAATATCACACTTTTTTCATTATTTTTAGTGTCATTCATTAATGTGTGACTTTCAAAATCAGCAACATTAGATTTTGAAATCTCTTTAATTTTCTATAAATGATTTATACAATGACATTAAGTCATAACATCTCTGTATCAAAGTGGAGTATCTTGGCCTTGATTATTTTATTTGAAAAGATCCTATATTAATCGATGACCGCCTTTTGGGTTAATTCTGTTGTACTATTTATCCATACATGTTTTCCAGAAATTATATAGTATAATATAAGTTATGCATGCATAATCTTTCGACCAACACTTGGACTTTGCAACGAGGGTATTAGATGAATTTCGGAATGACAAAATCTTTACCCATATGTAATTTTATTAATGTGTGACACTTATTTCAAATGGCATGACTTAGTTGCTATATTTTGCATATCTCTTGACACGTATTGGTTATTAGCAATTCGTATATATTTACGACGTGTGATATGATTGCGTATGTTTGTATACATATCCATGATTTGTTTCGAAATTATTACAAATTCATATACGTGTGATATTACAAATTCAAATGGCATGACTTAGTCATTAATGCTTGTATTAGATATTACAACAAGTAATTATATAACATGACAATTCATGTTGGGTCATTACTAGTAATCATTGGAAAATCTTGATGTACAAACTATATTCTAGCCTTGAAGGCTAAATCTTTAATATATACTTGAAATCATGTTTTAATGTGCAAACAAAATGACTTTTCATTACATGCTTGATAGGGTTGTAAATTGGTTCGTGGGCGGTTATAGGTCTTACCCATGAACCTACCCGCCTAATTAAACGGTTCGCGGTTCGGTTTGAAACTCATTCATTTTTACCTCTACCAATGAACCAACCCATTTAATTTAATTAAACGGTTTTGGACAGTTAAATGGTTATATGGTTAAATCTTAATAGATACTAAAATCGATATAAGAATTGGGTAAATGATTAGATGGATAAAAACTTGTTAAACTTGTTAAAAACATCATAACATCCATAATTTTATAATCAAAACCTCCAAACATTCATAATCTAAATATCCACAAATTCATATAAAACAACGTCAAACATCTACACATAATGACAATAATAATACAAACAATTATATGTATATAGTATATATAATAAATATTATATATTCATTATGTTTTGCGGTTAAACGGACGAGTTAAATCATGTAACCTATCCGCCCATTTATTAAACGGTTATGATTTTTACAACCCGTAACCCTACCTGTCGGTTCGATTAGAACGGTTAAACGATTTTTACCAAACTCATTTACAGCCCTAATGCTCGATCATGGATAAGAATGGTGTCTTATCATGAATTATGGATGTTGAACCCAATTCATTGCCTTTTAAAAAATCAATGACTAGAGAAAGAAACATCAAATCAATATAAAATGGAGGTTGTGATTTTCTTTTGCTATCCTATTTGTTAAAATGATTTTAAAAGTATTATGATTTAATCTCGTGTATGTTTTTGTGGTTGGACAAAACATCGACTTGATGATCAAAATTTCATGATTTCTCGATCCAATGAAGTATGAAAAGAAATATTTACATATTTAATAGTGCTTTTAAAATTAAATGATATATATCTTATGCAACTTTGTATCGATTCACTTGCTCGGCATAGGTTATATGAATTTTTAGTATCATGTTCATTAAAAGAGTATTTGTAAAGTAGTTGAAGTATGTGATTGTTACTTATTGTTACGAGCATTCATTTCGTGAGCACATAATATCCATCTTGATAGATGTATATATATAGTACAATGTGCTACATTATAGTGGAATTTGAATCAACATGTTACAAGTGATCAATGTTATTGAAAATAATATGCATTTGCCCAGAAGGCGAATATCTTAATATTCATAAAATGCTACTATACTAAGATTTAGAGATTATATATTTATAGAAGGTTATGAAATTTTATGATAATCCCTGAAGGATTCGTATGACCATCTAAACGACGTACAAGTAGCTAATTGAGTAAAATTGTAAGTTGGTCTCTAAATCAAAGCCTATGACCAGAAGTTCATAGATATATAGAGATTAGTAGTAAAAGGGAAAAAATATTGATCACTTTACAAATTAATGACCAAATACTTTTTTGGGTTATACATCACCAATGATTGAAGGTCACGAGAGTTGATGGAAAATCACGATATCTTTCTTGTTTATTTTTTGGTGTGTCGGAAGCACACATTATAAAGTATCGTGAACACAAAAACATAAACAGTGCACTAAAGTTTGTGCAAATAAGAAGTATGAAATAAAGATGACATCAAAGAGACGAAACATGCCCAGAAGTGCCTAAATAAAATCATCTCTTATATTAATTATGGATGTCATCATTGGTATTTTTTTGTAAAGCTTTAGATAATTTTGTTGACTCCTATCACGACCAAAATGAGGCTAAAATTGTCGACCGATTTGCACAATAAAATGAGAGTCCCTCTGTTTTTAAAATATCTCTCAATATTGATCATTATGGGATCTTAAAATTTATACATGATACATTAATGTGCATGTATACCTGCTAATATTATTCATTAATTTTTATGGTTGATATACATCATGTTATAAATCTTCTCCTACTTTACTTGTACAATAATGAATAAACTATTTCCCACATGCGATTTAAAGCTCATGAAGGACTAAGTTTTATTGTCCAATCCAATAATCATATATATAGGATGTACATTTCTGACATTATGGGGAGAAGCTAAAAGCTTAAAGAATGTCAAGAAAATGTACTATATTGAACCTGAAGTTCATAAGAGAATATACGTACAAGTATGGTTGAACCTGAAGTTCATAAAATCATTATCTTGCAATATCTAGCAAGTAATTGTCATACATTTTTATTGATCACAAAAGAGTGACTAAGCATTATAGTACTAGACATAAACCACATAATATAAAGTGGAGATCTCCACATACAGGATAAAATATATTTGAGTTCAACCAACGCCAGAAGCGCGTACCATATCATACATTATTTGTGGAAATGAAATAAAAGTTAGTCACTCTCATTGCACCTCCTGAAGAGGTTATTCCTGGAGAATATAAACCCGTAAAAATAAATGCAGCTGCTAAACAAAAGATTAATGAAATTACGGGGATACAGAACAGTCAAATCCTAATATTTTGGGAAACGATGAGGATTAGATTATTATTGACGTAAAACTTGCAATCAACTATATATGTTGATACGAGAGATATTAAATAATTATTAAAATTATTGTCGACAATTCATTCGCCTTCTTAATAGCATGCTATATCAAGAGAAAAATTGGATCCAAAACCTATGATATTATAAGAATATCAGAGGCATTCGTATTTGATATAAACAAAAGAAGGCGAATAATATAGAATAAACTCGCTGAATAAATATATTATTTGGACTTGTAGTCCTGATTTTTGAAATTAAATCCCTGAATGATACAAATAGAAATCACAATAACAATGTGATACATTATAAAGAGAGAAGTAATATAAACGTATTCGTATGACCCAACATCCAACGTGATGTTACTCATTCTCTCGTAATATTGATAATACGTTTTGTTACATGATCAATATGATATGCATATAAGATATGTTATGACTTCAAAGTTTTATAAGTCACTTAATATTGGTACTTATATGAGAGTCCCTGAAGGACAAAGATGACAAAGTATATTATATAATAAACAAGAATCAAAAGATGCACTACACAAAGATCACTATATGAAGAAACAAGTAAGAATATGCATAAACCTCTTCAATCGAAGTCATCCCGAAGAATAATACAAAGTTGATCTTAGTCGTCTATATGTTTCACCCAATAACAAAATTTATTATTATTTATTATATGCATATGACTTGATGTCATAGGGCCTCCAACAGAGTTTTTGAAAAACTGTGAAATATTTAAATGACGGATTTTTAAATAAATGACTAGAGATAAACCAATTGTTTTTCGACCTGAAGTTCGAACATTCTCCAGAAGAGAATTTGTACAATGATTCAATTGTAGAAAGGGAATATTGAACAAAAATATTCTACTAAATGTTCATCTTGAAAGCACATTAACAAATGACATCTATTGTATATCGACAAAGATCCAATTTTTATAGGACCTGAAGTTCCTTATCATGTTCACAGTAAATGTTTTTCTGAAAATATTTATATAACGTTCAAGGATTTTTTCTAGTCATGCGACAAAGATTTATATTAGTGATGTTTCCTACATGTCCAATACACATCAATCATTATCACAAATCTTGGTGTCATTATGTTGAGTTATTACAACTTTATGTAAGATGTAAGAATCACTTATTGATTCTTACATTCTTATATCGCTATGACATCAATATAATTATAAGACATCTTTAAATTGTCCATAAGTAATATCTTTTGAGGTAACATATTTATATTTTGCCAAAGTTACCACAATTTTTGTTACTCCCGGCATATTATTTGAGAAAAAGTACGCAAACATATTTCACAATCTTATTATCTAAGTGAAATATATTAAATGTCCATTAAATCCGTTAAACTATCATGTATTTTTTTATTGAATCATCATGCACTTTTGTGTTTAAGAACTTTGTAAAACATATTCGTAAGTTTGATAAACTACGAATCAAGGGGCTAAAGGACGGATATCCCTGAAGGATAAATCCCGGAAGGCTTGTAGTTGCACTCTTTTTCCTTTTTTTCAATTTTTGTCCTAAAATGTTTTATTGGTTAAAGGTTTTTAATGAGGCAGCTTGTGCAATTTTGTTAGTGTATGTTATGCACTCTTTTCCTTAGCTACTTTTTCCCACAAGGTTTTGTAGCAAGGTTTTTAACGAGACATAAACATAACGCGTAATATCTAAGGGAGTGTTATAAATGTATGTTAAATTGAGGGGAAGAATTATACAGTGCACTCTTTTTTCCTTCACCAAGTTTTGGTCCCACAGGGTTTTACTTCACAATATTTCTAATGAAGCAAACCAATCAAGTGACAACTGATCAGATCCAATCAAGCGAGAAGTTGGCAGATTTATTTACAAGTTATTGCCCACCTAAGTCTTTAGGAAGTTTGTCTTCAAAATTGGTGTTCGCCGTTTGAAGAATGTATATTGAAGTGAGGGGGAGCATCATAGGTGCTGCACTTTTATTTCTTTCACCAAGTTGTTATCCCATTGGGTTTTTCTTGGTAAGATTTTTAACGAGGCAGCATCCCAAACGTGTAAAGGTGATCCTTCAAAGGGAAGTGTTATGAAATTCAAAGGTCTTGGATGATTCACATTCTCCTCTCATAACTTCATCAACCTCTCACATTCGTATTTGTAAAATCTTGTAACATACATCCTTTCATTTGTCTCATTTAGCCTATAAATAAGAGATCATTGTAATACTTTGTGAATGGAAATACAAACAATTATTCTCCCCAAAATCATCATCTTTTTTGTTCTTTGTTCTATTATTTTATAACAAGTCTTTTATTCTTTGTTTGTTTCTTATGAAACCTTTGATTTTACCCCCAAAAATGTGTTCTAGAGTTAAAAACATTTGTACGTATGATAATGTATTATCAAACTCCATTATTTGAATTGGATATCATATTGACAGTGTATTTTTAAATCAAATATTTGAAACCTCTCGTTACCCACAACGGGACTTAAGTGTTACTTGGATATATTGTTTATTTTGAAAATGTATAGGTCTTAAAATACAGATTGTTAGAAATATTGACAAAATACGAAATTATAAGAAACCTAAGTACTTATTTCAAAATATCTAGAAACCAAATGCATATTCAGATAGCATCCAAAAAGATAGAAACAATGGAAAAAGTTTAAATGGGATGAGATGTCAATCAACGAGTGGTGATAATCAATTTGGTTTCAGAAAGGCTTATAACCTTCATCAACATGTGTTGTGTTTATTTCAGAACTTGTAAATTAAAACTCCAATTTTTTGTACGAAGATCGCTGATCTAATTGGACAATAATCCGTAATTTTCTTGCACCCATCACTTGAGGGCAAGGTTGTTAGTAGGTAGGGTATATGGTGTTTCATCAATCTAATTGGTGATTTGAGGAGGTAACTACAAAACAGGTAATTACCCCCCCTCTTTTTTTTGTTGTATTTGTTATGTAATGTAAAAAGGGAGCCACCTAGAATTAAATCAACAATGAATGGAACGAAGATGATAATAGAATGGAATGGTTACCCTTTCATGTTAGTTCGACCTACATGGCAACCGATCAATAACGATGTTTCCACTTTTTCGTCCGACAAAACTTTATTACATGGAACGAATCTGTGATATGTTTTGACTCATAAAAACTCTCTCATTCTTCCACGCATGATAAAAATCGTCTCGTGTCCATAATGCTCAACTTGCTTGCCATGACTACACTGCACGTTGGACACTTGATTGGTGCAAAATGGATTACCATTTTCCTTATTCGAGAGTCCAATACGGATCTCAGTTGAAATGACTGATGATGGGCCATCATTGTTGGATAACCACACTCCGTGAGTTAACAATCAGCTTGATATTACGGTGAAAAAATAAAAAAATTATTTGAAATTTTATCCGTATTGTTGGGTTGCTAATATATTAATTTTATCATTGTTTGATTAAGATCGCCAAGATAATGTCTGAGAATTAGTAAAGGAAACTCCAATTTTGTATGTACGTCAAAATGTTAATATTATCATTGTTCGATTGAAACCGATGACGAAACAAATGTGACACAGCATAAAGGTATAAGGAGGAAGAAAATGAATCGTATCAGAACAATCACTATAAGAACAGGATTTGGGTTTGAGAGAGAAATTGCTTGAAGTATTGCAGCACCTAAGACCACCGTTAACCGCACACGGGTACTTTTTGGGCGTCCTGTTTTCTCTCTTAGTCACGTCAGATTTTCTTTCTGTCACATCAACACAAACTAACTCTCCCAAATTTTCCTTAACCACACCCAGAAACAACTCAAACGCCCTACATTCTCTCCCCTCCACATTTTTTGGGATCAATTTTGGATAAAACACAAATAAAATATTAAAAAATTTAAAAAATATAAATAAATAAAAAACAATTTTTCATAAAAAAATAATTTAAAAACGATTTAAAATAATTATTAACATATTTTTACATATTTTAATATTAAAAAAAAATCAGCCACCAATAGGGCGTTAGAGCACCCTGCCGTTAAATTTTGCTTATGTGTCAAGACGGTTGATTCATCCGCCCGACTATAAGGGTGCTCTAAGATATCAAATTTGGAATCTCGAACAATGTTTTTGTAGGATTTCTAGTTTAATTATACATATATAATTTTCGAATTTTCATGTATAATAAGGATCAATTTTCAATTTTCTAGAATTTATTGCATGCATCGGTTTGTTTTAACAAACTAGTTTCAAAAACTCTATTAAAACAAACATGAAGGAGCTCCGAAATTGATACCTAGAAGTTCTCTAAAACTTCTCGAAGATTCGGAGACGGTTGGGATGCTCCTCGCTGCGCCGGATGCCTCCGAGTATTCACCAAACTCTAAACAAGATCGGAGAGAGGGAAGCTAGTCTCTCAATCTCCGATTGGGTTTAGAATCTAATTACTAACCCCTCTTTAGTTCCCTTTAGAAGATGACCTCTGAAGAACTAAAACTAAACTTAAGAATTAAGGAATTTTCGTGGAGAATTATGGAGAGAGATTTTGCATAAGAAAAATAATGAATTAATTAAGGAGGTAATGAGATAACCTTGTATTTATAGGTTATCTCCAAATTACCTATTCATGTGCAACCTCTTGCCCATGATCCCATGCAAAATTCCATCTAACCATCCATTATTTATTAATAAATAATATTAACCACGAATTAAATCAATTATGGACCAATTCCATGCATGATCTAATTAATTCTTAAATTAATTCTGCAGAAAACCGTCTGGATCAGTCGACCGTTACTGTTCATCGGTCGACCGGTACTGTTCATCATGGACCGGTTACTGTTCATCATGGACCGGTTACTGTTCATCGGTCGACCGGGTACTGTTCATCAGTTGACCAGTACTATTCATCGGTTGACTTTTGCACAGTACTGCAGACTGGTCAAATTTTGGTTTAACCCCTACAAAATTTGACATTTCGGGATTAGTAGTAAATTCACAACTTATGTAACATATTATCCTATGTAATGTCAACTCATTACACCCCATAATATTTACATCACATATGAATTTAATTTAGATTCTAATTATGTTATTAATCACAACATAATCTTGATTTTGCTTGTTCACCCCATGTGTCATATTTTCTACATGAAACCCGACACATCCTTATGAACTCAAAATCCCCATTTCTTGTTTCCCAGTTTTGTGGTGTGACCTATGGGAGGATCTAGACTAAGTTGGCAGTGATATTAAGAGCTTAATATCACAAGCTATAAGCGGTATCTAGCTACACATTATAGCTCCCAATTAGTTAGATGTCTTAATTCCACTCGAACCAAAACACGATCCATTTAGTGATGGAGTGCACCACTTGTGTCCGTCCCTTGCCTCATGATATTAAGAATACACACAAAGTAGTATTGTGTCATCTTTGTATTAGTATTCATTTCTTGATCTCTTTAAGCTAGTTATAAATATGTGACTTAACTCAAATCACATTGTGCACATTATAACTTTGCTTTATCAAGGGGCCCACTAATATCATCACTCAATTAAGAGGGGCAATGATAATCTTTTGACTAACTATCTTCTCCAACAAAAGTTATACTTAACCAACCGATGCCTTTACACTACACTGATCGATAGTTCAAGACACTGATCTAATTAAGTATTCCTTAAGTGATCAGATATAAGTCTCATATCAAAGGACCAAAGACACAGTAAAATATTAATGACACAGAAACACATTTCTATAATATTTTACTTATTAGGTCTATTCAGTATACAAAAGTAATATTTTCCTCTTTTGCATACCCGTGTCGTCACTCACTTGTAGAGCTACAATGATCTATGACCAACACGACAATCTTAACTCGGTAATTAATGTTCCATGTTAATTACCATGATTGCGAATATCTTTTGTTTTATGCAAACCAATATCTTTTAGAGCTCTACGGTTAAGGACCAAGAGCCTCTTCCTTAACACTTCTAAAAGACGAATAACATAAACAAGGAACAAAATGATTTCTCATTCAATTCATAATAATTGGCATTTAAAAGTAAAACTTTTAGAACACATTCCCTTCAATCTCCCACTTGTTATTAAAGTTTTCTTTCTCATACATACTCAATGCATAAAACAATAATAACCAGGGTAACCTTCCCAAATCACCTATCAAGCCAATCCACATGGACCCTCGGATCCATGGACTCGAAATATATTTCGTCTCTTAGCTTGGTATGAAGGTTTGTTGAATGGATCAGTTGTGCCACTGTTGTGTCCACCTATTTATTTATTTTGTCTTTCGTTGGTGGTTGAGTCAGCTGTAGTGATATTACTCCTAACTACACTAGCTCATACCTCCACCTTCGATAATGATGACGCATCATCACTCCAACCTCTTATTGTCTAGAATTCCTATAAGAATTGCATCAAAACAACCCTCGGCTATTTTCTCCTTTGTCTTCCATAAACAAGAACCTTATCTTTAGTCCGGTTAAGGTACTTCAGAATATTCTTGACCACAATCCTACGATTAGGACTTGCGTTGGATTGGTGACCACTTGTCACGTTTAGAGCATACGAGATATTGAGCCTTGTGCAAGTCATTGTGTACATGGTCCTTCCTTTTGCCGAAGCATAAGGGATACCTTCATGTACTCAAAGTCTTTGTGTGATTGAGCACATTGAGACTTCTTGAGTTGCACACCTATACTCATACTTATTGGCATATTGTCCATATCGGAATTGTTCACCCTGAACATTTCAAAGACCTTGTCAATGTATGCACGTTGACTGAAGCCAATGAGTCTACGGGATGTATCTCAATGTATCTTGATTCTCAAGATGTGTTGAGCCTCATCCTTTTCTTTTCATTGAATACACTGATTTCAACGAAATTTCTCGTTTGCTAATGCAAAGGTATATGATTGCTCATGAGCAATATGTCATCGACATATAAGATCAGAAGTACTACATGGCTCCCACTAATCTCCTTGTATATACAAGGTACTCCTTTACTTTGAATGAAGTGAATCTTCTTCACCTCTTCGTCAAAGCGTTTGTTCCAACTCCTCGATGCTTGTTTCAATCCACAAATGGATTCTCGAAACTTGCATTTCTTCTCGCTATTATTTGGATCATCAAAACCTTGAGGTTGTACCATGTACATATCCTCCTCTAAGTTCCTGTTTAAAGAACGTCATTTTGATATCCATTTTCCATATCCCACAATTGTGAAATGCGGTAATAGTGAGCATAATCCGAATAGATTTTAATATGACAACTTCTCAAAAATTTCATCAAAGTCAATTTCTTGAATTTGAGTATAACTTTTGCTACAAGCCTTGCTTTGTAGGTTGTCAAGTTACTATCCATGTCTATCTTCCTCCTAAAAGCTCATTTATACCAAATGATATTTTCTCTTGAGGAAGGCTAATCAAGTTTCATACTTGATTATCATACATGGATTCTACTTCGGATTACATGGCTTTTAACCATAGTTTGGAGTCTTTTCTATTGCTTCTCGGAAGGCCGAGGGATCTTTGGTATCTAGTACCATGATCTCATGAAGTCCCATATACTTATTGGGTTTCTTCCTTTCCCTCATTGACCTTCTTAGTTCTTTTGGTTCTTCTTGTGTCTCTCGAACTTCTTCCACAATCTCTTGAGGAATAGGTTCATGTTCGACTCTTGAACGCACACTAGGTGAGGATGATTGAGATTCTCTCACAATTTCTTGTAAGGATCTCTCGCTCATGCTCCCACTAACCAAATGAATCTCGGTTGGGTCTTCACGATTTTGAATGCAACATTCACATCATGATCTTGTAGAGTATCTTGAGTTTCCTCAAGCACAACCCTACTCCCACTACTTTTTACTCTTTCTAGAAATTCCTTTTCCAGAAATGTGGCATCTCTCTCTACAATCACTCGATTGGAGGTGATATATCAAAAGTAGTATCCTCTTGTCATACGAGGATCACCTATAAAGAAGCACTTAGTCCGTTTTTGGTTGAAGTTTGGTCGACATCAATTTCTCGACGTAGACCTCACAACCCCAAATCTTGAGAAAGTTGAGCTTAGGTGTCTTTCAATTCCATAGCTCATAAACCATTTTCTCCACGGATTTGGATGGAACATTATTTAGTGAGTTTGTCATTATTTGTAGTGCATAATTCCAAAAGTAAATCGGCAATTTAAATTGACTCATTATTGATCGAACCATGTCGAGCAATATCATATTCCTACTTTAGGAATGAGTCAAATTAGGTATTCTAAACACTCACCCCTACGAACCTTTCATAGAGACTCGATATTCTTGTTGAGTCGGTTCACTACTTCATCCTCGAATTCCTTGAACTTGTCAAAGAATTCACTTTTGCTTCCCATTAGACAAATATAGCCATAATGACTATAGTTGTCTGTGAACAAAATGAAGTACCTTAAACCGTCTCTTGCACTTGTACTTATCGGACCACATACATTAGAATGTATCATATCCAATTAGTTGTTCGTTTTCGTTCCTTTCTTCTTGAAAAGTCTCTTGGTCATTTATTTGACCAATCCGATAGTGCTACAAGATTGTATCATTCACGTGAGTTATCTTAGTTTCTCTTTTGTTATTGTTTGTTTGAGTTTGTTCATTATTTATTTCAAGCAAATAGAAATCATTCCATATGAATGTATTTGCATAGAAAATTCCATTCTTCGATATAGACAAGCAAGAATTAAAATATTTATTAAAATTTATCCATATCCAAAACTTGATACAGAATAGTTCTTGCTAATCGAAGGTACATAACAAACATTCTACAAAACATAAATTTAAATCACTAGACTATTGAAGTTCTATAGAATCTTGTACAATTGCAGCGATGCTTGTACTATTTCCAATCTTCAATATCATCTCGTTCCCAACGAGTTCCTTCCTATCCTTCAATAGCTGCACATCAAAATTATGTGAGCACAAGATCCGGTAACCATTACCAAATCAAGGATAGAGGTGATTAAATTTATCTCAATAACAAACATACCTATGGCGTTTCTCGGGCGCCTACGTTCAATCATCCCATTTTCAAGGTCTTCCTTGTACTTGGGGCAATTCGGTCGGATGTGTCCCTTTTCACCGCAGTGAAAGCACTCCGTGTTGGGAGTTGGAGATTTGAAAGATTTCCCCCTTGAGGCACTCCCATGAGCACCTCCTACTCCCTTGCTCTTGATTGACGTATCTTTGGTAAATTTGTCTTTACCTTTGTTGATCTTTTTGCTCCTCTCATGGACGGCTAGGACGTGATTGTCCTGACCTTTGCCCATGTCAACTTCAGCCGTTTTGAGAGCGTTGTGAAGCTCCTCAAGACTCACCCCTTTTTCACGCACATGATAGTGCATCACAAAGTCCTTGAAGGACGGGGCTAGAGAGCCAAGAATCAGATCTTCGGCAATGTCCTCGGGCATTGGAGAAGAGAGCTTCGTCAATTTCTCAAGGTATCCTTGCATCGTGAGAAAGTGCATGGATACCGATGTTCCCTCCGCCATATGGCACCTTGTGAGTGCGATGGTGGTCTTATAGCACTCCTTTCGGGCACTATCCATGAACATCTTTGTTAGAGCCTCCATGGTCTTCCTGGGTTTTGAATCCAAGTATTTCGCTTGAAGCGAGTCACCCATGGATGCTAGTATAAGACCGTGAACTTGGTTCTCTTGGTCTTCCCACTTGGCTATCGCCTCTTTCTTTTTATCGGTTGCCTTCTCATTTAATTTTGGGATTTCACCATCCAAAATATGAGATAGTTTTTCAAACCTCAACACGATATTAAGATTGAGTTGCCATTTCATGAAGTTTGAGCCATCATTTTGCAAAGGGTTCTTTTCGATCATAGATCGCACAATTGGTTGGATATTTGACATTTCTACAAAATAAATTATATAGGTTTTAATGCCAATTTTATGTTTTAATACATACATACATATATACATCGAATATGATGTAAATACTGCAAATAAAATCTTGCCCGTAAATGCAGTAATCCAAGATCCCATCAATTGTAATATAGACTAGCTAAGGGCTATCGAATACATTACAATATCAAGGTAAGAAAAACATTTTCTAATCACAACCTTTTTGAATTTTAGCAACATTTAGCATCCTCGCAAGAAAAACTTTTTCCCAAAACCGAGCGAGGGCTCTAGGTAATGTTAAGAAAACTTATTTTCATTTGATACGAGATACGTTTATCTATTGTATTCACAACTAAACATACTTGGGGTTCACTAGGGTGAAACACACCTCATATATTTAATTGTGGCACAACAACAGACAACCTTTATATCTCCCACTATTCCCAAAGATAGAGGGAGCTATCTCCCGCTAAGGGCGAGCAGAGTATCCCTCGATCAATGGCTGCTAGTGGATGAAATAAGAAGGAAAAATTAATCTTAATTTTTGTTGGACAATTTCATTTATCAACATGTGATTTTGAATTTTAGTTTATCATGCATATTAAAATTTATACACATCCTAACATTCACCATTCATCACATGCATAGCAGAAATTATAAAAACAGAAATTAAACATTCACACAATCCATATCGCGTGAGTTTATATGTTCCCTTTGATCCTTGATCTTCGATCCCTGATCCTCGATCCTCGATCAATGCGCTATTCGGCGACTTCCTCTTGCACCGGAGATGTAGATTTTACAGAAAAATAAACATGCTCCTCACATTCGATAAAAACAAACTAGTGCAAGTCCTATGTAAAAACCTCTCACATGCAAATGCAATTCTAAAGATAGAAAATAGAGAATATGGCTTTTACATACATAAGCCCCTGTATAATAATAATTACATACATTTGTAGTGTCTGATTTGGAACATATAAACTCACAATCCTGCAAAGCAACTCAAGCATCCATGCACGCAATATCGCTATAAACTATATATTCCAGTTTATCAATCATCTAGAATCCCAAACAATTCTTTGAAAAACATTTTGAAATACATTAAAAACGTTTTTCATCCATCCATAGTTCAAAAAATAATTTTGAACCGTTGTCCATCCAATTTCCAATGGAAAGATGAACGCAGTTTTTCTGTTTTGTTGATTCTCTTACAAAATAATCGTTTATACTTAAAACGAAATTATTGCAAGTTAGACTTATGTCTAAATCATAATTCTAATAATTACATGGCATGTTTTAAACCACTTAAAACATTCAAAACGAATTATTACAAAGAATTATTTCAGCAAAACATTTAAAGACCGAAAAACGGGAAAAACGAATTGTTCGAACCCTAGATGGTAAACTAAATTTATTTACAGCCTTAAATCATTAGAAAATTGAACCCTATGCTCTGATACCACTGTAGGATTTCTAGTTTAATTATACATATATAATTTTCGAATTTTCATGTATAATAAGGATCAATTTTCAATTTTCTAGAATTTATTGCATGCATCGGTTTGTTTTAACAAACTAGTTTCAAAAACTCTATTAAAACAAACATGAAGGAGCTCCGAAATTGATACCTAGAAGTTCTCTAAAACTTCTCGAAGATTCGGAGACGGTTGGGATGCTCCTCGCTGCGCCGGATGCCTCCGAGTATTCACCAAACTCTAAACAAGATCGGAGAGAGGGAAGCTAGTCTCTCAATCTCCGATTGGGTTTAGAATCTAATTACTAACCCCTCTTTAGTTCCCTTTAGAAGATGACCTCTGAAGAACTAAAACTAAACTTAAGAATTAAGGAATTTTCGTGGAGAATTATGGAGAGAGATTTTGCATAAGAAAAATAATGAATTAATTAAGGAGGTAATGAGATAACCTTGTATTTATAGGTTATCTCCAAATTACCTATTCATGTGCAACCTCTTGCCCATGATCCCATGCAAAATTCCATCTAACCATCCATTATTTATTAATAAATAATATTAACCACGAATTAAATCAATTATGGACCAATTCCATGCATGATCTAATTAATTCTTAAATTAATTCTGCAGAAAACCGTCTGGACCAGTCGACCGTTACTGTTCATCGGTCGACCGGTACTGTTCATCATGGACCGGTTACTGTTCATCATGGACCGGTTACTGTTCATCGGTCGACCGGGTACTGTTCATCAGTTGACCAGTACTATTCATCGGTTGACTTTTGCACAGTACTGCAGACTGGTCAAATTTTGGTTTAACCCCTACAAAATTTGACATTTCGGGATTAGTAGTAAATTCACAACTTATGTAACATATTATCCTATGTAATGTCAACTCATTACACCCCATAATATTTACATCACATATGAATTTAATTTAGATTCTAATTATGTTATTAATCACAACATAATCTTGATTTTGCTTGTTCACCCCATGTGTCATATTTTCTACATGAAACCCGACACATCCTTATGAACTCAAAATCCCCATTTCTTGTTTCCCAGTTTTGTGGTGTGACCTATGGGAGGATCTAGACTAAGTTGGCAGTGATATTAAGAGCTTAATATCACAAGCTATAAGCGGTATCTAGCTACACATTATAGCTCCCAATTAGTTAGATGTCTTAATTCCACTCGAACCAAAACACGATCCATTTAGTGATGGAGTGCACCACTTGTGTCCGTCCCTTGCCTCATGATATTAAGAATACACACAAAGTAGTATTGTGTCATCTTTGTATTAGTATTCATTTCTTGATCTCTTTAAGCTAGTTATAAATATGTGACTTAACTCAAATCACATTGTGCACATTATAACTTTGCTTTATCAAGGGGCCCACTAATATCATCACTCAATTAAGAGGGGCAATGATAATCTTTTGACTAACTATCTTCTCCAACGAAAGTTATACTTAACCAACCGATGCCTTTACACTACACTGATCGATAGTTCAAGACACTGATCTAATTAAGTATTCCTTAAGTGATCAGATATAAGTCTCATATCAAAGGACCAAAGACACAGTAAAATATTAATGACACAGAAACACATTTCTATAATATTTTACTTATTAGGTCTATTCAGTATACAAAAGTAATATTTTCCTCTTTTGCATACCCGTGTCGTCACTCACTTGTAGAGCTACAATGATCTATGACCAACACGACAATCTTAACTCGGTAATTAATGTTCCATGTTAATTACCATGATTGCGAATATCTTTTGTTTTATGCAAACCAATATCTTTTAGAGCTCTACGGTTAAGGACCAAGAGCCTCTTCCTTAACACTTCTAAAAGACGAATAACATAAACAAGGAACAAAATGATTTCTCATTCAATTCATAATAATTGGCATTTAAAAGTAAAACTTTTAGAACACATTCCCTTCAGTTTTTGCCCATTAAACTTGTTTGTAATTATATCTGGATTATATTAGCAATATTTGCAACCTTCACTTGAAGTTAAAATAAATTTGAGCAGTTAAACTAAATCAACATGCCATGCCAATATGCCATATTGCCATTACTACATTTCGTTTATAAGAACGTCTGCTATCTGAATGTTAACGCTAATGGTAAACGTATTAATCCTCTCAAAAAGCACATTGTGTTGAATTTGTGGTTTCATTATTAACGAGAGTAGCTAAACAAATTTGATCTTCTTTAAACCAGATTTTGTTGGAATCGGGCTTTGAACGAACACACTAAATCGATTTTTTTCTGGACCATGCCTTACCCATAATGGATTTAACTCGTACTCGACAGACATATCACAAGTGAACAAAATTGACCCGTATAGAAACCAAATTACCTCACATAATAGTCCTACTCCCATGTGGTTATTCAGCATAATATCGTAGGACTTATCTCAGCGACCAGAGGCAAGAAACATGACATCTTCGTACATAATTTGATGTTGTTAACTTACATTGTCAAACAACAATCTAGTGAGAAAAAAACGTACAAGATGATAATGAATACATGTTAAAAAACCTTGTTTGAAGGAAATTGTGTATGTTAGAGTGAAGAAAGGCCATTCAATTACAGAAATTTATTTATCTTGAACTGAAGAAACGTCATTAAATTTTGTTGGGGTGGTGGTGGAACCAATCACCTAGAAATCTATACAAAGGTTTAGTTCCATATTTCGGTAAAATTATTCCGCAGATAAATCACGTACGACGCACATGTACTCCTAAAAAAATAGAGCAACATACGCTAATTTTTGAAGGAAGAAGAACATTTCAACACCAATCTCACCTTACCTTCACATCTGAACCTTCTGGGCATTCACAAGTAACAACTCAACATCTTCATTTGGATCCACACCTTTCTTCTTCATCACCTTTCCCACTTTCACAGCTTCCTCGAACTTCCCACACTTACACAAGCTACTTATAAAAGCACCATAAGCATCAACACCAGGAGAAGGCCCTCTCCCTTCCATTTCATAGTACAACTTCATAATCTCTTGGGCATTCTGAATTCTCGCATACCCATCGACAAGCTTGCAATATATGCCTTCATCCGGAATAAATCCTCGATCCATCATAACAGTCAAGATCTTGCTCGCTTTCACGACTTCACCCTCTTGGCACAACTTGTTGAACATCTCATTGCAAGCAACCACACTAGGCAACATGCCCCTACTAAGCATATCTGTGCACCACCGCAAACATTCTTCTATTCCACCCACCTTCGAACTCCCCTGAATCAGAAAATTATATGTCCCATCATTCGCATCCAAACCAAGTTCCAACATCTCTCGCATCAAGCGATTAGCATCTGCTATTTTCCCTTCCCTACAATAAGCCCCAATTAAAGAGGTGTAGACAAAAGAATTCGGATCGTTCCCTCTCTTGAGCATTTCATCGAGCGCATCACGAGCCAACTCAAGATCACCACTCCCGCAATACACATGAACGATCAAACTACGAGAAACATAATCAGATACCAAATTCCTCTGACACATCCTCTTCACCAACACGACCGCCTCTTCGCATCTCTTCTCCTCCACAATCCTAAGAACCAACGCGACACAAATGACCTCATTGGGACCCGACCGCTTCCTGCAAATTTGATCCAAAACCTTGACAATCTCAACCAAACCCCCACCTTTACACAAAGCACCGACCACAATCTCAACGGTAACCGGATTGGGGTACCGTCTCTTGGCAACCATAAGCTCGAAAAGCCTCCAAACCAAATCTAAACCCTTCGAGTCCGACTTCCGAATTTTACCCAACAGAAAGTTAAAAGTCGCCAAACTCACCACAAACCCATTCTCCGCCAACTCGAAACAAACCTCGACGGCCACTTCGAACCTCTCGTTCTTCGCCAACGCCACGACCAACATCTCGAAAACCCGCGGGTCGGAGACTCTCTCCCCATCGGAATTCAAAAACAACCTTACGATCTCCGAACCGGAAACGAAATTTTCGAAAACCTTACGGGCGAAGGAGTGGAGAATCGCGGCGGCGGCGGAGAGGGAGCCGTGGCGGAGGAGGGAGAGGGCGAGAGAGGAATGGGAGGAGGGGGAGTGGGGGTGGTGGAGGTGGTGGGAGGACCAGTGGAAGAAGAGGAGGGCACGGGTGGGGTGGTTTGGGGTTAGGGTTTGGAGGACGGAGTGAACGGTGGAGGGAGAGAGAGGGGTGGAGGGGAGAGAGGTGGTAAGGAATTGCCACGTGGCGGACTTTGATTGGGTTGGGTTGAGGAGGAGGAGGGAAGTGATGAAGGAGGATGTAGGTGGGGGAGGAGGGGTGGTTTGGGAATAATGTAGTGGTTTGGGGACGAGTTTGGAGAGGGGGAGTGGAAAACGGAATTTAGACATGGGGAGAGGGAGAGGGAGAGAGAGAGAGAGAGAGAGAGAGAGAGAGAGAGAGAGGGCTTGAACGTGGAAAGCTCAAGATTTTATTGATTTGTGTAGGTCTTGAAAGAATTAGATTTGATCCAACTACAACTACATATGGTTTTGCTTGATTTGCTGTGGTTATAATGAAATTTGATTAGGACCCTAAATTACATTACCGTGTTTAGGTGAGGAACTTTTAACCACTCGAAGTTCAATTGAAAAGCTAGTCCAATTACATCCCAAGGAAACCAGATTGCCTAATTGAAATTCGTAATCCAATTACATTAGAATATAATCAGCTCACGTAAATTACTCATTGATAATCACACTGCTAACACTCAACTTCGATCGTACTGATGAGCTTCAACAAACACATAACACTAATGAAATTTATTAAATTCTAAATAATTTTTGAAATTGCATTGCAATTAATGTGGTGAATTTCAACATTACCGAACAATGTAGTTTTATTTTATGGAATTAAATCCATAGGAATATAACCTAGTTACATGAAATTAAATGACATTTACATACAATTAGATTACGGCAACCCAATCATGGCATATGGGTTAACATAAAAAATTATAGCTTCTAGATTCCTTATTTTGGATTTCTAATAGAAAATAACGTTCAAGTTGGGTTTCAACCGTAATCCTAACTTCTTGGTTTCTAACCTTCCAAAACCAAACCTTACATAGTAGTCGTAAGTTTTATTTTAGCTGACCACGATTCACCCTGGACTCAACGTGTTTGAAGTCCCAATTAAATGTTGGATTATTAAGTTTAGACTACGCCCATTAACAACTTAATTGGAAAAATCCAATGTTGAGAAGTGGAAAGAGTGGAAGTAGTAAAGGGATGTTTAGACCTATGTACACTTGCACACATGGTGATCATGGGTCCATGTTAGTAAGATTAAGGGGTCATATTTTTAGGCTATAGACCATTATAAAATGGCTTACACTCTACTCAGAAAAACAAACAATATACACATATTTAATCACTCTCTTTCTCTCAAGAAAAACCGCTCCGACGATTTTTTTATCCACGAGTTCCAGCGTTCTCCGACGGTCGATTCTAGCGAGGTTTTGATCTGCTTTCGAGGTTCGTCGACTCGGGTGTGTGCCTGATCGACGGAGGAACAGTTCTATCCTGGGAGAAAAGCGCCAAACCTATCGCACTGGTACGTGGGGACGATATTTTCTCTGAAGCAAGTCGGAATTCGACGGCTTGGTTTGTAAGTTGTTTTCTAAACATTATTCTTCGTTGTTTGTTGTTCAAACATAATTTTGTACGTTGGATTAATCTGAATTCTGCTAAAATATTTATTCGACATTTGTAACTCACTGTATTACATGAATATATTTGTAATTATTTCAACAATCTCAGAGAAAATATTAAATATGTTGAGTAATAATTTGTTTGCACCAAAAGTGGACATGTCAGGCATGCAGGAAAAATTTCCAGGCATAATTTCAAACATTGGCAACAACGTATGAAAATCTGGTTGATGTAATTGAAAATGATTTTCCACTTTTTGAAACTGAAGATCCCAAAATAAAAGCAGCACAAGAGTTGTGGATAGAGAATGACAAATTATGTCGAGGGTGCATTATGTTGCCTCTGTCTAATGTGTTCTTCAATGTATATAGTTCGTCATCCTCTGCCTCTGTAACTGCAAAGGATTTGTGGGATCAGTAGAATAAAAAATATGATACTGAGGACTTAGGTCATGAGAAGTATTATGTTGGAAAATTCCTGAAATTTCAAATGGTGGAAGGCAAGTCAGTTACTGAACATGTGTAGGATTTTGTGTCCCTATGTATGTATATATTTTAAAATTTTAATACAACATACAAGATCGATTTCATATTTTCATTGATTTTACGTACATGTATTTGTTTATTCTAATATCATGCATTCCTACACATATTAAAATAAACAAATGATAGAGGATCATACCCAAAGGTTCTCTAAAACCTTTCCGAAGATCCGAAGTTCCGTTGCTCGTCGAATCGCCCGCCGATTCGCCTCCAAGTGTTCACCAAACTCTAAACAAGATTAGAGAGAAAGGAGCTAGTCAATCAATCTCTAATTAGGCTTAGAATCTAGCTAATAACCCATCTTTAAGCTCCTGAGATTTCTATCTCCAAAACTTAAAACTATTAAGAGATTTTGGTGGTGATTAAGGGAGAGATTAATGAGAGAAAGAATTTTGGCATTAACATAAACAAGTAGGATGAGGGGTCTTTTTATAGGCTCCAAAAATATCCTTATCAAGAACTATTCTTTAGTCATGATCTCTTGCTTATTCTCTCCTAAAATTAATCTCAAATTGCCACATAAGCATCCTAAAAACATATGATCAAATCTGGAATTAATCCAACCCATGATCTAATTATTCTCTTAACAATTCAGGCAAAAATTGTGTTGTTCGGTTAACCGAATTTTTCAATCGGTTGACCGAACCATTCGGTTTTAACACACGTTCGGATGACAGTGAGCTAGACGGTCGACCGAATATACATGAGAAAAATTCCCTGGAAAATTTTGGTCGATCCACGTCTCGCTCCGGTCGACCGTTGACCCACCAAAATTTCTCCTGCCAAATTTCCTCTTACGTGTGTGTCACATTTGGTCTACCGAAAATATCCCAAGATAGCTCCTGGATATTTTCTCTCGGTTGACCGTTCAAGTCTGGTTGACCGATCCCAATTGTCCAGGCACTCCAGACAATTTCGGTCAACCAATTGTGTTTACTCGTTCCCCGTTAGGTTGACCGTTCCGAAGACACCTCGGTCGACCAAACCCTAAACGGTTTACCGTGTTTGACTCTGATTTTGCCTTTGTCAAATTTTGGATTTATTTCCAACAAAATTTGATCTTTTGGGGTTTTTAGCAAATTCAGATCTTATGTAATATATTATCCTATGCAATATTAAATTATTACATCACATAATATACACACCTCATATGAATTTTGAATTTATTATGATTCTAATTATGTCAATTCTCATGACATATTGATTTTATTCATTCACCACACGTGTCCCTTATTCACATTAAACTCGACACATCATATGAATTCAAAATCAAACTTCTTGTTTCCCAGTTTTGTGGTATGACCTATAGGAGGATCTAAGCCAAATTGACAGTAATATTAAACACTTAATATCCTAAACTATAAGCGGTATCTAGCTACACATTATAGTTACCCAATTAGCATAGATGTTTTTGTTCCACTCGAACCAAAACACGATCCATTTAATGATGTAAGTGCACCACTTGTGTCCATCCCTTGCCTCATGATATTAAGAATATATACAAAGTAAAAATGTGTCACCTTTGTATTATATTCATTTCTTGATCTCTCTAAGCTAATTACAACTATGTAACTTAACCCATGTTACATTGTGCCCATTATAATTTTGCTTTATCAAGGGGTCCACTAATATCATCACTCAATTAAGAGGGGCAATGATAATCGTTTGACTAGCTATCTTTTCTAGCACAAGTCATGTTCAACCAACTATCGTCTTTATCACTATACTCATTTATAGCTTTTGACAATAATCAAATTAAGCACTTCTTGAGTGAAAAGATATAAGTCTCATATCTTAGGATCCAAGACACAGTAAAACATTAATGACACGAAACACAACTTCATAATGTTTTACTTGTTAGACCTATTCAATATATAAAAGTAATTTTTTCCTCTTTTATATACTCGTGTCGACAATTATTTGTAGAGCTACAACAATCGATGACCAACACGACAATCTTCTCTCGGTGATTAATGTTTCATGTTAATTACCATGATTGTGAATAACTTTTGATTTATGTAAACCATTAACTTTTACAGTTCTACGGTTAAGGACCAAGCGTCTCTTCCTTAACACTTCTAAAAAATGAATACCATAATCAAGGAACAAAATGTTTGCACATCCAATTCATAATAATTGACATATAAAAGTTTAACTTTTAAAACACATTCCTTTCAACATGCCCATCAGTTTATGATCTTAATCCATGGCTTAAAAGAGACTGACATGAAGCTTCTTGAGACGTTTCTGGTAATTGCAATCATAGAGAAGTTCCCTCGGTCCTGGGAGGACTCCGGTATGTCTCTAAAGCATAGGAGAGGAAAACTGACTATGGATGATCTCATGGTTGCTATTGCAATCGAGGAGGAACATCGGGTTGAAAAACCAGTGATGCCTGTACAGTTCCAACCAAAAGAAAACGTATTAATTGAATCCTCATCTAAGTCGTATTTTAAAGGAAAATCACAATCTTCTTATAACACAAAGTCTAAGGCCAAAATCCAGAAAAAACCAACAAACAAACCATGTTGGAATTGTGGACTGGTTGGGCATTGGGCTAAGGATTGTCCTTCCAAGAAAGTCAAACGCCAACAAGGTACCACTGAATCGACTCCACAGGTCAATGTATTGACTGGGGTGGACGAGACCAACGGTAAGTTTGTTTCTATTAATCCTTTAGTACTTTACATTTATGAACCACATGAGTGGTTGGTTGACACCGAGGCTAAAGTGCATGTATGTGCTGACAAGTCCATGTTTGTCTCTTACTAGTCTGTTGATGGAAAACCAGTGCTGATAGGAATGTTGAAAAGGTGTTTGGTGTTGGACGTATCGACTTGAAGTTATCTTCCGGACGAGTTTTTTCGCGGCATAGGACGCATCATGTGTCTGTTGTTCGTCGTAATATTATTAGTGGTCTGGTGGTTGAGGGTTATGAAGTGACATTTAAATGTAACAAAGTTGTGATTACTCTTTCTGGTACTTTTATTGGCAAGGGTCTTGTCTTGTGGTGTTTTTTAATTCATATTGAACCAGCTTTTTATAATCGTAATACTATTTCTGCTAAAGATGTGTCTTCTACTGAAGTTTATTCCATTGAATCTTGTGATGTTTGGCATAAACGTTTAGGACATGTGAATTATCAGTTCTTAAAAAGAATAATGAATTTAGACATGATTCCTAAGTATGTCATTGAGAATAAAAAATGTCAAGTGTGTTTACAAGTTAAACAACCAAAGAAACATTTTCATTTTGTGACTAGAGATACAAGTATTTTTGATCTCGTACCCACTGATACTTGTAAATTTAATGGCATGTTAACTAAGGATAAGAAAAAATATTTTATCACATTCATTGATGATAGTTCGAAATATTGTTATGTTTATCTTTTGAAAAGTAAGGATGAAGCATTATCTAAGTTCCTTATTTTCAAGAACGAAGCATAAACACAAACTGAAAAGAAACTTAACATGTTGAGATCTGATAGAGGTAGTGAATATACGTCTAACATGTTCGAACAAGTTTGTCAGGATTCTGACATAGTTCATGAGGTAATGGCTCCATATTCTCCAAAATCTAATGGGATTGCTAAATGAAAGATTAGAACATTATCTGATATGATTAATGCATTGCTGGAGAGTTCAGATTACCTAAATATTTGTGGGGAGAAGCTTTGAATACGGTTTGCCATATTCTGAATAAAGTTCCTCAAAAACATAAGGAGGATTGCCCTTTCGAACTTTGGCATGGTCGAAAACCAAGTCTTAAATATCTTAAAGTTTGGGGTTGTCTTGCAAAAGTGTTAATCTCTGAACATAAGAGGAAAAAGCTTGGCCCCAAGACCGTTGATGGAATATTTATCGAATACTTGATTAATAGCTATGCGTACAGATTTTTTGGTAATAAGTCTGAGATATCTAAAATAGATGTTAACACAATTGTTGAATTTCGTGATGCCACATTTTTTGAGGATGTATTTCCCATAAAATTTGGAGTTCCTCAACAAGTTTCCTTTTCGGGTGATCCATCTACGTCTAGTTCCATCCACGAGCATGTGGAAAGGATGACAAACATGGGGGCAGATCGATCCGTTGCTGAATCTGAGTTCTCTCAAACTCAAGTTGAAATTGAACCTAGAAGAAGTAAACGATCTAGAATGCCAAGGATTTGGGAAGTGATTACATCACATACCATATCGAGGGCGGTCCAACAACTTTCAAGAATGTTATGGCTTCATCCAAAGCAAAGCATTGGAAAGATGCAGTTAAGATCGAAATGGACTCTATTGTCTCAAATGGGACATGGGAGTTGGTAAATCTTCCTCCAGGTTGTTCAACAATCGGTTGTAAATAGATATTTAAAAGAAATTAAAACCAGATGGTTCCATTGATAAGTATAAAGCTAGATTAGTTGCCAAATGGTTTAAACAAAAGGAGGGAATATACTATTTCGATGCATATTCTCCAGTGTCTCGTATGACTACTATCCGAGTGCTCTAAGCATTGACATCCATATATGATTTTACGATCCATCAAATGGATGTAAAAACTGTTTTTCTTCATGGTGATCTTGAAGAAGAAATTTATATGGACCAGCCTGAAGGATTTGTGGCTTCTGGAAGCGAGAACAAAGTTTGTAAACTTGTTAAGTCTCTTTATGGACTTAAACAAGCCCCAAAAGCATGACATCAGAAATTTGACAAAATTATATTATCATTTGGATTCCAGGTTATTGATTATGACGAGTGTGCCTATTACAAAGTGCAAGAAAATGCATGCATTGCATTGTGTTTATATGTTGATGACATATTAGTGTTTGGATCAATTCTTGAAATAATACATGAAACAAAGTCTTTCTTATGTACTAAGTTTGAAATGAAGGATATCGGTGTTGCAAATGTGTTCTTGGGTATCAAACTGATTAGATCAGTTGAGGGTATTTTCATATCTCAATCTCAATATGTTGAGAATGTTCTTGAGAGATTTGGTTATACAAATTGTAGATCTGTAAAAACCGTATATGATTCTTCAAAACATTTGTACAAGAACAAGAGTGGTGTTCCAGTATCACAATTGAGATATTCTCAAATTATAGGTAGTTTGATGTATCTTGGAAATTGCACACGACCAGATATTTCATTCTCGGTGAGCAAACTTAGTAGATACACAAGTTGTCCTGATTGTACTCATTGGGAGGCTTTGGATAGAGTATTAAAGTACTTGAAGGGTACTTCTACTCTTGGGTTGCATTATGGGAAATTCTCAGTTGTACTCGAAGGGTATAGTGATGCAAGCTGGATAGCCGAAAACTCTGGGAGTAACGGTGTTACAGGGTATGGTTTTACTCTAGGTGGAGGTGTCGTCCCCTAGAGGTCTACAAAACAGACCATATTGTCTCGATCTACGTTTGAGGTTGAACTTTATGCTTTGGATACAAATGGAATGGAAGCTGAATGGTTGAAAGGACTCCTTTCTGAATTGCCAATGACCAGCAAACCAGTTCCTGCAATATCTGTGCATTGTGATAGTATGACTGAAAGGAATGTGTTCTAAAAGTTTTTACTTCTATATGTCAATTATTATGAATTAGATGTGCAAACATTTTGTTCCTTCATTATGGTATTCGTCTTTTGGAAATGTTAAGGAAAAGTGTTTGCTCCTTAACCGTAGAGCTCTAAAAGATAATGGTTTACATAAATCAAAATTTATTCACAATCATGGTAATTAATTACCGAGATAAGATTGTCGTGTTGGTCATCGATTGTTGTAACTCTATAAATAATTGACGACATGAGTATATGAAAGAGGAAAATTGTTACTTTTATATATTGAATATACCTAACAATTAAAACACTATGGAATTGTGTTTCATGTCATTAATATTTTACTGTGTCTTGGATCCTAAGATATGAGACTTATATCTTTTCACTCAAGAAATACTTATTTGATTACTGTCAAAAGCTATCAATGAGTACAGTGATAAAGGCAATAGTTGGTTGAACATGACTTGTGCTGGAAAAGATAGCTAGTCAATTATCATTGCCCCTCTTAATTGAGTGATGATATTAGTGGGTCCCTTGATAAAGCAAAATTATAATGTGCACAATGTAACTTGAGTTAAGTTACATAGTTATAATTAGCTTAAAGAGATCAAGAAATGAATATAATACAAATGTGACACATTTCTACTTTGTATATATTCTTAATATCATGAGGCAAGAGACGGACACAAGTGGTGCACTTACATCACTAAATGGATCGTGTTTAGTTCGAGTGGAACAAAGACATCTATGCTAATTAGGTAACTATAATGTGTAGCTAGATACCGCTTATAGTTTGAGATATTAAGTGTTTAATATTGCTGCCAATTTAGCTTAGATCCTCCTATAAGTCACACCACAAAACTGGGAAACAAGAAACTTGATTTTAAGTTCATATGATGTGTCGGGTTTTCATGTGAAAATGGACACATGTGGTGAATCAATAAAATCAATATGTCATGAGATTTGACATAATTAGAATCATTAATAAATTCATATGATGTGTATATATTATGGGGTGTAATAATTTAATATTACATAGGATAATTTATTATATAAGATATTAATTTACTAAAAACCACAAAAGATCAAATTTTGTTGGAAATAAATCCAAAATTTGATAAAGGCAAAATCGAGATCAAAATGGTAAACCATTTTGGGTTCGGTCGACCGAGGTGTCTTAAAGATCAACCGAACAAGGGTCGGATAAAGAAAATGATTGACCGAAATTGTCTGGAGTGCCTGGGCAATTGGATTCGGTCAACCAGGCTTAATCGGTCAGCCGAGAGAAAATATCCAGGAGCTATCTTGGGATATTTTCGGTAGACCGAATGTGACACGGTCTTCCAAAGAAGATTCGTCAGGAGATATTTTGGTGGGTCAACGGTCGACCGGAGCAAGACGCGGATTGTCTGAATTTTTCCAGAGAATTTTTCTCATGAATGTTTGGTTGACCGTCTAGCTCACGGTCTTCTGAACGTGTGTTAAAACCGAATGGTTCGGTCAACCACGAAGAATTCTCGGTTAACCGAATAACACGATTTTTGCCTGAATTATTAAGAGTATAATTAGATCATGAGTTTGATTAATTCCATATTTAATTAAACGTTTTTTAGGATGCTTATGTGGTAATTTGGGATTAATTTTAGGAGAGAATAAGCAAGAGAACTTGACTAGAGAATAGTTCTTGATAAGGATGTTTTGAGAGCCTATAAAAGGACCCCTCATCCTACTTGTTTATGTTAATGCATAAATTCTCTGTCTCATTAATCTCTCCTTTAATCATCACGAAAATCGCTTAATAGTTTTATGTTTTGGAGATAGAAATCTCAGGAGTTTAAAGAGGGGTTATTAGCTAGATTCTAAGCTTAATTAGAGATTGATTTGCTAGCTCATTTCTCTCTAATCTTGTTTAGAGTTTGGAGAACATTTGGAGGTGAATCGGCGGGCGATTCGATGGGCAACGGAACTCCGGATCTTCTGAAAGGTTTAGAGAACATTTGGGTATGATCATCTCTCTTTTGTTTATTTTAATATGTGTAGGAATGCATGATATTAGAATAAACATATACATGTACGTAAAATCAATGAAAATATGAAATCGATCTTGTATGTTTGTATTAAAAAATTTAAAATATATACATACATAGGGACACGAAATCCTACAATGACTACTATTGCAAAGCTAAGAAGCTCAAAGTATAATAACAAACAAAGGAGACACATCCAAGTCAGACTGAAGTCTGTAAGGGAGTTAGTCTCGGAAAGGGTGATAGTTGTTGATTTTGTTGGTACCAGAAACAATATAACTGATCCTTTCACCAAAGGACTTGTTGTAGCTCAAGTTCTGAAATCCAAGTTGGGGATAAGACTGAGACCAATTTCATGACTCATCTAGAACGGCAACCCAACCAATATGAGTGGAGATCTCATGAAGTTGGTTCAATGTGGTAATAACAACTTCTTGAGTGAGTTGAGTGCAACCAATTGTTGATACATTGTAGGTCTTACATTGTATCAGTGTCAATACCCCCAAAAATAGATATGATGCTGAAACTGCAGGTTTAGTAAGAGTGTATACTCTAAATGAGTTCGAGTTCTTAAAACAAGATGTTAGCAGTGCATCTTTTGAGAAGCCCAACTATGTGAATTCAATTGTGTGGCCACAATCAGAGGAATGAGGGTTATTCCTTTAAAGTATTCATGAAACAGGATACAGATGCATGGTTGTAATGCATCAACCTTATAGATTGCAGTATAACCTCCTTGGTGTTGTTCTCAATGGACATCTCCACGACAAATGTTCAAGTTCAAGACTTTGTTTCACTTAGTTTCTGTGGGGGTAAAATTGAAGGACTTAGGTAGTGGTTCAAACCCGAAATATACCATTACTGAAAGCACTAGGCTGCAAGGTTTGGTCGCTGTATCAACAATGGATTTGTAGGGGATTGTTGGATTATTAAGTTTGGGTTAGGCCCATGAACAACTTAATTGAGAAAATCCAATGTTGAGAAGCGGAGAGAGTGGAAGTAGTAGAGGGGTAGTTAAACTCATGTCATACATGGTGATCATGAGCCCATGTTAGTAGGGTTAATGGGTCCTATTTTTAGGCTATAGACCACTATAAAATGTCTTACACTCTACTCAGAAAACACACACAATATATACATATTTAATCTCTCTCTCTCTCTCTTTCAAGAAAAACCGTTCCGACGATTTTTGTATCCACGAATTCCAGCGTTCTCCGACGGTCGATTCTAGCGAGGTTTTGATTTGCTTTCGAGGTTCGTTGGCTCCAGTGTGCGTCTGTTCGACAAAGGAATCGTTCTATCATGGGAGAAAAGCGTCAGACCCATTGCACTGGTACGTGAGAACGATATTTTCTCTGAGACAAGTCGGAATTCGATGACTCGATTTTAAAGTATTTTTTGAACATTATTCTTCGTTTTTTGTTGTTCAAACATGATTTTATACGTTGGCTTAATCTGAATTATGTTGAAATATTTATTCGATATTTGTAACTCACTGTATTACATGAATATATTTGTAATTATTTCAACATTAAATCCGTCTCCACGTCATGAAAAGTCAAAAACCATCTCATAACTCCTACTTAAATACTCAAAATTTACAGCATTGTAATTCCAACACGGTCACGAAAAAACTCACATTTATGAAAAAGTGAGTCCCAAACTTCCTTGGAACTTTGTGTATACTATAAACCATATATTCACATTTGTTCTGTGCTTGGTTACAATTGCGTTGCACGCCCGCTGAATCCCATTAGACAAATTCTTCTCTTTCCTTTCCTAGAGCAAAAATCATATAGGCACTTACTCTGGAGGAAAAGTTTAAGTCAATGCCAAGGTAGGAACATAAACAGGGAAAAAAATCCATATTAAATAGTTGGCAAAAAAAAGTTCCAAAAAATGCCGCTCCATTCTGTATTCACTTGTTCCCAACTCGGCATGTCATCCGTACAACCTTTTTCTGCAACTTGCTTCTCCACAATATCCAACGCGTAGCCATAATCGTAAGTTAACTCCTGCAAAAGTAGGCACTACATTTCTTAGTTTGAATTGTAAAACAGGTTTTAGTTTGTAAACACCTAATTCCTACTGTGGTTGCCATTTCAGCTCAATTTAAATGCTACAAATGAAGAATTCATGCACCTGAAGAGGGGGGATGTTGTCAGCAGCAAACAAGACGACTCGAGACATGCTGAATTCACAGTGTGAAATGAGTATGCATTGAACAAAAAGATTCGGTTCACAACTATGGTTGATAAACCGTGCGACATTACCAATAGAACCTGCATCTATGCAATACTCAGGCTCATCAACCATGGCCATCTTCTCTTTGAGAAGAAAAGAAATGTCACCACATTCCTGTGTACCAAGAGTAAGGGTAAAAACAATAAGCATAGAAGTAAAACAATACGAAATTAATTTTGTAAATAATTGATGAATCACCTTTCGGCCCTTTAGATTGTTGATTTTTTCCAAGCAGTCGATGTCAAATATATATCTATATATTGTTTTAAGGTATTTTCGATGTCACGATTCCTTTGTAAGAATTCCAACATATTCACAAACTTGTGCACCAGCAGGAATCACATCCCATGATCTCACACCCCATCCCTTACTTGGAGTTTTGAAGATCTGCCCAAAGAAAAAAACAGAGGAAAAACTGAAAATAAATGCAAGTATCGTAAAATTATGATTGTAAATGAAAAAGCTAATAGTGTGGTTAAAGGAAGAAGATTTTCCCTTCCAATTTATAACCTCGAGTCGATACTTTAAACCTTGCTGCGAAGTTCTGTTAGTGCAGCTAGCACTACAGCTACAATTTAGCCCACTCGAACACAATAAACAAAGGAATTTAGTAAAAGCAACATAATATGTATATAAAATTGGCAATCTAAGATATCATTGACAAACTAGCATAATGCAGAAATTAGGAATTCACAATTCTAGTTAGAACTAAAAATATGTTAACTCAAAAAATAATATAACTAAAGAAATGTAGTCAATAACCCTCCGCCATCTTCAGTGACATAAGGGAAGTCCAAACCGTTCAGTTTAGCACATGAACAAATATTTGAAGCAACACAATGAACCTTGCATTTGCATCCTAGAGTATCTTAAGGGATCGTTAAATTATCAGCAACTTGAAGAGACTTGATGTACTTGAAACCTACAGAAAATATAAACAAAAAATTACGCCAAATTAACCCACACCGAACCAATTTTTCAAGTTTAAGACAATTTTGAAATCAAATCCTATATATGTTCAAATTGGTGTAAAATTTAACGAAACGTTTCGACATACAACTTTTCTATTGACGTTGTAAGACTGTTGTTCATATTAAACCAAAATCTAAAATGAAATCGATGCATATTTTCATTTTTTTAAAATAAAAGAGAAAATGCTGTTTTTCTATTTGAAATTTTTACTGAAATATTTAGTAAGGTTTATATTCCAGAAAAACCTGAACCAAATCTTTCTCACCCTACATGGAAACAATTTTCAAGATTTCACATACATGAACCTTGTGAAATCGAACAGGTTTCACATACATAAACGCATGATGGATGGCCAAGTAAAACTTTTCGCAAGAAAAATAAAAAAATAAAGTTAAGTTTTAACAAATTATGTGAAAATGAGAAAATTATGCGACATCATACAAACATTACCCACATATGTAATATACCATATTCCATGGTCACATGATCCGATCCACACATTCGTACGGCATATGCAATATTGTGCGACGTATACTCGTTATACACGCCTAAATTGCTTGTAATTTTTTAATATTTTGGTTTTGTTTGACATTTTTTGTATTTAAAAGTAATTTTAATTTTTAAGAATGTTTAACACCTGAACAAAAAAAGTTACACATATATTTCCATAAACTATATTTACTCTATTTGAGTAACTCTACATGAGAATTTTTATCCCATTCCTGAACGGCTGAACCTTAACAATTACAAATATGAGTACAAAGAACTAACATTGCCATGAACATGTAAACTCAAAAATCTGCATCTGGGTCATCAATTACATTTGGGACACGAACTGGGAATAGCTCATCCTTCACTAATATTTTTACACACACCAAACTAAGTATAGGACAAATGTCATTATTAGTATTTTCCCAACTAACATTAGCCAAAAGAAGGAAAAACTGATGTGCTTGTCAATACCCTCGGATATCAGTAATGATTTCGGAACTTGTGAACGAACAAATAAAACCTAAATGAATCACAAAATTTCAGAGATAAATTCAAAAGGAAAAAAATTATATGTACAATTATAAATGTAAACAAGAAATTGGAATTCAATATACCTGGCCAGTGGTTAAAGGAGGTTGATTAGGTAGTCAACTTAAGCGATAACGAAATATTGTGAGCCCAGAATTCCCTTTGTCAGCCCACTGTTCGACAACCTGTAAATTGTAAGAGCATAGTTTCCATAAAGACTTAACAATATCCTTTAATAATTACAGAGTATGGGACACAAATAAATACAGGACGGCAAGGATGATATTCTGCAATCCTTCGATAATTTTTGTGTTTTTCCAAGACAATATCGTGAAACCCATAATTGAGTATCAACGGGGATAATTACACGACTTTTCAGCCTCCATCATAATGCAACATACAAAACCAGCAACATCTTGATATGATTATGCAACATATCTCCAAAATGCAAGCTACGATACAAAACAATTTTTGGTTTTAAATATAATAAAAATTAGTGATATATGTATTCATATCATTAGTTTGATGAAAAATATAAATACAAAACATTTTCTAATAAACCACCATAATATTGATGATTGGAACTATAGCTTTTTTAGACCTTTATGTAAGTTCCTTTATGCTACAGAAGTTTCATTGATGGTGAACAAACATGTCTACCCTATCTCGTAAGCATATGTGCAAGGATTGTCCTTCCATAGAAAGACCACCATCCAAAAGAATCAAGATACATGCCTTTAGTGCAAGATTTCCCCATTCCATTATCTGATCCCCATTTTGCCGCTTAGTGCCAAGGCCATCACGTCCCCCTTGCCCAGTGTAGACTATCTTTTGGCAATTGTCAACGTCACCTTCGTATTGGCCAGACATTGCTAGGCATACGGCTACAGGCTACAGGTAATGTGTAAGACTTGTAATCATCCTGTCATTAAGGAGTTTGTGAAGCAGAGTGAAGAACATTTAAGTGAAAACATTTCATTTCATTTCATTTTCATTTCAGAAAAAAAATTATAATAGATTTTACGGGAAATGTACAATAAGACCAAGGAATCAGAGGACATTTATTTGAGTATCATTAACTTTCCATGTTTTTAAAAAGAAAATCAAATGTCACATTTACCCTTTATTGTTGAACGGTTGAACCCCGTAGTTTTTAAATCGTTGTCCGTTATTCTTTAAACTAAACCTTTATTGTTGAACGGTTGAACCCCACTGTTTCACGTCCACAGTTCGTAGATTGCTATTTATGTTTATTCTGCTTTAGTATCCATTTCGGATACTCTAATTACTTCTCAGCATCCACTATGGGCGGTCATTCGGCGATGACCGACCCAGTGGAGGTCGCCACTCGACGACCGATCAGACCAAATGAGGGACGACCCGGTCGTCCCTCGACCTGGTCGTGACCAGGTCGGTCGCTGGTTTTATTTTTCTTTTGTTTTTTTATTTTTGCTTTTGTTTTGTTTTTTTATAAATGATTTATAATCTTTTTTCTTTTTTTTAAAAAATAAGTTTTATAATTGTTTTTAAATTTTCAATTTTTTTTTAATTATTTATTTATTTCAAAATCTACCTCCAAATGATGTATAACAGACAGCGTATTGAAAAATTGAGTTATTTTATTCAATAAAAAAATAAATTCTCTTATCCTCCGTAACAAATTATTTACAACTAAATATTAAACAAAAATTAAAACAAAAAATAGGTGAGGTTGTCAAGTATGTGGGGTGTGCGCACTCACTAAACTCATTTGTGGAGGAAACAATTAGAAAACAATTAAAAAAAATAAGATTTAAAAAGCAGATTAAAAATGATAAAAAAATAACAATACAAGATTTATTCGTATTTTGGTTTTGGTTTTGGTTTTGTTTTTTTTTGTTTTTGGTTTTGTTTTGGTATTTGTTATAATAATTAGGGCGTTAAATAAAAAAATTATATGCAATTTGGAAATACGAGATTTATTGGTATTTTGGTTTTTTCAAATAGATTATTAATATTTTTGGTAAATAAAAATGATTTTGGAATAAAATAAAAGTTGATAAGAAAGAGAATGTGATGACCTACATCATGGTAAATTGGTGAATAGTGAAGGAAAAAAAGAAGGTCGATCGTTATTTCGTGGTAGAACTGATGATAAGTCTATAAATCACCACTCTAATGTCACATGGCTAGTCTTCTCACGTTTCCCTAGTCAGTTCCATACATTGTTGATCCTATTATCGTACCCTGTCGTTGGGCATGTGAATCCCATCAGTTTGGGGTTGAATTGCAATTTTTTAGGGAATTGACTAAGAACGAAAGGGCGTCCTAGGGTTATGTGCTGCAAAAGTAAATCGTTTCAGGGTAATGATGATTATCGATCTCCGTGGTCATTGCCAGTCATCTCACCAGGGAAGGTAAATTCTCAATTCCTCTTTCCTTTTAGTACGAATTATCAGTGCCAGATGTAGATAATGTAGGGTGTAGAATGTAGGTATCGGAGATTTTGAGCAACAAGGATAAAATGAATCAACCATATTGTTGTAGTGATATACAGTATACCTTAATGTTCAGAATCTTGTATGTCACTCTATTGTGTTTCCTTTTCGGGTCAACCCTCTTTCCATTTGATTTCTAGTATCCCTCACCATAAACTATTATGTTGAAGGTGCACATATCTCGATTGAACGTTCTTTATGGTTTCGATTTTTTCTTTTAGTGTTAGCTATTAGGGTTTAAGGTTTAAGATTTAGGGTTTAGGGTGTCGGGTGTGAAGATTTTGAGTACACATATATTACATATCATACCTTTACATGTCGGTATATACCTTTAAGATGGGTATCATACTTATATGTCACTCTGCTATGATTCCTTTTCGGTAGTACCCCACATCATCCACCATTGTCTAGAAGGTCCCCTTATCCATTGGGGGTGTTTAAGTGATTCGTGATAGGATTAATCTTGGTGTTGCGATTCGTTTCCGGGTAAAACCACCCATATCTTGGGATCTAATTTCGTAGCCTCGATGTTGTGTACTTCTACTTTGCCTTTTAAACATCTTACTCGTTTGAACGTTCCTTGTGGTTTCAGTGTTTAGGTTTAGGGTTTGCTATTAGGGTATAGGTTTTAGGGTGTAGGTAGCATTGTAAATGGGCGGTTATAGGGCTTACCCATTTAATTAAACGGTTCGCGGTTTGGTTAGAAATCTGTTTATTTTTACATCTACCCATGACCCTGCCAATTTAATTTAATTAAACGGTTTTGGGCGGTTAAATGGTTATATGGTTAAAACTTAATAGATACTAAAATCAATATAAGAATTGGGTAAATGGTTAAATGGATAAAAATTTGTCAAACTTGTTAAAAACATCAAACATTCATAAATTTATAATCAAAACTTCCAAAATTCCATAATCTAAACATCAACAAATTCATATAAAACAACATCAAATATATATGCATAATGACAATAATAATACAAAAATATTATATGTATATAGTATATATAACAAAATATTATATATATTCATTATGTTTCGCGGTTAAACGGACGGGTTAAGTCATGTAAGTTTATCTGCTCATTTATTAAACGATTATGATTTTCACAACCCTTATCCGCCCATTTATTAAACGGTTATGATTTTTACAACTCGTGACCCTACCCGTCGGTTTGGTTGGAGCGGTTAAACGATTTTGACCCTACCCATTTACAGTCCTAGGTGTAGGGTCTGAAGATTTTGAGTACACGTATATTACGTATCATACCTTTTACATGTTGGTACCTTGAGGACGAGAATCCTACTTATTGTTGGATTTCCTGCCCTATACTTGTATATATTTTTAAAATTTTACACGCAATTAAGATTGATTTTCATATTTTTCAATACTTTTATGTACAGAACTACGTAATTGTATTTTAATATATATTATATACTAATTAATATTGAAATACATAGATTGGATCATACCTAGAGGATTATCAAAAAAAATCAATTGGAAGTCGGGTTACACGCCAGATTGTCTCTGAATCACCTCTATGTGTTCACCAAACTTTAAACAAGATTAGAAAGATTGAAGTTAGTCAATCAATCTCTAATTCAATGTTAGAATCTAGCTAATAACTCATTCTATGCTCCAAAGAATTTAATCTCTCAAGCACCCAATCAATAAGAAGAATTTCGGATGGAATGATAGAGAAAATATGAAGATGAGAAGGTTTTGCATTAATTAAACAAAGGAATGGAGGAGGGACATATTTATAGGGCATCCTCAAACACACATCAAGGGTAAACCACTTACACATAATCCATTGTTAATCTCTTCACTAAACCACATCATGTCCAAACCACTTTGCACATGATCTCTTGTTTATTTCTCATTTCATCATCCGATAATTACTTTCAACCAAGGTGGATTAAATCCAGCAATTAATCAACAAAAGTCTCTTATTAATATATGCAAAAGACATGGGCAAACGGTCAGACCATTTTTCACTATTTTTAACTTTGCCAAATTTTCACTATTTCACTATTATTAATATCCAATAAAATTTGGGTTTTGGGGTTTTAGCAAATTCATACGTTATAATGTTGCGGAACACATTATATCATGTAATATATTATCATATATAATGTCAAAACATTATACCCCATAATATATACAACTCATACGGATTTATTTGTTATTATAGTCATGTCGTTATTACGACATTGATTTTATTATTTTACCACATGTATATTATTTCATAACACATGAAACTTAATACATCATATAAAATATAAATTTACATCTCTTGTGTTCCAGTTTTGTGGTGTGACTTATATGAGGATCTAAGTTATGTTGGCAATGATATTAAACATTTAATATTAAAAACTATAAACGGTATCTAGCTGCACATTATAGTTACCCAAATAACAAAAGATGTTTTGTTTACTCGAATAGAACACAATCCATTTGTTGGTTTTTTGGCCTTAATCTATGTTTTGATGATTTAATCAACCTAATCTTAATTGTGATCAGGTAGAGTAGCACACATGTTGCATTGCATATATATTGTTTTGTGCTAACCTCTACAGGTGATCAAGACTCAAGGAAGAAAGGAAATCAAGTCAAGACGTGTAATCAAGCTCATTTGAAGACATGTAATTTGTATTTCTTTGAGTCTTATGAACTTTGTGTAATTGAGCATAGTTGAGCTAAAAACTATTCAAACACACACTAGATTCCCTATAGAAGTCACACATAAAATTTCACATAATTTGGACTTCAATACATCACCCAAACTTAGACCGGAAAACACTAAACACTTAACCTGAACTGTCTGCCCACATTCGGTCGATCGAAACAGACTGTTCGGTCGACCGAGTGATCATATATTCTGTTAGTGTTTTACTGCCCAGTTTGGTCGACCATCCAGACCTTTTCGGTCGACCGAGTAACAACATATTTTCGACCGTTTGTTTTGTCGTATATACCCAACGGTCGTATTCGTATTATTCCTAAATACCCTAAATACATTTAGTGTATCGGTCGACCGAGGACCTTGTCCGGTCGACCGAACTTAAGAAGAATCGACAAACCAAAACTTCCTGTTGGTTTTCGGTCGACCGTGGACCATGTTTTGGTCGACCGAATTCAATCTTGTTTGTCAACCCAGAAGAGCCTACTGGTTTTCGGTCGACCGAACCTATCTCGGTGTTCGACCGATAACTTAAGTGTACCAAGATAATAGCCTTTGGCGGTCGACCGTTCTTTTACCGGTCAACCGAACTGTGATCAAAATTGCCAAACGGTCGACCGTTCAGCCCGATCCGGTCGACCAAACTTACTTAGAATTGGGTCATGTCAGTTTCTATTTTGTGTATCTTACACAATCTTTACCCAATTCATCCCCAACGGATATAACTCTTTAGGAGCTTATAAATAGAGTTGTAAAATATATTTTAACACAACTCTCCCACTACTATTTGTCCCCTACATGAGAGAGAAATCTCCAAACACTCCAAGCCTCAAACCTTCCACACTTTAGTCTTAAATCCTATTCTCACTCAAGTGTGCTCAAGATTAGAGAGTGTTGTTCCACTAATTGATTGTCAAAGAAGCAAGGGTCTTGGTGAAAGCCCAAGACAAGAGTATAGACTTCGGTGAGAGCCCGAAGTGATCCCTCTCGGATTGTGAGAGGAGGAGCCAAGCTCGGTGAGAGTTGTTCGCGAGTTTGAAGATTGTAAAGGCATTCTCTCCCGGCCCGGAATGGGGAGTGGATAGTGAAGTCGTGAGTGGAGCTCGGTGATCCGAGCGGAGCTTGCAAGAGAGGACTAGGACCCAGGTAGTGTGTCGAACCTCTGTAAAATCCCCCGTCTCCATTGTGGTTTGCATTTGTCTTTCCTTTACTTGCTTGTTTAGTTTTAAATTCCGCTGCACATCTTTGATTGTTAAACAAGTATGTAATAAGGATCAAAAGTGATTCGAATTAGAGACCCTCACGATCCTACACCATTTAGTGATATGTAATATATCACTTGTGTCTATCTCTTGCATCATTATATTACAAATATTATACAAAGTAGGATGTGTCATTTTTGTATTATATATTCTTTTTCTTGATCTCATAAGCTAATTATAAATATATAATTATACATAAATTACATTGTGCACATTATAATTTTGATTTATCAATGGACCCGACCCAATTAATATCATCACTCAAATCAAGAGGGGCAATGATAATATTTTGACATATCATCTTTTCCGGCACAAGTCATGTATAATCAACTAATATCTTTATCACTATGCGTAATGATAGCTTTTGATAATAATCAAACTATACATTTCTCATGTGAAAAGATGTAGGTCTCATATCTTACGATTCAAAGACACAATGATAACATTAATGACACAACACAATACTATAATGTTTCATTTATTAGGTCTATTCAGTATATGAAAGAAAATTTTCTCAATTTCATATACTCATGTTGTTAAAATATTTGTAGAACTACAATATCCTTTAACTAACATGACAATCTTATCTCGGTAATTGATGTGTCATGTTAACCACCACGATTGTGAATTTTTAATTATTTATGTAAATCATTATCTTCTAGAGCTCTACAGTTAAGGGCCAAGAGTCTCTTCCTTAATACTTCTAAAAAAATAAATACATTAATCATGAAAAAAATGTTTATACATTCAATTCATAATAAAAAACATATAAAAGAATACTTTTAGAACACATTCCTTTCAATCCCCCACTTGTTATAAAAGTCTTCTTTCACATACATATACAATGTATAAAACTGAAATAAATAGGGTAACCATCTTATCTTACTCATCAAGCCACTCTACATGGATCTTCGAACCCATGGACTCGAAATGCATTTCGCCTTTGGCTTGGGATAAGGGTTTGGTGAATGGATTAGTTGTGTTGTTGTTCGTGTCCACCCATAATAAATTTATTTTGTCTTCATCGATGAAATCACGGGTGACAAAGTACTTACGGTTCATGTACTTTACCTTGTGATGGGATTTAGGATCCTTGATTTGCGAGATAAATGCACTATTGTCGCAAAACAGCTCCATGGGTCCCTCACTCGAGGGAACTACTCCAAGCTCTTCAAGGAACTTCTTAATCCACATTCCTTCCTTGCCCACTTCAGCGAAAACCATCACTTCTGAAGTTGTGGTTAAGTCGGTTGTAGTGGTATGTTTCCAGCTACGCTAAATCACTGCTCCACTATTCATAATAAAGTCATATCCTGATTGAGTCCTCCAATCGTCTGGATCACTTATGAAACTCGCATCCGAGTAGCCCTCTACTACTAACTCTCTTTGTCCTCTATAAACAAGAAACTTATATTTGGTGCGGTTAAGGTACCTCAAAATATTCTTGACCGCAAGACAATGATCAAGACCTGCGTTGGATTGGTGACGGCTCATCACACTTAGTGAATACGAGATGCCGAACCTTGTCGAAGTCATCGTGTACATGATCTACCGTATTGCAGAAGCATAAGGATTGTCCGTCATGTACTCCAAGTCTTTACGTCATATTGCACGTTGAGACTTCTTGAGTTGCACACTCATACTCATTGCCACATTGCTCTTCTTAGAATTGTTCATATTGAACATTTCCAAGACCTTGTCAATGTTGGTTTTTTGGCCTTAATCTATGTTTTGATGATTTAATCAACTTAATATTAATCATCATCAAAGTAGAGTAGCACACATTATGCATAGCATATATATTGCGTTGTGCTAACTTCTACAGGTGATCAAGACTCAAGGAAGAAAGGAATTCAAGTCAAGACATGTAATCAAGCTATTGAAGACATGTATTTTTGTATTTATTTTGAGTCTTAGGAATCTATGTAATCTTGAGCATACTAGAATAAATAACTACTCAAAGACACACTAGGTTCTTTATAGAAGTCACACACAAAATCTCAGATCATTTGGACTTCAATAGGTCACCTACATTTAAACCGGAAATCACTAAACCACAAACCAGAACTGCCTGTACACATTCGTTCGACCGAACCACCTTCGTTCGACCGATTGATCATTTAATCAATAGTGATTGGAACAACCCGACCGGTCGACCGTGACCATTTTGATCGACCGTCTACACGTGTCAAATGACCGTTAGACTTGTCTTATTCTACAATGGTTGGTTTTTCCAAAACCACAAATACAAGTGATCACCTGTTGACCGTGGACCTTGTTTTGGTCAACCGAACATAAACATTTTGACAATCCTCAGGTGCCTGTTATTTTCGGTCGACCAACCTAACTATTTCGGTCAACCGAACCTAGACACTTTCAACAACCCCATAGATCCTGGTAGTTTTTGGTCGACCAAACCAACCATTTAGTTCGACTGATAACTTAAGTGAACTTTAGTTATAGTTGTTTTCGTTCGACTGTTTCTTGCTCAGTCGACCGTTTCATTTCTGGACTTTGCTGGACCGCATTTCTGGACCTGTTTCGATCGACCGAACTTAACCTGAACAGTAACCTGAGCCTTTCTGTTTTGTGTTTCATACACAATCTTTTACTACTTATATCCCAATGGCTATAACCCCCTTAGAGCTTATAAATAGAGGTTCCCCAACCTTATATAGACAACTCTCCTACTCCTATTTGCCTCCTACATTAGAGAGAACAATCCAAACACTCAAAGCCTCCACTTCCACACTTTAGTATCAATTCCAATCATACTCAAGTGTGCTCATGTTAGAGAGCATTTGAATCACTCAAGTTTGTTGTTGTCAAGAAGATTGTAAAGGTTTCGGTGAAAGCCCGAAGCATCCCTCTTGGATTGTGAGAGGAGAGTCCAAGCTTGCGAGGGTGTTTGCAAGGCTTGAAGTGTAAAAGCTTAATCTCGGCTCGAAATGAGATTGATAGTAAAGATGTAGGCGGAGCTCGAGGGAGATCGAATGGAGCTTGCAAGAGAGGAAGTAAGCGGGAGGTCAAACCTCTATAAAAATCACTAGGTCTTATTGTGGTTTGCATATTTTCTTTGCTTTCTTTTGTTTGTTTATTCTGTCGCATCTTTGATTAAGCAAGTTGGGAATTAGTTTAAAATTGATTAGAATTATGGGTCATTCGATCCTAAAAATGTATGTACATTGACTTAGGCCAATGAGTCTACGATGTTTATCTCTGTATATCTTGATCCCAAGATGTATTGAGCATCGTCCATGTCTTTCATTGAAAATGCAGATTTCAATAAACTTCTCGTTTGCTCTAGCAAAGGGATATGATTTCCCACGAGGAGTATGTCATTGATATATAAGATTAAAAACACTACATGACCTTCTTGTATATACAAGCTTCTTTCTTGCTTTGGACGAAGTTAATCTTTTTGACTTCTTCGTCAAAACATTTGTTCCAACTCCTTGATGCTTACTTCAATCCATAAATCGATTGTTTGCATATTTTATCACTATTCTTAGGGTCTTCAAAACCTTGATGTTGCACCATGTATACGTCCTCCTCCAAGTTCCCATTAAGGAACGTCGTTTTGACATTCATTTGTCATATTTCATAATCAGAAAAAGCAACAAGAACTAGCATAATCCGAATAGATTTGAATATGGCAACCAGTGAAAAAGTTTCATCATAGTCAATTCCTTGAATTTGAGTGAAACCTTTCGCTACAAGTTTTGCCTTATAGGTTGTCAAATTCTCATCCATGTTCATCTTCCTCTTAAAACCATTTATTTTGAAAGGCTTTTTTTCCTTGAAGAATGTCAACCAAGTCCATACTTGATTGTCATACATGGATTGTATTTCGGATTCCATGGCTATAAACCGTAGTTTGGAGTCTTTCATTTCCATTTTTTCTTGAAAGGTCGAGGGATCATCGATATCGAGTACCATGATCTCGTGAAGTCCCAAATACATATCGTGTTTCTTTCTCTCCCTCGTTGACCTTCTAAGTTCTATTGGTTCTATGTGTGTGTTTGGAACTTCTTGAACTTCTTCTACAATTTTAGTGGAATTTGTTCATGTTCAATTCTTGAACGAGGTGGGGATGATTGAGTTTCGCCCACAATTGCTTGCGAGGGTTGCTCACTCATACTCCCATTAACCAAAGAAACCTCGGTTGGGCCTTCATGATCTTGAATATTATCATTCACATCATGATCTTGAATGTTATCATTCACATCATGATCTTGTAGAGTATCTTAAGTAATCTCATTCACAAATTCTTTCTCTAAGAATACGGCATCCCTCTCGACAATCACTCGATTTGAGGTTTTATGCCAAAAGTACTATCCTCTTGTCTCACGAGGATAACCTATAAAGAAGTATTTATCCACTTTTGGTTGAAGTTTGGTCGACATCAATCTTTTGACGTAGGTCTCACAACCCCAAATCTTGAGAAACTTAAGCTTGGATATTTTACCACTCTAAAGCTCATACAACATTTTCTCTATGGATTTGAATGGAACATTATTCAGTGTGTAAGCCGCAGCTTGTAGTGCATAACTCCAAAAGTAAAGTGACAATTCAGTTTGACTCATCATTGATCGAACCATGTCGAGCAACGTTCTATTTCTCCGTTCGGATACCCCATTTCACTGAGGTGTACCAGGTGGAGTGAGTTGTGGTATAATACCACATTCCTTTTGGAATGAGTCGAATTCGACACTCAAGTACTCACCTCCACGATCAGTTCGTAAAGATTTGATCTTCTTATTGAGTTGGTTCTCTACTTCATTCTTGAATTCTTTGAACTTGTCAAAGGATTCACTTTTGTTACTCATTAGATAAATATATCCGTGAACGTTATGAAGTACCTATTACCATCTCTTGTACTTGTATTCATTGGACCACATACATCGGAATTTATCAAATCCAGCAAGTCACTTGCTCTTCAACCTTTCTTCTTGATAGGTCTCTTGGTCATTTTGCCAATAAGGCAATGTTCGCATATCTCTAATGATTTAAACCATTAGATAATTGAAGATCCGCGGAGCCTTGTGCAATCGTAGCGACGTTTGCACCTTTTCCGACCTTTAGAATCATCTCACCTTTTGCGAGTTCCTTCCTATCCTTTAGTAGTTGTACATTAGAAATTGTGTACGCAATCATGGATAGAGGTGACCAATCCTTCAGAATCTGGTATCTATTACCCAATCTTGGATAGAGGTCACCAAATTTATTTCAATAACAAAGATACATTTACCATTTTTGAGGCGCTTACGCTCAATTACTCATTTGTCAATGTCCTCCTTGTACTTGGGGCAATTCGGGCACATGTGTCTTTTTCCACCCTAGTGGAAACATTTCGTATTAGGTGTCAGATATTTCAAAGAATTCCCTTTGAGGTGCTCGGATAAGACCCTCCTACTCCACTTCCCTTCAACGCTTTTTGGCTAATTTGTTCTTGCCTTTTGCATTACCTTTGGTGATATTTTTGCTTCCACCATAGACGACTAGGAGATTCTTGTCTCTGCCTTTGCCCATATCAACTTCAGCCATTTTGAGAGAGTTATGAAGCTTCTCAAGACTCATCCATTTCTCACGCACATGGTAATACATGATGAAGTCCTTGTAGGATGGAGCTAGAGAACCAAGAATCAAATCTTCTGCAATGTCATTTGACATCGGGGAAGAGAGTTTTTCTAACTTCTCAAGGTATCCTTGCATTGGGAGAAAATGCATGGACAAAGATGTTCCCTCCACCATGTGGCACCTTGTGAGTGCTATGGTGATCTTATAGCACTCTTTCCTAGCATTATCCATAAACATCTTTGTTAGAGCTTCCATGGTCTTCTTGGATTTTGAATCCAAGTATTATGCTTGAAGCGAGTCACCCATAGAGGCAAGCATTAGACCGTGAACTTGGTTCTCTTGGCCTTCCCACTTGGTTATAGCCTCCTTTTCAGCATCGATTGTCTTCTCACTTAATTTTGAGATTTCATCATCCAAAATGTGAGACAATTTTTCAAACTTGAACATGATGTTGAGCTTGCGTTGTCAACTATTGAAGTTGGAGCCATCATTTGCCAACGAATGTTTTTCAATCATAGATCGCACAATAGGTCGAATGTTCGACATTTCTACAAAATAATTTATAAGGGTTTTCGTTAGGACCGGTAATTTGGGTCATGACACGAAATCCGAAATCAAACTCGACACTAAATATCACGATTCGGGTCGACACGAATGACATGAACTGTAATTCGGTTCGGGTTCGGGTTGGAGTGTTTCGTGTTTCGTGTAATTCGGGTTGACATGAATAACACGAACTGCAATTCGGGTCGGGTTCGTGTTTCGTATAATTCGTGTCAAACATGCTAGTTCGTGTTCGGGTTAATTCGTGTTTGTATAAATTTGTGTCAAACATGTCATAATTGGTGTCAAACATGTTATTTTGTGTTTATGTTAATTCGTGTTTGTAAAAATTCCTGTCAAACATGTCAGTTCGAGTTATTCGGGTTAATTCGTGTTCGTGAAAACACGAACACAAAAAATGGATTCGTGTCAATGTAGGTCGTGTTCGGGTTACCAAATTCGTGTTCGGGTTTAAGATTAGATTTTCGTGTTCGTGTCGCCTATTACTTATTAATTTGTGTTCGTGTTCGGGTTGAGTAAAAACAATTCGTGTTCGTGTGAAACACGACACGAAACACGAATTTGCCAGCCCTAGTTTTCGTGTCAATTTTATGTTTATAAAAAATCTGTACTGCAAATAAATAGGTCCATACTTGCAGTAATTCAAGATCCTACCACGTCGGGTTTAATTAAGAGATGTGGAAGACCCCCTACCTCATCGGTTTTATCAACACCGACGTGGTAGGGTGTCTTTTTAATATATTTTTTTATAAAATTAAAACCCTACCACGTCGGTTTTTCGAAAACCGACGTGGTAGGGGGTTTTAAAATTTTGGAAAATGCATTAATGAAGTGTTTGAATAAAAATGTGATTTTTATAAAATCATAGGTTTATTAAGATATGAGGATTAATGTGTCCTACTATTAAGCAATCAAATGGGTGATGAAGAAAGCCGCTCTGACACGGACATCACATGCATTATCTGATTCTATGATCTTGTACAGGTTTGTTTATTTTTCAATGAAGTATGTAAATAAAGTTGATTAATTGAAGAAATAAATAAATGATGTGATATGAGTCAAACGACTCTCTTTGGCCAAATCACTTAAATGTACACTAGACCAACTTACATATGTGGTAGGTTCACGAAAAAAACTTAATTTCATAATGATAATCTATATGCTCATTCCTAGTTTTATCATGTGAATACATTTATATTTTAGTTAAATGAGAAGTTTATTGTTCTATTGTTTGTTGTTGTTGTGAAGTTGGGATATCCCTAAATTCCCAGTACTATGCTATTATTGCTAATATCATCATTTTGTTGTTGATTGCATTTGGATGCAACATCTGTCAATGTCAACCCATTTGGTTTGAGTTCCTCTTATTTGGATAAGCATATTATTTTTAATATTTATTTTTTAAATTAAAACCCTACCACGTCGGTTTTAGGAAATCCGACGTGGTAGGGGTCTTCCACGTCGGTGAGCACATAAGTCGATGTGGTAGGGGATCTGGACCCGATTTTCTGGACGTTGGACTGGATTTGGACTGAAGTGGTCTACCACGTCGGTTTTTAATTAATGCGACGTGGTAGGGGGTATTCCATGTCGACCTTTAAACAGTCCGACGTGAAAGGGTTGAATTTTTTGTTTGGTATAGCCACGTAAATCAAATTGAAATCCCGCCAAACTAGAAATCAACACGCATAAACCCTAGCCGCCTACCTCTCCCCAACCATATCGACTGATGAGAATTAAAATTTATACCGCAAGTGCACGGCGTCTATGAAGACGTGGCAAGTACGGGTCGAACACAAGGAGGGAGAGATTTCGTGTTTATGTTGTTTTCAATTAGAGGGGAAGAAGTAGAGAAGAATCAATTAGGGTTTTTGGGGTTTTTGGTTTAATTAACTAAAGTACGAAACAAAAGCAATTAAAATTGAAACAAGAACAAAGAGAGAAATCCGTGGGGTGGAGGTTTAGATTTAGGTTAGAGTAGAGAATTACTGAAACTTATTGTAAATCATGTTAGTTATGAAGCATTACAAGATAAATGACTTAACATAAACTCAAGTAATCAAAATACACTAATCATGAACTTAAAATAATAACATGCATTCATCATTCTCTAACCCTAATTCCATCACCTCCACCCTTTGGAGAGAGTTAGAAACTCATGGAGGGAGGAAGAAGAAGGGGTCCTAGAGAAAGTAGAAAAGAAAAACAAAACAAAACAAAAATCAGAATTTTATTACTAAGGTAAAAATAAGAACAACAACCAAGGACCCTATTTACATCGTTCTCGGGTCTATTTATAGTTGCTACAAGGGACTTAGGTATAGAATTGGATAGTACACGTGTCCGTACACGACTGGACGAAATTGGGACACACAGATCGACCAATGGGCGGCGGAATCGCCGCACATCATGTGTATTGTGCGGCGGATTCGCCTCACACGTTGGTCGGATTTAATCAGGATTTTTGTCACGCGTTTATGGTATGATTTGATCCTCCTTTGCGCGTCTGGATTGATTCTTTCCATTGTCTTGAGCTCCGGATTAATTAATTCCATTGTTGGAGATTTATATTTGATTTTTCTTTTGACTTTCTCCACACAATAGCTTGGTCTTTTTATTTTGCAATCAGGTCCTTGGCATTTTGCAATTAAGCCCTTGACCTTTTTGTAATTAGCTCCTTGAATGCTTTTATGCTTAGATGCATTTCCATTTGAAACCCGATAAACTTGAGCTTGGTCTTTATGATAGAAATGAATCTTTTGCATGCGTTTATGCTCGGAATGTGGGTAATTTGCATTCAGGTCCCTGTATTCTGTAAATACGACTAAACACATACCTTAGTAGCATTTATTGATATAAAAGTAATCTAAATGAAAGACATATGATGCAATGTATGCAATGCATCAAATACCCCCACACCTAGATTTTGCTAGTCCCTAGCAAAACAGAATAGAAGTAAAATGAAAACAGGAAAATCCTAACTCACTTTCGTAGGAATCACGGTTGCACTTAGCATGTGCAACAAGCCTTTAAACCTCCAAGTTGCCTTAGAGGACGAGTTTTGTCTCGTGAGGGTTTTTAGTTGACACACCCACAAAGTCTTAATTCAACATTCCATTAATAGCTCTTAATATTTCTGCCTTAACCTTATACATCTCACTTAAAGTTCTCGCATGCTCATTATACAGTTCTAACTTATAAAAAGTTTGACTTGGTCTTTATTCCTCCAACATTCACACCACTAACCCCTCTACACATGTTATCACATAAATTATTTTGCACGCCTCCTCTGGTGGTGAAGTATCATTTGGATCAACCATGGCATGGATCATTCATTTAGCTTTGGGCCTTGAGTATCTTAAAGTATTTATTTTTTTTCCTTTTTCCGTGATTCAACACATTTGCTTTTCTTTTTGACATTTATACCCTTTTTGCATTCGTGTAGCGAGTTTGGTCGATAATCTCGAGCTGGCAGACTCAAGTTACCGGGTTTCAAGATACCCCTACGGACCAGTGACTCGAAGGCTTGGGCTTTTGTAATCATTTTGCAAAATGTGTTTTCCTCACTTTATTTTTATTTTATTTTACTTTTATTTTCCTCAAGGCTTAATTGCTATTAGAAGTCCACACTTCCCGGTATATTTTCCTCAACCTCTGCTTTTTATCAACCACTTCAAAGATTTGATTCATCCAATTTAAGTGCATACATGTCTTACAAGGGTCATGGGTTATTTCTTTGGAACTTAGATTTATGTCATAATTTCTACAAGCAGAACTATATAATAAGGAACAAAAACTTAATGCAATTTGTACACGGGTTTTGGCAGTTCAATCTTAAGCTATGTCATAGAATATTGATTTTTTTTTTCTATTTTATTTTTTTATTTTATTTTTTTATTTTTTTAAAATAAAGCAGAACATAAAATAAAATAGATAGATATGTACATATATAAACACCCCCCCACACCTAAATCATGCATTGTCCTCAATGTATGCATAGATAAAATGAATGCACTTATTACCTGAGTCGGCTTGCGGTAGAGGGGTTGAGTCTGCTCAGAGTCAACCATAATCAGAACTGGATTGAATGACACCATGTTGGTGCATGTATCCAGTTGAATTGTTCCCCATGTTGACTTGAGGAAAAGATTCCACCCTTCTCACTTGAATTGGTTCGCTTATTTGCTCGAGTGATGGTGGTTGGGTAAATGAATTACTCCCCTTTTTCTTACTTCCTTTTTTCTTTTGTGATGATTTATTTGTTTCAGAAATTTGATAAATACGTGCTCTCATCACGACGTCACTAGGGTTGCATATTATTTCTGGCTCACTATCAATATGAAAGATATTAAATTCAGCTTTTAAGTTCCCGAAAGATAATTGCATGAGCCCATTTCGACAGTTTATCAATGCTTCCGAAGTGGCTAAAAAGGGTCTGCCTAGAATTACAGGGATTTGTCGATTAGGATTTATAACAGGTTCAGTGTCAAGTACGACAAAATCCACTGGATAAATGAAGTCACCAACCTTAATCAAAACGTCCTCTACTATACCTCTCGGTTTCTTAACAGAACAATCAGCAAATTGGAGGGTTGTCTTAGAGGGTTTTAATGGACCAAGGTTGAGTTGCTCGTAGACAGAGAATGGGAGTAAGTTAACGCTTGCACCAAGGTCTAGAAGGGCTTTATTGATAAAAGTATCTCCTATTGAACATGAAATTGTGGGACACCCCGGGTCCTTATATTTTATAGGAGATGTGTTGGAAAGAATAGAGCATATGTTCGCAGTTAAGAATGCCTTCTTTGGTACATTTGTTTTTCTCTTTTTAGTGCACAAATCTTTCAAGAATTTAGCATAAGCAGGTATTTGTTGAATCATATCTAAGAGTGGAATATTCACCTTAACTTGCTTAAATACTTCTAAGATTTTCTCCATTTGTGCACTTGAGCTCTTCTTGAGTCTATTGGGAAATGGGGCTTTAGGCACATAGACTCGCTCAGGTTCAGGTTGAGCTATGGGTTCAGGTTGTGTAGGTGGGTTGGTTTTTTCAATTTGGACGTCAGGTTCAATGGTCAGGTCATATGTGGGTGCTTGATGGCTAGATTGATTAGACATTCTAGGATTGACCACATTGTTATCAACTTGTCTTCCGGACCGTAATGACACTACTGCATTGATTTGTTGGAACGGTCCTTCCTCATTAACCAATTGAACCGGTCTAGGGTTGTTATTTCCTGAAGGTGGTTGATAGGGTTGATATGAATTATTAGATCTTGGGTTCACCTCAGGTTGACTGGGAAACCGCCCCTTTTCTCTTTCACCTACTATTTGTGCTAGTTGGCTGACTTGTGTCTCTAGCCTTTGGAAGGTCTGGTTGGTTGTTTGTATAAAGGTTTTCATCAAATTTTCCAAGCTTGTCAACCTAACCTCATGATCGTTATTGTTACTAGACCCAGATGATGTATTATTTTGGACATACGGGCTTGGGTGTTGTCTAGGAGGTTGACCTTGTTGGTTTGATGAAAAATTGGAATTATTACGCCAACCAGAGTTATAGGTTGATGCGTAGGGGTCATTTCTAGCATGGTTATACATGGCATTAACTTGTTCCCAGTCCGCACAATCCTCCATTACATGACCAGTCTGACCACATCTAGAGCAGGGGATAGACGATGCTTGATTCACTCGGGTTTGGGCTTGTAGCTCTAGACTTTCCATTCTGCGCATAAGGGTAGCTAGTTTTGCTTCAGCCGCTATGTTGGCATCTACAACTAAGACACCTGGTCTGGGTTGACTTGCTATTCTAGATCCAATACTCGGGTTAAGAGGTGTTCTAGCATTATCCCATTGCATACTGTTTTCAGCTAAATCCTCAAGAAAAGTCCAGGCATCATTTTCATTTTTCGACATGAAATTCCCTTGGCTCACAGATTCTAGCATAACCCTAGATGTGGGTGTCAGTCCCTCATAAATAATTTGGCATAATTGCCATCTTGGAATTCCGTGATGAGGGCATTGGGTCAGTATACTTTTAAATCTTTCAAGATAGGAATAGAACGGCTCGCTCTCAGACTGAACGAATGCAACAATTTCATTCCTAATCTTCATAGTCTTATGGTTGGGGAAATATTTTTTCAGAAATACTTGAACAAACTCAGCCCAACTCCTAATAGATCTTTCGGCTAGACTATATAGCCATTTCTTAGCGTCGTCCTTCAGTGCCAGAGGCAAAAATTTCAGACGCACTGCCTCTTCAGGAATATGCTGGTATTGCATAAGAGAGCAGATTTCCTCAAATTCTCTAAGGAAGAGATATGGGTCTTCCCTAGAGGTGAACTTAGGCAACATACTCATGTATTGTGCCTTAAGTTCGAAGTCGCGACCCGGAATGGTGGGCATAACGATGCACGATGGCTGAGCAGACATCGCTGGATAGCATCGATCCCTCAGAGTTATAGGTTGTGCAACAGGCGGGTCCACTACGTTCTCACCCATTGGATCCGGGTGAGGTGGTGCAACAGATGGATTAGGGTGAAGCTCTAGACTGGAATCTAGATGAACTCGTGAGAGTCGATTACTCAAGTCCCGAATCCAAATCTGAGTGCACCGGGTTGAATCAATTTTTGAACTTGAGTTTGAAATTTAAATTTCAAATTCAATTTCAAAAATCAATTAATTTTTTTTTTTTTTTAATTTTTTTTTGAAAACAAACAATAGAAAGGTAAAGATGAGAAGGGAAAGAAGACTCAGACGAGAAGGGAAACTTAACTCTAAAGGATAAAAATTAGGGTTGGTCAGAAATTTCCTGAACAAGCACGGTCAAAACAATCCTAGACCTAGTGTCACTTAAATCTAGACGACTCCTAACTGGTTGAGTCGAATTGATTCGCTTGATTCACCTCCCTCACCAATCAAACCAAGTTGGCCAGTTAGTGTATAGCTAGTGGGGGCGCTTCCGACAGAGTCGGTGCCAATTAGACAACCACGTCGCTTGGAAGACTTTCGTCAACACAAAAACACTTTCTAGACATCAAATTGAATTCAATTAGCTTCAGGTCATAGCAAGTCAAACCAATCTCCTCCTTAATTGAGTCTGAGTCCTTAGGGGCCAATGTCTAATTGATTTTAAATTAAAGGCTTGGGTGACACTTTAGGATTGTGATTTGTGGGCCACGGAAGGGTGATGAAATCCCCACCGTATCTTTTCCTACGGAGTTGCCCTTAAGGTAGTTTTACTTAGATCTAGGAGAGATAGTCAAACAATGGTCTTTTTAATGGGGGCAATTGCAAGGTTGTATGCAAACTAAAGTATAAGCTCAAATGCAATCGTTAAAACCGCGATACGTACCTTGCCTCCAGCACTCTTCAACAATAAAAATAATTCGCAAGAATTTAGCAAGAATAATGCAAGCAAAACATTATATGATGCATGCACTAAGGTCTTTCTAATTTTGCCAATTTTAGGTCAGAGTTGAATTGTTGCCAATTATGGAATTTTTGACCCTAACACGTGCAATTCTACGAAAGGAAACTTTTCGAAAATTCAGATTATACGAGAAAGGCAAGAAAAGTTACCTCCGCAATGCTCAGACAGGTTCGCCGCCTGCTCTCGGAATTTCCAGTAGCTCAATGCGACCAATCCAAGATGTAGACGACCACAGAGAAAAATGACGCCCAGAAGCCTTACTGGTGCGGCGAATTCGCCGCAAGTTGTTCTTCAGGTGCGGCGATTTCGCCGCTCGTTTAGCTCCAAATGTGCCCGGATTTCTCCGCGCACTCTGTTGTCCCCTGAAACACAAATCCAAATACTTAGATCGCGCACAAGATAAACAGGATAAAATCAAAAACACAAAAACAACAAAATCTGCGTCGCCTCCCCGGCAACGGCGCCAAAAACTTGATGAGAATTAAAATTTATACCGCAAGTGCACGGCGTCTATGAAGACGTGGCAAGTACGGGTCGAACACAAGGAGGGAGAGATTTCGTGTTTATGTTGTTTTCAATTAGAGGGGAAGTAGAGAAGAATCAATTAGGGTTTTTGGGGTTTTTGGTTTAATTAACTAAAGTACGAAACAAAAGCAATTAAAATTGAAACAAGAACAAAGAGAGAAATCCGTGGGGTGGAGGTTTAGATTTAGGTTAGAGTAGAGAATTACTGAAACTTATTGTAAATCATGTTAGTTATGAAGCATTACAAGATAAATGACTTAACATAAACTCAAGTAATCAAAATACACTAATCATGAACTTAAAATAATAACATGCATTCATCATTCTCTAACCCTAATTCCATCACCTCCACCCTTTGGAGAGAGTTAGAAACTCATGGAGGGAGGAAGAAGAAGGGGTCCTAGAGAAAGTAGAAAAGAAAAACAAAACAAAACAAAAATCAGAATTTTATTACTAAGGTAAAAATAAGAACAACAACCAAGGACCCTATTTACATCGTTCTCGGGTCTATTTATAGTTGCTACAAGGGACTTAGGTATAGAATTGGATAGTACACGTGTCCGTACACGACTGGACGAAATTGGGACACACAGATCGACCAATGGGCGGCGGAATCGCCGCACATCATGTGTATTGTGCGGCGGATTCGCCTCACACGTTGGTCGGATTTAATCAGGATTTTTGTCACGCGTTTATGGTATGATTTGATCCTCCTTTGCGCGTCTGGATTGATTCTTTCCATTGTCTTGAGCTCCGGATTAATTCCTTCCATTGTTGGAGATTTATATTTGATTTTTCTTTTGACTTTCTCCACACAATAGCTTGGTCTTTTTATTTTGCAATCAGGTCCTTGGCATTTTGCAATTAAGCCCTTGACCTTTTTGTAATTAGCTCCTTGAATGCTTTTATGCTTAGATGCATTTCCATTTGAAACCCGATAAACTTGAGCTTGGTCTTTATGATAGAAATGAATCTTTTGCATGCGTTTATGCTCGGAATGTGGGTAATTTGCATTCAGGTCCCTGTATTCTGTAAATACGACTAAACACATACCTTAGTAGCATTTATTGATATAAAAGTAATCTAAATGAAAGACATATGATGCAATGTATGCAATGCATCATCGACCTTCCCATCCCCAAGTAGAGATGGGTGAGAGATCCATTTCCTTCTCCACTTCCTATCTTCTTCCGACCTCGCGATCCCACGTTCTCCACTCCTCCGCCTCCAAACCCCGACCCTGTCGTCCCTTCTCCGGCGACCGACCAAGTGGGAGTCGAGAAAATGGCGACCTTAAAGACTGATCCAGCTTAGTCGAATCCGTACATCCAGGTGGGGGTTCGATTTTGATTTTTTGCTGTGGATTTCAATTTGGAAGAAATTTTGACGTTTTTATTTCGTGTGATTAGTTACGATAATTGGTCTTCGATCTAGTGTTTATGTGGTAGATCTTGGAGGAACTAATTTTCTGTCTTGTGCGTTCAACTTGGTGGGAAGGAATGTCGTGTTCTAAAGCAAGAATTTGAGGAGGTGTCCATTCCACCACAATTGATGGTTGACTCCTCAAATGTAAGTTTATTGATGTCAAAATTTGATTCAGAAATTTGCTCCTCAAATTGTTGTCGGAATGCATGTATCCTCAAGGAGCAGAGGTAGTGGCGTGGTTGGCGAAGACAAGGATTGAGACGTTTGTTTGTGGAGATCATGTGATGGGAATCCAAGGCCACCCCGAGTACACCAAAGATATTCTCTCACATTCTTCCTTTTATTACTTTGCTTGCAGTGTCATGGTTGTATACAAGTTGTGGATCAGCGTGGTTGATCTTTTGAGGGAAAGGAAATATTAATTCATTCATTTTTGTAGATTGACTTAAAAAACAAATCCATATAAAAGAAAGTTTTTTTATTTATTGTCTTATTAGATGAATCTTTTGTGTATTGTTTGAATGAATGCTGCAAGAAATGTATATGAATTTGAAGTTGTTGAATTGAATATGAATGTTGCAGGGATTGAGTGTGAATTACAGATATTAAATTTAAAAATAAAAATAAAAAAACGGGAAAAAAACCTACGTCGGTTTTCTAGAAAATCGACGTTGTAGGGTACAAAAACAAAAAATAAAAAATACATTAATATGTCGGTTTTCCGAAATATTGACGTGGTAGACCCCTACAACATCGGTTTTCTAGAAAACAGACGTAGTAGGGTATAAAAATCAAAAAATCAAAAAAATAATAATATTAAAGGGTCTATCACGTCGGTTGCATAGGAAACCAACGTGGTAGGCTTGTAGGATTTCGTGTCCCTATGTATGTATATATTTTAAAATTTTAATATAACATACAAGATCGATTTTCATATTTTCAGCAATTTTATGTACATCTATTTGTGTTTTATTCTAATAATATGCAACTTACATTTATTAAAATAATCCACAAAGATAGAATCATACCTAAAGGTTCTCTAAAACCTTTTTGATGATCCGGAGTCACGTTGTCCGTTGAATCGTCCACGGAATTGCCTCCGAGTGTTCGCCAAACTCTAAACAAAGTTAGAGAGAAAGGAGCTAGTCAATCAATCTCTAACAATGTTTAGAATCAAGCTAATTACCCCTCTTTAAGCTCTTGAGAGTCTTATCTCCAAAACATAAATTTACTAAGAGATTTTTCTGGTGATTAGGGAGAGATTAATGAGAGAAAGAATTTTGCATTAGTTATTAAACAAGTAGGAGTAGGGGTCCTTTTATAGTCTCCCAAAACATGAAGGGAATGTGTTCTAAAAGTTTTACTTTTAAATGCCAATTATTATGAATTGAATGAGAAATCATTTTGTTCCTTGTTTATGTTATTCGTCTTTTAGAAGTGTTAAGGAAGAGGCTCTTGGTCCTTAACCGTAGAGCTCTAAAAGATATTGGTTTACATAAAACAAAAGATATTCGCAATCATGGTAATTAACATGGGACATTAATTACCGAGTTAAGATTGTCGTATTGATCATAGATCATTGTAGCTCTACAAGTGAGTGACAACACGGGTACACAAAAGAGGAAAATATTACTTTTGTATGCTGAATAGACCTAATAAGTAAAATATTATAGAAATGTGTTTCTGTGACATTAATATTTTACTGTGTCTTTGGTCCTTTGATATGAGACTTATATCCGATCACTTAAGGAATGCTTAATTAGACTAGTGTCTTGAGCTATCGATAAGTGTAGTGTAAAGGCATTGGTTGGTTAAGTACAACTTTTGTTGGAGAAGATAGTTAGTCAAAAGATTATCATTGCCCCTCTTAACTGAGTGATGATATTACTGGGCCCCTTGATAAAGCAAGGTTATAATGTGCACAATGTGATTTGAGTTAAGTCACATATTTATAACTAGCTTAAAGAGATCAAGAAATGAATACTAAGACAAAGATGACACAATACTACTTTGTGTGTATTCTTAATATCATGAGGCAAGGGACGGACACAAGTGGTGCACTCCATCACTAAATGGATCGGGTTTTGGTTCAAGTGGAATTAAGACATCTAACTAATTGGGAGCTATAATGTGTAGCTAGATACCGCTTATAGCTTGTGATATTAAGTTCTTAATATCACTGCCAACTTAGTTTAGATCCTCCTATAGGTCACACCACAAAACTGGGAAACAAGAAATGAGAATTTTGAGTTCATAGGATGTGTCGGGTTTCATTTGGAAAATATGACACATGGGGTCAACAAGCAAAATCAAAATTATGTTGTGATTAATAACATAATTAGAATCTAAATTAAATTCATATGTGATGTAAATATTATGGGGTGTAATGATTAATCATTACATAGGATAATATGTTACATAAGTTGTGAATTTACTACTAATCCCGAAATGTCAAATTTTGTAGGGGTTAAACCGAAATTTGACAAGTCTGCAAGACTGTACAAACGGTCAACCGGTTAACGGTTAACGGTTAACGGTCGACCGAACACGTCTCGACCGATAACAGGTGAATTTCGTCTGTTCGGAACGGTCGACCGAATCTATCGGTCGGTCGACCCAACATTGCGATGAAATATTTTACTGTTGCGAACGGTCGACCGAGTGTTGAACGGTCGACCGAAACTTGGTTCGAGCGGTCGACCGAACCTCGCAAACGGTTGACCGGCCAGACGGTTTTATGCAGAATTAATTTAAGAATTAATTAGATCATGCATGGAATTGGTCCATAATTGATTTAATTCGTGGCTAAGATTATTTGTTAGCAAATAATGGATGGTTAGATGGAAGTTTGCATGAAATCATGGGCAAAGGGGTTGCACATGAATAGGTAATTTGGAGAGAACTTATAAATACAAGTTTATCTCATTACCTCATTAATCTTATTCATTATTTTCTTATGCAAAATCCTCTCTCCATAATTCTCCACGAAAATTCCTTAATTCTTAAGTTTAGTTTTAGTTCTTAAGAGATCATCTTCTCAAGAGAATTAAAGAGGGGTAAGTAATTAGATTTTAAACCCTATCGGAGATTGAGAGACTAGCTTCCCTCTCTCCGATCTTGTTTAGAGTTTGGTGAATACTTGGAGGCATCCGGCGCAGCGACAAGCATCCTCAACGTCTCCGGATCATCAAGAAGTTTTAGAGAACTTCTAGGTATGAATTTCGGAGCCCATATTTGTTTTAATAAAGTTTTGAAACAAGTTATTGAAACAAATTGATGCATACATGAAATAAATCATAGAAAATTGTAAATTGATCCTTATTGTGCATAAAAATTTCGAAAATATATATGTACAATTAAACTAGAAATCCTACAAAACATCCTTATCAAGAGCTATTATTTAGCCATGATCTCTTGCTTATTCTCTCCTAAAATTAATCTCTAATTTCCACATAATCACCCACAAAAAATGTTGTAATTAAATCTGGAATTAATCCACCCATGATTTAATTAATCTCTTAATAATTCAGGCAGAATCGTTCTTGTTCGGTAGACCGAGAATTATTCGGTAAACCGAACCATCCGGTTATAACACGTGTTCGGTGCACCGTGAGCTAGACGGTCGACCGGATCCGTATGAGAAAAATTTCCTAGAAGAATTCAAACGAACCACGTCTTTTAATCGGTCTACCGTTGACCCACCAAAATCGCTCCTAGGATATAGTCATCGGATGACCGGGTAACCTTCGGTCTACCAAAAATACTACTTCTCGGTTGACCGTGCACACTCGGTTAACCGAACCCGATTGTCCAGGCACTCCATACAATTTCGGTCAACCAATTGCGCTTACTCGTTCCCTATTCGGTTAACCGATCCGAAGATACCCCGGTTCACCGTGTTTGACCCCGATTTTACCTTTGTCAAATTTTGGATTTATTTCCAACAAAATTTGATCTTTTGGGGTTTTTAGCAATTCACATCCTATACATATCATCATATGTAATATTAAATTATTACACCCCATAATATATACCTCATATGAATTTATTATGATTCTAATTATGTCAATTCTCATGGCATATTGATTTTAATTAATTCACCACATGTGTCCTATTTTCACATGAAACCCGACATATCATATGAACTTAAAATCAACCTATTGTTTCCCAGTTTTGTGGTGTGGCCTATAGGAGGATCTAAGCCAAATTGGCAGTGATATTAAACACTTAATATCTCAAACTATAAGCGGTATCTAGCTACACATTATAGTTACCCAATTAGCATAGATGTCTTTGTTCCACCCGAACCAAAACACGATCCATTTAGTGATGTAAGTGCACCACTTGTGTCCGTCCCTTGCCTCATGATATTGATAATATATACAAAGTAGAAATGTGTCACATTTGTCTTATATTCATTTCTTGATCTCTCTAAGCTAAATATAACTATGTGACTTAACTCAAGTCACATTGCGCACATTATAATTTTGCTTTATCAAGGGGCCCACTAATATCATCACTCATTTAAGAGGGGCAATGATAATCGTTTGACTAGCTATCTTTTCCAGCATAAGTCATGCTCAACCAACTATTGTATTTATTACTATACTCATTGATAGCTTTTGACAATAATCAAATTAAGCACTTCTTGAATGAAAAGATATAAGTCTCATATCTTAGGATCCAAGACACAGTAAAAATATTAATGACACGAAACACAATTCCATAATGTTTTACTTGTTAGGTCTATTCAATATATAAAAGTAATCTTTTCCTCTTTTATATACTCGTGTCGTCAATTATTTGTAGAGCTACAACAATCGATGACCAACACGACAACCTTATCTCGGTAATTAATGTTCCATGTTAATTACCATGATTGTGAATAACTTTTGATTTATGTAAACCATTATCTTTTAGAGCTCTACGGTTAAGGACCAAGCACCTCTTCCTTAACACTTCCAAAAGACGAATACCATAATCAAGGAACAAAATGCTTGCACATTCAATTCATAATAATTGACATATAAAAGTAAAACTTTTAGAACACATTCCTTTCAATCTCCCACTTGTTATCAAAGTTTTCTCTCACATACATTCTCAATGTATAAAACAATAATAACTAGGGTAACTCTCTCTAATCACTCATCAAGCCAATCCACATGGTTCCTCAGACCCATGGACTCGAAATACATTTCGCCCTTGTCTTGGGATAAGGGTTTGGTGAATGGATCAGCTGTGTTGTTGTTTGTGTCCACCCATAACATATTTATTTTGCCCTCGTCGATGAAGTCACGTGTGACAAAGTACTTACGATCCATGTACTTCACTTTGTCGTGTGATTTGGGATCCTTGATTTGCGAGATAGATGCACTATTATCGCAAAATAGCTCTACTGGTCCCTCGCTCGAGGGAACTACTCCAAGCTCTTCAAGGAACTTCTTAATCCACACTCCTTCCTTGCTCGCTTCAACGACAGCCATTACTTCGGAAGCGGTGGTTGAGTCGGCCGTAGTGCTTTGCTTCCAACTACGCCAACTCACAGCTCCACCATTTAGAAGGTAGACGTATCCTGATTGCGACCTTCTATCGTCGGGATCACTCATGAAACTCACATCTGAATAGCCCTCGACTATTAATTCCCTTTGTCCTCCATAAACAAGAAACTTATCTTTGGTCCGGTTAAGGTACCTCAAAATATTCTTGACCGCAGTCCAGTGCTCAGGACCTGCGTTGGATTGGTGGCGACTTGTCACACTTAGAGCATACGAGACATCGGGTCTTGTGCAAGTCATCGCGTACATGATCGATCCTATTGCCGAAGCATAAGGGATATCTTTCATGTACTCCAAGTCTTTACGTGATTCAGCAGGTTGAGACTTCTTGAGTTGCACACCCATACTCATTGGCACACTGCCCTTTTTGGAGTTGTTCATGCTGAACCTTTCCAAGACCTTGTCAATGTATGTACGTTGACTTAGGCCAATGAGTCTACGGGATCTATCTCTATATATCTTGATTCCCAAGATGTATTGAGCCTCACCCATATCTTTCATCGAAAATGCAGATTTCAATGAACTTCTCATACATGATGTGAAACATTATACCCTAAAATATATACATCTCATACAAATTCAATTGTTATTCTAACAATATCGTTATCACGACGTACTAATTTTATCATATGTATATCATTTCATATCATAAATTTAATACATCACATAAAATATAATATCAAATTGTATATTTCTCATGTGAAAAAGACAAGTCTCGTATATTAGGATTCAAAGACAAAATGAAAACACTAATGACACAAGCACAATTCCATAATATTTTATTTATTAGGTCTATTCAATATATAAAAGAAAACATTCTCTATTTCTTATACTCATGTTGTTAAAATATTTGTAGAGCTACAATATCTTTTAACCAACATGACAATCTAGTCTCGGTAATTAATATTATATGTTAATCACCATGATTATGAATTACTTATGATTTATGTAAACAATTATATTTTAAAGTTATACGGTTAAGGACCAAGAGTTGCTTACTTAACACTTCCAAAAGACGAATACATTAATCATTAAAGTTATACGGTTAAGGACCAAGAGTTGGAACATACATTCCTTTCAGCTTGAGTATAATTTTTTATTTTCTTATACACAAGCCAGACTGTTTTCATATTTATTCATTAATTTCATGTACAAGACTACCGGGAGCATTTCAATAAAATGTATTCTACATAATATTAAAATGCATAAATTAAATCACACCTAAAAGGATTGTCAAATCTTTTTCAATAATCGGAAGTCGATTTGCACTCCGAATCGCCTAAAGAAACTTCTCCAAGTGTTCACCAAACTCTAAACAAAATTAGAGTGATTGAAGCTAGCCAATCAAATCTAATACAATGTTAGAATCTTGTTCATAACTCGTTCAATGCAACCAAGGATTGAATCTCTCAAGCACTCAATTAAGAGAATTTTGATGGAAGGCTGAAGAGAATATGGAGGGGAGAAATTTTTGTGTCAACCCAAAAAGAAAGGAGGAGAGTCTTATTTATAGTGCATTCTATGAACCACATTATGAGTAAAACCACCTACACGTAATCCATAATAATTTCTCCTCTCAACCAATCATATTTTGACACATCCTCCTCCTATAACTTCCATTGACCAAGATGGATTAAATTCATCCATTAATCAGCAATAATCTCTTATTAATATGGCAAAAATGTGGGCAAACGGTCGACCAAAAATCCTAGTCGGTCGACCGTTCGGTTATCTAGAAAAGTTCCTGATAATTTCGGTCAGACTGTGTTTCATTTAGGTGGATCATTCATTTACCAAGAAAACTCCTGATAATTTTGTTTAAACAAGTCTCACACCGGTCGACCGTTCCCTTACCAGGAAAGCTATAATAAATTCGGTCGAACCGCATGTCCAACTGGTCTACCGTTTCCGAACTCAAAAATTACTGTAGAATTCGGTCGACCGGTTTCCGATAAACGTTCAACTGTTTTTCTCTGCTTTATTCTTTACCAAATTTTGGATCAATATCCAACAAATTTTGAGTTTTGGAGTTTTAGCAAATGCATATGTTACAATGTTAATGATTACATTGTATCATGTAATATATCATCATATATAATATTGAAACATCATACCGTATAATATATACATTTCATACAAATTCATGTGTTATTCTAACCATGTTGTTATCACGACGTATTAATTTTTATTATTTTATCATATGTATATCATATGAAATTTAATATATCACATAAAATATAAAGTCATATCACTAGTGCAGAATGCTCAATAGACGTCACCGAATAGATGTCGGATATAAAAACATCTGACGTCTATAGGTATAAACGTCGGATGTTTGGACATCTGACGTCTATAAGTTTGTATAAATGTCGGTGTTTTAGTATAACCGACGTCTATACCTCCTGAAAGAAGAAAATATTTTTTTTTTTTTTTTTGGATTTATTTCGTATAAGAATTTATGTAAATTTATTTTGTATCAGAAATAACGCAATTTTTTGGGATTTATTTCTTTTAAGAATTAACTCATTTTTTTGGGAATTATTTTGTATAAGAAATAACATAATTTTTTGGAATTTATTTCGTGTAAGAATTTATGTAAATTTATTTTGTAAAAGAATAATGTGGATTTAAAAATAGTTACATCAATGTAACTATCACATGTGTGTTGTACACATGTGTGTGTATGGTGACATGTTTAGTCACACATTGGATAAAGTTTTTTATTGGTGGAGTTGAAGTACTCCACCACTCATTTACTTCTAAATAAGAATTTGGTACTACACTACAAAATGCAAGTGAGATACATATATATATATATATTTAATGGTCAAAAGATTGGCAACTTGGGTTTAAAATGGTTGCAACGTTTTTTTACTATTTATCCATGTATAGACGTCGGTTCTATATGGTAATTTTTTAACATTTGTTTTTTTCCCGCAACGTTGTAGATAACAAATCAATATTTTTATCACTATACGTAATGATAGTGTTTTATGATAATCAAATTATACACTTTTAATGTGAAAAGATATATGTCTCATATCTTAATATTTAAAAACAAAATGAAAATATTAATGACACAAACACAATTCCATAATATTTCATTTATTATATTTATTGAATATACGAAAGAAAAATACTTTCTATTTCATATACATATGTTGTTAAAATATTTGTAGAGTTACAATACATTTAACCAACTTGACAATCTTATGTTGGTAATTAATGTCTAATGTTAATCACCATGATTGTGAATTACTTTCGATTTATATAAACAATTATCTTTTAGAGCTCTACAGTTAAAAAGCAAGAGTATCTTCCTTAACTCTTTAAAAGATGAATACATTAATTAACGAACAAATTATTTATACATTCAATTCATAATAAAATACTACTTTTAAAATACACATTCCTCTTAGTTTCGTAGGGTTAGCCATTAATGTTTAGGGTTTAGGTTTTAGGATGGAGGGCTTGAAGATTTTGAGTGACACGTAGATTACGTATCATACCTTTTACATGCATGTCGGTATATACCTTGATGGAATCCTACTTATACGCCACTCCGTTGTAATTCCTTTTCAGGTCACCCCCCTCATTTGTGTTTTAGTATCCCGCACCATCCACCATTATGTCGAAGGTGCCCTTATCTGTTGGGGTTGTTTGTGTGATTCGTGTTAGGATTAATCTTGGTTCTGTGATTTGTTTCGGGGTAAAACCACCTATATCTTGGGATCTAGTTTCATAGCCTCAGCTCTATGTACTTCTACTTTGGCTTCTCTAAACCTCTTACTCGTTTGAACATTCCTTGTGGTTTCTTGTCTTCAGTTCCCTAGGCTTTACGGATTTCGTTGGAATTTTTTTTGACGTCCGTCGTTGGAGTTTTATGCGTTTCTTCCGACCGATCTAACTGCCCTTCATTTTCCTCTTGCTCCTCTTTAGCGTGGTCATCTGACACTTCTTCTTCAGGTTGCGACTGGGCTTCCTTGGTTGGATGTGTTTCCTGTGTGGAGTCATCGTCGTAGATGTATCAGAACGCGTCTCTAGCCGTTTGACTCGTTTCTCTCGCGTCTCTTAAGAAATCCAATGTTCTTCTCTTTATCTGCTATGATCCACCGCAATCGTGCATTTTCAACTACCAGTTCATTGCACTTGGATTCTAGCTCTTCCATTATCTTTGAATCTTGTTCTCGAATCTGCTGTAACCCACGAGCCTCTGCTGTGATTGAAGGTCCCGCTCAAGGAAGTTCTTCAACTGCCGATACAGTTGTTCCAAATTCAACCTCTCCTTCTCCTCCGGTGTTTGTCCAATTTGCAAGGGACCTGCAAAGTTGCTTTTGAGGTGGTCGCACCTCAATCCCTTCCTTCCCAATTTCTGGGCTAGATTCTTCTTATTCAACAAGAGCTCTGCCCATCTCCGAAATCGTAGGCTGATAACAGATCTCTCAGGTGCAATATTTAGATGCTCATACATACAGAACTGCACTTTATAGAATGTAGAGTAATAGTCGAATTAACTTTTGGTTTAGTAGTTGTAACCTAAGATTATTAAGGAATTCCTTAAAAACGTACACCAAGATTGATTTTGTATACCCTATTGTTGTAAGTACATTACGTACAATTTCAGACATGCTGTTTTGAAGGAAATACCTCATTAATATGCACACACTATCGTTAATATGTTCTGTGATTATTCGAACTGAGAGATTAAAATGTTAAACCATCTAAATGTGTTTGCAAACGCTACAGACTCTAGAAAGAAAAGACATTCCGTAAATATGTTGAAACCTGGTTTTTCAGAGGTTATTCCAGTAATATCCTAACCCTTGCTTATTGTGTTGATTGTGTTTAGGAGGTGGATTAGACGAGGTTTGAGATGGACGGCTGAGATTGGTTGTGGGTTTTGTATATAAGGTAAGGATTCTCTCTCTCTCTCACTCACTTGTTCTCTCACTCGATTCTCTCCCTCTCTCTCAAGCTTTTCTCATCCAGCTCGGGGAAGTCGTGGAGGCGAGTGGACGACGCTCGGAGGAGCTCAAGCGTCGCCGGAGTTGTGGTGGACGAGTTCGAGAAGTTCGCCAGAGTTTGAGAAATCGTGGGAACGCTCGCCGTTGGTTCTTCTAAGGCTTCTTCAAGCCTTAAGGTATGTCAAACTTGCTTTTACGCTCACCTATTATTAGTGTGGGGGGGGAGCGGTCGACGGTAGGCCGTTTTGGCTCGTCGGACCTGCACAGCAGTTTCTGCACTATAAACGGTCGACCGGTGTTCTGGGTTCGGTCGACCGGTTATAGTGTATTTTGGGTGATATCCCTCGCACCAGTCGAACGATACCTTCGTAGTGGTCGACCGGTTGTGCAATTCTAGTGAGAGATGGATGCTCTGGTGCTTTTCGGTCGACTGGGTCCCCTTTGTCGGTCGACCGAGAGTACTGTCGTAGGTCGGTTGGGGCATTGACCATCCAAACGGTCGACCGCCTGTTTGACTCGTCCGACCGACGACTTAAGTTAACTTAATGTCCGGTCGACCAGAAGTGTTGTTTCGGTCGACCGTGTAGTATGGATTGTTGGTGGGTTGTACTGGAGGTTTTCGATCGACCGGAAGTTTTGGGTCGTCCGACCGTTTGATTGTGGATTGCGAAAATATTTTCTTACTGATGCTTTTCGGTCGACCGGGTCCCTTTTGCCGTTCGACCGATTGGCGGTTTTTTCGGTTGGGACAATTCTCTAGGTGAGGATCGGTCGACCGTTAAACGGTTTTTGTTCGACCGTTTCTGCCTGTTTTCGGTGGATTCGTGGTTTTATGAGTACACTTGACGGCGCCTCGTCTCTCCGGCCCAGTGGGCAACGGCACGGACTATCACCCGATAGTGGTGTGCTTGTACGCTTGAAGGTGGCTTGTCTCTCCGGCCCTTTGGGCAACGGCACGGACTGTCGCCCGATAGTGGTATAAGTGTTTGATTGAAGGCGGCTCGTCTCTCCGGCCCCAGTGGGCAACGGCACGGACTGTCGGCCTGATATCTTGTGGCAGTGCCTTGCGTGCACGAGTGTTGGTGGGTTGAGGTGAGAGGACCCTTGAGACCCGGTTGTGTGGCCGTGATTTGGACCAGCAGTGCCTTGTGTGCACGAGTGTTGGTGGGTTGGGGTGTGAGGACCCTTGAGACCTGGTTGTGTGGCCGCGATTTGGACCGGCAGTGCCTTGTGTGCACGAGTGTTGGTGGGTTGGGGTGAGAGGACCCTTGAGACCCGGTTGTGTGGCCGTGATTTGGACCGGCAGTGCCTTGCGTGCACGAGTGTTGGTGGGTTGGGGTGAGAGGACCCTTGAGACCCGGTTGTGTGGCCGTGATTTGGACCGGCAGTGCCTTGCGTGCACGAGTGTTGGTGGGTTGGGGTGAGAGGACCCTTGAGACCCGGTTGTGTAGCCGTGATTTGGACCGGTGGTGCCTTGTGTGCACGGGTGTTTGTGGGGTTGGGGTGAGAGGACCCTTGAGACCAGGGTTGTTGTTCGGCTATGGCTGGGAGAGAGGTCCCAAGAACTTAGCAGTTGTGCCCTGTGATATTCATTGTTCATTGCATATTTCATTATTGTCCATCTATGTGTTAGGGTTTGGCATACGGGGTTTCCTTCTGGAAACTCATACATATTTTATGTCTGCTTTCAGGCCGTGAGTGGCAGTAGAGGGTGGTGCCTGCGGAGGAGAGTTTTTGGGACCTGATCCTGCTTTCCCCTCATTTGAGGTTGTTGTGATTACATTTGTATATTTTATCTTATAGCTTTTGATGTAATCACCCTATTTGTAAACTCAGATCTGTATATTGATATATACGTTGGTGCACCTTGTGTTTATCCTTGGTAATGTCCTCTATTGATTGTATGTTTTAAATTTTAAATTTTCCACTGTTTCGAGGACGTTACAACTTGGTATCAAAGCGGTCGGTTCATGAGTCTTTGTCCAAAGAAACCACCCTTAGGAGTTGAGTCGTCATTTTAGTAGGTCATGCATGCATTATCATTGCTGAGTCGGGTTCTTTGTTCTGCAGATGGCTCCGAGACGTGTGAGACCTCCGACGCGCTACTGCAGTACCAGTGAGGAGGAGACTGGTGGGGCTGCGGGGGCGGAGGAGAGGCCGTCTGAGCCAGTGATGCTGAAGATGTTGGGCGAGCTTCTGGAGAGCCGTGCCGACCAATCTGGCATTATGCATGATCGTTTTATGCGTCAGCATCCACCGATTTTCAGTGGCAGAGGTGACCCTAAGGCAGCGGAGGACTGGGTCTTTAGGATCCAGAAGATCTTCCGGGCTACTGGAGTGACACCAAAAAGGATGGTGGGCCTGGCCACCTATGTTTTGGACGGGGAGGCGTCCAACTAGTGGAGGATCACGTCGGCGATGGTGTTCGACGACAGTGAGGATGTGAGTTGGGAGGACTTCCTTGTGGAGTTCAACTAACAGTACTTTCCGCAGCACATCCGTGATCGGAAGAGGGAGCAGTTCCTGGCCCTTGAGCAGAGAGATATGACTTTGGCTGCTTATATCAGCAGGTTCCATGCTTTGGAGTGATACTGCCCAGAGATTTATGTGACCCAGGAGCAGAGGGCTCGGAAGTTTGTACGGGGTCTGAGGCCGCAATTCAGGGCCTGTGTCACCACTAGTATGCTGCAGACTTTAGCTGATGATGTGAAGTTTGCGACCATTATGGACCAGAACAGTAAGGAGATCATGAGGATGCTAGGAGGATGTAGGTCCTGCAGGACATCCAGGAGGACAGTTACAGGGGAATCCGGGCAAGAGGCCCCAGATTGACGGAGGTGGAGCACCGCAGAGTGGGTCGTGCAGGCAGTGTGGCAGAGCTCATCCGGGATGGGGGTGCGGACACCGCCTCGACGCTTGTCACGGTTGTGGTCAGATGGGACACTTCGTTCGTTCTTGTCGGAGCGCACCAGGTGGGCCTAGCGGACGACCGGGACCATCCACGTCTGGTGGAGGTGGACCGAGTAGACCTGCAGCACCACCTCAGCAGGGGAGGAGAGCCGGGAGAGTCTTCACTATCAAGGCTGATGAGGCTAGGGATGCCAACACGGTAGTGTAAGGTACGGTGCTCGTTGATGATTTGGTAGCTAGGGTGTTGCTCGACTCAAGGGTCACACACTCGTTTATCTCTGAGCAGTTTGCGAGCGTGTTAGGTCGTACCCCGACGATGTTGACTGCCACTTTGGAAGTCAGCACACCCCTGGGTTTGGTGGGCACTGTGGGGAGATTTCTTCCCAGCGCCACGATTTCTTCGGGAGACCAGGAATTTTCGGCTGGCCTGGTCTTGCTACCGATGGTGGACTTCGATGTTATACTTGGGATGGATTGGTTGTCCCAATACGCCGTTCGAGTCTTATGCCGGGATAAGAGGATTTTGATTCCAAGGCGAGATTTGCCTGATCTTCTGATCAGAGGATTGAAGGACCGCAGAGGTCGGTTGGTTGTTTCTTTTGTTAGAGCTCGGAAGTTGATTCAGCAGGGTTGCAGGGCCTTCGTAGCTACCTTGGTTGTTCCAGATCCGGAGTTGAGGAGGCTGGAGGACATCGAGATTGTTCAGGATATTCAGGAGGTGTTCGTTGATGATGTCTCTGGTGTACCACCTCACAGAGAGATAGAGTTCGGCATTGATCTGGTAGCTGGAACTATGTCGCAGTCGAAGGCTCCGTACAGGATGGCGCCTGCAGAGTTGGCTGAGCTGAAGAAGCAGTTACAGGTTCTGATGGATACTGGGTTTATCCGACCTAGTGTCTCACCGTGGTGTGCGTCGATTCTTTTCGTGAAGATGAAGGACGGCTCGTTGCGGATGTGTATAGATTACCGGATGCTGAATAAGGTTACCGTGTGGAATCGGTATCCTTTGCCCAGGATCGAGGACCTGTTTGACCAGTTGCAGTCAGGGAATGTGTTCTCGAAGATTGATCTGCGATTCGGGTACCATCAGTTGAAGATCAGAGAGGCAGATGTTCGGAAGACAGCTTTCCGAACGAGGTACGGGCACTTTGAGTTTCTGGTGATGCCATTCGGCTTGACGAACGCGCCTGCAGCATTAATGGATCTGATGAATAAGACATTCAGTCAGTATCTCGACCATTTCGTGATTGTCTTCGTGGACGATATCTTGGTCTATTCACCTGATGTGGAGCAGCACCGGGAGCATCTGAGGATTGTAATTGGCATTCTGAGAGGTCCGCAGTTGTATGCCAAGTTCTCGAAGTGCGAGTTCCGGCTTCACAGTGTGGTATTTTTGGGGCACATAGTATCGGGAGATGGGATATCAGTGGATCCAGCGAAGGTCGAGGCAGTGACACAGTGGAGAGCCCCGACGAGTGTGACTGAGATTAGGAGTTTTGTTGGATTGACGGGTTATTACCGTCGGTTCATCAAAGACTTCTCGAGACTTGCTTCACCCCTGACAGCGCTGACACAGAAAGGAGTGAAGTTTGTTTGGTCCCAGAAGTGCGAGGACAGTTTTCAGGAACTGAAGAGTCGGTTAACGACTGCTCCAGTTCTGACGCTTCCCAGTGGTAGTGGCGGATTTTGTCGCTAGGTGCTTGGTTTGCCAGCAGGTTAAGATCGAGCACCAGAGACCAATGGGACCGATGCAGAGTATAGAGCTACCAGAGTGGAAATGGGAGCATGTGGCGATGGATTTCGTCATCGGGTTGTCGAAGACGAAGAGCTTCCATGACGCGATTTGGGTTATAGTCGATCGACTGACCAAGTCGGTACACTTTCTGGCTATCCAGACTACTCTACCTTTGGAGGGTCTGGCGAGGTTGTATATTGAGGAGATCGTCAGACTGCATGGGGTGCCAGTGAGTACCATTTCAGATCGAGATCCGAGGTTCACTTCCAGATTTTGGGGGAGTTTGCAGGAGGCTCTGGGAACTCGTATGAAGTTCAGTACAGCTTTTCATCCGCAGACAGATGGGCAGTCCGAGAGGACTATTCAGACTTTGGAGGACATGCTGAGAGTGTGCACTCTGGATTGGGCAGGACACTGGGATGAGCACCTGCCGTTGATTGAGTTTGCCTACAACAACAGCTACCATGCGAGTATTGGGATGGCACCGTATGAGGCTTTGTACAGGAGACCTTGCAGATCACCGGTATGCTGGAGTGAGGTAGGCGAGAGACAGTTAGTCGGGCCTGAGATTGTACAGATGTATGCTGAGAAGGTTGATGTGATCAGGCGGAGACTAGCGACAGCTCAGAGCAGGCAGAAGAGCTACGCAGATAGGCGTAGGCGTGTGATGATTTTTGAGGTTGGCGACCATGTCTTTCTGAAGATCTCACTGTCGCGTGGGATGATGAGATTCGGGAAGAAGGGAAAGCTCAGTCAGAGGTATATTGGACCGTTTGAGATATTAGACCGGGTTGGAGAGGTCGCCTACCGGATTGCATTGCCGCCACAGTTCTCTGGTCTTCACGACGTCTTCCACATTTCGATGCTGAGGAAGTACGTAGCAGATCCTTCTCATGTAATCCATATTGAGGTTCCAGAGATCCAGCAGGATTTGTCTCTTGAGGAGAGACCGGTAGAGATTGTGGATCGGATGGAGCATCAGCTCAGGAGGAGGACCATTCCTATGGTTAAGGTCAAGTGGCAGCATCACTTTGAGCGAGAGGCTACTAGGGAGGTTGAGGATGAAGGGAATGTGTTCTAAAAGTTTTACTTTTAAATGTCAATTATTATGAATTGAATGAGAAATCATTTTGTTCCTTGTTTATGTTATTCGTCTTTTAGAAGTGTTAAGGAAGAGGCTCTTGGTCCTTAACCGTAGAGCTCTAAAAGATATTGGTTTACATGAAACAAAAGATATTCGCAATCATGGTAATAAACATGGGACATTTATTACCGAGTTAAGATTGTCGTGTTGGTCATAGATCATTGTAGCTCTACAAGTGAGTGACAACACGGGTACGCAAAAGAGGAAAATATTACTTTTGTATACTGAATAGACCTAATAAGTAAAATATTATAGAAATGTGTTTCTGTGTCATTAATATTTTACTGTGTCCTTGTTCCTTGGATATGAGACTTATGTCCGATCACTTAAGAAATGCTTGATTAGACTAGTGTCTTGAGCTATCGATAAGTGTAGTGTAAAGGCATTGGTTGGTTAAGTACATATAATAGGGCACGAAATCCAACAGTGGTATCAGAGCTTTTGATTCATATTATCTTTGATTTAGACTATAAAATCAATTTAGGCTACCATCTAGAATCAAAACAATTCGATTTTATGTCTTTTTCGAGTTTTCGATGTTTTGTTGATAAAATTCTAATAAATTCGTTTTGATGGTTTTATATGTTTTAAAACATCACACGTGATTGTTAGAATTAAAATTTAGACATTTGTCTAATTTATAGAATTTTACATAGGACTTGCACTAGTCGGTTTTTTATCGAATGTGAGGAGCATGTTTATTTTCTGTAAAATCTACATCTCCGGTGCAAGAGGAAGTCGCCGCTCTAGCGCATCGATCGAGGATCGAGGATCAAGGATCGAAGGGAACATATAAACTCACACGATGTGGATTGTGTGAATGGTTTAATTTCCGTTTTATAATTTCTGCTGTGCATGTGATGAATGTGACTGAATGTTAGTGTGTGTATGAATGATAATATGCATGATAACCTAAAATTCTGAATCACATGTTAATGTATGAAATTGTCCAACAAAAATTAAGAGTAATTTTCCTTCTTATTTCATCCACTAGCACCCATCGATCGAGGGATACTCTGCTCGCCCTTAGCGGGAGATAGCTCACTCCATCTTTGGGAATAGTGGGAGATATAATGGTTGTCTATTGTTGTGCCACGATCCAATATACGAGGTGTGTTTCACCCTAGTGAACCCCAAGTATGCTTAGTTGTGAATACAATGGATAAACGTATCTCGTATCAAATGAAAATAAGTTTTCTTAACATTACCTAGAGCCCTCGCTCGGTTTTGGGAAAAAGTTTTTCTTACGAGGATAGGTCGCATTCCCTCATAATTAAAACGACAAGAATCACAAGAGTTTGAAGATGCTAATATTGCTAAAATTCAAAAAGGTTGTGATTAGAAAATGTTTTCTTACCTTGATATCGTAATGTATTCGATAGCCCTTAGCTAGTCTATATTACAATTGATGGGATCTTGGATTGTTGCATTTATGGGCAAAATTTTATTTGCAACATTTACATTTGTATGTATGTATGATAAACATAAAATTGGCATTAAAATCCTGTATGATTTATTTTGTATAAAAATGTCGAACATCCAACCTATCGTACGATCCATGATAGAAAAACACCCTTTAGCAAATGATGGCTCAAACTTCATTAGTTGGCAACTCAAACTCAACATCGTGTTAAAGTTTAAGAAACTGTCTCACATTTTGGAAGGTCCAATCCCAAAATGGAATGAGAGATTAACCGATGAAGAGAAAGAGGCTAAAGCCAAGTGGGAAGACCAAGAGAACCAAGTTCACGGTCTTATGCTAGCATCCATGGGTGACTCGCTTCAAGCGAAATACTTGGATTCAAAACCCAAGAAGACCATGGAGGTTTTGTCTAAGATGTTCATGGATAGTGCCCGAAAGGAGCGCTATAAGACCACCATCGCACTCACAAGGTGCCATATGGCGGAGGGAACATCGGTATCCATGCATTTTCTCACGATGCAAGGGTACCTTGAGAACTTGGCAAAGCTCTCTTCAAGTCTGCAGAACAGTGCACAAACGGTCGACCGAATAACAGTAAACGTTTGACCGATCGGTGCACGGTCGACCGGACACGTCTCGACCGATAACAGGTAATTTTCGTCTGTTCGGGACGGTCGACCGAATCTATCAGTCGGTCGACCGAACATTGCGATGAAATATTCTACTGTTGCGAACGGTCGACCGAATGTCGAACGGTCGACCGAAACTCGGTCTAAACGGTTGACCGAACCTCACAAACGGTCGACCGGCCAGACGGTTTTATGCAGAATTAATTTAAGAATTAATTATATCATGCATTGAATTGGTCCATAATTGATTTAATTCGTGGCTAAGATTATTTTTTAGCAAATAATGGATGGTTAGATGGAAGTTTGCATGAAATCATGGGCAAGTGGTTGCACATGAATAGGTAATTTGGAGAGAACTTATAAATACAAGTTTATCTCATTACCTAATCAATTAATTCATTATTTTCTTGTGCAAAATTCTCTCTACATAATTCTCCACGAAATTTCCTTAATTCTTAAGTTTAGTTTTAGTTTCAAGAGATCTTCTTCTCAAGGGAACTAAAGAGGGGTTAGTAATTGGATTCTAAACCCTATTGGAGATTGAGAGACTAGCTTTTCTCTCTCCAATCTTGTTTAGAGTTTGGTGAATACTCGGAGGCGTCCGGCGCAGCGAGAAGCATCATCAACGTCTCCGGATCTTCAAGAAGTTTTAGAGAACTTCTAGGTATGATCCTCTTTGCAATTATTTGTTTGTTCTAATGCATGTTAGATAATTAGGACAAACAAATGCATGTCTATATGAAAATCGAAGAAAATATGAATGTTTCGATCCTATATGTTTATAAAATTTCTAAAATATATACATATAATAGGGCACGAAATCCAACAGAGGAGGAGGTCCGGAAGTTGTATCCGGAGTTGTTTGGTAAGCGTTGGATTTAATTTCATAGGCGAAATTCTTTTAAGGAGGGTGGATTGTAATATCCTAACCCTTGCTTATTGTGTTGATTGTGTTTTGGAGGTGGATTAAACGAGGTTTGAGATGGATGGCTGAGATCGGTTGTGGGTTTTGTATATAAGGTAAGGATTCTCTCTCTCTCTCTCACTCACTTGTTCTCTCACTCGATTCACTCCCTCTCTCTCAAGCTCTTCTCATCCAGCTCTGGGAAGTCGTGGAGGCGAGTGGACGACGCTCGGAGGAGCTCAGGCGTCGCCGGAGTTGTGGTGGACGAGTTCGAGAAGTTCGTCGGAGTTTGAGAAATCGTGGGAACGCTCGGCGTTGGTTCTTCTAAGGCTTCTTCAAGCCTTAAGGTATGTCAAACTTGCTTTTACGCAAACCTATTACTAGTGTGGGAGTGGGAGTGGTCGACGGTAGGCCGTTTGGGCTCATCGGACCTTTTACGCTCACCTATTATTAGTGTGGGGGTGAGAGGACCCTTGAGACCCGGTTGTGTGGCCGTGATTTGGACCGACAGTGCCTTGTTTGCACGAGTGTTGGTGGGTTAGGGTGAGAGGACCCTTGAGACCCGGTTGTATGGCCGTGATTTGGACCGGCAGTGCCTTGTTTGCACGAGTGTTGGTGGGTTGGTGTGAGAGGACCCTTGAGACCCGGTTGTGTGGCCGTGATTTGGACCGGCAGTGCCTTGTGTGCACGAGTGTTGGTGGGTTGGGGTGAGTGGATCCTTGAGACCCGATTGTGTGGCCGTGATTTGGACCGGCAATGCCTTGCGTGCACGAGTGTTGGTGGGTTGGGGTGAGAGGACCCTTGAGACCCGGTTGTGTGGCCGTGATTTGGACCGGAGGTGCCTTGTGTGCACGTGTGTTGGTGGGGTTGGGGTGAGAGGACCCTTGAGACCTGGGTTGTTGTACGGCTATGGCTGGGAGAGAGGTCCCAGGAACTTAGCAGTTGTGCCCTGTGATATTCATTGTTCATTGCATATTTCATTATTGCTCATGTATGTGTTAGGGTTTGGCATACGGGGTTTCCTTCTGGAAACTCAGACATATTTTATGTCTGCTTTCCGGCCGTGAGCGGTGGTAGAGGGTGGTGCCTGCGGAGGAGAGCTTCTGGGACCTGATCCTGCTTTCCCCTCATTTGAGGTTGTTGTGATTTCATTTGTATATTTATCTTATAGCTTTTGATGTAATCACTCTTTTTGCAAACTCAAATCTGTATATTGATATATAGGTTGGTGCACCTTGTGTTTATCCTTGGTAATGTCCTCTATTGATTGTATGTTTTAAATTTTAAATTTTCCGCTGTTTCGAAGACGTTACAATTCCTGTTGGTTTGGAATACATTCCGTTAAATTTCGAAAGGAGATATTCCAATGACATAAGTACTAGATGTTATGGCAAATCCTATAGGTTCTGAGAATGAGCAAACCTACTGTCACGATGGCTTCCAAATTTTATTGCATAATTAGTTAATTACCCTATCAAATGAACTTCCAGTAATAATCAATCATACCATTGCATTCCATTATCATGCCCTTTGGTTCAGAGATCTTACCATTAAAACAGTTGTGCACCCCTACGCAAAGCCAATGTGTTATATCCTAACCCTGGATTAGTGGTTAATCTTGTTTAGGGGTGGATTAGAGGTGTTTGCGATGGACGGCTGAGATGCGTTGGGAGAATTGTATATAAGGTATAATCTCTCTCTCTATCTCTCACTCACACTCTCATCTCTCTCTCACATTCTCTCTCTCTCTCTCAACCTTTTTCCCTCCCAGCTTGAAGCTCCGACGATGTGTAGGGACCAGCGAGCACGAGGGTTGTGGTTGGAGTGACTGGAGGCGCTAAGATCGTCGATTTGTGCAGGGTTTGTCGGAGAAACGCCTGTTTGCGAGAAGTGCTCGTGGAAGCTCACCGTTGGATCTTCAAAGGTGTCTTCAAGCCTTAAAGGTATGTCAAGCTTGTTTATACGCTCACCTAGGTTCGTGCGGTCAACTGGTCAGGTGTGTTAGGCAAGCTCTGGGTGTTTTCGGTCGACCGGGTCCCATTTGTCGTTCGACTGAAACACTGTTTTAAGTCGGTTCGGGGTGTAGACCACAAAACGGTCGACCGCGCTGAGACCTTGTTCGACCGACGACTTAAAATAACTTAAAGTTGGTTCGACCTAATTGTTTTTGGTCGACCGTATCATTTGATTCGAAGTCAGAATTTGCTGCCTTTTTCCGGTCGACCGTTATTTACATTTTTGTTCGACCGTTCGTGTTTTTGGTGCGTGAGGTGGATTTTACTGGTGCTTTTTGGTCGAACGGGTCTCATTTGTTGTTCGACCGTTGGCGGTTTTTCGGTTGGGCCAGACCTCTGGAAGGGGATTCGGTCGACCAATGTGTTGTTTTGTTCAACCGTTTTTTTACAGTTGGTGTTTTTCATGGTTGTTGTTGATCGGCTAGAAGGCAACGGGTTCACCGACCCTTTTTGGGCAACAGACGGACAGACCAGCCTAATAGCGATCAGTGGTGGCTCTACGGAGTGGATTGTGTTTGTTAAAGCCGTGGATCCGACAAACGAGGCAACGTCATGGCTCCGGCGAATGAGGCATATATACGTCGTCGTCATGGCTTCGGCAATTGATGCAAAACCGTGGCTCTGGTAACATTGAGGCAAAACCGTGGCTCCGATGAATGAGGCAAATGTGTGTGGTGTTTTACATATGTTGGACTTTGTCGTTTACAGTTTTGTAGTGTTGTTTCATTCATGTGATAGGGTTTGACATATGGGGTTTCCTTTTGGAAACTCAGGCATAGATCATGTTTGCATTTCAGGCCGGGATCGACGTCAGGAGGGTGGTGACCGCAGAGGAGATCACTCGGGACTGGATCCTGTTTTCCCTTCTTTTGAGGTGGTCGTGATTACACGTGTATATTTCCTTTGAGAGATTTTACTGTAATCACATTTTCTGTAAAACTCTGTGAAATATATATTATATGTTGGTGCACATGTGTTCTTGTGTCTTTGCAGTAATGTTCTCAAGTTGATTGTATGTTTTAAATTTTCCGTTGTTTTGAGGATGTTACAACTTGGTATCAGAGCCGTCAGTTCTAGTGTCTTCGTCAAAAGAAACCACCCTTAGAGTTGTGTAGAGCATGCATGCATTGTTTTTTACTCCTGGCTTATGTCTCTTGTGTAGATGGCACCGAGACGCGTGAGACATCTTCCTCGAGACCGTAGCACCAGTGATGAGGTTGGTGGGGAGACAGGGAGGAGCAGTGGAGGATGCTTGATGGCACTCTGGGTAGGATGGGCCAGTTTCTAGAGCGCCAATCTACGCGGGCTGAGCAGGGAGGAGCAGGTGCGGTGCTAGATCGGTTCATGCATCAACATCCCCCATCTTTTGATGGTCGTGGCGACCCTGAGGTAGTTGAGGACTGGGTCTTTAAGATCCAGAAGATCTTTCGGGCGATAGGATGTCCTTCTGAGAGGAAGGTGGATATTGCCACCTACGGTTTGGACGGCGGAGCAGCTAGCTGGTGGAGGTCTACTTCAGCTTTGGTTTTTGAGGACAATGAGGATGTGAGCTGGGAGGAATTCCTTGCGGAGTTCAACCAACAGTACTTTCCACAGCACGTCCATGACAGATAGAGAGAGGAGTTCCTTGCTTTATAGCAGAGGGACATGAATCTAACAACCTACATCAGCAGATTCCACACTTTAGAGCATTATTAGTAAGAGATTTATGTGACACAAGAGCAAGAGGCCCTGGACTGACAGAGGTGGAGCACCACAGTCTGGGCAGTGCAGGCAGGGTGGCGGAGTTCATCCCTAGCGCGGTTGTGGGCCCCATTCAGGTGTTTGTCATAGTTGTGGCCAGCTGGGTCACTTTATCCGTTCATGCCCGAGTAGACCAGGTGGTCTTAGTATTCGATCAGGATCATCCACAACTGGTGGAGCAGGACCGAGTCATTTAGCTGCACCACCTTAGCAAGGGAAGAGAGTCGGACGTATGTTCACCATCCAGGCAGATAAGGCTAGAGATGCCAGCACAGTAGTGGAAGGTATGTTGTTCGTTGATGATTTGGTAGCTAGAGTGTTGTTTGACTCTAGGGCCACACACTCGTTTTTCTCTGAGCAGTTTGAGAGCGTGTTAGGTCGTACCCCTACGATGTTGACTTCCACTTTGGATGTCAATACTGAAAGGAATGTGTTCTAAAAGTTTTACTTTTATATGTCAATTATTAGGAATTGGATGTGTAAACGTTTTGTTCCTTGATTATGGTATTCGTCTTTTGGAAGTGTTAAGGAATATGTGTTTGGTCCATAACATGGAACATTAATCACCAATATAAGATTGTCGTGTTGGTCATCGATTTTTGTAGTTCTACAAATAATTGACGACACGAGTATATAAAAGAGGAAACGATTACTTTTATATATTGAATAGACATAACAAGTAAAATATTATGGAATTGTATTTCATGTCATTAATGTTTACTATGTCTTGGATCCCAAGATATGAGACTTATATCTTTTCACTCAAGAAGTGCTTAATTTGATTATTGTCAAAAGCTATCAATGAGTATAGTGATAAACACAATAATTGGTTGAACATGACTTGTGCTGGAAAAGATAGCTAGTCAAACAATTTTCATTGCTCTCTTAATTGGGTGATGATATTAGTGGGCCCCTTGATAAAGCAAAATTATAATGTGCACAATGTAACTTGAGTTAAGTTACATAGTTATAATTAGCTTAAAGAGATCAAGAAACGAATATAATACAAAGGTGACACATTTCTACTTCGTATATATTCTTAATATCATGAGGCAAAGGACGGACACAAGTAGTGCACTTACATCACTAAATGGATCGTGTTTTGGTTCAGGTGGAACAAAGACATCTATGCTAATTGGATAACTACAATGTGCAGCTAGATACCGCTAATAGTTTGAGATATTAAGTGTTTAATATCACTGTCAATTTAGCTTAGATCCTCCTATAGGTCACACCACAAAACTGGAAAACAAGAAGCTTGATTTTGAGTTCATATGAGGTGTCAGGTTTCATGTGAAAAAAAGACACATGTGGTGAACGAATAAAATCAATATATCATGAGAATTGACATAATTGGAATGATAATAAATTCATATAAGGTGTGTATATTATGGGATGTAATAATTTAATATTACATAAGATAATATATTACGTGAGATATGAATTTACTAAAAACCCCAAAAGATCAAATTTTGTTGGAAATAAATCCAAAATTTGACAAAGGCAAAATGGGAGTCAAACACGGTGAACCGTTCATGGTTCGGTCGACCGGGGAATCTTCGGGTCGGTTAACCGAAAGGGGAATGGGTAAGCACAATTGGTTGACCGAAATTGTCTAGAGTGCCTGGACAATCGGGTTCGGTTAACCGAGTGTGAACGGTCAACCGAGAAAAAGTATTTTTGGTAGACCGAATGTGACACGGTCATCTGATGACTATACTCCACGAGAAATTTTGGTGAGTTAACTGTAGACCGAAGAGAAGACGTGGTTCGTCCGAATTTTTCCAGAGAATTTTTCTCATGCGGATTCGGTCGACCGTCTATCTCACGGTGCACTGAATATGTGTTATAACCGAATGGTTCGGTTAACCGAGAAAATTTCTCGGTCGACCGAAAAGTGTGATTTCTGCCTGAATTATTAAAAGATTAATTAGATCATGGGTTGGATTAATTTCAGATTTAATAAAACGTTTTTAGGGTGCTTGTGTGGCATTTAGAGATTAATTTTAGGAGAGAATAAGCAAGAGATCATGACTAAAGAATAGTTCTTCATAAGGATGTTTTGGGAGCCTATAAAAGCACCCCTCCTCCTACTTGTTTATGTTAATGCAAAAAAAATCTCTCATTAATCTCTCTCTTAATCACCACGAAAATCTCCTAGTAATTTAAGTTTTGGAGATAGACAATCTCAGGAGCTTAAAGAGAGGTTATTAGCTAGATTTTAAGCCTAATTAGAGATTTATTGGCTAGCTCCCTTCTCTCTAATCTTGTTTAGAGTTTGGTGAACACTTGGAGGTGAATAAGCGGGCGATTCAACGGGCAACGCGACTCCGGATCTTCGAAAGGTTTTAGAGAACCTTTGGGTATGATTCTCTCTTTGTGATTTATTTTATTATATGTAGGATTGCATGATATTAGAATAAACACAAAGTAATGTACATAAAATTGTTGAAAGTATGAAATCGATCTTTTATGTTGTATTAAATTTTTTAAAATATATACATACATGGGGACACGAAATCCTACAAATTTGGTGGGCACGGAGGGGAGTTTTCTCCCCGGCGCCATGATTTTTTCGGGAGACCAGGAATTTCCGGCTGACCTGGTTTTGCTACCGATGGTAGACTTTGAAGTCATACTTGGGATGGATTGGCTATCCCAGTACGATGTCTGAGTCTTATGCCGTGAGAAAAAAATTCTGAATCCTAGAAAGGGTCTACCTGATTTTCTGATCAGGGGGACGAAGAACAGAGGAGGTCGGGTGGTAGTTTCTGCAGTGAGAGCACAAAAGTTGATTTAGCAGGGATGCAGAGCTTTTGTGGCCTCTTTATTAGTCTCAGATCCTGAGATGAGGAGTTTGGAGGACATCGAGGTAGTTCAGGATTTTCCAGAGGTCTTTTCAGAGATCACTGCTTTGTCGCCTCGCAGGGAGATAAAGTTTGGCATATATTTGGTAGCTGGGACCACACCACAGTCGAAGGCTCCGTACAGGATGGCACCTGCAGAGTTGGCTGAGCTGAAGAAGTAGTTACAAGATCTGATGGATACTGGATTTATCCGACCTAGTGTCTCGCCTTGGGGAGCACTGATACTCTTCGTGAAGAAGAATGATGGCTCGTTGCGGATGTGTATAAATTAGAGGATGCTGAATAAGGTTACCGTGAGGAATCAGTATCCTTTGCCCAGGATAGAGGACCTTTTTGACCAGTTACAGTCAACGAAGGTATCCTCGTAGATTGATCTGCGATTCGGTTACCATCAGTTGAAGATCAGAGAGGCAGATGTAGAGAAGACAGCATCCAGGACGAGGTACAGGCACTTTGAGTTTCTGGTGATGTCTTCGGGTTGACGAACGCGCCTGCAGCTTTCATGGATCTAATGAATAGGACATTTAGTCAGTACCTCGATCGTTTCGTGATTGTCTTTATGGACGATATCTTGGTTTATTAACCAGATATAGAGCAGCACCGGGAGCATCTAAGGATTGTGCTTGGCATTTCGAGAGATCAGCAGTTGTACGCCAAGTTTTTGAAGTGCGAGTTCTTGCTTTACAGTGTGGCATTCTTGGGACACATAGTATCGGGTGTTGGGATATCAGTGGATCCAACGAAGGTCGAGGCAGTGACACAGTGGAGAGCCCCGACGAGTGTGACTGAGATTAGGAGTTTTGTTGGATTTGTGGGTTATTACCGTCGATTCACCAAAGACTTCTCGAGACTTGCTTCGCCTTTGACGGCCTTAACTCATAAGGGTGTGAAGTTCGTTTGGTCCCAGAAGTGCGAGGACAACTTTCAGGAACTAAAGAGTCGATGGACGACTGCTCCAGTCCTTTCTCTCCCCAGTGATAGTAGAGGTTTTTTGATCTACATTGACGCTTCAGGCGTTGGGTTGGGATGTGTTATGATGCAGCACGGGCAGGTGGTTGCGTATGCTTCGAGGCAGCTGAAGGTGCACGAGAGGAATTACCCCACTCATGATTTAGAGTTAGCAGCAGTGGTTCATGCTTTGAAGACCTGGCGTCACTATCTGTATCGCGAGCAGTTTGAGGTCTTCACAAATCATCAGAGCTTGAAGCACCTGGTTTTGCAGAAGGGGCTGAATATGAGGCAGCGCAGATGGCTCGAGCTGATCAAGGATTATGATTTCACCATCTCTTACCATACGGGAAAGGCAAATACGGTTGGAAATGCCTTGAGTAGGAAGGTGGCGATGTCAGCTGCTAGTTTGTGTATTCAGGAGTGGAGACTACTAGAGACCTTGTCAGAATGGAAGCCATTCACATAGGACTCTACGGGCGCAGCGATAGCTGGATTGATAGTGGAGTCGCAGACAGTCACTAGAGTTGTACAGGCCTAGAGAACAGATGATGAGCTTAAAAGTCTGATGCAGCTAGCTGCTAATGACAGGTCTGACTTCAGTGTGGGAGTAGATGACGGTTTGAGATTTAGGAGTCGTATCTGGGTGCTGAAGGTAGAAGGACTAAGAGATGACATCATGGAGGAGGCACACAGAGCCAGATATTCTATTCATCCGGGAAGCACGAAGATGTATAAGGATCTGCAACGGAACTTCTAGTGGAGAGGAATGAAACGTGATATGGCTGATTTTGCAACCAGATGTTTTGTGTGTCAGCAAGTGAAGATCGAGCACCAACGACGAGCATGACTGATGCAGAGTATAGAGCTACCTGAGTGGAAGTGGGAGCATGTGACGATGGATTTTGTCACCAGTTTGCCAAATACGAAGAGCTTTCATGATGAGATTTAGGTTGTAGTTGATCGACTGACCAAGTTAGTACATTTTCTGGCTATCCGGACAACTTTACCTCTGGAGGGTCTAGCGAGCCTGTATGTGGAGATAGTTCAACTTCACGGAGTTCCAGTGAGCATTATTTCGGATAGAGACCCAAGGTTCTGAAGGAAATGTGTTCTAAAAGTTTCACTTTTAAATGCCAATTATTATGAATTGAATGAGAAATCATTTTGTTCCTTGTTTATGTTATTCGTCTTTTACAAGTGTTAAGGAAGAGGCTCTTAGTCCTTAACCGTAGAGCTCTAAAAGATATTGGTTTACATAAAACAAAAGATATTCGCAATCATGGTAATTAACATGGGACATTAATTACCGAGTTAAGATTGTCGTGTTGGTCATAGATCATTGTAGCTCTACAAATGATTGATGACATGGGTATGCAAAAGAGGAAAATATTACTTTTGTATACTGAATAGACCTAATAAGTAAAATATTATAGAAATGTGTTTCTGTGTCATTAATATTTTACTGTGTCCTTGGTCCTTTGATATGAGACTTATATCCGATCACTTAAGAAATGCTTGATTAGACTAACGTCTTAAGCTATCAATGAGTGTAGTGCAAACGCATTAGTTGATCAAGTATGACTTTTGTTGGAGAAGATAGTTAGTCAAAAGATTATCATTGCCCCTCTTAATTGAGTGATGATATTAGTGGGCCCCTTGATAAAGCAAAGTTATAATATGCACAATGTGATTTGAGTTAAGTCACATATTTATAACTAGCTTAAAGAGATCAAGAAATGAATACTAATACAAAGATGACACAATACTACTTTGTGTGTATTCTTAATATCATGAGGCAAGGGACGGACACAAGTGGTGCACTCCATCACTAATTGGATCGGGTTTTGGTTCCGTTGAATTAAGACATCTAACTAATTGGGAGCTATAATGTGTAGCTAGATACCGCTTATAGCTTGTGATATTAAGCTCTTAATATCACTGTCAACTTAGTTTAGATCCTCCCATAGGTCACACCGCAAAAACCGGGAAACAAGAAGCTTGATTTTTGGTTCATATGATGTGTCGGGTTTCTTATAGAAAATATGACACATGTGGTGAACAAGTAAAATCAATTGTGTTATATATATATAAAAATAAAATTAGAATCATGATAAATTCATATGAGATGCATATAGTATGGGGTTCAATAATTTATTATTGCATAGGATAATATATTGCATAAGTTGTGAATTTGCTAAAACCCCCTTAATTTCAAATTTTGTTGGAAATAAATCCAAAATTTGAAAAGGCAAAATCGGGTAGAAGTTCGGTAATCCGTTATGGTTCGGTCAACCGAATGATCTATGGATCGGTCAACTGAACGTGGAACGGATAGTCATAGTTGAGTGACCGAACTTGACCAAAGTGCCTAGATCTTTGGTACGGTGTACCGAATCAGAAACGGTCGACCGAACAATGTCAAGTTCCGATATTTTCGGTTAACCGAATGGCACTCGGTTTTAGACGTGAATTGGTCCGATCGGTTAAGCAGAATTTTTCTCCTTAAGATTCGGTCATCCGTCGTGTACTCGGTTAAACGATCGTGACATATTCGGTTAACCGAGTGGGACTCGGTAAACCGAATCACGATCAATTTTCTGCCTTTGATAATTAAGAAATTAATTTGATCGATGGTTGGATTAGCTCCAAACTTGGTCAAACGTTTTGTGGATGCATGTAATGCATTATGGAATTAGTTTGTGAGAGAAAATGTCAAGAATTCGTGGCTTAAGAATAGCCATGATTAAGAGTAAGATAGGAGCCTATAAATAGGTCCTTATTCTCCTCAATTGACACAAGTTGTTTTCTAATTATTTTCTCTCCTAATTTCACCACAAAAAGTCACGAAAATTCTCTTAGTTTTTCTAAGTCTTTGGAAGGAGAAATCTCAGAGATTAAGGAAGGGGTTTGTAGCTAGATTCTAAGCTTGTTTGGAGATCGATTGGCTAGCTCCTTTCTCTCCAACCTTGTTTAGGGTTTCGGTGAACACTCGGAGGCATCCGGCGCAATGGGAAGCGACGATCGTCTTCCTCAACGTCTCTGGAACATCAAGAAGTTTTAGAGAACTTCTAGGTATGAATTTTGGAGCCCATATTTGTTTTAATGAGTTTTTGAAACTAGTTATTAAAACAAACCAATGCATGCATGAAATAAATCGTAGAAAATTGTAATTGATCCTTATTATGCATAAAAATTCGAAAAATATACATGCATAATTAAACATGAAATCCTACAGTGGTATCAGAGCTTAGGGTTCAATTTTCTTATGATTTAAGGCTGTAAACAAATTTAGTTTACCATCTAGGATTTAAACAATTCGTTTTACCGGTTTTTCGGTCTTTAAATGTTTTGTTGAAAGAATTCTTTGTAATAATTCGTTTTAAATGTTTTAATTGGTTTAAAACATGTCATGTAATTATTAGAATTATGATTTAGACATAAGTCTAACTTGCAATAATTTCGTTTTAAGTATAAACGATTGTTTTGTAAGAGAATCAACAAAACCGAAAAACTGCGGTTCATCTTTCCTTTTAGGAAATGGATGGACAGCGGTTCAAAATTATTTTTGAACTATGGATGGATGAAAAACGTTTTCAATGGATTTCAAAATGTTTTTCAAAGAATTGTTTGGGATTCTAGATAATTGATAAACTAGATTGTATAGTTTATAGCAATATTGCGTGCATGGATGCTCGAGTTGTCTTTGCAGGAATTGTGAGTTTATATGTTCCAAATCAGCAATTATGAATGTATGTAATCATTATTATACAGGGGCTTATGTATGTAAAAGCCAAAACTTTCTCTTTCCGTCTTTTAGATAGTTGCATTTGCATATGAGAGGTTTTTACATAGGACTTGCACTAGTCGGTTTTTTATCGAATGTGAGGAGCATGTTTATTTTCTATAAAATCTACATCTCCGGTGCAAGAGGAAGTCGCCGTTGTAGCGCACCGATCGAGGGTCGAAGATCAGGGATCGAAGATCAAGGATCGAAGGGAACATATAAACTCACACGATGTGGATTGTGTGAATGTTTAATTTCTGTTTTTATCTTGCTATGCATGTGATAAATGTGTTGAATGTTAGGATGTGTATGACTAATAATATGCATGATAACCTAAAATTCTAAATCACATGTTAAATTGTCCAACAAAAATTAAGAATAATTTTCCTTCTTATTTCATCCACTAGCAGCCATTGATCGAGGGATACTCTGCTCGCCCTTAGCGGGAGATAGCTCCCTCCATCTTTGGGAATAGTGGGAGATATAATGGTTGTCTATTGTTGTGCGACAATTAAATATATGAGGTGTGCTTCACCCTAGTGAGCCCCAAGTATGTTTAGTTGTGAATACAATAGATAAACGTATCTCGTATCAAATGAAAATAAGTTTTCTTAACATTACCTAGAGCCCTCGCTCGGTCTTGGGAAAAAAAAATTCTTACGAGGATAGGTCGTATTCCCTCATAATTAAAAACGACAAGAGTCACAAGAGTTTGAAGATGCTAAATGTTGCTAAAATTCAAAAAGGTTGTGATTAGAAAATGTTTTCTTACCCTGATATTGTAATGTATTCAATAGCCCTTAGCTAGTCTATATTACAATTGATGGGATCTTGGATTGTTGCATTTATGGGCAAAATTTTTATTTGCAACATTTACATTTATATTCGATATATGTATGCATGTGTATTAAAACATAAAATTGGCATTAAAACATGTATGATTTATTTTGTAGAAAAATGTCGAACATCCAACCTATCGTACGATCCATGATAGAAAAACACCCTTTAGCAAATGATGGCTCAAACTTCATTAGTTGGCAACTCAAACTCAACATCGTGTTAAAGTTTGAGAAACTATCTCACATTTTGGAAGGTCCAATCCCAAAATGGAATGAGAGAATAACCGATGAAGAGAAAGAGGCTAAAGCCAAGTGGGAAGACCAAGAGAACCAAGTTCACGGTCTTATGCTAGCATCCATGGGTGACTCGCTTCAAGCGAAATACTTGGATTCAAAACCCAAGAAGACCATGGAGGCTTTGTCTAAGATGTTCATGGATAGTGCCCGAAAGGAGCGCTATAAGACCACCATCGCACTCACAAGGTGCCATATGGCGGAGGGAACATCGGTATCCATGCATTTTCTCACGATGCAATGGTACCTTGAGAAGTTGGCAAAGCTCTCTTCACCAATGCCCGAGGACATTGCTGAAGATATGATTCTTGACTCTCTAGCCCCGTCCTTTAAGGACTTTGTGATGCACTACCACGTGCGTGAAAAAGGGGTGAGTCTTGAGGAGCTGCACAACGCTCTCAAAACTGCTGAAGTTGACATGGGCAAGGGTAGGGACAAGCAAGTCCTTGCCGTCCATGGGAGGAGTCAAAAGATTGGTAAAGGAAAGGGCAAATCTACCAAAAGTGGTTCAATCAAGAGCAAGGGAGTAGGAGGTGCTCGTGTGAGTGCCTCAAGGAGGAAATCTCAGAAATCTCCAACTCCCAATACGGAGTGCTTTCACTGCGGTGAAAAAGGACACATCCGGCCAAATTGCCCCAAGTACAAGGAAGACCTTGACAACGGAGTGATTGAACGAAGGCGTCCCAAAAAGGCCAAAGGTATATTTGTTATTGAAATAAATTTAGCCACCTCTGTCCAGGATTGGGTAATTGATACCGGATCTTGTGCTCACATAGTTTCTAATGTGCAGCTACTCATGGATAGGAAGGAACTCGTAAGGAACGAGGTAGAATTGAAGGTCGGAAATGGTGTGAACGTGTCTGCGGTTGCACAAGGTTCTGTGGTGCTTCAATTATGTAGTGGTTTAAATTTATGTCTAAAGAATGTTTATTATGTACCTTCGATTAGCAAGAACATTATTTCTGTATCATGTTTAGATATGGATAATTTTAATATAAATATTTCAAATTCTTGCTTGTCTATATCGAAGAATGGTGTTTTCTATGCAAATGCATTCATAAGGAATGGTCTCTATTTGCTTGAATTGAATAATAAACAAATCTTTAATATCAATAACAAAAGACTTAAGACCACTCACGAGAATGATACTCTCTTATGGCACTATCGTCTTGGTCACATAAATGAAAAGCGCATCAAGAAATTGCAAGAAGCTAACCTTCTTGGTCTACTTGATTTTAAATCATTGGAGGCGTGCCAACCACGTATAATGGGAAAAATGACCAAAAAGCCTTTCAAGAAGAAAGCCCCAAGGGCGAGTGGCTTATTGGATTTGATACATTCTGATGTATGTGGTCCAATGAGTACTAGTGCACGAGATGGTTTCAGGTACTTCATTACGTTCACGGATGATTATAGTCGTTATGGCTATGTTTATCTAATGAGAAACAAAAGTGAATCCTTTGACAAGTTCAAAGAATTCAAGAATGAAGTGGAGAACCAACTCGACAAGAAAATCAAGTCTCTACGAACGGATCGTGGAGGTGAGTACTTAAGTGCCGAATTTGACTCATACCTAAAGGAGTTTGGTATTGTACCTCAACTCACCCCTCCCGGTACACCTCAGTGGAATGGGGTATCCGAAAGGAGGAATAGGACATTGCTCGACATGTTTCGGTCAATGATGAGTCATGCAGAATTACCTCTTTACTTTTGGAGTTATGCACTACAAACTGCGGCTTACACACTAAATAATGTTCCATCCAAATCCGTGGAGAAAACTCCTTATGAGCTATGGAGGGTAAAACACCTAAGCTCAGTTTTCTCAAGATTTGGGGTTGTGAGGCTTACGTCAAGAGATTTATGTCGACCAAACTTCAACCAAAAGCGGATAAATGCTTCTTTATTGGTTATCCTCGTGTGACAAGAGGATACAACTTTTGGCATATCACCTCCAATAGAGTGATTGTAGAGAGGGATGCCACATTTCTGGAAAAGGAATTTCTAGAAAGGGTAAAAAGTAGTGGGAGTAGGGTTGTGCTTGAGGAAACTAAAGATACTCTACAAGATCATGACATGAATGATGACATTCAAGATCATGAAGGCCCAACCGAGATTCCTTTGGTTAGTGGGAGCGTGAGTGAGAGACCCTCGCAAGAAATTGTGAGAGAATCTCAATCATCCCCACCAAGTGTACGTTCAAGAGTTGAACGTGAACCCACTCCTCAAGAAATTGTGGAAGAAGTTCGAGAGACACGAGAACAACCAAAAGAACTAAGAAGGTCGACAAGGGAAATGAAGAAACCCGACATGTATTTGGGACTTCATGAAATCATGGTACTAGATACCAATGATCCCTTGACCTTCCAAGAAGCAATGGAAAGGGATGACTCCAAACTATGGCTTAAGGCCATGGAATCCGAAATAGAATCCATGTATGATAATCAAGTGTGGAACTTGGTTGACCTTCCTCAAGGTAAAAAGGTCATTCAAAATAAATGGGTTTTTAAGAGGAAGATGGACATGGATGGGAACTTGACAACCTACAAAGCGAGGCTTGTAGCGAAGGGTTTCACTCAAGTTCAAGGAATTGACTATGATGAAACTTTTTCACCGGTTGCCATGTTCAAATCTATTCGGATTATGCTCGCTATTGCCGCATTTCATGATTATGAAATATGGCAAATGTATGTCAAAACGGCGTTCCTTAATGGGAACTTGGAGGAGGATGTGTACATGGTACAGCCTCAAGGTTTTGAAGATCCAAAGAATAGCAAGAAGGTATGCAAGCTTCAAAGATCCATTTATGGATTGAAGCAAGCGTCAAGGAGTTGGAACAAACGCTTTGATGAGGAAGTGAAGAAGCTTCACTTCATTCAAAGTAAGGAAGAACCTTGTGTATACAAGAAGGTTAGTGGGAGCCATGTAGTATTCCTAATCTTATATGTCGATGACATATTGCTCATGGGCGATCATATTCCTTTGCTTGAGCAAACGAGGAGTTCATTGAAATCTGCATTTTCAATGAAAGATATGGGTGAGGCTCAATACATCTTGGGAATCAAGATATATCGAGATAGATCCCGTAGACTCATTGGCCTCAGTCAACGTGCATACATTGACAAGGTCTTGGAAAGGTTCAAGATGAACAACTCCAAAAAGGGCAGTATGCCAATGAGTATGGGTGTGCAACTCAAGAAGTCTCAACGTGCGCAATCACGTAACGACTTAGAGTACATGAAGGATGTCCCTTATGCTTCGGCAATTGGGTCAATCATGTACGCGATGACTTGCACAAGACCCGATGTCTCGTATGCTCTAAGCGTGACAAGTCGTCACCAATCCAACGCAGGTCCTGAGCATTGGACTGCGGTCAAGAATATCCTGAAGTACATTAATCGGACTAAGGATAAGATTCTTGTTTATGGAGGACAAAGGGAGTTGATAGTCGAAGGGTACTCGGATGCGAGTTTCATGAGTGATCCAGACGATAGAAGGTCGCAATCAGGATACGTCTTTCTTCTGAATGGTGGAGCTGTGAGTTGGCGTAGCTGGAAGCAAACCACTACGGCCGATTCAACCACTGCTTCAGAAGTAATGGCTGTCGCTGAAGCGAGCAAGGAAGGAGTGTGGATCAAGAAGTTCCTTGAAGAGCTTGGAGTAGTTCCCACGAGCGAGGGACCCATCGAGCTATTTTGCGATAATAGTGCATCTATCTCGCAAATCAAGGATCCTAGATCACACCACAAAGTGAAGTACATGGATCGTAAGTACTTCGTGACACGTGACCTCATCGACGAAGGCAAAATAAATCTATTATGGGTGGACACTAACAGCAACACAGCTGATCCATTCACAAAACCCTTATCCCAAGCCAAGGGCGAAATGCATTTCGAGTCCATGGGATTGAGGAACCATGTAGATTGGCTTGATGATTGATATGTAATGGGGTTTACCCTAGTTATTATTGTTTTATGCATTGAGTATGTATGTGAAAGAAAACTTTAATAACAAGTGGGAGATTGAAGGGAATGTGTTCTAAAAGTTTTACTTTTAAATGTCAATTATTATGAATTGAATGAGAAATCGTTTTGTTCCTTGTTTATGTTATTCGTCTTTTAGAAGTGTTAAGGAAGAGGCTCTTGGTCCTTAACCGTAGAGCTCTAAAAGATATTGGTTTACATAAAACAAAAAGATATTCTTAAGATTGTCGTGTTGGTCATAGATCATTATAGCTCTACAAGTGAGTGACAACACGGGTATACAAAAGAGGAAAATATTACTTTTGTATACTGAATAGACCTAATAAGTAAAACATTATAGAATTGTGTTTTCTGTGTCATTAATATTTTACTGTGTCCTTGGTCCTTTGATATGAGACTTGTATCCAATCACTTAAGAAATTCTTGATTAGACTAACGTCTTAAGCTATCCATGAGTGTAGTGCAAAGGCATTAGTTGATCAAGTATGACTTTTGTTGGAGAAGATAGTTAGTCAAAAGATTATCATTGTCCCTCTTAATTGAGTGATGATATTAGTGGGCCCCTTGATAAAGCAAAGTTATAATGTGCACAATGTGATTTGAGTTAAGTCACATATTTATAACTAGCTTAAAGAGATCAAGAAATGAATACTAATACAAAGATGACACAATACTACTTTGTGTGTATTCTTAATATCATGAGGCAAGGGACGGACACAAGTGGTGCACTCCATCACTAATTGGATCGGGTTTTGGTTCAGTGGAATTAAGACATCTAACTAATTGGAAGCTATAATGTGTAGCTAGATACCGCTTATAGCTTGTGATATTAAGCTCTTAATATCACTGCCAACTTAGTTTAGATCCTCCCATAGGTCACACCGCAAAAACCGGGAAACAAGAAGCTTGATTTTTGGTTCATATGATGTGTCGGGTTTCTTATAGAAAATATGACACATGTGGTGAACAAGTAAAATCAATTGTGTTATATATATAAACATAATTAGAATCATGATAAATTCATATGAGATGCATATATTATGGGGTTCAATAATTTATTATTGCATAGGATAATATATTGCATAAGTTGTGAATTTGCTAAAACCCCCTTAAGTTCAAATTTTGTTGGAAATAAATCCAAAATTTGAAAAGGCAAAATCGGGTAGAAGTTCGGTAATCCGTTATGGTTCGGTCGACCGAATGATCTATGGATCGGTCAACCAAACGTGGAACGGATAGTCAAGTTCCGATATTTTCGGTTAACCGAATGGCACTCGGTTTTAGACGTGAATTGGTCCGATCGGTTAAGGAGAATTTTTCTCCTTAAGATTCGGTCATCCGTTGTGTACTCGGTTAAACGATCGTGACATATTCAGTTAACCGAGTGGGACTCGGTAAACCGAATCACGATCGATTTTCTGCCTTTGATAATTAAGAGATTAATTTGATCGATGGTTGGATTAGCTCCAAACTTGGTCAAACGTTTTGTGGATGCGTGTAATGCATTATGAAATTAGTTTGTGAGAGAAAATGTCAAGAATTTGTGGCTTAAGAATAGCCATAATTAAGAGTAAGATAGGAGCCTATAAATAGGACATTATTCTCCTCAATTGACACAAGTAGTTTTCTAATTATTTTCTCTCCTAATTTCACCACAAAAAGCCACGAAAATTCTCTTAGTTTTTCTATGTCTTTGGAAGGAGAAATCTCAGAGATTAAGGAAGGGGTTTGTAGCTAGATTCTAAGCTTGTTTGGAGATCGATTGGCTAACTCCTTTCTCTCCAACCTTGTTTAGGGTTTCGGTGAACACTCGGAGGCATCCGGCGCAACGGGAAGCGACGATCATCTTCCTCAACGTCTCTGGAACATCAAGAAGTTTTAGAGAACTTCTAGGTATGAATTTCGGAGCCCATGTTTGTTTTAATGAGTTTTTGAAACTAGTTATTAAAACAAACCAATGCATGCATGAAATAAATCGTAGAAAGTTGTAATTGATCCTTATTATGCATAAAAATTCGAAAAATATACATGCATAATTAAACATGAAATCCTACAGGTTCACTTCCCGATTTTGGGGTAGTCTGCAGCAGGCCTTGGGGACTCAGTTGAAGTTCAGCACGACTTTCCACCTGCAGACAGACGGTCAGTCCGAGAGGACTCTCCAGACGTTATAGGATATGCTGAGAGCTTGCATTCTAGATTGGGCAGGGCATTAGGATTAGCATTTGTCGCTGATCGAGTTCGCCTACAACAATATTTACCATTCGAGTATTGGGAAAATGTCGTACGAAGCTTTGTACGGGAGGCCTTACAAATCACTGATATGATGGAGTGAGGTAGGCAAGAGATAGCTAGCTAGGCCTGAGATTGTGCAGATGTATGCTGAGAAGGTCGACATGATCAGGCAGAGAGTAGCGACATGTCAGAGCAGGCAGAAGAGATACGCGGATAGGTGTAGGTGTGTGCTGATTTTTGAGGTAGAAGATCATGTTTTCCTGAAAATCTCACCGTCGCGTGGGGTGATGAGATACGGGAAGAGGGGGAAACTCATTCCGAGGTATATTGGACCGTTCAAGATCTTGGACCGAGTTGGAGAGGTCGCTTACCGGATTGCATTGCCGCCACAGTTTTCTGGTCTTCACAACGTCTTCCAAGTTTCGATGCTGAGGAAGTACGTACCGGATCCTTCTCACGTGATTCAGATTGAGGTTCCAGGGATCCAGCAGGATTTGTCTCTTGAGGAGAGACCTGTAGAGATTGTGGATCAGGTGGCAGCATCACACTGAGCAGGAGGCTACTTGGGAGATTGAGTAGGAAGTCCGGAAGAAGTAGGGAGCTATTTGGTAATTTCTGGATTTAATTTCGTGGGCGAAATTCTTTAAAGGACGGTGGATTGTTATATCCTAACCCTGGATTAGTGGTTAAGCTTGTTTAGGGGTGGATTAGAGGTGTTTGAGATGGACGGCTTGTTGGTTTTTTAGCTTAATCTATATTTTGATGATTTAATCAACCTAATCTTAATTATAATCATGTAGAATAGAACTCATATTGCATTGCATATATATTGCTTTGTGCTAACTTCTACAGGTGATCAAGACTCAAGGAAGAAAGGAAAATCAAGTCAAGACATGTAATCAAACTCTTTTGAAGACATGTATTTTGTATTTTCTTTGAGTCTTAGGAACTTGTGTAAATTGAGCATACTTGAGCTAAAATCAACTCAAACACACACTAGGTTCCTTATAGAAGTCACTCACGAAATTTCATATAATTTGGACTTTAATAGATCACCCAAACTTAGACCGGAAAACACTAAACCTGAACCCTAACTGTCTGCCCACATTCGGTCGACCGCAACAGGCCGTTCAGTCGACCGAGTGATCAAGTCTCCTGTTTGTTTTTCACTGCCCGGGTTCGGTCGACCGTATATGCCCTTTCGGTCGACCGTATGAACTTATTTTTCCGACCGTTTATTTTGTCGTATTATACCCAACGGTCGTATTCGTATTAACCAAAAATACCCCAAATACATTTCATGTTTCGGTCGACCAAGGACCTTGTTCGGTCGACCGAATATCTGTCGCTTGACAAATATTAATCTCCTGGACAAAATCGGTCGACCGCTAGACCTTAGCTCGGTCGACCGAATTGATCATTGTTTGTCTACCCCAAAGTGTGTGGTGCAAATCGGTCGACCGAACCCTTTTTGGAGTTTGACCGATCACTTAAGTGTACCTAAGTCGTAGCGTTGGGCAGTCGACCGTTACCTAACCGGTCGACCGAACTAAGTTCAAAACTGCCAAACGGTCGACCGTTCATCCCGATCTGGTCGACCGAATTAACTCAGAATTGGGTCCTGCGAGTTTCTATTTTTGTGTATCTTACACCAACTTATACCCAATCAACCCCAATCGCTTTATTCTCTCTAATGCCAATATAAGGAGTTGTAAAACACATTTTAACACAACTCTCCCACTTCTATTTGTCCAATACATTAGAGAGAAAACTCCCAAGCTCAATTTCCCCAATCTCACACTCTAAGCCTAAATTCCACACCTTTGATCATATCCAAATCATACTCAAAGTGTGCTCAATATTTAGAGAGTGTTGTCCCACTCATTTGCTGTGCAAAGGAAGCAAGGGTCTTGGTGAAAGCCCAAGACACAAGTATAGACTTCGGTGAGAGCCCGAAGTGATCCTCTTGGTTTGTGAGAGGAGGAGCCAAGCTCGGCGAGAGTTGTTCGCGAGTTTGAAGATTGTAAAGGCGTTCTCTCCCGGCCCGGAACGGGGAGTGGTTAGTGAAGTCGTGAGCGGAGCTCGAAGTGTCGAGCGGAGCTTGCAAGAGAGGACTAGGACCCGGGTGGGGTGTTGAACGTCTATAAAAATACCCCGTGTCCATTGTGGTTTGCATTTCCTTCTTTACTTGCTTGTTGTTTGTTTAATTCCGCTGCATTTCTTTGATAGATCAAACAAGTAGGTAATTAGACTTAATTGTGATTAGAGATTGTGGACCCATAACGCACACGATCCTACACGGCTGAGATGCGTTGGGAGAATTGTATATAAGGTATAATCTTTCACATTCATGCTCTCATCTCTCTCTCACATTCTCTCTCTCAACCTTTTCCCCTCCCAGCTTGAAGCTTCGACGATGTGCAGAGACCAGCGAGCGCGAGTGTTGCGGTTGGAGTGACTTGAGGGACTGAGATCGTCGATTTGTGCGGGGTTTGTCAGAGAAACGCCCATCTGCGAGAAGTGCTCGTGGAAGCTCGCCGTTGGATCTTCAAAGGTTTCTTTAAGTTTTAAAGGTATGTCAAGCTTGTTTTTACGCTCACCCAATTTTTCTTGTGGGTGTTGGAGCGGTCGACGGTAGGCCGAAGGGCTCGTCGGGCTTTTAGTTAAGGAGTTTTCTGCTGTGTTCGGTCGACTGTTCGGTGTAACGGTTGACGCATTGCATACATTGCATCATATGTCTTTCATTTAGATTAATTTTATATCAATAAATGCTACTAAGGTATGTGTTTAGTCTTATTTACATAATACAGGGACCTGAATGCAAATTACCCATATCCCGAGCATAAATGCGTGCAAGAGACTCATTTCTGTCATAAAGACCAAGTTCAAGATTATCGGGATTCAAATTGAAGTTCATCCAAGCATAAAAGCATTCAATGACCTAATTACAAAAAGGCCAAGCACTTAAGCACAAAAGTAGTCAGGGACTTAATTGCAAAAAGCCGAGGACCCGACTACATATTACAAGTACCAAAATATTATTTTTAGAAGTTCTAAAGAAAAATCAATTTGGATCTCCAAATATATGAAGAAATAAATTCGGAGCTCAAAAGAAAGGAAAGAAATCAATCCAGATGTGCAAAGGACATTTAAATCATACCATAAACACACAGGAAAAATCCGGATCCAATCAGAGAGAAATTTGCGGCGTTTTCGCCGCACATTACATGCAACTTGTGGCGAAAACGCCGCACCCCTTGCGATCCGTGGCCCCGGATTTTGTCCAGTCGTGTCATGACGCGTGTACTTTCCTATTTTATACTTGGATCCCTTGTATCAGCTATAAATAGCCCTGAAACGATGTTGTAGAGGAGTTTTAGTTTTTATTCCATGTTTTAGTAATAAAGTTCTGTTAGTTTATTATGTGTTTTTAGTTTTCTTTTGTAGTTTCTCTAAGACCCCTTCTCCTTCCTTCCATCCATGAGTTTCTAACTCTCTCCAAAGGGTGAGGGTGACGGATTTAGGGTGATGAGAAGAAGAATGATGTTATTATTTTAATTTCGTGTTAGTATATTTTGATTACTTGAGCTTATGTTGAATCATTTATCATGTAATGCTTTATAACTAATATGATTTATTATAAGTTTCAGATTTCTCTAAACAAAACCCGATATCTAAACCTCCACCCGCTGGACTCTCATCTATATTTGCTTTATTCTTAATTTGTTTTTGTTGTTCTTGCTTTAGAAATTAAAAATCCAAAAATCTCAAACCAACCATATTTCTCTCTTTCTTTCCTTAATCAAAAATCACAAAAATAACAAAGTTTTCTCCCTCCTTGTGTTCGACCATCGACGCCGTGCACTTGCCGCGTCTTCATCGACGTCGTGCACTTGCGGTATAAATAAAATTCTCATCAACGGTCGACCATTGTTGGGGTGATTTTGGGGAGTCTTCCTAGCACCGGTCGAACGATGCTTCGTGCAGTCGACCGGTCATGTATGTTAGGCAAGCTCTAGGTGTTTTCGGTCGATCGGGTCCCATTCGCCATTCGACTGAAACACTGTTTTAAGTCGGTTCGGGGGTGTAGATGATTGACATCATTTCATGTTTATATTTGTATCTTATATCCATTATCTTTCACCTAAACAATGCTACATGATGAGTTTTATGTTTAAATTTCAGAAGTAAATAGGTTTGAAGAGAAGAGGCATAAAATAACCTAAGAGCATGAAAAATGACTGAGTTGAGAGACTCAAGGACTAAGATGCAAGATCGAAGGACCTGAACGTAAAATCGAAGGACCAATGAGCAAACAAGAATACTTCACACCATCATGGGGACTATTTTGGCAATTCTATTCGGGTCGGAGCTCCAACAAGCAAAGTAGATGCATCAAAGACAAGCAAAACCTTCCAGAAAAGCCCACAAGAAAATCCAGAGCGATCCGAACACTGTAGACCGCTAATTAGCGGTCCAAGACCGTTAATCGGCGGTCACTTTTGGTCCGGATCCGCTAAGATTTCTGTGGAGCGTGTATTAGTGTATATTTAGTCTATTTCTGGTATTTGTTTAGTCCCATACCGGGAGATTATCCCAGATTACCTTTTTTCTATGGCTATAAATAGAACTCTTCACCTTCTATTGTAATTACCCATTGTTTGGTGGCATTCTCTCTACTTGGAGTAAGCCTTGGAGCAAAATCTCAAGGTGGAGAAGAATGCTACCTTTAATGTGAGTCATCTAATAAAATAATTTTTCCATTGTTTTGTTCTTATGTTGTTTCTTTATGCATGCTTAGCTTAGTTTTATTTCTTTGATTGTAGGCTAAAGTAGTTAGAATGTTTCCTTTCTTCTTTAGTTTAATTGTTAGAATAATGTGTAGTGAGTAGATTCATCCCCCTTTGGGGGTGAAGATGATGTTCATACATGCATTAAAGAATGGATATGAATGCTTTATATTTTTATTGTGTTGATAAATATGAATGTATGCTTGCTTGTTAGAGTAGAATACTACACTTAATGGGTTTTGCCACACATCTTAGACACCTCCCATGCTTGTTTAGGTTCTGAAATAACCAGCTTGTGTATATGAATGTTAATCAACTAGGTTAGTGAATGGATTGATAGGTTTTACATGTGTGCACATACTCCACCCCTAGGGTCTTTCTCTTTCTGATTTCCAATCTTTGTATTAAGTTCTTTTAGTTTTGTTCGAAGTAATCATTAGTCGCTTTGCTTTGCATTTTCTTCTTAGTAGTTTAGTGTAGCGTAGATTAACATAAACAAAACTCTTCCCCCTTTTGTTGCCACTTGATTTCTGAAAAACCAGAGAGTTCTCTCCTCCCCGTGGATCGATCAGTATTTGCCACGTCTTCACCGACGCCGTGCACTTGCGGTATTATAAATGATTAAACAGTAGACCACAAAACGGTCGACCGCCTTGAGACCTTGTTCGACTGACGACTTAAAATAACTTAAAGTTGGTTCGACCTAATTGTTTTTCGGTCGACTGGTATGATTTGATTCGAAGTCGGAATTTGCTTCCTTTTTCCGGTCGACCGTTATTTACATTTTTTTCGACCGTTCGTGTTTTTGGTGTGTGAGGTGGATTTTACTGGTGCTTTTCAGTCGAACGAGTCTCATTTGTCGTTCAACCGTTAGTGGGTTTTTCGGTTGGGCCAGACCTTTGGAAAGGGATTCGGTCGACCGATGTGGTGTTTTTGTTTGACCTTTTTTGCACAGTTGGTGTTTTTCATGGTTGTTGTTGATCGGCTAGAAGGCAACGGGTTCACCGGTCCTTTTAGGGCAACAGACGGACAGACCGGCCTAATAGCAATTAGTGGTGGCTCTACGGAGCGGATTGTGTTTGTTAAAGCCGTGGCTCTGGCGAATGAGGCAAAGTGATGGCTCCGGCGAATGAGGCAAGTATACGTTGTCACCGTGGCTCCAGCGATTGATGCAAAACCGTGGCTCCAGTAACATTGAGGCAAAACTGTAGCTCCGGTGAGTGAGGCAAATGTGTGTGGTGTTTTACAGTTGTTGGACTTTGCCGTTTACAGTTTTGTAGTGTTGTTTCATTCATGTGTTATGGTTTGGCATACGGGATTTTCTTATGGAAACTCAGGCATAGTTCATGTTTGCATTTCATGCCTAGATCGGCGTTAGGAGGGTGGTGACCGTGGAGGAGAGCACTCGGGACCGGATCTTGCTTTCCCTTCTTTTGAGGTGGTCGTGATTACACGTGTATATTTCCTTTGAGAGATTTTACTGTAATCACATTTTCTGTAAAACTTTGTGACATATATATATTATATGATGGTGCACCTGTGTTCTTGTGTCTTTACAGTAATGTCTTCAAGTTGATTGTATGTTTTAAATTTTAAATTTTCCACTGTTTTGAGGATGTTACACAATGAACATGGGTTCATTCCCTCTCAACTTCTCCTCGTGGCTCCATTTGCTTGAGTGATTTCGTATTGGATTAACTTGTAGAGCTCAGTCACCTACGCATAATCGGCTAGTTAATCAATGTTGTCAACTAAGCAAATCATCCATGGTCTAGCCATCCTTTTGGAACCTGGGATCAGAGCCATAAGTAGATGGAGAAGCAGAATCTTGACGTACTCCACCCTATGGACGTTGTTGATGGACTCCCTAAGGTTGTCTTTTAGTTCCTTTATGTGTGTTAAACTATACTTCCCCCATGGAATACGTGTTAAGGAGACGATACCCATTCAGTTGCTTGTCAATGCTCCCCCTAGTGGCATTCCTAAAATCAAGGTGACCTCCTTCTCGGAAAACTAGAACAATCTCTTCGCCATCGTGAATCCTCCCTTTAAGTCGTCGTACTGCTTTACCAAGCTTTCGACGAGCGCATTGTTGACAGTGATTAATGGCATATCAAGCATCAGTGCGAAGGGGGTTTGCAATAAGAGGGTTCGGTTTTCATCCTTCATTCTCTCGATCTCCTTCAACCATGAGACAATTGTGCACCTTGAGTAGGGCTGCAACTCGGATAATATAACTCGGATACCTACTGTATCCGAATTCGAATCCGAATACCATATTCCATTACCAAATTCGAATTCGAATCCGAATTCAGTAGAACTATCCGAATTCGAATCCGAATCCGAATTCAGTAGAACTATCCGAATCCGAATTCGTATCCGAATTCAGTATAACTATCCGAATCCGAATACTAAATTTTCGTATTAAAATTTTGGAATACTAAATTTTGGAATACTAATTTTGTGTATTTGACCATGTATTCGAATAATTCGGATAATTCGGATAATTCGAATATTAAATAGCTTGTATCCGAATTCGTATCCGAATTCTAATTGGTAATTTTTTTTAAACCAAATTCGTATCCGAAATTAAATTGGTAACATTGAACTTACCAAATACCAACTAAATAGAAATTTTCGAATCGAATACTCGGATAGTCGGTAACCATTTGCACCCCTAACCTTGAGTCGTAGGACTCCCTCTCTGCATTTTCGATCCTGAAAACAAAATGGGAAACCGTGTAAAAATAACACCTTACCTCATTGAAACACCCTTATAGCATCTAGTATCCCAAACTCTTGGTTCTCCCCATTTTGCGCCTGTTTATGGTAGATTATCTTTACGTTTGAATTAGGGTTTGGGGGAGGTTTGCTCTGCAAGTTTGACTAAATGGAAGAGCAATATTCTGGGTTGTGTGTTGGGAAGGTTAACTGAGTTTAAGGGTAATGATGATTTTCGGTTCCTGGGATCAGCAGTGATCGTATCACGGTTCAAATATAGTGCGTCGTTTCGTCTCCCGCCATCTTATTTCACCAGGTATAGCAGATGTAAGCGGTTCCGCAACTCACGTGCTCCTGTCGTGTGTTCAGACTTGGCTTCCACATATGCAGAGCGTAGATTTGGCGTCGAAAGAAAGCGTTAGCGTCTCCCAATCCTTTGCTTCTTGTTTGAATATTATTTTGAGTAGTTATATACGGACGCGAGCGTCCGTGACGCATCCTACGTGGAGGGACCCGTCAGCTGCCAGTTCAGCGTCCAGTCAGCCAAAACTTCTGCGCGGGGAAATGTAAATTACGAATTGTTGGGTGCGACGGTTCATTTCCCTAAATCACGATTTGTTGGGTGCGACGGTTCATTTCCGTGCGACGGTTCATTTCCCTAAATCACGATTAGACGGTTAGACTTCACGTACATCAGTAGCGGCGGTACAGCATTCGAGTAACTTTCCCCATTTCACCCAAAACCTTTCCATACGCTCATCCAAAACCTTCATTGCTCCAAAACCTTTCCATTCCAGTAACGAAAACCAAGACAAGGCGAAAATGGATCCTTCTCTACCTGAAACCTCCATTGCTCCTGAAATTGTAGCCGCGCAGGTGTTGTGTCAACCATGTTCTTTCTGGTTCATTTTAAGGTTCATTATTGGCCTCTAACAATTTTTTTGTGTGGTTTAAGGGAAGCACGTACTACTTCCGCGAAACCAAGTGCGGTTTCACGGCCCTTCACAAGCAGTTCGACCGGATGAAGGACGAGGAGAAAAATGTCTTCCAACGGACGCCTTTCGGTCACTTCCTCAGCTTTCCTCACGTCACAACTGACAACGAGATACTGGGTTGGTTCGTCGAACACTTCGACGCCAATGAAGTCGGTCTGAGAATAGCCACTGGGGTGGTCCCATTTACGGTAGAAGACGTCGCCCTTCTACTTGGACTAAGAGTACATGGGCAGAGAGTGGATATGGAAGCCATGTACGTAGAGAAACGTGACGGGGTTAACCTCGACAACACCCAGCTACTGGGTCATCTTACCGCCACGAGCAAGATGGGCGAGGAGGAGGAGCACGTCCGACTCCTTATTTCTATGATTTTCAATCATTTTTTGTTCTTCAATGGATCACTGCGAACTAAAGCGTGGTACACGAAGCACCTTAAGAACCTCAAGCGCCTCAAGAGATATGTGTGGGCAAATACGGTTCACACTTTCTTGGTTGAAGGCCTGGAGGAAGCCCAACGGGACCTCTCGAGGAGGAGATCGTCAGCGAACTTCTCTATGAAGCAGGGCTACGTGTCTGGTTGTGTTGCCGTATTACAAGTAAGCATCTTGGTCCGGAATGAGTGTTGTGTCAGTCCGGAGTAGTGTTGGTTTATGTCCGGAATAAGTGTGTTGCCTGTCCGGAATAGTCCTGTATGTGTCCGGAATGATTGTCTTGCCTGTCCGGATTACGTCTTGTGTCTGTCCGGAATACGTCTTGTGTCTGTCCTGAATAGTGTTGTCTCTGTCCGGAATAAGTGTCTTGAGGTTGTCCGGAATAAGTGTCTTGTGGTTGTCCGGAATGAGTGTTGTGTCAGTCCGGAGTAGTGTTGGTTTATGTCCGGAATAAGTGTGTTGCCTGTCCGGAATAAGTGTGTTGCCTGTCCGGAATAGTCCTGTATGTGTCCGGAATGATTGTCTTGTCTGTCCGGAATACGTCTTGTGTCTGTCCGGGATAAGTCTTGTGTCTGTCCTGAATAGTGTTGTCTCTGTCCGGAATAAGTCTTGTGTCTGTCCGGGATAAGTTTTGTGTCTGTCCTGAATAGTGTTGTCTCTGTCCGGAATAAGTGTCTTGAGGTTGTCCGGAATAAGTGTCTTGTGGTTGTCCGGAATGAGTGTTGTGTCAGTCCGGAGTAGTGCTGGTTTATGTCCGGAATAAGTGTGTTGCCTGTCCGGAATAAGTGTGTTGCCAGTCCGGAATAGTCCTGTATGTGTCCGGAATGATTGTCTTGTCTGTCCGGAATACGTCTTGTGTCTGTCCGGAATAAGTAATTTGTATGTCCGGAATATGTCTGCGTCTGTCCGGAATAAGAGTTGTGTCTGTCCGGAATAAGAGTTGTGTCTGTCCGGAATTAGTGTTTGGTCTTTCTGATTAACGTTATGAGACTGTCCTGGGGAAGTTATGTTTCTGTTTTTTAACTCATTCCTGTTTTCAGGTGTGGCTTTGCGAGAAGTTCAAATTGGGGGATCCCCGGTCAGCATTTCCACGATTCAAGTGTTGGACGGAAATGTTTAGCAGACGCCAAATCCTTAGAAAATGGGAAGATCGAGGCATCAACTTGTCCCGGATATACTCGGGCCAATTTGAGTTGAAGGGCACACCAAAACTCAGTGCACGGGAGCATTCACTGTTGTCAGAGGATCAATTTCCTCCTGCAGCAGCAACTCCCGCAGCGAAGGAAACACCTTCAACTCCTGCAGAAGCAACGGTCGCCTCGAAGGAAACACCTTCAACATCCACTCTACCAAGGATACAACTCAGTGAATGCAGCATTCCATGTGACCCACTGCTACAAGAGTTGGAACTTAGTGAGGTGAAGACGAAATGGCTGCGAGCCGAAGCAGCACTTAGGGAGGCGACCGTTAAAATTAACAACCTGGAGGAAGAACTCCGGATCTCTCAAGAAGAGTGTCGTGAGCTGAGAGTCCGTGGGGAGGAGGAAGAGAGGGAAAAGAGGGAGGAGGAAGAGAGAAATAAGAGGGAGGCGGAGGAGAGGGAAAAGAGGGAGGAGGAAGAGAGAAATAAGAGGGAGGCGGAGGAAAGGGAGAAGAGAGAGGAGGAAGAGAGGGAGAAGAGAGAGGAGGAAGAAAGGAAGAAGAGGAACGAGGAAGAGAGGGAGAAGAGGGAGGAGGAAGAGAAGAAGAAGAGGGAGGAGAATGAGAGGAATAAGAGGGAGGAGGATGAGAAGAAGAAGAGGGAGGAGGATGAGAAGAAGAAGAAGAAGAGGGAGGAGGATGAGAAGCAGAAGAGGGAGGAGGATGAGAAGCATAAGAGGGAGGAGGAAGAGAGGAAGAGGAGGGAGGAGGAAGAGAAGGGAGGAGGAGGATGAGAAGAAGAGGAGGGAGGAAGATGAGAGGAATAAGAGGGAGGAGGAAGAGAGGAGGAAGAGGAAGGAGGAAGAGAGAAAAAAGAGGAGGGAGGAGGAGGATGAGAAGAAGAGGAGGGAGGAGGATGAGAGGAATAAGAGGGAGGAGGAAGAGAGGAAGAAGAGGAAGGAGGAAGAGAGAAAAAAGCGGAGGGAGGAAGAGAGGAAGAAGAGGGAGGAGGAAGACAGGAAGAAGAGGAAGGAGGAAGAGGGAGAGAACAGGAAGGAGGAAGAGAGAAAAAAGCGGAGGGAGGAAGAGGGAGAGAAGAGGAAGGAGGAAGAAAGGAAGGAGGAAGATATGAGGAGACAGGAGGAAAGAAAGAGGAAGGCTGGAATTGCGCTTCCGCTTTTGCACCCTCAAAAAATGCGGACCATTAAACCACGCTTGCGCACAGAACACATAGACGAAGCGCAAAGCAAATCTGGCCAAGATGAGGCACAGAAGATTGCCGCAGAAAAACAAGAAGAAATAAAGGAGGCCGAAGAAGCCACCACAAAAACAAAAGGGCCCGAAGAAGCCAGTGAAGAAATATACGAGGCCGACGAAACAGCGAAAGATGAACTGGCCGCCCATGTTTCGTCCACGAGGCCAGATGTGGATGCGACCGCCTTGAGAATGCTGACCAATGATGAGGTACGTCGTTTATTGAATGCAACGGCTCCCGAGCGAGAAGCAAAAGATATTATCTGGAGGGGGGTTCTGAGCATTATCAGCAGGGGTGATCTCAAGGAAATAATTTCGCGAGGCACAGAAATCACCAACGAAACTCTTGACGGCCTAATTGAGGTACTCGTCAGAAGAGGAGGGCAACAAAAGGTGGTCTGCTTATCATCCTTCGAATCGGAAATGATTGTGGAGGGACAGGGAGAAGATATAACGAAAGATTATTTACTCCCAAAAATTGAAGGACTTAATGTGGAGGAAGTCATCATCGCACAGCCATGCTGTTTGTCCGGCCACTGGACTCTGTTCGTTGCCCACGGACCTCGATCAGAGTTCATTCAGTACAACAGCATCTCCCGCACGCTTAAAAGAGGTGAAAATCCTAACCGTTTAGTCGGAACTCATGAATGCACCGCGTCTAAGATAGCGGGATTCTGGCGAGGGTTGTTGAAGGTCGAATGGCCACTGAGAGTTGAGAGGAAGGGTAGCCAACGACAGCTAGCGGGGAGTAACGACTGCGGGCCATACGTTTTGTACTGGATCAAGCGTTTGATGGAGAATGCTGATCCGACGAAGCCGAAGCAGAGCAAGGTTCTTCACCGTTTTAGAGGCGATTTGGCCAATTTCTTACTCGAAGACTCTGGGATGTGCGATCAACAATAAACGCCCTGAAAATGTTTCAATTTTTTTTTCCAAAGTTATACATGTATACATGTTAAAATTACATAGACTATTTGAATGATTTATCAATACAAGGACATTTGGTGTTGGGTTTTTATATATAAATGATTTTCTTGTTTCCGGACATACATGATACGTAATCCGGACGGACATATAACGTAATCCGGACAGACAAACAATGTAATCCGGACAGCCTAATTACGTATTCCGGACATACTGGTCACTTAATCAGGACATAAATAAAACATAAACCGGACATACTGGTAACTTAATCCGGACATAAATAAAACTTATTCCGGACGGACATATATCGTAATCCGGACAGACAAACAATGTAATCCGGACTGCCTAATTACGTATTCCGGACATACTGGTCACTTAATCCGGACATAAATAAAACGTAATCCGGACATTGATGTTACGTAATCCGGACGGACATATAACGTAATCCGGACATACTGGTAACTTAATCCGGACATAAATACAGCTTATTCCGGACAGAAATTAACGTAATCCGGACAGACAAACAATGTAATTCGTACAGCCTAAGTACGTCTTCCGGACATACTGGTCACTTAATCCGGACATAAATAAAACATAAACCGGACATACTGTTAACTTAATCCGGACATAAATAAAACTTATTCCGGACGGACATATAACGTAATCCGGACAGACAAACAATGTAATCCGGACGGCCTAATTACGTATTCCGGACATACTGGTCACTTAATCCGGACATAAATAAAACATAAACCGGACAGACTGGTAACTTAATCCGGACATAAATAAAACTTATTCCGGACGGACATATAACGTAATCCGGACAGACAAACAATGTAATCCGGACTGCCTAATTACGTATTCCGGACATACTGGTCACTTAATCCGGACATAAATAAAACGTAATCCGGACATTGATGTTACGTAATCCGGACGGACATATAACGTAATCCGGACATACTGGTAACTTAATCCGGACATAAATACAACTTATTCCGGACAGAAATTAACGTAATCCGGACAGACAAACAATGTAATTCGTACAGCCTAAGTACGTCTTCCGGACATACTGGTCACTTAATCCGGACATAAATAAAACATAAACCGGACATACTGTTAACTTAATCCGGACATAAATAAAACTTATTCCGGACGGACATATAACGTAATCCGGACAGACAAACAATGTAATCCGGACGGCCTAATTACGTATTCCGGACATACTGGTCACTTAATCCGGACATAAATAAAAAATAAACCGGACAGACATATAACGTAATCAGGACAGACATACAACAAACCAAAATTACTTAATATATTTGTCGCCATGAGAAATTAATTCACAAACGAACAAGCAAAGAAAGGGTTGAATCTTATGCAATAATACGGACAGACATACAATGACTTTCAACAAAATTACATAGGAATAATTCCAACCAAGGACAAATACAATAATCAAGGAGGAACTCCCTCGTAATGCAAATTCATGTCCCAGTCATCGAAATTGTGATCCCCCGGTTTGGGTGCTGCAAGGTGTAATGGGGGTAGAGCCTTCTTCCTGTTGATTTTCTTAACGTTACTTTTAATTATTTTCTCAGACAAAGAAATCCGTCGTTTGCTCGGCAGTCTGCCTTTCCGTATTGTCTTATCCGGATTGAGAACGGATGTACCATCGAACACAGGATCAGGTCGTTGCATACGTTCCTTAAGCAACTCAAGTGCCTCTACCGCCTGAAGATATCTGTCGTTTGAGTCGAAAGCGGCCTCGGCGATCCAAACCGCACGACCCATTATGTCGTCGTGGCGACGAAGCGCATCATTCCCCGTTATGCCGCTTTGAAGAGGAAACTTGACTCCATAGCTCCTTCGGATATCCTTCCTCCATCGGTGGACGATGTAAGACTCGGGGAGCAACGCGTTTGGACGTATTCGGGCAATAACAACATAAACGTGACAACATAGGATACCGACGTGATAAAACATTCTGCAATCGCATACCCACTTCTCATCTCTAATTTGCACTGTGAACCGTTTCGACAATGGGAGGATATGTGTCAATACATGTTCGGTCACGTTGAAGTGCAATGTGTCGTCCTCTTTGAACTCATCCTTGATGTCGCAGTACATCATCTTCCCAATTTCTAACTGCACCTTCTTGAAGACACCCACCGTATACAACTCGCTCAATTGCCTCTCGAATGGATATTTCGAAATCAATTGCGGAGCCTTATGCTGACAATCGAAATCAGACTGAGCTTCCTTCTCATACTTGTGGCGTAGTGCGAGTTTGTATTGTTGAACGAACTGCTTAAGTGCCGTCCTTGATGTGAGGTACTTATCGAAGAAGGCGTTCATACCCTCACTTCTCTGGGTTGATGCCATTCCGGCGGAAAAACAATCCCGCGAAAATGCAGGTACCCAGTGCTCTCGAATTGCATAAATGGATCGGAGCCAATTATTGTCGTGCAACTCGAAATCATCTAGAAATCCCTGCCAATTCCGCTCGAATTCTGCCGGAGTCTTGGAATCGAATACACAGTTGTTGAGGTCAAACAATGTATGCTCCCGGTACTTCTTGGGCAGCTTCACAGGGGCCTTATTCATTATGTGCCATATACAAAATCTGTGCCGCGCTTCAGGGAACACAGTCCTCACAGCCGAAGCTATGGCGCCACATTGGTCTGTTATGATCGCCGGGGGGCTTGTATCTGCACACAACGCGATCAAGATAAAAACATATGTTAATCCGGACAGAAATAACGTAAACCGGACAGACGTCAAGGGTAAACCGGACGCGCAAAAAACGTAAACCGGACAGACGTAAGGGATAAACCGGACGAGCAAAAGACGTAAACCGGACAGACGTAAGGGATAAAACGGACGAGCAAAAGACGTAAACCGGACAGACGTAAGGGATAAACTGGACGAGCAAAAGACGTAAACCGGACAGACGTAAGGGATAAACCGGACGAGCAAAAGACGTAAACCGGACAGACGTAAGGGATAAAACGGACGAGCAAAAGACGTAAACCGGACAGACGTAAAGGATAAACCGGAGGAGCAAAAGACGTAAACCGGACAGACGTAAGGGATAAACCGGACGAGCAAAAGACGTAAACCGGACAGACGTAACGGATAAACCGGACGAGCAAAAGACGTAAACCGGACAGACGTAAGGGATAAACCGGACGAGCAAAAGACGTAAACCGGACAGACGTAAAGGGTAACCGGACAGGCACACAACGTAAAATGGACAAAGCCGGACAAAATAAAACACGTACCGTTCATGCACGTCAACCATGTTTGGAACAACCAAATGTAATTTTGTGTCGTCTCGGAAGAGAGGAGTGCGCAACCGAGTAGGACGGACTGGTAGTGGTGATTTACCCCCACAAATGGGGCAAAAGGCATGTCATACTTGTTTGTTATGTATGTTGTGTCGAAACATATTGCATCTCCAAAGTAAGAGTAAGCAGCTCGAGAACGACTGTCGGCCCAGAACACATTTCGTAGTCTGCCTTCGTCGTCCATATCCATTACGTAAAAGAAGCGGGAATCATTCTTCTGCATCCTGATGAAATAATCTTGGATAGCTTGCGCATCTCCTGGTCCCATTTTGAGGTTTCTAACCTCGTAAACAACATTCCTGCGAAACATAATTTTTATGACAAAGCTAAATGCGTAACTTCAACCAGGTTAAGTGGAGAATAAATAACCTTAGGTCCCGCTCATTGAAAGACAATTTATCGTGACCTCCAGCTTCGACCACAAAAGATTGCATGGTCTTGGCGGCAGATATACCGGCAGCATCATTGCACGAAATGCGTGCTCTGGCGGACTCCGGGACGGATCGTTTTTGTCGGAGGAAGCGCATCTGGTCTTCCGACAGCATGGCGTGATTATGTTCGAGATCTACGTAGTTAATTACGTAGCCTCTGGATGGATTACCGGAGACCCTAATCTGAGCAGTGCATTCGACCCTACCGGATAACCTATGTTTCGGTCTACCTTCACTTTGGTTTCCGGGAGCATTACCCTCCTTTGAGCAAGTAAGAGTGGCCCGTATTACAACACCATGACCGTAATGAGATTGCCTTATCTTCACACCAAAATCACAGGAATCGGCGTATGAAACGTAAAATGCTTTGGTTTCTTCGAAGGAAGGAAAATTCATCATCACTTGAGGGACGTTGGAGGCATGAGCCGGCTGTGAGGACACATTTACGAGTGTCATTACAGTACAACAAAAATGGAGGAAGGAGAGAAGAAGGAATGGTTCGTAGGATCGGAATAACCTAGACACTCATATTTGTATCTCCGTGACGCGCCAAAGAATAAGAAAGAAGACGGAGGACGTGCTGATTTGAAAAGCATTAAATGCGATGGTGGACGCATCGGGAAAATAAAACAACAGCAACAAAAAATCAGGAGTAAGTAGTTCGTCTGTCCGGAATAAGTGTTCCGTCTGTCCGGAATAAGTATTCCAACTGTCCGGAATAAATAGTAACTGTGTCCGGAATAAGTTACGTGCTTGTCCAGAAACTAAAGAAAATGACTGATGTGTGTGTCCGGAAAAAAATGAATTTAATAAAGAGAAGGGAAGAAATAGGAGGACGAATGTTGAGTGTAGGAGCGCCAAAATGATGAAAGAATGGAGTGATTTGAGACGCATTAATGAGGGATGGAGAAATTTGTACGAAACGAGGAATAAACTAAACAAAGAAATTGTTTCTGGGGAGAGTGCGAACTCAGCCGCGTCTGCTGACTGGGTTGCCCACATCAGCCATTCTGCTGACTGGGTTAGCAACGTCCGTGACGCGAAGCGTTCAACAAACATTTCCCTATTATTTTACCACCACCCTAAGAGCACCGGTGGTGACTTTACGGATCGTGTGGAGATCGTGCAATTAAAAATTGATTTTTGTTTTGCAGCAGCCCATGATTTTTGTTTTGTTAGTATCTATATTTATTTGGTATTGAATATGATTAAGATTGACTATTGTTTTATTTTCAAATCAAGATATCTTATAAAATAAAAATAATAAATTTAAAAAAAAATCGTCATAGTTCTTATCTCTTTCATGTTCTACGGATAGACACCCATATTGTTATATAAATATTGTATTTTCAAAATACTAGATTTTCAGTGGTTAACTCAAACGTGAGAATTACCAAAGTTGAAACCGTATATTCTTCTATTACACTTTTCAAACAATAATATTTTCAAAGATCTTAAAAAATTCATTCTCTAACTTTCATTTTTAGGGTTTTTATAATGTTGTTTTTAGTTCTTGTATTGTTTAGCATATATAATCGTTATTGTAGTGTCACTAAGTTTGGTTATCATATCACTGGTATGTTTTTGCAGTTAATAGATTAATTATTTTATTTTTTAAAATGAAAAATGAAAATAATTGGTATCAAATTTTAGTAATATTAATTTATACATAAACGAGATAAATGATAATTTATTTATTTGTACCACGTAAAAATGAATTAGAAGAAAACGAAAAGTTGATTTAGCAGAGAGAAAATGAATTAGAAGAAAATAAGGATAATTTATTTATTTGTACCTTAGAAGAAAATAAGGATAAACTTTTTTTAAAGAGCATAACGGATGCTCTAATTCTAAAAATACCCAACTCAAACCCACACGCATCCACCCATTTGACCCATTTTTTGCCCGTAAATTTTATATATAATATAAAAAATATTCCGACATCTACTCAGATTGCGGTTCACACCTGCGATCCGTGCCTCCACGGATCGCGGGTGTCAACCACGATCCGTCAAATTTTTAAAAAAAAATATTCCACATTAGAAATATAGGAATAATAAAAAAAATATTTTTTTTAGAAAATAATAACAATTAAAAAACATTTTTTTGAAAAATAATAATTAAAAACAGATAAAAAATGATTTCAAAAAAAATAAAAATAAATTCACGGATCGCAGTCAAACCCGCGATCAGCGAAAAAAAAATTAATATTTTTTTTTAAAAAAGTCACGGATTGCTGGTGTGAACCGAGATCTGTGGAAGAAGAAAAAAATTACAAATTTGGCAGATCGCGGTTGACAGTTTACACCTGCGATCCGTGCAAAAAAATAAAAATAAAAAAGTGACGGATCGCGGGTGTGAACGGCGATCCAAGTAGATTTCGAAATATTGTTTTTATTCCTAAATTTCTAATTTTGAATATTTTTTTTATTATATATAAAAATTACGGTTTTTTGCTTGGGTACACACAAACCGGTGAAATAGGAGTTTTACGTATGAATGTTATTTTCACATTTAACCCCAAAGTCCCAAAAATTACACCAATCTATTCTTTAAATCTAAAATTATCTTAACTAAATAGAAAATTAGAAAACAGTAATTGAATCCATCTTCGGTGTCTTTTCTCAATTCTACTGGTATAGTCTGGATCGAATTGGTTAAAAAAATTGGAAAATCCCGTTTTGATCTGGTCTAAATCATTTTTTTTGTAAAGTTATTTTTAAAATAAGGGCTCCCACTCTAATCCCAATATATTTATTTCCAAATAAAAATAAATAATATTTTATTATCTTCTTTAAAATAATAAAATAAAAAATAGAAAATAATCGGTTTTTTTTTTGTTCCTAAATTTCGAATATTCAATTTGGTCCGGACTAGACAAGCTGATTCGGTCAGGTTTTGCGAACTAGAAAAATCATCGAAGATGTTGGCTCAATGATTGACTTATAATTTTTCTTTTGTTTAGATTAATTTCAGCCAAGTTGATTTATGCTTATCCCAATCAAATGACCTCTCTTAGTACTAATGCAAAGACAAGTTGCGGATATTTTGAGGAGGGAAAATGATAAATGAGTTACTTTTGTAATCCATATTGAAAATAGAAGCAGATTTCTTTGGCACTAGAGAATTACTATCCATCCACACCATTGATTACTTCGTTGCCTGAAGAGACGATCCCGCATCAGTAGTTGGGTTAAAGATTGGTTCCTTCTCTTCTTTTTTCTTTTAGCAGGGGCAAATAGGACAGCTAAATTGAAAGCAGGAGGCTTGAGTAGGAAACTAGGAATACATCAATACGATTCTATATTAAATACTGGTTGCTAACAAGAAATCTGCCGTAATACCATTTCTAAATTGTTGGGTATCACGCCATTGCAACAATCTAACTAGTACATAATTTGGAGGAATCTCCCAACCCAACCACAATCCGCACCATAAGCAAGTAGAGCACATTTCTTTTGCCGAAATTGATGGTGTTCACATTCAATATAAGCAACATTCATATACATCCACAAGTTATTGTTCCACACAAATACACCAAGCAAACATTGCCGCTACGCCAGACATCGTTGCAGAGAGGTAAAAAAACGTCACCTTTTGATGTACAACAAAGTAATGTATTCTTCGTAAAAAAAGTGTTTGGCAGCTTCAACAATCTCTTGCCCTTAAACATGAAGAAACGAATCTTGAACTAAACAAATTGGAGCATAGGTTTCATGTTTCTCTACTTTGGCGTAAGAGCTCTAGAAGGTTTGCAGCTTTTCTCTTAGCACGGTCCGTACCAGAATCAGATAACTCCTTTAACGCCTCTTCCATTTCACATCTTTCAGCAATAGTGAGTTGCTCAGGATCATCTGAGCATAGCGACGACAGTACCGCTACTGCATTTTCCCTGTTGCGAGGAGACCCAGTTCTCAACAGCTTAACAAGTGCAGGAATGGGTTTGGATTGTGCAATTGCCAGTTTGCCCTCATTATGTGTTGCGAGAATTGCCAGGACTGCGAGCGCCTCGTCCATCATCCCTCCACTTGGATCGACTAACATTTTCATCAGGTGCACTATAATTCCAGCTTCAACAGCCTTCACCTTGTTCATTGGATAAATTGATAGGTTGAAAATGGCGGTTGCAGCATCTTTTTTACCTCTAGGGCTACCCTCACAGAGCAGATCAACAAGGGCAGGTATGGCCCCAGCTTCACCGATTGCTATTTTGTTTACATCTATGACAGATAAACTAAAAAGGGCAGCAGCAGCATTCTCCCTTGCTTCCATACTCCCATTCTTCAATACCTTAACCATCTCAGGTAGTGCACGGGCATGAACTATGAGTCTTTTGTTGGTTTCGTTTATCGACAAGTTAAGGAGAGCAGTGACAGCATGCTCTTGAATTCTAGGATCCTCGGATGATAATCTATCTATAAGCAAGGGAATTGCTCCAGCATCCGCAATGCACACCCTATTATCTGCATTCCTCTTTGCGAGAAGCCGAAGCTGCCCAGCAGCTCTCCTCTGCTCTTCTATGCTTCCACGTTTTAGCTTTTGCAAGAGCAAATTAACGGATGGTTGAAGACAGTCGGAATTAGAGTTAGATGTTGCGCTATCTTGAGAATCCACTAGCTTGGGAGGCTCTAGACCATTACTCTCACACCATTGAGAGATGAGACTCTTCAAGACATAGTTTGGTGTGAGAGATGTGTTAGATAGTTGTTGGTGTGTCTTGGGGCAAGTCTTGTGCCCACTATTCAACCATTTCTGTATGCAAGCCCTCTCGTATGTCTACATAAGGTTATTATTATGTCAGCAAGATGGAAATGGAACAAGGGAAGAAGCAACATAAAGCAATAGTTGGTCTAACCTGTCCAGTGGAGACGATAACAGGGTCCTTCATCAGCTCAAGAGATATTGGACAACGAAAATCATCAGGGATTATGGGAGACCTTAGTTTCGGTAAGTCAGGGGAATCTGCGATTGGGCCTTCCCTTGAAACATGATCCTCGATATTCTTTAATAGAGCTAAGAGGGCATTCACTAGTTGTGGGGGATGCCCACCGTTAGCCAAGTTCATTTCATGTAAAGCAGTATATTCTCTCTTTATATCATCTGTTGTTCTCAGACATAGCTTCTCAGATAGCGGCCCGAGTATTGAAGGGTCTGTAATCTTCTCAATGTTTGGTGATAAGAGATCCTTGGAGAGCTGTATATCTAGGGAATCTTTGTTTTCTTTTGCTCTCTTGAGCTGGTTATGTATAAGCTCCACCTGGAAATTGACATAAGGATGTCTTAGAATAACACATTTTCACAAATTTTGATCTGCAACTTAAAGTTGTGTCACTCCAGTCTGCAGAGTATTTGCATTATACCCACAATAACCAAAAAGAGTAAATAATAATCAAATTGTAAACCATTGCACGTGGTGCTAATTCAGGCTCCTCTGTTATTAAAGCTTAAAATACATTGATTTTTTTCAAAACAAAATGATCAAGAGAGTGCACGCAGTGTTTACGGAAAAAGACGGAGATGGGGCTTCTTGCCACACGTATAGATACCCCACATTCCTTTTGCACGTGTTTAACAGATTCACTGTGCACTTGTGCTGGTGTAGAAACGGAAGGCAAAATAGAGGGGTCTTTAATAAGCAATAATTCCTCTAGTTGTATCTGCCAAGTTCCACGATTAGGTTTAAAACTTTAAATTCATGTGAATGTTTTGTTGACTTCATTGAATTACTTGTACGAGCATTTTCCAAAAAAATGTGGTGATATAACCCTGGTTTACACGTTTAGAATAAAAAAGCACAGAGATCATGTTCAGCATAATGCTTCTTTCTCAGATTGACCTTTCCAAATGTTTGCAAACAGTCTAGCTTACCATGCGAAATGGGCCATAATTCAATTGAACAAGGAAATTTCAAACTCAATACTCAAGTACTTACCTGCTCCTTTACTTCGCCTGGTATATCTAATTTATTGTAGGAAAGAGCACCCAATGCTTCCTCAAGCTGTTCGGCCACTTTTCTAAATTTACTAACAATTTTTTCACATTCCATGGCCTGCAAAAAAAAAAGAATTATATTTATAGCTTGAAGTTCCTTAGATTGGACTCGAGTGAGGGGAAAATTCAAAAACCTCAAGGTCACAGATAAAAAGCCTGTGCACAATCAACAAGATTAGAAAACGCAACAGGATTTAGGGGAAATGATCCATAATCGACATATTATGCAACTTATTATTCCTAATGACAATATTCACCTTTATACAGGGGAACTTTTGTAGCAATGACAAATATTCAAACAACAAATCAGACCTCCGAGTTCAGACTTTGAAGCTGTGTTGTGTACTTTTTGTGCCAAGTAATTGTGTACTTGTGTTAGGAAACCATGTTTATCATGCCAAACACAATTTGATGAAAATTTGAAAGGTTTGGACTTATGCTATCTAAATAACATGATATATTGACGTAGTCATACTGCAAAACAAGTTAAATGTGTCATTTTCTAGTACAACTTCAACATATCACACATAAGCATGCCATTTCCGTTTCAAAACATGTCTTATTAAATTTATGTTTATTCTTCATAAATCATCGTTACCAACCCAATCAAACACAAAAAGTTTCTATGATGTTAAGTCGTATCCAAATCATGTCACTATTTCACGTCAGCCAATTTCCGCGTTACCACACCAAGCATTCGATTCCCCATTCCACACACACTTCCCATCGCAATAAAAGCCAGCAAGCACACAATTTCCACAACACGACACTCAGGAGCTGACGCCAGGAATTCAGGTTACAGGGTGTCAGAATTCAAAGTTATTGATCACATCAATCGAGCAAGCAATTCACCAAACTCAATCCAAACACCACAACGAAAACCCAACCCCATCCGATCCAAAACCAACCTCACCGTCACCATACCTGAACCATCCTGCTTCCATCGTCAACCACCCGGACCAGATCCACGGCTGATCCAACCGACCTCTCAAGCGCAGCCAGCGAAGCGGCGTCCTCCTCCGGGATCACCCCCGGCCCGTCCCGGAGCTCCTCGAAGAGGGGGCAGAGAAGCTTCAGCCGCCGGGCGGTGTCGTTGCAGGGGCGGCGGAGGGGGCCCTTGCACTCCGGCAGGGCCGAGGCGTCGGAAACCAGCCGGGAGAGGGACTCCGCCGGGGACGGACGGGGAGAGCCGGTCGCGCCCATGGATTGGGGGAATTGGAAGGATGGAATTGGAAGGAAGGTTGGAGAGAGAGAGAGAGAGAGAGAGAGAGAGAGAGAGAGAATTGTACAAGTCTGAGAAGGAATTGGGGACTTTAACTGCATTTGAGTCTTTGACTCGGTGGAGATGGCTGGCCCACAAGATGGGGGACTGGTCGATACTGGTCGATACTTTCGATTTTTTTGCTGGATAGGATTAGGATCCGTTCGGATTACGACCGTAAAAGGGTGGGTTTAACTTTAACATTATCTAGTGGGTCAGCATTGGAATTGGATTTTTGAATCTGTTTACAAATTTCAATCTGTCAATTATTAGGGTTGTCAATTCGGATCGTGATACGAAATTCGAACATGAACACGATACTAAATTTTCGTGTTCGAGTTTATCTATTTCGAGTTCAGGTCAACACGAACGACACAAATTGTAATTCAAGTTAGGTTCGGGTTGATGTATTTCGTGTTTTGTGTAATTTAAGTCGACACGAATTATCCGAATTAGAAATAAAAAAACCCTAACTAAAACTCACAACACCTCTCATTCTCAACTCTCAAGCCACCACTCTCTTCCTCTCCCATTTCCACCACTCACCTCCTCTCCCGTTTCCACCACTCGCCTACCTCCTCTCCACGACTCGCCACCATCACCGTCCACTCGCCACTGTCACCGTCCTCTCCACTCTCCTATCATCGTTGTCATATCCTACCACCGTCTTGTCCACTCTCATGCCATCGTCCTCTCATCATCTCCAGACTCTCGTCTCCTTCGCTGTCATCTCCAGCCTCTCGCCGTCTTTTCCAACTTCTCGTTGTTTTCTTCTCTTTTTTGCTAATGAACTACATGATTCAAAGAGAAAATGTGTAGATGTGATGACCAAGATTGTGCTTTTCAGAATTTAGGATTAATTAGGTACAATAGGATACCTCTTGTTTGGTTTTTTCGGTGCATTTGATGTGTTTGTATATTTGTCTAAATGGAGTTGGTGATGCTTTGTTAATCTAATGTCAAAGAAAAGACACATTCATGCTGAATTATGTTAAAGTATGTGCATTGTGCCTAATGATGGTTGTCGATGAATCATGAATGTTTACTTTGTTTTTAGGTTGACACATATTGTTTGTGTCAATTCGTGTAGACACGAACACAACCTGAAACACAAATTCGACAAACACAAAGAAAAATTGTGTCAACTAGAACTCGGGTTATGTTCGGGTTACTAATTTCATGTTCGTGTTTAGGTGTAGAATTTGTGTTCGGGTCGATTTTTTTAAAATTTCGTGTTCGTGTTGAGCAAAAAAGAATTCGTGTCAATTTGTGTCAACACGAACACGAATACGACCTGAAACACGAATTTGACATCCCTATTGACAATCCGTGAATTTACTAAGCTTCTTTCTTAGTAGGTCCGGTCTAACTTGAACCTGCTAACTTCACACAATGTAATTTTAGTTATAATATTATGGATTAATTATAGTTTGTCCCCTGAACAATGTTTTGGTATCACTTTGCGCCTCCGAACTTTCAAAGTTAACAGTTACCTCCCCAGTGTCAATCCGACCCAAATTTCAACCATACCCGACCTCTGTTTCGATCCAAACTTTCACGTAAATATAGGTTTAGAAGTGTTTTAGGGATACAACAAAAAAATTTGGAGAAAACGTTAAGTGTGTTAAATAATGAATTTTTGAAGTTCACGGAGTCAAAGTGTTACAAAATGAAAGTTCAGGAAAGGTAATTGTTAACTTTGAAAGTTCGGGAGTGCAAAGTGATATCAATGTATAATTCAGGAGGCAAACTGTAACTAATCCTAATATTATTTATAATATGATATGGGATGATAGGAATAAATTGAACTGTTAATAACCTCAAAATTTTCAAGTGCTAAAGCAATATCTATTGTAAATTACCTCTTACTTCTCTTGGTTTTCAAGTTTTGTGGAAGGACGTGGATATGAAATTTTGAGTTTTGACGGTTACGGATACGAATATTGATATGCATATTTTGGTCGAACACGGATATCCGCAACATTAATATAATTTTCCCTATATATGTTTCTTAAGTCACATTTAATTTGCCTTTTATGCTTGGTATATTACTCAACACAGTGTTATTCTAGTTGTTGTTAGTGTTTCTTTTCAGGAACTAAACATATTTATTGCTAAAGATGAAAATTCTGACAAAGAAAGAAAAAGGTAGAGGCACGCGACGAGAAGGATTTCGGGATTCCAGTTCGTCAGCTCGGGTAGTTGCGTTCGTCTGCATCGTAGTTTTGTCTTCAAAGTTCGTCATTGGTATAATATAGCTTAGCACTTAGTCTAAGAGCATTTGTGTAATCATATTTCGTTTTCAATAATTTCTTCCATCAACTAGCTGTAATTACATGGGCATTCCTGATCAATATAGTTGAATTCTCTTTCATTTGCATGCGTAGCTAAATCTACCCCGTTGGGGTGGGATATGTAGGGTTAAATTTTGTTTTATATATGTATGTTGAATGTGTGAGATAAATTTTGTAATTTCTTTATTTTTAAATCCATAATTTAGTATTTTTATGTATATTTAGAATTCGTATGAAATAATGCCATAATCTCTTAATTCATGACTAGATTTTGATGTGCATAAAATCAATTAAATCATGAGTTTAGAGATTGTATAATTAGGATCATGTTATAACTCTATATGGTTTAATAAAAAAATTTATCTTACTTTACATGAATTTGATGTTATGAATTTCTAAAATATTAATAAAAGAAACTCGAAATAATTATATTTGAATAGGATTGTATTTGTTTGTGAGAATTTTCTTAACTCTAGTAATATTTGTCTTTGATACATAAATGTCCTATGAAGTTCTCATTATATGCTCAGACTGTAGGGTCGATTAGGATAAATTAAATACTCTAATGTTAATTTTGTCAAAAAAATTGTGTTTGATTGAATCCCTCTCCAGACGACAGGCCCAACCGAAAAATCCGTCAATCGGTTGAACGGCAAAGGGGACCCGTTCGACCGAATTCCACCAGTAAAAACCCTTGATGCACAAAAAGCATAAACGGTCAGACAACACGAGATCGACGGTCGACCAAAAACGGGCACTAAAAATCAATTCATAACAACATACACCGGTCGACCGAACCATCAAACGGTCGGACAAACTTAAGTTATTTTAAGTCATCGGTCGAACGAGGTCTTAAGGCGGTCGACTGTTTTGTGGTCTATACCCCCAACCGACATAAAACAGTGGTTTGATCGAACGACAAAGGGATCACGTTCGACCGAAAACCACCAATAGCGCCATCATCTTGCCCAACATGTACCACTGGTCGACCACCCAAGGGTATCATTCGACCGGTGCAAGAGATAACACCAAAATTACACTACCACAGATCGACCGAACCAAACTACCGGTCAACCGTTTTAGTGCAGAAAATTGTTGCACGGGTCTGACGAGCCATCCGGGCTACCGTCGACCACTCCAACACTCACAAAAGCATAAGTGAGTATCACAGAAGCCTTTGAAGATCCAACGGCGAGCTTTTCCCTCACGAACCCAAACTCTGGCGACAAACCAACCGAGTCACGATCTACCCAACTCCGGAGAACGTCTGAGCTTCACCTCGCCTCACCGAGACCACCCTCTCTGGCACCTCCGATTGCTGCGGATCAGAGTAGAGAGAGAGAATTTGAGCGGGAGAGAGAGAAAAACGAGAGAGAGAGAGAAAAAAAAAAACCACCAACCTATACTCTTCTCCTCTCATCCCAATCGGTCGAACGAGGTCTTAAAGCGGTCTTCGGTCCGACCCTTCAAATTTTTTCCGGTCCGGACCGGACCGATGCTCAGCCCTAATAAGAATCTTAAAACTCAAGGTATATGTGAAAATATGACATCCTCTTCAAAAACTCGACTTTTAGAAAATGCAACCTTAAAACTCTTGTTCCCAATCGGAGCCTAAATCTGATTGAATCTCAAAATGAGTTTCCAAATTTACATTAGCTTTAGTATGAAGATTCTAAGTTTCTAGATTCAACTAGGCATGGGTTATTTTGAAAACATATAGAACACATAAAAATATACCTACAAAATACAATTTCGAAAACATATACAACACCTAAATAAATCCTAGGAATGAAAATAGTGATCAATATTTAAATTTTGTCGCTCGGGTTGGATTAATTTAAGACTAACTACTATCGATTCCCGGTCCTAGTAGATTAATATCTGAATCTTGTGGTTAGGTGGATTAAATTAGCAGTTTAATGACTATCCATGCCTAGTCCTTGTTGTAAGTTTATATATATATATATATATATATATATATATATATATATATATATATATATATATATTATAGACATGAAGTTTTGATGAAAAATCGACAAGCTACAAAAATTAATACGTGAGAGGTGTTTTTTGGTAATGTGACACTAAAATCATTATAAAATTACAAGTACGAGGAAATTTAATTTTCTATTATACTATAGATTTTAATTTTGTGGCTCAGGTCGAGTTTAATTAGCGCGTCATGCCCAATCCTAGTTGATCAATATTTGTTTTTTGTGGTTCGGGTCAAATTGAATTAGTGAGTTAACGGTAGTTATCCATGCCTAGTCCTATTTGTTTTTGTGTCTCGGGTCAGATTGAATTAGCGGGTTAACGGGTATCCACACCCAGTCCTAGTTGATCAATATCTGTATTTCGTGGTTTGGGTTGGATTGAACTAGCGGGTTAATGTTATTCACGCATAGTCCTAATTGTAATTGTGGCTCGGGTCGGATTGAATTAGCAGGTTAATGGTTAGCCGCGCTCACTCCTAGTTGATCAATATACATACTTTGTGGTTCGAATCAGATTGAATTAGCGAGTTAACGGATATCCACGCCTAGTCCTAGTTGTAAATTTATATATATGTAATTATAGATGAAATATTTAGATGAAAACTTGAGAAGCTACGAAAATTACTCTGTTAAAGGGTTTTTTTTGTGAACGTGACATTCTAGTCATTAAGAAATTAGAAGTATTGGGAAGAACTTTCTATTATATTGTAGAATTGTCATTCACATTTGGTTCTAGACTTTCAGAAATCAAAATTTAATGATCAAAATGTGAATCCAAACCGACCGTAGGCCTATATGCCCATTGATTAGGCTTAACAATTTTACATGAAACATGACAAGAACACGACACGAAAAAATTATGTTTAAGTCGGGATTTTTTGTGTTTCGTGTCGTGTTCGTGTCCCATATATTAGACAAGAAAAGTTTTAGTGTCGTTTTCGTGTTTCACATTTGGGTACATGAAAATATCAAAAAATACACGATATTATAATTATAATCACAAATATAAGACAATAAGGTATGTTAGCCTAATAATGCCTAAGATAGGCAGAGGTCTGTCAAGCTGCATTTTAAAGGATGCAGAAGGTGCAACATATCACTTCACCAATCAATGTTATATGTCGTTCTAGCGTTCTGTTCAATATATTATTTTCTAAACTGAATTCAAGTGTGTGGGAACTTCAGTCCCACATCGGATAAAGTCAGAGTTCAACTCTCATTCCATATTATAAAACCTCACTAGACGCAATTCCAATAGATCACTCCTTTAGTATGGATACTTCTCTTCAGGAAGCTAGACAATATTATTATACTATGTGAAATTGATCAAGTGAAATTGTGTTAACACGAAATCAATACTTGATTTTTGAAATCAAATAATTTTTTGTGTTCATTCGTGTCATTTCGTGTTTACACAAAATTGGATGAATCGTGTTTGTGTATTAACTACTTATACATGAATTTATTTCGTGACGTGTTCGTATACTAGTATACATATGGTTAATGTGACTAATAGACACGAAAGGATACGTGCCTAACATTGATGTAATAATTTATTAAATTTTAACCAAGTGCGTATAGAAAAGTAGAAACTGATTGATATGATTATTTCCTAATATGCTTATTGGTCATGCAATATTCAATCAAGTCATACAATATTCTCTACAAGAAGAACTTAATAAGACAATCATATATAAAAGACAAATATTGTTAGAGTTAAAAATAGTTATCACAAACAAATACAATTATAGTCAAATATAATTAATTCGAGTTTCTTTGAGTAATATTTTAGAAATTCATTGCATCACATTCATATACTTTAGTCATGGAGTATGATAAAAATCATTAAACCAAATGGATTTATAACATAATTCTAATTATATAATTTCTAAACTCAAGATTTAATTGATTTTATGCATATCATACGTAGTCATAACTCAAATGTCATTAATTCATATAATTCCAAATATACATAATATATACTAATGTATGATTAAAGAACAAAGAAATTATCAAATTTTAACCCTACATATCTCCACCCCAACATGGTGGATTTAGCTATGCATACAAATTAAAGAAAATCTAACTCCATTGATCATGAGTTCTAATGAAATTACAACTATTCAATGGAAAAAATTACTGAAAAAAACTATGATTGTACAAATGCTCCAAGACTAAGTGCTAAGCTATCAGAATTATATTATACCGACAAACAGAAGACAATAAGCAATCAAGCACCAAGATGAGTTCGACGACGACCAAGGATGCGGATGAACGATGACGGATCTCAAGTCTCCGGATCGGCTTCGCGTTGCCTTGCACCAAATCCTTCTCTCCTCCGTGCGTGAAGCCTTCAATTCCTTGATTTTTTTTTCTCTCTCACGTTTATTTATCTAAATAATCACATAAAACATGGCATCCCACGTTCTCCACTCTTCTTTTGACGTTTTCTTTTCTTTTTTAATTAATAGAATAGGGTATGTTGGAGCGAAGTCCTTTCTTTCTTTGATTTTGCACAAAATCATGAGTTTTGCTCCCTTTTTTTTGGAATTTCCATCGCTAACAATAAATCTATTTAGTTCCTGGCAAGTAACACTGACAACACCTAGAATAACAATTTTATTGGATAATATATCAAGTACAAATGTAAATTAAATGCATGAAATGCGACTTAACGTTCTCATGTATGAATAATTTTTGACACCATTATTATTATTTCTACCATTGGGGATTTTAATTCTGAATTTCTATACTGTTTAGGTAAATTAAATTAATTAGTTTAATTTTTGCATTCATAGAATAATTAGTGTAGGAACTTATTAACTTATATTTTCTTTCCATACGAGTACGAGAAGTGAATTAAATTACATTATTCTTGTGGAATGACCCATATTTGTCACTGCTATAGCGGTAACATATTTAATACCACAAGATTTCCTAATATGCTTACGGTTCTATAATATTTAATCAAGTCATACAATATTCTCTACAATATCATAGTTAATTTTTTTACTAATTGCTTTTTAATTTAAATTGATATGTTGGTATCTATATATAATGATATATATTACATAGTTTTCTTATTTCGTTATTTTCTTTCTTAGTTATTTCTATGTTAGATAAATACGTTGTTATAAACGGTATAATTTTTTTATTTCATAAGACCAAAAAATCAAGTTTAGTAAAAGTCTAATTTTCATCTTTATCATCTTGTCGCGTTCTAAAGCTATTCCACTTGATGAAAAAACTATCGTAACACTAATAAAGTTAAATGCTATTGAAGGCTAGGAGTTGCCCTAGTTTATGGTTGTGATAACAATGGAGATTGGAAAGAGTCAAATGTTGATCAATTTTTGTGACAGTATGGATTCTTAGATAACGGTCAATATTGGTGGAACCATTGTCGTGCTAAAGATGGATTCATGGAATGTCAATACATATGTTAATTTATTTCAATTGCTTATTTTGGTTGTCGAAATTTCAGAAATGATTTCTTTTTTGCACATATGAAATTGACTTGCCCCAATAGGAGCTATTTTTTTCCCTAAAACTTACAAAAAAACATATTGAAAAGTATACTTACATAATTCTATACATCACAGTCACATATAAGGGTGTGAATAATCCAATGCGGACAGGTCAGTCCTCGATCTTGCTAAAATTGTATCTTCGGGTTCGCTCTGAATCAAACGCGAAAAAAACCCCACATACCCGACTGAATTTGAATGCATGTATATCACTTTTGTTGTTCCAAAAAGTGCATCAATCAAAGGTCTATTTTGAACACACCTTAAAATATCAATCATTACAAAAGACGATAATTAGTCATTCCCTCACGTTTTAGGATCAAACACCCAAGGACACAAAAATACATCTCAGACATTCAGTGTTGAGTGACTCTCAATTTGAAACAACTCACTACATAAAATGGGATGGATGCCGGAAAACTTTAGGTCATAAAAAAAGATAATTAGACTATGCATAGTTGCTTATTATCAATTTCGTTTTGTATTTTACGGATCCATGTCGTTCAACATGACATCAGCTGTTGTTCCTCCGAAAAAGAACCGGAGAGGACAAGTCTTTCTAGGAATTGGGGACCACTATCGTCTAGTTTTGCCGATTATACTTGGGTCACATAAAAGATAACAAAGGAGTGTGGGAAGATGATGGCAAAAACAATAATAATGTTTTCTCACAAAATAGAATAGAATATGACATCTAATATGGCAAGTTTTCTGGAGTTTGATTGGTTTGAAAAAAGTGAAAAAAATATTAAATTCTTGTTCCTCAACTTCCATTTATTTTGAAGTGAAACTAGTATCTTTCTAACATTAGTTTTACAGATAAAATTCCAATCGCAATTTTGATCTCAATTTTTGAATCCTTTTCTAAATATCAATTACCCGAAAAGTTTTGAAACCTACCTACAACGCTACAAGTAGGGGTGAGCATCCGGTCCGGACCGGACCGGATTTTTATCCAGGGTCCGGACCGAAGACCGGACCGGACCGGATGCTCGTGTACCAAAGACCGGACCGGACCGGACCGAATCGGTCCGGTCAAAAACCGGATTTTTATAAAGAAAAAACAAAAAAAGACCGGTCCGGACCGGACCGGACCGGACCCAAACTTCCCGGACCGAAACCCGGACCGGACCGGATCGAACCAACATTTTCCAGACCGAACCCGGACCGACCGGTCCGGTCCGGTCCAAAAACCCGGACCGGACCGGGTTTTGCTCTCCCCTAGCTACAAGTCATAGGAAACTAAGAAAGTCTAATTCCCACTATCTTGAAACTTTCCAACAAGCTTGATTTCTAGGGCCCCACGCTAACACAATAACAGACATTGCTTTCCCCAAAAGGAACTAAACGCCAATGATATTGAATCTATTGCAAGGCAAGGGAAGAGAAATTTAACTAAAAATGAAGGGCATATAGTATTCCTAAAATTTAATCACCTTTTTATCGAATTCGAGGAAAATTAACGAATCACATTTTACTTGTACCTTCACAATATTCGAAGGGCTGCTACAAAGATAATAAAGTGATTAAAAATAGAAGGGCTTTTTGCTTGGGTGCACTTCAAAACCAACCATATTGGATCTATGCACTTGAGTTTTGCAATTTTATTTAGTTGCACTTACAAATTTATTAAATTTGTTTGGTACACTTGAAAATTTGTGGAGCACTTCCTTTGTAATTGCCGTTAAGTTTATATTAAAATAATAGAAACTTTGCATATCAACCCACAACAAAACACAATATCCTCCTAAACTCCTCAAAATTACAGAACTTGTCAAATTAAAATTAATTACTTAAATTATACTTTCTTAATATATGAAAAAATTCTGAATATATTCTTTAAATTTTTAACACCATCCTCTTGACTTTCCTTCGTACGTCCAAATATTCTCACATCAAAAAAAATATCAATTAAAACTATTTCTTCAAACATATCCAACTTTCGGTCGACCATTTTGTGAATAGATTCGAACTTAACGGGGGCAACTAACGGTGTCACAGAATCCATCAACGACGTTTGAGGGAGGTACACCCAAGCAATTAGTTGGATTAGTGGACGTTCTGAAGCAATAAAAAAATACACGAGTGCAAAGGCCTAATAAACAACTTTTAGGGGTGCACCCAAGCAACAGTCCCAAATTTAATTACTTCACATGGGATATGTTTGACGCCATGCGTCACCGTTACCTCTTCCTACGACCCCGTCGAGTTGTCCTCCCCAAAGTCACATGCATCGACCAAGTCCATGTCAAGACCCGTCGGAGACGAAAGCACAAGACCCCTCCCTCAACCACCAAGAAACGAAAGCGACGGAGTTGGGTTGGGTTGTCCAGCATTTGTGAGGCGGTCAAGAAGGCTTTGAAGCCAGAGATCAGGTGTTTTGGGAGGAAAAAGTGGAGGACGCACATGTGTCTGGCCGTCGTGCGCTTGCTCTTGCTGGTTCGAGGAGGAGGTGGAGAGGGGGATGGAGTTGGGGTTGGCCAAGAAATGGAGTGATGTGGATTTGATTGCATATGAGTTGGAGAGGATCGAAGGCGTGTTAGGGTTTGGGAGGAAAGGAGAGAACAAAGAAGAAGAGAAGGATGAAGCAGGAAAGCTTGGTTAAGAAGAAGAAGTCAGATTTTGATTTTGGGATTAGGTATTTGGGTTTGCTTGGGTATTTTTATTTTGGTCAAGGTATTTGTTGAATTGTATCAAATTAACTGTTTCTGGATTTAAGAAGAATTCATGAATTCTCATGGACTTCTATGAAAATTGTTTGACTATTTTAATCTAAAACCTAATGGGTTTAGCAAACGGAATGAGTGCATAGATCAACATGGTTGGTTTTGAAGTGCACCCAAGAAAAAACCCAAAATAGAATGTTCGGTACAAGAATAAAGCCACTCTTTCCTATTTACTCTCTGTTCGGACTACCGTTTAAATACCGGACAACGGAATATACTTTAGGCTTAAAAAGTTCATCTGTAGTAACACATACTGACATACATGCTTGATCCTTGTGTCGCCGACTGGCCTTGAGTTTGGATCTTCATTACTGTTCTAAGATTCTTTATTAACAATGAAATGACAGACCATTATTAGATCTTGAAAGTACGCTATTTCCATTTTCTACTGAACTGTTAGATCTTCATTCTCAATCTATGGCATCCCACTTCATATTACAATTTTATTCAGCTATATGATAACATAAATGAACGAAATGCTCAAGCTGGGCTAGTGATGAATGTTTCCTTCAATTATGGGAGCGACATAGGACTGGAATAGTCTTGATGAAAATGGCTTCTCACTATTGACAACTACAAATAGAACCAAGTGAAAACTGAGAAAATCACAGAAGAAACACCATATTTCAAACACAAAATGGTCTCTAATATAACAAAAGAGGGATTAGGAGTGTGGCGACAACATTGATATGAACTTTACAGAATCTCCAAAAGCACCAGCACAACGAGAGACCAAACGTATCTGCAGTTGTAGAGTCAGAAATCTAACTCTGAAGTAACAAAATCCTCGTGAGCTCAACTGAGACACTACTTTCTATAATAACAATGACAGTTCCAATTGGTTCACTTGATCATGTACAATTAATGAAACATATTGTACTCCATAAATCTAGGAGGTTATACCTAAAAATCGACATTCTTAAGATACTTATAAACAAAACTTACAAAAATAAGAATGGAATCTGAAACTTTGGTGTGGATTTTGAGGCGCATAATGAATTCATAAGAAAATATAGCAAAAGAACCACATGCAGGGGGCATTCATCAAATGTGTTTGGGGTTATAGTTTTGAAGCTTACTATGTGGTAAACAGACCACATATCTTCCTCCATGGATCGATCTGATAACATCAATGGATGGACCTGTAACGTTATCAAAAAGTCATTCATAATTTAATAACAAATAAAAAAAGCAAATAAACCCTCAAGTTATCAAACATAGTATAAATTATTAAAAGAAATATATTATTTGCTAATTCAATTAACGAGGCCCATAAGGAAGCTTCAGAAGACTCCAGTTTGTGCTTTGTTTCCTTCAGCAGACCAAGATACGAACTAGTGGAAAGTTGAACAGAAGCATTCTTAGTCATCTAATATATATTCCTTCAAACAACATGATAAAATCTTAGAGGTGGAAATCATTTTGAGATGCTCTGAGTTAATTTATGGTAAGATTCTGTAAACGATCAGACCTTAGGGTACTAAGTCAATGTCCAAGGCTGTAGGATCACTTACATGTGTGTACAAGTTAATAAGAAACTATGTTCGGGATTAAAACCTTTTAGCCAGTCCTCCAATTAGAACCTAATTACTTTGGGCAAGTTATACAAATATAAATATCCAAACCTAATAAGCAAGCAGCAGTGGCACATCTGATATTGTCAGACCAATTGCAGAAATTGATTTCTCATCTGATAGACCTCAATGCAGTTCTAGGAACATAGCATCCCAAGTTATTTGTTTCTTGGATGACTTCGACTTTTAAAATGATTAAGCCGATTCTTCATCTTGCAAATTACAATATGATTCTTCATCTGCCTCGAAGGAACACATGTTTGTCTCAAGCAAGAGTTCAGATGCTATCTGGTAATTCTTCCTTTTGGTACTTTCAACTATAAGGTTGGTTATAAGTTATGAAGAATCTCCTATCTTTCTCCATTACATCACTCGACAAATAATACGATATACCACAATGGAAAAGTCATTTGCAGCCTGGAAATTCCAACTAAACAAATGTATAACCTTTGTCATGCATGATGTCCTCACACCACAAACCTAACAGCCACGCCCATGTATAAGGAACTCCATATACAAACAAAATCTTAAAAATATTACAACTCCAAATTTGCCATAACTATGTTACTACATCTACTGATAAATTCGGGAACACTCCATTTTGTAAATAACTAAAAATGACAAGGTAATGAGAATTTAGAAGATAAACTGTTGATTTAGCTCAAGAATGAGTTAAGAAAGATCATGCGGTTGGAACAAGCGTACCTGACAATTTTGTAATGGATGCCAAGTTGGTATGAGCATCTCTCATTGAGGCACAAATCAGGTAGAAGCTTCAAAAGTTAGTTGCTACTTCACAGATTAAGGATCAGCCTTCACTTGTGCCAATTTTCTTTGCCAAAATCTCATCAAGTAGGCCTCTATTTGGTAGATCAGTACTATCTAGATTATCAGAAGGCAACTTGCGTATACATCCAAGAATAAGCTGGACATCCCGAGAGAACCTATTTACACATCACAGGCTGCAGAGGTCAACATCTAAAACCACAGCAAAGAAAAACCAGACAGACAAACTTCCCTATCAGATTATACCTGTTCTTCGCTTGGGGTGTGTTGATCTCAATATTTGAATATGCTTCCGAAATATGTGAATGGAAGATCTCAACAACTTGTCTGCAAGATGATCATATTTATGTACCATAATAAAAAAAAAAATGTTATTTGAAAACGAACATGATAGATGATCAAGCATAGTTTCTATTTGTGCGTTTGGGAACTCTTCTTGCACACTAGGTTTATAAGAGTCTACGTCTAAATGTCATTTTGGTACTCGATCTTTTACCTGTAACTTTTCTTTAAAATGAGATAAGAGGTCAAGAGCCTCCCATATAGAGGGCAGAAATGCATTAAAATGGAAAGGTTAAAAAATTCTATGAATAGCCTTTGGGAGAATGATTTTAGGGTACGAAGATTCAACGAATAAATATTGGAGGGAGCTGGTTCCCAAAACACCCAAAGTTGGAGTACCAAAAATGGTTTCCTCACATAATCTGACAAATGCATTGTCATCAATAACTTTATTGTTTCCAAGTTTGTTGCAGAATGTGATGATGTTCTGCAATAAAAAGAATATGTGATATAAAGCAGAAGTTCAAAATACACACACATGGCACTATTAATTTTTAATGCACTTGGTCTTGATACTTAAGAACCTATTGCCTTGACTTTAGTACATTTACAATTCAGAAGGAGTCAGAAAATTCCCATGATAAACCCCTAATAAAAAAACCCTAATAAATGTACAGTTAGCTAACACATCCTAGATTAAACTGAAAAATAAATGCACAGTTGAAATATTCATATGAGATTTTGCAATATACTACCCTCACTGACCTAAAAATTCCAAGAACATCCACCTCAAGGAGAGTTTGAGATAGGATGCGATGAAGATAAGAAACTTCCTGCAAACAGGAAATAAATATCATATCATGTTTGTTTTGCAAAAAAATCTTTAACAGTTGCGAAGTTATCAGTGGCCAGAGGAAAAAAAATGAGCAAAATAATAGAACACATTTATAAGTGAGACAGACGTTTAGGAAATTGTTTTCTGAGCCAAAGAAGAACGATATATGAGGCACTATAATAGTACCTTGGTAACGGATCGGGCAAATTGACTGGGTTGTGGATCATTGTCCTCGGGATTATTCCAAGTTTCAACAATTTGGGGCAACTTGCGGAGGTTTGCCAGCAATCTTTCCCTCATTATCTGAACCAGTTTGGAATGTATTTCATCCCGGTGTACTTTGTAGTCCTGTGGCAATTTGAAGAATCACAATATAATAGATGAAAGGACCTAAATATCAAAATAACTAAATAAATAAAAGGATCTACAATCTTCGTAATGCATCTTATAGCCTAGCTAAGTGCGAACTACTCAGCAGCTGAATTTACAGAAGGTGATAATTTCACTAGCCATCAATATAATCAGTACTGAAATACGCACCTGTGCCACCCTATCAATTTCAGATAGCAGCAACCCCTTCCGAGACTCCGGCACTTTCAGAAAAAGGACTCGTCTGATATCTGATACACTGAAAATTTGTCAAAATTTGCATCACCACTGTTTAAATAATTTTCATAATCAAGTGTAAGTTCATACTAGTAACAATATGTCAATGTCAACACCTTGATTCGGCTCACATGCATGGTTCGTTATGCAGATAAATTTTTACATGTACAATATCTGCCAGCAAAGCATGAGCCATATATGTTTTCTCTTCGAGGTTTGGTGCGAACGCTATTAAATGCAGCAAAGATAATTTAAGAACTCTGAATAACCTAATTATCTTCCAAGTTATGGCTATTCTAATGAATTAGGAATACTAAAATTAGCTTCCAGTTATGTTCATGTAGTAGTGCTAAAAGATTATAATTGTTGTGATATAGTAGTTAAGTTGATGTTCTTACAGTTACCCAAAGAATTAAAGGGAACATGATCAATTCAAGTGAGAATAAAAAGTGTGAAAATATATGAAAAGCAATGGAAAATGCAACAAGAATACATACAAGATTGAAATATAAAGAGAAGAAGACTCTAAGAAACTACAGACAAGCGTGCAGTTCAATAATAATATCAAATTACCTGGCAATATAGCATAAATAAAACTAATTATTTGGCTTGCCAGTGCCAAATGCTTAGATGTTATGGACTTCAAACCAGATACCTGAAATATCCAAATAAGAAATTATTGAGATGTGTTTCTTAAAGATCAAACACACATGGCTAAGTGCTAACCAAAATAAAGTGACCATTTGCCTGAAAACCCTACGCAATGACATGGCTTCAATATCATATAAGAGAATCATATATCCTACAAATTTGAAATTATGGGAGTGTAAACCAAAGTTCTTTGTCATGATTCCATCCAAATATGATAAGATCCAGTTCATATTAATACTCTTTCACAAAAACTATAGAATTGATTAAAGAACACGGTAAAGGTGATCCACCTACTTCAACCAGATTAAAGACTTCGTTGACTGAAACTTTAGCGCTTTTGGAAATGACAAGAACAATTGAACAAACCTGGATGAAAGCTGGCTTACCTCAACTTTGAACCTGAGATTCATACAATCATATCTTAAGAAGGACAATTTTCCATCCGGCAAAAATAGGTCTTAGATTTGATTATTTAGTAAAAAACAATGTGAAGGGGGACCTCAAGTTCCACATCATCCGCATGCACAAATTAGTTCAATTATAACCTTTTTGATCAGTGATCTAATCTTAGACTGCTATCAAGAGTTAAAATAAGCTCAGCCACAAACATAATTTACGTATGATTAAGATATAGAGATTGTACAGATGTCCATGTTTGCAGGGAATCAATCAAACAGGGTGGACAAAGGATTTGAGGTTCAGTTGGACAACATACTTCACTGGTTGGTTCCACCATGCTGTAGTTAATATAAGTATTTCCCTCCCACATGTCTGATGGAGTATGAGGGGTTCATTAAAAAAAAGGCGTCCAAATTCTTTTCCATCAGTAGTCATTGTCAGGTAGTTAGTTGAAGTTAGACTACGGGCCTTCAATATGCATTGTGATACACGACAACTTATTTTCCCGTTCACCTCCCTTTGGGATTTGAACAGCAATCTTAGCTTGACCACCACACCCTACCTTCTACTTGGCATGAACAGCCAATGTAACAACATTTCCACAATAATCATGGCGACCATATGTCCATATCAACTAACATATTTAAGGATGAACCGATATCTGTCATTAATACAATATCAATAATGGCATTAGAAAAGTATCTTATAGATTTGTCCAACTTTTGGTTGAGGTGGCAAAAGTAAGCTAAAGTTTTTTTTTGATCATTGATAGAGTAAAAAAAAGGTACAAGGGTAGAGAAAACAAAACAAAAGGAAAACCGGAAAAAAACCCCGGAGAAAAGAGTCTCCATCACACTCAAACAGAAAGGAGTTGTCCACACTATACCCACAAGATGTGTGGTATGCGAAGACATCACTTAAATCACACTAATACAACCACGGAAAAAAACATGTTTCTAAAGCAGAAAATCTGCAACAATCCCTGAAATTTTCAGCCAAAGATAGGTATCCCAGATAGTCTTTTGCCAAATCTCTCGAAGTATGATTCTTTTGTTGTCAAAACGCAGTCTATTACGGGCCACCCAAATATTCCACCATAAAGCCATAGGGCCAAGAGTTCCAGCTTCCATGACGGGACCATTAGGTATGTTTGATATCCAATTCATCCAAAATTCTCTAAAATCTGCACCCCCGACAAAATTGTCATTGGTAAGCTTAGAAGCAAGTTTTCCCAACATAGCTCTAGTAATCTCACAGTCTCTGAAAAGATGATCATTATGTTCTTCCTCCTTCAAACAAAGTAGACATCTACTAGCCAGACACCACCCCCTAGATTTCAGGGCGACCTCCGTCAAAGTCTTACCATGAAAAATCAACCAAGCAACGAAACAAATTTTCGACGGAGCGTTCTTGTTCCAAATCAGCGAATCAATGGCTAAGGTTGGTCCTGGGCCAAGAAGAATATGGTAGAGGGATTTGACTGAAAAATAGAGATTAGAGCGGAATTTCCAAATAAGGAAAGCAGGGACAACATTAGAGATAGCGCACAAGCCTAACAAATTTAGAAGAGAGCAAAATTGAGAGGATTCTCGGTCCGTGAGGGGTCGAGAGAAAGATAGATTCCAAACCGGTGACGAATCCTGCCAAGTCAAGAGATCAACAACCCACGCCTCCTTATCCACCGCCAACCTGTAGAGTAGGGGAAAAGATACACTAAGTGATGATTGGCCCACCCATCTATCTGCCCAAAATCTTATATTCACCCCATCTCCCACACCACACTTCATTCCCAATCGAACCACATCTTCCCCACCAATAATATCACTCCACAACCCTCTTATAGTTTTGATATGTTGAGGGAACCAATCAGCAGAGCCTCGGTAGTATTTGTCACGAATTACACGTTTCTACAAAAGTGGATCAGGGTCAGGCGGACCAGACAATCTCCAGACCCATTTGCCCAATAAAGCTTGGTTAAAAGACTTAATATCTCGAAACCCCAGCCCACCCATAGATTTTGGTTGACACACTATCTTCCACGGGACAAGAGGATAGCCCGAGTACTTCTCACCTTTTCCTCCTTTCCAAAGAAAATTCCTTAGTAAACTAACCATTTTATTTGCTACACTTGTTGGGACCACAAAAATTGACATAAAATATATAGGTAAGTTAGACAAAACAGAATGGATTAATGTCAATCTACCCCCCCCCCCCCCCCACGATAGAAATTTTCCCTTCCAACCTGCAAGTCTAAGGTCCATTCTTTCCAAAACCGGGTCCCAATCCTGTTTTCGAATTTTTTTGGGTGAGAGAGGTAGTCCCAGATATTTACACGGAAATGTCTCAACTCTACACCCAAGCATATTTGCCCGATCAGATATATCTTCAACCCCCATATTTATACCTATCACAGAAGATTTAGTCCAGCTAAACAGAAAGTCCCGAAACCCATTCAAAAATCGTGATTAGGCAAAAGTAAGCTAAAGTTAAAACCAAATAAAGGAACTGACGAATTCTTTTGCCAACCATGCCCTTTCATAAGGTCATGACCAAGTCACTAGTACATAAGGTATCCAGTGCATGATTGATTGAAATTAGTGAAACCAAAGCAGTCCTTTTTTTTAATTTTTCATGCACACATACTTAAATTGTCTATCACATCTTAAAAGGCAAAAAAGACAGGTTTAGAATCCAAAATGCAGGTTATTCTATGTCAAAGGGAGGCATGCTTTTCAACATCACGACTCATCAATAAGTTGGTGACCATTTAGTCAGTATGCTAAAGAAATCATTCGACTTAGATGCATGATTTATATGCAGAAAATGAACCACTCATTTTTCCATGACTAAATAACTAGTACAAAATGCTAAAAAGGAGGAAAATACCTGCATAGCACCTGCACCAAGAACAAGTTGACAAGTCCTTGTGTTGAAAAGTTTTAACAGCTCAACAGCACGATGGACAACTTCAGAGGACAAGGCCGGGAGACATTTGCAAATATCAATGTACTCCGACAACATCTTCAACAATATCAAGCCACTGAAAATCAACAAAGTTATTTCTATAAGCAAATAGACGTAGAAAAACGAAGGTTAAATATGCAGAGAATATTATGTTTCTTGCATCCTAGATCTTCTTTCTATTGTTATAGGTTCACTGTGCATCTCAATGTAGTGGTAATAAAAGCCTCTATTAAAGTGTGGGTGTCCAATCCAAAACCATTTGATGAGTGGAGGAACCCAGGATCTTATAAGCCACAAGAATAGCCTGAATTGTTAGATATGGGACTATTCTCAACACTCCCCTGCACATGCAATGTCTCATGAGTCCGACATGTGTATCTTTATGTTGGGTGGATGTGATGCGTTTTTCCTCTAGTAACATAATGAAGTGAGAGTTCTACTCAAAATCAATTTGTGTTGAGTGGAGAGACCTAGGATCCTATAAGTCACAAGAATAGTCTAAGTTTTTAGATATGGGGCCATTCTCAACAGCCTCATCGAAAGAGCACTTTGATTGAGAGAATCAAAAAATATTTCATTGCAACATGGTTACAGGAAATCGCTATCAATCTTGTGCCAAAAGACTGTATTATCGTGTCAAACTAAAATCAACCTGCGAGAGCATTCGATTATGGCTTGAATCTGGACAAATTGTAAAAGAGGAATAAATAGACAACTATCACAACCAGAACTAAAAATGAAAAGTTTGTGGGGCTGAGGACTGAAGTTGATAATTATTGGAAGGATGAATGAAGAGAACTTTTGCTATACATTCATTATGGTTCACGAAAACTCACAAGTTGAGAAACAGGGCCAGATGAGTAGTCGATAGGCAACACAATGAAGTATTATGGGCAGTAGATGCAACATAACACCATTGCTATGACATTATTTTGTTGTCTAGAGCAAACAATATTGTGTTGACTTTGGGAGATAAATAAGGTGAGATATTTGCAGATCAAAATATACATCAGGAATAAGATACATTTCAAAGAGGATATTGCGATACAGTTTCAGTAAAATGACAGTGGTAGCCTCCTTAAAGTAGCAAAATCAACTTGGAACAAAATAAATTAAAAAAATAGATAACACGCATAACAGAATCTTAATTCTCTAATTGCACAGATAACTAACCAGTTTACCATGTGATAACCAACACCGTTATACAAAATGGTTTGAGAAGCAGCTTTGCCCTGCTTTGTGGTATTAACATCACCATTGTTGGTAGAACTAATAGCTTGGATTGCTTGATCTTTTGACACCAATGCAGGTGGAATGATACCATCAGCAGAGTTTTCAATGTGATTATTCATCTCATCATGCTGTGCAATAGGAGCCCCAGACTGCAGTGCAGCTGCTGCGAACAAAATCTCAGATGAAAATGAATTCACAATTGCCTGAAATTCCCCTGGAATATCTGTTGCAACCCATGTCTCTTGATCAAGAACGGCCTTAATTTTAGTCATCTACAAAAGTCAACCAGAAACGTAAGATAAAGCATCAATTAATGGCACCAAACAAGGAAATGCAGTAGTACCACTTTGCAAAGGCAACTAACTCACTCTTGAGTCATGTTGAAAATCAACAAATGCTTTTGACTGTGATTGGAGGGTTCCCCTTATGCTGTAACCTAACCTTCCACCAATCTGTATTGAGCAGTGCAATTACTGTTTAGGAAAAGCACGAACAGAAAAGGTATCAATTCACATAAAAAGCAATATACCTTCTCGGTAGCAGTGATAAAATCTTGAGTTATATTATAAATGCTAAGAAATTCTTGCAATCTTAATTTGGGATGTTGGAGTGCACGGACACCTAGGAGTTTGGCCCATCTTCCATGGGCTGCATCACAGGCAGCAAAGACAGCTTCTGTATTTTCTCTTAATACATCAGCGCTGCCATACCAGAAGCTTATATGACATCAACCAGATAAACACACAAGGAATAATAGGATGAAAAAACTAAATAGTAAATACCACTAGGAACTTTTTTTAACCTTAGTTTATAATGAAATATCTCATGGAAGTATATGATAAGCTCTCTGATTGCCATATCTTTACTATGTACATAATCATGTCAGATCAATATACATGCCAAGCGTGTATGTGCACTTGGTAGATTATAAACAAATATACATGCACTATAAGCATAAATAAGTATATGAAGATATGTAAAAGTAAAAGGCATCAAGTATAATCTGCTATCAAATAAAAGCAATTTCATTTTTAAAATGGTCAATCCAAAAAACTCTTCTTTTTTTATCAATGTCGATCTAAAAAATCTTGAGATGTGAAAAACTAATCTGTGAAGGATCGGTACTACCATATATACTAGCTCACCGGAAATTTTTTGTTGTGTTAGGGCTAGAAGTCTCGTTCATCTTCACATGAAATGAAGAAAACTTTGAAGAATTTTTTGGAAGAGAATTAGCTGATGAGATTGTTTGCAAATCACAATCTTGTGAAGTCTCTGCAGAAGTGGCTGCTGCTGCTGCTGCACCAAGTGCTACTGCTGTGGCAACTGAATTGACACCATCCAGACCATCAAAATTTCCCATAATCCATTCAACAACTTTTTTTACCTCTGCAGCCCGCACGAGGTGTGCCTGTTTGAATCATTGAACATGAGATACTGCATGAAAGATAAGTTATGTTTATGAAATAAAAAGGTTTAGGATATCAAGAACATTTTCAAATGAAATCAACCACAAGGATAAAGTCAGACAAAGTTAAGTAAGGAAGAAACGGAAACTTCTTAGATCATAAATGTACTAAAAGCTACAACTTGGGGTGTACAAATTTTCATGAGGAGAAAAGCTGCAATATTTTCATTGCGTAGTACAGTGTACTGCACAAAGATGCAATCCTAACAATCAAAGAGATAAGTTTACCCAATTTCCTTTAACAAATGAACAAATAATTAACAGCAGGCTATGGTTGAATTTCTGGGGTTGATTATTATTATTTTGATCATTGAGAAATCGCTAGGCTCTAACACCAAATCGAACACGTGGGATGCAGTACAAACTTGGGCCCCACCAAATCGATTAGCAGAAAATTTTGATGGATATTAAGGTATCGTAAGTATAAACACACACAGGCTAGACAGTAGTGAAATAACAAATAAGAATAACATGACAGGAAAGAAGAAGGATTCCATTTACCTGAACGACCTTGAAAATAGCAACTAGAAGTTGAACAAAGCTTTCTGATGACAAACTTCGTAGCTTACTAGCAAGAGACAAGCCCCCTCCTGATCAGTGACAGGGATTATTACACCATAGCGATGAAAACTAAAGGAAGAATCAATAATATCCATATAGTCAAAAGAGACATTGCAATTTGGACCACTGTATCTAACCATCTGTATCCAATTGGTGTTCAGCAGTCGTTGAATCTGTATCTGACTTTGAAAGCAGAACAAGCAACTCCGCAACAGTGGATTTAATTGACATCTTCATATCCGAAATAAGTGTGTCACGGTACGACTTCAATACAATAGGAAGTTTTCCCTAAAACAGAGAGAATTAAAATACAATCCGATTACAACCGGACGACAGTTTAAGTAACATATTAGTATATTACATATATATGTACTACCCATAACTAGAAATATCATGGGGTTCTAGAAATTTGTCTAGCATACACGTTTACAAAGATAAAGCTAAAATTAAAATCCCATACATATTCAGACCTATGCAGAATCTACAAAACCGTAGATAAACCAACCTTGTGCTATTAAATGACTAATTATAAAAGAATATCTCTCTACGAGTCTAACATGTTAGCAAGAAAAATGCTGGATTTTATTTTTTTTATTTTGCATCACAAACAAGCACATTATGTACAAGTTCTACAAAATAAAACTTTTTTTACTCCATTGTTATAGCTCTTGCATTACATTAAATTGCAAACGGGATCAGGACAAACTGAATTTTATAGCTTGGTTCGGTTTGAATTCAAAGTTGCAATAGTTCATTATGACTCGGGAAACAACGACAGGTGTAACTCATAAGCTATAAACAGATTTCCATAGAGTGTATAAGGAAAGCTGAAGTTATCTTTTTGGAACTTCTTGGAATCTAACAAGCATATTGGAAATGAAAATAAAAGATTAAAAAACATAAACTTGGCAAATTCTATCTTGGTTTATTTATCAGAATCTTCTTGTAAAAAGTCAAAGTGAAGGAATTTTAAAGAGAGGTAAGGTATTACTGGGGTATTAATAAGGCTTAAGAACCACATAGTTAAGAAATATTTAAATTTAAAGAATGTTGTTATCCTTTACTTCTTTCTTCGTCTTTTATTATTCCTTGGTTCTCTGTTTCTTTCTTTTCTTTATGGTCTCATATAAAGAACTCATGTTACTGTGTAATGTTATGCCTTTTATGTGAGTGTCTGTATGCAAAGTGTGTATCATCGATCAAAACAGACAAGTATGAGTCCATACCCCTCATTTATTTTTTAGATTAATGACAAACAATGCAATGCCGAGTTCAAACTTTATACACCGCACCATATTTAGAAACCACACACTTCTATATGATACTATACACAATGCAATGCCGAGTTCAAACTTTATACACTGCACCATATTTAGAAACCACACACTTCTATATGATACTATACACAATGCATAAGAGTTGTAGCACATCTATGCATGTTGGACATTTCTATATATTTTTTGTTAGAAGAGATTCTGAATCTTCAATATTGAATTATACAAATTTCTACCCACAGCTTGGATATCATTTGTCCATTTATGGCACTGAGTCTACCCACATTTTTTCAAGTTCTCTCTCCATTTCCTAGATCAAGTTAAGGTAATATCTGGTTCAAATTGTATAAGAAGGTCGATCTGTCCTACCTCGGTGCCAAATAGGTTCCTTCTCATTTCCTCCCTTAAATTCGGTACCTGAACTTCCATCTATTATTGATAATACAAAGATGACCAACTTTAAGATCTTTATGGAAGATCAAGGTACAAAAGCAACGAGTTTTAAAGATTAAGTCACAGTTTCTGTTCTCCGTCTAAGTCCGTCGTCCACCACACCAAACATTCTAGTCAATTAATAATTTTGTACAGTCACTTGTTACACTACCACCCTATCCCTTGTACAGTGAATTTTCTTTATTAATATATAGTTATCTTAACGATCAAAAAAATGTACAATCTATAAAAAGTAATGAAGGAATTACTGTTCTGAGCAGGCCAATGATAAGAGGAAGAAGATGGTCCCTGAAACTAGAGCTTTCCTCCTCATCTACTACCACCTATATAGAGAACAAATATATTCAGAAACTACCATTCAGAATTTCAGATGATATCTAGTACTCAGCCAGTCAAATGTCAAGCATGCCAGGTAAAAATAACATCAATAGGTATTCATTATTGCTAGAAATTCTAAAATAATGAACTAAATTAGGTTCTTCATAACAATGCTCATATGGGTGTGACTGCCAGTTTTCCTGCTAGAAATGGAAAAATCTGAACAGTAGGAGGTAAATGTTCCCAATGAAATGGGGAAAGAAACAAAAGACTAAGAAAGGCAAACAAAAAACGACAGGCACCAACAATCAAAACAGCAGACAAGCATATGAGTTTTTTATTGGTACGAGCATATGAGTTCTGCCAGCCGAAGTTCAGAAAAGGTAAAAATGTGATATGTCAAACAGAAAAAAGGCTGAAAGTTGTACTTAACCTGCCTTATGGTGTTGCTCAACTATAGCTGTATTAAGATCTCTTACTAATTCGAACTTTTCCTCACTAAATGAGCACTTACATGCAATAATTACCAAAAAAAGGCACACCAACAAGATGCTGAGATGAAAGCCAATTATTTTTTATCAGTTGTCCACTTACGTTCTTTTGAATACTGACTAAACAAATTCCAAACTGTTGGATACTCAATGAGCATTAAATTTACTCCACAAATTAAATTCAACTTTCCTGATGTCCACAAGTGAGTCAAAGCAAAAGTATCATTTCAGACATGTAAAACAGTAAAAGAGATATTGTCCACATGTAAAAGCAAGAACCATCAAAACGGGGTCATAACTCATAACTACTGTACCTCATCAAACCGTGAATATGGATCACCATTACTAAAATGTAAAGGAGATAAAAGTTCAGCAAAAGGACGCCTAAGTTGGAGTTATTACCTCATCTAGCCATAAATGTGGTGTACCAATACTTAATTATAATCTTTACAATTCAAACATTTATGAACAAATCCTAACCAAACGTCTAACATACAACAACAGCCTTCAAACGATACAAATTTAATAGCTTGTTGATACAAGAAACTATATAAATTCAGAAACTTGTTGATGTCGATGGAAATTTGGAAATGCTAATAAAGGCGTCAATGAAAAATTAGGGAGATGCAGAAAGCATATCACCGTTTGAGATTGCATGTACACCAATAATTATGTATGAATGTATGATGATTTGTGAATCATTAGCATGTAAATATGGTGGTATTCCTCAAGAGACAGAATGGCTTGCTATTATGTCGTAAAACTTGGGGCCCTTGAAACCCAACCATAGGTAGACCACAAAGTCATGTAATGACAAAGTAAAGAATCATGATAGATGGTAGAAAGCTGATGCAATCATACAGAATAAGTTTCAATTTCATATACAGGTGATAGAACAAAGGCAAGTTATATGAAACACATAATCGAGTATACTGACTTCAGATCTCACTGAACACGCCATACAACTTTCACAGTTAATTCTATTATGAACATCAAAACAAGAGAATAATATATTTGAAAACTACATGGCTGATCAGTACAAGTAACTGAACAGTGACAAGTAAAATGCAGATAAGGATCTTAATAAGGAAATGCACAGAACATAGACTGAAACCAAAGCTCAGTTACAAAACTGTAACCAATTTTGCTTTGCAAAAGTACACCAGAACATAGAAAACCATGACACAATAACCAAGTTAACATACCCCATCATTTACCCCCTTGATAAAATTGAGAGGGCTTGCTTTAAACTTCAACAAAATTTGGGAATCAACATCTTTCGTAGTACGTCTGGACACATGCATGAATTCCATCGAAAGAATGCTACAAAATAAAGAGTTTAATTATCAGCATGCCGGGAGGAAATTAGCACAACATTACATACTGAGCTAAGTAATATAGTAAATTATAATTATAATAATGATAATTGTAGATACACTTCAAAATAGGGGGGTTAATGGGGCTGGTAAGCCCTTACCCATACCCATACCAGCCTACTTAAACGGTTAAGGGTGCAGGTATATACCTGCTTATTTTTAACTCTACTCATACCCATAACCGCCCTATTTAAATAGTGGTTTTGGGGTGGGTAAACGGTTATATGAGTGACGCTTAGCGGATGCAAAAATGGGTAAATTAACTGGATAAATGGGTAACTGAATATTAATATTTCCCAATTAAATGAGTAATTGACTAAAAACCTATGATTCCTACAACGGTTAACATCAAACATCCATAACTTGGCAATCAAAGTAAACTTAAAAGCATCCACAAATTGTCGATCAAAGTAAACATAATGATATAAATAATTATATTAATTAATTAAATTAAATTAAATGGGTAAATGGTTAAACAGGTAGCAAGAATGCATTACCCATACCCACCCTGCTTATTCAACAGCTAAAAAGATTTTCCACCCATACCCGTACTCACCCCATTTATGAAGCGATCAAACGGATTTTACCCGCCCCACTTACAACCCTACTTCAAAAATCAAATAAAACTTCTAGCAATCTACCAGAATATACACACTTGGAAACAGGGCTATCTACTGAAATTCCATCTTCATTTGATTTGCGAAGAACACATCTACTCCTTATCAATGTTAATCCCAATCACTGTTGGAATCTCAAGGTTAATTGTAAAGGCCATCAGCCATTCAAAGATAGCAATTAAAGACAATATCAATTGGCTCAGGCTGCATCCCAAGCATAGTTGATGTCACCTCAAATCCTGACTCTATTGGAAGGTGAAAAATGAAATGAAAATAAGTTGAACATAGTTACATTTTTATAATCTAAAATAACCACATCACCCAAAATTTCATATTATTATATGCAGTTAGTAAGTATCAGGATGAGATGTCAAAAGCTGTATTCTCTCTTAAATTGAAGATATGAAGTAGGCACTTAAATGTGTTCTTTTTTGACAGAATATAAATCCAATCCGCCCAACAAGATGCAGAATGGCACAACATAAAATTTATCATTTCCAATTTATTTCTAAGATTCAAATGTCAATTTAACTTTTTTTCCTTCGGCAGTTCATCTTAGTACATCACTAAGCTACACAATAGATGACAATCATGCTACTGAATGCATTGAACACTAGATGATTTATAGTACCTATTAACTGAATTTGTTGACATTGCAAGTTGATCTCGAAGATGACGAAAGCAATGGAGACCAGCAAGTTCCTCGCTGTCCTGTGATAGATTAATAATGTCACTTAGGGGACGCATTTTCAAGTAGCCACATGACCACTTACTACTTAATATTGGTAACTGGAAAACTTTAAACACCAAGCAGAAGATAACATGATGACATGCCATTTTGCCTCAACGTAAAAGGAATATTTCCAAATAAAAACACAAAATTACCTAGAGAACCAAGAAACTACAAAAATACAAAGGATATTGGGAATAGTGAAACACAATTCGCACATTATATACAAACATATAGTTTTACACAACATGCCGAAGAACTTAATATCATGCACTTCAACAAATGTTTATACTCTGAAAATTTCAGATTCCAAGTAATCATGAATCGTTAAAGTTTTGATTGACCTCAACAAATGAAGATTGTTGGCATATATGATATATCTATTTAGTCCATTAGTCTCGTTGCCTCAGGCTACCAGATCAGGTCAGAAGAGGGTTCAGCATCTCGAATTTTATCAAGGATTTTCTTTCAAGGTGGCAATAGCCCCTCTGCCTTTGGACTTAAATAAAGAAAAGGGTGCTAGTTGCCATTTAATTTTAAACATAAAGCTATCAGAAAGAGGCCATACATCAGTTTTTACTAATCATATTTGTAATATTATTACCATTTTCAATGTATTCCCAAAGCACATGGAACTTGGGGCTTCTTTTTGCTTTTTATTGAACTTTGCTTTTGCACTATATATTGGACTATTAAATTTAGAATTTTTCTATTATAAAAATTGTGGCATGTCTTTTGAAGTGATCAGGTTGCAGGCTCGTCACATCACCTCTTGCCTTGATTATCTTGTGAACTCAAGCTCGTCGCCTTAACACCACAATACTGCTAAATAGCTTTCACAGAAAGACGATAATTTTTACGTAGCGAGATGATCCTTATTTGCAATATACCATGTTTGGAATTAAGATGGTAATGAACATACAATTCAAAATGCATACTCCTTGACGCTCAATACTCATGTGAATTAAGAAAGTGATAAAGGTGCACATGGATCATAAATAACACATCACTTACAAGGGATCGGCAACTTATAAAGCACTACATATGGCTAAGTGCATGCTTTACAATCTACTTGAAGATGGGCTTAACTGAGATGAAACAAGTACTAAACAACTGGTAAACAGTAAGAATTTATTTACAAGTTCAGTTTGATGTAAACAAACATAAGGTCAATGGAAGATACTGCAGGAACAAAAAACGTACCAACATATGTTGTAAATCATCAATGACATCTAGAGCACCAGAACAATCAGCAGACGCCACAAGCTGCATGCAATTAGAAACCAGATGATTTCATGCCATGAATACATAAACATAAAAGGCAAGAAGCATATATCATTATTTCAAGAACATAAATTAAAATTTCATTAAAGATCAAGAGCATTACTTCCAACAAAGAATATTGATAGATCCACAACATGTTATGAAACGATGAAAGCGCAAATTGCACAATGGTGCACCTGCAATAGCAGAGAAGCAAGAAAAGAGAGATTTTCTCCCATATTCACCCCTTAATCCATATACCCACCCACTCCAGCCCCCTAACATTTGAAAATCTCATTCCATCAATTTCCAAGCTCTCTAAGCTGAGTTTTGGAATAAAACTACAAAAAAGTAAAGTGAAAGATGAGGAATCAAGGTCTGCACCTCTTAAGTTAATTCACTAGATATTAGGAGTTACAGATCCATTTGGTAATATGGTCAGGGAAAGTGATTATTCTAGTCTAACTTGAAAGTTGTAAACTTGGTCGCAAGTGATTATTAAGACTTATAAATAACTTGTTGACAAATCTAGTAGTTTATGCTTTATGGTTGCCCAATATGATAGATGGAACTGGTGTAACAATTAACTTACTAACTTCTCAGCGAATCGTCCACAATGGACCCCCACAAGTTAGCAGTTGTCCTTTTTTCCAGTCAATTAACAGGACAAGGATAGGGGGGAAAACAGGTTGTATCCTCATTTTGTGGGGTTAAGGTGGCAGGTTGTACAATTGAATGGTGCATCACCAATTTTCCCTTGTTCATAATCAAGACAACTACCTAGATAAATAAGTAAAGAAGAAAACATAGTGACATTCATCAGTATGATGTTACAAGCATCAGGATTGATATGTCCTACTTACCTACTGAATCGTAAGGTTGCTCTTTGATTGCCTTTTTTTTGTTTTTCAAACAATATTGCTCTTCGTTTGTAGAAAATTAAAGGAGTGAAGTATTCATCTGCTAACGCAATTCTGTCCTGTAAAGTCCGTTCGAGCTTAGGGGACTACTAAATACATATGTTGAGAGGAACATTGCTAAGGAATTCCACTAGTGAGTAGTCAGTCAAAAAGAAGTTCAGCTTCACCTCCTTCAAACGCAATCAAGTCAACTTAAAGTCATAGGTCAAAAAATTCACAATTTCTTAAGCATTCAATTTAAACGAACTAGAACTGCAAAACCACATACAAATAGCAGAACTCAAAGCGAACTCAAACATTACCAGCTTCAGCGTAGCCAGTGCCTGACTAACATACAAAATAACAGTAAGCTTCTGCTGCAGCGCGACGAGATTCCCCCTAGTAGCATTGAGCTCCTGCACCTCCTTTGCCGAATCCACCAAATCCACGGTGAGTTTCCTAATCGTCTCCTTGAGCTCCCTAATCCTCCCGCACGCCTCAACAATCTCCCGATCCAGCCCCTGCAGCTGCCCCTGCGCCTCGAAGAACGAGTCCGACCTCAACGAGATCTCCCTCACGAGATGCATCTCCACGACGTCCAAGTACTGCGTCAGCTTCTCCTGCAGCAACACATTCTCATCCGGAACCGGCGAAAACGGACACGCGACGCGGAACGTCTCGCCCTCCTCTAGCGCGAAGTCCTCCTTGAAGAAGAGGGAAGGGACTTCGCGTAAGCACGCGACGAGCGCCTCCCCCTGGCCGCGGGAGGCGGAGAGCTCGCGTTCGGAGAGAGCGTGGTGGAGGACGTCCTCGAACTTGGAGAAGGGGTCGGAGATGGAGGCGAGGTAGGGGAGGAAGTCGGAGCGGGAGGGGGCGGGGAGGGGGAGAGGAGGAGGGGGGAAGTCAGGGACGGAGGAGGCGGAGGACGGCCAGAAGAGGGACCAGGGCGTATCGGAGGGGGTGGGGTTGTTGAGGATGGAAGCGAGGCTCTGGCCGCCGTAGGATGGGGAATCGGCGGCGGAGGAAGGGTCCATCGCCAGCGGATCACGGCATCGACGGGAGATCAGATCAGATCTGGGGACTGGGGAAGTGGGGATTGGAGTTGGGGAATGTTTTGAGGGGGTTTACTGCAAAATGGGTTGAGGTGGAGTGGTTTGTGGAAGTCGGAGGTGGTGGTGGCCTGGTGGGAATGTGGGATGGTGCCGATTGATATGGGTGCCATTATGCTTGGGTAATAATATTTACTAGTACCGGTAGGGTGCACACTGGTAGGGTTAGGTGAGTTTGGACCAAATTTTTACACAGCCCGTAGAATTCGGGATTGAGAAAAACCGAAACCAAATTGATTCCGGTTCAACCTAATCCTATTTTGAATTTTCGGATTGGATTGGGTTGGATCTGGTTGGACTGAATTTTTTTATTATTTAAAAATGAATAATTATAACATTGGATTTTAAATTATTAGGATCCAAAATATAAAAATTTCAAGTATCCAAAAGTATTTTTAGCAAGACTATCATCATAGTTTTACATTTCAAAAACTTATTATGATGATGAATATAACAGAGTTGGACCCGAATAATGATGAATATCCAAGATTACCATCGCTTTACATTTTTTTTTAAATTTTGTTCTGGTCAACCCGAACTCCTACCCGACTAGTCCAATTTGGGTCGGTTTTCGGGTTCAACCCGACCCGTGTGCAAACAGATATTTGACTGATGACTCCAATTTATGTTGTATAAGAGTTTGATTCCGAAATTCAAAATCTACCACCAAATCTGGAAATCGTATCAGAATTGAATTGGGCTTTCTGTATTCGAATTTGACTATATTTTTATTTTCAAATTCGAATCAGAATTATATTATCTGAAACCATATTAAAAATGGTTAATTACAATTTGTCCCCCTAAATTATGCTTTGATATCACTTTGCACCCTGAACTTTCAAAGTTAACAGTTCTCTCCCCTGAACGTTCATTTTGTAACGTTTTGCCCCTCCTGAACTTTAAAAATCCATTATTTAACACACATTCGGTGTTTTTTCCCAATTTATTTTTGTTGTATCCCTAATACACTCCTAAACCTATATTTACGTGAAATTTTGGATTAAAATGGAGGTCGGATGTAGTTAGAATTTGGGTCAGATTCAGTACTAATCCGACCCAAATTCCAACCAAATCCGACCTCCGTTTCGATCCAAGCTTTCACATAAATATAGGTTTAGGAGTGTATTAGGGCTACAAAAAATTGGGAAAAAAATGTTGAATGTGTGTTAAATAATGGATTTTTAAAGTTCAAGTGAGCAAAATGTTACAAAATGAAAATTCAGATGAGGAAACTGTTAACTTTGAAAGTTCAGGTGTGCAAAGTGATATCAAGACATAGTTCACGGGGGTAAATTGTAATTAACCCTGTTAAAAATTACTCCATTTTAAGACTTCGACAACATACTTCACCTAAAATTGCAATAACTCTTCTGGCAATCATAAAATTACCTATTTGAACAAGAAATATGTAGTTGTAGGTTTAGAGTAATGAAAGGACATGTTTCAATAAAAATATTAGATTATTGCTTGTATTTCTACGTGCATATGGTATTTTGCCTATGTTAAGATCCTAATCACGGTCTTCCCCGCCATGCACCAAGCCACCAACACCACCTTTTCCAACCTAATTTTTGACATGCCATGCTTGAAATCTACGACATCAAATAGACCAACGTGATCCTTTTCTTTGGCGCACTCTCCCATCTTTGTGGCCACTGGACTTCTTCGTCTTCACTCCACATCCTTGTCATCCAATGAGTCGCCTCTCTCCACTAACCACCAAATGAACATTACCAGAATTGGGAATCAAAGTTTCAGATTTAGGATTAGGGCTATGAATTAGGATTTGGAAATTGAAGATATGTTTTAGAATAGGGAATATTATAGAACAAGAGATTACAGGGAACAAAAACTAGGGTTTAGATTAGAAAATTGGGTTTGTCGGGTGATTTTTAAGACAATGGTAGTGTAGGAAAATTAGGTTAACTAAAATCACATGACAACCAAATTTTTCAAAACAAAAGGATTTTGAAACAATAGGGGGGTTGTTGTTTCAAAAGTCAAGGGTCTAAGTAGACCTGGGTGCACAGCCCCGCCCAACTCCCAGGTCTAGGTCTAACTGTGGCATTTTATAGTCTACAATATGAAAGTGATACCGCTCCTAATTAAGATGGGCAAATTGTATTTAACCCATGTTTTTATAATGTTTTAACCGCTCTACGTACGTTTGTTATAAGTCCCTAATGTCCTTATATTCCATGTAATAATGTTCATTTTTGTGTTTGTCTTACCTCCGTATTTTTCTATCTTCCCATTCATTCCCCGTGGATTTTCTTCATCTTCCAATTCCTTCTGTTCTATTAATGAATTATTTGTAATAATTTGCAATCTAAATCGGATAATAGCTCTCTCATAGTACCTGGTCCTGTAGAGATTTCTTGAGTTTGAAATGTCTCGAAACCTTGGGTAGTAAAAAAAAGTGGATACAATTAGATATGATCGATATAAAAATAATAATAAATTGATTGTTTTATATAACCTAGGAAGAAACTTGAAATTTGAACTAGCAAAAAAGAACAATTTTCTCACTAATTCCGTCTACAAACATTATATGGCGCCTGGGACGCACAAGTCATGCACCTTAAACGCCAGTTCCCTTAAAAGAGAAAGGTTAGTATCTGGCAAACCCAATTTGCCACAAATTTGATTTAGGAATTGATTATTATTACATGCGTCCCTAGTTTTTTTAAAAAAGATGTGAATTCCTCGTAAAAATCTCATTTAAGAACAAGTCTCTCATTAGGCAAAATATCTCATTGAATTGGTGATCTCTTGTTATTAGTAAGAAAAACAATTTTCCTCTAAAAACCGATGATTGGAATCCAAATCATCTGAGGAATTAACATTATTAAGTGAAGGAAGTTGGAATGAGATTAAATCAATAGAATTTGGCAAATTTGTACCTCTTATGCCTTCACCCATCTCTCTAAGGTTAGGAGAACACTTCAACCTTGAATTTTTGTTCTTTGGGACAGTTGAAAGGTGATTGATGGTTTGAGTCTTATGGCTCCTCAGTGTGTAGTTAGTTAATTGTTCCAGTGCCTCCTATAGTTGAAGTTAAAGGACTATCTTGCTTTCCAGAGTCGTTGTTTGGTTGTTCTCTCGTGGTTTGGTCCAACATCTTGTCACATACTGCCACTAACAAAGTAGAGGGGTCCACTTGTGTCCCAAGTCCTCCTGCATCATCCCTACCGTCGGAGTGGCATGAGAGCTGGCTTGCTATGTCACTATCAAAATAAGGGAGGGTTCCTTTGCACCCACTTCCACGAGTGGATTCCCCGTCGAAATTGGGGCTTAAGGAATTAAATGCACAAGAGGGCGCGTGTAGGATCGAATGACCCTAATTATAGTCTATCGGGGGGTGAATAGACCTAATGCGACGCAAATGTGAAATTAAAAGGTTGGAAACAAGAATTGCAAACCACACAAAGACGTAGCCGATTTATAGCGATCTGACACTCTAATGGGGTCTTGGTCATCTCTTACAATCTTCGCTCAACCATAAAGCCTCGCTCAACCAAGTCCTTACAACATAAGCCGACGAACACCCTCGCCTCTTGAACCCTCTCCCACACCCCGGAAGAATACTCCGCACTTGAGCTACAACCTTGTTTGCTTGTTGATGAATTGACTCTAATTGAGCATTTGAGAATTTTTTCCAATGGAAGTATCAAGTAGTTAAGTGGAAATCTAAGCACAAGTATAGATAAAAGCTTGGATTATCTTAAGGGAGCAAGAGAGTGTTTAGATTGCTAGAAGGATACTCTATAGGCTCTAGAACACTCGTAAATATAAGCAAAGAAACAACACAGTCATTAGGGTTAAAGACAAGTGATGTGGAAAGCAACCAATTGAAGAAAAAAGTAGAAAATTTGTCGGAACAAAAACCAATCGATCGTTGCCTAGTCTGATCGACTGTTGGCTGAAAATCTTAAGTCAACAGTTGACCAAGACCACAAACGGTCGAGACGAAGCTCAGAAGTTACTGAAATTCATTGTTTTGAACAGATTTATCATTCACAAGTATAGATCGACCATTTGGTCAACAGGGCAAAAGTAGGAATATCAAAATATCTGCCGGGAGAAAATGACAAAAATGTTGCTTTTTCGAGGAAAAAGAAAAACCAAAATGGTCAAACGAATAAGCATTGGTGGACTCTTTGACCAACTGATTTCCTGTCTTGAAAACAATCGAACTGTGTCATGGGCGGTCTGGACAAACTGCACACTTGATTCTAGGTTGATTTTCGGGCTAAATTTGGTTGGTCAAATGAAGACACGTTAGCACAACGGGACTCCGAGAGATAACTTGTACACAGGACGTGCTGAATCTCGATACATCTGGTGTCCTTTGGTGGTTTGGGATCTTTTCTCTTTTGTTTGTTTATGGGATTGTTTCTTATTAGTTTCCACACTCGATTGATCACACATAGATTTTGAAGTTGGAATTGGATTTTATTAATCTTGGTTTAGGTCTATTCACTCCCTACTCTAAACCTTAATTAGACCTCGAATAGTAGGTTATTGATCCCGTCAAATGTATTAGTAGGTTATGGATCCCATCAGATGTACAATTGAAAAATCCTTATCGAATTAGATATTAGAAGATACGAGAAATAATATTTTTTGTCTAAATCTTTAGAATTGGATCACCCAACATATATTATACTACTACGGTAGAAGACACATTCAGTGAGCAATAATGACAACAATGTTAATCTCAAAAATAATCATTTTTGATTTACAAAGTCCGCCTCTCCCAAGTCTCAACCTCTCTCTTCTTCTTGTATCTCTCCCCGTATCTCTTCCTCAATAGTACGTATCCTCTCTTCTCACTTTTCTTGTTCCACCTTTACCTCCAACTTACTATCCCACTTTTTTGGTATCTCCATCTTCTTCTCAATCTCTCAACTTGTCTTTGCTACCACATGTTTCATTTTTTGGTAGAATCTCGGATTTAAATTTACAAGTTAAAGTGTTGTTCCAACTTTAAATCTCCAATCTTCACTGCTGCAAAAAGAAAGTTTAACATCAGTATATCACGTCGGTTATCAAGAAACCGATGTGGAACATACATGTTACGTCAGTTTCATGTAAACCGGCGTGAGAGTCCTTAAAATCTACAATTTCACGTTGGTTTCTACAAATCCGACGTAAAAAGTCTACAATTTCACGTCGATTTCGTGAAAACCGACGTGTAAAGTTGACAATTTCACGTCGTTTTATCCTCCACCCGTCCAGACCAGCTCTGTCCCGATCCAGACCCTCTCCTCCGACCGTCCCGACCAGAGCATTCTGACCTCGACTGTCTAGACAAGCCCGACCCAGTCCATCAGACCGGCCCCGATTTCACCACCACCAAGCCGCGACCCTTCCGCCCCTACCACCACCGAGCTTTGCTCTCCACCAAGCCACAACTGGTTCGACCTCCTCTTGTCCAACCTCCGGACTCGTGACTGGTTCAATTTCCTCCTAGTCAATCATGTTTTTCTCTTCTTACCAAAAACATGACAATATCCACATTTTTTGGTTTGTGTTTATAAGTGGATGTGGTGGTCTTGGATGCTTTGTTTGTGATCTCTCTGGGTGGAAGCTGAGCAAGTCTGTGTGGTATTCTCATTTTACTTTTTTTGGTCTATGCTTGTGAATTGCATATTTGTAACATCCCGAAACAGCAGAAATTTAAACATTTATAATCAAGGCAATAGAACTCAATAATCAAAGATGGAGCGGCTGCCTAAGTCCCTTCACGAACTTTCTCGCCCGCTGCTCTGAGGTCACACAGATCTCTGGGCAGTAACGCTCCAAAGCGTTAAACCTGCTGATGTAACTCGCCAGAGTCATCTCCCTCTGCTCCAGCGACATGAACTCCTCCCTCTTCTGATCCCTGACGTGCTGGCGAAAGTAACGCTCATGGAACACCTCTAAGAACTCCTCCCAGCTGACATCCTCATGATCCTCAAACACAACCATGGATGCGGTCCTCCACCAGTTGGCCGCCTCGCCATCAAACACATAGGTGGCCAGTGTTGAAGAATTAAATTTATACCGCAAGTGCACGGCCGCGATGAAGCGGTGGCAAGTACGGGTCGAACACAAGGAGGGAGAGATTTGTTATTAGTGTGATTTCGATTGGGGGAAAGAAGGAGAGAAGAATAAATTGGGTTTTTGAGATTTTTGGGTTTTAATTATCTAAAGTACGAAACAAAAGCAATTAAAATTAAAACAAGAACAAATAGAGAAATCCGTGGGGTGGAGGTTTAGACTTAGGTTTAGAGTAGAGAATTACTGAAACTTATTGTAAATCATGTTAGTTATGAAGCATTACAAGATAAATGACTTAACATAAACTCAAGTAATCAAAATACACTAATCATGAACTTAAAATAATAACATGCATTCATCATTCTCTAACCCTAATTCCATCACCTCCACCCTTTGGAGAGAGTTAGAAACTCATGGAGGGAGGAAGAAGAAGAGGTCCTTGAGACATTAAAAGAAAACTAAAACAAGAATTAAAAGAACAGAATTTTATTAATAAAACTAAGGTACACAAATAAGAACAACAACCAAGGACCCTATTTACATCGTTCTCGGGTCTATTTATAGTTGCTACAAGGGACTTAGGTATAGAATTGGATAGTACACGTGTCCATACACGAGTGGACGAAATTGGGACACACGGATCAACCAATGGGCGGCGGAATCGCCGCACATCATGTGTATTGTGCGGCGGATTCGCCTCCCACGTTGGTCGGATTTAATCAGGATTTTTGTCACGCGTTTATGGTATGATTGGATCTTTATTTGCGTGTCTGGATGATTTCTTTCCATTGTCTTGAGCTCCGGATTAATTCCTTCCATTGTTGGAGATTTATAGTTGATTTTTCTTTTGACTTTTCCAACAAAATATCTTGATCCTTTTCTTTTGCAATTAGGTCCTTGGCATTTTTGCAATTAAGCCCTTGACCTTTTTGTGATTAGCTCCTTGAATGCTTTTATGCTTGGATGCATTTCCAATTGAAACCCGATAAACTTGAATTCGGTCTTTATGATAGAAATGAATCTTTTGCACACGTTTATGCTCGGAATGTGGGTAAATTGCATTCAGGTCCCTGTATTCTGTAAATAAGACTAAACACATACCTTAGTAGCATTTATTGATGTAAAAGTAATCTAAATGAAAGACATATGATGCAATGTATGCAATGCATCAAATACCCCCACACCTAGATTTTGCTAGTCCCTAGCAAAGCAAAATATAAGAAAATGAAAGCAGGGAAATCCTAACTCACTTTCGTAGGAATCACGGTTGCACTTAGCATGTGCAACAAGCCGTTAAACCTCCTTGTTGCCAAGGGGGAGGAGTGTTGTCTCCTGAGGGTTTTCAGCAGATATACCCACAAAGTCTGAATCAACATTTCATTAATAGTTCTCAATATCCCTACCTCAACCTTATACATCTCACTAAGAATTTTTGCATGCTCATTATATGAATCTAACTCATTAAAAATATGACTTGGTCTTTGTTCCTCCAACATTCACACCACTAACCCTTCTAAACATGTTATTACTTAAATTATTTTGCACGCCTCCCCTGGTGGTGAAGTATCATTTGGATCAACCATGGCATGGATCATTCTTTTAGCTTTGGGCCTTGAGTATCTTAAAGTATTTTTTCTTTTCCGTGATTCAACACATTTGCTTTTCCTTTTTGACACTTATACCCTTTTTGCATTCGTGTAGCGAGTTTGGTCGATAATCCCGAGCTGGAAGACTCAAGTTACCGGGTTTCAAGATACCCCTACGGACCAGTGACTCGAAGGCTTGGGCTTTTGTAATCATTTTGCAAAATGTGCTTTCCTCACTTTATTTTTATTATTAATTTTTTTTTTACTTTTATTTTCCTCAAGGCTTAATTGCTATTAGAAGTCCACACTTCCCGGTATATTTTCCTCAACCTCTGCTTTTTATCAACCACTTCAAAGATTTGATTCATCCAATTTAAGTGCATACATGTCTTACAAGGGTCATGGGTTATTTCTTTGGAACTTAGATTTATGTCATAATTTCTACAAGCAGAACTATATAATAAGGAACAAAAACTCAATGCAATTTGTACACGGGTTTTGGCAGTTCAATCTTAAGCTATGTCATAGAATATTGAAATTTTTTTTTTATTTTTTTTTTATTATTATTTTTTTTTATTTAAAATAAAGCAGAGCAGAAAATCAAATAGATAGATATGTACATATATAAACCCCCCCACACCTAAATCATGCATTGTCCTCAATGTATGCGAACAAGATACTACATGGATTTATGCATGAAAAAGGAAAGATCTCACCAACGTGAAGTACAAAGGAAAGTTCATAGCTCTGTTGATGGACAAAAACCCGAATTCCCTCAAAAACCTGTGAGATGCTAAAGAAGGGATAAAAACAAATTTTTTTTTTTTTTTTTTTTACTTATTGTTATACAAATATAACTATGTACAAACATAAGTTCCCATCTTCATTTGTCAAAAGACCTCAAAAGGGAACATGACACCACGTGGGGCCAGAATATTCATGCGTGGGCCCCCTTCACAAAGAGCACAAGAAGAAATGAGATGTTCATGAATTGGACGCAAAGGCGTCTCATACAAAGGACCAAACTGAAAGAGCTTGAACCTCTCGAGAGTTTGGGAAATAGGGGGCAACGGAAGAAGAGTTTCTCCCGTTACGGTGCTGAAGTTATGATCGTCAATCCAAACTCTCCAACCAACTGGCTGGTGCGTCGGAGCGAGGTCAGGAGCCTCGTTAGGCAAGTCCGACTCAACAGGTAAACATAAAATGGGTCTCATACCCAATGTATCCTCCAAGGAACTCCTAATACCCTCATGAGCACTGTAGTCGTTTGATGTTCCATCATTTCCAAGATGATCAGGAACGATAGTGAGAGGCAAACTCTCATCAGGTTGTTTGAAATTGAGGGTGCTAGGGAGCTCTTGCTCCACCGGAAGTGAGTCCTTAAGAGGCACAACATGAAGATCATGTGGCTCAAGGGCCACGGGGCACGAAGATAAGGCACAATCCTGGGCCGACTCATGATGAAATTGGTCAATGTGTATCGAATCCTCCACTAAGTGATCGTGAATTGAAACCCCAAGTCCTTCAGACTGACTAGGAGTTTGGCTTTGACAGATTGTGCTTTGAATTTGTGGATGTGGTGGTGGTTCGATATCAAAAGGTGGATCCTTATGTTGACACGAAAAGTTACTCTCCTTACGTTCACCTAATTGTTGTATCATTTGACTCAAATGCGATGTTATATTTTGTACGGATCGTTGAGTGGATTCCATGTACGTAAGGAAAGTTTGTTCCAAGGAATTAGGTACGTGATCAGCTATGAGGTCCAAGTTTGAGCTTGTGAAATTATGGGATTGGGTGTTGTTGGGCTGAGAATAATGATTTGACGTGGGGAGTGGGTAGAATTCTGGGTATTCGGGAGGAGGATACTGAGGTGAAAATGAAGTATAAGAATTTGGATAGGAATTGTTTCTCCACGAATCCATCACTCTCGGGTTGTACGCGGATGCGTAATAGTCATTTTGAGCGTTTTGGGAAAAAGTATGCTCATACTCAGGCTCTGGGGGAACATAAGGGCATTCCCCGATAACATGACCACTCAACCCACAACAGTCGCATGGTACGGCTACTGGAGCCACCGGTGCACTCATGTTGTCTGTCCTACTCATAAAAGAGGCAAAAGCTTGTTGTAAATTCTCAGTTTGTTGACCAGCATATGATCCGATATAACTAGATTGTGGTCTAGCAGTCGGTTCCTCTCTCATGTTACCCCAATATGAAGATTGCTCAGTCATACAATTAGGATTGTCCCACCCATATGGGGTGTTGGTCTGAGCCACCCCATGTTGCATGGTTTTAGAATACCAGGAAGCATTGTCCTGGTCCCAACAATGATATGAATGGTTGCTCATGTAACCATCCATCACAACACTCTTGAGTCAAGTACTCTTACCCTCATGAGGCTAAGCAAGCACAAGTTCTCGACTCGACCCTAAAATGCTAATAGAGAATGTAAAGGGGAGGAGACTAGAACGTATAAGTAGGTGAGAAGAAGATGACTCAGAAGAGAAGGGAAACTTAACTCTAAAGATAGAAAAGAGGGTCGGTCAGAGGTTTCTTAAGAAAGCACGGTTCAAACAATCCTAGACCTAGTGTCGCTTAGATCTAGACGACTCCTAACTGGTTGAGTCGAATTGATTTGCTTGATTCACCTCCCTCACCAATCAAACCAAGTTGGCCAGTTAGTGTATAGCTAGTGGGGGCGCTTCCGACAGAGTCGGTGCCAATTAGACAACCACGTCGCTTGGAAGACTTTCGTCGACACAAAAACACTTTCTAGACACCAAATTGAATTCAATTAGCTTCAGGTCATAGCAAGTCAAACCAATCTCCTCCTTAATTGAGTCCGAGTCCTTAGGGGCCAATGTCTAATTGATTTTAAATTTAGGCTTAGGTGACACTTTAGGATTGTGGTTTGTGGGCCACGGGAGGGTGATGAAATCCCCACCGTATCTTTTCCTACGGAGTTGCCCTTAAAGTAGTTTAACTTAGATCTAGCAAAGATAGTCAAACAATGGTCTTTTTAATGGGGGCAATTGCAAGGTTGTATGCAACTAAATTATATGCTTAATGCAATCGATAAAAACTGCGATACGTACCTTGCCTCCAGCACTCTTCAACAAAAATAATTTGCAATAATTTAGCAAGAGTAATGCAAACAAAACATTATATGATGCATGCACTAAGGTCTTTCTAATCTTGCCAATTTTAGGTCAGAGTTGAATTATTGCCAATTATGGAATTTTTGCCCTAACACGTGCAATTCTAATAAAAGGGAATTTTTTTGAAAATAGAAATTACGAGGAAAAGAGGCAACAAAGGTTACCTATGCAATGCTCAGTCGGGTTCGCCGCCCGCTCTCGAAATTTCAGTAGCTCTACGCGTCCACCCAGAGATGAGTTGCGTCCCCGAAGAGGTTGAAGCCCAGAAGCTTCAGGTGTGCGGCGGATTCGCCGCAAATTGCTCAATAGGTGCGGCGATTTCGCCGCTCGTTTAGCTCCAAATGTGCTCGGATTTCGCCGCGCACTCTGTTGTCTCCTGAAACACAAATCCAAATACTTAGATCGCGCACAAGATAAACAGAATAAAATCGAAAACACAAAAATAAACAAAATCTGCGTCGCCTCCCCGGCAACGGCGCCAAAAACTTGTTGAAGAATTAAATTTATACCGCAAGTGCACGGCCGCGATGAAGCGGTGGCAAGTACGGGTCGAACACAAGGAGGGAGAGATTTGTTATTAGTGTGATTTCGATTGGGGGAAAGAAGGAGAGAAGAATAAATTGGGTTTTTGAGATTTTTGGGTTTTAATTATCTAAAGTACGAAACAAAAGCAATTAAAATTAAAACAAGAACAAATAGAGAAATCCGTGGGGTGGAGGTTTAGACTTAGGTTTAGAGTAGAGAATTACTGAAACTTATTGTAAATCATGTTAGTTATGAAGCATTACAAGATAAATGACTTAACATAAACTCAAGTAATCAAAATACACTAATCATGAACTTAAAATAATAACATGCATTCATCATTCTCTAACCCTAATTCCATCACCTCCACCCTTTGGAGAGAGTTAGAAACTCATGGAGGGAGGAAGAAGAAGAGGTCCTTGAGACATTAAAAGAAAACTAAAACAAGAATTAAAAGAACAGAATTTTATTAATAAAACTAAGGTACACAAATAAGAACAACAACCAAGGACCCTATTTACATCGTTCTCGGGTCTATTTATAGTTGCTACAAGGGACTTAGGTATAGAATTGGATAGTACACGTGTCCATACACGAGTGGACGAAATTGGGACACACGGATCAACCAATGGGCGGCGGAATCGCCGCACATCATGTGTATTGTGCGGCGGATTCGCCTCCCACGTTGGTCGGATTTAATCAGGATTTTTGTCACGCGTTTATGGTATGATTGGATCTTTATTTGCGTGTCTGGATGATTTCTTTCCATTGTCTTGAGCTCCGGATTAATTCCTTCCATTGTTGGAGATTTATAGTTGATTTTTCTTTTGACTTTTCCAACAAAATATCTTGATCCTTTTCTTTTGCAATTAGGTCCTTGGCATTTTTGCAATTAAGCCCTTGACCTTTTTGTGATTAGCTCCTTGAATGCTTTTATGCTTGGATGCATTTCCAATTGAAACCCGATAAACTTGAATTCGGTCTTTATGATAGAAATGAATCTTTTGCACACGTTTATGCTCGGAATGTGGGTAAATTGCATTCAGGTCCCTGTATTCTGTAAATAAGACTAAACACATACCTTAGTAGCATTTATTGATGTAAAAGTAATCTAAATGAAAGACATATGATGCAATGTATGCAATGCATCAGCCAGATCCACCCTCCTCTCAGGTGCAACTCCAATCGCTCGAAAGATCTTCTGCATCTTGAAGATACAGTCCTCCGCCACCTCTGGAGCACTCCTGCCATCAAAACTCAGTGGGTGCGGACGCATAAACCGATCATGCTCAGCGCCCATCCCGCCCTGCACATTCTGGGCTGCCTGACGCTCTAGAAACTCCCCAATCTGTCCGAGTTGGCGCCTCTAGTGTCGTCACTGGGATCGCGATCATGCGGGGAACTCCGCACGCGTCTAGGAGCCATCTGACATAAGAAACAATCACAAACTTCAGCCATGAATGCATGCTAAAATATATAAAATGCATGTGTCTTATTACTACAAGGGTGATTTCATTGGGAACCTAGGAATCAACCGCTCTGATACCAAATTGTAACATCCCGAAACAGCGGAAATTTAAAAATTTATAATCAAGGCAATAGAACTCAATAATCAATGATGGGACTGTTACTTCTCATAAAACACATAAGAGGTGCACCATATTACATCAGAGTTTGTCAAAACGGTACATGATTACAACAGAACTACAAAAGGAAGATAACGTAATCATGTCGACCTCAGTGGTCCGAATAGAGGATATGATCCCAAGATGCGCGCGCTCGTTGATCACCACCCAACTGGACCTACTGCGGTCCTGAAAAGATGCAACAACAATGCCTGAGTTTCCATAAGGAAACCCCGTATGTCAAGCTCACCTATATGCATGCAGTAGTACAAATGCACCTATCATACTAGTAGCATGTCATGTCATCAACAATAAGGAAAATAGTTCCCCTGAAGGGTAACATAGGACATCAGTCCGACAATCATCATCGGGTCTCCCGAGGAGACCTACCGTAGGCACATACGGTCTAACGGAACAAGACGCGACACCCCCCACACGCGGCTACACTAATCATGGGGTTCGGTAAGGGGCATCCGCCAGGTCCGCGCCATAAGAAACAGATCTGTAACTCGTGGTCGAAACCACACCAACGGAGCCGTCACTCTTTTGGTCCATCAATCATCATCTCAGTAGGTGCCCAACTGAGGAAAACATAGCCGGAACAGCATCGGCCCATCATACAACATACCTGGAACATCATCAGCCCATCAATCATCATCGTCGGAACAGCATCGGCGACATCACCGACACAACATCGGTGGTCCAATCAATACGTCCAGCACAACATCGGACGGTCCAGACCGAAGTCTGCCAGGTCATCAGGCCCCACGAGCCGCAAACACCAACGTCGCTGCTATAAAAGCAGGGCAACGATCTCCGTCGCCATAAAGGCCGGTAGTCACCTCACCCAACGACAGTTGCGTGCTCGCACAATCATCATACATTGGGAACCACGATCCCTCAAGCCTACTACTCTACAATGAGTCCAATCAATCCATCACATTAGTCACGATCCATACATGGAGGTGACGCATCCCGAATACCCACACTCTTCCACACGGCGCTCCCTGGGCAGGCACGCTGAACGCGCCCACCGTCACCTCGCGGCTCACGCACAAGGCGAGGATACGGGTTTCCGTGGACAGAGTTGGCATTCAAAAAGGGAACCAGGAATTCAGTCCTGTACGAAAACGGTCGACCGAAGAAGGCAACCCGGTCGACCGTTTCCTCAAGGGAATCGGTCGACCGAAAGTGACAACTGGACGACCGTTTCCACAAGGGAAACGTCTGCAACGGTCAAACTCTTTGCGCAAAACCCAAGTCCCAACGGTCTACCGAAAGTCTAAAACCGGTCGACCGAAACGAGGTCAAAATCCGGAGTCTGGTCAACATCAATTTAAACTATCGGTCGACCGACTGAGGGGTCTCGGTCGACCGAAAACTACCAGAGCATCCTAGCATTTCTAAGTCATAAGTGGTCGAACACAATCATAATAACGGTCGAACAAACATGCATTTCTACTCAGTACACTTAAGTTACGGTCGACCGAACACAAGGAACCGGTCGACCGAAACACAACAGACAGTCAAAAATACACTACATCGGTCGACCGCCCGAAGGGCCCGGTCGACCGTTGGTCATCTTCAACCTCTCGCCAGCCGAGGTTTTACACCAAAACTCTTCGTCGGAGAGGTCTCCTACCTCCCCCGATCGACCAACACAACCCTCCCACGAGGGTTAACAACAAAAACACTCTAAGGAGCGGCATACCTCAAGAAATCGACGGAACTCGCCGGAGCCTCGCTCGCGCACGTCGCCTCCGACAACAACCACCCTCGCACGCCTCTCGCCGGAACCGCGCGCCTACTCCACCGTGGTCGCCTCCTCTGCTGCTATCACCGGACAAGGAAAGGAGTGAGAGAGAGCAAGTGAAATGAGAGAAGAAGTAAGGAAGAGAGAGAGGAAACGTTTCTCTTCACCCCCACTCCACCCATCACCTCACCACAACCCCATACACGCCCCAACCCATCACCTAAGCCTCCTCCACAGTGCACACCACATTTCTCTTCCCCATGCAAACCCCCACAATATAATTGAAAGTACAAAGGCAAAAAGTACAAATGCAAACTAATACAAAAGTGATGAGTCTTAAATTTAACCGCAAGTGTACAGATCGTGTAGCAAACAGGTCGAACATAAGGACATGTTGCAAATTTCAGTCGATTTTATTTTTCAATAATGAAACATGAGTAATAATCATGATAAATTTAATTACGATAGAGAACACACCGAGATCTACATTTTTGCATTTCAACTTCAATCCGGGAGGAAGCAAGTGATTAGAGTTAAGCACATCATTTAGTTAGAGTTAATTGATGAGTTCTATGTTTATGTATGTTTCTATGTTCTTAGCAATGATTAGTGAGTAAATCCATCCTTTGGGGGTAGAGCATGGTATTGTAGGTGATGGATGTGTATTAATGGGTTGCACTTATATTTGTCATTTTCTTGTACTTAATGCTAAATCTATACTTGAATCATGTTTAAACTTGGAGTAGATGTGTTATGTAAGGTCACACTAGGTAGTTATCACATGCTTAGATTTAAGTTTGATATGTTACATGTTATGGGTTTGAATGTCATGATGGATTTGACGTGAATATGTACGAATCCATGTTGAGTGCATGTTTACACGAATGACTTAGGTTGTATGTAGGATTGACTGATGCTTTAATGGTCACACTAAGTACTCATTGTATGTTTGAGAATCTAAAATCAAGTTGGACTTTATGTGAGACATGTATGTTTATGGTTTGTCATGTAGTTGTGTGTATCTTACACTTATATTTCACATAGCTTCTACTTGTAGGGCACACACTCTACATTTGTGCTTTAATTTTTTGTGCACGACACTCACACATACACCTCACTTATTTTCCTCCACTCCTAGGGGTTTTATTTGATTGTTTTCTCTCAGTTCATTAGTTAGTGTAGTGTAGTGATTAGTGTAGTTTCATTCAATATTCATCTCTTTCTCCCCACTCAAGTATGACATAAACAACAATCTGAACCGTACTTGTTGTGTCTTTACCGACGTCGTGCACTTGTTCTAATTAAAACGACCAATCAAGTTTTTACGCGTGTTGCCAGGGAGTTTGATTGTCAACGTTGTTGTTTAAACAGTTTTTATGGGGTTTTCTAATTTATGTCTTTAGTTTTGATGTTACAGTGAGGATTCTAGTAGACAGGGGAACGTGGTGAATAAGAAAGTCATCTGGTGAAATTTCAGCACCAAGACAACAAAACAGTCCGCCATTAGCAGATCAGGTTTCCATTCTGGCTTTGAAACTCTAGATTTTTCTTTCATGTTGATGGTTAAATCTTGTTTCTTTTACTTTTCGGACCATACATGCTCTGCATTTTTTTTTCCAATTTTTTATCTATTGTGCGTGATCCTCAATTAAGAACTTGGACCATTAAAATCCAAAGCAAAAGATTAGTCGATTGTCATCTAGGTCATGTATCATCTGTAGAGCTTGCACGTACTCATCTTTCTTTTGCTTTAACTTGTTGTTGTTGAGATGGCACGAGGTACGTGTACCATTTCTCTCATTCATGCATGGTCAAAGCTTGCATCAATGAGTAAGGTGCATCATGACAAGAATGGGGACGAGCGATTGTTTGGTGAGCTTGCTCTTAACTTAAGATTAAATCATTATAAAGGGGTGTGTCTATACAAGATTAGGTGGGGGATTTCATCACCCCTTTCCTAAGCCTAAAAACCCACCAAATAGTAAGCGTCTTAATCTAGAAATCATTAGATATTAGCCTTAAGGAATTGTAGTGCAATTAGGAGAGGTTACTGGGAATGTTTCAATAGCATCGGGAATTTTTGTGTTTCATTCTCGTTCCCCATGACATCCAATAAGTATGATTCCGGTCTAGCATATACCTTCAAGTTGCAGGAACGAAAATCACGATCGGATATTTTTTGTTTATATGTTGTTGCGGGTGTGACTGTTTTTCCAAGGGTATACACTTGCATATTCGTACTGATTGTATCTGATCTAGATCAAAAGTAATTTTTCTGGTCGATTCAAATCTGTTTGCTTGAATATAGGCATAGAGTCATTAGGTGTGAAATTTGTCTAAATATGGTAACATATGTGGCGGTTAAAGTTCAAGACTTCAAGTGATGGTATTTGATCCGCATTTGTTTCTAATTGTTTTCAGTGTTTCATCATGTTTCCTAAATTAATGAACTCACGTTAATTTGATAATATCCAAATCGTTTCTATGTCCAGTTGTTATCCACATTCATTTACTTTTTTGGTGAAATAATCTAAGCTTTATACGTGAAGACACTCTAAGCATAATTCATTTATCCATAGGCACATCGACCTACTAGTGTGTCTAAATATTCAGAGCATCGTTCTTTCCATATCGCCCATAAAAGGATGATGAATCTCCCTAGATCCTTTTCATTTCCCACACTGGAGGAAACACCATAATTGCAATCCGAGGAGTTGTCTGACTAATCAATAAGCCGAGTAAATCTAATTCTTCAGCCACTCTATTTGTCCACCTCCAATCTTTGAATATATGATTTACAGTTTCGCCTTAGAGCACGTGAAGTCACTTGAGTACCCAATCAGGACATTATAAGATCATTTGTTGGGAAATTGTTACGCACCAGCCACCAAGCAAAATACCCTATCCGAGGAGGTAAAAAATTGACCGAGTTCCATAGCTTATTGAAGTTGACCTTCCTCCCATCTTCTAGAGCGAGGTCAAGTGCCACATGCTTTCTCCATAAGAGGAAGTTATAAATATGCATTTCGGTGGTAGGTTAATTTTACTCCTCTATTGAGAATTGGGGTGCATAAATTCACGAATTATTGAATTTGGTACACGATATTGTTAACGAAGAAGTTTTTTGTTTTTATCATTATTGGTTCTATGTTATTATATAATGTGTATGAGTATATACATGATTTGTGGCTATCATAGCCGTTGTACATGCCAAATATTGTTGATGAAGATGCTTGATTTCTTTCCTTTAGATGAGTGCTTGATTGTCTGGATGTTGCCATACACTGAGAGATAGATTGGGGGATGATGGATTTTGAGCTCAACGGTCATATTTTCAACACGTCCCCTCAAGTTGGGTCCGGAATAAATTGATGGATCCCAACTTGTGAAGAAGGTTTGAAAATGTTTTTGATCGAGGGCTTTAGTGAAGATATTGGTTGGTTGTTTTTTGCTGGAAACGTATGAGACTTCAATTTGTTTTGATTGTATTTTTTCTCTGATAAAGTGACAATCAACTTCTATGTGTTTGGTCCGTTCATGAAAGACTGAATTTGAGGCGATGTGTCGAGCTGCATTGTTGTCACAGAACATCTTCATTGGTTCCTGAGTTTTGATATTCATGTTTATGAGCAATTGTTTGAGTCAGATAAGTTCACTAGTGGTGAAAAGCCATATCATGGTATTCTGCCTCTACATTGGATCGGGCAACGACGTTCTGCTTCTTGCTTCTCCAAGTTACTAGGTTGCCTCCTAAAAATGTGCAGAAGCCGGTTGTTGACTTCCGATCGTGACTTCTAGTCCAATATGCATCAGAGTAACCAATTATAGAATTAGAGTTATTGGGTTTCATCCAGAGTCCTTGTCCTAGGTTACCCTTGAGGTAACATAATATTCTATTTACGATGTCTAAGTGATGAGTATGAGGTGAATGCATGAACTAACTAATTATACTTACGGCATAGGTAATATTAGGTCGAGTGACAGTGAGATAGATCAGTTTTCCAAGTAGTCTTTGAAATTGACCGATGCCACTTAGAGGTGTACCATCGGTGGGTCTTATATCTTTCAATTTTATTATTACTATGGTATTTGACATCCATTTGGAAGAGATTCCAACCTTGGTTTACAACAATGGATAAAAGAACACTAACAATGTTCATTTTAGCTACGGTGCAAAGGTTTCTAAGTAATCAATGTCATAAGTTTGTGTATATCCTTTAGCTACAAGTCAAGTCTTATATCTTTCAATTTTACTATTACTATGGTATTTGATTTTATAGATCCATTTACAGCCAACAAGTTTTATACCGGGATGGAATGGGACTAAGGTCTATGTTTTGTTGGTTTCTAAAGCTCTTAGTTCATCATTCATGGTATTAACCCAATTTGGATCTTCTAATGCTTCATGATAAGAATTTGGTTCTTTATGGTTGTCAAGTTGAGTATGGTAGGTTTGGTGTTTATCAGATATTTGTTATATGACAAGTAGTCCTGGATGGGGTAAGCAACCTGTGACATAAAACAATCATTAAGCCTGGAAGGACGACGAGTGGGGCGAGTGGACCTCCTTCGGGGTGGTTCTTCTACTTCTTCTTCTCCTCCCCCCTGGCATTTCTTCTTCTCCTTCTTCTTCTTTGACTTGTGGAGGAATAATTTCCGGAGTGTCCAAGAGATCCACGATGGGAACATGAGTAGCATTGGAACTGTCTTTGGCGGTGTCCTCATCCGGTTTTAAAAAAAGGTTCATTCTCAAAAAAGAAACATCTCTAGACCTATACTTTTACAATTTTGGGGGTCATAACATTTGTACCTTTTTTTTCTAAAGGAATATCCTAATAAAATACATTTTGATTAGGTTGATTGATTAAGATTGGTATGATTAATGATCAAAATTAATATAGATTAAGGCAAAAAGCCAACAATCTTCCCCTTTTTTATGATGACAAACCTGTATCTTAATACTTGAGATTCAATTTAAGATCTCCCCTTATATATATGTAATCTATGCATGTATTGGATACTCCCCCTAACAATATGCATAATATGAGTAAAATGAAGCTCAATCCTTATCATTCTCCCTCTTTTGGCATCAATTAAATGCAAACAATAAAAGCATATGATGCAAATGTTAGGATTACATAATTCTCCCCTTTAATTAGATGATATAACATTATATGCTCCCCCTATCACTAAGGCCTAAAAAGCAATGATGTATGATATCAATTAAGCATGCAATTTTCTTAGATTAGAACCAATTGTTAAAGTTAAGAGAATTGAAAATGTCACCCAACTTTTGATCCTCGATTTGACATCGGTTCCAATCTCCTTTTGATAGCGACGATGGCTTTATGAATTTGATCCAAATGTATTCATTGAAGCTTGGAATCAATCTTTTCTTTCTTGAGTCAATCGCTACAGATCATACACCTTTTAAGTACCTACAAGTGAAGATTTTGGTACCCAAACAACCTTGGGTCCTTTTACATTAATTTTTGGTACCTAAACCATTTTGGTTTTAGGTGCCCAAACACTTGAGCAACTCTTATTCACAAAGAAATACCTTTCATTCATGGTAGTGTGAATAACATGGTTTTTGTAGTTGTTTACATAATAGCCTAAACCATGCTTATCTAAATATTATTTTTGACTACCTATGAGCATATCGAGCATTTTCTTTCCATTTGTGAATCTTTCAAGATCTTTTTGTAATTGAACATTCTTAGCCATTAGATCTTGAGTATCATTACTACATGAAGGTTTTGCATTTAGAGTTTCAATTTCATCAATCAAATGAGAGTTCTCTAATGTAATTTTATCATGACTAGCAAGCAAATCATTTTTCTCATTCATGACAGATTCAATTTGAGATTGTAACTCATTGATTTTCTTTCTTGCTAGTTTGTTTCTTTGACAAATTTGTTCAAAGTTCTCAAGCAATTCATTGAATTCACTTTGAAGTTCATTATATGAATTTAAATGATTTGAATCAATTGAATCGTGACTAGAGCAAGAAGATACCTCAGTATCTTCATTTTCTATTGCCATGAAGCACATCGAGGCAATTTCGCCTTCAATTGATGAAGATGATGAATCGTCCCAAGTAGCTTTGAGAGCTTTCTTATTCTTCTCTTTTCTCTTGCTCTTCTTCATTTCTTTTATCCTTTATTTTTCTTCCTTAAGGAACTCCTTGAATTGTTGTATCGCCGACTCTTCAATGTCACTATCTTCTTTGTTGGTATTGGAGACGACATGTAACCCCAAAGATTTATTGACTCCCTTCTCCTTGCGGTCTTTCATTTGTATCTCATATGTCATGAGACTACCCATAAACTCCTCGACCGACAACTTGGTGAGATCTCGTGCTTCTTCAACAGCAGTCGTCTTTTCCTCCCATTCGTGGGTGAGTGACCGGAGAATCTTTCGAGTCACTTATCCTTCACTGAAAATCTTGCCAAAAGCTTTGAGAGAGTTAATGATCTTGGTGAAGCGAGTGTGCATCTTGCTTATGTTCTCACCGGATTGCATACGAAAGAGTTCATATTTATGCATAAGCAAACTAATCATATTTTCTTTCAATCTATTTGAACCCTCATGATGCATTTCTAATGTATGTCATATATCATTTGCACTTTCACCACCTCTAATCATATTGTATTCCCCTTCATATAACCCACAATAGAAGATGTTCATGATGCAGAAATTCATCTCCGCTTCCTTAATTTTGGGTTTAGTTAAGGATACAATCTCATCGTCATTAGGAGGTGTGTATGAGTTTAAGATGAATGTCCAAAATTTTAAGTCATTGGATTGCAAATATATTCTCTTTCTTTTCTTCCAATAGTCATAGTTAACCCATTAAAGAAAAGTGGTTTGTTGTGGATAATTGATTGACATCATTTCATGCATTCATTGGTGTCTTATATCCATTATCTTGACCCTAAACAATGTTACGTAACAACTTTATATGATTGATAGGAAGTGTTCAAGAGAGTTAAAAGCAACACATGGGATCATATTCATAAACCTTCAAACGCTACTGACCGTTTGGGAATTCGTGGGATATGAACCAATGAGAAGCAAGTATTTGCTTAAAGCTCTGGCAGATTTCTATGCAGGTTTGGTCGACCGTTAATAAAAGCTCGACCAATCAAACCTTCTTGTTTTGGACTACCGTTCCATTAACGGTCGACTGAACCTGCATACAAATATGCCCGAGCTTTAAGCAAATCCTTGCTTCTCATTGGTCCATATCCCACTAACTCCTAACTGCTAGTAGTATTTGAAGGCTTATAAATAAGATCCCATCTGTTCCTTTTAGCTCTCTTGAACACTTCCTATCAATCCTATACTCAAAGTCAAATCCTTTTCATCTTCAAGCTCTCATTCCTCTACACTCAAGCCTAACTTCACCACTTGCATATCCATTCTATATAAATATCCAAGTGTGCTCAAGTATATAGTGTTAGATTGTGATTCCATCTCCATATTCAAGAATCACCAAAGAGTTGTAAAGCTTCAAGAAGCTCCCTCTTGGGTTGTGAGAGGAGACACAAGCGATGCGACGATTGTTTGTGAGGCTCGGTGTTGTAAATGACGTTGATCTCGGCCCGGAAAGGAGATCGATTAGTGGAACTGTAAGCGAGGCTCAGGGGATCAAGAGAGGCTTGCGAGGAGGACTAAGACCGGGGTGCGGTGTCGAACCTCTCCAAACTCCGGTGTTGACAATTTTGTGGTTTGCAACTGTCTTCTCCCTTAATCTGTCAATTATTGTTTTAATTCCACAATTAACTTAGTGATTAGAGGGTCATGGACCCTAACATATTTAACAGAACTGCAGTCGAGCTTCCCTCCCGCTTCCTATGAACAAAACAAGTGTAGCCAATTTTTTAAGATGATCGTTGTTCATTTTTTTGTCGAGTAAGATTTCCAAAGGTTGTTTGTTCTCAATTGTAGGACTAGGAAGCCGATTGATGATGTACGTTGTAGTCAGAATAGCATCAAAATAGAAATGTTTGGGAACCTTGTTTTGAAAAAGTAAGGATCGAGTCACATTTAAAAGATGTTGATTTTTCCATTCAGAAATTCCGTTTTGTTGAGGAGTGTTAACACGCATGGATGAAAAATCCTTTTTGTTTTAAAAGATTTTGAAACACATTACTCATGTATTCTGAACCATTGTCAGATCTAAAAAATGAATTTTTGAACGCAAGGAATTCACAAAAGATTGTATAGGCATCAGACTTGTTTTTTTATAAGTAAATCCAAGTAGTTCGAGAAAAATCATCGATAAAGCTAATGAAATAATGAAAACCATTTATGATCCAATAGGGGCAAGACCCCAAATATCTGAGTGAATTAATTCAAAAGGTAATTGAGTCTTAGTAGTCGAAATAGAAAACAATAACGACAAATATCATATAAAAGTTCAAAATTAACAAAAGGAAATAAATGTTTTAGCACACTCGAGGATGGGCGATCCTTCCTTTTGTGCCACAGTTCCTGATTAGCCTCAGATCCATCATGTAAGGCTTTATTAGTTGATTCAGGTATATATAATCCGTTTGTGAGGATGACTCTACCAATCATCCTCCTTGTGGTTCGATCATGAAATATGACATCACGAGGGTGAATATCACATTACAATTAAGATTCCTAGTGATTTTGGAGACAAAAAGTAAATTTGTATCGAAATTAGGCACATACATAATATCATCATGAATATTGTTAATTAGTTTTGCATCTCCTATGCCTTTAATCTCAACTTGTTTTCATTTGCAATAGTAACAAATTTATTTAATAATCTCAAATTTACTTTTATATTATTTAGCATGGTAGGATCCTCTGGCATATGATCGGTAGCCCCAGAATCAATAATCCAATGTCTAGTATTTGATTTATCTGCTAAAAGGGCACAACTAAGATTATCAAATGTGTTTTCCATACCTGACATATTACCTATTCTAGGGGTCTGATTTTGCAAAAAACCCATTCAAGTGGCCCACCAAAGCCATTATTTACTGCGGATCCGGAGCTCCATCTACGCCACCCAAAGTTGTGCCCGCAAACGAAGCCTCTTGATCCGGATAAGAGTCCACCTGATCCAAAAGGTAGAACTCCATTCCACCCGTGATGCCTGGTCTGGTTAAGGTTGTAATCGGTCAGGTGTCCCTGCATATAAAGGCTTCCATTGTTTCCATATGTGACATTTGGATTAGGGTTAGGGTTTCCGTCCGAGTGGCGGCCACCACCGCCAGGTTGGCCGGTACTACTGCCGCCGGACTCGTCCACCAAGTTAGCTCTGATGTTCCTTTCTCCTTTCTTTGGGGGCCTGAGATGGGGAAAGAGGAACCAACATGAGTTTTGTTGTGTCCTTGTTTCTTACAATTTTTGTAGTGTTCATTTGTTTTGTTTCCGAATATTTTTGTTGTTGTTGTTGATGCCTTGAGCTTGGTTTCGACCGATGATGAAGGCTTGGTTGTCGGAGATGGTCTTGTTTGTGTTGTTGGTCATGGTTTTTCTTCTTGTTTCCTTGCGCAAAACGAGGTTTGTGATGGTTGCGAGACTTGGTAGCTCCAACACCATGATTATTTGAGACCATATAGCTTGATAGTTGGGGTCCAAACCTACCAAAAATTGGTAGATCTGGTTCTGTTCTTGTCTGATTTGGATGGTTTTGGCGTCTGTGGTCGGAGGTTCGTAGATCTACAACTCATCCCACCGTCTCCTGAGATTACCAAAGTACTCAGTGATGGATGTCGAGTTCTGGTGTGTTTGGGATATTTCTTGCTTGATCTTGAATAGTTGGGCAGAGTTCTCCGCCTTTCCATAATGCTCCTTGACAGAGTCCCATAGCTCTTTGGTGCTTACTTTGTACATGAATATATCCCCGATGTTTGGTTTCATGGAGGCAATGAGCCACAACATGACCTGATGGTCCATCGTTTGCCATTCCTCTTGCTTGTTTTCAGTCTCTTCTCTTTCGGGTGTTTTGGTTCTTCCGGTGATGTGGGAACCCTCCCCTGGCCGCTGGGGGAAGGGTTGCTGCTCGCGCCCACGATAGGTAGTTGGTCCCATTTAAAATAGTCGTGACGAGGCGTTGGGGTGCGTTCACCTCCGGCTGAATGCCTCCAATGTCGTCCGACGTGTTGAGAGATTTTTGAGGTATGGATGTTGACTTTCTTTGCCTTCAACCCCCTTGGATGAGGTGAGACCGATGAGGATCCCAACGGGGGAGTCTGAGGTTGAGGTTTTCTTGTATCATGCTCTGATACCATGTTGAATTTGGTACACGAGATTGTAAACGAATAAGTTTTTGTTTTTTATTATTGGTTCTACGTTATTGCATAATGTGTATGCGTATATATATGATTGATGACTTTCATAGCCGTTGTACATGCCAAATATTGTTGATGAAGATGCTTGATTTCTTTCTTTTAGATGAGTGCTTCATTGTCTGGATGTTCCCATACACGGAGGGATAGATTGGGCGATGATGGATTCTGAGCCCAATGGTCATATTTTAAACACGAATCATATTACGTTGAGTCAGGAAGGATCTCCAAAACCTTGATTTTCTTAAATTTGATTCTTGACTTCGAAAATCCTCATGCTTCAAGTACTTCGCAAAGAGGACTTCACAACAATGAAGGTCCAAATATGTGCCAAAGTATTTTAATAATTAATGCTAATTTAAAAGAACTCATGTCCTTAAAATTAAGACCTCCACACTTTTTAGGATATGACAGCTTTGACCAGGCACAAGAAGAAATTTACAATGTCCAAAATTGTTTCCCCATTAGAAATCTCTCGAGTATGACAATCTTTCCAAGTCCAAAGAATATTATGCATGTTATATGTAGGAAGACTTTGGATGTGAGATTGCACCAGAATTGTATAGTCGGCTGAGATAATGCATTTTTCTTCCAGGACGCCAATGTTTTGTTAGATTTTTGAAAAATTTGCTCAAAGATGTGCTTTTCACCATCTCTTCCAAAAATCGAGTTTCCTAAATAAAGTTCCTTCACTGTCATTACATTAAAATGATATTTTGACAAAATTTCCTGTTTAGTTTGTGATGAAACACCATTTCCAAAGAAAATAAAAGTCTTTGCGATATTGACTTCCTGCCCCGACAGAGTGTCTAAAGTGGAGAGACAATGCATGATTTCATCAATCTCCTTCAAACTAGTGTTACCAAATATTAGATTATCTGCAAAAGATAGACGAGTTAATGGAGTCATAGGATCACCCAGTGAAATGCCTGAGATTTTGCCTTCTAACAAGGAGTGTGAGAATATTGATGAGAGGACCTCAAGATCTAGAACATAGAGAGGAGGTGATAAAGAGCATCCCTGTCGAAGACCATGATAACTTTTGAAGCATCCATAGGGAGAACCATTAACCATGACTAAGAAAGTTGGGGAGGTAACACTTTTCATGACTAATTGGGTGAAATGTTCTTGAAAGCCAAGTTGTTCCAAGATACACTTCAAGAAACTCCATCCCATCTATCAAAGGGCTTTTGAGAGATCTACTTTAAGAAGAAATCCTGTTACAATTGAAGAAGAACGATAGTGCACCAGTTCTCTTGCTACAATAATATTGTCATGGATAGACTGCCCCAGGATAACGACACTTTGATTCTTCACAACTAAAGTAGGAAGAGACACAGTCAATCCAGATAATAAAACTTAAGCTATAATCTTATAGATCATATTAGAAACATTGATTGGACGATAGTCTGATATTTGAGAAATACTTTCTTTCTTAGAAATAAAAACAATGTTGGAGTGATTAATTGATCTTGTGCAGGAGGTCTCCACTTTGAAAAAAATTATAATATGATTCTCATAATGGGCAATCTCAATGTGCTCCAAAAAATTTCAATGGGACATGGAGATAACTCATCTAACCTAGGACCCTTCTTCGGAAGCATAGAAAACAAATGATGTTGAACTTCCTCACATGTTCGGTGTCAATCTAGAGTCAAGTTGTAATCCACCTCCACCCTCGGGTGATTCAGAAGCAAGTGAGGTGGGAGAGAAATAAGGCTTAAGATTTTTGAAGATACATCCATGATAAGAAAATTGCTTCAAAAACTTCTTCCTTTTAAGAAAAGAAGCTGAGCTATGAAGGATTTTGTATTCTGACCCCCTCTTTCAAACAAAGTTGTTTTGATCTTTGCCTCCAACCACCCAGCTGACGCCACCCTAATCGGCCACCACCACCGGTCGGTAAGCCTTGAGGCCGACCAACCCTGAAGGCCTACCACCACCCCACACAGCTGACCCCGACATCCGACCACCACAGCTGGCCAACCCCAACAGCCGACCATAACCACCAGTTGGCCACCACGCCCGTCGATCAGCCCCAGCGGTTGGCCACCACTGCCAGCCAGTCAACCTCGGCAGTTAGCCACCACCTCTAGTCGACCAACCTTGGTTGACGACCACCACGCCAGCTGGTCAACCCCAGCGGTTGGCCAACCTCGACTGCCGGCCACCACGCTGACCGGTTAATCATAGTGACCGGCCAACCCATAAACAAATCGTAAAACTAGCAAATTAATTTTCCAATATTTTTCCTTTGACCACGAGAATTCCAATGTTTTTTTTTTGCACAAACTGACAAACATGTTAATACCAAATATTGTGAATATGTTTATTTTTAAATGAAAATTAGGCCTTCGAAGACAAATATAAGGCCCCAAAAATAATTCACCTAAGCAACCCAAATCCCCAATTCAAGATTTCTGATCAGCCTTTAATACGTAAATCACCAAAAGATTAAAGACCCTTGAACTTCGAGGGCCATATAAGTAACATCCCACAATTTAAAGATGTGCAGTTTGTAATATAATCTTGTTCTAATTGCGGTTTCGGTTTATTAAGGAAATTTTAGGTAGTTAAATTTTCTTACCATTGTTTTGATTTGCATTTCACTATGTGATATGACAAAATAGAGTAATTTATTGCCCACGTATTAAATCATTTGCATGCATTTGAGTTTTCTGGATCTATTATTTCGCTCGCTTGTAATGAAGCCACGAACGTAATCTGACCTGAGAACACAAATTAAGTAAAGTAAAAAACTTATATTGCATAATCTTTTTTCTATATAATTTCTTACATTTTTAAATTTTACACTGCTTTTATCGCAAGCGGCACCGAAGTAACCAAATCTTTCAAGTAAAACTTCTCAATTAATTTTCTGAAGATAAGTTTGCTCGTGACAAACTTCGACAAACTCACTTAGTACTCAAGAAAATTCATGTCTAAATGAGTGTAACTCTAGTGTAATGCAAGGCATGTTAACAAAAGGCTAATTTCATTTCGAATGAGTTTTGGCTTTTCTTGACTAGTCGACACCATCCTAACTTGATAGTGTTTGGATTTTTAAGATAAATAAAGTAGACATTACTAAATAAGGCAATTGACATTTTAATTTCACTCATGTTGCAAATTGACACTTTTAGGTAACATTATTGGTTTTTCTAATTTCAGACAAATTTTGAACTTTTATACCCAAAATACACTTGTACTTCATAGTTTATATATTGTAGGGTAAATTACATATAACCCCTTCAATTATGGGACACGTCACTTAAACCCATGAACTTTCAGAATTAACATTTAACCTGTGAACTTTGGATCTGTAACACTTTACCTCTGAGAACTTCTTTTTTATATCTAGATATCACATCATAACTGTTAATTTTTTTTCGTGTTGCTTGTCTAGAATACTCATAAATATAATTTAATTGTAAAGTTCGGTTCATATCGGAAGTCAGATCCATGTTGAATTTATATCTGATTGCTACCAAATCCGACTCAATATGAATATGATCTGACATATGTTGGATTTACGAGTCTTCTAAGCCAAACAATAAAAAAAATTAACGGTTATGATGTCAAATCTAGGTATTAAAATATATTTTTTTGGGGGGTGTTAAAGTGTTACACAACCACAGTTCAGAGGAGTTAAGTGATAACTTTAAAAGTTCATGATGATTAAGCAATTTGGGCCGATAATTCAAGGGGGCTATATGAAATTTACTTGATATTACAACTTATTTTGTAAAAACAAAATGTCATGTAAAAATTGTTGTGTTCCGTGTGAAAACACAATACTTTCAAATTTCAATGAAAATCTAGACAGAAACACGTAAAAACTTTACAAACCGAACACATTTCCAAGAAATTCGATCAACTTCTATTGTCATTCACTTCAAATTATATTTTGTTTTTTTGTCATATCAAAATTGATTTGTCTAATGAGTACTCGTCTAGAAAAACTAACCCATAAATTTACTTTACAAAACACAATTTTAGTCTAAAAAACTCTAAAAAAGGGAACTCACAAATCCGACATTTTTGTCGTCGTCTTTCTACCGCCAACGTCATCGAACACCCTATGATGATATGTTAAAGGTTGTCTCATTTGACATGAGAGAAAAGGTTTTGGGATAGAAGTTGGTTTTTTGGATTTATAATATTTGTAAAGTTTTTTACACATTTCTACCTTAATTTTACATGACGATTGTTTATTTACATCATGAAACTCTGTAATTTTTACACGACGTCTATTTCTGCAAATCAAAATAAATTATGGAATGTAAGGGTAGTTTGGATATGAAACTTCAACATTGATCAAAAAGTAAGAAAACAATAATGAGGCCTAAATGTCAAATAACAACATGAATGTAAAATTGTCTTTTTTTATATAATAGGTAAAATGAATGGAATTAAAACGTCAGTTAACCTAATAAATATCTATGTTCCTTTCTTTTTACTTCCAACAAACATATTGATAAATCGACACTTCTCATTGTCTTTCTTAAGCTAGAACCAACACCTCTCACAGCACTCGTAACTGGTGCTCTTTTGGGGTCAAGTCAGGGTGAGACCTGACCTGCGCCCCTTAACCCGTGGTGCAACCAGGTCGTGACCCGAGTTAGCCCATTTTTTTGATTTTATTTTAAAGAAATGATTAAAAATTAGTTATTTATATTTGTTAAATAATATTTTATTTGATATGTATATATTTTTATATGATTAGAATTAATTTTTGACAATTAAAATAAATGTAAATAATTAATGAAATTAGTAAAAATGTTAGAAATTCAAGGTCCAAACATACAAAATCACGGATTAGACGAATAATAATTACAAAATAAGAACACACGAATTTACCCAGGTTCATCCAAAAACACATTACTAACCAAAAAAATTGGTACAGAATTACTAATAAATCGCAAGCCCAAATAATACAATGAGCGAGACTCCCGACCGACCCGTCGGGGTGGGCATTGTAAATCTAACTTTTGCGTGTTATTTGTAATTATCGTAATTTAATTAGATTAAGTCATTGTAAAAAATAATTTATTTAATAATTTGTGTATTATTGTGATGGAATAGAAAATGAAGTAATAAGAAATGATGTGGAAAAGAGAGAGTGTTGAAAGTAAGGTTAGGGTTAAGGAGTGAAAAATAAGTTGGATTGTATAGTATTTTTTAGGAAAATGATAGATGACCGCTCTTTAGGATGCTCCTTGAGGGACGCGGCTTAGTTGTCACTCTACATGTCAGCACAGAAAAGAGTTTCTTTTTTTATTTTATTCCTCAATTCTCTGGTTATCCGTACAAATGTCTACATCTCTCCATCCCTCCCTCCATCCCTCATTAATGCGTCTCAAATCACTCCTTTCCTTCATCATTTTGGCGCTCCTACACAGTAGAAGACTTGTTATTCATCTCAAGACGCGTCTTCCTTTTTCTTCCTTTCTCTTCTGTGGTCCTTCCTCTGTACTCCAATGGAAATCGTTAATGTGTCTTCCCAAGTGGAGCAGCCGGCAAACGTTCCTAAGGAGGAGATGTTTTTTTCCTTCTTTCGAAGAAGCCAAAATATTTTACGTGGCCTATGCCGATTCTTGTGGTTTTGGTGTTAAGACAAAACAATCTCATTACGATCGTGGTGTTGTTATACGGGTCACGCTGGCTTGCTCCAAGGAGGGCACAACACCAACAAACCAAGGGCAAGGGAAATTGAAGCCTAGGTTATCCAGTAGAGTCCAATGCACTGCTCGGATAAGGGTCTCCGGAAACCCAGCAATGGGTTACCACATTAACTTTGTGGATCTTAAACATAACCACGCTATGCTTGAACAGGAGAAAATGCGTTTTCTCAGACAAAAACGAACCGTCCCTGAGGCCGCCAAAGCACGCATATCGTGCAATGATACTGCTGGGATATCGGCTGCTAAGACCATGTAATCTTTTGTGGTCGAGGCTGGAGGTCATGACAAATTTGAAGGGAATGTGTTCTAAAAGTTTTACTTTTAAATGTCAATTATTATGAATTGAATGAGAAATCATTTTGTTCCTTGTTTATGTTATTCGTCTTTTAGAAGTGTTAAGGAAGAGGCTCTTGGTCCTTAACCGTAGAGCTCTAAAAGATATTGGTTTACATAAAACAAAAGATATTCGCAATCATGGTAATTAACATGGGACATTGATTACCGGGTTAAGATTGTCGTGTTGGTCATAGATCATTGTAGCTCTACAAGTGAGTGACAACACGGGTATGCAAAAGAGGAAAACATTACTTTTGTATACTGAATAGACCTAATAAGTAAAATATTATAGAAATGTGTTTCTGTGTCATTAATATTTTACTGTGTCCTTGGTTCTTTGATATGAGACTTATATCCGATCGCTTAAGGAGTTCTTAATTAGACTAGTGTCTTGAGCTATCGATGAGTGTAGTGTAAAGGCATTAGTTGGTTAAGTACAACTTTTGTTGGAGAAGATAGCTAGTCAAAAGATTGTCATTGCCCCTCTTAATTGAGTAATGATATTAGTGGACCCCTTGATAAAGCAAAGTTATAATGTGCACAATGTGATTTGAGTTAAGTCACATATTTGTAACTAGCTTAAAGAGATCAAGAAATGAATACTAAGACAAAGATGACACAATACTACTTTGTGTGTATTCTTAATATCATGAGGCAAGGGACGGACACAAGTGATACACACTATCACTAAATGGATCGGGTTTTGGTTCGAGTGGAATTAAGACATCTAACTAATTGGGAGCTATAATGTGTATCTAGATACCGCTTATAGCTTGTGATATTAAGCTCTTAATATCACGGCCAACTTAGTTTAGATCCTCCCATAGGTCACACCGCAAAAACCGTGAAACAAGAAGCTTGATTTTTCGTTCATATGATGTGTCGGGTTTCTTATAGAAAATATGACACATGTGGTGAACAAGTAAAATCAATTATGTTGTATATAAACATAATTAGAATCATGATAAATTCATATGAGATGCATATATTATGGGGTGCAATAATTTATTGTTGCATAGGATAATATATTGCATAAGTTGTGAATTTGCTAAAACCCACTTAAGTTCAAATTTTGTTGGAAATAAATCCAAAATTTGAAAAAGGCAAAATCGGGTAGAAGTTCGGTAATCCGTTATGGTTCGGTCGACCGAAGGATCTATGGATCGGTCAACCGAACGTGGAACGGATAATCGTAATTGATTGACCGAACTTGACCAAAGTGCGTGGAGCTTTGGTACGGTGTACCGAACCAGAAACGGTCGACCGAACAATATCAAGTTCCGATATTTTCGGTTAACCGAATATCACTCGGTTTTAGATGTGAATGGGTCCGATCGGTTAAGGAGAATTTTTCTCCTTAAGATTCGGTCATCCGTCACTTACCCGGTTAAACGATCGTGACAAATTCGGTTAACCGAGTGGGACTCGGTAAACCGAACAGCGGTCGATTTTCTGCCTTTGATTATTAAGAGATTAATTTGATCGATGGTTGGATTAGCTCCAAATTTGGTCAAACGTTTTGTGGGTGCATATAATGCATTATGGAATTAGTTTGTGAGAGAAATTGTCATAAAACCGTGGCTTAAGAATAGCCATGATTAAGAGTAAGATTGGAACCTATAAATAGGTCCTTATTCTCCCTAATTGGGTTACACAATTCAAAAAAAATTTCTCTCCTAATTCACTACTAAAACCCACGAAAATTCTCTTAGTTTTCTAAGTCTTTGGAAGGAGAAATCTCAGAGGCTAAGGAAGGGGTTTGTAGCTAGATTCTAAGCTTCTTTGGAGATTGATTGGCTAGCTCCTTTCTCTCCAACCTTGTTTAGGGTTTCAGTGAACACTCGGAGGCATCCGGCGCAACGGGAAGCGACGATCATCTTCCTCAACGTCTCCGAATCTTCAAGAAGTTTTAGAGAACTTCTAGGTATGAATTTCGGAGTCCCTTGTGTTTGTTTTAATAAGGTTTTTCAAACTAGTTGTTAAAACAAACTGATGCATGCATGAAATAAATCAAAGAAAATTGTAATTGATCCTTATTATACATAAGAATTTTGAAAATATATATGTATAATTAAACATGAAATCCTACAAAATTGACTTTCAACGAAAGGGATTTAAGGTTTGTGTTCTTTCTGCCTAACATAATTGAAGTTCAACATTTTGCACCTGGTCTTAGTGGTTTCTGTGTGCAGGAATGTTGTAAACGAAGTCAGAAATTTAAAGATGGGACTTGGTGATGCACAAGCTCTTCAGAACTATTTCATTAGGATGCGGAAGATTGATTCCATGTTTTTCTATGTAATGGATATGGATGACAAAGGAAGACTACAGAACGTGTTTTGGGCTGACTGTCGTTCTAGAGCTGCATATTCATACTTTGGAGACGAATATGTTTCGACACCATCTACATTACAAACAAATACGACATGCCCTTTGCCCCATTTGTTCATACTTTTTTGATTTTATCTACTCTACCATATCATCCTATTTTAAATCTCAATATCCTGAACATTCGAATGAGATTCTTGGGATCAGAGATTTGACCTATGATCTTAACCTTTTCAAACAAGTGATCTTACTAAAGTAGCTTCAGTTGATAACATTTGCCTTATTTGTCCAATCCGTTGAAAGTACTAATTGTTAGACTATCTTTGCATTATAAATTATTCAATTTTAGAATGTAAGTATCTTAAGTTATCGCTAAAATTTGCTAACTTGGCATTTGATACATTTATTAGAAGCATTTGCCTAGCCAACCACCATGTGCTGTTTTTTTGGCATATTAAGGTTAACGAGATCCATATTGCCATATGCAGGGCGAGCAGATTCCGGGTTGACCCGGTCAACCGGACCGGACCGGACGGGTTGGTCCAGGTTCAGTCCAGAAAATTTTGAAAAAATCCGGTCCGGTCCGGCCCGGGTTTCGGTCTGGCAAATTTTAAATTTTCAGGTTCGGTTCGGACCGGTCCAATTTTTTTTTAACTTAAAAAATTCGGTTTTTGACTGGACCGGACCGATTCGGTCCAGTCCGGTCTTCGGTCAGCGAGCATCCGGTCCGATCCGGTCTTCGGTCCGAACCCTGGATAAAAATCCGGTCCGGACCGGATGCACAACCCTAGCCATATGGGTTAACCTTATATTTAATTACAGATAACCAACTCACACGAATTACTACTCGACAAAATTCATTTACCACTTCGGCCCACACGTTACTTTCTCCATCTAATACAATTTCCTACTTACAGAAGAATCTTTATACAACGACAAAAACTTCTCCTCATTCAGAGAACGACAAAACACAACATTTCTCTTTCCATATAATTGCTGACAAATTGTTTTTTAAAGTAATGACTGACAAATTGTTGTGAGTTTAGTGGCACCACACGTGTAATAACCTAAACTAAACCCTTAATTAACTAAACCTAAACCTAATTAACTTAATTAACCATGTTTAGTGAAGGATGAGGTGGAGAATTGGATAAGAATTGAGAGATGAGGTGTTGGAATTGGATTGGATGATTTAGAGGTGATTAATTAAAGTTAGTATATATAGTAGAGATAAGTTTTGGTTGAAACGTTTTGCTTCCTTGTTTTGAATCAACCAGAGCGTGAGAGAAGAGGTTAGAAAGAAGAAGAAGAAGGTGAAGAAGAAGAAGGTGAAGAAGAAGAGGAGAAGAAGTGGGTTGAGGTTGCCAAAGCTTGGGAGGCTTCCACAACCGTCAAAAAGGTATGCCAAATCTTCATTATAACTCACATAAGCCTTGTGAGTGTTGGGGATCGACGTTGGTGTCGAATTCCCCGTCGGAATTCAACCAATTCAGAGGTTGAAGACGACGATCGGTCGACCGGTGCCTGTGGGCAGTCGACCGATCCTATTATTATATTGTTGTTTACCCGCGAACGGTCGAACGATGTCGTTAGACGGTCGACCGTTATGCCAGATTTATGCGGGAAAAAGGGGATTTACTGTTATCGGTCGAACGGGACCACTTAGCCGGTCGACCGAATAACGATGAGAATGGGTCGGTTGGGGATTTTGACTTATTAAACGGTCGAACGTCCTTACCTTGTTCGACCGATCCATTCGATGCTAAGTCGGTTGGGAGCTTTGACCATCAAAACGGTCGACCGCTCTTTAACTTTCGGTCGACCGACTGAGCATTTAATTAAGCGGTAGAGTGCTTGTGTTGTTTCGGTCGAACTGTATTTCAGTTCCGGTCGACCGAACGAGACTTGGGCAAAATATTGAAAGTCCTGTTATCGGTCGAACGGCCCCTTGGTTCGACCGGTCGGATATATATATTATATAAAATTGTATAGCGTAGACCTTCCAAACGGTCGACCGCTAGATGACTTTTGTTCGACCGATTGGTCGGTAATTCGGTTGGCGTGGTTCGACCGGTAGATTTGTTTGTACAGTACTGTGTACTGTGTGGGGGACCGGTCGACCGGTGTGCTTGTAGCGGTCGACCGATCTACCGCAGGTTGGTGGATTTATCCACACGCGATCCGTCGATGTCAGGTCGACTACCGGCTCCGAGGCGACGGTTGATTACCGGCTTTGAGAGCTACGGATTTCACCTTCGACGAAGGCGTATTATTGTTGTACCTTTTTCCTCTCTTACCGAGCGGGGTGTGAGGGATGTGTACCGTAAACCTTGGGCAGTTTGCGAGGGTTTAGCGGTAGGCCGAGGATGTTCCGGCAGGGTGCGCGCTAGGCGACTCTTGGGGGAGCAGTGGCTGTCGTCTGACCCGAGTTGTGTATTCGGCGGGCTGACTCGCTCCTTGGGTGCGGCGTGTACCGGGGGTTCCTTCCTGCACTTTTGGGGAGCAGTGGTGTCGACTGACCCTTGTGAGGCAGCGGTGGACTGACTTGACCCTAGTGGCAGGAGTGGTTCAGTGCCGCGGAGGCGGTGAGGGCATTATTGTGGGCCCGAGGCGGATGATCATGTGCATAGCATTGCATTGTATTTAATTCCTTTTTATATTTTAGGAGGTTTGGTATACGGGGTTCCTTCAGGGAACTCAGGCATGTTTGTTGTTTGCATTTCAGGTAGCGAGCAGGGTTAGGGTTTGAGGTGGTGACCGAGGACGGTGCCCCCGAGATCAGATCCTGTGTCCTCTTTTATCTTCTTTTGTTGAGGTAGTGATTACATGTACATTCATTTTGTTGTAATCACAGTTGACTCTTATGTATAGTTTGACTTCCACGTGGGTCTGTACCTTATATTATATATATATATACGTTGGTTTGATTTCCAGTGACGTGCCCCGTGTTGACCGTTGACGGTCTGTATTATTGTTTAAATTTTCCGCTGTTTTCGGGTACGTTACAATTTGGTATCAGAGCGTTGATCTCGGCGTACTTGTCCAAAGAAACCACCTTTGAGTTAGGAGTTAGGTCTAGAGGATCATGCATGCACAGATTATATTGATATTGTCTTGTTTCCTTTGGCAGATGCCTCCTAGACGGGGGAAGGCGGTTGCCCATACTCGCGGTGAGAGTGAGACTGCGAGGGATGAGGCTTGGGAGGATGAGCGTCGGACGTTGTTCGATACGGTCGGACGTCTGACGGAGATGCTACAGCAGCAGACAGCACAGACTGGGCAGACGGGGACTGGCGCTATGCATGACCGGTTTATGCGCCAGCATCCGCCTACCTTTCTGGGGCAGTACGACGCGGAGGCTGCGGAGGAGTGGATCTTCACGATGCAGAAGATCTTCGGTGCTATTGGTTGTCCTCCAGAGGCGAGAGTGGGCCTGGCTACTTATGTGTTGGGCGGTGCTGCGTCCAACTGGTGGAGGTCCACATCTGCAGTGGTGTTTGCGGACAGAGATGATATAGCCTGGGAGGAGTTCGTTGGCGAGTTCAACGAGCAGTATTTTCCGCAGCATGTCCAGGATCAGAAGAGGGAGGAGTTTCTGAGTCTTCAGCAGGGAGACATGACCCTAGCAGGCTACATCGGGAAGTTCAACGCCCTTGAGCGTTACTGTCCCGAGATGTATGTTACACAGGAGCAGAGGGCAGGGAAGTTCGTCCGAGGGCTCCGGAAGCAGCTGAGGACGAAGGTGCTGACACACATGCCGAGCACGTTGGCCGATGCAGTGAAGAGTGCCTCTGTTCTTGATCGTGACTACAGGGAGAACTACCAGGATGAGAGAAGGCCATCGGGTAGATTCTCTGGGCGGCCAGGAGGTCAGACTGGAGGGAATCCGGGCAAGAGGCCCCGGTACGAGGGAGCAGGAGTTGCAGTACCACGACCTGAGCCTTGTGGTACTTGTGGGAGATTTCACTCTGGGCCGTGCTTCACCCCCGGAGCATGTCATGGTTGTGGCCAGCTGGGTCACTTTATCAGGAGCTGTCCGAGCCGAGGAGCTGGGCCGAGCAGACCACCGGGTTTACCCGCACCAGGCAGAGGAGGAGGCGGAGGTAGACCACCTTTCAGACCCCAGCAGGGGCAGCGCACCGGCAGAGTTTATACCATCCAGGCAGAGGAGGCTCGTGATGGAGGCGCTGTCGTGGAAGGTATACTTCTTGTCGCAGGTTCAGTAGCTAGGGTGTTATTTGATTGTGGCGCGACACACTCGTTCATCTCAGAGCGATTTGCGGGAGTGTTGGGCTGTACCCTTGCGATGTTGACTGCCACTTTGGAGGTCAGCACACCCCTGGGTCTGGTGGGCACTGTGGGGAGATTTGTCCCCGGCGCCACGGTTGTTTCGGGAGATCAGGAGTTTCCGGCAGACCTGGTCTTGCTACCGATGGAGGACTTTGATGTCATACTTGGGATGGATTGGCTGTCCCGATATGATGTTCGAGTCTTGTGCCGTGAGAAGAAAATTTTGATCCCGAGGAATGGTTTGCCTGATATTCTGATTAGAGGGATCAGAAGCAGAGGGGGTCGCATTATTGTATCTGCTGTTAGAGCTCAGAGACTGTTACAGCAGGGATGTGCAGCATTTCTGGCGACGCTTGTGGTTGCGGAGGCAGAGTCCCAGAGGCTAGAGGACATTGAGGTGGTGCAGGAGTTCGCGGATGTTTTTCCAGCGGAGATTCCAGGTTTACCACCACACCGGGAGTTGGAGTTCGGCATTGAGTTGGTAGCTGGCACTACACCACAGTCGAAGGCTCCATACCGGATGGCACCTGCTGAGTTGACAGAGTTGAAGAAGCAGTTGCAGGAGTTGATGGACTCTGGATTTATCAGACCGAGCGTCTCGCCTTGGGGTGCACCAGTTCTGTTTGTGAAGAAGAAGGACGGATCCTTGAGGATGTGCATAGACTACAGGATGCTGAACCAGGTGACGGTGAAGAATAGGTATCCCTTACCTAGGATTGAGGACCTCTTTGACCAGCTGCAGTCAGCGAAGGTTTTCTCGAAGATTGACCTGCGTTCAGGATATCACCAGTTGAGGATCCGAGATGAGGACATCCAGAAGACAGCCTTCAGGACGAGATATGGACACTATGAGTTCTTGGTGATGCCATTTGGATTGACGAATGCTCCGGCAGCATTCATGGATCTGATGCACCGGACGTTCAGGCAGTATATTGATATATTTGTGATTGTCTTCGTGGATGACATCTTGATCTATTCACCAGATGTGGAGCAGCACAGAGAGCATCTGAGGATTGTACTCAGCATCTTGAGGGCTCAGCAGTTATATGCTAAGTTCTCAAAGTGCGAGTTTTGGTTGGACAGAGTGGCATTCCTCGGACACATTGTATCGGCAGAGGGGATATCAGTGGATCCGGCGAAGGTAGAGGCGGTGACACAGTGGAGGACCCCTACGAGCGTGACGGAGATTAGGAGCTTTGTTGGACTGGCGGGTTATTACCGTCGCTTCATCAAGGACTTCTCGAGATTGGCAGCACCACTGACGGCTCTGACGCAGAAGGGAGTCACTTTTGTTTGGTCGCAGAAGTGCGAGGACAGCTTTCAGGAGCTGAAGAGACTGTTGACCACAGCACCAGTTTTATCATTGCCGAGTGGCACGGGTGGATTCGTGATTTATAGCGACGCTTCAGGTATTGGCTTAGGATGTGTACTTATGCAGCACGGGAGGGTGATCGCGTACGCATCCAGACAGCTGAAGGTCCATGAGAGGAATTACCCGACACATGATTTGGAGTTAGCAGCAGTGGTTCATGCACTGAAGACCTGGAGACACTATCTTTATGGCGAGCGGTTCGAGGTGTTTACAGATCATCAGAGTCTGAAGTACCTGTTCTCGCAGAAGGAGCTGAACATGAGGCAGCGCAGATGGCTTGAGTTCATTAAGGACTATGACTTCACTATCTCTTACCATCCGGGGAAGGCGAACACAGTTGCAGACGCTTTGAGCCGGAAGGTGGAGGTATCAGTGGCAGGCCTATGCATTCAGGAGTGGAGACTGCTAGAGTCCTTGGCAGAGTGGAGGCCATTTGCTGATAGCTCTGAGGGCGCAGTGATTGCCGGATTGAGAGTAGAGCCTCAGACAGTATCAGCAGTGATTCGTGCTCAGACTACAGATGAGGAGTTGAGCAGTTTGTTACAGTTAGCTGCCAGAGATGGGTCAGACTTCAGAGTTGGAGTGGACGGAGGTCTGAGATTCAGAGACCGTATCTGGGTGCCGAAGACAGAGGACCTGAGACATGATATCATGGAGGAGGCACACAGATCGAGATATTCCATTCATCCAGGGAGCACCAAGATGTACAAAGATCTGCAGCGGAACTTCTGGTGGCGAGGTATGAAGAAGGACGTTGCAGACTTCGTATCGAGGTGTTTGGTCTGTCAGCAGGTGAAGATCGAGCACCAGAGACCAGCAGGGCAGATGCAGAGGATTGAGTTGCCCGAGTGGAAGTGGGAGCACGTGACGATGGATTTTGTTACGGGGCTACCGAAGACACGGAGATTTCACGATGCGATTTGGGTTATAGTCGATCGACTGACCAAGTCGGCGCATTTCTTAGCTATTAAGACCACTCTTGCTCTGGAGGGTCTAGCTAAGTTATATATTGAGGAGATTGTCAGACTTCATGGCGTACCAGTCAGTATTATTTCAGACAGAGATCCCAGATTCACTTCAAGATTTTGGGAGAGTCTACACAGAGCACTGGGGACACGTCTGAAGTTTAGCACAGCTTTCCACCCACAGACAGATGGCCAGTCAGAGCGGACGATACAGACATTGGAGGACATGCTGAGAGCGTGTACACTTGACTGGGCAGGACATTGGGATGAGCATTTGCCGTTGATCGAGTTCGCCTACAACAACAGCTACCACTCGAGTATTGGGATGGCACCCTATGAGGCATTATACGGGAGACCGTGTAGATCGCCGGTATGCTGGAGTGATGTGGGCGAGAGACAGCTAGTTGGACCTGACATTATCCAGTTGTATTCAGAGAAGGTCGACGTGATTCGGAGACGACTAGCTACAGCGCAGAGCAGGCAGAAGAGTTATGCTGATACGCGGAGGCGTGAGCTGACTTTTGAGGTAGGAGATCATGTCTTCTTGAAAATCTCGCCTTCCAGAGGGGTGATGAGATTCGGGAAGAAGGGGAAGCTGAGTCCGAGATATGTCGGACCTTTTGAGATATTGGATCGGGTCGGTGAGGTGGCATATAGGATTGCACTACCACCACAGTTCGCAGGACTTCACAACGTCTTCCATGTTTCTATGTTGAGGAAGTACGTGGCCGATCCAGCTCATGTGATAGAGATATCAGTACCGGAGATCCAGCAGGATTTGTCATTAGATGAGAGACCAGTTGAGATTGTGGATCAGATGGTACATCAGCTCAGGAGGAGAGCTATTCCGATGGTGAAGGTCAGGTGGCAGCATCACACTGACAGAGAGGCTACCTGGGAGATCGAGGAGGATGTCAGGAAGCAGTATCCAGAGTTGTTTCGGTAAGTCAGTTGTTTCGAATTTCGCGGACGAAATTCTTTTAAGGAGGGTAGATTGTAATAACCTAAACTAAACCCTTAATTAACTAAACCTAAACCTAATTAACTTAATTAACCATGTTTAGTGAAGGATGAGGTGGAGAATTGGATAAGAATTGAGAGATGAGGTGTTGGAATTGGATTGGATGATTTAGAGGTGATTAATTAAAGTTAGTATATATAGTAGAGATAAGTTTTGGTTGAAACGTTTTGCTTCCTTGTTTTGAATCAACCAGAGCGTGAGAGAAGAGGTTAGAAAGAAGAAGAAGAAGGTGAAGAAGAAGAAGGTGAAGAAGAAGAGGAGAAGAAGTGGGTTGAGGTTGCCAAAGCTTGGGAGGCTTCCACAACCGTCAAAAAGGTATGCCAAATCTTCATTATAACTCACATAAGCCTTGTGAGTGTTGGGGATCGACGTTGGTGTCGAATTCCCCGTCGGAATTCAACCAATTCAGAGGTTGAAGACGACGATCGGTCGACCGGTGCCTGTGGGCAGTCGACCGATCCTATTATTATATTGTTGTTTACCCGCGAACGGTCGAACGATGTCGTTAGACGGTCGACCGTTATGCCAGATTTATGCGGGAAAAAGGGGATTTACTGTTATCGGTCGAACGGGACCACTTAGCCGGTCGACCGAATAACGATGAGAATGGGTCGGTTGGGGATTTTGACTTATTAAACGGTCGAACGTCCTTACCTTGTTCGACCGATCCATTCGATGCTAAGTCGGTTGGGAGCTTTGACCATCAAAACGGTCGACCGCTCTTTAACTTTCGGTCGACCGACTGAGCATTTAATTAAGCGGTAGAGTGCTTGTGTTGTTTCGGTCGAACTGTATTTCAGTTCCGGTCGACCGAACGAGACTTGGGCAAAATATTGAAAGTCCTGTTATCGGTCGAACGGCCCCTTGGTTCGACCGGTCGGATATATATATTATATAAAATTGTATAGCGTAGACCTTCCAAACGGTCGACCGCTAGATGACTTTTGTTCGACCGATTGGTCGGTAATTCGGTTGGCGTGGTTCGACCGGTAGATTTGTTTGTACAGTACTGTGTACTGTGTGGGGGACCGGTCGACCGGTGTGCTTGTAGCGGTCGACCGATCTACCGCAGGTTGGTGGATTTATCCACACGCGATCCGTCGATGTCAGGTCGACTACCGGCTCCGAGGCGACGGTTGATTACCGGCTTTGAGAGCTACGGATTTCACCTTCGACGAAGGCGTATTATTGTTGTACCTTTTTCCTCTCTTACCGAGCGGGGTGTGAGGGATGTGTACCGTAAACCTTGGGCAGTTTGCGAGGGTTTAGCGGTAGGCCGAGGATGTTCCGGCAGGGTGCGCGCTAGGCGACTCTTGGGGGAGCAGTGGCTGTCGTCTGACCCGAGTTGTGTATTCGGCGGGCTGACTCGCTCCTTGGGTGCGGCGTGTACCGGGGGTTCCTTCCTGCACTTTTGGGGAGCAGTGGTGTCGACTGACCCTTGTGAGGCAGCGGTGGACTGACTTGACCCTAGTGGCAGGAGTGGTTCAGTGCCGCGGAGGCGGTGAGGGCATTATTGTGGGCCCGAGGCGGATGATCATGTGCATAGCATTGCATTGTATTTAATTCCTTTTTATATTTTAGGAGGTTTGGTATACGGGGTTCCTTCAGGGAACTCAGGCATGTTTGTTGTTTGCATTTCAGGTAGCGAGCAGGGTTAGGGTTTGAGGTGGTGACCGAGGACGGTGCCCCCGAGATAAGATCCTGTGTCCTCTTTTATCTTCTTTTGTTGAGGTAGTGATTACATGTACATTCATTTTGTTGTAATCACAGTTGACTCTTATGTATAGTTTGACTTCCACGTGGGTCTGTACCTTATATTATATATATATATACGTTGGTTTGATTTCCAGTGACGTGCCCCGTGTTGACCGTTGACGGTCTGTATTATTGTTTAAATTTTCCGCTGTTTTCGGGTACGTTACAACACGCACCTAACATCCTTTAATTACAAGACCGACGAAAACCATTTTTTTAGATCCATTTGGGGGTTATATATATAATATTGAATGTTCATGGGGATGTTACGACTACATGTAAATATAAGTTGTAACGAAATAAGTCGAATGTTATATACGATAACGGTGAAAAAGTTCCCCAAGAGCACTAATCCTATTGACAATGAATAGGAAAACACCGTTATAGACTTATTGTTGTTGACAGTGACGACATACATAGATAATGGACGAATTTTCGCTTAAAGTGCTTTCTTTCAAATAATTGTCTTAGGAAGGCAATATGTAATACCATGATTTCGAGTAGATTTTTGTCGAACTGAATTAGGGAGTGGCTGACACATCCAGTTTAAATCATCATTAACAATGATAATAAATTATCATTGTTATTATCTCGCATAGACTGAAATGGTGAAATCTTTGTGCAATATTATCTCGAAAGCCTTAGTATTATATTAACGAAGTGAATCTAAACGTACATTACTTCCAAAGAAAAGATATGTTATGAGCAAATGATAATTACTACTTAAATAAGGAAAAAAAACCAAGAGGGGGGCACATGCAAATCATCCACGACCAGCAAAATTGCAAGTTTCAACCCAACGCAACTTCCATTGATATAAACCTCATCCATACCCCGAACTCTCCTCCACACCAACAAACATGGAGCACCACCATCAACCCCACGCCATAGTCATCCCCTACCCTCTCCAAGGCCACATCATCCCCACCGTCCATCTCGCCCTCAAGCTCGCATCCAACGGCTTCGCCATAACCTTTGTAAACACCCACGCCATCCACCACCAGACCCACGAGGCCAACGGAGCCTCCGACGTCTTCGCGTCCGCTCGCGCCTCCGGCCTCGACATCCGCTACGAGCTGGTCAGCGATGGCTTGCCGGTCGGATTCGACCGGTGCCTTAACCACGATGACTTCATGGGGTCTCTCCTCCACGCCTTGGGCGACCACGTGGAGGAGTTGGTCGGGAGGCTCTTGGAGGAGGGGAAGGGCCCCCGGCCGACGTGCTTGGTTGCCGATACGTTTTTCGTTTGGCCGAGCGACGTGTGCCGGAAGTTTGGGCTCGTTCATGTGTCTTTCTGGACCGAGCCTGCGTTGGTGTTCTCTCTCTACTATCATCTCGACCTCCTACGGGAGAACGGGCACTTCGATTCTAAGAAAGGAGGTATTTTGGTTTTCATCTGTCTGTCTGTCTGTCTGTCACTCTGTTTGTCTTGGGATCTGTTGGTATGATTTCAATTTTTACGTGCTGTAGATTAGTAGATAAGCTCTAGCAAATCTAACAAGTTTTTATTGTATATATAGTTGTACATGAGTCACAACGCAAATATGTAAATGCAAACTATATATGGGCGGATCATATATATGTACTCTTAATCCCCAACATGTTTCTATATATTTAATTGCCTAAAGAGTAGCTATGTAACTTTAGGATATACGAAGAGGTAATAAAAAAGCAAGGCAAAACTGGTCATCATTACCTGGGAGAAGGAAAATATGTCTGAAGTTTTCGGGGGAAAAAGATAAATATGGTTTATTGTAAAAAGGAAATGTGAATTTTGATTGGCAGGTATGCTTATTTACTGTTGTTGAAAACGTTTATTTAAGATTTTTTTGAACATGAATATGGGAGCAACTAGGCAGAATGTTTTCTTTATTTGCTTTGTGGGTCCCTTTGGAAATGGGTCTTCTTTTCAACTTTCAAGATTACTTACCTTAATACCTTTTTAATATCTATAAAACAAGACACAAACTTATAGCCTTCATTTGTTGAGAATCGTGGCTTCTAAGATATAAGGAAATTACTACGGTTTTGTTAAAATTATTATGTCAAATTTCTCATAATTTTGATGAATTTTCTGCAAACACATATTGCTTTTATGATTTTACCAGGTTTAGTAGATATCAATGAAGTTTATGTTTCACTGAAAAACACCACGAGCTTACTGCAGTTGTAGATTTTGATTATTATTTGTAGCAAACCAAACCATATTACAATTAAGAAATTAAAATGTGGTGCAGAAAACAGGAAGGACATGATAGACTACATCCCCGGCGTGGACGCCATCGCCCCCTGCGACCTAATGTCGTACCTCCAGGAAACCGACACCACCACCGTCTGTCACCGGATCATCTTCAAAGCCTTTGCTTCCGCCAAACACGCCGACATCGTCGTCTGCAACACCGTCGAGTCCCTCGAGTCCAACACCATCTCCGGCCTCAAACCCTCCAAACCCTTCTACGCCGTGGGTCCAATCTTCCCTCGCGGCTTTGTTAAGAGCCCCGTAGCTACCAGTCTCTGGACCGAGTCGGACTGCACACGGTGGTTGGACTCCAAACCGTCCAATTCCGTTCTCTACGTCAGCTTCGGAAGCTACGCGCACATTAGCAAATCCGACTTCCAGGAGATTGCAATGGGGATACTTGACAGCGGGGTGAACTTCGTGTGGGTGCTCCGACCGGGTGTGGTCAGCGCAGATGAGCCTGATCCGTTGCCGGTTGGGTTTAGGGACTTGGCTGAGGGGAGAGGGCTTGTGGTTCCCTGGTGCTGCCAGATAGAGGTACCTCTATTGGGTTTGACGTTTTTACTAAAACTCATGATGCAACTTGTTTTTATTTGAGTTTGATACATATCTATTGTTTTTTGTTTCATGATCTACCAACTCGATTATTATTGTTATGTTATTTCATGTTGAATTCACTTTCCTGCAATTTAACATGCCTTGATAACAACAGGTTCTAAGTCACACCACAATTGGAGGATTTCTGACCCATTGCGGGTGGAACTCGATACTGGAGAGTGTGTGGTGCGAGGTGCCCATGCTTTGCTTTCCGTTGCTGACGGACCAATTCACGAATAGGAGGCTAGTGGTGGAGTGGGGTGCCGGGATCGATGTGGGCACCGGAAGGGCCGAGGTGGCGAGGAGGGTGGTGGGGGTGGTGGGAGGAGAGATGGGGGTTGGGTTGAGGAGAGCGGTCAGGGAGGTGAAAAAGAGGGTGGAGGAGGCATTGGGGAAGGAGGGATCAACTACCAAGAATTGGAATGAGTTTGTGGAGGATTTGGTTGGGAGCATCAAGAAGAAAAGTTTGGTCGAGAAGACTAATGGTATCGTTCCAATTTCATCTGATGTCTCCGAAGAGACGGTTGGGAAGACTAATGGTCGTGTTAATGGGCATTGTGTTGAGTAAAAACAATCAAAATTTGGTTGATTGATGTCTATGGGAATTTTATTGTCAACATTGGCGAGTGGGGATAGCTTAGTAATGTTTGGGTCTTTAATAGCCAAGATTCAAATTAGATTCTTAGACGTATCTTGTGGTATGTTGTAGTAGCAGACTAGCAGCAGAAGTATAAGAGGAAATTAACAATACGGCTTATGTATCGTGTTATGTGAATGGAAACGGAAATTAATGGATTACACTATGCATTATAGTTTTACCGTTTTAGTAATTAAGATGTGTATATAATTTAATGTTAGGTTGCCAAATTATTCTATTTTTTTACTGTTTTAGCTAATGTACATCATTCTCTTTTCACTTTTATCATAAAAACATTACTTTTTAATGCATATTTTCATCATATTTTTTATTTATACTAGAAACTATAAAAACCCAACTCAACTCAACTCAACCCAACCCAACTCTCTCTCACATCTCTTCCCTAAATCCCTAACCCTAACCCCCAACCCATCTCTTCCTCTTTCCAACAGTTCCGGTGGCGATGACGACTCCGGCGACCGTGTGTAGACGCGGAGAGGAATCATCATCTTCTCTGGTCTTCTTCTTCTCGTGAGGTACGTCATCCACCCTTGTTTAGGGCCTAGGAGGTCGGGAAGGTGACGTGAGGGGCCCGAGAGGCCGGCCGGCGGGCTACACACGGTCTGGTGTCGCATGCGGGCTCACCGGAGTTGCGCAGGAGACGCACAGACGCGCACGGCCATGCGAGCCACGCCACCGCGTGATGGTGGTGGTTGCGATAAGCGACCGCGATTGCCGGGGGCAGGGCTGCCGGAGGCCGACGGTCGGTGGCCGGCGACGGGTTGGGTGCGGTTTGTGTTGATGTTGGGTATTTTGCATTTTTTACCTTTGTGTTTAATGGTATTATGGTTAGTTGTTTGATAGTTGGACTAATTGCAAAGAAAACTCTGATTTTATGAGTATTTGATTAAATAAACTAATAACTTGATTAATTGCAGAATAAGTCCTGGATTTAATTATATTTTTTTATTGTGTAATAATTGGATTTATTGCTGGAAAATCCAGAATTTAATTGTATTTGAATAAATGAATTATAATTGGGTAAATTACTATTCTTCCACTAAACTTATGAGAATTGTGAATTATAAGGAAATTTTAGGCAATTTACACTTATACCCCTGTACTTTTAATTGTGGACTTAGAGCTATAATTTCATCATGCCGCTTAGATGATTGTTATAGTCTTGTTAATTATTTACTATTATCTACGTTGTTGGGGTTGTTGATCCGCATTTTGGGGGTAGATTGTGTTTACTCATTTGCCTTGTGAGATCGTGAGTTTTAGAAGGGTTCGTGGAACCGATTGTCCATCCACGTTGTGACGAGTGGTTGTTGGAGCGTTCCTCACGGACTCGGACGTGTGGTCGAGTAGTGGAGGAGACATGTGAGGCACGTATGACTAGATGTTAAGGTGTTTCCCTGGTTGTGCGGTTCGGAAAGGTCCACCCACGTTGTGACGAGTGACCGTTCGGGAGCGTTGCTCACGGGCTCGGGCGTGCGGTGGACTTTTGAATCCGGATGCGGAACTGGTCAGCTCACTAGCCTTGTGGGCCGAATGTGCGGTCTTGTTGAGGGTACACGCTCGACCTGGCTGGGCGCGTGGTTGCCTTGGGACGTGTGACAGTTCTGACGTGAGAGCGGGTTGAGTGTCGCCTTGTGGGTTGGATGCGCGGTGGGGTTCGAGGTGCATGCTCGGCCTCGATGGGTGCGTGACCGCCTTGGAAACGAGACCAGTGTGAGTCGTCCGGGACGACTAGACCTTGTTTGGTGTCGGGTTGAGGTGGTGTTCATTTAAGACTTAGGCGTGCCTGTTCGTGTGCAGGTGGGACGTGGTAGGTGATCAGAGGTGACTTGAGCTTGGGATGCGTGGACTGGATCTGTTGAGCTCAGTTGTCATGTATTTTTCCTACTCCTCTTAGTAGTCGTGTAGTAGGTTTCAGATTGCTTGTATTTCCCTTCCGCATTGTACCTTGATTTGACCTTATCATATATTTTAAATTGAGGCCTCGAGTTGGTTATTACAGTTAGTGTCCATTTTTCGCTTCTTTTTAGTATTGTACTCATATATTGCTGTGTCCCGAGTGCAGATTAGGGGCGTTACAGAAACTATCTCTAATATTATATCTTTATTGCTTGGCATACTCGTACAAATCAGTGAAATTAGTTATTTGCTCGACCAGTTCCAAAAATTATTCTTATACATATCCTTCGTTCCTAAATTTCTCATGTTGAACTGCAATTAGTTTACATGGCTGGACACGTATCAAACTAAGGTTTAATGTCTGAATAAATTTTAAATTCTATAGGGATTTGACTTTGATACTCGTCCGAAAGTTCAAAATTTTCGATCAACGTTAATGACTATCTAACACATGTGTATATATAATATAAAAAATTAAGATGCAGAAGATATGTATCCAACTAATTTTAATAAAATTAAACACAAAAGGAATCCCCAAGATCCACACTTAAACCGTGATATCCTAACCCTTGTTTAGGGATTAAATGTGTTTAGGAGGCTAACGAGGGTTTAGGGAAGGATTTGGGAATGATGAGGTGGTGGTTTGTGATTGGTGGAGGGTTGTTGGAGGGGTATTTAATGGTATTCCTCTCTCTCTCTCTCTCACTCGTCGCTCTCCCTCTCACTCTCTAATCTTCTCTCTCTCACTCTCAAGCTCTCTGAAGCTCCAGTAAGGTTGGGTGAACGACGAGCAAGGAGTTGCGGTTGCCGGAGGAGTGGTGATCGTTGTGCGAGTGAAGTTCGCCGGAGCTAAGGCTTTTCGTGCGAAGGCGTTCGCCGTGGTTCTTCAAATATTTCTTCAAACCTTCAAGATATGTGAAGCTTCTCTTTAATACTCACCCGAGGTGTGTGAGTTATCGATTTAGTCGACGGTGGCCGTTAGGCTCATCTGAGGTTTTAGTGCAGCAAATTTCTGCTGAATAACGGTCGACCAGCGTGTGCCTTGGTCGACCGATGCTAGTGTAAATGCGGGTTTTAGCCTTGCACCGGTCGAATGATGCCTTCAGGTGGTCGACCGGTTGTGTTATTTAGGCAAGCCCTGTCATTTTTTGATCGAACAAGTCCCTTTTGTCGTTCAACCGGTTGCAATGTACTAAGTCGGTTGGGGCATAGACCTTCAAAATGGTCGACCTGTTGCTAGCTCGACTGGTTTGTAGAGAGAGTGGACCATCCAAACAATCGACTGCTCTTGACTCTGGACCTACCAGTCACTTAAGTTAACTTAAAGTCTGTTTGACCGGTGTGTGCCTTGTTCGACCGATAGTGGGCTTTGAGAAGACGTGAAGTCCCTGTCATATTTCGGTCGATCGGGTCCACTTTGTTGTTCGACCGTTGGGATGTTTATTATTAATAATATTTGTGGCGTAGACCGCCTGTGATCTTTTCTTCGACCAATCAGTTGTTTTGTTCGTCAATTGTGGTTCGATCGGTTGTGGAGACGATCGAGCTCTTGGGTGATCGTGGAGGGAACCGATTGACCGACATGTCATTTGCGGTCAACCGTTTTTGCTCAGTCTGATATTTTTGATGTGTTGTGTGATCGGCTTTGAAGGCAACGGGTCTGCAACCCTTTTGAGGCGACGAAACGAACATTTCTGGTCTGATAGCGATTGGTGGTGAGTTGTGGTTCTACGAAGCGAGATGTGATTGTTGTAAAATTGTGGCTCCAGTGATTGAGGTAGGTAAAACTGTGGCTCCAGTGATAGAGACAAAACCTTGGCTCCGGTCAAAGAGGCAAATGTTGTGACTTTACAGTTGTTGTGCTTATGCCATGTTTCATATTATTGTTCTTCTGTTCATATGTGTTATGGGTTGGCATATGGGGTTTCCTTATGGAAACTCATGCATAGTTGCATGTTCACTTTTCACGTGGTGATTGACATTAGGGGGTGGTGACTGCGGAGGAGAGCTCTCGTGACCGGTTCCTGCTTTCCCCATTTTGGAGGTTGTCGTGATTATGTGTATATTTTATCTTATGACATTTTGATGTAATCACCTTTTTGTAAACTCAGATATATATGATATATATGTTGGTGCACCTTGTGTTGTGTTTCCCAAATGTCCTCGGTGTATGATTGATTTTGTTGATTTTCTCTTTTAAATATTTTTAAAATTTTCGCTGTTTGAGGATTTTACAACTTTGTATCAGAGCGGTCAGTTCAGTGTCTTGTCCAAAGAAACCACCCTTAGGAGTTGAGTGATAATTTGTGCAGTAGGTCATGCATGCATCATCATTCTGATTGTCTTCCTGTTTTTGGACTAGATGCCTCCGAGACGTGTGAGACCTACCCCACACTGGATACTGACAGGGCCGAGGGGGTAGGAGTGCGACGGACGCAACAGGTCACCATGGAGAAGCTGCGCGAGTTCCTACAGAGCCAAGCAGCCAATTCTGAGCAAACGGGCGCTAGGCATGATCGTTTTATGCGCCAACATCCGTCGACCTTCGAGGGCAAAGGTGACCCTGAGGCTGTTGAGGACTGGGTCTTCAAGATCCAAAGGACCTTTCAAGCTATGAGAGTTGTACTAGAGATGAATGTGGATCTGACCACCTATGTTATGGAGGAAGAGACGTACAACTGGTGGAGAACTACATCTGTTGTGGTTTTCGAGGATAGAGAGGATGTGAATTGGGAGGAAATTCCTTGCGGAGTTCAACCAGCAGTACTTCCCACAACATGTTGGTGACCGGAAAATGGAGGACTTTTTGGCCTTAGAGCAGAGAGAGATGACCCTGGCAACCTACATCAGCAAGTTCCATGCTTTGGAGCGTTATTACCCAGAGATATATGTGACTCACGAGTAGAGGGCTCGGAAGTTTGTACGGGGACTGAGGCCGCAGTTCAGATCTCGTGTTACTACTACCATGTCGCAGACTTTAGCAGATGCAGTGAAGTTTGCGACCATCATTGACCAGGACTACCAGGTGACTGTCCAGGAGGCCAGGAAGTCACAGATGAAGGCTGGTGGAAGTCTAGGCGGTCAGTTCCCGGGGAATCCGGGAAAGAGGCCCCGGATCTACGGAGGTGGAGCACAACCATCTGGGCAGTGTAGACAGTGTGGCAGAGTTCATCCCGGGCGAGGGTGCAGGCTCTGTCCAGGTGCATGTCATGGTTGTGGTCAGCTGGGCAACTTTATTCGTTCTGCCCAAGCAGGCCAGGTGGGTCTAGTGGACGACCGGTGGAGGTGGGCCCAGTCGACCAGTTGTACCACCTCAGTAGGGGAAGAGAGCCAGGTGTGTCTTCACCATTTAGGCGGAGGAGGCTAGATATGCCAACACGGTGGTGGAAGGTACGCTTTACATTTGGATTTGGTAGCTAGAGTATTTTTTGATTGTGGGGGAAACACACTCGTTCATCTCTGAGCAGTTTGTGAGCGTGTTAGGCCATACCCCTGCGATGTTGACTTCAAGTTTGGAAGTGAGCACACCCCTGGGTTTGGTGGGCATTGTGGGAGTTTTCTCCCTGGCGCCACGATTGTTTTGGGAGACCAGGAGTTTCCGGCCGACCTGGTCTTGCTACAGATGGTAGACTTTGACATCATACTTGGGATGGATTGACTGTCCCGGTATGATGTTCGAGTCTTATGCCGTGAGACGAAGATTCTGATGCTGAGAAATGGTCTTCCCGATGTGTTCATTAGGGGGACGAATGGCAGAGATGGTCAGATTGTGGTTTCTGCAGTTAAGGCGCAGATGATGATGCACTATGGTTACAAGTCTTTTATAACCACTGGTTGCAGGTCTTTTATAACCACTCTAGTGGTGACAGACCCCGAGATGAGGAGTTTGGAGGACATCGAGATAGTGCAGAAATTTCTAGAGGTATTTTCAGACGATGTCACTGGTCTGCCACCACACAGAGAGATAGAGTTTGGCATCGAGTTAGCCGGTGGAACTACTCCACAGTCAAAGGCCCCATATAGGATGACACCTGCAGAGTTAGCATAGCTGAAGAAGTAGTTGCAGGATCTGATGGATACTGGGTTAATTCAACCTAGTTTCTTGCCTTGGGGAGTGCCGATACTTTTCGTGAAGAAGAAGGATGGATTGTTGTGGATGTGTATTGATTACAGGATGCTAAATAAGGTTACCGTCATGAATCGATACCTAGGATCGAGGATCTCTTGAACGGTCAACCGCCTTTTGATCCGTTCGACCAATTGTACCTATAGCTAAGTTGGTTGGGGCCTAGACCTTCAAAACGGTCGACCGCCTATTGACTGTTCAACCGATGATTTATGGATTGGTCTAGACAGATCGTGGACCATCCAAATGGTCGACAAGTCACTTAAGTTAAATTAAAGTCCATTCGACCGGTACATGCCTTGTTCGACTGGAATTAGACTTTGAGGGAACATGTAGTCCATGTTGTATTTCGGTCGACCGGGTCCCCTTTGCCGTTTGACCGATGGGACAATTGTATTTAATATTTTTTTTTGCATAGACCTTCTAAACGGTTGACCGCCTGGGACTATTTATTCGACTGTTTGGTCATTTTGTTAGTTGAGCCTGGGAGTTGACTATCTAAACGATTGATCGCTTATGACCTTTGGTTCAACCGATGATTGTGGGTTTTGTTCGACCGGATTGGTGACGGATGAACAATGCGAGTTCCTGGAGAGAACTGGTCGACCGGTACACTTGGTTCGGTTGACCGTTGTTGCTCTGTTTTGAGTTGGTGTTTGTGATGGATTTGAGGGCAACAGGTTCACCGGCGATTCGGGGGCAACAAAAAGGACCAGCCTAATAGCAATCGGTGGTGTGCACGTGTTGTTGGCCAATGATGTTTCCGACTGTGGTGCCTGTGTGCACGTGTTGTTGTCCGAGGATGTTTCCGGTTGTGGTGCCAGTGTGCACGTGTTGTTGGCCGAGGATGTTTCCGGTTGTCATGCCAGTGTGCATGTATTGTTGGCCGAGGATGTTTCCAACTGTGGTGCCAGTGTGCACGTGTTGTTGGCCGAGGATGTTCCGTCTATGATGCCTGGTGTGCACGTGTGGGTGATGAGTGAGAGGACCCTCGAGACCCGTTGTGGTTCGTGTCTGTTGTGGCGGGGAGAGAGATCCCTGGAGCCCAACAATCACGACGATATTTATATTGTTGCATTTTGTATCATATCATGCTAGTAGTTGTCTAGTTCATTTATGTGATAGGGGTTTGACATACAGGATTTCCTTATGGAAAACTCAGGCATAGTTTCATGTTTTTTTTAAGCCGTGAGCGACACAAGGAGGTGGTGCCTGCAGATGAGCACATCTGGGGCTAGATCATGTTTTTCCTCATTTTGGAGGTTGTAGTGCTTACTTGTACATTTTTAGTTGATATCTTTTGATGTAATCACACTTTTGAAAACTCATATATAAATATATTGGTATATATATATATAAATATATATATATATATCCTTGTGCACCTGGTGTTATTCGTATTTTCCGTAATATCCTCGTGTTGATTGTATGTTTAAAGTTTTAAATTTCGACTGTTTCGAGAATGTTACAAGTCCACCACCACGGGAGAGAGAAACCGAAACAAAATCACTCCATTTCTCCGATTGTCCCATCTTCGGAGATGGAGGCGGCAGTGATGGCGATGGAGATGACGAAGTTGAACTTGACGGAGGTGCTGGCGAGCCTTGTCGTGGAACAGGGGAAGGAGTAGCAAGTCGTCCGACTCAGAAGGATCGTGCTCCATATCATGATGCTTGTGCTCAAGAAAGTGAGTTTTTTTAATTTTTTTAATTATTTTTTGGTAAATGTGGGTTTTTCCTTTTGGTATGAGATTTGTGGATTGTAAGTAAAAGAGTACTTCTTTTGTTGTTGGAAAAAGTCTTTAGTTTTATTAGTGGAGTGGTCGATTCCTGTATGTTTTTTATGCTTTTATAGAATTTTTCGCTTTCCTATTTTTCTTGCACTTGTTACGTGTAAGTTTTTCAATGTTAAAGGAGGAAGGTTGAAAATATTAGGAGTTTCAGAAATCAATTTTCGTGGTAGTTTTCTTGGAATCTCAGTTGGTTTGATTTTTCAAAGTTCTGACTCACAAGGTAATACTGTAATAGTTTCAAAAAAAATGATATACGAGTGGTGTGTGCGGACGATTGTTTTTTTTATACCAATGTTCGAACAAACGTTTCTGGTACATAATAATACATTTACTTTCTGATTTTTTTTAGTGGTGTTTGCTTGTTCAGTTATAGTTTTTAGGCTTTATAATTTTTCTTTGGGAATATCAAGAGTTTGACATATCAAATTACTATCATAATGTTGTTGATTTATCAGTTTTTTGACTATATCGTAATGCAGTATGTTGTGATTATTTATTTTTTGTAGTTGTAAGGATATTTTAATAAATTTTATAATTGTGAGTCTGTGACACTTTTGCAGGGTAATCACTCCCGCGTTGAGTATTGTAGGTTCTAGGGATGATGATAAGGAAGTAATTAACATCGAGCAAAAGGTTGAGCTTTGGGATCGTTGGTTGACCAAACATGAGGAACTTCGTTTGTTTTGTAACGAAGGAACTATATATGCTCATTTTGATGTGATTGAGATGATATTTTCGCATGATGTTTTTTGAATTTAGGTGGTAACGACCATTTTATGCTAAGGTTAATATATTTTGTATTCTAAGGTTATTTTCTTCCCTAGTTGTTTTTTATTTTTTGGTGATTGATTTTGATTTGTTAGTTTTGTTCTGATGCATTGTTGTTGAGACCTGAATGATCAGGGATTAAATTATATTTTGTAGTATTGGGGACAGGTAAGGATGAGAGTTGATTTTTTTTCCAAAAAATTATATCTCAAGATTAAACTTTTTGATCATATAATTGTGAAACCGTAACTAAGATCATTTCATAGCTGTAAAATGGTGTTACTACATAGGATTTTTTGACTTATAACGTCGGATTGATTACCGACCGAAATTCCGTCGAAATTGTTCTGTCAGTTTAAAACACGTCGGAAATAATAGTGCCGATAGAATTTCCATCGGCAATGATAACTTTTGCCTTTTTTTGGTGCCAAAAATCCCCTACTAGTGCCCACCAAATTTCCAACACAAGAAATAGTCATTTTATATTAAAAATTTAAAAATTCTGAATTTTTTCTTCACCTAAAAATAAAGAAATTTTCAATTAAAATGCATCCAACACTAGAAATAACATTTAATATCCAACTTAACATGAAATACAACAATGTAGATCTACATGTAAATAATATACATATCCATAAATTGTACTTCTAATAATATACATATATATTATATCAGAAATTTTTAGAATCACACAAACAAACAAGACAAGAGAAAATGTATGCAGGGGGAAGGCCAATCTTTCATTCTTTTCAAATTCCATGACATGACACAACTTCATATATACACACATAGAGGTGTGTGTAAGTTATAAGCATTTGCATTCTATACTAATCGAGATGTAAATACAAGAGATGCTATAATACTCAAAGAGGAGTTACAATAAGTAATAATGGTTGGAAGGTGAATCATCCATCACATATATAATTTCATAACACTCTCCCTTGGATAATAACATTTTGTTATACGTTTTTTGGTTTGCCTCGTTAAAAACCTTGCCAAGTAAAATCCCGTGGAACAAAAACTTAGTGAAGGAAAAGAGGGAGTGTTGAGTGTATAATTCTCCCCCTCATTTCAACATATATTTATACACTATGTTGGAGAATAATGTTATGTTATTGTCTCATTAAAAATCTTGCTACAAAAACATAGTGAGAAAATAGATAAGGAAAAAAGAGTGCATGACAATACGCTAACACAATTGCACAAGCTGACTCATTAAAAACATTGACAAGTAAAACACTGTGGGAAAAAAACTAGAAAAAGAAAAAAAGAGTACAACTACAAGTCATCTTGGCTTTGTTCTTCAGAGATAGTCATCATTTTGGGATGATAATTACATATTCACTCCCCCCGATTTGTAGTTCACAAACTTGCATAAATATTGCAACATCTCCACCATCATACAAATATTTGTTGTTGTGCATCAAATATATAGGAGGCAACAATGAAGTAAATATTTATCTCATGAATATAGTAAGTAAATTTGCATCCATAAAAGGGTAACGAAAAATATGTTCAATGTCATTTAAATGTTTTCGAAGAAACATTATGCCTACGTAAACAATCATTGTGAATGTATTAGGTCTAGTTTTATATGCAATATATTTTATGACGTTCTAGAAAATGGACTTAAGGTCCTAATCCAACCTCTTTAGTTATATATAATTGGATCTTTGTTTACACAATTCAGACAATTTGTCATTCTTGTGTTTTTCAAGTGAACTTTGTTTGTATAATATCTCTTTATATATTTGAATAATTTTAACAATTCTCTTCTAGAGAATGTTCGAACCGCAGGTCGAAAATGTAGGATTTCATGTTTAATTGTACATATTTATTTTCGAAATTTTTATGCACAATAATGATCAATTTACAATTTTCTATGATTTATTTCATGTATGCATCAATTTGTTTCAATAAATAGTTTCAAAACTTTATTAAAACAAATATGGGCTCCGAAATTTATACCTAGAAGTTCTCTTAAACTTCTTGAAGATTCGGAGACGTTGGAGATGCTCCTCGCTGCGCCGGATGCCTCCGAGTATTCACCAAACTCTAAACAAGATCGGAGAGAGGGAAGCTAGTCTCTCAATCTCCGATAGGGTTTAGAATCTAATTACTAACCCCTCTTTAATTCTCTTGAGAAGATGATCTCTTAAGAACTAAAACTAAACTTAAGAATTAAGGGATTTTCGTGGAGAATTATGGAGAGAGAATTTTGCATAAGAAAATAATGAATGAATTGAGGAGGTAATGAGATAAACTTGTATTTAAAAGTTCTCTCCAAATTACCTATTCATGTGCAACCTCTTGCCCATGATTTCATGCAAAATTCCATCTAACCATCCATTATATAATAATAAATAATATTAGCCACGAATTAAATCAATTATGGACCAATTCCATGCATGATCTAATTAATTCTTAAATTAATTCTGCATTAACCGTCTAGACCGGTCGACCGTTTGGAGGTTCGGTCGACCGTTCGAACCAGGTTTCGGTCGACCGTTCAATAACTCGGTCGACCGTTCGTAACAAGAATTATTCCATCGCTAAGTTCGATCGACCGACCGATTATATTCGGTCGACCGTTCGAACAGATGAAAATTCTCTGTTATCGGTCGAGACACATCCGGTCGACCGTGCCCGATCGGTCGACCGTTTACTGCTAACCGGTCGACCGTTGGAGCACTGTTCTGCAGACTTGTCAAATTTCGGTTTCCCTACAAAATTTGACATTTCGGGATTAGTAGTAAATTCACAACTTATGTAACATATTATCCTATGTAATGATCAATCATTACACCCCATAATATTCACATCACATATGAATTTAATTTAGATTCTAATTATGTTATTAATTACAACATAATTTTGATTTTGCTTGTTTACCCCATGTGTCATATTTTCTACATGAAACCCGACACAACTTATGAACTTAAAATCCCCATTTCTTGTTTCCCAGTTTTGTGGTGTGACCTATGGGAGGATCTAAACTAAGTTGGCAGTGATATTAAGAGCTTAATATCACAAGCTATAAGCGGTATCTAGCTACACATTATAGCTCCCAATTAGTTAGATGTCTTAATTCCACTTGAACCAAAACCCGATCCATTTAGTGATGGAGTGCACCACTTGTGTCCGTCCCTTGCCTCATGATATTAAGAATACACACAAAGTAGTATTGTGTCATCTTTGTATTAGTATTCGTTTCTTGATCTCTTTAAGCTAGTTATAAATATGTGACTTAGCTCAAATCACATTGTGCACATCATAACTTTGCTTTATCAAGGGGCCCACTAATATCATCACTCAATTAAGATGGGGCAATGATAATCTTTTGACTAACTATCTTCTCCAACGAAAGTTATACTTAACCAACTAATGCCTTTACACTACACTCATCGATAGCTCAAGACACTAGTCTAATTAAGAACTCCTTAAGCGATCGGATATAAGTTTCATATCAAAGGACCAAGGACACAGTAAAATATTAATGACACAGAAACACATTCCTATAATATTTTACTTGTTAGGTCAATTCGGTATACAAAAGTACTATTTTCCTCTTTTGTGTACCCGTGTTGTCACTCACTTGTAGAGCTACAATGATCTATGACCAACACGACAATCTTAACTCGGTAATTAATGTCCCATGTTAATTACCATGATTGCGAATATCTTTTGTTTTATGTAAACCAATATCTTTTAGAGCTCTATGGTTAAGGACCAAGAGCATCTTCCTCAACACTTCCAAAAGACGAATAACATAAACAAGGAACAAAATGATTTCTCATTCAATTCATAATAATTGACATTTAAAAGTTAAACTTTTAGAACACATTCCCTTCAATCTCCCACTTGTTATTAAAGTTTTCTTTCTCATACATACTCAATGCATAAAACAATAATAACTAGGGTAAACCCCATTACATATCAATCATCAAGCCAATCTACATGGTTCCTCAATCCCATGGACTCGAAATGCATTTCGCCCTTGGCTTGGGATAAGGGTTTTGTGAATGGATCAGCTGTGTTGCTGTTGGTGTCCACCCATAAAAGATTTATTTTGCCTTCGTCGATGAGGTCACGCGTCACGAAGTACTTACGATCCATGTACTTCACTTTGTGGTGTGATTTGGGATCCTTGATTTGCGAGATAGACACACTATTGTCGCAAAATAGCTCTATTGGTCCCTCGCTCGAGGGAACTACTCCAAGCTCTTCAAGGAACTTCTTAATCCACACTCCTTCCTTGCTCGCTTCAGCGACAGCCATTACTTCAGAAGCAGTGGTTGAGTCGGCCGTAGTGCTTTGCTTCCAACTACGCCAACTCACAGCTCCACCATTCAGAAGGAAGACGTATCCTGATTGCGACCTTCTATCGTCTGGATCACTCATGAAACTCGCATCCGAGTAACCCTCAGCTATCAATTCCCTTTGTCCTCCATAAACAAGAATCTTATCCTTAGTCCGGTTAAGGTACTTCAGGATATTCTTGACCGCAGTCCAATGCTCAGGACCTGCGTTGGATTGGTGACGAATTGTCACGCTTAGAGCATACGAGACATCGGGTCTTGTGCAAGTCATCGCGTACATGATCGACCCAATTGCCGAAGCATAAGGGACATCCTTCATGTACTCTAAGTCCTTACGTGATTGAGCACGTTGAGACTTCTTGAGTTGCACACCCATACTCATTGGCACACTGCCCTTTTTGGAGTTGTTCATCTTGAACCTTTCCAAGACCTTGTCAATGTATGTACGTTGACTCAGGCCAATGAGTCTACGGGATCTATCTCGGTATATCTTGATTCCCAAGATGTATTGAGCCTCACCCATATCTTTCATTGAAAATGCAGATTTCAATGAACTTCTCGTTTGCTCAAGCAAAGGAATATGATTGCCCATAAGCAATATGTCATCGATATATAAGATTAGGAATACTACATGGCTCCCACTAACCTTCTTGTATATACAAGGTTCTTCCTTACTTTGAATGAAGTGAAGCTTCTTCACTTCCTCGTCAAAGTGTTTGTTCCAATTCCTTGATGTTTGCTTCAATCCATAAATGGATCTTTGAAGCTTGCATACCTTCTCGCTATTCTTTGGATCTTCAAAACCTTGAGGTTGTACCATGTACACATCCTTCTCCAAGTTCCCATTAAGGAACGCCGTTTTGACATCCATTTGCCATATTTCATAATCGTGAAATGCGGCAATAACGAGCATGATCCGAATAGACTTGAACATGACAACCGGTGAAAAAGTTTCATCATAGTCAATTCCTTGAACTTGAGTGAAACTCTTCGCTACAAGCCTTGCTTTGTAGGTTGTCAGGTTCCCATCCATGTCCATCTTCCTCTTAAAACCCCATTTATTATGAATGGCATTTTTACCTTGAGGAAGGTCAACCAAGATCCATACTTGATTATCATACATGGATTCTATTTCGGATTCCATGGCCTTGAGCCACAGTTTGGAGTCTTCCCTATCCATTGCTTCTTGGAAGGTCAAGGGATCATTGGTATCTAGTACCATGATTTCATGAAGTCCCAGATAGATATCGGGTTTCTTCCTTTCCCTCGTTGACCTTCTAAGTTCTTTTGGTTCTTCTCGTGTCTCTCGAACTTCTTCCATAATTTCTTGGGGAGTGGGTTCACGTTCAACTCTTGAACGTACACTTGGTGGGGATGATTGAGACTCTCTCACAATTTCTTGTGATGGTCTCTCGCTCACGCTCCCACTAACCAAAGAAATCTCGGTTGGGCCTTCATGATCTTGAATGTCATCATTCATGTCATGATCTTGTAGAGTATCTTGAGTTTCCTCAAGCACAACCCTACTCCCACTACTTTTTACTCTTTCTAGAAATTCCTTTTCCAGAAATGTGGCATCCCTCTGTACAATCACTCGATTGGAGGTGATATGCCAAAAGTAGTATTCTCTTGTCTCACGAGGATAACCAATAAAGAAGCACTTATCCGCTTTTGGTTGAAGTTTGGTCGACATCAATCTCTTGACGTAAGCCTCACAACCCCAAATCTTTAGAAAACTGAGCTTAGGTGTAGAGCTACAATGATCTATGACCAACACGACAATCTTAACTCGGTAATTAATGTCCCATGTTAATTACCATGATTGCGAATATCTTTTGTTTTATGTAAACCAATATCTTTTAGAGCTCTACGGTTAAGGACCAAGAGCCTCTTCCTCAACACTTCCAAAAGACGAATAATATAAACAAGGAACAAAATGATTTCTCATTCAATTCATAATAATTGACATTTAAAAGTTAAATTTTTAGAACACATTCCCTTCAGAAAAATAGTTGACTTTTCTTCAGTCATTAATTTCAAAATTTATCGTTCAAATATTTCACGGGTATTTAATGTTTTAGGAGTTCCTTTATCATATCATTCTTCGAGATGATATGCACATTCTCTTTGTTTGTTCATGTGGTGATATTTTCATAAATTATATTGCATTTCTTCACTATAATTTGCCTTGGGCAATTTAGTTCTTTAGGGACTATCATATAAATATCGGTATCAATATCGAGTGACTTATACAAATATGTAGTCACAACATATCTTATATGTTTATCTATATTTTTGTTTACATCTCATACTTATCAAGTAACATAATGTAATCTTATACATTTCGAGAGAATAAGTAACATCATAATGGATGGTGGGTTATAGGAAAAACCATTGTGTCACTACTCACTTTATAATGTACCACCATGTTATTGTAATGTGATTTCTATTACTATTTTACAGGAATAAAATTTCAAAAACCAGGACTACAGGTCTAAACAAGATGTTTATTAAGCGAGTATAGCTCTACATTGTTCACGTTCTTTTATTCATTTCAAATACGAATGCTTCTGACATTCTTATAATATTATAGATTATGGATCCAGATTTTCTCTTGAATTAGCATGCTACTAAGAAGGCGAATTAGTTGACGACGATAACCTTTTTATGTTTCTCTCTCGTATAGACATAGTTGATTGTAATTTTTATAATAATCAAATCCTCGTCGTTTCCCAAAACTCTAGGATTTGACAGTTATGTATTCCCGGATTTTTTTTACATATGTCAGCAATTGCTTTTACTTTACCGAGTTTATATCTTCCGGCATAACATCTTCAAGAGGTCTAATGAGTGACTAACTTTAATTTTCATTTCCACAACTAAAATATTTTCTGGTCCACGCTTCTGACATTGGTTGAACTCAAATATATTTTATATTTTATCATGTGAAGATCTCCACTTTATGTCATGTCTATCATGTCAAGTAATACAAGACTTAGTTGTTGGCTTTTTAGCTAATACTCGTTAATTAGGTTTTGATGATTAATTAACATATCAATAAATCCATTATATCTATTTCTACCTCATATGCATATGCACGTATATCGTTGGTTTTACTAACCATTTCATAAGACAAGTGTTGATACAAGACAAAAAATCCCGTTGAAGAATAGTATAGGATTTATGTTTCTTGTACTTAGGATTCAATTGTAACTTGACACTTGAAATCTTGTTGATGTAAATTGCATGATCCATATAAAATCTATAGAAGGCTCATACAAAATTTCATATCAAACCGACTCTCTTAGGTGACCGATTACACATAAGAATTCCCTTGCATTAGAGTTTCTGCTTCATTCTGTCGATCGGTAGACCATCTGGTTCGACTGAATTTAACAAACTTTTATTATCTTTCCAGAACGGTCGAACGATAGTTCATATGGTTCGACCAATTTTAACAGGCTCTTACGCTATCCAAAACGGTCAGTCGATTATTATCCCTATTCGACCGTTACACTTGAATGACTGATATATGCCTTAAACTTATTCCTTTCTACTTCATCGGTTATTTCTTTGATCATGTCTTGGTTAGTGTGTGAACCGGTAGACATAAACTTGATTTTGGTTTGATCGTTTGACACATCGTATTTGTCTTAGATATGACCATTATACTTGTCGTATTATACAACGGTGGTATACACATACTTCAGCTAACCAATTCGTATTTTGGCCACTGGTTGAATATGTTGGCTTTTTGGCCTTAATCTATGTTTTGATGATTTAATCAACCTAATCTTAATTATAATCATGTAGAGTAGCACACATATTGCATTGCATATATATTGCTTTGTGCTAACTTCTACAGGTGATCAAGACTCAAGGAAGAAAGGAAAATCAAGTCAAGACATGTAATCAAGCTCGTTTGAAGACATGTATTTTGTATTTTCTTTGAGTCTTAGGAACTTGTGTAAATTGAGAAATACTTGAGCTAAAATCAACTTAAACACACACTAGGTTCCTTATAGAAGTCACACACGAAATTTCACATAATTTGGACTTCAATAGATCACCCAAACTTAGACCAAAAAACATTAAACCTGAACCCTAACAGTCTGCCCACATTCGGTCGACCGCAACAGACCGTTCGGTCGACCTAGTGATCAATCATCCTGTTTGTGTTTTCACTGCCCGATTTTGGTCGACCGTGTATCCACTTTCGGTCGACCGCGTGAACTTATTTTTCCGACCATTAGTTTTGTCGTATTATACCCAACGGTCGTATTCGTATTATTCCCAAATACCCCAAAATTACCAAACATCCGGTCGACCGAAACTTTCCTAGCGGTCGACCGAACCAACACAATTTGGTCTCCCAGAAGTGCCTGGACTAATTCGGTCGACCAATCCCCTGAGCCCGTTCGACCGTTAACTTAAGTGAACTCTAGTCAGAGCTGAATTTTGACCAAACGGTCGAACGACATACCCGTTTCGGTCGACCGTTTTTAGGCAGAATTGCATCCTGCAGGTTTCTGTTTTGTGTATCTCACACCAACTCATACCCAATCAACCCCAACGACTCTATTCTCTCTAATGCTTATAAATAGAGTTGTAAAACACATTTTAACACAACTCTCCCACTCAATTTGTCCTCAACATTAGAGAGAAGATCCAAACACTCAAAAACTCAAAAACCTTCCACACTTTAGTCTTAAATCCATATTCTACTCAAGTGTGCTCAAGTTTAGAGAGTGTTGTTCCACTCATTGTTGTCAAAGAAGCAAAGATCTTGGTGAAAGCCCAAGACAACGAGTATAGACTTCGGTGAGAGCCCGAAGTGATCCTCTCGGATTGTGAGAGGTGGAGACAAGCTCGGCGAGGGTTGTTCGCGAGCTTGAAGATTGTAAAGGTGTTCTCTCCTGGCCCGGAACGGGGAGTGGTTAGTGAAGTCGCGAGCGGAGCTCGGTGATCCGAGCGGAGCTTGCATGAGAGGACTAGGACCCGGGTGGGGTGCCGAACCTCTATAAAAATCCCTGTGTCGATTGTGGTTTGCATTTATCTTCCTTTTACTTGCTTGTTTAGTTTAAATTCCGCTGCATATCTTTGATAGTTCAAACAAGTAGGTAATTAGACTTAATTGTGATTAGAGATTGTGGACCCATAACCCACACGATCCTACAGAATAGTGCCATGACGGTGGTCAACCGGATCAAGATTTGTTCAAGCTCTAAAACTCCCTGTTATTTTTGATCAGATTGGATCCTTATTTTGTTCGACTGTTACCTCATTTGCTTTTTACTATCCCGTCCAAAACCCTCAGAACGGTCGACCGTTCACTTAATTTCTAACCTTAGTGGTTCGACCAATTTGAACTTCAGCTCCATCATTTTCTTATTTATAGGAAATCGGTCGACCACTTTGCCAGTACCGGTCAATCGTTGGTGTCCAGATTTGTGTTATGAACTTTTCTATTTTGTGTATCCTACACAAATCCTTACCAAATCAATCCTAATGGCTAGATTAAGTTTAGAGCCTATAAATAGAGCTTAGAACAACTTCACAAAGTTACCAATCCTTCTCTAAAGCTCTCATTCTCATACTACTCTTTTGTTGCTCTAAATCTTCTCGTTGTGCTCAATCATCCACTTGAATCATTCATTGTTCTCATCAAATCATTCAAGTGCTCAAGATTAGAAGTGGTTACTAAATCCTTCAGCAAAAGAGTTGTAAGCTTTCAGAGTGAATCTCTTCTCAGATTGTGAGAAGGTGGCCCAAGCTTGAGGAGGGTGTTCGCAAACCTGAAAAGTAAAGACAAGATCTCCCGACCCAGAATGGGGAGACAAATTAGTGGAAATCACAAAGTTGCTCAAGGAGGAGCAATTCGTAAGAGAGGACTAGGATCCGGTTGGTGGATTCAAACCTCTATACATCGGTGTTGTGGTTTGCATCTCTTACTCTCTAGCTTCGTATTTTCACTGTCTCATTGTAATCATGCTTAAGTTTTTAAGAGTGTATTTAGTCTATTCACCCCCTTCAGACTAATTCTAAGGGTAATTAGATCCTATATTTGATATTAGAGTCTCGTATATTGCATTTTAACAAATTAACCTTTGTAGCAATGACCCAACAACGTGAGGGATTCCACACCGGTTGACTTTATTTGTTTAATGGAACCAATTATGCTTATTAGAACAAACACATGATTACCTTTATTCAATCATATGATATAAAGTTGTGGGTGTTTCTTCAAATTCCATACATTAAAAATAAGAAACTTGAACTCATGACGGATGATAAGCTAGAGAACTCAAATGAATGGTAAACTTATGAACATCCTCATGTGTGGATTAATAGAGAAAGAATATGTTTGCCTTTTGGCCTTAATCTGTGTTTTGATGATTTAACTAACCTAATCTTAATCACAATCAAATGTAGAGTAGGACACATTATGCATAGAACATATATTATATTGTGCTAACATCTACATGTGATCAAGACTCAAGGAAAAATGGAATGAAGTCAAGACATGTAATCAAGCTACTTGAAGACATGTTATTTTACCTTTTATTTGAGTCTTAGAAACTTATGTGAACTTGAGCATACAAGAGTTAAAACCTATTCATACACACTAGGTTCATTGTAGAAGTCACACACAAAATTTCACATCAATTAGACTTCAATAGGTCACCCAAACTTAGGTAGGAAATCACCTAAACCAAACTTCTGTCTGCTTGTATAAAACGGTCAACTGAAACAAGTTTTCCATTGACCAGTTGTAATAGTTAACAGTTTTACAAATTGTGGTTTTACCTAACCTACCGGTCGACCGATTGACCCATATTTTTTGGATGACCATTAACCTTGTCGTATTATACAACGATCATATTCATATTTTCTCAAATACCCCTAAATACTTTTGGCCACCGTTCTAATGATGCCTTCCTGGCGGTTGACCAATAGAAGACAATTTTGTTCACCAAAAGTGCCTGTTATTTTCGGTTGAATGAGCCTTTTTCTTGTGTTCGACCAATTTACCTATACTCTGGTCTAAACCCTTATATTGGTTGATCAACCCCTGACCTGGTTCAACTGATGACTTAAGTTGTCTCTTATTGTTGAGGAAACGATCGTCCGTTTTGGCCATCTAGGTCGACTGATGTGGGACAGAATTGCTGAACTTCAATTATAGATTTATGTATCTTACACACAACTTATCAAATTATTCCCCAACGGCTATATCTCTAGAGGAGCTTATAAATAGAGGTTCATACACTTTATTTACACATCTCTCATACTTCCATTTGCTCCATACACTAGAGAGACTTCTCCCAATCTTCAAATCCTCAATCCTACACTCAAGAGCCCAAAGTTCACACTTTTGATCAATTCCACGTCCTACTCAAAATTTGCCCAAGTTATAGAGTGTTTGATCCACTCAATTTAGTTGTCAAGAAGCATAGGTTTTAGTGAAAGCCCAAAGCATCTTTCTCGGATTGTGCGAAGAAGAAACCAAGCTTGCGAGGGTATTTGCAAGTCTTGCTTTGTAAAAATGTTCTCTCCCGGCCCAAAACGGGGAGTGGTTAATGAAGACATAGACGAAGCTCGCGGAGTTGAGCAGAGCTTGTAAGAGAGGAAGTAGGCAGGTGACCAAACCTCTATAAAACTGCCATGTTCACTTGTGGTTTGCTTGTTTTCTCTTCTTGCTTTTATTGTTTAATTTCTGCTGCATCTTTAATTTAAGGCTATTTGCTTGGGTGCCACAAGAAACAACTAAATTGGTTTTATGCCACCCAGTTTTGACTATTTGGCCTAATGCCATAGAAAAATCAAACTATTTATCTTAATGCCATAGGAAAACAAAATATTTACTTTTATGTCATTACGTCAGTAAACCGTTAATTTTCCGTTAACGTCTGTTAAGTATATTAATATTTAATGAAAATTTTGTAGAATCACCATGAATAAACCAAAAATTCATAAAGTTATTATATGTGTTGTCAAAATTACAAAACATTATTACAATAATTTATCTATACACACTCTCATCTCTATCTTTCAACTTTCATTTCTTCTTTTCTCTCACTAAACTTAATGACTTGATTACTAAACTAATGAAATTTGATAATTTTTTCTAAAAATATTTATTTTTATTTATCTTATTTCAGATTCGTGATTTTTAATATTTTAGTACAAGAATCTGATAATTGATAAAAGAATTTTTATACAAAAATAAACTTTTTTGGAAAAACACATTTTATATAAAAAGTGAATTTATATTAGAAAAATTAATTTTTAATAAAAAATTATCGAACTTCATTAGTTTAGTAATCGAGCCATTAAGTTTAGTGAGAGACAAAGAAGAAATAAAAGTTGAAAGATAGAGATGAGAGAGTATAGATAAATTATTTGAGTAATTTTTTGCAATTTTTACAACACATATAATGAATTTTTGGTTTATTCTAGGTGATTCTGCAAAAATTCAATTAAATATTAATATACTTAACGGACGTTAACGGAAAAGTTAACGGTTTACTGACAGAATGACATAAAGGTAAATATTTTGTTTTCCTGTGGCATTAGGAAAATTAGTTTGATTTTTCTATGGCATTGGGCCAAATAGTCAAAACTAGGTGGCATAAAACCAATTTAGTTGTTTCTTGGTGGCACCCAAGCAAATAACCCTTAATTTAATCAAGTAGAGATTAGATTAATTAGGGTCATTATGATCCTACAGAATATTGTAGGATAAATGCTTGTGACTTCGCATTTGAGGCATGACGCACACTTGAAATTCACTTTGAAGGAAGATCTTACGTTAAAGAAACTATGATAGACTCATTCATGCAAAAATATGAAATATTTTCTATGAAACCTAATGAAACCATAAGAGAGATGCACACTCGCTTTTCCCATATTACTAACTTTTTGAAGAATCTTGGTAAGGTTTTGAATGAAAGTAACAGGATGCAGAAGTTTCTTAGGTTGCTATCAATCGAATGGGAGAAAAAGATTACGACTATCAAAGAAGCCTAAGACCTCTCTAAATTGAAGATGAAGGATCTCATAGGAAGCCTCATGTCTTATGAGATACAAATGGAGGAAAGGAAGCAGAAGGAAAAGGAGCGGGAAAGCTCAAGAAGGAAAGAAAAGATGATTGCTCTAAAAGTAACCTCGGATTCAGAATTCTTCGAAGATGAGGACATTGATGAAGATGTTGCTTTCCAAACCCAAAAATTCAAGAAATGTCCTCTAAGGGAAAATTCACAAGAGGTAAAGGTGAATATTCTTGCAATCTCTCGTGCTATGAATGCAACAAAACTGGACACATGAAGGACTGCCCATTGCTTAGGCCGGGAGATCGTGAAAGAAGAAAAGAAAAGAAATACTTTCCTAGAAGAGAATGGGAGGAGAGACAAGGAGAGATAGAGAAGAAAGTGAAAGGAATGTGCGTTCCAAAAGTATTCTTTGACATGTCTTTTCTTATGAATTGAATGTACAAACATTTTGTTCATTTATTAATGTATTTATCTTTTGGAAGTGCTAAGAAAGAGACTCTTGATCCTTAACCGTAGAGCTCAAAATGATAATGGTTTGCATAAATCAAAAGAAATTCCTAGTCATGGTAATTAACATGGAACATTAATTACCGAGACAAGATTGTCTTGTTGGTTAAAGGATATTGTAGATCTACAAATATTTTAACAACATGAGTATATGAAATAAAGAATATTTTATTTCATATATTGAACAGACCTAATAAATGAAACATTATGAAATTGTGTTTGTGTCATTAATGTTTACATTGTGTCTTTGGATCCTAAGATATGAGACCTGTCTTTTCACATGAGAAGTGTGTAATTTGAATAATATAAAAAGTTATTATTACACATAGAGATAAAGATATTAGTCGATTATACATAACTTGTGCTGGAAAATATGATATCTCAAAAGATTATCATTGTCTCTCTTCATTTGAGTGATGATATTATTGGGCCATTCATAAAGAAAAATTATAATGTGCACAATGTAACCTATATATAGTTACATATTTATAATTATCTTATGTGATCAAGAAAAATAATATATAATACAAAGATACACATTCCTACTTTGTATAATATTCATAATATTATGAGGCAGATGATAGATACAAGTGATATATTACATATCACTAAATAGATCGTGTTCTGTTCGAGTGAACAAAACATCTTTGTTATTTGGGTAACTATAATGTGTAGCTAGATACCGCTTATAGTTTTATGATATTAAATATTTAATATCATTGACAACATAACTTAGATCCTCCTATATGTCACACCACAAAACTGGAAAATAAGAGATGTGATTTTATGTTTTATATTTTGTATTAAGTTTTATGCGTTATGAAATAATATACGTGTGGTAAAATAATAAAATAAATATGTCGTAAATAACGGAATGGTTAGAATAACAAATAAATTCATATGAGATGTATATATTATGAGGTATAATATTTTGACAGAACTCTTGTTGGTTCCTACATCCTCACCTCCGACCAACAAGGGAAGGAGAGGGAGTTCATTGGAACAAAGCAAAGGGCAGCAGTGGCTATGAGGGTAAACTTAACCCTAGCTTTGATGGAGAAAAAAAGAAATGGGGTGAAGGCCGGTACAAATCGGATCCCAGGGGTTTTATAGCATCCACCTTGGAAAATCCGAACCAACTACCCCTGTACCCTAACAAACTAGGCGGATTCACTCCTCGCCGTCCCTAACCTGCTACCACATCTGGATCCACATACATAAATTCGCAGGGTCAATTGCTAGCTCACTTGAATTATTTGCAAAGCAACCCTCACAGTTTAGGTAATTATGCAGGTATGAACAATACTTTAGATAATTATACTGCCAATTGTTTTGTTAATAAATCATATGATACTAGATGGGTTATTGACTCAGGTGCTACAAATCATATGATTGGAAATCCTTCATTGCTTAATAATATTAAAAATAGTTTGAACTTTCTAAATTCGTAACAATAGCCATTGGTAATCAAGTTGATATCAAGGGTGTAGGAAACATGCAATTATTAAAGAAATTAGCTAAAAATGTATTGTATGTACCTTCTTTCGATTCCAATCTTCTATCCGTTCCTAAGATTACTAAGAGTTTAAATTGTAATGTCATATTCACTCCAATTGATGTAATCTTCCAGGATCAAATCACAGGGATGATGATATTGGATTTCGTGCCATATACTTTTGTATATTTTAAAAAACATTACAAGCAATTATGATCGGTTTTCATATTTTTCAACAATTTTATGTACAAAATTCTTAATTGTATTTCAATATATATAATAAACTATTTAATATTGAAATACATTGATTGGATCATACCTAAGGGATTATCAAATCCTTCTTACCAATCCGAAGTCGGGTTGCACGTCGGATCGCCTCGGAATTACCTCCAAGTGTTCACCAAACTCTAAACAAGATCAGAGAGATCAAAACTAGTCAATCAATCTTTAATACGATGTTAGAATCTAGCTAATAACCCATTCTATTCTCCAAAGAAATTAATATCTAGCACACAATTACAACTAAGAGAATTTCGGATGGAATGATGGAGAAAATTGGAGAGAAAAGAATTTCGCATTAATATATAAACAAGGAAGGGAGGAGGGACCTATTTATAGGGTTTCCTCTAACCCACATCATATGCAAACCACTTACACATGACCCCTTATTAATATCTCCACTAAACCACATCATGTGAAAACCACTTTTCACACGATAACTTGTTTATCTTTCCACTAAATCACATCATGTACAAACCACTTTGCACACGATCTCTTGTTTATTTTGGCACATCATCATCCCATAACTACCTTTGACAATTGTGGATTAAATTCAGCCATTAATCAGTAAAAAATTTCTTATTAAAGTATGCAAAAATGTGGGCAAACGGTTGGACCATTTTTTCCTGTTTTTGACTTTACCAAATTTTGGATTAATATCCAACAAATTTGGACTTTGGGGTTTTAGAAAATTCATATGTTATAATGTTGTAGATCACATTATATCATGTAATATATTATCATATATGATGTCAAAACATTATACCCTATAATATATATAAATATCGTACGACTTTATTTATTATTCTAACGATATCGTTTTTACAAAATATTGATTTTATTATTTTACCACATGTATATTATTTCATAACACATGAAACTTAATATATCATATAAAATATAAAATTAAATTTCTTGTTTCCCAGTTTTATGGTGTGACCTATAGGAGGATCTAAGTTATGTTGACAATGATATAAAACACATTATATAATTAAGTATAACCTGTATCTAGCTACATATTGTAGTTACCCAAATAACAAATATGTTTTTCTCACTCGAACTAAACACGATCCACTTTTTGATATGTAAAATATCACTTGTTCTATCCCTTACCTCATGATATTAAGAATATTATACAAAGTAGAAATGTGTTATTTTTTATTATATATTCATTTTTTGATCTCTGAATCAAATTATAAATATGTTACTTTACGTAAGTTACATTGTGCACATTATAAATTTGTTTTATCAAGGGACCCACCAATATCATAACTCAAGTCAAGAGGGGCAATGATATTCTTTTGTCATATCATTTTTTCCAGCACAAGTCATGTACAACCAACTAATATCGTTATCACTATACTCAATGATAGTTTTTGATAATAATCAAATTATACATTTCTCATGTGAAACGATATAGGTAGGGCTGTGCAGAACCGGGTCAAACCGGTCAAACCGGACCGGACCGGACCGGTCGGTCCGGAAATTTTTGAAAAAATCCGGTCCGGTCCGGGTTTCGGTCCGGCAAATTTTAAATTTTCCGGTCCGGTCCGGACCGGTCCAATTTTTTTTTTTTTAAATTTAAGCCAAAAAATCGGGTTTTTGGACCGGTCCGGTCCGGTCTTCGGTCCGCCTATCCTAATTTTTTCCGGTCCGGTCCGGACCTAAAAAAAATTTCCGGTCCGGTCCGGACCGGACCGATGCTCAGCCCTAGATATAGGTCTCATATCTTATGATTCAAAGACACAATGAAATATTAATGACAAACATAATTTCATAATGTTTCATTTGTTAGGTCAATTTAATATATGAAAGAAACATTTTTTATTACATATACTCATGTTGTTAAATACTTGTAGAACTACAATATCATTTAACCAACACGACAATCTTAACTCGGTGATTAATGTTCCATGTTAATCACCATGATTGTGAATTATTTTTTATTTATGTAAACAATTATCTTTTAGAGCTCTACAATTAAGGACTAAGAGCATCTTTCTTAACACTTCCAAAAGACGAATACATTAATCAAGGTACAAATGTTTATACATTCAATTCATAATAAAAGACATATAAAAGTAAACTTTTAGAACACATTCTTTTCAATCTTTCACTTGTTGACAATGTTTTCTCTCTCACACATTCACAATGTATAAAATTATAATAACTAGGGTAACCCTTTCATTCACTCATCAAGCCACTCTACATGCTTCTTCAAACCCATGGACTCGAAATACATTTCGCATTGGGCTTGAGATAAGGGTTTGGTGAATAAATCAGTTGTGTTGTTGTTTGTGTCCACCAATAATAAATTTATTATGACTTCGTTGATAAAATCACGGGTCACAAAGTACTTGTGATCCATGTACTTCAGATATGAGGTGATTTAAGATCATTGATTTGTGAGATAGATGCACTATTGTCGCAAAATAGCTCTATAGAGGGAACTACTCTAAGCTCTTCATGGAACTTCTTAATCCACACTCCTTCCTTGCTCGCTTCAGCGATAGTCATCACTTCAGAAGCGCTGGTTGAGTTAGTCCTAGTGGTCAGCTTCCATCTACATCAACTCATGACTCCACCATTCAGAAGAAAGACATATCTTGATTGAGACCTCCTATCGTCTGGATTACTCATGAAACTCGCATCCGAGTAGCCCTTGGCTACTAGCTCCCTTTGTCCTCCATAAACATGAAACTTATCTTTGGTCCTGTTAAGGTACATCATAATATTCTTGACTGCAGTCCAATGATCAAGACCTACATTGGATTGGTGACGACTTGTAACACTTAGAGAATACGAGGCATTGAGTCTTGTGTAAGTCATCGTGTACATGATCGACCATAATGCAGAAGCATAAAGAATGTCCTTCATGTACTCTAAGTCTTTACATGATATTGCACGTTGAGACTTCTTGAGTTGCATACCCATACTCATTTACACATTGCTCTTTTTGGAATTGTTCATACTGAATCTCTCCAAGACCTTGTCAATGTATGTATGTTGACTTAGGCTAATGAGTCTACGAGATCTATCTCTATATATCTTGATTCCCAAGATATATTAAGCCTTACCCATGTCTTTCATTGAAAACCCAGATTTCATTGAACTTCTTGTTTTCTCTAACAAAGGTATATGATTTTCCATCAGGAGTATGACATCGACATATAAGATCAGAAACACTATGTGACTCCCACTGACCTTCTTGTATTTACAAGGTTCTACCTTACTTTGAACGAAGTTAATGTTTTTGACTTCCTCGTCAAATCGTTTGTTCTAACTCCTCGATGCTTGCTTCAATTCATAAATGGATCATTTAAGCTTGCATACTTTCTCACTATTCTTTGGATCTTCAAAACCTTGAGGTTGTACCATGTACACATCATCCTCCAAGTTCCCATTAAAGAATGTTGTTTTAACATCCATTTGTCATATTTCATAATCATGAAATACGGTAATAGCGAGCATAATCCGAATAGATTTGAACATGAAAACCGGTGAAAAAGTTTCATCATAATCAATTCCTTGGAGTGAAACCCTTCTCTACAAGCCTCCCTTTGTAATTTGTGAAGTTCCCATCCATGTCCATTTTCCTCTTAAAATCCATTTATTTTGAACGACTTTCTTTCATTGGGGAAGGTCAACCAAGTCCCATACTTGATTGTCATACATGGATTGTATTTTGGATTCCATGGCAATAAACCGTAGTTTGAAGTCTTTCCTTTCCATTGCTTCTTGAAAGGTTGATGGATCATCGTTATCGAGTACCATGATTTTGTGAAGTCCCAAATACATATCGGGATTCTTTCTCTCCATCGTTAACTTTCTAAGTTTTATTTGTTTCTCGTGTACTTCTTGAACTTCTTCCACAATTTCTTGCAGAATTTGACCATGTTCAATTCTTGAACGTACACTAGGTGGAGATGATTGAGTTTGCACTCACAATTGCTTGCGAGAGTTGCTCTCTCATACTCTCACTAACCAAAGGAACTTCGGTTGGGCCTTCATGATTTTGAATGTTATCATTCACATCATGATATTGTAGAGTATCTTGAGTTTCCTCAAGCACAACTTTACTCCCACTTCTTCTTATTCTTTCGAGAAATTCATTCTATAAGAATACGATATCCCTCTCGACAATCACTCGATTGGAGATTTTATGCCAAAAGTAGCATCCTATTGTCTCACGAGGATAACCTATAAAGAATTATTTATCCATTTTTTTTGAAGTTTGGTTGACATCAAATTTTTGATGTAGGCCTCACAACACCGAATCTTGAGAAATCTGAGCTTAGGTATTTTACCACACCAAAGCTCATACGAAGTTTTCTCTACGGATTTGGATGGAATATTATTCAGTGTGTAAGTCGCAACTTGTGGTGCATAACTCCAAAAATAAAGCGGCAATTCAGCTTGACTCATCATTGATCGAACCATGTCGAGCAACGTAGTATTTTTCCATTCAATCACACCATTCCATTGAGGCTTACCTGGTGGAGTGAGTTGTGGTACAATACCACAGTCCTTTAGGAAAGAGTCGAATTTGGTACTTAAATACTCACCTCCACGATCAGTTTGTAGAGATTTGATCTTCTTATTGAGTTGGTTCTCTACTTTATTCTTGAATTCCTTGAACTTGCTAAAGGACTCACTTTTGTTTCTCATTAGATAAATATAATCGTAATGACTATAGTCATCTGTGAACATAATGAAGTACCTATAACCATCTCTTGCACTTGTACTCATTGGAGCACATACATCAGAATGTATCAAATCCAGCAATTCACTTTCTCTCGGACCTTTCTTCTTGAAAGGTCTCTTGGTCATTTTGCCCATAAGGTAAGGCTCACATGTCTCTAATGATTTAAAGTCAGTAGGACCAAGAAGGTTAGTTTCCTGTAATTTCTTGATGTGTTTTTCATTGATGTAACCAAGGCGATACTACCATAAGATTGTATCATTCACGTGAGTTGTCTTAAGTCTTTTATTATTGATGTTTAAAATTTGTGTATTATTTAATTCAAGCAAATATAGTCCATTTCTTTTGAAAACATTTGCATAGAAAAGTCCATTCTTTGATAAAGACATGCAAGAGTTTGAAATATTTATCATAAAGTCATCCATATCTAAACACGATACGGATATAATATTCTTGCTAATCGAATGTACATAATAGACATTCTTTAAACTTAAACTTAAACCACTAGATAATTGAAGATCCACTGTCTTATGCAATCGCAGTGACGCTTGCACTGTTTCCGACCTTCAAAATTATCTCTCCTCTTGCGAGGTCCTTTCTATCATTTAGTAGTTGCACACTAAAAATTATGTGAGCACAAGATCCAGTATTGCATATCCAATCACAGATAGAGGTGACTAAATTTATTTCAATAACAAATATACATTTAGCCTTTTTGGGGTGCTTAGCTCAATCACTCTATTGTCAAGGTCTTCATTGTACTTGGGGCAATTAGGCCGGATATGTTATTTTTCACCACAATAAAAGCACTCCGTGTTGGGAGTTGGAGATTTCCAAGAATTCCCCCTTGAGGCACTCGCATGAGCACCTCCTACTCCCACATGTATATTATTTCATAACACATGAAACTTGATATATCATATAAAATATAAAATCAAATTTCTTGTTTCCCAGTTTTATGGTGTGACCTATAGGAGGATCTAAGTTATGTTGACAATGATATAAAACACATTATATAATTAAGTATAACCAGTATCTAGCTACATATTGTAGTTACCCAAATAACAAATATGTTTTTCTGACTCGAACTAAACACGATCCACTTGGTGATACGTAAAATATCACTTGTGTCTATCTCTTACCTCATGATATTAAGAATATTATACGTGTCATCTTTTTATTATATATTCATTTCTTGATCTCTCAAGTACATTATAAATATGTTGCTATACATAAGTTACATTGTGCACATTATAAATTTGTTTTATCAAGGGACCCACCAATATCATAACTCAAGTCAATAGAGGCAATGATAATCTTTTGACATATCATCTTTTCTGGTACAAGTCATGTACAACCAACTAATATCTTTATCACTGTACTCAATGATAGCTTTTGATAATAATCAAATTATACATTTCTCATGTGAAAAGATATAGGTCTCATATCTTATGATTCAAAGACAATGAAACATTAATGACAAACACAATTTCATAATATTTCTTTTGTTAGGTCAATTCAATATATGAAAGAATCATTTTTATTACATATACTCATGTTGTTAAATACTTGTAGAGCTACAATATCCTTTAACCAACACGACAATCTTAATTCGGTGATTAATGTTCCATGTTAATCACCATGATTGTGAATTACTTTTGATTTATGTAAACCATTATCTTTTAGAGCTTTACGGTTAAGAACCAAGAGCATCTTTCTTAACACTTCCAAAAGACCAATACATTAATCAATGAACAAAATGTCTATACATTCAATTCATAATAAAAGACATAAAAAAGTAACATTTTAGTACACATTCCTTTCAGATGATTGGTAGATGAGTTCTCATCAATGGACATTACATCTTAGACACCAAAAATAAGGCGACGCATGTTATTTCTAAACTAAATCATGAGCTTTGGCACAAGTGAATGGGACAGCCGTCTCATCATGTCTTAAAAACTCTTTTTCCTTTTATTACCTCCGAATCTTCATGTGATGTATGCCATTATTCGAAACAAACTAGATTACCGTTTCATTCTTCTACAAATAAAGCTAGTTGTGCTCTTGAACTTATACATTCTGATATTTGGGGACCAACCCCTATTGATTCCTATAACAGTTTCAAATACTTTATTTCATTTATCGACGATTTTCCCCATACTACATGGCTTTACCTTTTAAGAGCAAAATCCGTTGCCTTCAAAGTTTTTTGTGAATTCGTGACCCTCGTTGAAAATATGTATGACTTCAAAATTAAAACTTTTAGATCGGATAATGGTACCGAATATACTAGCCAAAATTTTCAATTTTTTTTGAAAACTAAGAGAATTTTCATCAAACTACTTGTATTAATACTCCCAACCAAATGGTGTTTCCAAAAGGAAAAATCGTCACCTTTTGAATGTTACTCGGTCTCTACCTTTTCAAAATAATATTCCAAAACGTTTTTGGTTGGATGCCGTTTTAACCTCAACTTACCTCATAAATCGTCTACCAAGCTCTACTCTTCAAAATAAGCACCTTTGGGAATTTTACTTGGAAGGAAACTAACTCTTGACCACCTTAAGAATTTTTGTTGTGTTTGTTTTGTTCACAAGAAAAGGACGGATAAACTCGACTTTAATTCTGTCAAATGTATTTTTCTTGGTTATTCCTTTAGAAACAAAGGATACGAGTGTTATGGCCCAAAAATTTGTAAATTCTATGTTTCAATCAGAGATGTATCTTTTGTTGAGAGAGAGAGAGAGAGAGACTTACTTTAAACGAAGCGAAGACAAGCCCACAACGCTTAATGTTACACTTCCAACCTTGGACCCCGAAATACCGGAAACTCATGAAAACAACTCGGCCCCACAAGAAGAAGAAGGAGGAGGAGGAGAAGGAGAAGAGAAAGATCAAACAAGCAACCAAGAAGAAATTATCTAAATGAGAAGATCGACCAGTCCAAATCGTCCTCCTACTAGGTTAAAAGATTTCATCACTTCCCACGTAACCTACCCCATTGAGGACTACTTGTCCTATAATCAAGTAAATCCCACTCACAAAACTTTCATAATCCAAATAGATAATTATAAATAACCCAACTCATATCATGAAGCTATTAGGGATCCAAAATGGTGCAAGACCATGGAGGATGAAATTAAAGCACTAGAATCTAATAAAACTTGGACTCTTGTTCCATTAAAAACTGGGGTGAAACCCGTTGGGTGTAAATGGATTTACAATATCAAGTACAATAGCAACGGGACAATTGAAATACATAAGGCTAGACTTGTTGCTAATGGGTATACTCAAAGTTATGGTCTAGATTATTTAGAAATGTTTGCTCTGGTTGCTAAAATGAACATTGTTCGTGTTCTTCTCTCCATAGCCGTTAACAAGGGATGGAAATTGTATCAAATGGATGTTAGGAACGTCTTTCTTCATGGAAATCTTGAGAAGGAAGTCTATATGACTCCACCTGCCAGGTACAACTCCACTAAAAACAAGGTATGCAAGCTACATAAATCAATCTACGGATTGCAGCAATCTCCACGCGCATGGTATGCAAAACATAGTCACTTTATTCTACTTTATGGGTTTATAAAGTCTTCCGCTGATGCATCCATGTTCATTAAACACCATCATCACATAACCACCATGGTCCTAGTTTATAGATGATATTATAATCACCGGTGATAGTGCTCATGCGATCAATCTAGTCAAAACTATCTGAAATCCAAATTTGACATCAAAGACCTTGGAATTTTGAAATATTTCTTAGGAATAAAAATTGCATACTCCACAAAAGGCTTGTTTTGTCGCAAAGAAAATACACTCTTGACTTACTAAAAGAAACCAGGAAACTTGGGTCCAAACCGGCCAACACTCCCATTGAGACTATCCGCCAGGTTGGTCCTACAAAAGGAGAACCAATTAAGGACATTAGCCGATTTCAAAGACTCATAGGAAAACTCATATATCTTACTGTAACTAGACCTAATATAACTTATGCAGTTAGCACTATTAGCCAACTTATGCATGCACCCCACACACATCACTTAGACATTATTGATCGAATACTTAGTTATCTAAAAAGGACTCAGGGACAAGGATTATGGATGAAAAATAATAATTCTAACTCTACAATTGGTTTCTCTGATGCAAATTGTCCATGTAGCCATGAACGCAAATCCACTACGGGTTTTGTACATTCGTTGGTGGAAATCTTGTGACTTGGAAATGTAAGAAAAACAAAATGTTGTTGCTAGATCAAGTGCGAAGTAGAGTATCCGTCTATGGCCTCCACCACACGTGAGCTAGTTTGACTCAAACAATTTCTCCGAGACATGAAACAACTTTACAACGAGCCCATGAACATGTTTTGTGACAATAATGCCGCTCGACACATAGCTTCAAATTTAGTGTTTCACGAAAGAACCAAACACATTGAAGTTGATTGTCATTTCATATGGGAAAAGAACAACTCAAGTACATCTCAAGTAAAGAACAACTCGCAGATATATACACAAAGCCTTGAATCAAAGACAATTCCAACTCATCCTTTCCAAGTTGGACTCCTTCAACCTCTTCCAAACCCAACTTGAGGGGGCGTGTTGAAAACATACCAAATTAAGAAAGCAACCAACATGACTCAGAAGATCTTCATCATCGCCTCCCGTAAACCAAATCAATCAACTACAATCTCGGATTCCATCTTTGACAACCTCAAACGGCTACATTCAAACATCCAATTTCTATGTACTATACATAAACCATACTTGTAACCTTAATCGATAATACAAACAAAACAACACCTTTACATTCTCAACGTATCCAAATCAATATAGGTCTTTATAGATTTAAACAAAACCTAATCGAATCCCAAATTGAAGGAAAACTGTTGAACATATTTTTTAATTATACTCCTAAAATATGTAACTGAATTGACATTTTAATTTTTAGAAAATAATATTTCTAAAAAGCTGTAACTGGTTTTGATCCTTCCCGCAACTTCAAAAAATGTATCACAAGTAATTTTCAAGGCACAAATACTAACACTAATAGTGCAGCTTGTGGAATTTCTTTCCTATTTTTAATGGGTAATATATGGTCCCTTCCTTTTTTTCAAAGGAATCATAGACTCCGAATTACATTAAACACCGGGGGACAAAGTATGTATACAAAAAGATGAAGAGACAAAACCCAATATACCAGAATTCGCCAAAATTGGGTTAAGAAAGATAAGAATTGTGCCCCAATGGAGGAATCATGACGTCAGCAATAATAAGTGTTCACCGATGATATGCAAGACTATAGATTGCATGTTGAAGCTCGAACGGAGTTCAATCTGCTTAAGAACGCAAAGAAATGCCAATTGGTGGCATGCGTAGGGGCTTGACAGACCTTTAAGATCAAGCACTGAACCTCCCAAAACCAAAGTCGAACACAACATAACAACACAAACTACTACATTTAGAAACAAAAATAGATAACCTAGATAAGCGCTGAAAAAGAGCATAAACGTACACGCCCATGCGGGCAAAAACACTCCAACACAAGTACAAAATGTCTCAAAGCACGAATTATTAAGAAGCCTTAACTTCCACACCAATCGTCATCTCCGGATTAATTTGTGCCTAAAGCTGAGAAAGACATGCAACCTGTTTGCAACGTAAAATAATACAAAGAAAAGATCAATTGAGGAAGAGATCAAGGAAGGAGAAGAGGAGGGAAGGCCGGAGGAGTAGAGGGGGGAGGTCAGATTTACATCCTCTTTCCTCTAAACCTACATGCAAACCTTAGTCCCTAAGGTAGGAGAAGGAAGGGGGAGAGTGAAGGGGGACGCTGGTGCATGGGGTAGTAATACAAATATTATTTTTGGTAAAAGCCCTTGCTTGTTAGAAACTGGCCATTCTCTATTTTTAAAAATTCACTTTTAGTTGTGCTTCCAAAAAAAAAAACACTATTGTTTGTCATAAATCATGACTTCGTCCACATTTTATTTCAAACCGGTTTTACCTAGATTCTGGAGATATCTTTAGTTCTGAGATGTTCCCAAGGACAAGTTAATATGGAAGACACACATAATTGGAAGACGAATTTGCTAACGTAGTCCTAAAAGAAAGTAATACTTCTCTGGCAAATCGTATTAATTTGTGTCTTCTAGCTACGTAGTTTTGGCTTTTCTTATTCGTTTTCGATTCTGTTTAGTTTGGGTTTTATTTTCATAAGTTCCAGTCGGAATTAGGAAACATTATTTTCTTTTATATTGCTTTATAATAATGAAAACTAGACTAAATTCTGTTTGATTATTGACCTGACTTCTTTAAATTTATTAACTCTAATAAAATGGGCCTTATGTAACAAGTTTTGAAACAAAAACAAGATTCAGTTTTTAACGGTGGTTTGTTTTGTATTTTAGGATCAAGTACATACTCATTTAAGCATTGATTTGAACAATCAACGCATATATATCTTATTATAAATTATAAAATAAGACCAATATTCCTTACTTTGAACGTACAACCTTCGGTTGGAAAACTTCAACGTCACTAGTTGAGCTATTTCAACTTGACAATTAACTATTGTTAGATATTACGGTAAGTAGAACTATAATTCTAAATGGACTTGTTATAATGTAATAACAACATTGGATTATATGTAGTATTATGGGAGTGTACATATCATATAATTATATTGGTAACACTAAATCGGTTCAATTCAGAAATAGTTTCCACCTAGGCACAAGCCAAAATAAGTTGCAGTTTGACTCTTTTGTTTCAAATTTGAAATTTCAGATGGGATACGATTTAGAATATGAAAATTCAGCCTGAAGTCTCATCCCTAAGACCCTTACCGTTAAAAGTGAATAATTCCAATTAGGAAATTTGTATGGAAAAAATGGAGGATACTTTTTTTACAAGGATTTGCATGAACTAATTGTAAGTATTAGTGCAAAACCAAATGATATGTTAGATAATTAGTTGGATAGAAGTGAACACACTTGTGCAGAAAATGGAATATATGTCAGCTATACGGCTTCTATACGTCGGTTATTGGCGTTCCATAAGCCGACGTCTATCCACAAGTCGTCTATACCTAGACGTCGGTTCATAAAGTCTGACGTCTATTCTAGGAGAATATGCGTCGGTTATCTATTACAACCGACGTCTAGTGTAACAGAATAAACGGCGGTTATCCCTATAGCCGACGTCTAGTGTTAAAGAATAAGCGTCAGATATCCTCACAGCCGACATCTATATCCCTAAAAAAAGACTTGGCATAGCTCATGCTCCCAGTGGACGTTTATTCTGGGGTATAGACGTCACCTTAATCTAATACCCGACATCTATAACCCATAATAGACGTCGGACTAACCTAATAACCAACGTCTATAGCCCATGATAGATGTCGGGCTAACCTAATAACCGACGTCTATACTCTTCCCAAATTAAAAATAATAAATGCTGAAATGATAAATACGATGATTACATGCATGGAAAGTCCTGTATGATGAATGACTTAACAAATATTGTCTAATCTTTTGTTATAAGTTATTAAATGCCAAGTTGCTTAAGGGTCGATGAGTTACTAGAAACTAAACATAAATAAAAATTTAACTAAACAAAATAAGTTTTACAAATAAAACATTATAACATTTTAGCATTCTCAAAATAATGCAAAATTAAGTTTCAGCATTCACTAATTCACATATGAAAATTTGAAAAAATTCATGTTAAACTAAATCATAAACTAAATTGAATTGGTTTTCTGTTTTGATTACTTCAAACTTGGTACCTCAACAAATTCTCGTTGTTTTTCCAACATACTATTTAGTATCACATAGAACTTTTTAATTATCATAACTTGTAAATAATCATGTTAACATAAAAAACTTAATCCTAAATATTATTAACAATAACTTTCTTTGTAGCATTGCTGGTAATGACTCCCACCAAAATTAAGATGAAGACTCAAACAAACCAGCAAATGCAATAGTATACCATTTGCAAGTGCGTTATCTGACTCCAGTGCACTAATTTTGAAACATCCAATAAATAAAAAATACAATATTCTGACCAAAAGCAGGGAAAAGATCAAATGGTACTCAATAGTTATGGCCACCAAAGCAGTTGAATCATAACAAAGCAAACCTAAGGCGAAATAATCAATAATTAACAAGTATTGTTCAAGTCAAATTCATACATAATTGAATGATTCCCAGATTATTATCATACAAATTAAAAGTCAATTTCGGCATTCAACCATGAAACATTCAGTAAAAGAGAGAATTGGAGGAAGTAACATCACCTTGTATTCTTGTTTCTTCCTTTGAAACAACACCTGAAAGATTCTCCTAGTCAGTTCTTTGTACAGAACCAACTCCAAATTCAGGATTCGACCTGTATATCACATGTTTTTAAACCAAGTTAGCAACACATCTTCCAATTTTGAATTATCACAAGAAGGAAACATGGTCTGTATAATCTCACATTGCTCAACATAAAAATTTACATCCCACTATAACATAGTCGATCTCATATTGCTCAAGATAAAAATTTACATCCCACTATATATAGCATCCACTACCTTAGTACTTGGGTTTTAACTTTTAGAACGAAGGCAGAAGATTGATACTTTTACGTATTGGAAAGTATTCTATATTTCAGCTTCTATCAACATTCAAGAATCCGTCGTGGCAGCCCATTCTCTTCAAAATGGAGAGGAAGGTTGGTAACTGGAAAGACAAAAACCTATCACTAGGAATAAATTAACAATGATTAATGGGGTTATTTCACCAATTACTGCCTACCAATTGGCTTTCAAAAAATTACTAGTGAGGTGAAGAAAAAAATCGAACGGGGAAAAATTTCTTTTGGAACAATTATGGTTTTTATGACAACATTAAAAATTTCTCCTTTTTTGAAAGATCTACGCGACTCGATCGCAACATTATGTCGTCATAGTGCAGTCACTGTTCGAAATGGCAAATCCACCTTGTTTTGGTTAGACCCTTGGTTTGAGGGAAATATCTTGAGTGACTTGTGGCCGGATTTATTTGTCATATGTCTACAGAAATACATTTCGGTTGCAAATTTTCTTGGAAACAATTCATTCAACACCAACTAGTTCAAGGGACGTTTCACAACTTTGCTCAATGAGGAGCAAGGCTTTAGGCTTTATCAATTTCACACAAAATTAATATTGCATATGTCTCGAAGCAAAACAAGATCAAGCAAAATGAGACAATGCAAACCCAAATACCCACCACTCCAAACCCTAACCGAGCAAAATAAGGAAAACACAAACCGAGCAAAATATGGGTTGACCTTTTTGTGGGAATCGAGTCTGGCAGGGGTTGGCTGAGGACGGAGGAGTTCGCAGACACTACAGTGGCTATGAGATCGGGGGGTTTGTCACGGTGGAGGGGGCTAGGATTTGGTTGGGGTGAAGAGTTTGTTGAGATAAAAGATTAATGAAACGAGGGCTCTGTCATATAAGACCAATAGACGTCGGCTATCTAGCACACGCGATGTCTATACTCCGACGTCTATATGCATGGGGAATAGGAGTCACCCAATACACGTCAGTTTAAATGGTTATTAAGACAACCGACGTCTAGATGTCAGTATAGACGTCGGCTATCAGTAAACGCGACGTATATAACTATAGACGTCACATTTATTGGCGACCGACGTGTATTGGGTGGCGACTATTTACAATTTTGCACTAGTGACAAGAAGACCATTTGTACCGTGTGACAATGACTAGATGAAAGTGTGCCCGCATGATCATGCTAGAAGTGAAAGAATGCTTACATATTGTTGAAGAATTTGGAATTGATTTATGATCAATAGCAACGTGATTACATGGTCATGGTCATACTCGTTCCTATATCCACACTTAAATGTGTATGGGTATATGCTCGCTATGCAAAAACCATACTTCTACCTACTTGTATGTGCCCAACAGATGGGTATGAGACCGGTACATGGTATGTATCTAAATTCAACATGTAATACATGTATGTATCAACAATTGTCATAACTAAATACCTTTAACGATCGAGTTCAAAATCCTCAAACGGATTAAGTTGAGCCCACCATATATTTGCAAACATGCAAGGTTAATTTTTGTTGAGAGAAAACATAAAAGTGAACGCCAACATTCATGATGTGATACGTCAATTGCAACAGCTCCAAACCTGAAACTTTCACCAAGTTGTGTGGTAACTGGTATGTTCTAGAAGTGTCCACAATGTCATCCTTACCGAAGCAACGCGACATGAAAAATAAAATCTTAGACATTGCAAAATGAAAATTAACAAGTTTTAATATAATAAAAATACATACCTAAATTACGATTTACATCCACTACCTCAGCGGTCAGTGGATGTAAGATTATAAAAATTGGGTATGCAAAACTGTAAAGATAATATAACATTCACTGATAACTAATTAAAAGTGCATAATACAACGGTAAAACAAGTAAGATTTAAAATAATAATAATAATAACCAAGAGCTAAAAAAACATATAATTCATTTTTATTCTCTTAATCACAGATAGAATGTTAGAGATCAAATTAGGATAAAGAATCACCATATATATAACAAAAGTTCCCCCCAGATTCATTTTTTGTTTTGTAAAAACATTATAATAATAGTAAAAAAGACTCCCGTCGTTCGTGCAATTCAAAAATTGGATTTAGATTGAATTTCCATATTTACAAAACTAAAATTTCAGATGATTTATATAAAACATTACAGTAGAATTAGGCTATTGCAATGATACTAAGCAATCACAGAAAAAAAACCCAGAGGGTTTATAATCAACTGGTGCCTGCTGGGCTTGAGCGCACACTCTTAATCTGTAAATTCATCATTATTCCAGGTGCTAAAAAGCGGAATCTATTATGAACCTGTAATTGATGCTTTTCTCGTACTATGTACAAGAATATAACCAAATCTTACATACAACTAAATGCATTTCTAAGCTTGTATTTATAGTACTGAAACTTAACAAACATGTTTTCTTAAGTTAAAAGCCAAATGCACATTAATTAGACATCTCCACATAACTTAATCAAGTTACCCAAATAACTTTGTGATTTTAATTAAGTAGAGGTAGCATGCGCCCCCGCCCCAGCAGTTAGTTACATGCACAAAATTTACCATGACTACTAGAGACATATATGTTTATTAATCGTTCAGGATTTCAGTTTAGCAGTGTCCACAGCATATTATTTTTACAGAAGCAATGCAGCAGAAAAAAATGATAAAATAAAATCTTACATCTACTTAACATAATGATAAAAAAGTGAAGAAAAATACGAATCAAACAAGCTAGACACGATCTTAAACACTTTCAATTTTAGAAAAGGTTGTGAACCAACTAAATTTCAAGGAAAATCACATTTATAAACGGTGGATTCATCTCAATTAACAGGTCCGCACCACCAAGATTCTGCGCATCCAAGTGTAGCCCGTCCCGAAAGGCTCAATGATTGCGACTACAATTCATCGCGTAAACTCACACAACCATCGGGATAATTTTCCACAACCGGACAGACGAGACAGGAAAGGGAATTGCAGACGGGACAATCACGGATCTAAATGTGCTGATAGCTGGTGTGTGTGTGTGTGTGGAGAGATGGAGCGTTTATGGAAAGAGAAAGGAGAAGAAAAGGTTGATATGGACCACAAAATGATACAATCAAGTGGTGTTTCAACTGCAGCATGTGACAACCGATCTGGAGCATTGTGAGCCCTCCTGTCTGACGGGACCTCAATAATCCAAAGTAGGGAAAAGCAAATGCAAAGTGATGCTTACATGTTTGGTGCCTCAACTGATGAGTTCATGGGTTAGTTCGGTGGGTCATCTAAGAGTATCTTAAGGTTGTAAGATACAATTTCATTAATGCATGGATCCTTCCTCCTATGTTACCATTTCTCAGAAATTACTAATGGAATTATTGGATGCTATACAAGCACCACTGTGATGTTAAAAAATTGCGCAACTTTCACCAAGAACGTAGAGCCTTCTAGGTGTTTCTGAACTTCTCTATCTTATTCTTCAGTTTATGTTTACTAGTTACTACATTCTTACAATTGGGATGGAGAATGTAACAGGAAACCAGGGTGAAAACAATGATGTAGCTTTGAACAGGACTAGTACATACTAATCAACAAAGCCCTCTAATTAATATTATTGCTCTTATGATTTAAAGATTATACATATTAATTATTGCTCTTATGCTAGATAACCATCCTAGATCAACATACGAGCTGGTGCCTTCAAGAAGCTTGAAGATTCTATTTTCTATTACGAAATAAGACGAATCTTCCACTGACCAAAGCTTGGGCGGGTTTGTTTTTAAGTTGCTTCATATTTAGTTTTTTTATTATATATGATGACCTTAAAGTCTCAATCTTATATTTTAGACACTCAAAGTATATTCACTGACACAGTCTTGTCCTAAGGCAATCATAAGTTAATATTTAGTTTATTGAGAAATAAGGGCCCTACATATTTTCACTAAAAATATAATGGAAAGACTGTCCTGTACAGAATTTTCTATCTTGGCGACACGTAGATATTTGTCTTATTGCTTGAAAATAAAACCAGTTAAGTAAACACCACCTGTAATCTTGTAAGAAGAGAGATCAACTGAAACTGTGTGAACAAATTATTATGAGAATGTAATAACTGAAAGATTGCGTCAAAAATGTCTACCAAGAAATACATTTTCCAATCATATCAAGACATGCATATATGAACGTCTCCTGAAGCAATGGGGGTGCCTGACACTGTTATATCAGCAAGCTGTGTAGTTCAATGTGTATTTGACGGACGAGTAAGTTTAGAAGAAATATCTATCCAATCGAGTGGTTGGCAAATGAGTGTATATTTTCCCCACAATTAGTGAAGAAATAAGAAATTTAAATATTGCCCGATGTGAAACATCAATCACATAAGGGGTACATCAAAATAATGATTGAGCCACTTCACTTATGCTTTGAGATTAATAAAGGGTATTAATATGTACATATTATGCAGAAACATACAAGGACTTACTGATGGAAAAGATCACAAAAGTTTCACTGGCTAGCGATATTACCAATTGGTATTCCATTCATGGAGAACCTACAAGAAGAGATGAATGAGACTAAATTAGAGAAAATTTCACCTTTCATTGAGTGAAAGTCTTCAACTAAAATGAGCAACTGCTTTTATGCCAATCATAAAACCCAGAAGAAAAAAACATTGGAGATGCCAAAATTTTAAGGATCTCAAATGCAACCGGATAAAACAAGAGTCTGCAAATAAAATCAAGCCCAATAAGCAAAATATGTATGCGGAGATGGTTTTAACATATCAAAATAACTTAAAATTAGGTAAACTAAAAAAGAGATCCTTATGACTGAGATGTCTTGATGTAAAAAATGAACATCCTCAGTTGAAGAATAAGTGCATGAAATGGAAGCAGTTTTTTTATCATCAAAAATAAAAAATTCCTAATTAATTAAGCAACCAAATACTCAAACGATAGAGTTTAGAAATTTAGATGAGAAAAATGCATAAATTTGGGCCGTGACTCACAAAATGTGTGAAAAATATTAAGTATCATATGCCCAAGATCTTAACATTTGAAAGAGGTAAAAGAGATCCAAAAAACAAGAGAATTTCAACACCCATTAACACCCAATCTCAAATCACAAAATACAACGGAGAATGGCAAGACTGCAAGAGGCACTAACCTGATCGGAAATCACCAAATCACATCGGCTTCTGGTCCACACATAGTCGTCAATTGCCGATGCAGCATCATCAAGATTCTCATCCGAAGATCGAACCACGATGGTCCCAAAACCCATGTGAATCTTGATGATGCTACACCTGCAAACACCGACTGTTACATCCCCAAACCCTACTCGAAATCGACACCAAAAGATCGGTAGATCGAACATAAATAGAGAGAAACCATGAACAAGGTCGAAAAACCACGAAAAAAAGAAGATAGAGAGAGAAGATAGAAACGGTATTCATACATAAAAAACCACCCTAAGTACACAAGACAAATTGCCGACATGTGTACTGACCCAAGTTGTTCAAAAAAGAAAATAAAATAGTAAAAGAAAAAAAAACCCTAACAGTGTGTTGGTCCCCATGCCAAAGGAATCCGACACGCCATTGACCACTCACATCTCACCATGTTGAGATCAATCTACCACAGTACCAACTACCAACTAAAACTATACAGTGAAAAAGAAAGCTTACATGGAAACCCTAAAAACATGTGTAGGTTTCCGTTTAACTTTTGGTTGTCCAATAGCAATGTACTAAAGGAGTGGAGATAGGGGGAGTCTTCCAAAACAATTCTTGAGACGGGTGTCGGTAGATTCCTTAAGGAATCTTGAGAAATGATTCCGCTTGACATATAGTCATATGCATAACTAAGAGATGTACTAGACACAAGAGACTATATTGTGTGTTTTGGAAGGAAATAAGGTGCATGGTGTGAAGTAATGTGAATGTGATGGAGGAGAGTGTGTGCTTAGGAGTATTTATAGGAGGGGATGGAATAGGTGTTCTAGGGTTTCATTATTATAGAAGTTTGATTTGAGCTCATGCTTAGCTGTTGTTGTGGTGTCCCTCAAATATTTTTCTTTCTCATGTTTACCTAGTCCTTTATTTACTTTTGTTAAATCTTTTTTCGCGTGAAAACCACATATGCACGACTCGCGGTTTCTTGAAGGATCCCCTCGGAAATTGATGCCTTTGATAGTCGCTTGAACGCGAATCACGGATGACTTTGCTTTTGTTTCATTTGAATGTTATCATCCTAAGTTTCAAATTCCCTTCACTTAAATAGCTTTTTATTAAACATTAACATTTACCATAATCCTTAAGCATTGTCATGGACTCCACAATCCCCCAAATAAAGTCTTTTGTCTCATTAGTGTACTTAATTAAGGTTACAAGTGAATTACAAGGATGCCAACATCCACCATCTACAAGCCCAACATATCTTTGCATATAATTTTCAAAATCCAAGAATGGTTGGGAATCGTTTATTGAATTCCTAATTATACCTTAGGAACCTTTGAGGATGCTCCCAAGCACGCCATCAAGTTTAATTAAATGTAGAATTTGAAGCATTAAAAGTGTTCTTTATAACTTTTGAGTTTCAACTAATTGAGACTAGTTCAGTTGGAAGATCTCATGTTTTGAGTTAGTTTATGTTTACCTAGTCCTTTATTTTGTTTGGTATATATACTTTTTTGCTTGAAAACCATCTAAGCGTGACTACCGTGTTTTAATTCGAATGCTCTTCTCAGAAATTGATGCCTCCGATAGTGGCGTGAACGTGAACCACGAATGGCTTTGCTTGAGTTTGTTTCATTTCAATGTTATCATCCTAAGTTTAATTTCGTTCATTTATAGGCTTTTTATTAAGCATATTCATTTACCATAATCTTAGAGCATAGTTATGGACTCACAATCTCACAAATAAAGTATTTTGTGTCAATAGTGTCAATCAGTTTTAGACGGAAAAAATGGTTACGTTTTGTGGAGATATAGTGAACCACCAACAATCAAGAAAATGTAAAATTTTGTAACCAACATTGCCATGTTTAACTTCTTTGTTGTGTGGGCAAGGGAATGGAAGGATGACATATTCATGCAGTTTGATCCAAGGACTGGTCCAATTTCCTCCACTCTCTTTCTGATTCTAAGGAACAACTCTATATATATATTTGAGTTATAGGATATCACATGAAAAAATTTACAAGTCATTGCAGCTGGGGAATTATTCAAAATCTAATCAAATACGACTCATGCATGGAGTTAAACTAGCTTTTAGCTCATGATTAGAAATGCTAACTGAAGCTCTAAAGTTCTACCAAGCATAATTTTGGAACATTATTTGCTTGATATGATGTACATCTAGTAACGAACTTATCTGTGTGTTATATAAGATTACGTGATCAGTTGATGTAGTTCATGCATTTGGTTGATTAATTAGCTCCCACACGTTCAGGAACTAATTAATAATTGCATTACGCCATTTTTCACTGATGGAGTCGGTCTAAGCCCGAGTGGAAAGTCTGACTGGAAAAGGTTAGATCCTGTTCAAATATTCAGCTTTTCTTTCCGAGGACCACTTTTTGAAGTGAAAAGATGAAGGGAAATGGATTATATATCAAGTTCTTTATCTACAGCAACGAAGGATGACCTTATATATCTTGATCTTATTTTCGCATTCTTCTAAACGATAATTAGAGAGTCTATTTATAAATTCAAGATAAGAAAGTAAGGTATACTACCAACCAACAGGAAGTTGCTTGAGTGCTACACAATCATACATTTAATTTAGAACTACATGTTAAGAATAACAAGCTCAAGTCATTTATCCCAATTTTTTCTGGTTTTAGGATGAGATATCAACCTATCTGCACATAAGTAGCTGCCACAAGTTCCTGCACTAATCATCATTATTTATGCAATGGTTGTGTTGTGGAAAAATAGATATCCAACAATATTGTTGGACTAACAAAATTATAAGTTCAAGTATTTCTGAAGTAAAAAGCACCATTCAAGGGATACAATCTAATAAAGTGTATAATGAAATTAGTTAGAACAAAATCAAATCAATAAAAATAATAAAGTATTATTCAATCAAGTGAAGTTGAAGGAAAAAGAAGATAGGTTTCGATATTGTCATGTCACGACAAACGGATTAGGCGATTCTTAATATTGTTAGAATGATGTTAAGATAAGACTTAATGCATGTGACAATTGCTATATCATATTTTTCGGCGAATACACGTTCTAACGCGGCTTAAAACTTAAGGGAAGCATTAATGAATTCTCAGATCTAGATCTCCATACTCAACCTCGGAGTAACAATGAAATTTATATGATACCTCTAGGACATAGTTAGAAACAACTCTTGATTAAACGTCTAAATCTTTAATGCGCAGGAAGAGCCACAAAAAATACTGCTCCTACACTCTTCCGCCCACAGGATTAATGTTTAATCCCCTTCTGCTATCCGGTAACACACTCTTCCAAAACGCGTAATCCATGTGTTAAGTATAGATTGTTAAGCATAACTTTGAAATTATCATATGATTAATTTTAGAATAGTGTACTAGCTAGTGCTGGATGTTGTCATTAACCGACAAGTTTAAGTGCCCCCAACCTCGAATCTTCAAAGTATTGTCCAAAGACACTCCCCACTATCGTATGCTTAATTGATAAACTAATAATGGGATTTATTAACAATGTTGTAGAGAATCTTTTCCAATCTGAAAGAGAGGAACTGAAAATTGTTGCTTTTTATGTGTAGCGTTTAATTTATTCATGAAAAGTTAAAAGGTTGCACACTAAAGGCTAGATATTATGTGTAATATTTGAGTTGAAAGAGGTTCAAACAGCCGACATGAAAAGTTAATGCGCATGTTGTTGCTCTTCAGGTATATAACGTATTCAGGTTTAACTATGTAATTAGGGCTGTTCACTGGTCCAGAACCAGATCCGTGAAATTTATCGAACCACCAACCGGTTCGGTCCAAAATTTAAAAAAAACATATATTTAACTTTTGGTTAAAATTACTATTTAATAGTTTTTATTATCATTAACTGACTATAGGATTAATAATTTATCATATAAGAATTTTTTTGAAGTTAAATGGACATTAAAAACATAATAATACATCAAAAGAATTAATTAAAACACATTTAAAAAATATAAAATCCTGTTAAAACCGGACCAAAGAGGATCGCCTCAGACCAGATTCCCAGAACCAAATCGGACACCGTTCGGTCCCATCCGATTCGAACAGGATGAACTGGCCAGTCTAGTTCACTGGATTGGACCGGTTGATGTTCACCCCTATGTGTAATCTTAAACACCACATATTTTCGCTCAATAGATGTTGTTACCATACTAATTGCAAATGTGAACGACAAGGGAAGCGCGATGAAACGAAGGGAAACTATTTACAACTCAAATTCATATTTGTAGTTTTCAGAAGGCCGGACTTTACATATGATGTAAGAAAATAGTCTTATATTGGTTATATATGTGGACGAAAAGTATTCTCCATTTGTTAATAAAATAAATTATATCAGTAATGCATTCACTTGCTAGTTTGCACTTAGTAGTTTCGTGAAGATAGTTAACTCGACAATGTATTGCAATGAGATTGTTGTCTAGCAAATGCATTGAATGACGAATATGTCTAACGACATTTAGATTTTTCCGTGGGATCAGAGAAAGATGAGGAATTAGTTGGACGATCACCATAAAGTTGTGTTAGAAAAGTTACCATGAAAACAAGTAGTCCCGTTTGGACGTTCGATCCATTCTAGTCGGTGTCGGTTTGGAGTCTCTGGAATTTAGCTCTCGGACGCCCGCTTGGGTCATCCGTGTCTCAGTTTCAAACGACCGCCCCGTCAGCATCATCTGAAATAGGGGTGCACATGGGTTGGGTTCAACCCGAAACCCAACCCGAACCCGACTGGTCGGGTCGGGTTGGGTCGGGTTGAGGAGGGGTTCGGGTCGGGTCGGGTTGGGAAAATCAAAAACCCGAATTTTCGGGTCGGGTTCGGGTTGAGGGGGTCGGGTTGACCCAACCCAACCCGAACCCGATTTTTATTTTTTTTTTATTTTTTTTTATTTTTTTTAATTTTTTTTTTAATTTTTTCCCAAATAAACCCGATCCAACCCGACCCAACCCGACCCAACCCGAAAATAAACCCGACCCAACCCGAAAATAACCCCGATTCAACCCAACCCAACCCAAAAATTTCCAAATTCGGGTTCAACCCGACCCAACCCGACCCAACCCGAAAATTTCGGGTCGGGTTGGGTTGAACCCGAACCGGGTCGGGTTCGGGTTCGGGTTGGATTTTTTCCCAACCCGAAAATTTCGGGTTGGGTCGGGTTGAGGCCCAAACCCGACCCAACCCGACCCATGTGCACCCCTAATCTGAAACATAGTGAATAGTAGCAATTTTGACAAAGTCATCACCATTTGGGTTCCAAGTCATTGATTATAACAAGTGTATTTATTGCGAAGTTAAATGTGATGTTTGTGTTGCATTGTGTAATGCCGATGACATATTACTATTTGACTCAAACATTGATATAATGCATAAAACAAAGTTCTTTTTGTGTACTAAGTTTAAAATAAAGGATACAGGTGTTACAAAAGTGATCTCGGACGTCAAATTGACTAGGTCAGTTGAAGGTTTTTCCATATCTCAATCTCATTATGTTGAGAATGTTCTTGAGAGATTTGTCTATACAAATGTAGATCTACTGCTAGAAAAAAATAATTTCACGTTGGTTTTTTGGGCCATACTACGTTGGGTTTACTGGTCCAATATACTGATGTGGTAATTGAGAGATGTAATAGGGACGATGATATCACGTCAGTTGTATACCCGACATGATATGTTCCAGATATCACGCTGGTTCCCTCTAAACCGACGTGATATATCCCCGATATCACGTCGGTTCATGGTAAACCGACGTGGTATATCCCTGATATCATGTCGGTTCGTGGTAAACCGACGTGATATCTGGGCAATATCACGTCAGATATTCCTAAACCCGACGTAATATGCTCATATTGCTCTACTATCACGTCGGGTTTAGGACAACCGACGTGATATACTTTTGTTAAAAAATAATAAATATAATAATACATTTGTGATGTAATCTACTAAGATTTCCCTGCATTAAAAACATTCCTCTTGCAAACCCAACTCCAACATTCATAATCACAATGACAACGTTCCTCCTGCAAACCCTCCTCACAATCACAATCAAGCAAACAAAATTTCAATTCAATGTCTCAAATTTCAATTCAACCAACCAAAACAAGTAACATTCATACATTAATTCACATTAAATGGATTGATTTTATATTCACGTAACATATATTAATGATCAACCTACAAGCATACATGTAATGAAAAAGGCAGCCCACCTATCACATGTCCTGTCGAGCTCCGATTACGAATATGGATCAAGATTTTCTCCAAAGACCCACAAATTAAGAAAAGACATTTAAATATACAACTTTATCAAAATAAAATGTATATCTCAATAAAAGGTAGAAGCTACATATTACCTCTCATAAATCTCCCTCCTGCAAACCCAACTTCACATCTGCCATATACCTCATGATATAGTACCCACACTCAGTGTTTCTAGTTTGTTTTACGGTACTACAAGTAATACATATGTATATTACGAAACAACAAAATTAATTGAAAATATAGGGTTATTGTTTCAAAAATAATTTAATTAACCTACCTTCATAGCATACCAAGTTGTTGTCTTTTTTGGTTTATTTTTCTTCCCAATGCTTTATATATATACACAACTCTGTAGAAATGGATAAATATCAGAATTTGTTATAAAAATTGATAACTACAACGTATTTTTATGTTTTAAAGTAGTAATTTAATAGAACTTTCAATTGCACCATCTGCTTCAAATCTTTCCTGGGTTTTTCCGAAGCTAAATGATCAAACCAATATGCAGTATTTGTATCGTGACAAATAACAGTTAACATCCAATGATCACTACATAACATTCATTCAAAAAAACATAATTAATTAATTTTAATACTACATGTATTATATCAAATAAGTAAAAACATACATCTCCCAATACGGTGCAAGATAATACATCTTGTCCCCCTTAGTCATCACCTTCACAATATTTTGCGGTCGGGTGTCGTCATTTTGTCGTCTGGGGTGGCAGAGCAATGTTGAACATCTCGGATCATATCCTCTAACCGAACTTTATCATTAACATCTTGATTTGAAGGACTATCACTTTCTTCCTTTGTACATATTTCATTCTCACCATGTCATATCCAACGTGTGTATCCTTCATTAAAGCTTTCTCAAATAAATGAGCCTTGATCTCTTTTACATATCTTAAGAACATGTTAAGATACTTCCTACATGGACATAAGACATTTCCTTCATTTCTAATATGCGCAATCTTTTGTTCAAACTCTAGAAATTTATTAACTTCGTACTTATACTCATAACTCAATCGACTTGTAAAAATCCTATCTATACAACAACACAAACAATTGTAATAAAAAATGAACCCAATATCAAGGAATTTTTCAAAATTTCAGCAGAACCTCCCCTTAAATTTCATAGTAATAAAAAATTTCTTGTGGAAAAAAAAACACAAACATATACAACTATATATATCAAAAACGTCAATACAACCATTCACTCAAGTAGTTATTTTAACACAATAATATATTGATCACTTAAGTAGTCATTTGAAGACATTCATTAATTTGAGTAGCCAACTTCACATATAAATTCAACAAATATATAAATTCAACTTATATAAATTCAACATATATACATCTAACATATATATAAATTCAACTTATATAAATATAACATATATATAAATTCAACATATATACATCTAACAAATATATAAATTCAAGTTATATTAATATAACATATATATAAATTCAACATATATACATCTAACATATATATAAATTCGAAATTTATAAATGCAATTTGGTTGGGGGGTTGGGGACATTTCAGTTGTGGTGGAGGTGGCATAGGGGAGTCGAGTTGTGGTTGAGGGTCGGGTTGGGGTTGGAGTGGTTGTGGTGGAGGTCCCAGAGGGGTATCGGGTTATGGTAGGAGTTCAGGCTAGGGTAGGAGGTCGGACTGGAGGTAGAGGTGGGGGTGGGGGTTGGGGGATGGCGAGGAGGGAGGTGGACGGCGAGGAGGGAAGTAGACAACGCAGAGGACGGAGAGGAGAAATGTTACCCACGGTGAGGACGAACGACGGCGGTGCGGAGGAGGTGAGTAGGGGTTGGTTCGGGCTTGGATCAGCGTGGGTGGGGGCGGAGGAAATGAAAATAATTTGTGTTGTGAGAGAGAGAGAGAGATAGATAGATAGATAGAGAGAGAGATTGAGGGAGACGTTAGGGCCAACAAGCATATATTTTACAAAAATAATGACACAACACATCGGTTTCATTAAAAAATGACGTGAAAAAGTCTACATATGACGTTGGGTTTATTAAAACTGACGTGAAACGACCAACAAAACACGTCAGTTACATTAAACCAACGTAAAAAGAATTTATCACGTTGTTTTTTTATAAAATTGACGTGTTTTGTGCCCTTTTCACGTCGGTTTCTATATAACCAACGTGATAAGTTCTTTTCAAGTCGGGTTTGACATAACCGTCGTGAAAAGACGACGCAGAAAGCTTATTTTGTACTAGTGATCTGTTAAAAGCCCATATGATTCTGCAGAACCTTTGTATAAGAGCAGGAGTGGTGTACCATTTTCACAGTTGAGATATTCTCAGATTGTAGGTAGCATGATGTATCTTGCAAATTGCATATGACTATATATTTCTTTCTCGGTGAGTAAGCTAAGTAGATACACAAGTTGTCCTGATCGTACTCATTAAGAGACTTTGGATATAGTACTAAGGACTTGGAGGGTACTTCTACCATTGGGCTACATTATGGGAAATTCTCAGCTATATTAAAAGGGTATAGTGTGTAAGCTGGATAGCTAAAAACTCAAGGGAGTAATGGTGTTACATGGTATGTTTTTACTCTAGGTAGACGTGTAGTCATAAAGAGGTCTACAAAGCAGACCATATTGTCTCGATCTACGTTTGAGGCTGAGTTTTGTACTTTGGACACAAGTGAGATGGAAGCTGAATGGTTGAAAGGACTCCTTTTTGAATCGTCAATGACTAGCAAACTAATTCCTACGATAACTTTGCATTGTGATAGTACGACTATCATTGTAATTTTGCAAAGATGCCACATCCAACTCAGACTGAAGTTGTAAAGGAGTTGGTCTTGGAAAGGTGTTAGCTGTTGATTTTGTTGGTACCTAAGACAATATAGTTGATCCTTAAAGGACTTGATTTAGCTCAAGTTCAGAAATCCAAGTTGGGGATGAACTGAGACCCATATCGTGACTCATCTAAAATGATGACCTAACCAAATTGAGTGGAGATCCCATTAAGTTGGTTCAATGTGGTAATAACAAGTTCTTGAGTGAGTTGAATGCAACAACTTGGTGATACATTGTATCTGTGTCATTCGCCAAAGGATGGATATATTGTTGAAGCTACAAGTTTAGTAAGAGTGTAGACTATGAATGGATTCGAGTCTTATTTAAGAAAAAATGTTAACTATACATCGTTGGAGAAACCTTATTATGTGAATGCAATTGTGTGGCCACAATTACAAAATTGGGAGAGGGGATCATTCCTCAAAAGCATTCATGAGAAAGGATACCGATGCATGACCATAATGCATCAACCCTATAGATTGCAATATGACCTGCAATATGGACTTAGGTTTCCCATACCCCTTTACACATTCTTTTTGCCCTAAGGATTTTTGTAATCACCATCTCGCCCCTCCCCTCCATCATTCACAATCGATCTGCCGTGCGGGTCTCAATCTGTTCTCCTGGTTTTTTCAGACCAGAGTGTGTCGGCCAAGACGTTGTGACCGTTCTATCCTGCGAGAAAATGCCTGCACCCATCACATCGATATGTGTGGGCGATAATTTCCTAAGGGGAGTCTGACAATGGTAGCTCAGTCAAGGTCTTTTCTGTTCCTAACCTTGTTTGTTTTTTGTTGTTTTGTCCACATGGATTTGTACGTTGGCTTTGTTTGGATTGTAACGTGTTTGTTAATCGACATATGTACTTGATTGTTATGCATACTATTTATATTCGCAATAGGAGGTTCTACCATCCAACACCCAATCCATTTCCGAGCAAGCATTCTCCACTTCTATTATCCTTATACTTTAATTATTCTCCTACTGAAACATCTCTGCCGCTATGGTTTTTCTCGCAAGGGTTTCTACGTAAAATTTGGTGTTGTAAGAACCCATATTTTTTGTGAGATAAATGATATTTTCCTTTAGCTATTTTCATGTGCGGATGATTAGTAGCATATCATACATCGCATTTATGCTATATATGTTGGATTTTTGGCCTTAATCTTATGTTTTGATGATTTAATCAACCGAATCTTAATTAGAGTAGCACACGCTATGCATTGCATATATATTGTATTGTGCTAACCTCTACAGGTGATCAAGACTCAAGAAAGAAGGAAATGAAGTCAAGACATGTAATTAAAGCTAAATCGAAGACATGTAATCTTGATTTCTTTTGAGTCTTAGGAACAAAGTGTAATTGAGCATACTTGAGCTAAAATCAACTTAATCACACACTAGGTTCCCTATAGAAGTCACACACGAAATTTCACATAATTTGGACTTCAATAGATCACCCAAACTTAGACCGGAAAACACCAAACCTGAACTGTAAAAGTCTGCCCACATTCGGTCGACCGCAACATGCCGTTCGGTCGACCGAATGATCAATTCTCTTGTTTGTGTTTTCACTGCCCTTATTCGGTCGACCGTGTTTTACCTTTCGGTCAACCGTCAGATTATATTTTCCCGACCGTTACTTTTGTCGTATATACCCAACGGTCGTATTCGTATTAAACCAAAAATACCCCAAATGTATTTCATGTATCGGTCGACCGAGGACCACGATCGGTCGACCGTTGGTTCATCTCTTGAAAAACCCAAAATGCCTGTCCATAATCGGTCGACCGCCAAAACCAGTTTCGGTCGACCGTTCACACATTTGTTTGTCACCCCAAAATTGCCTGGACGAAATCGGTCGACCGAACCCTATCTTGTGTTCGACCGATGACTTAAGTGAACCTAAGTCGTAGAGTTGGGTGGTCGACCGTTGCTTAACCGGTCGACCGAACTGAGTGTAAAACTGCCAACCGGTCGACCGCACTTCCCGTTTCGGTCGACCGAATGCTGCCAGAATTGGGTTCTGAACTTTCTGTTTTGTGTAATCACACATCAACTCATACCCAATCAATCCCAACGACTCTATTCTCTCTAATGCCTATATAAGGAGTTGTAAAACACATTTTAACACAACTCTCCCACTACAAACTTGTCCCAAACTTTAGAGAGAATCCCAAACACTCAAAGCTACAAACCTTCCACACTTAGTGATTATTTCTTCATCCTACTCAAGTGTGCTCAAAGTTTAGAGAGTGTTGCTCCACTCAAGTTCTTACTTGTTGTCAAAAGAGTAAAGGCTCCGGTGAAAGCCCGAAGCATCCTTCTCGGATTGTGAGAAGAAGATTCCAAGCTCGGCGAGGGTTGTTCGCGAGTTTGACGGTTGTAAAGGCGTTCTCTCCCGGCCCGGAACGGGGAGTGGTTAGTGAAGTCGTGAGCGGAGCTCGGTGATCCGAGCAGAGCTTGCAAGAGAGGACTAGGACCCGGGTGGGGTGCCGAACCTCTATAAAAACGCCGAGTCGATTTGTGGTTTGCATATTACTACACTTGCTTGTTTTAGTTTAAATTCCGCTGCATTTCTTTGATAGAATAAACAAGTAGGTAATTAGGTGATTAGCATTAATTGTGGACCCATAAACCCACACGATCCTACAATATATCCTTTATTTTACCCCAATTTTGTGTTACTAGAGTGCTTATTTGTGGTGTTTCAGGTGTTAGGTAAGAAAGAGGAGAAATGAAGAGAAAATGATTGAAATGCAAGAAGAAAAGACTTAAATGAAGCATATTGGACATGTTTATCATGCACAATGACCCATTTGCAAATTATGAAGGACCCAAATGAAATCCAGAGGGACCTGAATGCGCAAAAAATATTTCGAGCACAAAAATCCGTCAATACCATGATATTGAGGTGTATTTGGGGAATTAAGACCAAACGGGCTCGAACCAGCAGACCACGAGTGCACCTAATTTGAAAAATACATAACTTAAGCTCCTAGAAGAAATCAGGGTGGATCAAACCGATCTGATCCACCAGTGGCAAATCTAATTGGTCCAATTTATCACCAATTTCTACTATAACTCGAGACAGATTAGTAGGGTGCACCAGAACATAGAGAAATCAATTTTAGTCGTTGGATTGCTCCCAGAATCATCTACACCACACTGTTTTTATCAATAGCATGGTTCTTCTTCCTTTTCTACTTCTCCACTTCCACTATTAGTGTAGGTTAGTTTTTACCCAATTTGGCTGCAAGTAGAGGAAGGTGGATAAGGATTGTAATCTGATATTTTCTTTAATATAAGGTTGGATTCATGTTCCTCTTGTCATTAACTTTCTTTCTATCCGTTAAGTTTTTGATATTGTTGGTTAGTTTTCTAGTTAGAGTTGTATGTCATGCTTGTTATTATGATTAGTGAGTAGATCCATCCCATTTGGGGTGGAGGAAATATAGTTGATGGTGAAGTGTATGATGGGGTCCTAAGTTTTTGTCATTTCCATGTGCTTAATGCTAGATCTCAAACTTGTAGCATGTTAATTTTGTTCTAGATGAGATAGTGACAACATTAGATACTTGTTTCATGCTAGATCTATTTTTAACATGTTCCTAGTGATGGGTTCTATTTGATGATGGAATTAACTTGAAATGAATGATTGCTTGATTTGGTTTATGTTGCGTGAATGAACTAATGTTATGTTTAGGATTGATTGATGCTTTAATGGCCACACTAGGTGTTTATTGCATACTTGAGAACCCATAAAATTGGTGTTAACTTCATGCTAACCTATCTTAGTCTTGCATACCATGTAATTGTATGTGTTTCACACTTAGATTCCACACTAGCTTCTACTTGTAAACACACACTCTTACACATATGCTTAATGGTTGGACACCCTCATGCACACACACCTCACTATTACACCTCCACTCTAAGGGGTTTAGTTAGACTGTTTTCTTCTATCTTAGTTTAGTTTAGTTATCTTAACCTAAATCTCTCCATCTATTTCTTTTCTCTCTCAAGTATGGTGATAACAACAATGTGCACAACTCCTTGTGGTACAACCCGTACATGCTGCATCTTCACCGACGCTGTGCACTTGCAGTAAATTAAAACGATTGATCAAGTTTTTAGCGTCGTTACCAAGGATTCCTACAGTATCGTGCTTAGCATGATGTGGCCTCATGAGGAAAGTAGAGGGCTGGATTAGGCATGGAAAATCAGACCATAAATGTCTGGTAAACACCATGTTTGGCGCTGTCAAAGGCGAGTCAAACGAACTTGACCTTGCTTGGACCATGGGGACATGGCACCCTTGCTGAGGTGGCAAGGAGGTGGCATGTCATGGGAAGGTGTCAAGAGGGGATTGGTCTCAAGTGTTGAGAGAGCACGTGAGGTGGCAACCACTATTTGGCACATGATGGTCAAAATCATGGATAAAGATGTGCGCTCCACGATTTAACAGATTTAATCTTGAAGTACCCAATGGCGTATAATGATTCTTGCATGAGGAAAGGCATGCACGAAATAGGGAAGGGATAATCAGTCTTAGATGGGTAGTTTGGGGAGAGTTCTTTAGGGTTTATCATGGAAAGAGAGAGACAGAGAGGAAGGTGATTTGTAGGCAAAGAATTGGCGGAAGAAGAGAAATCCCGAGAGATTCTCGAGGCACAGGAGCTACAAAAGGGCAACCGGTCTAAAATTTGGAGAGCATTTCCAACACCCAATCCGCCTTTATCTTAGAGATAAAAGGAATGTGTTTTAAAAGTTTTTCTTTTATATGTCAATTATTATGAATTGAATGTGCAAACATTTTGTTCCTTGATTTTGTATTCGTCTTTTGGAAGAGTTAAGGAAGAGACTCTTGGTCCTTAACCGTAGAGCTCTAAAAGATAATGGTTTACATAAATTAAAAGATATTCACAATAATGGTAATTGATATGGAACATTAATTACCGAGATACGATTGTCGTGTTGATCATCGATTATTGTAGCTCTACATATATTTGACGACACGAGTATATAAAAGAGAAAAATGATTACTTTTATATATTGAATAAACCTGGAAAGTAAAACATTATGGAATTGTATTATGTGTCATTAATGTTTTACTGTGTCTTGGATCCTAAGATATGAGACTTATATCTTTTCACATAAGGAATGTTTAATTTGATTATTGTCAAAAACTATCAATGAGTATAGTGATAAAGACAATAGTTGGTTGAACATGACTTATGCTGGAAAAGAAAGCTAGTCCAAAAATTATCATTGCCCCTCTTAATTGAGTGATGATATTAGTGGGCCATTTGATAAAGCAAAATCATAATGTGCACAATGTAACTTGAGTTAAGTTACATAGTTATAATTAGCTTAAAGAGATCAAAAAAATGAATATAATACAAATGTGACACATTTCTACTTTGTATATCTTCTTAATATCATGAGGCAAGGGACATACACAAGTGGTGCACTTACATCACTAAAATGATCGTTTTCAGTTCGAGTAGAACAAAAACATCTATGTTAATTGGGTAACTATAAGGTGTAGCTAGATACCGATTATAGTTTATGATATTAAGTGTTTAGTATCATTGCCAATTGACTTAGATCCTCCTATAGGTTATACCACAAAACTGGGAAACAAGAATGTTGATTTTATATTCATATGATGTATCAAGTTTCGTGTGAAATAATATATATGTGGTGAATCGATAAAATCAATGTGTCATGACAATGACATAGTTAGAATCATTTATAAATTCATATGAGATGTATGTATTATGGGGTGTAATAGTTGACATTACATGTGATAATATATTACATGATATATGAATTTTCTAAAAACCCCAAAGATCAAATTTTGTGGGATATAAATTCAAATTTGGTAAAAGGCAAAAAAACAGTTAATACAGTTTTGCCCGAATTAATAATGAATTAGTATTAATCATGTATTGGAATTATTCCAATTATGGTTAAATGTGGATGTGGATGATTATGTGTCAAATTGTGATTGCTTTTAGGGAGAGAAAATAGGAGATCATGGGTTCGTGGTTAGCCCATGATGTGGGTGTTGGGAGATCCTATAAATAGGTCTTCTCTCCCTTTTTGTTTTAATTAATGCAAAAATTTCTCTCTCCCTAACCAACTTATTAGTCGATCCGAAAATTCCTTAATTTTTTTCAAGCTTTTGGAGATTAACTTCTAAGGGAGCATAAATGGGTTATTAGCTAGATTCTTGATTTACAGATTGAATTGGCTAGCTCATTTCTCTCTAATTTGTTTAGAGTTTGGTGAACACTCGGAGGCAAATCGGCTGGCGATTCGACGAGCGACGCAACTCCAGATCTTCATAAAGCTTTTAGAGAATCTTTGGGTATGATTATCTTATATTTGTTTTAACATATATTGATTATATGATATTACAATAAATATAAACCGATCGATGTACATGAAATTGTTGAAAGTATGAAAAACGATAATGTATGCATGTATTAAAATTTTAAAATATACCCATACATAGGGGCACGAAATCCTAAAGTGGTATAAGAGTATTTAGTTCATATTTTCAATGATGAGACTATAAAATTAATTTTAGTTTGCCATCTCTAATCGAAATAATTCGAGTTTTATGTCTTTTTGAGTTTTTCGACAGTTTTGTTGATTTAATTCTAATTAATTCTTTTGATAGTTTTAAATGTTTTGAAACACATCATGTGAATGTTAGAATTATGATTTAGACTTATGTATAACATATAAATTTTTCGTTTTTAATTAAATGATTGTTTTATAAGAAATTGACAAAACGAAAAAGACATGTTTATCTTTCCTTAAAATTTTATTTTTGGAAATTAGATAAACAATGGTTCAAATGTTTTGTATTTTGAACCATGGATGTGCAAAATCATTTTTATTGGATTTCAAATGATTTCGGAATCGTTTGATTTGGAGATGAAGGATAAACTAAATCGAGTAATTTATAGTATATGTACATGCGTTGCTCGAGTTCTCTTTCACGGGGATATGTGAGTTTGTATGTTCTGAAGAAGCCATGTGTGAATGAATGTATATATTATTATTATTATTATTCAATCACAAGGGCTTATGTATATGTAAAAGTCAAATTTCTATTTTTATGTATATGCATGCATATGAGAGAGTTTTAACATAGGACTTGCACTAGACAATTTTCAAAATTGTATTTTTCAAATATCTACATCCATGGTGCAAGAGGATTCACGGAGAAGATGCTGAGGAAGTGCAAGAGTCAAGGACGGTGGAACATATAAACTCACACAAATATATGTGTGAATGAATATATTTATGTTTGTGTGCTTGACATGTATGTGATTGTGTAAATGAATGTTATGATGTGTATAGATGATAAATATGCATGATCACCTAAGTTCTAAAGTCACATATAAATGTTTAAATTGTCCAACCAAAAATTAAGAGTATTTTTCTTTCTTAATTCATCGACTAGCAGTCATCGATCGAGGGATATTCTGCTCGCCCTTAGCGGGAGATAGCTTCCTCCATCTTTTGGAATAGTGGGAGATATAAGGTTGTCTATTGTTGTGCCATCAATAGATGCACAAAGTGCGATTCATCCTTAGTGGACACCGAATGTATTTCTTTGTGAATATAATGGATAAACCACTAGTGCAGAATTGGCTTTACTCGTCGCCCAATAAACGTCGGCCGTTACAACAACCGACGTCTAGTGGGGATAGACGTCGGCTGGAATGGAAGCCGACGTCTATGCGACACCATAGACGTCGGGTGTGGGAATAACACATTGGACCGACGTCTATAGGGTATAGACGTCGACCTTTAGACGTCGGTGTTTTAGTACCTTGTAAGTCCGACGTCTATAGGGTATAGACGTCGGCCTATAGACGTCGGTCGTAGATGATGTCCGACGTCTATAGTCTATCCACATAGACGTCGAGGTATAGACGTCGGTGTTATATAACATCCGACGTCTATAGGTCTTAAAGAAATCGGACAGACGGTTTTCTTTCATTCATTTCAGGCAAAACCCACCCAAACCCTAGCCGTCCCGCGACCGAACTCTCCTCCGCGACCAACCTCCGACCGATCCGCACCGTCTCCGGCACCGCAGCGAGCTCCCAAACTCTCCTCCACATCTCCGGCCCTCTTCTCCTTCTTCCCCCGTCTTCCTCCGTCTCTCTCCACATGTAAGTTGGTGTTTGATAGACGAAAAATGTTTTCAATAGCAAGCCACATCATGAAGGTATGTCATGGTAGTGCTAAAAAGTCGGCTAGGAGGTCGTAATTTGTAAGGAAAAGCCAAAGAGCTAGGTTGAAATCACCCATTACTATAATGGCATTATTTCCACTGAGTTCGAGCAAGCATTTACCATGTCGTTTGCTAACTGCTTGTTGAACCATAACTCCAACCTGTCACATTGAAATATGATCAGTAGCAAAAAACGGATTCTCTTGAAAATGAACTTAATGGAATTTGTTGTTCCAACTTTTCTCAATGGGAGAAGTTTCCCGTTAAGATGGGGGTCCATCATATTATAAATGGGTTACAATTCAAGATGTCAAATAATAGGCTGTAAAATTAAATATTTTCCATCTTGTTGTTTTCCTACGTCAGTTTACTACCACTCTTTTGCAAGTCATGGTCATGTTGTTCGGTGGATCACATATATCATTAGTCTAATGATGGCACAGGACAGGACCAATATCTTTTTTTTTATCAACAACGGATAAGGATGATACATACTCTTTTTCGGCCTACATGTAGTAGCTCGTGAATGTCACTTTCCAACGAATAGAAGGTTAAACTATTTTTGGCATTTGGATTAACATGGATTAAATCAAATTGGTTATTTTAGCTATTTGTATTACTTATTTATTCTGAAATTGCATATTATTGATTGTACTTTACATCAATGGGTCAATTGGAAATAACATCTTTGATTAACAGGACTAGGACCAAATTAGAATTGGCCCTCGTCGACGGTCCCTCGTTGACGACATGTGTAGTTTTCTATGGGTTTGCATAAAAAGTGTCCAAATTAGAATAAATCTTTAGTATAGTGAGTTCATACATTTATTTGTGTTTATTTATGTTTTGTCTAGTTAAATGTTTATTTATGTTTATTTATGCTGAAAAAAACTTATTTTGTTTAGTTAAATGTTTAGTTTATAATAACTCATTGCCCCCCTTAAACAACTTGGCCTTTAATAACCCAAAGCAAAAGATTAGACAATATTTGTTAAGTCATTCATCATATAGGATTTGCATGCATTGTATTTTCTATTATTTACGCTTTCTGTCGTAGATTGCTGGCGTAAGGTACGTACTATCTTTCACTCATCATTCATTAGAAAGCACGCATTAGTTAGTAGGACTTGCATTATAACAAGAGTGAGGTGAGTGTTTGTTTGGTGTGTTGTTTGTTAGATTAAGGTATGAAAAACACTTAGGGGGCAGTCACCTATAGGAGATGAGGTGGGGGATTTCATCACCCTTTCCTTGGCCCAAAAACCACTTAATAAAAGAGCCTTAATAAAATCAATTAGACGTTGGCCCCTAGGATTTTCGGACGCATTAAGGAGAGGAAACCGTTTAGTTATTAATACTCAACACACTTGTAATTTTTTGATAGGTTTTCCCAAAAAATAGTGATCCATTCTCGCAACAAGAGCTCGATGAAACTCGCGACCGATGGGCTCGCTATTTCATCAGAAACATGCTGACGAACTAAGAGGTTCTACTGCCAATTGTATTTTTTGTAATTTAGTTAACAAGTGCACTTGTATTACAAACCTACACTTTATGCCTTAATATAATCGCCTTAATTTTAGAATGAATTAATTGCAAGTGTGTTGAATGTCAATTGTGTGGTTGTATTTTTGTGTTTGTGTTTGTGCATGTATGCTTGTGGATGTATGTGGATGTATGCTTGTGAGTCAATTGTATGGATGCTTGTGGATGTATGTGGATGTATGCTTGTGAATGTCAATTGTATGTGGGATGTATATGGATGTATGTGGATGAAATTTATAGGTGAACGAATTTGGTGCAGTTGTATGTACACGACGACGATGACTAAAAACAATTTCGTCGGATCCTATTTATTTTTTTTTGTCCAGGTTTGGGAATAGACGTCGGCTGTTTATATAAGCTGACGTCTAAGCCTCTGAAGAAAAGAATAGACGTCGGCTTCCTATGTAAGCCGACGTCTATCCCTAAAGTATAGGCGTCGTATATTATTGACCCGACGTTTATCCCTAAAGTATAGGCGTCGTATGTTTATTAACCGACGTCTATACATTAAAGAATACACGTCGGCGTCTAATTACAGCCGACGTCTATTAGTTAGGTATAGACGTCGGCTATACGACGGCCGACGTCTATGTATAGACGACGCACACATATACGTCGGATGGGAGTGTGCTTATATCCGACGTGTATATGCCCTTATATCCGACGAATATTCCCTTTTCTGTAGTAGTGAACGTATCTCGTTTGAAATGAAATAAGTTTTCTTAACAAGACCTGGAGCCCTAGCTCGGTTTTGAGAAAAAGAGTTTTTCTTAAGAGGATTGGTCAAATTCTTTCTTAATTAAAACGACAAGAGTCATAAGAGTTTGAAAATGCAAATGGTGCAATATTTCGAAATTGTTATGATTAGATAATGTTTTCTTACCTTGATTTTATAATATATCGGATAGCCCTTAGCTAGTTTATATTATAATTGATAGGATCTTGAATTACTACATTTGTGGACATGTTATTTATTTGCAGTATTGATTTTCAAAAAAATAAAATTGATATTAAATCCCATGTATAAATTTATTTTGTAGAAATGTCGAATATACAACATATTGTGCGATCTATGATTGAAAAACATCCTTTGGAAAATGATGGCTCAAAATTCATAATCTAGCAACTCAAACTTATCGTGTTGAAGTTTCTCAAACTATCTCATATTTTGGATGGTGAAATCCCAAAATTAAATGAGAAGGCAACCGATAACGATAAAGACGCTAAAGCCAAGTGGGAAGACCAAGAGAACCAAGTTCACGATCTAATGTTGGCATCCATGGATGACTCACTTCAAGAGAAATACTTGGATTCAAAACCCAAGAAGACCATGGAAGCTTTAACAAAGATGTTCATGGATAGTGCTAGAAAAGAGCGTTATAAGACCACCATCGCACTCACAAGGTGCCACATGGCTGAGGGAACATCGGTATCTATGCATTTTCTCACTATGCAAGGATACCTTGAGAAGTTGTCAAAACTCTCTTCCCCGATGCCCGATGACATTGTGGAAGATTTGATTCTTGGATCTCTAGTCCCATCCTACAAGGACTTCATTATGCACTATCATATGCGTGAGAAATGGGTGAGTCTTGAGGAGCTTCACAACGCTCTCAAAATGGCTGAAGTTGACATGGGCAAAGGTCGGGAGAAGCACGTCCTAGCCGTCCATGGAGGGAGCAGGAAGATCACCAAAGCCAAAGGTAAAAACAATTTGGCCAAAAAAGTGTTAAAAGGGAATGGAGTAGGAGGGTCTCATGCGAGTACCTCAAGGGGGAATTCTTCGAAATCTCATAATTCTAATACGGAGTGTTACCATTGCGGTGGAAAAGGACACATCCACCCGAATTGCCCCAAGTACAAGGAGGATCTTGACAACGAGGTAATTGAGCGAAAACACCCCAAAAAGGCCAAATGTATATTTGTTATTGAAATAAATTTGGCCACTTCTATCCACGATTGGGTAATTGATACCGGATCTTGTGCTCACATAATTTCTAATGTGCAGCTACTAAAGGATAGGAAGGAACTCGTGTAGAATGAGATGATTTTGAAGGTTGGAAATGGTGCAAATGTTGCTGCGATTGTGCAAGGTTCCGTGAAGCTTCAATTATCTAGTGGTTTAAATTTATGTTTAAAGAACATTTATTATGTGCCTTTGATTAGAAAGAATATTATTTCTGTATTATGTTTGGATATGGATAATTTTAATATAAATATTTCAAACTCTTGCTTGTCTATATCGAAGAATGGAATTTTCTATGCAAATGCATTCGTAAGGAATGATCTTTATTTGCTTGAATTGAGTAATAAACAATTTTTAAATATTAATAACAAAAGGCTTAAAACTACTCACATGAATGATACACTCTTGTGGCACTATCATCTTGGTCACATAAATGAAAAATGTATCAAGAAATTGCAAGAAGTCAACCTTCTTGATCAACTTGATTTTAAATCATTGGAGACGTGCGAACAGTGCCTTATAGGCAAAATGACCAAGAGACCTTTCAAGAAGAATGGTCCGAGAGCGAGTAACTTGTTGGATTTGATACATTCCGATGTATGTGGTCCAATGAGTACAAGTGCATGAGACGGTATTAGGTACTTCATTACGTTCACGGATGACTATAGTCGTTATGACTATATTTATCTAATGAGAAACAAAAGTGAATCCTTTGACAAGTTCAAGTAATTGAAGAATGAAGTAGAGAACCAACTCAACAAGAAAATAAAGTCTCTACGAACCGATCGTGGAGCTGAGTACTTAAGTACCAAATTTGATTCATTCCTAAATGAGTGTGGTATTGTACCAAAACTCACCCCTCACAGTACACCTCAGTGGAATTGGGTATCCGAAAGGAGGAATAAGACGTTGCTCGACATGGCTCGATCAATGATGAGTCAAGCTGAATTGCCGCTTTACTTTTGGAGTTATGCACTAGAACCTGCGGCTTACAAACTAAAAAATGTTCCATCCAAATCCGTAGAGAAAACTCCTTATGAGCTATGGAGTGGTAAAACACCCAATCTCAATTTTCTCAAGATTTGGGGTTGTGAGGCTTACGTCAAGAGATTGATGTTGACCAAACTTCAACCAAAATCGGACAAGTGCTTCTTTATAGGCTATCCTCGTGAGACAAGAGGATACTACTTTTGGCATATAACCTCCAATCGAGTGATTGTAGAGAGAATGTTGTATTTCTGGAAAAGAATTTTTAGAAAGAATAAAAAGTAGTGGGAGTAGAATTGTGATTGAGGAAACTCAAGATATTCTACAAGATCATGATATAAATGAAAACATTCAAGGTCATGAAGGCCCGGCCAAGGTTCCTTTGGTTAGTGGGAGTGTCAGTGAGAGACCCTCGCAAACAATTGTGAGAGAAACTCAATCATCCCCGCCAAGTGTACGTTTGAGAATTGAACATGAACCAATTCCGCAAAAAAATGTGAAAGAAGTTTAAGAAGTACACATAGAACCAAAAGAACTTAGAAGGTCAATGAGGGAAAGGAAGAAACCCGATATGTTTCTGAGATTTAATGAGATCATGGTACTTGATACCGATGATCCCTCGACCTTTCAAGAAGCAATGGAAAGAGAGGACTCCAAACTATGGTTAAAAGCCATGGAATCCGAAATAGAATCCATGTATGATAATCAAGTGTGGAACTTGGTTGACCTTCCTGAAGGGAGGAAAGTCATTCACAATAAATGGGTTTTCAAGAGGAAGATGGACATGGATGGGAACTTGTCAACCTACAAAGCAAGGCTTGTAGCAAAAGGTTTCACTCAAGTTCAAGGAATTGACTATGATGAAACTTTTTCACTAGTTGTCATGTTCAAGTCTATTCGGATTATGCTTGCTATTGCCGTATTTCATGATTATGAGATATGACAAATGTATGTCAAAACAACATTCCTTAATGGGAACTTGGAGGAGGATGTGTATATGATACAACCTCAAGGCTTTGAAAATCCAAAGAATAACGAGAAAGTATGCAAGCTTCAAAGATCCATTTATGGATTGAAGCAAACATCAAGGAGTTGGAACAAGCACTTTGACGAAAAAGTCAAAAAGATTCAATTCGTCCAAAGTAAGGAAGAACCTTGTATATACAAGAAGGTCAGTGCGAGAGTCACGTAGTGTTTCTAATCTTGTATATCGATGACATGCTCCTCATGGGAAATCATATCCCTTTGCTAGAGCAAATAACAAGTTGAATGAAATCTGCATTTTCAATGAAAGACATGGACGATGCTCAATACATCTTGGGACAAAGATATACAGAGATAAACATCGTAGACTCTTTGGCCTAAGTCAACGTACATACATTGACAAGGTCTTGGAAAGGTTCAGCGTGAACAACTCCGAAAAGGGCAATGTGCCAATGAGTATGGGTGTACAACTCAAGAAGTATCAGCATGCTGACACACATAAAGACTTGGAGTACATGAAGGATGTTCCTTATGCTTCAGTAATATGATCAATCATGTACGATGTGACTTGCACAAGACCCGATGTCCCGTATGCTCTAAGCATGACAAGTCGTCACCAATCCAACGCAGGTCCTGAGCGTTGGACTATGGTAAGGAATATTCTGAGGTACCTTAACTGGAGGAAAGATAAGTTTCTTGTTTATGGGGACAAAGGGAGCTAATAGCCGATGGCTATTCAGATGCGAGTTTGATGAGTGATCCCGACGATAGAAGGTCACAATTAGGATATGTCTTCCTTCTGAATGGTGGAGCCGTGAGTTGCCGTAGTTGGAAGCAAACCACTACAACTGACTCAACCACCACTTCCGAAGTTATGGCAGTCGCTGAAGCGAGCAAGGAAGGAGTGTGCATTAAGAAATTCCTTGACGAGCTCAGAGTAGTTCCCTCGAGCGAGGGACCCATAGAGCTATTTTGCGACAATAATACATCTATCTCGCAAATCAAGGATCCTAAATCACACCACAGAGTGAAGTACATAGATCGCAAGTATTTTTCTACACGTGACTTCATCGACAAAGGCAAAATAAATTTATTATGGGTGGACACAAACAGTAACACAACTGATCCATTCACCAAACCCTTATCCCAAGCCCATGGCGAAATGCATTTCGAGTCCATGGGTCTCAGGAGCCATGTGGATTGGCTTGATGAGTGATTAGAGAGGGTTACCATAGTTATTATTATTTTATAGATTGAGAATGTATGTGAAAGAAAACTTTGATAACAAGTGAGAGATTGAAAGGAATGTGTTCTAAAAGTTTTTTCTTTTATATGTCAATTATTATGAATTGAATGTGCAAACATTTTGTTCCTTGATTTTGTATTAGTGGGCCCCTTGATAAAGCAAAATTATAATGTGCACAATGTAACTTGAGTTAAGTTACATAGTTATAATTAGCTTAAAGAGATCGAAAAAATGAATATAATACAAGTGTGACACATTTCTACATTGTATATGTTCTTAATAACATGAGGCAAGGGACATACACAAGTGGTGCACTTACATCACTAAAATGATCGTTTTTAGTTCTAGTAGAACAAAAACATTTATGTTAATTGGGTAACTATAAGGTGTAGCTAGATACCGTTTATAGTTTATGATATTAAGTGTTTAGTTTCATTGCCAATTGACTTAGATCCTCCTATAGGTCATACCACAAAACTGGGAGAAAAGAAGGTTGATTTTATATTCATATGATGTATCAAATTTCGTGTGAAATAGTATATATGTGGTGAATCGATAAAATCAATGTGTCATGACAATGACATAGTTAGAATCATTTATAAATTCATATGAGATGTATGTATTATGGGGTGTAATAGTTGACATTACATGTGATAATATATTACATGATATATGAATTTGCTAAAAACCCCAAAGATCAAATTTTGTGGGATATAAATTCAAATTTGGTAAAAGGCAAAAAAATAGTTAATACAGTTTTGCCCGAATTAATAATGAATTAGTATTAATCATGTATTGGAATTATTCCAATTATGGTTAAATGTGGATGTGGATGATTATGTGTCAAATTGTGATTGCTTTTAGGGAGAGAAAATAGGAGATCATGGGTTCGTGGTTAGCCCATGATGTGGGTGTTGGGATATCCTATAAATAGGTCTTCTCTCCCTTTTTGTTTTAATAAATTCAAAAATTTCTCTCTCCCTAACCAACTTATTAGTCCATCCGAAAATTCCTTAATTTTTTCAAGCTTTTGGAGATTAAATTCTCAAGGAGCATAAATGGGTTATTAGCTATATTCTAACATTGATTTACAGATTGAATTGACTAGCTCCTTTCTCTCTAATCTTGTTTAGAGTATGGTGAATACTTGGAAGCCAATCGGCGGGCGATTCGGCGCAACTCCGGATCTTCATAAAGGCTTTAGAGAATCTTTGAGTATGATCCTCTTTTTTTAACATATATTGATTATATGATATTAGAATAAATATAAACCGATGTACATGAAATTGTTGAAAATATAGAAATCGATCATGTATACATTTATTAAAATGTTAAAATATACATATACATAGGGGAACGCAATCCTATAAGAGATTGCACTGGCCAGAGGAAGAGAGCACCAAGGGAGCAAAGAGGAGGCTACACCGCATGTGACAAACCGAGCAACCGACGGTACAAGGGAGGTGCACGCTGTTTAGGAGGGAAACGATCAGAGAAATCATCTTCCTGAAGTATGCCATCGGTTTAGATTATGTCTAGATAATTTTTAATGGTCGTAGGTTGCTTAGATTGTCGGACTAGCCGTCGAAAGTAGATAGTTGATGATTTTCTATTTTTTGTGTGGTGGCTTTGGCCACCGGAGGCTCGCCGGAGTTCAGCCATGGGTTGGTCAGACTTGGCTGTAGGTGGGACTGATCAGAGGTGGTAACTGGTGGTGGGTGCCGGAGGCACCTAGTGGCTCCAGCCAAATTAGGGGTGGCACTGCCAATGGGGAGGCGCGTCTGGCCTGGTCCGTGCAACAATTTTGGGTTAACGAAGATCATGGGGTTAGTTGGTAATCTTCATGGGCAAGTGGGTCGACTAAGTAGGCGTTGGAAATGGTAGGACTTGGGGAAGACATGGATTGACCAAACCTGACGTTAGGTAAGGTCAATTGGGAGTCAAAGGTTGTGGACTACTTGGTAGTCAACTCCGGTCAAGTCTGGATTTAGTCTTGGACAAGTCAACCCGACCTTTGACTTAGGAGTAGGTGGGTCTACACTTATGAAATATACATGAGATTTTAGAGTATCCTAGATAATCCAATTCCCAAGATTTACAAGCTTAGAGTGCCCGATTTGGAGTTCTGACGTTCGAGGCGCAATGAATTTGGTGACACTGGGTCAAGGCGGTGTGGACTTGACGATAAACATAAGCTCTAGAGAGTTCGCCTTAGGATATAAATGGGTGTTTGATTTGATATTTGGAAGGCAGATAGGGGAGAGGATTAGATAAGTAATGCCTCTTAGAATGAATGATTTAGATGTCTGTAGGGTGAGGCACGATGAGGTGAAGTATACTAATGATATGGAGGGGTGGCAAGGCGGGACAACAGTCTTTAGAGTGAGTGTGGCCTTGTCTATCCATGGTAGCACCTTGTGAAATTTAGACCATAGATAGATGGATGAATTGTCTATATAATTCAAGTCAGAATGGTAGATTTGGAGTTGTGAAGTTTGAGGCATGGGCGATTTTGTCTAGGTCTGTAGGCTGGCGACAGAGTGGTCCTTGACTAGCTCTGGGCGTGACATGTGGCCAACGCTATACCTAGTTTCTAAGTGGTTGTTATGTGATCAAACCTTAGGCATTTATTATGATATTGGGACCCTATATAGGCATCTGAATTATGTACGAGGCACACCTGACCTTGAGTGATTTGGAGGCTGGATGATGGAGGCACGCCTAGTTTAGGTAGAGTTAGCATGTTAGTGCTACACTACGGTCTAGTGTGCATCGTTGGGCACACTTGTATTGTATATGGGCTTATGGGTTTTCTTTACTTGTTTTGGGTAGAAATACTCTATGAGGCGGTCTTATCTTGCAAGTGCCTCGAGAATTCAAAGACGTCTTTGTTGGGATGTAGATCGGAGACCAAGCTAGGCTTGTATATCGTGTAATTTTGCTATGGTTTATATTGTGTATGAAGTCTTGCTACGTTGGGCATGTTTTGCGTACATATATGCATGTTCCATATGATTATGTAAGAATGATCTTCACGTAGAGTAGTGTCACGTTTGCATACAAGGAATCTACCGTTAGTCACTCATGCTCAGTGAAGTGCTTATGTGCTACTCGATGGGGTGGACTCCCATGGGGAGAAAGTTATTCAGGTACGAGATGCCATAAGACCGGGTAGTGTTCATTTTCATCACTTATGTAGTCAGGGGGTAGCCGACGTGGTGTTGTTGACATATTCGATGACCGTGTGTGTGCTGTGGTGGTGACAGTGATGATATGATCAGTGGTGCTAGCACTCAAGTTTCAATTTCTTGCATGACTAGTGACAAAAGTTTCGATTTGTTGCATGACTAGGGCCTCGAGCACTCAAGTTCATATGCATTGCATGTAGTGGAGTTGATATATGCCTTGTAATTGTATATGTTATGATACAATCTAGAGTTTTTCTCAGGCAACATGTCTTAGGATTGCATTGAAGCATATCACTCGTCGCCTAGGACGGTAGATCCGGTGGCTTACCAGGTTCCCTATTTTTGGAACTCGTGGCATTGTTTTTGTTGTGTTTTTTGTAGGCCTAGGTTCGACTACTTGAAAATGGACATGTGCAAGCATAGTATTGTAAACGGAGCCTTTTGTGTCACGTTATATTTCTGTTATCTGTTTTTGCTTCCGCTATCTATTTTGTGAATTGTATCGCCCTTTAAGGTTTTATGTCTCACTGAGATTCTGAAGTTAGTTGAATTCAATGTTTTAAATTGGAGCTCCATCTTTATCACTTTGTTCTATATGACTAATTATTCATTAATAACATCCTCATTTTGTTATATTTATATGTATTTTCTATATTATCTTGGTATGGGGATATTACATGTGTTGTGTTCGTTTTTTTGTAATTAATTACTTATATTGATTGTTAGATGCATGCTAGGTGTTTGTGGAATTTCTTATCTTGAGTTTGATTGGGATTGAGAGATTGTTTCATGGCTACTCGTTGAGTTTCGAACACAAGGGGATTGAGGCTGCATTGGGCGGAGTAAGCTCATTTATTATGGTTTCATGGTGTCTATTTGCTATATCATCTATCTGAGAGGGAAGATGATCGAGTTTAGAGAATGGTCATATAACTAAACAAATATATATCCCCTCGTATCTCTTACCATTTGATCTATGTGTTAGAATTATGTGTCTAAAATAATTCCAATAATTTAATTAAAGCACTTATCCATTACATGAGTTAATGTGTAGTTATGGATGGTGGTTATTGGATGGAGAAAATTGTCCATTAAAACTCTATAAATAAGAGGATGGTCCCAAATGTTGCCCAAGTATTACTTTTCACTCTAATTACTCCCAAACTAGAGGGTTCTTTTGTTCCATCGTTTTGGATTGAGGAAACCGTTGAATACCAATTCCTCAAGATTTCGCTTCCGCTTTACGTTCTTTAAGATGTCTTTGACATCTAGTTGTAAGTATTTCTTTTATGTTATTTTATATAGAATTTAGTAGTATATCTTGTTGTTTATTATGTTCCTAATGTTTAGAACATATTTATTACTAACATTTGGTATCAAGAGTCAAACTAAATTCATATAAAATACAATAATTTAACGTATTATCGATTTTGCATTTGATACGTTGGAAACTGCCGTATGATATTTTCGGTGTAATTTATTTAATAGTTTAATCAACTAATTCTAGTTGTATATATTTGCACTTTATATGCAACTTGCATCTATGCGTGACATGTCTATATATATATGACTTGTAACGGTATTTTGTTCCAAACATGATTACGTATACATTTTTTTATTGTTTTATCTGTGGGACCTATGTTGTCTTTAAAAGTCGTCACTATTCATGGCAAATTTTAGTTGAAATTTAATGATGAAGTTCTACTCTATGGGCAGGATTTTTTTTCTAATTCATTTATTGAATAAAAATAAAATGAAAAAAGTCATACGGTTATACATGATCATGAGTCATGAGCATTACCCAGTGTTGATCCGGCTAAATAGCACTCTCGAGACGTTGTCATGTATTGTTTTTGTTTTTGTTTTTTTATGAGATAATTTCAAGCATTTATAACTCTCATGTCATGAAACATAAAAGTGTTATTTATTTTTGCACACATGTATAATAATTGACCCAACGGAAAATTATTGTATATGTTTGCATTATGAAAAATTATTAACCATATTATGATATATTTAACGACTGATTATCGTCAATTTTACCAACTTTAATTGTCGATTTCTTTTGTTAAATAATTTTATATGATGGTTATCTTGTGATGTTAAATCACAATTTTTTTATGTTTGATAAATCATGGTCATAATTTTACCAACTTTAATTATGGACATGATTTATTATAAATTAATTCTCTTATGACTAATGATTCTATAAATCAATTTAATTTCTGCCCAACGGTGATATAGATTTATTTATAAATGTATATTAATGTGCATGTTATTAATCATTTGTTTCTCGTGTGGCTTATGTAGATAATGAAAGTAAGCATCATATTTATTTTGATAATTATGCAGCATTGAATACATCGCATATTACATCACCACTATCTGGAATTGAACCCCTTAACGAAACAAATTTTCTTACTTGGAAGGAGAAAATAGATATTTGTCTAGGTGTTTTGGAACTCGATCATGCCTTTCGTATGGATGCTCCCACACCTCCTACGGCCACTAGTTCCAATGAACTAAATGCCAATTATGAAAAGTGGGAGCGTTCTAATCGCATGTCACTAATGATTACGAAGAGTTCTATTACTCCTGCTATCCGGGGAGCAATCCCTGAAAAAGATAGTGCTAACAAGACATTTAATGCAAAAGAGTATTTGGCTTTTGTTGAAGAGCAGTTTAAGAGAACTTCTAAGGCTAATGCAAGTGCCCTTATAATGAAAATGCTCCCAACCAAGTATAATGGGACTAGCAGTATACGTGAACATATCATGATGATGAGCGATATGGCCGCAAAACTGAAAGGCATGGATATGGCAATTTCTGCAGGTTTTCTTGTTCATTTTATTATGACTTCTCTGCCTGCACATTTTGGTCCTTTCAAGATCAATTATAATACGCAGAAAGAGAAATGAAAAATGAGCAAATTAATTGCTACGCGTGTTGAAGAAGAAGAAAGACTTAAAATTGAAAAGCCTGACTTTGCACACCTTGCCTTTAATGGTCCAACAAAGAGAAAATTTAATGGTAATGGTAAAGGGAAAAAGAAAATGAAGGCGGTTGTTGCTAACGACAAAGAAAGTACATCTGGTACAAAGCCTGCTTTTACTCCGAAATGTCACTTTTGTAATAAGTCTGGACATGTAAGGAAGGAGTGTGATTGCTTTAAAGCATGGCTCGCTAAGAAGGGTAATGAAACTAATTTTATGATTTATGAATCCTTTTTTGTTGATGTTCCTTCACATACATGGTGGGTTGACACTGGTGCAACTGTGCACATTACGAACTCATTGCAGGAATTCCATTCTGTAACCAAACTCCCAAAGGGACGAAGGAAACTTAAAGTTGTTAACGGACAAGAGACTGAAGCTGAGGCAGTTGGAACCATTCGTTTAACATTAAAGAATGGTTTTGTCCTCTATTTATATGATGTAGTTTATATTCCCTCTGTTGTTCGAAATTTAATTTCGGTATCTAAACTTGAGCTTAGTGGTTATTTATGTCAGTTTGGAAATGTGAAGCTTAAACTTTGTTATAACTCTTGTTTTGTTCGTTTTGGAATTTTAGAGGGTGACCTCTACAAACTGCATCTGAATTATTCATCGACTAAGTCTTTGTTGTCTATGAATGTTAATAGTGTCAATAATCAGCAACGTGGAATCAAAAGAAGTCGTGATAGTGGAAATTCATCAAAATTATGGCACTGTCGATTAGGTCATATTTCTCGAGAAAGAATGCAATGTCTCGTTAAAGATGAAATTCTTCCTACATTAGACTTTTCTTATTTTGATGATTGCATTGAATGTATTAAAGGAAAGTATGTTAAAGGAACTAAAAGAGGGGCTACTCGAAGTGGGGGACTATTGGAAATTATCCACACAGATATATGTGGACCTTTCCCTACTTCGAGTCTTAACAGGCACAAATCATTTATTACGTTTATTGATGATTATTCTCGTTATGGTTATGTGTACCCTATTCATGAAAATCTAAAGCACTAGAAAAATTTAAATTTTTTAAGGCAGAAGTTGAATATCAATTGAACCTTAAAATTAAAATAGTGAGGTTAGATAGAGGAGGTGAGTATTATGGTAGACACATCGACTCGGGACAAATTCGGGTCCTTTTGCTTTGTTTCTTCAAGATAATGGCATCGTTCATCAGTTTTTGATTGATGTGTTTTAATTATAACCGCAAGTGCACAACCACGTTGAAGCGGTGGCAAATACGGGTCGATCCACAGGGAGGTGTGTCGACTTTAGTTTGTTCAAAGGCGAGTTGGAAAGAAATGAGAGAAATGAGTTATGATCTAAACTACACTGCAATACGAAAGGAAATGGGAAATACGCAATAAAACTAAACCCCATAGGGGGTAGAGAAAGAATGTGAATATAAAGATATGTGTATGTATGTGTGTTCAATTAAGCTTATCACAACATGTAGTGCATGAAATCATAAAACTAAATCCAACTTTGCCTCCACATGAATTAAGATAACACAATATCATTAAAACATACAAGACAATAATTGGAATGAAGCTAAATGAACTCATGTATAAAGACCAACCCTCACTATGCCTCCACATGAATTAAGATTTACACAATCATTAAACCATACAATACATTAACCAAGGTAAAGGCAACAAGAGTACATGCAACTACAAATCATGCTTTCTTCCTCAATGCCATCCATATCCTCACCATATCATTCCCCATAAAATAGGTCCACTAATCTAAGCATATGCTAAGCATCATTCAAGAGAATTAGCATATCAAAGACAAGAGTGAAATCTCATTAGATGGTTATAGAAATCATGTAAGGTTCAAAGATTAAGATAACACACACCTAATACATCACATAATCATATCACATATTTCTCCACCCCCAAATGGAGATGGAACTACTCACTCATATTTAAACTACAACCTACATTAAAATGAGACATTCTACTGAAAGGAAATTAAACTAAGCAAACAAGAAATATTAAAGAACCTAAAAAGACATAAAAGTAAAGAAGCATGCAAGACATATGAAAGGAAATTAAACTAAGAAATAAACAACATAACCAGAGGAAAACATCTATTATTACTCACTCAATTACAAGTAGCCTCTCTCCACCATGGGTTTTTGCTTCAAGGTTTTTACTCCTAGTACAGAGGATGGCCACCAAGAGAGTGATTGGGTACAAGAGAGGAGGGAGAGTTCTATTTATAACCATAGAAAAAGGTAATCCGGGACAATCCCATGTATCAGACTAAACATATACCAGAAATAGACTAAATACACTCTAATACGCGAGCCAACAAAATCTTAGCGGATCTGGAGCAACCAGGACCGCCAATTGGAGGTCTACAGGGTTTGGATCGGGTTGTTGTTTCGTGTGAGCTTTTCTGGATGTCTTTTTTTGTCTTTGATGCATCTACTTCGCTTGCTGGAGCTCCGACCAGAATAGAATTGCGAAAATACTCCCCATGATGGTGTGGAGTATTCTAGTTTGCTCATTGGTCTTTCGATCTTACATTCAGGTCCTTCGATCTTGCATCTTAGTCCTTCAGACTCTCAACTCAGTCATTTTTCCTGCTTTTCGGTCCCTTTATGCCTCTTCTCTTAAAACCAATTTATTTCTGAAATTCAAACATAAAACTCGTTACGTAGCATTGTTTAGGTTAAAGATAATGGATATAAAATACAAATGTAAGCATGAAATGATGTCAATCAAATACCCCTACACCTAACTTTTGCTAGTCTCGAGCAAAACAAAGAAAGAGAAAAATGAAAGAAAGGAAAAGCATACGAAAAACAGGGAAATCCTAACTCACTTTCGTAGAAATCATGGTTACACTTAGCACGTGCAACAAGCCGTTAAACCTCCTTGTCGCCAAGGAGGAGTGTTGTCTCTTGAGGGTTTTCAGCGGATATACCCACAAAATCCGAACATAGATGCATTGTTCAATCTAGAAACTCGACTTGATGGACTCATTTTTATCGATCATTGGACGCGGTAATCCTACGGGCCGACTCTTTATAGGTATTCAGTCCATACACCTAGCCTAATGAATCATTCGTGCAAGTTAAATAAGGACTTAAGTGAAAGACATGAACAACCTCAACATCCACAAGTAATACAAAGTGTAAAATCCATTAAGGTTCTTATTTGCATTTCCATTTTTTTCTTTTTGTTTCTTTTCTTACTTTTTGTTTCTTTTTCTTTTTATTAGTTGGAGTTTCATTCTCCCAAGGTCAGGTTTCGTGCATCATTGCCTATGAGGACTTACACTATCATGTACACATTTCCCTAAATCTCCACGGCAATCCCTACCACCCGTGTAATGGGAGTTCGGTCGGTGCATCCCAAGTCAGATGACTCGAAAGTACTAGGCACAAAGTCCCCTCAGACCTAATTTCCTGAGTGATAGGAGTCGTACGAGAAGAGAGAGAATATCATAAATAAAAAAAGAAATAGTCCAATTACCAAATGAAAATAAGGGAATTCTATATTAAATATATTATTATAAGATTTATTGCGTTTGGATGCCGCCACTCGGATTCGAACCGAGATGCTCTAGCACTGCTTCCTAAGAGCAGCGTGTCTACCAATTTCACCATGGCGGCTTATTTTAAATAATAATAGTACGTACATCTGGGATCGTCGAGATTCAAGGATCTCATTTTCTTTTTCAATGAAAAAGAAAAGAAATAATATATATATAATAATTATATATAATAATAATATATATATATATATATTAAATTTGATTCACATGTTTTTATATTTATCAAAATTTAATTACTAAATTCAAGGATTTTACCTAAATATTATAGTTTGATAGCTTGTTATTATGAAATTGAATTAATTGAAATTACAAAACTAGGAGTCATCGCTCGGTTTTAAGAAAGGGACTTTTTTGTAGGAGAATTGGTCAAACTCCGTCTTAATTAAAACGACGAGAATCATACGAGTTTGAAAATCGCAAAAAAATTACAAACTTTCAAAATGATTATGATTAGAAAAAGTTTCTTACCTTGAGCTTATGACATATTCGATAGCCCTTAGCTAGTCTATGTTATGAATAATAGGATCTCATATGACTGCAATTATGGACATATTTATTTATTTGCAGTACATATTTTAAAATAAAGAAAACCCTAAATTATTCTATAGAAATGTCGAATATTTCAACTTATTGTGCGGTCTATGATTGAAAACAACCACTAGCAAATGTTCTAACGGTCTATGGTAGAAATAGAAAGATCACCAAGAGCAAAGAGAAAGTCAGATTCACCAAAAAGGTGCCAATCAAGGGCAAGGGAGTAGGAGGTGCTCATTTGAGTGCCTCAAATGGAAATTCTTCGAAATCTCCAACTCCCAACACTGAGTGCTTTCACTGCCGTGAAAAAGGACACATCTTGTGTAATTACCCCAAGTACAAGGAAGTCCTTGACAATGGAGTGATTGAACGTAAGCGCCCCAAAAAAGACCAAAGGTATATTTGTTATTGAAATAAATTTAGACATCTCTATCCATTATTGGGTATGCAATACTGGATCTTGTGCTCACATAATTTCCAATGTGCAACTACTAAAGGATAGGAAGGACATCGCAACAGGAGAGATAATTTTGAAGGTCGGAAATAGTGCAAGTGTCGTTGTGATTGCACAACGCTCCGTGGATCTTCAATTATCTAGTGGTTTAATTTTAAGTTTAAGGAATGTCTATTATGTACCTTCGATTAGCAAGAATATTATATTCGTATCGTGTTTAGATATGGATGACCTTATAACAAATATTTTTAACTCTTGCAAGTCTCTATTGAAGAATGGAATTTCTATGCAAATGTTTTCATAACAAATGGACTTTATTTGCTTGAATTGAATAATAGACAATTCTTAAACATCAATAACAAAAGGCTTAAGACAACTCACATGAATGATACAATCTTGTGGCACTGTCGTCTTGGTCACATCAATAAAAAACGCATCAAGAAATTGCAATAAGCTAACCTTCTTGGTTCTTTTGATTTTAAATCATTAGAGACATGTGAACCTTGCCTTATGTGCAAAATGACCAAGAGGTCTTTCAAGAAGAAAAGTCCAAGAACGAGTGACTTGCTGGATTTGATACATTCAGTATGTGGTCCAATGAGTACAAATGCAAGAGATAATTATAGGAACTTCATTACGTTCATGGATGACTATAGCCATTATGGTTATATTACCTAATGTAAAACAAAAGTGAATCCTTTGACAAGTTCAAGGAATTCAAGAATGAAGTAGAGAACCAACTCAATAAGACAATCAAATCTCTATGAACCAATCGTGGAGGTGAGTACTTGAGCACCAAATTCGACTCGTTCCTAAAGGACTGTGGTATTGTACCTCAACTCACTCCACCAGGTAAGCCTCAATGGAATGTTGTGATTGAATGGAAAAATACTACGTTGCTCGACATGGTTCGATCAATGATGAGTCAAGTTGAATTGTCACTTTACTTTTGGAGTTATGCACTACAAACTGCAGCTTACAAACTGAATAATGTTTCATCCAAATCCGTAGAGAAAACGCGGTATGAGCTTTGGAGTGGTAAAATACCCAAACTCAAATTTCTCAAGAGTTGGGGTTGTGAGGCCTACATCAAAAATTTGATGTCGACCAAACTTCAACCAAAAATGGATAAATACTTCTTTATAGGTTATCCTCGTGAGACAAGGATACTACTTTTGACATAAAACCTCCAATCGAGTGATTGTCAAGAGGGATGTCGTATTCTTAGAGAATAAATTTCTCGAAAGAATAAGAAGAAGTGAGAGTAGAGTTGTGCTAAAGGAAACTCAAAATACTATACAAGATCATGATATGAATGATAACATTCAAAATCATGAAGGCTCAACCAAATTCCTTTGGTTAGTGGGAGTATGAGAGAGCAACCCTCACAAGCAATTGTGAGTGAAACTCAAACATCTCCACCTAGTGTACGTTCAAGAATTGAACATGAATAAATTAGGCAAGAATTGTGGAAGAAGTTCAAGAAGTACATGAGAAACCAATAGAACTTAGAAGGTCAACGAGAGGGTGAAAGAACCCGATATGTATTTGGGACTTCACGAAATCATGGTACTCGATATTGATGATCTCTCGACCTTTCAATAAGCAATGGAAAGGAAAGACTCCAAACTATGGTTTATTGCCATGGAATCCAAAATACAATCCATGTATGACAATCAAGTATGGGACTTGGTTGACCTTCCTCAAGGAAAGAAAGTTGTTCAAAATAAATAGATTTTTAATAGGAATATGGACATGGATGAGAACTTGACAACTTACAAAGTGAGGCTTGTAGCAAAGGGTTTCACTCAGATTCAAGGAATTGATTATGATGAAACTTTTTCACCGGTTGCCATGTTCAAATCTATTTGGATTATGCTCCATATTGCTGCATTTCATGATTATGAAATATGGAAAATGGATGTCAAAATAGCGTTCCTTAACAGGAACTTGGAGGAGGATGTGTACATGATACAAGCTAAGGTTATGTAGATCCAAAGAATAGTGAGAAAGTATGCAAGCTTAAACGATCCATTTATGGACTGAAGCAAAGCATCGAGGAGTTGGAACAAGCGCTTTGACGAGGAAGTCAAAAAGATTAACTTCGTCCAAAGTAAGGAAGAACCTTGTATATACAAGAAGGTCAGTGGGAGTCACATAGTGATTATATTCTTATATGTCGATGACATACGACTTATGGGAAATCATATCCCTTTGTTAGAGCAAACGAGTAGTTCATTGAAATCTACGTTTTCAATTAAAGACATGGGTGAGGCTCAATACAACTTCGGAATCAAGATATATAAACATAGACCTTGTAGACTCATTAGCCTAAGTCAACCTACATACATTGACAAGGTCTTGGAGAGGTTCAGTATGAACAATTCCAAAAAGGGCAATGTGTCAATGAGTATGGGTGTGCAACTAAGGCAGTCTCAACGTGCAATATCATGTAAAGATTTAGACTACATGAAGGACATTCCTTATGCTTCTGCAATATAGTCGATCATGTACGCGATGATTTACACAAGACCCGACGTCTTGTATTCTCTAAATATAACAAGTCGTCACCAATCCAACGCATGTCTTGATCATTAGACTGCGGTCAAGAATATTATGAGGTACCTTAACCGGATCAAATATAAGTTTCTTATTTATGGAGGACAAAGGAAGCTAGTAACCGAGGGCTACTCGGATGCGAGTTTCATGAGTGACCTAGACGATAGGAGGTCTCAATCAAAATATGTCTTTCTTCTGAATGGTTGAGTCGTGAGTTGACGTAGATGGAAGCTGACTACTACGACTGACTCAACCACCACTTCAGAAGTGATGGTCATCGTTGAAGCGGGCAAGGAAGGAGTGTAGATTAAGAAGTTCGTTGAAGAGCTTGGAGTAGTTCCCTCGAGTGAGGGACATATAGAGCAATTTTACGACAATAGTGCATCTATCTCGCAATTCAAGGATCCTAAATCACATCACAATGTGAAGTACATGGATCACAAGTACTTTATCACCCATGATTTGATCGACGAAGGCAAAATAAATTTATTATGGGTGGACACAAACAGCAACATAGATGATCCATACACAAAACCATTATCTCAAGCCAAAGGAAAAATGCATTTCGAGTCCATGGATTTGAAGAACCATGTAGAGTGGCTTGAAAAGTGAATGAAAGAGTTAGCCTAGTTATTGTAGTTTTATAGATTGTGAATGTATGTGAAAGAACTTTGATAACAAGTGGGAGATTGAAAGAAATGTGTTCTAACAGTTTACTTTTATAGGTCTTTTATTATGAATTGAATGTGTAAATATTTTGTACCTTGATTAATGAATTCGTCTTTTGGAAGTGTTTAGGAAGATGCTCTTGGTCCTTAACCGTAGAGCTCTAAAAGATAATGATTTACATAAATCAAAAGTAATTCACAATCATGATGATTAACGTGGAACATTAATCACCGAGTTAAGATTGTCATGTTGGTTAAAAGATATTGTAGCTCTACAAGTATTTGACAACATGAGTATATGAAATAGAAAATGTTTCTTTCATATATTGAATTGACCTAACAAATGAAACATTATGGAATTATGTTTGTTTCATTAATGTTTTATTGTGTCTTTGAATCCTAAGATATGAGATCTATATTTTTTCACATGAGAAATGTATAATTTGATTATTATCAAAAACTATCATTGAGTATAGTGATAAAGATATTAGTTGGTTATACATAGTTTGTGCTAGAAAAGATGATTTGTCAAAAGATTATCATTACCCCTTTTGACTTGAGTTATGATATTGTTGGGCCCATTGATAATCAAATTTATAATGTGCACAATGTCCCTTATCTATAGTTACATATTTATAAATTGCTTGAGAAATCAAGAAATGAATATAAGATGACACATTTCTACTTTGTATAATATTCTTAATATCATGAGACATGAGATAAACATAAGTGATATTACTTATATCGCTAAATAGATCGGGTTCTGTTAGAGTGAACAAAACCTCTTTGTTATTTTGGAAACTATAATATGTAGCTAGATACCGCTTATAGACTATGATATAAAATATTTTATATTATTGTCAACATAACTTAGATCCTTCTATAGGTCACACCACAAAATTGAGAAACAAGAAATATAATTTTGTATTTTATATGATGTATTAAAATTCATGTGATATAAAAATTAAATACATATTGTAAAATGACAAAACTAATATGTCGTGAAAATGACATGGTTAGAATAATAAATAAATTCATATGAGATGTATATATATACATATATATATATATTATGGGCTATAATGTTTTGACATTATATGTGATAATATATTTCACGATATATGCGATTTGTAACATTATAACATATGAATTTGCTAAACCCCTAAATTCCAAATTTTGTTAGATATTAATCCAAAATTTGGTAAAGTCAAAAACAGTGAAAAATGGTCCAACCATTTGCCTACATTTTTTCATATATTAATAAGAGATTTTTTACTGATTAATGACTGGATTTAATCCACCTTGATCAAAGTTAGTTGTGGGATGATGATGTGGCATAATAAACAAGAGATCATGTTCAAAGTGGTTTGCACATGATGTGATTTAGTGGAGTGATAAACGAGAGATAATGTGCAAAGTAGTGTGCACATGATGTGATTTAGTAGAGAGATTAACAAGGGTTCACGTGTAAGTGGTTTGCATATGATGTGGGTTAGAGGAAACCCTATAAATAGGTCCCTCATCCCTTCCTTGTTGATACTAATACAAAATTCTTTTCTCTCCAATTTTCTCCATCATTCCATTCGAAATTCTCTTACTTTAATTATGTGCTAGAGATTAATTTATTTGGACCATAGAAGGGGTTATTAGCTAGATTCTAATCTCGTATTAGAGATCGATTGACTAGCTTCGAACTCTCTAATCTTGTTTAGAGTTTGGTGAACACTTGGAGGAATTCGGAGGCAATCCGACATGCAACTTGACTTCCAATTGGTAAAAGAGATTTGATAATCCCTAGGTATGATCTAATCGACGTATTTCAATATTAATTAGTATATTGTATATATTGAAAAACAATTAGGAATTTTGTACATAAAGTTGTTGAAAAATATGAAAATCGATCCTAATTGCTTGTAATTTTTTTAAAAATATACACAAGTATAGGACACGAAATCCAACAATGTGTGCTTCAGCCCACTCACACGGGACGTGCCCCAAGGTGCCCCTGCTTCGGGGCACGTCCCACCACACCCCCCATAGTAGGGGATGAAATCGGGCACCCAATGGGGCGCCAGATTTAAAACTCACCGTAATGGGTGCTCTTAGAGGATGGGGACTTGTTCGGGGTAGCAAGGGATGTGACCAAAGTTGAGGGTTGAGGATGAGGAGGTCGGTGACGTTGAAGAAGATATAGAAGATTGCAGCGGTGAATTACAATTTGCCCTCGCGATAACAGTTGAGTAACATTTTGACACTTTTTACTTTAAAACATCATACTTACACTCTTTAAATTTTTATTTTTGTAACACTTTGACTCACTTTCCATAAACAATTGATAATTTTCAATATATGCATCGTATTTTCTAATTTTTTATGTTGTTTACCACACTTTCTAATGTATCTTTGTAGTAAAGCTTCAATCAAATTGCATATCAAATTTCATTCAAATTTGGGTGGATTTTTTAACCAATCATTCCTAAATTTGAGTAAAATATGACTCTCAATTTTGTTCAAGTTTTACCATAGGATATATTAGAATCATTTTTAGCAAACAATACAAAATTTTTGAGAAAAACGACAAAAATATTGAAAAAATAACAATTTATGATTGAGAGGGGTCAAAGTGTAACACAAATCAAAATTTAAGGGTTATGAGTTTGACGTTTTAAAGTTTAGATGATCAAAGTGTTACCCAACCATAATTGAAGGAGAAAAGTTGTAATTTACCCAAATTAAAGCAAATCTATCGCGAAGGGTAGAAGACAGAAAATGAACATTTGTGGTATTTTGGCAAATAAGACTTCGGTAAATAAAGCACTTTTCACGCCAAGAATAAGCTACAATAATGAAAATCAGGGTTTTTGCCCGTTGTGGGGAGGAAGAGAGCCTATGAGTCGGAATTTTTTTAATTAATAAAATTCATAGGAAATTAACTTTTTAGGAAAAATATAAGGAAATTTCAATATCCAGTCCCCTCGGACCAGACAAGTCTGAGGGGTGGAGCCACACTTCAGACCAACCTGGTCCAAGGGGTGCCCAACGCCTTGGACCAGCTAGGTTTGAGGGGGACCCCTCAGACTTGTCAGGTCCATGAGGCACTTTTTTATTTTTTTGTTTTAATATTTTTTGGTTTTTGTTTTGGTTTTTTTAAATTATTTTTATTCTGTTTTTTAAATCTTCTTTTTAAAACATGTTTTCTAATTGTTTTTGTTTTGTAAAAAAAATTATTTTAATTTTTTTTCTGGATCGACATCAAAATGATGTGGAGAAGATAACGTGTTGAAAAGTTGAGTTATTTTATCCAATAAAAAAGCTAATTCTCTTCATCCAGCATAATAAATTATTTACAACTAAATTATTTTATCCAATAAAGAGAATTATTTTTTTATTGGATAAAATAACCTAATTTTTCAACACACTCTCATCCACATTATTTTGAGGTCGATCTAGAAAAAAAAATTAAAAAAAATAATAATTAGAAAACATATTTTTTAAAATGATTTAAAAATAATTAAAAAAAACAAAACGTAAAACAAAAACAAAACTAATTAAAATAAAAAATGTGACTAAAATTAAAAAATGATTTAATTAGTTTTGGTTTTAGTTTTATATTTTGGTTTTTTTAAAATCATTTTTAATATATTTTTTAAATAAAAATATGTTTTCTAATTGTTTTTATTTTTTAATTTTTTTCTAAGATCACCACCGTTTAAATGATGTGGATGAGAGAACATATGTAAAAGTTGAGTTATTTTATTCAACAAAAAAAATCAATTCTCTGTATTGGATAAAATAATTTAGTAGTAAATTATGGGACTATATATATATATATATATATATATATATATATTCCCAGCTGAGAGATCTTTGTGACCAAACAGCAATAAATCATCGAATCTTTGTTTTATGTGATTCTTTCCCTGTGCATCATTCTTGTTTGGCATTTTATCATATTTGTGATATTTGCGTTGAGATTGTTTTTGTCAAATAGGATTGGAAGTTTGCTCCAATTTGTTGGAGAATTAAACTCTTCAGGGTTACAAAAAAAGGAGATTTAAAGAAAGTTGGACGTCCTTCTAGAAATTTGGAGACGCTTGAGGAGCTCTGTAGAAGATTGAAATAATTCATAGACGTTTCAAAAAAAAATTGAAATTTCGAGTAGTTTCTAGAAAGAAATGAAAAAGGCTGGACTTAAAGCAAATTTGGCTAAATTTCTCCATTTACGATGAAAACATAGTTTGGTGTGCAAATGTGTGCCAACATTTAATTGGTTGCGACAATGTAAGTGGCGGCTTGTTTTGCCCATAGAAAGGCATGGATCATGGCCTCCTGGGCATGTTAAGCCATCTGTTGTTGGCTTTAGAGTTGAGAAGGGTGAGGTTCTCGTAAGACCTAAGTATAGTTATGTTGGTGTATGAACTATAACTAAGAAGTTTGTGTATTTTATGTATTGGTATTGTAATACCAAAGTACTTGTGATGTATTAGAATAGTGTTGTTGAAATTTATAGTAGAATATGTTTTGAGAGTTGCAATAATTTATGTTGCAACACCACTTAAAAGCGAGGAATTTATAAGTGAGTTTTTTGTTTGTGTGAATTTTCTTGGGTTTTTTGCTATTGTACACCTCACAGGTGGCCTAATTTGCATTATGCATTCCAGTTTTTGGTATTGCCGGATATGCACTTGTAAGTCAAACATATTTGCTCATATGCACCTCTGTGATTAGTGGGCTCCACTCCGTCATCATTTCCGTTCAACGTTGTAAGACAATTTCAAATTAAACCTTGTAAGATCCAAATATCCTTAATATTAAAAACAAAACATAAAAATTAAAAACATAAAAACCAAATATCTCTCTCTCCTCTCCTCCTTCCACACACTCCTGATGAACCTCATGGTCACACTTAGGCATGACCTTCACCTTCTCCCCGACCAACCCACCGAGGCATATCGAACACGCCACGTCATTGCCGACATGGACTCTCACGTGGAACTTATCTGACACCTTTCTATCGACTCCTTATTTCTCTCCTGTTACATGGGAGGAGACGGTAACGACGGTGTGGTGGCGGAGGTGGGCCCACCGGACGCAAAGCATGGCGAGGGTGACGAGGAGGATGAGAGAGAAGATGATGATGACGAGGAGGAGGCTGCGATCGTCGAAGCTAAAGTTGTTACATCCTAATCCCTTGCTAATTGGGTTTATTGTGTTTAGGTGGTGGATTAGAAGAGGTGGAGATGGAGGGCTGAGATTGATTGGGTGGTGTTGAGGTGGATGGTGGAGATGAGGGGAGGTATAAGAGTCGTGGGTTCCCTCTCTCTCTCTCTCTCTCTCTCTCGTGCAATCCTCTCTCTCACTCAAGTCTCTCTCTCTCTCTCTTGATCCGCAGCTCTCTGAGGCGAGGAGGAGCTCAGACTTTCTCCAAATCGTGTGGTTCGAGGCTTGCCGAATCGTTGCCGGAGTTGTCGAAGGAATTGGAAGTTCGCCGGAGTTCGAGCTTTTTCGTGGAAAAGCTCGCCGGGATTCTTCGAAGGCTTCTACAAGCCTTAAAGGTATGCCAAGCTTTAGTTTATTCCTCCTTTAAGCCTTTGCGAGGGTTGGAGTGGCCGACGGTAGGCCGGAACGCTCGTCGAGAACCTTGCAGCAGCTTTTCTGCTCTGCAACGGTCAACCGGCGGGTTGGCGCGGTCGACCGGGCGTAGTGTGTTTCGGGCAAAAATCCCTTGCACCGGTCGAATGATACTCTTCGAGTGGTCGACCGGTGGTACGTTTTAACAAGGGAAAAAGGCTCTGGGTATTTTCGGTCGAACGAGTCCCCTTTGCCGGTCGACCGAAAGCACTGTTGTAAGTCGGTTGGGGGCGTTGACCATCTAAACGGTCGACCGCTCATTGACTTCGTCCGACCGGAACTTAAGTTAACTTATTGGCCGGTCGACCGGGAGTGTGGTTTCGGTCGACCGTGTAGTGCGGATTTTGTTGGTGGATCTTACTGGAGGGAATCAGTCGACCGTGATTTTAGGTCGTTCGACCGTTGGTGCTTTTTGAGCAAGAGAGGATTTTCCCTGTTGGATTTCGGTCGAACGGGGCCCATTTGCCGTTCGACCGGTTGGACGTTATTTCGGTTTTTCTACGGAATAGTAGTGGTGTTCGGTCGACCGTTTGGGGTCTTCCGTTCGACCGTTTGGGCACAGTTTGCATATGGATGCTTGTGTCGTGTGTGGTTGGATCCGCCTCGAGGGCAACGGGTCTCCGACCTTTTTTGGGGCGACGATACAGACATTGCCGGCCTGAGAGGAAGATCGTTGTTGTTGCTCTACGGAGCGGGTGCCTTGTGTGCACGTTGTTGTGGCTCTACGGAGCGGGTACCTTGTGTGCACGTGTGATTGTGGGGTTGGGGTGAGAGGACCCTTGAGACCCGTGGCCGATGATTTTCCGGCGGTGCCTTGTGTGCACGTGTGTTGTTGTTGTCGATGTTTTCCGGCAGTGCCTTGTGTGTACAGGAGATTGATATGCTTTTACTGCATTTTCATTTCATGTTTCATTACGCATGTTATATTCATATTTAGGGGTTTGGCGTACGGGGTTTCCCTAGGGGAACTCGGGCATTGTTTGTTTACATGTCAGGTCGTGCACGTCAGTAGGAGGTGGTGACTGCGGACATGAGCACCCAGACTAGATCCTGTCTTTTGTTTTTCGAGGTGGATGATTTTCCCTTGTACATGTGTTGTATATCTTTTATGTTGGGTTGTAATCATCTTGACTCTTGTATTGTACAGTTTACCACCTTATATTATATATATACTTGTGGTTTGGTGACGACCCCATTGTTGATTCCTATATGTTTAAAGTTTTAAATTTTTCCGCTGTTTCGGGGCGTTACAATTTGGTATCAGAGCTTTCGGTCCCGGTGTGCTTGTCCAATGAAATCACCTTAGAGGTCTTGCATTTAGTTTTCATTCATCATGCATTCATTCATAATCATTAATTCATTGTCGTTTCCTGTCCTCTTGTGTAGATGCCTCCGAGACGTGTGAGGCCACCTTCACGTTATAGGGGCGCCAGTGAGGAGACTGGTAGGGAGGACAGGGAGGAGGAGGAGAGGAGGACCCTTCAGGGGACTCTTGGTAGGCTGGCGAGTTTCTCGAGCGCCAGTCTGCACAGTCTGAGCAGGCAGGGGCAGGGGCAATGCTGGATCGGTTTATGCGACAACACCCTCCTTCCTTTGACGGCAGTGGTGGGCCGGAGGCAGCTGAGGATTGGGTCTTCAAGATCCGGAAGATCTTCAGAGCGATTGGATGTCCTTCTGAGAGGCAGGTGGATCTGGCCACCTATGTGTTGGACGGAGAGGCGGGCAACTGGTGGAGGTCCACGTCAGCTGTTGTTTTTGAGGACAACGAGGAGGTGTGCTGGGAGGAATTCCTCACGGAGTTCAACCAACAGTGTTTTCCCTAGCATGCGCGGGATAGGAAGAAGGAGGAGTTCCTAGCACTCGAGCAGCGAGAGATGACGCTGACGGCTTACATTAGCAGGTTTCACGCCCTGGAGCGTTACTGCCCGGATACTTGTGTGACACCGGAGCAGAGAGCTCGGAAGTTTATCCGAGGGTTTGAGGCCGCAGTTCCGGTCTCGTATGACCACGAGCATGCCGCAGACTTTAGCTGATACAGTGAAGTTTGCGACGATTATGGAGCAGGACTACCAGGAGACGGTAGAGGCCAGGAAGGTGCAGACGAAGGCCAGTGTGCGACCTGGATATCAGACTTTGGGAAATCCGGGCAAGAGGCCCCAGATTGATAGTGGTGGATCTCAGCAGTCAGGGCAGTGCAGGCAGTGTGGTAGAGTTCACCCCGGGTGCGGGTGTGGGGCTCGATCAGGTGCATGCCATGGTTGTGGCCAGATGGGTCAATTCATTCGTTCCTGCCCGAGTAGGTCAGGTGGACCTAGTGGACGGCCGGGTTCCTCCTCAGCTAGCGGAGCTGGACCGAGTCGACCAGTTGCACCCTCCCAGCAGGGGAAAAGTGTGGGACGTGTCTTCACCATTCAGGCGGAGGAGGCTAGGGATGCCAGTGTTGTGGTGGAAGGTACACTTTATGTTGATGGCTTAATTGCTAGAGTGCTTTTCGATTGCGGGGCCACACACTCGTTCATCTCTGAGCAGTTTGCGAGCGTATTAGGTCGTACCTCTGTGATGTTGACTGCCACGTTGGAAGTCAGCACACCCTTGGGTTTGGTGGGCATTGTGGGGAGCTTCCTCCCCGGCGCCACGGTTGCTTCGGGAGACCAGGAGTTCCCGGCAGACCTGGTCTTATTACCGATGGTAGACTTCGATGTCCTACTTGGGATGGATTGGTTGTCCCAGTACGATGTTCGAGTATTGTGCCGAGAGAAGAAGATTCTGATCTCGAGGAAAGGTCTTCCTGATTTGCTTATCAGAGGGACTAAGAGTGGAGATGGTCGAATTTTAGTTTCGGCAGTGAAGGCTCAGAAGATGATTCACCAGGGTTGTAGAGCGTTCTTAGTGACGCTTGTGGTACCAGATTTTGAGTTGAAGAAGTTGGAAGATATCGAGGTTGTTCAAGATTTTCCTGAGGTATTTTCTGATGAGATCACTGGGTTACCGCCTCACAGAGAGATCGAGTTTGGTATCGATCTGGTAGCAGAGACTACACCACAGTCGAAGGCTCCGTATAGGATGGCACCTGCGGAGTTAGCTGAGCTGAAGAAGCAGTTGCAGGATCTGCTAGATTCAAGTTTGATCAGGCCAAGTGTTTCACCCAGGGGAGCTCCAGTGCTCTTCGTGAAGAAGAGGGATGGCTCGCTGAGGATGTGTATTGATTATCGGATGCTGAATAAGGTTACCATTAGGAATCAGTATCCTTTACCCATGATCGAGGATCTGTTCGACCAGTGTCAGTCAGCAAGGGTCTTTTTGAAGATCGATCTGCGATCCGGTTACCATCAGTTGAGGATTCGGGATGCAGATGTCCAGAAGACAGCGTTCAGGACGAGGTACGGGCATTATGAGTTTTTGGTGATGTCGTTTGGACTGACGAATGCACCTGCAGCGTTTATGGATCTGATGAATAGGACTTTTCAGCCGTATCTCGACAGGTTTGTGAATGTCTTCGTGGATGATATACTGGTATACTCACCAGACAGAGAGCAGCATCGGGAGCATCTGAGAGTTGTGCTTAGCATTCTAAGAGATCAGCAGCTCTATGCTAAGTACAAGAAGTGTGATTTCTAGCTAGATCGAGTGGCCTTTCTGGGACATGTGGTGTCAGCAGACGGGATTTCTGTGGATCCAGAGAAGGTCGAGGCTGTGACTCAGTGGAGAGCTCCAACCAGTGTGTCAGAGATCCGGAGTTTTGTGGGTTTATCAGGTTATTATCGTTGGTTTATTCAGGACTTTTCCAGACTTGCTTCCCCACTGACGGCTTTGACACAGGAAGGTGTCAAGTTTGTTTGGTCCCAGAAGTGCGAGGACAGTTTCCAGGAGCTGAAGAGGCGACTGACTATAGCACCGATTTTGACGTTACCGAGTGGTAGCGGAGGCTATGTGATTTACAGTGACGCTTCTGGCATTGGTTTGGGTTGCGTGTTGATGCACCACGGGAAGGTGGTCGCTTATGCTTCGAGGTAGTTGAAGGTTCATGAGAAGAATTACCCGACTCATGATCTGGAGTTGCCAGCGGTGGTTCACGCGCTGAAGACCTTGAGGCATTACCTATATGGAGAGCAGTTTGAGGTCTTCACAGATCACCAGAGTCTGAAGTATCTGTTCTCGCAGAAAGAGTTGAATATGAGGCAGCACAGATGTCTAGACTTCATAAAGGATTATGACTTCACCATTTCGTATCATCCGGGGAAGGCGAATTCTGTCGCAGATGCCTTGAGTAGGAAGGTGGAGTTGTCAGCTGCCAGCTTATGCATTCAGGAGTGGAGGTTGCTTGAGGCCTTGACGGAGTGGAGACCGTTTACAGAGGACTCTAAGGGGGCAGTGATTACGGGACTTCGAGTGGAGCCGTAGACAGTTTCGGGAGTTGTTCAGGCTCAGAGAGCAGATGATGAGCTGGTCAGTCTGATGCAGCTAGCTGCTAAGGACTGACCGGACGTCGAGGTCGGAGTCGATGGGGGCTTGAGATTCAGGGGTCGGATCTGGGTACCGAGAGCAGGTGATCTGAGGGTCACTATCATGGAGGAGGCACGTAGAGCCAGATATTCCATTCACCCGGGGAGTACCAAGATGTATAAAGATTTACAGCGGAGTTTCTGGTGGAAGGGGATGAAGCGAGACATAGCAGACTTCGTGTCCAGGTGTCTGGTTTGTCAGCAGGTGAGGATTGAGCACCAACGGCCAGCAGGGCAGTTGCAGAGTATAGATCTGCCAGAGTGGAAGTGGGAGCACGTGACGATGGATTTCGTGACCGGGTTGCCGAAGACGAGGAGATCTCACGACGCGATTTGGGTTATAGTTGATCGACTGACCAAGTCGGTGCATTTTCTGGCGATCAGGACCACCTTACCCTTGGAGGGTTTAGCAAAGCTGTACATCGAGGAGATAGTCTGGTTACATGGTGTACCTGTGAGTATTATCTCTGATCGAGATCCGAGGTTTACCTCCAGATTTTAGGGTAGTCTGCAGAAGTCTTTGGGGACTCAGTTGAAGTTCAACACATCTTTTCATCCGCAGACAGACGTGCAGTCAGAGTGGACTATCCAGACGCTAGAGGATATGCTGAGAGCGTGTACTCTGGATTGGGCAGGATTTTGGGATGAACACCTGCCTTTGATCGAGTTCGCCTACAACAACAGCTACCATTCGAGCATTGGGATGACACCGTACAAGGCTCTTTACGGTCGGCCTTGTAGATCGCCGGTATGCTGGAGTGAGGTAGGCGAGAGGCAGCTGGTTGGACCTGAGATTTCTCAGATGTATGCTGAGAAGGTTGGCGTAATCAGACAGAGGTTAGCGACGGCTCAGAGCAGACAGAAGAGTTACGCAGATAGGCGTAGATGAGAGTTGAGATTTGAGGTGGGCGTTCACGTTTTCCTGAGGATTTCACCAGCTCGTGGAGTGATGAGATTCGGGAAGAAAGGGAAGCTCAGTCTGAGGTACGTTGGACCGTTTGAGATTCTTGATCGTGTAGGAGAGGTTGCCTACCGTATTTCTTTGCCACCGCAGCTTTCGGGTATTCACAACGTTTTCCACGTTTCTATGTTGAGGAAATACGTTGCCGATCCGTCACATGTGATTGAGATCTGTGTTCCCGAGATCAGACATGACTTATCTCTCGAGGAGAGGCCCGTGGAGATTGTAGATCGGATGGAGCACCAGCTCAGAAGGAGAACCATTCCGATGGTGAAGGTTAGGTGGCAGCACCATAGCGAGTGTGAAGCCACTTGGGAAATTGAGGATGAGGTCCGAAAGAAGTATCCGGAATTGTTCAGTGAGAATTTGGTTCTAATTTCGAGGACGAAATTCTTTAAGGAGGGTGGATTGTTACATCCTAATCCCTTGCTAATTGGGTTTATTGTGTTTAGGTGGTGGATTAGAAGAGGTGAAGATGGAGGGTTGAGATTGATTGGGTGGTGTTGAGGTGGATGGTGGAGATGAGGGGAGGTATAATAGTCGTGGATTCCCTCTCTCTCTCTCTCTCTCTCTCGTGCAATCCTCTCTCTCACTCAAGTCTCTCTCTCTCTTGATCCGCAGCTCTCTGAGGCGAGGAGGAGCTCAGACTTTCTCCAAATCGTGTGGTTCGAGGCTCGCCGGATCGTTGCCGGAGTTGTCGAAGGAATCGGAAGTTCGCCGGAGTTCGAGCTTTTTCGTGGAAACGCTCACCGGGATTCTTCGAAGGCTTCTTCAAGCCTTAAAGGTATGCCAAGCTTTGGTTTATTCCTCCTTTAAGCCTTTGCGAGGGTTGGAGTGGCCGACGGTAGGCCGGAAGGCTCGTCGAGAACCTTGCAGCAGCTTTTCTGCTCTGCAACGGTCGACCGGCGGGTTGGCGTGGTCGACCGGGCGTAGTGTGTTTCGGGCAAAAATCCCTTGCACCGGTCGAACGATACTCTTTGAGTGGTCGACCGGTGGTACGTTTTAACAAGGTAAAAAGGCTCTGGGTGTTTTCGGTCGAACGGGTCCCCTTTGCCGGTCGACCGAAAGCACTGTTGTAAGTCGGTTGGGGGCATTGACCATCTAAACGGTCAACCGCTCATTGACTTCGTCCGACCGGAACTTAAGTTAACTTATTTGCCGGTCGACCGGGAGTGTGGTTTCGGTCGACCGTGTAGTGCGGATTTTGTTGGTGGATCTTACTGGAGGGAATCGGTCGACCGTGATTTTAGGTCGTTCGACCGTTGGTGCTTTTTGAGCAAGAGAGGATTTTCCCTGTTGGATTTCGGTCGAACGGGGCCCATTTGCCGTTCGACCGGTTGGACGTTATTTCGGTTTTTCTGCAGAATAGTAGTGGTGTTCGGTCGACCGTTTGGGGTCTTCCGTTCGACCATTTGGGCACAGTTTGCATATGGATGCTTGTGTCGTGTGTGGTTGGATCCGCCTCGAGGGCAACGGGTCTCCGACCTTTTTTGGGGCGACGGTACAGACATTGCCGGCCTGAGAGGAAGATCGTTGTTGTGGCTCTACGGAGCGGGTGCCTTGTGTGCACGTTGTTGTGGCTCTACGGAGCGGGTGCCATGTGTGCACGTGTGATTGTGGGGTTGGGGTGAGAGGACCCTTGAGACCCGTGGTCGATGATTTTCCGGCGGTGCCTTGTGTGCACGTGTGTTGTTGTTGTCGATGTTTTCCGGTGGTGCCTTGTGTGCACAGGAGATTGATATGCTTTTACTGCATTTTCATTTCATGTTTCATTACACGTGTTATATTCATATTTAGGGGTTTGGCATACGGGGTTTCCCTAGGGGAAACTCAAGCATTGTTTGTTTACATGTCAGGTCGTGCACGTCAGTAGGAGGTGGTGACTGCGGACATGAGCACCCAGACCAGATCCTGTCTTTTGTTTTTCGAGGTGGATGATTTTCCCTTGTACATGTGTTGTATATCTTTTGTGTTGGGTTGTAATCATCTTGACTCTTGTATTGTACAGTTTACCACCTTATATTATATATATACTTATTGTTTGGTGACGACCCCAGTGCTGATTCCTATATGTTTAAAGTTTTAAATTTTTCCGCTGTTTCGGAGCGTTACAAAAGTTGTCGCTCATGTCATCGTAATACCACTCGACGGAGGAGGTGTGGTGGGGTTTGGTTAGAATGTTCGGGTCAAGGCTCAAAGACATGGTTGGGTGACCGGTGGTGGTGCTCTTTTGCTTGAGCTATTGTGTGTTTGAGGGTGAAGTGGATTTCCATGTCGCCGTCATGCACATGGGTTTCATCCGGAGTGTGTGGAAGGAGGAGAGGGAGGAGAATAGGAGAGGGAGAAGAGGAGAGAGATATATTTGATTTTTTATGTTTTTTATTTTTTATTTTTAATATTAAGAACATTTGAATTTTACGAGATTTAATTTGCAAATTTCTAATGGCGTGAATAGTAACGAAGTGGGACCCGCTAATAGCAGAACACATTTAAGCAAATATGTTCAACTTATATGTGCATATTCGACAATACCAAAAATTTGGGTACATATTGCCAATTAGATCCCCTGCAAGATGTATAGTAGTAAAAAATCTAATTTTCTTTTTGAGATTCCGTCAAATTATAAGTCGGTTCGGTCTCGTGTATCTTTCAATGACGAAGAACCTTTCCTTCCACAAATTTCATTCCCGTAATACAACTTTTCCCAACAACCCTAAAACAATTATATCAAAAGGTTCTAAGTAAATTGTTACAAGCAGAAGTTTAAGTTTTGACTTTTGACATGAAAGCACCTTATGCATCAATGGAATACTCGATGGTGCAAGACATATACCCGATCAGGTCACCATTCACTTGGTCAAGTAGTTCCTCTGCAATACTTAATTCCCACCCGATAATCCACGCAATCAATATGGCAACTTATGTGGCACCATGAGCAACCCTTGGAAAAATATGTATGTTGAAGTGAGTAGAGAATTCATAAGTAGGGATAGGAAGAATAACATTTTGTTTAAAGAAAATTTGGTACTTCAAGGTTCACTCAATTTTTATAAAGAGGGGTTTATATTAAAACCCTTAAATCATGTTTGGCATGAAATTAAACAAGTTGAACACTAACTCAAGTGTAAGATCCTTGAAATAATTAAGTTGATTGGCATAAACTGCGAAAAAATTATTAGTAGCATATATGTATAATATTCATGTTACATTCTTATATTTTTACTTCATATTTGCGTTACTCTAAAGTCGTACATGTCTTTAGATGTTACATACTCCATTAAGGAAATAGAGGAAAAATGACCTAAAGGCAAGATCTCCTCTGGTTCTTCTTCTTTGTTCGGCGTCTTGAGTAGTTTATTTGCTTTATAAGGTACGTCATCATCGGACCAGTAACCATTCTCGAGCCCATCTCGCATGGCCAAGTCCTCATATTCCTCGTCTGATTCTGATGATTCTTCGTCAACCGACCCCTCCGACTGTAGAACATGACAACCACCATTCTTTTGCACTTAGCGATTCAAATACGAGCAGGACAAACACAACTTGTCATACCATAAGTATTGATTCTCTAGCAAACTCAAAAAATTCTTGCTTCTAAACGCCAGTTTTAAAGCCATGAGAAAATTTAAGTCTTTCCAAGGTTCATAACTTTTAACACAAACATTACAAGATTTATTGATGCCCAAAACAAGCGTATCATATATACTAGTGGAAGAAAAAATTAGAACACGGAAATTAAAGATAGTAGATGAACACAAAGATGATAAATACGCTTACCTCCTCCTGGAGGACGTCTTTGCTGTGTACATCACTGATCTCATCATCAGTGTCCACAAACTGATGATCATCAATCTCTTCATCGCTGTCGGATACCGAAAATTCCTCCTTTAGCTGGAACAACAACAAGATTACAACTATCACATTGAATGCAATGGACGGTGCTAAGAAAATATTTAAATTTCATACCTCCTTAGCAGGTTCCTTTGACATCCGAGGCGAACTGCAAGAGGAAGAATGACATCTGCTACAACTGTGAGTGCCATCAAAACGCAACTCCTCAACACTTGCATTGTGAGTAGTACATCCGGTATCACTCGGAAAAGCACTAATGCCAAAATTACCAAATTGTAGGTTAACCGACTCGGCTTTACTAATATGCAACGGACCATGCAATGGACTACCTACACATTTTTCACCTCCGTTTCTATCGACAGAGTTCACGGGCCAAGCCTTAGCAACCGACCCGTCTGTGTTAACAAGAGCCATAAGATGTCTGGATGAACCTTTCCTTTGAATCAGTTGAAACATTCCTTTCGAACTTAGCGAGTTGGCTAAGCATTGGTTTCTGTATTCTTCATAAATTATGGGGATGCTTTTGGTGACCGGGTCATAAAGGGGCTCCTTAGCCTCCCGCCTACGTAGGCAGCTGAAGACTGTGGCGTGAATTGCCGCTACACTTTTGTCAACATTTGTATTGTTTACTTTTGGGATAAGATACTTATCTGCTCGGCTGCACAAGTACTCTTGAATGGTTCTAATGTTGCGGATGTACTTCACGTATTTATTTTTTGCCGGATCCAATGCCATGTACTTTGCACGTACCGCGAACCTTTCTGTGTGTTTTTCTTCATCACTAATGTAAATCATAAAAGGTATGATCGAAGGGTGCTTCTTCATGAGATCCATCTACAAAGACGAAAACACTATTTACACACAAAAAAGAGAGACAAGATGGATTAAAACTATTGACAATTGTTAAGCATTCCTACCACAAAATTTAGACTCAAGTGAACTCCCTCGACAATCACCGACTCCTTCCGCTCTTCCCACGTAGTTATGAGCCTATCAATGCCGTCGCTTACCATCTCGCTCTGTGCTTTATATCCCTCGATAGCTATCTGTTTTTTGCTGATAAATTCAGGTGCAGGAGTTGCTCTACCAGACTGATTTTCACTAGAAACTCCGCTCGATGCTTCATCCAGCTTTGAAACACCAGCTAATTTTTTCGCTTTACGTTTTGCCCTTGCCTCAGCAACTGCAACAGGGTCCAAGCACTCCCCAGCATGGTATGTGGAAGCCCATAGAAGAGGATTCTGCTTCGCATCCGTGTAACTCCGCATCATATGTCTTATTGAGTCGGTTGAAATCACAGTTGTGATACCCAATCTGCTACCCTGTTCCACCTCATTTGATCAATTCAGCTTTGATCCTAAATTTTATGAACTATGAAATATGCACAAGGTAATGCAATGAGAACTTCACAAACATCGGGTGAAACAGACAAGTGAGAATAAAAAATATATGCATTTCATTGCGACAAGTCAAACTAGACAATTCAATTTGTAGCCTACATTTAGATGTTAAATCGACTCATTCACATAAATTATGTTCAGATGCCGAAGCCAAGGATAATATGTTTCATGTACTGGTCTACGTTCCTACATAAACAGACTTATAAGAATCCAATTAAAAAATTAAAATGATGAAAATATTTATTTAAGATACATGGAAAAAGCAAAACTTAACAATCCATTTGTTTCTTTCTAATAACATAGTCAGGAAATACCAGCAAAGACGACAATGTAGACTTGCCACATCCACTAGTACCACAAAGAAGAATAGTTATAGACTCCTTCCGTTCTTTGCTTCTGAAAAATTACAAAATAGAAAAGAAATCTAAGATGGTAAACAAAAAATTGGTCTCAAGCAGGAGCAGTATGTCATATAACCAAAAATAATATGATGGCAGCAAAAATAACAACAAAGAGATGTCTCTTATGAAACAAGGATACAAGTATAGATTTCAACCTATATGTTTTTATACGTGAACCAAAGAAATAAAATGATGATTTGTCTTAGACTATGACTGAAATGCTAACATTTAAACAGAAATCGGGACGATAGGATGACTGCTAAAATATGTTGGTTGCTGAAACTAAAAAAATAAAAGAAGCCTTAAATCTAACCAGGAATACAAATGTAATCACCAATCCATTTCACTACTTATAAGTCTGGAAAAACAAAAGGCTTTGAATAATGTAAATGGGATTCAGTACCTGCAAGCCAGAGCCAAGTCCGCCCTTTGATTAGGTCCCATATACTTGTACCGAGAGAGCGTGTCACACACTACGTCCAAAAATGTCTCTCTAGGGACGACAACCGTAGTTAGTTTTTTATACATCTCAAACTGTACAGATTTACTTCGCTCTAGATGTTTGGTGTTCACAGGGTTCTCACGTTGAAAAGAGCAACCCGAGTCGGAAATGTTGCTACTCTTCGTCTCTGATTTATTTGGGAAATCTGTTGATGATTGAGGTGAAAAAGCAGGAGAATTTTCACTTTGCATCACCTGAAAAACTCTTCGACTCATCTGAAGAATAAACAGCAGGAGGCAGATTCAGAATGCAGAACTGATTTATCGAGTTGAATTAGTTGGTTAATAGTTCTCCAGAAAACATGACAAGGTATACCAATACATTTAATTCAATATGTTATGTCAATTAACATAAAAACAGATACTAACCTACCACAGTTACTTTCCTAATCATAGAACCGGATAAAAAACAACTATGTGCTTCTGAAAGAAAAAATCATTCACCAACATTTTCTCCAAGAATCCGAATGCATGCTTAAATACAAAAAATATAGAAGTTCAAACAAAAGAAAGGGTAATTGATTGCTTTCAGATAGAATTATTTTAACAAAAAAAAAAACCTTCAGGGCATCAAGATGGGTAATTAAAATTTAAAATCCTTCTTATGCTCCTCTGAACTATGAACATTTGATCAAATTACCAAATATCTATAAAAACGTATGAACTTAAACCAAATTAGAAACGACCTACAACACACGGGACACTTATGACACCTCAATTCACAACGTGAATATCATTCCGAAACCGCAAAAAAGACTCCCACCCTTGGTGGCAACCTTACCCCAGAGTGGCCCAGACCTAACAAAGAATCTAACAGAGAGGTTATTTTCAATAAACTAGCATATACACTATAAAAAACAGAAATAAAAACTTGAGCAGAAAAAGAGTAAAAAATATCCAACTTTCTTCACCTTGAAAGCATGGCGAGCTTTGCACCCCATGAGCTGCAAACAACTCTGCAGCACCGACCTCGTATAGTGGAACGAAGCCGCTGCGCCGCCTTTCTCGTCCCCATCCCTCCTCTCCTCGTCCACCACCACTATATACAGAAGCCTCGACACCTCAGCCATAATCCTCTGCAAAAACCCACGAAAAATATCCCACTTTTCAGACAAAAACCGCACCAAAACGACCAATGCAGGACAATACCAGAGGAAGAACGCTAGAAAGATGCGATTTTTTTCTTTTTTTCTGGAGATGAATTTGTTAGTCGGGTTGAAGCCATGCAGAGTGAACACGAGCCTAGTCGTGTTCTCCCATTTCTTACACGAATCCAGCCTCGTGAGGTTACACATGTCACCACCGCCTTGTGGTTTTTTGGTTTTTTGTCTGTTTTTTTTCCCTGGAATGGATTGGATTAGTGAGGGTGTTAGGGAGTGGGGTAAACAGTGGAAGAAGTGGGATTAGTGGGGTCCGTTAGTCTAACGGTTGGTGTTGGTTGCGGTGAATTTTGAAATCTTTAGCCCAGGTGGGATTAGTTTGCAGAAAAATTCAACCAAAGGGAAATAAGATTTCTCAACTAAGTTTCATGTGATTGGTCTCAAACAAATTTTAAAATTTAGACTTTCAGAATTTATATTATAAATAACTTCCCTACTTCCACTGAGTCGGGGAATGGTTTGGAGCAAATGATTAGAAATTTATGACTTCTCATCGTGGAAACGTGGGAATTCATTCTTACTATAATTTTATATTGGTTTAGAACTCAAGAAACTTAGTTTCTAAAATTATTTTAAATTTTTCTACAAACCAATTACTGAGAAGTTATTATGAATGACAATTTCTTTTCTTGCAAACCAATCACACAATATCCAATATTGCTTAAAAAAACTCAAATTCTCAATCTGACCTTAAAAAAATGATATGGAAGTGGGAGAATTGAAATTCCACGATGAATTCTGATAATTGATTTGCACAAAACATGATGAAGTTAACTTCAGTTTCAAGAGTTTGACATCCTTATAATTTTATATTTGAAATGATTTCCTGCTCTTTCATTCCAAAAATCAGGAAAATCATAGAACCAAAAGTTACCCCATTTGCTCCAAACCAATCATTTTTTCTTCTAAGGTAAGATTGGGAATTTGAATTTTTGTGGGCAATATTTGATTGTTTAGATTTACTATTTACGATTGTAATCGTAAGAAAATTGAAGTTCATTAAGTAGAAATTACTTTGCGATTTTTGTCTTTATGACAAATCTTAACCGATTAGGGAGAAATTGCATGGATCGTACGTAGCATTACACCTAGGGGGGTTAGTTAAACTAGTTAAGTAATGTTGGAGAAACTAATCATGAACACGCATACACGGAAAGATAGGCATAAAATAGTGTTGGGTTAGATAGTTTGAGAGAAGTCAAATTTCTGACCTTTTTAGGGGCCCCTAAATAAGCACGCGTTGGGCCTTAATGTCTTCGGTGATTCTTCCTGGGAATTGTTAAGCATTCCTCACGTATTCAATGTGCATTTGTGTTCTTGAAGATAAAATAGATGGACAAATTTAATTCGTTTGAAAAAGGAAAATAGTTTAAAATGCAAGTTTAAATTTCAATATTTATTAACACGATTTTCATTTTAAGTAACTCACTATCTCATTCAATTAGTGTGAAATTGCATCACACAATTCTACATTTCGCATATTTGAAAAAAAAACAATTCTCAAGCTATGGTAAGAAAACACAATAAATTAATCCAACAACATGTAACGGTCAGGATTGCAATCTCATTAAACAAACAACCTCCCTTAGGCTCAAATGTGAGGTTGACCTCACATGAAAAACCACCTATATATATTGCATATTGTGACGTCAGATAAGACATTTTCAATCAATTCGGGGATAATGCTTAAACACACCAGCTTAATGAATAATGACCATTACTTGAGATTTGTAATGATAGGTTATAAAATACAAACATGGGTCTTATGGAAGGTGCTTTGTCAATGTCTTTGTGGATTCTTAATTAAAAGTTACGGTTCCAATACATAAACAAAATATATTTTCGGATGACTTCAATTGAAGTCATAAGATGAGAACTGGCCGGCTAAATGGAAGGAAGCTCAACAATTATTCTCAAACACCTCTATTCAATCATGCTTGCATGAAGATCAGCCTTGCAGTAAACTCATGTTTATTATAGATTTATAGATGCTAAACTTAATTAATTCCCATTGTTGTTCACATTTTTTGAATTCATCAATATTTTAGGTCCTTATTTTTAAAATTTCCATTTGGCATCAAAGTGCTAGTTCAAAGCAGAACTGGAAGATCCGACCAATTTAACTGTGACCGACAGAAATTTAGACTTCAGGAAAAGAAAACACAACGACACGATTAAAAAACAAACCATATTGAATTAGAGATATCTTGAACTAACCCTCGGATCCATCAAAATCTTAAGAAAGAAATGTGTTTCCGAGACAAACGTTCAGTTCAACTACTTGTAAAATTCGAATTAACTGGTAAAGACAACATATTTTCCTTTTTGAGTCTAGAATATTGTTTCGTACCTATCATATTATGGTGTAGTATAGCGTCAAAACATGAAAGCAGTAATATAATTCTCTAGCAAACCATCGATGGTTTCGTTGCCAGATTGACCAGCTGGTTCTATCCACAGTTTAAGAAAGGCAAGTTAGTAGTTATCACAGTCAAGGTTGACGTTGGTTCATGGGTTAATGATCTCGTGTTAATCTCAACAAAAAGTAGACCATGTTGAGTCATTGACTAAACTACAATAAACAAAAGTCGATACCCCACCTGTTCAATGTCTGGTTTCAAAAATATTGGTGTCTAGGACTTCCTATATATAACTCGCCATGAAGATAAAGAATCAAACATCAATACACGTCTTCATGATTAATTGGTCTTTAAAATGGCGATTCATTATCAACTGATCCAGTGAAATCATCCATTGTAGTCACTCTCAGTTTTTGGAATTAAGAATGGACGTCTACAAATGTGGTCGTAATTTCCAAATAAAATTCTAAATAAATTACCATTTCCAGGAATAGAATATATGACCTTTAATGTCGGAGGCATCTTAACTGAACATCTTTCTGAAGTTCACCAACATATAAGTTGTTTTTACTCTATAGTGCTAAGTGTTATAAGGTTGAACTACAAGTTTAGCATCTATAAAGATGAAAAAAAACAGCTCTTAGTTTGAACCCGATCCTAATAGAAAGGTCAAAATCTGAAACATACCATTAAAAGCGTGATATTGATTGACCAATTTATACGATATTAGTAGAAGACAAACAATAATTTGGCAAAAACAAAAAACAAAAAATCATGACGTTCTTACCCGCATCCTAACCATAGCGCAAGTGATTTCCAAGAAAATGCTCTTTCACCTCCAAGAACAATAACAGATATAGACTCGAGAGAGCGAAAGGAGTTGAGAACTAGAGATAGAAGAGAGCGATGGGTATTATTAGGGCTATTTATAATTGCCAATTTTTAGTGCAAGAATAAGTCCTCTCTTGGTCAAAAGAAAAAGGAAGGGGAAAAAAATAGACCTCTTCCAATGAAAATTCTTTTCAGATCAAGACGTCTGCATCAAAGTTTCTCATGAATGCTGAAGTCTATTTGAAAAGGTGAAATCGAAACTGAAAGTGGGTGAGGGGAAATTGTTATTTTGACAACAAACATTAAAAGAAATACAGAAAAGTGTTGCATGTTTGTAGGATCTGAAGAAAAGAATTATTCCCCGCGTCGACATGCAACTTTGCTGGATTTAAGCCTTACATGAAGATTGGATTCCATAATTCACGAGGAAAATCAAATTTGCGTTTGACAATTACGCGGGTCGTGTTAGAAACGCAAATTGAGAGGTGGGAATATAAAAAAGATGTATTGTTTCACGTGAATTGGTGTTAATCTATGTACGCAAGGAGTGTTTGGTCTTTGCGGATATCGTTTGCTTGTTAGACCATTGCTATTTGGAATCTTACTAGTTCAAATAGCATCATCTCTATAGGTGTTTTGTTTTATCTAGTGTTTCGGAACTACTTTCTCTAGAACGACTATATTGTAAATATACATCCTTTAAGTTTAACTAATGTCGCACCTGTCTTTCAATCATAATTTCTGATTAGGAATCGTATGATGGAAGAAAAAAAATGATAAAACCTTTAAAGCTAAAAGAAGGTGTTTTGAGTTTGCAAAGACGTTATGACAATGTTTGTATAGGCGTCGTCTGCAATAACGTGTCATACAAAATTGGTCCAATCTTGAAGCTTTTAATAGGACTTGCACCCCAAATCACCAAACAAACCCAGGTCAAACGTTGGACCCAACACAAGGATAAAACCGGAAAGGTTAGACCCAACCTCGACACCTCCTCAACACTTAGACCATCCACTATGGGGAGGTCATCCGCGGATGATCTCCCCACTCGTCAGTCATCCCCGCGATCGGGTCGTCGACCAGGTCGTTGGAGCGACCTGGTCATGACCGGTCGGTCGTGGGTTTTATTCCTTTTAATTTTTGTGTTTTTATATTTTTGTTTTGTTTTATTTTTTAAAATCATTTTTAATCGGTTTTTTAAATCTTATTTTTTTAAAATATGATTTACAATTCTTTTGTTTTTTGAAAATTTTTAATTATTGTTTAATTATTTGCAAAATCGATCTCCAAATGATGTGTAATATTGAAAATGTTGGGGTCAATTCAGGAAAAAAATAAAAACAAAATATAAAAATATAAATAATTAGAAAACATATTTTAAAAAATAAGATTTAAATTACAGATTAAAAATGATAAAAAATAACAATACAAAATTTATTGGTATTTGTTATAATAATTAGGGGGTTTAAATTTTGATAAATAATTATGTTGTAAGTACGAAATTTATATTGAAATACACAAACTTTTCTGAAATATGAAATATTGTACAAAATTTAAAATAGAAAACAACAATTAAACTGAAATAACAACAACCGAAACTGATCATGAAAATATGGAAGATAAGTCTTAAACTGAAATAAAAACTACAACTACAAATTAGGGAAGATAAGTTATAAACTAGAAAAAAAGAACCACAGAGTTCTACTTAAATATTTACGTGGCAGTGATTTGGCGGTAGTGACACTTAAGTGTGTTTTGTTAGTACGTATTGTAGGTGTTTTGTGTCGTTTAATATTTGATTTATGTCGTGTGTTATTTGGTTTATCTCTTGTATTTGGTTTATCGTCTCGTGTAACGTAAGCTTACGTTTGTTTAATTTAATGTCATATTTGTTTAATTAATATTAATGATATTTATTATTTGCTAATCATTGATGGTTAAATAAAAAAATTTATATGTAATTTGGAAATACGAGATTTATTGGTATTTTGGTTTTTCCAAATAGATTATTAATGTCTTTAGTAAATACAAATGATTTTGAAATAGAATAAAAGTTGATAAGGAAATTAATTATGTGGAGGAAAGATAGAAGGATGACCTAGGTCATCATAAATCGATAAATAGTGAAAGAGAAAGATGAGGTTGGTCATGATTATGTGGCAGAGAGAGAAATGAAGAGAGAGTATGCATGACTAGGGGTGAGCTTCGGTCCGGGACCGGACCGGACCAAAGACCGAAATTTTCGGAAGCCCGGACCGAATAAATTCGGTTCGGTCTGGTCCGGTCCAAAACCCGAATTTAACCCTTAAAATTTCGGTCTTTGACCGGACCGGACCAGACCGAAGACCGAAATGTCGTGGTCTCCCGGACCGAAGACCGGACCGAAAAAGTTCGGTCCGGACCGAAAAATTCGGTTTGGTCCGGACACCTGGACCGAATCGAATTTTGCTCACCCCTATGCAAGACATAGGTCATTAGGATGGCCTAGGTTATGATAGTGGATGCCCCTATACACATGTACCCTACCCTGGTCCCTAAAGTAACCCTCGGCCCAATCCCAATTGGAGTATTATTTTCCCTTCCAATTAGGTCAGCTTGGCCCAGCACAGCTCTCTGGGTCGTGGATCTAGGGGCGTCGGGTTTTGATTTTTTGGTTGTTTTATTTAATTTGAAGTAAGTATACAATCACAATTTAATTACCAAACACATACTTTTTTCCGCGCCAAAGTCACCAATTTATTTATTAATAATTATTGACTCAAATCGATAATAATAATATAAATACATAATTAGTTACATATTTAAAAAGCATGAAGACTAGCTAAATCTAAGGAGTAATGAATAAACATATGTCATATTAGGAAAAATTACTCCTTAAACATAATGGTTTAGCTAATTCGTTTTCAATCTTCATCGTCATCGTTGTTAGTGTCGTTAAGATTCATGTTTTGTATTCTGTGTGCAACGTTTATCCAATCCTTCAGGCATATGCTTATCTCAATTAACTTGTCTGAGAAGTTTTGCATCTTCTCACCCAAGACACGTTTACATGTGCTAAATGCACTCCGACATCATAGTTGACGCCAGATGACCTAATGAGTCTTGTGCCATCAATGAGACCAGCGAAAAGCTACCTGAGTTCTTTCTCCACCAGTCTAAAACATCACAGATTTTAACTCAGCAGTAATTAAGTGCATTTCAAGGGTTTAAATATTTAGTTAATTCATTTTGTATTTCATTTTTCACTTTTTTTTGACTTAACCAATTCTATTGTGAGTCGTCATCATCTGGATCCATTGCAGTTGGAGGTGATTGTGATGATGAACTAGCAATATTTGAACTTATTTGATTTACATTATGTAGTATTTCATATTCTTCAAAATATATGTTTAACAAAGACTTACAATTATCTACATGATTTTGGAAAAAAATTATTATTCATATTTACAAAAAAATCTTCCAAGAAACCTGTAAACCACAAATTTTAAATCTATAATCCATAATAAAAGTTAAATAAAAACTTAATGGAGGAGGTTTCCAATATTTGTTAAACTTAGCAACCATTACATTTAAAATTTCAACAAAACCAACATGTGACCTATATTTTGCAATCACTCTAGTAATTAGAAGTAATTCATAGATAAATATGTTAGATGTAGGGTAATATTATCCACTTAATCTAGTAGTTAAGGTGAAAAAAAGTTTTAAAAAATCTAACATAATTTTACAATTATCCTAATATGGGGGTTAACTCATACTCATTTTGTTTCTCATTATAAAAGGTTGTAATTACAAGATTATATGGATAACAACATTTTAACATTTCATATATAGAATTCCATCTATGGGAGACATCTAATTTAAACTTATTTACGTTTCACATGATTATATACACAAAATTCTCTAAATTCCTGATATCTAGATGTATTACTGCAATCTACATAGGCAAGTGCATTCCTATTATGCTAAGTTCCACTTGTACTACGAAGTTCAAAGTATGACAAACACATCTGATATGAAAAAGTAACTGTCTCAAGTAGATGAAAATAATTTATATGCATTTGTATTGCTGAATTGTAATTAGTAGTATATATTATCAAATGCAATTGCACACATTTTATTTTCAAAATTATTTATTGAAATATAATCAAATATAACCTTTGTAGTGTGTGGATGCAAAATACATAAAAAAGAAATGTTTTTTTTTATTTAAACACCATAAATCATTTAGGTAATGAGCAGTTACACAATAGTAAAGATAATTATGAAAGGAATGTGTTCTTAAAGTAATATTTTATATGTCTTTTATAATGAATTGAATGTATAAATATTTTTTTCCTTGATTAATATATTCGTTTTTAGGAGTGTTAATGGAAAAAATGTAGGATCGTGAATGTGGCTTAGCTCTAATCACTTTTAACTCTAAACAAACTTTACTTGCTTAACAATCAAAGATGCAGCGGAAATTAAAACTTAAACAAGCAAGCAAAGTAAATATAGCAAACCACAAAAAAGGCACTGGATTTTTATAAAGGTTTGGCGTCCCGCCTACTTCATCTCTTGCAAACTCCGCTCGACCCTCGAGCTCCGCTCACGTCTTCACTATCAACCTCGTTCCAGGCCGAGATTAAGTATTTACACCACAAGCACCGTGAACACCCTCGCTTGTTGGATTTCTTCCGGGACACTTCGGGTTTTCATCGAAGTTCTTGCTTCTTTACAATAGTGGCTTGAGTGGATCACTCACTCTCTAACTTGAGCACACTTAGCTTATGATATGGAATTGACCTAAGATGTGGAAGTGTAAGCTTGGAGACTAGAATTTCGGGGAATTAGAGACTTGGAGCTTTCTCTTAAGTGTATATGACAATAGGAATTGGAAAAATTGTCTAATTGTGTCAAACGAACACCTATATATAAGCTCTCAAGGTGTTATAACCGTTGGGGATAAGTTGGGTAAGGTTTGTGTAAGATACACAAAATAGAAACCTACAGGACCCAATTCATAACAAATTCGGTCGACCTAATCGGGTAGAACGGTCGACTGTTAGGGAATTTTGAGCAATGTTCGATCGGCCGATAAGGGAACGGTCAAACGAAACAGGCTATAACTTAGGTACACTTAAGTTAACGGTCGAACACAGAGATGGGTTCGGTCGACTGTAAACTTCCAGACTCTACGGGGTTGACAAAAATGATTATATTCGGTCGACCGAAACAAGGTCCACGGTCGACCGATAGGTATTTGTATTTTAGGGTTTGGATGAATAATTAGATTATGATCGTTGGTATAATACGACAAGTCTAATGGTCAGAAATATATGTTTACACGGTCGACCGAAAAAGGTCGGAACGGTCGACCGATCGGGTGGTAGAAAACATTATTTGTTTAAAGGAACAAATGGCCGAGCGAAGGTCTGAAACCGGTCGACCGAAAAGATTGTAGCAGTTTGATATTGGTTTAAGTGTTTTCCGGTTCTAGTTTGGGTGATCTATTTAAGTCCAATTGATGTAAAAAAAATTGTCTGACTTCTATAGGGAACCTAGTATGTATGTGAATGGTTTTTAGCTCAAGTATGCTCAAGTATGATCAATTACACATAGTTCCTAAGACTCAAAATAAATCAAGATTACATGTCTTCAAATGAGTTTTATTACATGTCTTGACTTGATTTCCTTTCTTCCTTGTGTCTTGATCACCTGTAGAAGTTAGCACAATACAATATATATGTTATGAAATATGTGTGCTACTCTACGTTGATTATAATTAAGATTAGGTTGATTAAATCATCAAAACATAGATTAAGGAAAAAATACCAACAAAAACTATTGATCATTAACTTTAGAGCTCTAAAAGATAATGATTTATATAAATCAAAAGTAATTCACAATCATGGTGATTAACATGGAACATTAATTACCAAGATAAGATTGTCGCGATGGTTAAAGAATATTGTGTCTCTACAAGTATTTGACATGAGTATATGAAATGGAAAATGTTTTATTTTATATATTGAATAGACCTAATCAACGAAATATTATGTAATTATGTTTGGGTCATTAATATTTTTATTGTGTCTTTGAAATATATAATGCAAATATGATACATTCCTACTTTGTATAATATTCCTGATATCATGAGGCAAGGGATAGACATATGTGATATTATTTCATATCAGTAAATGGATCGTATTTTGTTCAAGTGAGCAAAACATCTTTGTTATTTGGGTAACTATAATGTGTAGCTAGATACCGTTTATAGTTTATGATATAAAATATTTTATGTCATTATAATATAACTTAGATCCTCATATACGTCACACCACAAAACTGAGAAACAAGAAATATTATTTTACATTTTATGTGATGTATTGAAATACATATGGTGAAAAGATGAAATCAATATGTCATAATAACGACATGGTTAGAATAAACAAATAAATTTGTATGCGATGTATATATACTATAAGGTATAATGTTGACATTATATATGATAATATATTACATAATAAATTTGATCCCAACATTATAACATATAAATTTGCTAAAACCTCAAAGCTCAAATTTTGTTGGATATTGATCCAAAATTTGATAAAGGCAAAAACAATGAGAATGGTCGAATGTTTTTCGGGAACCGGTCGACTGAATTCAATAGTAACTTTTGAGTTCGGAAACGGTGGACCGGCTGGATACGCAGTTTGACTGAAATTATCAGGAGCATTCTTTGGTAAGGAATCGGTTGCCCACTGTGAAACACAGTCCGAACAAAAATAACAGACTTTTCTTGGTAGCGAAACGATGATGATGTGTCAAAATATGATTGGTCTAGAGGAGAAATTAACAAGAGATCATGGGTAAGTGGTGTACATATGATGTTGGTTTGAGGATGCCCTATAAATAGGTTCATCCTCCATTCCTTTTGTTAATTAGTGCAAAACTCTCCCCTCTCCATATTTACATCATCTCTTCCCTCCAAAAATTCTCTACATTAATAAAAGTGTTGGAGATTAAATTTGTGGAACATGGAATGAGTTATTAGCTAGATTTTAACCTTGCATTAGAGATTGATTTGCTAGCTCCGATCTCTCTAATCTTGTTTATAGTTTGATGAAAAATTGGAGGAAATTCCAAGGCGATATGACACGTAGCTCGACTTCCGATTGGTGAAAAGGGTTTGACAGTCCTTTAGTATGATCAAATATATATATTTCAATATTATATAATATGTAATATTTGTTGAAATGCAATTAGGGAGTCGTGTACATGAAATTGTTGAATAAATATGAAAAACGATCATATTTGCTTGTAAAAACTTAAAAATATATACTAAAGCATAAGGCACGAAATCCAACAAATTATGTGGATCGGTCGAAACATCACTAGTTAATGCTACATTATTGTTCATTGATGACTGATTGACATTATTTCATGCATTCATTTGTGTCTTCTATCCATTATCTTGAACCTAAACAATGCTACGTAACGAGTTTTATGTTTAAGTTTCAGGAATAAACATGTTTGACGAGAAGAGGCATAAAAGGACCTAAAAGCAAGAAAACGTTGTTGAGTTGTAAGACTTGGGGACTGAGATGCAAGAGAGAAGGACCCGGATATAAGCCCAAAGGACCAATGAGCAAATCAAGAAACTACACACCATCGTGAGGAGTATTTTTACAATTCGATTCGGGCCTAAACTCCAACAACCAACTTGGGTGCTAAGAAATCAACCCAGACAACCACACGCCAAATCCAGACCCGATCCAGAGTCCATAGACCACCAATTGGCGGTCGGGTCAGCTCCATATCCGACAAGCTTCAGGTGGGTCATGTATTAGGGTGTTTTTTGTCTATTTTTGGTGGTGCATTAGTCTCACATGAGGGGATTGTCCCTGATTACCTTTTAGATGACTATAAATAGAACTCTTCCTCTTCCCTCGTATACTACTACATGTTTGGTGGTCATTCTCTCTACTTGAAGTGAAGCCTTGGAGCAAAAACTCAAGTAGGGAGATGGTACTTGTATTGTAAGTTTAAAATTAATAAAATTTTCCTTGCTATGTTGCTTCTTTCATGTTTCTTGCATGCTTAGCTTAATTTCCTTTCATTAAATCTAGTAGGCTTAGTTAACATGTTTTTCTATCTTAATATAATAGTTAGTTTAATGATTAGTGAGTAGTTTCATCCCCTTTGGGGGGTGGAGATGATGTTTTATGCATGCAATAAATAATGAGAATGAATGCTTTGTTATGAAATGTGTTGATAAATATGAATGTATGTGATGCATTGCATACATTGCATCATATGTCTTTCATTTAGATTACTTTTATATCAATAAATGCTACTAAGGTATGTGTTTAGTCTTATTTACAGAATACAAGGACCTGAATGCAAATTACCCACATCCCGAGCATAAACGCGTGCAAAAGACTCATTTCTATCATAAAGACCAAGTTCAAGTTTATCGGGTTCAAATGGAAATGCATCCAAGCATAAAAGCATTCAAGACCTGATTACAAAAAAAGAACAAGGACTTAAGCACAAAAGTAGTCGGGGACTTAATTGCAAAAAGCCAAGGACTTAATTGCAATTAAAGCACAAAAATATTATCTTGGAGAAAATCTAAAGAAAAATCAATGTGGATCTCCAAATATATGAAGGAAATAATTCGGAGCTCAAGAGAATGGAAAGAAATCATCCAGACGCGCAAAGGAGGATCAAATCATACCATAAACGCACAGCAAAAATCCGGACTTAATCAGAGCAATATATGCGGCATTTCCGCCGCAAATTACACTTACCATGCGGCATTTCCGCCGCACCAGAGTCGATCCGCGTCTCCAAATTTTGTCCAGTCGTGTCTGGAGACGTGTACTTTCCAATTTTATACTTAGGTCCCTTGTAGCAGCTATAAATAGCCCCGAGAACGATGTTAAGAGGGTTCTTAGTCTTTGGTTGTTGTTTTTATTTTTAGTATTAGTTTTGTATTCTCCTTTTTAGTAATAAAATTCTGTCTTTTACTTCTTGCTTTTAGTTTTCTTTTGTAATGCCTCAAGGACCCCTTCTTCCTCCCTCTATGAGTTTCTAACTCTTTCCAAAGGGTGGAGGTGACGGATTTAGGGTGAAGAGAAGATGAATAAATGTTATTATTTTAATGTCGTGATTAGTCTATTTTGATTACTTGAGTTTATGTTAAATCATTTATCATGTAATGCTTCATAACTAACATGATTTATTATAAGTTTCTGAATTCTCTAATCTAAACCCTAAATCTAAACCTCCACCCAACGGAATTCACCTCTTTGTTCTTATTTTAGTTTTAATTGTTCATGTTTCTTGCTTTAGATAATTAAAACCCAAAAATCTCAAAACCAACTTATTTCTCTCTCTTCCTTTCCCTTAATCGAAAATCACAAAAATAACAAGATCTCTCTCTCCTTGTGTTCGACCCGTATTTGCCACGTCTTCATTGACGCCGTGCACTTGCGGTATAAATTTAATTCTCATCAGTATGTTTGTTTGTTTAGGATAGAACATGTAACTTGATGGGTTTTGCCACAACTATTAGACACCTCCCATACATGTTTAGGCTCTTAAATAACCAACTTGTGTATGTTAATGTTAGTCAACTAGGTTAGTGATTGGATTGGTAGGTTTTGTCATAATCATTAGACAATTCCTATACATAAAAACACAACCTACATTTGTGCTTATTGATTGCACTCTTCACCATCTTACTGCATGTGTACACTCACTCCACCCCTTAGGGGTCTCTCTTCCTGATTTGCAATTTTGCATTAAGTTCTTTTAGTTTAGTTTGAATCACTCGTTGTCGCCTTCCTTCGCATTTCTTCTTACTAGTTTGGTGTAGCTTAGGTTAGCATATCCAAATCTTTTCTCCCTTTATTTGCCATTTGATTTCGTCCAAACCAGAAGCTACTCACCACCCTGCGAATCGACCCGTACTTGCCTCGTCTTCATCGACGGTTGTGCACTTACGGTCTAAATTTAAAATGTTTAAACAATGACAAATATTTAATCATGTGTAGCCCTACAAGGGTGTCGTATAAATATGATAAAAATGTGTTGAATATGGGTAGGGGTGTGCGTGAGTCAAACTGGTTTAGTTTTGACCCAAAATTGAACCTGACCTGGCCTGGGAAGCCCTGAATCGAATTGAACCGTGAAAAAACTAGAACCGAACCAATCCGAACTAGGAAAGTCGATTTGGATAGGTTTGGATTCGGTTTGATCCAAGAAATTTGTTTAATTTATAATACAACTCTTGTTGATTTAATTTAAGGCAAATAAACTTCAATACCTATATGAGTATATGACTATTGTTGCTTTTTTGCCTTAATCCGTGTTTAACGATTTAACTAACCTAATCTTAATCACAATCAAATGTAGAATAACACACATTATGAATAGAACATATATTGTATTGTGCTAACATCTACAGGTGATCAAGACTCAATGAAGAATAGAATGAAGTCAAGACATGCAATCAAGCTACTTGAAGACAAGAAAATTTACCTTTTATTTGAGTCTTAGGAACTTATGTGAACTTAAGCACACAAGAGTTAAAATCTATTCACATACACATTAGGTTCCTTGTAGAAGTCATCTACACAAAATTTCAAATCAATTGGACTTCAATAGGTCACCCAAACCATAGTAGGAAAATCATTCAAACCAAACATCTTCCTGTCTTTGTTGAACGGTTGACCAAAACAAGTTTTCATATGGTCGTTATTGTTGTCGTATTATACAAATGTCGTATTGGTATAAATTTATCTTAACCCCTAAATACTTTTGGTCACAGGTCGAATGATGCCTTCATGGAGGTCAACCGAATGAAGACAATTTTGTGCACCAAAAGTGGTTGTTATTTTCGGTCGAACGAACTCTCTTATTATGTTCGACCGATTAATCTTTGACCTGGTCAAAACACTCTTACGGTCTACTGTCCCCAGATTTTGTCTAACTGTTAACTTAAGTTGTAGTCGTTAGGTTCAACCGTAGTTTAAGTTGGTTCAAACTTTTACTTAATTTCATGGAAACGATCGACCGTTGATCCCGATTCAGTCAACCAATTTAGGATAGATTTGCTGAACATAGGATTTTGTTTTTGTATCTTACTCAAACTTCAACCAAATCTTCCCCAATGGCTACAAACTTTTAGGAGCTTATAAATAGATGTTCACACACTTTATTTACGCAAGTCTCCAACTTCTATTTGTCTCCTACACTAGAGAGTAAACCTCCAATCTTCAAATCCCAATCCTATACACTCCAAGCTAAACTTCACCACTTAACCAAATTTCATATCATACTCAAGTGTGCTCAAAGTTAGAGTGTCCAAATACTTTGGTTACTTGTTGCCGTCAAAGTTGTAAATGTTTCGATGAAAGCCCGAAGCATCCATCTCAGATTGTGAAAGGAAGAAACCAAGTTTGCGAGGGTGTCCACGGAACTTGCTTAGTAAAGGCGTTCTCTCCTGACCCAAAATGGGGAGTGGATAGTGAAGACGTAGGTGGAGCTCGCGGAGTCCAGTAGAGCTTGCAAGAGAGGAAGTTGGACTCGGGTGAGGTGTCAAACCTCTATAAAAACCGCTACGTCTATTGTGGTTTGATTGTTTCTTTCTCTACTTGGTTTTAATTGTTATTTCTGCTACATCTTCATTAAATTAAGTGGAGATTAAACGAAATTGATTAGATTAATTATGGTCATTCGATCCTACAACTATATCATTGTAGAAAAATAAGTTTACATTACAAATTTAAATCGCAATTCACAAACATAATACTAATACAACAAACATAACATTAACATTTGACATTCAAAGTTCAAACAACAATCCTAGTTTTAAGGTTTATCAACATCTAAACATAATAATGTGAAATAAAGAACTCAAGTAATGATCCCGTACACATCATGTAATTGTAAGATTTCGTGTCCCTATGTATGTATATATTATTAAAATTTTAATACGACATACAAGATCGATTTTCATATTTTCAGCAATTTTATGTACATCTATTTGTGTTTTATTCCAATAACATGGAACCCTGCATTTATTAAAATAAATTACAAAGGGAGAATCATACCTAAAGGTTCTCTAAAACCTTTTTGATGATCCGGAGTCGCGTTGCCCGTTGAATCCTCCACGGAATTACCTCCAAGTGTTCACCAAACTCTAAACAAGATTATAGAGAAATGAGCTAGTCAATCAATCTCTAATAAAGTTTAGAATCTAGCTAATAACCCCTCTTTAAGTCTCCTGAGATTCTAATCTCCAAACTTAATTTTACTAAGAGAATTTTCGTGGTGATTGGGGAGAGATTAATGAGAGAAATAATTTTACATTCGTTTTAAACAAGTAGGAGTAGGGGTTCTTTTATAGTCTCCTAAAACATCCTTATCAAGAACTATTCTTTAGCCATGATCCCTTGTTTATTCTCTCCTAAAATTAATCTCTAATTTCCACATAAACACCCACAAAAAACGTTTTAATTAAATCTGGAATTAATCAACCCATGCTCTAATTAATCTCTTAAGAATTCAGGCAGAATCGTTCTTGTTCGGTAGACCGAGTATTATTCGGTCAACTGAACCATTTAGTTATAACACGTGTTCGGTGCACCGTGAGCTAGACGGTCGACCGAATCCGTATGAGAAAAATTCCCTGGAAGAATTCGGACGAACCACGTCTTTTACTCGGTCTACCGTTGACCCACCAGAATCGCACCTGGGATATAGTCGTCGGATGACCGGGTCACATTCGGTCTACCGAAAATACTACTTCTCAGTTGACCATGCACACTCGGTTAACCGAACCTGATTGTCCAGGCACTCCAGACAATTTCGGTCAACCAATTTTGCTTACTCGTTCCCTATTTGGTTAACCGATCCGAAGACACCCCAGTCGATCGAACCATGAACGGTTCACCGTGTTTGACCCCGATTTTGCCTTTGTCAAATTTTGGATTTATTTCCAACAAAATTTGACCTTTTGGGGTTTTTAGCAAATTCACATCTTATGCAATATATTATCCTTTGTAATATTTAATTATTACACCCCATAATATATACGTCTCATTTGAATTTATTATAATTCTAACTATGTCAATTCTCATGACATATTGATTTTAATTAATTCACCACATGTATCCTATTTTCACATGAAACCCGACACATCCTATGAACTTAACATCAACCATCTTGTTTTCCAGTTTTGTGGTGTGACCTATAGGATGATCTAAGTCAAATTGGCAGTGATATTACACACTTAATATCTCAAATTATAAGCGGTATCTAGCTACACATTATAGTTACACAATTAGCATAGATGTCTTTGTTCCACCTGAACTAAAACACGATCCATTTAGTGATGTAAGTGCACCACTTGTGTCTGTCCCTTGCCTCGTGATATTAAGAATATATACAAAGTAGAAATGTGTCATCTTTGTATTATATTCATTTCTTGATCTCCTTAAGCTAATTATAACTATGTAACTTAACTCAAGTCACATTGTGCACATTATAATTTTACTTTATCAAGGGGCCCACTAATATCATCACTCAATTAAGAGGGGCAATGATAATCGTTTGACTAGCTATCTTTTCCAGCACAAGTCATGTTCAACCAACTATTGCCTTTATCACTACACTCATTGATAGTTTTTGACAATAATCAAATTAAGCACTTCTTGAGTGAAAAGATATAAGTCTCATATCTTAGGATCCAAGACACAGTAAAATATTAATGACACGAAACACAATTCCATAATGTCTTACTTGTTAGGTCTATTCAATATATAAAAGTAATCTTTTCCTCTTTTATATACTCGTGTCGTCAATTATTTGTAGAGCTACAACAATCGATGACCAACACGACAATCTTATCTCGGTAATTAATGTTCCATGTTAATTACCATGATTGTGAATAACTTTTGATTTATGTAAACCATTATCTTTTAGAGCTCTACGGTTAATGACCAAACGACTCTTCCTTAACACTTCCAAAAGACGAATACCATAATCAAGGAACAAAATGTTTGCACATTCAATTCATAACAATTGACATATAAAAGTAAAACTTTTAGAACACATTCCTTTCAATCTCCCACTTGTTATCAAAGTTTTCTTTCACATACATTCTCAATGTATAAAACAATAATAACTAGGGTAACCCTCTCTAATAACTCCTCAAGCCAATCTACATGGTTCCTCAGACCCATGGACTCGAAATGCATTTCGCCCTTGGCTTGGGATAAAGGTTTGGTGAATGGATCAGCTGTGTTGTTGTTTGTGTCCACCCATAACAGATTTATTTTGTCCTCGTCGATGAAGTCACGTGTGACAAAGTACTTACGATCCATTTACTTCACTTTGTGGTGTGATTTGGGATCCTTCATTTGCGAGATAGATGCACTATTATCGGAAAATAGCTCTACTGGTCCCTCGCTCGAGGGAACTACTCCAAGCTCTTCAAGGAACTTCTTAATCCACACTCCTTCCTTGCTCGCTTTAGCGACAGTCATTACTTCGGAAGCGGTGGTCGAGTCGGTCGTAGTGCTTTGCTTCCAACTACGCCAACTCACAGCTCCACCATTCAGAAGGAAGACGTATCCTGATTGCGACCTTCTATCGTCAGGATCACTCATGAAACTCACATCCGAATAGCCCTCGGATATTAACTCCCTTTGTCCTCCATAAACAAGAAACTTATCTTTGGTCCGGTTAAGGTACCTCAGAATATTCTTGACCGCAGTCGGACAGTATTATATTTTGTAGAACCAAGCTCAATCCAAGTTCGAAAAAACTGACCCAACCCTGACCGGTGTGCACTCGTAGATATGAGGCTAGGATTTGTTGTTATGAGTTTGTACTATACTTGTTCGAAAATCTATATAAATCCTTCGTTCCATTCCTTTCTTCACACCAAATATTATCATTCTCTTCCAATTTTCTTACATACTTTTTTTAAATCTTTCACTAAGTGTTTAAATTGTGTTGGAAGTTGATCGAGTTTGAGTAAATCCTAAAGTTATTGCTTGATTCGTCCAATTTTGCGACACGCTGACGACACCTCTTCTCTCCTTATCTCATTCTCGTTTGCATTTCTTTACTCTTTTAGATTATAATAAGTTTATTTTAGTTAAATATAAATTAGTTAATTATCATGGTTTTCTCATTGTTTAAAAATTTAGATTTTTGTTTGCATATTTTTTAATTTCAATGACATCGGAACCCTTGATTAATTCAACACCTTAGGGGGGTCATAGTCACTCTATTAGTGCATCAATTAGACAATCGAAAGATAAAAATACTAGAAAAAGAACTAGCACCGTTTGGGAAGATTTTAACCTAGACCAATATAAAAATGGTAAAACTTTCACAATATATAACATATGTGGTGTAGAAAGTAGCAAAGGAACTGGTCATCTAACAAGATATACCAAAAAATGTAAACTTAGGAATGTTGCAGTATCTAGTTCACAACAAATAATTTTGGATTTTAGTAACGGGACTTTAAAAACTGGGAAATACGATTCAGTTAAAGGTATAAATGTAATTGTTGATTATATAATTAAAAATGAATTACCATTTAGCCAACTTGAATATCAAAACCTTAGAAACGCATTTAGTTACCATAACCCACAATTTCAATCATTTTACCAACGTACATTTAATAATGCCGCAACTATAAAAATTGATACTGGAAAATAGAGTTAATTAATACGTTTGTATCAATGACTTCTAAGATAGCATTAACTATCGATTGGTGGAGTAATCCTAATCAATTACCATTTTGTTGCATAACTGCTCTTTTTTAGATAATTTATGGGTTTTACATAAACAAATTATTTCTTTTGCATCAACTTTGCACTCACACACTACTATGATCATATATAACCAGATAAGAGATGTATTGCATGCTTATTATGGATTACAAATAAAATTTGTGTAATTTCTTTTGACAATGCTATTAATAATTCTGCAGCAATAGAATTACTTAAAAAATTATGTAATCCCCCATTAGATGGTATTATTTTTCATGTTAGATGTGTTTATCATGTTTTAAACTTAATCGTACAAAATAGCCTTAAAATAATTAAACCTTATTTACAAAATGTTAGAGATGTTATTGCCTTATAGGTAGTAATAGTACATATAGTGATATAGATATCAAGACTTTACGGAATTGTGCTCTAGTAGTGAAGTTAAACCTAGGAAATTTAAATCCTAAGAAATTTTAATTAGATGTCTCTCATAGATGAAACTTTACTTATGAAATGTTGTTATCCTTATACTCCTCTAATTTCAGTTTTTTATAATGAAAAACAATGTGAAAACTTTATAAGTAATCTTGATTGGGAAAATTGTGGAATTATGTTAGGTTTTTTGAAACCTTTTTTCAACTTCACTAGACATTAAGTGGAACATATTACACAACTACTAACATATTTATATCTGAATTACCTCCAATTACTAAAGTATATATGAAATATAGGAATAATGCTAATTTAGTTGCAATTATAAATGTAATGGAGGGTAAGTTTAATAAATATTGAAAATCTTCACCATAGAAATTTTGTTTAGCTTTGGTTGTAGATCCTAAATTTAAAATTACCGATTTTACAAATTTACTTAGAAATTATTTTCAAAAACATGAATTATGAAGGTTGTGAAGATTATTTAAAATAATTTAATAGAGTACACCTTAATAGATATTTTAGTTTCTATGAATAACTACATAATGCTAATCAAATAGGTCCAAACATTGTTAGTTCATCATCATCCCAACAACACTTATTGGTGGATCAAGATGAACATGATGATAACTCTCAATAGAATTGGTTGAACAAGAAAACATTAAGATTAGTACAAAATGAAACACATAACAAATTAACTTGATATATAAATAGTGAAATGTACTTAACTCCTACAGAAGCAAAATCTTTTTTATCTTTTAGACTGGTGGAAATGTCACTCTCCTAGATTTCCAACAGTTTCTTTATTAGCACGCGATTTATTAACTCCTCCAGCGTCAATTGTGGCGTCTGACTCTGCATTTAGCGTAACTAAATGGGTCTTGACGGGCAAAACACATCCGACAGATCACTCACGATAAGCCTTTGCGTGAAGGGTTGGTGGGACGCGGCATATATAATGCAGAACATACAAATCAACAAGAGCACCGACGAAGACGAATGGGTTATTTATAATTGTATATTACAATTGTAATACTTAATACATTAAAATTTGTGTGTAATCTATAAACTTATTATACTTAATAAAATTTCACTATCAGTTTGGATGGGTAGACGGAGTAGTCAGTGAGGCAATTACTTCGATGAACCGATTGTTTTTTTGAAATCCTAATTTGAATTTTGAATTTAATCTTTGTAATTACTTTTATCTGAATATTTCCGGTACCAAAAATAAGAGCCACAAACTAGACCGACAAGAACCATAACCAATCCGACCGATCGAGCCCGGTAGGGCCTCAGCCATGCCTATCGTGTTGGCTCGTTGGGCCGATTTGGACCAGCAGGAGACAGTTTGGAAGGTGTGGATAGGCCAGTGGATTCGGATATCAAAGCTAGTTGGGTGGCAGTACGATGTCGGAGATGATTTTGTTCGGGGCAGAGACGACCTCAATGGCGTCAATGAAGGTGAAGGAGTTCTTGAGAGGAGTGAAGTAGATAGATAACCGCTCGACGGTTGCGTTGACGAGGTACTCCTTAATGGCCCAGTCATTGGGATCGTCGAAGCTGGCGTTGTGGAGGACGAGGTCGTTGGTGTTAACCGAGAAGACGACATGGGTGAGGTCGAACTAAGTGCTTCCGGAGGAGTTGTCTTTGTCGAATGGGTGGAAATGGAGTCACAGTGAGTGCCATCCCGATTGGGTGAGCGAGAACTTGTAGGCGGCTGGCTCGGTGAAGACGCGGACGGTGAGGTAAAGCGGGGAGGGGACGTTATCAGGGACCTTGGAGGCGGGGATGTCGGTGATGGTGGTGGTGGCAATCGCGGTCGCGGTGGGGGTGGTGTGGTGGGTGATGTCGTGGAGGAGGAGGGAGGTCAGGAGGAGAAGAGGAGAGAGGGAGGAAGATAGGGGATTAGAGAGATAGATTTAGTTTTTTACTTTTTTATTTTTTGTTTATATATTTAATATTAAGGATATTTAGATTTTACGAGGTTTATTCTGCAAATTGTTTTACGTTATTGGACGGAAACAGTGACGGAGTGGGACCCACCTTCGGCAAAGGTGCTGAGCAAATATGTTCGACTTACAGTTGCATATCCGATAATACCCAAAACTCGGGTGCAAATCGTCAATTAAATCACCTAGAATGTGTACAGAAGCAAATTACCCATTATTTAACTGTCCAAAGGTTACTTTTTCTATACCTTCAACAATTGAATTTTGCTTTAATGCCCCCTTTCAAATTTGGAGTGCAATACTTAGTTCATTATTTTACTAGTTTTTAGTATACGCGCTTCTTACTCGGATAAGTTTAACAAGTTGAGTTTACTCATATGATGTGTATGGAAGTTCGTATTCGTATTCTCCAACCCCAAACCGCCAAACGTCATCGATCCTTCGAAAAAGTTTGTGGAGGTCTTAAGTAAGAAATGTTAAAGTACTAGAAGGTCTCAAACAAGAATAATGTGCAAACTAAAAAATTGGGGGTAAAATACAATACGTGGCCTTTTTGGAAGTCCAATATTCCAAATTTGCATTTGAAAGCTGTCACATGTATAATCGAGCATATATTAGTAAAAAAATTCAAATGCCAGATATTAATATTTGAAGAAGAAGAAAAAAGAGAAGAATATCAGTGTTCATAAGAAACCATGATATTCAAGAAACGAAAAAGGAAACAAGAATATAAAGCGACACCCTTAAGTGGAAACAATGCCATGTTTTTAGGTCAATTATTCTCCAAACACATCTGAGATTTTGTTCTGATTTCGTTTATTAGGAAAAAACAAAGTTCAGATTTTATTTCAACATATATTCCTTCTTCGGCTAGTCTTTGCGGTAGAGATTCCACTCACAATAAATATATACCTTCATAACCAGCTTTTAACTTGCTTGCCATTGTAAAATACCTAATTGTTTTTTTTCTTTTTCTTTCATCACTTGCAAATTTAGTTTATTCTACTGCAATTACCAAACCTTGTTATTCTTATTACTGCCATTATTAAAGTTTGTAATTATGGGTTTGGGACTAATTTTTCCAGTCCAAAAGTTGATTTCCTTTTTCCCTTTTACATTCTTCCAGTTAAAGACGTAATTAATAATAATATAAATTAGAAAATTTCGTAATCAGGTAATACAAATTACAATTATCTTTAATGACACCATAATAAAAAGTTAAAGATGAGAAAAAGGCCGAGTAAGGTGTATTATAGTGGTACATAAACGAACAAAAAAACTTGTATAAAGAAATGGATGATTCGATTTTATTTATTTTCCTCGAGGCAATGTGAAAATCACCCACCTCACTTTTCACTTATGTGCCTCCGTTTCCTCGAGGCATTATGAAGCTTGAGGGCACTTCTGACTTTTTATGGTTTATAATGAAGGAAATTATCGCAATATGGTTGGAAAGGGGTGTGTGAAACAAATTGAAAAGTGAGGCGTTATTTTTTTTAAAATTGAAAGCGACGAGTGCAAAGTAAAATAAAGGTATAAATGAGGTAGCGAAGGTAAAATTTACACTAGACCAGATGTCATTAGTTTTGTTTGTGCCCTTGGAACAAATCTAATGCTTTTAGAGAAAAAGTTCAATTGAAGGCTAGAAACCTTCAATTCTTAAATTTTGATAATCTATAATATGAAAAGAAAAAGAAGAAACAATCTACCAAACAAGCACAAAAACACCACAACTTTCAGGCTAGCAATCTAGAAAAGGTGAGGACAATGTTCAGTGGTGTAATTCCTTTCACAAATGAAAGTCTATGAACCACTACAAATCCCGACTCCTAACATCTTTGCATCTAATACCACTATATGTGTGTACCTTTAATGTTTGTGGGATTCCTGTTTGATACTTCATGTTTGCTACTTCATGGTCTAGGATGTGGAACACAAAAGCAATAGCCAACTGTGAATATCAAAGAAAGAAAGCCTATACTCCACTTTCAATATCATAAAGAAGTTGACAAATTATAATAGATAGAAATTTGAGGAACAAGTTCAGTGTCTCAACTTCAGACTGTATAATGAACAAAAATTATGCACAAAATCACAACTGGGTCTCTTGTCTCCTGAACATTATATATCAGAATCAACTGTACATTTCAAATTTGAAATGAACAAAGTTAACACTATCACTGCCATAAGAGGACAGACATTGGACACAACAAGACATGAATACAATGCATTTTTTTGCCTCTCTAAACAAGTTCAGTCATTGGGAGTTCAACTTTTGAGCTTTTCTACTTTATTTTCCAAATCCTCCTGCTTGGTAGGATGACTTTTGGGTAGTGATTGTGGGCGTCCAGTTTCTGCATTGTTTACAATAGTCTGGATAACCTCTAGTAACTCGCTCATCTTGGGTCGCAACTTGGGGTCACGGACGAGACACCTATTTGCAACTGCGGCAAGTTGTTGCGCAGATTTTAAGGAGAAGCGTCCGCCAAGCATAGGGTCTAAAATCATGGGAAACTTGTGGATGTTGGCTATGTAGGGCCTCACATACTCCAAAAGCTTCTGCTCACCCTTTGGCCGGTTCCTGTCTAGCGGCCGTCGACCTGTGATCAGCTCATAGAGGACCATCCCGTAACTCCAAATGTCGCTTTTAACGGTCACATGTCCCGTCTGCATGTATTCAGGAGCAGCATAGCCGAGTGTACCAACAACCTGTTTTGAATAAAGGGTTGAGAGCTCTGTTATGTATTACGACCTTGTTCGCCTAGACTAATAGACCCAAGTAGTGGTAAAGAAACTAGTAATAAACTCTATTTGCCCGATCGAGGGAGGATGTGCCTTCAAAATCTAAACCTTGGCATACTACTTCAAGTCCATTGTCATTTGACCTTTAGCCTTAGTTATACCAAGACAAAAGATCTCTCAACTAAAACACCAGTCAGTGAAACAGGTTATAAACTCATTCAGCTTTATATTCCGGATTTTGCATATGGGAATTACCACTCATGCTTTTCGATTACTAGATCCCACCAGCTAAAATATCTCCAGCATGTGGAAGTTGGGATCAAATACTGTTGAAATATCATCAAATAAGGAAACATATCACCTGCTCCGCTCAGACGAAATCTCTTCATAGTCATTGGGATGCATCTCCTCCAGATTCTACGAACGCAATATCACATACAAGGAAAGAATCAATTGCACCCCGCTCCTCCTAATTAGGAAGCTTCCAACGGTCCTTATTTTGTATCTTCTATTTATACACAAGTTCTTGTAAATCAAAGATCACAATCAGAAATAATAATTTATCGTTCTTCTTCCATAATTCAATATGGTATCAGAGCTGTAAAAAACGATCTCAAAGCTCCCCCGGAGGTCATCACTGATCGTTGCTGGTGATTAAAGGGGATTGAAGGCTAATAAGCCGACATCCAGACCCAAAAAACACCATGGCTAAAAATGCAAGCAGCTCAGAATCAAGCTCGTCCTCGCGCCTGGTCTCAACCCTCTTCAACGGGTCAAACTACCTCACTTGGGCTCGCGCGGTCACCCTCTCCGTCAGTGGCAGGGGGAGGCTTGGCCACATCACGGGGAAAACAAAGAGACCAGAAGGCGTCGGGACAAAAAACAAACAAGAAGAATGGCAAACCAGGGATCACCTGGTAATGTCATGGATAATCTCTTCCATGCAACCCAACATTGGCGAGCGCGCAAGAACTATGGGAAGTCGTCCATGAACAATATGGAAAAGCGCACAACTTCGCTCACGTTTTCAAAATCAAGCAAGAGATCGCGCAGACGCGTCAAAACCAGAAATCCATCACAGACTACCTCGGATGTCTCAGGAAAGCATGGGATGAGTTAGGGGTTATGAACCCCCGACCACCGACGCCCAAATCATCAAACAACGCACAGAACAAAATCACATCTATCAATTTCTGGTGGGCTTAGATGCAAGCTATGAGTCCATAAGAAGCCAAGTGATCATGTCACAAGAACTCCCATCCATTGCTGCAGTCACGGCGATGATCCAACGCGAGGAAACTCGCCGCAGGACCACCTCTCCTCCGCAAGGACACACCCAAACAGAAATTGGAGGCGAAACCAGTGCATTTTTTGTCGCAAAAACTCCAAACCCGACCGCAAACCACAACAACAAAAAAAGATACGGAAATCGGAAGGACGAATACTGCAAAAACTGTAAAAAATTTGGACACAATAAAAACCACTGCTGGTTTCTTCATCCGCACCTCCGACCGTCAAGGGATGGCGACAGACGAGAAGGGAACGACAGAAACAACATGAGATCATCGGGTGTCGGCGGCTACTACACCGCCATGGGGAGCGGCGGCCACCAGACAAACCCTAGCTCAACCCCTTTTCTCGCTCAAACCAGAAATGGAAATAACGGAGGCGGATCGTGTAGCTTTTATACGATGGGAGATACGACAATGCATCCGGATCCAACCGACTATCACCCAAATCAGCAGCAGTACCGCAACAGGACCGCGTCTTCAAATCTCGTGGGCTTGGGCCCAAGCCACTCTGGACCAGACCAGCTCAACCTTCTGGTGGACCAACTTAAATCCTTGTTGCAAAACAACTCCCACACTTCAGGTAATCAGGCAGGTATGCCAAAAACCTTGAATCATTACACTGCATTATTTTGTGATAATCCTTGGAATAAAAATTGGATCATTGACTCAGGTGCCACTAATCATATGACTGGAAATACTACCATGTTAAGTAATATCAACAATAGCTTAGAAATGCTTGATAAATTTGTAACTGTGGCTAATGGTAATCAAGTAGAAATTAAAGGAATAGGGGACACTAGATTACTAAACCAAATAACTAAAGATGTTCTTTATGTACCATGTTTTAACTCCAACTTATTATCTGTGGCCAAACTCACAAAGGCATTAAATTGTAATGTTATATTTACTCCCAATGATGTACTCTTTCAGGATCGCTCCACAGGGAAGACAATTGGTAGAGACACTCTTCAAAATAATTTATATATTCTAGATTCCAATAACACTGCCTTACATGTCAGCAATAGCACCGTACATGAACTTTGGCACAGGAGGATGGGACACCCCTCTCATTCTGTTCTGAAAACTTTATTTCCATTTATTAATTCTGAAATAATTTGTGATGTTTGTAGTTTATCAAAACAAGTCAGGTTACCTTTTCAGTTATCTACTACTAAAACAAATAGACCCCTCGAGCTGATTCACTCCGATATTTGGGGGCCCGCTCCCACTGAATCCTATAATGGGTTCAAATATTTTATTACCTTCATTGATGATTTTTCTCGTACCACATAGATTTACTTAGATTAAAATATGATGTTTTTGAGATTTTTCGTGAATTTGTTACATTTGTAGAAAATATGTATGGTTTCAAAATTAAAATTCTTAGATCCGATAATGGTTCTGAATATACCAGTAACATGTTTCAAAAAAAAATTAAAACAAAAAGGCATTTTTCATCAAACCACCTGCATTAATACTCCCGAACAAAATGGGGTTTCTGAAAGGAAAAACAGACATTTATTGAATATCACCAGATCCTTGCTTTTGCAACATCATGTTCCAAAAAGGTTTTGGTCAGACGCGGTTTTAACGGCTGCTTATCTTATTAACAGACTCCCTAGTCCAAGACTCCAAAACAAACAACCACTAGAAATTCTAAATGGAAGAAAAATGACTCTTGATCACCTCAAAACCTTTGGTTGTGTTGTCTTTGTTCACAGGACCAGGCTGGATAAGCTAGACTCTAGCTCTTGTAAATGTGTTTTCTTAAGATATTCTTCTAAGAAAAAGGGATATAAATGTTATGATCCCCAAAGTTGTAAATTTTATGTTTCTCGTGATGTACAATTCCTTGAAGATAGTCCTTATTTCCAAAGGGACAAAGAAGCTCCTTCTCCCCAAGGTACGTCTCCTACAAGCAATGTTCCCCTCCCGGTCAACAACTTCGACACTCCCAGACAAGACACCATCACCAACACAAGACCCGAAGAAACAACCCAAGATGAACCAAGAACAGAGGAGGAAGAAACACATCAAAGACGGTCGAATCGCCCTACTCGTCCTCCCTCCTACTTACATAATTATGTTACCTCTCACGTCACTTGCCCCATCGAGGACCACTTGTCCTATAATCAAATAAAAACCAACCATAAGGCCTTCATAACAGAAATAGATAGTCACATAGAACCCACCAACTTTAATATTGCCATAAAAGATCCTAAATGGCTCAATGCCATGAAGGATGAAATCAAGGCCTTAGAATCCAACAAAACTTGGACTCTTGTCCCTATCCAACCAGGAATAAAACCCGTAGGATGTAAATGGATCTATAAAATCAAATATAACAGTAATGGCACCATAGAAAGATATAAGGCTCGTCTTGTAGCCAAAGGATATACTCAAACCTACGGCCTTGACTACTTAGAAACCTTTGCACTTGTAGCTAAAATGAACACAATTCGTGTTCTCTTATCCATAGAAGTAAATAAAGGGTGGAATATATTCCAAGTGGATGTAAAAAATGTTTTTCTTCAGGGAAATCTTGAGGAAGAAGTATACATGACACCTCCACCAGGGTTCAACTCTTCTCCAAATCAGGTATGTAAGCTCCACAAGTCAATCTACCGGATTAAAGCAGTCACCCCGCGCCTGGTATGCCAAACTCAGTCTTTCTCTAATTAATTATGGATTTACTAAAAGTACTGCTGATGCTTCTATGTTTGTCAAAACTTACAACAATAATACTGTAATAGTCTTAGTATATGTCGATGACATCATCATTACAGGAGACTGTGATAACGAAATAAACTTAGTTAAAATGCATCTAAAATCATCCTTTGACATAAAAGACCTAGGATTCCTAAAATACTTCCTAGGAATAGAATTTGCTTATTCAAAAAATGGTTTGTTTATGTCCCAAAGAAAGTATGTCCTCGATCTTCTACATGAAACTGGTAAAATAGGATCTAAACCTACTAACACTCCTATCGAAACTAATCGTAAAGTGAGTCCAACGGGCGGAGAACCAGTTAAAGATATAAGTCAATTTCAAAGACTTGTGGGTAATCTAATATACCTCACAGTTACCAGACCAGATATAACGTATGTTGTAAGCACAATTAGTCAATTTATGCATAATCCTCATACACATCACTTAGAGATAATTGATCGGATCATGTGTTATCTAAAAAGGACCCCTGGACAGGGACTATGGATGAAAAAGAATAACTCTAATGAAATCATCGGTTATTCGGATGCAGATTGGGCAGGAAATCATGACCGGAAATCTACTACAGGCTTCTGCACATTCGTAGGGGGGAACTTGGTAACTTGGAAAAGCAAAAAGAAAAACGTTGTCGCCAGATCCAGTGCTGAGGCTGAATACCGTGTCATGGCTTCAACTACAAGTGAGCTCATATGGCTCAAGCAACTTCTCAAAGACATGAAACAACCCTATAATCAACCTATGCAGATGTTTTGTGACAACAACGCTGCCCGACACATATCTTCCAATCCAGTCTTTCACGAAAGGACTAAGCATATCGAGGTGGATTGTCACTTCATCCGAGAAAAGATCCAGTCAAATGAAATAGAAGTCTCATACGTTCCAAGTAAGGAGCAACTCGCTGATATCTTCACCAAAGGATTGGACCACAAAAGTTTTCAACAAATTCTGCTCAAGTTAGGCTCCTTCAACATCCACCAGGATCCAACTTGAGGGGGCGTGTTGAAATATCATCAAATAAGGAAACATATCACCTGCTCCGCTCAGACGAAATCTCCTCATAGCCGTTGGGATGCATCTCCTCCAGATTCTACGAACGCAATATCACATACAAGGAAAGAATCAATTGCACCCTGCTCCTCCTAATTAGGAAGCTTCCAACGGTCCTTATTTTGTATCTTCTATTTATACACAAGTTCTTGTAAATCAAAGATCACAATCAGAAATAATAATCTATCGTTCTTCTTCCACAATTCAATAAATACTTCCAAGACAAAAATTGTGTATTGCAAATGCAAGAAACTGTTAAATGAAATGGAAGGCAAAATTACCAAATACTAGAGTTACAATATAATATATATTTGATGAAGCAAAACATAAGAGCCTGTACATGATAATAAATGAAACTGCATTCACATGTAATTTGTAAATATTTATCTTGAAACTTAAACATCTCAACAGTGCATCTAGAGACCTAGAAAACTGTGACTTCGAGAATGAAAAAATTGACATGAATAGCTAATTCTTGCTGGTTCAATTTTCTCTTATTTTACTTCTTTTTTTAATATGAACTGTTTGGAGACTGATGGTTTAGATTGATCAAAATTATTCTGTCCTGATGACGCCTTTCATTATTAGCAAATCCTACTGTTATTTCTTTTGCTTAGAGTATATCACTATAAGGTTTAATAAATATGAACAATGCAGAATCTTACTCTCCACCATTAATGTTGGTGCCCACTTATGTTATATTAAAGATATCTTTTCTATTAAACGCGTTGAGAATATTTTCACAATTTTCTATAACAAAAAACTACAGTACTGTCTAAGAAGGTTAAAACAACTTTCTCATATAAAATCTTGAATTTTAAAGACATGATGGATCAACCAAAATTATACAGCGTCAGCTTTGTAGTTACCACTTTATAGAGAAAACAACCAATAAATAAGAATCGAGGAGGTGGCTATTATCATGGCGCCAATAATCATATGTTCATCTCCACAGCCAGTTAAAGCGAATTTGATGCTGTTGTCTGTGTTCAGTTGTGCTGATAAGATTTCAGATTACATTGCTAGCTAAGTAGAAATGGAATTCTGCATGAATCCTTTCGGAAACAAAACTATAAAACTGTATTTGTGATTATGGTTTCTTTCTGCCACCAGGGTGGTATTGATTGCAATGCGGAATCGTTCACAGACAACAGATACAGTTTCCAATTAACATTTTTTTACGACAACTTCCTCTTTCTAGATCTCATATTCAATACAACAATCAATACGAAATCTATCTTCTTATGTGCAAATATAGGAAACTAATTTATCTTGAAGAACCCGAACAAATATATGTCAGAATTATATTCACTTTGTCACACTGTGTAATATCCTAACCCTTCCTTATTGTGCTAATTGTGTTTAGGGGTGGATTAGTGAGGTTTGAGATGGACGGCTGAGATCATTTCGGGGAAGAGTATAAAAGGTTTGGCTTTCTCTCTCACCCCTCACTCTCTCTCTCGCGTCTCTCACTCGTCCCTCTCTTCCCCTCAGTTGTTCTCCGGTGTTGGTGGAGGCGAGGGCTGCTGTTGGAGTCGTCGGAGGAGCGAAGATCGTCGGTCGTAGAGTTCGCCGGAGTTGGAGTTAGATCGTGGAACGCTCGCCGTTGTTTCTTCCAAGGCTTCTTCAAGTCTTAAGGTATGTCAAGCTTGCTTTCAAGCTCACCTATTATTAGTGTGGGAGTGGGAGTGGGAGCGGTCGACGGTAGGCCGATTGGCTCGTCGGACCTGCACAGCAGTTTCTAAACTGTAAACGGTCGACCGGTGTATGGGTTCGGTCAACCAGTTATAGTGTATTTTGGGCGGAATCCCTCGCACCGGTCGAACAATACATTCGTGGTGGTCGACCGGTGGTACGATTCTATCGAGAGATTGAGGCTCTGGGTATTTTCGGTCGAACGGGACCCCTTTGCCGGTCGACTGAAAGTATTGTTGTATGTCGGTTGGGGCGTTGACCATCTAAACGGTCGACCGCCTGCTTGACTCGTTCGACCGACGACTTAAGTTAACTTAATGTCCGGTCGACCCAAAGTGAGGATTCGGTCGACCGTGTAGAATGTTTTGTCGAAGGAATTGCACTGGTGGATTTCGGTCGACCTATAGTGTTTTGTGGTTCGACCGTGTAATGTGATTTGTTGGAAGCTTTGTACTGGAGGTTTTCGGTCGACCGATAGTTTTTGGTTGTTCGACCGTTGGAGTTTGGTTTGCGAAAATGTTTTCTTACTGGGGCTTTTCGGTCGACCGGGCCCCCTTTGCCGGTCGACCGATTGGCGGGTTTTTAGGTTGGGCCAGTTCTTTAGGTGAGGATCGATCGATCGTTAAACAGTTTTCGTTTGACCGTTTCTACCGTTTTTGTGGATTCGTGGTTTTATTGGTACACTTGACGGTGCCTCGTCTCTCTGGCCCCACGGGGGGCAACGACACGGACTGGCGCCCGATAGTGGTGTGCTTGTACGCTTGAAAGTGGCTCGTCTCTCCGGCCTTTTGGGCAACGGCACGGACTGTCGCCCGATAGCAGTACGAGTGCGGTGCCGTGTGTGCACGTGTGTTGTGGGGTTGGGGTGGAGAGGACCCTTGAGACCCGTGGCCGTTGATTTTCCGGCGGTGCCGTGTGTGCACGTGTGTTGTGGGGTTGGGGTGAGAGGACCCTTGAGACCCGGTTGTGTGGCCGTGACTGTACCGGCGGTGCCGTGTGTGCACGTGTGTTGTGGGTTGGGGTGAGAGGACCCTTGAGACCTGTCGTGTCTGATTGGACTATTCTTCATTCATGCATTTTCATTATCGTCCATATATGTGTTAGGGTTTGGCATGCTGGGTTTCCTTTTGGAAACTCATGCATTTTATGTCTGCTTTCAGGCCGTGAGCAGCGGTATAGGGTGGTGCCTGCGGATGAGAGCTTCTGGGACTAGATCCTACTTCCCCTCTTTTTGAGGTGTTGTGATTACATTGTATATTTCACCTTATAGTTTTTGATGTAATCACCTCTTATTGTAAACTCAGATCTGTATATTTATATATATACGTGGTGCACCTTGTGTTTATTTTGGTAATGTCCTCCGTTGATTGTATGTTTTAAAATTTAAAATTTTTCACTGTTCGAGGACGTCATACATTGTGTCTTTCAACATTTGTAGAAGTGGTTCAAACTTAAATTCCTAACCCAAGCCAAAGGAATTGGGCTACAAAGGTGACTAAACAAGTAAAAAAAAAAAAAAAAGGAAACCATGTTTCGACATACCGCTGTGGAAACATGAGTCAGCCCTTCCGTCGGCCCTTGTCTAGCCAATCCAAAATCAGAAAGCTTTGCTTTCCATTGCCCATCCAGCAGAATGTTCGACGTTTTTAAATCTCGAAAGATGATCTGCATACAAATTCGCTACTGCTCATTAACTTTTGTGATACTGATAGTGGAAGGAAACATAAATTTGGGTAGAATTGAAGGAAAACACTAATCAATAGTTTGGGTAAAACTGAACTAAAGGTACTATATTACATACCAAATGAAGGGGCAAAATACCTCTCCTTTGATAATATAACATGAACTCCATTGTGGTTTACACTTATTCCCATTGAAGTATCATGATATTGTTATTCTTAAAATCATAAGGATACTCTTGAATGAGAACAGCAAATAGAATATTAAAAAAAAAAACTTTAGTCAAGACTTGTATTGTATGGTTTCAGTAAGTGGATCACACTAGAAAACATATCCAAAAGTAACGTCAAATTATGCACTGATATACTTCATAAAACAAACAGGATCCAGAGAGGTATGTTATTATGTGGCTTAAACGAACTGATCCAGAGTACCAAAAACCAGTAACAGCAAAAGGCACCAACACCACCATCATCATATAAAAAACTAAAGTAAAAATTTATCTGCAATAACAATGGTTTGTCGTGAAACAGAACAACTGATGTAAATACAAAAGTAAAAATCGCAAAACCTAAATATGCATATTTGAGAAATTGCTTAACGTGTAACAAAAGGAACGCAAACGAACCAGACCTGGATATCCATCTCCTCATGCAAGTACGTTAATCCACGGGCAGCATCCAGGGCTATTCTTAACCTCAGGGGCCATGAAAGTGGTTTATCATTTCGAGGGGATAAATGGTCCAAAACGCTCTTGTTGGGCATAAACTCGTAGACTAGAAGTCGCTCAACTCCTCTTTCATTGTCTTCAGCACAGTAGCCAATCAACTTAACAAGATTTGGATGATTAACAACCCCAAGAAAATTCACCTCCGTTAACCATTCTCGATGTCCCTGCAGAAAATGCCCATCATTCATTAAAATAGAACATGAATTGCTAGTTATATGTGGGATGAAAAGATGCCAAACAATGTTTCATGTTTTCCATCTAGTGTTGTGGTAGACAAGAAATTAACAAAAATACCATAAACATCTCTGGTCTTCGGTTACACTTGTTTGTTATTTGACACACATAATGCATTGATTCTCTAGTAGATTAAAGCCTAGTAAAATCATTTTAAGAGGGCATTGAGCCTTAAAACAAGATCTAGACAAATTAAAGGAGGCTTACCTGTAAGCCTCTCCGACTCAACTGTTTCACGGCAACATTAATGTTCAGGCGAGGGTCCTCTGAACTGCTAATTGTGCCCTTGTACACACATCCAAACCCACCTTCACCAACGATCAATGCTCTGCTGAAGTTGTTTGTAGCGCTTTTTAGCTCGGAGTAAGTGAAGACCCTGAGGTTGTTTGGCTTCGGCAAGGATGATGCTGGTGAAGGTGCCACTACCGGGACGGCATTCGGACTGGAGGCACTGGAAGAATTAGAACTGGAAACAGGACTTGTGCCTCTGGTACTACCTTCCTTTTTAGAAGCTCGAGGGAAGAAGCACTTCATAGTTATTTGAATTGGATCAAATCACAAACTGCATCAGAACAAACCACCAAATAATATCATTTTTTCGGAAACAGTGTCATTTTAGTCAAATGGCAATTCACATCTACCGTCTTCGATTCAATATGGGGATGCTATAAAAAAACTGAAATTCTGACTATACTGGGATTGTAATAACCTAAACTAAACATCTTAATTAACTAAACCTAAACTTAATTAACCCTAATTAATCCTGCATGGAGAGGTGGAGGTGTTGGACATGTGGTGATTGAGGTGGATGACTTTGGTTGGTTAGGTTTTAGGTTAAGTGTGATTGGATGAGGTGTAGGTGGATTTGGCTATTTAAAGTGATGTTGTAAAGAGATAAGGGTTTGGACGTTTTCTTCATCATCTGCATCTAACAGAGAGTGAGAGGAGTGATTCGGAGCAGAAGAAGGAGGAAAGAAGAAGGTGAAGTAGAAGAAGAGGAGAAGAAGAAGAAGAAAGGAAGGAGAAGAGAAGAGGTGTTGAAGGGAGCTCGGGAGGCTTCTTCAACCGTCAAAAAGGTATGCCAAATCTTCAATATAACTCACTTGTGCCTTGTGAGTGTTGGGGATCGACGTTGGTGTCGAATTCCCCGTCGGAATTCAACCAATTCAGAGGTTGAAGACGACGATCGGTCGACCGGTGCCTGTGGGCAGTCGACCGATCCTATTATTATATTGCTGTTTACCCGCGAACGGTCGAACGATGTCGTTAGACGGTCGACCGTTATGCCAGATTTGTGCGGGAAAAAGGGGATATACTGTTATCGGTCGAACGGGACCACTTAGCCGGTCGACCGAATAACGATGAGAATGGGTCGGTTGGGGGATTTTGACTTATTAAACGGTCGAACGTCCTTTACCTTGTTCGACCGATCCATTCGATGCTAAGTCGGTTGGGAGCTTTGACCATCAAAACGGTCGACCGCTCTTTAACTCTCGGTCGACCGACTGAGCATTTAATTAAGCGGTAGAGTGCTTGTGTTGATTCGGTCGAACTGTATTTCAGTTCCGGTCGACCGAACGAGACTTGAGCAAATTATTGAAATCCCTGTTATCGGTCGAACGGCCCCTTGGTTCGACCGGTCGGATATATATATTATGTAAAATTGTATAGCGTAGACCATCCAAACGGTCGACCGCTAGATGACTTTTGTTCGACCGATTGGTCGGTAATTCGGTTGGCGTGGTTCGACCGGTAGATTTGTTTGTACAGTACTGTGTACTGTGTGGGGGACCGGTCGACCGGTGTGCTTGTAGCGGTCGACCGATCTACCGCAGGTTGGTGGATTTATCCACACGCGATCCGTCGATGTCAGGTCGACTACCGGCTCCGAGGCGACGGTCGATTACCGGCTTTGAGAGCTACGGATTTCACCTTCGACGAAGGCGTATTATTGTTGTACCTTTTTCCTCTCTTACCGAGCGGGGTGTGAGGGATGTGTACCGTAAACCTTGGGCAGTTTGCGAGGGTTTAGCGGTAGGCCGAGGATGTTCCGGCAGGGTGCGCGTTAGACGACTCTTGGGGGAGCAGTGGCTGTCGTCTGACCCGAGTTGTGTATTCGGCGGGCTGACTCGCTCCTTGGGTGCGGCGTGTACCGGGGGTTCCTTCCTGCACTTTTTGGGGAGCAGTGGTGTCGACTGACCCTTGTGAGGCAGCGGTGAACTGACTTGACCCTAGTGACAGGAGTGGTTCAGTGCCGCGGAGGTGGTGAGGGCATTATTGTGGGCCCGAGGCGGATGATCATGTGCATAGCATTGCATTGTCTTTAATTCCTTTTTGTATTTTAGGAGGTTTGGTATACGGGGTTCCTGCAGGGAACTCAGGCATGTTTGTTGTTTGCATTTCAGGTAGCGAGCAGGGTTAGAGTTTGAGGTGGTGACCGAGGACGGTGCCCCCGAGATCGGATCCTGTAGTTGTCTTCTTCTTTTGAGGTGATTACATGTTGTATAGCTTTTGTTGTAATCACAGTCAGTCGGTATAGTCTGTATAGTTGACTTCCACGTGGGTCTGTACCTTATATATTTTATATATATATGTTGGTTTATTTTCCCGTGACGTGCCCAGTGTTGACCGTTGACGGTCTTTATTATTGTTTAAATTTTCCGTTGTTTTCGGGTACGTTACAATTTGGTATCAGAGCGTTGATCTCGGCGTACTTGTCCAAAGAAACCACCTTTGAGTTAGGAGTTAGGTCTAGAGGATCATGCATGCACAGATTATATTGATATTGTCTTGTTTCCTTTGGCAGATGCCTCCTAGACGGGAGAAGGCGGTTGCCCATACTCGCGGTGAGAGTGAGACTGCGAGGGATGAGGCTTGGGAGGATGAGCGTCGGACGTTGTTCGATACGGTCGGACGTCTGACGGAGATGCTACAGCAGCAGACAGCACAGACAGGGCAGACGGGGACTGGCGCTATGCATGACCGGTTTATGCGCCAGCATCCGCCTACCTTTCTGGGGCAGTATGACGCAGAGGCTGCGGAGGAGTGGATCTTCACGATGCAGAAGATCTTCGGTGCTATTGGTTGTCCTCCAGAGGCGAGAGTGGGCCTGGCTACTTATGTGTTGGGCGGTGCTGCGTCCAACTGGTGGAGGTCCACATCTGCAGTGGTGTTTGCGGACAGAGATGATATAGCCTGGGAGGAGTTCGTTGGCGAGTTCAACGAGCAGTATTTTCCGCAGCATGTCCAGGATCAGAAGAGGGAGGAGTTTCTGAGTCTTCAGCAGGGAGACATGACCCTAGCAGGCTACATCGGGAAGTTCAACGCCCTTGAGCGTTACTGTCCCGAGATGTATGTTACACAGGAGCAGAGGGCTGGGAAGTTCGTCCGGGGGCTCCGGAAGCAGTTGAGGACGAAGGTGCTGACGCACATGCCGAGCACGTTGGCCGATGCAGTGAAGAGTGCCTCTGTTCTTGATCGTGACTACAGGGAGAACTACCAGGATGAGAGGAGGCCATCAGGTAGGTTCTCTGGGAGGCCAGGAGGGCAGATTGGAGGGAATCCGGGCAAGAGGCCCCGGTACGAGGGAGCAGGAGTTGCAGTACCACGACCTGAGCCTTGTGGTACTTGTGGGAGATTTCACTCCGGGCCGTGCTTCACCCCCGGAGCATGTCATGGGTGTGGCCAGCTGGGTCACTTTATCAGGAGTTGTCCGAGCCGAGGAGCTGGACCGAGTCGACCACCGGGTTTACCCGCACCAGGCAGAGGAGGAGGCGGAGGTAGACCACCTTTCAGACCTCAGCAGGGGCAGCGCACTGGCAGAGTTTTCACCATCCAGGCAGAGGAGGCTCGGGATGGTGGCGCTGTCGTGGAAGGTACACTTCTTGTCGCAGGTTCAGTAGCTAGGGTGTTATTTGATTGTGGCGCGACACACTCGTTCATCTCAGAGCGATTTGCGGGAGTGTTGGGCTGTACCCTTGCGATGTTGACTGCCACTTTGGAAGTCAGCACACCCCTGGGTCTGGTGGGCACTGTGGGGAGATTTGTCCCCGGCGCCACGGTTGTTTCGGGAGATCAGGAGTTTCCGGCAGACCTGGTCTTGCTACCGATGGAGGACTTTGATGTCATACTTGGGATGGATTGGCTGTCCCAATATGATGTTCGAGTCTTGTGCCGTGAAAAGAAGATTTTGATCCCGAGGAAGGGTTTGCCTGATATTCTGATTAGAGGGATCAGAAGCAGAGGGGGTCGCATTATTGTATCTGCTGTGAGAGCTCAGAGACTGTTACAGCAGGGATGTGCAGCTTTTCTGGCGACACTTGTAGTTGCGGAGGCAGAGTCTCAGAGGCTAGAGGACATTGAGGTGGTGCAGGAGTTCGCGGATGTTTTTCCAGCAGAGATTCCAGGTTTACCACCACACCGAGAGTTGGAGTTCGGCATTGAGTTGGTAGCCGGCACTACACCACAGTCGAAGGCTCCATACCGGATGGCACCTGCTGAGTTGACAGAGTTGAAGAAGCAGTTGCAGGAGTTGATGGACTCTGGATTTATCAGACCGAGCGTCTCGCCTTGGGGTGCACCAGTTTTGTTTGTGAAGAAGAAGGACGGATCCTTGAGGATGTGCATAGACTACAGGATGCTGAACCAGGTGACGGTGAAGAATAGGTATCCCTTACCTAGGATCGAGGACCTCTTTGACCAGCTGCAGTCAGCGAAGGTTTTCTCGAAGATTGACCTGCGTTCAGGATATCACCAGTTGAGGATCCGAGATGAGGACATCCAGAAGACAGCCTTCAGGACGAGATATGGACACTATGAGTTCTTGGTGATGCCATTTGGATTGACGAATGCTCCGGCAGCGTTCATGGATCTGATGCACCGGACATTCAGGCAGTATATTGATATATTTGTGATTGTCTTCGTGGATGACATCTTGATCTATTCACCAGATGTGGAGCAGCACAGAGAGCATCTGAGGATTGTACTCAGCATCTTGAGGGCTCAGCAGTTATATGCTAAGTTCTCAAAGTGCGAGTTTTGGTTGGACAGAGTGGCGTTCCTCGGACACATTGTATCGGCAGAGGGGATATCAGTGGATCCGGCGAAGGTAGAGGCGGTGACACAGTGGAGGACCCCTACGAGCGTGACGGAGATTAGGAGCTTTGTTGGATTGGCGGGTTATTACCGTCGCTTCATCAAAGACTTCTCGAGATTGGCAGCACCACTGACAGCTCTGACGCAGAAGGGAGTCACTTTTGTTTGGTCGCAGAAGTGCGAGGACAGCTTTCAGGAGCTGAAGAGACTGTTGACCACAGCACCAGTTTTATCATTGCCGAGTGGCACGGGTGGATTTGTGATTTATAGCGACGCTTCAGGTGTTGGCTTAGGATGTGTACTTATGCAGCACGGGAGGGTGATCGCGTACGCATCCAGACAGCTGAAGGTCCATGAGAGGAATTACCCGACACATGATTTGGAGTTAGCAGCAGTGGTTCATGCACTGAAGACCTGGAGACACTATCTTTATGGCGAGCAGTTCGAGGTGTTTACAGATCATCAGAGTTTGAAGTACCTGTTCTCGCAGAAGGAGCTGAATATGAGGCAGCGCAGATGGCTTGAGTTCATTAAGGACTATGACTTCACTATCTCTTACCATCCGGGGAAGGCGAACACAGTTGCAGACGCTTTGAGCCGGAAGGTGGAAGTATCAGTAGCAGGCCTATGCATTCAGGAGTGGAGACTGCTAGAGTCCTTGGCAGAGTGGAGGTCATTTGCTGATAGCTCTGAGGGCGCAGTGATTGCCGGATTGAGAGTAGAGCCTCAGACAGTATCAGCAGTGATTCGTGCTCAGACTACAGATGAGGAGTTGAGCAGTTTGTTACAGTTAGCTGCCAGAGATGGGTCAGACTTCAGAGTTGGAGTGGACGGAGGTCTGAGATTCAGAGACCGTATCTGGGTGCCAAAGACAGAGGACCTGAGACATGATATCATGGAGGAGGCACACAGATCGAGATATTCCATTCATCCAGGGAGCACCAAGATGTACAAAGACCTGCAGCGGAACTTCTGGTGGCGAGGTATGAAGAAGGACGTTGCAGACTTCGTGTCGAGGTGTTTGGTCTGTCAGCAGGTGAAGATCGAGCACCAGAGACCAGCAGGGCAGATGCAGAGGATTGAGTTGCCCGAGTGGAAGTGGGAGCACGTGACGATGGATTTTGTTACGGGGCTACCGAAGACACGGAGATTCCACGATGCGATTTGGGTTATAGTCGATCGACTGACCAAGTCGGCGCATTTCTTAGCTATTAAGACCACTCTTGCTCTGGAGGGTCTAGCTAAGTTATATATTGAGGAGATTGTCAGACTTCATGGCGTACCAGTCAGTATCATTTCAGACAGAGATCCCAGATTCACTTCGAGATTTTGGGAGAGTCTACACAGAGCACTGGGGACACGTCTGAAGTTTAGCACAGCTTTCCACCCACAGACAGATGGCCAGTCAGAGCGGACGATACAGACTTTGGAGGACATGCTGAGAGCGTGTACACTTGACTGGGCAGGGCATTGGGATGAGCATTTGCCGTTGATCGAGTTCGCCTACAACAACAGCTACCACTCGAGTATTGGGATGGCACCCTATGAGGCATTATACGGGAGACCGTGTAGATCGCCGGTATGCTGGAGTGATGTGGGCGAGAGACAGCTAGTTGGACCTGACATTATCCAGTTGTATTCAGAGAAGGTCGACGTGATTCGGAGACGACTAGCTACGGCGCAGAGCAGGCAGAAGAGTTATGCTGATACGCGGAGGCGTGAGCTGACTTTTGAGGTAGGAGATCATGTCTTCCTGAAGATCTCGCCTTCCAGAGGAGTGATGAGATTCGGGAAGAAGGGGAAGCTGAGTCCGAGATATGTCGGACCGTTTGAGATATTGGATCGGGTTGGTGAGGTGGCGTATAGGATTGCTTTACCGCCACAGTTCGCAGGACTTCACAACGTCTTCCATGTTTCTATGTTGAGGAAGTACGTGGCCGATCCAGCTCATGTGATAGAGATATCAGTACCGGAGATCCAGCAGGATTTGTCGTTAGATGAGAGACCAGTAGAGATTGTGGATCAGATGGTACACCAGCTCAGGAGGAGGGCGATTCCTATGGTGAAGGTCAGGTGGCAGCATCACACTGACAGAGAGGCTACCTGGGAGATCGAGGAGGAAGTCAGGAAGCAGTATCCAGAGTTGTTTCGGTAAGTCGGTTGTTTCGAATTTCGCGGACGAAATTCTTTTAAGGAGGGTAGATTGTAATAACCTAAACTAAACATCTTAATTAACTAAACCTAAACTTAATTAACCCTAATTAATCCTGCATGGAGAGGTGGAGGTGTTGGACATGTGGTGATTGAGGTGGATGACTTTGGTTGGTTAGGTTTTAGGTTAAGTGTGATTGGATGAGGTGTAGGTGGATTTGGCTATTTAAAGTGATGTTGTAAAGAGATAAGGGTTTGGACGTTTTCTTCATCATCTGCATCTAACAGAGAGTGAGAGGAGTGATTCGGAGCAGAAGAAGGAGGAAAGAAGAAGGTGAAGTAGAAGAAGAGGAGAAGAAGAAGAAGAAAGGAAGGAGAAGAGAAGAGGTGTTGAAGGGAGCTCGGGAGGCTTCTTCAACCGTCAAAAAGGTATGCCAAATCTTCAATATAACTCACTTGTGCCTTGTGAGTGTTGGGGATCGACGTTGGTGTCGAATTCCCCGTCGGAATTCAACCAATTCAGAGGTTGAAGACGACGATCGGTCGACCGGTGCCTGTGGGCAGTCGACCGATCCTATTATTATATTGCTGTTTACCCGCGAACGGTCGAACGATGTCGTTAGACGGTCGACCGTTATGCCAGATTTGTGCGGGAAAAAGGGGATATACTGTTATCGGTCGAACGGGACCACTTAGCCGGTCGACCGAATAACGATGAGAATGGGTCGGTTGGGGGATTTTGACTTATTAAACGGTCGAACGTCCTTTACCTTGTTCGACCGATCCATTCGATGCTAAGTCGGTTGGGAGCTTTGACCATCAAAACGGTCGACCGCTCTTTAACTCTCGGTCGACCGACTGAGCATTTAATTAAGCGGTAGAGTGCTTGTGTTGATTCGGTCGAACTGTATTTCAGTTCCGGTCGACCGAACGAGACTTGAGCAAATTATTGAAATCCCTGTTATCGGTCGAACGGCCCCTTGGTTCGACCGGTCGGATATATATATTATGTAAAATTGTATAGCGTAGACCATCCAAACGGTCGACCGCTAGATGACTTTTGTTCGACCGATTGGTCGGTAATTCGGTTGGCGTGGTTCGACCGGTAGATTTGTTTGTACAGTACTGTGTACTGTGTGGGGGACCGGTCGACCGGTGTGCTTGTAGCGGTCGACCGATCTACCGCAGGTTGGTGGATTTATCCACACGCGATCCGTCGATGTCAGGTCGACTACCGGCTCCGAGGCGACGGTCGATTACCGGCTTTGAGAGCTACGGATTTCACCTTCGACGAAGGCGTATTATTGTTGTACCTTTTTCCTCTCTTACCGAGCGGGGTGTGAGGGATGTGTACCGTAAACCTTGGGCAGTTTGCGAGGGTTTAGCGGTAGGCCGAGGATGTTCCGGCAGGGTGCGCGTTAGACGACTCTTGGGGGAGCAGTGGCTGTCGTCTGACCCGAGTTGTGTATTCGGCGGGCTGACTCGCTCCTTGGGTGCGGCGTGTACCGGGGGTTCCTTCCTGCACTTTTTGGGGAGCAGTGGTGTCGACTGACCCTTGTGAGGCAGCGGTGAACTGACTTGACCCTAGTGACAGGAGTGGTTCAGTGCCGCGGAGGTGGTGAGGGCATTATTGTGGGCCCGAGGCGGATGATCATGTGCATAGCATTGCATTGTCTTTAATTCCTTTTTGTATTTTAGGAGGTTTGGTATACGGGGTTCTTGCAGGGAACTCAGGCATGTTTGTTGTTTGCATTTCAGGTAGCGAGCAGGGTTAGAGTTTGAGGTGGTGACCGAGGACGGTGCCCCCGAGATCGGATCCTGTAGTTGTCTTCTTCTTTTGAGGTGATTACATGTTGTATAGCTTTTGTTGTAATCACAGTCAGTCGGTATAGTCTGTATAGTTGACTTCCACGTGGGTCTGTACCTTATATATTTTATATATATATGTTGGTTTATTTTCCCGTGACGTGCCCAGTGTTGACCGTTGACGGTCTTTATTATTGTTTAAATTTTCCGCTGTTTTCGGGTAATCTGTTACAGGGATAATCTTCAAATGGAAAAGAAAAAAAAACATCAACTAAGGTTCAGAAAAATGAAATAAAGTGCGCAGAATTAATAGATCACGGATTTAGTAGACAAGTTTCTTACCTAGTAAAGCAAAATTAACGTCAATAGCACATAGATTGATCCAAACACAATATATGGAACCAAAGTAAATATTTGACTCAAAAACACCCATTGGTTTTTCCAAAGCCATTATCTGAAACTTCCCGAATTTCCAAAACAATCCATATATTTGACATATAAAAATGATCATATTCAAAACCAAATGGTGTGTTGGTCAAAACAACTATTGGAATCGAAGTTCGATTTACAAATATTTTCCCCCATAACAATCCAAGACCAGCAACATGACCACATGGATTGGTCCATTTCATCATTTCTCATGGAACTAAATCAACCCATTTCCAGGAATTGTCAATTAATTGGAAAACTCACACCAAAAAAACATACTTACACATAAAATGCCACCTTTTGAGAACCATTGGCATCAAAACAACTAATCTACTGCTTTGGAAAAAGAATGTCCACTAATATCTTACTTCCAGATAACACAAAAGGAACTCACCTTTGAAGGAGTAAGCAACCATGAACTGGTCCTCTCCAAGATTGGACTTTAAAAGTCTAGTTGAGGCAAATTTGATTATTTCAGAGCGGCCCAAGAAGGTCATTGCTGCATTAAACTCAAGAACGTGTGAATCCACGCGGTTGAATCTAAGGCATTGAAAAGCAGAGAAGAAAAGATTGTGGATAGCACGTCGGGGAGACAAGGACCAGAAGATTTGGTGTTGGTGGGTAATTTTGGATAGAAAAAATAAATAACTTAATTGGATTAGAAGAGGAATGAGAGAAAAATAAACTAAGTCGTTGTCGTTGATTATCCATGTCTACGGTGCTGAAAGAGAACATCTTGTTTGAAGTTTTGACTTTTGAACTCTTCCATCCACGTGAGGGACTGATACATCATGTGGGTCTACTAACAATCTTCAAAATATGTGTTTGGGTGTATTATCTGGACTGTACCTGGATTATGATGGTTAAATATAAATTAAGATGGAATGCTTAGCTTGCATTGACATATGACTTTTTTTTAGGAAAACGGACCGTGCAGTAGTTAAAGTTTTTTCTTATTCCCTTAAATTTTTATTTTGTTTTAAAAATCTATTATTTAAACACACATTTGTAAAAAAAATTACAATCTTTTCTTTAATACACTCTTAAATCTTGTTTTACATGAAAGTTTGGATCTAACCGTATGTCAAATATTGTTAGAATTTGGGCTGAATTAATACTGAATTTAACCACAATTCCAACCAATTCTGATGTTCGGTTCGTTCTAAATTTTTACGTAAATTTTCTATTAAGTAGACTTTAGATCACATTCCATTTACTGTGGATTGTTACGAGAGAAAAGATCGAACTTGTGACATCTCCCCTACTAAAGTAGTATAATGATAAATGAACCACTTAGGGATATACATTGGATGTTGTGGGATGTGGTTAATCACTTTCCATCGACATCCTTTTAAAATGTTGGACTTCACTTTTCCGTTTGGTCACCTAACAAGTTCTTAGGGCATCTTTAACGACACCCACTTAATTTCAGGCGCCCGGTTTTCTCTCCCCTCCACGTCATTTGTGGAATAATTTTAGGTAAAAATAAAAAATTAAAAAATATAAACAAACAAAAAACATATTTTCAGAAAAAAATGGAAAAATGATTTAATATAATTTTGAAAACATTTTTTAACATTTTTAGTAATTAAAAAAATAAAACCAATCAAGGGGCAACGTGCCCCCCTATCCACCCGCCCCGGGGAGAAAATTGGGCGGTTTTCCAATTAAATTACAAAAAAACATTGATAAATAAAAATTGACAACTACATACAACAATAATGATTTTTTTTGCTGAGAAATCCAAACTGAACAGAGTTTGAAGATATCATGCTTAAAAAGTTAGCAAATTGAGCGAAATCTAATGGGTTAGTATAACGCATTTCGTAGTTTATTAGTGTTGTAAATTATATTCTGTATCGTTTAAAGTGTTGTCATTTATATTCCGTAGTTTATCAGTGTTGTTCAGTGTATTTGCTTAGTTTATTAGTGTTGTTTAATGTCGTAGTTTATCAGTGTTGTTTAATGTATTTTCATTCTGTATCATTTAGTGTATTTATTGTCGGATTGTAATTTAATTAACATAATTTTGAAATTAATCAAAATTAAGATCAACACAAAATAACATTGAAAAGAAATTTAAAAAACAGATTTAAAATGATTTAAAAAAACAAAACAAAAATAATTAAAGAGGCCAATTGACCGGAACAGGTGAACCCTCACACTGATGTTTGGATGCCGGATAAAAGAAATAAAAGAAAATAAAAGCATATTTAAAAAAAATATAAAAAAATCAAAAAAGGAGCCAATGGCAAAGTGTAACATTGGACCCCCAGGCCCACATTCTGGGTTGCAACCCCAGTCATGCGACCGGGGTTGCGACCCAACCCCGTTTCAACCCCGGTTAAGGGGTCGGATCCAGTCGCAACCTGGATTTTACATCCGGTGGCGGGTGATCTTGGCAAACTGATTGTGGTAACTTTACTTCCAATTACAGGTATCAACCTATGTGGGTTGTTTGTGTTACATTACATACTAAGTTATGCTCGGTCAACTAAGCTTTTTGAGGTTTGGCCCGAAATCGACCTCACTTCAACAAATTTTTCTGTACCATCATCAAAGAGACTTCGGCAACTAAACAAAGCTCTAACTATATCAAAATCAGGGGAATACAGAAAGTTTAATCAAAAGTTATTTGAAAATGTTCACAAAATAAGTTGATCATATTGCCCTCCCGCAAGCCGCAAGTCCACGCCCACACATACGGACCAGACAACTGATGTTTTATTATTTTATATGTGAAAGAGAAGTAATTGCTACCCGTCGTTGGTAGCGTTTACCTAAGTTTCAATCATTGTCTTGTATTATTCCATGGTTGGTGATTGGTTGCCCTTTTCATTTCAACTGACGTGGGAAAAGGTGTTCTTCACTTCTTGAATTGGTTGAACAAATAGTAGTACACGTTAGAAATTAGAATGCATTTAATTCTAGGGATGTCTGATGAACCAAAACAAAATATTACAACTTCAACCAAAATAAATTATTGTTTCCAAGATGTCAATGTCATTTGAACGCAAAGGCAACGACTCTAGTTTAAAAGCTAAATTGGCGTGGAATTTTAAAAGCTCAATTGCTAATCTTAATGTAAATGTTTATCCCAACATGCAAAGTTTATCTTAGATGTTCCAAACCAAAATTAAGAAGAGACAAATTGATAATTTATTTTAAAAGGTTGATCTCTTTTACGGGAAAGGAAATATTGCTCTCCTAAAATCCACAAAATTGCTAATAGTTATGCCAGCAGGCAGCAACTCATATATTGACGTTGTCATAAACTAAATTAATAATTAATAACCAATAGCATGGTTCGTACTTCGGAACGTACTTGAGCTGAACTCGAACCACCCAGGATTGAAGTTACAGGCGTCACTCTATTTGGACTTTGGAGCCTGACATATCACTCGGCTCTCCGTCCTTTTACTATGTTCTTTATTTGCTCGCTCATGAAGTCATCTGGCTTAATTGTCATGGACGCAGGCCACATCTTATGTCTTGCATGCATGTCTTTCTTATTTCCTAGTGAGAACGATGATTTTGATAAAACTTTTTTGCATTGGTGGGAAGAAGGCAAAACTATGGCCGATGATTTTGGTGTCTTTTTAAAAATTGTATATGCCTTATGTGGTCTATTTGGAAAGGGTTGTTATACACAGACGCGGGCGTCCGTAATGCGCCCTACGTGGCACCCAAAAGTTGGCGAGTCAGCGTCTACTGGGATTGTCATGTCACCATTTCCAAACGCGCCTTAAATTGTTTTTTAAATTTTTTTGACGGTTTTCGAAGAACGACGATTGCTTTCCAGATAAGACAGCGGCAGACACCCTACGAAGGACGGTTCGGATACCGAGGAAGATATCCAGACCGAAAGGGAGAGTCTCGCTTACCCTTCTTTCTCGTTGTATTACCTGTGAACGGAGGAAGCGTACCTGTGAACCTTTTGCGACTTTCTTTCTTCCCGATTAAACAATAATGGATTCTTCGACTCCTGTCGTCGATAGCGAACCTGTCCCAGAACCGGTGGGTCTCTGATTTTTTTTCCCATGGGTCGTTATTTTTTTTAATGAACTTTCGTTTCTTCAATGTTTTGTTTTAGGGAACCACCTACTACTTCCGGGAATCCTGGTGCTCCTAGACGGTCATCCGAAAGCAGTTTGACGGGATGAAGGGGGTTGAGAAGGAGGTTTTCCGGAGCACCCCTTTCGGTCACTTCATGGACCTTCCTAACATTACTACGGACAACGAAATAGTAGGTTGGTTCGTCGAACACTACGATGCGGAGGAGGTGGGGCTGAGAATAGGATCAGGGGTAGTTCCCCTTACACCGGAAGACGTTGCCCTAATTTTGGGGTTACGTATGCATGGGAAGACCATAGTGATGGAACCATTGGGTGTACAGAGGCGAGAAGGGGTGAACCTTGACAACACAACACTTTTAGGTCATCTGCTGACAAGCAGTACCATGGGCGACACGGAGGAGTACGTTCGTCTCCTGATTTCTTTCATCTTCAACCATTTTTTGTTCTATGATAGAACACTTCGACCGAAGCAATGGTTCATGCACAATTTGAGGAACATCAGACGCATAAACAGATACGCATGGGCAAGTGCAGTTCACGAAGCCCTGGTTGGGGGCCTGGAGAAAGCCAACTTAGAACAGCAGGAGAGAAGAAAGGCAGGGAACCTCATTATGAGGCAGGGGAACGTCGACGGTTGTGTGGCAATACTACAAGTAAGTGTTTTTTGGTTTTTTTTTTGTCTGTTCGGATTAAATGGTGTGTATGTTCGGATTAAGTTTTCTGTCTGTTTGGAATATGTTGTATCTGTTTGGTTTAAGTTGTGTGTCTGTTTGGTTTATGTTGTGTGTCTGTTCTGAATAAGTTGTGTGTTTGTTCGGATTAAGTTGTGGGTATGTTCGGAATATGTTGTGGGTCTGTTTGGAATAAGTTGTGTGTCTGTTCGGATTAAGTTGTGTGTCTGTTCGAAATAAGTTGTGTGTCTGTTCGGATTAAGTTGTGTGTCTGTTCGGTTTAAGTTGCGTGTCCGTTCAGAATATGTTGTGTGTCCGTTCGGAATATGTTGTGTGTCTGTTCGGAATATGTTGTGTCTGTTCAAATTAAGTTGTGTTTCTGTTCGTAATATGTTGTGGGTCTGTTCGGAATATGTTGTGGGTCTATTCGGAATAAGCTGTATGTTTGTTCGGAATATGTTGAGTGTCTGTTCGGAATATGTTGTGTGTCTGTTCGGAATAAGTATTTGTCTGTTCGGATTAAGTTGTGTGTTTGTTTGGATTAAGTTGTGTCTATATAGAATATGAACGTATGTCTGTTGAGTCGTTCTAAACAGTTGATTTTTTTCCATTTGAAGGTGTGGTTTTGTGAGAAATTCAAATTGGGGGAGCCCAGAACTGGAGTTTTTCCACGAATGAGAAGTTGTACGGAAATATTTGGGAAACGATTAACCCTGAGGAAATGGGAGGAACGTGGAATTACCTTACCTCAGATTTACAACGGCAAGTTCGACCTCATGGGGGCTCCATCAATGAGTGAAAGAGAGCTGGAACTTATTAGTTCTGTTCGAACTCCTATTCGAAAGGGCTCAGCTTCAACAAGTAGTTTGCCAAGGCTCCAACTGACAGACTGCAACATTCCATGTGACCCGCTGCTCCAAGAGTTAGAGTTGAGTGAGGTGAAGACGAAATGGCTGAGGGCCGAAGCTGCCATTAAGAAGGCGACAGAAGAGGTTAACGACCTGAAGGAAGAACTGAGGATGACCCAGGAAGAGTGTGGGAGGTTGAGGGAAGAAATTATATATCTTCGAGGGACAGGGACATGTGAAAATACTGGTGGGGAGAAAGACGATCTAAATAAAGAGGAGGATGAGGAAGAAGAAGAGAGGAAGAGGGAGGAGGAGGAAGAAGAAGAAGAGAGGAAGAGGGAGGAGGAGAAGGAAGAAGAGAGAAAGAGAGAGGAGGAGAAGGAGGAAGAGAGAAAGAGGGAGGAGGAGAGGAAAAAGGAAGAAGAGGAGAAGGAAGAAGAGAGAAAGAAAGAGGAGGAGAAGGAGGAAGAGAGAAAGAGGGAGGAGAGGAAGAAGGAAGAAGAGAGAAAGAGAGCGGAGAAGGAGGAAGAGAAGAAGAGGGAGGAGGAGAGGAAGAAGGAAGAAGAGAGAAAGAGATTGGAGAAGGATGAAGAGAAGAAGAGAGAGGAGGAGAAGAAGAGGGAAGAAGAGAGGAAGAAGGAAGAAGAGAGGAAGAGAGTGGAGAAGGAGGAAGAGAAGAAGAGGGAGGAGGGGAGGAAGAAGGAAGAGAAGAATAAAGAAGAGGAAAAGGAACAAGAGAGCAAGCCCCAGAAACCAAACTGGGGCGTGAAAAGACGCTCGACGGCCATCATGGAGCAGCAGAGGAAGGAAGATGAACAACGGGGCAAGAAGAAGAAGGTGGAAGAATAGCAAAAGAGAAAAGAGAGAGCGGCTCAAATGAGCCTAAAGAAAAAAAAGGGAAAAAAGAGAATTATAGGTTGATTGTCCACTTGGGAGGGAACAAGCCTGATGTTGACATGGCTGCAATGGGAACGTTGTCAGCTGATGAGGTCAACATGATATTGAACTTGACCGCAACCAACAAGGACAATAGAGAGGTCATCTGGAAAGGCGATATGTGCAGTTTAACACGAACCGACCTGACGGAACTTATAACGCCTGGGATGGATATTACCGGCCAAACTATCGACGTTATGCTTTCGGTTCTCGAAGAAAGACGCTCAACACAAAAAGTTATATGCATATCAACATTCGAGTCAGGACGAATTTTGGGTGGCCAAGGCAGAGCAATTGATGATTTTATCCTCCCTAAAATAGAAGGTGCGTCTCCAACAGAGTCCGTAATCGCACAACCATGCTGGTCTGCAGGTCATTGGACTCTAGTGGTTGTCCACGACCCGTCGAAGGAGATTTTGGCGTTCAACAGTATTTCTAGGGAGCTAGAGCAAAGTGAAGATCCAGAGCAGACCATAAGCATACATAAATGCGCAGCAGCGGATGTGGCTAAATACTGGAGGGATCTACTAAAGGTCGTCTGTCCCTTGAGAATCCTCAGGAAAAATAGCCAACGACAACCACCGGGGAGCAACGATTGCGGTGCCTATGTTTTATACTGGATAATGTGCCTAATGCTAAAACTTGACCCGACGAAGGAGAAGGATGTTGGATCGTGTGGGTTATGGGTCCACAATTAAGGCTAATTAACAAATATAATCCTAAACAAACTCTACTTGCAAGTCAAAAGATGATGCAACGGAATTTAAAACAAATACAAGCAAGTAGGGAAGAAATAAGCAAACCACAATCACACGGGGATTTTATAGAGGTTCGGCACCCCACCCGGGTCCTAGTCCTCTCTTGTAAGCTCCGCTCGACTCCGCGAGCTCCGCCTACGTCTTCACTAACCACTCCCCGTTCGGGCCAGGAGAGAACGCTTTTACACCACAAGCACCGTGAACAACCTCGCTTGCTTGAATTCTTCCTCTCACAATCCGAGAGGGACACTTCAGGCTTTCACTGAAGTCCTTTCTTCCTTTGAGAAACAATTGAGTGGAGCAACACTCTCTAATTCTTAAACACACTTGAGTAGGATTGGAATTTTGATTTAAGTGTGGAAGGTTTGAAGCTTTGAGTGTTTTGGGATTCTCTCTAATGTTTTGGACAAGTTTGTAGTGGGAGAGTTATGTTAAAATGTGTTTTATAACTCCTTGTATAGGCATTAGAGAGAATAGAGCCGTTCGGATTTATTGGGTATGAGTTGATGTGTGATTACACAAAATAGAACCTACAGGACCCAATTCTGGATGAATTCGGTCGACCGGATCGGGATGAACGGTCGACCGTTTGGCAGTTTTGAACTAAGTTTAGTCGACCTGTTGGGTAACGGTCGACCGTCCAACGCTACGACTTAGGTACACTTAAGTCATCGGTCGAACACAAGAAAAGGGTTCGGTCGACCAATTTCGTGCAGACACTTTAGGGTTGACAAACAATTAGATATTCAATCGACCGAAAAAGGTCTAGAGGTCGACCGATTTTGTCCAGGAGATTTGGGTTTGTCAAGAGATGAACAAACGGTCGACCGATCTTGGTCCTCGGTCGACCGATACATGAAATGTATTTGATGTATTTTTGGTTTATTACGAATACGACCGTTGGGTATATACGACAAGAATAACGGTGGGAAAATTAAGTTCAAACGGTCGACCGAAAGAGAAGGTGTGGTCGACCTAAACTAGACAAGGAAACACAAAACAGAATACTTGATCATCCGGTCGACTGAACGGCCTGTTGCGGTCGGCCGAATGTGGGCAGACAGTTAGGGTTCATGTTTAGTATTTTCCGATCTAAGTTTGGGTGATTTATTGAAGTCCAAATTATGTGAAGTTTCGTGTGTGACTTCTATGAGGAACCTAATGTGTGTTTAAGTTGATTTTAGCTCAAGTATGCTCAAAATACACAAGTTCCTAAAGACTTAAAGAATTACAAAATACATGTTTTCAAATGAGCTTGATTACATGTCTTGACTTGTTTTCCTTTCTTCCTTGAGTCTTGATCACCTATAGAGGTTAACACAAATCAATATATATGCAATGCAATATGTGTGCTACTCTACATGATCATAATTAAGATTGGGTTAATTAAATCATCAAAACATAGATTAAGACCAAAAAGACAACAAATGACACCAATAACATCCACTGTATCAGGGGTGAATTGGCGGACATGTTACTTAGAGACCGCCGATCGTGTGTGCAGATCTGAACAGACACAACTTTTAGTGTTTATTTGTTTACATGTACAAATTACAAACTCTTTATTTTGGTTATTTTTATAGTCTTGTGTTTTTTATATGTACAAATTACAAACTCTTCCCAGACAACTTATTCCGAACAGAAACACAACTTATTCCGAACAGACACACAACTTAATCCGAACTGAAACACAACTTATTCCGAATAGATAAACAACATATTCCGAACAGACACACAACTTAATCCGAACAGACACACAACTTAATCCGAACAGATGCACACCATAATCCGAACAGTCAAACAACTTAATCCGAATAAACAGACAACTTAATCCGAATAGTCAAACAACTTATTCCAAATAGACCCACAACATATTCCGAACAGACACACAACATATTCCGAACAAACACACAACTTATTCCGAACAGACAACTTAATCCGAACTGAAACACAACTTATTCCGAACAGACCCACACCATATTCCGAACGCGTTTACGCTTAGTTAGTGAGTGTTGAAGATGTGATTGGGGCATTCAGAACGCGTGTTGAATTTAAAAAAAAATCTTAAATTTATGTCCGTTCAAAAAAAATTATCTTAAATTTATATGATGTGTTATCTCACATTATTTGAGATTTCACTGCAAGATTTCGATAGTTACCGATTGTATTACAATGAATTCTTTTGCAAGTAAATAAGATCCAAAAATTTGCAGATCCAATAAATTTTATCTTTTTTTCTAAAAAAATCGAACATTTTACCGGATTCAAGTGCAGTAAAACGTCTGCTTCTTTCCTGACCTCCAAAATATTATTTTTAATGATCACGAGTGATACGAAGAGAGTTGTGGTAGGAGAGTGAAATGAAGAGATATAAGTAAAAATGAGAAAATGACAACAATAATTCACCCAGACGATCTAAGTGGTTTTCTGAACAGCAGTTAAGTGTCCTAACATGTTTAAATCAATATTAGAGTGTACCCGATGAATACTGGCTAATTAGATAAAATATCCCTAGTCATCTCTGAAACCAATGTGAATGTTAAATAAGAGGGGGATGCAGTACACCCACCCAAAGAAATCACATAATCATAACAGACCTAAAATCACAAAAGCATAACAGACCTGAAACATGCATCTACAATGTTGCACCAAAAAAACCAACTACAAAACCAAAGTCAGACGTCTGATGCTAAAAGTATCTAGAAATACATCCACTGATAAAATGTCCGCATTTTACCAGTTTTTTAGTGTGTTTTTGCTTTGGGAGCCTTCTTCCTGGGCTGCTTTCTAGGGACCTTCTTCATCCCCACGAAGAAAAGTAGAGCTCCAAACAAAGCCATATTCTGCGGTAAAAACGATTAGGTATATTCCAGATCAATTAATTGAAATGTCAGGTGACTTAAAGAATTTCAAAATAACCTGTGTGAACTTGGCGAAAAGCTGTGCAAATTCTAGCTTCTCGGCATCATAATTGTAGAAATCATAGACGATAGGAGTGACAAATGCAAGATGTAGAAGCTGCATAGAAGTATAAATAGGTAGCTAATAAGTATAGTATGCAGGCATATAGGTAAGGCTGCGTCAGAAAAAATAGAAAATTAAACAACTTCACACTCCAGGATTCAATTTCTTTTCTTCATAAATTGGGCTTCTAAAACAATACGTATAAAACCAGAAATTGCCGACTCTAAATGATTTGGTCAAGGGAAAATCCCCATAATAAAAAACAAAAGAGAAAAACCCATGTAAACTCACAGATGAAATCTGAGAAGACTAAAATACAGTTAAGAGAATGAATCAAGGGTACAATGCTAACCAGAAGATATGCTCCAAACGAACTGGAGAAGATAAATAAGATACTACCGAGGCCTTTCAACGCGATAGTAGCAGCAATTACATGCTTCATCTGGAAGACCAACAGAAGATGGAAGCTTAAATTCAGTTGAAAACCCCCCTAATATTCTAATAGGGAGTAGTAAGTCGATGTAATACGTGATGAGTACCTCAATTGGTGGCAGCTGCACACCCAGATGACGGGTCACATGCTTGGAAAAAGTTTCAACTTTGGGTCTAAAGGCTCTTGCAGCTCGGCCACCATCGACACCAAATTCATTAAACCTAGATTACAAAACCATTTAAGAGTATTGCAGGAAGATACTCATCTCTATTAAAAAAAACACTCTCACTTTGATAAAACACAGACCAAAAATTGTCTATCTGACCTAAGATACAAATTACCATTTTGTTAGTAACAGGTTCCTTACTTTTCTACGGTGTATAATAAATAAACTATTAACATCCAACTGTGGAAAACCTGAGATTAGTTGCAATGTTCAAACTACATCCACCACTTAACAAATACATACTGAAACGATTTCCTCTCGAATTTTTTATGAAAAGGAAGAATCACCTGGATCATTTGTTGAAAGACAGAAAGAAAACAGAACTTTATGTAACTTTAACAAGTAGAAAAATGCCTAACTACTTCTCTGGGATGCTATATTCATTCCAGCATCAGTACCAAATGACATATTTCACTAATAACATGGTACCAAGACCAGCTATTTCACCAAATGGACTGGTCATCAACCTAGTCCATTCCTGCATTAGTGGCAGACCATATGGTTCAACTCGGACAAGGCAATGGATGGTCAGGCTCAGGCCAACTGTTTCAACTGGTTAGGGAATTGGTAACCCATGACCTTATTAGTAATAAATCCAAGAAAAACTACAGGAAGTCAAAGTTCTCATTTCTAACTTGAAAGTTCAAAGTTTGACTTGGGACTTACACTTGGGCTATTATCTTTTTCGGGAAATTTTAGGTATTCTTCGGATAGAAAAGAAAAGAAATTCCCATTTATTAAACGTAGTTTGGATCCAAATAACATAATTAACCTCTACCCACCAAACAAATTGAGACCAAGCTACTTGTACTGGAGGTTCAATACCCCCAAACCAAGGTTTTTAGGATTGACACGGCCCACTCGGCCAAAATGTACTGAGTTTCAAAATAGTAAGTACGCATTTTATCGATGCTCCAACATGACCCAAAGATTATCTGTCATGGTCCTAAATGTTCACTTTGATATTTGATAGCTCCTTCATAGGTACAAAGCTTTTCACCCAATGTGTATTTTATTTCCTCTTGTAAGACGTTAAAGGAACTCTGCAAAGTCAAGCATTGCTTTATAAAAGAATGCCTACCATCACAGTTGAGCTGCTTGAGCATATGGTGTTAGGTGGAAGGGGCAACAGCTCATCTTCTCTTAAATTCTTCTTATATTAGCTCTATATTTGTATAATTCTCTCTGAAATTAGTTTGACCATATGATCTTCAATATGGCTCTTTTTTATAAGTATCTGACTACCTTCAATATGGCTCATTTGGCATCCCAATTAACAATATCTCCTGTTTTGTGTATTTGCTGTCTCCTTTCTGACATACACCAGTACGTCCTAGGGACATCAAAAAAGGAGTTTGATTACAGTTGTTAGAGTGATTGGTCATATTTCATGATAATCTAGGAAAAGAATAAGCCATTCTTCGCATGGGAACCTCTTTGATTTGTTGCATACTTCCTCATGCCTCATAGATATGTTGTAATCACTTCCGATGCTTTGAAGAATCACATTGTTTTGTATCACCTTATTTTGTAGTCGTTGTTCGCATTTCATAAGTACGTTATGAGGTCCCAACCATTAGCATGAATGATAGACTAGTATCATTGCTGATAGGCTAGTAATAGTACTTTATTGTTGAGAGTAAAATAGACACCAGAGGAAAAGGGTGCCGAGAGTAGTTTCATTGATTCTCAAGTTCTAAGGTTCATAATCAAAGAATATCATTGAAGATGAAAGGTAGAATAACTACAACCATCAGAAAAACCAAAAACAGCATTATCCATAACATGAATGTCATCAACAACTAGGTCAATTAGCTAGTGTAGATAGGAAACAATGCTCAGGTAAAGCCTAGGCAACCCTAGGCGACTTTTTTTGGTTTTAGTTTAAACATTTAGGAGGAAAAACTTGAAAAAACAGGAAAAATACAAAAAATACAGAAAAAAATCTTACATGTTTGGGCATAAAAAAGAAATTTAAATCACCAACCCACTAGGAAGAAGAAAATGAACAGTCAAGATTGCATCACACCTAAACCCTAAAGTCATTCACCATATAACCCTCTCTCCCTCAAACCCTAACCTAGCCACCCTCTTTTCTCCAAACCCAAACCCAGCCACCCTCTCTCTCTCAAACCCTAACCCAGCCACCCTCTCTTCTCCAATCCCCAACCCAGCCACCCTCTCTCTCAAACCCTAACCCAGACACACCTGATCTTCTCTCCCGCTACAGTAGCAACCAACAACAGCTAGAAAAACTAGTTGTTGTTGTGCACAACCGGCGACCATGTGCGGCCGCCTATACCACACACTATTGTGTGCGGTGTGCGGGTGGTCGCATATGCGACCACCAGAAGGGGCGGTCGCCTAGGCGACCGCCCGGCTGAACTAGGGTTGTTTGTGGGGCGGGTTAAACCTGTCAACTCGTCTCGTCCCGTGTGGGGGCGGGTTGCGGTTGTTTTTTTCACAACCCGCCAACCGACGACCCACCAACCCGTTAGTTTAAACGCGGCAGGTTGCAGTTAAGGTTAGCCCGTCCCGTTAACCCATTAACTATATTTAAATATATAAATATACATTATAAATATATTATTTAAAAGTTTAAGATTGTAATTATAATAAAATAAATGTGTTTCTTTATTCTTTTATTAACTAAGTTTCTTTTAGTCTTTTACATTTTTATATCTTGGTTGTACATGTTTGATTTTGTATGATTTTTACAAGTTTTAAATTTTAATTTCATTTCATACATGTTATGGGTTCAAATTAAATTATATAAAAGTCAACCTGTTTAACCCGCCAAACCGGCCCCGCCAAACCCGCCCTTAAGTGGGACGGTAGTGGTTAGAAAAAAATTGACCCGACCACCCCACTTACCCGCCGAACTTTGGCGGGGCGGATAGCGATCGGTGCGAAACACCATTCAAAATGACCTCAACTTCACTTAACCACATCGGTAGATGCAAGAAACAAGACATCAATTGTACGATCTTAATTTTGTGCTAAGAAAGGCTGGAACATAAACATACTCCCTCTTGAGCCGGAAAATTTTAGTTGGACCTATGGGAGAACGTAAGATTTCTCTTGTTTGCATGGAATTTTTAAGGAGAGACATCATCCTACACAAAGCACCATCAAGTTTTAATTAGAGAGAAACTTGACTTTTCTCCTACTTTTTTTCTACTCTCCTCAAAATACCCGAAAATTAAATAAGATTACGACAACCATGGGTACTTTTGTAAAATATGGTACCACAGGTTTCTTTTCCCTTCTCTCCTCTTTAATTATTTCCCCTCTCTTTTCAGCTGAAATTTCTCTCTCTCTCTCTTCTCTCCCTTCAATACCACGAAAACATAGCACACCTTAAAACGCCTCAATTGCAAAGTTTTACGAACCCTAGAAAAACGCTAAAGACAGCAACATTCCACGAAAAATCACAAACCCTAAAAATCTAATCAGGAAAAAGAAAAGGCCTAATAACCCCCAAAGGGGACAAATTCCAAACCCTAGCGGTCACTCCCATCCGCGAAACCCTAGAACGTCAAAACGGAGGGGGTTAGGTGAGAAGGCTGCTTACTCCTGGTAGGAGGAGAAGACGAAGACGGAGACGAAGAGAAGTCTGCCGGCAAGCGACAGGAAACCCATCGCAGATCTCGTCTCCCCGGCGGCGGATCTGGGATTCGAGTGGAAGGTGTAGTTTACGGAAGTGGGAATCTGCGAAGTGTTTTGTCACTCGAGAGTCTTTATTTATAGGTCCGGTGTGCAAGGCACGTGTCGAGGGATGGACTCCCGATTTGCCACTGTATCTTCGCGAACTTTCGTCCATACTACACCGTCCCAGTCAAGTTGTTCTACGATAAAGTTTTAGGCGCCCGACACGTAGGCTCAGTATTTTTATATATTTTAAATATTTTTGAGTTATTTTAAGTATTTTTGGAAGTATTTTAAAAATAAATAAAAATTGGATGGAATGGGTCCACCAATGTCAAAATAGTGTTTGTTTTTTGGGTTAATTGTCACCGTACATATGAAGTGTCCAGGCAGATATGTTTTTTTTAAAAACTACAAACATCTCTTCGGTGGTAATTGTCGATTCTACCCCTACTTTATCGTCACCCCCATAAAGTCATATACTTCCCTCCATCACAAATTGCGAGGCTTCAAACTCTTCCATCTCCTTGCTCCTCCCCTAGCCTCATCTTCTCCTCTTCCGTCCGAGCATTTTCATGCCAAAATGGTGATCATCGATGGGAAACATAGTGTTTCAACCGATGCTCACGTATCGATATGTTTCTGTGGATTTTTGGCACAGAAGGAAACGTCCACAACTGGGTCGTTCGTCTACATGTGCAGTGCACCCGCGGTGTCGGTAAGGAATATCATGGTTTTCCAAACTTTCCTTTTGTGGTGTGCGACAAACATTTTACTTGAATATCATTTTTTCACTATTTTGAACTTATGTTTCATATCTTTGATTTTGTTTTTAGACTATACATCTGTGTCGTTTCGTTGTGGAGGACTCTCCCGCTGTCATACTTCACCTAATGCTCACCGAAGACACCCGAGAAAAGGATTTGATTTTGGAGGCGCTACCCAACTTCAGATGAGGTACGACGTAATGGAGAACCTCGCCACGGTGTCGTCGATGACTCGAATCCCTCCTCCGCCAGCTATGTCCTCTGTCATACAACTAGCCATTTTATCCCACTATCTTACGTCCTACTTTATATTTTGTTGAAGTAGTATTATAACGACTAATGTTATGGATTTGTTGTTATCTAAAATTGTAGTCTGTTTGTGTAAATTTTGGTAATCTAAATTATTGTTTTCGAAAAATGTATGTTGTCTGCGTTTATGTAGCTTACTTGGTTGTTTCTTAATATTGGACTAATAATTGGGTTCCAGTCTGACCATTTACAGTGTTGTTATTGTTATTTCCTAATATTTTTGGATGGGGAAAGCTAATCCAATAAAGATTTAATAGTTGATCTTTGGATTCCTGCTAACATTTTTAGTACGCCGGATATTGTAAGTATAGCATTCCCAGTTCCAACTTTATCTTGTAGTTGTCCGACAAGCACATTGAACTTAACGACCTTATACCCGACTTTACCTACAAGAATTCGTGTTTCAGTCCCGATGGAGACATCAAACAAAAAGGAGGGGGAGTTTCATGAGCTTCATTGCGCTAATTGTGGTGTCATAACGATGAATGAGACACCAACCCAAGTTGATGTTGACCGGAGCCCGACTCCACCTGGTATGCATACCCCCAGCACATATCTGCTCCACCGGTAGAAGGGTTCAGGGATCATGACCCTTTCTACAATTACTTACATTTATATATTATGTTTTCGTTGTCTTATGGTCGGTACCTGATGTTGAATCAATTACAAATATGATCATGTAATACAGTGTGTTACAAATGTCGAATAAATAAATCAGCAGAATCCTGATTAAGCTAACGTACAAATTCATGTTTATAATAACAAACAAACGAAGAATAATGGTAAGAAAATACCTTACAAAACGAGTCGTCGAATTCTCACTTGCCTCAGAGAAAATATTGCCCCCACGTACCGCTGCGATGTGTCTGGCGCTTTTCTCCCATGATAGAACGGTTCTTTCGTCGAACGGGCGTACACCAGAGTCGACGAACCTCGAAAGCAGATCAAAACCTCGCAAGAATCGACCGCTGGAGAACGTTGAAATTCGTGGAGACAAAAATTGCTGAAGCGGTTTTTCGTTGAGAGAGAGAGAGAGATAAAAGATGTGAATCTTTTGTGTGTGTTTTCTGGAGGTGTGGTACAAGCCAATTTATAGTAGTCTATGACATAAAAATAGGACCCATTAACCCCACATACATGGGCCCATGATCACCATGTGTGCAAGTGTACATGGGTGTAACCACCCATCCACCCCTTCCACTATCTCCACTTCTCAACATTGGATTTTCTCAATTAAGTTGTTCATGGGCCTAGCCAAAACTTAATAATTCAACAATCCCCTACAAATCCATTGTTGATCGAGCGACAAAATATTGCAGCTGAGTGGTTTCAGTAATGGTACCTTTCGAGTTTGAACCACTAATTGAGTCCTTCAACTTTACTCCCACAGGAACTAAGTGAATCGAAGTCTTGAACTTGAACCTTTGTTGTGGAGATGTCCATTGAGAACAACACCAAGCAGGTTATATGATGAGAATTTTATTTATACCGCAAGTGCACAGCGTCAATGAAGACGTGGCAAGTACGGGTCGAACACAAGGAGGGAGAGATATTGTTATTTTTGTGATTTTCGATTAAGGAAAGAAAGAGAGAAATAAGGTTGGTTTGAGATTTTGGATTTTTAATTTTCTAAAGCAAGAACAACAAAAACAAACTAAGAATAAAGCAAATATGGATGAGAGTCCAGCGGGTGGGGGTTTAGATATCGAGTTTTGTTTAGAGAAATCTGAAACTTATAATAAATCACATTAGTTATAAAGAATTACATGATAAATGACTTAACATAAACTCAAGTAATCAAAATATACTAATACGAAATTAAAATAATAACATCATTCTTCTTCTCGTCACCCTAAATCCGTCACCCCCTCCCTTTGGAGAGAGTTAGAAACTCATGGATGGAGGGAAGGAGAAGGGGTCCTAGAAAAATTACGAAAGAAAACTAAAAATACGAAATAAACCAACAGAATTTTATTGCTAAAGAATGGAATAAAACAAGTCCTCTTTTCAACATCGTTTCAGGGCTATTTATAGCTGATACAATGGACCCAAGTATGAAATAGGAAAGTACATGCGTCATGACACGACTGGACAAAATCCGGGGGCACTGATCGAAAGGGGTGCGGCGTTTTCGCCGCAAATCACATGTAATGGGCGGCGGAATCACCGCAATTTTGGCTCAGATTTAATCCGGATTTTTCCTGTGTGTTTATGGTATGATTTAAATGTCCTTTGCGCGTCCGGATTGATTTCTTTCCTTTCTTTTGAGCTCCGAATTAACTTCATATATTTGGAGATCCAAATTGATTTTTCTTTAGAACTTCTCCAAAATAATTTTTTGGTACTTGTAATTTGTAGTCGGGTCCTCGGCCTTTTGTAATTAAGTCCCTGACTACTTTTGTGCTTAGGTCCTTGGCCTTTTTGTAATTAGGTCTTTGAATGTTTTTATGCTTGGATGAACTTCAATTTGAACCCCGATAATCTTGAACTTGGTCTTTATGACAGAAATGAGTCTCTTGCACGCGTTTATGCTCGGGATATGGGTAATTTGCATTTAGGTTCTTGTATTCTGTAAATAAGACTAAACACATACCTTAGTAGCATTTATTGATATGAAGTTAATCTAAATGAACGACATATGATGCAACGTATGCAATGCATCAAATACCCCCACACCTAGATTTTGCTAGTCCCTAGCAAAACAAAATATAAGAAAAATGAAAACAGGGAAATCCTAACTCACTTTCGTAGGAATCATGGTTGCACTTAGCATGTGCAACAAGCCTTTAAACCCCTAAGTTTCCTTAGAGGACGAGTTTTGTCTCGTGAGGGTTTTCAGTTGACACACCCACAAAGTCTTAATTCAACATTTCATTAATAACTCTCAATATCTCCACCTCAACCTTATACATCTCACTTAGAATTCTTGCATGCTCATTATATAAATCTAACTCATAAAAAATCTGACTTGGTCTTCATTCCTCCAATATTCACACCACTAACCCTTTTACACATGTTATCACTTAAATTATTTTTGCACGCCTCCTCTGGTGGTGAAGTATCATTCAGATCAACCATGGCATGGATCATTTTTTTAACTTTGGGCATTGAGTATCTTAAAGTGATTCAACACATTTGTTTTTTTTTTTGACACTTTTACCATTTTTGCATTCGTGTAGCGAGTTTGGTCGATAATCCCGAGCTGGCAGACTCAAGTTACCGGGTTTTAAGATACCCCTACGGACCAGTGACTCGAAGGCTTGGGTTTTTGTAATCATTTTGCAAAATGCGCTTTCCTCATTTTTATTTTTATTTTTACTCAAGGCTTAATTGCTATTAGAAGTCCACACATCCAGGTATATTTTCCTCAACCTCTGCTTTTTATCAACCACTTCAAAGATTTGATTCATCCAATTTAAGTGCATACATGTCTTAAAGGGTAAAGAGTTATTTCTTTGGAACTTAGATTTATGTCATAGTTTCTACAAGCAGAACTATATAATAAAGAACAAAAACTCAATGTAATTTGTACACGGGTTTTGGCAGTTCAATCTTAAGCTATGTCATGGAGCATTGAATATTTTTTTATTTTTTTTAAACGAACATAATATATAGATAGATAGATAAACACTCCCCTACACCTAAATCATGCATTGTCCTCAATGTATGCAAAGATAAAGTAAATGCACTTATTACCTGAGTCAACTTGCGGTAGAGGGATTGAATTTGCTCGGAGTCAACCATAGTCAGAACTGGATTGAATGTCACCATGTTGGTGCATGTATCCAGTTGAATTGTTCCCCATGTTGCCCTAAGAGTCCTGAGGTAAAGATTCCACACCCCTCACATGTGTTGGTTCTCTTATTTGCTCGAGTGATGGTGGTTGGGTAGATGAATTACTCCCTTTTTTCTCACTTTCTTTTTGATTTTGTGATGATTTATTTGATTCAGAAATCTTATAGATACGCGATCATATCACAACATCACTTTGATTGCATACTATTTCTGGTTCACTATCAACATGAAAGATATTAAATTCAGCTTTTAAGTTTCCAAAAGATAGTTGCATGAGCTCATTTCGACAATTTATCAAAGCTTCAGAAGTGGCTAAAAAGGGTCTGCCTAGTATTACAGTGATTTGTCTCTTAGGATTGACAACAGGTTCAGTGTCTAGAACGACAAAATCCACAGGGTAAATGAAGTCACCAACCTTAATCAAAACATCCTCTACTATACCTTTTGGTTTCTTAACAGAGCAATCAACAAATTGAAGGGTTGTCTTAGAGGGTTTTAGTGGACCAAAGTTTAGTTGCTCATAGACAGAGAACGGGAGTAAGTTAACACTAGCACCAAGGTCTAGAACGACTTTGTTGATAAAAGTATCTCCTATCGTACATGAAATTGTGGGACACCCAGGGTCCTTATACTTTATAGGAGACGAGTTGGATAGAATAGAGCTTATGTTTGCAGTTAAGAATGTCCTCTTTGGTACGTTCGTTTTTCTCTTCTTAGTGCACAGATCCTTTAAGAATTTAGCGTAAGCAGGTATTTGTTGAATCATATCTAGGAGTGGAATATTCACCTTAACTTGCTTAAATACTTCTAAGATTTTCTCCATTTGTGCAATTGAGCTCTTCTTGAGTCTATTGAGGAATGAGGCTTTAGGAACATAGACTCGCTCAGGTTGAGCTATAGGGCCAGGTTGACTAGGTGGGTTGGGCTTTTCAAATTGGACTTCAGGTTCAATGGTTAGGTCACATGTGGGTGCTTGACAGCTAGATTGATTAGGAGTCCTAGGATTTACCACATTGTTATCAACTTGTTTTGCAGACCGTAATGATACAACTGCATTTATTTGTTGGAACGGTCACTCCTCATGAACCATTTGAACCGGTTTAGGGTTGTTACTTCCTAGAGGTGGTTGATAGGGCTGATATCGATTATTAGGTCTTGGATTCACCTCAGGTTGACTTGGAAACTGACCATTTTCTATTTCACCTACAATTTGTGCTAGTTGTTTGACTTGTGTTTCTAGCCTTTGGAAGGATTGGGTGGTTGTTTGCATAAAAGTTTTAACCAAACTTTCCAAGATTGTCAACCTAACATCATAATCTCCATTGTTACTAAACCCAGATGATGATTATTTTGGTTATACGGGTTTGGTTGTTGTCTAGGAGGTTGACCTTGTTGGCTCCATGAAAAATTGGGATGATTACGCCAACCCGGGTTATAGGTTGATGCGTATGGGTCATTTTTAGAATGGTTAAATGCGGCATTAACTTGTTCCAGGTCCGCACAATCCTCCATTATATGACCAGTTTGACCACATCTAGAGAAAGGGATAGAAGAGGCTTGATTCACTAGGGGTCGGGTTTTTAGCTCTAGACTTTCCATTCTACGCATAAGGGTAGCTAGTTTTGCTTCAGCAGCTACAGTAGCATTTACAGCTAAGACACCTGGTTTAGGTTGATGCTATTCTAGATCCAATACTCGGGTTATTCGGTGCTCTAGCATTGTCCCATTGCATACTATTTTCGGCTAAATCCTCAAGAAAAGTCCAAGCATCATTCTCGTTTTTGGACATAAAGTTTCCTTGGCTTACAGATTCTAACATAACCCTAGATGTAGGTGTTAATCCCTCATAAATAATTTGGCACAATTGTCATCTTGAATTCCATGATGAAGGCATTTGGTCAACATGCTCTTAAATCTTTCTAAATAGGAATAGAACGGCTCGCTCTCAGATTGAACGAATGCAACAATTTCATTCCTAATCCTAATAGTCTTATGGTTGGGGAAATATTTTTTAAGAACACTTGAACAAACTCGGCTCAACTCCTAATATATCTTTCGGCTAGACTATATAGTCATTTCTTAGCGTCGTCCTTCAGTGCTAGAGACACGAATTTAAGACGCACTGCCTCCTCAGAGATATGCTGGTATTGCATAAGGGAGCATATTTCCTCAAATTCTCTAAGGAAGATATATGGGTCTTCCTTAGAGGTGAACTTGGGCAACATACTCATGTATTGTGCCTTTAGTTCGAAGTCGCGACCCGGTATGATGAGTATAACGATGCACGATGGCTGAGCAGCCATCGTTGGGTAGCACCGATCCCTCAGAGTCCTAGGCGGGTCCACTACATTCTCACCCATTGGATCCGGGTGAGGTGGTGCAACAGGTGGATTGGGGCTAAGCTCTAGACTGGAATCTAGATGAACTCGTGAGAGTCGATTGCTCAAGTCCCGAACCCAAATCTGAGTGCACCGATTTGAATCAATTTTTGAATTCAAATTTGAAATTTAAATTTGAAATTTAAATTCCAAATTCAATTTCAAGATTTTTTTTTCAAAAATGGAAACAAACAATAGAAGGAATCATAATCTAGAGAATTGAGATGAGAAGAGAAAGAAGACTCAGATGAGAAAGGAAACTTAACTCTAAAAGATAGATAAGAGGGTTGGTCAGAAGTTTCCTAAACAAGCACGGTTCAAACAATCCTAGACCTAATGTAGCTTAAATCTAGACGACTCCTAACTGGTTGAGTCGAATTGGTTCGCTTGATTCACCTCCCTCACTAATCAAACCAAATTGGTCAGGCAGTGTATAGCTAGTGGGGGCGCTTCCGACAGAGTCGGTGCCAATTAGACAACCACTTCGCTTGGAAGACTTACGTCAACACAAAAACACTTTCTAGACACCAAATTAAATTCGATCAGCTTCAAGTCATAGCAAGTCAAACCAATCTTCTCCTTAATTGAGTTCGAATCCTTAGGGGTCAATGTCTAATTGATTTTAATTTAATGCTTGGGTGAGACTTTAGGATTGTGATTTGTGGGCCACGGAAGGGTGATGAAATCCCCACCGTATCTTTTCCTACGGAGTTGCCCTTAAGATAGTTTAACTTAAATCTAGCAAAGATAGTCAAACATTGGTATTTAGTTAGGGGACAATTGCAAGGTTGTATGCAAACTAAATATATGCTTAAATGCAATCGATAAAAACCACGCACGTTCCATGCCTCCAGCACTCTTCAACAAAACTAAAAATACGAAATAAACCAACAGAATTTTATTGCTGAAGAATGAAATAAAACAAGTCCTCTTTTCAACATCGTTTCGGGGCTATTTATAGCTGATACAAGAGACCCAAGTATGAAATAAGAAAGTTCACGCGTCATGACACGACTGAACAAAATCCGGGGGCACGGATCGAAAGGGGTGCGGCGTTTTTGCCGCAAATTACATGTAGTGGGTGGCGGAATCGCCGCAATTTTGGCTCAGATTTAATCTGGATTTTTCCTGTGTGTTTATGGTATGATTTAAATGTCATTTGCGTGTCCGGTTTGATTTCTTTCCTTTCTTTTGAGCTCCGAATTAACGTCATATATTTGGAGATCCAAATTGATTTTTCTTTAGAACTTCTCCAAAATAATATTTTGGTACTTGTAATTTTCAGTCGGGTCCTTGGCTTTTTGCAATTAAGTCCCTGGCTACTTTTGTGCTTAGGTCCTTGACCTTTTTGTAATTAGGTCTTTGAATGCTTTTATGTTTGGATGAACTTCAATTTGAACCCCGATAATCTTGAACTTGGTATTTATGACAGAAATGAGTCTCTTGCACGTGTTTATGCTCGGGATATGGGTAATTTGCATTTAGGTTCCTGTATTCTGTAAATAAGACTAAACACATACCTTAGTAGCATTTATTGATATAAAGTTAATCTCAATGAACAACATATGATGCAATGTATGCAATGCATCATTATACTGCAATCTATAGGGTTGATTCTTTACGACCATGCATCTATATCCTATTTCATGAATGCTTTCAAGGAATGACCCCCATTTCTCTAATTACGGCCACACAATTGCATTCACATAGTTGGGATTCTCTAAAGATGCATTACTAACATCTTGTCTCAAAGACTTGAACTCATTCAAAGTCTATACCCTTACTAAACTTGCAGTTTCAGCAACATATCCATTCTTTGGGTATTGATACAGATATAATGTATGACCTACAATGTATCACCAATTAGTTGCTCTCGACTCACTCAAGAACTTGTTATTACCACATTGAACCAACTTCGTGGGATCTCCACTCAGATTGGTTGGTTGTCATTCTAGATGAGTCATGAAATGGGTCTCAGTCTCATTCCTAACTTGGATTTCAAAACTAGAGTTAGATCAAATACTTTAGTGAAAGGATCAACTGTATTGTCTTTGGAGCATCACCTTCGTTGTCATGCAACATAGAGTTGGACTGTAGAGCATCGACTTCCAAGTTATCATGCAACGTAGAGGTGGACTATGGAGCATCAACTTCCAAGTTGTCATGCGAGGAAGAACGGTCGTCGAACGTACCTGCATAAGGCCGCAAGGATTTTACTAAGATTAATTCCTTAAACAAAGAAATTGAAATATTACTGTAATGAGCTTCGCAGTATTTCTATGTTTGCTAGGAACATTGTTGTTCAATTTAGAATGACGTAAAAGATTTGTATTGAAAACATATTACTTTATACTTTGTTTGCTGCAATATATGTATTGGTCCATTTGATTAGAAATCTTTGGTTCGAATGGATAGGAATGTACCATCTTTGGTTGATCTTGATGTTCTTCATGAATTGATTTAGGTAACTGCTTCTTCCAATATTTAGTACAACAAAAATGTCTCATGTAATTGCTTCATCAACATTTGTTCATCAATAGGTTGACACAATGCAAATAAATCTTTGTTCAACTTACAGAAATAATCCTTCAAAGGTGCTCCTCGGCTATGGCAAGAAACTACATATTCCAAAACCTACACTTACCTACAAATTCTAAGGATGTGATTAAACATAAAATTAGCCAAAGAACTAAATTGTGATCCGGTGGGCAAGACACATAATCTCAGAAGTACTTCGAAACATCTTAGCTGGCTGATTGGTTAAATCTTGCAACTGCACTTTCCAGTTCCTAACTTATAACATTCACCTCAATGTTTACTAAAAACCCAGAAAACATTTTGGCAACGAGACAAACAAATTTATCCAACAAAATGAACAATGAGACAAACAAATTTATCCAACAAATAACATCATTTTCCTAATAAAACATAACACATTTGAAATTGTTAATGAGCAATCATTTAACGAATTACGTTTCAAGATGAAGTTTGGATAACATAAATGTCAAACGCAAGCATCTGTCCACATTGAAAAGACAAACAAGGAGAAAACAATTAAATAAAATAGCAATTAAGCCACGACCATCGCTCCCATCATTAAAGGCCTTGTAATACCCAATCGAATTACGTAGCTTCTTCAACTCCTTTCTCGTCCATTTTGTATCCTCATGTATATATATATATTTTTTTAAATTATATATGCATACAAGATCGATTTTTATATTTCAACAATTTTATGTACATTGTTTTATATTTATTCTAATATCATATAATCTATATATATATATTAAAACAAATATAAGAGAATCATACCAAATGTTCCCTAAAATCTTTATTAAGATCCGGAGTTACGTTGCCCGTCGAATCGCTCGCCGATTCGTCTCCAAGTGTTTACCAAACTCTAAATAAGATTAAAGAGAAATGAACTAGTCAATCAATCTCTAATTAAGCTTAGAATCTAGTTAATAACTCATCTAAAGTCTCCTGAGATTTAGTCTCCAAAAGCTTGAAATAATTAAGAGAAATTCAAATGGATTAGTGGGGAGGTTAGGGAGAGAGAATATTTTTGCATTAATTGATCAAGTAGGGAGAGATGACTTATTTGTAGGCTTTCCTAATACCCATATCATGGGTTACCTACTAACACATGATCTCTTATTTTTCTCTTCCTAAAACTAATCACAAATTGACACATAATCATCCTCAAAACTGTTTGACCATAATTGGAATAAATTCAGCACATGATCAACACTAATCTCATAATAATTCAAGGCAGAGTCATGTTAAACGGTCGACCAGATGGTTCTAACTTTCACAGGTTCAGTCGGACCGTGATCTAGACGGTCGACCGAATATTCATGAGAAAAATTCTTCGGAAAATTTCGATCGAACCACGTCTCACGTCGGTCGACCGTTTAGTTACCAAAATTTCTCCTGGTACATTTCGATCGACCGTTATATCACCAAGATATCTCCTGGAGATTTTCAGTCAACCGTGTACTACGTCGGTCGACCAATCCTATTATCAAGACACGTCCTGATAATTTTTGGTCGACCCATGCATATCTGATCTCTGTCTGGTCGACCGTTCCGAAGAACCTGGTCGACTGATCCCAAAACGGTCTACCGTTTTGTCCCGATTTTGCCTTTGTCAAATTTTGGATTTTCATCCAACAAAATTTATTCTTTGGGGTGTTTAGCAAATCCACATATCATGTAATATATTATCTCATATAACGTCAAACTATTACACCTCATAATACATACATCTCAATTGAATTTGTTCATGATTCTAAATATGTCATTTTCACGACACATTGATTTTATCAATTCACCACATGTATCATATATTCACATGAAGCCTGATACATCATATGAACATAAAATCAAACTTATTGTTTCCCAATTTTGTGGTGTGACCTATAAGAGGATCTAAGCTAAATTGACAATGATATTAAATGCTCAACATCATAAACTATAAGTGGTATCTAGCTACACATTATAGTTACTCAGATGTCTTGTTCACTCGAACTAAACACGATCTATTTAGTGATGTAAGGACATCACTTGTGTCTATCCCCTGCTTGATGATATTGAGAATATATACAAAGTAGAAATGTGTCACATTTGTATTATATATATTCATTTCTTGATCTTTTAAGCTATTTATAAATATGTAACTTAACTCAAGTAACATTGTGCATATTATAATTTTACTTTATCAAGAGGCTCACCAATATCATCACTCAAATTAAGAGGGACAACGATAATATTTTGACCAGCTATCTTTTCCAGCACAAATCGAGTTCAACCAACTATTGTCTTTATCACTATGCTCATTGATAGCTTTTGACAATAATCAAATTGAACACTTATCATGTGAAAAGATAAAAGTCTCATATCTTATGATTCAAGATCCAATGAAACTTTAATGACACATAACACAAATCTATAATGTTTCATTTGCTAGGTCTATTCATAAATAAAAGTTAATTATTCTCCTCTTTTATATACTCGTGTCGTAAATATTTATAAAGTTACAATAATCGATGACCAACACGACAATCTTATCTTGGTAATTAATGTTTCATGTCAATTACCATGATTATGAATAACTTTTGATTTGTGCAAACCATTATCTTTTAGAACTCTACGGTTAAGGACCAAGAGTCTCTTCCTTAATACTTCCAAAAGACGAATACATTAATCAAGGAACAAAATGTGTGCACATCCAATTCATAACAATTGACATATAAAAGTAAAACTTTTAGAACACATTCATTTCACTTCCCTCATCCTCGAGGCCCACGAACACCTCTCTTTTCGTCACAAATTCAAAGACCTCACTTAAGTCCACCAAACCGTATGATCCTAGTTCAAGCATGCACAACTTAGCGAGTTTAGGCATTCTCACACGCTTGCTAGTTGTTGTGCCTTCAACTCCCTATAAAGAAGTTCTTTTTTCTCAACTACTACATCCATGAAGCTTGTTATTTTGTCACCCAAATATTGCACGGACGGGGGATTTTGAGTCTTTTTGGCTTTGGGTTGCCTTTCTGATGAGGTTGGTGGTGGTTCGACATTCTCCCCAGACTCAACACTACATTCGGCATCGTCAACGTGATCCGCTCGGCTTGGATGTAGGACCCGCTAATGTTGTTGTGCAATTTTGTTTTAGTTCCCTTTCTAACTACGCAGAAGCCTCGGCCCCCACCAGCTAAGCCTTTATAAAAAAATAAGTGCATTTCCTCTTCAAATTGAATAGGAGCATGTCTAAAATCCTCTAGTCGTGGACGACCCTACATGGTTTGAAGTTTCACAAAAATTATATTGTTATGATACTAGATCCCTAAATGTCATTTTAAATGTAAATTTCAACAAATACGTAATATTAATACTTACCATTGCATTGTCCTTCCACATTTGTCATCCATAGCTATTGTCACCAAGTTGAGATTGAGGGAGACGCCTAGGGTGCACCAACCAGGCGGGTCTAGTAGCCGGGACTACATGAGAGACGAAGAAGTGCACAATTGGTGGCTTGGAGCACAAGGGTTCGTGGAAGAGCACCAATGCTTGGGATCTGAGGATGTCCAAGGGAGGTCGAGGAGCATCAGCAAACATGGCGCGAGCGTGGATGTTTGGGAAGCCAAGACACTTGCGTATGGGTCAGCAAGGACTGAGAACGAGTCAAGGCAGGTTGCTGATTGTGTGGGAACGGTTAGGCAAGCCCTCCTTGAAAATAGGATTCGGTTAGGAACGGGTCCGTAACCGAATCGGGGAAAATTTGCGTTGGCCAAAATTATTCTCCTTAAAAATAGGAGTCGGTTATGGAATGGGTCAATAACCGAACGGAGGTGGCATGAGTGGGCTGACCGGGTCAAGCCCCACTAATGCATGCCTCTCCAACGTGTGCATTCGGTTTTGGGGAGAAACTGAATCAAGCCAACATGATCCCCACGTTCTGGTCAAGGGCGACCAAGTCCCTAACCGTTTTATTCGGTTATAACCCCATGCGTGATTTATAGGAGGCACTAGAGAGAGTGGCCTTAGTAGGGAGAGTGGGCATTCGGTTTTGCCCCACTCCTCCACAACCAAAGGAGAGTTAGAGGTGATAATGGGGATCATGGTTCCCCACGTGTACATGAAGTGGGAGGCTCACAACATGTATAAGAGGGATGCACCTCCAACCTGTGGAAAGGGCATCACGACTAGAGATAGGGTTTTCTAGTTGTATCGGGTTTTCCTTCCTTCTTCCATCCCTAAGGAATTGTAATTCGTTTGTTCATTGCAATAAAGAGTTGTGATTCCGCCAACGTTGCAATAAAGAGTTTGTGCTTGTTTAAACTCTGCGGGAAACCGAGGGAGTTGTACCGTTGTGTTGGTGTTTTCAATCTTCCCTGCGGGGATAGAGCGTTTGGCGAGGCCAAAGCTCGAAAAAGTTGAAATTTGAGAGTCTCTAAAGGACTCCTAACACGACCGGTGACAAGCTGGTATCAGAGCCGAGTTTGGGGAATTCGGGGCAACAACGAGGACACGCGGAACCATGAAGATGGTGAGGCGGCGTGTAGGAGGAAACTCCACGAACTTGCTGTTCGTAGAGATGCGTTTGGGAGGACACCTTGCGCGGGCATTGGTGGACTCGGGGGCATCTCACAATCTCGTGCGTGAGGCATGGGCTGCTTCTCATGGCCTTAGGGCAGGTCAAGTGAAGGGGCGTGTGAAGATTGTGACCAGCAAGGATGTGCGGATAGCGGGGGCTATTCAGGAGCGCATAGAAATCGGTGCGTGGAGGGGAGTGCAACGATTTCTTGCGATACCCTTGGATGATTTCGACATCATCCTTGGTCTAGAGTTCTTGCGCAAGGCAAGGGCTGTGGTAATCACACATTTGGGAGGATTGTGGGTCATGGATGAGGCAAATCCATGTTATGTGAGGGGAGTGGAGGAGCAAGGTGCGATCAGCGCTATCTCGGCTTTGCAAGTCAAAGACGGGATAAGGCGCGGAGAGGAGACTTTCTTGGCGACATTGGTGGAGGATGGGACCGAAGGGACTGAGGAAATTCCATTAGAAATAGTGGAGATTTTGGAGGAGTTCGTGGACATCATGCCAACCAAGTTGCCAAAGGAGTTACCGCCTAAGCGAGGCGTAGATCATCGCATTGAGCTTGTTCCTGGGACGCGCCCACCAGCCCAAGCTCCCTACTGAATGCCACCCATCTATTTGGAAGAACTCAAGCGCCAACTTAAGGAACTCTTGGATGCGGGGTTGCTGCGTCCAAGTAAGGCACCTTATGGAGCGCCGGTCCTCTTCCAAAAGAAGAAGGATGGTAGTTTGCGAATGTGCGTGGATTACCGGGCACTTAATAAGGTTACTATCAAGAATAAGTATCCTGTGCCCAATATTGAAGACTTGTTTGACAAGCTAGGGAAGGCGAGGTTCTTCTCTAAGATGGACTTGAGGAGCGGGTACTATCAAGTCCGAATTGCTGAAGGAGATGAGGAGAAGACGGCTTGTGTGACGCGGTATGGGTCATATGAGTTCAGGGTCATGCCGTTCGGTTTGACAAACGCGCCGGCAACGTTTTGCAACCTTATGAACGATGTATTCTCAGAATATCTCGACAGCTTTGTGGTGGTCTACTTGGATGACATTGTCGTGTATAGCGAGGACTTGGGGTCGCATAAGGTACACTTGGCCAAGGTTTTGGCAAAGCTCCGGGAGCACAAGTTATACTTGAAGCGAGAGAAGTGCGCTTTCGCCCAAACCAAGATAGGGTTCTTGGGGCACATTATTGGGGACGGCAAGGTGAGCATGGATCCAAAGAAGACCGAGGCGATAGCGGACTGGCCGATACCCACCAAGGTAACTGAACTTCGCTCATTTTTGGGACTAACGAATTATTACCGGAAGTTTGTTCAGGAGTATAGCCGCATTTCCGCACCTTTAACAGACTTGTTAAAGAAGGACAAGACCTGGAATTGGTCAAGTCAATGCCAAGGGGCATTTGAGGGGTTGAAACACGCGATGGTGTCTCAGCCGGTGCTAGTTCTTCCAAGGTTCGATATGGAATTCGAGGTGACTACGGATGCTAGCGACACTGCTATTGGGGGAGTTCTAGTGCAAGATGGACATCCGGTGGCTTAAGAGAGTCGTAAGCTAAATCCGGCTGAGAGGAGGTATTCCGTGCATGAAAGGGAACTCACAACAGTTGTGTATTGCCTAAGGACTTGGAGACATTCACGAGCATACAAAGCATACATGCACAAACACAAACACACATGCACAAACATACAAAGCATACACAATTGACATTCAACACACTTGCAATTAATTCATTCTAAAATTAAGGCGATTATATTAAGGCATAAAGTGTAGATTTGTAATACAAGTGCACTTGTTAACTAAATTACAAAAAATACAATTGGCAGGAGAACCTCTTAGTTCATCAGCATGTTTCTGATGAAATAGCGAGCCCATCGGTCGCGAGTTTCATCGAGCTCCTGTTGCGAGAATGGATCACTACTTTTTGGGAAAACCTATGAAAAAAATACAAGTGTGTTGAATATTAATAACTAAATATTGAAACTACACAACTATACAATTGAATAACGATCTACATTACCTCGGATAGGCATACGTCTTGAGTTGCCAATTCGAGGATTTCCTCCATGTATCTCATCACGTAGTAACCGCATTCCGTATTTCCAACCTGCTTCCGGTACTACAAACATAGGAATTCGCTAAATATTTGTTCCTAACTTAATTAACAAAAATGGGATAGAACGTACTCTCATTCCATGCCATGTTATTCCTGATTTTGTGGTTGTTCTCCTACCACCTAAAGCTCTGTAAACCTTAATTGCCCTGAGTAGCACAAGTTAAAATATCAATCAATAATACTAATAAAAATCCACGAATTACTTTATTCACGACTAAACGAACTTACATATTTAGAAGTTTCTTTATTGAGTCCCTTGGTTTATTCGACCCCAACGGATCAAACCAATATGCCGAATTAGTCGTTGGGCATACAACGACAAGCATCCGATGAGCCCTGTGTTATATATATAATTAGAAGTTTATTACAAAATAAAATTTCACTTTGAATTACAAAGTTTACCTCTCATGATAAGGGAGCAGATAATATTTCTTGTCTTCTTCTTTAAAGAATGTCCCTAGTTGACCCGATTTATCGTCATTCCCGTATATATATGTAGATGGACTGATAAATCCAAATACTTGATCCTCGGGAAAGATTGACCTTCTGGCATCGTAAAGATGTCTACAAGTATAAAAATTATAATTTATTACAGTTTTGATAAAATTATTCAATACTTTTCATTGTATACAAAAGAACACTTACTTCACTTGCACGTCGATAATCATGATACACAACGAATCCATCGCCATGAACTGCATGATATCCTCTTTGGTGACGTACAAAGCCGGAGGCAACCCTTTATCCCCCTCCAACTCCAAGGTACTTAACGATTGTGCCTCCCTACCTACCATACATTGATACAACATTTTGCACCTACTTGGAAGCGAATTAATGTTGATCGGAGATTGGTTGTTTGACCCTTTGCTCCGGGGGTTTGACACCTTACAAAGATGTATAGAACCGTTAAAATACAATTGTTAACAAATTTGAAGTTTAAAGTCTTTCAAAGTTAAACTATACCTCATGTTTGTCGTTTAGCTCTACTAAATAACTAGGCCAACGCACGAACCCACCGATAGCATCATCGAGAGTAACAATCTCTTCTTCCGAAAATGGCACAAAAACACCAGGAAATGGCACAAAAACACCAGGATCTTATCGGAAGATACCACAAAATCTTAGCAGGAGGTCCTTTGATTTTCATCTCATCAGCCTCTTCATTGTGGTTTGGTCCACTACGTTTCATTTTGTATCTTGAAACATTACACCTGGGACAGGAATGTAACTTTTCAAACTCACCCCTATACAATATACAATCGTTCGGGCATGCGTGTATCTTCCTATATTCCATTCCCATAGGGCACAACACTTTCTTTGCATCATAAGTTCTATCTCGCAACTCATTGTCATCTGGAAGCATCTCTTTCACTAACTTCAACATTGATGTGAAACTCACATCGGACCAACCATTTCCAGCTTTTAAATTGTACAACTTCAACACCACTGACAATCTAGTGAATTTGGTACAATTCTTATACAACGGCTTCTCATTGTCACTCAACAAATTACCAAGTAAATCAGGGTTGGGCGAAAACTTTTCAGCCATATCCTGAACCATTTCCTCTAAGTGATCTTCCACACTAACATCTTCTCCATCATTCTTGGAACGACTACATGATTCATTTTCGCCGTGCCATATCCACCGTCTGTAATTTGGGTCGAAACCTTTCTCAAACAAATGATCTTTCATTTTCCGAAAAGTCAACACTGACATATTATGACACTTATTGCACGGACAATACGCCATGTCGCTGTCTTTCATTTTCTTAGAATGTTTTTTGGCAACCTCTAAGAACATATTCACTCCGTTCTCATACTCATCACTCAATCTGTTTGAAACTATCCACTCTCGATCCATTTCAATCTAAACAGAGGCAAAAATGATAGTTATTATTGCAGAACATAAATAAAATTTCAATTTAAAAGAATGTGTACGTAGATGAGAAGATTCGGAGACATTAAGATGAGAAAAGAATGGCTCAGAGGAGAAGAGATGAAGTCCTTAATCTAGCGTGGAATAAGGAAGGTTAGAAATCTAACTAAACAATCAAGGCCAAAACAAACCTAAAGTCCACTATAGGTCCTTAGTAATAGAAGACGCCTAACTTCGAGGTCCTACGGAGGACCACTAGTCTGTAGGAAATCAAGAACCCAGAGGTCCCTAATATCTCAGGGAGACTAGATGAGCAACGACGTTCAAGCCGAAACGGTCTTAAACATCGAGGACCACTAATCTATAGGAAATCAAGAACCCGGAGGTTCCTAAAATCTCAGGGAGACTAGATGGGCAACGACATTCAGGCCATAACGGTCTTAAACGGTTTCCTCTCCTTAATGCGTCCGAAAATCCTAGGGGCCAACGTCTAATTGATTTTATTAAGGCTCTTTTATTAAGTGGTTTTTGGGTCAAGGAAAGGGTGATGAAATCCCCCACCTCATCTCCTATAGGTGACTGCCCCCTAAGTGTTTTTCATACCTTAATCTAACAAACAACACACCAAACAAACACTCACCTCACTCTTGTTCCAATGCAAGTCCTACTAACTAATGCGTGCTTTCTAATGAATGATGAGTGAAAGATAGTACGTACCTTACGCCAGCAATTTACGACAGAAATCGTAAATAATAGAAAAATACAATGCATGCAAATCCTATATGATGAATGACTTAACAAATATTGTCTAATCTTTTGCTTTGGGTTATTAAAGGCCAAGTTGTTTAAGGGGGGCAATGAGTTATTATCATAATATTAAAAATTCAATAAATTAAGGCAATAAACATTTAAAATATTAAAATCAAGTATTAAAACTAATTACTTGAATTGACAGAAAAACATTTTAAACACAAACTATCATGTTATTAATAATAATTGGGAATAAAATTTTATTGGAATTTTGGCAGAACCTCCACTTAAAATTTGATATGTAAAATTCTTCAAATCCTGAAATCAAACCAAACCAAACCAATCCAATTCAAGTCATTACATCACATTCACATTACATTACAAATCTAAGATAGCAAACCAAACCAATCTAAGTTCAGTTTGCAACATTTAAGTTCTCATTTAGATGGACCTATCGTAAAACCTCATGGAAATTTTAAATAACAAAGATTACAAATCTGATATGATTTTAGATCAACCTTCTTCCATAAATACGTCACATTCAAATTACATATTAGAAATATCATATGATACTGCAAGTCAAACCACCGCATTCAAACGCAATGTTAGTTTTCTTAGATATATGAAGTTCTAGACTTCCTAAAATACTTAGATTCTATGGCCCAAAAAAAACATTACTACAATACTCTTTGAATGCTCACATACTTTTTTTCACCGAAAGCATTAAGTATTTTTCAGTTAAATCCCAAACGTGTAACAATAGGATTTTTCTACAGAGATGGTGCGGTGACGAACCAGAGGAGTGGAAAGATGTGATGCCGGAGGAGCTCTTTGTGGTTCGGTGACACGAGATGGTGCGGTGACGGCTGCAAACGAAACCACGGGATGAAGGCTAACTTAGAAAGAATATGTGGAGAAAGACGGAGGAAGACGAACTTAAAACAACCAAAAACGAACTTAAAACTTACATGTGGAGAAAGCTAGAGGAAGACGGAGGAAGAAGGAGAAGAGGGCCGGAGAAGTGGAGGAGAGCTTGGGAGCTCGCTGCGGTGCCAGAGACGGTGCGGATCGGTCGGAGGATGGTCGTGGAGGAGAGTTCGGTCGCGGGACGGCTAGGGTTTGGGTGGGTTTCGACTGAAATGAATGAAAGAAAGCGCGTCTGTTGATTTCTTTAAGACCTATATACGTCGGATGTTCCATAACGCCGACGTCTATACCTCGACGTATATATGGTTGGAGTATAGACGTCGGCCTTATAGTACGTCCGACGTCTATAGGCCGACGTCTATACCCTATAGACGTCGGACTCACAAGGTACTAAAACACCGACGTCTAAAGGTCGACGTCTATACACTATAGACGTCGGTTAAATGTGTTATTCCCACACCCGACGTCTATAGTGTCGCATAGACGTCGTCTTCCATTCCAACCGACATCTATGCTGTCCTCTCCACAATAGTCATCGGCCGTTGTAACGGTCGACGTCTATTGGGCGACGAGTAAAGCCAATTCTGCACTAGTGCACGTTGTTAAACACATCCTACCTATTATGAGGTGTTGGATTTCGTCTCATGCTTATGTATATAATTTTAAAATTTTATATGTGCAAGCAAGATCGTTTTTCATATTTTTCAATAATTTTATATATACAACTTCTTAATTGTATTTCAATATATATTGTATACTAATTAATATTGAAATACATAGATTGAATCATGCCTAGGGTATTATCAAATCTTTTTTACCAATCAGAAATCAGGTTGCATATCGGATTGCCTCAGGATCACCTCCAAGTGTTCACCAAACTCTAAACAAGATTACAAATATCGAAGCTAGTCAATCGATCTATAATTCAAGGTTAGAATCTAACTAATAACTCCTTCTATGCTCCAAAAAATTTAATCTCTCAAACACTCAGTTAATAAGAAGAATTTCGGATGGAATAATGGAGACAATATGGAGAAGAGAAGGTTTTGCATTAATTAAACAAAGGAATGGATGATGAACCTATTAATAGGGCATCCTCAAACTCACATCATGGGTAAATCACTTACACAAGATCCCTTGTTAATCTCTCCACTAAACCCCATCATATGCAAACTTTACACATGATCTCTTGTTTATTTCTCCTCTCATAATCTCATAACTACTTTTGACCAAGGTGGATTAAATCCAACTATTAATCAACAAAAATCTCTTATTAATATCTGCAAAAATGTGGGCAAACAGTCGGGCCATTTTTCACTATTTTTTACTTTACCAAATTTTGGATTAGTATCCAACAAAATTTGGGCTTTGGGGTTTTAGCAAATTCATTTGTTATAATATTGCAAATCACATTATATCATATAATATATTATTATATATAATGTCAAAAATATTATACCTCATGATATAAACATCTCATACGGATTTATTTATTATTCTAACCATATTGTTATTACAACATATTGTTTTTATTATTTTACCACATGTATATTATTACATAACACATGAAACTTAATACATCATATAAAATATAAAATCACATATCTTGTTTTTCAGTTTTGTGGTGTGACCTATAGGACGATCTAAGTTATGTTGATAATGATATTAAACATTCAATATCATAAACTATAAGCGGTATCTAGTTGCACATTATAGTTACCCAAATAATAAAGATTTTTTGTTCACTCGAACAGAACATGATTCATTTAGTGATATGTAATATATCACTTGTGTCTATCCCTTGTCTCATGATATTACAAATATCATCTTTGTATTATATATTCTTTTTCTTAATCTCATTAACTAATTATAAATATGTACTATACATAAGTTACATTGTGTACATTATAATTTTATTGTATCAAGGGACCCAATAATATCATACTCAAGTCAAGAGGGGCAATGACAATCTTTGGCATATCATATTTTCCGGTACAAAGTGACATATAATCAATTAATATCTTTATCACTATGTGTAATGATAGGTTTTGAGAATAATCAAACTATACATTTCTCATGTGAAAAGATATATGTCTCATTGTTAGGATCGATGACCCTCAAATCACTAAACTAATTACGGAATCAAAATAATAATTGAGGGATTAAGGGAGAAGACAATTGCAAACCACAAAAAATGTCAACATCGGAGTTTAGAGAAGTTCGGCAACACACTCGGTCCTAGTCCTCCTCGCAAGTCTCGTTCGATCCTCCGAGCCTCGCTTATGGTTCCACTAACCGATCTTCGTTTTGGGCCGAGATCAACGTTGTTTACAACACCTCGCATTGCGAACAACCTCGCCTCACTCGTGTCTCCTCTTATAACCCGAGAGGGAGCTTCCTCGAAGCTTCACAACTCTTGGTGATTCTTGAATATGAAGATGAAATCACAATCTAACTAACACTCTAACTTGAGCACACTTAGATATAAGATTGGAATGGGTATGCAAGTTGTGAAGTTCGGCTTTGAGTGTAGAAGAATGAGAGCTTGAAGATGTAGAGGATTTGGCACAAGAGTGTGGATTGATAGGGAGTGTTCAAGTATGCTAAAACCAACAAATGAGATCCTATTTGTAAACCTTCAAGCTCTACTAGCCGTTTTGGAGTTGGTGAGATATGGACCAATGAGAAACAAGGATTTACTTAAAGCTCGGGCAGATTTCTATGCCGATTCGGTCGACCGTTTATAGAATGGTAGTCTGAAACATGAAGGTTGGATTGCTCTGAATTCATTATTTGGTTGACCGAATAGGGTTCGGATCACCATTCACCAACTTCCAGTAACTATTTTCAATTTTTCCATATTTAATTTTGGTTGACCGAATTCCATTCGGTTCACCGTTCCAAAGTGGAAAGTAAGATTGGTTGGGCTCTGATTACTCAGGTTCGGTTGATCGAAGTTAGCGTGGGTTTTGTGCTGACAGTTAAGACTCAAATAGTCATTGAGTACAATGGTCAAGTGCCACGTGTAAATACTCGTTGGGCGCCTAAAGCCAAGAAGGAATTGGTACACTGATAGACATTCAGTCGTCCAAAATTGGTTAACTCAATTGGATTCTAAGGCTTAATTCAAATGCGACCATTGGAGCAAAGTAAAATAAAATGGTCCAAGGCAATTCGGTCGGGCGAAGGTGTTTCGGTCATCCATTAAGACAATTCCAGAAAGCATCCTATCGTCTACTGATGGGTATGATTCAGTTGTCTGATTGGTGTTTGGTGGACCTAATTGGAAATGTTTCGGTTGACCGTGAAAGGTATGATTTACCGAATCTTGACAGGACAAAATCTTAGTGCTCAAGTTTACATTAAACCTTATGGACTCAATAAATAGATAAATGGAAAATTACATGTCAATGTCCACAGCTTTGATTACAAGTCTTGAGTCTTGATGTCTTTGTCCCAATAGTCATTCTCTTTGATAATCTTGATCAACCTATTAAGATGATTGAAAGTATACAAGTATGTATGCAATGCATGTAATCGTGTTTACTCACTTTGATTGATTAAGATTAGTTTGATTAATCATCATAATTAATATAGATTAAGGCCAAAAAGTAAACACTCGTATCTTATGATTCAAAGACACAATTAAAAAACTAATGACACAAACACAATTCTATAATATTTTCATTTATTAGGTCTATTCAATATATGAAAGAAAATATTTCCTATTTCATATACTCATGTTGTTAAATACCTATAGAGATACAATATCCTTTAACCAAAATGACAATCTTATCTCGGTAATTAATGTTTCATGTTAATTACCATGCCTGTAAATTTCTTTTCATTTATGCAAACGATTATCTTTTAACGTTCTACAGTTAAGGACCAAGAACATATTCCTTAACACTTCCAAAAGATGAATACATTAATCAAGGAACAATGTTTGTACATTCAATTCCTAATAAAAGACATGTAAAAGAATATTTTTAGAACACACATTCGTTTCACGAGGTTGGCTTTCCTGAATCTCTGGCAAGTGATAACGAGTTCTATGATACGGCGTTAGAAAACCTTTCCAGTTCTGGTAACCAACATCAACAAGGTAGTATTTGTTTGTTTGTAGAGGAAGTAATAAATAATTTAGACACTATATTGTTCAAGAAATTAAAATTGTAGAGAGTTAAATTTACCATTTTGAGTTAAAGGGAAATTGTAACTATGATCAAATAGAGCCTCATTTAGAATCCGACTACTAAGAATTACGTATGTGAATCTCATCTGGAAGTCACAGACCCCTAAGACATTTTGAGTGGTGTGCTTAGGGTCTCTACCGGATCGGTATGCTAGTTGTTGGTCTTTCAAAACCTAAATGTGTATATTATTTCCATCCAACGCCCCTACACAGTCTTTACAGAAAGGGAAAGATTTTCCATTGGCATACGCATGGATGTATTGAGGGGTGTCGTGTAAGGACTCCTTCGGTTGAATCATGTCACAAGCCCATATTCTGAGTGCACGTAGGACACTGTTGAAGTGTCGAGCAACTGTTACTTCGGAGTGTTGAAACATATCTTGTACTCCCCTGTTTACGTGAGTGTGCCCTAATGCATACAGAAACATGTGCATTTTTTCGACACTTACTTCATGGGTTGGTTTTAGAAGCCCTTGGGATTTCATAATATGGCAAAGTTTCAAAAAAAAAACTTCCTTACTCATTCGACACGCATCATAACAGACACGTCAATGCCTAGTTAACATGTCTAGGGTTTTTTATTTCTGATCAAAGGCACAATATGTATTGGAGTGTTTATAAGTGAAGTGATAATGTATTATTCTACAAAAGAAATCATGCTAAAGACTAACATATCTTCCTCCTCGTGAATTTCCAGAAGCTACCTAACTCTATCTAAGTGTATTGTGTTAACAAACAAGGTTTCAGTAATGGCATAGCTCATAGGCCGTTGCAAGTAAGTCGATGAAGTTGACAATTACCTTGTTTCTTATCAACGAAAGACAACTCTTCTGGTTAAATTTGGCTACAGAGGTTTTCAGTTTCTTCCTCGTGAACAAATACCAAAACAATTTTTAGTGCAAAATTAAGACTATATTATTTTCAGATGGGCAGTTATATTATTGTTGTCGTTGTCTTTAAATCTAGTAAAGCCTATATTACACTAAAATGTAAATCTATGAAGTTTTCCCATCAAAGTATCAAATTTAAAAAAAAAAATATTTGGTCAATCTATAAAATAATTTAACAGGAATGATATGCTACATTTAATCCAGAAGCATGTCTAAATTATCTAAACTGTTGTAAAATGAAAAGACATGGAGATTTGGGAGAGAATGATAAATATTTTTCATTGTTATCTCATAAACAATACAATGAGCCTTTATATATAGACAAAAAACATAGATGTTAAAATGCAATACAAAGCTAATGAATGAGACATATAATATACATCAATTAGAGAATTGCATTACATTTGAATGTGGATGTTACAAGAAGTTGTAGCACCAAGTGATAAGGTGACTCATCCATATGATATATTTCTTATTTCATAACATAAACCACTCAATTTGGAACATCTTTAACTATTGTACAAGCTACCTCGTTAAAAACATTGTCAAGTAAAATCATGTGAGACAAAAACTTGAAAAAGGGAAAAACGAGTACAACCACAAGTCATTTGAGTTTTATCCTTAAGAGATAGTAATCCTTTTGGAATCATAATTACATATTTGTTCCCCTTGATTCATAGTTCACCAACTTGCATAAAGATTGCAACCTCTCCACAATAATACAAACTTTGTTGATGTTGTGGATCAAACATATAACAGGCATCACTGAAGTAAATCTTTATCTCATGAACATAGTAAGTAAATTTGATAGATCCATAAAGAGGTAACGAAAAAATATGGTGAACTTCATTTGAATGTTTTCAAAAAAACATTATGCCTACATAAACTATCATTGTGAATGTATTAGGTTTAATTTTATATGCAATATATGTAGGATTTCATGTTTAATTGTGCATATATATTTTTCGAAATTTTATGCATAATAAGGATCAATTAAAATTTTCTACGATTTATTTCATGCATGCATCGGTTTGTTTTAATAACTAGTTTTAAAAACTTATTAAAACAAACACAAGGGACTCCGAAATTCATACCTAGAAGTTCTCTAAATCTTCTTGATATTCCAGAGACGTTGAGGAAGACGATCGTCGCTTCTCGTTGCGCCGGATGCCTCCGAGTGTTCACTGAAACCCTAAACAAGGTTGGAGAGAAAGGAGCTAGCCAATCAATCTCCAAACTAGCTTAGAATCTAGCTACAAACCCATTCCTTAGTCTCTGAGATTTCTCCTTCCAAAGACTTAGAATTTAAGAGAATTTTCGTGGCCTTTTGTGGTGAATTAGGAGAGAAAAGAATTAGCAAAACTTCTATCTTAATTAGGGAGAATAATGACCTATTTATAGGCTTCAATCTTAATCTCAATTATGGCTATTCTTAAGCCATGTTTTCTTGACATTTTCTCTCACAAACTAATTCCATAATGCATTACATGCATCCACAAAATGTTTGACCAAGTTTGGAGTTAATCCAACTATTGATCAAATTAATCTCTTAATTATCAAAGGCAGAAAATCGATCGCGGTTCGGTTTACCGAGTCACACTCAGTTAACCGAATATGTCACGATTGTTTTACCGAGTATTAGACGGATGATCGATTCTTAAGGAGAAAAATTCTCCTTAACCGATCGGACTAATTCTTGTCTATAACCGAATGCCTTTCGGTTAACCGAAAATATCGGAACTGGACATTGTTCGGTCGACCGTTTCTGCTTTGGAATACCGATCCAGAATTCCAGGCACTTTGGTCAAGTTCGGTCAATCAACTATGACTATCCGTTCCACGTTCGGTTGACCGATCCACAGATCCTTCGGTCGACCGAACCATAACGGATTACCGAACTTTTACCCGATTTTGCCTTTTCAAATTTTGGATTTATTTCCAACAAAATTTGAACTTTTGGGGGTTTTAGCAAATTCACAACTTATGCAATATATTATCCTATGCAACAATAAATTATTGCACCCCATAATTTATGCATCTCATATGAATTTATCATGATTCTAATTATGTTATATATATTACAACATAATTGATTTTACTTGTTCACCACATATGTCATATTTTCTATAAGAAACCCGACACATCATATGAACCAAATCAATCTTCTTGTTTCCTGGTTTTTGTGGTGTGACCTATGGGTGGATCTAAACTAAGTTGGCAGTGATATTAAGAGCATAATATCACAAGATATAAGCGGTATCTAGCTACACATTATAACTCCCAATTAGTTAGATGTCTTAATTCCACTTGAACCAAAACCCGATCCATTTAGTGATGGAGTGCGCCACTTGTGTCCGTCCCTTGCCTCATGATATTAAGAATACACACAAAGTAGTATTGTGTCATCTTTGTATTAGTATTCATTTCTTGATCTCTTTAAGCTAGTTATAAATATGTGGCTTAACTCAAATCACATTGTGCACATTATAACTTTGTTTTATCAAGATGCCCACTAATATCATCACTCAATTAAGAGGGGCAATGATAATCTTTTGACTAACTATCTTCTCCAACAAAAGTCATACTTAACCAACCAATGCCTTTACACTACTCTCATCGATTGCTCAAGACACTAGTCTAATTAAGCAATTCTTAAGTGATCGGATATAAGTCTCATATCAAAGGACCAAAGACACAGTAAAACATTAATGACACAGAAAATACAATTCTATAATATTTTACTTATTAGGTCTATTCAGTATACAAAAGTAATATTTTCCTCTTTTGTGTACCCGTGTTGTCACTCACTTGTAGAGCTACAATGATCTATGACCAACACGACAATCTTAACTCGGTAATTAATGTCTCATGTTAATTACCATGATTGCGAATATCTTTTGTTTTATGTAAACCAATATCTTTTAGAGCTCTACGGTTAAGGACCAAGAGCTTATTCCTTAACACTTCTAAAAGACGAATAACACAAAAAAGGAACAAAATGATTTCTCATTCAATTCATAATAATTGACATTTAAAAGTAAAACTTTTAGAACACATTCCCTTCAATCTCCCACTTGTTATTAAAGTTTTCTTTCACATACATACTTAATGTATAAAACAATAATAACTAGGGTAAACCCCATTACATATCAATCATCAAGCCAATCTACATGGTTCCTCAATTCCATGGACTCGAAATGCATTTCGCCCTTGGCTTGGGATAAGGGTTTTGTGAATGGATCAGCTGTGTTGTTGTTGGTGTCCACCCATAAAAGATTTATTTTGCCTTCGTCGATGAGGTCACGTGTCACGAAGTACTTACGATCCATGTACTTCACTTTGTGGTGTGATCTAGGATCCTTGATTTGCGAGATAGATGCACTATTATCGCAAAATAGCTCAATGAGTCCCTCGCTCGTGGGAACTACTCCAAGCTCTTCAAGGAACTTCTTGATCTACACTCCTTCCTTGCTCGCTTCAGCGACAACCATTACTTCTGAAGCGGTGGTTAATCGGCCGTAGTGGTTTGCTTCTAGCTACGCCAACTCACAGCTCCACCATTCAGAAGAAAGACGTATCCTGATTGCGACCTTCTATCGTCTGGATCACTCATGAAACTCGCATCCGAGTACCCTTCGACTATCAACTCCATTTGTCCTCCATAAACAAGAATCTTATCCTTAGTCTGGTTAAGGTACTTCAGGATATTCTTGACCGCAGTCCAATGCTCAGGACCTACGTTGGATTGGTGACGACTTGTCACGCTTAGAGCATACGAGACATCGGGTCTTGTGCAAGTCATCGCATACATGATTGACCCAATTGCTGAAGCATAAAGGACATCCTTCATGTGCTTTAAGTCTTTACGTGATTGCGCACGTTGAGACTTCTTGAGTTGCACACCCATACTCATTGGCACACTGCCCTTTTTGGAGTTGTTCATCTTGAACCTTTCCAAGACCTTGTCAATGTATGTACGTTGACTGAGGCCAATGAGTCTACGGGATCTATCTCTATATATCTTGATTCCCAAGATGTATTGAGCCTCACCCATATCTTTCATTGAGAATGCGGATTTCAATGAGCTTCTCGTTTGCTCAAGCAAAGGAAGATGATTGCCCATAAGCAATATGTCATCGACATATAAGATTAGGAATACTACATGGCTCCCACTAACCTTCTTGTATATACAAGGTTCTTCCTTACTTTGAATGAAGTGAAGCTTCTTCACTTCCTCGTCAAAGCGTTTGTTCCAACTCCTTGATGCTTGCTTCAATCCATAAATGGATCTTTGAAGCTTGCATACTTTCTCCTTATTCTTTGGATCTTCAAAACCTTGAGGTTGTACCATGTACACATCCTCCTCCAAGTTCCCATTAAGGAACGCCATTTTGACATCCATTTGCCATATCTCATAATCATGAAATGCAGCAATAGCGAGCATTATCCGAATAGACTTGAACATGGCAACGGGTGAAAAAGTTTCATCATAGTCAATTCCTTGAACTTGAGTGAAACCTTTTGCTACAAGCCTCGCTTTGTAGGTTGTCAAGTTTCCATCCATGTCCATCTTCCTCTTGAAAACCCATTTATTTTGAATGGTCTTTTTCCCTGGATTCTATTTCGGATTCTATGACCTTAAGCCATAGTTTTGAGTCTTCCCTTTCCATTGCTTCTTGGAAGGTCAAGGGATCATTGGTATCAAGTACCATAATTTCATGAAGTCCCAGATACAAGTCAAGTTTCTTCCTTTCCCTCGTTGACTGATTGACATCATTTCATGCTCATATTTGTATCTTATATCCATTATCTTACACCTAAGCAATGCTACGTGACGAGTTTTATGTTTAGTTTTCAGGAATAAAGAGGTTTGAAGAGAAGAGCCATGAAAGGACCCAAAAGCTGGGAAAAAGGACTGAATGGTGAGATCTAGGGACCAAGATGCAAGGGAGAAGGACCTGAATGTAAGACAGAAGGACCTAAGAGCAAAACAGAATACTCCACACCATCATGGGGAGTATTTTACCAATTCTATTCGGGTCGGAGCTCCAACAAGTCGAGTAACCGCATCAAAGACCAACAATACCAGAAAGCAAAGCCCACAACAAATTCCAACATGATCCGACAATTTTGGACCGCTAATTGGCGGTCCATATTGCTCAGGATCCGTCGAAATTTCTCCTGGACTTGTATTAATGTTCGTTTAGGCTATTTTTGGTATTGGTTTAGTCCCACATCGGGGGATTGTCCCCGATTAGCTTTTTCCATGCTTATAAATAGAACTCTTCACCTTCCATTGTAATTACCCATTGCTTGGTGGCATTCTCTCTACTAAGGAGTGAGCCTTGAAGCAAAAACTCAAGGTGGAGATGAATGCTACCTTCAATGTGAGTCATTTGTTAATAAAATAATTCTTCTAGTTTCTTTCAATCTTGTCTTTTAATTTGTGCATGTTTGTTTAGTCTTTCCTTTCCTTTTATGTTTCTTTAATGCTTCTTGCCTTCTTAGTTAACTTTCATTTCAGTATTATGCTTTCTTTTGCTAATATAGTTAGTGTAATGAGTAGTGAGTAGTTCCATCCCCATTTGGGGGGTGGAGAAATATGTGATATAATCATGTAGTGTATTAAGTGTGTGTTATTTTTATCCCTTGAGCTTTATATGATTTCCATAACCATCTAATGGGTCTCCACTCTTATCTTTGATATGCTAATGCTCTTGAATGAAGCTTAGCTTATGCTTTGATTAGTGGACCTATTTTATGGGGAATGATAAGGTTAGGATCTGGATGAAGTTAATGTTGGAAACACAAATTGTAGTGTATGTACTCTTGTTGCCTTTTCCTTAGCTAATGTCTTGTATGTTTTAATGATGTAGTCATCTTAATTCATGTGGAGGCATAGTAGGGTATAGTCTTTATACTTGAGTTCATGTAGCTTCATTCCAATTATTGTCTTGTATGTTTTAATGATGTAGTCTTATCTTAATTCATGTAGAGGCAAAGTTGGATGTAGTTTTATGATTTCATGTACTACTTGTTGTGAGGAGCTTAATGAACACACACACACACACTTCTTTATGTTCACATTATTTCTCTACCCCCTTTGGGGCTTAGTTTCTTGCTTTTCATCCATTTCCATTTGCACCTTAGTGTAGTTTAGTGTAACCAACCTTTCTTCCCTTTCTTTACCTCTCGCCTTCGAACAAACCAAGTGTCGACATACCTCCCAGTGGACGACCCGTATTTGCCACCGCTTCAACGCGGCCGTGCACTTGCGGTTAAATATAAAACGAGATCAATCAAGTTTTTGGCGCCGTTGCCGGGGAGGTGCTCTGTCCAGACATTGGTTTGGACGATTCGAGGGGTTTTTAATTTTTTGTTTTCAGTTTGTCTTAGTTTCAGGGAACAATCTGATCAAGGGGAGGCTACTGAGAAAATCTGAGGACCAGAAGACCAAAAGGGACCGCCAATCAGCGGTTGTAGACCGCCAATTGGCGGCCTGGTGAGGGCTTCTTTCCTTCAAATTTCTCATGATAGTTAGTGCTGTAATATGTGTTATCTGGGAGCCCTATTTTGCATGCTATGACTTCTAGTTTGCTCCCAGATCATTAATCACTCCCCCTTTAATCAACTTGGACCATAAAACTCAAAGCAAAAGATTAGACTTCTTGCCATCTAGGTCATGCACCATTGGTAGACCATGCATGCATTTGTCTTTTCTTTACTTTACATTTTGTCGTTGATTGCTGGCGTGAGGTACGTGCACCCCGATCTCTCATTCATGCATGTTTCGATCATGCATTAGTTAGTAAGGTGCATCGGGACAAGAGTGAGAGAGCGTTTGATTGGAGCGATTGATTGCTAGATCTAGGATCAAATCGCTACTAAGGTGGGGCTGTCCCATAAAAGATAAGGTGGGGGATTTCATCACCCTTTCCTTGGCCCCAAAAATCACTCTTAATAAAGCCTTAACTAAAAGCAAGTAGACATTGGCCCTAAGGAATTCGGACGCACTAGGAGAGTAATCTAGTCGAGACCGTCATGACCTGATCGGTGTTGCCTACCTTGTCGATAGTAGGAGGTACTGGATCTCCGGATCTGGTATCACTTGCTGGGCATTGTGGTCCTCGTTGTAGGGAGGTGAGGCGTGTCGAGGCTAGTGACCTCGAAGTTAGGCGTCGTCTAGCCTAAGGACCCATTGTCTTTCATTGTTTGAGCCGTGCTTGCTAGTTAGGCTTCTTCCTGATCCCTCTACCTACGCTAGCTTTAGGGTTTCTTCCCTTCTCCTCTGAGTCATCTTCTTCTCACCTTCTTCTACGTTATAGTTGTTGGCTTTTTGGCCTTAATCCGTATTTTGATGATGTAATTAAACCTAATCTTAATTAGGACATGTAGATTAGCACATGTAGTATAATAGTATACATGTTGTATTGTGCTAACATCTACAGGTGATCAAGACTCAAGAAAGAAGAAAAATCAAGTCAAGACATGTAATCAAGCTAGGATTGAAGACATGTAATTTTACCTTTCTTTGAGTATTAGGAACTTATGTGAATTGAGCATAACATAAGCTAATATGCATGCATTCACACACTAGGTTCCTTGTAGGAGTCACACACAAAATATCATATAATTTGGACTCCATTAGATCACCTAAACACCTAAAACATTGGTCGCCAGTCTACCTGAGTTCGGTCGACCGTTCACCTTTCGGTCGACCGGTTATACACAATATTTGTTATACCAGACCAATCCGTTCAACCGATCACATTTCTATCAACCGATTACCCAGACCTGTTCGGTCGACCGGTAGACCTTCGGTCGACCGTTTCGTTTGCCATTTCTGGTAAAAATATTACCGTTTTATTTGTCGTATTATACAACGGTCATATACACATTTTTCTCAATATACACCCCCATATACATTAGAACCGGTCGAACAAAACACTCCTTTCGGTCGACCGTTTAATTCGTGAAAAACCCCCTGCTATCGGTCGACACAAGTTTGTCCAACCGATCAAGATTTCTCTCTACCGAACCCAGTAGTTCGGTCGACCGGTACCTGCTCGGTCGACCGTTGACCTATAGAACTTAAGTGTTTCGGTCGACCAGTACCTATGTTCGGTCAACCGATCCATCAACAGACTCAAGGGTTCGGTCGACCGATACACCTTTCGGTCGACCGTTTCTGGACAGATTTCTGAACCCGATTTTCTGTTTTGTGTATCTTGCACAAAACCCAATCAAATCTTGTCCAAACGGCTAGAAATCTTTAGGAGCTTATAAATAGAGGTTCACACTTAGTTTTCCACAAGATTTCACAACTCCAAAGTGTCAAACTTATAGTGAGATTTTCCACAACCTCAAAGCTCCCAATTAGTGATTCCAAAGCCTAATTTCCACATCCTCCATCATACAATCATCTATCAATTGTTGTGCTCAATACTAGAAGAGTGAATCCCACTCAAGGTTACATTTGTTGTAAAGAGAGCAAGGGTCTTGGTGAAAGCCCAAGACAAGAAGTAGAGATTTCGGTGAAAGCCCGAAGTGTTCCTCTCGGATTGTGAGAGGTGGTGCCAAGCTCGGCGAGGGTTGTTCGCGAGCTTGAAGACTTGTAAAAGGCGTTGCTCCCGGCCCGGAACGGGGAGGCATAGTGAAGACGCAAGAGGAGCTCGAACGGGGATTCGAGAGGGGCTTGCAAGAGAGGACGTAGGCGCGGCCGAACCTCTGTAAAACCGACGCGTCTTCTTTTTGTGGTTTGCATTACTTTCTACTTGTGTTTGATTTGTTTTTAATTTCCGCTGCATTTCTTTGATCGATCAACCAAGTAGTTAATTAGGGCTTAATAGTGATTAGTGGACCCATAACCCACACGATCCTACGATCCTACATTTGGTATCAGAGCCTCGTTCGTTAATTTTGTTCTTAATCGATAAATTAACATGGCTCTTAATGCATCCACACCAAATGAATCATGTAAACCACCATATTTTGATGGAAATAACTTTAGCTCATGGAAATTTAAAATGTCTTCATTTATTAAATCCATGAATGCTAACTTGTGGTTTATGATTCAAACTCCATATGAATCACCTAGATATCATATTAGTAAATGGAGTTTAGAAGATGAGAAAAATGCATCCCTAAATGCAAAAGCTATGAATGTCTTATTTTGTGCATTAGGAGATGAACATTTTAATCTTGTTTGCTCATGTGATAGTGCTCATCATATATGGCAAACATTAGAAAATAATTTTGGTGAAGGAGATTCACCAACCGGGAAAAAGGGAGAAGCCACTCCAATGGATGTAGCTCAAGTTAGATGTGAAGAAATCAATTCAACATCTTGTTCAACATCAAGCTCATCCGATGGAGAAAGTGAAGATGAGGTATCTTCTAGTCACTCTTCAAGTTGTAGTTCAAGTGGAAAATCATCGCATTCACATAAACTACAAAATGCATTTCTGAAAATGGTAGAAAAATGTAAAGAGCTTCATGAATCAAATAAATTAGCAAACAAGCAAATAGATGAGCTTAAATGTCAAAATGCATCTATCTTAGATGATAAAGTTGATTTGCTTGCTAAAATTGAAGTTCTAACTTTAGAGAATGCATGCTTGAAGGAAGAAAATTTAAATGTTAAAAATACCTCATCTCATGCAATTGATAGTCATATGCTAGAAATTGACACTAATGACTTGCTTATTAAACTTGATAAATCTCATTTAGAAAGCAAGCAACTATTACATGACTTAAATTTCATGAATGAAAAGGTTGCAAACTTAGAGATTCACATGCTTAACATGAATGAAAAGCATAATTCTATGATTAAAAATCTAAATTGCTTAAATGAATCTCTAGCAACTAAAAACAGTGAACTTAATGCCTTAAATGAAAATTTGTCAAATAAATTGCATAAGTTCACACATGACAATAAAAACAATTTTTATGTTAAAAACTTTCCTATTCAAATTAATGTTAAACATAATTTTGTCATGAAAAAGAAAGTAAGTGTAGAGGTACCAAAATCAACTTGGATTTGGGTACCAAAAGCTAAACTTAATGGACCCAAGCAAAAATGGGTACCAAAATCTACACTTGTAGGTACTTGAGGAAGAGATTGGTGGTGACCGGGTGAGCCAAAGCGTCGAATTCGAATCCGGTTGCATCACCAAGTCATGATTGGAGCTATTCAAGATTCAAGTTTGGTATAAAAATTTCTATCTCTAAAATTTCTGAAAAATAGCTCTAATCTAGTCAATATGCTTAATTGTCATATCCTTAGAGTTCAATTCATTGAAAATCATTTACCCTATTCATTGCAAATCATTTATCACATCCATTGATTCTAAATGTCAAATTTTAAATGGATGTTAGAATAAGGCTTAAGTTGAAACTTAAATGAACTTAACTTGAATCATACTCATTGTTTCCATTTAGCCTTATTGATAGGGGGAGCTTAAATGTTATATCTTTTATTAGAGTAATGAAGTGCAAAATTTAGGGGGAGCAACTTCATTACAAGACATCCAAATTCTATGCTTAAAGTCTTAAATAATTATTATTTTTGATGGATGTCAAAGGGGGAGAGATAATTAAGGGGGTAACTTGGAATTTGGCATAAAATTGATCAAAAACTATGCACATCCATAGGGGGAGCATTTATATGCATAGTTAACATATACAAATTTCAAGTATTAGGTTGATTTAAGATATAGGTTGCCATCATCAAAAAGGGGGAGATTGTTGGCTTTTTGGCCTTAATCCGTATTTTGATGATGTAATTAAACCTAATCTTAATTAGGACATGTAGATTAGCACATGTAGTATAATAGTATACATGTTGTATTGTGCTAACATCTACAGGTGATCAAGACTCAAGAAAGAAGAAAAATCAAGTCAAGACATGTAATCAAGCTAGGATTGAAGACATGTAATTTTACCTTTCTTTGAGTATTAGGAACTTATGTGAATTGAGCATAACATAAGCTAATATGCATGCATTCACACACTAGGTTCCTTGTAGGAGTCACACACAAAATATCATATAATTTGGACTCCATTAGATCACCTAAACACCTAAAACATTGGTCGCCAGTCTACCTGAGTTCGGTCGACCGTTCACCTTTCGGTCGACCGGTTATACACAATATTTGTTATACCAGACCAATCCGTTCAACCGATCACATTTCTATCAACCGATTACCCAGACCTGTTCGGTCGACCGGTAGACCTTCGGTCGACCGTTTCGTTTGCCATTTCTGGTAAAAATATTACCGTTTTATTTGTCGTATTATACAACGGTCATATACACATTTTTCTCAATATACACCCCCATATACATTAGAACCGGTCGAACAAAACACTCCTTTCGGTCGACCGTTTAATTCGTGAAAAACCCCCTGCTATCGGTCGACACAAGTTTGTCCAACCGATCAAGATTTCTCTCTACCGAACCCAGTAGTTCGGTCGACCGGTACCTGCTCGGTCGACCGTTGACCTATAGAACTTAAGTGTTTCGGTCGACCAGTACCTATGTTCGGTCAACCGATCCATCAACAGACTCAAGGGTTCGGTCGACCGATACACCTTTCGGTCGACCGTTTCTGGACAGATTTCTGAACCCGATTTTCTGTTTTGTGTATCTTGCACAAAACCCAATCAAATCTTGTCCAAACGGCTAGAAATCTTTAGGAGCTTATAAATAGAGGTTCACACTTAGTTTTCCACAAGATTTCACAACTCCAAAGTGTCAAACTTATAGTGAGATTTTCCACAACCTCAAAGCTCCCAATTAGTGATTCCAAAGCCTAATTTCCACATCCTCCATCATACAATCATCTATCAATTGTTGTGCTCAATACTAGAAGAGTGAATCCCACTCAAGGTTACATTTGTTGTAAAGAGAGCAAGGGTCTTGGTGAAAGCCCAAGACAAGAAGTAGAGATTTCGGTGAAAGCCCGAAGTGTTCCTCTCGGATTGTGAGAGGTGGTGCCAAGCTCGGCGAGGGTTGTTCGCGAGCTTGAAGACTTGTAAAAGGCGTTGCTCCCGGCCCGGAACGGGGAGGCATAGTGAAGACGCAAGAGGAGCTCGAACGGGGATTCGAGAGGGGCTTGCAAGAGAGGACGTAGGCGCGGCCGAACCTCTGTAAAACCGACGCGTCTTCTTTTTGTGGTTTGCATTACTTTCTACTTGTGTTTGATTTGTTTTTAATTTCCGCTGCATTTCTTTGATCGATCAACCAAGTAGTTAATTAGGGCTTAATAGTGATTAGTGGACCCATAACCCACACGATCCTACGATCCTACAATAGTCTCCTCCCCTTTACACTCTCTGGTAGCGTTTTAGGGTCGAGTCGAGCACTTTTTGCGAGCTTAGTCTCGTGGTGGTGAGAGTGGTCGACTCGAGAGTTTTTCTTGAGATGGATGGTTACATGGGCGACCATCCATATCATTGTTGGGACCAGGACGATTCTCCCTGGTACTCCGGACCCATGCAACCTGGGGTGGCTCAGACGAACACCCCGTATGGTTGGGATAATCCTCATTGTGTGACTGAGCAATCTTCATATTGGGGTAATATGAGAGAGGCACCGACTACTAGATCACCATCTAGTTACGTCGGATCATATGTTGGTCATCAAACTGAGACATTACAAGAACCTTTGGCCTCTTTCATGCATGTGGTAGATGACATGGGTGCACCGGTGGCTCCAGTAGTCGTACCGTGTCACTATTGTGGTTTGAGTGGTCATGATTTCGGGGAATGTCCTTATGTTCCCCCAGAGCCTGAGTATGAGCATACATTTTCCCAAAATGCTCATTATGACCATTACGGATCCGCGTACAATCCGAGAGTGATGGATTCATGGGGAGACAATTCATATCCAAATTCTTATACTTCATTTCCACCACAGTATCCTCCTCCCGAATACCAGAATTCTACCAACACCCCACTCAATCATATTTTATTTTGCATATTTATCTATATTTTTTTTTTTCTGTTTTAGGACTCATTCTCAGCCAATCAACACCCAACCCCAAAATTTCCCAAGATCTGACTTTGGACCTCCTCGTTGACCGCATACAAAATCTGACACTTCAAGTGAGTCAACTGACGCAACAATTAAGTGAGGAGAGTAACTTTTCGTGTCAACATGAGGGTTTATCTTCTGAAATCGAACCACCACCACATCCACAAATTCAAAGCACAATCTTTCAAAGTCAAACTCCTAGTCAGTCTGAGGGACTTGGGGTTTCAATTCACGATCACTTGGTGGAGGATTCGATTCCAACTGAGAATAGTTTGGACCAGTTCTATTATGAGTCGGCACAGGATTGTGCCTTATCTTTTTGTCCCGTGGCCCTTGATCCACATGATCTTATTGTTGTACCTCCTAAGGACTCACCTTTGGTGGAGCAAGAGCTCCCTAGTACCCTTAATCTCATACGACCTGATGAGAGTTTGCCTCTCACTATTGTTCCTGATCATCTTGGAAATGATGGAACATCAAACAACTACATTGCTCATGAGGGTATTAGGAGTTCCTTGGAGGATACCTTGGGTATGAGACCCACTTCCTGTTCTCCTGGTGAGTTGGACATGCATAACGAGGTGCTTGACCTCGTTCCGACCCACCAGCCTGTTGGTTGGAGAGTTTGGATTGATGATCATAACTTCAGTTCCGCAACAGGAGAGATTCTTCTTCCGTTGCCCCTTATTTCCCAAACTCTCGAGAGGTTCAAGCTCTTTCAGTTTGATCCTTTGAATGAGACGCCTTTGCGTCCAATTCACGAACCTCTCATTTCATCTGGTGCTCTTTGTGAAGGGGGCCCACACATGCGTATTTTGGCCCCGCGTGGTGTCATGTTCCCTTTCCAAGTGCATTGACTCACTCTTGAGGTTCCCATTTGATGTCTTTTGACAAATAAAGATGGGAACTTATGTTTGTACATAGTTATATAAAAAAGAAAAAAAAACAAAAACAAAAAAAAAGTACAATAAAAGACTCCTTCAGTGAGCATCGATTGTTGTGAGCCCCAACCCTTGTGTATTTGGGCTCCATTTCTTTCACGTATTTGTATCCTTTCTTTAGCATCTCACAGGTTTTGAGGGAATTCGGGTTTGTGTCCATCAACATGGCCTTGAACTTCCCTTTGTACTTCATGTTGGTGAGATCTTTTTTTTTTCATGCATAAATCCATGTAGTATCTTGCTCACATTCATTGAGGACAATGCATGAAGTAGGTGTGGGGGGGTGTTTTACGTGTGTACATAGTTGAGTCTTTTTCCTTTGATTTTGTTTTCTTTTGTTTGCATTGTTAGGGTCATGTTAGTGTGCTGCATTTAATATCGATATATCTGTTTGCCATGATCCTTGGGTGACTTGTCTTCTTTTGCTTGCCTAGTGCTTCAAAATTTTCACATTTCTTTCAAAATCTTCATGTGTTTTCGAAAGAAAATGTTTTGTGGGTTTTGCGTGTGTTTAGCATGTGCAAAACCGTTGAGAGGCAAAGTAAAAAGAAAGCTCCCAAAATTGTCTTGAACTTGATGCATTAGGATATCTAGTACAATGGCTTTAGGATTTATCGAGTCGTTAGGATGCACCCCAGTTTTCCTTTGGGGGTGAGTAATCATAGGGTTTCAGTGCTCAAACATTCAAAGAAGTCCACCCTGAACCTAGTGAGTCAATAATTCGTGTTTGTTAATTTAGGAAGTTTGTTGTAGTCAAGGACCCTCTTAATCTTGTTGTGAGACATTAGTGTAGGGGTTTTGGTTCATGTGTAGATAAGAAATAAGTGAGTAGATGTTCTCTCTTCTCGCACGGCTCCTATCACTCGGGAAAGTTGGTCTGAAGGGACTTTGTGCCTGGTGCTTTCGAGTCATCTGACTTGGGATGCGCCGACCGAACTCCCGTTACACGGGTGGTAGGGATTGCCCTATGTGGAGATTTGGGGAAAGGTGTACGTGATAGTGTAAGTCCTCATGGGCAATGATGCACGAAATCTGACCCTGGGAGAATGAAGCTCCAACTAATAAAAAGAAAAAAAGAAAAAAAATGTGTGAAAAGAAACAAAAAGAAAAAAAAATGTTAATGCAAATAAGAACCTTAATGGACCTTACACTTTGTATCACTTGAGGATCTTGAGGTTGTCCATGTCTTTCACTTAATTCCTTATTTAACTTGCACGAATGGTTTATAAGGCTAGGTGTGGACTGATTACCTATATAGAGTCGGCCCGTAGGATTACCGCGTCCATTGATCGACAAAATATTTCCAACGAGTCGAGGTCTAGATTGAATAATGCATCTTGTTCGGATTTTGTGGGTATATCCGCTGAAAACCCTCAGGAGACAACACTCCTCCTCCTTGGCAACAAAGAGGTTTAACGGCTTGTTGCACGTGCTAAGTGCAACCGTGATTCCTACGAAAGTGAGTTAGGATTTCTTGTTTCTCGTTTGTTTTTCTCTTTCTTTGTTTTGCTCGAGACTAGCAAAAACTTAGGTGTGGGGGTATTTGATTGACATCATTTCATGCTCATATTTGTATCTTATATCCATTATCTTACACCTAAGCAATGCTACGTGACGAGTTTTATGTTTAGTTTTCAGGAATAAAGAGGTTTGAAGAGAAGAGCCATGAAAGGACCCAAAAACTGGGAAAAAGGACTGAATGGTGAGATCTAGGGACCAAGATGCAAGGGAGAAGGACCTGAATGTAAGACAGAAGGACCTAAGAGCAAAACAGAATACTCCACACCATCATGGGGAGTATTTTACCAATTCTATTCGGGTCGGAGCTCCAACAAGTCGAGTAACCGCATCAAAGACCAACAATACTAGAAAGCAAAGCCCACAACAAATTCCAACATGATCCGACAATTTTGGACCGCTAATTGGCGGTCCATATTGCTCAGGATCCGTCGAAATTTCTCCTGGACTTGTATTAATGTTCGTTTAGGCTATTTTTGGTATTGGTTTAGTCCCACATCGGGGGATTGTCCCCGATTAGCTTTTTCCATGCTTATAAATAGAACTCTTCACCTTCCATTGTAATTACCCATTGCTTGGTGCCATTCTCTCTACTAAGGAGTGAGCCTTGAAGCAAAAACTCAAGGTGGAGATGAATGCTACCTTCAATGTGAGTCATTTGTTAATAAAATAATTCTTCTAGTTTCTTTCAATCTTGTCTTTTAATTTGTGCATGTTTGTTTAGTCTTTCCTTTCCTTTTATGTTTCTTTAATGCTTCTTGCCTTCTTAGTTAACTTTCATTTCAGTATTATGCTTTCTTTTGCTAATATAGTTAGTGTAATGAGTAGTGAGTAGTTCCATCCCCATTTGGGGGGTGGAGAAATATGTGATATAATCATGTAGTGTATTAAGTGTGTGTTATTTTTATCCCTTGAGCTTTATATGATTTCCATAACCATCTAATGGGTCTCCACTCTTATCTTTGATATGCTAATGCTCTTGAATGAAGCTTAGCTTATGCTTTGATTAGTGGACCTATTTTATGGGGAATGATAAGGTTAGGATCTGGATGAAGTTAATGTTGGAAACACAAATTGTAGTGTATGTACTCTTGTTGCCTTTTCCTTAGCTAATGTCTTGTATGTTTTAATGATGTAGTCATCTTAATTCATGTGGAGGCATAGTAGGGTATATTCTTTATACTTGAGTTCATGTAGCTTCATTCCAATTATTGTCTTGTATGTTTTAATGATGTAGTCTTATCTTAATTCATGTAGAGGCAAAGTTGGATGTAGTTTTATGATTTCATGTACTACTTGTTGTGAGGAGCTTAATGAACACACACACACACTTCTTTATGTTCACATTATTTCTCTACCCCCTTTGGGGCTTAGTTTCTTGCTTTTCATCCATTTCCATTTGCACCTTAGTGTAGTTTAGTGTAACCAACCTTTCTTCCCTTTCTTTACCTCTCGCCTTCGAACAAACCAAGTGTCGACATACCTCCCAGTGGACGACCCGTATTTGCCACCGCTTCAACGCGGCCGTGCACTTGCGGTTAAATATAAAACGAGATCAATCATTGACCTTCTTAGCTCGTTGACACAGAAAATACAATTCTATAATGTTTTACTTATTAGATCTATTCAGTATACAAAAGTAATATTTTCCTCTTTTGTGTACCCGTGTTAATTACCATGATTGCGAATATCTTTTGTTTTATGTAAATTAATATCTTTTAGAGCTCTACGGTTAAGGACCAAGAGCCTCTTCCTTAACACTTCTAAAAGACGAATAACATAAACAAGGAACAAAATGATTTCTCATTCAATTCATAATAATTGACATTTAAAAGTAAAACTTTTAGAACACATTCCCTTCTAACCTCTTAGGAAATGAATTTCATGTCCTAATCTAACCTCTTTAATTATAGATATTACTGGATCTTTATTTACACAGTATAGACAATCTGTCGTTGCTGTGTTTTCCAAGTGAACTTTATTTGTATAATATATATTTATATATTTGAATAATTGTAACAATTCTCTTATGGAGAACGTTCGAAAATTCAAATATATATAATAATTGTAACATTTTGTCCAGTCATTTATCTCAAATTCAAATATTTCACGATACGTGTTTAATCTCTCCAAGAGTTCCTTTCATATCATTCTTCGAGATGATATGCACATTCTCTTTGCTCGTTCATATGGTGATCCTTTTATAAATCACATCTCTTCATTATAATTTGCCTCGGTAATTTAGTCCTTCAGGGACTCATATAATATTAATATCAAGTGACTTATACAAATTTGTAGTCACAACATATCTTATATGTTTATCTATATTTTTGTTTACATATCATATTAATCAAGTAACACAACGTAATATTATACATTTTGACAGAATGAGTAACATTGTAATGGATGTTGGGTCCTGCGAAAAATCATTGTCACTACTCGCTTTATAATGTACCACCATGTTATTGTAATGTGATTTCTATTTATATTCTTCAGAAATAAGGACTACAAGTTCAAACAATATGTTTATAAGCGAGTCTAGTTCTACATTGTTCGCATTCTTTTATTCTTTTCAAATACGGATGCTTCTGATATTCTTTATAATATTATAGGTTCTAGATCCAGATTTTCTCTTGAATTAACATATTACTAAGAAGGTGAATTAGCCATCGACGATATCTTTAATTTTTTTTTATGTTTTTTCTCTTGTATCAACATAGTTGATTACAACTTTTATAATAATCAAATCCTCGTCGTTTCCCAAAACACGAGGATTTAACCGTTATGTATTCTCAGAATTGTTACGTTTGCCGACTATTTTATTGTACCTGGTTTATATTCTTTAAGAATAACCTCTTCAGGAGGTGTAATGAGTGATTAACTTTTTATTCTCATTTCTACAAATAATATAAGTTCTGGTCCACGCTTCTGGCGTGGATTGAACTTAAATATTTTTCATTCCATGAAGATCTCTATTTTATGTTATGTACATGTATTATGTCATGTAATACAAGACTTAGTCACTCATTTGTGATCAATAAACACGTATGACAATTACTTGCTAGATATTACAAGCTAATGATTTTATGAACTTCAGGTTCATCCATTCTTGTACGTATATTTTTTATGCACTTCAAGTTCAATATAGTACATTTTCTTGGTATTCTTTAAGCTTCTGATTTTTCTCCCCTAATGCCCAAAAAATGTGTCTATATATAATTGTTGTATTGGACAAAAATACATCACCCTTCGGGGGCTTCAAATATTTTAGTATTACCAGGAATATGAATCATGATAAAATGTCAAATTTACTTTGAGGTCATTAAATTGTGGAGGTGGTAATGTAAAAGAAATCCTAGATGGGAAACATTTCATTCAATATTGTACAAGTAAAATAGGAGAATATTTATAATATGATCTTGGGGTAATATGACAATATCGGTAGATATATATATGTTGATAAACTTTGTCTAAAATTTTCTGACGTATAAATACAAGCAACGAAGAGTGTCAACAATTTTTCCATTTTAAGTTTCTGAATGATCCCCACTATGAGATGTTTTATCAGCAAAGAGACTCTTATTTTATTGTGTAAATTGACCAACAAAGTTAACTTTATTTTTATTCGACTAATGAAAGTCCACTAAGTGACTTAATGTGTGAAAAATACAAGATCTTTGTCGTATATTATGACCACCAATAATAAATATTAGTGATATATTATTGAGGCATTTTCAGGTCTATTTTGACTACTTGACATTTTTGAGAGTCACTTAGACCTATTACTTTATATTTCACCCGAATTTCACCATTTGGAGGGGAAAAAATCGAGTGCATGTATGAAAATTGTAGCATGAATATCATCCATGTACTATATTTTAGCCAAATAGCAAATGTAACTCGATAAGACACTTCAAGTGGTATTTCTCATGTTTGCTACTTCAAGGGTCACTTGAACATTTTTAACTCAATATGTGCTTGGGCATAGTCATATGAATGCAACGATTGGCTAAAAAACTTTCTATTTCTTATTCAACATGCACTATTGCTAGAGTACAAATTATTCATATAGAAAGTGGAACAAAAGTTCTCCTTTTTTGCACTTTATTATTCGTGGTCATATGGTCATGAAATATGACTTTTGATGTAATGTGATGAACAAATAACAATACACACCAAGTTATATAAAAAACACAACCTTTTGATGATCATAGGGATCCTTAGGGACCAATTCATATGAAAATACTCAATTTTCTACATCTTCATGAAAAATGATTTCAAGTAAATATTAATCAATTAGTCTTTCAGGCTGATATACATACTGTATATTCAAAAATTAATGACCCAATTCTAATAGAGATGTGAATCTTGACATCAAATTCTTATACTAGATTATTACTTTGGTAATATCTAATGTAACAAATTATGCTTTGGCGTGCTAACAAAGTGGTTCAGCATATTAATTTCAATTTATTTCAAAACAAATCATGGACGTATACATATGCATAATCAAATAAATAATAAATCATGTCATAGGAATAGATTGTCAAATCTCAACCATGAATAGAATTGTGTCCTTTTATTATGAAAGAAATTAAAGCCAAAATAATATATAACCGTTGTTTGTTAGGTCCACATGCAATGCATAATAATTATCAAACTCTTGTGTCATTCAATATCAATTATCTTAGTAAAGAGATTAAATATTACACTCCCTTTAGAAAACTATGGAAGGTAAAAAGTATGTAATATTGTTATAACATTTTCATCAAAAGTGAGAGCTAAATTATAAAATCGAGTTAGACAATCAAAAGTTCCATATAAACTTAAATTTATTTTTAGGGGCTTTATTGCTCAATATCTCAACTCTTAAATACATAATTTTGAAAATAAACATTTGTTGCCAAATAAGTCTCAACTAAATTTATCAATGCATTCCAAGGAAGAACTAAACTCAATAGAAGCAAGTCTCTTGAAGCTTTCTTTCAAAATATATTAACTAAGAACTCAAAATATTTTCTCTTGTATACTACCAATATATTAAGAACCAATTGCATCATATAATATTAAGATTATCAAAATTATGCCACCAACACGGTAGATCTGATCTTTGGCAACATGCTATTGTGAAAATCATGATAGGATACAAATAGTACTGATAAAGAAGTCATCACTAGTTTTTTATATTTATAAACTAAAATAGTATACTACGAGATTACACCTTTCGACATTAAATACACCCAAAACAATGCAGGTTAATTGTCTTACCTCTACAATCACAGAAATCACGTGGTTACCCTGTAGAGGTGCAAATAGAGTCAATCAAAGACCATAAACACCAATTAGGCACATGTAAGTGATGATGTAACGTACCAAGACATTAGTTATTGACTAATAGCATTAGTTATTGACTTAATTGTGTAATTTGGTAGTGTAACTGGTATTCCAAACTCATGAATAAACTATAATAAGAATTCTTATGGGTAATTTATTCAAAACCGATTTGTACGTAGTTTTTGATAAGCAAAGTATAGAATAGCTCGCAACGGTTGCATAGACACATCTATCTTATATTAAAAAATGAATTGAACACATGCATCTAATATCAGCTTGAGCACGTAATATGAAGTATGCAGTACAAAATTAAGATTTACAAGAAATGATCTAGCAAGTAATTAATCTAATAATCTATTGGCCAACAAGATCCTTTAATCAACAATTTGGGCCGAAAACAAAACACCCACCTCAGATTCTTGATAGTCCATCAAATGTTGATTTTTTTTTGGAAACCACCATCCCAGAAAATCAATAGTTTCAAAGCAGCATAACTTCCAATTACTACACGATGACTACTCTCTGTTAGGGCTGCAAACGAGGCGGGGTGGGCGGGTTTGGCTTTGCCCGCTACCCGCCTTGCCGAAGTGGGGCGGGAAAGGTTAAAAAAAATTGACCGCTACCCGCCCCACTTAAGAGAGGGTTACGTGGGCCAGGGCGGGTTAAGCGGGTGAAACAGATTAAGTTAGAAGTGCAGTATATATGTTTGCTTTAACAATAAACAAAAAACTAAAAACCATCCGTGCAATTGCAAAGTGATTATGAAGTTATTTGTAGATAGATACGTAGATCAAGAGTGATTATGATGTTATTAGTGCGAAGATTATGTTCGTTATCGGTTTGTATTTGTAAAGTGAGAATGAGAAATTGAAGAAAAAGAAAAGTAAAAGGGCGGATCTGTTAAAACAGAAAAAGGAAATAAAACAAATATAAAACCAACTTTGTTTGTTATTTTTGTTATAAAGTAAAGAAATTGGGATCACTAAAAATAACAAAATCATAAAGCAAAAAAAATGGGATCACTGAAATATGTATATTTTTTATTTTATAATTATATTGTAATGGGTGATGGGTTAACGAGTTACGGGTAGAGAAAAATTCCACCCCAACCCGCCCTACGCGGGTCGAGGTGGGTTGGCGGGTCAACCCCGCCCCGTGAACAACCCTACTCTCTGTAATATGAAAATTTGTTAATCCATGTGCATGCAATATGAAAACGTGTTAGACTCTCACCCTTCATGACTACAACGAGCAGTTTAGATTTCAATGCATAGATCATCAACCAAAGAGATAGAATTCAATGCATAGATTGTCAACCAAAGAAGAAATATACGAAGTTACCAATTTTCTGTTGGCATACATGCTTTTGTAGTTCTACCTCGTTTAGTGAAGAAGACACTATCAGATTCACGCTCCATCAATTTCTCCGTGGCTTAAAACGTCGTGCTGATAACGTATTGTAAAATGAAAAGACATTGAAATTTGGGAAAGAATGATAAATATTTTTTATTGCTATCTCACAATACAATGAGTCTCTCTATATAGATAAAAGATAGATGTTACAATGCAATAACAAGTTAATGAATGAGACATAATATACATCGATCAATAAGATAATTACATTGCATTTGAATTTGGATATTATAAGAAGTTGTAACATCAAGTTATAAGATGACTCATCCATATGATATATTTCTTGTTTCATAACATAAACCACCAAATTTGGAACCTCTTTAGCTACTGTCACTTTTTAATTTCTACACTATATTCATATTCTCAACTGGATAATCTTCTCATACTTATTTTTTCCATACCCACAACTGACATAGATATTCCCTTTATCGATGGTCCCTTTATCGAAGGCCACCCAAGAGAGTACCATCCCATCAGTCGTACAACAATCTTACTAGGTTAGGATCATCTTTGTAATCTTAGGGCTAGTTTGGTTTGGGCTCCCTAGTATCCAGATCCCCAGGAAATCCAACTCCCACGATTGTGACCACAGAAGCTGCTCCCTCACCCTACCAGGTAGAGCTGTTTGGATTGGAGAAGTTGGGGGTGGAGGAGCGGATGTCACATCCAACCGTATTCCCAATATGCCCTCAAATCAAGTTTGCCTTGCACTACCTTTTAAGCCAAATAGAAGGTTTTTCTCAACATTACTAACATTTTAGTTGGTAAATACTACATCAATCTTAAAAACTACAAAGTTTGGTCATGGAATAATCCCAAATTGTTTCGAAAATGGGCTTTCAAGACAAGGCTCGACGAATGTAGGTGAACGACGCATACTTGTATGCTAAGAGGAGAAGCAACGTCTCACTCTACTGCACCACCTGCAGCTAATCGTGCGTGGGAGAGAGAGGCGAGAACTCCGACGGGATACAGACCAAAGCAAGCTTCTTCCTGCAGGAGCCAGATCTACAATTTCAATTCATTTGTAATAGCTAGTAGCATGAAATTTTTGACATGGTTGCCATGGTTAATAACGTCTAAAACGAGCCTAATTTCAAAGGCTATGGTGGGACAAAATGCGTTATAAGATCAATTTAGCGGGGGTAATCGGTCAAACAAATGTTAAACCCCCACTTGACCGGGAGTTGCGAGAAGCTCATCCACCAAGCTTCTCCATCCAAGCCAAAATGATGCCTCGGGTTGCGCACTGGGTGTCGGGCTCCCTAGGATCCAATCAACGTTTGGATCACCAACAACCACCATGCCAAACCTACCGGTCCAGGGAAGCTGGATCCCTTCCCATCCAAACACCTCCTTAATCTCTACAGATTTTAACAGTAAAACTTTTACCGTTAAATATTGCAAGAAAACCAGTTTGCAGAATTGCTAAGAGTGTGATCTTGTCTTTATCGTCTCAAATTTGTAATGTTAATTTGTTTAAATATGAATCTTTCATGTAAACCTTCATAAATTTTATTTCCATTCAAATTTAATGTTACGTTGCTACTCATATCCATGGATGAACAATTAAAAATTTATTAACTGAACAACCATTAAACACAATCCAAAAATGGAAGAAGACACGATAAATTTATGGACATGAAATTGAAAATCAGCCTCACATATGACTAAAACTCAATTTAGCGGGAGCATGTTAATTACTTAAAAATATCGTTTAACCACGTTACAAAAATGGACTTCCTTTCAGCTAGAAATGCACTCTAAGTATACACATACTTAGAACAAGTGCATCGACTGAATACCTCAAGCGGACGAATCAATCAGATGTATCGATGTAAATTCAATGGCGACATTGTAGGAGAACGTCGAGTCGACCGAGATCTTTGAGGCGTTGGCAAAGAAAGGGAAAGTGAGCTTCATGTTGAGGGGGTGGGTGAGTTCATCAAAGCTATAGGTTGTAGGTGGTAAATTTTAGGTCATGATGGGGGCATTTTGGTCAAAATGCGGTGGCGGTTTATGTAAATAATTACATGCAAGAAGACAAACAAACATCAACTTCAAACTTGCTATTGGGAAACAACAATGTGCTATTTTTATTGGGAACTACTAAACGTCGCCCCAAAATTACTTAAATCGCCCCTTGAAATTACCAAATTGCCCTTAACAATATATTTAATACCCATATCGTCCCGCATCTATAAATTAGCCCTACGGTATTGTCTATTCATAATTTATCAGTAAAAACACCACGAAAATGTCTGGCGAGGGTGATGCATCCGGTGAGGTAAGCCAGTCGCGGGGCACAATTTGGGCGGGGCGTCTGCATTAGACGCCTCCCCCAAGGAGAAGGTGTCTGCGTAGGAAGCCCTCACCTTGGCGGAGGCGTCTAACGCAGACGCCTACGCAAAGGGAGAGGCGTCTTGCGTAGACGCCTTCCCTTTGGGCAAGGCGTCCTACGCAGACGCCTCACCCTAGGGGAGGGCGTTTAACACAGACGACCCACCCATGGGCAGGCGGCTTATCCAGACGCCTGGATTTTTTTGATTTTTTTAATTTCGATTTTATTTTTGTAGGTTCCGTTGGAAGATTTCGGTGGTGATGGAGTGGATTACAGTGAGTTATTTCAAACTACACAAATCTTTGCAACAATCGATGAAGCAAGTAAATGGGCCAAACAAGTAGCTATCGGAGCTGAGTTTTTTTTGGTCATGTCATCGTACAAAACAAGATCAGATAGTCGGATGGATTGTTATTTGAGATGCGACCGGCGAAATCAAATGGAGTCTCGGGATATGGATACTGCACTTCGAAGAAACACCAAAAGAAAGGGTTGCGGTTGCCGTTTCTTAGTAAAAGTGGTGGAGCGATGGTGCACGTTTCTTGAATGCGGGAAAGTGCTCGTATATCCACGCCTGCAGCAGCGTAAGACAACCTGCAATCCCAGAACAATCCGCACGGCTAGCTATCCCAAGCTGACGGTACATGTATGCCAACGTCGCTGAGCCCCACGAGTACTGACGAACGGTGTCCGGGTCCCTAGCCTCCAATAAATCGCGTGGTCTGATCTGGCAACCACTCTTGTCGACAAACAAGATGGCTCCGAACATCAAGAACAGGTACGCGGTCAACTTTGTATCATCGGCCCGCGGAGGTCGTGCCCATCTGCAGAGGTCCTCAAGGGCGTCGATGCCGACACCACCACCACTCCATAAAGCTGTATCTCTCGCCATACCATCAAGTGTGACACCCAGCAACTCTTCCACATAACACCTCAGCTCAGACGTCGACCCCTGAGCACTAACCATACGACCCTCCACAGGAATGCGCAGGATCTGGAAGCATGATCGTCATCTCTCCGAAAGGCATGTGAAAAGTGTTGGTGTCAGGCTGCCACCGCTCCACAAACGTAGAAATCAAAGGCATGTCGAGATAAGGGAACATGTTGTACGATAAGTGCCCCAAATGCGTCGCACTAATCTCCCCTCTGATATCAGCACTCAGTGTAGACTGCCAACCCTGTAGTGCTGTACAGGCTCTGTGCCGATTATGACACTTCAGAACCTTCCGATCCGCTCCGTCCCAGATCCGTCTAGCGATGTGACCCTAGAAACTAGGAATGACGCTCCCATCTAAAGGACCACCGGGCGTCATACTGCTCACGATCCAAGAATATTCCTGGACCCCCTTCTTCTTCTGAACGCGGGGATCTACAGTGCACGAGCTCGAATCTCCGGTCGTAAACCTCCCACCCCTACCCTTCCGCACCATCCATCCGGCGGAAGTAGAAGTACCCGCTCGACCACGTCCTCTGCTATACTCCCCCTGCCTCTCCACCTCCGGGCGCTCTAACTCATACGGGCCATCATCGTCGCTCTCGTCGTCGGGACTGTCCACATGCTCATCATCGAAGGAATCATCATCCTCCTCACGACGACGTAATGCCTCTCTCTCCCTCCTGACCGAAGCAGATATCCCCCGTCTACGTGGATGACGAGGTGCTGAATCATAATCTAAAGAACAGAAGGCGTGTAATGGTATCGACTTGCCTTTCCCTCCACTGTGACCCGATGACTATTAATTGAAATTTTAAATACAAATTTGTTAAATTTGTTAAATTTGTTAAACTACATATTTATCACAATTGATAAACTAAATCAAAATTTGTTAAACTAAATTATCACAATTGTTAAACTAAATCACAATTTGTTAAACTAAATTAAAACAATTGTTAAACTAAATCAAAATTTGTTAAACTTAAATATCACAATTGTTAAACTTAATAACAATTTGTTAAATTAAATTATCAGATTTATCACAATTTATTAAAGTAATTATCAGATTTAATAATTAAAAAAAATGTGGAGGCGTGTGCGAGAGATGCCTCCCGCATGGTGAAGGCGTCTGTCGGAGACGTCTGCCGCAAACGTCTCCCGCAATTGTAGGGCGTCCGCGGGAGACGCCCGCCCCATGCGGGAGACGTCTCCCGCGGACGCCTACAATTTTTTTTTAATTTTTTTTTGAAAGCAAATAAAATACGTAATGTTACCGTATACGAGTACACCGGGGGAACTGTTGGCTGCTTGTCTGGCCTCCGAGACATTCGTGATCTTCTGTAGTAGGTATATGAAGAGAAAGTTGTGAGAAAATAGTGAAATGGTGAGGTATACAAGCAAGAATAGGAGGAAGGACAATTTGGTAATTTCAAGAGACGATTTAAGTTATTTTAGGATGATGTTTAGCAATTCAGTTTTTATTCTCAGTACAAATCACATAATCCAATGCCCACTGAGAATCACGTTTCTAGTGAATCAGGATGTGTTTGGATGGTAGGTTTCATTGAACGGTGGATTTTTAACAAATCTACACCACCAAAACTAACATCCAAACACAACCTTTACTTTTTTAAACCATGGTGTTTGCGTTAACAAAAGGAAAATTGGTAATTTGTCCCTGTTACTCAATGATTTGGGGTGAGTGAGATTGATGATCCCACCATCTCCCTGTCCCTCTCCGTCTCTCCTATGAATCATTTGAACGACTAAAGTTAAAAAAATCTTGTGTTTCGAAATTTCACCTCTTAGCATGAGATTTTTGATTTTGACAAATTTTGTATGAAAGTGGAATTTCAAAATGTCAAGAAAGATTTGAAAAATTCAATACAATCTCAACTAAACATTGTAGTTGCGAATGTGACATTATTAATTCCATATTTAAGTAAAATTATAGGTTGAAGTGACAACCAAATGCAACCTTATGAAAATTTGAAATTCTAGTTCTACACAAAAAATGTTGAAATCAAACTTCATGATTCCGTGCAAGGTTTTTAACTTTAGTCATTCAAATTAACACAAAATATTAATGCTATGTTCCTACGTAGCATTTATGGTTTGGATGCAATTCCGAATTACAAAACTAAAAAAATATTATATAATTTTTTATTATCATATTAAAGTAACTCCAAACATGATAAATACAAATCCTATGATTCCAATCATACATGAGATTTATAAATTCTATCAATTAGGAATCTCACCAAACTTGTAAACCCAACCTTAACAAAAGGGAACTACTAAACGTCGCCCCAAAACTACTTAAATCGCCCCTTGAAATTACCAAAGTGCCCTTAACAATATATTTAATACCCATATCGTCCTGTGTCTATAAATTAGGCATACGGTCTTGTATATTCATAATTTATCAGTAAAAATACCACGAAAATGTCTGGCGAAGGTGATGCATCCGGTGAGGTAAGTCTGGCGCGGGGCAAATTTTGGGCCGGGCGTCTGCATTAGACGCCTCCCCCAAGGTGAGGGCGTCTGCGTAGGACGTCCTCCCCTTGGCCGAGGCGTCTAACGCAGACGCCTACGCAATGGGAGAGGCGTCTTATGTAGACGTCCTCCCCTTGGGTAAGGCGTCTGTAGTAGACGCCCTTCCCTAGGGTCAGGCGTCCTACGCAGACGCCTCACCCTTGGGAAGGGCGTTTAACTCAGACGCCCCTCCCATGGGGTAGGCGTTTAATACAGACGCCCGATTTTTTTTTGATTTTTTTAATTTCGATTTTATTTTTGTAGGTTCCGTTGGAAGATTTCGGTGGTGATGGTGTGGATTACAGTGAGTTATTTCAAACTACACAAATCTTTGAAACAATCGATGAAGCATGTAAATGGGCCAAACAAGTAGCTATCGGAGCTGGGTTTTTTTTGGTCGTGTCGTCGTACAAAACAAGATCAGATAGTCGGATGGATTGTTATTTGAGATGCGACCGGCGAAATCAAATGGAGTCTCGGGATATGGATACTGCACTTCGAAGAAACACCAAAAGAAAGGGTTGCGGTTGCCGTTTCTTAATAAAAGTGGTGGAGCGACGAGATCGTGATGGATGGGTTGTGGTTTTTAATAGTGCTCACGGACATCACAACCACAGACTGGTAGTTTATCCAGAGGGTCATCGTCAAATTAGTGGTCTAAGTTCTGGGGCGAAGAAGATTGTTCGTGATATGACTGAGGCGCAAGCAAAACCACGGAACATCTTGAAGGCAGTAAAAGAAAAATTCCCGGAGGACAATCCAAATCAAAGGCATATTTATAATTTCAGAGATTACATGAGGACGACAAAATCTGAAGACCGGAATCCCGTCCAGCAGTTTCTCTATCAAGCAGTGCAGTGTGAGTACTTACATTGGATTATGGCGGATCCAGAAACTGATGTCGTCACTCACGCTTTTTTGGCACATCCGACGTCAGTCCAGTTGTTGCGGACATATCCTTTCGTTATCTGCATGGATTCGACTTACAAGACGAACAAGTATAAGATGCCTTTGTTCGAAATGATTGGGGTCACACCAACAAACATGAATTTCCTTATTGGATATGCGATTTTGATGGATGAAACTTACTCCAGTTATCTGTGGGTGATGGAGAAGTTGCGAGATCTGTTATTGGGGATTGTCAGCCCGACTGCAATAATAACAGACCGGGAGTTAGGCCTTATGCGACCAGTGAGAGAGGTATTTCCTGACTCTGCTCATTTACTCTGCACATGACACATCAACAAAGACGTATTGAACTACGCATACCACGTATTCGGGAAAAATAAGCAGATGGCAGAGACTTTGAGGCGTGGAAGATGGAGGAAAATCATGCTTTCTACTTCAGAAGCCGAGTATGATAGAGCTGTGTATGCTCTGAAAGATTTGTATAGATCGTGGCCGGCTATCACGGAGTATCTGGACACCACGTGGTTGGTGCATAAAGAAAAGTTTGTGCTGAATTGGACGAACAAAGTCCTTCATTTTGGGAACACCACGAATTGTAGGGTCGAAAGTGCTCATTCGGCTCTAAAAGAGTGGATTTCTATATCGACTGCAGCTCTGGACACTCTTTTCGAGCGCGTCAACGCGGCTATTGAAATGCAGCTGACGAATATTCGAAACGCTCTTGAAGACTCGAGACGGCGAAATTTGACTAATTTCGGACATGCTCTATATCGTCACATAAATGGTCGAGTTTCGCATCACTGCTTGCAATTGCTGAGTCAGGAGGTGAAAAGAATGCAAGAGTTAGATGATGAAGTTGAATATCGTTGTGAGTGCGCTTTTCTGAGCACGTATACTACGACAGTGTGGCGCAGGCTCATCACCGGATTAATTGGGATGGGGGACCTTGTGGCGAGAATCACTACATGGAGACGTGGACGGACTTGTTTCCCATTGCAAATTTTTACAAGTGTGCAGTTATGTTCTTCTCTCTCGGAAATGATGGTTCGTTGTACCCATGTCTTACAGTTCTACCTTGGGAGAGTCCACCTACCGTGACGAGACCGTGCAGAGAGTTGATTATTGCTCATTTAGGGAGTTACGCTCATTACATTCGTTTGGATTTGAATGAGGGATTCCCCGTACCTCCTATAGCGACTCTGTGGTTTCAAGTACGAGATGAGAGTGTTATTGGATGGGAGCTGGAGTACCAAAATAGGATAGCATCTTGGCAACAATTATGTAATATGTTTTGATATGTTTGTACCAATTATGTAATATGTTTTGATATGTTTGTACACTGTATATTGTTGCTTTATTATGTAATATGTTTTGATATGTTTGCTTTATTTTGCATTATATATAATAGTACGATACGTTAGCAAACACAAATAAAAATAATAAGCGTATGACAAATAAGCAAACACAAATACAAATAATAAGCGTACGATATGTTAGCAAACACAAACACAAATACAAATAATAAGCGTACGACAGATAAACAAATATAAATGCAAATACTAAGAGTACGGTACAACAGATCAGCCTACTCATCATCCGAATCATGGTCGGAGATGCCTAACTGAGTATGCCACGAGTGTATGATCTCATCCAAATCTCCGCATGCAGCTCTGGCATCGTCTGGCAGCTCGTCCCTCATCTGCAAGATTGGGTCTACAGCCCGTATCATCTTACCCATCCACTGCACATAACAATAACATTAGCGTACATTAACAAATTATACGGTCGTGCCCGTCTGCATAGGTCCTCAAGGGAGTCGATGCCGACACCACCACCACTCCATAAAGCTGTATCTCTCGCCAGACCATCAGGTGTGACACCAAGCAACTCTGCCACATAACACCTCAGCTCAGACGTCGACCCCTGAGCACTAACCAGACGACCATCCACAGGAATGCGTAGGATCTGGAAAACATCGTGAAGCATGATCGTCATCTCTCCGAAAGACATGTGGAAAGTGTTGGTGTCAGGCTGCCACCGCTCCACAAACGCAGAAATCAAAGGCATGTCGAGATAAGGGAACATGCTGTACGGTAAGTGCCCCAAATGCGTGGCACTAATCTCCTCTCTGATATCAGCACTCAGTGTAGACCGCCAACCCTGTAGTGCTGTACAGGCTCTGTGCCGATTATGGCACTTCAGAACCTTCCGATCCTCTCCGTCCCAGATCCGTCTAGCGATGTGACCCCAGAAACTAGGAATGACGCTCCCATCTAAAGGACCACCAGGCGTCATACTGCTCACGATCCAAGAATCGTCCTGGACCCTCTTCTTCTTCTGAGCGCGGGGATCAACAGTGCACGAGCTCGAATCCCCGGTCGTAAACCTCCCACCCCTACCCTTCCGCACCATCCATCCGGCGGAAGTAGAACTACCCGCTCGACCAGGTCCTCTGCTATACTCCCCCTGCCTCTCCACCTCCGGGCGCTCTAACTCATACGGGTCATCATCGTCGCTCCCGTCGTCGGGACTGTCCACATGCTCATCATCGAAGGAATCATCATCCTCCTCACGACGATGTAATGCCTCTCTCTCCCTCCTGACCGAAGCAGATATCCCCCGTCTACGTGGATGACGCGGTGCTGAATCATCCTCTAAAGAACGGAAGGCGTGTAATGGTATCGACTTGCCTTTCCCTCCACTGTGACCCGATGACTATTAATTGAAATTTTAATTACAAATTTGTTAAATTTGTTAAACTAAATTATCATATTTATCACAATTGTTAAAATAAATCAAAATTTGTTAAACTAAATTATCACAATTGTTAAACTAAATCAAAATTTGTTAAACTAAATTAAAACAATTGTTAAACTAAATCAAAAATTGTTAAAACTAAATATCACAAATGTTAAACTTAATAAGAATTTGTTAAATTAAATTTTCAGATTTATCACAATTTATTAAAGTAATTATCAGATTTAATAATTTTAAAAAAAAATTTTGTGGAGGCGTCTGCGAGAGACGCCTCCCCTATGGTGGAGGCGTCTGTCGGAGACGCCTCCTCTTTGGGGGAGACGTCTGCCGAAGACGTCTCCTCCATCGGGAAGACGTCTTCCCTAGACGTCTCCCGCTAGTTGCCGGCGTCCGAGGGAGACGCCCCCCACTTTTTTTATTTTTTTTTATTTTTAAAAACAAATAAATAAAGTAAGGTTACCGTATACAGGTACACCGGGGGAACTGCTGGCTGCTTGCCTGGCCTCCGAGACATTCCTAATCTTCTGTAGTAGGTAGAGGAAGAGAAAGTTTTGAAAAAAAAGTGAAATTGTGAGATATATAAGCAAAAATAAGATGAAGGGCAATTTGGTAATTTCAAAGGACGATTTAAGTAATTTTGGGACGATGTTTAGCAGTTCAGTAACAAAACCCAACCTTAACAAAATGTGGTCAACTCCCCTGAACCCCTCTCCATAAAACCCCTCCTCTCTCCCACTTCTCCAACCAATCTCCACTCACAATGAAAAGATTCTTCTCTTCCCTCCTCAGCACCCTCCCCAAACCCCGCTCAATCCCCACAACCCTTCCCCTCCCCCTCCACACCTTCTCCACCCGACCCCACCAACCCCACTTCTTCTTCCCATCCCGCCCCATCTCAACCTCTCCTCCCAACCCCATCTCCGCCTTCGAGTCCGCCACAACCACCCCCCAAATCCTCTCCTCCTTCGCCTCCCTCGAAGCCTCCCTCTCCCTCGGCCTTGCCTGCCTCAAGGTCGGCCAGCACCTCGACTCCGTCGCCTTCCCGGACCGATCCAAAACCCTATCCTTCGCCCAGAGAGCTCTCGACTACCTGTCGTCTAAGAACGACCGGTCGATCACGTCCTCCGTGGCGCTTCACTTGATGGGGTCCGTTTGCTATTCTTTCCAGAGGTTCAGCGAAAGTTTGGGGTACTTGAATAGGGCCGCTAGGGTGCTGGATCGGGTCCGGGAGGGCGAAGAGAATGAGTTTGATGTCGGCGCAGTTGTGCACGCGGTTCAGTTGCAGCTCGCGAACACGAAGACTGCGATGGGGAGGTGGGAGGAGGCGTTGGGGAATCTGAAGTGTTTGGAGCTCAAGGAGGGGATGTTTGGGAAGGAGAACAAGGAGGTTGGGGTTGCGTACCGGGATTTGGCAGAGGCGTATGTTTCGGTTTAGGACTTTAAGCAGGCTCTGCCGTTGTGCTTGAGGGCGTTGGAGATTCATTTGGGTGCGTTGGGACGGAATTCGGTTGAGGTCGCGGACGATAGGAGGCTGCTCGTGGTCGTTTATACTGGGTTGGAGGAGCACCAGAAGGTGTTGAGCAGAACCTGTTAGAACCCTAAACCCCTTATGGGTGCTAATGGTGATTAGAAGAGGGGTTTGCATGGGGGAAGTGCAGATCAACAGTAGTATGCACGGGAATGGAGGAAATTAGGATTGGTAGGTGATGGTGGAGGGGGTTGGTCATTGTGGTCGTTGGGTGTGGGGTTTAAGAGAAACCAACCCATTCTTCTTCTTCTTTCTTGTTTCCTTCTATCCACATCTCTTACTCACTCTCTCACTTTCCTTGTGCGGCGACCAGAGGAGGCGGAGGCGGATCCAGATTCAGCGGAGGTCGTGCAAGGAGGCGAGCATGCGAGGTGATCTCCGGAGGCGACGTGCGCGAGCGAGGCTCCGGCGGGTTCGTCGTTTCATTTGAGGTATGCCGCTCTCTAGTGTGATTTGGTTGTTAACCCTCGTGGGAGGGTTGTGTTGGCTCCGACCTTCTCCGACGTTGTGTTTTGATGGAAAACCTCGGCTGACGCGAGGCTGAAGACGACCAACGGTTGACCGGAGCTTTCGGGCGGTCGACCGAATGTATGTATTGTTGTATGTTTGTTGTGTTCGGTCGACCGGAACTTTAGTGTACCAGATTTTATGCATGTGTTTGTGGTCGACCGTTTGACGTAGAAATAATAGGATGACCATGTTAGTTTTCGGTCGACCGAGACCCATGAGTCGGTCGACCGATAGTTTTGATTTTGATGTTGACTAGACTTCGGATTTTGATCTCGTTTCGGTCGACCGGTTTTAGACATTCGTTAGACCGTTAAGGCTTATGTGTTGCGCAAATAGTTCGACCGTTGCAGACGCTTCGGTCGACCGATTCCCTTGTGGAAGCGATCGACCGAGTTGTCATTTTCGGTCGACTGATTTCCCTTGTGGAAGCGGTCGACTGATTTCCCTTGTGGAAGCGGTCGACCGTTTGTCACTTCCGGACGATCGATTTCCTTGAGGAAAACGGTCGACCAAGTGGTCTCTTTCGGTCGATCGTTTTGCACATGATAGAATTACTGGTTCCGTTTAGATGCGTGAGCCGAGAGGTGACGGTGGGCGCGTTCTGCGTGCCTGCTCAGGGACCGCCGTATGGAATAGTGTGAGTGTCCGGTACGCGTCACCTCCATGTATGGATCGTGACTAATATGATAGATTGATTGGACTTATTGTAGTATAGCAGACCTGAGGGATCACGGATCCCAATGTATGATGATTGTGCGGCCACGCAACTTGTCGTTGGGTGAGTTGACCACCGGGCTAAGGGACTACGGAGGTCGCTGCCCTGCTTTTATAGCGGTGTTGTTGGTGTTTGCGGCTCGTTGAGCCTGATGACCTGACAGACTTCGGTTTGGGCCCGTCCGATCCTGTGCTGGACATTTTGATGGACCACTAATACTGTTCCGGTGATGTCGCCGATGTTGTTTCGGCGATGATGATTGATGGACCGATGCTGTTCCGGCTATGTTATTTAGATGGGCACCTACTGAGATAATGATTGATGGACCGATCGAGCGACGACTCCGTTGGTGTGGTTTCGACCACGAAGTTACAGATCTGTTTCTTATGGCACGGACCCGGCGGACGTTCCCTGCCGAACCCCATGATTAGTATAATCGCGTGTGGGTAGCGTCACGTCTTGTTCCGTTAGACCGCATGTGCCTACGGTAGGTTTTCTCAGGAGACCCGATGATGATTGTCGGACTGATGTCCCATGTTACCCTTCGGGGGAACTGTTTTCCTTACTGTTGATGACATGACATGCTACTAGTATGATAGGTTCATATGCATGCATATAGGTGAGATTGGCATACGGGGTTTCGTTATGGAAACTCAGACATTGTTGTTGCATATTTTTCAGGACCGTAGTAGGTCCAGTTGGGTGGTGATCAGTGGGCGCGCGTATCTTGGGATTTGATCCTCTATTCTAACCACTGAGGTCGACATAATTACGTTATCTTCTTTTGTTGTTTTGTTGTAATCATGTATCGTTTTTGACAAACTCTGATGTAAACTGGTGCACCGTTTTTATGATTTTATGAGAAATAACAGTCCCGTCTTTGATTATTGGTTTCTGATGCTTGATAAATAATTTTTAAATTTCCGCTGTTTCGGGATGTTACAGAACCAGCAGTCGCAGAAGGTTATGAGGAGTTAGGGGCTTGATTCTGATTTGCTCAATGCGGAGATTGAAGCTGCAAATATGCAGATTGTGTTGGGGAAGTACGATGAGGCCGTTGGCACACTTAGGGGTGTTCAGCACACAGACAAGGACAGTCAGACTCGGGCGTTGGTGTTTATATCGATGGCAAAGGCTCTGTGCACTCAGGAGAAGTTCGACGATGCGAAACGGTGCTTGGAGATATCTCTCAGCATTCTTGAAAAGAAAGAGGATGAGTCTCCGGAGGATGTCACTGGGGGATACACGGATATAACGGAGATGTATGAGTCAATGAATGAATATAATACTGCAATTTCTTTGCTTAAGAGAGCGGCTTTGATGTTCAAGAAATTGCCTCAGGAACAATATGCTGAGGCGAATGCCAATGCCAAGATAGGATGGTTGCTTCTGTTGGCTGGTAAAATAAAGGAGGGGATTCCTTACTTGGAGAGTGCAGCTGAAAGACTGAAGGAGAGTTTTGGGCCGAAACATTATGCCGTGGGATATATTTATAACAATCTTGGAGCTGCGTACTTAGAGTTTGAGAGGCCGCAATCGGCGGCCCAGATGTTTGCACTTGCAAAGGACATAATGGATGTTTCTCTTGGGGCTCATCATGCAGATTCTATTGGACCTTGTCCGAATCTTGCCAATGCATATGATGCTATGAAGAAGTAAGGACAACATGTGATTTGCTCTAGTTGGAATTGCAATTTTTTTCAACATTTCAAAGAGATAAAGTTTTCCTAGATAAAAGACACTTGTGTAACGGATTGGTTATAGTTATTACCCCCAAAAAATTTAAAAAACAAGTCCATTCTTTATAATTTTCATTTTTGTCATGTCTTCTCTGCATCTCTCTCAATTTTACAACATCTAGTACAAGACACAACATTCATAAATTTACTGTCATATGCACAAAAAAGCAGTTTGTACATGCTAACCATGTTATAATTGTACTGGTTATTTCACGAATGAATGGGTCATAATTAGAGGCTTCTGGCTCCTTTAATGCATCTCTTCATTATATTTTCTGCCACCACGTAGCTGGTATTTGCTTTTTTGTGATGTAACAATGCACGGATTAGGAATGCCCAGCAAGAGTGGTTATCACCATGTCCATGTTGCATGGGTTCTGTTTGATGGTGGTCATCTACTTGTGTAATTGCTACCTTTTCTACAACTTGTGGGGTGTTTGTTTTTCTATTCCTGTTTTTCTTTTGGTGGCTGGAGTTCTTCTTCGTCACCTTATTTCTTCTAATTCTTGGTTTTCTTCATCCCCTGTAGGCCTGTACGTATTTTCATTAATTTAAAAAATAAAAAAAATGCTGCTATGAATGCTTTCTACAGTAAGATTTCTCTGGATATTAGTAGGAGAATACTTCGTTTACTGGATGCCTGTGGTTTATCTTAATTGGGCCACCTCTCATTGCCTGATTTTTACGTTGTCTTATCCGTATTTGAGTTGGATTTGTAATTCGTGCAGGCTACACGGTTGAACTCATGCATCAATAGCCATAACTAACGTAACAAATGAAAAGTTTCTTAACGTAACAAATGACATTGTTACATGGTCTTCTTATTCTGCATTTGTTTTTCCCCCTAAAATGGTAGATCGTACTCTTGCTAATACTTCACCTTTCATGTATGCTCTTCTTTCTTTAAGCCTTTTCCCTAGATGTAGTTGGACATAAATTCTTAATGCTTTATACCTTGACTAACAAATGATAGAATGTGGCAGTTTATATTTCTTATTTGTTTTCTATATTTAGTTCTCTTACTGATTCTCATCCTTCCGGTCTCCGTTCTTTGTGCAGCTATGATCTTGCATTAGAGTTTCAGCTGCAAGTTGTAAATGCTTGGGCGGGGCATGGACCGAATGCTGATAGTAAGCTGAAAGAAGCTAAGAATCGTCTTGATGAACTGAAGAAGAAAATGACAAGCCAACTTCTTGATGCTTGGGAAGGTCATGAGTTGAGAGCAAAAGATGGCCAAGAAGAGAAAGTAACAAGGAGTAATCAGCCATCACTGGATAATACACTGGGGAATGAGCCAGTGACAAAGGACAAAAAAGTTATGCACAGTTAAATATTCTAGTTAACTGCATCTGTTTAAGTTGAGAGGAACAAATACATATATCTTCACAATGCAGTCACGAGATGCTATTCTGGAATTGAGTGCCAAGAGATTCTTACCGTTTAGACTCCATTCTCTGTGCAGCTATGATCATGCAATAGAGTTTCAGCAGCAAGTTGTCTATGCGTGGGTGGGTCGTGACTCGTGAACCAAATGCTGATAGTAAACAGACAAGCTAAAGAACAAAGATAGTTGGCTTACTTCTTGATACCTGGGAAGGCCACACACTGACTAAAACGGGCCAAGAAGAAGCTGAGAAGCATCCTAAGGAGAAAACAACGAGGATTAACGAGTCGTTGTCTGGTAATGATGCTTTAGTCTGGAAGACGAAATTATACAAACCTTATATTCCAGTTTATTTTCGGGTTAAGTTGAATGTAAACAATTGTTATTTTATATGTGCAGACATCGGATGCAACTCAGTGGACTGAGTGCTTAGCCCTTTGTGGCATTACTTAGTCGGGTGCTTGGTCTGCTTAGTGCTTACAGCAAGAGACCAAGAGTGAAAGACCCAGTTACCTTCTGAATTATAATTATAATTTACCTTCTGAATCATATCCTTATTTCTTTTACCTCTCTTGAACTTCAAAAATTTATCATTTGCCTTGGGACTTTGTTTTCCTATAGCTGCCTGCTTTGAGCTTTAATATCTCACACTTCGGTCCCCTTGAATTTTCTCTCGTTTCAACTGCTTCCGTTAAGCTTTAATATAACAGTTGTGATTTTGATATTCTTGGATCTTGATGGCTTGCCCACTTAGTTGTAGAGGTAGCAGGAATCGCATTTACTGTGTAGGATATCGTAAATACCTATTGTAGCAGTGTAAGCACTCCTGATGGTGGTGGTGAACTGGTGATCTCCAGTCTCCACAATGTTGTTGGCCACGTCCCCTTGCGTTCAGACGCACGAGACTAGCAGATCTGATAGTGGGGAAAGGAGGCCCTGTAGTCGGTCACTTGTGTAGCGACTGGATGCATATGGGAAATGCCCTGTGAATCAATACGAATTATGAAATTGATTTTCTCATGTTTGCATTCAAGGTGTGATCGGTTTTGCAGGAAATGACCTCGAAGTGAAGAATTCGACTTTTAGAATGAATTTTGATAATTTATTAGCAGAAAAACTTAATGAACTTCTGTAAGTTCAATTTCAAGAGTTCAACAACCTTGTAAATTTGTATTTAGATGATTTCCTTCCACTTAAAACTCGGAAGTCATGTAACTAGAATTTCAAAAGTGCATTTTATTTCCTGGTCAAAGCTATAACCACTCTTGGGAAACAAATCAAAAGTAATGGAAAGTTAAAATTTATATAGACCCGTCAAATAACTTTGTGACTGTATATTTAAAAGAACTTTTAATAATTAATACAAAGACATTGAAACAACATTTGAAAATGAAAATTACATGATAGTTTTTAATTATTTATAATAAATATAACAAAATTATACGCATACCAGAAATTAATGATACAAAAATATATAAATATACCATAAAGTATACATTATAATATATCGTAAATTGAATTTATTATTGTCTTGTTCATAAATCACAATCAAAATATTTATTTTCTTTAATTTTTTTACCAATAGTGACAGTAGTAGGAACGAAACATCACAATGTCGGATAAATTATTCTTTATTATTTTTCCGTTACCTTCCTTTTCACCACGGAATACATTTTCAAACACTTTCCAAGTGCATAAACATGAGGTAAAGATACGCAAAACATTATACACATATAAAACAAAAAATAAAGCTATACCAAACAAGGTGAATCTGCCATACATTAGGAACACTTCACATGATGTGGCAGTTTAGTTAGGCACGTCATCTTTACGTGGTGCATGAATTGTCATTAATCATTATGTTGTAATAAGTTCCGTTGATGATTTTCATATATTATTTTCTATTCAATATTTGTGAAGATTGATATCTATAATTCATCACATTCTATTCCTGTAGCATAATAAGGACGGACTTAATTACAAACCTGCTAAGTCATGACGTGGGAACTACGTTTTTCTTACCATGTAATCAGTTATAAATTATAACAGTCTTGCTTTAGGGCCGTAAACGAGTCAGTTTCGAGCGAGCGAAGCTGACTCGAATTCATTTGGAACCGCTCTTGAGTCGGTTTGAGCACGAAAATTACGCTCGTGCTTGACTCGTTTCTGGCTCGCGAGCTGCTTGACTCAACTCGTTTGCTTGTGAGCCTGTTCGGCTCGTTGACTCGTTTCGTTAGAAAATGATCTCTTGTTTGCGCCTATGAATGCAAGGTCAACTACTATCTACACATATAAGATATATATGTATATATATATAGAGCATTCGAATGAGACTGTCTCAATTTAATATAATGAGACCATAAACATGCACTATCAAGATCAAATGTAACGGTGAAAGATGAAAAATGGTAATTTTGTATTCATCCCATCCTCCTTTTACCTCCCCTCTTTCCTTCCCGTACGGACTCACCCCATTCTTTTTCCTCCATCTTTCGTTACTTCCTAATCGCACCCATCCCGTCCTCCTTCTTGCTCCCCTCCTTTGGTCCTTCCCAGTCACACCCAACCGCACGTGACGTGATTGATCGTTTTATTTAAACCGCAAGTGCACGACCGCATTGAAGCGGTGACAAATACGGGTCGTCCACTCGGAGGTGTGTCGATATTTGGTTTGTGCGAAGGCGAGTGGTAAAAAATGGAGAGAAAGATTGATTACACTAACTACACTAGAATACAAAAGGAATTGAAAGATAAGCAATAAAAATTAAACCTCATAGGGGGTAGAGAAATAATGTGACTATAAAGATGTGTGTGTGTTCAATTAAGCTCCTCACAACATGTAGTACATGAAATCATAAAACTACATCCAACTTTGCCTCCACAAGAATTAAGATAAGACTACATCATTAAAACATACAAGACAATAATTGGAATGAAGCTAAATGAGCTAATGTATAAAGACTAGACCCTACTATGCCTCCACATGAATTAAGTTAACCCAATATCATTAAAACATACAAGACATTAACCAAGGTAAAGGCAACAAGAGTACATACACTACAACTTGTGTTTCCAATATTAACTTCATCCATATCCTAACATTATCATTCCCCATAAAATAGGTCCACTAATCAAAGCATAAGCTAAGCTTTATTCAAGAGCATTATCATATCAAAGATAAGAGTGAAAACTCATTAGATGGTTATGGAAATCATATAAAGCTCAAGGGATAAAGATAACACACACTTAATACACTACATGATCATATCACATATTACTCCACCCCCCAAATGAGGATGAAACTAATCACACATATTTAAACTAACTACTCTAACAAAATGAAGCATTATACTGAAATGAAACTACACTAATCAAGCAAGAAATATTAAAGAAGCATAAAACAAAACAAACAAGCAAGCATGCATATGAAAGGAAATGAAACTAAGAGATAAACAACACAATTAAAGGAAAAAACATCTATTATTAACTCACTCAATACAAGCAGCCCTTCCTCCACCAGAGTTTTGCTTCAAGGCTTCACTCTTAGTAGGGAAGATGGCCACCAAAGATGGAGATGGATTACATGAGAGGAGGGAGAGTTCTATTTATAGCCATAGAAAAAGATAATCCGGGACAATCCCCTGATGTGGGACTAAACAAATACCAAAAATAGCCTAAACATCATCTAATACACGCTCTCCAGAAGTTTCATCAGATCCGGGAAGATCCGGACCGCCAATTGGCGGTCTACAGGATCCAGATCCGTCTGGTTTTGATGCTGGGCTTTGCTTGATGTGTTTGTTGGTCTTTGATGCATCTACTTTGTTTATTGAAGCTCCGACCCGAATCGAATTGTCAAAATACTCCCTATGATGGTGTGGAGTTTTCTGTTTTGCTCTTAGGTCCTTCGGTCTTACGTTCAGGTCCTTCTCCCTTGCATCTCAGTCCCCAGGTCTCACAATTAAGTCATTTTTCCTGCTTTTGGGTCCTTTCATGGCTCTTCTCTTCAAACCTCTTTATTTTTGAAATTCAAACATAAAACTCGTCACGTAGCATTGCTTAGGTGTAAGATAATGGATATAAGATACAAATATAAGCATGAAATGATGTCAATCAAATACCCCCACACCTAATTTTTTGCTAGTCCCGAGCAAAACAAAGAAAGAGAAAAGGAAACGAGACACAAGAAATCCTTACTCACTTTCGTAGGAATCACGGTTGCACTTAGCACGTACAACAAGCCGTTAAACCTCCTTGTTGTCAATGAGGAGGAGTGTTGTCTCCTGAGGGTTTTCAGCGGATATACCCACAAAATCCGAGCAAGATGCATTATTCAATCTAGACTCTCGACTCGTTGGAAATATTTTGTCGATCATTGGACGCGGTAATCCTACAGGCCGACTCTATAAAGGTAATCAGTCCCCACACCTAGCCTAATGAACTATTCGTGCAAATTAAATAAGGAATTAAGTGAAAGACATGGACAACCTCAACATGCTCAAGTGATACAAAGTGTAAAGTCCATTAAGGTTCTTATTTGCATTTTTTTTCTTTTCTTTTTCTCATTTTTTTCCTTTTATTAGTTTGAGCTTCATTCTCCCAGGGTCAGGTTTCGTGCATCATTGCCCATGAGAACTTACACTATCACGTACACCTTTCCCCAAATCTCCACATAAGGCAATCCCTACCACCCGTGTAACGAGAGTTCGGTCGGCGCATCCCAAGTCAGATGACTAGAAAGCACTAGGCACAAAGTCCCCTCAGACCTATTTTCCCGAGTGATAGGAGCCGCGCGAGAAGAGAGAACACCTACTCACTTATTTCTTATCTACACATGAACCAAAACCCGTACACTTAATGTCTCACAACAAGATTTAAAGGGTCCTTGACAACAACAAACTTCCTTAAGTTAACAAACACGAATTATTGACTCATTAGGTTCAGGGTGGACTTCTTTAAATGTTTGAGCACTGAAACGCTATGATTACTCATCCCCAAGGGAAAACTGGGGTGCATCCTAACGACTCGATAAATCCTAAAGCCACTGTACTAGATATCCTAATGCATCAAGTTCAAGACAATTTTGGGAGCTTTCTTTTTACTTTACCTCTCAACGGTTTGCACATGTTAAACACACACAAAACCCACAAAACATTTTCTTTCGCAAACACATGAAGATTTTCAAAGAAATGTGAAAATTTTGAAGCACTAGGTAAGCAAAAGAAGACAAGTCACCCAAGGATCATGACAAGTAGATATATCGATATTACATGCAATACACTAACATGACCCTAATAATACACACAAAAGAAAACAGAAAAAACAAAGAAAAAAACTCGACTATGTACACACGTAAAACACCCCCCCCACACCTACTTCGTGCATTGTCCTCAATGAATGTGAGTAAAAGACTACATGGATTTATGCATGAAAAAGGAAAGATCTCACCAACATGAAGCGCAAAAAGGAAATTCGTGGTTATGTTGATGGACACAACCCAAATTCCCTCAAAACCTGTGAGATGCAAAGGAAGGGATACAAATACGTGAAAGAAATGGGGCCCAAATACACAAGGGTTGGAGCCCACAACAATCGATGCTCACTGAAGGAGTCTTTTATTGTATTTTTTTATTTTTTTATTTTTTTATAACTATGTCACAAACATAAGTTCCCATCTTCATTTGTCAACAGACATCAAATGGGAACCTCATGAGTGTGTCAATGCACTTGGAAAGGGAACATGACACCACGCGGGGCCAGAATACTCATGTTTGGCCCCCCTTACAAAGAGCACAAGATGACAGGAGATGTTCATGAATTGGATGCCCAGGCGTCTCATTGAAATGATCAAATTGAAAGAACTTGAACCTCTCAAGAGTTTGGGAAATATGGGGCAACAGAAGAAGAGTTTCTCCCGTTGCGGAGCTGAAGTTATGATCGTCAATCCAAACTCTCCAACCAACAGGCTGGTGCGTCGGAACGAGGTCAAGAACCTTGTTAGGCATGTCCGACACACCAGGCGAACAAAAAGTGGGTCTCATACCCAAGGTATCCTCCAAGGAACTCCTAATACCCTCATTGGCAATGTAATTATTTGATGTCCCATCATTTCCAAGGTGATCAGGAACAATAGTGAGAGGCAAACTCTCATCAGGTCGTATGAGATTAAGGGTACTAGGGAGCTTTTGCTCCACCAAATGTGAGTCCTTGGGAGGTACAACAATAAGATCATGTGGCTCAAGGGCCACGAGACAAAAAGGTAAGGCACAATCTTGTGCCGACTCATAATGATATTGGTCCATGTTTTTCTCAATTGGAATCGAATCCTCCACCATGTGATCGTGAATTGAAACCCCATGTCCCTCAGACTGACTAGGAGTTTGACTTTGAAATATTGTGCTTTGAATTTGTGGATGTGGTGGTGGTTCGGTATCAAAAGATGAATCCTCATGTTGACCAGAAAAGTTACTCTCCTCACGTTCACGTAATTGCTGGGACATTTGACTCACTTGCAGTGCCATATTTTGTATGGACTGTTGAGTGGTTTCCATGAACGTAAGGAAAGTTTGTTTCAAGGAATCAGGTATGCGGTCAACTATGAGGTCCAAGTCAGAACTTGGGAAATTTTGGGGTTGGGTGTTGATGAGCTGAGAATGAGTCCAATGATTTGAAGTGGGGTGTTGGTAGACTTCTGGGTATTCGGGAGGAGGATACTGGGGTGAAAATGATGTATAAGAATTTGAATAAGAATTGTCTCCCCACGAATCCATCACTCTCGGGTTGTACGCGGATGCGTAATGGTCATATTGAGCATTTTGGGTAAAGGTATGCTCATACTCAGGCTCTGGGGGAACATAAGGACATTCCCCTATAACATGATCACTCAACCCACAAGAGTCGCACGACACGGCTACTGGAGCCACCTGTGCACTCATTTCGTCTACCAGACGCTGAAAGAGGCCAAAGTTTGTTGTAATGTCTCAGTTTGATGACCAGCATATGATCCAACATAACTAGATTGTGGTCTACCAGTCGGTGCCTGATTGATCTCGTTTTATATTTAACCGCAAGTGCACGGCCGCGTTGAAGCGGTGGCAAATACGGGTCGTCCACTGGGAGGTGTGTCGACACTTGGTTTGTGCGAAGGCAAGGGGTAAAGAAAGGAGAAAAGGATTGGTTACACTAAACTACACTAAGATGCAAATGGAAATGGAAAAGAAGCAAGAAAAACTAAACCCCAAAGGGGGTAGAGAAATAATGTGAACATAAAGAAGTGTGTGTGTGTTCATTAAGCTCGTCACAACATGTAGTGCATGAAATCATAAAACTACATCCAACTTTGCCTCTACATGAATTAAGATAAGACTACATCATTAAAACATACAAGACAATAATTGGAATGAAGCTACATGAACTCAAGTATAAAGACTATACCCTACTATGCCTCCACATGAATTAATATTTCACTACATCATTAAAACATACAAGACATTAGCTAAGGTAAAGGCAACAAGAGCTCATACACTACAACTTGTGTTTCCAATATTAACTTCATCCATATCCTAACCTTATCATTCCCCATAAAATAGGTCCACTAATCAAAGCATAAGCTAAGCTTCATTCAAGAGCATTAGCATATCAAAGATAAGAGTGGAGACCCATTAGATGGTTATGGAAATCATATAAAGCTCAAGGGATAAAAATAACACACACTTAATACACTACATAATTATATCACATATTTCTCCACCCCCCCAAATGGGGATGGAACTACTCACTACTCATTACACTAACTATATTAGCAAAAGAAAGCATAATACTGAAATGAAAGTTAACTAAGAAGGCAAGAAGCATTAAAGAAACATAAAAGGAAATGAAAGACTAAACAAACATGCACAAATTAAAAGACAAGATTAAAAGAAACTAGAAGAATTATTTTATTAACAAATGACTCACATTGAAGGTAGCATTCTTCTCCACCTTGAGTTTTTGCTTCAAGGCTCACTCCTTAGTAGAGAGAATGCCACCAAGCAATGGGTAATTACAATGGAAGGTGAAGAGTTCTATTTATAAGCATGGAAAAAGCTAATCGGGGACAATCCCCCGATGTGGGACTAAACCAATACCAAAAATAGCCTAAACGAACATTAATACAAGTCCAGGAGAAATTTCGACGGATCCTGAGCAATATGGACCGCCAATTAGCGGTCCAAAATTGTCGGATCGTGTTGGAATTTGTTGTGGGCTTTGCTTTCTGGTATTGTTGGTCTTTGATGCGGTTACTCGACTTGTTGGAGCTCCGACCCGAATAGAATTGGTAAAATACTCCCCATGATGGTGTGAAGTATCCTGTTTTGCTCTTAGGTCCTTCTGTCTTACATTCAGGTCCTTCTCCTTTGCATCTTGGTCCCTAGATCTCACCATTCAGTCCTTTTTCCCAGCTTTTGGGTCCTTTCATGGCTCTTCTCTTCAAACCTCTTTATTCCTGAAAACTAAACATAAAACTCGTCACGTAGCATTGCTTAGGTGTAAGATAATGGATATAAGATACAAATATGAGCATGGAATGATGTCAATCAAATACCCCCACACCTAAGTTTTTGCTAGTCTCGAGCAAAACAAAGAAAGGAAAAAGCATACGAAAAACAAGAAATCCTAACTCACTTTCGTAGGAATCACAGTTGCACTTAGCACGTGCAACAAGCCGTTAAACCTCCTTGTTGCCAAGGAGGAGGAGTGTTGTCTCCTGAGGGTTTTCAGCGGATATACCCACAAAATCCGAACAAGATGCATTATTCAATCTAGACCTCGACTCGTTGGAAATATTTTGTCGATCATTGGACGCGGTAATGCTACGGGCCGACTCTATATAGGTGATCAGTCCACACCTCTACCCTAATGAACCATTCGTGTTAGTTAAATAAGGAATTAAGTGAAAGACATGGACAACCTCAAGATCCTCAAGTGATACAAAGTGTAAGGTCCATTAAGGTTCTTATTTGCATTACCATTTTTTTTTCTTTTTGTTTCTTTTCACACATTTTTTTTTCTTCTTTTTTTTTCTTTTTATTAGTTGGAGCTTCATTCTCCCAGGGTCAGGTTTCGTGCATCATTGCCCATGAGGACTTACACTATCACGTACACCTTTCCCCAAATCTCCACATAGGGCAATCCCTACCACCCGTGTAACGGGAGTTCGGTCGGCGCATCCCAAGTCAGATGACTCGAAAGCACCAGGCACAAAGTCCCCTCAGACCTACTTTCCCGAGTGATAGGAGCCGTGCGAGAAGAGAGAACATCTACTCACTTATTTCTTATCTACACATGAACCAAAACCCCTACACTAATGTCTCACAACAAGATTAAGAGGGTCCTTGACTACAACAAACTTCCTAAATTAACAAACACGAATTATTGACTCACTAGGTTCAGGGTGGACTTCTTTGAATGTTTGAGCACTGAAACCCTATGATTACTCACCCCCAAAGGAAAACTGGGGTGCATCCTAACGACTCGATAAATCCTAAAGCCACGTACTAGATATCCTAATGCATCAAGTTCAAGACAATTTTGGGAGCTTTCTTTTTACTTTGCCTCTCAACGGTTTTGCACATGCTAAACACACGCAAAACCCACAAAACATTTTCTTTCGAAAACACATGAAGATTTTGAAAGAAATGTGAAAATTTTGAAGCACTAGGCAAGCAAAAGAAGACAAGTCACCCAAGGATCATGGCAAGCAGATATATCGATATTAAATGCATCACACTAACATGACCCTAAACATGCAAACAAAAGAAAGCAAAATCAAAAGAAAAGACTCGACTATGTACACACGTAAAACACCCCCCCACACCTACTTCATGCATTGTCCTCAATGAATGCAAGCAAGATACTACATGGATTGATGCATAAAAAGGAGAGATCTCACCAACATGAAGTACAAAGGGAAGTGCAAGGTCATGTTGATGGACATAACCCGAATTCCCTCAAAACCTGTGAGATGCTAAAGAAGGGATACAAATACGTGAAAGAAATGGAGCCCAAATACACAAGGGTTGGGGCTCACAACAATCAATGCTCACTGAAGGAGTCTTTTATTGTACTTCTTTTTTTTCTTTTTTTTCTTCTTTTTTTCTTCTTTTTTTCTTCTTTTTTTTATAACTATGTACAAACATAAGTTCCCATCTTCATTTGTCAAAAGACATCAAATGGGAACCTCAAGAGTGGGTCAATGCACTTGGAAAGGGAACATGACACCACGCGGGGCCAGAATACGCATGCGTGGGCCCCCTTCACAAAGAGCACCAGATGAAATGAGAGGTTTATGAATTGGACGCAAAGGTGTCTCATTCAAAGGATCAAACTGAAAGAGCTTGAACCTCTCGAGAGTTTGGGAAATAAGGGGCAACGGAAGAAAAATATCTCCCGTTGCGGAACTGAAGTTATGATCATCAATCCAAACTCTCCAACCAACAGGCTGGTGGGTCGGAACGAGGTCAAGTACCTCGTTATGCATGTCCAACTCACCAGGAGAACAGGAAGTGGGTCTCATACCCAAAGTATCCTCCAAGGAACTCCTAATACCCTCATGAGCAATGTAGTTGTTTGATGTTCCATCATTTCCAAGATGATCAGGAACAATAGTGAGAGGCAAACTCTCATCAGGTTGTTTGAAATTGAGGGTACTAGGGAGCTCTTGCTCCACCAGAGGTGAGTCCTTAAGAGGCACAATATGAAGATCATGTGGCTCAAGGGCCACGGGACAAAAAGATAAGGCACAATCCTGTGCCGACTCATAATGAAGCTGGTCCAAGTTATTCTTAATTTGAATCGAATCCTCCACTAAGTGATCGTGAATTGAAACCCCAAGTCCCTCAGACTGACTAGGAGTTTGACTTTGAAAGGTTGTGCTTTGAATTTGTGGATGTGGTGGTGGTTCGATATCAAAAGAAGAATCCTCATGTTGACGAGAAAGGTTACTCTCCTCACATTCACGTAATTTCTGCGACATTTGACTCACTTGCAGTGTCATATTTTGTATGGACTGTTGAGTGGTTTCCATGAACGTAAGGAAAGTTTGTTTCAAGGAATCAGGTATGCGGTCAACGATGAGGTCCAAGTCAGAGCTTGGGAAATTTTGAGGTTGGGTGTTGATGGGCTGAGAATGAGTCCAATGATTTGGAGTGGGGTGCTGGTAGAATTCTGGGTATTCGGGAGGAGGATACTGGGGTGAATATGAAGTATAAGAATTTGAATAAGAATTGTTTCCCCATGAATCCATCACTCTCGGGATGTACGCGGATGCGTAATGGTCATATTGAGCATTTTGGGAAAATGTATGCTCATACTCAGGCTCTGGGGGAACATAAGGACATTCCCCGATATTATGACCACTCAACCCACAACAATCGCACGGTATGGCTACTGGAGCCACTGGTGCACTCATGTCGTCTACCGCATGCATGAAAGAGGCCAAAGTTTGTTGCCCAGAGTATGATCCAACATAACTAGATGGAGATCTAGCCGTCGGTGCCTCTCTGATATCACCCCTATATGAAGATTGCTCAGTCACATAATGAAGATCATCCCAACCGTACGGGGTGTTCGTCTGAGCCACCCCAGGTTGCATGGGTCCGGAATACCAGGGAGAATCGTCCTGGTCCCAACAATGATATGAATGGTCGCCCATGTAACCATCCATCTCAAGAAAAACTCTCGAGTCGAACACTCTCACCACCACGAGGCTAAGCTCGCAAAAAGTGCTCGACTCGACCCTAAACGCTAACAGAGAGTGTAAAGGGGAGGAGACTATAACGTAGAAGAAGGTGAGAAGAAGATGACTCAGAGGAGAAGGGAAGAATCCCTAGAGCTAGCGAGGGTACAGGGTGAAGGTAGAAGCCTAACTAGCAAGCATGGCTCAAACAATGTAAGGCAATGGGTCCTTAGGCTAGAAGACGCCTAACTTCGAGGTCACTAGCCTCGACACGCCTCACCTCCCTACAACGAGGACCACAATGCCCAGCAAGTGATACCAGATCCGGAGATCCAGTACCTCCTACTATCGACAAGGTAGGCAACGCCGATCAGGTCATGGCGGTCTCAACTAGATTACTCTCCTAGTGCGTCCGAATTCCTAGGGCCAATGTCTACTTGCTTTTAGTTAAGGCTTTACTTGAGTGTGCTTTTTGGGGCTAAGAGAGGGGTGATGAAATCCCCCACCTTATCTTTGAAGTCTATAGGTGATGCCCCTTAAAGATGTTTTGAAATCTTAGGCTAGCAAGCAACTCACCAAACAAGCACTCACCTCACTCTTGTTTCGATGCAAACCTTACTCACTAATGAATGTCCTAATGCGTGAATGAGTGATAAGGAATGCGTACCTCGCTCCAGCAATCAACGACAAAATGTAAAGCAAAGAAAAGAAAGATGCATGCAAGGTCTACATATGATGCATGACCTAGATGGCAAGAAGTCTAATCTTTTGCTTTGAGTTTTATGGTCCAAGTTGATTAAAGGGGATTGAAATTAAATCTGGGAGCAAACTAAAGATCACAACATGCAAAATTGGGCTCCCAGATAACTAAAGTGAATAACATAACAACTGGAACAAATTTGAGAGCAATTGAGGCTCACCAGGCCGCCAATTGGCGGTCCCAGACCGCTGATTGGCGGTCACTTTGGGGTCGTTTGCTCTCCAATTACTCCAGTCGCTTCCCCTTGATCCTCAGGTTCCCTGCCACTAAGAAAAACTGAAAACAAAAAATTAAAAACCCCTCGAATCGTCCAAACCAACGTCTGGACAGAGCACCTCCCCGGCAACGGCGCCAAAAACTTGATTGATCTCGTTTTATATTTAACCGCAAGTGCACGGCCGCGTTGAAGCGGTGGCAAATACGGGTCGTCCACTGGGAGGTGTGTCGACACTTGGTTTGTGCGAAGGCAAGGGGTAAAGAAAGGAGAAAAGGATTGGTTACACTAAACTACACTAAGATGCAAATGGAAATGGAAAAGAAGCAAGAAAAACTAAACCCCAAAGGGGGTAGAGAAATAATGTGAACATAAAGAAGTGTGTGTGTGTTCATTAAGCTCGTCACAACATGTAGTGCATGAAATCATAAAACTACATCCAACTTTGCCTCTACATGAATTAAGATAAGACTACATCATTAAAACATACAAGACAATAATTGGAATGAAGCTACATGAACTCAAGTATAAAGACTATACCCTACTATGCCTCCACATGAATTAATATTTCACTACATCATTAAAACATACAAGACATTAGCTAAGGTAAAGGCAACAAGAGCTCATACACTACAACTTGTGTTTCCAATATTAACTTCATCCATATCCTAACCTTATCATTCCCCATAAAATAGGTCCACTAATCAAAGCATAAGCTAAGCTTCATTCAAGAGCATTAGCATATCAAAGATAAGAGTGGAGACCCATTAGATGGTTATGGAAATCATATAAAGCTCAAGGGATAAAAATAACACACACTTAATACACTACATAATTATATCACATATTTCTCCACCCCCCCAAATGGGGATGGAACTACTCACTACTCATTACACTAACTATATTAGCAAAAGAAAGCATAATACTGAAATGAAAGTTAACTAAGAAGGCAAGAAGCATTAAAGAAACATAAAAGGAAATGAAAGACTAAACAAACATGCACAAATTAAAAGACAAGATTAAAAGAAACTAGAAGAATTATTTTATTAACAAATGACTCACATTGAAGGTAGCATTCTTCTCCACCTTGAGTTTTTGCTTCAAGGCTCACTCCTTAGTAGAGAGAATGCCACCAAGCAATGGGTAATTACAATGGAAGGTGAAGAGTTCTATTTATAAGCATGGAAAAAGCTAATCGGGGACAATCCCCCGATGTGGGACTAAACCAATACCAAAAATAGCCTAAACGAACATTAATACAAGTCCAGGAGAAATTTCGACGGATCCTGAGCAATATGGACCGCCAATTAGCGGTCCAAGACCGCCAATTGGCGGTCCAAAATTGTCGGATCGTGTTGGAATTTGTTGTGGGCTTTGCTTTCTGGTATTGTTGGTCTTTGATGCGGTTACTCGACTTGTTGGAGCTCCGACCCGAATAGAATTGGTAAAATACTCCCCATGATGGTGTGAAGTATCCTGTTTTGCTCTTAGGTCCTTCTGTCTTACATTCAGGTCCTTCTCCTTTGCATCTTGGTCCCTAGATCTCACCATTCAGTCCTTTTTCCCAGCTTTTGGGTCCTTTCATGGCTCTTCTCTTCAAACCTCTTTATTCCTGAAAACTAAACATAAAACTCGTCACGTAGCATTGCTTAGGTGTAAGATAATGGATATAAGATACAAATATGAGCATGAAATGATGTCAATCAGTGCCTCTCTCATGTTACCCCAATATGAAGATTGCTCAGTCACACAATTAAGATTGTCCCAACCATACATGGTGTTAGTCTGAGTCACCCCAGGTTGCATGGGTCCAGAATACCAGGAAGAATTGTCCTGGTCCCAACAATGATATGGATAGTCGCCCATGTAACCATCCATCTCAATAAAAAAACTCACGAGTCGACCACTCTCACCACCACGAGGCTAAACTCGCAAAAAGTGCTCGACTCGACCCTAAAATGCTACCAGAGAGTGTAAAGGGGAGGAGACTATAACGTAGAAGAATGTGAGAAGAAGATGCCTCAGAGGAGAAGGGAAGAATCCTAGAGCTAGCGTGGGTAATGGGATCAGGTAGAAGCCTAACTAGTAAGCACGACTCAAACAATGTAAGGCAATGGGTCCTTAGGCTAGACCTCGCCTAATTTCGAGGTCATTAGCCTCGACACGCCTCACCTCCCTACAACGAAGACCATAATGCCCAGCAAGTGATACCAAATCCGTAGATCCAGTACCTCCTACTATCGACAAGGTAGGCAACGTCGATAACGCCATGACGGTCTCAACTAGATTACTCTCCTAGTGCGTCTGAAATCCTAGGGTCAATGTCTACTTGCTTTTAGTTAAGTCTTTATTAAGAGTGATTTTTGGGGCCAAGGAAAGGGTGATGAAATCCCCCACCTTATCTTTTATGGGACAACCCCTCCTTAGTAGCTGATGAGAATTTAATTTATACCGTAAGTGCACGGTGTCGATGAAGACGTGGCAAGTACGGGTCGAACACAAGGAGGGAGAGATATTGTTATTTTTGTGATTTTCGATTAAGGAAAGAAAGAGACAGAAATAAGGTTGGTTTTAGATTTTGGATTTTTTTAATTTTCTAAAGCAAGAACAACAAAAATAAACTAAGAATAAAGCAAATATGGATGAGAGTCCAGCAGGTGGGGGTTTAGATATCGGGTTTTGTTTAGAGAAATCTGAAACTTATAATAAATCACATTAGTTATAAAGCATTACATGATAAATGACTTAACATAAACTCAAGTAATCAAAATATACTAACACGAAATTAAAATAATTACATCATTCTTCTTCTCGTCACCCTAAATCCGTCACCCCCACCCTTTGGAGAGAGTTAGAAACTCATGGATGGAGGGAAGGAGAAGGGGTCCTAGAGAAACTACGAAAGAAAACTAAAAACACGAAATAAAACAACATAATTTTATTGCTAAAGAATGGAATAAAAGTAAGTTTTTTTACAACATCGTTTCAGGGCTATTTATAGCTGATACAAGGGACCCAAGTATGAAATAGGAAAGTACACGCGTCATGACATGACTGGACAAAATCCTGGGGCACGGATCGAAAGGGGTGCGGCGTTTTCACCGCAAATCACATGTAATGGGCGGCGGAATCGCCGCAATTTTGGCTCAGATTTAATCCGGATTTTCCTGTGTGTTTATGGTATGATTTAAATGTCCTTTGCGCGTCCGGATTGATTTCTTTCATTTCTTTTGAGCTCCGAATTAATTCTTCATATATTTGGAGATACAAATTGATTTTTCTTTACAACTTCTCCAAAATAATATTTTGGTACTTGTAATTTGCAGTCGGGTCCTCAGCTTTTTGCAATTAAGTCCCTGGCTACTTTTGTGCTTAGGTCATTGGCCTTTTTGTAATTAGGTCTTTGAATGCTTTTATGCTTGGATGGACTTCAATTTGAACCCTGATAATCTTGAACTTGGTCTTTATGACAGAAATGAGTCTCTTGCACGCGTTTATGCTCGGGATATGAGTAATTTGCATTCAGGTCCATGTATTCTGTAAATAAGATTAAACACATACCTTAGTAGCATTTATTGATATAAAGTTAATCTAAATGAACGACATATGATGCAATGTATGCAATGCATCAGTAGCGTTTTGATCCTAGATCTAGATATCAATCGCTCCAATCAAAACGCTCAACTCACTCTTGTCCTGATGCAATTCTTATTAACTAGTGCATGGGCATACAAGATGCATGAATGAGTGTAGGAAATGCGTACCTCACGCCAGCGTTCAATAACTGAAGATAAAGCTAAAAGAAAAGACGACTATATGCCTAAGTCAAGTTCATGATGCGTGACCTATACAAATAAAAATGTCTAATCTTTTGCTTTGGATTTTAAGGCCAAGTTGATTAATGGGGTTTGGTTTGTGCGAAGGCGAGTGGTAAAAAATGGAGAGAAAGATTGATTACACTAACTACACTAGAATACAAAAGGAAATGAAAGATAAGCAATAAAAATTAAACCTCATAGGGGGTAGAGAAATAATGTGACTATAAAAATGTGTGTGTGTGTTCAATTAAGCTCCTCACAACATGTAGTGCATGAAATCATAAAACTACATCCAACTTTGCCTCCACAAGAATTAAGATAAGACTACATCATTAAAACATACAAGACAATAATTGGAATGAAGCTAAATGAACTAATGTATAAAGACTAAACCCTACTATGCCTCCACATGAATTAAGATAACCCAATATCATTAAAACATACAAGACATTAACCAAGGTAAAGGCAACAAGAGTACATACACTACAACTTGTGTTTCCAATATTAACTTCATCCATATCCTAACCTTATCATTCCCCATAAAATAGGTCCACTAATCAAAGCATAAACTAAGCTTCATTCAAGAGCATTAGCATATCAAAGATAAGAGTGAAAACCCATTAGATGGTTATGGAAATCATATAAAGCTCAAGGGATAATGATAACACACACTTAATACACTACATGATCATATCACGTATTACTCCACCCCCCAAATGGAGATGGAACTACTCACACATATTTAAACTAACTACTCAAACAAAATGAAGCATTATACTGAAATGAAACTACACTAATCAAGCAAGAAATATTAAAGAAGCATAAAACAAAACAAACAAGCAAGCATGCATATGAAAGGAAATGAAACTAAGAGAGAAACAACACAATTAAAGGAAAAAACATCTATTATTAACTCACTCAATACAAGCAGCCCTTCCTCCACCAGAGTTTTGCTTCAAGGCTTCACTCTTAGTAGGGAAGATGACCACCAAAGAGGGAGACAAATTACATGAGAGGAGGGAGAGTTCTATTTATAGCCATAGAAAAAGGTAATCCAGGACAATCCCCCAATGTGGGACTAAACAAATACAAAAAATAGCCTAAACATCATCTAATACACGCTCTCCAGAAGTTTCATCAGATCCGGGAAGATCCGGACCACCAATTGGCGGTCTACAGGATCCAGACCCGTCTGGTTTTGATGCTGGGTTTTGCTTGATGTGTTTGTTGGTCTTTGATGCATCTACTTTGTTTATTGGAGCTCCAACCCGAATCGAATTGTCAAAATACTCCCCATGATGGTGTGGAGTTTTCTGTTTTGCTCTTAGGTCCTTCGGTCTTACGTTCAGGTCCTTCTCCCTTGCATCTCAGTCCCCATGTCTCACAATTAAGTCCTTTTTCCTGCTTTTGGGTCCTTTCATGGCTCTTCTCTTCAAACCTCTTTATTTCTGAAATTCAAACATAAAACTCGTCACGTAGCATTGCTTAGGTGTAAGATAATGGATATAAGATACAACTATAAGCATGAAATGATGTCAATCATGACGCCTCCAGCAACATTCCAAAAGACGATGGAAGATGGACCTCCACTCTCCTCCCCTCTTTCCCCATCTCACCAAACCATCGACAACCACGAGAGAGTTTCAGATTCACAACAAGATCTCCTTTGTTCGGTAAATTCACGATGTAAGTTGAATCCTACAACAACATGTAGTATAATTTTTCTGGATTTTTTAATGATTTTTCATGCTTATGTAAATGCAAACATTGATTCTGTTATCTGAATTCCCTTTGCTTTCCCTTGTGCGAGCACATGCCACCCTTACGCAAATGACGACTTTTATTTGTTCCTTTCTGTCATTGCTTGGGCAAATCTACCGTATGATCCTTGTACAATTTTGCTACGAACTTGTTTGTGACATGCAGGTTGTCATCAACTACATTAGTGGACCATATGTGCCATTATTATGAGGTCCCTGGTGGACATTGAGCTCAATATCTACATTTAGCTTGTTGTTTCTTATTTAAAGAGGATAATACAAGTTGTAGATGTGTGTTACTATGGGTACGTTTGGTTTCGTTGGTTTGCTATGGCGTTTTGATGTTTAGCCACCGGTGACACCAATCTCAATTTTGTGTTCCAAACGAAAACTATACCATGACTTTGCAAGAGAAAAATAGGAAAAATAATTGTTTTCCTGTTTTATGAAGCAAGCAAGATATTTAGTGATGATAAACAACTCTACAAATGTGTTGTTTGAATGACAACTTGTAAAAAAAAATTCTTCAACTATGTGTTACGTTTAACAAACAACTCTATAAATAAAATCATTTATTAGCCTACATAAGCATAACAGAAATACACTAGTTTCATTCACAAACATAATAGTTTAATACCCAAAAATACAATAATAATACATAACGACACAATTACAATACATAATGACACTAGTTCAATAGACAACTGTCCTAGTACAAAACATAACCACACTAGTTCAATATATGACTATTATTATTTCAATAGGTTGAATTGAACTCCGGTAAACCATATTGTCGTTCAACATACATTTCTTGTTACACCCTAAGTATTCTTTTTGAAATGTTTTATAATCGAGTTTAGTTGTTTAATATAGTAATGTTGTGACTGTTATTCATTATATAGGTGGAAACAACATCAATGGAAAACTATTTGTTTGTTCAACCAACATTTCAAGTGACATTTATTGTAAGTATTATTCTTGTTAAGTTATATTTAAAGTAATATACTGTCATAGTTGTTCAATAGTTTGTTTTAGTTCTTTAATTTACTAAAACTATTGTTTAGTAAAATAAGTTAGTTGTATAATAAAATGACAAACATTTATGCTACACTACAAAATTGTTTGATAAACTATTTGTGTATACACTAGAAAATTAGAATAAATTACTTTTACAACTAACTGTCTTGTATACTCCAGATAATAAACAATGATAGTTCTCAATGTTTCATTCACAATGTTCACTCCACAATCAAACCAGAAATAGGAAAGAATTTTAGACATTGGAAGATGCATATAGTTTCTACAAGATATATGCTGGTGAGAGTGGATTTAATATCAGGAAATCAACTTCAAAGCTTTCAGTTAGTGAAGATCCAACAAAAAGAACCATGTTGTTAAAATCATTTGTTTGCTCGAAGCAAGAATTTCATTCAAAGACAAAGAACAGATATATTCAAGGAAAAGAAACAAGAAAACGAAAGTGCCTTTATCAAGAACTGGTTGTATGGCCAAATTAAAGATGAAGTTCAACAACCAATCTGGAAATTGGTATGTACTAAACTTCATCGAAGCTCATAATCATCACTTTGCAACTCCAAATAAAGGACATTACTTCAGAAACAATAAGAACATTAGCCCTGAAAAAACTTCTTTATTGGAGAAAATGACGAGTGCCAATATTCAAACAGTTAACCAAGTAGTCTATCTTGAAAAGGAAAATGAAGGGTATAATAGAATGGGTTGTACAATTCAAGATAGACGAAATCGGAAGTCAATCCACAGGACAAACAATGATGGCTATGATGTCGACATGATATTAAAGTATTTTGTTAAAAGGAAAGAGTTCAACAAAAACTTCTTCTATTCTTATAGAACTAATGAAAATGACAACTCGACTCACTTATTTTGGGCAAACGGAACAACAAAGCAGGACTACCAATTGTTTGGTGAAACCATCACTTTTGACACACCATATTGCACAAACAGATATTTGATGGTCTTGTAGCATTTTATGGGGTCAACCATTATCACAATACAATTTTTTTGGAACGACCTTCATGATAAATGAAACTACAGAGACATTTGCATGGTTATTTTCAACATTTAAAAAATGTATGGGAAATGTACCTGCTACAATAGTTATTGATCAAGATCCTTCTATTAATTCAGCGTTATCTTCAGAATTCCCAAATGCAGTTCATAGGTTTTGTGTATGACATATTATGGACAAAGTGAAGATTTTTTTTGAAAACATTAACAATAAAGGAAGGTTTCTAACAAGAATGCAAAGTTTGAGACAACTTTGATTTCAATAGTAGAAAAATATCAGCTTTAAGACAATGAATGACTAAAATTGATGTTCCAAATAAGAAAGAAGTGAGTTCCAGCTTACATGCAAGAGACATTCTTTGTTGGTATGAGAAGTATACAAATAAGCGAAGGGATGAATTCATTCATCAAACATAATGCAAATAGGAAAAATGCATTGTTTGAGTTCATATGCAGGTATAAATAACATTAATAGTATCATTTTTTGTTTAATGAACTTATATGTTTACTATTGCTATTGTTGTGTAACAATTTGTTATAGTTGTGTATTAAACCAATAGAGTTCTGCATTAAACCAGCAAGATATAGTAATGTAAGATACTGACATAGAATGGACTTGGGTATTAAACCAGTAAGATATAGTAGTGTAAGATATTGATATGGTTGTGTAAAATATTGATAGTTGCGTATTAAAATAACACAGTTCTGTATTAAACTAATAGAGTTGTGTCTTAAAATGATATAATTGTGTATTTAACTAATATAGTAGTGTAAGAATCTGATAAAATTGTGTGTTTACTACATGTTTGAAATGGCTTTGAAATTCCAAGGAGAGAAAGAAAATAGATGAGACTTTGATAGTAGAGAAAGAATACCTCAATTCATCACAAGATGGGCAATGGAGAAACAAATGACCAATGTTTATACACTGAATATCTTCAAGCTCTTCCAAAATCAATTGGATAAATCTTTGTCGTGTAACGTCAAGATTGGAAGGTCAGAAAAGTATTCAGTTATTTACTTTGTAACAAATATAGATGATGATTTTGGTTCTATGAGAGAGGTGATATATTATAATGAAAAAAATGCTTCGTGTGAATATTGTTTGTTGGAGTTTGAAGGAATACCTTGTATGCATATATTGGCATTGTTGAAGCATCTTGAATGCAGAGAATTACCATCTCTGTATATATTGGACAGATGGAGGAAAATAATAAATGATGGAATTAGACTTCCCATTTATTATGGAGATGGTAGTAGTTCATCTCATATTACACATATGAAGAAAATTGAGCAAGATATCTAATGAATTGATACATGAAGCTTTCAAAAATGAAGAAATTTATGTAGTTGTGGAAAAAACATTGTCAGATGCTATGACAGAGGTGCACAAGATAAATTCTATTTCAGCAAGTCAGAATGAAATTCCTAATCTGACAAAAAGATGAAACAAAAGTTCAAGTCCTCCAACCCGGAAAGTCTAAGACAAAAGGAAGTGGACAATGTGGAAGACCAAATGCGGGAACTACACGACTAAAATCTATTGTGGAAAAGAAATTGAGACAATGTAAGTTCTGTATGAAGTATGAAACACATGACATTCGTAATTGTCCTAAGAGAAAATAAAGAGTTGATATTAAAGAAGTCATACAAGAGTGAAGTCTACAAGTAATTAAGTTCCAATTCAGGAAACTTGAAATTTATACATTGATGTATCAACTAAATATTCCATATGATATCTTTTGTACTTAGAAATTGCTTATATGTGTAGACTTGTATGGTTTGATAATGACACATTGCTTGACAGAATTTTAGAAATGTTTTTGTTGCTCGACAGTTTTTGTGAATGAGTTTTTATGAAGGAGTTGTTGAACTTGTGTAATAAAATGATAACGTTGTCTATTGAAATGATATATTGTTGTATTAAACATATATGTTAGGCTTAAGTGGGGATGTCCACAAGTTCCCTAAGTTGACTTCAATTAATCATTTCTATGTCTGATCACAAAATATACAAAATCAAACATTTTCCCTCTCCCCAATACCAATTAATGCCTTAACTCCCATATCATGTACAACAACATGAACCCTGCATCTACTTCATTTCCTCCACAATGATCAACAATTCATGTTTATGTACGTATCTCTTTTAGAATCATATGTTGCTCACTTCTTCCTCTCCGGAGACAACCAACTGTATTTGTGTATTAAACGTATTCTGTTGTGTATTGAACGCATATAGATGTGTATTCACTGGAAGCTTTATTTACGAAAGTGATGCAATTGTGTATTTTAATGATGTAATGGTATATTAAACTTATAATGCATTTGATATTTTAATAATGATTTTCCTAAAATGTTCTCTATCCAAAATATCCAATAGACAAGCTAAACCATACCAAACAATATTATATTCAACTTATAATGCAATTGCGTAATTTAATAATGGTTTTTATGAATTAAAGAGTTCTTGAACTTGTGTAATAAAATGATACAATTGTGTATTGAAATGATATAGTTATGTTGTAAACTTATAATATTGTGTATTGAAAGTGTGTGTGTGTGTATATATATGCTTCACTGGAAGCATACAGTCGATATACTAAAGGAACTACGAAACAAACCAAATATTTGGTCTCATTTCCTGGAAAAAAAGTTACTAACACAAACTTCGTCGACACTCCACATCAAAACTACAAAAAATAGGTGTCATAACATGTTTGATTAACATAGCAAATATATTAAGTGAGTACATAGTTGTGACTCCTACTATATACAAAATGTAGCCACATTCGTTACAAGTATATAACAACAACAAAAAAGATGATATTTACTACAATCCTACTTAACTCATATATCATCACTATTTTGTGGTCACAACTTCCACATATTAAGTCAGATATCATCAATACTTCCACAACCACAATGACAATCCTAACAAGGAACTCCAATAGACACCATGACTATTTCCTTAGAAGGCAAAACTCCTGACACAAAGGCAGAAACTCCAGCAGTCCGAACAAAGCAGAAACTCCAGAACACTGTCAAGAATGATCAACCTGTAATATAAGTCTCAGTTCAACCTCTTGGGACACATGGATCTCCTTGTTGATGATATGACAAAATATCATTCTAAATTAGGCACCAAACAATATTAGTTTATTCTTGGAAGTGAATAATTTATTTTATACCATTCTAAATTAGGCACCAAATAATATTAGTTTATTTTTGGAAGTGAATAATTTATTTTTGGAAGTGAATGCCTACTGAATATTACTTTATAATAAGAAAACATTAAACAATAACTACTAAGGATCTAGACATGTAATCTAATATCATACACAATAAGTTAACTTATGACTTGTAGACACAAGACCCAATAGACATGTTCCAATAGATAAATTAAAAAGAAACCTGTAGTAGTGACTTGTTTTAAAATCATGGCAGCAATTTCTGCTTTATATATTTGAGTGTCAAAATGTGTGAAATCCATTTCTTTTCCATCAACTAAATAGATGATATATTTCAACACATATAGAGCACAATCAAGAGAATTTTCATCTTATTGTGGGCATAATTCCTGTGTAGTTTGCCATTCCGAAGAATCCATACCATAGGAGTATTGAAAGAAAATCTTCAACAATTTGACATGTTTATTAAATATAAAACATTATATGTGTTTTCAAATAAAAAACACATATCAAATAAGTAAAAAATACTTAAATCCATATTTCACAAACCATTAATCTTACTATGGCCCTTGACCTTGATCTACTTTTAATTGAATTGTATGATTTGAAATAAAAGGATTTGAAGTCAATAACCAAAAGATGCCAATGATTAATTTTAGAAAGTATCATGAACATAAAATCTTAGTTTTCAATCACCACATCACCAAATCTGAAGTCTTTAACTAGTTTGGCATATGAGTCTTTGAATTCCTTTTGCCTTACATTTCCTTAAGCATTTGTGAAACCTTGTAGCACTTGCTGAAATGGAAAAAATAGAGGATTTCAAAATCACAAACTACTATAAAAATTGTTGAGGTACTCAAATTATATTTCTAAAACATATACCTGAAAGTCAATATGTATCAGGTGGCAATAAAGTTTGGAATGAATAAATCTTTCAATGAATACATCATGACAAAAGGAATTTTTTTTCCAAAGAATTGCAATTGTACAACATCATAAACTATAGTAAACAAATGAATTTACTGTATGTTAAATGAATGTTGTACATACCTCGGAGCTAACCATCTTATTGAATAGGAGATTGTGAATTTCAGAACCCCTACACCACCCTCCCTTTTGTGCTTTGTAAATATGACAATATCTACGATTTAATGTAAGTTAACTAAGATAAGTAGAATATTGTTTAAAAAATATGGTTAGTTTGAGTAATAAAAAACTTACGTTTCGGAAGGATCACTTAAGAACTTCTCAATTATGTTACTCTCTTCAATTGTAATGTGATCATAACCTGGATAATCAGTTCGAGCCTCGTAAAAAACCTAAAAGGGATATAAAAATCAATTTGATAATTTTAAGAACAATACAAACAAATTTACATAACAAAGTAAATTAGAAAGGTAAAATTACTTACCGGAGAGTAGCTAACAATCTGTCTTTCCTCGTTTGCAATTACTTCATCTTCCGAAACAATAGTTTTCTAGTATCTCTTTGAGTTTTGTTCAATCACTTCGTCTGCAACCTCATCCTTTGACAAATCATCAAAGATAAGTTGGGCATTTGTTGCATCCTTATTTGAAATCTTTCATCTTTGGCTTTGTCTTTGTTCTTCAATTCAAAGTCATCAAACATTCTCTTTTTCCTTTCATCTCTTTCTTTACAATGATGAACCATCTAAGGAATGTCCTCTTCCAATTTCTTTAACTTTCTTCTCATGGTAAAAACCTTCAGAGGTGGATCAGTCAATTTTTCAACAGTTGGTTCTGGGCACAAGTTTGGAGAAATTCCTAAACTGAAAGTTGGTGCCACAATTCCAGTTGATTTTTGTTTCTCAGTTGGAGTACAAACCACTTCAACATCAGTTGTATGATCAAATGTTTCCAAGGCAGGACCCTTCTTTGTATGATCAGAGTTTGAATTTTTCTTCTTCTCCAAGAATTCAAGTTGTTGCTTTAGTTCCACATTCTGTTTTTTCATAACCAATTTTCATCTTTGAGGTTCTTGTTCTCAGAATTCAACTTTTTGTTATGTTCATTTATTCTCTCTATTTCTTCCAACAACTTCAGATTTTTCTCTTTTACCAACTCATTGCTTTCTTTAATTTTTTGAGTTTGTCCTTCTTCTTCTTCTTCTTCTTCTTCTTCAGTTTCTCCTCTTTGACGTTTCTTGTTTGCTTCTTTATATCATCACAACTGTGATGATATTTTCAGTGGGATTGCCTTTTTCGTCAGGTTTTAGCTTCAAAAACTCTGACTCTTTAAAATAAATGATACTCATAACTTACAAAAAATAACACTTAATGGCATACAAAAATAAGTACAATAATATTTTACTTACCATAACATAGGACAATACACATGCAAACCTCATTCCCTTGAACATCATCTAAGTTTTTCAATTTCAACTTTATGCCTCCCCATCTTTTTATTCTTGGCTGCAAATCAGGCCATGTTGGTTTGAAAAATGTCAAATCCTTATATAGCCAAACCTATATGAAAAATAAAATCATTTATTAGCCTACATAAGCAAAACAGAAATACACTAGTTTGATATACAAGCATAACAATTTAATACATAACAATGCAAAAAAAAACACAACTACACTAGCACAATACATAACTACACAAGTTCAATACACAAAAAAGATATAACAATACACAACTATATTACTACAATACATAACTACACAAGCTCAATACTAACCATTAAGCAGGCAGTGCATCCATTGATATATGCTAAGACCTTGTTCTTTACTTTCTTCAGAAATTTTTGTGGCTTTCTCCATTATGAGATGATGTACTGCTTCAGCCCAGTTGTAGAACTTAATGTGATCTAAATTTTCCAAATAAATCACAACTGACTTGGGAGCTTTAGTAGTACTTTCTGGAGTAATGAATGTCGATAACATCAAAAGAATCCACATTCTGACATAATCATCAATAAGTTTTCCATCTTTGGATATGGAACTCATACGAGATGTTAACTTTTTACTATCACAAACATCTTCTCCATATGAATTCAAGAGAGACGAGGAGAACTTTTTTTTGTTTAATTCAATGGGGAAACCAAAATCAGGTAACCCAAGAATGTCAGCCACATCTTTAACCGAGAAGTTTAATAATTTTCCACCAACAAGAAAGTTATTATTATCTTCGTATCTTGAAAAAAGGTCTTCTAAAAGTCTAACATTAACTGAGAATGTAGAGATGTTATGAAGACTTGAGAATGGAGAAAGACACAAAACATAATCGAGAAAGACACAAAACATAATCGGGACAGATCCCCAACTTAATCCGGACAAACTGGAACAATAATCCGGACAAACACTCCACTTAAACTAAACATAACAAGGACTTAAACCGGACACCTCAACATAATCGGGAAAGACACACAACATAATTGAGACAAATCTCCAACTTAATCCGGACAGACAGAACCATAATCTGGACAAACACTCCACTTAAACTAAACATAACAAGGACTTAAAGGGGACACCTAAACACCTTAATCTGAACAGACACACCATAATCGGGACAGATCACCAACTTAATCCGGATAGACTGGAACCCTAATCTGGACAGACCCAGAACGTAAACCGGACAACTAGAACCTTTATCGGGAAAGACACAACATAATCGGGACAGATCTCCAACTTAATCCGGACAGACTGGAAACATAATCCAGACAGACCTAGAACGTAAACCGGACATGCTAGAACCTTAATCGGGAAAGACACACAAAATAATCGGGACATATCCCCAACTTAATCCCGGGAGACTATAACCATAATCCGGACAAACACTCCACTTAAACGAAACATAACAAGGACTTAAACCGAACACCTCAAAACCTTAATCTGAACAGATACACACCATTATCGGGACAGATCCCCAACTTAATCTGGACAGACTGGAGTGTTTGTCTGGATTATTGTTCCAGTCTGTCCAGATTAGGTTGGGGATTTGTCCCGATTATGTTTTGTGTCTTTCTCGATTAAGGTTCTAGCATGTTCGGTTTACGTTCTGGGTCTGTCTGGATTATGGTTCCAGTCTGTCCAGATTATGTTGGAGATTTGTCCCGATTATGTTGTGTGTCTTTCCCGATTAAGGTTCTAGCTGGCCGGAAATTTGTACATTAGGTAAAAAAGAAAACAGTCCAAAAATTGGTCTTAAGATTTGCACACACGAACGGAGGTCCCTAAGTAACCAGACCGCCAATTCTCCCCTGATACAGTGAATGGTCTTGGGGTCATTCTCCTTCGTTGGGTCAAGCCTTAGCATTATGCACCTTATCCAGTATAAAACATACGCTCCACGACCGTTGCTCCCCGGTGCTTGTCGTTGGCTATTCTTCCTGAGGATTCTCAATGGCCAGTCAAGCTTCAACATGTCCCTTCAGTATTTAGCCACATCCACTGCTGCGCATTCATGTGCGCCTACCATGTTTTTTGGATCTTCTCCTCGAACGAGCTCCCTAGAGATACTATTGAACTGCAGGATCTCCGCGGACGGGCCATGGGCAACCACCAGTGTCCAATGACCTGCATACAAGCATGGTTGTGCGATTACGGTCTCTATTGGAGACAATCCGTTAATTTTAGGGAGTATAATCATTTGCTCTGCCTTGGCCACCCACAATTTTCCCTGATTTGAATGTTGTTATACATATAACTTTTTGTGTTTGTCGTCTTCCTTAGAGAATTGAAATCATAACATCAATTGTTTGGTTGCACATATCCATCCTATGCGTTATAAGTTCATTCCGGTCACTGCATGTTAGACTACACATGTCCCATCTCCATATCACCTCTCTCTGGTCCTTGCTGCGTGTGGTCAAGTTCAATAACATGTTGACCTCATCAGCTGACAATGTCCCCAATGCAGCCATGTCAACGTCAGGCCGCGTCCCCAATGCAGCCATGCCAACATCAAGCATTTTCCCTTTTTTCTTCAGGCTCCTTTTGGCCGCTGTGTCTTTTCTCTTTTGCTCTGCTTCCACCTTCTTCTTCTTAACCCGCTCTTCATCATCTTTCCTCTGGTGCTCCATGGTGGTTGTCGAGCGTTGTCTTTTCTCACCCCAGTTTGGTTTCCCCTCTTCTCTCTTCCTCTCTTCTTCCTTCTCCTCCTCTCTCTTCTTCTCTTCCCTCTCTTCCTCATTCTCCTCTTCTCTCCTCTTCTCCAATCTTTTCCTCTCTTCTTCCTTCTCTTCTTTCTGCTTCTCGACTCTCTTTCTTTCTTCTTCCTTCTCCTCCCCCTCTTCCTCTAGTTTTTCTTCTCTTCCTCCATCTCCTCCTCTCTCTTCTTCTCCTCCTCCTCTCTTCTTCCATCTCCTCCTCTCTCTTCTCCTCCTCTCTCTTCCTCTCTTCTTCCATCTCCTTCTCTCTCTTCTCCTCCTCCATCTCCCTCTCTTCTTCCATCTCCTCCTCTCTCTTCTCCTCCTCCCTCTTCCTCTCTTCTTCCATCTCCTTCTCTCTCTTCTCCTCCTCCATCTTCCTCTCTTCTTCCATCTCCTCTCTCTTCTTATCCTCCCTCTTCCTCTCTTCTTCCATCTCCTCCTCTCTCTTCTCCTCCATCTTCCTCTCTTCTTCCATTTCCGCCCTCTTCCTCATTCTCCTCCTATTTCCTCTTCTCCAATCTTTTCCTCTCTTCTTCATTCTCTTCTTTCTGCTTCTCGACTCTCTTCCTCCCTTTTCCTCTATTCTTCCTTCTCTTTCCTCTTCCTCTTTTTCTCCTCCTCCTCCTCTCTCTTACTCTGTTCTTCCTTCCCCTCCTCTCTCTTCTTCTCCTCCCTCTTACTCTCTTCCTCATTCTCCTCTTCTCCAATCTTTTCCTCTCTTCTTCCTTCTCCAAATTTTCCTATCTTTTTTCTTCTCCTCCTCTCTCTTCTTCTCCGATGCTCTCTTCTTCTCTTCCATCTTCCTCTTTTCTTCCTTCTGCTCCTCTATAATCTTCTCTTCTCTTCTCCTCTCTTCCTCCTCCTCCTCCTCCTCCTCCTCTATATTTAGATCTTGGGTCTTCTCCCCACAGTCAGTTTCACATGCCCCCGTTCCTTGTAGAGATACAATCTCTTCGCTCAGCCTCCGACAATCTTCGTGAGACATCATTAGTTCTTCCTTAAGGATGTTAACCTCTTCAGTCACCTTATTAAGGGCCATTTCAGCTTGCAGCCATTTCATCTTCACCTCACTTAGCTTCAACTCTTGTAGCAACGGGTCACATGGAATGTTGTAGTCTCTTAGTTGCAGCCTTGGCAAAGTGCCTGGTGAAGCTGGCCCCTTTGAGGCTGAACACTTTGCTTCTTGCGTTGTTTGAGCAGGATTTTGATCGGAACTAATAATTTCCAGCTCCCTTTCACTTAATGATGGAGTCCACTTCAAGTCGAATTTTCCATGTCCTCCAGGTTAAACGTTTCCCAAACATTTCCGTCAAACTTTTCATCCCTGGATATGCTCGTCTGAGCTCCCCCAATTTGAATTTTTCACAAAGCCACACCTTCAAATGGAAAAGATTACATGTTAAAAAGGACTTGACAGACACAACTACACTATGTTTTCCGGACAGACAGACAATGTATTCCGGACAGACACACATCTTAAACTAAACAAACACACAACTTATTCCGGACATACCCACAACGTATTCCAGACATTCACACAACATAACCCTGACAGAGATAAATCCGGACAGACACAACTTATTCTGGACATGCCCACAACGTATTCTGGACGATCACGCAACTTATTCCGGACGTGCCAACAACGTATTCCGGACAGGCAGCCAACTTATTTTGGACTGACACACAACTAAATCCGGACAGTCACAGATTTTATTCCGGACATACCCACAACCTATTTTGGAAAGTCACGCAACTTATTCCAGACATGCCCACAACGTATTCCGGATAGGCAGCCATCTTATTTTGGACTAACACGCAACTAAATACTGACTGTCACACATTTTATTCCGGACATACCCACAACGTATTCCGGACAGACACACATCTTATTCTGGACTGATACACAACTAAATTCGGACAGTCACACATTTTATTCCGGACATACCTACAACGTATTCCGGAAAGTTACTCAATTTATTCTGGACATGCCCACAAGTATTCCGGACAGACACACATCTTATTCTGGACTGAAACACAACTAAATCTGTACACTCACACAATGTATTCCGCACAGACCGATAATGTATTCTGGACAGAAACTAAACTTAAACCAGACACACTAAAAAGATTAAAAATGCTTACTTGTAGTATTGCTACACAACCGTCGACGCAGCCCTGCTTCATAATGAAGTTCCCGACCGTTCTCCTTTCCTGCAGTTCTAAGCTTGCTTCCTCTAGATCCCAAACCAGGGTTGCGTGAATTGCACGTGCCCATACGTATTTGTTGATGTGTTTGATGTCCCTTAAATGCTTCATGAACCACATCTTGGTTCGAAGTGATTCATCGAAGAACAAAAAATGCTTGAAGATGAAACAAATCAGGAGTCGAATGTACTCCTTGGGGTCGCCCATCACACTAGTAGCAGTCAGATAACCTAATAGTTGAGTGTTGTCAATGTTCACCTCGTCTCGCTTCTGTACGCCTGTGGGTTCCATAACAACTGTCTTCTCATGCACTCTTAGCCCCAGAATTAGGGCAATGTCTTCAGTTGTAAGGGGGACTACCCCTGATCCTATTCTCAGCCACACCTCCTTCGCGTCGTAGTGTTAGACGAACAACCGAGTATTTCATTGTCCGTTGGAATGTTAGGAAAATGTAGGAAGTGACCGAAAGGGGTCCCCCGAAAAACCTCCTTCTCAACTTCCTTCATCCTACCGAACTACTTGTCGATCGCCGTCCAGCAACACTTCGTTTCCCGGAAGTAGTAGGTGGTTCCCTAAAACAAACAAATAAAGAAAAACGAGAGTTCATAAATAACAAATCGAGGTAGGGAGAAAACCTAAATCGACCCACTTGCTCAGCCACAGCTTCGCTAGCGAGAGCATTACTCGGTGAATCCATTCTCGATTTGTTGTGATGAGAGGAACTATTTTTCGGCTTCCTCCGTTCACAGATACTCCGCAACGACGAAGATGGACTCTCCCTTTCGATGAGTCTATTCGTTTTATTCCTCGACATCTAAACTGTCGCTGCACTAGTGTCTGTGCGCTCTCTTATCTGGGGTTTTGAAAGCAACCGTCGTACTCAGAGAACCGTCGATTCTTTTTTAAAAATAAATAAAAGGCACGTAGGGAGAGGACGACGTGTTAAGCTGACTGGACGCTGAATAACTAAATTTTAATGCGACGTACGGTGCGTCACGACGCACGCGTCCGTGTATAAGGGCCCTTATGCTTACTCTGCCAATTGGTGTTGTATGTAAAAAAACACACACACTCACAAAGCAATATTGAACAATATTTGCACTTTTCTATATGCTTGTTCGACTTAAGGTATAAATAGACTATAAGCTAAAATATATTCATAACACATACAATACTATAAAATAAACAAGTCTAGTTTACCATGGTGGCAAGCTCGATCGCTAGGGGTGCAAACGTGGCGGGACGGGTTTCGCACCGACCGCTACTCGTCCCGCCAAAGTTTGGCGGGTCAGTGTGGTGGGGTCGGGCGGGGCGAGTCAATTTTTTTCTACCCGCTACCCACCCCACTTAAGGGTGGGTTTGGCAGGGCAGGTTAAACGGAATGATTTTTATATAATTTAATTTGGACCCATAACATGTATGAAATGAAATTAAAATTCAAAACTTGTAAAACTCATACAAAAACAAACGTGTAAAACCAAGATGTAAAAATATAAGAGACTTTGTTAATAAAAAATAAAGATAAACACATTTATTTTATTATAATTACAATCTTAAACTTTTAAATAATATATTTATAATATATATTTAAATATAGTTTAGCGGGTTTGACGGTTTAGCAGGGCAGGTTAACCTTCAACCGCAACTCGTCCTGTTTAAACTAAAAGGTTGGCGGGTCACGGGTTGGCGGGTTGTGAAAAAAAACAACCGCAACCCACTCCACACGCGGCAGAACGAGTTGACGGGTTAAACCCGCCCCACGAACAACCATATCGGCCGCTGGCCCGTTGGGCCCCATGTCAGGCTGGGTCTTACCTCGGCCAAATGGGCTGAGCCCCGTTAAGGGGCACTGGCACAAGTAATATTTTTTAATACCTCCAATTTTTTTATAAATAACTAAAATGCCTCTAAAAATTACAAAATTATCCAAAAAAAAAATAAAATTACCGGGCCCAACCCCGCCTAACGGCTCCGTATCCAGATTTATTTTTGTGTAGGTTATATAAATGTTATTTTTATGAATATTTTAGTCTGACTAGGATGGTCCTATTATTATTATTTTTGCCCCCTCATCTTGTATCCTTTTTCCGTAACTACTACCTTTATCTTGGCTTATTCTATTTACTCGATTCATTATTAGGCCACTTAGTTCATTAGTGGATCATTTATATGTAAGTGGTAATAAAATCTAAGAATGGATTAGCAAGCAAAGCGAACTAGAGTCAAGTATTGAGTATCAAACTGAAATTGTTTTCCTTGTGTGCTTATGTTGTCGTTCGAAGAATTTTATTTTTTTGTCAATTTTAATTATTAAGATGAATCGTGTAACCACATCTTATTTGACTTAGGAGTGTTACATGAGTGGGGATCAAATTTGTGTCGCTCGTCTTTCATCCCTAGCAAAATAGTTGGTTGATCAATCATTAGATTGTGTAGTATCATGTGCTTAAGTTGTTAAAGTTGCATTCCTCCTTGTATGATATTGATACGTGTGATCCCATCGAAAGTAAGAACTAAGGTATCATTTCCATAACATTTATTAAATGGTGTGGAGAGAAAGACCGGATTGAACCAGCATGATTCAAAATCAAAAGGAAATATGTATTGGTTTTTGATTTCCAAACTATGCTAAAATCATGAGCATATTTACGTAATAACTGCTTCTGATACGCACTAATACGGTAATACAGACATGCTTCTAAAGCCCACAACCTTTTTGAGTTTGGGGTTTTATTTTTGCTTCTGAATGAAAACATACATACATTTATACTTGTTCTCTGATGTATTAGCTGTGCTCTTACAAAAAAACCCGATAGCATGCTACAACCCAAGCCTGAAAGTGAAGTCGTGAATTGGGTTGGACCAACAATAGGACGTTATATGCTAGCCCTTCACTGGATGCTTTGTTTCGTGATTCGACTAGAGTCCAGTCCATCATAGAAGCTTATTGGTCCAAAGCTCAAAGCTCCTATATTAAACCACCACAATTAGAAATATTGCTTAAACTTGGAAGTTGGATGATAGATGCATGTCTTTATATCTCTTATCATGGCTACTCTAGCTTAAACAACAATTGAGAGTGTTAAACTTTGAATGCACTTGTCAGTTGTGATTCTTATCCAAAAAAATTCATTGTGTAATTTTGACAGATGAATGAGGAGCTGTTTGTGTGTGAAAACGAATCGGTCCTCATCATTCTTATTTCAAAAGGAGTCAACAACCACTTCACAAGAATCCATTCTCATGTCATCATCGAACAAGACTAACATTAAATGACAACCATGTTAGACCATGATTTTTGTCTTCTACTATTGTGTATGAATTCTTAACGCAACACCGTCCATCTCAAGATGAGAAAGAATCTCATAATCAAAGATGGTAGATTGGGCTAACCCACACACCATTACTTTGAGAATCAAGAATCATGGTTCCAATGACAACCCCTCTTATGATAAAATTCTACATACTTGTCACACATAAATTCTAAAGCTAAGATGCTAAGGTGTTGTCATGCTTATTTTGGAAAGTAAAAGAACATATTCAATCACAAATTTTGTCTCGTGTTATCAAATGCACAATCTGTTCGAGGTGATATGATTTTATACTTTTATGTTTCCCAAAGAATTCTGTTTTTTCTAGAAATGGAATAGGAACATTGGGACGAATAGCACGTCAAGAAGGAAATTTGTTTGCCGACTTTTCTCACATGTTGTCACCTAAATCCAGTCTTCGGTGCAACATTTTAGAGGAAGCTTGTGCAATTAGTTTCAACCATTTGCTGCGTCTCTTTAGCGGTTTAAGTTGATATTCATGTCGTTTTAGGCTATTTCGCCGAGTCATCCAGAGAATCAATTTTTGACTCGATATATACAAGCACTTTAGAATAAAAATGTCATCGTCAATATGTAATCTATTTAAGATGTGACTAAGAAGAGACGTTACAACTAATTATACGAACTATACCATTCGACTCAAAGTGTAACATCCTCGAACAACAGAAGAAATTAAAATTTTAATAACACACAATCAACAGAGGATATCAACATGACTTTTTCACCCAACCCTTAACACGCGGTCCATGCTTAGGCTCCAAGGCTCTTTCACCCAACCTAAACGCACTACGGAGCTCCAGGGTTTTTTCACTCAACCCCGCACAGACTAGCTGGGCTCCAGGGCTCTTTCACCCAACCGCAACTCTCACACAATCACGGGGCTCCAGGTCTTTTTCACCCAACCACCGCAACACACACATTTACAAGCTGGGCTCCAGGACTTTTTCATCCAACCACCACAACACACACATTTACAAGCTGGGCTCCAGGGTTTTTTCACCCAACCACAGCTCTCACACAGTTACGGGGCTCCAGGGCTCTCACACCCAACCACCGCAACACTCGTGCCCACTAGCACACCTACCGGAAGAACATCGGCACCACAACTCGCCCCGCACGGACGACCACAACAACCGCACCTCCAATGTGCAAAACTAGACACAAACGGTCGATCTAACCAAAAGTCCCGGTCGACCGAATCTCACAAACACAAGGCAATTGCCTCAACCGACACTCCATCGGTCGAGCAATCCTCACCAACAACACTCGTTCGGTCGAACCAAAGTCAGGGCTCGGTCGACCGTTTAGAAGTCACCTCCAAGGTTCAACGAACAAAACGACCAATCGGTCAAACCACAAAGCGGCCCCGTTCGACCAAAAGTCACCAGGGAATAATCCCTCACGCACAACAACGAACCCGGTCGAACCCCCTAGCACTCTCAGTCGACCGAATTCCATCAGGGAAATCCCCCAACTCTCACCAACGAATACGGTCGAACCCCCGAGCACTCTCGGTCGAACGAATTCCACCAGGGAATTCCCCTACGCTCCACATCAAGTCCGGTCGATCGAACCACCTTCGGTCGAACCGACCACCAATCCAACTTAAGTCACCGGTCGGACAAAGTCACACAGGCGGTCGACCGTTTAGATGGTCAACGCCCAAACCGACCTATGATAGTGCACACGGTCGAACGCCGAAGGGGACCCGTTCGACCGAAACCAACCAGCCTTGCCTCAAATGCACAATCGGTCGACCGCCCCAAGGGCATCCTTCGACCGGTGTGAGGCAGAACCCGAAATGTCATTAAGAATGGTCGACCGTTTGCACCAACCGGTCCACCGATCATGCAGTAAAATCTGATGCATGTTTACTTGCGACGAGTCGGAAGGTCTACCATTGACTTCCAAATACTCACACTACTAAAGTGAGCGAGTTGACATACCGTGAAGGTTTGAAGAAACCTTCGAAGAACCATGACGACACTTCCACGAGCACTTCTCCCCAAAATCACGATCCGTCGACGAACCTCACGCTCAAACGACGATCACCACCTCCTCGACAACCTCGAGCACTCCAACACCTCCGTCAATCTCCACACCAACCTCCACAACAGAAAAGGAGGTAGGTTGAGAGAGAGGAAAGGGAAAACGCAAGGGATGGGTTTAGCAAAACCACACACTCACCTCCACCAACCACCCTCGCTGAGCCTCCCTTCGCCAGAGCACAACACCTCCACGCCAAAGCACAACCAGGAGAGAGAGCGAGAGAGACGGGAGAGAGAGCAACGTGTGAGAGAGAGAATCACCAATAAATATCTCCCACCACTTCAATCCTCACCATTCATCAAATCTCTAAACCATCTCAACCCTCCATCTCATCTCCAATCCATCTCAACCCCTTATCCATCAACACTCCATCTCCGCCGTCCAAAACCATCTCCTCCTAATCACCTCCTAAAACAACATTAAGACACAATTAAGATTAGGATCTCACACAAACTCTGCAAAATCTGGTTTGTTCTTAAACACATGTTAATGATGTATACGTAGCTTGTGGCAACCGCCAACTATGTTGATTTTGGAATCTAAATTAGGTTTATTCTCTGGTTATAGAGCGAGACATTTCAAGTTGAATTCAAGTGGAACGCGGCCGGAGCTTAACCGTCTTTCTTGTAAGAAAAAAAATCCAATGAGATCAATGACATAAAATGTTAAGACCGAAACTCTAATTAGTGTGTTAATTATGCTTTGGTTGGTTAATGGATGTTAGCGGAGGAAAGGTGATGTAAGGTGGAGGTTTGTGATTGGTGGATGGTAATGAGTTGGGTTTTTAAGAGTACAATACTCTTATTCTTCTTACTCTTCACTCACTCTCACTCACATCTCTATCCCTCTAAAGGTGTTTCGGCGGTGGAGGTTGACGGAGAGAAGAAGTTGAAGCAGAAGAAGGAGTTGGGCTTGCTTAGTCGGGTGACCGGGGTTGCAAGAGAAGAGGGAGGTCATCGACGACGTGTGGAGCTCCGACTAGCACGAAAATGTATGCTAAGTTCAATTAGAAGTTCACACAAGGTGTGTGAGTGCACCGACGACGTGGGCATCATGGTGCAGTAAAGGTTGCTGCACTGGAACGGTCGATCGATGTTGGTGTTGGTCAACCGGTCGTAGTATAAATGTGAGATTTTTAACCGCACTAATCGAATGATGTCTTCTGGCGGTCAAGCGGTTATGCATGATTTCGCGGGAAGAAGAAGAAGACTTTGTTATTTTTGGTCGGACGGGACCCCTTGTCGTTCGACTGATTGGATCTAAAGTAAGTCAGTCAGGGCCTAGACCTTTTAAATTTTAGAACCTTAAATCCTAAACCCTAATTAGAAGAATTAATTATGTTAAGGGTGGTTATTGGGTGGTTGCCTTTCGTGGAGGGAAAGGTTAGATGGGTGGTGTAGAAGAATGAAATGTTGGAGTGTGATTGGAGGATCTATAGGTGAGGGGTTAAAGTAAGTATATATATAGGATAAGTTGGTGTTTATCGGGAGAGAAGGTTTTTACTTCAAAACGTGATGTGAAGTGTGGTGGTAAGGTGTTGGTATGTGAGTAGAGGCTTGAGAGGTGTTAGTAAGTGGATGTATATATATAGGTAGTAAGTGGGTAAAAATGGGAAGAGAAGAGAGAGGAAACAGAGAAAAGAAGTAGAGGTAGAAGAAGGTGTGGAGTTGCTTAGTCGGGTTACCGAAGGAACAAGAGAACAGGGAGATCGTCGGCGACGTGAAGATCTCTGACTAGCATGAAAATGGTATGCCAACTTTACATTTTAACTCACACAAGGTGTGAAGAGTATCTCACGATGAGAGGCGGCCTTTCAGTCCCTGTCAGACGTTGGGCTAGTCAGCGGTCTGTGCAAGGGTGGTCGGGTTATGTGTGGAGTATTAGACGAAGGGACAAGATTTCTGGATGGATTTCTAGATGAAGTTCTGGACGGACTTCTGGACAGACATCTGACTGGATTTATGGATGGACTTCTGGACAAGATTTATGGAAGAAGGGACCTAATTTCTAGACGAAGGGACAAAGCTGCTTGATTTAGTTGCGCATACAATCCTTGAGTTATATTGCTTTTCATGTGACATATTGCATTTTTGTTGAGCCACTCTAGGTAGTAGACCTAAGGGATCATAGATCCCAATGATTTGCATTGTTACACAACTCTGGGAGGGAGACTATCCCAGCCTTCGTGGAGGCAGAGTAGACCGTCTGGATTGTCATCCGATGGATGAATGTAAGCTTGTGTGAGCATTTATATGTTAGCTCGTGTGCAAGTATATGTCAGCTTGTGTGAGCATTTGAGGAATCAACTTGTGAGAGCAGCTTATGAGTTAGCAGCTTGTGTGAGCATACCTCAGTACTACAGTATGTGGATATGATGGGTACCCGTGTAGGACCCGATGTTATTGGTGATATTGTTGTTCTTCAGTATCCCTGTGAGGGAAAGTTTTATGTTGCATTATTATATGTGATGTATACTAGTATTATAGGTTTCATGTACGGTACTTGATATGCATGTAGGTGGACTTGGTATACAAGGTTTCCTTATGAAAACTAAGCCATTGTTTCATGTTTTTTTCAGGCCCAGAGCGACTTTAAGAGGGTGGTAACCGAGGACGAGCACACTAAGACTGGATCCTCTAGTCTTATTTTGTGGTTGTTATGATTACTTATGTATAGTCCTTCTTGTCTTTTGATGTAATCATACATTTGGAAACTCTTATGTAAATGGTGCACATGTTGATGTATTATATGACTATCGTCCTCGTGTTCTCTGGCTTGAATCTTTGAGTTTAAAATTCTAAATTTTTCCGTTGTTTTCGAGGACGTTACATAAACGATCGACCACCCTAAGATGTGTAGGATTTCATGTTTAATTATACATATATATTTTCAAAATTTTTATGTATAATAAGGATCAATTGCAATTTTCTTTGATTTATTTCATGCATGCATCGGTTTGTTTTAACATCTAGTTTCAAAACTCTATTAAAACAAACAAGAGCTCCAAAATTCATACCTAGAAGTTCTCAAAAACTTCTTGAAGATTCGGAGACGTTGGGGATGCTTCTCGCCGCGCCGGATGCCTCCGAGTATTCACCAAACTCTAAACAAGATCGGAGAGAGGGAAGCTAGTCTCTCAATCTCCGATAGGGTTTAGAATCCAATTACTAACCCCTCTTTAATTCCCTTGAGAAGATGATCTCTTAAGAACTAAACTAAACTTAAGAATTAAGGAATTTTCGTGGAGAATTATGGAGAGAGATTTTGCATAAGAAAAATAATGAATTAATTAAGGAGGTAATGAGATAACCTTGTATTTATAGGTTCTCTCCAAATTACCTATTCATGTGCAACCCCTTGCCCATGATCTCATGCAAAATTCCATCTAACCATCCATTATTTATTAATAAATAATCTTAGCCACGAATTAAATCAATTATGGACCAATTCCATGCATGATCTAATTAATTCTTAAATTAATTCTGCATAAAACCGTCTGGACCGGTCGACCGTTACGAAGGTCCGGTCGACCGCTCGACCCCAATTTCGGTCGACCGTGCAAGATTCGGTCGACCGTTCTTAACGTAGAATATTTCATCGCAATGTTCGGTCGACCGACCGATAGATTCGGTCGACCGTTCCGAACAGACGAAAATTCCCTGTTATCGGTCGAGACACGTCCGGTCGACCGTGCACCTTCGGTCGACCGTTATCCATTAACCGGTCGACCGTTTGCACGGTCTTGCAGACTTGTCAAATTTCGGTTTAACTCCTACAAAATTTGACATTTCGGGATTAGTAGTAAATTCACAACTTATGTAACATATTATCCTATGTAATGATCAATCATTACACCCCATAATATTTACATCACATATGAATTTAATTTAGATTCTAATTATGTTATAAATCACAACATAATTTTGATTTTGCTTGTTCACCCCATGTGTCATATTTTCTACATGAAACCCGACACATCCTATGAACTCAAAATTCCCATTTCTTGTTTCCCAGTTTTGTGATGTGACCTATGGGAGGATCTAAACTAAGTTGACAGTGATATTAAGAGCTTAATATCACAAGCTATAAGCGGTATCTAGCTACACATTATAGCTTCCAATTACTTAGATGTCTTAATTCCACTCGAACCAAAACCCGATCCACTTAGTGATGGAGTGCATCACTTGTGTCCGTCCCTTGCCTCATGATATTAAGAATACACACAAAGTAGTATTGTGTCATCTTTGTATTAGTATTCATTTCTTGATCTCTTTAAGCTAGTTATAAATATGTAACTTAACTCAAATCACATTGTGCACATTATAACTTTGCTTTATCAAGGGGCCCACTAATATCATCACTCAATTAAGAGGGGCAATGATAGTCTTTTGACTAACTATCTTCTCCAACAAAAGTTGTACTTAACCAACCAATGCCTTTACACTACACTGATCGATAGTTCAAGACACTGATCTAATTAAGTATTCCTTAAGTGATTAGATATAAGTCTCATATCAAAGGACCAAAGACACAGTAAAATATTAATGACACAGAAACACATTTCTATAATATTTTACTTATTAGGTCTATTCAGTATACAAAAGTAATATTTTACTCTTTTGCATACCCGTGTCGTCACTCACTTGTAGAGCTACAATGATATATGACCAACACGACAATCTTAACTCAGCAATTAATGTCCCATGTTAATTACCATGATTGCGAATATCTTTTGTTTTATGTAAACCAATATCTTTCAGAGCTCTACGGTTAAGGACCAAGAGCATCTTCCTTAACACTTCTAAAAGATGAATAACATAAACAAGGAACAAAATGATTTCTCATTCAATTCATAATAATTGACATTTAAAAGTAAAACTTTTAGAACACATTCCCTTCAAGATGTGGTTCAACCGATAAATTAAGTGGACTTGATTTATGTTGGACCGGTTTGCTAATTGGTTCGATCGGTGATGGCTTGTGAAATGTAGGAAGTACTTGTTATTTTCGGTCGAACGGGACCCCATTGTCGTTCAACCGTTGGGATGAATTGTTTAATGTTTATTTGACGTAGACCTTCCAAACGGTCGACCGCCCAATGACTTTTGTACGACTGTTTTGATGTATGTTTGGTTCGACCGTTGAATTGCTGCTTTGAACCCTCTACTGGTATAACGAATAAACGGTCGACCACATGACCATTTTCGGTCATCCGTTGGGTCCAGGATTGTAATGTATGATTATGAGCATGTTGGCGCGTGAACTACTATTTTGACTATTATGATTTCATGACATATGCATTGAGACCCTACGGAGCGAGTGGCAATGGAGATGACCATTTAGCCTGAGTTGAAACTAGGGATGCAAATGGTAACCGATTATCTGATTCAAAAGTACAATTTAGTTGGTATTTGGTTAAGAAGTGTTTACCAAATACAATTTGAAATTGAAATGGTTTAATTTTTTTACCATTTTCAAATTCGAATACGAATTCGGATATAGGTCAAACCATATCTGAAAATAATAATTTTGGCATCCAATATATGTGGTATTAATATTTGTATTGTGAGTTAATAAAAAACAAACTTATTTCCTATGTAAATATAAACATAATAGATATGCAAAAACAAATTATAATATAATTCTCTTAAAACAACTTTCCAAAATATTTTAGATTATACAACAAAAGATATATAAATATATGTTATAGGAATGTGAACATTATCCGAATTCTAATCTGAATTCAAAAAGTTCTCAAATTCGGATATAAAATTGGCAAGCTATAAAAATTTGAATTCGGATTGGTATGCTTATTTGGAATTCGGATTCAAATTTGGATACAGGTTATATAAAATTCGAAAGTATCCATTTGCATCCCTAGTGGCAACGAAGATGACCGTTTAGCCCGAATGGCAACGGGGATGACCGTTCGAACGTTGTCCGACGGAGATGACCGACCGACGATTTTTCCAGTGGGTATGATCATCTGGTTGTGGCACAGTCGAGGAGTATGACCGACCAAAGTGACGTACTCTGGCGGATGTGTGGCATTTGGATCACGTGATCAGATCTGGATCGATGACTCCGAAGTACGTACGACCTTCACCGAACCCTTATGCTAGTGTAGTTGCGAGTGGGGGTGTGTCGCGTACTCTTCGTATGACCGTGTGTGCTTGCGGTAGGTATCATTGGATACCCGATGATGTCGAGTCTTATGATTTTATGACCCCATAGTGGGAAAATGATTGTTATGCTTTATGTTGCCATGATACTGGTATGATATGTCATGTATTGTAGGTGCATGTTGGTGGACTTTGTAGACGGGGTTTCCTTATGGAAACTCAGACATTGTTATTTATATTTTTCACGGTCTCTTTAGGTACTGAGCGGGTGGTGACTAATGATGAATATACAAGACCAGATCCTCTAGTCTATTTTTGAGGTTGTTTTAATTACATATATCTATGTCTATTGTACATTGATGTAGTCATACTTTTTGACAACTCTTGTAGACGGTGCACCTTATGATGTATATATTGTTTGTAGGGTTCCCAAGTGATCTGATGTTGAATCTTTTGAATATCGTTTAATTTTATAAAAAATCTGCTATTTTGGGGACGTTACACACTACCTCCCATAAATCTTGTCCTTGCAAGTATGACTCCAGTATAAATTCCAGTACTTGTAGTTTCCACCATTGAGGTTCTCGATTCCACCGTATGAGTTTGACAAATCTGATATCAACTCTTGGTTTCGAACTAATCAAACAAACTCCTTAAGCTTGATCTTCAACTCTTCTACAACGCTTCAATTATGTGGTTTCTGACAGATGGTCACCATGAACACGACTCTGAAACCACTTGTCGAGTAGAAAAGACTCGAAGATAGTTGAAATGTAAGCTTATATTTATAAATTAATGTTATAATACTACAACTTACACTTATACACTACCTATCTTGTGAGACACACTCACACTTACTCTTTCTACTACTATATTCACACTTATACAAAAATCTTTATTAGAATACACACTCCCTAGCGAACACAACTACAAGACTCTCTTTTTATAGTGGTAGAGACTAACTTGAAGAAATAGTGTCTTGGTATGCATTGATGTGTAGCACCCTAGAATGATCCTCTATTTATAGGCTTTTATGCTTTACCAGCCATTGAGGATGGTTGGAAGTTGTTAAAAGCAAATTAACGAAAATTGCATGGCCAAAAGTTTCTTCGCAGAACAAAGCAACCGGCCTATAGACCCAACAATCTATGAAGCTGAAAGAAGAAAAAAACGGCCGACCCTCTAGAGAAATAGTCGAACAAACAAAACTTTCAGATAATTACTTTAGTTCTTCTTGTGGTAACAGTGGACCGAAAATTAAAATAGTCAGGCCTTAAGTTGGGTAACCCAACGACTATAAGAAAAGATATTATAAAACGAAACGACTATAAGAAAGAGAGACAACTCTCCCTACGTGAAAATTTTAACTAATTAAGGAAAAGAGTACACATGGCAAATGGGGTCGACCCTCAAATAGTTCAATGCATAAGGTGCTAGGAGAGTGAAAAATGTCTATTCTAAGAGAAAACAATTGAGCCATGGCAATTGGCAAGGATTCGAATTTATTCACAACCAAGAAGACTGGAAATGGTACTTGTGTAGTTGACCTGTTAATGGTTCTAGCGAAGAAAATCAATTATGAAAACAATTGATCTAGCATGCATGGTAGTTGTGTAGACTTGAGTTTTTATTTTATTTTTACCTTTTTAGAGGTCGAAAGATAACAATTATGTGAATTTTTAAAGTCATTGGGCCAAATTGAAAAAAACATCATATCACAAGGCCTCCCATCCCAAGTTTGATAGTTTGGGGGACTATAATACCAAAATCGTTGGAATTAGGAAGGCTTGCGGTATTATAAGAACGCGTTTATGAATACAAATTATATTGAAACTATTTAAATTAGTGTAACAAGTGTTGGCAACAAATGCATATCATGTAACTAAGTCGTCATCTCCTTTGGAAAAAAAAACTAAGAATTCAACATACCTATACCAAATGAGTGACATCTCTAAAAACTCTAATCGACTGTTTTTTATTTTAAGATAAATAAAAGACATCTCTGATATTTTGAGATATTTTTCTGGTCAAAACGCGTTTTCCAGCTCAAAGTTCTGTAGTCTATCCAGACTCAAAGAAGATCTTATTTGAACCTCAATTATCCCCATCGCCCATGACTTGATTGTCGATACTGAGAAATTCTTTGATCTTGGATAATGACCAATACCTAAACTTGAGCGTAGACTTTATTATAGGGTTGACTGAGCCTTCTGGAAGTATATACTTCCTCCTTTGAAATCGAAAATTTGAGTCATAAAAAAATGCTCCATAGATGTGAGTTTTCCCTTTGCATTTGGTTAGAATAAAAGAAAGAAGAAAAATGGAAAAAATGTAATTAACCACCATAATCAATACCATAGTATCTCTTGTCGTTTTATAATAATGTATCTCTTGTTGTTAGATATTATATTTTAGTGTAGCTCAAATTCGTGTTCTTGAACAGGTTCTTGTGTTGATTGCATCATTGTGGTGTCATAATTAAGAAAGAAAAGAAGACAGGTCGGGTTGACGAAGACTTGCGACTTGAGAGTGGTTACAATAGTTTATTTACAAACGGACAACCCCAATGGGACCACCAGGTGGAAGTTCTGATGGCAATAACAAGATAAGATGATAACGAGTGGAAACAGTGAAGCCTGACTTGAACTGATGATTTGAACTTAGCTATATGTATGGTGGTCCCCCTGTGTGTAAATGTAAAGTTAGCCGCAACAATGAGATCAGCTAACATGATGTAGTTGTAGGGTCAATGTTCTTTGCTTTGGATTCTCAATGAGTTGGGCTGTTTATATCGAGTTTATAATTTTCTATAGGTGTATTGTGTAATTTGAAATCTTGTGAAGGAGTTAGAAGTGAAGTATAATTCAACATAAACTGCGGCAAACAGAACAATAGATAAATATGTTGATGTAGTACACAAATGGTTTGAGGTGCACGCGTGAAATTTGACTTTCAAATGAAGAAAGACTTTCTATTCTGAAGCGGTGAACTATTCAGATAAAAGGTCATCGACTATCAGTTTTCGTTCTCAAAACCAGCCAATTTGGTTTTATATATTGCATGGAAATCGTGGATGGCTTAATTAGTTCAGTACGAAAACATGACTTAAGGGCTTAATCTTGTTTTTCATACGGAGCACACACAAGTCAGCACTAGATAATTCGACCTAACTTATACGGCTATAGCCCATACTTTCCAACTTGACCTTTTAACTCAAATATACCTTGTACTTTCCGACTATTATTTATAACTTCACTCTTTCATTAACCATCTCAAATTTTTAGTATCAAAATCTGATCTTTTTAATTAAATCCTTCACTTGGATGTTTTTGTTGCAAAATATTTGGTTAGTCTCGACAATTACATCACTATGATGCCATTGCGATGTCATTTGATGTCATTTTATTTCAACGTTTGTTTCGTATACCCGCATATCAATATCATCCCTTTCTTTTACTTTCTGCATTCTGCTTTTCTTTATCTTTTTTTTTCTTCGGCTGCATAATATATATTTGCGTCATGCTTAGCAACGATCTAAAAGATTACTGATCAAAAAAACTTAAAATGAGAAATATTTTTAAAAAGTAGTATGTCAAATTTTGAGAAAACATGATTATACACAAAAAAAATTGACATAAATAATCACAACATTATGATACCATTTAACACTACAAATGTAACATCCTCAAAGTAGCGGAAAATTTTTAAAATTTATAAACACTCAATCAACAGAGGATCTTACGCAAATAAAGGAACACAGGTGCACCAACATATAATATATATATATATATATATATATATGAACATCAGAGTATACAAAAGTTGTGATTACATCAAAAGCATATACAAATGATAACAGTAATCACACGACCTCAACTGAGAGAAAGCTGGATCCGGTAGCGGTGCTCCTCTCATCGGTCACCACCCCCTAACGCCGATCACGGCCTGAAAGTAAACATGCAACAATGCCTGAGTTTCCAGAAGGAAATCCCTTATGCCAAACTCTAAATGCAATAATAAAATCATCCTAGCATACAGTTCTACTCAACAAGAAAAGCATCACAACAGGCTGGGCTCCAGGGCTCTCTCACCCAACCACAACACACACCACAGGTACGGGGCTCTAGGTCTAATCTCAACCAACCGCCGCACACACCACAGTCACGGGGCTCCAGGTCTAATCTCAACCAACCGCCGCGACTAACACTCGTCGCCAAGCTGGGCTCCAGGTCTAATTTCAACCAACCGCAGCAACCACGACACGACCTAGGGCTCCAGGTCTAATTTCAACCAACCCAAACGTATAAGGGCTCCAGGTCTATTTTCAACCAACCCCTACACGCGGTCCCTGCTCAGGCTCCAGGTCTAATCTCAACCAACCACCGCAACCCTCGTGCACCTAGCACACTTGCCAGAAGAACATCGGCACCACAACTCGCCCCACACGGACGACCACGACAACAGCACCTCCATAGTGCAAAACAGGATACAAACGGTCGAACGAACCAAAAGTCCCGGTCGACCGAATCAAGCAAATATAGGGCAATCCACTTCGACCGGCACTCCATCGGTCGACCAACTCCCAACACCACACTCGTTCGGTCGAACCCAAATCAAGGGACGGTCGACCGTTTAGATGGTCAACTCCCGGTTCAACGAACAAAACGACCAATCGGTCGACCGACAAAGGGGTCCCGGTCGACCGAAAGTCACCAGGGAACAAAATCCCACAACTCCACAACAAATTCGGTCGAACGCCGAGCACATCTCGGTCGACCGAATCTGTCCAGGGAAGAATCCCTCACTCGCGCCATAAATTCGGTCGAACGCCGAGCACATCTCGGTCGACCGAATCCCTCCAGAGCGTTTCCCACGCTCAGCGCACAAGTCTGGTCTACCGAAACCACATTCGGTCGAACCGACCACAAGTCCACTTAAGTCACGGTCGGACGAGATCAAAGAGCGGTCTACCGTTTATATAGTCTACGCCCCCCAACCGACTTAAGACAGTGCACACGGTCGACCGGCAAAGGGGACCCGGTCGACCGAAACTCACCAGACTTGCCTCCAATGCACAATCGGTCGACCGCCCCACAAGCATCGTTCGACCGATTTGAGGCAGAGCCCGGATTCTCTTCACGAACGGTCGACCGTTTGCACCAACCGGTCGACCGATCAGGCAGTGAAATCTGCTGCACATTTACTCGCGACGAGCCAAACGGCCTACCGTCGACTTCCAAATACTCACGGTAATTAAGTGAGCGAGCTTGACATACCTAAAGGTCTGAAGACACCTTAGAAGAACCACGACGACGCCTCCACGAGCGCGCCTCCCCAAATCACGATCCGTCGACGAACCTCGCGTCCAAACGACGATCAATCGTCTCCTCGACGATCCACAACACCACACTACCTCCGGTAACCTCCACAATCCAACCACAACCACCAAAACCCGAGTGAGGTCAAGAGAGAGAAACCAAAACGAGCCGAAAACGAGCCGAGAGAGTAACACTCACCTCAAACCACCAACTCCCCGGAGCCGATCTTCGCCTCGCCGGAGAACACCACCACCACGCCGGATCACCACCTCTGAGGTAGAGAGAGAGTGAGCAAAGGGAGAGAGAGTCGTGAGTTAAGAGAGAGAGAGAGAGAGAGAGAGAGAGAGCTCACCATATAAATATCTCCTCCTCCTCCAATCTCAACCATCCAATCCAATCCAATCCATCTCCACCACTCATCTCATCCCATCTCCATCTCAACCCTCCATCCATCCATCTTCAATCCAAGCCATCCATTCCAAAACCCCTCTAATCACCACCTAATAAACCACAAAGCACAATTAGGATAGGATTAGGATCAGAATCCTACAACAAATTTCGCTTACTTAGTTACGATGATTTATAAAGAACCAAGATAAATTTAAATGTGGCGTGATTTGACACGAACTCGAGATGCTTTGGATGATTTGTTGAGTATACATGAGAATGACAAAACATATATGCTATATGGTGCCAATATGCCAAAAGAATTTTCGACAGAAGTCATCCCTACGTGTATATGAAAGTTTTTGGGCGTACAACTTATAAACATGTTGGGGGGGGGGGGGGGGGTGACGTCGTCCAATACTCCGACGTGGTATGTTGGGGTGCGTGTGTGGGGGGATATGACGTCGTCCAATACTCCGATGTGGTATGTAGGCATACCATGTCGATATTTAGCAATAACATTAACGTTGTATTTACGTAATACCATGCATGCCGCACATAGAAGGTTGACATAGTGTGTCCCATTATTAAATCAGAAATCAGAAAGAAAGAAAAAAAATCCAATAATAGGACATCATACCACATCACTTTGTTGGCAAATTACCAAGATGGTATGTAGACACCATGTCAGTTGAAAGAGAAGGCCTACATGGTTTGTCATATTGTTAAAATAGGATTTTGAGAAAAATCAAATAATAGAATATACCACGTCATTTTGTTATTTTGTTAGCAACGACCACCAACGTGGTATGTCTTTTTTATTAAAATAATAGTTCCAGACAACGTCAGATATTAAGTTATCACCGACGTGTTATATATAAATACCTCCATGTTGGTTCCAAACGAAATAACCGACATGTTATGTCCGTAATTGATTTTTTTGGTTAATTTCTGATTTTATTTTAAAATTGTCATAAAATTCCATGCGATTAAAAAGAAATACACCAATAAAAAATCCGGTAATTGAAACAGACATACATCACATAAAATTCCGTGCAATTGAAAAAGAAAAACCACACAAAATTCTTAACATCGCATATAAATCTGATTGTGTACTACCAATGTATATTCCAAAAATGTCATATGTGTATCTCAGTTTACACTAGGATCCTTGAAATGTAAATACCAAAAATTTATATATATATTTGATAACCTATTACACGTAGTCTCAAAAGTTTTAATATGTATATCCAACTGAAACAAACATACATTTGCAAAAATTTGAAATTGTAAGGTTGTGCTATAAACTATCTTTGTAGTGTAAACTATGTTGGTGTTGTACACTATGTTTGTCTTGTAAACTATGTTCTTTCAATTCAGCTGCCTTTGATTATGAATTGTCTCTAAACTATGTTGGTATTGTACACTATGCATGTCATACCAGAATTCTCAGTTTAGTAGGTTTGAATATGGCTACAATGTCTCAGTTTCTGGTTTACAGTTTGGTTTGGTGTGAATGTCAAGTTGAAAATCCTATACATCAGCACCAATGGTATAATGTATATATTTATCTATTATAATAAAAGATTAAAGATGATAACATCACTTCATAAACTTAGGTTCATCGATTAAGTACCTAACATCATATGACTTATGAAAAAAGAAGACCACTTCCCTCACGTCATGTCTATTTTTTCTTGAGAAAATGGTTCAAGGAAATCTTCGAACGGCTACAAAGTAAACAAACTTATTTATTAACATATAAATTGTGCAACAAAACATATATAACGCAAACATAAGATAATTTCAAAATTTACCAATCTAAATCTCATGTTGTCACTCCCTTCTCAACAAGTTGCTCCATATATCTTATTATGTAGTAACGACGTTCAGTGGTTCCAACTTATTTACGATATACAATTAATATGTCATGTATATTAAGAAAACAACGAAATTAAAGCAAAGTATAATGCATATTATCAAAACAAACATTACTGAATCATTTCTCCTTCATGACATGGCAAATTACATTATTTTTTATTACAGGCCTCAAGACCCCTACAAAAATATATAAATGTTCGAAAATGAATTCAAACATTCAATAACAACAAATTAACTTAGAAATATGAATGAAAATATTCTAAATAATTTACAGTTGAATAATGTTCAATAAATCTTCCCTGGATTTCTTCGATGCCATATGATCAAACAAGTAGGCGCTCCAAGTAATGGGTTCTACCACAACTAACGTCCAATGTTCACTAAAAATCACTCGTGTTAAATTACTTCACTAATTAGATCAATGTTTATCTTCTTTGTGATTCCCAAATGAAATATTATAAAATTGAAGGTATTATAAAAATATAATGAGCTACTTCTCCCAATATGGTACTAGAAAATAGGTAGTCTTCTTTGTTTCTTGGAACACCTCCACAAACTTTGAACAACTATTGCCTATATTTACAAGTCCTTGTTTGATCATTAGATTGAGGCACACATAACCATGGTTTTTATCATTCGGCATTAGGTACAGAATCCTAATATAAACAAATTAACACTATTAAAATTTAAATGTAACATAAACATATATGAAAGACAAACATGACTTAGTTCAAGTGAACCTTAGTGATTGTTGTACACAATCTTTTCATCTTTAGAAATTTCATGTCATCACTTATGCAGACATATACCATGACTTCTATGCCACCCTCGGTTGTTTTTCCTACCATTTCTTCCCGCATAACACAATGTATTGTAGAATCTCCTGATTCACTCTTTACAAGAATGTACACCGTTTTGTAATTTACAGGCAAATGACTTTCGTCATACAACTCTTGAGGAGAAGATGTTTTTGATAATGGAACATTATCTTGGTTCTGAAACAAAAAGAAATATTATTAGAACAAAACAACATGAGAAATATATCTACAATTACGGAGTTATAAAATTCAAAGGTTCTAGCATTACCTTCTTATTATTTCTACTTTTGTTTCCTCATGAATTAGAATTGGGCGTTCATCTTCAGGATTCACACTTCTCGCAGTACTTCATGGTGTGATTTTTTTATGAAGTCTGTACAATCAGTTGGGGATCCACAATGTGACTCCGTACCAACAAATTAAATCGATTTATTTGTACCAATTTGACCATTGTAAGATCCCCTTGACCTCTCAGCACATAGCTAGAAGTTCCGTCAACTTTTGGTACCTGGAACCATTAGCATCCAAGTCTCTGAGTGGGTATCACACCTCTCGCTATGCTACTCGAACTCCTAGCTCATAAGGTAACATTAGAAGTTGCAATTGAACTCGATGGGTTTGACTATATGGGAGTTCACTCGCAAACTCTTCTAGCAAAGCCATTGGTTCATGATTAGTAGCGACACTATTGCCCCTCATAAAGAATTGAACATCCACGATATCTCTCAAGGTGTTATGCCCTCCGACCCCTAAAGAATGAGGGCTTTGACGTAACCTCATCAAGTAGTAAGTCATTGCGGAAACCACGGGAATATTACAGAACGATCTAAAGAGGGTCATAGTTTATTAAACTTAAAGTCAATTAGGCCATATGATCCTTGCTTGTGGCATCTTGGAATATTCAGACTTTTGAAACATATAGAACTCGATCTCAAACACATGCTTCTTCGGGTTTGGTCACATTCACGTGTTTAATAAAAAAAGGTAAAAGCTTCGATATTAAAACAACTAACAATTACTAAAAACTCATTCCTCTAGAACAACTCAAAAGGTAATCTCCTGTCTGGCAGCTAAAGGGGAAGGTTAGGCTTGAGATTCTGATGTCATTTGCTTGTCCCAATCTAATTGGAGTTCCCAATCCAAGCAATATGGACTTCACTTCCAGTTTCGAGTGTCTTCTTGGATAGTTAGGGAGGCCCATAGGTGTGAGATGTACCTTGTGGGGTAGCGGTCCCCTGGATAGAGTCTTTTTTTCTATCACTCTCTTGAGTCGCTCATAGATTTACTGTGATAGTAGATGCTTACCGACAGAGGGGAATTGCACATAGGCATCACATGCGCACTGTAGATTGTCAATCCGACAAGATAAGACATCACATGCGCACTGTAGATTGTCAGTTCGACAAGATAAGACATCACACGCGTATTGTAGATTGCTTAAATTAATGTAATATTTGCTTTCTTAATATTAATGATATTTAGTATTTGGTAATGATTGATGGTTAAATAAATAAAATATATGCAATTTGAAAATACAAGATTTATTGGTTTTTTTTTCCAAATAGAAAATTTAATGTTTTTGGTGAATATAAATGATTTTTGAATAGAATAAAAGTTGATAAGAAAATTAATGATGCAAAGGAAAGAGAATGGGATGACCTTGATCATGGTTAAGTGGTGAATAGTGAAGGAGAAAGAGGAGGTTGAGTCATGATGACGTGGCAGAGAAAGAAAGAAAAAAGAGAAAGCGGATAACCTAGAGCAGGACTAATGATGCTCTTAGGTAACTGAAAATTGACTCGTAATCAAACTATATTGTCAATTCCATTTCTTCATTACTTGTCACTAACCACAATATGATACAAACATTCTATTGAACATGTAATTAGTAATGAATGGTGTGACCATAGTTTCCTTTTCGTTTAACCTCCAAAACACCAATTTCAACTCTTTCACACAACGACCATGAAATCTTTATTTAAAGATACAACAGTCAATAAATCAACGCAAACTATCAATGCAAATTAAGGAAATAATGGAAACTATCAACACATTACTTCATTTTTTACGGCTGCAACGACGTGTGACAAATAAATCAATGTAATCATTTCAAAGAGTAATTAAGGGAACAAGGCAATAATTGTTATATCCCTAACCTAGGGATTAGGGTGCTGATGATGTTTAAGGAGGAGCTTTGCATGGGAAATGGGCGGTGAACAATGACGGTATGGGTGTAGGGGGAGCGGTTACTGTTCATGCGTTGAGTTGAGGAGAAAGCCTTATCTTTTAATCTCTTCACTTCTTCATCTCTCTCTCACTCTCTCATTTTCTTTTGCTTCTCTCCGACGTCCAGAGGTCGATGGAGTTGCTCCGGCGTGGCGGGTGGTGCTGGGAGCAGCGGAGGCGCAAGTGTGAGGCACGAGATCCGAGGTTGCGGTCGCGGGGGACGTCGAGCGACTCCGGTGTTCTTCGTCGTCCTTCTCGTCGAGGTATGCCGGTTTTTAGTTTGATTTGTCGTTGCTCACCCTCGTGGGAGGGTTGTGTTGGTCGGACGGGGAGGTCGGAGACCTCTTCGGCGTTGTTTTCCGTGGAAAAACTCGGCTGACGCGAGGTTGAAGACGACCAACGGTCGACCGGGCCCTTCGGGCGGTCGACCGAAGTAGAGTATTATTGCCTGTCTGTTGTGTTTTGGTCGACCGGGTCCCTTGTTCGGTCGACCGGAACTTAAGTGTATCGGTAGTATGCATGTGTTAGCGGTCGACCGTTTTGAGGTAGTATGCATGTGTTAGCGGTTGACCATTTTGCTGGAATGATGTCCTTGTGGACCCTGTTGAGGGTCGTTGTTGTTGGATTTAGGTCTCGTTTACCCTGTTGAGGGACTTGATGCATTGCAGATGTGACATTGTTGTTTGATTCATGTTTCAGGACCGCAGCAGGTTCTGTCAGGTGGTGACCGCGGGCGCACACATCTTGGGGCCAGGATCCTCATCGGACTCTTCGAGGTCGTCGTGATTACTTTATTTGTCTTTTCATCGTATTATTGTAATCACGTCTTTTGACAAACACTGTTGTATTATTGGTCCACCGACGGTTGATTTATTGAGTGACATTCCCGATGTTGAGTTTATTCTGATGATCTCTTGATGGTTTAAATTTTTAAATTTTCCGCTGTTTCGGGATGTTACAACTTGGTATCAGAGCGGTCGGTCCCTATGTGTGGCTCCCAAAGAAATCACCCCAGTATAGTAGTGTAGGTTGCACTTTCCATTTAGCATGCATTCATGGCTGATCTTGAGTTGTTTCTTGTGTCAGATGCCTCCGAGAAGTGTGAGGAATGTCGCGAATGAGCGCGTTGCCAGTGATGCCACTGAGGGCGCTACCTGGGACATGTTGAGCGAGTTCCTTGAGCGTCAGGCAGCGAGGGCAGAGCAGACAGGGACAAGTGCGGAGCATGATCGCTTCATGAGGCAGCACCCGCCTAGTTTCGACGGTAGGAGTGACCCTGAGGCTGCCGAGGACTGGGTCTTTAAGATCCAGAGGATTTTCCAGGCGATCGGTTGTGTACCGGAGTGGATGGTGAGCCTGGCCACCTATGTGCTGGGTGGATAGGCAGCAAACTGGTGGAGGACCACATCTGCGATGGTGTTTGCTGCCCGAGTTGACGTGAGCTGGGAGGAATTCCTTGAGGAGTTCAACCAGCAGTTCTTTCCGCAGCACGTCAGAGACAAGAAGAAGGAGGAATTCTTGGCCCTCGAGCAGAAGGAGATGTCCTTGGCTAGTTACGCCAGCCGGTTTAACGCCCTTGAGCGTTATTGTTCTGAGACCTACGTGACGCCGGAGCAACGTGCACGAAAGTTCATTAAGGGGCTGAGGAAGCATCTCAGGTCACGTGTGATTACCAGCATGTCGCAGACCCTAGCGGATGCGGTACAGTATGCGACTCTCATCGATCAGGACTACCAGGAGAATTACCAGGAGGCGCGGAAGCCGCCAGTGAGCACGGGAGGACGTGTAGTTGGACGTTCCACTCGGAACCTGGGAAAGAGGCCCCGGTTCGATGGAGGAGGATCACGCCAGTCTGGAGCGTGTGGTACTTGCGGGAGATCTCATCCGGGTCAGGAGTGCCCCCGACGTACAGGTGCATGCTTAGGATGCGGTCAGATGGGCCATTACATCCGAGATTGCCCGAGCAGGCAGGGCGAGACGAGCAGGAGGCCAGGACCACCGGTCTCAGGGAGGAGCAGAGGCAGCAGGTCCGTCGTTTCGCAGAGGCAGACCAGGAGAGCAGGTTGAGTCTTCACCATCCGGGCTGAGGAGGCAAAGGACTCCAACACTGTTGTGGAAGGTACCCTTGTCATTTCAGGTTTGGTTGCTCGTGTTTTGTTTGATTGCGGCGCCACACACTCCTTCATTTCGGAGAAGTTTGCTAGCGAGTTGGATCGGACCCCTGAGTTACTGACTGATTTGTTGGAAGTCAGTACGCCCATGGGTGAGGTGGGCACTGTGGGGAGCTTCCTCCCCGGCACCACAATTGTTTCGGGAGACCATGATTTTCCGGCAGATCTGGTCTTGCTATCGATGGAGGACTTCGACGTCATACTGGGGATGGACTGGCTATCACAGTACGATGTGCGAGTCTTTTGCCGTGAGAAGAAGATCCTTATTCCGAGGCAGGACGTGCCTGATGTGTTGATCAGAGGGACGAGGAGTGGAGGAGGTCGTCTGATTGTGTCTGCGGTTAAGGCACAGAGGCTGATACGTCAGGGTTGCAGAGCGTTCGTGGCGACTTTGGTTGTTCCTGATCCTGAGACGAGGAGGCTGGAGGATATAGAGGTCGTACATGAGTTTCTAGATGTGTTTCCTGCAGAGATTCCTCGTTTACCGCCGCACCGAGTGATCGAGTTCGACATTGAGTTGATGGCTGGCACGACACCCCAGTCGAAGGCACCATATCGGATGACACCTGCTGAGTTGACAGAGCTGAAGAAGCAGTTGCAGGAGTTGATAGACTCTGGGTTTATCCGACCGAGTGTCTCACCGTGGGGAGCGCCTGTATTGTTCGTGAAGAAGAAGGATGGGTCGTTGCGGATGTGCATCGACTACAGGATGCTGAATAAGGTAATCATCAGGAACCGGTGCCCTTTGCCTAGGATTGATGATCTGTTTGATCAGTTGCAGACATCGAGAGTGTTCTCGAAGATTGATCTGCGCTCAGGTTATCACCAGTTGCGGATCAGAGAGGCCGATGTTCAGAAGACAGCCTTCAGGACACGTTACGGGCACTACGAGTTCTTGGTGATGCCGTTTGGACTGACGAATGCACCTCCAACATTCATGGACCTGATGAATAGGACCTTTCAGCCGTACATTGATAGTTTTGTCGTGGTGTTTGTGGATGATATCTTGGTGTACTCGCCTGACAGGGAGCAGCACCGGGAGCACCTGAGGATTGTGCTTGGCATCTTGAGGGATCAGGAGTTGTATGCCAAGTACACGAAGTGCGAGTTTTGGTTGGATCAGGTGGCGTTTCTGGGGCATATCGTGTCAGCAGATGGGATTTCAGTGGATCCGGCGAAGGTTGAAGTTGTGACTCAGTGGAGAGCCCCGACGAGCGTGATTGAGATCAGGAGCTTCGTGGGACTTGCTGGGTATTACAAGCGGTTCATTCAAGACTTCTCCAGGCTTGCTTTGCCGTTGACAACATTGACGCAGAAGGGCGTCAAGTTCGTTTGGTCCCAGAAGTGCGAGGACAGTTTTCAGGAGCTGAAGAGGCGACTGACGACAGCGCCGATTCTGACGCTACCGAGTGGCAGTGGAGGCTACGTGATTTACAGTGATGCGTCAGGGGTTGGCCTCGGCTGTGTTCTGATGCAGCACGGGAAGGTGGTGGCGTACGCTTCGAGGCAGCTAAAGGTACACGAGAAGAACTACCCTACTCATGATCTGGAGTTAGCAGTGGTGGTTCACGCGTTGAAGACCTGGCGACATTATCTTTATGGCGAGCAGTTCGAGGTCTTCACAGATCATCAGAGCCTGAAGTATTTCTTCTCACAGAGGGAGCTGAATATGAGGCAGCGCAGATGGCTCGAGTTCATTAAGGACTACGACTTCACCATTTCCTATCATCCGGGGAAGGCGAATTCGGTCGCAGATGCACTGAGCAGGAAGGTTGAGGTGTCAGTTGCCAGCTTGTGCATCCAGGAGTGGAGGATACTCGAGATGTTGTCAGAGTGGAGGCTGTTCACAGAGGGCTCCGGAGGAGCAGTGATTGCTGAGCTGAGGGTAGAGCCGCAGACCGTCTCGCGGGTTGTGCAGGCTCTGCATGGGGATGAGGAGTTAGCTGGTCTGTTACAGTTGGCTGCCAGAGATGGATCAGACTTCAGTGTGGGGGTTGATGGTGGTCTGAGGTTCAGGAGTCGGATCTGGGTGCCGAAGGTTGATGGGCTGAGGGATGACATCATGGAGGAGGCACACCGAGCGCGATATACCATCCACCCGGGGAGTACGAAGATGTATAAGGACCTGCAGCGGAACTTCTGGTGGAAGGGCATGAAGAAGGACATTGCAGAGTTCGTGGGCCGGTGCTTAGTCTGTCAGCAGGTGAAGATTGAGCATCAGCGACCGGCGGGACCGATGCAGTGTATTGAGCTTCCTGAGTGGAAGTGGGAGCACGTGACGATGAATTTTGTCACAGGGCTGCCGAAGACGAGGAGATTCCACGACGTAATTTGGGTGATAGTCGATCGACTGACCAAGTCGGCGCACTTCTTAGCGATCAGGACCACATTGCCTTTGGAGGGTTTAGCTATGTTGTACGTGGAGGAGATAGTTAGATTGCACGGAGTGCCAGTGTGCATCATCTCTGATCAGGATCCCAGGTTTACGTCCAGGTTTTGGGGGAGTCTGCAGCAGGCTTTGGGGACACGACCGAGGTTCAGTACAACGTTTCACCCGCAGACAGATGGTCAGTCAGAGAGGACGATCCAGACCCTGGAGGATATGCTGAGAGCATGCACCTTGGATTGGTCAGGACACTGGGATGAGCACCTGTCGCTGATCGAGTTCGCCTACAACAACAGCTACCATTCGAGTATTGGGATGACACCGTACGAGGCTTTGTATGGGAGGCCTTGCAGATCACCGGTATGCTGGAGTGATGTGGGCGAGAGGCAGTTAGTGGGGACAGAGCTCGTGCAGATGTATGCAGAGAAGGTGGATGTGATCCGGAGGAGATTGACCACGACACAGAGCAGGCAGAAGAGTTATGCTGACATACGCAGACGGTCGTTGAGCTTTGAGGTTGGTGACCACGTGTTTCTGAAGATTTCCCCTGCCCGAGGAGTGATGAGGTTTGGGAAGAAGAGGAAGCTCAGTCCGAGGTATGTGGGGCCGTTTGAGATCCTCGACCGAGTTGGAGAGGTTGCCTACCAGATTGCGTTGCCGCCGCAGTTTTCGGGTCTTCACAACATCTTCCATGTATCGATGTTGAGGAAGTACGTTGCAGATCTAGCTCACGTGATTGAGATTGCAGTACCAGAGATACAGCAGGACTTGTCACTCTAGGGGAGACCGGTCGAGATCGTTGATCGTATGGATCACCAGCTCAGGAGGCGGACCATTCCGATGGTGAAGGTCCGGTGGCAGTATCTCAGTAAGCGCGGGGCCACTTGGGAGATCGAGGAGGAAGTTCGGAAGCAGTACCCGCAGCTTTTCGGTGAGTAGTTGCTTTGATTTCGGGACGAAATCCTTTTAAGTTCGGTGGATTGTTATATCCCTTACCTAGGGATTAGGGTGCTAATGATGTTTAAGGAGGAGCTTTGCATGGGAAATGGGCGGTGAACAGTGACGGTATGGGTGTAGGGGGAGCGGTTACTGTTCATGCGTTTGGTTGAGGAGAAAGCCTTATCTTTTAATCTCTTCACTTCTTCATCTCTCTCTCTCACTCTCTCATTTTCTTTTGCTTCTCTCCGACGTCCAGAGGTCGAAGGAGTTGCTCCGGCATGTCGAGTGGTGCTGGGAGCAGCGGAGGCGCGAGTGTGAGGCGCGAGATCGGAGTTTGCGGTCACGGGGGACGTCGAGCGACTCCGGTGTTCTTCGTCGTCCTTCTCGTCGAGGTATGCCGGTTTTTAGTTTGATTTGTCGTTGCTCACCCTCGTGGGAGGGTTGTGTTGGTCGGACGGGGAGGTCGGAGACCTCTTCGGCGTTGTTTTCCGTGGAAAAACTCGGCTGACGCGAGGTTGAAGACAACCAACGGTCAACCGGGCCCTTCGGGCGGTCGACCGAAGTAGAGTATTATTGCCTGTCTGTTGTGTGTCGGTCGACCGGGTCCCTTGTTCGGTCGACCGGAACTTAAGTGTATCGGTAGTATGCATGTGTTAGCGGTCGACCGTTTTGACGTAGAAATAATAGGATGACCCTGTTAGTTTTCGGTCGACCGAGACCCCTGAGTCGGTCGACCGATAGATTCGATTTTGATGTTGACCAGACTCCGGATTTTGACCTCGTTCGGTCGACCGGTTTTAGACCTTCGGTAGACCGTTAGGATTTTGTGTTGCGCAAATAGTTCGACCGTTGCAGACGTTTCGGTCGACCGATTCCCTTGTGGAAGCGGTCGACCGAGCTGTCACATTCGGTCGACCGATTTCCCTTGTGGAAGCGGTCGACCGGATGTCACTTCCGGATGACCGATTCCCTTGAGGAAAATGGTCGACCGAGTGGTCTTTTTCGGTCGACCGTTTTGCACAGGACAGAAATCCTGGTTCCCTTTTGATGCCAACTCTGTCCACGGAAACCCGTGTCCTCTCCTTGTGCGTGAGCCGGGAGGTGACGGTGGGTGCGTTACGCGTGCCTGCCCAGGGACCGCCGTGTGGAAGAGTGTGGGTGTCCGGGACGCGTCACCTCCAAGTATGGATCGTGACTATTTGATGGATTGATTGGACTCATTGTATGAGTAGCAGACCTGAGGGATCACGGATCCCAATGCGTATGATGCATGACTCGTGGAGCATGATGACCCTGCAGACTATGGTCTGGACCCGTCTGATGTTGTGTCGGACTTTACTTGTACCGCCGATGTTGTGCCGGCGATGCCGCTGATGTTGTGCCGGCGATGATCCCCGATTGGGCACCTATCCTGGGATGTTGACCGACCGGGCTACGACTCCGTCGAAGGTGGTGTTGACCACGTGGTTCCTTGCGTGGAAGTGCGGACGCTCCTCACCGATCCCTTAGGCTCGTGTAGTCGCGTGTGGGGGGACGCGTCGCGTACTGTCCGTAAGACCGTATGTGCCTACGGTAGGTTTCCGAGGGAGACCCATTGTTGTTTTTGCTGGAATGATGTCCTTGTGGACCCTGTTGAGGGTCGTTGTTGTTGGATTTAGGTCCCGTTTACCCTGTTGAAGGACTTGATGCATTGCAGATGTGACATGACATGCTACTAGTATGATAGGTTCATTTACCGTACTATTGCATGCATATAGGTGAGCTTGGCATACGGAGTTTCCTAATGGGAAACTCAGGCATCGTTGTTTGATTCATGTTTCAGGACCGCAGCAGGTTCTGTCGGGTGGTGACCGCGGGCGCACACATCTTGGGGCCAGGATCCTCATCGGACTCTTCGAGGTCGTCGTGATTACTTTATCTGTCTTTTCATTGTATTTTTGTAATCACGTCTTTTGACAAACTCTGTTGTATTATTGGTGCACCGACGGTTGATTTATTGAGTGACATTCCCGATGTTGAGTTTATTCTGATGATATCTTGATGGTTTAAATTTTAAATTTTCCGTTGTTTCGGGATGTTACAATAATCCAGGACAATGTTACCATCGTGTTCTTTGAAAACGACCCAAAAAAAGGAAAACACGAAGTTAAAACCTACGCAAAATGGTTTCGTTTTCAGAAAAACTTACCAGCCACGGGTACATCGTCCTTCGTGTCCAACAGTCTATTGGCCTACGACCACCCCAAGAAGGGGGGCAAGCTTGTGGCTAATCTTTTGCAAAAGTTGAAAGGGATCCGGGAACAGTCGAACTGCCTCGCACATGAAAAAAATCACATTTCTCCCTACCTTGGTACAGTAGGACATAACTGGGTCTAGGGTGGCCTCGCGAGAGGTTAACAAACCCAAAAAAATACATGACCAAAAAAAAGATGCATAATTAGGTTAAAAATTGTAGTAACACCATCTAAACCCTCCACGTTGGGTGCCACGCACCACCACTGAACCTGCACAACATACATTGTTGTCCTGACGCACACTCTCTCCGTGGCGTAACCGCACATGCAAAGTCGTAGGTTGGCTCTCCTGGATGTCGTCATTGACAAAAATCATGTTTCCAAATTTCGAGTGAAGCGGGAAGAAGCAGAGGGGGAAAAGGAAGAAGGAAGTGGGACGGACGATGGTTTATATGAGTGCGATCTTTGGAAGGATGAGATTTGAAAACGAAAAACGGAGTTGTGGTTTTTGCCAGCCAAATAGTCAGGTAGTGGAACGCCAAAAACATCATCAAAACCCATGTCACGAACAGTCACGTTTTTTTTCCAAAAATCGGTTTGGATTCTAGACATCCAAACGCGCGCACCTACAGAGTTAAATGTTTGGAAATGGAGAGTAGGGTATTACCAAGAGTTGATATATGTTCTCGGGGTTTCGTACCCGGGTACATACCTGTGGCAACAAGTGACCGGCTGGTTTAGTTGAGTCACGTGTGGCTGGGTATTTTGTAGGATACCGTCAAAGGTTTTTGAAATAGTATGTTGCCACAATTATTTGTTTAGGTTGGTGGATTGTTTGTCGTTTTGTCCTTATGTTTGTTTGTAACTACAAAAGATAATGTGATAATAACATGTTGATAACGAATATTTTTTTCTTTTGTTATTAATTTCAAAAATAAAATATGAATGATGATAATATAAGTACTAATGATAAACCATTTTGATTTTAAGATCATATTTTTAGGGGAAAATCAAATTTTAAAGTTGTTAACATGTGATAATGAAGATTTAGTTACCATGAAATGTGTTTTTGATTACCAAAACCACTCGTTAATGATTTTCTTTCATAACTAACATTTTATTTCCATAAATAGATATCTAGCTTACATAACAAATAAGTCAAATACTGTCAAATACATTGCAAATTATAAATTGATAAATTATTTATGCAATTTCCCGTGTGAGCAAACACTTCCTTATTTCATACCACACCATCCCCTATTTTGTATCTTTTGTTGTCCTAAATTAAAAATAACATCTATGATAGGAAAATAAATGTATGTAACACTATAAGCAATGTATTCATATTATAGACAAGAGAAAATTAATACTAACACATATATCATAATTGACTTTGTAAGTATAATAATTGCCTGAAGTTCACCAACAAATAATCATTATTGTCCATGAAAGACACTAATACTCATAATTTCATATTAACACATACAAATAAAAATTTAATTTTTTTCTATTATTATCAAAATTTATTTAGCAATGATTAATGACATGGTAAGAGATAATTTATAGATAAATTTTACATTTTTTACGAAAGAGTAAAGCTATAAAATTATAATAAAATATTAACAACCCATCATCTTCTTTTAATTTTAAGTAACTATTAAGAACAAATGAAAATATCATTAATCACTACATGAATTAATTATTATCATAAAAAATAAGTAATATTAAGTCACTACATAAGTAATATTCAATCACAAACTTTAGGATTAAAATCACAAGAAATTCAACTAGAAACATCACCACTAAGATGCCTAATACATAAACGTTTTAAGGGCTTGTTGTGCAAAACCACCATCCCATATTCACATGGTGACAAATGACAATACCACTTTTGAATATGTTGTTGATGGGTTTGGTTTGGGTCTAGTTTGGGGTCCAAGCATGGGCACACCATTAGCCTTTTACCAAGCATTAGTTTTTAGGTTTTAGCCTTTTAGGAAAAAGATGGAAAAGCACCAAAATGGGATAATTTCACACCCCAACCAACAAACACATTTCTCTTATTGTGTCCTTTTAAGCAAAAAATGGACCCTCGAGACCTAACTACTAATGCTTGGATATTAATAATGATGGTTTAATACTTGGAAAAGACATAATCATAATTTTGAGAAAACTTGGTCTTACGTTAAGAGCACTCTTTTAGAAGAATACATACGGGAATAAAACACTCGTTCTACACAATTATAAGTAGAGCCGTGATAGACGGACGCGCGCGTCACGGACGCGCCTTACGTGGATCTGTACAGCTCAGATATTTTTCTTTGAGTCAGCGTCCAGTCAGCGAAATTTCTCTTCGCGCATTTTGGTCTTTTTAAAAAACGTCGGTTCTTTAAGTTGAACGATTCATTTCCCAATACACAGATAAGACAGTGTGCAGACCCTAGGACATCGTGCAGTCTCATTATTCGTGCAGAACCCACACTTATCATAATAAAATATTTGTTTTTAAGTTTTACGTTGGATCAACTTAATTTGTCTAGCTTACTTTATGTGTGTGTGCAGTTTACATTATGTGTTTGTCCTGTTTACGTTATGTGTATGTCCGGAATAAGTGTATATTGCTGTACGGAATAAGTGTATTTGCTGTCCGGAATAAGTGTATTTGTTGTCCGGTTTAAGAATAAAGTGTGTCCAGAAACGGAACATAAAGTTTGTCCGGAATAAGTTGATTTGTTGTCCGGAATAAGTGTATTTTCTGTCCGGAATAAGTGTATTTGCAGTCCGAAATAAGTGTAGTTGTCCAGAATAAGAAGAAAGTGTGTCCAGAAACGGAACAGAAAGTTTGTCCGGAATAAGTGTATTTGTTGTCCGGAATAAGTGTATTTGTTGTCCGGTTTAAGAATAAAGTGTGTCCAGAAACGGAACATAAAGTTTGTCCGGAATAAGTGGATTTGTTGTCCGGAATAAGTGTATTTGATGTCCGGAATAAGTGTATTTGCAGTCCGGAATAAGTGTAGTTGTCCATAATTAGAAGAAAGTGTGTCCAGAAACGGAACAGAAAGTTTGTCCGGAATAAGTGTATTTGCTGTCCGGAATAAGTGTATTTGCTGTCCGGACTAAGTGTATTTGTTGTCCGGTTTAAGAATAAAGTGTGTCCAGAAACGGAACATAAAGTTTGTCCGGAATAAGTTGATTTGTTGTCCGGAATAAGTGTATTTGATGTCCGAAATAAGTGTATTTGCAGTCCGGAATAAGTGTAGTTGTCCAGAATAAGAAGAAAGTGTGTCCAGAAACGGAACAAAAAGTTTGTCCGGAATAAGTGTATTTGCTGTCCGGAATAAGTGTATTTGTTGTCCGGAATAAGTGTATTTGTTGTCCGGTTTAAGAATAAAGTGTGTCCAGAAACGGAACATAAAGTTTGTCCAGAATAAGTGGATTTGTTGTCCGGAATAAGTGTATTTGCTGTCCGGAATCGGAATAAGTGTATTTGCAGTCCGGAATAAGTGTATTTGCAGTCCGGAATAATATATGGCTTCATTATTGTCGGAATAAACGAATCAATATATGGAATGCAATAATATGATGTCAAAACAAAAAAAGTCCGCAAAGCGCGCTCCCTCTGTCCGCTCGCTTTGCGGGGGGGACTCATGTCCCCCGCAGGGGCTGCCACCCCTTGCCACCCCCACACAAACTCAACAAACCTCCCACTGTATATTTTACCCCACAAGAATTACGTTTAGGAAAAAAATAGCATCTCAGATTTCCTATTTATGTAGAAAGTTTGTCCTGTTTATGTAGAAAGTTACAAAAATTACAAAAATAATATATCTTCTCCCAGTAAATCACACACAAACAAACAATACAAACACACACAAATTACAAAGATAATATATATTTCACAGTAAATCGGAAAGAAGATGTAAGACTTAAACATGATCGTCTCATTCACGCTGCTTACGTTGTGAAGAACCTTGGGAGTCGACATCAGACGCTTCTTCGACGTAATATCTTACTCGAAATGGTGATTTATTACGGAGAGATGTACGACATAAACCGAACAGACGTAAGTCTTCACCATGGAGCGTTGTACCTCTCTCCGGAATAAATCACAATTTCGAGCAAGATATTATTTCGAAGAAGCGTCTGATGCCGACTCCCAGGGTTCTTCACAACGTAAGGAACGTGAATGAGACGGTCGATGACACTCTTTCTTTCTTTCTTTCTTCTTCCTTCTTTTTCTGTCATGTCTCCAACAATGCAGCAAAGATGTTGTGGTGCGAAGTCTTCACCACCGGATCGTCACATTCACGATGTTAACGCTGACAAGAACATCGGGAAGTCTTCGCACCTCCCATTCACGCTGCTTACGTTGTGAAGAATCCTGGGAGTCGGCATCAGACGCTTCTTCGACATAATATCTTGCTAGAAATGGTGATTTATTCTGGAGAGAAAGAATGAAGAAGAAAGAAAGAGTGTCATCGTATTTGTATTTGGGTGGAGAGAGAGAACGTGCTGAGTTGAAACGCATTTAATGTGATTTGAGTGAACATCAGGAAGAAAAAACAAAAAAACATTCATGCTTTGACCACGTAAGGGTTGACATGGATATCAACGTAGAACGCGTCCGTGACGCCCTGCGTTCAACAAACATTTCCCTTTATAAGTATTGTTAGACCCAAAAAACACAACTTTATTATGATATTGTAGCTAAACCGAGAAACACTTTGATCTATAACAACTAGTTGTAGACAAGCTTCTGAAAGTTATAACGACGATTACAAATTCAAACTTTACAACAATTGACATAACAACATACGCTCATTAGAATGCTACCACAAAAAAACTCAGAAACCATCGATATATGTTTATGGTGTCTGACGTGGCATGACAGTTCCGGTGACTGCAGCTTCGTCTTCCTCCTCGTTCTCTCCAGACATCTCTTCGAGTGACTTACCCTTCGACTCCGGCACAAGGAATGTGAACAACAATCCCAATAAGTTGCATGCAGCCAACACGAAAAGTGAGTTTCGAACTCCGATTCCAGGTTTATATCCACGATCTACTTTGTTAATGTCTGTGCTTTGTGAAGCGTATAAGAACCCGAATGATCCGATGATTGCTCCGGCCTTTCCTGCAGCTGCTGATATCCCGTGGCAAGTCGATCGGAGCCTGGCTGGAAAGATCTCGGCCGGGACAATGAATGTTGTGCTGTTCGGACCAAAGTTTGCGAAAAAGAAGGTAAACCCATACATCACTACAAACCCGATTCTGTTCTCAGGGAGCGTCCAGTGGTGATATGGAATTGCCAATCCCAACATAAATACCAACATGAAAAAGAATCCCATTACCTGTAAAACAACATAAATGACACCGTTATAGATTTGAAAATGAAAATTTCTTGAAACGTTTTTCAATTTATACCTGAATTGTAAATCGACCGATGATGTCGATGAAAGCAACAGTGAACCAGTAACCGGGGACAGTACCACAAAGAGCAATAAGTGTTTGAGCTCTACTAATCCGATACACCTCGTCGATTGCATTCATTGTTTTGGCTTTCGGGATCCATCCGATTTTGCTGAAAATGTCCTTTTGAAACAAGTTCTGTGAATAGAAGGCAATGTCAAGAAGGAACCATGTGCTAGTAGTGCCAAGCAAGTGGAGTCCATGTCGACGAGCGAATTGTTTGGAGAAGAGTCCGAAAGAGTTAGGTTCAGAGCTAGAGCTTCTTGTCATGGCCCTGTCCTTCTCCTCGATCTCCATGTTGAGCACTTTTGACATGTCAGCCGCGGCTTGTTTGGCATTCTTGGCAACGAGAGCCGTGTAGCGAGCCGTCTCTGGCATCTTCATACGCCAATAATATGTCAATGCTGCCGGAATCGCCCCGAACATGAAAATTATGCGCCAGACCATGTCTGCTTGCGGCACAGTGGAACCTGGAGCATCTTTTTCATATGGCAAAGCGTGGTACTTAGCGTTGAATGCGGAGGAGACGATGAGAGTCACAATTCCACCTCCAAGGATGCCGAATCCCTGCATCGCGAAGACAGCGGCAATGAAAGCCCCACGAGTTTTCTTGTTTGCGTACTCAGACATAATGGTAGCCGACAATGGGTAGTCACCTCCGATGCCGAATCCAAGCCAAAACCGGAAAAAACAGAGTGTTGCCATCGTACCCTTTGGGGTGTGGCCGAAGGAAAGGCCGCAAGCAATTGATGCCACCACCATCAGCATCAACGTCAAACCTGATTATAAAAAAATTACAAGTTGATCATTTAGTATAAAAATTAAAATTATTTGATGATTGATATATTAGCATCTGCATCGCTTACCGTAAACACGTTTTCTGCCCATTTTGTCTCCTAGCCATCCAAAAAAGAGTTGACCGGAGAGAGTGCCAACAAAGGCCACGCCGTTAACGGCGGCAGAAACGCCAGGTGGGAGGATTCCAGGAGCATCAGAACCAGGGACGTAGTAGTAGATGCGGCCGAGAAGCTTTGTGACGAGAGATATGCAAAAGAGATCGTAGGCGTCAGTGAAGAATCCCATCCCGGCTATAACGATTGCCGTGAAGTGGTACAATTGGGTCTTTGCAACATCTAAAGCGTTCAACACTTGCAATTGTTCTCTTGCCATAGTGAGCTTTTGTGTTGCTCACTGCTCGTTTTCTGCACCATTGACAAATTCAAATTTATGTCAAAGCTAGTCATCTGTCGTACTAGTAAGAAGTCATATTATTCAAAGTAGTGACTCTTTAGTTACACTATTTTAAAGGTAGGATTTACTAATACCATTACTATCCATTATGCAGATTTTACCATAATGTAGCAAAAATCAAGCAGGACAGGCCATCAATTGCATCTCAGCTTCCAAATAAAATAAACAATTTTTTTTTGAAAACCATGCTCAATGATATACTCAATCAGTGTTAGACTTGTTGGTAGAATAAAGGAGGTCACGTCATGGGTGGTAAAATTTACAAGTTGAAAAATCTTTCAACAAGAAAAAATTTGTAGTTCAGATACGATGCGGACGTTGATTTCCTACCCTTGACACAATAATTGAAGGGATTATTGACTACGATAACAAAGACAAGAAATTAGTCCATCACCTAACCACACCCCCACCTCTGTCCTCTATTAAAATAACAAAAAGTATTAATAAAAGGATGTATTTTGGACTGTATACCCATCCGTTGGACAGCTTATTTCGTGGGAGACATCTACATGGTTATTATGATTTTATTCATCTAGCTTGTGGACTTGAGTAATATATTTTTGTTTAAAACTCAAGCTTATTCAAGTTGTTTGAATGACCAAAACCGAGTCCTGAAGTAGAATTTTAGGAAGTAGGAGCTGTTATTCCTTCTTCTGCAAACGGTTTTCTCTTTTTTTTTAAAAGGCAATGTTTTAAGGATAAAAACTTCATTCTTGAACTACCCAGAACATGAGGTGATGTGGGATTCATACCAGCCATAGTAACATCACGTTATGAAGAAACTTTCAAAAAAGAAAAAAAAAATCAAGTGATGAAGATTATAAACTGGAACAATAAATCTTGTGCCCACTATAACTTGTCGAGTTCCACTACAAGCAAAGACATACCAGGAGCATAAGATCAAACAAAAACTAATTAGAACACAAAATACATGTTTGGGTGTATCCAAAATCAAGAAATAAAACACTTTACAACACAACACCAAGAAAAAACTGTGTACCTTCTTAAGCCTCTGATCCTAAGGAGAGTTATTGTTGTGGGCTCTAGAGTTTATGAGGAGGAAAGTGCTGGGATAGAGGAGATTTTATAAGCCTGAAAGACTTGGAATATGCTTTTATTATGTTCCACACACATGTAGGAAATTGATGGGAGAGAAGCTTGGCCATACGTCACAATCTTAATGAATGACGAGGTTAAGATATTATTATCAGATTGTTTCTACACTTAATTGCTTCCTCATAAACCTTCACTACAAAACATCTCTTCTGTCTAGCAATAATGGTAGGAAGAAACACTGTGGAAATAAATAATGCATCTGTCGATTAATTAGGCTCTAACGTCAACAAAGTCAACTATGCAGAAGAAACAGAGCTACCGAGGACTTTGCTCTAATAACACTACCACTTTTTAGCACCACTTGCTATCTTAATTCTTGTATCTTATGTAGAGGGGAAGAATATGATCCAATTTGCCAAACTGAAAAATGTTGGGCTAGACATACTTTATATGGTATAAAAGCGAGTTGATTGACTTATATATAAAAAAAGAAAAAACATAAAAATATCTTAGTCAGGTACACAAAGAGTATTCGAACATATAGTTGTACGTTGTTTAAATTAAATAAAAAAGATCTCTAACACATTATAAGATAATTGTATTATGGACTTCTACTTAAGTACTTGAGATTTTATACAGATGTAGTGCACTTATCAAATTTCTCCAAAAACTTCGTGGGTGTGGGTGTGGGCAAGGTTCAGATATGCAGAATGCGGAGTGGATGCGACAGGGCATCGCATCGAACATATGCGAAATGCAGATGCGATGCGGGTGCATATGCGGTTTGCGATTTAATAATTAAATAATATACATTTACATATTAAAATAATATGTGGAATATACATTTAATAATAAACATATACATATACGGAATACGGGACGCCGGCGGGAGTCGAAAATGTGGGAGTGACACGAATTTGGAGATCGAGTGGAAAATTTGGGGATGGTCTTTTGTTTGTGAAATTGGTTAAAAGTTTTTTTGTTTGCAAAATAAGTTAAATGGGTAATCGGGTAATCATATATATCTTTCAGATTTTGACCCAATTAGATTTGAAATATATATATGCTTATTTGATATGCGTTGCATATGCGGCCACATCGGCCGCATATGCGGATGACAATGCGGTCTGCATATAGGAGGCCACATCCTTAGGATGCGATGCGGATCCCGGCCGCATCGCACCCGCATCCGCATATGCGACCGCATCTGGCCGTATATCTGCATATGGGTGTGGGTGTGTGCTTCTCCGCATAATAACTAATTGTTATTATTTTTTTAGTTTCTAAATTTTTTCCATGTATTTTTAAATTTAAAATTACGAGGATAACTGAGCGTGTGGAAAAGTTCGATTATTTTATACAATAAAAAAATAAATTCTCTTATCGAGAATAATAAATTATTTACAACTAAATATTAAACAAACACTAAAACTAATTAAAACAAAAAATTGGTAACATTGTAAAAAATTCCTAGAGTGTACACTCATTACAAATTTGTTTGAAGATCGATAAAACAAAAATTACAAACAAAACTAAAAAATAATTAAAAAATAATAACAATTAGAAAAAATATTTTGAAAAAAATATATATTTAAAAACAGATTAAATTGATTTAAAAAATTCAAAAACAAAAATAAAAAAGTAACGGATCGCGTGTGTCCACATGCGCGATCCGTGCAATTTTTTTATATAAAAAACTAATTGTTTAGTTTTAGTGATTTTAGTTTTGGTGTGTTTATGTTATGATTTTTTAAAATCATTTTTAATCTGTTTTTTAATATATATTTTCTCAAAATATATTTTCTAATTGTTATTAAATTTTTTTAAATTTAATTTTGTTTTTAATGTTTTACTGCATCGACCTCCAAAAATATTTGTATTGAGTTTACACTTTACCGATTTTTGACAACGTCACCAATTTTTTTATTTTAATTAGTTTAGTGTTTGTTTAATATTTAGTTGTAAATAATTTATTATTCTGATACGAGAATTTATTTTTTTATTGTATAAAAATATAAAATAACATAATTTTTCAACACGCTCAGTTATCCACTTAATTTGAAGTTCGATTCTGGAAAAAATTAAAATAATAATAACAATTAGAAAACATATTTTGAAAAAAATAATTTTAAAAAAATTAAAAATAATTTTAAAAAAGAAATAAAAACAGAAATAAAAAAAACAAAAAAAACACGGATCACTGTTCACAGCGTTGATCCGTGAAAAAAAAAATAAAATAAAAAAACTGACCGATTGTGGTTCAGACCCGCGATCTATGGCTCCACGGATTGCGGGTGTGAACTGCGACGTGAGTAGAATTCGATTTGTTTATATCCTAAAGTTAGAATTTTGATTTTTTTTATTATATATAAAAATTAGAGTCCTTATACACGGACGCGGGCGTCACGGACGTGCCTTACGTGGACGTGTTGAGTCAGCGTCCAGTCAGCAAAATTTCTCTTCACGTGCTTTGGTCTTCTTAAAAACGCCGGTTCTTTAGGTTGAACGATTCTTTTCCCAATACACAGATAGTGCAGATCCTAGGACAGCGTGCAGACCCTAGGACAGCGTGCAGACCCTTTATTCGTGCAGAGTCCAGACTTATCATAATAAAATATTGTTTTTAACTTTTAGGTTGGATCAACTTAATCCAAACAGACACACAACATATTCCGAACAGACAATCTTCTTATTCCGAACAGACGCACAACTTAATCCGAACAGACAGACTTCTTATTCCGAACAGACACACAACTTAATCCGAACAGACACCCAACATATTCCGAACAGACACACAACTTAATCCGAACAGACACACAACATATTCCGAACAGACAGACTACTTATTCCGAACAGACATATTTCTTATTCCGAACAGAAAGACTTCTTATTCCGAACAGACAGACTTCTTATTCCGAACAGACACACAACATATTCCGAACAGACAAACAACATATTCCGAACAGACAGACTTCTTATTCCGAACAGACGCACAACTTAATCCGAACAGACACACAACATATTCCGAACAGACAGACTTCTTATTCCGAACAGACGCACAGCTTAATCCAAACAGACAGACTTCTTATTCCGAACAGAAAGACTTCTTATTCCTAACAGACAGACTTCTTATTCCGAACAGACACACAACATATTCCGAACAGACAGACTTCTTATTCCGAACAGACGCACAACTTAATCCGAACAGACACACAACATATTCCGAACAGATAGACTTCTTATTCCGAACTGACATACAACTGTTCTCCATGAAGAAAATGAAGAAGAATGTGATCATTCCTACATTTGTAAGGATGACTTTGGTCTTGTTTGTTGTATATGTGGAATTACACGCAAAAGCATAGAAAGTGTGTCCAGAAACGGAACAGAAAGTTTGTATTATTTATGTAGAAAGATTGTCTTGTTTATGTAGAAAAATTGTCTTGTTTATGTAAAAAGTTTGTCCAGTTTATGTAAAATGTTTGTCCAGATTATGTTGAAAATTTGTGCAGAAATGGAACAGAAAGTATTCCGAACATACACACCACTTAATCCGAACAGACAGACTTCTTATTCCGAACAGACACACAACATATTCCGAACAGACTGACTTCTTATTCCGAACAGACATACAACTGCTGTACATGAAGAAAATGAAAAAGAATGTGATCATTCCTACATTCTTAAGGATGACTTTGGTCTTGTTTGTTGTATATGTGGAATTATACGCAAAAGCATAGAACTTTCTGATTGAACTTTTAACAGTAGAACATCACGCCAAAATCCTCGGAAGCTTTGACACCATTGCATCTCGTTCCAGCACATTAACACCTGACCCAGAGGTAGCAAACAAACGGGTGTGATGCCTTTTCTTAACACAAAAACCACAAGAATCGGCACACGCCAAAATCCTCGGAAGCTTTGACACCATTGCATCTCGTTCCAGCACATTAACACCTGACCCAGAGGTAGCAAACAAACGGGTGTGATGTCTTTTCTTAACACAAAAACCACAAGAATCGGCATAAGCAACGTAAAATGTTTGGGCTTCTTCGAAAGAGGGGAAAAACATCCCCTCCTTAGGAACGTTTGTCGGCTGCTCCACTTGGAAAGACACATGAACGATTTCCATCAAAGCACAGAGGTAGGACCACAGAAGAGAAGGGAAGAAAAAGGAAGACGCATGTTGAGATTTATAACAAGTCTCCTGTGCTGTGTAGGAGAGGCAAAATGTTCATGGAAAATGAGTGATTTGAGACGCATTAATGAGGGACGGAGGGATGTAGACATTTGTACGAAACGAGGAATAAAATAAAAAATAAACTTTTAGGTTGGAGACTGCCAACTCAAACGCGTCTGCTGACTGGGCTGACCACATAAGCGCGCGTCCCGAACGCTAGCGTCCACTAATCGTTTTCCTAAAAATTATGTTCTTCGTCGAAGTTGTTTGAGTGCAATTTACTATTAAGGATGACAATATTTTATTAATTTTTATGTTATACAGGAAGTCAACAAACATGACATCAGTTCTTTTGCCATCATCACAATTCACAAGTAACAATATATTGAATGTCTATAAGACAACATAATAAACGATCATATGGAACCATGATTTTTCCTCGATTACCCCCTCGCACTCGCAGTTATGAATTCCAAGAAGCAACACCATTCATGATTCACCTATGGATAAGAAACAACCAGTCAAAGATACAAAATTACAATTACATGAACACCCTGCATTATTTTGAACATCAACAGCACGCTTTGAATACCAAAAGAATAAATAAATTTATATCACAAACGTCAACTTCGACAGAAGAGATACTTCGTTTGCCTTGTATTTGTATTGTGATAGTCAAGATCGAATCAAATTCCAAAAGTTTAATTTTAATATTTGTGAGGTCAAGATTTAAAATGGGGTGGTGAAATAGTTCAATAGATAAAATAAAAAAACAATTTTGCGAGAATACTATATATTTATAAAAAAAGCACAAATGTTTTAGAATTAATTACAATTTGCCATTATGAATTATATCTTAATTTCAATTTGTACCCTCTAACTTTAAAAGATGACAATTATCTTAAACATTCGTTTTTGTAACACTTTATCTCATTGAACTTTAAAATTTAATTATTTAAACAATTATACACCGTTTTTTGCAATTTTTGGCATTTTATCTCCAATACACTCCTAAACCTAACTTTACGTCAAAGTTCGAATCGAATCTAAGGTTATAGTTTGAATTTGAGTCAGATTGGTACTAAATCCGACCCAAATTCCTACCATATTTGACATCCGATTCGATACGAACTTTAACGTAAAAGTTAACATTAATAGTGCATTAGGGATACAACGTAAAAAATTCTAAAAAAATGACAAATGTGTTTTTAAATAATGAATTTTAAAATTTAAGAATAAAGTGTTACAAAACGAAAGTTGATGGGAGGTAACTATCATTTTTAAAATAATATATTTTTAAATTTCAGGAGGAAACTCCGGAGAGGTAAGTATCATCTTTTAAAGTTTCATGGTGCAAAGTGAAATTAATTTATTGTTCGGAAACGCAAATGCTGCAACAATGACAGTTAACCGCGTGTTCACATCCAGCGACGACAATTAACAGAGTGTTCACATATGCATTTTATTTGTGATCTATGTTGGTTTTTAATTTTGGCGAAGACTAAAGCGGAAGGTGGAATATAGGAAGAGAAGCCAAAGAGAAATTTGCAAATGGACTTAGCTGTGTTTGTAACTTAGCTGGAATTATTCCATGTGTTGTATGACTATAACCGTTACTACGAGACAACTTTTAGGCTTAATTTGTTTAACGTGCTAAAACGATATCCAATTCTCTTCGTCCACAACACCAATGCCGACATCAACCAAAACCAAACCTTAATCCCAACTTGATTTTCCACGACAATCTACTAAGCAATTTTGCAATGTGTTTTGGTTTAATATGGTCTTGCACCAATAAGATCAAAGCCAACTTACGATGATGTCAACATGATATCATCAGCCAGCTAACAGAGATAATAACACAATTTGACTTAACATCAATTTAAACCAGACAAACCCCATTCAAACGTATACTAGTTATTTCTCCAAAGGAGATTATGCATTAGTACAAAAGGTTCAAATGGATATAGTTTTGAAGACAGAGATATAAAATTTTAATACCCATATCTGTATACGGATATTGACGTGACTTTTTTGTATCCACAAATGATATGTATCTGTATCCAGATATGAATATAAATATAGATACAACTTTTGCATGCGTAGGTATATGTATCTGGATCAGGATTACAAAAATAAAAAATGGATGTTTTTCTTTTAGTGTCCTTAGAGTGTGTATTTTAATAACAAGATTTCCCCCTAAACCCAAAGTATACCTTTTATCGATTTGTTTATTTAACAAGCCTTAAGTAATTTCTTTATTATTTCATAACTAATTATATTTTATGTTTCTTTAACATATGATTATTAATGTATTGTTATATATCATTAATAATATTGATTTTTAATGTATTGTTATATATCATCAATAACATTTCTCTCATGTTGTAAAGCATACATTCATTTGCGTACCGCTGAGTTTGATGACAATACATGTTTTGGAACTAGATGTTAAAACTGAATTTGTGAGTGAGAATTTAAGGAATAGATGTACATGAAGCCGCAAGTGGGTTTTTTGTTGCAGAAGGGAAACAAAAGCTTGTGTGTCTTCAGAAGTCACTTTATGTTTGAAGTAGTCTTCCCGACAATGGTACAAAAGATTTGATTCTTTTATGGTTAGTTAGGATTCTTGAGTTCTAAGTATGATGTATGCGTGTACATGAAGCACCTTGTGGATGGTTCCTTTATTTTCTTGCTCATATATGTAGATGACATATTGTTGATCGCAACCAAGAAAAAGTTTGAAGTTTTGAAGTTGAAGAAGTTATTATCTATTTGACTTCGAGACGAAATATCTCAGGGCCATGCAAAAGATTCTTGTGATGGAGATTCGAAGGGATCGAAAGACCAAGAGATTGTAACTATCTCAGAAGAATATGTTGAGAATGTTTTGCATTGTTTTGGCATAGAGAATGCCAAGTCTGAAATGGTTATTTAGCTAATCACATTAAAGTTTTAGTAGATTTCTGTCTACAATCTGAGGTGTAGAATTTTTTTTGTCACGAATACCATATTCTAGTGTTGTTGGTAGTCATATGTATGCCATGAATTGTGCACGTCTAGATATAGTTCAAGCTGCTAGTATTATCTACCCATATATGGCGAATCCCGGAAGGAACATCAACAAATGGTGAAGTGTGTTTTAATGTACCTTAGAGGTACAACAAGTTTCGTTTTGGAGCTTCGTGGATTTGCAGATGGTATGATGGAATATGTTGATTCCGATTAATGGGTGATTGTTACAAAAAAAGGTTGATCAATAGATTGGTAGTAGTTCAGTCAGTTGGAAGACTAGTTTGCAGCATACTGCGGCTTTGCCTACTATGAAGGTAGAGCATACGACAACAATCGAGGGTATAAAAAAACTGTGGTTGAAAGGATTATATGTAGAGCTTTGTCTTTGTCAGAAGACAATGACTGTCTTTCGTGACAACTAGTGTCATATTCACTTGACTAAAGATCAAATGCACCATGAGGGGACCAAACACATTAATGTTAGGTATCACTTTATTCAGAAGGTGATCCTAGAAGGAAGCATGAAAATGATGAAGATTGGTGCCAATGTAATTGTAATATGCTTACAAAACTAGTCACGTTGACGAAATTTAAGATTGCGTGAACTTGGTTGGTTTGAGCTCAATGTAGATGAAGTGATGAAGACGATGACACCATGTAGACAAAGAACGCGCGAACCTTATAAAAGAGTTATCAAGTCAAGGTGGAGATTGTTAATTTGTGCCTCGAAAACCCAATCTGAATTGGTGCAATGCATAAACATATAGGTGACAAAAAATCAAGTTCTAATACAAAAACGCAACACGTAATTAAGCTTGGATAAACACATGTAATTTTACAATTTATTGATTCCATAGGATCGTGCACACTTAAGGATAAGTGTAGAGACCCCTGTTTCAAAGGGTCGGACCCTTGGGCTCATCCGAACTTCAATTGGGCCTTATGCTCATTCTCTGTTTAGATTACTTCCGAATGACCGTCTTGTTTCCTGTCATCGATCTTTTCATTTTCCAAATCCAAGTATTGCTACAGTTTTTAAGTCACTCAACCGTGACTTTTCTGGTTGACCAATCTTATACACTTGCGAGGGTTTGTCGAAAGAGAAATTCAGGGAAAATAGCAATTTTCCTTTAACCAGAGTTTCTCTGTTATTTCCAAAGGTTCTGGAAAAAAATCTTTTCAGTCTATTCCCCTTAAAAACCAAATGGAAAGTTTTTAAAAGAATTAAGAATTATGTATAAATAAGGTAAAAAATTAATAACAAAATATATTATAATTTTGTTTCAAAATAAAACCACTAAAAAATCATATGACAAATAAAAAAACTCAAATGAAAAATATTCATAACAATATATCTTAAACTTCATATTGTATCTTTGGTTGACTGTTTATGTTCATAGTAGCTTAAGCCTTTAAAACTAACTTAAGCGCTTTGGAACACCAAGGATGACTGATTTCTAAATTATGGTCTATCATTGCTTTGCCGATAGACCATCGTTTCTCCGATTGACACAATTGACTGAAAGTCAACTCAAATGATCGGTTGTCCAAACATGAGGGATAAACCACTCGTGTCCAACAGATTGGTTTTCACATGAGTTTGTTTTCTTGATTGGTTGACCACCTACCCCCTCCTCTTATGTCCCAATGATGGGTAGAGACGTTAGAGTTTATAAATATGGTCTTAAATGAGAGAATTAACCTCCCAAAATCATTCTCTTTGGTTTCGTGCTTAGTGCTCTAATTCTCTCATTCTCAAACTCTCTTTAATACCCAGTGATATTTCTAACCACTTGTGAGCTTCATTTTCCACCCAACTGATCCAAAGGTTTCAAGATAGAGTATTTGGAATCAAATTTCCCATGAAATGCAAGGCGTTGTACTTAGTTTTGTGTCAACTAACGTTTTTGTTGTAAGAGCATCCTTAACAGCGTCCGGGCAGTTTCCGGGCGTCCTGCTTTCTCTCTCAGCCACGTCAGCTTCTCTCTCTGTCATGTCAGCACAAACCAACCCCCCTACAAAATCTTTAACCATTACCCAATCCACACAGTCACGCTACAGTATTTGTTGTCACGTCATTATTTTTATTCTTCTCTCCAAAACTCTTTCAACAATCAACAAAATATATTAATAATCATTATCGTAATTATTTAATATCAACAATTCATTCGTTTTTAATTAACATTTGATTAATAAATACGAAAATATTATTAAAATTTAGAAAACCACAAATTAATAAATTTAAAATTTAAAATTTAGGACCTACAGTATGCGCGTGACTCAAAAAAGACGAGACGATTGGATCGAGGCTTAGACTTCTCAGGCATCGAGGACCTATAGTATGCGCGTGACTCACAAAAGACGAGACGATTGGATCGAGGACCTACAGTACGCGCGTGACTACTTCAATATATATACCCCAACTACATTAATTCTCTACTCACCTCCATTCCAATCCTACTTCTTCCACCATAAGTCTCTACTCACCTCTACTCTCTACTCACAATGTCATCTTCAGAAGGCAATGGTTCACCAGATTACCGACGATCTCCACGTCGTCCACCCCCAAGCCAACACTTTTTCCCTTACCAAAATGTTCCACAACCAGGATTCCACCTGTTATACCAAAGCCAATTTACCACACAACCAGGATTCCACCTGTCCCACCAAAGCCAATTTTTACCACACCCAGGGTTCTACCCACACAATCAATACCAACCGCCAACTCAGGAAGAAGGGCAAACCCAATTCCCAATGGGTATGTATACTCGCCTCCTAAGTGGCGAAAGTAGTGGAAATGCAAGCTGCTATACAACTGATGTGAATGACGAAACCGCGACCCAGGGATCACGCAAAACCGCGACGATGAGGTCGCAAAAATCGTGGTCCGCACAAGAGGATCAACGACTCGTCTCGGCTTACATGGCTGTCAGTGGCGATGCTATGGTTGGGACAAACCAAAAAATGAAGTCCTTCTGGAAACGTGTGGAGCGCATCTACAATGACTCAGGCGAGCCAGGTGTAGTAGAGCGTAACGATGAATCATTGAAGGGGCGATGGAGGCGTACATTGCCATCTGTGAACCAATGGGTCAGTTGCTTCGACCAGGCGGTGCAGAGGAAGAGAAGCGGTTACAACGAGGACGATGTCATCCATGAAGCGAACATCATCTACGAACGAACACACAACGCCAAATTTCAGTTCATGCATGTTTGGCTTTTGTTACGCGGGTACCCTAAATGGGAGTCTGTTGGGCTTGAACTTCCCACCAGAAACGTCGCTGCAGAAAGTCCGGAGAGTTTTAGCAGCGGGAAAAGAAAAATCACCGACGACGATGGGAGTAACGCAACACCGTCAGCAGATGAAATGGTGTTCGAAACATGTCATCGTCCTGAAGGTGTTAAAAAAGCCAAAAAAAGAAGGGGAAACAACCATTTCAGGCACAACTTGATCCTGATATGTTAGAACTGGGGAAACAAATTGAATATAGTGCAAAAGTGAAAGAGGAAAAATATTTGCGTTACGAAGAACGGATGGAGAGGAAACGCATCGAAGCTGAGGCGAATTTCCAAAGGGAACTGAACAGCAAGAAACTTGATGTCCTTTTCGCTCTAATGAAGAAGGAAAACAAGGACGAATTCGATAAAGAAACACTTGCTGAACTCAAGGAGTGAGCTAAAGCACAAGGATATCTGTAGGTGCTTATGTTTTCAATATGTCTGTGGTAGTTTATCAGTATTCTGGTAGTTTAAATTCCGTATCCGTAGGATGATTGTATTTCCTTTCCTTATTTCTGTTGTATTTCGTATTATGTATTTGTATTGTATTTTGTTTCCGAAATGTATGAGTATTGTACTACTATTTCTTAATTTGTTTATGAATTTTTTAATTTTTTTATATCTATGTAAATCAAAAAACTGTTAATTAATTATAAAATATTTTTTCAATTATTTTGTAATACCTAACTAATTAAATTCCATTTACCTAATTAATACATTATCCTAATTATATATAAATAATCTTTATTTTTAAAGCAAAACAAAAAAAAATTCAGACGAATGGGGGGGGGGGGCACGTGCCCCCCCCCCCCCCCCCCCCGCCCGGGAATCCGCCCAGGGCGCCCCGCCCTAGGCGCGCCCTCCCTTAAAGGGAGGGCTGCCCGGGCGAAGAGCACCCGTTAAGGGTGCTCTAAGATGATCCCACGCTTAGAGGGAGTGGTCACAAGTTTGCGTAGTAAAAAGCTACCATTCGGTTCGAAACAGAGATCATAGAATATATTTTTTAGCAAGACTTCACGACTAGACTAGGTTTAGTTGTATCTGTTTTCTTTTCCTTTAAACCTGTTTTATTTCCTCATTTAGGGGCAGTGATCTCATACAACCCTCTAGATAGAATAGCGAACATGATTTTAGGGTGTCATTGTGTAACATCCCGGAACAACAGAAAAATTTAAAATTTTAACAAATAAAAGATCTCAAGATAACGACAATCAAACGGGAATGTTAATCATAATAATAATCAGTCGGTGCATCAAAATACAATAGAGTTTGTCAAAATACATGATTACATCAATACAACGAAAAACAGGTAGAGGTAATCATGACGATCTTGAATAGTCCGAAGATGATCTTGACCCCAAAATGTGTGCGTCTGCTATCACCACCCCACATAACCTACTGCGGTCCTGAAACGTGAATTAAACAACAATGTCTGAGTTTCCCATTAGGAAACCTCGTATGACAAGCTCACATATATGAATGCAAGAGTACGGTAATGAACTGAAAGGAATGTGTTCTAAAAGTTTTACTTTTAAAATGTCAATTATTATGAATTGAATGAGAAATCATTTTGTTCCTTGTTTATGTTATTCGTCTTTTAGAAGTGTTAAGGAAGAAGCTCTTGGTCCTTAACCGTAGAGCTCTAAAAGATAATGGTTTACATAAAACAAAAGATATTCGCAATCATGGTAATTAACATGGGACATTAATTACCGAGTTAAGATTGTCATGTTGGTCATAGATCATTGTAGCTCTACAAGTGAGTGACAACACGGGTACACAAAAGAGAAAAATATTACTTTTGTATACTGAGTAGACCTAATAAGTAAAACATTATAGAATTGTGTTTTCTGTGTCATTAATATTTTACTGTGTCCTTGGTCCTTTGATATGAGACTTATATCCAATCACTTAAGAATTGCTTGATTAGACTAGTGTCTTGAGCTATCGATAAGTGTAGTGTAAAGGTATTGGTTGGTTAAGTATGACTTTTGTTGGAGAAGATAGTTAGTCAAAAGATTATCATTGCCCTTATTGATTGAGTGATGATATTAGTGGGCCCCTTGATAAAGCAAAGTTATAATGTGCACAATGTGATTTGAGTTAAGTCACATATTTATAACTAGCTTAAAAAGATCAAGAAATGAATACTAATACAAAGATGACACAATACTACTTTGTGTGTATTCTTAATATCATGAGGCAAGGGACAGACACAAGTGGTGCGCTCCATCACTAAATGGATCGGGTTTTGGTTCGAGTGGAATTAAGACATCTAACTAATTGGGAGCTATAATGTGTAGCTAGATACCGCTTGTAGCGTGTGATATTAAGCTCTTAATATCACTGCCAACTTAGTTTAGATCCTCCCATAGGTCACACTACAAAACTGGGAAACAAGAAATGGGGATTTTGAGTTCATAAGGTGTGTCGGGTTTCATGTAGAAAATATGACACATGTGGTGAACAAGGAAAATCAAAATTATGTTGTGATTAATAACATAATTAGAATCTAAACTAAATTCATATGTGATGTAAATATTATGGGGTGTAATGATTTATCATTACATAGGATAATATGTTACATAAGTTGTGAACTTACTACTAATCCCGAAATGTCAAATTTTGTAGGGGATAAACCGAAATTTGACAAGTCTGCAGCACTGTGCAAAAACGGTCGACCGCTAAACGGTCAACGGTCGACCGAATGTTGCACGGTCGACCGAAATGTTGCACGGTCAACTGGATGTGTCTCGATCGTAACAGGGAATTTCTTTTGTTCGTTTTCGGTCGACTGAAGTATATCGGTCGACCGAAGTATATCAGTCGATCGACCGAACATTGCGATGAAATAATTTTTGTTACGAACAGTCGACCGGTCCAGACGGTTTTCTGCAGAATTAATTTAAGAATTAATTAGATCATGCATGGAATTGGTCCATAACTGATTTAATTCGTGGCTGAGATTATTTGTTAGCAAATAATGGATGGTTAGATGGATGTTTGCATGAAATCATGGGCAAGAGGTTTCACATGAATAGGTAATTTGGAGAGAACTTATAAATACAAGTTTGTCTCACTACCTTGTTAATTTAATTCATTATATTGTTGTGCAAACATCTCTCTCCATAACTCTCCACGAATTTTCCTTAATTCTTGATTTAGTTTTAGTTTTCAGAGATCTTCTTCTCAAGGGAACTAAAGAGGGGTTAGTAGTTAGATTCTAAACCCTATTGGAGATTGAGAGGCTAGCTCTTCTTTCTCCGGTCTTGTTTAGAGTTTAATGAATACTCGGAGGCATCCGGCGCAATGACACGCATCCTCAACATCTCCGGATCATCAAGAAGTTTTAGAGAACTTCTAGGTATGAAATTTGGAGCCCATATTTGTTTTAATAAAGTTTTGGAACTAGTTAATGAAACAAACCGATGCATGCATGAAACAAATCATAGAAAATTGTAATTGATCCTTATTGTGCATAAAAATTTCGAAAATATATATGTGCAATTAAACTAGAAATCCTACATGAACCTCATACTAGTAGCATGTCATGTCATCAATGACAATGAAAACAGATCCCCTCCAAGGGTAAAACATGACCTCTGCCCTACAGCATCAAAACACCCTCTAAGGGTCAACAAAGACATCTGCCTAACAAACAACATCAGATCTTCCTTGGAGACCTACTGTAGGCACATACAGTCTTACAAACAATACGCAACACATCCTAACACGCAACTACTCTTACCAATGGATCGATAAGGAGCGTCCACAGTTCCGCACCAAATGAATCAGATCTGAAACATCGTGGTCTACACCACACCAACGGAGCCGTCGCCTGTCGGTCCAACAATCACTTAGTGTTGCCTTTTTTACCTTAATCTATTTTTTGATGATTTAATCAACCTAATCTTAATTGTAATCATGTAGCGTAGCACACATATTGCATTGCATATATATTGCTATGTGATAACTTCTACAGGTGATCAAGACTTAAGAAAGAAAAGAATCAAGTCAAGACATGTAATCAAGCTCATTTGAAGACATATAATTTGTATTTCTTTGAGTCCTAGGAACTTTGTGTAATTGACCATACTTGAGCTAAAAACTACTCAAACACACACTAGGTTCCCTATAGAAGTCACACACAAAATTTCATATAATTTGGACTTCAATAGATCACCTAAACTTAGACCGGAAAACACCAAACCTTAACTTGAACTGTCTGCCCACATTCGGTCGACCGAAACAGACCGTTCTGTCGACCGAGTGATCACAGATCCTGCTGCCCAAGTTCGGTCGACCGTCCATACCTTTTCGGTCGACCGAGTTAACATATTTATCCGACCGTTAGATTTGTCGTATTATACCCAACGGTGGTATTCATATTAAATCTAAATACCCCAAAAACAATTAGTGTATCGGTCGACCGAGGACCTTGTTCAGTCGACCGAGCTTAAGATGTCACGACAAACCAAAAGTGCATGTTGGTTTTTGGTCGATTGTATTCCTTGTTTCGGTCGACCGAATATGATATTGTTTGTCAACCCCGTAGAGCCTATTAGAAATCGGTCAACCAAACCTATCTCAGTGTTCAACCGATCACTTAAGTGTACCTGAGTCTTAGCCTTTGGCGGTCGAGGGGGTTCTTTAACCGGTCGACCGAACCGAGTTCAAAATTTCCAAATGGTCGACCGTTCAGCCCGATCCGGTCGACCGAACTACTCAGTTTTGGGTCCTGTAGATTTCTGTTTTGTGTATCTCACACCAACTCTTACCAAATTAACCCCAACGACTATATTCTCTCTAGTGCTTATAAATAAAGTTGTAAAACACATTTTAACACACCTCTCACACTTCCATTTGTCACATATACTAGAGAGAAACTCCCAAGCTCCAATTTCCCCAATCCTACACTCTAAGCCTAAATTCCACACATTTGATCATATCCAAATCATACTCAAAGTGTGCTCAATATCTAAAGAGTGTTGTCCTACTAATATTTTGTTCAAGAAGTAAGGATTTCGGTGAAAGCCCGAAGTGTTTCCTCTCGGATTGTGAGAGGAAGAAGGTCAAGCACGCGAGGGTGTTCGTGGTGCTTGTGTTGTAAAGGTGTTCTTTCCCGGCCTGGAATGGGTAGTGGTTAGTGTAGTCCAAGCGGAGCTTGCAAGAGAGGACTAGTACCCGAGTGGGGTGCCGAACCTCTGTAAAATCTCCCGTCTCCATTGTGGTTTGCATTTCCATTCCTTTACGTGCTTGTTTAGTTTTAAATTCCGCTGCATATCTTTGATCGATTAAATAAGTAGGTAATTAGCTTAAAGGTGATTAGAATTAGAGATCCTCACGATCTTACATTTGATATCAGAGGCTTGTGAGCTAAATTTCATTACTTAATCGTAATTTTAGCATGAGTTCAACTTCTCATCATGTAGAGGGTTTGTGCACAACAAGACCTCCTTTGCTAAATGAGTCAAATTATGAGTATTGGAAGAATAGGATGAAAATATTCCTAATTTCAAATGACCTTAAGTATTGAATGTTTCTTTAAAAACCCTACACCCCCAAATGAAGATGAATTAGATTCACTTTCTTGGCCCAAAATGAAAGAAATTGAGATGAACTCAAAAATCATGAACATTCTTTATTGTGGTCTTAATGATGGTGAATACAATAGGATTAAGGGTTGTGAAAGTGCATTTGAAATTTGGCATAGATTGCAAATGCATCATGAGGGTGATAGCAAAACTAAGGAAATCCGCATTAGTCTCCTCATGCATAAATATGAGATTTTTTCCTTGCAAATCAGTGAAAACATAAGCAAAATGAACACTCGCTTCACCGATATTACTAACTCTCTTTTGGTTCTTGGAAGAAAACTAAATGAAGAGGAGATGACAAGGAAATTCCTCCGCTCGCTAAGCAACGATTGTTAAGATAAGGTGATCGCAATTGAAGAAGCACGCGACCTTTCCCAACTCAAGATAGAGGAGTTAATTGGAAATCTCATGGCTTATGAGCTCCAAATTAATCATCAGAAGGAGAAGGAAGCCTCCAAGAACAAACCTACCTTATCATTACTGAAAGGAATGTGTTCTAAAAGTTTTACTTTTATATGTCAATTATTATGAATTGGATGTGCAAACATTTTGTTCATTGATTATGGTATTCGTGTTTTGGAAGTGTTAAGGAAGAGACACTTGGTCCTTAACCGTAGAGCTCTAAAAGATAATGGTTTACATAAATCAAAAGTTATTCACAATCTTGGTAATTAACATGGAACATTAATCACCGAGATAAGATTGTCGTGTTGGTCATCGATTGTTGTAGCTCTACAAATAATTGACGACACGAGTATATAAAAGAGGAAAAGATTACTTTTATATATTGAATAGACCTAACAAGTAAAACATTATAGAATTGTATTTCGTGTCATTAATGTTTTACTGTGTCTTGGATCCTACGATATGAGACTTATATCTTTTCACTCAATAAGTGCTTAATTTGATTATTGTCAAAAACTATCAATGAGTATAGTGATAAAGGCAATAGTTGGTTGAACATGACTCGTGCTGGAAAAGATAGCTACTCAAACGATTATCGTTGCCCCTCTTAATTGAGTGATAATATTAGTGGGCCCCTTGATAGAGTAAAATTATAATGTGCACAATGTAACTTGAGTTAAGTTACATAATTATAATTAGCTTAGAGAGATAAAAAATGAATATAATACAAAGGTGACACATTTCTACTTTGTATATATTCTTAATATCACGAGGCAAGAGACAAACATAAGTGGTGCACTTAGAGACAAACATAAGTGGTGCACTTACATCACTAAATGGGTCGTGTTTAGTTCGAGTGGAACAAAGACATCTATGCTAATTGGGTAACTATAATGTGTAGCTAGATACCACTTATAGTTTGAGATATTAAGTGTTTAATATTGTTGCCAATTTAGCTTAGATCCTCCTATAGGTCACACCACAAAACTGGGAAACAAGAAGCTTGATTTAGGGTTCATATGATGTGTCGGGTTTCATATGAAAAAGGGACACATGTGGTGAACGAATAAAATCAATATGTTATCAGAATTGACATAATTAGAATCATAATAAATTCATATGAGGTGTGTATATTATGAGGTGTAATAATTAGAAGCACAATTGATTGACCGAAATTGTCTAGAGTGCCTGGACAATTGGGTTCGGTCAACCGAGCGTGAACGGTCAACGGAGAGAAAATATCTTGGGATATTTTATGTAGACCGAATGGGACACGGTCGTCCGATGAATGTTCGCCAGGAGAATTTTTGGTGGGTCAACGGTCGACCGAGCAAGACGCGGATCGTCCGAATTTTTCCAGAGAATTTTTCTCATGCATATTCGGTCGACCGTCTAGCTCACGGTCCACCGAACATGTGTTATAACCAAATGGTTTGGTTAACCGAGAAAAATTCTCGGTCAACCGAACAATATGATTTTTGCCTTAATTATTAAGAGAATAATTAGATCATGGGTTGGACTAATTCCAGTTTAATCAAACGTTTTTATGGGTTCTTTTGTGGCAATTTGAGATTAATTTTAGGAGAGAATAAGCAAGAGATCATGACTAAAGAATAGTTCTTAATGAGGATGGTTTGGGAGCCTATAAAAGGACCCATCATCCCACTTGTTTACGTTAATGCAAAAATTCTTTCTCTCATTAATCTCTCCCTTAATCACCACGAAAATCTATTAATAGTTTTAAGATTTGGAGATAGAAATCTCAGGAGCTTAAAGATGGGTTATTAGCTAGATTCTAAGCCTAATTAGAGATTGATTGACTAGCTCATTTCTCTCTAATCTTGTTTAGAGTTTGGTGAACACTTGGAGGCGAATCGGCGGGTGATTCAACGGGCAACACGACTCCGGATCTTCGAAAGGTTTTAGAGAACCTTTGGGTATGATTCTCTCTTTGTGATTTATTTTAATATATGTAGGATTGCATGATATTAGAATAAACACAAAGTAATGTACATAAAATTGTTGAAAGTATGAAATCGATCTTGTATGTTGTATTAATTTTTAAAAAATATATATACACGGGGACACAAAATCCTACAATTATATACAAATCTTGAGGAACCAAGGAGGAGTGTAGAAGATGAGGACATTGAAGTCCTAGCCAAAGACTTCTTCAAATACCTCAAGAAGGATAAGGGAGAAAAGAATGAAAGAAGAGGTAGAAGAAGTGAGAAAAGAGAAAAAGAAAAGGAGAAGAAGGAGAGCGAAAATGCGAGAAGAGAAGGGGAGAAGAAAAAAGGAGAGAAGGGGGAGGAGAAAAGAAAAGGAGAAGAGCAAGGGAAGAGAAAGGAATGAGGAAGCTCACAAGGCTACATGAGATGATTCATCATCATCATCATCTTCCCTGAAAAGTAGAAGAGAGGTTGCCCACTCATGCTTCATGGATATTGAAGATGATCAAAGTGAGGTAGACTCTAACTCTTGTTCTATTAGATCATGCTCAACTAAGTCCTATTATAGTGATACCTCACAATCTAGTGGTAATGAAGAAACTTATATACATAATGAGCTTCAAAATGCATTTAATGACTTAGTTAAACAATATGAGATCACTTGTGACAAAAATAAGAATGCTAGAAAATTGATAAATGATCTCCAATGCCAAATTGAACCAGTCATACATGAGAAAAATAAGGTGCTTGCTAAACTTGAAACTAATGCATCAACTCTTGAAAGTTTAAAAGCAACACCTAGTGATAGTGAACATTTAGATCTTCAAGATTGCAATGTGCAATTAAGAAAAGATCTTGAATGATTCACTAATGGAACTAACATGCTTAATATGCTTCTAGGAAGTCAAAGACAATCCTTGCAAAAACATGGTTTAGGATATAATGATTCATATGTTAAAAACCATGTAATTCATACAACTATAAATGGAAAGCACTTAGTTGTAAAGCATAACCCTTCAAGTGTGTGAGCTCCTAAAACCAAAATGGTTTGGATTCTCAAAGCTAAGATTCAAGGACCCAAAGTTGTTTGGGTACCTAAATCTATACTTGTAGGTGCTTGAGGAGGAAATCGGTGGTGACCGGGCAAGCTTGAGAGTCAAATTCAAAACCGGTTGCATCACCAAATGGAGATTGGAACCAATTCAAGCTTCAAAGTGGGTATAAATTTCTTATCCTCTAAATTTTGTAATCAATTGGTTCTAGTCTAGATTTTATATGCTTAATTGACATATCATATATTCATTCATTGCAAATATTTAAATTTGAATAACATCCATTGCTTAAGTTTCAAATTTTTAAATGGATGTCAAAAAGGGGAAATGAATACATCACATGCTATATTGTAATATTTACTTGATGTTAATAGGGGAGAATTTAAAATTGAACTAAATCGAAAAATCATATTCATATTGAAAGGGGGAGCTTATTGAATATCATTTTCTTAGTGTAATGAAGTTGAAAATTTAGGGGGAGCAACTTCATTACAAGACATCCACAATTCTATGCTTAAATCTTATAATTTTTTATGGATGTCAAAGGGGGAGAGATAATTAAAGGGGTAACTTGAAATTTGATTATAATTGAATAAAAACCTATGCACATCCTTTGGGGGAGCATTTATATGCATAGTTTACATCTAAAAATATCAAGTATTAAGATATAGGTTGCCATCATCAAAAATGGGGAGATTGTTGGCTTTTTTACCTTAATCTTTGTTTTGATGATTTAATCAACCTAATTTTAATTGTAATCACGTAGAGTAGCACACATATTGCATTGCATATATATTGCTATGTGCTAACTTCTACAGGCGATCAAGACTCAAGAAAGAAAAAAAATCAAGTCAGGACATGTAATAAAGCTCATTTGAAGACATGTAATTTGTATTTCTTTGAGTCTTAGGAACTTTGTGTAACTGAGCATACTCGAGCTAAAAACTACTCAAATACACACTAGGTTCCCTATAGAAGTCACACACAAAATTTCATATAATTTGGACTTCAATAGATCACCCAAACTTAGACTGGAAAATACCAAACCTTAACCTGAATTGTCTGCCCACACTCAGTCGACCGAAATAGACCGTCCGGTCGACCGAGTGATCACATATCCTGTTAGTGTTTTACTGCCCAAGTTCGGTCGACCGTCCAGACCTTTTCGGTCGATCGAGTTAACATATTTATCCGACCGTTAAATTTGTCGTATTATACCCAATGGTCGTATTCGTATTATTTCTAAATACCCCAAAACATTTAGTGTATCGGTCGACCGAGGACCTTGCCAAGTCGATCGAACTTAAGATGTATCAACAAACCAAAAGTGCCTGTCGGTTTTCGGTCGACTGTATTCCTTGTTTCGGTCGACCGAATATGATATTGTTTGTCAACCCCGTAGAGCCTGTTAGAAATCGGTCGACCGAACCTATCTCAGTGTTCGACCGATCACTTAAGTGTACATGAGTCTTAGCCTTTGGCGGTCGAGGGTTCTTTAATCGGTCGACCGAACCGAGTTCAAAATTTCGAAACGGTCGACCGTTCAGCCCGATCTGGTCGACCGAACTTACTCAGTTTTGGGTCTTGTAGATTTCTGTTTTGTGTATCTTACACCAACTCTTACCAAATTAACCCCAACGGCTATATTTTCTCTAGTGCTTATAATTAAAGTTGTAAAACACATTTCAACACACCTCTCACACTTCCATTTGTCACATACACTAGAGAGAAACCCCCAAGCTCCATTTTCCCAAATCCTACACTCTAAGCCTAAATTCCACACATTTGATCATATACAAATCATACTCAAAGTGTGCTCAATATTTAGAGAGTGTTGTCCCACTCATTTGTTGTTCAATAAGCAAGGATTTTGGTGAAAGTCCGAAGTGTTCCCTCTCAGGTTGTGAGAGGAAGAAGGTCAAGCAAGCGAGGGTGTTCGCGGTGCTTGTGTTGTAAAGACGTTCTCTCCCGGCCCGGAACGGGGAGTGGTTAGTGAAGTGCGAGCGGAGCTTGCAAGAGAGGACTAGGACCCGGGTGGGGTGCCGAACCTCTGTAAAATCCCCCGTTTCCATTGTGGTTTGCATTTTCCATTGCTTTACTTGCTTGTTTAGTTTGAAATTCCGCTGCATATCTTTGATCGATTAAACAAGTAGGTAATTAGCTTAAAAGTGATTAGAATTAGAGATCCTCACGATCCTACACTTATTAGGTGTCCAACTGGGGTACCATCGCCAGAACAACATCGACGACATCGCCGGCACAACATCGGCGGTACAACAAACATTTGGCACAACATCAGACAACACAACATCATCGCAGGAACAACATTGGCGGCATGTTCATCTCTAGCAGAGCCTCGGCGGCATCGCCGATGCAACATCGACGATAACACATACCTCTGGCACAACATCAGACGGTTTTAGATCTTCAAGCTCCAAGAGCCATGCATCATCATGCATTGGGATCCACAATCCCATAGGTCTGCTACTATACTGTGACTCAAGACAACAATACATCACACCACAGTCTATCAACTGAGGTGGCTCGTCCGAAGTACCCACACTCTTCCACTCGGCGGTCCCTGGGCAGGCACAATCACGCACCCACTATCACCTCCTGGCTCACGCACTAAGCGAGGACACATGTTTTCGAGAACAGAGTTGGCACTTGATTGCCATCATTTCATGTTTATATTTGTATCTTATATCCATTATCTTTCACCTAAACAATGCTATGTTATGAGTTTTATGTTTAGTTTTCAGGAATAAATAGGTTTGAAGAGAAGAGCCATGAAAGGACCCAAAAGCAGGAAAAAAGGACTTAATTGTGAGACCTAGGGACTGAGATGCAATGGAGAAGGACCTGATCGTAAGAACAAAGGACCTAAGAGCAAAACAGGAAACTCCACACCATCATGGGGAGTATTTTGGCAATTCGATTCGGGTCGGAGCTCCAACAAACCAAGTAGATGCATCCAAGACCAACAAATCCATCAAGCAAAGCCCACAACCAAAAGCAACTCGATCTGAAGTTTATAGACCGCCAATTGGCGGTCTTGGACCGTTAATTGGCGGTCCATATAGCCTCAGATCCGCTAAGCTTTCTCCTGGACTTGTATTATTATGTGTTTAGGCTATTTTTGGCATTGGTTTAGTCCCACATCGGGGGATTGTCCCCGATTAGCTTTTTCTATGCTTATAAATAGAACTCTTCACCTTCCATTGTAATTACCCATTACTTGGTGGCATTCTCTCTACTAAGGAGTGAGCCTTGAAGCAAAAACTCAAGGTGGAGAAGAATGCTACCTTCAATGTGAGTCATTTGTTAATAAAATAATTCTTCTAGTTTCTTTTAATCTTGTCTTTTAATTTGTGCATGTTTGTTTAGTCTTTCCTTCCTTTTATGTTTCTTTAATACTTCTTGCCTTCTTAGTTAACTTTCATTTCAGTATTATGCTTTCTTTTGCTAATATAGTTAGTGTAATGAGTAGTGAGTAGTTCCATCCCCATTTGGGGGGTGGAGAAATATGTGATATAATCATGTAGTGTATTAAGTGTGTGTTATCTTTATCCCTTGAGCTTTATATGATTTCCATAACCATTTAATGGGTTTTCACTCTTATCTTTGATATGCTAATGCTCTTGAATGAAGCTTAGCTTATGCTTTGATTAGTGGACCTATTTTATGGGGAATGATAAGGTTAGGATATGGATGAAGTTAATATTGGAAACACAAGTTGTAGTGTATGTGCTCTTGTTGCCTTTACCTTAGCTAATGTCTTGTATGTTTTAATGATGTAGTCTAATCTTAATTCATGTGGAGGCATAGTAGGGTCTAGTCTTTATACTTGAGTTCATTTAGCTTCTTTCCAATTATTGTCTTGTATGTTTTAATGATGTAGTCTTATCTTAATTCATGTGGAGGCAAAGTTGGATGTAGTTTTATGATTTCATGCACTACATGTTGTGAGGAGCTTAATGAACACACACACTCTCTTTTATGTTCACATTATTTCTCTACCCCCTTTGGGGTTTAGTTTTATCGTTTCTTCTCCATTTCATTTCAGCTTTGTAGTTTAGATTAGTGTAAGACATCTTTCTCTCCTTCTTTTACCTCTCGCCTTCGCACAAACCAAGTGTCGACACACCTCCCAGTGGACGACCCGTATTTGCCACCGCTTCAATGCGGCCGTGCACTTGCGGTTAAATATAAAACAATCAATCAAGTTTTTGGCGCCGTTGCCGGGGAGGTGCTCTGTCCAGACGTTGGTTTGGACGATTCGAGGGGTTTTTAATTTTTTGTTTTTAGTTTTTGTATGTTTCAGGAAACCTAAGGATCAATGGGAAGCGACTGGAGGAATGGGAGAGCAAATGACCCCAAAGTGACCGCCAATCAGCGGTCTGGGACCGCCAATTGGCGGCCTGGTGAGCCTCAATTGCTCTCAAATTTGTTCCAGTTGTTATGTTGTTCATTTTAGTTATCTGGGAGCACAATTTTGCATGCTGGGACTTCTAGTTTGCTCCCAGATTTAATTTCAATCCCCTTTAATCAACTTGGACCATAAAACTCAAAGCAAAAGACTAGACTTCTTGCCATCTAGGTCATGCATCATGTGTAGACCTTGCATGCATTTGTCTTTTCTTTGCTTTATATTTTGTTGTTGATTGCTGGCGTGAGGTACGTGCACCCAAATCTCTCATTCATGCATGTTTCGATCATGCATTAGTTAGTAAGGTGCATCGGGACAAGAGTGAGCGAGCGTTTGATTGGAGCGATTGATTGCTAGACTTAGGATCAAAACGCTATTAAGGAGGGGCTGTCCTATAAAAGATAAGGTGGGGGATTTTATCACCGTTTCCTTGGCCCCAAAAATCACTCTTAATCAAGCCTTAACTAAAAGGAAGTAGACATTGGCCCTAGGATTTCGGACGCACTAGGAGAGTAATCTAGTTGAGACCGCCATGGCCTGATCGGCGTTGCCTACCTTGTCGATAGTAGGAGGTACTAGATCTCCGGATCTGGTATCACTTGCTGGCCATTGTGGTCCTCGTTGTAGGGAGGTGAGGCGTGTCGAGGCTAGTGAACTCGAAGTTAGGCATCGTCTAGCCTAATGACCCATTGCCATACATTGTTTGAGCCGTACTTGCTAGTTAGGCTTCTTCCTGATCCCTTCACCCACGCTAGTTTTAGGGATTCTTCTCTTCTCCTCTGAGTCATCTTCTTCTCACCTACTTCTACGTTTTAGTCTCCTCCCCTTTACACTCTCTGGTAGCGTTTTAGGGTCGAGTCGAGCACTTTTTGCGAGCTTAGTCTCGTGGTGGTGGGAGTGGTCGACTCGAGAGTTGTTTGTTGAGATGGATGGTTACATGGGCGACCATCCATATGATTGTGGGGACCAGGACAATTCGTCCTGGTATTCCGGACCCATGCAACCTGGGGTGGCTCACATTAACACCCCGTATGGTTGGGACAATCTTAATGGTGTGACTGAGCAATCTTCATATTGGGGTAGTATGAGAGAGGCACCGACTGCTAGACCACAATCTAGTTATGTCGGATCATATGCTGGTCAACAAACTGAGACATTACAACAAACTTTGGCCTCTTTCATGCGTATGGCAGACGACATGAGTGCACCGGTGGCTCCAGTAGCCGTACCGTGCGACTGTTGTGGGTTGAGTGGTCATGTTATCGGGGAATGTCCTTATGTTCCCCCTGAGCCTGAGTATGAGCATACCTTTTCCCAAAATGCTCAATGTGACCATTACGCATCCGCGTACAACCCGAGAGTGATGGATTCGTGGGGAGACAATTCTTATATTTCATTTTCACCCCCGTAACCTCCTCCCGAATACCCAGAATTCTACCAACACCCCACTTCAAATCATTGGACTCATTCTCAGCCCATCAACACCCAACCCCAAAATTTCCCAAGCTCTGACTTGGACCTCACTGTTGACCCCAAATTTGATTCCTTAAAACAAACCCTCCAAACGTTCATGGAAACCACTCAAACTTTATTGAAGTCCAACTTGAATTCCTTGCAAAATATGGAAATGCAAGTGAGTCAAATGACACAACAATTCCATGAACGTGAGGAGGGTAACCTTTCTTGTCAACATGATGATTCATCTTTTGATATCGAACCACCACCGCATCCACAAATTCAAAGCATAACCTTTCAAAGTCAAACTCCTAGTCAGTCTGAGGGACTTGGGGTTTCAATTCATGATCACTTAGTGGAGGATTCGATTCAAATTGAGAATAACTTGGACCAGCTTCATTATGAGTCGGCACAGGATTGTGCCTTATCTTTTTGTCCCGTGGCCCTTGAGCCACATGATCTTCATGTTGTACCTCCTAAGGACTCACTTCTGGTGGAGCAAGAGCTCCCTAGTCCCCTCAATTTCAAACAACCTGATGAGAGTTTGTCTCTCACTATTGTTCCTGATCATCTTGGAAATGATGGAACATCAAACAACTACATTGCTCATGAGGGTATTAGGAGTTCCTTGGAGAATACCTTGGGTATGAGACCCACTGTTTGTTCGCCTGGTATGTCGGACATGCCTAACGAGGTTCTTGACCTCGTTCCGACACACCAGCCTGTTGGTTGGAGAGTTTGGTTTGACGATCATAACTTCAACATCGCAACGTGAGAAACTCTTCTTCCGTTGCCTCTCATTTCGCAAACTCTTGAGAGGTTCAAGCTCTTTCAGTTTGATCCTTTGAATGAGACGTATTTGCGTCCAATTCATGAACCTCTCATTTCATCTGGTGCTCTTTGTGAAGGGGGCCCACACATGCGTATTCTGGCCCCACGTGGTTTCATGTTCCCTTTCCAAGTGCATTGACCCACTCTTGAGGTTCTCATTTGATGTCTTTTGACAAATGAAGATGAGAACTTATGTTTGTACATAGTTATATATATAAAAAAAGAAGAAAAAGAAGAAAAAAAAGTACAATAAAAGACTCCTTCAGTGAGCATCGATTGTTGTAAGCCCCAACCCTTGTGTATTTGGGCTCCATTTCTTTCACGTGTTTGTATCCTTTCTTTAGCATCTCACAGGTTTTGAGGGAATTCGGGTTTGTGTCCATCAATATGACCTTGAACTTCCCTTTGTACTTCATGTTGGTGAGATCTCTCCTTTTTCATGCATAAATCCATGTAGTATCTTGCTCACATTTATTGAGGACAATGCATGAAGTAGGTGTGGGGGGGGTGTTTTACATGTGTACATATTCGAGTCTTTTCTTTTGATTTTGTTTTCTTGTGTTTGCATTTTTAGGGTCATGTTAGTGTGCTGCATTTAATATCGATATATCTACTTGCCATGATCCTTAGGTGACTTGTCTTCTTTTGCTTGCCCAGTGCTTTAAAATTTCCACATTTCTTTCAAAATTTTCATGTGTTTGCAAAAGAAAATGTTTTGTGGGTTTTGCGTGTGTTTAGCATGTGCAAAACCGTTAAGAGGCAAAGTAAAAAGAAAGCTCCCAAAAGTGTCTTGAACTTGATGCATTAGGATATCTAGTACAATGACTTTAGGATTTATCGAGTCGTTAGGATGCACCCCAGTTTTCCCTTAGGGGTGAGTAATCATAGGGTTTCAGTGCTCAAACATTTAAAGAAGTTCACCCTAAATCTAGTGAGTCAATAATTCGTGTCTGTTAACTTAAGGAAGTTTGTTGTAGTCTAGGACCCTCTAAATCCTGTTGTGAGACATTAGTGTAAGGGTTTTGGTTCATGTGTAGATAAGAAATAAGTGAGTAGGTGTTCTCTCTTCTCGCACGGCTCCTATCACTCGGGAAACTAGGTCTGAGGGGACTTTGTGCCTGGTGCTTTCAAGTCATCTGACTTGGGATGCGCCGACCGAATTCCCGTTACACGGGTGGTAGGGATTGCCCTATGTGGAGATTTGGGGAAAGGTGTACGTGATAGTGTAAGTCCTCATGGGCAATGATGCACGAAACCTGACCCTGGGAGAATGAAGCTCCAACTAATAAAATGAAAAAGAAAAAAAAATGAGAAAAGAAAAAAAAAGAAAAAAAAGGGTAATAAGAACCTTAATGGATTTTACACTTTGTAGCACTTGAGGATGTTGAGGTTGTTCATGTCTTTCACTTAATTCCTTATTTAACTTGAACGAATGATTTATTAGGCTAGGTGTGGACTGATTACCTATATAGAGTCGACTCGTAGGATTGCCGCGTCCATTGATCGACAAAATATTTCCGAGTCGAGTGTCTAGATTGAATAATGCATCTTGTTCGGATTTTGTGGGTATATCCGCTGAAAACCCTCAGGAGACAATACTCCTCCTCCTTGGCAACAAGGAGGTTTAACGGTTTGTTGCACGTGCTAAGCGCAACTGTGATTCCTACGAAAGTGAGTTAAGATTTCCTGTTTTTCGTGTGCTTTTCTCTTTCTTTGTTTTGCTCGGAACTATCAAAAACTTAGGTGTGGGGGTATTTGATTGGCATAATTTCATGTTTATATTTGTATCTTATATCCATTATCTTTCACCTAAACAATGCTATCTTACGAGTTTTATGTTTAGTTTTCAGGAATAAATAGGTTTGAAGAGAAGAGCCATGAAAGGACCCAAAAGCAGGAAAAAAAGACTTAATTGTGAGACCTAGGGACTGAGACGCAATGGAGAAGGACCTGATCGTAAGACCAAAGGACCTAAGAGCAAAACAGGAAACTCCACACCATCATGGGGAGTATTTTGGCAATTCGATTCGGGTCGGAGCTCCAACAAACCAAGTAGATGCATCCAAAACCAACAAATCCATCAAGCAAAGCCCACAACCAAAAGCAACTCGATCTGAAGTTTATAGACCGCTAATTGGCGGTCTTGGACCGCTAATTGGCGGTCCATATAGCCTCAGATCCGCTAAGCTTTCTCCTGGACTTGTATTATTATGTGTTTAGTCTATTTTTGGCATCGGTTTAGTCCCACATTGGGGGATTGTCCCCGATTAGCTTTTTCTATGCTTATAAATAGAACTCTTCACCTTCCATTGTAATTACCCATTACTTGGTGGCATTCTCTCTACTAAGGAGTGAGCCTTGAAGCAAAAACTCAAGGTGGAGAAGAATGCTACCTTCAATGTGAGTCATTTGTTAATAAAATAATTCTTCTAGTTTCTTTTAATCTTGTCTTTTAATTTGTGCATGTTTGTTTAGTCTTTCCTTCCTTTTATGTTTCTTTAATACTTCTTGCCTTCTTAGTTAACTTTCATTTCAGTATTATGCTTTCTTTTGCTAATATAGTTAGTGTAATGAGTAGTGAGTAGTTCCATCCCCATTTGGGGGGTGGAGAAATATGTGATATAATCATGTAGTGTATTAAGTGTGTGTTATCTTTATCCCTTGAGCTTTATATGATTTCCATAACCATCTAATGTGTTTTCACTCTTATCTTTGATATGCTAATGTTCTTGAATGAAGCTTAGCTTATGCTTTGATTAGTGGACCTATTTTATGGGGAATGATAAGGTTAGGATATGGATGAAGTTAATATTGGAAACACAAGTTGTAGTGTATGTGCTCTTGTTGCCTTTACCTTAGCTAATGTCTTGTATGTTTTAATGATGTAGTCTTATCTTAATTCATGTGGAGGCATAGTAGGGTCTAGTCTTTATACTTGAGTTCATTTAGCTTCTTTCAAATTATTGTCTTGTATGTTTTAATGATGTAGTCTTATCTTAATTCATGTGGAGGCAAAGTTGGATGTAGTTTTATGATTTCATGCACTACATGTTGTGAGGAGCTTAATGAACACACACACACACACACACTCTTTTATGTTCACATTATTTCTTTACCCCCTTTGGGGTTTAGTTTTATCGTTTCTTCTCCATTTCATTTCAGCTTTGTAGTGTAGATTAGTGTAAGACATCTTTCTTTCCTTCTTTTACCTCTCGCCTTCGCACAAACCAAGTGTCGACACACCTCCCAGTGGAGGACCCGTATTTGCCACCGCTTCAACACGGCCGTGCACTTGCGGTTAAATATAAAATGATCAATCAACATTTCACTTGGACTGAGAATTTAGTTTTGCGCACAAACGGTTGACCGAAATAGGCAATCCAGTCAACCGTTTCTATGGGGATCGGTCGACCGAAAGTCTGCAACGGTCTGACTCTCTACGCAAAACTGAAGTCCCAACGGTCGAACATATGTCTAAAACCGGTCGACTGATACGTGGTCAAATCTGGAGTCTGGTCAAAATCATACAAGTGCAATGGTCGACCGACTCATGGGTCCCGGTCAACCGGAAACTACCTGGGCAAACTAGCAGTTCTAGTCATCTATCGGTCGAACAAGCAATTATCGGTCGAACAACACATTAAGTTCACTTAAGTTTCGGTGAGACCAAAAGTCAGGAATGATCAACCGTTTAGGTGGTCAACGTCCAGTCCGAGCGAACTATGAAGCAACGGTCGAACAACTCAGGGGTCCCGGTCAACCGAAAACTACTAGACATTCCTCCGACCCACCAGCACAAGCACAACTGGTCGACCACCACATGACATCGTTCGACCGCCACACTAAACTAGAACTACCATTAAAACCTACCAAAAGAAATGACAACTAACTAATCACTAATCTAAGCACAAGGAGTAGAAGTGAGTAGTGAGGTGTGTGAGAGTGTAATGTATCAAACATTCAAGCACAAGTGTAGAGTGTTTGAGATAGAAATAGAAGTTACTGTAGAATCTAAGTGTAGGATACACACAACTACAAGACAAGCGACGAATATACATATAATAATATGAAGGTTATGTTGATTTTAGATTCTCAAGTATGCAATAATACCTATTGTGACCATTAAAACATCAATCAATCCTACATAATACCTATTTCATTCATGTAAAAATGTAGTAAACATGCATAGATCCATACATAATCAAGTCAAACTCATTCATAAGTGCAGAGGTTCGGCACCCCACCCGGGTCCTAGTCCTCTCTTGCAAGCTCCGCTCGGATCACTGAGCTCCGCTCATGACTTCACTAACCACTCCCCGTTCTGGGCCTAGAGAGAACGCATTTACAATCTTCAAACTCACGAACAACCCTCGCCGAGCTTGGCTCCTCCTCTCACAAACTTCAGGCTCTCACCAAAGTCTATACTTTTGTCTTGGGCTTTCACCAAGACCATTGCTTCTTTGACAACAATGGAGTGGAACAACACTCTCTAATCTTGAGCACACTTGAGTAAGATATGGAATTGATTACTAAGTGTGGAAGGTTTTGAGCTTTTGAGTGTGTGGAGCTTTCTCTCTAATGTAGGGGACAAATAGTAGTGGGAGAGTTGTGTTAAAATGTGTTTTACAACTCTATTTATAAGCTCCTAAAGAGTTATAGCGTTGGGGATGAAATGGGTAAAGATTGTGTAAGATACACAAAACAACAACTGACAGGACCTAATTCTTATATAGTTCGGTCGACCGAATCGGGCAAAACAATCGACTGTTTTGCAATTTTGACCAAGGTTCGGTCGACCGGTTAAGGAACGGTCGACCACCAAAGGCTATGACTCAGGTACACTTAAGTGATCGGTCGAACACCGAGATAGGTTTGGTCGATCGATTTATAACAGGCTCTACGGGGTTGACAAACAAGATCATATTCGGTCGACCGAAACAAGGTCCACGATCGACCAAAAACCAATAGGCAGTTCGGGTTTGTCGAATTATCTTATGTTCGGTCGACCGAACAAGGTCATCGGTCGACCGATACACTAAATGTATTTTGGGGTATATGGAAATAATACGAATACAACCATTGGGTATAATACGACAAATCTAACGGTCAGATAAATAAGTTTACACGGTCAACTGCAATGGCCTGGACGGTCGACCGAAACTTGGCAGAAAAAAACCAACTGGATAATTGATCACTCGGTCGACCGAACGGTCTGTTTCAGTCGACCGAATGTGGGCAGACAGTTCATGTTAAGTGTTTAATGTTTTCCGGTCTAAGTTTGGGTGATCTATTTAAGTCCAAATTATATGAAATTTTGTGTGTGACTTCTATAAGGAACCTAGTGTGTTTGTGAGATGATTTTACCTCAAGTATGCTCAATTACACAATGCTCCTAAGACTTAAAGAAAGCAAGATTACATGTCTTCAATATAGCTTTAATACATGTCTTGACTTGATTTCCTTTCTTCCTTGAGTCTTGATCACTTGTAGAAGTTAGCACAATACAATTTATATGCTATGCAATATGTGTGCTTCTCTACATTGATTATAATGAAGATTAGGTTGATTAAATCATCAAAACATAGATTAAGACCAAAAAGCCAACAATCTCCCCATTTTTGATGATGGCAACCTATATCTTAATACTTGAAATTTTTTATTGTAAACTATGCATAAAAATGCTCCCCCTAAGGATGTGCATAGTCTTTGTTCAATTATAATCAAATTTCAAGTTACCCCTTTAATTATCTCTCCCATTTTGACATCCATCAAAAAATTATAAGATAAAAGCATTGAATTTTAGATGTCTTGTAATGAAGTTGCTCCCCTAAATTTTGCACTTCATTACACTAAGAAAATGATATTCATTAAGCTCCCCCTATCAATATGAATATGATTTTTCGATTAAGTTCAATTTTAATTCTCCAATTTTTAAACATCAAGCAAATATATTAACAATAGGCATGTGATGTTTTAATTCCCCCTTTTTGACATCCATCTACATATTTGACATTTAAGCAATGGATGTGATTCAAGTTTAAAGATATGCAATGAATCAATATATGATATGTCAATTATGCATATTAAAACCTAGACTAGAACCAATTGATTCAAGAAATTTATAGGATAAGAAATTATACCCACTTTGAAGCTTGAATTGGTTCCAATCTCCATTTGGTGATGCAACCGGCATTGAATTTGACTCTCAAGCTTGCCCGGTCACCACCGATCTCCTCCTCAAGCACCTACTAGTGTAGATTTAGGTACCCAAAAAACTTTGGGTCCTTCAATATTAGGTTTGGGAACCTAAACCATTTTGGTTTTGGGAGCCCACACACTTGAAGAGCTATGATTAATGAACACATGCTTGCCATTTAGTGCTGTATGAGATACATGGTTTTTCAATTTTACATTGTGTAGGTACCCATACAAGGCAAACCGGTCGACCGACTCAGGGGCCCTGGTTGACCGAAACATAACACGGCAACCTATATGCATCTAGTCATAAGCGATCAACAAAAGGTATAAACCGTTCGACCACTACATGGTCAAAATCCGGACCCAGTCTAAGTCAAATCAAGTCAATGGTTGAATGGCTCAGGGGCCCCAATCGACTGAACATAACAGGGTCCTTCCTACAATCATCAAGTCTCAAATGGTTGAACCAAACATCGAAACAGTTGACCAAACAATAAGTCCACTAAAGTTACCGGTCAGACCAAGTCAAGAGCGGTCGACCATTTAGATGGTCCACGTTCTGTCCAGACCAGTCTAGAAAACAACGGTCGACTGACTCAGGGGTCCCGATCGACCGAAAAATAGCACACATTCCTCTAACCCACCAGCATGAGCACAACCAGTCGACCGACTCAGGGGTCCCGATCGACCGAAAAATAGCACACATTCCTCTAACCCACCGACATAAGCACAACCGGTCGACCACCACCAAGCATCGTTCGGCCGATGTTGGTTAAAGTCGAGAAGTTACATTAAGACCGGTCGACCCCAACAAGCATTGGTCGACCGATATCCGACAACTATCTGGCCTAACCAGGTGTCATTGTTGCCTCTCGGCGCTGGCGAGGTCACCGACCTCCGGAGACAAACAAAACTCCACACCCACAAGTGTGGTTAAGCCTCTAATGCAAGAATTGGGCATACCTTTCTTTCGCGGTTGCTGAAGAACGCCGGAGCTCACACGACGACACCTCCAGACTGTAACCTCACACCCGTCCTTCTCCTCGCGTAAATCTCTACCCGACGCACCTCCACGTGCAAACACACCACCATCCATCAGGCGTTTATGTTGGCCAGATTGCAATTTCAATCGTTGTGCTCGCCAACCAGTCATTATATTCAATTTGAAAATCATTGAACTTGATTCTTTATCTCTATTAAGATGGAGCTTTGAAGGAGACGAGTGGCATCACGAAGATTGTGGGAACCTTGAAGACGAGTTTCAAGTCAAGGTGGAGATGGTAATTTGTGCCTTGAAAGCTCATGTGGAATGTCGACTGATTGGTAAATCGTCAAGTGTTAATCATGCGATAATAATTTTTGGGTTTTCTGGACTGGCCAAAATTGGATGTCCTATGGCAAACCGGTCGTCCTTTTTCGATAGTCAAACTCAATTCTGAATTTATAGGAAATTCAATTTTGGTCGACTAATTGGAAAATGGTCAACCGTGTCTGGGTGGCGACTAAGCTTACTAAGGCTATTTTGGCCATTCGTACTCCACCACGCGTGTACCCTAAGTTCAAGTATATATATATATATATATATAACCTTTTACCCTCTTGGGTTCGGGGTGTGTGAGATTCCATTTTTGGAGCTTGAGATACCATGAAGGGTCTCTACTCCTTTGAGACGCCAAATGTGGATTCTTATCTCTTGAAGATATCTTCGATCTCCTTTGAGCCTCCTAACGTGGGTTGTCATTTCTTGGGCCACCACTTGAGGAATTTTGAGACACTGAGGGCTATGGAGGTTTGGGTTAATTTCATCCCTTTACTCTTTGCATTCATGATCTCTGTGTTACTTGACCATTAGAGATTTGAGAGGAACGAGATTCTGGTTCTATTGGTGCTCCTTCGAGGTTGTGTTCTTCCCCAAGCTCTCTCATATTGTTGAATAGTTAGCCTATACTCTTGTTTATGTATCCTACCGTATGGAAATTTGGTTAGCCATATTGTTTTGCTTAGGATTTTTGGATCGAGGGTTTATTAATATACTCGGAGGTATAACCATCCTAAGACTCAATCTAGTTTACGAGCTATTATCTCCATGTTATAATTCGTCACCTTGTATCGTCATTTAAACCATTGTGTAGCTGAGTCGTCTTCTCCCATGGTTTTTCTCAATTTGGATTTCCACGTATATCTTTGTGTTATGGGTTGATGGCTTGTGATTTGCTTCAGTTATTTGCATGATTTAGTATATCTAGCATAGGTGTTTGTAAATTTGCGTGGTATAGTTTCCATTGAGATTTTCTGCACTAATCATCATCACTTCTGTTTCTTTTAAGTTCATCTCTAGTATACCCTCTCTAGTTTGGGATTAAAGATTTTGTTGTTGTATACACACTGATGTTCCAATTTTCTTAACATCTCTTAATCTCAAGAAATAATTTCCGTAACAATCTGACCAAAATGCAACGCATCATTTAAGAACGTGCTTTGATGTGCATCACGTTAGTTGCACATTTTGGGAACTATGCCCAAACCAATACGAACTAATTAGGTGCAAATCTCAACTATGATTCTTTCTCAAGTGTACCTTAGTAACAAAACCTTAAAACTCTTGTCGAACAAAATAATGATTTTTGATTAATCACCTAAAAATTGATATTCAAAGTACACCTTTTCTATGAATGACAGGTTATATATTTTCAATTGTTTGCTTGTCTTCAATCTGGGCAGCATAACAGGAGAACATATCTGAGTGTTTCATTAAAATATTGCCATTAATTTGATAATTTATAAAAGGTCATCGAATATATAATCATAGTAGATACAGATCCTACGAAGTATAATAGTTGTCCCGTTTACCTCGTAATGAGAAACCCCACATCTGATGACTTATGTACACATGAAAGTATATATGTAGATACGTACACTTCTTAAATCTTGGCTCCTCTGGACCAAAAACACGATTTGATTATATACTATAGAAAGAGTTCAACACCATCCCATGAAGCTTAAATTGTTTAAACTAAATACCATCAAAGAATTCTACATATCCCAAACACTAGAATTTGAATCATCTCTACAACATTACGTTCATCAATACAAATAGAGATTCATATCATAGTTCCAAACCATCTAAGTCGAATTTAGTCTTCCGACACCACTAAAGAGAATCATGTGGTTTAGAGTAAGTGTTGTTACAAAAACGTGTTGGTAGACTTTGTAGGGGAGAACCCGATAAGTTTGCCCAATCAGTATCCTCATACGTGAGCTAACATATATATACCTGACGTGAAATTTGTTGATCTTAGTGGAACACCACAACAACTAATAAAATTAATCGAATTATCACCATTTAAACAAAACAATATTTAACCATAGGTAATCGTGTTTTGATCGTACATTAATTTAGTAGAATATGTTAAATAGTTCTAATACAAAGAAATTCTTGAAAATACCAAACATGCGTCATTATTTTACATAACTTTGTAACAGCACGATCACAACAAGAAAGTAGATTTATTTATTTCAAAGTTCAACATATAAACAAAACATATATGCGCAAAAATAAGATATCATGCCTGGTTAAATTATTTTAAGCATACGTATTGAGATTAAAATAGAAGGCAAACGTTATTTATCGATTCTTCAAGTGTAGACAATTTCGTCATCACCCTCATTTTCACCTGACATCTCTTCCAATGACTTGCCTTTCGACTCTGGCACCAGGAACGTAAATAATCATCCCAATAAATTACATGCGGCCAATACAAATAGTGAGTTTCGTACCCCGATTCCAGGCTTGTAACCGCGGTCTACCTTACTTATATCCGTGCTCTGTGCGGCATATAAAAAGCCAAAGGATCCAATAATAGCTCCAGCCTTACCTGCAGCTGCCGATATTCCGTGGCAAGTCGACCTCAACCTTGCCGGAAAGATCTCAGCTGGGACTATGAATGTGGTCGCGTTGGGGCCAAAATTGGCAAAGAAAAACGTTAGTCCATACATCACCACAAATCCAGTTCGATTATCTTTTTGTGTCCAGTGGTCGTACGGAATAACCAATCCCAACATGAACGGCAACAAAAAAAAGAATCCCATTAACTGCAAAACAATAGATCACGAAATAAAAGTTTTAATATGAACACATCAATTAGACTAGCTTTTTTTTTAAAAAAAAATTGTAATTTTTGAAATTGTATACTTGAATTTTGAAACGTCCAACAATGTTAATAAATGCAACAGTGAATCAGTACCCTCGGAAAGTGCCACAGAGAACGATAGGTGTTTGAGCTCTTGCAATACGAAACACTTCCTCGATTGCATTCAATGTTTTGGCTTTTGGGATCCATCCGATGGCACTGAAGATGTCTTTCTGGAAAAGATTTTGGCTGTAGAATGCGATGTTGAGAAGAAACCATTTGCTAGTGGTGCCAAGCAAGCGAAGGCCATGACGACGGGCAAATTGTTTACTGAAAAGACCAAAAGAGTTCGAGTCTTTAGTTGTAATCTCCTCTCTTTCATTTTCCACAATCTCCATGTTGAGCACCTTTGACATGTCCTCCGCGGCCTTCTTGGTGTTTTTAGCCACAAGAGCGGTGTATCGAGTCGTCTCTGGCATTTTCATACGCCAATAGTACGTTAATGCTGCAGGAAGTGCCCCAAACATGAAGACTATGCGCCACACATAGTCCGCTTGCGGAACGGTGGATCGGGTAGGATTTACTGAGTATGCTGGAGCATTGTTTTTTTTTACGTGACTTTAAAGGCGGCTGAGACAATTAGAGTCACGATTCCACCACCAAGAATTCCAAAACCTTGCATGGCAAAGACGGCAGCAATGAAAGCTCCACGAGTCTTCTTGTTGGCATACTCAGACATAATGGTGGCTGACAGCGGGTAGTCACCTCCAATTCCAAAACCGAGCAAAAAGCGGAAGAAACAAAGAGTCGCTATCACTCTCTTCGGAGTGTCGCCCAATGAGAGCTCAGAGGCAATAAAGGTGATTGAACGTTTTAATTAACCGTAAATGCACGATCGTGTTGAAGCGATAACAAATACGGGTCGATCCACAAGAAGATGTGTCAACTTTATTTGTTCGAATGCGAGTAGGAAAGAAACGAGAGAAATGAGTTATGATCAAATTTATAACGTACCCGAAAACAACGGAAAATTTAAACAATAATAAAGACCGTCAACGGTCAACACAAGGCACGTCACGGAAAAACAAACCAACATATATATAAAATATATAAGATACAGATCTACGTGGAAGTCAAACTATATAAATGAGTCAACTGTGATTACAACAAAAGTGAATATACATGTAATCACTACCTCAAACAAAAGAAGATAATAAAGAGAACAGGATCTGATCCCGGGGGCACCGTCCTCGGTCACCACCTGACTCTAAACCTGCTCGCTACCTGAAATGCAAACAAACAAACATGCTTGAGTTCCATGCAGGAACCCCGTATACCAAGCCTCCTAGAAATATAAAAAGGAATTAAAGACAATGCAATGCTATGCACATGATCATCCACCTCGGGCCCACAATAATGCCCTCACCGCCTCCGCGGCACTGAACCACTCCTGTCACTAGGGTCAAGTCAGTCGACCGCTGCCTCTCAAGGGCCAGTCGACACCACTGCTCCCCAAAAGTGCAGGAAGGAACCCCCGGTACACGCCGCCACCCGAGGAGCGAGTCAGCCCGCCGAATACACAACTCGGGTCAGACGACAGCCACTGCTCCCCCAAGAGCCGCCAAGCGCGCACCCTGCCGGAACATCCTCGGCCTACCGCTAAACCCTCGCAAACTGCCCAAGGTTTACGGTACACATCCCTCACACCCCGCTCGGTAAGAGAGGCAACAGTAATACAATAATACGCCTTCGTCGAAGGTGAAATCCGTAGCTCTCAAAGCCGGTAATCAACCGTCGTCTCGGAGACGGTAGTCGACCTATACTCAACGGATCGCGTGTGGATAAATCCACCAACCTGCGGCAGATCGGTCGACCGCTAAAAGCACACCGGTCGGCCGGTCCCCCACACAGTAACCGGTACTGTACAAACAAGTCTATCGGTCGAACAAAAGTCATCTAGCGGTCGACCGTTTGGAAGGTCTACGCTATACATTTTATATACATATATATCTTGTCGGTCGAACCAGGGTCCGTTCAACTGATAAGAAAGTCTGCATGAATCCTGCCCACAGGATTCGGTCGACCGGAACTCCTTCGGTCAACCGGATCAACAAGCACTTCACTACTGGAAAACTGCACTCGGTCGGTCGACCGGATCCAGAGCGGTCGACCGTTTGGATGGTCAACGCTCGTAACCGACCTTGCGAAGTTCGGTCGACCGAGACACACACTCGGTCGGCCGAAGGCCTGTCTAACCTATCTACTGGGTTCGGTCGACCGAAACAACACCGGTCGACCGGCTAATGTAACCCTTTATTTCCCGCGAAATTTGGCATAAACGGTCGACCGTCACACAGACATCGTTCGATCATTTTCGGGCAGTAAGTTAATATTTATAAATATCGGTCGACCGACCCATATACCGGTCGACCGAACAATACATCTTCCCACTGGACAGACATCATTTAGACGTTGTTCGGTCGACCGAAACACACAACGGTCGACCGAACCAGCCGTCTTCAACCTCCGTCCAGTAGGGTTTTCACCGGAGAAACGACACCAACGCCGTCCTCTACACTCCCACACCTCTTGGGGAGTTAATATGAAGACTTGGCATACCTTTTGGTCGAGTGAAGAAGCCTCCCAAGCTTTGGCAACCTCTACTCAACTTCTTCTTCTTCTCCTCTTCTTCTTCTCCTCTTCTTCTTCTCCTTCTCTTCTTCTCCTCTTTCTCTTCCCGAAAATCTCTCTCACTCTCAGCTGGATCAACTGAAGAAAACGTTTCAATCAAAATCTTATCTAACTATATATATCTCCTTTAAATTAACCACCTCCAAATCATCCAATCACACTTAACCTAAAAACCTTCCAATCAACACCCACCAATTCTCTTTCCTCTCACAATCCCACACCTCATGCTTCACTGTTCTAAGATTAGATTAGGTTAATTAGGTTTAGGTTTAGTTAATTAAGGTATTTTAGATTAGGTTCTTACAATCTACCCTCCTTAAAAGAATTTCGTCCGCGAAATTTGAAACAACAGACTTACCGAAACAACTCTGGATACTGCCTCCTGACATCCTCCTCGATCTCCCAGGTAGCCTCTCTGACAGTGTGATGCTGCCACCTGACCTTCACCATCGGAATCGCTCTCCTCCTGAGCTGATGTACCATCTGATCCACAATCTCAACTGGTCTCTCATCTAATGACAAATCCTGCCGGATCTCTGGTACTTCTATCTCTATCACATGCGCTGGATCGGCCACGTACTTCCTCAGCATAGAAACATGGAAGACATTGTGAAGTCCTGCGAACTGTGGCGGTAGTGCAATCCTATACACCACCTCACCGACCCGATCCAATATCTCAAAAGGTTCGACATACCTCGGACTCAGCTTCCCCTTCTTCCCGAATCTCATCACCCCTCTAGAAGGCGAGATCTTCAGGAAGACATGATCTCCTACCTCAAAAGTCAGCTCACGCCTCCGCGTATCAGCATAACTCTTTTGTCTGCTCTGCGCCGTAGCTAGTCGTCTCCGAATCACGTCAACCTTCTCTGAATACAACTGGATAATGTCAGGTCCAACTAGCTGTCTCTCGCCCACATCACTCCAGCATACCGGCGATTTACACGGTCTCCCGTATAATGCCTCATATGGTGCCATCCCAATACTCGAGTGGTAGCTGTTGTTGTAGGCGAACTCGATCAACGGCAAATGCTCGTCCCAATGCCCGGCCCAGTCAAGTGTACACGCTCTCAGCATGTCCTCCAATGTCTGTATCGTCCGCTCTGACTGGCCATCTGTCTGTGGGTGGAAAGCTGTGCTAAACTTCAGACGTGTCCCCAGTGCTCTATGTAGACTCTCCCAAAATCTCGAAGTGAATCTGGGATCTCTGTCCGAAATGATACTGACTGGTACCCCATGAAGTCTGACAATATCATCAATATATAACTTAGCTAGACCCTCCAGAGCAAGAGTGGTCTTAATAGCTAAGAAATGCGCCGATTTGGTCAGTCGATCGACTATAACCCAAATCGCATCGTGGAATCTCCGTGTCTTCGGTAGCCCCGTAACAAAATCCATCGTCACGTGCTCCCACTTCCACTCGGGCAACTCAATCCTCTGTATCTGCCCTGCTAGTCTCTGGTGCTCGATCTTCACCAGCTGACAGACCAAACACCTCGACACGAAGTCTGCAACGTCCTTCTTCATACCTCGCCACCAGAAGTTCCGCTGCAGATCTTTGTACATCTTGGTACTCCCTGGATGAATGGAATATCTCGATCTGTGTGCCTCCTCCATGATATCATGTCTCAGGTCCTCTGTCTTCGGCACCCAGATACGGTCTCTGAATCACAGACCTCCATCCACTCCAACTCTGAAGTCTGACCCATCTCTGACAGCTAACTGTAACAAACTGCTCAACTCCTCATCTGTAGTCTGAGCATGAATCACTGCTGATACTGTCTGAGGCTCTACTCTCAATCCGGCAATCACTGCGCCCTCAGAGCTATCAGCAAATGACCTCCACCCTGCCAAAGACTCTAGCAGTCACCACTCCTGAATGCATAGGCCTGCTACTGATACCTCCACCTTCCGGCTCAAAGCGTCTGCAACTGTGTTCGCCTTCCCTGGATGGTATGAGATAGTGAAATCGTAGTCCTTAATGAACTCAAGCCATCTGCGCTGCCTCATGTTCAGCTCCTTCTGCGAGAACAGGTACTTCAGACTCTGATGATCAGTAAACACCTCGAACTGCTCGCCATAAAGGTAGTGTCTCCAGGTCTTCAGTGCGTGAACCACTGCTGCTAACTCCAAATCATGTGTCGGGTAATTTCTCTCATGGACCTTCAGCTGTCTGGATGCGTACGCGATCACCCTCCCGTGCTGCATAAGTACACATCCTAAGCCAACACCTGAAGTGTCGCTATAAATCACGAATCCACCCGTGCCACTCGGCAATGACAAAACTGGTGCTGTGGTCAACAGTCTCTTCAGCTCCTGAAAGCTATCCTCGCACTTCTGCGACCATACAAAGGTGACTCCCTTCTGCGTAAGAGCCGTCAGTGGTGCTGCCAATCTCGAGAAGTCTTTGATGAAGCGACGGTAATAACCCGCCAGTCCAACAAAGCTCCTAATCTCCGTCACGCTCGTAGGGGTCCTCCACTCTGTCACTGCCTCTACCTTCGCCGGATCCACTGATATCCCCTCTGCCGATACAATGTGTCCGAGAAATGCCACTCTGTCCAACCAAAACTCGCACTTTGAGAACTTAGCATATAACTGCTGAGCCCTCAAGATGCTGAGTACAATCCTCAGATGCTCTCTGTGCTGCTCCACATCTGGTGAATAGATCAAAATGTCATCCACGAAGACAATCACAAATATATCAATATACTGCCTGAATGTCCGGTGCATCAGATCCATGAACGCTGTCGGAGCATTCGTCAATCCAAATGGCATCACCAAGAACTCATAGTGTCCATATCTCGTCCTGAAGGCTGTCTTCTGGATGTCCTCATCTCGGATCCTCAACTGGTGATATCCTGAACGCAGGTCAATCTTCGAGAAAACCTTCGCTGACTGCAGCTGGTCAAAGAGCTCCTCGGTCCTAGGTAAGGGATACCTATTCTTCACCGTCACCTGATTCAGCATCCTGTAGTCTATGCACATCCTCAAGGATCCGTCCTTCTTTTTCACAAACAAAACTGGCGCACCCCAAGGCGAGACACTCGGCCTGATAAATCCAGAGTCCATCAACTCCTGCAACTGCTTCTTCAACTCTGTCAACTCAGCAGGTGCCATCCGGTATGGAGCCTTCGACTGTGGTGTAGTGCCAGCTACCAACTCAATGCCGAACTCCAACTCCCGGTGTGGTGGTAAACCTGGAATCTCCGCTGGAAAAACATCAGCGAACTCCTGCACCACCTCAATGTCCTCTAGCCTCTGAGACTCTGCCTCCGCAACTACAAGTGTTGCCAGAAATGCTGCACATCCCTGCTGTAACAGTCTCTGAGCTCTCACAGCAGATACAATAATGAGACCCCCTCTACTTCTGATCCCTGTAATCAGAATATCAGGCAAACCCTTCCTCGGGATCAAAATCTTCTTCTCACGGCACAAGACTCTAACATCATATTGGGACAGCCAATCCATCCCAAGTATGACATCAAAGTCCTCCATCGGTAGCAAGACCAGGTCTGCCGGAAACTCCTAATCTCCCGAAACAACCGTGGTGCAGGGGACAAATCTCCCCACAGTGCCCACCAGACCCAGGGGTGTGCTGACCTCCAAAGTGGCAGTAAACATCGCAAGGGTACAGCCCAACACTCCCGCAAATCGCTCTGAGATGAACGAGTGTGTCGCGCCACAATCAAAGAGCACCCTAGCTACTGAACCAGCGACAAGAAGTGTACCTTCCACAACAGCGCCTCCATCACGAGCCTCCTCTGCCTGGATGGTGAAAACTCTGCCGGTGCGCTGTCCCTGCTGTGGTCTAAAAGGTGGTCTACCTCCGCCTCCACCTCTGCCGGGTGCTGGTAACCCCGGTGGTCTGCTTGGTCCAGCTCCTCGGCTCGGACAGCTCCTAATAAAGTGGCCCAGCTGGCCACACCCATGACATGCTCCGGGGGTGAAGCACGGCCCAGAGTGAAACCTCCCACAACTACCACAAGGCTCAGGTCGTGGTACTGCAACTCCTGCTCCCTCGAACCGGGGCCTCTTGCCCGGATTCCCTTCAGTCTGACCTCCCGGCCGCCCAGAGAACCTACCCGATGGCCTCCTCTCATCCTGGTAGTTCTCTCTGTAGTCACGATCGAGAACAGTAGCACTCTTCACTGCATCGGCTAACGTGCTCGGCATATGTGTCAGCACATTCGTCCTCAACTGCTTCCGGAGCCCTCGGACGAACTTCCCCGCTCTCTGCTCCTGTGTGATATACATCTCGGGACAGTAACGCTCTAGGGCGTTGAACTTCCCGATGTAGCCTGCCAAAGTCATGTCTCCCTGCTGAAGACTCAGAAACTCCTCCCTCTTCGCATCCTGGACATGCTGCGGAAAATACTGCTCGTTGAACTCGCCAACGAACTCCTCCCAGGCTATATCGTCTCTGTCTGCAAACACTACTGCAGATGTGGACCTCCACCAGTTGGACGCAGCACCGCCCAAAACATAAGTAGCCAGGCCCACTCTCGCCTCTGGAGGACAACCAATAGCACTGAAGATCTTCTGCATCGTGAAGATCCACTCCTCCGAAGCCTCTGCGTCATACTGCCCCAGAAAGGTAGGCGGATGCTGGCGCATAAACCGGTCATGCATAGCGCCAGTCCTCGTCTGCCCAGTCTGTGCTGTCTGCTGCTGTAGTATCTCTGTCAGACGTCCGACCGTATCGAACAATGTCTGACGCTCATCCTCCCACGCCTCATCCCTCGCAGTCTCACTCTCACCGCGAGTATGGGCAACAGCCTTCCCCCGTCTAGGAGGCATCTGCCAAAGAAAACAAGACAATATCAATATAATCTGTGCATGCATGATCCTCTAGACCTAACTCCTAACTCAAAGGTGGTTTCTTTGGACAAGTACGCCGAGATCAACGCTCTGATACCAAATTTGTAACGTACCCGAAAATAGCGGAAAAATTTAAACAATAATAAAGACCGTCAACGGTCAACACAGGGCACGTCACGGAAAAACAAACCAACATATATATAAAATATATAAGATACAGATCCACGTGGAAGTCAAACTATATAAATGAGTCAACTGTGATTACAACAAAGTGAATATACATGTAATCACTACCTCAAACAAAAGAAGATAATAAAGAGAACAGGATCTGATCCCGGGGGCACCGTCCTCGGTCACCACCTGACTCTAAACCTGCTCGCTACCTGAAATGCAAACAAACAAACATGCCTGAGTTCCCTGCAGGAACCCCGTATACCAAGCCTCCTAGAAATATAAAAAGGAATTAAATACAATGCAATGCTATGCACATGATCATCCACCTCGGGCCCACAATAATGCCCTCACCGCCTCCGCGGCACTGAACCACTCCTGTCACTAGGGTCAAGTCAGTCTACCGCTGCCTCTCAAGGGTCACTCGACACCACTGCTCCCCAAAAGTGCAGGAAGGAACCCTCGGTACACGCCGCCACCCGAGGAGCGAGTCAGCCCGCCGAATACACAACTCAGGTCAGACGACAGCCACTGCTCCCCCAAGAGCCGCCAAGCGCGCACCCTGCCGGAACATCCTCGGCCTACCGCTAAACCCTCGCAAACTGCCCAAGGTTTACGGTACACATCCCTCACACCCCGCTCGGTAAGAGAGGCAACAATAGTACAATAATACGCCTTCGTCGAAGGTGAAATCCGTAGCTCTCAAAGCCGGTAATCAACCGTCGTCTCGGAGACGGTAGTCGACCTATACTCAACGGATCGCGTGTGGATAAATCCACCAACCTGCGGCAGATCGGTCGACCGCTAAAAGCACACCGGTCGGCCGGTCCCCCACACAGTACACGGTACTGTACAAACAAGTCTATCGGTCGAACAAAAGTCATCTAGCGGTCGACCGTTTGGAAGGTCTACGCTATACGTTTTATATACATATATATCTTGTCGGTCGAACCAGGGTCCGTTCAACCGATAAGAAAGTCTGCATGAATCCTGCCCACAGGATTCGGTCGACCGGAACTCCTTCGGTCAACCGGATCAACAAGCACTTCACTACAGGAAAACTGCACTCGGTCGGTCGACCAGATCCAGAGCGGTCGACCGTTTGGATGGTCAATGCTCGTAACCGACCTTGCGCAGTTCGGTCGACCGAGACACACACTCGGTCGGCCGAAGGCCTGTCTAACCTATCTACTGGGTTCGGTCGACCGAAACAACACCGGTCGACCGGCTAATGTAACCCTTTATTTCCCGCGAAATTTGGCATAAACGGTCGACCGTCACACAGACATCGTTCGACCGTTTTCGGGCAGTCAGTTAATATTTATAAATATCGGTCGACCGACCCATATACCGGTCGACCGAACAATATATCTTCCCACTGGACAGGCATCATTTAGACGTTGTTCGGTCGACCGAAACACACAACGGTCGACCAAACCAGTCGTCTTCAACCTCCGTCCAGTAGGGTTTTCACCGGAGAAACGACACCAACGCCGTCCTCTACACTCCCACACCCCTTGGGGAGTTAATATGAAGACTTGGCATACCTTTTGGTCGAGTGAAGAAGCCTCCCAAGCTTTGGCAACCTCTACTCAACTTCTTCTTCTTCTCCTCTTCTTCTTCTCCTTCTCTTCTTCTCCTCCTTCTCTTCCCGAAAATCTCTCTCACTCTCGGCTGGATCAACTGAAGAAAACGTTTCAATCAAAATCTTATCTAACTATATATATCTCCTTTAAATTAACAACCTCCAAATCATCCAATCACACTTAACCTAAAAACCTTCCAATCAACACCCACCAATTCTCTTTCCTCTCACAATCCCACACATCATGCTTCACTGTTCTAAGATTAGATTAGGTTAATTAGGTTTAGGTTTAGTTAATTAAGGTATTTTAGATTAGGTTCTTACAAAAACTATACTAAAATACGAAAGGAATTGAAAAAGAAGCAACAAAACTAAACCTCATAAAGAATAGAGAAAGAATGTGAATACAAAAATATGTGTTTGTGTGTGTGTTCAATTTTACTCATCACAACATATAGTGCATGATAATCATAAAACTAAATCCAACTTTTCCTTCACATGAAATAAGATAACTCATTATCATTAAAACATAGAAGACAATAATTAATACGAAGTTAAAAGAACTCATGTATAAAGACCAAAACTCACTATGCCTCCACATGAAATAAGATTTATACAATCATTAAAACATACAAGACATTAACCAAGGTAAAGACAATAAGGGTATATGCAACTACAAGTCATGTTTCTTTTATCAATTCCATCCATATCCTCACATCACCATTCCCCATAAAATAGGTTCACTAATCTAAGCATATGCTAAGTTTCATTCAAGAGCATTAGCATATCAAAGACAAGAGTGAAATCTCATTAGATGGTTATGGAAATCATGTAAGATTCAAAGGATTAAGATAACACACACCTAATACATCACATAATCACATCACATATTTCTCCACCCCCAAATGAGGATGAAACTACTCACTAATCATTACACTACAAACTACATTAACAAAATGAAACATTCTAATGAAAGACAATTAAACTAAGTAAACAAGAAATATTAAAGAAGCTAAATGAAAGGAAATTAAATTAAAGAAGCATGCAAGAATTAAAAGACAAGACAATATTAAAAGAAACTAAGAAAAAATATTTTATTAACATGACTTACATTGCAAGTGACATTCTTCTTCACCTTGATTTTTGCTTGAAGGCGTTTACTCTAAGTAGAGAGAATGCCACCAACCAATGAGTGAATACAAAGGAGAAGGAAGAGTTCTATTTATAGTGCTAGAGAAAGGTAATCGGGGACAATCCCCTGATATGGGACTAAACACATACTATAAATGGACATAAAAAACATAATACACGACCCGACTCAACCATGGAACATTTGGACCAATGTGGACCGCTAATTGGCGGTCCAGATTGCTTGGATTGAGTTTGGATTTCGGTGGTTCGTTTCTGGCTTGATTTCGTGATGTTTGATGAACCCGATTTAGTTGTTGATGTTTGGGTCCGAATCTAATTGCCAAAATACTCCTCATAATTGTGTGGAGCTTCTTGATTTCCTCATTAGTCCTTTTGGCTTTACATCTGGGTCCTTTTCTCTTGCACCTCAGTCCATAAGTCTTGCAACTTAGTCCTTTTTCTTGCTTTTACGTACTTTTTTAGTATCTTCTTCTCAGACTTGTTATTCCTGAAACTTAAACATAAAACTCGTTACATAACATTGTTTAGGTTCAAGATAATGGATATAAGACACACATGAATGCATTAAATGATGTCAATCAAATACCCCCACACCCTAACTTTTGCTAGTCCTGAGCAAAACAAAGAAAATAAAAAATGAAAGAAATGAAAAATCATTCGTATAACAGGAAAATCCTAACTCATTTTCGTAGGAATCACGGTTGCACTTAGCACTTGCAACAAGCCGTTAAACCTCATTGTCTCCAAGGAGGAGGGTTGTCTCATGAGGGTTTTCAGCGGATATACCCACAAAATCCGAACATTGATGCATTATTCATTCTAGCCACACGACTCGTTGGACCCATTTTTATCGATCATTGGATGCGGTAATTCTACGGGCCGACTCTATATATGTAATTAGTCCACACTCCTAGCCTAATGAACCATTCGTGTAAGTTAATTAAGGACTTAAGTGAAAGACATGGACAACCTTAAACTCCTCAAGTGATACAAAGTGTAAAGTCTATTAAGGTTCTTATTTGCATTACCAATTTTCTTCTTCTTTTATTTCTATCTAGTTTGTGTTTGATTCTCCCACGGTCAGGTTTCGTGTATCATTGCCTATGAGGACTTACACTAACACACACACCTTTCCCTACATCTCCATATAGGGCAATCCCTACCCCCCGTGTAACTGGAGTTCGGTCGGTGCATCCCAAGTCAGATGACTCAAAAGGATGCACCCCGGTTTTCCCTCGGGGGGTGAGTAATCATAGGGTTTCAGTACTCAAACAATTAGGGAAGTCCACCCTGAACCTAGTGAGTCAAATAATTCATGTTTGTTTTATAAGGAAGTCTACCGTAGTCCGGGACCCTTAAAATCTTATTTTGAAACATTAAGTGTATGTGTTTTGATTCCCGTGTAGATAATAAATAAGTGGTGTTCTGTCTTCTTGCACGGCTCCTATCACCCGGGAAATTAGGTCCGAGGGGACTTTATGCCTAGTGCTTTCGAGTCATCTGACTTGGGATGCACCGATCGAACTCCCATTACACGGGTGGTAGGGATCGCCCTATGGGGAGATGTGGGGAAAGGTGTACGTGATAATGTAAGTCCTCATAGGCAATGATGCACGAAACCTGACCCTGGGAGAATTACACACCGACTAGAAAAAAATGGTAATGCAAATAAGAACCTTAATAGACTTTACACTAGCATGAGAATATGGTACATATTGCAAGCTTGAGAATCTAAAATCAACCTCAACTTTATGTGAGATATGCATGTTCATGGTTTGCCATGTAGTGTTGTGTATCCTACACTTAGATTCTACACTAGCTTCTATTTTTATGCCACACAAACTACACTTGTTTCTAATTGAAAAGAAGACCTACTCACATACATGCCTACACACCTCCACTCCGTGGGGTTTAGTTTTATTGTTTATTCATTCGTAGTTTTGTTTAGTGTAATCATAACTTCATCCCCTCTTTTTCCCACTTGCCTTCGAACGAACTAGAGTCAACACATCTCCCTGTGAATCGACCCGTACTTGCCCCGTCTTCACCGATGGTCGTGCATCTTGCGGTATTTAAAACGAACACATCACCAGTCCACAAAGCAACGGTCGAACAATCATAAAGGTTGTCGACCGTTTAGAAGGTCTAGGCCCCAACAGACTTGCTACAGATGAAATCGGTCGAACTGGTCATTAAGGCGATCAACCGTTTAGATGATCTATGCCCCTAATCGACTCACCAATAGTGCCATCGGTCGATCTGCAAAGGGGACTCGTTCGACTGCTGTTCAGCAACCTATGACGAGCCTAGCCGCCACCGTCGACTAAATCCACCACTCACACACCTCGGGTGAGTATTAAGGAGAAGTTTGACATACCTTGAAGGCTTGAAGAAACCTTTGAAGAACCACGACAAGCACCACTACTCAAACAAGCTTTTCCGGCGAGCTTCTCGTGCGATCGACGATCACAACCACCCATCGACTTCATTGAAATCCTCTCCTCGCCGTCGACCACACTACTAAAGAACCAGGGAGCTAAGGAGGGAGAGATGGTTTGAGAGTGAGTTTTGAGAGTGAATGAGAAGAAAAGAAGGGTTGCCTCCTTATGTACCCTTACCTTTCTGTCCACCAATCCCAACCCAACACCTCACTCAATCCATCCAATCACCCCCATTATCCACCTAAACAAGATTAAGCCCCTAATAAAATATTAGGTTCTAACACCATACCTCCACTAAAATTCCATTAACGATGGTGTGGCTTAAGAAAAAAATGAACCAAAAAAATGCAGTTGATAAAGCTTCATCCCAAAGTGAAAAATGACATAAAGTAACATGAACATGCTTTATCAAATAAAAACTCAAATGTCAAACTACAATGGTGTTGATGGACAAACTAAAGCAACTACCATATGTTCTCGGCCATTAAATCTGCCCCTCAAATAATAGACTTCATTAATAAGATGAAAATATACTTCATCTCTAGCAAATTAAAAGACGAAGAAGTGAACTGTATCACTTGTTATAACTACAAGTAATATAGTCAATTGATCCAATCTTCATATGTACCTCAAACAATCACAATTGTAACAGAAAACAAGGCTTTAATCAGAATATGTAATATGACAAACATTTGTCAAAAAATAACATTGAGCCGTCATGAGTACTCAATTCAATAGTGTCAATGCCAACACGGAATCTCGACCTGCAACCGATATCCATACGAGATAATAGCCATATTTGGCACAAGTGGGAAGTGCACTAAAAATTGAAGAACCCAAACATATAAAAGGTGTACTCGAAATAGATATCATCAATGAACTTTTGCTTCTCCTTGAACTGTAAATAAGCACTATTTAGTTGTGTGACAAAACTTGAAGTAGTGTACCGGAAAGAACACCCTAGTGCAATGAAATCACACATTATCGACAATGACTTGTCCAAACTACTATGTGTGACTCCTACGCCCGGTTGGATGAAATACACACAGTTAAACTTGATTTGCCCAATGTTGGACGTTACCGCTCATACAACTCCCAGGCCCAGCCAGCAGATTCCACCTCGATCAAATTGCCTGAAAAACTCTAATGAGAGCTCATCAACTCGGATACAAAATCCAACTACTTAAGTTGCGGCGGAGAAGCACCCTAGCGCAACAAACCAACATCGTACACCAGAAAGAACATCTGTTGCACCAAACTATAAGCTTCGATACCAAACAAGTGTTTTTCAGGGCATAAATCTAACAATAAAATCAAGACACCAATTCACAAACAAAAACTTAGGATATTCTTTGTAAAGAAATCACAAAATAAACTTTTGAAGGGACCATAATGCAATAGGGCAATGAAATTAAGAAAAAAACAAAGAAAAGGGAGGAAGTACTCCTTTCTATGATCTATATATAAATACATAAATCTACCAAAAGCATTAAGACACCATTTCAAAAAACATTACTTAAGGGTTTTTTGTACAGAAATCACAAAATCAACATTTGAAGGCGCCTTTACGGAAAAGGTCTAACAAATTAAGAAAAATAAATAAAACGGAGGAGTCCTCCTTTCTATGATCTATATATAATACTATCATAGGCCTCGTGCGTTGCATGAGATTTTACAATTACAATTAATCTGTACGTACGTAGTAAATATTTTCAATCAACAGCAAGCTAAACCGATAGAAGTGTAATTGTTACATCCTAACCTCTTATTATGGGTTGATTGTGTTTTAGGTGGAGGATTAGTGGAGGTGGAGATGGAAGGCTGAGATTGATTGTGAGTTGAGGTGGTGGATGGTGGAGATTGAAGGAGGAAAGGTATAAAGGTAGGATTCTCTCTTCTCTCTCTCACTTCACTCTCTCTCACTCGTTCTCACGTTCTCTCCCTCTCAAACCTCTCCCTCCCTCTCAGTTGCTGTTGTGGTGGTGTGGATCGGCGAGGAGGCGACTCAGTAGAGTTTGCGAGGATCGTGTTCATCGGAGGCTCGGTTGGATTCGCCGGAGAAGGAGGAGAAGCGCTTGTGGAGGCGACTTCGTGGGTTCTTCCAAGGCTTCTTCAAGCCTTAAGGTATGCCAAGCTTTAGTGTAGACCTCCTTTTAGCCTTTGCGAGGGTTGGAGTGGCCGACGGTAGGCCGGAAGGCTCGTCGAGAACCTTGCAGCAGCTTTTCTGCTTTGCAACGGTCGACCGACGGGATGGCGCGGTCGACCGGTCGTAGTGTAAATCGGGCAAAAACCCTTGCACCGGTCGAACGATACTCTTCGAGTGGTCGACCGGTGGTGCGTTTTACCAGGGGATTAAGGCTCTGGGTGTTTTCGGTCGAACGAGTCCCCTTTGCCGGTCGACCGAAAGCTCTGTTGTAGGTCGGTTGGGGGCGTTGACCATCTAAACGATCGACCGCTCGTTGACTTCGTTCGACCGACGCTTAAGTTAACTTATTGGCCGGTCGACCGGGAGTGTGGTTTTGGTCGACCGTGTACTGTGGTTTTGTTGGGGATTTGTACTGGATGTTTTCGGTCGACCGTGATCTGAGGGTCGTTCGACCGTTGGTGCTTTTTGATCAAGAGAGGATTTTCCCTGTTGGATTTCGGTCGACCGTGATTTGAGAGTCGTTCGACCGGTTGGACGTTATTTCGGTTTTTCTGAGGAATAGTTGTGGTGTTCGGTCGACCGTTTGGGTTCTTCCGTTCGACCGTTTGGCCACTGTTTTGCATATGGATGCTTGTGCCGTGTGTTGTTGGATCCGCCTCGAGGGCAACGGGTCTCCGGCCTTTTTTGGGGCGACGGTACAAACATTGCCGGCCTAAGAGGAGGGTCGTTGTTGTGGCTCTGAGGAGCGGGTGCCGTGTGTGCACGTTGTTTTTGTGGCTCTGAGGAGCGGGTGCCGTGTGTGCACGTTGTTTTTGTGGCTCTGAGGAGCGGGTGCCGTGTGTGCACGTTGTTGTTGTGGCTCTGAGGAGCAGGTGCCTTGTGTGGACGTGTGATTGAGGGGTTGGGGTGAGAGGACCCTTGAGACCCGAGGCCGATGTGTTCCGGTTGTGCCTGGTGTGCACGGGAGATTGATATGCCTCTACTGCATTTTCATTTCATGTTTCATTACGCATATTATGTTCACATTTTAGGGGTTTGGCATACGGGGTTTCCTCTCGGGAAACTCAGGCATATTCATGTTTTATGTCAGGTCGTACGCGTCAGTAGGAGGTGGTGACTGCGGACAGGAGCACCCAGACCAGATCCTGTCTCTTTTGTTCTTTGAGGTAGATGATTTTCCCTTGTACATGTGCTGTATATCTTTTGTGTTGGGTTGTAATCATCCTTGACTCTTGTATTGTACAGTTTCCCATATTATATATATATATATATATATGTACTCGTGGTTTGGTGACAACCCCAGTCTTGATTCTTATATGTTTTTAGTTTTAATTTTTCTGCTGTTTCGGGGCGTTACAATTTGGTATCAGAGCTTTCGGTCCCGGTGTGCTTGTCCAATGAAACCACCTTAGAGGTCTTGCATTCAGTTTTCATTCATCATGAATTCATTCATAATCATTAATTCATTGTCGTTTCCTGTCCTCTTGTGTAGATGCCTTCGAGACGTGTGAGGCCACCTTCACGTTATAGGGGCGCCAGTGAGGAGACTGGTAGGGAGGACAAAGAGGAGGAGGAGAGGAGGACCCTTCAGGGGACTCTTGGTAGGCTGGGTGAGTTTCTTGAGCGCCAGTCTGCACAGGCCGAGCAGGCAGGGGCGGGGGCAGTGCTGGATCGGTTTATGCGACATCACCCTCCTTCCTTTGACGGCAGTGGTGAGCCGGAGGCAGCTGAGGATTGGGTCTTCAAGATCCGGAAGATCTTCAGAGCGATCGGTTGTCCTTCTGAGAGGCAGGTGGATCTGGCCACCTATGTGTTGGACGGTGAGGCGGCCAACTGGTGGAGGTCAACGTCGGCTGTTGTGTTTGAGGACAGCAAGGAGGTGGGCTGGGAGGAATTCATCGCGGAGTTCAACCAACAGTATTTTCCCCAGCATGCGCGGGATAGGAAGAAGGAGGAGTTCCTGGCACTCGAGCAGCGAGAGATGACGCTGGAGGCTTATATCAGCAGGTTCCACGCCCTGGAGCGTTACTGCCCGGATACTTATGTGACACCGGAGCAGAGAGCTCGGAAGTTTATCCGAGGGTTGAGGCCGCAGTTCCGGTCTCGTATGACCACGAGTATGCCGCAGACTTTAGCTGATGCAGTGAAGTTTGCGACGATTATGGAGCAGGACTACCAGGAGACGGTAGAGGCCAGGAAGGTGCAGATGAAGGCCAGTGTGCGACCTGGAGATCAGATTTCGGGAAATCCGGGCAAGAGGCCCCAGATTGATAGTTGTGGATCTCAGCAGTCGGGGCAGTGCAGGCAGTGTGGTAGAGTTCACCCCGGGCGCGGGTGTGGGGCTCGATCAGGTGCATGCCATGGTTGTGGCCAGACGGGTCACTTCATTCGTTTCTGCCCGAGTAGGTCAGGTGGACCTAGTGGACGACCGGGTTCCTCCTCAGCTAGCGGAGCTGGACCGAGTCGACCAGTTGCACCCTCCCAGCAGGGGAAGAGTGTGGGACGTGTCTTCACCATTCAGGCGGAGGAGGCTAGAGATGTCAGTGTTGTGGTAGAAGGTACGCTTTATGTTGGTGGTTTGATTGCTAGAGTACTTTTCGACTGCGGGGCCACACACTCGTTCATCTCTGAGCAGTTTGCGAGCGTGTTAGGTCGTACCCCTGCGATGTTGACTGCCACGTTGGAAGTCAGCACACCCTTGGGTTTGGTGGGCATTGTGGGGAGCTTCCTCCCCGGCGCCACGGTTGCTTCGGGAGACCAGGAGTTCCCGGTAGACCTGGTCTTATTACCGATGGTAGACTTCGATGTCATACTTGGGATGGATTGGCTGTCCCAATACGATGTTCGAGTCTTGTGCCGAGAGAAGAAGATTCTGATCTCGAGGATAGGTCTTCCTGATTTGCTGATCAGAGGGACTAGGAGTGGAGATGGTCGGATTTTGGTTTCGGCAGTGAGGGCTCAGAAGATGATTCACCAGGGTTGTAGAGCATTCTTAGCGACGCTTGTGGTACCAGATTTTGAGGTGAAGAAGTTGGAGGATATCGAGGTTGTTCAGGATTTTCCTGAGGTATTTTCTTATGAGATCACCGGGTTACCGCCTCACAGAGAGATCGAGTTTGGTATCGATCTGGTAGCAGAGACTACACCACAGTCGAAGGCTCCATATAGGATGGCGCCTGCGGAGTTAGCTGAGCTGAAGAAGCAGTTGCAGGATCTGCTAGATTCAGGTTTGATCAGGCCCAGTGTTTCACCCTGGGGAGCTCCAGTGCTCTTCGTGAAGAAGAGGGATGGCTCGCTGAGGATGTGTATTGACTATCGGATGCTGAATAAGGATACCATTAGGAATCGATATCCTTTACCCAGGATCGAGGATCTTTTCGATCAGTCAGCGAGGGTCTTTTCGAAGATCGATCTGCGATCCGGTTACCATCAGTTGAGGATTCGGGATGCAGATGTCCAGAAGTCAGCGTTCAGGACGAGGTACGGGCATTACGAGTTTTTTGTGATGTCGTTTGGATTGACGAATGCACCTGCAGCGTTTATGGATCTAATGAATCAGATTTTTCAGCCGTATCTCGACAGGTTTGTGATTGTCTTCGTGGATGATATGCTGGTATACTCACCAGACAGAGAGCAGCATCGGGAGCACCCGAGGATTGTGCTTAGCATTCTGAGAGATCAGCAGCTCTATGCTAAGTATAAGAAGTGTGATTTCTCGCTAGATCGGGTGGCCTTTCTGGGACATGTGGTGTCAGCGGACAGGATTTCTGTGGATCCAGAGAAGGTCGAGGCTGTGACTCAGTGGAGAGCTCCGACCAGTGTGTCAGAGATCAGGAGTTTTGTGGGTTTAGCAGGTTATTATCGTCGGTTTATTCAGGACTTTTCCAGACTTGCTTCCCCATTGACGGCCTTGACACAGAAGGGCGTCAAGTTCGTTTGGTCCCAGAAGTGCGAGGACAGTTTCCAGGAGCCGAAGAGGCGACTGACTACAGCCCCGATTTTGACGTTACCGAGTGGTAGCGGAGGCTATGTGATTTACAGTGACGCTTCTGGCATTGGTCTGGGTTGCGTGTTGATGCAGCACGGGAAAGTGGTCGCTTATGCTTCGAGGCAATTGAAGGTTCATGAGAAGAATTACCCGACTCATGATCTAGAGTTGGCAGCGGTGGTTCACGCGTTGAAGACCTGGAGGCATTACCTTTATGGAGATCAGTTTGAGGTCTTCACAGATCACCAGAGTCTAAAGTATCTGTTCTCGTAGAAAAAGTTGAATATGAGGCAGCGCAGATGGCTAGAGTTCATAAAGGATTATGACTTCACCATTTCGTATCATCCGGGGAAGGCTAATTCTGTCGCAGATGCCTTGAGTAGGAAGGTAGAGTTGTCAGCTGCCAGCTTATGCATTCAGGAGTGGAGGTTGCTTGAGGCCTTGACGGAGTGGAGGCCTTTTACAGAGGACTCTGAGGGGGCAGTGATCGCGGGACTTCGATTGGAGCCGCAGATAGTTTCGGGAGTTGTTCAGGCTCAGAGAGCAGATGATGAGCTGGACAGTCTGATGCAGTTAGATGCTAAGGACGGATCAGATTTCGGTGTCGGAGTCGATGGAGGCTTGAGGTTCAGAGGTCGGATCTGGGTACCGAGATCAGGTGATCTGAGGGGTACTATCATGGAGGAGGCACATAGAGCCAGATATTCCATTCACTCGGGGAGTACCAAGATGTATAAAGATTTACAATGGAGTTTCTGGTGGAAGGGGATGAAACGAGACGTAGCAGACTTCGTGTCCAGGTGCTTGGTTTGTCAGCAGGTGAGGATTGAGCACCAGCGGCCAGCAGGGCAGTTGCAGAGTATAGATCTGCCAGAGTGGAAGTGGGAGCACGTGACGATAGATTTCGTCACCGGGTTGCCGAAGACGAGGAGATCTCACGACGCGATTTGGGTCATAGTCGATTGACTAACCAACACTACTACAGAAAATGGAATATACGTCGGATGTACGGGGCAATACACGTCGGATATAAGCACACCCCTATCCGACGTCTAGGTGTGCGTCGTCTATACATAGACGTCGGCCATAGTGTAGCCGACGTCTATACCTAACGTATATACGTCGGCTATAATTAGACGCCGACGTGTATTCTTTAATGTATAGACGTCGGTTAACTAGCATACGACGCCTATACTTTAGGGCTAGACGTCGGTTAGATAACATACGATGCCTATACATTAACGAATACACGTCGGTTAACGAACATACGACGCCTATACCATAGGGATAGACGTCAGATTCAATATAAAGCCGACGTCTATTCCTTTCTTCAGAGGAATAGACGTCGGCTTATAGCAACGGCCGTTGTCTATTCCTAAACCTGGACAAAAAAAATAAATAGCATCCGACGAAATTAGTGTACATACAACTGCACCAAATTCGTTCACCTATAAATTTGTTCACAAATACTCACAATTTCATCCACATACATCCATATACATCCACAATTTTATACAAGCACAAACAAACAAGCATACATGCGCAAACACAAACACAAACACAAACACAAACATACAACCATACATGCACAAACATACAAAGCATACACAATTGACATTCAACACACTTGCAATTAATTCATTCTAAAATTAAGGCGATTATATTAAGGCAAAAGTGTAGGTTTGTAATACAAGTGCACTTGTTAACTAAATTACAAAAAATACAATTGGCAGGAGAACCTCTTAATTCGTCAGCATGTTTCTGATGAAATAGCGAGCCCATCGGTCGCGAGTTTCATCGAGCTCCTGTTGCGAGAAGGGATCACTACTTTTTGGGAAAACCTATCAAAAAATACAAGTGTGTTGAATATTAATAACTAAATATTGAAACTACACAACTATACAATTGAATAACGATCTACATTACCTCGGTTAGACATACGTCTTGAGTTACCACATCGAGGATTTCCTCCATGTATCTCATCACGTAGTAACCGCATTTCGTATTTCCAACCTGCTTCCGGTACTACAAACATAGGAATTCGCTAAATATTTGTTCCTAACTTAATTAACAAAAATGGGATAGAACGTACTCTCATTCCATGCCATGTTATTCCTGATTTTGTGGTTGTTCTCCTACCACCTAAAGCTCTGTAAACCTTAATTGCCCTGAGTAGCACAAGTTAAAATATCAATCAATAATACTAATAAAAATCCACGAATTACTTTATTCACGACTAAACGAACTTACATATTTAGAAGTTTCTTTATTGAGTCCCTTGGTTTATTCGACCCCAACGGATCAAACCAATATGCCGAATTAGTCGTTGGGCATGCAACGACAAGCATCCAATGAGCCCTGTGTTATATATATAATTAGAAGTTTATTACAAAATAAAATTTCACTTTGAATTACAAAGTTTACCTCTCATGATAAGGGAGCAGATAATATTTCTTGTCTTCTTCTTTAAAGAATGTCCCTAGTTGACCTGATTTATCGTCATTCCCGTATATATATGTAGATGGACTGATAAATCCAAATACTTGATCCTCGAGAAAGATTGACCTTCTGGCATCGTAAAGATGTCTACAAGTATAAAAATTATAATTTATTACAGTTTTGATAAAATTATTCAATACTTTTCATTATATACAAAAGAACACTTACTTCACTTGCACGTCGATAATCATGATACACAACAAATCCATCGCCATGAACTGCATGATATCCTCTTTGGTGACGTACAAAGCCGGAGGCAACCCTTTATCCCCCTCCAACTCCCAGGTACTTAACGATTGTGCCTCCCTACCTACCATACATTGATACAACATTTTGCACCTACTTGGAAGCGAATTAATGTTGATCGGAGATTGGTTGTTTGACCCTTTGCTCCGGGGGATTGACACCTTACAAAGATGTATAGAACCGTTAAAATACAATTGTTAACAAATTTGAAGTTTAAAGTCTTTCAAAGTTAAACTATACCTCATGTTTGTCGTTTAGCTCTACTAAATAACTAGGCCAACGCACGAACCCACCGATAGCATCGCCGAGAGTAACAATCTCTTCTTCCGGAAATGGCACAAAAGCACCAGGATCTAAGCAACTCTCAACTGCAACCTTCAATTCTCCCTCTCCTACCTCTGTGAAGTGGTGTCTGGAGATGTTATAAACTTTCTCGTGTCCCACCAATCTTCGATAAGGGTCTTCGACAAATAAAGCACATCTAGATCCATCCGCGAACTTTCCAAACGAGGGACCGTCGACGAGGGCCAATTCTCGAGAATGAGACACGAAATCATCATGTCGATGAGGGTGGAACACTGGCGGAACTGGAGTAGTCTCCGCGGAAGAACCGGTCTTATGACGGGTAGGAGAAGTAGGCAAATCACGATCCAATGTCTCCGTAAGAAGTTGCAAAGACTTCTTCAAATCTGCGATCTCTTCCTGGCATTTGGCATGACCAGTCGTCGTAGTAGACCGTTGAGTCTTCCCATAATATTGTCGAAGTCCAACTCTACTCCCTACCCCTCGCACACGACCGGGGTGTTCGTCGTTTCCCAAGGCCTCGCGTAGAATAACATTCCGACCATCGGAAGCAAATTCGCCTTGAGATTCTCTCAACTTCAGAGAGTCCTAAGTTTAAAACAATATTTACTATCATTTGAGCAATATAAAATTAATGATTCTGAATTAATAACATATATATAAGTGATGCAACTTACTATCTTCGAGCCGATAGCTTGCGACTCGTCTGTGACGTACTCCCCTCTGGAGTTTACTCTCGCTCTCTTCCAAGAATCACAACGAGCTACGGGAGAAGGAGGAGATAGGTTACTTGCTTGCTCCTCACTCATACCGGAGTCAATTGCCTCCTGTCTCTTCTGAGCAATTTTTTCAGCCATCATTTGTGCTTCTAACTTGTGGTACCCCGCTCGAGACATACGATGGGTATACTTGTTAGAAGATCTAATCTTTTGATTTTTTGCTCGGATGGCCTAAAATCAAGTTTATTAGATTGTCACTAAAATCAATAACTAACAAGTTTGTTTTGAAACTCAGTTACAATATTATAAATTAAACTTAGTTACCTCAAACTCCGGGCTATCTCTGGATTTTCTGAATAGCTCCCATTGAATCGGAGTGATAAAGTTATAGACATCGATTTCTATCCTGGTAGTCTCCGAATATGTACTTGTTCGTTAAATTTGTTTTGAAATCCCTCAAACGAACTAACATGTATGTCATCCACTTCTTCTTCAACTTGTCAGTGGATTGGAACTCAAAAGATTCCTACAACACGTTAACTTTATATATATCAAATGTTCAACTAAAACTATAGAAATCTATAATGGAACCATTACCTGCACATTATCCCATATTGTGTCCTTCAACTTCTCATCTACATCAGCCCAACTGGATAAACAAATGTCAACTTTGGCCCTCGCTAAGCTACCCAGAAAACTTTTCCAATTATCAGACAGCATGCCTAAGGGCTCAACACGGTCATCAAACTGGATTGGAACTCTACCGTCTCTAGTTCTTCTGCCCACAAATTCTTTCATGAGACAAGGACCTCGTGTACTGTATGTCTTCGAACCTTCAGACTCAGAGGAAGTGGGTTTCTTTTTCGGAGACATTATACTATAAAAGATAAATTCAAGTAATTAAATAAGGTAACGACATGGATTAAATGTCTATTACAATGTGTTACAACAGAAAATTTGCACCTTTACTGTTTTTTTCCTTAATGGATTTTCAATCCATATACCTTCACCGTATCATCTCTAATCATACAAGTCTCAACATTTATTTCTTCATCTACTGAGTTCAACTCAGGTGCTTGCTTAGAGAAAGGTGGTGTCTCTTCATACTCGATCAGACTATCATCTGATACAATTTTTTTCTTCCCTTCCAAAATTACTGCCCATTTCTTATCACACGGATCAGCCACATAAAAGACTTGTTTCGCTTGGGAAGCTAGAATAAAAGGTTCTCCTTTATACCCTTGTTTTGAAAAATCAATTAAAGTGAAGCCATAGTCATCCACTCGAACTCCTGTTTTATTATCAACCCACTTGCATCTAAATATAGGTACTTTGAATTTAACAAAGTCTAGCTCCCATATATCTTCAATTACACCGTAATAGGACATGTCGGCGTATACAAGATTCTTGTCTTTAGAACTAGACACATGCAAAGACTCTGCTATTAAGGTGACACCACTGTTCTGAACAGCACTTTTCGCATCTTCACAAACTGTGTAGAAAGAATATCCATTGATATCATAAGCACTGTAACTTATAACAACAGAATGCGGACCGTAAGCCAACTACTGTATTGTCTCAGAAACATCACGCTTGTATGCTAGATTTTTGAACCAAGAGATGAAATTCTTATTGTGACTATTAATTACTTGTTGATCACTCCACAAAGGATTTCTTTCCTTTAGAAACTTCATGTGTTCATTTAGGTATGGTTGAACTTCATTCGAATTGCACAACACATAAAAATATGCTGTCATTAAGTCATCACCATTTGGATTTAACATTTTCATCCCACGTGTCCCTTTACCATCGGCACGTTTATCATGGCGATTCTTCGGAAGTCCAACAGTTTTGGTGTTTGCTAGGTATCCAGTGCAAAACTCGATAACCACCTCAGCTATGTATCCTTCAACAATACTAGCATTTGGTCTTTGACGATTTTTGCAATAACCTTTCAACACTTTCATATAACGCTCGAAAGGATACATCCACCTTAAGAAAACTGGTCCGCACAATTTAACTTCTCTAACCAAATGAATAACAAGATGAATCATAATGTCGAAAAAAGCCGGGGGGAAGAACATCTCCAACTGACATAATGTGACCACAATTTCATTCTGTAACTTGTCTAACTGCACATGATCGACCACTTTACTGCAAATCTTATTGAAAAAGGAACACAACTTTATTATTGCTTGTCTAACATCTTTCGGTAATATGGATCGCAGTGCTACAGGTAACAACTGCTGCATTAATGTGTGACAATCGTGAGATTTCATCCCCACAAGTTTCAAATCCTTCATAACAATAAGATTACTGATATTTGAAGAATAACCTTGTGGAACCCTTACATCGTGCAAACACTGACAGAGAATTCTTTTCTCCTTTCTAGACAATGTATAACTAGCTGGAGGTAAGTAATTCCGATCTCCTTTCTTCTCTGGTGCCAACATTGCTCGTATACCAATATCAACAAGATCAAGTCTTGCATTATATCCATCTTTGGTTTTACCAGGTATGTTCAACAGAGTGCCAACAAGACTATCACAAATATTTTTCTCTACGTGCATCACATCAATACAATGTCTAACTTCTAAAGTTTTCCAGTAAGGGAGATCAAAAAATATTGATCTTTTTTTCCAACTACTTTTGTCGTTTGCTCGTTTGTACGGTTTTCCAAATTCACATTCAATGTTCCTTACACGTTCATACACCTTTTCGACGCTGATTTCAACTGGCGGATTCTGAAACTCTTGTTTTCCGTTAAATGCCTTCTTCAACCTACGATAAGGATGAGAGTTCGGCAAAAATCTCCGATGACCGAGATAGACAGTCTTAGAACCATTAACTAGTTGCAAAGAACATGTATTTTCCTCGCAAATTGGACAAGCTTTATGACCTTTGACTGAATATCCAGACAGATTACCATAAGCTAGAAAGTCATTAATCGTGCAAAATATCATTGCCCGCATTACGAACGACTCCTGACGATAAGAATCAAAACCTGGCTCTCCGTCATCCCACAATTTCTTTAGGTCATCAATTAAAGGTCTTAAATACACATCGATGTCGTTTCCAGGTTGTTTCAGACCAGAAATCATTAAGGACAACATGATATAGTTGCGTTTCATGCATAACCACGGGGGCAGATTGTAAATTATAAGCAGAACGGGTCAAGAACTGTGAATGCTACTCAAACTACCGAAAGGATTCATTCCGTCAGTACAGAGCCCAAGTCGTACATTCCTCGATTCTTCACCAAACACAGGAAAGTCGACATTTATTTTTTTCCATTGAGGTGAATCTGCAGGGTGACGTAGCAACTGATCATTTGGTTTCTCACGATCAGCATGCCATGTCATGTTCTTGGAATCCTCTTTAACCGCAAACAAACGTTTAAGCATTGGTATTATCGGAAGACACCACAAAATCTTAGCAGGAGGTCCTTTGATTTTCATCTCATCAACCTCTTCATTGTGGTTTGGTCCACTACGTTTCATTTTGTATCTTGAAACATTACACCTGGGACAGGAATGTAAGTTTTCAAACTCACCCCTATACAATATACAATCGTTCGGGCATGCGTGTATCTTCCTATATTCCATTCCCATAGGGCACAACACTTTCTTTGCATCATAAGTTCTATCTGGCAACTCATTATCATCTGGAAGCATCTCTTTCACTAATTTCAACATTGATGTGAAACTCACATCGGACCAACCATTTCCAGCTTTTAAATTGTACAACTTCAACACCACTGACAATCTAGTGAATTTGGTACAATTCTTATACAACGGCTTCTCATTGTCACTCAACAAATTACCAAGTAAATCGGGGTTGGACGAAAACTTTTCAGCCATTTCCTGAACCATTTCCTCTAAGTGATCTTCCACACTAACATCTTCTCCATCATTTCTTTTTTTCTACTTTGGAAACCATTTGCTACACACCAACAAATTGAATCATTAATTAACTTGGAAAATAAAAGGAATTCTAAATGTTGATATTTGCATCAATACACTTAGATTATCACATTAACCAATAATGATTTCACATTAACCAATATTTGCATCAAGACGTTATTATTGTGAACTAATCCTAATTTGGCGTTGGATTCTTGGTCCAAACTAATCCTAAATTAAGGATCTAAAATTGAGCACGAACTAGAGGAGGGAAAAGTTGTGATGCCGGAGGAGCTCTTTGTGGTTCCCGAAGACGTCGCGGAGGAGACGGATGTAAACGACACGAGGAAGCTACATGCAGAGGAGGCTAAGTTAGAAAGAATATGTGGAGAAAGACGAACTTAAAACAACCAAAAACGAACTTAAAACCTACATGTGGAGAGAGACGGAGGAAGACAGAGGAAGAAGGAGAAGAGGGCCGGAGAAGTGGAGGAGAGCTTCGGAGCTCGCTGCGGTGCCTTAGACGGTGCAGATCAGTCAGAGGATGGTCGCGGAGGAGAGTTCGGTCGCGGGACGGCTAGGGTTTGGGTGGGTTTCGACTGAAATGAATGAAAGAAAGCGCGTCTGTCCGATTTCTTTAAGACCTATATACGTCGGATGTTTCATAACGCCGACGTCTATACCTCGACGTCTATATGGTTGGAGTATAGACGTCAGTCTTATATTACGTCCGACATCTATAGGCCGACGTCTATACCCTATAGACGTCGGATTCACAAGGTACTAAAACACCGACATCTAAAGGTCGACGTATATACACTATAGACGTCGGTTAAATGTGTTATTCCCACACCCGACGTCTATAGTGTCGCATAGACGTCGTCTTCCATTCCAACCGACGTCTATTCTGTCCTCTCCACACTAGACGTCGGTGATTGTAACGGCTGACGTCTATTGGGCGACGAGTAAAGCCAATTCTGCACTAGTGCAAGTCGGCGCATTTTCTGGCGATCAGGACCACCTTACCCTTGGAGGGTTTGGCGAAGCTGTACATCGAGGAGATAGTCCGGTTACATGGTGTACCTGTGAGCATTATCTCTGATCGAGATCCGAGGTTTACCTCCAGATTTTGGGGTAGTCTGCAGAAGGCTTTGGGGACTCAGTTGAAGTTCATCACATCTTTTCATCCACAGACAGACGGGCAGTCAGAGAGGACTTTCCAGACGCTAGAGGATTTGTTGAGAGCGTGTACTCTGGATTGGGCAGGATTTTGGGATGAACACCTGCCGTTGATCGAGTTCGCCTACAACAATAGCTACCATTCGAGCATTGGGATGACACCGTACGAGGCTCTATACGGTCGGCCTTGTAGATCGCTGGTATGCTGGAGTGAGGTAGGCGAGAGGCAGTTGGTTGGACCAGAGATTTCTCAGATGTATGCTGATTGATCTCGTTTAATATTTACCGCAAGTGCACGGCCGCGTTGAAGCGGTGGCAAATACGGGTCGTCCACTGGGAGGTGTGTCGACACTTGGTTTGTGCGAAGGCAAGGGGTAAAGAAAGGAGAAAAGGATTGGTTACACTAAACTACACTACAATGCTAAACTAGAATGCAAAAGGAAATGAAGAGAAGCAATAAAACTAAACCCCAAAGGGGGTAGAGAAATAATGTGAACATAAAGAAGTGTGTGTGTGTTCATTAAGCTCCTCACAACATGTAGTGCATGAAATCATAAAACTACATCCAACTTTGCCTCTACATGAATTAAGATAAGACTACATCATTAAAACATACAAGACAATAATTGGAATGAAGCTACATGAACTCAAGTATAAAGACTATACCCTACTATGCCTCTACATGAATTAAGATTTCACTACATCATTAAAACATACAAGACATTAGCTAAGGTAAAGGCAACAAGAGCACATACATTACAAATTGTGTTTCCAATATTAACTTCATCCATATCCTAACCTTATCATTCCCCATAAAATAGGTCCACTAATCAAAGCATAAGCTAAGCTTCATTCAAGAGCATTAGCATATCAAAGATAAGAGTGGAGACCCATTAGATGGTTATGGAAATCATATAAAGCTCAACGGATAAAAATAACACACACTTAATACACTACATAATTATATCACATATTACTCCACCCCCCAAATGGGGATGGAACTACTCACTACTCATTACACTAACTATACTAGCAAAAGAAAGCATAATACTGAAATGAAAGTTAACTACGAAGGCAAGAAGCATTAAAGAAACATAAAAGGAAAGACTAAACAAACATGCACAAATTAAAAGACAAGATTGAAAGAAACTAGAAGAATTATTTTATTAACAAATGACTCACATTGAAGGTAACATTCTTCTCCACCTTGAGTTTTTGCTTCAAGGCTCACTCCTTAGTAGAGAGAATGCCACCAAGCAATGGGTAATTACAATGGAAGGTGAAGAGTTCTATTTATAAGCATGGAAAAAGCTAATCGGGGACAATCCCCCGATGTGGGACTAAACCAATACCAAAAATAGCCTAAACGAACATTAATACAAGTCCAGGAGAAATTTCGACGGATCCTGAGCAATATGGACCGCCAATTAGCGGTCCAAAATTGTCGGATCGTGTTGGAATTTGTTGTGGGCTTTGCTTTCTGGTATTGTTGGTCTTTGATGCGGTTACTCGACTTGTTGGAGCTCCGACCCGAATAGAATTGGTAAAATACTCCCCATGATGGTGTGGAGTATCCTGTTTTGCTCTTAGGTCCTTCTGTCTTACATTCAGGTCCTTCTCCCTTGCATCTTGGTCCCTAGATCTCACCATTCAGTCCTTTTTCCCAGCTTTTGGGTCCTTTCATGGCTCTTCTCTTCAAACCTCTTTATTCCTGAAAACTAAACATAAAACTCGTCACGTAGCATTGCTTAGGTGTAAGATAATGGATATAAGATACAAATATGAGCATGAAATGATGTCAATCAAATACCCCCACACCTAAGTTTTTGCTAGTCTCGAGCAAAACAAAGAAAGAGAAAAACAAACGAGAAACAAGAAATCTTAACTCACTTTCGTAGGAATCACGGTTGCACTTAGCACGTGCAACAAGCCGTTAAACCTCTTTGTTGCCAAGGAGGAGGAGTGTTGTCTCCTGAGGGTTTTCAGCGGATATACCCACAAAATCCGAACAAGATGCATTATTCAATCTAGACCTCGACTCGTTGGAAATATTTTGTCGATCAATGGACGCGGTAATGCTACGGGCCGACTCTATATAGGTGATCAGTCCACACCTCTACCCTAATGAACCATTCGTGCAAGTTAAATAAGGAATTATGTGAAAGACATGGACAACCTCAACATCCTCAAGTGCTACAATGTGTAAAGTCCATTAAGGTTCTTATTTGCATTATCATATATATATTTTTTTCTTTTTGTTTCTTTTCACATTTTTTTTCTTTTACTTTTTATTAGTTGGAGCTTCATTCTCCCAGGGTCAGGTTCCGTGCATCATTGCCCATGAGGACTTACACTATCACGTACACCTTTCCCCACATCTCCACATAGGGCAATCCCTACCACCCGTGTAACGGGAGTTCGGTCGGCGCATCCCAAGTCAGATGACTCGAAAGCACCAGGCACAAAGTCCCCTCAGACCTACTTTCCCGAGTGATAGGAGCCGTGCGAGAAGAGAGAACACCTACTCACTTATTTCTTATCTACACATGAACCAAAACCCCTACACTAATGTCTCACAACAAGATTAAGAGGGTCCTTGACTACAACAAACTTCCTAAATTAACAAACACGAATTATTGACTCACTAGGTTCAGGGTGGACTTCTTTGAATGTTTGAGCACTGAAACCCTATGATTACTCACCCCCAAAGGAAAACTGGGGTGCATCCTAACGACTCGATAAATCCTAAAGCCACGTACTAGATATCCTAATGCATCATGTTCAAGACAATTTTGGGAGCTTTCTTTTTACTTTGCCTCTCAACGGTTTTGCACATGCTAAACACACGCAAAACCCACAAAACATTTTCTTTCGAAAACACAAGAAGATTTTGAAAGAAATGTGAAAATTTTGAAGCACTAGGCAAGCAAAAGAAGAGAAGTCACCCAAGGATCATAGCAAGCAGATATATCGATATTAAATGCAGCACACTAACATGACCCTAAAAATGCAAACAAAAGAAAGCAAAATCAAAAGAAAAGACTCGACTATGTACACACGTAAAACACCCCCCACACCTACTTCATGCATTGTCCTCAATGAATGCAAGCAAGATACCACATGGATTGATGCATAAAAAGGAGAGATCTCACCAACATGAAGTACAAAGGGAAGTGCAAGGTCATGTTGATGGACATAACCCGAATTCCCTCAAAACCTGTGAGATGCTAAAGAAGGGATACAAATACGTGAAAGAAATGGAGCTCAAATACACAAGGGTTGGGGCTCACAACAATCAATGCTCACTGAAGGAGTCTTTTATTGTACTTCTTTTTTTCTCTTTTTTTTTCTCTTTTTTTTTCATATAACTATGTACAAACATAAGTTCCCATCTTCATTTGTCAAAAGACATCAAATGGGAACCTCAAGAGTGGGTCAATGCACTTGGAAAGGGAACATGACACCACGCGGGGCCAGAATACGCATACGTGGGCCCCCTTCACAAAGAGCACCAGATGAAATGAGAGGTTCATGAATTGGACGCAAAGGCGTCTCATTCAAAGGATCAAACTGAAAGAGCTTGAACCTCTCGAAAGTTTGGGAAATAAGGGGCAACGGAAGAAAAATATCTCCCGTTGCGGAACTGAAGTTATGATCATCAATCCAAACTCTCCAACCAACAGGCTGGTGGGTCGGAATGAGGTCAAGCATCTCGTTATGCATGTCCAACTCACCAGGAGAACAGGAAGTGGGTCTCATACCCAAAGTATCCTCCAAGGAACTCCTAATACCCTCATGAGCAATGTAGTTGTTTGATGTTCCATCATTTCCAAGATGATCAGGAACAATAGTGAGAGGCAAACTCTCATTAGGTTGTTTGAAATTGAGGGTACTAGGGAGCTCTTGCTCCACCAGAGGTGAGTCCTTAAGAGGCACAACATGAAGATCATGTGGCTCAAGGGCCACGGGACAAAAAGATAAGGCACAATCATGTGCCGACTCATAATGAAACTGGTCCAAGTTATTCTCAATTTGAATCGAATCCTCCACTAAGTGATCGTGAATTGAAACCCCAAGTCCCTCAGACTGACTAGGAGTTTGACTTTGAAAGATTGTGCTTTGAATTTGTGGATGTGGTGGTGGTTCGATATCAAAAGATGAATCCTCATGTTGACAAGAAAAGTTACCCTCCTCACGTTCATGGAATTGCTGTGTCATCTGGCTCACTTGCATTTCCATGGTTTGCAAGGAATTCAAGTTGGACTTCAATAAGTTTTGTGTGGTTTCCATGAATGTTTGGAGAGTTTGTTTCAAGGAATCAGGTATGCGGTCAACGATGGGGTCCAAGTCAGAGCTTGGGAAATTTTGGGGTTGGGTGTTGATGGGCTGAGAATGAGTCCAATGATTTGGAGTAGGGTGTTGGTAGAATTCTGGGTATTCGGAAGGAGGATACTGGGGTGAATATGAAGTATAAGAATTTGAATAAGAATTGTTTCCCCATGAATCCATCACTCTCGGGATGTACGCGGATGCGTAATGCTCATAATGAGCATTTTGGGAAAATGTATGTTCATACTTAGGCTCTGGGGGAACATAAGGACATTCCCCGAAATCATGACCACTCAACCCACAATAGTGACACGGTACGGCTACTGGAGCCACCGGTGCACCCATGTCATCTACCACATGCATGAAAGAGGCCAAAGGTTCTTGTAATGTCTCAGTTTGATGACCAACATATGATCCGACGTAACTAGATGGTGGTCTAGCAGTCGGTGCCTCTCTCATGTTACCCCAATATGAAGATTGCTCAGTCACACAATGAGGGTTATCCCAACCATACGGGGTGTTCGTTTGAGCCACCCCAGGTTGCATGGGTCCGGAGTACCAGGGAGAATCGTCCTGGTCCCAACAATGATAAGGATGGTCGCCCATGTAACCATCCATCTCAAGAAAAACTCTCGAGTCGACCACTCTCACCACCACGAGACTAAGCTCGAAAAAAGTGCTCGACTCGACCCTAAAACGCTACCAGAGAGTGTAAAGGGGAGGAGACTATAACGTAGAAGAAGGTGAGAAGAAGATGACTCAGAGGAGAAGGGAAGAATCCCTAGAGCTAGCGTGGGTAACGGGATCAGGAAGAAGCCTAACTAGCAAGCACGGCTCAAACAATGTAAGACAATGGGTCCTTAAGCTAGACGACGCCTAACTTCGAGGTCACTAGCCTTGACACGCCTCACCTCCCTACAACGAGGACCACAATGCCCAGCAAGTGATACCAGATCCGGAGATCCAGTACCTCCTACTATCGACAAGGTAGGCAACGCCGATCAGGTCATGACGGTCTCGAGTAGATTACTCTCCTAGTGCGTCCAAATTCCTTAGGGCCAATGTCTACTTGCTTTTAGTTAAGGCTTTACTTGAGTGTGCTTTTTGGGGCTAAGGGAGGGGTGATGAAATCCCCCACCTTATCTTTGAAGTCAATAGGTGATGCCCCTTAAAGATGTTTTGAAATCTTAGGCTAGCAAGCAACTCACCAAACAAGCACTCACCTCACCCTTGTTTCGATGCAAACCTTACTCACTAATGAATGTCCTAATGCGTGAATGAGTGATAAGGAATGCGTACCTCGCTCCAGCAATCAACGACAAAATGTAAAGCAAAGAAAAGAAAGATGCATGCAAGGTCTACATATGATGCATGACCTAGATGGCAAGAAGTCTAATCTTTTGCTTTGAGTTTTATGGTCCAAGTTGATTAAAGGGGATTGAAATTAAATCTGGGAGCAAACTAAAGATCACAACATGCAAAATTGGGCTCCCAGATAACTAAAGTGAACAACATAACAACTGGAACAAATTTGAGAGCAATTGAGGCTCACCAGGCCGCCAATTGGCGGTCCCAGACCGCTGATTGGCGGTCACTTTGGGGTCTTTTGCTCTCCAATTACTCCAGTCGCTTCCCCTTGATCCTCAGGTTCCCTGCCACTAAGAAAAACTGAAAACAAAAAATTAAAAACCCCTCGAATCGTCCAAACCAACGTCTGGACAGAGCACCGCCCCGGCAACGGTGCCAAAAACTTGATTGATCTCGTTTAATATTTACCGCAAGTGCACGGCCGTGTTGAAGCGGTGGCAAATACGGGTCGTCCACTGGGAGGTGTGTCGACACTTGGTTTGTGCGAAGGCAAGGGGTAAAGAAAGGAGAAAAGGATTGGTTACACTAAACTACACTACAATGCTAAACTAGAATGCAAAAGGAAATGAAGAGAAGCAATAAAACTAAACCCCAAAGGGGGTAGAGAAATAATGTGAACATAAAGAAGTGTGTGTGTGTTCATTAAGCTCCTCACAACATGTAGTGCATGAAATCATAAAACTACATCCAACTTTGCCTCTACATGAATTAAGATAAGACTACATCATTAAAATATACAAGACAATAATTGGAATGAAGCTACATGAACTCAAGTATAAAGACTATACCCTACTATGCCTCTACATGAATTAAGATTTCACTACATCATTAAAACATACAAGACATTAGCTAAGGTAAAGGCAACAAGAGCACATACATTACAAATTGTGTTTCCAATATTAACTTCATCCATATCCTAACCTTATCCTTCCCCATAAAATAGGTCCACTAATCAAAGCATAAGCTAAGCTTCATTCAAGAGCATTAGCATATCAAAGATAAGAGTGGAGACCCATTAGATGGTTATGGAAATCATATAAAGCTCAACGGATAAAAATAACACACACTTAATACACTACATAATTATATCACATATTACTCCACCCCCCAAATGGGGATGGAACTACTCACTACTCATTACACTAACTATACTAGCAAAAGAAAGCATAATACTGAAATGAAAGTTAACTACGAAGGCAAGAAGCATTAAAGAAACATAAAAGGAAAGACTAAACAAACATGCACAAATTAAAAGACAAGATTGAAAGAAACTAGAAGAATTATTTTATTAACAAATGACTCACATTGAAGGTAGCATTCTTCTCCACCTTGAGTTTTTGCTTCAAGGCTCACTCCTTAGTAGAGAGAATGCCACCAAGCAATGGGTAATTACAATGGAAGGTGAAGAGTTCTATTTATAAGCATGGAAAAAGCTAATCGGGGACAATCCCCCGATGTGGGACTAAACCAATACCAAAAATAGCCTAAACGAACATTAATACAAGTCCAGGAGAAATTTCGACGGATCCTGAGCAATATGGACCGCCAATTAGCGGTCCAAAATTGTCGGATCGTGTTGGAATTTGTTGTGGGCTTTGCTTTCTGGTATTGTTGGTCTTTGATGCGGTTACTCGACTTGTTGGAGCTCCGACCCGAATAGAATTGGTAAAATACTCCCCATGATGGTGTGGAGTATCCTGTTTTGCTCTTAGGTCCTTCTGTCTTACATTCAGGTCCTTCTCCCTTGCATCTTGGTCCCTAGATCTCACCATTCAGTCCTTTTTCCCAGCTTTTGGGTCCTTTCATGGCTCTTCTCTTCAAACCTCTTTATTCCTGAAAACTAAACATAAAACTCGTCACGTAGCATTGCTTAGGTGTAAGATAATGGATATAAGATACAAATATGAGCATGAAATGATGTCAATCATATGCTGAGAAGGTTGGCGTGATCAGACAGAGGTTAGTGACGGCTCAGAGCAGACAGAAGAGTTACGTAGAGAGGCGTAGACGAGAGTTGAGATTTGAGGTGGGCGATCACGTTTTCTTGAGAATTTCACCAGCTCGTGGAGTGATGAGATTCGGGAAGAAAGGGAAGCTCAGTCCGAGGTACGTCAGACCGTTTGAGATTCTTGATCGTGTCGGAGGGGTTGCCTACCATATTGCTTTGCTGCCACAGCTTTCAGGTATTCACAACGTTTTCCACGTTTCTATGTTGAGGAAATACGTTGCCGATCCGTCGCATGTGATTGAGATCTGTGTTCCGGAGATCGGTCAGGACTTATCTCTCGAGGAGAGGCCCGCGGAGATTGTAGACCGGATGGAGCACCAGCTCGGGAGGAGAACCATTCCGATGGTGAAGGTTAGGTGGCAGCACCCTAGCGAGCGTGAAGCCACTTGGGAGATCGAGGATGAGGTCCGGAAGAAGTATCCGGAATTGTTCGGTGAGGATTTGGTTTTAATTTTGAGGACGAAATTCTTTAAGGAGGGTGGATTGTTACATCCTAACCCCTTATTATGGGTTGATTGTGTTTTAGGTGGAGGATTAGAGGAGGTGGAGATGGAGGGCTGAGATTGATTGGGAGTTGAGGTGGTGGATGGTGGAGATTGAAGGAGGAAAGGTATAAAGGTGGGATTCTCTCTTCTCTCTCTCACTTCACTCTCTCTCACTCGTTCTCACGTTCTATCCCTCTCAACCCTCTCCTTCCCTCTCAGTTGCTGTTGTGGTGGTGTGGATCGGCGAGGAGGCGACTCAGTAGAGTTTGCGAGGATCGTGTTCATCGGAGGCTCGGTTGGATTTGCCGGAGAAGGAGGAGAAGCGCTTGTGGAGGCGACTTCGTGGGTTCTTCAAAGGATTCTTCAAGCCTTAAGGTATGCCAAGCTTTAGTGTAGACCTCCTTTTAGCCTTTGCGAGGGTTGGAGTGGCCGACGGTAGGCCAGAAGGCTCGTCGAGAACCTTGCAGCAGCTTTTCTGCTCTGTAACGGTCGACCGGCGGGATGGTGCGGTCGACCGGTCCTAGTGTAAATCGGGCAAAAACCCTTGCACCGGTCGAACGATACTCTTCGAGTGGTCGACCGGTGGTGCGTTTTACCAGGGGATTAAGGCTCTGGGTGTTTTCGGTCGAACGGGTCCCCTTTGCCGGTCGACCGAAAGCACTGTTGTAGGTCGGTTGGGGGCGTTGACCATCTAAACGGTCGACCACTCGTTGACTTCGTTCGACCGACGCTTAAGTTAACTTATTGGCCGGTCGACCGAGAGTGTGGTTTCGGTCGACCGTGTAGTGTGGTTTTGTTGGGGATTTGTACTGGATGTTTTCGGTCGATCGTGATCTGAGGGTCGTTCGACCGTTGGTGCTTTTTGAGCAAGAGAGGATTTTCCCTGTTGGATTTCGGTCGACCGTGATTTGAGAGTCGTTCGACCGGTTGGACGTTATTTCAGTTTTTCTGAGGAATAGTTGTGGTGTTCGGTCGACCGTTTGGGTTCTTCCGTTCGACCGTTTGGGCACTGTTTTGCATATGGATGCTTTTGCCATGTGTTGTTGGATCCGCCTCGAGGGCAACGGGTCTTCGGCCTTTTTTGGGGCGACGGTACAGACATTGGCGACCTAAGAGGAGGGTCGTTGTTGTGGCTCTGAGGAACGGGTGCCGTGTGTGCACGTTGTTTTTGTGGCTCTGAGGAGCGGGTGCCGTGTGTGCACGTTGTTGTTGTGGCTCTGAGGAGCAGGTGCCTTGTGTGCACGTGTGATTGAGGGGTTGGGGTGAGAGGACCCTTGAGACCCGATGCCGATGTGTTCCGGCTGTGCCTGGTGTGCACGGGAGATTGATATGCCTTTATTGCATTTTGATTTCATGTTTCATTACGCATATTATGTTCATATTTTAGGGGTTTGGCATACGGGGTTTCCTCTCGGGAAACTCAGGCATATTCATGTTTTATGTCAGGTCGTATGCGTCAGTAGGAGGTGGTGATTGCGGACAGGAGCACCCAGACCAGATCCTGTCTCTTTTGTTCTTCGAGGTGGATGATTTTCCCTTGTACATGTGTTGTATATCTTTTGTGTTGGGTTGTAATCATCCTTGACTCTTGTATTGTACAGTTTCCCATATTATATATATATATATATGTACTCGTGGTTTGGTGACGACCCCAGTGTTGATTCTTATATGTTTTAAGTTTTAATTTTTCCGCTGTTTCGGGGCGTTACAGTAATACATGGACAACCACAACGGACTTTGATGTACATTGCAATTTGCAAAACCAATATGCAAAGAATCATTTCATTTACAAAATATCATTGAACAAAGTTGCAAAGCAACCTCGCAATGATGGATCTCTCAAGCTGAGAGATCGATTGTTTAGGGAAGAGAGAAAAGGGAAGAAGACGGCGGAAGAAGAAGTAAACAAAGAAATCGATTAAGGTTTCTTTTTCTTAATTTTATTCACTATAGCAAGAGGTATATATAGTGTAATGGTGGTAACCGGATTCTCCGACAACCAACAGTCACAAACAAATGTAAATATACATCAACAGTTATGAACTAAACATCCAACAATCATACTAGTGTGGAGCTCTAAGAGATTAAGATGGATCCCACTAGTGCAAAATAGGGAACAAACGTCGTCAAATATACGCCGGTCTCCCGTAAACACGACGTCTATAGGTATATACATCACGTGTAATGGAGGTCGATCCCTATACCTAACTATAGACGTCGGTTATACTACAACCGATGTCTATAGTTATGTATAGGCATCGATTGTAGTATAACCAACATCTATAGTTATGTATAGACGTCAGTTGTTATAGTCGACGTCTATACCTCCTTAAAAAAGTTATAAGTTAAAAAATTGTCTAACCGACAATCGAATCACTCTTTCCCAAAACCATAAATTATGGACCTTGTTGCTCTTCTACTCCCTCCTTCCTCCTCCCGGTGCTTCAGCCATTCTAGTCTCCTCTCATCAAGGTTGACGATACGGTTGTCAAGGCCTAGATTAGGGACACTGTGAAATAGGAAAGGTTCATTCTTTCGACCTTTTCGTCCTCCTTTCGAGTGTTTTTTGTCAAGATTCCATGTTTCGAGGTTTTTTGGGGGCTTTGATGCGAAAGATCCGATCTTTATTGTGTTTTTACGAACTTCGGTGAGAAATATTTTGTGGGTTTGGGATTCGTGTTTGAGTTTGTTGGTTTTGAGATCTTTTTGTTAATTCAAAACTCTAGATCTCAAAATGGTTGGTTGGAATTTGGAAATGGGAGGTGGTGTTGCTAGGTTGATTTGTTTCTTTGGAAAAAATGGTTTTTATTTATGTGGTAGTAGTTTAGGGTTTGTGAATTTGTGTTTTTCTGGTTGTGGCCGATTTTGGTCTTAATCTCATTGTTTTAGGTATGATTTTTATGTTGTAGTGATAAAGTATTTGATCTAATCGATGTGGAAATTTATGTTCTTGTTCACAAATGCCAACTCGAATTTGCAGTTAACATAATTGGAAACTTGGTTGAAGGAGCAACTTAGTTGTTTGAGTTGATCTTTGATAGATATGGTGTGCATGTTTCTTTTATTATTTGCATTTTTAGTTGGAAATTCTCGCATTAGGTCGACCATTTTTACTTGATATTCTTCATGCCATTAATCTTGTGATATGCATCATTCTTCGTAAGAGAATATGCATTTCTGGTACTCATAATTGGTGAATGGTTGTGCTTTTCTTTAGTTGTAAAATTGCATTGCTAGTATTCAGTAGTCGTGTTTTGTTGAATTGATAATGTATTTATATTTTTGTGATCTTTAGAAGCTAGAAGTTGCAAGAATAACACTTCTATACACTGTAGATGAAACTTGTTACATCATATCAAGTTATCAACTGGCATTTAGTTTAGGTGTTGGTGGGATTGATTATTTAGGTATTGTGGTTGAGTCCCACATTGGGGAATGATTTTTTGTTGGTGGGGTTGAAGTACTCCACCACTCCTTTAGTCTAATTGGGAGTTGAGTACCATATTACAATAGGCAAGTGGGATATATGTATTTAGTGGTCAAAAGATTGGCACTTATGGCACTTGGGCTTTAAAATGGTTGGGATGTACTTAGAAATACCATGTATAGACGTCGGCTACCCTATATAGCCAATGTCTATACAGGGTAGAGACATCGGTCATATAAGCCAACGTCTATACAACAGGGCATAGGCGTTGGGGACATATATGATGGTCGTTGGACCACCAAAATCCGTCATATATACCCTTATATATCTGGCGTATATGGGCTATTCTGCATTAGTGTTCGTTTAGCCTCAGAGTGTTGATGGTGTCCAATTTCTCATCAAATTTACTCGTGGTCTAGCCCTGGGTTCGAGTTTTGTTGGTCAATTCACAGACAAGCAATTTTGACTCGCACCTGGGTTCATTTAACCATTTTACTCAATCCAACAGGATTGACAACATCAATTGGACCCAAGGTCATCATGGGCATCCTTAACATTCCCCTTCAAGATGGGCTGGCTCATGAGGCCTAGATTGTTCAAAATTAGGTAAAATTTATCTTTCGGAAGAGGCTTTGTGAAAATGTCTGGCAGTTGTTCTCGAGATGGAACAAATCTGGTAGTTAGCAATCAAAGAGCAACCCACTCATGTACAAAGTGGTAGTCCAACTCGATATGCTTAGTCCTAGCATGAAACACAGGGTTAATAGACGTGTGTAAAGAATGTAGGAGAAAGTGGCAAAGTGAATCCAAAATCCTTGAGTACAAAGGTCAACCATGTGAGCTTAGTTGTAGTAACAACCATGGCTCGGTACTCAGCCTCAACACTCAATCATGAGATTGTAGGTTGCTTCTTGGATTTCCAAGAAATGCATTTTGAGCCCAAAAAGGTGCAATATGCTGTAGTAGATCTCTTAGTGACTTCACAACCAGTCCAATCAGCATCAGAAAAGCCATAAAGATTTTTTTTCATGGTACTTGGTTTGTATAGCATCATGCCTTGAGTAACAAATCCATTTAGATATCTAAGTATGCGTTTAACTAGTTTGAAATGGAATATAGTAGGAGCATGCATAAATTGACACACATGATTTACACTAAATGTAAGATATGGCCTGATGAGAGTCAAGTATTGAAGGGAACCCACAATATGTCTATACAAAGTCTGATAAGGAAAATGCTCAGTGGCCTTTGGTTTATTAGACTTAACATATATAGGAGTTGATATATATTTTACAGACATCATATTTAATTCTTTTAGAATGCTTGTGGCATAGCATTTTTTGTACAGAAACCGACCATCAACAAATCTACTTACTTCAATACCCAAAAAATAATGCAATGGACGAAGGTCTTTCATGCAGAATTCATGAGACAAAATACATATGATATGGTTCAGTGGTTTAGAGTCAGTCCCTGTAACAATAATATGATCAAAATATATGAGCAAATTCACTTTATGACCACTTTGATTTAGGACAAACAATAATTGTTAGCTTTACTACGAAAGAAGCCTTTGGAAATGAGAAAAGTACAATATAGAGCTCTATTAAGTTTGCAACCATATACAACTCTATTAAGTTTGCAAACATAAGAGGACGAGAAGAGTCAACAAAACCTGGTGCTTGGATCACGTAGACTTCCTCAGCAGTGGACCCATGCAGGAAGGCATTTTGACATCTAGCTGCCTTATAGGCCAATCTTGCATAACTGCAATACTGAAAACAAGTCTTATTGTTGCAGACTTTACAACAAGAGATATTGAATCAGTATGTTTTTCAACATAGTTATTGAATCAATATGGCTTTCCTCATGTGCAGTACTAGGACTTCTAAAAATTGAATCAGTATGATTTTCAACATAGTTAGTATCATTATGTGGATATGAAATATCAAGAAGATCGTTTAAGTGAGTGTCTTGAGAGACATGAGGTTCTTCTATAAGTTCAGTGTTCTGTAAATCATGAGGACTTTTCTCTATTGTCTCCCCTTGAGTAAAATTAGTATCATGGAGCTCACTTGTCTTACCTATACCATGACAAGTAGAGTGTAGGGGCATCTCAGGCATATCATCATTGATGGGCAATTGTTGTTGTTGAGTGGGGCATGTTAGTGGAGGATCCTCAACCATCTCCATAAAAGGGAAGGGTTGAGTGATCTCATCACTGTTATTATAGGTGGAGTCACTCTCTTCTTGAAACCAATCAGAGAAAGTGGCTAAAGAGGGCTCAGAATCAGCAAGACATAAAATAGAAGTAGGGTTTTTAAAAGGCATGAGAGTTTCATAAAAAATCACATGTCGAGTCATATAAATTTTGTGTGTAACAAGGTTTAAGCAGACATACCCTTTATGTCTAATATTATATCCAAGAAACACACATGGAGCAGGTTTTTCATCAAACTTATTTTTCATGTAATCCTTGAGGCAAGGAAAATATCTACACCCAAAAATCCTTAAACAATCATAATCAGGCAATCTGGAAAACATAACCTTTATAAGGAATCACACCTTTGTTTGGTAGACAATTTGAAAAAAAGCAGTACTGACGGCCTCCACCCAATACTTCTTAGGTACTCCACTATTAATTAAAAGTGTGAGCCCCATATCTGTAATTAACCTGTGTCTTCACTTCACTACATCATTCTGTTCGGGTGTGTGGGGATAAGACATTTGAAGATGGTTTTGAAAAGCACTAGAGGAAAATTCTCGTCCATTATCACAATGAAAAGTCTTTATATTCCACATTCAAACCGTCTTTGAACATACTTCTCAAACTTAAGATAGCAAGTAAAGAAATCTAATTTTAGTGCTAAGATGTCCTAACCTACAATGTCAAACTTTCTCAGTTACATTTTTATGTCTATTTGAGAAGTTTATGATTATTACTTTGTAGGACAAATGCGTCTAGCTTTCCCAGTTGCTATTACTATTCCTGTAGCTCTTTTTAACATAAAATTCTTCATCAGAAAATTATATGTTATATGGAAGATCCTTAGTGAATTTTCTTATAGACAATAAATTATAACTCATTTCTGGAACTAGCAGAAGATCTTTAAGCTCAAAACTCTTATTTTCATGGTTTATTTTAGCTATTCCAGTATGAGATATGGGAAGACTAGTTCCATTACCAATAATAACCGTATATGATCCATGGTAGGGTTTTAAGGAATGAAGCATACCTTCATTACGCGTAATATGGGTTGTAGCTCCTGAGTCTGGGAACCAATCCCCATTAGGATCCTCAACAATGAGTGTTGCAAGGGCCTCTAGCAAGTCTTCTTGTTGGTAGTCTTTGTTTAATCGATGCCAACATTTCAAAACTTCATGCCCAAGCTTATCACAAATTTGACACATTACTGGGGTTCTTCCTGGCTCCCTTAGACAGTAGATTCTCCTTTCCTCTCAGAGGCTGGCCTTGGGTGACTGTTGCTTGAGAGGGTCGTTGTCCTTGGGAGAGGCTTGAAAATCCTGTCCCTTGGAGGTAAAGCCCCCATCTCTCTTGCCTTGGCCATACCCTTGACCTCTTCCTTTAGGATCATTCTTTTGAGCTACAAAAGTCATCAGACTCATCTGATCGGGGTTGTGAGTCATGGTCCTCATCTTATAGCTCTTGAGCATAGGAATGATCTTTGAGAATTTAGGGATAAATGGTTTAAGTGTTGTGGTGGTGAAGGTATTATACTCCATACCTAACCCATTAAAGAGCCAGAACACTTTGTTCTGATCCGTCACTGGGTGGCCAATCGAGGCTAGTTCATCACAGTGAGTTTTGAAGTACCTCATGTACTCTCCCAGATTCTTGAAGTCCTCTTACGGATCATTTGAAGTTGTTGGAGTGTCAGAAACTCTCGCTTGACTAATTCTTGTGCGAACGAGTGGCGTAGAGCTTCCCATACTTTTCTTGAGGTTTCAAGACTCACAGCCGTGCTGAGAACTTCCTCCCCAAGTGTACTAATTATCCAGGCTTTTAGAAGATGATCCGAGCTTTTCCACAGACAATACTGTGGGTTATGATTCACTTGGACCTCTCCTTCTTTGTCTGTTACCACAAAAATCTTTTCTAGTGGAGAAAACTCCGCATTCACAAAGCCTTGCATGCCTTGCGACTCCATTAAACCTTCCACTTGCATTTTCCAAAGCAAGAAGTAAGATCCAAACAGTCTAAAAGACACGAAGTTACCTACATTTAGGTTTGTAACACCCCTAATATGCACTCGGAACACAGTAGTACATAGTAAACTATAAAGAAGCGAAAAATGGATATTAACAAATATATTCAAGTCGAGGCCTAAAAAAATCAATATCACGGTATAAGCAGAAGGGAATACAACATGAGCTGAAATCCTGCTACATCAATACTAAGAGATGAAAGGAATACATCAAATGAGCTCACGATCCAGTCCTCACGTCCCAAGCCCAAGTCGCCTCCAGCCGCCTACCACATCCCACCTGCACACACACAAGCCACGCTTGAGTCTTAAATCAAGACTCAGTACACCACCCCAACCCGACACTATGCTAAACCATGTCGACAATAAGGTTCACACCGGTCTTGCAACCCAAGGTGATTACACAACCTAGCAAGGCCGAGCATGCACCTTCACCCAACCGCACATTCGATCCATAAGGCAACACTCAACTTACTCTCACGGCAGAACTGTCACACGTCCCAATGTGATCACGCATCCCAACATGATTTACCCAAACGTACAAGTTATACAACCACAACAAATCATACCTCATAGTACCATAAGTTTCACTAAGGCAACAACAAATCACAAAGCAATTGATTAGTAGCATATCATACAATACATTCATGCTTTATATCCTTTATTTTACCCCATATTTGTTCTACTCAGGTTTATGTTGCATGTATTTCAGGTTGTAGGTAATAAAGAAGAGAAAGGAAGCGAAACACACTTAAATGCAAGATGAATTGACTAATTTGAAAGCCTTCTGGATCTGTTTGTAATGCTCAAAAACTGGATTGCAAGTAAAGAAGGACTTAGGTGATAACCTAGAGGGACCTAACTGTGAAGAAAAATATGTTGGTTACAAAAATTTATAATCTCCTGAACCTGATATGTAAATCAACAATTAAAACCAAACATACTTGAACCAACAGCTCCGGGTGCACCCTACGTGCTCAAATGGTACATATAAGCTACATGTAAAATTAGAGGTCTATCCAATCCAAATGATCCACCACTGGCGGATTAAAATCCGCTACTGGCAAATTTGATTGCTCGGTTTGACCCTAAATTTCTTTGGTGGGTCGGGTTGTTGAGTCAAAGCAATATGCATCATCCAGATCTGATTTACAACCATCCGATCGTGCTCAGATTCATCTAGGCCCTCTAATGTTCTATAAATACACTTGTAATCATTCCCTTCTTCTTCTTCCTTCCTCTCCTCATTAATTTAACTTAATTTTCTTGTTTAGTACAGTAGGTTTTATATCTTGTTTAGTAGTGTAGTGTAGGAGAAGAGAAACACATTTGTAACCTTTCTTTCTTAATAAGTTTTAGTTTTTGTTCTTTATGTTCTTGTCTTTCATTTGATGCAATTTTTATTCCATTGTTTTGTTAGATCTAGTTTTCTTTAGTTGTTTGTGGTTTGTTTTTATGTTGTTGTTTTCTTTGGTTAATATGTTGATTAGTGAGTAATCCATCCCCATTGGGGGTGGAGAATGATGTGAAGTGTGAATGTTGTGAGATTGGTGTGTGTTTTAATCTTAATCTTGGAGGTTCACATGATTTGCATAACCATTGTGTTGGGTTCCTCACTCTTGCCTTTGATGTGTTAATGATCTTAATTGATGCTTAACACATAATTTGGCTAGTGGGCCCACTTTATGGGGAATGATGAGGTGAGGATAATGATGATATGTGGGAGCACGTGCTCTTGCTGGCCTCATGTTTGATTAATTTCTTCTATGTTTTAATGATAATGTCAAATCTTATTTCATGTGGAGACATAATTGGATTTTGGTCATTATGGATTCCATGTTATGCATGTCATGAGCATGAAATTGTATACACACACAACTTACACATCTACACTTTTGCATTCATTCTCCACCTCCTATGAGACTCATTTTTGATTAGTTGTTTTTTTATTCACGTTGCATTCGTCACATAGTTTAGATACCCTCAATCTCCCTTTCTCATCCCCCACTCGAGTATGGTCGACGACGACCCGCACTCGCTCCTTGTGGACACGATCTATACTTGCAACTGCTTCAACGTGGTCATGCACTTACACTATTAATCTTTAAGATCCCCCAATAATATACATAAACATGACTAGAGAATCATAATAGCAGCGTAATGAAACCATAACTCTAAAACCCACAATTAATGGGAGTAATTCCACTAAAATTTTCTTACTAATCACAAATTTCATAAGTTCAAGGAAAAATAGTACATTTTCCAATTAATATTGTTTAGTAAAAAAATATGGAAATCCATGAAAAAATGGCAATTTTCCCAAAATTAAGTTATTTCCTACAATTCTGCAAAGTCTTCGGTGATTCTTAAATGATCTCAATTAATCAGTCCTTATACGAAACACAAAATTCTAAGGTTTTTCCAGAAATTATATAATTTAAATTTGTGTAATAAAAAACAATTAAAGTCCATGGACTAGGGTGCAATTTGTACCCCTAACCTCTGGCTGCCACCCCGACCGCTGCCGCCTCCTGGCGATCCTTAGCCAGTCGGCCTGACCGGCCGCCTGCCTGGCAGTGGACAGTTCGGCCACCGCCACCACCTAGAGGTGCGGTCCCGCAGGGCAACATGTGACACCATCCCACGTGCGTTCAACCCGACCACCGGCACCGCTGCCGCCACTCCTTCTCCCAAGCACCCCTAACTCACATCCGACCTCATGGACATGTAAACAAGGGAGGTGGGTGGCGTACCTTGACTCGAATGAGTCGAGAATAAATGACTAGAGAAGGGGATGCCTTCCCCTCCGCACCAACATGCGGACCATGCCTTGCCGGACTCCTCACCGTCGACAAAGCTGGAGAAGGAAGAAGGTGAAGTTGAAGAAGAGAAGGAAGAGGGGATTTAACAAGGTTGGATGGGAAAGGATAAGCTCTGAGTGTAACAAGAGTGTTGGTTGCTTCAAGATTCTTGGCCATGACGACGATCAACCAGATCTGCTTGCTGGCGAAGCTCTGATACCATGCAAATAAACCTCGCAATGATGTATCTCTCAAGCGGAGAAATCAATTGTTCAGAGAAGAGAAAAAAGGAAGAAGGCGGCGGAAGACGAAGTAAACAAAAAAATCGATCAGGGTTTCTTTTTCTTAATTTTATTCACTGTAGCAAGAAGTATATATAGTGTACATGGCTGTAACCGGATTCTCAGACATCCAACGGTCACAAACAAATGTAAATCTATATCAATGGTCATGAACTAAACATCCAACGATCATAATAGTGTGGAGCTCAAAGAGATTAAGATGGATCCGATTGATATGGATTCGTTTAGCCTCAGAGTGCTGATGGTGTCCAATTTCTCATCAAATTGACTCATGGTCTAGCCCTGAGTTCGAGTCTTGTTGGTCAAATTACCGGTACAGGTCATTTTGACACGCACCTGGCTCCATTTAACCATTTTACTCAATCCAACAAGATTCACAACATCAATTGGACCCTAGCTCATCATGTGCATCCTTAACAAAAGTAACTTTGCTAGAAAAGACAATATTTATAACCAATTCCTGATATGGGAATCTATTTTGACCTCATAGGTCATCCGAGAAACATTCTACAAATCTTCAATCCTACCTTGGGATTGTCTTTGATAACGTCGACATTATAAGTAGCTATCTTTTCCTACAACCATAATAAAAGCACAAGTTTCATTGACGGCTAAAGAGTCCTATAACATCTCAATAAACTTGGAAGTATGTAAATGGAGTTTTGGACCATTTAATTATATATAAGCATGCTAAATATAGAAAAATAACGGTTAGCATTGAGGAAACAAATTTAAAATATAAGGCTCCAGCAAATAGTGGGAAGGAATGGGTAAAACAAAGCCATGCAAAGAAACAACAATTACTAATGATACAAAGAAAATATAAATTGAATAAAAAATACTATTGTAAAAGGGAAATGGTTAATTACGTAGCAAAATTTTATATTTTCGAGCGTTATGCTTGGATGGTAATGGACGCAGGTGGATAACTTTTCTATATTCTGAGGAAAGAAAGTTTACAAAGAGATGAATATGTTACCAAATCAAAGGTTAGCAGTATGAATTTCATTTGATGAACCATTTGCATCGGCACATATAAAGTACAATGAAAAGATTTAAGGCAAGGCAAAATTTAAGACAATTATCAGTTGCTATTCGAAAATAGTTTTAAGAAAGTATTCACCATGAAACTAGACTTTTTTGTTCCTTACTATGGTGTAAATATTGGAATTGGTGCATAAGTTAAACCTGGATCTTAGAGCATCTAAGGTAACAACAAAAAAATAAATTGCTTTGACAAACATGTGATTTTTAGATAGAAAAACATAAGATTTGCAACTTTGGGCAACCAAAAACTATAATGACATCAGCAAGTGCAACACCACAAATGGATCTCAACTCTCAATTGTCTATGTCAAGATATCTCTACGTTCCCTACTAAAGTTAGACAAAGGTGAAGATGTTAGAACCTAAGTCTTATTGAGGACCTAAGTGTAATTAGACAACTAATTGAGTTTTAGTGCAATTCTCCCTAAACTTTCCACATGCCCAAGTGTGAGAGGAAGGGAGATTGGCGGTGAAGGGTTAGTGGGTTATATAAGTGAGGTGAGGGTGAAGGATTGAAGTTTGGTTGAAAAGAGAAGAAAGATTTGCTGAGAAGAAAAGGGCGCTGGTCATGAGAAAGAGTTTTGTTGAGAAGAGGTTTAAGAGAATGAAATGAGGGGAGAAGTCAGAAGAAGATGATTCGGGTTCTTCAATTTGCCAGAAGTTCGAGGAAGTGAAGTCGGTGGCGGCGTTCGGAGCTTCATCGGTCGTGAAAAAGTTATGCCAAGTTCAATTCGAAGTTCACACAAGGTGTGTGAGTGGTTGAGGGCATCGTCGGAGAACTCGTTGGTGTCAAGGTGCAGCAAGGTTGCTGCACTAGAACGGTCGACCGATGTTGGTGTTGGTCAACTGGTCGTACTGTAAATGTGAGATTTTTAGCCGCACCGGTCGAACGATGTCTTTTGGCGGTCGACATGTTATGCATGATTTCGCTGGAAGAAGAAGATTCTGTAATTTTCGGTCGGACAAGACCCTGTGCTGTTCGACCAATTGGATCTAAAGTAAGTCGGTCAGGGCCTAGACCTTTTAAACTGTCGACCGCCCTAAGATGTGGTTCGACTGATAACTTAAGTGAACTTAATTTATGTTCGACCAATTTTCAAATTGGATAGACTAGTGATGAATTTGTGAAACGTAGGAAGTTCCTATTGTTTTTGGTCGAACGGGACCCCATTTCTGTTCGACCATTGGAATGGATAGTTTAATTTTTTCCCTCGGAGGCGGCAAGTGAACCATGTGGACGAACATGTTCACCATGTCAATGCGATTGTAACCTTAAGGATGGGAAGTAGGTCGACAATCACATTTTCTTGCCACGACAACCATATGTGCAGCCCCTCACTCGGAATGATGGTGAGGAAGAGGCCGAGGGTGAGGGTAATACACCAACACCTCCTTCTCGGACACCGCAGAAAACCTACCTGCCAAAAGCTCCCTATCCTAGTAGGTTAACCAAAAAGCAGAGTGGCACAATGGATATGATATTAGAGGTCTTCAAACAAGTGAAGGTTAACATCCCGTGTTGGATGTCGTCCAACAAATACCTCAATAAGCCAAAGTGTTGAAAAATCTCTGCACAACAAAGAGGAAGACCAATGTTCCTAAGAAAGCATTCTTAGCTGCGAGTGTGAGTTCACTTTTGTCAAATCCCACATACACAAAGTACAAGGACCCTGGGTGTCCAACTATTGAGTGTATGATAGGGGACACTATTATGAGTAATGTATTACTTGATTTAGGATCAGCGATATACCTCCTCCCATCTTCTGTTTATAAACAGTTGAACTTCGGAGAATTGAAGCCAACTAATATCACCCTCCAATTGGAAGATAGATCTATTCATGTCCCAAAAGGGATTATTGAGGACGTGCTCATCAAGGTTGGGGATTTTTTTTTCCAGTAGATTTTGTCGTCATCGATACGAACCCTCTTGCGAACACCCACTCTCAAATACCTTTGATTTTGGGTAACCATTTCTGTCAACCTCAAATGCCTTAATTAATTGTAGAAATGGTCTCATGAAACTCTCATTCGGTAACATGAGTGTTGAGTTTCATGTGTTCAACTCTGGTAGGCAACAAGAGCCCTTGGACCAACCTTTAAATCTCAACGTCATCCGCCAATTAGAGAAAACACCACAAGATCAACAAACACCCTCAACACCAATGCAACCCATTGAGAATGTTTGTGTGCCCAGCGAAAACTCATTGCCTATCTTCGCAGTGCAACAGAGTGAGGTGGCATCAAACATGACTACACAAAGAGAGTGTTTGTTGCATGATTCAATTGAGACTGTTAGTGAGAGGGAACACCTCATCATATGCCCATTCTAGAAGGTGTCGTTACCCCATGTCCCATGGTCGTTGAGCCACAAAAGCTTCATCTTGACTCCAACAAGGACCCACCTGTGACCGAGCTTATGATTGAGAATATAAAGGTGGTTGGGTGGTCCATGTTGGACGAATTGGGGAGAAGCCCCATACTTAGTGCGACATGTGTGTCACATCACACGAATGAGCTTGAGGAACTCATTCTGATGCACCCGTCTATTGGTTGTAGGGTTTTGTTCGACGAGCAACTAAACAATAGTCAAGCAACACAACTCCACTCATTCACGTTGCCTACACCCAACCAATATCACCCCTCATGATACCTTAGAATACCAGTGAAGTGGGCCCATCATGGCAAATCTCTGGTCCATATGACTCTATGTTCTCATTTGATGTTCCTTGACCAAATGATTATGAGAATATCTTTGTTGATGTATATATCTTGTTTATAACCAAAAAAGGGAACAAAAGACTCCAAAGTAAGCATTGGTTGTTGTGGCCCCAACCTTTTACTATTTGGGCCCATTTGTTGACGTATTTGTATTCCCTTTTTAAGTATCTCACAGGTTTTGAGGAGAATTTGGATTTATGTCCATCAACATAACCATGAACACCCGTTTACGCTTCACGTTGATGAGATCGTTTCTTTTTCATGCAATAATCCATGTAGTATCATACTCACAGTCATTGAGCACAATGCATGAAATAAGTGTGGGGGGTGCTTTACGTGTGTACATAGTTTTGTGTGTCTTTTGTTTTTGTTTCGCCTTCTTTTGTTTACTTTGCTAGTGTCATGTTAGTGTGATGCATTTAATATTGATATATCTGCTTGCCAAGATCCTTGGTGACTTGTCTTCTTTTAATTGCCGTTGTGATTTCATTTTCCAGTTCTTTCAAAAATCTAATGTGTTTGTGAAAGAAAATGTTTGTGGGGTTTGTGTATGTGTTTAAAGTATGCAAAACCATTTTGAGGAAATCAAAAGAGAATCTCCCAGAATTCACTTGATCATGATGTGTTAGGATATCTAGTATAAGGAAGTTTGTCGTAGTCAGGGACCTTTAAACTCCTTTTGTGAAACCGTAAGTGTAGGGGTTTTGGTTCATGTGTAGATAATAAATAAGTGAGTAGGGTGTTCTCTCTTCTCGCACGGCTCCTACTACTCGGGAAATTAGGTCTGAGGGGACATAGTGCCTGGTGGTTTCGAGTCATCTGACTTGGGATGCACCGACCGAACTCTCATTACACGAGTTGTAGGGATCGCCCTCTGTGGAGATGTGGGGAAAGGTGTACGTGATAGTGTAAGTCCTCATAGGCATTGATGCACAAAACCTGACCCTGGGAGAATTACACACAACCTATAAAAAATGAAAAAAGAACAAGAAGGAAAATAAATGAAAAGAAAAGAAATGGTAATGCAAATAAGAACCTTATTGGACTTTACACTTTGTATCACTTAAGGATGTTAAGGGTTCCCATGTCTTTCACTTAAATCCTTAATTAACTTGCACGAATTGTTTATTAGGCTAGGTGTGTGGACTGGATACATATATAGAGTCGGCCCGTAGGATTACCGTGTCCAATGATCGACAATTGTAGGTCCAACGAGTTGAGTTGCTAGGTTGAATAATGCATCTATGTTCGGATTTTGTGGGTATATCCGTTGAAAACCCTCAGGAAACAACACTCCTCCTCCTTGGCGACAAGGGGGTTTCCCCTGTTTTTCGTATATTTTTCCTTTCTTTAATTTTTCTTTTTCTTTGTTTTACTCGGGACATTTGATTGATATCATATCATGCATATATTTGTGTCTTATATCCTTTATTTTGAACCTAAGCAATGCTACATAACGAGTTTTATGTTTAAGTTTCAGGAATAAACAAGTGGAGAAGAAGAGTCACAAAAAGGACCCAAATGCAAGAAAAGGATTGAATTGCGAGACTTATGGTATGTGATTGATATCGTTTTATATTTCTACCGCAAGTGCACGGCCGCGTTGAAGCGGTGGCAAATACGGGTCGTCCACTGGGAGGTGTGTCGACACTTGGTTTATTCGAAGGCGAGAGGTAAAAAGAAGGGAGAAAGATGTATTACACTAATCTAAACTACAAAGCTGAAATGAAATGCAAAAGGAAATGAAGATAAGCAATAAAACTAAACCCCAAAGGGGGTAGAGAAATAATGTGAACATAAAGAAGTGTGTGTGTGTTCATTAAGCTCCTCACAACATGTAGTGCATGAAATCATAAAACTACATCCAATCTTGCCTCTACATGAATTAAGATAAGACTACATCATTAAAACATACAAGACAATGATTGGAATGAAGCTACATGAACTCAAGTATAAAGACTAGACCCTACTATGCCTCCACATGAATTAAGATGACTACATCATTAAAACATACAAGACATTAGCTAAGGAAAAGGCAACAAGAGTACATACACTACAAATTGTGTTTCCAACATTAACTTCATCCATATCCTAACCTTATCATTCCCCATAAAATAGGTCCACTAATCAAAGCATAAGCTAAGCTTCATTCAAGAGCATTAGCATATCAAAGATAAGAGTGGAGACCCATTAGATGGTTATGGAAATCATGTAAAGCTCAAGGGATAAAAATAACACACACTTAATACACTACATTATTATATCACATATTTCTCCACCCCCCCAAATGGGGATGGAACTACTCACTACTCATTACACTAACTAATTTAGCAAAGGAAAGCATAATACTGAAATGAAATTTATACTACTTAAGCAAGAAATATTAAAGAGGTATAAAACTAAACAAACAAACAAGCATGCAAATGAAAGGAAATTAAACTAAGAGAGAAACAACATCATTAAAAGAAAAACTTCTATTATTAACTCACTCAATTACAAGTAGCTCTTCCTCCACTAGAGTTTTGCTTCAAGGCTTCACTCTTAGTAGGGAAGATGACCACCAAGAGGGAGATCCATACAATGGGAGGTGAAGAGTTCTATTTATAAGCATGGAAAAAGCTAATCCGGGACAATCCCCCGATGTGGGACTAAACCAATACCAAAAATAGCCTAAACACATGATAATACAAGTCCAGGAAGAATCTTGGCTGATTTGGGCTTAACCAGACCGCCAATTGGCGGTTCCAGACCGCCAATTGGCGGCCTATAAACTTCAGATCCGTCTGGATCTTCTGGTGGGCTTTCCTTGGTGTGTTTCTTGGTCTTGGATGCATCTAACGTGTTTAGTGGAGCTCTGACCCGAATCGAATTGACAAAATACTCCTCATGATGGTGTGGAGTTTCCTGTTTTGCTCTTAGGTCCTTCTGTCTTACGATCAGGTCCTTCTCCCTTGCATCTTGGTCCCCAGGTCTCACAATTAGGTCCTTTTTTCCTGCTTTTGGGTCCTTTCATGGCTCTTCTCTTCAAACCTCTTTATTTCTGAAAACTAAACATAAAACTTGTCACGTAGCATTGCTTAGGTGTAAGATAATGGATATAAGGTACAAATATAAGCATGAAATGATGTCAATCAAATACCCCCACACCTAAGTTTTTGCTAGTCTCGAGCAAAACAAAGAAAGGAAAAAGCATACGAAAAAAAATAAGAAATCCTAACTCACTTTCGTAGGAATCGCGATTGCACTTAGCATGTGCAACAAGCCGTTAAACCTCCTTGTTGCCAAGGAGGAGGAGTGGTGTCTCCTGAGGGTTTTCAGCGGATATACCCACAAAATCCGAACAAGATGCATTATTCAATCTAGACCTCGACTCGTTGGAAATATTTTGTCGATCAATGGACGAGGTAATCCTACGGGCCGACTCTATATGGGTTATCAGTCCACACCTAGCCTAATAAACCATTCGTACAAGTTAAATAAAGAATTAAGTGAAAGACATGGACAACCTCAAGATCCTCAAGTGATACAAAGTGTAAGATCCATTAAGGTTCTTATTTGCATTACCATTTTTTTTCTTTTTTTTTTTTCTTTTCACACACATATTTTCCTTTTTTTTCTTTTTATTAGTTGGAGCTTCATTCTCCCAGGGTCAGGTTTCGTGCATCATTGCCCATGAGGACTTACACTATCACGTACACCTTTCCCCAAATCTCTACATAGGGCAATCCCTACCACCCGTGTAACGGGAGTTCGGTCGGCGCATCCCAAGTCAGATGACTCGAAAGAACCAGGCACAAAGTCCCCTCAGACCTACTTTCCCGAGTGATAGGAGCCGTGCGAGAAGAGAGAACATCTACTCACTTATTTCTTATCTACACATGAACCAAAACCCCTACACTAATGTCTCACAACAAGATTAAGAGGGTCCTTGACTACAACAAACTTCCTAAATTAACAAACACGAATTATTGACTCACTAGGTTCAGGGTGGACTTCATTAAATGTTTGAGCACTGAAACCCTATGATTACTCACCCCCAAGGGAAAACTGAGGTGCATCCTAACGACTCGATAAATCCTAAAGCCACGTACTAGATAACCTAATGCATCAAGTTCAAGACAATTTTGGGAGCATTCTTTTTACTTTGCCTCTCAACGGTTTTGCACATGCTAAACACACGCAAAACCCACAAAACATTTTCTTTCGAAAACACATGAAGATTTTGAAAGAAATGTGAAAATTTTAAATCACTAGGCAAGCAAAAGAAGACAAGTCACCCAAGGATCATGGCAAGCAGATATATCGATATTAAATGCAGCACACTATCATGACCCTAAAAATGCAAACAAAACAAAACAATATCAAAAGAAAAGACTCGACTATGTACGCACGTAAAACACCCCCCCACACCTACTTCATGCATTGTCCTCAATGAATGTGAGCAAAATACTATATGGATGTATGCATGAAACAGAAGAGATCTCACCAACGTGAAGTACACAAGGAAGTTCATGGCTATGTTGATGGACACAACCCAACTTCCCTCAAAACCTGTGAGATGCTAAAGAAGGGATACAAATACGTGAAAGAAATGTGGCCCAAATACTCAAGGGTTGGGGCCCACAACAATCGATGCTCACTCAGGGAGTCTTTATATATATACTATTTTTTTTTAACTATGTACAACAATAGGCTTCCATCTTCATATGTCAAGGGACATCAAATGGGAACCCACCATCTCTCGAGCCAGAAATGCGCATGCATGGGCTCGCAACATACACAACAGAATTGCTCGACCACCTGACACCCTTATAAGCATTGTGGTCGGTTGATGCCTCTTTAGAATTAGCAAAAGAGGAGGCGTGAACGAGAGGTGAACCTCTATCTGGTATAAGGGTATCAGGTGGTTGAATCTTAACCCACATGGGGTCCTCAGCAGATACAGAATGAAGAGCATGTGGCCGAGAGGCCATAAAAATAGTATCTTGTGGCTCAAAAGCCACGTGCTCAAAAGGATGTGGCTCAAGGGCCACGTGGTCAAAAAGAAGTGGCTCAAGGGCCACGTGGTCAAAAAGAAGTGGCTCAAGGGCCACATGATCAGAAGAATGTGGCTCAAGGGCCACAAGATCAGAACATAAGGCACCTTCTTGTGCCAGCCCAGGTGAAACATCTTCACCACCTTCAGGATCTTCATCGAACAATTCTCTGAAGTACTTGAAGGTGCCCTCAACTTCACTCTCATCCATGCCCTGGATAAGGTTAACCCCAACAGGGTCATTGAAGGCATCTGGCTTCTTGCCAATGGTGAAGATGTTGAAATCAGCGCATTGACTACCATAAGTCAAGCGCATCAGACCATTGCGACAATTGATCAAGGCATTGGAAGTCGCAAGAAATGGTCGCCCCAGAATGACAGGAATTTGTCCAAGTGGGTTTGGCACAGGTTCAGTATCCAAGACAAAGAAGTCGACTGGATAAATGAACTCTCCCACTTTGATCAGCACATCTTCCACCACACCCCTCGGTTTCTTCATAGACCTATCAGCCAATTGAAGAGTGGTCTTTGTTTGTTTGAGGTCTCCAAGACCGAGGTGGACGTAGACAGAATATGGCAGAAGATTAACAGATGCACCAAGGTCCAGCAAGGCCCGATGTATGGACACATCACCAATCACACAAGAGATAGTAGGACAACCAGGGTCCTTGTACTTGACTTGCATGGGTTGTGCCAACAAGGAACTCACGTTAGCCGCAAGAAAAGCTTTCTTGGGAACATGAGTTTTTCTCTTCTTGGTGCATAAGTCTTTGAGAACCTTGGCATAAGGTGGCATTTGCTGAATCACCTCCAGCAGAGGGATATTCACCTTAACCTGCCGAAACATCTCAATCATCTTGTCATGCTGATCAGAGGTTTTCTTTTTAAGGCGCTCAGGGAATGGCGCCTTTGGGGCATAAGGATGCGAAGGCACCCCAGAATTCAGGTCCAAAGAAACATGAGTGGGGACCTCAGAATCTGGTTCCTTCGACACAAGAGGAGACAAGGGGACCTCAAGGTTCGGCCCCTTTGTCGAAGGAAATGTAGAAAGAACCTCAGGATCTGGCTCCTTCCTGGAAGTATTTGTGGAGGGAGCCTCAGGATCCGGCTCCCTCAAAAATGGTGATGACAAGGAAGGCACCCCAATGTGGTTGTCCACCTCCTTACCAGACCTCAAAGTATGAATCACATTAATATGATGGGTTGGTTCAGAGGTAGCATGAGGTAAAGGTGTCCTTCCTTGCGAATGGGTACCCCGAGGATTTACCTCGGGTTGACTCGGTAATTGACCCTTCTCGCGTTCATGGAGCTGATTAGCCAACTGGCTCACTTGCATTTCCAATGCTTTGACCGTATTGTTGTTGGCCGAAAACATGGCTTGCGTGCTCTGAATGAACGCGTGAAGGGTTTGCTCAAGAGTGGAGTCCTTAGGGTCAACCCGTTGGGGTTGTGGAGTTTGGTTAGAATAACCCGACGAAGAGGTCTGAGGAGGTTGGTAATTGTGGTTCTGAGACCTTTGATGTGGAGGTTGGTAGGTCGCCGATGGGCGTGGAGGTTGATAAGGTAGAGGTTGAGGTTGAGCGTGCGAGCTCTGACCGTTACCCCCACTAGGCCCCCAAGAGAAGTTAGGATGGTTACGCCATCCCGGGTTGTAAGAGTGACTGTACGGGTCGTTTCGGGGCCTTTGTTGATACATCGCATTTGCATGCTCAGTATCCCTTGGAGCCTAAGCGCATTCCATGTCATCATGTCCCGACAGTCCACACCTACTACACTCGGGAGTAGCGACCTGAGCTACAGGAGCTCGGTCCATCTCCAAACACTCAATCCTACGCATGAGAGCAGCCACTTTCGCCTCAGACGCGATAGTTGACTCAACTTGATAAGATCCAGCTCGACCAGAAGACCTGGCGGCTGGTGGCTCTCTCGTGGTGTCCCACTCGAAGGTACGCTCAGCCATGGACTCAAAAGTGTCCCATGCCTCCTCGATGGGTTTCATTTGGAAGTCACCCTGACACATTGACTCCAACAATGTGCGGGTGTTGTAGTTGATGCCCTCATAAACAATCTGGCACAGCTGCCATAGCTCAAGTCCATGATGAGGGCATTGCTGGAGGAGGTCCTTGAACCTCTCAAAGAAACCATGAAACGATTCGGTCTCGGTTTGATACATCTGATGTATCTGGTGCCGTATCTGTTGAGTTTTCCTTTGAGGGAAAAATCTCTTCAGAAAGACGGTCACAAAGTCATCCCATGACCGAATCGAGCTCGCCGGGAGGCTATACATCCATTTCTTCGCATTATCCTTCAATGCGAAAGAAATCATCCTCAACCGGACAGAATCCTCCTCAAGCTGTTGAAGCTTGAACATGGAGCATACTTCCTCGAATTCGCGTATAAAGATATACGGATCCTCCTTATTGGCAGTGAAGGTCGGAAGCATGCTCACATACTGAGGTTTTAGCTCATAGTTGTTCCCGCGAGCAGGGGGAACAACTATGCAAGAAGGTTGCGCGGCCTGAACAGGATGGGTCCGCTCCCACAAGGTCATCGGCCTATCATGTCGAGCTAAAGGTGGTGGTGCACCTAGAACTCGATCCTGACCGAATCTCCCTTCCTCTCGAGTCAGAGGAGGAGGAGAAGGAGGTCTACGTGGTGGTGGAAACGGACCGAGGTAGTCCATGTATGGAACCCGGTCCCCTTCGCCACCACGAGACGACTCGGCCTCTTGCTCCAAGGGAGCACGAGGTGGAGATGGTCGATCACCAAGATCTTCCATCTCAGAAGTATGCACTCTCTCGAGCCGAGCGCTCTCACCAAAACTAGCCCAACCTCGCATAAAATGCTCGACTCGACTCTAAACCTACACACAACAGAAGGTGTACTAGAGGAGGAGACTATACGTAGAGAATATGTGAGTCATGTAAATAAAATAATTTTTCTTAGTTAGTTTTATATTGACTCTTGATTGATACGTTTTAATTATAACTGCAAGTGCACGACCGCGTTGAAGCGGTGACAAATACGGGTCGATCCACAAGGAGGTGTGTCGAATTTAGTTTGTTCGAAGGCGAGTAGGAAAGAAACGAAAGAAAGGAGTTATGATCTAAACTACACTACAAAGCGAAAACAAATGGGACATAAGCAATAAAACTAAACCCCATAGGGGTAGAGAAAGAATATGAATATAAAGATATGTGTATGTGTGTTCAATTATGCTCATCACAACATGTAGTGCATGAAAATCATAAAACTAAATCCAACTTTGCCTCCACATGAAATAAGATAACACAATATCATTAAAACATACAAGACAATAATTGGAATGAAGCTAAATGAACTCATGTATAAAGACCAAACCTCACTATGCCTCCACATGAAATAAGATTTAGACAATCATTAAACCATACAAGACATTAACCAAGGTAAAGGTAACAAGAGTACATGCAACTACAAGTCATGTTTCCTTTATCAATTCCATCAATATCCTCACCTCATCATTCCCCATAAAATAGGTCCACTAATGTAAGCATATGCTAAGCTTCATTCAAGAGCATTAGCATATCAAAGACAAGAGTGAAATCCCATTAGATAGTTATGGAAATCATGTAAGGTTCAAGGGATTAAGATAACACACACCTAATATATCACCTAATCATATCACATATTTCTCCACCCCCAAATGGGATGGAACTACTCACTCATATTTAAACTAGAACATACATTAACAAAATGAAACATTCTACTGAAAGGAAATTAAAGTAAGCAAACAAGAAATATTAAAGAAGCTAATTGAAAGGAAATTATACTAAAGAAGCATGCAAGACATATGAAAGGAAATTAAACTAAGAAAGAAACAACATAACTAAAGGAAGACTTTATTAATTTGAAACTCACAATACAAGTAGCCTCTCTCCACCCGGGTTTTTGCTTCAAGGATTTTACTCCTAGAAGGAGAGAATGGCCATTGTTGAACGTTTTATTTTAAACCGCAAGTGCACGGCCGCGATGAAGCGGTGGCAAGTACGGGTCGTCCTCAGGGAGGTGAACAGCCTCTTGTTTGCACGAAATCAAGTGGCGAAAATAATGGAGAAGAGAGTTGGTTATGCTACTCTACACTAAACTACGCTAAGAAGTACGAAATGCGAAACAAAGAAATAAACGATCAAATAAAAACTAAGCTAAGAACAAAATAGAAGTACTGGAATTTCAGGAATGGAAAAACCCCTAAGGGGTGGAGTGAGTGCACACATGCAAAGAGGTGGGTGTAGAATACATTCTTTAAGCACATGAAGGTGGTGTTTATCAAGCATAGGAAGTGTCTAAATGTTATGGCAAAACCTATCAATCCATTCACCAACTTAGTTGATTAACATTTACATATGCAAGGTGTTTATTTCAGAACCTAAACAAGCATGAGAGGTGTCTAATCATTTTGGCAAAACTCATCAAGTTATAAATTCTATCCTAAACAAGCAAGCATACATTCATGTTTAATCAACACATTGAAATTAAAGCATTCATCCCATTCTCTAATGCATGTATGTACATCTACTCCAACCCCCAAAGGGGATGAAACTACTCACTAAACATTACACTAATTATTAAACTAAACAAAGAAAGCATATTAACTAATCTAATAAAACTAATGAAATGAGATTAAGCAAAGCAAAACAAGAAACATAAAACAAACAACATAATAAAGAAAACTTGTATTAAAATGACTCACATTAAAAGTAGCATCCTCCTACATTAGTGTGTTCTTCAAGGCCTCACTTCTAGTAGGAAGAATAGCCACTTAAAATATGGAGTGATTACAATGGAAGGTGAAGAGTTCTATTTATAGCCAAAGAAAAAGCCACTCCGGGACAATCCCCCGATGTGGGACTAAACCAATACCAAAAATGGACTAAATATACACTAATACGTAACCCAGAGAAATATTAGCGGATTGGGGCCACAAGTGACCGCCAATTAGCGGTCTTGGACCGCCAATTGGCGGTCCAAAAAGTCCGGATCCATCTGAAATTTCTGCTGGGCTTTGCTTAGTGTATTTGGTGGTCTTGGATGCATCTACTTCGTTTATTGTAGCTCCGACCCGAATTTAATTGCTAAAATACTCCCCATGATGGTGTGGAGTATTTTGTTTTGCTATTAGGTCCTTCTGTCTTGCAATCAGGTCCTTCCCCCTTGCATCTTGGTCCCCAGATCTCACAATCCAGTCCTTTTCCCCAGCTTTTGAGTCCTTTTATGTTTCATCTCTTCAAACCTATTTATTCCTGAAAACTAAACATAAAACTCGTGACATAGCATTGTTTAGGTGAAAGATAATGGATATAAGATACAAATATGAGCATGAAATGATGTCAATCAGCCACCAAGAGAGGGATGAATACAAGGGAGGAGTTCTATTTATAGCCAAAGAAAAAGGTAATCCGAGCCAATCCCCCGGTATGGGACTAAACATATACCAGAAATAGACTAAACACACTTTAATACATGAGCCAAAAAAATCTTAGAGGATCCGGAGCAACCCGGATCGCCAATCAGCGGTCCCAAACCGCCCAATATATACTAGAAATAAACCAAATACACTATAATACGCGAGCCAACGAAATCTTAGCGGATCCAGAGCAACCCGGGCCACCAATCAGCGATCCCAGACCACCAATTGGCGGTCTATAGGGTTTGGATCAACTGTTGTTTCGTGTGGGCTTTTCTCGATGTCTTTGCTTGTGTTTGATGCATCGAAGTCGGTTGCTGGAGCTCCGGACCGAATAGAATTGCCAAAATACTCCCCATGATGGTGTGGACTTTCTTCATTTGATCATTGGTCCTTTGGTTTTGCATTCGGGTCCCTCTCTCTTGCATCTTTGTCCATAAGTCTTGAAATTTAGTCATTTTTCTTTCTTTTGAGTCCTTTATGTGTCTCTTCTCCTCAAACCTACTTATTCCTGAAACTTAAACATTAAAATCGTTATGTAGCATTGTATATGTGAAAGATAATGGATATAAGACACAAAGATATGCATGATAAGATGTCAATCAAATACCCCTACACCTAACTTTTGCTAGTCCCAAGCAAAACAAAGAAAGAGAAAAATGAAAGAAAGGAAAAAGCATACGAAAAATAGGGAAATCCTAACACACTTTCGTAGGTATAACGGTTGCACTTAGCACGTGCAATAAGCCGTTAAACCTCCTTGTCGCCAAGGAGGAGGAGTGTTCTCTCCTGAGGATTTTCAGCGGATATACCCACAAAATCCGAACATAGATGCATTATTCAATCTAGAAACTCGACTCGATGGACTCATTTTTATCGATCATTGGATGTGGTAATCCTACGGGCCGACTCTATAGGTATTTAGTTCACACACCTAACCTAATGAACCATTCGTTCAAGTTAAATAAGGACCTAAGTGAAAGACATGGACGACCTCAACATCCTCAAGTGATACAAGTGTAAAGTCCATTAATGTTCTTATTTGCATTACCATTTTTTTCTTTTTGTTTCTTTTCTTACTTTTTTTTCTTTTCTTTTTCTTACTAGTTGGAGTTTCATTCTCCCAGGGTCAGGTTTCATGCATCATTGCCTATGAGGACACTATCACGTACACATTTCCCCACATCTCTACATAGGGCATTCCCTACCACCCGTGTAACGGGAGTTCGGTTGGTGTATCCCAAGTAAGATGACTCGAAAACACCAGGCACAAAGTCCCCTTATTCCTAATTTCCCGAGTTATAGGAGCCGTGCGAGAAGAGAGAACACCTACTAACTTATTTCTTATCTACACATGAACCAAAACCTCTACACTTAATGTCTCACAACAAGATTTAAAAGGTCCTTGACTACAACAAACTTCCTTAAATTTACATATGAATTATTGACTCACTAGGTTCAGGGTGGACTTCTTTAAATGTTTGCTGAAACCCTATGATTACTCGCCCCCCAGGGAAAACTGGGGTGCATCCTAACGACTAGATAAATCCTAAAGCCACTGTACTAGATATCCTAATGCATCAAGTTCAAGACAATTTTGGGAGCTTCTTTTACTTTGCCTCTCAACGGTTTTGCACATTCTAAACACACGCAAAACCCACAAAACATTTTCTTTCGTAAATACATGTAGATTTTGAAAGAAATGTGAAAATTTTAAAACACTTGGAAAGCAAAAGAATACAAGTCACCCAAGGATCATGGCAAGCAGAAATATCGATATTAAATGCAGCACACATAATGACCCTATTAATACACACAAAAGAAAAAAAATCAAAGGAAAACGAATCGACTATGTACACACGTAAAACACCACCCCACACCTACTTCATGCATTGTCCTCAATGAATGTGAGCAAGATACTACATGGATTTATGCAAAAAAAGGAAAGATCTCACCAACGTGAAGCGCAAAAGGAAGTACATGGTTTACGGACACAAACCTGAATTCCCTCAAAACCTGTGAGATGTGAAAGAAAGGGTACAAATACGTGACAGAAATGGGGCCCAAATACTCAAGGGTTGTATCCCACAACAATCAATGCTCACTGAAGGAGTCTTTTTTTCTTCTCTTTTTTTGTCAACTATGTACAACAATGGGCTCCCATCTTCATATGTCAAGGGACATCAAATGGGAACCCGCCATTTCTCAAGCCAGCACTGCACCTGCATGGGCTCGCAACATACAAAACAGAATTGCTTGACCACCCGACACCCTTATAAGCGTTGTGGTCGTTCGATGCCTCTTGAGAGTGAGCAAGATAGGAGGCATGAATGAGAGGTGAACTTCTGTCTGGTTGTTTGAAATGTAGGGTATCAGGTGGTTGATTCTTAACCCACATGGGGTGCTTAGCAGATACAGAATGAAGAGCATGTGGCCTCTAGAGGCCTCAAAAATGGTATCTTGTGGCTCAAGAGCCACATGATCGAAAGGATGTGGCTCAAAGGCAACGTGATCGAAAGATAAGCCACATTCTTGTTCTAGCCCAGGGGAAACATCTTCACCACCTTCAGGATCTCCACCGAACAATTCTCTGAAATACTTGAAGGTGCCCTCAACTTCAATCTCATCCTTGCCCTGGATAAGGTTGACCCCAACAGGGTCATTAAAGGCACCTCACTTCTTGCCGATGGTGAAGATATTCAAATCAGCGCATTGACTACTATAAGTCAAGCGCATCAGACCATTGCGACAATTGATCAAGACATTGGAAGTCGCTAGAAATGGTCACCTCAGAATTACAGGAATTTGTCCAAGTGAGTTTGCCACAGGTGCAGTATCCAAAACAAAGAAGTCGACTGGATCAATGAACTCTTCACTTTGATCAGCACATCTTCCACCACGCCCCTCAGTTTCTTCATAGACATATCAGCCAATTGAAGAGTGGTTTTTTTTCTTTGAGGTCTCCAAGACCGAGGTGGACGTAGACTGAATATTGCAGAAGATTAACAGATGCACCAATGTCCAATAAAGCTCGATGTATGGACACATCACCAATCAAACAAGAGATAGTAAGACAATCAGGGTCCTTGTATTTGACTTGCATGGGTTGTGCCAATAAAGAACTCACGTTAGCCGCAAGAAAAGCTTTTTTTGGAACATGAGTTTTTCTCTTCTTGATGCATAAGTCCTTGAGAACCTTGGCATAAGGTGACATTTGCTGAATCACTTCCAACAGAGGGATGTTCACCTTAACTTGACTAAATATCTCAGGTATCTTGTCATGCTGATCCAAAATTTTCTTTTTAAGGCGCTCAAGGAATGACGCCTTTGGGGCATAAGGGTTTTGCGAAGGAACCTCAGAATTCTGGTTCAAAGAAGCATGAGTAGGGACCTTAGAATCTGATTCCTAAGACACAAGAGGAGACAAGGGTACCTCAGGGTTTGGCCCCATTGTCGAAGGAAATGTAGAAGGAACCTCAGGATTAGGCTCCTTCCTGGAAGTATTTGTGGAGGGAACCTCAGGATCCGGCTCCCTTAGAGATGCAGGTATCACCGCAGGTTTGGTGACACCATGCGATGGTGATTGCAAGGAAGGCACCCCAATGTGGTTGTCCACCTCCTTACCAGACCTCAAAGTATGAATCACATTAATATGATGGGTCGGTTCAGAGGTAGCATGAGGCTCTGGTGGCCTTCCTTGAGAATGGGTACCCCAAGGATTCACCTTGGGTTGATTCGATAACTGGCCCTTCTCGCGTTCATGGAGCATATGAGCCAACTGGCTAACTTGCATTTCCAATGCTTTGACCGAACTGTTGCTGGCCGCAAACATGGTTTGTGTGCTCTGTATGAACACTTGAAGGGTTTGTTCAAGAGTGGGGTCCTTCGGGTCAAACCGTTGGGGTAGTGGAGTTTGGTTAGAATAACGCAACGATGAGGTCTGAGGAGGTTGGTAATTATTGTTCTAAGACCTTTGATGTGGGGTTTGGTAGGTCGCCGATGGGCGTGGAGGTTGATAAGGCAGAGGTTGAGTTTGAGCGTGCGAGCTATGACCGTGACCCCCACTAGGCCCCCAAGAGAAGTTAGAATGGTTACGTCATCCCGAGTTGTAGGAGTGACTGTACGGGTCGTTACGGGGCCTCTGTTGCTACGTCGCATTTGCATGCTCAGTATCCCTTGGAGCGTAAGCGTATTGCAAGTCGTCATGGCCCGTAAGTCCACACCTACTACACCTGGGAGTAGCGACCTGAGCTACAGGAGCTCGGTCCAACTCTAAATTCTCAATAGTACGCAAGAGAGCAGCCATTTTCGCCTCAGACACGATAGTTGACTCAACTTGATATTATCCAGCTTGACCAGAAGATCTGGCGGCTGGTGCCTCTCTCAGGGTGTCCCGCTCAAAGGTACGTTCAGCCATTAATTCAAAAGTGTCTCATTCCTCATCGATGAGTTTCATTTGGAAATCACCTTGACACATTGACTCCAACAATGTGTAGGTATTGTAGTTGAGGTCCTCATAAACAATTTAGCACAACTGCCAAAGCTCAATTCGATGATGAGGGCACTGCAAGAGAAGGTCCTTGAAACTCTCAAAGAAAGCATAAAACAATTCGGCCACAGTCTAATACATTTGGTGTATCTGGTGCCATATCTGTTGAGTCTTCCGTTGAGGGAAGAATCTCTTACAAAAGACAGTCACGAAGTTATCCCAGGACCGAATCAAACTTGCCGGGAGACTATACAACCATTTCTTCGTGTTATTCTTCAACGCAAAAGAAATCATCCTCAACCGGACAGAATCCTCAATAAGCTGTTGAAGCCTGAGCATGGATCATACCTCCTCGAACTCACGTTTAAAAATATACAAATCCTCCTTATTGGCAGTGAAAGTAGGAAGCATGTTCACATACTGAGGTTTTCATGTCATAGTTGTTCACACGAGCTTGTCTAAGAACTATGCAAGAAGGCTACGTGGCCCGAACAGGATGGGTCTGCTCCCACAAAGTCATCAGTCTATCATGTCGAGCTAAAGGTGGTGGTGCACCAAGAACTCGATCCTGACCGAATCCCTATTCGTCTCGAATCAGAGGAGGAGGAGGAGAAGGAGGTCTATGTGGTGGTGGGAGAGGACCGAGGTAATCCATGTATGGAACCCAGTCTCCCCCGTCACCACGAGAAGACTCGGCCTCACGCTCCAAAGGAGCACGAGGCGGAGATGGCTGATCACCAAGACCGTCCATCTCAGAAAAATACACTCTCTCAAGTCGAGCGCTCTCACCAGAACGAGCCCAACCCCGCATAAAAACGCTCGACTCGGCTCTAAAATAACACACAACAGAAGGTGTACTCAGAGGAGGAGACTACTCATAGAATATAGATGAGGAGAGGACTCAGATGAGGAGGGAAGAATCCCTAGAGCTAGTGTGGGTAGTGGGTGAAGGTAGAATCCTAATCTAGCAAGCACGACTCAAACAATGTATGGCTATGAGTCCTTAGGCTAGACGACGCCAAACTTCGAGATACCTAGTCTCAACACGCCTCACCTCCCTACAACGAAGACCACAATGCCCAGCAAGTGATACCAGATCCGGAGATCCAGTACCTCCTACTATCGACAAGGTAGGCAACGCTGATCAGGCCATGACGGTTTCAACTAGTTCACTCTCCTAGTGAGTCCGTAATCCTTAGGGCCAATATCTACTTGCTTTTAGAATTAAGTCTTTATTAAGAGTGATTTTTGAGGACAAGGAAAGGCTGATGAAATCCCCTACCTTATCTTTTATGGGACAACCCCTCCTTAGTAGCGTTTTGATCCTAAATTTAGCAATCAACTCTCCAATCAAACGCTCAACTCACTCTTGTCCCGATGCACATTACTAATTAATGCATGATCTAAACATGCATGAATGAGAGAATTGGGTGCACGTAACTCACGCCAGCAATCAACAACAAAAATGTAAAGCAAAGAAAAGACAAATGCGTGCAAGTTCTAGAAATGATGCATGACCTAGATGACAATCAATCTACTCTTTTGCTTTTAGTTTTAAAGTCCAAGTTGATTAAAGGGGATTGATTGTTAATATGGGAGCTAACTACAGGTTAAAACATGCAAAATACAACTCCCAGACAACTAAGTTGAAGACATAAACTACCACAACAAAAATTGGAGAAAACACAACTCACCGGGCCACCAATTGGCGGTCACAGACCACTGATTGGCAGTCACTTTGGCACAATTAATCCTCCAGTTTCTCCAGTAGCCTCCCCTTGCTTCATACAACCCCTGAAACAAACCAAAACAAAAAACAAAAAAAATAATTAAAAACCACTCGAATCGTCCAAACTAAAGTCTAGACAGAATATCTCCCCGACAATGGTGCCAAAAACTTGATTGATACATTTTAATTATAACCACAAGTGCACGGCCGCGTTGAAGCGGTGGCAAATACGGGTCGATCCATAGGGAGGTGTGTCGATTTTACTTTGTTCGAAGGCGAGTGGGAAAGAAAGGAGAGAAATGAGTTATGATCTAAACTACACTACAATGCGAAAAGAAATGGGAAATATGCAATAAAACTAAACCCCATAGGGGGTAGAGAAAGAATATGAATATAAAGATATGTGTATGTGTGTGTGTTCAATTATGCTCATCACAACATGTAGTGCATGAAAAACATAAAACTAAATCCAACTTTGCCTCCACATGAAATAAGATAACTCAATATCATTAAAACATAGAAAAGAATAATTTGAATGAAGCTAAATGAACTCATGTATAAAGACCAAACCTCACTATGCCTCCACATGAAAGAAGATTTAGACAATCATTAAACCTTACAAGACATTAACCAAGGTAAAGGCAACAAGAGTACATGCAACTACAAGTCATGTTTCCTTTATCAATTCCATCCATATCCTCACCTCATCATTCCCCATAAAATAGGTCCACTAATCTAAGCATATGCTAAGCTTCATTCAAGAGCATTAGCATATCAAAGACAAGAGTGTAATTTCATTAGATAGTTATGGAAATCATGTAAGGTTCAAGGGATTAAGATAACACACACCTAATATATCACCTAATCATATCACATATTTCTCCACCCCCAAATGGGATGGAACTACTCACTCATATTTAAACTAGAACCTACATTAACAAAATGAAACTTTCTACTGAAAGAAAATTAAACTAAGCAAGCAAGAAATATTAAAGAAGCTAACTGAAAGGAAAGTAAACTAAAGAAGCATGCCAGACATATGAGAGGTAATTAAACTAAGAAAAAACAACATAACTAAAGGAAAACTTTATTAATTTCAAATTCACAATACAAGTAGTCTCTCTCCACCAGGGTTTTTGCTTCAAGCATTTTGCTCCTAGTAGAGAGAATGGCCACCATGAGAGTGATGAATACAAGGGAGGAGGAGTTCTATTTATAGCCAAAGAAAAAGGTAATCCGGGACAATCCCCCGGTATGGGACTAAACATATACCAGAAATAGACTAAATACACTCTAATACACGAGCCAACGAAATCTTAGCGGATCTGGAGCAACCCAGACCGCCCAACATATATCAGAAATAGACTAAATACACTCTAATACGCGAGCCAACGGAATCTTAGCGGATCCGGAGCAACCTGGAACACCAATCAGCGGTCCCAGACCGCCAATTGACGGTCTACAGGGTTTGGATCGGGTTGTTGTTTCGTGTGGGCTTTTCTGGATGTCTTTGCTTGTGTTTGATGCATCGAAGTTGGTTGCTGGAGCTCCAGACCGAATAGAATTGCCAAAATACTCCCCATGATGGTGTGGAGTTTCTTCATTTGCTCATTGGTCCTTTGGTTTTGCATTCGGGTCCCTCTCTCTTGCATCTTAGTCCACAAGTCTTGCAACTTAGTCCTTTTTCTTGGTTTTGAGTCCTTTTGGTGCCTCTTCTCCTCAAACCTACGTATTCCTGAAACTTAAACATTAAACTCGTTACGTAGCATTGTTTATGTGAAAGATAATGGATATAAGACACAAAGATATGCATGATAAGATGTCAATCATCTCTTTCAATTCTTGTATGCTTCGTTTAATTTCGTTTTGTCTTCTTAACGAGTAGTGAGTAATTCCATGCCCATTTCGGGTGGAGGTAATGTAGAATATGTGATAGTGACGGGTTCTTTTATTTGTGCCATTTCATATGCTTAATATAGATTTATACTTGTAGCATGCTTAAACTTGTATTAGATTGGATAATGTCCATGATGAGAATTTTATTTATACCGTAAGTGCACGGCGTCGATGAAGACGCGACAAGTACGGGTCGAACACAAGGAGGGAGAGAATTTTGTTATTTTTGTGATTTTCGATTAAGGATAGAAAGAGAGAGAAATAAGTATGGTTTGAGATTTTTGGTTTTTAATTTTCTAAAGCACGAAACATGAACAAATAAAACTAAAACGAGAACAAAGATGGTGAATTCCGTTGGGTTGGGGTTTAGATATCGGGTTTTGATTAGAGAAATCTGAAACTTATAATAAATCACATTAGTTATAAAACATTACATGATAAATGACTCAAAATAAACTCAAGTAATCAAAATATACTAAAACGAAATTAAAATAATAACATCATTCTTCTTCTCATCACCCTAAGTCCATCACCCCCACCCGTTGGAGAGAGTTAGAAACTCATGGATGGAGGGAAGGAGAAGCGGTCCTAGAGAAACTACGAAAAAAAACTAAAAAAACAAAATAAACGAACAGAATTTTATTGCTATAGAATGGAATTGGAGGAACTCTTTACAATACATGATTCAGCCTTATTTATTGCCTCAACAGGGGATCCCAATATATAAAAGGAAAGTACACGTGTCAATACAGCATTGGTAAAAATTTGAGCACACATATCAACTTTTGTGCGGCTAATCCGCCGCAATTTGTACATGAGGGGTGGCGGATTCACCACCTTTTTGGTTCAGAATCAATCCGGATTTTTCCTATGTGTTTATGGTATGTTTTAGCTGTCCTTTGCGCGTCTGGATTTATTTCTTGCCTTTTTGTTGATATCCGAATTAATTCCTTCATATATTTGGAGATCTAAATTCGATTTTTCTTTTGAACTTCTCCAAAATAATATTTTGGTCCTCGTAAAATTGCAGTCAGGTCCTCGGCTTTTTGCAATTAAGTCCTTGACCTTTTATGTGATCAATTGGACTTCAATTTAGCGCCCGATTGTCTTGAACTTGGTCTTATGCTAGAATTGAATTCATGGCACGCGTTTATGCTCGGGATATGGGTAATTTGTATTCAGGTCCCTGTATTCTGTAAATACGACTAAACACATACCTTAGTAGCATTTATTGATATAAAATTAATCTAAATGAAAGACATATGATGCAATGTATGCAATGCATCACTCCACACTAGGTACTTATCTCATGCTAGCTTTAGTGTTTATCTTGTTGCTTGTAATGGTTTGATGGCAATGGCTTGGTATGTATGAATCTGTTTGGTGCACATTTACATGAATGATTTAGGTTGTATGTTGGATTGATTGATGCTCTAATGGTCACACTATGTAGTTATTGCATGCTTGATAAACTAAAATCAACTTCAACTTTATGTGAGATATGCATGTTCATGGTTTGTCATGTGGTGTTGTGTATCCTAAATTTAGATTTTACACTCGCTTCTACTTGTATACCACACAAACTATTCTTGTTCCTAATTAAAATGTAGACCCACTTACACACACATACCTACACACCTCCACTCCATGGGGGTCTAGTTTAATTGGTAGTTCATCCATAGTTTAGTTTAGTGTAACAACACTTCTACTTCCCTCTTTTCCCACTTGCCTTCGAAAGAACCAGAGTCAAGACACCTCCTTGTGGATCAACTCGTACTTGCCCCGTCTTCACCGACGACCGTGCACATACGGTTTAAACTGAATATTCACATCAGTCTTCAAAATGTCAGACTTGTAATATATTTTTTGAATCATAAATTCAGTAGTTTACTATTACTAGAGTTTGTTTCTCATGTAGGATACCAAATCTATGCATGTGACGTTAAATTTGCCCATTATATATTTGATTTAATGTTTATGTACTCTCAGACATGCGCAACTTGATTGACATCATATCATGCATATATTTGTGTCTTATATCCTTATTTTAAGCCGAAGCAATGCTATGTAACGTGTTTTATGTTTAAGTTTCAGGAATAAACATATTTGAGAAAAAGAGACTAAAAAGGACATAAAAGCTAGAAAATAGACCAAGTTGCAAGACTTATGGACTGAGGGGCAAGAGAAAAGGAGCCGGATGTAAAACCAAAATGACTAATGAGAAAATCAAGAAGCTCCACACCATTATGAGGAGTAGTTTGACAATTAGATCTGGGTCCAAACATCAACAACAAAATCGGGTTCATCAAACATCAACAAATCAAGCGAGAAACGAACCACCAAAATCCAGACTCAATCAAAGCTATCTGGACCGCTAATTGGCTGTCTCAGTCCGCCAATTGGCGGTCCAAATTGGTCCAAAAGTTTCATGGTTGAGTCAGGTCGTGTATTATGTTGTTTTATGTCCATTTATAGTATGCATTTAGTCCCATACCGGGGGATTGTCCCCGGTTACCTTTTTTCATGCCTATACATATAACTCTTCCTCCTCATTTTTATTCACTCTTTGCTTGGTGGCATTCTCTCTACTTGAAGTAAAGCCTTGAAGCAAAACTCAAGTGGAGAAGAATGTTATTTGTAATGCGAGTCATGTTAATAAAATAATTTTCTTAGTTTGTTCTCATGTTGTCTCTTTTTCATGCATGCTTAGCTTAGTCTTGTTTCTTTAATCTTAGTCTAAATTAGTTAGAATGTCTCCTTATCTTTATATGAATGCTTGCTTAATGTGTAGTGAGTAGATCCATTCCCTTTGGGGGTGGAGATGATGTACATGTATGTTGTGAAGTTTGGATGTTTGATGTATTTTGGATTGTGTAAACTTGCAGGTTTGTATGTTCATTGGGGGTATTTTAATCATCTACATGTTGGGGGATTTTGATGGGTTTTTCCATAAGATTTAGACACTTCCCATACTTAGTTTCATCATGTTTATTGACTGAAATTTCCTATTGAATATGCTACATGTTAGTTATGTGTTTGTATTTGTGCTCGCTTGCTTGATTGATTGAAGAAACTTTGTTTTGATGGGTTTTGCCATAAGATTTAGACACCTATCATGCTTACCTTTGTTCTTCACATGAGTTCATGGTTTTTGATGAGTCTTGCCATATCTTTAGACACTTTTCATGCTTAGCCTAATCTTATGATAATCAAGTAGTAATTGTCGATACGTTGTGTGCATGGATTGATAGGTTTTGCCACATCTTTAGACACTTCCTATGCATGAAGTCACACACGACACACACACATAGATGCTTACATGCGTCATTCATCACATATTTCACTTCAGATGTGCACACACTCCACCCCTTAGGGGTTTCCTTACTGAATTCTACCTTCCTTTTGTTAGTTTTTATCTTAGTTTTAGTAGTCTTGTGCTTTCATCTTTCTCCTTTGTTAGTTCCTAGTTTAGTGTAGCTTAGGTTAGCATAATCACATCTCTTCACCCTTAGTTTCCACTTGATTTCTGAAGAACCAGAGGCTACTCACCTCCCTGCGGATCGACCCGTACTTGCCACCGCTTAATCGTGGACGTGCACTTGCGGTCTAAATTTAAAATATTTAAAAACGTTTTTGGCGCCATTACCAAGGAGGTGCCAGTCCAGACTCTCGTTTGGACGATTCGAGTGGTTTTAATTTGTGTTTTGTACTTTTTCTTTGTTTCAGGAAGCTCTAATCAAGGGAAGGCACCACAACAAGTTCGGAGGCAAACAAACTGAAACAAACCGCCAATCAGCGATGGTGGACCACCAACTGGCGGCATGGTGAGCTCTTCCTGCAATCTTCTTTCTTCTGGTTGTTTGTTATTTCAACATAGTGGTTTGGGGCTGAATTTGGCATGTTTTGACTTGTAGTTTGCCCCAGATCAATAATCAATCCCTTTTAAGCAACTTGGACCCTAAAATCCAAAGCAAAAGATTAGGCATTATTGCTTGTTTAGGTCATGCATCATGTACGTTACTTAGGCACGTCGATTGTCTTTTATTTTAGCTTTACCTTTAGTTGTTGAGTGCTGGCGTGAGGTACGCATCTCCTACACTCATTCATGCATTTGGTATGACCATGCATTAGTTAGTAGGAATTGCATTGCAACAAGTGTAAGTTGAGCGCTTATTTGGAGAGTTTATTTCTAGATTAAGACTCCAAAACACTACTAAGGAGGGGTTGTCCCATATAAGATAAGTTGGGGGATTTCATCACCCTTTCCTTCGCGCCCAAAAACCACACTAATCAAGAGCCTAATTTTAAAATCAAGTGGACATTGGCCCTAAGGATCTCGGGGGCATTAGGAGAGTGATGCGGTCGCGACCGTCACAGCCTTATCGGTGTCGCCCACTCTGTCGATAGCAGGAGAGACAAGATCTCCCGATCTTGGCTCACTTGCTGGGCTTTGTGGTCCTCGTCGTAGGGAGGTGAGGCGTGTTGAGGCCGCGTGACCTCGCAGTTAGACGTATAGCGACCTCGCTTAACTGTAAGGACCTATAGCGACCTTAGGGTGTTGGAGTCTTGTTTTCTTGTGTGCTTCTACCAATACCTACCCGTCGTAGCATAAGGACTTCTTCCCTTCTCTCTAAAGTCATTCCCTCTCATCTGTGTCCTGCCGTCTTCTCCTCTATGCACATTCTGCTTCAGTTCTTTAAAAAAAATTGGTTCGTGTGTGTGCACCTTTGTGCATGCTTGTGTGGGCACGAGACAATAGTAACCATCTAATCAGATTTCACTCTTGTCTTTGATATGCTAATGTTGTTGAATGAAGCTTAGCATATGCTTAAATTAGTTGACATATTTTATGGGGAATGATGAGGTGAGGATAAGGATGGAGTTGATAAAGAAAACATGACTTGTAGTTGCATGTACTCTTGTTGCCCTCACCTTGATTAATGTCTTCTATGTCTTAATGATTGTGTAAATCTTATTTCATGTGGAGACATAGTGGGGTTTGGTCTTTATGCATGAGTTCATTTAACTTCATTCCAATTATTGTCTTGTATGTTTTAATGATAATGTGTTATCTTATTTCATGTGGAGGCAAAGTTGGATTTACTTTGATTGTTTTCACGTACTACATGTTGTGACGAGCACAATTGAACACACACACTTACACGTATTTTTGTATTCACATTCTTTCTTTACCACCTATGGGGTTTCGTTTTATTGCTTATTTTCCAATTTCATCCGCATTGTAGTGTAGTTTCAATCATAACTCCTTTCTCTCCTTTGATTCTCACTCACCTTTAAACTAACCAAAGTCGACACACCTCTCTGTAGATCGACTCGTATTTGCCACTGTTTCAACGCGGCCGTGTACTTGCGGTTATTATAACTGATTCAATCACTCCCTATCCTAGTAGGTTAACCAAAAAGAGGAGTGACACAATGGATAAGATATTAGAGGTCTTCAAGCAAGTGAAGGTTAACATCCCCTTGTTGGATGTCATCCAACAAATACCTCAATATGACAAAGTGCTGAAGGATCTCTGCCCAAAAATGAGGAAGACCAATGTTCATAAGAAAGCATTCTTAGCTGCGAGTTTAAGCTCACTTTTGTCCAATCCTACATACACAAAGTACAAGGTCTTGGCTTCTTGGCCTTAATCTATGTTAATTTTGATTATTAATTAAACTAATCTTAATCAATCAACCTAACCAATCAAAGTGAGCAAACACGATTACATGCATTGCATACATATTTGTATACTAGCAATCATCTTCATAGGTTGATCAAGATAATCAACAAAAGGAGAATTGGGACAAAGACATCAAAACTCAAGACTTGTAATCAAAGCTTTGGACCAAGACATGTAATTTTGTATTCATTGAGTCCATAAGGTTTTATGTAAACTTGACAACTAGATTAAAAGGAACTAGGATTAACTTGCTCATGCATAAATAAGAATTATTTCGTATGCAATCCGGTGAGAACATAAGCGAGATGCACACTTGCTTCATCGAGATCATTAACTCTTTTAAAGCACTTCGCAAGGACTTTAGCAAGGGAGAAATGACTCGAAAGATTCTCTGGTCACTCACCGACGATTGGGAGGAGAAGACGACTGCTATCGAAGAAGTACAAAATCTCACCAAATTATCGGTTGAGGAGCTTATGGGTAGTCTCATGACATATGAGATAGAAATGAAGGACCACAAGGAGAAGGGAGCCAAGAAATCCTTGGTGCTACATGCCTTCGCCAATTCGATCAAAGGAGATAGTGACATTGAAGAACAATTGATGACACAACAATTCAAGGAGTTTCTCAAAGAAGAGAAAGAAATGAGAAAAGAGAAGAAGAAGAGCAAGAGAAAAGAGAAGAAGAAATCATCTTCATCAATTGAAGGAGAAATCACCTCGATGTGCTTTATGGCAATAGAATATGACGATAGTGAGGTATCTTCTTGCTCTAGTCGTGATTCAATTGCTTGAAAATTTTGAGAAAATATGTCAAAAGAACAAACTTGCAAGAAAGAAAATCAATGAGCTACAATCTCAAATTGAGTCCATCGTGAAAGAGAAAAATGAATTGCTTGCTAGTCATGATAAAATTGCATTAGAGAACACTCAATCGACTGATGAAATTTTTACTCTAAATGCAAAACCTTCATGTAGTGATGATATTCAAGATCTAATTGCTACGAATGTTCAATTACAAAAAGATCTTGAAAAATTTACAAAGGGAAAAGAAATGCTTGATAGGCTTATTGGTAGTCAAAGACAATCTTTAAATAAGCATGGTTTAGGCTGTTGTTTTAACATTTGGTTCTAATCTAGGATTGTTGCATGCTTAATTGATTTCATACATCATTGCTTTTAGGCATTAGTGATAGGGGGAGCATATAATGTTATATCATTTAATTAAAGGGGAGAATTATGTGATCCTATACCTTTACATCATATGCTTGTATTGTTTACATTTGATTGATGTCAAACGGGGAGAATGATAAGGATTGAGCTTCAATGTACTCATACTATGCATATTGTTAGGGGAAGTATCTCATACATGCATAGTTTACGTATATGAAGGGGGGAGGAATCATATAGAAAAGAGGAGAACTTAAATTGAATCTCAAGTATTAAGATATAGATTTGCCATCATCAAAAGGGGGGAGTGTTGACTTTTTGGCCTTAATCTATGTTAATTTTGATGATTAATTAAACTAATCTTAATCAATCAAAGTGAGTAAACATGATTACATGCATTGCATACATATTTGTATAATTGCAATCATCTTAATAGGTTGAGCACGATAATCAACAAAAGGAGCATTGAGACAAAGACATCAAGACTCAGGACTTGTAATCAAAACTTTGGACCAAGACATGTAAGTTTGTATTCATTGAGTCCATAAGGTTTTATGTAAACTTGAGAACTAGGATTCCGTCCCGTCCCTCATCGGTAAACCGAACAACCTTCGGCCAACCGAATCCTGTCTTGTTCGGTATACCGAACACCTTTCGGATACCCGAATACTTCCCATCAGTAAAACTTAGGTGCTCTCTGGAATTGCCCAAACAGAAGACCGAACCACCTTCAGTAAAGCGAACAACCCTCGATCGGTTTTGGACATTGCTCCAACGGTCGCATTCGAATCGAGTCCCTAGAGCCCAATTGACTTGACCCACTTCAGACGACCGAATACCTATCGGTCAACCGAGTCCCTCTTGGCTTTAGGTGCAAACAGCTATTGACATGTGGCACTTGACCATTGTACCCAACAACTATTTGAGCTATATCTGTCAATGCAATACCCGTGCTAACTTTGGTCTACCGAAGTGTACACGGTCAACCAAACTTGAGTAGATCAGAGCCCAACCAATCCTACTGTCCACCTTGGAATGGTGAACCGAATGGAATTCGGTTAACCGAATTTAATTAGGGATAAATTGATAAAAGCTACTGGAGGTTGGTGAACGGTGATCTGATATATAATCGGTCAACCGAATGTTTAATTCAGACCAATCCTTCAGACTATCATTCTGTTAACGGTCGACCGAATATGCCTCGAAATATGCCTGAGCTTAAGTCACATCTTGCATTCTCGTTGGTCCATTTCCGCACCAACTCTCCAACGGATATCTAAGCTTTGAAGCCTATATAAACACCACTCTAGAGACACAAACCAACCTTTAACACCCTCTTTTCATCAACTATCTTTGTGCTCTCAATTCCCAAACCTTCAAAGCTTATTCTTCAACACTCAAGCTTAAACTTCACCACTTTCTTATCCAATTCTATATCCATATCCAAGTGTACTCATGTATAGAGTGTTACATTGTGATTAAACTTCCACATCAAAGAATCATCAAGTTGTAAAGCTTCGAGGAAGATCCCTCTCGGATTATGAGAGGAGACACGAGCGAGGCGAGGTGTTTCACGAGACTCGGAGTTGTAAACGACGTTGATCTCCTCCCAGTATGGAGATCAGTTAGTGGAACCGTAAGAGAGGCTCGGGGGATCGAGCGAGGCTTGCGAGGAGGAATATGACCCGATGTGGGTGCCGAACCTCTCTAAACTCCGGTGTCGTCGATTTTGTGGTTTGCACGTTTTATCTCTTAATCCTTCGATTAGTAATTTTAATTCCGTATTTATCTAGCAATTAGAGGGTCATAGATCCTAACACAAGGACCCTGGGTGTCCTATTATTCAGTGTACGATAGGAGACACTAACATGAGTAATGTATTGCTTGATTTAGGATCAGCGATATACCTCCTCCCATCTTCTGTTTATAAATAGTTGAACTTGGGCGAATTGAAACCAACTAATATCACCCTCCAATTGGAAGATAGATCCATTCGTGTCCCAAAAGGGATTGTTGAGGACATGCTCATCAAAGTTGGGGATTTTATTTTTCCAGTAGATTTTGTCGTCATTGATACGAACCCTCTTGCGAACACCCACTCTCAAATACATTTGATTTTAGGTAGACCATTTCTAGCAACCTCCAACGCCTTCATTAATTGTAGAAATGGTCTCATGAAGCTCTCATTCAGTAACATGAGTGTCGAGTTTCATTTGTTCAACTCTGGTAGGCAACAGGAGCCCATCGACCAACCTTTAAATCTCAACCTCATCCGCTAATTAGGGAAAGCACCGCAAAATCAACAAACACCCCTAACACCAATGCAACTCATTGGGAATGTTTGTTTGCCCAGCAAAAACTCATTGCATGTCTTTGCAATGCAACAGAGTGAGCTGACATTAAACATGAATGTACAAAGGGAGTGTTTGTTCGATGATTCAGTTGAGACTATTAGTGAGGGGGACACACCTCAGTATATGTCCATACCAGAAGGTGTCTCTACCCCATGTGCAACGGCCATTGAGACTTTTGAGCTTCATATTGACTCCAATAAGGACCCATCTGCAATCGAGCTTATGCTTAATAATATAAAGGAGGTTGGGTGGTCCTTGTTGGATGACTTGGGGAGAAGCCCCATTCTTAGTGAAGTGGTGTGCCACATCCTTCGAATGACCTTGTTGAACTCATTTCGATGCACCCGCCTATTGGTTGGAGGGTTTTGTTCGACGAGCATCTAAACCCTAGTAAGGCAATGCAACTCCACTCATTTACGTTGCCTACGCCCAACCAATATCATGAGGGGTTCGAGCCTTTCAGTTTTGACCTTTCACCCATCATGATGCCTCAGAGTACCATTGAAGCGGGTCGTTCATGGCAAATCTCCGGTCTGCATGACTCGATATTCTCATTTGATGTTCCTTGACCAAATGATTATGAGAATACCTTTATTCATGTATTTATCTTGTTTAGAAAAAAAGAGAAAAAAACAAAGAAAAAGAAAAAGAAAAAAAAAGATTCCACTAGTGAGCAATGATTGTTGTGGGCCCCCTTTTGTTTCACATATTTGTCTCCCTTCTTAAGTATCTCACAGGTTTTTGGGAATTCAGGGTTATTCCATCAACATGACCATGAAACTTTCCTTGTGCTTCACGTTGGTGAGATCATTTCTTTTTCATACATAAATACATGTAGTTTCATACTTACATTCATTGAGGACAATGCATGAAGTAAGTGTGGGAGTGCTTTACGTTTGTATATATGTGGAGTCGAGTCTTTTTCATTTTATATTTTTGTTTTGTTTTCTTTTGTTCGTATTGTTAGGGTCATGATAGTGTACTGCATTTAATATTGATATATTTGTCAGTCATGATCCTTGGGTGACTTGTCTTCTTTTGCTTACCTGGTGCTTTAAAAAAATTACATTTCTTTCAAAATCCTCATGTGTTAGCGAAAAAATGTATTGTGGGCTTTACGTGTGTTTAGCATGTGCAAAACCGTTGAGAGGCAAAGTAAAAAAGAAAGGTTCTAAATTTGTCATGAACATTATGCATTAGGATATCTAGTATACCGGCTTTAGCTCTTATATAGTCTTAAGGATGCACCTTGATTTTCCCTCGGTGGGAGAGTAATCATACGGTTTTAGTACTCAAATAAATAAAGAAGTTCACCCTGAACCTAGTGAGTCAAATAATTCGTGTCTTTTAGTATAAGGAAGTTTGTCGTTGTGAGGGACCCTTAAAATCTTTTTGTGAGACCTTAAATGTAGGGGTTTTGGTTCTCATGTATATAATAAATAAGTGGTGTTTTCTCTTCTCGCATGACTCCTATCACTCAGGAAATTAGGTTAGAGGGGACTTTGTGCCTGGTGCTTTCGAGTCATCTGACTTGGTATGCACCGACCGAACTCCCATTACACGTGTGGTAGGGATTGCCCTGTGTGGAGATTTGAGGGAAGGTGCACGTGATAGTGCAAGTCCTCAAGGCAATGATGCATGAAATCAAACCCTGGGAGAATCAAACACCAACCAGTGTAAATCATAATGCTCCAAAAAGAAGAAAAAAATGAATGAAAAAAAAGAAAGACAAATAAGAACCTTAATGGACTTTACACTTTGTATCACTTGAGAATGTTAAGGTTGACCATGTCTATCACTTAAGTCCTTAACTAACTTGAACGAATAGTTCATCAGGCTAGGAGTGTGGACTGATTACATATATATAGTCGGCCCGTAGAATTACCGCGTCCAATGATCGATAAAAATGAGCTCATCGAGTCGTGTTGCTAGGTTGAATAATGCATCTATGTTCGGATTTTGTGGGTATATCCGTTGAAAGCCCTCAGGTGACAACACTCCTCCTTCTTGGCGACAAGTATGTCTAACGGCTTGTTGCACGTGCTAAGTGCAACCGTGATTCTTACGAAAGTGACTTAGGATTTCCTTGTTTTACGAATTATTTTTCCTTTCTTTCATTTTTCTCTTTCTTTGTTTTGCTCAGGACTAGCAAAAGTTAGGTGTGGGGGTATTTGGTTGACATCATATCATGCATATATTTGCGTCTTATATCCTTTATTTTTAGCCTATGCAATGCTACGTAACTTGTTTTATGTTTAAGTTTCAGGAATAAACAGATTTGAGAAGAAGAGACTAAAAAGGACATAAAAGCAAGAAAAAAGAATAAGTTGCAAGACTTATGGATTGAGGTGCAAGGGAGAAGGACCCGGATGTAAAACCAAAAGGACTAATGAGGAAATCAAAAAGCTCCACACGATTATGAGGAGTAGTCTGGCATTTAGATTCGGACCCAAACATCCACAACCAAATCAGGTTCATCAAACATCAAGAAAGAAAGCAAGAAAAGAACCACCGAAATCCACTCAATCAAAGCTATCTGGACCGATAATTGGTTGTCTCAGTCCGCCAATTGGCGGTCCAAATTGGTCAAAAAGTTTCATGGTTGAGCCAGGTCATTTATTATGTTGTTTTATGTCCATTTATAGTATGCATTTAGTCCCATACCGGGGGATTATCCTCGGGTACCTTTTTTCAGGCCTATAAATAGAACTCTTCCTCCTCATTTGTATTCACCCATTGTTTGATGGCATTCTCTCTACTTGGAGTAAAGCCTAATAGCAAACTCAAGTGGAGAAGAATGCTACTTGCAATGTTAGTCATGTTAATAAAATAATTTTCTTAGTTTTATGTTGTCTCTTTTTCATGAATGCTTAGCATAGTCTTGTTTCTTTAATCTTAGTCTAAATTAGTTAGAATGTATCCTTAGCTTTATATAAATGATTGCTTAATGTGTAGTGAGTAGTGAGTAGATCCATCCCCTTTGGGGGTGGAGATGATTTACATATATGTTGTGAAGTTTGGATGTTTGATGAATTTTATATTGTGTCAACTTGGATGTTTGTATGTTCATTGGGGGTATTTTAGTCATCTACATGTTGACGGATTTTGATAGGTTTTTCCATAGGATTTAGACACTTCCCATGCTTAGTTTCATCATGTTTATTGACTGAAATTTCCTGGTTAATATGCTACATGTTAGTTACGTGTTTGTATTTGTGTTCGCTTGCTTGATTGATTGAAGAAACTTTGCGTTGATGGGTTTTGCTCTAAGATTTAGACACCTCCCAGGCTTAGCTTTGTTCTTCAAATGACTTCATGGTTTCTTATGAGTTGTTATATCTTTAGACACTTCTCATGCTTAGCTTAATATTATGATAATCAAGTAGTAATTGCCGATACGTTGTGTGAATGAATTGATAGGTTTTGCCACATCTTTAGACACTTCCTATGCATGAAGACACACACGACACACACACAACATGCCTACATGTGTCATTCATCACTTGTTTCACTTCAGATGTGCACACACTCCACCCCTTAGGGGTTTTCTTACTAAAATCTCCCTTTCTTTTGTTAGTTGTTTATCTTAGTTTTAGTAGTCTTGTGCTTTCATCTTTGTCCTTTGTTAGCTCCTAGTTTAGTGTATCTTAGGTTAGCATAATCACAACTCTTCACCCTTAGTTGCCACTTGATTTCGGAAGAACCAAATGCTACTCACCTCCCTGCGGATCGACCTGAACTTGTCACCGCTTCATCGCAGTCGTGTACTTGCGATAATTAATAAAACGTTTAAACATAACTACCAGATGATGAATACCATGTAAGATTTCTAAGCCATTCTCTCTCAAAATAGGTCATCAATTCAGTGCTACTAATTTCACTTGCTTTTGTTTTGATGGAATCTTCGTTTGTTTATATGTTAGGTTGTCTCTTTGGCCATTTCAGTAGGGTGTACTTCCAGAAAGAAGGGTGAGAAGTCATCTACTTATATTATAAGTCCAAATTGGTATTGCTTATTTTTTTGTTCAAGAAAATGTCAATGGCATCTTCACAAATGCAATGTTGACCACTTTTTAGTAGGTTTTCTCAAGGTAGGATATCATTTCATGAATACTTTCATATTTTTATGTTATGAAAGATTTTAAATTTGTTTCTCACTATTTTGTTTCTTTCTATAGATGTGAAATAAACACACTTTGGTCAATCATATTTTGGATTGTTTGTGCTTTACATGAGAAGACTGTCACCAATGATATCACAAACGATTAGTGTTTGAGTATACAAATTTTAAGATGTATTTTTATATGTTCTCCTTATCGTAAGAAATTTATAAGCTCAAAGATTGAAATGGCCAAAGAATACATGTGGCCAAATTTTGATTAGAACTTGAAATCTGAGATACTGAATTCTATGTACAGAAAAATGGAATGTCCCCAACTCTATTTCCCAACCTATTTTAATCTTAATGCATTGCATTTTAAGAAATTATCTTTTAATAAGTTCTTTCTACAGGTTTGACAAATTTTATTCTACCAAGAACGAACCAAGTTATGTGTAAAGCAATTGGTTGGATTTTGAACAGTAACAAATATTAATCTGGTTTTGGAGTGCTGCATATGTATCATCTAGGGATTTTAATAAATTGTTTTCTAGAAAAATTTAAGTCCACTTTGTTCTTTATATTAGGACCTCAGTTTAGATATTTAACTTAATTATTAAAACGCCGCTAATTGATAAACATTAAAAAATTAGGGGAAATTAATTCCAAATCATCAAACCCTTCCCACTTAAATGATAAAGGTGTTGACTTTTCAACTTTATATTTAAGTCATGACCTTTATATTTAATTCCAAGAATGTCATCATCTTCAAGTTAGGGCTCTAAGTTAGATAAACCCACCCATTTAGCCTCCACTTTCCTTTCTCCCTTCATCTCCACCTAAAATTCATCCCTAAAAAATGTTTCATTGAAGGAAAAATGTTGAGACTCAACGTTTAATGCTAGGACATGGTTACTTGCTCTTCTGTTTTAGTTTTTTCCCCTCATTTCGTGAATTTCTTTGAACACATTATCTTAATATCTCAAAAATAATAACGAAAATATAGTTTTCCTTTCAATTAATTAAGTTTGATATGTTATTATAGATTTATAACAATGAAATTTGTTGTATATTTGATCATTGTTGGAAGTTGGAGGATTGGAAAAAAACTTGTCAAAATGTCACCCAGATGCTAACTATCTCTGTTTTAGCAACTAACTCAATGTTGCTAAATAAATAAATCTATATTGTTTACTGACTTACTCTCGTTGGGACAAAACAAACAATTTTTTGACCGACTGAAATTATATTTTTACGATATGTTGCCAATGTTTTGGTCTTTGAATGTGTTCTTGTTATGTTATAATGTATTAATGTATAGATAAATTTGTCGGTCATGTCAACAATGCCTTTGATGAATTATGAAATTCATGAATTCAACATTTTCAAACACTAACTCAAGCAAGACAAAACACACTCAAGCAAGATAAAACACTAAGCAGTCCAATGTGAAACCGCACTAAATGGACCTATGTCTTGCACTAAGCATGATACATGATTGATCATTTTAATATCCGCAAGTGCACGGCGTCGTTGAAGATGTGGCAAATACGGGTCGAGCCTCAAGGAGTTGTGAGTACTGTTGTAACTACTCGAGTGAGAAAGGAGGGGAGAATGAGTGGATTATGATAACTAACTACACAAAATTATGAGTGAATTAACAATTAAACTAAACTAAGCAACTAACCTGGCAAGATTAAATTCAGTAAAGAAAACCCCTAAGGGGTGGAGTGTGTGTACACATGTAATAAGGTGGTGAACAATGCATTCAATATGACACAAGCATAGATTGTGTTTTCATGCATAGGAAGTGTCTAATGGTTGTGGTAAAACTTATCATTCCAATCACTAACCTAGTTGATTAACATGAGCATAAACAAGTTGGTTATTAAGAAACTAAATAAGCATGAGAAGTGTCTAAAAGTTGTAGCAAAATCCATCAAGTTAAGTATTCTCATTTAAACAAAACAAACATACATTCACATTCATCACATATTGCATAAGATATCATTCATTCACATTCCTTATTACATGTATAAACATCATCTCCACCCCCAAAGAGGGATCAAACTACTCACTACTCATTAGGCTAACTAAATATGCTAAGGTTTAAGGAAACAAAGCATGCAAGACTAAAAGAAATAATATCTAACTAAAAAATTATTTTATTTACATGACTCACATTACAAAGTGACATCCTCTCCACCTCGAGTTTTCCTTCAAAGTCTGAATCCAGGTATATAGAATGGCCACCAAGCAATGGGTAGATTACAAAAAAGGAAGAAGAGTTTTATTTATAGACATGAAAAATGCAACTAAGGACAATCCCCCGATGTGAGACTAATGAAATATACTTCAAATGGACATTAACCACATAAACCACAATCACACGAAACTAGGTCAGATCCTGAGCAAAAAGGACCACCAATTTGTGGTCACAATTGGTCAGATGCAACCCAATTTCATATGTCTATTTAAGTTCTTCAAATCTTCACGTAGGGTGTGCCCTGGTCAGTCATTTGAGTCTGCGCACGAATATAATTTTCAAAATACTTCTCATGATGGTGTGGAGTTTCTCGATTTGCTATTTTGCCATCTGGACGTACGTCCAGGTCCTTCCCTCTTACTGATGGGTCCTTGTGTATGACAGACAGGACCATTTTGCATCATTTAAGTGCTTTCTTCTTACGTTTCAGTCTTTTTTGTTCCCTTCTCTTCTTTATTACCTAATACCTGAAATATAACAACAAACACTCGAGTAACACAAAATTGGAGTAAAATAAAGGATATATAGCATGAGTACGGTATATGATATGCTACTAATCAATACACTAACTCAAGCAATAAAGACCAAAAACTAACTGGATCTCATATATGAACTAAATTTGGAAAAGGAGAACAATTGGAGTTGGTTTCTAAAAAACCTAAAAATAGTTGACCTAGAAGAGATAATAACATTTATTTCGTTGATTTCAACTAATTACTAGATTCACTATCTCGATCGCAGATTTCAACTAATTCAAGCAAGAACAAAACTAATTGGATCTCAGATTTCAACTAACCCAAACACGAACAAAACTAAATAACTTATTAACTAACTAGATCAAGACTTGAACTAACCAGAGGCATTCCAAAACTAACCAGATCAAGACGTGAGCTAACAGTAGGCAGTCCAAAACAAACTAGCTTATTAACTAACTTAAGGCAGTCCAAAACAAACTAGATCAATACTTGAACTAACTAAAGGCAGTCAAAAAATAACTAGATCAAGACTTGAACAATTGTAGATAGTCCAAAACTTACTTCTTATTAACTAACTTGATCAAGACTTACACTAACTCGAGGCATTCCAAAACTAACTGGATTAAGACGTCCACTAACACTGTAGGCAGTCCAAAACTAACTGGCTTATTAACTAATTTGATCTAGACTTGAACTAAGTGGAGGCCATCCAAAACTAACTAGATCAACACTTCAACTAATTGTAGGGAGACCAAAACTAATTGGATTATTAACTAACTGGAGCTAGACTTAAACTAAGTGGAGGCAATTGAAAACTAATTGGATTAAGACGTGAACTAACTGTATGCCATCCAAAATTAACTGGCTTATTAACTAATAAGATCAAGACATGAACTAACTGGAGGTTCTCCAAAACTAACAAGCTTATTAACTAACTCGATCGAGACTTGAACTAACTAGAGGCGGTCTAAAACTAACTGAATCAAGACTTGAACTAACTGTAGGTAGTCCAAAACTAATTGGCTTATTTACTAACTAGATCTTGACTTGAACTAACTGGATGCAACAAACTAATTGGATAAAAACTTGAACTAACTGGAGACAATCCAAAACTAAGTGGATCAAGATGTGAACTAACTGTAGGCAGTCCAAAACTAACTGGCTTATTAACTAACAAGATCTACGCTTGAACTAAATGGAGGTGCTCCAAAACTAGCTAGCTTATTAACTAACTGAATCAAGACTTGAATTAGCTTGAGGCAGTCTAAAACTAACTCGATCAAGACATGAACTAACTGTAGGCAGTCCAAAACTAACTGCTTATGAACTAACTGGATCTAGACTTGAACTAACTCGAAGTGCTCCAAAACTAAATAGCTTATGAACTAACTGGATCAAGACATGAACTAACAGGAGGAAGTTTAAAACTAATTGGATCAAAACTTGAACTAACTGCAGGCAGTCCACTAACTGGCTTATTAACTGCTTCTAATGTCAAAACAAGCGAAAATGGCTCTAATACCATAAACAAGAGAAAACTTAAGTGCAGGATGTCATTTCGAGCTAATAAAAAATCCAAATAATTCATAACTGAAGCTTCATAACTAAATATAAATGATAGTCAAGATTCATTATACCAATTCCCTTACAAAACTACAACACAAAAATTAAATCCAAATAATTCTCAGGGCACGGATTGGTGTTCTTGAAGTCTCAGGTCGCCTCCAAACTTCACTATCTTCTTTCCCTTCCTAGTGTGGATCTCCTGCAAGAAACAAAACTACAACACAAAAATTAAATCCACCCGAATCGTCCAAACCAATGTCTGGACTGGCATCTCCCCGGCAACAGAGCCAAAAACTTGTTGAAACGTTTTATTAATAACCGCAAGTGCACGACCGCGATGAAGCGGTGACAAGTACAGGTCGATACACAGGGAGGTGAGTAGCATCTGGTTTGTCTGAAATCAAGTGGCGAATAAAGGGAGAAAAGATGTGATTATGCTAAAGCTAAACTAAACTATACTTGGAAGTAAGAAATGCGAAAACAAGCAACAAAAGATTGGAAATCAGAAAGAGAAACCCCTAAGTGGTGGAGTGTGTGCACATACGAAGTAAAATAACTGAAGAAAGATGTATGTAAGCATGTATGTGTGTGTGTCGTGTGTGTGTCTTCATGCATAGGAAGTGTCTAAAGATGTGGCAAAACCTATCAATCCATTCACACAACGTATCGGCAATTACTACTTGATTAACATAAGATTTGGCTCAGCATGAGAAGTGTCTAAAGATATGACAAGACTCATCAAAAACCATAAACTCATGTGAAGAATAAAGGTAAGTATGGGAGGTGTCTAAATGTTATAGCAAAACCCATCAAAACAAAGTTTCTTCAATCAATCAAGCAAGCAAACACAAATACAAACACATAACTAACACGTAGCACATTCAACAAGAAATTTCAGTCAATAAACATGAGAAAACTAAGCATGGGAAGTATCTAAATCTTATGGCAAAACCCATCAAAATTCCCCAACATGTAGATGATTAAAATACCCCCAATGAACATACAAAACATGCAAGTCTACACAATCAAAAATTCATCAAACATCCAAACTTTACAATATATATGAACATCATCTCCACCCCCCAAAGGGGATGGATCTACTCACTACACATTATTCTATTAATTAAACTAAAGAAGAAAGGAGTCATTCTAACTAATTTAGCCTAAGATCAAAGAAACATTACTAAGCTAAGCATGCATAAAAAAAGACACAACATGAGAACAAAACAATGAAAAATTATTTTATTAAATGACTCACATTACTAGTAGCATTATTCTCCACCTTGAGTTTTTACTCCAAGGCTTACTCCAAGTAGAGAGAATGCCACCAAGCAATGAGTGAATACAAAAGGAGGATGAGGAGTTCTATTTATAGCCATAGAAAAAGGTAATCGGAGACAATCCCCCGATGTGGGACTAATAAAACCTTCCCATAATACATATAAACACATAACCCATCTCCTGGAGAAACTGGGTCGGATTCGGACACAAACGGACCACGAAATGGCGGTCTTGGAGTGTTGGCCCGAATCTAATTGCCAAAATACTCCTCAGTATGGTGTGGAGTTTCTTCATTTGCTCATTGGTCCTTTGGGGTTATATTCCAGATCCTTCTCCCTTGCATCTTAGTCCCCAAGTCTCACAACTCAGTCTTTTTTCTTGCTTTTAGGTCATTTTATGCCTCTACTCCTCAATCATGTTTATTCCTGAAACTCAAACATAAAACTCGTCACGTAGCATTGTTTAGGTTCAAGATAATGGATATAAGACACAAATGAATGTCTGAAATGATGTCAATCAAATACCCCCACAACTAACTCTTGCTAGTCCCGAGCAAAAACAATAAAGAGAAAAATGAAAGAAAGGAAAAAGGATACGAAAAGCAGGAAAATCCTAACTCACTTTCGTAGGAATCACGGTTGCACTTACCACGTGCAACAAGCCGTTAAACCTCCTTATCGGCAAGGAGGAGGAGTGTTGTCTCCTGAGGGTTTTCAGAGGATATACCCACAAAATTCGAACAATCATGCATTATTCAATCTAGAAACTCGACTCGATGGACTCATTTTTGTCGATCATTGGACACGGTAATCCTAGGGGCCGACTCTATATATGTATCCGGTCCACACACCTAGCCTAATGAATCATTCATGCAATTTAATTAAAGACTTAAGTGAAAGACATGGACAACCTCAACATCCTCAAGTGATACAAAGTGTAAAGTCCATAATGTTCTTATTTGCATTACCATTTTTTTCTTTTTGTTCTTTTCTTCTTTTTTTTCTTTTTTTTCTTACTAGTTGGAGTGTAATTCTCCCACGGTCAGGTTCTTATCATGTACACATTTCCCCACATCTCCACATAAGGCAACCCCTACCACCCGTGTAACTGGAGTTCAGTCGGTGCATCCCAAGTCAGATGACTCGAAAGCACCAGGCACAAAGTCCCCTCAGACCTAATTTCCCGAGTGATAGGAGTCGTGCGAGAAGACAGAACACCTACTCACTTATTTCTTATCTACACATGAACCAAAACCCCTACACTTAATGTCTCTCAACAAGATTTAAAGGGTCCTTGACTACAACAAACTTCCTTATATTAACAGACATGAATTATTGTCACACTAGGTTCAGGGTGGACTTCTTTTAATGTTTGAGTACTGAAAATCTATGATTACTCGCCCCCCGAGGGAAGACCGGGGTGCATTCTTACGACTCGATAAGACCTACAGCCAGTATACAAGATATCTTAATACATCAAGTTCAAGACAATCTTGGGAGTTTTCTTTTTTACTTTGCCTCTTAACGATTTTGCACATGCTAAACACACGCAAAACCCACAAAACATTTTCTTTCGCAAACACGTGCAGATTTTGAAAGAAATGTGAAAATTTTAAATCAGTAGGCAAGCAAAAGAAGACAATTCACCCAAGGATCATGGCAATCAGATATATTGATATTAAATGCAGCACACTATCATGACCCTATCAATACACACAAAAGAAAACAAAATCAAAGGAAAAACGACTCGAATATGTACACAAGTAAAGCACCCCCACACACCTACTTCATGCATTGTCCTCAATGAATGTGAGCATGATACTACATGGATTTATGCATGAAAAATGGAAGATCTCACCAACATGAAGCGCAAGAGGAAGTTCATGTTTTTGCGGAGGGACACAAACCCGAATTCCACCAAACCTGTGAGATGCTAAAGAAAGGATACAAATACGTGAAAGAAATGGGACCCAAATACACAAGGTTTGGGGCCCACAACAATCAGTGCTCGCTCATGTAGTCTTTTATTACTCTTTTTGTCTCTTTTTTCATTTTTTTAAACAAGATATATACATCAACAATGATATTCTCATAATCATTTACTCAAGGAACATCAAATGAGAACATCGAGTCCTGCGGGCCAGAGATTTGCAAAAAAAGGCCCACTTCATTGGTACTTTGAGGCGTCATTAGGGGTGAAAGGTCAAAGTTGAAAGGCTCGAACCCCTCATGATATTGGTTGGGTGTAGCCAACATGAATGAGTGGAGTTGTCTTGCCTCACTAGGATTTAGTTGTTCATCAAACAAAACCCTCCAACCAATAGGTGGGTATTGGAATGAGTTCCTCAGGCTCATTCGAAGGATGTGAAACACTAGTTTCACTATGAATGAGGCTTCTCCCCAAATCATCCAACAAGGACCACCCAACCTCTTGTATATTATCATGCAAAAGCTCGATCGTAGGTGGGTCCTTGTTGGAGTCACTATGAAGCTCAAATGGCTCAATGGCCATGGGACATGAGATAGAGACACGTTCTGGTATGGGTATATGATGAGGTATGTCCCTCTCACTAATAATCTTAACTGAATCATTCAACAAACACTCCCTTTGTATATTCATGTTTGATGTCAGATCACTCTGTTGCATTGCAAAGACAGGCAATGAGTTTTCACTGGGCCCACAAATATTCTCAATGGGTCGCATCGGTGTTAGGGGTGTTCATTGATTTTACGGTGCTTTCTCTAATTGGTGGATGAGATTTAGATTTAAAGGTTGGTCCATGGGGTCTTGTTGCCTACCAAAGTTGAACACATGAAACTCGGAACTCATGTTACCGAATGAGAGCTTCATGAGACCATTTCTACAATTAATTAAGGCGTTGGAGTTTGCCAGAAATGGTCTACCCAAAATCAAAGGTATTTGAGAGCGGGTGTTCGCAACAAGATTGGTATCGAGGATGACAAAATCTACTGGAAATATAAAATCTCCAACTTTGATAAGCACGTCCTCGATAATCCCCTTTCGAATACTAATGGATCTATCCACCAATTGGACGATGATCTTAGTTGGTTTTAATTCTCCCAAGTTCAACTGTTGATAAACAGAAATTGGGAGGAGGTTGACCGCCGATCCTAAATCAAGCAATACATTACTCATGCTAGTGTCCCCTATCGTACGCTGAATAGTAGGAGACCCATGGTCCTTGTATTTTGTGTAGGTAGGATTTGACAAAAGTGAACTTACATTTGCAGCCATGAATGCTTTCTTAGGAACATTGGTCTTCCTCTTTGTTGTGCAGAGATCTTTTAACACTTTAGCATGTTAAGGTATTTGTTGGATGACATCCAACAAGGGGATGTTAACCTTCACTTGCTTAAACACCTCTAATATCTTATCCATTGTGTCACTCTACTTTTTTGTTAACCTACTATGATAGGGAGCTTTTGGCAGGTAGGTTTTTTGCGGTGCCTGAGAAGGAGGCATTGGTGTATTGCCCTCACCATCAACCTCTTCTTCACCATCATTCCCACTGAGGGGCTGCATAGATGGTGGTGGTGGCAAGGAAATGTGATTGTCAACCTGCCTTCCATTCCTTAAGGTTACAATGGCATTGACATGGCGAACAAGTTCCTCCACATAGTTCACTTGCCGCCCCCGAGGTACCACATTCCCATTTTGCATGTGTTGTTGCTGCTACATGCGGGGGTTAGCCTCAGGCTGGCTAGGCAGAGTCCCTCTCTCTTTTATGTACACACTGGGGCAATTGACCCATCCGAAGCTCTAGAGATTTGATGGTCTGCTAATTTGAAGTGAGAACTTGACTTGTGGTTGACATAAAAAAATTCATTGAGTTTTCAAGTCCACGAGTCAAGGTCTCAAGCGAATTGAATTGGGTTTCCATATTGTTGGAATTTGGGAAACCCGATTGATTGGTGATTTGAGCTTGTGGTGGCTGATTGGATTGTGCATGCATGGGAGGTTGGTGTGGTTGGTTAGGTGGTCGAGAGGAGTTTGAAGGACCACCCGGGGCATTATTTTGGTTCCATGAAAAATTAGGGTGGTTCCTCCATCCGGGATTATACGATGATGAGTATGGGTCATTCCTAGCTCTATCATAGATGGCATTGACATGTTCCATCTCAGGAGGAATGGACGCACACTCGCTTCCTACATGACGTATCCTACCACATGAATGACAGGGAACCGTACCAAATGTGGATACGTGAGGTGTACCTTGTTGGTTTTGGAGCTCAATCGAATCCATACGGCGCATTAAGGCCGCCATGCGCGCCTCGGTGGCCGTAGTGGTATCGACAGTAAATGCGGCACCCGATGTAGTCCAGTTTGCATTTGCGATCCTCGCTCCTATGCTAGATGATGCTGGGGGTTCCCTCGCACTCTCCCACTGCATGGTTGATTGACATCATTTCATGCTCATATTTGTATCTTATATCCATTATCTTTCACCTAAACAATGCTATGTCACGAGTTTTATGTTTAGTTTTCAGGAATAAATAGGTTTGAAGAGATGAAGCATAAAAGGACCCAAAAGCTGGGAAAAATGACTGAATTGTGAGATCTAGGGACCAAGATGCAAGGGAGAAGGACCTGAACGCAAGACAAAAGGACCTAAGAGCAAACCAGAATACTCCACACCATGATGGGGAGTATGTTGGCAATTCTATTCGGGTCGAAGCTCCAATAAACGAAGTAGATGCATCTAAGACCACCAAATACACTACGCAAAGCCCAGCACAAATTCCAGATGGATCCGGACTTTTTAGACCGCCAATTAGCGATCCAAGACCGCTAATTGGTGGTCACTTTTGGCCCAAATCCGCTAAGATTTCTCTGGGTTACGTATTAGTGTATATTTAGTCCAGTTTTGGTATTGGTTTAGTCCCACATCGGGGGATTGTCCCGGAGTGACTTTTTCTTTGGCTATAAATAGAACTCTTCACCTTCTATTGTAATCACTCCATATTTTAAGTGGTTATTCTTCCTACTAGAAGTGAGGCCTTGAAGCACACACTAAAGTAGGAGGATGCTACTTTTAATGTGAGTCATTTTAATACATGTTTTCTTTATTATGTTGTTTGTTTTATGTTTCTTGTTTTGCTTTGCTTAATCTTATTTCATTAGTTTTATTAGCTTAGTTAATATGCTTTCTTTGTTTAGTTTAATAATTAGTGTAATGTTTAGTGAGTAGTTTCATCCCCTTTGGGGGTGGAGTAGATGTATATACATGCAAATGAGAATGGATTGAATGCTTTATTTCCAATGTGTTGATAAAACATGAATGCATGCTTGCTTGTTTAGGATAGAATTTATAACTTGATGAGTTTTGCCAAAATGATTAGACACCTCTCATGCTTGTTTAGGTTCTGAAATAAACATCTTGCATATGTAAATGTTAATCAACTAAGTTGGTTAATAGATTGATAGGGTTTGCCACAAAATTTAGACACTTCCTATGCATGATAACACCACCTTAATTTGTGCTTAAAGAATGTGTTCAACACCCACCTCTTTCCTTGTGTGCACTCACTCCACCCCTTAGGGGTTTTCCCATATCTGTATTCCAGCATTCTTCTTTTGTTCTTAGCTTAGTTGTCATCTCATTGTTTGTTTCTTTCGTTCGCATTTCATACTTCTTAGCGTAGTTTAGTGTAGAGTAGCATAATCAATCTTTCTCGCCCAATTTTTGCCACTTGATTTCTGATAAACAAGAGGCTGCTCACCTTCATGAGGATGACCCGTACTTGCCACTGCTTCATCGCGACCGTGCACTTGCGGTTTAATTAAAACGTTCAACAAGTTTTTGGCGCCGTTGCCGGGTACATGAATGACAGGGAACTGGACCAGATGTGGACATGTGAGGTGCACCATGTTGGTTTTGGAGTTGAATCGAATCCATACGGCACATTAAGGCTTCCATACGCGCCTAAGATACAATACGGCGCATCAATCAATCGAATCCATACGGCGCATTAAGACATGTGAGGGAACCACCTGCATCATCTAGCATAGGAGCAAGGTGCACCGTATGGATTCGATTGAGCTCCAAAACCAACATGGTGCACCTCACATGTCCACATCTGGTCCAGTTCCCTGTCATTCATGTCCCCGGCAATGGCGCCAAAAACATGTTGAACGTTTTAATTAAACCGTAAGTGCACGGCCGCGATGAAGCGGTGGGAAGTACGGGTCGTCCTCAGGGAGGTGAGCAGCCTCTTGTTTATCAGATATCAAGTGGCAAAAATTGGGGGAGAAAGATTGATTATGCTACTCTACACTAAACTACGCTAACAAGTATGAAATGCGAACGAAAGAAACAAACAATGAGATGACAACTAAGCTAAGAACAAAAGAAGAATGCTGGAATACAGATATGGGAAAACCCCTAAGGGGTGGAGTGAGTGCACACAAGCAAAGAGGTGGGTGTTGAACACATTCTTTAAGCACAAATTAAGGTGGTGTTATCATGCATAGGAAGTGTCTAAATGTTGTGGCAAAACCTATCAATCTATTCACCAACTTAGTTGATTAACATTTACATATGCAAGATGTTTATTTCAAAACCTAAACAAGCATGAGAGGTTTCTAATCATTTTGGCAAAACTCATCAAGTTATAAATTCTATCCTAAACAAGCAAGCATGCATTCATGTTTAATCAACACATTGGAAATAAAACATTCAATCCATTCTCATTTGCATGTATGTACATCTACTCCACCCCCCAAAGGGGATGAAACTACTCAATAAACATTACACTAATTATTAAACTAAACAAAGAAAGCATATTAACTAAGCTAATAAAACTAATGAAATGAGATTAGCAAAGCAAAACAAGAAACATAAAACAAACAACATAATAAAGAAAATTTGTATTAAAATGACTCACATTAAAATGACTCACATTAAGACAACTCACATTAAAAGAAAACTTGTATTATAATAAAGAAAACTTGTATTAAAATGACTCACATTAAAATGACTCACATCTTGCATATGTGGGGGGGGGTGTTTTACGTGTGTACATAGTCGAGTCTTTTCTTTTGATTTTGTTTTCTTTTGTTTGCATTTTAGGGTCATGTTAGTGTGCTGCATTTAATATCGATATATCTGCTTGCCATGATCCTTGGGTGACTTGTCTTCTTTTGCTTGCCTAGTGCTTTAAAATTTCCACATTTCTTTCAAAATCTTCATGTGTTTGCGAAAGAAAATGTTTTGTGGGTTTTGCGTGTGTTTACATACATGCATTAGAGAATGGATGAATGTACATCTACTCCACCCCCCAAAGGGGATGGAACTACTCACTAAACATTACACTAATTATTAAACTATGGAAAGAAAGCATATTAAAACTAAGCTAGAATTAAAAGATGATTAAACTAAAACATGCACAAACAATAAAAGGAGCATAAAACAAACAATGAAAGAAACACAAAACTTTATTGATAAAATGACTCACATTAAAAGTAGCATCCTCCTACTTTAGTGTGTGCTTCAAGGCCTCGCTTCTAGTAGGAAGAATAGCCACTTAAAATATGGAGTGATTACAATAGGAGGTGAAGAGTTCTATTTATACGCATGGAAAAAGCTAATACGGGACAATCCCCCGATGTGGGACTAAACAAACACCAAAAATAGCCTAAACGAACATTAATACAAGTCGATGAGAAATCTTGGCGGATCTGGACTAATCCAGACCGCCAATTGGCGGTTCCAGACCGCCAATTGGCGGTCCAAAATGTCCGGATCCAGTTGAGTTTTATTCTGGGCTTTTCTTTGTGTTTTTGGTGATCTTTGATGCATCTACTTCGTTTGTTGAAGCTCCGACCCGAATCCAATTGCTAAAATACTCCCCATAATTGTGTGAAGTATTCTGTTTTACTCTTAGGTCCCTCTGTCTTACGATCAGGTCCTTCTCCCTTGCATCTTGGTCCCCAGATCTCACAATCCAGTCCTTTTTCCCAGCTTTTGGGTCCTTTTATGCTTCATCTCTTCAAACCTAATTATTCCTGAAAACTAAACATAAAACTCGTAACATAGCATTGTTTAGGTGAAAGATAATGGATATAAGATACAAATATGAGCATGAAATGATGTCAATCATTTAGCATGTGCAAAACCGTTGAGAGGCAAAGTAAAAAGAAAGCTCCCAAAATTGTCTTGAACTTGATGCATTAGGATATCTAGTACAGTGACTTTAGGATTTATCGAGTCGTTAGGATGCACCCCAGTTTTCCCTTGGGGGTGAGTAATCATAGGGTTTCAGTGCTCAAACATTTAATGAAGTCCACCCTGAACCTAGTGAGTCAATAATTCGTGTCTGTTAACTTAAGGAAGTTTGTTGTAGTCAAGGACCCTCTAAATCTTGTTGTGAGACATAAGTGTAGGGGTTTTGGTTCATGTGTAGATAAGAAATAAGTGAGTAGGTGTTCTCTCTTCTCGCACGGCTCCTATCACTCGGGAAAGTAGGTCTGAAGGGACTTTGTGTCTGGTGCTTTCGAGTCATCTGACTTGGGATGCGCCGACCGAACTCTCGTTACACGGGTGGTAGGGATTGCCCTATGTGGAGATTTGGGGAAAGGTGTACGTGATAGTGTAAGTCCTCATGGGCAATGATGCACGAAATCTTACCCTGGGAGAATGAAGCTCCAACTAATAAATAGAAAAAGAAAAAAAAAGTAATGCAAATAAGAACCTTAATGGACCTTACAATTTATAGCACTTGAGGAGGTTGAGATTGTTCATGTCTTTCACTTAATTCCTTATATAACTTGCACGAATGGTTTATTAGGCTAGGTGTGGAGTGATTACCTATATAGAGTCGGCCCGTAGGATTACCGCGTCCATTGATCGACAAAATATTTCCAACGAGTCGAGGTCTAGATTGAATAATGCATCTTGTTTGGATTTTGTGGGTATATCCGCTGAAAACCCTCAGGAGACAACACTCCTTCTCCTTGGCAACAAAGGGGTTTAACGGCTTGTTGCGCGTGCTAAGTGCAACCGTGATTCCTACGAAAGTGAGTTAGGATTTCTTGTATTTCGTTTGCTTTTCTCTTTCTTTGTTTTGCTCGGGACTAGCAAAAACTTAGGTGTGGGGGTATTTGATTGACATCATTTCATGCTTATATTTTTACCTTATATCCATTATCTTACCCCTAAGCAATTCTACGTGACGGGTTTTATGTTTTATTTTCAGAAATAAAGAGGTTTGAAGAGAAGAGCCATGAAATGACCCAAAAGCAGGAAAAAAGACTTAATTGTGAGACCTGGGGACCAAGATGCAAGGGAGAAGGACCTGAACGTAATTTCGATAGGAGGACCTAAGAGCAAAACAGGAAACTCCACACAATCATGGGGAGTATTTTGTCAATTCGATTCGGGTCGGAGCTCCACTAAACCAAGTAGATGCATCCAAGACCAAGAAACACTCCAAGCAAAACCCACAACAAAAACCAACGCGATCTGAAGTTTATAGACCGCCAATTGGCGGTCTTGGACTGCTAATTGGCGGTCCATATGGCCCCAGATCCGCTAAACTTTCTCCTGGACTTGTATTATTATGTGTTTAGGCTATTTTTGGTATTGGTTTAGTCCCACATCGGGGGATTGTCTCCGATTAGCTTTTTCCATGCTTATAAATAGAACTCTTCACCTTCCATTGTAATTACCGATTGCTTGGTGGAATTCTCTCTACTAAGGAGTGAGCCTTCAAGCAAGAACTCAAGGTGGAGAAAAATGCTACCTTCAATGTGAGTCATTTGTTAATAAAATAATTCTTCTAATTTCTTTTGATCTTGTCTTTTAATTTGTACATGTTTGTTTAGTCTTTCCTTTCCTTTTAAGTTTCTTTAATACTTCTTGCCTTCTTAGTTAACTTTCATTTCAGTATTATGCTTTCTTTTGTTAATATAGTTAGTGTAATGAGTAGTGAGTAGTTCCATCCCCATTTGGGGGGTGGAGAAATATGTGATATAATCATGTAGTGTATTAAGTGTGTGTTATCTTTATCCCTTGAGCTTTATATGATTTCCATAACCATCTAATGGGTTTTTACTCTTATCTTTGATATGCTAATGCTCTTGAATGAAGCTTAGCTTATGCTTTAATTAGTGGACCTATTTTATGGAGAATGATAAGGTTAGGATATGGATGAAGTTAATATTGAAAACACAATCTATAGTGTATGTACTCTTGTTGCCGGTACCTTTGTTAATGTCTTGTATGTTTTAATGATATTGGATTATCTTATTTCATGTGGATGCATAATAGGGTCTAGTCTTTATACATGAGTTCATTTAGCTTCATTCCAATTATTGTCTTGTATGTTTTAATGATGTAGTCTTATCTTAATTCATGTTGAGGCAAAGTTGGATGTAGTTTTATGATTTCATGCACTACATGTTGTGAGATGCTTAATGAACACACACACACACATACTTCTTTATGTTCACATTATTTATCTACCCCCTTTGGGGTTTAGTTTTCTTGCTTTTCTTCCATTTCTTTTTTGCATCTTAGTGTAGTTTAGTGTAACCACCTTTCTCTCCTTCTTTTTACCTCTCGCCTTCGAACAAACCAATCGTCAACACACCTCCCAGTGGACGACCCGTATTTGCCACCGCTTCAATGCGGCCGTGCACTTGCGGTTTAAATAAAACGATCAATCAATGATTAAAATACCCCCAATGAACATACAAAACATGCAAGTCTACACAATCAAAAATTCATCAAACATCCAAACTTCACAATATATATGAACATCATATCCACCCCCCAAAGGGGATGGATCAACTCACTACACATTATTGTAGCAATTAAACTAAAGAAGAAATGAGTCATTCTAACTAATTTAGCCTAAGATCAAAAAAAATTACTAAGCTAAGCATGCATAAAAAAGACACAACATGAGAACAAAACAATGACAAATTATTTTATGAAATGACTCACATTACTAGTAGCATTATTCTCCACCTTGAGTTTTTGCTCCAAGGCTTACTCCAAGTAGAGAGAATGCTACCAAGCAATGAGTGAATACAAAAGGAGGATGAGGAGTTCTATTTATATCCATAGAAAAAGGTAATCGGGGATTTTCCCGCGATGTGGGACTAATAAAACCTTCTCATAATACATATAAACACATAACCCATCTCCTGGAGAAACTAGGTCGGATTCTAACACAAACGGACCACGAAAGGGCGGTCTTGGAGTGTCGGCCCGAATCTAATTGCCAAAATACTTCTCAGTATGGTGTGGAGTTTCTTTATTTGCTCATTGGTCCTTTGGGGTTATATTCCAGATCCTTCTCCCTTGCATCTTAGTCCCCAAGTCTCACAACTCAGTCATTTTTCTTTCTTTTAGGTCCTTTTATGCCTCTACTCCTCAATCCTGTTTATTCCTGAAACTCAAACATAAAACCCATCACGTAGCATTGTTTAGGTTCAAGATAATGGATATAAAACACAAATGAATGTCTGAAATGATATCAATCAAATACCCCCACAACTAACTTTTGCTAGTCCCGAGCAAAACAAATAAAGAGAAAAATGAAAGAAAGGAAAAAGGATACAAAAAGCAGGGAAATCCTAACTCACTTTTTTAGGAATCACGGTTGCACTTACCGCGTGCAACAAGCCTTTAAACCTCATTGTCGACAAGGAGGAGGGGTGTTGTCTTTTGAGGGTTTTTGATTTACATCATTTCATGCTTATATTTGTATCTTATATCAATTATCTTACACCTAAGCAATGCTACGTGACGAGTTTTATATTTAGTTTTCAGGAATAAATAGGTTTGAAGAGATGAAGCATAAAAGGACCCAAAAGCTGGGAAAAGTGACTGAATTGTGAGATCTGCGGACTAAGATGCAAAGGAGAAAGACCTGAATGTACGACAGAAGGTCCTAAGAGCAAAACAGAATACTCCACACCATCATGGGGAGTATTTTAGCAATTCGATTCAGGTCGGAGCTCCAACAAACCAAGTAAATGCATCCAAGACCAACAAATACATCAACACAAGCCCACAACAAAAATGAGTCCGATCCAGAACTAATAGACCGCCAATTGGCGGACTGTTTGGTTCCGGATCCGCTAATCTTTGGCGGGCACGTGTATTAGTGTATTCTTAGTGTATTTTTGGTATTTGTTTAATCCTACATCGGGGGATTGTCCCGGATTAGCTTTTTCCATGCTTATAAATAGAAATCTTCACCTTCCATTGTACAAATCTCTCTCTTTGGTGGTCATCTTCCCTACTAAGAGTGAAGCCTTGAAGAAAAACTCTGGTGGAGGAAGGGCTGCTTGTATTGAGTGAGTTAATAATAGATGTGTTTCCTTTAATTGTGTTGTTTCTCTCTTAGTTTAATTTCTTTTCATATTCATGCTTGCTTGTTTGTTTTGTTTTATGCTTCTTTAATATTTCTTGCTTGATTAGTGTAGTTTCATTTCAGCATAATACTTTATTTTGTTAGAGTAGTTAGTTTAAATATGTGTGAGTTGTTCCATCCCCATTTGGGGCGGTGGAGAAATATGTGATATGATCATGTAGTGTATTAAGTGTGTGTTATCTTAATCCCTTGAGCTTTATATGATTTCCATAACTATCTAATGGGTTTTCACTCTTATCTTTGATATGCTAATGCTCTTGAATGAAGCTTAGCTTATGCTTTGATTAGTGGACCTATTTTATGAGGAATAACAAGGTTAGGATATGGATGAAATTAATATTGAAAACACAATTTGTAGTGTATGTACTCTTGTTGCATTTACCTTAGTTAATGTCTTGTATGTTTTAATGATGTAGTCTTATCTTAATTCATGTGGAGGCATAGTAGGGTCTAGTCTTTATACATGAGTTCATTTAGCTTCATTCCAATTATTGTCTTGTATGTTTTAATGATGTAGTCTTATCTTAATTCATGTGGAGGCAAAATTGGATGTAGTTTTATGATTTCATTCACTACATGTTGTGAGGAGCTTAATTGAACACACACACACACACACATCTTTCTATTCACATTATTTCTCTAACCCTTATAGGGTTTAGTTTTATTGCTTCTCTTCCTTTCCTTTTTGCATTGTAGTGTAGTTTAGTGTAATCAACCTCTCTCTCCTTTCTTTACCACTCGCCTTCGCACAAACCAATAGTCGACACACCTCCCAGTGGACGACCCGTATTTGCCACCGCTTCAACGCGGCCGTGCACTTGTGGTTTAAATAAAACAAATTCAATAAAGTTTTTGGCCTCGTCGTCGGGGAGGTGCTCTGTCCAGACCTTGGTTTGGACGATTCGAGTGGTTTTTAATTTTTTGTTTCCAGTTTTTCTTAGTTTCAGGGATCCTAGAGTTCACGGGGCGGCTACTCTAGGAGTTGGAGAAGATAAACATCAAAAGAGACCGCCAATCAGCGGTATGAGACCGCCAATTGGCGGCCTGGTGAGGTCTTCTTGCTTCCATATTTCTTCTGGTAGTTGTGTTCTTCATTTTCATTATCTTGGAGCTTTATTTTGCATGCTGTGACTTCTAGTTTGCTCCCAGATCATTAATCACTCCCCCATTATTCAACTTGGCCTTAAAATCCAAAGCAAAAGACTAGACGTTCTTATTTGTTTAGGTCACGCATCATGTACTTGACTTAGGCATATAGTCGTCTTTTCTTTTAGCTTTATCTTCAGTTGTTGAGCGCTGGCGTGAGGTATGCATTTCCTACACTCATTCATGCATCTTGTATGCCCATGCATTAGTTAGTAGGAATTGCATCAGCACAAGAGTGAGTTGAGCGTTTGATTGGAGTGATTGATTGCTAGATCTAGGATTAAAACGCTACTAAGGAGGGGTTGTCCCATAAAAGATAAGGTGAGGGATTTCATCACCCTTTCCTTGGCCCCAAAAATCACTCTTAATCAAGCCTTAACTAAAAGCAAGTAGACATTGGCCCTAAGGATTGCGGACGCACTAGGAGAGTAATCTAGTTGAGACTGGCATGACCTGATCGGTGTTGCCTACCTTGTCGATAGAAGGAGGTACTGGATCTCCAGATCTTGTATCACTTGCTGGGCATTGTGGTCCTCGTTGTAGGTAGGTGAGGCGTGTCGAGGCTAGTGACCTCGAAGTTAGGCGTCGTCTAGCCTAAGGACCCATAGCCTTAAGTTGTTTGAGTCGTGCTTGCTAGTTAGGCTTCTACCTGATCCCACTACCCATGTTAGATCTAAGGATTCTTCCCTCCTCATCTGAGTCCTCTCCTCATCTATTCTCTACGTGTAGTCTCCTCCCGGCGAGCTCCATTCGGTCTTGGGATGACTTTGTGAACATATTTCTGAAGAGATTTTTCCCTCAAAGGAAAACTCAACAGATACGGCACCAGATACATCAAATGTATCAGACTGAGACCGAATCTTTTCATGCTTTCTTTGAGAGGTTCAAGGACCTTCTCCAATAGTGCCCTCATCATGGATTTGAGTTATGGCAGTTGTGCCAAATTGTTTATGAGGGCATCAACTACAACACCCGCACATTGTTGGAGTCGATGTGTCAGGGTGACTTCCAAATGAAACCCATCGAGGAGGCAAGTGATACTTTTGAGTCTATGGCTGAACATACCTTCAAGTGGGATACCATGAGAGAGCCACCAGCCGCCAGGTCTTCTGGTCGAGCTGGATCTTATCAAGTTGAGTCATCGATCGCGTCTGAGGCGAAAATTGCTGCTCTCATGCGTAGGATTGAGAGTTTAAAGTTGGACTCAGCTCCTGTAGCTCAGGTCGCTACTCCCGGGTGTGGTAGGTGTGGACTTACGGGCCATGATGACTTGGAATGCGCTTAAGCTCCAAGGGATATTGAGCATGCAAATGCGATGTATCAACAGAGGCACCGTAACAACCCGTACAATCACTCCTACAACCCGGGATGGCGTAACCATCCTAACTTCTCTTGGGGCCGAGTGGGGGTAACGGTCAGAGCTCGCATGCTCAACCTCTACCTTATCAACCTCCACGCCCATCGACGACCTACCAACCCCCACATCAAAGGTCTCAGCACCATAATTACCAACTTGCTCATGCCTCCTCGTCGTGTTATTTCATCCAGACTCCACCACCCCAGCGGGTTGACCCCAAGGACCCTTCTTGTGATCCGGCCCTTTAAGCGTTACAAAGTACAGTCAAGGCTTTGGAAATGCAAGTTAACCAGTTGGCTCATCAATTCCATGAATGCGAGAAGAGTCAGTTGCCGAGTCAACTCGAGGTGAATCCTCGGGGTACCCATTCTCAAGGAAGGACACTTTTAACTCATGCTACCTCTGAACCGACCCATCATATTAATGTGATTCATACTTTGAGGTCTAGTAAAGAGGTGGACAACCACATTGGGGTGCATTCTTTGTCATCACCAGGAAGGAGTCAGATCCTAAGGTTCTTTCTACATTTCCTTCGATAAAGGCGCCAAACCCTGAGGTCCCCTTGTCTCCTCTTGTGTCGAAGGATGAGGTCCCCACTCATGTTTCTTTGGACCAGAATTCTGGGGTTCCTTCGCACCCTTATGCCCCGAAGGCGCCATTCCCTGAGCGCCTTAAAAAGAAAACCTCAGATCAGCATGACAAGATGCTTGAGATGTTTAGGCAGGTTAAGGTGAACATCGCATTGTTAGAGGTGATTCAGCAAATACCACCTTATGCCAAGGTTCTCAAGGACTTATGCACCAAGAAGAGAAAAACTCATGTTCCAAAGAAATATTTTCTTGCGGCTAACGTGAGTTCTTTGTTGGCACAACCCATGCAAGTCAAGTACAAGGACCTTGGCTGTCCTACTATCTCTTGTGTGATTGGTGATGTGTCCATACATCGAGCCTTATTGGACCTTAGTGCATCTGTTAATCTTCTGTCATATTCTGTCTACGTCCACCTCGGTCTTGGAGACCTCAAACAAACAAAGACCACTCTTCAATTGGTTGATAGGTCTATGAAGAAACCGAGGGGTGTGGTGGAAGATATGCTTATCAAAGTGGGAGAGTTCATTTATCCAGTCGACTTCTTTGTCTTGGATACTGAACCTGTACCAAACCCACTTGGACAAATTCCTGTCATTCTGGGGCGACCATTCCTTGTGACTTCAAATGCATTGATGAATTGTCGCAATGGTCTGATGCGCTTGACTTATGGTAGTCAATGCGCTGATTTCAACATCTTAACCATCGGTAAGAAGCCAGGTGCCTTCAATGACCCTGTTGGGGTCAACCTTACCCAAGGTTTGGATGAAATTGACGTTGAGGGCACCATCAAGTACTTCAGAGAATTGTTCGATGAAGATCCTGATGGTGGTGAAGATGTTTCACCTGGGCTGGCACAAGAAGGTGCCTTATGTTCTGATCATGTGGCCTCAGTGCCACCTCCTTTTGATCTTGTGGTCATTGAGCCACATTTTTCTGATCTTGTGGCCCTTGAGCCACATCCTTTTGATCACGTGACCCTTGAGCCACAACCTTTCGATCATGTGGCTTTTGAGCCACAAGATACCATTTTTATGACCTCTGGGCCACATGATCTTCATTCTGTATCTGCTGAGGACCCCATGTGGGTTAAGAATCAACCACCTGATACCCTTCAACCTGATCGATGTTCACCTCTCATTCATGCCTCCTATCTTGCTCACTCTCAAGAGGCATCAAACGACCATAACGCTTATAAGGGTATCAGGTGGTCAAGCAATTCTAATTTGTATGCCGCGAGCCCATGCATGTGCATTGTTGGCTCGAGAGATGGCAGGTTCCCATTTGATGTCCTTGACATATGATGATGGGAGCCCATTTTTGTACATAGTTATAAATAAATAAAAAGAAGAAACAAAAAAAAAACTCATTCAGTAAGCATCGTTTGTTGTGGGCCCCAACCCTTGAGTATTTGGGCCACATTCTTTCACGTATTTGTATCCCTTCTTTAACATCTCACAGGTTTTGAGGGAATTTGCGTTGTATCCATCAACATGACCTTGAACTTCCCTTTGTACTTCATGTTGGTGAGATCTCTCCTTTTTCATGCATACATCCATGTAGTATCTTGCTCGCATTCATTGAGGACAATGCATGAAGTAGGTGTGGGGGGTGTTTTACGTGTGTACATAGTCGAGTCTTTTATTTGGATTTTGTTTTCTTTTGGGTGTATTGATAGGGTCATGTTAGTGTGCTGCATTTTATATCGATATATCTGCTTGCCATGATCCTTGGGTGACTTGTCTTCTTTTGCTTGCCTAATGCTTCAAAATCTTCACATTTCTTTCAAAATCTTCATGTCTTTGTGAAAGAAAATGTTTTGTGGGTTTTGTGTGTGTTTAGCATGTGCAAAACATTGAGAGGCAAAGTATAAAGAAAGCTCCCAAAATTGTCTTGAACTTTATGCATTAGGATATCTAGTACAGTGGCTTTAGGATTTATCGAGTCGTTAGGATGCACCCCAGTTTTCCCTTGAGGGTTAGTAATCATAGGGTTTCAGTACTCAAACATTTAAAGAAGTCCACCCTGAACCTCGTGAGTCAATAATTCGTGTTTGTTAACTTAAGGAAGTTTGTTGTAGTGAAGGACCTTCTAAATCTTGTTGTGAGACATTAAGTGTAGGGGTTTTGGTTCATGTGTAGATAATAAATAAGTGAGTAGGTGTTCTCTCTTCTCTCACGGCTCCTATCACTCGGGAAAGTAGGTCTGAGGGGACTTTGTGACTGGTGCTTTCGAGTCATCTGACTTGGGATGCGCCGACCGAACTCTCGTTACACGGGTGGTAGGGATTGCCCTATTTGGAGATTTGGGGAAAGATGTACGTGATAGTGTAAGTCCTCATGTGCAATGATGCACGAAACCTGGCCCTGGGAGAATGAAGCTCAAACTAATAAAAAGAACAAAAAATTAGAAAAGAAACAAAAAGAAAAAAATGCAAATAAGAACCTTACTGGACTCTACACTTTGTATCACTTGAGGATGTTGAGGTTGTCCATGTCTTTCACTTAATTCCTTATTTAACTTGCACGAATGGTTCATTAGATTAGGTGTGTGGACTGATTAGCTATATAGAGTCGGCCCGTAGGATTACCGCGTCCAATGATCGACAAAATTTGTCCAACGAGTCGAGTGTCTAGATTGAATAATGCATCTTGTTCGGATTTTGTGGGTATATCCGTTAAAAACCCTCAGGAGACAACACTCCTCCTTGGCAACAAGGAGGTTTAACGGCTTGTTGCACGTGCTAAGTGCAATCGTGATTCTTACGAAAGTGAGTTAGGATTTCTTGTTTCTCGTTTGTTTTTCTCTTTCTTTTTTTGTTCGGGAGAAGCAAAAAGTTAGGTCTGGGGTATTTGATTGACATCATTTCATGCTTATATTTGTAGCTTATATCCATTATCTTACACCAAAGCAATGTTACGTGATGAGTTTTATGTTTAGTTTTCAGGAACAAATAGGTTTGAAGAGATGATGCATAAAAGGACCCAAAAGCTGGGAAAAAGGACTGAATTGTGAGATCTGTGGACTAAGATGCAATGGAGAAGGACCTGAATGTAAGACAGAATGACCTAAGAGCAAAACAGAATACTCCACACCATCATGGGGAGTATTTTAGCAATTCGATTCGGGTCGGAGCTCCAACAAACCAAGTAAATGCATCCAAGACCAACAAATACATCAACACAAGCCCTCAACAAAAATGAGCCCAATTTAGAACTAATAGACCGCCAATTGGCGGTCTGTTTGGCTTCGGATCCGCTAATCTTTGGTGGGCACGTGTATTAGTGTAATCTTAGTCTATTTTTGGTATTTGTTTAGTCCCACATCGGGGGATTGTCCCGGATTAGCTTTTCCCATGCTTATAAATAGAACTCTTCACCTTCCATTGTACAAATCTCTCCCTTTGGTGGACATCTTCCCTACTAAGAGTGAAGCCTTGAAGCAAAACTCTGGTGGAGGAAGGGCTGCTTGTATTGAGTGAGTTAATAATAGATGTTTTTCCTTTAATTGTGTTGTTTCTCTCTTAGTTTAATTTCCTTTCATATGCATGCTTGCTTGTTTGTTTTGTTTTATGCTTCTTTAATATTTCTTGCTTGATTAGTGTAGTTTCATTTTAGTATAATGCTTTATTTTGTTAGAGTAGTTATTTAAATATGTGTGAGTAGTTCCATCCCCATTTGGGGGTGGAGAAATATGTGATATGATGATGTGGTGTATTAAGTGTGTGTTATCTTAATCCCTTGAGCTTTATATGATTTCCATAACCATCTAATGGGTTTCACTCCTATCTTTGATATGCTAATGCTCTTGAATGAAGCTTAGCTTTTTATTTAATTAGTGGACCTATTTTATGGGGAATGATAAGGTTAGGATATGGATGTAATTAATATTGGAAACACAATTTGTAGTGTATGTACTCTTGTTGCCTTCACCATAGTTAATGTCTTGTATGTTTTAATGATGTAGTCTTATCTTAATTCATGTGGAGGCATAGTAGGGTCTAGTCTTTATACATGAGTTCATTTCGTTTCATTCCAATTATTGTCTTCTATGTTTTAATGATGTAGTCTTATCTTAATTCATGTGGAGGCAAAGTTGGATGTTGTTTTATGATTTCATGCACTACAAGATGTGAGGAGCTTAATTGAACACACACACACATCTTTCTATTCACATTATTTCTCTACCCCCTATGGGGTTTAGTTTTATTGTTTCTCTTCCTTTCCTTTTTGCATTGTAGTGTAGTTTAGTGTAATCAACTTCTCTCTCTTTTCTTTCCCACTCGCCTTCGCACATACCAATAGTCGACACACCTCCCAGTGGACGACCCGTACTTGCCACCGCTTCAACGCAGCCGTGCACTTGCGGTTTAAATAAAACAAATTCAATCAGTTTTCAGCGGATATACCCACAAAATTTGAACATTGATGCATTATTCAATCTAGAAACTCGACTCGATGGACTCATTTTAGTCGATCATTGGACACGGTAATTGATTGACTTCATTTCATGCCTATATTTGTATCTTATATCCATTATCTTACACCTAAGCAATGCTACGTGACGAGTTTTATTTTTGGAATTTCAAAAATAAATAGGTTTGAAGAGAAGAGGAACGAAAGGACCCAAATGCAGGGAAAAATGACTTAATTGTGAGACCTGAGGACTAAGATGCAAGGGAGAAGGACCTGAACGTAAGACCGAAGGACCTAAGAGCAAAACAGCAAACTCCACACCATCATGGGGAGTATTTTGGCAATTCGATTCGGGTCAGAGCTCCAACAAGTAAAGTAGATGCATCCAAGACCAACAAATAAATCAAGACAAACCCAAAACAAATTTCAACTCGATCTAAATCCTGTAGACCGCCAATTGGTGGTCCGGATCTTCCCGGATCCGATGAAACTTCTGGAGCGCGTGTAATAGAGGATGTTTAGGCTATTTTTGGTATTTGTTTAGTCCCACATAGGGGATTGTCCCGGATTAACTTTTTCTATGGCTATAAATAGAACTCTTCACCTTCTATTGTAAACTACTCATTGCTTGGTGGCATTCTCTCTACTAAGGAGTAAGCCTTAAAGCAAAACTCAAGGTGGAGAAGGATGCTACCTTCAATGTGAGTCATTGTTAATAAAATAATTGTTCTTAGTTTCTTTTAATCTTGTCTTTTAATTCTTGCATGTTTCTTTAGTTTGTGTTCCTTCAATTAGCTTCTTTAATATTCCTTTCTTGCTTAGTATAATTTAATTCAGTAGAATGTTTCATTTTAATGTAGATTGTAGTGTAATGATTAGTGAGTAGTTCGATCCCCATTTGGGGGGTGGAGAAATATGTGATATGATCACGTAGTGTATTAGGTGTATCTTATCTTAATCCATTGAGCCTTATACGATTTCCATAACCATCTAATGTGATTTCACTCTTATCTTTGATATGCTAATGCTCTTGAATGAAGCTTAGCTTATGCTTAAATTAGTGGACCTATTTTATGGGGAATGATAAGGTGAGGATATGGATGGAATTAATATTGGAAACACAATTTGTAGTGTATGTACTCTTATTGTCTTTACCTTGGTTAATGCCTTGTATGTTTTAATGATTTTGGGTTATCTTATTTCATGTGGAGGCATAGTAGGGTCTAGTCTTTATACATGAGTTCATTTAGCTTCATTCCAATCATTGTCTTGTATGTTTTAACGATATAGTAATATCCTATTTCAAGTGGAGGCAAAGTTGGATTTAGTTTTATGATTTCATCCACTACATGTTGTGAGGAGCATAATTGAACACGCACACACACACACATCTTTATATTCACATTATTTTTCTACCCCCTATGGGGTTTAGTTTTATTGCTTATCTTTCATTTCCTTTTTGCATTGTAGTGTAGTTTAGTGTAGCCAACCTTTCTCTCCTTTCTTTCCCACTCGCCTTCACACAAACCAAAAGTCGACACCTCCCTGTCGATCGAACCGTATTTGTCACCGCTTCAATGCGGTCATGCACTTGCGGTTTAATATAAAACGAATCAATCAAGTTTTTGCGTCGTTGCCGGGGAGGTGCTCTATCCAGACTTTGGTTTGGACGATTCGAGTAGTTTTAATTTTTTTTCGTTTTAGTTTTGCTTTGTTTCAGGGAACCACTAGATCAAGGGGAGACTACTAGACAAGTTTGAGCACAAAAGACTCAGCAGTGACCGTTAATTGGCAGCCTGGTGAGCATCTTTCGTCTTCATTTTTGTTCTGGTAGTTTGTGATTTGATATTAGTTGTCTGGGAGCACAATCTTGCATATTCTGATTTCTAGTTTGCTCCCAGATCGTTAAACAAATCCCCATTAATCAACTTGGCCTTAAAATCCAAAGCAAAAGACTAGACATTTACTTGTTTAGGTCACGCATCATGTACTTGACTTCGGAATATAGTCGTCTTTTCTTTTAGCTTTATCTTCAGTTGTTGAGCGCTGGCGTGAGGTACGCATTTCCTACACTCATTCATGCATCTTGTATGCCCATGCATTAGTTAGTAGGAATTGCATCTGGACAAGAGTGAGTTGAGCGTTTGATTGGAGCGATTGATTGCTAGATTTAGGATCAAAACGCTACTAAGGAGGGGTTGTCCCATAAAAGATAAGGTGGGGGATTTCATCACCATTTTCTTGGCCCTAAAAATCACTCTTAATCAAGCCTTCACTAAAAGCAAGTAGACATTGGCCCTAGGATTTCGGATGCACTAGGAGAGTAATCTAGTTGAGACCGTCATAGCCTGATCGGCGTTGCCTACCTTGTTGATAGTAGGAGGTACTGGATCTCCAGATCTGGTATCACTTGCTGGGCATTGTGGTCTTCGTTGTAGGGAGGTGAGGAATGTCGAGGCTAGTGACCTTGAAGTTAGGCGTCGCCTAGCCTAAGGACCCATTGCCTTACATTGTTTGAGTCATGCTTGCTAGTTAGGCTTCTACCTTCACCCTTTACCCACGCTAGCTTTAGGGATTCTTCCATTCTCCTCTGAGTCATCTTCTTCTCACCTACTTCTACGTTCTAGTCTCCTCCGTTTTACACTCTCTGGTAGCGTTTTAGGGTCGAGTCGAGTACTTTTTGCGAGTTTAGCCTCGTGGTGGTGAGAGTGGTCAACTCTAGAGTTCTCTGCTAAGATGGATGGTTACATGGGCGACCATCCATATCATTGTTGGGACCAGGACAATTCGTCCTGGTATTCCGGACCCATGCAACCTGGGGTGCCTCAGACAAACACCCCGTATGGTTGGGATAATCTTAATTGTGTGACTGAGCATTCTTCATATTGGGGTAACATGAGAGAGGCACCGACTGCTAGACCACCATCTAGTTACGTCGGATCATATGTTGGTCATCAAACTGAGACATTACAAGAACCTTTGGCATCTTTCATGCATGTGGTAGGTGACATGAGTGCACCGGCGGCTCCAGTAGCCGTACCGTGTGACTGTTGTGGGTTGAGTGGTCATGTTATCTGGGAATGTCCTTATGTTGCCCCTGAGCCTGAGTATGAGCACACATTTCCCAAAATGCTCATTATGACCATTACGCATCCGCGTACAACCCGTGAGGGATGGATTCGTGGGGAGACAATTTTTATTCAAATTCTTATACATCATTTCCACCCCAGTATCCTCCTCCTGAATAACCAGAAGTCTACCAACACCCCACTCCAAATCATTGGACTCATTCTCAGCCCATCAACACTCAACCCCAAAATTTTGTCAAATTTTGACTTCGACCTCATAGTTGACCACATACCTGATTCCTTGTGTATGTGAGTCAAATGTCGCAGCCATTACGTGAACGTGAGGAGAGTAACTTTTCTGGTCAACATGAGGATTCATCTTTTGATATCGAACCACCACCACATCCACATATTCAAAGCACAATCTTTCAAAGTCAAACTCCTAGTCAGTCTGAGGGACTTGGGGTTTCAATTCACGATCACCTAGTGGAGGATTCGATTCAAATTGAGAATAACATGGACCAGCTTCATTATGAGTCGGCACAGGATTGTGCCTTATCTTTTTGTCCCGTGGCCCTTGAGCCACATGATCTTCATGTTCTGCCTCTTAATGACTCACCTCTGGTGGAGTAAGAGCTCCCTAGTACCCTCAATTTCAAACAACCTGATGAGAGTTTGCCTCTCACTATTGTTCCTGGTCATCTTGGAAATGATAGAACATCAAACAACTACATTGCTCATGAGGGTATTAGGAGTTCCTTGAGGATACCTTGGGTATGAGACCCTCTTTTTGTTCGCCTGGTGTATCGGACATCCCTAACGAGGTTCTTGACCTCGTTCCGACGCACCAGTCTGTTGGTTGGAGAGTTTGGATTGACAAACATAACTTCAGCAGTGTAATGGGAGAAACTCTTCTTCCGTTGCCCCTTATTTCCCAAACTTTTCAGAGGTTCAAGCTCTTTCAGTTTGATCCTCTGAATGAGATGGCTTTGCGTCCAATTCATGAACCTCTCATTTCATCTTGTGCTCTTTGTGAAGGGGGCCCACGCATGCGTATTCTGGCCCACGTGGTGTCATGTTCCCTTTCCAAATGCATTGACCCACTTTTGAGGTTCCCATTTGATGTCTTTTCACAAATGAAGATGGGAACTTATGTTTGTACATAGTTATATTCAAACAAAAAACTCCTTCAGTGAGCATCGATTATTGTGGGCTCCAACCCTTGAGTATTTGGGTCCTATTTCTTTCACGCATTTGTATCTTTTTTAAGTATCTCACAGGTTCTGAGGGGAATTTGGGTTGTGTCCATCAATATAACCACGAACTTCCTTTTGCGCTTCATGTTGGTGAGATCTTTCCTTTTTCATGCATAAATCCATGTAGTTTCATGCTTACATTCATTGAGGACAATGCATGAAGTAGGTGTGGGGGGTGTTTTACGTTTGTACATAGTCGAGTCTTTTCCGTTGATTTTTGTTTTCTTTTGTGTGCATTGTTAGGGTCATGTTAGTGTGCTGCATTTAATATCGATATATCTGTTTGCCATGATCCTTGGGTGACTTGTCTTCTTTTGCTTGCCTAGTGCTTCAAAATTTTCACATTTCTTTCAAAATCTTCATGTGTTTGCGAAAGAAAATGTTTTGTGGGTTTTGTGTGTGTTTAGCATGTGCACAACCGTTGAGAGGCAAATTAAAAGAAAGCTCTCAAAAATGTCTTGAACTTGATACATTAGGATATCTAGTACAGTGGCTTTAGAATTTATGGAGTCGTTAGGATGCACCCTAGTTTTCCCTTGGGGGTGAGTAGTCATAGGGTTTCAGTGCTCAAACATTTAAAGAAGTCCACCCTGAACCTAGTGAGTCAATAATTCATGTCTGTTAAATTAAGGGAGTTTGTTGTAGTCAAGGACCCTTTAAATCTTATTGTGAGACACTAAGTGTAGAGGTTTTGGTTCATGTGTAGATAAGAAATAAGTGAGTAGGTGTTCTCTCTTCTAGCACGGCTCCTATCACTCGGGAAAGTAGGTCTGCGGGGACTTTGTGCATGGTGCTTTCGAGTCATCTAACTTGGGATGCACCGACCGAACTCCCGTTACAAGGGTGGTAGGGATTGCCATATGTGGAGATTTGGGGAAATGTGTACGTGATAGTGTAAGTCATCATGGGCAATGATGCACGAAACCTGACCCTGGGAGAATGAAGCTCCAACTAATATAAAGAAAAGAAGAAAAACAAAAAAAAGTAAAGGAGCAAAAAGAAAGAAAAATGCAAATAAGAACCTTAACGGACTTTACACTTTGTATCACTTGAGGATGTTGAGGTTGTCCATCTCTTTCACTTAATTCCTTATTTAACTTGCACGAATGGTTCATTAGATTAGGTGTGTGGACTGATTAGCTATATAGAGTCGGCCCGTAGGATTACCGCGTCCAATGATCGACAAAATTTGTCCAACGAGTCGAGTGTCTGGATTGAATAATGCATCTTGTTCGGATTTTGTGGGTATATCCGCTGAAAACCCTGAGGAGACAACACTCCTCCTGGCAACAAGGAGGTTTAATGACTTGTTGCACGTGCTAAGTGCAACCGTGATTCCTACGAAAGTGAGTTAGGATTTCTTGTTTCTCGTTTGTTTCTCTCTTTCTTTGTTTTGCTCGGGACTAGTAAAAACTTAGGTGTGGGGGTATTTGATTGACATCATTTAATGCTCATATTTGTATCTTATATCCATTATCTTACACCTAAGCAATGCTACGTGACGAGTTTTATGTTTGAATTTCAGAAATAAAGAGATTTGAAGAGAAGAGTCACGAAAGGACTCAAAAGCAAGAAAAAGACTTAATTGTGAGACCTGGGGACTAAGATGCAATGGAGAAGGACCTGAACGTAAGACCGAATGACCTAAGAGCAAAACAGGAAACTCCAGACTATCATGGGGAGTATTTTGTCGATTCGATTCGGGTTGGAGCTCCAACAAGCAAAGTAGATGCATCCAAGACCAACAAATATATCAAGACAAGCCCAAAACAAATTTCAACTCGATCTGGATCCTGTAGACCGCCAATTGGCGGTCCGGCCGCCAATTGGCGGTCCGACCGCCAATTGGCGGTCCGGCCGCCAATTGGCGTTGGCGGCCGGACCGCCAATTGGCGGCTCGGATATTCCCGGATCCGATGAAACTTCTGGAGCGCGTGTATTAGAGGATGTTTAGGCTATTTTTGGTATTTGTTTAGTCCCACATCGACGGATTGTCCCGGATTACCTTTTTCTATGGCTATGAATAGAACTCTTCACCTTCTATTGTAAACTACCCACTTCTTGGTGGCATTCTCTCCACTAAGGACTATGCCTTGAAGTAAAACTCAAGGTGGAGAAGAATGCTACGTTCAATGTGAGTCATTGTTAATAAAATAATTGCTCTAGTTTCTTTTAATATTGCCTTTTAATTGTTGCATGTTTCTTTAGTTTATGTTTTCTTTCAATTAGCTTCTTTAATAGTCATTTCTTGCTTATTATAATTTCATTTCAGTAGATTGTTTCATTTCAATGTAGGTTGTAGTGTAATGATTAGTGAGTACTTCCATCCCCATTTGGGGGTGGAGAAATATGTGATATGATCATGTAGTGTATTAGTTGTGTGTTATCTTAATCCCTTGAGCCTTATATGATTTCCATAACCATCTAATGGGATTTCACTCTTATCTTTGATATGTTAATGCTCTTGAGTGAAGTCTAGCTTATGCTTTGATTAGTGGACCTATTTTATGGGGAATGATATGGTGAGGATATGGATGGAATTAATATTGGAAACACAATCTATAGTGTATGTACTCTTGTTGCTGGTACCTTGGTTAATGTCTTGTATGTTTTAATGATATTGAGTTATCTTATTTCATGTGGATGCATAATAGGGTCTAGTCTTTATACATGAGTTCATTTAGCTTCATTCCAATTATTGTCTTGTATGTTTTAACGATATAGTCTTATCTTATTTCATGTGGAGGCAAAGTTGGATTTAGTTTTATAATTTCATGCACTGCATGTTGTGAGTAGCATAATTGAACACGCACACACACACTTTTATATTCATATTATTTCTCTACCCCCTATGGGGTTTAGTTTTATTGCTTATCTTTCATTTCTTTTTTGCATTGTAGTCTAGTTTAGTGTAACCAACTTTTCTCTCCTTTCTTTCCCACTCGCCTTCGCACAAACCAAAAGTCGACACACCTCCCTGTGGATCGACCCGTATTTTCCACCGCTTCAACGCGGCCGTGCACTTGCGGTTTAATATAAAACGAATCAATCACCGCCAATTGGCGGTCCAGATCTTCGCAGATCCGCTAAGAATTCTGGAGCGTATGTATTCGTGTTTGTTCAGGATATTTTTGGTATTTTTTTAGTCCCACATCGGGGGATTGTCCCAGATTAACTTTTGTATGGTTATGAATAGAACTCTTCACCTTATATTGTAAAGTACTCATTGCTTGGTGGCATTCTCTCTACTATGGAGTAATCTTTCAAACAAAACTCAAGGTGGAGAAAAATTCTACCTCCAATGTGGGTTATTGTTAATAAAATTATTGTTCTTTGTTTCTTTTAATCTTGTCTTTTAATTCTTGCATGTTTCTTTTGTTTATGTTTCTTTCAATTAGCTTCTATAATATTCCTTTCTTGCTTAGTCTAATTTCATTTCAGTAGAATGTTTCATTTCAATGTAGGTTGTAGTGTAATGATTAGTGAGTAGTTCTATTCCCATTTGGGGGTGGAGAAATATGTTATATGATCATGTAGTGTATTAGGTATGTGTTATCTTAATCCATTGAGCCTTATATGATTTCCATAACTATCTAAAGGGATTTCACTCTTATCTTTAATATGCTAATGCTCTTGAATGAAGCTTAGCTTATGCTTAGATTAGTGGACCTATTTTATGGGGAATGATAAGGTAAGGATATAGATGGAATTAATATTAGAAACACAATTTGTAGTGTATGTACTCTTATTGTCTTTACCTTGGTTAATGACTTTTATGTTTTAATGATATTGGGTTATCTTATTTCATGTGGAGGCATAGTAGGGTCTACTCTTTATACATGAGTTCATTTAGCTTCATTCCAATCATTGTCTTGTATGTTTTAACGATATAGTAATATCCTATTTCAAGTGGAGGCAAAGTTGGATTTAGTTTTATGATTTCATCCACTACATGTTGTGAGGAGCATAATTGAACACGCACACACACTTACATCTTTATATTCATATTATTTATCTACCCCTTATGGGGTTTAGTTTTATTGTTGATCTTACATTTCGTTTTTGCATTGTAGTGTAGTTTAGTGTAACCAACATTTCTTTCCTTTCTTTCCCACTCGACTTCGCATAAACCAAAAATCGACACACATCCCTGTGAATCGACCCGTATTTGTCACCGCTTCAACGTGGTCGTGCACTTGCGGTTTAATATAAAACGAATCAATCAAGTTTTTTGCGTCGTTGCCCGGGACACGGTAATCCTACGGGCCGACTTTATATATGTATCCAGTCCACAAACCTAGCCTAATGAAAAATTATTTTATTAAATGACTCACATTACTAGTAGAATTATTCTCCACCTTGAGTTTTTGCTCCAAGACTTACTCCAAGTAGAGAGAATGCCACCAAGCAATGGGTGAATACAAAAGGAGGATGAGGAATTCTATTTATAGTCAAAGAAAAAGGTAATCGGGGACAATCCCCCAATGTGGGACTAATAAAACCTTCCCAAAATACATATAAACACATAACTCATCTCCTGGAGAAACCGAGTAGGATTCGAACACAAACGGACCTCCAATTGGCGGTCACTTTTTCTCGGATCCGACTCATTTTCGTATATGTTCTTTATTTCTTCAATTATTCACATGGTGTGCACTTGGATCGGTTATAAGAGTGTCGGCCCGAATATAGATGCCAAAATACTCCTCATTATGGTGTGAAGTTTCTTCATTTGCTCATTGGTCCTTTGGGGTTATATTTCGGATTCTTCTCTCTTGCATCTTAGTCCTCAAGTCTCACAACTCAGTCCTTTTTCTTGCTTTTAGGTCCTTTTATGCCTCTACTCCTTAATCTTGTTTATTTCTGAAACTCAAACATAAAACTCTTTACGTAGCATTGGTAAGGTTCAAGATAATGGATATACGACACAAATGAATGTCTGAAATGATGTCAATCAGATTGCTAATGATGATATTATTGGTAGACAACATAATTTTTTACACCACTCTAGCAAAATCTGCAACAGCAACTTAGATGCATAAAAGTTAATTAACATGGTGGGTAGGCTGCGCATCGGTCCGAACCCAGATGCTCTCCGGGTATCGACCGAACCAGACCGAAAACCAAACTTGCCCCAGGGCCGGACCAAAACTCGGACCGATCGGATTCGGTCCGGACCGAACCCGGACCGATTGGTCCGGTCCGGTCCAAAAAACCAGACCGACCTGAAACATGCACAACCCTAATGGTGGGGGCTTTATAATGAATGAAAAGTTAAAGGGGAACTCTCATTTGATGTTATAATAGAGACAAGGACCATCAAGCCAAAAATTAGTAAAGAAAACAAATTTGTGAACAAATCAAAGAGTCTGTCCACCTGTAGAGCTCCTCAAAGATAAGACCGTTGGCATTGTGGTTCCTGACTTCAAGGCCCTCTTCTTGTGCGTGTCGATTATCTTCACTGAAATTGAACAGTTCCGGGAGTGGGTAAGAAATGGAATTCTAACAAAAGAGAAAATGGCAACACAAACTCCATCTCCAACATTTACACGAACAAAAGAGTAACCACAACAACAACCCAACGTCAATCCACAAATTTCCAATCTTTCACATTTACACGAACTCCATCTCCAACATTTACACGAACCAAAGAGTAACCACAGCAACAACCCAACGTCAACCCACAAATTTCCAATCTTTCACACCATGAGCAGATAACATCAACAAATTTCATCTCCAACAATAAAAATCCAGTATTCAACATTTACACCAAAAACAAGCAAACACAGCAGCAACCCAAGCCCAACCCACCACCAAGTTCCAATCTTTCATCATTCACACCATAACCACAAAATGACACCCCAACCTCCACCTCCAGCAAAAAAACCAACCTTCACATAAAAAACCTCCATCACCAGCAAAAAATTTAACTTTCACATAAAAAACAAGGAAACACAACAATAACCCAAGCTCCATCTCAAGCAACAAAAATCCATCTTTACACGAAGGAGGAGTAAACACAGGAAAAATAGAACTCAAGCCCTTAAAGTTCCAATCTTGTACAATTAACAAAATGGCACCATCATAAGCTCCATCTCCAGCAAAAAATATTCAACCTTCACACCAAAAAGGAGCACACACAGCAATAACCCAACTCCAAGCCACAAAGTTCCAAAATTTCACACCACACCACACCACAAAATGGCATCACAAACTCAACCTCAAACAATAAAACTCCAATTTGTACACCAAAAATGACTCAACCTTCAACAAGTACCTCGTCGAAGAAGGAGAGGTTTAGGGCAATGGCAAGGGGAAGGGGTTTGAATGAGATTGGGTGAGGTGGAGACACCTTGCCTCGTCAAAGAAGGAGAGCTCCAGGGTGGGGTTGGCATTACGGTTTGTGATGGTCGTAGGAGTTGGGAGAATCATGTTAGATTTGGGTAAAAAGTATGAGTTGATTTTTTAGACATTGGGACTTGCGAGTAGCTGTTAAATCCTAAGCCCTTGTTAAGGTGTTAATTGGGTGGGGGGGGTGTTTGCATGGGAATTTATGGAGATGGTGATGTGACGGAATTTATGGAGGAGTGGAGAGGTATGGTGATGTGACGTGGAGAGGATGGGAGTATGGTTTGATGTGTACGGGAGTGGGAGGTCTTGAGGTGGAGGGGTGGGGTTTGGTATTTGGAGAGACAAAACCCTCTTCTCTCTTTCCTTCTATTAACAACGCTATTCTTCCTCTCTCAACTCACTCATCTTTCTCACCTCTCTCTCTTCCGACGAGCAGAGGAGATTGCAGAAGCTCCGAAGAGTGGCGGCGATGGATCTGCGGAAAACTTTGAAAATTTCGAAGAGAAGGTACGCCAAGTTGATGCATTAGATGTTGCTCACACGATGGTGTGTGATTTTTAGCTCATCGCCGGATTTCGAAGTCCTTGTCAGCGATGAAGGCAGCGAGATGTACTTGGTAGAGTCAGGTAGTTGTCAGCTAACGGTCGACCGATGCATCTTTGTTGTCAACCAATATTTTGTATTTTTCTGTCTCCACCCAACACTGGTAGAATGATGTCTTGTGGCAGTCGACTGGTTGTGCATATTTTGTTGGGTTGGAGAAGTCTACTGTTTTCGGTCGAACGGGGCCCCTTGAGCTGTTCGACCGTTGTCTTGTATTTTGGTCTGGATTGAGTGTTGTCCATCTAAACTGTTGACCACTCTTGACATTGGTTCGACCGGTAACTTAAGTATACTAAATGCTGGATCGACTGTTTGACGTCTAGTTCGACCAATTGTGAATGTAGGAGAGACCATGATTTCGATCAAACAGGGCCCTGAGCCATTCGCCCATTGCCTTGTTTTGATTTAGTCTTTGACTGGGCGTTGACCATCTAAACGGTCGATCGTCCATGAGATCTTGTTCGGCCGTTGGGGCTCAAGTTGTGAGTGTAAGTCGATCGATCACTAATATAGAGGGGGTGAATAAATTGTGTCCTAGTTTTCTTAAACAACGGCACAATTAAAATAATAAGAGAAAGATTGCAAACCAAAAGATGACTCCGGAGATTTATAGAGGTTCGATCACACCACTGTGATCTAGTTCTCTCCTCAAGTTCTGATCGCTCCTCTGATCCCTACTTGAAAATTCACTATTATCTTCATTCTGGGTCGAAGATAAACTCTCTTACAATCGGAGCCTTGGGAACACCCTCGCCTTACTCGAATCTTCTCTCACAACCCGAGAGGGTGCTTCCTCATAGCTTTACAACACAATGGAAATTGAATGTGGTTGTTGAACTCTAACTTGAATGCACTCAAGGATTGGAATTAAGTTTGGATTGAATTTAATGGAAGTTTGAGAGTTGGTGGAGCTTTGAAGGCTTGGAGATTGAAAGCACAATAAATGACTTAAGCTCGGGCAGAATTCGGGACAAATTCAGTCAACCGGGTAAACAACGGTCGTCTGACAATGTGTGGATTTATTGGTCAGATTGAAGCACTCGGTTGACCGATTATGTGTCGGATAACCGTTCACCAACTTCCACTAACTTTTTCCTAAAATCGACCAATTAAGTTCGGTTGACCGAGGGAGCCTCGGTTCACCAATCCAATTGGACAGTAAAAAATTGTTGCGATTTGGTGATCTTGTTCAGTACACTGTGGCAAGGTCGGTTGATCGATACATGTGCGGGTTTCTGCTGACATTGGCTGGGAAATTGGTTTATCGACAACGGTCAAAATCTTATGTGGAAAAGAGCTATTACGTTTTAGATTAATCAACAAGTACTTGTAAGGCGACCGGTTCTCGGTAGACCGATATTGCACGTTTCAAAGGTTGTTGCTAAATGACAAAAGATAAGTTCGTTGGAGTTATTTTGTGTCACGTGGGCCAATAAGATGAAGTCGTTTATGCCAAAAGACACAAGTGAAGCTCCGATGACCGATACTCATTCGGTACACCGAATTGAGATATACAGAGAAATTTCGAAGCTACTGAGTATAAGGGAACGGTTGACTGGGTAGAGGTCGGTAAACCGACACAAGGATTCCAGAAAGATAAAGTGGTTACTTACTCTAAGGAGACGGTTGACCGGGTGGGGTTCGGTACACCGAAACAAAGATTCTAGGAAGATCAAGTCGTTACTGACTCTAAGAACACTGTTCACCGAGGGTAACTTGGTCAGCCGTTAGGAACAAGTTTGGTAGACCGAGAGGCAAACGGTCGACCGACAGAGATGTGTTTATCCTTTTGTGCAGCAAGTGTACATTTGCCCCTATAACTCAAATAAATAGAAAATTACATATGAAGTCCTTGAGCTTTGATTACAAGTCTTGAGCCTTGATCTTGAAGTTGATTAGTCCCTTAGTTTGATCACCTACATTGTTAGGAATAAACAATATCTATGCAATTTGACAATATGATGTGTGTGATGTGCTAATTCGAGTTGTGTATAATATTAGTTTGTTAATCATCAAAATTAAGATTAAAGGGCCAAAAAACCAATAGTAGGTCCAGAGTTTGACCATTGCAGGCTTTTGTTTGACCGATTCTTTGGGGAGCGGTCAACTGATATACCATTTTTGGTCGACCGTTTGGGCCCAAGACTGAATACTTGTTGTTGTGAAGTGTCAACTCTGTCAACGGAAACCCGTGTCCTTTCCTAGTGTGTGAGTCGTGAGGTGACGATGGACACGTTGCTCATGTGTGCCGATGGACTACCGAGTGGAAGGGTGTGGACACTTGGGATGTGCCACCTCTATATTATACATCGTGGCGTAATATATGCTTACTTGACTCTTATTAAAATAGTAGACCTGAGGGATCAAGGATCCCGGTGCACAATGTTGCACCGCTCTACGAATACCTTTGACTGGCCTTGAGGGCAATGAGGTGCTCCAGCACGACCAAGTGGCAGCGGGGAGGACCGTGTGGTGGTGGTGACTGACCGACGATGTATTATGGCAGGTAGCTTGGCTGTGGCACAACTAGGTGAGATGGACCGACCTGAACGACATCTCTGTCGGTGAGGTGTTGACCTCGAGATTCAGCTAATTCTAAAGACGCGGACGTACCTCACTGAACCCTTATATTTAGTGTAGCCTCGTGTGGGGTGTGTTGAGTACTTTCCGTAAGACAGTATGTGTCTGCGATGGTCCCTACGGGTGACCCGATGATGGATTGTGGGACAAATGTCCTTTTTACCCTTGGAGGGAGATGTTGACGGATTGCATACTATTTTGCAATGCTATACTACTATTGTAGAATTTCATGCCCCTAAGTATATATATATTATTTTTTAAAAATTATAAATGCATACAATATTGATTTCCATATTTTCGATGATTTTATGTACATTATTTTATATTTATTCTAATATCATGTAATCTACATATATATTGAAATAAATAGAAGTGGATCATTTATGGAGATCCGGAGTTACGCTGCGTGTTGCATCATTTGTCGATTCGCATCCAAGTGTTCACCAACTGTAAACAAGATTAGAGAGAAATGAGCTCGCCAATTCAATCTCTAAATTAAGCATAGAATATATCTAATAACCCCTCTAAAGTTCCCTGAGAATTTAATCTCAAAAAGCTCGAAATAATTAAGAGAAATTCAGATAGATTAGTGGAGAGGTTAGGGAGAGAGAAAATTTTGCATTAACTTAAACCAAGTAGGGAGAGAAGAGCTATTTATAGAATCTCCCAACACCCACATCATAGGCTACTCATAACCCGTGATCTCTTGTTTTTCTCTCCCTAAAACCAATCACAAATTGATACATAATCATCCTTAAAAATGTTTGACCATAATTGGAATAAATCCAACCCATGATCAACATTAATCTCTTAACAATTCAAGGCATAATCGTGCCACACGGTCGACCGAAACCACTACCCGATCAACGGAATGGTTATGACTTTGACAAGTTCAGTCAGACCGTGAGTTAGACGGTCGACCGAATATTCATAAGGAAAAGTTCCAAGGAAATTGTGGTCGAACCACGTCACACTCCGGTCGACCGTTCCTTTACCAAAATTGCTCCTGGTAAATTTCGGTCGACCGTGTCCCTCTACCGGTCAATCGTTCTTTCACTAAATTATTTCATGGAAATTGTCGGTCGACCGGGCATAATACACGGTCGACCGCTCCTATCATCAAGATACGTCCTATAATTTTTGATCGACCCACACATATCCAATCTTCATCCGGTCGACCGTTCTGAAGAACCCGATCGACTGATCTCAAAATGGTCTACCGTTTTGACATGATTTTGCCTTTGTGAAATTTTGGATTTATATCCAACAAAATTTGATCCTTGGGGTTTTTAGCAAATTCATATATCATGTAACATATTATCTTATGTAATGTCAAACTATTACACCCCATAATACATACATCTTATATGAATTTATTTATGATTCTAATTATGTCAATTTGCATGACATATTGATTTTATCGAATCACCACATGTAACACATTTCACATGAAACACGATACATCATACAAACACAAATCAAGCTTCTTGTTTCCCAATTTTGTGGTGTCACTTATCGGAGGATCTAAGATATACTAGCAATGATATTAAACACTTAATATCATGAACTATAAGCGGTATCTAGCTACACATTATAGTTACCCAATTAGCAAAGATGTCTTGCTCACTTGAACTAAACGTGATCCATTTAGTGATGTAAGAACATCACTTGTGTCTATCCCTTGCCTCATGATATTAAGAATATTATACAAAGTAGAAATGTGTCACATTTGTATATACAAGGTTCTTCCTTACTTTGGACGAAGTGAATCTTTTTGACTTCCTCGACAAAGCGCTTCTTCCAACTCCTCGATGCTCGCTTCAATCCATAAATGGATCATTGTGGCTTGCATACTTTCTCGTTATTCTTTGGATCTTCAAAACCTTAAGGTTGTACCATGTACACATCTTCCTCCAAGCTCTCATTAATGAACGTTATTTGGACATCCATTTACCATATTTCATAATCATGAAATACGGCAATAGTGAGCATAATACGAATAGACTTGAACATGACAACCAGTGAAAAAGTTTCATTGTAGTCAATTCCTTGAATTTGAGTGAAACTTTTTGCTACAAGCCTTGCTTTGTAGGTTGTTAAGTTCCCATCCATGTCCATCTTCCTCTTAAAGACCCTTTTATTTTGAACGATTTTCTTTCCTTGAGGAAGGTCAACAAAGTTCCACACCTGATTGTCATACATGGATTCTATTTCAGATTCCATGGCTTTAAACCATAGTTTGGAGTCTTCTCTTTCCATTTCTTCTTGAAAGGTCGAGGGAACATTGGTATCAAGTACCATGATCTCATGAAGTCCCAAATACATATTGGGTTTCTTCCTTTCCCTCGTAGACCTTCTAAGTTCATTTGCTTCTATGTGTACTTCTTGAACTTCTTCCACAATTTCTTGCGGAATTTTTTTCATGTTCGATTCTCGAACGTACACTTGGCTGGAATGATTGAGTTTCACTCACAATTTCTTGAGAGGGTCTCTCACTCATGCTCCCACTAACCAAAAGGAACCTCGGTTGGGCCATCATGATCTTGAATGTTATCATTCATATTGTGATCTTGTAGAATATCATGAGTTTCCTCAAGCACAATTCTACTCCCACTACTTTTAATTTTTTCGAGATATTCTTTCTCTAAGAATACGACATCCCTCTCGACAATCACTCGATTGAAGGTTTTATGCCAAAAGTAGTATCATCATGTCTCACGAGTATAACCTATAGAGTGGTGTTTATCTACTTTTGGCCGAAGTTTGGTCGACATCAATCTTTTGATGTAGGTCACACAACCCCAAATCTTGAGAAAATTGAGCTTAGGTGTTTTACCACTCCATAGCTCATAAGGCATTTTCTCTACGGATTTGGATGAAATATTATTTAGCGTGTAAGGCGCAATTTCTAGTGCATAACTCCAAAAGTAAAGCGGGAATTCAGCTTGAGTCATCATTGATCGAACCATGTCAAGCAATGTCCTATTTCTCCTTTCGGATACTCCATTCCATTGAGGTGTACCGGGCGGAGTAAGTTGTGGCACAATACCACACTCCTTTAGGAACGAATCAAATTTGGTACTTAAGTACTCACCTCCACGATCGGTTTGTAGAGACTTGATTTTCTTGTTGAGTTGGTTATCTACTTCATTCTTGAATTCTTTGAACTTGTCAAAGGATTCACTTTTATTTCTCATTAGATAAATATAATCATAACAACTATAGTCACCCATGAACGTAACGAAGTACTTAAAACCGTCTCTTGTACTTGTACTCATTGGACCACATACATTGGAATGTATCAAATCCAGCAAGTTATTCGCTCCCGGGTCTTTCTTTTTCTTTTTCTTTTTCTTTTGCAAAGAAAAAGAGAGGCATAGCCTCGAAATTTCATTGAGTATGTAAACTATGATTTACAACCTACCAAAATGAGCAAAAAATAAAGACCACAGGATCATGTAACATACATGTCGAGCCACACATCACTACCATAAAGGTTCATGAGACCAAGTCTCATCTACAAGAGATCCTTATGACTCTATTGCCGCGCCTAATTTGGTGATCTCCTTATCTACATGCTTCAGCAAACGCTCCGAGTGCATTCGGGTCCTCGGAGAGTGGCTTCATCTTGGATCCCATGATCCATATCATGTCTTTGACCATGCGAACAATATCTTGAGCACGCTTTTACTCTTGGTCGAATATCCTTCTATTCCGCTCCCGCCAACACTCATAAATAACCACACTAAAGGCCAGCTTCAAAGTTGTAATTTGGACTCGGCCACCCTTCATTCGTTGTATATGAGTGGCTTCTTCCACAAGGGTGGTCCGAATTCAAGTTCCTAAGTGCATAATTTGCAGCACTCGCTTCCAGACCTACTTGGTGAACGAGCATGCCCAAAACAGTGTCCCATGTCCTCCTCTCCATCATTTCACAATGCACAAGTCAGCCCATGATATGCTCCTCGGTCCAGCATGAGCTTCTTGGTAATCAACCGACCACGTAGCGCATGCAAGTAGCCATGGCATGTTTTGGGACGTAGTGCGTGTGCCAAACCAGCCCACTCCATCCCACAGCTACCATGCTTGGTGTCACCTATGCCCACACCTCCTAAGTGGAAAGTACTTCCTTCCGTGCTCCCACTCTTGTGGGCCTATCTTGACCACCATGTATCCGTATTCCCAGAATCTCCTGCCAAAGCTCCATCATTTTTAGCGATCGTGGGATTGGGAGAGTCCATTCTCCATTGCTAATATAATGGGCAACAAGCATATCTTTGAGCATACCCATATCATAAGGAACCCTAGCTCCCCACGGCTCACTCAAGAAAGGTCGTCCACACCATGGATCAAGGAAAAAATGGACGTGATTGCCATCACCCACCTGGTAGCGGATGTGTTGTTGGACTATGTTGCAGACTCTCAGAATTCCACGCCATGCCCATGAGCAGACCGAAGGTGGTCATGCAAACCATATTGTGCTTCTTCATAAATATTTTTGACGCATGCACTTGACCCACAAAGACTCATCATCGGCCACTACCAACCACAGAAGGCGTAGTAGTCCAGCATCATTCCAATCAGCCAATCGTTGTAGACCCAGCTCACCCTCTCTTTTGGGCACACAAATGTCCTTCCACGCTACTGCCACCCACTTCCTTGCCCCCCACCCCCCCACACAAACTGAGACATGAGGCTCTCCATCTCCTTCAGCACCGATCGAGGAAGGAGGAAGGCTGACGTCCAATAAATGCTAAACAAAACCAAGACACTCGGCACCAACTCCATCCGGCCAGCAATGGAAAGATGGCTTCGTTTCCATGTTATGAGTTTTGCTCTGAGCTTTGCTACCAACCCAGTATAATGCTACCTCCCAAGGCGTGATGTAAAGAGTGGTAACCCCAGGTATAATACCAGAAAGTCCATTTAAATCCCAAGGTAGTTGCAGATCCACCTTGCATGTACCGCCTCTCATCCCAAGAACACTTGACTCTTGGTTGTGTTGAGTTGTAGGTCGGAGCAAGCTGAGAACGTAGCTAATGTTTCCTTGATAACCTGGGCATTTTCCTTGGCGGCCCTTGCGAAAAGCATAACATCATTAGGAAACAAAAGATGGGAGACCAGAGTGTCTCCACACTTTATTGGATCGAGCTTCCCAGTACCCACTGCCTCCTTTATCATTGTACTAAGCACCTCCATACAAAGAACAAAGAGGGAGAGAGCAATTGGATCACCTTGTTGTAGTCCATTTGTTGCTTTGAAGGGTCTTGAATTGGAACCATTTACCGTAACAACGAAAGATGTCCGTACACACGCCATGATCAGTGTTGAGATTTTTATTTATACCGCAAGTGCACGGCGTCTATGAAGACGTGGCAAGTACGGGTCGAACACAAGGAGGGAGAGATTTCGTAGTTTTTGTTATTTTCGATTAAGAGGAAGAAGGGAGAAGAAATAAGTTGGGTTTTTGGTATTTTTGATTTAATTATCTAAAGTACGAAACAAAAGCAATTAGAACTAAAACAAGAAATAAAGAAGAGAATTCCGTCGGGTGGAGGTCTAGACTTAGGTTTAGATTGGAGAATGGAGAAACTTGAAATAAATCATGTTAGTTATGAAGCATTACAAGATAAATGATTTAACATAAACTCAAGTAATCAAAATATACTAATCACGAACTTAAAACAATAACATGCATTCATCTTCTCTACCCCTAATTCCATCACCTCCACCCTTTGGAAAGAGTTAGAAACTCATGGAGGGAGGAAGAAGAAAGGATCCTAGAGACATTAAAAGAAAATAAAAACAAAACAAAATAAAACAGAATTTTATTACTAATGATCCAAGACCAAAGGTTCAAAGCTGTGTTACATTCGTCCTACAGGGCTATTTATAGCCGATACAGGGGATACCAATACATAAAAGGATAGTACACACGTCACCACAACACTGGACAAAATTGGAGCACACGGATCCTCAAGGGTGCGGCGAATTCGCCGCCTGGTCCATGCAATATGCGGCTAAAACGCCGCATAGGTTGGAAGTATCGCGTCCGGATTTTCGTGGTGCGTTTATGGTATGATTTGATCTTTATTTGCGCGTCTGGATGATTTGTTTCCATTGTCTTGAGCTCCGGATTAATTCCTTCCATTGTTGGGGATTTATTTTTGACTTTTCTTTTTGACTTTTCCAACAAAATAACTTGATCCTTTTCTTTTGCAATCAGGTCCTTGGCATTTTGCAATTAAGCCCTTGACCTTTTTGTGATTAGCTCCTTGAATGCTTTTATGCTTGGATTCATTTCCATTTGGAACCCGATAAACTTGAACTTGGTCTTTATGATAGAAACGAGTCTTTTGTACGCGTTTATGCTCGGGATGTGAGTAAATTGCATTCAGGTCCCTGTATTCTGTAAATAAGACTAAACACATACCTTAGTAGCATTTATTGATGTAAAAGTAATCTAAATGAAAGACATATGATGCAATGTATGCAATGCATCAAATACCCCACACCTAGATTTTGCTAGTCCCTAGCAAAACAAAATATAAGAAAATGAAAACAGGGAAATCCTAACTCACTTTCGTAGGAATCACGGTTGCACTTAGCATGTGCAACAAGCCTTTAAACCTCTTTGTTGCCAAGGAGGAGGAGTGTTGTCTCCTGAGGGTTTTCAGCGGATATACCCACAAAATCCTATCAACATTTCATTAATAGTTCTCAATATCCCTACCTCAACCTTATACATCTTACTGAAAATTCTTGCATGCTCATTATATAAATCTAACTCATTAAAAATATGACTTGGTCTTTATTCCTCCAACATTCACACCACTAACCCTTCTAAACATGTTATTACTTAAATTATTTTGCACGCCTCCTCTGGTGGTGAAGTATCATTTGGATCAACCATGGCATGGATCATTCCTTTAGCTTTGGGCCTTGAGTATCTTAAAGTATTTATTTATTTATTTTTTTTTCCGTGATTCAACACATTTGCTTTTCTTTTTAACACTTATACCCTTTTTGCATTCGTGTAGCGAGTTTGGTCGATAATCCCGAGCTGGCAGACTCAAGTTACCGGGTTTCAAGATACCCCTACGGACCAGTGACTCGAAGGCTTGGGCTTTTGTAATCATTTTGCAAAATGTGTTTTCCTCACTTTATTTTTATTTTATTTTACTTTTATTTTCCTCAAGGCTTAATTGCTATTAGAAGTCCACACTTCCCGGTATATTTTCCTCAACCTCTGCTTTTTATCAACCACTTCAAAGATTTGATTCATCCAATTTAAGTGCATACATGTCTTACAAGGGCCATGGGTTATTTCTTTGGAACTTAGATTTATGTCATAATTTCTACAAGCAGAACTATATAATAAGGAACAAAAACTTGATGCAATTTGTACACGGGTTTTGGCAGTTTAATCTTAAGCTATGTCATAGAATATTTTTTTTTTATTTTAAATAAAGCAGAACAGAAAATCAAATAGATAGATATGTACATATATAAACACCCCCCCACACCTAAATCATGCATTGTCCTCAATGTATGCATAGATAAAATAAATGCACTGATTACCTGCGTCGGCTTGCGGTAGAGGGGTTGAGTTTGCTCAAAGTCAACCATAATCAGAACTGGATTGAATGACACCATGTTGGTGCATGTATCCAGTTGAATTGTTCCCCATGTTGACTTGAGGAAAAGATTCCACTCTTCTCACTTGAATTGGTTCGCTTATTTGCTCGAGTGATGGTGGTTGAGTAAATGAATTACTCCCTTTTTTCTTACTTCCTTTTTGCTTATGTGATGATTTATTTGATTCAGAATTCTGATAAATACGTGCTCTCATCACAACATCACTTGGGTTGCATATTATTTCTGGCTCATTATCAATATGGAAGATATTAAATTCTGCTTTTAAGTTCCCGAAAGATAATTGCATGAGCCCATTTCGACAGTTTATTAATGCTTCCGAAGTGGCTAAAAAGGGTCTACCTAGAATTACAGGGATTTGTCGATTAGGATTTACAACAGGTTCAGTATCAAGTACGACAAAATCCACTGGATAAATGAAGTCACCAACCTTAATCAAAACGTCCTCTACTACACCTCTCGGTTTCTTAACAGAACAATCAGCGAATTGGAGGGTTGTCCTAGAGGGTTTCAGCGGACCAAGGTTGAGTTGCTCGTAGACAGAAAATGGGAGCAAGTTAACGCTTGCACCAAGGTCTAGAAGGGCTTTATTGATAAACGTATCTCCTATTGAACATGAAATTGTGGGGCACCCCGGGTCCTTATATTTTATAGGAGATGTGTTGGAAAGAATTGAGCATATGTTTGCAGTTAAGAACGCCTTCTTTGGTACATTCGTTTTTCTCTTCTTAGTGCACAAATCTTTTAAGAATTTAGCATAAGCAGGTATTTGTTGAATCATGTCTAAGAGTGGAATGTTTACCTTAACTTGCTTAAATACTTCCAAGATTTTCTCTATTTGTGCACTAGAGTTCTTTTTGAGTCTATTGGGAAATGGGGCTTTAGGCACATAGACTCGCTCAGGTTCAGGTTGAGCTACATGTTCAGATTGGGTAGGTGGATTGGCCTTTTCAATTTGGACGTCGGGTTCAATGGTCAAGTCATATGTGGGTGCTTGATGGCTAGATTGATTAGTCATTCTAGGGTTTACCACATTATTGTCAATTTGTCTTCCGGACCGTAATGATACTACAGCATTGATTTGTTGGAACGGTCCTTCCTCATTAACCAATTGAACCGGTCTAGGGTTGTTATTTCCTGAAGGTGGTTGATAAGATTGATTAGGGGTGCACATGGGTTGGGTTCAACCCGAAACCCAACCCGAACCCGACTGGTCGGGTCGGGTTGGGTCGGGTTGGGGAGGGGGTCGGGTCGGGTCGGGTTGGGAAAATAAAAAACCCGAATTTTCGGGTCGGGTTCGGGTTGAGGGGGTCGGGTTGACCCAACCCAACCCGAACCCGATTTTTTTTTTTTTTTTATTTTTTTTAATTTTTTCCCAAATAAACCGGTCGACCGAACATCACTCGGTCGACCGAACATCACTCGGTCGACCGTTTCCAACCCGAAAATTTCGGGTTTTCAAGCCACCGGTCGACCGTTTAAGCACCGGTCGACCGAACCCGACCAAGTTTGGGAGAAAATTTCCGAATTCGGGTTCAACCCGATCCAACCCGACCCAACCCGAAAATTTCGGGTCGGGTTGGGTTGAACCCAAACCGGTTCGGGTTCGGGTTGGGTTGGGTTTTTTCCCAACCCGAAAATTTCGGGTTGGGTCGGGTTGAGGTCCAAACCCGACCCAACCCGACTCATGTGCACCCCTAAGATTGATATTGATTATTAGTTCTTGGGTTCACCTCAGGTTGACTTGGAAATTGGCCCTTTTCTCTTTCACCTATTATCTGTGCTAATTGGCTGACCTGTGTCTCTAGCCTTTGGAATGATTGGTTGGTTGTTTGTATAAAAGTTGTCATTAAAGTTTCTAATTTAGTCAACCTAACCTCATGATTTCCATTATTACCCCCAGATGATGTATTATTTTGATTATATGGGGTTGGTTGTTGTCTAGGAGGTTGTCCTTGTTGGTTCCACGAAAAATTGGGATGATTACGCCAACCTGGGTTATAGGTTGATGCGTAAGGATCATTTCTAGAATTGTTATATGTGGCATTGACATGTTCCAGGTTCACACAGTCCTCCATTAAATGACCAGTCTGACCACATCTAGAGCAAGGGGTAGGGGATGCTTGTCGGGTTTGGTTTTGCAGTTCTAGACTTTCCATTCTACGCATTAGGGTAGCTAGTTTTGCCTCGGCCGCTATGTTGGAGTCTATAGCTAAGACACCTGGTCGGGGTTGACTCGCTATTCTAGATCCAATACTCGGGTTGATGGGTGTTCTAGCATTGTCCCATTGCATACTATTTTCAGCTAAATCCTCAAGAAAAGTCCAGGCATCATTTTCATTTTTGGACATAAAATTCCCTTGGCTCACAGATTCTAGCATAACCCTAGATGTGGGTGTCAATCCCTCATAAATAATTTGGCATAATTGCCACTTCGGAATTCCGTGATGAGGGCATTGGGTCAAGACACTCTTAAATCTCTCAAGATAGGAATAGAACGGCTCGCTCTCAGACTGAACGAATGCAACAATTTCATTCCTAATCTTCATAGTCTTATGGTTGGGAAAATATTTTTTTAAGAAAACTTGAACAAATTCAGCCCAACTTCTAATAGATCTTTCGGCTAGACTATATAGCCATTTCTTAGCGTCGTCCTTAAGTGCTAGAGGCACAAATTTCAGACGCACTGCCTCTTCAGAAATATGCTGGTATTGCATAAGAGAGCAGATTTCCTCAAATTCTCTAAGGAAGAGATATGGATCTTCCCTAGAGGTGAACTTAGGCAACATACTCATGTATTGTGCCTTAAGTTCGAAGTCGCGACCCGGTATGGTGGGCATAACGATGCACGATGGCTGAGCAGCCATCGTTGGGTAGCACCGATCCCTCAGAGTTATAGGTTGCGCAATAGGCGGGTCCACTACGTGCTCACCCATTAGATCCGGGTGAGGTGGTGCAACAGGTGGATTGGGGTTAAGTTCCAGACTGGAATCTAGATGAACTCGTGAGAGTCGATTACTCAAGTCCCGAATCCAAATCTGAGTGCACCGGGTTGAATCAATTTTTGAATTCAAATTCGAAATTTAAATTCCAAATTTAATTTCAAGAATTAATTACTCTTTTTTTTCGTTTTTTTTTTTTTTGAATTTTTTTTTTTGAAATTTTTTTTTTTTTTTTTTTTAAAAGAAACACACAATAGAAAGGTAGGGATGAGAAGGGAAAGAAGACTCAGACGAGAAGGGAAACTTAACTCTAAAGGATAAAAATTAGGGTTGGTCAGAAATTTCCTGAACAAGCACGGTCAAAACAATCCTAGACCTAGTGTCACTTAGATCTAGACGACTCCTAACAGGTTGAGTCGAATTAGTTTGCTTGATTCACCTCCCTCACCAATCAAACCAAGTTGGCCAGTTAGTGTATAGCTAGTGGGGGCGCTTCCGACAGAGTCGGTGCCAATTAGACAACCACGTCGCTTGGAAGACTTTCGTCGACACAAAAACACTTTCTAGACACCAAATTGAATTCAATTAGCTTCAGGTCATAGCAAGTCAAACCAATCTCCTCCTTAATTGAGTCCGAGTCCTTAGGGGTCAATGTCTAATTGATTTTAAATTTTAGGCTTAGGCGACACTTCAGGATTGTGGTTTGTGGGCTACGGGAGGGTGATGAATTCCCCACCGTATCTTTTCCTACGGAGTTGCCCTTAAGATAGTTTAACTTAAATCTAGCAAAGATAGTCAAACAATGGTCTTTTTAATGGGGGCAATTGCAAAGTTGTATGCAACTAAATTATATGCTCTAATGCAATCGATAAAAACCTCGATACGTACCTTGCCTCCAGCAATCTTCAACAAGTATTAATTTGCAAGAATTTAGCAAGAATAATGCAAGCAAAACATTATATGATGCATGCACTAAGGTCTTTCTAATTTTGCCAATTTTAGGTCAGAGTTGAATTATTGCCAATTATGGAATTGTAACCCTAACACGTGCAATTCTACGAAAGGAAACTTTTCAACTATTCAGATTTTACGAGAAGGGCAAGAAACGTTACCTCCGCAATGCTCAGTCGGGTTCGCCGCCCGCTCTCGGAGATTCCAGTAGCTCAATGCGACCACCCAGAGATGCCGACGATGCCCCAGAAATTTGAAGACCAGAGCCCTCGCTTGTGCGGCGATTCCGCCGCAAGTCTTCTTGAAGATGCGGCGATTCCGCCGCCCAAGTGTCTCAGAACGCTCCCGGATTTCGCCGCGCGCTCTGTTGTCTCCTGCTACACAAATTCAAATACTTAGATCGCGCATAAGGTAGACAGGATAAAATCGAAAACACAAAAACACAAAATCTGCGTCGCCTCCCCGGCAACGGCGCCAAAAACTTGTTGAGATTTTTATTTATACCGCAAGTGCACGGCGTCTATGAAGACGTGGCAAGTACGGGTCGAACACAAGGAGGGAGAGATTTCGTAGTTTTTGTTATTTTCGATTAAGAGGAAGAAGGGAGAAGAAATAAGTTGGGTTTTTGGTATTTTTGATTTAATTATCTAAAGTACGAAACAAAAGCAATTAGAACTAAAACAAGAAATAAAGAAGAGAATTCCGTCGGGTGGAGGTCTAGACTTAGGTTTAGATTGGAGAATGGAGAAACTTGAAATAAATCATGTTAGTTATGAAGCATTACAAGATAAATGATTTAACATAAACTCAAGTAATCAAAATATACTAATCACGAACTTAAAACAATAACATGCATTCATCTTCTCTACCCCTAATTCCATCACCTCCACCCTTTGGAAAGAGTTAGAAACTCATGGAGGGAGGAAGAAGAAAGGATCCTAGAGACATTAAAAGAAAATAAAAACAAAACAAAATAAAACAGAATTTTATTACTAATGATCCAAGACCAAAGGTTCAAAGCTGTGTTACATTCGTCCTACAGGGCTATTTATAGCCGATACAGGGGATACCAATACATAAAAGGATAGTACACGCGTCACCACAACACTGGACAAAATTGGAGCACACGGATCCTCAAGGGTGCGGCGAATTCGCCGCCTGGTCCATGCAATATGCGGCTAAAACGCCGCATAGGTTGGAAGTATCGCGTCCGGATTTTCGTGGTGCGTTTATGGTATGATTTGATCTTTATTTGCGCGTCTGGATGATTTGTTTCCATTGTCTTGAGCTCCGGATTAATTCCTTCCATTGTTGGGGATTTATTTTTGACTTTTCTTTTTGACTTTTCCAACAAAATAACTTGATCCTTTTCTTTTGCAATCAGGTCCTTGGCATTTTGCAATTAAGCCCTTGACCTTTTTGTGATTAGCTCCTTGAATGCTTTTATGCTTGGATTCATTTCCATTTGGAACCCGATAAACTTGAACTTGGTCTTTATGATAGAAACGAGTCTTTTGTACGCGTTTATGCTCGGGATGTGAGTAAATTGCATTCAGGTCCCTGTATTCTGTAAATAAGACTAAACACATACCTTAGTAGCATTTATTGATGTAAAAGTAATCTAAATGAAAGACATATGATGCAATGTATGCAATGCATCAATCAGCCTTTGACAATGATCCGGGAAGCCAAATTGCCTCAGCACCTCAACCAAAAAACTCCAGGAAACCGAGTCATATGCTTTCCGTAGGTCCAACTTCACACAGATCCTCGATTGGCCTCTTTCCACATGCATATTGTGGCAAATTCATGAGCAAGCAATATATTATCTCCAAATCTCCACCCTTTAATGAATGCACTTTGCTCCTCTCCAACCAACCAGGGAAGTACCTTCTTCAACCTATTTGCCAACACTTTGGATATATAGCGGTCGATCATATTACATAGGGAAATTTGTCGGTAGTTGTTAACCATGGATGGTGTAGCCTTCTTTGGTATCAACGTAATGGATGCGTAGTTTACTTGGGCCAGGAGCTTTCCACTTCTCATGAAATTAGCGATGGCCTTGAACAAATCCTACTTCACTACCTCCCACGATTTTTAAAGAACTTTGCGTTGAAACCCTCTGGCCTGGGTGCCTTGTCCAAATTTGAGTGCATTACCACCTCCTCAAGTTCTTGCATGGAAAGTACCGTAACAAGGTTGGACGCCTCAGCAAGGGTGAGTTGAGGAAAGTTGGTAGTAGATGGTATTGGGGTAACCTGAAAACCATTAGCAAACAAGTTAGAAAAATGGGGTCGGAATGCCTCCCGAATGGCGGGATCCTCAGCCACAATCTCTCCATTCTCGCTAACTAATATCACATTATTGGTGACTCTCCTCACACGAAGGGAAGCATGGAAAAATCTATTATTCCGGACACTACCCCGCAACAACCAAACCCTCGATTTCTGCCTCACAAGCGACTCCTCCCTAGATAAGGCCAGTTGCAGCTCATCCTTCCAAGTCACCTCCTTCTCAGCCAACGAAGTGTCCTCCGGGGCATCATGCCTAGCCACCCTTAAACTTGCAAGGCGTTGCTGAGCTTTTCCTACCTTGTTTTCGACATTTCCAAATTGTTCACTCCATTGTATAAGCGCCTATTTAACCATGTCCAACTTTGCAACAACCCGGTACATAGGCTTCCCATTAATAAGTGTTTCCCATGCATTACGAACCACGTCCGGGTAGGTATCATGCTCAGCCCTGAAATTCATAAATCGGAACATCCGCTTCTTCTACATGCCCGTTGTTGTTGTGGTCATGGTGAGTGGCTGATTGATTCATTTTATATTAACCACAAGTGCACGGCCACGTTGAAGAGGTGGCAAATACGGGTCGTCCACTGGGAGGTGTGTCAACGTTTGGTTTGTGCGAAGGCGAGTGGTAAAGAAAGGAGAGAAAGATTGATTACACTAAATTACACTAGAATGCAAAAGGAAATGAAAGATAAGCAATAAAACTAAACCCCAAAGGGGGTAGAGAAATAATGTGAATATAAAAGATGTGTGTGTGTTTAATTAAGCTCCTCACAACATATAGTGCATGAAATCATAAAACTAAATCCAACTTTGCCTCCACATGAATTAAGATAAGATCATATCATTAAAGCATACAAGACAATAATTGGAATGAAGCTAAATGAACTCATGTATAAAGACTAGACCCTACTATGCCTCCACATGAATTAAGATAACACATATCATTAAAACATACAAGACATTAACCAAGGTAAAGGCCACAAGAGTACATACACTACAAATTGTGTTTCCAATATTAATTTCATCCATATCCTCACCTTATCATTCCCCATAAAATAGGTTCACTAATCTAAGCATAAACTAAGCTTCATTCAAGAGTATTAGCCTATCAAAGATAAGAGTGAAATCTTATTAGATGGTTATGGAAATCATATAAGGCTCAAGGGATTAAGATAACACACACCTAACACACTACATTTTCATATCACATATTTCTCCACCCCCAAACGGGGATGGAACTACTCACTACTCATTACACTAACTACATTAACAAAATGAAGCATTATACTGAAATAAAACTACAGTAATCAAGCAAGAAATATTAAAGAAGCTGAAATGACATAAAGCAAAACAAGCATCAAAGCAAGCACATTAAAGGAAATTAACCTAAGAGAAAAACAACACAATTAAAGGAAAACATATATTATGAACTCACTCAATTACAAGTAGCCCTTCCTCCACCAGAGTTTTGCTTCAAGGCTTCACTCTTAGTAGGGAAGATGGCCACAAAAGAGAGAGATGGGATACATGAGAGGAAGGAGAGTTCTATTTATAGCCATAGAAAAAGGTAATCCAGGACAATCCCCCGATGTGGGACTAAATAAATACCAAAAATAGACTAATCATACACTAATACACGTGCGCCCGAAATCTTAGCAGATCCAGAGCTATCTGGACCGCCAATTAGCGGTCCCAGACCGCCAATTGGCGGTCTACAAGATCCAGATCCATGTGGTTTTCATGCTGGGCTTTGCTTGATGTATTGGTTGGTCTTGGATGCATGTACTTTGTTTCTTGGAGCTCCGACCCGAATCGAATTGTCAAAATACTCCCCATGATGGTGTGGAGTTTTCTGTTTTGCTCTTAGGTCCTTCGGTCTTACGTTCAGGTCCTTCTCCCTTGCATCCTAGTCCCCAGGTCTCACAATTAAGTCATTTTTCCTACTTTTGAGTCCTTTCATGGCTCTTCTCTTCAAACTTCTTTATTTCTGAAATTCAAACATAAAACTCGTCACGTATCATTGGTTAGGTGTAAGATAATGGATATAAGATACAAATATGAGCATGAAATGATGTCAATCAGTGGTGCATGGTCACTAAGCTCATTTTCCCCCACTACATAGAATGAATCCGAATACGCTTCAAGCCAGTAGAGGGACATAAACATCCTATCAATTATGGTTTCAAAACGTGTTTCACCTTGGGAGGAATTGGACCATGTGAACTCGCTACCTCCGGGCGAAACCTCCATCAATTGCAGCCTATTCATACACTCATTAAACTACTCCATCACCGTCCAATTAAACCCAGAGCCCCCTTTCTTCTCATAGCAACGCCTAATACAATTAAAGTCACCACACACCAACCTCGGTATGGAGGTGTCTTTCCAAATATCCATTTGCTCCATAGAAGGCAGTGATGGCCATATTTATCCCACTTCCTCGCACAACCACTTCCAAATGTAAGAGTTGTGGTGTTTCAAATGTTACCTCGAGATCTACCTTCTGCTCATTCCATAACACAAGAATTCGCCCTCTCGGGTCCTTCTTCTTGAAAGGCCTCTTGGTCATTTTCCCCATTAGGCAAGGTTTACAGGTCTACAATGATTTAAAATCAAGTTGACCAAGAAGGTTAGCTTCTTGCAATTTCTTGATGCGTTTTTCATTTATGTGACCGAGATGATAGTGCCACAAGAGTGTATCATTCACGTGAGTTGTTTTAAGCCTTATTCTATTGATGTTCAAATTTTGACTATTATTTAATTCAAGTAAATAGAGTACATTTCTTATGAAAGTATTTGCATAGAAAATTTATTTCTTCGATATAGACAAGCAAGAGTTTGAAATATTTATATTAAAATCATCCATACCCAAACATGATACAGAAATAATATTCTTGATAATTGAAGGCACATAATAGACATTCTTTGAACATAAATTTAAACCACTAGACAATTGAAGCTCCACAGAACCATGTGCAATCGTAGCGACGCTTGCACCATTTCCAACCATCAAAATCATCTCGTTTTTTGCAAGTTCATTCCTATCCTTTAGTAGCTGCAATGAGAAATTATGTGAGCACAAGATCCAGTATCAATTACCCAATCATGGACAGAGGTGGCTAAATTTATTTCAATAACAAATATACCTTTACCTTTTTTGGGGCGTTTTCGCTCAATCACCCTGTTTTCAAGTTCCTCCTTGTACTTCGGGAAATTCGGGTGGATGTGTCATTTTCAACTACAGTGGTAACACTCCGTATTAGGAGTTGGAGATTTCAAAGAATTCCCCCTCGAGGTATTTGCATGAGTCCCTCCTACTCCACTTCCCTTCAACGCCTTTTTGGCCAATTTGTTTTTGACTTTACCTTTGGTGGTCTTCTTGCTCCCACCATGGACGGCTAGGACGTGCTTGTCCCGACCATTGCCCATGTCAACTTCAGCCGTATTTAGAGCATTGTGAAGGTCCTTCAGACTCACCCCTTTCTCACGCACATGATAGTTCATAACAAAATCCTTGTAGGATGGGGCTAGAGAGCCAAGAATCAAATCTTCCACAATTTCATCGGGCATCGGGGGAGAGAGCTTCGCCAATTTCTCAAGGTATCATTGCATAGTGATTGAATGTTTTAATTAACCACAATTCTACGGCCACGTTGAAGCGGTGTCAAATACGGGTCGTCCACAGGGAGGTGTGTCGAGTTTAGTTTGTCCGAAGGCGAGTGGGAAAGAAAGGAGAGAAAGATTGATTAAACTAAACTACACTAAACTAGTAGCAACAAGGAAGGAAATGAAGCACAAAACGAACTAAAACTAAGCGACTAATAAAAAAGATAGAAATCAGGAATGGAAAACACCTAAAGGGTGGAGTGTGTGTACACATGAAATAAGAAGTGATGAATGCATACAATAAGCTCAAGTGTAGTTAGTGTTTGTAATGCATAACAAGTACCTCATGGCAAGACCTATCATTAAAAGCACTAACTTAAGTAATTAATATGAGCATGACAATTTTGTTATTAAGAACCTAAGTAAGCATGGAATGTACCTAAACATTATGGCAGAAACCATCAAGTTAAGTACTCTCATTAATTCAAACAAGCATACTAACATTTCTCACATACAACAGTGTTTAGCATTCATTCCATCTACATAACATGTATAAACATCTACTCCACCCCCAAAGGGGATGGAACTACTCACTAATTATTACACTACAAACTATATTAACAAAAGAAAATATTCTAATGAAAGGCAATTAAACTAAGCAAACAAGAAATATTAAAGAAGCTAAATGAAAGGAAAGTAAAACTAAAGAAGCATGCAAGAATTAAAAAACAAGATTAAAAGAAACTAAGAACAATTATTTTATTAAAATGACTCACATTGAAGGTAGCATTCTTCTCCACCTTGAGTTTTGTTTGAAGGCTTACTCCAAGTAGAGAGAATGCCACTAAGCAATAGGTGATTACAAAGGAAGGTGAAGAGTTCTATTTATAGGCATTGAAAAAGCCAATCCACGACAATCCACCGGTATGGGACTAAAAGCATACCAAATATAGACTAAATACAACCCAATCTACCACCAGACCATATCATGTGCGTGTTGAAGCAATCCAGACCGCTGATTGGCGATCTGGGACCGTTAATCCGCGGTCTATATTCTTCTGATCATGTCTGCATTTGCTTGGCTTGATTCTAGCTTGATGTCTTGGTGTTTGGTGTGCCCGATTGGATTATTTATGGTTGGGCCCGGATTTAATTGCCAAAATACTCTTCATTAAGGTGTGGAGCTTCTTGATATACTCATTAATCCTTTTGGTTTTGCATCCGGGTCCTTCTCTTTTTTATCTCAGTACATAAGTCTTGCAACTTTTCCTTTTCCTTGCATTTGAGTCCTTTTTGAGCCTCTTCTTCCTAAACCTATTTATTCCAGAAAAATGAACATAACACTCATTACATAGCATTGCTTAGGCTAAATTAAAGGATATAAGACACAAATATATGCATGATATGTTGTCAATCAAATACCCCCACACCTAACTTTTGCTAGTCCCGAGCAAAACAAAGAAAGAGAAAAATCAAAGAAAGAGAAAAATCAAAGAAAGGAAAAAAGCATACGAAAAAACAGGGAAATCTTAACTCACTTTCGTAGGAATCACGGTTGCACTTAGCACGTGCAACAAGCCGTTAAACCTCCTTGTCGCCCAGGAGAAGGAGTGTTGTGTCCTGACGGTTTTCAGCGGATATACCCACAAGATCCGAACATAGATGCATTATTCAATCTAGAAACTCGACTCGATGGACTCATTTTTATTGATCATTGTACACGGTAATCCTACGGGTCGACTCTATATAGGTATTCAGTCCACACACCTAGCCTAATGAACCATTCGTGCAAGTTAAATAAGGACATAAGTGAAAGACATGGACAACTTCAACATCCTCAAGTGATACAAAGTGTAAAGTCCATTAAGGTTCTTATTTTCATTACCTTTTTTTCTTTTTGTTTTTTTCTTATTATTTTTTTGTTTCTTTTCTTTTTAGTAGTTGGAGCTTCATTCTCCCAGGGTCAGGTTTCGTGCATCATTGTCCATGAGGACTTACACTATCACGTACACCTTTCCCCAAATCTCCACATAGGGCAATCCCTACCACCCGTGTAACGGGAGTTCCGTCGGCGCATCCCAAGTTAGATGACTCAAAGGCACCAGTCACAAAGTCCCCTCAGACCTACTTTCCCGAGTGATAGGAGTTGTGAGAAGAAGGAACACCTACTCACTTATTTCTTCTCTACACATGAACCAAAACCCCTACACTTAATGTCTCACAACAAGATTTAAAGGGTCCTTGACTAACAACAAACTTCCCTAAATTAACAGACACGAATTATTGACTCATTAGGTTCAGGGTGGACTTCTTTAATTATTTGAGCACTGAAACCCTATGATTACTCACCCTCGAGGGAAAACTGGGGTGCATCCTAACGACTAGATAAGTGCTAAAGACACTGTACTAGATATCCTAATGCATCAAGTTAAAGACAATTTTGGGAGCTTTCTTTTTACTTTGCCTCTCAACGTTTTTGCACATGCTAAACACACACAAAACCCACAAAACATTTTCTTTCGCAAACACATGAAGATTTTTGAAAGAAATGTGAAAATTTTAAATCACTAGGCAAGCAAAAGAAGACAAGTCACCCATGAATCATGGCGAGCAGATATATCGATATTAAATGCAGCACACTAACATGACCCTATCAATGCACACAAAAGAAAACAAAATCAAAGGAAAAGACTCAACTATGTACACACATAAACACCCCCCACACCTACTTCACGTATTGTCCTCAATGAATGTGAGAAAGATACTACATGGATTTATGCATGACAAAAGCGAAGATCTCACCAATATGAAGCGCAATAGGAAGTTCATGGTAATAGTGATGGACACAAACCCGAATTCACTCAAAACCTGTGAGATGCTAAAGAATGGATACAAATACGTGAAAGAAAAGGGACCCAAATACTCAAGGGTTGGAGCCTACAACAATCGATGCTCACTGAAGGAGTCTTTTATTGTACTTTTTTTTGGAATATAACTATGTACAAAAATAAGTTACCATCTTCATTTGTGTAATAACATCAAATGTGAACCTCAAAAGTGGGTCAATGCACATGGAAAGGGAACATGACACCACGCGGGGCCAGAATACTCAAGTTTGGTCCCACTCACAAAGAGCACAAGATGAAAGGGGAGGATCATGAATTGGACGCAAAGACGTCTCATTTAAAAGATCAAACTGAAAGAGCTTGAACCTCTCAAGAGTTTGGGAAATATGGGGCAACGGAAGAAGAGTTTCTCCCGTTGCGGTGCTGAAGTTATGATCGTCAATCTAAACTCTCCAACCAACAGGCTGGTGGGTTGGAATGAGGTTAAGAGCCTCGTTAGGCGTGTCCGACTCACCAGGAAAATAGAAAGTGGGTCCTTTACCCAAGGTATCCTCCAAGGAACTCCTAATACCCTCATTAACAATGTAGTTATTTGATGTTCCATCATTTCCAAGATGATCAGGAACAATAGTGAGAGGCAAACTCTCATACGGTGGTTTGAAATTGAGGGTACTAGTGAGCTCTTGGTCCACCAGAGGTGAGTCCTTAAGAGGCACAACATGAAGATCATGTGGCTCAATGGCCATGGGACAAAAAGATAAGGCACAATCTTGTGCCGACTCATAATGAAATTGGTCCATGTTTTTCTCAATTCGAATCGAATCCTCCACCAAGTGATCGTGAATTGAAACCCCAAGTCCCACAGACTGGCTAGGAGTTTGACTTTGACAGATTGTACTTTGAATTTGTGGATGTGGTGGTGGTTCGATATCAGAAGATAAATCCTCATGCTGACAAGAAAGGTTACTATCCTCACGTTCACGTAATTGCTGCATCATTTGACTCACTTGCAGTGCCATATTTTGTACGGACTGTTGAGTGGTTTCCATGAACGTAAGGAAAGTTTGTTTCAAGGAATCAGGTATGCGGTCAACTATGAGGTCAAAGTCAGAGCTTGGGAAATTTTGGGGTTGGGTGTTGATGGGCTGAGAATGAGGCCAATGATTTGGAGTAGGGTGTTGGTAGAATTTTGGGTTTTCGGGAGGAGGATACTGGGGTGAAAATAATGTATAAGAATTTGAATAAGGATCGTCTCCCCAAGAATCCATCTCTCTTGGGTTGTACGCGGATGCGTAATGGTAATATTGAGCATTTTGTGAAAAGGTATGCTCATACTCAGACTCTGGGAGAACATAAGGACATTCCCCAATAACATGACCACACAAACCCACAACAGTCGCACGGTACGACTACTGGAGGCTCCGGTGCACTCATGTTGTCTATCGCACACATGAAAGAGGCCAGAGGTTGTTGTAATGTCTCAGTTTGTTGACCAGCGTATGATCCGACATAACTAGATGATGGTCTAGCAGTCGCTGCCTCTCTCATACTTCCCCAATATGAAGATTGGCCAGTCACACAATTAAGATTGTCCCAACCATACAAGGTGTTAGTCTAAGCCACCCTAGGTTGCATGGGTCCGGAATACCAGGGAGAATTGTCCTGGTCCCAACAATTATATGGATGGTCGCCCATGTAACCATCCATCTCAACAAAAAAACTCTCGAGTCGACCACTCTCACCACCACGAGGCTAAGCTCGCAAAAAGTGCTCGACTCAACCCTAAAACGCTACCAGATAGTGTAAAGGGAAGGAGACTAGAACGTAGAAGTGGGTGAGAGGAAGAAGCTCAGAGGAGAAGGGAAGTATCCCTAGAAACTAGTGTGGGTAGTGGGAGAGGGTAGAAGCCTAATCTAGCAAGCACGGCTCAAACAACTTATGGCTATGGGTCCTTAGCCTAGACGAGCCTAACTTCGAGGTCACTAGTCTCGACACGCCTCACCTCCCTACAACGAATACCACAATGCCCAGCAAGTGATACCAAATCCAGAGATCCAGTAGCTCCTACTATCGATAAGGCAGGCGACGTCGATAATGTCATGACCGTCTCAACTCGATCACTCTCCTAGTGCGTCCGAATTCCTTAGGGCCAATCTCTACTTGATTTTCGATTAAGGCTTTACTTGAGTATACTTTTTGGGGCTAAGGGAGGGGTGATGAAATCCCCCACCTTATCTTTGAAGACTATAGGTGATGCCCCTTAAAGATGTTTTGAAATCTTAGGCTAGCAAGCAACTCACCAAACAAGCACTCACCTCACTCTTGTCCCGATGCACCTTACTGAAAAATGCATTCTTTAACCATGCATGAATGAAAGAATGGGTGCACGTACCTCACACCAGAAATCGACAACAAGAATGTAAAGAAAAGATAAGAAAAGACAAATGCGTGCAAGGTCTACAAATGATGCATGACCTAGATGGCAAGAAGTCTAATATTTTGCTTTGAGTTTTATGGTCCAAGTTGTCTTAAAAGGGGAATTTATTAATAAGAGAGCTAACTACAGGTTGAAACATGCAAAATTGAACTCCAGACTACTAAATTGACGAAACAAACAACTAGAACAAAATTTGGAGCAAATTCAGCACCAGGCCGCCAATTGGCGGTCCCAGACCGATAACTGGCGGTCACTTTGGTGTCCTTCTTCCTCCAATTTCTCCAGTTGCCTCCCTTGATGCGAAGATATCCCTGAAACAAACAAAAACTAAAAACAAAAAATTAAACTCACTCGAATCATCCGAACCAAAGTCTGGACAGAGCACCTATCCGCCAACGATGCCAAAAACTTGATTGAACGTTTTAATTAACCGCAAGTGCACGGCCGCGTTGAAGCAGTGGAAAATATAGGTTGATCCACAGGGAGGTGTGTTGACTTTAGTTTGTTCAAAGGCGAGTGGGAAAGAAAGGAGAGAAAGATTGATTAAACTAAACTACACTAAACTAGTAGCAACCAGGAAGGAAATGAAAGCACAAAACGAACTAAAACTAAGCGACTAATAAAAGAAGATAGAAATCAGGAATGGAAAACCCCTAAAGGGTGGAGTGTGTGTACACATGAAATAAGAAGTGATGAATGCATACAATAAGCTCAAGTATAGTTAGTGTTTGTAATGCATAACAAGTACCTCATGGCAAGACTTATCATTCAATGCACTAACCTAAGTGATTAATATGAGCAAGACAAGTTTGTTATTAAGAACCTAAGCAAGCATGGAATGTACCTAAACATTTTGGCAGAAACCATCAAGTTAAGTGTTCTCATTAATTCAAACAAGCATACTAACATTTCTCACATACAACAATGTTTAGCATTCATTCCTTCTACATAACATGTATAAACATCTACTCCACCCCCAAAGGGGATGGAACTACTCACTAATAATTACACTACAAACTATATTAACAAACAAAACATTCTAATGAAAGGAAATTAAACTAAACAAACAAGAAACATTAAAGAAGCTAAATGAAAGGAAAGTAAAACTAAAGAAGCATGCAAGAATTAAAAAACAAGATTAAAAGAAACTAAGAACAATTATTTTATTAAAATGACTCACATTGAAGGTAGTATTCTTCTCCACCTTGAGTTTTGTTTCAAGGCTTACTCTAAGTAGAGAGAATGCCACCAAGCAATGGGTGATTACAAAGGAAGCTGAAGAGTTCTATTTATAGGCATGGAAAAAGCTAATCCAGGACAATCCCCAAGTATGGGACTAAAAGCATACCAAATATAGACTAAATACAACCTAATCTACCACCCGACCAAATTATGTGCGTGTTGAAGCAATCCAGACAGCTGATTAGCGGTCTGGGACCGGATGTTCCCCAGAGATGAAGATAGATCTAGCTACCTATGTGTTGGGTGGTCAAGCGTCCAACTGGTGGAGGTCCACATCAGTAGTGGTTTTTGCGGACCAAGAAGACGTGACCTGGGAGGAGTTCAACCTGAAGTACTTCCCACATCATGTCAGGGACGGGAAGAGAGAGGAGTTCATGGTGCTAGAGCAGAAGGAATTGACGTTAGAGGCCTACGTCGAGAGATTCAAAACCCTGCAGAGCTACTGCCCCGAGATATATGTTACCCATGATTAGAGGGCGAGGAAGTTCATACGGGGACTGCGAAAAAGTAGCTCCGGTCCCACGTCTCACCAGCAATGCCACAGACCTTGGAAGACGTCGTGAAGTGCGCGAATGTGCTGGACCAGGACTATCAGGAGAACTACCAGGAGGCTCGAAAGGCACAGGGGAGTGCAGGTGGACGTGTAGTTGGCCGTTCCACAGGGAATACGGGCAAGAGTCCCTGATTTGACAGAGGAGGTGCATGCCAGCCTGATGCGTGCAGAAATTACGGCAGATTCCACCCAGGGTTGCATCAGTACTGGCACTTTGTCCGAGAGTGCCCGAACAGGCAGGAGGCTAGGACCACTAGCAGTGTGGAGGAGCAGAGGTAGCCGATCCATTTCATCACCAGGTTAAGACAAGATAGCTAGATGGGTCTTCACCATCAAGGCGGAGGAGGCGAGGGACTCCAACACTATGGTGGAAGGTACTCTTCTTGTTTCTGGTTTAGTCGCTAGAGTCCTTTTTATTGTGGGACCACACACTCCTTTATCTCAGAGAAGTTTGTTGGCAAGCTGGGTTGTACCCCTGAGCTGCTGACTGTTTGTTTCAAAGTAAGTATGCCCATGGGTGAGGTGGGCACTGTGGGGAATTTTCTCCCTGGCACTACAATTGTTTCGGGAGACCAAGATTTTTCGGCAGATTTGGTCTTGCTAGCGATGGAAGACTTTGATGTCATACTGGGGATGGATTGGCTATCACAGTACGATGTTCGGGTCTTTTACCGTAAGAAGAAGATCCTGATTCTGAGGAATGACATGCCCAATGTGTTGATCAGCAGAACGAAGAGCAGAGGAGGTCGTCTCATCATGTCTGCAGCGAAGGCACAAAACTGATACATCAGAGTTGCAGAGCATTTGTTGCTACACTAGTAGTTCTAGACTTAGAGACGAGGAGGCTGGAGGACATCGAGGTAGTACAGGACTTCCCGGAGGTGTTTCCAGCAGATATTCCGGGATTACCGCCACACAGACAGATTAAGTTCGGCATCGAGTTGGAAGCTGCCATGTCTCCATAATCGAAGGTTCGACCTGCAGAGTTGGCAGAGCTGAAGAAGCAGTTGCAGGAGTTGATAGATTCTGGGTTCGTCCAACTGAGTGTTTCACCATGGCAAGCGCCTGTGTTGTTCGTGAAGAAGTACGGGTCGTTGCGGATGTGCATCGACTAAAGCATGTTGAATAAGGTTACCGTCAGGAATCAGTATCTTTTACCCAGGATCAAGGATCTCTTTGATCAGTTGCAGACAATGAGGGTGTTCTCGAAGATATATCTGCGCTCTGGTTATCATCAGTTGAGGATCAAGGAGGCGGACGTCTAGAAGACATCTTTCAGGAGGCGGTACGAGCACTATGAGTTATTGGTGATGTCGTTTGGACTGAGGAATGCACGTACAACATTCATGGACCTAATGAACAGAACGTTCAAGCCATACCTTAACAGCTTTGTGATCGTCTTCGTGGATGACATCTTGGTTTATTCACCAGATAGAGAGCGGCACCGGGAGCATCTGAGGGTTGTACTTGGCATCTTGAGGGACCAACAACTTTACGCTAATTACACGAAGTTCGAGTTTGGGTTGGATTGGGTGGCATTTCTGGGACACATCGTGTGGAATATCAGTGGACCCGGCAAAGGTAGAGGTAGTGACATATTAGAGAGGTCAAACTAGCGTGACAGAGCTAGGAGTTTTGTTGGCCTTGCAGGCTACTATCTTTGTTTCATTCAGGATTTCTCGAGACTTACTTCACCACTGACGGCATTGACACAGAAAGGCATCAAATTCGTTTGGTCCCAGAAGTGCAAGGACAACTTTTAGGAGCTGCAGAGACATCTAACGATAGCCCCAATTCTGACTCTTCCAAACGGCAGCAAAGGACATGTGATATACAACGATACATCAGGAATTAGCTTGAGATGTGTACTTATGCAACATGGGGAGGTGGTGGCATACAATTCTAGGCAGTTGAAGGAGCACGAGAAGAACTACCCCACTCACAATTTGGAGTTAGCGCCGGTGGTTCACGCATTGAAGACCTGACGACATTATCTTTATGGAGAGAAGTTTGAGATCTTCACAGATCACCAGAGGCTAAAGTATTTGTTTTCACAAAAGAAGCTGAATATGAGGCAACGCAGATGGCTTGAGTTCATCAAGGACTACGACTTCACCATTTTGTATCCCCCAAGGAAGGCGAATTCAGTTGCAGATCTCTTGAGCTGGAAGGTGGAGGTATCAGTAGCTGGTGTGTGCATTCAGGAGTGGAGGCTGCTTGAGTCATTATTGGAGTGGAAGCCTTTCACTGAGGAGTCAGAGGGGTAGTGATTGCTCGGCTGAGAGGATCCTCGAGGGTTGTGCAGGCTCAGAGTGAAGATGTCGAGTTAGCCCGCCTGGTATAGTTACCCACTAAAGAAGGATCTGACTTCAGTGTGGGAGTAGATGGAGGTCTGAGGTTTAGAAGTCGTATTTGGGTGCCGAGGGTGGATGAGCTGAGGGAAGAAATCATGGAGGACGCACACCAAACGTGATATTTTATCCACCTAGGAAGCACGAAGATTTATAAAGAACTGCAATGGATCTTCTAGTGGAAGGACATGAAGCGTGATGTAGCAGAGTCCACATGCTTAGTCTGTCGGCCGGTGAAGATTGAGCACCAGCGACCAGCAAGGCCGATGCAGAGTATTGAGCTACCAGAGTGGAAGTGGGAGCATGTGATGACGGACTTCGTCACCGGTTTTCCAAAGACGAAGAGCTTTCTTGATGCGATTTAGGTTATTGTCGATCGACTGACCAAGTTGGCACACTTCTTAGCTATCAGGACCACGTTGCCTCTAGAGGGTCTAGTTAAGTTGTACGTTGAGGAGATAATCTGACTACATGGAGTACCAGTGTGCATCAAATCTGATTGAGATCTGAGGTTCACATCCAGGTTTTGAGGGAGTCTACAGAAGTCTTTGGGGATGCAGTTGATGTTTAGTATAACGTTTCACCCACAAACAGATGGTCAGTCTGAGTGGACTATCCAGACTTTGGAGAACATGTTGAGAACTTGCACGCTGGATTGGGCAGGACACTAGGATGTTCACTTGTCATCGATAGAGTTTGCCTACAACAATAGCTTTCATGCTAGCATTGGGATGGCACCGTACGAGGCTTTGTATGGGAGGCCTTGCAGATCACCAGTTTTGTGGAATGACGTAGGTGACAGACAGTTGGTTGGGCCTGAGCTAGTACAGATGGACGTAGAAAAGGTCGATGTGATCAGGAAGAGGTTGGCTTCAACACAGATCAGGTAGAAGAGCTACGCAGATAAGTGTAGGCGGGAGTTGAGTTTCGAGGTCGGTGACCACGTGTTTCTGAAGATCTCCCCATCCAAGGAGTAATGAGGTTTGGGAAGAAGGGGAAGCTCAATCCGATGTATGTCGGGTCGTTCGAGATTCTCGACCGTGTTACAGAGGTTACCTACTGGATTGCCTTGCCGCCGTAGTTTTCGGGTCTTCACAACGTCTTCCATGTTTCGATGTTCAGGAAGTACGTTGCAGATCCAATACATGTTATCGAAATAGAGGTGCCATAGATCCAGCAGGACTTATCTCTAGAGGAGAGGCCAGTAGAGATTGTGAACCTCGTGGAGCACCAACTCAGGAGGAGGACCATTCCGATGGTGAAGGTGCGATGTCAGCATCACAATGAGCGCAAGGCCACTTAGGAGATCGAGGAGGAACTTCAGAGGCAATACCCAGAGCTTTTTGGTGAGTTGCTTAACATTAATTTCGACGACGAAAATCCTTTAAAGAGGGTGGATTGTTAAATCCTAAACCCTTGTTAAGGTTGTTAATGGGGGGTTTGCATGGGAATTGATGGAGTGGTGGACGTATGGTGATGTGACAAGGAGAGGATGGGAGGCTCTTCTCTCTTTCCTTCTCTTCACAACTCTCTTCTCCCTCTCTCAACTCACTCATCTTTCTCACCTATCTCTCCCTTTTCCGGCGAGCAGAGGAGATAGCAGGACCTCCAACGAGTGGCGGCGAGCGTGACCCCGAGGCGTGAGGCGCGTGTTCGGCGAACTCCGACAATCGCGAAGAGAAGGTATGCCAAGTTCATGCATTAGATGTTGCTCAAATGATGGTGTGTGATTTTTTGCTCGTCGGAGGAGGACGGAGACCTCGTCGGCGACGAAGGCAGCAAGATGTACTTGGTAGAACCAGGTAGTTGCAGCTAATGGTCGACCGATGCATGTTTGTGGTTGACCGGTCTTTGTGTATTCCTCTGTCTCCACCCAGCACCGGTCGAACGATACCTTGCGGTGGTCGACCAGTTGTACGTATTTTGTTGGGTTGGAGAAGCCTATTGTTTTCGGCCGAACGGGGCCCCTTGAGCCGTTCGACCATTGTCTTGTATTGTGGTCTGGACCGAGCATTAACCATCTAAATGGTCGGCCACACTTGACATTGGTCCGACTAGTGACTTAAGTATATTGAATTCATAGTTGACTGTTTGATGTCTAGTTCGACCGATTGTGAATGTAGGAGAGACCCTGATTTCAGTCGAACGGGGCCACTGAGCCGGTCGACTGTTGCCTTGTTTTGATTTAGTCTTTGACTAGGCATTGACCATCTAAATGGTCAATGGCCCATGATATCTTGTTCGACCGTTGGGGCTCAAGTTCTTATCCCAGAGTTTGACTGTTGCAGGCTTCTATTGAACCGATCCTTTGTGGAGCAGTTGACCGGTACACTTTATTCGGTCAACTGTTTGGGCCCAAAACTGAATCCTTGTCATTGTGATGTGTCAATTCTGTCAACGGAAACTTGTGTCCTCGTCTAGTACGTGAGCCGGGAGGTGACAGTAGGTACGTTGCTCATGCCTGCCCAGGGACCGCAGAGTGGAAGGGTGTGGACACTTGGTATGTGCCACCTCTGTATTATACACAATGGCGTAGTATATGCTTACTTGACTCTTATTAAAGTAGTAGACCTGAGGGGTCAGGGATCCCAGTGCACGATGTTGCACGGCTCTACGGAGCAAGATGACCTAGCGGACTTTGGTCTGGATGAGTCGATTGACCGACCTACGGGCAACGGATACCTTCGACTGGCCTTGAGGGTCATGATGTGCCCCTGCGCGACCGAGTGGCAGCGGGGAGGACCGTGTGGTGGTGGTGACTGACCGACGATGTATTCTGGCAGGTAGCTTGGCTATCGCACAGCCAGATGAGATGGACCGACCTGAGAGACAACCCCGTCGGTGAGGTGTTGACCTCAAGATTCAGCTAATTCTACAGATACGAGAGTGCCTCACCAAACCCCATGTTTAGTGTAGCCGCGTGTGGGGTGCGTTGCGTACTTTTTGTAAGATTGTATGTGTCTGCGATAGGTCCTTATAGTTTACCCGATGGTGGATTGTGGGACAGATGTCCATTTTTACCCTTGGAGGGAGATGTTGACGGATTGCATAGTATTTTGCAATGGTATACTAGTATGACAGATTCATTTCTGTATTTATGAGCATGCATGTAGGTGAGTTTGGTATACGGGGCTTCCTTATGGAAGCTCAGACATTGTTGTTATATTTTCTTTTGAAGACCGTAGTAGGTTCTGGCAGGTGGCGACTGAGGATGATGGCGCTTTGGGATCGGATCTTCTTATCTCTTTTTCCTAGGTTGTATGATTACTCGTATTTACCTTTTCCGGTATTGTGATGTAGTCATACCTTTTTGACAATTGTGATGTAATATGGTGCACCTCTTAGATATTTTATGAGTAACGTTCCCACGCTTTTGGGGTCTTAATCACTGTGATGCTTGTGTTTTAAAATTTAAACTGTGTGCTTTTTTGGGACTATCACTAGTAAAATGGAAAAGAAAACTTAATTTGACGTTAGATTTAGTATTAGTAAATGAGTCTTGAGATAATGTATGACTATAAAGTTGAAAAGTCAACACCTATATCAATGAAGTTGAGGAGGTTGTATGACTTTGAATTAATTTCCCCAAAACACTGTGATTCCTTAAAAAACATCATTTTGCTCTAATCGTACGATTGGTATGTTGGAAAAAATTTAAGTGCGAAATTGCACATCCAAAAGGACTTATAAATGAAGATTTGTAGGGAAAATTTCATATTGTGTTGGATTCCATGACATAAAATTTGTAATTGGAGTAATTTCATTTATATGCCAACAATCTAACCACGAATGACCTTTTTCTAGTTAGATTGGCATCATTTTGGGTATGAAATCATATAGTTTTTCTGTATATTCTTTGTTATTTTTCGAGATAGAAATGTTGATTAAGCCAAGGGCTAACTTTCATTCGTTTTTGCCTTTGGTTTTCTTATATTTGGTAATTATACATTTTACACTTCCATTCAGTTTTAATCTTTTTTCGAAATGAAATTTTCTTGCTTTTTCTTACCTTTTGTTGTCTCTCGAAAGATGCATGTACTTGAAATGAGTTCCCGTGAATGCTTCATTGTATTTGACAACTCATTTCTTATTGTTACCTATTTCCTATTTGTTAATGCTTAGACGTTATATTGGTACCCTTACTCATAGCTATTTGGTGAGTGAAGTTATTAAATTTCATCCAATTCCAATTCCTGTCTCTCTCTCTCAACGTTAGTGTTAATTATCTCAATTTTCTAACTAACTTAACATTTTTCCCTCCAATTGCAGCTTATCATATCGAGTTTCACAGAAAAGCCTAACTATTATGTAAGGTGATTGTGAGCATACAACTCCAAATAGGTTTACTTTAGCCGATTGTAATTATACAATACTTAGCTGAAGTTTGAAATCATATAGTTTGCTGTCGTGACTATGGGATTGTAGATTTCTTTTCATTACAAGTCATGTGATTAGTAGCATATATCATACATCGTACACATGCTATATATCTTTTATTTTACCTCAATATTGTATTACTCGAATGTTTGTTGTTATATTTCAGGTATTATGTAATAAAAAAGAGAAGAGAAGAGAAAAAATACTGAAACATAAGAAAAAATGACTTAAATGAAGGACAATAGACTTGTTTATCATACACAATGACCCATCAGGACCTGTTTGTCATACACAATGAAGCAAAATGGATATGTTTGTCATACACAAGGACCAGGATGTAAGACCTGAGGGACCACATAACAAACTGAGAAACTTCACAACATCATGAGGAGTATTTTGGTAATTAGATTCAGGCACAGACTCAAATGACTGACCATGGCACAACCCATGTGAAGAATTGAAGAACTTAAGTAGATGCGCGAAATTGGGTCCCATCTGACCCAAAAGATCCGCCACTGGAGGATCCAAATCTGCCAGTGGTGGATCAAAAGGGTCAGAAGGCAACATAATTTCACGGGGATATGTGTTATGTGTTTATGTCTATTTTCGGAATGTTTCAATAGTCCCACACCAGATGATTGTCCCCAGTTACCTTTTTCATGTCTATAAATAGAACTTTTTGCCTCTTTTGTAACCTACCCATTTCTTAGTGGTCATTCTCTCTATTTGTAATGTGAGTCATGTAAATAAAATATTCTCTTTTTAGTTAGATATTGTTCCTTTTAGTTCTGCATGCTTTGTTTCCTTCAATCCTAGCATATTTAGTTAGCTTAATGAGTAGAAAGTAGATCCACCCCATTTTGGGTGGAGGTAATGTAGATTATGAGATGGATTAGTGATGAGTTTTTTATTTGTGTCATTGCATGTGCTAAATGTAGATCTATACTCATAGCATGCTTAAACTTATATTAGATGGATAATGACCACACTAGGTACTTGTCTCATGCTAGATTTAGAGTTTATCTTGTTTCTTGTAATGGTTTTATGGAAATGGCTTGTTATGTATGGATGCTTGATTTGTAGAGAACGCATGAATGGATTAAGTTGTATGAAGGGGTTAATTGATGTTCTAATGTCCACACTAGGTACTTAGTTCATGCTTGAGAACTCATAGTTCATTTTACCTTCATGTCTAACTATATTAGTCATGTATTCATGTAAATATTATAGTTGGTGTTAATTAGACTCGACACTAGTTTCTAATCGATTTCACCTACTTTACACACTTGTGCCTCATGTAATGAAGATCCACTCACATACACACATACCTACACACCTCCACTTCATGGGGGTTTAGTTTAATTATTAATTCACTCATAGTTTAGTGTAGTTAGTTTAGCATAATCAACTCATTCTCCTCTCCTTTCCCACTCTAGTATGGTAGTCACAACAACACTCACAACTCCTTGAGGTTCGATCCGTATTTGTCACGTCTTCACCGATATCGTGCACTTGCGGTTATTAAAACGATCAATCATCATGTTAACATAAAATATAAGCACATTCAGTAGACACAATTCAATCACGCAACGTGCGGGTTAGTAACTAGTAACACCCTAAACCTCAAATACCGCCTATAACACGCCAAACATTTATCGAAGGAACTCAGGTAGTCACAATTTTGTTCTAACAACAAAAAACCCTAAAAGTTGAGGTCAATTGACAAATTCTCTTTTGAAACATCCACATGTTCATGTAAAATATCAACATTTTTATAACTTTAATACAAATGTAAAGGAGTAGAGACCACCAAGTGAAATAGCAAACAATAGGAAAATACATGTAGAATATGATAGTAAAATGATAAAAAATGACAAAATGTTTCATGAAAAATACCATATTGTCCATGTAAAAAGTAAACAAAAAATTGTAGAATCGTGCTCTACACGTCTTTTGATGTATTCACTTACATTGTCTTGCTAAGATCGTGTTAATTAATGTCTTTACTTTATGTTTCTCATGTCAAATGTTGGTTTGTGAAGAAAGAACAAAGACATATTTAGGAGTGGAGAGAAGACCGGAAACTCTAGAGCCCAAAAATTGTGAAGAGAAGAAGGTAGTCCGCTGCCAGGAACATAAGAAAGAGTTTCGGTGTGGGTCAAGAAACTACTGTTTAGCTAGAATTTGAGTTAGATTTTGTGTTGGGTCCAGGGGAAAGAAAAAAAAAAGAGGTATATGTTTTGTTGAGGAATTAGGAATATGTTTTTCATGTTTGTAGTATTTGGAGATTCTTTTGCAAATAACAAATCGTACAAGATTGTATTTGTACATTTGACAAAAATTATAAGAAAATAATATTAAGACATATGTTTTGGAAGGATTCTTCAAAATTACCCAATGTGACGTAAAAATGTCAATTCAAATTAAGATTAATCTGCGTTGTTTAAGAGCCAAGCCTAAACGAGTGTTAATGCTTGTCTTGTTTATTTTCAAATTTGAGCTACAACTCGACCTTTTTACGAGCTCCAACTAAGTTAACTCACGAGCCTTAGCAATAATTAAGTACTACTATGTATTAATTAGGACGCATCCCTACATTAGTTTGTTAAATTTACCTATAAACATCTTATTCTCAAACAGTACGAGCCCAACTAAATTAAACTCAAGTTCGATGAATTCTTCAATGTGAGACTATTCTCTATCACTCTCGGCACATGTGACCCGATTCAATGTAAGAATGTTCATAAATTCTTCAATGTAAGAATATTATTGTCTAACAGTTTCTGACAACCTAAATTTGTACTAGTAAGAACTGTACGATGTTATTTTACTTGGATAAAGGGCATATTATGTGTTTATATTCAAAAGCTCAGTCTTAAATCATTTTTGTAGTACTCCTATGATAGTGAATATAGGATGATTTTTGGTACAAGGTTGATATGAAAAAGGTATTTAGTGAAAATTTGATAAAGAGAGGGATCTCAGATTAGAATCAATAAATAAAATTTGCTTCACGATAGTGTAACTTGCAACTTACAAAGATTAGAAGTTCCTTGCTCTACTGACCTGTCTGCACACGAATCAATTGCTTTTGTTTGCTTCAGAAAGAGAAACTGAGTAATGTAGCTTGGATTTTTTAAAAGGTCAACTCATGTTTTAGAATAAGTTGTTGATGATACTTGTACGTCTTAACTTGGCCCACGATCAAAGCCATGTACAAAGTCAGAATCGCCAAGACGGTTTATATTTTGTCCCTATTGTTGATCCTAAAAGGGCTTATAATGCTCAATCTACTAAAAAAATTGTTGAGGTTGTTAAGATAGCTTAAACTGTGTTATGCTTATATAATAGAAATAGTTGGGTTGCCAACCCACTAACAAATTCTAATCAGTTTCTACATGAATAAACATCAACAAAGAAGCAAATTCCCCGCAAGTTCATTAGGGTTTCACTTTATGTGTTCCGCCAGACAGTTGTATGGTTCAGTGCTCTCTTCTCTTTTAGATCCTCTTCAATCATTCATAAGAGTTGTGTTTTCAGCACACCAAAGTAATGGAATCTCAATTGTGGCTTTAATAATGTCTAACTCTTCTTTAAATTCTAGCTTTTGCGTTCTCTTTTTATCAACCAAATTGATGTATCAACCTTGTTCTAATGTTGATGAAGATTATAAATTACCTACTTTAGGAGACCCACTTCATGAATATCATAAATTCTTAAAAATTGGATGAATTTCTTTAGGGAGCATCAAGCATGTCAGCACTTAGCAAACTGTGTTTGATGACAAGAAGCAAGAAAAATTGTTCTAAACCGCACCCTCCTTCTCTAATAGTGACAATTTAATCACTAGCTTAATGCTTGAGTCACAAGAAAAATTTAGGGTTATTTACTTGGGTGCACTTGCAAAGTAGTGATATTGGATCTATTCACTTGAGTTTTCAGATTTTACTTGAGTCCACTTGCATAAAAACTAAATTTCCTTTGTGCAGTTGAACTTGACGGTGTTTCACTCCGTTATGTTAACATTTGTAAAATCCATTAACTGTAGAATTCTAACGCTAAACTCTCCAACTATTCCTAACCTCTCCCGCCAAAACCCCCAAACTTATCTTTGACCCACATAAAAGGGTCGTCACCCACTTCTCTAGATTTCACTCTTTTTATTTAAAGAACCACCAGAATGGCTGGTGGTGCTGGTGCAATGTTTCCATGCCTGACAAAGTAGGGGATTCCTTTATGTGAGTGTAATGTACCGACCTATGATTTCACCTCCGGCACGTCACAGTCGTACGGGTGCTGTTTCTGGGGGTGCTCAAAATATTTCAAAATAAGTGTTATGAAAATTAATTATTTGTAAGTTTGGGTTCATTTGGAAATTTTGTGTGTGATCTGGTGGTGTTCGACAAAATGACAACATAAGAAATATTGTGGTTTCTTCCTCTGGCATAATGATGGGGATGAGTTTTGGAGAATTTATTGTGAATATTCGGTGGCTAGAAGAAGCTTCGATGAACAAGCATCAGGACACTATCGACAAAGTAGCCAGAGTGGTGGAAGAAATCGATCTAATGAAAAGGGAAGGCACTGATGTGAAAGAGAAGATCATTGAGGTTCGAGAGAAAGTAATGGAGGTTTCAAGGCTATTGATGAATGTCGTAGTGGTGGTGGTTGTGGGAATTGCTTTGAAGTTGATTTAGGTTGGAGTAAGAGAAGAATTTGGTATGTATGTATGTGTGTGTGCCACTATTTTTTTTAGGATGTGTTGTGTGTGGTCTTGTTACCTGTGAGTGCGTGTTTTGTGTGGGTGTGTTTAATGCTTGTGTTCTTGTGTTGTTGTTGGTGCACATGAAATGAAATTGTGGTTGTTGATTAATATTTACTATTGTTGTGTTTTTGTTAGAATTCTGAGATCGAATATCAATGTCATGTCGTTGTAATGATATATCAATAGAAATTGGTGTTGAAATCTGCAACTTTTAACTAAAAATTGGTGGAAGAAAGATTATAACCCTGTAACACAGAATTTCTGAAAACTAGAACACTCCGTAACAAGAACGCAATCACATCTTACATAACCAAAGCATTTATCATATTTCAGATATATAAACCAAACATCCACATCAAGGTAGTTTTTTTACAAACCTCACTAAACATTGGTAAGGTCATACCAACCAACCATTCATGTTCCAACAAAATAATTCAAGAGCACACTAATATGACAGACGGCCCTAATGAACTGCTTTAGTGGAAGGTAAATCCCTCTACTGACAACACTACTGTTGGATCCCAACAACTTAATCATTGGGACACCACTGGGTATTGAAGTTTGTCCACTGCTTGCTTCTAAAGACTGTCCAGGAGTTGCTAGTGTCCCTTATGTTTCTTGTGAACCTGAAGTACTTGGTTGTGAAGACGAGGTTGATGTTGTCCTCCTAGCAGAACTTGACTACCTTCTCTTATTTTGTGAACCTACATTACAATATTAGTTAAAGTTGAAGTTAAGAACTGCATTGGAAAAGTAGACATAAAATATTGAAGTTAAGAATCTTATATGTGGATAAGTTTGGGGCTGGTTGGCCTATTGGTTCTTTGCACGTTCTAGCTTGGTGATCATATCCACCACACCGTCTACACTTCTGCCTTCTCTATGTTCTAATGGGCTCATATGTTGGACCTATTCTTTTTTTCCTAGGCCATCTAGTTGGTCTTCCCACACGTGGTGATTGGACAATAATTCCTTGGTGTTCAATAAGCCAAGATCTTTTATCAGGCTTTGGACTTATACCACCAGCGTAAGTTGCTTCATGTACAGTTTTGTAGTGATAGGGGCTTATATAATCTTCCCAAACCACCTACCGAATGGTGCAATGAAAGCACTTGCATGCTCACAAGGCAAACCCAGCACTTGCCAAACTCTACATGTGCAAGTCTGATCTTCTAGTTCTATAATTATCCTTTCTTTCTCATTTGTCACCTCTGTCAATGTACCAGTGAATCTCACCACCTATTACCCCCAAACACCCTAGATTTTTTGGTCAACCATTGCCTTGCAAAAGGGACAAAAATGTCATCCCATGTTGCATATGTCTTCTGCCTAGTGTAGGAGGTGTTCATGAACTTCTGTCTCATTTTATCAACCATGGTCAGTATTGGGTAGTACCTCGGCTCATTGATGTAGTGCTTGAATGTCTCACTGCAATTGTTTGTGATGTGGTTACTCTTGGCAAGTACACCAAACTGACTCCTACTCCACAACTCGTTTCTATAATCCACTCTCATCAACCAGTCCTATGCTTCTCTGTTAAGGAGTTGCAAATCATTTAATTTCTGGTTGTACTTTCAATTGTGTAACTTCTTGCCGCATCCCACACCAATTCCTACATCTTTGCACCTCCGAATTTGGGCTTGAAATTTTTATATAAATGTCACATGCAAGTTCTATTTTCAGCAGATCAATAACGGTCGCTCACAACCTCTTCAAGTCCTTTACATCTATCACTAATAATACTAAACCCTCATGTTGTCCTATTGTTTCTTTTAAGTGCATAAGAAACCAAGACAGATAGGTCTCTGCATCCTCACCTACAAAGGCAACTGGGAAGATACCCTCGTTGCCATCATTAACTGTGGCAGACAAGTAAGCCGCCTTGTATCTGTGTTTCAAGTGGCACCCATCAAGCCCAACAAAGCCCCCTTAGAAAGCCTTCCTTACAAGCCCAGAAACGTAGAAATAACCTCTGAAACCTCCCTTCTCTATCAACTTGTAGTCTTATGACACTACCAGAGTTTATAGACTTCAACTCACCCGCTAAAGAAGGCAACAATTTATATTGCTCTTTGTCACTACCATGGATATTTTTAATTGCTAGTTCTTTACCTCTCCACACACTTTGGTAGGGAAGCTCTAGGTGATATATTCTTGTAAACTTGTCTCTAATATTCTTCATAGTAAGTCACTGATCTTGAGTTAGCTAATTCACACATACTGGTAGGCTATCCATTAATGTTTGATTGCCATCCTGGATACTAATTGGGGTAGGTTATCCAATGTTTGGTTGTCTGAAAGGAATGTGTGTTCTAAAAGTATACTTTTATATCTTTTATTATGAATTGAATGTACAAATATTTTTTCCTTGATTAATGTATTCATCTTTTGGAAGTGTTAAGCAAGAGACTCTTGGTCCTTAACTGTAGAGCTCTAAAAGATAATGGTTTACATAAAACAAAATTAGTTCACAATCATGATGATTAACATGGAACATTGATCACCGAAATAGGATTGTCATGTTGGTTAAAAGGAATTGTAGCTCTACATATATTTTAACAACGTGGGTATACAAAATAGCAAATGTTTTTTTAATATATTGGATAGACCTAATAAATGAAACATTATGGAATTGTGTTTGTGTCATTAATGTTTTCATTGTGTCTTTGAATCCTAAGATATGAGACCTATAACCTTTTCATATGAGGAGTATATAATTTAATTATTATCAAAAACTATCATTGTGTATAGTCATAATGATATTAATTGGTTGTATATAACATGTGTGAGAAAAAGTCATATGTCAAAAGATTATCATTATCCCTCTTCACTTGAGTGATGATATTATTGGGCCCTTGATAAAGCAAAATTATAATGTGCACAATGTAACTTATGTATAGTTACATATTTATAATTAGCTTACAAGATCAAGAAAATGAATATATAATACAAAGATGACACACTCCTACTTTGTATAATATTTCTAATATCATGAGACAATAGATAGACACAAGTTATGTTCTTACATCACTAAATGGATCGTGTTATGTTCAAGTGAGTCAATCATCTTTGTTATTTGGTTAACTATAATGTGTAGCTAGATACCGCTTATAATTTATGATATAAAGTGTTATATATCATTGTCAATATAAGTTAGATCCTCTTATAGGTCACACGACAAAACTGGGAAACAAGAAGTATGATTTTATGTTTTATGTGATGTGTTAATTTTCATGTGATATAAATAGTATACATATGGAAAAAAAATAATCAATATGTCGTGATTACGACATGGTTAACATAACAAATAAATTTATATGATATGTATATATTATAGGGTATAATGGTTTGACATTATATATGATAATATGTTACATAATATAACGTGATCCGTAAGATTATAACATATGAATTTGCTAAACACCCAAAAGCTCAAATTTTCTCGGATATTGATCCAAAATTTGTAACGGCAAAAATAGTGAAAAACGGTCGAATGTTTTTCAAGAAATGGTAGACCGAATTTAAAAGTAAATTTTGAGTTTGGAAACGGTCGACAGCTTGGACACGTCGTTCGACCAAAACTATCAGGAGCATTCCTAGTAAGAGAATGGTCGACCGGTGTGTTTCGTGGTTCGACCGAAAATATCAAGAGTGTTCTTGGTAAGGGATCGATCGACCGCCATGAAACACAGTCCGACCGAAAATAACTTGGACTTTACATGGTAACGAAATGGTCGATCGTCTGGGTTTATCATCCGACCCAAATTTTCAGTAGGTAACCGATCAATTGACCGGTTGAGCTAGTTAGGTCGAACGTTTGCCCACAATTTTGCCCGCATTAATAAGATACTTTTGTTTATATGGGCTGCAGGATTTTATCCAATTTGGTCAAAGGAGGTTTTGGGATGATGATGTGTCAAAATATGATTGGTTTAGAGGAGAAATTATCAAAGGATTATGTGTAAGTGGTTTAGACACATAATGTGGGTTTGAGGATACCCTATAAATTGGTACATTTTCCCTTCCTTTGTTTGTATCAATGCAAAATTCTCTCTTCTCCATATTCACTCCATCTCTTCCCTCCGAAAAATTTGTAGATTAATTAAAGTGCTAGAGATTAAATTCTTTGGAGCATAAATGGGTTATTAGCTAGATTCTAACCTTGCATTAGAGATTGATTGGCTAGTTTCAATCTCTTTAATCTTGTTAGAGTTTGGTGAACACTTGGAGGAAATTCCGAGGCGTTCCAAATGCAACTCGACTTCCGACGATTGAAAATGATTTGACAATCATTTTAGGTATGATCAACTTATGTATGTTATATATTATGTAGTATACATCATATTTGTTGCACCACCCTCACACATATATATCCCTTTCTCTCTCTTATAACCCACCACCTCTCTTGTATTCTCTCTCTCTTACCTCTTCTCCTTCACCTCTCATCTCCTCTTCACACAACCCAAACTCAACCCAATTAACTCGGACCCGACCTTTCCCTTTAGCTCTGGTGACGCACACAGACTCCGACAACATGACAGGATCGTCAGTGACGTCACGACGGAGAAGGTACACCATCCATTCCACGCGTGTAGAGTTTAGGAGGTCGGGGAAGGTGGAGGAGGAGCCGGAAAGGAAGGCTGGGGACCGCACGTGGGCTAGCACCGCGTTCGGCCAGCCAGAATTGTTCCTAAGGTAGAACTGCGTGCGCGTTGGAGTCGTGTGTGCTGCCGCGCCAGCCGCGCGGAGGCGGTGGCCATCGGTCGCTGCACCCAGCGGCGGTTGTACAAATAGTTGATGTAAATTATAGTTATTTGTTTAGGTAAGAGTTAATTTGAATAATTGCAAACTAAACTAGTAAGTTAAAGTATTTGTTTAATTAATAAATAATTAGGAAAATTACGGAATAAATCTTAAAGTTTCTGTGTATTTAGTAAAATAAGTTAATTTGGGTTAATTGCATAAGAAATCCTATGATTTAATGGTATTTGATTTAAAGTGAATAATAGGATTAATTGCATTGAAAACCCTGAAATTAATTGTATTTGTTTAATTGATTAATCACTGGAATAGTTGCTGGAAAAACCCTGGATTTGTTTGTATTTGAGTAAATGATTGATATTTTGGTTGAATTGCTGAATAAACCTTGGACTTTCTATAATTGTGGAAAAATGATATAATTTAGGGAAAATTGCTCCATTCTCCCTGGGATTCATATATATTTGCAGAATTTTTTATTAATTGGGAAAATTATTGTTTTTCCCTGAACATATGAGAGTCATATTTGAATGGTTAAATTACACTTATACCCCTGCACTCTTGATTGTGGGTTTAGAGATATAATTTCTTTACGCTGCTTATATGATTTTATAGTCTTGTTTATATTCTTTTTTCTATATATTGTCGGGATTGTTTGACTCGTGTTTTTAGGTTAATTGTGTTTACCCTTGTCAAGTGAGATTGTGAGAGGTTCGTGGAACCGGTTGTCCACCCACGTTGTTGGAGAGCGTTGCTAATGGACTCGGGCGTGAGGTGGCAGCGAGATGACGTGTGAGGCACGTATGACTAGAGGTTAGGGTTTTTCTATTGTGTTGTGATGGTTTGGGAAGGGTCCACCCATGTTGCGACGAGTGACCATTAGGGAGTGTTGCTCACGGGCTCGGGCGTGGATGGCTCCCGAAGCCAAATGAAGAACTGGTCAGCTCACCAGCATTGTGACGAGTAACCGTTAGGGAGCATTGCTCATGGGCTCGGGCGCATGGTTGGAGTAGGGTGTTGCCTTGTGGGTCGGATACGCTGTCTTGTCGAGTGTGCACGCTCGGCATGATTGGGTGTGTGGTCATCTTGGGACGTGTGACAGTTCTGTCGTGAGAGAGGGTTGAGTGTTGCCTTGTAGATCAAATACGTGGTGAGGTCGAGGTACATGCTTGGCTTTGCTAAGACGAGTGGTCGCCTTGGTACACGAGACCAGTGTGAGCCGTGTGGACAGCGTGACATAGTTTGGTTTATGTGAGTCATGTGAACGGTGCTGCTTAGTTAGTATGAGTCATCATGGTCGGCTAGAACTTGTACAATGTCGGGTTGGGGCGGCATACGGGGTCTTGATTTGAGACTTAGGCATGATTTGTGGGTGTGCAGGTGAGACGCGATATGTGGCTGAAGGAGACTTGGGCTAGGACGCGTGAACTGGATCAATGAGCTCAGTTGTCATGTATTTTCCTACCTCTCTTAGTTGTCATGTAGTAGGAATGTACAGAGTTTCTTGTATTTCCCTTCCGCATTGTACTCTGGTCTTGACTTTATGATATGTTTTTAATTGGGGCCTCAACTTGATTATTGTTAGTTAATGTCCATTTTCGCTTATTATAGTTGTGATTGATTGTCGTGTCCCGATTGCGGATTAGGGGCATTACAATATTGAAATGCAAAAAGGAAATCTTGTACGTATAAATTGTTGAATAAATACGAAAATGATTTTGCTTGTGTATATTTTTTTTATTTAAAATATATACATAAACATCGGACGAAATCCAACATTGCCATCCTGAATACTAATTTGTTCACAGAAGAACAAGTGTGTGGTTGGTTGACGGCCTTCATTTCAAATATCCCACTGTTAGTTACTTTAGATGAATGGGTCCTCCAAGGACACCTAGGATCTCTACATTTGGTAGTCACACATTGTGGTTGACTTTTAATGAACAACAGAGCAGCCTCTTTGAGTATGCAATGCTAAGTCAATGCCATCCTAAATGGATGAACAGAGAGGAACAGAATTCCCATTTCTAGATCCAACATATTAACTAAAATTGGTTGGGGACCATCATCTAGCTTGTCTGCAAGCTCATCCTCACCAAAATCATCATCAAACCAAGGCACAAAATCTTCATCACTATCCTCTAAAATTCCAGTTGCATCATGTACCTCATCATCCACATCTGCTATAACATGGTCTACTTCATCCACATATGCTACAATTGAAAGTTCAAAACTATTAAGAGTAGTAGTTCTCTCATTCCCCACCCATATGGATCTTCTTGGAGAATTGTTTTGGGCTGTGATTCTTGTTAATGGGCCTCCACTTGTATATGTAGTTCTTCAAAATGTTGGCTCAACCTCATCAAACTGATGATGCACCCCGTCACCTGTTACATTTACCTCACCCACTTCAACTTGCACCCCCTCACCTGTGACATTTGCCTCACCCACTTCATCCTGCACCTCCTCACCTATTACCTTTGTAGGATCGTGTGGGTTTATGGGTCCACAATAAATGCTAATCACCTAATTACCTACTTGTATAAGCAATCAAAGAAATGCAGCGGAATTTAAACTAAAACAAGCAAGTGTAGGAATATGCAAACCACAAATCGACTCGGCGTTTTTATAGAGGTTCGGCACCCCACCCGGGTCCTAGTCCTCTCTTGCAAGCTCCGCTCGGATCACCGAGCTCCGCTCACGACTTCACTAACCACTCCCCATTCCGGGCCGGGAGAGAACGCCTTTACAACCGTCAAACTCGCGAACAACCCTCGCCGAGCTTGGAATCTTCTTCTCACAATCCGAGAAGGATGCTTCGGGCTTTCACCGGAGCCTTTACTCTTTTGACAACAAATGAGAACTTGAGTGGAGCAACACTCTCTAAATCTTGAGCACACTTGAGTAGGATTAAGAAATGATCACTAAGTGTGGAAGGTTTGTAGCTTTGAGTGTTTGGGATTCTCTCTAAAGTTTGGGACAAGTTTGTAGTAGGAGAGTTGTGTTAAAATGTGTTTTACAACTCCTTATATAGGCATTAGAGAGAATAGAGTCGTTGGGATTGATTGGGTATGAGTTGATGTGTGATTACACAAAACAGAAAAGACAGGACCCAATTCTGGCTGAATTCGGTCGACCGGATCGGGCAGAGCGGTCGACCGTTTGGCAGTTTTACACTCAGTTCGGTCGACCGGTTAAGCAATGGTCGACCGCCCAACTCTACGACTTAGGTTCACTTAAGTCATCGGTCGAACACAAGATAGGGTTCGGTCGACCGATTTCGACCAGGCACTTTGGGGTTGACAAACAAATGCGTGAACGGTCAACCGAAACAGGTTTGGCGGTCGACCGATTAAGGACAGGCACTTTGGGTTTGTCAAGAGATGAACCAACGGTCGACCGATCGTGGTCCTCGGTCGACCGATACATGAAATGTATTTGGGGTATTTTTGGTTTAATACGAATACGACCGTTGGGTATATACGACAAAAGTAACGGTCGGGAAAATATGATCGGACGGTCGACCGAAAGGTAAAACACGGTCGACCGAATAAGGGCAGTGAAAACACAAACAAGATATTTGATCATTCGGTCGACCGAACGGCATGTTGCGGTCGACCGAATGTGGGCAGACTTTTACAGTTCAGGTTTGGTGTTTTCCGGTCTAAGTTTGGGTGATCTATTGAAGTCCAAATTATGTGAAATTTCGTGTGTGACTTCTATAGGGAACCTAGTGTGTGATTAAGTTGATTTTAGATCAAGTATGCTCAATTACACTTTGTTCCTAAAACTCAAAAGAAATCAAGATTACATGTCTTCGATTTAGCTTTAATTACATGTGTTGACTTCATTTCCATCTTTCTTGAGTCTTGATCACCTGTAGAGGTTAGCACAATACAATATATATGCAATGCATAGTGTGTGCTAATCTAATTAAGATTCGGTTGATTAAATCATCAAAACATAAGATTAAGGCCAAAAAGCCAACAATCTCCCCCTTTTTGATGATGGCAACCGATATCTTAATACTTGAAATTTGTATATGTAAACTATGCATATACATGCTCCCCCTATGGATATGCATAGTTTTTGTTCAAATTTTTTCAAGTTTTTCAAGTCACCCCCCTTAATTATCTCTCCCCCTTTGACATCCATCAAAAATATCGATAATTATATAAGTCAAAAGGATGTCATCGTAATGAAGTTGCTCCCCCTAAATTTTGCACTTCATTACTCTAATAAAAGATATAACATTTAAGCTCCCCCTATCAATAAGGCTAAATTGAAACAATGAGTATGTTGAAATTTTAAGTTCAATTAAGTTTCTACTTAAGCCTTATTCTAACATCCATTTGAAAAAATGACATTTAAAATCAATGGATGTGAATAGTTTTTGCAATGAATAGGGTATATGATTTGCAAATGAATTAAATTATATGATATGTCAATTAAGCATATGAAGCTAGATTAGAGCTAATTTAACATGAATTGTATAGATAGGAATTTATACCAATGTTGAATTCGAATTTAGCTCCAATCTCATTTGGTGATGCAACCGGATTTGAATTTGACTCTTGAGCTCACCCGGTCACCACCAATCTCCTCCTCAAGCTCCTACAAGAGTAGATTTAGGTACCCAAACAACTTTGGGTCCTTGAATGTTAGCTTTGGGAACCCAAACCATTTTGGTTTTGGGAGCCCACACACTTGAGGAACTATGGTTTACAACTAAGTGCTTTCCATTTAGAGTAGTGTGAGATACATGGTTTTTCAATTTTGCATTGTATCCTAAACCATGTTTTTGCAAAGATTGTCTTTGACTACCTAATAGCACGTTAAGCATCTTAGTTCCATGTGTGAATTTTTCTAGATCTTTTCTTAATTGCACATTGCAAGCTTGAAGATCTAATTGTTTACAATCTATAGGTGTTGCTTTTAATTTATCAAAATTTGATGCATAATTTTCTAGTTTAGCAACCACCTCATTCTTCTCATTCATGCATGTTTCAATTTGGCTTTGGAGATCTTTGATTAACTTTCTAGCATTCTTGTTTTTATCACAAATGATCTCATATTGTTTAACTAAGTCATGGAATGCATTTTGAAGCTCATCATGTGTATAATTTTCATTATTTGCACTAGAGTTTGAGCTATCACTATAATAAGACTTAGTTGAGCATGAATTACTAGAACAAGAGTTAGAATCTACCTCACTTTGATCTTCAATAGCCATGAAGCATGAGTGAGCCACTTCTCTTCTACTTTGCAAAGAGGAAGACGATGATGATGGTGATGAAGAATCATCCCATGTAGCCTTGTGTGCTTCCTCATTCCTTTCTCTTCTCTTGCTCTTCTCCTTTTTCTTTTCTCCTCTCCCTTCTCTCCTTTTTCTTCTCCCCTTCTCTTCTCTCATTTTCACTCTCCTCCCTCTCTTTTTCTTTTTCTCTTTTCTCACTTCTCCTACCTCTTCTTTCATTCTTTTCTCCCTTATCTCTCTTGAGGTATTTGAAGAAGTCTTTGGCTAGGACTTCTATGTCCTCATCTTCTACACTCCTCCTTGGTTCATCTAAATTTGCATGTAATGCCAAGGTGGATTTCTTCTTGGTGGCTTCCTTCTCCTTCCGATGATTGATTTGAAGTTCATAAGCCATCAAGTTTCCAATGAGCTCCTCCATCTTTAATTTTGAGAGATCATGCGCCTCTTCAATTGCGACGACTTTATCTTCCCAATCGATGCTAAGTGACCGGAGGAACTTTCTTGTCATCTCTCCTTCATTGATTTTTCTTCCAAGAACCAAAAGAGAGTTAGTGATATCGGTGAAGCGAGTGTTCATTTCGCTTATGTTTTCACCGATTTGCATAGAAAAAATCTCATATTTATGCATGAGGAGACTAATGCGGGTTTCCTTAGTTTTGTTATCCCCCTCATGATGCATTTGAAGTCTATGCCATATATCATGTGCACTTTCACATCCCCTAATCCTATTATATTCACCCTCATTAAGGCCACAATACAAGATGTTCATAATTTTCGAATTCATTTCGATTTCTTTCATTTTCGGTCTTGTAAGTGAATCTAATTCATCTTCTTTAGGGGGTGTGCATGGATTTTGGAGAAACATCCAATACTTAAGGTCATTAGAAATTAGGAAAATCTTCATCTTATTCTTCCAATAATCATAATTTGACCCATTAAGTAAAGGAGGTCGAGTTGTGCATAAACCTTCTATGTGATTAGATGATGTAGAAGTCATGCTAAATAATACGATTAAGTATGAGAATTTAGCTAACAAGGCTCTGATACCAAATGTAGGATCGTGTGGGTTTATGGGTCCACAATAAATGCTAATCACCTAATTACCTACTTGTATAAGCAATCAAAGAAATGCAGCGGAATTTAAACTAAAACAAGCAAGTGTAGGAATATGCAAACCACAAATCGACTCGGCGTTTTTATAGAGGTTCGGCACCCCACCCGGGTCCTAGTCCTCTCTTGCAAGCTCCGCTCGGATCACCGAGCTCCGCTCACGACTTCACTAACCACTCCCCATTCCGGGCCGGGAGAGAACGCCTTTACAACCGTCAAACTCGCGAACAACCCTCGCCGAGCTTGGAATCTTCTTCTCACAATCCGAGAAGGATGCTTCGGGCTTTCACCGGAGCCTTTACTCTTTTGACAACAAATGAGAACTTGAGTGGAGCAACACTCTCTAAATCTTGAGCACACTTGAGTAGGATTAAGAAATGATCACTAAGTGTGGAAGGTTTGTAGCTTTGAGTGTTTGGGATTCTCTCTAAAGTTTGGGACAAGTTTGTAGTGGGAGAGTTGTGTTAAAATGTGTTTTACAACTCCTTATATAGGCATTAGAGAGAATAGAGTCGTTGGGATTGATTGGGTATGAGTTGATGTGTGATTACACAAAACAGAAAAGACAGGACCCAATTCTGGCTGAATTCGGTCGACCGGATCGGGCAGAGCGGTCGACCGTTTGGCAGTTTTACACTCAGTTCGGTCGACCGGTTAAGCAACGGTCGACCGCCCAACTCTACGACTTAGGTTCACTTAAGTCATCGGTCGAACACAAGATAGGGTTCGGTCGACCGATTTCGACCAGGCACTTTGGGGTTGACAAACAAATGTGTGAACGGTCGACCGAAACAGGTTTGGCGGTCGACCGATTAAGGACAGACACTTTGGGTTTGTCAAGAGATGAACCAACGGTCGACCGATCGTGGTCCGCGGTCGACCGATACATGAAATGTATTTGGGGTATTTTTGGTTTAATACGAATACGACCGTTGGGTATATACGACAAAAGTAACGGTCGGGAAAATATGATCGGACGGTCGACCGAAAGGTAAAACACAGTCGACCGAATAAGGGCAGTGAAAACACAAACAAGAGATTTGATCATTCGGTCGACCGAACGGCATGTTACGGTCGACCGAATGTGGGCAGACTTTTACAGTTCAGATTTGGTGTTTTCCGGTCTAAGTTTGGGTGATCTATTGAAGTCCAAATTATGTGAAATTTCGTGTGTGACTTCTATAGGGAACCTAGTGTGTGATTAAGTTGATTTTAGCTCAAGTATGCTCAATTACACTTTGTTCCTAAAACTCAAAAGAAATCAAGATTACATGTCTTCGATTTAGCTTTAATTACATGTCTTGACTTCATTTCCATCTTTCTTGAGTCTTGATCACCTGTAGAGGTTAGCACAATACAATATATATGCAATGCATAGTGTGTGCTACTCTAATTAAGATTCGGTTGATTAAATCATCAAAACATAAGATTAAGGCCAAAAAGCCAACAACCTTTGCCTCACCACTTCAACCTACACCCCCTCACCTATTACCTTTGCCTCACCAACTTCAACATGCACCCCCTCACCTGTTACATTTGCCTCACCCATTTCATCACGCACCCCCTAACTTGTTACATTTAGTTGACTCGCTACAGGCTGCACCCCCTCTCCTCTTATATCCACCACTCCAGACGAGACCACTTTAGTAGCACTCCATCAAATGTAACAAACAAACTAAGTTCCATATTTGGATTTGGGAGCCTAATTGCCCCTTCTATATCTTCATCTAATAGAATATCGTTGTAATCCTTCTTCTTATAATGGGGAATCAAATTATAAACTGTGAACGTACTTGAAATTGGCATGTGTTGCGTCTCACAAATTCACCATTTCAACAAGCTCATATCGCAGTTATCAACAACACTATATTTGCATCGTCCTGAAAACCACTTGCTCTTCTTCTACCATTCTTATAAATCCATTTCCCTCCATTATTAAGTTTCAATTTCATATCAGTCATCTTAACACCCCTAAAACCCAACCAAGACTAAATAAAAGGTTAAAGTAACACTACAACTAAACCTTAAAACAACACATCACAGAATCCATAGTGTAATACAAACAATAGAACTTTTATCAGTTGGACTCTACTTAAACTAATATAAATGGAAAAATTCAAATAAAAATTACCAAAACATCATAAATTGAAAAAAGGAAACATAAGGAAATCAACATAGCCAAAAAAATGTTGAATTAAGTAGGAATCGAAAAGAAAAAAATGGAGGAAGGAGGTTTGAAGGACAGGAAAAAGAACACTAACCACCATCGAATGCCAACCATTCCTCTTTGGGTATGCATGATACAATAAGGAGGGGGATCGTGGGAGTGATTTCACCAGAGCAGCGTCAGATGTTGGGAAATGCTTAGGGATTCGTTAGGTTTTCGAATGAGGGAAAACTGAAGTGAAATGTAAAAAAACAAATGAAAGTTAGCTATTAAAGTCAGGTTAATGGTAATTACGATCCAATTACTGTTAGGATCGATGACCCTCTAATTACGATCTAAATACGAAACTAAAATTAAGTAGGCATGAAAGTGAGAGAAAAACAATCAAACCATAATTCGACAAAGGAATTTAGAGATGTTTGTCTCCGCACCCGATCTTAGTCCTCCTCGCAAGCCTCGTTTGATCCTCTGATCACTCTCCTCCTTCTCTTTCTTCTTTTCTCTCATTTCACTTCTTCTACCTATTCTTTCATTCTTTTCTTCTTTATCCTTCTTGAGGTATTTGAAGAAGTCTTTTGCTAGGACTTCAATGTCCTCATCTTCTACACTCCTCTTTGGTTCCTCAAGATTTGCATGTAATGACAAGAAGGGTTTGTTCTTGGAGGCTTCCTTCTCCTTTCAGTGGTTAATTTGGAGCTCATAAGTCATGAGATTTACAATTAACTCCATCTTGAGTTGGGAGAGGTCGTGTGCTTCTTCAATTGAGACCACCTTATCTTCCCAATCGTTGCTCAGCGACCGGAGGAATTTCCTTGTCATCTCTCCTTCATTTAGTTTTCTTACAAGAACCAAAAGAGAGTTAGTAATATCGGTGAAGCGAGTGTTCATTTCGCTTATGTTTTCACTGATTTTCATAGAAAAAATCTCATATTTATGCATAAGGAGACTAATGCGGGTTTCCTTAGTTTTGCTATCACCCTCATGATACATTTGCAATCTATGTCATATTTCATATGCACTTTCACAACCCCTAATCATATTGTATTCACCCTCATTAAGACCACAATAAAGAATGTTCATGGTTTTTGAGTTCATCTCAATTTCTTTCATTTTGGACCTAGAAAGTAAATCTAATTCATCTTCATTTGGGGTGTGTAGGGATTTTGAAGAAACATCCAATACTTAAGGTCATTTGAAATTAGGAATATTTTCATCATATTCTTCCAATAATCATAATTTGACCCATTTAGCAAAGGAGGTCTTGTTGTGCACAAACCCTCTACATGATTAGAAGTTGAAGTCATGCTAAAATTACTATTTAGTGATGAAATTTAGCTCACAAGGCTCTGATACCAAATGTAGGATCGTGAGGGTCTCTAATTCTAATTACTTTTAAGCTAATTATCTACTTGTTTAACGATGAGAGTATTGTGGAGTATTGTTGGAATGTGAGGGTCTCTAATTCTAATCACTTTTAGGGTAATTACCTACTTGTTTAAATAATCAAAGATATGCAGCGAAATTTAAAACTAAACAAGTAAGTAAAGGAGTGGAAAATACAAAGCACGATGGAGACAGGAGATTTTACAGAGGTTCGGCACTCCACCCGGGTCTCAGTCCTCTCTTGCAAGCTCCGCTCAGATCACCGAGCTCCGCTCACTACTTTCCTAACCATTCCCCGTTCCGGGTCGGGACAGAACGCCTTTACAACACAAGCACCGCGAACACCCTCGCTTGCTTGACCTTCTTCCTCTCACAATCCGAGAGGGAACACTTCGGGCTTTCACCGAAATCCTTGCTTCTTGAACAACAAATGAGTGGGACAACACTCTCTAAACATTGAGCACACTTTGAGTATGATTTGGCTATGATCAAATGTGTGGAATTTAGGCTTAGAGTGTAGAATTGGGGAAATTGGAGCTAGGGAGTTTCTCTCTAGTGTATGTGACAAATGGAAGTGTGGGAGATGTGTTAAAATGTATTTTACAACTCTATTTATAAGCACCAGAGAGAATATAGCCGTTGGGGTTAAGTTGGGTAAGAGTTGTGTAAGATACACAAAATAGAAATCTACAGGACCCAAAACTGAGTAAGTTTGGTCAACCGGATCGGGTTGAACGGTCGACCGTTTGGCAATTTTGAACTCAGTTCGGTCGACCGGTTAAAGAACAGTCGACTGCCAAAGGCTATAATCAAGGTACACTTAAGTTATCGGTCGAACACCGAGATAGGTTTGGTCGACCGATTTATAACAGGCTCTTTGGGATTGACAAACAAGATCATATTCGGTTGACCGAAACAAGGTCCACGGTCGACCGAAAACTAACATGCAGTTCGGGTTTGTCAAGACATCTATGTTAGGTCGACCGAACAAGGTCCTCGGTCGACCGAAAGGGAAAAGTTTTTTGGGGTATTTGGAAATAATACGAATATGACCGTTGGGTAAATACGAAAAAACAAACGGTCGGAAAATTGTTGTTACTCGGTCGATCGAAAAGGTCAGACAGTTCAGGTTAAGGTTTGGTGTTTTCCGGTATAAGTTTGGGTGATCTATTGAAGTCCAAATTATATGAAATTTTGTGTGTGACTTCTATAGGGAACTGAGTATCTGTTTGTGTAGTTTTTAGCTCAAGTATGCTCAATTACACATAGTTCCTAAGACTCAAAATAAATCAAGATTACATGTCTTCAAATAAGCTTCATTACATGTCTTGATTTGATTTCCTTTCGTCCTTGAGTCTTGATCACCTGTACAAGTTAGCACAAAGTAATATATATGCAATGCAATATGTGTGCTACTCTGCATGATCACAATTAAGATTAGGTTGATTAAATCATCAAAAATAGATTAAGGCCAAAAAGCCAACAAGTATAGAGTTTTACTTTGTGTCTCTTGAATGAGGCTTATATAGGCTTCAAACCAAATAGAGTCGTTGCAGGCCAAAGGCCAAATGATCGTTGAAGGCAATGGTCGTATGCTACCTGTAAAGAGTCGTTGCAGGCCAAAGGCCAAGAAGGAATGGGTGGACCAATAGAAGATTGGTCCTTCAAAATATAGACAAGTCAATTGAGATCTAAGGCAAAATCCAAATGCGACTGTTGGAGTAAAATCCAAAACCAGTCCAAGGTGATTCGGTCAACCAAATGTGATTCGGTCATCCGTATGGATAATTCTAGAGAGCATCCTAACATCTACTGATGAGAAGATTTTGATTGACCATTAGGAGTTCGGTTAACCAAACTTGGTCGGCATAATATCTTAGTGCTCAAATTTACATATGATCCTATGGACTCAATATAATAAAAAAATACATGTTTTCTCCTTGACCTTTGATTACATGTCTTGAGTCTTTGTTCCAATGCTCCTTCTCTTGATGAATCTTGATCAACCTGTTAAGATGATTTGCAAGTATACAATTATATATGCAATGCATGAAATAATATTTGCCCACTTTGATTGATTAAGTTTATTGATTAAGATTCGTTTGGTTAATCATCAAAATCAACATAGATTAAGGCTTAAAAGCCAACAATATCCCCATTTTTTAGATGACAAACCTATATCTTAATGCTTAAGATTCAATTTAAATTCTCTCATTTTCTTTATGATTTCTCCCCTTCATATATGTAATCTATGCATGTATATAATGCTCTCTCTATCAATATGGATAGTATGTATCAATTGAAGCTCAATCTATTATCATTCTCCCTTTTTTGATATCAATTAAATGCAAACAATAAAGGCATATGAAGTAAAATTTAGGATTACATAAGTTCTCCCCCTTAATTATATGATAAAACTTTATATGCTCCCATTATCAATAAGGCCTAAAAGATGTATGATATGATATCATTAGGCATTCAATCTCCGTAGATTAGAATCAATTCAATAAGACTAAGAGGATTGAAAATGTTACCCAACTTTTGATCCTCAATTTGGCTTTGGTTCCAATCTTGTCTCGATAGTGATAACGACTATGAATTCAATCCAAAAGGTTTCTTTGACGATTGGGATCGATCATTTCTTACTTGAGATGATCGCTACCGATCCCTTGGGTCCTTTAACATTAGTTTTTGGTGCCCAAATCATTTTTTTTGGTACCTAAACACTTGAGAAACTTTCATTCATAAAGAAATGTTTTCCACTAAAAGTAGTATAGATGACATGGTATTTTTTGTTATTAACATAGTAGCCTAAATCATGCCTATCTAAATATTGTCTTTGACTACCTATAAGCATATCAAAAAAATTATTCCTTTAGTGAATCTTTCAAGATCTTTTTGTAATTGAGCATTTTTAGCGAAGAGATTTTATCACTATATAAGGATTTTTCATTTAGAGTTGTAATTTCATCAATCAAATAAGTTTTCTAATGCAACTTTATCATGACTGGCAAGCAAATCATTTTTCTCATTCATGATTGATTCAATTTGACATTGTAGCTCATTGACTTTCTTTCTAGCTAGTTTGTTCCTTCGACAAATTTGTTTAAAATTTTCAAGTAGCTTATCAAATTCAATTTGAAGTTCATTATATGAATTTTAATTATGACTTGAGCTAGAAGATACCACGTTTTCCTCATCTTTTATTGCCATGAAGCACATTGTGGCGATTTCGGCTTCATTTGATAAAGAAGATGTTGAATCATCCCGAATTGCTTTAAGAGCCTTCTTGTTTTATTTCCTTTTGCTCTTCTTCTTTTGTTTTCTCCTTTCTTTCTCTTCCTTGAGGAACTCCTTGAATTTTTGAGTCACCAACTCTTCTTCAATGTCACTATCCCTTTTGTTGGAGTTGGTGATGGCATCTAGCACCAAGGATTTATTGGCTTCCTTCCCATTATTATCTTTCATTTGTATCTCACATACCATGAGACTACCCATAAGCTCCTCGACCAACAATTTGGTGAGATATTGTGCTTCTTCGATGGCTGTCGTCTTCTCTTCCCATTCGTTGGTTAGTGATAGGAGAATCGTTCGAGTCTTTTCTCCCTCGCTAAAAATCTTGCAAAGAGCTTTGAGAGAGTTAATGATCTCGGTGAAGCGAGTGTGCAACTCTCTTATGTTCTCACCGGATTGCATACAAAAGAGTTCATATTTATGTATGAGCAAATTTATCATAGTTTCTTTCATTTCTACTTGAACCCTCATGATACATTTCTAATGTATGTCATATATCATATGCACTGTCACAACCTCTTACTTTATTGTATTCTCCCCTATTTAAGCCACAAAATAAGATATTCATGATGCGGGAATTCATCTCTGCTTCCTTAAGTTTGGCTCTAGTTACAGTCAAGATTTGATCATCATTAGGAGGTGTGTATGAGGTTAAAAGAAATGTCCAATACTTCAAATCATTGGATTGCAAAGAAATTTTGATTATTTTCTTCCAATAGTCATAATTTAAGACATTAAACAAAGGGGGACCTAGTTGTAGATAATCCCTCACAATGATTAGAGGTAGATGTCATGTTAAACTACGATTGAGTAGATGAAATTAGCAACATAATGCTCTGATACCAATTGTTAGGATCGATGACCCTCTAATTACGAACTAAATGTGGAATTAAAATTAAGTAGAAAAGTAAGTTAGAGAGAGAGAACAATCAAACCATAATTCGACACAAGAATTTACAGAAGTTTGGCAGCGCACCCAGTCATAGTGCTCCTCGCAAGCCCCGCTAGATCCTCTGAGATCTGCTTACAGTTCCACTAACCAATCTTTGTCCGGGGTAAAGATTAACATCTTTACAAACATCGTGCCTCAAGAACAACCTTGCATCGCTCGTGTCTCCTCTAACAACCCGAGAGGGAGCTTCCTCGAAGCTTTGCAACTCTTTGGTAATTCTTGGATATGAAAGTTGAATTAGAATCTAAACACTCTAACTTGAGAACACTTGGATATGAATATATATTTGATATGCAAGTGGTGAAGATGGAGCTTTGAGTGTATTTCCGCTTAGAAGGTTTGGGAATTGAGAGCACAAAGAATATGAATCAATAGAGAGTATAGAGTTCGGTCTAAGAAGATTCGGTCGACCAAATGTCATTCGGTCATCCGTCTGGACAATTCCAGAGACCATCCTAATGTCTACTGATGAGAAGATTTTTGTTAGTCGTTAAGGATTCGGTTGACCGAACTTGGTCGAGATATAATTCTAGTGCTCAAGTTTACTTATGATTCTATAGACTCAATAAATAGAAAATTACAAGTTTTCTTGAGTCTTTATCTCAATGCTCCTTCTCTTGATGATTTTTGATCAACCTATTTACATGATTTGCAAGTATACACGTATTTATGCAATGCATTAAATCATGTTTGTCCACTTTGATTGATTTTGTTGATTTATTAAGATTATTTTGGTTAATCATCAAAATCAACATAGATTATAAGTCCTAAAAGCCAACATTTACCGGCGGGACTAAACAGAAACGTGAAACGTCGTCATTCAAGTGCACAAAGGGAATTTAGTTTTTATGCAAATATACTCAAGTAAAATCCAAAAATTCAAGTGCACAAATCTAATATCACTACTTTACAAGTGCACTCAAGCAAATAATCCAAAATTTTACGTAATATATATTCAAGAGTAAAATGTAATATTTTTTAGTTTAGGTACAAAGTACTACATATTAAATAGTTGAGGGGTAAAAACAATATATAATTTACCCTATTTGTTTTATATTGTTTTTGTATGATTGGGCTAGATAATTTTAGTGAAACCTCTGAGAAGTATGTCAGCTCTTATTTGCATCCATATCTGATGAATTGAAATTATGTAAGATGCACATCAGCTCTCCCATGTCTAAGTGTCAGTTCATTGAATTGGATCCGCGATGACTCATCCATAATCGTGATTTATAAAAGTAATTAACCATGTGAGGTTGCATCTTCCATGAAATGGCAAATTTTTCTAACTCTAAACCTTACAGTGTATACAATATTCATAACCAAATGAATATCAAATATGCGTTAATCAACATATCATCGATAAGAAGAGCAGATGTTCCATAGTAAGCTAAAAGACAAAATTACGCATGACCTATATTCCATGGTACATTACGAATAAATTTAGGACTCGAATAAGGGCAGATATGTTTGTTCTTGCATGTTATTCTGGCTATGGAAATAACTAAGCGTATGTTTCGATGGAAAATCTAAAAAAATAAGTATCATTGTGTTGGATAACTAAATTATGCGGTTCGATTCTGTTCAAACGGTCCAACTAATTTTTTTTTCTTGTTTACTCATCATTCAATTATGTACATATATTAATGACCAAATCCTGTAGTTCTGTGTTGATTTTGTGTCAAATATTAAAAAGAAGTTCCAAGGCACATTTTTTATTATTCTATATACGTTCCTTTAAGGATGTTAACTAATGCGCTTTCAGCTATCACAGCTCTGGTTTTGTTTTTAAAATTCGAAAGGATAGTTATATATATGATTGCGACCACTTATTTTGCACTGTAACGATAAAAGTCAACTTGATCCGAATTTTATGAATGCGAGAGCCCAGCTTTGACAAGCACAAGTCGACCACATCAATCAGAATAGTTTTACTCATGATTGGTATTTCTCTAGCATATACCTGAGAATGTGCTACAATTTAAGTATAATGGTATTTTCTAATGGTTTCTTATATCAATACTTTATAACACCGTGCTCCACCACAAACTTCTTCCGTCAGTAGATGTGGAAACGAACAGCACATTTGAATACATATTTTCTAGTAAACTAAGATTAGTTAATGCTTCTAGTCATGGTATGCATGATGGAGGATGAGAAAGAGTTGAATATTGGATTGGTTAACTTTAATTGTTGAAGGGATTGCAGCTTTCATCGGCTCTTTGACAGGCCACCTAGGATTTGACCAACATTTTTTTGTTCTTGCTTTTTATACTTAGCTTATCTGCACAATGACAAGCATGTTCAAAAATACCTTCGAAATGTTTATTTTAGTAACCCAATACTAAATTATATATGTGAAAAATCTGCATGGCAAATAGTTCCATATTTTCTTCTCCTAAGTCCTACCACCCCATAAGGCCGAAGGCAACTCTGATTAGTAAATTAGTAGTTAAAAAAACTTTGCATCAAGAAGTACGTTTTAGCTGAATAAGTTGCTATCTCTAGGGGTACATCTTATGTTAGGTGACTAAAATTGAAAATCAATCCTTAATATCAATTATTACGTTATTTTGTGGATAAGTTAATATTTTTTAATTATTGTCATTCGTTTACTCGAATTTTGTCTTGCATTTTGACTTTCAGTTATCAGTCAAAACTTTGCTTTTAAAAGAAGTATCTGTGTATCCTCCAAAAGATATCGTAATAAAAATGGTGATGGTACCATTGGACTTATTTATTTCATCTAAGCAAAATAAAAACAGCCATTGTTTAACAAGAGAATTATAAATGGTTGGTCAACCAAGGAATATCCGAATATGCCCCCAAAAGGAGGAGCAAATTATGTTTGTTGTCATGTTCTATGTGGTTATTCAACTTGAATGACTGCATAATTTCAAATAAATATCTCAATTAGTAGAGGATACACGCATGATTTATTTATTTTTTATTTAAGGATATTCCCATGATTGATAGTAAATAACTAAATATACTACAAATGCGACGTTGACCGAATTGACAATTTTACATGTTTAGTTTAAATGGCTTAATTGTAACCATCATTGAATCAAACTGATCGCTATGACCTACTTTTCGCCGTCATTGCAACCATTTAATTTAGTTAAAATTGATTGTGACGTTACAATGTAAAATGATCTTCTTATGAAAAAACTGAAAGTTCTAACTTATCTGGCTGCTTTTTTTCTTCAATTATACTACTTATTCTTCTATAATGAGACATATTCTTTTTTTCTCGCTCCAGCTAGTTACGTAATGTTTAAACCTTATAGGAGACATATTCTTAATCGATCTTTCACATTTGAACTCGTATGTACGTACTTGTTCTTGATCTCAAGTTATACTCAACGGGTGACAGAAAACAATTTAGGAGCGCTAGGGAATCTATCGCAAAAACTATAACAATGTATTATTAAGGGTAACAATTAAGACTTTAACTTCAAGAAATACTAGTCGAGTGATAAAAAATAAAAGAAATTCGTGGACCAATTTGGATTTTTTTTTAGTTATTTATGTTTGTTCGGGGTAGCCAATGAGCCATGCTAAAGAAAGTAAGTTTGTTTTCATGTACATCCATGTAAAAAAACCAAACTGGTTTTATGTCTGTTGATTTCTTAAAATGGGTATAAGGCACTGCTCCTTGCCTAAATTGCACATAAACCCTTACTATTAGAGCTCTTATAAATCAGATATGCATGAGTTTAATTTTAATATTAAAATAAAATATCATATTTATATACAGAATTGGTTTTTGCTTGAGTATGCATCTAAAAGGAAAAATTGCACATATTCTATGGATTTCGGAAATAACTACTCATTTTCCATCCCAAATGGTACAACTCCAACTCCGTTAATGCCGGTCCCAGTCTGTTTGTTAGGTTTTTTATGTTAGTTTATTATTTTGTAACTAAATTTATTGATATAATTAGTAAACTCATCTCAATAATTAGCATTTTCAGTATTATTGACTGTTTGCACAATAAAACAAAACATTGGTTGTCGGATACCAGACAAGAACCTCATCTATGAATCTGTATCCAAAAATTTATGGGACATTAGATGATTGAGTGCTTTTTGAAAGAGCATACAATCTTCTTCCCGACGAGTCCCTCTTTAATCCTCCTTAGGTCCTTGCCTCGTTTATTTATGGGCAAAGACTTCTCCTTTATTTATTTTTTATTCTTTTAAGTTTGTGTACCTGTTATTTCTGAAAGAAACACAAACAAACATTCGAGTAATACTTCTATTGGAAAAACAAGAAAATACGTATGTACTAAGTTGCATTAAATGTAATCTAACAAATAAACATAAATTAATTTGCGTTAATTCCGAGCAAAACAGAAAAAAGAAAAGAAAAAAAGTCCAGAAGCGTATCTACAGAAAAACCCTATCGCACTTCCTTGAAATCAGTGTACATTACACATGCCGTTAAATCCTCTTGTCATTAACGAAGAGGTGTGTTTCCTAAGAGTTGTCGGCGCTTAAAACTCTTTTGACTTCAATGCATAAGGTACATAATGTGAACAAAAATTTAGATTCCACTCAGTAGCCAAATTTAATAATTTAATTTGCGAATCGTAATCCTAAAAAGTGATTTAAAGAATACGAGAGACTTCAAATAGCAGTGATTGTTAATTTTTTACACAAAATGTATGCCATTGGTGAAAAAGGCACAAGTAAGGGATTTTTTTGCCGTCGTGAACAACCTCACGACCGGATTATTCGTAGGAAAACTCAGGTCATCCCAGGTCGTGGATGACCGGGTCGACGACCCGGTCGTTTGAACGACCGGGTCGTCGACCCAGTCGTCTATTATTTTATTAATTTCTGATTATTTTTTTTGGTTTTGTGTTTTGTTTTGATTTTTAGAATTTTTTGTTTGAGTTTTTTTTAATTTTTTTGAAAATACGTTTTATAATTGTTTTGTTTTTTTTAATTTTTTTAATTTTTTTTAAAATTTTACCAAGATGGATCCCGAAATGATGTGGAGGAGAGAGATAGGTTGTCGTGAGTTAAAAGTGAATAGTATAAGAAAGAGAAGAAAGTGTGTTGAGGAAATAGAAAACTGATGTGGAAGAGAAAGAAAGATGATTTTGAAGAGAGAGAGAGTTGATGACCAGGTCGTCCAGGTCATGGTTAGTGATGACCTTAGGCTTCGTTGGGAGAGATTATAGTAATGCTACTACGACACAACGAGTTTAAACGCACAAGAAGAATGTAAATACGAATATTGAATGCAGAATTAAAATAAACTTCTCTCTCTCCCAAACTAACTCGCAACAAAGACACACAAGATGAAAGAAACAAGCAATAAACAAACACGCACCTAAAAGAACCACGACACACGAGTTTTACAAGGTTCCGCAACGTACCTACGTCCCTGGGGGATCCTCCACAAGTTTCCTTTCATTCTTCCTCTTCTCCAACAAGAGAAACAACCAAGATACAAGAGTTTGGAGGCAATGTGTCCTACAAAGCTCTCAAGAACTCAATCTAACCCTAATCTCTCAAAAGAAAATAATAATGATGCGTTGTGTATAAGAAAATTATGAAAAAACACTTAAATACTATACTCAAAACCATACAAAAAAACATACAAAACATGGGTGGTGGTCGACTAAACTTCTCCATCGGTCGACCAGTACCGTTACCAGGAACGCTTCCTGATAATTTCAGTCGACTAGTGCCACTAACCGATCAACCACTCCACGGTTATCTTCAGCTCTCCGCAGCTTTCCGGTCGACCGGTATACCTCTACGGTCGACCGTTCCTGAACTTCAGAAAGTACCTGAAAAATTCGGTCAAACGGTGTCCAACATCGGTCGACCATTTTTCACTTCAGAAAGTACCTGAAAAATTCGGTCGAATGGTGTCCAACACCGGTCGATCGTTTTACACCTCTGAAAGATCCTGAAAAAATCGGTCAAACGGTGTCCTACACCGGTCAACCAATTTTTCCTATTTTTCTTATATTAACAAATTTAAACCAATTTACATCAATCCCACCTTAGTTCTAATTTGTTACCTGTGTCAGCTTCAAGCTTGCTTCCTTTGTGCTTCCCTGAAGCACAACTAACACTACCCCTCGGAGAACTCCTTCCTTCTCAGTTTCTGAGGACATTGAGAAGTGTTGAGCATAACTTGAACTTCTTCCTAGTGATCACTATGGTCATCATATCCGCCGGATTCTCACTTCTATCGATCTTCTTGAGAATATATAACTTGGTCTTCCTCGATCCATTCACAGATCTTATAGTACCTAACTTCAATATGTTTGGTTCTTGAGTGAAATGTTTGATCCTTGGCTAGATAATATGCACTTTGGCTGACACAATGCAATTTGGTCACTTCTTGATCCACCCTTAGAGAGCTTACCAAACCCTTCTACCATATGGCTTCTGTCCCAGCATCAACTGCTGCCATATACTTTGCTTCCGTCGTAGACAACACGATTGTATTTTCGAGAATGGATGTCCAACTTACTGATCCTCCACCTAGAGTGAACACATATCCTGTCGTGGACCTTCGTTTGTCCAGATCTCAGGCATAATCCACATAACCCTCCACCTGCCTTTGTGCTCCATCTCTGGTGTATTTCAAGCCAACATCAATGGTTCCCTTCAAGTACCTCAGCAACTATTTCAACGCTTCCCAACGCTCCTTTCCTGGGTTAGCCATATAATGACTCACCATGCTAACTGCGTGTAAAATGTCAAGCCTAGTACAGATCAGAGCATACATAACGGATCTGACTATACTAGCATATGGAACTTTATCCATATCTCTCCTTTCTTTTTCAGTAGAGGGGTGCACTGCTTGAAGTGAGCACTTATAGGTGTGGCAACTTGCTTGGCATTCTCGAGATTGTACCTTTCGAGAATTTCCGGATAAAACTCCTTTGAGTGAGCTAAATTTCACCTCTTTTGGTATCCCTCATGATCTCCATACAGAGAATTTTCTTTGCACTCCCGATGTCTTTCATCTCAAACTCGCCAAGAAGTTTCTGTTTGAAATCATCTATATGTTTTATCTCCTTTGCCACGATCAACATATCATCAATATATAAGAGCAAGAATACATATGACCCGTCTTTGAGCCTCTGCAAGTAGACACAGTTATCATAGTCGTAATGTACAAAACCATTCTTTAACATAAATGTATCGAACGTTTCGTACCACTGCCTCGGCGACTTCTTCAACCCGTAAAGAGACTTCTTCAACTTGCATACTTGACTTTCTTTGCCTTGTGTAATGAACCCATCTGGTTGCTTCATATAGATATCCTCCTCTATGTGCTCGTGAAGAAATGTCGTCTTCACATCCATTTGCTCGAGCTCCATGTCATCAATTGCCACCATGGATAACAATACTCAAATAGAGGTATACTTTATAACGGGTGAGAAGATATCGTTGTAGTCCACCCCTTCCTTTTGGGCATATCCTTTTGCCACCAACCTTGCCTTTTATTTTAACTCCTCCTTCAGAGTTGACCCTTCTTTCTTTCGGAAAATCCACTTGCCCCCAATCACGTGCTTTCCTCTTGAAGCTTCGTTAACTCTCAAGTCTCATTCTTTTGAAGATACTCCATCTCTTCTGTCATGACCATCATCCAGATGTTACTATCATCTTGCTCAATGACTTCTTCAAATGTGGATGGGTCCTCACATTTGGTTACAAGTGCAAACGCAACGCTAGCGTCATCATGATCATACCTCTGAGATGCCTTAGTGATCCTCCTTTTTCTCCTCTGAGCTATACCCTCCTGCTCATGCTCTTCCTCTTCACGTGAGTCACTTCTTTCCTGCTGAACTTCTTTATTCGATTCACCCTCTGAAGTTGTGACCCTTACTTCAATTTCATCTCGCTGCATGGAACCATCTTGCTACTCTTTCTCGTCAAGACCTTTGAGTAAACTCGTCTCATCAAAGACTACATTACTCCTCAACAACACATTGTTGTTGATTGGATCCCAAAGCTTATCTTCTTTAACTGAAGTCTTGTTCATCCTTTCAACTACCCCGTTCTAATTTGGACTTTGTAATGTAGTGAAATGCCTCATGATACCTTCTTCTACATAGAAACTAGTGAGCTCCTTTGAGGTGTATTCACCTCCATTATTTGTCCTCAATACTTAACAAATTTCCCCGTATATTTCTCTACCTGAGCCTTCCATGCAATAAACTTCTCAAACACATTAGATTTTTTCCAGAAAATAAACTCATACCTTCCTTGAGAAGTCGTCAATGAATGTGACAAAATACTCGGCTCCACCTTTTGACTGAACCGGTGCTGGTCCACAAACGTCTAAATGAACTTACTCTAGTATGTTTCTTGTCTTGTGGATAGCCACCTTAAACTGAATCTTATGTTGTTTCCCAAAGACACAATATTTGCAAAAATCCAATTTGCAACTCTTAATACCCTTCAACAGACCTTGTTTGTGTAACTCACACAAACCCTTCTCCGACATATGACCAAGCCTCATATGCAACAATATGGTGTTGTCTTCGTCGATTTGTGCAACACTTCCTGACCATTTTCCATCTACTGCATTCCCTTGCATCCAATACAAATTGCCCACTTTGCCTTTCCCCTTTTGTTGTGCCTCATTGAAGCCTCTGCAGTCACGCTTCATGTGACCCATCTTCTTGTAGAAGAAACATTCAAAGGATCTCCCCTTTGATTTAGACCTGCCCATGTTGTTTCCTCTTCCTTTGTTACCCGTCCTGCCCCTTCCACTCGGTGAGACGATCGATCTTTCACCCTTTTCAGAAGAGCTACAACCTGAATTCTTCCTTGCATCAAATGAGATCATTGTGCCATTGACCTCTTCTAACACCAGTGAATCCTTCTCATATATGATCGTGTTCACAAAATTCTCAAACGAGTCTGGAAGAGACGTTAACAACAACATTGCTTTGTCCTTATCTTCCAATTTGACAATCAGCTGAGTCAAATCTACGATAAGCTTGTTGAACACTGATAGGTGATCAACAAATGGTGTGTGCTCCTTCATCCAAAGCGTGTACAGCTGACGCTTCAAGTTCAATTTGTTGCTCACATTTTTCTTCATAAACTTGTCCTCCAGAAGTTTCCAATATTCAGTCGTTGTTGCCGCTAATTCTTCGAAAAGAATATCAACGGAAAGGCACAATTCGATCACTCAAAGATTCAGCGTTTCTCACTTTGCATCGGTCATCTTCGACGGCTATTCTCTTTGCCGCCCAAAGTGTTCAGAAGTTTGTCCGTCTGAGACAACAACACACAAACCCTCTTTTGTCAAGTGGAAAATTTTCCTTTTCGAGTGAATTTCTCCGCACGAAAATGTTGCTCGTCTTCTGCCATCTCTAGCAGCAACCAAGCTCTGATACCAGCTGTTGGGAGAGATTCTAACAATGCTATTACGATATGACAGGTTAAAATGCACAAACGGAATGTACATATCAATATTAAATACGGAATTTAAACAAACTTCTCTCTCCCCCAAACTAACAAGAAACAAACACACACAAGATGAAAGAAAGAAGCAATAAACAAATGCACACCTAAAACAACCACAACACAAGAGTTTTATAAGGTTCAGCAACGTGCCAACATCCTTGGGGGATCCTCTACGGGTTTTCTTTCCTTTTTACCCTTCTCCAACAAGAGAAGCAACCAAGATTACAAGGGTTTTGAGGTAATGTGTCCTCTAGAGCTCTCAAGAAGTCTCTCTAACCCTAAATGAAATAATAATTATGTGTTGTGTACAAGAAAATGGTGAAAAGTCCTTAAATTCTAGACTCAAAACTATACAAAAACACATGCAAAACATGGGCAACGGTCGACTGGTACCGTTACCAAGAACGCTTCCAGATAATTTCGATCGATCGGTGGCACCAACCACTCGACCGCTCCACAGTTATGTTCAGCTCTCTGCAGCTTTCCGGTCTCTCAGTATACCTCTTCAGTCGACCGTTCGTGAAGTCCAAAAAGTCCTAAAAAAATTGGTGGAACGGTGTCCGACACCGGTCGACAATTTTTCACTTCTGAAAGTGCCTAAAATATTTGGTCGAACAGTGTCCAACACCGGTCCACCGTTTTTCACCTCTGAAAGCTTCTGAAAAAATCGGTCAAACGGGGTCACACACCGGTCAATCTCAAAAAAAACTTATTCTTAATCTTTGGATTAGTTTAGGATCTACATTCATGTTGCAACTCGTATGAATACGTATGTTATTCCTTCTTTTCTACTTCCAACTTCTGTACTATTAGTTTATTAATTTATCTTTCACTTTCTGCAATTTATTTCTTGCTTTGAACATGGATTTCTTTTGGTTGTTTGTTGATTAATTTGCTTAATAGGTCAGTTCCTTTTCCTTAGTGTAGTCTTTGCTTTATTTGGTGTACATTTCTCTTCTCAATGTTGATTACTATAGATCTACTTTTGACTAGCATATAAAGTGGCTAAATCTATCCCCTTGAGTGTGGAAAATTGATATTTGAAGAGTGTAGTTAAATATTTAAAATTGATAGGCATGTTTCTGTGTTCAATCTAGGTGTTCAATGTCATGGCATGGTTACATCTTACATTTGACTAGTGTAGATGATCTCTAAGTATTTGCTAATATTTAGTTCCATTTCGTGGTTTCACATATTGCATTTCAAGCTTTCAAACTGATGCTAATGTGGTCTATGATAAAAAGGTTCAACGTTTGGGTTAATGTATCCATCCATGTTGTTGTTCACGAGTAGAAACAAAGAAAAAATAAACATAGTCACGCGTCCATGGAAGGATTAGATAATATTCCCATATTGTACAATTTAGTGATTTTCTTCTAGAGTATAAGTTGTAGGGTTTGTCTACTCATAACCAATTAGTTTTTAGTTGGATAAGCATACTTCAAAAACTACACACTTTTAGACATGATGCATATATGAACAAGATAATTGACAAGCTTGTTGGAAATTGGTTTTAATTTGTTAATGCAAAAAACAGGGAAAAAGCAAGATTAAGAATAAGTTACAAGGCTGACTCAAAGAATGTAGTTGTAACATGCCAAAACAGCAGAAAAATTTTAAATTTATCATCAAGACACAAGAGACAGATCATCAAAAGGGGGACTGTTACTCCAAATAAAACATTCAAACGGCACACCATATTACATCAGAGTTTGTCAAAACTACATGATTACATCGAATATAACAAAAGAAAGTACAAGTAATCATGACGACCTCAATGTTCCAAAGGAGTGGATCTCGGTCCTAAAATGCGCACGTCTGCAGTCACCACCCAACTGAACCTACTGCGGTCCTGAAATAAAACATGCAACAACAATGCCTGAGTTTCCATAAGGAAACCCTGTATGCCAAGCTCACATATATGAATGCAGTAGTACAAATGCACATATCATACTAGTAGCATGTCATGTCATCAACAGTAAGGAAAACAGTTCCCCCTAAGGGTAAAACAGGACATCCTTCCGAAAATCATCATCGGGTCTCCCTCGAAGACCCACCGTAGGCACATACGGTCTTACTGAACAATATGCGACACTCCCCACACACGGCGATACTAATAATGGGGTTCGGTAAGGGGCGCCCGCAAGGTCCGAGTCGTGAGAAACAGATCTGTATCTATAGTGGTCAAACCACACCAACGGAACCATCGCTGGGTCGGTCCATCAATCTTCTCAATAGGTGCCCAACTGAGGAAAACATAGCCGGAACAACATCGGCAACAATCGTAGCCGGAACAACATCCGTCCATCATCGCCGGAACAGAATCAACGGCATCACCGACAGCATCGGTGGTCCAACATACGTCGGACACAACATCAGACGGTTCCCAACCGAAATCCGAGAGGTCATCAGGCTCCACAAGCCGCACATCGTCATACATTGGGATCCACGATCCCTCAGGTCTGCTACTCTATTGTGAGTCCATCAATCCATCACATTAAGTCAAGATCCATACACGGAGGTGACGCGTCCCGAATACCCACACTCTTCCACACAGCGGTCCCTAGGCAGGCACGCATAACGCATCCGCCGTCACCTCCCGGCTCACGCACTAGGCAAGGACACATGTTTCCGTGGACAAAGTTGACACTATACAAGGACCCGGAATTCAGTTCTGCACAAAAACGATCGACTGCAAGAGGCAATCCGGTCGACCGTTCCCATGGGGTTTGGTCGACCGAAAGTCTGCAACGGTCGAACTCTCTGCTCCTAAACTAAGTCTCAACGGTCGAACAAGAGTCTAAAACCGGTCGACTGATACGTGGTCAAAATCCGGAGTCTAGGCAAAATCATACAATTCTAACGGTCAACTGACTCAGGGGTCCCGGTCGACCGAAAACTACCAGGACATCCTAACAGTTCTAAGTCATCAATCCGTCGAACTGTACATAAAAATGGTCGAGCAGCACATAAGGCCACTTAAGTTCCGGTCGAACCAACAATAAAAACGGTCGACCGAAAACCAATAGGCAAACCCCCGATCCACCAGCACACGCACTACCGGTCGACCACCACAAGGCATCGTTCCACCGGTGTTGGTTAAAGTCAGGTAAAAACACTAATCGGTCAACCGTCCGAAGGAACCTGTCGACCGCTCGATGGAACCTGCCGACCGTTGTCGACAGCAACCTTGCACCAGCCAAGGATTTTACGTTGTTTCTCGTCGCCGGTAAGGTCTCCGGCCTCCCGCGACCGACCACTACATCGCCCCCTCACGAGTGAGCAACAAATCAAACTAATAAGCCGACATACCTTCCACAAAGACGGAACTCACCGGATCCTCGCTCGCGCTACGCCACCTCAGGAAGTCCTCCCTACGTCCAACTCCGTGCGCCTCACGCATGCGCGGCGGCCGTCCACCTAGCTCGCCTCCGACGCAACCTCCTCCGCCAGTGATCGAGAAACTGAGGGAGAGAGAGATGAGTGCTTTGTGAGAAGAATGGAGATGAAGAAGAAGAAAAGAAAATGGAGGAGAGGTGTGCTTTTAAACCCAAAACACAACCCAACCAACACCCCCAGCCACACCTCCCTCTCCTCACCAACACCACACCCATGCCCACCATCACGTCACCCATGCCTCCCAAGCAAACCAAGTCAAACCAACTCATACCTCCCTTTAAGCAACACTTAACCCCTAATTGAGTTTAAGGATATTACCAGTGTTTTGAAAACCGGACCGGCCGGTCGGACCGGTTCGACCGTGAACCGGAGGCCTGTCCGGTCCGATAACCCTCAAAAAACCGTTTTTTCGTCGAACCGTGCCGGACCGGCGGTTGAACCGGTCTGACCGGCCGGTCTAGCCGCGGTTCTGGGTAAACAGATTCGTAAAAAAAACAAATAAAACACTCGTTTCTCCCCTAACCCTAACCTGACGTCGACAAGAAGATCGGAGAAGAATTTTTCGCCTAATCAAAAGGCTTCCAAGGCAGATCTGTGGAGATCCGAGAAGGGGCCAGAGACGGGGATGGAGTTGAAGGATGAGAAGAGTTGGAGGGGGATCCGGGAGGGTTCCGGCGAGGTCGAGGGGATGGGGACGAAGGGATGGGTGGACGGCGAGGAGGAGAGGGATGGGGCCAGGGCGGGGGAGAGGAGGAATCCGGCAAGAACAGAGTTTGTTATCGCCATCTTCATCGCTGGATGGGTGGGTTCCCAGCAAGGGTCTGAGGTGCGAACAGTGGAAAGGCAAGGGGTTTTAGTGTAGAAAGGTTTGGGATATTTATAGGAGGATGGATGGGTAAGACCGTAAGATGAATGTGTTATGTTGATTGAGATTTACTTTTGGTTGAATTAGTTTAATTAATTAATGGAGATGTTTGAGGAAGGATGATGATGATGTATAACTTTGTAAGCTATTACTTTAACTATTCTTTGTGTTGAGTTTTGTTTTGAATTTTGACTTCTTGGGATTAAGGTTTTTTGTATTCATGTCCTTCACTAATTACTATTTATATTTGCTTTAGTCTTTTCGATATTTGAACTTTGAATTTTGATTATTTGTTATTTTCTATTTATTTCTATATTTTATTATATTCTTCAGAAAATTCATAAATATAAATATATATATATATATATATATATATATATATATATATATTTATGACGTCGTGCTGACGTTACCGGTTCAACCGGTTCGATTCGGTTCAACTCCGGTTGAACCTCTAAACCTTTGAACCTTTGACGTTGTCGGTTCGACGTCCGGTTCGGTTCTGAAAACCATGGATATTACAGTAGCAACGGGCATTAAGGGTCAAAATCGAAATATGTTCCACATCAACTTGGCCAGTACGTATTAACGACTAGCTCATACTAGAAGTCCGGAGGAGTCGTCTAGCTTGAAATCGGTGATGATTGTTTGAGTGGGTGACTTTAAATTTGTGAAATTTATTTTGCTAACAAATAACAACTTTGTAAAGTTACACATCATCAGAACCTAAAGAATTTCCTTGTGCAGAAGCTATAGAATTTGCAATTTCGTCGTCCACAAGGAGCAAATAAGAAAGTCTCACTTAAAAAAAAGATATGTTCAGTAACAAAGATACATGAAATGTGTGTGATAATTTGGTTTCTATTTCTTTGTAGTAAATATATTGTTCCTCTTATGTATGAGGGCAAATAAGTAATCATACATCTCCTAGTCATCCAACTAGATTTGGTTGGAACTTTTTTTGGCAACCACAAGTTGGTATATTTTTGGACTACAAGTCGGTTCGACTGGAGTTGGAAGGCAAGTTGGCATCCCAAATGACCTCACAACTTGTGGTCGGAGTTTGATCGGCGACTTAGTCTTCAGGTTGGCGTCTCAAATGCAGCCAAAGTTTCGGCTTCGGATCTCTAATGCAAATGAAGTTCAAATCCACTACTCTCGTGGGCGTGATGCTCCTGGCTCAAGCTAAATTGCTCCGAAATTGATAACGGATCATCAAAGCTTAATATCTTTCCATTAATTAGGTCCCTCCTTGCTCCCAAGGATGTCCTCACCTTTTGCAGATTGGTTATGCAACTTGGTCCGTTATTTTACTTTGAAGTCCAACTCGATCTTCTCCCTTTCTTGGTACCTGAAATGTGATAAAAGTAACCGAAGTAGTTCAATAATTATACATAGGAGACTATTTAACTACCCTAGATGGTGTTAGTCGACCACTCTAATCCTTGAGCAAGAGGTTTCTTTCTTTCTCGTCAAATCTTTTTGTTACTTATACAATAATGATTAGGTTTAGAAAGCAATTTAGGTTGCATTTCAAAACCCCACTTGGGTTTGACTATGTTCTAAGAAAGAAGAGAAATGCAGTACCGTAGAAAAACCACAAATTGCTTTACTTGGCTTCCATGAAACCGAGATTCATTGATTAAGTTGTGTTTTGATGTAATAGTCTAATTTAAAATTGTATTTGAATAGTGAATATCTCCTTTATCAACACTAGTATATTTTGGCAGTACGATCGTCGTATATTTTCCCAACGCTTATGCCCTAGTGTATAGACGTCGGTCGTATACGAGACGTCTATTATACTTTTAAATAACACAAAAATGTACATTACAGTGTATAACGGGCATTCAACATGTATTGTAATCAAGCCCAAGATGGTCAAGTACCCTAAGTGTCAATCTTTTGACCATTAACAAGTACATCAAGCCTATAAGATGCTCATGTACCCCAACTTGATCTCATTCAGTAGTAAATAAGTGGTGGAGTACATCAACCACACCAACAAATATTTTCCCCCGATGTGGGACTAAACTAGGTAGCCTTGTAGACATCGGATATCCAAATACTCGACGTATATACCTTGCACAATAGACGCCAGATATCCAAACATTCGTCGTCTATAGGTCTAGACGTCGGATGTGTGGACTATTGTGCATTCTGCACTAGTGCAAGTTTAAAAATATTGCTTATATGCAGAGTTTCAGAAGTGAATCCCAAAGTTCCAAGTTGGAATACACCCTAAATTTTATATTATAGTTGTCGTGGTGCTTTACTTATTTGAGACTCATGAATAATTTCAATACATACTACAGATATTATCACAAGTACATTGTCACGTATTCATGGTTTTGATTTGATTTTTTAACTCTGAGTTGTAGTAATTATTCACAATTTGAGAATAATTAGATAGGAACTCTCCAATTTAAAGTAATATGCAACCTAATTACGCCAAAATTAGAACAATATTTATTGTGTAGCTAGAGAGTTGAAGCATTTTGCGTTGATTGCATATTGGATTGAATATATTGGATGTTCAGGATAAGGTCAAATGAATGACAAATAGGTACAGCTGAAATTTTCGTTCAAGGTGGGGAATATTCAAAATATTATTGAGAGTAGCGTATGACGATGTTTTATATTATTTGAAGGGTATTTACAAAATAATCCTTTCAAAAGGATTGGGAAAGCGTCGCTGAAAATTTTATAAGAACTACATATCCCTGTAATCTTTTTATTTTGAAAGCTAAGTACATTATGGTAACTTTCTAAGTTGGAGTTTGCTGAGCTGTGACATCTACGGTATTTCTAGTTTTCCTCTAATCAAATATTACAAAGTTCAAATCTTTATATAAGCATCCACAGTATTGCAAGTGGTTATATAGGTATTGTTTTCTCTCCTCCGACTCCTTTCTCGCTAAAAGTACTTGTTATGTTGCATCTATGATATCTTACTGGAAGCTAATACGGTTGGTAAATCTTTAATCATATAATTATCAATAACAAAGATGAAAATTAACAAAGCGAATGACATCCTAAAATTTTATTAATTATATTAGAAAATTCTTTCAAAACATGCTGAAGGATTGATGAATTCGCTCTATGTACCTGAACTTGGAGTGTATTTTTTTTTAATTTAATACATTGAGGTGATGACACATATGGGAAAAGGCATCTTCTTAATTATTTTAGATACCAAAAGGGCTCATCAGTTGCATTTATAAATACTACATGCCTTCCACCAGCCTATTGCATCTTGATGACTTGATCCATCCCAAATATAACTTCCCTAATTAGGCGATCATCTCAAAACCATCTGACTTAATTCCTACATAGTACTGCTTCCTTTAAACAGTCACTTTTTTTTTAGTTTGCATTACAAGTGAACCATCCAACCTCCTCTACCTAACGTCTAGTGTTGATTGAAGCAGGAGTAATACAAATTTATCGAGACCGGAGGAAAAAAATTTGAAGGATGGCGAGCAAAGGGCAGGGCATCGAGGTGTTGGGGGCGTTGGATGTTGCGAAAACGCAACTATACCATTTTACGGCAATTGTGATTGCTGGTATGGGATTTTTTACAGATGCATACGATTTGTTTTGCATCTCTCTTATCACAAAGGTTTTGGGACGTATCTACTACTACGACGGTGGCTCGAATCCTGGTGGCCTCCCACCAAATGTGGCAGCTGCAGTGAACGGTGTTGCCTTTGTTGGCACTCTTTCCGGCCAACTTTTCTTTGGATGGCTCGGGGACAAACTGGGAAGGAAGAAAGTTTACGGTATGGGATCTTTAGAATGATATTACATTACATTACTAATCAAAGGTTTGTATGTTACGTTTAAATTCAGCAATTTCTTTGTGATGGACACAGGTATCACTCTTGTACTCATGGTAATCTGCTCCATTGGGTCGGGGTTGTCTTTTAGCAGCTCCGCAAAGAGTGTGGTAGCAACTCTTTGCTTCTTTCGGTTTTGGCTTGGATTCGGCATCGGAGGAGACTACCCATTGTCCGCCACTATCATGTCGGAATATGCAAACAAGAAGACCCGTGGGTCCTTCATTGCTGCGGTGTTCGCGATGCAAGGATTCGGTATCCTCGGTGGTGGAATTGTAGCAATCGTAGTTGCATCTGGGTTTAACAACAGTCAAACAGCACCATCCTATGAAGAAGACCCTATTGGATCAACACCACTCCCTCAAGCAGACTATGTTTGGCGCATCATTTTAATGTTTGGTGCGCTTCCTGCTGCCCTTACATACTACTGGAGGATGAAAATGCCTGAAACCGCTCGTTACACGGCTCTCATTGCCAAAGACGCAAAAAAAGCCGCCGTTGAAATGTCCAAGGTGTTGCGCATTGAAATCCAGGACGAGCAAGAAAAGATAGATAAGATGGTAACAAACGAACGCAACACTTTCGGCCTTTTTTCCAGGGAGTTCCTCCGCCGACATGGACTCCACTTGCTCGGCACCACTAGCACATGGTTCCTTCTCGACATCGCTTTCTACTCGCAAAATTTGTTCCAGAAGGACATCTTCACCGCAATTGGATGGATTCCTGAAGCTAAAACAATGAGTGCTATTGAAGAAGTCTTCAAAATTGCTAGAGCCCAAACGCTCATTGCCCTTTGTGGCACAGTTCCAGGATATTGGTTCACCGTTGCCTTGGTGGACGTCATAGGACGATGGACTATTCAAGTATATGTCTCAACACGCTATATATGCATGTATATCATACATACCTTAATTATATGGAATAATTGCATTAAATTAAGCTCGCTTTCCATTGCTTTTTTAGGTAATTGGCTTCCTCATGATGACTGGGTTCATGCTTGGGTTGGCCATTCCTTATACCCATTGGACCATGAAAGAGAACCGAATAGGCTTCGTGATCATGTACGGTCTCACTTTCTTCTTCGCCAACTTTGGCCCTAACGCCACCACCTTCGTCATTCCAGCAGAGATTTTCCCGGCCAGGCTTAGGTCAACATGCCATGGAATATCTGCTGCTGCAGGGAAGGCAGGTGCCATCATTGGCGCTTTCGGATTTCTATATGCAGCACAAAGCAAAGATCCTAAAAAGGTTAGCCACGGCTACAGCCCAGGAATCGGCGTAAGGAACTCACTGTTTGTGCTTGCGGCGGTTAACGCCCTTGGACTGGTTCTAACTATAGTGGCTGTGCCTGAGTCCAAAGGCAAGTCCCTTGAAGAACTTACTGGGGAGGACAAGGACGCAGGGGAGGAGTAAGGCTAATTAATATCCTATTTCAAGGACGATGTCCGATGTTTGCAATAATACGCTTGCGTTTACATTTTGTTGTTTGTTCGTGTGCTCGTAAACTCTGCTAAGAACACATTGCTATGTGTCTTGAATTTGTTATGTAATTGGGTCAATTTGGTTGTTTCATAATTGATCAGTTCATTAATTATACTCCTGCATGTATTGTTTTTGCGTGTATGTCGTTATTTTGCAAGTATGGGTTGGTTGTCTCTGTATCAGTAGTATGGTTTGTTTTGATTATTAAGATCAGATTACATAACTAGATCCCACAAATCACCGTTATTATTAAGGTGAGTCTTGAACCTGTACCCACCACCGTCGTGGTAATGCTTTGAACAAAGATGATCATCAATTGAACAAAAATGTGTACTAAAGGGTAAGAGCCCGGCCACGAAATAGGAGAGCTTGGAATTTGGCAGTATATTAGTTGGGAGGTTGTTATGATCTTATTATGTGATGAAATGAGGTGTGCAAGGTTGTTTATGGGCCTCGGCCGACGGTTAGCTACAACAAACCCTTATCACAATATATAAACATATATAGATGACTGTCTACAATCCTACATCAATTTTTCACATAAGGTATATCCTCACAACTAAGATGTTTAGGCAAGATATATATGAGGATCAGACAAAGTTATGACGATCTGAGCGTTAATTCTTTATGTGGATTTTAAGAAATTACGTAAGATTATGAAAATGAAATTACTCAGAAAGAGTATGAAAGGATTTTGAATCGGTTTTTTTTGTGATTCGTGTAATGAATAAAATCTATATGAAGAATCTAACATTAAAAAAATTAATCACCTGGTGAGATTCATCTCTGTCATACTCTTATTTTTCCAACATAGTAACTTCGACAAAATAATAAAATGAACTATCACCACCAATTCACGGACCATGAACCACTTGACCAGTGGGCTCTGTTTAATGAAGCTAAACTTAATGGGTTGGGCTGTATTAGGTTTAGGACTAATAATATGGTCAAGGTATGATCTCGGCTTTGAAGTTCTGATGTCCTTGACCTCCTGAGACGATCCTTATCTTTGGGTCCATCTAATGGAAATCAGCAAAAGCTACCTACTTGCGATGTTTTCCTCCTACACCAGCTGCAATATCTATAATATAAGAATTCTTGGGCATCCATCATTTTTTTAAAGTATTTTTGCTGCAGAAATAATTGGTAGTTGTAAGGTTTTTCAATTGGTTCCTACTCAGGCCATGTAAACTTTTAACATAATGGCTGTACCGATGGAACTAAACTGTGTTCTAATTCAACAAAGTTTGAAGGCTACAAATATGATTGTTTGGGTTGAGTTTGTTATGGGTTTTAATTGATCAAATCCTAACAGATACAAAAATCGTACACATAAGTAACACTTTCTACAGATATCTTTACTGTTTATTACTTATTTTGTATTCGATAGCATCAGGTCTTAATAATCACGATCGCAGAAAAAGGGAATGCTACATATCTGATACTATAAGAACCCAAAATTCCGAGATCTTGCCCTTATACTTCTTTTAAATCTTGAAAATCTAGCTGGTAAATGGCCATCATTTTGCGAAAATAATCAGCGAAACGTTATATGAAAACATAATTTCTTTTGTTTTGACTTGTAAAAACAATCAAAAGATAAAGCTATCGAGTCACGGTGTTTGATCGTGAAATGAACGTCTGGACTATATATCTAGGAGGTCAAAGGACTAAAATTTTGAAACTCTATTCTCCTCAATATTATGATCCATAACCTCCACGATAAATTCGAAACATGATCCTACGATATTTCCTTCGAAAGCTTGAACTTAAAATCAAAATCAATAACCTTAAGAAACTAAACATCAGTACCCAAGCATTCAGACGGACAAGCTACTCCACAACTTTATCTTATTCCATACAAATTTCAAGAGTGAGAAATGGAAGCAAAAGATCTATTTCCGGATATACATACATCTCCCATAGCATATAAATTCTTTGTAATGATTTGTAGAAAAATTCTCTAAAGATGACATTAATTTAAGAATCAAAGCTTGCCATGACAGAATTGTGTCATTATTGGAACCCGATTCTAGGAAATAAGCCGACTTTATGCTTTGCTAAAACAAAACTAGAATTATGCTTACCTAATGAGTTCTTCAGCTTTAATCACAAATGATTCCATCAGGCTCACACTTTCTCTTCCCATGTTCTTCGTCTTCGTTTCATGCTTTCTCTTCTCTTCCTCTTTCTAAACTACCCACACGTCCCAATACTAAAACAACTGTCGGGATAACGTACCGTACATTTCATTTTGATAGGGCGAAATATGTAATGTGTACTACCAATCCTGTGGGAACATGCAAGCGTGTCCTCTTCAATTGCCTGTATTTTTTAGGATTGTATATATTGGCCATTTAGCTTCTGTTTAATGCATTCGTGGCATATTCTCAAGTATATGCATGTATCTTGTTCACCATTTTCTACAAAATACTATGATATTTTTATGTTTGATAAGAACATGCAAACTTGTCTTCTCCACTCATTTCCTATACATATTTGATTTGATGTAGATATAGGTTTTTTGCATTTCTTTCGTTAATATATATAACACCGTTTTCGAGAAAATCACATAATCATCACTCTCCTTTAGAGTTCTCGTGGTTGCTCGCGAAGATACACCGACACTTCGAGTCACGGACGCGCACCATGTCACCGGCCAAAAAATGACCGAACACATTATGACACATTCTGGACACACTCTAGACACATTCTAGACACACGGAACACATTTTGGACGCATTCTGGATACACTCTCGGCACATTCTCGACACACATTCTGGACAAACTCCTGACACATTCTCGACACACATTTTGGCCACTCTCTGGACACACTAAACATATTCTGGACAAATTAGACACATTCTAGACACACCGGACATATTATGGACACACTAGACACATTTTGGACACACTCTGGTCAAATTCTCGACACATATATTCTCAACTAGTTCTGGACACACATTCTGGACTCCACCCAGCTGAGAGGAAGAACCCACCTGTAGATTCTCTTGTTGGTCGACGTGAGTAACAATCTCCATCGTCGTGGAGAAGTTCTATGTGTGTGAAAAACAAGAGAAAATAAGGTAAGAGATTAAGAGAGGGTAGATACAATCTTGGAAATGGGTATTAGCCTAATTTGTAAAGTAAACAATATCATCCATTTGGAAAGTAAACGTCACCTAAAATGACACACCTCCCATTCACATGGAATTCATTGACATGGAAAAAGGTGCTCCACATAGGACGTGTTCGTGACGCGCGCGTCCATCAATCGTTTTCCTATGATTAAACGCCTTCTAAATTCTGATGCACCGATTTATTTGAAAATTCTCCTTTATATTCCAATTACTCAATCCCTCTTTGATTTTTCTTTCTTTTTTTCATGCCCTTGTAAATGAACTTCAAAATGTTGTTTCGTATATCTTACTCAAAAAGAGAACCAATTACTCTTGGTTATTTGGACTATATATACACACAAATGCTCCCTTATAAGTCATTTTGACAAACAAATTGGTACACCATAGTACCCAAATTTGCTTGTGTGCACCTCTAAATGGGCATAAATGACTCTTTACACCTGCATTTTCACTATTTTCTTGGGTGCACCTACATTTCACTGCATATTGCTTGAGTGTCACCTCCATCGTTTGTGAGACTCACTTCGTTAACTTTTCTGTTAGAACATTTACAAAACACCCTCTAAAATTGCAATGTCCTTAATATTAAATATGAAAACCCAAACAAAAATGTATTTTACAAACTCACCCCCTCTTCTCCCTCTCTCCTGTTCTCTCTCTCTCTCCTCTCTCCCTCTCTCTCCTGTTCGTGTTGGTGAACTCGATGTTACGGATGCCGAGTTCTTGCTTTAGCTTTGGCATCCTAAATGCTAAATTCAATGCTAATCCCCGACTCATTAAACCACCCAGGGCACAATCTCCTTTGATTTTACAAATGGAATAAAACTTAAAAAGGAACTCGACGTCACTAGTGTCGAGTACGGTTAAGTGGAACACGATACTACCAATGTCGAGTTATGTTTAGACTCCTCCCGCTTACCCCTTCCTTCGCACCTTAGTGGGGTGGAAAAAAATTCTAAGTGTTTTGAAGTCGGCACTGGTGTTGTCGATTTTGCCTATACTGAACTCGATATTGCAAACGCCAAGTTCATCAAAGAATTTTTTTTACAGAACTTGGCATTTGAGTCGTCGAGTTCTTTAGACACTAAAAAACAAGACCGCCACCGCCACATGGTGGCAGAGGGTCTAGTATGGAAAATATTTTCAAAGGAGGTTTATTTGTAGGTCCATGATAGTGTCTTTACGTAATACTTCCCATGCCGAATCACATAATATGCGTGTAACTTGTCTATTCTGCTTGAAGTTTCCTTTCAATTATTTTCAAAAAAAATTGCAAAAATTTGTTGGTGTTGTGTTGTAATTAGTAGTTGTGTGCAACACGTGTTATTGAGACAAATAAGAAGTAAGTCACGTAAATTGAACACTGATGCATCATATACGTCTAGTAGTCATCTTTAATACCATTTGAGCTCTGTGATTGTACGACCTGGGTTTCCATCGAGGTGAGTGGAGTTAACATGGTTATTAGTGTCATAAACAGGAAATAAGTCCATACTTCAACTGAGAGAACAAACTTTTAAGTGAGAATTGGTGGGTGGGTGCATGTGCCAATGGGAAGCATCCAATTTTTTCGTGGTTGTTGATCGTCGCATAATAACACGTAATAGGGAAGATAGGTGGTGTTCATGACTATGGAGCACATTTGAAGGGGATTCCATCCTATAGATAGTGGGAGGTTCCACATTAACATGAATGCAGGGCAAGTAGTGTCTTATTTATCGAGTTTGTGACTAAATGTGAATAATGGAGTGTTTATCCCATAAGTGTAACTAAGCAGAAAATGACTAATAAAGCCAAATGTGATCCCCAAATCAAGTAATGTATGGTCAAGTCAATAAGTTCACATTACCCAAAGGAAAAAAGGAATAAAAAAGAGTCAAGTCAAGTGAATAAGCCTCCTTCCTTGTGACACCACATCAATGGAACCATCACCATCTAGTTTAGTTTTACCTCAGATTTGTATTGGAATGGTATATATTGAAGAGGGGTTTAGGTGTGTCTGGGGGCAATCTTTGACTTGCATTCTATCATCCATTACCACTGGCAGTGTTATTAGGGAAATTCCATCAATGAGAATAGGAACCAACCCTAGAATTACGTGCACCTAGTGATCATCGAGGGTGGGACCTAAGGATGATTTATTTAGGTGTGACAATGCAACAAGTGTTCATATTTTGTGGGAACATCGGTTGAACACTCCCGAGAGACAAAACTCCTCCTCAAGTGATAAGTGAGGTTTAACGGTTTGTTGCACATGCTAGGTGCAAACCAGTTTCTTGCAAAAGTGAGTTATGATTTTTACCTGTTTTTTGTTGGTTTGTTATTTTTCTTTCTCTTTTACTCGAGGACGAGTAAGTCTTCAAGTTGGGGGTGTGATAATATCCCATTTTGTGTAATATCCTAACCCTTGCTTAATGTGTTTAAGAGGTGGATTACAGGAGGATTAAGATGGACGACTGAGATCGATTGTGGATTTTGTATTTAAGGTCAGGATTCTCTCTCACTCACTTGTTCTCTCACTTGGATCTCTCCATCTCTCTCAAGCTTTTCTCATCCAGCTCGGGGAAGTCGTGGAGGCGAGATCCTCGACACTTGGAGGAGCTCTGTTGGTTGCACGCGTCGAGGTGATCTAGTTCGTGGAGTTCACCGGAGAAGAAGGGGTTGCGAGAAAGTGCTGACTTTGGTTCTTCAAAGGCTTCTTCAAGCCTTAAGGTATGTCAAACTTGCTTTTACGCTCACCTATTATTAGAGTGGGGGTGGGAGCGCTCGACGGTAGGCCGTTTGGCTCGTCGGACCTGCACATCTGCATTTCTGCACCATAACGATCGACCTGTGTTTTGGGTTCGGTCGACCGGTTATAGTGTATTTTGGGCAATATCCCTCACACCAGTCGAACGATACCTTTGGGGTGGTCGACCGGTTGTGCAATTCGAGCGAGAGATGGAGGCTCTGGTTATTTTCGGTCGAACGATACCCCTTTGCTGGTCGACCGAAAGTACTGTTGTAGGTCGGTTGGGGCGTTGATCATCTAGTGCATACTTGATATTGTGAATTGCCGGAACTTGGATACAGTTTTCCTTGGTCTATCCCACACATCAATGGTTTGATTTACAACTTGAGAATGGTGGCTGGTGTTAAAAACTAGTATTTGACTTTAATGCATGCAACTTTACATGAAATTCTGAAAAGAATTAATTAGAAAAAGAACTTGGATACAGTTTTCCTTGGTCTATCCCACACATCAATGGTTTGATTTACAACTTGAGAATGGTGGCTGGTGTTAAAAACTAGTATTTGACTTTAATGCATGCAACTTTACATGAAATTCTGAAAAGAATTAATTAGAAAAAGAAAGGGATAGTCTGAAGTTGAGACACAAAATTGATATCGTTGTCCTCAGAATAGAATCCTTTCTTTCACGTGGACAAGGTTCACTGACGATCTGCTCCTAACATACAACTACCATAACTATCTGGTCAGGCAGCCGGATGATCCAAGGGTGGGCATGTTTTTTAGGCACGTACCCACGTGTTGATTTGTTTTTCCTTAGGTATCAGAGCGGTCGGTTCCTGAGTCTTTGTCCAAAGAAACCACCCTTAGGAGTTGAGTTGGCATGTTAGTAGGTCATGCATGCATTATCATTGCTGAGTCGAGTTCTTTTGTTCTGCAGATGGCTGCGGAGGCGGAGGAGAGGTCGTTTGAGCCAGTGACACTGAAAATGTTGGGTGAGCTTCTGGAGAGCCGGGCCAACCAGACTGCCATTATGCACAATCGTTTTATGTGCCAGCATTTGCCTACTTCCAGTGGCAGAGGCGACCCTGAGGCAGCGGAAGACTGGGTCTTCCGGATCCAGAAGATCATCCGGGCTATTAGAGTGACACCGGAGAGGATGGTGGGCCTAGCCACCTATGTTTTGGACAGGGAGGCGTCCAATTGGTGGAGGGCCACATCGACGGTGGTGTTCGACGACAGTGAGGATGTGAGTTGGGAGGACTTCCTTGCGGAGTTCAATCAACAGTACTTTCCGCAGCACATCCATGATCGGAAGAGGGAGCGGTTTCTGGCCCTTGAGCAGAGAGATATGACTCTGGCCGCGTACGTCAGCAGGTTACATGCTTTGGAACGTTACTGCCTAGAGATTTATGTCAGCCAGGAGCAGAGGGCTCGGAAGTTCGTACGGGGTCTGAGGCCGCAGTTCAAGGCTCGTGTCACCACTAGTATGTCGCAGACTTTAGCTGATGCTGTGAAGTTTGCGACTATTATAAACCAGGATAGTCAGGAGATCCTCGAGGATGCTAGGAGGATGCAGGTGAAGCCTGCAGGACGTCGAGGAGGACAGTTACAGGGGAATCCGGGCAAGAGGCCTCGGATGGACGGAGGTGGAGCACCGCAGAGTGGGCAGTGCAGGCATTATGGCAGAGTTCATCCTGGACGAGGGTGTGGACACTGCCCCAGTGCGTGCCACGGTTGTGTTCAGATGGGACACTTCGTCCGTTCTTGCCCGAGCATGCCAGGTGGGCCTAGCGGACGACCAGGACCATCCACGTCTGGTGGAGGTGGACCGAGTAGACCTGCAGCACCACCTCAGAGGGGAAGAGAGTTGGAAGAGTCTTCACTATCCAGGCTGATGAGGCTAGGGATGCCAGTACGGTAGTGGAAGGTACGCTGCTCGTTGATGATTTGGTAGCTAGGGTGTTGTTCGACTCTGGGGCCACACACTCGTTCATCTCGGAGTAGTTTGCGAGCATGTTAGGCCGTACCCCTGCAATGTTGACTACCACTTTGGAAGTCAGCACACCCCTGGGTTTGGTGGGCACTGTGGGGAGATTTCTTCCCGGCACCACGATTGCTTCGGGAGACCAAGAATTTCCGGCTGACCTGGTCTTGCTACCGATGGTAGACTTCGATGTTATACTTGGGATGGATTGGTTGTCCAAGTACGATGTTCGAGTCTTATGCCGGGATAAGAAGATTCTGATTCTGAGGCAGGGTTTGCCTGATCTGCTAATCAGAGGATTGAAGTACAGAGGAGGTCAGTTGGTGGTTTCTACAGTTAAAGCTCAGAAGTTGATTCAGCAGGGTTGCAGAGTTTTCGTAGCCACCTTGGTAGTTCCAGATCTTGAGTTGAGGAGGCTGGAGGACATCAAGATTGTTCAGGATTTTCCCGAGGTATTCGTTGATGATGTCTCCGGTCTACCGCCTCACAGAGAGATAGAGTTCGGCATTGATCTGGTAGCTGGAACTACGCCGCAGTCGAAGGCTCCGTACAGGATAGCACCTGCAAAGTTGGCTGAGCTGAAGAAGCAGATACAGGTTCTGATGGATACTGGGTTTATCCGACCTAGTGTCTCACCTTGGGGTGCGCCGATTCTCTTCGAATAGAAGGAGGATGGCTCGTTGCGGATGTGTGTAGATTATTGGATGCTGAATAAAGTTACAATGAGGAATTAGTATCCTTTGCCCAGGATTGAGGACATGTTTGACCAGTTGCAGTCAGCGAAGGTGTTCTCGAAGATTGATCTGCGATCTGGGTACCATCAGTTGAGGATCAGAGAGGCTGACGTTCAGAAGACAGCTTTCCGAACGAGGTACGGGCACTTTGAGTTTCTGGTGATGTCATTCGGATTGACGAACGCGCCTGCAGCTTTTATGGATATGATGAATAAGACATTCAGTCAGTACCTCGATCGTTTCATGATTGTATTCGTGGACGATATCTTGGTCTATTCACCAAATATAAAGCAGCACTGAGAGCATCTGAGGATTGTACTTGGCATTTTGAGGGATCAGCAGTTGTACGCCAAGTTTTCGAAGTGCGAGTTCTGACTTCACAATGTGGCATTTTTGGGACACATAATATCGGGAGCTGGGATATCAGTGGATCCAGCGAAGGTCGAGGCAGTGACACAGTGGAGAGCCCCGACGAGTGTGATTGAGATTAGGAGCTTTGTTGGATTGGCGGGTTATTACCGTCGGTTCATCAAAGACTTCTCGAGACTTGCTTCACCCCTGACAGCACTGACGCAGAAAGGTGTGAAGTTTGTTTAGTCCCAGAAGTGCGAGGATAGTTTTCAGGAACTGAAGAGTCGGTTGACGACTGCTCCAGTTTTGATGCTTCCCAGTGGTAGTGGCGGTTTTGTGATTTACAGCGACTCCTTAGGTGTTGGTTTGGGATGTGTACTGATGCAGCACGGGTAGGTCGTGGCGTATGCTTCGAGGCAGCTGAAGGTGCACGAGAAGAATTACCCCACTCACGATTTAGAGTTAGCAGCGGTGGTTCATGCTCTGAAGATCTGGCATCACTATTTGTATGGTGAGCAGTTTGAAGTCTTCACTGATCATCAGAGTCTGAAGTACTTGTTTTCACAGAAGGAGCTGAATATGAGACAACGCAGATTGCTCGAGCTGATTAAGGATTTTGACTTTACCATCTCTTATCATACGGGGAAGGTAAATTCAGTTGCAGACGCCCTGAGCAGGAAAATGGAGGTGTCAGCTGCGAGTTTGTGCATTCAGGAGTGGAGGCTACTCGAGGAGATTGTCAGACTGCATGGGGTGCCGGTGAGTATCATTTCAGATCGAGATCCGAGGTTCACTTCCAGATTCTAGGGGAGTTTGGAGCAGGCTCTGGGAACTCGGCTGAAGTTTAGTACAACTTTCCATCCATAGACAGACGGACAGCCCGAAAGGACTATTCAGACGTTAGAGGACATGCTGAGAGCTTGCACTCTGGATTGGGCAGGGCACTGGGATGAGCACCTGCCGTTGGTTGAGTTTGCCTTCAACAACAGCTACCATGCGAGTATTGGGATGACGCCGTACGAGGCTTTGTACGGGAGACCTTGCAGATCACCGGTTTGCTGGAGTGAGGTAGGCGAGAGACAGTAAGTCGGGCCGGAGATCGTGTAGATGTATGCTGAGAAGGTTGATGTGATTAGGCAGAGACTAGCGATAGCTCAGAGTAGGCAGAAGAGCTATGCGGATCAGCGTAGGCGTGTGCTAATTTTTGAGGTTGGTGACCATGTCTTTCTGAAGATCTCACCGTCGCGTGGGGTGATGAGATTCGGGAAAAAAGGGAAGCTTAGTCCGAGGTATATTGGACCGTTTGAGATTTTAGACCGAGTTGGAGAGGTCGCCTACCGGATTGCGCTGCCACCACAGTTCTCTGGTCTTCACAATGTCTTCCACGTTTTGATGCGGAGGAAGTACGTAGCAGATCCATCTCACGTGATCCAGATTGAGGTTCCAGAGATCCAACAGGATTTGTCTCTTAAGAAGAGACCGGTAGAGATTGTGGATCGGATGGAGCACCAGCTCAGGAGGAGGACCATTCTGATGGTCAAGGTCAGGTGGCAGCATCACACTGAGCGAGAGGCTACTTGGAAGGTTGAGGAGGAAGTCCAGAAGTTGTATCCAGAGATGTTTGGTAAGCGCTGGATTCAATTTCGTAGACGAAATTCTTTTAAGGATGGTGGATTGTAATATCCTAACCCTTGCTTAATGTGTTTAGGAGGTGGATTAAAGGAGGATTAAGATGGACAACTGAGATCGGTTGTCGCTTTTGTATTTAAGGTAAGGATTCTCTCTCTCACTCACTTGTTCTCTCACTCGGTTCTCTCCCTCTCTCTCAAGCCTTTCTCATCCATCTCGGGGAAGTCGTGGAGGCGAGATCCTCGACACTTGGAGGAGCTCTGTTGGTTGCACACGTCGAGGTGATCGAGTTCGTGGAGTTCACCGGAGAAGAAGGGGTTGCGAGGAAGCATCGACGTTGGTTCTCCAAAGGCTTCTTCAAGCCTTAAGGTATGTCACACTTGCTTTTACGCTCACCTATTATTAGTGTGGGGGTGGGAGCGGTCGACGTTAGCCCGTTTGGCTCGTCGGACCTGTACAACTGCATTTTTGCACCATAACGGTCGACCAATGTTTTGGGTTTGGTCGACCGGTTATAGTGTATTTTGGGCAATATCCCTCGCACCGGTCGAACGATACATTTGAGGTGGTCGACCGGTTGTGCAATTCGAGCGAGAGATGGAGGCTCTGGTATTTTCGGTCGAACGAGACCCCTTTTGCTGGTCGACCGAAAGTACTGTTGTAGGTCGGTTGAGGTGTTGACCATCTAAACGGTCGACCGCCTGTTTTAACTCGTCCAACCGACGACTTAAGTTAACTTAATGGCTGGTCGACCGGTAGTGTTGTTTCGGTCGACCGTGTAGTGTGGATTGTTGGCAAGTTTTACTGGTGGATTTCGGTCGACCGGTAGTGTTGTTTCGGTCGACCGTGTAGTGTGGATTGTTGGCAAGTTTTACTGGTGGATTTCGGTCGACCGGTAGTGTTGTTTCGGTCGACCGTGTAGTGTGGATTGTTGTCAAGTTTTACTAGTGGATTTCGGTCGACTGATAGTGTTTGGTTGTTCGACCGTGTGATCGTGGTTTGCGAAAATGTTTTCTTCCTGGTGCTTTTCGGTCAAATGGGTCCACTTTTTCGTTCGACCAATCGGCGGGTTTTTTGGTTGGGCCAGCCTTCTAGGTAGGGATTTGGTCGACCGGTAAGCTGCTTTTGTTCGACCGTTTCTGCCTGTTTTCGGTGGATTCGTGGTTTTGTGAGTACACTTGACGACGCCTCGTCTCTCCGACCCCCTTGGGCAATGACACGGACTGTCGCACGATAGTGGTGTGCTTGTACGCTTGAAGGTGGCTCGTCTCTCCGGCCCCCTTGGGCAACGGCACGGACTGTCGCCCGATAGTGGTATGATTGTTTGATTGAAGGTGGCTCATCTGTCCGGTCCCCTTGAGCAACGACATGGACTGTCGGCCTGATATCTTATGGTGGTGTTTCTTTGTTGTTGATGTGTTGGTAGGGTTAGGGTGAAAGGACCCTTTAGACCCTGTTGTGAGGCCATGGCTCCAGCGAATGATGCAAAACCGTGACTCCGGTAACACTGAGGCAATATTGTGGTGTTTGGCGGTGATTTGGACCGGCGGTGCCTTGTGTGCACGTGTGTGGGTGGTTGGCGGTGATTTGGACCGGCGGTGCCTTTTGTGCACGAGTGTTGGTGGGGTTGGGGTGAGAGAGGACCCTTGAGACCCAGGTTGTTGTGTCAGCTATGGTTGGGAGAGAGGTCCCAGGAACTTAGCGGTTGTGTCTGTTGTGATGTTCACTGTTCTTTGCATGTTTCATTATTGTTCATATATGTGTTAGGGTTTAGCATACGGGGTTTCCTTCTGGAAACTCAAGCATAGTTTATGTCTATTTTTCAGGCCGTGAGCGGCGTTAGAGGGTGGTGCCTGCGGAGGAGAGCTGCTGGGACCAGATCCTGCTTTCCCATCTTTTGAGGTTGTTGTGATTACATTTGTATATTTTATTCTATAGCTTTTGATGTAATCACCCTTTGTAGTAAACTAGATCTGTATATTTGATATATACGTTGGTGCACCTGTTGTTTATCTTTGGTAATGTTCTCGGTGATGTATTATGGTTTGTTGATTTTACTCTTTAAAAAGTTTTAAATTTTCCACTGTTTCGGGGACGTTATATTTTGTGTGTGATATCTTATAATAATCATAGGCATATTCATGGACATAATCACGGATTTAGGGATATTTTGAATATTATCTACTCAAATTTTATTTTGTTGTCTTTTAATGCAGATGATCACATACTACAGAAAAGTGAGATTGAAATCAGATAAATTGGAAATTTAAGATTTGAGTTGATATGGTACTAATTGAAATTTTGAGTAGGAAAATTGTTTTAATGTGGGTAGATTGTATATCTTGAATTTCAATCGAGGTAATTACTAAAGAAAGTCCTGGTTATATTCGTAAAGTTAGTCTAGTGCATACTTGATATTGTGAATTGCAGGAACTTGGATACAGTTTTCCTTGGTCTATCCCACACGTCAATGGTTTGATTTACGACTTGAGAACGGTGGCTGGTGTTAAAAACTAGTGTTTGACTTTAATGCATGCAACTTTACAAGAAATTCTGAAAAGAATTAATTAGAAAAAGAAAGGGATAGTCTGAAAGTTGAGGCACAAAATCGATGTCATTGTCAGAATAGAGTCCTTTCTTTCACGTGGACAAGGTTCACTAACGATCTGCTCCTAACATACAACTACCCTAACTATCTGGTCAGGCAGCCGGCTAACATACAACTACCCACGTGTTGATTTGTTTTTCCCTTTAAATAGTATACTTGGTGCCCAATACCTATTAAGGAAAAATGATGTTCACATGTATTATTACTTTCGGTATTATTAAGTCTATTACGCTAACAAAAAGTGACCGTAAGATAATTTATTAGGCCCTTACATTCATTTATTTTTGTTTGAATATAAAAAATCACTTTAAAATAAAATAAAAACATAAACCATGTCCTAACAATAACACAAAGCCCACAGCTATAGTTCAATTTACATTTGTCTCTAAATCTCAGTTCTCTTCTTATTTGACTTTTTTTCTATATAGAAAAACACAAGATACAATACCATAATCTTCTCTTACAATTTTCCAAATTCAACTACACAAGATATCAAATTGGTGAGAAAAAAATCCAAACAACTACCTGCACCACTCCACAAAACCTCCACATCCAAATGTCCAATTGCCATCCACCTCACGTCTCCAAAGGCGACGACACACACAAATTAGCATATGAAGGGTAAGGCTGTATTCCAAAACTATTTTCAAAATAAACCAGTCTAGGGACAAATTATCATTCGTAAATATGGGGATGTTGATGGATCTTTGTTGATGAGCTTTGGATCAACACCAGATGACTTACCCGTGAAGGTGGGGGATGGAAAGTTAGCGATGCTTTCGACATCAACTCATGGATATATATATATAGAGAGAGAGAGTCCCTTCATTTACCTTATTGTTACATATATCGCTATGACAAAGATATTATGTTCAGATACGTCGCTTATATATCCAAATATTATGTTAATGTACAAGCTAACAAGTGACAACATGAGTAATGGGCCCAAGTGGGCTTGATTAATAATATATAATACATTACATTTATGATATACTTATAATTTAATTTACATATTTAAGTATTATAGGTAGTAAATAAAGGAATGAGAGTGATTTGGACTTAATCGCAACACAACAGTACCTTTCTGCAATTTTCTTAGTCTCAGTTGCAAAGGGAAGGACTTGTTCTCAAACCTGGAGGGACCTATATATGTAAGAAAACATGAAAGTCCACTTAATTACAATCACTAACCAGGCCAAAATCCAAATTTGCAATTCAACTTCAATCTGGGACAAATTAAGTCATCTGACTGCACGACACATGCTATATTCGTTACTAAAATTTGTTAGCAAAATCCGAACTGGATCGGACATAAATGATCCTACAGTGGTGGATCCAAATCCGCCCGTGGTGGGTAATTTGACCAGATTACCCCAAATTTCTGCAACCCCTCTGCAACATTTTGTCTTCCTATTGGTGCATCTGAATCTGAGTTAAAATCGTCCGAACAATTCCAGAATGGTCAAGATGGTCTCATTCACTCCTGTATATAAAAATCCCTCTCCTACCTTTCTTTTTTCTTCTTCCTTAATCTAGGTTTAGCCTCCGGTCATGGGAAGTTTCTTGTATTGGGGAAAAGGCTTAATTTAGATGATAGAATGAAGAGTTTAGTGTTCATTTATTTGCTTTAGCTAAGAGTTTCTTCAGTTGGTAATGTTAGTTTGTGTGGTTTCTTTGAGTACGTCGTTTCTTTCCTAATTTGCTTACATTAATTGATGGGTTTCATGTATATGTTGGTTTCCAAGTTAGTTTTGATATATAGTGAGTAGTTCCACCCATCAGGGGTGGAGAGGTTGTGCGGTTGAATGCTAAAATGTGAAATGTAGGTGTTAATCTTGCCATTTCTATTATGTTGCATGTATAGGATGTGAATCTTATAGGACTTGTTAACTTTAGCTTCCTTGATATATTAATGACCACACTAGGCTTTTAGTCTATGCTTACATCTAAGGTAGTATGTTCACATGTTTACATTTTAATGTGATTCTTGGGTTTGGATCAACACCAAATGGCTTAATCATTACATCAAGTGCTTAGGTCATGCTTAGGTACGAAATTAACTCAAGGTGAACATGCTAACCATGTATGGATGGTAGATTTAGGGAAATGTGAATGAGGTTGACATTAGGTAGTCCACACTAGTCACCTAAGGTACACCAACAATTAAATCATTTGTGTTTAACATGACACTTACAATTACAATTTCATGTCACAACACTACACTACACCCCTGGGGTCCATAATTTGATAGATTTTAATTGTTAATTAGTTTGGTGTCAGCTTATTGACAGATTTACTTGTGTGTTTTAATTGAGTAGTGTAGATCATAATTCTCTCTTTCTTGGCCATTCGAGTATGGGTTAAACAACAAATCGCACACAACACCTCATGAACTTGACCCACACTTGCCACTTCTTCATCGACGTCGTGCAGTTGTGGTAACCGTACACAACTCCGCAAACTGTAGAGCTTGCCCTACACTAAAGGTAACACCAGTGGGGATAATCTAATTTGCACGGTGTAATATAATTATTCGTTTTAATAACCGGAAGTGCAAGTCGTCAGTGAAGACGTGGCAAATACATCTTGAACCTCAAGGAGTTGTTCACCCTATAATCACTTTAATCAACCCTAATAAGCCTTTAAAACCCTAAGACAACACTTATAAAAGTCACCAAAAGACACATTTAAAACTTACTCGGTAAAGCACTTCATTCCTAATTCAAATTAAAACTCACATAAAAAATCTAACCAAACCTCCAAAACCCTAAAATAAACCCAAAACACACTTAATGACACACTAAGAATCCCATCCAAAGAACACAACCTAATTAAAACTATTTTCCCAAATAATGCACTAAATAACTAAAAGTACACCTTCGAACCTAAATCGATTCCATTCACACCTTAAAACCCCTCTTATCATCCAAAAGCAAAGTAGTCCTAAACCCTACAAAAGGTGTTAAAATGACTGATTCTACCACCTTAACGAACACTAATATGCTTAAGATGGTTGGTGATATCGCCTTAATCAGGGGCGGACCCAGGTGTTGGCACGCGTAGGCAAGTGCCAACCCTCGGATTTTTATGTTAATAAGTATTGTTTTCTTTAAGTGTGCACACCCTTATGCTAGACTTGGCAATCGTGTAGCGTTTTTTTCCATGTATTGTACAGATTACGTAGACACGAACACGACCCGACATGTTTTTGTGTCATCCAAAGCAAACCAAACACGACCCGAATCAGTACGTTCAAACACGACCACAACTCGATAGACACGGAAAAACAATTTTATTTTTTAAAATTTCCACAATGGTCTCAAAAACAACTTTCCACAGAACTTTCTCCAGTTGAGGGCAGAAGCCAACTGATTGGTATGAAATTGGGGATATTAGTTTTAAAACATGTTAAACTTCAAACGCAGGCGATGTGGGACTAAAGATTTTGAGCACCTAACACGAAAACAAACTACACGTATATTTTTGAACGTCCAACATATACATTAATGAAGTTTGGCTTATTGGTTAGGTGTGAGTTTATAAGTTTGTAACTTGTTTTGGTGCAGGTTCGAATCAGCTGGGCACACTTTTTCCATTTTTCAAATTTCTAAATAAAATGATGGGCACAATTGGGTTCGAACTGGGGTCTGTATGCCTCCCCGAACCACTTTTCAACCAATGCACCAGCAAAACCTTTCTGCATATGTTTAAGGTTTAATTTACTTACTATTATTCGTGTACTTCTCGGGTACACGGATTGGATACACGAAAACGGCACGAAACTAATTTCGTGTATCCACGACACGAAACACGAAAATAGTAAACCCGAACACAGATTTCCTGTGTCGTGTTATCGTGTCAAATTGCTAGGTCTACCTTGTGCACACCGTTGATTTCTTTGTACTAGACACAGTTTTAGAAGAAGAGTACGTCCCGTATAATTTCGTGTACGTTTTGGATACACACAAAACTATCCCAAATATAATTATAAATAAATGATAACTATTTTTAGAAAAATATTTTCGCTCACCAAGCCACAATGAGAATAGTACTCTTCAAGATGGTTTACAGTTATAGGGTGTCAACCTTTCAATTCTGTCCTGGGTCTGTCCCTGGTTTTAATGGATGATATCATTTTAAAAAATGACTTGTTCTTATTTGTATTTTATCACTGTTTTTGTTGTTTCTTGTGGTTGTCTACATGTTTGCAACGTCATCTGTAAAACTACTTATACGTGGAACCAATTTCATCGTGTCGCAGGGTCATGTGTTATAATCAGGTCTTGAATCCAATCTATAGGGATTACACTCCGCACGCTAGATATTAAATGATCATTACGTTTTCCTGTTCTTTACTTTCGTGTTTTTGTTTAGGCCTGAAGTATTAATAAAAGGAAGGTAATGACTCCAAATTTTAATGTGATTTTTTTGTTTCTTTCACGGACTTCTCGCATAACAGTTTCCCATGATACACGAACCGACCTGTCCCTTCTTTTTGTACCCCACGATCACACATGTATTATCAAAGAAGCTAGAAACATTATGCAGGTAACTATCTTGTGCATGTCAAATACATATTATTATATTTTGACTCCTTGAACTATGCATTGGTATCACTTTGCCTCTTTGAACTTTCAAAGTTAACAGTTACCTCCCCTGAACACTACAAGAAAGTAGAGTTTTAGCCACGGTAGGCTAAACGGTGGCTAAAATATCCGTGGCTGATTTATTAAATCAGCGACGGAAATGTGTGATTCCGTGGCAGATGACCCCCTTTAAGCCCAAAAAAACCCCGACCCCTCGCCTCCCACTCCCTCAAATCACAAAAAACCTCAAACATTTGCCATCATCCAAAGTCCCTTCTCCAGCCCGCCCTGCTACGCCTCCGACCGTCCCTCTTCCACCTCCGTGGTGTTCAATCCACGCCCATGTGGTTCCTCCGCTGCCCTTGTCGTTTGCCCCCCACCATCATTGTTCGCTTGCCACCCTCGTTGTTTGTTGGTCGTCACTCGCACCCTCCTCATCGTCGGTATTCCAATTTGGTTAGATTCTTGTTCGGATTTGTCTTGCTGGGATTTGGGTCCTTAGGGTTTGGTTGGAATTGAAGTTATTTTGGTGGAGAAATTTTGGTTGGGAAACACAGGCTTGAGAAAAATGTCCTTCACTTCAATTTCACGTCACCATTAATCCCTCCCTTTGCTGGTGTTGTCCCAGTGAGGTTTGATTTGGAGGGATTCAGACTTCCTTTCCATGTATGGTTTGTTTTGGATTTGAGTGTTCTTTTGTTCCAATTTGGGCGATTTTGCGTTCTTTTTATACTTAGAAATGGGTAATCTCTTTTTCTTAAAAAGATATTTAGGGCATCATTTGTCCTTGATTTTTGTGATTCCTTCGTGAAGAGTTAAAGTAATTTGATTTATGCTAAGTATCATTAATGAATCTTTTATGTTGGATTTAGCTATAAAATGATGTTGCCAATTTCATTTCCTGCTTAACATGTTGACACAACCTTTACTTAAACATGTCATGTTCAGGTTGTTGATAATTATGCTTCACAATTTTGCTATCTATTAAGTCCAGTGACATTGTGGGGTTTCTGTTTGCATGTGCCAATCTAAATTTAACATATGAATAGACTGCAACACCAAGTAGAGTTTTTTATTTTCAGTATCAAATTTATTTATTTTCCTTTTGATTATTTGAGTTGAACAGTTCAAATGGTTATATGGTTTCTGTAGTGACGGATTAAATGGATTCATATGCTCCTGTGAAGATCAAATGGGCAAAGTTTGCAACTTGGCTTGTCCTAAGAAGAAGATGGAAGATATAAAGGATCATGTCATGTAAGTTGCTAATAAACATGACTATCTAGATGAGTACAATAGTTGTTGTACCCTCACTCTGCTTGCAAACCTTAATAGTGTGACATTTTTTTCTCCAAATAAATCGCAAAACTTGTTGATGGGGTTGAAGTTCCTACCAAGGTATGTTGATAAATGATAAAGAAAAATAAACACCTTTTTTATTTGTTTATGTTTTATAAATGATTGCAGACTATCACAGAGATACTTCTCTTCAATTCTTTATTTTAGCTAGGAGTGTTTCGTTTGTGATTGTGTGATTGCATGAGTTCACTTGCTGCAATTGTTGATTCATTTTTGGATTATTCTACTGACTTTGCCTAATTATTGACTTGAAATTGAGCTCTCTTAAAATTCTGATTTTGGCTTGAATTGCTAATTTTTGTCTCGACTTGAGTTGGTATTTGCTTGATTAATCTTGAATTATTGTGTCTCTCTTGTGCTGAATTTTTTAGCTGAATCACATCTAATCCTCTGCTGCATTTGTGCTGAATAATTGAGCTAATATTGTGATGCAACTAGGCTATTTAAGTGTCAAATTTTGGTTGCAATTGTAGCTGTGCTTGAGATACATTTGGGCTGCTTTATTACTGAATTGAAGAGCTATTTTGTGTGCTGAAGTTGCTGGAGTTTGTGCTGAGATTTTGGATTGAATCTTTGGCTGCATCTTGGCTTATTTTGGTAGTGATTTTTGCTGAATTTGACAGTGCTTTGTGCATTTTTTTGTGCTTTATTCAAGCAAAAGTGGAAGAAGTAAAAATTTAAAATTTTGAGATGCTTATATCAATGTCAAAGTAGTTGTTTGTATTTTATTAAATGCGTGAATAGTGGAATCATATTTGTCTATTTATTTGTCGATTAGGATATTGATTCGGAATGATATATCAATTTGAATATTGTTAGTGTTATTTGAGAAGATCATATTCATTTTGTATTATATAATTGTTTATAAGAATTTGATTGTGGTTTACAATGTTATGTAATTGTGGATGTTGATAAGTATAGGTGTACAAGTGATTTATTCAATGCTGAAAATTTATGTTTAACTTTTATACTCTTGTCGAGTTGTCGCACTTAAAGTTAAATCACATTTATAGTTACGAATCGAACATTTGTATTTTTTTTGAGAGATATGTGTTATATATGATGATGATTTGTTGAGATTATGAGTTATGAATGTTGAAAATAGGGATATGTTTATGTTTTATTTATTGCGCGGTTGTAAGTTATTAGGATGAATCTAGATATGTTTATAAATATAGGTGTATTAGTGATTTATTAAATGCTGAGAATTTATATTTTTTTTCTGAGAAAAACCTTTAGCCACGGGAAACATCCGTCACTATAGGTCTTAGAATCCGTCACTAAAGGTCTTTTTCATCCCGCCATTTCTTCCCTCCAAAAAGTATCAGTAACGGTACACATTCGTCACACAATCCGTCGCTGTTACCCTACAGTGACGCCAGCAATAGCCACGGTAAAAATCCGTGGCTGTTGCTTCATAGTGACGGATACTTAGCTACAGCCACGGATAACTACCGTGGCTAAAGGGTAAAATTGTCGTAGTGGAACTTTAATTTTGTAACACTTTGCCCCACTGAACTTCAAAAACTCATTATTTAATACACATTCGACGTTTTTTTCCTAATTTTTTTGTTGTATCCTTAATACACTCCTAAACCTATATTTACGTGAAAGTTTGGATCGAAACGGAGGTCGGATATTGTTGGAATTTGGGTCGAATTGAGTGTCAAACCGACCCAAACTCCAATCATATCCGAGATCCGTTTCGATCCAAACTTTCACGTAAATATAGATTTATGAGTGTATTAGGGATACAACAAATAAATTAGGAAAAAAACGTCGAATGTGTGTTAAATAATGAGATTTTGAAGTTCAGGGGCAAAATGTTACAAAATTAAAGTTCAGGAGAGGTAATTGTTAACTTTGAAAGTTCAGGGGGGGCAAAGTGATACCAAGGCATAGTTCAGGGGTCAAACTGTAATTAACCCTATTATTAATATACAGGAATTCTCTAGTGAGTCCAGGTTTCAACTTTTCTAAATTAAGCCCCCACAATATCCACCACTCATTTTAAATTGTAAGGTAGATTAAGAAAAAAAACGGTTATGCTAATGAAGAGTGAGATTAACTGTAAATAAGATCTAACGGTAAGATTGTAGGGGGCTTAAACTAAACTTGATGAGTCATGGGCTTACTAGAGTTTGACCCTATTAATATATATATTCTTATTTCAGAGTTGTGTTGTTTTTGATGAAATTGACCTTTTAGTAAAAATAGAATAGTTGTTGCCATGGATTCCACGTATCAGAATTTCAAGAGCATATGCTATCCATAAATTAACTATATATTTTCTGTCTATATCATCTTGGTAAGTGGTTGGCGGATTTTAAGATTCTAGGTGCGATATACTTTTTCAAAATGAGCAAGATGAAGATGCATAAAATGGATAGGCGCCGCACTAATATGCTAGTAAATTGCCTCCAAACAATCATTGAAGACGAGTTATTTGTCGTGATTGTGTATTTTTACCAAAGATGCATGGCCTTAGATTAACAACATCAGACATAGAACGCAAATGACACCAACTAATTAAATTAACTATATATAGGACAACTTGTATAGGACAGCAAGCAATACAATACCTTTAAAAATTATAACAGAATTATCAAAATACCATAATTTATAATTATTACTAAATAGTTATTGTCACACTAAGATTTCCAATAAATTAGATAGGCAGCTTTAAGATGGCCTTGAATAAAAATTAGCGAGGCAACACTAATTTAAACAAGGGTAATTTACTGGGATGTACTTCTAGCGTTGTCTAATTGGAACTTTGTACTCAGTTGGATAATGAGTTGCACGGTGACTTTTAAAACGTATCTGAAGAATCTAAGTAGGATATTATGTTTATAAAATACAGTGGTTGTTAAAAATAAGATGTTTAATTATTATTATTAAGGCTACTTGTTACTGAATGTGACTGGGCAGTTTTTTTAAAACACCGTTGATGACTTTTGCAAATAATTATGGTAACACTTGAATGAATAATGCCTCTTAAAAATCATTCATATATTATTAAGTACTTCAATCTTCAAAAAGTTTGCTCTTCAAAAAAATTATCATTACTCTTTGTTGACAAACATTTAATTTAAATAATCGAAAGACATACCTTCATTTATTGGAATATTCCGCAATTACTGGTTTGATAACATGAGGGGTTGTAAGATATTGGTGTATTCCGCAATTACTGATTACATTCATTTATTTAGACATATTTCGTTGAGGGGTGTAAGATATTAGAGTCTTATTGAGATGTTAATGTAGTTGAAACCTTTGTCAGGAGGTGAAAATATATATGTTAACCTTTTGGCACTCCATATATAAAACTTTGTGTCCGACCGTCAATCCGACAGACTCCGTATTCGAAATCAAAAAATTATCCGAGAAAAATAAATCTGCAACCGAATTTGTATTCGGATATAAACATCCGTAAAAAAACGAAACAAATATGGATATTAGTACATCCGATTCAAATAATATCCGATTCGAATAATATCCGATTCGTATTTTATATGCACATATAAATAAATAAAAAATATACAATATATATGAATTAAATTATCTTATTTATATTATATTTAATATTTTTTCATGTAGGCAAAAAATAAAGGTTGAAATTTATTCTTGTTTAGATCAATCAAAAAATATTTTTAAGTATATTCAGATTTTTTAACGAATTCGGATATCCTAATTCGGAATGGATTTTAAACTTGATTGGGATGCGAATTTATTCGAATTCGGATCCGAATTTGGCGGATACGAATTCGGATCCCTTTCTTATACATTCGAGCGGATTCGAATTCGGATTCAGATTCGAGAAAAAAAACGAATATGAATTCGGATACTGGCACATCCGCTTCGTATCCGCTCGTACTTTGGACTTGTATACATTTGAAGATAGATTTGCATATCACAAGCGTATCAACGTAGTATTGCCGAAAGGGAAAATGAGGCCAACCATTTGCATGGCAACTAATAACACGACATTTTCTACCAGGCTGAAAGTCCAATAATGATGAATTTTCACAAAACATGGCAACTAGTAAATATTTGCTGCGTATCATTTAATACCTTTATTATATGATTTATAGGATGTTTTTTGAGTTAACATTATTTTAATAAAAAAACCAAATTAAACATGTTTGGAAAATATTTTCCAAACTAGACCCGTTGTCACTACGTCACCGACATGTGGTGACGACAGGTCTTATTTTTCAGTATATACAGAACTCGACTTCTCGAGAAATAAAATAATTTAGAGAACTCGACGTTGAAGACGTGAAATTCTGACACAATAAATTTTGCCCCCACTTAGTAAGTAGGGTGCAACGACATATAGAAGTCCCAAATGAACTCGGCACATCGGTTATCAGGTTCATGTCTATAGAACTTGACACTTTGGTTGTCGAGTTTTTTTCTACATGAACTCGGCAACCAAAGTGTTGAGTTCTATAGACCTAAAGTCGGCAACATAAGTACCGAGTTTGGGGACTTAGAAAATTTCGCACAACCAAAGTAGGGTGTAATGTCAATTTGACACCAAATAGAACTCGACAGTGTCACCGTTGATCGAGTTCAATTAAATAGAACTCGACGTTTGAAGGGTCGAGTTCTATGGTGTAATTTGAACCCCACAGCCCGAACGTGCGGACGCAGTTGTTAGTCTTAAAATATATAAAGAACACGTCGCCTATGACACTGTGTCTGTAATACAAAACTCGAAGTTACAGATGTTGAGTTCATTTTAAAAAAGTGAACTCGACATCTATGACATCTATGTTGAGTCCCAAAAAGTGAACACGACAACCCCCATTCCCCCCCCCCCCCCCCCCCCCCCCCAATCGAGGACTCCAGCGATTTTGAGGTGATTTCCGTTTCCCCATTTCATTTTTGCCATTTTTCCCGTATTTCCTTCCATATTTGTGTATAGAATGATGAATAGTGTTGGTTTAAGTTAGATTTGTTAGATTAGGATTTATTTTGGGACGAAACCCGAGTTGGGGTTCCGTTTTGTACTCCATTTTTTTTTCTTGAATAATGGAGTAGATTGTTTCGTTAACTTGGTTTATATGCATTATTATCCATGTTGGATGTTAGATTTGGTTTTTTTTGTGGAATTTAGGTTTTGATTTTTTTTGATTTTACCAATAAAGTTTGATTTTTGCTCTTTATTGTTGTTGATATTATATATGTTGATGTATATTATTTTGTTTTAGTGTTCAAATGTATAATGTACGTGGTTTTGTCAAAATATAAAATGGATCGGAATTGAGAAAAATGTGAATAAAATATGTTTAGGTTTGAAAAATATTGCCTAAAAACAACTAATACTTAAAATATGTTTAGAGGTGATTAAAATGTTTATTAGGACATGAGTTTATGTTTGATTATAACGCATGTAACGTGTTTATGCATGTTATTGATGAATTGCATGGACGAGTGTCAGTTGAGATGTTTGATTGTAATGCTTGAATGAGTGTTAGTTGTGACGTTTGATTGTAATGTTTTTGAATAAGTATTAGTTGTGATGTTGTGATGAATTGCTTAAAATGTAGGTTTTATTTTTTCAAATATGAAAATATAGGGGAGGTTATTTTTTTAAAAAATGAACAAATATATATTATTGTATTATAGTTGATTTTGTTTGAAAGATTAGTGGAGATTTAATGGTGTTTACTTCAACACCCGATCGAGGTAATTTCCAAATTCATGCAGTATTTTCAATTTTTTAATTAGTTATTACTACAAGAACAACATTTCACTTGAACACATTTTTTATTTAATTATATAGGTTAATAACGGATAAGGATGATGACGGTTCTTTATTGGTCATGTATGATGAGAAATTAGAATGTAACTAAAATGTGGGAGAATATACAAGGACTGAGCGCAAATTAGTTGTAGTGTCGTTGAAGATTTAATGAATGTGATTATATATGAATGTTGTTATCCAGAAAATATGTTTGATGTCAAGTTGACAACGAGTTGCCTTTAAACAACGATTTGACATACACTCCATTAACAGATGATAATTAAGTCAGTTAATGGAATGATGCGCCTGTTCAATTGAATGTTCGTTATTGGAGTGTATGTAGAAGCTCAACCCAAAATGTCGAAATTGAACATACACTTGATTAATGTTTTTTAAGAATTGAATTCTTTTTAAGACTTAGAACACATTTCTTAAGACTTGAATTTTTTATGAGTGCAATGTACTTTTATGACAGAATGAACTAGTTCAAATTTAGTGAGAGACAGTTACGCTTCACAAGGTCTAGTACGTGGATATATCAATGTTTGTTCTGTATGTCAACCATAAGTTTGACATGTTTAAAGATTTTGTAATCATTTTAATGCTTTCAAACTAAATATTTGTATGTACATGTTAATTTTCTGACGTAAAATTTAATATTTATAGACGGATCCAATTGACATAAAATGTGTTGAGCATGACTCGAAGTTGAATGAGTGGCAGATTACTGGTCAAATGATGTGGTTTTTTCTAGATACGACATGGTTTTACACAGTTAGTTGGTTTGGTCGTGTTCAGTTGAATCATGCCCTATTGGGGGCGATGGTGGAGCACTGGAGACCAGAGACTTATTCGTTTCACCTAAGACATGACAAGATGACTTGTATATTGTGTGACAATCCTTGATTACAGGATTGCGCATAGATAGTTTGTCGATCTGTGAGTCGGAGGAGTACATGTGACCTGATATTTGCATGGATTTATTGGGTCGGCATCTAGAGGACATAGGCGGGAAAGGCTTGGTATCTCTGGGTTGGTTGCAAGCTCATTTTCAACTATTGTTGGAAGATGTTGATGACAACACGGCCATACGTACACAACAACAGAGCATTTAGTATGTTCTAGCTTTGGTGTAGTAATTTCTCTGATAAGAGAGAAACCATGGTTCACTTGGAGTACAGTTCGAGAAGTGTGGCTCTAACCTACTTATATCATAGTTTGGATGATGCTAGCTGAAGGGAATGTGTTCTAAAAGTTTTACTTTTAAATGTCAATTATTATGAATTGAATGAGAAATCATTTTGTTCCTTGTTTATGTTATTCGTCTTTTAGAAGTGTTAAGGAAGAGGCTCTTGGTCCTTAACCGTAGAGCTCTAAAAGATATTGGTTTACATAAAACAAAAGATATTCGCAATCATGGTAATTAACATGGGACATTAATTATCGGGTTAAGATTGTCGTGTTGGTCATAGATCATTGTAGCTCTACAAGTGAGTGACAACACGAGTATGCAAAAGAGGAAAATATTACTTTTGTATACTGAATAGACCTAACAAGTAAAATATTATAGGAATGTGTTTCTGTGTCATTAATATTTTACTGTGTCCTTGGTCTTTTGATATGAGACTTATATCCGATCGCTTAAGGAGTTCTTAATTAGACTAGTGTCTTGAGCTATCGATGAGTGTAGTGTAAAGGCATTAGTTGGTTAAGTATAACTTTCGTTTGAGAAGATAGTTAGTCAGAAGATTATCATTGCCCCTCTTAATTGAGTGATGATATTAGTGGGCCCCTTGATAAAGCAAAGTTATAATGTGCACAATGTGATTTGAGTTAAGTCACATATTTATAACTAGCTTAAAGAGATCAAGAAATGAATACTAATACAAAGATGACACAATACTACTTTGTGTGTATTCTTAATATCATGAGGCAAGGGACGGACACAAGTGGTGCACTCCATCACTAAAATGGATCGGGTTTTGGTTCTAGTGGAATTAAGACATCTAACTAATTTGGAGCTATAATGTGTAGCTAGATACCGCTTATAGCTTGTGATATTAAGTTCTTAATATCACTACCAACTTAGTTTAGATCCTCCCATAAGTCACACCACAAAACTGGGAAACAAGAAATGACGATTTTGAGTTCATAAGATGTGTCGGGTTTCATGTAGAAAATATGACACATGGGGTGAACAAGCAAAATCAAAATTATGTTATGATTAATAACATAATTAGAATCTAAATAAAATTCATATGTGATGTAAATATTATGGGGTGTAATGATTGATCATTGCATAGGATAATATTTTACATTTGTGAATTTACTACTAATCCCGAAATGTCAAATTTTGTAGGGGTTAAACCGAAATTTGACAAGTCTACAAAACAGTGCTCCAACGGTCGACCGGTTAGCAGTAAACGGTCGACCGATCGGGCACGGTCGACCGGACATGTCTCGACCGATAACAGGGAATTTTCATCTGTTCGAACGGTCGACCGAATGTAATCGGTCGGTCGACCGAACATAGCAACGGAATAATTCCTGTTACGAACGGTCGACCGAGTTATTGAACGGTCGACCGAAACCTGGTTCGAGCGGTCGACCGAACCTCCAAACGGTCGACCGGTCCAGACGGTTAATGCAGAATTAATTTAAGAATTAATTAGATCATGCATGGAATTGGTCCCTAATTGATTTAATTCGTGGCTAATATTATTTATTATTAAATAATGGATGGTTAGATGGAAGTTTGTATGAAATCATGGGCAAGAGGTTGCACATGAATAGGTAATTTGGAGAGAACTTATAAATACAAATTTATCTCATTACCTCCTTAATTAATTCATTCATTATTTTATTATGCAAAATTCTCTCTCCATAATTCTCCACGAAAATTCCTTAATTCTTAAGTTTAGTTTTAGTTCTTAAGAGATCATCTTCTCAAGGGAATTAAAGAGGGGTTAGTAATTAGATTCTAAACCCTATCGGAGATTGAGAGACTAGCTTCCCTCTCTCCGATCTTGTTTAGAGTTTGGTGAATACTCGGAGTCATCCGGCGCAGCGAGGAGCATCCCCAACGTCTTCGAATCTTCAAGAAGTTTTAGAGAACTTCTAGGTATGAATTTCGGCGCCCATATTTGTTTTAATATTGTTTTGAAACTAGTCATTGAAACAAATTGATGCATGCATGAAATAAATCATGGAAAATTGTAAATTGATCCTTATTGTGCATGAAAATTTCGAAAATAAATATGTACAATTAAACATGAAATCCTACAGTGGTATCAGAGCTTAGGGTTCAATTTTCTCATGATTTAAGGCTGTAAACGAATTTAGTTTACCATCTAGGATTTAAACAATTCGATTTACCGTTTTTTTCGGTCTATGAATGTTTGTTGATGTAATTCTCCATAATAATTCGTTCTGAATGTTTTAAGTGTTTTAAAACATGCCATGTAATTATTAGAATTAAGATTTAGACATTTGTCTAACTTGCAATAATTTTGTTTTAAGTATAAACGATTATTTTGTAAGAGAATCAACAAAACCGAAAAACTGCGGTTCATCTTTCCATTGGAAATTGGATGGACAGTGGTTCATAATTAATTTTTGAACTATGGATGCATGAAAAACGTTTTTAATGAATTTCAAAATGTTTTTCAAAGAATTGTTTGGGATTCTAGATGCTTGATAAACTAGGGTGGATAGTTTATAGCGATATTGCGTGCATGGATGCTCGAGTTGTTTTTGCAGGAATTGTGAGTTTATATGTTCCAAATCAGCACCTATGAATGTTTATAATTGTTATAATACAGGGGCTTATGTATGTAAAAGCCAAATTCTCTATTTCCATCTTTTAGATAATTGCATATGCATATGAGAGGTTTTACATAGGACTTGCACTAGTCGGTTTTTTATCGAATGTGAGGAGCATGTTTATTTTCTGTAAAATCTACATCTCCGGTGCAATAGGAAGTCGCCGCTGTAGCGCAATGATCGAGGATCGAGGATCAAGGATCGAAGGGAACATATAAACTCACACAATGTGGATTGTGTGAATGTTTAATTTCTGTTTTTTTAATTTCTGTTATGCATGTGATGAATGTGGTGAATGTTAGGATGTGTATGAATATTAATATGCATGATAACCTAAAATTCCAAATCACATGTAAATATATGAAATTGTCCAACAAAAATTAAGAATAATTTCCTTCTTATTTCATCCACTAGCAGCCATTGATTGAGGGATACTCTGCTCGCCCTTAGCGGGAGATAGCTTCCTCCATCTTTGGGAATAGTGGGAGATATAATGGTTGTCTGTTGTTGTGCCACGATTAAATGTATGAGGTGTGTTTTACCGTAGTGAACCCCAAGTATGTTTAGTTGTGAATACAATGGATAAACGTATCTCGTATCAAATGAAAATAAGTTTTCTTAACATTACCTAGAGCCCTCGCTCGGTTTTGGCAAAAAGTTTTTCTTACAAGGATATGTCGTATTCCCTCATAATTAAAACGACAAGAATCACAAGAGTTTGAAGATGCTAATATTGCTAAAATTCAAAAAGGTTGTGATTAGAAAATATTAATTCTTACCTTGATGTTGTAATGTATTTGATATCCCTTAGCTAGTCTATGTTACAATTAATGGGATCTTGTATTGTTGCATTTATGGGCAAGATTTTTTATTTGCAACATTTACATTTATATTCGATATATGTATGCATGTGTATTAAAACATAAAATTGGCATTAAAACCTATATGATTTATTTTGTAGAAAAATGTCGAACATCCAACCTATCGTACGATCCATGATAGAAAAACACCCTTTAGCAAATGATTGCTCAGACTTCATTAGTTGGCAACTCAAACTCAACATCGTGTTAAAGTTTGAGAAACTATCTCACATTTTGGAAGGTCTAATCCCAAAGTGGAGTGAGAGATTAACCGATGAAGAGAAAGAGGCTAAAGCCAAGTGGGAAAACCAAGAGAACCAAGTTCACGGTCTTATGCTAGCATCCATGGGTGACTCGCTTCAAGCGAAATACTTGGATTCAAAACCCAAGAAGACCATGGAGGCTTTATCAAAGATGTTCATGGATAATGCCCGAAAGGAGCGCTATAAGACCACCATCGCACTCACAAGGTGCCATATGGCGGAGGGAACATCGGTATCTATGCATTTTCTCACGATGCAAGGATACCTTGAGAAGTTGGAAAAGCTCTCTTCACCAATGCCCGAGGACATTGCTGAAGATATGATTCTTGGCTCTCTAGCCCCATCCTTTAAGGACTTTGTGATGCACTATCACGTGCGTGAAAAAGGGGTGAGTCTTGAGGAGCTTCACAACGCTCTCAAAACTGCTGAAGTTGACATGGGCAAGGGTAGGGACAAGCAAGTCCTTGCCGTCCATGGGAGGGGCCATAAGATTGGTAAAGGAAATGACAAATCTACCAAAAGTGGTTCAATCAAGAGCAAGGGAGTAGGAGGTGCTCATAAGAGTGCCTCGAGGGGGAAATCTCAGAAATATCCAACTCCCAATACGGAGTGCTTTCACTGCGGTGAAAAAGGACATATCTGGCCAAATTGCCCCAAGTACAAGGAAGACCTTGACAACGGAGTGATTGAACGTCGGCGCCCCAAAAAGGCCAAAGGTATATTTGTTATTGAAATAAATTTAGCCACCTCTGTCCAGGATTGGGTAATTGATACCGGATCTTGTGCTCACATAGTTTCTAATGTGCAACTACTCATGGATAGGAAGGAACTCGTAAGGAACGAGGTAGAATTGAAGGTCGTAAATGGTGCGAACGTTTCTGCGGTTACACAAGGTTCTGTGGTGCTTCAATTATGTAGTGGTTTAAATTTATGTCTAAAGAATGTTTATTATGTACCTTCGAATAGCAAGAATATTATTTCTGTATCATGTCTGGATATGGATAATTTTAATATAAATATTTCAAATTCTTGTTTGTCTATATCGAAGAATGGTGTTTTCTATGCAAATGCGTTCATAAGGAATGGTCTCTATTTGCTTGAATTGAATAATAAACAAATCTTTAATATCAATAACAAAAGACTTAAGACCACTCACGAGAATGATACTCTCTTGTGGCACTATCGTCTTGGTCACATAAATGAAAAACACATCAAGAAATTGCAAGAAGCTAACCTTCTTGGTCTACTTGATTTTAAATCATTGGAGACGTGTCAACCATGTCTAATGGGAAAAAAGACCAAAAAGCCTTTCAAGAAGAAAGGCCCAAGGGCGAGTGGCTTGTTGGATTAGATACATTCCGATGTATGTGGTCCAATGAGTACTAGTGCACGAGATGGTTTCAGGTACTTCATTACGTTCACGGATGATTATAATCGTTATGGCTATATTTATCTAATGAGAAACAAAAATGAATCCTTCGACAAGTTCAAAGAATTCAAGAATGAAGTAGAGAACCAACTCGACAAGAAAATCAAGTCTCTACGAACGGATCGTGGAGTTGAGTACTTAAGTGCCGAATTTGACTCATACCTAAAGGAGTTTGGTATTGTACCTCAACTCACCCCTCCCGGTACACCTCAGTGGAATGGGGTATCCGAAAGGAGGAATAGGACATTGCTCGGCATGGTTCGGTCAATGATGAGCCATGCGGAATTACCTCTTTACTTTTGGAGTTATGCACTACAAACTGCGGCTTACACACTAAATAATGTTCCATCCAAATCCATAGAGAAAACTCCTTATGAGCTATGGAGTGGTAAAACACCTAAGCTCAATTTTCTCAAGATTTGGGGTTGTGAGGCTTACGTCAAGAGATTGATGTCGACCAAACTTCAACCAAACGCGGATAAGTGCTTCTTTATTGGTTATCCTCGTGAGACAAGAGGATACTACTTTTGGCATATCACCTCCAATCGAGTGATTGTAGAGAGGGATGCCACATTTCTGGAAAAGGAATTTCTAGAGAGAGTAAAAAGTAGTGGGAGTAGGGTTGTGCTTGAGGAAACTCAAGATACTCTACAAGATCATGACATGAATGATAACATTCAAGATCATGAAGTCCCAACCGAGATTCCTTTGGTTAGTGGGAGTGTGAGCGAGAGGCCATCACAAGAAATTGTGAGAGAATCTCAATCATCCCCACCAAGTGTACGTTCAAGAGTTGAGCATGAACGGTTTCCTCAAGAAATTGTGGAAGAAGTTCGAGAAACACGAGAAGAACCAAAGGAACTTAGAAGGTCAACGAGGGAAAAGAAGAAACCCGATATATATCTGGGACTTCATGAAATCATGGTACTAGATACCAATGATCCCTTGACCTTCCAAGAAGCAATGGAAAGGGAAGACTCCAAACTATGGCTTAAGGCCACGGAATCCGAAATAGAATCTATGTATGATAATCGAGTATGGGACTTGGTTGACCTTCCTCAAGGTAAAAAGGTCATTCATAATAAATGGGTTTTTAAGAGGAAGATGAACATGGATGGGAACTTGACAACCTACAAAGCGAGGCTTGTAGCGAAGGGTTTCGCTCAAGTTCATGGAATTGACTATGATGAAACTTTTTCACCGGTTGCCATGTTCAAGTCTATTCGGATCATGCTCGCTATTGCCGTATTTCATGATTATAAAATATGGCAAATGGATGTCAAAACGGCGTTCCTTAATGGGAACTTGGAGGAGGATGTGTACATGGTACAGCCTCAAGGTTTTGAAGATCCAAAGAATCGCGAGAAGGTATGCAAGCTTCAAAGATCCATTTATGGATTGAAGCAAGTATCAAGGAGTTGGAACAAACGCTTTGACGAGGAAGTGAAGAAGCTTCACTTCATTCAAAGTAAGGAAGAACCTTGTATATACAAGAAGGTTAGTGGGAGCCATGTAGTATTCCTAATCTTATATGTCGATGACATATTGCTCATGGGCAATCATATTCCTTTGCTTGAGCAAACGAGAAGTTCATTGAAATCTGCATTTTCAATGAAAGATATGGGTGAGGCTCAATACATCTTGGGAATGAAGATATATCGAGATAGATCCCGTAGACTCATTGGCCTCAGCCAACGTACATACATTGACAAGGTCTTGGAAAGGTTCAAGATGAACAACTCCAAAAAGGGCAGTGTGCCAATGAGTATGAGTGTGCAACTCAAGAAGTCTCAACGTGCTCAATCACGTAAGGACGTAGAGTACATGAAGGATGTCCCTTATGCTTCGGCAATTGGGTCGATCATGTACGCGATGACTTGCACAAGACCCGATGTCTCGTATGCTCTAAGCATGACAAGTCGTCACCAATCCAACGCAGGTCCTGAGCATTGGACTGCGGTCAAGAATATCCTAAAGTACCTTAACCGGACTAAGGATAAGATTCTTGTTTATGGAGGACAAAGGGAACTGATAGCCGAGGGTTACTCGGATGCGAGTTTCATGAGTGATCCAGACGATAGAAGGTCGCAATCAGGATATGTCTTCCTTCTGAATGGTGGAGCTGTGAGTTGGCGTAGTTGGAAGCAAAGCACTACGGCCGACTCAACCACTGCTTCCGAAGTAATGGTTGTCGCTGAAGCGAGCAAGGAAGGAGTGTGGATTAAGAAGTTCCTTGAAGAGCTTGGAGTAGTTCCCTCGATTGAGGGACCAATAGAGCTATTTTGCGACAATAGTGCATCTATCTCGCAAATCAAGGATCCCAAATCACACCAAAAAGTGAAGTACATGGATCGTAAGTACTTCGTGACGCGTGACCTCATCGACGAAGGCAAAATAAATCTGTTATGGGTGGACACCAACAGCAACACAGCTGATCCATTCACAAAACCCTTATCCCAAGCCAAGGGCGAAATGCATTTCGAGTCCATGGGATTGAGGAACCATGTAGATTGGCTTGATGATTGATATGTAATGGGGTTTACCCTAATTATTATTGTTTTATGCATTGAGTATGTATGAGAAAGAAAACTTTAATAACAAGTGGGAGATTGAAGGGAATGCGTTCTAAAAGTTTTACTTTTAAATGTCAATTATTATGAATTGAATGAGAAATCATTTTGTTCATTGTTTATGTTATTCGTCTTTACGAAGTGTTAAGGAAGAGGCTCTTAGTCCTTAACCGTAGAGCTCTAAAAGATATTGGTTTACATAAAACAAAAGATATTCGCAATCATGGTAATTAACATGGGACATTAATTACCGGGTTAAGATTGTCGTGTTGGTCATAGATCATTGTAGCTCTACAAGTGAGTGACAACACGGGTATGCAAAAGAGGAAAATATTACTTTTGTATACTGAATAGACCTAACAAGTAAAATATTATAGGAATGTATTTCTGTGTCATTAATATTTTACTGTGTCCTTGGTCCTTTGATATGAGACTTATATCCGATCGCTTAAGGAGTTCTTAATTAGACTAGTGTCTTGAGCTATCAATGAGTGTAGTGTAAAGGCATTAGTTGGTTAAGTATAACTTTCGTTGGAGAAGATAGTTAGTCAAAAGATTATCATTGCCCCTCTTAATTGAGTGATGATATTAGTGCGCCCCTTGATAAAGCAAAGTTATAATGTGCACAATGTGATTTGAGTTAAGTCACATATTTATAACTAGCTTAAAGAGATCAAGAAATGAATACTAATACAAAGATGACACGATACTACTTTGTGTGTATTCTTAATATCATGAGGCAAGGGACGGACACAAGTGGTGCACTCCATCACTAAAATGGATCGGGTTTTGGTTCGAGTGGAATTAAGACATCTAACTAATTGGGAGCTATAATGTGTAGCTAGATACCGCTTATAGCTTGTGATATTAAGTTCTTAATATCATTGTCAACTTAGTTTAGATCCTCCCATAGGTCACACCACAAAACTGGGAAACAAGAAATGACGATTTTGAGTTCATAAGATGTGTCGGGTTTCATGTAGAAAATATGACACATGGGGTGAACAAGCAAAATCAAAATTATGTTGTGATTAATAACATAATTAGAATCTAAATAAAATTCATATGTGATGTAAATATTATGGGGTGTAATGATTGATCATGGCATAGGATAATATGTTACATAAGTTGTGAATTTACTACTAATCCCGAAATGTCAAATTTTGTAGGGGTTAAACCGAAATTTGACAAGTCTGCAAAATAGTGCTCCAACGGTCGACCGGTTAGCAGTAAACGGTCGATCGATTGGGCACGGTCGACCAGACATGTCTCGACCGATAACAGGGAATTTTCATCTGTTCGAACGGTCAACCAAACATAGCGACAGAATAATTCCTGTTACGAACGGTCGACCGAGTTATTGAACGGTCGACCGAAACCTGGTTCGAGCGGTCGACCGAACCTCCAAACGGTCGACCGGTCCAGACGGTTAATGCAGAATTAATTTAAGAATTAATTAGATCATTCATGGAATTGGTCCATAATTGATTTAATTCGTGGCTAATATTATTTATTATTAAATAATGGATGGTTAGATGGAAGTTTGCATGAAATCATGGGCAAGAGGTTGCACATGAATAGGTAATTTGGAGAGAACTTATAAATACAAGTTTATCTCATTACCTCCTTAATTAATTCATTCATTATTTTATTATGCAAAATTCTCTCTCCATAATTCTCCGCGAAAATTCCTCAATTCTTAAGTTTAGTTTTAGTTCTTAAGAGATCATCTTCTCAAGGGAATTAAAGAGGGGTTAGTAATTAGATTCTAAACCCTATCGGAGATTGAGAGACTAGCTTCCCTCTCTCCGATCTTGTTTAGAGTTTGGTGAATACTCGGAGGCATCCGGCGCAGCGAGGAGCATCCCCAACGTCTTCGAATCTTCAAGAAGTTTTAGAGAACTTCTAGGTATGAATTTCGGAGCCCATATTTGTTTTAATAATGTTTTGAAACTAGTCATTGAAACAAATTGATGCATGCATGAAATAAATCATAGAAAATTGTAAATTGATCCTTATTGTGCATGAAAATTTCGAAAATAAATATGTACAATTAAACATGAAATCCTACATTGATACCAACCAGACATCTGTGTGGTTTTCTTACATTTCTATAGTTGTAGTGTTGGGGACATTTACACATTGTCACACCAAGTAAGAGCAAGCCACGTAAAAGTAAGACATGACACCATTAGGAGCCCATTGGATATGACCACGGTCATTTAGGGGAAGTATCAAGACGTCGACACTTGATTTTTTTCATAATGAGCTTGACACGTAGGAAGCCGATCAGATCACCTGGGATTCTTATCCACATTTAGATCTTAATTAGTTTCCACCCCCTATGTACAAAAGGTTCAGAGTTATGAATGAGCGTACATGACTTATAAATTTTGAGCATGTGGTTATGCATTGTCCAAGTTGAGTGATAAGGCAGTTCGGTCTACAACAACACCTTCCAGAGTCGATGGAGAGACATATGGTAAAATTGGCTCAGAGAAGAGAATACGTGAATTGGTTGGTCAAAAATTCACGATTCATTCAGCATTGGTCTCATAGTAGAGATCATTTACAGTTCCAGCGACCACTCCTGACAGCTACTCCTGAAGAAATCAGAAAGTTGTATATGGAATGGTACTGGAACATAATAATATATTGGATTGTTCACCACAGTTCAACTCCAAAGCTGAATTTGTAAGATCTCAATTTGCAATTAAACACTTACAATGTTTTTAAAATGTGTTCTATGTTTATTTAACGTTTAAATTGTTTGTAGATGCATCAAGTTTTCGAGTTCCACTAAGAACGCCATAAACTCCACGAGCTCATCAAAGATATTAAGACAAGTTCTTCAATGACTGCAACATTGAAGGAAAAAATGAAGGTTTTCCGCATGTGTTTTGGTGCTGAATAACCCACACTACGGTTGAGTCAAGATCACATCATAGAAAAAGGTGATACCACTACTCCACATACACAGACGGTGGGTTTGGATGGTGGTCTGACTCGGAACGTGGAAGAGGCAGGAAATGCAGCACGAGGTGGGGGACACTGCCATGGGAGAAGTCGTGCTTAGGCACGTTCTAAAAAATAAAGAGATTGAAGGATCACTTAGGTTAGAATGAGTATTGTTTGAAATGTCAATTTTTAATTGATCACTACAATATTGAATGATATTACTCTTTTAATGATAGTTTCATGTGTGATTTCGAATTGTTTCGCATGTTTCTTGTGTGTATATGCAATTTTGATTGTATTACTGTGATTTTCATTTGGTAGATGTCTTTGAAATATTTTTAATAGGTAATGACTTATTGTCGAATGAATGATCGAGTTCCAAAACTGTCTAAACAGAAATTGAGATTGAAAAATGCGGAGTTCTGTACACATAAACCTGACATCGTGGTTGTCAAGTTCAAATTTATAAAACTCGGCAACTGAGGCGCCGAGTTCAACAAAATTGAACTCGATAACTTAGGCTTCGAGTTCGGTACACATGTTATTTGGGCTTCCAATCTGTCATTTCATCCTACTGAGTGTGCGTAATTTTTTCAAAGTGTTTGGACTTTGTGTCTTAAACCTGGAGTTTGCTTATAGAGAACTCAACATCGTTAATGTCGACTTTCCGTATAAAGAAATTGACATCCTCAACACGAAGTTCTTTAAAAAAATATTTCTACAGAACTCGACGCTCCAGTCATTGAATTCTATATACACTAAAAAATAAGACTTGACGTCATCACGTGTTGCAATGTACATTCATCGCTAGTTGTATATAAGAAAGTACTCTAGAATGACTTAGAAAAATAGAAGTGTATATATATATATATATATATATATATATATATATAATACTCTGGAATGATCACTTGGGAATATCACATCAAACGTACATTCATCAAAAACGAGTCATATACTTACACATTTTCTCCAAAAAGCTATATTTGTATATAAGCATTACCCATGGATTCAATAACTGGTTGCATATATGTGTCCAAGAAGGAATGGTGCATTAATATCAGTAAGACCATCTTTATTAATTTGCAAGGGATATTTGACATATCACAGACAAGCATCTGAGACTACACCAGGGCAATCCGAAAGAAGAAAAAACATGGGCCATACATGCATCAAACAAAGGACAAAAAATACAGATATATCGTGCCTTCAAGATAAACACAGTCAAAATAATAACAACAAACCGGAATCATATAAGTGCACATTGTGATGTTGCTGTCTGATAAACAAACAGTTAAGCCCCACCTGAAGCCTCTTCCCGTTCATCCTTGTCTTCTCCACTAAGTTCTTCGAGGGAATTCCTTTACCCTCAGGTATGCACACCATAGTCATGATGAATCCGAGAGCGTTGACACTAGCTAGGATAAAGAGAGAATCCTGACGCCGGTCCCAGGCTTTTAGCCGTGGTGTACCTTCGCTGGGTCTTGGCTTTGTGCTAGGTATAGAAATGCAAAAGCTCCAAGCATTCCACCCGCTTTCCTTGTGGCTGTTGGCATACCTTCGACCGTTTCCTTTTGTCAACCGATAGAACTTAGCTCAACCAATACAAATCTTCTCACTTATCATTTGTTGACACGTGTCTCGGTTAGTGTGACAACCGGTCGACCGAAATTTTATTTTGTTCGATCGATTGCATTTCTGTATTTGTTATATATATGACTGTTAAGATCGTCGTATTTTACAACGGTCGTATAACTCACTCACGTAACCCCCTCATTTAGATTTGGTCGACCGAAACCCTTTCATCGGTCAACCGGTTAATGAAACTTCCCATCTCTAGGACTTACTGGAAGTCTCCGGTCAAACCCATGATTCATTTTGTTCGACCGTTATCCTTTTGCATTGGTTTTTCTAGACCAAATTTTCCAAACGGTCGACCGAACCTAGTTATTTGGTCGATCGTTGACTTAAGTTCTAGCCCAGTTGGTTTGATCGTCTGCACCTTTGCTTGACCGAATACTTTATTTTCACATACCGGTCAACCGATTGATCTGATCCGGTCGACCGTCAGTGTCCTGATTTGTGTTATGTCTTTCACTATTTCTTGTATTCTTGTACAACTTTATACCAATTTAACCCCAACGGCTAGATTGAGTTTAGAGCTTATAAATAGAGCTGAGAACACACTTCTAAGGTCACCAATCTTTTTCCAAGCTCAAATTTTACTACTACTCCCAAACTTGCTCTAAACATCTTTGTGCTCAAATCCTTCAACTTGAAATCACTCTCTTTGATTACATTATACATTTCAAGTGCCAAAGATTAGTTGCTAAAGTATTTTCTTCAGGAGTTGTACTAGCTTACGGAATGAAGCTCTTCTCAGAATGTGAGAATGTGGTCCAAGTTAGGCGTGGGTGTTCGCAAAGTTTATCATGTAAAGGTTTGATCTCGGTCCACAACAGATATCAGATTTAGTGGAGTGATGAGAATTTTATTTATACCGCAAGTGCACGGCGTCAATGAAGACGTGGCAAATACGGGTCGAACACAAGGAGGGAGAGATTTGTTATTTGTGTGATTTTCGATTAGGGGAAAGAAAGAGAGAAGAATAAGTTTGGTTTTGAGATTTTTGGATTTTTAATTTTCTAAAGCATGAAACATGAACAAATAAAACTAAAATAAGAACAAAGATGGTGAATTCCGTTGGGTGGAGGTTTAGATATAGGGTTTAGATTAGAGAATTCAGAAACTTATAATAAATCATATTAGTTATAAAGCATTACATGATAAATGATTTAACATAAACTCAAGTAATCAAAACATACTAATACGAAATAAAAATAATAACATCTTCTCTTCTCATCACCCTAAATCCGTCACCCCCACCCTTTGGAAAGAGTTAGAAACTCATAGATAGAGAGAGGGAGGGAGAAGGGGTCCTAGAGAAACTACAAAAGAAAACTAAAAACAAGAATTAAGAGAACAGAATTTTATTACTAAAATATGGTATAAAAACGAAAAGCTAAAAATAAGAACATAAACTAAGAACATCCTCTACACAACGTTTCGTGGCTATTTATAGCCGATACAAGGGACCTAGGTGTTGGCTTTTTGGCCTTAATCCGTATTTTGATGATGTAATTAAACCTAATCTTAATTAGGACATGTAGATTAGCACATGTAGTATAGTAGTATACATGTTGTATTGTGCTAACATCTACAGGTGATCAAGACTCAAGAAAGAAGAAAAATCAAGTCAAGACATGTAATCAAGCTAGGATTGAAGACATGTAATTTTACCTTTCTTTGAGTATTAGGAACTTATGTGAATTGAGCATAACATAAGCTAATATGCATGCATTCACACACTAGGTTCCTTGTAGGAGTCACACACAAAATATCACATTATTTGGACTTCAATAGATCACCCAAACTTAGACCGGAAAAACACAAAACCTGAACCCTAACTGTCTGCCCACATTCGGTCGACCGCAACATGCCGTTCGGTCGACCGGATGATCAAGTAATCCAATTTGTGTTTTCCTGCCTAGTTTCGGTCGACCGCACCATATCTTTCGGTCGACCGTTTGAACTTACTGTTCCGACCGTTATTCTTGTCGTATATGCCCAACGGTCGTATTCGTATTAAAACTATATACACCTCCATATACATTAGAACCGGTCGAACAAAATACATCTTTCGGTCGACCGTTCAATTCGTGAAAAACCCCCTGCTATCGGTCGACACAAGTTTGTCCAACCGATCAAGATTTCTCTCTACCGAACCCAGTAGTTCGGTCGACCGGTACCTGTTCGGTCGACCGTTGACCTATAGAACTTAAGTGATTCGGTCGACCAGTACCTATGTTCGGTCAACCGATCCATCAACAGACTCAAGGGTTCGGTCGACCGATACACCTTTCGGTCGACCGTTTCTGGACAGATTTCTGAACCCGATTTTCTGTTTTGTGTATCTTGCACAAAACCCAATCAAATCTTGTCCAAACGGCTAGAAATCTTTAGGAGCTTATAAATAGAGGTTCACACTTAGTTTTCCACAAGATTTCACAACTCCAAAGTGTCAAACTTATAGTGAGATTTTCCACAACCTCAAAGCTCCCAATTAGTGATTCCAAAGCCTAATTTCCACATCCTTCATCACACAATCATCTAGCAATTGTTGTGCTCAATTAGAGAGTGAGTTCCACTCAGTCACCATTGTTGTAAAGAGAGCAAGGGTCTTGGTGAAAGCCCAAGACAAAGTGAGCAAGGGTCTTGGTGAAAGCCCAAGACAAGAAGTAGAGATTTCGGTGAAAGCCCGAAGTGATCCTCTCGGGTTGTGAGAGGTGGTGCCAAGCTCGGCGAGGGTTGTTCGTGAGCTTGAAGACTTGTAAAAGGCGTTGCTCCCGGCCCGGAACGGGGAGGCATAGTGAAGACGCAAGAGGGGCTCGAACGGAGATTCGAGAGGGGCTTGCAAGAGAGGACGTAGGCGCGGCCGAACCTCTGTAAAACCGACGCGTCTTCTCTTTGTGGTTTGCATTACTTTCTACTTGTGTTTGATTTGTTTTTAATTTCCGCTGCATTTCTTTGATCGATCAACCAAGTAGTTAATTAGGGCTTAATAGTGATTAGTGGACCCATAACCCACACGATCCTATATTCCAACATTTGGTATCAGAGCCTCGTTCGTTAATTTTGTTCTTAACCGATAAATTAACATGGCTCTTAATGCATCCACAACTATATGCTCTTCTAGACCACCATTTTTTGATGGAACTAATTTCTATTCATGGAGAAGTAAAATGAAAACATACATGAAATCCATGACTAATTTAGATATGTGGTCCATAGTCTCAACTCCATATAATTTGCCTAAAGTTGATTTTAATCTATGGAGTTTAGAAGAAGAAAAATTAGCTTGCTTGAATGCCAAGGTTATGAATGTACTATATTGTGCACTTAAGTATGAACTTTTTGACCTTGTGTCTTATTGTGAAAGTGCACATGAGATTTGGCAAGTTCTTCAAGCTAAGTATGGTGACAAGGAAGAATCACCAACCGGGGAAGAGGGAGACTCAAGCCAAATGGATGAAGCTCATGAAAGATGCGACAAGAACACATCTACATCATATTCCTCCTCAAGCTCATCCAAGGGAGAAGATGCTCACACATGCCTCATTGTAACAATCGATGAAGAAAGTGAGGTATCTTCAAAATCTTGCTCATCAAGTTCTAGTTCTAGTTCTAATGAAGAATCATATTCCTTTAAAGAACTACAAAATGCATTCCATGAACTTGTTGAAAGATATGAGCTTTTATGTCAAAAGAACAAGTTAGCTAGAGAAGTAAATCATGATCTTCATTGTCTAAATGAATCAACCTTGCTTGAGAAAAATGATTTACTTGCTAAAATTGATAAGCTCATCTTAGAGAATGCATGTTTAAAAGATGAGAATGAGAAATTGAAAGTTAAATCTAACTCATCTAATGCAATTGAAAGTCATATGCTTGAAAATGACAAAATTGACTTGCTAAAGAAACTAGATAAATCATATCTTGAAAGCAAGCAAACTTTAAATGACTTAAATTGCATGAATGAAAAAGTTGCAAATTTAGAGATTCACATGCTTAACATGAATGAAAAGCATAATTCTATGATTAAAAATCTAAATTGCTTAAATGAATCTCTAGCAACTAAAAACAGTGAACTTAATGTCTTAAATGAAAATTTGTCAAATAAATTGCATAAGTTCACACATGGAAATAAAAACAATTTTTATGTTAAAAACTTTCCTATTCAAATTAATGTTAAACATAATTTTGCCATGAAAAAGAAAGTAAGTGTAGAGGTACCAAAATCAACTTGGATTTGGGTACCAAAAGCTAAACTTAATGGACCCAAGCAAAAATGGGTACCAAAATCTACACTTGTAGGTACTTGAGGAAGAGATTGGTGGTGACCGGGTGAGCCAAAGCGTCGAATTCGAATCCGGTTGCATCACCAAATCAAGATTGGAGCTATTCAAGATTCAAGTTTGGTATAAAAATTTCTATCTCTAAAATTTCTGAAAAATAGCTCTAATCTAGTTAATATGCTTAATTGTCATATCCTTAGAGTTCAATTCATTGCAAATCATATACCCTATTCATTGCAAATCATTTATCACATCCATTGATTCTAAATGTCATATTTTAAATGGATGTTAGAATAAGGCTTAAGTTGAAACTTAAATGAACTTAACTTGAATCATGCTCATTGTTTCCATTTAGCCTTATTGATAGGGGGAGCTTAAATGTTATATCTTTTATTAGAGTAATGAAGTGCAAAATTTAGGGGGAGCAACTTCATTACAAGACATCCAAATTCTATGCTTAAAGTCTTAAATAATTATTATTTTTGATGGATGTCAAAGGGGGAGAGATAATTAAGGGGGTAACTTGGAATTTGGCATAAAATTGATCAAAAACTATGCACATCCATAGGGGGAGCATTTATATGCATAGTTAACATATACAAATTTCAAGTATTAGGTTGATTTAAGATATAGGTTGCCATCATCAAAAAGGGGGAGATTGTTGGCTTTTTGGCCTTAATCCGTATTTTGATGATGTAATTAAACCTAATCTTAATTAGGACATGTAGATTAGCACATGTAGTATAGTAGTATACATGTTGTATTGTGCTAACATCTACAGGTGATCAAGACTCAAGAAAGAAGAAAAATCAAGTCAAGACATGTAATCAAGCTAGGATTGAAGACATGTAATTTTACCTTTCTTTGAGTATTAGGAACTTATGTGAATTGAGCATAACATAAGCTAATATGCATGCATTCACACACTAGGTTCCTTGTAGGAGTCACACACAAAATATCACATTATTTGGACTTCAATAGATCACCCAAACTTAGACCGGAAAAACACAAAACCTGAACCCTAACTGTCTGCCCACATTCGGTCGACCGCAACATGCCGTTCGGTCGACCGGATGATCAAGTAATCCAATTTGTGTTTTCCTGCCTAGTTTCGGTCGACCGCACCATATCTTTCGGTCGACCGTTTGAACTTACTGTTCCGACCGTTATTCTTGTCGTATATGCCCAACGGTCGTATTCGTATTAAAACTATATACACCTCCATATACATTAGAACCGGTCGAACAAAATACATCTTTCGGTCGACCGTTCAATTCGTGAAAAACCCCCTGCTATCGGTCGACACAAGTTTGTCCAACCGATCAAGATTTCTCTCTACCGAACCCAGTAGTTCGGTCGACCGGTACCTGTTCGGTCGACCGTTGACCTATAGAACTTAAGTGATTCGGTCGACCAGTACCTATGTTCGGTCAACCGATCCATCAACAGACTCAAGGGTTCGGTCGACCGATACACCTTTCGGTCGACCGTTTCTGGACAGATTTCTGAACCCGATTTTCTGTTTTGTGTATCTTGCACAAAACCCAATCAAATCTTGTCCAAACGGCTAGAAATCTTTAGGAGCTTATAAATAGAGGTTCACACTTAGTTTTCCACAAGATTTCACAACTCCAAAGTGTCAAACTTATAGTGAGATTTTCCACAACCTCAAAGCTCCCAATTAGTGATTCCAAAGCCTAATTTCCACATCCTTCATCACACAATCATCTAGCAATTGTTGTGCTCAATTAGAGAGTGAGTTCCACTCAGTCACCATTGTTGTAAAGAGAGCAAGGGTCTTGGTGAAAGCCCAAGACAAAGTGAGCAAGGGTCTTGGTGAAAGCCCAAGACAAGAAGTAGAGATTTCGGTGAAAGCCCGAAGTGATCCTCTCGGGTTGTGAGAGGTGGTGCCAAGCTCGGCGAGGGTTGTTCGTGAGCTTGAAGACTTGTAAAAGGCGTTGCTCCCGGCCCGGAACGGGGAGGCATAGTGAAGACGCAAGAGGGGCTCGAACGGAGATTCGAGAGGGGCTTGCAAGAGAGGACGTAGGCGCGGCCGAACCTCTGTAAAACCGACGCGTCTTCTCTTTGTGGTTTGCATTACTTTCTACTTGTGTTTGATTTGTTTTTAATTTCCGCTGCATTTCTTTGATCGATCAACCAAGTAGTTAATTAGGGCTTAATAGTGATTAGTGGACCCATAACCCACACGATCCTATATTCCAACACTAGGTATAAAATAGGAAAGTACACGTGGCGAAACACGACTGGACAAAATCCGGAGCCACGGATCCACAAGGGGGCGGCGTTTCCACCGCACAATACACGTAGGATGCGGCGATTTCGCCGCAATATATGCGCTGATCTAATCCAGATTTTCCCTGTGTGTTTATGGTATGATTTCAATATCATTTGCACGTCTGGATGATTTCTTTCCTTTATTTTGAGCTCCGAATTAATTCTTTCATATATTTGGAGATCCAAATTGATTTTTCTTTAGAATTCTCCAAGATAATATTTTGGTGCTTTAATTGCAATCGGGTCCTCGGCTTTTTGCAATTCAGTCCCTGGCTACTTTTGTGCTTAAGTCCTTGGCCTTTTTGCAATTAGGTCCTTGAATGCTTTTATGCTTGGATGAATTTCCATTTGAATCCCGATAATCTTGAACTTGGTCTTTATGACAGAAATTAGTCTCTTGCACGCATTTATGCTCGGGATATGTGTAATTTTGCATTCAGGTCCCTGTATTCTGTAAATAAGACTAAACACATACCTTAGTAGTATTTATTGATATAAAATTAATCTAAATGAGAGACATATGATGCAATGTATGCAATGCATCATGGATGACGCGAAGTTTCTCTTGGAAGAGCATTTTGTAAAAGAGGACTAGGATCCAGTGATGGATCCAAATCTCTATACATCGATCTTGTGGTTTGCATCCCTTTACTTCATTTATATTTGCATAACTTGTAATTTGACATAGTTGTTTTAAAAGATTGTAATTAGTCTATTCACCCCCACCCCTTTAGACTAATATTACAATCTAGTAGATCCTATACGATATAGAGGATGACACAGACAAGGGAGACCTTCCTGGTGAGGAAGAGGCTAAGGTGACGAAAGGGTTGTTGATGTGGCCACCGGAGATACTCGTAATGCAGTAGACGATTAAGGATTAAGATCATGCCCCGAAGGACCATGCGATGCCCATAATGCTCACACCCGCATGTATTTGCCGTCTTTTCAGAGAATCGGGGGTTTTTCACCGACGATTGGGATCGTGGGGTGGGGAATGGGTCGAGTAAGGAGAAGTGGAGAGAGAGAGCTTCGGAGAAGAGAAAGAGTGTTGGAGGGAAATTAGTGGGCTTGAGTTTTTTTGATTTTTATTTTACAATAATTAATATTAAGGACAATTAATTTTAGATGGTATTTTTTGTAAAATTATTTTATGGAAATTGTAACTAAGTGGGTCACACACACGATGGGTCACACACACGATGGAGGTGTCACTTAAGTAATTTGTAGTGAAATGTAAATATACCCGAACAAATAATAAAAATGTGATAGTAAAGAACAAATTACGACCGTTTAGAGTTACACCAAGCAACATCAAACGTACATTCGTAAAAAAGAGTTATTCAATAAGGAGTTATTCAAAAACGTACATGTGTCGAAGAAGGAACGGTGCATTAATATCAATAAGACCATCTTTATTTGCAAGGAATATTTAACATATATATCACAGACAAGCATCTGAGACAAGACCAGGGCAATCCGAAAGAAGAAAAAACATGGGCCATACATCAAACAAAAGACATCGAAAAAAATACAGATATATCATGCCTTTCATTACAAACGACAGATAAAATAATAACAAACCGGAATCATATAAGTGCACATTGTGATGTTGCTGTCTGATAAACAATTAAGCCCTTCCTGAAGCCTCTTCCCGTTCATCCTTGTCTTCTCCACTAAGTTCTTCGAGGGACTTCCCTTTACCCTCAGGTATGCAAATCAAAGTCATGATGAATCCGAGAGCGTTAACACCAGCTAGGATAAAGAGGGAATTCCTGACGCCGATCCCAGGCTTGTAGCCGTGGTGTACCTTCGCTGGGTCTTGGCTTTGTGCTAGGTAAAGAAATGCAAAAGCTCCAAGCATCGCACCCGCTTTCCCTGTGGCTGCTGATATACCGTGGCAGGTGGACCTTAACCTTGCAGGAAAAACTTCAGCCGGAACAATGAAGGTGGTGGCATTGGGTCCAAAGTTTGCGAAGAAAAATGTGAGCCCGTACATGACCACAAACCCAATTCGATTGGCTGGCTGGGTCCAATGGTCGTAGGGGAAGGCCAGCCCGAGCATGAAGACAGTCATGAAGAAGAATCCCATGACCTGAAATTAATTTACAAAAAATGAATTCATGTACATGCACAAAAAAGTAACCAATTAATGTACGTACCTGAATAATATAACGTCCGATGATGTCGACGAACGCAACGGTAAACCAATACCCAGGAACAGTTCCACACAAGGCTAGGAGACTCTGAGCTCTAGCGATCTTGAACACCTCTTCTAGAGCGTTCATGGTCTCGGCCTTAGGGATCCATCCGATTGCGCTGAAGATGTCCTTTTGAAATAAATTCTGAGAATACCATGCAACGTCGAGAAGAAACCAAGTGCTGGTGGTGCCGAGTAAGTGGAGACCATGCCTCCTCAAGAATTCATTAGAGAAGAGTCCAAAATTGTTTCGCTCATCGGCTACAAGCCTATCCACCTTTTCCTGCTCAGCATTCAATTCTATTTTCAAAACCTTGGCCATGTCATTTGCTGCTTGTTTTGCATCCCTTGCAATTAGAGCAGTGTAACGAGCTGTTTCGGGCATTTTCATCCTCCAGTAGTATGTTAAGCCTGCCGGTATAGCACCAAACATAAGAATGGTACGCCAAACGTAGTCTGCCTCTGGGATTGTTGATGCTTCTTGATTCTCCTTGTAGTTTGGTGCAGGGAAGCTGTTATTGAAACCAGCTGAAACAACAAGTGCAACTACGGCTCCAACAAGGATACCGAAACCTTGCATGGCGAAGACAGCGGCTACGAACGAGCCACGAGTCTTCTTGTTTGAATATTCAGCCATAATGGTGGCCGACAATGGGTAATCACCTCCAACACCGAACCCAAGCCAGAAACGAAAGAAACAAAGAGTAGCCATCACACCTTTCGCTTGATGGCCGAAAGACAACCCCGAGCAGATGGAACAGATAATCATGATAACCAGGGTGATACCTGCACCACGTACAACAAATTTATGTAAATATTTCCAAGATATCTATTTACAAAATTACTCAACATTAATATTCTTTTATCGTAATCTTATGTCAAATAAATGTAATATCAATGCCATTACCGTATACTTTCTTCCTTCCCATTTTGTCTCCGAGCCATCCAAAGAAAATTTGACCGGAAAGCGTGCCGACAAAGGCCACGCCATTGACTGCAGCCGCCACATTCGGTGGAAGGCCACCGGGTTCTTTGCCGCCGTCATAGTAGTAGATACGCCCGAGGAGCTTTGTGATGAGGGAGATGCAGAACAAATCGTATGCATCAGTGAAGAAACCCATACCAGCAATCACAATGGTTGTGAAATGGTAGAGTTGAGTCTTTGCGACATCCAATGCCCCCAAAACTTCAAGCTTTGACGACATTTTGCTTGCTTGATATCAACAACTCCCTCTGCAATGTACAAAAACAACACAAACATCACGTACACTATCTAAAAAATTCCTGCAGAACTACATGAATATTTTACAAGATTGAATGGAAAACGAATATTGCTTAGAATTAATGGTAAGAAACAAAGTATTCATGTATTTTTCTTAGAGTTAATGGTAAGAAACAAAGTATTCATGCTTCTGTTGTGATCCCACAACTCTAGCAAGGACAAAGGGAATCTACATATCTACACGGAAGCATGCATATTTTAGAAACCTTGGAAAAGATGGGGAGAGATGCTGGAATGGGGCTTCGATGGTGGATTACTCGGAGGACAGTAGGGGCTATTTATATTTGCAAATGGTCAAGTCTCATTCGAAAAAATAACAAGAATATGCCTTTTCCGTCTGGATCACCTGATGTGTTGCCCAAAATCAATCCCCAGCTATGATAAGTTTATGCATTTTCCTAGGGATATTCTCGTTAATATATATTCTTTAAGGTTCGTTAGGAACTTCAACTCTCCTTTGTGTTTTTTAATCGAAAATTTAGCAACTTTAGTAGAATTTTTTGCATTTTAATTTTCGATTGCATTTTTTTCCTTATCTAGCTTTGTAAATTATTTCTCAACTAGCTTTTATTGTGACAGCCTGTATCTCAGTTAATGAAAAGATTACAGTGTTCGTTCACACAGACTGTAAATATATATGGTAAGAACCATTTAGGTTAAATAAAGAGATGGAGGGGTACTACAGTTGCCCGTTGATAAGATGTGTATTGATATTAATGACTCTTTGTAAAATTAAACGATAAATTGCAATTTACCTTTGAATCTTTGCATTGATTTTTATTTTCCTCTTCTAAACTTCAAAGAGCTGACTGTGTTGCGTTTGTTATGTGATTGGGTTGAAAATTTGTCGCTATCGTTGAGTTCAATTGTACTCCTGCATATATTGTTTGTGTTTATATCTTTGTTACTTGTAACTGAAACTGTATACCGAGTACTGTTCATTTTGTCAACTGATTTCAATTTTAAAACGACATTTGACTTGATTCTCCCACCAATTTAATTCTATTTGATGTGTAATTCTGTTAGCCAATCAATTCTAAGTGTTCTTCCATTTAAAAGTAAAAGGATAGCTGGTCAATCAATTCAAAAGATGTGCGCTAAAGACTAAGAGCCGACGATGTAGTGCTTAGGATTTGGCCCTATATATCAGTTGTCTACCCTCGATGGTGTGTTCTCAACAATAATAATCACATATATACACAGGAGACTAGTTAACTTACTGGGAGACTTCTACATCGGTCTTTCGCATACTTGGATGACTACCAAAAAGGCTACATCGATATTTCATAGTGTGTGGACGTAATTAAGATATTTAAGCAAAATATATGCAGCCGGATCTCACTATATCATGAAGATCTCTAATTCCTGAAATTGGTATTTTAAGGCATATATATATCGCGTAAGATTATGACAATGAAATTACTGGTGCAGAGTATGAAAGGATTCGGAATGTTCATTCACCTGAATATATATACGCTACCGTTGTGAAATTATTTTTCTACGTCTTAATGCCCCAAGAAGAAATAAATCTTATGTGCGGCGATATGTTTCTTAACTTTTCCTAAATTTGATTTTGCATGTGTTTATGATTCAAGAGAGCTTTGGTTATCTCGTGTTTTCCCAGAAACTTCGATGATTTCGCGTGTGGTTTTTGACTCCTATCTCAGTTTACTAACAAGTTTGCACCTGTTGTTGTGATAATATATCTTCATGGGGTCCATATTACCTATCGATTATGTTACTCCCAGTCCATACTCCATCAAGAGATCTATATATTATAATTCTATTTTGAGTAGTTTCATGTTGTATAATTCTAGCTTATGAGAATATGGATTTATGCCAAAAGACTAAACCAAATTGCAAATTGAGTCTGGATTGCAATAAGTCTGGATTGGGTTTCAGCAAAGAATGACCCAATTGCAAATTCTGATGGGCCGGACCAATCTATGAAATAAATAAGATATAAAACTGTGTTAGAGCCTTAGAGGGCTTCACAACACCTACATCTCGAAATTAAAGGAGCTCAGTCGGCGTTATAGAAACCCTTTAAAATATCCTCATTTCCAATAATAAAAAATACGACTTTCTTAGTAGATGTTATCAAAGAGCTTCTCATCATTTCACCTCTAATGCAGTTACGAAGTCAAATTGCTCTTTGGGCGTTTAAGAGGTTGAGCACCTAAAGGTCGGGTGTGATATTGAGGTATTTGGTTGGTTTTGGGAGATTATTATTATTATTATTTTATTGATTAATTAATTAGATATTTTATCCATGTAATGATGTATTTGTGTATTTTTACATGTATGTAGATAGGTAATTTATTACATCATAGATATAATGTTATAGGTAGGGTAAATGTGAAAGTTTCGGAGTTTAGAGAATGAGAACATGTCAATATTTTAATTCGGGGGTCGAAATTAAAATTCAAGGACTCAAGATCTAAAATCCAGGCAGTCGAAATTAAATTAAGTAGGATTAAAAGTTAGAATTATTTATACTAAAATCAAGGATCGAGAAAAAAATCAATCAATTCGATTGGGCTGGATCGGATTTTACAGGATTTGGATGGGTGCTGTTCTAGACACCAAAAGTCGGTCATGTACATAAATAAAAACGTTTTATACAAAGGAATTGACTGTCAGTTTTAGGTTTCGTATAGCAGTTCGATTCTGACCTCGGTCATTGATCTTGTTTTGGGATATCAATCTAATTTATGTTTCGAACGAGATTTCAGCCCATTTAGGCTCGTAATGGACCTGACTCTTGAAGTACTTAAGGGTCAGGGTGTGTTTGGGACCACTTTTGGTGCGTCAAGTTTGCTCCAATCTGGAGATAGGCCTGGAATAAAATGCGAAACAAGATTCGATTTGAAGCCTAATGGTGAGAGTGCGGACCAGTGAGATTGATGATTGTTGGATGACTCGTCGAAATACTAACTCGAACAAAATAATAAAATGATTTCTAATGGGAGCAGTGGCCCAGTGAGGCAGAACTGAATCTAATTTCATGAGACCATTGAGGAGGGCCGAACTTAATTGGGTTAACACTAATAATATTGTCCTTCATAAACCTCCTCAGACCTGAGCCCATCTTTAAATTGGGGTCCATATTCAGACCGTAAAACCTTCTAATTCAACAAAGTTTGAAGGCTATATTATAAATTGATTGATGCGTTTTAATCGAGCAAATTCCAATAAATATACAGGTCGAACATATAAGTAACATTTATTAAGATACTTGAAGTTATGATCACGTAGTGAGTAGTGACCATCGGCTGGTGGAAACGATCAGCTATTATTAGATGAAAAAACTTTGAATTGACCTTTCATTTATTTTGAAAAAAACAATAGAGAAGAAAAGCAGTGAACTCGCGGAGTTTGATCCTGAAATGAGGGTCCGAACATCTCAGGGGTCAACGGACTCATCCACATCATTTTTGGAAATTCTATTCTCCGCAGCATATAGCCCATAATCTCTATAAAAATGATACGTGATCACATAGTGTTTGTTTTATTGGAAGTATTAACTTAAAATCAGACTGAATTACCCAATTATTAAACATAACATACATCTCCACAGCTTCATAACATTCCGTACAAATTTTAAGATTCAGAAGTACAATTAAAAGATCCATTTCCAATTAATGCATACATCTCCTCCAGCGTATAAATTCTTTGTATTGGATTGGGGGCAAAATCCCTTAAAAGATGACAATTAGGTTTCAAAGCTTGCTATGATAGAATGGAGTCAATGGAACCCAATGAATTCTTAATGGGTTGGGCTGTGTTGGGTTTAGGACTAATAATATTGAAACTAAGACTTCGGTTTGAGACTTCTTGCATCGGTCATATAAACCATCGAACCCCATCGTTAAATTTGGGTCCATCTAATTGAAATCACCAAGAAATATATAGCTACTTGTGATGTTTTTCTCCTACACCGGCAGCAATATCTATAATAAAATAGCACGAAATTCATGGGCAGTCTAGCATGGACTATCATCGTTTTTATGAAAATGTTGCTGCCTTACAACTATGAGATTTTTGTGTCTAATATAATGGGCAGTCTTGCTCAGTTTTTGTAACCTTCTAATATAATGGGTCTTGATGTAACTTTTTAATTCGATAAATATGATTGTTTGAGCTGAGATTGATATGATCTATCAATAGACAAAATATACATCGAACAGATGACTAACATTCTACAAGGACTCCTAATTATATTTAATTAAGATCATACTGTGATTATTTCTGATGTTGTATTTGTTCGCGTCGGGTCTTAATAATTTCGGTATAGGAACTTAAACGGAGTCATCCACTTCAATACGGAAACCGTATTCTCCTCAACAGTCTGACCCATAACCTCAAAAAATATACACACGATCATATGGTGCCTTTTTGGAAAGCTTTTCCAAAAAATTAAACACAATTATCTTAAGAAACTACACATACTCCTAGCGTTTAGATGGGCAAGCTACTTCAAACCTTTTATCTTTTCCACACAAATTTTTATTCACAAACACAAGCAAAAGATCCATTTCCGAATATACATACATCTCTTCTAAGATTGCAAGATGTACGTATAATTGAAGAGATCTATAAGGTTAAAAATATAAAACAAGTAATCTTCTGAAAATAAAATCCTCAAAAGATGAGATTTAAGAGTTAAAGCTTGACATAATAGAATAGAGTCAATAGTGGAACCCAATTTCAGAAAATCAAGCCAACTTAATGTTTTGCTAAAAGAGAAATGGTTTATATATACGTACCTGATTCCTAGTTCTTCATGTTTGATAATGCTGATTCCAGCAGGGTCACAGTTTTCTGCTTCAATCTTTTTCGTCTTCATTCTCATGCTTTTGTTTCCTTTCTTTCTTGCCATGCTAAAATCTCCAAAACTAAACAATACGCTCCTCGAGCTATTCATGGCTACATTCTGAAATCGTACCGTACATTTCATTTTGATAAGGGCAAAAGTTATAATGTGCACCACCATTTCTGTGGGAACATGCAAGCGTGTCGGCTTCAATTATGTCCTTTTTTTGTTATTGGTTATGTAGCTTTATTTAATGCATTCGTGGCATATTCTTACGTATATGCGTTATCATACATATAATGCACGTATTTTGTTCACCAGTTTTCTACCTATAATATGATATTCGCATAATTGATAAGTACAAGCAAACCTGTCGTCTGCATTGATTTCCTATCTTCATATTGATAGAATGTTGGAATGCTGACCAGTGTTTCGTTGAAATAATAATAATAAAAGGGTAGGGGGAGTCTATTTTTCAAGCGTCCTCGTTGTCATCCAATTTTTCTAAGGGATTTTTGCTTGGGTGGACTTGCACAATGAGTTTATTGGACCTTTGCTCCTGTGATCTTTTTTATTGGTAACAAATACTTAAAAACTCAATATTTTCTTTGGTGCGCTTTTTGTGTAACTTCGTTGACAGTTTTCCATAATAGGATGACGCCGTTAACGACAAACAAATGATGTTTAACCACACGTAACGTGGTCCTACAACCGCTACTTGACGTATAGTTCGGTCGACCGTTCTAAACATAGTAATCTGAACCTTGAAGTCCCGTAATTTTTTTAAGGTCGCTGTCTTTTTTGAAACAAACGTTTGAATCGGATGTCATATCTTGGATTCCAGTAAGCTATGTAATCTCGTCGGGTTGGAAACAATCGACCGAATCCCAATGGTCTAATGTTGGCCCCCCATGTCGACATCATTTTTTTTAATTTGTTATGTGTGTTAAAAGGTGGCAGTAACCCCCTAAATTTTGTTTTATAATATTTTATCCTCTTGAATCAGATGTCATATATAATTGAAATTTAAGTCAGATTGATAACTGAATTCGACCCAAAATTCAACTATATCTAACTTCCGATTTGATCCGAACTTTCACATAAAACAGATTGGTAACCAATTATATATATTATAAAATACTCAAACTATAACGTGACGATACGTAGCCATAAAACCAGCATGCGTAAGTCAATAATATGATTAATATTTACATGTATGGGTAAGTCAATAAAATATATTTGTTATGTATATTTTGTCTTAGTGGTAATCAAGAGTTTATGGTTTGGTAATTAGTCATATTGGACGGGGTAAGTCATTAAAATGATGAAATTGTTCTTCGTTATGGTAATTAGTCTAACCTATTTGAGTTGGCCGGTTACCGAAATGAACTGTCTAAGTCATTAACATGAATATATAAAATGTTTTCTAAGTCATTAACATTACTAAAATTGGTAACTAATACTTGTTTGGTAACTAGTCTTTCCTATATGTGTAAATCAATAACATCATTAAGATTTACCTGTGTATGGTAAGTCAATTAAAAATATATTTTACGTATTTTTTGTCTGGGTGGTAATCAAGAGGTTATGGTTTGGTAATTAGACTTACCTATATGGGTAAGATAGACAACCTGGAACCCGAAAATATTTAGACTAACCTGAAAGTATTCAAGTTGGGAAACACAACAGACGTCCAAAATAAAGCATTTAATTGGTAGGGGTTTGGGGTAATTTAGTTGGTAGTTACACAGATCTTATTTGGTAATTTGTTCATTGCTTGGCTTCAAGTAATTTAGTCGACTATATACATACATACTGGATAATCAATCAATCAATCATGGATAAGTAATTGTTTTAACATAGTATGATAAATGAATTTATTTTGGTTACATACGAATAGAGAATGGGTAGTTCAATGCCCAGGATGGGTAAGATAAGATTACAATTTATTAGTTTGCATTACTTTAGTAGGGCCTAACCCCCATCTATATGCTAAGTTTCTTAGATTGTGCCAGTTACCCAAATCCAAGTTGTGTCCAGTGATTTTGGTTAAATTTGTAAACCATGTATACTTGGTCCGGGTAAGTCGTGAAAATACTCAGAGGGATACAATGGATATTATATTAATCTAGTTTGGGTATTTAGGTGGGTATTATTATTCAATCAAGTTTGGGTAAGCTCACATTTTTTAGGTGGGTATTATACCAATATAGTCTGGGTAACCACAACTCAGCAAGGAGCACAATGAAGACACTAAATAATAATTATGAATATAATAAAATACCTAAAGTATAACATGAATTACCTATACATATATCACTGATACACCTAAACTATAAAAATAAATGAAGATAAAAACATAACGATTGAAACTACCAATCAATAATGTGAAAAATCGTAGACTACAACTCAGAATTACTTGGTCCGCAAACACAAATACCAGTACACCAATAACGACCGAAATAAAGCTCTTATGTTTCAACGTGAAGTCTTTTCTTCCAAAATACACAAAACACAACACCAAAATACCAGACCATAAACATTATTAATATAAAAATACATAAATTATAATATGTAAATACTAACCTATAACACGTAATTACCTATAGTACAACACATAATACTCAGAACGTAAAACAACGCCGAGGACCAAATTAAATAAAGTATTTTTTTAGTTGTGAATCTAACTGACCATCGAAATAGAGGGGGTGGGGTTATTGTGTGACATCCGATACAACTAAATCTAAATGAAACATATTCTTGATTAACAACTCAAAATACACTTCTAATACCACAATGGACAAATATCACAAAGATATTAAGGTGAACCGTAAAACATGTATAACTTTAATAAACCAAGAATCATACATCTCAAAATATTATAAAATGCTTAAACTATAACGGGAAAATACTTAAAACATATCACGAGTATACTCAAACCAAAAAACACAAGACGAAAATGCAGAGATTGCAGCTGATAATACCCAACAATAACACGAAAATACATAGATTGCGGCTGAAAATACGGACTGCAAACACCACTAGGGTCCAAGTTAAACTAAGCTTTTTCTGACATGGAGCCTTATTCTAACATGAAGTTTTATTCCAAAACACGCAAACCAAAACACAAAATTTCCCAAAACCATACAACGAAATTATAATATGAAATTACCCACCTATAGCACGAAAATATCTATACTAGAACACAAAATACCCAAAATGCAAACATTACGAAGAATACCACGACATCAATTCGTAATTTTGAATCTAAATATTCATCATTTACAAGTAAACCTAAATGATACCAATCACTCCTTTAACAACTAAAAATATGTTTCTAATATTGCCATCTTTGCCACACCTATACCGGCTATAACCCATCTCTTTTTGTGCTTTTTCTAATATTCATCATAAAAATATCTTTTATGAATCTTAACTTTTACCGGCTATAACCTATCTCTTCCTAGCTGTGTTTTTCGTGTATACCTGATGGGTGCAAGACTGCAAGGAAAAACAGTATGAGACCAAGGAGGTGTCATTATGGAAATGTTAGAATTCCAATTTTTTTGTCAAACCAACAAATATCAAACAAACCACGACCAATGGCATGTCGTGCTCTGCCCTCAACCTCAACTTTGCCATCTACCCAACCACCGCCCAACCACAATCACCACCCACTTCAACTCACAACCGATCTCCCGGAGGGCGGATTTTATTACAAAAAAGGCGTTACAATATGTAGATTAAAGATGTAAAATAACAAACCGAAAGGGGTGGAAGCCATGATTTAGAAGGGTGTTCTTGTTTGGAAGGTGGTGTTGGAAGAGTATTGATTTGATGCAAGGAAGAAGATATTATTTGCTTGATTATTTTGGATTATACATTGTGTGTGTATTATACCAAGGTAAATACGCTTGGAAGAATCCGTTTGGGACTTTACATACTAAGGGGAGTGTGGGTCTTCATTTGTTTCCATGTATGCTCTATCTTGAATGATATTGTTGAGGAGAAGATTGTCTTGATAGGTGCAACGACTGTGATGAGGATTCTCTGAACCAATTAGGTTAGTTTGCTATATTTGCAATATATTTTCAACACGCCCCCTCAAGTTGGGTCCGGAAGAGATTAAAGGATCTCAACTTGAGAAGAATATGTTGAAACTGTTTGTGGTCTAACCTTTTGGTCAAAATGTCGGCAAGTTGTTCTTTGCTTGAAATGTAAGGAACTTCTATGTCCTTTGATTGGGTCTTCTCATGGATGAAGTGACAATCAACTATGTGGCGAGTGGTGTTGTTGTCACAAAACATTTGCATTGGTTCAGAGTATGGTTGTTTCATGTCTTTAAGTAGTTGCTTGATTTATGTGAGCTCACTTGTGGTTGAGGCCATGGCACAATATTCATCTTCGGCGCTTGATCTAGCCACAACGTTTTGTTTTTTGCTTCTCCAAGTTACAAGGTTTTCTCCTACGAATGTGTAGGAACTCGTGATGGATTTTCGGTTATGACTTCTGGCCCAATTTGCATTCGAGTAACCAATTATGATTTTAGAATTATTTCGTTCATCATAGTCCTTGCCCTGGGGTTTTCTTAAGATAACACATAATTCGATCAATATATCTAGTGATGTGTGTGTCTGGCGCATGCATGAATTGACTAACAATGTTTACGACATAGGTGATATCCAGCCTAGTCACAGTGAGATAAATAAGCTTGCCATCAAGTCTTTGAAATTGGCCTAGCGATATCCTTAACTGGTTCACCTTCCGTTGGACCAACCTTGCGGTTTGTCTCAATAGGAGTATTGGCCGGTTCGGACCCTAATTTTACTGTTTCGTGCAAAAAGTCAAGAATATATTTTCTTTGGCAAATTTTATTCCTAGAAAATATTTTAAAAAACCAAGATCTTTTATGTCAAATGTTGATTTCAGATACCTTTTAACTAGAGTTATTTCTCTATCGCAATCTCCTGTGATGATAATATCATCAACATAGACTAAGGCTATAGTAGTAATGTTATTATGATATTTAATAAACATAGACGCATGTGCAGAGCTTTTAGAAAAAAAAACCATAAGAAGTAAGAGATAAGCTTATCATGGCATACCATGCGCAAGAGGATTGTTTCAATTCGTAGATTTGTGTAACTTACACACTTGATTGGGGGCTGAATTGATGCCTGAAGGAGGTGTCATGTAGACTTCTTCTTTAAGGTTCCCTTGAAGGAAAGCGATCTTCACATCCATTTGAAAAAGGTTCCAAGCTTTATTCACGACTATAGATAGGAGGACACGAATTGTGTTCATCTTAGTTACAAGAGTTAAGGTTTCCAAGTAGTCTAACCCATTAGTTTGAGTGCAGCTTTTTGCTACAAGACGAGCCTTATATCTTTGTATAGTCCTATTACTATTATACTTAATTTTATAAATCCATTTGCATCCTACAGGTTTGACTCCGGGTTGGAGAGGAACAAGAGTCCAAGTTTTGTTGTTCTCTAAGGCATTAATTTCATCGTTCATGGCATTGCACCACTTAGGATCTCTAGTAGCTTCATGATAGTTTGTGGGTTCCATATATCTATTTGGTTTAAGAAGGCCTTATGGGTTAGTTTTACTTGTTTGTAGGACAAGTAGTCCTGGATGGGGCAAACTACGTGAGAGGTAATATAATTATGCAAATGAGAAGGAGGACGTGTTGGATGATTGGATCTTCGTTGCGGAATTGCTTCTCCCCCTTCAGCCTCGGGCTCATCTTCTTCTTCTTGAGGTGTTGCAATGGCATTTTGTCTTGGTGCTTCAAATGTGTTTGTGACCGGAAGGGGGATATCAGTGGTTGGCGAGGATTCTTTTTCACCATCTTTAAAGTAAGGAACATTTTCAACAAAATATACATCACGAGAAACATAGAATTTAAAAGTTTTTGGGTCATAACACTTGTACCCTTTTTTCCTCAAGGAATACCGTAAGAAAATATATTTATTTGAGCTAAAGTCAAAAACAACACAAGTAAGGACTTTTAGGTGATCAAGGTTCATTTTTCTACCATTTAAAATCTCTAAAGGTTTATTTTGAATTCGAGGACTAGGAAGGCGATTAATAAGACATGCGGTCGTTAAAACGGCATCAAACCAAAACTTTCTTGGAACATGGTGTTGAAAAGGCAAAGATCTTGTAATATTCAACAAATGACGATTTTTTCTTTTGGAAACATCATTTTGTTCTGGAGTATTGATGCAAGTGGTTTGATGAAATTTTTCCTTTTTGTTTCAAGAAGTTTTGAAATTTGTGACTAGTGTATTCATAACCATTATCCAACCTAAGAAATTTAATTATGAAATCTTACATAATTTCAACAAAAGTAACAAATTCACAAAAAACACATTAAATGCATCGGATTTGGATTTAAGCATATAAAGACATGTGGTACGAGAAAAATCATCAATAAAAGTAATAAAGTAGTTGAACCCATTATAGAATTCGGTGGGAGTCGGTCCCCAAATGTCGGAATGGATCAACTCGAGAGGGCTTCCTGTTTTACTAGAAGATAAATGGAAAGGTAGTCTAGTTTGTTTTGGAAAACTACAAACATCACACATTATTTCAGAATTAATAAACAGAAATAAAGTTTCTAAAACTAAATGAGACGGATGTCCCATTCGCCTATGCCAAAGTTGACGTTTGGATCCATTTTCAACACGTAAAACTTTATTATTTGAGTCTACAACATATAAGCCATTGGTGAGAGTCCCTCTACCAATCATATTCCATTTGTGATCCTGAAAAATTACACTGAAGGGGGTAAAAACAACATTACAATTCGATTTTTCGTGATTTTAGCCACGGAGAATAAATTAGAGTCAAAGGAAGGCACATAAAGCATATCTTGAGCCATTTGATTTAATAATTTCATGTCACCTATTCCTTTTACTTCTGCTTGAGTCCCATTAGCAACAATTACAAATTTATTAAGAAGTTCTAAATTATGTTTAATATTAGTTAATAGAGTCGGGTTTCTGGTTATATGGTGTGTGGCAGACTGACAGTACCCGAGTCAATAATCCATTTTTTATCACATGTTTTGTTTTTAGAAAATAGAGCAGTGTAATTATCTAGGGATTCTACCATACCTGCATAATTACCTGAAGGTTGATGGGAGTTTGGCAAAATGCTATTTAAGTGGTCTACCAGCTGGTTGAGTTGCGTTGGATCACTTAGCCCATTTGCTCCACCAGAGAAGTTTGCATGGGTTATGTAGTCGGACGGAGCACATGTATGTGGATCTCCCTTTCTATAAAAGCTTCTGGATCTGCCTCCCATATTTCCATATTTGGATTCCTGCAAAAAAGGCTAGGGTTAGGGTTTCCTGGGTGGCCGTCGCCTCCTCCCATGGTTGGATATGTGGTGCCGCTGAAGCCCAAAGATCCTATGTTGCCTCTCCCATCGTCGCCTCTCCTGTCAGTGTCCTTTGTTGGCCGAAGGTGGGGTTAGAGAAACCAGCATTTGTTTCTGTTGTGTCTGTTTTTTTTGCAATTATCGCACTACTCGTCCTTCTGATTCTCGTATCTTTTCTTATTGTTGTGGTTTTTGCTTTCATTTTGTGCTTTTCCGACAAGAAACACATGTTTTTCACCTTCGATTTGGATGTTGTTTTGCCCTTGCGGATGAGTTGTGGTTCTTCGTCGAGTTTTCTCGCATTGAATCATAGCGGTGATTGTAGCGAGTGGTAGGAGTTCTATTGCCAAGAGCATTGGACTTCATATTGCTTCATAACTTGCATCAAGACCTACCAAAAATTGGTAGATCATGTCTTGTTCTATTCATTGTTGGATTATTTTAGCATCGGTAGTCGGGGGTTCATATATTCCCAACCCATCGCACACCTTTCTGAGAAAACCTAGGTACTCAGTGATGCTTTTTGAGTTTTAACGGGTTTGTGATATCTCATGCTTGATTTTGAAGACGTGTGTGAAATTTGGCACCTTCCCGTAGTGGTCATGGATAGCCTCCCACAGTTCCTTTGCACTATCTTTGTATAGAAATATTTCGCCGCTGTTTGGTTGCATGGACGCGATGATCCATGACATAACAAGGTGGTCCATGTTTTTCCATTCTTCCTGCTTGCTTTATGTTCCACTTCGTTTGGGTTTTTTTTGGTCTTCCCAGTGATGTGGCCAACTCTCCCTTTGTCACTAAGGGAAAGTGTGACCACCGCGAGACAACGACAAGTAATTTGTCCCATTCAAGAGTGTTGAGACAAGGCGCGATGATGCATTTTCTTCTGAATAGTTTCCAGTGTCGTTTGACATGGTTTTTTAGGGTTTGGGTTTGGATATTGGCTATGATGGCCTTCACCCCCCTTGAATGAGGTGAAGATCGGTAATGAACTCCAGGGAGATTCTGAGGATGTGGGATCAGTGTTCTGATACCATACTGATTTTGTGCGAGTAAGAAATAAGATTACCTTGATAGGTCCAACGGCTGTGATGAGGATTCTCTGAGCCAATTTGGTTGGTTTGCTATATTTGGAATATATTTTCAATAAAGAGTAGTGATTTTGAAGAATGGGAGGGGATAATGTAATGGAATTTCTCCCAAAACGTGGGATGTATTCAAATTCAAAAACCGTACTATACTATCCCATGTGTGGTCTATCAATATACGAACTTTTTGTAGGGACTTTATGAAAAACATGTTGGGTATTTTACGGAGAGCGTATATGTAACCTATGTGTTTGTAAAAATATGAATACATTGGAGCACGGTTAATGGGTTGGGCGAGCCCCACCGCCTGACCCGTGCGCTCGGGCACCCAGCCCTTAATGGGTCGGGCGGCCGCCCGGGATGCCCACTCAGGCGTCCAGTCGGGCGGTGGGTGTCCCGATTGGACGCTTGGGGCACCCTCGCGTGGGGGCACGTGTTGCCCCCCCCATTCGTCAAATTTTTTTAATTTTTTATTTTAGTGTGGTATTTGTTATTAGAAGTAATTGATAATGTATTGAGTATTTTTAATTAATGTGGGGTGATAATTTTGATTATTGTGGGATGAGTGTTCATTCAAGCGTGAACTGTGTAATCACGCTCCTACTACTTAATCACGTGTGCACTATGTAGTCACACTTGCACTGTTCAATCACGCGTGTACTGTTCATTCACGCGTGTACTGTGAAATGGATACATCTACCTAGCTCCTTAACTCCTCACATCTTCTTAAACTTTTCACTCTTATTAGCTTCTTATCTCAATGTCGGATAATAGTTCAAACCCCGCTCAATCCGACGATGACAACTACAGTGAGACATTCGATCTTGTCGACCGTGCTATTAATTGGGTCGCTCGGAATGTGTACGAATAGAGTACACGTCCTAGGCATCGTCGACGGAGAACGACAAACCCAGATAGAGATCGTGAACTTGGTTACAGATGTCTTACAGACGATTATTTTTCTGACAACCCTGTGTATTCTGATACTCTATTCAGGAGAAGATTTCATATGCGAAAACATATTTTTCTACGCATTCACAATGCCGTTGAAGCATCTGATGTTTTCTTCCAACGAACATCGGATGCAACTAGTAGAATGAGCATTTCCGGATTACAAAAAACAACATCAGCAATGCAAATGCTAGCCTATGGAGTGGCAGCTGATGGGATCGTTGAGTACTTACGAATGAGTACAACAACATCCAGAAATCCCCTCCTCAAATTCTACGAAGGTGTTATTAACAACTTCGGCCCTGAGTATTTACGCCGACCAACCGTAAATGCCTTGCCTCACCTACTTTACCTTGGTGAGCAACGTGGGTTCCCATGTATGATGGGGAGTATTGATTGTATGAACCAAGTTTAGAAAAACTTGACGCCTTTCTGCGTCAACGCCGTCAGCGGCGAAGCAAGTCTCGAGAAATCCTGAATGAACCGTCTGTAATACCCAGCTAGTCACACGAAACTCTTGATCTCTGTCACGCTCGTCGGGGCTCTTTACTGAGTCATAGCCTCAACCTTCGCCGGATCTACTGAGATCCCGTCTGCTGACACAACATGCCCCAGAAATGGCACCTGATCCAACCAAAACTCGCACTTCGTGTACTTGGCATAGAGTTGTTGATCCCTCAAGATGCCAAGCACAATCCCGAGGTACGGCTGAAAGGTCCTATTCATCAGGTCCATGAATGCTGCAGGTGCGTTCGTCAGTCCAAACGGCATCACCAAAAACTCGTAGTGCTCGTACCGCGTCCTGAAGGTTGTCTTCTGAACATCTGCCTCTCTGATCCGCAACTGGTGATAATCCAAACGCAGATTAATCTTCGAGAACACCCTCGCCGTCTGCAATTGATCAGGGTGTCGTGCCAGTCACCAACTAAATGTCGAACTCGATCTCACGATGTGGCGGTAACCTAGGGATCTCTGAAGGAAATACCTCTATATCCTCCAGCCTCCCCGTCTCAGGATCATGGACAACCAAGGTCACCATAAACGCTCTGCAACCCTGATGCATCAGCCTCTGTGCCTTAACCGTAGACACAATCAGACGACCTCCTCTACTCCTCGTCCCTCTGATCAACACATCAGGCGCGTCCTTCCTCGGAATAAGGATCTTCTTCTCACGTCAAAAGACTCGCACATCATACTATGATAGTCAGTCCATCCTCAGTATGACGTCGAAGTCCTCCATCGGTAGCAAGACCAGATCTGCCGGAAAATCATGGTCTTCCGAAACAACTGTGGTGCCGGGGAGAAATCTCCCCACAGTGCCCACCTCACCCATGAGCGTACTGACTTCCAACAAATCAGTCAGTAGCTTAGGGGTCCGATCCAACTCGCCAGCAAACTTCTCCGAAATGAAGGAGTGTGTGACACAGCAATTAAATAAAACACGAGCAACCAAACCCGAAATGACAAGGGTACCTTCTACGACAGTGTTGGAGTCCTTCGCCTCCTCAGCTCGGACGGTGAAGACTCGCCTTGCTCTCCTGGCCTGGCCATGCGGAACAATGGACCTGCTGCCTCTGCTCCTTCTGAGACCGGTGGTCCAGGCCTCCTGCTCGTCTCGCCCTGCCTGCTCGGGCAATCCCGGATAAAATGGCCCATCTCACCGCATCCCAAGCATGCACCTGTACGCCAGGGGCACTCCTGACCCAGATGAGATCTCCTGCAGGTACGGCAGACGCCAAATTGGCGTGCTCCTCCTCCATCAACCCGGGGCCTCTTGCCCAGGTTCCTAGTGGAACGTCCAACTTCACGTCCTCCCGTGCTCACTGGCGGCTTCCGTGCCTCATGGTAATTCTCCTGATAGTCTTGATCAATGATGGTCGCATACTTCACCTCGTCCGCCAGGGTCTGCGACATGCTGGTACTCACACGCGACCTGAGCTTATTCCTCAGCCCCTTGATGAACTTCGGCACACGCTGCTTAGGCGTCACATAAGTCTCAGAACAATAACGCTCCAGGGCGTTAAACCTGCTGATGTAGCTAGCCAATGACATCTCCTTCTGCTCGAGGGCCAAGAACTCCTCATTCTTCCTGTCTCCGATGTGCTGCGGAAAGAACTGTTGGTTGAACTCCTCAAGGAATTCCTCCCAGCTCACGTCATCTCGGTCAGCAAACACCACTGCAGATGTGGTCCTCCACCAGTTTGCTGCCTCTCCATCCAGCACATAGGTGGCCAGGTCCACCATCCGCTCTGGTACACAGCCAACCGCCTGGAAAATCCTCTGGACCTTAAAGACCCAGTCCTCTGCAGCCTCAGGGTCACTCCTGCCATCAAAACTAGGCAGGTCCTGCCTCATGAAGCGATCATACTCCGCACATGTCCCTGTCTGCTCTGCCCTCGCCGCCTGACGCTCGAGGAACTCACCCAACCTATCCCAGTTAGCGCCCTCAGTGGCATCACTGGCACTGCGCTCATTCGCGGCGTTCCTCACACGCCTCGGAGGCATCTGGCACAAGAAACAACTCAAGATCAGCCGTGAATGCATGCTAAATGTAAAGTGAAACCTAACACTACTACACTAGGGTGATTTCTTTGGGAGCCACACATAGGGACCGACCGCTCTGATACCAAGTTGTAACATCCCGAAACAGTTGAAATTTAAAATTTTAAACCATCAAGAGATCATCAGATAAAACTCATCAACGGGAATGTTACTCATATAAATCAACAATCGGTGTACCAATAATACAACAGAGTTTGTCAAAAGACATGATTACAACAATACCACAAAAGACAGGTAGAAGTAATCATGACGACCTCTAAGAGTCCGAAGAGGATCCTGACCCCAAAATGTGTGCGCCCGTTGTCACCACCCGACAGAACCTACTACGGTCCTGAAACATGAATCAAACAACGATGCATGAGTTTCCCATTAGGAAACCCCGTATGTCAAGCTCACCTATATGAATGCAATAGTACAGTAAATGAACATATCATACTAGTAGCATGTCATATCAACATCTGCAATGCATCAAATCCCTCCAAGGGTAAACGGGACCTCAGTCCAACAACACAAGGACCCTCCAAGGGTCAACAAGGACATCAATCCAGCAACAACAATGAGTCTCTCTCGGAAACCTACTGTAGGCACATACGGTCTTACGAACAGTACGCGACGCACCCCACACACGCGACTACTCGAGCCAAAGGGATCGGTGAGGCGCGTCCGTACATCCACGCAAAGTAACACGTGGTCTACACCACCTCGACAGAGTCGTAGCCCGATCGGTCAATATCCCAAGATAGGTACCCAATCGGGGATCATCACCGGAACAACATCGGCGGCATCGCCGGCACAACAACGGGCGACACAACCACAAGCCGGAACATCGTCGCACCATCATCACCGGCAAAAAACCTCGGTGGCATCGCCGACACAACCTCGACGGTACAACATACTTCCGACACAACATCGGACGGGTCCAGACCGTAGTCTGCGGAGTCATCATGCTCCACGAGCCATGCGTCAACATGCATTGGGATCCGCGATCCCTCAGGTCTGCTACTCTATAGAGAGTCAAGCAACTACACGTCACACCCCGGTCCATCACGGAGGTGACGCGACCCAAGTATCCACACTCTTCCACACGGCGGTCCGTGGGCAGGCACGAGCACGTACCCGCCGTCACCTCCCGGCTCACGCTCTAAGCGAGGACACGGGTTTCCATGGACAGAGTTGACACAATCACAAGGACCAGGAATTCAGTTCTACACACAAACGGTAGACTGAAAAAGCCTAACCGGTCGATCGTCCCCAATAGGTTCGGTCGACCGAAAGTCTACAATGGTCGAACTATTTTGTGCATCACTTAAGTCCAAACGGTCGGACAACAGTCTAAAACCGGTCGACCGAACACAAGGTCAAAATCCGGAGTTGGTCAAAATCACACAAGACTATTCGGTCGACCGACTCAGGGGTCCCGGTCGACCGAAAACTACTAGGGTCATCCTAATAGTCTATGTCATATAACGGTCGAACAATATATTGAAATCGGTCGAACAACATGCAATATTATCAAGTACACTTAAGTTCCGGTCGAACCAACCGTTAGGAACGGTCAACCGAAAACCAACAGGAAGCCTCCAACTCACCAGCACACATGCAACCGGTCGACCGCCACATGGCATCGTTCGATCGGTGTTGGTTAAAGTGGGGGCAAAAGAGTAAAACCGGTCGACCGTTGATCGACAGCAACCTTGCGTCAGCCAAGGATTTTACGTCGTTTTCTCATCGCCGGCGAGGTCTCCGACCGACCACAACATCACCCCAACATGGGTGAGCAACAACAATAACTAAAGAACCGGCATACCACAACACAAGACAGAGCACACCGGATATTTGCGCAACGTCGTCCGCCGACCGCAACTTCCGATCATGCGCACCTCAAGTCCGCCTCCTTGACTCCACGCTCGCCACCACTCGCCGGAGCCGTCGCCACATTCTCTGGTCGCCGGAAAAGAAGAGAGAAAGGGTGAGAGATGAGTGAGAAAGTGAGAGAGAGAGAGAGATTGATGGGTTTGCTTTAAACCCAACACAACCCACTCCCGCTACAGTAACCTGCCCCTGCCCATCACCCATCACTGTTCCGCCTTTCCTTCCCCATGCAAAGCCTCCACTGATCACGGGATTGGTCCACTAATGAAGGTTAGGGTCCTAACAAATTTGATTATGGAGCCCAGTACTCCCTTATCAGGTCATTTCGACAAGCCAATTGGTATACCATTTGGCACATAATTAAATTGCTCTAGGCAGTTCTGTGTTCCAGCAATCGGATAGTAAAATTGTCTTCACATGGGAGGCAATAATTCGAATACACACCATTACTGATAGGTTAGTCATTCCACTCGTGTAGAAAAGCAGCGTGTTGATGTAAAATAGTGTATTCAACATGGAAACCATTTGAGAAAATAGTAGAACAAGAAAATTATAGTAGATCAAAGAAGATCGGTGAGGAGGGTACCGGAGCAAACATGGCTTCTTAGATTTTATAAAAAACAATAATTCCTCTCCCTAAAGATGTCATTTCAAAGTTGCAAAGCTGATCAATAGTACACATTTAAAAGCTTTTCGATGATAATTGCCTTTTAATAAAAATCTAATAACTAGCCAATGCATTGATGGAGTGAGTCCCCATATCAGAATTTCAAGAGTATCTGCCATCACAAATTGCCTATATATATTTTCTTTCCGCGTCAACTTCTCATTAATATACATGTGTAGTACAGTGTATATTGAGATACTATAGGCCATATACTTTTCCTCAGTGAACTAGATGAAAAAAAATTCGAATAATAAGTGCAATGGTATAGTTAATTATCTTGAAAGAACCTTAAGAACACCGTTAACGCAACTTATTTTTCACTTCTTAACATCAATCTCACTTTTAACGCTCTCTCGTCCACATCATTTCTTTTTACTACATTTTCTATTTCATTATTAAAATACATAAACTATTAAATAATTTATTTTTGTAATGACTTAATCTAATTAAATTACGATAATTAGTAATAATCCGCAAAAATTAGATTTAATTGAAATTCGACAATTACATATTATGATAATTCTAAATTAAAATATTACAATATATATTACGAACAAAATTAACTTCCATTCCTTCCAAAGCGTTATCATATATTTTCGATCAAATCAACTCGCACTGTCATATGTTTTTGGGAGTCTCGATCTCGATCTCTGTAACGCAGATATATGTTAATATCTACGATCTTTGGAATACGGAAGACCAGACTCGTTTGAACTTTCGCGTGGTGTTTTGAGGTCAGTCGTGGATAAATTTGTTTATATCCACCAACTGTTCGTAAGAGTCGCGTTCGTCCTTCGCGATCATGTTGTGCAATATTATACATGTAGTCATAATTTTATCGAGAATCCTTGGACTCCATGCTAGCGACGATCTTTTCGCGATGACAAATTTTTCTTGAAGCACTTAAAATGCGTGTTCCATATCTTTCTTTGCTGCTTCATGAAATTGGGTGAACAATCTATCTAATGGTGTTTGAGGAAAAATGATTGATTGCATCAATACTGCCTATTTTGGATAAATGTCATCTGTGAGATACTCATATCATACGGGTTGTCATTCACTTCATATCTAACAGGTGGTGCGCGTCCCTCCATAATGTCGTCGAAAATTGGAGATTGTTGGAGGACATTGATATCGTTACACGATCCTGGGATCCCGAAAAATAAATGTTAAATCCATAAGTCGTAAAATGAAATAGCTTCCAAGACAAGTGTCGATTTTCCATTCCCAATGCATACAATCGATGCTGCCCATTTTGTTGGAAAATCTCGTAGCTTACCAACTTGGAGCAGTCTTGCGAGACCGTTAAGAATGGCCTAATGCCAGATTAAGTTGTCATTAAAAAAGTATGGAAAACATGAGTTATTGATCGTGATTTTGAATTTTTACCAAAGATGACTGAAATATTTAATGGCGAGACATAGAAGGTGAATTTAAAGTAACCGTAGGACAAGTCGTACAACAGAACTTTTCAAAACCATACAAACTAAATCCTGAAATGGTCTTATTAAACAATTACTTTTCAAAATAAGATATGTTACTAAATTTCGTAGGTAGCTTTAATATGGCAATAAATTAAATCTAACTGGAAAAATCCATCTAGACTAATTAATGCAATGATTGAAAATTGACACTAGTGCAGAATAGTCTTTACTCGTCGCCCAATAGACGTCGGCTGTTATAAAAGCCGACGTCTAGTTGGGCGAAGATAGCATAGACGTCGGTCGTTACCAAGACTGACGTCTATCGGGTACTATAGACGTCGGCTATTGGAATACTGATTTCATCCGATGTCTATACGCTATAGACGTCGACCTATAGACGTTGGGTGTTCGAATACCCTGTGCATCTGACGTCTATAGGGTATAGACTTCGATTTATAGTCGTCAGATGTTATAGACGGACGACGTATATACCCCCATGCATATAAATGTCGGAGTATAGATGTCGGTTGTTTAAAACATCCGACGTCTATAGGTCTTAAAGAAATCGAATAGTTGCGTTTTTTGTCATTCGTTCTAGACGAAAACCCAACCAAACCCTAGCCGTTCCGCGACCGAACCCTCCTCCGCGACCGATCTGCAACATCTTTGTCACCGCAGCGACGTCCCAACCTCTCCTCCCCTTCTCCGGCCCTCTCCTCCGTCTTCCTCCACATCCCTAACCACCGTAAGTGTTAAGTAGTTTTGGTTGGTTTATTTTCGGATTTTCGGTGGAGTAATGATTATTTTCTTTCTTGGTAAACTTCTCCTCTCGTTCGAATCCAACATTTCGATTTTTGTTCGTATTTTTGTTCATATTAGAAGTAAATCAGCACATTAACCGCAAACGTCGTGCTCCCTTGCTACCAACTGTGAGTATTTCAGTTGGGAGATCCTCATCTTTAGTTATATGTTTGATATGTTAGAATTTAAGACAGGATAGGTAGTAGAGACGGTAGAGTAGATAAAATTAAATATTCGATCTTGTTGGTTTTTTTCTTCATTTATTCTAATGTTTCATAAATATTAATGCATAAACCACGGTATGTATTTTGGTTGATTTTAAAACTATCAACTTAAATAACACCAACGGACCTACAAAAATTCTAACGTAATTGTTAATATACTTAAATGTGCCATTCAAGTACTTGTCCTTATTATGGTGATATTAAATAAATCTTTTTTTAATGTAATTCAATGTAGTCCATTTTTTATTCATTATATCGTGCATATCATCTTTAGAGTCATCAAACCAACTCCATAATATTTGTGTTAATTGCCAAAGTAAATATTCATTACAATGCAATTTTTAAGAGCTCGTGGATTAAATGGGGATTAAAATGTCAAGTTTCATCATAAGAGAAATTCAGTTACTTAGGTTGGATTCTATCTATATTTGGCAGATTCGAGGGAGGACGCGTGTTTTCTGGTTCGTGATTACACTCATTTTGTCTCTTAGTTTGAATTGTTGTTAGTAATTTTTCCATTGTGTGTTTAAACCATATATAAGTAGTAAATCGTATGTTTGTGTCCACTTAGTTATGTATTTGTCAATAATCGTTGTTACTGGAGTTTGTTGGTAGCTTTCTTATGAGATAACATATATTAAGGACTAGCCTTTAGCTATTTATTCTTTAATCAAGAAGCCAATTTTGTTATGTAGAAAATGTAAACATATGACTAAATGTAAACATGAGTTGTGTTGAAGTTTGAGGGGTTTGAATGTAGTGTGTTTGTGATGAATGGGGTGGAATTGAGATGAAGTTTATATCGTGTAATGTTAAAAAAAAATCTTGTTAATTCCAGGATTTGAAGACTTTTACATAGCAAATTTTAGGAGAGGTTCTACCAAAATTTCAAAAAAATATAATCTCAATTGACATGATATTTTAAATTAATAACTTAGATTTCTATTAAAAGGAATATAACTTAGATCATGAGAGGTAAACTTTGTAATTCAAAGTGGAATTTTATTTTGTAATAAGCTTCTAATTATATATATAACCGGACTCATTAGATGTTTGTCGTTGTATGCCCCACGACTAATTCGGCATATTGGTTTAATCCGTTGGGGTCGAATAAACCAATGGACTCAATAAAGAAACTTCTAAATTTGTAAGTTCGTTTTAGTTATCGTATTTGTAATTCGTGGATTTTTATTAGTATTATTGAATGAAGGTTTAACTTCTGCTACTCAGGGCAATTAAGGTTTACAGAGCTTTAGGTGGCAGGAGAACAACCACAAAAGCAGGAATAACATGACATAGAATGAGAGTACATTCTCTCCCATTTTTGTTAATTAAGTTAGGAATATATATTTCGCGAATTTCTATGTTTGTAGTACCGGAAGCAGGTTGGAAATACGGAATGTGGTTACTACATGTTGAGATAAATGGAGTAAATCCTCGAATTGGCAACTCAAGACGTATGCCTATGAGGTAATGTAGATCGTTATTTACTTGTATAGTTGTAGTTTCAATATTTAGTTATTAAAAATTTTACTTGTATTTTTTTGATAGGTCTTCCCAAAAAGTAGTGATCCATTCTCGCAACAGGAGCTCGATGAAACTCGTGAGCGATGAGCTCACTATTTTATCCGAAACATGTTGATGAACTCAGAGATTCTCCTGTCACTAGCCTTTTTTTTTAATTTAGTTAACAAGTTCACTTGTATTACAAACCTACAATTTATGCCTTAATATAATCGCCTCAATTTTAGAATGAATGTCAATTGTTTATGTATGAATTAATTGCAAGTGTGTTGAATGATTGTGTATGGTTGTATGTTTGTGTTTGTGGATGTATGGTTGTATGTTTGTGTTTGTGCATGTATGCTTGTGTGTTTGTGCTTGTATGTACATGTGGATGAAAGTGTGAGTATTTGAGAACGAATTTGGTGCAGGTTATATGTACACGAATACGATGACTAAATACAAGTTTGCAGGATGCTATTTTTTTTGTCCAGGTTTAAAAATAGACGTCGGATGTTTGTATTAGCCGACGTGTATTCCTCTGAAGAAAGGAATAGACGTTGGCTTTATGTATTATCCGATGTCTATACTTAACGAATAGACGCCGTTTGTTATCTCACCGACGTCTATACCTAAAGAATAGATGTCGGTTCTAGAGAAAAGCCGACGTCTATTCTTTAAGGAATAGACGTCAGATTTCTTACGTCTGACGTCTATGTATAGACGACGTACACATAGACGTCGGATCAGAGAGTGCTTATATCCGACGTATATATCCCGTACATCTGACATATATTCTCTTTTCTGTAGTAGTGTGTGCTGCACGGTGCCATGTATTCTTGTGAACATATCTCTTATTAATATATCTAAGTAGGTCATAAAGTTTTAAAAACACATAGGTGTCTCTTTTTTGCAAGTTGATGAATGTGACTGGGCGTTTTAAAAATATGTAAACATTAATGTCTGGATCCCAAGAAATATTACAGGATTTATTTTATTTATACATTGCCTTTTAAGGCCACCCACTACCCTCTCCAATTTCTCCCAAAAATTACAATTTCTATCTCTGCCACGTGGTTATTATTCCATCATTTTATCTACTAATTTTCAAATATCATCCACCACTCTCAATTTTTCAACACTATTTTTCCTCAACATCATTTCTTTGCACATCTTTTTTATTTTTTCATAAATAATCCATAAACTATATAATAAATTAATTTTGTAATTACTTAATCTAATCAAATAACAAGTATTACGATTAAAACCACGAAAATATTATTGATAATTAATAATTTACAACTACATATTACAGTAATTAAAGCTTGAAATATTAAAATCCATATTACTTAAAAAAGAATTAATTTTCATTCCCTTTGTAGCGTTGTCATATGTTCTCAATGAAAACAGATATCAAAGCCAAATATTTTTGTCTATCACGAACTCGGTCTCTTTTATCCAGATATATGTTAATTTCAACAATATGATCCAAGGGAATACTGAAAATGTTCATCATTCGAACTTTCGATGATATTTCTAGGTCGGTCATGGATAAATTTATTTATATCAGCCAAAAGATTGTAAGAATCGTATTCATCCTCAACGATCATATTGTGAATAATGATACATGCACTCATTATTTTATTAAAGATTCGAGGATTCCATATCATTTATTGTATATTTATTAAAACAAATTAGAAAGATTAATTTAAAAAAATAATAATTTATTTTGCTTTATGAACCGAATTCAGAAGCCCACCATTTTTTTCAAATTAAATTTGGATTAAATTCATATTATATATCCTATAAACTCTTAACACATAACAAGTTATATGAATTTTAGTTAGCAATAATTGATTTTTTTTGTTACGAAATACTAATAATACTCTTGGTATGAGAATAACAAGAAAACAACATTTAAACCATAACATATAATAACATGGAAAATAAACAATACTCTTGGATACATATAAAATAATTTTGTAAAACCACACTCAAATGTACAGTGCAAAACCAACGTAAATCAAACATAGGATACTGGAAAATCAAAAAAAGTTCCGGAGGCAGAGGTGAAACAAAAATCAAAAGTGGGTTTTTAGTACTTTAGAAGCTTGTTCCTCTCAAAATCTGAATTATTACTCCTCACGATCTTTGTAATTTTATTGTATTTTTATTAACAAAAATGCCTCATTATTTTGGGCTAAGACGCATTTTTCGAGTTTAAAAATTCTTTGATTGACATTTATTATACTTTTGCTCTTTAGTTTCTATATTTGAAATCTCCATTTAGTCATTTGTCAACAATATATTTTAGTAGATATGCTTCTATGATATACTTGAAATTGACATTACTAAAAAAAGGGGAGTAAAAAAAAGGTCAACTGACAGTTAAGACCTACATGTCAAATAATATGTTATGAAAAATAAGTTCTTCAGTGCGGATAACATTTCAAGCTACATTGCTGATTAATAATTGGTAATTACAAGTTGTTAAACTAACCTTTTGTTTCATTAAAGATAGATTAAGAGGTTTGTTACTTTTGAAATATTTTGACATCAATTGATCTTGTTTGAATTTAAATTTGAAGACCAAATGAAGAAAAAAAAAGATTCGTACATTTTGATTTATGACCCAAATTATCCATGCATGACAAAATTATAAAAATCTGGAATCATTACATATAAGATCAAGTGATCCATTTGTGGTTAGAAATGAAGAATGTTCAATTATTTTTTCTTCTTTTGGGATTACCACAAATATATCCCCAACTATATGATTTCGATGTGCATTGATAATTATAAGAGGAGAAATCCACTGCTCTTAAGGTGAGCAACTGGGGTTAGCTCAGTAAGAAGATTTTTAATCTTGAGATAGTCAAGATCAGGGATCAAATCCCAGTAGTCTCATCTAATTTTTGAGATGTTAGAATTTAATGAGATTGGGGAGTAGAGTAAATGAAATGAAAAATCTCTTAGGGTGCCTTTGGAATGGGGAGAATTATTAGAGAGAATGATTTCAAGGATAACTATTAGGGGAGTAAATTTTTAAGAGCGAAATCATTATCCTAGTGTAGGTTGTAAAATTATCTATTGATATGTTTTATAGAAGACACAGCCTCGACGAAACAAATCATGTGTGCAAGATTAGTGGTAATTCTAAAAGGACTCACAAAAATGTAGAAAGTCACTAAACCAATATAATTTAAAACAATGAGGTGTTATTAATTATTATAAGTGCTTGCCTAGTTTTTTTCTCTCTAAAATGGCTTTAGATTAACGATTTGAGCATATTGAGCTGTAATCATAGTAATCGTGGAACTAGTTCTATAGGATTGTCTTCATAGAATAGCAAGTTATACGATACTTTTTATAGTCATAAAACTAATCTGAACATAATAGTGAGTTATTACTACAAAAATGTTGTTAGAACTAAGGCATATCATTAAATATGGTAGATAGCTTCAACACGACATTAAATTAAAAGAAGCCGTAGACAAATAGTAGCACTAATTAAAAAGAAAATCTCATTATGATATTAAGTTTCTAAAACAACGGTTGCCTTAAACAAGAGTTCTGAAGAAGTGAGTGGTGACATGATCTGAATAAATATATGATAGTAGCACTTATATTTTACGGCCATCATTGAAAAAGTTGTGCACGATCCAATAGGTAGCTTATAGATCGACCCGTACGGTTTCCTTTTAAAACCATTATGTTTTTTAAATTTTCTATCATCACCTAGATTAGACAACAAACATTATATTAAAATCGTCAGAATACTTTTTTCATTGGTATATTGACGTAGTTAGCGGATTTGGTAAGTGATATCTGTATAGAAAAATTTCTTGCACAGCAGAGATTTTACAAAAACAACGCAAAATTAACTTAGAAGCTTGCTATTTTTTGAAAATTAATCATTTTATATGTACTTATTTTTATGTTGTGCAAAAGTGTCCACGTTCAAATACTAAACTTCACCACTTGTATTATACACTACAAATCATATCAAGTGCTGATATTAGATGAAGATCAAAAATAAGTTGACAGATTGCACCAGCTTGTCCGATTTGGAATGGGTGTTATCTATTCATGATTGGTTTTTTTTCTTTAGTACTAATCCGAAGTAATTTTTTTTGGCATATTTCTGGTTGACAATTACTCTCATGCACATATGTTTGTGAGAGGCCTACATCCGTTAGGCTTTTGTTATGATTGTCGTCTAGGGAACCTAACGGATGTAGACCCTATACTAATGAATGTATATGAGAATAATTTTCAATGTAGAGGATGGGTAATGATTAATTTACCTAGAAACATAAGTATCACATCAATTTTGGTCTTTTAGAGGAGTTAGAGGAGTACCTAGGCAAAAAAACCCTATTAAGTTGTCATTACATAAATATTACAAACATGAGTTTCGGATCATGATCATTATGTATTTTTACCGAAGAAGAGCTCAAATTGACGGCGTAAGACAGACTACATGAACTAAAGTAGCCATATAACAAGCCAAAAATATATTATAAGGCCACCAAATGAGGGTTTAGTTATTTGAAGGTCATTGACTTTTCATGGCCTTGAAAAAAAACCAAATGTCACATTTGCCCTTGTTATTTTTGTCTTTATTATAAATATATCATTCTCCTTCCCAACATCCCTGATCCTAACATATTTCTTCCCTCAAATCTTAGAACCCCACTCCAACCATCATACCTAATACAGTGGAGTATTAAGATCGATTTCCATGTAATATTTATTTTGGTCTCTTTTTTTAGTTTATCTCTTGATTTTTGGACCATTTTGTTATTTATTTTCAATTATCTTCTATTGGGTTTAGATCATCACCACATTGGTCTAAACAACCTGACTCGTTATCACAAACGAGTTGGCTCATTGTTCGAAACAAGTTTGCTAATTTTGTCCCAACATACTTGCTCGGTCGACCAAACAAGTTGGCTGATTGATCGTTTTATATTTCTACCGCAAGTGCACGGTCGCGTTGAAGCGGTGGCAAGTACGGGTCGTCCACTGAGAGGTGTGTCGACACTTGGTTTGTTCGAAGGCGAGAGGTAAAAGAAGGAGGGAAAGATGTATTACACTAAGCTACACTACAATGCTAAACTAGGAAACTAAGAAGCTGAAATGAACTAAACAACTAAGCTAATCAACTAAATGCCAAAAATGAAATCACAGAAATGGAAAACCCCCTAAGGGGTGGAGTGTGTGTGTGCACATGAGATAAGTGTGGTATGAAATGCATTCAAGAAGCTCAAGTTAGTTGGTGTTGTTAATGCATAAGAAGTACCTAACTATGGCAAGACCTATCATTACAACACTAACTTATGTGAATAATATGAGCAATGCAAGGTTGTTATTAAGACACTTAGACAAGCATGGAGTGTACCTAAGCTATGGCAGAAACCATCATGTAAGGTTTTTAATAATTCAACCAAGCATACTAATATCAACACAAAACATTTATATTAAGCATTTAACCACCTACATAACATGTACATACACCTACTCCACCCCCCAAAGGGGATGAAACTACTCACTACTCATTACACTAACTATATTAATAAAAGCAAGCATAATACTGAAATGAAACTATACTAATCAAGCAAGAAATATTTAAAGAAGCATAAAACAAAACAAGCACCAAAGTAAACACATTAACTAAGCAAGAATTAACAAGCTAAAAAAACTTCTATTATGAACTCACTCAGATTACAAGCAGCCCTTCCTCCACTAGAGTTTTGCTTCAAGGCTTCACTCTTAGTAGGGAAGAAAGCCACCAAAGAGAGAGATGGATACAATGGGAGGTGAAGAGTTCTATTTATAAGCATGGAAAAAGCTAATCCGGGACAATCCCCCGATGTGGGACTAAACCAATACCAAAAATAGACTAAGCACACATTAATACAAGTCCAGGAGAAACTTAAGTGGATCTGGGCCAATCCAGACCGCCAATTGGCGGTTCCAGACCGCCAATTGGCGGCCTATATGCTCCAGATCCGTCTGGATTTACTTGTGGGCCTTCCTTGTTGTGTGTCTTGGTTTTGGTCTTGGATGCATCTGGTTTGTTTGTTGGAGCTCCGACCCGAATCGAATTGGCAAAATACTCCCCATGATGGTGTGGAGTTTCCTGGTTTGCTCTTAGGTCCTTTGGTCTTACGATCATGTCCTTCTCCCTTGCATCTTAGTCCCCAGGTCTCACAATTAAGTCCCTTTTCCTGCTTTTGGGTCCTTTCATGGCTCTTCTCTTCAAACCTCTTTATTCCTGAAAACTAAACATAAAACTCGTCACGTAGCATTGCATTGGTGTAAGATAATGGATATAAGATACAAATATAAGCATGAAATGATGTCAATCAAACACCCCCACACCTAAGTTTTTGCTAGTCCCGAGCAAAACAAAGAAAGAGAAAAGCAAACGAAAAACAAGAAATCCTAACTCACTTTCGTAGGAATCACGGTTGCACTTAGCACGTGCAACAAGCCGTTAAACCTCTTTGTTGCCAAAGAGGAGGAGTGTTGTCTCCTGAGGGTTTTCAGCGGATATACCCACAAAATCCGAACAAGATGCATTAATCAATCTAGCTACATGACTCGTTGGACTTATTTTGTCGATCATGGGATGCGGTAATACTACGGGTCGACTCTATATATGTAATCAGTCCACACACCTAGCCTAATGAGTTATTCGTGAGAGTTAACTAAGGAATTAAGTGAAAGACATGGGCAACCTTAACTTCTGAATGTGATACAACGTGTAAAGTCCATTTTGGTTCTTATTTGACTCCTTTTTTTTCTTTTTTTTTCTTTTTTTTTTCTTTTTTTTCTTTGGAGCATTTATTGGTTGGTGTTGATTCTCCCAGGGTCAGGTTTCGTGCATCATTGCCTATGAGGACTTACACTATCACGTACACCTTCCCCCAAATCTCCACATAGGGCGATCCCTACCACCCGTGTAACGGGAGTTCGGTCGGTGCATCCCAAGTCAGATGACTCGAAAGCACCAGGCACAAAGTCCCCTCAGACCTACTTTCCCGAGTGATAGGAGCCGTGCGAGAAGAGAGAACACCACTTATTTATTTATCTACATGGGAACCAAAACCCCTACACTTAAGTTTCACAAAAAGAGAATAAGGGTCATTGACTACGACAAACTTCCTTATACTAACAGACACGAATTATTTGACTCACTAGGTTCAGGGTGGACTTCTTTAAATGTTTGAGTACTGAAACCCTATGATTACACGCCCCCCGAGGGAAAACCGGGGTGCATCCTAACGACTCGATAAGACCTAAAGCCAGTAAACTAGAAATCCTAATGCATCAAGTTCAAGACAATTTTGGGAGCTTTCTTTTACTTTGCCTCTCAACGGTCTTGCACATGCTAAACACACGCAAAACCCCCAAAACATTTTCTTTCGCAAACACATGAAGATTTTGAAAGAAATGTGAAAAATTTGAAGAACTAGGCAAGCAAAAGAAGACAAGTCACCCAAGGATCATGGCAAGCAGATATATCGATATTAAATGCAGTACACTAACATGACCCTAAAAATGCAAACAAAAGAAAACAAAATCAAAAGAAAAGACTCGACTATGTACACACGTAAAACACCCCCCACACCTACTTCATGCATTGTCCTCAATGAATGTGAGCAAGATACTACATGGATGTATGCATGAAACAGAATTGATCTCACCAACGTGAAGTACACAAGGGAGTTCATGGCTATGCTGATGGACACAACCCAACTTCCCTCAAAACCTGTGAGATGCTAAAGAAGGGATACAAATACGTGAAAGAAATGGGGCCCAAATACTCAAGGGTTGGGGCCCACAACAATCGATGCTCACTGAAGGAGTCTTTTTTTTTTAAACTATGTACAAATGAACGCTCAACCACTCACGTGGGAGTATGAATGGTTGAGTGCGAGGGAGGTTCATGAAGGAACATGACCTCCTCGACTTCGGCTGGTGCCCCCTCCAAGTAGGGTTTGAGGCGTTGTCCATTAACTTTGAACACGTCCCCATTCCCTGGGTTCAAGATCTCAACCGCTCCATGAGGATAAACGGTTTGGACAATAAACGGGCCAGACCAGCGACTGCGGAGCTTACCCACAAACAGATGAAGCCGGGAATTGTAGAGCAACACCTTCTGCCCGGCCGTAAACACCTTTCGCATAATCATGCGATCGTGAAACACCTTGGCTCAGGACTTATGAATTTTGGCATTCTCGTACGCATCATTGCGTAGCTCTTCTAATTCCACAATGTCGAGCTTACATTGTACTCCTGCTTGATCAAGATCCATATTCAGGTTCTTGATCGCCCAGAAAGCACGATGCTCAAGCTCGACGGGTAGGTGGCAAGCCTTGCCGTACACTACCCGATATGGGGACATACCCAAATTGGTCTTGTACGCGGTGCGGAAAGCCCACAACGCGTCATTCAACTTGGTAGACCAATCCTTCCTCGAGGAACTAACCGTCTTCTCAAGAATTTGCTTTAATTGACGGTTAGAGATTTCGACCTGCCCACTAGTTTGCGGATGGTATGGGGTCGCAAGCTTGTGGGTGATTGAATATTTCCTCATAAGCGCTTCAAAGGAGCGATTACAGAAGTGGGTACCCCTATCGCTGATTATGGTACGAGGAGTACCAAATCGCGCAAAAATATCCCTTAAGAATTTGGTGACCACCTTGTTGTCATTGGTCTTTGTGGGTATAGCCTCAACCCACTTAGACACATAGTCAACGGCCACCCATTTGTAAACATTCCCGAACGAGTTTGGGAAGGGACCCATGAAATCGATGCCCCACACATCGAAGATGTCGACAACAAGGACATTTTGCAAAGGCATCATGTCACGTCGACCAATCCTGCCAAGGCGCTGGCACCTATCACATTGCTTACAAAAGTTGTAAGCATCCTTGAAAAGAGTGGGCCAGTAGAATCCAGATTGGAGCACCTTGGCAGCAGTTTTCTTTGCTCCAAAGTGTCCTCCACATGCCTTAGAATGGCAGAAGTGGAGTACACTTTGGAACTCGGAATCTGGGACGCACCGCCTGAAAATTTGGTCAGAGCAGTATTTGAATAGGTAGGGGTCGTCCCAGTGAAAGAATCTGACATACGATCTAAATTTGGATTGGTCAGATTTTGACCAACCCACAGGAAGTTGCTCGGTCACGAGGTAGTTCACGATGTCGGCAAACCAAGGGTTATCTTTGATCGTGAACAACTGCTCGTCAGGAAATTTATCGTCAATGATTTGATCCTGTGGGTTGGTCCTCTCTAGACGAGACAAGTGGTCAGCTACAACGTTTTCACACACTTTTTTGTCCCGAATCTCGAGATCGAATTCTTGTAACAACAAGATCCATCTCAAGAGTCGGGATTTTGCATCTTTCTTCGCCATGAGGTGCTTGATGGCTGTGTGATCAGAATAGATAATCACGTGGGAGCCAATCAAGTACGATCGGAATTTCTCCAAAGCAAATATGATCGCTAAGAATTCCTTCTCGGTCACAGTGTAGTTCAATTGGGCATCATTGAGTGTTCTACTGGCATAGTAGATCACATGAGGCAATTTGTCCAATCGTTGCCCAAGCACTGCTCCCACAGCGAAGTCAGATGCATCACACATTAACTCAAAGGGTTCAGTCCACACCGGTGCCTTAATAATGGGAGCTGAAGTCAACTCTTTCTTCAAGGTCAAAAAGGCATGGTGGCAATCCGGTGTGAACTCAAAAATGACATCCTTAGCCAACAAGGCGGTGAGAGGTCGAGCGATTTTGCTAAAATCCTGAATGAACCGCCGATAGAATCCAGCATGCCCCAAAAAGGCGCGGATATCCTTCACATTACGTGGCGGTGGGAGATTAGCAATAAGACCCACTTTGGCGGGATCGACCTCAATTCCCCTACTTGAGACCACATGTCCAAGTACAATCCCTCGCTTCACCATGAAGTGACATTTCTCCCAATTGAGAGCGATGTTCTTCTCACGGCATCGCTTGAGGACAAGGCTCAAGTGATGAAGGCACTCATCAAAGGAAGCGCCAAATATGGAAAAGTCGTCCATGAAGATCTCAAGGAAACGCTCAACCATATCGGAGAAGATGCTGATCATACACCTTTGAAACGTTGCCGGCGCATTGCACAACCCAAATGGCATGCGACGGTAGGCAAACGTGCCAAAGGGACAAGTAAATGTGGTTTTCTCTTGATCCTCGGGGGCGATGGGAATTTGGTTGTAACCGGAGTATCCATCAAGAAAACAATAATACTCATGTCCGGCCAACCTCTCCAACATCTGATCAATGAATGGCAACGGGAAATGATCTTTCCGCGTTGCCGCATTGAGCTTGCGATAATCAACGCAAACTCGCCAGCCAGTTTGCAGGCGTGTCGGGATAAGCTCATTATGCTCATTCTCCACAACCGTCACGCCTGACTTCTTGGGAACCACATGGACAGGACTCACCCACAAACTATCAGAGATAGGATAGATTATGCCATGATCCAAGCACTTAAGAACCTCCTTTCGGACGGCTTCTTTCAGTACAGGATTCAATCTCCGTTGTGGGTCCCTGCGGGGCCTAGAATCCTCTTCCATGTGGATCCGATGCTGAACAATACCAGGGCTAATTCCCTTGATATCCTTCAAGGACCACCCGATCGTCTCTTTGTTTCCAAAGAGTACTCTTTTGAGGGCAACCTCTTGATCTTTTTCAAGATCAGAAGCAATAATGAGTGGCAAGGTCTCATTATCCCCTAAAAAGATGTACTTCAGGTTATCGGGGAGCGGTTTAAGCTCGACCAGAGGTGGGTCCTTGTCGGATTCAGAGTTACTTTCAAGTGGCTCAAGGGCGACGGGGTAAGAGGAGCAAGCACCCAGATGTGCCTCCTCGTCCAGAGATATGCTGGCGGATTCCTCAAGATCCTCTTCACTCGCAACCTGGTCATTAGGCACATCAATAATATGTCGATGTGAGTCGAACATGCCTAATGAATCGGGCTCATCCGTGTCCTGGATGAAATTGGCTCCGACAGTGTCGTCGAAGAGCCCGGGTTGCTTGCCAAGAGTGAAGATGTGGAAATCCGCCGTGAGGTTTCCAAAAGACAACCTCATCAAGCCATTGCGACAATTGATCAAAGCATTAGATGTCGCAAGAAATGGCCTCCCAAGGATCACAGGAATCTGTCCTTGTGGGTTGGACACGGGTTCGGTATCCAAGATGATGAAATCAACTGGAAATACGAACTCACCCACTTTGATAAGGACATCCTCCACACTCCCTCGTGGAATTTTGACAAATCTATCAGCCAACTGGAGGGTTGTCCTCGTTGGTTTAAGATCGCCTATTCCAAGGTTGACATAGACTGAGTAAGGCAGGAGATTCACAGATGCCCCCAAATCCAATAGAGCTTGAGAGATTGTCACATTCCCAATCATGCAAGAGACAGTTGGACAACCTGGGTCCTTGTACTTGACATTCATGGGTTGTGTCAATATGGAGCTCACATTGGCGGCCAAAAAGGCCTTTTTGGGCACATTTGTTTTTCTCTTGGTGGTGCAAAGGTCCTTGAGGAACTTGGTATACGGTGGCATTTGTTGAACAACGTCCAACAACGGGATGTTCACCTTTACTTTCCTAAGTACCTCAACGATCTTATCCCAATGCTCATCACGTTTTTTAGTCAACCGATGAGGGAATGGTGCCTTGGGGACATAAGAATCACGAGGAGGAGTCTCAGAATTAGGTTCCTTGACAGGCTCAAGACTCTCCTCGGAAGACTCGCCAACCGGGTTGGCTTCAGGCATTTCCACATTGTTGTCAACGACCCTTCCCGATCTCAAGGTATGAACAACATTAGCATGTTGGGAAAGGTCACTTTCAACATTGTGTACATTTTGCCTATCATGAGCAGGCTGACCCCTGGGATTTACCACAGGTTGACTCGGGAACTGACCCTTCTCGCGTTCATGGAGCTGATGAGCCAACTGGCTTACTTGCATTTCCAATGCTTTGACCGTATTATTGTTGGCCGCAAGCATGGATTGAGTGCTCTGCATGAATGCTTGAAGAGTTTGTTCAATGGTAGAGTCCTTAGGGTCAACCCGCTGGGGTGGTGGAGTCTGGTTAGAATAACCCGACGAAGAGGCCTGACCAGGTTGGTAATTTTGGTGCTGAGACCTTTGATGTGGGGGTTGGTAGGTCGCCGATGGGCGTGGAGGTTGATAAGGTGGATGTTGAGCGTGCGAGCTCTGACCGTGTCCTCCACTAGACCCCTAAGAGAAGTTAGGATGGTTACGCCATCCCGGGTTATAGGAATGACTGTACGGGTCGTTTCGGGGCCTTTGTTGATACATCGCATTTGCATGCTCAGTATCCCTTGGAGCGTAAGCGCACTCCAAGTCATCATGTCCCGACAGTCCACACATAGTACACCCGGGAGTAGCGACCTGAGCTACAGGAGCTCGGTCCATCTCCAAACTCTCTATCCTACGCATGAGAGCAGCCATTTTCGCCTCAGACGCGATAGTAGACTCAACATGATATGATCCAGCTCGACCAGAAGACCTGGCGGCTGGTGGCTCTCTCATGGTGTCCCACTAGAAGGTGCGCTCAGCCATGGACTCAAAAGTGTCCCATGCCTCCTCGATGGGTTTCATTTGGAAGTCACCCTGACACATCGACTCCAACAATGTGCGGGTGTTGTAGTTGATGCCCTCATAAACAATCTGGCACAGCTGCCATAGCTCAAGTCTATGATGAGGGCATTGCTGGAGAAGGTCCTTGAACCTCTCAAAGAAACCATGAAAAGATTCGGTCTCGGTCTGATACATTTGATGTATCTAGTGCCATATCTGTTGACTTTTCCTTTGAGGGAAAAATCTCTTCAGAAAGACGGTCACAAAGTCATCCCAAGACCGAATCGAGCTCGCCGGGAGGCTATACATCCATTTCTTCGACATTATCATTCAATGCGAACGAAATCATCCTCAACCGGACAGAATCCTCGTCAAGCTGTTGAAGCTTGAACATGGAGCATACTTCCTCGAATTCGCGTATAAAAATATACGGATCCTCCTTATTGGCAGTAAAGGTTGGAAGCATGCTCACATACTGAGGTTTCAGCTCATAGTTGTTCCCGCGAGCAGGGGGAACAACTATGCAAGAAGGTTGCGCGGCCCGAACAGGATGGGTCCGCTCCCACAACGTCATCAGCCTATCCTGTCGAGCTAAAGGTGGTGGTGCACCTAGAACTCGATCCTGACCGAATCTCCCTTCCTCTCGAGTCAGAGGAGGAGGAGAAGGAGGTCTACGTGGTGGTGGGAATGGACCGAGGTAGTCCATGTATGGAACCCGGTCTCCCTCGCCACCACGAGACGACTCGGCCTCTTGCTCCAAAGGAGCATGAGGCGGAGATGGTCGATCACCAAGATCTTCCATCTCATAAATAAGCACTCTCTCGAATCGAGCGCTCTCACCAGAACGAGCCCAACCTCGCATGAAATGCTCGACTCGACTCTAAACGACACACAACAGAAGGTGTACTAGAGGAGGAGACTAAACGTAGAGAATAGATGAGGAGAGGACTCAGATGAGGAGGGAAGAATCCCTAGAGCTAGCGAGGGTAGTGGGATAAGGAGGAAGCCTAACTAGCAAGCACGGCTCAAACAATGTAAGGCAATGGGTCCTTAAGCTAGACGACGCCTAACTTCGAGGTCACTAGCCTCGACACGCCTCACCTCCCTACAACGAGGACCACAATGCCCAGCAAGTGATACCAGATCCGGAGATCCAGTACCTCCTACTATCGACAAGGTAGGCAACGCCGATCAGGTCATGACAGTCTCGACTAGATTACTCTCCTAGTGCGTCCGAATTCCTTAGGGCCAATGTCTACTTGCTTTTAGTTAAGGATTTATTAAGAGTGGTTTTTGGGGCCAAGGAAAGGGTGATGAAATCCCCCACCTTATCTTTTATGGGACAGCCCCTCCTTAGAAGCGATTTGATCATAGATCTAGCAATCAAACGCTCTCTCACTCTTGTCCCGATGCACCTTACTAACTAATGCATGAAATAAACATGCATGAATGAGGGATGTGGGTGCACGTACCTCACGCCAGCAATCAACGACAAAATGTAAAGCAAAGAAAAGACAAATGCATGCAAGGTCTACCAATGGTGCATGACCTAGATGGCAAGAAGTCTAATCTTTTGCTTTGAGTTTTATGGTCCAAGTTGATTAAAGGGGGAGTGATTAATGATCTGGGAGCAAACCAGAAGTCATAGCATACAAAATAGGGCTCCCAGATAACACAAATTTGAACAATAACTACCAGAAAAAATTACAAGGCAAGAAACTCTCACCAGGCCGCCAATTGGCGGTCTTCAACCGCTGATTGGCGGTCTGTTTAGGGTTTCGCTTCCTACAACTTTGCCAGTAGCCTCCCCGTGATCTTGTGGTTCCCTGAAACTAAGAAAAACTGGAAACAAAAAATTAAAAACCCCTCGAATCGTCCAAACCAATGTCTGGACAGAGCACCTCCCCGGCAACGGCGCCAAAAACTTGATTGATCGTTTTATATTTCTACCGCAAGTGCACGGCCGCGTTGAAGCGTTGGCAAGTACGGGTCGTCCACTGGGAGGTGTGTCGACACTTGGTTTGTTCGAAGGCGAGAGGTAAAAGAAGGAGGGAAAGATGTATTACACTAAGCTACACTACAATGCTAAACTAGGAAACTAAGAAGCTGAAATGAACTAAACAACTAAGCTAATCAACTAAATGCCAAATATGAAATCACAGAAATGGAAAACCCCTAAGGGGTGGAGTGTGTGTGTGTGCACATGAGATAAGTGTGGTATGAAATGCATTCAAGAAGCTCAAGTTAGTTGGTGTTGTTAATGCATAAGAAGTACCTAACTATGACAAGACCTATCATTACAACACTAACTTATGTGAATAATATGAGCAATGCAAGGTTGTTATTAAGACACTTAGACAAGCATGGAGTGTACCTAAGCTATGGCAGAAACCATCATGTAAGGTTTTTAATAATTCAACCAAGCATACTAATATCAACACAAAACATTTATATTAAGCATTCAACCACCTACATAACATGTACATACACCTACTCCACCCCCCAAAGGGGATGGAACTACTCACTACTCATTACACTAACTATATTAATAAAAGCAAGCATAATACTGAAATGAAACTATACTAATCAAGCAAGAAATATTTAAAGAAGCATAAAACAAAACAAGCACCAAAGTAAACACATTAACTAAGCAAGAATTAACAAGCTAAAAAAACTTCTATTATGAACTCACTCAGATTACAAGCAGCCCTTCCTCCACTAGAGTTTTGCTTCAAGGCTTCACTCTTAGTAGGGAAGAAAGCCACCAAAGAGAGAGATGGATACAATGGGAGGTGAAGAGTTCTATTTATAAGCATGGAAAAAGCTAATCCGGGACAATCCCCCGATGTGGGACTAAACCAATACCAAAAATAGACTAAGCACACATTAATACAAGTCCAGGAGAAACTTAAGTGGATCTGGGCCAATCCAGACCGCCAATTGGCGGCCTATATGCTCCAGATCCATCTGGATTTGCTTGTGGGCCTTCCTTGTTGTGTGTCTTGGTCTTGGTCTTGGATGCATCTGGTTGGTTTGTTGGAGCTCCGACCCGAATCGAATTGGCAAAATACTCCCCATGATGGTGTGGAGTTTCCTGGTTTGCTCTTAGGTCCTTTGGTCCTACGATCAGGTCCTTCTCCCTTGCATCTTAGTCCCCAGGTCTCACAATTAAGTCATTTTTCCTGCTTTTGGGTCCTTTCATGGCTCTTCTCTTCAAACCTCTTTATTCCTGAAAACTAAACATAAAACTCGTCACGTAGCATTGCATAGGTGTAAGATAATGGATATAAGATACAAATATAAGTATGAAATGATGTCAATCACTGGCCCATTGATCCAAACATGCTGGGTTGTTGTTCCAAACAATTGGTTCATGACGCAAGTGTCTCCCGCTCTAGATGAGTTTGTCCCGCTCGGTTGAACAAAGAAGTTGGATCGATTGCTCCAAAAAAGCAGACTCGTTGGTCCAAATAAGCTTGCTCGTTTTGTCTAAACAAGTTGGGTCGTTGTTTCAAACAGTTGGTTCGGGACACAACTGCACCGCGGGACGTGTCTGTCCCGCTTGAGACCGATTTGGACGCAAGGGTGTCCCACTCCGGACTAGTCTGTCCCGCTCGGGATGCAAGTGCTCCGAGTCTATCCCGCTCGGGACGCTAGTGTCCAGCTTCATACGAGTTTGTCCCGCTCGGGACGCAAGTGTCCTGCTCAGGACTAGTCTGAGCCGCTCGGGACGCAAGCCTATTCTGCTCGTTTCAAAATGGCCTGGGTCATTGCAGAATTTGTGTTGTTTTAAAAAAAAGACTTTCTTAGGTCCTCCAAAAATTAGTAATCTTTAAAATATTGTTATAATAACTAATTATTCGTGTGTGATTTTAATGTTGGTCTTCAACTGAGTTTTTGATTATGTTTAGGTAGAAGCATCAAGTCAAACTCCACACATTAAGGAGGAATACCACACATCCTGAATTGGTAGATTTTGTTCAATCATATTGGCAATGCTTATGTCCTAATATGCAATTCTCTTATAAAGTGTCAGAAGTTGATGATATTACTGCTACTCATGTTGTTGACGTCGATGTACATCTACATTTTGGATTACTCCATCTATGTTTTGTACTACTCTCAAGTCTTGGTTTGTCTTGCGTTAAGATTGATGTGGTTGTGCCCATTGACGTTGAGTGTCCTGACATGGAGGAACACACAACCACCAATGTATCCACTATGGAGGTGACTCTAGAGAAAAAACATGTTTTATTTAAAGTCGCTTTGTTGTTTGAAACACCCGTACGCTCCAATGTATTGAGTCCAATGAGCACACCAAAGGCAAATAGTCCCTATGAGACTTCTAGAAAAAGAATGAAATTGTCACGGTTCTCCACAAACACGGAAGAGAATTCACAGTTCTATACAATTGAAGATTGGATGAAGCAATCTAGTAGTGGTACAAGTACTCTGAATAGAGTGATTGATTGTTGGGAAATGGAGATTGAAAGTGTTGGTTAAGAATTTGAAAATGCGATAACATTTCGAAATGTCTCACAAAGTATGCAATATCTCGTGGTTTCAACTACAAGTTTCTCAGAAATTATCCTTCCATAGTTACCACACGTTGTGCAAAGGATAATCGTTCATGGCGCGTGCATGCAATCAAATCCTCTCCTTCTGGCCATTTTCCCATAAAAGAACATGTGAAAGAACATACTTGTGTTATGGTGACGGCGGAATTGGAATAATAGGTCATCCCAGAACATCGAAGCATTTTGTTGATGACATTGTTGCGCCTATGTTGATAACGGCCAATGTATAGACCATGTGAATTTTGAACAAATATATCTCGTGAACTTAGGTTGCAAATACCATACATTCGAGGTTGGCAAGGTAAAGAACTAGCGATGAGTAAGTTATATGGAGATGAAAGTAAGTCTTTTGACAACTTAGATTGTTTTGGGACGTTGTACTTGCAAGCAATCCAGGCTCTTTAATGGACTTGCATTGGTACACCGAAAGCCGACGGTTTAGAAGATGGTTGTCGACCACTATTATTTTTAGATGGTACTTTTGTGAAGATAAAGTACCAAGGCATTCTTCTTAAGGCTACTAGAGTCAACGGGCAGAAGGAGAATTTTCCGTTGGCTTTCACCGTAGTTTTTGCCGAGGACAAAGACAATGGGAATGATTTTTGCAAGACTTAATGAAAATTCTTGTACCGAGTATACCTTGAACACTTGTCTCCGATCGCTGTAAAGATCTCACTTCATCTATTGAATGAGTTTTCCCAACTTGTCACCATTCATATTGTTTACGCCACTTGGAAGAAAATTTTAAAGTTCAAGTTCTTCAACATGCAACTCGTTTGAAGTAAGTTAGCGTCATTTTTAATTTTTAAAATATAATGTCTTAAGTATATATGCATTGTCTTTTTTCCTTACAAGATGTTGACTCTTTTTCGAAAATGTGCTTACTCTTATCATACCTATGAGTTTACTGAAGCATATGATAACGTATCTACCATTTCTAAGCGTGCAAAGAAATTCATTAACTCCTTCAGATCAGAACATTGGGTAAGTGCGTTATTCCAAGGTGAATGATATGGAAGTATGTATTCAAATGTGGCGGAGAGCTTTAATGCATGGATTGTTGCTGTGAGAAATCTTGCTATATCAGAACTTGTCGATCAAATTCGCTTGCAGATAATGAAACTTTCTAGTAGAAGGAGAATTATGTCCTCTGAGTGGATTGATTACTTGTGTTCAAAAGTACAAAAGATCCTTAAAAAAACAAATCTGAATCTTGAGGAGTACTTACTTGTGTTCAATTTCAGTTTCGGGCATGATTATTGAGGTACACAAGTCCTTACATCGTAAACGTAGAACAATTCGATTGCACGTGTTGGAAATGGTGCATTCTTCGGATCACTTGCCCTCATGCTTATGCAGCAATACAATTTCTTGGTGAAAATAATCACAATTATTGTAGTTTATATTATATTGGACTTCTAATATGTATCGTGTAACATATGCCTCCCCTATTTTTCCAATGTGTAAAGTCGATATGGAAAATGCTGAAAATCCTAAGATCATACATTGGGTAAGGAAATCACGTTGTGGTAGGAGGAAGAAGAAGATAATTCCCTCAAAATGACATGAACCTGAACCTATTATTTGTGGTCGTTACAAGCGCAAAAGACACCACAACCAAAGAACTTGCACAAATCCAATTGCAGATGATTGTTTTTTAGTGTTAGACAATTGAAAATTTTAAGTTGTTAAGTGAACTTCCTATGTTCCATTTCTGAAGCATTTGTGTTGTTATGAAAATCAAATGATTTAAAACGAGTGAACTTGTTACATGGTAGGCAAGATAATTGAGTTATAAAAATCACCAAGCTGGGTCATTCGACCAAACAAACTAGGTCGTTCGGTCGAAACGAGCTAAGCCTTTGCAACTTAATTAAATACTTGACTCTTTTTAAAATATATATATGATGCATTGCATACATTGCATCATATGTCTTTCATTTAGATTAATTTTATATCAATAAATGCTACTAAGGTATGTGTTTAGTCTTATTTACAGAATACAGGGTCCTGAATGCAAATTACCCATATCCCGTGCATAAACACGTGCAAGAGACTCATTTCTATCATAAAGACCAAGTTCAAGATTATCGGGGTTCAAATTGAAGTCCATCCAAGCATAAAAGCATTCAAAGACCTAATTACAAAAAAGGCCAGGGACTTAAGCACAAAAGTAGTCAGGGACTTAATTGCAAAAAGCCGAGGACCCGAGTGCAAATTACGAGTACCAAAATATTATTTTGGAGAAGTTCTAAAGAAAAAAATCAAATTTGGATCTCCAAATATATGAAGAAATTAATTCGGAGCTCAAAAGAAAGGAAAGAAATCAACCCGGACGCGCAAAAGACAACTAAAACAAACCATAAACACACAGGAAAAATCCGGATCGATTCTGAGCCAGAAAGGTGGCGATTCCTGCACCTCATGTACAAAATGCGGCGGATCAACCGCACAAAAGTTGATCCGTGCGCTCAAATTTTTAACAATGTTGTATTGAGGCGTGTACTTTCCTTTTATGTACTGGGATCATCGGTTGAGGCTATAAATAAGGCCGAATCATGTATTGAAACAATCTTCTCCCCTACTCTTCCCTTTAGTAATAAAATTCTATTCATTTATTTTGTGTTTTTAGTTTTCTTTCGGGGTTTCTCTAGGACCCCTTCTCCTTCCCTCCATCCATGAGTTTCTAACCCTCTCCAAAGTGTGGGGGTGATGGATTTAGGGTGATGAGAAGAAAAATTATGTTATTATTTTAAATTTCGTGTTAGTATATTTTGATTACTTGAGTTTATGTTGAGTCATTTATCATGTAATGCTTTATAACTAATGTGATTTATTATAAGTTTCAGATTTCTCTAAACAAAACCCGATATCTAAACCCCCACCCACTGGACTCTCATCCATATTTGCTTTCTTCTTAGTTTTTGTTGTTCTTGCTTTAGAAAATTGAAAATCCAAAAATCTCAAACCAACCTTATTTCTCTCTCTTTCTTTCCTTAATCGAAAATCACAAAAATATAAATATCTCTCCCTCCTTGTGTTCGACCCGTACTTGCCGCGTCTTCATCGACGCCGTGCACTTGCGGTATAAATAAATTTCTCATCATGTTTTTGGCGCCGTTGCCGGGGAGGCGACGAAGATTTTGTTTATTTTTGGTGATTTCGATTCTATTCTGTTTATCGTGTGCGCGATCTAACTATTTGGGTTTGCGTTTCAAGAGACAACGGAGTGCGCGGTGAAATCCGGGCACAGTTGGAGCAAGAAGAGCGGCGAAATCGCCGCACCCAAATAACAACCTGCGGTGGATCCGCCGCATGTCTGGAGCATCTGGGCTTCAAAATTTTCTGGGGTCGTCTCCATCTCTGTGTGGACGCGTAGAGCAACTAGAAATTTTCGAGAGTGGGCGGCGAACCCGTCTTAGCGTTAGGTAGGTAACTTTTGTTTCCTTTTGCGCAATTTTCGATTTTTGGAAAGTTTCTTTTTTGTAGAACTGCACGTGTTAGGCTCAAATTCCATAATTGGCAATAATTCAACTCTGATCTAAAAATTGGCAAAATTAGAAGGACTTAGTGTATGCATGATATAGTGTTTTGTTTGCATTATTCTTGCTATATTTTTGCAAATTATGTTTTGTTGAAGAGTGCTGGAGGCAATGTACGTGCGTGGTTTTTATCGATTGCATTTACGCATAAAATTTAGTTTGCATACAACCTTGCAATTGTCCCCCACTAAAGACCAATGTTTGACTATCTTTGCTAGATTTAAGTTAAATTATCTTAAGGACAACTCCGTAGGAAAAGATACGGTGGGGATTTCATCACCCTTCCGTGGCCCACAAATCACAATCCTAAAGTGTCACCCAAGCCTTAAATTAAAATCAATTAGACATTGGCCCCTAATGATTCGAACTCAATTAAGGAGAAGATTGGTTTGACTTGCAATCACTTGAAGCTGATCGAATTTAATTTGGTGTCTAGAAAGTGTTTTTGTGTTGACGTAAGTCTTCCAAGCGAAGTGGTTGTCTAATTGGCACCGACTCTGTCGGAAGCGCCCCCACTAGCTATACACTGCCTGGCCAATTTGGTTTGATTAGTGAGGGAGGTGAATCAAGCGAACCAATTCGACTCCAGTTAGGAGTCGTCTAGATTTAAGCTACATTAGGTCTAGGATTGTTTGAACCGTGCTTGTGTAGGAAACTTCTGACCAACCCTCTCATCTATCTTTTAGAGTTAACTTTCCCTTCTCATCTGAGTCTTCTTTCTCTTCTCATCTCAATTCTCTAGATTATGATTCATTTTTCATCTCCCCCCTTCTATTGTTTGTTTCCATTTTTTAAAATTAAAAAAAAATTAAAAAAAATTATTTAAAAAAAAATTGATTCTTGAAATTGAATTTGGATTTTTAAATTTCAAATTTGAATTCAAAAATTAATTCAAACCGGTGCACTCAGATTTGGGTTCGGGACTTGAGCAATCGACTCTCCAATCCACCTGTTGCACCACCTCACCCGGATCCAATGGATGAGAATGTATTGGACCCGCCTAGGACTCTGAGGGATCGGTGCTATCCAACGATGACTGCTCAGCCATCGTGCATCGTTATGTGCATCATACCGGGTCGCGACTTCGAACTAAAGGCACAATACATGAGTATGTTGCCCAAGTTCACCTCTAAGGAATACCCATATCTCTTCCTTAGAGAATTTGAGGAAATCTGCTCCATTATGCAATACCAGCATATCTTTGAGGAGGCAGTGCGTCTCAAAATTCGTGCCTCTAGCACTGAAGGACGGCGCTAAGAAATGGCTATATTGTCTAGCCGAAAGATCTATTAGGAGTTGGGCCGAGTTTGTTCAAGTGTTATTAAAGAAATATTTCCCCAACCATAAGACTATTAGGATTATGAATAAAATTGTTGCATTCGTTCAATCTGAGAGCGAGCCATTCTATTCCTATTTGGAAAGATTTAAGAACATGTTGACCCAATGCCCTCATCATGGAATTCCAATATGACAATTGTGCCAAATTATTTATGAGGGATTGACACCTACATCTAGGGTTATGTTAGAATCTGTAAGCCAAGGAAACTTTATGTCCAAAAATGAGAATGATGCTTGGACTTTTCTTGAGGATTTAGCCGAAAATAGTTGCAATGGGACAATGCTAGAGCACCGATTAACCTGAGTATTGGATCTAGAATAGCAAGTCAACCCAAATCGGGTGTCTTAGTTGTCGATGCTACTGTAGCTGCTGAAGCAAAACTAGCTACCCTTATGCGTAGAATAGAAAGTCTAGAGCTAAAAACCCGACCCCTAGTGAATCAAGCCTCTTCTATCCCTTGCTCTAGATGTGGTCAAACTGGTCATATAATGGAGGATTGTGCACATATTTCTACGGACTTGGAACAAGTTAATGCCGCATTTAACCATTCTAGAAATGACCCATACACATCAACTTATAACCCTGGTTGGCGTAATCATCCCAATTTTTCATGGAACCAACAAGTTCAATCTCCTAGACAACAACCAAACCCGTATAACCAAAATAATACATCATCTGGGTTTAGTAACAATGGAGACTATGATGTTAGATTGACAAACTTGGAAAATTTGGTTAAGACTTTTATGCAAACAACCACCCAATCCTTCCAAAATCTAGAAACACAAGTCAGCCAACTAGCACAAATCGTAGGCGAAAGAGAAAAAGGGTCAGTTTCCAAGTCAACCTGAGGTGAATCCAATACCTAATAATCAATATCAGCCCTATCAACCACCTCTAGGAAGTAACAACCCTAGACCGGTTCAAATGGTTCATGAGGAGGGACCGTTCCAACAAATAAATGCAGTTGTATCATTACGGTCTGGAAAACAAGTTGATAACAATGTGGTAAATCCAAGGGCTCCTAATCAATCTAGCCGTCAAGCACCCACATGTGACCTGACCATTGAACCTGAAGTCCAATTTGAAAAGCCCATCCCACCTAGTCAACCTGACCCTATAGCTCAACCTGAGTGAGTCTATGTTCCTAAAGCCCCATTCCCCAATAGACTCAATAAGAGCTCAAGTGCACAAATGGAGAAAATCTTGGAAGTATTTAAGCAAGTTAAGGTGAATATTCCACTCCTAGATATGATTCAACAAATACCTGCTTATGCTAAATTCTTAAAGGATCTGTGCACTAACAAGAGAAAAACGAACGTACCAAAGAAGGCATTCTTGACTGCAAACATAAACTCTATTCTGTCCAACTCATCTCCTATAAAGTATAAGGACCCTGGGTGTCCCACAATTTCATGTGCGATAGGAGATACTTTTATCAACAAAGCCCTTCTAGACCTTGGTGCTAGTGTTAACTTACTCCCGTTCTCTGTCTATGAGCAACTAAACCTTGGTCCACTGAAACCCTCGAAGAAAACCCTTCAATTTGCTGATTGCTCTGTTAAGAAACCAAGAGGTATAGTAGATGATGTTTTGATTAAGGTTCGTGACTTCATTTACCCAGTGGATTTTGTCGTTCTAGACACTGAACCTGTTGTCAATCCTAAGAGACAAATCCCTGTAATACTAGGCAGACCCTTTTTAGCCACTTCTGAAGCTTTGATAAATTGTCGAAATGGGCTCATGCAACTATCTTTTGGAAACTTAAAAGCTGAATTTAATATCTTTCATGTTGATAGTGAACCAGAAATAGTAAGCAATCAAAGTGATGTTGTGATGAGATCGCGTATCTATAAGATTTCTAAATCAAATAAATCATCACAAAATCAAAAAGAAAGTGAGAAAAAGGGGAGTAATTCATCTACCCAACCACCATCACTCGAGCAAATAAGAGAACCAACACATGTGATGGGTGTGGAATCTTTACCTCAGGACTCTCAGGGCAACATGGGGAACAATTCAACTGGATACATGCACCAACATGGTGACATTCAATCCAGTTCTGACTATGGTTGACTCTGAGCAAATTCAATCCCTCTACCGCAAGTTGACTCGGGTAATAAGTGCATTTGCTTTATCTTTGCATACATTGAGGACAATGCATGATTTAGGTGTGGGGGGTGTTTATCTATCTATCTATCTATCTATATATTCTTAAAAAAAACAAAAAACAAAAAAATTATTTAATGCTCCATGACATAGCCTAAGATTGAACTGCCAAAACCCGTGTACAAATTGCATTGAGTTTTTGTTCCTTATTATATAGTTCTGCTTGTAGAAACTATGACATAAATCTAAGTTCCAAAGAAATAACTCATTACCCTTTAAGACATGTATGCTCTTAAATTGGATGAATCAAATCTTTGAAGTGGTTGATAAAAAGCAGAGGTTGAAGAAAATATATCGGGAAGTGTGGACTTCTAATAGCAATTAAGCCTTGAGGAAAATAAAAGTAAAATAAAAAATAAAGGAATAAAGTGAGGAAAGCACATTTTGCAAAATGATTACAAAAACCCAAGTCTTCGAGTCACTGGTCCGTAGGGGTATCTTAAAACCCAGTAACTTGAGTCTGCCAGCTCGGGATTATCGACTAAACTCGCTACACGAATGCAAAAAGGGTAAAAGTGTCAAAAAAGCAAATGTATTGAATCACGAAAAAAAACTTTAAGATACTGAAGGCCCAAAGTTAAAAGAATGATACATGCCGTGGTTGATCCGAATGATAATTCACCACCAGAGGAGGCGTGCAAAATAATTTAAGTGATAACATGTGTAGAAGGGTTAGTGGTGTGAATATTGGAGGAATGAAGACCAAGTCAGATTTTTTATGAGTTAGATTTATATAATGAGCATGCAAGAATTGTAAGTGAGATATATAAGGTTGAGGTGGAGATATTGAGAGTTATTAATGAAATGTTGAATTAAGACTCTGTGGGTGTGTCAACTGAAAACCCTCACGAGACAAAACTCGTCCTCTAAGGAAACTTAGGGGTTTAAAGCCTTGTTGCACATGCTAAGTGCAACCGTGATCCTTACGAAAGTGAGTTAGGATTTCCCTGTTTTCATTTTTCTTATATTTTGTTTTGCTAGGGACTAGCAAAATCAAGGTGTAGGGGTATTTGATGCATTGCATACATTGCATCATATGTCTTTCATGTAGAGTAATTTTATATCAATAAATGCTACTAAGGTATGTGTTTAGTCTTATTTACGGAATACAGGGACCTGAATGCAAATTTCCCATATCCCGAGCATAAACGCGTGCAAGATACTCATTTCTATCATAAAGACCAAGATCAAGATTATCAGGGTTCAAATTGAAGTCCATCCAAGCATAAAAGCATTCAAAGACCTAATTACAAAAAGGCCAGGGACTTAAGCACAAAAGTAGTCAGGGACTTAATTGCAAAAACCCGGGGACCCGACTACAAATTACGAGTACCAAAATATTATTTTGGAGAAGTTCTAAAGAAAAAATCAAATTTGGATCTCCAAATATATGAAGAAATTAATTCGGAGCTCAAAAGAAAGGAAAGAAATCAATCCGGACGCGCAAATGAAACTAAAACATACCATAAACACACAGGAAAAATCCGGATCGATTCTGAGCCAGAAAGGTGGCGATTCCTGCACCTCATGTACAAAATGCGGCGGATCAACCGCACAAAAGTTGATCCGTGCGCTCAAATTTTTAACAATGTTGTATTGACGCGTGTACTTTCCTTTTATGTACTGGGATCATCGGTTGAGGCTATAAATAAGGCCGAATCATGTATTGAAACAATCTTCTCCCCTACTCTTCCCTTTAGTAATAAAATTCTATTCATTTATTTTGTGTTTTTAGTTTTCTTTCGGGGTTTCTCTAGGACCCCTTCTCCTTCCCTCCATCCATGAGTTTCTAACCCTCTCCAAAGTGTGGGGGTGATGGATTTAGGGTGATGAGAAGAAAAATTATGTTATTATTTTAAATTTCGTGTTAGTATATTTTGATTACTTGAGTTTATGTTGAGTCATTTATCATGTAATGCTTTATAACTAATGTGATTTATTATAAGTTTCAGATTTCTCTAAACAAAACCCGATATCTAAACCCCCACCCACTGGACTCTCATCCATATTTGCTTTCTTCTTAGTTTTTGTTGTTCTTTCTTTAGAAAATTGAAAATCCAAAAATCTCAAACCAACCTTATTTCTCTCTCTTTCTTTCCTTAATCGAAAATCACAAAAATATAAATATCTCTCCCTCCTTGTGTTCAACCCGTACTTGCCGCGTCTTCATCGACGCCGTGCACTTGCGGTATAAATAAAATTCTCATCAATATACTCCGTAAATTTGAGCATGTCAAAAAAGGATGGTTCTCTCAAAGATATGAAACAACGTGTCTAAGATGAGATAACTTTACTAACAACATATCTAATTGCAAATGATTGTTATTGAGTGTTAGACCATTAATATGTAGTTAAATTTTAATTGTTAAGTGAACTTATTACATGGTAGGATTGAATTAAAACAAATTAGTTGAAAACATCACGTGACAACTAGTTACAAGTTGACTTGTACGCACATTGAGACGAGACAAACAAGTTCTTAGATGGTAGAATTGAATCACGATAACAAACAGTAAAAAACACAAAACAAGTTAGGTCGTTCGACCAAATGAGTTGGGTCGTTCGACGAAACCAGCTGGGTCGTTTCAACTTAATTAACAACTTGGCTAGTTTCAAAAATATTTCTCTCCCAATATAGCTCTTTTCGATTCTTTGAAGATTATTGATAGAGTTTACTTAAATCCTCCCCCAACCCCACTTCAACCCAAAAAATCCAAGCAACAAATTAACAGAAGCAAACACATGAATGATTAAAGGCATATGGGAAGTTTTAACACATACAAAAATTTATTCATAGATGAATATCATTTACACTACACATCCCTAAATTGAGTCTTATCTCATCAAGTTTATCAACGTTAAAAGGTTTTGTGAAGATATTAGCCAATTCCTCGAGGGGACTGTCCATCCTAGTTAATAAAAGGGCAGGACTGATACAACTTGAAGGAATCATGTCCCTCTACGGTAGTATTGGAAGCCAAACAACATCTAATGGAATGCAAAAAGCCACATGACATGTCATTTGACAAACAACCATCTAACGGAACTTGAATGAATCATTTATAGTCGTTCATACTTCTATATAATCATAGTTCCATTTCTTCTATATAATCATTGGCTATATTGTATTCATTCATACTTCCTAAACCATAAACCCTTCCAATGTAATCCCAAGTACCACTACTCTAGTAAAATGATTGTGTGTTTGTCATCTTTTTGAGAAAAATTTCCTTTTCGGGATAAGTTCGTCTTGGGGAAATTTTCCTTTTTGGGGAAAAGTTTTCTTTCAGGGAAACGTTTCCTTTTTGGTTGAGTGGGTGTCGTGCACTGGGCGCGTGTGCAACTAGGCTCGGTCGGTTTTTCTTTGGGCGTGGGTGGCGTTGGACTTAATTTCTTCTTGCCACATGGGTTGGTGCTTAAGGATGGATAAGTCAGCAAGGATGCAAATCCACATGGATTAATAAGGGAGGATCTCAGATGGAGCATGTTGGAAACATCTTGCGAGGTCTTGTGGATTTGGTGATATTTAGTTAGATATTTTGCGGCAAGGAAAGGAAGGTGGGGTGCATGACTTGAGGTACAATCCAGCCCTCCCTTTTTTAGCCTTCCTAATTCCCACGCAACTTCTCTCTCTTTCTCTCTATCCCCTCTCCTACCGGCGACAACAGCAGCAAAAGACAAACTCAACTTCGATGAAGTGGAGCAAGAGGCGACAACTAATTCTTCTCAGCAAGGAGCGCGAGCGGTTGCTTCTTCGTCTTAAGTATGTGCCTGAGCCAAGAGTTTGTGAGCGAGTTGGGGGCGTTGGCCTGGGGTTGGGTCAATGCTTGCTTGGTCGGTGTTGATGTCGGGAGAAAGATTTACCCGACCACACCCTAGCCATGTGTGTAATTGTTGGTTGCACTCCATGGCTGGCCAGCAGGCACGATGCAGAGGAGCTAGCCTCCAGAGTGGAAGTGGGAGCACATGATGATGGACTTTGTCACCAGTTTGCCGAGGACCGTCGTTCGCATGATGCTATTTGGGTGATCGCGGATCGTCTGACCAAGTCAGCTCATTTTCTGGAGACTCGGGTGACTGCATCTTTGGAGAGTTTTAACGAAGCTCTAAATCTAGAAGATAGTCAGGCTTCATGGAGTGCTGATGTCCATCATTTCAGATCGAGAACCCCATTTCACTTTGAGATATTTGGAGAGCTTGCACAAGGCGTTGGGAACGAAGATGAAGTTTAGCATGACATTTCACCCCCAGACAGATGGGCAGTCAGAGAGGATGATTCAGACATGGAGGATATGCTCAGATTCTGCGCATTGGATCTTTGAGGGAGCTAGGATGACCACTTGTCGTTGGTGGAGTTTTCTTACAATAATAGCTATCACGCGAGCATTGGCATGGCACCGTATGAGACTCTGTATGGGTAACCTTGCCGCTCTACTCTGTGTTGGAGCGAGATTGGTGGGAGACAGTTGTTGGGGCCATAGATTGTGCAGTTGTATGTAGACAGAGTGGACCTGATTCAACGTAGGCTTGTAGCAGCTCAGGATAGGTAGAAGAGTTATGCTGACTGATTGACATCATTTCATGCTTATATTTGTACCTTATATCCATTATCTTACACCTAAGCAATGCTACGTGACGAGTTTTATGTTTAGTTTTCAGAAATAAAGAGGTTTGAAGAGAAGAGCCATGAAAGGACCCAAAAGCAGGAAAAAGGACCTAATTGTGAGACCTGGGGACTAAGATGCAAGGGGGAAGGACCTGATCGTAAGACAGAAGGACCTAAGAGCAAAACAGAATACTCCACACCATCATGGGGAGTATTTTACCAATTCTATTCGGGTCGGAGCTCCAACAAGTCGAGTAACCGCATCAAAGACCAACAATACCAGAAAGCAAAGCCCACAACAAATTCCAACACGATCCGACAATTTTGGAACGCCAATTGGCGGTCTTGGACCGCTAATTGGCGGTCCATATTGCTCAGGATCCGTCGAAATTTCTCCTGGACTTGTATTAATGTTCGTTTAGGCTATTTTTGGTATTGGTTTAGTCCCACACCGGGGGATTGTCCCTGATTAGCTTTTTCCATGCTTATAAATAGAACTCTTCACCTCCCATTGTATCCATCTCTCTCTTGGTGGCCATCTTCCCTACTAAGAGTGAAGCCTTGAAGCAAAACTCTAGTGGAGGAAGAGCTACTTGTAATTGAGTGAGTTAATAATAGAAGTTTTCTTTTAATGATGTTGTTTCTCTCTTAGTTTAATTTCCTTTCATATGCATGCTTGTTTGTTTGTTTAGTTTTATGCTTCTTTAATATTTCTTGCTTGAGTAGTATAAATTTCATTTCAGTATTATGCTTTCCTTTGCTAATTTAGTTAGTGTAATGAGTAGTGAGTAGTTCCATCCTCATTTGGGGGGTGGAGAAATATGTGATATAATAATGTAGTGTATTAAGTGTGTGTTATTTTTATCCCTTGAGCTTTATATGATTTCCATAACCATCTAATGGGTCTCCACTCTTATCTTTGATATGTTAATGCTCTTGAATGAAGCTTAGCTTATGCTTTGATTAGTGGACCTATTTTATGGGGAATGATAAGGTTAGGATATGGATGAAGTTAATGTTGGAAACACAATTTGTAGTGTATGTACTCTTGTTGCCTTTTCCTTAGCTAATGTCTTGTATGTTTTAATGATGTAGTCATCTTAATTCATGTGGAGGCATAGTAGGGTCTAGTCTTTATACTTGAGTTCATGTAGTTTCATTCCAATCATTGTCTTGTATGTTTTAATGATGTAGTCTTATCTTAATTCATGTAGAGGCAAGATTGGATGTAGTTTTATGATTTCATGCACTACATGTGGTGAGGAGCTTAATTGAACACACACACACACACATCTTATGTTCACATCAGTTCTCTACCCCCTTTGGGGTTTAGTTTTATTGATTATCTTCATTTCCTTTTGCATTCTAGTTTAGCATTGTAGTGTAGTTTAGTGTAACCAATCCTTTTCTCCTTTCTTTACCCCTTGCCTTCGCACGAACCAAGTGTCGACACACCTCCCAGTGGACGACCCGTATTTGCCACCGCTTCAACGCGGCCGTGCACTTGCGGTTAAATATAAAACGATCAATCACTGACCGAAGGCGACACAAGCTGCAGTTCGAGGTTGGAGACCATGTCTTCTTGAAGGTTCACCTACGAAGGATGTGGTGAGGTTCAAGCGGAAAGGGAAGTTGAATTTTAGGTATGTAGGACCGTTCAAGATTTTGGAGCGTGTTTGTGTAGTGGCGTATCGGGTGGTTTTACCACCACAATTCACTGGCCTACACAACGTATTTGACATCTCCATGTTGAGGAAGTATGTGGGAGACACGTCGCATGTGATTTCTCACGATCTACCGAAGATTTAGTGCAACATGACCTTAAAGGAGCGACGAGTGGAGATCTTGGAGTGTGTTGAACGACAGGTGAGGTGACCTTCCCGATGGTGAAGGTCCATAACAACATCACAATGCAAGTGAAGTCACTTGGGAGTGTGAGTATGATGTAAGAAGTTTGTATCCTAACCTCTTCGTTGAAGGTTAGGGATAGCAATTTTCGATGACAAATTTATTTAGGGTGGGGGTGGGGGTGGGATGTAAGACCCATTTGCCTGATACTATAATAAGGTCCCTTTTCAGCTTTCATGTTTGTGTGATGGTCTGTTATGTTGTTTGCTTGTGATTGAGTGTTTCTCCTTGTTTTGGGAAAGTTTCCTTTTTGGAACAGTCCCTCTCAGGGAAAATACCTCTTTGGGGAAAGTTACATTTTTGGTAAAATTTTCCTTTTCGGGAGAAGTTTGATTTCTGGAAAAAGTTTCTTTTTGGTCGAGCGGGTGTGGTGATTGACATCATATCATGCACATATTTGTGTCTTATATCCATTATCTTTCACCCAAATAATGCTACGTAACGAGTTTTATGTTTAAGTTTCAGGAATAATTAGGTTTGAGAAGTAGAGACTATAAAAGGACATAAAATCAAGAAAATGGACTAAGTTGGAAGACTTATGGATTGAGATGCAAGAGAGAGGGACCCGAATGTAAAACCAAAGGACAAATGAGCAAATAAAGAAACTCCACACTATCATGAGGAGTATTTTGGCAATTGGATTCGGGTCGCAAGTCACAAAACCGATTAGGATGCATCACACATGAAGAAATCGAGCCAGACAACAACACTTCGAACCTGAGCCCGATCTGAAGCATATAGACCGCCAACTGGCGGCCCAAGACCGCTGATTGGTGGCCTGGATTAGTTCGGATCTTCTAATGTTTAGTCGGGTCGTGTATTAGGGTGTTTTATGTCTATTTTTAGTAGCGTATTAGTCCCATATCGGGGGATTGTCCCCGATTACCTTTTTCTTTGGCTATAAATAGAACTCCTCCTCCTCCTTTGTATTCACTCATTGCTTGGTGGCATTCTCTCTACTAGGAGTAAAAGCCTTGAAGCAAAAATCAAGGTGGAGAAGAATGTCACTTGCAATGTGAGTCATGTTAATAAAATATTTTTCTTATTTTCTTTTAATATTGTCTTGTCTTTTAATTCTTGCATGCTTCTTTAGTTTTATGTCCTTTCAATTAACTTCTTTAATAATTCTTGCTTGCTTAGTTTAATTTCCTTTCAGTAGAATATTTCATTTTGTTAATGTAGGTTGAAATGTAATGATTAGTGAGTTGTTTCATCCCCATTTGGGGGTGGAGAAATATGTGATGTGATTATGTGATGTATTAGGTGTGTGTTATCTTAATCCTTTGAACCTTATATGATATCCATAACCATCTAATGAGATTTCACTCTTGTCTTTTATATGCTAATGCTTTTGAATGAAGCTTAGCATATGCTTAGATTAGTGCACATATTTTATGGGGAATGATGAGGTGAGGATATTGATGGAATTAATAAAGGAAAAATGACATGTAGTTGCATGTACTCTTGTTTCCTTTACCTTGGTTAATGTCTGGTATGTTTTAATGATTGTGTAAATCTTATTTCATGTGGAGGCATAGTAGGGTTTCGTCTTTATAGATGAGTTCATTTAGCTTCATTCCAATTAATTGTCTTGTATGTTTTAATGATATTGTGTTATCTTACTTCATGTGCAGGCAAAGTTGGATTTAGTTTGATGATTTTCATGCACTACATGTTGTGATGCGCATAATTGAACACACACACACATATCTTTGTATTCACATTCTTTCTCTACCCCCTATGGGGTTTAGTTTTATTGCGTATTTCCAATTCCTTTCGCATTGTAGTGTAGTTTAGATCATAACTTTTTCTCTCTTTTCTTTGCCACTCGCCTTCGAACAAACTAAACTCGACACACCTACATGTGGATCGACCCGTATTTGCCACCGCTTCAACGTGGCGTGCGCTTGTGGTTAATTAAAATGAATCAATCAAGTTTTTGGCGTCGTTGCCGGGGAGGTGTTCTGTCCAGACTTTGGTTTGGACAATTGAGTGGTTTTAATTTTTCTTTTTTAGTTTTGGGTTGTTTCAAGGATCCTCAGGATCAAGGGGAGGCAACTGGAGGAATTGGAGAACGAAAGACACAACAATAACCGCCAATCAGCGGTCTGGGACCTCTAATTGGCGGCTTGGTGAGCTTCATTTGCTCCAATTTTCGTTCTGGTTGTTTTGTGTTTAGTGTAGTTGTCTGGGAGCGCAATCTTGCATGTTTTGACTTTTAGTTTGCTCCCAGATTAACAATCAATCCCCTTTAATTAACTTGGCCACTAAACTCCAAAGCAAAAGATTAGGCATTCGTACTTGTTTAGGTCATGCATCATATACCTGACTTAGGCACGTAGTTGTCTTTTATTTTAGCTTACTTTCAGTTGATGAGTGCTGGCGTGAGGTACGCATTTCCTACTCTCATTTATTCATTTTGTATGACCATACATTAATTAGTAGGAATTGCATCGGGACAAGAGTGAGGTGAGCATTTGATTGGGGAGTTGATTCCAAGATTTAGGATCAAAAATCTACTAAGGAGGGTTGTCCCATACAAGATAAGGTGGGGGATTTCATCACCCTTTCCTTGGCCCCAAAAATCACTCTTAATAAAAGCCTTAATTCTAAAAGCAAGTAGACATTGACCCTAAGGATTTCGGATGCACTAGGAGAGTGATCTAGTTGAGACTGTCATGACCTGATCAGCGTCGCCTACCTTGTCGATAGTAGGAGGTACTGGATCTCCGGATCTGGTATCACTTGCTGGGCATTGTGGTATTCATTGTAGGGAGGTGAGGCGTGTTGAGACTAGTGATCTCGAAATTAGGCATCGTCTGGCCTTAGGACCCATAAGCCATAAATTGTTTGAGTCGTACTTGCTAGATTAGGCTTCTACCTGTTGGCTTTTTGGCATTAATCTATGTTTTGATGATTTAATCAACCTAATCTTAATTGTGATCATGTAGAGTAGCACACATGTTGTATTGCATATATATTGCTTTGTGCTAACCTCTACAGGTGATCAAGACTCAAGGAAGAAAGGAAATCAAGTCAAGACATGTAATCAAGCTCATTTGAAGACATGTATTTTGTATTTCTTTGAGTCTTTAGGAACCTTGTGTAATTGAACATACTTGAGCTAAAAACTACTCAACCACACACTAGGTTCCCTATAGAAGTCACACACAAAATTTCACATAATTTGGACTTCAATAGATCATCCAAACTAGAACCGGAAAACACCTAAACAAAACTTGAACTGCCTAGACCAAAATGGTCGATCGTTTAAACCTTTTTGCTCGACCAATCACAGGTGTCACATAACCATTTGTTTTGTCGTATTATACCCAATGGTCGTATTCGTATTATTCCCAAATACCCCAAAATTATCAAACATCCGGTCGACCGAAACTTTCCTAGCGGTTGACCGAACCAACACAATTTGGTCTCCCAGAAGTGCCTGGACTTATACGTCGAACTATTCCCTGAGTCCATTCTACCGATCACTTAAGTGAACCTTAGTCAAAGCCTTATTTGACCAAATGGTCGAACGACATACCAGTTTCGGTCGACCATTTTTAGGCAGAATTGGGTCCTGCAAGTTTCTGTTTTGTGCATCTTACACCAACTCATACCCAATCAATCCCAATGGCTTTATTCTCTCTAATGCTTATAAATAGAGTTGTAAAACACATTTTAACACAACTCTCCCACTACTACTTGTCCTATACATTAGAGAGAAACTCCCAAGCTCAAATTTCCCCAATCCAACACTCCAAGCTTACACTTCTACACATTAGCATCAATTCCACATTATAAGCTAAGTGTGCTCAAGTGAGAGAGTGTGTTCCACTCAAGTTTGTTACTGTCAAAGAAGAGTAAAGGTTTCGGTGAAAGCCCGAAGCATCCCTCTCGGATTGTGAGAGGAGGAGCCAAGCTCGACGAGGGTTGTTCGCGAGTTTGAAGATTGTAAAGGCCTTCTCTCTCGGCCCGGAACGGGGAGTGGTTAGTAAAGTCGTGAGCGGAGCTCGGTGATCCGGGTGGGGCTTGCAAGAGAGGACTAGGACCGAGGTGGGGTGCCGAACCTCTATAAAAATCCCCCGTCTCATTGTGGTTTGCTTATTCCTTCCCTACTTACTTGTTTAGTTTAATTTCGGCTGCACATATCTTTGTTTGTTAAACGAGTAGGTAATTAGCGTAAAAGTGATTAGTATTGTAGATCCTCACGTTCCGACACTACCTTCTCCCACTACCCACGCTAGCTCTAAGGATTCTTCCCTTCTCCTCTGAGTCATCTTCTTCTCACCCACTTCTACGTTCTAGTATCCTTCCCTTTACACTCTCTGTTAGCGTTTTAGGGTCGAGTCGAGCATTTTTTGCGAGGTTAGCCTCGTGGTGGTGAGACTGGTCGACTCAATGGTTTTTTTTGTTGAGATGGAAGGTTACATGGGCGACCATCCATATCATTGTTGGGAACAGGACAATTCTCCGTGGAACTCCGGACCCATGCGTCCTGGGGTGCCTCAGACAAACACCCCGTATGGTTGGGACAATCTTAATTGTGTAACTGAGCAATCTTCATATTGGGGTAATATGAGAGAGACACCGACTACTAGACCATCATCTCGTTACATCAGATCATATGTTGGTCATCAAACTGAGACATTGTAAGAACTTTTGTCCTTTTTCATGCATGTGGTAGATGACATGAGAGAGGCACCGACTGCTAGACCATCATCTCCTTACGTCAGATCATATGTTGGTCATCAAACTGAGACATTGCAAGAACTTTTGTCCTCTTTCATGCATGTGGTAGATGACATGAGTGCATTGGTGGCTCCAGTAGTCGTACTGTGTGACTGTTGTGGGTTGAGTGACCATATTATCGGGGAATGTTCTTATGTTCCCCCAGAGCTTGAGTATGGGCATACCTTTTCCTAAAATGCTCAATATGACCATTACGCATCCGTGTACAACCTGAGAGGGATGGATTCGTGGGGAGACAATTCTTATTCAAATACTTATACATCATTTTCACCCCACTATCCTCCTCCCGAATACCCAGAATTCTACCAACACCCACTCCGAATCATTGGACTCATTCTCATCCCATCAATACCCAACTCCAAAATTTCTCAAATTCTGACTTGGACCTCATAGTTGACTGCATACATGATTCCTTGAAACAAACTTTCCTTACGTTCATGGAAACCACTCAACAGTCCATACAAAATATGGCACTGCAAGTGAGTCAAATGACGCAATAATTACGTGTATGTGAGGAGGGTAACTTTTCTTGTCAACATGATGATTTATCTTCTGATATCAAACCACCACCACATCCACAAATTCAAAGCACAATCTTTCAAAGTCAAACTCCTAGTCAATCCGAGGGACTTGGGGTTTCAATTCACGATCATATGGTGGGGGATTCGATCCAAATTGAGAATAACATGGACCGACTTCATTATGAGTCGGCACAGGATTGGGCCATATCTTTTTGTCTCGTGACCCTTCAGCCACATAATCTTCATGTTGTGCCTTTTAAGGACTCACCTCTGGTGGAGCAAGAGCTCCCTAGTACCCTTAATTTCAAATGACCTGATGAGAGTTTGTCTCTCACTATTATTTCTGATCATCTTAGAAATGATGGAACATCAAACAACTACATTACTAATGAGGGTATTAGGAGCTCCTTGGAGGATACCTTGGGTAAGAGACCCACTTTCTGTTCGCCTGGTGAGTCGGACATGCCTAACGAGGTTCTTGACCTCGTTCCGAGCCACCAGCTTGTTGGTTGGAGAGTTTGGATTGACGATCATAACTTCAGTACCGCAACGGGAGAAACTCTTCTTCCGTTGCCCATTATTTCCTAAACTCTTCAGAGGTTCAAGCTCTTTCAGTCTGATCCTTTGAATGAGACACATTTGCGTCTAATTCATGAACCTCTCCTTTCATCTTGTGCTCTTTGTGAGGGGGCCCAAACATGAGGATTCTAACCCCGCGTGGTGTCATGTTCTCTTTCCAAGTGCATTGACCCACTTTTGAGGTTCTCATTTGATGTCCTTTGACAAATGAAGATGTGAACTTATTTTTGTACATATTTATATTCAAAAAAAGAAAAAAAGGAAAAAAAAGTACAATAAAAGACTCCATGAGCGAGCATTGATTGTTGTGAGCCCCAACCCTTGTGTATTTGATCCCCATTTCATTCACGTATTTGTATCCCTTCTTTAGCATCTCACAGGTTTTGAGGGAATTCGGGGTTATGTCCATCAACATGACCATAACACTTTCCTTGTGTTTCACGTTGGTGAGGTCGTTCCTTTTTCATGCATAATTTATGTAGTATGTTTCTCACATTCATTGAGGACAATGCATGAAGTAGGTGTGGGGGGTGTTTTACGTGTGTACATAGTCAAGTCTTTTTCTTTTGATTTTGTTTTCTTTTGTGTGTATTGATAGGTCATGTTAGTGTGCCGCATTTAATATCGATATATCTGCTTGCATTGATCCTTGGGTGACATGTCTTCTTTTGCTTGCCTAGTGCTTTGAAAATTTCACATTTCTTTCAAAATCTTCATGTGTTTGCGAAAGAAAATGTTTTGTGGGTTTTACGTGTGCTTAGCATGTGCAAAACCGTTGAGAGGCAATGTAAAAAGAAAGCTCCCAAAATTATCTTGAACTTGATGCATTAGGATATCTAGTACAGTGGCTTTAGGACTTATCTAGTCGTTAGGATGCACCCTGATTTTCCCTCGGGGGTCGGGTAATAATGGGGTTTCAATACTCAAACAATTAAAGACGTTTACCTTGAACCTAGTGAGTCAATAATTCGTGTATCTTAATTTAAGAAACTTTGTTGTAGTCAAGGACCCTTTAAATCTTGTTGTGAGACATTAAGTGTAGGGGTTTTGGTTCATGTGTAGATAAAAAATAAGTGAGTAGGTGTTCTCTCTTCTCGCACGGCTCCCATCACTTGGGAAATTAGGTCTGATGGGACTTTGTGCATGGTGCTTTCAAGTCATCTGACTTGGGATGCACCGACTGAACTCCCATTACACGGGTGGTAGGAATTGCCCTATGTGGAGATGTGGGGAAATGTGTACGTGATAGTATAAGTCCTCATTGCCAATGATGCACGAAACCTGACCCTGGGAGAATCAAGCACCAACTAGACAGAAATAAAACAAAAAAGGAAAAGGGAGAAGAAGAAAAAAATGGTAATGCAAATAAGGACCATAATGGACTTTACACTTTGTATCACTTGAGGATGTTGAGGTTTGATTGACATCATTTCATGCTTATATGTGTATCTTATATCCATTATCTTACACCTAAGCAATGCTACGTGACGAGTTTTATGTTTGAATTTCAGAAATAAATAGGTTTGAAGAGATGAAGCATGAAAGGACCCAAAAGCAGAGAAAAATGACTTAATTGTGAGACCTGGGGACTAAGATGCAAGGGAGAAGGACCTGCACGTAAGACCGAAGGACCAAAGAGCAAAACAGAAAACTCCACACCATCATGGGGAGTATTTTGGCAATTCTATTCGGGTCGGAGCTCCAACAAGCGAAGTAGATGCATCCAAGAACAACAAATACATCAAGACAAGCCCACAACAAAAATGAGCCAGATCCGGATCCTGTAGACCGCCAATTGGCGGTCTGATCTTCCCGGATCCGCTAAGATTTCAGGAGCACGCGTATTAGTGGATGTTTAGTCTATTTTGGTATTTGTTTAGTCTCACATCGGGGGATTGTCCTGGATTACCTTTTTCTATGGCTATAAATAGAACTCTTCACCTTCTATTGTAAACTACCCATTGCTTGGTGACATTCTCTCTACTAAGGAGTAAGCCTTGAAGCAAAACTCAAGGTGGAGAAGAATGTTACCTTCAATGTGAGTCATTGTTAATAAAATAATTGTTCTAGTTTCTTTTAATCTTGTCTTTTAATTGTGCATGTTTGTTTAGTCTTTCCTTTCCTTTTAAGCTTCTTTAATGCTCCCTTCTTGCTTAGTTAAATTTCCTTTCAGTATAATGTTTCATTTTGTTAATGTAGGTAGTGTAATGATTAGTGAGTAGTTCCATCCCCATTTGGGGTGTGGAGAAATATGTGATATGATCATGTAGTGTATTAGGTGTGTGTAATCTTAATCCCTTGAGGCTTATATGATTTCCATAACCATCTAATGGGATTTCACTCTTATCTTTGATATGCTAATGCTCTTGAATGAAGCTTAGCTTATGGTTAGATTAGTGAACCTATTTTATGGGGAATGATAAGGTGAGGATATCGATGGAATTAATATTGGAAACACAATTTGTTGTGTATGTACTCTTGTTGCCTTTACCTTGGTTAATGCCTTGTATGTTTTAATGATATTGGGTTATCTTATTTCACGTGGAGGCATAGTAGGGTCTAGTCTTTATACATGAGTTCATTTAGCTTCATTCCAATTATTGTCTTGTATGTTTTAACGATATAGTCTTATCTTATTTCATGTGGAGGCAAAGTTGGATTTAGTTTTATGATTTCATGCACTACATGTTGTGTGGAGCATAATTGAACACACACACAAACACACATCTTTATATTCACATTATTTCTCTACCCCCTATGGGGTTTAGTTTTATTGCTTATCTTCCATTTCCTTTTTGCATTGTAGTGTAGTTTAGTGTAACCAACCTGTCTCTCCTTTCTTTCCCACTCACTTTCGCACAAACCAAAAGTTGACACACCTCCCTGTGGATCAACCCGTATTTGCCACCGCTTCAACGCGGTCGTGCACTTGCGGTTTAATATAAAACGAATCAATCAAGGTTGTCCATGTCTTTCACTTAAGTCCTTATTTAACTTGCACGAATCGTTCATTAGGCTATGTGTGTGGACTAACACCTATATAGAGTCGGCCAGAAGGATTACCACGTCCAATGATCGATAAAAATGGGTCCATCGAGTCAAGTTTCTAGATTGAATAATGCATCTATGTTCGGATTTTGTGGGTATATCCGCTGAAAACCCTCAGGAGACAACACTCCTCCTACTTGGAAACAAAGAGGTTTAATGGCTTGTTGCACGTGCGAAGTGCAACCGTGATTCCTACGAAAGTGAGTTAGGATTTCTCTGTTTTTCGTATGCTTTTTCCTTTTTCTCTTTCTTTGTTTTGCTCAGGACTAGCAAAAGTTAGGTGTGGGGGTATTTGATTGACATCATATCATGCATATATTTGTGTCTTGTATCCATTATCTTTCACCCAAACAATGCTACGTAATGAATTTTATGTTTAAGTTTCATGAATAATTAGGTTTGAGAAGGAGAGACTATAAAAGGACTTAAAAGCAAGAAAAAGGACTAAGTTGCAAGACATGAACTGAGATGCAAGAGAGAGGTACCCGAATGTAAAACAAAAGGACCAATGAGCAAATGAAGAAACTCCAAACCATCATGAGGAGTATTTTGGAAATTGGATTCGGGTCGCAAGTCACACAACAAATTAGGATGCATCACATATGAAGAAATTGAGCCAGATAACAACACTTCGAACCAGAGCATGATCTGAAGCATATAGACCGCCAACTAGCGGCCCAAGATCGCTGATTGGTGGCCTGGATTGGTCCTGATCTTCTAAGGTTTAGTCGGGTCGTTTATAAGGGTGTTTTATGTCTATTTTTAGTAGTGTAGTAGTCTCATATCGGGGGATTGTCCTCGATTACCTTTTTCTTTGGCTATAAATAGAACTTCTCCTCCTCCTTTTTATTCACCCATTGCTTGGTGGCATTCTCTCTACTTGGAGTAAAAGCCTTGAAGTAAAAACTCAAGGTGGAGAAGAATGCCACTTGCAATGTGAGTCATCTTAATAAAATAATTTTTCATAATTTCTTTTAATATTGTCTTGTCTTTTAATTCTTGCATGCTTCTTTAGTTTTATGTCATTTCAATTAGATTCTTTAATATTTCTTGCTTGCTTAGTTTAATTTTCTTTCAGTAGAATGTTTCATTTTGTTAATGTAGGTTGTAGTGTAATGATTAGTGAGTAGTTCCATCCACATTATGGGGTGGAGAAATATGCGATGTGATTATGTGATGTATTAGGTGTGTGTTATCTTAATCCTTTGAACCTTACATGGTTTCCATAACCATCTAATGAGATTTCACTTTTGTCTTTGATATGCTAATGCACTTGAATAAATCTTAGCATATGCTTAGATTAGTGGACCTATTTTATGGGGAATGATGATGTGAGGATATGGATGGAATTGATAAAGGAAACATGACTTGTTGTATGTACTCTTGTTGCCTTTACCTTGGTTAATGTCTTGTATGTTTTAATGATTGTGTAAATCTTATTTCATGTGGAGGCATAGTGGGGTTTGGTCTTTATAGATTAGTTCTTTTAGCTTCATTCCAATTAATTGTCTTGTATGTTTTAATGATATTGTGTTATCTTACTTCATGTGGAGGCAAAGTTGGATTTAGTTTGATGATTTTCATGCACTACATGTGATGAGCATAATTGAACACACACACACATCTTTGTATTCACATTCTTTCTCTACCTCCTATGGGTTTAGTTTTATTGCGTATTTCCAATTTCTTTCGCATTGTAGTGTAGTTTAGATCAGAACTCCTTTATCTCCTTTCTTTCCCACTCGCCTTCGAACAAACTAAAGTCGACACAACTCCCTGTGGATCTACCCGCATTTCCCTTCGAACAAACTAATGCGTGCTTTCTAATGAATGATGAGTGAAAGATAGTACGTACCTTACGCCAGCAATCTACGACAGAAATCGTAAATAAATAATAAATACGATGAATGCAAATCTTATATGATGAATGACTTAGCAAATATTATCTAATCTTTTGCTTTGGGTTATTAAAGGCCAAGTTGTTTAAGGGGGTTGATGAGTTAAACATTAAAAAAATTCTAAATAAAAGAATATCTTAAGCATAAATAAACATTTAAAATATAGAATTGAAAATACTCCCACAAAAAACTGTACGTACTAAATAAAAATTGTAAGAAATACTCCCACAAATAAAATACTCCCACAATTTTTTTTACTTTCATGACTCTTTCTTTCCAGATGATCGGAACTCCTAAGAAATTTGGGATAACAATCTAGAGACTAGACACCCTTACATTTAACTTAAATCATGCCTACATTAATTTTGTCTCAATTCGTGACAATGTTCAAATTGGAACAAATTGATATGATTTTACATGACCACACTCACAAAAGTTAATGAATAGATTGGACATGAAACCAAATGATCAAGTAAATTAAAAGGTTTGGTGAAGGTAAAACTTCACGGCTTCCATATCTTCATTTCTCCATCCTCACCATATGCCAAAAAACAAATTAAAGTTCACGTATTCTTCTAATTTTCCTTTTTTCGCTCTTCACATTGGTCCTAATTTCTCTCCTTAGTGGTTATAAACATGTATTTTTTCATTTATTAACAAAATCACAAAAATAGGAATATTCAAGATTAAAACCAAAAAATCGAAATGTCGCATTCACCAACAATAAACGACACGAGAAATATACTAACATGATAAAGAATCGTTACTACAAGAAAAATCCGAAAATAAACCAACAAAAATGAACTTAACACTTACAATGGTAAGGATGTGGAGAAAGACGGAGGAAGAAGGAGAAGGGGAGGAGAGGTTGGGTCGTCGCTGCGGTGCCGAAAATGGTGCAAATCAGTCGCGGAGGAGGATTCAGTCGCGGGACGGCTAGGGTTTAGGTGGGTTTTCGTCTGAAATGAATGACAGAAAACGCGTCTGTTCGTTCTCTTTAAGACCTATAGACGTCAGATTTTATAAATAACCGACGTCTATACCCCGACGTCTATATGCAGGGATTATAGACGTCGGACATTTATAACATCCGACATCTATAGGTCGACGTCTATACCTTATAGACGTCGGCTGCACAGGGTATTCTAATACCTGACATCTATTTGTCGACGTCTATACCCCCATAGACTTTGGATAAATGCGGTAATACAATAGCCGACGTCTATATTACCACGTAGACGTCGGTTGTAGTAACAACCAACGTCTATGCTATGCTCTCCCTCCTAGACGTCGGCTGTTATAACGACCGAATCTATTTGGCGACGAGTAAAGCCTATTCTGCACTAGTGTGTGCACTTGCGGTTAATTAAAACGTTCAATCATGTGGCACGTTGGGCTCTTGTGCAACTAGTCTTGGTCGGCCATAAAAGTTTTCTTTGGACGTGTGTGGCTTTGGACTCAATTGTTTCTTGCCACATGGGTTGGTGCGTAAGGATGGATGAGTCAGCGTGTGAGTTGGAACCATATCAGCAACCAAGGATGCAAATCCACATGGATTAAGAAGGGAGGATCTCGTATGGAGCATGTGGGAAAGAACTTGAGAGATCTTGTGGATTTGGGGAGATTTAGTAAGATATTTTGCGGCAAGGAAAGGAAGGTGGGGTGCATGACTTGCGGCACAATCTAGCCCTCCCTAATTCAACCTTCCTAATTCCCATGCGACTTCTCTCTCTCTTTTTCTTTCCATCCCCTATCCTATCGTCAACATCAACAACAAAATGGGTTATATTGATCGAATGGTTTGTTGGCGAAGCACGACCGAATGGGGACGTCAGAGGTCCCCCGTCCCTGGTTCTTTTCCTACCCCACTCCTCCAAATATGGTGGCATTTTTGTGTCTTCGTCACATGTTTTTATATTTTCGTTGGTCCTAATGTTTATTTAGGTTTAATATTTTGTAGGGGGTTCCCCGTTGTGTCTTTTTTTGTTTACGAAGACCCAGTGATTGTGCCCTCTTAATTTTCCAATGGTTGGACCACATGCAACTCTGCATGGATAACGTGGACCGACTTTAAGAGACGTTGGTATCACTGGGGAAGGAGATTGCCCGGCTTTCAGACACTCGACAACCCCTCCAATCGTTGATTTTCTAGAGCTCCACTGTTGTAACTTTGGGGTTGTTTGCATGCACGAGAGACCGATTGGAAGCATCTCCACACCCTGTCGCACTCTTGCCACCGTAGTCTAGCACACCGGTGCAGCCTCCCAAGTTGGTAATAATCTTGAAGAGGTAGTCCCCGAGAACACCAGCTTCCCATCTGTAGAAGGAGTTGGAGAGAACTCCTACCCACCAATTGGACGTCATTTTGGAGAAGGAGTCGGCAAGAGCTCAAGGCTCCCAAGTTCATCGTCGGTGGATCCTGAAGCACCTACCCACAACTCCAACCTACCAAGTTAGTGGCCAGCTGATGTGGATGCACCTTCCAACAACTCCAGTGCAGATAATGATCAATTAATGCATTAAGTTTGAATGTTACGGAAAATTGCCTCAGATCTCTGTGGTGGTGAATTGCTGATTGGGTGAGGTTAATTAATCTAATGGTGCACATAGTGTTTCGTAGAGTTAAGCATGTCCATTGCATAATGTAATTGATGCATTGAGTTTGAATGTTACACATAGTTGCCTCATATCTCTCTGTTGGTGAATTGCCGGTGCATAATGTAATGTTGCCTACCATTTGTCTATGATAGTGAGATCCATGTTATTAAATTTGCGATCCTATTGTATCTTTTTGGAATCTACAATGCTTAGTTTACATTCTAAAATCAAAATATCAACTAGTAATACCTAGGTACTTAACCACAATTGCAAGGCAGAGAAAATAACATCAACCCACATAAATGTAAGAAACCAAGGTATTTACATTAGATCTGTCTTCAAATAAAAGTTGAGATGCGTAAAAAAAGAGTAACTAAACAGAGTTTTTTGGACAAATTTGATATGCGTGAAAACTATCATTAAGCAGCTGAATTTACAATTGGAAAATGAAATCAATGACACTTGAGAACAATGTACCAGGAGGCGGCTAAAAGGACACATTTGATTTTAAAGGACCGATTTGAGTTTCAAAAGACATATTCGTGGTTTATACAACAGACTCGTCCTTCAAAGGGCAGTCTTGTGGTTTCAAGGAGAGACTTTCAAGATTATGTTTCTTAATACCACATCAGAATTTTGGTTAATTCAACTTGATATCCTTCTTATTTGGAAGGACAAAATTATTCGATATTTTCTTGTTCATTTATGTGATACTAAAGTGTTGAATGTATAGTTGTCCACAAATTAATACTTCTAGATGTGATATGACCTTTTTATTAGATTTCTTGCATAAACCAATAAAGTTATATTGTTACATACTTACATATGTTGTTTAATATTAAATTTCCATACAACCAAAAATATAATTCAGATTGCTACAAATCATATCAGCTATCTATTTATAATACACAATACTATTATATTGATAATGACAAGCGTCATACATATCAGAGAACATATATATATATATATATATATATATATATATATATATATATATATATATATTACACAAACAGAACAAAAACACAGACACAAACACACACAAAAACACACACACACAAGAAATTATAAATCTCTTCCAAGTCAATTAGAACAAAGTGATCCAATCGGATGTTGCGTGCAAGCCCAAAGATGACTTTGTTTATCTCTTGGGTTTGACTCAACTTCAGAGAAGCTTCCATGTACGTGGGCCCGTTAAGCTCTCCTCGGGTTTCTCCACCGGTGGTGCCGGTGATCCATCGTCCCAGACGAAGTAGCAACGGTAATGGGTTGGCTGTTAGGAGCCACAGACGTAGAACTTCTTGCTAAGTTTGTTCAGAGTGTTGGACCACAACTTCGTTGGCTTGAAACCGCACCTACATGGGTGATAAGGTAGACATGAAAGTCCCAGTATTTCAACGATGGGAGAGCCTCCCATATTTGTTCACCAGTTATGTACTCATCTTCATCACTAGTGTAGTCGTTCATGTAATTGTGTTGGAAGTCCATTATTATCAGTGGATTGAATACACAACTGGGATTACGAATGCAATAGTGTCTAGGGTTCGGACACTATGAATGGAATACAATATCCTATGATTATATAGATGTTGTGATGAAAGGTTGTCTCTTCACATACCCTGTGAGGCTGTATTGGAAGGTTGTGTCCATGAAATGGAAGGTTGAGTCTCTTCGCATACCATAATAGCATAATGGAAGGTTGTGTGACTTGTGTCCTTTCATTACGACTCCCAATGGCCGTCAAAAAATTAAGTCTAGGCAAATGTTAAGACGCATTTAATAGGACAACCTTGTCTCCGATAGACCGTGTCCTGCCCATGTCTCTCGAAGGGCATCTATACGTGCCTTGATTGGCAAGTTGGAGGCTTGGAGCCATTGTTATGTTTTTTTGTGGATTAAAAATTAAAACTACCACAAACTTGAGTTCAAAGGACAGATCATTCTTGCTTTAAAGAATATACGCACTTGTCCCTTTTGGGACACACCAATCCATAAATCATTTTCCCATTAGAACATACCACGTCGAATTTTTGGTTTAAGTCTGACACTAATGGGTTGGGTCCAACTGTCGAAGTAGCCACTGCCAAATATATATAACTTCCTATTCAAATGGAAAGAAACAAAAGCCCTTAGTATACGGTCGGCCTAACACATTACGGTACACCGATATCTGATACACGAAAGACCAGACAAATATCGGTCCACCAAACTCACTAAGTAGAATCACCCGTTCGGACAACCGAAGTACATTTGGTCAATATAAGTCATAGGAAACTGATGTTTGGACTACAGTTAAGTGTTAATAGTTAACATACCTTTTAAAGGTCACCCGTGTCTTCGACGGACCTTGTCCAGTAAAGGACACGAGACTATTCTTTAAAGCATTAATCCATCCTTGGAAGTTGGAAATGGAACTCTAATGTGTCCTTTAAATGTGTTCTATAAAGCACGAGTCTGTTCTTTAAGGACAAGTATGTCCTTTAAAAAAATAATGACTTTTTAGCTAAGGAAAAAAATTGAATTTTCTATTGGTTTTTGGATATATGGAAATTGAATATTAAATAACATATATAACTTTAATTGGTTTAGCATTTGTAGCCTTGATCTTTAAAAAAAGATCATCCCAATTTTGTCTCTCTGTCATGTCAACCTTTTCACTTCACAACCATGTCCAGCCTTGGCAAAACCATAATTGGAAATTGGACTGGCTACTGGACACACTGTGGACAAACTCTGTACATACATGGCTTATACAGGTCATATTCGTGGGTGTAGAAGGACAACGTTTGTAACTTTTAAGTCGTTTTCACTTTAATTTTAACTTTTCACCGCCAGTAATTAATTTTGTTTTGCACGCCACAAATTTTCGCACTTGGAACCATCCGAGTTGTGCCTCCTAATTTTCTACTTTGCCCCAAGTATTCTTGACCTACCACGACCATCCCCTATCATGCACATTGACCTTGTCTCTACATAACGAGCATCAACCACCCTAAATCCTCAACACATCCCCTCCTATCGGTCCCAACCATTCCTGACTTGGTAAATGGCTTTCAACAAGTAGACCAACTAGCCAAAGGCAAATAGTAAGAAAAATGACGACGATACAAATGACACTGACATGATAGAGTCTCATGCCCACGAAGCTACTATTATGTTAGAGTTTCAGAAAAAATTCAGCAGCAATGTCCATTGCCCCTAGAGGTTGATTATTACTTGGAGCCCACAACAGAAAATAGAGATTATTGGATAAGTTATGTGGGTACTCTAGCAAGAAGCAAAGTGTGTATTTGTATTGCCAAGTGGTCAATGGTGGTGGATCATTGAAAGAGGAAATTTGGAAGAATCAATGCTTAGTTCATTATTATCCATATTTTCTTTTAAGTTAGTTCTTTTCTTCACAGTTTTTATCTAATTAATACTACTTTTCTTTATTTCGTGTTGCAAGAAGAAGAAAAATCCACTCAACTAAGGAGTTGAAAAGGTAGTGGTTATCGTTTGTGGGTACTCGATGAAGGATTTCAAAACAAAGTTGACGTCCAATTTCAGTTTTGGAAGTAGTATAAGCATTGAGATCCATGGAAAATTTACAATTTTATTACATAGACAACATGGGCTGAATTCAAAAGCTCAAGGCTAACTCCATAATTTTTGGTAAAATATACATTCATACTTCTTTCACACATTGAAATGTTAAATATGATAATGAATCTATTTTTTTGGTTTGGAGGAACTATAAGCGCTCAACGAATAACGACAATCGAAGAACAAGTTTCCACATAGATTTTCGCAAGGGGGGGGGGGTCACCATAAACTGGAGAAGACATTGATGACCAAAAAGGCAGGAATCTTTAGAGGTTGGTTTTAGCGAAAAGTAAACCAGTAATTTGGCTCCTCCGTCTCCGCCAGTTAGACAAGATAAGTGGAAGAGAGCACACGTTAGTCCAGACGCGAGTTATCGGCAGAGGTTGCAACGAAGATTGTAAGTTGTTACATTTAATTCTTGTGTTTTGTATAATACCTAATTAATTAATAAAATCATGTTTCACGTTAGGCAATGATATAGTTTCTAAATTCTTTTGTTTCATATGTAATAGGATGATCTTACACGGCAAGCTTCCGAAGGCAATGTTATTACCTTTGAATTTTATAACTCCCTAATTGTAGATATATTGATCATGTTGTTTTGTTCTCCTCCAGATAGTCTTCCATCGTCAGAAGCATCTTCTCCTCAGGAGTTGTGTGATGAGAGTCAATTGCATTCAAATTGCAAAATGTTGTACATTCTTGTAAAGGATAAATTTGTAGATTCTACAATAAAAGGTGTTATGCCGAAAGAAATGGTAGGAGAAACAACCAAGGGTGGCATAGAAGACATGGTATACGTCAGCATAGGTGATGTTCTACAGTTTCTGAAGATGGAAACATTGTGTATAACAATCAATGAGGTTCAATTGAAGTAAGTTATGTTTATCTTTTTCATAATTGTGTATGTTACATTTAAATTTTTATGGTGTTAGTTGGTTTATATTAGGAATATTTACCAAAATCCGAATGGCAAAAAGTATGGTTATGTGTGTCCCTCTCTATTGATCAAAAGAGGACCTCCAAGTAAAGACAACATATCTACTCAGATTGAGGAGATGTTGCAAGCATCAAGGAATTGGCTTCATATTTTCTAGTACAATATTAGGAGAAGTAAGTAGCTCATTATATGTTATAATATCTTCAATTGGATGAAGTAATTTAACATGAGTAGTTTTCAGTGAACATTGGATGTTAGCTATGGTAGAACCATTTACGTGGATAGCCTACTGGTTTTATCCTAAGAATCTCGGGGAAGGTTTAGTGAACGTTATTCAAAACTAGATTATTTAGAATAATTTCATTCATAGTCTAAGTTAATTTGTTGTTATTGAATATTTGAATCTATTTTTCAACCTTTACATATTTTTATATGGGCCTTTTAGTCTGTCAATACTCGGGTGGTTGAAGGATTGCAACAAAAAAGAAAGTAAATTGGGTTGAAATGAAGGTAAGATGATTCAGTAATGTTTGTTTTGATAATATGCATTATACTTTGCATTAATTTTGTTGTATTCCCAATGTACATGACTTCTTAATTGTTGTACGGTAAACAAGTTGGAACTACTGAATGTGGTTACTACATAATGAGGTATATGGAAGAACTTGTTGAGAAGGAAATGACAGCAGGAGATTTAAGATAGGTAAATTTTGATATTGATTTTATGTTGCATTATATATGTTTCTAACCCAATTTATATGTTAATAAATGAGTTTGTTTACTTTGTAGTCATTCAAAGTATCCCTTGAACAATTTTCTCACGAAGAGATAGACATTACTCGAAAGAAGTTGTCTTCTTTTGTCATCGGTTGTATGATATTAGCAACTTAATTGATGAATGCAAGTTTATCGGGTGATGATGTCCTCTTTAAGTTTTTATTATAATAGATGAAACATACATGACATGATATATCATTGATGCTGATGTGTTGTATTTTCAACCTGACATTTAAACCAAACAAAACTGACATTGCAACCACATTCAGCCTACTAACTGAGAATTCGGGTATGATGTGCATAGTGTACATACAACAACATAGTTTAGAGATAGTTCATATTCAAAGACAGCTGAATTGAAGGAATATAGTTTGCAACACAACATAGTCTACAACATCAATGTAGTTTACACCACAAAGATAGTTTACAACACTAACTTTACTTCAACAACCTTACAACTTGATTTTTTTTCAAGTGTACGTCTATTTCTGTTGGATGTACATATTATAAATTTTGAGATTATGTGTAATAGGTTAACTTATATGTGTGTGTGTGACATTTTTTGTATATACATTTCAATGACCTAGTGTAAAGTGAGATATATATGATATTACATTGGATAGAACACAATCATTATTTATATGCGATGATGAAAATGTTGTGGTCTATGCATGTTTCAATTGTAGGGAATTTTCTTTGGTGCATATCTTTTTCAATTGTAGGCATTATTACGTGAAATTAAAAATAAAATTAGAATTAAACAATAAAATTCATTTAAGGACATAACACGTTGGTTATTTCGTAGAAACCTACATGGAATTTCACACAAAACTTCAAGAAATGACATACCACTATGTTGTTTGCCAATTAATTGACGTGGTATATTCTTTTATTTGATTTTTTGAAATACTTTTTTAATAATTGGATAGACCACGTTGCCTTTTTGTTTCAACCGACGTGGTGTGTCTACAGACGACGTCAGCCACTTGCCAACAAATTGACGTCGTACATCCTATTATTGGATTTTTCCCCTAAATTTTTTGATTTAATAGTAGGACATCCGCATCTGTTGTTGAGGTGTGGCGGATGTATTTATGTTGTAAATACCACGTCAGTGTTATTGGTGAATACCGAAGTGGTTGACCTACACACCACGTCGACTTATTGACCGACATGATATCCCCCTCCCTCACCACATCCCCCGACATAAGTCGGTCAGCTAGCGTCGTTTAACCTGACGTGATATGTCGAAAGTCGACGTAGTAACCCCATTCACAACAATTTCTCCTAAAATTTCAACATTCTAGATATTTACTAAGGATACATGACGACTCGCTATAGTACGAATCATGTATATTGTAGTTAGATCAATATCGACCCATGATTTCCTTTTCCTTTTTTCCTTCTTTATTGAGTTGCCTATGGATTAAAATCGTTAAGAAATCATCTCAGATCTAACCGGAAGTCCTGACTTTAATATAATTTGTTTACGTAGAAATTTATGATTCAATTTTGCAATAATATTTGGAAAATTTTACTTTCTATACTCAAAGTGACCCAAAATTGAAGGAAAAAACCTCACATTGACATCCACTGAAAAACATGCTTATGTTTCTAGTTCTCCAGAAAATACCCCTGCATAAACTGTGGGACCATTCCCTTCCAATCCTTCCTTTTCTCCCTCTTTCTTTCTTTCTCTTTCAGCCCTCAAAAATCATGTGGTGAACAGTTCTCCACACCCAAATGATTCAATTATGTTCGTCATAAAATACCCTAAAAAATCGTGCGGTGAAAAGTCGTGTTTTTAAAAAAAATCAAATTTATCGAGGTCATATCCCACACATATCGAGTTCATCGAGTTTACAGTTCTTCACACCCAAAAATTCGAATTCTGTTCGTCATAACATGCCTTCAAAATCGTGTTTTTTTCAAAAAATCTAAATTATTAAGGTCATATCGCTCATGTATCTAGCACATGGAGCACACCTAGTTTATAGTTCACACCCAAACGATTCGAATTATGTTCATCATAACACACCCTCAAACATCATGCGGTGAAAAGTCGTGTTTTTCAAAAAATATAAATTATTGAGGACATATAGAGCATTATTAGGAGCACATCGAACCCATCGAGTTTACAATTCTCCACACCCAAACGATTTGAATTCCGTTCGTCATAAAATACCCTCAAAAATCGTGTGGTGAAAAATCATATTTTTTTCAAAAAAATTAAATTATCGAGGTCATTTCATGCACATATCAAGCGAATGAAGCTCATTGAGTTTATAGTTCTCCACACCCAAACGATTCGAATTCTGTTCGTCATAAAACGTCGTCAAAAATTGTGTGGTGAAAAGTCGTATTTTTCAAGAAAAAAACTAAATTATCGAGGTCACATCGCACACATATCGAGCTCATCAAGTTACATTTCTCCACACCCAAGCGATTATAATTTCATTCATCATAAAACACCCTAAAAAATCGTGCGGTGAAAAGTTACGTTTTTTCAAAAAATCTAAATTTTCGAGGTTATATCGCGCACATATCGAGCTCATCGAGTTTATAGTTCTTCACACCCAAATGATTCGAATTGCGTTCATCATAAAACGTCAATCGTGCAGTGAAAAGTCTCGTTTTTTCAAAAAATCTAAATTATCGAGATTATATCGCATACATATCAAGCACATCGAGTTTATAGGTCTCCACACCCAAATGATTCGAATTCCGTTCGTCATAAAACACAATATTTCACTACACGATTTTTGAGGGTGTTTTATGACGAAGGAAATTCGAAACGTTCGGGTGTAGAGAACTGTTCACCGTACAACTTTTGAGGGTTGAAAGAGAAAGGGAAAAAGAGAGGGAGAAAATGAAGGATCGGAAGGGAATGGTCTCACGGTTTATGCACATCTATTTTTGGGAGTACTGGAAATATAAGTATATTTATCAGAGGATGTCAATGTGGGGGTCTTTTTTTCAATTTGGGTCATTTTGTGTATAGAAAGTCAAATTTTCCTAATTTTTTTACTAATCAAAGATCTTAAATGGTGATTGTAACATGTTAATTGACTTCATCTTAAAATGATACCGTGTTGACAACTTTAATTGTATGAACATGTGTTTGAAAGCAAATGTTCTGTCGTTAGTCGCCACTTTTTTCTTACCAATGTGTGGTTGTATTGAAAATCATTTCTTCCTCCTACACAACATTTAAAAATGAGGTGTACTCAGTTCTAACAGGTTAACTAAGTTACAATGTCATGTTACCTATATGCACATTATAATATAAAAACATGATGGAAATGTATCATTTAGTCATAGCATCAGCAAACAAAGATTTTTAGATGATGTTGTAACTTGTTATTTACGTATAGCATGCAATCCATTTTTTTTGATTTTTTTTTTGTATAAACATGTGATTGTAGTTCGAAGTTGTAGCTTTGGTAGCTCTAAGATTCAATGCGCCTTTAGAACTCCACGATTAACTCACATTTCTTTTAAATATACCCAAATATGTCCTCTGAACGCAACAAAACATGTATCACAAATCTTATAACAACCTATAATTTATACACTGGACTAACGTTAAAGTTGGAAAGTAAGCGTGTTTGGTTATATATGATGGACAAACCAAATGTAATTTTTATAAAAAACAATTGTAAATCTATAATGATTATCGCACCCATATAAATCTGCATGAGTGTGCGTTAGTAATAACATCTACATCACTATTTGGTTGTACCTTGGGATTTTTGCTTGCGTGCCACTACAAACTACCAAAATTAGCTTTCTGCCACCCTTCTCGCAATCAGTATTTCTAGTGCTATATTATAAAGTCCGACTATTTGCACTTACATTATTAAAAGGTCCAGTTATTTGTGTTTTCGACGTTACTTTTTCTGACCATGTCAATCGGTTAACTCTCTTTAATATAACTTTCATTGTAACTTTTGCAGATTTTACCTTAGCAATCCAACAAATAGTAAACATCTCAATACTTCAATGTTATTCTTTTCTTATTTTTCTCTCTCCACTCATATTCAAGTCTCTTCTCTCGCTTAGATCTTTATCTTCACTCTCTCTCTCTCAGTTTTGTATCGGCTATCTCTAGCTCTATCTCTTCTCTCCTTTTTATCTGTCTCCCTTCACATTTCTTCTCTCTCTCATCCCGTCTTGTCTCCAACTTCTCTCTATTCTCTCTCACTCGCTCGCTCATCTCTCTCTCTTTACATTTCTTTTAATCTCTTTCACCTTCACTCTTCGCTACATCTCTCTATCACTTCTCTCTCACTTGCAAAATTTACTTCTTTGTAATTGGCCTTTAAATATTTAACTATTGCATGTGAAAGAGAAGTTGGGATCAAAGAGATGACACACGAAAGAGACAAGAGATAGATGAAATGTGAAGAGAGAGAAGAAAAAATAGAGAACCGAGAGAAAACACATAAAATGAGTAAAGAGAGAAAAATATGATGATGAAGAGAGAGACAAAATTTTAAAAAAAAAGAAGAGAATAGGAGTTGAATGATGTCTCTAAATTGTTAATGGAAAATTTGCAAATTCATAATTCAATATTAATGATGAATTATTGAGATATTTTCCATTTTCTAGATTACACAGGGGAACATTTATAAAAATTGTAATTAAAAAGTAATTTATATAACGAAGTTAACTGAAAAGTTAACATAGTGACATGATTTTAAAAAATTATGACACAAACACAAATAACTAGGACTTTTAAAGACATCAATGCAAATAGATGACTTTGTAATAGCACTCAGAGGAATACTGATGAAAGGGCATTGGAAAGCTAATTTCAGTGTTTTGTCGTGACATGCAAGCAAAAAATTGTTGTATCTCATATATTTATGTCCATTTTTTGTTATCATAGTTACATTTTGTATACTCATTTCTAATCACCTTAAAACTTTGGACCTTACACATAACAAAGTGCTTGCCACAAAAAAATCATTAAGTTTATTCTTTGTGCTTTGGTGTTTGCTGTTGGCTTTTTGGCATTAATCTATGTTTTGATGATTTAATTAACCTAATCTCAATTATGATCATGTAGAGTAGCACACATATTGCATTGCATATATATTGCTTTGTGCTAACCTCTACAGGTGATCAAGACTCAAGAAAGAAGAAAAATCAAGTCAAGACATGTAATCAAGCAAGGATTGAAGACATGTAATTTTACCTTTCTTTGAGTATTAGGAACTTATGTGAATTGAGCATAACTTAAGCTAATATGCATGTATTCACACACTAGGTTCCTTGTAGGAGTCACACACAAAATATCATATCATTTGGACTTCATTAGATTACCTAAACACCTAAAACATTGGTCGCCAGTCTGCCTGAGTTCGGTCGACCGTTCACCTTTTGGTCGACCAGTTATACACAATATTTGTTATACCAGACCAATCAGTTCAACCGATCACACTTCTGTTTAACCGTTTACCCAGACCTGTTCGGTCGACCGTTTCGTTTGCTATTTTTGGTAAAAATACGACCGTTATATTTGTCGTATTATACAACGGTCGTATACACATTTTTCTCTTAATACACCCCCAAATACTTTTGAACCGGTCGAACAAAATACCTTGTTCGGTCGACCGTTCTATTAGGTAAAATCAACCTGCTATCGGTCGACACAAGTTTAGTTCAACCGATCGAGTTTTCCCTCTACCGAACCCTGTAGTTCGGTCGACCGGTACCTGTTCGGTCGACCGGTGACTTATAGAACTTAAGTGTTAGGTCGATCAGTACCTTTGTTCGGTCAACCGATCCATTAACTTACTCAAGGGTTCGGTCGACCGATACACCTTTCGGTCGACCGTTTCTGGACAGATTTCTGAATCCGATTTTCTGTTTTGTGTTCTTTGCACAAACCCCAATCAAATCTTGTCCAAGCGGCTAGAAATCTTTAGGAGCTTATAAATAGAGGTTCACACTTAGTTTTCTCAAAGATTTCACAACTCCAAAGTGTCAAACCTATAGTGAGATTTTCCACAACCTCCAAGCTCCAAATTAGTCATCCAAAGCCTAATTTCCACATCATTCATCATACAATCAATCTAGCAATTGTTGTGCTCAATTAGAGAGTGAATCCCACTCAAGTTACATTTGTTGTCAAAAAAGTATAGACTTCGGTGAGAGCCCGAAGTGATCCTTCTTGGATTGTGAGAAGAGGATTCCAAGCTCGGCGAGGGTTGTTCGCGAGCTTGAAGACTTGTAAAGGCGTTGTCTCCCGGCCCGGAACGGGGAGCGGATAGTGAAGTCGTAGGCGGAGCTCGCGGAGTCGAGCGGAGCTTGCAAGAGAGGACTAGGACCCGGGTGGGGTGCCGAACCTCTATAAAAACGACGTGTCTTTGTGGTTTGCATTATTTCTTACTTGCTTGTTTAATTGTTTAAATTCCGCTGCATATAACGCTATTGTTTAAACGAGTAGGTGATTAGATTAATAGTGATTAGTAGACCCATAACCCACACGGATCCCGCATTTGGTATCAGAGCCTTGTTAGCTAAATCCTCATACTTAATCGTATTATTTAGCATGGCTTCTACATCATCTAATCACATAGAAGGATTATGCACCACTAGACCTCCGTTGCTTAATTGGTCAAACTATGATTATTGGAAAAATAGGATGAAAATCTTTTTAATATCAAATGACCTTAAGTATTGGATGTTTCTCCAAAATTCATACACACCCCGTAAAGAAGATGAATTAGATTCACTTACAAGACCGAAGATGAAAGAAATCGAAATGAATTCGAAAATTATGAACATCTTGTATTGTGGCCTTAATGAGGGTGAATATAATAGGATTAGGGGATGTGAAAGTGCACATGAGATATGGCATAGACTTCAAATGCACCATGAGGGGGATAGTAAAACTAAGGAAACTCGCATTAGTCTCCTCATGCATAAATATGAGATTTTTTCTATGCAAATCGGTGAAAACATAAGCGAAATGAACACTCGCTTCACCGATATTACTAACTCTCTTTTGATTCTTGGAAGAAGGATAAATGAAGGAGAGATGACTCGGAAATTCCTCCGGTCATTGAGCAACGATTGGGAAGACAAGGTCGTCGCAATTGAAGAATCGCACGATCTTTCAAAATTGAAGATGGAGGAACTCATTAGAAATCTCATGGCCTATGAGCTCCAATTGAGTCATCGAAAAGAGAAGGAAGCTTCAAAGAAAAACTCCATGGTGGCATTGCATGCAAACTTTGATGAGCCAAGGAGAGTGGAAGAAGAGGACATTGAGGTCCTTGCCCAAGACTTCTTCAAATACCTCAAGAGGGATAAGGAAGAAAAGAATGAAAGAAGAGGTAGAAGAAGTGAGAAAAGAGAAAAAGAAAAGGAGAAGGAGGAAAGTGAAAATGAGAGAAAAGAGAGGGGGAAGAAAAATGAGAGAAGAGAGAGGAGAAGAGAAAATTAGAAGAGTAAGAGGAAAGAAAGGAAGGAGGAAGCTCACAAAGCCACTTGGGATGACTCTTCATCTCCATCATCATCATCCTCTTCCTTGCAAAGTAGAAGAGAGGTTGCCCATTCATGCTTCATGGCCATTGAAGATGAACAAAGTGAGGTAGCTTCTAACTCCTCTAAATCTTATTCCACTAGAAGTAATTCATGTTCAAGTAAATCATATTCTAGTGCTAGCTCTAATTCTAATGCTAATGATGAATCATATACACATGATGAGCTACAAGATGCATTTCATGATTTAGTTAAACAATATGAGATCATTTGTGAAAAGAACAAAAACGCTAGAAAAACTATAAATGATCTCAAATGCCAAATTGAATTAATCATGAATGAAAAGAATGAGGTGGTTGCTAGACTTGAATCAAATGAATCATCACTTGCTAGTCTAAGTAAAACACCTATTGTTGATGAACATTTAGATCTTAGAACTTCAAATATGCAATTAAGGAAAGATCTAGAAATGTACACTAAAGGAACAAAAATGCTTGATATGCTCTTAAGTAGTCAAAGACAATCCTTAACTAAACATGGTTTAGGATACAATGTGCATTTGAAAAACCATGTATCTCATACTACTTTAAATGGCAAGCATTTAATTGTTAAATCTAGTTCCTCAAGTGTGTGGGCACCCAAAACCAAAATGGTTTGGATCCCAAAAGCTAATGTTCAAGGACCCAAAGTTGTTTGGGTACCTAAGTCTACACTTGTAGGAGCTTGAGGAGGAGATTGGTGGTGACCGGGTGAGCTCAAAAGTTAAATTCAAATCCGGTTGCATCACCAAATGAGATTGGAGCTAATCAAGATTCAAGTTTGGTATAAATTTCCATCTTTGAAATTTCTGAAAATTTATCTCTAATCTAGTCAAAATGCTTAATTGTCATATCTTTAGAAGTTCAATTCATTGAAAATCATTAACCCTATTCATTGCAAATCAATTATCACACCCATTGATTTTAATTGTCAAATTTTAAATGGATGTTAGAATAAGGCTTAAGTTGAAACTTAAATGAACTTAACATGAATCATACTCATAGTTTCCATGTAGCCTTATTGATAGGGGGAGCTTAAATGTTATATCTTTTAAAGTAATGAAGTGCAAAATTTAGGGGGAGCAACTTCATTACAAAACATCCAAATTCTATGCTTAAAGTCATAATTATTTTTGTTTTTGATGGATGTCAAACGGGGAGAGATAATTAAGGGGGTAACTTGGAGTTTGGCATAAAATTAAACAAAAACTATGCACATCCATAGGGGGAGCATTAATATGCATAGTTTACATATACAAATTCCATGTATTTAGATAGAATTAAGATATAGGTTGCCATCATCAAAAAGGGGGAGATTGTTGGCTTTTTGGCCTTAATCTATGTTTTGATGATTTAATTAACCTAATCTTAATTATGATCATGTAGAGTAGCACACATATTGCATTGCATATATATTGCTTTGTGCTAACCTCTACAGGTGATCAAGACTCAAGAAAGAAGAAAAATCAAGTCAAGACATGTAACCAAGCTAGGATTGAAGACATGTAATTTTACCTTTCTTTGAGTATTAGGAACTTATGTGAATTGAGCATAACTTAAGCTAATATGCATGCATTCACACACTAGGTTCCTTGTAGGAGTCACACACAAAATATCATATCATTTGGACTTCATTAGATCACCTAAACACCTAAAACATTGGTCGCCAGTCTGCCTGAGTTCGGTCGACCGTTCACCTTTCGGTCGACCGGTTATACACAATATTTGTTATACCAGACCAATCAGTTCAACCGATCACACTTCTGTTTAACCGTTTACCCAGACCTGTTCGGTCGACCGGTAGACCTTCGGTCGACCGTTTCGTTTGCTATTTTTGGTAAAAATACGACCGTTATATTTGTCGTATTATACAACGGTCGTATACACATTTTTCTCTTAATACACCCCCAAATACTTTTGAACCGGTCGAACAAAATACCTTGTTCGGTCGACCGTTCTATTAGGTAAAATCTACCTGCTATCGGTCGACACAAGTTTAGTTCAACCGATCGAGTTTTCCCTCTACCGAACCCTGTAGTTCGGTCGACCGGTACCTGTTCGGTCGACCGGTGACTTATAGAACTTAAGTGTTAGGTCGACCAGTACCTTTGTTCGGTCAACCGATCCATTAACTTACTCAAGGGTTCGGTCGACCGATACACCTTTCGGTCGACCGTTTCTGGACAGATTTCTGAATCCGATTTTCTGTTTTGTGTTCTTTGCACAAACCCCAATCAAATCTTGTCCAAACGGCTAGAAATCTTTAGGAGCTTATAAATAGAGGTTCACACTTAGTTTTCCCAAAGATTTCACAACTCCAAAGTGTCAAACCTATAGTGAGATTTTCCACAACCTCCAAGCTCCAAATTAGCCATCCAAAGCATAATTTCCACATCATTCATCATACAATCAATCAAGCAATTGTTGTGCTCAATTAGAGAGTGAATCCCACTCAAGTTACATTTGTTGTCAAAAGAGTATAGACTTCGGTGAGAGCCCGAAGTGATCCTTCTCTGATTGTGAGAAGAGGATTCCAAGCTCGGCGAGGGTTGTTCGCGAGCTTGAAGACTTGTAAAGGCGTTGTCTCCCGGCCCAGAATGGGGAGCGAATAGTGAAGTCATAGGCGGAGCTCGCGGAGTCGAGCGGAGCTTGCAAGAGAGGACTAGGACCCGGGTGGGGTGCCGAACCTCTATAAAAACGACGCGTCTTTGTGGTTTGCATTATTTCTTACTTGCTTGTTTAATTGTTTAAATTCCGCTGCATATAACTCTATTGTTTAAACGAGTAGGTGATTAGATTAATAGTGATTAGTGGACCCATAACCCACACGGATCCCACATTTGCAAGGTTGTGCTGTGTTTTGATTCTAATTTGTTCTTTCATTGCAGACAGTTGTACCACTTCTTCAAAAATTGTAGATTTATTTTACTAATTCAAATAAACATTAGGAACACAATCTTGTTGTAAATTGTATTGTCAAATCGGTGGAGTAATTTTAAACTCTATGACATCAAAATTAATTAAAAAAACTAGACGCTTACCCTGCTCCTCTCATTAAAAAATATAATTATAATTTGGCATATATCAAAAAAATTATAATTATAATTTGGATAAAGGAGGAGGGTTGCGATAGGTGTTGCGAGCCAGCGTAAAACCCTAGCTACTCCCATGGAAATGAAACTTAAAAGAGAATCATGTTTGGGGCGTCACCCTCTTAGCGACGCGCTACATCGGGCCCCGGATGTAGTGATTCAAAGTGAGCAAGGGTCTACGCATCATTCTCGACGGGTGCGAGCGATAAGGAATCTAGTCGAGGGACTCCACCACCTTAGTGGCACACTGCATCAGCGCCCGGATGTAGTGCACAAGAAGTTAGGGTCCTCGTACTTTACTCAACAGGTGTAAGGGGTAAGGAAGCTAGTTGAGGATAGTAGATTACGCATAGGTAGTTGGAATGTTGGATCTTTAACAGGGAAGTTGACAAAGTTAGTGGATGTGATCAACAAGAAAAAAGTCAATATTCTTTGTGTTCAGGAGACCAAATGGGTAGGTGAAAAAGCTAAAGAAGTTGAAAATACAGGGTTTAAGTTATGGTATAGTGGAAATATAGAAATAAAAATGGAGTACGAATCTTAGTAGATAAGAGACTAAGAGATGAGGTGGTAGAGGTTAAAAGACAAGGTGATCGAATAATTTTGATTAAGTTAGTTATCGGAAAACTGATTTTGAATGTCATTAGCACATATGCCCCACAAGTAGGTTTTAGCGAAACAGTGAAGAAACAATTCTGGGAGGATCTTGACATTATGGTGAGAGAGATTCCTAGTAGTGAGAAACTTTGTGTTGGAGGAGATTTTAACGGTCATGTTGGTAAAGATAGCGAAGGGTTTGAACGTATCCATGGAGGGTTTGGGTTTGGTGTTAGGAATAAAGAATGGGAAGATTTTCTGAATTTCGCTATAGCATATGATCTCATGGTAGCAAATACTTTCTTTAGGAAAAGAGAATCTCATTTAGTCACATTTTGTAGTGCTCAACATCGAAGTCAAATTGATTTTGTACTTTCTCGAAAAGATGATCGAGGATCTTGTATATATTGTAAGGTAATACCTGGAGAGTGTGTAGTGACTCAACATAAGTTGGTAGTAGCGAACTTTCGCTTTCATATTGGCGTAGCACGGAATAAGTGTAATAAAGATGTGAAGATTAAGTAGTGGAATCTTGAATGAGAAAAATGTATGAGATTTAAGGATAGACTTGTGGCAGAGGGACCTTGGGATGTTGTAGGAGACGCTAATAGTATGTGGGAGAGTATGTCATCTTACATTCGTCGAGTAGATAAAGAAGTTTGTGGGGAGAGTAGAGGCGGTAGACTAGATTCGAGAGACAGGTGGTGGTGGAATGATGATGTACAACAAGTAATTAAAACTAAGAAAGAATGCTATAAGATGTGGTTTAAAGATAAAAATGAAACTAACTTAGAAGAGTATAAGTTGGCTAATAAAAAAGCTAAGAAAGTAGTAAGAGAGGCTAGAGAGGTTGTTTATGAGAATTTATACCAAAAGTTGGGATCAAAGGAGGGAGAGGTTGAAATATATAAGTTGGCTAAAATAAGAGAGAAGAAAACTAGAGATCTTAATCAAGTTAAATGCATTAAAGATGATAATAATAACCTCTTAGTTAATGCGGAGGATATCAAGGAAAGGTTGAGAGAATATTTTGATAAGTTGTTTAATGGAGAAAAGGATAACGACACTTTTGAAGTGGATGATACAATTGAGGAATCTAATAGACGATTTGTACGGAGGATACAAGAAGTTGAGGTTAAGGAAACCTTAAAAAGGATGAAAGTTGGTAAGGCTTTAGGACCAGACGAGATCCCGATTGAGGTGTGGAAATGTCTGGGGGATAAAGCGGTAACGTGGTTAACTAAATTGTTTAGTAGTATCTTTGAGAAAAATAAAATACCAAATGAGTGGAGAAGAAGTATTTTAGTGCCAATCTACAAGAATAAAGGGGATATTCAAAGTTATACTAACTATAGAGGTATCAAACTCATGTGTCATACTATGAAATTGTGGGAAAGAGCAATTGAGCATCGTCTAAGGAAAGAGACATGTGTTAGAGATAATCAATTTGGTTTCATGCCTGGAAGGTCAACGATAGATGTCATATTTCTTATTAGACAACTTATGGAGAGGTACAGAGAACAAAAGAAAGATCTACATATGGTTTTTATTGATTTAGAAAAGGCATATGATAGAGTTCCAAGAAATGTTATGTGGTGGGCCCTTGAGAAAAAGAAAGTATCAACAAAATATGTGAATTTAATTAAAGATATGTATGAAGGAGTTGAAACTAGCATTAGAATTTGTGATGGTGTGACTAAAGCTTTTTCGATTAAGATTGGACTTCATCAGGTTTCAGCTTTAAGTCCATATCTATTTGCTTTAGTAACGGACGAGGTGACAAAAGACTTACAATGTGAGGTTCCATGGTATATGCTTTTTGCGGATGATGTAGTATTAATTTACGAGAGTATGGTAGGTGTGGAGAGAAAACTAGAGTTGTGGAGAAATACTTTAGAAACAAAAGGTTTTAAACTAAGTAGATCTAAACTGAATATATGAAATGTTGTTTCAGTACCGTTAATACCGAGGAAGATGAGATTATATTAGATGGCAAGTGGTGTGTAGAAAAGATATTTTTAGATACCTTGGATCAATACTTCAAAAAGATAGGGAGATTGATGAAGATGTTAACCATAGGATTAGAGCAGGATGGATGAAATGGCGACAAACCTCAGGTGTCTTATGTGACAAGAAAATTCCGCTTAAGTTAAAAGAAAAGTTTTATAGAACCGCAATAAGACCAGCAATGCTATATGGTGCGGAATGTTGGGCCACTAAAAGACAACATATACAAAAGATGAGTGTATCTGAAATGAGGATGTTGAGGTGGATGTGTGACCATACGCGAATGGATCTGATTAGAAATGAAGACATTCGTGAGAGAGTTGGAGTTGCTCCAATGGAAGAGAAAGTTATCCAACACAGACTGAGATGGTATGGACATGTACAAAGAAGACCTATAGAGGAACCTATAAGAAGATGAGTATTGAATCAGATCGAAGACATAAAAAGAGGAAGAAGCAGACCACGATTGACTTGGGAGGAAGCGGTGAAAAGAGATTTAAAAGATTAGAATGTTCCTCGAGAATTTGTATTGGATAGAAACGCGTGGAAGAAGGCGATTCACGTGTCTGAACCGTGACTCCTTAGAGTTTCATTTCTAGCCTACCCCAACTAGTTTGGGATAAAAAGTTTAATTGTTGTTGTTGTATATATCACAAAATCGAAAATTTGTGCCACCTTTTTTGAAAGTGGGTTGCACTACCACAACCTGAAGCTCAAATCTTGTTTGACCATCGTCCTTTTATCTCATCATCGTCATTATATTTCATGTATTATCTACTTTGTCCTTTTAATTTTGCAACGTATATTCTTATGGACATTCTTGAATGTTGTAAGTAGAAGACATTTCCCAGTCCATCACCACTTTACATAGGACAACTTAACCAAATAAAGAAAAAATATAGAGACGCAGTACTTCTGTTCTGGTGTGCATATCAAATACTTATCATTAATTGCTTTTATAAAAACCAACCATTGATCTCTTTAGATGTCATTTCAAAGCCGCATAACTAATTAATATTACACGATTACAAGCTTTTGAATGACAATTGGTTTTCAGTAAAATATATTCTCACTTCGTATTAAGATATCTATTCGTATTTGTACGACTTTTTATACGCGTTTTACGTTGTGTATTATATCTTTCAATATTTTTGCACTTCGATATTTGGGTTGCACAAAAGAAATGCATGCCATAACAACAAGATCCGTCACAACAGATGAGGAAATTGACTTCTATCATCCTAAAAATAGTTTGCATGTCCTACATTACCATCTTGAGGTGGGTCCTTCGAGATCGCGCTTCATCTAGGTGTGTTCGTTGTCAAGAGCTTTGTCGGGGCGTTTCTGATATTGGTGGACGACGAGAACAGGTGGTTCTCTGATGATACGAGGGTGCCGGAGTTGTATAAGTACTATTGGTTGTTGACTATGCCTAGTGATCTTAGTTTTGTTGTGTTTTTTTTTATTTCCACATATTCCCATCCTTCTCCATCTTCTTCTACATCATCTCCATATATTGTTTTGGAGAATGCTGTTGGAGATGTGGAGGAAAGAGTGCAGTACATCTATAGACAATTCTGTTTGTTTTATATTCACCATCAGTAGTGTTACTTGTGTACATACGGATTTCTATTTGTTTAATTTGGTTGGCTTCAATTAATAATATTCTCGACAAGATTTGGTTAAATCAGATGCTGTATCAGGGAGACGACTTGTTTGATTATGTTTAGATTCTCCAATATTTGTTGCTTAAAACTGTTTTGCTGCATCTTTCATAATTTGTATGCTAGTCTACACTTTGTTCTTGCTAGTGATTGTATGTTCATTAATTAGTGTGCTTGAGTGTTGTGCAGCTAGTAATGTGTATTAAGACCTTCATTGTTAATGCTACTAGACCCCAAGATTAATTTTGCCTAAATTTTTGGTCACATGAATTTGAATTATTATTAATATATGTATATTATTTAATTATTAAATCACAAACCACATATGTACTCTTATCGCATTCGCATATGTAAGATGCAGTGTCTTGTTGCATCCAATCTGCATCCTGCATTTCTAAACCTTGATGTAGAGTAATATCTTGGGAGGTTTCTGCAAATGATCAGAGCGATCAATTTGTCAAAAACTGTTAATTATTAGGTTATAACATAAAAACTCCATAAGTTCAATTCAAAATATATATGTTGAAAGATTTTAAATCTTTAAATCTCATAAACTCAATATATGAAATCTTAGCTTAAATTAAGATGAATTGTTTGTGTTGAGATGGGTGAGAATAGGAGAATATAGACACAACACAAACTAGTTTTCATAGATGAAGGATCTTATCACATTGATTTGCAATGATTAAAGAAAAAATAACTAATTTTGGGGCAGGGCATAGGTCAACATTTTTCCATCCCACGTCCTTTACATTAAGTATAGAGACGATAGACTCAGTTTCCGGGCGCAATCTTTTTTGGTGAGCTTACATACAAACGTATGAGGGAGAGGAAATAAAAGTATAATGAAATAATTTGGATAAACATGTGAGATCAGACAAAAACTAACATACAATTAACAAATCATGATCTGGATATGAGGATCAGGAAAAAGCATTATCAGCCAAAAGTCCACAAAATCACGATCATAATAAGATGGATTTGTGTTATAAAATTCCCTTGGCCTGCTAATTATTAAAAACAATGAAAGATAGATGTGCCAAATCATATTGGAAAAAGGGGAATGATGTCAACCACAACTACTCCATCAAATTTGATGAAACGTTCAACGTGTATGAAAAATATTACACAACATGGCAGCTACTAAATGTTTGTTATTGAGTAAATTGTTACAATTATGCAAGTAAAGAACACGCATCACCAAAATTAAAAGTAGACAACATATGTTAGAATTACAAATGCCTTCGGGGAAATGTTTTAATATTTGTATTAATTCAAAATTTTAAAGAAGAGAGATATAAGAAGGGAATGTATGTTGACCAACAGGGAACAAACATCAAAGATACATATATTGAACGGAAAAGCTTTTGATTAAAGAGAAAAAAATAAATTACAGGATTACAAATTTCTCCGAATGTTTTTTTAATGAAATTTGTAGCTGACGATTAACTGTGTATATATAGAAAAAAATGGTTGCTTGTCCAAGAAGAAATGATGCATTAACATCAATAAGTTCATTTTTATTAGACATAACTATTTGACATATTATACGCTCGCATGTAAGACAATAGCGGGGCAATCCGATAAAAGAAAAAACATGGGTAGTAGACTAAAGAAAAGACAATGACAAAAATATAGGTATACTGTGCCTTAAGTTGAACGATGACAAACGACAAGTAGACTGATAACACCAAACCCAATTCATACAAGTAGAATGATGATATTTATCTGTCGGGACATCACAGACGCAGATAATACCAAAGGTATATCTGTGGGCATTTATCTATACCGACGGATGGTGACCTACACTGTTAAATTAAAATTTGGCTTAATAATGGTGACTACACTGTTAAGATACCTTTGTATGCCAAAAAAATAATTGTTGAACATATAATTTGGATTGTTACATACATGAAGTGTAACATAGGTAAGTCATTAGGTGATTGCAGCCATAAGAACATTATATGCAAAATTTGCTGGAGTATATCATTGGAGTACATTTAACATGTTACGGTACAATGACTAGAGTTGTAGAGTGTCTCGAAATAATTTAGATAAACGTGTCCCAAAACACGAAAAACAAAATACGGTCAACATATTATGATCTGGAGATCAAAGGATCGGGAAAAAAGCATTATTTTCCGAAAGGTCGCATATCACGATCATAATCGCTATAATATTAACAAAATGGACGTGTGCTGCAAACTGGGACCTTGATCTGCTCGTCACTTGTATAATAGATGTGCACATCACAAACTTATATATAAATAAAGTACTGCAGAAAGGGAAAAGAAGGTTGACCAGTACTTGTAACGTACCCGAAAACAGCGGAAATTTAAACAATAATAAAGACCGTCAACGGTCAACACAGGGCACGTCACTGGAAAACAAACCAACATATATATATATAATATATAAGATACAGACCCACGTGGAAGTCAAAGTATACATAAGAGTCAACTGTGATTACAACAAAAATGAATGTACATGTAATCACTACCTCAACAAAAGAAGTATAAAAGAGGACACAGGATCTGATCCCGGGGGCACCGTCCTCAGTCACCACCTCAAACTCTAACCTTGCTCGCTACCTGAAATGAAAACAAACAAACATGTCTGAGTTCCCTGCAGGAACCCCGTATACCAAACCTCCTAAAATACGAAAAGGAAAATTAAAGACAATGCAATGCAATACACATGATCATCCGCCTCGGGCCCACAATAATGCCCTCACCGCCTCCGCGGCACTGAACCACTCCTGCCACTAGGGTCAAGTCAGTCCACCGCTGCCTCACAAGGGTCAGTCGACACCACTGCTCCCCAAAAAGTGCAGGAAGGAACCCCCGGTACACGCCGCACCCAAGGAGCGAGTCAGCCCGCCGAATACACAACTCGGGTCAGACGACAGCCACTGCTCCCCCAAGAGTCGCCTAGCGCGCACCCTGCCGGAACATCCTCGGCCTACCGCTAAACCCTCGCAAACTGCCCAAGGTTTACGGTACACATCCCTCACACCCCGCTCGGTAAGAGAGGCAACAATAGTACAGTAATACGCCTTCGTCGAAGGTGAAATCCGTAGCTCTCAAAGCCGGTAATCAACCGTCGCCTCGGAGCCGGTAGTCGACCTATACTCGACGGATCGCGTGTGGATAAATCCACCAACCTGCGACAGATCAGTCGACCGCTAAAAGCACACCGGTCGACCGGTCCCCCACACAGTACACAGTACTGTAAAAACAAGTCTACCGGTCGAACCACGCCAACCGAATAACCGACCAATCGGTCGAACAAAAGTCATCTAGCGGTCGACCGTTTGGATGGTCTACGCTATACAATTTTATATAATATATATATCCGACCGGTCGAACCAAGGGGTCGTTTAACCGATAACAGGACTTTCCACATTTTGCCTAAGTGATATTCGGTCGACCGGAACTGCTATACAGTTCGACCGAATCAACACAGGCACTCTACCGCTTAAATAAAATGCTCAGTCGGTCGACCAAAAGTTAAAGAGCGGTCGACCGTTTTGATGGTCAAAGCTCCCAACCGACTAAGCATCGAATGGATCGGTCGAACAAGGTTAAGGACGTTCGACCGTTTAATAAGTCAAAATCCCCAACCGACCCATTCTCATTGTTATTCGGTCGACCGGCTAAGTGGTCCCGTTCGACCGATAACAGAATAACCCCTTTTTCCCGCACTAATCTGGCATAACGGTCGACCGTCCTAAGACATCGTTCGACCGTTCGCGGGTAAACATCAATATAATAATAGGATCGGTCGACTGCCCACAGGCACCGGTCGACCGATCGTCGTCTTCAACCTCCGAAAAGGTTGCAATCCGACGGGGAATTCGACACCAACGTCGATCCCCAACACTCACAAGGCTTATGTGAGTTATAATGAAGATTTGGCATACCTTTTGGTCGCGTGAAGAAGCCTCCCAAGCTTGCACCACTTCACTCCACTTCTTCTTCTCTTTCTTCACTTCTTCTCCTCTTCTTCTTCTTCACCTTCTTCTTCTTCCTCTCTCTAAACCCTTCTCTCACGCTCTGGTAAAAACACAATGAAGAAGCAAGAACGTTTCAAACAAAATCCTATCTTTACTATATATATTTACTTTTAACTCATCACCTCCATCTCCTCCAATCACACTTAACCTAAAACCTATCCAACCAAAACCCACCATCACTCTCTCCTCTCACACTCCAACACCTCCTGCTTCACTGTTCCAAGATTAGATTAGTGTTAATTAGGTTTAGGTTTAGTTAATTAAGGTGTTTAGATTAGGTTATTACAATCTACCCTCCTTAAAAGAATTTCGTCCGCGAAATTCGAAACAAGTGACTTACCGAAACAACTCTGGATATTGCTTCCTGACATCCTCCTCGATCTCCCAGGTAGCCTCTCTGACAGTGTGATGTTGCCACCTGACCTTCACCATCGGAATCGCTCTCCTCCTGAGCTGATGTACCATCTGATCCACAATCTCAACTGGTCTCTCATCTAGTGACAAATCCTGCCGGATCTCTGGTACTGCTATCTCTATCACATGAGCTGGATCGGCCACGTACTTCGTCAGCATAGAAACATGGAAGACGTTATGAAGTCCTGCGAACTGTGGTGGTAGTGCAATCCTATATGCCACCTCACCGACCCGATCCAATATCTCAAAAGGTCCAACATACCTCGGACTCAGCTTCCCCTTCTTCCCGAATCTCATCACCCCTCTGGAAGGCGAGATCTTCAGGAAGACATGATCTCCTACCTCAAAAGTCAGCTCACGCCTCCGCGTATCAGCATAACTCTTCTGTCTGCTCTGCGCCGTAGCTAGTCATCTCCGAATCACGTCAACCTTCTCTGAATACAACTGGATAATGTCAGGTCCAACTAGCTGTCTCTCGCCCACCTCACTCCAGCATACCGGCGATCTACACGGTCTCCCGTATAATGCCTCATATGGTGCCATCCGGTATGGAGCCTTCGACTGTGGTGTAGTGCCAGCTACCAACTCAATGCCGAACTCCAACTCCCGGTGTGGTGGTAAACCTGGAATCTCCGCTGGAAAAACATCAGCGAACCCCTGCACCACCTCTATGTCCACTAGCCTCTGAGACTCTGCCTCCCCAACTACAAGTGTCGCCAGAAATGCTGCACATCCCTGCTATAACAGTCTCTGAGCTCTCACAGCAGATACAATAATGCGACCCCCTCTGTTTCTGATCCCTCTGATCAGAATATCAGGTAAACCCTTCCTCGGAATCAAAATCTTCTTCTCACGGCACAAGACTCGAACATCATATTGGGACAGCCAATCCATCCCAAGTATGACATCAAAGTCCTCCATCGGTAGCAAGACCAGGTCTGCCGGAAACTCCTGATCTCCCGAAACAACCGTGGCGCCGGGGACAAATCTCCCCACAGTGCCCACCAGACCCAGGGGTGTGCTGACCTCCAAAGTGGCAGTCAACATCACAAGGGTACAGCCCAACACTCCCGCAAATCGCTCTGAGATGAACGAGTGTGTCGCGCCACAATCAAAGAGCACCCTAGCTACTGAACCAGCGACAAGAAGTGTACCTTCCACAACAGCGCCTCCATCACGAGCCTCCTCTGCCTGGATGGTGTAAACTCTGCCGGTGCGCTGTCCCTGCTGTGGTCTAAAAGGTGGTCTACCTCCGCCTCCACCTCTGCCGGGTGCTGGTAACCCCGGTGGTCTGCTCGGTCCAGCTCCTCGGCTCGGACAGCTCCTAATAAAGTGGCCCAGCTGGCCACACCCATGACATGCTCCGGGGGTGAAGCACGGCCCAGAGTGAAACCTCCCACAACTACCACAAGGCTCAGGTCGTGGTACTGCAACTCCTGCTCCCTCGAACCGGGGCCTCTTGCCCGGATTCCCTCCAGTCTGACCTCCCGGCCGCCCAGAGAACCTACCCGATGGCCTCCTCTCATCCTGGTAGTTCTCTCTGTAGTCACGATCGAGAACAGTAGCACTCTTCACTGCATCGGCTAATGTGCGTGGCATATGTGTCAGCACCTTCGTCCTCAACTGCTTCCGGAGCCCTCGGACGAACTTCCCTGCTCTCTGCTCCTGTGTGATGTACATCTCGGGACAGTAACGCTCTAGGGCGTTGAACTTCCCGATGTAGCCTGCCAAAGTCATGTCTCCCTGCTGAAGACTCAGAAACTCCTCCCTCTTCGCATCCTGGACATGCTGCGGAAAATACTGCTCGTTGAACTCGCCAACGAACGTCCGCAAACACCACTGCAGATGTGGACCTCCACCAGTTGGACGCAGCACCGCCCAAAACATAAGTAGCCAGGCCCACTCTCGCCTCTGGAGGACAACCAATAGCACTGAAGATCTTCTGCATCGTGAAGATCCACTCCTCCGCAGCCTCTGCGTCATACTGCCCCAGAAAGGTAGGCGGATGCTGGCGCATAAACCGGTCATGCATAGCGCCAGTCCCCGTCTGCCCAACCTGTGCCGTCTGCTGCTGTAGCATCTCTGTCAGACGTCCGACCGTATCGAACAATGTCCGACGCTCATCCTCCCAAGCCTCATCCCTCGCAGTCTCACTCTCACCGCGAGTATGGGCAACCGCCTTCCCCCGTCTAGGAGGCATCTGCCAAAGGAAACAAGACGATATCAATATAATCTATGCATGCATGATCCTCTAGACCTAATGATTGGCATCATTTCATGCTCATATTTGCATCTTATATCCCTTATCTTTCATCTAAACAATGCTATTTTACGAGTTTTATGTTTAGTTTTCAGGAATAAATAGGTTTGAAGAGTGGAAGCATAAAAGGACCCAAAAGCTGGGAAAAAGGACTGAATTGTGAGACCTGGGGACCAAGATGCAAAGAAAAAGGACCTGAACGCAAGACAGAAGGACCTAATAGCAAAACAGTAAACTCCACACAATCATGGGGAGTATTTGGGCAATTCTATGCGTATCGGAGCTCCAACAAAGTCACCAACCGGATCCCCCACAAGAACTACCATCAAGCAAAGCCCAGACCGAACAACAAACCGATCTGAATCCGATAGACCGCTAATTGGCGGTCCCAGACCGCCAATTAGCGGTCCGTTTAGCTGCAAATGGGTTGAATCTTCGCGGGCACATGGATTAGATCATGTTTATTCTATATTTGGTAGTTGATTAGTCCCACATCGGGGGATTGTCCCGATTTGCCTTTTTCCATGGCTATAAATAGAACTCTTCACCTCCATTTGTAAGCACTCCATATTTTAAGTGGCTATTCTTCCTACTAGAAGTGAGGCCTTGAAGCACACACTAAAGTAGGAGGATGCTACTTTTAATGTGAGTCATTTTATCAATAAAGTTTTATGTTTCTTTCATTGTTTGTTTTATGCTTCCTTTATTGTTTGTGCATGTTTTAGTTTAATCGTCTTTTAATTCTAGCTTAGTTTTAATATGCTTTCTTTCCATAGTTTAATAATTAGTGTAATGTTTAGTGAGTAGTTCCATCCCCTTTGGGGGGTGGAGTAGATGTACATACATGCATTAGAGAATGGGATGAATGCTTTATTTTTGATGTGTTGATTAAACATGAATGTATGCTTGCTTGTTTAGGATAGAATTTACAACTTGATGAGTTTTGCCAAAATGATTAGACACCTCTCATGCTTGTTTAGGTTCTGAAATAAACACCTTGCATATGTAAATGTTAATCAACTAAGTTGGTGAATAGATTGATAGGTTTTGCCATAACATTTAGACACTTCCTATGCTTGATAAACACCACCTTCATGTGCTTAAAGAATGTATTCTACACCCACCTCTTTGCATGTGTGCACTCACTCCACCCCTTAGGGGTTTTCCATTTCTGTATTCCAGCACTTCTATTTTGTTCTTAGCTTAGTTCTTATTTCATCGTTTATTTCTTTGTTTCGCATTTCGTACTTCTTAGCGTAGTTTAGTGTAGAGTAGCGTAACCAACTCTTTCTCTCCCTGTTTTTCGCCACTTGATTTCGTACAAGCAAGAGGCTGCTCACCTCCCTGAGGACGACCCGTACTTGCCACCGCTTCATCGCGGCCGTGCACTTGCGGTTTAAATAAAACGTTCAACAAGTTTTTGGCGCCGTTGCCGGGGAGGTGCCAGTCCAGACTCTTGTTTGGACGATTCGAGTGGATTTGATTTGTGTTTTGTAGTTTGTTTTTGTTTCAGGAGAGTGGGAATACACCTGGGGGACGTCGGGAGAAATTTCAAGGTGACCTGAGGAATTCAGACCGCCAATCAGCGGTCTGAGACCGCTAATCAGCGGTCAGGTGAGCTCTGCTCATCCTCATTTTTCTCCCTGTTATTTCTCTAATTGAATTAGTAATCTGGGGCTCAATTTTGCATGTTCTGACTCTTAGATTGTTCCCAGATTAATAATCAACTTCCCTTAAGCAACTTGGACCCTAAAACTCAAAGCAAAAGACTAGGCATTCATTCTTGTTTAGGTCATGCACCATGTATGTGACTTAAGCATGTAGATTGTCTTTTATCTTAGCTTTATTTTCTGTTGCTGAGAGCTGGCGTGAGGTACGCACCTTCTACTCTCATTCATGCATTTCGTATGAACATGCATTAGTTAGTAGGAAGTGCATTGCAACAAGTGTGAGTTGAGCGTTTGTTTGGAGAGTTGATTGCTAGATTAGGACTCCAAAACGCTACTAAGGAGGGGCTGTCCCATAAAAGATAAGGTGGGGGATTTCATCACCCTTTCCTTCGCCCCACAAACCACACTAATAAAGAGCCTAATTTTTAAAATCAAGTAGACATTGGCCTTAAGGATTTCGGGCGCATTAGGAGAGTGATCCGGTCCCGACCGTCATGACCTGATCGGCGTTGCCCACTTTGTCGATAGTAGGAGAGACGAGATCCCCGGATCTTGGCTCACTTGCTGGGCTTTGTGGTCCTCGTTGTAGGGAGGTGAGGCGTGTTGAGGCCGTGTGACCTCGCAGTTAGGCGTCGTCTAGCTGTAAGGACCTATAGCGACCTTAGGATTGCTTGAGCCTTGTTTGCTTGTGTGCTTCTACCTGTACCCATCCGCCGTAGCTTAAGGACTTCTTCCCTTCTCTCCTGAGTCATTCTTTCTCTCCTGTGTTCCCTCGTCTTCTCTTCTACGCACATTCTTCATTTGAAAAAAAAAAAAAAAAAGAAGAAGAAAAAAAAAAAAAAAAAAAAAGGTTTTGTTTTGTGTGTGTGCACCTTTGTGCATGCTTTCGTGGACACGAGACGAGAGTGGTCGTTTGACGAGGAGCGTTGTCAATCCGGCTTCGGTCATCGATTTCTCGACACCTTCCTCCTCTCGTGTCGCACGTAGTCCGGGTTCAATGGCTGCTAATTTCCGTGAGGAGGAGCAGTTGCTGGACCCACCTGCTCGACCAGTTGTCGTTCCCATACCTCTTCGTGATCGATGCTACCCGAGCCGTACAGCTCTACCCTCATGCATCGTATTACCAGAGGCTAATGGGAACCATTTTGAGGTGAAGCCTCAATTCATCTCCATGCTCCCTCATTTCACTGGGAAAGGTGACCCCTATATCTTTCTCAGGGAATTTGAGGAGGTCTGTGCTATGTTCAAGCTGCAACAACTTAGCACAGACTCCATCCATCTTAGGCTTGTCCCCTTTGCGCTGAAGGATGACGCCAAGAAGTGGTTGTACAGCAACCAGGCGAATGCCTTTAGGACTTGGGATGAGTTTCAATCTGCATTCCTCAAGAAGTACTTTCCTAATCATCGGACTCAAAAATTGAGGAACGAAATCAATTCGTTCTATCAACATGAGACCGAACCATTTCATGCATATCTTGAGAGGTTCAAAGAGCTACTATCCTCGTGCCCTCACCATGGCATTGAGTTGTGGCGTCTTTGTCAGATTGTGTATGAGGGTCTTCACATCCCGTCCAGAACGCTCCTTGAGTCCATGTGTCAAGGAGAGTTCTTGGGAAAGGATGAAAGGGAGGCATGGGCCTTCCTAGAAGACCTCGCTGAGAAAACCATGCAGTGGGAGAGTGTGAGGGAACCACCTGCATCATCTAGCATAGGAGCGAGGATCGCAAATGCAAACTCGACTAGATCGGGTGCCGCATTTGCCATCGATACCACTACGGCCACCGAGGCACGCATGGCGGCCTTAATGCGCCGTATGGATTCGATTGAGCTCCAAAACCAGCACGATGTACCTCACATGTCCACATCTGGTCCAGTTCCCTGTCATTCATGTGGTAGGATAGGTCATGTAGAAAGCGAGTGTGAGTCCATTCCTCCTGAGATGGAGCGTGTCAACGCCGTCTATGATAGAGCCAGGAATGACCCATACTCATCATCTTATAATCCTGGATGGAGGAACCACCCCAATTTTTCATGGAACCAAACTAATACCCCGGGTGGTCCTCCAAACTCCTCTAGACCACCTTACCAATTACACCAACCTCCCATGCATGCGCAATCCTATCAGCCACCCCAAGCGCAAACCACCAATCAATCGGGTTTCCCAAATTCCAATAATATGGAAACTCGATTCAATTCGCTTGAGACCTTGACTCGTGGACTTGAAAACTCAATGAAAAATTTTATGTCTACCACAAGTCAAGTTCTCACTTCAAATCAGCAGACCATGAAATCTCTAGAGCTTCAGATGGGCCAATTGGCTCAGTCTGTACATGAAAGAGAGAGAGGGTCTTTTCCTAGCCAGCCTGAGGCTAACCCCCGCATGTACCAACAACAACAAATGCAGAATGAGAATGTGGTACCTCGGGGGAGGCAAGTGAACCATGTGGAGGAACCTGTTCACCATGTCAATTCCATTGTGACCTTAAGGAATGGAAAACAGGTTGACAATCACATTTCCTTGCCACACCCACCACCATCTATGCAGCCCCTCTGTGGGAATGGTGGTGAAGAAGAAGCTGAGGGTGAGGGTAATACACCAAAGCTTTCTTCTCAGGCACAGCAGAAAACCTACCTGCCAAAAGCTCCCTATCCAAGTAGGTTAACCAAAAAGCAGAGTGACAACATGGACAAGATAGTAGAGGTGTTTAAGCAAGTAAAGGTTAACATCCCCTTGTTGGATGTCATCCAACAAATACCTCAATATGCCAAAGTGTTGAAGGATCTCTGCACAACCAAGAGGAAGACCAATGTTCCTAAGAAAGCATTCTTGGCTGCAAATATAAGCTCTCTTTTGTCCAATCCCACCTACACAAAATACAAGGACCCTGGGTGTCCTACTATTCAGTGTACGATAGGGGACACTAGATTGAGCAATGTATTGCTTGATTTAGGATCGGCGGTCAACCTCCTCCCATTCTCTGTTTATCAACAGTTGAACTTGGGAGAATTGAAACCAACTAAGATCACCCTCCAACTGGCGGATAGATCCATTCGTATTCCCATGGGGATTATCGAGGACGTGCTTATCAAAGTTGGAGATTTTATATTTCCAGTCGATTTTGTTGTCCTCGATACCAATCCTGTTGCGAACACCCATTCTCAAATACCTTTGATTTTGGGTAGACCATTTCTGGCAACTTCCAATGCCTTAATTAATTGTCGAAATGGTCTCATGAAGCTCTCATTCGGTAACATGAGTGCCGAGTTTCATGTGTTCAACTCTGGTAGGCAACAGGAACCCATGGATGAACCTTTAAATCTAAATCTCATCCGCCAATTGGAGAAAGCACCACAGAATCAACGAACACCCCTAACCCCAATGCAACCCATTGAGAATGTTCGTGGGCCCAGCGAAAACTCATTGCCTGTCTTCGCAATGCAACAGAGTGAGCTGGCCTCGAACATGAATGTCCAAAGGGAGTGTTCGTTGCATGATTCAGTTGAGAGTACTAGTGAGAGTGAGACACCTCACCATATGCCTATACCAGAAGGTGTCTCTACCTCATGTCCCATGGCCATTGAGCCATTTGAGCTTCATTTTGACTCCAACAAGGACCCACCTATGACCGAGCTTATGCTTGATGATCTAAATGATGGTGGGAGGTCCTTGTTGGATGACTTGGGGAGAAGCCCCATTTTTAGTGATGCAGGTCTGCTGCATCCATCGAATGAGCCTGAGGAACTCATTCCGATGCACCCGCCTATTGGTTGGAGGGTTTTCTTCGATGAGCAATTAAACCCTAGTGAGGCAACACAACTTCATTCTTTGTTGCCCACACCCAACCAATATCATGAGGGGTTCGAGCCTTTCAGCTTTGACCTTTCACCCCTCATGACACCTCAGAGTACCGGTGAAGTTTGCCCATCTCGGCAAGTCTCTGGTCCTCATGACTTGATGTTCTCATTTGATGTTCCTTGACCAAATGATTATGAGAATATCTTGGTTGATGTATATATCTTTAAAAAAAAACAACAAAAAAAAAACAAAAAAAAAAGAAGAAGGAAAAAAAAACAAAAAAAAAAGAAAAGAAAAAAAGTGTGTAATAAAAGACTCCTTCAGTGAGCATCGATTGTTGTGGGCCCCAACCCTTGTGTACTTGGGCCCAATCTCTTCACGTATTTATCTCCCTTCTTCAGCTTCTCACAGGTTTTGAGGGAATTTGGGTTTGTGTCCATCAACATGACCCTGAACGTCCCTTTGTACTTCATGTTGGTGAGATCTTTCCTTTTTCATGCATGTATCCATGTAGTATCTTGTTCACATTCATTGAGGACAATGCATGAAGTAGGTGTGGGGGGGTGTTTTACGTGTGTACATAGTCGAGTCTTTTCTTTTGATTTTTTGTTTTCTTTTGTGTGCATTGTTAGGGTCATGTTAGTGTGCCGCATTTAACATTGATATATCTGCTTGCCATGATCCTTGGGTGACTTGTCTTCTTTTGCTTGCCTAGTGCTTTAAAATTTTCACATTTCTTTCAAAATCTTCATGTGTTTGCGAAAGAAAATGTTTTTGTAGGTTTTTGCGTGTGTTTAGCATGTGCAAAACCGTTGAGAGGCAAAGTAAAAAGAAAGCTCCCAAAATTGTCTTGAACTTGATGCATTAGGATTTCTAGTTTACTGGCTTTAGGTCTTATCGAGTCGTTAGGATGCACCCCGGTTTTCCCTCGGGGGGCGTGTAATCATAGGGTTTCAGCACTCAAACATTTAAAGAAGTCCACCCTGAACCTAGTGAGTCAAATAATTCGTGTCTGTTAGTATAAGGAAGTTTGTCGTAGTCAAGGGCTCTTAATCTCTTCTTGTGAAACTTAAGTGTAAGGGTTTTGGTTCCCATGTAGATAAATGAATAAGTGGTGTTCTCTCTTCTCGCACGGCTCCTATCACTCGGGAAAGTAGGTCTGAGGGGACTTTGTGCCTGGTGCTTTCGAGTCATCTGACTTGGGATGCACCGACCGAACTCCCGTTACACGGGTGGTAGGGATCGCCCTATGTGGAGATTTGGGGGAAGGTGTACGTGATAGTGTAAGTCCTCATAGGCAATGATGCACGAAACCTGACCCTGGGAGAATCAAACACCAACCAATAAAATGCTCCAAAGAAAAAGAAAAAAAAGAAAAAAAAAAAAAGAAAAGAAAAAAAAACAAATAAGAACCAAAATGGACTTTACACATTGTATCACATTCAGAAGTTAAGGGTGCCCATGTCTTTCACTTAAGTCCTTGACTAACTTTCACGAATAACTCATTAGGCTAGGTGTGTGGACCGAGTACGTATATAGAGTCGACCCGTAGTGTTACCGCGTCCCATGATCGACAAAATAAGTCCAACGAGTCGTGTAGCTAGATTGATTAATGCATCTTGTTCGGATTTTGTGGGTATATCCGCTGAAAACCCTCAGGAGACAACACTCCTCCTCCTTGGCAACAAGGAGGTTTAACGGCTTGTTGCACGTGCTAAGTGCAACCGTGATTCCTACGAAAGTGAGTTAGGATTTCTTGTTTTCTCGTGTGTTTTTTCCTTTCTTTGTTTTGCTCGGGACTAGCAAAAGTTAGGTGTGGGGGTATTTGATTGGCATCATTTCATGCTCATATTTGCATCTTATATCCCTTATCTTTCATCTAAACAATGCTATTTTACGAGTTTTATGTTTAGTTTTCAGGAATAAATAGGTTTGAAGAGTGGAAGCATAAAAGGACCCAAAAGCTGGGAAAAAGGACTGAATTGTGAGACCTGGGGACCAAGATGCAAAGAAAAAGGACCTGAACGCAAGACAGAAGGACCTAATAGCAAAACAGTAAACTCCACACAATCATGGGGAGTATTTGGGCAATTCTATGCGTATCGGAGCTCCAACAAAGTCACCAACCGGATCCCCCACAAGAACTACCATCAAGCAAAGCCCAGACCGAACAACAAACCGATCTGAATCCGATAGACCGCTAATTGGCGGTCCCAGACCGCCAATTAGCGGTCCGTTTAGCTGCAAATGGGTTGAATCTTCGCGGGCACATGGATTAGATCATGTTTATTCTATATTTGGTAGTTGATTAGTCCCACATCGGGGGATTGTCCCGATTTGCCTTTTTCCATGGCTATAAATAGAACTCTTCACCTCCATTTGTAAGCACTCCATATTTTAAGTGGCTATTCTTCCTACTAGAAGTGAGGCCTTGAAGCACACACTAAAGTAGGAGGATGCTACTTTTAATGTGAGTCATTTTATCAATAAAGTTTTATGTTTCTTTCATTGTTTGTTTTATGCTTCCTTTATTGTTTGTGCATGTTTTAGTTTAATCGTCTTTTAATTCTAGCTTAGTTTTAATATGCTTTCTTTCCATAGTTTAATAATTAGTGTAATGTTTAGTGAGTAGTTCCATCCCCTTTGGGGGGTGGAGTAGATGTACATACATGCATTAGAGAATGGGATGAATGCTTTATTTTTGATGTGTTGATTAAACATGAATGTATGCTTGCTTGTTTAGGATAGAATTTACAACTTGATGAGTTTTGCCAAAATGATTAGACACCTCTCATGCTTGTTTAGGTTCTGAAATAAACACCTTGCATATGTAAATGTTAATCAACTAAGTTGGTGAATAGATTGATAGGTTTTGCCATAACATTTAGACACTTCCTATGCTTGATAAACACCACCTTCATGTGCTTAAAGAATGTATTCTACACCCACCTCTTTGCATGTGTGCACTCACTCCACCCCTTAGGGGTTTTCCATTTCTGTATTCCAGCACTTCTATTTTGTTCTTAGCTTAGTTCTTATTTCATCGTTTATTTCTTTGTTTCGCATTTCGTACTTCTTAGCGTAGTTTAGTGTAGAGTAGCGTAACCAACTCTTTCTCTCCCTGTTTTTCGCCACTTGATTTCGTACAAGCAAGAGGCTGCTCACCTCCCTGAGGACGACCCGTACTTGCCACCGCTTCATCGCGGCCGTGCACTTGCGGTTTAAATAAAACGTTCAACACCTAACTCCTAACTCAAAGGTGGTTTCTTTGGACAAGTACGCCGAGATCAACGCTCTGATACCAAATTGTAACGTACCCGAAAATAGCGGAAATTTAAACAATAATAAAGACCGTCAACGGTCAACACAGGGCACGTCACTGGAAAACAAACCAACATATATATATATAATATATAAGATACAGACCCACGTGGAAGTCAAAGTATACATAAGAGTCAACTGTGATTACAACAAAAATGAATGTACATGTAATCACTACCTCAACAAAAGAAGTATAAAAGAGGACACAAGATCTGATCCCGGTGGCACCGTCCTCAGTCACCACCTCAAACTCTAACCCTGCTCGCTACCTGAAATGAAAACAAACAAACATGCCTGAGTTCCCTGCAGGAACCCCGTATACCAAACCTCCTAAAATACGAAAAGGAAAATTAAAGACAATGCAATGCAATACACATGATCATCCGCCTCGGGCCCACAATAATGCCCTAACCGCCTCCGCGGCACTGAACCACTCCTGCCACTAGGGTCAAGTCAGTCCACCGCTGCCTCACAAGGGTCAGTCGACACCACTGCTCCCCAAAAAGTGCAGGAAGGAACCCCCGGTACACGCCGCACCCAAGCAGCGAGTCAGCCCGCCGAATACACAACTCGGGTCAGACGACAGTCACTGCTCCCCCAAGAGTCGCCTAGCGCGCACCCTGCCGGAACATCCTCGGCCTACCGCTAAACCCTCGCAAACTGCCCAAGGTTTACGGTACACATCCCTCACACCCCGCTCGGTAAGAGAGGCAATAGTAGTACAATAATACGCCTTCGTCGAAGGTGAAATCCGTATCTCTCAAAGCCGGTAATCAACCGTCGCCTCGGAGCCGGTAGTCGACCTATACTCGACGGATCGCGTGTGGATAAATCCACCAACCTGCGGCAGATCGGTCGACCGCTAAAAGCACACCGGTCGACCGGTCCCCCACACAGTACACAGTACACAGTACTGTACAAAAAAGTCGACCGGTCGAACCACGCCAACCGAATTACTGACCAATCAGTCGAACAAAAGTCATCTAGCGGTCGACCGTTTGGATGGTCTACGCTATACAATTTTATATAATATATATATCCGACCGGTCGAACCAAGGGGTCGTTCAACCGATAACAGGACTTTCCACATTTTGCCTAAGTGATATTCGGACGACCAGAACTGCTATACAGTTCGACCGAATCAACACAGGCACTCTACCGCTTAAATAAAATGCTCAGTCAGTCGACCGAAAGTTAAAGAGCGGTCGACCGTTTTGATGGTCAAAGCTCCCAACCGACTAAGCATCGAATGGATCGGTCGAACAAGGTTAAGGACGTTCGACCGTTTAATAAGTCAAAATCCCCAACCGACCCATTCTCATTGTTATTCGGTCGACCGGCTAAGTGGTCATGTTCGACCGATAACAGCATAACCCCTTTTTCCCGCACTAATCTGGCATAACGGTCGACCGTCCTAAGACATCGTTCGACCGTTCGCGGGTAAACATCAATATAATAATAGGATCGGTCGACTGCCCACAGGCACCGGTCGACCGATCGTCGTCTTCAACCTCTGAAAAGGTTGCAATCCGACGGGGAATTCGACACCAACGTCGATCCCCAACACTCACAAGGCTTATGTGAGTTATAATGAAGATTTGGCATACCTTTTGGTCGCGTGAAGAAGCCTCCCAAGCTTGCACCACTTCACTCCACTTCTTCTTCTCTTTCTTCACTTCTTCTCCTCTTCTTCTTCTTCACCTTCTTCTTCTTCCTCTCTCTAAACCCTTCTCTCACGCTCCGGTAAAAACACAATGAAGAAGCAAGAACGTTTCAAACAAAATCCTATCTTTACTATATATATTTACTTTTAACTCATCACCTCCATCTCCTCCAATCACACTTAACCTAAAACCTATCCAACCAAAACCCACCATCACTCTCTCCTCTCACACTCCAACACCTCCTGCTTCACTGTTCCAAGATTAGATTAGTGTTAATTAGGTTTAGGTTTAGTTAATTAAGGTGTTTAGATTAGGTTATTACAGTACTATTCACATCAATTTTAAGAAACATATCCAGTATTGATAACATTTTACATAACATGGTAGCTAGTAAATCTTTGTTCTCCTCTTTTTAGTACAATGGTTAAATATGATGTAATTATGCAAGTAAAAATATGCAAAAAGATGGGACAACATATACCAGAACTACAAATTCTTGTCTTTAAACATTTCAATTTTTTTCTTCAGATCTTCGAAAGCATTACCTATTGTACTGATAAATAGAATGTAAGCATGCATAAGCTCGGAAGAATAGAGATATAAGAAGGTACTCTAAGTTGACAAGCATAGAACAAACATTAAACTTACATTTTGCAAATATTATTTTTTTTGTGACAAAAGAGAAAGAACAATTAACTGTATACTTACATATTTACTCCAGATCTTGTAAAATTATCGAAAAGCATGTTTTTAAAAGGATCTTTACAAATTAGTATTTAACTACATAAGCAAACGAAAAAATTGGTTGCGCGTGTCCAAGAAGGAATATTTGACATCAATAAGACCATCGTTATTAAAAGAAATATTTGACACATTACACAAACAACGGGGCAATCCGATAAAAGGAAAAAAACATGGGTAGTGCATCAAACAAAAGACACTGACAAAGATACAAATATAGTGTGTCTTCATGACAAACGACAGATAGAATGATAACAACAACCTGAATTATAAGTGCATAATGCAATATAGCTTTCTGATAAACAGTTAAGCCCTTCCTGAAGCCTCTTCCCGTTCATCCATGTCTTCTCCACTAAGTTCTTCGAGGGACCTCCCTTTACCCTCGGGCACAGCAAACAAAGTCATAATAAGTCCGAGAGCGTTGACCCCGGCAAGGATAAACAGGGAATTCTTGACACCAATTCCAGGCTTGTAGCCGTGGTGTACCTTCGCTGGGTCTGGGCTTTGTGCCAAGTATAGAAATGCAAAAGCTCCAACAATTGCACCCCCTTTCCCTGTGGCTGCTGATATTCCATGGCACGTTGCCCTTAGCCTAGCAGGAAAAATCTCAGCAGGAACAATGAATGTGGTGGCGTTAGGACCAAAGTTGGCGAAGAAAAATGTGAGCCCGTACATGACCACGAACCCAATTCGATTCTCCGGTTGTGTCCAGTGGTTATACGGGAAGGCTAGACCGAGCATGAAGGCAGTCATGAAGAAGAAGCCCATAACCTGAAATTAATTTACAAAATAATGAATTCATGTGATGTGATAATTAATTAAACTATGTACGTGCACTAATAAGTAACTAATTAATTTACGTACCTGAATAATCCAACGTCCGATGATGTCGACGAACGCAACCGTAAACCAATACCCAGGAACAGTTCCACACAAGGCTAGGAGGCTCTGAGCTCTAGCGATTTTGAACACCTCTTCTACAGCGTTCATGGTGGCGGCCTTAGGGATCCATCCGATTGCGCTGAAGATGTCCTTTTGGAACAAGTTCTGTGAGTAGAAGGCAATGTCTAAAAGGAACCACGTGCTCGTGGTGCCGAGTACGTGAAGTCCATGCCTCCTTAAGAATTCATTAGAGAACAGACCAAAACTGTTCCTCTCATCTGCCAGAAGCCTATCTACCTTTTCCTGTTCAGGACCAAATTCTATTTTCAGTACCTTGGCCATGTCACTCGCAGCTTTATCTGCATTCCTTGCAATTAGAGCAGTGTAACGAGCGGTTTCAGGCATTTTCATCCTCCAGTAGTACGTTAAGCCCGCTGGTATAGCACCAAACATAAGAACGGTACGCCAAACGTAGTCCGCCTCTGGGATTGTTGATGCTTCAGGATTCTCCGCGTAGCTTGGTGCGGGGAAGCTGTTGTTGAAACCAGATGAAACAACGAGTGCAACTACGGCTCCAGACAGGATACCGAAACCTTGCATGGCGAAGACGGCTGCTATGAACGAGCCACGAGTCTTCTTGTTTGAATATTCAGCCATAATGGTGGCTGACAATGGGTAATCACCTCCAACACCGAACCCAAGCCAGAAACGAAAGAAGCAAAGAGTAGTCATCACACCTTTCGCTTGATGGCCGAAAGACAACCCCGAGCAGATGGAGCAGATAACCATGATAACGAGGGTGATACCTGCACAACGTACAACAATTTTATGTACATATTTCCAAGACATCTATTTACGACGTTACTCAACATAAATGCAATATCTTCTATCAAATAAATAATTGTATTATCAATGTCCTTAGTCATTACCGTAAATTTTCTTCCTTCCAAATTTGTCTCCGAGCCATCCAAAGAAAATTTGACCGGAAAGCGTGCCGACAAAGGCCACGCCATTGACTGCAGCCGCCACATTCGGTGGAAGGCCACCGGGTTCTTTGCTGCCCTCCTCATAGTAGTAGAGACGCCCCAGGAGCTTTGTGATGAGGGAGATGCAGAACAAATCGTATGCATCAGTGAAGAAACCCATACCAGCAATCACAATGGTTGTGAAATGGTAGAGTTGAGTCTTTGCAACATCCAACGCCCCCAAAACTTCGAGCTTTGACGACATTTTGCTTGCTTGATATCAACCACTCCCTCTGAAATGTACAAAAACAACACAAACATCATGTACACTATCTAGCAATTTCCTGCAGAACTTCATCAATGATATCACCACATAGAATAGAAGTTGAATGTTATTTCTGTTGTGGTGATCTCGCAAAGACAAGAAAATCTACATGTATTCATGTTCTAGCTAGTAGGTAGATGCATGTATATTTAGAAATATATGCCACACCTTGGAATAGTTGGGGGGAGATAGCTAGAATGAAGCTTGGATGGTGCAATTGTCTAAGGACTGTGGGGGACTATTTATATTGCAATTGGTCAAGTGTCTTTGGAAATAAAAACAAGAATATGCCTTTTCCATCTGTATCACCTGATGTGGTGTCCAAAACCAATCTCCAACTACGATAAGTAGTTAACACATTTTTGTAAGGATATTCCAGTTAATTTATAATCTTTAATGCCCATTTTGAACTTCAACTTCCCTAATCTTTTTTTAATTAAAAATTAGCACCCACACCTGCAGAAATTAAGCATTTTCAAAACACCTTGTATTTTTTTAAGTATCTACAATAACCTTGTAATACATTGACTAAGTACTTGTAAATTATTTCTCGAATTAGTTGTTATTGTGACATTCAATATCTCGATTATTGAAAGATCTGTTATGTTTGTTCACCCAGACCATAAGTATGGAAATAATTTTTTTATGTTAAAAAAAGAGATGGAGGATACTAAATATGTTGTAACATCCGAAACAACAGAAAATTTAAAATTTTAAACAATAAAGAGATCTCAAGATAACAACAACTAAGAGGGAATGTTACTCATAAATATAACCAATCCGTGCACCAAATACAACAAAGTTTGTCAAAAAATATGATTACATCACTATAAACAAATGAGTACATGTAATCATGACGACCTCGAAGAGTCCGAAGAGGATCCTGGCCCCAAAATGTGTGTGTCCGCTGTCACCACCCGACAGAACCTACTGCGGTCCTGAAACATGAATCAAACAACAATGCCTGCGTTTCCCATTACGAAACCCCGTATGCCAAGCTCGCCTATATGAATGCAACAGTACGGTATATGAACCTATCATTCTAGTAGCGTGTCATGTCAATATCTGCAATGCAACAAATCCCCTCCAAGGGGAAAAGATGACCTCAGTCCCTCGACAACAACAAATACCCACAAGGGATCAACAAGGATAACAGTCCAACAACAACAACGGGTCTCCCTCGGAAACCTACCGTAGGCACGTACAGTCTTGCGGATAGTACGCGACGCACCCACACACGCGACTACTCGAGCCAAAGGGATCGGTGAGGAGAGTCCACACTTCCACGCAAGGTAACCATGTGGTCTACACCACCCCAACGGATCCGTTGCCCGGTCGGTCCAAACATTCCCCGGTAGGTGCCCAATCAAGGAATCATCGCCGGAACAACATCGCCGACATCGTTGGCACAACATCGGCGGTGCAACATACGTCCGGCACAACATCGCATGGCACAACCACAAGCAGGAACATCGTCGGCACCATCATCACCGATAAAAACCTCAGCGGCATCGTTGGCACAACCTCGGCAGTACAACATACGTCCGACACAATATCGGACGGGTCCAGACCATAGTCTGCAGGATCATCATGCTCTACGTGCATCAACATGCATTGGGATCCGCGATCCCTCAGGTCTGCTACTCTACATGGAGTCAAGCAAAAACACATCACACCACGATCTATCAACGGAGGTGATACGACCAAAATGTCCACACTATTCCACACGACGGTTCCTAGGCAGGCACGAGCAACCTACCCTCCGTCACCTCCCGGCTCCCGCGTTATGCGAGGACACGGGTTTCCGTAACAAAGTTGACACAACATAAGGACCAGGAATTCAGTTCTGCGCACAAACACTCGACCGAAAAAGCCTAACCGATCGACCATTCCCAATAGGTTCGGTCGACTAAAGTCTGCAACGGTCGAACTCTCTGCGTATCACTTAAGTCCAAACGGTCAGACAACAATCTAAAATCGGTCGACCGAATACGGGGTCAAAATCCGGAGTCTGGTCAAAATCGTACAAGTATATTCGGTATACCGACTTAGGGGTCCTGGTCAACCGAAAACTGCGATGGTCATCCTAATAGTCGAAGTCATATAACGGTTGAACAAGATGAATAAAGGGTCGAACAACATGCAATAATATCAAATTCACTTAAGTTTTGGTCCAATCAGACCCCAAGTCTTTCAACTCAGTTAGTTTTCTTGCTTTTAGGTCTTTTTATACCTATTCTCCTCAAATATGTTTATTCGTGAAACTCAAACATAAAACATGTTACATATCATTATTTAGGTTCAAGATAATGGATATAAGTCACAAATGAATGCATCAAATGATGTCAATCAAATACCCCCACAGTTAACTTTTGCTAATCCCGAGTAAAACAAAGAAAGGAAAAAATGACGACACACCTCGTCAAACGGCCACTCTCGTCTCGTGCCCACACAAGCATGCACAAAGGTGCACACACACAAACCAAATTTTTTTAACAACTAAAGTAGAATGTGCGTAGAGGAGAAGATGGGAGGACATAGAAGAGAGGGATGACTCAGGAGAGAAGGGAAGAAGTCATTATGCTACGACGGGTAGGTATCGGTAGAAGCATACAAGCAAACAATGCTCAATTAACCTAAGGTTGTTATAGGTCCTTACAGCTAGACGACACCTAACTGTGAGATCACATGACCTCAACACGCCTCACCTCCCTACGACAAGGACCACAAAGTCCAGCAAGTGATCCAAGATTCGGAGATCTCGTCTCTCCTAGTATTAACAGAGTGGGCGACGCCGATCAGGTCCTGACGGTCGCGACCAGATCACTCTCCTAATGCGCCCGAGATCCTTAGGGCCAATGTCTACTTGTTTTAAAATTAAGCTCTTGATTAGTGTGGTTTTTGGGGGCGAAGGAAAGGGTGATGAAATCCCCCACCATATCTTATATGGGACAAGCCTTCCTTAGTAGTGTTTTGGAGTCCAAACGTAGAAATCAACTCTCCAAACAAACACTCACCTCACACTTGTTGCAATGCAATTCTTATAACTAATGCATGGTCATACCAAAATACATGAATGACTGTAGGAGATACGTACCTTACGCCAGCGCTCAACAACTGAAAGTAAAGCTAAAAGAAAAGACAAGCTACGTGCCTAAGTCAAGCACATTATGCATAACCTAAATAAACAAGAATACCTAATCTTTTGCTTTGGAATTTAGGGTCCAAGTTGCTTAAAAGGGGATTGATTATTGATCTGGGGGCAAACTACAAGTCAAAACATGCCAAATTGAGCCCCAGACCACTATGTTCAAACAAACAACATCCAGAAGAAAGCAGAGTGCAAGCAAAGCTCACTAGGCCGCCAGTTGGCGGTCCACCACCGTTGATTGGCGATCTGTTTTTCTTTGTTTGCCTTCCAACTTCTTGTGGTGCCTTCCCTTGATCTTTAGTGTTTCCTGAAACAAAGAAAAACTACAAAATACAAATTAAATACACTTGAATCGTACAAACCAGAGTATGGATTGACAACTCCCCGGCAACAGCGCCAGAAGCTTATTTAATCATTTTAATACCGCAAGTGCACGACGTCGGTGAAGACGGGGCAAGTACGGTTCGATCCGCAGGGAGGTGAGTAGTCTCTAGTTTGACCGAGATCAAATGACGAATAAAGGGAGAAGAAATTTGGGTATTCTAAACTAAGCTACACTAAACTAGTAAGAATAATTGAGAAGGAAAACAACAACTAATGATTCAAACTAAGCCAAAAGAACTTAATGTAAAGTTGCAAATCATATTGAGTGTACACATGCAATAAAATGGTGAAGAGTGCAATCACTAGGTACAAATCATATCCCAGACCGCCAATTGGCGGTGTATGGAGTCTGGATCCGGTCAAGATTTCGCGTGTTATTGTCTAACTTGATTTCTCAATGTGTATTGCACCCAAGTTGTTTGTTGGAGTTAAGACCCGAATCAAATTGTCAAAATACTCCTCATGATGGTATGAAGCTTCTTGATTTGCTCATTGGTCACTTGAGCTTAAATCCGGGTCTTTCTCTCCTGCATCTCAGTCCCCAAGTCTTACAACTCAGTCTTTTTTTCTTGTTTTTAGGTCATTTTTCTTATTTTTAGGTCATTTTATGCCTCTTCTCCTCAAACATGTTTTTTCCTGAAACTCAAACATAAAACGTGTTACGTAGCATTGTTTAGGTTCAAGATAATGGATATAAGACACAAATTAATGCATGAAATGATGTTAATCAATTAACAAATGAGGAGGAAGAATGCATTTATAGTGAAAAACATAAAGTATAAATTATGCTTTTACAGTATGGGACTATAGTTATCTAATTACATTACTTGGTCTACAAGAAAACAATAGTTGTAATCAAGGTTATGTATAATCAGTGTTCAGGGAACGCCTAGGCCTTTTTGGCGACCGCCCAGCTCTCGGAAATCATTTTTTAAATAATGTAATATTTTTAAATCAATTAAATTTGATAAAATAGTTAAAAAAACAGGAAAAATCGGGAAAAAAGGAAAACAATGCACAAATATTATCTTAAAATAACATACATGTTTAGGCTTAAAAAAGACACCTAGTTCCTCGACCAAAGCCTCACTAGGCACCCCCTCTACCCACCTAAACACTTAGGTATACAATTTATTGCTTAGTAGTATAATTACAAAGGTAGTTAACTAACTCAGAGTTCATACAATAGCAGATAAGAGAGAAATTAGAATTACAAACTAACTAACTAATTCCATTGGACACATTGATCTAATGTCCAACTGAGAACCATATCAAATCCTCCACCACTATCAAAGTCGTCGGAGTGGTTCTTGTTCGGATTGTCGACGTAGACATCATTTTCTTCAGTTTCTTCATCGTCGAATTGGACATATTGCTCATCGATGTCCATCGATGGTTGAGAACTCGATGCACCTTGATCTCCAGAACTAATGTGAACGATGACATCATCTATGCCAACACCTAATAACCGCACGTCAGATGCAGTGGACGTGGATCGACCAAAGTGTCTCCGTGAATAAGAATGTCCTAAAGCTGCTTCCTCGGCATCGGCACATGTAAGCTCCACTCCAGCGAAGACCGGATCTTCAGTTTCTACCAACCATGGATGCTCGTCGAAGAGATCGTAGTCACACTGATGGGGTCATAAAATCTGGGCTTCTCCATCCTTTGTTGCAACCTTTGCCTTAACTTTTGGTTGTAGTTCACATACACCAAGTCATTCATTTTTTTCACAGCCAACCTGTTCCTTCTCATTGAGTGCAACTGCTCGAAGACACTCCAATTCCGCTCACAACCTGTTGCCGAGCATGTCAATCCCAACACCCTCAGGGCAACCTCTGTAATGCGGTCTCTCCCATGTCTACGCCATAAGATTGCCACCAATCTATAGGTATTTTTTTCCGTCCTTTGTCTTACAACCATATCCCTATAGAACATTCCAAGTGAGTTCTTGTAACGATCAAGTAAACCGCAAATCTTGTCTTGTTCTCCAGGAGTGGGGACGAGACGCTCTACGACATCCATGAATCCAGGCATATGCTCATTGAAAGCTACATTTCGATCTTGAGGTTGGGATAGAGAAGAAGGTACCAGGGTTGAGTAAGAAACCAGTTGAGTGTAGCAGTGAGGACATCATCTTCCCTAGACCCCACCTAGTGTCGATGAGGTCGATGACTTGCTTGTACAACCACGGGTTTCCTTCAAAGTTCCTAATGATTTGTTCTTTGGCTTTCTCCATTGCGTCATGTCGATATCCCATCGGTGGTTTCTCATCGCCGTCAACAAGTCTAAGAACCTGGACCATAGGTTGTGAGGCCTTCAGTGACTTCACGACGTTGGTCCAGAAGCCACTTTGTAGAATGGTCTCGGCAACTTCAGTAGAGATCTCTTCTTTTTCTTGTTCTTTATCCAACTTGCATTAGGATCGTTGTACTCCGGGGAAACAAAATTAATGATTGGGGAGACTAGTGTCGGGTACGTAGGCCATATCTTAAAAATAGACTAATATAAAAATTTAGACTGATATGAAAATGAAATATTAATTAATTTAATTCTAAAGAGAAGTTAGAAAGAGTGCACTTGATTTTGGCGATTGAAGAATGAAGAACCGGATCAGAGACTTCACTTTCCAACTTCAAAACTAAGCACCAGACCGGAGACTTAATCGTGAAAACTTGATGATTAGAAAACTTGAAGTTTAGAATAGAATGATGAAGAAGAAGAGAATGAGAGAGGTGTGAAAAATGAAGAGGTTTGGAAGAGTTTATATAAGATTTGGGGTAGTGGTAATCTTGTAATTTCTTTAAATTTTTTAAAAAAAACATATAGTCGTTGGATTCTCTCCAACGGCTATCGCCTAGGCGAGGTGACCACGCCGAGAGGCGGTCGCCTACCGCCTACCTGTACACTGTGTCTAATACATAATATGATAAGGTGGGCTAGATGGACTAGGCCAGAGGCCTCAAAATAAATAAACAAATTGATAAATGTATGCTTTGGGTTTAAGTCTGTCTTGTATTCTAAAACCTTTACATAAACTTTTATATTTATATAGTCATGTGATGCTTATGTTACTATATGTTTACTAATAGGTTAAATTATTACATCCGTGATACATTTTTTTTGTAGGATAAATGTGAAATATGCTCTGGAATCCCGACAGATCGAGAACCAAAATCCAAGAACTAAAGAGTTAAAATTGAAGGAGTCAAATCCAAAATGCAGTGAGTAGAAACCTAAAATCCTGGAGGATCATAATCTTTATTTCGTGGGTGAAATGTCATTTTTAGCTATAATAAGTAGGCAATGACCAAAACAGACTTCACTGTATAAAATCACTAAATATAGTATAGATACATAGGTAATTTGTCGACCATCATTGCTGGAAGTACTCACTAAATTGAGTAGAATTGAGCCCAGGTGAAGTTGGGTCAAATTTTTCTAGGACTGAAGTGTGGGTTTTGTTCCAAGTTCTCTAGAAATCGCAGGTCGGGTCACGTTTGGATCCATGGGCTACATTACCCCAAAACAGACACGAAAAAGATAAGGTAATCAATTAATTCTTATACGTATAAATGGAGCGCCAATTTTAGGAATTGCATAGCTGTTCGAGTCTGTTATTAAAGCATGATTACAACTCGGTCATTAATTTTGTTTTGGGATATCTAATCTAGGTTTTGATCAACTAGGTATCAGCCCATTCCGACTCCTAATGGATCCGACTCTTGAAATACTAAATTTATCACGGGTCAGGGTGCCTTTGGGATGGATTTTGATGCCTCAAGTAGATTTAGGTAACGTGTCATGGCACGACACGATCCAGTCACTCCGACGTCGAGCTGTGCTAGATCCGTGTCGGATCCAGGGGTGTTAGGTCGGGTTTTCTTTGGTTGGGTTGACTTTGGATTTTTTGGTTGTTTTTTAAAATTGAAGTAAGCATACAATCACAATTGAATTAACAAAAGCACAAACACAAATTATTTTTCCCCAAAGTAATCAATTTATTTATTAATAATTGTTTACTAAAATCGAGAAACCATATATTGATTATATATAAAAAGGCCCCGGAGGCTAGCTAAATCTAAGAAGTAATGAAAAAAATCTAAGGGGTATTAGGAAAAAAAATACTCTTTTAACATAATAGCTTAGCTAATTTGTCTTCAATCTTCGTCGCTGCTGCTGTTGTGAAGATTCATGTTATGCATTCTATCTACAATGTCGATCCAATCTTTTAGGCATATGCTCATCTCGGTTGCCTTGTCGTACAAACTTTACTTTTGTCAGATAAGACATGTTTACCTACACTAAAAGCATACTCCGACGTCATAGTTGACGCCGGATGATATAATAAGTCTCGTGCCATCAAGAAGACGGTGAAACCTTTCCTAAGTTTTTCCTCCACCAGTCTAAAACATCAAAAACTTTTAACTCAGCAGTACTTAAGTACATTTCAATGTTTAAATATCCAGTTAATTCATTTTATGTGTTAGTTTACACTAATTTTAATATTTTTTGACTTACCAATTCCATTGGGAGTCGTCATCATTTGGATATATTGTAGGTGGTTGTGATGATGAACTATCAACATTTGAACTCATTTGATTTACATTATGTAGTCTTTCGTTTTCTTCAAAATATTTGATTAAGAAAGACTTTCTACTATCTACAAGATGTTGGAAAATTTCATAATTCGTATTTGCAAAAACAATTTCCAAGAAAACTTGTATACCATTAATCTTAAATCTAGGATCCATAATAAAAGCTAAAAAAACTAAATGGAGGAAGATTCCAATATTTATTAAACTTAACCTCCATTACATTTAAAATTTAAATAATATACTATGTTGCCTATATTTCGCAAATACTCTAGTAATTAAAAGTAATTCATAGATTATATGTTAGAGATGGGGCAATATTGTCTACTTATCTAGTAGTAAAGGTGAAAAAGGTTTTAAAAAATCTAACATAATTCTACAATTATCCCAATCTATGGGAGTTAACTCATACTCATTTTGTTTTTTCATTATAAAAGGTTGTAATTGCAAGATTATAAGAACAACATTTTAACCTTTCAAATGTAGGATTCTATCTATAGAGGACATCTAATTTAAACCTCCTAGGTTTAATTTCATTATATGCACAAAATTCTATAAATTCCTGATATGTAGATGTACTACTACAACCTACATAAACAACTGCATTCCTAACATTTTCTAAATAAGCAGGGGTGCACATGGGTCAGGTTTGGGCTAGAACCTGACCCAACCCAAAAAAATCGGGTTTGTTAGGGTTGGCTTGGGTTGAACCTGATCCGACCCAATCCAACTTAAAAGGTTCCGGTCGGGTTGGACCCGAATCAGTTAGGGTTCGAGTTTTTCCCAAACCCGAACCTGAACTAATTCAGGTTCAACCCAACTCAACCCAAATTTTTCGAGTTGGATTGGGTCGGATCAGATTCAACCCAAGCCAACCTTAACAAAGATATCAATCACTGTAAAATTCTTTCTAGTAAAACCTATTATTCTAACTAAACCAACAAAATGATCTTTTATAAATTAAACAAATTTAAGCTTCCCTGGATCTTAACTAAATGAAAAAGAGGTATGACACCCACAAATTTGAACCCCCATCGAAGAACCACAACAAATCCACACAAACAAACAATAACATAATCCAAAATACCACAAAACTGAATCACCACTTCATGGTATTCCCTTTAAACTCCCAAAATTTGACCAGTCACACCTCTTTCATCAAGACCAAGTAGCAAACAACCATATCACCAATGACAAGCTTCAACATGGCGTGAGAGTAGATTAGGAAAAGGCTTAGCTATTAAAGCCCAACCGGCTCAAGGAAAAGGCTTAACTACACAGCTCCCACAATCACTCACTTCTTCGAAATCAAAACCGACAATGTTTCCAATGAATTTCCCGAATCCAATCAACCACACACTTCGACGAAGGCCGTGAGGGAGTGTGTTTGTATTGTGTGGATGAATTATGGTAAGTCCATCTACAGGTATGTACAAGATGGTATGTTGTTACTAATAAATTATGTTAATTAAACACCATGTATCATCTAGATAATGAGCAGTTACTCACCAATAAGGATAATTATTTGGACCGGTCCAAACATCACTAGTTAATACAACCTTATTGTTCATTGATGAAAAATAACTAATCATGTATTCTCTTTATTTACCGAATTTATCAAATACGATATTTTTAAGTGTTCTTCTAGAAATGATTTAAATTACGGATTACGGTAGAGAATTGCTTCCCTAAGGACTTTAGATTCACATGTACTAAATGGTAGTTCATCTCTAATTATGAAACCAACAATTATCTCTCTACATTTAATTGGATAATGTCTTCTGAAATTTTGAAGTTCCATTAGCTATGTCTAAAACCGATGACATGAATCCACATTATTCTTAACTTTACATACAAGTAAATGTCTACAAAGATGATTGGTTCCTCCACTTGACGTAGCTGAATATACGTTACTACATTGTCTACAAGTAGCAATTGGGTTACCCTTAGTAGTTAGTCATTCCTTAAAATCATATCATATTGGAGATGTTTTTTCCTAGTAGTTGTACCCTTAGGTGTAGGTGGATTAACAGAAGGGGAGGTGGGTTATCATTATCCTCAGAATCATATGTCAAAGTCATGAAAATTACTTTTGATGATATCAAAAGGTGATTTTTTTGCATAAATGAGAAAATCGTTAATATGTAAAAAATTGACCTGATGGCCTTAGACCGGCCACGGATCTGAGCTAGGCATGGATCCAACGTAGCGGAGGGAGACGTGTCGTGCCGGCACGACACGACACCTAGGTTTAGATCCAATCAAACAAAAGCTTAAGGTAATGGGTTGGGCTGTCATAGGTTTAGCACAAATAAGATTATCAAGGTTTCAAACTTGGGTTTGGCTTCGAAGTCCCTACTAAACCTCCTGAGCCCATCTTCAAATTGTGGTCCATCTAATGCAAATCAGCAAGAGGGTTGCTACTTAATATATACGCTTTCTTTCTATTCTAGCTCCATTAATAGTTATATAGTCCTGATGCACTTAGTTCGGGATGCACTCTACGTCACCGCTTATGTCATCATTTACGTTTTTTATTTTATTACTTAAAAATACGGTTTTCGATAAAATAAGAAAGGATTGATTTTCCTATTAGTAGATATTTAAATGTAAAAAACACACACATTTGTTCCACATAAGACCCACACCAATCTCACGCTGTGATGCACCTGTGTCCCACTAGACACACATCTATGTATCTTGGTATATCAATGGTCACGTGCAATGGAAACTAACAAACATTTAGATTAGTATGCATCAAATTAAATAGTTGAGAAATAATTCCACTTGCATGAAGTTTGACTGAATCATGTCTTTCCACGTCACGAGAGTTATAAATGGCGTGTTAAAATTATTTTCATGACTGAATTCATAAATTATTTTCCATATCTATAATAGCCACGAAATTCTTGTGCATACTCTCGCGTTCATATCCATTATTTCTATAAAAATATCATTGCTTTACAAACTATGGGATTAAGATGCGTACAACTTGTGGAATCAACGTTCAGAAGGTTGAGTTGTTAAAGCCAACTAAACCGTTGATAATCAGATCACTAATTCCAACCTATTATCCACTTACCTTTTGTGACCATGTTAATTATATATTTGATTGCGTGAAGGGACGGATTTATTTGACCTATTTGCTTATAATTTAATCTATAATTGTTTTTCGATCATACTACCTATGGTTAACTTAATGGGTAGATCCTAAAGCAGGGTCATCCTCAAACCATCATTTAGATGTTGCAATTTAATGAAAAGAATAAAATGATTTCGGAAAAAAAGTCTACCAAACTTGTGACTATATATGGCTATAATATATATTTTTTATAAAAATGGTGGGTGTTACTGTTATTGGTGGAAGTGGTTTTCTGTGTTCCATATCACGTAGTTCTAAAAATTTCAATTGGTTCGTACTCAGCCCGTAAAACCTTCTACAATGTGTACTGATGGAGCTAAACTGTGTGGAAAGATCAACAAGTAGTAAATGACAAAAGTTCTATTTTTTCCGCCTATCTTGTAAATGACAAAAGTTCTATTTTTTCCACCTATCTTGTAAATGACAAAAGTTCTATTTTTTCCACCTATCTTGTAAAAGTTAAGCTGTGAATTTGTGGAATTTGATCATGCGATTAGTCTTGTAAGGGTCGACGGAGTCGTGGACAATAATTTTGGAAACACTATTCTCTGCATCAGTGCCAAGCATTTAGATGGACAAGCTGCTGCACAGTTTTATCTTATTCCATGCACAAAATTTAAGATTTAGAAATTCAAGGAAAAATAAACATTTCCAAATATATATACATCTCCTTTAGCATATAAATTCTTTGTAATGGAACACAAAAGTTGGCATTTAAGGTTTATATGGAAAACTTTAGGAATAAGGCCGATTTAATGCACTGCTAAAATAGAAATAGAATTGTACTTGCCCAATGAGTTCTTAATGGGCTGGGCTGTCTTAGGCTACAAATAATAGTATTGAACAGATATAGAAATAAGGTTTCAGTTTGAAACTTCTTATATCAACTCCCTTTACTAAAGAAGAATAAAATGGTCTAACACAGGTTTCATGCGTCATTTAACACATCCCAATTTACTCCCTCTCCAATTAATAGAATCACGAAAATGCCATTTATTTAGTATCTTTTATTATTATTTACTTCCATACTAACATTATATTTTAATATATCAACCATTATTTTATTTAACTTCCATTGCATTCTATCCGCACAATTTCCAAACTCTGTAATAACTTATAATAATTTATATAGAGTATTATTTTATTTGGTAAAACCTATTATTCCATAAATTTCATTTGGAAACAAATGTCCAATATAATTTTCAACAGAAAGATGGTAGGATGTTTCACGCTACATTCCCAGTCAAATTGGTAAAATAAATATAAATTCACGAGTCTAGGATATACACATAGTTATTGTGATAGTAGGATAATTTGGTTGGTAAACACTTAATTGAGCCATGGAAAGGTGGAAAACACACACATATATATACGAAGGCTCACTAGATAATGGTAGACTATCCATCGAAATAAGTAGATTCCACTCCCAGTGTATTCAGATTGTTAATAACTAAGACATGTTACTAAAACTTGATAGGTAGCTTTAAGATGGCATTAAATTATAAGTCTCTAGAAAGATCTAACTAGACTAATTATAATTAATCCAATAATTGAGTTGGGTACTCTGGTCAAGATAATGAGCGGCGCAGCGCCGTATATTCTTTCAAAAGTGTTTTCTGAAGAATATACCTAAGTAGGATATTAAGTTTATTTAAAAAATTTGCTATTACAAATAAAATTTATGATTTATTTTTGGAGCCAACATTCTAAGGAATATGAATAGGTAGTTTTAATAAATGCCAACGATGACTTAATCCCGGATTATTATAGCACTTATATTTACAATGCCTATTAAAACTCTTCCCCTTCCAACTTCAATGTTTTCTCATTGCACTGTAACAAAAAAATGTTATAATAAAATAATTGAAACATGAATAAATGTCTAATAATCTGAACAGATTGTTAATAACTAAGACATTTCTCATCCTCTCCCTACTCCCGCAGCAGCTTCGGCGGTGGCAAGGAGCTTTAGTGACCGCTCGGATGCACGTAGGGGAACACATCCCATTCTTCCACAAGGTTCGCCACCTTCATCCTCCTACGTTGGTTTCTTGTCGTCGTGTGCGTGTGGTGGGGGATGATAGGAGTTCGATTGGAAATGATGTGGAGCGCGATCGGAGCTCCGACCACCAAAGTCATCGGAGGATGCTTGAGAGGGCCGAGGAGGAGGGCTGGAAAAGAGGGGTCATGGCTAGCCACGACCAGCCATGTGCAGGTGCAGCGCAGTTGTCGTTGCTACTGTGCCCCCATCGGCCTAAGTTGGGCGGTATGGCAGCCACCGTGGTGGTCGGCTCCTGCAAGCTGTCAACGATGGTGGTGGTGTTAGAGGGGGGGAAGGGGAGTTGAGAGAGGAGATGTTAGAAAGGTGAAGAAGGAAGGACGAAGAGATAAAAAGAAAGAGAAAGGAGAAGAAAAATAAGAGAAATGTTTATTTAAATATAATATTTAATGGGTTGTGTTTGTCGGATTTTGTGTAGAGTCCCCAGGACTTTTATGTTTTGTACAACAAATGGTTAATTGGGATAATTTCGGAGTGACATTGGACTTTGCTGAATTATATAAAATAGTTTAATTTAGGAAATAATTATTCTTTTTCCATGGACTTTCTATACATTAGGTGGATAATTTATTATTTTTCCCCTAAGTTTATGTTTATTGCTCTATAATTTGTGGATGCCTTAGTGGAACTTATGTTATGATTTGTTGGGGTCGTGCGAACCGTAAGTTTGGGGTAAATTGCGTTTACTCTTGTCTTATGGTTGTGTGATTGGTTTGTGGAATCGATCGTTCACTTACATTGTTGCGAGTGGCCGTTGGAGCGTTACTCACAGACTCAAGCGTGTGGTCGAGTAGTGGGGATTACCTGTGAGGCATGTATGACTAGACGTTAGGGCATTTTCCTTGTTGGGGCGGTCCGATATTGTTTACCTGCGTTGTTACGAGTGACTGTTGGAGATGACATCGTGTGCTCGGTCGTTGTGGAAAAATTGTGGGAATGATTGGTTTTGGTCTGGTGGCGGGAATGATGGTGCGTAGTGGGAGAAGTCTGACTGTTGGAATGGTTGTTGATAAAATGGACGTGACGGGTATCCTTGTGGATAGCGTGGACGCGGATTCGATTGTTAACGACGGGAGGAACAATAGATCATCAAAACATAGATTAATGTCAAAAAGCCAACAATATCAACTTCACAACCCCTTGAGCGTTTACACTTAGATCTTTTTGGTCCCTCAAGGACCATGAGCCTAGGAGAGAAAAGATATGTTTTTCTGATCGTTGATGATTTTTCAAGATTCACTTGGGTTTTGTTTTTATCAAACAAATTTGATGCATTTGAAAAATTTAAAAGTTTTTGCAAACTTTTTCAAAGGGAAAAAATTCTAACATAATCGCTATTCGTAGTGATCATAGAGGAGAATTTGAAAACGAGTCATTTCAAAAAAAATGTGAAAAATATGGAATTGAGCATAACTTCTCTTTTCCTCGCACTCCTCAATAAAATGGGATAGTTGAGAGAAAAAGAGAACTCTTCAAGAAATGGCAAGAACCATGCTTGTGGAAAAAGATCTTCCAAAATATTTTTGGTGCGAATACGTTAATACATCTTGCTATGTTTTAAATCGTATTCTCATTAGACCCATTTTAAACAAAACTTGTTTTGAACTTTGGCATAACCGGAATCCCAAAATCTCTTACTTTAAAGCCTTTGGATCAAAATGTTTTTTCCTCAATACAAAGACAAATTGGATAATTTTGATACAAAATCTGATGAGGCTATCTTTTTAGGGTATTCCGATAGGAGTAAAACATATAGAGTCTAAAATAAACGAACTAGTTATGCTCAGGAATCTCTACACGTCAACTTTGACAAGTTGCCTTGTATAGATTGTAGGATTTCATGTTTAATTATGCATGTATATTTTTCGAATTTTTATGCACAATAAGGAACAATTTACAATTTTCTATGATTTATTTCATGCATACATCGATTTGTTTCAATATCTAGTTTCAAAACTTTATTAAAACAAATATGGACTCAGAAATTCATACCTAGAAGTTCTCTAAAACTTCTTGAAGATTCCGAGACGTTGGGGATGCTTCTCGCTGCGCCGGATGCCTCCGAGTATTCACCAAACTCTAAACAAAATCGGAGAGAGGGAAGCTAGTCTCTCAATCTCCGATAGGGTTTAGAATCCAATTACTAACCCCTCTTTAATTCTCTTGAGAAGATGATCTCTTAAGAACTAAAACTAAACTTATGAATTAAGGAATTTTCGTGGAGATTTATGGAGAGAGAATTTTGCATAAGAAAATAATGAATGAATTAAGGAGGTAATGAGATAAACTTGTATTTATAAGTTCTCTCCAAATTACCTATTCATGTGCAACCTCTTGCCCATGATTTCATGCAAAATTCCATCGAACCATCCATTATTTAATAATAAATAATATTAGCCACGAATTAAATCAATTATGCACCAATTCCATGCATGATCTAATTAATTCTTAAATTAATTCTGCATTAACCGTCTGGACCGGTCGATCGTTTGGAGGTTCGGTCGACCGCTCGAACCAGATTTCGGTCGACCGTTCAATAACTCGGTCGACCGTTCGTAACTGGAATTATTCCATCGCTATGTTCGGTCGACCGACCGATTACATTCGGTCGACCGTTCGAACAGATGAAAATTCCCTGTTATCGGTCGAGACGTGTCCGGTCGACCGTGCCCGATCGGTCGACCGTTTACTGCTAACCGGTCGACCGTTGGAGCACTGTTCTACAGACTTGTCAAATTTCGATTTAACCCCTACAAAATTTGACATTTCGGGATTAGTAGTAAATTCACAACTTATGTAACATATTATCCTATGTAATGATCAACCATTACACCCCATAATATTTACATCACATATGAATTTAATTTAGATTCGAATTATGTTATTAATAACAACATAATTTTGATTTTGTTTGTTCACCCCATGTGTCATATTTTCTACATGAAATCCGACACATCTTATGAACTCAAAATCCCCATTTCTTGTTTCCCAGTTTTGTGGTGTGACCTATGGGAGGATCTAAACTAAGTTGGCAGTGATATTAAGAGCTTAATATCACAAACTATAAGCGGTATCTAGCTACACATTATAGCTCCCAATTAGTTAGATGTCTTAATTCCACTCGAACCAAAACCCGATCCATTTAGTGAAGGAGTGCACCACTTGTGTCCGTCCTTTGCCTCATGATATTAAGAATACACACAAAGTAGTGTTGTGTCATCTTTGTATTAGTATTCATTTCTTGATCTCTTTAAGCTAGTTATAAATATGTGACTTAACTCAAATCACACTGTGCACATTATAACTTTGCTTTATCAAGGGGCCCACTAATATCATCACTCAATTAAGAGGGGCAATGGTAATCTTTTGACTAATTATCTTCTCCAACGAAAGTTATACTTAACCAACTAACGCCTTTACACTACACTTATTGATAGCTTAAGACATTAGTCTAATTAAGCATTCCTTAAGCGATCGGATATAAGTCTCATATCAAAGGACCAAAGACACAGTAAAATATTAATGACACAGAACCACATTTCTATAATATTTTACTTATTAGGTCTATTCAGTATACAAAAGTAATATTTTCCTCTTTTACATGCCCGTGTTGTCACTCATTTGTAGAGCTACAATGATCTATGACCAACACGACAATCTTAACCCGGTAATTAATGTCCCATGTTAATTACTATGATTGCGAATATCTTTTATTTTATGTAAACCAATATCTTTTAGAGCTCTACGGTTAAGGACCAAGAGCCTTTTCCTTAACACTTCTAAAAGACGAATAACATAAACAAAGAACAAAACGATTTCTCATTCAATTCATAATAATTGACATTTAAAATTAAAACTTTTAGAACACATTCCCTTCAATCTCCCACTTGTAATTAAAGTTTTTCTTTCTCATACATACTCAATGCATAAAACAATAATAACTAGGGTAAACCCCATTACATATCAATCATCAAACCAATCTACATGGTTCCTCAATCCCATGGACTCGAAATGCATTTCGCCCTTGGCTTGGGATAAGGGTTTTGTGAATGGATCAGCTGTGTTGCTGTTGGTGTCCACCCATAAAAGATTATTTTGCCTTCGTCGATGAGGTTACGCGTCACGAAGTACTTACGATCCATGTACTTCACTTTGTGGTGTGATTTGGGATCCTTGATTTGCGAGATAGATGCACTATTGTCGCAAAATAGCTCTATTGGTCCCTCGCTTAAGGGAACTACTCCAAGCTCTTCAGGGAACTTCTTAATCCACACTCCTTCCTTGCTCACTTCAGCGACAGCCATTACCTCGGAAGCAGTGGTTGAGTCGTCCGTAGTGCTTTGCTTCCAACTACGCCAACTCACAGCTCCACCATTCAGAAGGAAGACGTATCCTGATTGCGACCTTCTATCGTCTGGATCACTCATGAAACTCGCATCCGATTAACCCTCAGCTATCAATTCCCTTTGTCCTCCATAAACAAGAATCTTATCCTTAGTCCGGTTAAGGTACTTCAGGATATTCTTGACCACAGTCCAATGCTCAGGACCTGCGTTGGATTGGTGACGACTTGTGACGCTTAGAGCATACGAGACATCGGGTCTTGTGCAAGTCATCGCGTACATGGTCGACCCAATTGCCGAAGCATAAGGGACATCCTTCATGTACTCTAAGTCCTTACGTGATTGAGCACGTTGAGACTTCTTGAGTTGCACACCCATACTCATTGGCACACTGCCCTTTTTGGAGTTGTTCATCTTGAACCTTTCCAAGACCTTGTCAATGTATGTACGTTTACTCAGGCCAATGAGTCTACGGGATCTATCTCAGTATATCTTGATTCCCAAGATGTATTGAGCCTCACCCATATCTTTCATTGAAAATGCAGATTTCAATGAACTTCTCGTTTGCTCAAGCAAAGGAATATGATTGCCCATAAGCAATATGTCATCGACATATAAGATTAGGAATACTACATGACTCCCACTAACCTTCTTGTATATACAAGGTTCTTCCTTACTTTGAATGAAGTGAAGCTTCTTCACTTCCTCATCAAAGTGTTTGTTCCAACTCCTTGATGCTTGCTTCAATCCATAGATGGATCTTTGAAGCTTGCATACCTTCTCGCTATTCTTTGGATCTTCAAAACCTTGAGGCTGTACCATGTACACATCCTCCTCCAAGTTCCCATTAAGGAACGCCATTTTGACATCCATTTGCCATATCTCATAATCGTGAAATGCGGCAATAGCGAGCATGATCCGAATAGACTTGAACATGGCAACCGGTGAAAAAGTTTCATCATAGTCAATTCCTTGAACTTGAGTGAAACCCTTCGCTACAAGCCTCGCTTTGTAGGTTGTCAAGTTCCCATCCATGTCCATCTTCCTCTTGAAAACCCATTTATTTTGAATGGCCTTTTTCCCTTGAGGAATGTCAACCAAGTCCCATATTCGATTATCATACATGGATTCTATTTCGGATTCCATGGCCTTGAGCCATAGTTTGGAGTCTTCCCTATCCATTGCTTCTTGGAAGGTCAAAGGATCATTGGTATCTAGTACCATGATTTCATGAAGTCCCAGATAGATATCGGGTTTCTTCTTTTCCCTCGTTGACCTTCTAAGTTCTTTTGGTTCTTCTCGTGTTCTCGAACTTCTTCAACAATTTCTTGAGGAATCGGTTCATGCTCAACTCTTGAACGTACACTTAGTGGGGATGATTGAGATTCTCTCACAATTTCTTGTGATGGCCTCTCGCTCACGCTCCCACTAACCAAAGGAATCTCGGTTGGGCCACCATGATCTTGAATGTCATCATTCATGTCATGATCTTGTAGAGTATCTTGAGTTTCCTCAAGCACAACCCTACTCCCACTACTTTTTACTCTCTCTAGAAATTCCTTTTCCAGAAATGTGGCATCCCTCTCTTCAATCACTCGATTGGAGGTGATATGCCAAAGGTAGTATCCTCTTGTCTCACGAGGATAACCAATAAAGAAGCACTTATCCGCTTTTGGTTGAAATTTGGTCGGCATCAATCTCTTGACGTAAGCCTCACAACCCCAAATCTTGAGAAAATTGAGCTTAGGTGTTTTACCACTCCATAGCTCATAAGGAGTATTCTCCACGGATTTGGATGGAACATTATTTAGTGTGTAAGCCGCAGTTTGTAGTGCATAACTCCAAAAGTAAAGAGGTAATTCCGCATGACTCATCATTGACCGAACCATGTCGAGCAATGTCCTATTCCTCCTTTCGGATACCCCATTCCACTAAGGTGTACCGGGAGGGGTGAGTTGAGGTACAATACCAAACTCCTTTAGGTATGAGTCAAATTCGGCACTTAAGTACTCACCTCCACGATCCGTTCGTAGAGACTTGATTTTCTTGTCGAGTTGGTTCTCTACTTCATTCTTGAATTCTTTGAACTTGTCAAAAGATTCACTTTTGTTTCTCATTAGATAAATATAGCCATAGCGACTATAGTCATCCGTGAACGTAATGAGGTACCTAAAACCGTCTCGTGCACTAGTACTCATTGGACCACATACATCAGAATGTATCAAATCCAACAAGCCACTCGCCCTTGGACCTTTCTTCTTGAAAGGCTTTTTGGTCATTTTTCCCATTATGCATGGTTGGCACGTCTCCAATGATTTAAAATCAAGTAGACCAAGAAGGTTAGCTTCTTGCAATTTCTTGATGCGCTTTTCATTTATGTGACCAAGACGATAATGCCACAAGAGAGTATCGTTCTCATGAGTGGTCTTAAGTCTTTTGTTATTGATATTAAAGATTTGTTTATTATTCAATTCAAGCAAATAGAGACCATTCCTTATGAACGCATTTGCATAGAAAACACCATTCTTCGATATAGACAAACAAGAATTTGAAATATTTATATTAAAATTATCCATATCCAGACATGATACAGAAATAATATTCTTGCTAATCGAAGGTACATAATAAACATTCTTTAGACATAAATTTAAACCACTACATAATTGAAGCACCACAGAACCTTGTGCAACCGCAGACACGTTCGCACCATTTCCGACCTTCAATTCTACCTCGTTCCTTACGAGTTCCTTCCTATCCATGAGTAGCTGCACATTAGAAACTATGTGAGCACAAGATCCGGTATCAATTACCCAATCCTGGACAGAGGTGGCTAAATTTATTTCAATAACAAATATACCTTTGGCCTTTTTGGGGCGCCGACGTTCAATCACTCCGTTGTCAAGGTCCTCCTTGTACTTGGGGAAATTTGGCCGGATGTGTCCTTTTTCACCGCAGTGAAAGCACTCCGTATTGGGAGTTGGAGATTTCTGAGATTTCCCCCTCGAGGCACTCTTATGAGCACTGATGAGAATTAAATTTATACCGCAAGTGCACGGCGTCAATGGAGACGTGGCAAATACGGGTCGAACACAAGGAGGGAGAGATTCTGTTATTAGTGTGATTTTCGATTAAGGGGAAGAAGGAGAGAAGAAATAATTGGGTTTTGAGATTTTTGGATTTTAATTATCTAAAGCAAGAAACAAGAACAATTAAAACTAAAACAAGAACAAAGAGGTGAATTCCATCGGGTGGAGGTTTAGATTTAAGGTTTAGATTAGAGAATTCAGAAACTTATAATAAATCATATTAGTTATAAAGCATTACATGATAAATGATTTAACATAAACTCAAGTAATCAAAATATACTAACACAAAATTAAAATAATAACATTCATTCATCTTCTCTTCACCCTAATCCGTCACCTCCACCCTTTGGAAGGAGTTAGAAATTCATAGAGGGAGGAATAAGGGGTCCTTGAGACATTACAAAAGAAAACTAAATGTAAGAAATAAAAGACAGAATTTTATTAACGAAAAGAAGAATACAAAACTAGATTAAGAATAAAAACTACAACCAAAGACTAAGGACCCTTCTAACATCGTTCTCGGGTCTATTTATAGTTGCTACAAGGGATCTAGGTATCATATTGGAAAGTACACGTGTCCAGACACGACTGGACGAAATTGGGAGACGCGGATCGACGCTTGGGCGGCGGAAACGCCGCACATTGTGTGTGTGGTGCGGCGGAAACGCCGCACAATCTGATCTGATTTTGTCCGGATTTTGGTTGAATGTTTATGGTATGATTTGATCATTCTTTGCGCGTCTGGATTGATTCTTTCCATTCTTTTGAGGTCCGGATTAATTCCTTTATATGTTTGGAGAACTATATTTATTTTTCTTTAGATTTTCTCCATAATAACTCGTGAATTGCAATTAGGTCCTTGTCTTTTTGCAATCAAGTCCCCAGCTACTTTTGTGGTCAAGTCCTTGTTCTTTTTGTAATTAGGTCTTGAATGCTTTTATGCTTGGAAACATTTCCACTTGAAACCCAATAATCTTGAGTTTGGTCTTTATGATAGAAATGAGTCTTCCACACGCGTTTATGCTCGGGATGTGGGTAAATTGCATTCAGGTCCCTGTATTCTGTAAATAAGACTAAACACATACCTTAGTAGCATTTATTGATGTAAAAGCAATCTAAATGAAAGACATATGATGCAATGTATGCAATGCATCAAATACCCCCACACCTAGATTTTGCTAGTCCCTAGCAAAACAGAAGGTACGAAAAATAAAAACAGGGAAATCCTAACTCACTTTCGTAGAAATCACGGTTGCACTTAGCATGTGCAACAAGCCTTTAAACCTCTTTGTTGCCAAGGAGGAGGAGTGTTGTCTCCTGAGGGTTTTCAGCGGATATACCCACAAAATCCTAAATCAACATTTCATTAATAGTTCTCAATATCCCTACCTCAACCTTATACATCTCACTAAGAAATTTTTTGCATGCTCATTATATAAATCTAACTTATTAAAAATATGACTTGGTCTTTATTCCTCCAATATTCACACCACTAACCCTTCTACACATGATATCACTTAGATTATTTTGCACGCCTCCTCTGGTGGTGAAGTATCATTTGGATCAACCATGGCATGGATCATTCTTTTAGCTTTGGGCCTTGAGTATTTTTTTTCTTCCTCCGTGATTCAACACATTTGCTTTTTGACACTTTTACCCTTTTTGCATTCGTGTAGCGAGTTTGGTCGATAATCCCGAGCTGCTAGACTCAAGTTACCGGGTTTCAAGATACCCCTACGGACCAGTGACTCAAAGGCTTGGGCTTTTGTAGTCATTTTGCAAAATGTGTTTTCCTCACTTTATTCCTTTATTTTTATTTTCCTCAAGGCTTAATTGCTATTAGAAGTCCACACTTCCCGGTATATTTTCCTCAACCTCTGCTTTTTATCAACCACTACAAAGATTTGATTCATCCAATTTAAGTGCATACATGTCTTAAAGGGCAATGGGTTATTTCTTTGGAACTTAGATTTATGTCATAATTTCTACAAGCAGAACTATATAATAAGGAACAAAAACTCAATGCAATTTGTACACGGGTTTTGGCAGTTCAATCTTAAGCTATGTCATGAAACATTGATTTTTTTTAAAGAAATAAAAGACAGAAAAATAAAACAGATAGATAGACACCCCCCCACACCTAAATCATGCATTGTCCTCAATGTATGCAAAGAAAAAGCAAATGCACTTATTACCTGAGTCAAATTGCGGTAGAGGGTTTGAACTTGCTCAGAGTCAACCATAGTCAGAACTGGATTGAATGACACCATGTTGGTGCATGTATCCAGTTGAATTGTTCCCCATGTTGCAATGAGAGTCCTGAGTCACAGGTTCCACACCCCGCACATAAATTGGTTCTCTTATTTGCTCGAGTGACGGTGGGTGTGTAGATGAATTCCTCCCTTTTTTCTTACTTCCTTTTTGATTTTGTGATGATTCAGAAATATTATAGATTCGTGATTTCATCACAACGTCACTTTGATTGCATATTATTTCTGGCTCACTATCAATATGAAAGATATTAAATTCAGCTTTTAAGTTCCCGAAAGATAATTGCATGAGCCCATTTCGACAGTTTATCAATGCTTCAGAAGTGGCTAAAAAGGGTCTGCCTAGAATTACAGGGATTTGTCGATTAGGATTTACAACAAGTGCGGCATCTAGTACGACAAAATCCACTGGGTAAATGAAGTCACCAACCTTGATCAAAACATCCTCGACTATACCTCTTGGTTTCTTAATAGAACAATCAGCAAATTGAAGGGTTGTCTTAGAGGGTTTTAGTGGACCAAGGTTCATCTGCTCATAGACAGAGTACGGGAGTAGGTTAACACTAGCACCAAGGTCTAGAAGGGCTTTGTTGATATAAGTATCTCCTATTGCACAAGAAATTGTGGGACACCCAGGATCATTATATTTTATAGGAGATGTGTTGGATAAAATAGAACTTATGTTTGCAGTTAAGAATGCCTTCTTTGGTACGTTTGTTTTTCTCTTTTTAGTGCACAAATCTTTTAAGAATTTAGCATAAGCAGGTATTTGTTGAATCATGTCTAAGAGTGGAATGTTCACCTTAACTTGCTTAAATACTTCCAAGATTTTCTCTATTTGTGCACTTGAGTTCTTTTTGAGTCTATTGGGGAATGGGGCTTTAGGAACATAGACTCGCTCAGGTTCAGGTTGAGCTATGGGTTCAGGTTGAGTAGGTGGGTTGGGCGTTTCAGATTGGACGTCGGGTTCAATGGTTAGGTCATATGTGGTAGCTTGATGGCTTGATTGATTAGATGTTCTAGGAGTTACCACATTATTATCAATCTGTCTTCCGGACCGTAATGACACTACTGCATTTATTTGTTGGAACGGTTCTTCCTCATTAACCATTTGAACCGGTCTAGGGTTGTTATTTCCTGAAGGTGGTTGATAAGATTGATATGAATTATTAGATCTAGGGTTCACCTCAGGTTGACTTGGAAACCGACCCTTTTCTCTTTCACCTACTATTTGTGCTAGTTGGCTGACTTGTGTCTCTAGCCTTTGGAAGGTCTGGTTGGTTGTTTGTATAAAAGTTTTCATCAAATTTTCCAAGCTTGTCAACCTAACCTCATGATCGTTATTGTTACTAAACCCTGATGATGTATTATTTTGGTTATACGGGTTTGGTTGTTGTCTAGGAGGTTGACCCTGTTGGTTTGATGAGAAATTGGAATTATTACGCCAACCTGAGTTATAGGTTGATGCGTATGGGTCATTTCTAGCATGGTCATACATGGCATTAACTTGGTCCCATTCCGCACAATCCACCATTACATGACCAGTTTGACCACATCTAGAGCATGGGATAGTCGAGGCTTGATTCACTCGGTTTTGGGTTTGTAGCTCTAAATGTTCCATTCTGCGCATAAGGGTAGCTAGTTTTGCTTCAGCCGCTATGTTGGCATCTACAGCTAAGAAACCCTATGATTACTCACCCCCAAAGGAAAACTGGGGTGCATCCTAACGACTCGATAAATCCTAAAGCCACTGTACTAGATATCCTAATGCATCAAGTTCAAGACAATTTTGGGGGCTTTCTTTTTACTTTGCCTCTCAACGGTTTTGCACATGCTAAACACACGCAAAACCCACAAAACATTTTCTTTCGAAAACACATGAAGATTTTGAAAGAAATGTGAAAATTTTGAAGCACTAGGCAAGCAAAAGAAGACAAGTCACCCAAGGATCATGGCAAGCAGATATATCGATATTAAATGCAGCACACTATCATGACCCTAACAATGCAAACAAAAGAAAACAAAATCAAAGGAAAAAGACTCAACTATGTACACACGTAAAACACCCCCCCACACCTACTTCATGCATTGTCCTCAATGAATGCAAGCAAGATACTACATGGATTTATGCATGAAAAAGGAGAAATCTCACCAACGTGAAGTACAAAGGGAAGTGTATGGCTATGTTGATGGACACAACCCAAATTCCCTCAAAACCTGTGAGATGCTAAAGAAAGCGTACAAATACGTGAAAGAAATGGAGCCCAAATACTCAAGGGTTGGGGCTCACAACAATCGATGCTCACTGAAGGAGTCTTTTATTGTACTTTTGTTTTTCTTCTTCTTCTTTTTTCTTCTTTTTTTTATATTTTTTATATAACTATGTACAAACATAAGTTCCCATCTTCATTTGTCAAAAGACATCAAATGGGAACCTCAAGAGTGGGTCAATGCACTTGTAAAGGGAACATGACACCATGCGGGGCCAGAATACGCATGCGTGGGCCCCCTTCACAAAGAGCACCAGATGAAATGAGAGGTTCATGAATTGAACGCAAAGAAGGCGTCTCATTCAAAGGATCAAACTGAAAGAGCTTGAACCTCTCGAGAGTTTGGGAAATAAGGGGCAACGGAAGAAAAATATCTCCCGTTGCGGAACTGAAGTTATGATCATCAATCCAAACTCTCCAACCAACAGGCTGGTGGGTCGGAACGAGGTCAAGCACCTCGTTATGCATGTCCAACTCACCAGGAGAACAGGAAGTGGGTCTCATACCCAAAGTATCCTCCAAGGAACTCCTAATACCCTCATGAGCAATGTAGTTGTTTGATGTTCCATCATTTCCAAGATGATCAAAAACAATAGTGAGAGGCAAACTCTCATCAGGTTGTTTGAAATTGAGGGTACTAGGGAGCTCTGGCTCCACCAGAGGTGAGTCCTTAAGAGGTACAATATGAAGATCATGTGGCTCAAGGGCCACAGGACAAAAAGATAAGGCACAATCCTGTGCCGACTCATAATGAGGCTGGTCCAAGTTATTCTCAATTTGAATCGAATCCTCCACTAAGTGATCATGAATTGAAACCCCAAGTCCCTCAGACTGACTAGGAGTTTGACTTTGAAAGATTGTGCTTTGAATTTTTGGATGAGGTGGTGGTTCGATTTCAGAAGATAAATCCTCATGTTGACAAGAAAGGTTACCCTCCTCACGTTCATGGAATTGTGTGTCATTTGACTCACTTGCATTTCCATATTTTGCAAGGAATTCAAGTTGGACTTCAATAAAGTTTGAGTGGTTTCCATGAACGTTTGGAGGGTTTGTTTTAAGGAATCAAATCTGGGGTAAACAGTGAGGTCCAAGTCAGAGCTTGGGAAATTTTGGGGTTGGGTGTTGATGGGCTGAGAATGAGTCCAATGATTTGAAGTGTGGTGTTGGTAGAATTCTGGGTATTCGGGAGGAGGATACAGGGGTGAAAATGAGGTATAAGAATTTGGATAAGAATTGTCTCCCCACGAATCCATCACTCTCGGGTTATACGCGGATGCGTAATGGTCACATTGAGCATTTTGGGAAAATGTATGCTCATACTAAGGCTCAGGGGGAACATAAGGACATTCCCCGATAACATGACCACTCAACCCACAACAGTCGCACGGTACGGCTACTGGAGCCACCGGTGCACTCATGTCGTCTGCCATACGCATGAAAGAGGCCAAAGTTTGTTGTAATGTCTCAGTTTGTTGACCAGCATATGATCCGGCATAACTAGATTGTGGTCTAGCAGTCGGTGCCTCTCTCATGTTACCCCAATATGAAGACTGCTCAGTCACAAAATTGCGATCATCCCAACCATACGGGGTGTTAGTCTGAGCCACCCCAGGTTGCATGGGTCCGGAGTACCAGGGAGAATCATCCTGGTCCCAACAATGATATGGATGGTCGCCCATGTAACGATCCATCTCAACAAACAACTCTCGAGTCGACCACTCTCACCACCACGAGACTAAGCTCGCAAAAAGTGCTCGACTCGACCCTAAAACGCTACCAGAGAGTGTAAAGGGGAGGAGACTATAACGTAGAAGAAGGTGAGAAGAAAATGACTCAGAGGAGAAGGGAAGAATCCCTAAAGCTAGCGTGGGTAGAGGGATCAGGAAGAAGCCTATCTAGCAAGCACGACTCAAACAATGTAAGGCAATGGGTCCTTAAGCTAGACGACGCCTAACTTCGAGGTCACTAGCCTCGACACGCCTCACCTCCCTACAACGAGGACCACAATGCCCAGCAAGTGATACAAGATCCGGAGATCCAGTACCTCCTACTATCGACAAGGTAGGCAACGCCGATCAGGTCATGACGGTCTCGACTAGATTACTCTCCTAGTGCGTCCGAATTCCTTAGGGCCAATGTCTACTTGCTTTTAGTTAAGGCTTTATTACGAGTGATTTTTGGGGCCAAGGAAAGGGTGATGAAATCCCCCACCTTATCTTTTATGGGACAACCCCTCCTTAGTAGCGATTTGATCCTAGATCTAGCAATCAATCGCTCCAATCAAACGCTCTCTCACTCTTGTCCTGATGCAATTCCTACTAACTAATGCATGGGCATACGAGATGCATGAATGAGTCTAGGAAATGCGTACCTCACGCCAGCACTCAACAACTGAAAATAAAGCTAAAAGAAAAGACAACTATATGCCTAAGTCAATACATGATGCGTGACCTAAACAAGTAAGAACGTCTAGTCTTTTGCTTTGGATTTTAGGGCCAAGTTGATTAATGGGGGAGTGATTAATTATCTGGGAGCAAACCAGAAGTCAAATCATGCAAAATAGGGCTCCCAGATAACACAAATTACAAAACTAACTACCAGAAAAAAATTGAAAGAAGGAAGCCCTCACCAGGCCGCCAATTGGCGGTCTCCAACCGCTGATTGGCGGTCCTTTTAGGTGTTCTGTTCCTCAAATTTGTCCAGCAACCTCCCCTTGATCCAGTGGTTCCCTGAAACTAAGAAAAACTGAAAACAAAAAATTAAAAACCCCTCGAATCGTCCAAACCAAGGTCTGGACAGAGCACCTCCCCGGCAACGGCGCCAAAAACTTGATTGATCTCGTTTTATATTTAACCGCAAGTGCACGGCCGCATTGAAGCGGTGGCAAATACGGGTCGTCCACTGGGAGGTGTGCCGACACTTGGTTTGTGCGAAGGCGAGAGGTAAAGAAAGGGAAGAAAGGTTGGTTACACTAAACTACACTAAGATGCAAATGGAAATGGAGATAAGCAATAAACTAAGCCCCAAAGGGGGTAGAGAAATAATGTGAACATAAAGAAGTGTGTGTGTGTGTGTGTTCATTAAGCTCCTCACAACATGTAGTGCATGAAATCATAAAACTACATCCAACTTTGCCTCTACATGAATTAAGATAAGACTACATCATTAAAACATACAAGACAATAATTGGAATGAAGCTACATGAACTCAAGTATAAAGACTATACCCTACTATGCCTCCACATGAATTAAGATTTCACTACATCATTAAAACATACAAGACATTAGCTAAGGTAAAGGCAACAAAAGCTCATACACTACAAATTGTGTTTCCAATATTAACTTCATCCATATCCTAACCTTATCATTCCCCATAAAATAGGTCAACTAATCAAAGCATAAGCTAAGCTTCATTCAAGAGCATTAGCATATCAAAGATAAGAGTGAAAACCCATTAGATGGTTATGTAAATCATATAAAGCTCAAGGGATAAAGATAACACACACTTAATACACTACATGATTATATCACATATTTCTCCACCCCCCAAATGGGGATGGAACTACTCACTACTCATTACACTAACTATATTAGCAAAAGAAAGCATAATACTGAAATGAAAGTTAACTAAGAAGGCAAGAAGCATTAAAGAAACATAAAAGGAAAGGAAAGACTAAACAAACATGCACAAATTAAAAGACAAGACTAAAAGAAACTAGAAGAATTATTTTATTAACAAATGACTCACATTGAAGGTAGCATTCATCTCCACCTTAAGTTTTTGCTTCAAGGCTCACTCCTTAGTAGAGAGAATACCACCAAGCAATGGGTAATTACAATGGAAGGTGAAGAGTTCTATTTATAAGCATGGAAAAAGCTAATCGGGGACAATCCCCCGATGTGGGACTAAACCAATACCAAAAATGGCCTAAACGAACATTAATACAAGTCCGGGAGAAGTTGGGGCGGATCTGGCATGATCCAGACCGCCAATTGGCGGTTCCAGACCGCCAATTGGCGGCCTATAAAGCCTAGATCCGTCTGGGTCTTCTGGTGGGCTTTCCTTGAAGTGTGTCTTGGTCTTGGATGCATCTGGTTGGTTTATTGGAGCTCCGACCCGAATCGAATTGGCAAAATACTCCCCATGATGGTGTGGAGTATTCTGTTTTGCTCTTAGGTCATTCTGTCTTGCAATCAGGTCCTTCTTCCTTGCATCTTGGTCCCCAGATCTCACAATTCAGTCCCTTTTCCCAGCTTTTGGGTCCTTTTATGCTACATATCTTCAAACCTATTTATTCCTGAAAACTAAACATAAAACTCGTGACATAGCATTGCTTAGGTGTAAGATAATGGATATAAGATACAAATATGAGCATGAAATTATGTCAATCATGCAATAGGTGGGTCCACTACGTTCTCACCCATTGGATCCGGGTGAGGTGGTGCAACAGGTGGATTGGGGCTAAGTTCCAGACTGGAATCTAGATGAACTCGTGAGAGTCGATTACTCAAGTCCCGAATCCAAATCTGAGTGCACCGGGTTGAATCAATTTTTGAATTCAAATTCGAAATTTAAATCCAAATTTAATTTCAAGAATTAATTACAATTTTTTTTTAATTTTCGTTTTTTTATGTTTTTTTTTCAAAAGGGAAATAAACAATAGAATGGGGCAAGATGAGAAAGGAATCCTAATCTAGAGAATTTAGGTGAGAAGAGAAAGAAGACTCAGATGAGAAGGGAAACCTAACTCTAAAGATAGAAAGGGGGTTGGTCAGAAAATTCCTAAGAAAGCACGGTTCAAACAATCCTAGACCTAGTGTCGCTTAGATCTAGACGACTCCTAACTGGTTGAGTCGAATCGATTCGCTTGATTCACCTCCCTCACTAATCAAACCAACTTGGCCAGGCCGTGTATAGCTAGTGGGGGCGCTTCCGACAGAGTCGGTGCCAATTAGACAACCACTTCGCTTGGAAGACTTACGTCAACACAAAAACACTTTCTAGACACCAAATTAAATTCAATCGGCTTCAGGTCATAGCAAGTCAAACCAATTCTTCTCCTTAAATGAGTCCGAGTCCTTAGGGGTCAATGTCTAATTAATTTTAATTTAAGGCTTGGGTGACACTTTAGGATTGTGATTTGTGGGCCACGGAAGGGTGATGAAATCCCCACCGTATCTTTGCCTACGGAGTTGCCCTTAAGATAGTTTAACTTAGATCTAGCAAAGATAGTCAAACAATGGTCTTTAGAGGGGGGCAATTGCAAGGTTGTATGCAAACTAAATTATATGCCTAAATGCAATCGATAAAAACCACGATACGTACCTTGACTCCAGCACTCTTCAACAGAAATTGATTTGCAAGAATTTAGCAAGAATAATGCATACAAAATACTAGATGATGCATGCACTAAGGCCTTTCTAATTTTGCCAATTTTAGGTCAGAGTTGAATTATTGCAAATTATGGAATTTGCCCTAACACATGCAGTTCTATGAAAAGGAAATTTTCTGAAAATAGAAATTACGAGGAAAAAGGCAACAAAAGTTACCTACGCAATGCTCAGTCGGGTTCACTGCCCGCTCTCGAAATTTCAGTAGCTCTACACGTCCCCCCAGAGATGAGTCACGTCCCAAAAAAAGTTGAAGCCCAGAAGCTCCAAGTGTGCGGCGGATTCGCCGCAAGTTACTCTTCAAGTGCGGCGATTTCGCCGCTCGTTTAGCTCCAAATGTGCCCGGATTTCTCCGCGCACTCTGTTGTCTCCTGAAACACAAATCCAAATACTTAGATCGCGCACAAGAAAAACAGGATAGAATCGAAAACACAACAATAAACAAAATCTGCGTCGCCTCCCCGGCAACGGCGCCAAAAAACTTGATGAGAATTAAATTTATACCGCAAGTGCACGACGTCAATGGAGACGTGGCAAATACGGGTCGAACACAAGGAGGGAGAGATTCTGTTATTAGTGTGATTTTCGATTAAGGGGAAGAAGGAGAGAAGAAATAATTGGGTTTTGAGATTTTTGGATTTTAATTATCTAAAGCAAGAAACAAGAACAATTAAAACTAAAACAAGAACAAAGAGGTGAATTCCGTCGGGTGGAGGTTTAGATTTAAGGTTTAGATTAGAGAATTCAGAAACTTATAATAAATCATATTAGTTATAAAGCATTACATGATAAGTGATTTAACATAAACTCAAGTAATCAAAATATACTAACACGAAATTAAAATAATAACATTCATTCATCTTCTCTTCACCCTAATCCGTCACCTCCACCCTTTGGAAGGAGTTAGAAACTCATAGAGGGAGGAATAAGGGGTCCTTGAGACATTACAAAAGAAAACTAAAAGTAAGAAATAAAAGACAGAATTTTATTAATGAAAAGAAGAATACAAAACTAGATTAAGAATAAAAACTACAACCAAAGACTAAGGACCCTTCTAACATCGTTCTCGGGTCTATTTATAGTTGCTACAAGGGATATAGGTATCATATTGGAAAGTACACGTGTCCAGACACGACTGGACGAAATTGGGAGACGCGGATCGACGCTTGGGCGGCGGAAACGCCGCACATTGTGTGTGTGGTGCGGCGGAAACGCCGCACAATCTGATCTGATTTTGTCCGGATTTTGGTTGAATGTTTATGGTATGATTTGATCATTCTTTGCGCATCTGGATTGATTCTTTCCATTCTTTTGAGCTCCGGATTAATTCCTTTATATGTTTGGAGAACTATATTTATTTTTCTTTAGATTTTCTCCATAATAACTCGTGAATTGCAATTAGGTCCTTGTCTTTTTGCAATCAAGTCCCCAGCTACTTTTGTGGTCAAGTCCTTGTTCTTTTTGTAATTAGGTCTTGAATGCTTTTATGCTTGGAAACATTTCCACTTGAAACCCGATAATCTTGAGTTTGGTCTTTATGATAGAAATGAGTCTTCCACACGCGTTTATGCTCGGGATGTGGGTAAATTGCATTCAGGTCCCTTTATTCTGTAAATAAGACTAAACACATACCTTAGTAGCATTTATTGATGTAAAAGCAATCTAAATGAAAGACATATGATGCAATGTATGCAATGCATCAAGCACCTCCTACTCCCTTGCTCTTGATTGAACCACTTTTGGATGATTTGCCCTTTCTTTTACCAATCTTTTGGCTCCTCCCATGGACGGAAAGGACTTGCTTGTCCCTACCCTTGCCCATGTCAACTTCAGCAGTTTTGAGAGCGTTGTGAAGCTCCTCAAGACTCATCCCTTTTTCACGCACGTGATAGTGCATCACAAAGTCCTTAAAGGACGGGGCTAGAGAGCCAAGAATCATATCTTCAGCAATGTCCTCGGGCATTGGTGAAGAGAGCTTTGTCAACTTCTCAAGGTATCCTTGCATCGTGAGAAAATGCATAGATACCGATGTTCCCTCCGCCATATGGCACCTTGTGAGTGCGATGGTGGTCTTATAGCGCTCCTTTCGGGCACTATCCATGAACATCTTTGATAAAGCCTCCATGGTCTTCTTGGGTTTTGAATCCAAGTATTTCGCTTGAAGCGAGTCACCCATGGATGCTAGCATAAGACCGTGAACTTGGTTCTCTTGGTCTTCCCACTTGGCTTTAGCCTCTTTCTCTTCATCGGTTAATCTCTCATTCCACTTTGGGATTGGACCTTCCAAAATGTGAGATAGTTTCTCAAACTTCAACACGATGTTGAGTTTGAGTTGCCAACTAATGAAGTTTGAGCCATCATTTGCTAAAGGGTGTTTTTCTATCATGGATCGTACGATAGGTTGGATGTTCGACATTTTTCTACAAAATAAATCATACAGGATTTTAATGCCAATTTTATGTTTATTATACATACATGTACAAATGTAAATGCTGCAAATAAAATTTTTGCCCATAAATGCAACAATACAAGATCCCATTAATTGTAACATAGACTAGCTAAGGGCTATCGAATACATTACAACATCAAGGTAAGAAAAACATTTTCTAATCACAACCTTTTTGAATTTTAGCAATATTAGCATCTTCAAACTCTTGTGATTCTTGTCGTTTTAATTATGAGGGAATATGACCTATCCTCGTAAGAAAACATTTTCCCAAAACCGAGCGAGGGCTCTAGGTGATGTTAAGAAAACTTATTTTCATTTGATATGAGATACGTTTATCCATTGTATTCACAACTAAACATACTTGGGGTTCACTAGGGTGAAACGCAACTCATACATTTAATTGTGGCACAACAACAGACAACCATTATATCTCCCACTATTCCCAAAGATGGAGGGAGCTATCTCCCGCTAAGGGCGAGTAGAGTATCCCTCAATCAATGGCTGCTAGTGGATGAAATAAGAAGGAAATTATTCTTAATTTTTGTTGGACAATTTCATATATTTACATGTGATTTGGAATTTTAGGTTATCATGCATATTAATATTCATACACATCCTAACATTCACCACATTCATCACATGCATAGTAGAAATTAAAAAACAGAATTTAAACATTCACACAATCCACATCGTGTGAGTTTATATGTTCCCTTCGATCCTTGATCCTCGATCCCCGATCATCGATCGATGCGCTACAGCGGCGACTTCCTCTTGCACCGGAGATGTATATTTTACAGAAAATAAACATGCTCCTCACATTCGATAAAAACGACTAGTGCAAGTCCTATGTAAAAACCTCTCATATGCATATGCAATTATCTAAAAGATGGAAATAGAGAATTTGGCTTTTATATACATAAGCCCCTGTATTGTAACAATTATAAACATTCATAGGCGCTGATTTGGAACATATAAACTCACAATTCCTACAAAAACAACTCGAGCATCCATGCACGCAATATCGCTATAAACTATCCACCCTAGTTTATCAAGCATCTAGAATCCCAAACAATTCTTTGAAAAACATTTTGAAATCCATTAAAAACGTTTTTCATGCATCCATAGTTCAAAAATTAATTATGAACCGCTGTTCATCCAATTTCCAATGGAAAGATGAACCGCAGTTTTTCGGTTTTGTTGATTCTCTTACAAAATAATCGTTTATACTTAAAACGAAATATTTGCAAGTTAGACAAATGTCTAAATCTTAATTCTAATAATTACATGACATGTTTTAAAACACTTAAAACATTCAGAACGAATTATTATGGAGAATTACATCAACAAACATTCATAGACCGAAAAAACCTGTAAATCGAATTGTTTAAATCCTAGATAGTAAACTAAATTCGTTTACAGCCATAAATCATGAGAAAATTGAACCCTAAGCTCTGATACCACTGTAGGATTTCATTTTTAATTATGCATGTATATTTTTCGAATTTTTATGCACAATAAGGATCAATTTACAATTTTCTATGATTTATTTCATGCATGCATCGATTTGTTTCAATATCTAGTTTCAAAACTTTATTAAAACAAATATGGGCTCCGAAATTCATACCTAGAAGTTCTCTAAAACTTCTTGAAGATTCGGAGACGTTGGGGATGCTTCTCGCTGCGCCGGATGCCTCCGAGTATTCACCAAACTCTAAACAAGATCGGAGAGAGGGAAGCTAGTCTCTCAATCTCCGATAGGGTTTAGAATCCAATTACTAACCCCTCTTTAATTCTCTTGAGAAGATGATATCTTAGAGATAAAACTAAACTTAAGAATTAAGGAATTTTCGTGGAGATTTATGGAGAGAGAATTTTGCATAAGAAAATAATGAATGAATTAAGGAGGTAATGAGATAAACTTGTATTTATAAGTTCTCTCCAAATTACCTATTCATGTGCAACCTCTTGCCCATGATTTCATGCAAAATTCCATCTAACCATCCATTATTTAATAATAAATAATATTAGCCACGAATTAAATCAATTATGGACCAATTCCATGCATGATCTAATTAATTCTTAAATTAATTCTGCATTAACCGTCTGGACCGGTCGACCGTTTGGAGGTTCGGTCGACCGCTCGAACCAGATTTCGGTCGACCGTTCAATAACTCAGTCGACCGTTTGTAACAGGAATTATTCCATCGCTATGTTCGGTCGACCGACCGATTACATTCGGTCGACCGTTCGAACAGATGAAAATTCCTTGTTATCGGTCGAGACGTGTCCGGTCGACCGTGCCCGATCGGTCGACCGTTTACTGCTAACCGGTCGACCGTTGAAGCACTGTTCTACAGACTTGTCAAATTTCGGTTTAACCCCTACAAAATTTGACATTTCGGGATTAGTAGTAAATTCACAACTTATGTAACATATTATCCTATGTAATGATCAACCATTACACCCCATAATATTTACATCACATATGAATTTAATTTAGATTCTAATTATTTTATTAATCACAACATAATTTTGATTTTGCTTGTTCACCCCATGTGTCATATTTTCTACATGAAACCCGACACATCTTATGAACTCAAAATCCCTATTTCTTGTTTCCCAGTTTTGTGGTGTGACCTATGGGAGGATCTAAACTAAGTTGGCAGTGATATTAAGAGCTTAATATCACAAGCTATAAGCGGTATCTAGCTACACATTATAGCTCCCAATTAGTTAGATGTCTTAATTCCACTTGAAACAAAACCCGATCCATTTAGTGATGGAGTGCACCACTTGTGTCCGTCCCTTGCGACATGATATTAAGAATACACACAAAGTAGTATTGTGTCATCTTTGTATTAGTATTCATTTCTTGATCTCTTCAAGCTAGTTATAAATATGTGACTTAACTCAAATCACACTGTGCACATTATAACTTTGCTTTATCAAGGGGCCCACTAATATCATCACTCAATTAAGAGGGGCAATGGTAATCTTTTGGCTAATTATCTTCTCCAACGAAAGTTATACTTAACCAACTAACGCCTTTACACTACACTTATTGATAGCTTAAGACATTAGTCTAATTAAGCATTCCTTAAGCGATCGGATATAAGTCTCATATCAAAGGACCAAGGACACATTAAAATATTAATGACACAGAAACACATTTCTATAATATTTTACTTGTTAGGTCAATTCGGTATACAAAAGTACTATTTTCCTCTTTTGTGTACCCGTGTTGTCACTCACTTGTAGAGCTACAATGATCTATGACCAACACGACAATCTTAACTCGGTAATTAATGTCCCATGTTAATTACCATGATTGCGAATATCTTTTGTTTTATGTAAAACAATATCTTTTAGAGCTCTACTGTTAAGGACCAAGAGCCTCTTCCTTAACACTTCTAAAAGACGAATAACATAAAAAAGAACAAACCGATTTCTCATTCAATTCATAATAATTGACATTTAAAAGTAAAACTTTTAGAACACATTCCCTTCATAGATAACTCCTCTCTCAAGGATGACTGCAGGGATATAATTAGACATGTATCATCACAAGATGCCACACTTGAGTATCATCAAGAACCTCCAAGCTCTCCACAAGAGGACAAAGAGGAACTTCCCAAGGATTGGACCTTTAAAAAGGATCATGCGAAGGACTTTGTGATAGGAGATGTCTCTCAAGGTGTGACAACTGAAGGGAATGTGTTCTAAAAGTTTTACTTTTAAATGTCAATTATTATGAATTGAATGAGAAATCATTTTGTTCCTTGCTTATGTTATTCATCTTTTAGAAGTGTTAAGGAATGGACTCTTGGTCCTTAACCGTAGAGCTCTAAAAGATATTGTTTTACATAAAACAAAAGATATTCGCAATCATGGTAATTAACATGGGACATTAATTACCGAGTTAAGATTGTCGTGTTGGTCATAGATCATTGTAGCTCTACAAGTGAGTGACAACACGGGTACACAAAAGAGGAAAATAGTACTTTTGTATACCGAATTGACCTAACAAGTAAAATATTATAGAAATGTGTTTCTGTGTCATTAATATTTTACTGTGTCCTTGGTCCATTGATATGAGACTTATATCTGATCGCTTAAGGAATACTTAATTAGATCAATGTCTTGAAGAGAAAGAGGCTAAAGCCAAGTGGGAAGACCAAGAGAACCAAGTTCACGGTCTTATGCTAGCATCCATGGGTGACTCGCTTTAAGCGAAATACTTGGATTCAAAACCCAAGAAGACCATGGAGGCTTTATCAAAGATGTTCATGGATAGTGCCCGAAAGGAGCGCTATAAGACCACCATCGCACTCACAAGGTGCCATATGGCGGAGGGAACATCGGTATCTATGCATTTTCTCACGATGCAAGGATACCTTGAGAAGTTGGCAAAGTTCTCTTCACCAATGCCCGAGGACATTGCTGAAGATATGATTCTTGGCTCTCTAGCCCCGTCCTTTAAGGACTTTGTGATGCACTATCACATGCGTGAAAAAGGGGTGGGTCTTGAGGAGCTGCACAACACTCTCAAAACTGCTGAAGTTGACATGGGCAAGGGTAGGGACAAGCAAGTCCTTGCCGTCCATGGGAGGAGCCAAAAGATTGGTAAAGGAAAGGGCAAATCTACCAAAAGTGGTTCAATCAAGAGCAAGGGAGTAGGAGGTGCTCATAAGAGTGCCTCGAGGGGGAAATCTCAGAAATCTCCAACTCCCAATACAGAGTGCTTTCACTGCGGTGAAAAAGGACACATCCGGCCAAATTACCCCAAGTACAAGGAAGACCTTGACAACAGAGTGATTGACCGTCGGCGCCCCAAAAAGGCCAAAGGTATATTTGTTATTGAAATAAATTTAGCCACCTCTGTCCAGGATTGGGTAATTGATACCGGATCTTGTGCTCACATAGTTTCTAATGTGCAGCTACTCAAGGATAGGAAGGAACTCGTGCGGAACGAGATTGAATTGAAGGTCAGAAATGGTGCGAATGTTTCTGCGGTTGCACAAGGTTCTGTGGTGCTTCAATTATGTAGTGGTTTAAATTTATGTCTAAAGAATGTTTATTATGTACCTTCGATTAGCAAGAATATTATTTCTGTATCATGTTTGGATATGGATAATTTTAATATAAATATTTCAAATTCTTGTTTGTCTATATCGAAGAATGGTGTTTTCTATGCAAATGCGTTCATAAGAAATGGTCTCTATTTGCTTGAATTGAATAATAAACAAATCTTTAATATCAATAACAAAAGACTTAAAACCACTCACGAGAATGATACTCTCTTGTGGCGCTATCGTCTTGGTCACATAAATAAAAAGCGCATCAAGAAATTGCAAGAAGCTAACCTTCTTGGTCTACTTGATTTTAAATCATTGGAGACGTGCCAACCATGTCTAATGGGAAAAATGACCAAAAAGCCTTTCAAGAAGAAAGACCCAAGGGCGAGTTGCTTGTTGGATTTGATACATTCCGATGTATGTGGTCCAATGAGTACTAGTGCACGAGATGGTTTCAGGTACTTCATTACGTTCACGGATGATTATAGTCGTTATGGCTATGTTTATCTATTGAGAAACAAAAGTGAATCTTTTGACAAGTTCAAAGAATTCAAGAATGAAGTAGAGAACCAACTCGACAAGAGAATCAAGTCTCTATGAACGGATCGTGGAGGTGAGTACTTAAGTGCCGAATTTGACTCATACCTAAAGGAGTTTGGTATTGTACCTCAACTCACCCCTCCCGGAACACCTCAGTGGAATGGGGTATCCGAAAGGAGGAATAGGACATTGCTCGACATGGTTCGGTCAATGATGAGTCATGCGGATTTACCTCTTTACTTTTGGAGTTATGCACTACAAACTGTGGCTTACACACTAAATAACGTTCCATCCAAATCCATGGAGAAAACTCCTTATGAGCTATGGAGTGGTAAACACCTAAGCTCAATTTTCTCAAGATTTGGGGTTGTGAGGCTTATGTCAAGAGATTGATGTTGACCAAACTTCAACCAAAAGCGGATAAGTGCTTCTATATTGGTTATCCTCGTGAGACAAGAGGATACTACTTTTGGCATATCATCTCCAATCGAGTGAATGTAGAGAGGGATGCCACATTTCTGGAAAAGGAATTTCTAGAAAGAGTAAAAAGTAGTGGGAGTAGGGTTGTGCTTGAGGAAACTCAAGATACTCTACAAGATCATGACATGAATGATGACGTTAAAGATCATGAAGGCCCAACCGAGATTCCTTTGGTTAGTGGGAGCGTGAGCGAGAGACCATCACAGGAAATTGTGAGAGAATCTCAATCATCCCCACCAAGTGTACGTTCAAGAGTTGAACGTGAACCAACTCCTCAAGAAATTGTGGAAGAAGTTCGAGAGGCACAAGAAGAACCAAAAGAACTAAGAAGGTCAACAAGGGAAAGGAAGAAACCCGACTTGTATCTGGGACTTCATGAAATCATGGTACTAGATACCAATAATCCCTTGACCTTCCAAGAAGCAATGGAAAGGGAAGACTCCAAACTATGCCTTAAGGCCATGGAATCCGAAATAGAATCCATGTATGATAATCAAGTATGGAACTTGGTTGACCTTACTCAAGGGAAAAATGTCATTCAAAATAAATGGGTTTTCAAGAGGAAGATGGACATGGATGGGAACTTGACAACCTACAAAGCGAGGCTTGTAGCGAAGGGTTTCACTCAAGTTCAAGGAATTGACTATAATGAAACTTTTTCACCGGTTGCCATGTTCAAGTCTATTCGGATCATGCTCGCTATTCCCGCATTTCACGATTATGAAATATGGCAAATGGATGTCAAAACGGTGTTCCTTAATGGGAACTTGGAGGAGGATGTGTACATGGTACAACCTCAAGGTTTTAAAGATCCAAAGAATAGCGAGAAGGTATGCAAGCTTCAAAGATCCATTTATGGATTGAAGCAAGCATCAAGGAGTTGGAACAAACGCTTTGACGAGGAAGTGAAGAAGCTTCACTTCATTCAAAGTAAGGAAGAACCTTGTATATACAAGAAGGTTAGTGGGAGTCATGTAGTATTCCTAATCTTATATGTCGATGACATATTGCTTATGGGCAATCATATTCCTTTGCTTGAGCAAACGAGAAGTTCATTGAAATCTGCATTTTCAATGAAAGATATGGGTGAGGCTCAATACATCTTGGGAATCAAGATATACCGAGATAGATCCCGTAGACTCATTGGCCTGAGTCAACGTACATACATTGACAAGGTCTTGGAAAGGTTCAAGATGATTAACTCCAAAAAAGGCAGTGTGCCAATGAGTATGGGTGTGCAACTCAAGAAGTCTCAACGTGCCCATTCACGTAAGGACTTAGAGTACATGAATGATGTCCTTTATGCTTCGGCAATTGGGTCGACCATGTACGCGATGACTTGCACAAGACCCGATGTCTCGTATGCTCTAAGCGTCACAAGTCGTCACCAATCCAACGCAGGTCCTGAGCATTGGACTGCGGTCAAGAATATCCTGAAGTACCTTAACCGGACTAAGGATAAGATTCTTGTTTATGGAGGACAAAGGGAATTGATAGATGAGGGTTACTCAGATGCGAGTTTCATGAGTGATCCAGACGATAGAAGGTCGCAATCAGGATACGTCTTCCTTCTGAATGGTGGAGCTGTGAGTTGGCGTAGTTGGAAGCAAAGCACTACGGCCGACTCAACCACTGCTTCCGAGGTAATGGCTGTCGCTGAAGTGAGCAAGGAAGGAGTGTGGATTAAGAAGTTCCCTGAAGAGCTTGGAGTAGTTCCCTTAAGCGAGGGACCAATAGAGCTATTTTGCGACAATAGTGCATCTATCTCGCAAATCAAGGATCCCAAATCACACCACAAAGTGAAGTACATGGATCGTAAGTACTTCGTGACGCGTAACCTCATCGACGAAGGCAAAATAATCTTTTATGGGTGGACACCAACAGCAACACAGCTGATCCATTCACAAAACCCTTATCCCAAGCCAAGGGCGAAATGCATTTCGAGTCCATGGGATTGAGGAACCATGTAGATTGGTTTGATGATTGATATGTAATGGGGTTTACCCTAGTTATTATTGTTTTACGCATTGAGTATGTATGAGAAAGAAAAACTTTAATTACAAGTGGGAGATTGAAGGGAATGTGTTCTAAAAGTTTTACTTTTAAATGTCAATTATTATGAATTGAATGAGAAATCGGTTTGTTCTTTTTTATGTTATTCGTCTTTTAGAAGTGTTAAGGAAGAGGCTCTTGGTCCTTAACAGTAGAGCTCTAAAAGATATTGTTTTACATAAAACAAAAGATATTCGCAATCATGGTAATTAACATGGGACATTAATTACCGAGTTAAGATTGTCGTGTTGGTCATAGATCATTGTAGCTCTACAAGGGAGTGACAACACGGGTACACAAAAGAGGAAAATAGTACTTTTGTATACCGAATTGACCTAACAAGTAAAATATTATAGAAATGTGTTTCTGTGTCATTAATATTTTAATGTGTCCTTGGTCCTTTGATATGAGACTTATATCCGATCGCTTAAGGAATGCTTAATTAGACTAATGTCTTAAGCTATCAATAAGTGTAGTGTAAAGGCGTTAGTTGGTTAAGTATAACTTTCGTTGGAGAAGATAATTAGTCAAAAGATTACCATTGCCCCTCTTAATTGAGTGATGATATTAGTGGGCCCCTTGATAAAGCAAAGTTATAATGTGCACAGTGTGATTTGAGTTAAGTCACATATTTATAACTAGCTTGAAGAGATCAAGAAATGAATACTAATACAAAGATGACACAATACTACTTTGTGTGTATTCTTAATATCATGTGGCAAGGGACGGACACAATTGGTGCACTCCATCACTAAATGGATCGGGTTTTGTTTCAAGTGGAATTAAGACATCTAACTAATTGGGAGCTATAATGTGTAGCTAGATACCGGTTATAGCTTGTGATATTAAGCTCTTAATATCACTGCCAACTTAGTTTAGATCCTCCCATAGGTCACACCACAAAACTGGGAAACAAGAAATGAGGATTTTGAGTTCATAAGATGTGTCGGGTTTCATGATGAATATATGACACATGGGGTGAACAAGCAAAATCAAAATTATGTTGTGATTAATAACGTAATCAGAATCTAAATTAAATTCATATGTGATGTAAATATAATGGGGTGTAATGATTGATCATTGCATAGGATAATATGTTACATAAGTTGTGAATTTACTACTGATCCCGAAACGACAAATTTTGTAGGGGTTAAACCGAAATTTGACAAGTCTGCAGAACAGTGCTTAAACGGTCGACCGGTTAGCAGTAAACGGTCGACCGATCGGGCACGGTCGACCGGATGTGTCTCGACCGATAACAGGGAATTTCATCTGTTCGAACGGTCGACCGAACATTGCGATGAAATAATTCCTGTTACAAACGGTCGACCGAGTTATTGAACGGTCGACCGAAACCTGGTTCGAGCGGTCGATGGAACCTCCAAACGGTCGACCGGTCCAGACGGTTAATGCAGAATTAATTTAAGAATTAATTAGATCATGCATGGAATTGGTCCATAATTGATTTAATTCGTGGTTAAGATTATTTGTTAGTAAATAATGGATGGTTAGATGGAAGTTTGCATGAAATCATGGGCAAGAGGTTGCACATGAATAGGTAATTTGGAGAGAACTTATAAATACAAGTTTATCTCATTACCTCCTTAATTAATTCATTGTTTTTCTCATGCAAAAACTCTCTCCATAATTCTCCACGAAATTCCCTTAATTCTTAAGTTTTGTTTTAGTTTTTAAGAGATCATCTTCTCAAGGGAACTAAAGAGGGGTTAGTAATTAGATTCTAAACCCTATTGGAGATTGAGAGGCTAGCTCTTCTCTCTCCAATCTTGTTTAGAGTTTGGTGAAATCTCGGAGGCATCCGGCGCAGCAACAAGCATCCTCAACGTCTTCGAATCTTCAAGAAGTTTTAGAGAACTTCTAGGTATGAATTTCGGAGTCCCATGTTTGTTTTAATAAAAGTTTTAAAACTAGTTATTGAAACAAACCAATGCATGCATGAAATAAATCATAGAAAATTGTAATAGATCCTTATTACGCATAAAAAATTCCGAAAATATATATGTGTAATTAAACATGAAATCCTACAATGGTATCAGAGCTTAGGGTTCAATTTTCTAATTATTTGAAGTTGTAAACAAATTTAGTTTACCATCTAAGGTTCGAACAATTCGATTTTCCCATTTTTCGGTCTTTAAATGTTTTGTTGGAATAATTCTTTATAATAATTCGTTTTAAATGTTTTAAGTGGTTTAAAACATGCCATGTAATTATTAGAATTATGATTTAGACATAATTCTAACTTGCAATAATTTCGTTTTAAGTATAAACGATTGTTTTGCAAGAGAATCAACAAAACCGAAAAACTGCGGTTCGTCTTTCCTTTAGGAAATTGGATGGACAGCGGTTCAAAATTGATTTTTGAACGATGGATGGATGAAAAACATTTTTAATGGATTTCAAAATGTTTTTCAAAGAATTGTTTGGGATTCTAGATGATTGATAAACTAGATTGTATAGTTTATAGCGATATTGCGTGCATGGATGCTCGAGTTGTGTTTGCAGGAATTGTGAGTTTATATGTTCCAAATCAGCAACTATGAATGTAGGTAATCATTGTTATACCGGGGCTTATTTATATGTAAAAGCCAAAATTCTCTTTCCATATTTTAGATAATTGCATATGCATATAAGAGGTTTGACATAGGACTTGCACTAGTCGGTTTTTAATCGAATGTGAGGAGCATGTTTGTTTTCTGTAAAATCTACATCTCCGGTGCAAGAGGAAGTCGCCGCTGTAGCGCATTGATCGAGGATCAAGGATCAAGGATCAAGGATCGAAGGGAACATATAAACTCACACGATGTGGATTGTGTGAATGGTTTAAATTTTTTATTTCTGCTATGCATGTGATGAATGTGTTGAATGTTAGAATGTGTATGAATGATAATATGCATGATAACCTAAAATTCTGAATCACATGTTAATATATGAAAATTTCCAACAAAAATTAAGAATAATTTCTTTCTTATTTCATCCACTAGCAGCCATTGATTGAGGGATACTCTGCTCGCCCTTAGCGGGAGATAACTCCCTCCATCTTTGGGAATAGTGGGAGATATAATGGTTGTCTGTTGTTGTGCCACGATTAAATGTATGAGGTGTGTTTCACCCTAGTGAACCCCAAGTATGTTTAGTTGTGAATACAATGGATAAATGTATCTCGTATCAAATGAAAATAAGTTTTCTTAACATCACCTAGAGCCCTCGCTCGGTTTTGGGAAAAAGTTTTTCTTACGAGGATAGGTCATATTCCCTCATAATTAAAACGACAAGAATCATAAGAGTTTGAAGATGCTAATATTGCTAAAATTCAAAAAGGTTGTGATTAGAAAATGTTTTTCTTACCTTGATGTTGTAATGTATTCGATAGCCCTTAGCTAGTCTATGTTACAATTAATGGGATCTTGTATTGTTGCATTTATGGGCAAAAATTTTATTTGCAGCATTTAGATTTGTACATGTATGTATAATAAACATAAAATTGGCATTAAAATCCTGTATGATTTATTTTGTAGAAAAATGTCGAACATCCAACCTATCGTACGATCCATGATAGAAAAACACCCTTTAGCAAATGATGGCTCAAACTTCATTAGTTGGCAACTCAAACTCAACATCGTGTTGAAGTTTGAGAAACTATCTCACATTTTGGAAGGTCCAATCCCAAAGTGGAATGAGAGATTAACCGATGAAGAGAAAGAGGCTAAAGCCAAGTGAGAAGACCAAGAGAACCAAGTTCACGGTCTTATGCTAGCATCCATGGGTGACTCGCTTCAAGCGAAATACTTGGATTCAAAACCCAAGAAGACCATGGAGGCTTTATCAAAGATGTTCATGGATAGTGCCCGAAAGGAGCGCTATAAGACCACCATCGCACTCACAATGTGCCATATGGCGGAGGGAACATCGGTATCTATGCATTTTCTCACGATGCAAGGATACCTTCAGAAGTTTGCAAAGTTCTCTTCACCAATGCCCGAGGACATTGCTGAAGATATGATTCTTGGCTCTCTAGCACCGTCCTTTAAGGACTTTGTGATGCACTATCACGTGCGTGAAAAAGGGGTGGGTCTTGAGGAGCTGCACAACGCTCTCAAAACTGCTGAGGTTGACATGGGCAAGGGTAGGGACAAGCAAGTCCTTACCGTCCATGGGAGGAGCCAAAAGATTGGTAAAGGAAAGGGCAAATCTACCAAAAGTGGTTCAATCAAGGGCAAGGGAGTAGGAGATGCTCATAAGAGTGCCTCGAGGGGGAAATCTCAGAAATCTCCAACTCCCAATACAGAGTGCTTTCACTGCGGTGAAAAAGGACACATCCGGCCAAATTACCACAAGTACAAGGAAGACCTTGACAACAGAGTGATTGACCGTCGGCGCCCCAAAAAGGCCAAAGGTATATTTGTTATTGAAATAAATTTAGCCACCTCTGTCCAGGATTGGGTAATTGATACCGGATCTTGTGCTCACATAGTTTCTAATGTGCAGCTACTCAAGGATAGGAAGGAACTCGTGCGTAATGAGATTGAATTGAAGATCAGAAATGGTGCGAACGTTTCTGCGGTTGCACAAGGTTCTGTGGTGCTTCAATTATGTAGTGGTTTAAATTTATGTCTAAAGAATGTTTATTATGTACCTTCGATTAGCAAGAATATTATTTCTGTATCATGTTTGGATATGGATAATTTTAATATAAATATTTCAAATTCTTGTTTGTCTATATCGAAGAATGGTGTTTTCTATGCAAATGCGTTCATAAGGAATGGTCTCTATTTGCTTGCATTGAATAATAAACAAATCTTTAATATCAATAACAAAAGACTTAAAACCACTCACGAGAATGATACTCTCTTGTGGCGCTATCGTCTTGGTCACATAAATAAAAAGCGCATCAAGAAATTGCAAGAAGCTAACCTTCTTGGTCTACTTGATTTTAAATCATTGGAGACGTGCCAACCATGTCTAATGGGCAAAATGACCAAAAAGCCTTTCAAGAAGAAAGGCCCAAGGGCGAGTGGCTTGTTGGATTTGATACATTCTGATGTATGTGGTCCAATGAGTACTAGTGCACGAGATGGTTTCAGGTACTTCATTACGTTCACGGATGATTATAGTCGTTATGGCTATGTTTATCTAATGAGAAACAAAAGTGAATCTTTTGACAAGTTCAAAGAATTCAAGAATGAAGTAGAGAACCAACTCGACAAGAGAATCAAGTCTCTATGAACGGATCGTGGAGGTGAGTACTTAAGTACCGAATTTGACTCATACCTAAAGGAGTTTGGTATTGTACCTCAACTCACCCCTCCCGGAACACCTCAGTGGAATGGGGTATCCGAAAGGAGGAATAGGACATTGCTCGACATGGTTCGGTCAATGATGAGTCATGCGGATTTACCTCTTTACTTTTGGAGTTATGCACTACAAACTGCGGCTTACACACTAAATAACGTTCCATCGAAATCCGTGGAGAAAACTCCTTATGAGCTATGGAGTGGTAAAACACCTAAGCTCAATTTTCTCAAGATTTGGGGTTGTGAGGCTTACGTCAAGAGATTGATGTCGACCAAACTTCAACCAAAAGCGGATAAGTGCTTCTTTATTGGTTATCCTCGTGAGACAAGAGGATACTACTTTTGGCATATCACCTCCAATCAAGTGATTGTAGAGAGGGATGCCACATTTCTGGAAAAGGAATTTCTAGAAAGAGTAAAAAGTAGTGGGAGTAGGGTTGTGCTTGAGGAAACTCAAGATACTCTACAAGATCATGACATGAATGATGACGTTCAAGATCATGAAGGCCCAACCGAGATTCCTTTGGTTAGTGGGAGCGTGAGCGAGAGACCATCACAGGAAATTGTGAGAGAATCTCAATCATCCCCACCAAGTGTACGTTCAAGAGTTGAACGTGAACCAACTCCTCAAGAAATTGTGGAAGAAGTTCGAGAGGCACGAGAAGAACCAAAAGAACTAAGAAGGTCAACAAGGGAAAGGAAGAAACCCGACTTGTATCTGGGACTTCATGAAATCATGGTACTAGATACCAATGATCCCTTGACCTTCCAAGAAGCAATGGAAAGGGAAGACTCCAAACTATGCCTTAAGGCCATGGAATCCGAAATAGAATCCATGTATGATAATCAAGTATGGAACTTGGTTGACCTTACTCAAAGGAAAAATGACATTCAAAATAAATGGGTTTTCAAGAGGAAGATGGACATGGATGGGAACTTGACAACCTACAAAGCGAGGCTTGTAGCGAAGGGTTTCACTCAAGTTCAAGGAATTGACTATGATGAAACTTTTTCACCGGTTGCCATGTTCAATTCTATTCGGATCATGCTCGCTATTCCCGCATTTCACGATTATGAAATATGGCAAATGGATGTCAAAACGGCGTTCCTTAATGGGAACTTGGAGGAGGATGTGTACATGGTACAACCTCAAGGTTTTAAAGATCCAAAGAATAGTGAGATGGTATGCAAGCTTCAAAGATCCATCTATGGATTGAAGCAAGCATCAAGGAGTTGGAACAAACACTTTGACGAGGAAGTGAAGAAGCTTCACTTCATTCAAAGTAAGGAAGAACCTTGTATATACAAGAAGGTTAGTGGGAGCCATGTAGTATTCCTAATCTTATATGTCGATGACATATTGCTTATGGGCAATCATATTCCTTTGCTTGAGCAAACGAGAAGTTCATTGAAATCTGCATTTTCAATGAAAGATATGGGTGAGGCTCAATACATCTTGGGAATCAAGATATACCGAGATAGATCCCGTAGACTCATTGGCCTGAGTCAACGTACATACATTGACAAGGTCTTGGAAAGGTTCAAGATGAACAACTTCAAAAAGGGCAGTGTGCCAATGAGTATGGGTGTGCAACTCAAGAAGTCTCAACGTGCGCAATCACGTAAGGACTTAGAGTACATGAATGATGTCCCTTATGCTTCGGCAATTGGGTCGACCATTGATTGATCGTTTTATATTTAACCGCAAGTGCACGGCCGCGTTGAAGCGGTGGCAAATACGGGTCGTCCACTGGGAGGTGTGTCGACACTTGGTTTATTCGAAGGCAAGAGGTAAAAAGAAGGGAGAAAGATGTATTACACTAATCTAAACTACAAAGCTGAAATGAAATGCAAAGGAAATGAAGATAAGCAATAAAACTAAACCCCAAAGGGGGTAGAGAACAGATGTGAACATAAAGATGTGTGTGTGTGTGTGTGTGTTCAATTAAGCTCCTCACAACATGTAATGCATGAAATCATAAAACTACATCCAATCTTGCCTCTACATGAATTAAGATAAGACTACATCATTAAAACATACAAGACAATGATTGGAATGAAGCTACATGAACTCAAGTATAAAGACTAGACCCTACTATGCCTCCACATGAATTAAGATGACTACATCATTAAAACATACAAGACATTAGCTAAGGAAAAGGCAACAAGAGTACATACACTACAAATTGTGTTTCCAACATTAACTTCATCCATATCCTAACCTTATCATTCCCCATAAAATAGGTCCACTAATCAAAGCATAAGCTAAGCTTCATTCAAGAGCATTAGTATATCAAAGATAAGAGTGGAGACCCATTAGATGGTTATGGAAATCATATAAAGCTCAAGGGATAAAAATAACACACACTTAATACACTACATTATTATATCACATATTTCTCCACCCCCCAAATGGGGATGGAACTACTCACTACTCATTACACTACTGATTAGACTAAGTAAAGAAAACATTTAACTAAGATACTAAAATTACTAAACAAGAAATTAAACAAAGTAAAGCAACCCACACAAAACAAACAACATAACAAAACAAGATTAAAAGAAACAAATAAACTTTTATTAACAATGACTCACATTGAAGGTAGCATCCTTCTCCACCTTGAGTTATTGCTTCAAGGCTCACTCCTTAGTAGAGAGAATGGCACCAAACAATGGGTAATTACAATGGAAGGTGAAGAGTTCTATTTATAAGCATGGAAAAAGCTAATCCGGGACAATCCCCCGATGTGGGACTAAACCAATACCACAAATACACTAAGAATACACTAATACACGTGCTACAGAAAATTGGACGGATCCTGGGCTAAATGGACCGCCAATTAGCGGTTCCAGACCGCCAATTGGCGGCCTATAAAGCTTGGATCCGTCTGGTTTTCTTTGTGGGCTTTTCTTGAAGTGTTTCTTGGTCTGAGATGCATCTGGTTGGTTTAGTGGAGCTCCGACCCGAATCGAATTGACAAAATACTCCTCATGATGGTGAGGAGTTTCCTGTTTTGCTCTTAGGTCCTTCTGTCTTACGATCAGGTCCTTCCCCCTTGCATCTTGGTCCCCAGGTCTCACAATTAGGTCCTTTTTTCCTGCTTTTGGGTCCTTTCAAGGCTCTTCTCTTCAAACCTCTTTATTTCTGAAAACTAAACATAAAACTCGTCACATAGCATTGCTTAGGTGTAAGATAATGGATATAAGGTACAAATATAAGCATGAAATGATGTCAATCAACCATGTACGCAATGACTTGCACAAGACCCGATGTCTCGTATGCTCTAAGCGTGACAAGTTGTCACCAATCCAACGCAGGTCCTGAGCATTGGACTGCGGTCAAGAATATCCTGAAGTACCTTAACCGGACTAAGGATAAGATTCTTGTTTATGGAGGACAAAGGGAATTGATAGATGAGGGTTACTCAGATGCGAGTTTCATGAGTGATCCAGACGATAGAAGGTCGCAATCAGGATACGTCTTCCTTCTGAATGGTGGAGCTGTGAGTTGGCGTAGTTGGAAGCAAAGCACTACGGCCGACTCAACCACTGCTTCCGAGGTAATGGCTGTCGCTGAAGTGAGCAAGGAAGGAGTGTGGATTAAGAAGTTCCCTGAAGAGCTTGGAGTAGTTCCCTTAAGCGAGGGACCAATAGAGCTATTTTGCGACAATAGTGCATCTATCTCGCAAATCAAGGATCCCAAATCACACCACAAAGTGAAGTACATGGATCGTAAGTACTTCGTGACGCGTAACCTCATCGACGAAGGCAAAATAATCTTTTATGGGTGGACACCAACAGCAACACAGTTGATCCATTCACAAAACCCTTATCCCAAGCCAAGGGCGAAATGCATTTCGAGTCCATGGGATTGAGGAACCATGTAGATTGGTTTGATGATTGATATGTAATGGGGTTTACCCTAGTTATTATTGTTTTACGCATTGAGTATGTATGAGAAAGAAAAACTTTAATTACAAGTGGGAGATTGAAGGGAATGTGTTCTAAAAGTTTTACTTTTAAATGTCAATTATTATGAATTGAATGAGAAATCGGTTTGTTCTTTTTTATGTTATTCGTCTTTTAGAAGTGTTAAGGAAGAGGCTCTTGGTCCTTAACAGTAGAGCTCTAAAAGATATTGTTTTACATAAAACAAAAGATATTCGCAATCCGGGACAATCCCCCGATGTGGGACTAAACCAATACCACAAATACACTAAGAATACACTAATACACGTGCTACAGAAAATTGGACGGATCCTGGGCTAAATGGACCGCCAATTAGCGGTTCCAGACCGCCAATTGGCGGCCTATAAAGCTTGGATCCGTCTGGTTTTCTTTGTGGGCTTTTCTTGAAGTGTTTCTTGGTCTTAGATGCATCTGGTTGGTTTAGTGGAGCTCCGACCCGAATCGAATTGACAAAATACTCCTCATGATGGTGAGGAGTTTCCTGTTTTGCTCTTAGGTCCTTCTGTCTTACGATCAGGTCCTTCCCCCTTGCATCTTGGTCCCCAGGTCTCACAATTAGGTCCTTTTTTCCTGCTTTTGGGTCCTTTCAAGGCTCTTCTCTTCAAACCTCTTTATTTCTGAAAACTAAACATAAAACTCGTCACATAGCATTGCTTAGGTGTAAGATAATGGATATAAGGTACAAATATAAGCATGAAATGATGTCAATCAAATACCCCCACACCTAAGTTTTTGCTAGTCTCGAGCAAAACAAAGAAAGGAAAAAGCATACGAAAAAAACAAGAAATCCTAACTCACTTTCGTAGGAATCACGGTTGCACTTAGCACGTGCAACAAGCCGTTAAACCTCTTTGTTGCCAAGGAGGAGGAGTGTTGTCTCCTGAGGGTTTTCAGCGGATATACCCACAAAATCCGAACAAGATGCATTAATCAATCTAGCTACACGACTCGTTGGACTTATTTTGACGATCATGGAATGCGGTAATACTACGGGTCGACTCTATATATGTAATCAGTCCACACACCTAGCCTAATGAGTTATTCGTGAGAGTTAACTAAGGAATTAAGTGAAAGACATGGACAACCTTAACTTCTGAATGTGAAACAAAGTGTAAAGTCCATTTTGGTCCTTATTTGACTCTTCTTTTCTTTTCTTTTCTTTTTTTTTCTTTTTCTTTTTCTTTTTTTTTTCTTTGGAGCATTTATTGGTTGGTGTTTGATTCTCCCAGGGTCAGGTTTCGTGCATCATTGCCTATGAGGACTTACACTATCACGTACACCTTCCCCCAAATCTCCACATAGGGCGATCCCTACCACCCGTGTAACGGGAGTTCGGTCGGTGCATCCCAAGTCAGATGACTCGAAAGCACCAGGCACAAAGTCCCCTCAGACCTACTTTCCCGAGTGATAGGAGCCGTGCGAGAAGAGAGAACACCACTTATTTATTCATTTATCTACATGGGAACCAAAACCCCTACACTTAAGTTTCACAAAAAGATATTAAGGGCCCTTGACTACAACAAACTTCCTAAATTAACAAACACGAATTATTTGACTCACTAGGTTCAGGGTGGACTTCTTTGAATGTTTGAGCACTGAAACCCTATGATTACTCACCCCCAAGGGAAAACTGGGGTGCATCCTAACGACTCGATAAATCCTAAAGCCACGTACTAGATATCCTAATGCATCAAGTTCAAGGCAATTTTGGGAGCTTTCTTTTTACTTTGCCTCTCAACGGTTTTGCACATGCTAAACACACGCAAAACCCACAAAACATTTTCTTTCGAAAACACATGAAGATTTTGAAAAAAATGTGAAAATTTTGAAGCACTAGGCAAGCAAAAGAAGACAAGTCACCCAAGGATCATGGCAAGCAGATATATCGATATTAAATGCAGCACACTATCATGACCCTAACAATGCAAACAAAAGAAAACAAAATCAAAAGAAAAGACTCGACTATGTACACACGTAAAACACCCCCCCACACCTACTTCATGCATTGTCCTCAATGAATGTGAGCAAAATACTATATGGATACATGCATGAAAAAGGAACGATCTCACCAACATGAAGTACAAAGGGACGTTCGGGGTCATGTTGATGGACACAAACCCAAATTCCCTCAAAACCTGTGAGAAGCTGAAGAAGGGAGACAAATACGTGAAAGAAATGGGGCCCACATACTCAAGGGTTGGGGCCCACAACAATCGATGCTCACTGAAGGAGTCTTTTATTGTACTTCTTCTTCTTTTTTTTTCTTTTTTTTTTTCTTTTTTTTTTTCATATAACTATGTACAAACATAAGTTCCCATCTTCATTTGTCAAAAGACATCAAATGGGAACCTCAAGAGTGGGTCAATGCACGTGGAAAGGGAACATGACACCACGCGGGGCCAGAATACGCATGCGTGGGCCCCCTTCACAAAGAGCACCAGACGAAATGAGAGGTTCATGAATTGGACGCAAAGGCGTCTCATTCAAAGTATCAAACTGAAAGAGCTTGAACCTCTCGAGAGTTTGGGAAATAAGGGGCAACGGAAGAAAAATATCTCCCGTTGCGGAACTGAAGTTATGATCATCAATCCAAACTCTCCAACCAACAGCCTGGTGGGTCGGAACGAGGTCAAGCACCTCGTTATGCATGTCCAACTCACCAGGAGAACAGGAAGTGGGTCTCATACCCAAGGTATCCTCCACGGAACTCCTAATACCCTCATGAGCAATGCGGTTGTTTGATGTTCCATCATTTCCAAGATGATCAGGAACAATAGTGAGAGGCAAACTCTCATCAGGTTGTTTGAAGTTGAGGGTACTAGGGAGCTCTTGCTCCACCAGAGGTGGGTCCTTAAGAGGATCAAAATGAAGATCATGTGGCTCAAGGGCCACGGGACAAAAAGATAAGGCACAATCCTGTGCCGACTCATAATAGAACTGGTCCAAGTTATTCTCAATTTGAATCGAATCCTCCACTAAGTGATCGTGAATTGAAACCCCAAGTCCCTCAGACTGACTAGGAGTTTGACTTTGAAAGGTTGTGCTTTGAATTTGTGGATGTGGTGGTGGTTCGCTATCAAAAGAAGAATCCTCATGTTGACAAGAAAGGTTACTTTCCTCACATTCACGTAATTTCTGCGACATTTGACTCACTTGCAGTGTCATATTTTGTATGGACTGTTGAGTGGTTTCCATGAACGTAAGGAAAGTTTGTTTCAAGGAATCAGGTATGCGGTCAACGATGAGGTCCAAGTCAGAGCTTGGGAAATTTTGTGGTTGGGTATTGATGGGCTGAGAATGAGTCCAATGATTTGGAGTGGGGTGCTGGTAGAATTCTGGGTATTCGGGAGGAGGATACGGGGGTGAAAATGAGGTATAAGAATTTGGATAAGATTTGTCTCCCCATGAATCCATCACTCTCGGGTTGTACGCGGATGCGTAATGGTCATAATGAGCATTTTGGGAAAATGTGTGCTCATACTCAGGCTCAGGGGGAACATAAGGACATTCCCCGATAACATGACCACTCAACCCACAACAGTCGCACGGTACGGCTACTGGAGCCACCGGGGCACTCATGTCGTCTGCCATACGCATGAAAGAGGCCAAAGTTTGTTGTAATGTCTCAGTTTGTTGACCAGCATATGATCCGGCATAACTAGATTGTGGTCTAGCAGTCGGTGCCTCTCTCATGTTACCCCAATATGAAGACTGCTCAGTCACAAAATTGCGATCATCCCAACCATACGGGGTGTTAGTCTGAGCCACCCCAGGTTGCATGGGTCCGGAGTACCAGGGAGAATCGTCCTGGTCCCAACAATGATATGGATGGTCGCCCATGTAACCATCCATCTCAAGAAAAACTCTCGAGTCGATCACTCTCACCACCACGAGGCTAAGCTCGCAAAAAGTGCTCGACTCGACCCTAAAACGCTAACAGAGAGTGTAAAGGGGAGGAGACTATAACGTAGAAGAAGGTGAGAAGAAGATGACTCAGAGGAGAAGGGAAGAATCCCTAGAGCTAGCGAGGGTACAGGGTGAAGGTAGAAGCCTAACTAGCAAGCATGGCTCAAACAATGTAAGGCAATGGGTCCTTAGGCTAGACGACGCCTAACTTCGAGGTCACTAGCTTCGACACGCCTCACCTCCCTACAACGAGGACCACAATGCCCAGCAAGTGATACCAGATCCGGAGATCCAGTACCTCCTACTATCGACAAGGTAGGCAACGCCGATCAGGTCATGACGGTCTCAACTAGATTACTCTCCTAGTGCGCCCGCAATCCTAGGGCCAATGTCTACTTGCTTTTAGTTAAGGCTTTACTTGAGTGTGCTTTTTGGGGCTAAGGGAGGGGTGATGAAATCCCCCACCTTATCTTTGAAGTCTATAGGTGATGCCCCTTAAAGATGTTTTGAAATCTTAGGCTAGCAAGCAACTCACCAAACAAGCACTCACCTCACTCTTGTTTCGATGCAAACCTTACTCACTAATGAATGTCCTAATGCGTGAATGAGTGATAAGGAATGCGTACCTCGCTCCAGCAATCAACGACAAAATGTAAAGCAAAGAAAAGAAAGATGCATGCAAGGTCTACATATGATGCATGACCTAGATGGCAAGAAGTCTAATCTTTTGCTTTGAGTTTTATGGTCCAAGTTGATTAAAGGGGATTGAAATTAAATCTGGGAGCAAACTAAAGATCACAGCATGCACAATTGGGCTCCCAGATAACTAAAGTAAAGCAATAAACCACCAGAAGAAATTTGAGAGGAGGCAGACCTCACCAGGCCGCCAATTGGCGGTTTGCAACCGCTGATTGGCGGTCCCTTTCTTGATTCTTTTGCTCCAACTTTCCCAGTAGCTTCCCCTTGATGTTCTCGTTCCCTGAAACTAAACCAAACTGGAAACAAAAAATCAAAAACCCCTCGAATCGTCCAAACCAAGGTCTGGACAGAGCACCTCCCCGGCAACGGCGCCAAAAACTTGGCTGATCGTTTTATATTTAACCGCAAGTGCACGGCCGCGTTGAAGCGGTGGCAAATACGGGTCGTCCACTGGGAGGTGTGTCGACACTTGGTTTATTCGAAGGCGAGAGGTAAAAAGAAGGGAGAAAGATGTATTACACTAATCTAAACTACAAAGCTGAAATGAAATGCAAAGGAAATGAAGATAAGCAATAAAACTAAACCCCAAAGGGGGTAGAGAACAGATGTGAACATAAAGATGTGTGTGTGTGTGTGTGTGTTCAATTAAGCTCCTCACAACATGTAATGCATGAAATCATAAAACTACATCCAATCTTGCCTCTACATGAATTAAGATAAGACTACATCATTAAAACATACAAGACAATGATTGGAATGAAGCTACATGAACTCAAGTATAAAGACTAGACCCTACTATGCCTCCACATGAATTAAGATGACTACATCATTAAAACATACAAGACATTAGCTAAGGAAAAGGCAACAAGAGTACATACACTACAAATTGTGTTTCCAACATTAACTTCATCCATATCCTAACCTTATCATTCCCCATAAAATAGGTCCACTAATCAAAGCATAAGCTAAGCTTCATTCAAGAGCATTAGTATATCAAAGATAAGAGTGGAGACCCATTAGATGGTTATGGAAATCATATAAAGCTCAAGGGATAAAAATAACACACACTTAATACACTACATTATTATATCACATATTTCTCCACCCCCCAAATGGGGATGGAACTACTCACTACTCATTACACTACTGATTAGACTAAGTAAAGAAAACATTTAACTAAGATACTAAAATTACTAAACAAGAAATTAAACAAAGTAAAGCAACCCACACAAAACAAACAACATAACAAAACAAGATTAAAAGAAACAAATAAACTTTTATTAACAATGACTCACATTGAAGGTAGCATCCTTCTCCACCTTGAGTTATTGCTTCAAGGCTCACTCCTTAGTAGAGAGAATGGCACCAAACAATGGGTAATTACAATGGAAGGTGAAGAGTTCTATTTATAAGCATGGAAAAAGCTAATCCGGGACAATCCCCCGATGTGGGACTAAACCAATACCACAAATACACTAAGAATACACTAATACACGTGCTACAGAAAATTGGACGGATCCTGGGCTAAATGGACCGCCAATTAGCGGTTCCAGACCGCCAATTGGCGGCCTATAAAGCTTGGATCCGTCTGGTTTTCTTTGTGGGCTTTTCTTGAAGTGTTTCTTGGTCTGAGATGCATCTGGTTGGTTTAGTGGAGCTCCGACCCGAATCGAATTGACAAAATACTCCTCATGATGGTGAGGAGTTTCCTGTTTTGCTCTTAGGTCCTTCTGTCTTACGATCAGGTCCTTCCCCCTTGCATCTTGGTCCCCAGGTCTCACAATTAGGTCCTTTTTTCCTGCTTTTGGGTCCTTTCAAGGCTCTTCTCTTCAAACCTCTTTATTTCTGAAAACTAAACATAAAACTCGTCACATAGCATTGCTTAGGTGTAAGATAATGGATATAAGGTACAAATATAAGCATGAAATGATGTCAATCAACCATGTACGCAATGACTTGCACAAGACCCGATGTCTCGTATGCTCTAAGCGTGACAAGTTGTCACCAATCCAACGCAGGTCCTGAGCATTGGACTGCGGTCAAGAATATCCTGAAGTACCTTAACCGGACTAAGGATAAGATTCTTGTTTATGGAGGACAAAGGGAATTGATAGATGAGGGTTACTCAGATGCGAGTTTCATGAGTGATCCAGACGATAGAAGGTCGCAATCAGGATACGTCTTCCTTCTGAATGGTGGAGCTGTGAGTTGGCGTAGTTGGAAGCAAAGCACTACGGCCGACTCAACCACTGCTTCCGAGGTAATGGCTGTCGCTGAAGTGAGCAAGGAAGGAGTGTGGATTAAGAAGTTCCCTGAAGAGCTTGGAGTAGTTCCCTTAAGCGAGGGACCAATAGAGCTATTTTGCGACAATAGTGCATCTATCTCGCAAATCAAGGATCCCAAATCACACCACAAAGTGAAGTACATGGATCGTAAGTACTTCGTGACGCGTAACCTCATCGACGAAGGCAAAATAATCTTTTATGGGTGGACACCAACAGCAACACAGCTGATCCATTCACAAAACCCTTATCCCAAGCCAAGGGCGAAATGCATTTCGAGTCCATGGGATTGAGGAACCATGTAGATTGGTTTGATGATTGATATGTAATGGGGTTTACCCTAGTTATTATTGTTTTACGCATTGAGTATGTATGAGAAAGAAAAACTTTAATTACAAGTGGGAGATTGAAGGGAATGTGTTCTCGACCGATAACAGGGAATTTTCATCTGTTCGAACGGTCGACCGGATGTAATCGGTCGGTCGACCGAACATTGCGATGAAATAATTCCTGTTACGAACGGTCGACCGAGTTATTGAACGGTCGACCGAACCTCCAAACGATCGACCGGTCCAGACGGTTAATGCATAATTAATTTAAGAATTAATTAGATCATGCATGGAATTGGTCCATAATTGATTTAATTCGTGGTAAGATTATTTGTTAGTAAATAATGGATGGTTAGACGGAAGTTTGCATGAAATCATGGGCAAAAGGTTGCACATGAACAGGTAATTTGGAGAGAACTTATAAATACAAGTTTATCTCATTACCTCCTTAATTAATTCATTGTTTTTCTCATGCAAAAACTCTCTCCATAATTCTCCACGAAATTCCCTTAATTCTTAAGTTTAGTTTTAGTTTTTAAGAGAACATCTTCTCAAGGGAACTAAAGAGGGGTTAGTAATTAGATTCTAAACCCTATTGGAGATTGAGAGGCTAGCTCTTCTCTCTCCAATCTTGTTTAGAGTTTGGTGAAATCTCGGAGGCATCCGGCGCAGCAACAAGCATCCTCAACGTCTCCAAATCTTCAAGAAGTTTTAGAGAACTTCTAGGTATGAATTTCGGAGTCCCATGTTTGTTTTAATAAAAGTTTTAAAACTAGTTATTACGCATAAAAAAATCCGAAAATATATATGTGTAATTAAACATGAAATCCTACAACAACATGCTCTAGAGCTCATGTAGTGTGTGACTCTTATGCACTTATCTCTACATTAGAACCCAAGAAAGTAGAACAAGCATGTAACGAGGAATTTTGGTTAATGCCTATGCATAAAGAGCTAAATCAATTTGTTTGAAATGATGTTTGGGAACTAGTTGAAAAATCAACCAACCAAACGATTATTGGAACAAAATGGATCTTTCGAAACAAATTTGATGAAGATGGGAATGTAGTTAGGAACAAAGCTAGGCTCGTTGCTCAAGGCTATTGCCAAGAGGAGGGTATAGACTTTGATGAAACTTATGCCCTCGTCGCTCGAACGGAAGTCAGTAGCATGTTGTTAGCATATGCATCTTATATGGACATAAAGTTATTTCAAATGGATGTTAAAAGTGCTTTCTTAAATGAGTTTATAAATGAAGAAGTTTATGTTGCACAACCCCCCCAGTTTTGTAAATGACACTTGCCCAAACCATGTGTTCAAACTGAAGAAGACTCTTTATGGCCTCAAACAAGCTCCTAAAGCTTGGTATGAGAAGTTGAAGGATTTTTTAATCTACAAAGGTTTTTGTGTGTGTAAAGTGGATACCACCCTTTTTGTTAAAACTTATGATCATGATTTACTAGTGGTACAAATATATGTGGATAACATCATAAATGGTGCAAGTAACCCTCATCTTTGCAAAGACGTTTCCAAGTCTATGCAGAGGGAGTTCGAGATGAGCTTAATCGGTAAAATAAATTTCTTCCTCGAACTCCAAATTAAGCAAACTCAAGATGGGAACTTCATACACCAACTAAAATACACAAAAGAACTTCTGAAACGCTTTGGTCTGGAAGATAGCAAGCCATACAACACTCCCATGAGCACTAGCACAAAATTGGACAAAGATCAAAATGACAAGGAGGTGGATATCAACAAATATTGAGGTATGATTGGATCCTTCATTTACCTTACTGCTAGTCGTCCGGATATGTTTGTCGTGTGTTTATGCGCTCGTTTTCAAGTATGTCCAAAAGAATCTCATTTAAATGCTTTAAAACGTATTTTTCGATATCTCAAATGATCTCAAGATTTTGGTTTTTTTTTACCCCAAGACTAGGGCTTTGCATGTTGTTTCTTATAGTGACGCCGACTATGCTGGTTGCATTTCATATCGTAAAAGCATTAGTTACACTTGCCAATTTTTTGGAAAATCGCTGGTCTCTTGGTTTATTAAGAAACAAAATAGTGTTGCATTGTCAACAACCGAGGCCGAATATATTGCCACTGGTTGTGCATGTGCACAAGTCTTGTGGATGAGGCAAACCCTCAAAGACTTGAGTTTCAAACTACTCCCATATTTTGTGATAATACAAGTGTTATTAATCTTTCGAAAAATACCATATTGCATTCAAGAACTAAACACATAAGACATTACTTTCTTAGAGATCCTACAACTAAGGAAGACATCAAACTTGTTTTTGTTCCCACAGATCAACACGTGGATATCTTCACAAAACCAATAAATGTTGATCAATTCTATCACATAAGACTAAATCTTGGCATGTTGATGAGAATTTTATTTATACCGCAAGTGCACGACGTCGATGAAAACGCGGCAAGTACGGGTCGAACACAAGGAGGGAGAGATATTTATATTTTTGTGATTTTCGATTAAGGAAAAAAAAGAGAAATAAGGTTGGTTTGAGATTTTTGGATTTTCAATTTTCTAAAGTAGGAACAACAAAAAACTAAGAAGAAATCAAATATGGATGAGAGTCCAGCGGGTGTGGGTTCAGATATCGGGTTTTGTTTAGAGAAATCTGAAACTTATAATAAATCACATTAGTTATAAAGCATTACATGATAAATGACTCAACATAAACTCAAGTAATCAAAATGTACTAACACGAAATTAAAATAATAACATATTTTTTCTTCTCATCACCATAAATCCATCACCCCCACCCTTTGGAGAGAGTTAGAAACTCATGGATGGAAGGAATGAGAAGGGGTCCTAGAGAAACTACGAAAGGAAACTAAAAAAAACGAAATAAACGAACAGAATTTTATTGCTAAAGGGAAGGGGAGGGGAGGAGATTGTTTCAATACATGATTCGGCCTTATTTCTAGCTTTAACCAGGGATCCCAATACATAAAAGGAAAGTACACGCGTCAATACAACATTGGTAAAATTTTGAGCGCACGGATCAACTTTTGTGCGGATAATCCGCCACATTTTGTACATGATGTGTGGCGGAATCGCCACCTTTCTGGCTCAGAATCGATCCGGATTTTTCCTGTGTGTTTATGGTATGTTTTAGCTGTCCTTTGTGCGTCCGGATTGATTTATTTCCTTTCTTTTGAGCTCCGAATTAATTTCTTCATATATTTGGAGATCCAAATTTGATTTTTTCTTTAGAACTTCTCCAAAATAATATTTTGGTACTCGTAATTTGCAGTCGAGTCCTCAGTTTTTTGCAATTAAGTCCCTGACTACTTTTGTGCTTAAGTCCCTGGCCTTTTTGTAATTAGGTCTTTGAATGCTTTTATGCTTGGATGGACTTCAATTTGAACCCCGATAATCTTGAACTTGGTCTTTATGATAGAAATGAGTCTCTTGCACGCGTTTATGCTCGGGATATGGGTAATTTGCATTTAGGTCCCTGTATTCTGTAAATAAGACTAAACACATACCTTAGTAGCATTTATTGATATAAAATTAATCTAAATGAAAGACATATGATGCAATGTATGCAACGCATAAAATACCTCCACACCTAGATTTTGCTAGTCCCTAGCAAAACAAATTATAAGAAAAATGAAAACAGGGAAATCCTAACTCACTTTCGTAAGAATCACGGTTGCACTTAGCATGTGCAACAAGCCTTTAAACCCCTAAGTTTCCTTAGAGGACGAGTTTTGTCTCGTAAGGGTTTTCAGTTGACACACCCACAAAGTCTTAATTCAACATTTCATTAATAACTCTCAATATCTCCACCTCAACCTCATGCATCTCCCTTAGAATTCTTGCATGCTCATTATATAAATTTAGCTCATAAAAAATCTGACTTGGTCTTCATTCCTCAATATTCACACCACTAACCCTTCTACACATGTTATTACTTAAATTATTTTACACGCCTCCTCTGGTGGTGAAGTATCCTTCGGATTAACCATGGCATGGATCATTCTTTTAACTTTGGGTCTTGAGTATTTTAAAGTATTTTTTATTTTTTCCCCGTGATTCAACACATTTGCTTTTTTGACACTTTTACCCTTTTTGCATTCGTGTAGCGAGTTTGGTTGATAATCCCGAGCCGGCAAACTCAAGTTACCGGGTTTTAAGATACTCCTACGGACCAGTGACTCGAAGGCTTGGGTTTTTGTAATCATTTTGCAAAATGTGCTTTCCTCACTTTATTCTTTTTTTTATTTTTTTTACTTTTATTTTCCTCAAGGCTTAATTGTTATTCGAAGTCCACACTTCCCCGTATATTTTTCTCAACCTCTGCTTTTTATCAACCACTTCAAAGATTTGATTCATCTAATTTAAGAGCATACATGTCTTAAAGGGTAATGCATTATTTCTTTGGAACTTAGATTTATGTCATAGTTTCGACAAGCAGAACTATATAATAAGGAACAAAAACTCAATGCAATTTGTACACGGGTTTTGGCAGTTCAATCTTAAGATATGTCATGGAGCATTGAATATTTTTTTTTGAAGAATATATAGATAGATAGATAGATAAACACCCCCCACACCTAAATCATGCATTGTCCTCAATGTATGCAAAGATAAAGCAAATGCACTTATTACCTGAGTCAACTTGCGGTAGAGGGTTTGAATTTGCTCAGAGTCAACCATAGTCAGAACTAGATTGAATGTCACCATGTTGGTGCATGTATCCAGTTGAATTGTTCCCCATGTTGCCCTGAGAGTCCTGAGGTAAATATTCCACACCCCTCACATGTGTTGGTTCTCTTATTTGCTCGAGTGATGGTGATTGGGTAGATGAATTACTCCCTTTTTTCTCACTTTCTTTTTGATTTTGTGATGATTTATTTGATTCAGAAATCTTATAGATACGTGATCTCATCACAACATCACTTTGATTGCATACTATTTCTGGTTCACTATCAACATGAAAGATATTAAATTCAGCTTTTAAGTTTCCAAAAGATAGTTGCATGAGCCAATTTTGACAATTTATCAAAGCTTCAGAAGTGGCTAAAAAGGGTTTGTCTAGTATTACAGGGATTTGTCTCTTAGGATTGACAACAAGTTCAATGTCGAGAACGACAAAATCCACTGGGTAAATGAAGTCACCAACCTTAATCAAAACATCCTCTACTATATCTTTTGGTTTCTTAACAGAGCAATCAGCAAATTGAAGGGTTGTCTTAGAGGGTTTTAGTGGACCAAGGTTTAGTTGCTCATAGATAGAGAACGGGAGTAAGTTAACATTAGCACCAAGGTCTAGAAGGGCTTTGTTGATACAAGTATCTCCTATCGCATAAGAAATTGTGGGACACCCAGGATCCTTATACTTTATAGGAGATGAGTTGGACAAAATAAAACTTATGTTTGCAGTGAAGAATGTCTTCTTTGGTACGTTCGTTTTTCTCTTCTTAGTGCACAGATCCGTTAAGAATTTAGCATAAGCAGGTATTTGTTGAATCAAATCTAGGAGTGGAATATTCACCTTAACTTGCTTAAATACTTCCAAGAGTTTCTTCATTTGTGCACTTGAGCTCTTATTGAGTCTATTGGGGAATGGGGCTTTAGGAACATAGACTCGCTCAGGTTGAGCTATAGGGTCAGGTTGACTAGGTGGGTTGGGCTTTTCAAATTGGACTTCAGGTTCAATGGTCAGGTCACAGGTGGGTGCTTGACGGCTACATTGATTAGGAGCCCTATGATTTACCACAATGTTATCAACTTGTTTTCCAAACCGTAATGATACAACTTCATTTATTTGTTGGAACGGCCCCTCCTCATGAAACATTTGAACCGGTCTAGGGTTGTTACTACCTAGAGGTGGTTGATAGGGCTGATATTGATTATTAGGTCTTGGATTCACCTCAGGTTGACTTGGAAGCTGACCCTTTTCTCTTTCACCTACAATTTGTGCTAGTTGGCTGACTTGTGTTTCTAGGTTTTGGAAGGATTGGGTGGTTGTTTGCATAAAAGTCTTAACTGAATTTTCCAAGCTTGTCAATCTAACATCATAATCTCCATTGTTACTAAACCCAAATGATGTATTATTTTGGTTATACGGGTTTGGTTGTTGTCTAGGAGGTTGACCTTGTTGGTTCCATGAAAAATTGGGATGATTACGCCAACCCGGGTTATAGGTTGATGCGTATGGGTCATTTCTAGAATGGTTAAATGCGGCATTAACTTGTTCCAAGTCCGCAGAAACATGTGCACAATCCTCCATTATATGACCAGTTTGACCACATCTAGAGCAAGGGATAGAAGAGGCTTGATTCACTAGGGGCCGGGTTTTTAGTTCTAGACTTTCCATTCTACGCATAAGGGTAGCTAGTTTTGCTTCAGCAGCTACAGTAGTATCTACAGCTAAGACACCTGATTTGGGTTGACTTGCTATTCTAGATCCAATACTCGGGTTAATCGGTGCTCTAGCATTGTCCCATTGCATACTATTTTCGGCATAATCCTCAAGAAAAGTCCAAGCATCATTGCCATTTTTGGACATAAAGTTTTATTGGCTTACAGATTCTAACATAACCCTAGATGTAGGTGTCAATCCCTCATAAATAATTTGGCACAATTGCCATCTTGGAATTCCATGATGAGGGCATTGGGTCAACAGGTTCTTAAATCTTTCCAAATAGGAATAGAACGACTCGCTCTCAGATTGAACGAATGCAACAATTTCATTCCTAATCCTAATAGTCTTATGGTTGGGGAAATATTTCTTTAAGAACACTTGAACAAACTCGGCCCAACTCCTAATAGATCTTTCGGCTAGACTATATAGTCATTTCTTAGCGTCGTCCTTCAGTGCCAGAGGCACGAATTTAAGACGCGCTGCCTCCTCAGAGATATGCTGGTATTGCATAAGGGAGCCGATATCCTCAAATTCTCTAAGGAAGAGATATGGGTCTTCCTTAGAGGTGAACTTGGGTAACATACTCATGTATCGTGCCTTTAGTTCAAAGTCACGACCCGGTATGATGGGCATAACGATGCACGATGGCTGAGCAGCCATCGTTGGGTAGCATCGATCCCTCAGAGTCCTAAGCGGGTCCACTACATTCTCACCCATTGGATCCGGGTGAGGTGGTGCAACAGGTGGATTAGGGCTAAGCTCTAGACTGTAATCTAGATGAACTCGTGAGGGTCGATTGCTCAAGTCCCGAACCCAAATCTGATTGCACCGGTTTGAATCAATTTTTGAATTCAAATTTGAAATTTAAATTCCAAATTCAATTCCAAGAATCAATTACTTTTTTTTATAATTTTTTTTCAAAAATGGAAACAAATAATAGAAGGGGGGAGATGATAAAGGAATCCTAATATAGAGAATTGAGATGAGAAGAGAAAGAAGACTCAGATGAGAAGGGAAACAAGCACAGTTCAAACAATCCTAAACCTAATGTAGCTGAAATCTAGACGACTCCTAACTGGTTGAGTCGAATTGGTTCGCTTGATTCACCTCCGTCACTAATCAAACCAAATTGGCCAGGCAGTGTATAGCTAGTGGGGGCGCTTCCGACAGAGTCGGTGCCAATTAGACAACCACTTCGCTTGGAAGACTTACGTCAACACAAAAACACTTTCTAGACACCAAATTAAATTCGATCAGCTTCAAGTCATAGCAAGTCAAACCAATCTTCTCCTTAATTGAGTTCGAATCCTTAGGGGACAACGTCTAATTGATTTTAATTGAAGGCTTGGGTGACACTTTAGGATTGTGATTTGTGGGACACGGAAAGGTGATGAAATCCCCACTGTATCTTTTCCTACGGAGTTGCCCTTAAGATAGTTTAACTTAAATCTACGAAAGATAGTCAAACATTGGTCTTTAGTGGGGGACAATTGCAAGGTTGTATGCAAACTAAATTATATGCTTAAATGCAATCGATAAAAACCGCGCACGTACCTTGCCTCCAGCACTCTTCAACAAAAAATAATTTGCAAGAATTTAGCAAGAATAATGCAAACAAAACACTATATGATGCATGCAGTAAGTCTTTCTAATTTTGCCAATTTTTAGGTCAGAGTTGAATTATTGCCAATTATGGAATTTGAGCCTAACACGTGCAGTTCTACAAAAAGGAAACTTTCCAAAATTCGAAAATTACGCAAAAGGAAACAAAAGTTACCTACGCAACGCTAAGACGGGTTCGCCGCCTGCTCTCAAAAAATTCCAGTTGCTTTACGCGTCCACCCAGAAATGGAGACGACCCCAGAAAATTCTGAAGCCCAGATGCTCCAAACGTGCGGCGAATCCGCCGCAGGTTGTTCTTTGGGTGCGGCGACTTCGCCGCTCTTCTTGCTCTAACTGTGCCCGGATTTCGCCGCACACTCCGTTGTCTCCTGAAACGCAAACCCAAATAGTTAGATCGTGCACACGATAAACAGAATAGAATCGAAATCACTAAAAATTAACAAAATCTTCGTCGCCTCCCCGGCAACGGTGTCAAAAACTTGATGAGAATTTTATTTATACCGCAAGTGCATGATGTCGATGAAGACGCTGCAAGTACGGGTCGAACACAAGGAGGGAGAGATATTTATATTTTTGTAATTTTCGATTAAGGAAAGAAAGAGTGAGAAATAAGGTTGGTTTGAGATTTTTGGATTTTCAATTTTCTAAAGCAAGAATGACAAAAAAACTAAGAAGAAAGCAAATATGGATGAGAGTCCAGCGGGTGGGGGTTTAGATATCGGGTTTTGTTTAGAGAAATCTGAAACTTATAATAAATCAAATTAGTTATAAAGCATTACATGATAAATGACTCAACATAAACTCAAGTAATCAAAATATACTAACACGAAATTAAAATAATAACATAATTTTTCTTCTCATCACCCTAAATCCATCACCCCCACCCTTTGGAGAGAGTTAGAAACTCATGGATGGAGGGAATGAGAAGGGGTCCTAGAGAAACTACGAAAGAAAACTAAAAAAACAGGAAATAAAAGAACAGAATTTTATTGCTAAAGGGAAGGGGAGGGGAGAAGATTGTTTCAATACATGATTCAACCTTATTTCTAGCCTCAACCGGGGATCCCAATACATAAAAGGAAAGTACACGCGTCAATACAGCATTGGTAAAAATTTGAGCAAGGATCAACTTTTGTGCGGCTAATCCGCCGCATTTTGTACATGAGGTGCGGCGGAATCGCCACCTTTCTGGCTCAGAATCGATCCGGATTTTTCCTGTGTGTTTATGGTATGTTTTAGTTGTCCTTTGCGCGTCCGGATTGATTTTTTTCCTTTTCTTTTGAGCTCCGAATTAATTTCTTCATATATTTGGAGATCCAAATTTGATTTTTTTCTTTAGAACTTCTCCAAAACGATATTTTGGTACTCGTAATTTGCAGTCGGGTCCTCGGCTTTTTGTAATTAAAGTCCCTGACTAATTTTGTGCTTAAGTCTCTGGCCTTTTGTAATTAGGTCTTTGAATACTTTTATGCTTGGATGGACTTCAATTTGAACCCTGATAATCTTGAACTTGGTCTTTATGATAGAAATGAGTCTCTTGCACGCATTTATGCTCGGGATATGGGTAATTTGCATTCAGGTCCCTGTATTCTGTAAATAAGACTAAACACATACCTTAGTAGCCTTTATTGATTTAAAATTAATCTAAATGAAAGACATATGATGCAATGTATGCAATGCATCACATGTGCAACTTAAATGACTTATAACTTGGTAATATCATGCCATAAATTTCAACATTTTCAACTTGTTTGAATTAATATTTGAGTTCTGTGAATTTTTGATGTGTTTTTTTATTTGTATCTCTCTATCTGACACCTTTCGGTCGACTGGACACGGTAATCCGTTCGACCGGATTGCTGTGCTGTAAAGATTTCATTTCTTTCTGTATATTTTGGTCGACCAGACTACGTCTTCCGTTTGACCGGAGTGTTTTGTTGTGATGACTTGTTATCTTTGGTTGCGTTCAGTCGACCGGTATGTATGTTATGTTCGACCGATCACCTTCTGCTCGTTCTGATCCTTAAGTTCACTTAAGTGATCAGTCGAACTAATTTTGTTTTGGTCGACCGAAGCTACCTTATTTTTTGCTTTCTCGTTTGACTGAATTGTCATATGGTCTTACAACCTCTTTACCTTTGTGATTTGGTCGACCGATTCACACAGATTGTCTGACTGACAAGTTCCAAGCAGTCTTTATCTTCACTCTTTTGTTGTTTTGGTCGACCACCTGGAGGTTCTCATCTGACCGGAAAGTTCCAGTACGTGCCCATCTTTCTTCTTCTTTTCTATTCTATTGACTGGATTGCTTGTCTAGTTCAACTGGAAACTACTAGACTCTGTGTGATCGCTCGTTTGACAATCCTTTTAACCGATCGGTCAACCAGGATACCTGACCGGTCGATAGTTTTCGTCGCTTCATCCCTTTTTAGTGTAAAAACTGGCTTTCGCTGTTCACTTTTACTCCACTCATCTTGAAACCCTAGTTGCCGCCCCTCTCCCTCTAGTCAACCGCCCGTCCATTCCGGCCGACCATCTCGCCATGTTCTTCCACCATTCAACTCCCCTCGTCTTCCTCTACCTTTTCCACCCTCCATTCTCGTTCTCCACCATCCTCCTTGTCGATGGGTCGCCAAAAGATGTCCATCTCCAACAGGCACGACGCTCCAGAGGGTGTCACCACCGAACAATGATAAAAAAGGAGACAATTCTCCCAACCATCTTCTTCTTGTGCTCTGGCTCCTCCGGTTGCTCCTCTATTCTACTTCTTTCCAATCAATGATGACGCTCGGAAGGCTTGGGATGAAGAATTCTCGGTTGCCTCTTTTATCCCTTGGCGCAAGGTTGAGGTAGCGGATTTCAGCCTTTCTTCCTTAAAATCCTACTTAGATGCAAATAAGCTCACTTTATCTTGCACAAAACTAGCATCTAAACAATATTATCCTTTCTTAGTGCAACAGTTCTACTGCAATCTTAGAAAAATCCATGATCGTCATGTCCTAACAATTATGATTAATAGGATTGAATATGTGATTACACCCAACTTGTTAGCTGAAACTCTCGGTCTAGAGTCTATGGGCATTCACATTTATTTAGACCATCCTCAAGGTGCCCTTCCTTGTACTTATGTTGAGAAAATGGTAAATGAGTTGTACGCCATTCCACCACCCCGGGTTAATGGACGATATAAACACAGTGCCTCTCTGTTACATCCTATACTTGCTCAAATTGACTCCTACACTCTTAACCCTAAGTTTGGACACTACAATGAGATCTCTTATATGGAGCTTATGTGCATCTATTATATTTTTTAGAAAATTTTGGTGGATTGGCCACTTTTCATGATCTTGCACATGTGTCATCGGAAAGGAGCACATCTTCCTTATCCCATGTGGCTCTCCAATCTTTTCGCTCAATTGAAGATAAATGTCTATGATTTCCCCTCTTTGGTCTACAAACTCCCCATTTGTAAGACCACCCTAAGCAAGATGAAGACGATCAGCATTTCTTCTCCTCCATCCTCTGTTGAGGATAATGAAGCCGAAGACGAAGAAGAAGAAGAAGTTGATCCGAGATGGATGTCTCGTTAGGTGCCTCGGGAGCCATCTACGTCTTGGGGCTAAGGCGATGCGAATGCATAGACCTATGGTGGTAGATGGCCTATGGATCGTCCGAGCTCAAGCAACATTGTTTCCCTTCAGCAACTTTCTGACCGCGTTGATGCTTTCGATGCCTCTTCAAATGCTCGTTACGATGAACTCATGTCGATTGCCTCTGCCTCCTCTACTCAACTTAATCGCATTGAAGCTTCACTCGACTCCATCTCTTCTTTGCTTCGTGATCAGAGGCTTGGCTGAGTTCATTTTTGCTTTGTTTTTCTGTGTTGCTTTGTTTCGTTGCTTTGAACTTTGCCTTGTGCTATCTTTATTTTGAAAGTTGCTTAATGTTGTATTTGCTTTAAACAAACGTTTGCACTTGCTTTCAACTTTGTTGTTTAGTGGTATGTCATGGATCCTATTTTAAATGCATGATTATGATTCCCATTATTGTTTCTTTTTGGCATATTTGCGCTTTCGTTATTTTATCTCATGATAAGCCTTTATTGTATATCAATTTTCTTTCATGAGTATCATCTTTTTTATCATGCCAAAGGGGGAGAAAAAAATACATGCCTATAAATAGGGAGAGCCATAAGATTGGGGGAGCATTAGAAATTGATTATTGATGATAAATTTTGAAATCAAACAAGTATTTTGATTGATAGGTTGTCATCATCAAAAAAGGGAGATTGTTGGCTTTTCGGCTAATAATTGATAATCCGTTTTGATGATTAATTAACATATCAATAAACATATGCATTCTCTTAATATCATCACTTGCATATATTGCATTTTCTAACATTCAGGAACCAAGTTTGACTTAACACAAGAAATGAAGAGTGAAGAGTAGATATGTTTATATTTCTTGTATTTAGGCTACAATGTAACTTAGCACTTGAAATCTTTGTTGAATTGCATTGCATAACCCTTAGAAAACCCATAGAAGTGTCACATTCATATCCATATCAATTTGACTTCAAAAGGAATTCGACGAATCACATTAAAATTCCTTAGAAATGGATTTTTGTGCAAACCGGTCGACCGACAAAACCATCTGGTTCGACCGGATTTCAACAGAGCCTGAGATAACCTTTTGTTTCCTAAACTGTCGACCAGAAACTTCTTTTAGTTCGACCCACTCCATATCTGGTTTCCCATTCTATATTGGTCGATCGAAGTACTTTAACCGTTCCACCGTTTCTCTTTTGTCAACTGATAGAACTCAGTTAGACCATACACAAATCTTCTAGCCTATCGTATGTTGACACATGTCCTGATTAGTGTGGCTTTCGGTTGACCGAAACTCTATTTTTGTTCGACCAATTGTAATTCCCTGTTTGTCTTAAAGATGACCGTTAAACTTGTCGTATATACCAACGGTCGTATTCACATACTCACTTAACCCCTCAATTAGATTTGGTCATCCGATCGACGGAAACTCTTTTTACGGTCGACCGGTTCTTGAAACTTCCCAACTCCTAGTCTTACTGGAAGTTTCCGGTCGAACCCTCTATCCATTCCATTCGACTGATCACTTAAGTTCTAGCCCAGTTGGTTCAATCGTCTGCACGTTTGCTCAACCGAACTCTTTATTTTCTAAAACCAGTCGACCGACTGACCTGATCCGGTCGACCGTTGTTGTTCAGATTTGTGTCCTGTCTTTCACTACTTTGTGTATTCTTACACAACCCTTTTCCATTCTAAACCCAATGGTAAGAATTAGCTTAGACTTTAAAAATAGAGCTGACAAAACTATTTTAAGATGACTAGTCTTTCTCCAAGCTCATATCTTACTACTACTCTCAAAAGTTCTCTAAACATCCTTTTGTTCACATCTTCCCACTTGAAATCACCCTCTTAGATTGCATCATTCATTTCAAGTGCCCAAGATCAGTTGTTGTAGTAATTTCTCCAAAAGTTGTAATAGCTTCCGGTGTGAAGCTCTTGTGGGATTGTGAGAAGGTGATCCAAGCTAGGTGAGGGTGTTCGCTAAGCTTGTGGTGTAAATGCATGATCTCGGCCCGCAACAGAGATCGGATTAGTGAAGGACGTGAAGTTGCTCGAGGAAGAGCAATTCGTAAGAGAGGTCTAGGATCTAGTGGTTGGATCCAACATTTATACATCCGGTGTTGTGGTTTGCATTTCTCTTCTTCTCATTAAATTGCCTTAGTTTTAAATTTGACAATTGTTTGTTAAAATTGTTAACTAGTCTATTCATCCCACTTTAGACTAATATTATGGCCTTGTAGATCCTACAAATTATGGTTGGGAAACTTTGCTTGATGAAGTTGTGCAATTTTGTGATAGGGGTGATATTGTGATCCAAAATATGAATGATAGATATGCTGCTCGAGGCCGATCAAGATGTAGAAGTGAAGAAAAGACAAATCTCCATCATTATCAAGTGGAATTTTTTTATACAGTCATTGGCATGCAACTTCAGGAACTTAACGATCGCTTTGATGAAGTGAATACTGAGCTTCTAGTATGCATGTCAAGTCTTGATCCAAGTCAGTTAATAAGACTTGCTCAATGTTATCCATTTGATTTCTGTCCACTCTCTTTGTTAGAGCTAGATGGAGAGCTTCAGAATTAGATCTACGATGTCTGTGGTGACTAGAATTTTAGTGAAATACATAGAATTGGAGCTCTTTCTCAAAAGATGGTAGCCACGAGGAAAAATGAAGTTTACCCATTGGTGTATTTATTAGTCAAGTTAGCTTTGATCTTACCTGTTGGCACAACTTCCATCGAAAGAGCCTCTTCATCAATGAAGATCATCAAGAGTCCACATCGTAAGTGGATCGGAGATGAACTTATGAATGGTTGGTTGATTACTTACATTGAGAAAGATATATTCTCTACAATAGATAACAACACTATTACGAGATGATTTCAGAATATGAAAAGTCGTAGAAGAATTTTGTAACACTTTAACATCATGTTATATGTTTGCTACTCTATATATAATTAACTTTTTAAAGTATATTTTTCGTTTGGAATTATTTGTCTACATGATTTTTATTTGTTAGGAAGTTGGCCCCCACTGATTAAATTCCTTAGATCCACCACTCGTTATCCTTCAAGAACGTCAGTAAAATAGGAGAATGATGCAGCATGGTTAGATCATTACATGAACCCAGAATACCGAAAAAAGGCATATCAATAGATCGTAGGACGCACTAACCTCAAGGACAAGGGTTGCTTTTCCGTTTCGGCCTTGGTAGTGTGCTTTCCAAGCTGTCGGGCAACACTCCCAATGTATACAATCGATGCTTCCCATCATTCGTGGAAAACCACGTTGCTCACAAATTCGAAGTAACCGAGGTAGGTCCGTCGATGTCGGTCTTCTTAGATATTCCTTACCAAAGTTGGAAATGACAGCTTCTGGTAACTTTTGAGAGATGTTCTAGCCATCCCTTCACCAAGACGTAAGTACTCATCCACTAAATCACTCGAGATACCATACGATAAGATTCACATAGTTATAGTGCATTTTTGTAAGCTCGATATCTTGAGTTTACCAATGACATCCGACTTTCGATGAAGAATGTATTAGAAATCTCAACAACATTTACTATCTGAAGGAATACATGTTTTTGCATTCTAAATCTTCTTCTAAAAAATGTTTAGAATGCACAGGATTTTCAAAAAAATAATCAGAAAAAGTTGATTGCAACCGTCATTATGATCATGAGGGGGTTTCAAAGCTTAGCAGATCTTATCCTGCTGCTCTCTCCTAATTTTGCGGTAAATATATCCAGATGGGTTGTAGATAGCTTTCTCTTTAGTCTCTTCCTTCATGAACATTAGTTGTGACACCATTGTAAGCACCAACCAAAAAAGTAGACAACTACGGAGTAAGATAAAGAATGCTTACGACTGCGCAACCTGAACGAAACGAAACATCGAAGAAAGCAACACAAATTCCTTAAAAGGTAGGTGGAGAAGAATTGGAGCAACCATTAGGAAGTGTACTGGTTGTTACGATGACGCAGTTGCACACAAGAGAAGCAGGATGAATGATGAAGATGTCATTCAAGAACCACACTGCATCCACGAGCACACTCATAATTCCAAATTTTACTTCTTTAACGTGTGTGTATTGTTGTGTAGGTACCCAAAATGGAAGCTCATCATGTTTTCTTCTAACTGCAACAATCACCGTAGACGACCCAAGACTTCTATCCCTATTTCTGATAGTCAAGAAACTGGTAGTTCTAACAAAACATCGTGTATGGAGGAGTCCAGAGACTGCTAAACACCTACTTTGGTGCCACCACTTGACATAGGAAACATTCAAGCAGAACCATACACTCATCTCGAAGGGATGAAGAAATCGAAGATGGGAAAGTTAAGATTGACGATGATAGCAATGTCTCTCATCTAATTGAGAGCATTACCAAAAATACAAACATCAAAAGAGAATTTATTTTGTCTCGAGCAAGACAAACTAGATTTCCAATGTAAGATGCATGAAGACAAAAATGAAGTCATCACACAACACTAGAAAATGAAGAAACTTGAATGGATGATGAGTTTGTTGAGTAAGTCCTCGCTGACGGACCTTGAAGAAAAAAACAAGAATAAGTTGGTTGTCGAATTGGATGATCTTGACATATGACGAAATAAGAATTGTAATTTTTTTTATCTTCCTAATGAAATGTTTGTTGTTATTTTTAAATTATTTATGTAAAATAATTAATAATTCTCACTATTCTAAAATATAATAATCAACCAAAAGTAAGAAAATAAATTAGCAAAAAATAAATTTTAATTAAAATTGTCTAAGTAATTAACATTATAATCAAAGTAATTAACAATATGGAATTTATTAAAGTAATAAATTTAATAAAAAATATTATATTTAACAATACTAATTTATTTAAAAATTAAACTAAATTAAAAAATTGGACCAATGGTTGGCCACCAGGACCAACATTTTTTGGGCACGCCCATTGAGGGTGCCCTTACGATCACAACTAACCACTCCATTCACAGAGTGACACGTGTAACAAGTTACAACATCATTCAACAAACTAAACACGTGTACAACTCAAGGCTAAGTTGTTAGAACCCAACCTTAACTTAAAAGCTAATTAAATTTTTGGGTGTCTGAGTGATTTCAGGTGAAGAAAGGGTTTAAGTGCAATTTGCCCAAACCTTTACAGGTTTCTTAGTAGGAGAGGGAGATGAATGGTGGTGGTTTGGGTTGCCCATTTATATGTGAATTGATTGTGAGAAATGAGGTTTTTCGTTGAGGAGAAGAAGTGAGTTGAGTAAAAGAGAGGTGTTTGGTGAGATTTGGATTTCTTGCAAGAGGATTATCAAGAATCGAGAGAGTTGCGACTTAGAGAGAGTCAAGAAGAGCTGAAAGGAATGAGAAGAAGAAGAAGAAGAGAAGGAGAAGAAGTCAGAAGAAGATTCAAGATTCTTCAAGTGGAAGTCGCCGGAAGAGCGAGAAGGAAGGTGGTGATTGCCGGAGGCATTCACGAGCTCTAACGATCGCAAAAGGTATGCCAAGTCCAATTAGACGTTCACACAAAGTGTGTGAGCGGTCAAGGGCATCGTCAAAGGTTAGAGACCTCGTCGATGTTGAGGTGCAACAAGGTTGCTGCATTGGAACGGTCGACCTATGTTGACATAGGTCGACCGGTCTTATTGTAAATGTGTGATTTTTACTCACACCGGTTGAACGATTGATTGTGGTGGTCGACCGGTTATTCTTAATTTCGCGGGAAGAAGATGACCCTCTTATTTTTGGTAGAACGGGACCCCTAGCCGGTCGACTGATTGGATCTAAGTAAGCGGTTGGGAGCCTAGAACATAAAAGGGTCGACCGCCTTAATATTTAGTTTGACCGAGAACTTGAGTAAACTTAAGTTATGTTTGACCGGTTGCATTTTGGTTCGACCAGTGATGGCCTTGAGAAAATGTAGGAAATCCCTGTTATTTTCGGTCGAACGAGACCCCTTGGTCATTCGACCGTTGGGATGAATTCTTTAATATTATTGTAGCGTAGACCTTTCGAACAGTTGACCGTCCAGAGACTTTCGTACGACCATTTCGGTTTATGTTTGTTCGACCGGTGGTTTGCTAGTTCAACCCTCTACAGGTATAAACGACCAACCGATTGATCGCTTGACCATTTTCGGTCGACCTTTCGTGTCCAAAATTGAATGGTTGTTGTATGAACATGTTGGCGCGTGGATTTCTATTATGAGTATTATGTTTTCATGACGTATGCATTGAGACCCTTTGTAGTATACCGTTGGGATCATGTATCCCTTTGTAATTGTGTTGAATGGTACCCATCTCCATTGAGCGGTAGGTCTGCCCAAGATCTGGCTAGTAGGACGTGCGGTACAGCTTGTGTGAGCAATTCCTGGGATAGTACAGCTTATGTGAGCGACCCTTATTTTCAGCTTGTGTGAGCAATACCAGGAGTACATCTTGTGTGAGTGCCCGATGATTTCAGCTTGTGTGAGCAATGCGAGGAGTACAACTTGTGTGAGCTCCTGGAGTTTGTATCTATGACGCGGAAGTACGCACGATCCTCACTGAACCCTCATGAATAGTATAGTTGCAAATGAGGGTGTGTCGCATACTCTCCATAAGACCGCGAGTGCCTGTGGTAGGCTCTCTTAGGGAACACGTTATTGTTGGTAATTGGACAGATGTCGTTTAGTAGCCTAGATGGGGAAGATTTTCTGTCGCACTATTGTATGTCATGATATACTAATATGATAGAATCATTTCAATATACGTAGTATGCATGTAGGTGGACTTGGTATACGGGGTTTCCTTATGTAAACTCAACCATTGTTAAATATTCTTTTTCAGGCCCAGAGCGGCTTGCGTAGGTGGTGACTAAGGGCGAGCATACCTAGAGCCGGATCCTCGAGTCTCGTTTTGAGGTTGTTTGATTACCTGTATATTTTGTTTCTAGTCTTTGATGTAGTCACACCTTTTGACAACTCTTATGTAAATGGTGCACCTTTTGTTGTATAATATCAGTAGCATCCTCCTGTTATTGGGTTTATATTCTTGAGTATAAATTTTAATTTTTTTTGCTATTTTGGGGATGTTACAACTTGGTATCAGAGCAGGTCGTTTTGCTGTTTCGAGGATGTTACATAAGTATTTAAGAGGTCTCTGTTACTGTAAGACCATAACCTTTTTTAAGAGGCTAATGGTGATTAGGTGGGGTTAAGGAAGAGGTTTGCATGGGAATTGCGGGAAGAATAGTGTCGTGACGTGAAGGAGACATGGGCTAGAGGTGTGGGTGAACAATGGGAGCATGGTGTAGGGTGATGGTTGGTGTTGTTGTGGGTTTGGTTCGGTGTGGAAGGAAGCAACCTCTTCATCCATCCCTCTCATCTCATGTTTCCCTCTTTCTCTTCTTCATCCTCTCTCATTTCCACTCCCTTCTCCTCTCATCATCAGTGGTGGTGAACGCAAGCAAGAAGAGGTGTGATAAGGAGTACCGGTGGTGATCCTGTGTTAGGAGTTGCGGCCGGTAGAGAGATCAGGGCGAGGAGGTGGCTATCGGAGACAAAACAAGGCAGTTGCTGGCACAAGGTTGTTGTCAACCAACAGTCGACCGGTGCCTTCGGGGGGTCAACCGATTTAGTATTTTTGCCCAATTTTAACCAACACCTATCGAATGACATCTTGTGGCGGTCGACCGGTTGTGGTTGGGCTGGTGGGTCGGAGGACTGTCTGGAAGTTTTCAATCGGACGGGACCCAGAGTCGTTCGACTGTTGCTTCATGTTTCGCTCGGACTGGATGTTGACCATCCACACGGTCGTCCGTTCCAGACCTTTGGTCCAACTGGAACTTAAGTGAACTTAGTTGTATTATATGTTGTTAGACCGATTGTTATATCTTGTTCAACCGAGAGATGACCTAGACTACTAGGATGCCCCTGGTAGTTTCCGGTCGACCGGGACCCCTGAGTCGGTTGACTGATTGGACTTTTATGATTTTGACCAGACTCTAGATTTTGACTACGCTCGGTCGACCGGTTTTAGACCTTCGTTTGACCATTGGGAATCTAGTTTTGAGCATAGAGTTCAACCGTTGTAGACGTTCAGTCGACCGTTTCCTTTGGGGAAGCGATCGACCGGTATACCATTTCTGGTAGATCATTTGGACCTAGAACTGAATCGTGGTCCTAGTGGAGTGTGAACTCTATCCATGGAAACCAGTGTCCTCGCATAGAGCATGAGCCGGGAGGTGATGCTGGGTACGTTGCTTGTGCCTCCTAGGGACCACCGTGTGGAAAAGTTTGGATACTTTGGACGTGTCACCTCTGTATTATGTTGGGAGACGTAGTTTATGCTTTGACTCTTGTTTAATCGTTTTAAATACCACAAGTACACGGCCGCATTGAAGCGGTGGAAAGTACGGGTCGATCCTCAAGGAGGTGAGTAGCCTCTGGTTTTTCAGAAATCAAGTGGCAACAAAAAGGGAGAAGAGTTTGTCTATGCTAATCTACACTACACTAAACTACTAAGAAGAAAAAATGCAAAGTAAATCAACTAACGATTACTTCGAATCAAAACTAGAAGAATGTAAAACTAAGCTGGAATCAAGAAGAGAAAGACCCATAGGGGTGGAGTGTGTGTGCACATGTAAAAAGATGGTGAAAAATGCATTCTATAGGCACAAATGTAGGTAGTGTTTTCATGCATAGGAAGTGTCTAAAGGTTATGGCAAAACCTATCAATCCATTCACTAACCTAGTTGATTAACATTCATATACACAAACTGGTTATTTCAGAACCTAAACAAGCATGGGAGGTGTCTAAGATGTGTGACAAAACACATCAAGTGTAGTATTCTACTCCAACAAGCAAGCATACATTCACATTTATCAACACAATTAAAATATAAAACATTCATATTCATTCTTTAATGCATGTATGAACATCATCTCCACCCCCAAAGGGGGATGGATCTACTGACTACACATTATTCTAATGTCCTCACTTTTGATGGTGCACCAGTGATATTTGTGTATGGACATTAAAACCATTCTTATGTAATATGGTGCACCAGTGATATTTGTGTGTTTTTATAAGTAATGTCCTCACTCTTGATGGTTTTAATCATTATGTCCATTTGATTATAAAAGTTTAAATTTTCCGTTGTTTAGGATGTTACTGTTATCACCCTTCCACAAGCTAAACGCATTGGGAGTAATATTGAGCTTGTTGTGGAAATATCTGATCCGTCATGGATAAAACCCTTTGGTTAAAATGTCAGGGACCTGGTCAATGGAGGAGATATATCAAATACGTAGCTGCTTCTTAGGCACCTTCTCTCGCACGAAGTGGTAATTCACCTCAATGTGTTACTTTGTTCGAGCATGGAAAACAGGGTTTATAGTGAGAACAATAGCAGAGACATTGTCACAAAAGATGAGTAGAACACTTAGAAAAGGAATGTGAAGTTCCATCAGATAGCGAAGTCAATATATTTCAGTTAAGCTATGAGAAATACATTTGTATAATGCCTCAGTAGACGACCCAGAAACAACACTTTTTATTTCTTTGCACACCATTAGATAGGAGTATCGCCAAGATTCACACAAAAACCATTGGTAGATAGCCTCTCAAGTGGGCAGTTAGTCCGGTTAGTCACAGAACGCTTTAAGGGTAATGTCTCCTGGCATTAAGGGTAATGCCATTACGGAACCTTGGCAATTGTGAGATCATCTTCAGCAGGTGAATTAAAAAATTGACAAGAATGATTTACTGCAAAGGCTACATCAGGCTTAGTCAGTATGACATAATGTAATGCTACAACTAGACTTCTACAAGTAGTGGGATTGGGGAGTATCATCCGAGTATGGGTGAAGAGGTGGTGGTGAGGGCTTCCTCAAACGGATCGTGTGAAATCGTATGATAAAAATTTAATAAAATCCACGTGCAAAGCACGATTCCATTCTCTGCCATGCACCATTCAAAAGCGTGGAGACACGTGAGTGTTCACCTCAAGTTTTTTTTCAATTTCTGTCTTGTTGTATCTATCCTTGGAACTTTATTGCGGTATCCTATTTTTCTTCTGAAATAAAAATAATAAATTTAAAAAAATAAAAAGTTTTAGGTTCTTTTGTTATACGGATAGACACCTATATTGCTATATAAATATTGTATTTTCAATATAATAAATTTTCTGTGGTTAACTCAAAAAGGTAATTACCAAATTTGTAACGATTATATTCTCATATTATATTTTTCACAGTTATATTTTCAAATATTTTAAAAAAATATTATCAACTTTCAAATTTTCAGAATTTTTATTAATAATTCATACATAAAAGAAATAAATGACGGTATATTTAGTTATTTGTAAAATGTAAAAATGATAGTAAGAACTTTTTATAAAGATCATGGTTGAATAAATACCGTGAAGTTGAAAAGTTAGACATCTCAGTTTTGTGCAAGACATCAACAATGTACCTGGATTAGGTAAGCAACAAGCCAAGACCTGCATAAGAAGACACTTCAATGTCCAAAAAATAAGAGAGGCCACCAATCCCTCATTTTAAACTCAGCGTTCGGATTGTGAAGAAACTACTGAATCCAAGTCTGATTATTACCGGTGCTGATCACATAATCTACATAGATTAGAAGATACACCACCACACCAGGATTATGATAAATGAAGATAGGGGAATCAGATCAGTAAATAATTAAACCAAGATTAGGAAAAAAAATCAAAAAAATATAAAAAATTGGAAAAATATGCACATCAGAAACTTATTTGGAAAAATATGCACATTGAAAAACGACACCTAAGGTGACGTTTTCACTTAATGAAAATGTCACCTGAGGTGTCATTTTTAACTCAATTAAAAACGACACCAAGGTCCCATTTTCTTCAATCTTCCCAATCTATTTTTTCATTTTTCCTCTCCCTCTCTCTGGTGATTTTAGGTATTTTTAGATCATTTTTTGTTACGGTTTTGTTTTATTAGTTTCTATTTATATGCATTTGATTGGTTTGGTTTGGTTAGGATTTGTGTGGATTGTTTGATTTGGATTGGATTCGATTGATTGATATTTGGTTGATGAGTTTACCTTACTTTGTTTAATTAATCTTGTGTGGATGATTTTATATTGTTATGATTATTAATCTTGTGTGGATTTGATGGTTTGATTAATTGAGCGATTAATCTCCGAAGTCCCAATTTAATAAGTTTACATTGTTTGGTGAGTTTCGCATTGTCTGGATTTGTGTTAACCTAATTAAATTTAATGATCAATGTTGTAGTTGTTGAAATTAGGTTTATTGTGGATAATGTATGAAATTTGTTTGGATTGTATTATTTAAACCGAATAGTATGTAATTTTATTTTGTTAATTATGTTTCACAGTTTTCAAAATGACGACTTCAGATTGTCACGGTCATGTTGACCCTTCAGTGTTAGTACTACAGAAAGATCATAGATCATCTTCGATTCTTGAAAATGTAAGTGTTTTGATTTTTAATTTCAATTTTTTGTGTATCGGTATTGGTTTATGTTAGACGTAAAATAATTAATTTTATTTTTCAAGATCCTTTGACGGATATTAAATGCGTCGAGCTTGCCATTCCTCCAACTCATGCAGCAAATCTTTTTTGTTGAGAAAGTTCTATGCAACCAATAACTTCATCCGTCTTCTAAGTTATCGTATTCAGTGTACGCAGCAATACGCCCATCGACATTTCCAATGATTGAATCTTCAATCCAGTTCTCGTCAGGCTCTATGTCTGGCAAGTGCCTCAAATCTTGGTAATGATGGCAATTCATTAGTAACGATGGCTTCATGTACGTTGCTTTCAGGTTCTCGATTCACTGCGTCTGTCATATGATGAAACGTGTTCTGCAGCTCCGGAAGTGGGGTTGAATCTACATCAACAATGTCAATCTCATCACCATCCATCTGACCATCTGCCAAATCATCATTTGTCTCATCACTATCTGCATCTCTAACTTGTCTTCCTTGAGAATGTGATTGAGCTACGTCTACTTCATAATTACCAATATTCATTGGTTTGTGCTCATACGGTTCAAAATAGGACTGAGGAACTGCCGACGATGGACCTGCTTCATATTGGCTATATGTTTGTGTCATTTGTTGATAATCCTCATTTAACTGACAGTGGTGGACAATAGTATAGTGATTGGGTTGTTTCTGAACAAACAATACAACCGTATTCACGAAGTTAAATAAAGATAGCATTGTAGCCGTGCTCTAATCATCAAAAACTTCAGCATATGTATACTATTCATACGGTGGTCATTTGCAGGTTAACTTTAGATCAAACTTTCATTCTTGGAAACCACAAACTCGACAAATTGTTTCACAGAGATCATCATATCTCATTTCAGTATTAACATTAAGCATTCGTCTGTAACCACCTAAATATTCTGGTACCCCATCTACGAATGCAACAATTCCATCGAAAAAACCCATAATCAATCTGGTACCGGAGCTCATTACTTCGAGTGTAGAAAATCTACATTTCATACATGAACATAATAACAAATACATTAACTATACATTGTATTTCATGTCAAAATCAAAATAAACCAAAAACAAAAATAAAAATCAAACCTCAATAGTGTTGGTCGTCGGAGATAGTGAGCAATGGGGAGTGAAGGAAAATTTGGGAGTGGGAGAATGAAGATAGTGGCTGGCCAACCCCATTTAAATCCTAAGTGAAAAAGGGCATCTAGGATGCCGTTTTTGACTTGGTTAAAAACGGCACCAGTGTTGTCGTTTTCAATAAGTTTCTGAGGTGCATATTTTTCCAATTATTTATTTTATTTTATTGATTATTTTGAAAACAATTCCCCAAGATTAACCATAAAATTTCCAAATATGGATGTTCCTTAGACCATAAATGGATTTAAGCATCTTGCACAAATGATCTGGATGTTCCTCATCAATATATACCTTAGGTTTACGTCCTCTCGTAGCTGATGATAAAAGAAGGCACATTCCACATCTAACTTCCTAACAGATCAACCTTTGGACACAACAATGTTGAGTATTTGATTGGTCTTAAATTTGACCGCAAGTGTACGGATCGTGAAGCAAATGGATGGAACACAATTAGAGATTGCAATTTTCAATTGATTTACTTTTAAATGAATCACAAGAAATAATGATGGTAAATTCAATGGTGGTTGATATTTTTGGTTTTTTTTATTATGAGATTATAAGATAATGTAAATATTTTTATGAGTTTTTGTATGATAAGAATGCAATAAAAGATTACGGTCAGATTAAACACTCAGAAGTGAAAATATTACATAGACATGAATTCGGAAAAGTGTTGCACATTTAATTAAGCACAAAAGATTGTTGACTATTAGGCCTTAATCATGTTTATTTTGATGATTTAATCAACATGTTCTTAATCACAATCAAATTGAGTCAAACCCATTCCATGCATTGCACGTGTACATGTATTGTGCATACTTCTATCTTAATAGGTAATCAAGACTCAATGGAAAAAAATTGAAATCAAGATATGTAATGAACCTTTTGAAGACATGTAATTAACCTTTTGAAGACAAGTAATTTTATCCTTATTTGAGTCTGTAGGAGGAACATTTGTAAACTTGAAAATATTTGTTGGGATATCAATCAACACTTACTCGGTGTTTCATGTAGAAGTCACACATCAAATCTCACATTACTTAGACTTTAATAGATCACCCATACCTAAGCTGGAAAATCACCAAACTCAACGTTAGCCAGCCTTTGCAAACCGACCGACTAAAATGTGGGTTTTGTACGACTATTTGTTAACAACCTCATTAGTAGAACAGTCGATTAGTTTGTCACTTTCATTCGACTGTTCTTTGGTTTTAAAATTCACATTTCGAATCATTTTCTTGTCGTTATTCTACGATGACTATTTTGAAGGTTGCGCCTTTTCCCAATTTGAACCCCAAACCTTAGGTCGACTAGACCACACGTAGCGGTCGACCGAATCAGATCCAAAATCGGACAATAACTTTTCTTGTTTTCGTTCGACCATTTTTGACCCATCAGTTGATTGTTTCCTTAATGATCAGTATTCATATTCCCAATTTACATTATCTTGGTCTGATCGATATGCTTATTCATCTGACCGTTAATTTACAAATAAAGTAAACAATCGAGCGATATTAAGCTAACAATCGACTGATTGGCACCCTAGTGATATATTACTTTTGCTTCTTCTGTCAGTTGCTTCTTTATCTTTTTATCTTTTAGCCCCAACGACTATATGGATTTTAAGGCTTATAAATAGGTTTTCAAACTTAATTTAACACATCTCTCACACTTCTTATTGTCCTATTGATCAAAGAGAAACTTCTCCCACTCCAAAGTAAAATTAACCTATCAAATAATTATAAATTTGTTGTGTCTAGTAAAAGAACTGACAAATAATAGATTATATACAGCATTTGCTGAAGTAGATTGTATTTAAAAAATAAGAACTAATATGGTGAATAGACAAACCATTACTTATTTGGACATTATCGTCATTATATTTGTAGGATAAAGACAAGTTCCCATAGTCTGAGGGGATATGGTTGGTTGCACATATATCCACATACCAAGCTGCATCATCAAGAAAATCAGGTCCAGATGTGACAATGCCTGCAATTTCTGAGGTGGGTGGCATGCAATGTGCATATTGAGCCTTTGAAAACAGTCAATAGCTATGTGACCTGGTTTGTTACAAATTTCACACATAGGTTGATTTCCCTCATTAGCAGCACCTCTGTTATGATTGCCAGTACCATTAGGATTGGTGCCTTGATTTCCTCCTCTTTGATTCTTCCTATTCTGACATGCTCTACTATTATGAGAACCCGTGTTCCTATTGTTCAATCTTAATTTCATTGAATGGCAGCAAGTGCACTTATAACTTCAAAAGTTGGATTTTCATCAACCATGCTCAACGTACTCCTCACATATCAACAAAGAATGAAGTATCAGTTTTCAAAGGTTCACATTATGCTCTAGCTCTATTAGAGGACACAAAAAGACGATAACTACTAGGCAAGCCCTAAAAAATACATGCATTCAGTTCATCATCTTGCACAACTGTGCCGGCCAAAGCAAGCTTAACTGCGATAATCTTGAACTGTTGCAAGTAATTCATAGATTGGTTACCCTTGTTATTGTGGTGCAACTATTTCCGCAAGCTCGTGACATGCCCCGACGTTAGTGAGTCAAATTGTCGATCAAGTACATACCATGCCTCCTTTGCAGATTGCACACCGACAACATTTGATCTCTCTCATACCAATCGAGAAAAGCCTTCTCATCTGAAGGAGGACTAGAACTGCCATCAACAAACCCGATCAACTCGTGTCACCTCAAGATTGGCTCGAATAAGGATTTCCAAAGCAAATAATTGCTTTCAGTAAGCTTGATCTACACAAGGTTGGTGATATTAGAGATCACCATCACCGGTGCTGAAGTAAAATCTAGAGAATCTTTTAAGGTTGCGGAAGAAGACATTTTCGCCTTGCTGGAGAAGAAGATGGTTGATCACTGCAGCAACGATGTTGTCTTAAGCTAAGATATTATGAATGCTTCAAAGTGAGGATCACTACAGCAACATTATTCTACTAAAGATCAAGAAACTTAAATAAAAATTGAAGTATATACAATCAAACAACAAATAGCCCGAAACGTTTATATATGTTGAGCGTCACCCTGGGTCTTAATCCTCTCTTACAAGTCTCTCCATTTTGGGTCATGATCAATCCTTTATAAAGGAAATTTACGAACAATCCTCATCAAACATGATTCTCCTCTCACAACCCGAGATGATAGCTTACTCTCAAGCATGCCAACCTTGATGATTCTAAGATTATGAAGTAATAGACTTACAATACAAACATTTTAACTTGACACACTTGATTTAGGTATGAAATTAACGGTGGGATTTAGGATATGATAAGTGGTATAGAGAGTAAAAGATGTAACTTGAAGATTTGGAGTTGAAGCACTTGAATATTATGAGAGTTGTTGAGAATGAATGATAATTGATGCCCAAATGAGTGTCGGAAGACATATTTACACGCTCTCAAAATTTTATAGCCACTAGAAAACGTTTGGGGTGGTTTGGTCATGTTTGAAGAAGATAGTGAAAACTAATCTTACAATTGATAGATTTTGGATGACTAAAACATACCACTAGTCGTCCAAATTGATGATGATGTGTCATTCCATGTAGCCTTGTAAGCTTCACTCTCTTTCTATTTTCTTTTACTCTTCTCCTCCCTTTCAATTCTGTTCTCTCTTCTTTTCTCTTTTTCACTCCTCTCCTTCTTCTCTATTCTTCTCTTTTTTCATTTTATGTTTTTTCACATTCTCTTCACCTTTTCTCCTTCTTTCTTTCTCTTCTCTTTCTCTCTCTCTCTCTCTCTTTAGAAACTTATTGAAGTTTTGTGTAAGGAGATCAACATCCTCATCTTTTTTCTTTTCTCCTTGGTTCATTGAAATTGGCTATTGAATGTAACATCAAGGATTATTTCTTTTAGGTAGCTTCTTTCTCCTTTCGATCTTTTATTTGTAGCTCATAAGTCAAGAGGTTGCCAATTACGTTCCCACCTTTAATTGGGAGAGATCTTGTATTTTTTTCAATTGGTATCACATTCTCCACTCATTTATTGGTGAGTGACCAGAGAATTTTCCTCGCCATGTCTCCCTCGTTGAAATTTCTACCAAGACCGTTAAGAAAGTTTGTGATCTCAGTAAAGCTAGTGTTCATCTCGCTTATGTTCTCACTGGGTTGCATAGTAAAGTATTTAATTTATGCATGAGGAGGCAAATTCATGTGTATTTTGTTCTACTATCTCCCTCATGATGCATTTATAGTTTATGCCATATGTTATATGCATTCTCATAACCTATAATCTGGTTGTATTCTCCCTCATTTATGCCATAATAAAGAATGTTCATAATGTATGAGTTCGTTTCAATTTCTTTCATTCTAGTAAGGGTGGTTAAATTATCCTCCTTACGAGGTGTTATAGGATTTTAGAGAAAGATCAAATGTTTTAGATCACTAGATTGCAAAAATATTCTCATTCAATTGTTCAAAAAAACATATTTTATCTTTTTAACAGTGGTTTAGATGTACATAAACCCTGACAATGATTAGATATAAATGACATGCTAAGTTATGGTAAAGTAGATAAATATAGCAGCTAAGTTCTGAAACTAATTGTTCAGACCAATAGCGCTTCAACTTATCTAAGATACTCTACTTATGATGAAGCAATAGAAATAAAATTAAAAGTATATACAATAAAATCAAAAGTAGATTAGATTTTTTTATAGAGGCCCGACACCCCCGCTCACGTCATCACTAATCGGATCTCTATTTTGGGTTGAGATCGAGCCTTTAAAAGGGAAACTTTGTCAAACTTGATTTTCCTTTCACAACCCGAAATGGTAGCTTCCTCTCGAAACTTTATAAACTTGATGATTCTAGGATTAGAAAGTAAAAGATGTAACTTGAAGGTTTGGAATTGAAGCACTTGAATACTATGAGAACTCTTGAGAAAGGATGATAATTGATGTCCAAATGAGTGTAAGATCACATTTATATGCTCTGAAAGTTTTATAGTCATTGTAATAGATTTAGGGTGGTTTGGTCAAGTTTGGATAAGAGAGCAAAAAACTAGTCTAACAATCAACAAAATTCAAACGACTGAAATAGGCCAGTAGTCGTCCTAATTGATTGGACAGAGAAAGTAAACACAACTGCTAGACACATTAGGACGACTGGCTAGATATTTTGTTGTCTAAAACTAGGTTTAAAAAATTCACTCTCAGATTTTGTAAAATCGAACGACTAATGGGAAGATTTGGTCGTCCAAAAATTTGAACAAGGTTGTTTGAAAGTTTCACTAGTCAAAAAAAAAGGTTTCACTAGTCGTCCGAAATAAAGGTGTATAATGAGACAAATTTGGATATAGTCATTGTGTTAAGTCCAAAATACTAATCAAAGTATCGACTATATTTGGTATAAACACCACTAGCAAAATCAAAATTCAGACGACTAAAAAGGTAGTTTGGTTGTCCGAAATAGATATTAAAATGAAAAGAAAATCGGAATAATGAATTCCAACAACTGAAAAGAGAGTTTGGTCGTCTAAAATCAATTGGTCCATCATATCAGATGACTAAGGCTCACATCAACTTTCTAAGCATATAACAATATAACAATAGTTCTAGGACTTTTGCTGTTGATAGATTGGGCGTCTGAGGCGTGGATTGGTTGTCTGAGTTTAATCAGGAAAGATGTTTGGATATTCAAGAAAAAATGTTCGGATGACTTAAAAAGGCTTTAGTCATCCGAGGGCAGGTAAAAAACTTGGTTTCTGATGAAGAGTTTGGATGACTGGACAGAGTTTTAGTAGTCCGAATTGGGGTTTGACTTGATGTTGACTAGAGTAATATTTGGGTCATTCAGAAGACTAAAAAAACTTAAGTCGTCCAAATTGACTAGAAAATCCAGTTTCGGATCCGGTTCCGGGTCTAATGGCTAGAACAAGGTCTGTTTTACTCCAGTTACTCTGGTTCTGGCCCATATCTATTTTTTACTCTAGTTCGGTTTAACCAGTTCCGGATACCTATTGCTACCCCCATAGTTCTTGGTCCAATCATTTTCTTTGTTTCGGGTCCAAGCACAAATTTCCAGAAATTTCCTTTAACCCACAAAAATGCTCCAACAACCCCCAATTTGTCAAAAACTAAACAAAACATTTAAATTACAACAAATCAACATTATAATGCAATCTTATGAAACTTGACATTAAAATAATCTTAAATAATAGATTTTACTTGCAAAAAACTTATTATAAAGAATCGAGACCAACCCAGCCTAGTCCAAGACTGTTTTGGGCCGGTTTGATCCGCTCCTCGATGCGATCTTTGTCGGTTAGGTCCCCTCCTGTACTAGATGGAGTTGCAAAATGACGAAAAAATTGTATTCGGAAATTCCACCTAAAAGGATGGAATTTGGTTTCAAGATCTTTTGCAATTTTGTGGATTTTACGAATTCCACTGTATTTTAAAATGATGCACTTTAAAATTCCAAGAAGAGTGAAATTCGATGTTTGAGAGACGCCTTGAAACACACCCTAAAAGAATAGCCTACAATGAAGGCACAACAACTCTTAGGTACTGAATTTCGACATCAGGTGAATATTTGTCAATTGGTAGCGACTAGTATATAGGTCATCCAAAAGGAATTAGTGTCATGGAACTCTGTTCCAAGGAAAAGAAATTGGAATGACAAAGAAAAGGAGCTTAGGAGGTGTCTGCAAGTGCGTCACTTGAACCTGAAATTTCACTTGAAGTTGGAATTTCAAAGTGTGTTATTTGAAAATTCCATGTTTGGCTGATAAGTTATTGAGATTTGCTAATTCTACGTGGTATTTTAAAATTTTTGCCTTTATAACAGAATTGTCAAAACCAAATTCTCTGTTGAGAGGTAGAATTTAAAAACACAATTCGAGGCACATTAAAGGTACAAATGCACAACATAATTGGATGCACAGTGCTAATTTTCAAATATAATTGTCAATAACAGATTTTTGGGGACATTAGCATCATGATAAATTACTGGATACTGCAAATAGTAGGGAAAACCTTATTGTTTGTTCTTTTAAGAAAAGTAAACAAATAATTTTAAACAATTTTTGTTAAGAATATTTCTTCAAAAGACACCCGTAACTTAAAGAGAACAATATGAACATATGGAGTTTGTAAGTAGATAAGTACTTTAATCTACTCTAAATGAGTTGCATATGGTACCAACAATATATTAAAATATACTCATCGTTAACAAGGTAAGATATATGTATTTATGGTCATATATTCAAATATACCCTTAAATAGGTCAACATCTAAAAGCACATGACATATACCGATATAAGTTGAACTAGTTAAATAAATTATACCGTTTTTAAATTAAAACTATATTTGATAAAAATCACATAATTTACTTCATACTAACGTATCTAGGCAATTTATAATATCCTAAAAAATCTAAATTCCAAAATAAATATGTTCGTTACATAGATGGAGAAATGTATTATTAAATTGAATATCTAATATTGAAATTTGCAATGGACTCCCTTTACACACAATAAATAACACAAAGATATTGTAATTATGTACAAACTCTATCTCACCCTTCATTTTACATGTATGGTTGAGATGGTAAGAATTGGAGTTCTCTAGTTTTACAACGGGTTTTTTTTGTTTGAGTACCTATTAAAAACATTAAAATTAGTGTAGTACTCATGCTTATGCATATATTGACTTGGTACCCATCCCTTATATTGAAAATTACTCTCATGGACATCCGTTAGTGTATGACCCACATCGATTTGGCTATCGTAACGGTTTCCATCGTGGGAGCCTAACGGACGTGGGTTCCATGCTAACTAATAGGCGTGAAAGCAATTTTCAACGAGAAATATGGGCATCACATCACTTTTGATCTTTTAGATGTGTACCCAAGCAAAAACTCAGTTATGATTGAATAATACACTCCAAACTGGGTGACCATGAAGCAATTAGTCAACCAATTTTTCAACTTTTCATCTAATATCAAATAGTCAACATTGAGCACTTGGATATGGTTTGAATTTAATAACACAATGGTGAAGTTTAAGTTTTGAGTGTTGAAAATGAGAGCTTGGAAGTGTTGAAAGTTTCTCTTTAAAAAATACTACAATAAGGAGTGTTAGAATGTGTAAAATAATGGAATGACTAGGGTTCAGTCGTCCTCAAGAAGAGAGAGTGAGAGAAATTAAAAAGATTTTTTGCTTGAGTACCCATCTAAAAGATCAAATTGGCATGATATCCTTGCTTGTGGTTGAAAATTACTCTCATGCACATCATTTAGTGTAGGACTCACATCCGTTAGGCTTCCGTCATGAAAATCGTTAAGAAAGCCTAACAGACGTGGGGTTCCAAACTAACAGATGTGCATGAGAGTAATTTTCAATGCAATAGATAAATTCCAAGTCAATATACTCAAAAATATGAGTATCACACTAATTTTAATATTTTGGATGAGTATACAAGCCAAAAGCCCATTTTACAACAGCGTGTGAGGATCCTAGTCCATAGTTTCTCTTAACATCCAGCCCAGCTCCACATATAAAGGAATTGAATAATCAATTATAGAATCGAGTGATTGGGTTTTGTTAGGTAAAGAGGAGTGTGTTGTATATTATGATTAAGAAAGATCGAGTCACTAGAGCTTCTTATTGGTTCCATGAATTGTTATGCCAATTCTTCTCTCCTTTCTAGGTCTCCACCTCTTTCTCAATAGAAAGTCTAAGATCAATCTTCCATGTTAAGGGAATCAAAAAATCATTTCCTATTTCAAAAGTAAAAAGTATTTTGAGTGGCACAAATTTTATAAATGAACATATAGTGAAGGTGAAACATGCAATTATTCATTTCAGGCCGAAGAAAAAAAATAAAAGATTTAATAGTCGGATTTTGAAAGTGCTTCGAGACATAGAAAAGCAAATGAGTAGCATTTGCGTACTCAAGAATTTCAAACCAAACGTTATGACTAAATAAAACAAACAACAACAACAACAACAAAAAGGAAAGAATACTCAGAACGTGCGATGCATACTATGGCCGTAATTTTTTAATATAATAAAAAAAAATTTAAAAATTCGAAATTTAGGAAAAAAATTTTTTTTTTTCCAAAACTAGGTGGATCGCGGGTGTGACCCGCGATCCGTCGGGCACGGATCGCGGTTCCCACCCGCGATCCGTCTCTCCCGCCAAAAATTTTTTTTTTTTTTTTTTTTTGAAAATTTCACGGATCGCGGTTCAGAACCGCGATCCGTGATTTTTTTTTTTAATTTTTTTTTAATTTCTTTATTTCTGTTTTTCTTTTTTATTATAATTATTTTTAATCTTTTTTAAAATCTTTTTTTTTCAAAATATGTTTTCTAATTTATATTATTTTTTAAAAATTTAAAAATTTGTTTTTAATTTTTTCAAAAATCGACCTCCAAATCACGTCGATAACCCGACGTATTGAATTGTTAGGGTATTTTATACAATAAAAAAACAAAATTTATTTGTCAGAAAAATAAATTATTTGCAACAAAATATTAAACAAACACTAAAACTAATTAAAACAAAAAATTGGTAACGTTGTCGAAAATTCGTAGGGTGTACACACATTACAAACAGTTTTGGAGGTCGATACAGCAAAAAATTAAAAACACAATTAATTTTTTTTTAAAAATAATAACAATTACAAAACATATTTTGGAAAGAAATATAATAAAAAAACTTAGTTGAAATGATTTAAAAAAAATTCAAAACATAAAACACTACGACTAAAATCCGTGATTTTATTTATTTTCTTTTATTGTTTTTGATTTTTTCGGTTTTCTGTTTTAGTTTTTTTTCTTCTGTTTTTCTTTTTTATTTTAATTATTTATAATCTTTTTTAAAATCTTTTTTTTCAAAATATGTTTTCTAATTGATATTATTTATTAAAAAAAAATTAATTTTGTTTTTAATTTTTTCAAGAAACGACCTCCAAATCACGTCGATAACTCGGCGTGTATTGAATTGTTAGGGTATTTTATACAATATAAAAACAAAATTTCTTAGTTAGAATAATAAATTATTTACAACTGAATATTAAACAAACCATAAAACTAATTAAAACAAAAAATTGGTAACGTTGTCAAAAATTCGTAGGGTGTACACACATTACAAACATTTTGGAGGTCGATACAGCAAAAAATTAAAAACACAATTCAAAATTTTTAAAAATTAATAACAATTACAAAACATATTTTGAAATATATATATATATATATAAAACATAGTTAAAATGATTTGTAAAAAAACAAAACATAAAATCAAAAACAATAAAAGAAAATAAAAAAGTCAAGGATTTTGATTTTTTTAAAATCGTTTTAACTATGTTTTTTATTATATTTATTTTCAAAATATGTTTTGTAATTGTTATTATTTTTTAAAATTTTTTAATTGTGTTTTTAATTTTTTGCTGTATCGACCTCCAAAAATATTTACAATGTGTGTACACCCTACTAATTTTTGATAACGTTTCGAATTTTTTGTTTTAATTAGTTTTAGTGTTTGTTTAATATTCAGTTGTAAATAATTTATTAATCTGTCTAAAAAAAATTGTTTTTTTATTGTATAAAATACCATAACATTTCAATACGTCGGGTTATCGACGTGATTTAGAAGTCGATTATTGGAAAAATTAAAAATAATTTTAAAAAATTTAAAAAAATAATATAAATTAGAAAACTTATTTTGAAAAAAAAAGATTTAAAAAAAGATTACAAATAATTACAATAAAAAATAAAAACAAAAAAAACAAAAAAAAAATCAAAAAAAAAATTTTTTTTGGCGGGAACACGGATCGCGGGTGTGACCCGCGATCCGTGCTCGACAGATCGCGGGTCACACCCGCGATCCGTGCTCCACGGATCGCGGGTGGGAACCGCGATCCGTGCCCCACGGATCGCGGGTCACACTTGCGATCCACCTAGTTTTGGAAAAAAAAAAATTTTTTCCTAAATTTCGAATTTTTAATTTTTTTTTTATTATATTAAAAAATTACGGTACTATGGCCACCACATGAATAAAATCATGACACAACACGAGACACACATAACAGTACATACAAAACAATACAACAACGAAAGTAGAATCATAAAAAATCAGAGGATGGGTTTTTCTTGCAAATTTAGAAATAATCGTCCTTGACTCACTCTTTGTCTGCTTCCCTGTGTTCACCGCTGAGTTCCTCGAGGGACTTTCCTTTGGACTCAGGCACAGCAATCAAAGTCATGATAAGTCCGAGAGCATTGACACCAGCGTGGATAAATAGGGAATTTTTGACGCCAATCCCGGGCTTGTAGCCATGATGTACCTTTGCTGGGTCTTGGCTTTGTGCTAAGTATAGAAACGCAAAAGCTCCAACAATTGCACCGCCCTTGCCTGTGGCTGCTGATATACCGTGGCAGGTGGACCTTAACCTTGCAGGGAAAATCTCAGCCGGAATGATGAAGGTGGTGGCATTGGGACCAAAGTTGGCGAAGAAAAATGTGAGCCCATACATGACCACGAACCCATTTATGTTCTCCGGCTGGGTCCAATGATTATAAGGGAAGACTAGCCCCAACATGAAGGCAGTCATGAAGAAAATTCCCATAACCTGTAAATTCATTTACAAATAAAATAATGCATATGCAATCATCTACGTTCAACAAAAACTAAGTAAATAATTGAATTAATATATTCATGTACAGACCTGAATAATCCAACGCCCGATGATGTCAACAAACGCAACCGTAAACCAGTACCCCGGGACGGTTCCACACAAAGCCAAAAGCTCTGAGCTCTAGCGATTTTGAATACTTCTTCTATAGCATTCAAGGAATTGGCTTTCGGAATCCACCCGATGGCGCTGAAAATATCCTTTTGGAATGGGTTTTGGCTATAGAAAGCAATGTCAAGAAGAAACCATGTGCTAGTGGTCCCAAGTAAGTGGAGCCCGTGGCGGTATAGGAATTGATTGGAAAACAATCCAAAATTATTGTTTTTATCGGCCACAAGTCTGTCGACTTTTTCTTGTTCTTGATCGAAATCAATTTTCATGACCTTGGACATGTCACTAGCAGCTTGTTTTGCATCCCTTCGCTATGAGAGCAGTGTAACGGGCAGTCTCAGGCATTTTCATCCTCCAATAATATGTTCAGACCGCTGGGAACGCACCAAACATAAGAACAATGCACCAAACGTAATCGCCTTCAGGACGTGTTGACCCTTTAGGGTCGGCCGCATAGCTTGGCGCAGGGTAGTTGTTATTGAAGCCAGCAGAGACAACGAGCGAAACTACTGCTCCGACAAGGATTCCAAAGCCTTGCATGGCAAAGACGGCGGCTATGAAAGAGCCACGGGTTTTTTTATTTGAATACTCAGACATGATTGTAGCTGACAATGGGTAATCACCTCCAATACCGAACCCGAGCCAGAAGCGGAAAAAACAAAGAGTAACCATCACACCCTTCGCTTCATGGCCAAAAGACAGCGCTGACCCGATGGAGCAAACAACCATGATTACAAGGGTGATACCTGCATCATATGTAATATTTCCAAATACATCTATTGAGGATATCTCCTTACTTACTCATTATTAATATAATATAATATTGAACTCTTAAAGCTAACGACTTAATTGCAATTGATTACCATATACTTTCTTTCTTCCCATTTTGTACCCAAGCCATCCAAAGAAGAGTTGGCCGGAAAGAGTACCAACGAAGGCCACACCGTTGACTGTGGCCGCGACATTTGGCGGAAGGCTACCAGGATCTTCATTCCCATCAACGAAGTAGTAAATACGCCCCCAAAAGCTTTGTGATGAGGGAGATGCAAAACAAATCGTATGCATCAGTGGAGAATCACATACCCGCAATCACAATGGCTGTGAAGTGGTAAAGTTGCGTCTTTGCAACATCCATCGCCCCCAACACTTCCAGCTTCGACATTTCGCAATCTTGATATCAACCACTCCCTCTTCAACTGCATTTCGTGGGCAAGAAAAATGTTACATAATTATTACCCTTACAAAGAAAATATATTACTGCATTAATGCTTGATCTACATATTAATGCACAGCTGTGACGCGAGTAGGCCTGTCAATCGGGTCGTGTACGTGTCTTATCGTGTCGTGTTTGGTTGGATGCTAACAGGTATTGGGTATACACGAACCCGACACGATAAGAAATCGTGTACACGAACCCGGACACGGACACAACACGGTAATTGTCGTGTATACACGGACACGATACGATTTGTACACGAATTCTTATCGGGTCATGTAACACGATACACGTTAATACCCGAATGGACACGAGTAGTACATGTATACACGATAAGTACCTATAAACACGATAAGAACCTACATACACGATAATATATGTATACATGGATAACCATGATGATACTTGTATACAATAATAGACACGATAAAGACACGATTACACGATAAACACGAAAGAGTAGAATTTCAGGAAAATACCAAATAAACCAAACAAATACAAGAACATTATAGTATAATACTAGTTTACTCTAGTTCAAAACTTCAAATAAATAGTTTCACAACAAATAATGGTCTAATAATATACGCAAAAAAACATAATAGTTCAAGACTTCAAGTTCATTTTCCTTCTCACTCCTCCTACTTCCAACTTTGTTTCTTCATGTCTTCCATACCGTAAGTAGCTTCATAGGTTATTCTCTAACCTCTACGTATTCCCTACATTACTTGATGAAGGATCTAAAAATATAAACAAGACATAAGCATCAATGTTAGTATATTTTCATATTTCAAAACAATAACTGAAAATGGCTAAAGTAATTTACAGAATACACTTTTGAGATTTGTTATTATTTAGAGAGAGAAAATCATAAATTTATTGTTCAAAACATAATAATCTACCATCAACTTAAGGCACAAAAAATGTTTATAAACTGGTCCCCGTTTTTCCAGTTTGGGTTTCCCCCATTCAATCCAGACCGTCCAGTCATGTTCCTGGATCCTTAGCAAATGTGGATTTATCAAATAAAAAATATGGAGTTGAAGATCACACTAATCTTAGCAAATGTTTAAATTTAAATAAGATTAAAGCCTCGTATATGAATCACTAGTAGAAATATATTATGTCTGTCCTGTATGTTTATATTATTAGGAAAAAAGTAAATTACAATAGAAAATGGTAAAGCCTCTTACATGATATTTTTCAATTAGGTGTTGCAGAGTGGAAACAACAAGATGCCTAAGAGTTGGTTGCAGCAAATATGAAAAAAAAATTACATGATGAAGCAGAAGTGGAGATTTTACTAGTTTCACAGATACCTGTCTAGAAGAGAGAGTTAGAAGAAGAGTTTGAACATGAGATTGCACAGAAACAGCTTGGGGAGCAAAGAGCACTAGCTGTTGTGTGAATCTCACACATGTGCAAAGCAGTGTAAATTTGAATCACTAATTAGGAAAGTAATATTTAAAGGAATGCTACTATAGTAGTAGAGAACTGAAATGCCCCATCCTTGTACATTTTTTGCAAGTTGCAACTGAAACAAAATAGATGAATTTCATAATAATTACTGAAATAGCGTTGATGTTTCTTGCCCCAGCTAGTCTCTGCAACAACAGACTTCTCACACCAGAGATGTTGTTCCATTACTGAGATTAAACTTAACAGAAATCAAATGAAAAAAGTATCTACAATTTTGGACTTGTTTGCTGTTCAAGTTGCAATATAACACCATGTCTGTGAGTATCAATATTTAACATGGATTCGACATCACCTCAAGAACAACAATCAATTGCTAATTACAAGAACCAAATTAGTTTACCTTGATTCTACATATAACATAATAATAAAGAGGGAAAAGAGTCAAACACCTAAAGCATATCCAAAGCAAATAAATGAATCCAAGATTGAAGAAAGAGTACTCACGTAAATAGATCTGGCGAGAAGAAGCTTGCTTCTTTGTCGTGCTTCAACAGATCAGGCGACAAGAGGGGCTGGGCTGGGGACCAGAGGGGTTGGGGATTAGGGGCGAGAGGAGGGGCTAGGGTGGGGACTAGAGGGGCTAGGGTGGGAGTGGTGGCGAGAGGAGGGACTGGGTGGGGACTGGATGGGGAGTGGCAGCGAGATGAGGGGCTCGGTGGGGGAGCGGTGGAGAGAGAAGGAGTTGGGTGGGGAGTGGCGGCAAGATAGGGGCTCAGTGGGGAGTGGAACCGGTTAGGGTTTGGGGGTGAGGAGTAGTGAGGAGTGACGAGTCAGTTTTGTGTGGGCCTGTGGGGAACGTGTTCGGGTGGGGTAATTGGGTATGGTTTTGGTTAGTTGGTTTAGGTTATTTGAATCGGGTTCTACCGTGTACAATCATGTCTTTCGTCTATCGTGTATACCTGATAAACACGATACCATTATCGTGTATGATATCATGTATTTTGTGTATAGACCCTAATATCCAAACCCGACCCGATAAGGGTTCGTGTATCGTGTCGTGTATGCTTATCGTGTATTCGTGTCTAGGTTCTTGTACCCATACACTAAATTATCGTGTCGTGTTATCGTGTCGTGTTTGATTTTGACAGGTCTAGACGCGAGCCATTTCACAATTTGCAGAAACTGGTCAATTCTAAAGCTAAATCCGGTTGTTCTGTCCACAATTAATTGATTCTTGTACGGAATCAAGGATCGACTATCTCTTTTTTGACTATTATTGACTATATCTTTTTTGCAAGCATAAAAAAGGTACGGAAAGAGAAATAAAAAATACAAAAGATCCAATTTTGGTATAACAAAAGGGTGTGTTTGGACACTAAGTCTGTAAAGATACAAACTTTGCTCAGGGATTAATTGGTGATTAGGGTGCTAATTGGAGAGCTTTGCATGGGAGTTGGGGGAAGGAATAGAAGGGTGCCGTTGGAGGAGAGAGAAGTAATGGGTGTGAGGTAGGGGAGGCTGGTTACTTTGGTCGTTGGGTGAGGGGTTTTAAGTGAGGAAACCAACTCATTTTCTTTCTTCTTCTTTCTCATTCCTTTCTTCACCTCATCACTCACTCTTTCCTTTCTGGCGGCAGTGGAGGAGGCAGAGGCTCATGTGGATGGTGACAAAGGCGGAAGATCGTTCCCGGCGTGAGAGGTGCGGGGTGTTGCGTGCGAGATCTCCGGAGGCGGCGTTGAGCGAGCGAGGCTCCGGCGGATTCGTCGTTCTCTTGAGGTATGCCGATTCTTAGTGTGTTTGGTGGTTGCTCACCCTCGTGGGAGGGTGCTGTTGGTCGGTCGGGGGAGGTCGGAGACCTCTCCGGCGACGTTTTCCTTGTAAAACCTCGGCTGACGCGAGGTTGAAGACGACCAACGGTCGACCGGACCCTTCGGGCGGTCGACCGAATGTAGTGTATTTTGATTGCCTGGTTGTTTTCGGTCGACCGATTCCTTGTGGTCGGTCGACCGGAACTTAAGTGTACTGGATCATTTTATGGTTGTTGCGGTCGACCGTTATATGACTTAGAAGTAATAGGATGCCCTGGTAGTTTTCGGTCGACCGAGACCCCTGAGTCGGTCGACCGATAGTTTTGAATTGATGTTGACCAGACTCTGGATTTTGACCTTGTTCGGTCGACCGGTTTTAGACTTTTGGTAGACCGTTGGGACTTAAGTTTTGCGCAAATAGTTCGACCGTTGCAGACCTTCGGTCGACCGATTCCCTTGAGGAAACGGTCGACCGGGTTGCCTCCTTCGGTCGACCGTTTTTGCACAGGACTGAATTCCTGGTTCCTTTTTTGAATGTCAACTCTGTTCACGAAAACCCGTGTCCTCGCCTTGTGCGTGAGTCGGGAGGTGACGGTGGGCGCGTTCCGCTGCCTGCCCATGGACCGCCGTGTGGAAGAGTGTGGGTGTTCGGGACGCGTCACCTCCATGTATGGATCGTGACTAATATGATGGATTGATTGGACTCATTGTAGAGTAGCAGGCCTGAGAGATCGCGGATCCCAATGTATGATGATTGTGCAAACACGCAACTGTCGTTGGGTGAGGTGACTACCGGCCTATATGGCGACGGAGGTTGCTGCCCTGCTTTTATAGCAGCGGCGTTGGTGTTTGCGGCTCGTGGAGTCTGATGACCTTGCAGACTTCGGTCTGGACCCATCCGATGATGTGCCGGACGTATTGTTGGACCACCGATGTTGTGCCGGTGATGCCGCCGATGCTGTTCCGGCGATGATGATTGATGGGCCGATGTTGTTCCGGCTATGTTGTATGATGGGCCGATGTTGTTCCGGCTATGTTTCCTCAGCTGGGCACCTTCTGAGATGATGATTGATGGACTGACCGAGCGACGACTTCATTGGTGTGGTTTCAACCACGAAGTTACAGATCTGTTTCTTATGGCGCGGACCTGGCGGATGCTCCCTGCCGAACCCCATGATTAGTGTAGCCACGTGTGGGGAGTGTCAGGTCATGTTCTATTAGACCGTATGTGCCTACGGTAGGTCTCCTTGGGAGACCCGGTGATGATTGTCGGACTGATGTCCCGTGTTACCCTTCGGGGGAACTGTTTTCCTTACTGTTGATGACATGACATGCTACTAGTTTGATAGGTTCATTGTACAACTACATGCATATAAGTGAGCTTGACATACGGGGTTTTCTTATGGAAACTCAGGCATTGTTGTTACATCTTTTTCAGGACCGCAGTAGGTCTAGTTGGGTGGTGATCAGCGGGTGCGCGTATCTTGGGATCGGATCCTCTATTCGGACCACTGAGGTCGACATGATTACGTTTATCTTCTTTGTTGTTGCACCGCTTATATGTTTTATGAGAAGTAACAGTCCCGTTTTTTATTATTGAGCTCTGTTGTCTTGATTATAAATTTTTAAATTTCCGCTGTTTCGGGATGTTACAAGGTGAGCAAACGATTTTTATGAGGTGTGAGATGATTCCCTAAATGTAGGAAGAACTACGTACTCTACATTACATGCTACTAACCCTACAAGGCTACGAATGCATGCTACTTTTGGGAACACGACTCACCTTGGCAAAGAGGGAAAGGCGATAGATGGAACCAAGCTTTAGTGGTAAGATTTCGAGGACTGTATGGTGCCATATATGGTTGCTATGGGTCGGGTACTTTTGGAAAGTCAAACAAGCATATACCTCTCTCATACCTGTCGTCTAATGAGAAGTGGGGTTATATATTAATGCACGTCTAATAAACTGTAATATGGAGTTCTAAGTCTTTATGAAATATGATTTCTATTTTAATATGGATTCATTCAACTTGGTTTCTTAATTCCGTAGCTCTCTACAAACCCATAGTTCTAATCACGATATGTATCCTTCTCAGAGTCAGCTGGCATCGTGTTTTCTTTGTTTATTTAATTAACAACAGAAATGGCTGCTCTACGGGGGCTCTTAAGCACGTCAGTGTTTTCTAATTAACGGTTTAATTTAGTAATACAATTGAAATATATATATCATGAAATATCTGAAATACCTTCTTGTCACAGTAATACCTAAAATATCCTACCCTTTAACCTCTCTACCGGTATAGGTACGGTAACAAAAACTCTACCCATTTAAAAAATTAAAAAATTGTACCCACTCCAACCATCACCCACTATATATTAAGCTGGTACCATGGTACGGGTAGAACCTTGTTGTCAAATGTCAATCTTCTTAACCCATCTCTATTTTATAATTGATACTAATTTATATATATTGTTAGATAAGCTATAACTTGTCACTTATAGCTACCTATTGCATTACACTATACATTAACAAGATCATAATCCTTTTAATTTTAATCCACTATTAAGAATATTAAATCACTAAACGTCAGTACGTCACGAAAACTTTTAACATTCATATATATTTTGCGTATTGTATTTAAATAGGTGGTTACCAATGATACATTTACCCATTTTGTTTGTCCCCTCTAATATTATTAGGGTTGCAAACGGGTCGGGTAATACTCATATACCCGTGTACCCAACCCATATAGGTACAGGTTTAGGTACAAATTTTCATATCCGTTTAAAAATCTGTACTCGTTGACCCGTATCCGCTTACCCTCTGGATAAACAGGTCGGGTAGGGGTATGTGCAATACCCGTATACTTGTTTACCCGTTATCAATATTATATATAAGGTAAAATAGAGTTGTAGCTTTCAAACAATCATCTTGGATGTGGGAGTTCAATATGTGTCACCGGATAAAAAGTGAATGGTTTGGATTGTGTGTTAATTTTAAGAAAGAAAAATAAACTTACTACAAACTATGGATGTTCTTTTTACTTTTTACCTACACTTCCCTTCCGGGAGTAATAGTAACCCAACTTCTAAACCAAGCCCCAATAATCACTAATCACTGGACAAAAGTGTGGACAAATTTGGGCGGAGGTTTGGGAGGAATCTGGACAAGTATGGATAAGTCTGGAGGAATCTGGAGGGAATTTTGGGAGGAATCTGGACGGAGTTTCTAGACAAATATAGACGGAGATCTGGAAAAATATGGACAGAAGTTTGGACTAATCCGGACTTGTTCGGACTTCTGTTCAAATTTGTCCAGATCTCGTCCATATTTGTCTAGAAACTCATTCCAGAAACTCGTCCAGAAACTCAATCCAGATCTCGTCCAGAAACACAAAATAGAAAAAAAAAACACAAAAAGGGCAAAAGCTAACTCTAAGTCCCTAACAACCCTCGACTCCCAAACCCAAATATCTCGCCGCCTCTTCCACCAACGTTTTCCGCCGACCTCACCTCTGTCGTCGACCTCACCTCGCCGTCGTCACATCTTCTGCCGGCGACATTGTGTGGCCTCCCTGGTCCACTCCCTTCCATTCAACATCGTGAAAGAAGTTTTTTATTTTGTTTATTTATCTTGATATGTTCTTACTATCTTGATCTTGATATGTTTATTTATCTTGATTTTGTTTGGATTCCGCTACTTAGAAGAGCTTGTTTGCTGTTTTTTTGTGGGTTTTGATGGGTTTCGACTTTCGATCCAATGGTGAAAGAATTTTTTTTATTTGTTTATTTATCTTGATCTATTCTTGCTATCTTGATATTGATATGTTTTTTTATCTTGATTTTGTTTGGATTCTGCTACATAGATTTGTTTCTTTGCTATTTTGTGGGTTTTGATGGGTTTCGATCCAATAGAAAAAAATGTTTTTTCAACATTGTCTTTTGGAGTGTGAATGTGTGTGATTGTCTGGCTGAGACTTTGCGTTCAATTAATGATGATGATATTGAGGAGGATGAGTAGAAGTTGGTCCACTATTTTGAACTTGTAATAGTAGAATTCAAACTTCTACAAATGGTTGATTGTGTTTGTTAAGACATTTATTTGTGTTTGTTAAGACATTTATTTGTGATTGTTTGATATTTTTAGTGTTTGTTAGACATTATTTGTGTTTGCTAAGATATTTGTTTTGTGTTTGTATTTTTTTGTATTTTACAGGATTTTTTTTTGTAATAGGTGACCCGTTAACCAAGCGGGTACGAGGAGGGTATATATACCTGTACCCGTTAATTTGGGCAGGTACGGGTGACGGCATACCTGCTCCTTACCCGACCCATTTACAGGCCTAAATATTATCCATTAGGTCAGCCACAACAACATTATTTACCAAAATGCTGTCCTAGTTTTCTCTCTCTGTCACATCATTTGTTTCACTTCACAACATTTAACCAGAATTTTATTCTTTTTCTCATCCACAATATTTAATAAAATTATTTTGTTGTCAAATTAAGTTTTATCTTACTTCCAACTCATTTCTACTCGGGAATGCTCGAGGGTAGGGTTGAGCATCGGTCCAGTCCGGTCCGGACCGGACCGAAAAAAAAAATTAGGTCCGGACCGAAAACCGGACCGGACCGGAAAAAATTCGAAATACCGGACCGAAGACCGGACCGGACCGGACCGGTTCGGTCCGGTCCGGTCCAAAAACCCGATTTTTTACCTTAATATTTAAAAAAAAATTGGACCGGTCCGGACCGGACCGGACCAGAAAATTTAAAATTTACCGGACCAAAACCCGGACCGGACCGGATTTTTTCAAAAATTTCCGGACCGAACCCGGACCGACCGGTCCGGTCCGGTTGACCGGTTTGACCCAGTCAATGCACAACCCTACTCGAGGGACTCGGGAATGCTCGAGACTGACTTGGGACTGTGTTCGGGACTGGTCCGAATTTAAATTTGCAAAATGTTATATAACAATATGGACGTCGGTTCGTAGATCTGAGAATTTTTTTGTTGATTTTTAAAAAAAATTATAAGTTTTATTTCACATTATAAATAGATTACAAACTTCTTCTTTTTATTCATTAGTGGGCCCACCACAAATAAAAACAAATCCAAAAACCTCCCTCTTTCACATGTTAGGACGTTAATTACCTTCTTCCCGTGCGTAGGAGAGCACGATGGTGCAAATGTGTCACGGCTTTTTCTTTGGTATTCATTGCCAGGTTCATAAATGTCGTGACCTCGATATTTCCGACGGCATTTTATTTTTCTCCCATTCCCTGATGACCTTAAACTATACTCGTATTAATCGTTTAACTTTCCTAAACTTTAAAACATTTTAAGGGGGTGGTTACAGGCACGCTTAGAGCTACTAAAAGATCGGTATATACCTGTTCTGCCATCCTTTTCAGGGAGACCGATATATATGTTAATGATCCAAAGCAGCATTTTACCTTTTTTTAGAAGAACATTGAAGAAATAATGCATCCTACACCGCTAATTTTGAAGAGCCAAAGTAGTACTAAAAGACACATTTATTTTATGAAGTTTTGTTCTTCCAAAGGACAATTATTAGTCCTTATAAGAGTTTACGAAAACCAAATTCGTAATTAATGATGATTTTTAACAAAAAGCAGAATTAACAATGATCTTATAGTTATATTGTTCTTTTTGTTGTGATGTTGATCTTTTAAAAAATGACCAATCAACGTGGATTTATGGTAACTATTCAGAAATTCAAGTCAGAGGAACTCATGTCAGATAACATATTTGATTGATTTAAATACTGCGATATAAAATAACACAACAAAATCAATTATTCTTTTACCCATTGCTTTTTTATAGTCAATGTAGTTAAAATGTATTGTTTTGATTGGTTAATTATAGTTTACCCCTTTGAACTATGGCTTGATATTATTTTACACTTCTAAATTTTCAAAGTTGACAGCTTCCCCCCTAAATTTTTATTTTGTAACACTTTGTCCCCCTGAACTTTAAAAAATTATTATTTAAACACACATTCATTGTTTTTTCATAAATAATTATTATTTAGGATTGGTACTGAATCCGACCCAAATTCCAACCGAATCAGACTTCAATTTCGATCTAAACTTTCACATAAATATAAGTTTTGGAGTGTATTAGGGATATACCGAAAACAATTGAAAAAAATGACAAATATGTGTTTAAATAATAGATTTTTAAAGTATAATGCGGCAAGTGTTACAAAATAAAAGTGCAGGGGGTTAACTGTTAACTTTGAAAGTTCAGGAGTGCAAAGTTATATCAAAACATAGTTCAGGGGGTAAACTATAATTAACAGTCATCGTAAGCATGATTACATGATTCCTACACACACAAAAAACATATTTTAGTTTTTTCTTTCACTTGATGTGACCGGATTCCATGAAAACTCCAAGATGTAGTGAATTCTAAGAAGTTTGGGGGGGAGGGGGGGGGGGGGGGGGGACTCTAAGAAGAACCACAATGCAAAGTCTAACCATGGTGATGGGGCAGCGAACGAAAATGAAGACGGGGTGAGAGAGGATTCAGGATGAGGATTGGTAAAGTCGGTGGTAGATTTCATAATTTCGATGTGGTAATTACCGTAATTTCCAAGAAAACTAGTGGCATTTGTTATTGGAGGTTTGTTTGGAGATCCGGAAGCAGCCCCTTTGCATCTTCTTTGGCACTGTGTATATGAGAGTGGGCCGAATCTGGGGCTTCTGGGCAGATTCTGAAGCCTAGAGATGTTTGGTCTTTTAAAAAAATCTTTAGATTCTGTAACCGAATCAGCCCAGAAGACCCATACCAAACAAACTCATAAGAAAGCAAGTGAATTACATTTTTTAATACGGTAAAATTATTTTAAAAATAACTGGTGAATTTTATTTCTGTAATAAGATGTAGGCAATTAAGTTCAAAGAAAACATCATGCTACTGTGGTTCGGTAGTTTAAAACCCAAATGTTTGGAATGAATTACCTAACTTCCACCAAAACCTTAAGAAAAATCAAAATCTAGGTTTTCCTCAACATGAAATAAGCACGAATCCTAAACCCAAGGTGATCAGTGAACTAGTTGCATAAGTGCACATAAGTGAGATATTTTAATAAACATTGCATAAGTGAGAAGTATGTATATACATGTGCATAAGTTGTTAGGATCTTAATAGTGGTTCGTGTAGCGGAAACAACGAATAATCCAATCGAACTCGAGCTAAGTAATTTCATAAACACCTAACAAGCAATCAAACACACAAAGAAAGTACAACACTGGATTTTATGTGAAAACTCAAATTAGAGAAATCACGACAGTGGAGACAATCAAACTTCACTACGAGAATGGTTGGAGTATAATAACAATGGAACCCTCAGAACGGAATGAGGGTTAGATGGAGGAATCCTCCAACAACAAAAATTTCCCTAAATCTTTAAACCCTAAGTTAGCTGGTAGCTAAACTACTTCTCCTAATGGATGATTCTCTTTTCTCTCAAGATTGACTCTCCATGGGTTTGAAACACAACTAGTGTAATTATATGTGAAGTTTAGAATAAGTGATAATGGCTTAAGAATGCTCTTCAATGAAAACAGTTCGGCCCAAATTCTGTTGACCGTTCTGGGATCGGTCGACCCATTTGCAAGTTTCAGTAAGTCTCCAACAACTACCTTTGTCGGGATTTAGACAACCGTTCGCCAAACTAACGTTTGAAGCTGAGAGTAATCAATGGAAAAAGGGTCTCATGTGGAGCAGAAATGGCATTCCAGGAAGATCAGAACAAGCCCTGATTTTGGGTATTGGACGACCAAACTGATAACAGATGTCCGACACTTAACATTATTTTCGAGGCATCTTTCTAACACAAGTAAATGTCGTGATAAAAAAATAACCCTCCCCTCTATTCCAATCGGTTCCCCAAAACATATATAGAATCATTGTATTGGCGAAGTCGAATAGAAGCTTCTGTCTGAAGAGTCATTGCAATGGAAAACCTCAAGTTCCAGAGAATACAACGTTTATATCCTTTTTATTTACGAAGAGAGACTTTAGATGGTAATTTGTTACTTGAGTCAAAATGGTTGAACTTAAAACATTATGTATTTTTAAATATCATTTTAGTTTGTATTGGGAGGAGTGATTTCATGCTTAGCTGCTTCTGAACATTTAGAAATAATGAAATTAGCATATTTTGGTAATAAAAAGCAACCAATTATGTCGCCATTATTAAGATATATTTCAGTTTCAAACATGCATGTTATGATCGAGTTGAGGCACTTGGGCATCTTTGGTTATTGTGTGGTAGACGTCAGATGTTTGGATATCTGACGTCTATTGTGTGATCTAGATGTCAGTTGTTTGGACATCCGACGTCTATATGGCTATCCAGTTTAGTTCCACATCGGGAAAAAAGAATTTGTTGATGTACTCCACCACTCATTTACCACTGAATGAGATCGAGTTGATGTACTTGTTAATAGTCAAAAGATTAGCACTTGGGCATCTAGGGCTTGATTACAGTACATGTTGAATGTCTGCTATAGGCTGTAATGTACATTTTTGGATTATTAAAAGTTATATTAGACGCCGGTCGTATATAACTGACATCTATACACCAGGGCATAGGCGTCGGGGAAATAAACGATGGTCGTATATGTAGGATTTCATGTCCCAATGCATGCGTATATTTTGAAATTTTAATACAAACATACAAAATCGATTTCATATTTTCATTAATTTTACGTACATGTATATGTAAAATTCTAATATCATGCATTTCTACATATATTAAAATAAATAAAAGAGAGAGGATCATACACAGAGGTTCTCTAAAACCTTTCAGACAATCCGGTGTTTCAGTGCTCGTCGAATCGCCCGCCGATTTGCCTCCAAGTGTTCACAAAACTCTAAACAAGATTAGAGAGAAATGAGCTAGCCAATCAATCTCTAATTAACCTTAGAATCTAGGTAATAATCCCTCTTTAAGCTCCTGAGATTTCTATCTCCAAAACATAAAACAATTAAGAGATTTTCGTGGTTATTAAGGGAGATTAGAGAGAGAGAGAGAATTTATGAATTTTATATAACCAAGTAGGATGAGAGGTCCTTTGATAGACTCCCAAAACATCCTTATCAAGAACTATTCTCTACTCATGATCGCTTGTTTTTTCTCTCCTAAAATTAATCTCAAATCGCCACACAAGCATCTTAAAAAATGTTTGATCAAATCTGGAATTAATCCAACCCATGATCTAATTATACTCTTAACAATTCAGGCAGAAATCGTGTTGTTCGGTTAATCGAGAATTCTTCTCTGTCAACCGAACCGTTCGCTTTTAACACATGTTCGGATGAGTGTGAGCTAGACGGTCGACCGAATATACATGAGAAAAATTCTCTGAAAAAATTCAGACGATCCGCGTCTCACTCCGGTTGACCGTTGACCCGCCAAAATTTCTGCTGGCGAATTTCTTCGGATGATCGTGTCACGTTCGGTCTACCGAAAATATCCTAAGATAGCTCCTGAATATTTTCTCTCAGTTGACCGTTCACGCTCGGTTGACCGAACCAATTGTCCAGGCACTCTAGACAATTTTGGTCAACCAATTGTCTTTATCTGTTCCCCGTTCGGTTGATCATTCCGAAGACACCTCGGTCGACCAAACCCTAAACGGTTTACCGTGTTGACCCCGATTTTGCCTTTGTCAAATTTTGGATTTAAATTTGATCTTTTGGGGGCTTTAGCAAATTCATATCTTATGTAATATATTATCATATGTAATATTAAATTATTACACCACATAATATATACACTTCATATGAATTTATCCATGATTCTAATTATGTCAATTATCATGACATATTGATTTTATTGATTCACCACATGTGTCCCTTTTCACATGAAACCCGACACATCTTATGACCTCAAAATCAAACTTCTTGTTTCCTAATGTTGTGGTGTGACCTATAGGAGGATCTAAGCTAAATTGGCAGTGATATTAAACACTTAATATCTCAAACCGTAAGCGGTATCTAGCTATACATTATAGTTACTCAATTAGCATAGATGTCTTTGTTCCACTTGAACTAAACACGATCCATTTAGTGATCTAAGTGCACCACTTGTGTCTGTCCCTTGCCTTATGATATTCAGAATATATACAAAGTAGAAATATGTCACATTTGTATTATATTCATTTCTTGATCTCTTTAAGCTAATTATAACTATGTAACTTAACTCAAGTTACATTGTGCACATTATAATTTTGCTTTATCAAGGGACCACTAATATCATCACTCAATTAGAGAGGGGAATGATAATCGTTTGACTAGCTATTTTCTCCAGCACAAGTCATATTCAACCAACTATTGTCTTTATCACTACACTCATTGATAGCTTTTGACAATAATCAAATTAAGCACTTCTTGAGTGAAAATATATAAGTCTCATATCTTAGGATCCAAGACACAGTAAAACATTAATGACACGAAACACAATTCCATAATGTTTTACTTGTTAGGTCTATTCAATATATAAAAGTAACTGTTTTCCTCTTTCATATACTCGTGTCGTCAATTATTTGTAGAACTACAACAATCGATGACCAACACGACAATCTTATCTCGGTAATTAATGTTCCATGTTGATTACCATGTTTGTGAATAACTTTTGATTTATGTAAACCATTATCTTTTAGAGCTCTAAGGTTAACGACCAAGCGCCTCTTCCTTAACACTTCCAAAAGACAAATACCATAATCAAGGAACAAAATGTTTGCACATCAATTCATAATAATTGACATATAAAAGTAAAACTTTTAGAATACATTCCTTTCAATCTCCCACTTGTTATCAAAGTTTTATTTCACATACATTCTCAATGCATAAAATAATAATAACAAGGGTAACCCTCTCTAATCACTCATCAAGTCAATCTACATGGTTCCTCAGACCCATGGACTCGAAATGCATTTCGCACTTGACTTGGGATAAGGGTTTGGTGAATGGATTAGTTGTGTTGATGTTTGTGTCCACCCATAACAGATTTATTTTTCCTTCGTCGATGAAGTCACAAGTGACAAAGTGCTTGCGATCTATGTACTTCACTTTGTGGTGTGATTTGGGATCCTTGATTTGCGAGATAGATGCACTATTATCGCAAAATAGCTCTATCGGTCCCTCGCACGAGGGACTACTCCAAGCTCTTCAAGGAACTTCTTAATCCACACTCCTTCCTTGCTCATTTCAGCGACAACCATTACTTCGGAAGCGGTGGTTGAGTCGGTCGTAGTGGTTTGCTTCCGACTACACCAACTCACAGCTCCACCATTCAGAAGGAAGATGTATCCTGATTGCGACATTTTATCGTCTGGATCACTCATGAAACTCGCATCCGAATAGGCATCGGCTGTTAATTCTCTTTGTCCTCCATAAACAAGAAACTTATCTTTGGTCTGGTTAAGGTACCTCAGAATATTCTTGACCGCAATCCAATGCTCAGGACCTACGTTGGATTGGTGACGACTTGTCACGCTTAGAGCATACGAGACATCGGGTCTTATGCAAGTCATTGCGTACATGATCGATCATATTGCCGAAGCATAAGGGATATCTTTCAGCTACGCCAAGTCTTCACATGATTCAGCACATTGAAACTTCTTGAGTTGCAAACCCATACTCATTGGCACATTGCCCTTTTTGGAGTTGTTCATACTGAACATTTCCAAGACCTTGTCAATGTATGTACGTTGACTTAGTCCAATGAGTCGATGGGATCTATTTCTATATATCTTGATTCACAAGATGTATTGAGCCTCACCCATGTCTTTCATTAAATATGCAGATTTCAACGAACTTCTCGTTTGCTCAAGCAAAGGTTTATGATTACCCATGAGGAGGAGTATGTCATCGACATATAAGATCAAGAACACTATGTGGCTCCCACTAACCTTCTTGTATATATAAGGCTCTTCTTTACTTTGGACGAGAGTAAGGAAGAAGTGAATCTTTTTGACTTCTTCGTCAAGCGCTTGTCTCAACTCCTTGACACTTGCTTCAATCCATAAATGGATCTTTGAAACTGCAAACTTTCTCGCTATTCTTTGGATCTTCTAAACCTTGAGGTTGTACCATATACACATCCTCCTCCAATTTCCCGTTAAGGAACTTTGTTTTGACATCCATTTGCCATATCTCATAATCATGAAATGCGGCAATAGCGAGCATAATCCGAATAGACTTGAACATGGCAACCGGTGAAAAAGCTTCATCATAATCAATTCCTTGAACTTGAGTGAAACCTTTTACTATAAGCCTCACTTTGTAGGTTGTCAAGTTCCCATCCATGTCCATCTTCCTCTTGAAAACCCATTTATTTTGAATGTCATTTTTCCCTTGAGGAAGGTCAACCAAGTTCCACACTTGATTCTCATACATGGATTCTATTTCAGATTCCATGGCTTTAAACCATAGTTTGGAGTCCTCTCTTTCCATTACTTCTTGAAAGGTCGAGGAATCATCGATATCTAGTACCATGATCTCATGAAGTCCCAAATACATATCGGGTTTCTTCCTTTCCCTCGTTGACCTTCTAAGTTCTTTTGGTTCTACGTGTACTTCTCGAATTTCTTCCACAATTTCTTGTAGATTTTTGGTTCGTGTTCTATTCTTGAACGTATACTAGGTGGGGAAGATTGAGTTTCTCTCAATATTGCCTACGAGGGTCTCTCACTCACGCTCCCACTAACCAAAGGAACCTCGATTGGGCCTTCATGATCTTGAATGTCACCATTAATATCATGATCTTGTAGAATATCTTGAGTCTCCTCAAGCACAACTCTACTCTCACTACTTTTTATTCTTTCCAGAAATTCATTTTCTAGATATACGACATCCCTCTCTACAATCACTCGATTGGAGGTTATATGCCAAAAGTAGTATCCTCTTGTCTCACGAGGATAACCTATAAAGAAGCACTTATTCGTTTTTTGTTGAAGTTTGGTGGACATCAATCTCTTGACGTAGGCCTCATAACCCCAAATCTTGAGAAAATTGAGCTTAAGTGTTTTACCACTCCATAGCTCATAAAGCGTTTTCTCTACGGATTTGGATGAAATATTATTTAGTGTGTAAGCTGCAGCTTCTATTGCATAACTCCAAAAGTAAAGCGAAAATTCAGCTTGACTCATCATTGATCGAACCATGTCGATCAATGTCCAATTCCTCATTTCGGATACCCCATTCCACTGAGGTGTACCAGGAGGGGTGAGTTGTGGTACAATACCACACTCCTTTAAGAATGAGTCAAATTCGGTACTTAAGTACTCACTTCCACAATCCGTTCGTAGAGACTTGATTTTCTTGTTGAGTTGGTTCTCTACTTCATTCTTGAATTCTTTAAACGTGTCAAAGGATTCACTTTTGTTTCTCATTAGATAAATATAGCCATAGCGACTATAGTCATCCGTGAACGTAATGAAGTACCTAAAACCGTCTCTTGCCCTAGTACTCATCGGACCGCATACATCGAAATGTATCAAATCCAACAAGTAATTCGCTCTCAGACTTTTCTTCTTGAAAGGCCTCTTGGTCATTTTGCCCATTAGGCAAGGTTCGCACGTCTCCAATGATTTAAAATCAAGTTGACCAAGAAGGTTAGCTTCTTGCAATCTCTTGATGCGTTTTTCATTTATGTGACCGAGACGATAGTGCCACAAAAGTGTATCATTCACGTGAGTAGTTTTAAACCTTTTGTTATTGATGTTTAAGATTTGTCTATTATTCAATTCAAGTAAATATAGATCATTCCTCACGAATGCATTTGCATAGAAAATATCATTCTTCGATATAGACAAGCAAGAATTTGAAATATATATATATATTAAAACTATTCATATCCAAACATGATACAGAAATAATATTCTTGTTAATCGAAGGCACATAATAAACATTCTTTAAACATAAATTTAAACCACTAGATAATTGAAGCTCCACAGAACCTGGTGCAACTGCAGCAACGCTTACACCATTTCCGACCTTCTAGATCATCTCGTTCTTCACGAGTTCCTTCCTATATTTAGTAGATGCACATTAGAAGTTATGTGAGCACAAGATCCGGTATCAATTACCCAATCATGGACAGAGGTGGCTAAATTTATCTCAATAGCAAATATACCTTTGGCCTTTTTGGGACGCTTACGCTATATCACTCCATTGTCAAGGTCTTCCTTGTACTTGGGGCAATTTGTCCGGATGTGTCCCTTTTCACCGCAGTGAAAGCACTCCGTATTGGGAGTCATAGATTTCAAAGAATTCCCCCTCGAGGCACTCCCATGAGTACCTCCTACTCCCTTGCTCTTGATTAGCGTCTTTTGGTGAATTTGTTTTTACCTTTGGTGATCTTCTTCCTCCTCTCATGGACAGCTAGGACGTGCTTGTCCCGACCCTTGCCCATGTCAACTTCAGCTGTTTTGAGAGCGTTGTGAAGTTCCTCAAGACTCACCCATTTCTCACGCACATGGTAGTGCATAACGAAGTCCTTGTTGGACGGGGCTAGAGAGCCAAGAATCAAATCTTCCGCAATGTCATCGGGCATCGGGGAAGAGAGCTTTGATAACTTCTCAAGGTATCCTTGCATTGTGAGAAAATTCATGGATACCGATGTTCCCTCCGCCATGTGGCACCTTGTGTGTACGATGGTGGTCTTATAACACTCTTTTCTAGCATTATCCATGAACATCTTTGTTAAAGCTTCCATGGTCTTCTTGGGTTTTGAATCCAAGTATTTCACTTGAAGCGAGTCACCCATGGAGGCCAACATTAGACCGTGAACTTGGTTATCTTGGTCTTCCCACTTGGTTTTTGTCTTTTTCTCGCTATCGGTTGCCTTCTCATTTAATTTTGGGATTTCATCATCCAAAATATGAGATAGTTTCTCAAACTTCAACACGACATTGAGCTTGAGTTGCTAGCTTATGAAGTTTGAGTCATCATTTGCCAAAGGATGTTTTTCAATCATAGATCGCACAATAGGTTGAATATTCGACATTTCTACAAAATAAATTATATGGCTTTTATGTTTGAAAATCAATACCGCAAATAAAAAATTGTCCATTAATGCAGCAATTCAAGATCCTATCAATTATAATACAAACTAGCTAAGGGCTATAAGATATATTATAAAATCAAGGTAAGAAAACATTTTCTAATCATAACCATTTCGAAATTTTGCGACATTTGCATTTTCAAACTCTTATGACTCTTGTCGTTCTAATTAAGAGGGAATTTGACCAACCCTCGTAAGAAAAACTCTTTTTCCCAAAACCGAGCTAGGGCTCCGGGTCATGTTAAGAAAACTCATTTCATTGGATACGAGATACGTGTATCCATTGTATTCACAAATAAATGCACTCGGTGTTCACTAAGGGTGTATCGCACCTTGTACACCTACTTATGGCATAACAATAGACAACATTATATCTCCCACTATTCCCAAAGATGGAGGGAGATATCTCTCGCTAAGTGCGAGCCAAATATCTCTCGATCGATGGCTGCTAGCGGATGAAATAAGAAAGAAAAATACTCTAAATTTTTGGTTGGACAATTTAAACATTTACATGTGATTTAGAATTTAGGTGATCATGCATATTTATTATCTATACACATCCTAACATTCATTCATACAATCACATACATGTCAAGCACATAAATATAAATATATTCATTCACACACACATTGGTGTGAGTTTATATGTTCCCGCGTCCTTGACTTTTGCCCCTTCTCCGCGACTTCCTCTTGCACCATGGATGTTGATATTGCAGAAATATAAACATGCATCTCACAATTTTGAAAATTGTCAAGTTCAAGTCATAAGTAAAAACTCTCTCATATGCATGTATATACATAGAAATAGAAATTGGCTTTTACATACACATAAGCCTCTCTGATTGAATAATAATTACATACACATTCATGCATTCACACATGGCTTGAACGGAACATACAAACTCACATATCCCTGCAAAAGAGAACTCGAGCAACGCATGCACATATACTATAAATTACTCGTTTTAGTTTATCATGCATCTCTAAATCAAATAATTCTAAAACCATTTGAAATCCATTAAAAATGATTTTATGCATTCATAGTTCAAAATACAAAACATTTGAACCGTTGTTTATCCAATTTCCAAAATAATTTTTTTAAGGAAAGATAAACATATGCCTTTTTCATTTTATCGATTCCTTATAAAACAATCATTTAATTAAAAACGAAAATTTTATATATTAGACATAAGTCTAAATTTTAATTCTAACATTCACATGATGTGTTTCAAAACATTTAAAACTATCAAAAGAATAAATTAGAACTAAATCAACAAAACTATCGGAAAACTCGAAAAGACATAGAACATGAATTGTTTCGATTGTAGACGGTAAACTAAAATTAATTATATAGTCTAATCATTGAAAATATGAACTAAAGGCTCTGATACCACTTTAGGATTTTGTGTCCCTATGCATGCGTATATTTTAAAATTTTAATACAAACACACAAGATTGATTTCATATTTTCATTGATTTTACGTACATGTATATGTTTATTCTAATATCGTCCATTTCTACATATATTAAAATAAACAAAAGAGAGAGAATCATACCCATGGTTCTCTAAAACCTTTCAGAAGATCCGGTGTTCCGTTGCTCGTCGAATCGCCCGCCGTTTCGCCTCCAAGTGTTCACCTAACTCTAAAAAAGATCAGAGAGAAATGAGCTAGCCAATTAATCTCTAATTAAGCTTAGAATCTAGCTAATAACCTCTATTTAAGCTCCTGAGATTTCTATCTCCAAAACATAAAACAATTAAGAGATTTTCGTGGTTATTAAGGGAGACATTAGAGAGAGAGAATTTACACATTTTATATAAACAAGTAGGATGAGGGGGCCTTTTATAGGCTCCCAAAACATCCTTATCAAGAACTATTCTCTAGTCATGATCTCTTGCTTTTTCTCTCCTAAAATTAATCTCAAATCGCCACATAAGCATCCTAAAAAATGTTTGATCAAATCTGGAATTAATTCAACCCATGATCTAATTATTCTCTTAATAATTCAGGCAGAAATCTTGATGTTCGGTTCACCGAGAATTCTTCTCGGTCAACCGAACCATTCAGTTTTAACAGATGTTCGGATGACCGTGAGCTAAATGGTCGACCGAATATACTTGAGAAAAATTCTCTGGAAAAATTTGGAAGATCCACGTCTCACTTCGGTCGACCGTTGACGCACCAAAATTTCTCCTGGCGAATTTCTTCGGATGACCGTGTCACGTTCGGTCTACCGAAAAGATCCTAAGATAGCTCCTGAATATTTTCTCTCGGTTGACCGTTCACGCTCGGTTGACCAAACCCAATTGTCCAAGCACTCTAGACAATTTCGGTCAACCAATTTTGTTTATCTGTTCCCCGTTCGGTTGACCGTTCCGAAGACACCACGGTCGACCGAACCCTAAACGGTTTACCGTGCTGACCTCAAATTTGCTTTTGTCAAATTTTGGATTTATATCCAACAAAATTTGACCTTTAGGGGGTTTTAGCAAATTCATATCTTATGTAATATATTATCATATGTAATATTAAATTTAGTGATGTAAGTGCACCACTTGTGTCTGTCCATTGCCTCATGATATTAAGAATATATACAAAGTAGAAATATGTCGCTTTTGTATTATATTCATTTCTTGATCTCTTTAAGATAATTATAACTATGTAACTTAACTCAAGTTACATTGTGCACATTATAATTTTGCTTTATCAATGGCTCACTAATATCATCGCTCAATTAAGATGGGCAATGATAATCGTTTGACTAGCTATCTTCTCCAGCACAAGTCATGTTCAACCAACTACTGCATTTATCACTATACTCATTGATAGATTTTGACAATAATCAAATTAAGCATTTCTTGAGTGAAAAGACATAAGTCTCATATCTTAGGATCCAAGACACAGTAAAACATTAATGACAGGAAACACAATTCCATAATTTTTTACTTATTTGGACTATTCAATGTTAAAAGTAACTATTTCCTCTTTCATATACTCGTGTCGTCAATTATTTGTAGAACTACAACAATCGATGACAAACACGACAAACTTATCTCGGTAATTAATGTTCCATGTGTTATTACCATGATTGTGAATGACTTTTGATTTATGTAAACTATTATCTTTTAGACCTCTACGGTTAACAACCAAACACATTTTCCTTAACACTTCCAAAAGACGGATACCATAATCAAGGAACAAAATGTTTGCTCATCCAATTCATAATAATTGACATATAAAAGTAAACTTTTAGAACACATTCCTTTCAGTATATACCGCCAAAATTCGTCGTATATACCCCTGTATATCCGACGTATATGGTCTTTTCTACACTTGTGATGATGGCTTCACTCCTAACTATTTTTGTTGAAAATTAATGAAATAAAGTCCGTAAAAAAACTATTAAACATACTCACCATTTAACAATTGTGGAAATTAGAATAGTATATATTTTGACTTGGTTTGGATTTAGTCGAGCAGGCACGACCCGGCCCGGTCGGCACGACACAACGCTCGAAGTTCTCGGCCTGGCATAACTTAATGATTCGTGTTTGAACCGGGCCGAGCCGTGTCGGATCCGTTGGTGTCGAGTCGGGTTTTCCTTAGTTTGGTCGGGTTGGATTTTGATTTTTCAATTGTTTTTTTTTAATTTGAAACAAGAATACAATCACAATTGAATTAACAAAAAACAAACACAATTTACTTTTCCCCAAAATATCTAATTTATTTATCAACAATTGTTGATTCAATTCAAGAAATAATATATTGGTTACATATAAAAATGTCCAGAGGTAGCTAAACCAAATGAGTAATGAAAAACACCCTAAGGGGTATTAGGAAAAAATTACTCTTTTAAACGAATGGTTTAGCAAAATCTTCTTCGAACTTCATTGTCGCTGCTGTCGTGAATATTCATGTTTTGTGTTCTGTATGCAACGTCGATCCAATTCTTCAGGCATACGCTCATCTGGATTGACTTGTCGGATAAGTTTTGTCTCTTGTCGAACAAGACCGGTTTATATGCACTAAAAGCAGTTTCCGACACCACAATTGATGTCGGAGGACATAATAAATCACGCATTATCAAGAAGATCAGTGGAAACCTACTTGAGTTCTTTCTCCACTGGCCAAAAACGTCTACAGATTTTAACTGAGTCGTACTTAAATAAAGTTCAATGTTTAAATATCAAGCGAATTCTCTGGGGAGTCAACATGCACTAACTTTGCCTTTTTTGAACTTAACTATTTCTATTGGGAGTCATCATCGTCTGGAACCATTTCAGTTGGAGGTGGTCAAGATGATGAAATAGCAACATTTGAACCTATTTGATTTACATTATATAATCTTTCATATTCTTCAAAATATTTGATTAACAAAGACCTACACCTATTTACGTGATTTTGAACTTTTTCATAATTCATAATTTCAAAATTTATTCCAATTAAGAAAACTTGTAAATCAGTAATCTTAAATCTAGGATCCATAAGAAAAGCTAAACAAAAACTAAATGGAGGAGGATTCCAATATTTATTAGACCTAGACTCCATTACAGATAAAAGTTCAACAAAACCAGCATTTTGCCTATATTTTGCAAATACTTTAGTAATTGGAAGTTATTCATAGATAAATATGTTAGAGGGGAGATAATATTGTCAACTTAATCTTGTAGTAAAGGTGACAAAAGGTTTTAAAAAATCATGTATAATTTGACAACTATTCCAATCTAAATCGATTAACAGGCATTCATTTTGTTTTTCATTATCAAATGTTGAAATTGCACGATGATAAGTGATTGGCATCATTTCATGCATATCTTTGTGTCTTATATCCATTATCTTTCACCCCAAACAATGCTATGTAACGAGTTTTAGGTTTAGTTTTCAGGAATAAGTAGGTTTGAGAAGGAGAGACTATAAATGGACCTAATAGCAAGGAAAAGGACTGAGTTGAGAGACTCGAGGACTCAGATGAAGGGGAGAAGGACCTGAACGTAAGACTGAATGACCAAAGAGCAAAACAGAAAACTCCACCAACAAAGACATCCAGAAAAGCCCACAACAAATTCGAGATGGATCCCGAAACGATAGACCGCCAATTGGCGGTCTGGGACCGCTCCGAATCTGCTAAGCTTTGGTGGGCATGTGTATTAGAGTGTGTTTATTCTATTTATGGTATTTGTTTAGTCCCATACCGAGGGATTGTCCCGGATTACCTTTTTCTATGGCTATAAACAGAACTCTTCACCTTCTATTGTAAACTACCCATTGCTTGGTGGCATTCTCTCTACTTGGAGTAAGCCTTGAAGCAAAACTCAAGGTGGAGAAGAATGTTACCTTCAATGTGAGTCATTGTTAGTAAAATAATTGTTCTTAGTTTCTTTAAATCTTGTCTTTTAGTTCTTGCATGTTTCTTTAGTTTTATGTTCATTTCAATTAGTTTCTTTAATATTCCTTTCTTGCTTAGTTTAATTTCCTTTCAGTATAATGTTTCATTTTGTTAATGTAGTTAGTGTAATGAGTAGTGAGTAGTTCCATCCTCATTTAGGGGGTGGAGAAATATGTGATATGATCATGTAGTGTATTAGGTGTGTGTTATCTTAATCCCTTGAGCCTTATATGATTTTCATAACTATCTAATGGGATTTCACTCTTATCTTTGATATGCTAATGCTCTTGAATGAAGCTTTGCTTATGCTTAGATTAGTGAACCTATTTTATGGGGAGTGATAAGGTGAGGATATTGATGGAATTAATATTGGAAACACGATTTGTAGTGTATGTACTCTTGTTGCTTTTACCTTGGTTAATGCCTTGTATGTTTTAATGATATTGGGTTATCTTATTTCATGTTGAGGCATAGTAGGGTCTAGTCTTTATACATGAGTTCATTTAGCTTTATTCCAATTATTGTCTTGTATGTTTTAATGATATGATCTTATCTTATTTCATGTGGAGGAAAAGTTGGATTTAGTTTTATGATTTCATGCACTACATATTGTGAAAAGCAAATTGAACACACACACATCTTTATATTCACATTATTTGTCTACCCCCTATGGGGTTAGTTTTATTGTTATTGCTTATCTTTCATTTCCTTTTGCATTTTAGTGTAGTTTAGTGTAACCAACCTCTCTCCTTTCTTTCCCACACACCTTCGCACAAACCAAAAGTCGACACACATCCCTGTGGATTGACCCGTATTTGCCACCGCTTCAACGCGGTCGTGCACTTGCAGTTTAATATAAAACGAATCAATCAAGTTTTTGGCGCCATTGCTTGGGAAGTGCTCTATCCAGACTTTGGTTTGGAAGATTCGAGTGGTTTTAATTTTTTGTTTTTAGTTTTTGTGTGTTTCAGGCATTCTGAGGAACAAGGGGAAGTGACTGGAGGAATTTGAGCGCGAGAGACCCAAAAGTGACCGCCAATCAGCAGTCTGAGACCGCCAATTGGCGGCCTGGTGAGCCTCAATCTCTCTCAGTTTTGTTCTGGTTGTTGTTTTGTTCATTGTAGTTATCTGGGTGCACTATTTTGCATGTTGTGACTTCTAGTTTGCTCCCAGATTAAAAATCAATCTCCTTTAATCAACTTCGACCATAAAACTCAAAGCAAAAGAGTAGACTTCTTGACATCTAGGTCATGCATCATTTGTAGACCTTGCATACATTTGTCTTTTCTTTGCTTTACATTTTGTTGTTGATTGCTGGCGTGAGGTACGCATTTCCTACACTCATTCATGCATCTTGTATGACCATGCATTAGTTAGTAGGAATTGCATCAGGACAAGAGTGAGTTGAGCATTTGATTGGAGCGTTGATTGCTAGATTTAGGATCAAAACGCTACTAAAGAGAGGTCGTCCCATACAAGATAAGGTGGGGGATTTCATCACCCTTTCCTTTTCCCCAAAAATCACTCTTAATCAAGCCTTAATCTAAAAGCAAGTAGACATTGGTCATAGGATTTCGACGCACTAGGAGAGTGATTTAGTTGAGACCGCCATAGCCTGATCAGCGTCGCCTACCTTGTCGATAGTAGGAGGTACTGGATCTCCGGATCTGGTATCACTTGTTGGGCATTGTGGTCTTCGTTGTACGGAGGTGAGGCGTGTCAAGACTACGGATCTCGAAGTTAAGCGTCGTCTAGCCTAAGGACCCATAACCTTAAGTTGTGTGAGTCGTGCTTGCTAATTAGGCGTCTACCTGATCACATTACCCACGCTAGATTTAGGGATTCTTCCCTTCTCCTCTGACTCATCTTTCTTCTCACCTACTTCTACATTCTAGTCTCCTCCTCTTTACACTCTCTGGTAGCGTTTTAGGGTCGAGTCGAGCACTTTTTGCCGGTTTAGCCTCGTGGTGGTGAGAGTGGTCAACTCGAGAGTTTTTTGTTGAGATGGATGGTTACATGGGCGACTGATTGACATCATTTCATGCTTATCTTTGTATCTTATATCCATTATCTATCACCTAAACAATGTTATGTAACGAGTTTTATGTTTAGTTTTCAGGAATAAATAGGTTTTAAGAGATGAAGCATAAAAAGACCCAAAAGCAGGGAAACATGACTGAATTGTGACACCTGGGACTAAGATGCAAGGGAGAAGGACCTGAATGTAAGACCAAAGGACCAAAGAGCAAAACAAAATACTCCACACCATCATGGGGAGTATTTTGGCAATTCTATTCGGGTCAAAGCTCCAACAAGCGACGTAGATGCATCAAAGATCACCAAAGACATCCAGAAAAGCCCAGAAGAAAACCCAGAGGGATCCGAACCATATAGACCGCCAATTGGCGGTCCAAGACCGTTAATTGGCGGTCTGTTTTGGCCCAAATCCGATAAGATTTTGGTGGGTTTCGTATTAGTGTGTATTTAGTCCATTTCTGGTATCTGTTTAGTCCCATATCGGGGGATTGTCCTGGATTACCTTTTTCTATGACTCTAAATAGAACTCTTCACCTTCTATTGTAATCACTTCACATTTTGAGTGGCTATTCTTCCTACTAGAAGTGAGGCCTTAAAGCACACACTAAAGTAGGAGGATGCTACTTGAATTGTGAGTCATTTTAATAAAAGTTTCTTTATTATGTTTTTTTGTTTCGTGGTGCTTGTTTTACTTTGTTTAATTTCATTTCATTAGTTTTAGTAGCTTAGTTAATATGCTTTCCTTGCTTAGTTTAATAATTAGTCTAATGTGTAGTGAGTAGTTTCATCCCCTTTGGGGGGGGTGGAGTTGATGTTCATACATGCATTAGAGAATGGAATGAATGCTTTATTTACAATGTGTTGATAAAACATGAATGTATGCTTGCTTGTTTATGATAGAATTTATAACTTGATGAGTTTTTCCAAAATAATTAGACACCTCTCATGCTTGTTTAGGTTCTGAAATAAACAACTTGTATATGTAAATGTTAATCAACTAGGTTGGTGAATGGATTGATAGGTCTTGTCATAACATTTAGACACTTCCTATGCATGATAAAACCACCTTCATTTGTGCTTAAAGAATGTGTTCAACACCCACCTCTTTGCATGTGTGCACTCACTCCACCCCTTAGGGGTTTTCCATTTCTGAATTCCAGCACTCTTATTTCGTTCTTAATTTAGTTTGGTAGATCATCGTTTGTTGCTTTCTTTCGCAGTTCGTACTTCGTAGTGTAGTGTAGCGTAAAGTATCATAATCAACTCTCTTCCCTATTTTTGTCACTTGATTTCATGCAAACGAGAGGCTGCCCACCTCCCTGAGGACGACCCGTATTTGCCACCGCTTCAACGCGACCGTGCACTTGCGGTTTAATATAAACGTTCAACAACGACTATCCATATCATTGTTGGGACCAGGACAATTCTTCCTGGTATTCTGGACCTATACAACTTGGTGTGGCTCAGACTAACACCCTGTATGGTTGGGACAATCTTAATTGTGTGACTGAGCAATCTTCATATTGGGGTAATATGAGAGTGGCACTGACTGCTAGACCACCATCTAGTTACGTCGGATCATATGTTGGTCATCAAACTGAGACATTTCAAGAACCTTTGGCCTCTTTTATGCATGTGGTAGAAGACATGAGTGCACCAGTGGCTCCAGTAGCCGTGCCGTGCGACTGTTGTGGGTTGAGTGATCATGTTATCAGGGGATGTCCTTATGTTCCCCCAGAGCCTGAGTATGAGCATACATTTTCACAAAATGCTCAATATGACCATTACGCATCGCGTACAACCAGAGAGGGATGGATTCGTGTTGTGACAATTCTTATTCAAATTCTTATACTTCATTTTCACCTCAGTATCCTCCTCCCGAATACCCAGAATTCTACCAACACCCCACTTCAAATCATTGGACTCATTCTCAGCCCATCAACACCCAACCCCAAAATTTCCCAAGCTCTGACTTGGACCTCATAGTTGACCGCATACCTAATTCCTTGAAACAAACTTTCCTTACGTTCATGGAAACCACTCAACAGTCCATACAAAATATGGCACTGCAAGTGAGTCAAATGACGCAGCAATTACGTGAACGTGATGAAAGTAACTTTTCTTGTCAACATGAGGATTCATGTTTTGATATCGAACCACCACCGCATCCACAAATTCAAAGCACAATCTTTCAAATTCAAACTCCTAGTCAGTCTGAGGGACATGGGATTTCAATTCACGATCACTTAGTGGAGGATTCAATTCAAATTGAGAATAACATGGACCAACTTCATTATGAGTCGGCACAAGATTGTGCCATATCTTTTTGTCTTGTGGCCTTTGAGCCACATGATCTTCATGTTGAGCCTCTTAAGGACTCTCCTGTGGTGGAGCAAGAGCTCCCTAGTACCGTTAATTTCAAACGACATGATGAGAGTTTTCCTCTCACTATTGTTCCTGATCATTTTGGAAGTGATGGGACATCAAACAACTACATTGCTCATGAGGGTATTAGGAGTTCCTTGAAGGATACCTTGTGTATGAGACCCACTTTTTGTTCGCCTAGTGTGTCGGACATGCCTAACGAGGCTCTTGACCTCGTTCCAACGCACCAGCCTGTTGGTTGGAGAGTTTGGGTTGACGATCATAACTTCAGTAGTGCAACAGGAGAAACTCTTCTTCCGTTGCCCCTTATTTCCCAAACTCTTGAGAGGTTCAAGCTCTTTTAGTTTGATCCTTTGAATGAGACGCATTTGCGTCTAATTCATGAACCTCTCTTTTCATCTTGTGCTCTTTGTGAGGGGGCCCAAACATGAGTATTCTGGCCCCGCGTGGTGTCATGTTCCCTTTCCATGTGCATTGACCCACTTTTGAGGTTCACATTTGATGTTTTTTGACAAATGAAGATGAGAACTTATTTTTGCACATAGTTATATTAAAAAAAAGTACAATAAAAGACTCCTTCAGCGAGCATCGATTGTCGTGGGCTTAACCCTTTAGTATTTGGGCCACATTTCTTTCACGTATTTGTATCCCTTCTTTAGCATCTCACAGGTTTTAAGGAAATTCGGGTTTGTGTCCATCAACATGACCTTGAACTTCCCTTTGTACTTCATGTTGGTGAGATCTCTCCTTTTTCATGCATAAATCCATGTAATATTTTGCTCGCATTCATTGAGGACAATGCATGAAGTATGTGTGGGGGATGTTTTACGTGTGTACATATTCGATTCTTTTTCCTTTGATTTTGTTTTCTTTTGTGTGCATTGATAGGGTCATGTTAGTGTGCTGCATTTAATATCGATATATCTGCTTGTCATGATCCTTGGGTGGCTTGTCTTCTTTTGCTTGCCTAGTGCTTAACAAATTTCACATTTCTTTCAAAATCTTCATGTGTTTGCGAAAGAAAATGTTTTGTGGGTTTTGTGTGTGTTTAGCATGTGCAAAAACATTGAGAGGCAAAGTAAAAAGAAAGCTCCCAAAATTATCTTGAACGTGGTGCATTATGATATCTAGTACAGTGGCTTTAGGACTTATCTAGTCGTTAGGATGCACCCCGGTTTTCCCTCGGGGGGTGAGTAATCATATGGTTTCAGTGCTCAAACATTTAAAGAAATACACCCTGACCTAGTGAGTCAATAATTCGTGTCTGTTAATTTAAGGAAGTTTGTTGTAGTCAATGACCCTTTAAATCTTGTTGTGAGACATTAAGTGTAGGGATTTTGGTTCATGTGTAGATAAGAAATAAGTGAGTAGGTGTTCTCTCTTCTCGCACGGCTCCTATCACTCGGGAAAGTAGGTCTGAGGGGACTTTGTGCATGGTGCTCTCAAGTCATCTGACTTGGGATGCACCGACCAAACTCCTGTTACACGGGTGGTAGGGATTGCCCTATGTGGAGATTTGGGGAAAGGTGTACGTGATAGTGTAAGTCCTCATGGGCAATGATGCACGAAACCTGACACTGGGAGAATGAAGCTCCAACTAATAAAAAGAAAAGAAGAAAAAACAAAAAAAAATGAGAAAGAAACAAAAAGAAAAAATTGGCAATGCAAATAAGAACCTTAATGGACTTTACACTTTGTATCACTTGAGGATGTTGAGGTTGTCCATGTCTTTCACTTAATTCCTTATTTAACTTGCACGAATGGTTCATTAGGCTAGGTGTGTGGACTGATTACCTATATAGAGTCAGCCCGTAGGATTACCGCTTCCAATGATCGACAAAATTCGTCCATCGAGTCGAGTGTCTAGATTGAATAATGCATCTTGTTCGGATTTTGTGGGTATATCCGCTGAAAACCCTCAGGAGACAACACTCCTCTTCCCCGGCGACAAGGAGGTTTAACGTCTTGTTCCACGTGCTAAGTGCAACCGTGATTCCTACAAAAGTGAGTTAGGATTTCCCTATTTTTCGTATGCTTTTCCTTTCTTTTATTTTTCTCTTTCTTTGGTTTGCTCGAGATTAGCAAAAGTTAGGTGTGGGGGTATTTGATTGGCATCATTTCATGCATATCTTTGTGTCTTATATCCATTATCTTTCACCCCAAACAATGCTATGTAACGAGTTTTATGTTTAGTTTTCAGGAATAAGTAGGTTTGAGAAGGAGACACTATAGATGGACCTAATAGCAAGTAAAATGACTGAGTTGAGAGACTCGGGGACTAAGATGCAAGGGAGAAGGACCTGGACGTAAGACCGAAGGATCAAAGAGCAAAACAGAAAACTCCACACCATCATGGGGAGTATTTTGGCAATTCAATTCGGGTCGGAGCTCCAATAAACGAAGTATATGCATCAAATACCAACAAAGATATCCAATAAAGCCCACAACAAATTCGAGATGGATCCAGAACCGATAGACCGCCAATTGGCGGTCTGGAACCGCTAATTGGCGGTCTGTTTGGCTCCGAATCCGCTAAGCTTTGGTGGGCATGTGTATTAGGGTGTGTTTATTCTATTTCTGGTATTTGTTTATGAAGGGAATGTGTTCTAAAAGTTTTACTTTTAAATGTCAATTATTATGAATTGAATGAGAAATCATTTTGTTCCTTGTTTATGTTATTCGTCTTTTAGAAGTGTTAAGGAAAAGGTTCTTGGTCCTTAACCGTAGAGCTCTAAAAGATATTGGTTTACATAAAACAAAAGATATTCGCAATCATGGTAATAAACATGGGACATTTATTACCGAGTTAAGATTGTCGTGTTGGTCATAGATCATTGTAGCTCTACAAGTGAATGAAAACACAGGTACGCAAAAGAGGAAAATATTATTTTTGTATACTGAATAGACCTAATAAGTAAAATATTATAGAAATGTGTTTCTGTGTCATTAATATTTTACTGTGTCCTTGGTCCTTTGATATGAGACTTATATCCGATCACTTAAGAAATGCTTGATTAGACTAGTGTCTTGAGCTATCGATAAGTGTAGTGTATTCTTATCATTGCCCCTCTTAATTAAGTGATGATATTACTGGGCCCCTTGATAAAGTAAAGTTATAATGTGCACAATGTGATTTGAGTTAAGTCACATATGTGGGATCTAATTGCCCTAAATATTAGTCTTAAGGGGGGGTTTATAGACTAATTTCTCACTATCAACTATTTGTGCAATAACAAGATAATCAATGAAAATAGTGAGATGAAAAGGCAAACCAAACACCGGATGTATAGAGGTTTGGATCCAACCACCGGATCCTAGTCCTCTCTTACGAATTGCTCTTCCTTGAGCAACTTCGCGTTCTTCACTAATTTGATCTTCTTTCCGGGCAAAGATCGAGTATTTACAATTCAAGCTTGCGAACACCATCGCCAAGCTTGGGCCTCCTTCTCACAACCCGAGAAGAGCTTCACTCCGGAAGCTTGTACAACTCCTTTGTAGTAGACATTGTGTAACCTACTCTTGAGCACTTGAATTGATGATGAATGCAATTGAATGATTGATCAAGAGAGTGGTTGAGAGCAATAAAGAGAGTAAGAGCACTTGGAAGTTTTTAGCACAATGAGAGCTTAGAGATTGGATTGGTAACCTTGTAAAGATGATCTAAGCTCTATATATAAGCCTCTTAAGTTTTCTAGCCGTTTGAGAAAGATTTGATTGGGTTTTGTGTAAGATACACAATCCAAAAATTCAGGAAGCAATTCTGTCAATGTTTGGTCGACCGGTAAGAATGAAACGGTCGACCGGTTACGTGAATAGTAGTCAAACGGTCAGACAAACTAGGAACGGTCAAACTAACTGGAATGGAACTTAAGTGTACCGGTCGAACGAAATAAGGAAACGGTCGACCGATGTGTAAAGTTCGGTAGAGACAAAGTGTGTTCGGTCGAACCAAGGTGGTATCGACCGATAGCAGGAAGAATGCTACGAACGATCAATGGTCAAACGGTCGACCGGTAAATAAGAATTGTTCGACCGGTAAGCTATGTATTTGGGGGGTATGGTGAAAGTATGTGTATACGACAAGTATAACGGTCACAAAAGAAGACAAAAATAGAAATCAATCGGTTGAACAGAAAAGGACTTTCGGTCGACCGGTTTGCACTAAGGCACGTGTCTTCCAGCACGTATGAACAGTTGATCGGTCGACCAAAATACCTTAAGTTACTCTAATGAAACGGTCGAACCAGAACACCGTTCGGTCGACCGAATGGGTTCAGAAAACAGTTTTATATTAAACGGTCGAACCAGATGGTCGACCGGTTGAGAGCAGAATTCCTGGATATGGTTTGATTGATTTCTAAAGAAGTTTTGTATGGAATTTGAAGGTTTAGTTCTACTTCTATGGAATCCTAAAGAGTCATGATATGCGATGCATCCAGATTTAAGTGCTCAAGTTACATTTAAATCCTAATGACAATAATGTAAACATATCTACTCTTCAACTTCATTTCTCGTTAAATTTGTCACCTGAAATGTTAGTACAAAACGATATATGTGTATTGTGCAAGAGTGATATGAACGAATTACATGTGTTTAAGTTATATGTTGATTAATCATCAAAACGGATAAGCAATCATTAGCCAAAAAGCCAACAATCTCCCCCTTTTTCATGATGACAACTTATCAAATTAAATACATGTTATTTCAATGAATTCTACTCAATGCTCCCCCTAGCTATATGGCATATGTAAACCCAATAGACATGTATGAGTAGTATTACTCTCCCTCTTTGGCATAATCAAAAAGCTGAAAGAGAATATCCAACAACTAAAGCACATCCATTTGCCAAAACAAACAATGAAGGAGAAGCAAAACATTCAATAAGTAATGAAAGGTTCAAAATACAACACACGCAAACGATACACCACACATCCAAAGCGGAAAACAAATCATACAAGACACACAACCAACCAACATTAAACCATTAAAAAAACGACATCCAACTCAATGTCCAAAGCGATCACGAAACATAGATGTGAGAGAGTCAATGCCATGAAGCACCGAGTCGAACTTAGTGTCAAGACGCTCAAGGTGCTGAGATGTCGAAGCTTCAAAACGATCAAGTCGTTGAGAAGTGGAAGCTTCAAACGCATCAAAACGATCCGACAACTGCTGAAAGGAATGATCCGGAGTGTAGTCAGTATAAGCGGATCTCCACTGACTCTCCTGTCAAGCAGATTCGTCGCCTTCTCCCCAAGAACAGTGACCCTCCTGCTGAGATGGCTGGGGCATCCAACGAGGATCGGCCGGCACATCATCTTCATCTTCTTGCTCAGAATCTCCCTCAGAGGACGGTTGAATAGAAGATGAGGCAATGGTTTTCATTTTTGAGAGAGTGGTCTTACAGATTTGGTATTTGTATGTGGCCGATGGACAATCGGTAACACGAATTTTCAGAAGGTCAAAGAGAGTGGTGAGCAACATGGGATAAGGGAGATACCTCCCTTTCTTAAAGCGCATATGTAGGAAAATGAATAAAGGCCAATTAACCGGAATTTTCTTGTAGATGCAATAGATACACACAAGCTCCGTATAAGAGATTTCGTTATGATGACCATGTTTAGGGAGCAAATTGAATGATACGATGTAAGCCAAGACGCGAGCAAAAGGATGCATCAAGGAGGAGTTGTGAATAATAAAACCATTTTGGAAGGAGGTGGAAAGGCATATAATTCAGCAACCACATCATCATGAGTAATGTTTTCAAGTACACTAAGAGGACGATCAACATATAAATGAACACCCGAAACTCTAAGCCAAAAGCTTCAGGAAGAGTTCCGGGGACAATTTCATATCTAAAACCATTGATCATGGTACGAGCGATGTGGTGATTTGGTTCAAAACAAAGATTACAATAGAATTGTTGAAGCAAAAACGGTTAGTACGGTTTAGAAGCTAGATGTGTGAGACAATGAGTAAGGCCATTAGTATCTAAGCACGATTTAAGAGAGTAATCATGAAAGTCCGCTACCTCAACTGCGCGGTTCGGAATAAAAGGAGCCGCCGAGAGCTTTTTCTCCCAATCGCTTTTGGCGAACTCGACAATAGGGTGGAAGGCAAGAGTTGGAGGCGCGGGCGGATGACAGACATTGAGGGTAGTAGAGGAGCGATCGTGGGCCTTCTTGGTGCGTTTTTCGGTGGAAGTAGTGGAAGCAACCGAACGTTTCTTGTGGATAGCCATTTTCTTCCCGGTCATGGTGAAGAAAACGAGTTTGGGGGGGAAAATGTGTGCAAAATGAAGAGGAGATGATGAGAAGCGATAAAATGCAAAAAGATTTGAGTTTTACCGTAGGAAAAACGCGAAATCGAAGTAGGAACGTGATGGGGAAGGCTTAGGGTTTGAGAGAGAGATGGGTAAAAGTGAAGAACATGTTTCGATTTTGCCCTAAATGTAGCAGAAAATGACAGCACCGGTCGACCGATCCATCTTGCGGTCGACCGAAAGGTTAAAGAAAAAGGTAAAAACTTAAGTCGACAAAGCGAACGGTCGGACAGAAGCATATTTCGGTCGACCGGACCGAAGAACAAGGCAGACACAATCCCCTGCTATCAGTCGAACAAAACATACCGGTCGACCGAACTATTAAAAACGGTCGCACGGAAAACACGAGCGGTCGAACGAAAACTCAATGTCAAAAACATATCATCCCTGCTATCGGTTGAACAAAACCGACCGGTCGACCGAACTATTAAAAACGGTCGCATGGAAAAGACTTGCGGTCGAACAAAAAACTCAAAGTCGAAAACTTAGGATCCCTGCTATCGGTTGAACAAAACAGACCGGTCGACCAAACTATTAGAAACGGTCGCACGGAAAACACTTGCGGTCGAACAAAAACTCAAAGTCGAAAACTTAGGATCCCTGCTATCGGTTGAACAAATAAGACTGGTCGACCGAACGATTAAAAAACGGTCGAACAAACTCAGGAAATCGGTTGAACAAAAAGATTTCGGTCAAGAAACAACTCATCACCGGTCGAACTAATTCTCATTACCGGTCGACTGAGTTCGACCGGTGCAACAGTAAAAGCCAGAACAAAGCTTCAAAAATCAAGAGACACTAGAACCAAATATAGTCAAATGGGCTCAAGTAAAACGTACTCAAATGTCATTTAGGGTACACATGCCAAGATTGAGTCTAATGAGATTGAATTGATCAACATTTAAAGGTTTGGTGAATATATCCGCTAATTGATCATTTGTGGGAACAAATATAAGTTTAATGTCTTCTTTATTTGCATGATCTCTAAGAAAATGATGTCTAACTTCTATGTGCTTAGTTCTTGAATGCAAGATAGGATTTTTGGAAAGGTTTATAGAACTCGTATTATCACAATAAATTGGTGTAATTTGAAACTCAAGTTGCAAGTCCTTGAGGGTTTGCCTCATCCAAAGGACTTGTGCACAAGCACAACAGGCGGCGATATATTCAGACTCGGTTGTTGATAACGCAACACTATTTTGTTTCTTACTAAACCATGAGACAAGAGATTTACCCAAAAATTGACAAGTGCCACTAGTACTCTTACGATCTAAAATACAACCGGCATAGTCGGCGTCGCTATAGGCAACAAGATCGAAAGTCCTAGTCTTAGGGTAGAAAAGTCCAAAGTCATAAGTGCCCTTTAGATAACGAAAAATTCTTTTTAATGCATTCAAATGAGTTTCTTTTGGACATGCTTGAAAACGTGCACATAAACATACAACAAACATAATATCGGGACGACTTGCAGTAAGATAGAGTAAAGAACCGATCATACCACGATACTTCTTGATGTCCACATCTTTGCCATTTTCGTCTTTGTCCAATTTTACGCTTGTACTCATAGGTGTCTTTTGAGGTTTGCTAGTTTCAAGCTCAAAGCGTTTGAGAAGTTCCTTTGTGTACTTTGCTTGATGTATGAAATTGCCCTCTTGAGTTTGCTTTATTTGGAGTCCGAGAAAGAAATTTAGCTCACCAATAAGGCTCATCTCGAACTCTCCCTGCATAGACTTAGAAAATTCTTCGCATAGACGCGGGTTACTTGCACCAAAGATAATGTCATCAACATATATTTGTACTACTAATAAATCATGATTAAGAGTTTTAACAAATAATGTGGTATCTACTTTACCCATTGCGAATCCTTTATTAATCAAGATGTTTTTCAACCTCTCATACCAAGCTCTAGGAGCTTGTTTGAGTCCATAAAGAGCCTTCTTGAGTTTAAATACATGGTTTGGATAAGATTCATTTATAAAACCGGGGGGTTGAGCAACATAAACTTCTTCAGAAATAATTTCATTTAGGAAAGCACTTTTAACATCCATTTGAAAAAGTTTAATGTCCTTAAAAGAAGCATAAGCTAAAAGCATACGGATAGCTTCCATACGAGCCACAGGAGCATAGGTTTCATCAAAGTCTATTCCCTCCTCTTGGCGGTAGCCTTGAGCAACGAGTCTAGCTTTGTTTCTAACTACATTCCCATCCTCGTCAAGTTTATTTCAGAAGATCCATTTAGTTCCAATAACGGTTTGATTAATGGGTTTTTCAACAAGTTCTCAAACGTCATTTCGAACGAATTGGTTTAACTCTTCATGCATAGCCATTAACCAAAATTCATCATTACAAGCTTGTTCTACTTTCTTAGGTTCTAATTTAGATATGAAAGCATAAGAATCACAAACTACATGAGCCTTTGATCGTGTTGTCACACCTTAAGAAACATCTTCAATCACAAGGTCCTTTGGATGTTCCTTTCTATAGGTCCAATCCTTGGGAAGCTCCTCTTTGTTTTCTTGTGGAAAACTTGGAGGATCTTGATGAGGCTCATGGGAGACATCTTGAGATGAGACATGTCTAACTATATCCATATAGTCATCATCAAGAGAGGAATTATCTACACAAGCCAACTCATCAAAGTTAACGTGTAGAGACTCCTCGACACAATAGGTTCGTTTGTTATAGACTCTATAAGCTTTGCTCCTATCGGAATATCCTAAAGAGATGGCCTCATCGGATTTTGCATCAAATTTTTCCAAGTTATCTTTAGTGTTGAGGACAAAACATTTTGACCCAAAAGCTTTAAAGTAATGGATTTTTGGAATACGTTTGTGCCACAATTCAAAAGGTGTTGTCTTCAAAATAGGTCTTATAAGAACACGGTTTAACACATAACAAGAAGTATTTACGGCTTCACACCAAAAATATTTTGGAAGCCCTTTTTCCATAAGCATGGTTCTTGTCATCTCTTGAAGAGTTCTATTTTTCCTTTCAACTACCCCATTTTGTTGGGGAGTGCGACGAAAAGAAAAATTATGTTCAATCCCTTGTTTTTCACAAAACTTTTGAAATAACTCATTTTCAAATTCTCATCCATGATCGCTACGGATAGTAATGATATGTAAATCTTTTTTCTTTTTGAACACGTTTGCAAAAGCTTTTGAATCTTTCAAATGCATCATATTTATTGGCCAAAAACAAAACCCATGTAAATCGTGAAAAATCATCGACAATCACAAAGGCATATCTTTTACCACCTAAACTAACGATTCTTGAAGGACCAAAAAGGTCTAGATGTAAAAGCTCAAGAGGTTTTGAAGTTGACACAACATTTAAAGATTTGAAAGACGATTTAAATTGTTTTCCAAATTGACATGCATCACAAAGTTTATCCTTTTTGAAATCAATTTTAGGAAGTCCTCTAACTAATTCAAGTTTGGATAATTTGTGTAATTGTGACATACTAATATGTCCCAATCGGTTATGTCATAACCAAGCTTCGTCATTTGAGGCAACTAAACAAGTCTCTAAGGCTAGATTGCTAATGACATCAACATCCACAATGTAAATATTATGAGATCTACAACCTTTAAATATAGTTTTCATGTTATGTTTTGAGACAATATAACAATTTGAATTGTCAAAGATAACCATATAATTTTTATCCGCTAGTTGACTAACACTTAGCAAATTGTGTTTTAGCCCTTCTACTAACAAAACATTTTCAATATGAGGAGTAGAGGAATTGTCAACATTACCAGTGCCGACAATTTGACCTTTAGCGTTGTCTCCAAATGTGACGGTTCCTCCCTTCTTAAGCTTTAGATTTGATAGAACTTGAGAGTCTCCCGTCATGTGCCTTGAGCACCCACTATCGAGTATCCACTTGCCCTTTCTCCTTGCTTTGATCTACATGCAAAGAGGCAAGTGAAGACTTTGGTACCCAAATTTGTTTGGGTCCTTGAGGGTTAGCTTTTGGTACCCAAACTTGAGAGGTCTTAGGTACCCATACATTTGACAAACTTACTTTCTTAACATATGAATTATTATGTTTAACAAAATAAGATGTAGCTTTCTTTTGTTTTCCACCCATGTACCCCAAACCAATGTTTTAAAAACCGAACCGAAGAGTGAACCGAAAACAGTTCGGTTTGGTTCAAAGTGGTCCAACCGACGGTTCAACCTGGTCAAACCGATGATGACGTCAGCATGACATCAGCATTTTGTGAACCGATAGTTGAACCAAACTGACTCCATAGGGACGGTTCAACTGACGGTTCGACCGATTAAACTGGTTTTAAGATAAACACATAATAATTTTTCTATAAAATATTCAACATTTTCAAACCAAGAACACTTGCTTTCTATTTAGATGAAAAGGAGAAGAATAAAAAATAATCAATAAATGATGTAAAATTGAAACCACATTGCTCCGAACGTAGAAATAACTATTAGAATATTTTTAATACCCTAATTATCATCATTCAAGTGACCAATCCAGTTAACCACATATACTAAGCATTCAACAAAATTAACCACACACGCTAAGCATTAAAAAAAACCAACAAGTTTGAATTTTGATGAATTGGGACTAAGTACAGGAGACGAGGTGGACTGGTGGAGTCAGGACTGAGGAGGCGTAGGTGGAGTCGGGACTGAGGAGAGAGGAGGTAGGGATGGAGTTGGGAGTGAGGAGGTGGGGGTGGAGTTGGGACCGGAGGAGGTGGGGGTGAAAACTAAAAAATTAGGAAAATTATTGATTTTGTAATTTTTGTTTAATAAAAGAAAACCGGTCGAACCCGGTCCGACCAAACTGAAAAAAATCGACCGGTTCGATCGGTTTTTTCGGTTTTTTCGGTTCACTCCTGTTCAGGTGGGGAGTGGTTTTTTCCATGGACCGAACCGGTCTAGCTCCGGTTCTCGGTCCGACTGCCGGTTTGGTTCGGTTTTTAAAACAGAGCCCCAAACCATGCTTGGTCAAATATTGAGTTTGGGTTCCTAGAAGCATGTCTAGCATTTTTCTACCCAACGTGAATTTCTCTAGATCTTTTGTAAGTTGTTCATTTTTGGCAATAAGATCTTTGTTGTTGTTACAATTACTAGTAGATTTCAGCATGTTTATCTCATTAGCAAGCAATTCATTCTCTTTAAGTAAGTTTTCATGTTTAGTAGATAAATCTAGATGCACTTTTCTTCCTAATTTGTTTTTATGACAAATCATCTCATATCTTTCAGCAAGTTCATGAAAAGCATCTAATAACTCATCATAGGAAGGGGTTTCTTGAATTGATACCTCATCGTCGTCAATTTCCACCACTTGGGGTTGATTGCTTCTCTTTGGGGATGTAGCGGTACTTGAATCCGAATCCTCATTGTGTGACATAAAGCACATGTGTGCTTCTTCCTCTTGAGAGTATTCGGTGTCGGAGGATGTAGATGAGCTTGAATCATCCCAAGTGGCTTTAAGAGCCTTCTTTCCGTCTTTGTCATGGTGATCCCTTCTTTTGTGATCATCACGTTCTCGTCTTCTAGGTCTCTCTTCTTTATCTCTTCTTGTAGGACTATCTTCCCTAATTCTCCTCGGTCTCTCATCTCTTTCTCTTCTAGGAGGGAATCTTCTTGGTTCTCGTTGTTCACGATCTCTTGACTTAAGGAGTGGACAGTCCTTCTTCATGTGCCCCGTCTTGTTGTATTCGTAGCACGTGAAAGTCCGGGATGATTCTCATTTCCCTCTTGTGAACCTTCCATTGGCGAGAAACTTCTTGAAATTGCGGGTTAGAAATGCAACAACATCATCGGTGTCATCGTCTTCGATACTTTCCAAATCCGACGTTGCTTTGAGAGCAATAGTTTTCTCCTTTCTCCTTAACCCCTCTCGCTCCTTCTCCTTCTCTCTTCTTTCCTCCATTTGAATCTCATAAGCCATGAGGCTTCCTATGAGATCCTCCATCTTTAGCTTTGAGAGATCTTTGGCCTCCTCGATTGCCGTTGTCTTCTTCTCCCACTCCAATGTCAACGATCTAAGAAACTTCCGTACCTTGTCACTTTCAATCAAGACCTTACCAAGGTTTTTCAAGGAGTTAGTGATATGAGTAAAGCGAGTATGCATCTCGCAAATGGATTCATTTGGTTTCATGGCAAACATTTCATATTTTTGCATAAATGAATCTATCCTAGTTTCTTTCACGGATGATCGTCCTTCAAAATGACTTTCTAACATATGCCATGCCTCATATGCATAATCACAAGCATTAATTCTACCATATTCCTCTTCGGTTAATCCACACATGAGAATGTTCATTAATTTTGCGTTCATTTGAACCATTGCTAGTTCATCATCATTCATGAGTTCAAACTCTTTATCTTGAGTATATGGAATTTGAAAGAATACCCACAGCTTAACATCATATGATTGAATGAAGGTTATCATGCATTTCTTCCAATAGGCATAATTGGTTCCATTAAAAAGTGGAGGTCTACCGGTGTGGAATCCCTCACGTTGTTGGGTCATTGCTACAAATGTTAATTTGTTTATATGCAATTAACAAGGCTCTGATACCAAATGTAGGATCTAATTGCCCTAAATATTAGTCTTAAGGGGGGGTTTATAGACTAATTTCTCACTATCAACTATTTGTGCAATAACAAGATAATCAATGAAAATAGTGAGATGAAAAGGCAAACCAAACACCGGATGTATAGAGGTTTGGATCCAACCACCGGATCCTAGTCCTCTCTTACGAATTGCTCTTCCTTGAGCAACTTCGCGATCTTCACTAATTTGATCTTCTTTCCGGGCAACGATCGAGCCTTTACAATTCAAGCTTGCGAACACCCTCGCCAAGCTTGGACCTCCTTCTCACAACCCGAGAAGAGCTTCACTCCGGAAGCTTGTACAACTCCTTTGTAGTAGACTTTGTGTAACCTACTCTTGAGCACTTGAATTGATGATGAATGCAATTGAATGATTGATCAAGAGAGTGGTTAAGAGTAATAAAGAGAGTAAGAGCACTTGGAAGTTTTTAGCACAATGAGAGCTTAGAGATTGGATTGGCAACCTTGTAAAGATGATCTAAGCTCTATATATAAGCCTCTTAAGTTTTCTAGCCGTTTGAGAAAGATTTGATTGGGTTTTGTGTAAGATACACAATCCAGAAATTCAGGAAGCAATTCTGTCAATGTTCGATCGACCGGTAAGAATGAAACGGTCGACCGGTTACGTGAATAGTAGTCAAACGGTCAGACAAACTAGGAACGGTCGAACTAACTGGGATGGAACTTAAGTGTACCGGTCGAACGAAATAAGGAAACGGTCGACCGATGTGTAAAGTTCGGTAGAGACAAAGTGTGTTCGGTCGAACCAAGGTGGTATCGACCGATAGTAGGAAGAATGCTACGAACGATCAATGGTCAAATGGTCGACCGGTAAATAAGAATTGTTCGACCGATAAGCTATGTATTTGGGGGGTATGGTGAAAGTATGTGTATACGACCATTGTATAATACGACAAGTATAACGGTCACAAAAGAAGACAAAAATAGAAATATCGGTCGAACATAAAAGGACTTTCGGTCGACCGGTTTGCACTAAGGCACGTGTCTTCCAGCACGTATGAACAGTTGATCGGTCGACCAAAATACTTTAAGTTACTCTAATGAAACGGTCGAACCAGAACACTGTTCGGTCAACCGAAAGGGTTCAAAAAACAGTTTTAGATTAAACGGTCGAACCAGATGGTCGACCGGTTGAAAGCAGAATTCCTGGATATGGTTTGATTGATTTCTAAAGAAGTTTTGTATGGAATTTGAAGGTTTAGTTCTACTTCTATGGAATCCTAAAGAGTCATGATATGCAATGCATCAAGATTTAAGTGTTCAAGTTACATTTAAATCCTAATGACAATAATGTAAACATATCTATTCTTCAACTTCATTTCTCGTTAAACTTGTCACCTGAAATATTAGTACAAAACGATATATGTGTATTGTGCAAGAGTGATATGAACGAATTATATGTGTTTAAGTTATATGTTGATTAATCATCAAAACGGATAAGCAATCATTAGCCAAAAAGCCAACATATTTATAACTAGCTTAAAGAGATCAAGAAATGAATACTAATACAAAGATGACACAATACTACTTTGTGTGTATTCTTAATATCATGAGGCAAGGGACGGACACAAGTGGTGCACTCCATCACTAAATGGATCGGGTTTTGGTTCGAGTGGAATTAAGACATCTAACTAATTGGGAGCTATAATGTGTAGCTTGATACCGCTTATAGCTTGTGATATTAAGTTCTTAATATCACTGCCAACTTAGTTTAGATCCTCCCATAGGTCACACCACAAAACTGGGAAACAAGAAATGGGGATTTTGAGTTCATAAGATGTGTCGGGTTTCATGTAGAAAATATGACACATGTGGTGAACAAGTAAAATCAAAATTATGTTGTGATTAATAACATAATTAGAATCTAAATTAAATTCATATGTGATGTAAATATTATGGGGTGTAATGATTAATCATTACATATGATAATATGTTACATAAGTTGTGAATTTACTACTAATCCCGAAATGTCAAATTTTGTAGCGGTTAAACCGAAATTTGACAAGTCTGCAGAACAGTGCTCAACGGTCGACCGAAAAATAGTAAACGGTCGACCGATCGGTGTACGGTCGACCGAATCTATCGGTCGGTCGACCGAACATTGCGATGAAATATTTTATTGTTGCGAACGGTCGACCGAATGTTGAACGGTCGACCGAAACCTGGCCTAAACGGTCGACCGAACCTCCAAACGGTCGACCGGTCCAGACGGTTTTCTGCAGAATTAATTTAAGAATTAATTAGATCATGCATGAAATTGGTCCATAATTGATTTAATTTGTGGCTGATATTATTTGTTAGCAAATAATGGATGGTTAGATGAAAGTTTGCATGAAATCATGAGCAAGTAGTTGCACATGAATAGGTAATTTGGAGAGAACTTATAAATACAAGTTTATCTCATTACCTAATCAATTTAATTCATTATCTTCTTGTGCAAACTTCTCTCTCCATAATTACCCACGAAATTTCCATAATTCTTAAGTTTAGTTTTAGTTTTCAGAGATCTTCTTCTCAAGGGAACTAAAGAGGGGTTAGTAATTAGATTCTAAACCCTATTGGAGATTGAGAGACTAGTTTTTCTCTCTCCAATCTTGTTTAGAGTTTGGTGAATACTCGGACGCATCCGGCGCAGCGAGAAACATCCTCAATGCTACCGGATCATCAAGAAGTTTTAAAGAACTTCTAGGTATGAAATTCGGAGCCCATATTTGTTTTAGTGAAGTTTTGAAACTAGTTATTGAAACAAATCGATGCATGCATGAAATAAATCATAGAAAATTGTAATTGATCCTTATTGTACATAAAAAATTTGAAAATATATATGTACAATTAAACATGAAATCCTACAGTTTAGTTCCATACCGGGGGATTGTCCTGGATTACTTTTTTCTATGGCTAGAAATAGAACTCTTCACCTTCTATTGTAAACTACCCATTGCTTGGTGGCATTCTCTCTACTTGGAGTAAGCCTTGAAGCAAAACTCAAGGTGGAGAAGAATGCTACATTCAATGTGAGTCATTGTTAGTAAAATAATTGTTCTTAGTTTCTTTAAATCTTGTCTTTTAATTCTTGCATGTTTCTTTAGTCTTATGTTCATTTCAATTAGTTTCTTTAATATTCATTTCTTGCTTAGTTTAATTTCCTTTCAGTATAATGTTTCATTTTGTTAATGTAGTTAGTGTAATGAGTAGTGAGTAGTTCCATCCTCATTTAGGGGGTGGAGAAATATGTGATATGATCATGTAGTGTATTAGGTGTGTGTTATCTTAATCCCTTGAGCCTTATATGATTTTCATAACTATCTAATGGGATTTCACTCTTATCTTTGATATGCTAATGCTCTTGAATGAAGCTTTGCTTATGCTTAGATTAGTGAACCTATTTTATGGGGAGTGATAATGTGAGGATATTGATGGAATTAATATTGGAAACACGATTCGTAGTGTATGTACTCTTGTTGCTTTTACCTTGGTTAATGCCTTGTATGTTTTAATGATATTGGGTTATCTTATTTCATGTTGAGGCATAGTAGGGTCTAGTCTTTATACATGAGTTCATTTAGCTTCATTCCAATTATTGTCTTGTATGTTTTAATGATATGATCTTATCTTATTTCATGTGGAGGAAAAGTTGGATTTAGTTTTATGATTTCATGCACTACATATTGGGAAAAACAAATTGAATACACACACATCTTTATATTCACATTATTTGTCTACCCCCTATGGGGTTTAGTTTTATTGTTATTGCTTATCTTTCATTTCCTTTTGCATTTTAGTGTAGTTTAGTGTAACCAACATTTCTCTCCTTTCTTTCCCACTCGCCTTCGCACAAACCAAAAGTTGACACACTTCCCTGTGGATCGACCCGTATTTGCCACCGCTTCAACGCGGTCGTGCACTTGCGGTTTAATATAAAACGAATCAATCAATATGGAAGACAATATTTTAAAATTTCATATGTAGAATTCCATGTACGAGGACTTCTAATTTAAACTTACTAGGTTTAATTTCGTTATATGCACAAAATTTTCTAGTTCCTTATATTTATATGTACTACTACAACCTACATAAGCATGCAATTGCACTCCTAACATTTTCTAAGTAAAATTTAATTATGTTAAGTTCATCTTGTACTACCAAGTTCAAAGTATGACAACCACATCTAATATGAAAGAGTAAATCATCTTCATATATATGACAATAATTAATAAGCATTTGTATTGCTGAACTATTATTAGTAGCATTATCAAATGCAATTGTACAAACTTTATTTTGAAAATTATCAGCCACGATGATATCTTTAATGTGATAAAATATAACATTGGTAGTATGTTGATGCAAAATAGGAAAAAAAGAAAAAATATTTTTTTATTTAAACATCATAAATCATCTAAATAATGAACAGTTACGCAACAGTAAGAATAATTATTTGGACTGGTCCAAACATCACTAGTCAATGTTACTTTATTGTTCATTGGCGAAAAATAACTAATCATGATTTCTCTTTATTTACCGAATTTATCAAATGCAATATTTTTAAGTGTTCTTCTAGAAAATTATTTAAATTGCGGATTATGGTAGATTTTTGATTCTCTAATGTCTTTAAATTCACATATATTAAATGATAGTTTATCTCTAATTATGAAATCAACAATTATCTTTTTACCTATAATTGAACAATATTTTCTGAAATTTAAAGTTTCACTAGTTGTCTCTAAAACTGATTGACATGAATCAACTACCTATTCAGGATTATTCTTAACTTTACATACAAGTATATGTCTACCTAAATGACCGGTTCATTCACTAGATTTAGTCGAATATACTTTACCACAATGTTTACATATAGTAGTTGGTTTACCCTCAACAGTTCGTCATTCATCAAAATCATTCCATACTGATGATGTTTTTCCTAGTAGTTGTACCCGTGGTGGATTAACACGAGGGAGAAGTGGGGGTTATCATAATCGTCAGAATCGGATGATAAAGCACGATCAGGTTCGAGGTCTAGCTGCGTTGGAGAAGTGTTACCTATAAACAATTAGTTTAAATGAACTTTAGAATTTTTAAGTGGTTTCTTGTTTCTCGAAGTACAGCATCTAGACGGAAGATGTTAAAAAAGAGATCAGACGTTGAGAGGTAGAATTCGGAAGTTTCGAAATCTTAGTTATTAATTAGTCTATCTTTAACCATCCTAAACTATTGCAAAATGATACTGTTATATCTCAAAGTCTATCATATGTATATTGTCATATTTTCGGTTAGGTATGTGCGTTTTAACTCTTATTGAGTTATAAAGTATTTAAATCTCTGCAGTATCATAATTATGTTTACCACCGTGGTTTGAATATCAAAACTTTATATACACAAACAAAGGGAACGCGAAACACAATATTAATTAATCTTGAAAATGCAAAATTCTTCATTTAAACGTTTTTTGTAGATTTACGAATGATACATCTTTATGTCCAATATCAATGGAGTTAAATATTAAACTATTTCTTGCCTATTGAATATAATGAACTAAATTAAAATGACTCTAAACTGTATTTACTTGTTAGGTAATGTGACATTGCGGATGATCATTTGAGTTTCGTATCATCGGTTAATTCGAAATCACTTCTCGGCTAGCTCAGAGGTCTGGCGTTGTACTAAGAGCACCCTTAATGGGTGCTCTTTATCGGGCGCCCAGGTTGGGCGCCCGATTTGCCCTCACTTAATGGGAGGGTGGTTCCGGGCGGAACGTCTCGGGCGCTTTTTCGGGCGGATTTCATCCCAGAAATCCGCACGGGCGCCCGATCCGGGGGTAGGCGACGTGGCCCCCCAGATTGTTTTTTTTTAAATTTTTTATGTTTTGGTTTTTTAGTTAAAAGAAAAATGTTTTGGTATATATTTAAATTAATGTATTGATTAGTTGAATTGTAATTTAATTAATTAGATTTTGTGATTTAATTGTAGTTAATGTATTGATGTTGTTTGAATTTTCTAATAATTGTACAATAATTTCATAATCAATTAAATTGGTTTTGATTTATTAAGATCTAGTTAAATTTTAAAATAAAACAAATCATGTACGAAATTGAAATAAGTCACAAAACACGAGTACAATACACATAAACTCTAGACGGATAGTACAAACAAGGATACGAAATACAACCTACTCTACACGTCTCCATAAGACCTCATTTTTTGGTTCGTCCCAACCACAACATCGCCACTTACAACCATGTAAGCCGAGACGAGTCTCTCATCCTCTTCTGTGGACTACGTTTTCTGTGACCTGATGGCCGTGGTTTTGCGTGTTCGTTGACCGGTTGAAGGTTGAACGATATTTCGTCATTCACATCAAGTATACTGCGACTGACATTTGCACTACTTTCTCCACTTAGGAGGCGAGTGTACAACCCAAATGGGAATTGGGTTGTGCTGGAATTGATGGTATTGATGGTCCGGGTGGAAGACTGTGGGTTGAAAAAATTGGTTTTCGTAGGACGGGTGCAATCGCGGGTGTGGGACGAATTGGTTTTGGTAGGATGAATGGAATCTAGGGTGTTGAACAAATTGTTAGGTTGGGAGGGGACGACGAGGAGAACGATTGTACTCCGGTGAACTGTTGTCTTTTGAAGAAGACATTGTAAGGTGAGGGTGGAAGAAGTAAGGTAGGATTTGGGTTAAGTAGAGAAGTAAGTTTGGGGGTATATATAGATTCGATGTTATCGTCTTGTGTTCCGTGTAGTCACGCGTACACTGTACGTCCTCGATGCTCGAGTCGTCCAAGATTCAATGTTATCGTCTTGTGTTCCATGTAGTCACGCACACACTGTAGGTCCTCGATGCTCGAGTGATCCAAGATTCGATGTTATCGTCTTGTACTCCGTGTAATCACGCGCACATTGTAGGTCATCGATGCTCGAGTGGTCCAAGATTCGATGTTATCGTCTTGTGTTCTGTGTAGTCACGTGCATACTGTAAGAAATATGTTTTGATGTATTTTTAGCTTTAGTATTTAAAAATGTATTCCTAAATATAAAAAATATTTTCGTATTTATATATTAATTGTTAATTCAAATCGAATGAATTAATTAAATTGAGTGATTATAATAATGATTATTAATATATTTTGTTGATTGTTGTGAGAGTTTTAGAGAAGAGAATAAAAATAATGACGTGAGAGCAAATATTGTAGCGTGACTGAGTGATTTGGATAATGGTTAAAGAATTTGTAAGGGGGGTGGTTTGTGCTTACGTGGCAGAAAGAAAAACTGACGTGACTGAGAGAGAAAATAGGACGCCCGAAAAGTACCCGGACGCGATAAAGATTGTCTAAGTAATGACTCCCCCTTACCTGACCCTGTTGGAGCCTTTTCGAGTCTTGAAGCTGACGTTGACGAAACATGGTGGAATTCGTCTCAAACTTGGATAATTACATTGATGGATTTCGAAACATGGTGGAGAGGGTATTTGGAAGAATTTTCAAAGTAATTCAGCAGGAGGCATCAAAGGAGCTACGTACAGGTGAAAGAAAATTGATTGAGGCCAATTCTGCTAGGAAATATTAATCGATCTGCAGAGGACCAGTCGACCATACAACCAGATTGTGAGCAATCCTTTTTTGGGGAATTATAGACGCCCTTACCCTGGAAATTGGAATGGATACTCTATGATGGGTTTTTAATTTTAGACAACTATACTCTAACTGAAGTAGGCCCGTAAAAAAGAAGAGTATGATCATACTCGTACCCTTACTGATCCTATAAATGGGTACTATTATATACCCATCTTCCAAAAATCCATAACCTTACTTGCTCAATAAACATGTATGGGCGGGTTAAATGGTCAATCTAGGTGTATTAAATTCAATATGTAACACATGTATATAACAACAATTATCTTAATTAAACACTTAACATGAGTTTCAAAAACCAATAATCCAAGTTTGACATCACACAACACAATATTTAAAAGATAAAATGAACACACATGAAGTTTAAATTATCAAATAAATTTTTAACATAATTAAGTGTGTTAATTAAATACACTTTTCCTCAAGCATGCGCATGTAAAACTTACACCCCTTGAAGTTTAGAACATTAAAGTTATGTGAAATGGTGAAATGAGATCTTGTTTTAAACTTAGTTTAGGTTTTAGTTACCAAATTTGAATCGGTTAGTTACGAATCTTGAGATCCTTTGAACATTGAAGATGAAATGTTGGAAATGCAGAGGTTTTTGGAGCGTTTATTGTGATCACATTCTTTGGAACTGCACTGTCTTCTTTACTCACTCTTGTAATATCCTTTTTCATATATTTGGAACTACGGTAAAACATTTTACAAGTAACACAGCCAGAGAAATATTGAAGATGTGTCCATACGTCATTCGCAACTATCAGATTATTTTTTCCAAAATAAAACCAAGGATTAGCGTCCTCGATCCATGTAAAACATTTATTTTAAGAATATTTCAAACAAATATATTCCATAATAATTGAAGTCAATTAAATTCAAAATCAGAGCCAACTTGCATTGGCGCCACTCCGACATAAGGCATGTCCAAACTTAATAAAACTTTTCATTCTGTCGTAGTTACAAGCATATACTCGAGAATATATCTTAAGGAAAAGTGACGTTTGATTGTTTTTCTTTGAGTCCTTATACACGGACGCGGGCGTCACGGACGCGCCCTACGTGGCTTCAAAAAGTGGATGAGTCAGCGTCTACTCGGATTGCCATGTCACGCTTTCCTTCCGAACGCGCCTCAAATTGTTTTAAATTTTTTTTGACGGTTTTCGAAGAAGGACGGTTCGTTTCCAGATTAGACAGCGGCAGACACCCTACGAACGACGGTTCGGATACCGAGGAAGATAACATATCCAGAACAAAAGGGAGACTCTCGCTTTCTTTCTTTCTTACCTGTGAACGTAGGAAGCGCACCTGTGAAGCATTCCCGACTTTCTTTCCCTGTGAAGCGCACCTTGTAAACGATAATGGAATCTTCAACTCCGGCCGTCGATATCGAACACGTTCCAGAACCGGTGGGTCTCTAATTTTTTCTTTCCGTGGGTCGTTATTTTTTTTGATGAACTTCCGTTTATTAAATTATTGGTTTTAGGGAACCACGTACTACTTCCGGGAATCACGATGCTCCTGGAAGGCCATCCGAAAGCAGTTTGACCGGATGAATAAGGTGGAGAAGGAGGCTTTCCGTAGCACCCCATTCGGTCACTTCCTAAACCTTCCTAACATTACGACGGACAACGAAATAGTCGGTTGGTTCGTCGAGCACTACGATACGGAGGAGGTGGGGCTGAGAATAGGATCAGGGGTAGTTCCCCTTACACCGGAAGACATCGCCCTAATTTTGGGGTTACGTACGCATGGGAAGGTCGTGGTGATGGAACCATTGCGCGTCCAGAAGCGAGACGGGGTGAACCTTGACAACACCCAACTTTTAGTTCATCTCATGGCAAACAGTACCATGGGCGAGACGGAGGAGTACGTTCGTCTCCTGATTTCTTTCATCTTCAACAATTTTTTGTTCTAGGATGGAACGCTGCGACCGAAGGAATGGTTCATGCACCCTATGAGGAACATCAAACGCCTAAGCAGCTACGCATGGGCAAGTGCAGTTCACAAAACCCTGGTTGGAGGCCTCGAGAAAGCAAGTTTAGAACTGCAGGAGAGGAAAAAGGCAGGGAATTTCATAATGAGGCAGGGGAACGTCGAAGGTTGTGTTGCCATACTACACGTAAGTTTTTGTTCCTGCTTCACACTTCCTCTCTTCCTCTTTTTTTGTTTTTGTTCTTTTCGGAAGACGATGTGTGTCTGTTCGGAATACGTTGTGAGTCTGTTCGGATTAAGTGGTGGGTCTGTTCGGATTAAGTGGTGGGTCCGTTCGGATTAAATGGTGGGTCTGTTCGGGTTAAGTGGTGGGTCTGTCGGGGTTAAGTGGTGGGTCTGTTCGGATTAAGTGGTGAGTCTGTTCGGAATAAGTGGTGCGTCTGTTCGGATTAAGTTGGGTGTCTGTTCGGATTAAGTGGTGCGTTTGTTCGGATTAAGTGGTGAGTCTGTTCGGATTAAGTTGGGTGTCTGTTCGGATTAAGTGGTGCGTCTGTTCGGATTAAGTGGTGCGTCTGTTCGGATTAAGTGATGCGTCTGTTCGGATTAAGTGGTGCGTCTGTTCGGATTAAGTGGTGCGTCTGTTCGGGTGAGGTGGTGCGTCTGTTCGGATTAAGTGGTGGGTCTGTTCGGAATACGTTGTGAGTCTGTTCGGAATATGTTGTGAGTCTGTTCGGATTAAGTGGTGGGGCTGTTCGGAATATGTGGTGGGGTTGTTCGGATTAAGTGTTGGGTCTGTTCGGAATACATTGTGAGTCAGTTCGGAATACATTGTGAGTCTGTTCGAAATACATGGTGAGTCTGTTCGCATTAAGGGGTGGGTCTGTTCGGATTAAGTGGTGGGTCTGTTCGGAATAAGACGTGTGTCTGTTCGGAATAAGAAGTCCGTCTGTTCGGATTAAGTTGGGTGTCTGTTCGGTTTACGTTTAATGTATGTTCGGATTCAGTTGTCTTTCGAATATGAAGGTACGTTGGTATAGTAGTTCTCATTTTTTTCCTTTCCATTTGAAGGTGTGGCTTTGTGAGAAATTTAAATTGGGGGAGCCCAGAACTGGAGTTTTCCCACGGATGAAAAGATGGACGGAGATGTTTGGGAAACGATTAACCCTGAGGAAATGGGAGGAACGTGGAATTACCTTACATCGAATTTACGACGGCACGTTCGACCTGATGGGGGCTCCATCAATGAGTGAAAGGGAGCTGCAACTTATTGGTCCTGTTCGAAAGAGCTCAACTTCAACCGTCAGTTTGCCAAGGCTCCAACTGGCAGACTGCAGCATTCCATGCGACCCGCTACTCCAAGAATTGGAGCTGAGTGAGGTGAAGACAAAATGGCTGAGGGCCGAAGCTGCCCTTAAGAAGGCCACAGAACAGGTACACGACCTCAGGGAAGAACTGAGGATTTCCCAGGAAGAGTGTGGGAGGCTCAGGAAAGATATTATATATCTTCGAGGGACAGGGACAACTGGAGTCCCTGGTGGGGAGAACGAGCTAGAGCAAGAGGAGGAGAATAGGAAGAAGAGGGAGGCGGAGGAAGAAGAGAATAGGAAGAGGAATGAGGATGAAGAAGAAGAAAAGAGGAGGGAGGAGGAAGAAGAAAAGAGGAGGGAGGAGGAAGAAGAGGAGAAGAGGAGGGAGGAGGAGGAAGAAGAAAAGAGGAGGGAGGAGGAAGAAGAAGAGAAGAAGAGGAAGGAGGAGGAGGAACGAGAAAAGAGGAAGAGGGAGGAGGAGGAATGTGAGAGAAAAAGGGAGGAGGAAAGGAAGAAGGAAGAAGAGGAGAAGAGGGAGGAGGAGAGGAAGATGGGAGAAAAGAGGAAAATGCTGGAGAAGGAGGAAGAGAAGAAGAAGAAGGAGAAGGAAGAAGAAAGAAAGGCCCAGATAGCAAACTGGGTCGCGAAAAGAAAACGCTCGACGGCCACCGTTGAGCAGCAGCTGAAGGAAGGCGAACATCTGGCCAAGAAGAATAAGCAGGAAGAAGAGCAAAAAAGAAAAGATAGAGCGGCTCAAAGGAGCCTGAAGAAAAAAAGGCCGGATGTTGACATGCCTGCATTGGGCACGTTGTCATTTGATGAGGTCAAAATGCTACTGAACCTGACCGAACCCAACAAGGACAATAGGGAGGTCATCTGGAGAGGCGATATGTGCAGTTTAAAACGCTCCGACCTGAAGGAGCTTATAACGCCTAGGATGGATATTAGCGATGAAACTATCGACGCTATGCTATCGGTGCTCGAAGAAAGACGCCACCCAGAAAAAGTTATATGCATATCCACATTCGAGTCGGGGCGAATTCTTGCAGGGCAAGGCAGAGAAGTTGATGATTTTATCCTCCCTAAAATCGTAGGTGCGTCTCCAACACAGACCGTGATCGCACAACCATGCTGGTCTTCAGGTCATTGGACACTGGTGGTTGTCTATGGCCCGTCCAAAGAGATTTTGGCATTCAACAGTCTCTCTAGGGAGCTAGGCGAAGGTGATGATCCGGAGCAGACTGTAGGCCAGCATGAATGTGCAGCAGCGGATGCGGCTGTATACTGGAGGGATCTACTCAAGGTCGACTGGCCCCTGAGAATCCTGAGGAAAGAGAGCCAACAACAACCACCGGGGAGCAACGATTGCGGCGCCTTCGTTTTATACTGGATAAGGTGCCTAATGTTGAATGTTGACCCTACGAAGGAGAAGGACCCCAATACCATCCACTCTATCAGGGGTGAATTGGCGGTCATGTTACTTAGGGATCGTCGGTCGTGTGTGTAGGTCTAAACAGACAAAGATATTTTTAGTTTTGTTTATTTTTTGGTTTACATGTACAAAATGTTTACATATTCAGTTCACAAACTATTTACATGTAAAAATACAAACATTACCAATGTCATTCTTAAGCTAACTTTATTCCGAACAGACAGTCTTCTTATTCCGAACAGACCCAACACTTAATCCGAACAGACGCAACACTTAATCCGAACAGACGCAACACTTAATCCGAATAGACTCACAACTTATTCCGAACAAACGCAACATTTAATCCGAACAGGCTCACTACTTATTCCGAACACAGTCTTCTTATTCCGAACAGACCCAACACTTAATCCGAACAAACGCAACACTTAATCCGAACAGACGCAACACTTAATCCGAACAGACTCACTACTTATTCCGAACAAACGCAACATTTAATCCGAACAGGCTCACTACTTATTCCGAACACAGTCTTCTTATTCCGAACAGACCCAACACTTAATCCGAACAAACGCAACACTTAATCCGAACAGACGCAACACTTAATCCGAACAACCGCAACATTTAATCCGAACAGGCTCACAACTTATTCCGAACACAGTCTTCTTATTCCGAACAGACCCACCACTTATTCCGAACAGACTCAACACTTAATCCGAACAGACGCAACACTTAACCCGAACAGACTCACAACTTATTCCGAACAAACGCAACATTTAATCCGAACAGGCTCACTACTTATTCCGAACACAATCTTCTTATTCCGAACAGACCCAACACTTAATCCGAACAAACGCAACACTTAATCCGAACAGACGCAACACTTAATCCGAACAACCGCAACATTTAATCCGAACAGGCTCACAACTTATTCCGAACACAGTCTTCTTATTCCGAACAGACCCACCACTTAATCCGAACAAACGCAACACTTAATCCGAACAGACGCAACACTTAATCCGAACAACCGCAACATTTAATCCGAACAGGCTCACAACTTATTCCGAACACAGTCTTCTTATTCCGAACAGACCCAACACTTAATCCGAACAGACGCAACACTTAACCCGAACAGACGCAACACTTAATCCGAACAGACTCACAACTTAATCCGAACAAACGCAACATTTAATCCGAACAGGCTCACTACTTATTCCGAACACAGTCTTCTTATTCCGAACAGACCCAACACTTAATCCGAACAGACTCACAACTTAATCCGAACAACAGCAACATTTAATCCGAACAGGCTCACAACTTATTCCGAACACAGTCTTCTATTTCCGAACAGACACAAGTAAATCTGAACTGAACTTGTATAACAACCATTTACAGATCACAACGTATCAACAATTACAAGTTTCTTGGTTTTACAAGAACGGGAAAAAACACAAAAATGTAAATTAAGGAGGAAATTCCTCGTAATACAAACTCATGTCCCAATCGGAGAAATCAGGATCCGCGGGTTTTGGTGCTACTTCGTGAAGCGGCGAAGTAACCTTCATCTTCCACTTTCCCTTCTCTTGTTGGGCGTGTTTTTTATGGCTCTTTTTAATTATCTTCTCAGCTAAAGACACTCGACGTCTAGTCGGCGGTCTTCCTATACGTCTGACCTTTTCCGGATTAAGGACCGATGTACCCGAAGACTCAGGTTCATCAGGTCGAACCAAGTTTTGTGTAGTGTGCATACGTGCCTTAAGCATTTCAATACACTGCACGGCCTCAATATACCTTTTGTGGGAGATGAAGGCTTCCTGTGCGATCCAAACGGCACGACCCATGATGTCGTCGTGACGACGTAGCGCATCCTTCGCCATTACACCATCGTCTGGGTACGTCTTATCTCGATAGCTCCTTCGAATATCCTTCCGCCATCGATTAAGGATGTAAGAGTCTGGAAGCAATGCATTAGGATTCAAGCGTGCAAGTACAACAAAAACGTGGCAGCATAGAAGCCCAACGTGCTGAAACATTCTGCAATCACATGTAAAATTCATGGATGTGTTTTGTACTAGGAAACGTTTCGACAGTAGCTGCTCACCAGCCAAAACACGTTCAGATACCTTGTACTGGAATGTTTCATTCGTATTGAACTCCTCCGTTATATCGCAGTATATCATCTTCCCAATTTGTAACTGCACTTTTTTGAAGACCCCTACGGTATACAACTCGCTCAACTGACTCTCGAATGGATAAATTGAAACCAACTGGGGTTTTTTATGAAGACAATCAAATTCTGATTGAGCTTCCTTCTCGTACTTGTGGCGGAGTGCAAGTTCGTATTGTTGAACAAACTGCTTAAGGGTGGTCTTCGAAGTAAGATACTTGTCGAAGAAGGCGTTCATACTCTCGCTCCTCTGAGTAGATGCCATTCCCGCGAAAAAAAAATCACCAATAAATGCAGGGATCCACGACTCTCGGATTGCATAAATGGATTTGAGCCAGCTGTGGTTCTGCAGGTCAAAATCAAGAAGGAAACCCTGCCAATTACGATCAAATTCTGCTGGGGTTTTGGAATCATATACAATCAATTTCAGATCAAATAATATGTGATCCCGATACTGCGTCGGCAACTTCACGGGAGCTTTGTTCATTATGTGCCATATACAGAATCTGTGTCTTGAATCTGGGAAGACATTCCTTACAGCAGCAGTAATGGCACCACATTGATCTGTTATTATAGCTGGGGGGGGGGGGTATATCTGCATAAGGGACCCAATTAGAAAGGAGTGAGACATTATTCCGAACAGACAGACTTCTTAATCCAAAACAGACAGTCTTCTTATTCCGAACAGACACAACACTTAATCCGAACAGTCAGGCCACTTATTCCGAACAGACACAACACTTAATCCGAACAGTCAGACTTCTTATTCCGAACAGACAGACTACTTATTCCGAACAGTCAGACTTCTTATTCCGAACAGACACAACAAGTTAATCCGAACAGTCAGACCACTTATTCCGAACAGACACAACACTTAATCCGAACAGTCAGACTTCTTATTCCGAACAGACCCACCACTTATTCCGAGCAGACACAACACTTAATCCGAACAGACTCACAACTTATTCTGAACAGACACAACACTTAATCCGAACAGACACAACACTTAATCGGAACAGTCCGACCACTTATTCCGAACAGACACAACACTTAATCCGAACAGACTCACAACTTATTCCGAACAGACACAACACTTAATCCGAACAATCCGACTTCTTATTCCGAACAAACGCAACACTTAATCCGAACAGAGAGACTTCTTAATACGAACAGACAGACTTCTTATTCCGAACATACACTCTTCTTATTCCGAACAGACAGACTTTTTATTACGAATAGACAAACAAAAAAGAGGAAGATATGAAGAGGGAAGAAGGAAAAAAACTTACCGTTCATGCACGACAACCAGGTTTGGAACAACCATATGTAATTTTCAGTAGTCTCATAGGACAGCAAAGCGCAACCGAGCAAAACTGATTCGAAATAGTGATTGACTCCTACAAATGGGGCGAATGGCATGTCGTATTTGTTGGTAATGTAGGTTGTGTCGAAACATATTGCGTCTCCAAAGTATGAATATGCAGCTCTAGAACGACTGTCAGCCCAAAAAACATTGCGTAGTCTTCCTTCGTCATCCATATCTATTACATCATTCTTCTGCATCCTAATGAAATAGTCCTGAAGAGCTTGTGCATCACCAGGTCCCATCTTCAAATTTCTGACTTGGTTTACAACATTCCTGCAAACAGGAACCAGTAAGACCAGGCGCAAAATGTTCAACTTCAATTATGTTAGACGGAAAGAACACAAACCTTAAATCCCTTTCGTTGAAAGTCAATTTGTCATAACCTCCAGCCTCGACCACAAGAGATTGCATGGTCTTAGCAGCCGATATCCCAGCTTCATCATTAACCGATATCCGTGCTACGACGGATTCAGGGACGGTTCGTTTTTGCCTGAGAAATCGCATTTGCTCCGGGTCAAGCATGGGATGGTTATGGTTAAGATCCACAAAGTTAACGTTGTAACCCCTTGCTGTGTTTCCGGATACCCTTATCCGAGCAGTGCATTGTACTCTGCTGGATAACCTAGGCTTCAATTTTCCTTGCCCTTGGTCCGTTGGTGCGGTGCCCTCCTTGGAGCAAGTCAGCGTGGCCCGTATAACAACACCACGATCGTAATGAGATTGTCTTGTCTTAACGCCAAAACCACAATGATCGGCATAGGCCACGTAAAATGCTTTGGCTTCTTCGAAAGAGGGGAAAAACATCCCCTCATGGGGACCGTTTGATGGCTGCTCCACTAGGGAAGGCACGGGAACGATTTCCATTTGAGTACAGAGGAATGACCACAGAAGAGAAGGGAAGGAAAAGGAAGAGGCATCTTGAGATTGATAACAAGTCTTCTGTGCCGTGTAGGAGCGTCGAGCGCCAAAATGATGAAGGAAGAGAGTGATTTGAGTCGCATTAATGAGGGATGGAGGGAAGGATGGTGGAAATGATGACGGTACGAAAATAGAGGAATAAAAAAACAAAAAACTTTTCATATCCCATCGCGCCAACTAAGCAGCGTCTGCTGAGTGGACTGGCCACATCAGCGCGCGTCCCGGACGCGCGCGTCCACTAAACATTTTCCTTTTTCTTTTATAAGCCTTTGTTTTGAATAATTTGAGTTTATGTTTGGTCAACTATTTGGTTAGTCAAGATATTGCAAATGTTAATGTTTGAAATTTAATTTGAATAAACAGCTTCCATTATACTTGTAATATAATTTAATCTTGCTCGTCTATGGACAATCGATCTACATGATAAACTAGATCATACATCAAAATCTCCCCTCTATTCAAATATAAGCAGAAAAATGTCAATCATAGATCCATCTTGAGATGGGCAAATCGCAGCTGTCATTACCTTCCATCAGTGGCCGTAGCAAATAGAGCTGTAGAGGGGATGAGGAACCCCTGGAATTTATAATTTCACCTATTTTGTTAAGATCATTTTAGATTTTGACTATCCTAATTCTCCTTGGCATTTTGATCCCTCGGATTTTTCCAAATACCCATAATTTCAAAGTTATTAATGAGATTTTGCTCAACTAGTTCAGTTAAAAGAAAATTAATCACAAAAATATTCATTCATTTATAGGTAAAACATTACTCATTAAGAATTGAAATTAGACTCCAAAAGGATGATTGTGAAATCTTTTTACTCCATTTGTTAGTGCAAAGTTTTTGATGGTTCTTAAAATTTTCCAACCCTTAACTTTAAGTCCTTAATTACTGCTAGCGCCCCTTCAACAATCATGTATCATTCTCACGCAAGCCCCATCTCCTTCCACAACTACCTCGTGAACTCAACTTCCATCAACTACCTCGTGAACTCAACTTCCATGACCCTTTTATTCTCACCCATCACATTAGCTTTCCAAGATAACGCATCTGACACCGGCTGTCACGCCACCTTTCCGCCGAACCACAATTCACTCCTCATCTTACTAGATCCCCAAGCTCTAATAGGTACAAATTGAGTATCTTCTCTTTAGTTTTAATGATGATAAATTAATAAATAACAACATGAATTTTAGTTATTGTTCATTGGTCGTGCATATTCCGTTTGAATTCGTGTCTCACCAAATTGATGATTTTGTTGCTATTTGTTATTCCAATATTTTACATGTTAGTCGACTCTTCATATTTCTTGGAAGAACGAAAAGAACTGCACTCAAGTTACAATCAAATATCTATTTTTTTCTTTTTCATTCTTTTAGGTCGTTTTATAGTTCAATAGGTTATTCTTCCTATGTGATTGAATTATAAAGAGGTAAGAGCCGATTATTTGGCATTATGCTGTAATATTTCATATATGATTTGCATAAAATTTATGGTCTTTGGGTGATGGAGTCTTCAATTCCATATAGGCTAAGAATGTCTCCATTCAAGCACGAAATCTCATCTCTTTACCGATCTTACCAACGCACCAACCGCCGATCGAGATCGATGATCTCATCTTTCTTGCACTCTGCTGCAATTACAAGTATGCTATGCTATGTTCTTCCTATATTCTGCATGTTGCTATTTCACATTGTTTGAGATGTGTATTCTATTTTTTCATGTTGGTGTTTTTTTGCTTAGATTGCAAAATAAGGTTAGTTTTCAATTCATAATTACTTTGTTGAAATGTTTTTCGATTGAACTGATATTAACCAACATCTTAGTTAGAAAACTTCTTTATGCTTGCATGGTTCATCATATGCTTTTATTGATCCCTATATTAATCATCTTGGTGCCTACACCCAAGATAATCGTCAATTTGGACACATTAATCGTAAGGTTGCATTCCCTATATTTTCATCTTGGAAAATAATAATAAAATAAAAAATTGCCAAAGTACAAGAGTCCTGACAAAGGAAAACGATTATTGGACGTGCAAATCCCGGACGCTCAGGCAGGTCAGCAGGCACGTTAGCACCATTACTAGGGGTGGTGGTTTCCTGATAAAGGATGATGACTTTATTTATTTCCAAATAAATTGTGATTTCCAAAAAGATTGTTTACATTCTAGATACGATTGTTTACATTCTCGACAAATTTGGACCAAACCGTGATCATTATTTCTTTAATTACTGCTAGCACCCCTTCCTTCAACAATCATGTATCATTCTCACATAACCCCATCTCCTTCCACAACTACCCCATGAACTCAACTTCCATGACTCTTTTATTCTCACCCATCACGATATCTTTCCAAGATAACGCATCCGACACCCTCCGTCATGCCACCTTTCCGTCGAACCACAATTCACTCCTCATCATACTAGATCCCCAAGCTCTAATAGGTACAAAACTTCATTTCTGACTTGGCAAATTGAGTATCTTTTCTTTATGGACACGATTGTCCAGACTCGGTCCATAATAGTCACGGTTCGGGAGAAGATTGTCCAAATTCAGTCCAGAATAAACACGATTTTGGACACATTTGTCCAAACTCAGTCCAGAATGGACACGGGTTCTGGACATGATTGTCCATACTCTGTCCAGTCTCAGTCCATATTCAGTCCATAATGGACACCGTTCTGGACACGATTGTCTAGACTCAGTCCAAAATGTTCACAGTTCTGGACACGATTGTCTAATTTGTCCAGATTATGTCCAAACTCAACCTATAATGGGCACGGTTTGGTCTAGACTTTCTAGAATGTGAATAGTCACTCAAGAATGTGAACACTCATGTCCTTTTTTGGAAGGAAAACTCCCAAACTTTAGGAATCACAATTTCTTGGAAACAAATTAAGTCAGCCTACTTTATCGAGAAACCCCCGACCACCCTAGCAATAGTGCTAACGTGGTCGTTGACCTGGCTGCGTGTCCGTGAAACGCCATGTCCGTGAATTAGAGTCCTTTGTCAAAATATGAGAACTAAAACAATAGTAGATACATTATTTTCAAAAAATGGTAACCCAACTACTGTTTTCTAATTATCATCCTTATTTTTAGAATATCGTGTATTTCAAAAATAAATCAAACTTTATTTTGACAATAATTTTTTGGGTACGTTGATAATGTATTCACATTTCTCTCCTTTTTGTCTTCAAATTCAACATCATATTGAAAGGATTTTGTTGAATTATTGAAAAGTGGTACTTGAGCTAAAGGTAAACTTATGATCAAAATACAAGTAAACTTATTTATTGCGTAAAAATTAATTATATATTTTTCAATTGAATGTATACCTTAATCTGAAATATTAAAAAATGAAAAAATATTGGTAGGAAAATTTTATAGTTTAGGGTTTGGTTGAAAGTTTTTATAATATTTCCATCGAGAATATTTTGTATTGGGTAAAGTAAAATAAGATATTCCTGGGTTGGAATTTCCCCTTTTTCTGGTTAGAGTTAAGATATGCTTTTGTACTTTTGAAAACGACACCTTCATTGTCTTTTTTTTCTCATACTTTGTCAAATATTTTTCGCACTCTTATACTATGTAAAAAAAATTTATTTTTTTGGTCTCACCAATACATATCTCCAAGATAAAAGAATCGCTAAGAGTCAACTTACATTATTGCAATTTGCAATTGACCACTTACTTTTTTTCCAACTAACAAATTACTTTTTGGAACTACCATTTCATTTATTTATTTATTTGCAATTAAAAAAATTATCCTCTACGGTAACCTCTTTACTACTTTTTTCCTAGTCCACTACATTTTAAATTTCAACATCCCGAACATACGAAACGGATCATTTGGAATTTAATCCACGCAATCTTAACTTTTCAAAACAAGGCATCTAAAAATTGGTCACTATTACTTTCTTTACAACCTTTCACTTTTTTGCAATTAACCTACTTCAAAAATCATCTTCAAAGACGATTGTAACGAAAGTATTTTCAAAAACATTTAAAGACGCTCTCAAAAAAAGTGTCTTGGAAACTAAGGGTCCGTTTGGATGTCAATAGATTCTGCTTCTCCACCCCAGAAGTAGTGCACCTATCCTACTGTCATCCAAACGCCTGGCGGATCCTGGGGAGTCTAGTTCCCTGTGCACAAAACAAAGCAAAATTTATGCTTGGAGGGAGAAGCTCAGGTGGAGGGGCTTCTCGGCTCCTTTGGAATTTTGATTTTGTTTAGACAAATTTACCCACACATTATTTGGAGGTCAATCATACGTTAAAAATTTTATTTTAAAAAAATAAAATATAAACAAATAAAAAAACATATTTTCAGAAAAAAAATATTTAAAAAATATTTAAAAACGAATTTCAAATAAATTTTTATTTAATTAAAATCTAGGGGTAATTTAGGAATTTATTTTGACAATACATCACTTACTACCAGAAGTCTTCTGTCTATCCAAACAACTCTCAACCCTGAAGAAAAAATTTGTCCTGAATTCACATTCTCAGAAGTTAACATTTAGGAGCTGCACACACGTTAAAAACAATTTTAAGGACGATGATACAAAATAACTTAAAAAATATCTAAAGGCATTTTTGGAAAAGTGTCGTAAGGCATAAGTTTTTAAAGACACATTTGAAGATGCTTTCTAGAAAATGTCTTACGAATGTGTTCTTAAAGACGCACTTTTAGAAACACTTACTGAAAACGGTGTGTAGCATTCGTGATGGGGAGTGGAAACTAACCCCCCCCCCCCCCCCTACGTTCCACGATTATGGAAGAAGTCCAACGGAAGATATTGAACACACGAATCCATGGAGGCACGGACCATCCTAAGAGACTTGACGGAAGGGGTGCAACACTTGGTATTCAGGAAGTGTGGAGACGGGTCAAGACACCGGGGCGGAAGGTACCATTGGCTGGATTGGTTTGGCACAAGCATGCCATCCAAAAACATGCATGCACCACCTGAATAGACGAGGAGCAAGGCTTAACCCGAGTTGCACCCTTTGCGAAGGGGATGAGGAAAATATGGAGCACCTCTTCTGGGGGTGTGCCTACATAAAGGAGGTTTGGGCAGCACTCCTCAATCTCCTGCAGCTCAGCCATCGTGTGGCACACTCCTTAGAACCTGAAGCCATACGTATCTCACACGCGCAAGGCAGCCGGCTTGAAATGGTGGTGAGACGATGGGTCTTCCATGCTATGACACACGGGTGTTGGCTCGAGCGAAACCGAAGGATCTTCGAGGGAGACAAGCAGCACCCCACACATATAGTGGATGTCATCAAGGATGTGGTTCGGTGCCTATGGGATAAAGTCAAGAAGCTTGCAAAAAGTGAAGAAGAACAACGGTTCAAGCTTGCGTGGACCTAGTATAGTTGTCGTGTTTTTAGGCCTGTTGCTAAGGCAATTTAAACCTACAATGCTGAATTGTTGAATCATGTAACGTAGGGTAAAGGCCGGGTATGCATATGGCATACACCCGTGCACTTCTATTTCCATTTTTGGTAGGCTGTAATTTTTTTATAGTTTATACAATTCGAGGCTAAGCTTCCCATTTTGCTTTGCAAAAAAATAACGTTGTGTAGCTACAAAATGTTGCAAAACCTTTGCTCCAGTGTTGGCTGCTGCTTGTTGTTGAGCTCCGGTGTAATTTGGACCAGGGCAGAGGTTGTGCGGCTGGGACTGTGGGAGGAAGCGGAGGTCGGACTTAGGCTAAAGCTAGAATCGGACCGAAAAGAGCGGTTGAAATTTTTTTTCTCCACCAAGGATCGATGAATCGAGATCAATCAGACTCGATGGAGAGATTTAGAAGGAGGAGGAAGAAAATGATCGAGAGAGGAAGATGGTTGTTTCTGTTATTGCTTTGCATTCAAATAATTACAGATGGGTTGTAGGCCATTGTTTATATAGGCCCACTGAGTTCTGTCGATGGGTTAATTGGAAACGGAAAGTCTGTTTCTCATTTAACCCATTAAACCAGATCCGACCTTATACAGTATGTAACTTGTATCCAAGTAAACTTTAACTTAGGCTAGTACACATTGATAACTTGTTGGCTTACTTTCTTTGAATGAGAAGTATTACGTCCAAGGTCTTTGATATGTTCTCTCTTTACTAATTCTTTGAGCTTATCAATTACTTTGCGACTGCAATCAAAATGTCATCAACATAAATTACTATATGTATTGGAACTACCTTGACTGGATATAAATAGAGCGTAATCAGCCTTAGATTAGTGGAATACCGAAGTATGCAAGGCAGTGCTTAGTTTCTCAAAGGCCAGCACCTTGTGGAGTGTTTAAGATTCTCTTATTCAGTTTGCATACCAAGGCATCATTTTCTCTTCAATATCCAGGGGGTGGTTGCATGTAGACCTCTTTGTACAAATCCATGCTTATGGAAACCGACAGGACCGAGCGGTCGAACCGGTTCAACCGCGAACTGGTGGCTAGTCCTGTCCGAAGACCCCCCCCCCCAAACTACATTTGACGTTGAAACGGACTGAACCAGCGGTTAGACCGTCTGGTTCAAGCCCGGTTCAAAATCTGTAATTGAGAAAATAAGAAAAAAACACAAAATATGTAAAATCCACCAATTATATCAAGAAAATCAAACAAGATGTTGATTATAACGAAGATTTGGTAACCTTTTGGTAAACGAAATTGTGAAAATCACAAAAAAAACTAAAGAATCTGGAATGATTAGGCAGAATAACCATAGGCTAACAAATTTCTTCAAGAAAACTAGAAAAAGGTAGAGGAAGAGAGGACAAGAGCACCAGATCTTGCAGGAGAGATTTAGGGTTTTTTTGGTGGAGAAAGTTTTGATCTTTTGCAATGAGAAGTGCTTTTATATGTTGGGAGAGATAAGCACAGTCATTGGATTCAAACGTGGGGCTCAGATTCTTCGTGAGTTGCACAATCCGTGTGCTTGGGCGAAAGAGGATCTTGGTTGTGAAGATGAAAAGATGAAGGATTCAGATTTATCCAAGAAAACACAATTAGTTGAATAGGATTGAGCAAGTCCTGACAGGTGGATTTTCTCTTGGTGAGTGGGCTGAATTTTTTAGATTGTTGTTGGTGGTTTTGGGCTGAACTGTTGGACTGAAGTGAAAGAGTATTTTTGTTTTATGAGGTGATACTTATATATATATATTATATTTAATTATTTATGACGTCGCCGGTTCAACCCCAGTTGAACCTTTCAACCTTTGAGAATTCTAGTTCGACGTCCGGTTTGGTTCTGAAAACTATGTGCAAATCTCTATGTAGAAATGCATTGTTTACATCAAGTTTATGTAAATACTGACCTTTCATAACAGCTAGACTAATTACAGTCTTAACACTGACCATTTTGGTCACTAAAAAAATTCATGGTAGTATAATCCCTCTATTTGATAGAAACTCTTAGCTACTATCCTAGTTTTATATCTTTCAATTTCTCCATTTGATTTGTATTTGCTTTTGTATACCTATTTACAACCTATCATTCTTTTATTGGGTTGTAAGGGCACCATGTTCCAAGTGTTGTTAAGTTTTAGAGCATTTATCTCTTTATCCATAGCTTGTACCCAATTTGGATTGGTGCAGGCTTCAAATTACTTTTCAGGTTCATTTAAAGTGTCAACTTGATTAATAAAAGTTGTCTCTCTGTCAAAAAGACATTTGTATCTAATGCAGTTCTGAATTGGCCCTAGTAAGAGGATAAGAATTGCATACCTGACGTCTTACCTGAGCCAGAGATGGTCACATCTCAAAGTGTGACAAGTGAAATCTTTATACATGGCAGGTATGTTATGTGTCCTTGTGGGTCTTCTTACTGATCATCTCTTGTATGTTCTGCTATTGTATCTTCCCTTTGATTTTCATTTCGTTGTTAAGTAAGATGCTCGTGCACATTTCATCTTCTGTTGTCTAAATTTCTCCTCTGTTTATTGTCCCCGTCTTGGTTGAAATTCTTATGTGTAATCTAGAGGTGGTAAAGTATTTATCACAATACTGTTCCCTGTGCCGGTACCGTCACTTTTGTAGGAGAATTGGTTTTCATAGAAAATGACATCGCTTGAGACTAGGAATTTCTTATTTTCTAAGTCATTATATTTGCATCCCTTTGATTTGTTTAGGTGGGTAACCAATAAAAACACACTTTTGAGCTCTTTCAAACTTGTCTTTAGGTTGCAAGTTAGTTGAATAGCATAACAAACCAAGAGCCCCAAGACGATAATACTTAGGTGGTTTTTTAACATAATATTCCATATGGTGTTTTGTTAGTCTCGTAGTTGGCATTTTGTTAATGAGATATGTGGCAGTGGAGATACATTCTTCCCAACTCCCCAAACCTTACAGAAATGTGAGAATGAAACCAAAAAGTTTAGAAAGAAAATTCTCATTGAAGAACTCTACGTAGTTACATGGTTTTATAGGTTGTACAAAATAGAAAACCTAGAAAATAGGAAACTACAGCTAGAAAATAGGAAACTAAAATAATTACAGATTTCCTAAAAAGTAAGAGATTTTCAAAGGTTTTCTAAAAGTTTTAAAAAGAAAAATAAAAGAATTTTCAAGGATCTCAAGGGAAAAAATAAACAGGATTCTCAAACAAATTATAGTTATCAAAGAAAGAATAAAAGAACTTGCAAAAAAGCCTAATTTTCTTATTAAAGTTTTATAAAGTAAATGGACAACTTATCTTTCTTTGGCTGAGTGGCAAAATGGATCTTGTTCTAGCGTTGATCGTAAATTTCTATATGAAAAATACGAATCAGAGTTTGAAGAAGGGGAAAGAGAAGGAGTCGTCCACCCGCAACAGATAGAGGAGGATCCTTGCGATGGTCCAGCACGGGGGGGGGGGGGGGGGGGGGGGGGGTGCACTTGTGATATTTCTGCTTGGGACGCATTTTATTTGGTAGTTTTCTAGATGTTAAATACTATTGGATGTGTTACTTTTTATTGGCATTGGAAGCATATCACATTATGGCAAGATAATGTTTCACAATTTAATGAATCCTCCACTTATTTGATGGGGTGGTTAAGAGATTATCTATGGTTAAACTCTTCACAACTTATCAATCCCCATGAATAGGATCAAACCTTATTGCATGATATTTCCATAAGATTCATTTCTTAAGCAAGCCCCCGAGAGGGCTTGGCTTGGTTGATTCATGATTTCTCTTTCATCTTCCTTTTCCTTTTTGTTTGTTTTGAGAAAGATCTCCTAATCCTAAATAAAAAAGAATGTCACGAGTAGGGATCCATATGTAAACATAGTATCTATTTACATACGCTTGAATGACCCATTCTCATACAGAGAATGTACATAACCCTATTCTGGGTCTGGTCCGGTACGGAATGAACTTATAATTTGATGATCGAGTTGATTCCATGATTATAAGTTCAGAACCTTAGACCTGCTTCTTATTCCACAACAACGAAAGCACTTTTTCATTCTTTCATATACTAGGGGATTTCACTTGTAAAAGAAAATGTTCCATACTAACGGATTCGGGTCCATAACTGTGGGCTCCAATGCACAAGATCTTTTAGCACTTATCAATGAGGCCATATCCATTAGTATTACACGGAATACGATCGTCCAGTTCCTATAGAACCTATCACTAAAATACCCCTAGAATGGGATAGGGCTCAGCGGAGCGAAAAAGGCTTTCCACGAGATGGGAAATGAAAACGATTAGTCCCGCACGAGGTTTGTGAATAAGTGATTGTCTAATAATAAGCAAGGAATATCCATCTTTCAACTAAAAAAGATCTATTGAACTTATAATTCATTAGATACTTTTTATGAGTGTCAACTAAGTATCGTAAGTAAATGGATCTTGGTTGTTCAATCATTTGATAACCAGAGTCATTCTTTGATAAATGATCACTATGAGTCAGACTCCATAGAATTTTCTCGATTCCTTTTTCTGTCGTTAGGGCGGAGAATTGAACCAAGAATTCTCTTTATTCATCATCAATCGAATCATTGTTTGCGGCCCAGGGTTCTATTTTATCATCAGTCCAATCACCGTTCACATTTTCTTCTTTTTCTTATCAATGAATAGATCTCTTTACTTGTACGACTTAGATGTTTCGTATTTCTCAAAAACGTGATTCGATTGATGGGATTTTGTATGATACTTATGAGATTGATGATATCGATGAGATTGATATTCAAATATTTATTCTTAGAACAAGAACGAATTGATTTGACCCTATAAGCAAGACCACCGCCCAATAGCATGTTGTTGCCAGAAGTAGAACCCCGTATTTCTTCCAGAGAATCTCCTAATTGTTCCAGAGCAACTAGAAAGAGATTTTTTAACAAGAAAAAATTAAGTTCACATATAGGATACCTATCCAGAAGTTTTTGCAACTCAATCACGTCTAATGGAATCATCAAAGATTTGATCTTTTCTAAGTATGTATGTAACTCAGTAGAGGCTCGGGAAACAAAGAGCAGATGTATACGAACAAAATATCCAACAAGAAGAAGAAAGAAAAGGATTGAATAAAGGAACTCCTGAGCATTTGTTGATCTCAGATGTGTCCATATCAATGGAATGGGTGACTTGTTATTTCGATGAATGATTTCTTCGGACAAAAAAATCTGTAAATACTTACTTGAAATCTCACTTATCAGAGTCCCTTGTGGAAAAATTGACCACAATTTTTTATGAGAAATTGGTCATGAGATACCTGATCTATGTATAATATCATGAAAAATGGATACAATTTTTTTACTGCTACTTAGTATCGGCAATGGGTTTGAAAAAGTATCTAAAGGGGTGAAATTTAGAAATTTGCACCTTGTCAAAGTAAGGAACCATGGCATATATGTTTGGAACATATTCCATTTTAAGAGATTTGAAAAAACCCTATCTCGTTGAAAGGTTCTATATATCTGCCACTTCTCAACGCATTTATTTAGACAAAGACTCTGTTTTTCCTCTTTCCAGCTAGTAAATATTTCTCAGAACATGGAGTGGGAATCAAACCCATGCTTGAATTGAAACTGAGATACTGATGAAAGTTCTTCCTTTCTGAATCAGATAGAATCATATCTGAAAAAGGCTGACAATAAGTTCTTTCAAAATTGACTATTTGTTCCTATGTTAGAGGTGTTGCAGAAATGTGTACGATAAAGTAAATAGCTCTAGGAACGAATGGATCAAATCTAATTGGAAAATGGAAAGATTTGTACAAGTTATACGTTTCGTCACTACTTTGTTGAAAATGGTTAGGTGTGAATATGTCAGATACTTGTAACTTCATTGGTGAAAGGCACTTTCTCTCCAAAAAAATATGTTTTTTACCGACGCACAAATAAAATAATTTGTTACAAATGAACAAGATATTGAGGAATTGTCCATATGTAAGATCATAATTATTGATACCGATCTTTTCCACATAAAAAGGGAATCCTTTGTTACAATAGAACCATAAGTGACGTGGATTATTCAAGAATCGAAGTTGATTTGTTTTATAAAAAGAAGATATCAATGAACTTCTATGAAATGGTTTCACGGGATTCAACCAATTGTCTCTATCGTGGGACATCATTGAAAAATAGGAATCCGCATTATCAAAGGATTTCCTGCGATTATTTCTAGTATCGAATGAGTCCATCATCCACTTTGGTATCTTATTGAACAAATATGGTAATATCGTTCCTCCATTGATCAAGAATTTCGGTCTTTGGAAAGTATCATGATCATCCAATAAGAAGGCTTTTCATTTATTCAAATGAACAATTTGAACACCTATTGATTATAATAACTGATTGTGGGGTTGATCGTTTGGGCTTTTCAATCCATTTTGCCCTTGTTAGTTGTCCAATATCTCCTAAAAATATAAGTTTCGTAAAAATACAAATCCAGATTTTTGATACTCCCTCTCAAGTTCGGTTGAAAATATCTTTCAAACTCAACTTGCTTATATATGAGTCAAACCTTGGTTTAAAAGGGCCTTTAGTGAAAATGTTTGATGTTTGTTGTGTTATGGGCACAAATGGTAAGCAATCAACTCCAGATTCCAGCTTCTCCTTGACGAAATGGCAGTCGATGTCCATATGCTTGGTTCAATCATGCGGAAAAGGATTATTAGTTATGTTAATGGCAGCCTTGTTGTCACAGTAGAGTTTCGTTGGTCCCTCGGTTTCATCTTTAAGTCTTCTAGCAGTATATGTAGCCAAATTATTTCACACAAACTATTTCTCATAGCTCGAAACTCTGCTTCAGCACTACTACGAGCCACTATACTTTGTTTTTTACTCCGCCATGTAACTAAATTTTCCCATACATAACCACGATAGCCTGAAGTAGACCTTCTATCACTGATAGACCCTGCCCAATCTGCACCAGTATATCCTTCAATGGATCGGTTGTTGGTCTTCTTGAACATTAATCTCTTCCAAGTGAACCATTAAGATATCTTAGGATCCGATAAACGGCTTCAAGATGGATTTTCCTTGGAGTATGCATAAATTGGCACACCAAGCTCACGACAAAAGGTAGATTAGGTATTGTGTGAGAAAGATAAATTAGTCTACCAACAAGTCTTTGATATCTAGTTGTACCAACTTGTTCTTCTTCACCTTTTCCAAGCTTCACATTTGGGTCAAAGGGAGTGTCCACTAGTTTGCATTCACTCATACCTATGTCTTTGAAAAGATCAAGAATATACTTCATTTGGCTTACTACAATCCCTTCCTCAGATCTTGCTAATTCCATCCCTAGAAAATACTTGAGGGTTCCAAGGTTCTTGATTTCAAACTCCTCAGCCAAACACTTTTTCAATCTGCTAATTTCTCACACATCGTCACTTGTCACAATTATGTCATCAACATGCACAATAAGGATTGCTATCTTTCTTTCTTGTGATCTTTTGAAAAACATTGTGTGATCTGCTAGTGAATGTGTGCATCATTGCCTTCTGAATGAGTTGGTAAACTTCTCGAGCCAGGCTCGAGGAGACTGCTTTAAGCCATAGAGGGATTTTTTTAGTTTGTATACTTTATTCACAAATTTATCTTCAAATCCAGGTGGAGCATTCATGAACACCTCTTCTTTATATCCTCTTGTTGTAATGGTCAATCCAAATTCACTACAATGGACAATAGGACTCACACTGAATTTAGTTTGGCTACAAGAGCAAAAGTCTCAGAATAGTCAATACCATAGGTTTGTGTAAACCTTTTGGCGACTAATCTGGCCTTGTATCGCCCCAGATATCCATCCGAGTTAAATTTGATGGTGAACACCCATTTGCAGCCTACTGTCTTCTTCCCCTTGGCAGCTCCACTATTTCCCATGTTTGATTCTTTTCCAGAGCATTCATCTCTTCCAAAATAGTCGTTTTCCGTTTAGGGGTCATCTGTAAGGCAACTTCAATATCCTTTGGAATCTTCACATGAGAGAGTTTAAAGACAAAAACATGAAATTGAGGAGATAATTTTTTATAAGAAACATACTTGGACATATATACAATGGATGCCTAGTGCATTCCCTTGTTTCTTTTCTAAAAGCAATTGGAATATTAAAATTTGAAAGAGAAGGATTAGAAGTTGATCTTGATTTGTCATTGGGGTTATCACTTAGCCATGAAGCTCAATATTAGCTTCTATTCCTGATTTTGATTACATTCGAGAAAATATTTTTCCAAAAAGATATATAGTTTTATTTCCATTTGTAGTACGACTAATTGTTCCAGGGACCAAGTTTCTATTATTTAAATTATTATTTTCCTCTAATGTGTCATTTTCAAAAAAACTAATGCTTTTGTGGAAAAACTAACTCATTAATGATTTGATTTTCAAGAGAATAATTTGGTAGATTTTGATTTTCAGAAATATCATTTTGAGAGAGAACATTCAAGTCATTTTTAGTGTCTGATTTTAGCACAAAGTCATATTCTAATATAGAAATATCCAACACAAGAATAGGAAACAACAAATATTATGTTCGAAATAGGAAACCACCTTTCACCACCTATTGCGGTCCTGAAATGCAAATGTAACAACAATGTCTGAGTTTCCATAAGGAAATCCCGTATACCAAGCTCACTTATACACATGTCAAAGCACAATGAAATTAAACTATAATAATAGTAGCATGACACGATATAAAGCAATAAGTAAAATATTTTCCTCCAAGGATAAATAAGGACATCAGTCCCACAACCATCATCTGGTCCCCCAAGGAGACATACCGCAGGCACAAGCGGTCTTACGGAAAGTACGTAACACACCCCACACGTAGCTACACTAAATCCTATGTTTCGGTGAGGGGCGCCCGCACTTCCACGTCAGTAGAATCATATTTGAAAATCGTGGTCAACACCACACCGACAGAGTCGTCACTCAGGTCGGTCAACTCACCTGGTTGTACCACAGCCAAGCTACCTGTTGGAATACATAGTCGGACAGTCACCACCGCCACTCGCGCCACTCAATCACGCGGTCCTCTCCGCCGCACCTCGGTCGCACGGTGCACATTGTCGCCATCAAGGACAATCGAAGGTATATGTCGCCCAATAGGGCGGCCAATTGACTCATGCGGACCGCAATCTGCGGGGTCATCTTGTTTAGTAGAGTCGTGCAACATCGTGCATTGGGATCTGCAATCCCTAAGGTCTACTACTCTAGTATGAGTCAATGCGAAACTTTAAGCTAACCCACAGTCTATAATACAAAGGTGGCACGTCTCAAGTATCCACACTTTTCCACTCGACGGTCCGTGGGCAAACACGATCATCGCACCCACTGTCACCTCCCAGTTCACACACTAGGCGAGGACATGGGCTTCCGTGGATAGAGTTAACACTCCACAAGGACAAGGACTCAGTCCTGGGCCCAAACGATCGACCGAAAAATGCAACTCGGTCGACTGTTCCCAATGAATAGGGCAACGTTAGGACAATGGCCTACAACGGTTGAACTCTGGGTTCACAACTTAAGCCACAATGGTCGAACAAAAGGGCAATGGCGGTCGACCATTTAGATGGTCAACGCCAGACTACGACGAAATCATCAAGGCAACAGTCGAACGGCTCAGGGGCCATGTTCGACCAAAAATATCATGGTCATCGTACATTCACCTAATCACAACCAGTCAAACCTAAGCCCAATATAGGTCAAACCTAACCAGGTACACTTAAGTTACCGATTGGATAAGAGTCAAGGGCGGTCGACCGCTTAGATGGTCAATGTGCGATCTAAGTAAAAATTCAAGGCAACGGTCGAACACAAGAAAGACTCGTTCGACCGAAAATATCAAGGACTTCTCCGACCCAACAAATATTCACAACCAGTTGACCGCCGAAGGGCATCGTTCGACCGTTGTTGGGTAAAGATGGAGAAATACCCTACGTCCGGTCGACCGCCCAAAGGCAACGGTCGATCATCAGCCGGCAACTACCTGACCTTGCCAAGCACATCTTGTTGTCCTCGTCGCAGGCGAGGTCTCCGACCTTCGGCGATGAGCCAAAACCTCACACACACACTTGTGTGAGCAAAACTAATGCATTGAACTTGGCATACCTTTAAGCTTGATGGATGTCACGCACCTACACTTCTTTGCAGGAATCGTGCGGCCCAAACTCAATAACTCCCTTGAGTTGCTCGGATTTGGCAGCCTCTTCACTCTCTCCCTCACTTAGTTAACTGTTCAACAGAACAATTCCACACACATACACTGAAGGGACACTTGAGAGCTTTGCTCAATATGCGATTATATTATCCACAAATATTGAGTTACAATACTAAAGGACACACACATGAGTGCCTTTGAAAGGAGAGGATGGGTCCCCTTTATATAGAAGAGGATCACCCTTAGTACACAAGAGGAGTTTGTATTCCTCCTTCATTTACAACCCAACACTTGTCTTGGATACAAGGCAACACTTAAGTACACAAAACGTGTTTTGGTTTTCAAGCTAGGGAATATCTAGCTGCTAGGAAGCTTCCTCAAAGCTTCACCAAGAGGAGAAGTTCTTTCGGAGTTCTCTTCTTAAGAAGTCAAGTTCAATTTGACTTCTTCCTCTTTTGGGATCTTTTCTTGGGAGAGCAATGCACCAATTTGCCTCCTCTTTGTTGGGGCGTTTCACGGAGCTTGTCAAAGATCGCTCAACGTCGCCTCCGAACAGCACCCTCGCACTTCCTCTTCCACAATGCAACCACAAACTTCACCCCGCACCACACCAGCTTCACACGCTCCTTAGCTCTGCTTCCTCCGCCGCTAGTGGACGTGGATCTGAGGGGGAGAGAGTGAGTGAGAGGAGAAGAGTGGTGAGAGGAGAGAAACGTGAGGAAGAGAGAGGAGAGGTGAGTTTTCTCCCTTAAAATCAACCAAACATCCAACCCATACCTCACCCCTTACCTCCCAACACTCCACACCATACCTCCATCACCTAACCATACTCCCCTCACTTCAAACTTCACCTAAACCTCTCCATTAAACCCTTCTAGGACAATCTTGTATTTTGACTGTTTTTAGGGTTGTGGGCCATAATCTAAACTTTTTTATCTATATATTAATGAGAAGAATTTTTTTGATAAAACACATAAAATTGGAGTTTCCTTTGGTTTTGCAATGGAAATGGAGAAACTCGTCTCATGTACCACTTTGTAAGACATAGAACTATAGCTTCATTAAGTTTAGGTTTTTCTACAAAACAATAACTCAAAAGTCATCTTATAAGTTAATTTTGTCACTTAATGTTTTTCAGCAAACCAGACTCAAATTTCATGATTTTTTAAGTTTTCCAATCGACCAATCGCTCAAAAATCATTTAAGTTAAGTTCTCTACTTTCTCGACCTTTTAGGATTTTCTTCCCAACAAATCTCACACTACATAGAAAAGTTGATTATATTTTTGCATTATTTTGTGTTGTCCAAAGTGGTCTTATGAAGTTTTGAAGAAGGAAAAAAACATTTCTAAAGAACATGATATTGCCCCGAAACCATGTCCCTACGATAACCAAACGTAACCTAAGATTTACAAATAGCACATCAAACGCAACCTCTAATTGTTTTGGTAATTAATTTCACGACGACTCCTTAGAAAATTATAAGAACCATATTATTTACTTGATTTTACAATCACATGTTTGTATATATTCTCAACAAGCTAACGAACCACTTCATAACTACACTATACAACATAAAATAAAGCGAGTAAATTCTTTGGTTGTGCCTTGTGTCTGTTTCAACTATACAACAGTTCCCAATCAACCACGTCAATGTTGGACAGATTTTTCGGGGCTGAAATTTCATTTATGCTCCTCAAATGAACTTTATTGTCAATAATCCTTTTAAATTTCAAATATTATTTCACCAAATATTAATCTCAATTAATTTTTTCGCTTATACCATCTTCTCACAACATTAATGTTAGTTAACAGGTAAAGGCGAAAATCACAATTATAATCCAATTTTTTTCTCATAAAATTTCACAAATAATTAGAATTTTCATTAACAACGGGGAAAAAGATATGTGAGTAATAAAACAAGAAACCGTGTAACTCAGTTTAAAATTTTATATTATCACCCAAATAAAAAGAGAATTTTTTCTTGCTTCTCTTCTATCAAAAAAATGAATATGTTAAACCAGATATGGTCCACAAACTCCAATGTTACCTCAATTTACTTTGGTGTCAGTTTCCATCAAATGTCCTGAGTAAGGTCTCTTCTCAAAAATATAAATAACATGCATAAGATGGGGAACGTATACAGATTAACATCCCAAGTTCATTTCAAATAAAGTCAACGAACAAATCCATCAAGATAAAACAACAAAAGCAAACAAAGAACATAAAACACCTCGACCAAGCCATCGTTATCGGATCCCTCTCAGAGAAATTATCATATCCACGTACTGGTGTGATGAGTGCACACGCTTTCTCGCAGGAAATAATGGTCGCAACGTCAAGAGAAATGATGGTTACGTAGGGAAAAATAAATGGCTTTCCAATTTAAAACGTAGTGTTTTATAACCGTTTGGAATAAAAAAAGATTTTCTTTTTAAATCAATTTTGTCAAAAGCAATATAAGATAAGTCTCCAAATAATTGAATGCACACTAAAAATTGAACATGGCACCAAGACAAGAGCATGTGTGCTCGTGTGTATTAGTGTGTCTCATCCTCTCTCTCCGATTTGACCTATCGAAAATTTAGATATATATTTTTTTCTCAACTTCTCAAAATTCCTAACAGAAGGCCAAATAAGGAGAGAATCTCATGTACAACTAAAAATTAAAATTCTAATTGAATATTACATGTCTAACTTAATATTCAATAGTCCGCCAAGATCGTATTGCTGCGGGAAACGGGAGTGCCACAATTATTTCTTTCCGGTATCAACATTAGCAACTCCTAACAAATGTATTCATCAGCGAAGTCCAAACGAATTAAGAACATAAGGGACGACAATACTTCACTGAAGACCGATAACGACCTCACCAATTTCGTGTATCTAAGGTCATCTTTAACGGTCAGACGGACCACCCAACCACCCGACACATCAGTGGCAAAATATGCCACCTCCAACGCCCATTTTTCCGCCCAAGAGGGGATGGGGCGGGCATGTGGCCCCTCCGCATTGGTTATTTTTATTTTTTAAAAACTAAAAATGTTATAAAATAATTTAAAAACTATTTTAACTTATTTTTTAATTTTTTCTGAATTTATTTTTATATTTGTTTATATTTAAAAAAAATTAATTTTTTTTAAACTTTTTATTTTTTATTCTGGACTAAAAATGAGGTGCAGGATAGAAAAAATTGGACTGCTGGAAAATTTCGGGAGCGGTACGACCGTCAGAACATATCATTGAAATTCAGTACTTGACAGTAACGGTCCAGTTTTAAATTAATCATTTCGCACCGACCTTTCGTTTTACATTTTCATGTGACGATTTAAAATTTCTTACTAATACCGACTGTTCGTTTTACCTTCCGACGTGACTCTCTTTTTTTCGGAAAGTTTGATTCTCGATTGCAAACCCGCATTTCAGAATTTACAGAATGGAGGTTTCATTGCTCAGAAGCGAGGAAGTAGAAAAAACATATAATCTAAAACTGGTAGCAGATAAAGTTATCATTTTTATTCTTTCTGGCACGCTTTAGGTGTGTGCCTTGTAAAAGAAACAAGACATTTCTACTCCTGTTAACAAGAATATCACAGAGGATCATCCAAAAATCCCAAAATCAAATCCATTTTTCCAACTACAATACATCTCATCGATTAAAGATCAGTAACTATAACCATCAAATCTGAAAGACTAAAAATTATCAGCGCATTTCTAGCGTTTCCGATGATTAAAATCCCAAACCATAACATAAGCGGTAGATCAAATTATTCAAACACACACACAAACACCACACATCATCCTTCCCATCACACCACCACATCCAACTCCCACACACAACACCACCAACCCACAAACCCCAAACAGAAACAACAAACGTAAACGAAAACGAACCCATAACAAACTCCAAATCTAGAGCTGACCACAGTCAGCGATGACAACCTTCTTCGAGGTCGTCCCGCTCGACGACCCCACCTTCTCGATCGCCTTCACCACGTCCAACCCCTCCACCACCTGCCCGAACACCACGTGCTTCCCATCGAGCCAGCTCGTCTTCGACGTGCAGATGAAGAACTGCGATCCGTTCGTCCCGGGACCGGCGTTCGCCATGGACAGGATCCCCGGTCCGGTGTGCTTCTTCACGAAGTTCTCGTCGGCGAACTTCGATCCGTAGATCGACTCACCGCCGGTGCCGTTCCCAGCGGTGAAGTCGCCGCCCTGGCACATGAAGTCGGGGATCACGCGGTGGAACGACGACCCTTTGTAGTGAAGCGGCTTGCCGGACTTGCCGACGCCCTTCTCTCCGGTGCAGAGGGCACGGAAGTTCTCCGCGGTTTTCGGAACCACGTCGGCGAAGAGCTCCATGACTATTCGGCCCGCCGGAGCGCCGCCGACCGACATGTCGAAGAAGACGCGGGGGTTGGAGGCCATTTCTAGGATTTTTAGGGTTCCGGCGAGGATTAGGATGTGTGGATGGTTTCGGTCGGTGGGAATGATGGGCGTTTTATAGAGTGGAGTGAAGGTTGATTTAGATGGGCCGTTGGATCTGACACGTGGATGGTGGATGGATTGTGGGGTTAGTCGGAGTGGTTGGGATTAACCGTGGTTAAGTTTGATGGGGATGTGTGACGCGATTGGCGTTTCGGATGTGCTTCACGCCGGATCCGCTGCCACGAGAGTTGATATTTTTCGTTTTACGATTTGTTTTGGGTCTAACACTTTAGCAGGTTTGTTAATAAATGACGCTTCGTCTCCGCCACGAATTATTTTTGAAAAGAAAATATATCTAAATGTCATGTAAGCTTTCGATTTGTTGACTATTACAGAGCGTCTCTTCCGTTGTTCTTTTGTTAGTTTAGTTTACGTTGTGGAACAGTGGAAGGTTCAACTGGGAGAGCTTTCCGTTATCTGTCCAAAGGTTAGGGGGGAGTTTACAAATTCTTAATGTTCAAAGGTGAAATTTAATTTGAGTCCGTAATTAGTGATTAAAATGTAATCTATCCTATTTATTGTACAGTTCCGTCAAATAATAATGCCTTTTTTATATATGCAAAATAAGATTTAGAAAATAAAAAACTAAACCTAACACATAACACGCTAGAGCTGTCAAGTTCTGCTCGGGATCGATAGATCGCTCGATGTTCGCTCGATTTTGCTCTGATTTTGCTCGAAATTGCTCGGATCGGTTAGTAACGAGCCGAGCACGAGCAAACCCCGCTCGCTCGATACTCGCTCGATGCTCGCTCAATTATCGCTCGAAACCTGATTATTATATCCAATTATTTGATTAACCTGAATATTCTATTCAATTACCTAATCGGTAAATTGTTAAACTCATTAAATAAACTAATTTACCAAACCCAACAATCCATTTAACAAACCAAACCAAAATACTCATTAGAATCAAAACCATATTAGTATTAAACTTTTCATTTTTTTCATTATTATTTTTTTCTCATTCTTTTCTACACCAAAAGTTCAAATAAATTAAGATTTGGGTCAGGTAGATGATCTTATTTATAAGATGTCGTTGTTGTGAGTTGTCCTACAATTTAGAAGATTGTGTTTGATTTTAATATTGTGTTGATTTTGTTTGATCCAAGTGTATAATCTTATTTATAAGATGTTAATGTTGTCGTATAATTTATAAGATTGTGTTTTATTTTAGGTGTTAATTTTAAGATTTTGTTAGTAACTATTATTATATTTGTCTTAAGTAATTTTATAATTTACTTATTAAGACAACATTATTAGGAATTCAATACCAAAAAAAAGTTTAGGTTAACGAGCCGCTCGCGAGCAGATCGAACCGAGCACGAGCAGAATTTTCCGCTCGAAACCCTTAACGAGCCGATCTTGAGCAGACTCGGATCGCTCGTTTAAAGATCGATTACACCCCTATAACACGCCTATCCATGGGCATGGCATGGACAGCGTTAAATACGTCCAAACCTTTTGTGGGCCCACCATCTGGTGAATAACTTTCGAGAGTTTCTTGACCAAATTGATCTAGGGTCATTTAAATGTGCCTGGCTATGGAAATTAATAAATATGTTATTTTGGTTGAACTTTAGGCATTGAATTTTGTTTGGTATAATTTCCATCAGAATTCAACTTGGAATGGATCGCGCATCCTAAGAACTAGCAATTAATCTAATGTTTTTATTTAATCTACTTAACTCCGTTTCTTTTTTGAATCTCAAACATCTAAACCGTGTGAACAATAATACTTAAATTGATTTTTTGTTTTAACTATTAAAGTAAAGTGATCTCCCAAATGAACTAGCTATTATTGGTACTATTAATCTATTGTTAATTTTATGATATGATTAATATTAGAATATAACATTTGTCAAATTAAATGAGTTGTGAGTCAGTAATTATAGTTTCTTTGATTAATTGAGTCAGTAATAGTTTTCGTGACTTTACATATTATCTATATTTAAATTATTTTTCGATCCAATGATCGCAATTGGTTCTTAAAACAAAGGGGAGGAAACGACTTTAGATATTATCATACATAAAAAAGATGATTGTGGTACATTAATCTAATAGTAAACCTGGCTTCCTCTTAAGTTTAGATCGCGAGTTCAAAAATTGTTTACCAGCAAACAAGTGAGGTATTCACTTTGTCTGGCTAATTTCCTCTAAACAAATTTATATTACTTTACTTGATATAATATTTGCATTGGCACCAAACTAGGCAATTCAAAGAAAAACTGCAATGGTGTGGTCAAAACTTGTCAACCCGTGTTTATATCTCTGTTTTAAAAATTGAATAAGCCGGAAATTACAGGTCAGTTAACTGAAAAACCGAAGTCCTCATCAACCCCGATCGAACCGGGTTAGACCCGAAAAAACCAAAAAATCGGTCGGTTTAATCATTGGTTGAATGATTTTACAAAAAAATGGTTAAATTGCAACTTTTACCGTGGGCTATATAAGTAACAATTTACCTACAAAAATAATTATTTTGTTTCAATCCAGTCCAAAACATTATTTTGTTTCAATTACTAAACTTTTCAGATATAATTAGTATTTTGGATGTATGAAAATGTAAATTACGACAAAGAAATAAAATTAATTGGGGTTTTTGCTTGGTGCACTTCCAAACACATGCTTATTGCACATTTGCATGTGTGTATTTTTATATTGCTTCTGGACACTCACCAAACCAACTATTTGCTTATGTGCACATCCACCTAACACTGTTACCCCCATGGGGGTAACAGTGTTAGGTGGATGTGCACATAAGCAAATAATTGGTTTGGTGAGTGTTCTGGAACAATATAAAAAGAGAACTACTAAACGTCGCCCCAAAACTACTTAAATCGCCCCTTGAAATTACCAAATTGTCCTTAACAATATATTTAATACCCATATCGTCCCGTGTATTTAAACAAGGTTTTTGACTCAGTTTTACTAACATTCCTAGTACCAACACCACGAAAATGTCTGACGAAGCACCTAGATCAGGCGAAGTAATGAAGACGGATTTTTTTTTCCGACTCGGACGTCTGGCTAAGACGCCTGTACCATGGTGGAGGCGTCTGGCTAAGACGCCTCCACCATGGTAGAGGTGTCTTAGCCAGACGTCCCGTTTTATTTTAATTTTTTTATCAAATTAAAATTATACGGTGTGTTATCTGAAATTATTTGACGTTTCTTTGCAAGTTTTTGGTGGTAACCGGTCGGATTACAATGAGTTTTTTGCAAGTGATGAAAATTCAAATAATTTCCAGATCCAACATTTTTTAAGATCCCAAATCCCCCGGTGGTAAAACATCATGAGTTACAAAAATACCACCTCGACAGGTCATTCGGGGGTCTCGCTTAAAAAAATTTGAAATTTTTTGGATTTTGAAATTGTTGGATCTGGAAATTTTTGAATTTTCGGTGTACTGAAGGGCTATCGGTCATCCGAATATACTAATTATTAACTTATTAATTAATTAATTTAACAATTATCTAAATTTATAATCAATTATCTTTTAAAAAAATAATAATAAATTACGGGCGTCCGGCGGAGCCGCCCCCACGTAGGAGGGGGCGTCTGGGAAAGACGCCTCCCCATGGTAGAGGCGTCTTACGCAGACGCCCTTCCCATGGGCGGGGCGTCTGGGTAAAACGCCCGTAATTTTTGATTATTTTTTTATTAAAAAGATGTTAGATATTTTACCAGATTCGAATACACTGGTGCGTCCGTTGGCTCATTACTGACCTCCAAAACATTATTTTTTATGATTATAAGAGGAAGATGAAGAGAGATGTGTGATAGGAGGGTAAAATGTCGCGTTATAGCAGTAGAAATGAGAGAATGACAATTTGGTAATTTCAAGGGGCGATTTAAGTAATTTTGGGACGATGTTTAGCAATTCAGTATAAAAATACACACATGCTCTATGCAAAAGTCCATTAAACATATTTTGGAAGTGCACCCAAGTAAAAAACCCAATTAAAAATGTTATGTAATCTTAAACATCATCTTTATCTTTTCTTTGTTGTTGATGTTTGATTATCACTATATAATAATCAATATTTTTAATATTCTTGTAAACTTCATAGTTAATTTTAGTTACATATCTTATATAAAAACTTTAGGAACTTAAATATTCGGTCATACCACTGGTTGAATCATTATTCTGGAGTCAGTTTGGATCGGTTCAATTCTCGGGATAGACGGACACGGGCGTCCGGAACGCGCCTGACGTGGTCAGTCCAGTCAGTAAAGAAATTAATTTAATAACATGTTTGTGTCACATAAACTTTTAGTTTCCCAATGCAATATTACTTTCTCACTATAACATTTGGTGTCCTCATGCAACTTTTACTTTCCCAACCCAACTTTTGGTTTCCACGTGCAACCTTCAGATACAAAGGTAAAATGAAGAGTTTGTTTTTTCCTTTTAAACATATAAGTTTGTCCTTTTTGACATCTACGTTTGTCATTTTCAACATACGAGTTTGTCTTTTTTAATGTATGGTTTGTCCTTTTTAAATAGTAGTTTGTCCTATTAAGTTTGTGTTTATCCTTTTTAAGTACTGGTTTTTACTTTTTAAATATGATTTTGTCCATTTTAGTGTAGGTTTATCATTTTAAAGTATGGTTTTGTCCTTTTTAACTATTAGGTCAATCCTTATATTGGTGGATTGTCCTTTCTATGTCGAGGTTTTTGCTATTTTTAAGTAATAGTTTGTCTTTTTTAAGTAGTGGTTTGTCTTTTTTAAGTATGAGTTTTTCTTTCTTATCACATGTGTTTGTCCTTTTTTATCACATTGGTTGTCTTTTTAAACAACAAAACTTGAAATTAGCAAACAAGAACACGAAATAAAAGGGAACTACTATTTGTCGCCCCAAAACTACTTAAAACGGCACAACAATTACCGTTTTGCCCTTCAAAATTCATTTAATAATCGTTTCGTCTCTTAAAATAAGGTTTCTGCCTAAGTTTTCCTCACTTTCCCAGTACCCACACATCGAAAATGTTTGGAGAAAAGTCTAGATCCAGTGAGGTAAGCCGAGGAATTTTCCCCCCATCTCCGGCATATGTCTAAGTTGCCGCCCCCAAAAGAGGTGTGTGGCTAGGACGCCGTCTCCTTGGAGGCAATGTCCTATCCAGACACCCCCACCTTGGAGGCAATGTCCTATACAGACGCCTAGGCCATGAGTCAGACGCCCAATTTTTTTTAAAATTTATTTATGATGTGTTATTTTAAATTATTTAAGGTTTCGTTGCAAGTTTTCAGTGGTGATGGATTAGATTACAGTGAGTTTTTTTAAGTACACAAGTATTTACAACAATCGATTACGCGAGCAAATGGGAGAAACAAGTTGTCATCGGAGCCCATTTTTTTGGTAATATCATCATATAAATCAAAAGCAGATAATCAGATGGATCATATAAATCACGGAAGGACACAGAAAGAAAGGGTTGTGATTGTCGTTTTTTGATAAAGGTGGTCGAGCGACGAGAACGTGATGGATGAGTCGTAGTTTCTAAAGCACTCCTTGGGGGTCGGCTCCCGTTGACGCCCACCACATTAAAAAAATCCCTAAAAATTTTAAATAAATGGGACATTTTACCAGATTCGAGTACATCGGGGCGTCCGCTGACTCATTTCCTGGCGTCCGAGACATTCTTTTTGATGAGTATGAGAGGAATATGAAGAGAGATGGGTGGTAGCCGAGTGAAATGAAGAGATATATAAGTAGAAGCGAAAGAAGGGCAAAACGGTAATTTGCACGGGCGATTTAAGTAATTTTAGGACGACGTTTAGCAATTCAGAAATCAAACCCAACTCCGTGGAAAAAAACAGAAACCCCCAAAAAACTAATATCAAAGACAAACTAACTTTAAACAAGAACATCCCAAACCGAAATCAAAGAAAAAGAACCAAACTTTCAAGGGAAAAAAGCAACAAAGAAAAAAACTTTCCAAAATAACATAAAAAAATAATTATTGATCCATCGTAGAAAAACAAAAACTTCAAATCAACCACAAAGAACCAAAAAAATTCCCAAAAATTCCATACAAAAAACTCAAATAAGCTACAATGAACCACACTTCCAAAAAATCAAGACCAATCTATCATAGAACAAAATAGAAACTTCAAATCAACCACAAAACATACAAAAGTTTCCCCAAAAAATATCACACAAAAAACTCAAATCGGCTACAAAGAACCACATTCCTCATCCTCGCCTCAGGACGGACTCCCAACACTGACTACTTCCTCCTCCTCGTCGCCGACCAACTTCACCGCAACGGCGTCAGCATCCCCACGTCCCTCAAGACCCACTCTCGCGTTCGTCTCCCTCGGCACCCTCTTGCCGATCCCGCCTTCCACCGGAGAAAATGATGGAGAATGAAACGTTTTAGAGATAATGAAAGGTTTCATTGATATATGTATTGTGGAAACCAAAGGTCGCATAGTTACACGTGAGTGTGATGTCACATAAAATAAATAAATAATATGTGATTTGATTAATCTTTGCTGACTGACTAGACTGCTGAATGGATTGACCACATCAGACAACGTCCGGGACGCAGCGTGAACAAATCATTTTCCTTCTCGATTCACAAAACAATGACGTCATTATCAGTTGAATTGTTTTGAACCAAATCCAGCAGTTATCGGTACACTCTTGGTTTGGTTTCAAAAACCTTGGTTTATATATCAATTGCCCTTTGATGTGCTGCTTTTTTAACAAGATCGCTAACTTAGTTAACTATGCACTACACTTAGTTTGTTAAGGTAAAAATCTATATATACAAAAAGCCTTCACATTGGTGGTACGACGAATATTGAAATATTTTTCTGTGGGCTTATTAAGATTTATTTTTAAATTTTTTCTATGTATGAAAGGAATCAGCAAATTTATTTGGATTTCCCCCGCAAATGCATTACCTGATCTGACTGTTGAATGCATTCAATGATGATAGGCTTTTAATGCGTGGGCTTTCATGTAACAGTCCAGTAGTCGTTTCTAGAGTCCTGTCCAATCTAGCAAGAATCATTTCAAAATTTGAAATCGGATCTTATCCATTGAAGTGGGAGGACCACCTACTTTTATATTTGACGTGACATTCCACATTTCAATTATTTGGCCCCGCTCATTCTTGATATTTGGAGAGATCTTTTGTTTGGCTCAAATTGAAGATATCCAGAATAAATTCGAAATATGAATTGGCAAATACGTTGTGGATTGAGGCTAGCCAGTGTAGATGCATGTATCAGGTGATTTTGGTAAATGCCATTTGGTTGATATTTATTTATGGGAAAGCTGCCGGCGACGTTTAGGAAGTGCCAGAATTGATCAGCGGTGCTTTCTCAAACAAAAACAAAAATAAAAATTCAGCGGTTGGAACAAAAATTAGATGTCATTGTTGTCAATTATCGATGCCAATGCCACTTGTGTTGTTTTGGCACCCAAACGTGTAGGGACAAAGGTCCGCATGGAATGCGATTCTACCAATATATTCTTTCAAAAAATCTTTCCTTTGGCAGCAACTTGTGTTTGAAATAAATGAAATAAAAAAACATGCATAGATCATCCCTGAATTTTATAATCCCTTGGCTTCGGTTTGCAATAAATTTATCAAGCGTGGTGCGTGGGTTAAATTTGGCTTCGTTGAATATAGGTTTGATTTGGTAACCCAAAATCCGTTGAATTTAGGTTTGATTTAGGTGATTTGAATCATATTTATTGTTGTTATTGTTTTTTGTTGTTGTTGTAAGACTTGAATATATTATTGTTGTTTTATGAAATATATATTAGTGTTGGTGTTGATCTTATATTTTATAATGTCATGATATATATATATATATATATATATTTGTGGTTGCGGTAAAATTTAAATGGGTTGGAGTTAAGTAATACGTGAATTAAATATGTTGTGGTTTAAAGAAATATTGTTATTTAAAGGTTGTGAAGTGGGAAGTGTTTTTTTAGTATTGTTTAAAAAAAATACATGTTCTAATTTTTCAAATATGAAAATACATAAGAGGTTATGTCAAAAAATTAACATAATCTTAGTAAATCAAGCTATTATGTTCGTTAGTAGTTTATAATATTGATTTATTCGTAATGTTATTTATTGTTATATTGTAGTTGATTTTGTTTGAAAGATTATTGGACATTTAGATGCGATTACTTCAACACCTGACCAAGGTAATTTCCAAATTCTTGCAGTATTTTCAAAATTTTAATTAATTAGGACTACAAAAACAATCATTTCACTTGAACAAAAATTTAAATTTAATTTATATAGGTTAGGAATGGAAAAAAATGATGACGGATCTTTGTTGGTCAAGTCTAATGGGAAATTAGTTGTGGTGGAATATACATGGACCAAATGCAAATTAGTTGTAGTGTCGTTGAACATCAAATATGTGGATTTAGTGGATGTAATTAGATTTGAATGTTATCTAAATAGTATGTTTGATGTCATTTAATGCGAAGTTACCTTTAAACAACGATTGGACATACACTTCATTAACCAATAATAAGTCAGTTTATGTAATGATGAATTTGTTCAAATGAATGTTCGTTATATGGAGTGTGTGTAGAAGTTGAACCCAAACTGTACGACCCTACGATGAAATCCAACACTCATGTTCGGGAGTATGGTATAGTTGAGTCCATCGGTTGAGACTGTGGAATAAATTTAAATAGAAATCAAAATCCTACTATCGACGTTCTGGCATACCAGGATGTTCCTTTTTTTTCCAATCACAGTACTTCGAAATAGGTAGTGAATGACCCCAAAACATAAGTAACATTCCTTCAAGCAGTACCAATCTCAAAATTGGTTTGTCGCAACTTGAGGTCATACACCACAACAACGATGGGTTTCCTGACGGTGCTGGACCGTCAAGTTCATATCCCTCCATTGGCATTGGTTCACTAGTTCACACAATTCTGTGTCGTCGACCAGAAATTCAATGCCAAGAAGAAGAGATGCATAGTGATGGAGGGGATGACACTGAGAATTTAGGAGATTACAATACACCATTTCCAGTAGAGGATGGGCTCAACCACTGAAGTAGTTTTTGAGACACAAAAGGTTATATATGCGATGAGTCAATCGATAAACTGGGAAGACAACAACACGGTTCCTAGTTTGAATGAACTTCCTGATATTTTCGACGATCACAATTGAATAGAAAATTCCGTTATTGAACACTCATTCTTTGAGAACATGCAATATTTTGGTAGATAAGAGTGACACGATCATACACCTCAAATATTTGCCTTTGTTGAGAGATCTAGCAGCAACATCAAAGTATAGCTAGGGCAACATTGCCCTAACACATTTGTATTACGGTTTGGAAGAGGCATCCTGATACCGACCATACACTTATGTGGTTTTCTGATTTTTCTGCAGCTCTAGTGTTGGGAGTATTTACATATCAAAAGACCCTCGAAGAAGACCTGACTATTGGTGTATCCCGGCCATAAGGAGGCACCACTTGGATCGTGTTTGAGAAGACCACGAACTTTTAGAGTAGCATCAAGATCTCCACATTGGATTCCTATAGAAATGAACATGACACATAGGAGATTGTTTAATCGTTTTAGATTTAGACCGCAAGTGCACAACCGTCGGTGAAGATAGGGCAAGTATGGGTTGTCCGCAGAGAGGTAAGCAACCTCTGGTATGACCAAAATCAGATGGTGAAAAAGGGGAAAATAGTTGTAGATGTACTAATCTAAGTTACACTAAACTAGTAAGAAGAAATATGAAGGAAAACAACAATTAACGATGCAAACTAAATCAAAAGAGCCTAAAGTGGAAGTGCAAATCAGGAAGAGGGACCCCTGAGGGGTGGAGTGAGTGTACACAAGCAAGAAGATGGTGAAGAATGCGAGCATTAAGCACAAATATAGGTAGTACTTTCATGTATAGGAAGTGTCTAATGCTTATGGAAAAACCTATCAATCCCATCACTAACCTAGTTGACTAATATTAACTTGCACAAGTTGGTTATTTGATAACCTAAACAAGTATAGGATATGTCTAAGAGTTATGGCAAAACCCCATCAAGTTACAAGTTCTATCCTAAACAAGCAAACATACATTCATGTTTATCAACACATTCCATACAAAGCATTCATTTTCATTCTCTTTTGCATGTATAAAACATCAACTCCACCCCCCAAAGGGGATGAAACTACTTACTATCCATTAAACTAATTATTATCCTAAGAAAGGAAAACATATTAACTAAGTTACTACGATTAATGAAATGAAATTAAACTAAGTATGCAAGCAACATGAAACAAGCAACATAACAAAGAAACTTTTATTAAATTCAGACTCACAATACAAGTAACATCTTCCTACTTTAGTATTTTCTCCAAGACTCCACTTCAAGTAGGAAGAATAGTCACTAAGTATGTAGTAGATTACAAGGGAATGTGAGTAGTTCTATTTATAGTAATTGAAAAAGGTAATAAGGAACAATCCCCCGATGTGGGACTAATACAATACCAGAAATAGAAATAAACCACCCTAATACATGCTCTGCTCGAAGCGTGTCGGATCCGAAGCTGACCCGACCGCCAATCAACAGTCCCAGACCGCCAATTGGCGGTCTACAGAGTCTGGATCTAGTATGGATTTTGGGTGGGCTTTGCTGGAGTCTACAAGTCACACAATGATCATGGCAAATAGACATATCAATATTAAATGCAACACACTAACATGATCCTAGCAATACAAACAAAAGAAAATGAAATAAACAAAAGACACACAAAATATGTACAAACGTGAAAACACATCCCTCCCACACCTAATCCATGCATTGTCCTCAATGTATGGCAAAATGGTGCCAATGCATGTATAGTGTACCAGACTAATGACGGCGGCCAGAGGTGCCCGAAGAGGCGCCTCACTCAAGAGCCGACAATTTCCTATAAAGTTTTGCTTGGCTAAAATGACGTTTTGCTGCTCAACCGTCATCTCAGAAATGCCGGTGTTAAAGAGCGTTCCCGAGGTCACAGATGAGCTTGAGGAACTGGCTCTAACATCCTCCTTCATGTAATCAGGCACCCACGCCTCCGGAAAGCAATGGCAAAATGACGGGGTCATCTTCGCTACCTCGAGGTCGATGCCTTGGTGCCGCAGCAAGCGCTCAAACCATGGGATGTCCAACATGCCACACATTTTGGTCACCAGAGTAGGCAAACAATGTATTTCTTTATGCTTGGACTTCACCAAAACATCGAACAACGTTTGACAAATGCAGTGTGGTGAACCATCCATGAGACTATACACTATTCGCAAACTAGGTGTGAAGAATGTGGAGGTCCGTTCTTGGCCCAACACAGTCCTACACACCCACCTGACTACAATGTGCACATTGGAGTAAATGTGTGCATTGGGTATTCCCCCATGTGATGAAATGGGTTGCTCGCACCCAAGCATAGATCGGTAAAAATTAACGTCGCGGATGGGAGCAAGATCATCGACAAAGGGGATCCCAGTCGCATCGAAGATAAATTGGGGTGTCACAGTGTGCTTCACACCTTTAAGAGACGCTAAACTCGAGTGGTCCAGTCTGGTCACACTCGAGTTTAGAAAAGAACTCATGTACGAGAGGCTCTACATACATGGCTTCGTCACCCTCATTCAACAAATGATGTCACTATTTGGCTACGATTCTATCGTAGAAGGGTTCTCCGAATTCGCGAATCAGGGAGGCAAAATTAAGTTCTGGAATTAAATGTGGGCTGACCATACCGGCACCTACCTTGGTGAGCTTTAACGGCGGAACACACAGCGGCGAAGATGAACACGACGCTAGAGGGGTGGAGACCACAACATGTCGACTCCAGCAGCAAACAAAATCACAATCCAAGGCAAACGACAGAAGACACAAGCGTGCACAACCCGACAAAGAAAGAGAAGCAAATCTCCACAATAGACTGTTGGTTGGCAGTCTGGAACCGCCAATTAGCGGTCTATTTGTGAGATCTGGGAAAGGAATTCTGGTGGTGGCGGCCAGAAGGGGCAAAACCTATTTTTTGTTTGGTGGAGGATGGGTAGGGCAAAGCATCACTCATTTTTAATAAAGAAAAATGGAAAATATCCAAAAGGTAATTCTATTTTTTCTTTTCTTTTCTTCATTTTTCACTTTTTTTAACAAAGAAATGTACAACAAAATGAAGTGATGGATCACATCAAGTGACCACACAACTTCCTCCTCGACCTCTGTCGTTGTCCCTTCCAAGTACGGTTTGAGGCATTGTCCATTAACTTTGAACACGTCCCCATTCCTTAGGTTCTGAATCTCAACCGCCCCATGAGGGGAGACAATTGAAACAATAAAAAAGCCTAGACCAACGACTCTGAAGTTTCCCTGGAAACACGTGGAGGCGAGAGTTATAAAACAAGACCTTTTGTCCCACCGCGATGGTTTGATTTGGACCAAGCGGTCGTGGAAAATTTTAGTGCGGGTCTTGCAAATCTTGGCATTCTCATACGCTTCATTTCTCAACTCCTCCAACTCGTTGGTGTCTAGCTTGCGATTGGCACCAGAAACATCAAGACTCATGTTAAGATGTTTGATTGCCCATAATGCCCGATGCTCAAGCTCTATCGGAATATGGCAAGTTTTGCCGTAAACAAGCCGGTAGAGGGACATGCCAAGGTTGGTTTTAAATGCAGTGTGGAAAGCCCACCATGCATCAATAAGCTTCACCGACCAATCTTTCCTTGAAGCACTAACCGTTTTCTCAAGAATGTGCTTGAGTTGATGGTTGGAAATTTCCACCTGGCCACTGGTTTGAGGATGATAAGGTGTGGCCAACTTGTGCGTGATGGAATATTTCCTCAACACTGTCTCGAGGGATCGGTTCACAAAGTGTGTGCCCTGATCACTTATGATACAACGAGGTGTCCCAAACCTCGCAAAGATGTGTTCTTTAAGAAACTTGATCACAACCTTGCGATTGTTAGTGCGAGTGGGGATTGCTTCAACCCACTTCGACGCATAATCAACCGCCACAAGAATGTAGGTGTGACCATGGGACACGGGGAAAGGACCCATGAAGTCAATTCCCCAAACATTAAAGATGTTGACCACTAAGATAGGATTGAGTGGCATCATATCACGCCTTCCAATGCGGCCCATACGTTAGTACCTATCGCATGCTTTGCAAAATGCAAAATCATCTTAGAACAACGTGGGCCAGTAAAGGCCGCATTGGAGCAATTTGGCAGTGGTTTTCTTGGCACCAAAGTGCCCACCACATGCCTCCTTATGGCAAAAGGACAAGACACTCTGAATCTCGTCGTTAGGGATGCACCTCCTTATGATTTGATCAGCACAATACTTAAATAAGTAGGGATCATCCCAATAGAAGTGCTTGACTGACGACTTGAACTTTGCTTTCTCACTTTGTGTCCAATGAGCCGGCACCTCCCCAATTGCTAAATAGTTCACAATGTCAGTGAACCAGGTGGTGAGGCTATTGCAATAAGGTTCTCATCAGGGAAGAACTCGTTCACCGGTGGGTCCGGTGAACGATCAACTGGGATGCGAGAGAGGTGATCTGCCACGACATTCTCGCATCCCTTCGTCCCGTATTTCAAGGTCGAACTCGAGCAACAACAAGATCCAACGCAGGAGATGGGGTTTCACATCCTTTTTAGACAAAAGGTAGCGAAGAGTTGAGTGATCAATGTAGATGAGACGTGCGACCCAATGAGGTACTGACGGAAATTTTCCAACGCAAATATGATCGTGAGGACTCTTTCTCAGTAATAGAGTAGTTTAGCTGAGCGTCATTGAGAGTACGACTTGCATAGTAGATCACATGAGGCAATTTGTCGACTTTCTGACTCAAAACTGCTCCTATCGCATAGTCAGATGCATCACACATCAGCTCGATAGGTAGAGTCCACATCGGTGCCTTAATAATAGGAACAGAGGTCAACTCACGCTTTAGAAACTCAAACGCGGTCATGCACTCGGTGTGAACTCAAAAGTGGTACCTTTAGCAAGCAAGCTCGTCAAGGGATGGGCTATCTTACTGAAATCCTTAATAAATCGTCGATAAAAACTGACGTGTCCAAGGAATGACCGGATTTCTTTTACCGAGGTGGGTGGCAGAAGCTTAGAAATAAGCTCAATCTTTGCCTTATCTACCTCGATACCATCACGAGATACCACGTGACCCAATACAATGCCTTTTGTATCCATGAAATGACACTTTTCCCAATTAAGGGCTAAGTTCGTTTCCGAACGCCTCTTGAGAACAAGGCTCAGGTGGTGCAAAAACTCATCAAAGGAGGTGCCATGAACCGAGAAATCATACATCAAAATCTCAAGGAAGTTCTCGACCATGTCGGAAAAGATACTCAACATGCAACGTTGGAATGTTATCGGTGCATTGCATAGTTCGAAAGACATCCGTCTATAAGCAAACGTCCCAAAAGGACAGGTGAACATGGTTTTCTCATGGTCTTCAGGGGCAACTGGGATTTGATTGTACCCCAAATAACCATCAAGGAAACAGTAATAGGCGTGCCCAGTGAGTCTTTCCAACATCTGGTCGATGAAAGGTAGAGGGAAGTGGTCCTTACGCGTGACCGCATTCAACTTCCTATAGTCAATGCAAACTCGCCACCCAGTTTGAAGTCGTGTGGGTACAAGCTCATTGTTGTCATTCTAAACAACAGTGATACCCGACTTCTTGGGCACAATCTGGACAAGACTTACCCAAGCACTGTCCGAAATAGGAAAAATGATGTCATCATCTAAACATTTGATGATCTCTTTCTTAACTACTTCTGTCATGGCTGGATTTAAACGCCTCTGTGGGTCACGACGTAGTCGTGCCTCATCCTCCATAAAGATGTGGTGTTGCACGACGTCGGGACTTATCCTTTTAATGTCCTTCAAGGATCACCCAATGACTGATTTGTGCTCCTTAAGGACTTGAATCAGACGTTCTTCCTGATCACCAGTCAAAGACGATGAAATAATCACCAGAAATGACCTATCGGGACCAAGAAAACGTATTTAAGTTCCTTAGGGAGTTCTTTAAGCTCAATTGTGGGTGGCTCCTCAAGGTGAGGCGTGATATCTAGCTCGAGATGTAAGATAGGAGGAGCTCACATGTAATGAATAGCATGGACATCATTGTTCAACTCGCCCCCATCCTCTTCATGATCGAAATCATCCATGGTGTATGCATTAAAATTTTCATGAATCAAATAGTACTCTTCTTCTATTTCTTCTTCTATGTCTCGGATAAGATTAATTTCCATGGGGTCCTTGAAAGATGTCGGCTGCCTAGCCATATTGAACACATGGAATGTCGCGGTCAAGTTCCCGAACGACAATTTCATGAGTCCAGTTCGACAATTGATTAAGGCATTTGACGTCGCCAGAAAAGGTCTACCCAAAATCAATGGAATCTGAGAGTGGGTAGTTTTGATTGGTTCAGAAACAAGGACGACGAAGTCAACAGGAAATATGAAATCACCAACCTTGATTAGGACATCTTCAATTACCCCAATCAGGACTTTGATCAAACGATCAGCCAACTGTAAAGTTGTATTCGTAGGCTTGAGCTTGCCTAGGCTTATTCGTTGATACACAGGAGCTGGTAAGAGGTTAACCGCTGACCCTAGATCTAGCAAGAAATTATTAATGCGAGAGTCCCCAATGACACATGAAATTGTTGGACTACCTGGGTCCTTCAATTTTACGTACGTTGGGTTCGAAATGATCGAGCTCACATTAGCCGCCAAAAAGGCTTTGCTAGGTGATTGGCATCATTTCATGTTTATATTTGTACCTTATATCCATTATCTTTCACCTAAACAATGCTATGTTACGAGTTTTATGTTTAGTTTTCAGGAATAAATAGGTCTGAAGAGAAGAGCCATGAAAGAACCCAAAAGCAGGAAAAAAGGACTTAATTGTGAGACCTAGGGACTGAGATGCAATGGAGAAGGACCTGATCGTAAGACCAAAGGACCTAAGAGCAAAACAGAATACTCCACACCATCATGGGGAGTATTTTACCAATTCCATTCGGGTCGGAGCTCCAACAAGCCAAGTAACCGCATCAAAGACCAACAATACCAGAAAGAAAAGGCCACAACAAATTCCAACGCGATCCGAAGAGTTTGGACCGCCAATTGGCGGTCCATATTACTCAGGATCCGCCCAAATTTCTCCTGGACTTGTATTAATGTTCGTTTAGGCTATTTTTGGTATTGGTTTAGTCCCACATCGGGGGATTGTCCCCGATTAGCTTTTTCCATGCTTATAAATAGAACTCTTCACCTTCCATTGTAATTACCCATTGCTTGGTGGCATTCTTTCTACTAAGGAATGAGTCTTGAAGCAAAAACTCAAGGTGGAGAAGAATGCTACCTTCAATGTGAGTCATTTGTTAATAAAATAATTCTTCTAGTTTCTTTAAATCTTGTCTTTTAATTTGTGCATGTTTGTTTAGTCTTTCCTTTTCTTTTATGTTTCTTTAATGCTTCTTGCCTTCTTAGTTAACTTTCATTTCAGTATTATGCTTTCTTTTGCTAATATAGTTAGTGTAATGAGTAGTGAGTAGTTTCATCCCCATTTGGGGGGGGGGTGGAAAAATATGTGATATAATCATGTAGTGTATTAAGTGTGTGTTATCTTTATCCCTTGAGCTTTATATGATTTCCATAACCATCTAATGGGTTTTCACTCTTATCTTTGATATGCTAATGCTCTTGAATGAAGCTTAGCTTATGCTTTGATTAGTGGACCTATTTTATGGGGAATGATAAGGTTAGGATATGGATGAAGTTAATATTGGAAACATAATTTGTAGTGTATGTGCTCTTGTTGCCTTTACCTTAGCTAATGTCTTGTATGTTTTAATGATGTAGTGAAATCTTAATTCATGTGGAGGCATAATAGGGTATAGTCTTTATACTTGAGTTCATGTAGCTTCATTCCAATTATTGTCTTGTATGTTTTAATGATGTAGTCTTATCTTAATTCATGTGGAGGCAAAGTTGGATGTAGTTTTATGATTTCATGCACTACATGTTGTGAGGAACTTAATGAACACACACACACACACTTCTTTATGTTCACATTATTTCTCTACGCCCTTTGGGGTTTAGTTTTCTTGCTTTTCTTCCATTTCCTTTTTGCATCTTAGGGTAGTTTAGTGTAACCAACCTTTCTCTCCTTCTTTTTACCTCTCGCCTTCGAACAAACCTATCGTCGACACACCTCCCAGTGGACGACCCGTATTTGCCACCGCTTCAACGCGGTCGTGCACTTGCGGTTAATATAAAACGATCAATCACTAGGGACGTTGGTTTTCCTCTTAGTCGTACAGAGATCCTTCAGGAATTTTGTATAGGGAGGTATTTGTTGAATCATGTCTAACAAAGGAATGTTGACATTCCCTTTCTTGAATATCTCCATCATTTTATTCACACTGTCACTCTGTTTCTTAGACAACCTACTAGGATATGGAGATTTTGGTAGGTAGGTCTTCTACAGTGCCTGAGAAGGAGGCGTTGGTGTATTACTCTCACCCTCGGCGTCCTTCTCACCATCATTCCCACAAGGGCGACACAGATGGATTTAGTGACAAGGACATGTGGTTGTTGACCTGCTTCCCATTTCTCAGGGTCAATGACATTGACATGGTCTGTAGGTTCTTCCACGTAGTTCACTTGCCCCCCCTACGGTCTTGAACTTGCATTTTGCATGCTCGAGTGATGTTAAGCAAGGGGTTAGCTACAGGTTGGCTAGGCAGACTCCCCCCCTCTCTCTCTCTTTCATGCACAGACTGTGCGAGTTGGGCCATCTGAAGCTCGAGAGATTTGATGGTCTGCTGGCTCGAAGTGAAGACTTGACTCGTGGATGACATAAAGTTTTTTTACAGAGTTCTCAAGTCCACAAGTTAAGTTCTCAAGCGAAATAAACTACGTTTCCAAGTTGTTAGAATTTAGGAAACCTGGTGGGTTTGTGCTTTGAGCTTGGAGTTGGTGATGAGACTGTGAATGCATGGGAGGTTGGTGTGGTCAGTTAGGTGGTCGAGAGAAGTTTGAAGGACCACCTGGGGTATTGTTATGGTTCTATGAAAAATTAGGGTGGTTCTTCCATCCAGGGTTATATGATGATGAATATGGGTCATTCCTGGACCTATCATAGATGGCATTGACATGTTCCATCTCAAGAGGAATGTATGCACACTCACCTCCTAGATGACCTATCCTACCACAAAGATGACAAGGAACTAGACCAGATGCAGACACATGTGACACATATTGCTGGTTTTGGAGCTCAATCGAATCCATACGGTGCATTACGGCCGCCATGCACGCCTCGGTGGTCGTAGTGGTATCGACAACAAATACGGCACCCGATCTAGTCGAGTTTGCATTTGCAATCCTCTCTCCTGTGCTAGATGATGCTGGTGGTTCCCTCACACTCTCCCACTGCATGGTTTTATCAGCGAGGTCTTCTAGGAAAGCTCATGCCTCCATTTCATCATTTCCTAAGAACTCTCCTTGACACATGGACTCAAGGAGCGTTCTAGACGGGATGTGAAGACCCTCGTAAACAATCTGACACAGGCGCCACAACTCGATGCCATGGTGAGGGCATGAGGATAGTAGTTCCTTGAACCTCTCTAAGTATGCATGAAATGATTCGGTCTCATGCTAATAAAACGAATTGATTTCGTTACTCAGTTTTTGAGTTCGATGATTTGGAAAGTACTTCTTTTAATCAAAGAGCTGAAAGAAGTTTGAGAAGAAGGTTGGGATACTTATGACACATACGCTAAGTTGGGTTTCACGTTAAGGGCTCCCTTGATGTGGACTATCAATGGCTTCCCTTCTTATGCCGATCTGAGTGGGTGGATGACTAGAGGATATATGGCATGTCCCTATTGTATGGAAGATACTCATTCATTTGAAGCATAGTGGGGAAAATGTGTATTTGGGACATCGTCGAGGGCTTGAATTAGATCACTATTGGAGGAGAAACAAAAGTGCATTTGATGGTGAAGAGGAACATAGAACTCCATCAGTATACAACTTGGGGAAGAAGTTCTTAAAAATTTGAAAAATTGTTATATAGGTGATGGGAATAACTGGACGAAGAGAAGTATTTTTTGCAACTGCCTTATTGGAAAGATCTTTTAGTGCGGCATAATATTGATGTGATGCACATGGAGTGGAATATTTATGATAGTTTGTTGAAGACAATATTAACCCCAAAAGCAAACAAAGATAACACAAAATCAAGGAAGGACTTGAAAGAAATGGATATAAGACATGATCTTTATGTAACGCATGATGAAGACGGCAAAGAGACGTCTTATCCACCAACTTCTTTCTGGATGAGTGCTACTGAGATGCAATTTTTTTGTAGTGTTCTTCATTCAGTGAAGGTGCCAGATGGTATTCATCCAACATATCTCGATGTGTTAACGAGAAAAAGTGCAAGATTAGCTCACTAAAAGTCATGATCATCACGAATTGATGCAAGAATTAAAACCTCTGGCCATTCGAAAGAGTCATAGAGTTAAAGATGTGCAAGAAACAGTTATCAACTTGAGTTAGTTCATTCGCAGTTTGTGTTTTAAAGTAAACAACGTTGAAGATTTTCAACGAGAGATGAACATTGGTCCCATTCTCTGTCGTCTGGAAATGATATTTCCACCGAGTTTTTTTGATGTAATGTTGCATTTACTTGTTCACCTTGCTTAGGAGGCAAGATTGACAGGACCGGTTGAATATCGTTGGATGTATCCATTTGAGAGATATATGAATAGGTGTAAGGGGTATATTCGAAATAGAAATAAACTGGAAGAGTCCATTGCCGAAGGTGTTCTCGCAGAAGAGTGTACCACCTTTTGCTCAAGATACTTGAAGAGTGTGGAGACAATTTTAATAAGCCTTTGAGAAATAATGGAGGTGAACGACCATCAGGCACCGACAAAATGAATGTTCTGGACCTTGTCGATCTTGAAAACGTTCACAATTGGTTGTTAAATAATACTACCATTATTGATGAATATCAAGAGTAAGTCTGTACTACACTTGTGTTATTTAATTAGTAATGTCTTTAACTCATTGTTAACACATAATTACACATTCGACTGTATCAGGCGTTTTAACCGTTACACCGCTTTCCTTGGAGTAGGAGTACGTCGCAATCAACGACAACAATCAAATGTTCAACATAAGACGTTTGGTAAGTGGTTTAGAGAGACGGGTTTTGATTAAATCAGTTTACAATATTGCAGCTGCACGACCACGTTGAAGCGGTGGCAAGCACGGGTCAATCCACAATGAGCGTGCGCGAGTTGGATTCACAATACTCGAGTGGGAAAAGAAAATGAGAGAGATGTGATCGGAATGAAACTACAACACGTAAGAAATCAAAAACAAATAATAAAACTAAACCCCTCGGGGAGTAGAGAAAGAACATTTATATGAAAATGTGTGGTGCAGTGTGTGTTCAAATGTGCCCCTTAAAACATGGCATACATGAAATCTACAAAAACGTAACTCCAACTTTGCCTCCACATGACATAAGATAAAACCATATCATTAAAATATACAAGAGAATAGTTGAAATGAAGCTAATATGTTCACATGCAAAATGACTCAAATCCAACTATGTCTCCACATGAAATAAGATTTATCACAATCATTAAAACATACAAGACATTAATTTGGATAACCCAACATGAGCACATGCATGCACATGCCTTGTTTCCTTCTTCCACTCCATCATTATCATAACCTCATCATTCCCCATAAAATATGCTCACTAATCTAAGCATGTGCTAAGCTTCATTCAAGAGCATTAGCACATCAAAGATAAGAGTGAAACCCATTAGATGGTTATGGAAATCATGTAAGACTCAAATGATTAAAATTAACACACACTAATCCATCACATGATCAATCACCTTTTTCTCCACCCCCAATGGGGATGGACTACTCTCTACTCATCTTTACACTAAAGAAAACATAAAAAACAACAAGAACCCATAATGCAAATTAGTGAAAATAAGATTAACCAAACAACAACATAAAAGAAATTACATATAAGTAAAGACAATAAAATGTAGAACAAGAACAAAACTAGATTAAGAAACAAAAATACAAAGTTTGATCCTCTCCAACCCCCTTATTACACTACTAAACAGGAAACTAAAACCTACACTAATGGGAGAAGAGGGAAGAAGATGTGGAGGGGAGGGATTACAATGATTTATATAGATTAATACATGGTTATGATCAATCTGGAAATAATTGGACGACTCTAAATTATATCTGATAGTCCAGGAGTGCTCTAACCCTACAACCCGAACCACGACCAAAATTCCAGATCAAATGTGCCCGATCGGGTTGAAATTTTACGACCCACTTTATTTCTTCATTTGGCACGTGGGGTGATGTCCTGGTCTTATAGCTCGAATCACTTTGAGTTGACTTGGCGAAATACTGATTTGATTCAAGTCATGTGTCACCATATTTTGCACTTCACAATCAGGTCCCTCCGGGTTTGCACTTGGGTCCTTCCTGATTTACGATCCAGTCATTGTGCCTTACAAATAGGTCCAGAACCTTCCAAATCAGTCCATACTTGCTACATTTAGGTCATTTTTGATCATTTCCTCTTCTTTATTACCTAACTCCTGAAATGCTACAAACAACAACTCGAGTAGCACAGTATTGGGGGTAAAATAAAGGATATATGACATGAATATGATGCATGATATGCTACTAATCAAATACCCCCACACTTACCTTTTGCTAGTCCCGACCAAAACAAAGAAAGAGAAAAATGAAGAAAAGGAAAACATACGAAAAACTGGGAAATCCTAACTCACTTTTGTAGGAATCATGGTTGCACTTAGCACGTGCAACAAGCCGGTAAACCTCCATGTCGCCAAGGAGGCGGAGTGTTGTCTCCTGAGGGTTTTCAACGGATATACCCACAAAAAAACATAGATGCATTATTAAATCTAGAAACTCGACTCGATGGACTCATTTTTGTCGATCATTGGATACGGTAATTCTACGGGCCACCTCTATAGATGTAATCAGTACACAAACTTAGCCTAATGAGTCTTTCGTGAATGTTAATTAAGGACTTAAGTGAAAGACATGGACACCCTTAACATCCTCAATTGATACAAAGTGTAAAGTCCATTAAGGTTCTTATTTGCATTAACATTTTTTTTTTTTTTCTCTTTTTCCCCTTTTTCTTACTAGTTGGAGTGTAATTCTCCCAGGGTCAGGTTTCATGCATCATTTCCTATGAGGACTTACATTATCATGTACATCTTTCTTCACATCTCCACATAGGTCAATCCCTCCCACCCGTGTAATGGGAGTTCGATCGGTGCATCCCAAGTCAGATGACTCGAAAGCACCAGGCACAAAGCCCCCCCAGACCTAATTTCCTGAGTGATAGGAGCCGTGCGAGAAGAGAGAACACATACTCACTTATTTCTTATCTACACATAAACCAAAACTCCTACACTTAATGTCTCACAACAAGATTTAAAGGGTCCTTGACTACAACAAACTTCCTTATATTAATAGACACGAATTATTGACATACTAGGTTCAGGGTGAACTTCATTAATTGTTTGAGTACTAAAACCCTATGATTACTCGCCCCCCGATGGAAAACCGGGGTGCATCCTTACGACTAGATAAGACCTAAAGCCGGTATACAAGATATCCTAATGCATCAAGTTCAAGACGATTTTGGGAGATTTCTTTTACTTTGTCTCTTAACGGTTTTGCACATGCTAAACACACGCAAAACTCACAAAACATTTTCTTTCAAAAACACATGAAGATTTTGAAAGAAATGTGAAAAATTTAAAGCATTAGGCAAGCAAAAGAAGACAAGTAACCCAATGATCATGACAAGCAGATATATCGATATTAAATGCAGCACACTATCATGACCATAACAATGCACACAAAAGAAACCAAAATCAAAGGGAAAAAAAACTCGACTATGTACACACGTAAAACACCCCCATATGAGCATGAAACTACATGGATTTATGCATGAAAAAGGAAAGATCTCACCAACATGAAGCACAAAAGGAAGTTCATGGTTATGTGGATGGACACAAATCCGAAATCCCTCAAAACATGTGGGATGCTAAAGAAGGGATACAAATACGTGAAAGAAATATGCCCCAAATACACAAGGGTTAGGGCCCACAACAATCAATGCTCACTCATGGTGTCTTTATTGTACTTTTTTATAATATAACTATGTACAAAAATAAGTTCTCATCTTCATTTATCAAAGGACATCAAATGGGAACCTCAAAAGTGGGTCAATGCACTTGGAATGGGAACATGACACCACGCGGGGCAAAAATACTCATGTTTGGACCCCCACACAAAGAGCACAAGATGAAATGAGAGTTCATGAATTAGACGCAAATGCGTCTCATTCAAAGGATCAAACTGAAAGAACTTGAACCTCTCAAGAGTTTGGGAAATATGAGGCAACGAAAGAAGAGTTTCTCCCATTGCAGTACCGATGTTATGATCGTCAATCCAAACTCTCCAACCAACAGGCTGGTGGGTCAGAACGAGGTCAAGAACCTCATTATGCATGTCCAACTCACCAGGTGAACAGAAAGTGAGTCTTTTACCCATGGCATCCTCCAAGAAACTCCTAATACCCCCATTAGCAATGTAGTTGTTTGATGTTCCATCATTTCCAAGATAATCAGGAACAATAGTGAGAGGCAAACTCTCATCAGGCCGTTTGAAATTAAGGGTATTAGGGAGCTTTTGCTCCACCAGAGGTGAGTCCTTAATAGGCACAACATGAAGATCATGTGGCTCAAGGGCCACGAGACAAAAAGATAAGGCACAATCATGTGACAACTCATAATGAAGCTGGTCCATGTTATTCTCAATTTGGATCGAATCCCCTACCATGTGATCGTGAATTGGAACCCCAAGTCCCTAAGACTGACTAGGAGTTTGACTTTGAAAGATTGTACTTTGAATTTGTGGATGTGGTGGTGGTTCGATATTAGAAGATATATCCTCATGTTGACAAGAAAGGTTACCCTCCTCACGTTCACGTAATTACTATGTCATTTGACTCACTTGCATTTCCATAGTTTGCAAGCAATTCAAGTTGGACTTCAATAAAGTTTGAGAGATCGGGTGCACGTACCTCACGCCAGCAATCAACTCACTCTTGTCCCAATGCACCTTACTTACTAATGCATGCTTTAACCATACATGAATGAGAGATCGGGTGCACGTACCTCACGCCAGCAATCAATAACAAGAATGTAAAGGAAGGAAAAGACAAATGCGTGCAAGGTCTACAAATGATGCATGACCTAGATGGCAAAGTTGTCTTAACAAGGGGTCATGCAAGCCAAATTAATTTTTAACACTAAAATAAAGCATGCATGACATCAACAGTGAAAGGAAGCAACTTGAAATAGGCAAAGGAAACTACTATAAAAACAGAATTTGAAAACAACTCAACCAATCCGCCATTGGCGGATGCAAATATGCTATTGGCGGATGTTCTGGGGATTCAGGTCCCCAGAATTCAGCAATATCCTTTTGTGCTCTAGTAGATCCTCCTGTTTACTTGTGACCCCATTCCAGTAACCAAAACAAAAATGGAAACGTAAAAACAAAGAAAAATCCCACCGAAATGGCGAACTCGACTACGAAAACAATGCTCCCCGACAGCGGCACCAAAAACTTGATTGAATCAGTTTACTATACCGCAAGTGCACGGACGCGTTGAAGCGGTGGTAAGAACGGGTCGATCCACAAGGAGCATGCGCGAGTCGGATTCGCGATACTCGAGTGGGAAAAGAAAAGGAGAGATATGTGATCGGAATCAAACTACAACACGTAAGAAATTGAAAACAAACAATAAAACTAATCCCCTCGGGGAGTAGAGAGAGAACATTTATATGAAAATGTGTGGTGCAGTGTGTGTTCAAATGAGCTCCTTAAAACATGGCATACATGAAATCTACAAAAAAAGTAACTCCAACTTTGCCTCCACATGACATAAGATAAAACCATATTATTAAAATATACAAGAGAATAGTTGAAATGAAGCTAATATGTTCACATGCAAAATGACTCAAATCCAACTATGTCTCCACATGAAATAAGATTTATCACAATTATTAAAACATACAAGACATTAATTTGGATAACCCAACATGAACACATGCATGCACATGCCTTGTTTCCTTCTTCCACTCCATCATTATCATAACCTCATCATTCCCCATAAAATATGCTCACTAATCTAAGCATGTGCTAAGCTTCATTCAAGAGCATTAACACATCAAAGATAAGAGTGAAACCCATTAGATGGTTATGGAAATCATGTAAGACTCAAATGATTAAAATTAACACACACTAATCCATCACATGATCAATCTCCTTCTTCTCCACCCCCAATGGGGATGGACTACTCTCTACTCATCTTTACACTAAAGAAAACATAAAAACAACAAGCACCCATAATGCAAATTGTTGAAAATAAGATTAACCAAACAACAACATAAAAGAAATTGCATATAAGTAAAGACAATAAAGTGTAGAACAAGAACAAAACTAGATTAAGAAACAAAAATACAAAGTTTGATCCTCTCCAACCCCCTTATTACACTACTAAACAGGAAACTAAATCCTACTCTAATGGGGGAAGGGGGAAGAAAATGTGGAGAGGAGGGATTACAATGATTTATATAGATTAATACATGGTTATGATCAATCTGGAAATAATCGGACGACTCTAAATTATATCTGATAGTCCAGGAGTGCTCTAACCCGACAACCCGAACCACGACCAAAATTTCAGATCAATTAGAGCATTTTGATCCACCACTGGTGGATCAAATACACCCGATGGCGTTGAAATTTTACGACACACTTTATTTCTTCATTTGGCACGTGGGGTGAAGTCCTGGTCTTCTGGCACGAATCACTCTGAGTTGAGTTGGCGAAATACTGATTTGATTCAAGTCACTTGTCACCATATTTTGTACTTCACAATCAGGTCCCTCCAGGTTTGCACTTGGGTCCTTCTGATTTACGATCTAGTCCTTGTGCCTTACAAATAGGTCCGGAACCTTCCAAATCAGTCCAGACTTGCTACATTTAGGTCTTTTTTCTCCTTTCCTCTTCTTTATTACCTAACTCCTAAAACGCTACAAACAACAACTCGAGTAGCATAATATTGGGGTAAAATAAATGATATATAACATGAATATGATGCATGATATGCTACTAATCTGTTTGCAAGGAAAAATGTGGATATATCGATATCGAAACACTTACTAGAGGTCCGGACAATGTGGGGAGGAGGTATTCAGGATATTTCATCAATGAGTTTAGGTTTCACACACAGAAACGTGAGTCGAAAGCCAAAACACAGAATAATGGAGTATTTGTAAATGCAACAACAGAAAGCTACTGCTCTACACCAGATAGGAATCCTGTCATTGGACCTGTGGACTAATTTGGTGTATTGCAAGACATAATCGAACTTCAATACTATGGTGATTTGAAGTTGTTTTGTTCAAGTGCAAGTGGTACGATGTTTTGGGTCGAGACAACACTACTACAAGTTATGAAGACGAGTTCACATTGGTGAATGCGAATCGATTTCTAAAACCAAAAGAACCTTTTGTACTTGCATCTCAAGTAAAGCAAGTTTTTAATGTTGCTGAGCCAAAAGATAGAGAAAGTGACGATCAATGGTTAGTGGTTGTGCGAATATTTCTGAGAGATTCATATAACATAGAGGACGAAGAATTTGAAGATTCAGAGTACGGGCGAGGAAATGTTGTGCAAGATAGAGTTCAGATTGACGATGTTAGTTTGGTGGAGTTTGTGAGACATGATCTAGAGCCACTTGTGGTAGAGTAGTTCATTATTTAGCGAGTAGGAAAACATGTGTTCTCTTACCTTTAAATTGTATAGAAACAATAATGACAATGAGCTTATAAATTGTTATGTTCTTTAATTCAGATATGACTTGATGATGTAGCACTCGTGAGGATGACAAGATGACACATCTGTACGTCATCAACGTACATAATCACATGATTCCGATGAAGAGGCTCCCGTAGACGAGATTCAGCTTTCACCTTCTACGGTGAAGCCAGTACTAGTAGGAGTAGGGGACACGGTCCCACTCAGTGTTTGGAAGAATGGTTGAAGAAAGACTAATCTCTGATTGATTTCACACCAGAGGGGGTACCCAGAGGACCCACAACCGAGAATTTCCAGAATTGCATTGGGTCACTTGCGAGGATGTCACAAATACTTCCCCCGCGTTATGCAGATTGGAGACTGGTGCCAAAGAAGAACAAGGGCGCGACATGGGAACAAATTTTGATAACATTTCATCTCATCATAACATTTTTTATTAATTATCTATTTCATTTAATTATGTACAAACGTTGTTTTACAGACACATTGGATGGTTCCTGAGGGATTTAGAGACAAGGTCGTGAGGTCTCTAAACAAGAAGCGGAAGGAATACAAATTTTACCACTATGAGAAGCGGGTGGAGCTGGCACAGATCCGAGAGGAGCAGATGACCCGACGACCACAAAGCATATCTGTGGAGGATTGGTTCACTCTTTTAGATTATTAAGGCAACGACGTTTTTAGGTATATTTTATTTATATACCTTTTGGTTTAATTTTGGATGCAAATAATTTGAAATTCAACCTTTTGGTTTAATTTTGGATGCAGAAAAAAGTGAGATCAATAGGAAAAACCATACGAATCTCATTATACCATATACGTGTGGTACAAAGTTTGTTGTGCGACATAAGAAGAATATGGTAATTGGTTAATCTTTTAGTGTAAATTTGATTCATTTGATTTATTTTTTATAAAATCTAATACCTCTTTTATTTTTGTTGTCAATTGTAGAAGACCCAATAGCCCCGGAGCCCACACGGACGGCCATGTGGATTAAACTCCACAACAGGATCCATCCGCCACTCGACTCATTGTAAGCTAATTACATGTATAGTTTATTACCATGTTTAACATTTGTATTGAAATTTAACTATTAAAATGTTTTATTTCAGGAACAATTTGAGACTCTGAGAGAATCAGGTGAGACTAGGGATGCAAATAGATCTTTTCGAATTTGGTATAACATGTATTTGAATTTGAATCCGAATTCCAAATAAGCACACCAAATCCGAATTCAAATTCAAAATTTTATAGTTTACTAATTTCATATCCGAATTTAAGAACTTTTCGAATTCGGATAATGTTCAAATTCCTATAACAGATTTTTATATATATTTTGTTGTATAATCTAAAATATTTTTGAAACTTGTTTTAAGAGAATTATATTATAATTTTCTTTTGCATTTCTATTATGTTTATATTTACATAGGAAATAACTTAGTTTTTATTAACTCACAATACAAATATTAATAACCACATATATTGGAATGCCAAAATTGGTATTTTCGGATATTCGGATATGGTTTGTCCTATATCCGAATTCGTATCCGAATTTGAAAATGGTAAAAAAAAAACCATTTTTAATTCCAAATTGTATTCAGTAAAAACTTCTTTACCAAATACCAACCAAATTGTAATTTTCGAATCGAATACTCGGATAATCGATTACCATTTGCATCCCTAGGTGGGACGAGCTCTCAAGCCTCTATCACTTCGGTCGTTGTTGATGATCCGGTTGGCACAGTGTTGGGCGACGAACATGGACGAGTTCGTATGTATTCCAGCTACGTAACACTTGCTGATATGTACGAGCCTCGTGGGATGCCAAGCAGAGCGGAACGCAATGCCAGAGCGGACGTGGAGCGGAATGACGAAGCAACTGCAGAGTTGAAGCGCATTAGTAGTAAGCTCGCGACAACGCAAGATACGCTGAAGATGACGCAAGATACACTGAAGACGACGCAATCTGCTCTCAATAGGATGCAACTTCAAATGAACTTTCTCCTCGAGAAGGCAGGTTTCACGAGCGAGGTAATATACACATTCTTTAGTTAAATTGTCGTGTTTATAGTTTATGTGCAATATTTTATCAATAAATAATGTTTGTAATGTGCAGGATTATGACGTGACCCCCCTTTGCACACCGCCGCCGCCGCCAAGATGAGATGACGATCATGGGCCTGCAGGCGGAGCAGGACGGGAGGTTTGACGACTTAGTCGTATATATTTTGTTACTTTTATCATCTATATAATGAATGACTGAATCAAACTCCTGTGAATCAAATTGTTTTTTGAATGAATGTTTTCTTTTATGGATTGTTTGGTATCGACTTAATGAATGGATGAACGGTTTGGACTTAATGAATGAATGGTTGTGTGAATGTTTTTGTTATTGTGAATGAATGGAACACATCATTTTCTTTGATCAGGGAAAATTGGAATTCGGGAAGAGCCAATCGGCTCTTTTCGAATTATGGAAAGAGTTTGCACCGATGGATATCCGTCGGTGTAATTAAAGTTTATTTTTAATTTACCAATGGAGACCCGTCTGTGTCTATCGACGAGATATACACCAACAATATATATCCATTGGTGTATATCAACTTTTGTCGAATAAAAGTACTATTAATTATGGGTCGGTGTACGTACACCGATGGATATATCCGTCGGTCTTAAACATTGACGGAGCGCCTGTGGGTGGTCTCCCCTTTGACGAAATCACACACAAAAAAATGGGTGGGAAAATTGGCACCAAAAAGAAGTACGAGGGGACCTATCTGTCAGTGCATCTATCGGTGTATATGTACACCGACTAACGTAACACCGATGAAGAAATATCCATCGGTGTAATAAATCACCGACGAACACCACTCTACACCGACAGTTCTTGTCCGTCGGTGAAGACTAGTTCTCCTGTAGTGTTTTTCCTTCACCAAATTTTTATCCCACAAGGTTTTACTTAACAAGATTTTTAACGAGACAGACCGAAAAACGTATACCAAATGGTGATCATCCAAGGGAAGTGTTATGAAATTATACATGTCATGGATGAATCACCTTTCGACCATTATAAGTTTTTGTAACTTATCTTTTGGGTATTGTAACATCTCTTGTATTTATATATATATGTTTATGTTTCAATTAGTTTAGACTATGAATGCTTGTAAGTTACACACACAGACACCTCCATGAGTATATATATGAGGTTGTGCCATGTAATTGGTTGATGATAGCAATGAAAACTCTTCATCATTCTCCCCCAAATCTCCATGTATTTTTCATTTCACAACAAAATGCATATTATGGAATAATTCCTTGGCATTCTCTTTTATCTCTCACATTTTGCGTTAAAATCCACATGTTCTTTGATAATTTTGGTGATTGCATGTAAGTCCCTGTAATACACGAAAATAAAACAAAATAACCGAAATAATGTTATTGAAATATAAAAGAAACTAAGGGGTATATCTACTCTCTAAGAATTACAAAAAACATAGAAACAAGAAATCTAACACTAAACATGCATCAAATACAAAGTAGAAATCTAATAAATGGATTAAAATAAAACTTACATAGAAATGAAACATTCAATATAAAGAACAAAAATCTACCATTAAATTTAAGAAAAAACATATGTTACATGCTTCATCTACCTCATTATTCTTGCAGCCCAAATGAATAAAAACTAAACCTAATCTATGGTGAAGAAGAAAGGTAGAAGATACATGTTTATTTATAGAATAAAGCATGATTTTGTTGAATCTGAAACTAACTCAATGGTCATAATGAAATATGCATGGAACTGGTGCATCGAAATGCAAAAACAAAGTCATTGCCAAAATCCAGATGCATGTATTCTCTTACATATGTCAGAAGCGGATTTAAATCCGTCAGTGGCGGATCATCTAAGCTTAATTTGGTGTTCCAACAATTTTTGTCATTTAAACACATGGGAAGCAGTCTGGTCCATTGGCTCGAGCTCAAATTGTATAAAAACTCCTTAGCTTCTCGAGTTCGAGGAGATTTTGGATTAAGAATTTTTATTGTTTGCAAATAGGTCCCTCCAAGTTTTGCAGTTTGGTCCTTAGACTTTTCATCCATGTCCTTTTGTTTGCAGATCAATTCTTTCTCCTTGCAATAAGTTATTTTACTTCCTTGCCATTCTTTATTACATAAAACCTAATATACATAACAACAAACCCGAGTAGCATGAATGCAATGTATGACATGCTAGTAATTAGTATCCTAGGGCAAATCCAAATATTAAACTTTTTGAATCCAAATATTTTTAGACGAGAGCTCCACAACTCGCTCGGACAATAGACTTATTTTCAGTGTTGTGTATGTTGTAACACGTTTCTGAGCGAACAAGTCACACACGATCATGTTCACCATGCAGGTGAACTTGTGGATCCCTAGATGCCTTATCTACGCAATTGATCTGGTTATCGTAATCTTCATGCTAGAGCACGTTTGTTTTCCTGTCCACTTCTTTTTGGCACTGAATCAAAATCGATTTGTAGGTGAACACTCATTTTGGCTGGCCATCTTTCTTTGGCATTAAATCTTCACTTATCTGTTGGTGAAGGCTAAATTTGGTTTCTAGTTGATTTTCATATGTTTTACCATTGAATATTTGTCTAATTTTTATGTTCTATATATATATATATATTTATAAATCCATTATTTACAAGTTATTATCAATAACAATTTTTATCATTCAATTAATGTACGTTTTGGTAAAAAAAGTTTTAAAAAATCAGGTATGTTTGCTCCGCGAGGCAAAGTCTTTGAAATTGAACTAACAAGTAAACCAAAAATCGGTTGGATTGGTCGATTGATAGTTTATTCTGGTGGAACTGGTGATGTTGTTAGATCGAACTAACACCAAAATATTAGTTCAACGATATCAACATTTATCGATTTCATTAAGTTTTCCTTTATATCAAATATTAAATTTGTCAGTAATAATATCTACAAACTTTAATTTTTTAATAAGTTAAAAATTAAAATTGTAACAACAATACAAAGAATAATACAATCGCTCAAGTCAAGTGTATGAGCAGTAGTTATTAAAAATGAGATGAAATGAAACATTTCCTAAATTCCAAATAGATCACTCGTAAATTCGCAAACGAAGAGCATATAATTGAAAAGTAAAAAAAGTGTTGAAATGTGTAAATGAAATCAGTAGAATTGCCAAAATATTACAATTTTCTTCTCTTCATATCTTAATTTTGTAAAACAAGTCATTAAACCGCAGTTGAACCAAGTGACTGAACCCATTGGTTTGACTGATTTTTCCGGTCCAACCGTTTTTAAACGGGTTAAACAAGGAAACTTATTTTCTTGCACAAACCCACTGATTTTTTCCCCAGATTCCCAGTCAAACTAGACATGTCAATTGGGTCGTGTTTGTGTACTATCGTGTCTAACAGTTCTGCATTCGTGTCAGGATTTCGTGTTATCGTGTATAGTATAAATTGAAAAGATTTCATCATGTTTAAATTGAAAATAGTTAAGTGACATGTTATATTGATATTTTTCATTCTAAATCAATGTTCAGGTAGGCGACCGCCTAGGCGGTAGGCGGTCGCCCGTGGCGATGGTCGCCTGGGCGACCACCGCCTTTCGCCCAACTCTGATGGGCGAAATAGGCGATCGCCTAGGCGAGAGCCCTGCTTTTTATTTTTTTTTAAATTTTTTTTCAAAAATTACAACTTTGCCACTAGCCCCAAATCCTATATAAACCCCTCCAAACCTCTTCATTTTTCACACATCTCTCATTCTCTTCTTCTTCATAATTCTATTCTCATCATCAACTTTCCTAATCACCAAGTTTTTGCGATTAAGTCTCCGGTCTGGTGCTTAGTTTTGAAGTTGGAAAGTGAAGTCTCCGATCCGGTTCTTCATTCTTCAACCGTCAAAATCAAGTGCACTCTTTCTAACTTCTCTTTAGAATTAAATTAATTAGTATTTTATTTTCATATTAGTCTAAATTTTATATTAGTCTAGTTTTAAGATATGACTTACGTACCCGACACTAGTCTACCTATGCATCACGAGAGTTACGATGACCTAAGACCTACCCGTACAAATGACCCCGGTTGGAATACTGCCCATTACATTAGTGCTAATGATAAAAATTGTATTGTCTGTGAGTTATGTGGTAAGGAAACTAGAGGTGGTATAACCCGTCACAAACAACATCTTGCACACACACCCAGTAGCAATGCTAGACCTTGTGATAAAGTTCCTGACTCTATTAAACAAGACATAACTGCATACATGATTAGAAACAGTAGGACATTACAAAACGAAAATGTATGTCTTGATGATTATGTAGACCGAGAAAACATAGAATTTAATCTGGAAACCGGGTCGGGTTCCGGTTCTGCTCGGACCCCAACTTCCCGTTCTCGCCCCGTTCCTGGTCGAAAGAGACAAAAACAACGTTTGTGGGCACCATTTTGCGGATGTGGGAAGGACGTGGTTTCCGGCCCCCAACAAACAACCATCGAAAGAACCTTTAGAAAAGAAGATAGGAAAACAATTAATCAAAAATGGTCTAGGCTTTTCTATAGATGTGGTATATCATTCGACACTGTAAGGACGCCTGAGTGGAAGGAAGCAATATCCACTACTTGTACTTACGGACCCGGACTTAAACCCATGACGTATCATGAAGTTAGTGACTCGTGCCTTAAACAGGAAATTGACTACACTAGAGGTATACTAGAATCGTACAGACAAGATTGGGCAACATACGAGTGCACGTTGATGACAGATGGCTGGACTGATAGGTCCGGTAGGAATATAATCAATTTTCTAGTAAATTGTCCGACATGTACCATGTTCATGAGGTCTGTAGATGCTTCCGGTCACTCTCACACCGCAGACTACCTGTACAAGCTGATGGACAAGGTAGTTGGCGAGATTGGCGAAGAACACGTTGTTCAGGTGGTCACCGACAACGCCGCCGCGTACGTACTTGCCGGTAGGATGTTGCAGCAAAAAAGAAGGAGATTGTTTTGGACTCCCTGTGCAGCGCATTGCATCGATCTCATCTTGGAGGATATTGGCAAGTTGTTTTTGAAGACTATTGCTTTAGCTCGGAAGATCATCAAACATTTCAACAGCTCTGCCATGTTGTTGAAGAGGATGCGAATTGCCATTGAAGGGAACCTGGTACGCCCTGCTGTCACGAGATTTGCCACCGCCTTTCTGAGTTTGCAAAGGTTGTTTCTGAAGAAAGACAAACTCCGAACCTTTGTTGTTTCCCCGGAGTACAACGATCCTAATGCAAGTTGGATAAAGAACAAGAAAAAGAAGGAGATCTCTACTGAAGTTGCCGAGACCATTCTACAAAGTGGTTTCTGGACCAACGTCGTAAAGGCACTGAAGGCCTCACAACCTATGGTCCAGGTTCTTAGACTTGTTGACGGCGATGAGAAACCACCGATGGGATACCTGTCTGACGCAATGGAGAAAGCCAAAGAACAAATCATGAGGAACTTTGATGGAAACCCGAGGTTGTACAAGCAAGTCATCGACCTCATCGACACCAGGTGGGGTCCAGGGAAGATGATGTCATCACCGCTACACTCTGCTGGTTTCTTACTCAACCCTGGTACCTTCTTCTCCGTCCCACCTCAGGATCGAAATGTAGCTTTCAATGAGCATATGTCTGGATTCATGGATGTCGTAGAGCGGCTCGTCACCACTTCTGCAGAACAAGACAAGATTTGCGGTTTACTTGATCGTTACAAGAACTCCCTCGGAATATTCTCGAGGGATATGGTCGTCAGACAAAGGTCGGAAAGAAGACCTATAGATTGGTGGCAATCGTATGGCGCAGACATGAGAGAGACTGCATTACAGAGGTTGTCCCTGAGGGTGTTGGGGTTGACATGTTCGACATCAGGTTGTGAGCGGAATTGGAGTGTCTTCGAGCAGTTGCACTCAACGAGAAGGAACAGGTTGGCTGTGAAGAAGATGAATGACTTGGTGTATGTGAACTACAACCAAAAGTTAAGGCAAAGGTTTCAGCAAAGGATGGAGAAACCCGGATTTTATGACCCCATCAGTGTGGACTATGATCTCTTCGACGAGCATCCATGGTTGGTAGAAACTGAAGATCCGGTCTTCGCTGGAGAGGAGCTTACATGAGCCGATGCCGAGGAAGCAGCTTTGAGACATTCTTCTTCACGGAGACGCTTTGCTCGATCCATGTCCACTGCATCTGACCCGCGGTGTTCTACTGCATCTGACACGCCATTATTAGGTCGTGGCATGGATGATGCCATCGTTCACATCAGTTCTAGAGATCCAGGTGCATCGAGTTCTCAACCACCGATGGACATCGACGAGCAATATGTCCAAACTGACGATGAAGAAACTGAAGAAGATGATGTCTACGTCGACAATCCGAATGAGAACGACTCCGACGACTCTGATGGTGGTGGAGGATATGATATGGTTCCCAGTTGGACATTAGATCAATGTGTCCAATGGAATTAGTTAGTTAGCTTGTAATTCTAATTTCTCCTTTATCTATTATTGTATGAACTCTGAGTTACTTTGTAATCGTACTACTAAGCAATAAATTATATACCTAAGTGTTTAGGTGGGTAGAGGGGGTGCTTAGTGAGGCCTTGATCGAGTAACTAGGTGTCTTTTCGAAGCCTAAACATGTATGATATTTTTAGAAAATATTTGTGTATTTTTTTTCTTCTATTTTCCCGATTTTTCCTGATTTTTTTTTATCTATTTTATGAAAATTAATTGAATTAAAAAAAAAATTTACCGCCCAGACCTGGGCGGTCGCACAACCGCCTAGGCGATCGCCTAGGCGATCGCCCAGGCGACCGGACGCCTCCGCCCGCCTAGGCTCGCCTAGGCGGTGCCTGAACATTATTCTAAATAACATCTTAATTGACTATAATCAAGTAAAAATAATTGATTATCTAACAAAAGATGCAGTTCGTGTATGTTTCGTGTACAAAAATAACTTATCGTGTGTATCGTGTCGTGTTCGTGTCAAATCGTGTAGCAATTATTTTATATTTATATGTTCACAAAACATCGTAATAAATCATTTCAATCATACAAAAATTTTCGTGTAAAGTCGTGTCTATATCGTGTCTCCTTATCGTGTCGTGTACGTGTCGTGTAATCGTGTCGTGTCCAAAATTGACAGGTCTAAGCCAAACCCACTTTAACCGCTGGTCCTCTATCCGAGCCGGCCTGACGCTGAACCCATCAATGGTCCTGGGCTCATTTCTCAACCCACCAAAACCAGTTTACCATCGAAGAAGTAGAAACCAACCAAGCAAGAAGCAATAGTCCACCACCACCAATGTCCAACAAGAAGCTCCTTCCCCTCCCTCCCCTGATCAAGGCGCAGATCGACTTCCTCCTCTCCAACTCCCCCCTCCCCTTCCGGGTTGACCGGATCCGCTCCGGTTCCGCCCTCCTACACTACGCCGACCGCTTCACTCTCTACGTCCCCTTCTGCCTCGACCACCTCAAATGTCCGTCACCAAACCCTAAATGTCCGATCTTCGGTTTAGCCTCATTTCTGTTAACCGATTTCATTTCGCAGGGGACGTCATCTACAACGCCGCGTTCCCCCTCGCCGCGCCAGACCTCGTGTTTGCCGCCGAGGACGAGGGGTTCCACCCGCTCCCGTTCGGGGACGAGGAGGAGAAGAGGAGGAGTAGCTACTGGGAGTGGAATTGTAGGGATTCGTCGAGGCTTCTGAGTCTCGTCAACGAGTTGAGGTCGGTCTAGAGTTGGTTTTGTTTTTTCGGATTTTTTTGTGTGGAGAAAGGTGTTGTTTTGTAATTTGAGTTTGTGGTTGTTTTGTAGGGAGATGTACTCCGAGTACCAGAAGAAGCGGGTTGCGGAGCTCGACGATGTGAGGTTGAAGTTCGAGATCAGTACCGTTCTCTCGAGAGAGGTAAGGGCAATAATGTTGATGGTTTTAGTTTGCGTTTGATGATTTTGTCATTTCTGAAGTTTTTTGTGACTCTATATGTGAGCTTGGAATGATGAGAGTAATCATTAGGGGAGAAAGATGTTATTAGGGGACTGATTTTCCAGGAGTAGTAATTTCTCTGATATAGGTTTCGATTGGTAGAAAAAATTTCAATTCATGAATAATTTCTGACTTGAATACACTTAATTGCTCTTTATCCTAACCCATACGATTTTATCTCATATTTTTGAAGTTCCTTTTTTTCCTGGTTTTTATTTCCCAAATATGAAATTATGAATAAACATCAAACTGGCTATTTGGGAAACTCAGGTTGATTTACCACAGTAGGGTCGACAAGCACAGACTATGACTCTAGTCTGTGATTGATGGTGTGAAATAGTAGTTTAATAACTCCTATTCAAAATAGCTTGTTTTTTGGTTCTTTCATTATTTTTATAGAATATAGATGTTATGTATGGTACATGATACCCCTAAAAAGAAGTAGCGTACATGATATTTCATTTTTTAATTTTTAATTGCTTTCTATGCCATTGATCAGGGAATTGAAGTTTGTTTGCTCTCCGGAACTGACAGAGTGAGTCTATGTTTTCCCGAACTTCTTATACTACTATTGAGCTCCTTATCTCTGCTATAATATCTATCATTCTATCTCCACATGACTCAACCACAGCCAGAAGAGGTGAAATTCTCTGTTCCCCTACTGGATTTCAGCTTAAACAATTTAGTGCCAGGTTCCCCATGGAAGGGAGAACAAAAGATCCATCTACAGGTTATACTAATTTTCAGATGTATAACATTTTATTACTATTAATGTTATTACTTAAGGAGCCCAGGTTGGCTCCTTCTGTTTTTATGTGTAAAATAGACAACGTATCAAGGACAATAATTAACTTCAGTTGTAATCTCCATTGGATCGATAATTTTTGTTCGGAACATTTTATAACTACTTGTTCGTAGTGTTTTTTAGTGGCGCATAAATGTTATGTTTTAGATTTGCTATGCATGCTTCCTGTTACTTATGTGCAGATTGTAGCATTTTTAGTCTGTCGTTTTTAGTGTTGCAGCCCATGGTTCGAAAACCCGGACCGGAGGTTGATCTGCCGACACCACCGGTTCCCCAGTCACCGGTTCGACTGCCAGGTCAACCTGGTCGGACCGTGAAGTCAGCATTATGTCATCAGTGACCAGTGGGGAGGAAACAGAGGGTCAGAAGGGGTATGGGGTGGGAAGAGGCTGAGGGGTGCGGTGGTGTAGGGGCTGAGGGGGTAAAAAAGGAGGTTGGGGAATAAAAATGGCAGAGGAGGTGCGACGCCGGCAGCGGCTGCTGGTTCGGCTAGGTGGGCGGCGGCTGCTGGTCCAGCTAGGCGGGGCTACCCGGGCGGAGGGTTGGGAGAGGTTGCGGTGGGTGGGATCGGGATGGTTTGGTGTTAGGGTTTTCTTTAGGTTGGGGGTTTAATCGGGTATCCGAACTGCCGGTCAGACCACCGGTTCATCGGGTCTACTGGTTCAACCAGCGGTCCAGTGGGCGAACCGCCCCCACCTGTTTTTGGGGGTGACCGAACTGGCCGTCCCACGGGTTCCCGGTTCAACTGGTCCGACCAGCCGGTCTGGTTTTTCAAACCATGGTTGCAGCTTATATGATCGAAAGTTCAGTTGTTTAAGAACAGCATCAATTATATACTGTGATATGCTATCTATGATTGACCTGGACTTTATCTTCAAGGGAACAACTGGGTCCAAAGAGCTTTGTGATTCTGTTTTCGTTTGCTATTCTATCTGATTCTGGAGCATCACCAGCCTATTAGAAAATTTGAAAACTTTTGTACACTAGAATTACATTGTCTATCCTATCAACTTACAAGCCCAATAGTGTTTAAAAAATCCATCCTACATTGTTACCATTGAGCTTTACTATTAAACTTTCTTTTGTTTTACATTCTTCTTGTAGCAAGTGTAATTATATGAGAATGGCAATGGATCAACTACTAGCATAATAGGAATGGAAAAGGTTTGCATAATAGGAGTAGAAAGAAATGGTTTGGGTTGAAGTGGTTAAGACCGCTGCTGCTCATGGTTTGCTTGCTTTGATTTCTCTAATTTTTCTCGTTGCTTCAATTTGTCTTGTCCCGCTCTTAATTTAGTTGGGAAATATGTTGGGCACATTTACTTAATGGTTTGGACTGTTAGATCTGTGCCAAGGAAGCATGGATTTGAGCTTATGTTCTGAACCTTCAAGATTGCAGGTTGTATTCCCTGTTACACCCAAGTATTCTGGTGCACTTTCTGCCCCACGCCTAAAGTTGATATCTTCCCCAGGTTTGAGGATGTTGTTCACCATTGAAGATGTAAAACTTCCTTCGTGGGTGGATGGGATGTAAGTCAATGGAAGCGATGTATTGACGTGATTTGTTTAGGCTTTCAATCATATGATTCATATTTACGTATCATTTCTTAAGCATCATTTACTTTTAAAGGTTGATGCCTGCGTTGCATATTTATGTATCTGTGAGCTCTCTTTTGAAGCTATGATTTGTTCAATGATATTGTGAAATGACTAGGTGCATTGCTGAATATCTTCCTACATTAGAAGATAATCTAAAACTGCAGGTAAATAATTGCCTTTTATCTTAATTTATCCCCAAAATACTTATTTCATTTGTGCATGGACTAATTATATGTGGAATATGATGGCAATACTTCGTAGTGTAAATATTACGATTGTGATAATATATATTTTTTGTTTTATCTAAAATATCACATAACGGACGTAATGCTGGATTTTTAATAAGATCATGGAAGCAGTTGCATCAATTGGTGCTAGAAGACGGTTCATCGAGGCGTTAGCCCCTCTGTTTGGAAGACCAGTTGAAGCTGATCCGGTATGGTTGCTGATATTGATTAGTCTGTCACAGAACATGTTGGGTCATTAATTTAGTTTATCTTTTGGTACTGCTCAGGTATTTTGTAGGAGAGCCTCGTTTCTGGTTGTATCTGGGGGGTTTACATTTCTGGTAAAGCACATACTTCTATTATTTACTTTTCGAGTGACAGTGAATAAAATAAATGTTTATTTTCCTTATCCCTTCAATGGATGATTTATTACGATTTATTTAGTTTGTGAAACTGTGCCTGTGTGCCATTGTATGCGCAACCACTTTTTGTAGAATAAATAAAAAAGGGCAAACTACACCAAGTTGTGTGATCATTGCAACTGACATGTTGCATATGACATTCATGGGCCGCAAGCATGTCTAATGGCTGCATGTGCCACTTCGCACCTACCTGTGGCATTTACTACATTGTGCAGGGTTTTGCCAATTCTCTACGACAAACTACACTCTTATTGTAAAATGTGTTGCTGATGCAGCAAAACTTAGAAGTTTTAAGGATTCTATTGACATCTATAACTTTATTTTCATCATCATTTTTAATGTTCAAAATCTCAAATATTGAGGCCTTTGTCATTATATAGTTATGCTTTGACATTTTTTCTTCGTGGTAGAACTATATCTAGTGATTGGAGTCCTCTCTTTCTGTTTTCTATTTCAGTAACTTCACATGGTTCTATTTTTATTATTATTGTTTAGTAGTGGTGTTTTTTTGGGTAATATGAGGAAGCACGGCCTTCTGTGATAGTGCTGACAATGGCTGGGTTTATTTATCTTTGCAACTTTGTATTCCATTTTGATATTGGTATATGCTAAAGAGCTGATGTCATTGCAGATGCATTTTGCTCTCACATCACAATTCCCCAGGAAGCAACCTGCTTTCACCATGCAAAGTTCTTGTGTATGTTGCTTGGACAGGCTTTTCCTGTGCTTATATTAATTTTTTATTTCCTCAAGCTAAGTGAATGAGTGATGCATAAAACATGGGAACTGAGCTTTAGGTTGAAACTGTATAATTTTATATATATAAGTTTTACAACAATAGAAAGAACTTAAAGAACTAAACCAAATATCTTTGTTGGTGCTGGACTCAAAATTCATAAACAACACACCAAGCAAACTCATAAGTGGGAAACATTAGATTTAGGAGAGAATTGAAGGCTTTTAAAATATTGTGTGATGATTTATTTATAGTTTTGAGGCTAGACCGTTAGTTTCAAATGAGTAACGGCATGCATGTGTTCTACCTCATTTGGGGTGGGGTGTGTGTATTTGGAGTATCTTTATACGATTTCCACTGATCTGATTATATAAATATTGAGATGGCTCTAGGCTTGGTGGTAGTGACGTTGAGCATTATGGACACCTTTTGAAGTAGCCATTAAGATTTGCAGGCTCACTCTGTTTTCTTTTGTTCCAAAATTTTTATATAGCATTGATTTTCATCTTTCTTTTGTGTTTTATGCATATATGGAATATTAAATATCCTCTAACTAGCTGCTCTCTAAATGTTTCTGTTCAAGCATTTTAATTCCCTCGGTGAACCAATCGTGTCTCCTCCAATTGCTGATTACCCCTGGAGTCCTAGATGGGAGCCCTCACAAATGGCTGAAAGAATCTTGTAAGATCCCGTCATTGTCTTATATCAAGATTTTATATACTAATATGGAGGTATCATGTATGCAGTGATTTTGTAGCTGATGAGTGTTTGAAGTTCAAGAAACACTGCAACAATTCCCTACCATTGCAGCCGTGAGCATCTCATTAAGTGTTAGGCGATCTCATGCCAGTTTTGCTTGCAAATGATCCTGAGAATATGCTTAGATCAAGGTAGGTATATGTGTAGTTACATGTATAGTTTTACATCTTCCAAGATATGCTATTTGACAAATTTGTCACCTATTAAAGCAATTTCATTGATTCTTGAACCAAACTGTTTTTAGGTATATATTTGTTGTGATGCAGTTTGTTGTCTGCTTGGTACTCTGTGTATTTACTTTTTGGGTTTTTCTTTATCACTTTGGTTCGTTATGGATCAGAAACCTTGTTTTGATAGGTTAATTATATGTTCTTTCTCGGATTACTGAACTAGAATGGAGGGATGATAAACAAAGCGTTGTGGGATTCTGTTAATTATATGTTCTTTCTGGGATTACTGAACTACGAAGATGGGATGATAAATAGATAGCGTTGTGGAATTGCCTGTTTTCTGTGGGTCGTGGTTAGTTTGCTTTGGACTGACTTTTTATGTATTCGACCGACCGCATTTTGTACTTGTGTTTTGATAAGGTTCTGAACTTCTGATGCATATAATTTGGTTGGAGAAAGGACTGGTTTCATTATAAAGAATGTTCATACCAAAGTTCAGTATATTTGATGTTTATTATTGTTTTGTTTGCGTGGTAGTTGTTTTCATTTTTATTTTTTTTCATCCAGTGACTATTGAAAGTTAAATAAAATATATATAAATAGAGCATATATGTGATTTGATTTTGATATAATTGGATATAGAAAAAAATACCAATTATAATAGATTGATTATTTTCCGAACTCATGTGAATTTGAACTTAAACAATTTGACATGTGCATGTTGACATCACATCCAGGTCAAGTACTAGAGATTGATATGAGAAATCGAATTAAAAAAGGTCAAATTAGACCGACAAGACTTGAAAGTGTTAGCTCATCGTCCAATTGTGCTTAAAGTTTGTGATGTAGCAATATAATTGTCAAAGGTTGTGAAGGCAAAATCATGTTCAAAATTAGATGATATCAAGAATAAGTTAAGGCCTAGAGGAAAACTAATAAAAACTGAAGCAAGATTTTGAAGCGATAAAGATTTGAAGACCACATGAAGAGTAATATAGTCAAGTTAGGGTATGAATGGCTGTAAGTAGGCCACTTTATTTAAACACATCTTTAATTCTTTTCGATAGAGTACTCGAGAACAATTTAAAAAGGGTTGATCTGTTAGTCGACCAAAACTTCACATTTACGACAAAACTTACCTCAAAACGTATAGGGAGTACTTCATGGAAATTCTCCAAATAAATTCCAACATACAAAATCTGCAATTTTAGAAAATTACATACATACAACAATTAAAAAGAAAAAAACTCATAAAACTAAACGGATCCTTAATTACTCGACCCGAACAACAAACACTCGGACTTGGGTCGGGAAACGAACCAATATGGCAATATCATCATCGTCACGGGACCGCACTTCCCTTCCCCAGTAGTTCCTCAGTTCCTTTTTTCCTCGTCGCCGTCGTGGTCGATCCGAATCCCAATCGGAATCCGAATCCGATGGACGTGCCGGAGGGAACGGTCCAGAACATTCTGGATCAGGAGAGCCTGAAGTGGGTGTTCGTGGGAGGGAAGGGCGGCGTGGGGAAGACTACGTGCAGCTCCATCCTCTCCGTCCTCCTCTCTCAGGTCCGCCGATCCGTCCTCGTCATCTCCACCGACCCTGCTCACAACCTCTCCGATGCCTTCCAGCAGCGCTTCACCAAAACCCCCACCCTCGTCAATGGCTTCACCAACCTCTACGCCATGGTAAGTATGAGATACCGCCGACTGTTTGGTTTGTTGGTTCGGTTAGGCGCATTTGGGTTTGGAATTCGGAATCGAGTTGGAATTTCTGTCCGATGTTTTGATCAGGTTAGTTGGAAAGAATGCGGAAACCAAGTGATTCGGTTCGATGCCAACTTGGGAATTTGGTCTGGTTCAAATTTGTGAGTATTGGCCTTGGCGAAGGAGGCGATTTACGCCATGTTGAGCATTGTCAGAGTTGATTTTTTATTAGAGGTGTGGATGGAATTCGGGATTTAGTTGTGATATTTGTGTTTGATGATTTGCTAAGTTTATTCGGACAAAAGGGCAAAAACCATGCAACCGTTTCGACACAAACTTGTGAATTTGGTTCAATTTAAATTTAAGAAATATACTCGAAGAGTTTTAGATAGAAATACGTTCAAGGAGGTGTTTTTTATTATTCCGGAATCGTAATTCCTGTTCAGTTTACCCCGTCTACTTTGGGATAAAAAGACTTTGTTTTTGTTGGTGGTGTTGTTAGTCAATGCAAATTGATGTTTGTTTAGCTTTGTTGTTGTTGTTGCTGGTACTATCACGTTGTTGATGTTTTAGGTTGAGATTATAGGACTCACCTCGCAAGTAATCGGTGCAAGTACTACAAAGTTGTGTAAATATTTGTTGGAAGCTATCGTAGATTGGCCTTTGGTTTTTTGAAAACCAATTTGCTAAATTATTCTATTTTTTTATCGATAATGGTAACCATTTTAATTAAAAAAAACAAACTGTACACAAAAGAAGGGCTGTGGTGCCACAGCTGACACCAGCAGCCCTCAGGCAAGGCCAAAACAAGTAGGAACTACAAGACTAATGTAAGAACATCAAGATGTGTGACGACTATTGACCCAGGCGCATCGTAAGTGAGTAATCTCTGGGGTCTCGTTCCCGGCGAAACTCTGCCACCAACCAATGAGCCACTGTAGAGTGGTTGACCAAATCTCAACGTCTGAAAGCGGAGCGGACTGAGAAATAAGGTGATTCCTCGAGGTCCACACCGACCACAATAGTGCCAGCAGAAAAAGAAACCAGAGATGTTTGTCACAGAGCCTCACATCAACCGAGGACCAGGTATCTCAAAAGTCTGGCCCACAGTGATCGAAATCCGGAACCTGCAACTGCTACAGGTTGCCAAATCTCCAGAATAACCGAGCAGTCACGACATCGCTGAAGAACAGTTGGTCGCAGCTCCTCCTGCATCGTGCATGTGTGACAGTTACTAGCCAAACGGTAGCCTTTGGACTTGAGATTAATCTCAGTCAAAGCGTAATGATGGTACACAAACCATGCAAAGAATTGGATCTCGTGAGGTGCACGACGGTTCCAAATAGGGAGGTTAGTGTAGGCTTGAGAGAGTAGGGTAGTACATTCCCAAGCCACCCCGTTTACCTTCCTACTTTATCAAGCCACGTGAAGAACTGGATCATGTGAATTTAGCAATAGTAGTATACAGTTCATGCAGCATGTTCGCGGACGGTGGTAGATCTGGTATTATGGGTTTTCCCCAAGTTTTGTTGGTACTAACTGCCTTGTACATGTGACAAATACCCATGTGTACAAGGTAGTTACTTTTAAAGTAGAGATGAGTGCAAAACATGAGGTATTGTGTTTATCGAAGATGGTAGAAGTAGTAGAATTTGGGGAAAACTCATAATAGCAGATTCTAGGGGATTCGTTGACACTTTGGGAGATGTGATGAGAGGCGGGGATTGAGGTCACGATTGAGAGGATCCCCTCTCCTTCCGTGGCAGGCCGGAGGCCTATCGGGAGAGTCACTGTCGGTGGACAAGCGTGGTGATTGAGGACCTTTCACAACAACATCATGGCATCGATCTTCTTTAGCGGGAAGTTTTTTGGTCCGAAGACAAACCTAAGATTCTGAGTAGTGTTTGTTAACGAGAATGCACCTCCCTACTTCCTCAAGCCATGCAAAGATTTCGAGTAGTGTTTGAGAAAGTAGGGAGGTAAATGGGGTAGGTTGATGTTTCAAACATAATGCCTACACCCACCTTATCACCTAACACTTGAAGCGAATTTGGGGCAGGTTAGTGGTTAAACGAGTTCCAAAAAATAGGTAAAAAATGCTGGTAATCAGAATATCAAACAACCTAGAACTAGAAATGATTGTTGGCTGTAAAAAATTGGTTTGAGATTTAGATAAGGGTTAATTGCACTTTGCCCTTCTGACATTTTGGTCGTTGACATTTTACACCCATGACCTTTAAAATGTAACAGTTTGCCCCATATCCTTTCATTTATTAGCACTTTGCCCACTTCTGTTAGTTTTGACCCCAAAAGTTGACCAAATGGCTCTCAATCTGAAAATGTAAAATTACCACAATTTTTTTAGAAAAACATTAAAATTAATCCCACAAAGTATATTTTAAAAATAAACATTAGATTTTTGGTTTGAGAGTATTTTGGTCATTTTTGAAAACTGGCAGAAGAGAGCAAAACGCTAACAATTGAAAAGATAAGGGGAAAATTGCTACGTTTTAAAGATTAAGTGTAAACTACAATTAACCTTTAGATAATTAAACTAACATTCTATAACTAGCTTGTTAATGTTAGGTATAAGTATAACTAGGGTCAAGTATAATTTACATCACCAATATTTGGTATAAGATAAATATATTTGTATCTCTTTTCTCTCTATTAATGATAAAAAGATTAGTGTATATGGAGGAGCGATAAAATAGACTTGAGATCATGACACTCACATGACATTCCTTATTATTTTTAAATTAAAAAAATCAAATGGCAAATCTAAGTATGCACACTTAAAATCATAAAATTTGAAGCTCATTTGATATGAAATCAAATGATACCATATTTATTACAAATGTGTCACTCTTTGGTCTTATACCAAACATGTTTTGAGTTTTATTATTATCGGTGAGTGTGCTCAACGTGTATACATGAATAAATATATATATATATTAGGTTGGTGGGTTAAATTTTGTAAACGGTTAAAAAGAATGATCTCTATAAGCTTTAAGTAGGAGGGGCTGGAGTGGATTGAGAAGTCGAATCCACTTCACGCTCAACCCTATATAAAAGGTAATCAATGTTGTAGAAGTTCTAAATTTTAGATATTGTTTGTAATTGTATCATTTCTTTGGAAATTTGATTTTCGCACTAATACTATATGAATTATTTGATTCATCTCTCAAGTAATTGATGCAAAATACAACACATTTCATGTACACGCTTGTTAGTCCTGATCGTAGTTTTTTTTATACTAATTTTAGGTTCACTTGTTTAAATGATGATGAAATATATTTTTGAATGGTGTTTAATGTGATATTCAGGTTTATGGTTTTATGACTTTCTACAGGAGGTGGATCCCAAGGTAGAAAATGATGAATCTTTAGATGCTGAAGGGATGGGTAGCTTTCTATCTGAGCTAACAAATGCAATCCCTGGAATAGATGAAGCTATGAGTTTCGCCGAAATGCTTAAGTGAGTTTCTGTGTAACTGCATTAAGGTTATACTATTTGAAACATAGACCCTTGGGTTTTCTATGCAGCTTAAAGTGTGCTGATTCTCATGGATTATTTTAGTATTGTCATTTCTTCAATAATTTGCGGGCTTTTAAAGTCAAAACTCCCCTTAAAGGACCATTGATTATTTCATAGGTACGGATCATCATTTAATGATAAAAAAGTATGGATAATTATATTGCTGTACTGTGTGGCAAATGAATTTTTAAAATTGGACCTGTCAGAAGTAACTGCCAAACATGTAAAAACACGGTTGTAAACTGTTATACTTATGGTCCATTTTGTTAGGTTTTTGACTGAAGAGGTAACATTTGTTCTTTTTGAAGCCATCTTATTTGTTAAACTTACATAGCTTCTCTGCAGATTGGTCCAAACAATGGATTATTCAGTTATTGTTTTTGATACTGCTCCAACTGGGCACACACTTCGGCTGTTGCAATTCCCATCAACTCTGGAGAAAGGTTTGTCGAAAGTTATGGCCTTGAAAAATAGATTTGGAGGTCTACTGACACAGGTACTATTTTTTGACAGAAAACAACAAACTGAACACAGGTTCATATGCTCTTGTTGTTTCCTAGTAGTTACTTTTTTTCCGATGAAGAGAATTAAGGTGTCTGCGAATGAACGACCCTGTGAGAACACATTGAAGTTAACTTTGATGTCTTCATTTATATCAACAACGCTCTTAACATTGTTTGTTGTTGACAATCTTTTTGGTATCCACTATTCCATGCTTTTGTGGAGACCCATAATCTCATTAACTGTATTGACGTTTTTGGTGCTGTGGGCATACCCCTTTATAATTTATAAAAATGTGATTAAACAGAACTATGTTCTTTACTCTAGGACTAAATATTGATGGCCTTAGCCTTATCAACAATCTGCAAACCTTTGCATCTAAATGTTAATTAATTATGTTTGCATGTTCCATTAACAGAGCACGAAGTGCATGTTTTCTCATCTGAGGTAGTAAAGCGAACAGAATTTAATTTAATGACACTAATCTTCTCTGCATTGTTTCAATTTTATCAGATGTCTTTGAAGAGATAAATAATTTATTTAATAATGCTACCGCTCCAAAAACAATAATAAAAAATAATGATGCTAGCTTCTGTCCTTCCTGAGCAAGTGAGCAAGACATTGCAATTGACATTTAATAACCTTAAAAAAGCATAATCGTGTTTTGTTTTCTCTTGACAGGCCACACGCCTTTTTGGTCTTGGTGATGAATTCAGCGAGGATGCACTTTTGGGTAGGCTTGAGGGAATGAAAGATGTAATCGAACAAGTGAACAGACAGTTCAAAGATCCGGTAAATATTCAACTTTTTTCTTCTTCTTGAGAATGAAGAATAACAGTCAACATAATCTTGCTGGACGTAAGATATCCAAATATCAAGAGAATTTTTATTATTGTTCTATTGCTAGACTGTTGCTTGTCTGTACACACTCAATTTAAGCATAGATCATGTCTTAATATTTTTATTTAAAAGTAACAGTACTAAAGTCATATTTGAATTGTATTGTGAAGTGAAGGCTTAATTTGTTCTAACTTGTTTTTCTGAATATAAAAGGTGCTTAATGATGCGATATTTAGTGTTACAATCAATACTTTTTTTAATATGATCGTCAGTAAAATTTGTTCAATGCCTTTTCTTGTGTCAGGTGCTATCATTCTTCCCTTTGATAGTAGCATTCCACGATTTTTAATTGTACATTGTTTCAATGAACTCCAGACTACATTTAAACTAAGTGAATAATGTCAGATGAAACTCTCTAGGCCACCAGTATAACGTAAAGTCCCTGTCTGTTATCTTGCACCTTACGGCATATAAAATTTACAACTAATTGTGATCCCTGATTGAGTCTCTTGTACAGGATTTAACAACCTTTGTTTGTGTCTGTATTCCGGAGTTTCTATCTCTTTATGAGACAGAGAGGTTGGTTCAAGAGCTTACCAAGTTTGAAATCGATACCCATAATATCATCATCAACCAAGTCCTCTTCAGTGATGAAGGTTGTTTCTCGTATGTGTTATGGTTTTGTTTTTCCTTTATATTCAAAGGTGTATTCCTCAGCCTTCATCTTTCACATTAACAAGCAATTCCTTTCTTGTAGCGGTTGAATCCAAATTGCTTGAAGCTCGGGTGCATATGCAACAGAAATACATAGATCAATTTTACATGTTATATGATGATTTCAACATCACTAAGCTACCACTTCTGCCTGAGGAGGTCCTTCACAAGAAACCCTTCTTTAACTTAATCTGTCAGAGATGAAATTGCCATTACGTTTACGATATTTGCATAACTAGATGTCTCTTGCAGGTTTGTGGTGTGGATGCTTTGAAAAGGTTCTCTGCCAACTTCATCAAACCATACAAGCCAGCTTTTGCCCCAGGTTCGGTGGAATTTCTGGAGAATCGAATATCTTTATTGAAAAGGCAACTAGAAGATGCCGTATCTGATCTTGAAAAACTGCGTAAAGGGAAACAAAAGGCTTGATTAAAACTTCACAGTTGAAGTGCTTCTTCGTTTATTTATTTTTCTGTATCGACAAGCAGCTTTCCTTAACAGGATGAATATGTACAATCTCTCAATAATTCATGCCATTCGTCCTATCATGATATGTTTAGATGTTTTAGATTATCATTATAAAAAATATAACCCCTTTTAGTATTTTTCATGTAAAATTATATACAATTTTTGCAGAATAGTACGCTTCTGAACCTGGCGTTTCAGTTTTTGTTATGTTTGTAGTCCATGGAACTAGTTTGCAACAGGATGCACTTAATATTTTTTTCGCCCTTTTTGACCTATATTGTCTGTGCCAGGATAGTATGAGTGATACCATATGTAATGTCCTTGATTTGAATTGACAGATGTCCACTGCGTTTCAGATAGGCTTCATATAATAGGCTAAGGTATAATATCTTCAAAAAATGATATCTTTCACGAAGATTACTCTCTTTATAGACAAAAAAGCCGTAATTTTTTTAATTTAATAAAAAAAAAATTTAAAAAAAAAGAAAAAAAATTGAAATCTAATCGGATCGTGATTGTGAATCACGATTCGTGTACCATTTTCCCCCAAATCTTTCTCCTTTTCTCTTCTCTCCCAACTTCTCTCTTATCGTCTCATCACATCTATTTTTTTAACATAATTATCTTTTGTTCTGACGTTGACCGTTATTTTCTGGACGTAATTCATCGAACTTCTTATTTTGGAGTCTAGGTTAATTTTTTCACATTATTTATTTTGTTTTACTTAAGAATGATTAAAATTAAGATTTAATTTCTTTGTTAAATAGAAAATATTTGGAATAATTTTTTTATTTTATATTAATTTTAAATATTAGTTTAATTTATGTTTCCGTTTATAATTATAATTAAAATAGGTTTTTATACGTTTCATCATTTGTATAATATGCATTTTGTCATGAAACCTGTTATTTCCATTTTTTTACATTGTTAAAATTAATTATTTTTTCGTGAATAGTTTTTTTGTCAAAATGACAAATTTTAGTAGAAGTCGTTCTGTACAAAACGAACGTGAGAATAATGATGCAGTGGATAAAGTCTATTTCCCTGCTTCTCGGAATAACGAATTGCATGTTCAAGTCAATGACATTTGCGCAAATGTAAGTACCAACAAAAATCACATTGTGTTAATTTGTCTAAATATTTAAATTACATGTATTTAGTTGGTGTATTTTCACGAAAGATTTTAATATATTATAACTGGAGGTTGTTTTGGAATGTCGTGCACATCGTCAAGTTATTCCTTTCCACGACAGTTTTAGTGAGACACTGAAAAATTTGGGACTATATCAACTTGCTCAGATAAGACACACAATGACAGACTACAGATTAATTGCTGCACTTGTAGAGCATTGACGTCCCGAGACTCATACTTTCCATTTGCCAGTTGGGGAGGTTATACTGACATTGCAGAATGTGAGTTGCTTGTGGGGTCTACCTATCACTGGTCTTCCAATAATCGGGCACAATGATCAAGACAGTTGGGAGCTAATTAAAAATGCTTTTGGAATTGATATCAATGCCGACATGATGAGAAAAGATAAGCGAACGGTGGGAGCAGATGAGCCACAAATTGTCAAATAGTCGGGATTCAACATCAATTTGCAATGGTTGCAAGTCAATTACGGGGACCTCCCGGATAAATCCATAGATGAGCAAGTGACTCTATACACATGGGCTTTCATTTTAGATTGGTTCGGATCTATGGTTTTCCCTGATACCTCTAGAGCAGGCGTTCTAGTTATGTATTTGAGGTTTTTGCAGGATTTGGATAAGCCGATAGTGTACAATTGGGGTGCGGCCGTTCTTTCAGGTTTATATCACAACTTGTCTATTTCGTGTAAAACTGGTAAGAAGAACTTTGGCGGTGCATTATTACTCCTTCAGTACTGGTCTTGGACTCGATTTCCTGTAGCCAGACCGAGACACGTGGGTCTTGGCGAGTGTCTAGGTGGAGAAGACCCAGAATCGCAACCTCTATATGCTATCAAGTGGCAATACTCACATACTTATGAGGTTAGTACCGCACATAATTGTCTCACACATTACAGAAATGAGTTTGAATGTATGTTGGATGAACATGTAAACTGGCAACCGTATAATCCATATATGACATTGCTTCATGACCGGGTAATTACTGATGCTGCATATTGGCTCGCAAGAGTGCCCTTGATTCATTTCTGAATGATATCATGACACTATCCTGAAAGAACTATTAGACAGTTTGGACTTTGTCAGACGACGCCACCGCTAGAGCCTCATCCCTGGACAGAGCTGAAAAAACTATAAGATAGTTCATGCGACCCGACAGAGAGATGATTGGTCAGCGAAGCATCAAATTTACATACGGGAGAAGGATAGACCGCAGTTTCTTGAGGAAAGCCGACCCTATGATCAGAGAGAGAATCGGCGGTATCGTCAGTGGTTTCAGCATAATGGTATGTACACAGTCTACATACGAGGCCAAATAGAGTTCCGTTTCGACAGACCATTGCCATCCCCACGTGATTCCATCGAGGACCTAGGTTACGTTCCTGGTGGACCACGTATTCGACGTATGTAAGTTTTTAACGAATTTGACGACTAGTTTTTATTGTGTTTTAATGTTTAACTATCAAACTACAATTTCAGGGTTTACGTGGCATACAACAGGCTGCATTTGTTATTAAGTGGTTGTACAAAAGTGGAACTAAAGGACTCTGTAAAATGTTGCTGAAGAGTCACTATCTCGATGTCGTCGATTGTGATCAGGTTCACGAATTTGAAAGAGTATTGACTAATGCTGGATTACTGATTGATCTCGTTTTATATTTCTACCGCAAGTGCACGGCCGCGTTGAAGCGGTGGCAAATACGGGTCGTCCACTGGGAGGTGTGTCGACACTTGGTTCGTGCGAAGGCAAGGGGTAAAGAAAGGAGAAAAGGATTGGTTACACTAAACTACACTACAATGCTAAACTAGAATGCAAGAGGAAATGAAGATAAGCAATAAAACTAAACCCCAAAGGGGGTAGAGAAATAATGTGAACATAAAGAAGTGTGTGTGTGTTCATTAAGCTCCTCACAACATGTAGTGCATGAAATCATAAAACTACATCCAACTTTGCCTCTACATGAATTAAGATAAGACTACATCATTAAAACATACAAGACAATAATTGGAATGAAGCTACATGAACTCAAGTATAAAGACTATACCCTACTATGCCTCTACATGAATTAAGATTTCACTACATCATTAAAACATACAAGACATTAGCTAAGGTAAAGGCAACAAGAGCACATACATTACAAATTGTGTCTCCAATATTAACTTCATCCATATCCTAACCTTATCATTCCCCATAAAATAGGTCCACTAATCAAAGCATAAGCTAAGCTTCATTCAAGAGCATTAGCATATCAAAGATAAGAGTGGAGACCCATTAGATGGTTATGGAAATCATATAAAGCTCAATGGATAAAAATAACACACACTTAATACACTACATAATTATATCACATATTTCTCCACCCCCCAAATGGGGATGGAACTACTCACTACTCATTACACTACTGATTAGACTAAGTAAAGAAAACATTTAACTAAGATACTAAAATTACTAAACAAGAAATTAAACAAAGTAAAGCAACCCACACAAAACAAACAACATAACAAAACAAGATTAAAAGAAACAAATAAACTTTTATTAACAATGACTCACATTGAAGGTAGCATCCTTCTCCACCTTGAGTTATTGCTTCAAGGCTCACTCCTTAGTAGAGAGAATGCCACCAAACAATGGGTAATTACAATGGAAGGTGAAGAGTTCTATTTATAAGCATGGAAAAAGCTAATCGGGGACAATCCCCCGATGTGGGACTAAACCAATACCAAAAATAGCCTAAACGAACATTAATACAAGTCCAGGAGATATTTCGACGGATCCTGAGCAATATGGACCGCCAATTAGCGGTCCAAGACCGCCAATTGGCGGTCCAAAATTGTCGGATGGTGTTGGAATTTGTTGTGGGCTTTGCTTTCTGGTATTGTTGGTCTTTGATGCGGTTACTCGACTTGTTGGAGCTCCGACCCGAATAGAATTGGTAAAATACTCCCCATGATGGTGTGGAGTATTCTGTTTTGCTCTTAGGTCATTCTGTCTTACATTCAGGTCCTTCTCCCCTGCATCTTGGTCCCTAGATCTCACCATTCAGTCTTTTTTCCCAGCTTTTGGGTCCTTTCATGGCTCTTCTCTTCAAACCTCTTTATTCCTGAAAACTAAACATAAAACTCGTCACGTAGCATTGCTTAGGTGTAAGATAATGGATATAAGATACAAATATGAGCATGAAATGATGTCAATCAATTACCTGCAGATGTGGAGTCGATTCCTGGAGATGATGATGGTAATGATGACTATCGTGATGATTGTGAGGTACCTAGACATGAGGACCAAATGACATATAGTTTTGGCCCATCCAATACATCATACAATGATTTTGGCCCAGGTCCATCGCAATTTGGACGCTCTCATACATACGGAGATATTGGCACATGTCCATCGCAACCATCCCAGCTCGGGATTTCCCAGATTCCCAAAGATTACCCCAACTATTACACACCGGGTATTAATTATGACACCCCTCAGTTGCTGCAGACAGACTTGGGAACTTGGTTCGATGGTATATTCAGCCCAGCAGCTGACGAGGGGTACACTTGTGCACTAACTCCTGTACCTTCTGTAGTTTATGAGACTTAATCACATTTTTGCCTGTTGAGACTCAGTCACCTGTTGTGCCTGTTGAGACCTAGGCACGTTCTTCATTGGTTCCATATGTTTTATCTGAGGAGGATGAAGAATCTGTGCATGCGAAGGCGACTCCAGTCGGTCGAGGGTGCCGACACAAGATCAAGACGAAAATTTTCACTCCCACCTAGTAGTTGATATTTTAGTTCAATTGTAAAAACATTCTACTTTAAGTTTTTATGATTTGTTTTTGTCATTTTAGTTGATATGGTTTGACTTATAAATATGACTCGTAACACTCGTACTTATTCAACATAATATAACACTTAACGAATTCAACATCCAACACCTAAATACATTCAACCGTACAATACTTTCAACATTACAATACATTCAACCTTTTAATACATTGCAACGATCGCTTGTGTGATTAATCGAACCACAACCTGTACAATGACCCAGACCCATCCTTCCTTTCATGACATCCGTCGTCATTGGTAAACGCTTTGAACTTCTCCTTCCTTACTTCACGAGTTTTTGATCAGGTATTATTTGGTCTCCCATATATTCTGGCTAATCCTCTTCCTTCCCGTACACATCGAAGTGACCCTCCCATGTGTGCACTATAGAGTTGACACTGTAGTATGGATGTGTATATTCATTGCAATTGTAGTTACGTGTGACACACTGATGCATTGCATACATTGCATCATATGTCTTTCATTTAGATTACTTTTATATCAATAAATGCTACTAAGGTATGTGTTTAGTCTTATTTACAGATTACAGGGACCTGAATGCAATTTACCCACATCCCGAGCATAAACGCATGCAAAAGACTCATTTCTATCATAAAGACCAAGTTCAAGATTATCGGGTTACGAATGGAAATGCATCCCAAGCATAAAAGCATTCAAGTCCTAATTGCAAAAAGAACAAGGACTTAAGCACAAAAGTAGCCGGGGACTTAACTGCAAAAAGTCAAGGACCTAATTGCAAACCACGAGTAGCTTTTATTCTCTTGGAGAAAATATATAGAGAAATCAATGTATATCTCCAAATATGTGAAGTAATTAATCCGGAGCTCAAAAGAATGGAAAGAATCAATCCAGACGCGTAAAGGAGGATCAAATCATACCATAAACATCCAACCAAAATCTGGACCAAATCAGAGCATGATGTGCGGCGATTCCGCCGCAGATCACACACACCATGCGGCGATTCCGCCGCCCCCTAGTCGATCCGTGTGCTCCAATTTCGTCCAGTCGTGTCTGGACACGTGTACTTTCCAATATTATACCTAGATCCCTTGTAGCAACTATAAATAGACCCGAGAACGATGTTAGAAGGGTCCTTAGTCTTTGGTGGTAGTTTTTATTCTTAATCTTAGTTTTGTATTCTTCTTTTCATTAATAAAATTCTGTCTTTTAATTCTTACTTTTAGTTTTCTTTTGTAATGTCTCAAGGACCCCTTCTTCCTCCCTCTATGAGTTTCTAACTCCTTCCAAAGGGTGGAGGTGACGGATTAGGGTGAAGAGAAGATGAATGAATGTTATTATTTTAATTTCGTGTTAGTATATTTTGATTACTTGAGTTTATGTTAAATCATTTATCATGTAATGCTTTATAACTAATATGATTTATTATAAGTTTCTAAATTCTCTAATCTAAACCCTAAATCTAAACCTCCACCCAACGGAATTCACATCTTTGTTCTTGTTTTAATTTTAATTGTTCTTGTTCTTGCTTTAGATAATTAAAACCCAAAAATCTCAAAACCCAATTATTTCTTCTCTCCTTCTTTCCCCCAATCGAAATCACATTAATAACAAATCTCTCCCTCCTTGTGTTCGACCCGTATTTGCCACGTCTCCATTGACGCCGTGCACTTGCGGTATAAATATAATTCTCATCAAGTTTTTGGCACCGTTGCCGGGGAGGCGACGCAGATTTTTTTTTGTTGATTTCGATTCTATTCTGTTTATCTTGTGCGCGATCTAACTATTTGGATTTGTGTTTCTGGAGACAACAGAGCGCGCGGCGAAATCCGAGCACAGTCTGAGCTAAACGAGCGGCGGAATCGCCGCACATCAAGAGGAACCTGCGGCGGAATCGCCGCACAATTGAAGCATCTGGGCTTCAAATTTTTCTGGGGTTAGCACCATCTCTGGGTGGACGCGTGGAGCTACTGAAATTTCGAGAGCGGGCGGCGAACCCGACTGAGCATTGCGTAGGTAACCTTTGTTGCCTTTTTCCTCGTAATTTCTAGTTTCAGAAAATTTCCTTTTATTAGAATTGCACGTGTTAAGCTTAAATTCCATAATTGGCAATAATTCAACTCTGACCTAAAAATTGGCAAAACTAGAAGAACTTAGTGCATGCATCATATAATATTTTGTTTGCATTATTCTTGCTAAATTGTTGCAAATTATTCTTATTGTTGAAGAGTGCTGGAGGCAAGGTACGTATCGCGTTTTAACGATTGCATTTAAGCATATAATTTAGTTTGCATACAACCTTGCAGTTGCCCCCCTCTAAAGATCATTGTTTGACTATCTTTGCTAGATCTAAGTTAAACTATCTTAAGGGCAACTCCATAGGCAAAGATACGGTGGGGGTTTCATCACCCTTCCGTGCCCACAAATCACAATCCTAAAGTGTCACCTAAGCCTTAGATTTAAAATCAATTAGACATTGGCCCCTAAGGACTCGGACTCATTTAAGGAGAAGAATTGGTTTGACTTGCTATGACCTGAAGCCGATTGAATTTAATTTGGTGTCTAGAAAGTGTTTTTGTGTTGACGTAAGTCTTCCAAGCGAAGTGGTTGTCTAATTGGCACCGACTCTGTCGGAAGCGCCCCCACTAGCTATACACGGCCTGGCCAAGTTGGTTTGATTAGTGAGGGAGGTGAATCAAGCGAATCAATTCGACTCAACCAGTTAGGAGTCGTCTAGATCTAAGCGACACTAGGTCTAGGATTGTTTGAACCGTGCTTTCTTAGTAATTTTCTGACCAACCCTCTTTCTATCTTTAGAGTTAGGTTTCCCTTTTCATCTGAGTCTTCTTTCTCTTCTCACCTAAATTCTCTAGATTAGGATTCATTTCTCATCTTTCCCCATTCTATTGTTTGTTTCTCTTTTGAAAAAAAAAATATATAAAAAAAACGAAAATATAAAAAAAAAATTTAATTAATTCTTGAACTTAAATTTGGAATTTAAATTCCGAATTTGAATTCAAAAATTGATTCAACCCGGTGCACTCAGATTTGGATTCGGGACTTGAGTAATCGACTCTCACGAGTTCATCTAGATTCCAGTCTGGAACTTAACCCCAATCCACCTGTGGCACCACCTCACCCGGATCCAATGGGTGAGAACGTAGTTGACCCACCTGTTGTGCAACCCATAACTCTGAGGGATCGATGCTATCCAGCGATGGCTGCTCAGCCATCGTGCATCGTTATGCCCACCATACCGGGTCGCGACTTCGAACTTAAGGCACAATACATGAGTATGTTGCCTAAGTTCACCTCTAGGGAAGACCCATATCTCTTCCTTAGAGAATTTGAGGAAATCTGTTCTCTTATGCAATACTAGCATATCCCTGAGGAGGCAGTGCGTCTGAAATTCGTGCCTCTAGCACTGAAGGACGACGCTAAGAAATGGCTATATAGTCTAGCCGAAAGATCCATTAGAAGTTGGGCTGAATTTGTTCAAGTTTTCCTAAAAAAATATTTCCCCAACCATAAGACTATGAGGATTAGGAATGAAATTGTTGCATTCGTTCAGTCTGAGAGCGAGCCGTTCTATTCTTATCTAGAAAGATTCAAAAGTGTTCTGACCCAATGCCCTCATCATGGAATTCCAAGATGGCAATTATGCCAAATTATTTATGAGGGATTGACACCCACATCTAGAGTTATGGTAGAATCCGTAAGCCAAGGGAACTTTATGTCGAAAAATGAAAATGATGCCTGGACTTTCCTTGAGGAATTAGCTGAAAACAGTATGCAATGGGACAATGCTAGAACACCGCTTAACCCGAGTATTGGATTTAGAATAGCAAGTCAACCCAAACCAGGTGTCTTAGCTGTAGATGCCAACATAGCGGCTGAAGCAAAACTAGCTACCCTTATGCGCAGAATGGAAAGTTTAGAGCTACAAACCCAAAACCGAGTGAATCAAGCCTCGTCTATCCCGTGCTCTAGATGTGGTCAGATTGGTCATGTAATGGAGGATTGTGCGGAATGTGACCAAGTTAATGCCATGTATAACCATGCTAGAAATGACCCATACGCATCAACCTATAACTCGGGTTGGCGTAATAATTCCAATTTCTCATCAAACCAACAGGGTCAACCTCCTAGACAACAACCAAACCCGTATAACCAAAATAATACATCATCTGGGTTTAGTAACAATAACGATCATGAGGTTAGGTTGACAAGCTTGGAAAATTTGATGAAAAATTTTATACAAACAACCAACCAGACCTTCCAAAGGCTTGAGACACAAGTCAGCCAACTAGCGCAAATAGTAGGTGAAAGAGAAAAGGGTCGGTTTCCAAGTCAACCTGAGGTGAACCCTAGATCTAATAATTCATATCAATCCTATCAAGCACCTTCAGGAAATAACAACCCTAGACCGGTTCAAATGGTTAATGAGGAAGGACCGTTCCAACAAATAAATACAGTAGTATCATTACGGTCCGGAAGACAAGTTGATAACAATGTGGTAAATCCTAGAGTGTCCAATCAATCTAGCCATCAAGCACCCACATATGACCTGACCATTGAACCTGACGTCCAATCTGAAACGCCCAACCCACCTACTCAATCTGAACCCGTAGCTCAACCTGAACCTGAGCGAGTCTATGTCCCTAAAGCCCCATTTCCCAATAGACTCAAAAAGAACTCAAGTGCACAAATAGAGAAAATCTTGGAAGTATTTAAGCAAGTTAAGGTAAACATTCCACTCTTAGACATGATTCAACAAATACCTGCTTATGCTAAATTCTTAAAAGATTTGTGCACTAAAAAGAGAAAAACAAACGTACCAAAGAAGACATTCTTAACTGCAAACATAAGTTCTATTTTGTCCAACACATCTCCTATAAAATATAAGGATCCTGGATGTCCCACAATTTCATGTTCAATAGGAGATACTTTTATCAACAGAGCCCTTCTAGACCTTGGTGCTAGTGTTAACCTACTCCCGTACTCTGTCTATGAGCAGATGAACCTTGGTCCACTAAAACCCTCTAAGACAACCCTTCAATTTGCTGATTGCTCTATTAAGAAACGAAGAGGTATAGTAGAGGATGTTTTGATCAAGGTTGGTGACTTCATTTACCCAGTGGATTTTGTCGTACTAGATACCGCACCTGTTGTAAATCCTAACCGACAAATCCCTGTAATTCTAGGCAGACCCTTTTTAGCCACTTCGGAAGCATTAATAAACTATCGAAATGGGCTCATGCAATTATCTTTTGGGAACTTAAAAGCTGAATTTAATATCTTTCATATTGATAGTGAGCCAGAAATAATATGCAATCAAAGTGACGTTGTGATGAAATCGCGTATCTATAAGATTTCTGAATCATCACAAAATCAAAAAGGAAGTAAGAAAAAGGGGAGAAATTCATCTACACACCCACCATCACTCGAGCAAATAAGAGAACCTATTTATGTGAGGGGTGTGGAATCTGTGACTCAGAACTCTCATTGCAACATGGGGAACAATTCAACTGGACACATGCACCAATATGGTGTCATTCAATCCAGTTCTGACTATGGTTGACTTTGAGCAAATTCCACCCTTCCACCGCAGTTCATCAAGGTAATAAGTGCATTTGCTTTATATTTGCATACATTGAGGACAATGCATGATTTAGGTGTGTGGGGGGGGGGGGGGTGTTTATGTATATATTTATCTATAGATCTGTCTTTTATTTCTAAAAATAAAAAAAAAAAAAAAATCATCAATGTTTCATGACATAGCTTAAGATTGAACTGCTAAAACCCGTGTACAAATTGCATTGAGTTTTTGTTCCTTATTATATAGTTCTGCTTGTAGAAATTGTGACATAAATCTAAGTTCCAAAGAAATAACCCATTGCCCTTTAAGACATGTATGCACTTAAATTGAATGAATCAAATCTTTGAAGTGGTTGATAAAAAGCAGAGGTTGAGGAAAATATACCGGGAAGTGTGGACTTCTAATAGCAATTAAGCCTTGAGGAAAATAAAAATAAAGGAATAAAGTGAAGAAAACACATTTTGCAAAATGATTACAAAAGCCCAAGCCTTTGAGTCACTGGTCCGTAGGGGTATCTTGAAACCCGGTAACTTGAGTCTACCAGCTCGGGATTATCGACCAAACTCGCTACACGAATGCAAAAGGGTAAAAGTGTCAAAAAGCAAATGTGTTGAATCACGGAAGAAAAGAAAAAAAAAAATAATACTCAAGGCCCAAAGCTAAAAGAATGATCCATGCCATGGTTGATCCGAATGATACTTCACCACCAGAGGAGGCGTGCAAAATAATTCAAGTGATAAACATGTGTAGAAGGGTTAGTGGTGTGAATGTTGGAGGAACAAAGACCAAGTCATATTTTTAATGAGTTAGATTTATATAATGAGCATGCAAAAATTCTTAGTGAGATGTATAAGGTTGAGGTAGGGATATTGAGAACTATTAATGAAACATTGATTTAGGATTTTGTGGGTATATCCGCTAAAAACCCTCAGGAGATAACACTCCTCCTCCTAGGAAACTTGGAGGTTTAAAGGCTTGTTGCACATGCTAAGTGCAACCGTGATTCCTACGAAAGTGAGTTAGGATTTCCCTGTTTTTATTTTTCGTATCTTCTGTTTTGCTAGGGACTAGCAAAATCTAGGTGTGGGGGTATTTGATGCATTGCATACATTGCATCATATGTCTTTCATTTAGATTACTTTTACATCAATAAATGCTACTAAGGTATGTGTTTAGTCTTATTTACAGATTACAGGACCTGAATGCAATTTACCCACATCCCGAGAATAAACGCATGCAAAAGACTCATTTCTATCATAAAGACCAAGTTCAAGATTATCGGGTTACGAATGGAAATGCATCCCAAGCATAAAAGCATTCAAGTCCTAATTGCAAAAAGAACAAGGACTTAAGCACAAAAGTAGCCGGGGACTTAACTGCAAAAAGTCAAGGACCTAATTGCAAACCACGAGTAGCTTTTATTCTCTTGGAGAAAATATATAGAGAAATCAATGTATATCTCCAAATATGTGAAGTAATTAATCCGGAGCTCAAAAGAATGGAAAGAATCAATCCAGACGCGTAAAGGAGGATCAAATCATACCATAAACATCCAACCAAAATCTGGACCAAATCAGAGCATGATGTGCGGCGATTCCGCCGCAGATCACACACACCATGCGGCGATTCCGCCGCCCCCTAGTCGATCCGTGTGCTCCAATTTCGTCCAGTCGTGTCTGGACACGTGTACTTTCCAATATTATACCTAGATCCCTTGTAGCAACTATAAATAGACCCGAGAACGATGTTAGAAGGGTCCTTAGTCTTTGGTGGTAGTTTTTATTCTTAATCTTAGTTTTGTATTCTTCTTTTCATTAATAAAATTCTGTCTTTTAATTCTTACTTTTAGTTTTCTTTTGTAATGTCTCAAGGACCCCTTCTTCCTCCCTCTATGAGTTTCTAACTCCTTCCAAAGGGTGGAGGTGACAGATTAGGGTGAAGAGAAGATGAATGAATGTTATTATTTTAATTTCGTGTTAGTATATTTTGATTACTTGAGTTTATGTTAAATCATTTATCATGTAATGCTTTATAACTAATATGATTTATTATAAGTTTCTAAATTCTCTAATCTAAACCCTAAATCTAAACCTCCACCCAACGGAATTCACATCTTTGTTCTTGTTTTAATTTTAATTGTTCTTGTTCTTGCTTTAGATAATTAAAACCCAAAAATCTCAAAACCCAATTATTTCTTCTCTCCTTCTTTCCCCCAATCGAAATCACATTAATAACAAATCTCTCCCTCCTTGTGTTCGACCCGTATTTGCCACGTCTCCATTGACGCCGTGCACTTGCGGTATAAATATAATTCTCATCAAGTTTTTGGCACCGTTGCCGGGGAGGCGACGCAGATTTTTTTTTGTTGATTTCGATTCTATTCTGTTTATCTTGTGCGCGATCTAACTATTTGGATTTGTGTTTCTGGAGACAACAGAGCGCGCGGCGAAATCCGAGCACAGTCTGAGATAAACGAGCGGCGGAATCGCCGCACATCAAGAGGAACCTGCGGCGGAATCGCCGCACAATTGAAGCATCTGGGCTTCAAATTTTTCTGGGGTTAGCACCATCTCTGGGTGGACGCGTGGAGCTACTGAAATTTCGAGAGCGGGCGGCGAACCCGACTGAGCATTGCGTAGGTAACCTTTGTTGCCTTTTTCCTCGTAATTTCTAGTTTCAGAAAATTTCCTTTTATTAGAATTGCACGTGTTAAGCTTAAATTCCATAATTGGCAATAATTCAACTCTGACCTAAAAATTGGCAAAACTAGAAGAACTTAGTGCATGCATCATATAATATTTTGTTTGCATTATTCTTGCTAAATTGTTGCAAATTATTCTTATTGTTGAAGAGTGCTGGAGGCAAGGTACGTATCGCGTTTTAACGATTGCATTTAAGCATATAATTTAGTTTGCATACAACCTTGCAGTTGCCCCCCTCTAAAGATCATTGTTTGACTATCTTTGCTAGATCTAAGTTAAACTATCTTAAGGGCAACTCCATAGGCAAAGATACGGTGGGGGTTTCATCACCCTTCCGTGCCCACAAATCACAATCCTAAAGTGTCACCTAAGCCTTAGATTTAAAATCAATTAGACATTGGCCCCTAAGGACTCGGACTCATTTAAGGAGAAGAATTGGTTTGACTTGCTATGACCTGAAGCCGATTGAATTTAATTTGGTGTCTAGAAAGTGTTTTTGTGTTGACGTAAGTCTTCCAAGCGAAGTGGTTGTCTAATTGGCACCGACTCTGTCGGAAGCGCCCCCACTAGCTATACACGGCCTGGCCAAGTTGGTTTGATTAGTGAGGGAGGTGAATCAAGCGAATCAATTCGACTCAACCAGTTAGGAGTCGTCTAGATCTAAGCGACACTAGGTCTAGGATTGTTTGAACCGTGCTTTCTTAGTAATTTTCTGACCAACCCTCTTTCTATCTTTAGAGTTAGGTTTCCCTTCTCATCTGAGTCTTCTTTCTCTTCTCACCTAAATTCTCCAGATTAGGATTCATTTCTCATCTTTCCCCATTCTATTGTTTGTTTCTCTTTTGAAAAAAAAAATATATAAAAAAAAACGAAAATATAAAAAAAAATTTAATTAATTCTTGAACTTAAATTTGGAATTTAAATTCCGAATTTGAATTCAAAAATTGATTCAACCCGGTGCACTCAGATTTGGATTCGGGACTTGAGTAATCGACTCTCACGAGTTCATCTAGATTCCAGTCTGGAACTTAACCCCAATCCACCTGTGGCACCACCTCACCCGGATCCAATGGGTGAGAACGTAGTTGACCCACCTGTTGTGCAACCCATAACTCTGAGGGATCGATGCTATCCAGCGATGGCTGCTCAGCCATCGTGCATCGTTATGCCCACCATACCGGGTCGCGACTTCGAACTTAAGGCACAATACATGAGTATGTTGCCTAAGTTCACCTCTAGGGAAGACCCATATCTCTTCCTTAGAGAATTTGAGGAAATCTGCTCTCTTATGCAATACTAGCATATCCCTGAGGAGGCAGTGCGTCTGAAATTCGTGCCTCTAAAACTGAAGGACGACGCTAAGAAATGGCTATATAGTCTAGCCGAAAGATCCATTAGAAGTTGGGCTGAATTTGTTCAAGTTTCCCTAAAAAAATATTTCCCCAACCATAAGACTATGAGGATTAGGAATGAAATTGTTGCATTCGTTCAGTCTGAGAGCGAGCCGTTCTATTCCTATCTAGAAAGATTCAAAAGTGTTCTGACCCAATGCCCTCATCATGGAATTCCAAGATGGCAATTATGCCAAATTATTTATGAGGGATTGACACCCACATCTAGAGTTATGGTAGAATCCGTAAGCCAAGGGAACTTTATGTCGAAAAATGAAAATGATGCCTGGACTTTCCTTGAGGAATTAGCTGTAAACAATATGCAATGGGACAATGCTAGAACACCGCTTAACCCGAGTATTGGATCTAGAATAGCAAGTCAACCCAAACCAGGTGTCTTAGCTGTAGATGCCAGCATAGCGGCTGAAGCAAAACTAGCTACCCTTATGCGCAGAATGGAAAGTTTAGAGCTACAAACCCAAAACCGAGTGAATCAAGCCTCAACTATCCCGTGCTCTAGATGTGGTCAGATTGGTCATGTAATGGAGGATTGTGCGGAATGTGACCAAGTTAATGCCATGTATAACCATGCTAGAAATGACCCATACGCATCAACCTATAACTCGGGTTGGCGTAATAATTCCAATTTCTCATCAAACCAACAGGGTCAACCTCCTAGACAACAACCAAACCCGTATAACCAAAATAATACATCATCTGGGTTTAGTAACAATAACGATCATGAGGTTAGGTTGACAAGCTTGGAAAATTTGATGAAAATTTTTATACAAACAACCAACCAGACCTTCCAAAGGCTTGAGACACAAGTCAGCCAACTAGCACAAATAGTAGGTGAAAGAGAAAAGGGTCGGTTTCCAAGTCAACCTGAGGTGAACCCTAGATCTAATAATTCATATCAATCCTATCAAGCACCTTCAGGAAATAACAACCCTAGACCGGTTCAAATGGTTAATGAGGAAGGACCGTTCCAACAAATAAATGCAGTAGTATCATTACGGTCCGGAAGACAAGTTGATAACAATGTGGTAAATCCTAGAGTGTCCAATCAATCTAGCCATCAAGCACCCACATATGACCTGACCATTGAACCTGACGTCCAATCTGAAACGCCCAACCCACCTACTCAATCTGAACCCGTAGCTCAACCTGAACCTGAGCGAGTCTATGTCCCTAAAGCCCCATTTCCCAATAGACTCAAAAAGAACTCAAGTGCACAAATAGAGAAAATCTTGGAAGTATTTAAGCAAGTTAAGGTAAACATTCCACTCTTAGACATGATTCAACAAATACCTGCTTATGCTAAATTCTTAAAAGATTTGTGCACTAAAAAGAGAAAAACAAACGTACCAAAGAAGACATTCTTAACTGCAAACATAAGTTCTATTTTGTCCAACACATCTCCTATAAAATATAAGGATCCTGGATGTCCCACAATTTCATGTTCAATAGGAGATACTTTTATCAACAGAGCCCTTCTAGACCTTGGTGCTAGTGTTAACCTACTCCCGTACTCTGTCTATGAGCAGATGAACCTTGGTCCACTAAAACCCTCTAAGACAACCCTTCAATTTGCTGATTGCTCTATTAAGAAACGAAGAGGTATAGTAGAGGATGTTTTGATCAAGGTTGGTGACTTCATTTACCCAGTGGATTTTGTCGTACTAGATACCGCACCTGTTGTAAATCCTAACCGACAAATCCCTGTAATTCTAGGCAGACCCTTTTTAGCCACTTCGGAAGCATTAATAAACTATCGAAATGGGCTCATGCAATTATCTTTTGGGAACTTAAAAGCTGAATTTAATATCTTTCATATTGATAGTGAGCCAGAAATAATATGCAATCAAAGTGACGTTGTGATGAAATCGCGTATCTATAAGATTTCTGAATCATCACAAAATCAAAAAGGAAGTAAGAAAAAGGGGAGAAATTCATCTACACACCCACCATCACTCGAGCAAATAAGAGAACCTATTTATGTGAGGGGTGTGGAATCTGTGACTCAGAACTCTCATTGCAACATGGGGAACAATTCAACTGGACACATGCACCAATATGGTGTCATTCAATCCAGTTCTGACTATGGTTGACTTTGAGCAAATTCCACCCTTCCACCGCAGTTCATCAAGGTAATAAGTGCATTTGCTTTATATTTGCATACATTGAGGACAATGCATGATTTAGGTGTGGGGGGGGGGGGGGTGTTTATGTATATATTTATCTATAGATCTGTCTTTTATTTCTAAAAATAAAAAAAAAATAAAAAAAAATCATCAATGTTTCATGACATAGCTTAAGATTGAACTGCTAAAACCCGTGTACAAATTGCATTGAGTTTTTGTTCCTTATTATATAGTTCTGCTTGTAGAAATTGTGACATAAATCTAAGTTCCAAAGAAATAACCCATTGCCCTTTAAGACATGTATGCACTTAAATTGAATGAATCAAATCTTTGAAGTGGTTGATAAAAAGCAGAGGTTGAGGAAAATATACCGGGAAGTGTGGACTTCTAATAGCAATTAAGCCTTGAGGAAAATAAAAATAAAGGAATAAAGTGAAGAAAACACATTTTGCAAAATGATTACAAAAGCCCAAGCCTTTGAGTCACTGGTCCGTAGGGGTATCTTGAAACCCGGTAACTTGAGTCTACCAGCTCGGGATTATCGACCAAACTCGCTACACGAATGCAAAAGGGTAAAAGTGTCAAAAAGCAAATGTGTTGAATCACGGAAGAAAAGAAAAAAAAAAAATAATACTCAAGGCCCAAAGCTAAAAGAATGATCCATGCCATGGTTGATCCGAATGATACTTCACCACCAGAGGAGGCGTGCAAAATAATTCAAGTGATAAACATGTGTAGAAGGGTTAGTGGTGTGAATGTTGGAGGAACAAAGACCAAGTCATATTTTTAATGAGTTAGATTTATATAATGAGCATGCAAAAATTCTTAGTGAGATGTATAAGGTTGAGGTAGGGATATTGAGAACTATTAATGAAACATTGATTTAGGATTTTGTGGGTATATCCGCTGAAAACCCTCAGGAGACAACACTCCTCCTCCTAGGAAACTTGGAGGTTTAAAGGCTTGTTGCACATGCTAAGTGCAACCGTGATTCCTACGAAAGTGAGTTAGGATTTCCCTGTTTTTATTTTTCGTATCTTCTGTTTTGCTAGGGACTAGCAAAATCTAGGTGTGGGGGTATTTGATGCATTGCATACATTGCATCATATGTCTTTCATTTAGATTACTTTTACATCAATAAATGCTACTAAGGTATGTGTTTAGTCTTATTTACAGATTACAGGACCTGAATGCAATTTACCCACATCCCGAGAATAAACGCATGCAAAAGACTCATTTCTATCATAAAGACCAAGTTCAAGATTATCGGGTTACGAATGGAAATGCATCCCAAGCATAAAAGCATTCAAGTCCTAATTGCAAAAAGAACAAGGACTTAAGCACAAAAGTAGCCGGGGACTTAACTGCAAAAAGTCAAGGACCTAATTGCAAACCACGAGTAGCTTTTATTCTCTTGGAGAAAATATATAGAGAAATCAATGTATATCTCCAAATATGTGAAGTAATTAATCCGGAGCTCAAAAGAATGGAAAGAATCAATCCAGACGCGTAAAGGAGGATCAAATCATACCATAAACATCCAACCAAAATCTGGACCAAATCAGAGCATGATGTGCGGCGATTCCGCCGCAGATCACACACACCATGCGGCGATTCCGCCGCCCCCTAGTCGATCCGTGTGCTCCAATTTCGTCCAGTCGTGTCTGGACACGTGTACTTTCCAATATTATACCTAGATCCCTTGTAGCAACTATAAATAGACCCGAGAACGATGTTAGAAGGGTCCTTAGTCTTTGGTGGTAGTTTTTATTCTTAATCTTAGTTTTGTATTCTTCTTTTCATTAATAAAATTCTGTCTTTTAATTCTTACTTTTAGTTTTCTTTTGTAATGTCTCAAGGACCCCTTCTTCCTCCCTCTATGAGTTTCTAACTCCTTCCAAAGGGTGGAGGTGACGGATTAGGGTGAAGAGAAGATGAATGAATGTTATTATTTTAATTTCGTGTTAGTATATTTTGATTACTTGAGTTTATGTTAAATCATTTATCATGTAATGCTTTATAACTAATATGATTTATTATAAGTTTCTAAATTCTCTAATCTAAACCCTAAATCTAAACCTCCACCCAACGGAATTCACATCTTCGTTCTTGTTTTAATTTTAATTGTTCTTGTTCTTGCTTTAGATAATTAAAACCCAAAAATCTCAAAACCCAATTATTTCTTCTCTCCTTCTTTCCCCCAATCGAAATCACATTAATAACAAATCTCTCCCTCCTTGTGTTCGACCCGTATTTGCCACGTCTCCATTGACGCCGTGCACTTGCGGTATAAATATAATTCTCATCAAGTTTTTGGCGCCGTTGCCGAGGAGGCGACGCAGATTTTTTTTTGTTGATTTCGATTCTATTCTGTTTATCTTGTGCGCGATCTAACTATTTGGATTTGTGTTTCTGGAGACAACAGAGCGCGCGGCGAAATCCGAGCACAGTCTGAGCTAAACGAGCGGCGGAATCGCCGCACATCAAGAGGAACCTGCGGCGGAATCGCCGCACAATTGAAGCATCTGGGCTTCAAATTTTTCTGGGGTTAGCACCATCTCTGGGTGGACGCGTGGAGCTACTGAAATTTCGAGAGCGGGCGGCGAACCCGACTGAGCATTGCGTAGGTAACCTTTGTTGCCTTTTTCCTCGTAATTTCTAGTTTCAGAAAATTTCCTTTTATTAGAATTGCACGTGTTAAGCTTAAATTCCATAATTGGCAATAATTCAACTCTGACCTAAAAATTGGCAAAACTAGAAGAACTTAGTGCATGCATCATATAATATTTTGTTTGCATTATTCTTGCTAAATTGTTGCAAATTATTCTTATTGTTGAAGAGTGCTGGAGGCAAGGTACGTATCGCGTTTTAACGATTGCATTTAAGCATATAATTTAGTTTGCATACAACCTTGCAGTTGCCCCCCTCTAAAGATCATTGTTTGACTATCTTTGCTAGATCTAAGTTAAACTATCTTAAGGGCAACTCCATAGGCAAAGATACGGTGGGGGTTTCATCACCCTTCCGTGCCCACAAATCACAATCCTAAAGTGTCACCTAAGCCTTAGATTTAAAATCAATTAGACATTGGCCCCTAAGGACTCGGACTCATTTAAGGAGAAGAATTGGTTTGACTTGCTATGACCTGAAGCCGATTGAATTTAATTTGGTGTCTAGAAAGTGTTTTTGTGTTGACGTAAGTCTTCCAAGCGAAGTGGTTGTCTAATTGGCACCGACTCTGTCGGAAGCGCCCCCACTAGCTATACACGGCCTGGCCAAGTTGGTTTGATTAGTGAGGGAGGTGAATCAAGCGAATCAATTCGACTCAACCAGTTAGGAGTCGTCTAGATCTAAGCGACACTAGGTCTAGGATTGTTTGAACCGTGCTTTCTTAGTAATTTTCTGACCAACCCTCTTTCTATCTTTAGAGTTAGGTTTCCCTTCTCATCTGAGTCTTCTTTCTCTTCTCACCTAAATTCTCTAGATTAGGATTCATTTCTCATCTTTCCCCATTCTATTGTTTGTTTCTCTTTTGAAAAAAAATATATATAAAAAAAAACGAAAATATAAAAAAAAATTTAATTAATTCTTGAACTTAAATTTGGAATTTAAATTCCGAATTTGAATTCAAAAATTGATTCAACCCGGTGCACTCAGATTTGGATTCGGGACTTGAGTAATCGACTCTCACGAGTTCATCTAGATTCCAGTCTGGAACTTAACCCCAATCCACCTGTGGCACCACCTCACCCGGATCCAATGGGTGAGAACGTAGTTGACCCACCTGTTGTGCAACCCATAACTCTGAGGGATCGATGCTATCCAGCGATGGCTGCTCAGCCATCGTGCATCGTTATGCCCACCATACCGGGTCGCGACTTCGAACTTAAGGCACAATACATGAGTATGTTGCCTAAGTTCACCTCTAGGGAAGACCCATATCTCTTCCTTAGAGAATTTGAGGAAATCTGCTCTCTTATGCAATACTAGCATATCCCTGAGGAGGCAGTGCGTCTGAAATTCGTGCCTCTAAAACTGAAGGACGACGCTAAGAAATGGCTATATAGTCTAGCCGAAAGATCCATTAGAAGTTGGGCTGAATTTGTTCAAGTTTCCCTAAAAAAATATTTCCCCAACCATAAGACTATGAGGATTAGGAATGAAATTGTTGCATTCGTTCAGTCTGAGAGCGAGCCGTTCTATTCCTATCTAGAAAGATTCAAAAGTGTTCTGACCCAATGCCCTCATCATGGAATTCCAAGATGGCAATTATGCCAAATTATTTATGAGGGATTGACACCCACATCTAGAGTTATGGTAGAATCCGTAAGCCAAGGGAACTTTATGTCGAAAAATGAAAATGATGCCTGGACTTTCCTTGAGGAATTAGCTGTAAACAGTATGCAATGGGACAATGCTAGAACACCGCTTAACCCGAGTATTGGATCTAGAATAGCAAGTCAACCCAAACCAGGTGTCTTAGCTGTAGATGCCAGCATAGCGGCTGAAGCAAAACTAGCTACCCTTATGCGCAGAATGGAAAGTTTAGAGCTACAAACCCAAAACCGAGTGAATCAAGCCTCGACTATCCCGTGCTCTAGATGTGGTCAGATTGGTCATGTAATGGAGGATTGTGCGGAATGTGACCAAGTTAATGCCATGTATAACCATGCTAGAAATGACCCATACGTATCAACCTATAACTCGGGTTGGCGTAATAATTCCAATTTCTCATCAAACCAACAGGGTCAACCTCCTAGACAACAACCAAACCCGTATAACCAAAATAATACATCATCTGGGTTTAGTAACAATAACGATCATGAGGTTAGGTTGACAAGCTTGGAAAATTTGATGAAAATTTTTATACAAACAACCAACCAGACCTTCCAAAGGCTTGAGACACAAGTCAGCCAACTAGCACAAATAGTAGGTGAAAGAGAAAAGGGTCGGTTTCCAAGTCAACCTGAGGTGAACCCTAGATCTAATAATTCATATCAATCCTATCAAGCACCTTCAGGAAATAACAACCCTAGACCGGTTCAAATGGTTAATGAGGAAGGACCGTTCCAACAAATAAATGCAGTAGTATCATTACGGTCCGGAAGACAAGTTGATAACAATGTGGTAAATCCTAGAGTGTCCAATCAATCTAGCCATCAAGCACCCACATATGACCTGACCATTGAACCTGACGTCCAATCTGAAACGCCCAACCCACCTACTCAATCTGAACCCGTAGCTCAACCTGAACCTGAGCGAGTCTATGTCCCTAAAGCCCCATTTCCCAATAGACTCAAAAAGAACTCAAGTGCACAAATAGAGAAAATCTTGGAAGTATTTAAGCAAGTTAAGGTAAACATTCCACTCTTAGACATGATTCAACAAATACCTGCTTATGCTAAATTCTTAAAAGATTTGTGCACTAAAAAGAGAAAAACAAACGTACCAAAGAAGACATTCTTAACTGCAAACATAAGTTCTATTTTGTCCAACACATCTCCTATAAAATATAAGGATCCTGGATGTCCCACAATTTCATGTTCAATAGGAGATACTTTTATCAACAGAGCCCTTCTAGACCTTGGTGCTAGTGTTAACCTACTCCCGTACTCTGTCTATGAGCAGATGAACCTTGGTCCACTAAAACCCTCTAAGACAACCCTTCAATTTGCTGATTGCTCTATTAAGAAACGAAGAGGTATAGTAGAGGATGTTTTGATCAAGGTTGGTGACTTCATTTACCCAGTGGATTTTGTCGTACTAGATACCGCACCTGTTGTAAATCCTAACCGACAAATCCCTGTAATTCTAGGCAGACCCTTTTTAGCCACTTCGGAAGCATTAATAAACTATCGAAATGGGCTCATGCAATTATCTTTTGGGAACTTAAAAGCTGAATTTAATATCTTTCATATTGATAGTGAGCCAGAAATAATATGCAATCAAAGTGACGTTGTGATGAAATCGCGTATCTATAAGATTTCTGAATCATCACAAAATCAAAAAGGAAGTAAGAAAAAGGGGAGAAATTCATCTACACACCCACCATCACTCGAGCAAATAAGAGAACCTATTTATGTGAGGGGTGTGGAATCTGTGACTCAGAACTCTCATTGCAACATGGGGAACAATTCAACTGGACACATGCACCAATATGGTGTCATTCAATCCAGTTCTGACTATGGTTGACTTTGAGCAAATTCCACCCTTCCACCGCAGTTCATCAAGGTAATAAGTGCATTTGCTTTATATTTGCATACATTGAGGACAATGCATGATTTAGGTGTGTGGGGGGGGGGGGTGTTTATGTATATATTTATCTATAGATCTGTCTTTTATTTCTAAAAATAAAAAAAAATAAAAAAAAATCATCAATGTTTCATGACATAGCTTAAGATTGAACTGCTAAAACCCGTGTACAAATTGCATTGAGTTTTTGTTCCTTATTATATAGTTCTGCTTGTAGAAATTGTGACATAAATCTAAGTTCCAAAGAAATAACCCATTGCCCTTTAAGACATGTATGCACTTAAATTGAATGAATCAAATCTTTGAAGTGGTTGATAAAAAGCAGAGGTTGAGGAAAATATACCGGGAAGTGTGGACTTCTAATAGCAATTAAGCCTTGAGGAAAATAAAAATAAAGGAATAAAGTGAAGAAAACACATTTTGCAAAATGATTACAAAAGCCCAAGCCTTTGAGTCACTGGTCCGTAGGGGTATCTTGAAACCCGGTAACTTGAGTCTACCAGCTCGGGATTATCGACCAAACTCGCTACACGAATGCAAAAGGGTAAAAGTGTCAAAAAGCAAATGTGTTGAATCACGGAAGAAAAGAAAAAAAAAAATAATACTCAAGGCCCAAAGCTAAAAGAATGATCCATGCCATGGTTGATCCGAATGATACTTCACCACCAGAGGAGGCGTGCAAAATAATTCAAGTGATAAACATGTGTAGAAGGGTTAGTGGTGTGAATGTTGGAGGAACAAAGACCAAGTCATATTTTTAATGAGTTAGATTTATATAATGAGCATGCAAAAATTCTTAGTGAGATGTATAAGGTTGAGGTAGGGATATTGAGAACTATTAATGAAACATTGATTTAGGATTTTGTGGGTATATCCGCTGAAAACCCTCAGGAGACAACACTCCTCCTCCTAGGAAACTTGGAGGTTTAAAGGCTTGTTGCACATGCTAAGTGCAACCGTGATTCCTACGAAAGTGAGTTAGGATTTCCCTGTTTTTATTTTTCGTATCTTCTGTTTTGCTAGGGACTAGCAAAATCTAGGTGTGGGGGTATTTGATGCATTGCATACATTGCATCATATGTCTTTCATTTAGATTACTTTTACATCAATAAATGCTACTAAGGTATGTGTTTAGTCTTATTTACAGATTACAGGACCTGAATGCAATTTACCCACATCCCGAGAATAAACGCATGCAAAAGACTCATTTCTATCATAAAGACCAAGTTCAAGATTATCGGGTTACGAATGGAAATGCATCCCAAGCATAAAAGCATTCAAGTCCTAATTGCAAAAAGAACAAGGACTTAAGCACAAAAGTAGCCGGGGACTTAACTGCAAAAAGTCAAGGACCTAATTGCAAACCACGAGTAGCTTTTATTCTCTTGGAGAAAATATATAGAGAAATCAATGTATATCTCCAAATATGTGAAGTAATTAATCCGGAGCTCAAAAGAATGGAAAGAATCAATCCAGACGCGTAAAGGAGGATCAAATCATACCATAAACATCCAACCAAAATCTGGACCAAATCAGAGCATGATGTGCGGCGATTCCGCCGCAGATCACACACACCATGCGGCGATTCCGCCGCCCCCTAGTCGATCCGTGTGCTCCAATTTCGTCCAGTCGTGTCTGGACACGTGTACTTTCCAATATTATACCTAGATCCCTTGTAGCAACTATAAATAGACCCGAGAACGATGTTAGAAGGGTCCTTAGTCTTTGGTGGTAGTTTTTATTCTTAATCTTAGTTTTGTATTCTTCTTTTCATTAATAAAATTCTGTCTTTTAATTCTTACTTTTAGTTTTCTTTTGTAATGTCTCAAGGACCCCTTCTTCCTCCCTCTATGAGTTTCTAACTCCTTCCAAAGGGTGGAGGTGACGGATTAGGGTGAAGAGAAGATGAATGAATGTTATTATTTTAATTTCGTGTTAGTATATTTTGATTACTTGAGTTTATGTTAAATCATTTATCATGTAATGCTTTATAACTAATATGATTTATTATAAGTTTCTAAATTCTCTAATCTAAACCCTAAATCTAAACCTCCACCCAACGGAATTCACATCTTCGTTCTTGTTTTAATTTTAATTGTTCTTGTTCTTGCTTTAGATAATTAAAACCCAAAAATCTCAAAACCCAATTATTTCTTCTCTCCTTCTTTCCCCCAATCGAAATCACATTAATAACAAATCTCTCCCTCCTTGTGTTCGACCCGTATTTGCCACGTCTCCATTGACGCCGTGCACTTGCGGTATAAATATAATTCTCATCAAGTTTTTGGCGCCGTTGCCGAGGAGGCGACGCAGATTTTTTTTTGTTGATTTCGATTCTATTCTGTTTATCTTGTGCGCGATCTAACTATTTGGATTTGTGTTTCTGGAGACAACAGAGCGCGCGGCGAAATCCGAGCACAGTCTGAGCTAAACGAGCGGCGGAATCGCCGCACATCAAGAGGAACCTGCGGCGGAATCGCCGCACAATTGAAGCATCTGGGCTTCAAATTTTTCTGGGGTTAGCACCATCTCTGGGTGGACGCGTGGAGCTACTGAAATTTCGAGAGCGGGCGGCGAACCCGACTGAGCATTGCGTAGGTAACCTTTGTTGCCTTTTTCCTCGTAATTTCTAGTTTCAGAAAATTTCCTTTTATTAGAATTGCACGTGTTAAGCTTAAATTCCATAATTGGCAATAATTCAACTCTGACCTAAAAATTGGCAAAACTAGAAGAACTTAGTGCATGCATCATATAATATTTTGTTTGCATTATTCTTGCTAAATTGTTGCAAATTATTCTTATTGTTGAAGAGTGCTGGAGGCAAGGTACGTATCGCGTTTTAACGATTGCATTTAAGCATATAATTTAGTTTGCATACAACCTTGCAGTTGCCCCCCTCTAAAGATCATTGTTTGACTATCTTTGCTAGATCTAAGTTAAACTATCTTAAGGGCAACTCCATAGGCAAAGATACGGTGGGGGTTTCATCACCCTTCCGTGCCCACAAATCACAATCCTAAAGTGTCACCTAAGCCTTAGATTTAAAATCAATTAGACATTGGCCCCTAAGGACTCGGACTCATTTAAGGAGAAGAATTGGTTTGACTTGCTATGACCTGAAGCCGATTGAATTTAATTTGGTGTCTAGAAAGTGTTTTTGTGTTGACGTAAGTCTTCCAAGCGAAGTGGTTGTCTAATTGGCACCGACTCTGTCGGAAGCGCCCCCACTAGCTATACACGGCCTGGCCAAGTTGGTTTGATTAGTGAGGGAGGTGAATCAAGCGAATCAATTCGACTCAACCAGTTAGGAGTCGTCTAGATCTAAGCGACACTAGGTCTAGGATTGTTTGAACCGTGCTTTCTTAGTAATTTTCTGACCAACCCTCTTTCTATCTTTAGAGTTAGGTTTCCCTTCTCATCTGAGTCTTCTTTCTCTTCTCACCTAAATTCTCCAGATTAGGATTCATTTCTCATCTTTCCCCATTCTATTGTTTGTTTCTCTTTTGAAAAAAAATATATATAAAAAAAAACGAAAATATAAAAAAAAATTTAATTAATTCTTGAACTTAAATTTGGAATTTAAATTCCGAATTTGAATTCAAAAATTGATTCAACCCGGTGCACTCAGATTTGGATTCGGGACTTGAGTAATCGACTCTCACGAGTTCATCTAGATTCCAGTCTGGAACTTAACCCCAATCCACCTGTGGCACCACCTCACCCGGATCCAATGGGTGAGAACGTAGTTGACCCACCTGTTGTGCAACCCATAACTCTGAGGGATCGATGCTATCCAGCGATGGCTGCTCAGCCATCGTGCATCGTTATGCCCACCATACCGGGTCGCGACTTCGAACTTAAGGCACAATACATGAGTATGTTGCCTAAGTTCACCTCTAGGGAAGACCCATATCTCTTCCTTAGAGAATTTGAGGAAATCTGCTCTCTTATGCAATACTAGCATATCCCTGAGGAGGCAGTGCGTCTGAAATTCGTGCCTCTAAAACTGAAGGACGACGCTAAGAAATGGCTATATAGTCTAGCCGAAAGATCCATTAGAAGTTGGGCTGAATTTGTTCAAGTTTCCCTAAAAAAATATTTCCCCAACCATAAGACTATGAGGATTAGGAATGAAATTGTTGCATTCGTTCAGTCTGAGAGCGAGCCGTTCTATTCCTATCTAGAAAGATTCAAAAGTGTTCTGACCCAATGCCCTCATCATGGAATTCCAAGATGGCAATTATGCCAAATTATTTATGAGGGATTGACACCCACATCTAGAGTTATGGTAGAATCCGTAAGCCAAGGGAACTTTATGTCGAAAAATGAAAATGATGCCTGGACTTTCCTTGAGGATTAGCTGTAAACAGTATGCAATGGGACAATGCTAGAACACCGCTTAACCCGAGTATTGGATCTAGAATAGCAAGTCAACCCAAACCAGGTGTCTTAGCTGTAGATGCCAGCATAGCGGCTGAAGCAAAACTAGCTACCCTTATGCGCAGAATGGAAAGTTTAGAGCTACAAACCCAAAACCGAGTGAATCAAGCCTCGACTATCCCGTGCTCTAGATGTGGTCAGATTGGTCATGTAATGGAGGATTGTGCGGAATGTGACCAAGTTAATGCCATGTATAACCATGCTAGAAATGACCCATACGCATCAACCTATAACTCGGGTTGGCGTAATAATTCCAATTTCTCATCAAACCAACAGGGTCAACCTCCTAGACAACAACCAAACCCGTATAACCAAAATAATACATCATCTGGGTTTAGTAACAATAACGATCATGAGGTTAGGTTGACAAGCTTGGAAAATTTGATGAAAAATTTTATACAAACAACCAGCCAGACCTTCCAAAGGCTTGAGACACAAGTCAGCCAACTAGCACAAATAGTAGGTGAAAGAGAAAAGGGTCGGTTTCCAAGTCAACCTGAGGTGAACCCTAGATCTAATAATTCATATCAATCCTATCAAGCACCTTCAGGAAATAACAACCCTAGACCGGTTCAAATGGTTAATGAGGAAGGACCGTTCCAACAAATAAATGCAGTAGTATCATTACGGACCGTGACCGTGGGGGAGGGAGGTACCACGACCCTTCTCTGATGAAGTACGACACCTTTACGTCCCAAGTAACCCCCATCTCGTAGTGAAGCTGGTCACCCCAGCTTGTGCATTGAAATGGTTCACCACACCAAGGAAATTGGAAAAACCGAATCACTTCCCCATTTCCCACCTCATATTGGATGTGTCTCCTAGCAATATCTCGGACTCGCAGCAGCCCTCCCCATGCCCATGATGAGGTAGGTGGTGGTCTTGCAAGCCAAATGGAGCGGTTCCGTAGGTATTTTCGCCGGACACACTTAGCCCAAAGGGAAGTGTTATCCGCCACCACAAGCCAAAACTGCCGGAGAAAGCCCGCATCATTCCATTCCGTTAGCCTCCTTAATCCGAGGCCTCCTTCGTCTTTTGGAGTACAAACGTCCTTCCAAGCCACCGCCACCCACTTCTTCTCCCCTCCCCAAATAAAATGGCACATTATGCTATCCAATTCATGCAAGACGCTTCTTGGTAGAAGAAATGCTGAAGTCCAATAAATGCTGAACGAGGTGAGGACACTCCGTACTAGTTCCACTCACCCAGCCATAGAAAGAAGCCTTTGTTGCCATGTTGAGAGGCGAGCCTTTAGATTGTTTATGAGTGGTACACAATGGGATCTCCCCATTCTTCCAGAAAATAATGGCAGCCCAAGATACACCACCGGAAAAGCCTTTCGCTCCATCCCAAGGTGTGCCTTAATCCAAGCTCCATTCGTCCCGTCTCCCCCCATGAAGACCTGACTTTTCGAGGCGTTAAATTTCAGACCCGAGCTTGCTGTAAACTCCTCAAGAATTAGTCTAATGGCTTGAGTGTTTGCTTTGGTAGCCCTTGCGAAGAGTAGGACGTCGTCGGCAAACAAAAGGTGTGACATAATGACATCTCCACAATATAACGGCTCGATTTTCTTGTCCATGACCGCCATCTTCACCATTTCACTCAGCACCTCCATGCACATCACGAACAAGTAGGGGGCTAGAGGATCACCTTGTCGTAGTCCATTTCCGGCCCGAAGTGGTGTGGAGTTTGCTCCGTTTACTGTCACCACAAACGATGCCTCCACACAAGCCAAAATCAGTCGTCTCCACTTATCCGGGAAGCCAAATCTCTTCATCACATGGTCGAGGAACTCCCAAGAGATTGAGTCATATGCTTTCCTGATATCGAGCTTTATGCACATACGTCCTTTCCCCTTCTCGAGATGTAGCTTGTGGCAGAGCTCGTGTGCGAGAAGGATGTTATCACTTATTCTTCGTCCTTGGACGAATGCGCTCTGATTTTCCCCTATCAAGCGTGGTAATATCCTCTTCAAGCGGTTTGCAAGGACCTTGGTGGTGAACCTATACGTCATATTACATAGAGCAATGGGCCGGAAATCCTCCACCACCGTCGGTACCTTTTTCTTCGGGATGATCGTGATGGATGTGTTGTTCCATTGTGTGAGGACCCTTCCACTATCCAAGCATGGCGCGACAGCCTTTACCATGTCCCTATGAATTATGCTCCATGCTGTCTTGAAAAACTTTGCATTGAAACCATCGGGCCCCGACGCTTTATCAATATTGGCCTTCAACACTACATCTTGCAATTCTTTTGGGTCCAACTTCCGTGTTAAATCAGCCCCCTCCTCCGCTGTAACTTGTGGTAGAATAATGGAATTTTTAAGGGGTTGCACCTGAAAACCATGAGCAAACAAGTTAGCATAAAAAGACCCGAACGCTTCCCGGATGTCGTTCTCATCCTCCACTAGATTCTCCCCCTCTCCCACTCGCCTCACTTGATTGGTGGCTCTCCTCACTCTAAGATGCGCATGGAAGAACCTAGTGTTTCGGTCCCCCACTTTCAACCACTTTACTCTAGATTTTTGTCGTATAATGGACTCCTCCCAAGCAAGGATCCGGGCAAGAGTATCCTTTGCTGCATTTTCAACTTCAGCAAGCTCGCCACTACTCGGGTCACTAAGCCTTTGCCTCCTCACTTGCGCAAAAGAGTCCCTAGCCTCTCCCACCTTGTTTGTAACATTTCCAAAGGTGCTCCAACTCCACTTAATAAGTGCTTTCCTGACTTCAGTCAGCTTCCTCACTGTACGAAACATAGGCGTACCTCTCACATATATAGTCCAAGCTTGTTGTACGACTCCTCCGAAGTCCACGTGATCCACCCAATGGTTTTCAAATCTGAACATCTTCTTTTTCCTCCTTTCATTTCCTTCCGTTTTCATGACATGCATGGTGTGATCACTCAAGTCCTTTTCACCAATAATGTAGAAGGAATTGGGGAACACCTCGAGCCATGCATTGTTCATTAATATTCGGTCCAGCTTTGTCTCGATGCATGCAGTTCCCTCCAACGAGTTGGACCAAGTGAAGTCGCCTCCGGTTGATGGCATCTCAAGTAGTTGAATGGTGTCAAGACACTCATTAAACTCCTGAATTGCCAACTCATTTCCAGCAGCTCCACCTCACTTTTCAGTAGCCTTCCGGATGCAATTAAAGTCCACACCAACCAGCCACGGTCGCTCCCCATGTGGTGCCACTTCATTTAAGTCCCTCCACAATGCTCTCCTCTCCACATGGCCATTTTCACCATAGATTACCGTAAGAGAAAATTCAGTGCCATCCTTTCTTAAGCTCCCAAGGAAGTGGAGCAATTGAGTAGATTCAAAAGTAATTCTTAAGTCTACCAGCTGGTCATTCCATAACACTAGAATGCGCCCCGAGTCTACAACCATGCTATTTGACGTCCAAGCATGAGGCCAAATTGCTCGCTTGAATCGCTTAAGTTTCTTGTACTTAACCTTGTGCTCCACAAGGCAAACCACATCCGGATTTACCTCCCTTATTCGACCCCTAATCATGAGTGCGCGGCCGGGTCCATTTACGCCACGCACATTCCACACTAAGACATTCATGGGTTTAAGGTACGGGGTGACCCCCTTCCCTTCCGTATGGGTATTCTTACTCCAACTACTTTTCCTCCCGGATCGTCTAAGCAGTGGTGGCGAGTATACCTTCTTTGAGCACGAGCCCTCACACTCTTCTTGCCGCCTTTCCCCATCTCTCTCCATGTCTTGGTCTTCTGAATTTTGGAGGACCTCAAACATTCCCTCACTTTGATGACCGAATTTCTCTTTACTCTCCTTTGTGTTTGCCAATTTGGAAGGTGAAACCCAACCCGCCTCCTTATGCACCAATGAGGCTAGTCCACATAACTTCCCATGCTCTCCTTGCAAAGTGCCTTTCTCCTTCTCAAGTCTTTCACCTAAAGCCTCATGGTCTTGCTGGAATGTTTGGCATGGTAATTCTCCTTCATAAACTTTGTCCTCCTTATGCATCTCACGAATATTCCCATGCATGGGTGTTTTACTAAATGCACCCCCACTTCATGAGAGGAGCCCTTCAAGTTGTGTCCCTTGATTTGAAACATGTTTGCTTCTATTTTGTCTTCTTCATGCTGACTTGGTCCTTCCACAGCAGCCTCTTCACACATAGAGCACTCAAAGCCCATCCCAATGGCTTGTTCCAAAGTGCGAGCATCACTTTCCTGCTCCACTCCACCTTTCCCTTCTTCGACACCAAAAGAGTCCCTCCCACTTACACCCACAGCAGAATTCGGTTTGCCCACTCTAGAGCCTTCTCCTTTGTTTCCTAATCTACTCCCACTCATATGACAAAGCCTCCCCTCATTGGTTGCCTCCAAAGAATTAGGAGAACAAGAGAGTGGTTTAGTCAAGCAATTTTCCTCCATGAGAATTATCTTAGCTTGCTCTTCACATGGCACCTCCTCACTTGTCCCCCCATCCACTTCAGCACCTCTAGTGTCCACATCATCATCTCCTCCAGCAGCCTCTCTCACCCCTCTCTCCCCTCCCATCCGTCCAGCCTCTCTCATCACCTCTGGGATGCCCATGTTGCTTGCTTCCTCCCCACGTCCAAGGGTCACTCCCTCAACACCCTTTGACATACTCCTTCCATGCTCATTTCTAGCACTCTTCCTAGATACAACCACCCACTTCTCAGCTTTTCCTTTGTGCTCCTCTCCTTGCTTCTTGGTTATCCTCTTCTTTGGACATTTCTCCTCATCATGACCAAACTCCACGCAGTCCTTATGATTGATCGTTTTATATTAACCGCAAGTGCACGACCGCGTTGAAGCGGTGGCAAATACGGGTCGTCCACTGGGAGGTGTGTCGACACTTGGTTTGTGCGAAGGCGAGAGGTAAAGAAAAGGAAGAAGGATGTATTACACTAAACTACACTACAATGCTAAACTAGTAAACAAACAAGCTAAAATGAACTAAGCAACTAAGCTAATCAACTAATGCAAAAGATAAAATCACAGGAATGAAAACCCCTCATGGGTGGAGTGTGTGTGTGTGTGCACATGAAATATGAAATGGATACAAGAAGCTCAAGTAGTTAGTGTTGTTAATGCATAAGAAGTACCTAGCTATGGCAAGACCTATCATTACAACACTAACTTATGTGCATAATATGAGCAATGCAAGGTTGTTATTAAGACACTTAGACAAGCATGGAATGTACCTAAGCTATGGCAGAAACCATCAAGTAAGGTTCTTAATAATTCAAGCAAGCATACTAATATCAACACAAAACATTCATATTAAGCATTCAAACCATCTACATAACATGTACACACACCTACTCCACCCCCAAAGGGGATGAAACTACTCACACATATTTAAACTAACTACTCTAATAAAATGAAGCATTATACTGAAATAAAACTATACTAATCAAGCAAGAAATATTAAAGAAGCATAAAACAAAACAAGCACCAAAGCAAACACATTAACTAAGCAAGAATTAACAAGCTAATGAAAACTTCTATTATGAACTCACTCAGATTACAAGCAGCCTTTCCTCCACTAGAGTTTTGCTTCAAGGCTTCACTCTTAGTAGGGAAGATGCCACCAAAGAGAGAGATGGATACAATGGGAGGTGAAAAGTTCTATTTATAAGCATGGAAAAAGCTAATCCGGGACAATCCCCCGATGTGGGACTAAACCAATACCAAAAATAGACTAAGCATACACTAATACACGTGCTACAGAAAACTAAACGGATCCTGGGCTATATAGACCGCCAATTGGCGGTTCCAGACGGCCAATTGGCGGTCTATAAGCTTTAGACCCGTCTGGTGTTCTTTGTGGGCTTTGCTTGAAGTATTTCTGGGTCTTGGATGCATCTACTTGGTCTGTTGGAGCTCCGACCCGAATCGAATTGCCAAAATACTCCCCATGATGGTGTGGAGTTTCCTGTTTTGCTCTTAGGTCCCTCGGTCTTAAAATCAGGTCCTTCTCCCTTACATCTTAGTCCCCAGGTCTCACGATTAAGTCATTTTTCTTGCTTTTGGGTCCTTTCATGGCTCTTCTCTTCAAACCTCTTTATTTCTGAAATTCAAACATAAAACTCGTCACATAGCATTGCTTAGATGTAAGATAATGGATATAAGATACGAATATGAGCATGAAATGAGAGAGGGCCAGTATAAGATCACCTTGATTGGAATCGTAAGCATCCTTGAAAAGAGAGGGCCAGTAGAATCCAGATTGGAGCACCTTGGCAGCGGTTTTCTTCGCTCCAAAGTGTCCTCCACATGCCTTGGAATGGCAGAAGTGGAGTACACTTTGAACTCGGTATCTGGGACGCACCGCCTGAAAATTTGGTCTGAGCAATATTTGAATAGGTAGGGGTCGTCCTAGTGGAAGAATCTGACATAAGATCTAAATTTGGATTGGTCAGATTTTGACCAACCCACAGGAAGTTGCTCGGTCACGAGATAGTTCACGATGTCGGCAAACCAAGTGTTATCTTCGATCATGAACAACTGCTCGTCAGGAAATTTGTCATCAATGATTTGGTCTTGTGGGTTGGTCGTCTCTAGACGAGACAAGTGGTCAGCTACAACATTTTCACACCCTTTTTTGTCCCGAATCTCGAGATCAAATTCTTGTAACAACAAGATCCATTGCGACAATTGATCAAAGCATTAGACGTCGCAAGAAATGGCCTCCCAAGGATCACAGGAACTTGTCATTGTGGGCTGGACATGGGTTCGGTATCCAAGATGATGAAATCAACTGGAAATGCGAACTCACCCACTTTGATAAGGACATCCTCCACACTCCCTCGTGGAATTTTGACGGATCTATCAGCCAACTGGAGGGTTGTCCTCGTTGGTTTAAGATCGCCTATTCCAAGGTTGACATAGACTGAGTAAGGCAGGAGATTCACAGATGCCCCCAAATCCAATAGAGCTTGAGAGATTGTCACATTCCCAATCACGCAAGAGACAGTTGGACAACCTGGGTCCTTGTACTCGACATTCATGGGTTGTGTCAATATGGAGCTCACATTGGCGGCCAAAAAGGCCTTTTTGGGCATATTTGTTTTTCTCTTGGTGGTGCAAAGATCCTTTAGGAACTTGGCATACGGTGGCATTTGTTGAACAACGTCCAACAACGGGATGTTCACCTTTACTTGCCTAAGTACCTCAACAATCTTGTCCCAATGCTCATCACGTTTTTTAGTCAACCGATGAGGGAATGGTGCCTTGGGGACATAAGAATCACGAGGAGGAGTCTCAGAATTAGGTTCCTTAACAGGCTCAAGACTCTCCTCGGATGTCTCGCCAACAGGGTTGGCTTCCGGCATTTTCACATTGTTGTCAACGACCCTTCCCGATCTCAAGGTATGAACAACATTGGCATGTTGGGAAGGATCACTTTCAACATTGTGTACATTTTCCTGGTATGAGAAGGCTGACCCCTGGGATTAACCACAGGTTGACTCGGTAACTGACCCTTCTCACGTTCATGGAGCTGATGAGCCAACTGGCTAACTTGCATTTCCAATGCTTTGACCGAATTATTGTTGGCCGCAAACATGGATTGAGTGCTCTGCATGAACGTTTGAAGGGTTTGTTCAAGGGTAGAGTCCTTAGGGTCAACCCGCTGGGGTGGTGGAGTCTGGTTAGAATAACCCGACGAAGAGGCCTGACCAGGTTGGTAATTTTGGTGCCGAGACCTTTGATGTGGGGGTTGGTAGGTCGCCGATGGGTGTGGAGTTTGATAAGGTGGAGGTTGAGGTTGAGCGTAAGAGCTCTGACCGTGGCCTCCACTAGACCCCCAAGAGAAGTTAGGATGGTTACGCCATCCCGGGTTGTAGGAATGACTGTACGGGTCGTTTCAGGGCCTTTGTTGATACATCCCATTTGCATGCGCAGTATCCCTTGGAGCGTAAGCGCACTCCAAGTCATCACGTCCCGACAGTCCACACCTAGTACACTCGGGAGTAGCGACCTGAGCTACAGGAGCTCGGTCCATCTCCAAACTCTCTATCCTATGCATGAGAGCAGCCATTTTCGCCTCAGACGCGATAGTCGACTCAACATGATATGATCCAGCTCGACCAGAAGACCTGGCGGCTGGTGGCTCTCTCATGGTGTCCCACTCGAAGGTACGCTCAGCCATAGACTCAAAAGTGTCCCATGCCTCCTCGATGGGTTTCATTTGGAAGTCACCCTGACACATCGACTCCAACAATGTGCGGGTGTTGTAGTTGATGCCCTCATAAACAATCTGGCACAACTGCCATAGCTCAAGTCCATGATGAGGGCATTGCTGGAGAAGGTCCTTGAACCTCTCAAAGAAACCATGAAAAGATTCGGTCTCGGTCTGATACATTTTATGTATCTGGTGCCGTATCTGTTGAGTTTTCCTTTGAGGGAAAAATCTCTTCAGAAAGATGGTCACAAAGTCATCCCAAGACCGAATTGAGCTCGCCGGGAGGCTATACATCCATTTCTTCGCATTATCCTTCAATGCGAAAGAAATCATCCTCAACCGGACTGAATCCTCGTCAAGCTGTTGAAACTTGAACATGGAGCATACTTCCTCGAATTCGCGTATAAAAATATACGGATCCTCCTTATTGGAAGTAAAGGTTGGAAGATGCTCACATACTGAGGTTTCAGCTCATAGTTGTTCCCGCGAGCAGGGGGAACAACTATGCAAGAAGGCTGCGCGGCCTGAACATGATGGGTCCGCTCCCACAAAGTCATCGGTCTATCATGTCGAGCTAAAGCTGGTGGTGCACCAAGAACTCGATCCTGACCAAATCTTCCTTACTCTCGAGTCAGAGGAGGAGGAGAAGGAGGTCTACGTGGTGGCGGAAGCGGACCGAGGTATTCCATGTATGGAACCCGGTCTCCCTCGCCACCACGAGACGACTCGGCCTCTTGCTCCAAAGGAGCACGAGGCGGAGATGGTCGATCACCAAGACCGTCCATCTTAGAAGAATGCACTCTCTCGAGTCGAGCGCTCTCACTAGAACGAGCCCAACCTCGCATAAAATGCTCGACTTGACTCTAAACAACACGCAACAGAAGGTGTACTAGAGGAGGAGACTATACGTAGAGAATAGATGAGGAGAGGACCCAGGTGAGGAGGGAAGAATCCCTAGAGCTAGCGTGGGTAGAGGGATCAGGAAGAAGCCTAACTAGCAAGCACGACTCAATCAATGTAAGGCAATGGGTCCTTAGGCTAGACGACACCTAACTTCGAGGTCACTAGCCTTGACACGTCTCACCTCCCTACAACGAGGACCACAATGCCCAGCAAGTGATACCAGATCCAGTACCTCCTACTATCGACAAGGTAGGCAACGCCGATCAGGTCATGACGGTCTCAACTAGATTACTCTCCTAGTGCGCCTGCAATCCTAGGGCCAATGTCTACTTCCTTTTAGTTAAGGCTTTATTAAGAGTGGTTTTTGGGGCCAAGGAAAGGGTGATGAAATCCCCCACCTTATCTTTTATGGGACAACCCCTCCTTAGTAGCGATTTAATCCTAGATCTAACAATCAATCACTCCAATCAAACGCTCTCTCACTCTTGTCCCGATGCACCTTACTAACTAATGCATGATCGAAACATGCATGAATGAGAGATTTGGGTGCACGTACCTCACGCCAGCAATCAACAACAAAATGTAAAGAAAAGAAAAGACAAATGCATGCAAGGTCTACACATGATGCATGACCTAGATGGCAAGGAGTCTAATCTTTTGCTTTGAGTTTTATGGTCCAAGTTGATTAATGGGGGAGTGATTAATGATCTGGGAGCAAAAGAGAAGTCACAGCATGCAAAATATGGCTCTCAGATAACACAAATTACAGTACTAACTACCAGAACAAATTTTGAAGCAGGAACCCCTCACCAGGCCGCCAATTGGCGGTCTCCAACCGCTGATTGGCGGTCATTTTGGAGCTTCTGGTCCTCAAACTTCTCCAGTAGCCTCCCCTTGATCAGATGGTTCCCTAAAACTAAGAAAAACTGGAAACAAAAAAATTAAAAACCCCTCGAATCATCCAAACCAACGTCTGGACAGAGCACCTCCCCGACAACGGCGCCAAAAACTTGATTGATCGTTTTATATTAACCGCAAGTGCACGACCGCGTTGAAGCGGTGGCAAATACGGGTCGTCCACTGGAGGGTGTGTCGACACTTGGTTTATGCGAAGGTGAGAGGTAAAGAAAAGGAAGAAGGATGTATTACACTAAACTACACTACAATGCTAAACTAGTAAACAAACAAGCTAAAATGAACTAAGCAACTAAGCTAATCAACTAATGCAAAAGATAAAATCACAGGAATGAAAACCCCTCAGGGATGGAGTGTGTGTGTGTGCACATGAAATATGAAATGCATACAAGAAGCTCAAGTAGTTAGTGTTGTTAATGCGTAAGAAGTACCTAGCTATGGCAAGACCTATCATTACAACACTAACTTATGTGCATAATATGAGCAATGCAAGGTTGTTATTAAGACACTTAGACAAGCATGGAATGTACCTAAGCTATGGCAGAAACCATCAAGTAAGGTTCTTAATAATTCAAGCAAGCATACTAATATCAACACAAAACATTCATATTAAGCATTCAAACCATCTACATAATATGTACACACACCTACTCCACCCCCAAAGGGGATGGAACTACTCACACATATTTAAACTAACTACTCTAATAAAATGAAGCATTATACTGAAATAAAACTATACTAATCAAGCAAGAAATATTAAAGAAGCATAAAACAAAACAAGCACCAAAGCAAACACATTAACTAAGCAAGAATTAACAAGCTAATGAAAACTTCTATTATGAACTCACTCAGATTACAAGCAGCCTTTCCTCCACTAGAGTTTTGCTTCAAGGCTTCACTCTTAGTAGGGAAGATGCCACCAAAGAGAGAGATGGATACAATGGGAGGTGAAAAGTTCTATTTATAAGCATGGAAAAAGCTAATCCGGGACAATCCCCCGATGTGGGACTAAACCAATACCAAAAATAGACTAAGCATACACTAATACACGTGCTACAGAAAACTAAACGGATCCTGGGCTATATAGACCGCCAATTGGCGGTTCCAGACGGCCAATTGGCGGTCTATAAGCTTTAGACCCGTCTGGTGTTCTTTGTGGGCTTTGCTTGAAGTATTTCTAGGTCTTGGATGCATCTACTTGGTCTGTTGGAGCTCCGACCCGAATCGAATTGCCAAAATACTCGGATATGTGAAGTCGTGAGCCACTTCCACACACACCCTTGCATAGGCCAGCCTTCTCCCCGAGGCCGTGTGCTCATCCATGTATAGGGGTCTCCCAAGAACACTAGAGATGTTGCTCAACACTCTTTGTGACCAGAATCGGAGGTCAAGCTCCGGTAGACGAATCCAAATGGGAACGGTGGTGATGTTTGCCCTTGTCATGACCACGTTCGGTGCCCACTCTTGGACAACAAGTGGAGAACCACGAATGAACCATGGTCCCCCTCTAGCACACGCTTCCTATCCTCTCCAAGAGTGAAACAAAAGAGGAGAAAACCTTGACTTCTTTTAATGACTTCCACACCTCCAACCAAACTCCACATCTTGTGGAGGTGCTTCTCTAAAGTCGGCAAGTGTGGTCTAAAAGCAATGAAATAACCAACTAAGACATTATCCCACCTCTTCAAGGCTTCAACCACTTCATTCTTGGAGCATTTTGCCACCTTCTCTCCTCCTTTTATGGCCGGCTGGATGAACTCAAGGGCTGTGGATGCCTTTGGTCCTGCCACAAACAACTCGCTCCACTTCCTTGGGGGAGTTTCAACACTCCCTAGAGGTGGTGCGTGCACTTCATCCCCTAAGGCTGGGAATGAAGCATGCAATAGGGGTGGAAGGAGAGCCTCTTTGCTGCCACACTCTCCATGTCCTTGCTGCCCATGAGTAGGCAAGGGTTGGGGTCCATTTTGCTGCGAAAAAACCAAAACTTTGATGGTGAAAGAGTATGAAAACCCTAGAGAACCCAAGGTCCTCCATGCTGGTCGCCACCCTCTCTCTCCTCTCATTCTCTCTTTTTTCTTCACTTGTAATACTTATTGGGTTTCTTCCTTTCCCTTATTGACCTTCTTAGTTCTTTTGGTTCTTCTCGTGTCTCTCGAACTTCTTCCACAATCTCTTGAGGAATAGGTTCATGTTCGACTCTCGAACGCACACTAGGTGAGGATGATTGAGATTCTCTCACAATTTCTTGTAAGGATCTCTCACTCATGCTCCCACTAACCAAATGAATCTCGGTTGGGCCTTCATGATTTTGAATGCAACATTCACATCATGATCTTGTAGAGTATCTTAAGTTTCCTCAAGCTTAACTCCACTCCCACTACTTTTCTCTCTTTTCCAGAAATTCCAGAAAAACCATATCTCTCTCTACAATCTTTCGATTGGAGGTGATAAACTAAAAGTAATATCCTCTTATCATACGAGGACAACCTATAAAGAAGCACTTATCCGCTTTTGGTTGAAGCTTGGTCGACATCAATTTCTTGATGTATACCTCACAACCCCAAATCTTGAGAAAGTCGAGCTTAGGTGTCTTTCAACTCCATAGCTCACAAGACATTTTCTCCACGGATTTGGATGGAACATTATTTAGTGAGTTTGTCATTATTTGTAGTGCATAATTCCAAAAGTAAATAGGCAATTTAAATTGACTTATTATTGATCGAACCATGTCGAGCAATATCATGTTCCTACTTTAGGAATGAGTCAAATTAGGTATCCTAAGCACTCACCCCTACGAACCTTTCATAGAGACTCGATATTCTTGTTGAGTCGGTTCACTACTTCATCCTCGAATTCCTTGAACTTGTCAAAGAATTCACTTTTGCTTCCCATTAGACAAATATAGCCATAATGACTATAGTTGTCCGTGAACAAAATGAAGTACCTTAAACCGTCTCTTGCACTTGTACTTATCGGACCACATACATTAGAATGTATCATATCCAATTAGTTATTCGTTTTCATTCCTTTCTTCTAGAAAGGTCCCTTGGTCATTTATTTGACCAATCCGATAGTGCTACAAGATTGTATCATTCACGTGAGTTATCTTAGTTCCTTTTGTTATTGTTTGTTTGAGTTTGTTTATTATTCATTTCAAGCAAATAGAAACCATTCTATACGAATGTATTTGCATAGAAAATTCCATTCTTCGATATAGACAAGCAAGAATTAAAATATTTATTAAAATTTATCCATATCTAAAACTTGATACAGAAATATTCTTGCTGATCGAAGGCATATAACAAACATTCTTCAAAGTACAAATTTAAATCACTAGACTATTGAAGTTCCATAGAATCTTGTACAATCGCAGCGATGCTTGTACTATTTCCAATCTTCAATATCATCTCGCTCTCCACGAGTTCCTTCCTATCCTTCAATAGTTGCACATCAAATTATGTGAGCACAAGATCCGGTAACTATTACCAAATCAGGGACAAAGGTGATTAAATTTATCTCAATAACAAACATACCTACGGCGTTTCTCGGCCGCCTACGTTCAATCATCCCATTTTCAAGGTCTTCCTTGTACTTGGGGTAATTAGGTCGGATGTGTCCCTTTTCACCGTAGTGAAAGCACTCCGTGTTGGGAGTTGGAGATTTGAAAGATTTGCCCCTTGAGGCACTCCCATGAGCACCTCCTACTCCCTTGCTCTTGATTGACGTATCTTTGGTAAATTGCCTTCACCTTTGTTGATCTTTTTGCTCCTCTCATGGACGGCTAGGACGTGATTGTCCCGACCCTAGCCCATGTCAACTTCTACCGTTTTGAGAGCGTTGTGAAGCTCCACAAGACTCACTCCTTTTTCACACACATGATAGTGCATCACAAAGTCCTTAAAGGACGGGGCTAGAGAGCCAAGAATCAGATCTTCGGCAATGTCCTCGGGCATTGGAGAAGAGAGCTTCGACAATTTCTCAAGGTATCCTTGCATCGTGAGAAAATGCATGGACACCGATGTTCCCTCCGCCATGTGACACCTTGTGAGTGCGATGGTGGTCTTATAGCGCTCCTTTCGGGCACTATCCATGAACATCTTTGTTAAAGCTTCCATGGTCTTCTTGGGTTTTGAATCCAAGTATTTCGCTTGAAGTGAGTCACCCATGGATGCCAACATTAGACCGTGAACTTGGTTCTCTTGGTCTTCCCACTTGGCTATCGCCTCTTTCTCATTACCGGTTGCCTTCTCATTCAATTTTGGGATTTCACCATCCAAAATATGAGATAATTTTTCAAACCTCAACACGATATTAAGATTGAGTTGCCATTTCATGAAGTTTGAGCCATCATTTTGCAAAGGATTCTTTTCGATCATAGATCGCACAATTGGTTGGATATTAGACATTTCTACAAAATAAATTATACAGGATTTTAATGTCAATTTTATGTTTTAAAATACATACATATATATCGAATATAAATGTAAATACTGCAAATAAAATTTTGCCTGTAAATGCAGTAATCCAAGATCCCATCAATTGTAATATAGACTAGCTAAGGGCTATCGAATACATTACAATATCAAGGGAAGAAAAACTCTTTCTAATCACAACCTTTTTGAATTTTAGCAATATTAGCATCTTCAAACTCTTGTGATTCTTGTCATTTTAATTATGAGGGAATGCGACCTATCCTCGTAAGAAAAACTTTTTCCCAAAACCGAGCGAGGCTCTAGGTAATGTTAAGAAAACTTATTTTCATTTGATACGAGATACGTTTATCCATTGTATTCACAACTAAACATACTTGGGGTTCACTAGGGTGAAACACACCTCATATATTTAATCGTGGCACAACAATAGACAACCATTATATCTCTCACTATTCCCAAAGATGGAGGGAGTTATCTCCCGCTAAGGGCGAGCAGAGTATTCCTCGATCAATGACTGCTGGTGGATGAAATAAGAAGGAAAATTACTCTTAATTTTGTTGGACAATTTCATTTATTAACATGTGATTTGGAATTTTAGTTATCATGCATATTATCATTCATACACATCCTAACATTCAATCACATTCATCACATGCATAGCAGAAATTAAAAACAGAAATTGAACCATTCACACAATCCACATCGTGTGAGTTTATATGTTTCCTAAGATCCTTGATCCTCGATCCCTGATCTTTGATCCTCGATTGATGCGCTACAACGGCGACTTACTCTTGCACCGGAGATGTAGATTTTACAAAAAATAAACATGCTCCTCACATTCGATAAAAAAACCGACTAGTGCAAGTCCTATGTAAAAATCTCTCATATGCAAATGCAATTATCTAAAAGACGGAAAGCTAGAATTTTGGCTTTTACATACACATAAGCCCCTGTATAATAATGATTGCATACATTCATAGTTGCTGATTTGGAACATATAAACTCACAATTCCTGCAAAGACAACTCGAGCAACGCATACACGCATGTCCAATCTAAACTATTTAATCTAGATTATCAACCATCTAAAATCAAACAATTCTAGAAAAATCATTTGAAATCCATTAAAATGATTTTCATGCATCCATAGTTAAAAATTAATTATTTTGAACCGCTGTTCATCCACTTTCCTAAAGGAAAGATGAACATTAGTCCTTTTCGGTTTTGTTGATTCCTTTATAAAATAATCATTTAAAATAAAACGAAAATTCTATAAATTAGACAAATATCTAAATTCCAATTCTAACAATCATGTGTGATGTTTTTAAACATATAAAACCATCAAAACGAATTTATTAGAATTTTATCAACAAAAACATCGAAAAACTCGAAAAAGACATAAAACCGAATTGTTTTGATTCTAGATGGTAGTCTAAATTGATTTTATAGTTTAAATCAAAGATAATATGAATCAAAAGCTCTGATACCACTGAGTATGTATATATTTTCGAAATTTTATAAACATATAGGATCGTAGTATTCATATTTTTCTTCGATTTTCATATAGACATGTATTTGTTTATCCTAATTGTTTAACATGCATTAGAATAAACAAACAATTGTAAAGAGGATCATACCTAGAGGTTATCTAAAACCTCTCGAAGATCCGGAGTCGCGTTGATGGTTGAATCGCCCGGTGGATTGCCTCCGAGTATTCACCAAACTCTAAACGAGATTGGAGAGAGAAAAGCTAGCCTCTCAATCTCCAATAGGGTTTTGAATCTAATTACTAACCCCTCTTTAGTTCCCTTGAGAAGATGACCTCTGAAAACTAAAACTAATCTTAAGAATTAAGGAAATTTCGTGGAGAATTATGGAGAGAGTTTTTGCACGAGAAAATAATGAATTAATTAATGAGGTAATGAGATAAACTTGTATTTATAAGTTCTCTCCAAATTACCTATTCATGTGCAAGCTCTTGCCCATGATTTCATGCAAACTTCCATCTAACCATCCATTATTTACTAATAAATAATCTCAGCCACAAATTAAATCAATTATGGACCAATTCCATGCATGATCTAATTAATTCTTAAATTAATTTTGCAGTAACCGTCTCGACCGGTCGACCGTTTGGAGGTTCGGTCGACCGCTCGAACCAATTTTCGGTCGACCGTTCGACATTCGGTCGACCGCTCGCAATAATAAAATATTTCATCGCACTGTTCGGTCGACCGACCGATAGATTCGGTCGACCATTCCGAACAGACGAAAATTTCATGTTATCGGTCGAGACGTGTCCGGTCGACCGTGCACGTTCAGTCGACCGTTTACTGTTAACCGGTCGACCGTTTGTGCACATCACTGCAGACTTTTAAATTTCGGTTTAACCCCTACAAAATTTGACATTTCGGGATTAGTAATAAATTCATAACTTATGTTGCATATTATCCTATGTAATGATAAATCATTACACCCCATAATATTTACATCACATATGAATTTAATTTAGATTCTAATTATGTTATTAATCACAATATAAGTTTGATTTTGCTTGTTCACCCCATGTGTCATATTTTCTACATGAAACCCGACATATCTTATGAACTCAAAATCCTCATTTCTCGTTTCCCAGTTTTGTGTTGTGACCTATAGGAGGATCTAAACTAAGTTGGTAGTGATATTAAAAACTTAATATCACAAGCTATAAGCGGTATCTAGCCACACATTATAGCTCCCAATTAGTTAGATGTCTTAATTCCACTTGAATCAAAACCCGATCCATTTAGTGATGGAGTGCACCACTTGTGTCCGTCCCTTGCCTCATGATATTAAGAATACACACAAAGTAGTATTGTGTCATCTTTGTATTAGTATTCATTTCTTGATCTCTTTAAGCTAGTTATAAATATGTGACTTAACTCAAATCACATTGTGCACATTATAACTTTGCTTTATCAAGGGGCCCACTAATATCATCACTCAATTAAGAGGGGCAACGATAGTCTTTTGACTAATTATCTTCTCCAACAAAAGTCATACTTAACCAACCAATGCCTTTACACTACACTTATCGATAGCTTAAGACACTAGTCTAATCAAGCATTTCTTAAGTGATCAGATATAAGTCTCATATCAAAGGACCAATGACACAGTAAAATATTAATGACACAGAAACACATTTCTATAATATTTTACTTAATAGGTCTATTCAGTATACAAAAGTAATATTTTCCTCTTTTGCGTACCCGTGTTGTCACTCACTTGTAGAGCTACAATGATCTATGACCAACACGACAATCTTAACTCGGTAATTAATGTCCCATGTTAATTACCATGATTGCGAATATTTTTGTTTTATGTAAACCAATATCTTTTAGAGTTCTACGGTTAAGGACCAAGAGCCTCTTCCTTAACATGGAACAAAATGATTTCTCATTCAATTCATAATAATTGACATTTAAAAGCAAAACTTTTAGAACACATTCCCTTCAATCCCGCATGACTCATCATTGACCGAACCATGTCGAACAATGTTCTATTCCTCCTTTCGGATACCCCATTCCACTGAGGTGTACCGGGAGGGGTGAGTTGAGGTACAATACCAAACTCTTTTGGGTATGAGTCAAATTCGCCACTTAAGTACTCACCTCCACGATCCATTCGTAGAGACTTGATTTTCTTGTCGAGTTGGTTCTCTACTTCATTCTTGAATTCTTTGAACTTGTCAAAGGATTCATTTTTGTTTCTCATTAGATAAACATAGTCATAACGACTATAATCATCCGTGAACGTAATGAAGTACCTGAAACCATCTCGTGCACTAGTACTCATTGGACCACATACATCGAAATGTATCAAATCCAACAAGCCACTCGTCCTTGGACCTTTCTTCTTGAAAGGCTTTTTGGTCATTTTTCCCATTAAACATGGTTGGCACGTCTCCAATGATTTAAAATCAAGTAGACCAAGAAGGTTAGCTTCTTGCAATTTCTTGATGTGATTTTCATTTATGTGACAAAGACGATAGTGCCACAAGAGAGTATCATTCTCGTGAGTGGTCTTAAGTCTTTTGTTATTGATATTAAAGATTTGTTTATTATTATTCAATTCAAGCAAATAGAGACCATTCCTTATGAATGCATTTGCATAGAAAACACCATTCTTCGATATAGACAAGCAAGAATTTGAAATATTTATATTGAAATTATCCATATCTAAACATGATACAGAAATAATATTCTTGCTAATCGAAGGCACATAATAAACATTCTTTAGACATAAATTTAAACCACTACATAATTGAAGCACCACAGAACCTTGTGCAACCGCAGAAACGTTCGCACCATTTCCGACCTTCAATTCTATCTCGTTCCGTACGAGTTCCTTCCTATCCTTGAGTAGATGCACATTAGAAACTATGTGAGCACAAGATCCAGTATCTATTACCAATCCTGGACAGAGGTGGCTAAATTTATTTCAATAACAAATATACCTTTGGCCGTTTTGGGCGCCGACGTTCAATCACTCCGTTGTCAAGGTCTTACTTGTACTTGGGGCAATTTGGCCGGATGTGTCCTTATTCACCGTAGTGAAAGCACTCCATATTGGCAGTTGGAGATTTCTGAGATTTCCCCCTCGAGACACTCTTATGAGCACCTCCTACTCCCTTGCTCTTGATTGAACCACTTTTGGTAGATTTTCCCTTTCCTTTACCAATCTTATGGCTCCTCCCATGGACGGCAAGGACTTGCTTGTCCCTACCCTTGCCCATGTCAACTTCAGCAGTTTTGAGAGCGTTGTGCAGCTCCTCAAGACTCACCCCTTTTTTACGCACGTGATAGTGCATCACAAAGTCCTTAAAGGACGGTGAAGAGAGCTTTGCCAACTTCTCAAGGTACCCTTGCATCGTGAGAAAATTCATGGATACCGATGTTCCCTCCGCCATATGGCACCTTGTGAGTGCGATGGTAGTCTTATAGCGCTCCTTTCGGGCACTATCCATGAACATCTTAGATAAAGCCTCCATGGTCTTCTTGGGTTTCGAATCCAAGTATTTCGCTTGAAGCGAGTCACCCATGGATGCTATCATAAGACCGTGAACTTGGTTCTCTTGGTCTTCCCACTTGGCTTTAGCCTCTTTCTCTTCATCGGTTAATCTCTCATTCCATTTTGGGATTGGACCTTCCAAAATGTGAGACAGTTTCTCAAATTTTAACACGATGTGGAGTTTGAGTTGCCAACTAATGAAGTTTGAGCCATCATTTGCTAAAGGGTGTTTTTCAATCATGGATTGTACGATAGGTTGGATGTTCGACATTTTTCTACAAAATAAATCATACAGGATTTTAATGTCAATTTTATGTTTTAAAATACATACATATATATCGAATATAAATGTAAATACTGCAAATAAAATTTTGCCCGTAAATGCAGTAATCCAAGATCCCATCAATTGTAATATAGACTAGCTAAGGGTTATCGAATACATTACAATATCAAGGTAAGAAAAACTCTTTCTAATCACAACCTTTTTGAATTTTAGCAATATTAGCATCTTCAAACTTTTGTGATTCTTGTCATTTTAATTATAAGGGAATGTGACCTATCCTCGTAAGAAAAACTTTTTCCCAAAACCGAGCGAGGGCTCTAGGTAATGTTAAGAAAACTTATTTTCATTTGATACGAGATACGTTTATCCATTGTATTCACAACTAAACATACTTGGGGTTCACTAAGGTGAAACACACCTCATATATTTAATCGTGGCACAACAATAGACAACCATTATATCTCCCACCATTCCCAAAGATAGAGGGAGCTATCTCCCGCTAAGGGCGAGCAGAGTATCCCTCGATCAATGGCTGCTAATGGATGAAATAAGAAGGAAAATTACTCTTAATTTTGTTGGACAGTTTCATATATTAACATGTGATTTAGAATTTTAGGTTATCATGCATATTATCATTCATACACATCCTAACATTCAACACATTCATCACATGCATAGCAAGATAAAAACAGAAATTAAACCATTCACACAATCCACATCGTGTGAGTTTATATGTTCCCTTTGATCCTTGATCCTCGATCCCTCATCCTCGATCCTCGATCGATGCGCTACAGCGGCGACTTCCTCTTGCACCGGAGATGTAGATTTTATAGAAAATAAACATGCTCCTCACATTCGATAAAAACCGACTAGTGCAAGTCCTATGTAAAACCTCTCAAATGCAATGCAATTATCTAAAGATAGAAAGAGAGAATTTGGCTTTTTACATATAAATAAGCCTCTGTATAATAATAATTACATACATTCATAGTTTATGATAGAATTTGGAACATATAAAGTCACAATTCCTGCAAAGACAACTCGAGCATCCATGCACGCAATATTGCTATAAACTATACAACCTAGTTTATCAATCATCTAGAATCTCAAACAATTCTTTGAAAAACATTTTGAAATCCATTAAAAATGTTTTTCATCCATCCACAAGTTCAAAACAATTTTGAACCGTTGTCCATCCAATTTCCTAAAAGGAAAGACGAACCGCAGTTTTTCGGTTTTGTTGATTATCTTACAAAACAATCGTTATGCTTAAAACGAAATTATTGAAAGTTAGACTTATGTCTAAATCATAATTCTAATAATTACATAGCATGTTTTAAACCACTTAAAACATTCAAAATGAATTATTACAAAGAATTATTCCAACAAAACATTTAAAGACCGAAAAACCGGAAAATCGAATTGTTCGAACCCTAAATTTGTTTATAGTTTCAAATCCTTAGAAAATTGAACCCTAAGCTCTGATACCACTGAAGGATTTCTAATTTAATTGCACATATTTATTTTCGAATTTTTTATGCACAATAAGGATCAATTACAATTTTTCTATGATTTGTTTCATGCATGCATCGGTTTGTTTCAATAACTAGTTTCAAAACTCTACTAAAACAAACATGGGCTCAGAATTTCATACCTAGAAGTTCTCTAAAACTTCTAGATGATCCAGAGACATTGAGGATGCTTGTCGCTGCGCCGGATGCCTCCGAGTATTCACCAAACTCTAAACAAGATCGGAGAGAGAAGAGCTAGCCTCTCAATCTCCAATAAGGTTTAGAATCTAATTACTAACCCCTCTTTAGTTCCCTTGAGAAGAAGATCTCTGAAAACTAAAACTAAACTCAAGAATTAAGGTGAAATTCGTGGAGAATTATGGAGAGAGAAGTTTGCATAAGAAAATAATGAATTAATTAATGAGGTAATGAGATAAACTTGTATTTATAAGTTCTCTCCAAATTACCTATTCATGTGCAAGCTCTTGCCCATGATTTCATGCAAACTTCCATCTAACCATCCATTATTTGCTAACAAATAATCTTAGCCACGAATTAAATCAATTATGGACCAATTCCATGCATGATCTAATTAATTCTTAAATTAATTCTGCAGTAACCGTCTGAATCGGTCGATCGTTTGGAGGTCCGGTAGACCGTTTGGACCAAATTTCGGTCGACCGTTCATAAGCTCGGTCGACTGTTCGTAACATAAATATTTCATCGCAATGTTCGGTCGACCGACCGATACACTTCAGTCGACCGAAAACGAACAGTAGAAATTCCCGTTACGATCGAGACACATCCGGTCGACCGTGCAACATTTTGGTCGACCGTGCCACATTCGGTCGACCATTTATTGTTTAGCAGTCGATCGTTTTTGCACAGTACTGCAGACTAGTCAAATTTCGGTTTAACCCCTACAAAATTTGACATTTCGGGATTAGTTGTAAGTTCACAACTTATGTAACATATTATCCTATGTAATGATTAATCATTACACCCCATAATATTTACATCACATATGAATTTAATTTAGATTCTAATTATGTTATTAATCACAACATAATTTTGATTTTGCTTGTTCACCCCATGTGTCATATTTTCTACATGAAACCTGACACATCTTATGAACTCAAAATCCCTATTTCTTGTTTCCCAGTTTTGTGGTGTGACCTATGAGAGGATCTAAACTAAGTTGGCAGTGATATTAAGAGTTTAATATCACAAGCTATAAGCGGTATCTAGCTACACATTATAGCTCCCAATTAGTTAGATGTCTTAATTCCACTCGAACCAAAACCCGATCCATTTAGTGATGGAGTACACCACTTGTCCGTCCATTGCCTCATGATATTAAGAATACACACAAAGTAGTATTGTGTCATCTTTGTATTAGTATTCATTTCTTGATCTCTTTAAGCTAGTTACAAATATGTGACTTAACTTAAATCACATTGTGCACATTATAACTTTGCTTTATCAAGGGGCCCACTAATATCATCACTCAATTAAGAGGGGCAATGATAATCTTTTGACTAACTATCTTCTCCAACGAAAGTCATACTTAACCAACTAATACCTTTACACTACACTCATCGATAGCTCAAGATACTAGTCTAATGAAGCAATTCTTAAGTGATCGGATATAAGTCTCATATCAAAAGACCAAAGACACAGTAAAACATTAATGACACAGAAAACACAATTCTATAATGTTTTACTTATTAGGTCTATTCAGTATACAAAAGTAATATTTTCCTCTTTTGTGTACCCGTGTTGTCACTCACTTGTAGAGCTACAATGATCTATGACCAACACGACAATCTTAACTCGGTAATTAATGTCCCATGTTAATTACCATGATTGCAAATATCTTTTGTTTTATGTAAACCAATATCTTTTAGAGCATTACGGTTAAGGACCAAGAACCTCTTCCTTAACACTTCTAAAAGACGAATAACATAAACAAGGAACAAAATGATTTCTCATTCAATTCATAATAATTGACATTTAAAAGTAAAACTTTTAGAACACATTCCCTTCATCAACTGCATACTGGTTCTTACAATTTTTAAGCAAGTTTTTGGCAATGTGTTGTGTGCATAAGCGGTGAACTACTTCATTTACTTCCTCATGCCAACCATAACCGGGATTCAAAAAAATGTGTTTTATTACAGCATGTCGATCAGATATGACACATATCTTCCTATCTCCAATCACCTCTCGTCGCAACCATCTCATAAACCATCCCTAATTGGATATATTTTCCTTCTCAACGAGCCCAAATGCAAGAGGCAGAAGTTGATTCCCAACGTCATACCCAACAACAACAATGGTAAAGGGTCGGAATGAACTACAACTTTACTCCTAGGATTTGATTGTTTAATAGCATTTAATAATTGAGGCAACAAAGCATATGAACCCGACCAACTTCCAAACATGTATGCAACAACAATCTCGCGGGTACGCCATAATTTATTGTACTTTGAATTAACACATGAAAATACTTTTCTTACCGGACCATGAACATGTTTAATCGGGAGCAAGACATTATTTTTGACATCTTCACGGATGATATCGGCCATCATCTTCGCAGTCAGCGGAGCATGATCGAATCGGGCAGTTGTAGACCTGCATATATGCTTATACGAACATTTTCTTATCGCCCATGCATCACCAGAGCCGGTTCATACAACATACAACATCCAGCTACAATTTTCATCTTTACATCCTACCCTATATTTGGTTTTGCTGTTGTCTTGCACATTGATCTCCCGATTATTGTCAATATGCCATTTCGATATGGCGTTCTTTAGAGGGTCATTTGATGAGAATACTTGATTCTCAGCTAATGGACCATCAACTATTACGCTGCTTTCTATAAAAGACGTATCTGTAGGAACCCAACTAGAACAATCATGAAATCTTTTAGCTGGGTGAACTCAACCCCTACCTCTAAATGGGTTGAATTGACTTAACCGATTTACATTCGGACGAATATCTTCATCCTCCTCAACCTCATCATCCTCCCCACCTGATGAGTCATTCCTATCCTCTGACTCAATATTGTAATCTTCGTCATCATTTTCTTCTTCATCATCAGTCTGTATCGGCTCGAAATTTGTTCTTTCTTGTGGATTGAAATAAGAAGTTATATTCGCAGGTCGACTGGTTTCTGCTATGTTGTTTGCAACACATGATTGTTGAGATTTGAACCGTGCACCACTACTACTACTAGGTTGGTTACCCGCAAACATCTCATCATTCCACTCAATTTCCACATGATTCAACTTAACATATATCTCCACAATTCCCATTTTTGAATAAGTTGTTTCATAGACTATTCTACAGGAATTCTCGTCATATACGGACATCACATTAAAAAAAAGAAACCGGTCGGTGCAATGTTGACACGACATTGAATATCAATCGAGTACCGAGATTCTTCGACATGCAGACCTTGATAAATTCAACTCTTAATTTCTTCTAAGGTTACATTTTCACTCGCTGAAAATGTAAGTCTTGGACCTATCATGTACTCTTCACCAAAGCTTGCATTTTGAGTTATATCACCACCAAAGTACCCACTTATCACAATTATTTTCGTTAATCTGCAATGCAATATTTTTTCATCAGTTTTATACTATAATTACTTTAAGATTTGACATTATTACTGATTATTAATCAGTGATAATACAAATTAAGAAGGAAAAAAATTACCTCAAATATCACAAACAAAGCCCCACAAAACAGAAAATTTGATATCACCGGGCAAAATATTTGTAAATTAGCTAAATTCGAGGACTGTGTAAGGTGGAAGGAGTGAGGAATATGGAATGAAAGAGAAACGGACGGGGGTTATTGTCGTCAAATTTCACGGATTGCGGTTCACACCCGCGATCCGATCATATTTCAAATTGTTTTCCTATTTTTTTAATTTTTGATTTAATTTTTATTAAATTAAAAAATTACGGGACAAAAAGAGCTATGGAGGAAGAAAGGTGTTGGGCTGTGGTAGAGAAAAAAAGGGAGATGAGGAACTTGGATATGCATTAGAATAACCCACCCTTACAGCATATGCCACACATATTTCTTATTCTTTGGCAGGAACTGAAGCCGTTGACGGGCTATAAAAAAGACAGTCTGCTTGGTTGTAGGAAACCAGCCTGGGAAAAATTGTCAACCTGTGATTAAGCTGATCAGTTGTGAGGATTCTCTCCTTTGGCAGGTGGTGTCGTGGTGAGATGCTATTGCAGTTTTCTTTCCAAATTATTCCTGTCAAGGGAGAGTTTCCCTATGACTGACTTTCTCACGATATTTTACTTGTTCATGTCTATTTTTTCCAGGTATGAATTTTTTCTTTACCCGTTCAAAAACTTGAACAATTTTACCCGTGATGTTTTTATTGGGTAGGGTAATAGGATGAGATATTTTTACCTGTTTTTTTGGTTAATTGTTAACTACTTTTGGCATATAAAAATTAATAATTTTAAATATGAAATTACAAAATCCCCAATTAATTTCCAACACTATAAGTATATAACACCTCTCTCAACCCCTAGTTTCAACTTTCATACCCCATTTTGTTATTAACCCAATTCTCTATCCGGTGTGCCCAGCAGTGCATCACCACAGTCCGTCATTGTCATTTCACGACAAAAGTAATATTAAGGATTTTATTTGAAATAATCATGTAAAAATAAAAAAAAATAGAAAAATATAAATCTTCAAAACTTATTTGACAAAATATGATTCTAAAAAACAATACCTATGATGTTTTCATTCCTGGAAAAAACATCCGTGATGTCGTTTTTTAGTATGACAGAAAGAGGGTCGGCAACCCCCTCTTCCCCCACTTCTTGCCATAACCGCCAACCCCTCTCCTCATCCCTCTTTGGCGATTTGTGACTTTCGGTGCCGATATTATGGGTTTGAATAGTTTTAGGTACATTTAGCTTAATTTTTGTTAACATTTTGGTTGATTGGTTTGTATATGTGTGGATTGGTGATAATTGTTGGCATTACTTCTTTTTATTTGGAGTAGTTCTTTTTGTTTGAAATTGATTTGGGTTGATTGCAAAAAAATTGATTAATTTGGAATGGTGTGGATCATTTTGAGATAGTTTCGCAAGCATCTTCCAAAAATTGGTAAAAATATCACTAACACAATTCCATGTTAATAGTGTTAAATACCCTTTTATTTGACCAAATTAAATTCACCATTATATTCTTATAACTTATTGAACTATACATAGCTATATAATGTAAGACTAAGACCGTAGGAATACAACTAAAAACTTTTGCTATTGGAGGTTGTCAAATTGAATGATAATATATATATGAAGAGGATTTATTTGCTGATTATTAGTTTTTGCAAGCGTAGGGTATATATCAAAATGATTTGTTTGCATCCCAAAGTGTGAACCACAACGGGACCTTAAGATCAAGCATAGGTTAAATTGTGAAATAATGTGAGTTCAAAGATGTCGATTTGAATTTTGAAAAGAATTAATGGTCTTGGTGTCCTTTAGTGTCTATTAATGTGAAATTTGTGAGGTTTAAGATTGTAACTTATAGGTGTCTACTAAGTTTATGAATTTTGCAACTTTCTAAATTAATAGAGGATTAACTTAGGAAATTTAAAAAATATTATGATTTGTGTTTGATTTTCGATTTTCATTTTGTTAAATAGGAAAATTAATTGTTTATACTATTAACTGTTACATCTACGCATTTTTATAAGGTAATTAGGAGGGTCTAACTATTTTATTAAATAGTTCAAAAATATAGAGTAGGTGATGAAGTACCTTATACCTTGCCCATTACGCATTGGTAAGCTTACAAACCAAGGTTTTCAGAACCAAACCGATCATTGAACCGGTGAAGATTCAATTTTGGTGGTGGTGGCAGGCAAAGGAAATGGGACAAGCGGAGGTCAGTGGTGGAAGGTGTTGGGAGACGGTTTTGTGGATAGTAGGACGACAAAGATTAGAAAAGTTTGAGTAAAGTTTTCTGATTTGAAATATTACAAAATTATAAAATATTTGTAAGTGTTGTTGGATCGTACGATTCAACCAAACAGTTTAACCTGGTCTGATATGGTTCTGGATGGTTTGATGTGATTTTCTATTTTTTCACTAGACCAACTACTAGACCTCCGATTTCCGATTGAACCCGGTCGGACCATTTTTGGTTAAAGCTGTGCTACAGGCAAGTGAGGAAGTATCCTTAAATTTTTATTAATTATTTATCTTACTAGAAAAATTGTTAAATTAGGGAAAATTACTGAGTGTCCATCGGAACCATGGATCCACTTCACTCCACCAAATGAACTTTAAATGTGGGGCCCAATATGTATATCTGAATTTTGGGGCTTCATTTACAATGTTTGTATTTCACCAATGTTATGCATTGTACTTGCATTAACTGCATATAACATTTGGTACTAAATAAGAAAATAATTATTGGAAATTTGAATCCAAAATTTTAAACATACCCATGTTGATTTTTTTTTGAAAGGGAAATGATATATGGGCATGGGTGTCAGGGACGCTACCCAATTGGTTGTTGATGTGGTTGTGCTGATGTGACTATTTCAATATCTTATTATCACGTGAGTGTAGATGCGTGTGCGTGTGAGTGACAATCTATGTGACAGTTCGATTCCAAATACATATTTAAATGTTTTTTTTCTTTCATGCCTCTACGGCTCTACCCTCTCCCTAAACTTTCATATTCTGTCTTCCTTATCCCTGTGTGGGCGGAGTCTCCAGTGCAGCTCTGTCTCCTAGAGAATACGAGCGTCCCCTCGACGATGACAGCAAAGTCTGGAGGGCGTCTCCGAGAGTCACACTTGCAGACAGTGCTGATTGCGGGAGGAGAGAGGGAGGTGGTCTTGGAGATGGGGATGGGGTCGAAGGAGTTCTAGAGAGTGTTGTGGATGTGGGTGGTTCTGTGTTGTGAATGAAACTGGAATGTTTATGTGGTCATATTTTGGAGTGTCCAAGTTTGATTCTAAATTTGTTTGATAAGTACTTGAAAATTTATAACTTTTTATTTGTAGTGTTTTCAAGAGTTATGATTTACCACTTTTCTTTTTGTCTAGCATTTTTTTTGTAATGGTTATGTTCAAGAGTTATGAATGTTTCCAGAATGTGTCCAGAATCAGTCCATAATATATCCAGAATCACTCCAGAATGTGTCCATAATGTGCCAGAATCAGTCCATAAAGTATGTGTCCAGAATCATTCCAGAATATTTCCAGAATGTGTCCATAATGTTTTCATAATGTGTCCAGAATCAGTCCATAATGTATCCAGAATCAGTCCATAATGTGTCTGAATCAGTCCATAAAGAATGTGTCCATAATCATTCCATAATGTGTCCATAATGTGCCAGAATCAGTCCATAAAGAATGTGTCCAGAATCATTCCATAATAATTCTAGAATATTTCCAAAATGTGTCAATAATGTTTCCAGAATGTTTCCAGAATCATTCCAGAATGTGTCCATAATCTTTCCAGAATGTGTCCATAATGTGTTCATAATGTGCCAGAATCAGTCCATAAAGAATGTGTCCATAATGATTCCAGAATGTGTCCAGAATGTTTCCAAAATGTGTCCATAATCATTTCAGAATGTTTCCAGAATGTATCCATAATATGTCCAGAATGTTTCCAAGGATGTCTCCATAATCGTCCAAAATGTTTCCAGAATGTGTCCATAATGCTTACAGAATAGGTCCAGAATATGTCCAAAATGTGTCCATAATCAGTCCAGAATGGAATCATAAATCCAGAATGTTTTCTTTTATAGGGAATCGTAAATCCACAAATCATGATTCTCCTTTCTGGGAAGATTCCTCACGTTTGCTAATGTGACAAGTGACGTGGAGCACGTCCGTGACTCTCCTTTATGGGAAAATTTCAAAGGATTTGTCAACTCAATGCTTATTTTGCCCACGTGTTTGCCGAGTGGGTAATGATGTGTAGCGCGTCACGGAAGCGCAGTGTCCGTGTATGAGCACTCTTTTTTAAAACAAAGCAAAAAAATCCAAACAAAAGTGTAAGAGTAACTCATTATTGATCGAGATGAGACAAATTGCCACAAAACCAAGAGTAGAGAGTTATTGTCATTGGATTGTACCTAAAGTGGTTCAACCCGGAAAACCGGACCAATCCTGACTGGGTGGCTCAGTCTAATCCAGACCAAGTATGGGTCCTGTTCAGTTCACGAATTTTACAAAATCGTTGATCGCGTCCTAGCCAATTCGATTTTATATTGGGATATTTACAGTGTTGCACTCGGAAAACATCAATATTACGGAAATACAACCCTGGAGTTTGAATTTACAATGATGCACTCGAAAAACTTATGAAATTACAATGATGCACTATTAACTGATGTCGTTAGCCTCCATCATGTTAGATACGGGAGAAAGACGGGGAGCACCAGACCAAGCCACCCCAGAAATACGCCCTCCACCAGGCGCACATGGACCACCAATCAGCGGTCCCAAACCGCCAATTAGCGGTTCAGAAGTCACGCCTGGTGCGCGGCTTTGGCTCGCCTTGTTCTCCATGCTGAGGAGGGCCTTCTATTGCCATCACTAGAACCATATTTTGATCTACCCAATTGGTGGGCACAAATGAAAGAAGAAAACTAACTACTTATCACTCATAAGCAAAACGAGATTTGCAACAAACTCATCTTTTCTTTCTTCTTTCTCACTTACATTCTCCTTTCTTTTTCTCCTTTTCACTCATTTTATGACTTGTAACAAATGGAGAACTCTTGTGCTTATATAGGCACTTACAATGACTCTTCAACTTAGCCTAAAACATAAACATAACATAAACTACATAAAGATGACCATTCAAGATCATTACAATCTCTACTTAAATTGCATCTTAAAATAGGACGAAAATCATAGAGAAATGAAGAGACTCTTTGTTTCTTCCTTTCCTTCAACCTTTCATTTTCCAACTTGTTGAGTCATCAACTCCTAGATGACTCACCCTCCATAGATTATGTGGCTAGTGACTAGGATGCCACCTAGGATTAAGTTCAATTCTTAATACTCCTCCTTCAACTTAATCCTCTTCCATCCACCATCCCAAGATGATTTCGCAACTTCACATACTAACAGATTGGCAGGGCTTTTGTGAATATGTCAGCCACTTGATCTTCACTTCTCACATGCACTAAGTCAACATCCTTTTCTTTCATATGTTCACGAATGAAATGAAACCTTGTGTCGATGTGTTTGCTCCTTTCGTGATGGACCGGATTTTTAGCCAGCTCGATAGCAGATTTGCTATCCATGTACACCTTTGTAGCACATGTTTGGCTTGAACATAGCTCTTTCAACAATTCTCTAAGCCATATTGCATGACACACACATGCACTTGCCGCCACATATTTGGCTTCGCAAGTTGATAAAGTGACGATGGGTTGTTTCTTTGATGAACATGAGAAAGTCGTGTCACCAACATAAAAGACAAAGCCCGAGGTACTCTTTCTATCATCCACATCCCCACTCCAATCACTATTAGTATATCCATAGAGTACCTCTTTGTCAACACATTTTCCATAGAATAAGCGAAGGGAAAGAGTACCTTTGATGTAGTGAAATATTTGCTTAACCGCCATCCAATGTTCCATGGTTGGACTCTCCATGTACCAGCTCACCAAGCCAACTCCATATACAAGATCTGGTCGGGTGCAAGTTAGGTATCGTAGATACCCTACTGTACTTTTGTACATTGTTGCATCAACCAACTCACCTTCTTCGTGTTTTGATAACTTAAATCCACATGCCACTGGTGTGTTCACGGGCTTGCAATCACCCATCTCGAAGCGCCCCAACACATCTTTAGCATAGCCTTCTTGTGATACAAAGACCTCATCCCCTCCTTCTTTCTTCACATAGATTGCATGTTCATGTGGGCATTGTAAGAATCCATTTTGCTTGAAATAGGCATCAATCCTTGCATTCCATGCCCTTGGGCTTGCTTCAAGCCATATAGTGCCTTCTTTAACTTTAGCACTTTCACCTCTTCGCCTTTCTTTTCATAACCCGACGGTCGCTCCACATAAACTTCTTCTTCGAGAACTCCATTCAAGAAAGCGGACATTACGTCCATTTGATGCATGTGCCACTTTCTTTGAGCTACAAGTGAGGTTAGGAGACGAATTGTCTCCATGCGTGCCACTGGTGCGAACACTTCTTCATAATCATGCCGACCCTTTGCTTGTAGCCTTTTGCCACCAATCGTGCTTTGTACCTTTCGACTTCTCTTTGTGTCGTCATCTTTCTTTTGTACACCCATTTAACACCAATCGCTTTGTGTCCTTTTGGCAATGAAACTAGTTCCCAAGTTTCATTCCTTTCGATGGATCACATTTCTTCATCCATCGCGGCGCGCCATTTTGCATCCTCCATCGCCTCTTCAAAAGGAATATTCTCTCCTTGTCCAAGAAGACACAATATCTTTTGCTCGCTTGTAATCTCCTTTGATCTCACCTCCTCCACATGGTTAGAAGTCGCCACTTCTTCTCTTTCTTCTTCTTCTTCGCACCTCCCATCATGTTCATGTTCGACTTGAGCATGCATGACATGGTTTGTGACTCCCTCGTTACTTACAAACAAGGTCATTCCTCTTTCGCAATTATACCCTAAGTGGAAGGTGTATAGTGATGGAAGAACTCCTTGTCTTGATAACTGTTGTCGTTCATCTATGATTTTGAGGCGTATTTTGAAGATAAACTGGATCTCTAAACTGCTTAAAAACACAGAAGAAATGGTTGGAGTTTTCTTCCACCCTTTTCTTTGACCAACATTCGCTTGTATAGTGCCCATGCTTCCCACAATTGAAGCACTCAATCTCCTTCTTTGATCCACGATCACCACAGCCACGACCAACATTCTTTCGCAAAATGGCCACGCTTCCCACACATGAAGCACTCGGCCTCTTTCTTTTTTGGACGGCCTCCATAGTCACGACCGCTTCCACGATCTACGTTGCGAAGTTTCTCCTCCTTAAGCAACATCTTCACTTGCAATGCCTCCTCCAAGACATCTTGCATCTTCTTCTTTCTTTGCTCGTGTGCCTCCAACGAGCTTGCTAGGTCGTCGACAATCATCTTCTCGAGGTCCTTTGATTCCTCGATAGCACACACAACATTTTCAAAGTCTTCGGTGAGAGAACGCAACACCTTCTCCACCACTCTTCCTTCAGTCAACATATCCCCATTTCTCTTCAATTTGTTCGCCACCATGCGAACCCTCGTCACGAAATCGGCAACACCTACCGATTCTTTCATTTTCAACGCCTCGAACTCGCCTCGAAGCATTTGGAGGCGCACTGGACCCACTCGATCAGCACTCTTGTAGCTCTTCTCAAGGGTGTCCCATGCCTCCTTCGACGTCTTCGTTTCAGCGATATTCTCAAAGCCACTCTCATCCACCGCTTGGAAGAGAAGGAAGAGAGCACTCTTGTCTTTGGCTCTTCTCTCTTTTTGTGCTTTGATTTGTGCGACGGTTAGCACCCCCGTAATGGCCTCCTCCTCGAAGCCACTCTCCACAAGATCCCAAGCATCTTGCGCACCGAGCAGGGCACGCATTTGGATACTCCAATTTTCGTAGTTCCCCTTCGAAAGGCGAGGCAACGATACATGACCAAACAACGCCATTCCTGAGCTCCCCATCAGACGAGGCTCTGATACCAGATGTTAGATACGGGAGAAAGACGGGGAGCACCAGACCGAGCCACCCCAGAAATACGCCCTCCACCAGGTGCACATGGACCGCCAATCAGCTGTTCAGAAGTCGCCCCTGGTGCGTGGCTTTGGCTCGCCTTGTTCTCCATGCGGATCACTAGAACCATACTTTGATCTACCCAATTGGTGGGCACGAATGAAAGAAGAAAACTAACTACTTATCACTCATAAGCAAAATGGGATTTGCAACAAACTCATCTTTTCTTTCGTCTTTCTCACTTACATTCTCCTTTCTTTTTCTCTTTTTCACTCATTCTATGACTTGTTACAAATGGAGAACTCTTGTGCTTATATAGGCCCTTACAATGACTCTTCAACTTAGCCTAAAACATAAACATAACATAAACTACATAAAGATGACCATTCAAGATCATTACAACCTCTACTTAAATTGCATTATAAAATAGGATGAAAATCATAGAGAAATGAAGAGACTCTTTGTCTATTCCTTTCCTTCAACCTTTCATCTTCCAACTTGTTGAGTCATCAACTCCTAGATGACTCACCCTCCATAGATGATGTGGCTAGTGACTAGGATGCCACCTAGGATTAAGTTCAATTCTCAATACATCCAATTTAAGTTCGACGGATTACACCATTTAATTAAAGGGATATTTATAGTGGTTCACTCGAAAAACTTTTGAAATTATAATGATGCACCTGTAACTGACGCCTAGCCTCCATCTAGTTAAGTTCAATAGACGTTTGATTACACCCTTTTATTAAACTTCATCCGTTTAATTACCTCAAATCCCACTTCTATCTACCTCCCACATCCATTTTGGGGTTCTGGGCTTGGGGAATTCAGGAGCAATGGAAGTAGAATGTTGGATTTTGGGCTTGGGGCTGGGAACAGTGGGAAGTGAGAGATGAGATTTGGGGATTGGGGCTTTGGGCTCCGGGGAGTGGGAGGTGGATGGGGGACTCAGGAGTGATGGAAGTGGGAGGTTGGGGTTTGGGGATGGGAGTGGGACTTGGGTAATTAAATGGGTAAAAATGTGTAATCAAATGTCTGTTGAACTTAAATTGGACGGAGGCTAGCAACGTCAGTTGCGGGTGCACTATTTTAATTTCATAAATTGTTCAAGTGCACCACTATAAATTCAAATTTTGTGGGTGTATTTTCTGTAATTTTGATGGTTTTCGAGTGCAGCATTGTAAATATTTCTTTAATTAAATAGTGTAATTAATAGTCGGTCAAACTTAAACTAGACGAAGGCTAACAATGTCGGTTACGGGTGCACGATTGTAATTTCATAAGTTTTCGGGTGCACCATTGTAAATTCAAACATTTAGGGTGTATTTTCGTAATTTTGATGTTTTCCGAGTGCACCGCTGTAAAATCTCTTTTATATTTTATCATATTAATCAAATGTTTTTATTGAACTTGTGGTGTAACTTTATCTTATTAACACCAAATTGATCCTAAGTAAATCTTAACCTAACTTAAATTTAATCTTAAATCATAAATTCATAAAAACATAAGCAATTCTTAAATACCTGTAACTGAGAAATCTTTGTCACCTACTACTGATTGTGCTGAACCCAAAAACAAAAGGAAGATGAGATCTAATGCGTGGGCTAGTTTTGATGTTTTGCCTCAGGCACTTGGTGAACTTGAACATTCAAAATGTAAGAAGTGTTGATCGGTCATTATTTTTTATAACATATTTGGGAGGTTGAAATGAATATGTGTTCTAAAAGTATTCTTTTACATGTCTTTTATTACGAATTGAATGTGTAAACATTTTATTTCTTAATTTATTTATTTTGTCTTTTAGAAGTTTTAAGGAAGAGACTTTTGGTCTTCAACCGTAGAACTGTAAAAGATAATGATTTACATAAATCAAAAGTACTTCACAATCATGATGATTAACATGAGACATTGATTTCCGAGTTAAGATTGTCATGTTGGTTAAAGGATATTGTAGCTCTACAAGTATTTAACAACATGAGTATATAAAATAGAAAATGTTTTTTCATATATTGAATTGACCTAATAAATAAATAAAATAATGAAATTGTATTTGTGTCATTAATGTTTCATTGTGTCTTTGAATCTTAAGATATGAGACCCATATATTTTCACATGAAAAGTGTATAATTTGATTATTTGCAAAAACTATCATTGAATATAGTGATAAAGATAACAGTTGGTTATACATAACTTGTGTCGGAAAAATGATGTCAAAAGGTTATCATTGTCTCTCTTGACTTGAGTGATGATATTGATGGACCATTTATAAAGCAAAGTTATAATATGCACAATGTAACTTATGTATAGTTACATATTTATAATTGCTTGAGAGATTAAGAAATGAATATATAATACAAAGATGACACATTTCTACTTTGTATAATATTCTCAATATCATGAGGCAATGGATAGACACAAGTGATATTATTTATATCACTAAATGGATCATATTCTATTCGAGTGAATAAAACATCTTTGTTATTTGAGTAACTATAATATGTAGCTAGATATTGCTTATAGTTTATGATATAAAATGTTTTATATCATTGGCAACATAACTTAGATCCTCCTATAGGTCACACCACAAAAATGTGAAACAAGAATTATAATTTTATATTTTATATGATGTATTAAAACTCATATGATATGGAATTAAAAACATATGGTAAAGTAACAAAATTAATATGTCGTGAAAATAACATGATTAGGATAATAAATAAATTTGTATGAGATGTATATATATATTATGGGGTATAATATTTTGACATTATATATGATAATATATTATATGATATAATGTGATATGTAACATTATAACATATGAATTTGCTAAACCCCAAAACTCAAATGGGTTGGATATTTATCCAAAATTTGGTAAAGTCAAAAATAGTGAAATTGGTCTGACTGTTTGCCCACATTTATGCATATATTCATAAGAGATTTTTTGTTGTTTAATCGTTGGATTTAATACACCTTGGTCAAAGGTAGTATGGGATGATGACGTGGCAAAATAAAAAAGAGATGAAAAGTGATTTGCACATGATGAGGTTTAGATGAGAGATTAACAATGGATCGTGTGTAAGTGGTTTGCACATTATGTTGTTTAGTGAAGAGATTAACAAGGGATCATGTGTAAGTGGTTTGCACATGATGTGGGTTAGCGTAAACCTTTTAAATAGGTCCCTCCTCCATTCCTTGTTTATATATGAATGCAAAAATTCTTCTCCTCTATGTTTTCTCCACCATTCCATCCGAAGTTCTCTTAGTTCTAATTGTGTGTTGGAGATTGATTTCTTTGGAGCATAAGAGGAGTTATTAGCTAAATTCTAATCTCGTATTAGAGATTGATTGACTAGCTTCGATCTCTCTAATCTTGTTTAGAGTTTGATGAACACTTGCAGGTGATTCCAAGGCAATCCGACGTGTAACCCGACTTCCGATTGGTAAGGGATTTGATAATCCTCTAGGTATGATACAATTTATGTAATTCAATATTAAATAGTATATTATATATATTGAAATACAATTAGGAAGTTTTGTACATAAAAGTGTTGAAAAATATGAAAACGATCTTGCTTCATGTATAATTTTTTTAAAAATATACACATTAGCATGGGGAGAAATCCAACATCGGAAACCTAACAAAATATATAGTTGGATGTTCTCTAAACAATGACATAAAACAATACATTATAACATATGAGAATGGAGAAATGAGTGTTCATCCTTCTAAGTTTGAACAAAAAGTCTAGGAAGTTGATAGTAGATGCCATTGTGAAGTGTAATTTGCCTCATTCATTCGTCGAGTATGATCCCATTAGGATATCATTTGCTTATTGTCACCCAGAAGCTAAGTTAATGAGTAGAAACACGGTAAGGAATGACATTGTCAAGCAATGGAAAGAACGAAAAGGAGACTTGTGGAACATGTTGCAATGTTTTGGGGGAAGACTTTCCCTAACCTATGATTTGTAGACTTTTCTAAATACTGGTGGTTATATCACACTCATCGCTCACTTTATATCTAATGATTGGGTGTTGCACACACAAAAATTGAGTTTGGCTTACACGCCCTCACCACACAATGGGGTTACTCTTTTCGAGAAGCTTTTTTAAGTTATGTGAATGGAATGTGGATACCAAAGTATTATCCATGACTTTGGATAGTGCATCTGTGAATGATTCATATGTCAACTAGTTGAAATCCAAGCGGAGTTTGAAAAATGCTCTTTTGTTTAAGGGGGAATTGCTCCATATTTGTTGTTGAGCACACATCTTGAATATCATAGTACAAGATGATTTCAAAGAAGTTGATGTAGCAGTGGTTGATTGATCGTTTTATATTTAACCGCAAGTGCACGGCCGCGTTGAAGCGGTGGCAAATACGGGTCGTCCACTAGGAGGTGTGTCGACACTTGGTTTGTGCAAAGGCGAGAGGTAAAGAAAGGGAAGAAAGGTTGGTTACACTAAACTACACTACAAAGCTGAAATGAAATTGAGAAGAAACTATAAAACTAAACCCCAAAGGGGGTAGAGAAATAATGTGCACATAAAAGAGTGTGTGTGTGTTTATTAAGCTCATCACAACATGTATTGTATGAAATCATAAAACTACATCCAACTTTGCCTCTACATGAATTAAGATAAGACTACATCATTAAAACATACAAGGCAATAATTGGAATGAAGCTACATGAACTCAAGTATAAAGACTATACCCTACTATGCCTCCACATGAATTAAGATTTCACTACATCATTAAAACATACAAGACATTAGCTAAGGTAAAGGCAACAAGAGCACATACACTACAAATTGTGTTTCCAATATTAACTTCATCCATATCCTAACCTTATCATTCCCCATAAAATAGGTCCACTAATCAAAGCATAAGCTAAGCTTCATTCAAGAGCATTAGCATATCAAAGATAAGAGTGAAAAACCCATTAGATGGTTATGGAAATCATATAAAGCTCAAGGGATAAAAATAACACACACTTAATACACTACATGATTATATCACATATTTCTCCACCCCCCCCCCCCCCCCCCCAAATGGGGATGGAACTATTCACTACTCATTACACTAACTAAATTAGCAAAGGAAAGCATAATACTGAAATGAAATTTATACTACTCAAGCAAGAAACATTAAAGAAGCATAAAACTAAACAAACAAACAAGCATGCATATGAAAGGAAATTAAACTAAGAGAGAAACAACACCATTAAAAGAAAACTTCTATTATTAACTCACTCAATTACAAGTAGCTCTTCCTCCACTAGAGTTTTGCTTCAAGGCTTCACTCTTAGTAGGGAAGATGGCCACCAAAGAGAGAGATACATACAAAGGGAGGTGAAGAGTTCTATTTATAAGCATGGAAAAAGCTAATCCGGGACAATCCCCCGATGTGGGACTAAACCAATACCAAAAATAGCCTAAACGAACACTAATACAAGTCCAGGAGAAGTTGGGGCGGATCTTGCATGATCCAGACCGCCAATTGGCGGTTCTAGACCGCCAATTAAGGCCAATAAAGCCCAGATCCGTCTGGGTCTTCTGGTGGGCTTTCCTTGGTGTGTTTCTTGGTCTTGGATGCATCTAACTTGTTTAGTGGAGCTCCGACCCGAATCGAATTGACAAAATACTCCTCATGATGGTGTGGAGTTTCCTGTTTTGCTCTTAGGTCCTTCTGTCTTACGATCAGGTCCTTCTCCCTTGCATCTTGGTCCCCAGGTCTCCCAATTAGGTCCTTTTTCCTGCTTTTGGGTCCTTTCATGGCTCTTCTCTTCAAACCTCTTTATTTCTGAAAACTAAACATAAAACTCGTCACGTAGCATTGCTTAGGTGTAAGATAATGGATATAAGGTACAAATATAAGCATGAAATGATGTCAATCAAATACCCCCACACCTAAGTTTTTGCTAGTCTCGAGCAAAACAAAGAAAGGAAAAAGCATACGAAAAACAAGAAATCCTAACTCACTTTCGTAGGAATCACGGTTGCACTTAGCACGTGCAACAAGCCGTTAAACCTCTTTGTTGCCAAGGAGGAGGAGTGTTGTCTCCTGAGGGTTTTCAGCGGATATACCCACAAAATCCGAACAAGCTGCATTATTCAATCTAGACCTCGACTCGTTGGACAAATTTTGTCGATCAATGGACGCTGTAATGCTACGGGCCGACTCTATATAAGTGATCAGTCCACACCTAGCCTAATGAACCATTCGTGCAAGTTAAATAAGGAATTAGGTGAAAGACATGGACAACCTCAACATCCTCAAGTGATACAAAGTGTAAGGTCCATTAAGGTTCTTATTTGCATTACCATTTTTTTCTTTTTCTTTCTTTTCACATTTTTTTTCTTTTTCTTTTTATTAGTTGGAGCTTCATTCTCCCAGGGTCAGGTTTCGTGCATCATTGCCCATGAGGACTTACACTATCACGTACACCTTTCCCCAAATCTCCACATAGGGCAATCCCTACCACCCGTGTAACGGGAGTTCGGTCGGCGCATCCCAAGTCAGATGACTCAAAAGCACCAGGCACAAAGTCCCCTCAGACCTACTTTCCCGAATGATAGGAGCCGTGCGAGAAGAGAGAACATCTACTCACTTATTTCTTATCTACACATGAACCAAAACCCCTACACTAATGTCTCACAACAAGATTAAGAGGGTCCTTGACTACAACAAACTTCCTAAATTAACAAACATGAATTATTGACTCACTAGGTTCAGGGTGGACTTCTTTGAATGTTTGAGCACTGAAACCCTATGATTACTCACCCCCAAAGGAAAACTGGGGTGCATCCTAACGACTCGATAAATCCTAAAGCCACGTACTAGATATCCTAATGCATCAAGTTCAAGACAATTTTGGGAGCTTTCTTTTTACTTTGCCTCTCAACGGTTTTGCACATGCTAAACACACGCAAAACCCACAAAACATTTTCTTTCGAAAACACATGAAGATTTTGAAAGAAATGTGAAAATTTTGAAGCACTAGGCAAGCAAAAGAAGACAAGTCACCCAAGGATCATGGCAAGCAGATATATCGATATTAAATGCAGCACACTATCATGACCCTAACAATGCAAACAAAAGAAAACAAAATCAAAGGAAAAAAACTCAACTATGTACACACGTAAAACACCCCCCCACACCTACTTCATGCATTGTCCTCAATGAATGCAAGCAAGATACTACATGGATGCATGCATGAAACAGAAGAGATCTCACCAACGTGAAGTAGACAAGGAAGTTCATGGCTATGTTGATGGACACAACCCAACTTCCCTCAAAACCTGTGAGATGCTAAAGAAGGGATACAAATACGTGAAAGAAATGGGGCCCAAATACTCAAGGGTTGGGGCCCACAACAATCGATGCTCACTGAAGGAGTCTTTTTTTTTTAAACATATACACATGAAAGCTCAACCACTCATGTAGGAGCATGAATGGTTGAGTGCGAGGGAGGTTCATGAAGGAACATGACCTCCTCGACTTCGGCTGGTGCCCCCTCTAAGTAGGGTTTGAGGCGTTGTCCATTAACTTTGAACATGTCCCCATTCCCTGGGTTCAAGATCTCAACCGCTCCATGAGGATAAACGGTTTGGACAATAAACGGGCTAGACCAGCGACTGCGGAGCTTACCCGCAAACAGATGAAGTCGGGAATTGTAGAGCAACACCTTCTGCCCGGCCGTAAACACCTTTCACATAATCATGCGATCGTGAAACATCTTGGCTCGGGACTTATGAATTTTGGCATTCTCGTACGCATCATTGCGTAGCTCTTCTAATTCCACAATGTCGAGCTTACGTTGTACTCCTGCTTGATCAAGATCCATATTCAGGTTCTTGATCGCCCAGAAAGCACGATGCTCAAGCTCGATAAGGGGACATACCCAAATTGGTCTTGTACGCGGTGCGGAAAGCCCACAATGCGTCATTCAACTTGGTAGACCAATCCTTCCTCGAGGAACTAACCGTCTTCTCCAGAATTTGCTTTAATTGACGGTTAGAGATTTCGACTTGCCCACTAGTTTGCGGATGGTATGGGGTCGCAAGCTTGTGGGTGATCGAATATTTCCTCATAAGAGCTTCAAAGGAGCGATTACAGAAGTGGGTACCCCTATCGCTGATTATGGTACGAGGAGTACCAAATCGCGAAAAAATGTCCCTCAAGAATTTGGTGACCACCTTGTTGTCATTGGTCATTGTGGGTATAGCCTCAACCCACTTAGACACATAGTCAACGGCCACCAGAATGTAAACATTCCCGAACGAGTTCGGGAAGGGACCCATGAAATCGATGCCCCACACATCGAAGATGTCGACAACAAGGACATTTTGCAAAGGCATCATGTCACGTCGACCAATCCTGCCAAGGCGCTGGCACCTATCACATTGCTTACAAAAGTTGTAAGCATCCTTGAAAAGAGTGGGCCAGTAGAATCCAGATTGGAGCACCTTGGCAGCAGTTTTCTTTGCTCCAAAGTGTCCTCCACATGCCTTAAAATGGCAGAAGTGGAGTACACTTTGGAACTCGGAATCTGGGACGCACCGCCTGAAAATTTGGTTAGAGCAGTATTTGAATAGGTAGGGGTCGTCCCAGTGAAAGAATTTGACATACGATCTAAATTTGGATTGGTCAGATTTTGACCAACCCACAGGAAATTGCTCGGTCACGAGGTAGTTCACGATGTCGGCAAACCAATGGTTATCTTCGATCGTGAACAACTGCTCGTCAGGAAATTTATCGTTAATGATTTGGTCCTGTGGGTTGGTCGTCTCTAGACGAGACAAGTGGTCAGCTACAATATTTTCACACCCTTTTTTGTCCCGAATCTCGAGATCGAATTCTTGTAACAACAAGATCCATCTCAAGAGTCGGGATTTTGCATCTTTCTTCGCCATGAGGTGCTTGATGGCTGTGTGATCAGAATACATAATCACGTGGGAGCCAATCAAGTACGACCAGAATTTCTCCAAAGCAAATATGATCGCTAAGAATTCCTTCTCGGTCACAGTGTAGTTCAATTGGGCATCATTGAGTGTTCTACTGGCATAGTAGATCACATGAGGCAATTTGTCCAATCGTTGCCCAAGCACTGCTCCCACAGCGAAGTCAGATGCATCACACATTAACTCAAAGGGTTCAGTCCACACCGGTGCCTTAATAATGGGAGCTGAAGTCAACTCTTTCTTCAAGGTCAAAAAGGCATGGTGGCAATCCGGTGTGAACTCAAAAATGGCATCCTTAGCCAACAACACAGTGAGAGGTCGAGCGATTTTGCTAAAATCCCGAATGAACCGCCGATAGAATCCAGCATGCCCCAAAAAGGTGCGGATATCCTTCACATTACGTGGCGGTGGGAGATTAGCAATGATACCCACTTTGGCGGGATCGACCTCAATTCCCCTACTTGAGACCACATGTCCAAGTACAATCCCTCGCTTCACCATGAAGTGACATTTCTCCCAATTGAGAGTGAGGTTCTTCTCACGGCATCGCTTGAGGACAAGGCTCAAGTGATGAAGGCACTCATCAAAGGAAGCGCCAAATATGGAAAAGTCGTCCATGAAGATCTCAAGAAAACGCTCAACCATATCGGAGAAGATGTTGATCATACACCTCTGAAACGTTGCCGGCGCATTGCATAACCCAAAGGGCATGCGATGGTAGGCAAACGTGCCAGAGGGACAAGTGAATGTGGTTTTCTCTTGGTCCTCGGGGGCGATGGGAATTTGGTTGTAACCAGAGTATCCATCAAGAAAACAATAGTACTCATGTCCGGCCAACCTTTCCAACATCTGATCAATGAACGGCAACGGGAAATGATCTTTCCGCGCTGCCGCATTGAGCTTGCGATAATCAACGCAAACTCGCCAGCCAGTTTGCAGGCGTGTCGGGATAAGCTCATTATGCTCATTCTCCACAACCGTCACGCCTGACTTCTTGGGAACCACATGGACAGGACTCACCCACGAACTATCAGAGATAGGATAGATTATGCCATGATCCAAGCACTTAAGAACCTCCTTTCGGACGGCTTCCTTCAGTACAGGATTCAATCTCCGTTGTGGGTCCCTGCGGGGCCGAGAATCCTCTTCCATGTGGATCCGATGCTGAACAATACCAGGGCTAATTCCCTTGATATCCTTCAAGGACCACCCGATTGCCTCTTTGTTTTCAAAGAGTACTCTTTTGAGGGCAACCTCTTGTTCTTTTTCAAGATCAGAAGCAATAATGAGTGGCAAGGTCTCATTATCCCCAAAAAAGATGTACTTTAGGTTATCGGGGAGCGGTTTAAGCTCGACCAGAGGTGGGTCCTTGTCGGATTCAGAGTTACTTTCAAGTGGCTCAAGGGCCACAGGGTAAGAGGAGCAAGCACCCAGATGTGCCTCCTCGTCCAGAGATATGCTGGCGGATTCCTCAAGATCCTCTTCACTCGCAACCTGATCATTAGGCACCTCTATAATATGTCGATGTGAGTCGAACATGCCTAATGAATCGGGCTCATCCGTGTCCTGGATGAAATTGGCTCCGACTGTGTCGTCGAAGAGCCCAGGTTGCTTACCAAGAGTGAAGATGTTGAGATCCGCCGTGAGGTTTCCAAAAGACAACCTCATCAAGCCATTGCGACAATTGATCAAAGCATTAGATGTCGCAAGAAATGGCCTCCCAAGGATCACAATAATCTGTCCTTGTGGGTTGGACACAGGTTCAGTATCCAAGATGATGAAATCAACTGGAAATACGAACTCACCCACTTTGATAAGGACATCTTCCACACTTCCTCGTGGAATTTTGACGGATCTATCAGCCAACTGGAGGGTTGTCCTTGTTGGTTTAAGATCGCCTATCCCAAGGTTGACATAGACTGAGTAAGGCAAGAGATTCACAGATGCCCCCAAATCCAATAGAGCTTGAGAGATGGTCACATTCCCAATCATGCAAGAGACAGTTGGACAACCAGGGTCCTTGTACTTGACATTCATGGGTTTTGTCAATATGGAGCTCACATTGGCGGCCAAAAAGGCCTTTTTGGGCACATTTGTTTTCCTCTTGGTGGTGCAAAGGTCCTTGAGGAACTTGTCATACGGTGGCATTTGTTGAACAACGTCCAACAACGAGATGTTCACCTTTACTTGCCTAAGTACCTCAACGATCTTATCCCAATGCTCATCGCATTTTTAGTCAACCGATGAGGGAATGGTGCCTTGGGGACATAAGAATCACGAGGAGGAGTCTCAGAATTAGGTTCCTTGATAGGCTCAAGACTCTCCTCGGAAGTCTCGCCAACAGGGTTGGCTTCCGGCATTTTCACATTGTTGTCAACGACCCTTCCCGATCTCAAGGTATGAATAACATTAGCATGTTGGGAAGGGTCACTTTCAACATTGTGTACATTTTGCCTGGTATTAGCAGGCTGACCCCTGGGATTTACGACAGGTTGACTAGGGAACTGACCCTTCTCGCGTTCATGGAATTGATGAGCCAATTGGCTAACTTGCATTTCCAAAGCCTTGACTGTACTTTGCATGCTCTGCATGAATGCTTGAAGGGTCGGATCACTAGAAGGGTCCTTGGGGTCAACCCGCTGAGGTGGTGGAGTCTGGTTGGAATAACCCGACGATGAGGCATGAGCAGGTTGGTAATTTTGGTGCTGAGACCTTTGATGTGGGGGTTGGTAGGTCGCCGATGGGCGTGGAGGTTGATAGGGTGGAGGTTGAGGTTGAGCGTGCGAGCTCTGACCGTGACCCCCACTAGGCCCCCAAGAGAAGTTAGGATGGTTACGCCATCCCGGGTTGTAGGAGTGACTGTACGGGTCGTTACGGGGCCGATGTTGATACATCGCATTTGCATGCTCAGTATCCCTTGGAGCGTAAGCGCATTCCAAGTCATCATGGCCCGTAAGTCCACACCTACCACACCCGGGAGTAGCGACCTGAGCTACAGGAGCTCGGTCCATCTCCAAACTCTCAATCCTACGCATTAGAGCAGCCATTTTCGCCTCAGACGCGATAGTTGACTCAACATGATATGATCCAGCTCGACCAGAAGACCTGGCGGCTGGTGGCTCACTCATGGTTTCCCACTCGAAGGTGCGCTCAGCCATGGACTCAAAAGTGTCCCATGCCTCCTCGATGGGTTTCATTTGGAAGTCACCCTGACACATCGACTCCAACAATGTCCGGGTGTTGTAGTTGATGCCCTCATAAACAATCTGGCACAGCTGCCATAGCTCAAGTCCATGATGAGGGCATTGCTGGAGAAGGTCCTTGAACCTCTCAAAGAAACCATGAAAAGATTCGGTCTCGGTCTGATACATTTGATGTATCTGGTGTCGTATCTGTTGAGTTTTCCTTTGAGGGAAAAATCTCTTCAGAAAGACGGTCACAAAGTCATCCCAAGACCGAATCGAGCTCGCCGGGAGGCTATACATCCATTTCTTCGCATTATCCTTCAATGCGAACGAAATCATCCTCAACCGGACAGAATCCTCGTCAAGTTGTTGAAGCTTGAACATGGAGCATACTTCCTCGAATTCGCGTATAAAAATATATGGATCCTCCTTATTGGCAGTAAAGGTTGGAAGCATGCTCACATACTGAGGTTTCAGCTCATAGTTGTTCCCGCGAGCAGGGGGAACAACTATGCAAGAAGGTTGCGCGGCCCGAACAGGATGGGTCCGCTCCCACAACGTCATCGGCCTATCCTGTCGAGCTAAAGGTGGTGGTGCACCTAGAACTCGATCCTGACCGAATCTCCCTTCCTCTCGAGTCAGAGGAGGAGGAGAAGGAGGTCTACGTGGTGGTGGGAATGGACCGAGGTAGTCCATGTATGGAACCCGGTCTCCCTCGCCACCACGAGACGACTCGCCCTCTTGCTCCAAAGGAGCACGGGGCGGAGATGGTCGATCACCAAGATCTTCCATCTCAGAAATAAGCACTCTCTCGAGTCGAGCGCTCTCACCAGAACGAGCCCAACCTCACATAAAAACGCTCGACTCGACTCTAAAAAACACACAACAGAAGGTGTACTAGAGGAGGAGACTAAACGTAGAGAATAGATGAGGAGAGGACTCAGGTGAGGAGGGAAGAATCCCTAGAGCTAGCGTGGGTAGTGGGATCAGGAAGAAGCCTAACTAGCAAGCACGGCTCAAACAATGTAAGGCAATGGGTCCTTAATCTAGACGACGCCTAACTTCGAGGTCACTAGCCTCGACACGCCTCACCTCCCTACAACGAGGACCACAATGCCCAGCAAGTGATACCAGATCCGGAGATCCAGTACCTCCTACTATCGACAAGGTAGGCAACGCCGATCAGGTCATGACGGTCTCGACTAGATTACTCTCCTAGTGCGTCCGAATTCCTTAGGGCCAATGTCTACTTGCTTTTAGTTAAGGCTTTATTAAGAGTGGTTTTTGGGGCCAAGAAAAGGGTGATGAAATCCCCCACCTTATCTTTTATGGGACAGCCCCTCCTTAGTAGCGATTTGATCCTAGATCTAGCAATCAATCGCTCCAATCAAACGCTCTCTCACTCTTGTCCCGATGCACCTTACTAACTAATGCATGAAACAAACATGCATGAATGAGGGATGTGGGTGCACGTACCTCACGCCAACAATCAACGACAAAATGTAAAGCAAAGAAAAGACAAATGCATGCAAGGTCTACCAATGGTGCATGACCTAGATGGCAAGAAGTCTAATCTTTTGCTTTGAGTTTTATGGTCCAAGTTGATTAAAGGGGGAGTGATTAATGATCTGGGAGCAAACTAGAAGTCATAGCATGCAAAATAGGGCTCCCAGATAACACATATTACAGCACTAACTATCATGAGAAATTTGAAGGAAAGAAGCCCTCACCAGGCCGCCAATTGGCGGTCTACAACCGCTGATTGGCGGTCCCTTTTGGTCTTCTGGTCCTCAGATTTTCCCAGTAGCCTCCCCATGATCAGATTGTTCCCTGAAACTAAGAAAAACGGAAAACAAAAAATTAAAAACCCCTCGAATCGCCCAAACCAAGGTCTGGACAGAGCACCTCCCCGGCAACGGCGCCAAAAACTTGATTGATCGTTTTATATTTAACCGCAAGTGCACGGCCGCGTTGAAGCGGTGGCAAATACGGGTCGTCCACTGGGAGGTGTGTCGACACTTGGTTTGTGCAAAGGCGAGAGGTAAAGAAAGGGAAGAAAGGTTGGTTACACTAAACTACACTACAAAGCTGACATGAAATTGAGAAGAAACTATAAAACTAAACCCCAAAGGGGGTAGAGAAATAATGTGCACATAAAAGAGTGTGTGTGTGTTTATTAAGCTCATCACAACATGTATTGTATGAAATCATAAAACTACATCCAACTTTGCCTCTACATGAATTAAGATAAGACTACATCATTAAAACATACAAGGCAATAATTGGAATGAAGCTACATGAACTCAAGTATAAAGACTATACCCTACTATGCCTCCACATGAATTAAGATTTCACTACATCATTAAAACATACAAGACATTAGCTAAGGTAAAGGCAACAAGAGCACATACACTACAAATTGTGTTTCCAATATTAACTTCATCCATATCCTAACCTTATCATTCCCCATAAAATAGGTCCACTAATCAAAGCATAAGCTAAGCTTCATTCAAGAGCATTAGCATATCAAAGATAAGAGTGAAAACCCATTAGATGGTTATGGAAATCATATAAAGCTCAAGGGATAAAAATAACACACACTTAATACACTACATGATTATATCACATATTTCTCCACCCCCCCCCCCCCCAATGGGGATGGAACTACTCACTACTCATTACACTAACTAAATTAGCAAAGGAAAGCATAATACTGAAATGAAATTTATACTACTCAAGCAAGAAACATTAAAGAAGCATAAAACTAAACAAACAAACAAGCATGCATATGAAAGGAAATTAAACTAAGAGAGAAACAACACCATTAAAAGAAAACTTCTATTATTAACTCACTCAATTACAAGTAGCTCTTCCTCCACTAGAGTTTTGCTTCAAGGCTTCACTCTTAGTAGGGAAGATGGCCACCAAAGAGAGAGATACATACAAAGGGAGGTGAAGAGTTCTATTTATAAGCATGGAAAAAGCTAATCCGGGACAATCCCCCGATGTGGGACTAAACCAATACCAAAAATAGCCTAAACGAACACTAATACAAGTCCAGGAGAAGTTGGGGCGGATCTTGCATGATCCAGACCACCAATTGGCGGTTCCAAACCGCCAATTGGCGGCCTATAAAGCCCAGATCCGTCTGGGTCTTCTGGTGGGCTTACCTTGGTGTGTTTCTTGGTCTTGGATGCATCTAACTTGTTTAGTGGAGCTCCGACCCGAATCGAATTGACAAAATACTCCTCATGATGGTGTGGAGTTTCCTGTTTTGCTCTTAGGTCCTTCTGTTTTACGATCAGGTCCTTCTCCCTTGCATCTTGGTCCCCAGGTCTCCCAATTAGGTCCTTTTTCCTGCTTTTGGGTCCTTTCATGACTCTTCTCTTCAAAACTCTTTATTTCTGAAAACTAAACATAAAACTCGTCACGTAGCATTGCTTAGGTGTAAGATAATGGATATAAGGTACAAATATAAGCATGAAATGATGTCAATCAGTGGTGAAAGTCCGAGAAATTCATTAAAGGTTCTCATGCAAGAAGACAAAAGTTCATGGAATGTATGTAGCAAGTGACATTGTCAAAGAAGAAGAGTTTGCGACAAGATGTTTCTACTCATTGGAATTTCACTTACTTAATGTTGGAGAGTGCATTTTATTTTCACAGGGATTTCCTTCATTTGGAGTTAAGTGATTCTAACTACAAGCTTGCACTTTCTGAAAATGATTGGGTTAATGTTGAACAGATTTCCAAGTTCCTTCATGTATTCTATGATGTCACAAAATTGTTCTCCAGCTCGAAGTATCCTACAACAAACTTGTACTTCCGACAGATTTTTATTGTGCAACACACCTTATCCACTTCGTTGGAGGACCCAAACCCATTAACTAAAGCAATGGCTTATCTGATGAAATTAAAGTTTGATAAATATTGGTTAGACTATTGTACAATTCTTGCCATTGTAGTTGTTTTTTATCCTTGATACAAGCTGGAATTTGTGGAGTTTTGCTACGATAGGTTGTATGGTCTCAAATCTTCTCAATTTGAACAACTTGAGCTTAAGTTGAAGTCACACTTTGGGTCTACAAGGATATTGTTCCTACACATCCTATTACTAAAGCATCTAGTTTAGCACATTCCACACCCAAATCTCAAAGTATTGCAGTCGTAGTTTGAGAGTAATGATCTTTCTAGTAGTTGTATTTAGTTCAGTTATTTACTTTTATATTTTTTTCTCGATAATATGTAAGCACTCTTTTTTTGTAGGAATTTGATGCAAAAAAGATGCAGAACTCCACTTCTTGGAGAAATCATAATTGGATAGGTACTTGGAGGAGAAGAGACTTGAGAGGCAAATTGATATTGACATTCTTGCATATTGGAAATCTACTAAGTATAGATTTCCAAATTTTGCTCTTATGACCTCCAAATTTCCAATCCATTCCCATATTTACAGTTGCCTCCGAGTCTATTTTTAGCATTGCAGGAAAAGTCATTGATGAAGAATAAAACTCTTTGTCATATATGAATCTATGGAGAGTTTACTTTGTTCAAGAGATTAGGCATCCAGTGAGACAGGTAATTAAATACATACATCTTATTCAATCATATACTAACAAATTAGACATTTAATTAAGTACTCATTTAACTTGTAGGAAATTGTGAAGCACTAATACCCACAAGGCCACTAGATGACCTTACGGAGGACAATTTAGGGTTCACAATTAATGAAAGTTTAGTTCAAAACGAATCTAGTTCATTAAAAGGTTCAACTAGCATACCACTCCTACATCAAGACCCCAAGGTGGTATTTTTTATCAGTTTATTAAGCTATTTTCAATTCTTGAGTTGAAAATTGAAAACATAATAATATTCAGTTAAAGAGAAACTGCTTTCTACTGAATTCTATTTTCTTCTGTTTACTGCTTGACTATGAAAATCACTTCCCGGAGATATTCGTGCCACTAACACTCTCTTAGTCATTTCCTATTTTCGACATTCAAAGTGAAGAGTTCTTGTTCAATCTCTTCATTTTTCCCCATCTAGAATCCGACGAGAACTTAGTGTTTGGTCTCTTTGACATCATATTAGGGAGGATTTTTCTGATTTTCCCTTTTTAAACACTAAGATGAATCTGGTGGGGACAAAAGGTCGCCGACGTAGATCGATAGTCCAGAGACTGAGATAAAAGGTCTTAGTCCTTGGATCGGTGATGAAGATTAGGGTTTGCACAAAGAAAAAAATGAGAGAAGTAGCAGCAAAAGAAGTGTGTTTTTCTTATTAGGTTTATGTATTTATACATGAACTTGTGAAACCCTAATGTACATGGGTCGGATCTGTTACTGGATATGTTTCCGGGTTCGATCTCTTAATCAACTACTTGGGAACTTGGGCTAAGTTGTGAGTCTCGTGTAGGGCACACTAAATGTGTCACTGCACCAGCTAAGATCATCACAGATCTAGGGCACCAGCAAGACAAGATGATTAGCCATATCAACTATTTGCAGACCACTTCATCATTGTCCTCATTGAGGTTGCTAACATCTTCAACATTGTTTTGTCACCAACGACTCTAGGGTTCTTAAAGCCTATAAATATGTGTTCAAATCTTAGTTTAACAAACATCTCTTACACTTCCTATTGATCCATTTCCTGAGAAAAATTTTCCCAACCGCAAACACCAACTACACACTCAAGCCTAAATCTACCACTTGTGTTTTTAAATCATATCTTACTCAAGTGTGCTCAAGTATAATGTGTAGATTAGTGATTCACACTCCTAATTTGTTGAATCACAATAATCGAAGTTAGGACAATACATTTGGAGGCTTCCGCGCATTTAAGCAACCAAATTTCTTAGGTCTAGATCCAACTTTGTTGATGGATGAAAGAGTTTTAATGGCGCAACCACAAAATCTAGCATGTTGTTCGTACCACTCTTTAGTTTTGTTGTGGTTTTCAAATTTCATAAAAAAGGTTGGCTGGTTTAATTCACAAAAGACTTCGGAATTTTTTGTTTAGTTTGAACGGTATCGTATGAGATAGAAGGTGGATTGAACCGCGGGGGGGGGGGGGGGGGGGGGGGGGGGTCATCAAGAAATGGAAAAGATAACTAGTCAAAACTCATATTTAATAAACGAAAGAATGAATTTAGTAAAACGAAATTATGCGGATAAGAAAAATTTATACAGCTCCAATATCATGCAAATATCAATCAATTGAGATGAATTCGGTGAAAGAAGACAAATGTAGAAATTGTACGTATTGCAATCATTGATATGTCAAGATGTTAAAGTTGTGATAGTGTAAGAGGAAGTTGGGTTGCAGTAGTAAAAATGAAATACGTAAGTTTGTTAAAACGGTGGATTTAAATGGTTTTAATTAATATTGTGAGGAGCTAAAATCGAATTTAGTTAAATTTTAAGTCCAAGCTATGAAATTGATGAAGGAAATAAGGATTTGGTCAATGAAATTGATGAAGGAAATAAGGATTTGGTCACACAAAGGCAAAACAAAGAAGGATTTGGTCCCAAAATCAGCTCCTAAAAAAATAAGATGAGTAATATGAACAATATTTGGTCCCAAAATCAACTACCAAAGAGTTCGAACGGACACTTTTGCATGGTGATTGGAATGCTTATTTCTAATTTGCTTCATTTGATATGAATATATGAGATGTCCATACACAACAAACAATACAAGTTCCCAGTTTCAAGAAAAATAACATTGGAATGTGTTGCACAACGATTAATAAAGACAAAAGGTATTTAAACAAGCATCTCGACTTTGGACCTATTATTATTATTTTGTTATTTTTTATCATCAATATCATCATTAGTATTATTATAAAAAAGCTTTGGACGTGGCATCTTATGTCAGAACTCAAAGATAAATCAGCAATCTTCTGCTCCTATAATGTAAGATGCGTATACTTTTTGTTGGATATAGTTGGTGCACCACAATTAGGATTTTGTCAGCAATTCCCTTTATTTTGGTAGGTATGGATACGACGACAAATATTACAATTACAAGTCTTCAACATCGTCGTGACGACAAATATTACAACTACAAGTCTACAACATTATCGTCGTGACGACCAAGCAATCAATTTTTTTTTCTAGTAGCTGTCCCTTTCACCTTCTCTCGTCTAACTTCATTTTTTCATTGTTTAGGTGTGTACAACTCTGGTCGACAAGATAGAATTAATTCATGTTCAAAGACATGAAAGGATTAATACGGTCAAAATAGGAAAAAAGGTAGAAACCCCAAAGATCTTATTATCCCACAAAGAAACATTAGAGAAAGATACTGCACCATGTGTTGCATCATATGTAGCTCTAACATCAACACGAACGGTCCATTATTCAAATCATATTTACGTTGGAACTCATAAAATCCATGCATAAATCGTCACCAACGCCAGCTAACAAATTCGATATCATGGAAAGAACAACATGGTATTTCCTAAAATTCTCACTTACAAAAACAATTGAAGAAAGCAAAAATAAACCTACCCCTGTACACATATACTTATCCTAATATACATGTGTGCTTCACCCTCGCACGTGATTAATACTCCTCCGAAACGGGCCTCGAGTTTGAGGAGACTATCTTTATGACAAGGCCAGGGTAGACGTCGTCGGGGTCCTGTATGTGAGGATTCCTCTCAACAACAAATGGATCGTTGCACTTCTCGCCTATGGTGTGCAGTGTTTCTCCTCCACCAACCACGTAGACGTCCTGGCACGGTCGAACGTTAAACTGACGACCGGCCAATAATATGCCGTGACCTCGGCTGCACTCTGAAACGGACCAAAGGGCGATTAGAACCACCAACGTCAGGCTAGCGCGACAAAGGGCCATAGAAGACATAACAAGATGTATTAGAAACAAGAGAATGAGATATTGAGATGTGAGTTGGAATTGAGAGCTTTGGTTGGGTATATATAGTGATTGTGTTTGAATTCGACAGCGGTTGGTGTAGTAGTTGGCTTTGTGCTCTTCCAAGTCGACGTCGGAATATGAAAACGTATAGAAAAGTGGGAGATTTGTAAACGAGTGCTCGTGAATAAACAATAATATTGTTTTAGGATTACGTAAGACTAAGGTCGGCTCTTAAAACAACTCAACTCAATAACGTCTGCTTGTGACGATGAAAGTCACTATTGTAATGTTATCGCATCGAATCACCCGATGTTTTACTAAAAACACGATGAATAAAATCAGCAGTGTTCTTGAATTTTGTTCTAGTTTAGTCAATTACTCACTTGGACCAATTGGAATTCACTTCAAAAATAGAGTTTTATTTTTAGAAACCTGAAGCTGATTAAGCAACACGTGAATGGACGTGAATGGACGGGCTTTGAAACTTTTAATATAGTTATCGGAACAAGCGAGTTGGAGTTTGGAATGTGTAAGCAATACTAAGAAAATATGAGTACGCAAGAAACTTAACTATAAAGAAAGATCATTATTGTGTTGACTTCGTTATTAGCTTTGTGGCAGTTAGTATACCTGTACCAATGGGGGGGGCCTATCCCCATTCCCCACCTAGAACACAATATATATTGGTATTGGTCTTGGTAACCGTCAACCAACGTTTTCCCACTTGTCCCTCGTATGTTAAAGAGATTTTATGGTATGTCTTGGGATTTTTTTCGTTTGTCATTTAAAATTTCTATTCTCTAAAAACGATATTGCCTGAGTACATTTTAAAACAAATAAAATTTGGGATTTTTGCTTGGGTGCTCATTCAAAAGGTGTTTATTGAACTTTTGGTTATTGAAGTTTTTTATTGCTCTGAAATACATGTAAACATGACTATTTGCTTTGATGCTGTAATAACCTAATCTAAACACCTAAATTAAACTAAACTAAACCTAATTAACCTAATTAAGCCTTGATTAGTATAACATGAGGTGGCTTGTTTGGATTGGAGGATTTGGAGGTGAGTTGAAGATAAGATTGGATTTTTGTATAAATAAGGGTGTTAGATTATTTGAAACGTTTTCTTCACTTCTTAAGTTAACCAGAGCGTGAGAGAGGCGATTTTGGTGAAGAAGAAGAAGGAGAGAAGAAGAGGAAGAGGAGAAGAAGAAGAAGAAGTGGGTTGAGGTTGCCAAAGCTTGGGAGGCTTCCACAACTGTCAAAAAGGTATGCCAAATTTTCATTATAACTCACATATGCCTTGTGAGTGTTGGGGATCGACGTTGGTGTCGAATTCCCCGTCGGATTTCAACCAATTCAGAGGTTGAAGACGACGATCGGTCGACCGGTGCCTGTGGGCAGTCGACCGATCCTATTATTATATGGATTTTTACCCGCGAACGGTCGAACGATGTCGTTAGACGGTCGACCGTTATGCCAGATTTGTGCGGGAAAAAGGGGTTATGCTGTTATCGGTCGAACGGGACCACTTAGCCGGTCGACCGAATAACAATGAGAATGGGTCGGTTGGGGATTTTGACTTATCAAACGGTCGAACGTCCTTAACCTTGTTCGACCGATCCATTCGATGCTTAGTCGGTTGGGAGCTTTGACCATCAAAATGGTCGACCGCTCTTTAACTTTCGGTCGACCGACTGAGCATTTTATTTAAGCGGTAGAGTGCCTGTGTTGATTCGGTCGAACTGTATAGCAGTTCCGGTCGACCGAATATCACTTAGGCAAAATGCGGAAAGTCCTGTTATCGGTTGAACGGCCCCTTGGTTCGACCGGTCGGATATATATATTATATAAAATTGTATAGCGTAGACCATCCAAACGGTCGACCGCTAGATGACTTTTGTTCGACCGATTGGTCGGTAATTCGGTTGGCGTGGTTCGACCGGTAGACTTGTTTGTACAGTACTGTGTACTGTGTGGGGGACCGGTCGACCGGTGTGCTTTTAGCGGTCGACCGATCTGCCGCAGGTTGGTGGATTTATCCACACGCGATCCGTTGAGTATAGGTCGACTACCGGCTCCGAGGCGACGGTTGATTACCGGCTTTGAGAGCTACGGATTTCACATTCGACGAAGGCGTATTATTGTACTACTGTTTCCTCTCTTACCGAGCGGGGTGTGAGGGATGTGTACCGTAAACCTTGGGCAGTTTGCGAGGGTTTAGCGGTAGGCCGAGGATGTTCCGGCAGGGTGTGCGTTTGGCAGCTCTTGGGGGAGCAGCGGCTGTCGTCTGACCCGAGTTGTGTATTCGACGGGCTGACTCGCTCCTGGAGTGCGGCGTGTACCGGGGGTTCCTTCCTGCACTTTTTGGGGAGCAGTGGTGTCGACTGACCCTTGTGAGGCAGCGGTGGACTGACTTGACCCTAGTGGCAGGAGTGGTTCAGTGCCGCGGAGGCGGTGAGGGCATTGTTGTGGGCCCGAGGCGGATGATCATGTGTATTGCATTGCATTGTCTTTAATTTTCCTTTTCGTATTTTAGGAGGTTTGGTATACGGGGTTCCTGCAGGGAACTCAGGCATGTTTGTTTGTTTGCATTTCAGGTAGCGAGCAGGGTTAGAGTTTGAGGTGGTGACTGAGGATGGTGCTCCCGGGATCAGATCCTGTGTCCTCTTTTATACTTCTTTTGTTGAGGTAGTGATTACATGTACATTCGTTTTTGTTGTAATCACAGTTGACTCTTATGTATACTTTGACTTCCACGTGGGTCTGTATCTTATATATTTTATATATATATGTTGGGTTGTTTTCCAGTGACGTGCCCTGTGTTGACCGTTAACGGTCTTTATTATTGTTTAAATTTCCGCTGTTTTCGGGTACGTTACAGATGCACTACATCTCTAACACCGTTGACAGATTTACCGTTGTCTCTCTAATCCCGTTGTCCACATGTAACGTTATCATTTAGTTGCTACTGGCGTATCTTTAAGTCAACCGTTAGCAAGACATGGCGTATATTTAAGTCAACCGTTCGCAAGACAATAACCCGAAGTGGTCATCCGAAGCGTATTCAGACGTCTGTTTGTGGGAGTCCTAACATGGCTCTGTTGGCTGGGAAATGGACGTCCCATACGTATTCAGAAGTCCGTTTCTGGAAATCTAGTAACTTCGATGAACATGACACGTTACTGAACTTATTAACTTTTACCCCCCTTCGATTGAGACATAACCATTTTCTTTCTTTCACCCCTCTCCCTCACCTCTATCCCATCAAGCCCTATCTCCCCTTTGTGTCATCCTCCAAGCCGACTTTCCCTCACGTTTCGCCCCCTATATATTTGGTGGCTCTCCTTCCCCATCACTAACTTGGATCCTGCAACAAACTAAAAGGTGCGACAAAATAAGTTAGTGATTGGGAGGGAGAGGCATCTAATAGGAGGTTGAAACATGAGGGAAAGTCGACTTGGAGCACCGCACAGAGGGGAGATGCGGCTTGATGGGAGAGGGGTGAAAGAAAGGAAAAAAGTTATGTCTCAATTGAAAGAGGTAAAGGTTAACAAGTTTATTAACATGTCTTGTTCGGTCAACCAAACCGTATTTGGTACACTGTTTGCTAGACGACAGAGACTTCATCGAAGTTATTGGACTCCCAGAAAATGGATGTCTGAATCCATATGGGACGTCTGTTGGTTTTTTTGCCGTAATTCCTATTTTGATGATTTAATTAACCTAATCTTAATCACAATCAAATGTAGTATAGTACACACTATGCATAGAACATATATTGTATTGTGCTAACATCTACATGTGATCAAGACTCAAGAAAAATGGAATGAAGTCAAGACATGTAATCAAGTTAATTGAAGACATGTAATTTTGCCTTTAAATTGAGTCTTAGGAACTTGTGTAAACTTGAACATACAAGAGTTAAAACTTACTCACATACACACTAGGTTTCTTGTAAAGTCACACAAAATTTCACATCAATTCAATAGATCACCCAAACCTTAGCCGGAAAATTAGTTAAACCAAACCTAACTGGATGTCCCAAACGGTTGACCGAAATCAGTTGTTTGTTCGACCGTTTATAACAGATACTCTAAGTGACTTTTTCCTTGTTCAACCGGTCGACCGTTTCTCGTATTTTTCGGATGACCGTTAACCTTGTCGTATTCGTATAAATTTACCTAACCCTTAAAATACATTTGGCAACCGGTCGAACGTTGACCTAAGAATGGTTGACCGGATGAAGACAAATCTTGAGCCCAATACCTCCTATTTTTGTCGATACGTTTATCCATTCTTTCGTTCGACCGATTACAGTTTACCCTGGCCAAATCTCTCTGAACGGTCGACTATCCCACTATTTTGTTTCAACCGTTCACTTAAGTTATAGCCTTGTTGGTTCGACCGTCCTCTTGTTTGTTTGAATGTTTCTTTATTCTTAAAGAAACGGTCGAGTGCTCTTCCCCATTCGGTCGCCGTTGAGGGACATAATTGCTGATCCTGAGTTTCTGTTTTGTGTATTCTTCACACAGCTTAACCAATTCTTCCCCAACGGCTATATCTCCATAGGAGCTTATAAATAGAGGTCCATACACCTTATTTACGAAACACTCACATTTCCAATTGTTCCACATACTAAAGAGACTTCTCCCAATCTTCAAAGCTCCAATCCTAGCCTCAAGCTTAAACTTCCACCACTTTGATCCAATTCCAATCATACTCAAAGTGTGCTCAAGTTAGAGAGTGTGTGATCCACTCAACCTTGTTGTTAAAGAAGCAAAGATCTCGGTGAAAGCCCGAGGCAATTTGTAAAGACTTCGGCGAAAGACCGAAGTAATCCTTCTCAGATTGTGAGAAGAAGAAACCAAGGTTGAGAGGGTGTTCGCCAGACTTGCTTTGTAAAGGCTTAATCGACCCGAAACGTGGTTGGATAGTGAAGACGTAAGCGAAGCTCGCGGAGCTTGCAAGAGAGGAAGTAGGCGAGATGTCGAACCTCTATAAAAATCGTCGAGGCTTCTTGTGGTTTGCTTGTCTTTTCTCTACTTGTTTCGAAATCGTTTATGCTGCATATTTAGTAGAGATTAGACTAATTTGATTAGATAATTAGGACCATACACGATCCTACAACGTTTGTTTCCCAGTCGACAGAGCCTTGCTAGGACTCCCACAAATGGACGTCTGAATATTCTTCAAACGACCACCTCGGCTTACCGTCTTGGGAACAGTCGACCGAAATATACATCAGTAGCGGCTATATGACAACATTAAGTGTTGTTAACGGGGTTAGACACTGTCTGTTTGTCGTTAACGGCGTTGGGAGACAACGAAAATCTGTCAATGACATTGGAGATGAAGTGCACCAAAGCAAATAGTCACATTTTAAAAGTGCACCCAAGTAAAATCCCAATAAAATTTGATATCGTCCCTTGTGTATCTCGTTAATTTTTGAAAGCGTACACTTCTTCCTCTTACCAAATCTTATGTACGGCTACACCCAGTGGCGGGTCCATGTGTTCCAGGGTGGGCACACGCGAGGAGCAAACTTAGGTAGTAAGGTGTGGGTACTATAGCCCCTACTGAAACTTGTAAAAATTGCTCCAAAGATCTTGTATTTTTTCTCCAACCAATATGTTGTATTGTAATATTCAATAAAGAGAAGGACAATCATGCAGATTTCACCTAGTGAAATATCTGACAAGCCATTTGCCTTTGTTTAGTAATCCCAATTCCCTCCAAACTCAATTTCCCACTCAATTTCCCATCCTGATTTGTCAATCCTTTCTTTCCAAAACCTTCGTCAAAATTTCCAATCCCTTGCCCGAGTTGTCTCCTTGGCTTCCCCTCCAAAACCAGGTGTCATGTTGGAGTTTGGTTTTAGGTGAAAGATTGGATTGTTTGTGGGTTTGATTTTGATTTGGAATTGTTTTGGTTTTGTGATTGTTGTGGTCAATTTTGCATATCATGTGAAAAGGCAGTTCAAATGAATGGATATATGAACTATTAAGAACTTAATATTACTTAGGTTTTTTTTCATGTTGGAGTTTGCTTTTGGGTTAAAGATTGGATTTTATTTCCTACATTTGTATTTTGGTCTAAATGGGAGATGCAGTAAAAATGGTGTCTCATATCCAGCTTATGACTCAAGTAGTTTGTTGATGAGTGATGAGATTAATTCCTCGATCTCATTTTTGCAGTCAATTTTGTTTACTTTATTCATCCCCTAGAGGAAATTTTGTAAACTTTGATATTGTTTTGTTTCGTTGTAAAGGTACTTTGTGTTTCACTATTAAAACTTTATATTGTGTCTACTGACTAATTTTTCTGGGTCCGCTACTGGCACACCCAACTATTAAAAATTGGAAAAAAATTCGGGCTCAGTTTGGAACTTTGGATGTAGATTTTTATAGCTTTTAGTTGTTTTACGTGGGTCAGAAGCTAGAAAATCCCACTGGGCCACAGTCTACAGGAGCATCCAAACAAAAAACATGAAATCTGGATTGATTACAATACACGCTTTTCGAGGGACATTTTTCAGCTTCTCGTGAGAAACTGGATGAACGGGATTCCTAGGTAGTAGATTCTACAAGATGACCTTTTGGTCACAAAAAATCCTTCGGCCAAACATCCAAACGTTGCCTGGTTCTCAATACCCAAAATTCTAATAGTTTGTGGGCGTATTGTCTAGTAGCTCAAACCCAATAGCTTTGAACATCCCACGTGACGACTTGGACCTCAAACCCAATAGCTTTGAACATCCCATGTGACGACTTGGACCTCAAACCCAATAGCTTTGAACATCCCTCTAAGGTCATATAGGGTGAAATAAATAGGATATATTGAGAAGACAAAATTCATGGTGGGTCATTGACTCATAGGTGTCCAACTAGATAGCTGGTTTCGTTCGCCGGTGTCGGCACGAGCCCGTCGTGCCACACCACGGGAGTCGTGTCTTGTCGGGCCGGTTCTGGGGGAGTTAGGTCAGGTTTTTCTGTGTCGGGTCGGGTTTTGATTTTCAATCATTTTTTTAATTTGAATTAAGTATACAATCACAATTGAATTAAAAAACACAAACACAATTTATTTTTGCCCTAAGTAACCAATTTATTTATTAATAATTATTGACTCAAATCGAGAAATAATATAAACACTTAATTAGTTACATATTAAAAAACTTGAAGACTAGTTAAACCTAAGGAGTAATAAAAAAACCTAAGTAGTAATAGGAAAAATTACTCCTTAAACATAATAATTTAGCTAATTCGTCTTCAATCTTCATCACCATCGTTGTTGGTGTCGTTAAGATTCATGTTTTGTATTCTGTCTGCAACGTTCATTCAATCCTTCAGGCATACGCTCATCTCGATTGACTTGTCAGACAAGTTTTGCCTATTCTCACTCAAGACACATTTACATGTGTTAAATGCAAACTCTGATGCCACAGTTGACATCAGAGGATATAATAAGTATTGTGCCATTAAGGAGACCAATGGAAACCTACCTGAGTACTTTCTCCACCAGTCTAAAATATCAAAAGATTTTAACTAGGTAGTAGTTAAGTACATTCCATTGTTTAAATACCACTTAATTCATTTTGTCCTATTTTTATTTTTTTGACTTAACCAATTCTATTCGTAGTCGTCATTTGTACTCATTTGTATTTGTGATGATGATGAACTAATAACATTTGTACTCATTTGATTTACATTATGTAATCTTTCATATTCTTTAAAAAATTGGTTTAACAAAGACTTATAATTATCTACGTGAATTTGAAAATTTTCGTAATTCATATTTGCAAAACAAATCTTCCAAGAAAACATGTCAACCATTAATTTTAAATCTATGATTCATAATAAAAGCTAAACAAAAACTAAATAGTGGTGGATTCCAATATTTATTAAACTTAGTCTCCATTACATTTAAAATTTCAACAAAACCAACATGTGACCAATATTTCGCAAATACTCCTTTAATTGGAAGTAATTCATAGATAAATATGTTAGATGTGAGGTAATTTGCTACTTAATCTAGTAGTCAAGTTGAAAAAATGTTTTAAAAAATTTAACATAATTTTACAATTATCCCAATCTATAGGTGTTAACTCATACTCATTTTTTCCATTATAAAAAGTTATAATTGCAAGATTATAAGGACAATAACATTTTAACATTTCATATGTAGAATTCCATCTACGGAGGATATCTAATTTAAAATTTCTAGGTTTAATATGATTATATACACAAAATTTCTCTAAATTCCTGATATCTAGATGTACTACTGCAACCTACATAGGCAATTGTATTCTTAACATTTTCTAAATAAGGTTTAATTATGCTAAGTCCATCTTGTACTACCAAGTTCAAAGTATGACAAACATATCTGATATGAAAGAGTAAATCATCTACATGTGGATGACAATAATTTATAAGCATTTGTATTGCTGAAATGTTATTAGTAGTATTATCAAATGCAATTGCACAAACGTTTTTTTTTCTACCATGACCTCTTTAATATGATCAAATATAACATTAGTAGTGGGTGAATACAAAATAGGTAAAAAAGAAATGATTTTTTTAATTAAACACTATAAATCATCTAGATAGTGGCCAGTTATGCAGCAGTAAGGAAAATTATTAATTTGGGTCGGTCCAAACATCACTACTTATTGTTCATTGATGAAAAAAGAATTAATCGTGTGTTCTTTTTCTTTATCGAATTTATCAAATGCAACATTTTTAGTGGTCTTCTAGAAAATAGTTTAAATTGCGGATTATGGTAGAGAATTGCTTCCCTAAGGCCTTTAAATTCACATATGTTAAATTATATTTCATCTCTAATTATGAAATCAACAATTCTCACTACCTTTAATTGGACAATATCTTCTGAAATTTAAAGTTCTACTAGTTGTGTCTAAAACTGATTGACGTGATTCCATTACTGATGATACATAATTCTTAACTTTACATAAAAGTAAATATCCACTTGCATGACTGGTTCCTCCACTTGATTTAGATGAATATACATTACCACAGTGTTTACAAGTAGAAATTGGTTTACCCTCAGTAGTTTGTCCTTCAGCAAAATCATCACATGCTAGAGATGTTGTTTTCTAGTACTTTTACCCTTAGGTCTAGGTTAATTAACAAGCTGTAGAGGGGATTATTATTATCTTCAGAATCAGATGTTAAAGTCATGGAAATTAGTAAATGTGTAAACAAAAAGAGAATTTTTTTCATAAATGAGAAAGTTATGATGATGATTGATAAACTAAAATTAACTACTAAAAGATTAGAAAAACTGGGGAAATCAAGAGCGAAGGAGTCGCAAAATCGGAAGTCTGCTTGTAGCTTGTAGCTTTAGGCTTTAGGCTTTACGCTTTAGCTCAAACTCGACTTGTTTCCGCCACAATCAGAGGAATTAGGGAAATAGTAGAGAAAATTTGGAGAGATTTAGAAGAATATTATGAATTTTGTGTGAAGAAAATGAGAGGGTTTGGGGTTTATATAGGAAGGAGGGGGTCTTTTAGTAAAAAAAATTAATAAAAACCTAATGGCTTTTAAAGTTGTTGCTACAGTGTCATGCGTACTGGGCTAGACAAGCACGGTCTAGATGGTGCTCTTGTTGTGTGTGTGTGTATTAGGGTTGTAAATGGGTAGGATTTTACCCGCCACCCGCCCCGCCTAATGCGGGTAGCGGTTCAAAAAATATTACCCACCAACCCGCCACCCGCGTAGCCCGCATAATAAGCGGGGCGGGTTGCAGTTGTCTCACAACCTGCCCCGCATAACCTGCCACCCGCATAACCCGATAACTCGACTACCGATTAACCGATTACCCAATTAATCAATATGTTTTACACCCGATTAGAGTGTCACAACTCACAATCCAAAGATTCCAAACCCTAACCTAACGCCAATTCCATTCCCTCCTCCACGCACCCCCCCCCCCCTCCCACGCCTATCTGATCTCTTCCATCATGCATCCCCCGCTCCCACGCCGATCTGAACTCCTCCGACCAGATCCCCCTCTCCTCCACGCTGATCTCGTCCCTTCCGACCAGATCCCCCCTCCTCCACGCTGATCTCGCCCCTCCGACCAGACCCCCCCTCGCCTCCACGTTGATCCTGCCCCCTCCAACAAGATCCCCCTCGCCTCCACGTTGATCCCGTCCCCTCCGACCAGATCCCCCTCTCTTCCACGCTGATCCCGCCCCCTCCGACATGACCCCCTTCTTTGCCTCTAAGCTCAGACCCACCTGAGATTTCAGGTTGTTCTTTTGTATGTTTACTTGCTGGAATTTATGAGGTTTTCTCGTTTTGATGTTGAATTTTAGTTGTTTATGAATGTGTTTTTGTTGTGGGATTCATAGATCATGAGGTGTTGTGTTGTTGTCCATATTTAATATTTTGCTCCCATGACAAAACCAGAGATTATGTGAACAAAACAGAGATGCTTAAAAATGTAGGAAAATTAAGGATTACGATCATCTGAAAGGACTAGGAAAAGTATGTGAACAAAACAGAGATGTTTTCAATGCTTTCATATATTGATGTTGAATTTATTATGTTATAATTATTGTTATATGTTGGAGTTTGTTATATGTTAGAATCTATTATTGTTATTTAGTTTGTGTTTTGAATGTTTAATGTCGAAGTTTGTTATAATGTTATCAGAACATTGTTATAATGAATGTTATTAGGAAAACAAATGTGATGAGTCATTAATATTTATGAAGATTTGATATTCATTTGTTTTCTGAGGAAATTAAAAAATTAAAGAATAACTCGCCCCACATTTCTCAGTCTAGTCTTAGGCGGGGCGGGTAGCGGTATTAATTTTTTTGCCCCGCCTCGGCCCGCCCACCCGCTTAACTTAGACGGGGCGGGTAGCTTCTTGTTTCCCAGTTTTGTGGTGTGACTTATAGGAGGATCTAAACTAAATTGACAACGATATTAAATACTTAATATCTCAAACTATAAGCGGTATCTAGCTACACATTATAGTTACTCAATTAGCATAGATGTCTTTGTTCCACTCGAACTAAACACGACCCACTTAGTGATGTAAGTGCACCACTTGTGTCTGTCCCTTACCTCATGATATTAAGAATATATACAAAGTAGAAATGTGTCACCTTTGTATTATATTCATTTCTTGATCTCTTTAAGCTAATTATAACTATATAACTTAACTCAAGTTACATTGTGCACATTATAATTTTGCGTTATCAATGGGCCCACTAATATCATCACCCAATTAAGAGTGACAACGATAATCATTTGACTAGCTATCTTTTCCAGCACAAGTCAAGTTCAACCAACTATTGTCTTTATCACTATACTCATTGATAACTTTTGACAATAATCAAATTAAGCACTTCTTGAGTGAAAAGATATAAGTCTCATATCTTAGGATCCAAGACACAGTAAAACATTAATGACACGAAACACAATTTCATAATGTTTTACCTGTTAGGTCTATTCAATATGTAAAAGTAATTTTTTCCTCTTTTATATACTCGTACTGTCAATTATTTGTAGAGCTACAACAATCGATGACCAACACGACAATCTTATCTCGGTGATTAATGTTTTATGTTAATTACTGATTGTGAATAACTTTTGAATTATGTAAAAAATTATCTTTTAGAGCTCTACGGTTAAGGACCAAGCGATTTTCCTTAACACTTCCAAAAAGACGAATATCATAATCAAGGAACAAAATGTTTACACATTCAATTCATAATAATTGACATATAAAAGTAAAACTTTTATAACACATTCCTTTCAAAAAGATGACACTTTGGCAACTTCAGCTTGATTAATGTACAAGTTGAATGTCTGCTACAAGCCGCAATGTATTTTTTGGGGTTATTTAATGGTATAGATGTCGGTCGTATAAGTTGACGTCTATACAAGGTATAGACGTCGGTCGTATATATTCAACATCTATACACCAAGGCATAGGCATCGGAGACTTATACGACGGTCGTTAGATTGCCAAAATCCATCTTATATACCCATGTATATCCGACGTATATGTGTTTTTCTACACTAGTGAGCTTAACATCGATAAAAAAACCTAGGTCTACCAAAGTATCAATGAATTCTACTCAAAAACATATTGTACGTCACCCCCACATTTTTATTCATCCGATAGAGATGATGAATTCTGTTAGAGATTTGACTAGCACCGAATCTGTCTCAATCACTCACAACGCAAGAGCACAGACAACAAGAACACACAAGAAAAAAACAAAATCACAAATTTGTATTAAAATCAAGTATTAAAACTAATTACTTGAATTGACAGAAAAACATTTTAAACACAAACTATCATGTTATTAATAATAATTGGGAATAAAATTTTATTGAAATTTTGGCAGAACCTCCACTTAAAATTTGATATGTAAAATTCTTCAAATCCTGAAATCAACAAGAAAATGTATATCTAGTTATCTAATCACATTCACATTATGTATTTCTCTACTCAATCCAAACCAAATTCTTAACATAATCCAAACCGAATCAATCCAATGAAAACAAAGTTTGGTTAAATCATCCAACCAACCCAACTCAATCCAAACTAAATCAATCCAATGAATATGTTTATCAAATATCAACACATAACACACATGCAAAAAAACTCCGAGAAGAAGTTGCTTATCACGTCTACATGTCAAGAGTGTACATCCACATCAAGACCATACAACTCATGCCATTACACATCATCAATCCATAATTTTGATTTCTTTTTTTCTACTTTGGAAACCATTTGCTACACACCAACAAATTGAATCATTAATTAACTTGGAAAATAAAAGGAATTCTAAATGTTGATATTTGCATCAATACACTTAGATTATCACATTAACCAATATTTGCATCAATACGTTATTATTGTGAACTAATCCTAATTTGGCGTTGGATTCTTGGTCTAAACTAATCCTAAATTAAGGATCTAAAATTGAGCACGAACCAGAGGAGGGAAAAGTTGTGATGCCGGAGGAGCTCTTTGTGGTTCCCGAAGACGTCACGGAGGAGACGGCTGTAAACGACACGAGGAAGCTACATGCGGAGGAGGCTAAGTTAGAGAGAATATGTGGAGAAAGACGAACTTAAAACAAGCAAAAACGAACTTAAAACCTACATGTGGAGAGAGACGGAGGAAGACGGAGGAAGAAAGAGAAGAGGGCCGGAGAAGTGGAGGAGCGCTTGGGAGCTCGCTGCGGTGCCGGAGACGGTGCGGATCGGTCGGAGGATGGTCGCGGAGGAGAGTTCGGTCGCGGGACGGCTAGGGTTTGGGTGGGTTTCGACTGAAATGAATGAAAGAAAGCGCGTCTGTCCGATTTCTTTAAGACCTATATACGTCGGATATTCCATAACGCCGACGTCTATACCTCGACGTCTATGTGGATAGACTATAGACGTCGGTCTTACATTATGTCCGACGTCTATAGGCCGACGTCTATACCCTATAGACGTCGGATTCACAAGGTACTAAAACACCGACGTCTAAAGGTCGACGTCTATACACTATAGACGTCGGTTAAATGTGTTATTCCTACACCCGACGTCTATAGTGTCGCATAGACGTCGGCTTCCATTTCAGCCGACGTCTATTCTGTCCTCTCCACACTAGACGTCGGTTGTTATAACGGCCGACGTCTATTTGGCGACGAGTAAAGCCAATTCTGCACTAGTGAAACACGATGATATACATGGAAAACTCTCACAAGTCGAGGTAAAAAAACAACGCCCCAACAACCTCTATGTATCATACCAGTGAAATATAATTTTACATCATTGAAACTTATCAACCTCTCGATCGCTCACCTTTCTCGAACTACTCTCTCAACCCTACTTAGAAATCCTAACCTCCCGCTAGAATACATACACCATCCTTGCTTCCGGCACACCCTTGTACATGCCCCACGGGGCGTACCCTATGCACCCTAAGAGAGAGACTCTATGCCTCGTAGCACGCTACCACAAATCTGTAGCTTTACTCCTTTATTTTATAGATCTACTAACACAAATCAATTATTACTAATCCCAAAATCAAGGAATATAATTTACAAATTAATATCTAGGAGACCCTCATTTTCATAACCATATTGAATTTTTCAACTTTGTCCAAGTTGAAAGTAAATATTTCCAAGTTGGACCAGGTTGAAGTATACCAAGCTTGTTTAAAATTTAACTCGATTCCCTCCATTTCTTTGATGATAAAGTTCCTCAATATACTTCTAATCTTTAATATAATTGAAAATTTAAACCATATATTTTGATCTACGTCGCGAGGTATTCATGCATGTTTTCAACTTGATCAAGACAAAAATAAAAATGAAGGTATTATTTTTGTCGCTCTCGTGATCTTATATGAAATGATTATCAAATTTTACGATTATGTGCGTGCATAACTTGCTTCGTAAATCAAAATGTATGGTTCAGATTTCCAATTACGTTAAAATTCGATAATATATTCAAAGAACTTGACCCAAGTAAATGGATGGAATCCCGGTCCCCTAAAAATTCCGTTCTTAAACAATTGCTCCTTTGACAATTATCCCATGAATCATTTTCTCCCTAAAAAACTATCCAGATTCCAAGTGCACCCTAAGGAAAAAAACCTATCTTTACAATGTAATTAACCTGTAATAGAGGAAAACCAAAGCATGAAATGGGAAGAACATTTTTTTGTGAAATTGAAAATTTGCTACTTCATAGGCGAAGTACAATTTCAAAGAATAACAAGGAGAAAGGATTAAAGCAAAGGAGGTTTGTATGACATCCTCTCCTTCGCTACAAGATATAGATCTACATCATCGGTTCAAGTTATATATGTGTTAAAATTAACAATGTTAAACGTTGTAAGATTTGTTGTTATGAGTTTTTTCAAGTTTTATTGCTTCTATCACATTTGTTAAATACAATACCCAATGTTATGTAGTTATCATTATTTTAAAACTATCTACTTTTTAGACGTGAGTACGTGTCACATGTTATGGGAATACCAACAAACTCTGTAAACACTCATACGACCGGATCCTATCTTCTGTTAACGTAAGGGAATCCCAAGCAAAAAATGGGTTCTGTTAATTTAACTTAAGATCATAGTTACATTTGAGAATTTAATTTCCAATTACAGATAATTACTTTGAACTGTGGCATGAAATGTTTTAATGTGATTTTGTAAATTTGTGTTGAAATTTGGTATTTCATCTATTTTGGTGTTCAAGGAATTACAAAGGTTCCATTTCCCATTTCCCAGGCACTGTAACAACTTGTAAGAGAACACATCAAAGGATGGTGAAAAATCACATCATGAGAATCTGAAAATTGTGAAATTATTTTCTTTAGTATTTGTATATAGTAATTATTACACTTCGATCGTCCTCTACATCCATGGACGTTACAAAACTGGGTAAAATCAGAGTTCTAAAAACTAAGAATGTTAAGAAGTGACACTCTGTTCTGAATCAATCTTCTAAAGATGTACTGAGTTCCATCTTCCAGATCCTCAAGGCTTTTTTCCAAAGCTTCCACTCTACTCTGTGTAGTTTGAACCATTTCTACACTAATCCCTTTGTTTGTTTTGATGTTCTTGTGGAGCAAATACATTGACGCATCAACTCTTTCCAACTCATTGTCCGCTTCTTTTCCTTTCAGTGCTTGAACTTTGCTAACAATGGACCACTTGCAGAGTTTTGCGGTGGATCTTCGTGTCGAAAAGAATGAAAGAAAAGAGCGTAATACTGCGGTGGCAACGCTCCTAACATCCCCCAAGACTTCCATCACTGTTAAGAAATCAAGGTCTTCTGATAGTGAAGTATCGTTGTAACATAAGTTGTTGTCTGCTTCTGTATTCTTCAACGCTTTGAGGCACTTCTCAGCGTCCTTATTCATGCACTTTCTAAACTGAATGTAGGCCTCAATATTGCAAGATATTGCCAACTTTGTCCCTCTCCGTATCGCGGAATGGAGATCTTGTGCATGCTTCTTGATGGAGAGGATCGTGTCCCTCACTGTATCACAAGCGTCGAGAAGCTTCACATATCCGTCTAGCAACTCATCAACACACTTCTCGCCTCGGAGACTGGCGATGGCCTTTTGGGCAACTGAAGAACGAAGAAACACCTCCATAAACTTGTACAAAATCACAACACCTTCAATTGCAATGCCCATTGATTTAATTGAGTCGTGCGGCGAGGCAAGCCAAGACTTCAGCTTAATCAGCTCTTCCACGATCTCGGTCGGGGTCGAATTGGCCCTTGTGGGCATGCTAGTTGTACGAGTTGGTGCAGAAACAAATTCCATGCTTCCACTCTTCAACTTCAAAAAAGCTGGGCAGAGGAAGAGAATCAAGGATGGTTTGAGTCCAATCTCTCCATAGATCCTCTTTTATACTCACAAACACAAATGGGACAGGCAAGGGGACATGATCCAGTGGACCCATGGCTAAGGTGGCAGTGGACCATATGGAGCCAATAGAATTATATTTTAGATGTGACCCTTTTGTAGTATTCATGAGAGACCAACAGTTCCATGTCAATAGTAGCAATGGGTAACTTGTTTTTCTGGTTGTTGCACCAATTTGGCTCCAATAATTGGTAATGTGGGTGTGGTGGTGTTCATGGATCAGAACATGCCTGCTGTTCAACAGACAAGTTGACAACTTGTTGAAGTACTTCAAATCTCAAAAGGGCATGCTTGTCTTAAATAAGAGGTGATTGCCAACTAGATTTTGCTTAAATATGAGTATGATTTTTGTATGAAACTTAGAGATAAGAATGATGGGAATGTAAGGGTGTTATGGGGTGATGTGTTTTGATGCACCACCATACCCTGGGTTGGTTGTGAGCATTACGGGGGACTTTGTTTTGTTTTTTGTCCATTTGATGATCAGAAACTCTTGGGTGATGTGTCCTGGTCACCACCATACCCTGGAATGTCGGGGTAGTCCGCATCATGTTGTGTTATGTAGCTGTGGATATCCAGTTGTCCATTTTTATACTACAAAATACATAAAAAAATAACATCTATATTATCAAGTATCAACACGTTCAAAAAATAAAGTATCAACACGTTCATGCAAGTATTTTATATTTTCGGGTCACAAGTACATGTTAATAACATAGCACTGTCGTTACCTTTAAAATAAGTTGAGGTTGATTTATCTTCATTAATAATTTGATATTTTAACTCTGAAAAGAAAAATCAAATCGTATATCTTAATTTATGACTCGTTTTATCTATATACTTTGAAATAAAATAAAAAAGAATTAGAATTATTTGACATAAAATGTAGAGATCGGTTTTTCAAATCAATGTAATGTGTTCATTTTTGCATCGTTTGAACTTATATCAAATGATTAATAACTTTTTGATTTTTGACAAACTTGAATAATAAGATTCATAAGTCAAGATCAATTACTTGAATTTTTCATTCGAAGTTTAAATTTCATAATGTTTGTAGTCTTTTGATGTGTCAATTTTATAAGCGGTGACTTTATTCAATTAATGCTTCATTTTTTTCTTTTTATTGATAAACTAATTGACTAATTATTTATCCAAGACTAATTTCAGTTTAATTTAGAAGATACATGACAATAGAATAGCTTGGTAAGTAAGCAATTTGATGGTGAGATACTGACGTGATTAGAACGACAACTTTCATCAAGTCTAATAATATCTACGAGGGAGCATATAAATCTGTGATAACAAACTCAGATGGCTATTAATGGCGTCTTCCGGAAATACCGGATGTGTATTTTGTGGTATGAGTTAGCGAACCGCTAGTCGAATATAAAAGGCAGAATTCCAGCTGTATAAGATCTATGAAATTTAAGAAAGAAATAGAAGAATCAATTGGAACATGCATCTATTTATTGCAGAAATTTGTTTAAATTTTTATATTTAAATGCCTTAAGGAATTGCTACAACCTATCTATAGAATTATGATTAATACAAATGGCAGGACTCTTATTGCGACCTGTCTCGTGGCCTATGTCAGTCTGGTGCAGTCTCTTCCCAGTTCCTACGCAATTTGTTGCCCAACATCAACGTCACAACCACCCACACCACCACCCCCTCCTCTTATTGCAACACTTAGAATTTTTCTCGCACAATCAGAAATGTGCACTGTTAGTTTGGAATCCAAACTAAACTCAGCATATAGTTTAGTGATTTTATGATTGACTTTGGTTGATTTGTATTTGAGCGATTTGGGGTTATTTAGTAGATATTTTGAGCATACATTACTGTTAGATTTTTTTTAGTGATAGATCCATTTGCAGACTTTTGACATTTTTCTTCGGCTTCAAAGCATTTCGCAGAGGCTCAATTTCTTTGGATGCTTGTTTCACCTTTTAAATTGGGTTTTTTGTTTTGACCTAGGCTGAAAAGTTTTCTTTATTATCAATTTCATCTGATATAGTTTTTCTTTTGAGGTTGAGTTGGTTTTCTTGTTGGAGCAGGTGTTTATTGTCACGTTTGTTTCTTTTTGCTGCAGAAGATGATATGAGAATGTTAAGTAAATTATAAGTTAAAAGTGATGATCATACATTCATTAGGACACACAGATGGTAAATTATAAGTCTAATCGGGAGGAGTTACTGAAGGACAATCCTCAAATTGGGAGGGGTTACCAATGCACTCCAATCAGAGGATTCATAATTTGAGGATTATCCTGATTAATTGATTTGAGAATTACATAATTCTTCTGGTCCTCTGACTGTAGTGCTGACCGTAATTACATAATTCACATCTACTATTTTGAGGATTGTCCTTCAGTAAAAGAGAGATATTGATTTGCATGTTTACCGGGTGTCATAAGATCTTACCAATGATTCAGAAACGAAGTGGACTGATGATATTTTGTATTACTTCTTACCAATAAACGCGGGATGCGAATGCGATGCGGTGAGGTACCGAATCCGATATATGCGGGATGCGGATGCGATGCAGGTGCATATGTGGTTTGCGAATTAATAATTAAATAATATAATATAGATATATTAATTATAAATTATATACATGTAATTAAAATTTTAGATAATTGTTTGAATAAGTTCTAATATCATTAATTCAATATTAAACAAATCAGAATAAAAAACCCAAAAAAACAAAAACAAAACTGGTTGTTTTGAAATACGACCACATCTGTCCGCATATGCGGCCACATCGAGCCGCATATGCGGGCTTGGATGCGGACCGCATCGGGGAGATGTGATGCGCTTCTCCCCCGCATTGTGCCCACATCCACATATGCGGCCGCATCCGACCGCATTTCAGAACACTGCTTCTGACCATTTCCATTGATTTTCGTTAATCAATACATAACATGTATATAATGTTTCGTTGTTGTTTAGGTTTGATTTTGAATATCTATTTGTTGAAACATATCAAATATTGGCTCAGACTCTAACGATCATCATCACCACCAATTCCGCAATCACAAAGAGAAGATCACAATCATCCAAGATTTCATCAGAAAAGGCAATCACCAAATTAAGCATCAATGTTATCAACCTCCAACGGCTACAAACCATTGTATTTAATCTCCATTCTAGTATTGTAATAGGGTTAGAACAAATAATATAAAATAAAACCCAATATTAATTTTCACACTATTTCTTCAGAATCATTGGTATATTCCTAATGTAATTTATTTTTGAATTGCATTTGATTTTGTTTGGAAGACTATGGACATTCATATATGTTTTGTATGACACCCGACAGATGTAATATCTAGATCCATATGAATTTTGGCTTAAGTTCCAATGATATGTACTTACATTTTGATTTCAATGATTTTTTATATTGAAATGTCATAAGTTAGTAACGGATAAAGATGATGATGAGTCTTTATTGGTTAAGTATGATGATAAATTAGAATGTAATGACAATGTGACAGAATACACAGGGAACAAGCATAAAATAGTTATCTCGAGAATATGTTTGATGTGAAGTTGACTACAAGTTGCCTTTAAAAAATGATTTGACTTATGCTTCATTAACCGATGATAAGTCAGTTCACTAAATGATGCAACTATTCAAATGGATGTCGGTAGTTGGATTGTATGTAGAAGAAGAACCCAGAATGTCCACCCTATGCTGACAACTAATCCTAATATTCGGAATAATGGTAAAGCTTGGTCCACCGGGTGGGACAACGGAATATATTTGAACATAAATTCAAACCCGACTACTGAAGTTCTGGTCTACCAAAATGGTAGGTTTTCCTGCCAGGACATAATCACTATACATCACAATGCTATCATAACAACATAGAATGTTGCAAAAATGTTGATGACAATCCTTTTGCAAGTACAGATCTCGGTCTTGGTTTGTTGCAACTAGAACTCACGCTCACGTCTCTCGTTACAGAGTTGGCTCATCAAGTTCATATTCTTTTCATGGCTTTGGTTTGTCACAAATTGACCAAATTCAATACCACTTGCCTTCACATGTTCAAAGTCCATTACAAGACTATCAAGAAGAAGAAGTACATAGTGATGCAGAGGATGAGACCGAAGAGTCGGGGGGGGGGGGGGGGGGGGATTACAGAACACATTTCCCAGAGGAGGGTGAGCCTAAAGATGTATATGAAATTGAAGGCATTCCTGAGACACGAGACGTCATATATGCGATGGGGCAATCAATAAACCAGAAAGAGAACGACGTTGTTGATGATGCACTTGTTAACAATAATATGGTTCTCACTTTGAATGAACTCCCAGATATCTTTGCTGATGACAACTGGATACAAATTTCAGTCATTGAACACCTATTCTTTAATCATCGGAACCATGTCTTACACAATGACTAAAGGATCTAAAATGGATGTTATTTTTGGAGAAATGTACTTTTTAGATGAAAGATGATTTGCTGCATTCGCCACATACGGTGTTGGTTCGTGAAGCGAACCATAATTCGATCGTTTTAAGGAATTCATAAGCATCTAACTTCAGACTAATTTATTCATCTCAAATTCAATTTATATTGTTATAACATGTATTTTCTTTCTCACAGAAAGATTCAGGTGGTGTGGAATGCATTGAGCATGGTTCCAAACTCAACGGTTGACCGATTACAAATCCAAGAATGTGGTTTCTACTGGATACGATAGGTTTTGGCATAGTCAGTAAGTTGGGTCGAGTACAGTTTGGATCATGCCTTATTGGGGGCGATGGTGAAGCGTTGGAGATGGCAAACACATTCATTACAACTAAGACATGACGAGATGACATCTACACTGCTTGACATCTCCATTATTACGGGATTATGAGTCGAGGGTCTTCCAATTTGCGAGTATTAGGAGTATGTTTAGTCTGAGGTATGTGTCGATCTATTAGGAGATTGTCCAGAGGACATAGGTCATAAAGGTATTGTGGCATTAGATTGGTTGCAAAATCAGTTTCAGGATTTGCCAGAAGATGCTGATGACATCTTCAGTATACGCCACACGAGAGCGTACATTCTATTCTAGCTTGGTTGCAATATATTGCTAGATATGAGTGGCACCATGATACACTTGAAGTACATACTATTACTTAGAGATTTTGGAGTTGCATCAGAGTATACTTGGGGAAGCATGACCCTAACCCACTTGTATCATGGGATGAACGATGCTTGCCTGATACTGACCATACATTTGTGTTGTTTTCTGACATTTCTACAGTTGTGGTGTTGGGAGCAATTACTTATAGGAATACCAACAAAGACCAGTCTGTCGGTGTACGTGTATGACACGAGGGCACCATTGGGAGGTCGTTGGAGACGACCAAGATCTTTCAGGGGAGGTATCAAGTCTTCCACATTCAATTTTTATTGAAATGAGCTTGACACAAAGGACGTCGAACAAATCACATGGGATCCTTACGCACATTTGGATCTGTGAGAACTTCCACCCCTTCATACAGAAGGTTCAGAGATACAAATGAGCTGAACATGACTTATCAATTTTGGAGAGGTGGTCATACACTGTCCAAATCGGGTAATGTCGCAGTTTGATCTACAATAGCACATTCCTTACTCGATGGAGAGACTGCTAGATACAGGAGAAAGACAGGGAGCACTCGACCAAGTCACCCCAGAAAGCCACCCTCCACCAGACGCACTTGGACCGCAAACTAGTGGTCCCAAACCACTATTTAGCGGTTCAGAAGTCGGGTCTGGTGCACGGTTTTGGCTCGCCTTGCTCTCCATGATGAGGACCTTCCATTTCCATCACTAAAAACCATACTTTGATTTACGTAATAGGTGGCCATGAATGAAAGAAAAAAATTACTTTTAACACTCAAATATAAGACGGGATTTGCAACAAACATTCATCTTTTCTTTCTTTCTACTCACTTACATTCTTCTTCTTTTTTCTCTTTTTTTCACTCTTGCTACAGATGGAGAACTCTTGTGCTTATATAGGCACTTACAATGACTCTTCAACTTAACCTAAATCTAACTCTTCCATAATCAAGACATACACCACATAAGAGTGGTCATTCAAGACCATTACAACCTCTACTTAAATTGCACCATAAAACAATGACGAAAATCATGGATAAATGGAGAAACCATTTGTCTCTTCCTTTCCATCAACCTTTCATCTTCCAACTTGTTGAGTCATCAACACCTAAATGACTCACCCTCCATAGATGATGTGGATAGTGACAAGGATGTCACCTAGGATTAAGTTTAATTCTCAATAGAGACATGTCATAAAATCAGCTGAGAGCAAGGCAAACGTGAATTAGTTGGTGGAAGTTTTATGATTTATTGAACATCGGTCTCACAAAAGAGATTGTGTACAGTTTGAGCATCCACCGCTAGGTAGCAGTCCTGAAGATAGTCGATTATTATATATAGAATGATATTGAAACATCATGATACGTTGGATTGTTCACAACACTGTGGTTCCTCAATCGATGCCATACAGACGATGAGCGGGTAGAGAACAAGAGATGGTAAGAATTCAGGTGTCATTTTATTATTCAATGTTTAATACATGTGTTTGATGTTTTTTCTTTAGGTGCATTATGTTTACGAGTTCCACGAGGAAATCCACAAGGTCGACGAAGTCATCAAACATCATAAAGTCGACTCTTCATTGACTACGAAGCTAAAGGATAAAATAAGGACTTTCTTGACGTGTTTCAGTGCCCAAGACCACCACACTACGATTGCGTCAAGATCGAGTGGAAGAAGAAGGGGGAGAAGAGGATACTTTTATTACACCTACACAAGAATGTGGAGATGAGGGCATTCTGACTCACGACACAAAAGATGCTGGAAATGTAGGTCGAGGTGTTGGTTGCGTACGTGGTAGAGGACGTGCTCCGGTACGTCCTAAGAAGACAAAGAGATTGAGAGGTCATTTATGGTTGTTCATCGTGCACAATTTCAGCTAGCTTGAGTTTCTAATGACGCTTAACAAGTATAATAATTTGCATGTTTAAGCTACAAATGAATAGTCGATCCATGTATGTTGTCAACCCTCAATCCGAGTTGTTATTTAAATGTAGGACCTATGCTGCTGAGATCGGCCAGGCTTCGTAGCCAACAAGCTTGTTCTAGTATTCTATTTACTGGGTCTGGAGAATTTAATGTGGTCAAGTTTTGTTTGCTTAAATTTTATGTTTGGATGTCAAATTCTTTGTTATCCTTGAGATTTATTTGAAACATTCACTCAGATGATCCTTTTTGTGTTTGTACTTTTAATGATTTGGAAACTATAGTGTGTAACGCTAATTCGATTGGTTTATGAAACTTACCGACGAATGTGTTTGAATTCGAATGTTTATTGTGTATGCCAGGTTGAATATTGTGAAAATTACACAACTAGTTGTACATAAACTTCTTAGCATAGAACTCGGCGTCCGAACTACTGAATTTTCCAAACTGAATTCAGCTATTTGGATGTCGTTTCCCGAACTCGGCGTCCAAGTTGCCAAATTTCTTGAAATGAACTCTGTGTTGCACCTGCCGAGTTCAATTTAGACTCCAGACTGATAGTCCACACTTCTGACTGTGTGGAAAAATTCTAAGTGTTAGAACTCGGTGTTGTATACACCGACATTTACGAATGAACTCGATGTTGCAACTGCCGAATTCAAATTGGACTGTAAACTGGGAGTGCACATTCCTGGCTGTGTGAAAACAATTCTAAGAGTTAAAACCCAATGTTGTATATGCCGACTTTTTTGAAATGGACTCGATTTTTCAACTACCGAGTTCATTTTGGACTTCAAACTGGTAGAACATACTCCAGGTTGTGTGGGGGATAATTATGAATGTTAGAACTCGACATCTCAAATGCCGAGTTATTTGAAATTCTTCTTTTTAAAAAAAACTCGGTATCTGATACATCGAGTTCCGTAAATACTAAAATCCAAGACTTGACTCCGCTACATGTCGGGACGTTGTATCAATGGGTCTAGTATAACAAATATTTTCGAGGGAATTTTAGAATGATAATTTTAAATATATATTATTTCAAAAAAAATCCTTGAAAGATTGAAGTTTGTGAGTATTGTAAACTCATAGCATTTCATCATTGATAGATTTTTCTTTTCTATGCAACGTACGGTATTGAACTATTGATATATTTTTCTTGTCTATGCAAAGTTGGATGACGACGACGATAGTAGTAGTAGTTAGGGGAGAGCAAAACCCGGGTTGACCCGGTCAACCGGACCGGACCGGACCGGTCGGTCCGGGTTCGGTCCGGACCGGACCGGTCGGTCCGGGTTCGGTCCGGAAAATTTCGAAAAAATCCGGTCCGGTCCAGGTTTCGGTCCGGTAAATTTTAAAATTTCCGGTCCGGTCCGGTCCGGACCGGTCCAATTTTTTTTGTTAATGTAAAAAATTCGGTTTTTGACCGGACCGGACCGATTCGGTCCGGTCCGGTCCGGTCTTCGGTCCGCGGACATCCGGTCCGGTCCGGTCTTCGGTCCGGACCCCGAATAAAAATCTGGTCCGGTCCGGTCCGGTCCGGACCGGATGCACAGCCCTAGTAGTAGTAGTAAATTAGTAATGGTGAGAATGATGCTGATGAAGATGGGGTGGTCGGTTTCTGGGGATATATTTAGTTTTCATTTCTTCCATGTTTCCATCAGTATGTTTGTTTTATAATTGAATTATACCGTGCGACATGCATGCATGTGGTCTACAAACTCTACCGAGAATCAAGTGCGCTACTAATTATACCATGAAACCATAATTTAGAAAATTCAGTACACAAGTGTGCATAGTTTGATTTCTTGGCTCAGTCTGTTTTTTGGTCAATTTCTAATTGGAGTCCTCGGTATTATAAAGAAATTAGTTGTGATGTGCTTAATTAAAAACTCACCAATTTAGTACATTAGAAGATTAAAAATAATAATTTGACCTTGTAGTGTCCATATTATATTTTCTGTCACCTGCTATGCACTTAAATTAGGACGTATTGTATACCATTTTCAAACCAAAACTTTAAAATTTCCTTTATATGTTGAAAAGGGGGTGTTTAGTCGCAAGAAATGAAGTATTAGAGGTTGGAAAGGTCGGATTGACCTCTGCCTATGATGCAGGAAGCTTGAAGCTCTCATTGTGACGGTATTGATAGTCTAACAGTGTAAGATTTTTTCTAAAAGAATTAACTTATAGAATTTAATATCACGAGGTCAACATTGAAGAAAATGCTCTACACGTATGAACGGAAAATTCACACAGATGCACGCCTACACACGTATCTACATTTTCTCCTGTTACTTGAACTTTTAATTTAATCTAGATTTCCAATATATTAGAAAAAAAAAAATCTCGATCTATAACCTCAGTAGTCTATGCATATCAAAAGAAATAAAATCTTTGATATGTTTTTAATAAAATTGGTTCGCCGAAAAACCAAGCTCATAGAGGTCTAATTACCCTACTTCCTTATGGATTCCTGCAAATCAATCTTTAATGATTGATTTTCTTGCATGCCCATCACACCTCTTACTATAAATACAACTTTTGGTTACTCTACTACGAGCTTGAGTTTACTTCTACTATACGTACACCTTCATCTTTGAAATTAGCCCACGGGAAGTCCAGTGACTGGGCTTGTGGGCTTTACAGCAGGCCACGGATTGTGTTTCTTTTATAAAAGGTTACGTTTTGAAGAAAGTTGAATTAGAAATAGGAAACTACTATTCGTCGTCCCAAAATTACTTAAATCGTCCGTCTAATTATCGTTTTACTTTTCACAATTTATTTAATATTCATTTCGTCCTGACTTTTAAACTAAGGTTTCCTCACTTTACGAGTACCAACACCACGAAAATGGTGGGGTGTCGGCTTAGACAGACGCCTACCTAAAGGACGAGGCGCCTGGGTAGGGCGCCTCCTCCATGGGTCTGGCATCTGGCTAGGACCCCATTGGGGGCATCCTAGCCAGACGCCCTTTTTTCTTCTTATTTTTTAATGTTGTGTTACTTTAAATTATTTCAGGTTCCGTTGCAAGATTTCGGTAGTGATGTTGTAGATTACAGTGAGTTTTTTGTAAGTATACAAGTATTTCCAACAATCGATGACGCGAATAATTGGGCGAAACAAGTTGTCATCGGAGCTGGGTTTTTTGGTAATATCATCCTATAAATCACAATCAGATAATCAAATACATTGTTACCTTAGATGCGATCGTAGAAATGAAATTGGTTCTCAGGATATGAATATTGCATTACAGAAGAACACGAAAAGAAAGGGTTGTAGTTGTCATTTTTTGATAAAGGTTGTCGAGCAACGAGAGTGTGATGGATATGTCGTAGTTTCTAATAGTACTCGTGATCAGCACAACCACTGACTTGCAGTTTATCCAGAGAGTCACCAACAGATCAACGGTCTTAGTCCTCGGGCCAAGAAAATTATTTGTGATATGACTGGGGCACAAACGAAACCACGTAACATCTTGTTGGTGGTAAAGTAGAAATTCCCGGAGGATAATCTCAATCAAAGACACATTTATAACTTCAGAGAGTACATGAGGAGAACCAAATCTGAAGACAGGAATCCCGCTCAGCAGTTTCTTCATCAGGCAGTGCAGTATCAGTACTCATTGGATTATGACAGATGAAAAACTAATGTCATAACTCACGCATTTTTGGCACATTCGACGTCAGTTCTGTTGTTATGTACATACCCTTTCGTAATCTGCGTGGATTCGACGTACAAAACAAACAAGTACAAGATGCATTTGTTCTAGATGGTTAGGGTGACACCAACAAACATGAATTTCCTTTTCGGTTAGGTGATTATGATGGATGAGACCGAGTCTAGTTACTGGTGGGTGTTGGAGAAGTTGCGAGATCTGTTATTAGGTATTGTCAGCCCGACTACAATAATAACGAACCGGGAGTTAGGGCATATGCGACCAGTGTTCACCAAACTCTAAACAAGATTAGAGAGAAATGAGCTAGCAAATTCAATCTCTAAATAAAAGTGAGAATCTTGCTAATAACCACTTTATGCTCCCTGAGAATTTAATCTCCAAAAGCTTGAAATAATTAAGGAATTTTCGGATGAATTAACATGGTGGTTAGGGAGAAAGAAATTTTTGCATTAATTAAAACAAGGAGAGAGAAAAGACCTATTTATAGGATCTCCCAACACCCACATCATGAGGTAACTACCAACCCATGATCTCTTTTTTTCCCCCTAAAATCAATCACAATTTGATGCATAATCATCCACATCCACATTTAACCGTAATTGGAATAATTCCAATACATGATTAATAATAATTCCTTATTAATTCGGGCAAAACCGTATTAACCGTTTTTTGCATTTTACCAAATTTTGGATTTATATCCAACAAAATTTGTTCTGTAAGGTTTCTAGCAAATTCATATATCATGTAATATATTATCATATGTAATGTCAACCATTACACCCCATAATACATACATCTCAAATTAACTTATAAATGATTCTAACTATGTCATTTTCATGACATTGATTTTATCGATTCACCGCATATATATACTTTTTCACACGAAATTTGAAACATCATATGAATATAAAATCAACATTCTTGTTTCCTAGTTTTGTGGTGCGACCAATAGGAGGATCTAAGTCAATTTGCGAAGATATTAAACACTTAATATCATAAACTATATACGGTATCTAGCTACACATTATAGTTACCCAATTAACATAAATGTCTTTGTTCACACGAATTAAACACGATCCATTTAGTGATGTAAGAACATCACTTGTGTCCATCCCTTGTCTCATGATATTAAGAATATTATACAAAGTAGAAATATGTCATCTTTGTATTATATTCATTTTTTGATCTCTTAAGCTAATTATAAATATGTAAATTAACATAGTTACATTGTGCACATTATAATTTCGCTTTATTAAGGGGCCCAATAATATCATCACTCAAGCAAAGATGACAATGATAATCTTTTGACGAACTATATTTTCCAGCATAAGTCATGTTTAACCAACTATTGTATTGATCACTATACTCATTGATAGTTTTTGACAATAATCAAATTGTACATTCCTTATGTGAAAATATATAAGTCTCATATCTTAGTATCCAAGACATAGTAAAACATTAATGACACAAAACACAATTCCATAATGTTTTACTTGCTAGGTCTATTCAATATATAAAAGTAATTTTTTCCTCTTTTATATACTCGTGTCGTCAAATATATGCAGAGCTACAATAATCGATGACCAACATGACAATCTTATCTCGGTAACTAATGTTCCATGTTAGTTACCATGATTGTGAATAAGCTTTGATTTATGTAAACCATTATCTTTTAGATCTCTACGGTTAAGGACCAAGAGCATCTTTCATAACAGTTTCAAAAGACGAATACATTAATCAAGGAACAAAATGTTTGCACATCCAATTCATAATAATTGACATATAAAAGAAAACTTTTAGAACACATTCTCTTCAATATCAACAAAGACGTATACAACTATGCATACCACATATCCGGTAAGAACAAACAGTTTGCAGAGAATTTGAAGTGTGGAAAGTGGAGAAAAATCATGTTTTCTACTCCAGAAATTGAGTATGATAGAGTTGTCTGTAATCTGAAAGATTCTTTTAAGTCTTGGTCAGCTATCACGGAGTATGTGGAAGACACGTGGTTAGTTCATAAAGATAAGTTTGTGTTGAATTGGACGAAAAAAGTCCTTCATTACGGCAACACTACGAACTGTAGGGTCGAAATCTCTCATTCGGCTCTGAAAGAGTGAAGTAATACATCGACTGCAGCTCTAGACACTCTTTTTAACCGCGTGAACGCGGCTATTGAAATGTAGCTGACGAATATTCGAAACTTTCTTGAAGAGTCGAGACGTTGAAATTTGACTAACTACAGAAATGCTTTGTATCAGCATATAAATGGTCAAAATTTGCATCACTACTTGTCGTTATTGAGTGAGGAGTTGAAGAGAATGCAGAGCTTAAGCACTCAAATTGAATATCGTTGTGGGTGCGCTTCTCTAACATCACATGGGATTCCTTGTGCATGTGTCATGCACTGTTGTATTGAGTCAGGCGAACAAATTTATTTAGAGCAGATTCATCCATTCTGGAAAATATTTGTCATTTCACAAGACGTTGAGCATTTTGGGAACCTCGTTCATGAGATTTCGGGGAGAGACCTTACAGTAATTTGTAGTGCCTCTCATAATTTATACGCGCAGTTACACCCCAATCAGTCGAACTATCTAGAGCTCGCAAAAAATACTAAGGTACGAGGTCGACCAATGGGGGAAGTTAACACGTCGGGACCCGAGTGCGACCCTATGGTTTCAAATGCGAGACGAGAGTGTGTCTGGATGGGAGGTGGAGTACGAAAGTACGAGAGCATATTGGGACCAGTTACGTAGTAGATTTTGATTGTTATTTGTAACGTATTGGTTAAATCATTGGTTAAATCACTGTACTTTTAATGTGTAATTTGTTCGTGTTATTTTCTTATCGTGTTGTTTTTTTATTAGCTTCAAATTTAAAATGCATAAAATATAGCAAATAGGAAGAAGATATGTTCGTCAAAAATAAATAATAAGAGTACAAAAAGTAAACAAATCCAAATAATAAGAGTTCAATAGATAATAAAGTAAATAATGTACAAGCTGACTACAACTCATCATCCGAATCGTAGTCGAAAATGCCCAACTGACTGTTCCACGCATGTATGAAGTCATCCCAACCTTCACATGAAGATCTCGTCTCCTCGTTCGGCATCTCGTCCCTATAATGCAGAAATGGTTGCGCAAGCCGTATCACCTTACTCATCTAATACCAAAATTAGTGTACATTAACAAGGAAAAAAATACAATTCAAATAAAATTTAATTTACAAAAACATACCGCATCGACACATGTCCTATCCAGTGGTCTCTCAGGTCTCGCGGTGGTACCGCGCACGAGAACTGGGTGTGAGCACCTACCAAACCGATCCAAATTATCTGCATGACTAGTGGAGGGGTTGCGGCTACGTGTGAGATCGCCTAACTGAAGTCAGCCTCCTCTTAAAAATGTCATCCGAACCGATTCCGCGCTAGAAGTGTTGTACCGGACGGCGTACGTCGTCGTAATCGCAGATCGCACTGCATGCTCTCGCGTCGGGATGTCAACCGGGATAACCTGAACATACCCTAACTGACGCAAGACGCGATCAGGCAAATAAGGCTCCATGATATCCCGATAACGAATAACACCCATCAATAAAGTCCTCAGCATAGCCGCAACAGGCTCAGGACCATAGGACAACCACTCCACCTAAACGGTTACACGTTAATAATAATAATAATTTTTAAATAAACGTGAATGATATAGAGTTTTATACCTGCGATGCAGTCATCTGATCTAGCCGTCTAGGAATGGAATGGAGTCGCCCCTCGCTCTTATTCTCAGTCAAGACACCACACATACGCAAACAATGATGTCTGACTCAATGATTTTCCGCTCCCGATACGGGCGGAAAGGAGGAAAATACTCGTATATCTAAGCCTACAACAACGTAAGACAACCCGCAATACCAGAACAATTAGCATGCCTCGCTATCCCCAAGTGGTGATACATGTATTCCAACGTCGCCAACCCTATGAGTACTGACCAATCGTATACGGGTCCCTAGCCTCCAATAAGTCACGTGGTCTGACTCTGCAACCACTCTTGTCGACAAACAAGACGCATCCGAGCAGTAAGAATATGTAGGCAGTCAACTGCGTATCCTCAGTCCGCGGTGGTCGTTCCCGTCTACAAAGTTGTCAACAACGTCTATGCTAACACCACCACCACTCCAAAAGGGGCTATCCCTCCCAAGACCATCATCACTAACCCCTAGCAACTCTAATACATAACTCTTCAGCTCTGGCGTTGATGCCTGAGCACTGACCATATGACCCTCAACAGGATTGCGAGAATCTGGAAGACGTCATGCAACATGATCGACATCTCTCCGAAATGCAAATGGAAAGAGTTGGTGTCAGGTTGCCACCGCTCCACAAACGCAGAAATCAACGACATGTCAAGGTTGTGGAACATGTTGTAAGGCAACTAACCCAATCCGCTATCAGTAATGGCCCCCGTGATATCATCACTCAAAACTGAGTGCCAACCCTGCAATGTAGTACAAGCTCTGTGCCGATTATGACAGTTCAGAACCTTCTGATCCTCACCCTCCCAAATGCGTCTGGTGATGTGGCCTCCGAAACTCGGAATGACACTGCCATTTAAAGGACCACTGGGCATCACACCTGTCAGGATCCAAGATAGTACTCAATCATCTTTTTCTTCTGAGCTTGGGCATATGCAGTGCACGAACTCGAATCACCGGTCACAAACCTACCACCTATACCCTTCCGAATTACCCACTTAGCAGAAGAACTACCATGTCGCCCCCGTCCTCTATCATATTGACGCCTCTCCTCCTCCTGCCGCTCCAACTCCAACCCATACTGACCCCCATCGTCACTCTCGTCCTCATCTGAATCATCCTCGTCATCGAAAGAATCATCACGTGTCTGATAACGACGTAAACTATATCTCTCCCTCCTAACCGAAGCAGATATACCCCATCTACGTTGATGACAAGGTGCTGAATACTCTTCATAAGCATGTACAAAACGCGTAAAGGTATGGATTTTCCTCTTCCTCCACGGTAACTCGATGACTATTAATTAAATTTTAGAAATAAAATGTTGTTAAATGGATTTAAGCATCTAAATTAACAAATTTATTAATTATTTTTAACTAATTATCAATTAATACTAATTATTACTTATAATAATAAAAAAAATAAGGGAGGGGTGTCTGCGGGAGACGCCTCCCCATAGGGGAGGTGTCCGCGGGAGTCCCCGCCCTCCACACACACACACACAAAGGGATGGGCGTCCGCGCCCCTCCCAACGGGCCGGTGCTCGCAGGAGTGGGGGGGGGGGGGGGGGGGGGAATCCCGCGGACGCCCACCCTAAATTCGTTTTTTAAAATTTAAATAAATGGGACATTTTACCATATTGTAGTGCACCGGGGTGTTCGCTGACTCCTTTCCTGGCCCCTGAGACTTTTTTGATGATTATGAGAGGAAGATGAAGAGAGAGTGGTGGTAGGAGAGTGAATTGAAGAGATATATAAATAGAAATGAGAGAATGGCAAAACGATAATTCACACAGACGATTTAAGTAATTTTGGAACGATGTTTAGCAGTTCAGTTAGAAATAACTATTTTCTGAAGAAAAGATCATCGCATCAACCAAATTATTGTATTTGAGAAGCAGAACAACTGTTAAAATAAACAAAAATATTTAAATCTCAACCGGCATAAGTAGGAATCCCTATTTTTTAAAATTATTCAAAGAAAAAGAGATAAAGGAAACGAGCTTAAGAAGACACTGAATATTGCCTACGAAACAAATTCAGTTTACGGGACTGACTATAGTAGTTATGGAGGATCGGTAGTTCATCATAAACAAAATTTTAAATGTCCATTTTTCCGCCGGGGGGGGGGGGGGGGGGGGGGGGTGAAGGGAATGTGTTCTAAAAGTTTTACTTTTAAATGTCAATTATTATGAATTGAATGAGAAATCATTTTGTTCCTTGTTTATGTTATTCATCTTTTAGAAGTGTTAAGGAAGAGACTCTTGGTCCTTAACCGTAGAGCTCTAAAAGATATTGGTTTACATAAAACAAAAGATATTCGCAATTATGGTAATTAACAGGGGACATTAATTACCGGGTTAAGATTGTCGTGTTGGTCATAGATCATTGTAGCTCTACAAGTGAGTGACAACACGGGTACACAAAAGAGGAAAATAGTACTTTTGTATACTAAATTGACCTAACAAGTACAATATTATAGAAATTTGTTTCTGTGTCATTAATATTTTACTGTGTCCTTGGTCCTTTGATATGAGACTTATATCCGATCGCTTAAGGAGTTCTTAATTAGACTAGTGTCTTAAGCTATTGATGAGTGTAGTGTAAAGGCATTAGTTGGTTAAGTACAACTTTTGTTGGAGAAGATAGCTAGTCAAAATATTATCATTGCCCCTCTTAATTGAGTAATGATATTAATGGGCCCCTTGATAAAGCAAAGTTATAATGTGCACAATGTGATTTGTGTTAAGTCACATATTTATAATTAGCTTAAAGAGATCAATAAATGAATACTAATATACAAAGATGACACAATACTACTTTGTATGTATTCTTAATATCATGAGGCAAGGGACGGACACAAGTGGTGCACTCCATCACTAATTGGATCGGGTTTTGGTTCGAGCTGAATTAAGACATCTAGCTAATTGGGAACTATAATGTGTAGCTAGATACCGCTTATAGTTTGTGATGTTAAGCTATTAATATCACTGTCAATTTAGCTTAGATCCTCCCATAGGTCACACCATAAAACTGGGAAACAAGAAGGTGATTTTATGTTCATATGATGTATCGAGTTTCGTATACATGTGGTGAATCGATAAAATCATTATGTCATGAAAATGACATATTTAGAATCATGAATTTATATATGAGATGTAAATATATCATGGGGTGTGATTGTTTGATATTACATATGATGATATATTGCATAGGATATATAAATTAGCTATAACCCCAAAGATCGAATTTTGTTGGGAATTAATCCAAAATTCGATAAGGCAAATTAATTAATTAAATTTGCTAAAACCCCAAATACGAATTTTGTTGGGAATTAAACCAAAATTCGATAAAGGCAAATTAATTAAATTTCCTAAAAGAAAAAAAAACGAATTTTGTTGGGAATTAATCCAAAATTCGATAAAGGCAAATTAATTAAGGAATTATTGATCATGGTTTTGACTTGGTCAATTATGATTAAATTTGGATGTGGATTAATAAATTTAATATTGAGAATTGGTCTTAAGAGAGAAAAACATGGAAGAATGGGTCAATGCATAGCCCATGATGTGGAAATTAAAGGAGCCTATAAATAGGCCTAATTTCCTTCATTAAAAATAAATATATGCAAAATTCTCTCTCTCTCTAACCACCCCAATTAATCCATCCGAAATTCCTTAGTTAATTTGAGTTTTTGGAGAGTAAAATCTCAGGAAAGAAAAAAGGGGGTTATTAGCTAGATTCTAAACCCGTTTGGAGATTGATTGGCTAGCTCCTTTCTCTCCAACCTTGTTTAGAGTTTGGTGAACACTCGGAGGCAATCCACCGGGCAATTCGACCGGCAACGCGACTCCGGATCTTCAAGAGGTTTTAGAGAACCTCTAGGTATGATTCTAATTGCAATTGTTTGTTTGTTCTAATGCATGTTAAATAATTAGGACAAACAAATGCATGTCTATAAGAAAATCGAAGAAAATATGAATGTTTCGATCCTATATGTTTATAAAATTTCGAAAAATATATACATACTATAGGGTACGAAATCCAACAGTGGTATCAGAGCTTTTGATTCATATTATCTTTGAGTTAGACTATAAAATCAATCTAGGCTACCATCTAGAATCAAAACAATTCGGTTTTGTGTCTTTTTCGAGTTTTTCGATGTTTTGTTGATAAAATTCTAATAAATTCGTTTTAATGGTTTTATATGTTTTAAAACATCACACATGATTGTTAGAATTGAAATTTAGACATTTGTCTAATTTATAGAATTTTCGTTTTATTTTAAATGATTATTTTATAAAGGAATCAACAAAGTCGAAAAGGACTAATGTTCATCTTTCCTTTTGGAAATTGGATGAACGGCGGTTCAAAATAATTAATTTTGAACTATGGATGCATGAAAATCATTTTAATGGATTTCAAATGATTTTTCTAGAATTGTTTGATTTTAGATGCTTGATAATCTAGATTAAATAGTTTAGATTGGACATGCGTGTATGCGTTGCTCGAGTTGTTTTTGCAGGAATTGTGAGTTTGTATGTTCCAAATCAGCAGCTATGAATGTTTATAATTGTTATAATACATGGGCTTATGTATGTAAAAGCCAAATTCTCTATTTCCATCTTTTAGATAAATTACATATGCATATGAGAGGTTTTTACATAGGACTTGCACTAGTCGGTTTTTATCGAATGTGAGGATCATGTTTATTTTCTGTAAGATCTACATCTCCGGTGCAAGAGGAAGTCGCCGCTGTAGCGCATCGATCGAGGATCGAGGATCAAGGATCGAAGGGAACATATAAACTCACACGATATGGATTGTGTGAATGTTTAATTTCTATTTTTTTTTAATTTCTGCTATGCATGTGATGAATGTGGTGAATGTTAGGATGTGTATGAATATTAATATGCATGATAACCTAAAATTCCAAATCACATGTAAATATATGAAATTGTCCAACAAAAATTAAGAATAATTTCCTTCTTATTTCATCCACTACCAGCCATTGATCGAGGGATACTCTGCTCGCCCTTAGCGGGAGATAGCTCCCTCCATCTTTGGGAATAGTGGGAGATATAATGGTTGTCTGTTGTTGTGCCACAATTAAAGTATGAGGTGTGATTCACCCTAGTGAACCCCGAGTATGTTTAGTTGTGAATACAATGGATAAACGTATCTCGTATCAAATGAAAATAAGTTTTCTTAACATTACCTAGAGCCCTCGCTAGGTTTTGGGAAAAAGTTTTTCTTACGAGGATAGGTCGCATTCCCTCATAATTAAAACGACAAGAATCACAAAAGTTTGAAGATGTGATGGGATTTAAATTTATTTATACCGCAAGTGCACGGCGTCAATGAAGACGTGGCAAGTACGGGTCGAACACAAGGAGGGAGAGATTTCGTTGTTAGTGTGATTTCGATTGAGGGGAAGAAGGGAGAGAAGAATTAATTTGGGTTTTTGGGGTTTTTGGTTTAATTAACTAAAGTACGAAACAAAAGCAATTAAAATTAAAACAAGAACAAAGAGAGAAATCCGTGGGGTGGAGGTTTAGACTTAGGTTTAGAGTAGAGAATTACTGAAACTTATTGTAAATCATGTTAGTTATGAAGCATTACAAGATAAATGACTTAACATAAACTCAAGTAATCAAAATACACTAATCATGAACTTAAAATAATAACATGCATTCATCATTCTCTAACCCTAATTCCATCACCTCCACCCTTTGGAGAGAGTTAGAAACTCATGGAGGGAGGAAGAAGAAGAGGTCCTTGAGACATTAAAAGAAAACTAAAACAAGAATTAAAAGAATAGAATTTTATTAATAAAACTAAGGTACACAAATAAGAACAACAACCAAGGACCCTATTTACATCGTTCTCGGGTCTATTTATAGTTGCTACAAGGGACTTAGGTATAGAATTGGATAGTACACGTGTCCATACACGAGTGGACGAAATTGGGACACACGGATCGACCAATGGGCGGCGGAATCGCCGCACATCATGTGTATTGTGCGGCGGATTCGCCTCCCACGTTGGTCGGATTTAATCAGGATTTTTGTCACGCGTTTATGGTATGATTTGATCTTTATTTGCGTGTCTGGATGATTTCTTTCCATTGTCTTGAGCTCCGGATTAATTCCTTCCATTGTTGGAGATTTATAGTTGATTTTTCTTTTGACTTTTCCAACAAAATAACTTGATCCTTTTCTTTTGCAATTAGGTCCTTGGCATTTTGCAATTAAGTCCTTGACCTTTTTGTGATTAGCTCCTTGAATGCTTTTATGCTTGGATGCATTTCCAATTGAAACCCGATAAACTTGAATTCGGTCTTTATGATAGAAGTGAATCTTTTGCACACGTTTATGCTCGGAATGTTGGTAAATTGCATTCAGGTCCCTGTATTCTGTAAATAAGACTAAACACATACCTTAGTAGCATTTATTGATGTAAAAGTAATCTAAATGAAAGACATATGATGCAATGTATGCAATGCATCAAATACCCCCACACCTAGATTTTGCTAGTCCCTAGCAAAACAGAATATAAGAAAAATAAAAACAGGGAAATCCTAACTCACTTTCGTAGGAATCACGGTTGCACTTAGCATGTGCAACAAGCCTTTAAACCTCCTTGTTGCCAAGGGGGAGGAGTGTTGTCTCCTGAGGGTTTTCAGCAGATATACCCACAAAGTCTTAATTCAACATTCCATTAATAGCTCTTAATATTTCTGCCTTCACCTTATACATCTCACTTAAAGTTCTCGCATGCTCATTATATAAATCTAGCTCAAAAAATATGACTTGGTCTTTGTTCCTCCAACATTCACACCACTAACCCTTCTATACATGTTTATCACTTGAATTATTTTGCACGCCTCCTCTGGTGGTGAAGTATCATTCGGATCAACCATGGCATGAATCATTCTTTTAGCTTTGGGCCTTGAGTATTATTATTTTTTTCTTTTCTTCCGTGATTCAACACATTTGCTTTTTGACACTTTTACCCTTTTGGCATTTGTGTAGCGAGTTTGGTCGATAATCCCGAGCTGGTAGACTCAAGTTACCGGGTTTCAAGATACCCCTACGGACCAGTGACTCAAAGGCTTGGGTTTTTGTAATCATTTTGCAAAATGTGTTTTCTTCACTTTATTCCTTTATTTTTATTTTTATTTTCCTCAAGGCTTAATTGCTATTAGAAGTCCACACTTCCCGATATATTTTCCTCAACCTCTGCTTTTTATCAACCACTTCAAAGATTTGATTCATCCAATTTAAGTGCATACATGTCTTAAAGCGTAATGGGTTATTTCTTTGGAACTTAGATTTATGCCATAATTTCTACAAGCAGAACCATATAATAAGGAACAAGAACTCAATGCAATTTGTACTCGGGTTTTGGCAGTTCAATCTTAAGCTATGTCATAGAATATTGATTATTATTTTTTTCTTTTTTTTCTTTTTTATATTTTTTTTCTTTTCTTTTTCTTTTCTTTTTTTTTAAAATAAAGCAGAACAGAAAATCAAATAGATAGATATGTACATATATAAACACCCCCCACACCTAAATCATGCATTGTCCTCAATGTATGCATAGATACAATAAATGCACTTATTACCTGCGTCGGCTTGCGGTAGAGGGGTTGAGTTTGCTCAAAGTCAACCATAATCAGAACTGGATTGAATGACACCATGTTGGTGCATGTATCCAGTTGAATTGTTCCCCATGTTGACTTGAGGAAAAGATTCCACTCTTCTCACTTGAATTGGTTCGCTTGTTTGCTCGAGTGATGGTGGTTGAGTAAATGAATCACTCCCTTTTTTCTTACTTCCTTTTTGCTTATGTGATGATTTATTTGATTCAGAATTCTGATAAATACGTGCTCTCATCACAACATCACTTGGGTTGCATATTATTTCTGGCTCATTATCAATATGGAAGATATTAAATTCTGCTTTTAAGTTCCCGAAAGATAATTGCATGAGTCCGTTTCGACAGTTTATTAATGCTTCCGAAGTGGCTAAAAAGGGTCTACCTAGAATTACAGGGATTTGTCGATTAGGATTTACAACAGGTTCAGTATCAAGTACGACAAAATCCACTGGATAAATGAAGTCCCCAACCTTAATCAAAACGTCCTCTACTATACCTCTTGGTTTCTTAACAGAACAATCAGCGAATTGGAGGTTTGTCCTAGAGGGTTTCAGTGGACCAAGGTTGAGTTGCTCGTAGACAGAAAATGGGAGCAAGTTAACGCTTGCACCAAGGTCTAGAAGGGCTTTATTGATAAATGTATCTCCTATTGAACATGAAATTGTGGGACACCCCGGGTCCTTATATTTTATAGGAGATGTGTTGGAAAGAATTGAGCATATGTTTGCAGTTAAGAATGCCTTCTTTGGTACATTTGTTTTTCTCTTTTTAGTGCACAAATCTTTCAAGAATTTAGCATAAGCAGGTATTTGTTGAATCATATCTAAGAGTGGAATATTCACCTTAACTTGCTTAAATACTTCCAGGATTTTCTCTACTTATGCACTAGAGTTCTTTTTGAGTCTATTGGGAAATGGGGCTTTAGGCACATAGACTCGCTCAGGTTCAGGTTGAGCTACAGGTTCAGGTTGGGTAGGTGGATTGGGCTTTTCAATTTGGACGTCGGGTTCAATGGTCAAGTCATATGTGGGTGCTTGATGGCTAGATTGATTAGTCATTCTAGGGTTTACCACATTATTGTCAATTTGTCTTCTGGACCGTAATGATACTACAGCATTGATTTGTTGGAACGGTCCTTCCTCATTAACCATTTGAACCGGTCTAGGGTTGTTATTTCCTGAAGGTGGTTGACAAGGTTGATATTGATTATTAGTTCTGGGGTTCACCTCAGGTTGGCTTGGAAATTGGCCCTTTTCTCTTTCACCTATTATCTGTGCTAATTGGCTGACCTGTGTCTCTAGCCTTTGGAATGATTGGTTGGTTGTTTGTATAAAAGTTGTCATTAAAGTTTCTAATTTTGTCAACCTAACCTCATGATTTCCATTGTTATTACCCCCAGATGATGTATTATTTTGGTTATATGGGGTTTGTTGTTGTCTAGGAGGTTGTCCTTGTTGGGTCCACGAAAAATTGGGATGATTACGCCAACCTGGGTTATAGGTCGATGCGTAAGGATCATTTCTAGAATTGTTGTATGTGGCATTAACATGTTCCAGGTTCACACAATCCTCCATTAAATGACCAGTCTGACCACATCTAGAGCAAGGGGTAGGGGATGCTTGTCGGGTTTGGTTTTGCAGTTCTAGACTTTCCATTCTACGCATTAGGGTAGCTAGTTTTGCCTCGGCCGCTATGTTGGAGTCTATAGCTAAGACACCTGGTCGGGTTTGACTCGCTATTCTAGATCCAATACTCGGGTTGATGGGTGTTCTAGCATTGTCCCATTGCATACTATTTTCAGCTAAATCCTCAAGAAAAGTCCAGGCATCATTTTCATTTTTGGACATAAAGTTCCCTTGGCTCACAGATTCTAGCATAACCCTAGATGTGGGTGTCAATCCCTCATAAATAATTTGGCATAATTGCCACTTCGGAATTCCGTGGTGAGGGCATTGGGTCAAGACACTTTTAAATCTTTCAAGATAGGAATAGAACGGCTCGCTCTCAGACTGAACGAATGCAACAATTTCATTCCTAATCTTCATAGTCTTATGGTTGGGGAAATATTTTTTTAGAAACACTTGAACAAACTCAGCCCAACTCCTAATAGATCTTTCGGCTAGACTATATAGCCATTTCTTAGCGTCGTCCTTCAGTGCTAGAGGCACGAATTTCAGACGCACTGTCTCCTCAGGGATATGCTGGTATTGCATAAGAGAGCAGATTTCTTCAAATTCTCTAAGGAAGAGATATGGGTCTTCCCTAGAGGTGAACTTAGGCAACATACTCATGTATTGTGCCTTAAGTTCGAAGTCGCGACCCGGGATGGTGGGCATAACGATGCACGATGGCTGAGCAGCCAACGTTGGGTAGCACCGATCCCTCAAAGTTATAGGTTGCGCAACAGGCGGGTCCACTACGTTCTCACCCATTAGATCCGAGTGAGGTGGTGCAACAGGTGGGTTGGGGTTAAGTTCCAGACTGGAATCTAGATGAACTCGTGAGAGTCGATTACTCAAGTCCCGAATCCAAATCTGAGTGCACCGGGTTGAATCAATTTTTGAATTCAAATTCGAAATTTAAATTCCAAATTTAATTTCAAGAATTAATTACTCTTTTTTTTCGTTTTTTTTCTTTTATTTTTATTTTTATTTTATTTTTTTGAATTTTTTTTTTATTTTTTAAAGGAAACAAACAAAAGAAAGGTAAGGATGAGAAGGGAAAGAAGACTCAGACGAGAAGGGAAACTTAACTCTAAAGGATAAAAATTAGGGTTGGTCAGAAATTTCCTAAACAAGCACGGTCAAAACAATCTTAGACCTAGTGTCACTTAGATCTAGACGACTCCTAACTGGTTGAGTCGAATTGATTCGCTTGATTCACCTCCCTCACCAATCAAACCAAGTTGGCCAGTTAGTGTATAGCTAGTGGGGGCGCTTCCGACAGAGTCGGTGCCAATTAGACAACCACGTCGCTTGGAAGACTTTCGTCGACACAAAAACACTTTCTAGACACCAAATTGAGTTCAATTAGCTTCAGGTCATAGCAAGTCAAACCAATCTCCTCCTTAATTGAGTCCGAGTCCTTAGGGGCCAATGTCTAATTGATTTTAAATTTTAGGCTTAGGCGACACTTCAGGATTGTGGTTTGTGGGCTACGGGAGGGTGATGAAATCCCCACCGTATCTTTTCCTACGGAGTTGCCCTTAAGATAGTTTAACTTAAATCTAGCAAAGATAGTCAAACAATGGTCCTTTTAATGGGGGCAATTGCAAGGTTGTATGCAGCTAAATTATATGCTCTAATGCAATCGATAAAAACCTCGATACGTACCTTGCCTCCAGCAATCTTCAACAAGTATTAATTTGCAAGAATTTAGCAAGAATAATGCAAGCAAAACATTATATGATGCATGCACTAAGGTCTTTCTAATTTTGCCAATTTTAGGTCAGAGTTGAATTATTGCCAATTATGGAATTGTAACCCTAACACGTGCAATTCTACGAAAGGAAACTTTTCAACTATTCAGATTTTACGAGAAGGGCAAGAAACGTTACCTCCGCAATGCTCAGTCGGGTTCGCCGCCCGCTCTCGGAGATTCCAGTAGCTCAATGCGACCACCCAGAGATGCCGACGATGCCCCAGAAATTTGAAGACCAGAGCCCTCGCTTGTGCGGCGATTCCGCCGCAAGTCTTCTTGAAGATGCGGCGATTCCGCCGCCCAAGTGTCTCAGAACGCTCCCGGATTTCGCCGCGCGCTCTGTTGTCTCCTGCTACACAAATTCAAATACTTAGATCGCGCATAAGGTAGACAGGATAAAATCGAAAACACAAAAACACAAAATCTGCGTCGCCTCCCCGGCAACGGCGCCAAAAACTTGATGGGATTTAAATTTATTTATACCGCAAGTGCACGGCGTCAATGAAGACGTGGCAAGTACGGGTCGAACACAAGGAGGGAGAGATTTCGTTGTTAGTGTGATTTCGATTGAGGGGAAGAAGGGAGAGAAGAATTAATTTGGGTTTTTGGGGTTTTTGGTTTAATTAACTAAAGTACGAAACAAAAGCAATTAAAATTAAAACAAGAACAAAGAGAGAAATCCGTGGGGTGGAGGTTTAGACTTAGGTTTAGAGTAGAGAATTACTGAAACTTATTGTAAATCATGTTAGTTATGAAGCATTACAAGATAAATGACTTAACATAAACTCAAGTAATCAAAATACACTAATCATGAACTTAAAATAATAACATGCATTCATCATTCTCTAACCCTAATTCCATCACCTCCACCCTTTGGAGAGAGTTAGAAACTCATGGAGGGAGGAAGAAGAAGAGGTCCTTGAGACATTAAAAGAAAACTAAAACAAGAATTAAAAGAATAGAATTTTATTAATAAAACTAAGGTACACAAATAAGAACAACAACCAAGGACCCTATTTACATCGTTCTCGGGTCTATTTATAGTTGCTACAAGGGACTTAGGTATAGAATTGGATAGTACACGTGTCCATACACGAGTGGACGAAATTGGGACACACGGATCGACCAATGGGCGGCGGTATCGCCGCACATCATGTGTATTGTGCGGCGGATTCGCCTCCCACGTTGGTCGGATTTAATCAGGATTTTTGTCACGCGTTTATGGTATGATTTGATCTTTATTTGCGTGTCTGGATGATTTCTTTCCATTGTCTTGAGCTCCGGATTAATTCCTTCCATTGTTGGAGATTTATAGTTGATTTTTCTTTTGACTTTTCCAACAAAATAACTTGATCCTTTTCTTTTGCAATTAGGTCCTTGGCATTTTGCAATTAAGTCCTTGACCTTTTTGTGATTAGCTCCTTGAATGCTTTTATGCTTGGATGCATTTCCAATTGAAACCCGATAAACTTGAATTCGGTCTTTATGATAGAAGTGAATCTTTTGCACACGTTTATGCTCGGAATGTTGGTAAATTGCATTCAGGTCCCTGTATTCTGTAAATAAGACTAAACACATACCTTAGTAGCATTTATTGATGTAAAAGTAATCTAAATGAAAGACATATGATGCAATGTATGCAATGCATCAAATACCCCCACACCTAGATTTTGCTAGTCCCTAGCAAAACAGAATATAAGAAAAATAAAAACAGGGAAATCCTAACTCACTTTCGTAGGAATCACGGTTGCACTTAGCATGTGCAACAAGCCTTTAAACCTCCTTGTTGCCAAGGGGGAGGAGTGTTGTCTCCTGAGGGTTTTCAGCAGATATACCCACAAAGTCTTAATTCAACATTCCATTAATAGCTCTTAATATTTCTGCCTTCACCTTATACATCTCACTTAAAGTTCTCGCATGCTCATTATATAAATCTAGCTCAAAAAATATGACTTGGTCTTTGTTCCTCCAACATTCACACCACTAACCCTTCTATACATGTTTATCACTTGAATTATTTTGCACGCCTCCTCTGGTGGTGAAGTATCATTCGGATCAACCATGGCATGAATCATTCTTTTAGCTTTGGGCCTTGAGTATTATTATTTTTTTCTTTTCTTCCGTGATTCAACACATTTGCTTTTTGACACTTTTACCCTTTTGGCATTTGTGTAGCGAGTTTGGTCGATAATCCCGAGCTGGTAGACTCAAGTTACCGGGTTTCAAGATACCCCTACGGACCAGTGACTCAAAGGCTTGGGTTTTTGTAATCATTTTGCAAAATGTGTTTTCTTCACTTTATTCCTTTATTTTTATTTTTATTTTCCTCAAGGCTTAATTGCTATTAGAAGTCCACACTTCCCGATATATTTTCCTCAACCTCTGCTTTTTATCAACCACTTCAAAGATTTGATTCATCCAATTTAAGTGCATACATGTCTTAAAGCGTAATGGGTTATTTCTTTGGAACTTAGATTTATGCCATAATTTCTACAAGCAGAACCATATAATAAGGAACAAGAACTCAATGCAATTTGTACTCGGGTTTTGGCAGTTCAATCTTAAGCTATGTCATAGAATATTGATTATTATTTTTTTCTTTTTTTTCTTTTTTATATTTTTTTTCTTTTCTTTTTCTTTTCTTTTTTTTTTAAAATAAAGCAGAACAGAAAATCAAATAGATAGATATGTACATATATAAACACCCCCCACACCTAAATCATGCATTGTCCTCAATGTATGCATAGATACAATAAATGCACTTATTACCTGCGTCGGCTTGCGGTAGAGGGGTTGAGTTTGCTCAAAGTCAACCATAATCAGAACTGGATTGAATGACACCATGTTGGTGCATGTATCCAGTTGAATTGTTCCCCATGTTGACTTGAGGAAAAGATTCCACTCTTCTCACTTGAATTGGTTCGCTTGTTTGCTCGAGTGATGGTGGTTGAGTAAATGAATCACTCCCTTTTTTCTTACTTCCTTTTTGCTTATGTGATGATTTATTTGATTCAGAATTCTGATAAATACGTGCTCTCATCACAACATCACTTGGGTTGCATATTATTTCTGGCTCATTATCAATATGGAAGATATTAAATTCTGCTTTTAAGTTCCCGAAAGATAATTGCATGAGTCCGTTTCGACAGTTTATTAATGCTTCCGAAGTGGCTAAAAAGGGTCTACCTAGAATTACAGGGATTTGTCGATTAGGATTTACAACAGGTTCAGTATCAAGTACGACAAAATCCACTGGATAAATGAAGTCCCCAACCTTAATCAAAACGTCCTCTACTATACCTCTTGGTTTCTTAACAGAACAATCAGCGAATTGGAGGTTTGTCCTAGAGGGTTTCAGTGGACCAAGGTTGAGTTGCTCGTAGACAGAAAATGGGAGCAAGTTAACGCTTGCACCAAGGTCTAGAAGGGCTTTATTGATAAATGTATCTCCTATTGAACATGAAATTGTGGGACACCCCGGGTCCTTATATTTTATAGGAGATGTGTTGGAAAGAATTGAGCATATGTTTGCAGTTAAGAATGCCTTCTTTGGTACATTTGTTTTTCTCTTTTTAGTGCACAAATCTTTCAAGAATTTAGCATAAGCAGGTATTTGTTGAATCATATCTAAGAGTGGAATATTCACCTTAACTTGCTTAAATACTTCCAGGATTTTCTCTACTTATGCACTAGAGTTCTTTTTGAGTCTATTGGGAAATGGGGCTTTAGGCACATAGACTCGCTCAGGTTCAGGTTGAGCTACAGGTTCAGGTTGGGTAGGTGGATTGGGCTTTTCAATTTGGACGTCGGGTTCAATGGTCAAGTCATATGTGGGTGCTTGATGGCTAGATTGATTAGTCATTCTAGGGTTTACCACATTATTGTCAATTTGTCTTCTGGACCGTAATGATACTACAGCATTGATTTGTTGGAACGGTCCTTCCTCATTAACCATTTGAACCGGTCTAGGGTTGTTATTTCCTGAAGGTGGTTGACAAGGTTGATATTGATTATTAGTTCTGGGGTTCACCTCAGGTTGGCTTGGAAATTGGCCCTTTTCTCTTTCACCTATTATCTGTGCTAATTGGCTGACCTGTGTCTCTAGCCTTTGGAATGATTGGTTGGTTGTTTGTATAAAAGTTGTCATTAAAGTTTCTAATTTTGTCAACCTAACCTCATGATTTCCATTGTTATTACCCCCAGATGATGTATTATTTTGGTTATATGGGGTTTGTTGTTGTCTAGGAGGTTGTCCTTGTTGGGTCCACGAAAAATTGGGATGATTACGCCAACCTGGGTTATAGGTCGATGCGTAAGGATCATTTCTAGAATTGTTGTATGTGGCATTAACATGTTCCAGGTTCACACAATCCTCCATTAAATGACCAGTCTGACCACATCTAGAGCAAGGGGTAGGGGATGCTTGTCGGGTTTGGTTTTGCAGTTCTAGACTTTCCATTCTACGCATTAGGGTAGCTAGTTTTGCCTCGGCCGCTATGTTGGAGTCTATAGCTAAGACACCTGGTCGGGTTTGACTCGCTATTCTAGATCCAATACTCGGGTTGATGGGTGTTCTAGCATTGTCCCATTGCATACTATTTTCAGCTAAATCCTCAAGAAAAGTCCAGGCATCATTTTCATTTTTGGACATAAAGTTCCCTTGGCTCACAGATTCTAGCATAACCCTAGATGTGGGTGTCAATCCCTCATAAATAATTTGGCATAATTGCCACTTCGGAATTCCGTGGTGAGGGCATTGGGTCAAGACACTTTTAAATCTTTCAAGATAGGAATAGAACGGCTCGCTCTCAGACTGAACGAATGCAACAATTTCATTCCTAATCTTCATAGTCTTATGGTTGGGGAAATATTTTTTTAGAAACACTTGAACAAACTCAGCCCAACTCCTAATAGATCTTTCGGCTAGACTATATAGCCATTTCTTAGCGTCGTCCTTCAGTGCTAGAGGCACGAATTTCAGACGCACTGTCTCCTCAGGGATATGCTGGTATTGCATAAGAGAGCAGATTTCTTCAAATTCTCTAAGGAAGAGATATGGGTCTTCCCTAGAGGTGAACTTAGGCAACATACTCATGTATTGTGCCTTAAGTTCGAAGTCGCGACCCGGGATGGTGGGCATAACGATGCACGATGGCTGAGCAGCCAACGTTGGGTAGCACCGATCCCTCAAAGTTATAGGTTGCGCAACAGGCGGGTCCACTACGTTCTCACCCATTAGATCCGAGTGAGGTGGTGCAACAGGTGGGTTGGGGTTAAGTTCCAGACTGGAATCTAGATGAACTCGTGAGAGTCGATTACTCAAGTCCCGAATCCAAATCTGAGTGCACCGGGTTGAATCAATTTTTGAATTCAAATTCGAAATTTAAATTCCAAATTTAATTTCAAGAATTAATTACTCTTTTTTTTCGTTTTTTTTCTTTTATTTTTATTTTTATTTTATTTTTTTGAATTTTTTTTTTATTTTTTAAAGGAAACAAACAAAAGAAAGGTAAGGATGAGAAGGGAAAGAAGACTCAGACGAGAAGGGAAACTTAACTCTAAAGGATAAAAATTAGGGTTGGTCAGAAATTTCCTAAACAAGCACGGTCAAAACAATCTTAGACCTAGTGTCACTTAGATCTAGACGACTCCTAACTGGTTGAGTCGAATTGATTCGCTTGATTCACCTCCCTCACCAATCAAACCAAGTTGGCCAGTTAGTGTATAGCTAGTGGGGGCGCTTCCGACAGAGTCGGTGCCAATTAGACAACCACGTCGCTTGGAAGACTTTCGTCGACACAAAAACACTTTCTAGACACCAAATTGAGTTCAATTAGCTTCAGGTCATAGCAAGTCAAACCAATCTCCTCCTTAATTGAGTCCGAGTCCTTAGGGGCCAATGTCTAATTGATTTTAAATTTTAGGCTTAGGCGACACTTCAGGATTGTGGTTTGTGGGCTACGGGAGGGTGATGAAATCCCCACCGTATCTTTTCCTACGGAGTTGCCCTTAAGATAGTTTAACTTAAATCTAGCAAAGATAGTCAAACAATGGTCCTTTTAATGGGGGCAATTGCAAGGTTGTATGCAGCTAAATTATATGCTCTAATGCAATCGATAAAAACCTCGATACGTACCTTGCCTCCAGCAATCTTCAACAAGTATTAATTTGCAAGAATTTAGCAAGAATAATGCAAGCAAAACATTATATGATGCATGCACTAAGGTCTTTCTAATTTTGCCAATTTTAGGTCAGAGTTGAATTATTGCCAATTATGGAATTGTAACCCTAACACGTGCAATTCTACGAAAGGAAACTTTTCAACTATTCAGATTTTACGAGAAGGGCAAGAAACGTTACCTCCGCAATGCTCAGTCGGGTTCGCCGCCCGCTCTCGGAGATTCCAGTAGCTCAATGCGACCACCCAGAGATGCCGACGATGCCCCAGAAATTTGAAGACCAGAGCCCTCGCTTGTGCGGCGATTCCGCCGCAAGTCTTCTTGAAGATGCGGCGATTCCGCCGCCCAAGTGTCTCAGAACGCTCCCGGATTTCGCCGCGCGCTCTGTTGTCTCCTGCTACACAAATTCAAATACTTAGATCGCGCATAAGGTAGACAGGATAAAATCGAAAACACAAAAACACAAAATCTGCGTCGCCTCCCCGGCAACGGCGCCAAAAACTTGATGGGATTTAAATTTATTTATACCGCAAGTGCACGGCGTCAATGAAGACGTGGCAAGTACGGGTCGAACACAAGGAGGGAGAGATTTCGTTGTTAGTGTGATTTCGATTGAGGGGAAGAAGGGAGAGAAGAATTAATTTGGGTTTTTGGGGTTTTTGGTTTAATTAACTAAAGTACGAAACAAAAGCAATTAAAATTAAAACAAGAACAAAGAGAGAAATCCGTGGGGTGGAGGTTTAGACTTAGGTTTAGAGTAGAGAATTACTGAAACTTATTGTAAATCATGTTAGTTATGAAGCATTACAAGATAAATGACTTAACATAAACTCAAGTAATCAAAATACACTAATCATGAACTTAAAATAATAACATGCATTCATCATTCTCTAACCCTAATTCCATCACCTCCACCCTTTGGAGAGAGTTAGAAACTCATGGAGGGAGGAAGAAGAAGAGGTCCTTGAGACATTAAAAGAAAACTAAAACAAGAATTAAAAGAATAGAATTTTATTAATAAAACTAAGGTACACAAATAAGAACAACAACCAAGGACCCTATTTACATCGTTCTCGGGTCTATTTATAGTTGCTACAAGGGACTTAGGTATAGAATTGGATAGTACACGTGTCCATACACGAGTGGACGAAATTGGGACACACGGATCGACCAATGGGCGGCGGTATCGCCGCACATCATGTGTATTGTGCGGTGGATTCGCCTCCCACGTTGGTCGGATTTAATCAGGATTTTTGTCACGCGTTTATGGTATGATTTGATCTTTATTTGCGTGTCTGGATGATTTCTTTCCATTGTCTTGAGCTCCGGATTAATTCCTTCCATTGTTGGAGATTTATAGTTGATTTTTCTTTTGACTTTTCCAACAAAATAACTTGATCCTTTTCTTTTGCAATTAGGTCCTTGGCATTTTGCAATTAAGTCCTTGACCTTTTTGTGATTAGCTCCTTGAATGCTTTTATGCTTGGATGCATTTCCAATTGAAACCCGATAAACTTGAATTCGGTCTTTATGATAGAAGTGAATCTTTTGCACACGTTTATGCTCGGAATGTTGGTAAATTGCATTCAGGTCCCTGTATTCTGTAAATAAGACTAAACACATACCTTAGTAGCATTTATTGATGTAAAAGTAATCTAAATGAAAGACATATGATGCAATGTATGCAATGCATCAAGATGCTAATATTGCTAAAATTCAAAAAGGTTGTGATTAGAAAATGTTTTCTTACCTTGATATTGTAATGTATTCGATAGCCCTTAGCTAGTCTATATTACAATTGATAGGATCTTGGATTGTTGCATTTATGGGCAAGATTTTATTTGCAATATTTACATATTCGATATATGTGTGCATTAAAACATAAAATTGGCATTAAAACCTATATGATTTATTTTGTAGAAAAATGTCGAACATCCAACCTATTATTCGATCTATGATCGAAAAGAACCCTTTGCAAAATGATGGCTCAAACTTCATGAAATGGCAACTCAATCTTAATATCGTGTTGAGGTTTGAAAAACTATCTCATATTTTGGATGGTGAAATCCCAAAATCGCATGAGAAGGCAACCGGTAATGAGAAAGAGGTGATAGCCAAGTGGGAAGACCAAGAGAACCAAGTTCACGGTCTAATGTTGGCATCCATGGGTGACTCGCTTCAAGCGAAATACTTGGATTAAAAACCCAAGAAGACCATGGAGGCTTTAACAAAGATGTTCATGGATAGTGCCCGAAAGTAGCGCTATAAGACCACCATCGCACTCACAAGGTGCCATATGGCGGAGGGAACATCGGTATCTATGCATTTTCTCACGATGCAAGGATACCTTGAGAAATTGTCGAAGCTCTCTTCTCCAATGCCCGAGGACATTGCCGAAGATCTGATTCTTGGCTCTCTAGCCCCGTCCTTTAAGGACTTTGTGATGCACTATCATGTGCGTGAAAAAGGGGTGAGTCTTGAGGAGCTTCACAATGCTCTCAAAACGGCGGAAGTTGACATGGGCAAGGGTCGGGACAATCACATCTTAGCCGTCCATGAGAGGAGCAAAAAGATCAACAAAGGTAAAGGCAAATTTACCAAAGATACGTCAATCGAGAGCAAGGGAGTAGGAGGTGCTCAAAGGAGTGCCTCAAGGGGGAAATCTTTGAAATCTCCAACTCCCAACACGGAGTGCTTTCACTGCGGTGAAAAGGGACACATCCGACCTAATTGCCCCAAATAGAAGGAAGACCTTGAAAATGGGATGATTGAACGTAGGCGCCCGAGAAACACCATAGGTATGTTTGTTATTGGGATAAATTTAATCACCTTTGTCCTTGATTTGGTAATGGTTACAGGGTCTTATGCTCACATAATTTTGATGTGCAGCTGTTGAAGAATAGGAAGGAACTCGTGAAGAACGAGATGATATTGAAGATTGGAAATAGTACAAGCATCGCTGCGATTGTACAAAATTTTATGGAACTTCAATAGTCTAGTGATTTAAATTTATGCTTTGAAGAATGTTTGTTATGTACCTTCGATTAAGCAAGAACTATTCTATATCATGTTTTGGATATGGATAACTTAATATATATTTTTAATTCTTGCTTGTCTATATCGAAGAATGGAATTTTCTATGCAAATGCATTCATATAGAATGATTTCTATTTGCTTGAAATAAATAATAAACAAACTCAAACAAACAATAACAAAAGAGAAACTAAGATAACTCACGTGAATGATACAATCTTGTAGCACTATCGGATTGGTCAAATAAATGACCAAGAGACCTTTCAAGAAGAAAGAAACGAAAATGAATAACTAATTGGATATGATACATTCTAATGTATGTGGTCCGATAAGTACAAGTGCAAGAGATGGTTTAAGGTACTTCATTTTGTTCACGGACAACTATAGTCATTATGGCTATATTTGTCTAATGGGAAGCAAAATTGAATTCTTTGACAAGTTCAAGGAATTCGAGGGTGAAGTAGTGAAACGACTCAACAAGAATATCGAGTCTCTATGAAAGGTTCGTAGGGGTGAGTGCTTGGGATACCTAATTTGACTTATTCCTAAAGTAGGAACATGATATTGCTCGACATGGTTCGATCAATAATAAGTCAATCTAAATTGCCTATTTACTTTTAGAATTATGCACTACAAATAATGACAAACTCACTAAATAATGTTCCATCCAAATCCGTGGAGAAAATGTCTTGTGAAGCTATGGAGTTGAAAGACACTTAAGCTCAACTTTCTCAAGATTTGGGGTTGTGAGGTCTACATCGAGAAATTGATGTCGACCAAACTTCAACCAAAAACGGATTAGGTGCTTCTTTATAGGTTGTCCTCGTATGTCAAGAGGATACTACTTTTGGTGTATCACCTCCAATCGAAAGATTGTAGAGAGAGATATGGTTTTTCTGGAATTTCTGGAAAAGAGAGAAAAGTAGTGGGAGTAGAGTTAAGCTTGAGGAAACTCAAGATACTCTACGATATCATGATGTGAATGTTGCATTCAAAATCATGAAGGCCCAACCGAGATTCATTTGTTTAGTGGGAGCGTGAGCGAGATACCATCACAAGAAATTGTGAGAGAATTTCAATCATCCCCACCGAGTGTACGTTCAAGAGTTGAACATGAACCTATTCCTCAAGAAATTGTGGAAGAAGTTTGAGAGACACGAGAAGAACCAAAAGAATTGAGAAGGTCGACGAGGTAAAGGAAGAAACCCAATAAGTATGTGGGACTTCATGAGATCATGGTACTAGATACCAAAGATCTCTCGACCTTCCGAGAAGCAATGGAAAAGACTCCAAACTATGGTTAAAAGCCATGGAATCCAAAGTAGAATCCATGTATAGTAATCAAGTATGAAACTTGATTAGCCTTCCTCAAGAGAAAATATCATTTGGTATAAATGAGCTTTTAGGAGGAAGATAAACATGGATAGTAACTTGACAACCTACAAAGCGAGGCTTGTAGCAAAAGTTATACTCAAATTCAAGAAATTGACTTTGATGAAATTTTTGAGAAGTTGCCATATTAAAATATATTCGGATTATGCACACTATTACCGCATTTCACAATTGTGGGATGTGGAAGATAGATGTCAAAATGACGTTCCTTAAACAGGAACTTGGAGGAGGATATGTACATGGTACAACCTCAAGGTTTTGATGATCCAAATAATAGCGAGAAGAAATGCAAGTTTCGAGAATCCATTTATGGATTGAAACAAGCATCGAGGAGTTGGAACAAATGCTTTGACGAAGAGGTGAAGGAGATTCACTTCATTCAAAGTAAAGGAAAACCTTGTTGATACAAGGAGATTAGTGGGAGTCATGTAGTACTTCTGATCTTATATGTCGATAACATATTGCTCATGAGCAATCATATACCTTAGCATTAGCAAACGAGAAATTTCATTGAAATCGGCATTTTCAATGAAAAGAAAAGGATGAGGCTCAACCCATCTTGAGAATCAAGATACATTGAGATACATCCCGTAGACTCATTGGCTTCAGCCAACGTGCATACATTGACAATGTCTTGGAAATGTTCAAGGTGAACAATTCCGATATGGACAATGTGCCAATAAGTATGAGTATAGGTGTGCAACTCAAGAAGTCTCAATGTGCTCAATCACACAAAGACTTGGAGTACATGAAGGTATCCCTTATGCTTCGGCAAAAAGAATGACCATGTACACGATGACTTGCACAAGACTCAATATCTCGTATGCTCTAAACGTGACAAGAGGTCACCTATCCAACGCAAGTCCTAATCGTAGGATTGCGGTCAAGAATATTCTGAAGTACCTTAACCGGACTAAAGATAAGGTTCTTGTTTATGGAAGACAAATGAGAAAATAGAGTTGGTGTCAGGTTGCCACCGCTCCACAAACGCAGAAATCAACGACATGTCAAGGCTGTGGAACTTGTTGTAAGGCAACTAACCCAATCCACTATCAGTAATGGCCCCCGTGATATCATCACTCAAAACTGAGTGCCAACCCTGCAATGTAGTACAAGCTCTGTGCCGATTCTGACACTTCAGAACCTTCTGATCCTCACCCTCCCAAATGCGTCTGGTGATGTGGCCTCCGAAACTCGGAATGACACTGCCATTTAAAGGACCACTGGGCATCACACCTGTCAGGATCCAAGATAGTACTCAATCATCTTTTTCTTCTGAGCTTGGGCATCTGCAGTGCACGAACTCGAATCACCGGTCACAAACCTACCACCTATACCCTTCCGAATTACCCACTTAGCAGAAGAACTACCATGTCGCCCCCGTCCTCTATCATATTGACGCCTCTCCTCCTCCTGCCGCTCCAACTCCAACCCATATTGACCCCCATCGTCACTCTCGTCCTCATCTGAATCATCCTCGTCATCGAAAGAATCATCACGTGTCTGATAATGACGTAAACTATATCTCTCCCTCCTAACCGAAGCAGATATACCCCATCTACGTTGATGACAAGGTGCTGAATACTTTTCATAAGCATGTACAAAACGCGTAAAGGTATGGATTTTCCTCTTCCTCCACGGTAACTCGATGACTATTAATTAAATTTTAAAAATAAAATGTTGTTAAATGGATTTAAGCATCTAAATTAACAAATTTATTAATTATTTTTAACTAATTATCAATTAATACTAATTATTACTTATAATAATAAAAAATATAAGGGAGGGGTGTCTGCGGGAGACGCCTCCCCATAGGGCCTTGGGTTGATTTTTACCCCATCCGTTTACAACTCTACAAACACTTCATTCTTGATAGATAGTCGACAATTACATGTGTAAATGGGACACATAATACATGTTTTGCCAGTTACTCGTCCCATCAAGTCCAAAGATGGTATAATAAACCATGTCTGATTAAATTGTTTACCTGTATACATGAATCATAAATGAGACGAGTATGCATATCATCTTTACCCATATATGTGTACCCAGTTGTCATATAAGAATATAAATATTATATATATGTATAGAAGTATAATATTTTATTTGTATAATATTCACATGTGTGCTGAATTTTGTACTACGATTATACTCAAATATATAATTTTAGAATCAAAATATATAATTTTAGAAGGTCAACTTGATGTTGTGACTTGTTTTGTATTTCCAACATTGTGTGATTATATAATCTTGAATTATTAACTATTTACTTTTTGTTACTGGTTGAATTTGCCTTTTTTTATATTTATGTTCAACCCATAAACACGTCTAACCAAACCTGTACCCATTCATTGTCGAGGTCGGGGCAGGTACGAGTAAGGATTTTCAAGTTGGATATATAAATATTTAGTTAAATTTATATATAAAAAAGCGAAAGAAAAAACTCATATAAATCCCCACACCACTCCACACCCGAGTTCCACTTGCGCCGTAATCCCAATAACCAACCAACAAACCTTCTGTCCCCATCTCTCCACACTCCACAACCATAACCGTCTCCCCTCCCCTCCCCACCAATGAACGTCAGCAGCACCAAACCACCCCCATCCCCCGTCGCCACCCCAAAGAAACCCCCTCGCCCCCGCCTCGAGCGCCGCCCATCCCCCTCCCTCTCCTCCGCCTCCTACTCCACTCCCCCCTGCACCGAGTGCGGCCGCCGCTTCTGGTCATGGAAGGCCCTCTTCGGCCACATGAGATGCCACCCGGAACGCAAGTGGCGCGGCATCACGCCCCCCACTCCCCCGCCCGACCACCACTTCTCCGAAGTCGAGCGCGAGGTCGCCGCTTACCTTGTCCTCCTCGCCAATGGCCCGCCGAAGCGGACAAGGATGGTCAAGAAGAAGAAGAAGAAGTCTCCTTCTGAGCTCTTGGATTTGAACCTCCTGCCTGCTGGTGCCGAATCGGATCCCGACTCGCCGTCGTTGGATCTTAAGTTAGGAATGTGATTGTGATAATAATGATTGTTGTGACGGTTATAGTTTTTCTTTATTTCGAGACGTCATCACAAGATGTGTGTGTGTTTGGTTTGTGATCTCAGTTGTTGTAAATGGAGATATACGTTTGAAGTTCTGGTTTGGATGCTGTGGAATCAACAATCAAATGTATGTATGTAGTTTTTTTGTGATGTTTGTGTGTTTACTGTTTGGAATTAATGTTACTATTTTTCAGTGCTTGATTGCTGGCTCTAGGGCAGAGCAAAACCCAAACCGGTCGGTCCGGGTTCGGTCCGCGAAGATTTGGTCCGGCCCGGTCCAGTCTGGGTTTCGGTCCGACAAAATTTTAAAATTTCGGTATGATCCGGTCCGGTCCGGTCTTCGGTCAACGGGCATCCGGTCCGGTCTTCGGTCCGGACCTCAGATAAAAATCCGGTCCGGTCCGGTCTTTGATCAGGACCCTGGATAAAAATCCGATCCAGTCCGGACCGGATGCTCACCCCAAGTTGGCTCTATTTCTGATGCGTGTATCGCGTCATATTTTTTGTTATGTGTGGAACTGTAACCAGGTATAGATTGAAATCATACTAACATGTTCTATTTATCTTGCTTCGTTGTCTTTACAAATTATTTTAGTAAGCAAAAATGTAACAGAAATGTAAAATTATTTTAGTATGCATATAGTTTGATTCCGTAATGGCACATTCTACCTCATGTTATCGTTATTATAAACTGTTTTTATAGGCAAAATGTTCAAACATATGTCGAATGCAACAAACTTACGATATAAACTTCAAAGAAGTTCAACACTCCAAGTTAGGGTTGTAAATGAGTTGAGTAAAAAATGTTTAACCGTCCTAACTGAACCGACAGGTAGGATCACGGCTTGTAAAAATCATAACCGTTTAATAAATGATTAGATAAGGGTTGTGAAAATCATAACCGTTTAATAAATAGACAGATAATGTTACATGATTTAACCCGTCCGTTTAACTGCGAAACATAATGAATATATATAATATTTTGTTATATATACTATATATAATTGTTTGTATTATTATTGTCATTATATGTGGATGTTTGATGTTGTTTTATATGAATTTGTGAATGTTTAGATTATGAATTTTTGAAAGATTTGATTTTAAAATTATGGATGTTATTTTGTTTTTAAAAAGATTTTATTCATTTAACAATTTACCCAATTCTTATATTGATTTTAGTATCAACTAAGTTTTAATCATATAATTGTCCAAAACCCTTTAATTAAATTAAATTAAATAGGTAGGTTCATGAGTAGAGGTAAAACTAAACATGTTTCAAACCGAACTGCAAACTGCTTAATTAGACGGATAATGTCATGAGTAAGTTCTATAACCGTCTACGGACCGCCTTACTCCGAGTAGTCGTTTTGTAACACTAGACGGTTGCACAACACTCACTCCATGTGCTTTTTGTAACACTAGAGGGTTGCACTCACTCCATGTGCTATTTGAGGCGGACGACAACAAAATTTCTAATCCCAGACTAGTTGGGATGGACTAGTTACGTTGTATAGCATTTGATAATGACAAAAGGCCCAAGAAAAGCACGATAGCATGTATTGTTTGAGGGCGACAGCAACAAAGCTTCTAATTCCCCCATAGGCTAGTTATCTGTATAACATTTCATGATGAGAAAAAATTCCAGAAAATTAAATATGATGGCATTTCATAAAAGTAAGAGAAATGAATCATTACTCATTAGTCGTATTATACAGAAGAAAACGTAGTGTGGATTTTCTTTTACCATTCACAGACAAAAAAGATCTACAAAAGTATAACACCTCACTAGTCACCAGCCAGTCCTACAAAAACCTGTTCAACCAGGTGCTGTGAATCTTGAAACTATGCATCTGTGAATTGTAATTCAGCAAAATTGATGAACTTTAAGCAAGGTCGAATATTGAATACCGTAAGTATACTCGATCCAGATGTTTTTGTGTAGTTAGCAGCCAGGTTGAATACCGAACACATTGTCGATCCAAATGTTTCTGTGTAGTTAGCAGCTTCAAAATTTCAGAGTAGAAGTGATTTTTCAAACAAAATCTCAACAACGAGATGACTTCATTCAGACAAAATCCTTTTCGTTAGAGTTCAAATCATCCGGATGACTGATAAACTGTTCTTTGACCCTCCGCATTTGAGCCTGATATTCTCCTCAAACTTTCCATCTTGCAGTGAAAACACCCATTGCAGACTACATTGTTTCCTATCTTGGTTTGCAAAAACGGCACAAAATATGTATTTTACTGGAAAAGCTAGGGAATGATTTTCCACTTCCTGAAAAGCTCTGTAATAATTACATCGATAACTGTTAACCATCTTCGTCGCAGATATCCCCAAGTTGCTCATAAGCTTCCACAAAGCGACCTGCAAATCTCTCCATTGCTTGACACATGTTCTTCAGGCGCAAATGTAGGCTTGATTCGGTAACATGGCTGAGTAGCACAAGCTCTCCACTAGAAAGGAGGTCACTATCACTCGACACTAGAGCAAACCTCTTGCTGATTGCATCCATTTTCTTGTGAATCTTCTGGTCATTTTTCTCAAGAACCCTCAGCATCCTATCCATTTCTCCATTCTCCAACAGTGTTTGGCACCTTTCGTAGTAATATTGCTGCCAAACTTGCACCACACTCGTAGCAAAAGCATGAATCGCTTCAACAACTTCACCCCCTGAAGCATTGTCAACAATCCCTGACCAACTACTACAGATAATAAAAATCGGAGGAGCACCTAATTTTGTTGGGGAAGGACTCATTCCATCGTCAGTCATTTCAGGTTCATAATGAAGGCATTTTTTGAGCCAACGATTTAAAGCTTGCACAAATTTCTTTTGGGAATTAATCCAAGTGGAGAAAGTATCTATCCAATTGAGCAATTCAGAAACAAGCTGAACAGCAGTTTCCATGTCAGTGTCGCTGAGCTTTCCAGTGTACGCAGATATAAGTGCATCCAAACTTTCCCCTTCTATTAGGGCTTCAGATTGACTTCTGTGGCACTCTCTCATTACTCTCCACATGGCAACTAAACTGAGAAAATTTTAAAACACTAAGATCAACAGCGTAATAAAATTTATTGTCTGTAAATAATTTTGAGGATAAAGCAACATAATAATATGACTGCAGCAATGAATAATTCAACATTTTGTTTCGAAAGACAGCAAGTTATATGGTTCTTAAAAAATCATCATATTGAAGATTCCTCTATCACAGGATTTATTTATAGTTGAAGTAGATAAGATGTAGAATAAGATAACATAAATAACACAAAACCATCAAAGTTATTACCAAAGCATTGCATTGACTTCTTACAAAATCGACGTCCCCTTATAAATAATATAATAAAAGGTTGACAAAAATAGTTTCACGATTTAATTATTAAAAAATGATGAAATTTGTATACCCGTGAATCAATTCCTTAATCTGCGGTAACAGCTCTGCATCCCTCAATTTGTTCAGCCTGTTTGATATAGAGTCGATGACCTGCATTGCGATTCTAATTTTGGTAGACAGCTTCTTTATCAACTCTCTAGTTGCGTCAGCTTTATTTGAGTCCAAACCAGTTTCCTCCAGCCTCTTAAGCTGCTTGCACTTCTTATTGTGTAGAATCCGCATCTTCTCCTCGGCCTACAACACACAAGAAGCACCAACAAACACACAATGACAAACCAATTCTGTAGAAAGAAAACAAACCACAAACTTCAGAGCACACATACCCTGACTTCTTGGTGAAGCTTCTTTTCCCAAACATAAAGATTCTGTAAAATCGAAGACAACTTCCGGTTCGTGGGTCCCCTGTCGATGGTATCGAACCTCAAGTAACTAGAGCTAGAGCACTCGGACTGCTCATCGCCCCTGTAAACCGAAGGCTGTGAAGTCGTCGCTGCCTTCATGAAAGTCGGGGCCATTCCATACATCAACCGAGACGAATTCACTAACACCAAACCAACCAAACAATCAGAACTCAGAAATCATAACCTCCCCAACCAACACTACCAACAGAATTTCAGCATCTCACCATACCTTCATGCTTAGCATGGTATATCGGAATCCTCCCGACATCAAGCAACCTGGCAGCCTCCTTACAAGCCAGCGAAGCCCTATCAAACTGTGTGGTGACCTCCTCAACAACAACCCAACTGGCCCGCGAGCCGGGCACCAACTTCCTCGGCCTCTCCACCTCCTCCTCAAACTCCCTCAACTCAATCTCACCCTCCTCGCTCTCAGCCGTGAAACTCGACCCGCATTGGCTACAACACACCTCCTCATCCTCAACGGCGACCGGATTGGAGTACATCTCGACGCCGAACTCGTCCTCCAAGTCAGGGATACCTTCTTGCTCCCTGACCTCCTTGGAGCTCCAACTGGGGGTATAGACCCTATTGTAAGAGTGAAAGGAGGACTCAAACGGGTTGAGGAAGTCCCAAGAGGAGACCTTGGGGGGCGAAGGCGGGGGTTTGGAGATGAACCTCCGGGACGAGGCTGGAGAGGGGAGGGACGAAGGGTGACGCGGCGGGAGGGAAGCCGGGTCGAAATGACCGCTGCTGCCCATGACGGAGTAAGGTGGGTAGAAGGGAGTGGAAGGGTAGTCTTGGAAAGAAAAGGATGGGTCGAAGACGCCGACTTGGACGGGAAAAGTCGTGTTAATGGGTGTTTGGGTGAAGATGGGAGGGGAGGGTTGGGTGTGTTTGGCGAAGCGGAGGGAGTGGGAGTGGGAGTGGGAGGGGAGGGAGGGGAGAAGGAAGGAGTGGAGGGAGAGAGAGAGGGAGTGGAGGGAGTGAACGAAGGAGGAGTGGGAGGCGGCGAGGGCGTGGCGGTGCCGGACGGCGTCGGAGAGGTGGTGGTACCGGTCCCGGCAAAGGGCCACCGGACGGAGGCTGTCAAGTTTCGAGTCGGTGCAGCCCATTTCTGATGATTCTGAGGGGTCAGAAAGAATGGAGGGAATGTCGATGTTGTTTTTGTTCTGTTGGGGCACTTTTTGTTTTTGTTTTTGTGTTTGTGGGGTTGGGAAAGAAAGGTGATGGCGGGTGAGGAGTTGATGGGCATTGGGGTTTTAGGAATGGGAATTAGAGAGGGTGCAAAAAGTTATTGCTGTGTCTGCTTGCTTGTTTGCTGTCTGTGTTGCTGGTTAGTGAGTGAATGGCAGTAATGGTAAGATATTATGATATGATGGATTGATGGATGTCACACCACCACATGGGAAGTTTTACCTTCGATTGTCTTTGCATTATTTTTTTACTTATTGATTAGGTTCTTTATATTAAAAGATATTGATTAGGGTAAGTGACTTGGATGATATCCCTTCCGCAGCCGGTTAATACTATTTGAATTCGTTCTCCATTACTAGGATATACAATTGTTAAATATAGAATATGTTTAAAAGTGGCAGATGGTGATATGATAGTACTGGAAGTGTTACAGCACCATCAAAGATAGAAAAAAAAAGCAGGCGCCCAAAATTTCGCCCGAGACATCAGCAACGACACATTAGCAACGAAAGTAATAAAAAATTGAGACACCCTTTGCCCCAGCGAAAATTCGGGTGCCCATCCGCCCGGCGGATGGGCTAGGGTGGTGGGTGGGGGGCACGTGTGCCCCCTTGGTTGCTTTTTTTTTTGAGTTTTTGTGTTTAGAAAATGTTTTAAAAATTATTATAATCGTTTTTATAATTTTTTTATGAAAATATGTTTTTTATTTGTTTATATTTTCTAAAATTTTTTGACATTTTTTGTGTTTTGCCTAGAATTGATCCCGAAATGACGTGTAAGGGAGAGAATGTAGGGCGTTTGAGTTGTTTCTGGGTGTGGTTAAGAAAAATTTAGGGGATGGTTTAAGCTGACGTGGCAGAGAGAAGCTGACGTGACTGAAAGAGAAACCAGGGCGTCCGGGAACTGTCTGGGCGCTGTTAACGTGCTCTTAAGAATATATGTTATGATATTTATTTGTATTCGTATCTTGTTTCTCAATTTAAATCTTTTTCATTTATTTACGAGCTAAAAAAAGATAGTATTTGTATCAATAGTTAGTCATACCATTTAACTTCAAATATGGTTATGTTATGCAATACAAAAACCAAGTAATTGAATCCATATTCGTTGTAAACATGGTACAAATCTCTTTTTTAAAAACCGGACCGAACCGGCGGTCGGACCGGGTTGGACCGTGAACCGGTAGCAAACCGGTCGGTTCGGTCAAAAAACTGGTTTCTCTTGTGAACCGGAGCGAACCGAAGAAAACCGAAAAAAACGATCGAACCGATCGGTTTTTTCGGTTTGGTCGAACCGAAAAACCGGTTTTTTCAATTTAAACAAAATTTGGTTTTTATTGTTTTATTTTTTGTTCAATTTTGACCCAAATTCTAAGATTTTTACTTTTTACTACTCCTTCCCAACCCCTCACCACACCTCCACCCTCGCGATCTCCACCGGTCCACCCCTCATCGCACCGCCACCGCTCGCGATCTCCACCAAGGCCGGCAGACCGGCGGATCTCTAAGATAGTTTACCACCCCTACTGTTTTAGATGTTGAAGTAAATGTTTGTTCATTTGTTAGAAGAAAGACTAATATTACTTAGTTACATGTTTGTTCATTTTTTTACTGATTTTAATTAAGTTATTTTACAAATGGATAATTTTTGTTGAATTGTTCATAGTTTAGGTACTTGATTATTACTTATTATGTTAAAAAATAATAGGAAAAATCGGTTCAATCGGTCGGACCGTCGGTTGGACCGCCGCTATGGAGTCGGTTCGGTTCAACCCTCGGTTCACAAAATGCTGATGTCATGCTGACGTCATCATCGGTTGGACCAGGTTGGATCATCGGTTCGACCACTTTGAACCAAACCGAGTTGTTTTCGGTTCACTCTTCGGTTCGGTTTTTAAAACATTGGTACAAATACAAAAACATTGATATCACCTATATTTTTAGCCCTAGTTATTGTTTGATATGTTACTTCAGAAATAAGAACATAAATACTAAGATACGAGTAATTGTCGACAGTAAAAGTCCTGGTGGTAATGTGTCTAGGGCTGCAACTCGGATAATATAACTCGGATACCTGCTGTATCCGAATTCGAATCCGAATACCATATTCCATTACCAAATTCGAATTCGAATCCGAATTCAGTAAAACTATCCGAATCCGAATCCGAATCCGAATTCAGTAGAACTATCCGAATCCGAATCCGAATCCGAATTCAGTAGAACTATCTGAATCCGAATACTAAATTTTCGTATTAAAATTTTGGAATACTAATTTTTGGAATACTAATTTGTGTATTTGACCATGTATTCGAATAATTCGGATAATTCGGATAATTCGAATGTTAAATAGCTTGTATCCGAATTCGTATCCGAATTCTAATTGGTAATTTTTTTTAAACCATATTCGTATCTGAAATTAAATTGGTAACATTGAACTTACCAAATACCAACTAAATAGAAATTTTCGAATCGGATACTCGGATACTTGGTAACCATTTGCACCCCTAAATGTGTCCGCTAGTATAATACGACCATTTACATCTAAAATGTCGGTCGTTAATAAGCAAGCACTTCATTGGATTTAGCTGATATAAATATGTATGTTCACATACACATGTGAGCTAACTTGGTTCGCACGATCGTTAATCTTTAAATAGTTGTGAATAGATATTCAATGTAGCTGTAACAAGTTATTTGTGAGTTTAGTTAAACAAATTTGATATTGGTCACCGTACCCTTGGATTCAAGAATGGGGATCGTACTTGTTTCAACATTTGTCTTTTGAGGTTGTAATTAAACTCATACAAAAAAACATTTAGTAAAAGTAATATAATCTATAGCAAAACCCAAAATGTAAACTCTCTCTATCACTCCAATACGAACCAGAGAATTAACTATTCAAATACTAGAAAATGATTAACTGATCATGTGAGTCTCATTCATAATATAAGTAATATATTCATTGTAAGACCAGATATCATCTAGCTAAAGAGTATGAGGGGTACGTGGCAGGTTTAATAAATGCTAGCAACGGTTGACAAACGGGTAGTTCAGTTCAATTGGTCGTATTTCGGTGAATTCAAATATTAAAATTAGGGTTAATTATAGTTTGTTTTTGGAATTATGCATTGATATCACTTTCGACTCCTAAATTTTCAAAGTTGTCAGTTCCCTCTCCTGACATTTCATAACACTTTGCTCATTGAATTTTCGTTTTGTAACACTTTATCTCTTAACATTAAAAAATCTATTATTTAAACTCACATTTTTCATTTGTTACAATTTTTTATTGTATCCCTAGTACACTTCTAAACTATATTTACGTGAAAGTTCAGATCGAAACATATGTCATATATTGTTGGAATACTGAATTCCAACCAAATTCGACATTCATTTCGATCCGAACTTTCACGTAAATATAAGTTTAGGAGTGTAATAGGGATACAACGATTATTTTAAAAAAAACGACAAATGTTGTTTCAAATAATGAATTTTTAAAAGTTCAGATCGACAAAGTAATATAAAATGAAAATTCATGGAAGTTAACTGTCAACTTTGAAAGTTCAGTAGGTAAATTAATATCAAGACATAGTTAAAGGGTACAAACTGTAACTAACCCTATAAAATCTATAAATGATATCAAAACATTAAATCTTTGAAACTTGTAATCGTTGTCTGTTGGGTCGGGTCTCCCGCGAACGCCCGACCCCAATAGAGGGGCGTCTGCCGGAGCCCCCCCTTGGGGGAGGCGGCTCCGTCAGACGCCCCCCCCCCCCCCCCCCCCCCCCTTGGGGGAGGCGGCTCCGTCAAACGCCCCTCCCTTTTTTTAGAATTTTATTTATTTATTTAAATTGATTATAATTTGTGATAATTGCTAAATAAATTGATTATTAAGTTAATAATTAGTTAAATTAGTTTAGTAATCAGTTAAATTGATTAATTGTTATAATTAGTTTCATGATCAAATTGTAAATCCATTAACGAAATTTTATTTCTAAGATTGAATAAATAGTCATCGGGTTACCGTGGAGGAAAAAGGAAATCAATTCCCTTACGCGTTGTACATAGTTTAGCAAATGAGTCAGGTCACCGTCATCTACGTAGACGGGGTATTTTCTGCTTCAGTTAGGAGAGAGAGATATATATATTTTACGTCGTCGTCAGACACCTGAGGATTCTTTCGACGACGAGGATGATTCAGATGAGGTGGGGAGTCACAACGAGAGTGACGATGGGGGTCAGTATGACTTGGAGAAGCAGGAGGAGGCGAGACAGCAATATGGTCGAGGACGAGGGCGACATTGTAGTCCTTCGGCTGAGTGGGTCATTAGGAAGGGTCGAGGTGGCTGGTTTGTGACCGGTTATTCGAGTTCGTGAACTACAGACGCCCAAGCTCAGAAGAAGAAGAGGGTTGAGGACGATTCTTGGATCGTGACGGGTATGATGTCCGGTGGTCCTCTAGATGACAACGTCATTCCGAGTTTCGGATGCCACATCGCTAGACGTATTTGGGAGGGCGAGGATCAAAAGGTTCTGAAGTGTCATAATCGACACATAGCCTGTACGACATTGCAGGCTTGGCGTTTAATGATGACTGATGATATGACAGCGACCATTAGTGATAGTGGATTGGGTCACTTGTCGTACAACACGTTCTCCTGCCTTGACATGTTGTTGATTTCGGCCTTCGTAGAGCGGTGGCAGCCTGACACCAACACTGTCCACTTGCCTTTCGGAGAGATGACGATCATGTTGCATGACGTCTTCAAGATTCTGCGCATTCCTGTTGAGGGTCGTATGGTCAGTGCTCAGGCATCGACGTCTGAGCTAAAGATGTATGTATCAGAGTTGCTCAGGGTCAGCCTCGATGGTATTGGGCGGGAGAGCTTGATGGTCAGTCCTTAACGCTGTGGACGACTGTTGCAGACGAGGACGACCACCACGGACTGAGGATACAAAGATGACTGTCTACCTCTTCTTACTACTAGGCTGCTTCTTATTTGTCGACAAGAGCGATTGCAGAGTCAGACCACGTGACCTATTGGATGCGAGGGACCCCGATACCATTGGTCAGTACTCATGGGGGTCGGCGACGTTGGCATATCTGTATCACCAGTTGGGGATAACGAGTCGTGCTGATTGTTCTAGCGTTATAGGTTGTCTTACGCTGCTGCAGGCTTGGATATATGAGTATTTTCCTGCTTTCCGCCCGCATCGGGAGTGGAAGATCATTGAGGAAGGTCATCCTCGTTCGCATATGTGGGTTGCCCGGACCGAGGATAAGAGCGAGGGACGACTCCTTTCCATTCGTAGATGGCTAGATCAGATGACTGCATCGTAAGTATAAAACTCTATATCATTCACGTTTATTTAAAATTTAATTTTATTATTATTAACGTGTAAATGTTTAGGTGGAGTGGTTGCCTTATGGTCCTGAGCCTGTTGCGGTTGTGGAGAGGACTTTATTGATGGACGTTATTCGTTATCGGGATATCATGGAGCCTTATTTGCCTGATCGCGTCTTGCGTCAGTTAATGTACGTTCAGGTTATCCCGGTTGACATCCCAATGCCAGAGCATGCAGTGCGGTCTGCGATTGCGACGACGTCCGGTATAGCGCTTCTAGCGCGGAATCGCTTCGGATGACATTTCTGAGAGGAGGCCGACTTCACTTTGGCGATCTCACACGTAGTCGCGACCCCTCCACTAGTCATGTAGATTATTTAGATTGGTTCGGTAGGTGCTAACATCCAGTTCTCGTGCGCGGTACCACCCCGAGACCTGAGATACCACTGGATAGGACATGTGGCGATGTGGTAAGTTTTTGTAAATTATTTTTTATTTGAATTGTATATTTTGTTTTTCTTGGGCATAGCGAGTCGTGCTGATTGTTCTGGCATTACGGGTTGTCTTACGCTGCTGTAATTTTGGATATATGAGTATTTTTCTGCTTTCCGTCGGCATCGGGAGCGGAAGATCATTGAGGATGGTCATCCTCGTTCGCAGACGGCTAGATCAGACCGAGGATAAGAGCAAAGGACGACTCATTTCCATTCGTAGATGGCTAGATCAGATGATTGCATCGCATGTATAAAACGTATTTATATATCATTCACGTTTATTTAAATTTCAAGTTTATTATTATTAACGTATAAACGGTTAGGTGTAGTGGTTACCCTATGGTCCTCAGCCTGCTGTAGCTGAGCCGAGGACTATATTTATGGGCGTTATTCGTTATCGGGATATCACGGAGCCTTATTTACCTAATTGCTTTTTTCGTCAGTTAGGGTATGTTTAGGTGATTTGGGTTGACATCCTGACACCAGAGCATGCAGTACGGTCTGTGATTGCGACGACGTACGACGTCAAGCACAGCGCTTCGAGCGCGGAATCGGTTTGGAGGACATTTCCGAGAGTAGGACGACTTCACCTGGATGATCTGAGACTTAGTCGCGACCCTTCCACTTGTGAAGCAGATTATTTGCAGTGGTTCGTTAGGTGCTCACATCCAGTTATTGTTCACGGTACCATTCCGAGACCGGAGAGACCACTGTATATGTCATGTGGCGATGCAGTAAGTTTATCTAATTTAATTTTTAATTGTAATGTATATTTTGTTTTTATTGTTAATCTACGCTTATTTTTATGTTACATATAGTGAATGAGTAGGGCGATACGGTATACGCAGCCGTTCTTGCACCACAAGGACTAGATGTTGAACGAGGAGACGAGAGCTGCGTGTAGAGATTGGGATGACCTCATTAAGAAGCGGAATAGTCAATTGGGCATTTCGGACCAGGATTTGATGATGAGTTGTAATTGGCTTGCAAATTATTTATTTTATTATATGTTGAACTGTTACTACATTTGTTGGTATTTGCTTATCTGTTGTACTCTTATTATTTATTTCTGACGAACATATTTTCTCTTTATTTGTTTATCTGTTGTACTTTTATTATTTATTTCTCACGAGTATATCGTGACCTGTTTGGTATATGTAATGTAATTTAAATTTAAAATCTGATAAAAAACAACACGATATAAGTAAAAATACACGTTATATTATACATTACAAATGCATAACAAATTACAATCAAAATGTACTATGTAACCGATCACAGTACGCTCTTCTACTTTCGTACTCTGCCTCCCATCCAACAACACTCATCTCGCATTTTAAACCACAAGGTCGCTATAGGAGGTACTGGATATCCCTCGGCTAATTCCAAGCGAATAAAATGTTTGTAACTCCCTAAATAAGCAATGACCAACTTTCTGACTGACCTCGTCATGACAGACAAGCTCTCCCATGGTAGCACAGTAAGACACGGGTACAACGAACCATTCGTTCCCACTGACAAATACATAACTGCACACTTGTAAAAATTTGCAATATGGAACAAGTCGGACCAAACCTCAATATAATGTTCCTCGTCACAAGGTCCACCGCCCCAATCAATTCATTGACGAGCCTGTACCACATTGTCGTAATAGACTTTCTCATAAATCGAATGTGCACCTATCTCATTAGAAATTGCACGACAGGCGTACAACCAATGGTTTTGACCACCATGGAAGACATCGGCAACACATCGAAATCCACAATTGCCATCAGCACGTACATCATTCCACCTCTCTAGAAATGGTAAAATGATTCCTGACAGTCTATCAACATATGGGAAGTTATCCACGTCAATCCGTCCGGACACTATAAGATGGAAAAATAGCAATTCAGTATATATATTAATAACAACAAACAACTAAGTAATAATAGTAACAACAAACATATCGTCATACAAAATCTTGCGCCCGTGGTTACGGACGATCGGGACGAATTGGAAGACCGACCATTACCTCGCTCAACATACTCAAAGGCACTCAAAGTTCGACTGCTCCGGGTGTAACTGTGTGTATAAAATACGATAGGCATTACGAATTACTGTAGGGTCGCTGCCCGAAATCTTATCAACGAGCTTCCGAAAATGCTCGACGTCTTGTGTTGACTGATCCACAAACTCTGACATCTGAACTCCTACTTCAATGACAAGTGTTTTCCAGAATGGATGAATATGCTCAAAATAAATTCCATAACCTGACTCAATACAATCGTGCATGGTACATGCACAAGGAAGCTCATGTGATGTCAGAAAATCACACCCGCAACAATATTCAACTTGATTGTTCAAGTCCTGCATTCTCTTCAACTCCTGAGTCAATAATGACAAGCAGTGATGCAAAACTCGACTATATATATGCTGATACAATGGACCTATATAGTTTGTCAAATTTTGACGTCTCGAATCTTCAAGATAGTTCCAAATATTCGTCAGCTGCATCTCAATAGCCGAGTTCACGCGGTCGAAAAGAGTGTCCAGAGTTGCAGTCGATGTAGTAATCCACTCTTTCAGAGCCGAATGGGCACTTTCCACCCTACAATTCGTAGTGTTGCCGAAATGAAGAACTTTATTCGTCCAATTCAACACAAACTTTTCTTTATGCACCAACCACGTGTCTTCCACATACTCCGTGAGCACTGACCAGGACTTGTAAGAATCTTTCAGATTACAGACTGCTCTATCATAATCCGTCTGTGAATCAGAAAGCATGACTCTCCTCCACTTTTCATGCCTAAAAGTTTCTGCAAGCTGCTTGCTCTTGCCGAATACGTGGTATGCATAGTTGTACACGTCTTTGTTGATATGACAGGTGAAAAGTAAATGAGCAGACTCAGGAAAAACCTTTGTCACTGGTCGCATCAAACCCATATCCCGGTCCGTTATTATTGCAATCGGCTAACAATATTCAATAACAAATCTCGCAACCTCTCCAACACCCACCGGTAACTAGACTCGGTCTCATCCTTCAAAATCGCATATCCAACGAGAAAATTAATGTTTGTTGGAGTAACCCCAACCATCTCAAACAAAAACATCTTGTACTTGTTCGTCTTATACATTGAATCCATGCAGATTACGAATGGGTATGTATGCAACAACTGAATTGAAGTCGGATGTGCCAAAAATGTGTGAGTGAGGACATTAGTTTTTCATCTGCCACAGTCCAATGCAAATAGTTATATTGCACTGCCTGACTGAGAAACTGCTGTGCGGGATTCCTGTCTTCAGATTTCGTCCTCCTTATGTACTCTCTAAAGTTACAAATGTGTCTTTGATTGGGATTATCCTCCGGGAATTTCCCCTTTACCGCTAACAAAATGTTACGTGGTCTTGCTTGTGCCTCTGTCATATCACGAACAATTTGCTTGGCCCCAGCACTAAGTCCGTTGACCTGTCAGTGGCCCTCTGAATAAACTGCAAGTGTGTGGTTGTGTTGCCCATAGGTGCTACTAGAAACAACAACCCGTCCATCACGATCCCGTCGTTCGACCACTTTTACCAAAAAACGACAACCGCAACCTTTTCTTTTTGTGTTCTTTCGCAGTGCAATACTCGTATCACGAGAACTCATTTCAAATCTGCGATTACATCTCAGGTAACAATCCATCCGGTTATCTGCTTTTGGTTTGTATGATGATATAACCAAAAAAAATCTGGCTCCTGTTGCAACTTGTTTCGCCCATTTACAAGTTTTCTCGTTTGTTGTAAATATTTGTTTACTATCAAAAAGCTCACTATAACCTACTCCATCATCACCGAAATCTTGTAACGGAACCAGAAAAAAATTAATTTAACAGAAAATAAAAAAAAATTAAAAAAAAGGGCGTCTGCACCACACGCCTCCACCAAGGTGGAGGCGTCTTAGCCAGACGCCCGAGTCGGAAAAACAAAATCTGTCTCCGTTACCTCGTCGGATCCAGTGCTTCGCCAGATATTTTCGTGGTATTGGTACTAGGAATGTGAGTAAAACTGAGCCAAAAACTTTGTTTAAAGACACGGGATGAAATAAGTATTAATTGATTTGTTAAGGGCAAAAAGGTAATTTTTGGGGCGATTTAAGTAGTTTTCCGGCGACGAATAGTAGCCCCCATCAATAAATAATATTTTGTACGTCGTACATATTCTAATGAATATGTAAGATGTGTCCGCCCCAAAACAAATGTCGAGAATTTGTTTGATTCTGTTACGTTTATCCCAATTGTTTGTGCCACCAACGGAGAGCCCATGCCCCTGACATAAAATTAAGTGCACCATGGATCGTATAATAATCATGTTTTCAAATCAACAATAGGTGAGCTATTTCTTCTACTATATATATATAAATCAGTGGCGAATCTAAAATAAAATGTCAGGGAATCACCTTATAGGATTCTTATAGGCAGACGCATGCGTCCAAGACGCACTACGTATCTTTTTAAACATTGTGTTTGTCTTTTTTATACTTATGGTCAACCAATTTTAAACATTAAGTCCTTAGTGGGGAGGTGTTCCTCGGACGGTGAAACGGGCTGAAGGCAACCCCATTTGTTGTGGGGGCACGTGTCTCATGTTCGTTGAATTTTAAAAAAAAATAACGTGAAGTAAGAGAATGTAGGGTGTGTGGGGAGAGAAATATATAAAATTATATTTTAGTTATACTTGGACATCCCAATTGTTTGTGATAAAAATTATTAAAATTACATCACATTTGCCTAATAAATATTAAAAAAATTAATTTATGTGGTCACATACCTAATATACAAAGGAAATTTGGGAGGAGATGGTGGTCACTTGCCGACCCTTACCACCCCCTAAATCCGCCACTGATAATAATTGTGTTTTAAATATGGTAAATTTAGTAGTTCCCAAGCGATCGGTTCCTAACTCTTTCCAACAGTAGGAAAGCCTTTCTATATTAATTAATACCAGTCCATGACTCCATGAAGCATAAATCCTCCATTTATATTCTTTTTTTAAGTTTGTTTATTGTGCCTTAGACTGCGTTTGAATGCAGCTTCTAGCAGCTGCTCCTGCTCTGTAAGAAGTTACAGTACTAGAACTGCATCCAAACATTTTATGGGACATGAAAATCTCAGCTCCTAGCACGGGTTTCAAGGCAGCATTTCGTATAGCAAGGAGAAGCTGGGGGGCAGAAGGTTTTACAATCATGCCTCATTATGTGAAGAGAACAACTGGAAGACCAAAGATGAAGAGATATAAGGAGTCAATGGATATGGGTGGAAGTAATAACAAAGGGAAGTGTAAAAGGTGTGGTTTGGTAGGCCATCATGCAAGAAGATGTAAGGAACCAAAGGGTCCCATACATACTAGCAAGACAACTCAAGGTATATAATCCACTGCATTTAATTTCAAATGACTACCATATGTTGAGTCATTTACTAAATTTGTCTGTTAAATTTCCACGGACACTCAGACCAACAAGAGGAAGAGAACCACCAAATCAAATGAGTCTCAAGAAGAGACAAATGAGGTACGTCAGACACAACTTGAAGTTTCTGCTAACCTCCAATGCAGCCATATTAGTCAAGAAAAACAACCACCATATGGGTCAATGGTTACACTCTTGGAGTCAGTTAGCGGTGGTGGGCAAGGCGGGATGGTCGACTTGTAATGGCCAAGTTTCAATTAATTACTCTTGTGTACAAATTGCAATTAATAATAGAATGACAATAATGTAGTCCTTGAAACTAATAGTTGTATGCTAGTACCAAGTCTTGTATGGAATCTTGTGTAGTATGAATTTTGTTCTCTTTTAACAGTTTTATTCAGTTTGAATGTAGTAAAAAAATTGATATCTTCTAACAACATTTCGTGGTTTGAGTTTGAATGTAGTCCTGTTTGAATAAATTTGATTCATTTTGTGTGGATTATATTAATGTTAATATATTATAATTATTTATCTTAGTTGACATGCAAAGAAAGGACCAGATTTAATTACTTTGCATAGATTTTTGTATGATTTCAATTGTTTGTTTCTTTGCTTGTCTTTGCTCAGATTTGAAGGCATGCGATTTCTGTTTGTGTTCACTTTATATATGTATTCTGATGTGCATTTTGGAATGTTTCTTGTGTTTGTTATGATTCATGGAGGTTAAATACAAACATTCACACAAAATAGATGCTCAAACCACAAATGTTGTCGTTACACACAAAACTATATCCAAACATTCACTTAAACCTTCAACCAAAACATACACTCAAACCACAAATGTTGTCGTTACACACAAAGCTATATCTGGCAAACGTACATTCACCTAAACCTTCAAGCAAAACATACACTCAAACCACAAATGCTGCCTTTACACAAAAGCTATATCCAAACATCACTTAAACCTTCAACCAAAACTTACACTCAAACCATAAACTTAACATACACACAACATAAGTTTGGCTTCAAATCCTACATAACATAGTGAATACAATCACCATATGTGTTCCAAAATACACATAAATTTAAACCAATTATTGTGAACACAACTATCAGTTCCAAAATACACATTAACTTAAGCCAGACATACACTAAAGGATGCCTACATCAGCCACTTTAAAGTCACCCCGATCACTTCCATCGCACAGACATTTATCACCATGTCGACATTCTTCATGAAAAGATTGGTTTCAACGATGAAGACTTGCATATCACGAACTTTGGCCCTCAACTCTAACAAAAGCAAGTTGTTTTCCTCTACATGAGCCTTCAACTCCTTCACTTTCCTATCCACTAAAACATATTTCTTCAACATAGTGTCATGGAACCTCTGAACATGTTTTGTTAGGTCCACCACTGCTCCTTTATTGTTATCAATCCAATTAACATTTTTTACGTTTGGGCTCCTACACATTCCATCGAACACGTGTTGAGCGTCTTAAAACTAAACATACATTATATACATTCGAACCAAAACATACCTTCCAGAAGTTTGGACAATGGAAGAAGGACTGCTCGTACAATCACTCATTCCTTGAGTTGTACACCTTTGATGCCAACCTACAACTGCAAAATGGTATAGCACCCACTAACATGTCAAAGGCGTATGGGGTCATCGATGGGTAAGACAGATAGGGGATAAAGTACTTCAAGGTATGGTTGGTGGTGTTTCAAGGTCATCCTTTTTTAATGACGTGCCTGGGGTTGGAGGTGGACTTCGAAATGAGATCCACAAAGACTCGCGAGTTATGGTTGGAGGTGGCATCAAAAGTCAAATCACCACCATCGGGCATGCTTGCAGCTTACTGGGTTGGAGGGGAGATGAGAGGAGGGAAGAAGAGGGAAGTTGGCAAGAAAGGTTCTGAGGCAGAGGAAAAGGGCGCTAAGGATTAACATGGGGCGAGCTAACGGGAGTTAACGGCGTAACGGGACTTAACAGAATGTAAAAGGAGAAGTTATGGAATGGGACCCATTGACAAGATAAGTACACCCAAACAATTATATCCGACCCAAAGGTGCACCCAAGGCAATAGACAAAACCAAGGTGCAAAACCCCAATTACACATCCACAGAGGTGCACCCAAGCAAATAACCCATAAGTCTTTATATAGGACTTATTTCAAAAGATGAGTTTTGAAAACCAAGACAAACAATGAAGATGGTCGGTTTACTTGGTTGTTACTAGAGATGACAATACGGATCGATATATTATGGTCGGTCAAATTTATTTAAAGTTGGACTAGCAAAAAAATTAAAGTCAAATCGTTGAAGGATATGTTTGGATGTCCCACAAATTTGTGATTTTTTTCCATATTCTCTGTTTTTTTTAAACTGCATCCAAATGGGATTAACCAAACCCAGTTCAAGTTTATAAACTGGCAAGAGTTTTCACACATGAAAATAAAAACTCGCCAATGGAGGTCTTTTAGTTTATTGGTGGGACCCACGGTTGTCAGGTAAGTGTTCGCCCACGGTTTTGGATCTACTTTACAAGTTCTACCATGATTATACCCTCAAGTTTAGTTTACATGCCCTATCTCTGTTCAAACTTGAGGAGTCCAATCAAACTCATTTCTCCTCCAAACTCGAATTCGCAACCGACATCGGTCGAAGAAGCGCTTCCTATCGTGTCGACACCCTCCGACAGTGTCCAGTTCTCCGGATAACTGAGCAACATCTCACAATTAATATCCATCATCCACCGATACTCATTTTAGGTTTGTACCGAGGGTTTCTTTTTCCAATTGACACCAAAAGCTCTCAATTTGTTTGTTTGATGTACACATTTTTTGCTTATGGAGTATAAGAAAGTTTGTTTGGGATTTTTTGTGTTTGGATAAGAATCCGTAAACATTAGTACAATTTTTTTGCTTAGTTGCCATCTCAGAAAATTTGCTTCAACTCCCATTCTTTCACTTTTCGTTTCTATTGGATTCCAATGTTAGGTAATAATACAGTTATATATTTGTCTTATATGCATGTAATTTAGACAATGGTGGTTTTGATTTTGGTATATTGATTTGTGGGTTTTGTTGATGTTGATTTTGGGGTATTATAGCTTAAGGATTTGGGGAAGGAACTCGTAACTTTGTTTTCCAAACTAGGGTTTTTAATAATGTGTGGGCAGGGGCATGAGTAGAGGGTATTGCTGTACATGCAACAAGTTTTCCTCATTCCAATTTACACAACCAATGAATGGTTAGTTAGGTCGTTATACAAAGAAACTCTTAGGGACTACTTTGTGATTATCGTTAACCATATCCATATTTAAACGTAGTAGATGGATCCACTGCTCGATCCATGCCGCTTTGAAGGGATTTTGGATGACGAGGAGTTGGCTCGTGTCTTAGGAATTGTAGGTGTCGTTGATGAATATATTCATATGCAGTTCATAATGACCCTTGTTCACACTGGTCCCATGAATGGATCTTCAAAAACATTAGACATGTTGACGGGTCATTAGGGGGTGTGCCATGATGGATGTTGTATGCATTTATCAACTTTCCTGAAGTTAATAGATACCTTGAAAAAGGATGTTAGCATCAAAGAATAATTGCATATCTTCTTGTTTGCTTTATCACATGGAGATGTTAATAGGAAACTACAAGATGAATGCCAACATTCTGGTGAGACCATCAGTCGTCATTTAAATTTCATCCTCGGTGCATTGACAATATGGGATTGTGATGTCATTAAGCCGAGAGATAGTTTCAATGAAGGTCCAGAACACACGGACATGAGCTAGTGGGAGGTTTGACCCCCACTTCAAAGACTATATGTTAGGACCTGATCTAAAATTTAGTGGTTAACCTTGATTAGAGGCAATTAAGAATGTGGAGATTCAAATGGTTTTAGTTTGGCTTAAACATGCTTTGTGGTGGGGTTTTAGGTGCTAATTGTGCTTTGACTTGTGGGACGCATGGGTGCATTTAGGGGTATGATGGGTAGGTGTGTAGAGGCATGGGTAGAAGTATGGTGCGGTTGAAGCATTCGTGACCATGCTTGGTTGGTGGTGGTGTGTGTGTTGAAGAGAAAAACACACACATCTCTCTCTCACTTTCACTCCAACTTTCTCTCCTCCCACTACATCTCCCTCTTTTCCTCCTCTCTATTGCCGACGATGGTGGACTATAACGCAAGGAGGAGAGGCACGACAAGGCGTGACTCGGTGACCCGTGTCCTCGCATCAAGCATGAGCTAGGAGGTGACGGTGGGTGCAATGAACGCGCCTACCAGGCACCCCTGAGCAATAGAGTGTGGATGCTTGGTACACATGCCTACTTTGTGTCTTTATGCTTTTCATGCACCATATTTAATTTCATTGACACACCCTATGTAGTAGACCAGAGGGATCACAGATCCCAATGCATTGCAGTGTTACGTAGCTCCACGGAGCGAGATGACCATCTGGACCTCGGTTCCACGGAGATGACCGTCTGACCCTTGTGTCAGCGGAGATGGTCGTCCGGACTTGTTCCGGCAGGGATGACCGCCTGGGTTGTGGCACGACTCGACGGGTATGGTTGTCCCGAGCGACGGCTCTCACGGGAGTTGTGGTTTGAGGATCACGAGATCATATTTGTATCTTTGACTTAGAAGTACGTACAACCCTCACTGAACCCTCATGTTAGGATAGTTGTGAGTGGGGGTGTGTTGTGTACTCTCCGTAAGACCATGTGTGCTTGCGGTGGGTGCCCTCGGGTATTCCATTGTTGTTGGTGGGATTGTTGTCCATTATGCTTCGGACTAGGGAACATTTTCCATGTTCTTGCCATCATGCCACTATATACCGGTATGATATGATCATTGCACTACATTTTCATATATACATAAATGGACTTGGTATATGGAATTTTCATTGTGAAAACTTAGGCATTTTATCATGTTGCATTTCAGGGCCTCGTTAGGTACTCAGTGGGTGGCGACGGAGGATGAGAGTACACCAGACCGGATCCTCTAGTCTTATGTTTATGTTATCATCTTTGGATGTATTATGTTTTTTCCTCTTCCGCGATGTAGTTAGACTTTTATTATCTGTTTTAATGGTGCATTGTATTTTGAGTATTTTACGAGTAACTTCCATGTTCATTCTGGTCTTATGTTCTTGCAATTTCGTTTAAATTTCCCACTATTTGGGGATGTTACACTATATAGGCGTACTAGGTCTAAATAACACTCATGTCCATGCAATTGTCCCCAAAGAAGACCATATTTGATACCGTTCTAGACATGATCCAAAGCACACCACACCAAACGTGTTGGGGGTGTGTGGCTTCAAGATGAGGTTCAGATTCGTTACAGCTAGATGGGAGGGTAGTACCCACAATAGTCATATCCTTAACCACGCGATCTTCGATCGTAACCAGAACTTTCCAATGCCTCTTAGAGGTAAGACTTTCGTGTCCTATTGACTCTTATTTTATCCACATTTTTCAAAGACCCCCAACATATGAGCAATAACCATATTTATTTATTTCAATATCAGAGAAATACTACGTGGTCGACGTTGGCTACCCAAACGTAAAGGATTTATGTCCCCAAATCGTAATGCGAGGTTCCACCTTAGAAAGTTTCAAACCAGTCAGCCTTGTGAATGAGAAGAGTTGTTCAATACGATGTATTCTTCCTTGAGGAACATAATTGAAAGAGCTTTTGGTGTGCTGAAGAAGTGATGTGTTATTTTAAGGAAGATGGATCCTTTCCCATTGGAATCACATGCAAAAGCTCTTGGTGTTGCATGATTTCATCATTGACGAACACAATGATGAATTGATTGAGGAGTTTAGTGGCCCTGACCTTGTCAAAGACACTTCCACAACCACTGAATCTAGATAGGTGTCAAATCTTCAGGACGAAACTCCTATGGATGTCATTAGGGACCGGATCTGGGACGACATAGCACTCTCCAGTGGTCTTTAGATAATTTAAATAAGTGGACCACATGCCTAGTCCACTATTTTATTTGAGTTTTGTCGTATTAATCATATGCTAAACATCACTATTGCATTTTAAGAATATGTATGAAGCATAACTCATTTTTGTATGGTTCAATAAAAGATTTAATCCTCATCCCTCTTTAGGTTTTTGTTTATATTTAACTACTCTTCCAAGTTGGCATGATATTTGGGAATGAGGGGTACAAGTGGTCGTTTGCCTACTCACTAAATAAGTCGTAATGAGCGAGAAGGTGAATTGGTTCCTTATTAGCTATCATATGGTGACAAACTCCTATCTACAGAGTTAGCTCCTAGTTCCTTAGTATTGATGCCCCTCCAACAGTAGAGCTGCCCTAAACACGGGACAATTTAGTTCGTCTAACAAGACCCCATGCATCCAACATGGTGGCCATCTGTAAGTTTAGACTAGAGAAGGCCAACCAGACGAAGAAGAGGCAAAAAATATGGCTATGTCTAGTGATTCAAGAGATTAGAGCTAGGAACAAACCCTACAGTGCTAAGCAATGACGAGAGAAAAAATATGGTAAATAACTTCAACTGAGCCACGGGGGTGTACTACAAGTCGAACCAACACAAGAACCATTAGCAAGTTAAGGGTCAATTCTAAACCTGGAAATGGCTGCAAAAAATAGACAGGCAAGGGGTAGGATGTTGATAGGCGGACGGTGCAACTGGATGACAAACGGTGGAAGGAAAATGCATAGGTAATATTTATTTTTTTAGTTATATACTTCTGAAGTTTGTCACAACCTCTAACTGTCATTGTGTGTGACATCTATAGGGACACTCTGGCCTAATGCCATTCAAGCAAGCACTGATCCGGTTTGAGGAGGACCTGTAGATCATATTTGGTCACGTTATTGCAAACAAAGAGATGTTTCTCGACACTGAAAAGGGTGGGAAGAAGAAATCCTCTCAAAGAGGAGTGCGTCTTCTCATTTAAGCAACGATATATAGTAACAACCCAAGTGGTGGCACAACGGACTCCAGAGAGCACGTGCTTGTCAATGAACCCCCACCAGCTTGTCAATGTTGGGTTACGATGAAACGCAACAGAAAAATAACATAGAAATGATTTCTAAATTCGTCAACCACCCAAGATCCATGCACATGATAATAATGAGGAAAACTTAACGTACAACAATTTATACCTTTTATGTGTGCCTTTCTTTTGCTTACAGATGAGGTACGGAGAATCCCAAGTGAGATTCCTCTACTTAGGACACACGAACCACATACTAAACTCAACCAACACGTTAGCTAGAACAAGGAGTGGAAGAACCACTTTCTTCCTTAGTGGAGAGAGAGAATGGACGGCTAAAAGGGGGTGACGGCTAGGGATAGGAGGAAAAGAACTGGGTTTGCATCCTTTTCTCCTCTTATTTATAAGTCTCTCCAAAACTAACATTAATCTCATTTAGGTAAGTTAGCTTAATGACCCCTTCATCCATCCATGTGTTTAGTCCATTGGATCAATGTGTGTAACCCATTGTAGGACACAGTTATATTAGTAACACGCACAACGATTGGCACATACATCGCAATTGGTTTCTAGTTAAACGTTACAACCCCTAATACAATCAGATTAATTATTTTTTTAACTATTTATTGATTGCCATCTTGATAAAGAACACCTCCTTCAATCTCTCACTTGTCCTTAACAAGTGTGCAATAATAAATTCCTTTATCTTTTTTGTCTTGATCCGAACATCAGGTAAGGTAGTATGTCATCTCATTCCGTTCAGACCATTTCTTGAAATCTGAGTTCAAACTGCTGAAACAAATGATTAACTCTTAATCCATTTGAGCATGGCCATGTATTTCAATTTTCACTCTTCAAGAGGCCAAAGACAACCTTCCTACTAAGTAGAAGGACAAATCCAATCTTGCATATCCACAATTCTCCATATGATTCATGTCAAGAATATACCAACTCCATTTTATATGACCTCCGCCTTTATAGCCTCCTTTTACGGCGTGGCATTTGACGGAGTCAAGAATATACCAATTCTCATACAAGAAAATGATGCACTCATGTTTGAGGAATCTACATAAAGTCAACGAGAAATCTTATGACATTCCAAATCTCTTAAAGATTCTCGTAGCGGGTCAGTTCAATATATGTTCTCCAACATATATCCATGTAATTGATTAGACATTGAATGTCTCTATAGGCCATGAAACAGCTCTATCAATCAACTTACAAACTATCTTTCATAAGTCATTGTTGTCCAATAAAATGACTTAGACCAGGGACAATAATAAAATATATATTCAAGTTCACATTATAGGGTTTCATTTATCAAATCACGTATTTGATAAACCTATTTGAATTTATAATTTATTTTGGACAATTATTTAATTCTAAACCATAATTAAATAAATACTAAAATTTTATTTCATTTGACAAACGTAAACAATACCAATATTCATGAACATCTTCATGATACTAGGTATTACATAATCAAAGTCATTCTGCAATGTGTTTTATTCCTATAGACCTAGAAGGACTCATGCTTGGGCTGAGGCAATGGTTTAGTTAACGGATCGGTCACATTGTCGTCTGTATGAACCTTGCAAATCTTCACATGTTTCCTTTCAGTGATATCTCGTATTACATGAAACTTCCTGAGAATATGTTTGGATTTCTGGTGAGATCTAGGTTCCTTTGCTTGAGCAATGACACCGTTATTATCACAATAATGGTCCACTCCTCTATCGATGCTAGGAACTACACCAAGCTCAGTAATGAACTTCTTAATCCAAACCCCTTCCTTTGCATCTTCTAAAGCTGCAACATATTCTGCTTCAATTGTACAAATCATGGTATACATGATAGATCCGATTGTCGAGGCATAAAGGATCATACTCCTACGCTTCCGCTCATCAGGCCCAGATGGACACTGAGATTTGCTTAGCGCTGTGCCATGAGACATGGGTAGAAATCATCTCTTAGAGTCTTTCATGTTGAATATTTCAAGTACCTTATTTATATAAGTTCCTTGACTTAATCCAATCATCCTTTTAGATCTATCTCTATAGATCTTGATGCTCAAGTGTACTTTGCCTCTCCCAGGTCTTTCATTGAAAAACATTTTCCAAGCCAGATCTTTGTAGATTCAAGCATTGGAATGTCATTTTCTATGAGCAGTATGTCATCTACATACAAGACCAAGAAAATAACAAGACTCCCACTAAACTTCTTGTAGACACAAGATACTTCTTCATTTCTGAGGAAACCAAACATTTTGACAGCCTCATTGAAAGGAAGAGAGTCCAACTCTGTGATGCTTGCTTTAGTCCATAAATGGACTTCTGAAGCTTACATACTTTCTCAACATTCATGGAGTCCACAAAACCCTCAGGTTGTGTCATATACACATCCTCTTCCAAAACCCCTTTTAGGAATGTGATTTTGACATCCATCTGCCAAATCTCATAATCATAATGAACGACAAATGCTAAGAGTATCCGAATGGATTCAACATAGTCTATACCATGAACCTGTCAGTAACCTTTGCTACCAGCCTAGCTTTTAAAACGCTCATGTTTCCATCCTAGTCTGTTTTCAATTTGAAAATCCATTTGCATCCTATGTGTGTTACCCCATCTCGCAAATCAACCAAGTTCCAAACTTGATTTTCAGACATGAATTCCATTTCAGATTTCATGACTCCAAGCTATTTTTTGGAATATGGACCCATCATAGCTTCTTTGTAGTTGTTAGTCTCGTGATTTTCTAAAAGTAGGATCTCACAACTATTGGTCAAAAGGAAATCAACATACCTCTTGGGTTGAGATCTTGGCCTATCATATCTACGTAGGACTGAAGCAACAGGAGAAGTTTTCACAATGGTTTGTGAATCTTCGCATGAATTTGATTCAAGTGGGACAATAACAGAGTCGTGTGGTGAATAGACAGCTTCAAAGACATTATTTGTTACCCTTGTTAGGGTTTCAAAGTCATGTACCTTTATCTCCGACACAGGTACTCCCACCTCGATTGAGGTGTCATATACAGATGTCGCTGCCTCTGACGTGGGTTGAACCACATCCATTTGTTTCTCTTCTCGAATTTCTTCGAGAACTACATTACTCCCACTTGTCTATTGGAAAGAAATTCTCTTTCCAAAAAGACACCATCATGAGCAACAAACACTTTGTTCTCTGAATGGTTATAGAAGTAACATCCCTTAGTTTCTTTTGTATAACCCACAAAGAAACATTTGTCTGTCTTAGTTGTAAGCTTATCAGAGAGTAAACGTTTTACATAAGCTTCACATCCCCAGACTTTCAGAAAAGATAACTTTGGAACTTTTCGAGTCCATATCTCATATGGAGTCTTTTCCACAGGTTTTGACAGAATTACTATTTAGTGTAAAATCATCTGTTTCAAGAGCATATCCCCAGAAAGATACTGAAAGACTGGAAAAACTCATCATAGATCGAACCAGCTGTTTCAAAAGCATCTCCCCAGAAGGATACTAGAAGACTGACAAAACTCATCATAGATCGAACCATGTATAACAATGTTCGATTTCTCCTTTCGGACACACCATTCCATTGTGGTGTTCCTGTTGGACTTAGTTGTGAAATGATTTCACAACTCCTAAGATGATTGATTGACATCATATCATGCATACATTTGTGTTATATATCCGTTATCTTTCACCTAAACAATGCTGCGTAACGAGTTTTATGTTTGAGTTTCAAGAATAAACATGATCGAGGAGAAGATGCATAAAAGGACCTAAAAGTAGGAAAAATGACTAAGTTGAGAGACTTAGGGACTAAGATGCAAGGGAGAAGGGTCTGAATGTAAGCCCAAAGGACCAATGAGCAAATCAAGAAGCTTCACACCATCATGGGGAGTATTTTGACAATTCGATTAGGGTCGAAGCTACAGGAACCGACTTGGATACATCACACATGAAGAAAGACATCCAGGAAAGCCCACACAAAATCCAGACCAGATCCAAACCCTATAGACCGCCAATTGGTGGTCTGGGACCGCTAATTGGCGGTCTTGGTTGCTCCGGATCCGATGCGGTTTAGTCGGGTCATGTATAATTGTGTGTTATGTCTATTTTGGTATTGTATTAGTCCCATACCGGGGGATAGTCCCAGATTACCTTTTTCTATGGCTATAAATAGAACTATTCCTCCTCCTTTGTATCTCATCTCTCTCTTGGTGGCCATCCTCTCTACTAGGAGTAAAAGTCCTGAAGCAAAAACCCTGGTGGAGAGAGGCTACCTGTAATTTAGTGAGTACTAATAGATGTTTTGTTAAGTTTTCTTCGTATTGCCTCTTTTCAATTCTTGCATACTTAGTTAACTTGTTTGTTTTAGTCTTCTTATAATTAGTTTAAGCATGTTTTCTTTCCTTAGTATAAATGTTAGTTTAAATATGTGTGAGTAGTTCAATCCCCCTTTGGGGGTGGAGTAGATGTCTATAAATGTTATGTAGATGGTATGAATGCTAAACATTGTTGTATGTGAGAAATGTTAGTATGCTTGTTTGAATTAATAAGAACTCTTACTTGATGGTTTATGTCATAATATTTAGGTACATTCCATGCTTGTTTATGTTCTTAATAACAAACTTGTCATGCTCATATTAATCACCTAGGTTAGTGTTTTAAATGATAGGTCTTGCAATTAGGTACTTCTTATGCATTAACAAACACTAACTACATTTGAGCTTATTGTATGCATTCACCATACTTATTTCATGTGTACACACACTCCACCCCTTAGGGGTTTTCCATTCCTGATTTCTATCTTCTTTTATTAGTAACTTAGTTTAGTTCGTTTTGTTCCCATTTTTGTTCTGGTTGTTGGGTGTTTCAGTGTAGTTGTCTAGGAGCGCAATCTTGCATGTTGTGACTTTTAGTTTGCTCCCAGATTAATAACCAATCCCCTTTAATCAACTTGGCCACTAAAATCCAAAGCAAAAGATTAGGCATTCTTACTTGTTTAGGTCATGCATCATCTACTTTACTTAGGCACGTAGTTGTCTTTTATTTTAGCTTACTTTCAGTTGATGAGTGCTGGCGTGAGGTACACATTTCCTACTCTCATTCATGCATTAGTTAGTAGGAATTGCATCGGGACAAGAGTGAGGTGAGCGTTTGATTGGAGAGTTGATTGTTAGATTTAGGATCAAAACGCTACTAAGGAGGGGTTGTCCCATACAAGATAAGGTGGAGGATTTCATCACCCTTTCCTTGGCCCCAAAAATCACTCTTAATAAAAGGCTTAATTCTAAAAGCAAGTAGACATTGGCGCAAAGGATTTTGGACGCACTAGGAGAGTGATCTAGTCGAGACCGTCATGACCTGATCGACGTCACCTGCCTTGTCGATAGTAGGAGGTACTGAATCTCCAGATTTGGTATCACTTGATGGACATTGTGGTCTTCGTAGTAGGTAGGTGAGGCATGTCGAGACTAGTGACCTCGAAGTTAGGCGTCGTTTAGCCTAGGGACCCATAGCCATAAGTTGTTTGAGTCGTGCTTGCAAGATTAAGCTTCTATCTTCACTCATTACCCACACTAGTTCTAAGGAATCTTCCCTCCTCATCTGATTCCTCTCATCATCTATATTCTATGAGTAGTCTCCTCCTCTGAGTACACCTTCTATTGTGTGTTGTTTTAGAGTTGAGTCAAGCGTTTTATGCGAGCTTGGACTCGTTCTGGTGAGAGCGCTCGACTTGAGAGAGTGCATTTTTTTGAGATGGATAGTCTAGGTGATCGGCCATCTCTGCCTCGTGCTTCTTTGGAGCATGAGGCCGAGTCCTCTCGTGGGGATGGGGGAGACCGGGTTCCATACATGGATTACCTCGGTCCACTCCCGCCACCACGTAGACCTTCTCCTCCGCCTCTGACTCGAGAGGAAGAGGGATTCGGTCAGGATCGAGTTCTTGGTACACCACCACCTTTAGCTTGACAAGATAGGCCGATGACTTTGTGTGAGCCGACCCATCCTTTTCGGGCCACACAACCTTCTTGCATAGTTATTCCCCCAGATCGCGGGAACAACTATGAACTGAAACATCAATTTGTGAGCATGCTTCCTACCTTCACTGTCAATAAGGAGGATCAGTATATTTTTATACGGGAATTCGATGAAGTATGCTCCATGTTCAAGTTTCAACAGCTTGTTGAGGATTCAGACCAGTTGAGGATGATTTCTTTCTCGTTGAAGGATAACGCGAAGAAATGGATGTACAGCCTCCCGGCAAGATCTATTCGGTCTTGGGATGACTTTGTGACCGTTGATCTGAAGAGATTTTTCCCTCAAAGGAAAACTCAACAGATACAGCACTAGATACATCAAGTGTATCAAACTAAGACTGAATTTTTTCATGCTTTCTTTGAGAGGTTCAAGGAGATTCTCTAGCAGTACCCTCATCATGGACTTGAGCTATGGCAGCTGTGACAGATTGTTTATGAGGGTCTCACCTACAACACCCGTACATTGTTGGAGTCGATGTGTCAGGGTGATTTCCAAATGAAACTCATCAACGAGGCATGAGACACTTTTGAGTTAATGGTTGAACGTACCTTTGAGTGTGACACCATGAGAGAGCCACCACCCGCCAGGTCTTCTGGTCAAGCTGGATCATATCAAGTTTAGTGAACTATCGCGCCTGAGACGAAATTGGCTGCTCTCATGCGTAGGATTGAGAGTTTGGAGTTGGACTGAGCTCCTGTAGCTAAAGTCGCTACTCCCGGGTGTAGTAGGTGTTGACTTACGGGACACGATGACTTGGAATGTGCATACGCACCAAGGGATACTGAGCATACAAATGCGATGTATCAACAGAGGCCCTGTATTGACCCGTACAATCACTCCTACAACCCGGGGTGACGTAACCATCTTAACTTCTCTTGGGGGCCTAGTGGAGGGCACGGTCAGAGCTCGCACGCTCAACCTCAACCTCCACCTTATCAACCTCCACGCCCATCGGCGACTTACCAACCCCCACATCAAAGGTCTCAACACTATAATTACCAACCTCCTCAGGCATCATCGTCAGGTTATTCTAACCAAACTCCACTACCCCAACAAGTTGACCCGAAGGACCCCACTCTAGAACAAATCCTTTAAGCGTTCATGCAGAGCAATAGACCATGTTTGCGGACAACAACAATTCGGTCAAAGCATTGGAAATGCAAGTTAGCCAGTTGGCTCATCAGCTCCATGAACGCGAGAAGGGTCAGTTACCGAGTCAACCTGTGGTAAATCCCAGGGGTTAACCTGCTCAGGCTAGGCAGAATGTGCACAATGTTGAAAGTGACCCTTCCCAACATGCAAATGTTGTCCATACCTTAAGATTGGGAAGGGTTGTTGACAACAATGTGGAAATGCCTGAAACCAACCTTGTTGGTGACTCTTCCAAGTAGGGTCGTGAGTCTTTTAAGGAACCTAATTCTGAGACTCCTCCTCATGATAGTCATGCCCTAAGGCATCATTCCCTCGTAGGATGACTAAAAAATGTGATGAGCATTGAGACAAAATCGTTGAGGTACTTAGGCAAGTAAAGGTGAACATCCCGTTGTTGGATGTTGTTCAGCAAATGTCACCGTATGCCAAGTTCCTTAAGGACCTTTGTACCGTTAAGAGAAGAACAAATGTTCCCAAAAAGGCATTTTTGGCCGCCAATGTGAGGTTCATATTGACACAACCTATGCAAGTCAAATACAAGGACCCAAGTTGTCCAACTATCACTTGCATGATCGGTAATGTGACAATTCGTCAAGCTCTATTGGACTTGGGAGCATCTGTGAACCTCCTGCCCTACTCTGTCTATGTCAACCTTGGAATAGGCGATCTTAAACCAACAAGGACAACCCTCCAGTTGGCTAACAGATACGTCAATATTCGACGAGGGAGTGTAGAGGATGTCCTTATTAAAGTGGGTGAGTTCGTATTTCCAGTTGATTTCATCATCTTGGTTATTGAACGTGTGTCCAACCCACAAGGACAAATTCCAGTGATTCTTGGGAGGCCATTTCTTGCGACATTTAATGCTTTGATCAATTGTCGCAATGACTTGATGAGGTTGTCTTTTGGAAACCTCACGGCGGATTTCAACATCTTTACTCTTGGTAAGCAACCCGGGCTCCTCGACGATGTTGTCGGAGCCAATTTCATTCAGGACACGGATGAGCCGAGTCATTAGGCATGTTCGACTCACATCGACAAATTATTGAGGTCCCTTATGACCAGGTTGCGAGTGAAGATAATCTTGAGGAATCCGCCAGTGAACCTCTAGATGAAGAGGCACATCTCGATGCTAACTCCTCTTACCTTGTGGCCCTTGAGCCACTTGAAATTAACTTTGATTCCAACAAGGACCCACCTATGGTCGAGCTCAAACCGCTTCCTGATAACCTTAAATACATCTTTTTAGGCGATGGACATTGCCACCTCTGGTCGGAGCTCCATCAACCGACTTGGATACATCACAAATGAAGAAAGACATCCAGGAAAGCCCACACAAAATCCAGAACGGATCCAAACCCTATAGACCGTCAATTGGTGGTCTGGGCCTGCTGATTGGTGGTCTGGGTTGCTCCGGATCCGATGCGGTTTAGTCGGGTCATGTATAATTGTGTGTTATGTCTATTTTGGTTTTGTATTAGTCCCACACCGGGGGATTGTCCCGGATTACCTTTTTCTATTGCTATAAATAGAACTCTTCCTCCTCCTTTGTATCTCATCTCTCTCTTGGTGGTCATCCTCTCTACTAGGAGTAAAACCCTTGAAGCAAAAACCCTGGTGGAGAGAGGCTACTTGTAATTGAGTGAGTAATAATAGATGTTTTGTTAAGTTTTCTTCATATTGCCTCTTTTCAATTCTTGCATACTTAGTTAACTTGTTTGTTTTAGTCTTCTTATAATTAGTTTAGCATGTTTTCTTTCCTTAGTATAAATGTTAGTTTAAATATGTGTGAGTAGATGTCTATACATGTTATGTAGATGGTATGAATGCTAAACATTTTTGTATGTGAGAAATGTTAGTATGCTTGTTTGAATTAATAAGAACTCTTACTTGATGGTTTCTGCCATAATGTTTAGGTACATATTCCATGCCTGTTTATGTTCTTAATAACAAACTTGTCATGCTCATATTAATCACCTAGGTTAGTGCTTTGAATGATAAGTCTTGCCATTAGGTAATTCTTGTGCATTAACAAACACTAAATACACTTGAGCTTATTGTTTGCATTCACCACACTTATTTCATGTGTACACACACTCCACCCCCTTAGGGGTTTTTCATTCCTGATTTCTATCTTCTTTTATTAGTAGCTTAGTTTAGTTCGTTTTATGCTTTCATTTCCTTCTTGTTGTTTACTAGTATAGTGTAGTTTAGTTTAATCAATCTTTTCCCCACCTTGTTTCCCACTTTCCTTCGAACTAACCAAAGTCGACACACCTCATTGTTGATCGACCCGTATTTGCCACAACTTCAACGCGGTCGTGCACTTACGGTTATTTTAAAATGTTCAATCAATAATCATCGAATTCTTGACTCAAATACTCGCCACCACGATTTGATCGTAATGACTTGATTTTCTTGGTAAGTTGGTTTTCTACTTCATTTTGAAATTGTTTGAACTTTTCAAATGATTTTGATTTACGTCTCATTAAGTATACGTAATTGTATCTACTTAAATCATCAGAAAATTTGATGAAGTAATTGAAACTTCCTCTATCCATGGAACTCATTGGACCACACATATCTTGATGGGAATTTTATTTATACCGCAAGTGCACGACGTCAATGAAGACGTGGCAAATACGGGTCGAACACAAGGAGGGAGAGATCTTGTTATTTTTGTGATTTTCGATTAAGGGAAAGAAAGAGGGAGAAATATGTTTGGTTTGAGATTTTTGGTTTTTAATTATCTAAAGCAAGAAACATGAACAAATAAAACTAAAACAAGAATTAAGATGGTGAATTCCGTTGGGTGGAGGTTTAGATATCGAGTTTAGATTAGAGAATTCTGAAACTTATAATAAATCACATTAGTTATAAAGCATTACATGATAAATGATTTAACGTAAACTCAAGTAATCAAAACATACTAATACAAAATTAAAATAATAACTTTATTCTCTTCTCATTACCCTAAATCCGTCACCTCCACCATTTGGAAAGAGTTAGAAACTCATAGCTGAAGGGAAGGAGAAGGGGTCCTAGAGGAATTATAAAAGAAAACTAAAAACACAAAATAAAAACAACAAAACTAAATTATGGAATAAAAACTAAGGACTAAGGACAAGGACCCTCACAACATCGTTTCGAGGCTATTTATAGCCGATACAAGTAACCCTAATATGAAATAGGAAAGTACACGCGTCAACACATGACTGGACAAAATCCGGGGATACGGATCGCAAGGCGGGCGGCGGAATCACCGCATGGTACATGTGTTTCCGCCGCACAATTAAGTCTGATTAAATCTGGATTTTTGCTGAGTGTTTATGGTATGATTTCAAAGTCCTTTGCGCATCTGGATGATTTCTTTCCTTTCTTTTGAGCTCCGAATTAATTCCTTCATATATTTGGAGATCCAAATTGATTTTCTTTAAAAACTTCTCCAAAATAATATTTTGGTACTTTAATTTGCATTCGGGTCCTCGTATTTTTGCAATTAAGTCCCTGGCTACTTTTGTGCTTTAGTCCTTGTTGCCTTTTTGTGATTAGGTCTTTGAATGCTTTTATGCTTGGATGGATTTCCATTTGAATCCCGATAATCTTGACTTGGTCTTTATGACAGAAATGAGTCTTTTGCACGCATTTATGCTCGGGATATGGGTAATTTGCATTCAGGTCCCTGTATTCTGTAAATAAGACTAAACACATACCTTAGTAGCATTTATTGATATAAAATTAATCTAAATGAGAGACATATGATGCAATGTATGCAATGCATCAAATACCCCCACACCTAGATTTTGCTAGTCCCTAGCAAAATAGAATATAAGGAAAATGAAAACAGGGAAATCCTAACTCACTTTCGTAGGAATCACGGTTGCACTTAGCATGTGCAACAATCCTTTAAACCCCTAAATTCCCTTAGAGGACGAGTTTTGTCTCGTGAGGGTTTTCAGTTGACACACCCACAAAGTCTTAATTCAATATTTCATTAATAGCTCTCGATATCTCCACCTCAACCCTATACATCTCACTTAGGATTCTTGCATGCTCATTATATAAGTCTAACTCCTAAAAAAATTCTAACTTGGTCTTTGTTCCTCCAACATTCACACCACTAACCCTTCTACACATGATATTACTTAAATTATTTTGCACGCCTCCTCTGGTGGTGAAGTATCATTCGGATCAACCATAGCATGGATCATTCTTTTAGCTTTGGGCCTTGAGTATCTTAAAGTATTATTTTTTTTCTTTTTCTGTGATTCAGCACATTTGCTTTTTCTGACACTTTTACCCTTTTTTGCATTTGTGTAGCGAGTTTGGTCGATAATCCCGAGTTGGCAGACTCAAGTTACCGGGTTTCAAGATACCCCTACGGACCAGTGACTCAAAGGCTTCGGCTTTTGTAATCATTTTGCAAAATGTGTTTTCCTCACTTTATTCCTTTATTTTTACTTTTATTTTCCTCAAGGCTTAATTGCTATCAGAAGTCCACACTTCCCGGTATATTTTCCTCAACCTCTGCTTTTTATCAACCACTTCAAAGATTTGATTCATCCAATTAAAGTGCATACATGTCTTAAAGGGCAATGAGTTATTTCTTTGGAACTTAGATTTATGTCATAGTTTCTACAAGCAGATTTATATAATAAGAAACAAAAACTCAATGCAATTTGTACACAGATTTTGGTGGTTCAATCTTAAGCTATGTCATGGAACAATGAATTTTTTTTTATTCTTTATAAAAAAAGAACAGAAAAAATAAAACAGATAGATAGATAAATACCCCCCCACACCTAAATCATGCATTGTCCTCAATGTATGCAAAGAAAAAGCAAATGCACTTATTACCTGCGTCAACTTGCGGTAGAGGGGTTGAATTTGCTCAGAGTCAACCATAGTCAGAACTGGATTGAATGACACCATGTCGATGCATGTATCCAGTTGAATTGTTCCACATGTTGCACTGAGAGTCCTGAGTCATAGATTCCACACCCCTCACATGTATTGGTTCTCTTATTTTCTCGAGTGATGGTGGGTGTGTTGAAGAGTTACTCCCCTTTTTCTTACTTCCTTTTTGATTTTGTGATGATTTATTTGATTCAGAAATCTTATAAATACACGATCTCATCACAACATCACTTTGATTGCATACTATTTCTGGCTCATTATCAACATGAAAGATATTAAATTCAGCTTTTAAGTTTCCAAAAGATAGTTGCATGAGCCCATTTCGGCAATTTATCAAAGCTTCAGAAGTGGCTAAAAAGGGTCTGTCTAGTATCACAGGGATTTGTCTCTTAGGATCGACAACAGGTTTAGTGTCTAGAACGACAAAATCCACTAAGTAAATGAAGTCACCAACCTTAATCAAAACATCCTCTACTATACCTCTTGGTTTCTTAATAGAGCAATCAGCAAATTGAAGGGTTGTCTTAGAGGGTTTTAGTGTACCAACGTTGAGTTGGTCGTAGACAGAGAACGGGAGCAGGTTAACACTAGCACCAAGGTCTAGAAGGGCTTTGTTGATAAAAGTATCTCCTATTGCACATGAAATTGTGGGACACCCAAGGTCTTTATATTTTATAGGAGATGTGTTGGACAAAATAGAGCTTATGTTTGCAGTTAAGAATGCATTCTTTGGTACATTTGTTTTTCTCTTTTTAGTGCCCAGATCTTTTAAGAATTTAGCATAAGCAGGTATTTGTTGAATCATATCTAAGAGTGGAATATTTACCTTAACTTGCTTAAATACTTCCAAGATTTTCTCCATTTGTGCACTTGAATTCTTCTTGAGTCTATTGGGGAATGGAGCTTTAGGAACATAGACTCGCTCAGGTTCAGGTTGAGTAGGTGGGTTGGGCGTTTCAGATTGGACGTCAGGTTCAATGGTTAGGTCATATGTGGTTGCTTGATGGCTAGATTGATTAGACGTTCTAGGATCTACCACATTGTTATCAACTTGTCTTCCGGACCGTAATGATACTACAACATTTATTTGTTGGAACGGTCCTTCCTCATTAACCATTTGAACCGGTCTAGGGTTGTTATTTCCTGAAGGTGGTTGATAGGGCTGATATTGATTATTAGATTTTGGGTTCACCTCAGGTTGACTTGGAAACTGACCCTTTTCTCTTGCACCTACAATTTGTGCGAGTTGGCTGACTTGTGTCTCTAGCCTTTGGAAGGACTAGTTGGTTGTTTGTATAAAGGTTTTCATCAAATTTTCCAAGCTTGTCAACCTAACCTCATGATCTCCATTGTTACTAAACCCAGATGATGTATTATTTTGGTTATACGGGTTTGGTTGTTGTCTAGGAGGTTGACCTTGTTGGCTTGATGAGAAATTGGAATTATTATGCCAACCCGAGTTATAGGTTGATGCGTATGGGTCATTTCTAGCATGGTTAAATGTGGCATTAACTTGTTCCCAGTCCGCACAATCCTCCATTAAATGACCAGTCTGACCACATCTAGAGCAAGGGATAGACGAGTCTTGATTCACTCGGGGTCGGGTTTGTAGCTCTAGACTTTCCATTCTGCGCATAAGGGTAGCTAGTTTTGTTTCAGCCGCTATAGTGGCATCTACAGCTAAGACACCTGGTTTGGGTTGACTCGCTATTCTAGATCCAATACTCGGGTTAAGCGGTGTTCTAGCATTGTCCCATTGCATACTGTTTTCAGGTAAATCCTCAAGAAAGATCCAGGCATCATTTTCATTTTTTGACATGAAGTTCCCTTGGCTTACGGATTCTACCATAACCCTAGATGTGGGTGTCAATCCATTATAAATAATTTGACACAATTGCCATCTTGGAATTCCGTGATGAGGGCATTGGGTCAGCACAATTTTACATCTTTCTAAATAGGAATAGAACGGCTCGCTCTCAGACTGAACGAATGCAACAATTTCATTCCTAATCCTCATAGTCTTATGGTTGGGGAAATATTTTTTCAGGAATACTTGAACAAACTCAGCCCAACTCCTAATAGATCTTTTGGCTAGACTATATAGTCATTTCTTAGCGTCGTCTTTCAATGCTAGAGGCACGAATTTCAGACGCACCGCCTCCTCAAAAATATGCTGGTATTGCATAAGAGAGCAGATTTCCTCAAATTCTCTAAGGAAGAGATAATGGTCTTCCTTAGATGTGAACTTAGGCAACATACTCATGTATTGTGCCTTAAGTTCGAAGTCGCGACCCTGTATGGTGGGCATAACGATGCACGATGGCTGAGCAGCCATCGCTGGGTTGCATCGATCCCTCAGAGTTATAGGTTGTGCAACAGGTGGGTCCACTACATTCTCACCCATTGGATCCGGGTGAGGTGGTGCAGCAGATGGATTGGGGCTAAGCTCTAGACTGGAATCTAGATGAACTCGTGAGAGTCGATTGCTCAAGTCCCGAACCCGAATATGAGTGCACCGGTTTGAATTAATTTTTTGAATTCAAATTCCAAATTTAAATTCCAAATTTAATTTCAAGAATTAATTACAATTTTTTTTTCGTTTTTTTTTATATTTTTTTTATATTTTTTTTTTCAAAAGGGAAACAAACAATAGAATGGGGAAAGATGTGAAAGGAATCCTAATCTAGAGAATTGAGGTGAGAAGAGAAAGAAGACTCAGATGAGAAGGGAAACTTAACTCTAAAGATAGAAAAGAGGGTCGGTCAGAAATTTCCTGAACAAGCACGGTTCAAACAATCCTAGACCTAGTGTCGCTTAAATCTAGACGACTCCTAACTGGTTGAGTCGAATTGATTTGCTTGATTCACCTCCCTCACTAATCAAACCAACTTGGCCAGGCCGTGTATAGCTAGTGGGGGCGCTTCTGACAGAGTCGGTGCCAATTAAACAACCACTTCGCTTGGAAGACTTACGTCAACACAAAAATACTTTCTAGACACCAAATTAAATTCGATCAGCTTCAAGTCATAGCAAGTCAAACCAATCTTCTCCTTAATTGAGTCTGAGTCCTTAGGGGCCAATGTCTAATTGATTTTAATTTAAGGCTTGGGTGACACTTTAGGATTGTGATTTGTGGGCCACGGAAGGGTGATGAAATCCCCACCGTATCTTTTCCTACGGAGTTGCCCTTAAGATAGTTTAACTTAGATCTAGCAAAGATAGTCAAACATTGGTTTTTAATTATCTAAAGCAAGAAACATGAACAAATAAAACTAAAACAAGAATTAAGATGGTGAATTCCGTTGGGTGGAGGTTTAGATATCGAGTTTAGATTAGAGAATTCTGAAACTTATAATAAATCACATTAGTTATAAAGCATTACATGATAAATGATTTAACGTAAACTCAAGTAATCAAAACATACTAATACAAAATTAAAATAATAACTTTATTCTCTTCTCATCACCCTAAATCCGTCACCTCCACCATTTGGAAAGAGTTAGAAACTCATAGCTGAAGGGAAGGAGAAGGGGTCCTAGAGGAATTATAAAAGAAAACTAAAAACACAAAATAAAAACAACAAAACTAAATTATGGAATAAAAACTAAGGACTAAGGACAAGGACCCTCACAACATCATTTCGAGGCTATTTATAGCCGATACAAGTAACCCTAATATGAAATAGGAAAGTACACGCGTCAACACATGACTGGACAAAATCCGGGGACACGGATCGCAAGGCGGGCGGCGGAATCACCGCATGGTACATGTGTTTCCGCCGCACAATTAAGTCTGATTAAATCCGGATTTTTGCTGAGTGTTTATGGTATGATTTCAAAGTCCTTTGCGCATCTGGATGATTTCTTTCCTTTCTTTTGAGCTCCGAATTAATTCCTTCATATATTTGGAGATCCAAATTGATTTTTCTTTAAAAACTTCTCCAAAATAATATTTTGGTACTTTAATTTGCATTCGGGTCCTCGTATTTTTGCAATTAAGTCCCTGGCTACTTTTGTGCTTAAGTCCTTGGCCTTTTTGTGATTAGGTCTTTGAATGCTTTTATGCTTGGATGGACTTCCATTTGAATCCCGATAATCTTGACTTGGTCTTTATGACAGATATGAGTCTTTTGCACGCATTTATGCTCGGGATATGGGTAATTTGCATTCAGGTCCCTGTATTCTGTAAATATGACTAAACACATACCTTAGTAGCATTTATTGATATAAAATTAATCTAAATGAGAGACATATGATGTAATGTATGCAATGCATCACATCTGTATGTATGAGTCTCAATAGTTGACTTGCTCTGTCACCCTTTCCAGTAAACGGTGTTTTTGTCATTTTTCCCGTCAAATAAGATTCACATATATCGTACGATTATAAATCAACGATGTTAGAAGTCCATTCTTCAGGAGCTTTTGCATGCATTTCAGGTTTATGTGACCAATGCGAGAATGCCAGAGGTAAGTGGTGTTCGAGTTTTTGCATGCATTTCAGGTTTTGCCTTTTTGTGTTTATGTTAAAGATGTGATGATCTAATTCAAGTAAATAGAGGTCATTAATTAATTTAGCACTGACATAAAACAAGTCATCTTTATAGATAGAACAACATCGATTCTTTATTATAAATGAATAACCTTCAATATTCAATACTGAAGATGAAATAATATTTCTACCAGCAGCAGGAACAAAATAACAATTATTAAGTTCTAGAACTAAGCCCGAGGGTAAACATAAATCATAAGATCCAACAGCTAGTGCAGCAACTCTTGCTCCATTTCCAACTCGTAGGTCAACTTCCCCTTTTGCCAAGTTCCTAATTCTTCTTAGTCCCTGCACATTGGAAACAATGTGGGATCCACATCCGGTATCAAATACCCATGAAGAAGAATTTTCTAGATTAACATCAATAACAAGGGTACCTGAAGAATAAGCTAATGCGTCATTCTTCTTGTCCTCCTTGTTTTCTGACTTGAGAACAATTCTCAGATTCCTTTCCCAATCAAGGAAATTATTTCCATTCAGCTTGTCATTCTCAAAGATAGAACGAAAAATGAAAACGGTATTACTATTTCCGGCCATTAATCTACATTTGAAATCAATTTGTAAGTTTATTACTTTTGTCATAAATAACTCAAAATATTTAGACAATTTAAATAGTTAAGCTAAAACACACTACTCAATTTATAATTTGTCCCTTATTGAACTAGTGATTCCAAGACCCTATTTCACATAATATTGAGCGGACTTTGGCCATTACTCGAGACTAGGAGATCAAGGTAAGTAAACTCCTTTACTAGTTATAACTTTTATAACTCTTGGTTGGTATGTAACATCTTATGTTAAAATTCTCACTCCTTTTGCCTCAAAATCAAAAACTATTTTGATGATTTTATTGAGATCAACCAAATTAAACATGTAAACTTATTCTTTGAATTTACCCGTACTATCCCAAGAGAAAAGGTGACACATTGCTTTGGCATAACCCATTACCAATTTTCGAGGGCTTTGCATGCGTCAATTTGGAAAGGCATGTAAACTCAATTTTCTTTTAGGGACTTATGTTTATTATGTTTGTTTATAATATGAACTCATAACATAAACATCCAACATACATAAACATAAACATACACAAAGCATGCAAAATAAATCGTGATCCTAGTATGACTCCTACTCCTAAAAGACTAATCTTCATAGGAATACCGTCTTGAACGCCTTGGATCTTCATCCTTTATTTTTTTCAATCAAGCTCACAAGACTAAAAATATAATCCTAATTACTATTACAATAATACACCACGATACGCAAATTGTATAAAATAAATAAAATAATAAAATTAGGATTTACAAAATAATGTGCAACGATATGCAGATCATATACTGGGTCATACTAGTCATCTCACAAAACCATATATTCATAACATCACATATTATAAACATACACCATGCATTCACAATAATATCACATATTATTACTCATCCATGCATAATATCATTCACGCATAATATCACATATCATTCATGCATAATATCATACATTTACAACTAAGTGAATGCAAAATATTTTTAATCAAATTAATAATTCTTATTTAAACTAATCAAATCAGCCATTTAAATTAGTCAATCAACCTTTTATGTGTTTTAATTAAATAAATTAAAACATGCATATTACCATAAATCAAAGTAATCAAGGTTGCATCATATATGGTAAATCTAATTTATCAAGCATAATCAAGCATATATGTATATATTACGATAAACATGCATATTACGTTAAACTTTATTGAGCTCCAAGCCCAATCCGAAAATTGGAAATAAAATTCATAACTCCCACTCAATATCATACATGATCTAATCACATATTAATCCTAAAATCATGCATGTACTTAAAACAACAATTGTTCATAATATGCATAAACATTCAAATAAATTTTTGTTCAAATTTGAAGGTCCTATAAAATCTGGAAATTTTATAATATCAATTTATCAACATGATAATCAACATTATCATATTGAAAATATGGGATGGAAATTAGGGCTTGAAAAAACGAGTGACAATCATGCAATAATTAATCAGGAATAATCTAGAAACGCATGTCATGGTTCTAGATCTATGATTTAAAATTACAAAATGAATATTTCTTTCATGCAACTTAGTCTGATTATGAATCAATATATTCATAACTCCAAATAATATAAAAAAACAACGCATCAAAGCAAGCTTTTTAATCACATGAACGTTTAAGAAAGAAAAAAATGTTTTCCCTTTTCGGTAATGTTTAAAACCCTTTTATCAAAACCAACGCATCAAACAAAAAAAACTATTAATTTTTCTTTTCTTTTCTTCGGTCTAACTATTAAAACGACATACATGAGGCTCTGGTATCACTGTTGGGTTACGATGTAGCAACGAAAAAATAACATAAAAATGATTTCTAAATTCATCAACCACTCAAGATCCATGCACACGATAACAATGAGGAAAACTAACGTACAACAATTTATACCTTTGATGCGTGCCTTTTTTGCTCACGGATGAGGTGCGGAGAATCCCAAGTGTGATTCCTCTATTTGGGACACACGGACCACATACTAAACTCCACCAACACGTTAGTTAAAACGAGAGGAGTGTAAGAATAACTTTCTTCCTTGGTGGAGAGAGATAAAGGACAACTAAAAGGGGGCGGTTGGGGTTAGAAGGAAAAAAACATGATTTGCGTCATTTTCTTCTCTTATTTATAAGTATCTACAAAGCTAAACCTATTCTCGTTAGGTAAATTAGCTTAATGAGCTCCTTTAGCCGTCCATGTGTTTAGTCCATTAGATTAATGTGTGTAACTCATTGTAGGACCCAATTATATTAGTAACGCTCACAACAATTGACACGTACATCGTAATTGGTTTCTAGTTAAACGTTACGATCCCTAATACAATCGGATTAATTATCTTTTCAACTATTTATTCATTATCATCTTGACAAAGAACACCTCCATCGGTCAGCCTGTGGTCGGAGAGACCAGCAAACGTAGACAAAGAATTGTTCCTTCAGCAATGGCCTATTCTCTATTGCAAATGTGATCAAAGAGAGGACCAACAAGGCTGACTTCTTCATCGTTACCGCGTGTATGGAAATGTGTCGACAGTACAACTTAAAGCCTGGGAGTGACGAATGGGTAGAAGCTGCGCGGAAGTTTGTTGTGTATGCAAACAAGGAAGTGTATTATATATGCATTTGGGAGACGTGGAGGCTCCAATCTTGGCTGGCGAAAGAGCTAGCTGAGTTGTAGGGGTTTAGTTGCATTACTTTCAGTTGTTAGAGGTCAGCTTGGTTGTTGTTTGTGTCGTGAAGTTAAGTTGTATTCCTGTTGTATCGGAACCAGGAGACAGTTAATTGCATTGTTATTTCATTCGTTTTTTGTCAAAGACATAATACAAATATGTAATCCCAATCTAGCTTGATAAAGCAAATTATTTTCTGTTTGGAAGACTTGTTGATTATTCGTTTGCAGTTTGTTGTTTTACGTCCATGTAGTAGATGGAGGTTTATCGAATTGATGCAATATACAACATCATCAGATAGCAATAACTGAAATTCTATGCCACTTAACAAAAATTTAAATAATAATTTGTTCTTCAAAACAAAAGTCGTAAATAAGTCTTCAAATTTCCAAACAACCCACTAACAACAATACATGACTAACAACCACACCAAATGAACATACAATTATTAACCAAGCACACTAACATGTCCAATACAACCATCCCCAAATAGAACTAAGTGCTTGCCAAGTCAGTGTCTCTCTGAAGGTACCAAGGTTCAGGTGAGCAATTGCCAGGAAATATGAAACCCTCGTATTGGTCCCCGTTCTCGGATGACCACCCGCAGTAGTTATGTGTAGTGTCGTAGGGATTCCATGCCTCAGTACTGTAACCATCTTCCTGTAGTTGAAGGGTTTCCCCAGATATCACACCAACGTCCTCCTCACTCCCATTAGGTGATGGTGTAGAAAGAACTGCACAGCAACAACCAATGGTCACCCAAAATTCAACAAGCCTGGAACAGTTACAGAAAGCAATTTAACTTAATAAGTGGTTGCATTATTGTATTAACTTGAACCATTGGGTTAGGTTTTGAAAAGATAAACATCTGGTTTTAATAGTTGCTAAGATTCATTCAATAATGGTAGTAGAAACAACCAAGTATAGCATAGCATAACTGATAATAACATATTAAATAACAAACAGAAGTCAAACTTTACAAATGGGAAACATCACGGCCTAAAAACCCTTCTTCTAGGGTACGAACATGTATAATAACCACAATATATGATTCATACCCAAAAAGATCAAACCAGATAATAACCGTAAGTAATACTTCTTTTAAGCAACTATAGATCCAAAAAGTAAATGTGTTTTTAAACCCTAAATTGCTGGAGATTTGTTGGACACATGACCGAACAACCAATCTTCAAAGTCCTAGAATGGTATATTCAAACCAAGTGATGCTTGAGCAAAAGCCTGCATGGTTCATTCCTGAACTCGGTGCGCTGAATGGAGTCTCATTCAGTGTCACTGCACCTATAGTTGCCACATTGCTGCTCCTCGCGGGGGGGAGTGCCTGTGTTACTTTTGGTGCAAAAGTCCCGCTAAAATAGTTCATCTTCATTTGTCGCATTGAAAAACACCGACCGTGTAATAACAATGGGCTATTCGTCTATGCTGTATACTCTGACGACTTTTCACATACACTGACGGATACGTACCGTTGGCGATATATATTGGTATGCTCCACCGACGAATATGTATTATCGGCGTACGTCTACTAACAAAGGTCAAATCTTTTTAGTTGGGTCATTATATTTTTTATAAAATTCAAAATTAAAAACATATACCTATATTATTGCAAATAAGGAGGCTAAAACATACTAACAAGTTCTCTTCGTGAGTATTACACACGGTATGCATACACACGTCTATACTAATAAGGAGGCTAAAACATACTAATATTTTTATTTACGTGAGTATGCATGACGCTTCACACGGTGTCGTTTAGTGGTGGAAGGAGTGAGTATATTTTCGTGGAATGCTGATTTAAATTGCAATTGTCCTAACATAAACAGTATTGAGTCACCTTCGGTTTACAACAACAGACCACCTATCTCAAAGTGGAATGGGCGTCGAAGAATCCTACCTATAAAAAGAAACGTGTACACGGAGATCCTAGCGACGAATTCATAACTATGATTTCCCCCTCAACCTCCCTATTATGCAGTAAAAACAAAATCGCAGGTGCTGTACCAACACTGTCATGTAGTTAACCTCAGCTTCTTGGTACTATCCTAACACTTCAATGCAATTTCTGTTTCTGTGCAGTGTTCGAAGGTTTTCAGTTGGGTGTTTAGTCTCAAGTCTGAGCACCTCAGAGAAAATTTAAACGTGGAACAATATTTTAATTACAAAATGATTCGCAGATCTCGTTGTGTTGTAGTTCATAGAAATCCGGCATTTAAAAAACCGTCAGTACATGATCCACATGCTCCTGAGCTCCATCTAGTTCAAAATTCTCCAGGACTTTTATTTAAAACTTTGAATCACCTTTGCGCATGAAAGATTTGATTCCATAGTCCAGTGAATCTCCGGGTCTTCAAGACACAACAAGGACGAGGTTTTTCAAGTTAAATATGCCGTTTTATTATAAAATAAATGCGTTGGTTGAATGCTATTTTAGAAGTGATATTCAAGTTAATTGGCTTGAAATTAAATATTCAGAAGTAAAGTCTAAGAATTTGATAATATGATGACTTGTGTTATTTACTTTGCAAATCAAAGGTAAAAAAGAGTTCAAACCAAATTAAACAAATAAAATTTGACTTTCTATGCTTTAAGTAACCCAACCTCTGCAAAAAAACTCCCCACTTTGATATCCTCTGAAAAATATGTTTATTTTTTCATTTCTTCCCAAAATATCATTGTCTATCTCGTATGACCACTAACATCGTCTGGAACTTTATCTCTCTTTGTCTCGATTTTTAAATTGGTTCAGAAATCGATAAGGTTCAATGGTACTGGACAGTACGCGATAGATAGTGTGGTCGATGTGTATGCTCGATAGTTATACTTCGTTGTGGTTCGATTAAACTCGATACGTGTTATATAGAAACTCGACATGAGCTCGATTGCGCTCAATGGTCAACATGATAAATGTTCACATGTCGAAGTGAAACGTCCCATGATGGGACAAATCATTATTATGCAAAGATACGCAACATTTTGACATTCCCTCCTTTTGAGAAGACCTTTCATTATTCCACAAAGAGGCGCAACCCTTCCTTACAGGGTCTATAAAGGGAAATCAGATGTTAGGGTGTCTTCCACCTAGTTGTGTATTTGATCTCCTCCCAAGTCCCAACTAAATGTATTCGATTCGTCTCCTCCATCCAAAAAAATGGTCTTCCAACATAATGCCTCGGACAACTACTCCGACGAAGCTGAGCACATCGTCGGTGAACCAATATGAGGAGGTTGTGCCCCATACCGAGAGTGCCCTGAAAGCAACGGAGTTGTGGTCCAATACTCCGAACAAGATTAGCAAGAAGTTCTACGTTTGTGGCTCCTCGGAGTCAACCCATCACTGTCAGTACTTCGTCTGGGACAATGGAACACTGGTACCACCAGTGGATAAACAAGACCATAGCGTAAAGTACCCAGGAATGCGGAAGCGGTTGCTAAGTTGAGTAAGAGCCAAGAGATAAACAAAACTATCTTTTGGGCTTGCAGACGATTTCTGAGCAGATCATTCCCTTCCAATTGACTGGGAAGAGATATATAATTTTTGTGTGTTTGTGTTTTTCGTTTTTCTTTGTGTTGGTGTTCTCTCTTTGTACCTCGGTAATAGTTACTATCTATATCACACTAGTGCAGAAAAGTCATATACGTCGGATATACAGGGGTACAGATGTCGGATTTTGGCGGTCCAAGTACCCAAAGTATATTTCCCTGACGCCTATGCCCTGTTGTATAGACGTCGGCTATATACGACTGACGTCTATTATACATTTAATTAACAAAAAATACATTACATCCTATATCAAGCATTCGACCCTCACATTAGTCAAGCCCAATCTGCACAAGTACCCCAAGTGCCAATTTTTCGACCAATAACCACGAACATCAAGACCAACATGCCCAGGTGCCCCAACTCGTTCGCGTTCAGCAGTAAATGAGTGGTAGACTACATCAATCACACCAACAAAAATAAATTCTCCGATGTGGGACTAAACTGTTACACCTTATAGATGTCGGATATGTAGGGTGATCGGCGTCTATACATACAGTACGACCTATAGACGTCGGTCACGCTATACATCTGACGTCAATACATTTAAATAATAATAAAAAATTACGTCCTATAGACGTCAGCTACTCTATACAACTGATGTCTATACATGAGTAAATAATAAAAAAACATTGCAACCATCTTAAGCCTAAGTTGCTCAAGTTCCCCAAGTGTCAATTTTTTGACCATTAAATATATATATACAGTACGACCTATAGACGTCGGTCACGCTGTACATCTGACGTCTATACATTTAAATAATAATAAAAAATTACGTCCTATAGACGTCAACTACTCTATACAACTAATGTCTATACACGAGTAAATAATAAAAAAACATTGCAACCATCTTAAGCCTAAGTTGCTCAAGTTCCCGAAGTGTCAATTTTTTGACCATTAAATATATATATATATATATATATATATATATATCTCATTTGCCTATTGTACCTATTGTGGTACCCAACTCTCATTTAGAAGTAAAGGAGTGGTGGAGTACATCAACTCCACCAACAAAAAAAAATCTCCAATGTGGGACTAAACTTCAAGACATATGACCATAAACACACATATGGTCATAATTCACATTACTTTCTACGAAGTACAAAATTATATAAATTCTTCTACAAAATAAATTCACACAAATTCTTATACGAAATAAATCGCAAAAAATAAACAATTTTTTTGTTATTTCAGGAGTTATAGACATCGGTTGTACTAAAAAACGACGTTTATACAAACCTATAGACGTCAGATGTTTGAATATTCGACGTCTATACCTATATACGTCAGATGTTTTGATATTCGACGTCTACTGGGTGACGTCTATTGTGCATTCTGCACTAGTGTCAATAATAGCTCGATGTTATTTGCATGAACCAGCCTGGTTGAGGACCCGACACACACCCATCCTGCAGCGTAACCACATAAGCAAAGGATGTGTTCGAAGAGTGAGACCTCGGCTATGTCGTCGTTGCACATCATGGTGTGTCTGGAATGTGGTTGAGGGAAGAAGTTGTTGGCAAAAGAAGTGTATTGGTGTAAGGCCGAAAGAATGGAAGGGTGTTTTATACTATCCTGATGACAGATGCGACGTATGGAGAGAAGGTAACCGAACCGTAAAAGATGCTCTCGATTGTTGTGCGTTTCAGTCTTGTGCATATGGTAGAGAGACGATTGAGAGAATATCGAGCTCAGGTCGAGTACATATCGTGCTCATCGATCCTAAAATAGAGAACTCTTTTTCTTCATCATACCGCACGCATATCGAGCCTCCCACCGGTATGGTTTTTCACTCTCTGCTCATAACTGACGAGACGTTTCGACAGAAGGAAACCCGACTGTAAAAACATACGTGCCTTGACATTAGCGTTACTTAACGAGTTTCTATCAAGTACGTATTGAACTCATTGATCCCAACATAGCGTCACCTCAAACCACACATTATTACAGTTTTCACGCTTTCTTGTTAATTGATGAGCTGACATTTGGTGATTAGGTAAGTGAAACAAAAAAAACATCATTGATAATCGTGTTAAGTAAACTATCGAGCTACTATCGAGTGCATATCGAGCTCATCGATCCAAACAAAGACGGACCTCTTGATTCATCATATCGATGTCACATCGTACCGCCATCGTGTAGTTTTCACGTTTCGCTCTTAATTATTGACATGACGTCTGGAGGGAAGGAAACAGAATAGTCGAAGACTTTCTCAGTAATTGTGTCGTTGTAGGTCGACTAAATTATCGAACAATTATCGAGTGTATATCAAGCTCATAGTGTAAAGGGCATATCGACGTCATCAATCCCAACAAAGCATACATAGGTTATTCCATGTTAGTTGTCCCACAAGATAAGAAGGGGTATTTTGGGAAGAAGTGGAAAGATAAGCATATTTTTCAGAGGATATCAAAATGATGGGTTTTTTTGCAGAGGTTGGGTCACTTGAGGCATAGAAAGTCAAATTTTCCTTAAATAATTTCGTGCACTTTCCACTTTAAATCTACTAATGTAGAACCAAATCAACAACTTTGTAGTAAACTTTATAAAATAGTATTCCAACTAATTAATTCAAACATCAAACTAGATCGAAACTAAAATGCATCAAATGAGTTTAACAACTAATGATCACTCTGGTAAAATGTTTTAAACAACCAAATAGCTCCAATAGCAACATGGTGTCAATCTCTTGAAAAATTATGCTAGGCGACACTTTGATGAATCATAGTACAAATGATCATGCATTTGAATTTCATTGATTGTGCTCAACCCAACCAACTCCGCCTATGCACGTTTTACATGGTCCGAGTCAAGCCAGAATAAATGATGAAGGTTGTGATATGTGTTGTGAATCAACTTAAAACTTCAGCTACTCCCGTAGGGATGAAACTAAAAGGGAAATTGCATTTGTAACGTCATCCTTGGAATAAGATGAATCACATGCCGGAACCATGATTCTTGTTGAGTTTGATTTCTAACCTATCCTACTGGTCTTACATTAAAAGCTTGGTTGTTGTGCTTAACCTGCAATCAGGTATAAGAACAAATCCCTTTTCTTCAAAACTGATGCTAAAAGCAATTAGACTGTTAAAACTTAAACCGGGGAATCTACAACATGGTAAAAGTGGCAACTGACAAACGCCATATCTAACAACTTTAGTAAAAAGGGTATCATTAAAAAAAATTGTAGCAAGTTTTCAGTGTTTCTTTATTCTGCAACCATCACCTTCTCACTTGTCCCCTTGCATGGTCTAAAACGTAATCCAATAGTCGCACAAAAAGAAAGATCCTTTTTGTTTGTGGGAGCACACCTTCTCCACTTTTGTGTAATTCTTTTTGTGGATATGGGTCACTTCTCCTCCACTTTCTTCTTGATTTCTATCAAAAACCATGTTATCTTTGCTGTTACATTAATGGGGTGGCACGTGAGCATTAATGCTCTTTATGGCTCCTATGATTAGTTTATGATGTTGACCTAATGTACTCCTATGAGTCTGATGTTCTTTTTATGTGTTTGCAGAATGCAGCAGAAAAAGTGACGATCTCAAGATCTGAACTGCTAAAAGTGATCGCAAATTTCTTAAAATGACTGTCGATTGTCATTTTATCATTATTTTTTTTATACTTATATCCACTTGTATTCATTCTACCATAAAAAATAACTATGAAAAATAAAATCAGAGTAGAAATGCAGGGGTGACAGGCGTCAGTAGCCCCTGTCGGGGACACTAGTACTCCGGATATTGATTCGTTTATTCGTTTATTTACGTTTGTGTTTTTTTTCCACCCCGTCATCACAGAAATCTTGCAACGGAACCTGAAAATTTTTAAATAACACACCATATAAAGTTAAAAATTAAAAATCAAAAACTCAAATGGACGTCTGGCTTAGACGCCCCTCCATGGGGGAGGCGTCTGGATCTGTTAATTGGCGCGGACGATTTGAGTAATTTGCGGGCGATGAATAATAATTCTCTATCAATATCTCAACAAAATAATATTTTTTCACCCCTACTTTATTGAAAAATATCTCCAAGGAATAAAAGTTTGAAACATTATTTAAGTTATGCCTTGTGATAGCTATTGGTACTTTGAGGTCGCGCAATTACGCTATAGGCAATGATCTAGGATGTGTTATTAGGTTGGAATCGGATCCATGTCAAGCTGAAAGTGTTGGGGATGATGTCTTCAATATCGTGGATTTAAGAAATTTATATGGAGTTTAATCGAGATTTCAAAAAGGCCCGTTCTAATTCCTTTTGTAATAGCGGATTCTCCTTGTCTTTATGGTTTCATAGTTTTTTGCCTCTCAAATTGGATGTTGAGTTTGTATAAATCCTCTTTTTATGGTGTGTGGTCCTTCATGGCTTGTGATCGTTTTGTTTTTCACGCTTCTGTACTATGAGTGGTTGTACCATGTCTTAATACAATTTCATTTCGTAATGAATTTGAATATCATCTTGTTAATTGTGGTCACTTTTATCGAGATTGCCTATAATTATATTCAATAATCATAAAAATAGCACTTGCTGATTTGTGTGATGTTACAAGATAAATCAATATATAACTAGATGAAATGAGAAAATGTAAGACTAAATATCCACGTTTATTTCGCGAACATTGCCACGGGGTTTGCAACAACTTTGCTTTTAATAATGAAATAGTAGCAACGGTAGTTTTCTATATTAGAAAAGGTTTAAATATCCATTTTCATTTCAAGAAACGCTACTTGATTTTAGTAGTGTTATATCACTAATAATGAATAATTATCAAGTCTTGAAAGTCATTTTATATTTTGCAATTAAACTGAACTTACTGAAACAAATTAGCATTATTTTAAAATCTATTTTCTCAAACAATATACAAGTCCGTGCGCGTGTAAGGAAAATAAGTTGGAGCCCATTCGTCCACAATTTGGTGCGTAATTAAATTCTGGCTTTGTTGAATCCCATGCGTGGATGCATGGTTTCAAAGCAGTCCTTAGTTTTGGATCAGGAGATAGCATGTGGCCATGCTATGCCCACTTGTATAGTTCTCATCAGAGCTGCCCGTTCCTAACCACCACGTGAGGCTATACTTCTTTTGGTTTCTATGTATGGGAGTGGCTGTACTTAATATAGCCAAAAAGGTGTACCAACGTGGATTTCGCGCATCGCATTTGACACACCGAAAAGTAGTACGACATAAAATGAAAACTATAGTCAAACAATTTCCGTTTGTTGTTAAGTTAAGAGTGTCAGACGTTATGGCAAGGAGTTTTGAGTAATTTCTTAGGTTACATAAATCACTTCTAACACTATTGTAACCTATCCCTTGTAACTTCATTATTATCTATTATAATCTAAGAAATGTTTATCTATTGATAGAATAAAGTTTACACTCAATCCCTCATAGATTGAATATGTAACATCCCGAAACAACGGAAATTTTAAAAAATTAAACAATCAAGAGATCATCAGATAAAACTCATAAACAGGAATACTACTCATATAAATCAACAGTCGGTGCATCAATAATACAACAGAGTTTGTCAAAAGACATGCTTACAACATTACTACGAAGGACAAATACAAGTAATCATGACGACCTCGAAGAGTCCGAAGAGGATCCTGACCCCAAAATGTGTGTGCCCGCTGTCACCACCCGACAGAACCTACTGCGGTCCTGAAACATGAATCAAACAATGATGCCTGAGTTTCTCATTAGGAAACCCTGTATGCCAAGCTCGCTTATATGAATGCAACAGTACGGTAAATGAACCTATCATACTAGTAGCATGTCATATCAACATCTGCAATGCATCAAATCCATCCAAGAGTAAACGAGACCTCAGTCCAACAACACAAGGACCCTCACGGGTCAACAAAGACATCGGTCCAGCAACAACAACGGGTCTCCCTCGGAAACCTACCGTAGGCACATACAGTAGTCTTACGGATAGTACGCGACGCACCCCCACACGCGACTACTAGAGCCAAACGGATCGGTGAGGAGCATCCGTACCTCCGCGCAAAGTAACCATGTGGTCTACACCACCTCAACGGAGTCGTAGCCCGGTCGGTCAACATCCCAAGATAGGTGCCCAATCGGGGATCATCGCCGGAACAACATCGGCGGCACCGCCGGCACAACATCGGCGGTACAACATACGTCCGACACAACATCAGACGGCACAACCACAAGCCGGAACATCGTCGGCACCATCATCGCCGACAAAAACCTTGGCGGCATCGCCGGCACAGCCTCTGCGGTACAACATACGCCCGACACAACATCGGACGGGTCTAGACCGTAGTCTGTAGGGTCATCATGCTCTACGAGCCATGCATCAACAAGTATTGGGATTCGCGATCCCGCAGGTCTGCTACTCCACAGAGAGTCAAGCAACAACACGTCACACCACTGTCCATCAACGGAGGTGGGCGACCCAAGTGTCCACACTCTTCTACATGACGGTCCCTGGGCAGGCACGAGCACGTACCTACCGTCACCTCCCGGCTCACGCTCTAAGCAAGGACACGGGTTTCCGTGGACAGAATTGACACAAACACAAGGACCAGGAAGTTAGTTCTGCGCACAAACGGTCGACCGAAAGAGCCTAACCGGTCGACTGTTCCCAATTGGTTCGGTCGACCGAAAGTCTGCAACGGTCGAACTCTTCTGAGCATCACATAAGTCCAAATGGTCGGACGCCAATCTAAAACCGGTCGACTGAATACGAGGTCAAAATCCGGAGTTGGTCAAAATCATACAAGTCTATTCGGTCGACCAACTCAGGGGTCCCGGTCAACCGAAAACTACCAGGGTCATCCTAATAGTCTACGTCATATAACGGTCGAGCAATATACCGAAATTGGTCGAACAACATGCATAATCATCAAGTACACTTAAGTTCTGGTCGAACCAAAAGTAAGGGATGATCGACCGAAATTCGACAGAAAACCTCCAACCCACCAGCATACATGCAACCGGTCGACCGCCACACGACATCGTTCGACCGGTGTTGGTTAAAGTTGGGCAAAACAGTAAAACCGGTAGACCGCCCGAAGGCACCGGTGGACCGTTGGTCGACAGCAACCCCGCACCAGCCGAGGATTTTACGTCGTTTTCTCGTCGACGGTGAGGTTTCCGACCTCCCGCAATCGACCACAACATCACCCCAACATGAGTGAGCAAGAAATCAAGCTAAAGAACCGGAATACCTCAACACAAAACGGAGCACACCGGTGATCCGCTCAACGTCGACCGCAACCTCCGAAACCCCGAGCCTCACGTCCACGCCTTCGCAACACTGCTCTCGACTCCACTCGCCGGTGCCGCCACGTCCTCTGGTCGCCGGAAAAGAAAGGAAAGGAGAGTGAGAGAGATGAGTTTGGGTGTTAGAAATGAAGGAGAAATCCTTCGACCAACACAAAAACCAACACAACACCTCCCCCCCAACCATCACCCTACTCATCCTATGCTCCTCCATCCTCAATCACATCACTGTGCACCACCCCTTCCCCATGCTAAACCTCCACTAAACACGGGATTAGCCCACTAACCAATGTTAGGGTCCTAACACAATGAGTTAGCTCTTCCTTGTTTCGGCACACATCATGTGCACCCGTGCATGGGTCACACATCTAATGCACACAATACTCTTAGGAAACACCTCTATTTATAGGTTACACACTTCCTAATATTTATTCAATCAAGATCCTAATTTATTACCTAAAACTTAAACAACAAGTAATATCAAATTATGATCTAATTGTTTTCAATCTTCCAAATCAAAAAACTTGTCTACCAAGTAATTTCTCGATTTAAGACATTCCCAAGAAAAATAAATCAACAATAGCTTCACTCAACGAGAAATCACGAGCTACTTGGGTCTCCTCAACGGTACGTTGAGCATCTCGGCTCGTGGCTCATTGCGTTTAGCAGCCGCATGTGAGGTGATCATGGAAACAACTATGGGAATCGCTTCTCCTTTTATTTCCCAAGGATTAGACATTGGTTTTTGTGTGCGCAACGTGAGACTAATCTCACCACATTCGATAAAACATTACAAGTACCGCAAGGCACTATTTTGCATCTCAAGGCCTTATTTTGAAGCCTTGGATCGATTCTTCCCAGTCAATGTTAAGACCCTAACCTTGATTAAGGTTCTAATGATGATTAGGTAGGCTAATGATGTTGTTTGCATGGGAAGTTGAAGAGGGAATAGTGGATGTGAGGCTGGAGTGACGTGAACAGTGGCTGCGGGGTGTAGGGTGCGGTTGAGGTGATGGCTTGGTTGGTTTAAGAGGAAACCAACGTTTCCTTCTCTTCTCTTCTTCTTCTTCTTCTTCTTCTCCTCTCCATTCATTCCTTCCTCTCCCTCCGAAGCTCAGGCGGCGTGGTGGTGCGCGAGGCAAGCGTGCTGGGAGGTGGTGCGAAGGCGCGTGGAGGAGGATGTGTGTAAGGTTGCGGCCCGGAGGCGTGGTGGTTGGAGCTCCGGAGTCTTCGTCGTTCTTCAAGAGAAGGTATGCCAAGTTCTTGCATTAGAGGCCTTTGGTGATCACCCACGTTGGGGTGATGTTTTGGTAGGTTGCGGGAGGTCGGAGACCTCACCGGCGACGAGTTTCGGCGTCAAAACCTCGGCTGGCGCGAGGTTGAAGACGTCTATCGGTCGACCGGGTCCCTTGGATGGTCGACCGAGCGTAGTGTATTTCGTCTGTCTGTGGTGTTTCGGTCGACTGGGTCCTTACGTTCGGTCGACCGGAACTTAAGTGTACTGGTTTTTGTATGCATGTTGTTCGACCGTTTTTATGTGTTCGGTCGACCATTTTATGACATAGAAATAATAGGTTGACCCTGTTAGTTTTCGGTCGACCGAGACCCCTGAGTCGGTCGACCGATAGATTTGAATTTGATGTTGACCAGACTCCGGATTTTGACCACGTACGGTCGACCGGTTTTAGACATCTGTTCGACCGTTGGAGATTTAGTTTTGAGCACAAAGTTCGACCGTTGTAGGAATTCGGTCGACCGATTCCTTTGCGGAAGCGATCGACCGATATACCTTTTTCGGTCGACCGTTTGAGCCCAGAACTGCATCCTGGTCCTAGTGAAGTGTCAACTCTGTCCACAAAAACCCGTGTCCTCGCTTGGAGCGTGAGCCGGGAGGTGACGGTGGGTACGTTGCGCGTGCCTGCTCAGGGACCGCCGTGTGGAATAGTGTGGATACTTGGGACGTGTCGCCTCTGCATTATGGAGGGTGACGTAGTTGTACTTTGTTTCTTGCGTTAGAGTAGCAGCTTGAGGGATTGCGGATCCCATTACTTCAGCGGGCACGCAACTGTCGTTGGGTGAAGTGACTACCGGCCTGGATGGCTACGGAGGCCGCTGCCCTGCTTTTATAGCGGCGGAGTTAGTGTCAGCACGTGGAGCTCGTTGACCCTGCGGACTTCGGTTCGGATCTGTTGATTGTCTGGCCCTTTGTGTGGCGGATATGTTCGACTGGCCTTGATGGCAGTGATTGCACGTGCCGTGTGGCATGTGTGGCGGCGGTAGGGGCCCTGTGCGGCCTGTGTGGCGACAGGGAGGATCGCGCGTAGCCTGTGTGGTTGCGGCGATGGACTGCCGATGATGTGTTCCGGTAGGTAGCTCGACTGGGCACCTATCGAGTGATATCCCGTGCGGTCTGTGTGGCAGCGGTTGATGGACCAACCTGAGCGACGGCTCCGTTGGTGTGGTGGTGGACCACGATGTTTTCAGATCTGATTCTACCTGCGCGGAAGTGCGAACGTCTCCTCACCGATCCCTTGGCTTGTGTAGTCGCGTGTGAGGATGTGTTGCGTACTGTCCGTTAGATCGTATGTGCCTACGGTAGGTCTCTACGGGGACCCAATGTTGGACCGTGCGGCCTGTGTGGCGACGACGATGTTGTTGGACCGTGTGGCCTGTGTGGCGACGGCGATGTTGCGGACCGTGGGGCCTGTGTGGCAGCGGTGGCGATTGTAGACCGCGGGGCCTGTGTGTCAGCGGGAACGATTGCGGGACGGATGTCCGGTTTTGCCCTTGTGGGAATGTTTACTGCTTTGTATTCCATGCCATGCTATACTAGTATGTTAGGGCATATAGGTGAGCTTGTCATACGGGGTTTCCTTATGGAAACTCAGGCATTATTGTTGCATCTTTTTCAAGACCGCGTTAAGTTCCGGCGGGTGGTGACCGAGGGAGATTGCACTTTGGGACTGGATCCTGTCGTCTACCTACTTTAGGTTGTCGTGATTACGTGTTTTATGTATTACGTATTCTGATGTAATCACTCTTTTGACAAACTCTTATGTAATATGGTGCACCAGACTTATTTATGTATTTCTTTCAGTAATGTCCCCACTCTTGATGGTTTTGTCCACGTATTTCCCTTGATTTTAAAACTTTAAATTTTCCGTTGTTCGGGGATGTTACAATCAACCTATCTCTTAACTGACGTGCGACCCTAATCGGGGAACAAATGCATTTTGTCCATAACACATAGATCACAAATAATATTCTCCACTCCATCAGAACCACTTGTTCCTTGATTGGGGATTTCTTCGCAAAATGCTACTCTTTTGTGGTTGTGGAGAAAGTTTCACGAATTTACTTATGTCCTGTGTCACTTCATCTACTTTTTCAATCGTTATAAACGGCTCTTCACACCACAGGGCTACTTTCTTCCATCTCGGAGTCTCCGACAAGGCTGTTCTTTATCACCATTTTTGTTTGTGATTTGTCTCCAATTTATCTCTAATCTACTTCAAGCAAGAGCACATCTCTTGTATTGTCGATGAATCCACGCCTTCTGCTTTGAGTCACCTTCATCGTATCCTCATCATTTTTTCTCAAATAACCGGGCAACTTCTTGACCTGGAAAAGTCTTCCATATATTTTGGTCCTGCTGTTGCACCGGCCTTCCAATCCTACTTCTTTTCTACATACAAGATACAACCTATGTAACATTCTCAAACAACGGAAGAATTTAAAATTTTATAACATACAACAATCAGAAGACATTATGCGAAATACAAAGAAACATGTACACCAACATATATATATATATATATATATATATATATATATATATATATATATATATATATATATATATATATATGGTCAAACTCTAGTGAGCCCAAGGCTCATCAAATTTAATTTAAACCCCCTACAATCTCACCATTGGATCTTATTTACAATTAATATCACAATTCATTAACATTGGCGTTTTTTCTTAATCTACCTTACAATTTGAAATGAGTGGTGGATATTGTGGGGGCTTAATATAGAAAAATTAAGCCCAAGGCTCACTAGAGAATTCCTGTATATATATATATCCGAGTATTTCAAAAGTGTGATTACATCAAAAGACTATACAACAAAATACAAGTAATCACTCCGACCTCAAAATGAGAGAAAACAGGATCTGGTAGCGGCGCTCCTCTCATCAGTCATCACCCTCTAACGCCGATCACGGCTTGAAAAACAAACATACAACAAAGTCTGAGTTTCCAGAAGGAAACTCCGTATGCCAAACTCTACAAATGCCTGAAACTGGAACACTCTAGCATGCAATTCTATCAACAAAGAAAAACATAACACAAGGCTGGGCTCCAAGACTTTTTCACCCAACCACAGCTCCCACAAATAGTTACGAGGCTCCAGGGTTTTTTCACCCAACCACCGCAACACACAACATCTTCAAACTGGGCTCCAGGGCTTTTTCACTCAACCGCAGCTACAACGACATGACCAGGATTTCAGTGCTCTTTCACCAAAAGCGAACGCTCTAAGGGCTCCAGGGCTTTTTCAGTCAACCCCACACAGACTAGCTGAGCTCCAGGCAGGGCCTTTTCACCCAACCGCAGCTCTCACAACAGTTACGGGGCTCCAGGGCTCTTTCACCCAACCACCTTAACACTCATGCTCACTAGCACACTTGTCGGAAGAACATCGACACCACAACTCATCTCACAAGGACGACCACAACCAACGCACCTCACATGTGCAAAACTGGACACAAATGGTCGATCGAACCAAGAGTCCCGGTCGACCGAATCTCAACAAAACCAGGCAAATGCCCCGACCGACACACCATCGGTCGAACATCTCCCAACAACCACACATGTTCAGTCGAACCAAAGTCAGGACCGGTCGACCATTTAGAAGGTCACCTCCCAGGTTCAACGAACACAACCAACAATCGGTCGAACGACAAAGGGGCCCCGTTCGACCGGAAACCATCAGTAAACTCCCAATCACTCAACATGATCAACCAGTCAAACACCCGAGCACTCTCGGTCGACCGAAAACCACCAGTAAAATCCACCAACGAAACCAATCAACACTGGTCGACCGAACCACCATCGGTCGAACCCACATTAAGTTAACTCAAGTCATCAGTCGAACAACGATCAATAAGCGGTGGAATGTTTAGATGGTCTAGGCTCCAACCGACTTAACTCATGTACGATCGGTCGAACAAGTCAACGGACGGTCGACCATTTAGATGGTCAACGCCCACGACTGACATATAACAGTGCACACGGTTGAACGAAAAATGGGACCCGTTCTACCGGAAACCACCAGAGCTTGCCTCTAACGCACCACCAGTCGACCGCCCAGAGACATCGTTCAACCGACGTGAGGCAAAAACCCAAAATCTCACTAGGAACTGTCGACCGTTGCACCAACCGGTCGACCGATACAACATTAAAACTGCTGCATGTTTGCTTACGACGAGCTTTTCGGCCTACCGTTGACTTCCAAATACTCACATAACAAAAGTGAGCTACAACTACAAGTTTGACATACCGCGAAGGTCTGAAGAAAGTTTCGAAGAACCTCGACGGCGCATCCACGAGCACTTCTCCGAAAATCACGATCCACCGACGAACTTTTCACTCGATCGACGATTACCTTGCCTCGTCGATCCACAACCACACCTTCCCCTCGTCGATCCCCTCACCGACCATAACAACAGGTAGAGGGAGAGAGAGAGAGGCGTGAGAGAGTGAGAGAGAGAAACGAGAGAGACGTGAGAGTGAGTGAAAGAGAGAGAGAGAATCACCTCATAAACCCCTCCACCACATCTCACCATCCATCCAACTCCACTCCATCCCAGCCGTCCATCCAATCTCCTCCTAAACACTCCCTAAATAACAATCAAAACCCAATTAGGATTAGGATCCCACAACCTATGTCTACTCGTGATGTTTACTTGGGGGCATCAGTGTTTGGTCGAACAACGGAGTTCCCTTTTCGGAATGCAATTGTCAACATAGCTGCCAACAGAATGAACACCTGGATTCAGGGGCATTTTGATATAATCTAATCTCGAGTCCTCTTTGGTATGTGTTATGACTTCTACGCTCCTGCTTAACAAACTCATTACAAAGTTTGAAAAAACTTGCCAGGCGGTTTGGGTGGGGCATATCACTAAACGTAGCACATTACTGGTTTACTACACTCCTGTGACTTGGACCACGTTACAACACCCAATCGTTTTTGGTGGTTTGGGATTCAAAGACATGAAACTTTCTAATCAAATCTAATTTTTGAAGAACCCGTGGAGAATACTCACTAAGAGTGTTGTAGGAGATGACATGAGGATCAAAATGTTGTTTGAAACTTTGTGTTGTCTTTCATTTAGATAGTAGTTAGTCATAGTATTCTATTGTAGTTAGGGGTTAATTTTGCAAATTGCCAAGTTTCGTGAACCCTCTTTATATTTGGGAAGAATGAATGGAAATGTAGTTTTTGCTTTCCCTAAAATTAATGGTGTTGTCTCCTTCTCGGTGGATGTTAAGATTTTGACTGTTGGATTCAGAATTATATCGCACGAGTCGGATTCTGGTAAAAGTGCGAGTTATTTATTACCAAAAATTTTAGTCTTAAATATATGCATTAACATGTTGGAAAAATAATCTCACATTTTTAAATACAAAAGGTATGCAATACTTTACAAGAAAAGTTAGATCCTCATCCTGTATCCAGGTGCTTAGGTTCTACTCAATCTCAATCTTGCACTTTGCGTTGTTTTATTAAAGGAAAATGTTTAGTGGACGCGCGCGTCCGGGACGCGCGCTGATGTGGCCAGTCCACTCAGCAGACGCTGCTTAGTTGGCGCGATGGGATATGAAAAGTTTTTTGTTTTTTTATTCCTCTATATTTTCGTACCGTCATCATTTCCACCATCCTTCCCTCCATCCCTCATTAATGCGACTCAAATCACTCTCTTCCTTCATCATTTTGGCGCTCGGCGCTCCTACACGGCACAGAAGACTTGTTATCAATCTCAAGATGCCTCTTCCTTTTCCTTCCCTTCTCTTCTGTGGTCATTCCTTTGTACTCAAATGGAAATCGTTCCCGTGCCTTCCCTAGTGGAGCAGCCATCAAACGTTCCCCATGAGGGGATGTTTTTTCCCTCTTTCGAAGAAGCCAAAGCATTTTACGTGGCATATGCCGATCATTGTGGTTTTGGCGTTAAGACAAGACAATCTCATTACGATCGTGGTGTTGTTATACGGGCCACGCTGACTTGCTCCAAGGAGGGCACCGCACCAACGGACCAAGGGCAAGGAAAATTGAAGCCTAGGTTATCCAGCAGAGTACAATGCACTGCTCGGATAAGGGTATCCGGAAACACAGCAAGGGGTTACAACGTTAACTTTGTGGATCTTAACCATAACCATCCCATGCTTGACCCGGAGCAAATGCGATTTCTCAGGCAAAAACGAACCGTCCCTGAATCCGTCGTAGCACGGATATCGGTTAATGATGAAGCTGGGATATCGGCTGCTAAGACCATGCAATCTCTTGTGGTCGAGGCTGGAGGTTATGACAAATTGACTTTCAACGAAAGGGATTTAAGGTTTGTGTTCTTTCCGTCTAACATAATTGAAGTTGAACATTTTGCGCCTGGTCTTACTGGTTCCTGTTTGCAGGAATGTTGTAAACCAAGTCAGAAATTTGAAGATGGGACCTGGTGATGCACAAGCTCTTCAGGACTATTTCATTAGGATGCAGAAGATTGATTCCATGTTTTTTTATGTAATAGATATGGATGACGAAGGAAGACTACGCAACGTTTTTTGGGCTGACAGTCGTTCTAGAGCTGCATATTCATACTTTGGAGACGCAATATGTTTCGACACAACCTACATTACCAACAAATACGACATGCCATTCGCCCCATTTGTAGGAGTCAATCACTATTTCGAATCAGTTTTGCTCGGTTGCGCTTTGCTGTCCTATGAGACTACTGAAAATTACATATGGTTGTTCCAAACCTGGTTGTCGTGCATGAACGGTAAGTTTTTTTCCTTCTTCCCTCTTCATATCTTCCTCTTTTTTGTTTGTCTATTCGTAATAAAAAGTCTGTCTGTTCGGAATAAGAAGAGTGTATGTTCGGAATAAGAAGTCTGTCTGTTCGTATTAAGAAGTCTCTCTGTTCGGATTAAGTGTTGCGTTTGTTCGGAATAAGAAGTCGGATTGTTCGGATTAAGTGTTGTGTCTGTTCGGAATAAGAAGTTTGACTGTTCGGATTAAGTGTTGTGTCTGTTCGGAATAAGTGGTCGGACTGTTCCGATTAAGTGTTGTGTCTGTTCGGATTAAGTGTTGTGTCTGTTCGGAATGAGTTGTGAGTCTGTTCGGATTAAGTGTTGTGTCTGCTCGGAATAAGTGTTGTGTCTGTTCGGAATAAGAAGTCTGACTGTTCGGATTAAGTGTTGTGTCTGTTCGGAATAAGTGGTCTGACTGTTCGGATTAACTTGTTGTGTCTGTTCGGAATAAGAAGTCTGACTGTTCGGAATAAGTAGTCTGTCTGTTCGGAATAAGAAGTCTGACTGTTCGGATTAAGTGTTGTGTCTGTTCGGAATAAGTGGTCTGACTGTTCGGATTAACTTGTTGTGTCTGTTCGGAATAAGAAGTCTGACTGTTCGGAATAAGTAGTCTGTCTGTTCGGAATAAGAAGTCTGACTGTTCGGATTAAGTGTTGTGTCTGTTCGGAATAAGTGGCCTGACTGTTCGGATTAAGTGTTGTGTCTGTTCGGAATAAGAAGACTGTCTGTTTTGGATTAAGAAGTCTGTCTGTTCGGAATAATGTCTCACTCCTTTCTAATTGGGTCCCTTATGCAGATATACCCCCCCCAGCTATAATAACAGATCAATGTGGTGCCATTACTGCTGCTGTAAGGAATGTCTTCCCAGATTCAAGACACAGATTCTGTATATGGCACATAATGAACAAAGCACCCGTGAAGTTGCCGACGCAGTATCGGGATCACATATTATTTGATCTGAAATTGATTGTATATGATTCCAAAACCCCAGCAGAATTTGATCGTAATTGGCAGGGTTTCCTTCTTGATTTTGACCTGCAGAACCACAGCTGGCTCAAATCCATTTATGCAATCCGAGAGTCGTGGATCCCTGCATTTATTGGTGATTTTTTTTTCGCGGGAATGGCATCTACTCAGAGGAGCGAGAGTATGAACGCCTTCTTCGACAAGTATCTTACTTCGAAGACCACCCTTAAGCAGTTTGTTCAACAATACGAACTTGCGCTCCGCCACAAGTACGAGAAGGAAGCTCAATCAGAATTTGATTGTCTTCATAAAAAACCCCAGTTGGTTTCAATTTATCCATTCGAGAGTCAGTTGAGCGAGTTGTATACCGTAGGGGTCTTCAAAAAAGTGCAGTTACAAATTGGGAAGATGATATACTGCGATATAACGGAGGAGTTCAATACGAATGAAACATTCCAGTACAAGGTATCTGAACGTGTTTTGGCTGGTGAGCAGCTACTGTCGAAACGTTTCCTAGTACAAAACACATCCATGAATTTTACATGTGATTGCAGAATGTTTCAGCACGTTGGGCTTCTATGCTGCCACGTTTTTGTTGTACTTGCACGCTTGAATCCTAATGCATTGCTTCCAGACTCTTACATCCTTAATCGATGGCGGAAGGATATTCGAAGGAGCTATCGAGATAAGACGTACCCAGACGATGGTGTAATGGCGAAGGATGCGCTACGTCGTCACGACGACATCATGGGTCGTGCCGTTTGGATCGCACAGGAAGCCTTCATCTCCCACAAAAGGTATATTGAGGCCGTGCAGTGTATTGAAATGCTTAAGGCACGTATGCACACTACACAAAACTTGGTTCGACCTGATGAACCTGAGTCTTCGGGTACATCGGTCCTTAATCCGGAAAAGGTCAGACGTATAGGAAGACCGCCGACTAGACGTCGAGTGTCTTTAGCTGAGAAGATAATTAAAAAGAGCCATAAAAAACACGCCCAACAAGAGAAGGGAAAGTGGAAGATGAAGGTTACTTCGCCGCTTCACGAAGTAGCACCAAAACCCGCGGATCCTGATTTCTCCGATTGGGACATGAGTTTGTATTACGAGGAATTTCCTCCTTAATTTACATTTTTGTGTTTTTTCCCGTTCTTGTAAAACCAAGAAACTTGTAATTGTTGATACGTTGTGATCTGTAAATGGTTGTTATACAAGTTCAGTTCAGATTTACTTGTGTCTGTTCGGAAATAGAAGACTGTGTTCGGAATAAGTTGTGAGCCTGTTCGGATTAAATGTTGCTGTTGTTCGGATTAAATGTTGCTGTTGTTCGGATTAAGTTGTGAGTCTGTTCGGATTAAGTGTTGGGTCTGTTCGGAATAAGAAGACTGTGTTCGGAATAAGTAGTGAGCCTGTTCGGATTAAATGTTGCGTTTGTTCGGATTAAGTTGTGAGTCTGTTCGGATTAAGTGTTGCGTCTGTTCGGATTAAGTGTTGGGTCTGTTCGGAATAAGTGGTGGGTCTGTTCGGAATAAGAAGACTGGGTTCGGAATAAGTTGTGAGCCTGTTCGGATTAAATGTTGCGGTTGTTCGGATTAAGTGTTGCGTCTGTTCGGATTAAGTGTTGCGTTTGTTCGGATTAAGTGTTGGGTCTGTTCGGAATAAGAAGACTGTGTTCGGAATAAGTAGTGAGCATGTTCGGATTAAATGTTGCTTTTGTTCGGAATAAGTTGTGAGTCTGTTCGGATTAAGTGTTGCGTCTGTTCGGATTAAGTGTTGTGTTTGTTCGGATTAAGTGTTGGGTCTGTTCGGAATAAGAAGACTGTGTTCGGAATAAGTAGTGAGCATGTTCGGATTAAATGTTGCTTTTGTTCGGAATAAGTTGTGAGTCTGTTCGGATTAAGTGTTGCGTCTGTTCGGATTAAGTGTTGCGTTTGTTCGGATTAAGTGTTGGGTCTGTTCGGAATAAGAAGACTGTGTTCGGAATAAGTAGTGAGCTTGTTCGGATTAAATGTTGCGTTTGTTCGGAATAAGTTGTGAGTCTGTTCGGATTAAGTGTTGCGTCTGTTCGGATTAAGTGTTGCGTTTGTTCGGATTAAGTGTTGGGTCTGTTCGGAATAAGAAGACTGTGTTCGGAATAAGTAGTGAGCTTGTTCGGATTAAATGTTGCGTTTGTTCTGAATAAGTTGTGAGTCTGTTCGGATTAAGTGTTGCGTCTGTTCGGATTAAGTGTTGCGTTTGTTCGGATTAAGTGTTGGGTCTGTTCGGAATAAGAAGACTGTGTTCGGAATAAGTAGTGAGCCTGTTCGGATTAAATGTTGCGTTTGTTCGGAATAAGTTGTGAGTCTATTCGTATTAAGTGTTGCGTCTGTTCGGATTAAGTGTTGCGTCTGTTCGGATTAAGTGTTGGGTCTGTTCGGAATAAGAAGACTGTCTGTTCGGAATAAAGTTAGCTTAAGAATGACATTGGTAATGTTTGTATTTTTACATGTAAATAGTTTGTGAACTGAATATGTAAACATTTTGTACATGTAAACCAAAAAATAAACAAAACTAAAAATATGTTTGTCTGTTTAGACCTGCACACACGACCGACGATCCCTAAGTAACATGACCGCCAATTCACCCCTGATAGAGTGGATGGTATTGGGGTCCTTCTCCTTCGTAGGGTCAACATTCAACATTAGGCACCTTATCCAGTATAAAACGAAGGCGCCGCAATCGTTGCTCCCCGGTGGTTGTTGTTGGCTTTCTTTCCTCAGGATTCTCAGGGGCCAGTCGACCTTGAGTAGATCCCTCCAGTATACAGCCGCATCCGCTGCTGCACATTCATGCTGGCCTACAGTCTGCTCCGGATCATCACCTTCGCCTAGCTCCCTAGAGAGACTGTTGAATGCCAAAATCTCTTTGGACGGGCCATAGACAACCACCAGTGTCCAATGACCTGAAGACCAGCATGGTTGTGCGATCACGGTCTGTGTTGGAGACGCACCTACGATTTTAGGGAGGATAAAATCATCAACTTCTCTGCCTTGCCCTGCAAGAATTCGCCCCGACTCGAAAGTGGATATGCATATAACTTTTTCTGGGTGGCGTCTTTCTTCGAGCACCGATAGCATAGCGTCGATAGTTTCATCGCTAATATCCATCCTAGGCGTTATAAGCTCCTTCAGGTCGGAGCGTTTTAAACTGCACATATCGCCTCTCCAGATGACCTCCCTATTGTCCTTGTTGGGTTCGGTCAGGTTCAGTAGCATTTTGACCTCATCAAATGACAACGTGCCCAATGCAGGCATGTCAACATCCGGCCTTTTTTTCTTCAGGCTCCTTTGAGCCGCTCTATCTTTTCTTTTTTGCTCTTCTTCCTTCTTATTCTTCTTGGCCAGATGTTCGCCTTCCTTCAGCTGCTGCTCAACGGTGGCCGTCGAGCGTTTTCTTTTCGCGACCCAGTTTGCTATCTGGGCCTTTCTTTCTTCTTCCTTCTCCTTCTTCTTCTTCTCTTCCTCCTTCTCCAGCATTTTCCTCTTTTCTCCCATCTTCCTCTCCTCCTCCCTCTTCTCCTCTTCTTCCTTCTTCCTTTCCTCCTCCTTTTTTCTGTCACATTCCTCCTCCTCCCTCTTCCTCTTTTCTCGTTCCTCCTCCTCCTTCCTCTTCTTCTTTTCTCGTTCCTCCTCCTCCTTCCTCTTCTTCTCTTCTTCTTCCTCCTCCCTCCTCTTTTCTTCTTCCTCCTCCTCCCTCCTCTTCTCCTCTTCTTCCTCCTCCCTCCTCTTTTCTTCTTCCTCCTCCTCCCTCCTCTTTTCTTCTTCCTCCTCCTCCCTCCTCTTTTCTTCTTCCTCCTCCTTCCTCTTTTTTTCTTCTTCTTCATCCTCCTTCCTCTTCCTATTCTCTTCTTCCTCCGCCTCCCTCTTCTTCCTATTCTCCTCCTCTTGCTCTCGCTCGTTCTCCCCACCAGGGACTCCAGTTGTCCCTGTCCCTCGAAGATATATAATATCTTTCCTGAGCCTCCCACACTCTTCCTGGGAAATCCTCAGTTCTTCCCTGAGGTCGTGTACCTGTTCTGTGGCCTTCTTAAGGGCAGCTTCGGCCCTCAGCCATTTTGTCTTCACCTCACTCAGCTCCAATTCTTGGAGCAGCGGGTCGCATGGAATGCTGCAGTCTGCCAGTTGGAGCCTTGGCAAACTGACGGTTGAAGTTGAGCTCTTTAGAACAGGACCAATAAGTTGCAGCTCCCTTTCACTCATTGATGGAGCCCCCATCAGGTCGAACGTGCCGTCGTAAATTCGATGTAAGGTAATTCCACGTTCCTCCCATTTCCTCAGGGTTAATCGTTTCCCAAACATCTCCGTCCATCTTTTCATCCGTGGGAAAGCTCCAGTTCTGGGCTCCCCCAATTTAAATTTCTCACAAAGCCACACCTTCAAATGGAAAGGAAAAAAATGAGAACTACTATACCAACGTACCTTCATATTCGAAAGACAACTGAATCCGAACATACATTAAACGTAAACCGAACAGACACCCAACTTAATCCGAACAGACGGACTTCTTATTCCGAACAGACACACGTCTTATTCCGAACAGACCCACCACTTAATCCGAACAGACCCACCCCTTAATGCGAACAGACTCACCATGTATTTCGAACAGACTCACAATGTATTCCGAACTGACTCACAATGTATTCCGAACAGACCCAACACTTAATCCGAACAACCCCACCACATATTCCGAACAGCCCCACCACTTAAACCGAACAGACTCACAACATATTCCGAACAGACTCACAACGTATTCCGAACAGACCCACCACTTAATCCGAACAGACCCAACACTTAATCCGAACAACCCCACCACTTAATCCGAACAGACGCACCACTTAATCCGAACAGACGCATCACTTAATCCGAACACACGCACCACTTAATCCGAACAGACGCACCACTTAATCCGAACAGACACCCAACTTAATCCGAACAGACTCACCACTTAATCCGAACAACCCCACCACATATTCCGAACAGCCCCACCACTTAAACCGAACAGACTCACAACATATTCCGAACAGACTCACAACGTATTCCGAACAGACCCACCACTTAATCCGAACAGACCCAACACTTAATCCGAACAACCCCACCACTTAATCCGAACAGACGCACCACTTAATCCGAACAGACGCATCACTTAATCCGAACACACGCACCACTTAATCCGAACAGACGCACCACTTAATCCGAACAGACTCACCACTTAATCCGAACAAACGCAACACTTAATCCGAACAGACACCCAACTTAATCCGAACAGACACCCAACTTAATCCGAACAGACGCACCACTTATTCCGAACAGACTCACCACTTAATCCGAACAGACCCACCACTTAACCCGAACAGACCCACCATTTAATCCGAACGGACCCACCACTTAATCCGAACAGACCCACCACTTAATCCGAACAGACTCACAACGTATTCCGAACAGACACACATCGTCTTCCGAAAAGAACAAAAACAAAAAAAGAGGAAGAGAGGAAGTGTGAAGCAGGAACAAAAACTTACGTGTAGTATGGCAACACAACCTTCGACGTTCCCCTGCCGCATTATGAAATTCCCTGCCTTTTTCCTCTCCTGCAGTTCTAAACTTACTTTCTCGAGGCCTCCAACCAGGGTTTTGTGAACTGCACTTGCCCATGCGTAGCTGCTTAGGCGTTTGATGTTCCTCAGAGGGTGCATGAACCATTCCTTCGGTCGCAGCGTTCCATCATAGAACAAAAAATTGTTGAAGATGAAAGAAATCAGGAGACGAACGTACTCCTCCGTCTCGCCCATGGTACTGTTTGCCATGAGATGAACTAAAAGTTGGGTGTTGTCAAGGTTCACCCCGTCTCGCTTCTGGACGCGCAATTGTTCCATCACCACGGCCTTCCCATGCGTACGTAACCCCAAAATTAGGGCGATGTCTTCCGGTGTAAGGGGAACTACCCCTGATCCTATTCTCAGCCCCACCTCCTCCGTATCGTAGTGCTCGACGAACCAACCGACTATTTCGTTGTCCGTCGTAATGTTAGGAAGGTTTAGGAAGTGACCGAATGGGGTGCTACGGAAAGCCTCCTTCTCCACCTTATTCATCCGGTCAAACTGCTTTCGGATGGCCTTCCAGGAGCATCGTGATTCCCGGAAGTAGTACGTGGTTCCCTAAAACCAATAATTTAATAAACGGAAGTTCATCAAAAAAAATAACGACCCACGGAAAGAAAAAATTAGAGACCCACCGGTTCTGGGACGTGTTCGATATCGACGGCCGGAGTTGAAGATTCCATTATCGTTTACAAGGTGCGCTTCACAGGGAAAGAAAGTCGGGAATGCTTCACAGGTGCGCTTCCTACGTTCACAGGTAAGAAAGAAAGAAAGCGAGAGTCTCCCTTTTGTTCTGGATATGTTATCTTCCTCGGTATCCGAACCGTCGATCGTGGGGTGTCTTCCGCTGTCTAATCTGGAAACGAACCGTCCTTCTTCGAAAACCGTCAAAAAAAATTCAAAACAATTTGAGGCGCGTTCGGAAGGAAAGCGTGACATGGCAATCCGAGTAGACGCTGACTCATCCACTTTTTGAAGCCACGTAGGGCGCGTCCGTGACGCCCGCGTCCGTGTATAAGGACTCTTTATTAAACCTCAAACCGGTTTCTTCAAGCTAACCTTGTTTCATTTAAGGAGCGGACAACAAATTAATGTGTGACATGACAATTGGTGTACATTGGGTCATGATGTTTTTTTTCTATTTTCCAATTTACGTTACAATGTTTTCCATCCAGCTGACTCGCTCAAGGGATGGAACGTGGAATTATTCTCTAATCACACACCATATTTATCAAGTTACCACGGCCGGCAATATGGCTTTGTTGGAAAGAACGATGCTGTCGTTTATATGCCGCCGATCACGCTCTCAAAGATCCAAACTACCGCTCTCCACTCTAAGCCACGGTCGGGTTCTCGGTGTTTCTCAAGCAACTGTTGAATTACCTGTTTAAATAGTTATTGTAATCGAGTTATCAGTACATTCTTTGGGAAAAGAAAAAAAGAAAATTAACGAGTATATAAAATGGCAAAATGTGGACTTAATTTAGAATTCCCTGACGATCTTTCCAACAAGGAAGACGGAACAAGATCACAACTGTTAATATTTAAGTAAAGTTTGATGGATTGCTATTGTTTTATGTGTTCCGCAAATGTAGGCTCTGTAGTAAAATCATATAAATTTTAGCCGGTACGCGCTCTTGTCTTGACCACTGTTAAATGTTTTAATAGATTATGCCAAGGGTTGGTAAGGTTTCATGTCTCATTAGTAGGGTGCATTAATAGTAAAACGACATGATTTTGTACATATAACGCAGTTAACGAGGACTTAGTGGAACCCCATCCCATTAGTCAAATGGATAGAAATAAAATATGGGATGCTGAATTTTATTTGACTTATCCGTTGAGGTCATGCCATTTCTCTCTTCAAGCATAAATGCGAAGAGGATGAGATCGAAAAAGTTAATCACGACCACCAAGTTGTAATTAACTTTCCATTTGTACTTATGGTATCGTTTTGAATGTATGGGAGGGAAATTATTAAGGTGGCAAAATTTTGTACGGGGTTTTATCATGTAAATAGAGAGTGTGTGCTTCTTGATATAGATATGTGCTGAGGCCGAAGGAATGGTCGGTGATGGAAGCATGGAGAGAGACTAGGCCCATTGAAGAGATTGCAAGTCCATGATCTAAAAATTGAATAGTCATAAGACTCAAGACCAATTAAATAAAGAAAAACTTGATTTTCTACGCTTAAAATTGCACAACATCCGGAAAAAAAAATCTACATTTTAGTTCTTTTTGAAAAATATATTTATCTTTCTATTTCTCACCAAAATATCACTGTCTAAACCACGTGTGACCATTCCCTTCAAATAATTCTATTTCTCTCTTTCAGCCTTCAAAAATCGCACGGTGAACGATTCATATCGCACATATATCGAGTCAATCGAGTTACAATTCTCCACACCGAAATAATTCAAATTTCGTTCGCCATTAAACATCATCAAAAATCGTGCAGTGAAAAGTCGTATTTTTTCAAAAAATTTAAATTATCAAGAACGTTTCGCGCACACATCGAGTCAATCGAGTTACAGTTCTCCACACCGAAACGATTTGAATTTCGTTCGTCATTAAACGTCCTAAAAAATCGTGTGGTGAAAAGTCATCTTTTTTCAAAAAATCTAAATTCTCGATGACATATCGCGCACACATCAAGTCCATTGAGTTACAGTTCTCCACACCTAAACGATTCGAATTTCGTTCGTCATTAAATGTTCTCAAAATTCGTATGGTGACAAGTCATCTTTTATCAAAAAATCTAAATTATCGAGGATATAACATTCACACATCGAGCGCATCGAGCCAATACAAAACACCCCGAAATTACTTTCCGAACATGCACAAACATAATTATATACATTATACATTTACTCGAATCATTTTATAAAGTTTCTACATCATTTATACTTGTAATTAGTATGCATAACATGCATAATTAGTATCGAAGCAATATTCAACTTGGCCACGTTCCAATAATTATGCAATTAATAGTTATGATTGTGCGTGATTGATTCAATCGAAGGGCATAAACTTTAGAAATTCTAGTGTAACAAAGGGGTCTGATATTCTAGTGATTGCTTTCAAATAAGCGTGTACGCATAATGGTCCGGACTGGTCAGGTCTGGTGTATGGTTTCAGTTTAGTTTGAATCCATTATTCTATTTGTCATACATATTTATTTATTGAATTCATGATGTATATTTATGTTTTAATACCAAATGAATTTTGAATTCTCGTAACCTACCAAAAAAAATAAAATTAAATCATAAATTCAAAAAAAGTAACGATAAGCTAAACTTAAATAATATTTTCACTAAAATATTTTTTGTAGAAATAAATAAGCCCATTCCAACCTTGTTCGAGCCTGGACTGGACTCGGTCAGTCTGGTCCTTGGTTCGTCGATTCCAGAGATCAAGGCCACGATCCAGTCCAACCCCATTCTAATAGCTAGATGCACACACCACTTCAATAGGACTCTTGTAAACTACATGCTGGTTCAAAAATTCTCTACTTCTCACGATTTCTGATTTTCAGTGGAGAATTTAGTCAAGTTGCAAAACTACTAACAAGTAATAGACCATGTTGATTTGGGAAGCGCATTTCCATACAAATGTTATTTTCCTACTGCAATTTTTTCTACATAATTATAATAGACCGAGATTCTTTCCAGTTACTTCTAGGTCAATTTTCTCAATACACTTTAATTTTTTCCATAATTAAAAATCAAAACCATATATTTTAATCTAGAACGCGAGTTATCTGTGAATCTTAAAATCATGAAATTTGATATACGTTTTTGGATAAGATCTAGACAAATAAAAATGAACCTTCTAATGCTGGGAATAAATTACTACATAACTAACACAACCACATAAAGACTGCTGGTTATGACGCTCCAATTATTGTAAATTTTTTATTACTATTATACAAGAAAAAAAGGGAGAAGATCTGCAACTGCAAGAGAAGTATCCTTATATCTTGGAATTGAAAGTGGCTAGCTTGGTGAGATCCTTCCTTAGGATCTTACCGGAAGGATTCTTTGGTATAGTCTGTATGAAAGCAACTCGTCTGATTTTCTTGTATGGAGCAACCTACTCATCATACATAAACAATACCACATTAGTGATACTCATGTTAGAACAAGTAGAATAAGATCGCAAGACTCCCAAATTATTGACATAGTAAGTTGTATGAGTGGACAAATTCAGATTATAGTAGTTTAAGAGATGACAACCACCTGTTTTGCGACAAAATTCATAACCTCGGCCTCTGATAAGTTGCTGGCTGTCTTCCTCACAACATAAGCCATGGGATACTGACCCACCTCCAAGTCCGGAAATCTACAGGCACAAAAATATAAAATAAATTTTACAAAAATCAACTTTTTATCATTTTAGAGAATGTATACAACTTCAATTATTTTCTTCGTTGAAATTTCAAATTATATGAATTTGATAAGGTATAAGAATTTCAGGAAGAAAAGATTGAGAATTTGTTTACATTTGTAAACCACAACCATGTGAAAGATAACAAAAACGAACTCTTTTTAGATGGTTCGGGCATAAAAAATATAAAGCACGCCAAATATAATATACTAATATCACATGATTGCATCCCAATAAAGTTTCATCTGTATGCAACACATACGGCGGAACCAGAAATTTTGTTCAGGAGGGTCGAAAGCATAAAGGGAAAAAGTTAAAATATATTTCCAGAACAATTACAATTAATGTCACTTGTTTTCATATTTTGAAAATGATACATGCTTGACTTATCGTTAACTTTACCAAGTAAAATCTTTTCAATATAAGCCACCAAATTGTTGGTTCTTAACAATATTTATTGCCGAAAATGATCTTTCAACAGTTGCAGTTGCAACCGTTTTATCTGTTAAAGCATCAATTCCTTCTAATATACAAAAGTCACCCAATATATGTAGGTCAAAGATATGTCTGAATATATGTCTGAATTTCATTAGAAAGTCTGACATGATCTATAATGAAGTATTCATTATGATAATATTATGTTAAACGGACTAGTTTTCTCTAAGTACAACATGTAAATAAATAATTATGTATTTCTTTCATTGAAATGATTGTTCAATTAATGAAATTATGTATTTCTGACAAAGTAAAACTTAGCGCGGCGATGATATAGATTTCTTGACTCCTTCGGCGTGGTCGGCTATCAAGTATAAGTTCTTTATCATAACATGAATCACAACTTCATATGTTCCACAAAAAAAATACTTCCTTTAGTAGGTCATCCAAGTCTTATCTTACAATTTCGATCCAATCTTTATTTCAAAATTAAGAAAAATAATGGGACGCCCACTCCCTATAATATTAGTTTGCACTCTTAGAAAGTAGAAATACTGAAGCAAAAAAAATCGTCAAAACAGGAAAATATTAAGAAGAATAACGAACTTTTTTTTAGAAAAATGTTGTATGTTACTAGTCCCTTAAATTTTGCAAAATTAAGAAAGAAGAGGGACACCCACCCCCAAGATATTTTGTTATACATTTTTAAAAATATTATATATTATGCTACCTCAAATGATTCCAAAGTTTCAGGAGGGGTGACTACCACGATACTTTGTTATAATCTTTGGAAAATATTGTATATTACTACTCAAAAAAGTTCAAAATTCTAGAGGGGATGACTGCCCCCCATGGTTCCGCTCCTGTCGGTATGATCCAACATGTTTTATTAGCGATCGCTGTGAAACATACTTACCCGATAACTGCTGCATCGGAAATTGCTGGGTGGGTAAGGAGCAAGGCTTCTAGCTCAGCAGGAGGCACCTGTAGGAACAAGATTGAATCAGAAATAGACACAAACAACCAACCAAAAACACAATGTCAGGCATCAAACCGAAGCCAACCTGGTAGCCTTTGTATTTGATGAGCTCTTTCAACCGGTCCACCACGAACAGGAACCCATCCTTGTCGATGTAGCACAGGTCACCTGTCCTCAGCCACCCATCAGAGGTCAATGTCGACTTGGTGGCCTCGGGATTCATAAAGTACTCTGCACGTTTTGAACATGTCAGCAATGGTCCTTCGATAATTCCATGTTGCATCTTCAAATTCTAGTAGGGAATAATTCTAGTGGTCTCCAGCATTTCTTGTGTAAATATGAACGTCTACATTTCGGAAGTAATGGCACCGGAAGTGAAGATAAATAGAAACTTGACATGGGACAATCAAATTCAGAGATGTAACCGGAAGTGAAGTTGGCTTGCTGTAACCTGAGCAGCAATCCAGTTTCCTAATGGCCACTACGCTCTTTTTAGTGCTTTATAGTGGACGGATAATAGAAGAGAATTCTGCAAACAGAGCAGTGAAGGCTATATAGGGATATATTTTATCACTGATATAGACAGCTAATGTTAATAGACGCAAATCGAAGAATATTAACGTCTATACATAACATGTAAAGTAGATGGGAAGACTTTCTCATGACGGGTATTTTTATATCTGTGCTAGTCATTTTTGCTATATTTACGCCACAACCTTTGAATTGAAGTATCCTTGGTTTCTTACTTTACCTTCTATATAGTTTCAACTATGTCAAATTCAACGCTCATAAATTATTTTCTTCAATAATTAGATTTATATTTAAATCAAATACAATGAAGCATTTAGCATCATAACCCATCACATTGGAGGGTAATATATGGTGTCGATTCAGATTGACTAAAATTAACGGTATAAATGAAAATTTGGAGGTACATTATTATTTGACACTATGGCATCGAACTGAAAGATTATTATGCAATGTTATTAAGTTGGAGGTATAAGTAGTAATAGCCCAAATTGGAGGGGCGGTGCAAAGTGCTTACATGTAGATGCATAAAATCTTGACATAAAAAGATAAAAACAGAGATGTGAACATCCCGCTCAACAACCATGTCAGCGTGGAATTGTATATTCATCTGCACGCTGCATTTTGGACTTCTGGAATTGTGGGGAAAAGCAACAATGTCATTCTGCTATTTTATAAAAATATACCATCATCCGGCTACCCTACCACATTTTTTTTTTAAATTTAGATGTTAATCTTTTAAAATTAACAATCAATTAGTCCTATTTTTTATTCACTTGCGGCTTTTAAGTGAGCCAAGAAGTGGAACGAGTGAAGCTTTTCTCAAGTTTCATTTGGAATTTTCAGCTTGGATTCGAGTTAAACCAAGCCACGAGTACGAGCATCAGAAATTTACCAACGAGCTGAGCAGTATCGAGTTCGAATTGATCTCACTTACGCCTCTAACTCTATCACCACAATGATGCAAACCTGACTATAAAACTATGATGAAAACAGACCAAGATCGCCTCCATTATATAAGAATCAAGTTCTATCAATATAATTTCGATTTCTAATACAATTGAAAATTCAAATAGTTCATTATGATCTACTATTGGAGTTATTTACGTACGTTGAAAATCATAAATTAGAAATATGTTTTATATAGGACTAAGACATGGATAAAAGTGAACACACCACATTTATCAGTCTTTTCATCGTAAATGAAAGAATTATCAAATTTTACGATCTCTGAAAGTGCATGCGTACCTTTCATAACAAAAGGCCCTCTTAGCCAAAGCTCACCGGTGGCCATCACGGGCAACGCCCTCCCAGTCTCTGGATCAACAATCTTGGCCTCCGTATTCGGACTCAACAACCCGGCCGTCCCATACCGCCTACTCTCCTCGGCCGAATCAGTGCTCGCCCCGACCCCACTGGACTCGGTCAATCCATATCCCTGCACAATCTCCAACCCAGGAAACTCCCTATTGAACCCCTCCATAACCTCCCTACTCAACGGCGCCCCACCCGACAACACCTTCCTCAACGACCCCAGGTCATACCTCCTCTTAATCCCCGTCGCGTTCTGCGCCATCGCGACGAGGATCGGCGGCACGAGGGGGAAGTAAGTCACCCTGTGTTTCTGAATTGCAGACAGAACATCACCGATCTCGAACTTCGGCACGACCACGACGGTCGCGCCGGCGCCGAGCAGCCCCATGGCGAAGACGGCGAGGCCGTAGATGTGGAACATGGGGACGGTGCAGATGAAGGTCTCGTGGGATGAAGTGGAGTCGAACTTAAACCGGTTCATGACGATTTGTGCCATGGCGATCAGATTCCGGTGCGTGCACACCACGCCCTTGCTCACCCCCGTCGTCCCCGACGAGTACAAAATCGTCGCCGGATCCGACTGCCGGACGACGGGAAGGAACAAGGACTGATTATCAGTTTTCTTCTCCTTCAAATCCAAATCGTCGAGGAGAAGGAAAGGAAGAGTAGGAAAGGATTGTTGGACCTTGGGGAGGAGGGAGGAGGTGGTTAGGATGAGTTTGGGGTTGGAAGGTTCGATCTGGGATTGGAGCTCGCGAGGGGTGAGGAGAGGGTTGGTGGTGGTGAGGACGGCACCGAGGGAGGCTACGGCAAGGGTGGCGACGGGGAAGAGGAGGGAATTGGGGGAGAGGAGGAGGACGACGTCCGAGTGGGAGATGTTGTGGTGGAAGTGGAGGTGGGAGGCGAAGGTGGAGATGGAGTTCCAGAGGGAGAAGTAGGTGAGGTGGGACCCGGTGGAGGCGTCGACGAGGGCGAGGGTGGAGGTGGAAGTAGAGGAGACGGAGGAGAGGAAGGTGGTTATGGAGAGGGTTGGGGTGGTCGGGTGGGGAATTGAGGGGCGTTTCGAGTGGAACGTTGAGGTTGTTGGGTTGAAGCCGCTGCGGGGGTCGATGCTATTGTTGGTCGGAGTTGACATCGTTGGTTTGGGAGGATGTGTACTGCTGTCGTGTGGTGCCTTCTCATTGGGGGAGGAGATTAATAAGAGCTGCTCGGATATCAGTAAAACACAAGTCAAAGCCTCAAAGGATGGTAAGTGACTCTCACAGTGTGATATTAACACTCGCTTCTTAATGTTTTTTCAAATGAAATTCGTCATTGTTAATTTTAGTATTACATTTTCAACCTGGCCGATACAATGATAGTAGTTCTTAACAAATATCATAAATAACAACGCTCCGGTTACGCCCGGGCGTCCTGCTCCCTCTTTCCGCCACATCAGCTTCTCTCTCCGTCACGTCAGCTCACCCCACCCACAAAAAAAAAAACTTTAACCATGCCCGGACGACCATACACTCTCTTTCCTCCACATCATTTATTAATTAAACAATTTTAATTCTTTCACATTTAACAAATTACACTTTACATAATTCTAATTATAATTACGATATAATTCCAATTGACGAAATGATTAATATTAATAATTAGTAATTAATATTAATATTTAATATTAAACCACGGGAAATTTTATTAATTAAAATTAGGAATGCACAGTAAACGCGTGAATGCACAGTACACGCGTGCAAATAAAGCAGTCCGCGTGAATGCACAGTATCCGCGTAAATGTACAGTACACGCGTGAATGCACAGTTTCTGATTTTCCCTCTATATATACCGCATAAAAACATAACAAAAACTTCACAAAACTTGAAAAAGTCTTCTCCAGATTACAACCGCTCTCCCCGTCGTTCCCAATCAAATCCACGTTCACACTATCGACAAGGATACCCCCGTCCATATTTCCCACAACCAGACTTCTCTCATTACGCTCAGTCTTTCCAACAGTCATTCCAACAACCATTCCAACAGACAAACTTCTCTCAATACGCACCATCATTCCCACCACTAGACCACAACCAACAATTCCCGCAATACGCATCACAATTCCCACAAAATCAACCCCAATTTCAGATGTTTGACCGCAACATGTGACAAGTAAGTTCTCCTAGTATGGAGGACACTCAAGAAGAGAACCAAAATAACAATGAGTCACCACCACGCCAGACCGTCGCACCATCATCCCCACGTCCACAATGACGTCGCAACGTCCAAGCTGTCAAAAGCAATCTGAAGCTGTGAACCACACATGAGGACGAGTGACTCGTAGCGGCATATATGGAGGTCAGTTCTGATGCGGTAACGAGGACAAACCAGAAGGTTACCTTCTTGTGGACCAAAGTAAAACGGGTTTACGACATCTCCGTCGATGAAACGGGCCTCCCCGACAAGAATGCGGAGTCCTTAAAAGGACGATGGAGGAGAATTATACCTTCTGTCAACAAGTGGGTCAGATGCTTCGATCAAGCGTACCGACGCAAAAGGAGCAGGCAAAACGACGACGATGTCGTCCGACAAGCTCACCACATCTACGAGCGCACTAATAAGTCTAAATTTCTTTACTTTGATTCTTGGGCCATGTTGCGTAGGTACCCAAAAGGAGAGTCCCTGCTATCTGGAGCAAATACCGTGCGTGTTGGTCGGGAGTCCCCGGAATTTCACGATGAAAGCAGTTCCCGTTCGGTAAGTCTTGGGAAAAGAAAGAGCATTGATGACTTCAGAACACAATCACCGGAGCCAGAAGAAATAATGTCAGGATCGTCTACACGACCACCAGGTGTGAAGAAGACAAAAAAACAAGGGTAAAAGTTCATTAGGCCCGGAAGGCAACACCGCGTTATGGAACTTGCCCAACAAATTGCATACAACGCCCAAATGAGAGAAGAAGGTTTCTCGAAGCAGGAGGAATTAACCGATATTAATTTTCAAAGACATGTTAAAAAAACTAAGCTCGACATGCTTCACTCTCTGATGAAAAAGGACAACCCGACAGAGCAGGATCAAATAGCGATTGCGAAACTCATGGATTGGGCAGAAGAGAATGGTTTCATATAGTTTGTTAGTTCATATTAGTTCGTATTTCGTGTAGTTTATATTACGTTTAGTTTGTTGTATTTTGTATTTCGTGTATTTCGTACCGCTCCGTATTTCGTGTATTTCGTTTAGTATTAATATATTTTCTAATTTCAGCACTAAATATGGATTTATCTTTGATTTGAGCATGAAATTAGATGTAATGTATAAGTTTTAAATATTTTTCAAATTTATAACATCAAAGATTATCACCCCACATTACTAAAAAAATACCAAATACATTTTCAATTAACCCTAATAACAAAATCTCCACTAAAATTATAAAAACACAAAAAAACGACCACGGGGCAACTTGTGTCCCCCCCCCCCCCACCTGAAGGGCGCCCGAGCGTCCATTCGGGACCTCCGGTGCCCGAATGGACGCCTGGGCGCACCTGTCGGGCGCGAGGGCACGCCCGACCCATTAAGGGTGGTCTAAAGTCTTCTCCTTACGAACTCAAACCACCAAAATCGAAGTCTCTAATCTTGAGTTGCTGAAACAGGTCAGGTAACACGAACGGGTCAGGTCAATAGAGTGCAGGAAGATGAGTGCTTGAAAATGTAGAGGATTTGGTTTTGAGTATGGATCAATAGAGAGTGTTCAAAAAGTGTAAAACAAGGATATGTGACTCTATTTATAAGCCTTCAAGATCTACTAGCCGTTTGAGAGTTGGTGAGGTTTGGACAAATGAGAAGCAAGAATGTGCTTTAGGCTTGGGTAGGTTTCTAGGCTGATTCGGTCGACCGTTTATGGAATCGTAGTCCGAAACAATATAATTAGATTGGTCAGGTTGACCGAATAGGATTTGGATCATTGTTCACCAACTTCCAGTAACTATTTTCAATTTTTCCCTATTTAATTTTGGTTCATCGAATTGCCTTTCGTTCACCATTCAAGGTGGTGAAATAGATCGGTTGGGTTCTGTTTACGTAAGTTCGGTAGATCATCTACTCTTCGAATGACCAAAGTTAGCGTGAGTTTTGCACTGACAATAATTACTCAAATGGTCCTTGGATACAATAGTCATGTGTTACGTGAAAATGGTCATTGGGCGCCCAGAAGGAATTTGTAGACCGATAGGAGATCGGTCATTCGAAATTGGACAAGTCAATTTTGGCTCTATGACATAATTCAAATGCAACCGTTGGAGTAAAGCCCAAAACTGGTCCGATCAACCAAAGGCATTTTGGTCGTCTAAATGCACAATTCCAGAGAGCAACCTAGCGTTCATCGACCGTTGGGAGATTTCGGTGGACCGTTATAGGTTCGGTTGATCGAACTTGGTCGGGACAGAATCCTAGTGTTCAAGTTTACATATTTTCCTATGGACTCAATAAATATAAAGTTACAAGTCTTGGTCAAAAGCTTGGATTACAAGTCTTCATTCTTGAGTCTTTGTCGCAATACTTTTTCTCTTGATGAATCTTGATCAACCTATTAATATGATTGCAGGTATACAAGTATGTATGCAATGCATGTAATTGTGTTTTTCTCATTTTGATTGATTGGGTTGATTGATTAAGATTAGTTTGTTTAATCATCAAAACTAATATAGATTAGGGTATAAAAGTCAACATGTATCTCTCACCTCCGTCTGTGAAGAGATTGTATATACTTTTAGTTGTTATGTTATACCTTTTTATATTTCATTCACCCACATTTATATTTCACAAATTCATAAACACAATCATTCACAAAGAAGGTTTATCATATTAAAGTAAAAATTGTTGGTAATACAAAGAATGTGGTTCAATAAAATTACATGTTTAATTACAAAGAATATTAGAACCTGTTAGTTCATTAACATGTTTGTAACGAAGTAGCGTGTCCATCGTTTGCAAGTATCATCGAGCTCATGTTGTGAATTGGGATCACTATTCTTTTGAAAGACCTATGAAAATACAAGTACACAATATAAACATGTATATAATGAAACTATAATTATACCACTGAAAATGATCTATATTACCTCAAATAGCTCTACGTTTTTAGGTACAATCTCGATGATTTCATCTATGTTTCTCATAACGTAATACCCACATTTGGTATTTTCAGTTTGCTTACGGTACTACGTACAAAGATATAAATTTGCTAAATATACGTTCAAGTACTTATAAAAAATTAACAAAAATGGGAGAAAATTACTCTTATTGCATGTCAGGTTATGCCCGTATTTTTGCTACTCCTTTTTCCACCAACCATTTTGTCAATCTTCATTGTCCTAAGTATCATGAGTTATTTAACATTAAGTCGACAATACTAATAAAAATATACGAATTACAAATACGATGATTAAAACGAACTTACAGATTTACAAGTTTTTTTAAGGATTGCCTTGGTGTAGTTGACCCCAAATAATCGAACCAATATGCAGAATTAGTTTCGGGGCATATAACGGCAAGCATCCAATGAGCTCTAATTGTATATATAATTAGAAGTTTATTACAAAATCAGATTCTAGTTACTTTCAATTAAGCAAGTTACCTCTCATGATAAGAGACTATATAATATTTTTTGCCATTTCTTTCATAATATTCGTAAGTTCACCCGAATTATCGTCATCCCCGTGATTGAAAGTAGATGGACATACAAATCCAAATACTTTATCATTGGGAAAGATTGTCCTTCTACCGTCATAAAGGTGTCTACAAGAGTAAAAATAACATTATGTTATAATTACAATAAAATTATTCAATATATTTCATCTTATACACAAGAAAACACTTACTCTACTTGCACGTCGATAATTGACATTCACAATTGATCCGTTGCCATAGCATCCTCTTTGGCGACATACAAATTTGAAGGCAAACCTTTGCATACCTCCTCCAAATGCCAGGTAGTTAAGACTTGTGATTCCCTACCAAGCATTAGTTGATACAATATTTTGCACTTATTTGGTAGCAAATTAATGTTGATCGGAGGTTAGTTGTTTGATGCTTTGGTGGATGAGCTTCCAATAACCTTACCGATATATATATAAATGTTAGAAATACAATTATTAACAAAATGATAATTTATTTATTTTCAAAATAAAAGGATACCTGATGAGGGTCATAAAACTCTACTAGATGACGAGACCACCTCATGAACCCACTGCATGCTTCACGGAGGGTAACAACCTCTTCTTCCGGAATTGGCACCAGAATACCAACATCTAAAAATGTAGGATTTCGTGTCCCCATGTATGTATATTTTTTAATTTTTTTAATACAACATACAAGATCGATTTCATACTTTCAACAATTTTATGTACATTACTTTGTGTTTATTCTAATATCATGCAATCCTACATATATTAAAATAAATCACAAAGAGAGAATCATACCCAAAGGTTCTCTAAAACCTTTCGAAGATCCGGAGTCACGTTGCCCGTTGAATCGCCCACCGATTCGCCTCCAAGTGTTCACCAAACTCTAAACAAGATTAAAGAGAAAGGAGTTAGCCAATCAATCTCTAATTAGGCTTAGAATCTAGCTAATAACTCATCTTTAAGCTCCTGAGATTTTTATCTCTAAAACTTAAATTTATTGAGAGATTTTTGTGGTGATTAAGGGAGAGATTAATGAGAGAGATTTTTTTGCATTAACATAAACAAGTAGGATAAGGGGTTCTTTTATAGGCTCCCTAAACATCATCATCAAGAACTATTCTTTAGTCATGATCTCTTGCTTATTCTCTTCTAAAATTAATCTCAAATTACCACATAAGCATCCTAAAAAACGTTTAATTAAATCTGGAATTAATCTAACCCATGATCTAATTATTCTCTTAATAATTCAGGCAAAAATTGCACTGTTCGGTTGACCGAGAATTTTTCTCGGTTAACCGAACCATTCGGTTTTAGCACGTGTTCGGTGGACCGTGAGCTAGACGGTCGACCGAATATGCATGAGAAAAATTCTCTGGAATAATTCGGACGAACCACGTCTTCGCTTCGGTCGACCGTTGTCCCACCAAAATTTCTCCTGGCGAACATTCATCGGACGACCGTGTCTCCTTCGGTCTACCAAAAATATTCTTTCTCGGTTGACCGTTCACGCTCGGTGAACCGAACCCAATTGTCCAGACACTCCAGACAATTTCGGTCAACCAATTGTGTTTACACGTTCCCTGTTCGATTGACCGTTCCGAAGACACCCCGGTCGACCGAACCCTAAACGGTTTACCGTGTTTGACCCCGATTTTGCCTTTGTCAAATTTTGAATTTATTTTCAACAAAATTTGAACTTTTGGGGTTTTTAGCAAATTCATATCTTATGTAATATATTATCCTATGTAATATTAAATTATTACACCGCATAATATACACACCTCATATGAATTTATTATGATTCTAATTATGTCAATTCTCATGACATATTGATTTTATTCGTTCACCACATGTATCCATTTTTCACATGAAACCCGACACATCATATGAACTCAAAATCAAGCTTCTTGTTTCCCAGTTTTGTGGTGTGACCTATAGGAGGATCTAAGCTAAATTGGCAGTGATATTAAACACTTAATATCTTAAACTATTAACGGTATCTAGCTACACATTATAGTTACCCAATTAGCATAGATGTCTTTGTTCCACCTGAACCAAAATACGATGCATTTAGTGATGTAAGTGCACCACTTGTGTCCGTCCCTTGCCTCATGATATTAAGAATATATACAAAGTAGAAATGTGTCACCTTTGTATTATATTCATTTCTTGATCTATTTAAGCTAATTATAACTATGTAACTTAACTCAAGTTACATTGTGCACATTATAATTTTGCTTTATCAAGGGGCCCACTAATATCATCACTCAATTAAGAGGGGCAATGATAATCGTTTGAGTAGCTATCTTTTCCAGCACAAGTCATGTTCAACCAACTATTGCCTTTATCACTATACTCACTGATAGCTTTTGACAATAATCAAATTAAGCACTTCTTGAGTGAAAAAATATAAGTCTCATATCTTAGGATCCAAGACACAGTAAAATATTAATGACATGAAACACAATTCCATAATATTTTACTTGTTAGGTCTATTCAATATATAAAAGTAATCTTTTCCTTTTTTATATACTCGTGTCGTCAATTATTTGTAGAGCTACAACAATCGATGACCAACACGACAATCTTATCTCGGTGATTAATGTTCCATGTTAATTACCATGATTGTGAATAACTTTTGATTTAAGTAAACCATTATCTTTTAGAGCTTTACGGTTAAGGACCAAGCGTCTCTTCCTTAACACTTCCAAAAGACGAATACCATAATCAAGGAACAAGATGTTTGCACATCCAATTCATAATAATTGACATATAAAAGTAAAACTTTTAGAACACATTCCTTTCAAAAAATTCCTTATGGCAACCTCCACGACTCCCTCTTCCACATCTTTGAAGTGGTGTTAGAGAGGTTATAAATGGTTTCGTGTCCCACCAATCTTCACTCAGGGTCTTCAACAAACAGACGACATTTATTGTCATCCTCAAATTTACCAAGCGAGACCCCCCTACGAGGGTCAATTCTCGAGAATGAGTCGCAAAATCAGATGGTCGGTCGGGGTTGACCATTGGCTACACAGAAGGAGTGGTGACCGGGGTTGTCCTACGACGAGTTGGAGAAGTAGGCAAATCACGATCCAATCTCTTCATAACAAGTTGCAATTTATTTTGCAAATCTAAAATTTGTTGCTCGCATTTTGTATGAACTGACGACGAACTTGGGTGAGTAGTCTTTCCATAATATTGTCGCAGTCCAATCCTACTCCCTACCTCTGTACATGACCGAGATGTTCATCATTTCACAAGGCTTCGCGTAGAATGTCATTCCGACCGTTTGAAACAAAATCTCCTTGAGATTCTCTCAACTTCAAAGAGTCCTAAAGTTTTAAAAAAAATGTTACAAACAATTGAAAAATAGAAATTTAGTGAATGTTATTTAATGACTATACAAGTTATACAACTTATTATCTTCGAACCGGCCACTTGCGACTCGTCTGTGGTGTATTCCCTTTGGAGTTTATCCTCGCTCTCTTCCAAGAATCACATTAAGCTACGAGGGAAGGAGGAGACAAGTTGCTTACTTGCTCCTCACTCATACCGGAGGCAATTGCTTCTTGTTTCTTCTGGGCCATATTTCCGGCTAATATTTTTTCTTCTATTTTTGGTATCCTGCTCGAGACATACGATGGAGATACTTGTTAGAAGATCGACGCTCTTGGTTTTTTGCTCAGAGGGCCTAGAACCAATTTTATTAGATTATCACTTAAAGCAATAACTTAACAAGTTCATATTCTAAATTAATCTCAGTTACCTGAAACTCGTGGTTTCTCTTGATTTTTTGAATTGATCCCATGTACTCAGAGTGATGAAGTTATAGTAATTGCATGGATTTCTGTCCTGATAATCTCGGAATATCCACTTGTTTGTTAACCTTGTCTTGAAGTCCCTCCAACGGACCGACACATATCTCATCCACTTTTTCTTCAAAGTGGTAGTGGATGTAAACTCAAAACTTGCCTATAACACGTTACTATTTTCAATTTCTATAAATTAAAAGTTTGACTAAAACTAAAGAACATTATAATGGACTCATTACCTTCACGTCATCCCAAATGATGTCTTTCAGCTTCTCATCAACTTTGGTCCAACTCGACAAATATATGTCAATTTTGGATGTCGCTAGACTTCCCACATAACTATACCAGTGATCAGATATCATGCCTATTGGCTCAAGACGACTATCAAACTGGATCAGAATTTTGTCGTCTCTATTGCTTTTGCTCACGAATTCTTTCATGAGAGTAGGACCTCGTGAACTGCAAGTCTTCGAGTCCTCAGACTCTGATGGAGTGAGTTTATTTTTCGGAGTCATGATACTATAATAAGTAAAATCGAGACATTAAAAAGTAAAATCAAGATATTAAATGGTTGTTATTGACAAAACATTTTGCACATTTAAGATTTCTTTTTTCTTAACGGATTTTCAATCCATATACTTTCACATTTAAGATCTCTTGCGATTAAAGTCCCAACATGTATTTCATCATCTGGTGACCTCAACTCAGGTAGTTGCTTAGAGAGGTGGTGTCTCTTCATACTCGATGAGACTACCATATGATACATTTTATCCCTTCTAGAACTACTGACTATTTCTTATCACATGGATCAGTCACATAGAAGACTTGTTTTGCTTGGGAAGCCAAAATAAAAGGTTCTCCTTTAAATCATTTTTTCGAAAAATCAATTAAAGTGAACCCCAAGTCATCCACTCGAACCCCACTTTTATTATCAACCCACTTGCATCTAAATACAGGCACTTTGAATTTAACAAAGACTAACTCTCATATGTCTTCATTTACACCGTAATAGAACACGTTGGCGTATACATGATTCTTGTCTTTAAAACCAAACACATGCAAAGACTTTGTTATTAAAGTGACCTCACTATTCTGAATACTGCTTTTGACATCTTCACAAAAAGTGTAGAATGAGTATCCATTGATATCATAGTCACTGAACTTGTAACAACAGAATGCGGACCATAGGTCAACCACTGTATTGTCTCTGAAACATTATGCTTGTAAGCAAACCTTTTGAACCAAGAGATGAATTCTTATTGTGGCTATTAATTACTTGTTGATCACTCCATAAAGGATTTCTTTCTTTTAAAAGATTCATGTGTTCATTTGGATAAGGTTGAACTTCATTAGAATTGCACAACACATCAAAATATGATGTCATTCAGTTATCACCATTTGGATTTACTATTTTTATCACACACGTTTCTTTACCATCAGAACATTCATCATGACGATTGTTAGGAAGTCTAATACTTTTGGTGTTCGTTAGGTATCCAGTGCAAAACTTGATAACCTCCTAAGCTACGTATCCTTCAACAATACTAGCATATGGTCTTTGACGATTTTTACAATAACATTTCAACACTTTAATATAGCGCTCGAAAGGATACATCCACCTTAAAAAAAGTCCACACAATTTAACTTCTCTAACCAAATGAATAATCAGATGAATCATAATGTCGAAAAAAGTAGGTGGAAAATACATCTCCAACTGACATAATGTGACCACGAGTTCATTCTGCAACCGATTTAACTACACGGGATCGACTACTTTACTGCAAATCTTATTGAAAAAGGAACACAACTTTACTATGGCATGTCTAACATGTTTCAGTAATATAGATCTCAGTGCTACAGGTAACAACTGCTGCATTAAAATGTGGTAATCGTGAGACTCCATCCCCACAAGTTTCAAATCATTCATAATCACAATACTGCTAATATTTGAAGAATAACCTTGTAGAACCCTTACATCATGCAAACACTGACAAATGATGTTTTTCTCCTGTCTAGACAATGTATAACAAGCTGGAAGTAAGTAGCTACAGTCTCCCTTCTTCTCTAGTGTCAGCCTTGCGTGTATACCAAGGTCAACAAGATCAAATTTAGCATTATATCCATCTTTCCTCTTACCAGGTATGTTCAACAGAGTGCCGACAAGACTATCAAAAACATTTTTCCCTATTAGCATCACATCAATACAATGTCTAACTTCTAAAGTTTTCCAGTAAGGAAGATCAAAAAATATGGATCTTTTTTTCCAAGAACTTTTGTTATTTCCTCGTTTGTACGGTTTTCCAAATTCACATTCAACGTTCATTACACGTTCATACACATTTTCGACGCTGATTTCAACTGGCAGATTCTGAAACTCTTGTTTTCTGTTAAATACATTTTTCAACCAACGATAGGGATGAGAGTTTGGCAAAAAAAAATCCGATGACCAATATAGAGTCTCTTACAACCACTAACAAGCTACAAGGAGCATGTAATCTTTTCACAAATTGGACAAGCTTTATGACCTTTGACAAAATATCCAGACAGATTACCGTAAGCTGGAAAGTCATTAATCGAGAAATAAATCATTGCCCGCATTACAAAGGACTGCTGACAATAAGCATAAAAAATTGGCTCTCCGTCATTCCACAATTTCTTTAGGTCATCAATTAAGGGTTTTAAATACACATCTACGTCTTTTCAGGTTGCTTCAGACCATAAATCATTAAAAACAATATAATATATCTGCATTTCATGCATAACCACGGTGGCAGATTGTAAATTACAAGTAGAACAAGCCAAGAACTATGAATGCTACTCAGACAACCAAAAGGATTCATTCCGTCGGTACAAAGTCCAAGTCGTAGATTTCGGGATTCTTCACACAAAGGGAAGTCGTAATTTATTTTTTTCCACTGAGTTGAATCTGCAGAATGACATAACAACTTATCATTTGGTTTCTTACGATTAGCATTCCATGTCAAGTTTTTGGAATTCTTCTTACACGCAAACAAATGTTTAAGCCCTGGTATTATCGGCAGATACCACAAAATTTTAGCAGGAGGTCTTTTGATTATTAAATCATCACCATATACATTGTATTTCAGACTGTTGCATTTCATTTTGAATGTGAAACATTACACCTAGGGCAAGAATATAAGTTTTCAAACTACCCCTATACAATATACAATCATTCGGACATGCATGTATCTTCCTATATTCAATTCTCATTGGATACAACACTTTTTTAGCATCATAAGTTCTATCTGACAATTAATTATCATCTGGAAGCATCTCTTTCAATAGCTTCAACCGTGAATTGACATCGATCCAACTATTTCCTGCTTTTAAATTGTACAATTTCAACATCGCTGAAAATCTAGTAAATTTGGTGCAACCCTTATACAATGACTTCTCATTGTCACTCAACAAACTACCAAGTAAATCGAAATCGGGGTTGAACAAAAAGTGTTTAGCTATATCCTGAACCATGTACTATAATTGATCTCCCACACTTACACTGTCTCCGTTATTCTTGGAACCCCTAAATGATTCATTTTCGCCATGTCATATTCACCATCTGTAACTTGTGTTGAAACCTTTCTCAAACAAATGATCTTTTATTTTCCGAAAACTCAGCACTGACATATTATGACACATATTGCATGGACATTACGTCATGTGTATGTCATTCCTATTCTTTGAATGATTTTTGGCAACCTCTAAGAACATATTCACTCTGTTCTCATACTCATCACTCAATCAATTTGAAAGAATCCAATCTCGATCCATTTCAATCTAAACATTAAGAAAAATGATAGTTATAATTGAAGTCAAGAAATAAATTTTCAGTTTCAAAGAAGGTATTCGTAGATGAGAAGATCCTAAGACATGAAAATGAGAAACGAATGACTCGGGAGAGAGGAGATGAAGTCTTTAATCTAATGTGAGAATAAGGAAAGTTAGAAATCTAACTAAGCAATCAAGGCAACAACAAACCTAAAGTCCACCGAGGTCCTTATCACTAAACGCCGCCTAACTTCGAGGTCCTAACGAGGACCACTAGTATATAAGAAATCAAGAACCCGGAGGTTCCTAAAATCTCTACGAGGCTAAATGGGCAACGGGGGTCTTGGAGGAGAACAAAGGTCTTGGAGGATGGTGATTGAGGTCGCGGAGGTGGCAGTGGTGGAGGAGGAGGTCTCAGGTTTGGTCGGAGAACGATCGCGGAAGCGGCTAGGGTTTGGTCGAGGTGTATGTTTTGTCGGGATAAAAAGATAAAATGAAACGATTTTCGTAAATATAAGACCAATAGACGTCGACTATAGAGCACACGCGACGTCTATTGGGGCATAGACGTTGCCTATGTGACCCATGTGACGTCTATACTCCGACATCTATACGTTGGGCAATAAACGTCACCTAATATGCATCGGTTAAAATGGATATTACAATAAGCGACGCTTAGATAGCCATATAGACGTCGGATATCAGAACATGCGACGTCTATACCTATAGACGTCCCATGTTCTAATATCCGACGTGTATTTGACGACGACTATTCACTATTCTGCACTAATGTAATATAATCTGAATCACAATCAAATTGAGTGTAGCACACATTATGCATGGTATATATATTATATTGTGCTAACATCTACAAGTGTATATATATCTCCAAATATAATCATCCAAAAAATGTTGGTTTTTTTCTTGTTTAACTAATACCCTCCCTGTATAAATAGAAATACGAGTTTATGTGTAAGAAATAGAAGTTTCTGCGATCGATCCTTCGTACGTTGTACCAACAACCAAAAGACATTCATTGCTTTTACCAAATAAAAAGTGGTCACCATCCATTAGAAAACTAATAAACCCATGAGGAAAATGTGCGAATTGTTTTACAAAATTAGCTTACGTTGACGTCTTGATTGGTGGTATAGGTTCCTTTTCTAGCTAATCAAGTATGGGTTTGTTTCCGTCCTGTCTTGTTGTAAAAGAATATCATATCTAATCATTTTCCGCGACTATTAACTTTAAGACCTTTCATAACTTATTGATATCACGCTGAGAATCAAGACCTAGAGAATCTGAGATTGATATGTGAAAATCTAGATGTATTGACTATTGACAGTGATAACATCTTATTTTTGCTGAAAAATCAAGTATAACTTGTGTTAACTAATTAGTGGCTTGAAATTTTGTATATGATAGGACTTTCTTAATTTCCTCACCAAACATATCAAATATCATTGAAAATTAAATACAGTACAAACTAGCCAACTAGTTCAATAGTTAGTGTTTTTTACATTAAGAATATCAAAATTATGTAGTTTAAAAAATATCAATTTATTTTATTCCTAAAGTTGGGCAAACAAAAAATGAAAATAAAAATCGAAAATATATTATAATGTCATTAACTGTTTATTTATTTGAAGATCATTAACTTTTTCTGACCTTAGAAAGAATACCAAATGTCGCATTTATCATTCTTATTTTTATTCTAATTACAAGTCTTACCATTCTTTTTCCCAGCATCGATATTTCTCTCGACTCTCACTCCCAACATATTTATCCTCTAAATCCAACAAGCTCACTCCAATCATCCTACATAATACATCAGAGTATTAAGATCAATTTCAATTATGTAAGTTTTATTTTGGTATTTTTTCGATTTTAACACAAAATGAAACAAACGAACTGACTTGTTTTCCACAAACGAGCCAAACGACCTGGGTCGTTGTCGACCAAACGTGCTGGGTCGTTTTCACCGAATGAGTTGGGTCATTTTCCCAAACGACCTGGGTCGTTTTCACCAAAGGAACTGGCTTGTTCGACCAAACGAGTTGGATCATTTTATTCAAAACATCCACATCCAAATATGAAATTTGATGATTCAGATCTGTTAGAAAAACAATTGAAAGGAGCACATATTTGTTTCACTTATGACTTGCCAAATTCCGATGATACTAGGCTGAAAAACGTGTCTCGAGACAGATCGTATTTGGAAACTGTACAATCGACATATAATCAATAATGTGTGCACAACTCTCTCATCCAATATCAAAATAAGTTGATTAAAGACTCATTAGAAACATAATTTAAAGCTGCAAAACCTTTATATTTAAAATATTTCCAAATTATGAACCTAATAGGCTCATAAATGGCGTCAAAGACGCAATAGTCCCACTCGGGACGTGCCAGTCCTACTCGGGACACATCACTTGTTTTACTCATAACACCAACATCCAAATATAGAATTTGATGATTCCATATTCGTTGGAAAGATAATTTTAAGGAGCACATATTTGTTTATCTTATGACTTCCGATGATACGATGGTGAAAAACGTGTGTGAAGACATACAGTATTTGGAAACTCGACAATCGACATATTATCAATAATTTGGGCATAACTCTCTCCTCCAATATCTAAATATAATAATTCAAGATGTGTTACAAAGAAAATTTTAAAAACACAACTTTTGTAGTTAAGGGAACTTAATGGGATCACAAATGGCATGTAAGACGCACCATTCCACTCGGGACGCACTCATCCCGTTGGGGATGCAACAATCCTGCTCGACTTGTTTTAGTCATAACATCCATATCCAAATATATAATTTGATGATTCCAGATCCGCTTGAAAGATAATTGAAAAGGGAACATAATACTATCTCTAACAACTTAGAAAATTACGATGATACGAAGGTGAAAACCGATTGTGAAGAAAGACCGTATTTGGAAACTCAACCATCGACAAATTGTGCATAACTCTCTTATCCAATATCCAAATAAAGTGATTCAAGATGTGTTAGAAAGACAATTTGGAGACTCAAAGCTTTAGTCTTTAACATATTTCCAAATTCGGAACCTAATGGTCTCATAAAGGATGTGGAAGACGCACCAGTCCCACCCAACGCACTTGTCCCACACGGACGCAAAAGGCCAGCTCAGAACGCACTCATCCTGCGCGTGACGCATCACTTGTTTTACTCGTAATATCCGCATCCAAATATAGAATTTTATGATTCTAGATCCGTTGGAAAGAGAATTGAAAGGAGCACATATTAGTCTCTCTTACGACTTGCCAAATTCTATGATACAGGGGGGCAAAACGTGTGTCAAGAGAAACCATATTTGGAAATTGGAAAAGAGACAAATAATCAATAATTTGTGCATAACGCTCTCCTCCAATATCCAAATAAGGAGATTCAAGATGTGTTAGAAAGAAAATTGAAAGACGTAAAACTTTTGTATTTAATATATGTCCAAATGCGGAATCTAATTTGCGCAAATTAGTCCCGAGCAGAGCTGTCTTGAGCAATCCATAGTTGTCTCGAGCCAAGTCCCAAGTAGTCATGAGCCTAGTCCCGAACGAGTTGGGTAGTTTGACCAAACAAATTAAGGCGTTTTATACATAACATCCACATACAAATATGGAATTTGATGATTCAATTTGATGATTCAAGATCCGTTGGAAAGACAATTGAAATGAGCACATATTCGTTTCTCTTGACTTGCCAAATTCCGATGATACGAGGGTGTAAAACGTGTGTGAAAACACACCGTAGTTGGGAACTTGACAATCAACAAATCATCAATAATATGTGCATAACTTTGTCCTCCGATATCCAAATAAGGTGATTCAAAACTTGTTAGAACGAAGATTTTGAGACGCAAAACTTTCATATTAAACATATTTCCAAATTAAGAACCTATTGTAGGGCTGCAAACGGGGAGGGGCGGGGCGGGTAAAAAAAATTTGGGCCGCTACCCTCCCCACTTAAGGGCAGGTTACGCGGGGCGGGGCGGGGCGGGTTCAGCGGGCGTAACGGGTGAATTCCTGTAAAACTCATTTTAACTTATTACATTGACACATACACACATAAATACATTTCTACAACTCTATAATTAAACTTACATGCATAAAATATTTATACAAGTCTATAAAATTACAAGTCTACGATTTAAAGTGCTTAAATGAATAATTAACAAACACATAAAGTTACAAACCATCACATAAATGTTAGAAGTTTAATGAAATAATGAAAGTTTTAATACATAAATATGTATTTTTTTTAATAATTATATTTGTAACGGGTTAACGGGGCGGGTAACACATTAACCGCAACCCGCCCCGTTTAGTCCGGCGGGTTAACGAGTGGCGGGTTAACGGGTCACGGGTAGGAAAATTTTCAAGCGCAACCCGCCCCACGCGGGGCGGGTTGGCGGGTCAAACCCGCCCTACGAACAAGCCTAACCTATTGGGTTCATAAAGGACGTGAAAGTCTGCTGATTTGAGGGAACAGAAAATGAGCTGGGTCGTTTTTTTCTACCAAACGAGTTGGGTCCTTTTTTCCACCAAAGAAGTTTGGTCGTTTTTCCACCTCAAACAAGCTGGGACGCACCTGTCCTACGTAGGAGGCATCAATCCCGCGTAATCCCGCGTGGGATGCATCAACGAGGTGGGTCGTTTTCACCAAACGAGCTGTCTTATTTTCAACAAACGAGTTGGGTCGTTTAGTTGAAAAGAGCGGGAACGGTGGTCCGATGGGTGGGATCATCAGCAGGTTGGAATATTTTGGGATTTGGTGTATGAATATGGAAGATTTGGTGAGTTTATTTGGGATGTGTGATTGTGGTAATAGGGGTAGGGGTATTATAGGGATAGAATTAGAAATATATTAAAAAATATTATATTTTTAGCATTCAAAAGAATATGTACATTGATCGAACTTATGTAACATTTGGTTTCTTACTTTGACTATTTAATATATTTTTCCAAATAAAAATGATCAAGAAGTAAAATGAAAAACTAACATCGTGTATAACGTCGACACCAGATTGTCCAGCAAAACTTGTCTGCTATGTTCTCTTGTTGATATTTCTATCAATGACTGGTTTAAGTTTACGAAGAAAAATGTCGAGTTACTTTCAAGTTCCATGAGTTTTGAGTTCCAACTTTCCAACTCCATTCATTAAGAAAGAAGGGAAATTATCATCTCTTGCGAACTGGGAGTCGAGCATTCACTTGCCGAAGGTGAGTTTCCCTTAATTTGTAGCTTGAAATATGTGCATATTAATAAGTGAGTACGGAGCCTTTACAGGATGAAAATCTATTTTTATCCCTCAAAAAGTGGGAACATGTCCACGAGAAAAAAATGGAATCATATATTGGCTATCTATTAATTATCGATTTCAATGTGAAAAACACGGTGCAAAACGTGGAACACATGGGCAGACGTGGACGTCTTCCGGGAATCAGGTAAGTGGTTTCTTACTTTATCGATGCATATGTGATAGATCGTCAGTTTAATAGTCGGTCTCAACCAATTCAATCACGGTTTGAACTCAACTGATGATATTTAAGGGAATGTGAGAGTTTTGATGGTATATTTGGACAATGTTTCCTGACATTTCATTGAATCAGGTTGAATTTGTGATCAAACTATACTAGCTCAAAATCCAAACTTTCTCGATTGTTCTGCCACAACACATTGCTATGAAAATGTCAAAGTAAACAACAATCTGCATGATCAATTTTGAGATTAAATAAATTATAAATTTACAGTGGCGAGAGGAAGAAATGAGGTCGTTACATAAGCTCAACTCGCCGACCTATTAGGCATGGTCAAACCTCTGCTAGCACTTGGTAGCTCCATAATCTTTTGGTCAACATATCTAAGACACCATCATGCTTAACTTGAAGTTCCATGGGTTGAGTTAATGTTTAAAAAAAATCTGGGACGTCCTCACAAGCAAATTTGGGATTTGTGACGTTATCATTAATGTAAAATACGAACGAGGGCAACCAGAGCTCCCCGTTCTCCTAGATAATGACACTTGTTGATTAGTAACATATCTTACAATGCATTCATGTTATATATCATTTATTTTACCTCATATTTGTGCTACTCGGATTGTTATTGTGTATATTTCAGGTTTTAAATACTAAATAAAGATACACAAAATTTGGACCTAATAGCAATACATAATAACCTCTATGCAAGGATTTGGATTGATTTGCAAATGCCAGGGACCTATTCGCAAACCTGGAAAGACCTACATGTAAGAAAACATGAAAGTCCACTTAATTACAATCGCAAGCGATGTCCAAATCCACATTTTTTTCAATTCAACTCCAATGTTGGACGATTCATGCCTACTTAGTGTACCTCACGTACTTTGATGTAGATTTTGTTGGTTTTTTGGCCTTAATCTATGTTTCGATGATTTAATCAACTTAATCTTAATTGTGATCGTGTAGAGTAGCACACATATTACATTGCATATATTTTGCTTTGTGCTAACCTCTACAGGTGATCAAGACTCAAGGAAGAAATGAAATCAAGTCAAGACATGTAATCAAGCTCATTTGAAGACATGTAATTTGTATTTCTTTGGGTCTTAGGACTTTGTGTAATTGAGAATACTTAAGCTAAAAACTACTTAAACACACACTAGGTTCCTTATAGAAGTCACAGACAAAATTTCATATAATTTGGATTTTCATAAATCACCCAAACTTAGACAGAAAAACACTAAACCAAAACCTGAACAGTCTGCCCACATTCGGTCGACCAAGTGATCATATATACTGTTAGTGTTTTACTGCCCAAGTTTGGTCGACCGTCCAGACCTTTTCGGTCGACCGAGTCAACATATTTTTCCGACTGTTTATTTTGTCGTATATACCCAACGGTCGTATTCGTATTATTCCTAAATACCCCAAATACATTGAGTGTATCGGTCGACCGAGGACCTTGTTCAGTCGACCGAACTAAGACATCTCGACAAACCAAAATGTCATGTTGATTTTCGGTCGACCGTAGACCTTGTTTCGGTCGACTGTAGACCTTGTTTCGGTCGACCGAATTTGATATTGTTTGTCAACCCAGAAGAGCATGTTAGTTTTTGGTCGACCGAACCCTATTCGGTGTTCGACCGATAACTTAAGTGTTCCTTAACCGGTCGACCGAACTGAGTTCATTTTTGCCAAACGGTCGACCGAACTTATCCAGAATTTGGTCCTGCAGATTTCTATTTTGTGTATCTTACACCAACTCTTACCCAATTAACCCCAACGGCTATACACCAACTCTTACCCAATTAACCCCAACGACTATATTCTCTCTAGAGCTTATAAATAGAGTTGTAAAACACATTTTAACACAACTCTCCTACTCCGTTTTGTCTCCTACATTAAAGAGAAAGCTCCGCACACTCAAAAGCTCAAAACCTTCCACACTTGGTAATCAATTCCATATCTTATTCAAGTGTGCTCAAGATTAGAGAGTGTTGTTCCACTCATTCATTGTCAAAGAAGCAATGGTCTTGGTGAAAGCCCAAGACAAGAGTATAGACTTCGGTGAGAGCCCAAAGTGATCCCTCTCGGATTGTGAGAGGAGGAGCCAAGCTCGGGGAGGGTTGTTCGCGAGATTGAAGATTGTAAAGGCATTCTCTCCCGGAGCTTGCAAGAGAGGACTAGGACCCGAGTGGGGTGCCGAACCTCTGTAAAATCCCCCGTCTCCTTGTGGTTTGCATTTTCCATTCCTTTACTTGCTTGTTTAGTTTTAAATTCCGCTGTACATCTTTGATTGCTTAAACAAGTAGGTAATTAGCGTAAAAGTGATTAGAATTAGAGACCATCACGATCCTACAGATTTAAGTCACCTGGCAAAATCCGGGTCGGATCAGATGCACCAGACCGGCTAGTGACGGATTCAAATCCATAGTGGCGGGTTTAATGCTTCGACTCGAGTCCAAATTTTGCCAATAGTTGAATTAGACAATTTTAGTCGTTCATATCTAGTTTGTTTAATCCTAGTCGTTCATTGTAATCATGTGGAGTAGAGGGAACTTTGTGTTCTATAAAAGGAAACCCCTATTCTATCTTTGTTCTATTTTTCTTCCCTAATCTAGGTTTAGCCTCCACTTTGAAACTGTTTTGTAATGGAGAAAATCTGGATTTGGATGATGTAAATAAGACTTTGTTGGTGTTTTCTTTGCTTTGGCTTGAAGTTTCCTAATGTGGTAATACTAGTTTGTTGTTTATATTGTGTTTGTCATTTCTTTCTTTATTTGCTTAGAGTTAATTACACTACAGAAAAAGGGAATATATGTCGGACGTACGGGCGTATATACGTCGGATATAAGCATTCCTTGATCCGACGTCTATGTGTACGTCGTCTATACATAGACGTCTAGCGAATAGACGTCGACTGTTATAAAATAGTGAGTCCATCGGTCGCGAGTATCATTGAGCTCCTGTTGCGAGAAGGGATCACTACTTTTTGGGAAGACCTATCAAAATACCACAGATAGGCATACGTCTTGAGTTGCCAATTCGCGGATTTCCTCTATATATCTCATTGCGTAATAATCACATTCCGTATTTTCAGTCTGCTTCCGGTACTACAAACATATAAATTCGCTAAATATATGTTCATAACTTAATTAACAAAAATGGGAGAAATAACTTACTCTCACTCCATGTCATGTTACTCCCACTTTTGGGGTTGTTCTCCTGCCACCTAACGCTCTGTCAACCTTCATTGCCCTGGGTAGCACAAGTTTTTGAGCACGAATTCAATAATAATAATAAAAATCCACGGATTACAGAAATGATTAAATTGAACTTACAGAATTACAAGTTTCTTTATGGAGTCCCTTGGTTTATTCAACCCACACGGATCAAACCAATATGCCAAATTAGTCGTCGGGAATACAATGATAAGTGTCCAATGAGCCCTATTTATATATATAATTAGAATTTTATTACAAAATAAATTTTCACTTGGAATTAACAAGGTTACCTGTCATGATAAGGGAGTTGAAAATATCTTTTGTCTTCTTCTTTCATGAGAGTCTCAAGCTGACCCGATTTATCGTCATTCCTGTATGTATAGGTAGATAGACTAATAAATTCATCGACGCCTAACTTCGAGGTCCCACCGAGGACCACTAGTCTATAGGAAATCAAGAACCCGGAGGTCCCAAAAATCTCAAGGAGACTAGATGGGCAACGACGTTCAGGCTGAAACGGTCTTAAACATTGAGGACCACTATTCTATAGGAAATCAAGAACCCCAGAGGTTCCTAAAATCTCAGGGAGACTAGATGGGCAACGACATTTAGGCCATAACGGTCTTAAACGGTTTCCTCTCCTTAATGTGTCCGAAAATCCTACGGGCCAACGTCTAATTGTTTTATTAAGGCTCTTTTATTAAGTGGTTTTTGGGCCAAGAAAAGGGTGATGAAATTCCCCACCTCATCTCCTATAGGTGACTGTCCCCTAAATGTTTTTCATACCTTAATCTAGCAAACAACACACCAAACAAACACTCACCTCACTCTTGTTGCAATGCAAGTCCTACTAACTAATGTGTGATTTCTAAAGAATGATGAGTGAAAGAGATTACGTACCTTACGCCAGCAATCTACGACATAAATTGTAAAATAAATAATAAATACGATGAATGAAAATCCTATATGATGAATGACCTAGCAAATATTGTCTAATCTTTTACTTTAGGTTATTAAAGGCCAAGTTGCATAACGGATGAGTTATTTAAAACTAAACATAAATAAACATTTAACTAAACAAAATAAGTTGTTTTCAGCATAAATAAACATTTAACTAAGTTAAACATTAGTAAACATAAATAAATGTATGAATTCACTAAACTAATTGAACATAAGTTTTTTACATGATCTAAGTTACAGTCCTTTTAATATAAAATCTAAGTTATTATTTTAAAATATCATGTTATTAACAATTGAGATTATATTTTTTTTTGAAATTTTGGCAGAACCTCCTAAAATTTGCTATATAAAAATCTTCAAATCCTGAGATTAACAAGAAAATTTTATAACAACACAAGATCTAAAAAACTTCAAATCCTGGGATTAACAAGTACATTCTTTCGAACTAAGAGGCATTATATCTAAAGGTCTTATTAAGGATTCAACTTAACAAATAACAAGTCTTTTGTTTTGCTATATAGTCCACTATGAGAATGAGAAGAACAAAAAAGACTATTTCAAGTGCATTAAGTTCTTCTCTATCCTTGAAGGTGAAGCAAATCTAAAATCTGGTTGTTATATCAATTCATAACTACAGTTTTTCTGAAACGTAGTTTACAATACATGTTCCAAGACATTGAAAATATAATAATCCATATGAACTCAAAATATCATCTAAAATCAAATGTGCAAACTAAAATCTAACTAATAAAAAAGCTCTTGTTTCTACTTAAAGTTCAAATATGTGACTAGTTTGTAGGAAAAAAATTTAAAAAAGTGGGAGAACTTGACCATTAAAATAACTTTTATGTGGTTGGTTTGCAAAAAAACTTGAATTAGTGTTCCAACAAACTTAAAACCATGACAAGTCAAGAAATTAGAGTTCGAGACTACCCTTCACTCACTACAAACCAATTACACCCTAATCACCGTGAAGTAAAATGTAGCTTGGACCACCAAATTTCTCACTTAGATGTGATCAGTTTGCATATTTGAACAACAACAAAAATACTCCAACGGCAGAAAATTTCCAAGTCGACAACGTGGTTACCATAGGTCGTTGCGGAGCTCGCACAACGCGGATGTGGTAGTGCATCTCCGGACGTCGCTGCGATGCCGGAGGAGGTCTCTGTGGTGCTAGAGGACGCTGCGGACTGTAGGATTTTGTGTCCCCATGTATGTATATATTTTAAAAAATTTAATACAACATACAAGATCGATTTCATATTTTCATTGATTTTACGTACATGTATTTGTTTATTATAATATCATGCATTCCTACACATATTAAAATAAACAAATGATAGAGAATCATACCCAAAGGTTCTCTAAAACCTTTCAGAAGATCCGGAGTTCCGTTGCTCGTCGAATCGCCCGCCGATTCGCCTCCAAGTTTTCACCAAACTCTAAACAAGATTATAGAGAAATGACCTAGCCAATTAATCTCTAATTAGGCTTAGAATGTAGCTAATAACCCCTCTTTAAGCTCCTGAGATTTCTATCTCCGAAACATAAAACTATTAAGAGATTTTCATGGTGATTAAGGGAGAGATTAATGAGAGAAAGAATTTTTGCATTCACATAAACAAGTAGGATGATGGGTCCTTTTATAGGCTCCCAAAACATCCTTATCAAGAACTATTCTTTAGTCATTATCCCGTGCTTATTCGCTACGAAAATTAATCTCAAATTGCCAAATAAGCATCCCAAAAAAAAGTTTAATTAAATCTGGAATTAATCCAACCCATAATCTAATTATTCTCTTCATAATTCTGGCAAACATCGTGTTGTTCGGTTGACCGAGAATTTTTCTTGATTAACCGAACCATTCGGTTTTAACACATGTTCGGTGGACTGTGAACTAGAAGGTCAACCGAATATGAATGAGAAAAATTCTCTGGAAAAATTCGGACGATCCGCGTCTTGCACCGGTCGACCGTTGACCCACTAAAATTTCTCCTGGCGAATATTCATCGGAGGACCGTGTCACATTCGGTCTACCAAAAATATCCCAAGATATTTTCTCTCGGTTGACCGTTCACGCTCGGTTGACTGAACCCAATTGTCCAGGCACTCCAGACGATTTCGGTCAACCAATTGTGTTTACCCGTTACCCGTTCGGTTGACTGTTCCGAAGACACCTCGGTCGACCGAACCCTAAACGGTTTACCGTGTTTGACCCTGATTTTGCTTTTGTCAAATTTTGGATTTATTTCCAACAAAATTTGATATTGTGGGTTTTTTAGCAAATTCATATCTTATGTAATATATTATCCTATGTAATATTAAATTATTACACCCCATAATATACACACCTCATATGAATGTATTATGATTCTAATTATGTCAATTCTCATGGCATATTGATTTTATTCGTTCACCACATGTGTCCCTTTTTCACATGAAACCCGACACATCATATGAGCTCAAAATCAAGCTTCTTCTTTCCCAGTTTTGTGGTGTGACCTATAGGAGGATCTAAGCCAAATTGGCAACGATATTAAACACTTAATATCTCAAACTAGAAGCGGTATCTAGCTACATATTACAGTTACCCAATTAGCATAAATGTCGTTGTTCCACTCGAACTAAACACGATCCATTTAGTGATGTAAGTGCACCACTTGTGTCCGTCGCTTGCCACATGATATTAAGAATACATACAAAGTAGAAATGTGTTACATTTGTATTATATTCATTTCTTGATCTCTCTAAGTGTGACAAGTCGTCACCAATCCAACGCAGGTCCTGAGCATTGGACTGCGGTCAAGAATATCCTGAAGTACCTTAACCAGACTAAGGATAAGATTCTTGTTTATGGAGGACAAAGGGAATTGTTGGCCGAAGGGTACTCGGATGCGAGTTTCATGAGTGATCCAGACGATAGAAGGTCGCAATCAGGATATGTCTTTCTTCTGAATGGTGGAGTTGTGAGTTGGCGTAGCTGGAAGCAAACCACTACGGCCGATTCAACCACTGCTTCAGAAGTAATGGCTGTCGCTGAAGCGAGCAAGGAAGGAGTGTGGATTAAGAAGTTCCTTGAAGAGCTTGGAGTGGTTCCCACGAGCGATGGACCCATCGAGCTGTTTTGCGATAATAGTGCATCTATCTCGCAAATCAAGGATCCTAGATCACACCACAAAGTGAAGTACATGGATCATAAGTACTTCGTGACACGTGACCTCATCGACGAAGGCAAAATAAATCTATTATGGGTGGACACCAACAGCAACACAGCTGATCCATTAACAAAACCTTTATCCCAAGCCAAGGGCGAAATGCATTTCGAGTCCATGGGATTGAGGAACCATGTAGATTGGCTTGATGATTGATATGTAATGGGGTTTACCCTAGTTATTAATGTTTTATACATTGAGAATGTATGTGAAAGAAAACTTTGATAACAAGTGGGAGATTGAAGGGAATGTGTTCTAAAAGTTTTACTTTTAAATGCCAATTATTATGAATTGAATGAGAAATCATTTTGTTTTTTGTTTATGTTATTCGTCTTTTAGAAGTGTTAAGGAAGAGGCTCTTGGTCCTTAACCGTAGAGCTCTAAAAGATATTGGTTTACATAAAACGAAAGATATTCGCAATCATGGTAATTAACATGGGACATTAATTACCGAGTTAAGATTGTCGTGTTGGTCATAGATCATTGTAGCTCTACAAGTGAGTGACAACACGGGTATGCAAAAGAGGAAAATAGTACTTTTGTATACTGAATAGACCTAGTAAGTAAAACATTATAGAATTGTGTTTTCTGTGTGATTAATGTTTTACTGTGTCTTTGGTCCTTTGATATGAGACTTATGTCCGATCACTTAAGGAGTGCTTAATTAGACTAGTGTCTGAAGCTATCAATGAGTGTAGTGCAATGACATTAGTTGGTTAAGTATGACTTTTGTTGGAGAAGATAGTTAGTCAAAAGATTATCATTGCCCCTCTTAATTGAGTGATGATATTAGTGGGCCCCTTGATAAAGCAAAGTTATAATGTGCACAATGTGATTTGAGTTAAGTCACATATTTATAACTAGCTTAAAGAGATCAAGAAATGAATACTAATACAAAGATGACACAATACTACTTTGTGTGTATTCTTAATATCATGTGGCAAGGGACGGACACAAGTGGTGCACTCCATCACTAAATGGATCGGGTTTTGGTTCGAGTGGAATTAAGACATCTAACTAATTGGGAGCTATAATGTGTAGCTAGATACCGCTTATAGCTTGTGATATTAAGCTCTTAATATCACCACCAACTTAGTCTAGATCCTCCCATAGGTCACACCGCAAAAACCGTGAAACAAGAAGCTTGATTTTTAGTTCATAAGATGTGTCGGGTTTCTTATAGAAAATATGACACATGTGGTGAACAAGTAAAATCAATTATGTTATATATAAACATAATTAGAATCATGATAAATTCATATGAGATGCGTATATTATGGGGTGCAATAATTTATTGTTGCATATGATGATATATTGCATAAGTTGTGAATTTGCTAAACCCCCCCTGAAGTTCAAATTTTGTTGGAAATGAATCCAAAATTTGAAAAGGCAAAATCGGGTAGAAGTTCGGTAATCCGTTGAGGTTCGGTCGACCGAAGGATCTATGGATCGGTCAACCGAACATGGAACGGATAGTCTTTGTTGATTGACCGAACTTGACCAAAGTGCCTGGATCTTTGGTACGGTGTACCGAACCAGAAACGGTCGACCGAACAATGTCAAGTTCCGATATTTTCGGTTAACCGAATAGCACTCGGTCTTAGACGAGAATGCGTCCGATCGGTTAAGGAGAATTTTTCCCCTTAAGATTCGGTAATCCGTCGTGCACTCGGTTAAGCAATCGTGACATATTCGGTCGACCGAGTGGGACTCGGTTAACCGAATCACGATCGATTTTCTGCCTTTGATTATTAAGAGATTAATTTGATCGATGGTTGGATTGGCTCCAAACTTGGTCAAACGTTTTGTGGCTGCATACAATGCATTAAGGAATTAGTTTGTGAGATAAATTGTCATAAAACCGCTTAAGAATAGCCATGATTAAGAGTAAGATTGGAACATATAAATATGTCCTTACTCTCCCTAATTGGGGTTACACACAATTCAGAATTATTTCTCTCCTAATTCTCTACTAAAACCCACGAAAATTCTCTTAGTTTTCTAAGTCTTTGGAAGGAGAAATCTCAGAGGCTTAGGAAGGGGTTCGTAGCTAGATTCTAAGCTTGTTTGGAGATTGATTGGCTAGCTCCTTTCTCTCCAACCTTGTTTAGGGTTTCGGTGAACACTCGGAGGCATCCGGCGCAACGGGAAGCGACGATCGTCTTCCTCAACATCTCCGAATCTTCAAGAAGTTTTAGAGAACTTCTAGGTATGAATTTCGGAGTCCCTGGTGTTTGTTTTGATGAGTTTTGAAACTAGATATTAAAACAAACCAATGCATGCATGAAATAAATCATAGAAAATTGTTAATTGATCCTTATTATGCATAAAATTCAAAAAATATACATGCATAATTAAACATGAAATCCTACAGTAGTATCAGAGCATAGGGTTGAATTTTCTCATGATTTAAGGTTGTAAACGAATTTAGTTTACCATCTAGGATTTAAACATTTCGATTTACCGGTTTTTCGGTCTTTAAATGTTTTGTTGAAATAATTCTTTGTAATAATTCGTTTTGAATGTTTTAAGTAGTTTAAAACATGCCATGTAATTATTAGAATTATGATTTAGACATAAGTCTAACTTGCAATAATTTCGTTTTAAGTGTAAACGATTGTTTTGTAAGAGAATCAACAAAACCGAAAAACTGCGGTTCGTCTTTCCTCTTAGGAAATTGGATGGACAGCGGTTCAAAAATTGAAGGAAAGTATATTTTTTGAACTTGTGGATGGATGAAAAACGTTTTTAATGGATTTCAAAATATTTTTCAAAGAATTGTTTGGGATTCCAGATGATTGATAAACTAGGTTGTATAGTTTATAGCAATATTGCGTGCATGGATGCTCGAATTGTCTTTGCAGGAATTGTGAGTTTATATGTTCCAAATCAGCGCCTATGAATGTTTATTTTTTATAATTATACAGGGGCTTATGTATGTAAAAGCCATATTCTCTATTTCCTATCTTTAGATAATTGCATATGCATATGAGAGGTTTTTAAATAGGACTTGCACTAGTCGGTTTTTATCGAATGTGAGGAGCATGTTTATTTTCTGTAAAATCTACATCTCCGGTGCAAGAGGAAGTCGCCACTGTAGCGCATCGATCGAGGATCGAAGATCAAGGATCGAGGATCGAGGATCGAAGGGAACATATAAACTCACACAATGTGGATTGTGTGAATGTTTAAATTCTGTTTTTATCTTGCCATGCATGTGATGAATGTGTTGAATGTTAGGATGTGTATGAATGATAATATGCATGATAACCTAAAATTCTGAATCACATGATTATATATAAAATTGTCCAACAAAATTAAGAGTATTTTCCTTCTTATTTCATCCACTAGCAGCCATCGATCGATGGATACTCTTTTCGCCCTAGCGGGAGATAGCTCCCTCCATCTTTGGGAATAGTGGGAGATATAAAGGTTGTCTTTTGTTGTGCCACGATTAAATGTATGAGGTGTGTTTCACCCTAGTGAGCCCCAAGTATGTTTAGTTGTGAATACAATAGATAAACGTATCTCGTATCAAATGAAAATAAGTTTTCTTAACATTACCTAGAGCCCTCGCTCGGTTTTTGGGGAAAAGTTTTTCTTACGAGGATAGGTCGTATTCCCTCATAATTAAAACGACAAGAGTCACAAGAGTTTGAAGATGCTAAATGTTGCTAAAATTCAAAAAAGTTGTGATTAGAAAATGTTTTCTTACCTTGATATTGTAATGTATTCGATAGCCCTTAGCTAGTCTATATTACAATTAATAGGATCTTGGATTGTTGCATTTATGGGAAAAAATTTATTTGCAACATTTACATTTATATTTTATATATGTATGCATGTGTATTAAAACATAAAATTGGCATTAAAACCTGTATGATTTATTTTGTAGAAAAATGTCGAACATCCAACCTATCGTACGATCCATGATAGAAAAACACCCTTTAGCGAATGATGGCTCAAACTTCATAAGTTGGCAACTCCAACTCAACATCGTGTTAAAGTTTGAGAAACTATCTCACATTTTGGAAGGTCCAATCCCAAAATGGAATGAGAGATTAACCGATGAAGAGAAAGAGGCTAAAGCCAAGTGGGAAGACCAAGAGAACCAAGTTCACGGTCTTATGCTAGCATCCATGGGTGACTCGCTTCAAGCGAAATACTTGGATTCAAAACCCAAGAAGACCATGGAGGCTTTATCTAAGATGTTCATGGATAGTGCCCGAAAGGAGCGCTATAAGACCACCATCGCACTCACAATGTGCCATATGGCGGAGGGAACATCTGTATCCATGCATTTTCTCACGATGCAAGGTTACCTTGAGAAGTTGGCAAAGCTCTCTTCACCAATGCCCGAGGACATTGCTGAAGATATGATTCTTGGCTCTCTAGCCCCGTTCTTTAAGGACTTTGTAATGCACTATCACGTGCGTGAAAAAGGGGTGAGTCTTGAGGAACTGCACAACGCTCTCAAAACTGCTGAAGTTGACATGGGCAAGGGTAGGGACAAGCAAGTCCTTGCCATCCATGGGAGGAGCCATAAGATTGCTAAAAGGAAAGGGCAAATCTACCAAAAGTGGTTCAATCAAGAGCAAGGGAGTGGGAGGTGCTCATAAAAGTTCCTCGAGGGGGAAATCTCAGAAATCTCCAACTCCCAATACGGAGTGCTTTCACTGCGGTGAAAAAGGACACATCCGGCCAAATTGCCCCAAGTACAAGGAAGACCTTGACAATGGAGTGATTGAACGAAGGCGCCCCAAAAAGGCCAAAAGTATATTTGTTATTGAAATAAATTTAGCCACCTCTATCCAAGATTGGGTAATTGATACCGGATCTTGTGCTCACATAGTTTCTAATGTGCAGCTACTCGTGGATAGGAAGGAACTCGTAAGGAACGAGGTAGAATTGAAGGTCGGAAATGGTGCGAACGTGTCTGCGGTTGCACAAGGTTCTGTGGTGCTTCAATTATGTAGTGGTTTAAATTTATGTCTAAAGAATGTTTATTATGTGCCTTCGATTAGCAAGAACATTATTTCTGTATCATGTTTAGATATGGATAATTTTAATATAAATATTTCAAATTCTTGCTTGTCTATATCGAAGAATGGTGTTTTCTATGCAAATGCATTCATAAGGAATGGTCTCTATTTGCTTGAATTGAATAATAAACAAATCTTTAATATCAATAACAAAAGACTTAAGACCACTCACGAGAATGATACTCTCTTGTGGCACTATCGTCTTGGTCACATAAATGAAAAGCGCATCAAGAAATTGCAAGAAACTAAGCTTCTTGGTCTACTTGATTTTAAATCATTGGAGACGTGCCAACCATGTTTAATGGGAAAAATGACCAAAAGGCCTTTCAAGAAGAAAGGCCCAAGGGCGAGTGGCTTGTTGGATTTGATACATTCCGATGTATGTGGTCCAATGAGTACTAGTGCACGAGATGGTTTCAGGTACTTCATTACGTTCACGGATGATTATAGTCGTTATGGCTATGTTTATCTAATGAGAAACAAAAGTGAATCCTTTGACAAGTTCAAAGAATTCAAGAATGAAGTAGAGAACCAACTCGACAAGAAAATCAAGTCTCTACGAACGGATCGTGGAGGTGAGTATTTAAGTACCGAATTTGACTCATACCTAAAGGAGTTTGGTATTATACCTCAACTCACCCCTCCCGGTACACCTCAGTGGAATGGGGTATCCGAAAGGAGGAATAAGACATTGCTCGACATGGTTCGGTCAATGATGAGTCATGCGGAATTACCTTTTTACTATTGGAGTTATGCACTACAAACTGCGGCTTACACGCTAAATAATGTTCCATCCAAATCCGTGGAGAAAACTCCTTATGAGCTATGGAGTGGTAAAACACCTAAGCTCAGCTTTCTCAAGATTTGGGGTTGTGAGGCTTACGTCAAGAGATTGATGTCAACCAAACTTCAGCCAAAAGCGGATAAGTGCTTCTTCATAGGTTATCCTCGTGAGACAAGAGGATACTACTTTTGGCATATCACCTCCAATCGAGTGATTGTAAAGAGGGATGCCACATTTCTGGAAAAGGAATTTCTGGAAAGAGTAAAAAGTAGTGGGAGTAGGGTTGTGCTTGAGGAAACTCAAGATACTCTACAAGATCATGACATGAATGATGACATTCAAGATCATGAAGGCCCAACCGAGATTCCTTTGGTTAGTGGGAGCGTGAGTGAGAGACCCTCGTAAGAAATTGTGAGAGAATCTCAATCATCCCCACCTAGTGTACGTTCAAGAGTTGAACGTGAACCCACTCCTCAAGAAATTGTGGAAGAAGTTCGAGAGACACGAGAAGAACCAAAAGAACTTAGAAGGTCAACAAGGAAAAAGAAGAAACCCAATATCTATCTGGGACTTCATGAAATCATGGTACTAGATACCAATGATCCCTTGACCTTCCAAGAAGCAATGGAAAGGGAAGACTCCAAAGTATGGCTTAAGGCCATGGAATCTGAAATAGAATCCATGTATGATAATCAAGTATGGAACTTGGTTGACCTTCCTCAAGGGAAAAAGACCATTCATAATAAATGGGTTTTTAAGAGGAAGATTGACATGGATGGGAACTTGACAACCTACAAAGCGAGGCTTGTAGCGAAGGGTTTCACTCAAGTTCAAGGAATTGACTATGATGAAACTTTTTCACCGGTTGCCATGTTCAAGTCTATTCGGATAATGCTCGCTATTGCTGCATTTTATGATTATGAAATATGGCAAATGGATGTCAAAACGGCGTTCCTTAATGGGAACTTGGAGGAGGATGTGTACATGGTACAACCTCAAGGTTTTGAAGATCCAAAGAATAGCGAGAAGGTATGCAAGCTTCAAAGATCCATTTATGGATTGAAGCAAGCATCAAGGAGTTGGAACAAACGCTTTGATGAGGAAGTGAAGAAGCTTCACTTCATTCAGAGCAAGGAAGAACCTTGTGTATACAAGAAGGTTAGTGGGAGCCATATAGTATTCCTGATCCTATATGTCGATGACATATTACTTATGGGCAATCATATTCCTTTACTTGAGCAAACGAGAAATTCATTGAAATCTGCATTTTCGATGAAAGACATGGGTGAGGCTCAATACATCTTGGGAATCAAGATATATCGAGATAGATCCCGTAGACTCATTGGCCTCAGTCAACGTGCATACATTGACAAGGTCTTGGAAAGGTTCAGTATGAACAACTCCAAAAAGGGCAGTGTGCCAATGAGTATGTGTGTGCAACTCAAGAAGTCTCAACGTGTGCAAACACGTAAGGACTTAGAGTACATGAAGGATGTCCCTTATGCTTCAGCAATTGGGTCGATCATGTACGCGATGACTTGCACAAGACCCGATGTCTCGTATGCTTTAAGTGTGACAAGTCGTCACCAATCCAACGCAGGTCCTGAGCATTGGACTGCGGTCAAGAATATCCTGAAGTACCTTAACCGGACTAAGGATAAGATTCTTGTTTATGGAGGACAAAGGGAATTGTTGGCCGAAGGGTACTCGGATGCGAGTTTCATGAGTGATCCAGACGATAGAAGGTCGCAATCAGGATATGTCTTTCTTCTGAATGGTGGAGCTGTGAGTTGGCGTAGCTGGAAGCAAACCACTACGGCCGATTCAACCACTGCTTCAGAAGTAATGGCTGTCGCTGAAGCGAGCAAGGAAGGAGTGTGGATTAAGAAGTTCCTTGAAGAGCTTGGAGTGGTTCCCACGAGCGATGGACACATCGAGCTGTTTTGCGATAATAGTGCATTTATCTCGCAAATCAAGAATCCTAGATCACACCACAAAGTGAAGTACATGGATCATAAGTACTTCGTGACACGTGACCTCATCGACGAAGGCAAAATAAATCTATTATGGGTGGACACCAACAGCAACACAGCTGATCCATTCACAAAATCCTTATCCCAAGCCAAGGGCGAAATGCATTTCGAGTCCATGGGATTGAGGAACCATGTAGATTGGCTTGATGATTGATATGTAATGGGGTTTACCCTAGTTATTAATGTTTTATACATTGAGAATGTATGTGAAAGAAAACTTTGATAACAAGTGGGAGATTGAAGGGAATGTGTTCTAAAAGTTTTACTTTTAAATGCCAATTATTATGAATTGAATGAGAAATCATTTTGTTTTTTTGTTTATGTTATTCGTCTTTTAGAAGTGTTAAGGAAGAGGCTCTTGGTCCTTAACCGTAGAGCTCTAAAAGATATTGGTTTACATAAAACAAAAGATATTCGCAATCATGGTAATTAACATGGGACATTAATTACCGAGTTAAGATTGTCGTGTTGGTCATAGATCATTGTAGCTCTACAAGTGAGTGACAACACGAGTATGCAAAAGAGGAAAATATTACTTTTGTATACTGAATAGACCTAGTAAGTAAAACATTATAGAATTGTGTTTTCTGTGTCATTAATGTTTTACTGTGTCTTTGGTCCTTTGATATGAGACTTATGTCCGATCACTTAAGGAGTGCTTAATTAGACTAGTGTCTGAAGCTATCAATGAGTGTAGTGCAAAGACATTAGTTGGTTAAGTATGACTTTTGTTGGAGAAGATAGTTAGTCAAAAGATTATCATTGCCCCTCTTAATTGAGTGATGATATTAGTGGGCCCCTTGATAAAGCAAAGTTATAATGTGCACAATGTGATTTGAGTTAAGTCACATATTTATAACTAGCTTAAAGAGATCAAGAAATGAATACTAATACAAAGATGACACAATACTACTTTGTGTGTATTCTTAATATCATGTGGCAAGGGACGGACACAAGTGGTGCACTCCATCACTAAATGGATCGGGTTTTGGTTCGAGTGGAATTAAGACATCTAACTAATTGGGAGCTATAATGTGTAGCTAGATACCGCTTATAGCTTGTGATATTAAGCTCTTAATATCACCACCAACTTAGTCTAGATCCTCCCATAGGTCACACCGCAAAAACCGTGAAACAAGAAGCTTGATTTTTAGTTCATAAGATGTGTCGGGTTTCTTATAGAAAATATGACACATGTGGTGAACAAGTAAAATCAATTATGTTATATATAAACATAATTAGAATCATGATAAATTCATATGAGATGCGTATATTATGGGGTGCAATAATTTATTGTTGCATATGATGATATATTGCATAAGTTGTGAATTTGCTAAACCCCCCCCTGAAGTTCAAATTTTGTTGGAAATGAATCCAAAATTTGAAAAGGCAAAATCGGGTAGAAGTTCGGTAATCCGTTGAGGTTCGGTCGACCGAAGGATCTATGGATCGGTCAACCGAACATGGAACGGATAGTCTTTGTTGATTGACCGAACTTGACCAAAGTGCCTGGATCTTTGGAACGGTGTACCGAACCAGAAACGGTCGACCGAGCAATGTCAAGTTCCGATATTTTCGGTTAACCGAATAGCACTCGGTCTTAGACGAGAATGCGTCCGATCGGTTAAGGAGAATTTTTCCCCTTAAGATTCGGTAATCCGTCGTGCACTCGGTTAAGCAATCGTGACATATTCGGTCGACCGAGTGGGACTCGGTTAACCGAATCACGATCGATTTTCTGCCTTTGATTATTAAGAGATTAATTTGATCGATGGTTGGATTGGCTCCAAACTTGTCAAACGTTTTGTGGGTGCATGCAATGCATTAAGGAATTAGTTTGTGTGAGAAATTGTCATAAAACCGTGGCTTAAGAATAGCCATGATTAAGAGTAAGATTGGAACATATAAATATGTCCTTACTCTCCCTAATTGGGGTTACACACAATTCAGAATTATTTCTCTCCTAATTCTCTACTAAAACCCACGAAAATTCTCTTAGTTTTCTAAGTCTTTGGAAGGAGAAATCTCAGAGGCTTAGGAAGGGGTTTGTAGCTAGATTCTAAGCTTGTTTGGAGATTGATTGGCTAGCTCCTTTCTCTCCAACCTTGTTTAGGGTTTCGGTGAACACTCGGAGGCATCTGGCACAATGGGAAGCGACGATCATCTTCCTCAACATCTCCGAATCTTCAAGAAGTTTTAGAGAACTTCTAGGTATGAATTTCGGAGTCCCTGGTGTTTGTTTTGATGAGTTTTGAAACTAGATATTAAAACAAACCAATGCATGCATGAAATAAATCATAGAAAATTGTTAATTGATCCTTATTATGCATAAAATTCGAAAAATATACATGCAAAATTAAACATGAAATCCTACAGTATGTATATATTTTAAAATTTTATATTACAACATACAAGATTGATTTCATATTTTCAACAATTTGATGTACATAACTTTGTGTTTTATTCTAATATCATGCCACCCTACATTTATTAAAATAAACCACAAAGGTAGAATCATACCTAACGGTTCTCTAAAACCTTTTTGAGGATTCGGAGTCGCGTTGCCCGTTGAATCGTCCACAGATTTGCCTCTGAGTGTTCACCACACTCTAAACAAGATTAGAGAGAAAGGAGCTAGCCAATCAATCTCTAACAAGGTTTAGAATCTAGCTAATAACCCATCTTTAAGCTCCTGAGATTCTTATATCTAAAACTTAAATTTACTAAGAGATTTTCGTGGTGATTATGGAGAGATTAATGAGAGAAAGAATTTTTGCATTAGTCTTAAACAAGTAGGAGTAGGGGTCCTTTTATAGTCTCACAAAATATCCTTATCAATAACTATTATTTAGCCATGATCTGTTGCTTATTCTCTCCTAAAATTAATCTCTAATTTCCACCTAAGCACCCACAATAAAGTTTTAATTAAATCTGGAATTAATCCACCTATGATTTAATTAATCTCTTAACAATTCAGGAAGAATCGTTTTTGTTCGGTGGACCGAGAATTACTCGGTCAACCGATTCATTCGGTTATAACACGTGTTCTGTGCACCGTGAGCTAGACGGTCGACCGAATCTGCATGAGAACTATTCCCTGGAAGAATTCGGACGAACCACGTCTCTTACTCGGTCGACCGTTGACCCACCAGAATCTCTCCTGGGACATAGTCATCAGATGACCGTGTCACCTTCGGTCTACCGAAAATACTACTTCTCGGTTGACCGTGCACGCTCGGTTAACCGAACCCGATTGTCCAGGCACTCCATACAATTTCGGTCAACCAATTGTGATTACCCGTTCCCTATTCGGTTAACCGATCCGAAGATACCCCGGTCGACCGAACCATGAACGGTTCACCGTGTTTGACCCAGATTTTGCCTTTGTCAAATTTTGGATTTATTTCCAACAAAATTTGATCTTTTGGGGGTTTTTAGCAAATTCACATATTATGTAATATATTATCCTATGTAATATTAAATTATTACACCCCATAATATATAAACCTCATATGAATTTATTATGATTCTAATTATCTCAATTCTCATGACATATTGATTTTATTCATTCACCACATGTGTCCTATTTTCATATGAAACTCGACACATCATATAAACTCAAAATCAAACCTCTTGTTTTCCAGTTTTGTGGTGTGACCTATAGGAGGATCTAAACTAAATTGGCAGTGATATTAAACACTTAATATCTCAAAGTATAAGCGGTATCTAGCTACACATTATAGTTACCCAATTAGCATTGATGTCTTTGTTCCACTCGAAATAAAACACGATCCATTTAGTGATGTAAGTGCACCACTTGTGTCCGTTCCTTGCCTCATGATATTAAGAATATATACAAAGTAGAAATGTGTCACCATTGTATTATATTCATTTCTTGATCTCTTTAAGCTAATTATAACTATGTAACTTAACTCAAGTTACATTGTGCACATTATAATTTTGTTTTATCAAGGGGCTCACTAATATCATCACTCAATTAAGAGGGGCAATGATAATCGTTTGACTAGCTATCTTTTCCAGCACAAGTCATGTTCAACCAACTATTGCCGTTATCGCTACACTCATTGATAGCTTTTGACAATAATCAAATTAAACACTTCTTGAGTGAAAAGATATAAGTCTCATATCTTAGGATCCAAGACACAGTAAAAACATTAATGACACGAAACACAATTCCATAATGTTTTACTCGTTAGGTCTATTCAATATATAAAAATAATCTTTTCCTCTTTTATATACACGTGTCGTCAATTATTTGTAGAGCTACAACAATGGATGACCCACATGACAATCTTATCTCGGTGATTAATGTTCCATGTTAATTACCATGATTGTCAATAACTTTTGATTTATGTAAACCATTATCTTTTGGAGCTCTACGGTTAAGGACCAAGCGCCTCTTCCTACACTTCCAAAAGACGAATATCATAATCAAGGAACAAAATGCTTGCACATCCAATTCATAATAATTGACATATAAAAGTAAAACTTTTAGAACACATTCCTTTCACGTCGGACATATAGTACAGCCGACGTCAATACCCCGACGTCTATATGCATGGGGGTATAGATGTCGGTTGTACTATATGTTCGACGTCTATAGGTCGACGTCTATAAGCTTGAAGGGGATATAGACGTCGGTTTAAATGGGTATTCCAACAGCTGACATCAGTATGACCCTATAGACGTCAGTTGGTTTTTAGGCTGACGTCTATACTCTCTTTGACCCAATAGACGTCAGCCTTTATAATGGCCAACGTGTATTGGGTTACGAGTAAAGACTGTTTTGCACTAGTGTTAATGGGTTTCATGTTTATTTATGCTTCATGTTCTTAACAATGATCAGTGAGTAGTTCCACCCCTTCGGGTGGAGGATGATGGAACCATGTAGGTGGTTTTGTGTTGATGGTTGGCACCTTTATTTGTCATTTTCGTGTGCTTAATGCTAAATTTATACTTGTATCGTGTTTAAACTTGATGCAGATTGGTTAATGGTCACACTAAATACTTATTTCATATTTTGATCTAAGTTTTATATGTTACATGCTATTGGTTTTTATGTGATGATAGATTTGGCGTGAATATATATGGATGCATGTTTGGTGCATATTTTCATGAATCACTTAGGTTATATGTAAGATTGATTGTTGTTCTAATTACCACATTAGGCACTTGTTGCATGCTCGAGAATCTAAAATTGTTAAGTCCCTAACCTTGCCTAAGGACTAATCCCTTGATTAGTGGAGGTTTTGCATGGGAAATGGAAGGAGGAATAGTGATGGGTGATGGGTGTAGGGGCCGGTTACTGTTGGTTGTGTTGGTTTTGAGGAGAAAACCATCATATCTTCATTTCTTCTCTTCTCCTTCACCCAACCACTCTCTGACATTCTCTTCCTTTTCTCCGGCGAACCAGAGATTGTGGAGGCATTTCATGCTTATATTTGTATCTTATATCCATTATCTTTCACCTAAATAATGTTATGTTATGAGTTTTATGTTTGAATTTAAGAAATAAATAGGTTTGAAGAGATGAAGCATAAAAGGACCCAAAAGCAGAGAAAAATGACTGAATTGTGAGACCTGGGGACTAAAATGCAAGGGACAAGGTCCTGAACGTAAGACCAAAGGACCAAAGAGCAAAACAGAAAACTCCTCACCATCATGGGGAGTATTTTGGCAATTCTATTCGGGTCGGAGCTCCAACAAGTCAAGAAACCACATCAAAGACAAACAATACCAGCAAGAAAAGCCCACAACAAATTCCAACCCGATCCAGACTTTATGGACCGCCAATTGGCGGTCTGGATCTCTCTAGATCCGTGGAGATTTTTGTGGCTATTCTTCCTACTGAAGTGAGGCCTTGAAGCACACACTAAAGTGGGAGGATGCTACTTGAATTGTGAGTCATCTTAATAAAAGTTTCTTCATTATGTTGTTTGTTTCTTGTTGTTTGTTTTACTTTGCTTAATTCATTTCATTAGTTTTAGTAGCTTAGTTAATATGTTTTCTTTGCTTAGTTTAATAATTAGTCTAATGTGTAGTGAGTAGTTCCATCCCCTTTGGGGGTGGAGTAGATGTTCATACATGCAAATGAGAATGGAAGGAAGGCTTTATTTATAATGTGTTGATAAAACATGAATGTATGCTTGCTTGTTTAGGATAGAATTTACAACTTGATGAGTTTTGCCAAAATGATTAGACACTTCTCACACTTGTTTAAATTCTGAAATAAGCAACTTGTATATGTAAATGTTAATCAACTAGGTTGGTGAATGAATTGATAGGTTTTGCCATAACACTTAGACACCTCCTATGCATTATAACAACACTCATTGATCTCGTTTTATATTAACCGCAAGTGCACGGCCACGTTGAAGCGGTGGCAAATACGGGTCGTCCACTGGGAGGTGTGTCGACGCTTGGTTTGAGCGAAGGCGAGTGGTAAAGAAGGGAGAGAGAGGTTGATTACACTACACTACACTAATCTAAACTAGTAAACCAACAAAGCTGAAATAAAATCACTAACAAACTAAGATAAACAACTAATGAAGAAGATAAAAACACAGGAATGAAAAACCCCTAAGGGGTGGAGTGTGTGTGTGTGCACATGAAATAAGTGTGGTGTGGAATGCATACAAGAAGCTCAAGTGTGGTTAGTGTTTGTACATGCATAAGAAGTACCTCATGGCAAGACCTATCATTTACAACACTAACCTAGGTGATTAATATGAGCAATGCAAGGTTGTTATTAAGACACTTAGACAAGCATGGAATGTACCTAAGTTATGGCAGAAACCATCAAGTAAGGTTCTTAATAATTCAAGCAAGCATACTAATATCTCTCACAAACAATAAAATCTAGCATTCATACCACCTTCATAACATGTACATACATCTACTCCACCCCCAAAGGGGATGGAACTACTCACACATATTTAAACTAACTACTCTAACAAAATGAAGCATTATACTGAAATAAAACTACACTAATCAAGCAAGAAATATTAAAGAAATAAAGACTAACCAAGCATGCACCAAATAAAAGACATAACAAGACAAGATTAAAAGAAACAAAGAAACTTTTATTAACATTGACTCACATTGAAGGTAGCATTCTTCTCCACCTTGAGTTATTGCTTCAAGGCTCACTCCTTAGTAGAGAGAATGCCACCAAACAATGGGTAATTACAATGGAAGGTGAAGAGTTATATTTATAAGCATGGAAAAAGCTAATCCGGGACAATCCCCCGATGTGGGTTTAAACCAATACCAAAAATAGCCTAAACAAACATGTAGTGCAGGAAATTATAAAACTACATCCAACTTTGCCTCCATATGAAGTAAGATAAGACTACATCATTAAAACATACAAGACAATAATTGGAATGAAGCTACATGAACTCAAGTATAAAGACTAAACCCTACTATGCCTCCACATAAATTAAGATATGACTACATCATTAAAACATACAAGACATTAGCTAAGGTAAAGGCAACAAGAGCACATACACTACAAATTGTGTTTCCAATATTAATTCCATCCATATCCTAACCTTATCATTCCCCATAAAATAGGTCCACTAATCAAAGCATAAGCTAAGCTTCATTCAAGAGCATTAGCATATCAAAGATAAGAGTGGAGACCCATTAGATGGTTATGGAAATCATATAAAGCTCAAGGGATTAAGATACACACTTAATACACTACATGATTATATCACATATTTCTCCACCCCCCAAATGGGGATGGAACTACTCACTACTCATTACACTAACTATATTAGCAAAAGAAAGCATAATACTGAAATGAAAGTTAACTAAGAAGGCAAGAAGTATTAAAGAAACATAAAAGGAAAGGAAAGACTAAACAAGCATGCACAAATTAAAAGACAACATTAAAAGAAAACTAGAACAATTATTTTATTAACAATGACTCACATTGAAGGTAGCATTCTTCTCCACCTTGAGTTTTTGCTTCAAGGCTCACTCCTTAGTAGAGAGAATGCCACCAAGGAATGGGTGATTACAATGGAAGGTGAAGAGTTCTATTTATAAGCATGGAAAAAGCTAATCGGGGACAATCCCCCGATGTGGGACTAAACCAATACCAAAAATAGCCTAAACACATGATAATACAAGTCCAGGAGAAAGCTTAGCGGATCTGGGGCCATATGGACCGCCAATTAGCGGTCCAAGACCGCCAATTAGCGATCTATAAACTTCAGATCGCGTTACTTTTGGTTGTGGGCTTTGCTTGATGGATTTGTTGGTCTTGGATGCATCTACTTGGTTTGTTGGAGCTCCGACCCGAATCGAATTGGTAAAATACTCCCCATGATGGTGTGGAGTATTCTGTTTTGCTCTTAGGTCCTTCGGTCTTACGATCAGGTCCTTCTCCCTTGCATCTTAGTCCCCAGGTCTCACAATTAAGTCCTTTTTCCTGCTTTTGGATCCTTTCATGGCTCTTCTCTTCAAACCTCTTTATTCCTGAAAACTAAACATAAAACTCGTCACGTAGCATTGCTTAGGTGTAATATAATGGATATAAGATACAAATATATGCATGAAATGATGTCAATCACCTTACATTGTTTGAGCCGTGCTTGCTAGTTAGGCTTCTACCTGATCCCTTCACCCACGCTAGCTTTAAGGATTCTTCCCTTCTTCTCTGAGTCATCTTCTTCTCACCTACTTCTACGTTTTAGTCTCCTCCCCTTTACACTCTCTGTTAGCGTTTTAGGGTCGAGTCGAGCACTTTTTGCGAGTTCAGCCTCGTGGTGGTGAGAGCGGTCGACTCGAGAGTTTTTCTTGAGATGGATGGTTACATGGGCGACCATCCATATCATTGTTGGGACCAGGACAATTCTATCTGGTATTCTGGACCCATGCAACCTGGGGTGGCTCAGACGAACACCTCGTATGGTTGGGAAAATCTTCATTGTGTGACTGAGCAATCTTCATATTGGGGTAGTATGAGAGAGACACCGACTGCTATACCACCATCTAGTTACGTCGGATCATATGTTGGTCATCCATGTGAGACATTACAAGAACCTTTGGCCTCTTTAATGCATGTGGTAGATGACATGGGTGCACCGGTGGTCCCCGTAGCCACACCGTGTCACTATTGTGGGTTGAGTGGTCATGTTTTCGGGGAATGTCCTTATGTTCCCCCAGAGCCTGAGTATGAGCATACATTTTCCCCAAATGCTCAATATGACCATTACGCATCCGCGTACAACCCGAGTGGGATGGATTCGTGGGGAGACAATTCATATTCAAATTCTTATACATCATTTCCACCCCAGTATCCTCCTCCCGAATACCCAGAATTCTACCAACACCCCACTTCAAATCATTGGACTCATTCTCAGCCCATCAACACCCAACCCCAAAATTTCCCAAGCTCTAACTTGGACCTCATAGTTGACCACATACCTGATTCCTCGAAACAAACTTTCCTTACGGTCGTGGAAACCATTCAACAGTCCATACAAAATATGGCACTCCAAGTGAGTCAAATGTCGCAGCAGTTACGTGAACGTGAGGAGAGTAACTTTTCTTGTCAACATGAGGACTCATCTTTTGATATTGAACCGCCACCACCACATCCACAAATTCAAAGCACAATCTTTCAAAGTCAAACTCCTAGTCAGTCTGAGGGACTTGGGGTTTCAATTCACGATCACTTGGTGGAGGATTCGATTCCAATTGAAAATACTATGGACCAGCTTCTTTATGAGTCGGCACAGGATTGTGCCTTATCTTCTTGTCCCGTGGCCCTTGAGCCACATGATCTTATTGTTGTACCTCCTAAGGACTCACCTCTGGTGGAGCAAGAGCTCCCTAGTCCCCTAAATTTCAAACAACCTGATGAGAGTTTGCCTCTCACTATTGTTCCTCGTCATCTTGGAAATTGATTGACATCATTTCATGCTTATATTTGTATCTTATATCCATTATCTTTCACCTAAACAATGCTATGTTACGAGTTTTATCTTTAGTTTTCAGGAATAAATAGGTTTGAAGAGATGAAGCATAAAATGACCCAAAAGCTGGGAAAAAGGACTGGATTGTGAGATCTGGGGACCATAATGCAAGGGAGAAGGACCTGAACGCAAGACAGAAGGACCTAAGAGCAAAACAGAATACTCCACACCATCATGGGGAGTATTTTAGCAATTGGATTCGGGTCGGAGCTCCAATAAACAAAGAAGATGCATCCAAGACCACCAAATACACAAAGAAAAGCCCAGAACAAGATTCAACTGGATCCAGACCTTTTTGACCGCTAATTGGCGGTCTGTTTTGGCCCAAATCCGCTAAGTTTTCTCCTGGACGTGTATTAATGTTTGTTTAGGCTATTTTTGGTATCTGTTTAGTCCCACATCGGGGGATTGTCCCGGTTTGCCTTTTTCCATGGCTATAAATAGAACTCTTCACCTTCCATTGTAATCACTCCATATTTTAAGTGGCTATTCTTCCTACTAGAAGTGAGGCCTTGAAGCACACACTAAAGTAGGAGGATGCTACTTGAAATGTGAGTCATTTTATCAATAAAATTTTGTGTTTCTTTCATTGTTTGTTTATGCTTCTTTTATTGTTTGTGCATGTTTTAGTTTAATCGTCTTTTATTTTCTAGTTTAGTTTTAATATGCTTTCTTTGCTTAGTTTAATAATTAGTGTAATGTTTAGTGAGTAGTTCCATCCCCTCTGGGGGGTGGAGTAGATGTACATACATGCATTAGAGAATGGGATGAATGCTTTATTTTTGATGTGTTGATCAAACATGAATGTATGCTTGCTTGTTTAGGATAGAATTTATAACTTGATGAGTTTTGCCAAAATGATTAGACACCTCTCATGCTTGTTTAGGTTCTGAAATAAACAACTTGCATATGTAAATGTTAATCAACTAAGTTGGTGAATAGATTGATAGGTTTTGCCATAACATTTAGACACTTCCTACGCTTGATAAACACCACCTTCATGTGCTTAAAGAATGTATTCTACACCCACCTCTTTGCATGTGTGCACTCACTCCACCCCTTTGGGGTTTTTCCCATTTCTGTATTCCAGCATTCTTCCTTTGCTCTTAGCTTAGTTGTTATTTCATTGTTTGGTGCTTCCTTTCGCATTTCCTACTTCATAGCGTAGTATAGAGTAGAGTAGCATAAACATCTTTCTCCCCCTATTTTTGCCACTTGATTTCGTACAAGCAAGAGGCTACTCACCTCCCTGAGGACGACCCGTACTTGCCATTGCTTCATCGCGGTCGTGCACTTGCGGTTTTAAATAAAACGTTCAACAAGTTTTTGGCGCCGTTGCCGGGGAGGTGCCAGTCCAGACTCTTGTTTGGACGATTCGAGTGGATTTAATTTGTGTTTTGTAGTTTTTCTGTGTTTCAGGTGACGGCTAATCGCAAGGGGAGGCTACTGAAGAAATTTGAAGACCAACTGAGTACTTCAGACCGCTAATCAGCGGTCTGAGACCGCCAATCAGCGGTCGAGTGAGCTCTGTTCACCTTCAATTTTCTTTCTGTTATTTCTCTAATTGATTTAGTAATCTGGGACTCCATTGTGCATGATTCTGACTCTTAGCTTGCTCCCAGATTAATAATCAACTTCCCTTAAGCAACTTGGACCCTAAAACTCAAAGCAAAAGATTATGCATTCTTATTGTTTAGGTCATGCATCATGTATGTGACTTAGGCATATAGATTGTCTTTCATTTTAGCTTTAGTTAGTAGGAAGTGCATTGCAACAAGTGTGAGTTGAGCGTTTGTTTGGAGAGTTGATTGCTAGATTAGGACTCCAAAACGCTACTAAGGAGGGGCTGTCCCATAAAAGATAAGGTGGGGGATTTCATCACCCTTTCCTTCGCCCCACAAACCACACTAATAAAGAGCCTAATTTTAAAATCAAGTAGACATTGGCCCTAAGGATTTCGGGCGCATTAGGAGAGTGATCCGGTCCCGACCGTCATGACCTGATCGGCGTTGCCCACTTTGTCGATAGTAGGAGAGACGAGATCCCCGGATCTTGGCTCACTTGCTGGGCTTTGTGGTCCTCGTTGTAGGGAGGTGAGGCGTGTTGAGACAGTGTGACCTCGCAGTTAGGCGTCGTCTAGCTGTAAGGACCTATAGCGACCTTAGGATTGCTTGAGCCTTGTTTGCTTGTGTGCTTCTACCTGTACCCATCCGCCGTAGCATAAGGACTTCTTCCCTTCTCTCCTGAGTCATTCTTTCTCTCCTGTGTTCCCCCGTTTTCTCCTCTACGCACATTCTTTGATAAAAAGAAAAAGAAAAAAAAAGGTTTTGGTTTGTGTGTGTGCACCTTTGTGCATGCTTTCGTGGACACGAGACGAGAGTGGTCGTTTGACGAGGCGTGTCGTCAACCCTGCTTCGGTGGTCGATTTCTCGACGCCTTCCTCCTCTCGTGTCGCACGTAGTTCGGGTCCAATGGCTGCTAATTTCCGTGAGGAGGAGCAGTTGCTGGACCCGCCTGCTCCACTTGTTCTTCCAGTTGTCGTTCCCATACCTCTTCGTGATCGATGCTACCCGAGCCGTACCGCTCTACCCTCATGCATCGTATTACCAGAGGCTAATGGGAACCATTTTGAGGTTAAGCCTCAATTCATTTCCATGCTCCCTCGCTTCACTGGGAAAGGTGACCCCTATATCTTTCTCAGGGAATTTGAGGAGGTCTGTGCTATGTTCAAGCTGCAACAACTTAGCACAGACTCCATCCATCTTAGGCTCGTTCCTTTTGCACTAAAGGATGACGCCAAGAAGTGGTTGTACAGCAACCAGGCAAATGCCTTTAGGACTTGGGATGAGTTTCAATCTGCATTCCTCAAGAAGTACTTCCCAAATCATCGGACTCAAAAATTGAGGAACGAAATCAATTCGTTCTATCAACATGAGACCGAACCATTTCATGCATACTTAGAGAGGTTCAAGGAGCTACTATCCTCATGCCCTCACCATGGCATTGAGTTGTGGCGCCTTTGTCAGATTGTGTACGAGGGTCTTCACATCCCGTCAAGAACGCTCCTTGAGTCCATGTGTCAAGGAGAGTTCTTGGGAAAGGATGAAAGGGATGCATGAGCTTTCCTAGAAGACCTTGCTGAGAAAACCATGCAATGAGAGAGTGTGAGGGAACCACCTGCATCGTCTAGTATAGGAGCGAGGATCGCGAATGCAAACTCGACTAGATCGGGTGCCGCATTTGCTATCGATACCACTACGGCCACCGAGGCACGCATGACAGCCTTAATGTGCCGTATGGATTCGATTGAGCTCCAAAACCAACAAGGTGGACCTCACATGTCCACATCTGGTCCAGTTCCCTGTCATTCATGTGGTAGGGTAGGTCATGTAGAAAGCAAGTGTGTGTCTATTCCTTCTGAGATGGAGCGTGTCAACGTCATCTATGACAGAGCTAGGAATGACCCATACTCATCATCTTATAATCCTGGATGGAGGAACCACCCCAATTTTTCATGGAACCAAACCAATGCCCCGGGTGGTCCTTCAAACTCCTCTAGACCACATTACCAATCACACCAACCTCCCATGCATGCACATTCCTATCAGCCACCCCAAGCGCAAACCACCAATCAATCGGGTTTCCCAAATTCCAATAATATGGAAACCCGATTCAATTCGCTTGAGACCTTGACTCGTGGACTTGAAAACTCAATGAAAAATTTTATGTCAACCACGAGTCAAGTTCTCACTTCAAATCAGCAGACCATCAAATCTCTAGAGCTTCAGATGGGCCAATTGGCTCAGTCTGTACATGAAAGAGAGAGATGGTCATTTCCTAGCCAGCCTGAGGCTAACCCCCGTGTGTACCAGCAACAACACATACAAAATGAGAATGTGGTACCTCGGGGGAGGCAAGTGAACCATGTGGAGGAACCTGTTCACCATGTCAATGCCATTGTTACCTTAAGGAATGGAAAACAGGTTGACAATCACATTTCCTTGCCACACCCACCACCATCTATGCAGCCCCTCAGTGGGAATGGTGGTGAAGAAGAAGCTGAGGGTGAGGGTAATACACCAACGCTTCCTTCTTCTCAGGCACAAAAGAAAACCTACCTGCCAAAAGCTCCTTATCCAAGTAGGTTAACCAAAAAGCAGAGTGACAACTTGGACAAGATATTAGAGGTGTTTAAGCAAGTGAAGGTTAACATCCCCTTGTTGGATGTCATCCAACAAATACCTCAATATGCCAAAGTGTTGAAGGATCTCTGCACAACCAAGAGGAAGACCAATGTTCCTAAGAAAGCATTCTTGGCTGCAAATATAAGCTCTCTTTTGTCCAATCCCACCTACACAAAATACAAGGACCCTGGGTGTCCTACTATTCAGTGTACGATAGGGGACACTAGATTGAGCAATGTATTGCTTGATTTAGGATCGGCGGTCAACCTCCTCCCATTCTCTGTTTATCAACAGTTGAACTTGGGAGAATTGAAACCAACTAAGATCACCCTCCAATTGACAGATAGATCCATTCGTATTCCCATGGGATTATCGAGGACGTGCTTATCAAAGTTGGAGATTTTATATTTCAGTCGATTTTGTTGTCCTCGATACCAATCATGTTGCGAACACCCACTCTCAAATACCTTTGATTTTGGGTAGACCATTTCTGGCCACCTCCAATGTCGTGATTAATTGTAGAAATGGTCTCATGAAGCTCTCATTCGGTAACATGAGTGCCGAGTTTCATGTGTTCAACTCTGGTAAGCAACAAGAACCCATGGATGAACCTTTAAATCTAAATCTCATCCGCCAATTGGAGAAAGCACCACAAAATCAACGAACACCCCTAACCCCAATGCAACCCGTTGAGAATGTTCGTGGGCCCAGCGAAAACTCATTGCCTGTCTTCGCAATGCAACAGAGTGAGCTGGCCTCGAACATGAATGTCCAAAGGGAGTGTTCGTTGCATGATTCAGTTGAGAGTACTAGTGAGAGTGAGACACCTCATTATATGCCTATACCAGAAGGTGTCTCTACCTCATGTCCCATGGCCATTGAGCCATTTGAGCTTCATTTTGACTCCAACAAGGACCCACCTATGACCGAGCTTATGCTTGATGATCTAAATGATGGTGGGAGGTCCTTGTTGGATGACTTGGGGAGAAGCCCCATTCTTAGTGATGCAGGTCTGCTGCATCCATCGAATGAGCTTGAGGAACTCATTCCGATGCACCCGCCTATTGGTTGGAGGGTTTTCTTTGATGAGCAATTAAACCCTAGTGAGGCAACACAACTTCATTCTTTGTTGCCCACAACCAACCAATATCATGAGGGGTTCGAGCCTTTCAGCTTTGACCTTTCACCCCTCATGACACCTCAGAGTACCAGTGAAGTTTGCCCATCTCGGCAAGTCTCTGGTCCTAATGACTTGATGTTCTCATTTGATGTTCCTTGACCAAATGATTATGAGAATATCTTGGTTGATGTATATATCTTGTAAAGAAAAAAGAAAAAAAAAGTGTGTAATAAAAGACTCCTTCAGTGAGCATCGATTGTTGTGGGACCCAACCCTTGTGTACTTGGGCCCAATCTCTTCACGTATTTATCTCCCTTCTTCAGCTTCTCACAGGTTTTGAGGGAATTTGGGTTTGTGTCCATCAACATGACCCTGAACGTCCCTTTGTACTTCATGTTGGTGAGATTTTTCGTTTTTCATGCATATATCCATGTAGTATCTTGTTCACATTCATTGAGGACAATGCATGAAGTAGGTGTGGGGGGGTGTTTTACGTGTGTACATAGTCGAGTCTTTTTCTTTTGATTTTGTTTTCTTTTGTGTGTATTGATAGGGTCATGTTAGTGTGCTGCATTTAATATCGATATATCTGCTTGCCATGATCCTTGGGCGACTTGTCTTCTTTTGCTTGCCTAGTGCTTTAAAATTTTCACATTTCTTTCAAAATCTTCATGTGTTTGCGAAAGAAAATGTTTTTGTGGGTTTTGCGTGTGTTTAGCATGTGCAAAACCGTTGAGAGGTAAAGTAAAAAGAAATGTCCCAAAATTGTCTTGAACTTGATGCATTAGGATTTTTGGTTTACAGGCTTTAGGTCTTATCGAGTCGTTAGGATGCACCCCGGTTTTCCCTCGGGGGGCGTGTAATCATAGGGTTTCAATACTCAAACATTTAAAGAAGTCCACCCTGAACCAAGTGAGTCAAATAATTCGTGTCTGTTAGTATAAGGAAGTTTATCGTAGTCAAGGGCCCTTAATCTCCTTTTGTGAAACTTAAGTGTAGGGGTTTTGGTTCCCATGTAGATACATAAATAAGTGATGTTCTCTCTTCTCGCACGGCTCCTATCACTCGGGAAAGTAGGTCTGAGGGGACTTTGTGCCTGGTGCTTTCGAGTCATCTGACTTGGGATGCGCCGACCGAACTCCCGTTACACGGGTGGTAGGGATCGCCCTATGTGGAGATTTGGGGGAAGGTGTACGTGATAGTGTAAGTCCTCATAGGCAATGATGCACGAAACCTGACCCTGGGAGAATCAAACACCAACCAATAAAATGCTCCAAAAAAAAAGGAAAAAAGAAGAAGAAAAAAGAGTCAAATAAGAACCAAAATGGACTTTACACATTGTATCACATTCAGAAGTTAAGGTTGCCCATGTCTTTCACTTAAGTCCTTGACTAACTTTCACGAATAACTCATTAGGCTAGGTGTGTGGACGGATTACATATATAGACTCGACCCGTAGTATTACCGCGTCCCATGATCGACAAAATAAGTCCAACGAGTCGTGTAGCTAGATTGATTAATGCATCTTGTTCGGATTTTGTGGGTATATCCGCTGAAAACCCTCAGGAGACAACACTCCTCCTCCTTGGCGACAAGGAGGTTTAACGGCTTGTTGCACGTGCTAAGTGCAACCGTGATTCCTACGAAAGTGAGTTAGGATTTCTTGTTTTTCGTATGCTTTTCTCTTTCTTTGTTTTGCTCGGGACTAGCAAAAGTTAGGTGTGGGGGTATTTGATTGACATCATTTCATGCTTATATTTGTATCTTATATCCATTATCTTTCACCTAAACAATGCTATGTTACGAGTTTTATCTTTAGTTTTCAGGAATAAATAGGTTTGAAGAGATGAAGCATAAAATGACCCAAAAGCTGGGAAAAAGGACTGGATTGTGAGATCTGGGGACCATAATGCAAGGGAGAAGGACCTGAACGCAAGACAGAAGGACCTAAGAGCAAAACAGAATACTCCACACCATCATGGGGAGTATTTTAGCAATTGGATTCGGGTCGGAGCTCCAATAAACAAAGAAGATGCATCCAAGACCACCAAATACACAAAGAAAAGCCCAGAACAAGATTCAACTGGATCCAGACCTTTTTGACCGCCAATTGGCGGTCCAAGACCGCTAATTGGCAGTCTGTTTTGGCCCAAATCCGCTAAGTTTTCTCCTGGACGTGTATTAATGTTTGTTTAGGCTATTTTTGGTATCTGTTTAGTCCCACATCGGGGGATTGTCCCGGTTTGCCTTTTTCCATGGCTATAAATAGAACTCTTCACCTTCCATTGTAATCACTCCATATTTTAAGTGGCTATTCTTCCTACTAGAAGTGAGGCCTTGAAGCACACACTAAAGTAGGAGGATGCTACTTGAAATGTGAGTCATTTTATCAATAAAATTTTGTGTTTCTTTCATTGTTTGTTTATGCTTCTTTTATTGTTTGTGCATGTTTTAGTTTAATCGTCTTTTATTTTCTAGTTTAGTTTTAATATGCTTTCTTTGCTTAGTTTAATAATTAGTGTAATGTTTAGTGAGTAGTTCCATCCCCTTTGGGGGGTGGAGTAGATGTACATACATGCATTAGAGAATGGGATGAATGCTTTATTTTTGATGTGTTGATCAAACATGAATGTATGCTTGCTTGTTTAGGATAGAATTTATAACTTGATGAGTTTTGCCAAAATGATTAGACACCTCTCATGCTTGTTTAGGTTCTGAAATAAACAACTTGCATATGTAAATGTTAATCAACTAAGTTGGTGAATAGATTGATAGGTTTTGCCATAACATTTAGACACTTCCTACGCTTGATAAACACCACCTTCATGTGCTTAAAGAATGTATTCTACACCCACCTCTTTGCATGTGTGCACTCACTCCACCCCTTTGGGGTTTTTCCCATTTCTGTATTCCAGCATTCTTCATTTACTCTTAGCTTAGTTGTTATTTCATTGTTTGGTGCTTCCTTTCGCATTTCCTACTTCATAGCGTAGTATAGAGTAGAGTAGCATAAACATCTTTCTCCCCCTATTTTTGCCACTTGATTTCGTACAAGCAAGAGGCTGCTCACCTCCCTGAGGACGACCCGTACTTGCCACCGCTTCATCGCGGCCGTGCACTTGCGGTTTTAAATAAAACGTTCAACAGAAATGATAGAACATCAAACAACTACATTGCTCATGAGGGTATTAGGAGTTCCATGGAAGATACCTTGGGTATGAGACCCACTTTTTGTTCGCCTGGTGTGTCGGACATGCCTAACGAGGTTCTTGACCTCGTTCCGACGCACCAGCCTGTTGGTTGGAGAGTTTGGATTGACGATCATAACTTCAGCAGCGCAACGGGAGAAACTCTTCTTCTGTTGCCCCTCATTTCCCAAACTCTTGAGAGGTTCAAGCTCTTTCAGTTTGATCCTTTGGATGAGACGCCTTTACGTCCAATTCATGAACCTCTCATTTCATCTGGTGCTCTTTGTGAAGGGGGACCACGCATGTGTATTCTGGCCCCGCGTGGTGTCATGTTCCCTTTCCATGTGCATTGACCCACTTTTGAGGTTCCCATTTGATGTCTTTTGACAAATGAAGATGGGAACTTATGTTTGTACATAGTTATAAAAAAAAGTACAATAAAAGACTCCTTCAGTGAGCATCGATTGTTGTGAGCCCCAACCCATGTGTATTTGGGCTCCATTTCTGTCACGTATTTGTATCCCTTCTTTAACATCTCACAGGTTTTGAGGGAATTCGGGTTTGTGTCCATCAACATGACCTTGAACTTCCATTTGTACTTCATGTTGGTGAGATCTCTCTTTTTTCATGCATAAATCCATGTAGTATCTTGCTCGCATTCATTGAGGACAATGCATGAAGTAGGTGTGGGGGGGTGTTTTACGTGTGTACATAGTCGAGTCTTTTCTTTTGATTTTGCTTTCTTTTGTTTGCATTGTTAGGGTCATGTTAGTGTGCTGCATTTAATATCGATATATCTGCTTGCCATGATCCTTGGGTGACTTGTCTTCTTTTGCTTGCCTAGTGCTTTAAAATTTCCACATTTCTTTCAAAATCTTCATGTGTTTGCGAAAGAAAATGTTTTGTGGGTTTTGCGTGTGTTTAGCATGTGCAAAACCGTTGAGAGGCAAAGTAAAAAGAAAGCTCCCAAAATTGTCTTGAACTTGATGCATTAGGATATCTAGTACAGTGGCTTTAGGATTTATCGAGTCGTTAGGATGCACCCCAGTTTTCCCTTGGGGGTGAGTAACCATAGGGTTTCAGTGCTCAAACATTCAAAGAAGTCCACCCTGAACCTAGTGAGTCAATAATTCGTGTTTGTTAACTTAAGGAAGTTTGTTGTAGTCAAGGACCCTCTTAATCTTGTTGTGAGACATTAGTGTAGGGGTTTTGGTTCATGTGTAGATAAGAAATAAGTGAGTACGTGTTCTCTCTTCTCGCACGGCTCCTATCACTCGGGAAAGTAGGTCTGAGGGGACTTTGTGCCTGGTGCTTTCGAGTCATCTGACTTGGGATGCGCCGACCGAACTCCCGTTACACGGGTGGTAGGGATTGCCCTATGTGGAGATTTGGGGAAAGGTGTACGTGATAGTGTAAGTCCTCATGGGCAATGATGCACGAAACCTGACCCTGGGAGAATGAAGCTCCAACTAAGAAAAAGAAAAGAAGAAAAAAAATTGTGAAAAGAATCAAAAGGAAAAAAAATGGTAATGCAAATAAGAACCTTAATGGACCTTACACTTTGTATCACTTGAGGATGTTGAGGTTGTCCATGTCTTTCACTTAATTCCTTATTTAACTTGCACGAATGGTTCATTAGGTTAGGTGTGTGGACTGATTACCTATATAGAGTCGGCCCGTAGGATTACCGCGTCCAATGATCGACAAAATATTTCCAACGAGTCGAGTGTCTAGATTGAATAATGCATCTTGTTCGGATTTTGTGGGTATATCCGCTGAAAACCCTCAGGAGACAAAACTCCTCCTCCTTGGCAACAAAGAGGTTTAACAGCCTGTTGCACGTGCTAAGTGCAACCGTGATTCCTACGAAAGTGAGTTAGGATTTCTTGTTTTTCGTTTGCTTTTCTCTTTCTTTGTTTTGCTCGGGACTAGCAAAAACTTAGGTGTGGGGGTATTTGATTGACATCATTTCATGCATATATTTGTATCTTATATCCATTATATTACACCTAAGCAATGCTACGTGACGAGTTTTATGTTTAGTTTTCAGGAATAAAGAGGTTTGAAGAGAAGAGCCATGAAAGGATCCAAAAGCAGGAAAAAAGACTTAATTGTGAGACCTGGGGACTAAGATGCAAGTAGGGGTGAGCTTCGGTCCAAACCCGGACAGAACCAGACCGAACCGGACCGGACCGAAACCCGAATTTTCGGAAAGTCCGGACCGAAGACCGGACCGAATAGGTTCGGTCCGGTCCGGTCCGGTCCGGGTCGGTCCAAAACCCGAATTTTTACCTTAAATTTTCGGTCCGGTCCGGACCGAAGACCGAATTTTCAAAATTTTGAGGACCGAAGACCGGACCGAAAAAATTCGGTCCGGTTCGGTCCGGACCGAAAAATTCGGTTCGGTCTGGGTACCCGGACCGGACCGAATTTTGCTCACCCCTAGATGCAAGGGAGAAGGACCTGATCGTAAGACCGAAGGACCTAAGAGCAAAACAGAACACTCCACACCATCATGGGGAGTATTTTACCAATTTGATTCGGGTCGGAGCTCCAACAAACCAAGTAGATGCATCCAAGACCAACAAATCCATCAAGCAAAGCCCACAACCAAAAGCAACGCGATCTGAAGTTTATAGACCGCTAATTGGCGGTCCATATGGCCCCAGATCCGCTAAGCTTTCTCCTGGACTTGTATTATCATGTGTTTAGGCTATTTTTGGTATTGGTTTAGTCCCACATCGGGGGATTGTCCCCGATTAGCTTTTTCCATGCTTATAAATAGAACTCTTCACCTTCCATTGTAATCACCCATTGCTTGGTGGCATTCTCTCTACTAAGGAGTGAGCCTTGAAGCAAAAACTCAAGGTGGAGAAGAATGCTACCTTCAATGTGAGTCATTGTTAATAAAATAATTGTTCTAGTTTTCTTTTAATGTTGTCTTTTAATTTGTGCATGCTTGTTTAGTCTTTCCTTTCCTTTTATGTTTCTTTAATACTTCTTGCCTTCTTAGTTAACTTTCATTTCAGTATTATGCTTTCTTTTGCTAATATAGTTAGTGTAATGAGTAGTGAGTAGTTCCATCCCCATTTGGGGGGTGGAGAAATATGTGATATAATCATGTAGTGTATTAAGTGTGTATCTTAATCCCTTGAGCTTTATATGATTTCCATAACCATCTAATGGGTCTCCACTCTTATCTTTGATATGCTAATGCTCTTGAATGAAGCTTAGCTTATGCTTTGATTAGTGGACCTATTTTATGGGGAATGATAAGGTTAGGATATGGATGGAATTAATATTGGAAACACAATTTGTAGTGTATGTGCTCTTGTTGCCTTTACCTTAGCTAATGTCTTGTATGTTTTAATGATGTAGTCATATCTTAATTCATGTGGAGGCATAGTAGGCTTTAGTCTTTATACTTGAGTTCATGTAGCTTCATTCCAATTATTGTCTTGTATGTTTTAATGATGTAGTCTTATCTTACTTCATGTGGAGGCAAAGTTGGATGTAGTTTTATGATTTCCTGCACTACATGTTGTGAGGAGCTTAATGAACACACACACACACTTCTTTATGTTCACATTATTTCTCTACCCCCTATGGGGCTTAGTTTTATTGCTTATCTTCATTTCCTTTTTGCATCTTAGTATAGTTTAGTGTAACCAACCCTTCTCTCCTTCTTTTTACCTCTCGCCTTCGAACAAACCAATCGTCGACACACCTCCCAGTGGACGACCCGTATTTGCCACCGCTTCAACGCGGCCGTGCACTTGCGGTTAATATAAAACGAGATCAATCATAAGGCAATGGGTCCTTAGGCTAGACGACGCCTAACTTCGAGGTCACTAGCCTCGACACGCCTCACCTCCCTACAACGAGGACCACAATGCCCAACAAGTGATACCAGATCCGGAGATCCAGTACCTCCTACTATCGACAAGGTAGGCAACGCCGATCAGGTCATGACAGTCTCAATTAGATTACTCTCCTAGTGCATCCGCAATCCTTAGGGCCAATGTCTACTTGCTTTTAATTAAGGCTTCATTAAGAGTGATTTTTGGGGCCAAGGAAAGGGTGATGAAATCCCCCACCTTATCTTTTATGAGACAGCCCCTCCTTAGTAGTGTTTTGATCCTAGATCTAGCAATCAATCGCTCCAATCAAACGCTCAACTTACTCTTGTCCCGATGCACCTTACTAACTAATGCATGATCGAAACATGCATGAATGAGAGATTTGGGTGTACGTACCTCACGCCAGCAATCAACAACAAAATGTAAAGCAAAGAAAAGACAAATGCATACGAGGTCTACACATGATGCATGACCTAGATGGCAAGAAGTCTAATCTTTTGCTTTGAGTTTTATGGTCCAAGTTGATTAATGGGGGAGTGATTAATGATCTGGGAGCAAACAAGAAGTCACAACATGAAAAATAGAGCTCCCAGATAACACAAATTACAAAACTAACTACCACAAAAAATTTGAGAGCAGGAAACCCTCACCAGGCCGCCAATTGGCGGTTTCCAACCGTTGATTGGCGGTCCTTTTTGAGCTTCTGTTCCTCAAACTTCTTCAGTAGCCTCCCCTTGATCCGATGGTTCCCTTCGAATCGTCCAAACCAACGTCTGGACAGAGCACCTCCCCGGCAACGGCGCCAAAAACTTGATTGATCTCGTTTTATATTAACCGCAAGAGCACGGCCGCGTTGAAGCGGTGGCAAATACGGGTCGTCCACTGGGAGGTGTGTCGACGCTTGATTTGAGTGAAGGCGAGTGGTAAAGAAGGGAGAGAGAGGTTGATTACACTACACTACACTAATCTAAACTAGTAAACCAACAAAGCTGAAATAAAATCACTAACAAACTAAGATAAACAACTAATGAAGAAGATAAAAACACAGGAATGAAAAACCCCTAAGGGGTGGAGTGTGTGTGTGTGCACATGAAATAAGTGTGGTGTGGAATGCATACAAGAAGCTCAAGTGTGGTTAGTGTTTGTACATGCATAAGAAGTACCTCATGGCAAGACCTATCATTTACAACACTAACCTAGGTGATTAATATGAGCAATGCAAGGTTGTTATTAAGACACTTAGACAAGCATGGAATGTACCTAAGCTATGGCAGAAACCATCAAGTAAGGTTCTTAATAATTCAAGCAAGCATACTAATATCTCTCACAAACAATAAAATCTAGCATTCATACCACCTTCATAACATGTACATACATCTACTCCACCCCCAAAGGGGATGGAACTACTCACACATCTACATACATCTACTCCACCCCCGAAGGCGACCTGTAGTATTACCGCGTCCCATGATCGACAAAATAAGTCCAACGAGTCGTGTAGCTACATTGATTAATGCATCTATGTTTGGATTTTGTGGGTGTATCCGCTGAAAACCCTCAGGAGACAACACTCCTCCTCCTTGGCGACAAGAAGGTTTAACGGCTTGTTGCACGTGCTAAGTGCAACCGTGATTCCTACGAAAGTGAGTTAGGATTTCTTGTTTTTCGTATGCTTTTTCCTTTATTTGTTTTGCTCGGGACTAGCAAAAGTTAGGTGTGGGAGTATTTGATTGACATCATTTCATGTTTATATTTGTATCTTATATCCATTATCATTCACCTAAACAATGCTATGTTACGAGTTTTAAGTTTGAATTTCATAAATAAATAGGTTTGAAGAGATGAATTATAAAAGGACCCAAAAGCAGGGAAAAATGACTGAATTGTGAGACCTGGGGACAAAGATGCAAGGGAGAAGGAGACCTGAACGTAAGACCAAAAGACCAAAGAGCAAAACAGAAAACTCTTCACTATCATGGAGAGTATTTTGGCAATTCTATTCGGGTCGGAGCTCCAACAAGTCAAGTAACCACATCAAAGACAAACAATACCAGCAAGAAAAGCCCACAACAAATTCCAACCCGATCCAGACTTTATGGACCGCCAATTGGCGGTCTGGATCTCTCTAGATCCGTGGAGATTTTTGTGGCTATTCTTCCTACTGAAGTGAGGTCTTGAAGCACACACTAAAGTGGGAGGATGCTACTTGAATTGTGAGTCATCTTAATAAAAGTTTCTTCATTATGTTGTTTGTTTCATGTTGTTTGTTTTACTTTGCTTAATTCATTTCATTAGTTTTAGTAACTTAGTTAATATGCTTTCTTTACTTAGTTTAATAATTAGTCTAATGTGTAGTGAGTAGTTCCATCCCCTTTGGGGGGTGGAGTAGATGTTCATACATGCAAATGAGAGTGGAATGAATGCTTTATTTACAATGTGTTGATAAAACATGAATTAATGCTTGCTTGTTTAGGATAGAATTTACAACTTGATGAGTTTTGCCAAAATGATTAGACACTTCTCACACTTGTTTAAATTCTGAAATAAGCAACTTGTATATGTAAATGTTAATCAACTAGGTTGGTGAATGGATTGATAGGTTTTGTCATAACACTTAGACACCTCTTATGCATGATAACACCACCTTCATTTGGGCTTAAAGAATGTGTTCAACACCCACCTCTTTGCATATGTGCACTCACTCCACCCCTTAGGGGTTTTTCCACTTCTGAATTCTAGCACTCTTCTTTCGTTCTTAGTTAAGTTTTAGTTAATCGTTTGTTGCTTTCTTTCGCATTTCGTATTTCGTAGTGTAGTGTAGCGTAGAGTAGCATAATCAACTCTCTTCTCCATTTTTTCGCCACTTGATTTCTGATAAACAAGAGGCTGCTCACCTCCCTAAGGACGACCTGTATTTGCCACGTCTTCACCGACACCGTGCACTTGCGGTTTAATTAAAACGTTCATCAAACCATGTAGGTGGTTTTGTGTTGATGGTTTGCACCTTTATTTGTCATTTCGTGTGCTTAATGCTAAATTTATACTTGTATCGTGTTTAAACTTGATGCAGATTGGTTAATGGTCACACTAAATACTTATCTCATGTTTTTATCTAAGTTTTATATGTTACATGCTATTAGTTTTTATGTGATGATAGATTTGGCGTGAATATATATGGATCCATGTTTGGTGCATATTTGCATGAATGACTTAGGTTATTTGTAAGATTGATTGTTGTTCTAATTACCACATTAGGCACTTGTTGCATGCTCGAGAATCTAAAACTGTTAAGTCCCTAACCTTGCTTAAGGACTAATCCCTTGATTAGTGGAGGTTTTGCATGGGAAATGGAAGGAGGAATAGTGATGGGTGATGGGGGGGGCGGTGATTGTTGGTTGTGTTGGTTTTGAGGAGAAAACCATCATATCTTCATTTCTTCTCTTCTCCTTCACCCAACCACTCTCTCACCTTCTCTTCCTTTTTTCCGACGAACCAGAGATTGTGGAGGCGACTCCAGCGTGTGGAGGCGAGCTTGGAGTTGAGGAGGCACGGACGTTAGGCACGTGGGTGCGGAGGTTGCGGTCGGGCGTCGACGTTGAGGGAACTCTGACGTGCTCCGTCTTCCCTTGAGGTATGCCGGTTCTTTAGTTTGATTTGTTGCTCACCCATGTTGGGGTGATGTTGTGGTCGGTCGCGGGAGGTCGGAGACCTCGCCATCGACGAGAAAACAACGTAAAATCCTCGGCTGGTGCGGGGTTGCTATCGACCAACGGTCGACCGATGCCTTCGGGCGGTCGACCGGTTTTACTGTTTTGCCCAACTTTAACCAACACCGGTCGAACGATGCCTGATGGCGGTCAACCGGTTGCATGTGTGCTGGTGAGTTGGAGGCTTCTGTTGGATTTCGGTCGACCATCCCTAGCTTTTGGTTTGACCGGAACTTAAGTGTACTTGATTATTATGCATGTTGTTCGACCGATTTTGTTATGTTGTTCAACTGTTATATGACGTAGACTATTAGGATGACCCTGGTAGTTTTCGGTCGACCGGGACCCCTGAGTCGGTCCACCAAATAGACTTGTACGATTTTGACCAACTCCAGATTTTTGACCTCGTATTCAGTCGACCGGTTTTAGATTGATGTCCGACCGTTTGGACTTCAGCGATGCTCAGAAGAGTTCGACCATTGTAGACTTTTGGTCGACCAAACCTATTGGGAACGGTCGACCAGTTAAGCTTTTTCAGTCGACCGTTTGTGTGCAGAACTGAATTCTTGTTCCTTGTGATTGTGTCAACTTTGTCCACGGAAACCCGTGTCCTCGTTTAGAGCGTGAGCCGGGTCGTGACGGCATGTACGTGCTCGTGCCTGCCCAGGGACCGTCGTGTGGAAGAGTGTGGACACTTGGGTCGTGCCACCTCTGTGATGAACCGTGGTGTGACATGTTGTTGCTTGACTCTCTGTAGAGTAGCAGACCTGAGGGATCACGGATCCCAATGCATGTTGATGTATGGCTCGTGGAGCATGATGACCCTGCAAACTACGGTCTGGACCCGTCCGATGTTGTGCCGGACGTATGTTGTACCGCCGAGGTTGTGCTGGCGATGCCGCCGAGGTTTTTGCCGGCGATGATGGTGCCGACGATGTTCCGGCTTATGGTTGTGTCGTCCGATGTTGTGTTGAACGTATGTTGAACCGCCGATGTTGTGTCGGCGATGCCGCCGATGTTGTTCCGACGATGATCCCCGATTGGGCACCTATTGTGGGATGTTGACCGACCGGGCTACGGCTCCGTCGAGGTGGTGTAGACCACGTGTTACTTTGCGCGGAAGTACGGACACTCCTCACCGATCCCTTTGGCTCGTGTCGTCGTGTGTGAGGGGTGCGTCGCGTACTGTCCGTAAGACCGTATGTGCCTACGGTAGGTGTCCGAGGGAGACCCGTTGTTGTTGCTGGACTGATATCCTTGTGGACCCTGTTGAGGGTACTTGTGTTGTTGGACTGAGGTCCCGTTTACCTTTTGAGGGATTTGATGCATTGCAGATGTTGATATGACATGCTACTAGTATGATAGGTTCATTTACCATACTGTTGCATTCATATAGGCCAGTCATGCATACGAGGTTTCTTAATGGGAAACTCAGGCATCGTTGTTTGATTCATGTTTCAGGACCGCAGTAGGTTCTGTCGTGTGGTGACAGCGGGTGCACACATTTTGGGGCTAGGATCCTCTTCGGACTCTTCGAGGTCGTCATGATTACTTGTACCTGTCTTTCGTAGTATCGTTGTAATCATGTCTTTTGACAAACTTTGTTGTATTATTGGTGCACCGACTGTTGATTTATATGAGTAACATTCCCGTTGATGAGTTTTATCTGATAATCTCTTGATTGTTTAAAATTTTAAATTTCCGTTGTTTCAGGATGTTACAAAAATCAACTGAGGTTTTACATGAGACATGTGTGATTCTTGGTTTGTCATGTAGTTGTGTGTATCATACACTTAAATTTCATACTATCTTCTACTAGTATGCCACACACTCTACACTTGTACTTGAATTTTTGGTGCATGACACTCACACGCACACCTCACTTATTCACCTCCACTCCTAGGGTTTTTATTTGATTGTTTTTCACTCTCTTCCTTAGTGTTGATCTCTTCCTTTCTTTCTCCCAACTCGAGTATGGGATGAACAACAATGCACTCATAACTCTCCATAGATCAACTTGTGTTTGTCGCGTTTTCATTGATGTTATGCACTTGTGGTAACTAAAATGATCAATCACCCTTATCTGTCTTTCTTTGTGACAGACGAGTGAATTCCTTTTATTTGCCGTCACCGTGACATTGTCGTTAACGATGGTAGTGTAATCCTCTTCTGGCTTGACCCATGGTTTGGAAGACAAACAGTTAGTGATATTTGACCTGGCCTTTTCACAATATGTCGCTAGAAACTCTTACCCATCTCCAAATACTGGAGCACGGTTCAAGACACTTATCACTAACTGTTATCAAACATATATTCACTTCTCACCCACAATATGAACAAGTCTAGAGACTCTTATCAAACATATATTCACTTCTCACCCACAATTGGCCGAGACAACCGTAGGTGGAAACTCACTAAGCAAGGGGTCTTCATTCCCAAAAGCTTCTACAAATCACAGTGGATGGGGGTGAAGGATACCCACTCAATAAACAATTCTGGCACACCAATTACCCGGTTAAGGTAAAAGTCTTCAATTGGCCATTAGCAGAAAATAGGTTGCTTACAAGAGACAACCTTATAAATAAAGAACTACATATTAACACTAAATTCCTATTGTGTGGCATCTACGATGAAACCTGGGACCGTATTTCCTTTGATTGTGACATAGCGACCATTTTTTGGGACAGGTCAACACATAAGGACCTTAATATTGTTAGAGTCCGTAACACATTCTTCTGATTAATTGCTCAAAATTCCCTCGATTTAAGAGCAACTGATGGGAACACCTTAATAAGTACTTTTTACTTGAAGTATGGCTAGAGAGAAACAATAGACATTTTAGGCAAACTTCGACTAGTTAGGAACAATAGCCGACCTTGCTTATCCAATTCAATGGGTTATATATTTGTAACCTTCTTTCAAATTCTGCCTCACATGATTAAACAGTATGGACAATACAGTCATACTGATGAATATTTGTCATAACATTGATGTGGAGGAAGGCACATGTGCTTGAGATCGAACCCGTTTTTTTAGTTCCTTATATCCATATGGATCTTCTAATTTACACAAGGTGATGCTCATGTAGGGTAAATGCCATAACCAAAAGGAAAAAAATAGTTTGTTTCACTTTTCGAATATCGTGGTGTTTTTTTTCCCTCGGAGTGTGATTACACAAAGGAAGAATTAATAATGTTGCACTTACAAGATTAGATGATATATTGGTAACTGAAATTACTTTAAAATTTTGAAATTGAAAATATCATGTATGTCACGAACTTATTCGAGCTTTACGGATACTACCAACGTAGGTAGGATTCATAACCGGGGTTATCGACCAATGTTTTATTATATGGGCTAGAATTATATAAATGTCATTAAATGTAGGTTTGGGCTCAAAGTAATATTCCAAAGCCACATGCATGATAATTCCAGAAAGCCTCATTTTCAAGTTGGGCTTTAGTTTTTCTCGCCAATATATCAATCAATAAATATAATCCGTATTTTTATTATTTAAGTACTCCCCCACCCACATTTTTCATAAATGGTATTGACTATCTCAAAATAACAGATGTCGTACATAAGCTAACCCTAGTTAGTAAATATAACGCACGCTGGAAATCAACTAAGCAAAGAGACATGAGTCTTACTCTTACATTAACTTCTAAGGGAGGAAAACAAGCCAACTCTATTTATCCACACTTTAGAGGAGCTTGTGCACCTCGAATCCACTAGAGAGGACGTTAGATTCTTGTTCATTTATGGGATTCCAAATGTTTGTGTCCATCCTAGAAAAGTAAATATATTCCACCATTTTTCTCTACAATTTTGAGTGTATATAAGAATTATGAGACTAATCAATAATCATGTCCCTTCTTCAAGAAAAACAAACCGAAATTTTTGGAAAAGGTACAAACATAAATCTGTCAAAATGACTTGATAAGTATATTTTTACATAAAAATTTAAAACCCGACAAAAATCACATTTAAGTTTTTTAAAACAAATTGTAGTATTATTTTAAGTATTTTAATAAGATATAAAAAGTTTACAAAAAACTACATATACTAGAAAATAATGATAAATGTACATTTTAAACATAATATTCTCTTTATTCAAAATAATGTAAAACTGTTGTATTATTATCAATTTGAATGTAATATTATTTAAGTACACATGAATACTAAAAATAATAAATTAAATTTATGTTTATGAAATCGTAAAAGTTTAAAAAAATTTAATGTATGGCTACAATATAGCCCTTAAATATCATATACTTTAAAGTAAAATTATGTTCAGACTCAAATATAAAATTATGGGTACATACTGATGTACACGCAACGCCTAGGCGACCGGGTGCGTCCCGTCGCCTGGGTGATCGCCTAGGCGTTTGTGCGACCGCCCAGTTCTGGGCGGTCATTTTTTTAATATTTTATTATTTTTAAATCAATTAAATTTGATAAAATAGTTAAAAAATCAGGAAAAATCGGGAAAAATGCACAAATATTATCTAAAAATATCATACATTTTTACGCTTCAAAAAGACACCTAATTCCTCGACCAATGCCTCACTAGGCACCCCCTCTACCCACCTAAACACTTAGGTATACAATTTATTGCGTAGTAGTACGATTACAAAGGTAGTTAACTAACTCAGAGTTCATACAATAGCAGATAAGAGAGAAATTAGAATTACAAGCTAACTAACTAATTCCATTGGACACATTGATCTAATGTCCAACTGGGAACCATATCAAATCCTCCACCACCATCAGAGTCGTCGGAGTGGTTCTCGTTCGGATTGTCGACGTAGACATCATCTTCTTCAGTTTCTTCATCGTCGGATTGGACATATTGCTCGTCGATGTCCATCGGTGGTTGAGAACTCGATGCACCTGGATCTCCAGAACTAATGTGAACGATGACATCATTCATGCCAACACCTAATAACGGCGCGTCAGATGCAGTGGACGTGGATCGACCAAAGCGTCTCCGCGAAGAAGAATGTCCTAAAATTGCTTCCTCGGCATCGGCCCATGTAAGCTCCTTTCCAGCGAAGACCGGATCTTCAGTTTCTACCAACCATGGATGCTCGTCGAAGAGATCGTAGTCCACACTGATAGGGTCATAAAATCTGGGCTTCTTCATCCTTTGCTGAAACCTTTGCCTTAATTTTTTTGTTGTAGTTCACATACACCAAGTCATTCATCTTCTTCACAGCCAACTTGTTCCTTCTCGTTGAGTGCAACTGCTTGAAGAACGAACGGGGCGAGGACGGGAGGTTGGGGTCCGAGAAAAACCAGAACCCGACCCGGTTTCCAGATTAATTTCTATGTTTTCTATGTCTACATAATCATAAAGACATACATTTTCGTTTTGTAATGTCGTACTGTTTCTAATCATGTATGCAATTATGTCTTGCTTAACAGAGTCAGGAACTTTATCACAAGGTTTAGCATTGCTACCGGGTGTGTGTGCAAGATATTGTTTGTGATGGGTTATACTACTTCTAGTTTCCTTACCACATAACTCACAGACAATGCAGTTTTTATCATTAACACTAATGTAATGGGCAGTATTCCAACAGGGGTCATTTGTACGGGTAGGTCTTAGGTCATCGTAACTCTCGTGATGCATGGGGAGACTAGTGTCGGGTACGTAGGTCATATCTTAAAACTAGACTAATATAAAAATTTACACTGATATGAAAATGAAATATTAATTCTAAAGAGAAGTTAGAAAGAGTGCACTTGATTTTGGCGGTTGAAGAATGAAGAACTGGATCGGAGACTTCACTTTCCAACTTCAAAACTAAGCACCAGACCGGAGACTTAATCGCGAAAATTTGATTATTAGGAAACTTGAAGATTAGAATAGAACGATGAAGAAGGGAATGAGAGAGGTGTGAAAAATGAAGAGGTTTGGAGGAGTTTATATAGGATTTGGGGTAGTGGCAATCTTGTAATTTAAAAAATAAAAAAAGCAAATAGCCGTTGGAGAGAACTCTCCAACGGCTATCGCCTAGGCGAGGCGACCGCTCATTTCGCCCAGCTTTGCTGGGCGAAAGGCGGTGGTCGCCCAGGTGACCACGTCGAGAGGCGACCGCCTACCTGTACACTGGTACAAACTCAAATGTACAACATATCTTAAAATGATCAAAATTGTACATTTATATTCTAACTTCTACAAATAATATTTTTCACATAAATTATTTCAACTTTTTAATTTTCTAGTGGATTTAAATGACATGCACAAACAACAACAAAATTGTGAAAATGAAACTTGATTTGTCTATTTCTTTTTCCATTGTTTTCTCCTGAACACATACCACTTTAGGTGCATAAATAGTCGAGTCTAGGGTGTGATTGGTTTGCAGAAGAATGTTAAAAAATTTAGAACTCAATTTCATGATTTTTTTAGAATTTAGAGTATAAGTGATTCACAATACATATTTATAAAGACTTCAAACTCACATATATAACATAGTTCCTATAATTATTGTCACAAAACCATTTTAGAAGTCAATTCCACCATTGTAAAGTTTAGTTTATGTAAATCAATCGCACCTTTATAGTTCAATTCACTTATATGGTCGATATCATTGATAGTCCTACCCCAAAGTTGTTAATATTTAACAATTTTTGGTACCGTTAACTAATTATTGAAGGATTTTACGCCAATGTTAATTCATTACGCAGGAAATGAAAATCAGCAAATTCTAAACACCAAATGCCAAACAACATCACTGACACTGTGGTAGAGATATGAACGGAACTCTTGTCCTTTTGTTTGCAAATCATATCCTAACCCTAAAAAAAGTCGACCATCTCAGGATCATTTTGCTTCACCACGATGCTACAACTTTTCTTTTAGTAATGCGCAAGTTGATTCATAAGAAGACATCCTTAATTCCTTATCCAATAACAATGATTAAAGCACTAACTTAGCATAGTGTAGTCACGAAGATCTCCTGCATCAGCACACACTTGCGTAATCTGAACAGCTTTGCACTCTTCATGTACACTAGGATAGAGGGACATCTTAAGTGAAACAAATTAAGGAAAAGAGTATGATTGGTTTAGGGAACTACTGTTCATCGTCGAAAAACTACTTAAATCATCCCAATAATTATCATTTTACCCTTCACAATTCATTTAATACTCATTTCGTTCCGTCTCTTAAAATAAGATTTCTGCCTACATTTTCATCATTTTTCTAGTACCAACACCACGAAAATGTCTGACGAAACACCTGGATTAAGTGAAGTAAGCACAACCAAAAAAAAATTGGGTCGGACGTCTTGGTAAAACACCCCTCCCATGGGGAGGCGTCTTAGCCAAACGTCACCCCATGGGGGGCATTTTACCCAGACGCCTCCCCTATGGAGGGGGTGTCTGTCTAAGACGTCTCCCAATGGGTGGGGTGTTTTACCAAGATGCCCGACCCAAAAAAAACTTAAATTTATACGGTGTGTTATCTCAAATTATTTGATGTTCCATTACAAGATTTCGGTAGTAACATGTTATACGACAATGCGTTTTTTGCAAGAGAAATTCCTAAACGACCTGTCGAGGTGGTATTTGGTAAAACTTCCCGACTTATAAAAAAACTTACTGTAATTCACATTGGGTGTCTAAAGAAATTAGGGGGAACTTTTGAATCTAAAAATTGTTGGATCTGAAAATTTTAAATCTTTATCACTTGTAAAAAACTTATTGTAATCCAACCCGTATAATTAATACAAAAAAACTTAAAACGGAACCTGAAATATCTGAGATAACACACTGTATAATTTTTTAATTTTTTTATAAAAAAATGGGCGTCCGTCGGAGCCCCCTTCATGGGGGAGGCGTGTGCAACATGCGCCTCTCCCATGGGGCAGACGTCTGGCTAAGACGCCTCCCCAATGGGAGAGGGACATGTTGAAGAAGCCTCCCCATGGGGGGCGTCTTAGCCAGACGCCCCCCTCCCAAATTGGGGTTCCGACAGATGCCTCCTATTTTTTTTATTAAAAAGAAGTTGAATATTTTACCAGATTCGAGTACACTGAGATGTCCGTTGACTCATTTCTTGACTTCCGAAACATTATTTTTTTATGATTATGAGAGGAAGATGAAGAGAGATGGGTGGTAGGAGAGCGAAATGTCGAGATATATAAGTAGAAAGTACAGAACGACAAAATGATAATTTGTACGGACGATTTAAGTAGCTTTCGGCGATGAATAACAGTTAGTTGATTTAAAGCATACTCAGTGGGAAGCATTTTACCTTGACATCAACGTGTGAATTGATAGACTCGTTTGACAATTTTGAGACTGAATCGTACGTAACGTAAGGGACCTTTTTTAATTCATTCTTGGCACGGAAATTGCCTTTTCTTGACAGATCATTAGTTGTATGAACGATGATAATTGGAGCCCAGTAAACTTAGGCACCATTTAGAAAAGGAATTCAACTCAAACTCTCGAGTCTTCTTCTAAGTTTCTATAACATGGTACTACAGATATGGCCAAACTGAAGAAGGTTCACGTTTCAGTAATACACGAGGCAATTGTTCCCGCCAATTAGGGGTGAGCTTCGGTCCAGGACCCGACCGAAGACCAAAATTTTCGGAAACCCGGACCGAAGACCGGACCGAATAAATTTGGTTCGGTCCGGTTCGGTTCAAAACCCGAATTTAACCCTTAAAATTTCGGTCTTTGACCGTACCGAACTGGACCGGACCGAAGACCGAAATGTCGTGGTCTCCTAGACCGAAGACCGGACCGAAAAATTTAGTTCGGTCCGGACACCCAGACCGAACCGAATTTTACTCACCTCTACCGCCAATAACATGCACTTTCCCTTTTCGTTTAATTTGACCACCTTCATATTGTTCTTGAAAATCAACTTCTAGGCAACTATTGGAATTTAGACATGACAGGTTTAGCTGTATCTGACTTGTCCGTCGTAACGTCTTCAAAAGTTATAGAATTTCCCCCCTAAAGTCCTCGACGTGCCTTTTAATCTTCCATTGCTTTTCAGCATCCCCTATCATTTTTTAATCAACTTCATCAAATTACTATTTAACAAATCAAATTAAGATCAGATTTAGAACTGTAGACCTGTTCTTGGGCCACTTTGTGTAATGGAACTGCACTAGTCTACGTCATATTCTGTCTATTGCAAAGGAGATAGGAATATCTTTGTGTTAGTGGCGTGGACAGTGACGGAAATTGATTTTCGGAGTCAAAAGTATAGGAAATTAGAATCCAGTGGAAAACAGTTTCCTTTTGGCTGAATTCTGTTGTGTGTGCATTTCCGAAATAAGTTTCGTCGTCCGTTACAATCATTTCGGTGGACCGAATGGTTGACGGTCGACCGAAATTTTTTAGTTTCCGTGGCTTTACGACCTCAAAGTGACAGAAAACTCAAATAAAATTCTATACATACCACGGAATCCGACGGAATACATCTCTCCGTGCACAAACAACCCCCTTTCCGGAGTCAACCGGAATCTAAATTCCATTTCCGTCGGATTCCCTCGGAATCCGACTGCACAAACCCCCCCCCCCCCCCCCCCCCCTTAATGTGTCCTCTGTGTTGTAATCATTGCTATTCTAATTTTCATTAGACGTGAACATTTGTTGATCACTTTTATTATTCTTAGACATTTATATCATTTTTAGTATTTATTTTCGAGATGCTGCCTACCATCACGTTAAATTCATTTTAATAATAATTTATGTAAAATTTCTTAATTCTTTTTCCTCTTATGCAGTTAAGCTCATTTAGCACACTTAACTTCTCTCAAGTCTTCTCGAGCACCTTAACCGAGCTTGACCTACTCAACTTCTTCGTCAATAACTCATCATCTATGGTTAGTTCAACCGTTGTCGACAATGATGTCACCACCATCATTCAATATGATACTAATCGGGACCATGTTGAGTACCCCCCCCCCCCCCCCCCCCCCTAAAAATGCATTTTGAGCATGTTATATTTGATTTGAAAAGTCAATTATAATGCCCTAAAATCCGATCAACAATAAATTCGCAACTTACCTTAGCCAAAGGCACCTCAACATTCAAGGAAAAAAGTTTTAACTTTTATTCTAACTCTTCACCTTCCTATTTCAATACTTATATAAACCTCCTACATTTAATGTATATCTTAAAAAAACATTATCTTCTTCCTCACATATTGGATCAGATCATCTCTCCCTGATGGCCTACAAGATAAGGAAATTATTTCATTGAACTCTTGTTCTTCATCTAAGTTGAAGAATAAATTACCAATTACCAACAAGTGAACTTCTATTGTTTCATCATTATTTGGCATTTTTATCATTTATATGTTTTTGTGATTGGATTTTAGTTATTTTTTTGATATTTTGATACAATTGTTTTGTAATTTAAATTTCTCTACTTTTCTTTTCTTTTTTACCTTAGTAAGATATCAAAAAAGAAAGTATGAGTTGGGATATGAAAATTTGGAGGAAAAAAACGAAGGATTGACATATTGATTCAATCTGAATGTGGTGCTTTTGATAAATTGGTAACAATTTACAGAAAAGATAATATAACAAATATAATTGATTAAAAATTGAACAAACAATCACATATAGAAATCCAAAATAATACGGATATACTAAGACAATAATATATAGATGGTAATGTTCAAGAAGATATTAATCAAGGAATGATTTTGCAGCTCAAACGCAAGAAGAATGAAACGAGGCTAAGGTTTCATCTTGAATTTTGCCTAAGGCCTCAAGATTGTTAGACATGGCCTTCATACTAATAAGAGTACTTAGGAGGGGAAATTTAAGTCATTCTGAATTTGCAAAAGTAACAAAATCAATTCAGCTTCAGCTACATTAAATATGATAAAAAACTAGTATTTTGACAAACTTGTAGGAAACATTTCCTTTGATAATTACTTATGCCCTGAACAACATAAATTTAAAATGATATTCAAAAAATTAAAACTCAAGAACAAGAGGACGTTACTCAAAATATATATCAAATGTGCATCACTACACATGAGTTTGTCAAAAGTATGATTACATCAAGGTACAAAAAACATAGATACATGTAATCAATCATAACCTAAAACGTCAAGACTAAAGGATTCAGTCCCTGGATGTACACGTCCACAGTCACCACCCGCTCAGTGCCTAAAGAGACCCTGAAAACATAAATAACAATGTCTGAGTTTTCATAAGAAAACTCAGTATACCAAGTCCACCTACATGCACATGCACCTACAATACATGACTCATCATACTAGTATTATGGCAACATAAAATAAAACAGTCATCCCTCCCCCCCTCGGGTCAAAAAATCATAGGACTCAACATCATCGGGTATCCAAGGGAACCCACAGCAGACACATGCGGTCATACGGAGAGTACACGACACACCCTCACTCGTAACTACACTGGTATGAGGGTTCGGTTAAGGTCACACGTGCTTCTGAGTCATCGATCCAGATCTGATCACGTGGTCCAAATGCCACACATCCGCTAGCCATGCCACAACAGGATGATCATACTTGTCGGAAAAAATCATTTGTTGGTCGTCTTCGTCGAATAATGTTCGAATGCCACACATCCGCCAGCCGTGCCACAGGCTAGACGATCATCTCCGTTGAACCGAAGCCCGAGTGGTCATCTTGCTCCGTAGAGCCATAGATATATCAATGCAAATGAGGATCATGATCCCTCAAGTCTACTACATAGGGTCTCAATGCATATATCATGAAATCACAATAGTCATAAAGTAGTTCACGCGCCAACGCGGTCATAAACATATATACAATCCAGGGCACCAACGGTCGACCGAAAATAGTCAAGTGGTCGACCGTTTGGTCGTTGAATTGGTAGAGGGTTCAAACAGCAAACTACTGGTCAAACCAAACATACATCAAACGGTCGTACAAAATTCTTTGAGCGGTCGACCGTTTGGAATGTCTACCCCAAAATAAATATTAAACAATTCATCCCAACAGTCGAACGACAAAATGGTCGATCTCGTTCAACCAAAAATAACAGGGACTTCCTACGTTACACGAAGCCATCACCGGTCGAACCAAAATACTAACCAGTCGAACATTAATTAAGTTTACTTAAGTTATCGGTCGAACCATATCTTAAGGCAGTCGACTGTTTAGAAGGTCTAGGCCCCCACCGACTTACTTTAGATAATAATAGTCGAATGACAAAAGGTCTTGTCCAACCAAAACTAACAGAGTCGTCTTCTTCCCACTAAATCATGCATAACTTATTGACCGCCAATAGACATCGTACGACCGATGTGAGTAAAAAACTCACATTTACACTATGACCGATCGACCATTCCAGTGAAGCAACCTTGCTGCACTATGTCACTGACGAGTTCTCCAACCTCCAGCAATGCTCACGACCAGTCACACACCTTGTGTGAACTTCTAATTGAACTTGAGATACATTTCTCACGATCGAAGATGCTTCAAACATCGACGGCGATCACCACTTCGCTTCTTGCACTTTCGGCGAATTCCAAGTTGAAAATCCAAATCTTCCCCTTCAAACTTCTCTGAATTTCTTTTCCTCAGCAAAACTCTTCTTGAATCTCTCAATCGACTCCTTCTCTCACAACTACCCTCTTCTTCCTTTTAGCAACAACTTCAACTTCTCACACAACTCCTCCTTTTATAACCCACAACTCTTACCGTCATTCCTCCCTCCTCTCACACCAAGACGTGTGTACGGATTGTTCAATTCGCACTCACACCCTTCCTTCTCCAAAAATAACACATTCACCTAATTAGTCAAAAATCACCCTTGATCCTTGCTTAGTCCATTAATTAGGGTTTAGGTTCTAACAACTTGGACAAAACAATGAACCAAAATATTATCCATCTCATTCCCATGTAAGATTATCCATCTCACTCTCAAGTAAGTGTTGGAGAAGACAAGGGACAAATCTTCCAACTTGCTGAAGGCTTATACCAAACGAGACACCTGCAAATAGGCAAATGCCACAGTGAAGTGCACTTGAGACGAACTGGGAATATCGATCATGACGTCGTCTTTGAAGATCTTCTGTGACGTAATAACCCTCTAGCCATCTGCTGATCAACATTAAATTCCAATTTAGAATTTATCAAAGAGTCTTTATAGACGGATGATTGACATCATATCATGCATATATTTGTGTCTTATATCCTTTAATTTAGCTTAAGCAATGCTACGTAATGAGTGTTATGTTTATATTTCAGGAATAAATAGGTTTAGGAAGAAGAGACTCTAAAAGGACTCAAATGCAAGGAAAAAGACTAAGTTGCAAGACTTATGGACTGAGATGAAAGAGAGAAGGACCCGGATGTAAAACCAAAAGGATTAATGAGTAAATCAAGAAGCTCCCCACCGTAATGAAGAGTATTTTGGCAATTAAATCCGGGCCCAAACATCAACAACCAATTCAGGTTCATCAAACACCAAGACATCAAGCAAGAACCAAGCCAAAGAAATCCAGACCCGATCTGAAGAATATAGACCGTTGATTCGTGGTCCCAGACCGCCAATCAGCGGTCAAGATGTCTTCCAAATGCACATGTTTTGGTCGGATGTTAGATTAGGTTGTATTTAGTCCATATTTGATATGCTTTTAGTCCCATACCAGGGGATTGTCCCGGATTAGCTTTTTCCATGCCTATAAATAGAACTCTTCACCTTCCTGTGTATTCACCCATTTCTTGGTGGCATTCTCTCTACTTGGAGTAAGCCTTGAAGCAAAAATCAAGGTGGAGAAGAGTGCTACCTTCAATGTGAGTCATTTTAATAAAATAATTATTCTTAATTTCTTTTAATCTTGTCTTTTAATTCTTGCATGCTTCTTTAGTTTTACTTTCCTTTCATTTAGCTTCTTTAATATTTCTTGTTTGCTTAGTTTAATTGCCTTTCATTAGAATGTTTTGTTTTGTTAATATAGTTTGTAGTGTAATGATTACTGAGTAGTTCCATCCCCTTTGGGGTGGAGTAGATATTTATACATGTTATGTAGATGGAATAAATGTTAAACATTGTTGTATATGAGAAATGTTAGTATGCTTGTTTGAATTAATGAGAACACTTAACTTGATGGTTTCTGCCATAATGTTTAGGTACATTCCATGCTTGCTTAGATTCTTAATAACAAATTCGTCATGCTCATATTAATCACTTAGGTTAGTGCTTTGAATGATAGGTCTTGCCATGAGGTACTTCTTATGCATTACAAACACTAACTACACTTGAGCTTATTGTATGCATTCATCACTTCTTATTTCATGTGTACACACACTCCACCCCTTAGGGGTTTTCCATTCCTGATTTCTATCTTCTTTTATTAGTCACTTAGTTTTAGTTCATTTTGTGCTTTCATTTCCTTCCTTGTTGCTACTAGTTTAGTGTAGTTTAGTTTAATCAATCTTTCTCTCCTTCCTTTCCACTCGCCTTCGAACAAACTAAACTCGACACACCTCCCTGTGGATCGACCCGTATTTGCCACCGCTTCAACGCGGTCGTGCACTTGCGGTTAATTAAAATGAATCAATCGATGGACGCACGCATCCCCGACGCCGCAGATGTGGCATCTAGTCAGCTGTCCAGTCACTAAAAAGAAAGCGTGCCTTTTTTTCGAATAATGGGAAAAACCATGTACCTTGCGTGCGACGGTTCCTTTTCTGATGCAGCGATAAGATCGGGAAATGACACCATACCGGCGCCTGTTGACATCATGAGTTGCGAAAGAAAATGAAAACCATTTCTGATCTCTCTCACCCTCCCTTTCTCAACTATTCTTCGTTTCATCGCTCCAGTTTTTTCTCATTTTCCTAAATATCCGTCGACGACATGGATGGTGGTGGTGGTGCACCAGGTTTGTCGTTTTAACCATAGCATTGGTTTTCGATACTTTAAAAAGGAAGGTTCTCATACGGTTGGTGTCTTCTTAGGCTTCTACAAATTACTTTGAGGCCTCCAAATGTTCGTGGACCCCCATTGAAAAGGTTTTGGGAAGTTGAATGATGTAGAGAAAAACACCTTCTGGGCTACCCCATTCGGTCACTTCGTAGACCTCTCCAACGTTCCTGTTGATATTGACATTGTCGACTGGTTCGTGGAACACTATGACCCCGAGGAAATGGGGTTGAGGATCGGCTCTGGGGTAGTACACTTCACGACCGAAGACGTTACCCTAATTTTGGGGCTCAGGCTATGCGGGAAGGCTATAAGGATGCAGCCGAAGGAAGTCGCAACCCAAAAGGGGGAGATTCTTACCAACACGCAACTTTGTGCCCAGATAATGGCTACGAGTTATGTGGGTGATGAGGAGGAGTACGTCCGGCTCCTCATTTGTTACATATTAAGCCATTTTTTTGTTCTGTGATGGCACACATCGAACAATAATTTGGTTCCTCGACCGCTTGGCTGACTTCAAACGGCTACACAAGTACGCGTGGGCCGAGACTGTTAACATGACACTTGTGACGGGCCTGGAGAAGGCCAACCGGGATCTACACGCTAGGAGATTTACCGCTTCTTTTTTTAAGAAGGGGATACGTCGATGTGTGTGTTGTTGTACTACAAGTAATGGTTCTTACTTTTTACGAATGAGTTTTTCCTTTTTAGGTGGCCGGTTCATCTTTTTAAGTCTTGTTGCATCCTTTTTTAGTTATATTTGTTCCTTTGTAAGTAGTGTTTCATCCTTTTAAGTTACTGTTTGTCATTTTTAAGTATTGTTTCATCTTTTTAACTTACTATTTTTCCTTTTTAAGTATTGCTTCATCCTTTTTACGTTTGTTTGTTCCTTTTTATGTAGTGTTTCATCCTTTTTAAGTTACTGTTATTCCTTTTAAAGTATTTTTTCATCCCTTTTAAGTTGTATTTTTCATTTTTAAGTAGTGTTTCATCCCTTTTAGGTTGCTGGTTTACTTTTTAAGTTTTGCTTCATCCTTTTTAAGTTATATTTTTTACTTTTAAGTTTTACGTTTTTATCGTTAAGTAGCGTTTCAACCTTTTAAGTTACGGTTTTTCCTTTTTAAGTGATGTTTCATCCTTTTTAAGTTAGAGTTGTTCCTTTTTAAGTATTGTTTCATCATTTTTAAGTTATGTTTGTTTCTTTTTATGTAGTGTTTCATCCTTTTTAAGTAACTGTTATTCTTTTTTAAGTTTTGCTTCATCCCTTTTAATTATATTTTTTCCTTTTTAAGTTGTGTTTCATCATTTTTAATTTATCGTTTCCATTTTGGTAATGGGAGCTATAGTTTTTGATTTGGTTTCTCGTTCTTAGGTATGGCTGTGCGAGAAGTTCATCCTGGGGGACCCCTAAAATGGGTGTCTACCCAAGGTGGAACCGTTGGTCGAACATGTTTGGAAAATGACTGATCCTGAAGAAATGGGAGGAACGCGGCATCCGCCTCTCAAAAATTTACGAGGGCGAATTCAATCAGAGGCAGCCGACGAGCCTTACCCCGACGGAGAGGGAAATCATTGGGATGGGTGAAAAACCTTTGCCAACCCTACGCACTGATACTAATTGTCCTTCAACAAGCACGAACCAATGGGTGCAATTGAGAGACGGCAGCATCCCTTGGGACTCACTGCTTCAAGAATTGGAGTTGGTGGGGTTGAAAACGAAATGGCTACAAATGGAAGTTGCCCTGAATGAGGCAACTGAAGAGGTTAAAAAGTTGAATGAGGAACTGAGTAAGTACCGGGAGGAAAATGATATCCTGAAGGAAGAGATTGCAAATTTTCGAGGATATGGTCTACAATGTGGAGATAGAGGAGAAGAGGGGAAAGAGGAGGATTATAGGGAGGGGGATGGAGAGCAGGAAAGAGAGGAGGAGAATAGGAGGGAAAGATAGGAGGAGAATGAGAGGGAAAGAGAGAGGGGAAAAGAAGAGGGCAGGAGAGAGGAGGAGAAAAAGGGAGAGGAGAGGGAAAGAGAACATGACAAAGGAGGAAAAGGAGAAAGAGAGGGAGAGAGAACATGAGAGAATAGAGGAGGAAAAGATTAGGAGGGAGGAAGAGGAAAGAGAGAGGAAAGAAGATAAGAAGAAGAGGATGGTAGCGGAGAAGGAAGGGACAGGGAGAGAAGAGAGAAGAGGAAAGCAGAGGATAAGAGGAGGAGGGAGGCTGTAACTTAAAGAAAGAGGGTGAGAGAGGAGATATAAAGAAAGAGGGTAGAGAAGGAAAATGAGAAAAATAAAAATAAAAAGAAAGAAAATGAGAGGAGAGGGATAAAGAAGAGAAACGAAGAGAGGAGGAGAGGAGAAAGGGGGATAAGTAGAAGAATAGGGAGACTGAAGAGCAGAGGAAGAGAGAAACAGAGAGAAAGAACAAGGAGAAAACGAAGGGGGATAAGTAGAAGAATAGGGAGACTGAAGAGCAGAGGAAGAGAGAAACAGAGAGAAAGAACAAGGAGAAAACGAAGGAGGATAAGTAGAAGGATATGGAGACTGAAGAGCAGAGGAAGAGAGAAACAGAGAGAAAGAACAATGAGAAAACGAAGGAGGATAAGGGAAGGAAAAACCCAGGAGGGCAAACTGGGGGCCAAAGGACAACGCTCATTGGCCAAAAAATAAGAAGATGAATTGAAAGATAGGAAGAAGAAGAAGGAAGAGAAACGGAAAATGGAAGAGAGAAGGCTTCAGAGGAGCATGAACAAAAAAAGAAAGCAGGAGGGGAATGATGAATTCAGGTTGGCTCATCACTCGAGAGAGACAAGGCCAGACATTGACATAGATGCATTGGCCACGTTGAGCCCCGATGAGCTGAACATTGTACTGAATTTGACCGTGCCTACACATAACCATAGGGAGGTGATCTGGAGAGGTGATTCCTGTTTTTTCAAACGTTCCAACCTAAAGAAGCTCATGACGAAGGGGATGGATTTGACCAACAAGGCAATCGACAGCATGCTTTATGTACTGGAAGAGAGGTAAAAAATAGAAAACTACCCCCAAGAGGTTATTTGTATTCCAAGCTTCTATTCGGAAAACATTTTGAACGGTCAAGGGAATACAATTGAAGAGTGGTTGGTGCCCAGACTACGAGGCGTTGACCCTGGAAGCGTCGTCATTGCACAACCACTGCAGCTGGCAGAACATTGGACCATGGTGGTTGTTAGTGGCTTTGCCAAGGAGATCCTGCATTACAACAGTTGCTCTAGGGAGCTGGTACCAGATGAGGATCCTGACAATGCGGTAGGCATACATGAATGTTCGGCCAAAGACGTGGGTGAATTCTAGAGAACCCGTCTTAAGGTGAAGTGGTCATTGAGATACCTGAGGGACACGTGCCAAAGACAAATGCCGGGAAGCAACGACTGCGGTGTTTTTGTCTACTACTGGATAAAATGTCACATGCGAAAGGTCACCCCAACAGAACAAAAAGACCCCAAGACACTTCACTCGATCAGGGGTGAAATGGCCATTACTTTATTGAGGGACTCCCGCACCTGTGTGGACTTAAATTAGTGGTTTGTAAATTAACAAATACATTTTAGATTGCAATTACAAAATTTTCATACTCCAAAGTAATATTGCACACATGTACATAAACTTGATTGATGAGTCAGCGCGAACCCATACTTAAAAAGAACAAAAATCCACTTAAAAAGGAAAAAAACGCCAACTTAAAAAGGACAAAATGCCCTCTTAAAAAGGACAAGTTCAAATTAAAACAGTCATGCTCCTCAAGGACAGACGACTACTTATAAAGTACCAGACCCCTACTTAAAAAGGACAAATTTCTACTTAAAAAGTACAAATCCATATTTAAAAAGGAACAAGCTCATTTACGAAATCCTCCTACATGTACGTAAGGGTGATCCATGCGTCAGCGCAAATCCTTACTTAAAAAGAACAAAAACCCCAATTTAAAAAGGAACAAACTACACTTAAAAAGGACAAAACTATACTTAAAAAGAACATACCCCAACTTAAAAGGTACAAGCTCATTTACAAATTCCTCATTCATGGGGAGAAACTGTTGTCTTACAAAGGCCTCTTTCTGTACTTAATGACAGAAAAGTGTACAAACTTCAAAGAACAAGCATTGATACAAAGTTAAGGACAAGCATGTTGCTCGTAATACAACTTCATATCCCAATCGTCAAAATCTGGATCCCCTGGTCTAGGCACGATCTGATGCAGGGGTGATTTGCCCTTCCTTCGATACTTGCTCTTCTCTTCTGGGAGGCCCTTTTTTGGCTTCTTTGAAGAATTTTCTCGACTAAGGAAACTCGACGTCTAGTAGGTGGTCTTCCAGGACGGGTTACTTTATCTGGAATGCGCAAAGAAATACTGTCGGGCACAACTTCATCAACTATGGGAGGGCCCTGGGTAATGTTCATACGTGACCTCGGTCACTTCATACACTCCATATATTTCATGAGAAATGAATGCTTCCTGTGTGATCCAAAGAGCACGACCCATTATGTCAGCGTGACGACGCAACACATTCTTCTCCATTATGTCATCGTCTTGGTACATCTTGTCTTGATAGCTCTGACGAATATCCTTTTACCATCGATTTGTGATGTAAGACGACGAGAGTAATGCATTAGGATCTAGGCGTGCAAATACAACCAAGCCGTGGCAGCAAAGAATACCAACACGCTGAAACAGTCTACAATCGCATGTGAAGTTCAGACTTGTCCTTTGTACAAGGAAACGTTTCGATAATAGTTGCTCACCAGTCCGTACACGTTTAGTGACCTTGTAATGCAACGCGTCGTCTGATTGGAACTCCTCGGTTAGGTCGGAGTTCATCATCTTACCAATTTGTAACTTGACTTTCTTGAAAACCCCTACGGTATACAACTCGCTCATTTGTCTCTCAAAGGGATATATTGAGACCAATTGGGGTTTCTTATGCAAGCAATCGAAATCTGATTGAGTTTCCTTCTCGTACTTGTGATGGAGAGCAAGTTTGTATTGGTGAACGAACTGTTTAAGGGTGCTTTTAGAAGATAAGTACTTGTCGAAGAACGTGTTCATACTTTCGCTTCTTTAGGTAAAAACCATTCCCGCGAAAAAGCAATCACCCAAGTAAACAGGTACCCAAGACTCGTGGAATCCGTAAATTGTTTGGAGCCAACTATGGTCTTGAAGGTCAAAATCAACCAGGAAACCGTGCCAATTCCGCTCAAATTCAGCTGGGTTTTTTGAGTTGTAGACAATCAATTTTAGATCAAATAAAATGTACTGACGATACCACGTCGGCAACTTCGCAGGAGCTTTGTTCATTATGTGCTAAATGAAAAATCGGTGTCTGGCATTTGGGAAGATATTCCTTACAACAGCAGTAATGGCGCCACATTGGTCCGTTATGATAGCTGGTGGAGGGATATCTGCAAAAACACGGATATTTAAGGAAAAAAGAAAAATCAATATAAAGGACACGACGTAACTTAAAAAGGAAAAACTGATTCTTAAAAAGGACAAATCATTAGTTAAAAAGTACAAGCCAACAACCGTGATACGACAATAACATCGCACTACTATCAGACAAATAAGAAGTACAACCTATCATACTAAAAGGGAAAAATCTTAAGGTAAAAAGGACAAACTATTTCTTAAAAAGGACAAGCCTGACACCATCAATATGAGATTCTCGTCCCCCCACACGTAAGATATTAAAAATCGCAAACTCATTCTTAAAAAGAAAAACTCATTACTTAAAAAGTACAAGCCTAATAACATACATACGACCAAAACATCTCCCGACTACAAATAATTAAAATGGATAACTCATCGGGTAGAAAGGACAAGCCCCTACACCATCAATACGAGTACAAACTCTTCAAGCGTACCGCCCATACACGAAATCCACGTCTGGAACAACCATATGTAGTTTTCAGTGGTCTCAAAAGATAGCAAAGCGCAACCGAGCAACACAGACTCGAAATGGTGATTAACTCCTACAAATGGTGCAAATGGCATGTCGTATTTGTTTGTGAGGTACGTAGTGTCGAAACATATAACATCCCCGAAGTATGAATAAATAGCTCCAGAACGGCAGTCGGCCCAGAAAATGTTACTTAGTCTTCCGTAGTCATCCATATCCATGACATAGAAAAACATTGAATCAATCTTCTACATCTTAATGAAATAGTTCTGAAGAGCTTGTGAATCGTCGGGTCCCATTTTCAAATTCCTTACATCGGTTATAACATTCCTGCGCACACAAAAACATTAAGGACGGAGATTTCTTGAAACACAATAACGAACAAAAAAAACACATACCTTAGGTCCCTGTCATTAAAAGTAAGTTTGTCAATCCCCCAGTCTCAACAACAAACAATTGCATAGTCTTAGCTGCAAAGATCCCAGAAGCATCATTGCACGATATTCGTACAATCGCGGCCTCAGGTACAAATCGTTTTTGTCTTAGAAAATGCATCTGGTATCCTGAAGCATTTCATGGTTATGTTTGAGATTGACAAAGTTAATCTGGTAACCCTTTGCTGGGTTTCCAGAAACCCTAATGCGAGTCGTGCACTCAACTCTTCTCGATAAACGTGGCTACATTATTCCTGACCTTGGTTTGTTGGTGTTTTGCCCTCCTTAGAACAAGTAAACGTAGCCCGGGTAACAACACCACCTTCGTAATGAGTATGTCTCAGCTTAACCCCAAAACCACAAGCATCAGCATAGTCATTGTAAAAGACTCTTGCTTCTTTGAAAGAGGGGAAAACCATCTTCTCCTTAGGAACGTTTAACGACATGTCTTCTTGGGTAGACATCTTTACGATTTCCATGTAAGTGAAAATTACTTTCAAAACGAAAAGAAAGGAACGAAGAAGAAAGGAAGAAGTGGTGGTAGCCATTATGTGCATCTTCATAGGCTAGAGGACTACGGGAAGATGGAACGTCAAAAGGTGTTATGGAGCAGGATGGAGCGCCAAAAGGAATGAGCAGGACTGATTTGAGACGCATTAAATGCGGCTACCCCCCCCCCCCCCCCCCCTCGGCCCCCCACGCGGAAAGAGAAAAGGGGAAGTTAATCTTTTGTTGAGCTGGAGTTGTCCAACTCAGCCGCGTCCGCGAACAGCGTCCCTACGAGTGGCTAAAAAACATTTTCCTTTATCAAAATAATGTTTTATTGTAATTTAGAGAGTCTTTTGTTCTTTACAAGGTCTTCTACAATATCTGATAGGGACAAATATATGTTCAAAACGTCGTAATTTCTAGCAACACTCAAACAGTTTTAGATTTCATATTGAACAAAATTCCTATGATAGATTAGTCTGTAAATTCTCATTGAACTGAAGTGAAATTATCTTTCTAAATAAAATATTGTTGATATTGCAAGAATTTAGTTAGGTCCACGAAACTGAATTAATTCATATTTGTAATGTCATTTAATTAAACAGATATACGTATCTAACATAAAATTACCAACATACTTTTAAACAGAAGAACGTGCATGATACATATAATTGCAAAGTTTTCAACTCTACACGTGCTAAGAATAGGTTTAAGAAAAATCAAAATCTAATGATTAGAGAATTTTAGTTTAACTGATATTCATTGCCGGAAAACTACTAAAATTGCCCGTGCGAATTACCATTTTACCCTTCTATCCTTTCTACTTATATAACTATTCATTTCACTCTCCTAACACTACTCTCTCTTCATATTACTCTAATATTCATTCAAAAGCATGTCTCGGAGGCCAGGAAAAGAGTCAGCCGACGCCCCGGACTACTCGAATCTGGTAAAAGGCCTCGTTTAGTTTTTGTATTTTTAAATATTTTTTTTGGGGTCGGGCGTTCACGAGAGACGCCCGACCCATCAGGCAGGCACCCGTGGGAGCCGCCCCCTCGGACGCCCGACCCCAACTAAGGGCGCATGACTGAGCCGCTCCCCCGTTGGGGGAGGCGTCTCCGGCAGACGCCCCTCGATTTTTCAAGTTTTTTTTAATTATTGATTATAATTTTTTATAATTGCTAAATAAATTGATTATTAAGTTAATAATTATTAAATTAATTTAGTAATTAGTTAAATTGCTTAATTATTTAGTAATTAGTTTCATGATTAATTTGTAAATCCATTAACGAAATTTTATTTCTAAAATTGAATTAATAGTCATCGAGTTACCGTGGAGGAAAATGGAAATCAATTCCCTGACGCGCTGTATATAGTTTAGCTGATGACTCTAGTCCCCATCATCCACGTAGACGGGGTATTTCTGCTTCTGTTAGGAGAGAGATATATATTTTACGTTGTCGTCAGACACCTGAGGATTCTTTCGATGATGAGGATGATTCAGATGAGGTGGGGAGTCACGACGAGAGTGACGATGGGGGTCGGTATGGCTTGGAGCCGCAGGAGGAGGCGAGACAACAGTATGGTCGAGGACAGGGGCGACATTGTAGTCCTTCGACTGAGTGGGTCATTAGGAAGGGTCGAGGTGGCCGGTTTGTGATTGGTGATTCGAGTTCGTGCACTGCAGACACTCAAGCTCACAAGAAGAAGAGGGTTGAGGACGATTATTGGATCGTGACAGGTATGATGCCTGGTGGTCCTCTAGATGGTAGCATCATGCCGAGTTTCGGAGGCCGCATCGCCAAACACATTTGGGAGGGTGATGATCGGAAGGTTTTGAAGTGCCATAATTGGCACAAAGCCTGTACGACATTGCAGGCTTGGCGTTCAGTGATGACTGATGATATGACAGCGACCATTAGTGATAGCGGGTTGGGTCACTTGCCATACAACATGTTCTCCTGTCTTGACATGCCGTTGATTTCGGCCTTCGTGAAGGGTGGCAGCCTGACCCTAACACTTTCCACTTGCCTTTCAAAGAGATGACGATCATGTTGCATGACGTCTTCCAGATTCTGCACATTCCTGTTGAGGGTCGTATGGTCAGTGCTCAGGCATCGACGTCTGAGCTGAACATTTATGTATCCGAGTTGCTAAGGGTCAGCCTCGATGGTCTTGGACGGGATCGCTCATTTCGGAGTGACGGTGGTGTTAGCATCGACGTTGTGGACGACTATTGCCGACGGGGAAGACCACCACGGACTGAGGATACGCAGATGACTGCCTACCTCTTCTTACTGCTAGGTTGCGTCTTGTTTGTCGACAAGATCGGTTGCAGAGTCAGACCACGCGACCTATTGGAGACGAGGGACCCATATAGCATTGGTCAATACTCATGGGGGTCAGCGACGTTGGCATATCTGTATCGCCAGTTGGGGATAGCGAGCCGTGCTGATTGTTCTGGCATTATGGGTTGTCTTACGCTGATGTAAGCTTGGATATATGAGTATTTTCCTGCTTTCCGCCTGCATTGGGAGCGGAAGAACATTGAGAATGGTCATCCTCGTTCACGTATGTGGGTTGTCTGTACCGAGGATAAGAGCCAGGGACGACTCCTTTCCATTCGTAGGCGGCTAGATCAGATAACTTCATCGCATGTATAAAATGTATATATCATTCACGTTTATTTAAATTTTAACTTTATTATTATTAACGTGTAAATGTTTAAGTGGAGTGGTTGTCGTATGATCCTGACGCTGTTGTAGTTGTGCCAAGGACTACATTTATGGGCGTTATTCGTTATCGGGATATCACAGAGCTTTATTTACCTAATCGCGTCTTGCGTGTGTTAGGTTACATTCAGGTGATTCCGGTTGACATCCAGACACCATAGCATGCAATACGGTCTGCGATTACGACGACGTACGACGTCAGGAATCGGTTTGGAGGACATTTCCAAGAGTAGGACAACTTCACCTGGACAATTTGAGTCGTCGTCACGACCCCTCCACTTGTGATGCAGGTTATTTGCAGTGGTTCGATAGGTGCTCACATCCAGTTATCGTTCGCGGTACCATTCTGAGACCGGAGAGACCACTGGATAGGACATGTGACGATGCGGTAACTTTATGTAATTTAATTTTTAATTGTATTGTATATTTTGTTTTTATTGTTGATGTACGCTAATTTTTATGTTACATACGGTGGATGAGTAGGGCGATACGGTATACGCAACCGTTCTTGCGACACATGGACCGGATGCCGAACGAGGAGACGAGAGCTGCATGTACAGATTGGGATGACCTCATTGAGGAGTGAAACAGTCAGGTGGCCATTTCGTACCATGATTCGGATGATGAGTTGTAGTTGGCTTGCACATTATTTATTTTATTATATGTTGAACTGTTACTACATTTGTTGGTATTTGCTTATATGTATACTCTTATTATTTATTTCTGACGAACATATCTTCTACATATTTGTTTAGTTGTCGTATTTTTAATACTTATTTCTCACGAGCATATCATAGACATGTTTGGTATATGTAACGTAAATTAAATTTAAAATCAGATAAAAGAACAACACGATATAAGTACAAATACGTGATATATTATGCATTACAAATGCATTACAAATTACAATCAAAATGTACTACGTAACCGGTCCCAGTACGCCCTTCTACTTTCGTACTATGCCTCCCATCCAACAGCACTCTCATCTCGTATTTGAAACCACAGGGTCGCTATGGGAGGTACTGAGAATCTCTCAGCTAATTCCAAGTGAATAAAATGTCTGTAACTCCCTAAAAAGCAATGACCAACTCTCTGACTGACCTCGTCATGGCAGACAGACTCTCCCAAGGTAGTAAAGTAAGACACGAGTACAATGAACCATCCGTTCCCACTGAGAAATACATAACTGCACACTTGTAAAAATTTGCAATCGGGAACAAGTCGGACCAAACCTCCATATAGTGATCCTCGTTATAAGGTCTCCCGCCCAAATCAATTCGGTGACGAGCTTGTAACACATTGCCGCCAAAGATGTTCTCATAAATAGGATGTGCGCCTATCTCATTTGAAATCGTACGACGAGCGTACAACTAATTGTCTTGACCACCATGGAAGACATCGGCAACACATCGAAATCCACAATTGTCATCAGCACGTACGTCATTCCACATCTCTAGAAATGTTAAAATGATTTCTGGTAATCTATCGACATATGGAAAGTTATCTATGTCAATCCGTCTGGACACTATAAGATGGTAAATAGCAAAGTTAAATATATTAATAACAACAAACAACTAAGTAATATTAATAAAAACAAAGATATCGTCATACCAGATCATGCACCTGTGGTTACGAACGATCAAGACGAATTGGAAGACTGACCACGAACCTTGCTCACACTACTGGAAGACCGACCACGACCTCGCTCAGCATACTCAAAGGCATTTAGGTCCCGACGTGTCGGCTTTCCCCTTGGTCAACCTCGTACCTTAGTATTTTGTGCGGGTTCTTGATAGTTCGACTGATCTGGGTGTAACTGTGCGTATAAAATACGAGAGGCATTACGAATTATTGCAGGGTCGCTCTCCGAAATCTCCTCAACGAGGTTCCGAAAATGCTCGACGTCTTGTGCTGACTGATCCACAAACTCTGACATCTGAACTCCTTCTCCAATGACAAGTGTTTTCCAGAATGGATGAATCTGCTCTAAATAAATTCCATAACCTGACTCAATACAATAGTACATGGTACAGTCACAAGGAATCCCATGTGATGTCAAAAAAGCACACCCGCAGCGATATTCAACTTGATTGCTTAAGTCATGCATTCTCCAACTCTTGAGTCAATAATGACAAGCAGTGATGCGAAACTCGACCATTTATATGCTGATACAAATGACCTATATAGTTTGTCAAATTTCGACGTCTCGAATCTTCAAGAAAGTTCTGAATATTCGTCAACTGCATTTCAATAGCCGAGTTCACGCGGTCGAAACGAGTGTCCAGAGCTACAGTCGATGTAGTAATCCACTCTTTCAGACCCGAATTGGCACTTTCCACCCTACAGGTTGTAGTGTTGCTGAAATGAAGGTCTTTATTTGTCCAATTCAACACAAACTTTTCTTTATGCACTAACCACGTGTTTTCCAGATACTCCGTGAGAACTGACCAAGAATGAAAAGTATATTTCATATTACAGGTTGCTCTATCATAATCCGTCTGTGAATGAGAAAGCATGACTCCCTCCACTTTCCACGCCTAAAACTCTCTGCAAACTGCTTGTCCTTGCTGAATACGTGGTATGCGTAGTTGTACACGTCTTTGTTGATATGTCAGGTGCAAAGTAAATGAGCAGACTCAAAAACCTCTGCCACTTGTGGCATCAGACCCAACTTCCGGTCTTTTATTATTGCAGTTGGGCTAACATTATCCAATTACAGATCTCGCAACTTCTCCAATACCCACCGGTAACTAGACTCGGTCTCATCCTTCAAAATCGCATAGCCGATGAGGAAATTCATGTTTGTTGGAGTAACCCCAACCATATCAAACAAAGACTTCTTATACTTGTTCTTTTTATACGTCGAATCCATGTAGATTACGAAAGGGTATGTGCGCAACAACTGAACTGATGTAGGATGTGCCAAAAATACGTGAGTGAGGACAGTAGTTTCTTCAACTTCCATAATCCAATGTAAGTACTTATACTGCACTGCCTGACTGAGAATTTGCTGAGCGGGATTCATGTCTTCAGATTTCATCATCCTCATGTACTCTCTGAAGTTATAAATGTGTCTCTGATTGTGATCATCTTCCGGGAATTTCTCATTTACTGCCAACAAGATGTTACGTGGTCTTGTTTGTACCTCAGTCATATCATGAACAATTTTCTTCGCCACAAAACTAAGACAGTTGATCTGTCAGTGACCCTCTGGATAAACCGCAAGTCTGTGGTTGTGCTGACCCTCCTCCTTGGGGGGACGGCTTAGCCACATGCCTCATCCAAGGACGGGGTGTCTGGTTAAGTCGTTCCCCCCAAGGAGGAGGCGTCCCAGCCAGATGCCCCATCCTTGGGGGTGGCGGTTTAGTCAGACGTCTGCGACGGTTGACCGGGTCATTGTATTTTTAATTATTTTTTCGGTTTTTTATGTTTTGATTTTGTTAAATTTTTGTTTGAATCTTTTTTTAATTTTTTTTGAAAATATGTTTTATAATTGTTGTGATTTTTTAGAATTTTTATAAATTTTTAAAAAAAATTCCAAAATGATCCCGAAATGATATGGAGAAGAGAGATAGGTTGTGGTTAAAAGGTGAATAGTGTAGGAAAGAGAAGAAAGTAGGTTGGGGAAAGAGAAAGCCGATGTGGAAGAGATAGAAATCTGATTTGGAAGATAGAAAACTCATGACCAGGTCGTACGGGCTATGGTTAGTGATGACCTTGATAGGAACAGGTCGTACGGGCTATAGTTAGTGATGACCTTGACAGGAACCGTGAATGTCCACCGTGTCGTCGGCTTAGAGGACATGCCGTGACGTAATAACCTTCCAGTTATTGTCCATCGACATTATTTTCTAATTTGTAATTTAGAGGGCTAGTGGGTCAAGACCACTCTATCTTTATATATAGCTTTGGGTAGGCGTGGGAGAGAAGGGACACACGGAGACTTCAAAAGATTGTAATTTCCAACGACCTACAGTAACAATCCGCAGAAAGGCAGGACTTGTCGATGGGAAATATGACCAAAAGTGTGACTTCTACACAAACTGTTTTTGATTAATGCACGACTCTTTTTCAACCTTCTCCTGTAACCATGCCCATAAACAGAACGAGACATAATGAACATGTACAAATCGATTTACCATGCCTTAATCCATTAGCCTACCACTTCATTAACGTACTTGATTAATTATGTGTCGTAAACGTTTGGTTTCTTTATCCGCTATTGACAGTTGGAACTTGTCAATTCGGACAACTGATTTATCCTTTGGTCGTTTGGTCCTTATTTGCATAGGAGATGTTTATATCAAGGGAACTACTATTTTGTCGTTCTAAAACTACTAAATCGTCACAACAATTATCATTTTGTCATTCACAATTCATTTAATACTCATTTCATCTCGTCTCTTAAAATAAGATTTCTGCTTAAGTTTTACTCACTTTTAGTACCAAAACAACGAAAATGTAAGGCAAAACGTCTCAATCTGGTAAGGTAAGCCCACAAATTTTTTTTCGTCCCGAGCGTTTGTCTAAGCCGCCGCCCCCAATATGGGGGTGATTGTATCAGACGCCCTATCGTAGGAGGCGACGTCCCATCCAAACACCCCCACTTTGGGGCCACAGCTTAAACAAACGCCGGCTCCATGGGCCAGGCGCCTGAGTAGGGCGCCCCCCGAGGGAGTGGCGTCTGCCTAAGACGCCCCTCCAAGGAGGGGGCGTCCTAGGCAGACGCCCCAATTTTTATTTTTATTTTAATTAATTTATGTTGTGTTATTTTAAATTATTTCAGGTTCCGTTGCAAGATTTCAGTGGTGATGAAGTAGATTACAGTGAGCTTTTTTTAAGTACACAAGTATTTCCAACAATCGATGACGCGAGTAAATGACCGAAACAAGTTGCCATCGGAGCCAGATTTTTTAGGTAATATCATCTTATAAATGAAAAGCATATAATCGGATGGATTGTTATCTGAGATGCGATCGCAGAAATGAAATGAGTTCTCGTGATATGGATATTGCACTACGGAAGAACACGAAAAGGGTTGCGGTTGTCGTTTTTTGGTAAAGGTGGTCGAGCGACGGGAGCCTGATGAATGAGTCGTAGTTTCTAATAGTACTCATGGGCAGCACAACCACAAACTTGCAGGTTGGATCAAAGACTTTTGTTGAAAGATTTGGAGTTCGCTTACGACATCGAAGGGTGCTTGCAGTGGGAAGTTTATCCAGAGAGTCACCGACAGATCAGCGGTCTTAGTTCGCGGGCGAATAAAATTGTTTGTGAAATGAATGAGGCACAAGCAAAACCACGTATAAAACCTTTGATGTCAAGGAGCTCATCATCGGCTTTTGCCTTAAACAATCATCAAATCTAGGAGGGGGCTAAAAAACAAGTCTACATCTCGTCCTCCAAATGATGGTGGACGACGCTGGCATTCATCTTGAGGTGAACACCACTCAACGACTTGTCTCGCAACCACTAAATGGCACAAATTGCTTGTCATGGACACGGGCTATCTCTCTCTCCCTCAATGGCAAGGGAAAACTCGGTCACATGATAGGGAAAACCAAAAAGCCAGACAAGGAACTAGGTGAAACAAAAGAAGAAGAATGGCAAACCGCCGACCATCTGATCATGTCATGGATCCTCAATTCCATGTAAACACAAATCACGGAGATGTTTCTTTACTAAAACTCCACACAAGAACTTTTGGGATCCATCCAATAAATACTCGATAAACAAGACAACTTTGTACATCAGATCCCATATCCTACTATCACTTGAGCTATCACCTTTGTCTAGTATCGTCACGATGGTCCACCGAGAGGAGACTAGATGCAAAACCATGAACAAACTGAAAGAAAGGGAAAACCAAGCTTTCGCCGCCATCCGCAACCCAACCCTAAATCAAAACACAAAAGGTAAAGGAAACTATGGAAATCACAGAGACGAGTACTGTGACAACTTCAAGAAGCAGTGCCATAAAAGAACTGATGTTAGTTCTTATTTTCTCATCTCCGACCAGCGAATGAGGGGATGGGAGAAAGAAGAGGAGATGGGAGAGACATGGCGCTGTGAGTTTGATCCTGGAAATAGAAATAGAACGTCTGGGTCTAGAAACCCTAACTTGGGGGAGAAGGGAAGCAAATGGGGAGTAGTCAGGTCGGACCTTTATTTTACCCACTTTTATAAGCGCGACCGGCGGGGATTTGATCGTTGGATCTGAAGCATCGACTTCGCAGGCCCAAGCTCCTATTGGGTCCATGGATCAGTTGGATCAACAACAAGTGGGTCATCACCTGGCCCACCTCAATAATTTGTTGCAAAATCAAAGTCAAAGAAAAGGTAGTCACTCAAGTATGCCTATCTCCTTAATTACTATGCTAATTTTTAAGTAAATCACCTAAATAATTCTACTTGGATTATAGATTCACGGGCTACATACCATATGACAGGAGACTCAAGTGTGTTAAATAATATTTCAAAACCAACTTAAAATCACATAATTTAGTTATTATTGCTGATGACAATCAAGTTGAAATAAACAGGGATAGGAGACATGAAATCTCTAAATAATGCAGCTAAAAATATATTATATGTACCATCTTTTGAATAAAAATTATTATTTGTTGCGAGGATGACAAAAACTTAAATTGCAATGTGATTTTCAAAACCTATGATGTGATTTTCAGGATCGTAGCACAGGGAAGAAGATTGGTAGGGGCATCCTCATCAATGGTCTTTATGTTCTTGATAATACTTTGTCTTTTGTGAGTTTGTTGCATTTGTAGAAAATATGTATAATACTAAAATTAAAATACTTAAGTCTGATAATGGTTTTGAACATAAAGTAATAGTTTTCAAAACTTTCTAAAACAAAAGGGAATTTTTCATCAAACTGCCTGTCTCAATACCCATAACAAAATGGTGTATCTGAAAGGAAAACCCATCATCTGTTAAATGTCACTAGGCCCTTGTTAATTCAAAATAATGTTCCCAAACGTTTTTGGTTTGATGTTGTTTTAATTGCTTCATATCTTATAAATTGACTCCCAAGTACCACAACTCAAAATAAACAACCTTTAGAAATATTGAACAATAGAAAATGAATATTTATCATCTTAGGATATTTAGTTACACATGTTCTGTTCACAAAAGAAGGGCTGACAAGTTTCATTACAACTCTGTTAAAGTTATTTTCCTTTGTTATTCTTTTCGGAAAAAAGAACACAAATGTTATGATCCCCAAAATTGTAAATTATATATTTCTAGAGATGTATCATTTTTTGAAGATGAGCCATATTTCAAACCCAGTGGAGAGACTTCGAACATCCTTGAAAAATCTGACACTCCTCTCCCTGCTGTGGACATCTTCGAAGAAGTACCTTAGATCCTTGACAAAGTCACCATTCCTCAAGAAGGAAGAGAAAGAAATGACTCTGGAGGTGAAACACGAATCAACAAGAGAGTAATCAAAAAGAAGAAAGCTCCGAGAGGAAGGTCAATCAGGCAAACTTGCCCCTTCCAAACTCCAAAATTTCGTTACTTTCAACGTAACTTACCCTCATACAATATTGCATGTCCTATAAACTCACAAACCCTACTTTTTTTGCAAGGCAAAAGGGAGGCTTGGCCTCTAATTTTATTGATTGAAAAGCCTCACAAACCCTACTCATTAGGCCTAAAACTAAAATAGATGACTATAGGGAACCAATTTTCTATCATGAAGCCATAAATTACCTCAAATGGGCAAAAGCCATAAAAGATTAACTTTGTGCTTTAGAATCAAATAAGACATGGACCTTAATTAGTTCCCTTAACACCGAAATCAAACTCATAGGATGTAAATAGATCTACAAAATTAAGTATAACAGTAACGGAACAATTGAAAGATATAAAGTCAGACTAGTTGCTAAGGAGTACACTCAAACTTATGGCATTGACTACGAGGAAATCTTCGCTCATGTTGCAAAAGTGAACACGATTTGTGTTATTCTTTCAATTATTGTTAATCAAGATTGGAACTTATTTCAGATGGATATAAAAAATACATTTTCCAGGGTACCTTAGAAAACAAGTATACAAGACTCCTCCTCCTGGCCACAATTAGGTTTGCAAGCTTCACAAATCAATTTAAAGATTAAAACGTCACCCCGAGCATGGTATGCCAAGCAAAGCAACTCTCTCTTATTATATGGTTTTTCAAAATGTTTTGTTGATGCTTTTATATTCATCAAACACTACAACAAACATCACCATCTTTATACTAGTTTATGTTAATGATATCATAATTACAGGAAACAATGATAGAGAAATTAATATAGTAAAACTATACCTAATCAAAGACCCAGGGTTCATGAAATATTTTTTAAGGATTAAAATCACATATTCAAAAAGGGGTTATTCCTATCAAAGCGAAATTATGTTTTAGACCTATTTCAAGAAACTGAAAAACTAGGATCAAAACCGGTTATCACTCCTACCAAGACAAACCGAATGGTGAATCCTACGGATTGTAAACCTCTAAAAGACATAAAACAATTTCAAAGACTAATAGGAAAACTCTTATATCTCACTGTCACTAGACCAACAGTCAACACAATAAGTCTATTCATACATGCTCCTCTCACATACCACCTAGACATCATAGATAGAAACCTTACACACTTTAAGAAAACTCTAGATCAAGGAATATGGATGAAACAAAAAGGTTGTAACTCGATAATTGGCTACTCTAATGTAGATTGGGCAGGTAGTCATGATCGCAAGTCAACTACTAGTTTTTGCCCCTTTGCTGGTGGAAATCTAGTCATTTGGAGAAGCAAAAAATATATATCGTTGCAAGATCTAGCATTAAAGCTGAGAATAGAGAAATGACATCCACCACTAGCGAGCTGATTTGACTAAACAACTTCTCAATGATATTAAGATACAATGTCAAGAACCAATACAAATGTTTCATAAGAATCACGTCGCGTGCCACACCGCCTCCAATCATGTACTCCACGAATGGACCAAACACATTGAAGTTGATTGTCACTTATGTGAGAAAAAATCAAGCAAAGGAAATCAAATTCCCTTACGTCTAAAGCAGAAACCAGCTCGTAGACATCTTCATCAAGTCATTAGACCAGAAGTAGTTCTAAAGTATTCTTCACAAGTTGTGATCATTCAACCTCTTCCATAGGGATGAGCAAATTTTGGTCCGGTCTTTGTTCCGGGGGATACCAAAAATTCGGTCTTTGGTCTGGTCCCGGACCGAACCAAGATTTTGTGGGTAAAATTTGAATTTTCGACCGAATCAGACCGACCTGAATTTATTTAGTACAGTCTTTGGTCCGGAGGTCCCAAAAATTCGGTCTTCGGTCCGATCCGGTCTTCGAACCGAAGCTCACCCCTACTCTTCCGGACTCAACTTGAAGGAGAGTGTTAAAGTACTAATCGCTCCAGGGTCGTTGATTGACTCATTTGTCATCACCGCCAACCAAGGGTCTATTATCCTTATAATATCATCATCAAGGATAATCTAGATCGCATCCAAATATAGCAACCATTATTTAGGCAACACAATCACGTTGTACGGCAGAATAGGAAACTCCATACAGGCTAGATTAAAAGGCTCCATAAAACCCCAATTTAAGATTTTCTATTCTTTTTCATTAGTTTTTTTTCCAGTTAATCTGGGTAAACAGATTTGATCCGCTAACCCTTCAAACTGGCAGGGTCTCCGGTTCAACCGTGGTTGAACCAATTAACCTACCTGGTCGCTGGTTTTCGGCCAAAATTGGGTTTTTAAGGTTGGACCTACCTACCTTACCTTCTGGCCCCGGTTCAACTGATGGAACCGTGCAAGTCGGTCCAGGTTTATAAACAATGGACAAGTAAGTATGCAAGGACAACAGATGCAAACGGAGGATCCATGAAGGTAGAGAAAATGGAGTGCTTTTTTTCAAATAAAAACACTTGGAATGCCACACGAATGGCCACTAAATATTAGATTGCCGGTCACTGCAAGCAATTGTTGGTCCAAGAAATAACAATGTACAGTTGCCTACCATAAGAGGGGGGGGGGGGGGGGGGGGGGGGGGGGGGGGGGGGGGAGTAGCGTTCAAACAATTGCATAGTGATGACAATGGGCAATATTAGATACTTCCGGCTTTGGTTAGTGAACGTAAATATATAAATCCCAGAAGTATCGTTGACTTGCAAGTGAAGAAGTCTGATGACACATTTCTATTTTTTATGTTTCCAAGAATGCAAGTAGGACATAGATGTTGTGGGCCTCTGATAGGTTTGGACGAATGCCACCTTAAGAACAAGCACGCATTAGTTTTGTTATTTGCAACAGCTTCATATAAATAATGACATTTTTTCTTTGGCAATTAAATTTTCTTCTATTGAGTCATTTAGGGTGTTTGAAGGAGGGTATGGGATACCCAGAAGGTTTAGTGGTGATCAATGAAAATGATAGTAAAAGGGTTAGAAAACGCAGGTTGTAAGCGTAAAAACAGACTAATGATTGTGTAGTATAGGTAGCAGCATGATTATGAAATGATTATCAAAGTCAGCTTAGGAGACCAATTGTTCTTAATTCTAATATCCGATGTACTCCATAATACTGTGTTAAGTTATTTGCGGGTAAGTTTAGAATATCCTCCGAATGTATGCCACAACCTTCTACTAAGATTTTAATTCCTTCTGATTCTATATTCATCTTTGAATTACGCACTCATTTTGTTTCCATGGTGATGATTTTGCCGGAAATCAACAACTGTATATTAAATCATTTGTGACAAAACAACAAAAATCCTAATATATTTCTTGTGATATTTACTTTATTTTGTTTTGTGTCATATTTGATCGTACTCGGGGTAGTATCTAAAATTTTGTATACCCATGTCATGATAACTTTTTTTCTAATTTATGTTCATTGTTTTGTCTATCACTTCTCACATATCTTAAAAATCTTGTACACCTTACAAATTTTAACCCCACTTAGACACTTCAATATAAAATGGAGGTCAATGGAGTTGTATGAGCTCCTATATAGTCAACTTGACTGTGTTACTCAAAATTAAGACATTTTAAAGTTTATTTTTTTCTAAATAAAACTTAATGACATGAATTGTTATCTCTCAAGCTATAACATGTTAAAATTTTAGTCAATTGAAATTAATTTCACCATTGATCTAAAGTGCTCATATTTAAATAACTAAAAATTATTGAATTTGGAAGCGTTTGGATCAAGGTCTACGATGATCTATTTGATTTAAATTTTTTGTCATATGTTCCTTATATATGGTTTATCTCACCTATAAATTTTCATAAAACAAAACTAACCAGAAGTTGCTAAAAATAGAATGTCACGGTCAAAATGATTTTAAGTCTCGACAACCCAAACTGAAAACACAATGTATGGTCTGTTTCAGAGGGAAAAAGTTAAAGACCTTAACCTTATGCCTCAGTAGGGCTGGGCAACCTGTCTGACCTGGACCGAACCGAACCCGAACCTGACCAGAACCGGATCGGCTACGAATCCCGGACCGAAGACCGGACCAGTTGGGTCCGAACCGGTCCGGTCCAAAATCGGATTTTTTACCTTAAAATTTAAAATAAAAAAGGGACCGCATCGGAACCGAATTGGCTCCGGATTCCAGACCGAAGACCGGACCGGTTGTCGCTCAGCCCTACGCCTCAGTATTGAAAAGACAGACCAAATCAAATCTTTCTTCAAAAGACAGACCATCACAACCAAAGACTCCTACCCCGAGGCTTCCAATAGATCAAAAGAAGGTCTATCCCTTCTAAGTTCTCATTCTTTTCCTTTGTTTTCTACATCAATAATTTCACTTTTTTGGAAAGTAATTAAAAGGAGCAAGGTCTAGGGACCAGTAGCTCTTATTTGGAGACCATAAAATAGGTTTGTACAACATGTTGGATCAATGACTTTGCATATCTCCACATTCGACCTCCTATTAGTTTTTATAAATATCACCATCTAGTTGTCTGTCATTAACACCTTAAGAAAAGGTTAGGACTCCTCGATGGTTCTTGCATGGTTCCCTACAACTTCCTCCATGGTTAGTTAGAACCTAGACTTTGAGAAGAAAAATTGAGATTCTACTCCTCATCTGGTCGTTGTCCTCCAATTAAACGATATTTGATTTTGATATTCAATACTAGTTTTTTATGAAAAAGAATGAAAAACTAACTATTGATGTGACCCCATGGGATCGATTATCGATCCTAAAAGATCACCAACAAATACAAGTAATTTAACCCGTGGTGGTGTGGTTCAATTGTGGAAAGAGTGTGTACATTTTCTTCAGACACTCCTGTTCAAATACAACAAGGTTCTCATGAAAATGATATTGGATCATGTTCAGTTTAACACCACAATCCTTGTCTAAAAGCGGGGGTTGGTGTCATATGATGTTGGGTCATAAGAAAACAAAAATACCTAATTTGATTTCGAAACGCTAATTAACTTGGATGGTGCAACCTTATTAATTAACTCGGATGGGTTGCTTAGGATGTTTGTTGGAATTAGATTCAAAAGCAAAGTATTGGTTTGGCAATGGGTTTTTCCACAAAATCTCCAAAAGAGTATTTTTTATTTATTTAAGTTGTCCCTAACGGTGCTTTTCTAGATGTTAACTTCTCTTTCCTTGGATCTTTACTTTATTTGTTGTCCCCTTGCGGGCTTGTCAAGTTGCCAGCCATTATTTTGTTCGGTAACATGGAAGTGGTGTCAAGTCCTTCATTTGGTGGTGAAGATGTACGTGCTGTTTCTGCAGATCTATGCTTCTTTATTGGTGATTCCACTGTGGAGGCAAATACTCTCGAGACCGCAAGTATCTTATGCATCTGCACGATAATATTCTTAACGCTAACGCATATATAATTCCTAGAAGATAATAATCATAACAATAATTGATACAAATAATTGACAAGCAATCTATTTAGACGAACTAGCATAGGAAGATATTGGAAAGTACGTGCCATGTTTTCCGTTTTGGATTTTGTATGACCGTTTCACTATTTGAGTGAGTGTCGAATATGTCGAACAAATTTAATCTATAATGACAAACATTTGTTTCTGTATTAGTGCATTTGTTCCTCAAGTGTGGTATCGTAAAGTTTGATTCTCGAGTTGTATGGGTTTCCACGTAATTCTTTCGATCTTTTGGTGTTAATTTGACCTCTCTTTTTTCTATTCTAGTTTCTGTGTTTTGTGAGTATTACATAAATACATAGTTTCTGTGAGTGACTGCAGGTTGAAACTATGAGAATCCCCAGCTAACAAAAATGTTAATGTACGTCTTGAAGGACAGAAATATATATACTTTCCTTCATTTTTTTGACATGCACAAGTCAAACCCACCTATTTGCTAATTTGATATGAAAAATGAAAATTTTAGTCCTATTATGTTAAATTTGGTATGATTGCATGTGGTTTGGATGAAATCCCCTCTTCAAGCATTTTCAAGTTCTTGAAACTCATCCAATGTCTACTATTATTTCATCATATCATGCATTATATTGTCTTATTATATTAGTGATTGAGTTGTGGAAGGAACTACTCTTAAACTGATCATATTATCCAAGCATTTAGTCATATTCAATATCCTATGATTCTTTTGACACAATGTATGAAATTCCCCCTCTCTCTCGAGTTTGCTTATTCTCACTCTTTCGTTAGCGTAGAGGTAATAAATAAAAAGCTTCCTGAGAAACAAATGACCATGAATTAAAACAGCACGTGTTGAAAAGAGAAAATTTCACCTACCACAATCATGTTTTTTGCAAGAATGGATTTAATAATAAACTATAGCAACATGGTTATAATTTACTTATCTGTATAGTATACAACTTCTTTTGACGTTACTTTGCTTCTTTAAAAAAGTAATGAAGTAGACAGAAAAAAACATGGATGATTGGATTGTTGATTGTTCAGTATCCATACCGACTTTTGCGTAAGCCACTTGGATTTTTCTAAACGAAAATGATTTGGTCCATTCAACGTTCTAGTTAGCAAAGATTAATAAAATCACATATTATTAATTTTAGATTAAATCACACGCACCTATAACTATGTGACATTTCGTTTTCATCATACATATCTTAACGAAACCTTTCATTATCCCCAAAACGTTTCATTCTCCATCATTTTCTCCCGGTGAAAGGCGAGATCGGTAAGAGAGATGTTGAGGGAGACGAATGCGGGAGTGGGTCTTGAGAGAGGTGGGGATGCCGACGTTGTCGCGGTGAGGAGGGGGAAGTAGTCGACGTTATCACTACTGGAAAGTTAGCCTACCACGTCGGTTAATTACAAATCGACGTGGAAGACCCCTACCACGTCGGGTTTAGTTAACAAACGTTGAAGACCCCCCTACCTCGTCGGTTTTATCAACACCGACGTGGTAGGGTGTCTTTTTAATAGATGTTTTATAAAATTAAAACTCTACCACGTCGGTTTTTGGAAAACTGACGTGGTATGGTGCATTTTTAAAATTTTTTTTTAAATTAAAACCCTACCACGTCAGTTTTCCAAAAACCGACATAGGGTTTTTTTTTAAATTTCGGAAAATGCATTACTGATAGGTCTGTCAACTTTGACTCGGCTCGATAGCTCGACTCAAACTCGACTCGAAAAATGTTCGACTCTAGTTTAACTTGGAAATGAAAGATCTTGATGAAAAACAAAAAAAAATCTTCAAACTTGGTTCAGTAAACGAGCCGCTCGAACTTGAAAAAAATTAAGGCTCGACTCTATAGCTCGCTCCATTTTTTTATTACTCGATTTATAATTATTTTTTTGTATTTAGTAATAACATAAGATAATACTTATGGCTCAAATTTTTGCTTGACTCGGCTCGTTTACACCCATAATTACTGAAGTGTTTGTATAAAAATGTGATTTTTATAAAATCATAGGTTTATTAAGAGATGAGGATTAATGTGCCCTACTATTAAGCAATAAAATGGGTGATGAAGAAAGCCGCTCCGACACAGACATCACATGCATTATCTGATTCTATGATCTTCTACAGGTTTGTGTATTTTTCAATGAACTGTGTAAATAAAGTTGATTAATTGAGGAAATAAATAAATGATTTGATACGAGTCATACGACTCTCATTGGCCAAATCACTTAAATTTACACTAGACCAACTTACATATGTGGTAGGTTCAGGAAAAAAAACTTAATTTGATAATGATAATCTATAAGCTCATTCCTAGTTTTATCACGTGAATACATCTATATTTTAGTTAAATGAGAAGTTAAATGTTCTATTTTTTTGTTGTTGTGAAGTTGGGATATCCCTGAATTCCCAGTACTATGCTATTATTGCTAATATCATCATTTTGTTATTCATTACATTTGCATGCAACATCCGTCAATGTCAACCCATTTGGTTTGAGTTCCTCTTATTTGGAGAAGACAATGATTGAGATGTTTGTTTATGGAGATCACGTGATGGTAATCCAAGGCCACCCCGAGTAATACACCACAGATATTCTCTCACATTCTTCCTTTTATTACTTTCCTTGCAGTGTCATGATAGTATACAAGTTGTGGATCAGCGTGTTTGATCTCTTGAGGGAAACGAAACATTCATTCTTTTTTTAGATTGACTTAAAAAACAGATCCATATATAATAAGATTTTTTTATTTGTTGCCTTATTAGATGAATCTTTTGTGTATTGTTTGAATGAATGCTGCAAGAAATGTATGTGAATTTGAAAGTTGTTGAATTGAATATGAATGTTGCAGAGATTGAGTGTGAATTACAGACATTAAATTTAAAAATTAAAAATAAAAAAACGGAAAAAGCCCTACAACGTCGGTTTTCCATAAAACCGACATGGTAGACCCCCTACAACGTCAGTTTTCCAGAATGCCGATATAGTAGGGTATAAAAACCGAAAAATCAAAAAACTAATTTTTTTTATTAAGGGGTCTACCACGTCGGTTGCATAGGAAACCGACATGGTAGAGCCCCACTATTACGTCGGATTTTAGAACGACATGAAAGAGTAATCCCGTATAACGTCTCCCACCTACCATGTCGGTCAACTAAACCGGTCAACCCGACGTTGTACCCCCTTAATATCCGACGTTATACCCATTTTTTCCAGCAGTGGTTGGAGTCCCTCCAAGGCAAGGAGGAGGAATGTGGTTCTTTGTAGCTGATTTGAGTTTTTTGTGTGGTGTTTTTTTGAGGGAAATTTGTTTTTTGTCGCTGATTTCAAGTTTTTGTTTTGTTCTATGATGGATCGGTCTTGATTTTGTTAGAAGTGTGGTTCTCTATAGCTGATTGAGTTTTTTGTGTGGAATTTTGGGGAAAAGTTTTGTTTTTTTGTGGCTGATTTGAAGTTTTTGGTTTTCTGTGATGGATCGATCTTGGTTTTTTGATATTATTTTGGAAAGTTTGTTTCTTTGTTGTTGTTTTTGTCTTGAAAGTTTGGTTCTTTTTCTTTGATTTCGGTTTATGATGTTCTTATGTAAAGTTGGTTTGTCTTTAATATTAGTTATTTTTTGGGTTTCTATTTTTTTCACGGAATTGAGTTTGATTTCGTGTTATTGTTTGCTAATTTCAACTTGTGTTGTTTAAAAAGACAATCAATATGATAAAAAAGACAAACGCATGTGATAAAAGGGACAAACTCATACTTAAAAAGGATAAATCCTACTTAAAAAGAACAAACCATTACTTAAAAAGGACAAAACCTCGACATAGAATGGACAACCCACCAATATAAGGACCGACCCAATTGTTAAAAAGGACAAAACCATACTTAAAAAGGACAAACCTACACTAAAAAGGACAAAACCATACTTAAAAGGTACAAATCGGTACTTAAAAAAGTTAAACACATATTTAAGAAGAACAAATTAATATTTAAAAAGGACAAACCATACATTAAAAATGATAAACTAGTATGTTAAAAAGACAAACATGAATGTTACAAAGGACAAACTTATATGTTTAAAATGACAAAACATGAACTCTTCATTTTACATTTGTATCTGAATGTTGCATGAGAAACCAAAAGTTGTGTTGTGAAAAGTAAAAGTTGCATGTGGAAACCAATCGTTGCAGTGAGAAAATAATATTGTATTGGGAAACTAAAGGTTGCATGTGACACAAACATGTTATTAAATTAATTTCTTTGCTGACTGGACTGACCACGTAAGGTGCGTTTCGAATAATTTTGTCATTTTTACAACACATATAATGAATTTTTGGTTTATTCAGGGGGATTTTGCAAAATTTCTATTAAATATTAATATATTTAACAGACATTAACGGAAAAGTTAAACGGTTTACTGACGGAATGACATGAAGGTAAATATTTTGTTTTCCTATGACATTAAGATAAATAGTTTGATTTTTCTATGGTATTAGTCTAAATAGTCAAAATCAGGTGGCATAAAGCCAATTTAGTTGTTTCTTTGTGGCACACAAGCAAATAACCCAATAAAAATTAAATTTTAATTGTAAATTCACAAATCTTACCTTATATAATTTACTAATTCCTTTTCAAACTTCTCTTTCTTTGATTTCTCTCCTTTCTCCCTCTTTTTCTCTCCTTTCTCTCTCTCTTCACTCTTTCACACTCTCTCATCCATCTTTCTCTCTCTCTCTCTCTCTCCTTTCTCATTTTCCGCTCTTTCACTCTCTCTCTCATCCCTCTTTCTCTGCACTCTTTGATTCTCTCTCTCATCTCTCTTTCTCTCTTGAACCTCTCTCATTTCTCGCTCTCCACTCTCAAACACAACCTCTCTCTTCCCTCATCTTTCTCTCTCTTCCTTCTTTCGTGGAGAGGGAGAAAGGAGAGAGTGAAAGAGGGATAAGAGAGATAGTGAGAGAGTGGGGAGAGAAAGACGAATGAGAGAGAGAGTGAAAGAGTGGAGAGGGAGAACAGAGAGAGTGAAAAAGCAGAGAGGGAGAAGAGAGAGAGAGGAAGAAAGAGGGATGAGAGAGAGAGTAAAAGAGGGAGGAAGGAGAGACATCAAAGAAAGAGAATTGAGGAAGGGAAATAGTAGATTATACAAAAGTCAAGTTCTACAACAAAAATATTGTTTTGTTTGGGAATGAGCACATGTTACCTACTTTTGTTAACCACTTACGTAAATTAATTCTTCACTATCCAAGAGCGGACAAGGTTTCTTAATTTACTCAAAGGTCAAGTTCCTTCACGTTCAAATTGAAACTTCAAATCGTACATTTCCATTGATAGTGCTAGTTATTCATGCACGTCGAAAATTATAAAATTTAAGAGTCATTTCATATAAGATCAAAAGAAAGACAAATATAGTGTATTTGTTTTTATTTAGGTCTTAATCATATTCAAAATGTATCTCAAATATTATATAGTTTTAGGATGCAGGGTAATTCATACCATAGATCAAACCGTATTATTTAGATTTTCAATTATATTAAAATGTATTAAAAGAACTTAACCTTCAAGTGAATGGAAGGAATTCAAGTCCATCTAAAAACAAACTCAAACTTGACTACTCCATCCATGTATATTCCCACCAGGAATGGAGTCAAATCCAAAATTAGGCCTCAAGGGGTAAAAATCTACATTTTAGGATTTGTTTTTAAAAAAAAAAGACTAAACGCAGAAATAATCTTCATGCATCTTAAACTATTTATGACGCAACTAGTTTACTTGCCAATGTCAAAAATTGACAGCATATTTTCGAAATTTTGATATTTCAGATGACTTACGGTTGATAAATCATCCTGGCATGTATTAATCTCATTATTATTACCTTTTTAATGCAATACGAGGGGAGGCACGGGTTTTGGAACGTGAACAAAGTTAATTAAAAGTTAAGAATTTACCAACTGCACAATCCGTAATTGACGTAACAAAAGTTTTCTAGATCCGTCCCAATTGACCCAATGGATGGTTCTGCACCAAATGAAGAACTTCCGGGAACCCCATTCCACCCAATTTACCAAAGCTATCGGTCCACTTGATCAAAGAAACGGACCCACGAATTAACGCAACGCAACCTTTATCTTTTTCTTGCTTACATCACCACTTGCATAACGACGTAATAAATCCCCACTATTACAAACACAAATTCATCTATATAAGCAACCTCGAAACACCACCAACACACCCCAATCTTAACATAGGAAACAACGTAAGCAAGCAAGAAAAAAGGAAATTATCTTTGTCGATTCATGGATGCAAAGGAGATCTACTCAACTCCGGAGACCCCCGAGGTGTTGGTGCCGCCAATTTTCGCCCCACCATCACAATTCCAATACTCCAATACAACAAATAACACGACACCAACACTGACACGACTCTCCATGTCCATGGAGAGGACAAGCCCAATAGTGAAGGTTATTGTGACCATGCAAGAGTACTTGGACAACGTGGGTCATCTCGCGCCGGTCGACCCGATGGACGACTGGCTTCCGATAACCGAGTCAAGGAAAGGGAGTGCGCTTTCGGCCGCATTCCACACCTTGTGCTCGGGGATTGGAGTCCAGGCTCTCTTGCTTCCCGTCGCCTTTCGGTCCCTTGGATGGTCAGTCTAGCTTACTCTTAACAATAATAATATGTCATGTTTTCGACAAATATATATCACTTGTGATGTTATTTTGGATCATATATTTGAACTTCGAAAATATGTTTCATTGCAGGATTTGGGGGATTGTTTGTATGATGGTGGTATTTGTATGGCAGCTTTACACGCTTTGGATGCTTACGAGGTTGCACGAATCGCAGAGCGGAAAACGTTACAGCAGATACCTTCAACTTTGTAACATTGCTTTTGGTAAATAACGGTTGAGCTCTCGTTATTTTATTTATATCAACACAGAAAGAGTGGAAGTCGATTCGATTGTGAAAGTGATTAACTTAAACTAACAAAAAGAGATATTATGATTAGGCAAATTAACAAAAGAAAACAAACATAACGTTTGAATACTGTTTATATAGTCACACTATGCGTGCTTTTTTATTCTTTTGCATTTCTTAAATTTGCTACTTATGCTTACGTAACCATGATGACGTCACATATCTCCCCCTTTTAAATTTCTTAAATTATGCGCGAAATAATAAATAGGCACTAGTGTTGGTCTGGCATTGATGCTATCATATGTGCTACTATGAATCGTTTAGACTAATAGAATCGATTCATTATAGTGGCTTTAAGAAAAGATGGATTTCCTCGAAAAGAACATTAAAATGTGTTGATATTTTGATAAGATATGAATAATTTAGCTGATCTAAGATTGAGACCAGAGGATTGTCAAGGAATATTCTCCGTTAACTTTTAAGTTATAGACAGAACCATCTTACGAAAATTTTAAAGAAATGTGAGACTATGACGACCTTTGGTCTACCATCTAAACGAAGGTATAAATCCTTGTCACCTTCGAAATAATAAAACTGATTTTCTTTTCCTATGATTGAAGTGAACAAGAACATGTAACGAACAAAGGTAGTTTGAGTGTTGGAACGTCTTTCTCGCAATTTGTTTGTTGCTTCTCGACATTTTTCTGTGAAAATAGATCCAAAAAAACATACCTTCTTTGATTGGTACAAATACCAACCGGAACTTCGTAACTGTATCGAGAAGTTATATTTTAATGGGAAAAAATAACATTTATCTTCAAAAGTTTGGCGCCCTTTAGTTTCCTTGATGTATGAAGTATGCAGAATTTATTTGTAATATCAGAAACACTCTTCGATTTGATCGACCCTTTAATACCAGAAAAGTTGAAAGATGATTGTAGTGTCGACATACTGTTCCAAGTCTGCATTGGATCTAGTAATTATCGTTGGTCATGAATCCACTGCTTTACTAACAATCCCATAAACAATTACCACCGCAAATAAGCTATTAAAATTCTTAAGTAATTACAAATTGTTGTAACGCCAAATTCATATACTTTCTCACTAATTTTTAAAGCAATGTGCACTATATATAGTTAAGGGTGTAGTTAGAGTTATTTTACGATGTTGTGAAGAGAATAGTGCAATATTCCAACAAAAAAATGTTACATGTCCACCAACTCTAGGTGAGAAGCTAGGGAAGGCGCTGGTGAAGTTCCCCATAATGTACCTCTCCGGTGGGACATGCACGTCGCTGATCATCATGGCCGGTGGCAGCATGAAGCTGTTCTTCGAGCTCGTGGTTGGGCCCACGCAACCGTCTTGGGCTCCCTCTGGTGTAGAATGGTACTTGGTCTTTGTTTGCCTAGCGGTCGTCCTCTCGCAGCTCCCCAATCTCCACTCAATTGCCAGAGTTTCACTCGTCGGAGCCGTCTCTGCGGCCTGCTATTGTACCCTGGTTTGGTCCCTCTCGGTGAGGCAGGGACGGCCGGTCGGTGTGTCGTATGAGCCTGGCAAGGGGAAGACGGTGGTTGGCCGGATTCTTGAGCTGCTTAATGGGATTGGGATCATTGCTTTTGCTTTCAGAGGTCATAACCTTGTTCTGGAGATTCAGGTTAGTGAAACCATAGCTTGAAGGTTTAGCCAACAACTTGTTGCACTAAATTTTCAATGTATATGTGAGTATTTAGGATTTTATGAATATATAAAATATTGGTATATTTTGAAAAACGTAGTGGGTGTTTGAGAAATTATCCCAATTGGGTAGGTATTTGCATCATTTCAGAATATTGACTTTTCGCTTAGATCCTGCATTTTAAGTCCACAAAATGAATTTTGACCTTATATTTTCTATATAAAATAGGCGAAAATGAGAAATAATTGAAAGTATCTCGTAGAATACCATATTATGTACTCATACTCTTATGTGTTTTTTAATTATTTGGTCAAGTATTTATGAGTTAATTCCCTTAATATGCAGGCAACAATGCCATCAAATCCCAAGACGCCTTCTTATGTTCCCATGTGGAAAGGAGTAACAATTGCATATGCGATCATTGCCTTGTGCCTCTTCCCTGTTGCAATTGGAGGCTATTGGACCTATGGAGACTTGGTGAGTCCCACATCATTTTCCGATCATTATTTAGTTATGATATTATTAAAGCGTAAATCTTTTAAATTTTATTTATTAATTATTTATTTGTATACTCTACAGATACCACCTAGCGGAATCCTAACGGCTCTTCACAAGTACCACAACGAGGCCCACCTGCGAGTAATTTTGGGCCTAACAACATTGCTAGTGATAATCAGTTGTCTAAGCTCATTCCAAATCTACGCAATGCCAGTTTTCGACACACTGGAATTGACCTACACGAGCAAACACAATCGACCTTGCCCCAGATGGGTGAGGTGTAGCTTTCGGGTGTTCTTTGGAGCCCTCACCTTCTTCATAGCCGTCACATTTCCATTCTTACCGGACCTCGCCGGGCTCCTAGGTGGAATATCGTTGCCGGTGACGTTGGCCTATCCTTGCTTCTTGTGGGCCCTGATCAAGAAGCCCAACAAGAGAAGTGGAAAGTGGTGGGTGAGTTGGGGCCTTGGGGCTATTGGAGTGGGGCTTAGTGTTTTGCTCACTGTCGGTGGTATTTGGAATCTGGTTGATTATGGACTTAGAGTGCATTTCTTTAGGGCCCGCCCAGTGGCTTAGTTATTGTATAGAGGTCTTAAATTTACTAGAGAAATTTAGTGCAAGTTGAAGTTGAAGAGTTCTGACGTGTAGGTTTTGGAGAGAAGAATGGAAAAATTATTTTGCCAGCAGAAATTACTTGTTTCTGAAAAATTAACATTCAATTGTGATTGGTTTGTGACTTGGGGTTGTTTAGACCCGTTTGGATGTCAGAAATGCAGCTCCCCCGTGTTGGCTAGCATTGCTACAGTGCATATGGGCATCCAACACAACAAGGTGATCTTAAGAAGCTGGGGTGGATGAGCTTCTCAGTTTTTTCGTATTTCTGATTTTGTTTGCACCAATTTACCTCCATATCATTTGGAGAACAATCATGAGTTAAAAAAATTATTTTTTTAAAATATGAATAAATAAAAAAACATATTTTTAGACATGTTTTTTGAAAAAAAAACATTTTAAATGAATTAAAATGATTTTTTATTCTGTCGAAAAGGAATTCGACAGGAAATATTTCAGATGTTTCCCATCCAAGTAGCGGATGTGAAGATCCTGTCCACAATAGTGGATATTGGATGAGATGATTCGTTGTGATATTCTAGAAACACAATTTAGTAATTCCTTATATTCTGGGTAAGAAGGGTCGTTGACCTAGGGACCAGAGGAGATGTCCATTAATCAAAGTGGTAACGAATAAATAGTTGAAAAAAATTTTAATCGGATTATATTAGGGGTCATAACGTTTAGCTAGAAACAAATTACAATATGTGTCAACCGTTACGCACGTTACTAATACAATCGGATCCTACAAATGATTACACACATTGATCCAACGGACTAAACACGGATGACTAAAATGCCCATTAAGCTAACTTACCTAATGAGATTAGGGTTACTTTGAAGAGACTTATAAATAAGAGGAGAAAATGATGCAAACCAAGTTTTTCTCCTAACCCTAGCCGCCCCCTTTTTAGTTGTCCCCTCTCTCTCTTCACCAAGGAAGAAAGTGGTTCTTCCACTCTTCTCTTTGTAGCTAACGTGTTGGTGAAGTTTAGTCTGTGATTTGTGTGTCCCGAGTAGAGGAATCACACTTGAGATTCTCTGCACCTCCTCCGTGAGTAAAAGAAATGTACACATCAAATGTATAAATCGTTGTACGTTAGTTTTCCTCATTATTATCATGTGCATGGATCTTAGATGGTTGATGAAATTAGAAATCATTTCTATGTTATTTTTCCGCTATGTATTGTAACCCAATAGTGGTACCAGAGCCTCGTGCATATAATTTTAATAGTTAGACCGAAAAGAAAATGTTTTTTTCTGATTCGATGCATTTCCAAAATTTCAAATAAAAACATTTTTTTCTTTTTTCTTGCTTTCACGTGCTTTGTATATATGTATCTCCGATTTTTTCGGGTAAAGATGCATGTTGCATGAACACACGATTGATTTAATTGGATTAAATTTGCATGAAAAAAAATTTTATGTTTTAATCATTGATCTAGAACCATATGATGTATTTCTAGATTGTTTTTGGTCAATTTTTCCATGATTATTCGCTCAAATCGGCTAAACCCTAATTTCGATTATGATGTGATAATGATGATTAACATATTGATCAATTGATATTATTAGATAATTTTAGATTGTTTATGCCATTTTATTTGAACAAAAGTTGTTTAAATATTTATCCTTAATTATGCTTGATATGTAATATGCATGTTTATGGTAATATATACATGCTTGATACATAATATGCATGTTTATGGTAATTTAAACATATATACTTGATAAATTAGATTTACCATATATGATGCAACCTTGATTACTTGGATTTATGGTAATATACATGTTTTGATTTATTTAATTAAAACACATAAAAGATGGATTGACTAATTTAAATGGCTGATTTAATTAGTTTAAATAAGATTTATTAATTGATTAATGATATCTTGCATTCATATAGTGATATATATATATAATATTATGGATGATATTATGCATGGATGATATGTGATATTATGCGTGGATAATATTGTGTGATATTATTGTGAATGCATGGTGTATGTTTATAATATGTGATGTTATGAATGTAGGACTTTTTGTGATGACTAGTATGACCCAGTAGACAATCTGTGTATCGTTGCATATTATTTTGTAATCCTAATTTCATTATGTATTCATTTTATACGATCTGTGTATCGTGATGTAGTATTGTAATAGTAATTAGGATTATTATTGTTATGGTTATTTTTATGTCTTGTAAGCTTGATTGAAAAATCAAGGAAGGAGATCCAAGGCATTCAAGACGGTGGTCCTATGAAGATTAGTCTTTTAGGAGTAAAGGTCATACTAGGATCACAATTAATTTTGCATGTTTTGTGTATGTTTATGTTTATGTATGCTGGATGTTTATGTTATGAGTTCACATTATAAACAAACATAATAAACATATAAGTCCCTAAAATTTAATTCACTTGTCTTTCTAAAATTTACACCTACGAAGCCCTCGATAATTGGTGATGGGTTATGCCAAAGCAAGGCGCCACCTTTTCTCTTGGGATAGTACAGGTAAATTCAGAGAAGGGGTTTACATATTTAATTTGGTTGATCTCAACAAAATCATCAAAAGAGTTTTGGATTTTGAGGCAAAAGGGTGGGAATTTAACACAAGATGTTACCTACCAACCAAGAATTATATATATTATAACTAGTAAAGGAGTTTACTTACCTTAATCACCTATTCTTAAGAAAGGGCCAAAGTCCTCTTGATATTATGTGAAATGGGGTCTTGGAACCACTAGTTCAGTAAGGGACAAAATTCAAAATTGAATGATGTGTTTTAGCTTAACTATTTAAATTGTTTAAATGTTTTGAGTTATTTATGACAAACGTAATAAACTTACAATTCTTTTCTTTCAAATGTAGATTAATGGCTGGAAATAGTAATACTTCTTTCAATCTTCGTTCTATCCTTGAGAAGGACAAGCTTAACGGAAATAATTTTCTTGATTGGGAAAGGAACTAAGAATTGTTCTCAAGTCAGAAAATGAAGAGAATGTCCTTACAACTCCTATCCCGAAGTTAACTTCCACCTCAATTTTTGAGGAGCGAGCTGCTGAGAGTAGTATTTGCAATAAGTCTATTACTATCACCTGCCAGATGTTGGCAACTATGGACACTAACCTCCAAAAAAGAGGTTCGTGGACATGGTGCATATACTATCATCCAACAGCTAAGGAACATGTTCCAGATGCAGTCCCGGATGGACAGGTATGAGACCTCACATGCTATTCTTGAGAGTCGCCTCGAGAATGGAAAACCTATTGGGCCCTATGTTTTCAAAATGATCGGTCTTTTTTTAGGATATGGCCAGACTTGGGTTTCCCTATGGTCAAGAGTTGGCCACAGACATTATTCTCCACTTGCTCCATGATGGGTTTAAACAATTTAGGTTAAACTTCAACATGCAAGGTTTGGATAAGACGTTGGAAAAATTGCATTGCATGTTGAAAACTACTAAGCAAAACATTGAGACCTTAGAATCTAAAATGGAAGTTTTGATGATCCACAGGAAAGAAGAAGCAAGGGTCCACAGGAAAAGGCAAAAAAGTTGCTGATCTCAAACCCAAAGGTGATGATTCTAATACTAAGTGTTTCTACTACAATGGCACTGACCATTAGAAGAGAAACTGCCCAAATTACTTGGAGGACAAGAAGAATGATGCATTAGCTTCTTCTCTAGATACCCTTGTTATTGATGTTAATTTAGCAAATTCTTCTTCATGGGTATTTGATACCAGATGTGGATCCCACATTGTTTCCAATGTGCAGGGACTAAGAAGAATTAGGAACTTGGCAAAATGGGAAGTTGACCTACGAGTTGGAAATGGAGCAAAAGTTGTTGCACTAGCTTTAAGATCTTATTATTTATGTTTAGTTCTAGAACTTAATAATTGTTATTTTGTTCCCGTTATTAGTAGAAACATTGTTTCATCTTCAGTATTAGATATTGAAGGTTATTAATTTATAATAAAGAATCATTGTTGTTCTATCTATAAAGATGATATATTTTATGTTAGTGCTAAATTAATTGATGACCTCTATTTACTTGAATTAGATCGTCATATCTTTAACAAAAACACCAAAATGCAAAAATCAAACGAATCAAATCTCACTTACCTCTGGCATTTTTGCCTTTGTCACATCAACCTGAAGCACATGCAGAAGCTCCAAAAGAATGGACTTCTAACATCATTTGATCTTGAATCATACAATACATGTGAATTATGTTTGATGGGAAGATGACGAAAGCACCTTTTACTGGAAAGGGTGAGAGAGCAATTGAACTATTGGGATTCATACATACGAATGTGTGTGGTCCAATGAGTTCCATGGCTAGAGGAAGTTTCACTTACTTCATCACATTTACTAATGATTTAAGTAGATACGGTTATGTATACTTAATGAGACGTAAATCTGAATCATTTGAAAAGTTCAAATATTTTCAAATTGAAGTAGATAACCAACTTGGCAAGAAAACCAAGTCATTACGATCAAATAGTGGTGGCGAGTATTTGAGTCAAGAATTTGATGATCATGTTAGGAGTTGTGGAATCGTTTCACAACTAACTCCACCAGGAACACCACAATGGAATGGTGTGTGCGAAAGGAGAAATCGAACATTGTTAGACATGGTTTGATCTATGATGAGTTTTGTCAGTCTTCTAGTATCCTTCTGGGGATATGTAATTGCTTTTACACTAAATAGAACTCCGTCAAAAGTTGTGGAAAAGACTCCATATGAGATATGGACTAGAAAAGTTCCAAAGCTATCTTTTCTGAAGGTCTGGGGATGTGAAGCTGATGTAAAATGTTTACTCTCTGATAAGTTTGCACCTAAATCAAACAAATATTTTTTTGTGGTCATCCAAAAGAAACCAAGGGATATTACTTCTATAACCAATCAGAGAACAAAGTGTTTGTTGCTCGTGATGGTGTATTTTTGGAAAGAAAAATTATTTCTAAACAGACAAGTAGGAGTAATGTAGTTCTCCAAGAAATTCGAGAAGAGCAACAAATGGATGTGGTTCAACCCACGTCAAAGGCAACGACATCTGTGTATGACACCTCAATCGAGGTGGGAGTACTTATGCCGGAGATAGAGGTACATGGCTCTGAAACCCTAACAAGGGTTAAAGATAATATCTCTGAAGTCGTGCATTCACCACACGACTCTGTTACTGTCCGACTCGAATCAAATTCGTGCGACGATTCACAAACTGTTGTGAACACTTCTCCTGTTGCTCCAGTCCTACGTAGATCTGATAGATCACGATCTCCACCCAAGAGGTATGTCGATTTCCTTTTGACCGAGAGTTGTGGGATCTTACTTTTGGAAAGTCATGAGCCTAACAACTACAAAGAAGTTATGACGGGTCCAGATTCAGAAAAATGGCTTGGAACCATGAAATCTGAAATGGAATCCATGTCTGAAATCAAATTTGGAACTTGGTTGATTTCCCAAATGGGGTAACACCCACTGGATACAAATGGATTTTAAAATTGAAAACAGACAAGGATGGAAACGTGAGCATTTTCAAAGCTAGGCTGGTAGCAAAATGTTACCGATAGGTTCGTGGTATAGACTATGATGAAACTTTTTCACCAGTCGTCATGCTTTAATCCATTCAGATACTCTTAACACTTGCCGCTCATTATGATTATGAGATTTGGCAGATGGATGTCAAAACTGCCTTACTAAAATGGGTTTTGGAAGAGGATGTGTATATGATACAACGTGAGGGTTTTGTGGACTCCATGAATGCTGAGAAAGTTTGTAAGCTTCAGAAGTCCATTTATGGACTGAAGTAAGCATCACGGAGATGGAATCTTCATTTCAATGAGGCCGTCAAAATGTTTGGTTTCCTCAGAAATGAAGAAAAATCTTGTGTCTACAAGAATGTTAGTGGGACTTGTGTTGTTTTCTTGGTCTTGTATGTAGATGACATACTGCTCATAGGAAACGACATTCCAATGTTTGAATCTACAAAGATATAGTTTGGAAAGTGTTTTTCAATGAATAACCTGGGAGAGGCAGAGTACATCTTGAGCATCAAGATTTATAGAGATGGATCTAAAAGAATGATTGGATTAAGTTAAGGAACTTATATAAATAAGATACTTGAAAGATTCAACATGAAAAACTCTAAGAAATGATTTCTACCCATGTCTCATGGCACAACGCTAAGCAAAACTCAGTGTCCATCTGGGTATGATGAGCGGAAACGTATGAGTATGATCCCTTATGCCTTGGCAATCAGATCTATTATGTATGCCATGATTTGTACTCGCCCAGATGTTGCATATGCTCTGAGCATGTGTAGCAGATTCCAATCAAATCCAGGTGAGACACACTTGATTGCAGCTAAGAACATCGTCAAGTACTTACGAAGGACTAATGATAGGTTCTTATTGTTTGGAGGAGAAAGTGAGCTTATTATTGAAGGTTATGTTGATGCAAGCTTCCAAATTGACATAAAGGATTTTTGGTCTCAGTCCAGATACATCTTTCGTTTGAATGGAGGAGCAGTGAGCTAGAAAAGTTGAAAGAACAACACTGTCGTTGGTTCTACAACTGAAGCAGAATACATTGCAACTTCAGAAGCTGCAAAGGAAGGGGTTTGGATTAAAAAGTTCAGTGCTGAGCTTAGTCTAGTTCCTAGCATTGATAGAAAAATGAACATTTATTGTGATAATAATGGTGTCATTGCTGAAGCAAAGGAACCTATATCTCACCAGAAATCCAAACATATTCTCAGGAAGTTTCATGTAATACGAGATATCACTGAAATGAAGAGATGTGAAGAATTGCAAGGTTCATATGGACGACAATGTGACCAATCCATTAACTAAACCATTACCTCAGCCCAAGCATGAGAGTCATACTAGAGCCATAGGAATAATGCAAATTGCATAATGGGTTTGATTATGTAATATGTAGTATTATGAAGTAGTTCATGAATATTGGTATTGTTTACGTTTGTCTAATGAAATAAATTTTCAGTATTAATTTAATTATGATTTAGAATTAAATAATTGTCCAAAAATTATAAATTCAAATAGGTTTGTCAAATACGTGATTTGATAAATGAAATCCTATAATGTGAACTTGAATATATATTTGATTATTGTCTCTGGTCTAGGTCATTGAATTGGACGACAATGACTTATAAAGATTACTTTGTAAGTTGATTGATAGTGTTGTTTCACGTGCTATAAAGACATTTGATGTCTAGTCAATTACATGGATATATGTTGAAGAACATATATTGGACTAACCCACTATGAGAATCTTTAGAAATTTGAAATGTCAAACGTCGCGCCATAAAAGGAGGTTATAAAGGCAGATGTCAGAATTGACATGAATCATATAGAGAATTGTGGATGTGCAAGATTGAATTGTCCTCTTATTTAATATGATGATTGTCTTTGGGCCTCTTGAAGAGTGAAAACTGAAATGCATGGTCGTGCTAAAATGAATTAAAAGTTAATCATTTATTTCAGCAGTTTCAACTCGGATTTCAAGAAATTGTCTGAACGGAATGAGATGACATACTATCTTACCTGATGTTTAGATAAGACAATAAGAGACAAAGAAATTTATTATTGCACACTTGTTAAGGACAAGTGGGGGATTGAAGAAGATGTCTATTATTCAAGGTGGCAATGAATAAATAGTTGTAAGGATTTTTAATCCGATTATATTAGGGGTCGTAACGTTTAGCTAGAAACCAATTACGATATACGTGTCAACCGTTGCACATGTTACTAATACAATCGGGTTCTACAAAGGGTTACACACATTGATCCAATGGACTAAACAAATGGATGGCTAAAGAGACTCATTAAGCTAACTTACCTAATGAGATTATGGTTAACTTTGGAGAGACTTATAAATAATAGAAGAAAATGAGAAAAAGAAAGACACGCATCAAAGGTATAAATCGTTGTACGTTAATTTTGCTCATTATTATCATGTGCATAGATCTTAGGTGGTTGATGAATTTAGAAATCGTTTCTATGTTATTTTTCTGCTGAGAAAATCGTAACCCAACGAACGTCATTGGATTTTGGGCGGTCCCTCATGTGATAGTGCTGAGTACTTCGGTATCCTCGTGCAGCAATGATTTGGATGTCATGGCCATACTCTGAATTGTTTTTTGATGACATGAATACGATGAGATTTCAAGAGGTTTCCTGAAAATTATGTCAGAATGGTTGAGATGATTTCTCGGTTTTATTTCCCTATTAATACTAGTACGAAAAGATGGTTATTATGCCGATCGATGGATTCACTGAAAAGAAAGGATGTTTTTATTTAATGATATTGGTCGTTTCGAATTTCATATGATTTGAATGTACATTATCTTATAAGAATTAGGTTATGTCGTTTTGGAGTAAGTGTATAATATATTTGTCTTTGTTATGCCTAGGGGTGCACATGGGTTGGGTTCAACCCGAAACCCAACCCGAACCCGACTGGTCGGGTCGGGTTGGGTTGGGTTGGAGAGGGGTTCGGGTCGGGTCGGGTTGGGAAAATCAAAAACCCGAATTTTCGGGTCGGGTTCGGGTTGAGAGGGTCGGGTTGACCCAACCCAACCCGAACCCGATTTTTTAATTTTTTTTTTTTTTTTTTTATTTTTTCCCAAATAAACCGGTCGACCGAACATCCCTCGGTCGACCGAACATCACTCGGTCGACCGTTTCCAACCCGAAAATTTCGGGTTTTCAAGCCACCGGTCGACCGTTTAAGCACCGGTCGACCGAACCCGACCAAGTTTGGGAGAAAAATTCCAAATTTGGGTTCAACCCGATCCAACCCGACCCAACCCGAAAATTTCGGGTCGGGTTGGGTTGAACCCAAACCTGTTCGGGTTCGGGTTGGGTTGGGTTTTTTCCCAACCCGAAAATTTCGGGTTGGGTCGGGTTGAGGCCCAAACCCGACCCAACCCGACCCATGTGCACCCCTAGTTATGCCACTATCAAGAAATCAAACTTAACATGATAGGAGTAGCATACAGGGAGTCTTTATGGTGCTCGGGTGTGCAGTTCATACTTTTTGCAAGTTGGGCTTACATTGGTATAATAGTACGGGAATCGTCGGCTAGTCCGTTGATATTTTCTTGTTAGAGGTTGAATAATTGTAGAAATTGAATTGTACTTCATAGCATTCCAATGTAAATTTTGGAATATATGGATATTACATGTTAGTATTATTTAAATTGAGTCTTTGTCGTTGTCTCTTAGGAGGGGTGTTACATAAGTGGTATTAGAGCCTAGGTTGGCTATGGTCAGGTTAGTGATTCACATAGAGCATGCATAGTACATTGGACATTTTTTCAAAAAAATAATGAATAAAATAAGAAATGGGTAAAATATAAGAGTTTAAAAATAGTGGCAAAATATAAAAATAAAACCGGTAATGGAAATACCATTTTCAAAACTAAAAAATATACCTTAATTTCCATTTTCTGGTTATTATTCTTTTTTTTAAACATGTATTTTAATTTACAAAATCCAAACTTGATTTTAACATGATAGGATAACGTTTTTAGTATTTTGATAACCTATTCCCATTCTCTCTATTTTCCGTCATCAATTCAAGTATGATATTGTATGGGTTTTGTTGACTTTTGAAATTTATTTATTTTAATTACAATTTAGGGTGTTTAAAAAAAATATAGGAAATGGTACTTGAATTAAAGATAAAAATGTGAGCATTTCGATGTTGCCATCAAAGTATCAAAAACACTCATCTTTTGAGTTTAATTAAATTATTTTTTTAAAACTGGATGTGTATGTCTTAACCTCCAAAATATGATTGCGAAGTAAAATCATTAAAACACCAAAATACCTAATAAAAAATGAAAGAAAAATTCCAACCAAAAATAGCATGTTCTACTTTACCAAATATATATTTTCCATGGATTTGTTTTTTGAAAATTTCAAACCTAACTTATAGTTTTTTTAAAATTTCAAATTACTATGTACATTTCTTTTTTAATTTTTATGCAAGAGAAGATATTTTGATCGCAAACTTGAATTCCTTCGCCTTTTATCATTAATTCAAATACTAATTTCCTATAATTTTGTTGAAATGCCCAATTTGTAATTAAAATAAAATCAATTTCAAAAATCAACAAACCCTTACAATATGGTACTCGAATTGATGACAAAAAAAAGCTGAATATGTTTCAAAATACCCCCCCCCCCCCCCCCCCCCCCTCCCCCCCCCCCCCCCCCCCCCCCAAAATCATCTTATCATGGCAAAACTGAGTTCGATTTTTTTATGAAATTCATGATTTTGTAAAAAAAATAAAGACGATAAACAAAAACTATAATTGGATTACCGTTTTCTACTTTAGAATACGTCTCTCCACTACTGGTTGTATTTCTCATATTTTGCCAAATATTTTCAGGACTTATATTTTGCAATTTTTTTAAATTTTTCGTTATTATTTTTAAAAAAAATTCATTATTATGTTGATCTAGATGTTTTAGCACGAGTGGGTGACATGTATTTTTGGTGGGTCAATGGTGGTCATGGGGGCTAGAACAAAATGGGAAGAGAATGTGTTCTTAGAGGGATTGATGTTTCAAAATTGGCTAATGACTACATTACATTGTTTCCAAGAAAAAAATTGTCATTCGCAATATCAAATATGCTCTAAAATCATACGATTATTCTGAGATTATATATGCGATGGATGATTCACCTTTCAAATAACACATTATAACTTATTGTAACTTCTCTTTTGAGTATTGTAACACGTCTTGTATTTACATCTCAATTAGTATAAACTATGAATGCTAGCTTGTAACTTACACACCTCTGTGAGTATATATATATATAAGGTTGTGTCATGTAATAGAAATATAAGAGAATGAAAGAGCAATCAGCATGATTTGCCTCTAGTATAATCAACTTAAGCAGGAGTTCTTTTGGATTTTGAAGATTGCTCGAGCACGACAAGTATCGACATAATTCTCAGTTCATGCATCGACTTGGTGACCGGTAATAGAGGTGCATAGATTCGATTCTGGTAGACGTCTTCTTAGTAATAGTTATGGAATGCACATGATAATATAACAGTAGTTGTGTAAATTTTGTATAGAGACTTTGTGATATCTTTCCTTTTTATTTAATATTGTCTTCCAACTAGATGTTATTTGGAGACTAATATGATGTGAAATATCATACATGCTAGGTAGATAGAAATATAACCTGAAAAAATGCCTTGAACGTTTACGTTTGATGCATCCAAACTTATACGAACTTCAATTATCAAAAGATAATGTGTTTAGATGGTGCAACGTGGATTCCACTATACATGGTCATTTGAAGTATGTTTGATGCCTTTGTTATATTGAATTGCTAAATGTCCATGTCAATTATCATTTTTGTTATGAAATTCAAAGATCATTGGATGATTCACATTCTCCTCCCATAACTTCATCAACCTATCACATTCTCATTTGTAAACTCTTGTAACATACATTCTTTCATTTGCCTCCTTTAACCTATAAATAGGAGACTATTGTAATACTTTGTGGATGGAAAAATACAAACAATTATTCTCCCTCAAATCATCATCTTCTTTGTTATTTGTTCTATTATTTTATAACGCGTTATCAACACGAAAGTTCTACTACCTGCTAAAACATTTGGTGTCACTCAAGTCTCAAGGTAACAAATCCATGTTTTGATTCTTAATGTGACATACATAATTTCTTCCGTTTATCTGTCAAAAATTATTTGTTTTGATCAAAAAAAAGGTTAGAAAGGAGATTCCATGTTGCATGGTTGATAAAGAAAATATTTTCAATCAATTGAGGGTTGTATATGTATACTCTAAAAATGAAATAAAAAATATTTTTGGACGTGTGAATCTCGGACAATGGTATATTTTAGTTACAACAACAATAAAAATCACAATTTATAAGATCTTTTGTGACGTGATTAAATGATTATTCGGATATTTATTTTGTTATTTTGGTCAATATATTAATGTGCTTATGTTGGAGGGGAACCATCATTTAGTTCTTAATTTAAATCTTGCACAACAAATACATTTTTAAACTCGTGATTTTTTATTGGTTATTCTGCCGTGTGCTATAATACATTGATGTGATGTTATTAATCTATTTACTTGTTGAATATGCTCATATTATATTCTTAAATGTGATGTTGTATGTTTACAAATTTCTATTGCAAAATCTTGGTTTGAAATATTATGTTTTGTATATATATTCTTAGATGGCGGACTATTAACTTTTATTTTAGTATCATAATAAAATTTAAATCATGCACATAACATTTATAGATGCATATGAGTATGTTATTTGATAAATATGTATTAATCGATGTTTATAAGCATTTTGTTTTGCAAAAGTTGATTATATATTTGGAATATCACTATATGACTTAACATTCCAATGATAATGACATTTTTTGTGTGCATATGTCATATCTAAAGCATGTTGTTTTGCTAGAAACTATGAACGTTTATTTTTTATCTATTTATTTTGTGTAATATTTTATATGATATTGATCATCTTGATTGTTGAAGAATGTCAATAGAAATCACAAGTATGGAAATATATTGGACTAATGAAAGTACTAACCAATATAAAACATTTTCTCACGAAAAATTTAATATTATAACCAATGTTAAACCATGACATTAGATTTTATTTTATTTATTCTTTTGAACATAATTTGTTGGGTAAAAAACAACAATTATTGACTGATGCATCAATGTATTATAGCACATGGCAGAATAACCATTTAATAACGTCACAAAAGATCTTATAAATTGTGATTTTTGTTGTTGTTGTAAAGCACTAAGATATACCATTGTCCGAGATTCACACGTCCAAAAATATTTTTTATTTTATTTATAGAGTATACATATACAACCCTCAATTGATTGAAAATGGTTTCTTTATTAATCATGCAACATGGAATCACCTTTCTAACCCTTTTTTTGGATCAAAACAAACAATTTTTGACATATAAACAGAAGAAATTATGGATGTCATCATTAGTATTGTTTTTGTAAAATTTTAGATAAAATTGTTGACTTCTATCACGACCAAAATGAGGTCAAATTTGTCGACCGATTTGCACAATAAAATGAGAGTCCCTCTGTTTTTAAAATAACTCTCAATATTAATCATTATTGGATCTTAAAATTTATACATGATACATTAATGTACATATATTATTCATTAATTTTTATGGTTGATATATATCATATTATGAATCTTCCCCTACTTTACTTGTACAATAATGAATAAATTGTTTCCCTCTTGCGATTTAAAGCTCCTGAAGGGCTAAGTTTTATTGTCCAATCCAATACATATATATAGGATGTACATTTTCTGGCATTAGGGGAAGAAGTTAGAAGCTTAAAGAACGTCAAGAAAATATACTACATTGAACCTGAAGTTCATAAGAGAATACACGTACAAGTATGATTGAACCTGAAGTTCATAAAATCATTTTCTTGCAATATCTAGCAAGTAATTGTCATACATTTTTATTGATTACAAAAGAGCGACTAAGCCTTATATTACTAGACATAAACCACATAATATATAGTAGAGATCTCCACATATATGATAAAATATATTTGAGCTCAACCAATGCCAGAAGCGTGTACCATAACTTATATTATTTGTGGAAATGAAATAAAAGTTAGTCACTCTCGTTGCACCTCCTGAAGAGATTATTCTTGAAGAATATAAACCTGAAAAAATAAATACAGCTGCTAAACAAAAGATTAATGAAATTACGGGGATACAGAACGGTCAAATCCTAAAATTTTGGGAAACGAAGAGGATTTGATTATTATTGACGTAAAACTTGCAATCAACTATATATGTTGATACGAGAGATATTAAATAATTATTAAAATTATTGTCGACAATTCATTCGCCTTCTTAATAGCATGCTATATCAAGAAAAAAAATTGGATCCAAACCCTTTGATATTATAAGAATTTCAGAAACATTCGTATTTGATATAAACAAAAGAAGACGAATAATATATAATAAACTCGCTGAATAAATATACTATTTGGACCTGTAGTCCTGATTTCTGAAATTATATCCCTGAAGGATACAAATAGAAATCACAATAACAATGTGATACATTATAAAACGAGAGGTAATATAAAGGTATTCGCAGGACCCAACATCCAACGTGATGTTACTCATTCTCTCGTAATATTGATAATACATTCTGTTACATGATCAATATGATATGCATATAAGATATGTTGTGACTTCAAAGTTTTATAAGTCACTTAATATTGATACTTTTATGAGTCCCTGAAGGACAAAGATGACAAAGTATATTATATAATAAACAAGAATCAAAAGATGCATTATACAAAGATCACTATATGAAGAAACAAGTAAGAGTGTGCATAAACATCTTCAGTCAAAGTCATCCCGAAGAATAATACGAAGTTTATCATAGTCGTCCATATATTTCACCCAATAATAAAATTTACTATTATTTATTATATGCATATGACTTGATGTCATAGGGCCTCCAACAGAGTTTTTGAAAAACTGTGAAATATTTAAATGACGGATTTTTAAATAAATGACTAGAGATAAACCAAATATTTTTCGACCTGAAGTTCGAACATTCTCCATAAGAGAATTGGTACAATGATTCAATTGTAGAAAGGGAATATTGAAGAAAAATATTCTACTAAATGCTCATCTTGAAAACACATTAACAAAGGACATCTATTGTATATCGACAAAGATCCAATTCTTATAGGACCTGAAGTTCCTTATCATGTTCACAGTAAATGTTTTTCTAAAAATATTTATATGACGTTCAAGGATCTACAAATTTCTAGTCATGCGACAAAGATCTATATTAGTGATGTTTCCTACATGTCCAATACACATCAATCATTATCACAAATGTTGGTGTCATTACGTTGAGTCATTACAACTTTATGTAAGTTGGTGAATCAATTATGGATTCTTACACTCATATCGCTATGACATCAATATAATTATGAGACATCTTTAAATTCTCCATAACTAATATCTTTTGAGGTAACATATTTATATTTTACAAAAGTTACCACAATTTATGTTACTCCCATCATATTATTTGAGAAAATTTGCGCAAACATATTTCACAATCTTATTATCTAAGTGAAATATAGTAAATGTCAATTAAATCTGTTAAACTATCATGTATTTGTTTATTGAATCCCCAGGCATTTTTGTATTTAAGAACTTTATAAAATATATTCGTAAGTTTGATAAACTATGAATCAAGGGGAGTGAATTTGTATTTATCGTCCCTGAAGGGCGTATATTCCTGCAGGATAAAGCCCGGAAGGCTTGTAGTTGCACTCTTTTTTCCTTTTTCCAACAGGGTTTTGCAGCAAAGTTTTTAACGAGACATTAACATAACGCATATTATCTAAGGGAGTGTTATAAATGTATGTTGAATTGAGGGGGAGAATTATACGATGCACTTTTTTCCTTCACCAAGTTTTGTCCCACGTGATTTTACTTGGCAAGGTTTTTGATGAGGCAGACCAATCAAGTGACAATTGTTCAGATCCAATCAAGCGAGAATATGACAGACTTATTTACAAAGTTATTGCCCACCAAAATCTTTAAGAAGTTTGTCTTCAAAGTTGGTGTTCGTTGTTTGAAGAATGTATGTTGAAGTGAGGGGGAGCATCATAGGCGTTGCACTCTTTTTTTCTTCACCAAATTTTTATCCCATCGGGTTTTTCTTGGTAAGGTTTTTAACGAGACAGCATCGCGAACGGTAAAGGTGATCCTCCAAGGGGGAGTGTTATGAAATCTAAAGGTCATTGGATGATTCACCTTCTCCTCCCATAACTCCATCAACCTATCACATTCTCATTTGTAAACTCTTGTAACATACACTCTTTCATTTGCCTCCTATAGCTATAAATAGGAGACCATTGTAATACTTTGTGGATGGAAAAATACAAACAATTATTCTCCCTCAAATCATCATCTTCTTTGTTCTTTGTTCTATTATTTTATAACAATTTTATCATTCTCTCATTTTTACTTATTTACTCTCTTCATTTCACTCTCCCTTCACCACTCTCTCTTCATTTTCTTCCAAACATCAAATTTCAATCACACAAATAACGTCTCGGAGAACAGGAAACTGCTCAATAGGCTTTCCTTTTTTCATACTACAAAAAAACATGAAAAATAAAATCGGAGTAAGAATGCGGGGGTGGCAGGGGACGGTAGCTCCCACAGGGACGTGATTATTTACGTGTTGTTTCGACACCCTATTATTGTACTCTGGATATTTTGATCTGTTAATTTACGTTTTGTGTTTTTTTCTGGATTCGGTTAAGCAGTTATGGGTAACCATATCAATATCCCCCCCCCCCCCAAATCACACAACTGAAATCTTACAACGAAATCTAAAATAATTTGAAATAACACACTGTATAAATTCAAGATTAAAAAAATGAGCGTTTGACAAGGACACTTTCATAATCTGAATAGTTTTTGCATGACAATTTTAAGATCATAAGAGATTATACAAATAATTTTTTGTTATTTGTGGGATACCGATACCCTCTTATACATTTTAATAAAGAGTCGTTATCTCTTTGACTTAATTACTCAAATCATGCATATGATTTACTAGACATAATGAGCTTTCAATGTCTGTCATTTCTTTTGTGCATACTTATACATGAAAATTCATGTCTATTGGTCCTAATTGATTGTGATCATTAAGATTCAAATAACTCTCACTTTTACTTTATTGTGAAGTTTCAAATGACCTTTATTGATTTGTATTATTGACAAAAAAGGTTTTTGTCTAAATATGTGTGTATTCGATCATTTTACTTACATTTTGATTGTATATTTGTTTATCATGATATAATTAATTTTGTATTTACTCACATGATGCATATAATATATCATGTCAGTTTTGTAAATAAGAAAAGATATATTACATACCATCGGCATCGTTATTTGTTGCTTTTAGAATCGTTGATATGCACATATGTTAATTATATGGTTCGAGCATATTATAATTAATATGTTCATATTTGAGATGTTTCAGTATGCATTCAAAAGGTAGTACATGTATATCTGTTAAAAGTGATTATAAGTTGCATATGCAATATAAAATGAACATGTATTTGTTGCTTCACGTGCATGTACCAATCATGTTTTAATGTTTGCACAATAACTTTTAATTATATACTAGATTGACATTGCTTATCCCGGACTTTGGACATTGAATCCAACATATTCCCATTAAAAATACCAATGACAAGAGAAAGAAGCATCAAAACGAGATAAAACGAAGGTTGTGATTTTCTTTCGCTAGCATTTTTGTCAAAATGATTTCAAAAGTATTATGATTTAATCTCATGTCACCTTGTGATTTGGCAAATATTGAGTTATTGATAACAATAATTATAATAATAAATTCACGATACTTATTCAATAAATTTGTTTCATTCCCTCGTGGTTGAGACTATGGTTGTGAACGTAAAATAGATGAGAAGTGAACCAAATTAATTATTATCATTGTGGTATATTAAAAGGGGAACTCTCAAAGTAATTCTCCATGAAACAAAGATGTTTGTTACCGATGCAACATATTACAAAATATGAATTTTTGTCATGCTAATTATTTTTGGAAATTATTTTTACCACGAGCACTTGAAGGTCAAATTACATTTGACATCAATTAAACTAATGATATGTTTCTCCACATGTGAAAATAATAATCTCCATACGATACAAATAGTGAAATTAAGGCTGTTAGGTCCTAATCTAATCTAAGTGGTTAATCATATTTTGGTAGGAAATTAAGAAAGGTGGATTACTAGATTGGTTTGGTGTCACTTAAGCTTGTTTAGTGGTGGGGTTTGTTAGTGCAAATTGTGCTTTGACTTAGAGAGGCATGGTGGGCATAGGTAGGGCTGTCAAATTCGTGTTTCGGGTTGTGTTCGTGTCGACACAAATTGACACGAAATTTTTTCTACTCAACCCGAACACGAATTACGACACCTAAACACGAACACGAAATTGGTAACCCGAACACGACCCAAATTGACACGAATTTTTTTTCATGTTCATTGAATTCGTGTTTCGGGTTGTCTTCGTGTCAACACAAATTGACACAAATTCTTTGTGTCAACTTAAAAACAAAGTAAACATGAAATAGTCATGATTCATCATCACAATATGAAAGGTTACGGTACATCATACATCCACAAACTTCATTTACAAAAAAGATAAAAACTTCCACAAACATCATGAGTTAACATTGTTAAACTTCCTTGCTATCATGTCTCCACGTTACTTGTTATCAACCTGTAATTCATAGAAAACAAAACAAACCGTTGAGACCGACAAATAAAGAAGAAACAAGACAAAATTGGTGATGACATGATCAAGTAATAGATATAAAATGGTATTTTTACCCTAACAAAACAGAAAATCGTTGACATAATAGATATAAAATGGTATTTTTACCATAACAAAACAGAAAATCGTTGACAATAAAGATCATAGGACTTGCTGGAAATAACAAAACAAAAACTTGTTGACCATAAAGACCAACCCAAATAATTGATCTTGCTGGAAATAACCATAGGACTTGATATCTAACAAATAATGCTAAGAAATTGTCAAAACTAAAAATTCAAACAACACAAAACTATCACTAGCATTCATCAAACACCAGAAGACAATATCACCGAAAGAAGAAACTTATGCCAAAACACTACAATCGCAGCGAAAAAACAAGAACAAAACACTTAATACGGATTAGGCAACAAACAAACAAAAAACTTTAACCAACACTTCACATTGGAATCCCTTTGGATTCTAAACAAAACTCCAAAACCAACCAAAAAAAGTAACAAAAATTGATTTCGACAACAAATGAACTGAAACCAATTACTCCAATAATCATAAACGCAAACACAATCCAACACTACAGACACAAACCACAAAAAGCCATTAAAAAGCACAAAAAGAAGAAGAAAATCGAGAACTTTATCAACGAAAACACAATCAGAGAAAGAGGAAGATCACCTTCGGGTTCACCCTTTTGTGGTTTCGGAGCTCGAGGACGGTGAGAATGGAGAGGGGAGAGGGTGAGGATGGCGACGAACGACGATGGGGTGGTGAGGCAGAGACGGGGTGGAGATTTGGAGCGGAGATTTTGATCCAATGTTGGGAACCTTGGAGAGTGGAGACGGTTGCTGGATGCTTGTTTTAGTTAGGGTTGGGTTAAGGTTAGGGTTTTATATTTTTACTTTTCTATTTGAAATTCGGGTAATTCGTATTTACCTGAATTACACGAAACTCAAAATATATCAACCCAAACCCGACCCAAATTACAATTTGTGTTGTTCGTGTCGACCCAAATTCAACATGAACCCAAAATAGGTCAACCCGAACCCAAAATTTTGTGTCGTGTTTTGGTTCGAATTTCGTGTCGTAACCCGAATTGACAACCCAAGGTTGGGATGTAGGAGGTATGGTTGACCATACTTGGTTGATTGGTTGGTGTGTGGTTTTTGTTGGAGAAAATCACATAACGCCTCACTCACCTCCACTCCAACTCTTTTCCCTCCCACCCAATCTCTCCCTCTCTTCTTTACAGTCGGAGGGTTGATGGTGGCGCAAGAGGAGTTGCGGTGTGGAGGTTTGGCCGGCGTTGAGCTCAGCACAAGGAGGTGAGCAAACCCTTGGTGGCTATCAGAGGTGCACAGTGGCAAGGGAGGTGGTTGTCGGCAACGATTAGAACTCCGACAAACTCAAAAGGTATGCCAAGTTACATTTTTTAACTCTCACAAGTTGTGTGAGGGGGTGGCTCGCCTATGGTCGGTCGGAGGCTCCACAAGGGTGGTCATCCCCCGTTGGACACTATCCATGCAAAGGTGGTCGAGTGGCAGCATGGCCAGCCACCCGATATGTCAGATTGGTTGTGGCTGCCAGCGTGGGGGAGGCTCGTCGGAGGGGCAACGGTGCCCAAGGCAGTTGTGGACGACAAATTGGACATCAGAGAGACAAAGCCAGCAGGTGTTGTTGGCACGTGCAGGCATGGGTGTGGGGCGCACGGGTGAGGCGCGAGCACACGGGCACGATCGAGGTGCGAGTAAGGCACTAGTAGTCGAGGCAGCATCGTTGACGTGTGAGTCGTTTGTCGAACTGTTCCGTTGGAAACTTATGTCCTCACTTCGTGCGTGACCAAGAGGTGATGATAGATGCAATGATTGTGCCTGCCCAAGGCTCGCCGAGCAAAAGAGTGTGGGCGCTTTGATGCATATGCCATCCTTAAGTCGTTATGATTTTCGTACGACATAGTGCATTCATTGAGTCACCATATGTAGTAGACCTGAGGGGTCGTTTAATCTCATTGCATTGTTTGATTCACAACTCCACGGAGCAAGATGATCGTCTGGATTTGAGTTCAGCGGAGATGACCGTTCGGGATGTGGCCCAGCTGAACGGATATGACCAACCAGAGTGACGGTTCTGGCAGATATTGTGGCCTAAGGACCACGAGATAATATATGTACCTATAGCTTGGAAGTACGTGCGACCCTTACTGAACCCTCATGTTAGTATAGTTGCGAGTGGTAATGTGTCGTTTGCTCTCCATAAGACAACATGTGCCTGCGGTGGGTGCCCTCAGGTAACCCAATGTTGTTTGTGGGACATTTGTTCTATGCCCTGGGTTGGAGAATGTTTTCCATGTTCTTACGATTATATATGTGATACTAGCTAGTATGATAGGATCATTGCATTGTATATTCATATTAGTATAGATGGACTTGGTATATAGAGTTTTTGTTTTGAAAACTTAGCAATTCTATCATGTTGCATTTCAGGGCCTCGATTGGTGCTAAGTGGAAGACGATAGAGGACGAGTGTACACCTATACCGGATCTTCCCGCCTTATCTTTAGGTTATTATCTTTATCTGTATTATGTCCTTTCCATGTCATGTTACTCCAGCTTTTGGGGTTGTTCTCCTGTCACATAACGCTTTGTAAACTTTCATTGTCCTGAGTAACACAAGTTATTGAACATGAATTCAATAATACTAATAAAAATTCACGGATTACAAACACAATGATTAGAATGAACTTACAGATTTACAAGTTTCTTTATGGAATCCCTTGGTTTATTCGACCCCAACGGATCAAACCAATATGCCGAATTAGTCGCGAGACATACAAAGACAAGCATCCAATGAGTCACACCATTGTCAACATAACATAGATCCTCTTATGAGTCACACCACAAAGCTGGGAAACAAGAGATGTGATTTTATATTTTATATGATGTATTAAGTTTATGTGTTATGAAATAATATACATGTGATAAAATAATAAAATCAGTATGTCGTAATAACAACATGATTAGAATAACAAATAAATTCGTATGAAATATATATATTATGGGGTATAATGTTTTAACATTATATATGATAATATATTATATGTATAATGTGATTCACAACATTATAACATATGAATTTGCTAAAACCCCAAAGCCCAAATTTTATTGGATATTAATCTAAAATTTGGTAAAGTCAAAAACAATGAAAAATGATCTGACCATTTGCCCACGTTTTTCATATATTAATAAGATATTTTGTTGATTAGGGGTTGTATTTGATCAACATTAGTCAAAGGTAGTGATGAGATGAGAAATAAACAAGAGATCAAGTGCAAAGTGGTTTGCACATGATGTGGTTTGGTGGAGAGATTAACAATGGATCATGTGTAGGTGATTTACTCATGATGTGGGTTTGAGGATGCCCTATAAATAGGTCACTCCTTTCATTTGTTAATTAATGCATAGTTTTCTCATTTCCATATTTTCTCTATCATTCCATCTGAAATTCTTCTTATTAATTGAACATATGGAGATTAAATTCTTTGCAGCATTAAAGGAGTTATTAGTTAAATTCTAACCTTGAATTAGAGATTGATCAACTAACTTCGATCTCTCTGATCTTGTTTAGAGTTTGGTGAACACTTGGAGGCAATCCGACGTGCAACCCGACTTCCAATTGGTAAAAGGGTTTGATAATCCCCTAGGTATGATCGAATCTATGTATTTCAATATTAATTAGTATACAATATATATTGAAATACAATTAGGGAGTTTTGTTTATAAAATTATTGAAATATATGAAAACCGATCCTAATTTCTTATAAAATTTTAAAAATATACATACGAGGCATGAAATCCAACAACGTGGACTATCAAGAACGTAGAGGAGGCAGGACGACCTATCCCTTATCGAGGTGTCTAATTACTTTTACTTGAATTCCAAACATCTTCACCCATTTATTTCGGACAACCCACACTTGCTTAGCACGTCTGAATTTGTTACCGTTTGGACATCTTCATTTCAGACGACTTGTCACTCATTACGTCGTCCGAATCTTGATTTTGTTAGAGGCATTTATACCAAATATACTTGTTACTTTGGTCATAGTTTATACTTTATATGATGACTATATCTATTTTTGTCTCATACATATCTTTATTTCGGACGACTAGTGAACTTTTTGGACAATCTAGTACAAACTATTGGAAGATTAGTCCTTGTGTAAGGTCTTCTAAATTTCCAATCCAGAAAATACAGAAATTTACTATTTCAATTTTTGGATGACTTGGATTCCCTTACTTTGTCATAATCTACCTAACCAATGTAATTCAGACGACTTGGAGTGATTTATGTTGTCTGAATTCTATTATCATCGGGATTAACATTTTGTTCTCCTCTCCAAAATCGACCAAACCACCACCAAACATTTCCCAACAGCAATGAAACTTTGAGAGCCTATAAATTTGTGTTTCTAAGTTAATTTTAACATCAATTATCATCAATTCTGAAGAACTTTCATTAGTATTCAAGTGCTTCAAATACTCTAAGCCTTAAGTTGCATCTTTCATTCTCTACAACACCACTGAAGGTCTAAATCCCACACTTATGTGTTTGCTTTTTTGGCCTCAGTACTTTTAATTTTGATGATTAACAAACTAATATTATGCACAACTTCAATTAACACATCAGACATATCATATTGTCAAATTGCATGTATATTGTAGTTTCCTAACATTGTAGATGCTCAAACCAAAGAACTAATCAACTTAAATATCAAGGCTCAAGGCTTAAGGAGAAGACATGTAATTTTCTATTTATTTGAGTAAAATGATCAAATCTACACTTGATGCATAAACGGATTATCTGTCTCTATCGGTCGACCATTTTAACTTTGGTCCATGATGCATTGCATACATTGCATCATATGTCTTTCATTTAGATTAATTTTATATCAATAAATGCTACTAAGGTATGTGTTTAGTCTTATTTACAGAATACAGGGACCTGAATGCAAATTACCCATATCCCGAGCATAAACGCGTGCAAGAGACTCATTTCTATCATAAAGACCAAGATCAAGATTATCGGGGTTCAAATTGAAGTCCATCCAAGCATAAAAGCATTCAAAGACCTAATTACAAAAAGGCTAGGGACTGAAGCACAAAAGTAGTCAGGGACTTAATTGCAAAAAGTCGAGGACCCGACTGCAAATTACGAGTACCAAAATATTATTTTGGATAAGTTCTAAAGAAAAATCAATTTGGATCTCCAAATATATGAAGAAATTAATTCGGAGCTCAAAAGAAAGGAAAAAAATCAATCCAGACCCGTAAAGGACAGCTAAATCATACCATAAACACACAGGAAAAATCCAGATCCAATCAGAGCTAAAATTGCGGCGATTCCGCCGCATCTGACGGTCAATGTGCGGTGGAAACGCCGCAAGGTCATCGATCCGTGCCCCCGGATTTCTTCCAGTCGTGTCATAACACGTGTCCTTGCCTTATTCATACTTGGATCCCTTGTATCGGCTATAAATAGCCCCGAAATTATGTTGTAGGGGAACTTTTTTTTATTCCATTCTTTAGCAATAAAATTATGTTCATTTATTTCGTGTTTTTAGTTTTCTTTCGTAGTTTCTCTAGGACCCCTTCTCATTCCCTCCATCCATGAGTTTCTAACTCTCTCCAAAGGGTGGGGGTGATGGATTTAGGGTGATGAGAAGAAGAATTATGTTATTATTTTAATTTCGTGTTAGTATATTTTGATTACTTGAGTTTATGTTGAGTCATTTATCATGTAATGCTTTATAACTAATGTGATTTATTATAAGTTTCAGATTTCTCTAAACAAAACCCGATATCTAAACCCCCACCCGCTGGACTCTCATCCATATTTGCTTTATTCTTAGTTTTTTTTGTTGTTCTTGCTTTAGAAAATTGAAAATCCAAAAATCTCAAACCAACCTTATTTCTCTCTCTTTCTTTCCTTAATCGAAAATCACAAAAATATAAATATCTCTCCCTCCTTGTGTTCGACCCGTACTTGTCGCGTCTTCATCGACGTCATGCACTTGCGGTATAAATAAAATTCTCATCAGTCCACCGATCTCGTTTTCAAATAATCTTCAGTGAATCGTTCCTACCTACTCAGTACACTTTGGGTCTTTCCTAAAACTCTTGCTACAAACCACCGATCCATAAACGACCTGATCCTATTGGCCCATGTGTCAATAAATCCTTTGTGAATTTTCAACTGACTTATCTTTTCTCGTCTAGTGACACATTTTAAAAAATCCCTCAACGGTCTACTGATCCTTAGTCGGTCGACCGATTCACTTGTCGATCATCAGCACGCAACTGCTCTTTTCACGTGGCGTATGGTCGTTGCCCTTTAGCGAACATTTAAGCCATCAATGTCAGCAAACACCTATGCTTCTTTTGGTCTTCTGATAAGATTGTGGTTGAACGATTGATCTTAACCTTGAAAATAACCAATCTTTATTGTCGTATTAAAATGGTGCACCAAACACTTTTCCATAAACCAACATCTTTTTTGGTTGAATTTGAAGTTCTCCTCTGAAGCTAGCAATCGGTTATGGGAAGGGCATTCGGTATACTGAAGCTTTCTTATTGCGGATGACCAGTTTGATGTCGGTCGACCAAACCAACTCAGAAATCTACTCGAGCTTAAATCATATATTGCTTTTTATTGGTCCAAATTTCACCAACCCACCATAACGACTCTATTTACTTTGAAGTCTATAAAAGCTTCTTTTAAGAGACACAAACAACACTTTACTTTCCAAAAATCTTTCAAACTCTTGTGCTCTCAAATTTTAAGCATTCACAGCTCCACCAACTCTCATACTTCACTCAATTCACTCCATGTTTAATTCAAATCTTTTGAGTGCATACAAGTTAGAGTTCAACTACTTCCATCACTCTCCACTACGTTGTAAAGCTCTGAGAAAGCTCCCTCTCAGGTTGTGAGACGAGATTCAAGCAAGGCGAGAGTGTTCGCAAGGTTCCAATTGTAAGAGCGTTTATCTTCAGCCCGGAACAAAGAGATTAGTGAATTCTCGAGTAGAAACGGATGATCGATCGGAACTTCAGGAGAGGACTAGATCACGATGGTGTGATCGAACCTCTACATGTATTGGTGTTTTGGCCTAATCCTTAGTTTTGATAATTAACAAACTAATATGATGCATAATTCCAATTAACACATACATAGATCATATTGCCAAATTGCATACATATTGTATATCCTTAACATTATAGGTATTCAAATTGAAGAACTAATCCACCACAAGATCAAGGGTCAAGACTAATAATTCAAGCTTCAGGAGAAGACATGTAATTTTCATCTTATTGAAGTCTTAAGATCAAATGTATAGTTGACGTACCAAAGCCAAATTCGACAGAATCAGAGGACTAAACTTCATTCAGTTTGCCGAAATCCTCTTGATAGTAGCTAACTTTCCTACCTTTACTTGAATCTCCATTTTAGACAACTGAATGTGTACCGGTCATCCAAAATCCTTGGGTCAGTAAACCCCAAATCTTTTCTGGAATTTTGTTTGAGTCCACTAAACGCCAATCCTTGGGTTAGTAAATCAATTCAGTCTTTTGAGTTTTCCAATCTTCAAATCCTATGTTTCTTGTTCTTACTCGCCCATGTGGCAAAGAGTTGTTGAGAATTCTTAATGGATCTATCTTGTCTCCAAGCACATTCCACAACATTCGAGAGACACAAAGACACTCTTTATATACTCTAAGCAATCATATTGTTTCACTACTAGAAAATTGTATTGCCGACATATTATTATCCGTTGGTTTAGGTAAATTTCCATTGGCAGATAAAATTATTCGTTGATGCTAATATACTCTGACATATATGCTTATAACCACCAATGGATAACTATCGGATAACTATCGTCGGTGTAGGATTCAGAAAAATTATATTGCGGGAAAATGATTTTTTTGGCGAAAAAAGAATCACCGACAAATTCATAAAGATAAATCAATGGATACCTACTGTTGGTGTAGATTATTAAAAAAATTAGATCGCGGGAAAATGTATTTTTGGCAAAAAAACGAACACCAACATATGTATATCTAAACACCCACGGATAACTACCATCGGTGTAGGTTTTGTCTTTATATCAGTAGATTTCTTTCACTTTTCCCATCTCATAAACACCCACCCCTCCTCCTCCCGCAACCACCCCACCACCTCGTCGCCAGCTCTCCACCACCGTCCGACAACCTCCCAATTGTTGGTTTTTTTGCCTTAATATTTGGTTTGATGGTTTAACTAACATAATCTTAATCACAATCAAATGTAATGTAGCATACATCATGCATAGAGTATATTGTATTGTGCTAACATCTATAGGTGATCAAGACTCAAGGAAAAATGGAATGAAGTCAAGACATGTAATCAAGTCAATTGAAGACTTGTAATTTTGTCTTTATTTGAGTCTTAGGAATCTATGTAAACTTGAGCATACAAGAGTTAAAATCTATTCACACACACTAGGTTCCTTGTAGAAGTCACACACAAAATTTCACATCAATTGGACTTCAATAGATCACCCAAATTTATGTCGGAAAACCTCCCAAACTAAAATTTGTCTGTCTGTGTAGTATGATTAACTGAAACAAGTTTTATGTTCAATTGTTTCTACCAGTTAACGGTTTCACCAATAGGGATTTACCTAGTTCCAGTGGCTGACCCATTTTACCTTTTTGGTCGACCGTTTGACCCGTATTTTCCAAACAACCGTTATACTTGTGGTATTTGTAGGATCATTATGGCCACCTAATTCTAATCAATTTTAAGGTTAATTAAACTCTACTTGCTCAATCAAAGATGTACGACAGAAATTAAAACAAAAGAAAGTAAGGAAGACAATGCAAACCACAAGATGACCCAGAAGATTTTATAGAGGTTCAGATCCACCCTCAGATCTTAATCCTCTCTTGCAAGCTCCGTTCGATCTCCCTCGATCTTTGCTCATGTCTTCACTATCCGATCTCGTTCCGGGCCGAGACCAAGCCTTTTACACCACAAGCACCGTGAACACTCTCGCGAGACAGCTCTCGCGAACACTATCTTCCTCTCACAACCCGAGAGGGACACTTCGAGCTTTCACCAAAATCCTTGCTTCTTGACAGACAAATGAGCGGAATAATCACTCTCTAACTTGAGCACATTTAGAGTATGATTTGACAATGATCTAAAGTGTGAAAGTTTGGCTTGGTTAGTAGGATTGGGGAATTCGGAGCTTGGGAGTTTCTCTTAGATGTATTGGAAAATTTAGAGTGTAAGAGTTGTTAAATTGTGTCTTGGTAACATCTATTTATAAGATCCGAAGGTGTTATAACCGTTGTGATTAAAGAGGTAAGTGGTGTTGACTTTTTTGCCTTAATCTATGTTTTGATGATTTAATCAACCTAATCTTAATTGTAATCAATGTAGAGTAGCACACATATTGCATAACATATATATTGTATTTTGCTAACTTCTACAGGTGATCAAGACTCAAGGAAGGAAGAAAATCAAGTCAAGACATGTATTAAAGCTATATTGAAGACATGTAATCTTGTTTTCTTTGAGTCTTAGGAACATTGTGTAATTGAGCTAAAATCAACTCACATACACACTTGGTTCCCTATAGAAGCCACACACAAAATTTCACATTCATTGGACTTCAATAGATCACCCAAACATAGACCGGAAAACACTAAACCAAACCAGAAATGCTAGAACCTTTTTGGTCGACCATTTCAGACCTTTCGGTCGACCGTTTGTTCCTTTAAAAGTTAATGTTTTCTACCATCCATTCGATCGACCATCCAAACCTTATAGGTCGACCGTGTACAATAATTTTACGACCGTTAGACTTGTCGTATTATACCAACGGTCGTATTCGAATTAATCACATATACCTCAAAATACATTTTGTCTATCGGTTGACCGTGCACCTGTTTCGGTCGATCAAATTTGTAGGATCATAATGGGGCTTAGTTCTAATCACTTTTGAGCTAATTATCTACTTTAAGCAATCAAGTATATGTAGCGGAATTTAAACAAATAAACAAGCAAGTAAAGAATACAAGGCAAACCACAATGATGACACCAGATTTTTAAAGAGGTTCGGTCTCCCGCTTACTTCCTCTCTTGCAATCTCCGCAAGAACTCCCTCGAGCTCTGCTCGCGTCTTCACTATCAACCTTTTACAAAACAAGCTCCGCGAACACCCTTGCGAGCTTGACTTTTGATGCATTGCATACATTGCATCATATGTCTTTCATTTAAATTAATTTTATATCAATAAATGCTACTAAGGTATGTGTTTAGTCTTATTTACAGAATACAGGGACCTGGATGCAAATTACCCATATCCCGAGCATAAATGCGTGTAAGAGACTCATTCCTGTCATAAAGACCAAGTTCAAGATTATCGGGTTTCAAATAGAAATGCATCCAAGCATAAAAGCATTCAAGACCTAATTACAAAAAGGACAAGGACTTAAGCACAAAAGTAGACAAGGACTTAATTGCAAAATGCCAAGGACCTAATTGCAAATTACGAGTAGCTTTTATTATGGAAAAAATCTAAAGAAAAATCAATGTGGATCTCCAAATATATAAAGAAATAAAGTCGGAGCTCAAAAAAAAGGAAAGAATCAATCCAGACGCGCAAAGGATATTGAAATCATACCATAAACACACAGGAAAAATCCGGATTAAATCGGAGCTAAAAAGGTGGCGAATCCGCCGCACCTTATGTACAAAATGCGGCGAATCTTCCGCACAAAATTAGACCCATGTTCTAAATTTTTTACCGGTTGCGTGTTGACGCGTGTACTTTCCTATTTTATACCTAAGTCCCTTGTATCAGCTATAAATAGCCCTGAAACGATGTTGTAGAGGAGCTTCTTAATTTTAACCTTAGTTTTTAATTCTTAGTCTTAGTTTTTGTTCTTCACTTTAGCAATAAAATTCTGTTATTTTATTTCTTGTTTTTAGCTTTGTTTTGTAGTTTCTCTAGGACCCCTTCTCCCTCCCTCCATCTATGAGTTTCTAACTCTTTCCAAAGGGTGGAGGTGACGGATTTAGGGTGAAGAGAAGAAGAATAAAAGTTATTATTTTAATTTCGTGTTAGTATATTTTGATTACTTGAGTTTATGTTAAATCATTTATTATGTAATGCTTCATAACTAATATGATTTATTATAAGTTTCTGAATTCTCTAATCTAAACCCGATATCTAAACCTCCACCCAATGGAATTCACCATCTTTGTTCTTACTTTAGTTTTAATTGTTCATGTTTCTTGCTTTAGATAATTAAAAAACCAAAAATCTCAAAACCAACTTATTTCTCTCTCTTCCTTTCCCTTAATCGAAAATCACAAAAATAACAAATCTCTCCCTCCTTGTGTTCGACCCGTATTTGCCACGTCTTCATTGACGCCGTGCACTTGCGGTATAAATTTAATTCTCATCAACTTTCTTCTCTCACAATCCGAGAGGAACACTTCGGGCATTCACCAAAGTCCTTGCTTCCATGAACAACAATGTTTGAGTGGATCACTCACTTTCTAACTTGAGCACACTTAGCTTATGATGTTAAATTGATCTAAGATGTGGAAGTATAGCTTGGAGAGTAGGATTTGGGGAATGAGAGACTTGGAGTTTTCTCTTAAGTGTATATGACAAATGGAAGTGTAAGAGGTGTATAATTGTGTCATGGGAACACCTATTTATAAGCTCCCAAGGTGTTATAGTCATTGGGGTTAAGTTGGGTAAGGTTTGAGTGATAATCACAAAACAACAACTTACAGGACCCAATTCTGAATAAGTTCAGTCGACCGAATAAGGTAGAAAGGTCGACTATTTGGCAAATTTGACCAAGCTTCGGTCGAACGATAAATGAATGGTCGACCGCAATAAGCTATAACTTAGGTACACTTAAGTTAATGGTTGAACACCGAATAGGGTTTGGTCGACCGATACTAGGTAGGGAATCTGGGTTTGCAAAAATTATCAAGTTCGGTCGACCGATCCAAAGTCATTGGACAATTCAGAACAAAATTGGTCGATCGAAACGGCCATACCAGTCGAGCGATCGGTTAAAACTGGCTACGACTTAAGTTCACTTAAGTGAACGGTCGAACTAAATTAGGGATTGGTCGACCGTTCTAGGGTTTTAGTCTGGAAAAAGATGGATCGGTCGAACTAAGCGAATGGTTGGTTCGATTGGAAATTTCAAGGAGAAAATGAGTTTTGATCGACCGCGATTTAGGAGATATTCGACCGGAAACCTTCAAAGTGTTCAGGGTGACCAAGGTTTGTTTAATCGGTTGACCGCAAGGTATACATTGGTCAACCAAAAGTCAGGTAAATTTAGGGTTTTGGGAAATCCGACCGTGGTAGAATAAGACAAGTCTAACAGTCACTTGACACATGTAAACGGTTGGACAAAATGGTTCATACGGTCGACAGGTACAATACTTAGGGTAACAATATTAACAAACCCAATTAATCGAACAAAGAACTCGTTCCAGTCGACCGATTTGGCATTGGTAGATCAGGTTTGGTTTAAGTGTTTTTCAGTCATAGTTTGGGTGATCTATTGAAGTCCAAATGTAGTGAAATTTTGTATGTGTCTTCTCTAAGGAATGTAGTGTGTTAAGTTGATTTTAGCTCTTATATGCTCAATTACACAAAGTTCCTAAGACTCAAAAGAAACAAAGATTACATGTCTTGAAATGAGCTTTGATTACATGTCTTGACTTGAATCCTTTTTCCCTTGAGTCTTGATCACACGTACAGGTTAGCACAACACAATATGTATGCTATGCATGAGGTGTGTTACTCTACATTGATTACAATTAAGATTAGGTTGATTAAATCATCAAAACATAGATTAAGGCCAAATATCCAATAGTATTCTCTAATGGTCATATTCGTATACATACACCTAACCTCTAAACTATTTTGGCCACCGGTCGAATGATGCCTTAATGGCGGTCGACCCGATGTAGACAGTTGTATGCACCAAAAGTGCTTGTTATTTTCGATCGGACGAACCTTCTCTTGCGTTCGATTGTTTAACTCTTTACATTGGCCAAACACCTCAGAACGGTTGACTGGCCCTAGATTTTGTTCGTCCGTTCACTTAAGTTATAGTCATCTGGTTCAATCATGTTTTAAGTTGGTTCGAATGTTTCCTTATTTTCATGGAAATGGTCGACCGTTGATCCTATATCGGTCGACCGGTGTAGGACAGATTTGCAGAACTTAGATTTCTATTTTGTGTATCTTGCACAAATCTCAACCAAATCTTCCCCAATGATTATAATACTTGATGAGCTTATAAATAGAAGTTTACACACCTTATTTACACAACTCTCCTACTCCAAACTCATACATACACTAGAGATAATCCTCCCACTCAAGAAATCCCATGATTGACATCATTTCACGTTTATATTTGTATCTTATATCCATTATCTTACACCTAAGCAATGCTACGTGACGAGTTTTATGTTTGAATTTCAGAAATAAATAGGTTTGAAGAGATGAAGCATAAAAGGACCCAAAAGCAGGGAAAATGGACTGAATTGTGAGACCTGGGGACTAAGATGCAGGGGAGAAAGACCTGAACGTAAGACGGAAGGACCAAAGATCAAAACAGAAAACTTCACACCATCATGGGGAGTATTTTGGCAATTCGATTCGGGTCGGAGCTCCAATAAACAAAGTATATGCATCAAAGACCAACAAAGATATCCAGAAAAACCCACAACAAATTCCAGACCGATCCAGAACCAATAGACCGCCAATTGGCGGTCTGTTTGGCTCTAGATCCACTAATCTTTGGCAGGCATGTGTATTAGAGTGTGTTTATTCTATTTCTGGTATTTGTTTAGTCCCACATCTGGGGATTGTCCTGGATTACCTTTTTCTATGGCTATAAATAGAACTCTTCACCTTCCATTGTAATTACTCATTGCTTGGTGGCATTCTCTCTACTAAGGAGTAAGCCTTGAAACAAAACTCAAGGTGGAGAGGAATGCTACCTTCAATGTGAGTCATTGTTAATAAAATAATTGTTCTAGTTTCTTTTAATGTTGTCTTTTAATTTGTGCATGCTTGTTTAGTCTTTCCTTTCCTTTTAAGCTTCTTTAATGCTCATTTCTTGCTTAGTTAAATTTCCTTTTAGTATAATGTTTCATTTTGTTAATGTAGGTAGTGTAATGATTAGTGAGTAGTTTCATCCCCTTTGGGGGTGGAGTAGATGTATGTACATGTTATGTAGGTGGTATGAGTGCTAGATATTATTGTCTGTGAGAGATATTAGTATGCTTGCTTGAATTAATAAGAACTTTACCTGATGGTTTCTGCCATAGTTAGGTACACTCCATGCTCGTTATGTTCTTAATAACAACTTTGCATTGCTCATATTAATCACCTAGGTTAGTGTTGAAAATGATAGGTTTTGCCATGAGGTACTTCTTATGCATTAACAAACACTAACCACACTTGAGCTTATTGTATGCATTCACCACACTTATTTCATGTGCACACACACTCCACCCTTTAGGGGTTTTAGATTCCTGATTTCCAGCTTATCTTTCTTCTTAATATTTGCTTAGCTTAGCTTAGTTAGTTCATTTCATGTTTTCAATTCATTGCTTCTAGTTCATTAGTTTGGTGTAGTTAGTTTAGTGTAATCAATCTCTTCTTCTCTCTCTTTACCACTCGCCTTCCCACAAACCAATAGTCGGCACACCTCCCTGTGGATCGACCCGTATTTGCCACCGCTTCAACGCGGTCGTGCACTTGCGGTTTAATATAAAACGAATTAATCATCCCACTACACTCTAAGCTTAAACTTCCATACCTTCATCCAAATCCTATCATACTCCAAGTGTGCTCAAGCTAGAATGTGTTGTCCCAAATTTACTTTTGTTGTAAAAGATTGTATAGGTTTCAGTGAAAGTCCGAAGCATCCCTCTCGGGTTGTGAGAGGAAGAAATCGAGCTCGGCAAGGATTGTTCGCGAGTTCATGGTGTAAAAGCTTGATCTCGACCCAGAACGAGATCAGATTAGTGAAGACTTAAGAGGAGCTTATGGGATTGGGTGGAGCTAGCAAGAGAGAAAGTAGGACCCAGGTGTAGGTGTCGAACCTCTTTAAATCGCTGAGTCTTCTTTGTGGTTTGCTTTTTTCTACATGTTTTTAATTATCATTTTTGTTGCATATTAAGTAGAGATTAAGTGAATGATTAGATTAAATAAGGATCATAACGATCCTACACCCCTCCCCTTCTTCCACCACCTCCCTACCACCACTGCCCCGTCACCTCTCCACCACAGTCAGACCACCTTCCCTTCTTCCACCTCCCTATTCCACCCTCCCATAGAGCTGTTATCCCCACCCATTCACTTCCCTCACCTCTTCCCCTCTCCTCACCTTCTCCTACCCGACCCTTGCCCTCCTATCCACAATCAGGTGGCAACAGGAGCCCAGTCGGTGAGGTGCAAGACTGGCCTCACCAATGTTAGGTTTTTTTGTGAAATTAATTTTGTTGAATTAGAAGTTCGTATTTTGTTATAGGTTCATGACTTGTGTATGAGTTGAAGTATCTGTCATATTGTGTTGTATCTTTTTGTTTTGAGTTGAAGTATATTTGTATATATAAGAAAACATTGTTAATTATGAATGCATACATGAATTATTATGTTTATATGTTTGTGGATAGATGAATGTGTTGGATTTTGTGTCATGTACTTGTATATATATATTTACATTTTACAAGCAATTAGGATCAGTTGCATATTTTTCATCAATTTTATGTACAAAATTTCCTACTTGTATTTCAATATATATTATATACTAATTAATACTGAAATACATAGATTTGATCATACCTAGAGGATTATCAAATTCTTTTTACCAATCGGAAGTCGGGTTGCACGTCGGATTGCCTTGGAATCACCTCCAATTGTTCACCAAGCTCTAGACAATATTAGAGAGAACTAAGCTAGCCAATCAATCTCTAATACAAGTTTAGAATTTAGCTAATAACCTCTTCTATGCTCCAAAGAATTTATTCTCTCAAGCACTCTATTAATAAAAGAATTTTTGAATGGATTAGTTGGTGAAAATATGAAGAGATGATAATATTATATTTCTCTAACAAAGGAAGGAGGAGGGACCTATTTATAGGGCATCCTCAAATCCACATTATTTGTAACTCACTTACACATGATCCATTGTTAATTGCTCCTTTAAACCAATCATATTTGAACACATAATCAGCCCATAACTTCCTTTGACCAAGTTGGAACAAATCCAGCCCATGATAAGAAAAATTCTCTTATTAATGCAAGCAAAATCGTAGGCAAACAGTCGAACGAATCGGCCAACCGGACGACCATTTGGTTATCTAGAAAAGTTCCTGATAATTCCAGTCGAATAAAATGCTACACCGGTCGACCGTTTTGCAACAAGAAAAGTTCATGTTATTTTTGATCCAACCGCGTGTCCACCTGATCAACCATTTTGAAAATCCAAAAATTTCTGTTCAAACCAGTCGACCGTTTTTGGAAAAATGTTAGACTGTTTTTCACTATTTTTTACCTATGCCAAATTTTGGATCAATATCCAACAAAATTTGACATTTGGGGTTGTAACAAATTCATATGTTATAATGTTACGAATGTATTATATTATGTAGTTATTATCATATATAATGTCAAACATTATACAACATAATATATATCATACAAATTTATCTGATATTTTAATCATGTCGTTATCTCAACACATTAATTTTATTGTTTTACCACATGCATCTTTTTTTCATATCATATAAAATTTAATACATCATATAAAACATAAAATTATATTTCTTATTTTCCAATTTTGCGGTGTGACATATAGCAGGATCCAAGTTATATCGATAATGACATAAAACACTTTATATCATAAATTATAAGTGGTATTTAGCTACACATTATAGTTTCCCAAATAACAAAGATGTTTTGCTCACTTGAACTAAACATGATCAATTTAGTGATATGAAATAATATCACTTGTGTCTATCATTTGTCTCATGATATTAGGAATATTATACAACGTAGGAATGTGTCATATTTGTCTTATATAATCATTTCTTGATCTTTCAAGAAAATTTATAAATATGTAACTATACATAAGTTACATTTTGCACATTATAACTTTGCTTTATCAAGTGACTCAGCAATATCATCACTCAAGTCAAAAGGATAATGATGATCTTTTAACATATCATCTTTTCCGACACAAGTCATGTATAGCCAATTAATATATTTATCACTATACGTAATGATTGTTTTTTATAATAATCAAATCATAACTCCTTATGTAAAAAGATATTGGTCTCATATCTTAGAATTCAAAGATATAATGAAAACATTAATGACACAGAAATAATTCCATAGTGTTTCATTGATTAGGTCTATTCAATATATGGAAGAAAATTTTCTCCATTTCTTATACTCATGTTGTTAAAATATTTTAGAGCTACAATACTCTTTAACCAAGATGATAATCTTATCTCGGTAATTAATGTTCCATGTTAATCACCATGATTGTGAATTACTATTGATTTATGTAAACCATTATCTTTTAGAGCTCTACAGTCAAGGACCATGAGTCTATTTCTTAACACATCCAAAAGACGAATATATTAATCAAGGAACAAAATGTTGTTACATTCAATTAATAATAAAAGACATATGAAAGAATAATTTAACAACACATTTCTTTAAGAATGAATGTGTTGTGGATGATTGATGAAAACATGAGTGGATGTGTTGTGGAAATCAGAACTGGAAAGAGCCAAAAGGTATTTTCTCCTATCCTGCACCGACGAATATGACGAAAGACCTATATCTGTCAGTGTAGATTACTGACAGATACATCCGCCGGTTTTTCCCCATCGGTAATTGTTGAGATTTTTATTTATACCGCAAGTGCACGGCCGCGTTGAAACGGTGGCAAGTACGGGTCGAACACAAGGAGGGAGAGATTCTTATATTTTTGTGATTTTCTTTGATTAAGGAAAGCAAAAGAGAAATAGTGTTGGTTTGAGATTTTTGGATTTATTTTTTTATTTTTCTAAAGCAAGAACAACAAGAACAAAAACTAAGAAGAAATAACTATGGATGAGAGTCCAGTGGGTGGGAGTTATGAATCTTCGAGTTAGATTAGAGATTACGAAAATTATTATAAATCAAGTGAGATATTAAGCATCATATGATAATTGATTTAACAAAAACTCATATGATCAAAACACTAACAAGAAATTAAAATAAAAACGATCTCTCTTCTCTAACCCTAAATCCGTCACCCCCACCCTTTGGAGGATTTTAGAAACCCATGGGGAGAAGATGAGGAGAAGGGTTCATGGAGATCATCGAGAGCCTATGAAAACAAAAAGAAAGAAATATTATACTAAACTACGATCTACGAAAACAAATACAATTATTCTAAGCATGCAACAAATTATTCTAAGAGAAGAGTAAAGAACAACTAGATTATTCTACTGGAATTAAGGACATAAAACATTAATCTAAAACTAAGCTTACAAAAGACAAAGATAATGGAGAAATAAAAGGGCAGAATTTTATTGCTTTAAAATGTAATACAAAAAGCTTCTCTTACACAATATTTCGGGGTTATTTATAGCCGATACAAGAAACCCTAAGTATGCATCAGGAAGGACACGTGTTACTACACAATTGGACGAAAATAGGAGGCACGGATCGCAACCCATGCGGCGATTCCGCCGCATATTGACCGTTAGATGCGGCGATTCCGCCGCATGGATGGTCCAGATGACTTCGTGCTTTTGTGGGTGTGTTTTTGGTATGTTGTAGGTGGCCTCCACGTGTATAAATCAATTATTGCATATCTTTGGAGATCCGAATTTGATTTCTTCTTGAATACTCCTCCAAAATAACTTTTTAGTCCTTCTAATTTGCGATCAAGTCCCTGACTTCTTATGCAATCAATTGGACTTCAACTTGAGCTTGAATCTCTATCTAATTGGTCTTTGTGATCCATCTAAGTCCATTGCACGCGTTTTAGCTCGAATATTGGTAAATTGCATTGTAACTCCTGAATTCTGCACAATTGCTCAAAACAATACCTTAGTAGTATTTATTTATATAAAAACACTCTAAATGAAAGACATATGATGCAATGTATGCAATGCATCAAATAGCCCTACACCTAGATTTTGCTAGTCTCGAGCAAAACAAAACATGAGAAATATAAGTATGAAAGCACAGAAATCCTAACTCATTTTCGTAGGAATCACGGTTGCACTTAGCATGTGCAACAAGCCTTTAAACCTCCAAGTTTCCTTAGAGCACGAGTTTTGTCTCGTGAGGGTTTTCAGTTGACACACCCACAAAGTCTTAATTCAATATTCCATTAATAGCTCTCGATATCTCCACCTCAACCTTATACATCTCACTTAGAATTCTTGCATGCTCATTATACAAATCTAACTTATAAAAAGTTTGACTTGGTCTTTGTTCCTCCAACATTCACACCACTAACCCTTCTACACATGTTATCACTTAAATTATTTTGCACGCCTCCTCTGGTGGTGAAGTATCATTCGGATCAACCATGGCACGGATCATTCTTTTAGCTTTGGCCTTGAGTATATTTTTTTCTTTTCTTCCGTGATTCAACACATTTGCTTTTTCTGACACTTTTACCCTTTTTGCATTCGTGTAGCGAGTTTGGTCAATAATCCCGAGCTGGCAGACTCAAGTTATCGGGTTTTAAGATACCCCTACGGACCAGTGACTCAAAGGCTTGGGCTTTTGTAATCATTTTGCAAAATGTGCTTTCCTCACTTTATTCCTTTATTTTTACTTTTATTTTCCTCAAGGCTTAATTGCTATTAGAAGTCCACACTTCCCGGTATATTTTTCTCAACCTCTGCTTTTTATCAACCACTTCAAAGATTTGATTCATCCAATTTAAGTGCATACATGTCTTAAGGGTAATGTGTTATTTCTTTGGAACTTAGATTTATGTCATAGTTTCTACAAGCAGAACTATATAATAAGGAACAAAGACTCAATGCAATTTGTACTCGGGTTTTGGTGGTTCAATCTTAAGCTATGTCATGAAACATTGATTTTTTTTTTGGAGAAATAAAAACAAAACAGATAGGTAGATAACTAGTCACCCCCTACACCTATTTCATGCATTGTCCTCAATGTATGCAAAATTGAATAATATAGGAAATGCAAGAAATAATAAAGTTACCGCCTTCGGGATGACGACTCTCCACGGTCGGAGAGTGCTTTGTTCAGTTTGCTATTGAGGCGCTTCATCCCGCCCCACATTCGGGACCTATGCTCGTCAGAGTTTTCTGGGGTTGACTGAGCCCAGAATGTTGCGGAGTCTTCAGACGACTCACTTGATTGCATAGCATCCTCCATTTCTGGAGGTGTCCACAGGTCCGCTATAGTGCCACGGTAGGAGGATGTCTCTCGTTCCACCGTACAAGGGAGCATGTCGGCTTCGTACACCCAGAAAGATTCATAGGCCATAAAGTGCTTGCAGATAGTGGTGACGAGGCATGGCAGAGATTGGGAGTTGCATTGGTGGCCTTCTGCAATGGTGGTCAAAAGCCGTCGGCACATACAGTAAGTGCGATCACGGGTCATCAGGGAGTGAACGATGCCCATCTCAACGGTGCGAAAAGAGGTGTTGTGGGTATTACTCGTGACATTTTGGCATGCCCACCTACATGCTGTAAAGACATTCCGGTACATGGATGTGCCCTTGATACCCCGATCACGGCTAAGCACACAATCTGGTCCCATGAGTGACCGATAGAAACTGAGTTCCTCGAATGGCAAAGTGGAGGCCCCTTGTGGTATGTCAGTCAAGTTGGAGATGATGTTGAGGTCAATCGCCCAGACTTTGTTTCTCCAATTCAGTAAAATGTACCCACTGTCCAGGTCTATGTTAGTGATACTGCTATAGAACTCCTCCACTAAGCTAGGGCAGTACACATCATTGTTATTATGGACCAAGTAGCTCCAACTCCGTGCTATGATTTCGTCGTAAAAGTGGGTGCCATTTTGATCACTAACAAGCAACGGGTGGAAGTTCTTCTCAGGAAACACCATGGTGATAGAATACTGCTAAAGTGATATACGTTAGATTTAGAAAAAAATGACATGTACTTCCACCGTTTTCCAAAATAAGTCAAGTACCCATTATTATTATTTTCACGTTTTTTTTTCGTTTTTTCCGTTTTTTTTAGAAATAAACTAAAACTTAATCAGAATGAGGAATTGCGTGTAAAAACACAACTTCCTCTGCAACATTGGAGGGACGATTTAAGTAGGGCTTCAATCGATGCCCGTTAACTTTAAAGTTTTCACCGTTCTCCGGATTACTGATCTCGACCGCTCCGTGAGGGAAAACAGTTTTGATCATGAAAGGGCCGGTCCAACGACTCTTGAGTTTGCCGGAAAAGAGATGAAGGCGAGAGTTATAGAGAAGGACCAACTGTCCAGGAGAAAAAGATTTCCTAACGATGGATTTATCATGAAAAACCTTGGTCTTTTCCTTATAAATTTTAGCATTCTCATAAGCCTCATTTCTTATTTCCTCAAGCTCAACTAAATCCAATTTTCGAGCATTACCAACTGCCTCTAAATTCATATTCAGTTGCTTAATAGCCCAAAGGGTTCTATGCTCCAATTCGACCGGTAAGTGGCACGCTTTTCCAAAGACTAACCGGTAAGGGGACATTCCTAAATTGGTCTTGAAAGCGGTACGATAGGCCCACAACGCATCATTAATTTTTACAGACCAATCCTTACGTAAGGCATTAACTGTTTTTTCCAGAATTTGTTTGATTTGTCTATTGGAGACCTCAACTTGTCCACTTGTTTGAGGGTGATACGGGGTAGCTAACTTATGAGTTATGGAATATTTTCTCATCAAAGCTTCAAATGATCGATTACAAAAATGAGTACCCCGGTCACTGATAATGGTACGTGGAGTACCGAATCGGGAGAAAATATTCTCCTTCAGAAATTTGACAACAACTTTGTTGTCATTGGATTTTGTGGGGATAGCCTCAACCCACTTGGACACATAGTCCACAGCTAGCAAGATATACTCCTTCCCAAAAGATATTGGAAACGGGCCCATAAAATCGATACCCCAAACATCGAAGATATCAACTATGAGAATAGGGTGCAGAGGCATCATGTCTCTACGAGAGAGTTTTCCTAGCATTTGACATCTAGAGCAAGAATTACAAAATGCAAATGCATCCTTAAATAGGGTGGGCCAATAAAATCCACACTGTAAAAATTTGGCCGCAGTTTTCTTAGCTCCAAAATGTCCTCCACATGCTTGGTCATGACAAAAAGATAGAATACTTGCAAATTCCTCCTCAGGAACACATCTTCTAATGATTTGATCCGAACAATACTTGAAAAGATATGGGTCATCCCAATAAAAATTCTTTACTAGGGACCTAAATTTGGCTTGATCGTTCTTAGACCATTCAGTCGGGGTCACACCAGTTACTAAGAAATTGACTATATCGGCGAACCATGGTTCGCCAGACACAGCCATAATCTGTTCATCCGGAAAGTTCTCATTCACTGGTTTGTTATTCACTGGGATAAGAGGAATTCTAGACAAGTGATCGGCGACTACATTTTCACAACCCTTTTTATCACGGATTTCGACATCAAATTCTTGCAGTAGTAAGATCCAACGCAATAAACGCGGCTTGGCATCCTTTTTGTTCACTAAATGTCTTATTGCCGCATGATCCGTGTAAATAATCACATGTGTGCCTATCAAATATTGTCGAAATTTTTCCAAGGCAAAAATGACTGCTAGAAATTCTTTCTCAGTTACCGTGTAGTTCAATTGGGCATCATTCAATGTTTTACTAGCATAATATATCACGTGAGGTTTCTTTTCAATTTTCTGACACAACACCGCTCCTATGGCATAATCCGATGCATCACACATTATCTCAAAGGGTTGGGTCCAATCGGGTGAATGAATAATGGGTGCCGACGTCAATTCCCTCGTAAGGTGGTTAAAGGACTCCAAACATTTATCAGAAAATTCAAACTTAGAGTCATTCGCTAATAATTCAGTCAATGGTCTAGCCACCTTACTAAAGTCCTTGATAAACCTTCGATAGAATCCGGCATGCTCTAAAAATGAACAAATCTCTTTGACATTTGTTGGTGGAGGGAGATGCTTAATCAAATCCACCTTGGCTTTATCCACTTGAATGCCATCCTTAGACACAATGTGACCAAGTACTATTCCATTCTTAACCATGAAATGACATTTTTCCCAATTTAAGGTCAAGTTCTTCTCCTTACACCTTACTAGTACTAATTCCAAATGGTTCAAACAATTGGCAAAAGTGGGACCAAAGACAGAGAAATCATCCATGAAAATTTCCATGAAGTTATTCACCATATCAGAGAAGATGCTAACCATACATCTTTGAAATGTGGCAGGAGCATTGCACAAGCCAAAGGGCATGCGACGGAAAGCAAACGTGCCGAATGGGCACGTGAAGGTAGTTTTCTCCTGATCCTCAGGAGCGATAGGAATTTGGTTATAGCCGGAATATCCATCTAGAAAACAATAATACTCATATCCGGCCAACCGTTCTAACATTTGATCTATGAAAGGAAGAGGGAAGTTGTCCTTACGGGTTGCAGAATTCAATTTTCTATAGTCAATGCAAATCCTCCAACCGGTTTGGATACGGGTCGGGACTAACTCATTAAGCTCATTCTCAACTACAGTAACTCCAGATTTCTTAGGGACAACCTGAACGGGACTAACCCACGCACTATCGGATATAGGGTATATAATTCCATTGTCCAACCACTTAAGTATTTCCTTTTTGACCGCCTCAGTTAGGACCGGGTTAAGCTGCCTTTGCGGATCCCTACGGGGTTGAGTATTATCTTCCAAATGGATCCTATGTTGGACTATAGATGGGCTAATCCCCTTGATATCGGCCATGGTCCATCCAATAGCTTCTTTATTCCTACTGAGGACTCTCAACAATTCATTCTCTTGATTGGGAGTCAAATCCGATGCTATGATAACTGGGAGGGTGGATGAGGGTCCTAAAAATGCATACTTCAATGTAGTAGGGAGATGCTTCAACTCTAGTGATGGTGGTTCTTGTAGTGAGGGTTTGGATTGAGGTCTTGGTTCGGCTAAAAGTCCACCTAAGGCTGACCAATTGGGTGAAGATCGATTCGAACCTATATAATTGATTTGGTCACAAATTGTGGCCTCACCACTCAGGTTCTTTTGAAAATCAACTTCATCCAATTGGGTGAAATTTAAGTAATCCGAAATCAACTCATCTTCACTACAATCCTGAATGTAATTCAATTCACTCGATTCATCAGAGAAAATTCCAGGTTGCTTCCCTAAGTTAAAAATATTTAGCTCAGCTGTCAAATTCCCAAATGACAATTTCATCAATCCATTCCTACAATTGATTAGGGCATTGGAAGTGGCTAAAAAAGGTCTTCCTAAGATCACAGGAATTTGATTGGTAGGGTTAGCAACAGGCTCCGTGTCTAAGACAACAAAGTCCACAGGAAATATGAATTCACCCACTTTGATCAGAACATCATCAACCACACCTCTAGGAATCTTAACAGATCTATCAGCCAATTGGAGTGTGGTCCTAGTCTGTTTAAGGTCTCCTATATCCACTTCTTTATATACAGAGTAGGGAAGCAGATTAACACTAGCACCCAAATCCAGCAAGGCCCTATTGATTAAGGTGTTACCAATTACACATGAAATAGTCGGACAACCAGGGTCTTTATATTTGATTTGTGTGGGTTGGGTTAACACAGAGCTTATATTTGCAGTTAAGAAGGCTCTTTTTGGTACTTGTGTTTTCCTTTTTTGTGCATAAGTCTTTTAAGAATCTTGCATAAGGTGGAATTTGTTGAATAGCTTCTAATAAAGGGATGTTTACCTTTACTTGCTTAAAGACTTCCAACATTTTCTCCATTTGATTTGTATGATTCTTATTAAGTCTATTAGGGAATGGTGCTTTAGGAATGAATACTCTTTCAGATTCAGTGGGTTCAATTTCAATTGGTTCCTCAAATTGAATTGGTGGCTCATTGGATGGCTCAGGTGTGACAGAATTATTAGGCTCATTAGCCAAGGGGTGAGTGACATTGTTATTAACAGATTTTCCAGATCTTAATGTAAGTATAGCATTAATGTGTTGATTTTGCTTTTCTTCTGGAACCATATGAACTGGTCTGTTGTTATTGTTCACATTAGGAGGTGGTGCATTATGTGGTACATTAGGTGGAGGCCTAATGTGTTGAGGATTGAATGATTGAGGATTAAATGGTTGAGGTGGTTGATATGGCATATGTTGATGTGGTTGATATGCCATATGTTGATTATGTGGATTGTTAATTCTTGGGTTCACCTCGGGTTGGCTTGGGAATCTTCCTCTTTCTCTTTCACCTACAACTTGTGCTAATTGACTTACTTGAGTCTCTAGCTTTTGAAAAGATTGAGTAGTTGTTTGAACAAATGTTTTCATTAAGTTTTCCAAATCAGTTAATCGGCCATCACTATTATTGTTGTTGTTTGAATACATTTGTTGTCTAGGTGGTTGGCCTTGTTGAGGCATGGGTGCAGGATTTGAATTCTCTTGGCTCCATGAAAAATTGGGATGGTTGCGCCAACCTAGATTATAGGTTGACGAATAAGGGTCATTCCTACGACGATTAAATGCAGCATTAACTTGTTCCATGTCCGAAGAAATGTGTGCACACTCCTCCAAAACATGACCAGGTTGACCACACATAGAGCAAGAAACAGAAGAGATTTGATTTACTAGGGGTCGGGTTTGAAGATCTAGAGTTTCCATCCTACGCATAAGGGTGGCTAATTTCGCTTCAGCAGCTATAGAAGCATCTACAGCTAAGACACCTGATCTGGATTGATTTGATATTCTAGATCCAATACTCGGGTTGGTTGGTGCCCTAGCAGTGTCCCATTGCATACTATTATCAGCCAAGTCTTCAAGAAAAGTCCAAGCATCATTCTCATTTTTGGACATAAAGCTTCCTTGACTTACAGATTCTAGCATAACTCTAGATGTAGGTGTTAATCCCTCATAGATAATTTGGCACAATTGCCATCTTGGAATTCCATGATGAGGGCATTGGGTCAGAAGGTGCTTAAATCTCTCCAAATATGAATAGAACGGCTCGCTCTCAGATTGAACGAATGCACAAATTTCATTCCTAATCCTAATATTCTTATGGTTGGGGAAATATTTATTTTAAAAACACTTGAACAAACTCAGCCCAACTCCTAATAGATCTTTCGGCTAGACTATATAGCTATTTTTTAGCGTCGTCCTTCAGTGCTAGAGGCACGAATTTAAGACGCACTGCCTCCTCAGGGATATGTTGGTAATGCATAAGAGAGCAGATTTCCTCAAATTCTCTAAGGAAGAGATATGGATCTTCCTTAGAGGTGAACTTGGGCAACATACTCAGGTATTGTGCCTTGAGTTCGAAGTCGCGACCCGGTATGGTGGGCATAACGATGCACGATGGCTGAGCAGCCATCGTTGGGTAGCACCGATCCCTCAGAGTCATAGGTGGTGCAACAGGTGGGTCCACTACATTCTCAGCCATTGGATTCGGGTGAGGTGGTGCAACAGGTGGATTGGGGCTAAGCTCTAGACTGGAATCTAGATGAACTCGTGAGAGTTGATTGCTCAAGTCCCGAACCCAAATCTGAGTGCACCGGTTTGAATTAATTTTTGAATTCAAATTTGAAATTTAAATTCCAAATTCAAATTCAAGAATCAATTACTTTCTAATATTTTTTTTATTTTATTTTTTTTCAAAAAAAAAGAAAAAGAAAACAAAGGAAACAAACAATAGAAGAGGGAAAGATGAGAAAGGAATCCTAATCTAGAGAATTGAGGTGAGAAGAGAAAGAAGACTCAGATGAGAAGGGAAACTTAACTCTAAAAGATAGATGAGAGGGTTGGTCAGAAGTTTCCTAAACAAGCACGGTTCAAACAATCTTAGACCTAGTGTAGCTTAAGTCTAGACGACTCCTAACTGGTTGAGTCGAATTGATTCGCTTGATTCACCTCCCTCACTAATCAAACCAACTTGGCCAGGCCGTGTATAGCTAGTGGGGGCGCTTCCGACAGAGTCGGTGCCAATTAGACAACCACTTCGCTTGGAAGACTTACGTCAACACAAAAACACTTTCTAGACACCAAATTAAATTCGATTAGCTTCAAGTCATAGCAAGTCAAACCAATATTCTCCTTAATTGAGTCCGAATCCTTAGGGGCCAATATCTAATTGATTTTAATTAAGGCTTGGGTGACACTTTGGGATTGTTATTTGTGGGCCACGGAAGGGTGATGAAATCCCCACCGTATCTTTTCCTACGGAGTTGCCCTTAAGATAGTTTAACCTAAATCTAGCAGAGATAGTCAAACATTGGTCTTTAGTGGGGGACAATTGCAAAGTTGTATGCAAACTAAATTATATGCTTAAATGCAATCAATAAAAACCGCGCACGTACCTTGCCTCCAGCACTCTTCAACAATGAATTGATTTGCAAAATTTAGCATACATAATGCGAGAAAATCTTTAAATGATGCATGCACTAAGGCCTTTCTAATTTTGCAAAATTTTAGGTCACAAGTTGAATTAGTGTCAATTATGGAAGTTTGCCCTACACATGCAATTCTACCAAACAAGAAATTTTCCGAAAATGGAAATTACGAGGAAAATGCAACAAATGTTACCTACGCACGCTCAGTCGGGTTCGCCGCCCGCTCTCGATAATTTCCAGTGCTCTACGCGTCCAACCAGAGATGAGTTGTGTTCAGGAGAATTTTCAGGCTCAGATATTCAACTCGTGCGGCGTTTCCGCCGCAAACTCTACTGGAGATGCGGCGTTTTCGCCGCCTGTTCAATTCGGATGGTCTCCGGATTTTTGTGTCCTCTCTACGACTTCCTGAAAAGCACAGATAAAACGTCAGATCGCGAAAAACCAAAATCCAAACAAAACAAAAAAACGAAATCACAAAAAAAACTTAAAATTCTCGTCGCCTCCCCGGCAACGGCGCCAAAAACTTGTTGAGATTTTTATTTATACTGCAAGTGCACGGCCGCGTTGAAGCGGTGGCAAGTACGGGTCGAACAGAAGGAGGGAGAGATTCTTATATTTTTGTGATTTTCTTTGATTAAGGAAAGCAAAAGAGAAATAGTGTTGGTTTGAGATTTTTGGATTTATTTTTTTATTTTTCTAAAGCAAGAACAACAAGAACAAAAACTAAGAAGAAATAACTATGGATGAGAGTCCAGTGGGTGGGAGTTATGAATCTTCGAGTTAGATTAGAGATTACGAAAATTATTATAAATCAAGTGAGATATTAAGCATCATATGATAATTGATTTAACAAAAACTCATATGATCAAAACACTAACAAGAAATTAAAATAAAAACGATCTCTCTTCTCTAACCCTAAATCCATCACCCCCACCCTTTGGAGGGTTTTAGAAACCCATGGGGAGAAGATGAGGAGAAGGGTTCATGGAGATCATCGAGAGCCTATGAAAACAAAAAGAAAGAAATATTATACTAAACTACGATCTACGAAAACAAATACAATTATTCTAAGCATGCAACAAATTATTCTAAGAGAAGAGTAAAGAACAACTAGATTATTCTACTGGAATTAAGAACATGAAACATTAATCTAAAACTAAGCTTACAAAAGACAAAGATAATGGAGAAATAAAAGGGCAGAATTTTATTGCTTTAAAATGTAATACAAAAAGCTTCTCTTACACAATATTTCGGGGTTATTTATAGCCGATACAAGAAACCCTAAGTATGCATCAGGAAGGACACGTGTTACTACACAATTGGACGAAAATAGGAGGCACGGATCGCAACCCATGCGGCGATTCCGCCGCATATTGACCGTTAGATGCGGCGATTCCGCCGCATGGATGGTCCAAATGACTTCGTGCTTTTGTGGGTGTGTTTTTGGTATGTTGTAGGTGGCCTCCACGTGTATAAATCAATTATTGCATATCTTTGGAGATCCGAATTTGATTTCTTCTTGAATACTCCTCCAAAATAACTTTTTAGTCCTTCTAATTTGCGATCAAGTCCCTGACTTCTTATGCAATCAATTGGACTTCAACTTGAGCTTGAATCTCTATCTAATTGGTCTTTGTGATCCATCTAAGTCCATTGCACGCGTTTTAGCTCGAATATTGGTAAATTGCATTGTAACTCCTGAATTCTGCGCAATTGCTCAAAACAATACCTTAGTAGGCAACCTCTCCAACTCGGTCGAGGATCTCAAACGGCCCAACATATCTCGGACTGAGCTTCCCCTTCTTCCCAAACCTCATCACACCTCTGGCTGGGGAAATCTTCAGAAACACATGGTCGCCCACCTCGAAACTCAGTACTCGTCTGCGTCGATCTGCATAACTCTTCTGCCTGCTCTGCGCTGTGGTCAGTCTCCTCCTGATCACATCAACCTTCTCTGAGTACATCTGCACAATCTCTGGCCCCACTAACTGCCTCTCGCCCACATCACTCCAGCATACCGGTGATCTGCAAGGCCTCCCGTACAATGCCTCGTACGGTGCCATCCCAATACTCGAGTGGTAGCTGTTGTTGTAGGCGAACTCTATCAGCGGCAGGTGCTCATCCCAGTGCCCTGCCCAATCCAGTGTGCACGCTCTCAGCATATCCTCCAGGGTCTGAATCGTCCTCTCTGACTGACCATCGGTCTGCGGATGAAAAGTTGTACTGAATCTCAGACGCGTCCCCAAAGCCTGCTGCAGACTCCCCCAAAATCTGGAAGTGAAACGAGGATCTCGATCGGAGATGATGCTCACTGGCACTCCATGCAACCTGACTATCTCCTCCACGTACAACTTAGCCAGACCCTCCAAAGGTAACGTGGTCCTGATCGCTAAGAAATGCGCCGACTTGGTCAGTCGATCGACTATCACCCAAATCGCGTCGTGGAATCTCCTCGTCTTCGGCAAACCCGTGACAAAATCCATCGTCACGTGCTCCCACTTCCACTCAGGAAGCTCAATACACTGCATCGGTCCTGCTGGCCTCTGATGCTCAATCTTCACCTGCTGGCAGACCAAGCATCGCTCCACAAACTCTGCAATATCCCTCTTCATGCCCTTCCACCAGAAGTTCCGCTGCAGGTCCTTATACATCTTCGTGCTCCCCGGATGAATGGTGTACCTAGCTCTGTGTGCCTCCTCCATGATGTCATCTCTCAGCCCATCAACCTTCGGCACCCAGATCCGACTCCTGAACCTCAGACCACCATCAACCCCCACACTGAAATCTGATCCATCTCTGGAAACCAACTGTAGCAGACCAGCTAACTCCTCATCCCCCTGCTGAGCCTGAACCAACTGTGAGACAGTCTGCGGCTCCACCCGAAGCCCAGCAATCACTGCTCCCTCTGAGCCCTCTGTGAACGGCCTCCACTCTGACAAAGCCTCGAGTAGCCTCCACTCCTGGATGCACAGACTCGCGACAGAAACCTCCACCTTCCTGCTCAGCGCATCTGCAACCGAATTCGTCTTCCCCGGATGATATGAAATGGTGAAGTCGTAGTCCTTAATGAACTCGAGTCATCTGCGCTGCCTCATATTCAGCTCCTTCTGCGAGAACAAGTACTTCAGACTCTGATGATCGGTGAAGACCTCGAACTGCTCGCCATACAGATAGTGCCGCCAGGTCTTCAACGCGTGAACTACTGCTGCTAACTCCAGATCGTGAGTCGGGTAGTTCTTCTCGTGCACCTTCAGCTGCCTCGAAGGGTATGCGACCACCTTCCCATGCTGCATCAGAACACAACCCAAGCCTATCCCTGATGCATCGCTGTAAATCACGTAGCCTCCACTGCCACTCGGTAGCGTCAGAATAGGTGCTGTCGTCAATCGCCTCTTCAGCTCCTGAAAGTTGTCCTCGCACTTCTGGGACCAAACGAACTTGACGCCCTTCTGCGTCAATGCTGTCAGCGACGATGCAAGTCTGGAGAAATCCTGGATAAACCGCCTGTAATACCCTGCCAGTCCAACAAAACTCCTGATCTCCGTCACGCTCGTCGGGGCTCTCCACTGAGTCACTGCCTCGACCTTTGCCGGATCCACTGAAATCCCATCCGCTGATACAATATGCCCCAGAAAAGCCACCTGATCCAACCAAAACTCGCACTTCGTGTACTTGGCATAAAGCTGCTGATCCCTCAAGATGCCAAGCACAATCCTCAGGTGCTCTCGATGCTGCTCCCTGTCAGGCGAGTATATCAAAATGTCGTCTACGAATACAACGACAAATCTGTCGAGGTACGGCTGGAAGGTCCTATTCATCAGATCCATGAATGCTGCAGGTGCATTCGTCAGTCCAAATGGCATCACCAAGAACTCGTAGTGGCCGTACCGCGTCCTGAAGGCTGTCTTCTGAACATCTGCCTCCCTGATCCGCAACTGGTGATAACCCGAACGCAGATCGATCTTCGAGAACACTCTCGCCGTCTGCAACTGATCAAACAAATCATCAATCCTGGGCAAAGGGTACCGGTTCCGAACGGTAAACTTATTCAGCATCCTGTAGTCAATGCACATCCACAACGATCCATCCTTCTTCTTCATGAAAAGCACAGGCGCTCCCCATGGAGAAACACTCGGTCGAATGAACCCGGACTCCATCAACTCCTGCAACTGCTTCTTCAGCTCTGTCAACTCTGCAGGTGCCATCCGATAAGGTGCCTTCGACTGAGGTGTCGTACCCGCAACCAGTTCGATGCCGAACTCGATCTCCCGGTGCGGCGGTAACGCTGGAATCTCTGCTGGAAACACATCCGGAAACTCCTGCACAATCTCTATGTCCTCCAGCCTCCTCGTCTCAGGATCAGGAACTACCAGCGTGGCCACAAACGCTCTGCATCCCTGCTGCATCAGTCTCTGTGCCCTAACTGCAGACACAATCAGACGACCCCCTCTGCTCCTCGCACCTCTGATCAGAACATCTGGCAAACCCTCCATCGGAATCAGGATCTTCTTCTCACGGCAAAAGACCCGCACGTCGTACTGTGACAGCCAGTCCATCCCCAGTATGACGTCGAAGTCCACCATCGGTAACAAGACCAGATCTGCCGGAAAATCGTGGTCTCCCGAAGCAACTGTGGTGCCGGGGAAAAAGCTCCCCACAGTGCCCACCTCACCCATGGGCGTGCTGACCTCCAAAACATCAGTCAGCAGCACAGGGCTCCGACCCAACTCGCCAGCAAACTTCTCCGAGATGAAGGAGTTAGTGGCGCCGCAATCAAACAACACACGCGCTACAGAACCAGAAACTGAAAGCGTACCTTCCACGACGGTGTTGGAGTCCCTCGCCTCCTCAGCCTGGATAGTGAAGACTCGCCCGGTCCTCCTGCTCTGGCCCTGTGGAACAACTGACCGGCTGCCTCCGCCTCTGCCTACTGCTGGTGGTCCTGGCCTCCTGCTCGGCTCTCCCTGCCTCTGAGGACAATCACGGACAAAATGCCCCATCTGACCACAACCCATGCACGCTCCAGTCCGACGGGGACACTCCTGTCCTGGATGGAACCTCCCGTAGTAAGTGCACGCTCCTGACTGACGTGCTCCTCCTCCATCGAACCTGGGCCTCTTGCCCGGGTTCCCTGCTCCACGACCTGCTACTCTGCTGCCGGTGCTCACTGGCGCCTTCCGCGCCTCCTGAACACACTCCCTCTGGTCCTGCTCGATGATCGTAGCATGCTTCACTGCATCTGCAAGGGTCCGCGGCATGCTGTTGATCACCCGAGAACGAAGCGGCTGCCTCAGTCCCTTCACGAACTTCCTCGCCCGCTGCTCTGGGGTCACACAAATCTCTGGGCAATAACGCTCCAAGGCGTTGAACCTGCTGATGTAGCTCGTCAGTGTCATGTCCTTCTGCTCCAGCGACATGAACTCCTCCCTCTTCTGATCTCTGACATGCTGGGGGAAGTACTGCTCATGAAACACCTCCAAGAACTCCTCCCAGCTGACATCTGCACGGTCATCAAACAACACCGTGGACGTAGATCTCCACCAGTTGGTGGCCTCGCCGTCGAACACGTAGGTGGCCAGCTCCACCATCCTCTCAGGTGCTACACCAATAGCACGGAAGATCTTCTCCATCCTGAAGACCCAGTCCTCTGCTACCTCTGGGGCCCTCCTGCCATCAAAAGTCGGCGGGTGCTGACGCATGAACCGATCGTGCTCAGCTCCCACTCCGCCCTGGGCGCTCTGAGCTGCCTGACGCTCCAGAAACTCGCCCAACCTGTCCCACTGAGCACCTGAAGTGTCGTCACTGGGATCACGATCACGGGGAGAACTCCTCACCCGCCTAGGTGCCATCTGTCACCACAACAATCAACAGATAAGCAACAATGCATGCAAGAGCTACAAAAATAATGCATGCCTCTAGCACTACTCCTAAGGGTGGTTCTTTAGACGAAGACACAGGAATCGACCGCTCTGATACCAAGTTGTAACGTCCCGAACAGCGGAAGATTTAAAATTTCAAAATAACCAACATAACAGACAACTCACGTGGGAACGTCACTAATATATAAATATATATAAATCCGGGTGCACCCAAAATACAAGGAGTTTTCCAAAAGAAATACAACTACAATACTGATACAATGGAAGAGAATACAAGTAGTCGTACGGTCTAGCAACTGCCGAAGAGGATCCGACTCCAAAGCGCTCCGTCCTCGGTCACCACCCACCCGGACCTACTGCGGTCCTGAAAAAGATGCAACAACAATGCCTGAGTTTCCAGAAGGAAACCCCGTATACCAACTCACCTATATGCATGCATCACAATAATGAACCTATCATACTAGTAGCATGTCATGGCATCAACAGATATGGAAAACAGTTCCCCCGAAGGGTAAAACAGGACATCAGTCCGACAATCAATCATCGGGTCTCCCGAAGAGACCTACTGCAGGCACATGCAGTCTAGTAGCCCGCGACATCGCACCCCCCACACGCAGCTACACTACTCAAGGGTTCGGCAGGGAGCCTCTGTCACGTCTACGCGCCGATAGAAACAGATCTGTAAATCTCAGTGGTCGGGGCCACAGGGACCAACGGGGCCGTCGCCCGGAAGGTATAACATAGGGCTGCAAACGGGGCGGGGCGGGGCGGGTTTGGCTCCGCCCGCTACCCGCCCCACCAAAGTCAGGCGGGTAAACGGGGCGGGGCGGGGCAGGTAAAAAAAAATTGGGCCGCTACCCGCCCCGTTTAGTCCGGCGGGTTAACGGGTGGCGGGTTAACGGGTCACGGGTAGGAAAATTTTAAGTTTAGAAGAAATGTTAGAAGTTTAATGAAATAACGAAAATTTTAATACATAAATATGTATTTTTTTTAATAATTATATTTGTAACGGGTAAACGGGTTAACGGGTTGGTAACATATTAACCGCAACCCGCCCCATTTAGTCCGGCGGGTTAACGGGTTGCGGGTTAACGGGTCACGGGTTGGAAAATTTTCAACCGCAACCCGCCCCACGCGGGACGGGGTGGGGCGGGTTGGCGGGTCAAACCCGCCCCACGAACAGCCCTAGTATAACAACAACATCTCGGTAGGTGCCCAGCCGAGGAAAACAACATAGCCGGCACAGCCTCGGCCCAACAATCATCATCGCCGGCACAACCTCGGCGGCATCACCGGCACAGCATCGGTGGTCCATCACAACGTCCGGCACAGCACCGGACGGTCCAGACCGAAGTCTGCCAGGTCATCGGGCTCCTCGAGCCGCGAACACCAACTGCGCCGCTATAAAAGCAGGGTAGCGACCTCCGTAGCCCGAAGGCCGGTAGTCACCTCACCCAACGCCAGTTGCGTGCCCGCACAACATCAACACTGGGATCCGCGATCCCTCAGGCCTGCTATACTACAATAAGTCCAATCAATCCATCACAATTGTCACGCTCCATACCGGGAACTGACGCGTCCCGAACACCCACACTCTTCCCAACGGCGGTCCCTGGGCAGGCACGCATCACGCGCCCACCGTCACCTCCCGGCTCACGCACAAGGCGAGGACACGGGTTTCCGTGGACAAAGTTGGCATTCAAAAGGGAACCTGGAATTCTGTTCTGGGCCCAAACGGTCGACCGTAAAAGGTGACTCGGTCGACCGTTTCCAGAAAGGAATCGGTCGACCGTCCCTAACACGGTCTACCGCTGCGCACAGAACACAATCCCCCAAACGGTCTACCGAAGGTCTAAAACCGGTCGACCAAACGAGGTCAAAATCCGGAGTTTGGTCAACATTACAATCCAGTCTATCGGTCGACCGACTCAGGTCCCGGTCGACCGAAAACTAACAGTACAACTTCTACAACATTTTATTCCATCGGTCGACCGACTCAGGGGTCTCGGTCGACCGACAACAGTTAGGGTCAACCTATATTTCTACGTCATATAACGGTCGACCGAACATACTCCAAAGTCCGAACATCATGCAACATAAACCAATATATTTAAGTTCCGGTCGACCGAACACAAGACCTCGATCGACCGAAACGCAACAGACAGTAAATATATACATGCATTCGGTCGACCGTCCAAGGACCGGTCGACCGCCCGGTCGTCTTCAACCTCGCGCCAGCCGAGGTTTCTTCGCCCAAACGCGACGTCGGAGAGGCCTCCGACCGACCAACACGACCCTCTCATGAGTGTCAACAACAAGCCACACTAATGAGTCGACATACCTCAACGAAAACGGAGAAACGCCGGAGCAACGCTCACGCCTCCGCCACCTCCTCGCGCGCGACCTCCTCCTCGCGACGACCTCCTCACGGCGGAGTCTCCAAGCCTTCTTCCTCCTCTGATCGCCGGAAGGGAAAGAAAAGAGAGAGTGCAAGTGAGTGAATGGAGAGAATAAGAGAGAGAGAGAGAGAAGAAAACACGTTATAAACCCATCCAACCCATCTCTCCGCTACAGTCGCCTACACAGCTCAACCCATCACCTCTCTCCCACGCGCACAGTACTCGCCTCCTTCCCCTTCCCCATGCATACCACGCCTCCCCATGCCAAGCCAACCCTAATCCTCCTCTAATCCAAGTTTAACCCTAATCTAGGGTTTGGGTTCTAACAAGTACTGTTTGGACGAGCTTCTGAATCTCAATGTTTGGGTAGGGGAGATGCATGTGATGCTTTGTGAAGTAAAGCAAAATGTCGACGAGTTGAATGTGATTGTGAAGAAGGCCAACATGTTTCTCTTGGTGTTTGGTGTTATAGTCATTGCTCTGTTTGTGAAGTTGGTCATTTAGAATGAATATCGACGTGTGTCTCAATGTTGGAGTGTGTGTTAAGAGGTTGATTTTAGGTGTTCAATGTTTTGGTTTAGCTGAACTAAATGTGATGTCGTGGTTATGTGACAATTTGGTATGTATGTGTTTGAAATACTCATTGTCTCTTCATTGTTTAATCAACGACAATTTGGTTTGTATGTCCCAGTTTGGAGTATTGTCGTGTTTGTTTTAATAAAGCTCCTTCTTGTAGAAGACTATCATGAAATCAATATTCTAATAAAGTAGTAAATCTTAAGCATAATTTGCAAATGCTAAAAGACACCATATACGCTATAATATACTGTTTCCAATCATTAATGCAACAACACGAAACTTTTGTCCATTGATTTGAATCCAATTTGAAAAGAACTGTAAATTGCATAGCTGGGACCTATTCTCTGAAAATCATCTCATGTTTCAACATTGAACTTCTAATGGAGTTCTGCTGCACTCATCAATCTCTTTGTCCCTTGATTCTTCGAGTAGCTGGAAATCGATTATCTCTGCCTTATTGGAAAACTTGTTTTTGGAAACGGTGAAATTCTCAGCAATGTGAGTTCCCAGTTTACCATTCCACAGTTTAATTTAATTGAAGGGAAGAAGTTTACTGCATAATGTGGCCACTTTCCCATGCCTGTAAATATTGATTTATAAAAATTCAAGATTGTGACAATTTTGTAAAAGTAAATTTATATTCTGTCATAATGAAAAATGTTGAAAGCTTGCCTAGTGCTATCCATGCAATGAAATTTTATGGAACGAGCTCTTAGTGCTATGCATCAAATAAAATATATATGGAATGGAACACCGAGAAGTATAATTTCACCAATCACAATCAAAAGTTGATTCATATGGTAGAGCTTTGGATTCATATTCTTCTGAATCTGGAGCTGGTAAGTCAATATAGTAGAAAAACAAATGCAGTCAACTCTAAATTGGCAGTAGTTAGAGATTCTAAATCTACCTCCAAACATCCACCACTAACTTCTGAATCTACCTCCAAACATCAAAATACCAGAACAAGATTCTGAAATGTGAGATCCCACCAACAGAATTCACATAAATCTAAGAAGGCATCACATCAGTAAGAATAACTAAACATGCGAACAAGACCACAAACCGACACCATGCATAATATTCAGAAGTCATGCATAATATTTTTAAATTTATAGCTAAACATGCGAACAAGACAACACACCCACACCATCAAACGAAATCCAATGTTGAACAAGACAGTCAATGCTGCATCACAACTTAATTAAAATCTAGAGTTATACTTCTATCAAAGGAGACATCCACCAGCTGGTGATGGAGCTGCTGTACTACAAGTTGTTCATGCTTCAGAAGTATTCACATTACTTGTTGAACTTCCCACAGTCCTCCTATCACCACCTCTCCTTTTGTTACTTTGAGCCCCCCTGTTTTTTAGTGTTTAAAACAACAAAAATGTTAGTAAAATGTTAGTGTATAAAATGAAATGATTGATCAAGTAAAAATATCTACATATTTGCACCTTCACTTATTCGGATAGGAGTGTTGATCCATAATTGGCTCCTTGCATTTCCTAGCCTGGTGTCCTAAAATCCCACAATTCTTGCATTTGTGTCTTCTTTGTGCGTTTGTCAGCTTGTCATATGCTTTCTTCCTCTTCAAGGCCGGTCTTCCAGCTTTCCTCCTGGTTTTCGGTGGCAGTCCAAGTTTTTGTCCCAATTTGCTATGTCTGACATCAGACTAATGTTCATAGCATAAGAGCGTCTGTACTTCTCGACAATGTACCAATCGCTCACGTAATTCTCTCACACCACACCCCTAAGTGCTGAAAGCAAGACACAAACATGCTTGCAAGGCAAGCCCATGATTTGCCACATTCCACATGAAAAAATCTTCTAGTCGAGGTCTACAATACATCTTCCCTTGTCGAACGTAACTTCCGCGAGGGCGTCACTTGACCTTACGATGTTGTAGCTCCCCAACTCTCTTGTATGATTATGTAACAAGTTCTTTGCTAACGGTACCAAATTTCCGGTCCACGTCTTCATGTACTTCTGCCTCAATGTGTCCACCATACTAACAATAGGGAAGTGTCTTGCTTCATTGATGTATGCATTGTAGGATTCACTGTAATTATTCGTAATGAAAGGACACTTCGCATACGTACCAAACTGACTTCTGGACCACACTTTTTCCTTTTACTCCACCTTCAAAATTCAGTCATATGCTGACTTATTCGCAATCGCTATTTCTGACATGAATGATTGGAAGTCTTCCTCTCTGTACAATTGAGCGGCACACCAAAGCAAGGTTTGTAAATAAGCTCCAGGGATTTTTTTCTTAAAATTCTTGTATAAGTGCCTCATACAACTTCTATACTCGCACCCTGGGGAAGTCTTAGCTATCGCCTCCTCAAGGCCCATGCATCGATTAGATATAAACACCAAGCCTTCTGGTCGGCCAACCGCTTCCATAATATTATCCATGAACCACTACCAAGATGCCTCACTCTCAATATCTACAATCCTAAATGCTAAAGGCAATATACCGTCATTGCCATCAACAGTAGTCGCAGCCAGTAAAACTCCACGGTATTTGTGCTTCAGATGACATCCATCTAGACCTATGACCGGTCTGCATCCCTCCAGGAACCCCTGCCTACAAGCATTGAAGCATAAAAATGTATTGAAATTGACGGTTCAAATGAAGTTGGAACCAGATAATATTACCAGGGTTCCGCTTCTTCAGTTCACCACCAAACTGATAACTAACTCATATTGTAGACCATCTGCTCCATGGAGTTTCTGTAATGCCAGTGTCCGACCTCTCCATACTTTGTGATACGGGAGTTTCAAGTGATATTCTCTTTGCAGTTGATCAGCAATATTCTTCACTGTTAGTCTCTCATCTTGCCTTAACAATTCAAGTGCTTGATATGCAATCCAATGCTTTGTATACATCTTCAAACCACAACTATTGACGGAGGAGCATGTGTGGGGAGTTCTAAGTGTATTGATCTAAAACACCTTCGACTATTGCATCCGCGACACATGAATTCACCATGTGCAATTTACTTCTTGGCACTTTGCAGTCACTTGATCTGGTTGACTCTTAATGATATCAATTGCACTCTCAGACAAGATGCAATGTTGCAACAAATACAATCTTAAACATCCCACATCCAGGAAAATTGCCCCCACAGACATCACTAGGTTCTTCATGTCAACACGAATTGGTTGTGGTCCATCATTGAAACCGAAGTCCAAGTCTTCAAGAAGGTCTCCCTCATCCTCGAAGGTGTCATCAAACTCCAGGAAGAGGACTTCTTCTTGCTCATCTCTTTCAAATTCTGACTCTCTACCTGGCGTGTATTCGGGTCCTTTATCAGAATCCCTAGTGGCAACCATGTCAATATCATCGCTGTCTTCGATTGTGGGGTCATCATTTTGTCCTCCACGAAAACCCCTCCTACAAGTGCTACTAGTGAACCTTCTTGGTTGACCTCCAATGTGCAATTTAAGCTGAATATTCGTGACTCGAACATTCCTGGTAAGATGAATACGGAATTAGTGGTGAAACAATGTCAGTTTGATTGAGACGGAAATTTGAAGTGCATACAAGCAAATATTGGTGTTTACACATGCATATGACCGTAGGGGTGCAAAGGTCCAATAAAGATGTTTCCCAAGTGCACCCAAGCAAAAATCCCATAAAAGAATAGGTTTAAAAAATATTAAGTTTTTAGGACATTTGGTGAAATGTTTATGAAAAAGAAAGAAGTGACAATTTTGATCTTTTTGCCAGTTTATAGTTGAGTAGGGAAATGATGGTCTTAAGAGATAACAATCAAAATGATCGGGAAGAGATGAAGTATGCTAGATTTTGAACTGCCTTTGAGGAGAATATGGAAGTGCTAAAGCATTAGATAACAATCTTTAGGCACAATTTCGCATTAATTTGTTTATGTGAATTGTTGGTTTGTATTTTCTTGCTTTATGTTACCTTTTGTCACTTTTTTAATAATTTTCATTAAACATTTCAATGACAAAGTTTAAGGATTTAACACTTCATAGAATATTTTTAGGATGAACATGTCATTCAAAATGACGCATCTAAAATATTTTCGATGATGTGATATTGTGATATCTATAGCATTTGTTCTAATTCACATGAACTCAGATAATCACTTCAAAATCCTACAAATTAATATTATTTTTGGAATATAACATAGCAATTTTTATTTAATAACCCTTAACTGACGAAGAATTTCCAAAATCAAACTCTCATCTTAACATTTTATTTTGATGTTTTTTGTATAAAAGTGGTTTTATAAAATACAACACAAATGGACAAATTCCTAGGAAAAAAACAAACACGACATTTCCAAATAACTAGGACCAACTCAGTTGAGAAATGAGAGATATATTATCTGCAGATAATCAAAACTAGATCAAATTTGAACAATATCGTTATTAAGTTTGGGATGTCGAGATTTAAAATAAGGTGCGGTAATATAGTATATATATAATTAAAACAATATTTTCAATCACCCAAATTCCTAATTAAGTGCAACCGAAAGTTAAACCACCACCATCCCCAAACATTACGACCTCTTTCTTTCTCCAATTGAGCTTACGAAACTCCATTACCACTAATTATCATAATTCGATATTAATGAAACTCATAACTTGATTTCCACCGCTACACGTTCACGACCCTCGGATAAAACTCCAATTAATTCCAGAACCAAAACAAAAAAGACATTCTGAATCAAACCAAACCAAACCAAACCGTCCGTTTTCATCTCCGAAGCCCCAAACCCTAATTTCGAACCGGAGTCTCCGGAGGAGGTGGATTCCGGCGGTCGGTTTGCTGCTGCGCATTTGGGCTCGGAGAGGCTTTTCGGGGGTAAATTTGTGGTTTACGTGCGTTAATTTTTGTGTTTCGATGAGATTTTTTTTTGAAAGATGACATTTTTATTATATTGCGTGGGTTTGGATGGTGGTCTGATGAGGTTTATTTTGTGGTAAGCTGATGTTTTGGTTAGATTGAGTTGTTTCGCTTGCTTGCGATCGCTTGCGTGCTTAGATTGAGTATGTGTTCTTTTCCTTGTTTTTAAATTGTGATGTTGGTGGTTGTTTTTTGGCTGTGTTTGGATTCCATTGTGGTTGAGAACTTTTTCGATGTGATTTTGTGTTTCTGCGAGATGGTGATTAAAATGTCAGGCTGACTAGTCGCTAATCGCCTAAGTCGAAGATTGATATTTGAGGCAGCGTATCCACTGAAGGGTCTGATTATCCATGTACAACACTTATAAAAACTTAGCCTACCAACCAACCATCACAACAACCAAATGTGTAACCCCCCGAAAAAATAATGATTGTAAAAAAAAAACTTTTTTTTGTGACATGTTAGTCGGCTGACAAGTGGGCCGCGTAGTCCATCTTGTCACCTGGGAGCCCCAAGCCACGTACTAGTCGACTAGCCTCCTTTCAATCCTTGTGTGAGGTTATAATGTTGTTTGAGCAATGTGATGAAGACATGAAGTTTTTGATTAAATTGAGTTATTTCGTTTGATTGATTGAGTTGTTTGCGTGTTTGGATGACGTTTCTGATGGCTATTTACATGATTTTTGCTTTGTGATAACCTTAAGTTTTCGTGAGTTACCTAGTGGCTTGATGTCATAAGGTTGGATGGTCGTCTTGGGTTTTCTACATTAGTCCATCCTCTTAGTGTTGGAATTGATGTGACTTGTGAGGTTGCACCCAGCAAGTTATTTTGTGTCTTGTGCGGAAAAAGGTATATAAAACTCAAAAATAGTGTTGGAATTGATTACATCACATTTAAGTACAATTCTTTGTCGTAAGTTAGTTGAGGGTGTGAAATAGATTAAGATTGTTTCATTTGGGGGCAACCTTGTGTGAATGTGTTTGTGTGCTTTAGAGAAGTTTAATGATGGCTGACGGCTTGGAATAGATTACTGTAATCTTGGGTGGTTTAGCAATTTGTTGTGCTGACCTAGTGGAGGCAAACTTCTGATGGTTTGAGTGATCAAATGAGGTTTCTGTTGGCTGTGGGTGAATTTCCTTTGATGTAAGCATAAGACGCGTGTTAGTTTGTTAACACGTCTTGTGGTTTGGCAAGCGTGACATTATCTTGTGAGCTTTAGATGGAGCTTGATTGCTCCTATGGGCTTTATTTAGATGTCAGGTGGTTTTCCCTTTGTAATAACCTTAAGGTGTCAATCAGGATAGAATCAACTTGACGGAAATGATTTTTTTATATCTTAATTCTGTATTTTTGTTAGTGGCTTTATGGTGGACCATAAAGAGTACTCTCATTTGGAAATTCTGTTGTGTCTGTACTCAGAAATGGAAAATTCATTCTTTGGTATTGCTTAAACATGGTCTGGTCATCTTGCTTGCCAATTACATGGTATATTGGTTCATGCGTATTTTATGTGTTGAGCTAGAAGCTAGCTAAAGATTTACTTATCATACATTTGCACGATGTGTGTCACTTTGTTACTTGTCGTTGTGCAATGGATTTTTTTTGAAGCGTTTCAACTATTTGTGAGATGAAAATGTGACCACTGTGTTCTTGTAAGTTGTAACCATCATATATTCTATCGGGTTGACTCTATATTTATATTCTTTTTCCAAGCAACTCTATATTTATATTTGGTGGTGTTCTTTGGATGATTTTCTACTGCTTGGATGCTGAATTGTTTTACGTACATTGTTTAATGAAAACCAATGAGTTCTGATATCACATTTCCTTATTGGATTTATTACTTCTGTTAACATATTTTGATTCCCCCTTTCAAAACAAGATCATTTGCTGCCTATTGTTTTCTTTTTTATGCAGGATTTCCTCAGTTCATGTGCTTCAGAGCCACAATTTTTTTGTTGAAGTCTTCCCCAAACTCTTAACCATTATGAGCAATGGACCTAAAAGACCTCATGAAGAGGTAGGACATTCTATACCTTCAAAACGAATGCTTGAGGAGTATGGCTTGCTCCCTAATCTTTCTGGAAATATGATCCATCCAATTGTAAATGAGTACCACTTACCTGTTGAACTGAACCCTGAAGTCCATCTATGTAAACACCAAAGGATTGAGCCTCGAGATAGGGATAAACAAATAACTCTACCTCCCATCTCTCGGGCACCTTCACCTTCTAATGCTTCACGTCTAGATAACCCCAACATCCTTGGGAATATAGCTGAAGCAAGGGACCTAAAAGATGGTAGAGATGTCAAGGTGGATACTAGTTTGGCCAAAACTGATTCCAGAGAGTTAAACACTCAAATGAGAGCGAACCCTCAGAGGAGCATACGGGAGACTGCTGCTACAAATGGAACAAAAGTAGATGAAAGGGAGCCAAGAACTGGGAAAGAATCTCCTGAAGACAATGAGTCGCAAAAGGATGCTTCTAGTGAAACAAAGCCCCACTCAAATGGGAAAGTGATTAAAGAACCTCAAAGGTTTGTAAGGTATTCTGAAAGGTCTGGTGATGGTTCAGAACCATGTGTTGCTGCACGAAATTCTACAAGCTTGAATGCAGAAGTTGGTAATGGAACTTCAGCTGTTCATGGTGAAGAATCATTGGATAATGAGGCAGTTGGGGATGATAAATTGGAGTTGAAAGGTGAAGAGAAAAAGGATAGACGAAGGAAGAGTGGAAAATTTAAAGATAGGGGAGGAAGAGATAGATATGACATTCATGACAACCTCCATGTAGGTAGTTCCATGAAGGAGCATTCCCGGCAAGATAGGGACTCAGAGAGATGGGATACTAGGAAAAAGGATGAGCATAAAGAAAAAGAATTGGAGGATGGTGGAAAGGATACTAGTAAAGTAATATCAAGCAATTCCAGTGAGAGGGGTAGTTTAGGTAAAGAACGATTCCCATTGGGTGCTTCCTTAACAACGTTCGATGGAGAAAAAATTAAGTCAACACGAAATGAAAAGAAGCATAGAAAATTGGACAGCTGTATGCCTAAAGATAAAAAAAGAAATAGGGATCATATTACATATACTGATAGGCCTGCCAAGGGAAACAAAGGGACTTATGACAAGGAGCTGGATTGTGGACAAGTTGAAGGAAATGACTCTACAGAAAGAGATAGAGAGTCATTTGTTCATGGCACTCATCAAGGCAGAATGATGTCGTGTACTAAAGGCTCTTCTCAATCTTCTAACAAGGATTCTTGTTCTCAGTCTCAAATAATGGAAAATGGGTATGTTCTATCTTTAAATTTTTGTTGACATAAATCTATATTTATTTCATGAAGCGTGTTGCCACTTGGCATCCATGAATGGTGTTTTTTGAGTAAAATTATCAACTTAGGGAGACTAGGTGTACAATCCGGCAGGTTGATAGTTACCATTCGATTTTCTTTGAAATGTTTGTTTCTGTGCCTACCAAAATAGTTTAACTGTAATAAGTTATCTTAATCATTTATCAAGTCCACATACATCTCATAAGCTGATTATGTACTTGTCCATCGTGTTTCTACACCAAATAGCTATACAATCTTCAGGAGTTTATTTTCATGATCTATTATCACTCTATGCACCCTGTATAATTATGATGTTGCCCATTCCTTGTGTGCATAGTTTCTCTACTTCATTACATGTATGCCTTCCATTAAGTATTTCATTTGAAATCTGATCATTTTGTTATTTTTCTTTGCAGATCCCAAGGTGAGCAAATAACAATTTGAGTTGGACTTTTCTACAAATTGCAAACATAAAATGAGATAAAAGTGGTGATATCCTGACTTCTGAGATTGACTTCATTATATTCAATAACTTGTTTGTTGATGTATCAGTAATTTCATAATAAAAATTTGGGATGCTGGATAACAGTTGAATGCATGTTTTATTGGAGGATGATAAAAAATCATTAAGCAGTAGTATTACATTTTTAACTGTGATTGAGCAGCATTAAAGTTATTTGAATTTTCATCATGAATTACTTTTAAGCGTGATGTTGCAAAACATTGCTTACCCTGATGTTTTAATGCTAACAACGATTATGCATCATATTTATTTGTTTTAAAAATATTGAATAATCAATATTTAATCAATATTCTTGAATTATATGGTCCGCCACATGTCAGTATTTACGTGTTGAACAAGGAAATATTGTGCTTATTTTGTTTAAGTGGAAAAAATAGAGATGTTTAGATCTGTGTTTTCTTGATTTACCACTGCAGATGTTCTGGGTATGTCTTTTTTAGTGTATAAATTGGATCAGTGCATGCAAGAGATTAAGAAATCTTGGGAAGAATACGAAGCCTCACAAGACTTTAAAAAGGATACAGACCTTCAAAGTGGTCCAGTTCTGGAAATACGGATACCTGCTGTACATGTTACTGCATCCAATCGCCAAGTACTGGAATAGATAGCAACTTTTTGACCTTATTTTTCTGTTTCCTAGTCAGTTTTTTCTGCATGTCCATAAGTTATTTTTTATGTTAAGAAATGCTACACACAAAGCACATGCATTAATTTATAAATGATATGTAAAATCACATTATTTATCACATCTGACACTAAAATACAAGAGATAAGATGAATACTGATATATCATTCCTTAAAACTTGCAAGTTTTATAAAGGCAAGGACCAAATTATCAGTTCAAAAACCATGATTTAAGTAAACAATATTCGGTAATTGTTATAGTACGTTTTGATTTTTAACAAGGACTTGTATATAATTTTGACTTTCTTATGTCATACATAATATAAATTGTATTGGTATTACTAATAAATGCAATTTGCATGAGGAATTGAGGATAAATTCATGTTTACACCATATCATAATGCAAATAATAATATTATAATGATCAAATGGAGATTGAATTATAGTATGTGGCAATATAATACGTTAATAATCTCTAACATGTCAAACACAAATTACATTATATAGGACACTTTGCATGCATGCCACGAAGAAACACCTCTTTTCATCTTTATGCTTTTTTTCTCGTATTTAATCCTATGTTATTACACCCTCATCTATTTCATGTCAATACGAAATGCTTATGTCATTCCATTAGGTTGGGTGCGTTCCTGCAATGACATGGCAACCCCTTATTGGATCAGTGTTAGCTATAAGCAATTTGTTGTTAATTTTAATTTAACTTTGATATTATCATTAGTTTGCTATTCATTCATAACACAATACATTTCTTCATTGTGATTATGTATTTTATTCTTTATTCTACATAGAAAATCCCTTATTTGAGATGAGTTTAAGGCCTTAATTAATGTCAAATACGAAAATTATAATTTGGTGGACTAAAATAGTGGTCTCCATGAATCTGATGACACGAATCTATGTATGAGGGTTTTGTATTGGTATGACAATAAATGCGAAAAAACGACGACATAAGAATGGAAAAGGTCTTTTCCAGTAGCATGGGGCAAACACCTTTATATATATTAACATAATATGAAAAATGCAAAATGCTTAACAAATATGAAAATATGTAGGTTAAAATTGGAATGTGAATGTAGGACATGATCCTCTTTCATGTTGGTTTTCTACATCCTTTCATTAATTTTTTTTGTTATTTTACCATTTCGTCTCTTTGGACATGATCCACTATTGTGTCAAAAATAAAACCATTTTCAATATCTAGATTGATTGTCTTTTCCCTTTGGTTGATAGAAATTACTTTTCGGAAGATACAATAGAATCAAGTTTTTCATGACATCTTTCAGTAGTCTAAATCTTTATATATCATTTACTCTAGTTATATGGTTTTTTCATAGTCATAACATTTGTTCTGATTAGAAGCCAGAGATGCCTTTTGATTTTATGTGCGACAGCAGTCTACTATAATTTTTGCTAGACATAACTTGACTTAGAATATAAAATACCGTGCCAAGTTTAAATGTTTTTGGGGATGTTGACAGGTTAGAGAAGCTTTGCTGTGGGGAACTGATACATATACTTATGATTCAGATCTTGTAGCTGGTATGCTGTTAATTTCAATTTCATAGTTTAAATTGTACTCTTACACTATGATAGCGCTAATGCTAAATGTGTTCTTTTCTTCTCTACGAATATCAGTTCTCATGCATACTGGTCACTGCCGGCCAGTTGCATCTCTTCCACCTGCTGCCATTCAGGAGTTACAAGCAGCCATCAGAGTACTTCCATCACAAGAGTGTAAGCGGATAGTTGCAGCTTATTTCTGGTGTTTATAAAAATGATGACATTTTCTATAGTATCTAAGGTTTAGTTGGTATGCTACATCAGGAATGGAATATACAACAACAAATGCCTTTAATCCAAACATTGGAATGGAGTATAATTCAATTTTAATTGTTGATTTCTTTAACTTTAAAGTGGAGAGTATGCTTGGAATCACAATCAATTTCATTCCATATAATTTAATGATATCAAATATGCAAAACCATTTGTTTCTAGAATCGGTTTGTAGCCCCAAATGCAAACACAAGAAAGAAAATCTCATTATGCTATGGTCCGTCAATCCATACTTGGATCAATTTCGTAAGAAAGGAAATAGACGTATGTCCATTGAATGGGAGTTAAACAACATGATCCTTCAGGGTTTTTTATTTCCCTCGACCAGAACATTCTGCTGTTTACAGATTATACCTGTAGCAGCTATATGTTGGGTGCTGTCCACTACCGGTAGGTAAGAAAAAAAAATCAGATATTTCTGATGGCATGACTGTTATTCCTCTTTGTTACTTAATTTAGGAATTTTAAATTCTATAAGGTGTGGGCAAATAAAAACCTTCTTATTCTTACTGCTATAAGGTTATTTCATATTTAATTAAATTTGGTAGTATTACATTTATTTCATCTTTCAGAAAGTAACCATGTAATTATGTAGTTTCTTATTGATATGTATTGTAGGTTACGTTTCTACATTGAGAAATAATGTCCGATCTCGTGCTTGGGGAGCTGGAATCAGTTGCAGTTTTTGTGTTGAAAGTTGCTGCATTGTTAAGGTGCTTCACAACTTTATTATTCAATATATTCTGCTGTCACTTTAAATTTTGAGTTTTGACTTTTGACAACTATGGTCGTCGCCACTGCCTTATTAACAAGGATCTTTAATTTGATGAACTTGACGAACTATTGTTTCTACTCTTGATTTTATATATACTTTTCATGTTGGAGTAAATTTTGCAGGTCATGCAGATTATTTTCTGCAATTTTGCCTAGTTTACAATGTATCTTCTCTAATAAGATAATTTATGCCGACCTTTGCATCATTCAACAGAAAGGAGGGGGGACTATTGAACTGAAGCCTCACCTGGCTCATGTAGAGCCAACTCTTGCTATTGTGTCAATTGATCGCTCAATGATCACAAGATCTGCTGCTTCGGTATTATATTGAAACATCTTAAAAAGCCATTGTTTATTAATTTTCTTAATATTGCTTTGTTGGATAGTATAAATTTGTTACAATTTTTTTATTAATTTTGTGGTGGATGGTAATATATAAAAATATTATATAGTTATAACTAGAGGTGCAAACGGTACAAATACAATACAAAATATAGGTATATTCATATTTAATTTCGAAATCCGGATACATGGGATGCAGATCATTACATATACAAAAAAACGATATCCATATCCTTAGAAAACGGATATGGACACTGTCCAAAAACAGAACATTCGGAAACGGATGAATACATATACATATTGGATATTAAAAAATGTATATATATATATATAACATAATATAAAACAATAGATTATTCCTTCAAAAAATATAATATATTAAAAAACTATATAATATCATAAAATGATAGATTATTCATTCCAAAAAAATATTATATATTGAAAATTTGAATAAATGTCATATTTGTTAAAAATTAATATTTTAGAATTATTTAAGTTTAACAATGACAAAGAAACTCAGCAAAAGTTTGTTGAGAAAGATTTTAGTTTGGTGGAGTTACGAGCATTGAATAATGAGAAGAATGTTAGATTTTGTGTTTAAAACTAGTTTTTGTAATATTTTCGCCAAGTTCATATGATTTACATGGTAGAGGAAAATCGTATAAGATTTAAGAAAATAAAAGCCTACACATAATTGAAGTGATTTTAGATTTACAATCTTATAAAGTTAATTTAAACATTATGAGTAATTATTAGATTTAAGAAATCAAAAGTTATATGATGTAATTAAGTTTGCAATTAATATATTTTGCAATCTGTATCTGAGAGAAAAGGATATATCCATAACTGTATCCGCTTATCTTGTGAACTTGATATTCATATCCGAAAAAAAATAAAAAAATCAATATCCGTATCCTCTGGATATGAAAATTTGATATCCATGTCCTCAAAAGGTCAAATACTAATACATACATATGAATCATATGATTCATATCCATTTGCACCCCCTAGTTATCACCCATCGATAGTAGCTTAGTAGAGACGCACTCCGTGCCTTTGAAATCAGTGTCATTAATTTATAATTTTCTAATAAATTGAAACAAAAGTTGCAGGATTGGGTCATCTATTTTTATATGTAAAGCTTGCATACCATTCACAGTTCAGAAGTCATATATATCTGTGTATCAGTCAGAAATCTAAGTAAATTAGGTTGTAAACTTGTGACATTAATTTTATCTTCAGTAGTAACCTTATGTTCATCTTCAAGGTGTTTTTCTAGAATTGCAAATATTACATACTTCACATTAAATTACAGTTTGTCATTCCTGTAGCAAATTGTTTCCACTAAAAAGCAAGTTAATGCTATTGAATGAGTGAGTATTAAACTCAAACTAATGGGTAATGAGTGGAACGACCCAGGATCTTATAAGTCAGAGAAATACTCCGAATTGTCAAATATGGGACTATTCTCAACACCATGTGGCGTCTCATAAGTCCAATTGTGTGTGTTTAAAGATGGGTAGAAGTATTGGGCCATTGTTGAGCCTTTTTTGCTCTAGTATCAATATTGAAGTGTGAATATCCAACTCAAAACCAATTAGTGATGAGTGAAGGGACATAGGATCTTATAAGTCACAAGAATCATCCAAATTGTTCAATATCAGACTATTCTCACCATATGCTATTGCTAATAAGTTACACTTTAAACCCATGTAGCATTCATTCATTAAATTTGCGATGCTATGTAACTTGACTCTATAAAGAAATCACAGGACAATATTAGGGTTCCATCTGAAATCAATAAGCTTCAAATTTTAACTGTGAAATCACCATTTCCTAAAAATCACTCAAATTTTGTCCAAAGTCCTGGTTGGAATTTAGTTGCATATCTTCTTATCATGAATAATCAGTAATCACCAATTGCAATATACGTTTAAGCTTTAGGATTTTAAATTAGTTGAATAATCAGCTCTTTAATTATGGATGATTAATTGCTAATTTTTTGTGAGTTCTGCAGAATACATCACATCAACAAAAATATATTCGAGAAGTGACAATCCAGTTCAACTTATGCAATGAGCCATGGTACTTTGTCTCTTATACTTCTTATGGACATCTTTTTATTAGTAAATAACTAAATTTAAAAGCCAGGTGCAGGTTGACCTCTAACAATCTGAGATAGCTATGAAGGAATTTTAGTACCATCTCATATGGGCTGCACATTAGGTTTGTCCAGCATGCATATTTCGTAGGGTTTCTAAATTTTTAAGAACCGGTTGGAATGTGAGGTCTCTCAAGTCTCAACTTATGTGATGAAGCATTTTCTTTTGGCTGAGCTGAGAGACAATTATTTTGTTTTGTTTATGCCTTAAACTACGGTGAAAGTAGGTGGGTACAAACAAGTTCCATAGGATATTTACGAGATCTAGATTGAGAGAGAAGAGCAGGTGCAGGTGCAGGTCAAGAGTTTGCAAGAGCATTGGGCTTTAGTTGAAAATGGATCGACAAAGCAATAGTCAACTTTGGGAATTGAATAGAGCTTGTCGACATTAACAATCATGACACTCAACCAACTACGCAAAATGTAGAACTTGGTGGCTGTTATTGGAGAGTAATGGTCCCCTGCGTTGGATTTTCACTCTAAAATAGATCATGTAATACTTGTTTTGTGGAACAGTAGAGAGACATCCAAGGCACCTGGCTCTTGGAAACCCTAGTAACCACCCAATTCAGAGAAAAACTCGTCTACTCCCAAGTTTGAGAGAATAACAGTGTTTGGGGGAAATAAGAGAGTGATCTTTTTTATCAATCAACCTGATTATATTAAATTAATAAAACAAAAGAGTACAAAGCAAGAAGAGAAAACAAATTAGCAACAGAGACTCAAGGGACCTATAAGTATAACAAGAAATAAAGGCAACGAACTCAACCATGAAGCGAACAAGAATAATGAGAGTAATGCATAAAGCTAGAAGACGAAGCCCTCTGACACTAATTTGAACGCTTTCAACTCCTCCCATCCAACGATTCTTACCTATCGAAGTAACCGTGTCAGCCCTTTAGACCAACACTTTATCTATTGAATGACACATTATGGAATACCAGATTATTTCTGCCTGTTCAAAATGCTGACCACATAGCACATGGCCAAAGAACAGGTCTCAAATGTCGAAAATAAGGCCGAACTCATCAGCATCTTCAAGGCTTCCCTACCATAAATAAAAAAATGGAACCTCACACTCTTTGGAAGTGTGACACCCGCTCACTGTCACCCACCCTTTGGATTTTACAGAGAGTTCAGTTAGAGCCAATAAGAGTAATCTTTATACATTTTTTTATCAAATTAATGGTTTCTTAACTTAAGATTGGGTGAAGACTCAAAGGAGTTTACCAAGGTTAGTGTGTCGTGTGTTTCTTTCGTTGGGTGTTTTTTATGATTTGGTATGGACACATGATTCTTCAATCATTCTCACTGTTGCTGTGAGATTCAAACGTTGGTATCTCCAACAATAATAAATGAGAAATGGCAGCCATTAGGATTATTGGTTTTGGTGGGTTGCCACGTTATCTTACAGGTACTATCTTTGCAATTTCATATTTTTTATATTTAGAATAAATACGATGAAGTGATAATGGGTTTGCATTCTGGAGTTATGCTAAATCATTATGTTTCTTGTTTTTGTTATGGACATCCATTAGTATTAAGAAAAAAATTATGTCAAATGTTTCTCTTACAGGTTGAAGTACAATATGAATGTTGTTGCTGATAAGGGGTTGAAGAAGCCCCAGTATACATCTGCACGTCTCAGGATAGGAGAAGTTCTGTATTTGGAAACCCATTTTGATAGGTATATTTAGTTCAAGAGCTTTTTATCTGCAAATTTAGAAAATCTTCACTACTGTAACCATATCGTCAAAACCTTTTGGAGTATGAACCATATCAATTAGTATCTATTAGTTACATTAATACGCCTACCCCGACTAGTTTGGGATAAAAGACTTTGTTGTTGTTGTAGTTCCATTAATACAATAATACCTATATATCAACTTTTGGCGTGACTTTAGTAGAGGTGTGGATGTGGCCTCTGGGAAGTGGGAAATGCCTTTTTAATCATACCTTTTTCTTATAAGAATTTTACCCTTCAGTTGTATATCTGGTGGAAATTGTTTTCCATCAGCAACGAGAAACCCTTTAATCCTGGTTGTATATTTTGTTGGGGTTGGCTAGAAATTTAACTCAACAAAAACAACTGTTCTGAAAATTATTGTTTCCAGCTCTGGTAATTAATTGCAGGACGTATTGTCATCTCTCATGTCTCTTTGCCTTCTCTACAAATTGGTTTTTGTTTTTTTTATACTGTCACAGGTATGAGCTCTGTTTTAGCGGACAAAAGGCTCTCCCCAATGGCATGGTTGCATCACCAGTGTCGGTGTCTGGACAAGAGAAGTGCCAACAACCCCGTTCTCACTTGCATTCAGATGACCAAAACTGTGGTCATGATAATGTGTTCCGATGGTCACGTTGCAAAAGGCCCCTTCCCCAGAAAGTGATGAAATCAATTGGTATACCATTACCCATTGAGCATCTTGAGGTAAGCAGCTACCTTTTGAGAACATTTCTGGGTTTTTTAAAATATCATTTGCTTTATTTGATGTTTCATCTATCCCATGATTTCCACGAGATACACACAGTAATAGATCATATATATGTTAGTTACAGTTAAAATATCGGTATGATTAGTTCATGAACTCCGGCAGTAATTGCCTAATTCTTTTTGTAGGCCGGGAGCTTTATTTTCCCTCATTCCATGATTGTATTTTGTTCGATGAGATTCTAATAATGTCATCCTATATGTTGCAGGTTTTGGAGGAGAAGTTGGAGTGGGAGGATGTTCAGTGGTCAGAAACAGGGGTATGGATTGCTGGGAAGGAGTACAAGCTTGCCAGAGTACATTTTCTCTCCTCAAGTTGACACCCACAAAATGCTTTTGATCCTTTTAAATACAATTTTCATAGATTAATTCATGTAAATCATGTTTCATGTGTAAATTGGCTAGTTCTTTAGGGGCCGAGTCAAGAAGCATCTCTCCTCAAGCCTGTTTATATTATTATAAACAGAACTTCAGAGATTTAACTTGTTCTTGTTCTGTTAATCAAAACCTTGGGTGTCAGTTTTCTTTTAATTATCTCTTGGTATGAGAGTATCATTATTTGTTGACATTGCTTCATTTGGTGAAGATTTGCGTGGTTTCTAATGCATATCATGTGATTTTATCACTGCAAACACCTGAAGGGAACACTATACATCATCCCATGACAATGCCTAAATGCTGCTACCAATATATCTCAAGTTGTTAAGGCACCTTTATCGCTTGCAAATGCTTTGCTGAAGCTCAAAAATAGATGAACGAAATATGAACTTAATTTTTTAGGTCCAAAAATCTTAACAAGCTGGCTAGAATTCTCAGTTTAATTTGAACGTAGAAAACTTGGGTCCGTAATATTGCTACCTCCAACATATTCTTTGGGGATATATTTTCTTGCGCCGTGACACATATCGTGTCTACTATGGCCGTACGGGTGTGCATGAACCGGTTTGGTTAACCAAACCAAGCCGAATGGGGTTCAGTTCGGTTTTTGGTTCCAGTATATGGAGAAATTCAGTTTCGGTTTTGGTCCAGTTTTAACCTATTTTATATTGTATTATTGTTATGTTTAATTTATATTTTGACGTATTCTTATGTTTTTAATACCCGATTAACTTTAAAATGATCTTTCCGTGGTATTTTTTTTAATATTACATCAAAATTTGAAAATTTTAAATAATAAAGTACTAATAAAATATTAATAAAAAATACGGTTCGGTTATTAACCAAAACCGAACTTCAATTATTAACTGAGTTGTAACAATTCGGTTCTGAACTCATTTTAAGGAGAGCAATTACAAAGGTGAGGGAGTGTAATGGTGTGTTTATGTAGGGGATCATATCTAAGGTAAGAGGTAGAATGGAGAAGGAGAGACAGAAGCACGTGTTGTTCATCCAAGACCATTCATTAGATGGTGTGACGGATCGGAAAGGCGTATAGTGATGGCACAATAATCTACCCAAAATCGCCTCGTTTGTCTTTCTTCCAAACCATCAAAAGTGGGGAGCTACCGGTATTAATCTCAACATAATTCCAGATAATAGTCTTGGTTTCCGGTCTTCAGTTGATAATCAACTTGACTCAAGCAAAAAGACTTGGAATAACTTAGTTAGTGTCGTGCTTTGGGGGATTTGGTGTGAAAGGAAAAAGAGAGTATTTAGACGATCTGGTCATCCTTTTGAATTTGGTGTGAAAGGAATAGATTAATAATTGTTTCGAATGACACGTTTTAATCTTTTCTGCCTTTATACAAGTACTCGACTGAGTTATCCGATATTTGAAGAATGATGCGTATTGAGGAAAGGCTCACGAGTTGGAAGCTCAATAAACATTTTCGCCTAGGGACTTCTGAGATTTCGAATGACACTTTTAATCTTTTCTGCCTTTATTCTATATGTTTTCTTTTGCCTTTCAAAAGGCTAGGGTTCCATGAAGGGAACATTTTTGTATTGACTTTTGAGGTGTTGTTAACCTTGACACCTTTTATTTTATGGTCTAATGCAATCACTATTCTCAAAAAAAAAAGTGGGAAGCAAAATGCCGACCTACTGGATTGAATGACGTTAGTGTGAAACGTCTCACGAACAAGGCACTCAATTTCGTTTTTTTGGAAGTGGGTGTACCAATACGACCATACTCACAATTGGATCTAGTGGTCAGTAGTGCGGGTTAGGGGCATAGTGTGCATTTGAGAGAAAATGTTATGTGAGCCGTCGAGGATGAGAACTAGAGTCTGAGGAGGTGGAAATGTGGGTCGTGGCTGGTGGCTCACCCAATGAAAAGCACGTGGCCTGTTGTGATTGTCTCGTGTTTACGAGTTTAATTATTAAGCACATGAGCCACCGCGCATCTCACCATCAATTATGTGTTGTCTATGAGAACCTGAACCTTCGCCATCAATCATCCCATGAATGTGAAATGACTTGGTCGAGCATTGCCCAGTAAAGCATATATGAAGGTTTATGGTTGGATCCACATCATCTGTCGTTCCCATCGCCATCCAAATACAACAATTTTCTCGTAAAGGTCGTAACATAAATGAAGCTCGCACAAGCTTGACGCTCCTCCAAGGTTAGGCAATGAAACTCGGCCAACTTGATAGTCCAAGACTTAGCTAGTCTGGGTATGCTTGGAGAGATTACCGGTCGGATTGTCGAACTCCATTGGTCTGAACAATCTCCAATCTTTGACCAACCCCTTAGCAGCAACACTCTGGAACCATCGACAAGTTGAGCGATCCAAGTGCATCGAATTGCAACCATCGACTCTGGGAGCTTTATAATATTGGAAGTACCAATCAATGACAAACACCAGTCTGTGAGGTACCTTTGATCAAATCGACTAGGGTGGGTCCCAAAATGTCGGTAGAAAGAGTGAGCTGCTACTGGATATGTTGTTGGATTTAAGGAAGGAACGTCTCTTGTTGGTGTTCCAAGAACTTCATCATGTCTCGTCGTCAACTAGTTGGAGGTGGGGTTTTCTTAAGTGGCTATTTGTTGCTGGAGATCCTTCAACAGAGTGCCCATCAGCATGAGATTGAAATCAAAGCACCAAATATAGGAGATCAGATACATAGTAAGAGGTAAAATGAAGAAGAAGAAGAAATCATTGTTGGATTATTAAGTTTGAGTTAGGTCCATGAACAACTTAATCGAGAAAATTCAATATTAAGTTGAAGATGAGATTTATTGAGTCATGTGCTATGTGCTCGCATTTTTTTAGTCCCACATTCATGATTATATTTGTAATTGTATCAACAATCTCAGAGAAAATAATAACCATGTCGAATAATCAAAATTGTTTGCACCAAAAGTAGACATGTCAGGCAAGTCGGGAAAAATATCCGAGCAGAATTTCAAACGTTGGCAACAACATATGAAAATTTGGTTGACCACTATTAGTTTAGTTGATGTAATTGAAGAGACTCTCATATTCTGAAACTGAAGATCCCAAAATCAAAGCACACCAAACGATGTGGATTGAGAGGGATAAATTGTAGGATTTCGTGTCCTTATGTATGTGTATATTTAAAAAAAATTAATACAAGCATACATGATCGATTTCATATTTTCATTGATTTTATGTACATGTTTATGTTTATTCTAATATCATGCATTCTTACGCATATTAAAATAAACAAAAGATAGAGGATCATACTCAAAGGTTCTCTAAAACCTTTTAGAAGATCCAGAGTTCCGTTGCCCATCGAATCGCCTGTCGATTCACCTCTAAGCGTTCACCAAACACTAAACAAGATTAAAGAGAAATGAGCTAGTCAATCAATCTCTAATTAAGCTTAGAATCTAGCTAATAACCCCTCTAAAAGCTCTTGAGATTCTAATCTCCAAAACTTAAAACTATTAAGAGAATTTTCGTGGTGATTAAATGAGAGATTAGAGAGAGAGAGAATTTTTTGCATGTTTGTAAAAAAGTAGGATGAGAGGTCCTTTTATAGGCTCCTAAAACACCCATATTATGAACTATTCTCTAGTCATGATTTCTTGCTTTTTCTCTCCCAAAAATAATTCCAATTTGTCACATAAGCATCCTAAAAAAGTTTGATCAAATCTGAAATTAGTCAAACCCATTATGTAATTATTATCTTAATAATTCAGGTAGAAATCGTGCAAAATGGTCGACCGAATTTTCCAATCGGTCGACCGAACCATTTGGTAATTCCGCAAGTTTGGACGATTGTGAGCTAGACGGTTGACCGAATATTCATGAGAAAAATTCCCTGAAAATTTTTGGTCGAACCACGTCTCGCTCCGGTCGACCGTTTACCTACCAAAATTTCTTCTGGTAAATTTCGGTTGACCGTGTCCACGCTCCCGGTTGACCGATCCTATTATCACAACACGTCCTGATAATTTTCGGTCGACCACTCGCTTATCTGATCTTTGTCCGGTCGACCGTTTCTAAGAAACCCGGTCGACCAAACCCAAAACGGTTGACCGTTTGACCCTGATTTTGCCTTTGTCAAATTTTGGATTTATATCCAACAAAATTTGATCTTTTGAGGTTTTTAGAAAATTCATATCTCATCAATATATATCCTATGTAATGTCAAATTATTAACCCCATAATATATACATCTTATACGAATTTATCCAAGATTCTAATTGTGTCAATTCTCATGACATATTGATTTTATTGATTCACCACATGTGTTCATTTTCACATGAAACCCGACACATCATATGAACTCAAAATCAAGCTTCTTGTTTCCCAATTTTGTGGTGTGACCTATAGGTGGATCTAAGCTAAATTGACAGCGATATTGAATACTCAATATCTCAAACTATAAGTGGTATCTAGCTACACATTATAGTTACCAAATTAGCATAGATGTCTTGTTCCACTCGAACTAAACACGACCCATTTAATGATGTGAGTGCACCACTTGTGTCCGTCCATTGCCTCATGATATTAAGAATATATACAAAGTAGAAATGTGTCACCTTTGTATTATATTCATTTCTTGATCTCTTTAAGCTAATTATAATTATGTAACTTAACTCAAGTTACATTGTGCACATTATAATTTTGCTTTATCAAGGGGCCCACTAATATCATCACTCAATGAAGAGGGACAACGATAATCGTTTGACTAGCTATCTTTTCCAGCACAAGTCATGCTCAACCAACTATTGCCTTTATCACTATACTCATTGATAGCTTTTGACAATTATCAAATCAAACACTTCTTCAGTGAAAAGATATAAGTCTCATATCTTAGAATCCAAGACACAATAAAACGTTAATGACACAAAACATAATTTTATAATGTTTTACTTGTTAGGTCTATTCAATATATAAAAGTAATCATTTTCCTCTTTTATATACTCGTGTCGTCAAATATTTGTAGAGCTACAATAATCGATGACCAACACGACAATCTTATCTTGATAATTAATGTTCCATGTTAATTACTATGATTGTGAATAACTTTTGATTTATGTTAACCATTATCTTTTAGAGCTCTACGGTTAAGGACCAAACACATCTTTCTTAACACTTCCAAAAGACGAATACAATAATCAATGACAAAATGTTTGCACATCTAATTCATAATAATTGACATAAAAAAATAAAACTTCTAGAACACACATTTCATAAATTGTGTCGAGGTTGCAGTTTGTTGGCTTCATCCAACGTGATTTTCGATGTATACAGTTCGTCCTCCTCTGCCTCTATTTTCGCTAAAGATTTGTGGGATGAACTAGATAAAACATAATAATACGGAGGACTTAGGTCATGAAAAGTATTTTGTTGGAAAATTCTTGAAGTTTCAAATGGTTGAAAGCAAATCAGTTACTGAATAGGCCCATCAGTTTATGATCCTGATCCGTGGCTTAAAAGAGGCTGACATGAAGATTTTTGGGAAAATTCTGGTAATGTCAATCATAGAGAAGTTCCCTCGGTCATGGAGGATTTCGGTATGTCTCTTAATCATAGGAGAGAAAAATTAACTATGGATGATCGTATGGTTGCTATTGCAACCGAGGAAGAACATCAGAGTGAAAAACCAGTGACCAAATGCAACCAAAAGCAAACGTATTAATTTGATCCTCATTTAAGTCGCATTTCAAAAGGAAAATCATCACAATCTTCTAAAAAGATAAAACCTAATGCCAAAATCTAGAAAAAACCAACAAACAAACCATGTTGGAATTGTAGACATGTTGGGCACCGGGCTAAAGAATGTCCTTCCAAGAAAGTCAAACGCCAACAAGGTACTGCTGATTCGACTCAGGTCAATGTATTAATTGGTGTGGCCAATACCAACAGTAAGTTTGTTTTTATTAATCCTCAAGTTCTTTCCATTTATGAATCACATGAGTGGTTGGTTGACACTGTGGTTAATGTGCATGTATGTGCTGACAAGTCCATGTTTTTCTCTTAGCAGCATATTGATGGAAATTTTGTGGCGATGGCCGATTGGAATGTTGCAAAGGTGCTTGGTGTTGGACGTATCGACCTGAAGTTACCTTCGGGATGAGTTCTTTCGTTGCACAAGATGCATCATGTGCCTGTTGTTTGTCGTAATATTATTAGTGGTTCATGTATGGTAGTTGAGGGTTATGAAGTGTCTTTTAAATGTAACAAAGTTGTGATTACTCTTTTTGCTATTTTTATTGGCAATGGGGTACTTGTCTTATGGTGTTTTACTTCATTGTGAACCTGCTTTTTATAATCGTAATGTTGTTTCTGCTAAAGATGTGTCTTCTACTGTTGTTTATTCCATTGAATCCTATGATGTTTGGCATAGACGTCTAGGACATGTGAATTATTAATGTTTGAAAAGGATGATGAATTTAGATATGATTCCTAAGTATGTCATTGAGAATAAAAAATGTAGGGTGTGTATAAGCTAAACAACCTAAGAAACTTTTTCATCTCTGACTAGAGATACAAGTATTTTAGAACTCATACACAGTGATACTTGTGAAGTTAATGGTATCAATGAAAGTGATAAAAAGAAATATTTTATCACTTTCATTGATGACAATTCAAATATTGCTATGTTTATCTTTTGAAAAGTAAGGAGGAAGTGTTGTCTAAGTTCCTTATTTTTAAGAACAAAGCAGTGACAAACAGAAAAGAAACTTGAGAGGTTGAAATCCGATAGAGGTGGTCAATATACATTTAACATGTTCGAACAAGTTTGTCAGAATTCTGGCATAGTTCATGAGGTAACGACGCCATATTCTCCACAATTTAATGGAATTGTTGAACGAAAAAATAGAACATTATCCGATATGATTAATGCATTGTTGGAGAGTTCAGGATTACCTAAATATATGTGGGGGAAGCTTTGGATATGACTTTCCATATCCAGAATAAAGTTCCTTAAAAACATAAGGAGGATATTCCTTTCGAACTCTGGCATAGTCGAAAACCAAGTCTTAAATATCTTAGAGTTTGGGGTTGTCTTGTAAAAGTGTTACTCCCTTAACATAAGAGAAAAAATCTAGCCCCCAAGACAGTTGATGCAATATTTATCGGATACGTGATTAATAACTATGCATACATATTCTTGGTAATTAAGTCAAAGATATCTGACATGGATGTTAACACAATTGTTGATTTCGTGATGCCATATTTTTTGAGGATGTATTTCCCATGAAATATGGATTTCCTTAACAAGTTTCCTTTTCAAGTCATCCATCTACGTCTAGTTCCATCCATGAGTATGTGGAAAAGATGACAGACGTGGGGGCAGATTGGTCTGTTACCGAATCTGAGTTTTCTCAAACTCAAGTAGAAATTGAACATAGAAGAAGTAAACGATCTAGAATTGTCAATGATTTGGGAAGTGATTATAACACATACCATATTAAGGGCGATCCAACAACTTTCAAGGATGTTATGACTTCATTTGAAGCAAAACATTGGAGAAATGCAGTTAAGATCGAAATGGACTCTATTGTCTCAAATGAGACATGAGAGTTGGTAAATCTTCCTCCAGGTTGTTCAACAATTTGTTATAAATGGATATTTAAAAATAAATTAAAACCAGATGGTTCCATTGATAAGTATAAAACCAGATTAGTTGTCAATGAGTTTAAACAAAAGGAAGAAATAGATTATTTCGATACCTATTCTCCAGTCTCGCATGACTACTATCCGAGTGCTATTAGCATTAGCGTCCATATATGATTTTACAATCCATCAAATGAATGTAAAAACTACTTTTCTTCATGGTGATCTTGAAGTAGAAATTTATATGGATCAGCCTTAAGGACTTGTGGCTTTTGAAAGCGAGAAGAAAGTTTGTAAATTTGTTAAGTCTTTGTATGGACTTAAACAAGCCCCAAAAGCTTGGCATGAGAAATTTGACAAAATAATATTATCATTTGGATTCCAAGTTATTGATTCTGACTAGTGTGTCTATTGTAAAGTTCAAGGTGGTGCATAAATTGCATTGTGGTTATATGTCGATGACATATTACTGCACAAACCTTGATATAATACATGAATCAGTCATTCTTGTGTACTAAGTTTGAGATGAAGGATATGAGTGTTGCTAATATGATCTTGGGTATCAAATTGATTAGATCAGTTGAGGGTATTTCCATATCTCAATCTCACTGTGTTGAGAAGGTTCTTGAGAGATTTAGTTATACAAATTGTAGATCTGTGAAGATCCCATATGATTCTTCAAAACCTTTGTACAAGAACAAGAGTGATATTCCATTTTTACAATTGAGATATTCTCATATTATAGGTAGTTTGATGTATCTTGAAAATTGCATACGACCAAATATTTCTTTCTCGGTGAGCAAACTTAGTAGATACACAAGTTGTCCTGATCGTACTTATTGGGAGGCATTGGATAGAGTACTATAGTACTTAAAGAGTACTTCTACCATTGGGCTACATTATGGGAAATTCTCAACTGTCCTCGAAAAGTTCAGTGGTGCAAGCTGGATAATCAAAAACTTTGGGAGTAATAGTATTACAAGGTATGTATTTACTCTGGGTGGAGGTTCAATCTCTTGGAGGTCTACAAAATAGATCATATTGTCTCAATCTACGTTTGAGGTTGAACTTTATGCTTTGGATACAAGTGGAATGAAAGCTGAAAGATTGAAATGACTCCTTTCTGAATTATCAATGACTGGCAAACCAGTTCTTGCAATATCTATGCATTGTGATAGTAGGACTACTATTGCAAAGCTAAGAAACTCAAAGTATAATAACAAACAAAGGAGGCACATCCAAGTCAAACTGAAAGTCTGTAAGGGAATTAGTCTCAGAAAGGGTGATAGCTATTGATTTTGTTGGTACCAAAGACAATATAGTTGATCCTTTTACCAAAAGACTTGATCTAGCTCAAGTTCTGAAATCCAAGTTCGGGATGAGACTGACACTCATTTCATGACTCATCTAGAATGACAACCCAATCAATCTGAGTGGAGATCCCATGAAGTTGGTTCAATTTCGTAATAACAAGTTCTTGAGTGAGTTGAGTGCAACCAATTGGTGATACATTGTAGGTCATACATTGTATCTATGTCAATACCTCAAAGAATGGATATGTTGTTGAAACTGCAAGTTTAGTAATAGTGTATACTATCAATGAGTTCGAGTTCCTATAACAAGATGTTAACAATGCATCTTTGGAGAAGCTCAACGATGTGATTGTAATTGTGTGACCACAATTAGAGGAATGTGGTCCTTGAAAGCATTCATGAAAGCATTAGGCTTGAAGCATCCTTCAAGCATTCATGAAAGAGGCTTGAAGCATTCATGAAAGCATGAAGCATCCTTAAAGCATTCATGAAAGAGGATTCAGATGCATGGCCGAAAAGCATCAACCCTGTATATTGGAGTATAACATGCTTAGTGTTTTTCACAATGGACATCTCCACATGAAAGGTTGAAGTTTAAGACTTCATTTCACTTGATTCTTATAGGGGTAAAGTTGAAAAACTCAGGTAGTGATTCAAACACGAAAGATACCATTACTGAAAGCACTAGGTTGTAAGGTTTGTTCGCTCGATCAACAATGGACTTGTGAGGGATTGTTGGATTTTTAAGTTTGGGTGAGGCCCATGAACAACTTAATTGAGAAAATCTAATGTTGAGTTGAAGATGAGATTTATTGAGTAGTGTGCCATATGCTTACTTTTCTTTTAGTCTCACATTGGGGGACTTGGAAAGTTGGAGAATGATGATAAACATTCTCTTCCCATGACCATTTGTAGGTAGAAAGAGAGGACTAGAGAATTCCCCACCCACGCGTGCGTGCCTGTCCCGTTCGGTCCGGGGTGAGGCGGCGGGAGATTTGGGGAAATTAGAGGTTTTAGCCTCAGGGTGATAGTTATATCTTCTTCGTCCTCAAGTTAATTGCATTTAAGTCCTTGGCGGTTACAAAATTATCTATATAAATGATTGACATCATTTCATACTTATATTTGTATCTTATATCCATTATCTTTCACCTAAACAATCCTATGTAACGAGTTTTATGTTTGAATTTCAGAAATAAATAAGTTTGAAGAGAAGAAGCATAAAAGGACCCAAAAGCAGGGAAAAATGACTAAATTGTGAGACCTGGGGACTAAGATACAAGGGAGAAAGACCTGAACGTAAGACCAAATGACCAAAGAGCAAAACAGAAAACTCCACACCATCTTGGGGAGTATTTTGGCAATTCGATTCGGGTCGGAGCTCCAATAAGCGAAGTAGATACATCCAAGACCAACAAATACATCAAGAAAATCCCAGAATAAAAACCAACTCGATCCGGATCCAGGAGACTGCCAATTGGCGGTCTGGGACCGCTAATTGGCGGTCCGGATCTCTCCGGATCCGCTAAGACTTCTGGAGCGCGTGTATTAGAGGACGTTTAGTCTATTTTTGGAATTTGTTTAGTCCCACATCGGGGGATTGTCCCGGATTATTTTTTTCTATGGCTATAAATGGAACTCTTCACCTTCTATTGTAATCACTTCACATTTGGTGGAAATTCTTCCTACTTGAAGTGAGTCTTGAAGCAGACATTGAAATGGGAAAATGCTACCTGTATTGTGAGTCATTTAATAATAAAAGTTTCTTTGTTTCTTTTAATCTTGTCTTGTTATGTTGCTTGTTTTGTGTTGGTTGCTTTACTTTGTTAATTTCTTGTTTAGTAATTTTAGTAGCTTAGTTAAAATGTTTTCTTTGCTTAGTGTAATCATTATTTTAATTGGTAGTGAGTAGTTCCATCCCCTTTGGGGGGTGGACCAATGTTTATACATTTTATGTAGATGGAATGAATGCTAAACTTTTGTGTATGTGAAAAATGTTAGTATACTTGTTTGATTAAAAAGAATACTTACTTGATGGTTTCTGCCATAGCTTAGGTACATTCCATGCTTGTCTAAGTGTCTTAATAACAAACTTGTCATGCTCATATTAATCACCTATGGTAGTGCTTTGAATGATAGGTTTTGCCATTAGGTACTTCTTATGCATAGCAAACACTACATACAGTTGTTCTTAATGAATACATTCATCACCACTCATATCTTGTGTACAATATCCACCCCTTAGGGGTTTTAGATTCCTGATTTCTATCTTCTCTTTCTAGCTTATCTTTCTAGTAGTTGCCTAGCTTAACTTAGTTTAATTCGTTTCATGTTTTCATGTCCTCATTTCTAGTTCATTAGTTTAGTGTAGTTAGTGTAATCAATCTCTTCTTCTCTCTCTTTCCCACTCGCCTTCGTACAAACCAAAAGTCGACACACCTCCTTGTGGATCGACCCGTATTTTCCACCGCTTCAACACGGCCGTGCACTTGCGGTTAATTAAAACTATCAATCAATAAATCACGATCGTTTTCCCCATGATACACAGATTTTTAATCTCTCTCTCTCAAAGAAAACACTTGTCCCTCTTTGGTGATTTTGCTCCTCCGATTCCAGCGTTCTCCAATTGTCAGATCTTACGAGGTTCCGCGCTGCATTCGAGGTTTTTCGACTCTGGTGTGCTCCCGTTTGACGAAGGAACTGTTCCATCCTGGGAGAAAAGCACCAGACTCATAACACTGGTACGTGGGAGCGATATTTTCTCTGAGGCAAGTTGGAATTTGACGACTCGATTTGTAAGGCCGTTTTTTATCATTATTCCTTATATGTTTGTTTTTCTAAACATGAATTTGTACGTCAATGCTGCAAAAAGGGTTACCATGTCGGATATTAAGAGGGTACAATGTCGGGTTAACAACCTTTCATGACCGACGTGGTACATAGGAGATGTTATAAAGGGGTATCCTTTCACGTCGATTGGCAAACCGACGTGGTAGGCGCCATATATAACGTCGGTCTATTTATACAATCGACGTAGTGGGATCTTAAATAAAAAATAGAAATCCCCTACAAAGTCGATTGTATTGACGACCGACGTGGTCATTTCTTCTATAAAAAAATAAAAAAAGAGAAATATCCAAAAACGTCGTGTAGGATTTCGTGTCCCCATGTATGTATATATTTTTAAAAAATTAATATAACATACAAGATCGATTTCATACTTTCAACAATTTTATGTACATTACTTTGTGTTTATTCTAATATCATGCAATCCTACATATATTAAAGTAAATCACAAAGAGATAATCATACCCAAAAGTTCTCTAAAACCTTTTGAAGATCCGGAGTCGCGTTGCCCGTTGAATCGTCTGCCGATTCGCCTCCAAGTGTTCACCAAACTAAACAAAATTAGAGAGAAAGGAGCTAGCCAATTAATCTCTAATTAGGCTTAGAATCTAGCTCATAACCCATCTTTAAGCTCCTAAGATTTCTATCTCCAAAACTTAAAAGTATTAAGATATTTTTGTGGTGATTAAGGGAGAGATTAATGAGAGAAAGGATTTTTGCATTAACATTAACAAGTGGGATGAGTGATCCTTTTATAGGCTCCCAAAACAAACTCATCAAGAACTATTCTTTAGTCATGATCTCTTGCTTATTCTCTCCTAAAATTAATCTCAAATTGCCACATAAGCACCCATAAAAACGTTTGATTAAATATGGAATTAATCCAACCCATGATCTAATTATTCTCTTAATAATTCAAGCAAAAATCGTATTGTTCGGTTGACCGAGAATTTTTCTCGGTTAACCGAACCATTCGGTTATAACACATGTTCAGTGGACCGTGAGCTAGATGGTCGACCGAATATGCATGAGAAAAATTCTCTGGAAAAATTCGGACAATCCGCGTCTTGCTCGGTCGACCGTTGACCCACCAAAGTTTCTCCTAGCGAACATTCATCGGACGACTGTGTAACCTTCGGTCTACCAAAAATATCGCAAGATATTTTCTCTCGGTTGGTCGTTCACGCTTGGTTGACTGAACCCAATTGTCCATGCACTCCAGACAATTTCGGTCAATCAATTGTGCTTACCCCTTCCCCGTTCGGTTGACCGTTCCGAAGACACCTCGGTCGACCGAATCCTAAACGGTTCACCGTGTTTGACCATGATTTTGCCTTCGTCCAAATTTGGATTTATTTCCAACAAAATTTGATCTTTGGGGGGGGGGGGGGGGGGTTAGCAAATTCGTATCTTAAGTAATATATTATCTTATCTAATATTAAATTATTACACCTCATAATATATATACACCTCATATGAATTTATTATGATTCTAATTATGTCAATTCTCATGACATATTGATTTTATTCATTCACCACATGTGTTCATTTTTCACATGAAACCCGACACATCATATGAACTCAAAATCAAGCTTCTTTTTTCCCAGTTTTGTGGTGTGGCCTATAGGAAGATCTAAGCCAAATTGACAGTGAAATTAAACACTTAATATCTCAAACTATAAGCAGTATCTAGCTACACATTATAGTTACTCAATTAGCATAGATGTCATTGTTCCACACGAACTAAACACGATTCATTTAGTGATGTAAGTGCATCACTTGTGTCCGTCCATTGCCTCATGATATTAAGAATATATACAAAGTAGAAATGTGACACCTATGTATTATATTCATTTCTTGATCTCTTTAAGCTAATTATAACTATGTAACTTAACTCAAGTTACATTGTGCACATTATAATTTTGCTTTATCAAAGCAATGATAATCGTTCGAGTAGCTATCTTTTCCAACACTAGTCATGTTCAACCAACTTTTGTCTTTATCACTATACTCATTGATAGCTTTTGACAATAATCAAATTAAGCACTTCTTGAGTGAAAAGATATAAGTCTCATATCTTAGGATCCAAGACACAGTAAAATATTAATAACACGAAACACAATTCCATAATGTTTTACTTGTTAGGTCTATTCAATATATAAAAGTAATCATTTCCTCTTTTATATACTCGTGTCATCAATTATTTGTAGAGATACAACAATCGATGACCAACACGACAATCTTATCTCGGTGATTAATGTTCCATGTAATTGCCATGATTGTAAATAACTTTTGATTTATGTAAACCATTATCTTTTAGTGCTCTACGGTTAAGGACCAAGTGACTTTTCCTTAACACTTCCAAAAGACGAATACCATAGTCAAGGAAGAAAATGTTTGGACATTCAATTCATAATAATTGACATATAAAAGTAAAACTTTTAGAACACATTCCTTTCACGTCGGTGGTATTTACAACCGACGTGCGACACACCCTCTATACCATCCGCTTTATTACAAAGCCGACGTAGTAATATGGCCTATATCGTGTCGGTATTTTTGTACAACCGACGTGGTCAGTTCTTTAATAAAAAACAGAAATCCCCTACAATGTCGGTATAATTGTCGACCGACGTGGTAGGTTCTTTAATAAAAAAAATTAAAAAAAGAAATATCGTACAACGTCTGTGGTATTTACAACTGATGTGCTAGATTGTCTACAACGTTGGTTATGTTGTGAGACTGACGTTGTATGACATTTCTCCTTTTTTTAATTTTTTATTTGTCTGATACCTTTATTTCAGACTCAAACCCTGTCGTTCATATCCAATCAAGCAATTCATAACATTCATATTTACCAAACAAGTATGTAATTCTCACAACATATTCAGTCCACTAATAACAACAATCATATCTATCAAATGGACAACATTCAATTCAACATAGACAAATGCATCTAGTTAATACTACAACATACAATGAACCTTTAGTTTTGACGTTTTCGTTTTTTGATCATAGGATCCTCGATCCATATTCCTGTAGGATCTACTAGGCCCTAATATTAGTCTAAAGGGGGGGGGGATGAATAGACTAATTAAGATAGTTTAACAAACTATGCCAAATTAAAAGCTAAGACAAATTAATGTGAAGAAGAGAACAACAAACCACAACACCGGATGTATAGAGGTTTGGATCCAACCACCGGATCCTAATCCTCTCTTATGAATTGCTCTTACTCGAGCAACTTCGTGCCCTCCACTAATCTGATCTCCGTTGCGGCCGAGATCACGCATTTACACCACAAGCTTTGTGAACACTGATTGATCTCGTTTTATATTTAACCGCAAGTGCACGGCCGCGTTGAAGCGGTGGCAAATACGGGTCGTCCACTGGGAGGTGTGTCGACACTTGGTTTGTGCGAAGGCGAGAGGTAAAGAAGGGGAATAAAGGTTGGTTACACTAAACTACACTAAATCGCAAATGGAAATGGAAGAAAAGCAAGAAAACTAAACCCCAAAGGGGGTAGAGAACTGATGTGAACATAAAGATGTGTGTGTGTGTGTTCAATTAAGCTCCTCACAACATGTAGTGCATGAAATCATAAAACTACATCCAATCTTGCCTCTACATGAATTAAGATAAGACTACATCATTAAAACATACAAGACAATGATTGGAATGAAGCTACATGAACTCAAGTATAAAGACTAGACCCTACTATGCCTCCACATGAATTAAGATGACTACATCATTAAAACATACAAGACATTAGCTAAGGAAAAGGCAACAAGAGTACATACACTACAAATTGTGTTTCCAACATTAACTTCATCCATATCCTAACTTTATCATTCCCCATAAAATAGGTCCACTAATCAAAGCATAAGCTAAGCTTCATTCAAGAGCATTAGCATATCAAAGATAAGAGTGGAGACCCATTAGATGGTTATGGAAATCATATAAAGCTCAAGGGATAAAAATAACACACACTTAATACACTACATTATTATATCACATATTTCTCCACCCCCCAAATGGGGATGGAACTACTCACTACTCATTACACTAACTAAATTAGCAAAGGAAAGCATAATACTGAAATGAAATTTATACTACTCAAGCAAGAAACATTAAAGAAGCATAAAACTAAACAAGCATCAAAGCAAAAACATTAAAGGAATTAAACTAAGCAAGAATTAACAAACTAATGAAAACTTTTATTATGAACTCACTCAGAATACAAGCAGCCCTTCCTCCACTAGAGTTTTGCTTCAAGGCTTCACTCTTAGTAGGGAAGGAGGCCACCAAGAGAGAGATGGATACAATGGGAGGTGAAGAGTTCTATTTATAAGCATGGAAAAAGCTAATCAGGAACAATCCCCCGATGTGGGACTAAACCAATACCAAAAATAGCCTAAACGAACACTAATACAAGTCCAGGAGAAGTTGGGGTGGATCCTGCATGATCCAGACCGCCAATTAGCGGTTCCAGACCGCCAATTGGCGGCCTATAAAGCCCAGATCCGGCTGGGTCTTCTAGTGGGCTTGCCTTGGTGTGTTTCTTGGTCTTGGATGCATCTAGCTGGTTTAGTGGAGCTCCGACCCGAATCGAATTGACAAAATACTCCTCATGATGGTGTGGAGTTTACTGTTTTGCTCTTAGATCCTTCTGTCTTACGATCAGGTCCTTCCCCCTTGCATCTTGGTCCCCAGGTCTCACAATTAGGTCCTTTTTTCCTGCTTTTGGGTCATTTCATGGCTCTTCTCTTCAAACCTCTTTATTTCTGAAAACTAAACATAAAACTCGTCACATAGCATTGCTTAGGTGTAAGATAATGGATATAAGGTACAAATATAAGCATGAAATGATGTCAATCAAATACCCCCACACCTAAGTTTTTGCTAGTCTCGAGCAAAACAAAGAAAGGAAAAAGCATACGAAAAAACAAGAAATCCTAACTCACTTTCGTAGGAATCACGGTTGCACTTAGCATGTGCAACAAGCCGTTAAACCTCCTTGTTGCCAAGGAGGAGGAGTGGTGTCTCCTGAGGGTTTTCAGCGGATATACCCACAAAATCCGAACAAGATGCATTAATCAATCTAGCTACACGACTCGTTGGACTTATTTTGTCGATCATGGAATGCGGTAATACTACGGGTCGACTCTATATATGTAATCAGTCCACACACCTAGCCTAATGAGTTATTCGTGAGAGTTAACTAAGGAATTAAGTGAAAGACATGGGCAACCTTAACTTCTGAATGTGAAACAAAGTGTAAAGTCCATTTTGGTTCTTATTTGACTCTTCTTTTCTTTTTTTCTTTTTCTTTTCTTTTTTTTTCTTTTTTTTTCTTTTTCTTTGGAGCATATATTGGTTGTTGTTTGATTCTCCCAGGGTCAGGTTTCGTGCATCATTGCCTATGAGGACTTACACTATCACGTACACCTTCCCCCAAATCTCCACATAGGGCGATCCCTACCACCCGTGTAACGGGAGTTCGGTCGGTGCATCCCAAGTCAGATGACTCGAAAGCACCAGGCACAAAGTCCCCTCAGACCTACTTTCCCGAGTGATAGGAGCCGTGCGAGAAGAGAGAACACCACTTATTTATTCATTTATCTACATGGGAACCAAAACCCCTACACTTAAGTTTCACAAAAAGATATTAAGGGCCCTTGACTACAACAAACTTCCTAAATTAACAAACACGAATTATTTGACTCACTAGGTTCAGGGTGGACTTCTTTAAATGTTTGAGCACTGAAACCCACTGATTACTCACCCCCAAGGGAAAACTGGGGTGCATCCTAACGACTCGATAAATCCTAAAGCCACGTACTAGATATCCTAATGCATGAAGTTCAAGACAATTTTGGGAGCTTTCTTTTTACTTTGCCTCTCAACGGTTTTGCACATGCTAAACACACGCAAAACCCACAAACCATTTTCTTTCGCAAACACATGAAGATTTTGAAAGAAATGTGAAAATTTTGAAGCACCAGGCAAGCAAAAGAAGACAAGTCACCCAAGGATCATGGCAAGCAGATATATCGATATTAAATGCAGCACACTATCATGACCCTAACAATGCAAACAAAAGAAAACAAAATCAAAGGAAAAAGACTCGACTATGTACACACGTAAAACACCCCCCCACACCTACTTCATGCATTGTCCTCAATGAATGTGAGCAAAATACTATATGGATGTATGCATGAAACAGAAGAGATCTCACCAACGTGAAGTACACAAGGAAGTTCATGGCTATGTTGATGGACACAACCCAACTTCCCTCAAAACCTGTGAGATGCTAAAGAAGGGATACAAATACGTGAAAGAAATGGGGCCCAAATACTCAAGGGTTGGGGCCCACAACAATCGATGCTCACTCAGGGAGTCTTTTATTGTATTTCTTTTTTCTTTTTTTTTATATATTCTTTTTTTTTATATAACTATGTACAAACATAAGTTCCCATCTTCATTTGTCAAAAGACATCAAATGGGAACCTCAAGAGTGGGTCAATGCACTTGGAAAGGGAACATGACACCACGCGGGGCCAGAATACGCATGCGTGGGCCCCCTTCACAAAGAGCACCAGATGAAATGAGAGGTTCATGAATTGGACGCAAAGGCGTCTCATTCAAAGGATCAAACTGAAAGAGCTTGAACCTCTCGAGAGTTTGGGAAATAAGGGGCAACGGAAGAAAAATATCTCCCGTTGCGGAACTGAAGTTATGATCATCAATCCAAACTCTCCAACCAACAGGCTGGTGGGTCGGAACGAGTTCAAGCACCTCGTTATGCATGTCCAACTCACCAGGAGAACAGGAAGTGGGTCTCATACCCAAAGTATCCTCCAAGGAACTCCTAATACCCTCATGAGCAATGTAGTTGTTTGATGTTCCATCATTTCCAAGATGATCAGGAACAATAGTGAGAGGCAAACTCTCATCAGGTTGTTTGAAATTGAGGGTACTAGGGAGCTCTTGCTCCACCAGAGGTGAGTCCTTAAGAGGCACAACATGAAGATCATGTGGCTCAAGGGCCACGGGACAAAAAGATAAGGCACAATCCTGTGCCGACTCATAATGAAGCTGGTCCAAGTTATTCTCAATTTGAATCGAATCCTCCACTAAGTGATCATGAATTGAAACCCCAAGTCCCTCAGACTGACTAGGAGTTTGACTTTGAAAGATTGTGCTTTGAATTTGTGGATGTGGTGGTGGTTCGATATCAAAAGATGAATCCTCATGTTGACACGAAAGGTTACTCTCCTCACTTAATTGTTGCGTCAGTTGACTCACTTGAAGTGTCAGATTTTGTATGCGGTCAACGAGGAGGTCCAAGTCAGATCTTGGGAAATTTTGGGGTTGGGTGTTGATGGCCTGAGAATGAGTCCAATGATTTGAAGTGGGGTGTTGGTAGAATTCTGGGTATTCGGGAGGAGGATATTGGGGTGGAATTGATGTATAAGAATTTGAATACGAATTGTCTCCCCACGAATCCATCCCTCTCGGGTTGTACGCGGATGCGTAATGGTCATAATGAGCATTTTGGGAAAATGTGCGCTCATACTCAGGCTCTGGGGGAACATAAGGACATTCCCCGAAATCATGACCACTCAACCCACAATAGTGACACGGTACGGCTACTGGAGCCGCCGGTGCACCCATGTCATCTACCACATGCATGAAAGAGGCCAAAGGTTCTTGTAATGTCTCAGATTGATGACCAACATATGATCCGACGTAACTAGATGGTGGTCTAGCAGTCGGTGCCTCTCTCATGTTACCCCAATATGAAGATTGCTCAGTCACACAATGAGGATTATCCCAACCATACGGGGTGTTAGTCTGAGCCACCCCAGGTTGCATGGGTCCGGAGTACCAGGGAGAATCATCCTGGTCCCAACAATGATATGGATGGTCGCCCATGTAACCATCCATCTCAAGAAAAACTCTCGAGTCGACCACTCTCACCACCACGAGACTAAGCTCGCAAAAAGTGCTCGACTCGACCCTAAAACGCTACCAGAGAGTGTAAAGGGGAGGAGACTATAACGTAGAAGAAGGTGAGAAGAAGATGACTCAGAGGAGAAGGGAAGAAATCCTAAAGCTAGCGTAGGTAACGGGATCAGGAAGAAGCCTAACTAGCAAGCACGGCTCAAACAATGTAAGGCAATGGGTCCTTAAGCTAGACGACGCCTAACTTCGAGGTCACTAGCCTCGACACGCCTCACCTCCCTACAACGAGGACCACAATGCCCAGCAAGTGATACCAGATCCGGAGATCCAGTACCTCCTACTATCGACAAGGTAGGCAACGCCGATCAGGTCATGACGGTCTCGACTAGATTACTCTCCTAGTGCGTCCGAATTCCTTAGGGCCAATGTCTACTTGCTTTTAGTTAAGGCTTTATTAAGAGTGGTTTTTGGGGCCAAGGAAAGGGTGATGAAATCCCCCACCTTATCTTTTATGGGACAGCCCCTCCTTAGTAGCGATTTGATCCTAGATCTAGCAATCAATCGCTCCAATCAAATGCTCTCTCACTCTTGTCCTGATGGAAATCCTACTAACTAATGCATGGGCATACGAGATGCGTGAATGAGTGTAGGAAATGCGTACCTTACGCCAGCACTCAACAACTGAAATTAAAGCTAAAAGAAAAGACAACTATATGCTCAAGTCAATACATGATGCGTGACCTAAACAAATAAGAACGTCTAGTCTTTTGCTTTGGATTTTAGGGCCAAGTTGATTAATGGGGGAGTGATTAATGATCTGGGAGAAAACCAGAAGTGATAGCATGCACAATAGGGCTCCCAGATAACACAAATTACAGCACTAACTAACAGTAAAAATTTCAAGGCCAGAAACTCTCACCAGGCCGCCAATTGTTGGTCTTCAACCGCTGATTGGCGGTCTGTTTAGCTCTTCTGTTCCCCAAATTTCTCCAGTAGCCTCCTCTTGTTCTGATGGTTCCCTGAAACTAAGAAAAACTGAAAACAAAAAATTAAAAACCCCTCGAATCGTCCAAACCAATGTCTGGACAGAGCACCTCCCCGGCAACGGCGCCAAAAACTTGATTGATCTCGTTTTATATTTAACCGCAAGTGCACGGCCGCGTTGAAGCGGTGGCAAATACGGGTCGTCCACTGGGAGGTGTGTCGACACTTGGTTTGTGCGAAGGCGAGAGGTAAAGAAGGGGAATAAAGGTTGGTTACACTAAACTACACTAAATCGCAAATGGAAATGGAAGAAAAGCAAGAAAACTAAACCCCAAAGGGGGTAGAGAACTGATGTGAACATAAAGATGTGTGTGTGTGTGTGTTCAATTAAGCTCCTCACAACATGTAGTGCATGAAATCATAAAACTACATCCAATCTTGCCTCTACATGAATTAAGATAAGACTACATCATTAAAACATACAAGACAATGATTGGAATGAAGCTACATGAACTCAAGTATAAAGACTAGACCCTACTATGCCTCCACATGAATTAAGATGACTACATCATTAAAACATACAAGACATTAGCTAAGGAAAAGGCAACAAGAGTAAAGCTCCGACCCGAATCGAATTGACAAAATACTCCTCATGATGGTGTGGAGTTTACTGTTTTGCTCTTAGGTCCTTCTGTCTTACGATCAGGTCCTTCCCCCTTGCATCTTGGTCCCCAGGTCTCACAATTAGGTCCTTTTTTCCTGCTTTTGGGTCCTTTCATGGCTCTTCTCTTCAAACCTCTTTATTTCTGAAAACTAAACATAAAACTCGTCACATAGCATTGCTTAGGTGTAAGATAATGGATATAAGGTACAAATATAAGCATGAAATGATGTCAATCAAACACCCTCGCCTAGCTTGGACCACCTTCTCACAATCCGAGAAGAGCTTCACTCCGGAAGCTTAGTACAACTCTTGAAGATTTTACTTCAGCAACTAATATTGAGCACTTGAAATGGATGATGTAATCAAGGATGGTGATTTCTAGTGAGAAGATGTAAGCACAAGTGTTTAGAGCAAATATGAGACTAGTAATAAGATTTGAGCTTGAAGAAAGATTGGTAACCTTAGATGGGTGTTCTCAACTCTATTTATAAGCTCTAAACTAGTTCTAGCCGTTGTGATTGAAATGGTATAAAGTTGTACAAGAAAACACAAGTCAGGAAGTGACATGACACATTCAAGGACACGAACGGTCGACTGGATCGGGTTAATTGGTCGACCAGTATGCAAAAATAATTGGTTCGGTCGAGCGAAGGTGAAGACGGTCGGACCAACTGGGCTAGAGTTTAAGTGATCGGTCGAACGGACTGGATCACAAGTTCGACCAAAAATGACCTGTAAGACTGGATCAGGAAAAGATACATGAATCGGTTGACCGTTAAGAGAGCTTCGGTCGACCGTTTGACGTGTTGGATTTCAGACAGGATAAAGCCAAGGACAATCAGTCGAACAGAATGAATTGAGGATTCGACCGAAAATTTCCAGTAAAATTGGGTCTGGGAAGTTTTCGAGAATCGGTCGACCGTTTAGGAATGTTCGGTCGACCGGAAGACCAAATCCAAAAGAGGGGTTATGTGAGAAATGTGTATACGACCGTTGGTATATACGACAAGTATAACGATAATATTTAATACAAATACGGAAATGCAATCAATCGAACAAAAGCTACGTTTCGGTCGACCGAAAGTCTCACTAACCAGGACACGTGTCGAGAACTGAAAGGATGGTGGATTTGTATCAGATAAACCAATTCCTATTACTTGACAAGGTGAAACAGTCGAACAGAATAGGTATGTCGGTCGACCGTGTTTAGACAGACAAACTAGATTAATGTAACGGTCGAACTGGAAATGTATGTCGGTCGACCGTTTTGGACAAAATAGGCTTTCTGGGACAGTCTGTTGAAATCTCGTCGAACCAGATGGTTCTACCGGTCGACCGGTTGAGTGCTGAAATCCTATTTTGGGTTTATAACGAGTTTCGATGATTTCCTATTGAAGTCTAAAGAGAGTTGAAATGTTATGTGAGACTTTTATATGTTTTCTAAGTGCCATGCAATACAATGAATCAACGATTTCAAGTGCCAAGTGACATTTGTAACCTCAATACATAAAATGTAAACCTAACTACGCTGCAATCTTCATCTCTCGATTTAACTCAAACTTGGTTCCTGAAACGTTAGATAATACAATATATGCAAGCAATGATCTTTAGTTGATACATGTGTTTATTGATATGTTGATTAATCATCAAAACAGATTAACGATTATTAGCAAAAAAACCGACAATTCCTTCATGATGATCATCTCGAATAATTAAGTTGTCAACGGTTCTGTCGTCATCGAGCGATTTAAGTTCAGGTACTTTTGCAAAGGTGAGAATTTTTTCAATCTCATTAACATTTTCTCCAGCCACAATTTACCGTTTTCCTTCTAAAACTACCGACCATTCATTAGCAGACGAGTTTTTTACATAAAATATTTGTTTTGCTTGAGATGCAAGAATGGAAGGATCTTCTTTAAAACCTTCCTTTTTAAGGTTTACCAAAGTAAACCCTAAATCATTAACTTGAAGACCGTTCTTGTTGTCCACCTACTTGCATTTAAATACCACAACATTGAATTTAGTAAAATTCAGCTCCCATATTTCTTCAATCTGACCATAATAAGACATATTGACATATATTGGATTTTTATCTTTCGAACTACAGATGTGTAACGATTCAACTACCAAAGTGACCCGACTATTTTGCATTTTGCTTTTCTCGTCCTCCATTTTGGTATAAAAAGAAAAACCATTGATATCATAGTCATTATAAGATGTTACTATAGGATTTGACATGTATGTCAACCACTTCAAATTTTCAGAAACATTACGGTTGTACACAATATCCCTGAACCAATCAACGAAAATCTTATTATAAACATTAATTACTTGTTGATCAATCCAAGAAAGATGTTTTTTCCATCACTATGGTCATGTGCTCATCCAAATAAGGTTGGACTTCATCAAAATTGCACAACACATAGAAATACGCTTTGAAGAGATCCTCACATTTTTTATTTATCATCTTCGGGTCACGCGTACCTTTACCTTCAATCCTATTTTTATGTATATTCTTAAAAAATCTCACACTCTTAGTATGAGTCAAGTACTCATTACAAAATTCAATTACTTCTTGATATATGTAACCTTTAACAATGCTCGTATTTGGTCTTCGTCGATTCTTACAATAATCTTTCTAACTCACCCACGTAAAGCTCCAAAAGATTCAAACCAACGACTGAGATGCAAAATCCAAAAAGTTAGCATCTAATACCCATGGCAACTTGCCAATGACGTTGACCGCAAAACAGTTTGGGGGAAATTCCAATTTCCAAGCCTTCCAACACAAAGAAACCCTTCTTTGGGTTCCCCCAAATCCTCCTTCCTCAAACCCTAACCCTAACCTCCGACGACGATGGGCAACACGGAGAAGCTCCTGAACCAGATCATGGAACTCAAGATGACCTCCAAAACCCTCCAACGCCAATCGCGCAAGTGCGAGGCGGAGGAGAAGAAGGAGAAGGTCAAGATCAAGAAGGCGATCGAGAAAGGCAACATGGATGGCGCCCGCATCTACGCGGAGAACTCGATCCGGAAGCGGAGCGAGCAGATGAACTACCTCCGCCTCTCCTCCCGCCTCGACGCCGTCGTCGCCCGCCTCGACACCCAGGCCAAGATGCAGGCCGTCGGCAAGAACATGTCCACCATCGTCAAAGCCCTCGAGACGTCCCTCAACACCGGCAACCTTCAGAAGATGTCCGAGACCATGGATAAGTTCGAGAAGCAGTTTGTTAATATGGAGGTGCAGGCTGAGTTCATGGAGAGTTCCATGGCTGGGTCGACCAGTTTGTCAACTCCCGAGGCCGATGTCAGTAGCTTGATGCAGCAGGTCGCGGATGATTATGGGCTCGAGGTGTCGGTTGGGTTGCCGCAGGCCGCTGCACATGCAATTCCTGGGAAGGAGAAGGAGAAGGTTGATGAGGATGATTTGTCCCGTCGGCTTGCCGAGCTTAAGGCTAGGGGTTGAGCCCCCGACCACGATTTCAGATTGCTGGTACATTTTTTTTGGGTCATTGTGATAGAAAGAATCAAAGAGTTCTTGTTTTTGGAATGCCCGGAGTTTTAGATTAGTTTCGGAATTGCTTTTTTCATAAGATTGACGTAGCCATAAACAAATTTACATAAAGATATGTGATTGTGGATATATTGCCCCCTTCTAAGATGGCTGGAATTTGAGAGGATGATTTGGTTTAATGGAGAGTACCATGTGAAACGTGAGAGGGTGGGGATTGATGGGGTTTTTTCAATGGGTGAAACGTAATAGCCATGAAGTACGATGATCGTATTGAAATTGGAATATGGGGAATTACTCCCATAGTGTGTTTGCACAAACTTGGTGTATTGTATTTGTGGTTATTACTTGTATTGGTCGTATGGTTGTAGCTAATTATGTACTGTGTCCGTTGAAGTTTATGTTGAAATTTCATTTGTTTGAAATTAATGGGGCTTCCCATTCTGATGGTGTGTTTGGATAGCAACTTAAGAAGAGAAATGGATAGGGAAAAAAAGAAAATTATGTTGTCAAGTGGATTGTGACTTAAGGAAAGAAGGGATATGAAAACTAGCATTTCAAATATGAAAAGATGGTAAGTTATCAGAATTAGTGAAGTATTTTCTTGCAACCTGCCTGTTGCATTTGGTTAGAGCTTTATGTGCTGCTATGAAAATATCTTATAATTGAAAAGCGAATGTAGATATGAAAGCTTCATTCCCGGCCGGACTGAAAACTTGTAAGGATTCAATCTACCCTAGTTTTTTCATAAAACAGGTAAAATAAATTACAATGACTTGTAATTATGAAGCAATCCTAGTTTTACAAAACTAATTTGATATTATCATATGTCGTATTAGATTTCACTTTTCGACTTGGAATTTATCTTGTTATGAAATAGTTTCTGGCAAATGGCAATAATTCATAACTTTATGTGTTCTTCATTCATAATGGGTCCTTGTTCTTGCAAAACATGTTTTCCGCTTTGCTTTGGAAAACTGTACCGGAATTGTGATTTTTAGGCAATACAGTGAAAAAACATCTCAGCACATTTCTGAAGTAAGTCAAAAGTGTGTAAGTCAAAAGTGGAGATGAAAAACCTGTGTAAGTCAAAAGTGATTGGAGTCGGGAACTCAGGCTAAAAATCAGTGTGTGTTTTTGTCACTATAATTCCCAAATATTTTGTCAAAAACTGTTCGGGATGTCTACCTGTGGTTGAAAACTTCAGGGATTACAGTGGATTTTCTGTTTTAGAATCGTTTGTTGTTAGGTGACTGAGTTTTTTATGCTGTTTTCCCCCACATCTTGTGGATTTATTTTGGACATTTCTTTTCTGTTGTGGCTTTGTTGGAATCCTATTTCTGACTTGCTGTTTTTTTCCGGTTATCTTTTGTTTTGTTTTTATCACCTCTTCTATCCCTTTTTACTCTATAAATTATCAAAAAGAATACCCAAATGTTTTGTATACTTTTCCTGATCTTTGTCATAGGAAACTCATCTGTCGAGAGCTTTGTCATTCTTTGTAGTTTTTTCCAAAATTGTCTCGGTTTACAGCTAGACAGCAGACACATAAAACATCATTTTCATGCTAATAAATAACTCATAGTTGGCCACCATAAATTATATATTATTAGATTTAGAAATCAGAATACTTGTCTTGATGATAACTTGCCTTTTAATGGTGGTGGTGTCCTGCAGGACAACACTAACGTACTTGAAATTGAATAGGATGGACAGTTGTGCATAAGCAGCGTGACCATGACAAATAATTTTGATTTTGTAATTTCCCCCCTTTATATGGCTTTTGTTGACCTTTTGAACCTAACAAATGACAATGATTATTTATATTATTTTAAAATAAATGATAAGGATTTTATAGATGGATGGTCACAGTACATCTGTAGATGTACTGTCTCTACTCCTAAATTTAAAACGTATAAACAGTAAGCAATTTTTGCTAATTATATAATGGGAACTGTGTTGACATGAGGTGTCAGTGTTCTTTATGTTTTGTCACTCTTCAATCTTCATAGGTTACAACATAATAGTTTTCTTTTTTTAATTTCACGTGGATCTACACTTTCTGTGTATCTTTGTAAAATTATACTCATTGGAGCCGTAAATGTTACTTTTCCTTGCCAAGTCTATTTATGCTTATACTGCAATATATATTTGAGTTGTTTCATGTCAGTCTGCAATGATATATGACTTATCAGGAAACAAAACACCAAAACTAGCAAATATTGATTTCTATAAGCAATTCACCTTCTGAATCTATAATTCTGATTGCAAATGATTTTATGTAGACAAGCTTCTTTCTTTTGCTTGGGCACTTTTTATATCAATATATTCGATGATGGTAAATTAATTATTGAAGTCCAATATGTATTGCAGGTTTACCGGTCGACCTGTGTGCAACTGGACAAGCTACTACTACTGTGGGCGTTTATGATCATTCACCTGCTCAATGTTAATTATTATTGTAGATTTGCTTTAAGCTTCAGCGTGAAAACCTGAAAATTCTGTTTTGACAGTTCATACTTGGCAAACGGTTTATTGTCTTCGTGTGCTATAAGCAATGGACTTAATCTTACGAGATAAGAATCAACCATAGATAATACTGTTAAAGCATTACAATGTATAAAGGTTTAAAACATATTTACCCTTGCTATGTTACGCACATTGCCATCACTTTCAGCCCATCAGCTACTACAACTACCAATATACTCATCCAGAGGACAGGGATCTCCTGCTCGGTTTGGAGGTGTGCACGCCTTGCAGCCCTGGTCAATGTCTTCTCTGCCTCTGGCTGCTTTGATGTGTCCTAATTAATCCCCTATTTTTCAGATTTGTTTTCTGCTATTTTTATCCCACGCTTGGTTTGCTGGAATTACCGGGAACTCCATTTTATGTAATCACTAGTTCCGGTAAACGTCCAGCTGAGGTTACTAGAGCGTTTTAACTAACTTTTAGGCTTACTAGATCGTTTGAACAAATTTTGGCGCTAGAGCGTTGACAAACTTCTATTATAATACGGTCGTTTGGTGGGGATGGTGTTAACATTCTCTGTCCTAGGTCAAGGTATTTTTTCATCTTAAAGACTCCAACTAGGGATTAGACCCGGTAGGTTTGGTTCGGGTTTGGAGGTTTACCAAACCTAAACCAAACTAAAATTTAGTTTTAAAAAAATCAAACCAAACTATTTTAGTTTGGATCAGTCTAAACTGCGGTTTGCATTTAATACTATTGTTTTTAATCACTTAAAAAATATAAAAGCAAAAGACAAGATAAAAGGCCAACTTGAAACTAAAATTATGTGTGTGTTCATTGATGGTAGTGGATTTATAGTGCTAATTAAAGAGAAAGTTAGAAATTTATTAATAGTTTTGAATTATATGTTGCATATTAATGTAAGTCACTGCATGTACTTGTCATAAAAATTATATAGAAAAAATAATAAATCAGTGGGTTTGGTAATTCAGTTTGGCTATTCCTCAATCCAAACCAAACTATGATTCAATTCAAATCTGTTGACCCAAACTGAAGCAGATTCTTGTTCTTGCGTTGTCCATACTGTAAAATAGATTGAGCTGCTGAATCCAACCTCGTGTAGCCTGACGATGTTGGGATGCCTCCTGTAAATTCAGCCAAGAATTAGGGTTCAGGTCCATCAACTGCCCTAATATCTTTACATGAACCTCCATCTGCAGTATAAATAGAATGATTGTTCAATGACAAGTTGGAGAGAGAGTCACCATCATCCCCAACTCTCATCTTGTTCAATAATTTTATATGGTATAAGAGCAACGAAGGAGTGTTCCTTCGCAAGATCCTAAGAATTACTAGCATGGCGGTGACTACGGTGACCGGAGCTTCACCCAAATATCCCTATCTTGTGGCGTTGATCGTCACCAACTTTGTCTCTCAAGATGTCGCAAAACAACTTCATATACTGGGAGACTCGTGCTCATTGACAGCAATTTCCTCAATACGTTTATTGATGGAACGAATAAGAAGTCGACGAAGTTTACCACTGGCGATCGAGTCCACAAAAAGCTAATCTGGATCGTATGTCTTGATGGATTAAAACTAACCGTTTTGTGAAGGCGTGGATGATCGTTTCTTTCTCAGAGGAAGTCTTAGGGCTCGTCATTAGCATAAAACCATCTAGGGAGGTTTGCTCCACACTTGTGGGGAACTACTTCGATGTTAAAGCAACCAATCCCCTCATGTCGATGTTATTCCCTAATTGCAAAGTCATGAACTCAGGAAGCGAGCATTATTCCTCAGCAATCTCAGGCTTTTCTAACTGTGAATGGCACAATAACAGAGATGACAAGAAACAATATAGTGGTGGTGGGTGCGATTTCTAGGTCCGGGTATATAACTTCTTTTCTGCCAGATTCAACACCTCGAGTCCAGGTCGAGGTGTTGAGATGTTGGTATCGCTTCAACAATAAATTTGAACCACCTGAGCTCCTGATCAGCATGGCAAACCTAAGCATCATCGAGCTCGGAAAGAACAAGCGTGTGGTATGTTACAACCACCGTATGACATCAACGGTTGGGACATAGTGACATACCCAACATTGCACTTCAGAGTTTTTACATTCAGAGAATAAATTTTCTCTTGCAAATCTAAAGTTTGGTCTTTGCTCTAGTTGTCAAATGAGCAAGAGTTGTCATCTCCTTTGTCTCTACACATATTAGATCTACAGTTTTACTAGAAAAAATACATTGCGATTTATTAGGTAAAGCACCTATTGCTTCTAATCAAAAGTATCTATATTATACGATCTTTATGGATGATTATTGTAGCTATGGTTGATTTTATCCTTTAAAAACTAAATCTAAATGTTTGCAATGCTTCCAAACGTTTCAGAAAATGGTGGAACATCGATTCGGTGCCAAAATTAATTTTTTTTCGAAGTGACAATGATGGCAATTTTGTTAATCATCAAATCAAGGAGTATTTCCAGGAACATGTTTTCTTCATCAATCATAGTGTCCTCATACACCCCAACAAAACGAGGTAACATATTGAAAGCACAGACACATCATGAAGCTCGGCCTTGCTATGTTATTTCACACGTCTATGCCAAGGCGTCATTGGGTAGAAGCCTTTGCAACCGTTGTGTATGTTATAAACAAGCTCCCCAATCGCCTGTTGGGCATGGTAAGCCCAACAGAAGATCTCTTTAAAAAAAACTCTAAAGGAAAACGATTTATAGACTCCTACACTTCTGTGTGAAGGGACAATTCCTTCAAATTACGTGGAGCATTTATTAACTATTTAATTTGTTTACAAAATTGATGACGTGATAATCTAAGCGTTTGTTGGTTTCCTAATGAATGTGACCATTGTCATTTCAAGATGCATATATGTGTGTCCCACGCGGGACTGATGTGTGTCCATCACGTGACAGATGTGTGTCCTGCACGAGACTGAGATGTCCCCTACGTGGGATAGATGCGGGTCACTTCTTTGTGTTTAAAGTGTCTACTAACGAGAAAATTAACTCTTTTTATTTTATCAGAAATTGTATTTTAAAGAATAAAATTAAAAAACACAAATGATATCATGAATGGTGACATGAAGCACGTCTGTGTATCAAGACTCAACTCCAAATTATGAATGCCTTCGTGTCTTTGGTTCCATGTGCTTTCCATATATGTGAGACTATACATCAAATAAATTTGATCCTCGATGTCTGCCATGTCTTTTTTGGATACACAAAGGGAATTGTTGCCTTCGTGTTGCTATCGGGAGAGTTTACATATCGCGACATGTGGTTTTTCAACGAGTGTATATTTCTCTTTGCTGGAGGTTACTTTTATAACGTTGCGATAGAGCCATGTCTGAGCCCAGTCCATCCAAACTTAAAAATGTTGGGGGACTCATGCTCCTACAAATGCCCCTCCGATGGCCACTCGGGCTCAAAGTGGGATTTTTAAGACCAATCCCAAATACGTCCTTACCTTCTCCTCTATACCCATGGAGCCAAAATTGGTTAAATCACCTTTGAATCATGCAAGCTGGTGTAATGCAATGCAAGAGGAACTTAGATGTAGGGTTGTTCGTGGGGCGGGTTTGACCCGCCAACCCGCCCTGCGTGGGGCGGGTTGCGGTGATATTTTTCTCTATTCACGGCCCGTTAACCCGTTAGTCGCTTACCTGTCAGACTAAACGGGGTGAGTTGCGGTTGAAGTGTAAACCGCCCCGTTAACCCACTTTACCCGTTAATCTGTTTCAAAGAATATCACCTCATGAACATATGACCTGACATTTACCCATGACCCATCTAAAGCAAAGCCCCATTTCGCAAACCTTAATCTTCTTCTTCTCTTTCCGGCTTCCTCTCCCGTTCCACTCCGACGAAGACCAAATCTTGGCCTGGAATTCCCACTGACACCCCTGATTCGGGAACATAACTACCTCAGGTCCTCTCTCACCCCTCCCGTCCTCATCAACATCGTCATCGTCATCACCCATCCCGTCCTCAGGAGTTGAGCACACACGAACAACTCCATCAACTCCACTCCACCCAACCAAACTATTCAGTTACAACCTTGCCTCCCTAAATCCAACCATGCCACAACCAGATTTGGAGTTGGAAATCGCAAACCCGTTGGAATCTCCGATCGGAGACGATGGAAGAGTCAAAGGTAGGGCTTCCAACGATGGTAGGACCCCTCCCGTCCTCATCAGCATCGTCATTGCTCGCCCGGAGCAGGAGAAGGTCGGGAAGAAGGAGGCCTTCGACGGGTGTGACATGGTTTGTGGGTGAGCTTCACTGCTTGGATCGGGTTTTAGATGATGTTGAGGTTTTCCTTTTTCCATTGGTTTAGGATTTGAAGTTGTGTTTTTTTATGGATTTGTTGGTTGTTTTGGTGAGTTTTGAGATGGTGAAGTTTGTTTAGGTTGTTTTGCTTTGTTTGTTTGGTTGGTTTTGGTTGATTGGTGTAGAATGTTAGTCTTTATGCCCATTCTAACTGTGTAACCCGTCCCTCCTAACCAACCCTTAAGTGGGGTGGGTAGCGGTTGAATTTTTTTTATCCGTTGTGCCTCGTCTGCTCGCCAAACTTCGGCGGGGCGGGCAGCAGTCGGTCCCAAACCCGTCATGTCCCGTTTGCAGCCCTATGTCCTCGCGACTAATAATATGTGGGTTCTTGTTCCCAGTTATTCGTCTAAAAATATAATTAGATGTCAATGGATTTTCAAAACAAAATTGTCACCAAATGGGGATGTCGACGATCACCTAAGAGCAAGAGGTGTAGTCAAAGGATTCACTCAAAAAGTAGGAGTTGATTATTTTGAAACATATAGTCCAGCTGTGGTTCTATTCAGAGGTGGCCCCACCCACTAAAGATTATGAAAAAAACTTCTACTAATTTATGTTCGGTAACCCCAAACCAACCCGACAACTAAATCCCCGATAATCGACATCCTAAATCCCCAACAAACCCCAACCAGCCACCGTCCCACCCCAAATCACCATAGCAGTGATTACCATAGACCATAGTATGATAAATATCCATCCCATCCATTGTCAAACTGTAGAAACCAACTTTGTTTTTTATGTTTTACTAATTATGAACCGCTCATGACCTCTGTCCGACTGGTAAATTAAGTTCTCTTTTGGTTCGGTCGACCGTTTGGATGTTGGTTCGACTGTTTTAGACTTGATGATTGTAGGACGAACCTTGTTAGTGTTCGGTCGAACAGGGGCCCTGAGTCGTTCGACCGTTGACTTGATTTTGACTTAGACTGAGTTCGGATTTTGACCACGTATCGGTCAACCGGTTTATACATTTTGTTCGACCATTATGACTAGATGCTTATAGGTTGTCCCCTGTTAATCTTCGGTCGAACGAGACCTCTGAGCCATTCGACTGATTGCCTTAAATTGATTTAGTCTGATCGGGCATTGACCACATATCGGTCGACCGATTTATATCTTTTGTTCGACCGTTGGGGATCAAGTTCTGAGCACAGAGTTCGACCGTTGTAGGTGTCTAGTCGACCGATCATTTGGGAAACGGTCGACCGGTATACCTTTTTCGGTCGACCCTTTGGGCCCAGAACTGAATCCTGGTCCTCGTGGAATGTCAACTCTGTTCACGGAAACCCGTGTCCTCGCTTAGAGTTTGAGCCTGGAGGTGAAGATGGGTACGTTGCTCGTGCCTGCCCAGGGACCACCGTGTGGATACTTGGGACGTGTCACCTCTGGTTATAGACTGTGGCGTAATGTTATGCTTTGACTCTCATAAGAGTAGTAGCCTGAGGGATTGCATATCCTATTGCTTTCAGCGGGCACACAACTGTCGTTGGCTGAAGTGACTACCGGCCTTGATGGCTACAGAGGTCGTCGTCCTGCTTTTATAGCAGCGGAGTTGGTGTTTGCACTTGGAATTCGATGACCCTGCGGACTTCGGTTCGGATCTATCAATTGTTTGGCTCTCTGTGTGGCAGATATGTTCGACTGGCCTTGATAGGCAGTGATTCCACGAGCCCATGCAGCCTATGTGACGGTGGGAGAGCCCCTGTATGGTCTGTGTGGCGGCTGGGAGGATCGTGCGTGGCCTGTGTGGTAGTGGTGATGGATTGTCTACGATGTTTTTCGGCAGGTAGCTCGATTGGGCACCTATCGAGTGACATGAGTCGTACGACCTGTATGGCGGCGATGATGGACCGTACGGTCGGTGTGGTGGTTGACCACGATGTTTTCATATATGATTCTACCTGCGCGGAAGTGCGAACCCCTCCTCACTGATCCCTTTGGTTTATGTTGCCACGTGTGGGGGTGTGTTGCGTACTGTCTGTTAGACTGTATGTGCCCACGGTAGGTCTCCACAGATACCAGAAGTTTCTGGATCGTGTGGCCTGTGTGGCGCCAACGATGTTTGTGGACCGGTCGACCTGTGTGGCGTCGGCGATGTTGTAGACCTTGATGGTCTTTATCCTTGTGTTTCCTTTGATTTTAAAAGTTTAAATTTTCACTGTTCGGGGATGTTACGATAGGTGTGGTATTGTGATAATCATCTTTATGCAATGTTCTAAAAGAGGGTGTGTTGGATTATCATATCTTCCATCACATAAATCAAGCCCTCCAACAAAAGCAAAGATTTTCCTTTTGCCAAAGGAAGCATCAGCATCAACGATCACTGTTTCTGATAATGAGTAAAGATCAACCCAGCTTCCTGTGAAGAGTGGAAACATTAATATATGTCATGAATCCTGCTAAATATATGGCAATAATTTTCGCATTTATGTGACCATTACTAAGTATCATTCCATATCCTGTCTGCACCAATTGGCTGTAATGATCTAAAAAGGATCTAGACTGCAAATTCAACTACTTATTGTCAATTCAACTTTCGAAAATGGCTGCCTTAATCTCAATAATAATAAAAAATTGGGAGAAAGGCCTAGTTACACCAACTAACTTTAAATGAACTGAAAGTTTCATAGGCAAGGCAAAAGAAATAAAGGGCTTACAGCTTACCTATTGTTGACCGTCTATTCCATGATTCTACCAAAAACAATCATAAATCTGCTATCTTTGCAAATTGTTTTCGAGAAGTTACTTGAACTCTATGAAAGTACTGCAACTTAGACATAGGTTTCTGGCGGAGTTTTCATGACAGGCTTTGGCCATCATTGCGGAAAAAATCTATCATTCTATGAAAAAAATGCTCTGTAACAATAAATATCACTATTATAAATCATAACCAGTTTCAAGCTCGGGTAGGCACTGACATATTATACAGGAATATACAAACAGTTACCTTTTTAATCTACCCAATTCTGATATTTTAGGGAAAATTGACATTTGCTAAATTGTAAGAACCATGTAGTTTTATAATGAATCAGACATTAAGACTTAAATCATAGTTATCTTGCCATCAGTTTAACTGTGTTGATGCTGTGAATTCAAATTAAGCATATGAAATTTGTCATCTCAACAAAACAAAAAAAAGTTATTCGGTAGATAGAAATATATATGACAAAAGGAATCATGGAAAGGTAATGATTATGGCGAGTAAACAGAGTTATGCAGTTTGGAAAAGTTTTACTGAATACTGAAACATGCATATTTGACATATGACCCAGGAAAACAACCTGAAGGAAGATGCAATGAATTTGAATAAAACATCAAATATAACCTGCTGTTTCACCCAGCCATGCCGTTTTCCGGACGCACGAGGACAAAGCACAACTTTTACTGAAGAGTGCTTGAAAAATTTCCGTGTCTCCTCGTCATGAGTTGCCATAAGCCCATCCTGTCAGATGTTTTGAGATTGTGAAAAAATCAAAGACCTGATAAATGAAAGAAAAGGGATGGTAGTTGATACTTCAAATACCAAAATTACAACAGGATGCTGTCCTATGCACTACAAAGTTGATAGTTCACAAAGAAAATATCTTCTAGACCAATCAAATTAGTAACGTAGGCATATAGTTCCAGAATGTAAGTAAATATCATATACTAGAAGCAATGTTAAATCAGCATTATGATCAGCAACAGTCTACCTACTAAGCATTTAATTAGAATGATTCGTATAGTTGTTGCGACACAAGTTCATTAAGAAAATATTAGTTGTTAAGGAAATAATATTCTACAATGGTTAGCTAATGAAGCTGATATTTGGCTTAAATTATTTACATGTTTGTGAAAAGAAAATTAAAGTATTCTGAATGACTTGAAAGATACATGTTCTAAATATGAGAAGAAGAAAATCTTTCTTACCATCTACTGTTATATCCTAACCCTTGCTTAATGGTTTAATTGTGTTTAGGTGGTGGATTAGAGAATGATTGATATGGACGGCTGAGATTTGTTTGGGAAGAGTATTTAAGGTTTGGATTTATCTCTCTCCCTCATTTTTCCTACTCTCTCTCGCGCGTCTCTCTCTCGATCCAGTCTCATCCAGCCTGGGGAAGTCGTGGAGGCGAGATCGGTGGAGCTATGAGGAGCTCAGTTGATTGCCAGAGTGGAGGTGATCGATCGTGTAGTGTGGATTGATGGTGGGTTTTACTGGCGGTGTTCGGTCGACCGGAAGTCTTGGACTCGTTCGACCGATTGCTTCTTTTGAGAAAAGAGGATTTCACTAGTGGATTTCGGTCAAACAAGTCCCATTTGCAGGTGTTGGCTGTGGTTGGGAGTGAGGTCCCGAGAGCCCAGTTGGACGGTGACAGTTGTGCTTTTTATTGCATGTTTCATATCATGTCCCATATTGTGATATTCATATTTTAGGAGTTGGCATACGGGGTTTCCCAAGGGGAAACTCAGGCATAGTTTTGTTGCATTTCAGGTCGTAAGCATCAGTAGGAGGTGGTGACTGAGGGCGGGAGTACTTGGACCAGATCCTGACATTTGTATCTTTTGAGGTTGATGATTACTCTTGTATCTAGTGTATACATTTTGTTGTTGTAATCATCTTTTGATTCCTGTTTCAGACGTTGTACCACTTGTTATATATATATGTGGTTTGGTAACGACCCCGGTGTTGATTCTTATATATGTTAAAAGTTTGAATTTTCCGCTGTTTCGGGGCGTTACATCTACAATTTACGTAACCACTGATCAAAGGGATTTAGAAGAAGAAAAAACACGTGCAGCTCAGTAAGAAGCAAGAAAACAATCATATGGCCATAAATAATTGGTTCCCACAGACTTAGGTCTGAAACTGACAAACGGTTGGTTGCCTACAAGGTTCAGCTCAACATATGTATTTGTCAATGAAGATAGAAAAATATCCCACTGCATAAAATTATGCTGCCGTTATAGGGGCACCAGTGAGGAGGTTGGTGGAGAGGATAGGGAGGAGGACCCTTCAGGGAACTCTAGGTAGGCTGGGCGAGCTTCTTGAGCGCCAGTCTGCAAAGTTTGAGCAGGCAGGGGCAGGAGCAGTGCTGAAGGATTGAGTCTTTAAGATCCGGAAGATCTTCAGAGAGATTGGATGCCCTTTTGAGAGGCAGGTGGATCTGGCCACCTATGTGTTGGACGGAGAGGCAGCCAGCTGGTGGAGGTCCACGTCGGCTGTTGTTTTTGACGATAGCAAGGAGGTGGGCTGGGAGGAATTCCTCGTGGAGTTCAACCAGCAGTATTTTCCACAGCATGTACGCGACAGGAAAAAGGAGGAGTTCCTGGCACTTGAGCAGCGAGAGATGACGCTAGTAGCTTACATTAGCAGGTTTCACGCTTTGGAGCGTTACTGCCCAGAGATCTATGTAACGCCAGAGCAGAGGGCTTGGAAGTTCATCCGAGGGTTGAGGCCGCAATTCCGGTCTCGTGTGACTACGAGTATGCCACAGATTTTAGCTGATGCAGTGAAGTTTGCGACGATCATGGATCAGGACTACCAGGAGACTGTGGAGGCTAGGAAGGTGCAGACGAAGGCCAGTGTGCATCCTGGAGTTTAGTCTTCGGGAAATCCGGGAAAGAGGCCCCAGGTTGATGGCGGTGGATTTCATCAGTCAGGGCAGTGCAGACAATGTGGAGTTCACCCCGGGCGTGGGTGTGGGGCACGTCCTGGTGCCTGTCACAGTTGTGGCCAGATGGGTCACTTCATTCGTGCTTGCCCGAGCAGATCAGGCGGGACTGGGAGTCGACCAGGATCGTCCTCAGCTAGCAGAGCAGGACCGAGTTGATCAGTTATACCTTCTCAGCACGGGAAAGTGTTGGTCGTGTTTTCACCAGACAGACAGAGGAGGCTAGAGATGTCAGTGTTGTGGTGGAAGGTACTCTTTATGTTGATGGTTTGATAGCTAGAGTGCTTTTTGATTGTGGGGCTACACACTCGTTCATCTCTAAGCAGTTTGCAAGTGTGTTAGGTCATACCCCTGCGATGTTGACTGCCACTTTGGAAGTGAGCACATCCTTGGGTTTGATGGGAATTGTGGGGAACTTCCTCCCCGGCGCCACGGTTGTTTTGGGAGACCAGGAGTTCCCGGCAGACCTGGTCTTGTTACCGATGGTGGACTTGGATGTCATACATGGGATGGATTGGCTGTCCCAGTACGATGTTTGAGTCTTGTGCCGAGAAAAGAAGATTTTAATTCCTAGGACAGGTCTTCCTGATTTGCTGATCAGAGGGACTAAGGTGGTGATGGTCGGATTATGGTTTCTGCAGTGAAGGCTCAAAAGATGATCCATCAAGGTTGCAGGGTGTTTATAGCTACGCTCGTGGTGCCAGATCTTGAGGTGAAGAACTTGTAGGATATTGAGGTCGTTCAGGATTTTCCTGAGGTATTTTCGGATGAGATCACCGGTTTTCCGCCTCAGAGGGAGATCGAGTTTGGTATCGATCTGGTAGTTGGGACTACACCGCAGTCGAAGGCTCCGTATAGGATGGCGCCTCCTGAGTTAGCAGAGTTGAAGAATCAGTTGCAGGATCTGCTGGATTCGGGTTTGATCAGGCTCAGTGTCTCACCTTGGGGAGCTCTAGTGCTCTTTGTGAAGAAGAGGGATGTGTATCGACTACAAGATGTCAGTTTGATCAGGCTCAGTGTCTCACCTTGTGAATAAGGTTACCATTAGGAATCAGTATCATTTGCCCAGGATTGAGGATCTTTTCGATCAGTTGCAGTCAGCAAAGGTGTTTTCGAAGATCGATCTGCGATCCGGTTATCATCAGTTGAGGATCAGAGATGCAGATGTCCAGAAGACAGCGTTCAGGATGAGGTACTGGCACTACGAATTCTTGGTGATGTCGTTTGGGCTGACGAATGCACCTGCAGCATTCATGGATCTGATGAATTGGACTTTTCAGCCGTATCTTGACAGATTTGTGATTTTCTTCGTGGATGATATACTGGTATACTCAGCAGACATAGAGAAGCACCGGGAGCACCTGAGGATCGTTCTTAGCATTCTGAGAGATCAGCAGCTCTATGCTAAGTGCAAGAAGTGTGAATTCTGGTTAGATCGGGTGGCCTTTCTGGGACATGTGGTGTCAGCAGACGGGATATCTGTAGATCCAATGAAGGTTGAGGTTGTGACTAAGTGGAGAGCTCCGACCAGTATGTCAGAGATCAGGAGCTTTGTGGGTTTAGCAGGTTATTATCGTCGGTTTATTCAGGACTTCTCCAGACTTGCTTCCCCACTGACGGCGTTGACAAAGAAAGGTGTCAAGTTCATTTGGTCCCAGAAGTGCGAGGACTGTTTTCAGGAGCTGAAGAGGCGATTGACGGAGGCACCGATTCTGACAATACCGATTGGCAACGGGGGCTACGTGATATATAGCGATGCTTCAGGAATTGGTTTGGGTTGTGTTCTGATGCAGCATGGGAAGGTAGTGGCGTACACTTCTAGGCAGTTGAAAGTGCACAAGAAGAACTACCCTACCCATGATCTGGAGTTGGCAGCGGTGGTTCACGCGCTGAAGACCTGGAGGCATTACCTATATGGAGAGCAGTTTGAGGTCTTCACAGATCACCATAGTCTGAAGTATTTATTTTCGCAAAAGGAATTGAATATGAGGCAGCGCAGATGGCTCGAGTTTATAAAGGATTACGACTTCACCATTTCTTATCATCCGGGGAAGGCAAATTCTGTCGCAGATGCCTTGAGTAGGAAGGTGGAGTTGTCAGTGCTAGCTTATGCATTCAGGAGTGGAGGTTGCTTGAGGCCTTGTCAGAGTGGAGACCGTTTACAGGACTCTGAGGGGGCAGTGATTGCGGGACTTCGGGTGGAGCCGCAGACAGTTTCTAGAATTGTTCAGGCTCGGGGAGCAAATGATGGGCTTATCAGTCTGATGCAGTTAGCTGCTAAGGATAGATCAGACTTCAGTGTTGGAGTTGATGGGGTCTTGAGATTCAAGGGTCGGATCTGGGTGCCGAGAGCAGATGATCTGAGAGATGATATCATGGAGGAGGCACATAGAGCCAGATATTCCATTCACCCGGGGAGTACCAAGATGTATAAAGACTTGCAGCGGAATTTCTGGTGGAAAGGGATGAAGCGAGACATAGCTGACTTCGTGTCCAGGTGCTTGGTTTGTCAGCAGGTGAAGATTGAGCACCAGCGACCAACAGGGCAGTTGCAGAGTATAGATTTGCCGGAATGGAAGTGGGGACACGTGACGATGGATTTCGTCACCGGGTTGCCGAAGACGAGGAGATCTCATGACGCGATTTGGGTTATAGTTGATCGACTGACCAAGTCAGCGCATTTTCAGGCAATCAGGACCACCTTACCTTTGGAGGGTTTGGCGAGGCTGTACATTGAAGAGATAGTCCGATTACATGGAGTGCGGGTGAGTATTATCTCTGATCGAGATCCGAGGTTCACCTCCAGATTTTAGGGTAGTCTGCATAAGCCTTTGGGGACTCAGTTGAAGTTCAGCACATCTTTTCATCCACAGACAGACGGGCAGTCAGAGAGGACTATCCAGATGCTGGAGGATATGCTGAGAGCGTGTTCTTTGGATTGGATAGGACATTGGGATGAACACTTGTCGTTGATCGAGTTCGCCTACAACAACAATTACCATTCTAGTATTAGGATGGCACCGTACGAGGCTCTGTACGGTCGGCCTTGTAGATCGCCGGTATGCTGGAGTGACATAGGCGAGAGGCAGCTGGTTGGGCCAGAGATTTCTCAGATGTATGCTGAGAAGGTTGGCGTGATCAGACAAAGGTTAGCGACGACTCAGAGCAGACAGAAGAGTTACGCAGATAGGCGTAGACGAGAATTGAGATTTGAGGTGGGCGATCACGTATTCCTGAAGATCTCACCAGCTCGTGGAGTGATGAGATTCGGGAAGAAGGGGAAGCTCAGTCCGAGGTACGTCAGACCATTTGAGATTTTTGATCGAGTAGGAGAGGTTGCCTACCGTATTGCTTTTCCACCGCAGCTTTCGGGTATCCACAACGTCTTTCACGTTTCTATGTTGAGGAAATACGTTGCCGATTTGTCGCACGTGATTGAGATCAGGGTTCCAGAGATCAGTCAGGATTTATCTCTCGAGGAGAGACCCATGGAGATTGTAGATCAGACGGAGCACCAGCTCAGAAGGAGAACCATTCTGATGGTAAAGGTCAGGTGGCAACACCATAGCGAGCGTGAAGCCACTTGGGAGATCGAAGAAGAGGTCCTGAAGAAGTATCCGGAATTGTTTGGTAAGGATTTGGTTCTAATTTGGAGGACGAAATTCTTTAAGGATGGTGGATTGTTATATCCTAACCCTTGCTTAATGGTTTAATTGTGTTTAGGTGATGGATTAGAGAAGGATTGAGATGGACGACTGAGATTTGTTTGGGAAGAGTATTTGAGGTTTGGATTTATCTCTCTCCCTCATTTTTCCTACTCTCTCTCGTGCGTCTCTCTCTCTCTCTCTCTCAATCCTTGTCTCATCCAACCTGGGGAAGTCGTGGAGGCGAGATCGGTGAAGCTAGGAGGAGCTCAGTTGATTGCCGGAGTGGATGTGATCAAGTTCGAGGAGTTTGCCGGAGAAGAAGGGGTTTTGCCGGGAAGCGCTCGCCGTGTTTCTTCAAAGGCTTCTTCAAGCCTTAAAGGTATGCCAAGCTTCTTTAACAATCATTTTAGCCTTTGCGAGTGTTGGTTTGAACGAGGGTAGGCCAGAAGGCTCGTCGAGGGTCGTGCATCAGCTTTTCTGCTTTGGAACGGTCGACCGATGGGTTGGTGCGGTCGACTGGGCGTAGTGTATTTCGGGCAATATCTCTTGCACCGGTCGAACGATACCCTAGGGTGGTCGACAGTTGTGTTTTTTATTGCATGTTTCATATCATGTCCCATATTTGTGATATTCATATTTTAGGAGTTGGCATACGGGGTTTCCCAAATGAAAACTCATGCATAGTTTTGTTGCATTTCATGTCGTAAGCATCAGTAGGAGGTGGTGACTGAGGGCGGGAGCACTTGGACCAGATCCTGTCCTTTGTATCTTTTGAGGTTGATGATTACTCTTGTATCTAGTGTATACTTTTTGTTGTTGTAATCATCTTTTGATTCATGTATCAGACGTTGTACCACTTATTATATATATATATGTGTGTGTGTGTGTGTGGTTTGGTAACGACCCCGGTGTTGATTCTTATATATGTTAAAAGTTTTAAATTTTCCGCTGTCTCGGGGCGTTACATCTACAATTTATGTAACCACTGATCAAAGGGATTTAGAAAAGAAAAAAACATGTGCAGCTCAGTAAGAAGCAAGAAAACAATCATATGGCCATAAATAATTGGTTCCCACAGACTTAGGTCTGAAACTGACAAACGGTTGCCTACGAGGTTCAGCTCAACATATGTATTTGTCAATGAAGAAAGAAAAAAAATCCCACTGCATAAAATTACGTTGCCGTTGCTTACCCTTTGATAACCTAAAATGTTCCTGGAAGTGAGATCATCCCAAACCAGCAACAGAACCCTCACACCTTCTTGTGACTTACGACATCACTATCCTTAACCATGAACTTAACCTCGGCCACATGGTGCGCGACCGACACATAGAAATGCTGGTTCCAGACTGGATTCTCGCAGTTGCTGATGACGAAAGTCCTAGCAAGCAATAAGACTTGATTTCATAGTATGTCATGATTACCAAGAGTATGCCATGTTAATTTTAGTTCAGATATCATGAAAACTGTATTACTTTAAATTGTAAGTAACACAATTCTACCTGTATACATCATTTATCTATTCAAAAACACTTTGGTGATATCGTGTCATTTTCAAAAAAGGAAAGATCCATTGGGTATCAATTTTGATTCCTAATTAGACAACTCAAAAAAAAACGTTGTCTTAGCGATTGTATAGCTAGGTCATAATAAAAAGATACTATTTTTTCATTTTGAAAAGTTACAAGTATAATTCTCCAAAATAAGCAAAATGTATGAGAGTAGTACTTGTTTAACAAGAATACAAACAAAGATATAACAATCTTATAATAGAAATCCATCGGTATTACTTTGTTAGATGCATATAAATATTCAAAAGAGTTGAATCAATTCTTAAGTCTAGGTTGGAAATTACAAGAAAATTTTAAATGAGCAAGTGGTAAATACTCTTATTTTTCCGATATGAAATTATTCTAAACAAACCCTCCTGCATAGGGTTGAGCAAATCCCGGACCCGTCCGGGTTTTTAGACCGGACCGGTCGGTCTGGGTTTGGTCCGGTAAGATTTGGTCCGGCCCGGTCCGGTCCGGGTTTCGGTCCGAGAAATTCTTAAAATTTCGGTCCGGTCCGGTCCAGACCGGTCTTTTTGTTTGTTTTTTATTTAAAAAAATAGGTTTTTGACCGGACTGGACCGATTCGGTCCGGTCCGGTCTTCGGTCCGCGGGCATCCGGTCCGGTCCGGTCTTCGGTCCGGACCCCGGATAAAAATCTGGTCCGGACCGGATGCTCACCCCTACTCTTGCATGTGAGATTTTTTGGGCTAACATCTAAAAATTCAAATATGGATTTATTTGTTGCACTAATTAAAGGATGTAAATGGATATGGAACATCCAGTTCACATCTGTTTCCATATCATTGAAAGGATATGGATATCAAAAAATTATAACTGATGGGCGATGGTTAAGAATATCGATATTAGTTCACATTTGTTTCCATATCATTGAAAGGATAAGAATATGCTGATGCAGTATTTAGGTTCCAGTTGATAAATCCAGTTCACAATGGTCGTGCAGTCCCTCGAACGTAATTCGAATCTCGTTCCATATGTCAAACGTTCTGATGAAAATGGTATGGACCACTTTCAATTTAGAATCACAATCCGTCTGACCCAAGTAGAAGCGGATGCCAGGGAATTCTGAATCGTACAAAAAAAACCCAATGGTCATGCACCGTTGACGAATGATACACGAAGGCGTCTATTGGACATGGGTTACAAAAATCCACTGTTGTTGCTTCATCCATTGGGTGGTTTTACAAAGGCAGATGATGTACCACTGGATGTTAGGATGAAACATTTCATGCTTGACTACGCACATCTAATATAATTTTAACCACTCGATCAGGTTCCAGAAGATGGCATCCTTGATCCCGAGACTACTATTGTGGCAATATTCCCTTCACCAATGCATTATGCTGGACCAACTGAAGTGCAATGGCATGCCAAGGCACGAATCCAACCGAGAAAAGAGATCACGGCAAAAAGGTCCTGAGCATGGCTCCTGGTTTTGAGAAATTGATCATTTTACCTTTCAGAGATATAATTATGTAATACAGTGGGTTATGCATATCAGATAAATTTTACGACAAAATCCAGACAAAACCAACATACACGAGTGCAGAAAAGGGAATATACATCGGATATTTGGGGTATATATGTCGGCTATACGGCTCTTATGACCCGACATCTATATTTGTGTCGTATATACCTAGACATCAGTTACTTAAAACCTGGCGTCTATAGCTAAAGCATAGACATCGGTCACCACAAACACCCGACGTCTATTCCTTTTCTAAAGGGGATAGACGTCGACTGATAGGTACAACCGACGTCTATACCTTTACCAGATTAAAAAATAAAAATACAAAGCAATTATAGATTCTTGCATAACAAACACATTCAACCTGCACAAGAGATTCATCCACAAACACATACACACATTCATCCACAAATACATACAAACATACATACACAAACACAATCATTCAACCACAAGCATACATACACAAACACATAGGGATTCATTCACAAAGATATTTGATTATATTAAAAATCACATTGTATGTTGATAATACAAGTAAATATGTTAAATAAATTTGCATATTTAATTACAAAGAAAGTATTATTGAAATAAGAATCTCTAAGTTCATTAACATGTTTCTCATAAAATAGCAAGCACATTGGTTGCAAGTATCATCGAGCTCTTGTTGTGAGTAAGGATTGCTATTCTTTTGGAAGACCTATAAAAATACAAGTAAAAATATTAATATCTAAATAATGAAACTATAATTAAACAACTGAATAACGGTCTATATTACCTCGGATAGGGATACGTCTTGAGATGCAAATTCGAGGATTTCTTCCATGTATTTCATCACGTAGTAACCACATTCCGTATTACCAGTCTGTTTGTGGTACTACAAAAATATAAATTCTCTAAATATATGTTCGATTACTTAACTTAATTAACGAAAATTGGAGAAGGAACTTACTCCCATTCCATGACACATTACTCCAACTTTTGGGGTTCTCCTGCCACCTAATACTTTGTAAACTTTCATTGTCCTAAGTAACACAAGTTATTCAACATGAATTTGATAATACTAATAAAAATACATGAATTACAAATACGATGATTAAAACGAACTTACATTAAAACAAAGTGGATTTCCAAAAAAGGACACGACTGTTCACATTCGTGTTCATAATCAGTCCAGAATCGTGTCTAGAGTAAGTCCAGAATCAGTCCAAAGTTAGTGTTCAAAATCGTGTCCAGAGTCAGTCCATAATGTGTCCAGAATTTGTCTAAAGTCAGTCCAGAATCGTGTCCAGAGTCCTTCTAGAATCAGTCCATAATGTATCCATAATAGACACATTATGGACTTATTCTGGACACATTCTTTATGGATTGATTCTAGACACAATATGGACACATTTTGACTGATTCTGGACACATTATGGATTAAGTCTTGACACATTCTTTATGGACTGATTCCGGACACATTATGGACACATTCTATACTGATTATGGACACATTATGCTGCCAGGATTCTATCTCGGTAGTGTTGATGGGGGTAGTAAGTAGATCATGTAAAATTGTGTTTTATTTATCAAATCAGAATCTCCACACTTTACATCCACACCACCATTTACATCCAACATCCGTAGAAACACATAATTAGGCAATTCATTCATAACTCTTAAACAGAAATATTACAAACATAATGTTGTTGGAAAAAAATGACAAATCATTCATAACTCTTGCAAAAGGCTACAAAATACATAGTTATCAGGATGTATAAATAACAAGATAGACTTTTTGAACAAACTTGGACATGTTTATTCCTGGACACTAAACCTAACAATCATTTCAAGTGTGTACAATCCTTTACAAATGTTTCTTCCAAACTCGGGACGACACCACTCAACACATTCCAACATCTTGTATTTCTCTTTGAATTATTGAGCAAATTGGTTTCTCCATCTCCATAAATGGAACCCACGAGTCTGTTCTTTCAAACTTGAGTCCAAATCTCAATCCCCTCACAATCTCTGAGTTCACCACTGCCCACATCCACGATCATCTACAACAATTATGACTCCTGGAGATGCCCTCCCGAGTTTGATGTCAGCCTTGACAGGATGCTCGTATTTGCTTGGAGACACCCTTGTTTTGGAGTGTGGAAGTAGTTTGTTGAAATTTGGTAAAGTCTTTATTTGTTTTCCCAATCCTAAGTTTTAAAATCTTCATCTGAAAATTCTCAACGATGAGAGTGATCACTTTTTTTTGTTCAAAGCAGCAGCAGTACTACTGTAACGTCCTCAAACACAGCGGAAAATTTAAAATTTAAAACATACAATCAAACGAGGACATTACGAAAGAACATACACACACAGGTGCACCAACATATAATATATATATGCGATCGAATTTACAAAAGAATGTGATTACATCAAAAGCTCATAAACATAAAATATACATGTGTAATCACAACCACCTCAAAAGTAAAGGAAGCAGGATCCTGTCCCGAGCGCTCCCTCCGCCGTCACCACCCACCTACCGCCGCTCTCGGCCTGAAAGCAGACAATAAATGCCTGAGTTTCCAGGAGGAAACCCAGTATGCCAAACCCTAACACATATATGGACAATAATGAAATATGCAATGAACCATAAATATCACAACTCAAACAACCGCTAAGTTCCCGGGACCTCTCTCCCGGCCATAGCCAAACAACACGGGTCTCAAGGGTCCTCTCACCCCAACCCCACCAACACTCGTGCACACAAGGCACCGCCGGTCCAAATCACGGCCAAACAACCCCCTTCTTGCCTCAGTGTTACCGGAGCCACGGTTTTGCATCAATTGCCGGAGCCCCGGCGACTAGTAAAACATGCCTCATTCGCCGGAGCTACGACTTTGCCTCAATTGCCGGAGCCACGGCGACAGTTATCACAATCCCCCTCCACGTGTCACTACTGATTGCTATAGGGCCGGCCTGTCCGTCCGTCGCCCCAAAAGGGCCGGTGAATCCGTTGCCTTCTAGCCAATCAATAGCAACACAAACACACCGAAACAGTGTAAAACGGTCGAACAAAATCTGTCTTCCGCTCGACCGATCCTAACCCAGAGAACTGGTCCAACCGAAAAACCCGCAATCGGTCGAACGGCAAAGGGGCCCCGGTCGACCGAAAAGCACCAGTAAAAAATTCATTTTCGCACTCCATGATCAAACGGTCGGACGACCCAGAATCTCCGGTCAACCGAAAACCACCAGTAGGACTCACCAACAGTCCACACTACACGGTCGACCGAAACCACACTTCCGGTCGACCGGCCAATAAGTTAACTTAATCGTCGGTCGAACAAGTCAAACAGGCGGTCGACCGTTTAGATGGTCAACGCCCCAACCGACATACAACAGTACTTTCGGTCGACCGGCAAAGGGGTCCCGTTCGACCGAAAAGCACCAGAGCGTGCATCTCTCGCTAAAATTGCACAACCGGTCGACCACCCAAAGGGTATCATTCGACCGGTGCGAGGGATTCGCCCAAAATACACTATAACCGGTCGACCGAACCAAAACACCGGTCGACCGATTTTAGTGCAGAAACCGCTGTGCAGATCCGACGAGCCAAAACGGCCTAATGTCGACCGCTCCCACCCCCACACAAATAATAGGTGAGCGTAAAAGCAAGTTTGACATACCTTAAGGCTTGAAGAAGCCTTCGAAGAAACCACGACGAGCGTTTCCACAAAAAAGCTCGAACTCCGGCGAATCTCCGATCACCTCTACGCGGCAACAACCGAGCTCCTCCGGCGAATCTCCGATCACCTCTACGCGGCAACAACCGAGCTCCTCCGGCGCCTCCAACTCCACGCACGACGCCGGCTCCTCCACGCTGCGGAGAGAACGAGTCTTTTATACTCCTCCCACACTCGATCTCAGCCGTCCATCTAAAACCTTCTCTAATCCTCCCCTAAACACAATCAAAACAGTAAGCAAAGGGTTAGGATCCTACAACTACAACTGCTAATGAATGCTATGAAATCACAACCCCGAAATTCAGGTTCGGTTGCATAAATTAACCGTTTAGGTAGTCAAAATTGCTTCAACACAAGTCCAAAAAGTCAATCTGTCAACCTAGAGTAAAAGTACGTGGAAAATAAAGTTTTTGAACTTGCCCTTTTGATTTTTATCTTACTGTTACCCACAACTTAAATGTTTTTACTCTAGAAGTTATCTATCTTACTTCATGAAATATCAAACTGTGTTGTTATTTTTCCATTAAATAGAGTTAATTTTATCTAAGGGGGCCCTTTAGCTGATTGACACCTAAGGTCTTTTTTACCTTAGGAGTTATCTTACTTCCTTGAAAATATCAAATTGTCAATTGTGTTGTTATTTTGCATTAAATAAAATTCCTTTTTTGATACTTGAAATAAAACTAATATATACCAATTGGACTCATACGAATTTCAAAGTGAAAAGGAAGTTTCTTTTATTGGTACGAATACATTCATTTCATATATTTGTATATGCTACGAATTTGTCAAATATCAGAACAAATGTTACTTTTCGTATCGGTAAACAATCCATATTGTTCTATGTATTGTTTGTGCAAATGTGAATATTGATGTACATATATTAGATCCATTTTCAAAATTATCATTTTGTTTAACCGTTAAAAATTATCAGGTAGCATAGTGAAATACCTTATTATACCCTACTCATTGACAAGCTTACGTATAACCAAGAAAAAAACTTAATCCATGACAAGAGAAATAATTTGAACGGCTAAAAAGAATAAAAGTCGAGTCAAAATTAGCATCTGGCCAATGTAAATATATGCATGTATTACTACTATTCGTGAGTCTTTCTGTAACGTACCCGAAAACAGTGGAAAATTTAAACAATAATAAAGACCGTCAACGGTCAGCACTGGGCACGTCACGGGAAACAAACCAACATATATAATATAATATGATCCACGTGGAAGTCAAATATACAAACTGACTGTGATTACGACAAAAGCTATACAATATGTAATCACCTCAAAAGGAAGAAACTGACAACTACAGGATCTGATCTCGGGGGCACCGTCCTCGGTCACCACCTCAAACTCTAACCCTGCTCCCTACCTGAAATGCAAACAACAAACATGCCTGAGTTCCCTGCAGGAACCCCGTATACCAAACCTCCTAAAATATAAAAAGGAATTAAAGACGATGCAATGCTATTCACATGATCATCCGCCTCGGGCCCACAATAATGCCCTCACCGCCTCCGCGGCACTGAACCACTCCTGCCACTAGGGTCAAGTCAGTCCATCGCTGCCTCACAAGGGTCAGTCGACACCACTGCTCCCAAAAAGTGCAGGAAGGAACCCCCGGTACACGCCGCACCCAAAGAGCGAGTCAGCCCGCCGAATACACAACTCGGGTCAGACGACAGCCACTGCTCCCCCAAGAGTCGCCTAGCGCGCACCCTGCCGGAACATCCTCGGCCTACCGCTAAACCCTCGCAAACTGCCCAAGGTTTACGGTACACATCCCTCACACCCCGCTCGGTAAGAGAGGAAAAAGTACAACAATAATACGCCTTCGTCGTAGGTGAAATCCGTAGCTCTCAAAGCCGGTAATCAACCGTCGCCTCGGAGCCGGTAGTCGACCTGACATCGACGGATCGCGTGTGGATAAATCCACCAACCTGCGGCAGATCGGTCGACCGCTAAAAGCACACCGGTCGACCGGTCCCCCACACAGTACACAGTACTGTACAAACAAGTCTACCGGTCGAACCACGCCAACCGAATTACCGACCAATCGGTCGAACAAAAGTCATCTAGCGGTCGACCGTTTGGATGGTCTACGCTATACAATTTTATATAATATATATATCCGACCGGTCGAACCAAGGGGTCGTTCGACCGATAACAGGGATTTCAATATTTTGCCCAAGTCTCGTTCGGTCGACCGGAACTGAAATACAGTTCGACCGAAACAACACAAGCACTCTACCGCTTAATTAAATGCTCAGTCGGTCGACCGAGAGTTAAAGAGCGGTCGACCGTTTTGTTGGTCAAAGCTCCCAACCGACTTAGCATCGAATGGATCGGTCGAACAAGGTAAAGGACGTTCGACCGTTTAATAAGTCAAAATCCCCAACCGACCCATTCTCATCGTTATTCGGTCGACCGGCTAAGTGGTCCTGTTTGACCGATAACAGCATATCCCCTTTTTCCCGCATGAATTTGGCATAACGGTCGACCGTCCATAGACATCGTTCGACCGTTTGCGGGTAAACATCAATATAATAATAGGATCGGTCGACTGCCCACAGGCACCGGTCGACCGATCGTCGTCTTCAACCTCTGAATTGGTTGAATTCCGACGGGGAATTCGACACCAACGTCGATCCCCAACACTCACAAGGCACAAGTGAGTTATAATGAAGATTTGGCATACCTTTTTGACGGTTGAAGAAGCCTCCCTAGCTTTGGCAACCTCAACCCAACACTTGACCTTCTTCTCCTCTTCTTCTTCTTCTCTTTCTTCTTTTTCACCAATTTCGCCTCTCACACACTCTCTGAACTGAACACAAGTGAAGAAACGTTTTAATTAACCCTACACCTCTATTTATAGTAACATCCAAACTTATCTTCAATCCACCTCTTAAACTTCAAATCAAAACAAGCCACCTCATGCTTCCCTAATCAAGGCTTACTTAGGTTAATTAGGTTTAGTTTAGTTTAATTTTAATGTTTAGATTAGGTTATTACAATCTACCCTCCTTAAAAGAATTTCGTCCGCGAAATTCGAAACAACAGACTTACCGAAACAACTCTGGATACTGCTTCCTGACATTCTCCTCGATCTCCCAGGTAGCCTCTCTGACACTGTGATGCTGCCACCTGACCTTCACCATCGGAATCGCTCTCCTCCTGAGCTGATGTACCATCTGATCCACAATCTCAACTGGTCTCTCATCTAATGACAAATCCTGCTGGATCTCCGGTACTGATATCTCTATCACATGAGCTGGATCGGCCACGTACTTCCTCAACATCGAAACATGGAAGACGTTGTGAAGTCCTGCAAACTGTGGCGGTAAAGCAATCCTATACGCCACCTCACCAACCCGATCCAATATCTCAAACGGTCCGACATATCTCGGACTCAGCTTCCCCTTCTTCCCGAATCTCATCACACCTCTGGAAGGTGAGATCTTCAGGAAGACATGATCTCCTACATCAAAAGTCAGCTCACGCCTCCGCGTATCAGCATAACTCTTCTGCCTGCTCTGCGCCGTAGCTAGTCGTCTCCGAATCACGTCGACCTTCTCTGAATACAACTGGATAATGTCAGGTCCAACTAGCTGTCTCTCGCCCACATCACTCCAGCATACCGGCGATCTACACGGTCTCCCGTATAATGCCTCATAGGGTGCCATCCCAATACTCGAATGGTAGCTGTTGTTGTAGGCGAACTCGATCAACGGCAAATGCTCATCCCAATGCCCGGCCCAGTCAAGTGTACACGCTCTCAGCATGTCCTCCAATGTCTGTATCGTCCGCTCTGACTGGCCATCTGTCTGTGGGTGGAAAGCTGTGCTAAACTTCAGACGTGTCCCCAGTGCTCTGTGTAGACTCTCCCAAAATTTCGAAGTGAATCTGGGATCTCTGTCTGAAATGATACTGACCGGCACGCCATGAAGTCTGACAATCTCCTCAATATATAACTTAGCTAGACCCTCCAGAGCAAGAGTGGTCTTAATAGCTAAGAAATGCGCCGACTTGGTCAGTCGATCGACTATAACCCAAATCGCATCGTGGAATCTCCGTGTCTTCGGTAGCCCCGTAACAAAATCCATCGTCACGTGCTCCCACTTCCACTCGGGCAACTCAATCCTCTGCATATGCCCTGCTGGTCTCTGGTGCTCGATCTTCACCTGCTGACAGACCAAACACCTCGACACGAAGTCTGCAACGTCCTTCTTCATACCTCGCCACCAGAAGTTCCGCTGCAGGTCTTTGTACATCTTGGTGCTCCCTGGATGAATGGAATATCTCGATCTGTGTGCCTCCTCCATGATATCATGTCTCAGGTCCTCTGTCTTCGGCACCCAGATACGGTCTCTGAATCTCAGACCTCCGTCCACTCCAACTCTGAAGTCTGACCCATCTCTGGCAGCTAACTGTAACAAACTGCTCAACTCCTCATCTGTAGTCTGAGCACGAATCACTGCTGATACTGTCTGAGGCTCTACTCTCAATCCGGCAATCACTGCGCCCTCAGAGCTATCAGCAAATGGCCTCCACTCTGCCAAAGACTCTAGCAGTCGCCACTCCTGAATGCATAGGCCTGCTACTGATACCTCCACCTTCCGGCTCAAAGCGTCTGCAACTGTGTTCGCCTTCCCCGGATGGTAAGAGATAGTGAAGTCATAGTCCTTAATGAACTCAAGCCATCTGCGCTGCCTCATGTTCAGCTCCTTCTGCGAGAACAGGTACTTCAGACTCTGATGATCTGTAAACACCTCGAACTGCTCGCCATAAAGATAGTGTCTCCAGGTCTTCAGTGCATGAACCACTGCTGCTAACTCCAAATCATGTGTCGGGTAATTCCTCTCATGGACCTTCAGCTGTCTGGATGTGTATGCGATCACCCTCCCGTGCTGCATAAGGACACATCCTAAGCCAATACCCGAAGCGTCGCTATAAATCACGAATCCACCCGTGCCACTCGGCAATGATAAAACTGGTGCTGTGGTCAACAGTCTCTTCAGCTCCTGAAAGCTGTCCTCGCACTTCTGCGACCAAACAAAAGTGACTCCCTTCTGCGTCAGAGCCGTCAGTGGTGCTGCCAATCTCGAGAAGTCTTTGATGAAGCGACGGTAATAACCCGCCAGTCCAACAAAGCTCCTAATCTCCGTCACGCTCGTAGGGGTCCTCCACTGTGTCACTGCCTCTACCTTCGCCGGATCCACTGCTATCCCCTCTGCCGATACAATGTGTCCGAGGAATGCCACTATGTCCAACCAAAACTCGCACTTTGAGAACTTAGCATATAACTGCTGAGCCCTCAAGATGCTGAGTACAATCCTCAAATGCTCTCTGTGCTGCTCCACATCTGGTGAATAGATCAAAATGTCATCCACGAAGACAATCACAAATATATCAATATACTGCCTGAATGTCCGGTGCATCAGATCCATGAACGCTGCCGGAGCATTCGTCAATCCAAATGGCATCACCAAGAACTCATAGTGTCCATATCTCGTCCTAAAAGCTGTCTTCTGGATGTCCTCATCTCGGATCCTCAACTGGTGATATCCTGAACGCAGGTCAATCTTCGAGAAAACCTTCGCTGACTGCAGCTGGTCAAAGAGGTCCTCGATCCTAGGTAAGGGATACCTATTCTTCACCGTCACCTGGTTCAGCATCCTGTAGTCTATGCACATCCTCAAGGATCCGTCCTTCTTCTTCACAAACAAAACTGGTGCACCCCAAGGCGAGACGCTCGGTCTGATAAATCCAGAGTCCATCAACTCCTGCAACTGCTTCTTCAACTCTGTCAACTCAGCAGGTGCCATCCGGTATGGAGCCTTCAACTGTGGTGTAGTGTCGGCTACCAACTCAATGCCGAACTCCAACTCCCGGTGTGGTGGTAAACCTGGAATCTCTGCTGGAAAAACATCCGCGAACTCCTGCACTACCTCAATGTCCTCTAGCCTCTGGGACTCTGCCTCCGCAACCACAAGTGTCGCCAGAAATGCTACACAACCCTGCTGTAACAGTCTCTGAGCTCTCACGGCAGATACAATAATGCGACCCCCTCTGCTTCTGATCCCTCTAATCAGAATATCAGGCAAACCCTTCCTCGGGATCAAAATCTTCTTCTCACAGCACAAGACTCGAACATCATATTGGGACAGCCAATCCATCCCAAGTATGACATCAAAGTCCTCCATCGGTAGCAAGACCAGGTCTGCCGGAAACTCCTGATCTCCCGAAACAACCGTGGCGCCGGGGACAAATCTCCCCACAGTGCCCACCAGACCCAGGGGTGTGCTGACCTCCAAAGTGGCAGTCAACATCGCAAGGGTACAGCCCAACACTCCCGCAAATCGCTCTGAGATGAACGAGTGTGTCGCGCCACAATCAAATAACACCCTAGCTACTGAACCTGCGACAAGAAGTGTACCTTCCACGACAGCGCCTCCATCCCGAGCCTCCTCTGCCTGGATGGTGAAAACTCTGCCAGTGCGCTGCCCCTGCTGTGGTCGGAAAGGTGGTCTACCTCCGCCTCCTCCTCTGCCTGGTGCGGGTAAACCCGGTGGTCTGCTCGGCCCAGCTCCTCGGCTCGGACAGCTCCTGATAAAGTGACCCATCTGGCCACAACCATGACACGCTCTGGGGGTGAAGCACGGCCCGGAGTGAAACCTCCCACAAGTACCACAAGGCTCAGGTCGTGGTACTGCAACTCCTGCCCCCTCGTATCGGGGCCTCTTGCCCGGATTCCCTCCAGTCTGACCTCCTGGCCTCCCAGAGAACCTACCTGATGGCCTCCTCTCATCCTGGTAGTTCTCCCTGTAGTCACGATCAAGAACAGAGGCACTCTTCACTGCATCGGCCAACGTGCTCGGCATGTGTGTCAGCACCTTCGTCCTCAGCTGCTTCCGGAGCCCTCGGACGAACTTCCCTGCTCTCTGCTCCTGTGTAACATACATCTCGGGACAGTAACGCTCAAGGGCGTTGAACTTCCCGATGTAGCCTGCCAAGGTCATGTCTCCCCGCTGAAGGCTCAGAAACTCCTCCCTCTTCGCATCCTGTACATGCTGCGGAAAATACTGCTCGTTGAACTCGCCAACGAACTCCTCCCAGGCTATATCATCTCTGTCCGCAAACACCACTGCAGATGTGGACCTCCACCAGTTGGACGCAGCACCGCCCAAAACATATGTAGCCAGGCCCACTCTCGCCTCTGGAGGACAACCAATAGCACTGAAGATCTTCTGCATCGTGAAGATCCACTCCTCTGCAGCCTCTGCGTCATACTGCCCCAGAAAGGTAGGCGGATGCTGGCGCATAAACCGGTCATGCATAGCACCAGTCCCTGTCTGCCCAGTCTGTGCCGTCTGCTGCTGTAGCATCTCTGTCAGACGTCCGACCGTATCGAACAACGTCCGACGCTCATCCTCCCAAGCCTCATCCCTCGCAGTCTCACTCTCACCGCGAGTATGGACAACCGCCTTCCCCCGTCTAGGAGGCATCTGCCAAAGGAAACAAGACAATATCAATATAATCTGTGCATGCATGATCCTCTAGACCTAACTCCTAACTCAAAGGTGGTTTCTTTGGACAAGTACGCCGAGATCAACGCTCTGATACCAAATTGTAACGTACCCGAAAACAGCGGAAAATTTAAACAATAATAAAGACCGTCAACGGTCAGCACTGGGCACGTCACGGGAAACAAACCAACATATATAATATAATATGATCCACGTGGAAGTCAAATATACAAACTGACTGTGATTACGACAAAAGCTATACAATATGTAATCACCTCAAAAGGAAGAAACTGACAACTACAGGATCTGATCTCGGGGGCACCGTCCTCGGTCACCACCTCAAACTCTAACCCTGCTCGCTACCTGAAATGCAAACAACAAACATGCCTGAGTTCCCTGCAGGAACCCCGTATACCAAACCTCCTAAAATATAAAAAGGAATTAAAGACGATGCAATGCTATGCACATGATCATCCGCCTCGGGCCCACAATAATGCCCTCACCGCCTCCGCGGCACTGAACCACTCCTGCCACTAGGGTCAAGTCAGTCCATCGCTGCCTCACAAGGGTCAGTCGACACCACTGCTCCCAAAAAGTGCAGGAAGGAACCCCCGGTACACGCCGCACCCAAAGAGCGAGTCAGCCCGCCGAATACACAACTCGGGTCAGACGACAGCCACTGCTCCCCCAAGAGTCGCCTAGCGCGCACCCTGCCGGAACATCCTCGGCCTACCGCTAAACCCTCGCAAACTGCCCAAGGTTTACGGTACACATCCCTCACACCCCGCTCGGTAAGAGAGGAAAAAGTACAACAATAATACGCCTTCGTCGTAGGTGAAATCCGTAGCTCTCAAAGCCGGTAATCAACCGTCGCCTCGGAGCCGGTAGTCGACCTGACATCGACGGATCGCGTGTGGATAAATCCACCAACCTGCGGCAGATCGGTCGACCGCTAAAAGCACACCGGTCGACCGGTCCCCCACACAGTACACAGTACTGTACAAACAAGTCTACCGGTCGAACCACGCCAACCGAATTACCGACCAATCGGTCGAACAAAAGTCATCTAGCGGTCGACCGTTTGGATGGTCTATGCTATACAATTTTATATAATATATATATCCGACCGGTCGAACCAAGGGGTCGTTCGACCGATAACAGGGATTTCAATATTTTGCCCAAGTCTCGTTCGGTCGACCGGAACTGAAATACAGTTCGACCGAAACAACACAAGCACTCTACCGCTTAATTAAATGCTCAGTCGGTCGACCGAGAGTTAAAGAGCGGTCGACCGTTTTGTTGGTCAAAGCTCCCAACCGACTTAGCATCGAATGGATCGGTCGAACAAGGTAAAGGACGTTCGACCGTTTAATAAGTCAAAATCCCCAACCGACCCATTCTCATCGTTATTCGGTCGACCGGCTAAGTGGTCCCGTTCGACCGATAACAGCATATCCCCTTTTTCCCGCATGAATTTGGCATAACGGTCGACCGTCCATAGACATCGTTCGACCGTTTGCGGGTAAACATCAATATAATAATAGGATCGGTCGACTGCCCACAGGCACCGGTCGACCGATCGTCGTCTTCAACCTCTGAATTGGTTGAATTCCGACGGGGAATTCGACACCAACGTCGATCCCCAACACTCACAAGGCACAAGTGAGTTATAATGAAGATTTGGCATACCTTTTTGACGGTTGAAGAAGCCTCCCTAGCTTTGGCAACCTCAACCCAACACTTGACCTTCTTCTCCTCTTCTTCTTCTTCTCTCCTTCTTCTTTTTCACCAATTTCGCCTCTCACACACTCTCTGAACTGAACACAAGTGAAGAAACGTTTTAATTAACCCTACACCTCTATTTATAGTAACATCCAAACTTATCTTCAATCCACCTCTTAAACTTCAAATCAAAACAAGCCACCTCATGCTTCCCTAATCAAGGCTTACTTAGGTTAATTAGGTTTAGTTTAGTTTAATTTTAATGTTTAGATTAGGTTATTACACTTTCGATCACGTTCCCCTAACTTCTCATTCTTTAACGAAAAAACTATAGGAAATAACAAAAATCATAACAATTTTCCTAAACATTTCTACCGAATTTCGAGGTAATGAGCACTATCTATGGAGATACCACGATTCAAAATGTTACATATTTCTAAGGCCAATATTGATAACAAGATATGCAATTCAAATTAATGTTAAAATCAGAAATGAAACCACTAATTCCCTAATTGGTACTTGCCCCAGCTTCCTAGAAAAATCTCATACTCATGCCAATACTATTCTTCTCTTCACTTTCTCACTTTTTCATGTTTTCTTCTTTTACTTCCCCTCTTGTTTCATCTTCTTCCGCACACACTTACATATCTATCCTCACGTAAAGTCAAATTCTCCACCTTTTACTTTTCTTTTATATGAAGCATCAAATTTTAATTGAAGATCAATCACATAATGCATAAAATGACAACTAAGTTTCTTTCAATCGGCTTATTTTATGTCAATATTTTTTATTATAGAAGTCAAGAAATTATAACATCAAACACATTTAATAGAAACTATATTATATGATATGTGGACACAATACATCATCCTAAGCCAAAATTAAGAAGAAGATTGTCTAGCTAGACGGGGCAATCCATCGTCTCGTTGTATCCACCGCTACCAACCATGGCCTCCTCCTCTTCCTCACTTGCAGCAAACCAACATCAAGAAGAAATCAATGCGAGCATAGATGCATCATATCAAATTGAAGTAGAAGTCTCTCACTTGCTCGAGAAAATTAGCCACGATGAACAAGAACTACCACCAACATGTCAGCACGATGAACAACCATTAATATGTCGTCATCCTTTTACTCTTCAGCTTGACGATTTGCCCAAAATTTGCTCAATCAACCCTATTCACAGCGGACGAACCGGGACTGATAAGTTGCATCTTTTCGGTGCGACCAGGTTCTACAAGATGGACCACAGATATGTCATAACTTGATTCGTTTCGTTCAAGAACGAAAAGCTGAGGCCACGAAATACTACTCCAAAGAACTAATCATGGATGAAGAGGGCTTCGTCATCCTGTTAGGGTTAGATGTAAAAGGAATATGTTCTAAAAGTTTTACTTTTATATGTCAATTGTTATGAATTGGATGTGCAAACATTTTGTTCCTTGATTATGGTATTCGTCTTTTGGAAGTGTTTAGGAAGATGCGCTTGATCCTTAACCGTAGAGGTCTAAAATGTAATAGTTTACATAAATCAAAAGTTATTCACAATCATCGTAATTAACATGAAACATTAATCACCGAGATAAGATTGTCATGTTGGTCATCGATTGTTGTAGCTCTACAAATAAATGACGACACGAGTATATAAAAGAGGAAAATATTACTTTTATATATTAAATAGACCTAACAAGTAAAACATTATGGAATTGTGTTTCGTGTCATTAATATTTTACTTTGTCTTGGATCCTAAGATATGAGACTTATATCATTTCACTCAAGAAGTGCTTAATTTGATTATTGTCAAAAACTATCAATGAGTATAGTGATAAAGACAATAGTTGGTTGAACATGACTTGTGCTTGAAAATGTAGCTAGTCAAACGATTATCATTGCCCCTCTTAATTGAGTGATGATATTAGTGGGCCCTTTGATAAAACAAAATTATAATGTGCACAATGTAACTTGAGTTAAGTTATATAGTTATAATTAGCTTAAAGAGATCAAGAAATGAATATAATACAAAGGTGACACATTTCTACTTTGTATATATTCTTAATATCATGAGGCAATGGACGGACACAAGTTGTGCACTTACATCACTAAATGGATCGTGTTTAGTTCGTGTGGAACAAAAACATCTATGCTAATTGGGTAACTATAATGTGTAGCTAGATACCGCTTATAGTTTGAGATATTAAGTGTTTATTGTCAATTTGGCTTAGATCCTCCTATAGGTCACACCACAAATCTGGGAAACAGGAAGCTTGATTTAGAGTTCATATGATGTGTCGGGTTTCGTGTGAAAAATGGCATGTGGTGAATGAATAAAATCAATATGTCATGAGAATTGACATAATTAGAATCATAATAAATTCATATGAGGTGTATATATTATGGGGTGTAATAATTTAATATTACATAGGATAATATATTACATAAGATATGAATTTGCTAAAACCCCAAAAGATCAAATATTATTGGAAATAAATCCAAAATTTGACAAAGGCAAAATCGGGGTCAAACACAGTAAACCGTTTAGGGTTCGGTCGACCGATGTGTCTTCGGAACGGTCAACCGAACGGGGAACGGGTAAAACACAATTGGTTGACCAAAATTGTCTGGAGTGCCTCGACAATTGGGTCGGTTAACCGAGCGTGAACGGTCAACCGAGAGAAAATATCCATGAGATATCTTGGGATATTTTCGGTAGACCGAATGTGACACGGTCGTCCGATGAAGATTCGCTAGGAGAAACTTTAGTGGGTCAACAGTCGACAGGAGCAAGACGCGGATCGTCTGAATTTTTCCAGAGAATTTTTCTCATGTATATTCGGTCGACCGTCTAGCTCACGGTCCACCGAACATGTGTTAAAACCGAATGGTTCGATTCACCGGGAAGAATTCTCGGTCAACTGAACAAAACGATTTTTGCCTGAATTATTAGGAGAATAATTAGATCATGGGTTGGATTAATTCCAGATTTAATCAAACGTTTTTTAGGATGCTTATGTGGCAATTTGAGATTAATTTTAGGAGAGAATAAGTAAGAGATCATGACTAAAGAATAATTTTTGATAATGATGTTTTGGGAGCCTATAAAAGGACCCCTCATCCTACTTGTTATGTTAATGCATAAATTCTATCTCTCATTAATCTCTCCATTAATCACCACGAAAATCTCTTAATAGTTTTAAGTTTTGGAGATAGAAATCTCAGGAGCTTAAAGATGGGTTATTAGCTAGATTCTAAGCTTAATTAGAGATTGATTGACTAACTCCTTTCTCTCTAATCTTGTTTAGAGTTTGGCGGGCGATTCGACGAGCAACGTAACTCTTGATCTTCTGAAAGGTTTTAAAACCTTTGGGTATGATCATCTATCCTTTGTTTATTTTAATATGTGTAGGAATGCATGATATTAGAATAAACAAGTACATGTACGTAAAATCAATGAATATATGAAATCGATCTTGTATGTTTGTATTAAATTTTTTAAAATATATACATACATAGGGACATGAAATCCTACATCTTCAAGTCTCCTAATTCTGCAGGTGTCATCCTGTACGACGCCTTTGACTGCGGCGTAGTCGCAGCTACCAAGTCGATACCGAACTCAATCTCCCTGTGGGGCGGCAGATCGGTGATCTCATCAGAAAATACCTCTGGAAAATCCTGAATAATCTCGATGTCTTCCAACTTCTTCACCTCTAGGTCTGGCACCACAAGAGTGGCTATAAAAGTCCTGCAACCCTGATGGATCATCTTCCGTGCCCTCACTGCTGACACCACAACTCGGTCTCTTCCGTCATTCGTCCCCTTGATCAACAAATTAGGAAGACCCTTTCTCGGAATCAAAATTTTCTTTTCTCGGCACAAGACTCGAACATTGTACTGGGACAGTCAATCCATCCCAAGTATGACATCAAAGTCCACCATCGGTAATAATACCAGGTCTGCCGGGAACTCCTGGTCTCCCGAAAGAACCATGGCGCCGGGGAGAAAGCTCCCCACAATGCCCACCAAACCCAGGGGTGTGCTGAGTTCCAAAGTGACAGTCAACATCGCAGGGGTACGGCCTAACACGCTCGCAAATTGCTCAGAGATGAACGAGTGTGTGACCCCGTAATCGAAAAGCACTTTAGCTATCAAATCGTCAACATAAAGTGTACCTTCCACCACCGCACTCCTACTTGTTTATGTTAATCCATAAATTCTTTCTCTCATTAATCTCTCCCTTAATCACCACAAAAATCTCTTAATAGTTTTAAGTTTTGGAGATAAAAATCTCACGAGCTTAAAGATGGGTTATTAGCTAGATTCTAAGCTTAATTAGAGATTGATTGACTAGCTCATTTCTCTCTAATATTGTTTAGAGTTTGGTGAACATTTGGAGGCGAATCGGCGGGCGATTCGACGAGCAACGGAACTCCGGATCTTCTGAAAGGTTTTAGAGAACGTTTGGTATGATCCTCTATCATTTGTTTATTTTAATATGTGTAGGAATGCATGATATTAGAATAAACAAATATATGTACGTAAAATCAATGAAAATATGAAGTCGATCTTGTATGTTTGTATTATTTTAAAAAAATATATATATACATACATGAGGACACGTAATCCTACAAGATGCTCATTTCATTCTCAGGCTTCTATTTGATTATTATGGTACTGACGAAACCTACATTGGCGGACATTTATATGAATGTTGGACAACAACTTATCTCAGTCGTACTGTCATCCACCACGATTTTTTACTTTTATCAAAATCAAATTCCTTTCTTCATACTCCAATGTTGCTTTGATCTTCTTCCTCACACCAATAAACCTAGCAAGTATAGAAACTTACAGGAGTTGCTCTTGTCTACCTATTTCATCTCTCTTCCATCCCTTGGATTAATCTCAAAGGATGTCAAACAATTTGACCACCTCCTCCATTTCTATCGCAATGCGGTAATTTCAGCTGATTCAGATCCGCCCCAAAGACGGACATCAAATCTGAAACACAAGATCTGCAACCGCATCTTGACAACCATCTTATACTTGATTTTGTTCCCATGGTTCTGTTTTCTCTACTTGCACCCGTCATTTATCTCCCACAGTTGGGAGCCTACCGCAGTCACAACGGTTGTGCTTCGAGATGCCGGGGTCAAGTTTAAAAGGCATTGGGAGGTAATGATGATATGGTTTGAAGGTGGAACCTTGAACCTTCCTGGATTGAATATTGATGACGATTGGTTCTTTGGTACGTGGAATCTACTTGCATTTGAAAAAAATCAAAGGTGAAAGAGAACGTGAATTTACTAGTCATTTGAAGATTTTATGCGATCTGGTGCGCTCCAAAGATGACTACAGGCTATTAACCGAGCATGGAATCCTCTATTGTCCTAATGGTGAAGATTTTGGATTCCAAAAAATCAAACAACTCAACCTTCTTTCAACAGTAATCGATGCTGACACTACTTCAGGTTGGTATCTCAGAACCCATTATCCCATGAATCAGTACATGAGTGAACCTCAACATAGGTGGAGGGCCAAACTAATGAAATACTACTTCAACAACTCTTGGTCGATTGTTGATTGAGTTGTGGGTGACGTCCTTTACTTCTCACGCTACTTTAGACAATTTACACAATCAAATCCTACTACCACTAAGCATCATATATATATATATATATTAAATTTTTACAATTTGCATGTAGTTGCTAATTAATTGCAACTTAATGAGTTAATAAATTAATGTTATCGATTTTCTTTCATATGTAAATATGTAAAATTGTGTTGTATTTTTACAAGTTACCCAACATATAAATAGAAGTAACAACTTTTCAAAGCCAACCCTGACCCTGTCTCAAACCCCTCCGCCGCCTCGGCCTTCTCCACCTCCTCCGGTGCCGCTCCGCCTCTGGCGCTTCCTCCGGTGCCTTCGAATCGTTTGTTTCTCGATCCCAACTCCTGTCTTTCACCGTCAAGTTTCGATCTAATTAATGAATTAACCTCTACATCGATAGTGATGTTTTGGAAATCAAGTCAAAATTAAGAACAAGAATCTCTAGCTAGACGGGGCAATCCATCGTCTCGTTGTATCCACCGTTACCAAGCATGGCCTTCTCCTCACTTGCAGCAAACCAACATCAAGAAGAAATAAATATTGCGATCAGCGAAGGTGCATCGGATCAAATTGAAGTAGAAGTCTCACACTTGCTCGAGAGAATTAGCCACGATGAACAAGAACTACCACCAATGTGTCGGCACGATGAACAACCGGTAATATGTCGTCATCCTTTTGGTGAAAACATTCAGCTTGATGATGATTTGCCCAAAATTTGCTCCATCGGCCCTATTCACAGCGGACGAACTGAAACTCGTGAGTGTGATGCTGATAAGTTGCGTCTTTTCGGTGTGACCAGGTCTCTACAAGATGGACCACAGATATGTCGTGACTTGATTCGTTTCGTTCAACAACACAAAGATGAGGCTGCGAAATACTACTCCAAAGAAGAAGTAGTCATGGATGAAGAGAAGTTCGTCATCATGTTAGTGTTAGATGCTCATTTCATTCTCAGGCTTCTATTTCATAATTATACTAGAGGGGTGCCTCCCGGAAGTGACAGGGATTTATATGAACGTTGGCTAGGTACTTATCGCGATTATAAAGTCACCCGTCACGATTTTTTTCTTTTATCAAATCAAATTCCTTTCTTCATACTCCAAGGTTGCTTTGATCGTCTTCCTCCCACCAATAAACCTATAAATTTTAGTAGCAGCTTGCCGGAGTTGCTCTGGTCTACCTATTTCCACCTTAAACCTCCATCCCTTGAATTAATCTCACAGGGTGTCGAACAATTTGACCACCTCCTCCATTTCTATCGCAATGGAGTACTAATTGCCGGTAAATGTGATCCGCCCCAAAGACGGACATCAAATCTGAAACACAAGATCTGCAACCGCATCTTGACAACCATCTTATACTTGATTTTGTTCCCATGGTTCTGTTTTCTCTACTTGCACCGGTCATTTATCTCCTACAGGGAGCTTACCGCAGTCACAGCCGTTGAGCTTCAAGATGCCGGGGTCAAGTTTAAAAGGCATACGTGGGGGCGCTTTCTAGATCGTATAATGAAGATATGGTTTGAAGGTGGAACCTTGAACCTTCCTAGATTGTATATTGATGACTATTGGTTCAATCATATATGGAATCTACTTGCATTTGAAAAAATCAAAGGTGAAGAAGAACGTGAATTTACCATCCATTTGAAGTTTTTATGCGATCTGGTGCGCTCCAAAGATGACTACAAGCTATTAGCCGAGCATGGAATCCTCTATTGTCCAATTGGTGAAGATTTCGGATTCCAAAAAATCAACCAACTCAAACTTCTTCTCTCAACAATAATAGATGCTGACACTACTTCAGGTTGGTATCGCAGAATCCATGGTCACATGAAGGAGTACATGAGAGAACCTCAACATAGGTGGGGGGCCAAACTGATGAAAGATTACTTCAACGGCCCTTGGTCGATTGTCGGTTGGGTTGTGGGTGGCGTCCTTCTTATTCTCACACTACTTCAGACAATTTACACCATCAAATCCTACTTCCACTCACCATCCTAATTAGCCTACCCAGCGGTCATATCCATCCACTAGTCGATGCATCTTATCATTCACTTTTATATATGTCGTACGTACGAATCACTTTTTACTTTTGCTTTTACGTTGCGTTGTACTTCTTTTGTGTTGGATTTTAATATGGAAATAACTTTCTTTTCTGTTTATTTGTTATATATACGTGTCTTGTGGATTGAAAAATTCTTTTGGTGTACTTTTAAGATTACGGCCATTATTCATTAATGCTCGGATAATACTTTTAAGGGGATGCAGTGGTTTAACTCCACATTGTATTTTAATTTGGAATTTCCAAGTGGGTCATTTGCAAATGATTTGTTTGCATGTTCTTTATTGGAATTCGTAAGTCATTTGAGGTACTTAAAAATACCAACTCTTTACAAAAATTGTTAAAAGCAAAATAGATAATTAGTAAATCATGTCCTTTATGAATAACACATCTAAACACAAACAAGTGGAATTAAGTACTTATAAATTCCGTGGAACATAGTATAGAGGTGTGTTTGCCAATGTTTTTCAGTTTTATTTACAATTCAAAAGTACTTGTTTGGGTGCATGAGATCAAACCATAGGAAAAATAATATTGTAAGTACGAAGTAGTAATCGATGAAGAGAAGTTCGTCATCACGTTAGTGTTAGATGCTCACTTCATTCTCAGGCTTCTATTTGATCATTGTGGTACCGACAAAACCTACATTGACGGGCATTTATATGACCGTTGGACTTAGTAACTGAATTTCACCTTCCCTTATAAATACCTTCCACTCTCAACCGATTCAGTTGAGAAGAGTTTGAGTTGGTTTTCACTCTTCCATTTTGATTTCTTCAATCTTACACATGCGTCGATTCAAGGATTAGAAGAAAACAATGTCAAACTTTCATGGAACTCATAATGGCTGTGTTTGGATGTGTGGATTGAGGGGTTAGGGTTTTCGGAAATCACTTCATGGAACTCTCCTTCAGTTATTGATTCAGAATATTCAAAAAAAAATTCATAACCTTTTTTGAAAATTTGTTAGAAAATCCCCAGGAGTTAATTTGCTCTTGTGGATATCAGTAACGACTCCCAATCGCAGTTGCGGCGGACGGGTCGAAAATGCCTTCTTCTCTGATGGGTAAGAAGAAGATTACTACTGAATCTGGAGAGGTGTTGATCCTTCTGCGGAAGGCAGTGGAAGAGGACGAGAAGTCGGCACCAGAGATCGCCATCGAAGAAGACAAAGAAGTTATGGAAGAAGCTGCCGAAGTTGAGACTAAGGTGTGTCAGTTGGAACATTTGCTTTTTTCTTTTTGGTTTCGTGACTGGTTTTCTTTAATCCTTTTTTTAGTCTAATATTTGTTACTTCTTTCTGCTATAGCTTTAGTTTGTTTCGTTATTCGTAACTTCTTTTTCCTGTCCTAGTCAGTATCTTACTTTCCTTTTACAGCTCCTTTTAGTCAAGCAATCGTTTGTTTAGATCATTTTGTGTTTTGTTTCTATACATTTCTTTGTTCTTGAGTGAGCTTTTAAATTTTATTTCAGTTTTTTTTAATTTTTTTGTTTGGGTTTCTTATCCTTCTGGTAATCAAATATATATTACTTTATTGGGATCATTTGGGGTAAGTTTCTATGTATATTTTCTTAATTCTCCGATATTATTTTATGCTAGGTGCTACATTTTTGTAACATTTTTCCATGTTGGTTCCTTACTTGGGTTTGTTCCTTTCTTTCAATCAACCATTTATTCCGTCTTGCGTCAATTTGTTCTTTGACTTTTACGTTCTTTAGACCATCTACTAATGTGAAACCATGAGAATCAAGCATATACTTTAGCTCTTAATGTTCTTACCTGTGAAACCATCCAATTAATGTGGGATTCCTTTCTTACCATTTTTTACTTTTGAACTGAGTTTCATTCTATCATCTCCTAATCAAAACATTAATTTTGGCTCAGATTGTAGAGCTTTCAGATGACACAAGCCTTTCAGCAGAACAGGCAGAGCTTACTAAAGAAGACGGTAGTAGTGAAGAGGAAGATTACAGCGATGACGATTACTACAACGATGAAGAAGAATCTGAAGATATCTACTGTGATGCACTCGACGAGCTGTGTGACGGAATTTTTGGGATTTGATGCAGGTTAGTTACTTCGTTTGAAGTTCATTTTGCTTCTAGTCAGATGGCTCTCCTTCAGTTTTGACAACTCTGATATTATATCTGTTTCTGAAATTAAAGTTGATAAGCTTTCATATCTGCTCTTAGTCATTTATCAATGCTCATGATATGATTTCGAAAGTACAGACAAAAAAATTTGATTGATTGAGCTGATACATTTTTTTCCCTCTAGAACATAACTGATGTATTTTGATCATATCGTGACGTTTTCTTCAAAATCAAATTGGAATTTGCAAATTAGCTGGTTGAGATAATTCCCCCTTTCTTTTTAGAGTAATTAAACGAAAATTTAATCCATATTCAGTTTGTCTATTCTTATTATTGGGCAGATCACGGATAACTCAAAACACAACCAAACCAAATTTGACAAAAGCTTTATTTACTACTATTTTAACACATACACAATACAACCATTTCTTTATTCAGAATTCAAATCCAACAACTTAAACCAAACCAATCCAATCAACCAACCTAACAATCTCTTATCCCAAATTAACTTGGGAATCAAACAATTACCCTTGCAAGAGTACCCTCACAGCTAATCCCAGGCCCAAAAGCCAGAATCATTCCCAATCATACTCTCCTATTCTTCCTCTTTTCAAACTCAACCATATACTCCAAAACATAAACAATTGTGTTACTACTGGCATTCCCATAGTCTTTCAGAGCCCTCCTACTATTTGACAAAGTGGTATGTCTGGAAATCGAACATGAAATCTGGATATTTTAGGATTCAAGTGGTACTTCTAATAAGAAGTGTGAATTTTTAATATAAAGATTTGTGTGTAAATCCAATTGAGTGGGACGGAGTGGTAGATTGTTACATTTTCGTGTTAGATTTTGATAAACTAAGTAGGGAAGAGGAGATACATAGTTAGGAGAGTTTTTGGCGGAGTTTGGGGTCTTAGCAATTGGTGTTTTCGAAGGAAGGCCTTCCCTTTGCATTTTCGTTTTGCCAGAAGTATGTGAACCATTGCTTTGCTCCATATTGCAGAGAACTCAAACCAGATGAGGATGAACAACTTCCTGATGGAAGGAAGTTGTGGGTAACCTTCTTGTTAATATAACACAGATTGGGAGACTTTACTACACAGAGTCTTAGCATTTGGAATTTTCGAAGTAAGCATCTACAAGAAATTCCTGCATCACCAGTTGCTGAGGGAAGGCCTTGCCCAGACCAAGAATTTTCGCTTTGCCAGAAGTACGCGAATCATTGCTTTGCTCCATATTGCAGAGAACTCAAACCAGACGATGATGAATCAGTAGGATATATCTCATATTAAGTCCCTGCGCCAGAGCGATCCATCGCAGAAGTCAAGTTTTGATTGTAGCAAATTCATATCTTGAGACAATCATGATTTATTTCCTGTCAAGTAATACGAAAATAAGAATTTAAGTTCTCAAATATGGCACGGGTATGCGTATTGACTTCAATACGATTTCCAGTCAATGTGCACGTAGACATCTTTGGTAGTTAACAAGTTACCTACGGTTCAAGAAGTTAGACACCCTTTTACATTAAATTTTTCAATAAACACCTAATTACCACATATAACAAAAGATGTTTTCTTATAGACAAACAAAACGATCCATGGAGAAGTTGAAACAAACTTTTATCCTCTATTATCCATAAAAGTGCGTTTCCATTATGAGTATGTTATGTGCAGCCAAGACGTGACCCACTAAGCTCTTATACTCAGAACATAACCAGAGGAAAATACTAACATACAATGTGATCGAACCGTGAGTGAGATCTAAAGTAACGTAAGTGGCCAACGTAACCAAACAAAGGAAAATACATATAAACAATGTGAAAATCTAGTCTCTAACAAAAAAAAAAAACCCAGCCGAACACAAACCAGCTTTCTGTCAACTTGAAATGCTCATGAAATAAAACTATAATTTCAAATGCCATAGACAATACTATTATGTTTCTTGTTTTTAGTTTTAAATTCTTATGTGAAAGTATCCAACTAAAAGTATCAAAAAGTGTCTATGAAGTATCCTATAGTATCCGGAAGTGCCATAGGAGTATCAATATCTGATATGGGTACAATACGATAGATACATTAAGGGTCTAGAAGTATTTGTGCCTTCTAGTTGCATGTCAACTTACAATTCGAATGAAATGAAATGAAAATTGCAAATCTTGGCTCTAGGAAGTGCTTTTCTTTAAGTTATAGATGCATTCCACTTTGAAATCTCAATTGAGTCACAAACATGGAGTCACTACATGATTCTCGAAGCGCAGTAATTTTAACTAGTTTAACTAACGTTAAGAGTTGAATGGAAAACATGCACCTTTTTTGGCAAACAAGGAGATCTATAACAGCAATTGTAGCTTCTAAAGAACATCCTACGTAAAATTACACTCTCATGTGTTAAACATGTGAACCTAGGCACAAGAGTAGGGATGACAACAGATCGGTTCCGGCTCGAGTATTGGGAGAACTGGAACCATATCCATATTCTATTTGAGTATCCGAGTAACGAAATGAATCCAATGAGATCATGGATACCCAGAACCAAATCCGTTGGAACCAGATCTCATACAAAACCTATAAATTCTTCAATTTTTACCTCTGCAAATTGTTTTTATCGTTTCTTTCGGCAACTTTTTAGAGTTAATTTTTCTTGTAATAATACTCCGGTTTCGGATCCGTATCTTTTTAGAGTGATTTTGTTTTGTAATAATACTCCGATTTCGGATCCGGATCCGGTTCCAAAAACTTGAACCGGGTTGGTTCTGAAATTGGGTAACTAGATCCGACCCATATCCGGTTGCTAGGTGAGGATAAACTCACATGACCACGAGGACCACATCTTTTTACTGCCCAAGTTTGTTGAGGATGGTAAGCACCCATCGCAATTTCCGTTGATTGATGTTTGCTGATCCCACTGTAAAATATTCATCATCCACGATCATGCCTTTCGAATGAACGTAAATCATGAATCCCCGACTCTTTTGAGCAAGCACCTGTAGTTAAACATAGTTAACCAAAAAAACTTCAAATGGTTGTTAATTAGTTATCAACAGATCCATTTTCACAGGAAAAGAGAAAATGATCATATGGACTATGTGAATGCATATCAACGAATGAGATGCAAATGAAATGAGAAAGAGGAGAGGAACTTACAGTGGGAGTATTTGGTGTAGATGATTTACGAACTAGGGGAGCACTTGAATCCAGGGCCTCCCGATTTCCCAAGCAAAAGAAGTTCAACTTATGCTTTCACTGTGTTCATACTACTCTTTACAACTAGCAAAACATGACACATAGAAATTGTTATATCCCTAACCCTTTTTAGGGTTAATTGGTGATTAAAGAGGAGAGAATGAGGTATGGTGGGGCTTAACTTTTGTGGAGTGAGAGAGAGAGGTGATGGCGTAGGGGATGGGCTGGAGTGTAGGGGTGTGGTGTGGGGAGTGGTGTGGGTTGATGGGTTGGGTTTTTAAGGAGAGGAAACTCATTCTTCATCTTCTTCTTTCCCATTCCATTCTCACCACCTTCCTCACACTCTCCTTTCATTTCCGGCGGCAGCGGAGGAGAACGGAGCTCGCGAGGTCAGTGACGGAGGCGGAAGATCGGCTCCGGCGTGAGGAGGTCATCGCGGGGAAGAGGTCGCGCGTGCGGAGGTGACGGAGGCGCGAGCGTTGCTCCGGCATTTCGTCGTCTTGGTGAAAGGTATGCCGCTCCTTAGTGTGGTTTGTTTGTTAACCCTCATGTGAGGGATGCGTTGGTCGAGTCGGGGGAGGTCGGAGACCTCTCCGGCGACACATTTCTTCGTAAAACCTCGGCTGGCGCGAGGTTGAAGACGACCAACGGTCGACCGGGTCCTTCGGGCGGTCGACCGTTTTAGCACTGTTTGCCCGACTTTAACCTTCACCGGTCGAGCGATGCCTTGGGGTGGTCGACCGGTAGTGCATTATTGCTGGTGAGTTGGGATTTTTCTACCTGTTGTCGGTCGACCGGTCCTTGTTGTGTTCGACCGGAACTTAAGTGTACCTGTTAGTTTTGCATGATTTGTTCGACCGATTTCATGTGACGTTCGACCGATCGTTTGTTGTTCGACCGTTGGAGGTTTGCGTTCGACCGATTATATGACTTAGAATAATAGGTTGACCCTGTCTGTTTTCGGTCGACCGAGACCCCTGAGTCGGTCGACCGATAGAGTGGATTTCAATGTTGACCAGACTCCGGATTTTGACCTCGTTCGGTCGACCGGTTTTAGACCTTTGTTCGACCGTTGGGGGGTTCTGTTATGAGCGCAGCGGTAGACCGTTTTAGGAGTACGGTCGACCGATTCCTTTCTGGAACCGGTCGACCGAATCACCTCTTCCGGTCGACCGTTTGGGCCCAGGACAGAATTCCTGGTTCCCATTTTGAACGCCAACTTTGTCCACGGAAACCCGTGTCCTCGCCTTGTGCGTGAGCCGGGAGGTGACGGTGGGCGCGTGATGCGTGTCTGCCCAGGGACCGCCGTTGGGAAGAGTGTGGGTGTTCAGGACGCGTCACCTCCATGTATGGACCGTGACTTTTGAGATGATTGTTGGCACTTTGTAGTATAGCAGGCCTGAGGGATCGCGGATCCCAGTGTTGATGTTGTGCGGGCACGCAACTGGCGTTGGGTGAGGTGACTACCGGCCCACGGGCTACGGAGGTCGCTGCCCTGCTTTTATAGCGGCGCGGTTGGTGTTTGCGGCTCGAGGAGCCCGATGACCTGGCAGACTTCGGTCTGGATCTGTCCGATGCTGTGCCGGACTGTTGTGATGGACCACCGATGCTGTGCCGGTGATGCCGCCGAGGTTGTGCCGGCGATGATTGTTGGGCCGAGGCTGTGCCGGCTATGTTGTTTTCCTCGGCTGGGCACCTACCGAGATGTTGTTGTTATACCTTCCGGGCGACGGCCCCGTTGGTCCCTGTGGCTCCGACCACTGAGATTTGCAGATCTGTATTCTATCGGTGCGCAGGCGTGACAGAGGCTCCCTGCCGAACCCTTGAGTAGTGTAGCTGCGTGTGGGGGGTGCGATGTCGCGTGCTGTAAGGCTGCATGTGCCTGCAGTAGGTCTCCTCGGGAGACTCGTTGTTGATTGTCGGACTGATGTCCCGTTTTACCCTTCGGGGGAACTGTTTCCATTTCTGTCGATGCCATGACATGATACTAGTATGATAGGTTCATTATGTAATGCATGCATGTAGGTGAGTTGGCATACGGGGTTTCCTTCTGGAAACTCAGGCATTGTTGTTTATATTTTCAGGACCGCAGTAGGTCCAGTTGGGTGGTGATCGGCGGGCACGCACATTTTGGAGTCGGATCCTCTTCTCGGACCACTGAGGTCGGCATGATTACGTTCTATCTTCTGTTGTCGTTTTGTTGTAATCATGTATCATTTGACAAACTCTGATGTAATTTTGGTGCACCGCTATTTGTTTATGAGAAGTAACAGTCCCGTCTTTGATTGTTGAGTTCCTGAGTCTTGTTGATGAATTTTTAAATTTCCGCTGTTTCGGGATGTTACAACTTGGTATCAGAGCGGTCGATTCCTATGCGGTTCCCAATGAAATCACCCTTGTAGCAATAGGATTCATGCATTTTATCTTTTAGCATGCATACATGGCTGAAGTTGTGATTGTTTCTCTTATCAGATGGCACCTAGGCGCGTGAGGAGTTCTCCACGCGATCGTGATCCCAGTGACGACACATCTGGTGCTCATTGGGACAGGTTGGGCGAGTTTCTGGAGCGTCAGGCAGCTCAGAGCGCCCAGGGCGGAGTGGGAGCTGAGCACGATCGGTTCATGCGTCAGCACCCACCGACTTTTGATGGCAGGAGAGCCCCAGAGGTTGCAGAGGACTGGATCTTCTGGATGGAGAAGATCTTCCGCGCTATTGGTGTAGCACCTGAGAGGATGGTGGAGCTGGCCACCTATGTGTTCGATGGCGAGGCCGCCAACTGGTGGAGGTCCACGTCCACAGTTCTGTTTGATGATCGTGTGGATGTGAGCTGGGAGGAGTTCTTGGAGGTGTTTCATGAGCAGTACTTTCCCCAGCATGTCAGGGATCAGAAGAGGGAGGAGTTTATGTCGCTGGAGCAGAGGGAGATGACTCTGACGAGCTACATCAGCAGGTTCAACGCCTTGGAGCGTTACTGCCCAGAGATCTGTGTGACCCCAGAGCAGCGGGCGAGGAAGTTCGTGAAGGGACTGAGACAGCCGCTTCGATCTCGGGTGATCAACAGCATGCCACGGACCCTTGCAGATGCGGTGAAGCATGCTACGATCATCGAGCAGGACCAGAGGGAGTGTATTCAAGAGGCGCGGAAGGCGCCAGTGAGCACCGGCAGCAGAGTAGCTGGTCGTGGAGCAGGGAACCCGGGCAAGAGGCCCAGGTTCGATGGAGGAGGAGCACGTCAGTCAGGAGCGTGCACTTACTGCGGGAGGTTCCATCCAGGACAGGAGTGTCCTCGTCGGACTGGAGCATGCATGGGTTGTGGTCAGATGGGGCATTTTGTCCGTGATTGTCCTCAGAGGCAGGGAGAGCCGAGCAGGAGGCCAGGACCACCAGCAGTAGGCAGAGGCGGAGGCAGCCGGTTAGTTGTTCCACCGGGCCAGAGCAGGAGGACCGGGCGAGTCTTCACTATCCAGGCTGAGGAGGCGAGGGACTCCAACACCGTCGTGGAAGGTACGCTTTCAGTTTCTGGTTCTGTAGCTCGGGTGTTGTTTGATTGCGGCGCCACCCACTCCTTCATTTCGGAGAAGTTTGCTGGCGAGTTGGGTCGGACCCCTGTGCTGCTGACTGATGTTTTGGAGGTCAGCACGCCCATGGGTGAGGTGGGCACTGTGGGGAGCTTTTTCCCCGGCACCACAGTTGCTTCGGGAGACCACGATTTTCCGGCAGATCTGGTCTTGTTACCGATGGTGGACTTCGACGTCATACTGGGGATAGACTGGCTGTCACAGTACGATGTGCGAGTCTTTTGCCGTGAGAAGAAGATTCTGATTCCGATGGAGGGCTTGCCAGATGTTCTGATCAGAGGTGCGAGGAGCAGAGGGGGTCGTCTGATTGTGTCTGCTGTTAAGGCACAGAGACTGATACAGCAGGGATGCAGAGCGTTTGTGGCCACGCTGGTAGTTCCTGATCCTGAGGTGAGGAGACTGGAGGATATCGTGATAGTGCAGGAGTTCCCGGATGTGTTTCCAGCAGATATTCCAGCGTTACCGCCGCACCGAGAGATCGAGTTCAGCATCGAGTTGGTTGCGGGTACGACACCTCAGTCGAAGGCACCTTATCGGATGGCACCTGCTGAGTTGACGGAGCTGAAGAAGCAGTTGCAGGAGTTGATGGAGTCCGGGTTCATTCGACCGAGTGTTTCTCCATTAGGAGCGCCTGTGATCTTCGTGAAGAAGAAGGATGGATCGTTGCGGATGTGCATTGACTACAGGATGCTGAATAAGGTTACCGTTCGGAACCGGTACCCTTTGCCCAGGATTGATGATTTGTTTGATCAGTTGCAGACGGCGAGAGTGTTCTCGAAGATCGATCTGCGTTCGGGTTATCACCAGTTGCGGATCCGGGAGGCAGTTGTTCAGAAGACAGCCTTCAGGACGCGGTACGGCCACTACGAGTTCTTGGTGATGCCATTTGGACTGACGAATGCACCTGCAGCATTCATGGATCTGATGAATAGGACCTTCCAGCCGTACCTTGACAGATTTGTCGTGGTGTTCGTGGATGACATCTTGGTATACTCGCCTGACAGGGAGCAGCATCGAGAGCACCTGAGGATTGTGCTTGGCATCTTGAGGGATCAGCAGCTTTATGCCAAGTACACGAAGTGTGAGTTTTGGTTGGATCAGGTGGCTTTTCTGGGGCATATTGTGTCAGCAGATGGGATTTCAGTGGATCCGGCGAAGGTCGAGGCAGTGACTCAGTGGAGAGCCCCGACGAGCGTGACGGAGATCAGGAGCTTCGTAGGTCTGGCAGGGTATTACAGGCGGTTTATCCAGGATTTCTCCAAACTTGCGTCGCCGCTGACAGCATTGACGCAGAAGGGCGTCAAGTTCGTTTGGTCCCAGAAGTGCGAGGACAGCTTCCAGGAGCTGAAGAGGCGATTGACGATAGCACCTATTCTGACTCTACCGAGTGGCAGTGGAGGTTATGTGATTTACAGCGATGCATCAGGGATAGTCTTGGGTTGTGTCCTGATGCAGCATGGGAAGGTGGTCGCGTACGCTTCGAGACAACTGAAGGTGCACGAGAAGAACTACCCTACTCATGATCTGGAGTTGGCAGCGGTAGTTCATGCGTTGAAGACCTGGCGGCACTATCTTTATGGCGAGCAGTTCGAGGTCTTCACTGATCATCAGAGTCTGAAATACTTGTTCTCGCAGAAGGAGCTGAATATGAGGCAGCGAAGATGGCTTGAGTTCATTAAGGACTACGACTTCACCATTTCCTATCATCCGGGGAAGGCGAATTCGGTTGCAGACGCGCTGAGCAGGAAGGTGGAGGTTTCTGTTGCGAGTCTGTGCATCCAAGAGTGGAGGCTACTCGAGGCCTTGTCAGAGTGGAGACCGTTCACAGAGGGTACAGAGGGAGCGGTGATTGCTGGGCTTCGGGTGGAGCCGCAGACAGTCACACGAGTGGTGCAGGCTCAGCATGAGGATGAGGAGTTAGCTGGTCTGCTACAGTTGGCTTCCAGAGATGGATCAGACTTCAGTGTGGGGGTTGATGGTGGTCTGAGGTTCAGGAGTCGGATCTGGGTGCCGAAGGTTGATGGGTTGAGAGATGACATCATGGAGGAGGCACACAGAGCTAGATACACCATTCATCCGGGGAGCACGAAGATGTATAAGGACCTGCAGCGGAACTTCTGGTGGAAGGGCATGAAGAGGGATATTGCAGAGTTTGTGGAGCGATGCTTGGTCTGCCAGCAGGTGAAGATTGAGCATCAGAGGCCAGCAGGACCGATGCAGTGTATTGAGCTTCCTGAGTGGAAGTGGGAGCACGTGACGATGGATTTTGTCACGGGATTGCCGAAGACGAGGAGATTCCACGACGCGATTTGGGTGATAGTCGATCGACTGACCAAGTCGGCGCATTTCTTAGCGATCAGGACCACATTGCCTTTGGAGGGTCTAGCTAAGTTGTACGTGGAGGAGATAGTCAGGTTGCATGGGGTGCCAGTGAGCATCATCTCTGATCGAGATCCTCGCTTCACTTCCAGATTTTGGGGGAGTCTGCAGCAGGCTTTGGGGACGCGTCTGAGGTTCAGTACAGCGTTCCATCCGCAGACAGATGGTCAGTCAGAGAGGACGATTCAGACCTTGGAGGATATGCTGAGAGCATGCACACTGGATTGGGCAGGGCACTGGGATGAGCACTTGCCGCTGATAGAGTTCGCCTACAACAACAGCTACCACTCGAGTATTGGGATGGCACCGTACGAGGCGTTGTACGGGAGGCCTTGTAGATCACCGGTATGCTGGAGTGATGTAGGGGAGAGGCAGTTAGTGGGGCCAGAGATTGTGCAGATGTACTCAGAGAAGGTGGATGTGATCAGGAGGAGGCTGGCCACGACACAGAGCAGGCAGAAGAGTTATGCTGATCGACGCAGACGGGTGTTGAGTTTTGAGGTGGGCGATCACGTGTTTCTGAAGATTTCCCCAGCCAGAGGTGTGATGAGGTTTGGGAAAAAGGGGAAGCTCAGTCCGAGATATGTTGGACCGTTTGAGATCCTCGACCGAGTTGGAGAGGTTGCCTACAGGATTGCATTGCCGCCGCAGTTTTCAGGTCTGCATAATGTCTTCCATGTGTCTATGTTGAGGAAGTATGTGGCAGATCCGTCGCACGTTATTGAGATAGCAGTGCCAGAGATTCAGCAGGACTTGTCGCTCGAGGAGAGGCCAGTCGAGATTGTTGATCGCATGGATCACCAGCTCAGGAGGAGGACCATCCCGATGGTGAAGGTCAGGTGGCAGCATCACAGTGAGCGCGAGGACACATGAGAGATTGAGGAGGACGTCAGGAAGCAGTATCCAGAGCTTTTCGGTGAGTAGTTGCTTTGATTTCGGGACGAAATCCTTTTAAGTTGGGTGGATTGTTATATCCCTAACCCTTTTTAGGGTTAATTGGTGATTAAAGAGGAGAGAAGGAGGTATGGTGGGGCTTGACTTTTGTGGAGTGAGAGAGAGAGGTGATGGCGTAGGGGATGGGCTGGAGTGTAGGGGTGTGGTGTGGGGAGTGGTGTGGGTTGATGGGTTGGGTTTTTAAGGAGAGGAAACCCATTCTTCATCTTCTTCTTTCCCATTCCATTCTCACCACCTTCCTCACACTCTCCTTTCATTTCCGGCGGCAGCGGAGGAGAACGGAGCTCGCGAGGTCAGTGACGGAGGCGGAAGATCGGCTCCGGCGTGAGGAGGTCATCGCGGGGAAGAGGTCGCGCGTGCGGAGGTGACGGAGGCGCGAGCGTTGCTCCGGCATTTCGTCGTCTTGGTGAAAGGTATGCCGCTCCTTAGTGTGGTTTGTTTGTTAACCCTTATGTGAGGGATGCGTTGGTCGAGTCGGGGGAGGTCGGAGACCTCTCCGGCGACGCGTTTCTTCGTAAAACCTCGGCTGGCGCGAGGTTGAAGACGACCAACGGTCGACCGGGTCCTTCGGGCGGTCGACCGTTTTAGCACTGTTTGCCCGACTTTAACCTTCACCGGTCGAGCGATGCCTTGGGGTGGTCGACCGGTAGTGCATTATTGCTGGTGAGTTGGGATTTTTCTACCTGTTGTCGGTCGACCGGTCCTTGTTGTGTTCGACCGGAACTTAAGTGTACCTGTTAGTTTTGCATGATTTGTTCGACCGATTTCATGTGACGTTCGACCGATCGTTTGTTGTTCGACCGTTGGAGGTTTGCGTTCGACCGATTATATGACTTAGAATAATAGGTTGACCCTGTCTGTTTTCGGTCGACCGAGACCCCTGAGTCGGTCGACCGATAGAGTGGATTTCAATGTTGACCAGACTCCGGATTTTGACCTCGTTCGGTCGACCGGTTTTAGACCTTTGTTCGACCGTTGGGGGGTTCTGTTATGAGCGCAGCGGTAGACCGTTTTAGGAGTACGGTCGACCGATTCCTTTCTGGAACCGGTCGACCGAATCACCTCTTCCGGTCGACCGTTTGGGCCCAGGACAGAATTCCTGGTTCCCATTTTGAACGCCAACTTTGTCCACGGAAACCCGTGTCCTCGCCTTGTGCGTGAGCCGGGAGGTGACGGTGGGCGCGTGATGCGTGTCTGCCCAGGGACCGCCGTTGGGAAGAGTGTGGGTGTTCAGGACGCGTCACCTCCATGTATGGACCGTGACTTTTGAGATGATTGTTGGCACTTTGTAGTATAGCAGGCCTGAGGGATCGCGGATCCCAGTGTTGATGTTGTGCGGGCACGCAACTGGCGTTGGGTGAGGTGACTACCGGCCCACGGGCTACGGAGGTCGCTGCCCTGCTTTTATAGCGGCGCGGTTGGTGTTTGCGGCTCGAGGAGCCCGATGACCTGGCAGACTTCGGTCTGGATCTGTCCGATGCTGTGCCGGACTGTTGTGATGGACCACCGATGCTGTGCCGGTGATGCCGCCGAGGTTGTGCCGGCGATGATTGTTGGGCCGAGGCTGTGCCGGCTATGTTGTTTTCCTCGGCTGGGCACCTACCGAGATGTTGTTGTTATACCTTCCGGGTGACGGCCCCGTTGGTCCCTGTGGCTCCGACCACTGAGATTTGCAGATCTGTATTCTATCGGTGCGCAGGCGTGACAGAGGCTCCCTGCCGAACCCTTGAGTAGTGTAGCTGCGTGTGGGGGGTGCGATGTCGCGTGCTGTAAGGCTGCATGTGCCTGCAGTAGGTCTCCTCGGGAGACTCGTTGTTGATTGTCGGACTGATGTCCCGTTTTACCCTTCGGGGGAACTGTTTCCATTTCTATCGATGCCATGACATGATACTAGTATGATAGGTTCATTATGTAATGCATGCATGTAGGTGAGTTGGCATACGGGGTTTCCTTCTGGAAACTCAGGCATTGTTGTTTATATTTTCAGGACCGCAGTAGGTCCAGTTGGGTGGTGATCGGCGGGCACGCGCATTTTGGAGTCGGATCCTCTTCTCGGACCACTGAGGTCGGCATGATTACGTTCTATCTTCTGTTGTCGTTTTGTTGTAATCATGTATCATTTGACAAACTCTGATGTAATTTTGGTGCACCGCTATTTGTTTATGAGAAGTAACAGTCCCGTCTTTGATTGTTGAGTTCCTGAGTCTTGTTGATGAATTTTTAAATTTCTGCTGTTTCGGGATGTTACAGAAAAGGTGGCTCAACATCATAGGCATTATTGACTGACCTGCCAATAAAGAATACGTTGTATGGAAATATCAGTTGGAATACCATCGTCAATTTTATGACATGCTTTTTCTTCATAAATTATCATAACCAAGCTAATGAATCATAAAAAAAATCATGTATTCGTAACCTAACCTAAGCAACATTGACATCACCCCTGGCCCTGACAACTTAAGTAGTCATTTAATTTAGTCCACCATAATCCAAATGCCAAAAAAAATTTGATCTTTGATTCATTGGAAATGGACCCATAGAACCTTATTAAACAAATTTAGGGATTTGAGTCCATAGAAGCTAGAGATCCTCTTTCAAAGGACCGAATTTAATTGTTGTGTCTTTATGTTTAATCATTGTTTTCTTCTTTCGCTGAATTAACCCCTTATCAGCTATCTTGCTTTTTACTAAGTTGGGATTGTTCTCCTTGTGCATGATTGTTCTTCATGTTCAAATTACAAGTTTTGAAAGTGGAGAAGGAGTTCATGTGTGGATGTATGGAGTTGTGTTTGGGTCCTTTGTTCAATTTCGTGGATGGCTTACTAAGCACGTTTTGCTGCGGAAGGAAGAAAATCTACTTACAAAGTGACAATTGAGTTTCATGACCGCTAATTTTTGTGTATGTTCTTCTCTGAGTTAAATATATTTTGCAGAAAAAGAACGTAGAGCATACCCAAGTCCTCGTATGAATCCCAATTATATGATGAACCCAGGAAATACTTGTTCTCAATGTAGATATAGTGCTGGGCAGATCCAATGGCCTTCACATATGCTGTATGTATACTCATGTCAACCAAAATATTCTTCCCACAAACAAGATTCTGTTAAAAATAATAATATAGGTCAATCAACCAGTTGTACCACAAATTAGCAACCAAGATGATGGGACTAAAACGGACAACAAAATGTGTTTACCTGGCGTGAGGCATCTCTTGGTTATTTATTTGGAAATCCTTTCACATAATTTGAATCAATAGAACGACATATCTGCTCTCATTGAGATTTTGTCAGTTGAAAGAAAAAATTATGACACTACGAACTGGAACATAATTGACAACTAATGTTATCTGGACATGACAATCCTCAGAGATATTGCCATCAATATGTTGATATTCATCAACCCCAATAATGTCTGGCATTCTGTCAATCTTAAGCTGTGAATCTTCAGGGGTTCTTTTCAATTTGTCCATGCCACGGGGTTTTGAGGCCTTCAGCCACCGTTGTTCAAAGTTTTTTAGAACATCAATTTTGGTATGCAAATCATGCCATGGTTCCCTTGGACCGCCAGTTCCCTGTGGATAAAACACAAAAATGATGAGGCTAAACTTAAGAGTATTCACATAATTAATTACTCCATAAGTATTAAACATTGAGACACTAAGGAGTTCAAAGATGGAAAAAGGGCCTGGCTCATTGAATCAATTGCACATTGATCATTTTTTGTTGCTAGCTTAGCCATATATAAAATGATCAGAACAAATAGTAAAGCACTAAATGATATTAGCTAAGCACCGTGAGTGTGGGATTGTGATAATCATCTTTATGCAATGTTTGCAATGTTCTAAAAAGAGGGTGTGTTGGATTATCATATCTTCCATCACATAAATCAAGCCCTCCAACGAAAGCAACGATTTTCCTTTTGCCAAAGGCAGCATCAGCATCAACGATCACTGTTCTCTGATGATGAGTAAAGATCAACCCAGCTTCCTGTGAAGAGTGGAAACATTAATATATGTCATGAATCCTGCTAAATATATGGCAATAATTTTCGCATTTATGTGACCATTACTAAGTATCATTCCATATCCTGTCTGCACCAATTGGCTGTAATGATCTAAAAAGGATCTAAACTGCAAATTCAACTACTTGTCAATTCAACTTTCGAAAATGGATGCCTTAATCTCAAATAATAATAATAAATTGGGAGAAAGACCTAGTTACACCAACTAACTTTAAATGAACCGAAAGTTTCATAGGCAAGGCAAAAGGAATAAAGGGTTTACAGCTTGCCTATTGTTGACCGTCTATTCCATGATTCTACCAAAAACAAATTCATAAATCTGCTCTCTTTGCAAGTTGTTTTCGAGAAGTTACTTGAACTATACGAAACTACTGCAACTTAGACATAGGTATCTGGCAGAGTTTTCATGACAGGCTTTGGCCATCATTGCAAAAAAAAATAATCTATCTTTCTATTAAAAAGTGCTCTGTAACAACTAATATCACTATTATAAATCACACGTAATGTGGTATCCTTATCCTAATCCTAATTGGGTTTTGATGTTGTTTAGGTGGTGATTAGGAGGAAATGAGATGGACGGCTCAGATGGAGTGGTGATGGATTTGGAGGGCTGAGATGGAATGTGTTGGATGAGTGGTGGAGATGGTTTGGTTTTGGATGGATGGTGAGGATTTGATTGGAGGAGATATTAAGGTGGAGTACTTTCTCTCTCTCTCTCTCTCTCGTTTCCCACTCTCTCTCGTTGCTCACTTTCTCTCCCCCCCCCCCCCCCCCCCCCCCGCAGTGGTGCTTCGGCGTGGTGGTGGCGATCTCCGGAGAGTTTGGGGTGCTCGGAGTTGTTTGGTGGTCGGAGGTGAGTTGTGGTTTACTAACCCATCCCTCGCGTTTTCCCTTTCTCTTCCTTTACCTTACACGTGTTCTGTGTTTGTGGTGGTAGAGGAAGGTGGAGGTGTTGGAGTGCTCGAGTGTGTCGAGAAGAGGTGATCGTCGTGAGGGGTTCGTCGACGGATCGTGTTTTCGGGAGACGTGCTCGTGGAGGCGTCGTCGTGGTTCCTTAAAGGTTTCTTCAAACCTTCCGGTATGTCAAGCTCGCTCACTTAAGTAGTGTGAGTATTTGGAAGTCGACGGTAGGCCTTCCGGCTCGTCGCAAGTAAACGTGCAGCAGATTTCACTGTCTGATCGGTCGACCGGTTGGTGCAAACGGTCGACCGTTCGTGAAGAGAATTCTGGTTCTGCCTCAAATCGGTCGAACGATGCCCCAGGGGCAGTCGACCGATTGTGCGTGGGAGGCAAGCCTGGGAGATTCGGTCGAACGGGTCCCCTTTGTCGTTCGACCATGTGCACCGTCATGGGTCGGATAGGGCGATGACCATCTAAGCGGCCATCTGAAGTTTTGTAGTTAACTATGTTTAACTACAGGTGCTTGCTCAAAAGAGTCGTAGATTCATGATTGACGTTCATTCGAAAGGCATGATTGTGGATGACGAGTATTTGTGTAACGTCCTCGAACAGCGGAAAATTTAAAACATACAAACAACGGAGGACATTACCAAAGATATACATCAGGTGCACCAACGTATATATATAAATATACAGATCTGAGTTTACAACAAGAAGTGATTACATCAAAAGCTATACAAAGAAATATACAATGTAATCACAACAACCTCAAAAGGAGGGGGAAGCAGGATCTGTCCCAGAAGCTCTCCTCCGCAGTCACCACCCCCTAACGCTGCTCACGGCCTGAAAGCAGACAATAAATGCCTGAGTTTCCAGAAGGAAACCCAGTACGCCAAACCCTAACACATATATGGACAATAATGAAATATGCAATGAATAATGAATAGCACAACATATACGATCCGGTCACAGGGGTCCTCTCACCCCAACCCACCAACACACATGCACACACGGCACCGCCGGTACAGTCACGACCACACAACCGGGTCTCAAGGGTCCTCTCACCCCAACCCACAACACACACGGCACCGCCGGAAAATTATCGGTCACGGGTCTCAAGGGTCCTCTCACCCCAACCCCACAACACACACGTTCACACACGGCACCGCCGGTACAGTCACGGCCACACAACCGGGTCTCAAGGGTCCTCTCACCCCAACCCACAACACTCGCACCACCATCGAGCGACAGTCCGTGCCGTTGCCCAAAAGGCCAGAGAGACGAGCCACTTTCAAGCGTACGAGCACCCAACTATCGGGCGCCAGTCCGTGCCGTTGCCCCCCGTGAGCCTAGAGAGACGAGGCGCCGTCAAGTGTACTCATAAAACCACGAATCCGCCAAAAACAGCAGAAACGGTCGAACGAAAACTGTTTAACGGTCGACCGATTCTCACCTAGAGAACTGACCCAACCGAAAAACCCGCCAAACGGTCGACCGGCAAAAGGGGTCCCGGTCGAACGAAAAGCACCAGTAAGAAAACGTTTTCGCAAACCAAACACCAACGGTCGACCGACCCAACACTCACGGTCGACCGAAAACCACCAGTAAGATTCACCAACAGTCCACACTTCACGGTCGACCGAAACCACACTTCCGGTCGATCGGCCATTAAGTTAACTTAAACGTCGGTCGAACGAGTCAAACAGGCGGTCGACCGTTTAGATGGTCAACGCCCCAACCTACATACAACAGTACTTTCGGTCGACCGGCAAAGGGGTCCCGTTCGACCGAAAATACCCAGGACGTCTTTCTCTCGCTAAAATTGCACAATCGGTCGACCGCCCAAAGGGCATCGTTCGACCGGTGCGAGGGATTCGTCCAAAAATACACTACAACCGGTCGACCTAACCAAAACACCGGTCGACCGTTTATAGTTCAGAAACGGCTGTGCAGGTCCGACGAGCCCGAAACGGCCTACCGTCGACCGCTCACACTCCCACACTAATACTAGGTGAGCTTGAAAGCAAGTTTGACATACATTAAGGCTTGAAGAAGCCTTGGAAGAAACCACGGTGAGCGCCTCCTCGCGAAAAGGCTTGAACTCCGGCGAACCTCCGATTCCCGAACTCTACGACGATTCCGGCGACTCCAACACTCCGATCCTCGCCTCCACCAACACCGGCGAAGCACTAGGGAGGCAGAGACGCGTGAGAAAGAGAGAGATCGTGAGAGAGGGAGAGAGTGAAGAGTGAGGGGGAGAGAGTGAGATCCAAACCTTATATACTTTCCCCGAAACGATCTCAGCCGTCGATCTCATCCACCACTAATCCTCTCCTAAACATCATTAGCACCATAAGCAAGGTTAGGATATTACAATTTGATAGTGGGATCAGCACCTACTGATCGAGTTTATCTATTTTGTTTTGTATATATGATGAGCTGCATTTAGCAGTTGCTTGTTTTGGTGGTGAAGCAAATCAAAGACATGATTTTTTGTATGAGTTAGAGTTATTTGACATGCGCCCCACTTCGTAAGGCAAATTATGGTTTTAAACTGAAAGTAACTCAACGTTGGGTACCTGATATATATCTTTTTAGATATATTGGAGGTTCGATCTTAAGATTTTATGGAATGATTGCGCTACACCCTAAAACAAGCAAAGTTGAGCGAAAAATATGTGGTGGATGGTGAATTTCTGAAAGGGAAAGCCAAAGATGCAGTTCCATCGAACCACCTCAATTCCTGTTCCAATATAATTCAAACAACCACCGTTATGGCAAGGTGGTCGACGACTTCGCCTCCACGGGTCTGAAGGCGTACGTGTTCGGATCTCCCTCCTCCCCCTCCGCCGTCCTCGTCGTCACCGACATCTACGGATACGAAGCCCCACACCTCAGGTTGATCGCCGATCAAATCGGAAACATTTTCATATTGGCACATATTGTGCTCGTAATCAGCTTAAAATATCCCCGTCACATCCCACATAATTTGTAGGCTTACTGACATTTTGCTCATATTTCATTCATTGCAACCTCTTCAGTTCAGCAGCATGTATCGTGCTACGACTGTATGTTTAGATTTGAATTAGGTTCAATTTCTTAAATTTTTCTTTAGTGATGGTTGTATACCTGGAGTTTCACTTTTTCTGTAACAGTGGCAATAGTATTTTCTTTTGCAAGGTAGCAATAGTCATTTTTCTCTCCTCTTGCAGGTGCTAATAATTTGATACCAATGGAAATTGCTCTAAAAGTTGCTAGCAAGATCAGAGCAAACGAAAGGTTTTCTGTTTACGTAGTTGTTCCAAAGGTATTCCAACTGATATTTCCATACAACGTATTCTTTATTGGCAGGTCAGTCAATAATGGCTTTGATGTTGAGCCACCTTTTTTGTCTGTCAGGTTTTGCTAGTTGTAAAGAGTACTATGAACACAGTGAAAGCATAAGTTGCACATCTGCTAATGCACTCATTTTGATTTTGGTGAGCCATCTTGTGTTTTCATGATCGGTCTATTGTGTAACAAACACATCTTTGGATTGGATTTGTTTTGTCAGTTATACTTTCAGATCAAAATCCAAAGAATTAGGTGATTCTTATAAGTCTTTTACATGCGACATTGATGTGGAGAAGCAAATCTGAAATGAACTTTACGTTCGTTATATGAAAACAATACTGTATTGTCACAATATAAATAATATTGTAGATTTCCCATTTCTATCATGGCTTGACATTTTATCTTACGCTCTGCAAAGGAGTCGATGTCGACGATACTCAAAGCCTCTAAGAAGCTCCTGCCCTGGCCTGTTAAGAGAATTCCACATGTAACTTAGAAGCGTCTCTTAAAATAGAGATTATTTCCAATTGAGCCTTGACTTGTAATGCAATAACCAGCCCCTAAAAAGCCCACAAGAAACAAATGCACCAAGAGTTTTTTTCCAAGTAAATGAGCCAAGAGTTCATTTTACTTTCGTTGTTCAACATGATTGATTACACAGAAAGAATTGTTTGACATGTATTTTCCAAAAAATGAGACAGATTCATCCTTAATTGTTTGAACATCTTTAAGATTTGGTTAAAAGGCAACCCCACTCGAGTGGGTGAAGCCGACAGGAGGGTATATTTTTATATGCAATCTTCTAATTGCCTTTAGGTTGTTTCTGTGAACAGCAATATCTATGTGCTCAACATTCATATTGTATTTTAGTTTATGTCTAGCTTTCTTTAGTTTTTATTGGTCTATCATGCTTCCAGACTTCTAGTCTCAGCACGTGTCTGGATTTATGTTTTTTTTTTGGTAGTAGGTAAACTATAGACAACATTCAAATGTGAATGCAAATGATGTATGAGACTATATACAAGGCTTTAGTAGAGGTTGGGCTGCAAGATGTGTATATACACCACAAGATTACTTGAAATTCATTTGCTTGGGAAATCGGGAGGCCCTGGATTCAAGATTACTGTAAGTTCCTCTCCTCTTTCTCATTTCATTTGCATCTCATTCGTTGATTTGCATTCACATAGTCCATATGATAATTTTCTCTTTTCCTGTGAAAATGGATCTGTTGATAACTAATTAACAACCATTTGAAGTTTTTTTGGTTAACTATGTTTAACTACAGGTGCTTGCTCAAAAGAGTCGGGGATAATGATGTATAACTCGTAACTCTTATAAATTCTCTATTCATAATCCGTCGGCAATAATCCGCCGCATTACGATTGTCGGCAATAGTATTGCCGACGGAATATCCATCGGTAGTTATTTTTAGCGCCATTTTTTGGCACTTTTTTGGCACCATTTCTTTGGCACCAAAAAAAATCCCCCACTATTGCCGACGGAATTTCCGTCGGCAATAGTATTTCTTTTATTAAAAAAATCCTAATTTTTTTAAACCTAAAAATAAAGGATTTTCCATTTAAAATGCATCCAACACTAGAAATAGCATTCAATATAAAACTTAGCATAAAATACAACAATATCGATTAATCTACATGCACATGTAAATAATATTTCACTTATCCAACACTCATAACATAAAAATTTAACATGAACATTCCTGAAATATAGATAAGAATATGAAGATACAAAACTATAAGATTGATGGGGATGAAAACTTAGAAATCATAAAGTTCAAATATGTAGTTTCAAATACAAAATAGTTATTGCCAAATATGAATTAAATGTGTGAATAGAAGTATCGTAATCAAGTGATGCTTGGAATTTTAAACTTATTTCCCAGCACAATGATGAATGATCACTTAAGCAAACCAACAATTTACAACTACAAACATAGACAAATATCACAATAAAAATAGGATCATTAGTGGATTTTAACTCTTACCTCCAGCCTCATCGCCGAATATGCGAGGAAAAACAGGAATTTGGGCCTGAAACAATTAAGGAGCCAACAATAAAATGAGGTTAGAGTTGACCCCTAAAAGTGCTCCAAGTTATGAGTTTATTTGGCAAGGATGAATAGAACAAACCTTTGTTGGGGGTAGAGTTGGGAGACCTCTCTTGTTTTGTGTTTCACATACTGGATTGCAAAACAAATCCAATACAACTCAGCACACAAAATCAGTCCAAATCAAACAATTCTGACTAAATTCAGACCTTTAATTCAGAATTCAACACAAGTTCCACTCAAATTCAGACTTCGATTCAATCCAGTTCAAATACGGAAATTCCAGCCTTAAATTATACTTGAGTGGCAACAATTTGAACTCTAAAAATATAAGTACAGTTTTGCAGCCAAGAATCAAACTCAAACAGTACAACTATAATCCTAAGAAAATCTCCTTTTTTATCATTAATCCTAAGAGAACCGCACCATTAATGTAGTTGGTAATGAGGCGGCAAAAACGCCTTCCCTTTTGAGAGTCCGTTCATCTACACTGCTACACCAGATGCGACAACCTAAGAAAACACAAGCTTAAGTAACTACCTTCACTGCTAAGGTATTGATGTACATGGAATAGAGAACCACAAATGTATAAGCATATAGACTAACTAATAAGATAATAGGTGTAAATAATGACATTGTGCAAGTTTCGTATGCCTTGACTTCCGTTAATATATGAAAGAGTACCAACATCTCAAGTGTAGGAAATATTCATGTCTGAACATTTGAGAAAAAAGTAAAAAATAAATAAATACAAGGAAGAAACCTCAATTCAAAATTTAAGAATCACAAGAAGTAGTCAAGGAACCAGACCACCGTCTCACTTCAAACCAGCTTTAGTCCCTATAGACGAATGGTTAAGTAACCACCACATTAACCACTTGTTTGTTTTCTTAAATTCACGAATCACCACCAATTTTCTGGAATCAGTAAAGAAACCACTTGTCAAGCGCTCACATCACAAATTCACTATCAAACATCTCCATTCCCCACAGACACCAAAACTTTTTTTTGTTTTTTTTTCTGAATTGTTGCATTTTTTTCTTAACACGTTAGTTAGATGTATGTATTAATATGTACATTATCAAACCCCAAACCCCATTTTGCATTGATGGAATCACCAGTCACACCAAGATCCAAAAAGCTAGCTAAAGTCTCATTACTCACAATCAGATGTTGAGATTGAGAATGATAATATACCTTCATAAATATTTGGAATGCATGACAACATGGATGAACGTCTGAAATCATGAAAAAAATGGTCATGCTTCTTATGTTATGCACACGTAGGCTATGCTCTATTCGATGTTTGATTTGGACTTTCAAATTATGCCAGTCAGTTTAACAGCAAGTTAAACATTGTTTTACCAGCACAGTTTAAATCATTTAATATGGACCAAGTTTCCTGAAATTAAAAGAAATAAAATAATCTTTAGTACTAAAAAACGAACAAATTAGATCGGAAAGACATCAGACTTATTTCACACTCAAAACAGAGATCAAATCTTTACTATAATGACTCAAAAATGCACGAAAAACTGAAGAACAACTAAATGAAAAGGGGGCATGGGATTCAAGTAATGCATATATACTCCAACAAAAAATGCATATAAATTACACAAATCAATGACTAGAACACCTGAGCATTTTTGCAAACATGTTTTGTGCCCCATACTTAGCCTTGTGATACACCTGCATAAGAATAAGCTACAAGATGAAGAGGTTCGGGTTGTTAACATATGGCATCAATTTACAGAAGCTAACAAAAAGAAGTCAAACAAACACACGAGGGTAAGATAAAACTAATGTAAACTTAGAAACTTAGAAACTTGTAGCTCATTGAGGCAATTACTAAAACACCTAATAGCTAATAGATATGACAAATACAAAAACAGATGTTCAAATAATAGACATATGGACAGCTAACATATGCAAGCGTTAGCATGCATAATCTCCAAACAAAAACATATGTTACAAAAGAAAATATCATAATCGAAGGTCTGAAACCATGTATTCAATCCATTTATAATGTAATCCAGCTAAATGTACCTTTTAGGATTTATACAATTTCTCAAAAGAACAACTTGATAAAACAAATTGGACAAAAAAACACTTAAATGTGAAGTCTTTTACGTACAATTTAAGTCTGAATCAAGAAAGGTTAACATTTAATCTCATTTCTTTAAATTAATACATGGATAAGGACAAAGGAGAATGTCAAGACATTTTATCTATGCCTTAAGGTTTCAACCAAAGTTCCATGTCCATTTCGGAATAGAACTCTGATATAATCCTTTCACCAAAGAGTCTAAAGAATTCTTTTAACCATCCAAAGAAAACTATGAGACTGAAATATTACTCCAACCATTAATTCTTTTTGCTGCCATGATTAGCTGCAAGTTATGAAGATTGAAATTGCTGAAGGTTACATGACAACTTAAAAATAATAATCAGTTGCATCCTGTTTTCAAGAGAGAAAAAAATCAAAAATCTTTCTTCTTTGATAAAACCAAGTTCAAAATCAAAGAAACATCTATGTCCCCTCGCAATCTTCTTCCAATCATGAGAGAGAACTTATAAAAATCTCATTTTTAAGAAAAAAGTCAAAATAAAATCAACTCCATCTCGTGGACTTTCCCCACAAGAGTCACAGCAGTTGGATCTCCCACAACACCCCTTAATCCCCTCTCATGACCATTTCAATTCTCATGGCTGACATTCACCCTTCTTCCACCCCTATCATTGACGGTAGTACTAAGACAGTAATTCAGGACTCATTGGAGCAACAACAAATGCTGCACTTTTTGACATTGACTTGTCTGCAGCAACAGTAAGTACGTCACCATCATCCCCATTTGAATTGGTCCTCATCTTTCGACATTTCAATTCTCAAGCAGGTCATGGAGTGTGTCAAGGTTGGCGTCGAGGAGGGAGGCGGATATGCGAACGTGGTGGAGAAGGAGACGGTTTTTGAGTAACGCCGACCATCTTTCCGTCGGCACTGTTCCGCCGGGAAACGTACGTTTGCTGGTAGTGAATTTGCCGTAAGATCTGGAAGAAAAAAAGACGTTTGCAGAGGTAAAAATTGATAATTTTACAAGTTTTGTACCGGATATGATTCTAAATTATTTGGTTTCTGGTATCATGATCCTACCGGATTCGGTTCGGTTCTAGAATTTGGTTTCAGTTCTATCAGTACCCGAACCCGAATTGGAATTGATCATTTGTCATCCCTACTCTTGTGCTAGGGTCACATGGTAGTGAAATTTTACGTAGGATGTTCTTTAGAAACTACAGGTGTGGTTACTGGTTATAGATTTTCTTTGCCAAAAAAGGCACTTCTTCCATTAATCTCTTGTGTTAGTTAAACAAATTAAAATAACTGCTCTTTGGGAATCATGTCGTACATGTTTAAAATTTAAAATTTAAAATATACAATCAATAGAGGACATTACTCAAAGACACGCACACATGTGCACCAACATATAATATATATATGTGATCGAGTTTACAAAAGAACGTGATTACATCAAAAGCTCGTAAACAGAAAATATACACATGTAATCACAACCACCTCAAAGGGAAGGAAAGCAGGATCCGGTCCCGAACGCCTCCTCAACAGTCACCACCCTCCTAACGCCGCTCTCGACCTGAAAAACAACATGTCTATGCCTGAGTTTCCATAAGGACACCCCGTATGCCAAACCCTAACACATGAATAAACCAAGAATGCGTAACAATAATAAAAGGACACACAGAAAATCACCAACAACTGTCGTCGTCAGCTAAGTTCCCGAGACCTCTCTCCCGGCCATAGTTGAACCGACAACCTGGGTCTCAAGGGTCCGCTCACCCCAACCCCACCAACACACATTTGCATCATTCGCCGGAGCCACGACTTTGCCTCATTTACCGGAGCCACGGTTTGCCTCAGTGTTACCGGAGCCACGACTTTGCCTCATTCGCCGGAGCCACGGCAATAAACAATCACAACCCTCCTCAACGTGTCACCACTGATCGCTATAGGGCTGGCATGTCCTTTCGTCGCCCCAAAAGGGTCGGAGAACCCGTTGCCTTATAGCAAATCAACGACAACAACCAAACACCAAACTGTGTAAAAACGGTCGAACAAAAGTAGTCATTCGGTCGACCGAATCCTCACCTAGAGAACCGGCTCAACCGAAAAACCCGTCAATCGGTCGAACGGCAAAGGAGACCCGGTCGACCAAAAAGAACCAGTAAGAAAACCATTTTCGCAAACCACGATAAAACGGTCGGACGACCCAAAACTTCCGGTCGACCGAAAACCTCCAGTAAAACTCACCAACGGTCCACATTACACGGTCGACCGAAACCACACTTCTGATCGACCGGCCATTAAGTTAACTTAAGTCGTCGGTCGGACGAGTCAAACAGGCGGTCGACCGTTTGGATGGTCAACGCCCCAACCGACCTACGACAGTACTCTCGGTCGACTGGCAAAGAGGTCTCGTTCGACCGAAAATACCCAGAGCATTCATCTCTCGCTAGAATTGCACAACCGATCGACCACCTCAAAGGTATCGTTCGACCGGTGCGAGGGATATTGCCCAAAATACACTATAACCGGTCGACCGAACCTAAAACACCGGTCGACTGAATAGTGCACAAAACTGTTGTGCAGGTCCGACGAGCCAAACGACCTACCATCGACCGCTCCCACCCCCACACTAATAATAGGTGAGTGTAAAAGCAAGTTTGACATACCTTAAGGCTTGAAGAAGCCTTTGAAGAACAACCGGCGATGCTTCCTTGCAACCCCTTTCTTCTCCGGTGGATTCCACAAACACGATCACCTCGACGCGGCAATCAACAGAGCTCCTCCAAGCGTCGACGATCTCGCCTCCACGAACACAGGGAAGGCAAATTCTGTAGCTGATGCTCTTAGCAGAAAATGGGAAGGTTTTGTTGCAAATTTGGTGGTACAAGAATGGAAATTAATCGAGAACCTTATTCAATGGAAACCTTTCATTTAGGAAAATGAAAATATTTTGGTAGCTAGCTTGAGAGTAGAACCAAGCATCATTGAGAAGATTGTGCAGAAACAAGTGGAAGATCCAGAATTTTCTAAATTGCTCCAAGTTTCATTGAAAGAGAATTCAGACTTTAAAGTGGCACCTGAAGGAGGTTTACGCTTCAGGAATAAAATTATGGGTACCGAATGTTGATGAGCTAAGGAATAAAATTATGGATGAGGCTCATAGGTCTCGGTACACCATCCATCCAGGTAGTACCAAGATGTTTAAGGATCTTCAAAGGAATTTTTGGTGGAAAGGCATGAAGAATGATATCGCTGAATTTGTATCCAAATGTCTAGTTTGCCAACAAGTGAAAATTGAACATCAAAAACCAGCTGGAATGATGCAGAAAATTGAGCTACCAGAGTGGAAATGGGAACATGTCACTATGGATTTTGTGACTGGGTTACCAAGGACCAAGCAAAAGCATGATGCAATTTGGGTCATTGTTGACCGCTTGACCAAGTCAGCTCACTTTCTAGCTATAAGGATTAATTTGTCCTTAGAAAGCCTAGCAAAGATGTACATTGAGGAGATTGTTAGATTGCACGTTGTGCCTGTTTCTATTATATCAGATAGAGACCCTCGTTTTACTTCCAGATTTTGGGGAAGTTTACAGAAAGCGTTGGGATCTAAGTTGAAGTTTAGCACATCATTTCATCCCCAAACCGATGGCCAATCTGAGAGGACCATTCAAACATTGGAAGACATGTTGAGATATTGTGCTCTGGATTTTTTTGGATGTTAAGACGAACACCTACCTTTGGTAGAGTTCGCTTACAACAACAGTTACCATGCAAGCATTGGGATGGCACTGTATGAAGCCTTGTACGGGCGACCATGTAGATCGTCGCTTTGCTGGAGTGATGTGGGTGAGCGACAACTCATTGGTCCAGAAGTCATTCAACTTTATGCCGAGAAAGTTGATGTAATCAAGAAAAGACTCCTAGCTGCTCAAAGCCGACAAAAGAGTTATGCCGATAAAAGAAGACGTGAGTTGAGTTTTGAAGTTGGAGACCATATTTTCTTGCGGGTATCTCCAACGAAGGGAGTTATGAGATTTGGTCGGAGAAGGAAATTGAGCCTGAGATATATTGGACCCTTTGAAATACTTGAACGTGTGGGTCAATTCGCTTACAAGCTAGCTTTACCGCCTCAATTTTCAAATCTGCACAACGTCTTCCATGTATCGATGTTGCGGAAGTACATACCAGATCCATCCCATGTGATCGAGTTGGAGATTCCAGAGATCAGAGATGACTTGTCGATCGAAGATAAACCAGTTGAGATTATAGATCGTATGGAACACCAACTTCGTCGAAGAAGCATTCCGATGGTAAAGATTCGATGGCAACACCATGGAGTCGAAGAGGCTACATGGGAGGTAGAAGATGAGATTCGAATGGAGTATCCAGATCTCTTTGGTAAGTTTTAACTATTCAAATTTCGGGGTCGAAATTTGTCTAAGGAGGGAAGCATGTAAAGTACTGTATTTTATTTATATTTTTTAGTTCCTTAGGGATTCTCTTGCAATTACTCCAAATATAGGATTAGAGAGAATGAGATTATTAGAAATCCCTAGTTTTTGCCCCTTTGTAGTGGTTTGTGTGAGAGAGGCTTGGAGAGGAGATCACGTTGGACTTCATCAGAGCGGTTGAACCTCGCCGGAGCATTGCCGGAATCGCGTAGGAGCTTCGTCGGAGCCCCCGTGCTGCGTCTTGGGCAAGATTCGGTTGGGTTCTTCCAAGGTATGCCTTGGGTAGATTTACAATCAACTTTCTTAAGGTCCTTTGATTCAAGGGTTTCACCACCTTAGGCATCTCCTTTTGTCTTCTAAGATGACTTTCATCCTAGATTCTTTTTATAGAATTTGGAAATGAAGGGAAGATGGTTGAGGATAAGAAAATGGATTGTTAAGTGGTGTTATGTCAAGTTGATGATAAGTTATTTTCATAGCAGCAAATGTGGGGTTATTTCTGAAATTTCAGCACTTTGAATCTTAGTGATGACTTGTGTTTCCTAATGTTTCATCCAGTTGTATATGACAGCTTTGTTGGGTTGAATGAGAGGTTGTTTGGACTAATTAATTAGTGGTTTGGAGAGACCAGCTGACTTAGGTCATTTATCATTAGCAATTCTATGAGTTTGCATATGTATTTAGAAGTTGAGGTACTATCAATGTACTAATGTTAGATATCTAGTTCCCAACTTGCCATTAGAGTCATGATTCAAAGACTTAAATTTTGTATAGGTGAATGTAGAGGCATTAGAATTTGGATTTGACTAGGGGCTCTTTTGAACACAAAATCATGTTAGTTGAGTTGTTGAGTAATGGTTATGTTCGGTTTGGTTTGGGAATGGTTGGCCCCATTCCAGCATCGATGGTGTGATTTCTAACTCCTTTTGAGTTGGTGTTTCCACCTTGGAGTGAGCACACACTCTTGTTGACAGTTTAACAATGAATCTCACTTGGATTGTTTGTTTCGACTTGTGGAAATAATATCTAGTATGGATACTAATAATAATAAAAAAGGGGAATTGTTGACCTCGAAAGGTGCAATAGAAGTCCTCATTGCTTGTTTTGTCTTAGTCAGATTTCCATTCTCACGTCATTAATGTTGTAGTTGTTGCTCTTATTTCTTTGTCCCACATAAAGGGATTATTCTTGCCTTCAAGTTTAAGATGATGTTGCTTCTAAAATCATGTGCTTACTTGTTGCTAATTTATGCCTTTAAACTATAGGATTGTCTATCACAATAGATAAGTATATTTTCCTTTTCCTTCTTCTAAAAGTCAGATTTTAAAGTTGATTCAATATGTGGCTTCACATCACTCCTTTTAATTGGACTGCTAGTATTTTTATTAATAAGCTTGTTAGGTTTAACTCCAATAATTTATTATATTATTCGGCTTGGTTGAGTCCGTAATATTATGTGAATGGTTGAAAATAATGAGCATCCGTAACTGAGGTGAAGTTTATTTTTGAAGAGCTAGATTGCTAGGATTATTTTTTCTTGACTTCATGACTAGGTTGTATATGTTTCAACAAAAAAAATGAACTACCTTATTGTCTTATTTTGGGTATTTTTCTGGTATCATCATGGGATGTGCCTTAAACGTACATCTTGTGATATATCTTTGTAAAACATTTGACCTATTTTGTCATCTATGATTTTATTGTAAGTAACTCAGTTGATTTAAGTGGCGACCAAGTATTTTGGAAATTTGAATTGTATTACTTAACTGGTCTCAATCCTTCATAAGTCTGATAACAATCATGATTTTTATAGCATATTATTGTGTGTCATGGCCTTAATTATGATTGGACTATTCAAGTGTTTATTGGGAATGAAATTGTTGATTGTGTTTCATAATTGCAAAATGTCACTTGTATACATCATTATTTAAATGATTGTTTATAACATAACCTTATTAAGAACATTTGTTTTACCGAATATTGTTATTGGTTATTCCTTTGAATTGTTTGACTGTCTGATTTTGGTTCTAATTTCAACCTTTGGCATACTGAGTTTTATAAACTCACGTTGTTGTGGCTTATATTTTTGCAGGAAACCGCCAGAATTAGGTGGTGATGGCTTATCAAATTTTTGGCATGTAGTAGCACGGTGGTGATATAGTTTTTGGTTGTCTCGTATACAGGAGAAATGTAGGTTTAGTCTTGTTTTCTTTTTGAAACTCTTGTATACCCATTTGGGTATAGATGTGACTATCTCATGGTGATCGAACTCTTGTTTTCAATATTAATCCTTACTTCTATGGAGCTCCATTCCCTGTGTTAGAGTTTATTGAAAATCGTTGCTTGTGATTGTCCTTTTCCCGTGAAATTTCTTTCTCATTTGTGATATTCAGCTTCCGTTTTGTCGTGCGGAATGGGATGTTACAGATACTCCTGCGGCACTTCGGGATACATATTCGATACTTCGTCAGGAGTATCCTAATTAAAAAATATAATTTTAAATTTGGATACTTTAGGATACTTCATAGACACTTTTTGATACTTTTAGTTGGATATTTCACATAAGAATTTAAAACTAAAAACAAGAAACATACTATAGTATTGTCTATGGAATACACATCCATGTAGGCTTTTAGATTGAGTGTTATACTAAATATTTGTTGTATAACTCTCTTTTTATTTCATTTCAATTCCCTTTCTGAATTCTTTTTTATATTTTTTACACTCAAAGATTTCTTTTAGGATAAAATGGCATCATACTCATATTAAATAAAATTTGATGTTGACGTATGTTGTACCCATGTTGTATCTTATCCTACTTCTATGAAAAATCCATATCCGTATCGTACCATACTTGTATCCCATAATATTGATACCCATGCTCAGGTTTACATCGTTTTTTCTTGGATTGTGTTCACCTTTTGGTAGACGGTACCATGGGGATTTGGCCCTTCTATGGACCCACGAAATCTGTGACAGGAATTGCTCTCGTAGTAGTCAAAATTGGATAAGTTGCTTTGCAGTATCTCCTTGACTTACATCCCGTTTCCGCTCATGCAGATTTATGCTTACAGATTGTTTTATGGGCTGAGCACACCGGCACAATAGAAGAATGTTTTAACCAGCCTGAGAGCCTTGAATGCATGAGATGAGTGTTGTCAACGGGAGAGATGAAATGGAACCAGTTTATTAGCAATGAAGTGACCGAGATGACTGAAATACCCTCTTGATGTAGACAAACGAGGTGTGGTGAAGCCTCTAGCTGGATGTGAGACCTTCCCAGACCTTGGTGGAAACATTTGCGAAAGCAGCGGGGCAATCATAGCTATTCAAGAGAACCTCACAATATGAAGAACCCACATCCAAACATTTTCCTCTGGTTATGTTCTGAGTATAAGAGCTTAGTGGGTCACGTCTTGGCTGCACATAACATACTCATAATGGAAATGCAATTCTATGGATAATAGAGGATAAAAGTTTGTTTCAACTTCTCCATGGATCGCTTCATCTCATGCTTACTATTCGTTTTGTTTGTCTATAAGAAAACATATTTTGTTATATGTGGTAATTAGGTGTTTATGTTTATTTCTACTGTGTCAAAGATTAAGTTGTTATTTGACATTTGGAGTATCATGGACTATATTAAAGTGTTATTTAAACGATTTGTTTTTCTTTTATTGTGAAATCGCAGATGGTCAGTTGCATTTGCATCATTTGAGTCAATTGGAAACAACCTCACTATTTTACAGTGGTAAGGTTGTGTACATCCGACCTCTCCTTACCTCACTTAGGCGGGAGCCTCTTCTGAGGCATTGGGGTTATGTTGATGTTATGTTGATGTGGTAATTAGGTGTTTATTGAAAAATTTAACGTAAAAGGGTGTCTAACTTCTTGAACCGTAGGTAACTTGTTAACTACCAAAGATGTCTACGTGCACATTGACTGGAAATCCTATTGAAGTCAATACGCATACTCGTGCCATACTTCGAAAACACCAAATGCTAAGACCCCAAACTCCGCCAAAAACTCTCCCAACTATGTATCTCCTCTTCCCTACTTAGTTTATCAAAATCTAACACGAAAATGTAACAATCTACCACTACGTCCCACTCAATTGGATTTACACACAAATCTTTATATTGAAAATTCACACTTTTTATTAGAAGGAAGTACCACTTGAATCCTAAAATATCCAGATTTCATGTTCGATTTCCAGACATACCACTTTGTCAATTAGTAAGAGGGCTCTGAAAGACTATGGGAATGCCAGTAGTAACACAATTGTTTATGTTTTGGATTATATGGTTGAGGAGTTTGAAAAGAGGAAGAATAGGAGAGTATGATTGGGAATGATTCTGGCTTTTGGGACTGGGATTAGCTTTGAGGGTATTCTTGCAAGGGTTATTGTTTGATTCCCAAGTTAATTTGGGATAAGAAATTGTTAGGTTGGTTGATTGGATTGGTTTGGTTAAGTTGTTGGATTTGAATTCTGAATAAAGAAATGGTTGTATTGTGTATGTGTTAAAATAGTAGTTAATAAAGCTTTTGTCAAATTTGGTTTGGTTGTGTTTTGAGTTATCCGTGATCTACCCAATAATAAGAATAGACAAACTGAATATGGATTAAATTTTCGTTTAATTATCTCAACCAGCTAATTTGCAAATTCCAATTTGATTTTGAAGAAAACGTCACGATTTGATCAAAATACATCAGTTATGTTCTAGAGGGAAAAAAATGTAACAGCTCAATCAATCAAAATTTGTTGTCTGTACTTTCGAAATCATATCATGAGCATTGAATTGATAAATGAGTAACAGCAGATATGATGAAAGCTTATCAACTTTAATTTCAGAAACAGAAATAATATCAGAGTTGCCGTTGGTAATGACACTAATCAGTCAAAACTGAAGCAGAGCTATCTGACTAGAAGCAAAATGAACTTCAAACAAAGTAACTAACCTGCATTAAATCTCAAAATTTTCAGTTCATGACATTAAACCAGTCAAAGTGAAGCAACACAACAATTGCTTGCACCATCCATCTACACACTAGTCCTCCTCGGTCTCGGGGAAGCGGAGATGCTTCCCTTCAGGCACCGGAAGCCCTTTCAGCAGGGTCTTACTTGGCGAAAGAGGCGCAGCGGCATCAACTTCCTCCTGCCTTTCAATCTCATCATCGCTGTTGTAGACAAACCGAGTGTGTTTTCCATCGAACTTAGTTCCCTCTGCTGCGACCGATATGTTCTTAATTCCGTCACACAACTCGTCGAGTGCGTCACAGTAGATATCTTCAGATTCTTCTTCATCGTCGTAGTAATCATCATCGCTGTTATCTTCTTCTTCACTACTACCGTCTTCTTTAGTAACCTCTGCATTTTCTGCCGAAAGGCTTGTGTCATCTGAAAGCTCTACAATCTGAGCCAAAAGTAATGTTTTGATTAGGAGATGATAGAATGAAACTCAGTTCAAAAGTAAAAAATGAAAAAGGGTAAGAAAGGAATCCCACATTAATTGGATGGTATTGTTGGTACAATTACAATAATAATCCAACAGGTTTCACAGGTAAGAACATTAAGAGCTAAAGTATATGCTTGATTCTCATGGTTTCACATTAGTAGATGGCCTAAAGAACGTAAAAGTTAAAGAACAAATTGACCCAAGAAGGAATAAATGGTTGAATGAAAGAAGGGAGCAAACCCAAGCAAGGAACCAACATGGAAAAATGTTACAAAAATGTAGCACCTAGCATAAAATAATATCGGAGAATTAAGAAAATATACATAGAAACTTACCCCAAATGATCCCAATAAAGTAATATATATTTGATTGCAAGAAGGATAAGAAACCCAAACAAAAACAAAAAAAATCAAAAAAAAACTGAAATAGAATTTACAAGCTCAAGAACAAAGGAATGTATTGAAACAAAACACAAAATGATCTAAAACAAACGATTGCTTGACTAAAAGGAGCTGTAAAAGGAAAGTAAGATACTGACTAGGACAGGAAAAAGAAGTTACAAATAGCGAAATAAACTAAAGCTATAGCAGAAAGAAGTAACAAATATTAGACTAAAAAAAGGATTAAAGAAAACCAATCAAGAAACCAAAAAGAAAGAAGCAAATTAAGGTTCCAACGACACACACCTTAGTCTCAACTTCGGCAGCTTCTTCCATAACTTCTTCGATGGCGATCTCTGGTGCCGACTTCTCGTCCTCTTCCACCGCCTTCCGCAGAAAGCTCTTCACCTGATCCCTGATTAGCACCTCTCCAGATTCAGTAGTAATATTCTTCTTACCCATCAGGTGAGAAGTTTACCCCCGAAACAGCGGAAAATTTAAAACTTTAAACAGATAAAGAAGCAACACTGGGGTCGTCACCAAACCACGAGTATATATATATATATATATATATATATATATATATATATATATATATATATATATATATATATATATATATATATATATAATATGGTAAACTGTACAATACAAGAGTCAAGGATGATTACAACCCAACACAAAAGATAACAACACATGTACAAGGGAAAATCATCCACCTCGAAGAACAAAAGAGACGGGATCTGGTCTGGGTGCTCCTGTCCGCAGTAACCATCTCCTACTGACGCGTACGACCTGACATAAAACATGAATATGCCTGAGTTTCTCGAGAGGAAACCCCGTATGCCAAACCCCTAAAATATGAACATAAATGCGTAATGAAAACATGAAATGAAAATACAGTAAAACATATTCATCTCCCGTGCACACCAGGCACCGCCGGAACACATCGGCCTCGGGTCTCAAGAGTCCTCTCACCCCAACCCCTCAATCACATGTGCACACAAGGCACCCGCTCCTCAGAGCCACAACGACAACGTGCACACACGGCACCCTCCTCAGAGCCACAACAACAACGTGCACACACGGCACCTGCTCCTCAGAGCCACAACAACGACCCTCCTCTCAGGCCGGCAATGTCTGTACCGTCGCCCCAAAAAAGGCCGGAGACCCGTTGCCCTCGAGGCAGATCCAACGACACACGGCACAAGCATCCATATGCAAAACAGTGCCCAAACGGTCGGACGGAAGAACCCAAACGGTCGACCGAACACCACAACTATTCCTTAGAAAAACCGAAATAACGTCCCACCGGTCGACCGACTCTCAAATCACGGTCGACCGAAATCCAACAGGAAAAATCCTCTCTTGCTCAAAAAGCACCAACGGTCGAACGACTCTCAAATCACAGTCGACCGAAAACCAACAGGGAAATCCTTCAACAAAACCGCACTACACGGTCGACCGAAACCACACTTCCGGTCGACCGGCCAATAAGTTAACTTAAGCGTCGATCGAACGAAGTCAACGAGCGGTCGACCGTTTAGATGGTCAACGCCCCCAACCGACCTACAACAGTACTTTCGGTCGACCGGCAAAGGGGTCCCGTTCGACCGAAAATACCCAGGACGTCTTTCTCTCGCTAAAATTGCACAACCGGTCGACAGCCCAAAGGGCATCGTTCGACCGGTGCGAGGAATTTGCCCAAAATACACTATAACCGGTCGACCGCGCCAACCCGCCGATCGACCGTTGCAGAGCAGAAAAACTGCTGCAAGGTTCTCGACGAGCCTTCCGGCCTACCGTCGGCCACTCTAATCCTCGCAAAGGCTAAAAAGGAGGACTACACTAAAGCTTGGCATACCTTAAGGCTTGAAGAAGCCTTTGAAGAATCCCGGCGAGCGCTTCCTCGCAAATCTCTTCTCCACCGACGAAACCCGAACGCGATCACCTTCCTCCGGCCACACGATCCGGCGAGCCTCGAACCACACGATCCGGCGAGCCTCGAGCTCCTCCTCACCTCAGAGAGCTACGGATCAAGAGAGAGAGAGAGAGACTTGAGTGAGAGAGAGGAATGCACGAGTGAGAGAGAGAGAGAGCACCCACCTACTCAAACACCTCTCCTCATCTCCACCATCCACCTCAACACCACCCAATCAATCTCAGCCCTCCATCTCCTCCTCCTCTAATCCTCCACCTAAAACACAATTAAACCCAAATGCAAAGGGTTAGGATGTAACAGAAGGCGTTTTCGACCCGTCAGCCGCAACACCTGCGATCGGGGAGTCGTTACTGATATCCACTAGAGCAACCCGATCGGTCGCTTTCTTCTCCTCTGCAAAAAATGAGAAGGATTTATGAGTTCTGAGTTTTAAGTTGGAAGCTCACACTTTAATGAAAATAACGACTCGTTGTTCAGAGAGGCGGCTTGGGATCTTGTGATTCTTCTTGTTGGTGTTGGGGTTGCCATTGCTGGAGAAATCTAAGGTGATGTTGAGAGAGAGAGAGAGTGGAGAATGATTATGAGATATATGAAGAGGTTGGAGGGTTTTGGGGGTTTATATAGTTAGTTTTTTTGAATGAGATATGACCGTTGGAAGATACTTTAGAGTTTGACGTGATTTGTTTATTGGGAAATCCTTAATTAGCCGTTTGTGTCAGGATTAGATGGGTACGAATGTGACTCTTTTTTCAGTTAGTAGTTCTCAAGTTCTGTTCTTTAGTTACAAAATCCATAGTTACATCGCATATGATTCCATCCCATAGTTCTGTTCTTTAATTACATCGCATGTAAAATTTCCATAGTTACAAAATCCTCCAAAAAAAACAAAAAAAAACAAAAAAAGAGATCCAAGCAGATTAGTTAGGGGCCAATTCCAAATTTCAGCTCAAATCTTTTCACATCTTTGTTTTGAAGTTTAGCAGATTTCCTAACAAATTAACAAAAAAGGTTATGATTTTTTTTCTGAATCAATAACTAAAGGAGAAAATTAGGGTATGATTTTCTTCGTACGATTAGATAGATTTGGTTTCTCAAGAAACCAATACACCCAAAAAAGAAAAATGCATTCTATAGATTTGCTTGACGCACCTGTTCCCATAAAAACACAAAAGAAAATTGCATTTTATAGCACCTTTTCGTTTATGTGGTGATTTTCGAAAACCCTAACCCCTCAATCCACACATCCAAACACAACCATTACTAGTTCCATGAAGATTTCAACATTGTTTTCTTCTAATCCTTGAATCGACACATGTGTAAAATTGAAGAAATCAAAATGGAAGAGTGAAAACCAACTCAAACTCTTTTCAACTGAATTGGTCGAGAGTGGAAGGTATTTATTGGTGAAGGTGAAATTCAGTTACAAGTCAAAAATTCGTCTAATATCTTCAAAACTTTGGATTTCCAACACTAGGCTTTAATGGGCCGAACATACTAGACCACACATAAAGACTCACACAACATCTAGTTTATTAGTTACATTACACTCGATTAAAACTAGTGTTAGAGAAGAAGAAAATTTGTGGGAAAATTGATAGGTACTTGTGTCTACTACTAGTTAATTAGAGAAAAATGTTCCAAGTTTTTGTTGGCCTAGATTTTGTTTTGGTTTCTAACCTTAAATGAGAGTGGTCGTTGTATGATATAGCAATACAAATGACGAGGGTGAAATTTTGCCTTTAAGACAGTGAACAGGATAGTATCCGATGTTGCACCTGGATACTATCCGAGATGGGCGAAATTTTTGCCTTTAAGACAGTGAGAACACGTCTTGATCAGTTGATCTATTTTTTATGATTGCAGGTTGTTCAATATCAGATACCAATTTTCGTAATTCTAGCACAAAAGTTTTGTGAGCAAATATTTTTGTATAAGTACATTCAAGTTACCCGTACATCTGATAGAAATCACCCATAGTCGCCCATATGTAAACATCCAAATGTGCATACAGCAATAAGGGTGGGAGACAACGTAAGGAACATACTTTTCAAATACTAAGTATAAGAGGGAGAATGTTACATTTTAAAATTCATGGGGATTAAGTGAATTGATTCCATATCTGATTGGGACAATCCATAATTTCCCTGATAATCTCATTAAAAGTTTCAATTAAAATGAAATGTTTTGATAGTTGTCAAATATTTAACCCTTGAGATCAATCTTTTTCTATTGGGAGATTTTCCTCCCATGCCTCCCTAGATTTTCCCCTTTGAAGTCGGGAAAGGTTTCCACTTCATACTTACAATATTATTTTTCGTATGGTTTGGTCTCATGCACCCAAACAAGTACTTTTGAATTGTAAATAAAACTGAAAAGTATTGGCAAACACACCTCTATACTATGTTCCACGGAATTTATAACTACTTAATTCCACTTGTTTGTGTTTAGATGTGTTATTCATAAAGGACATGATTTAGTAATTATCTATTTTGCTTTTAACAATTTTTGTGAAGAGTTGGTATTTTTTAAGTACCTCAAATGACTTACAAATTCCAATAAAGAACATGCAAACAAATCATTTGCAAATGACCCACTTGGAAATTCCAAACTAAAATACAACGTGGAGTTAAACCACATCCCCTTAAAAGTATCATCCGAGCATTAATGAATAATGGCCGTAATCTTAAAAGTACACCAAAAGAATTTTTCAATCCACAAGACACATATATATAACAAATAAAATAGAAAACAAAGTTATTTTTCCATATTAAAATCCAACACAAAAGAAGTACAACAACACAACAACATATATAGTGAATATGAATGGATGACCAGGTAGGCTTATTAGGATTTGATAGTGTAAATTGTCTGGAGTACAACAATGCAAAAGCAGAAAGTGATAAAAGTGAATGATAAGATGCATCGGCCAGTACTGGATGGATATGACCGCCATGTAGGCTAATTAAGATGGTGAGTGGAAGTAGGATTTGATGGTGTAAATTGTCTGGAGTAGCGTGAGAATAAAGAGGACACCACCCACAACCCAACCCACAATCGACCAAGGGCTGTTGAAGTAGTCTTTCATCAGTTTGGCCCTCCACCTATGTTGAGGTTCTTTCATGTACCGCTTCATGTGACCATGGGTTATGTCATACGAATCCAAATATAAGAAATTTTCATCTTGGAGTTGTCTGTAATAGCGAGCATCGATTACTGTTGAGAGAAGTTTGAGTTGGTTGATTTTTTGAAATCCAAAATCTTCACCATTACGACAAGAGAGGATTCCATGCTCAGCTAATAGCCTGTAGTCATCTTTGGAGCGCACCAGATCGCATAACAACGTCAAATGGCTGGTAAGTCCATGTTTACCTTTGATTTTTTCAAATGCAAGTAGATTCCACATAAGACTGTACCATTTGTCATCAATATTCAATCTAGGAAGGTTCAAGGTTCCACCTTCAAACCATATCTTCATTATACTCCCCTGAAAATGTATTTTAAACTTGACCCCGGCATCTTGAAGCTCAACCGCTGTTTCTGCGGTAGGCTCCTTCTGGGAGATAAATGACTGGTACAAGTGGAGAAAACAGAACCATGGGAACAAAATCAAGTATAAGATGATTCTCAAGATGCGGTTGCAGATCTTGTGTTTCAGAATTGATGTAATCCATCTTTGGGGCGGATTACATTTACCAGCAATTAGTACTCCATTGCGATAGAAATGGAGGAGGTGGTCAAATTGTTTGACATCCTGTGAGATTAATCGCAGGGACGATGGAGGTTCAGAGGGGAAATAGGTAGACAAGAGCAACTCCGGCAAGGTGCTAAACTTGCTAGGTTTATTGGTGGGAGGAAGAAGATCAAAGCAACCTTCGAGTATGAAGAAAGGAATTTGATTTGATAAAAGTAAAAAATCATGTTCGAAGACGGTATAATAACTGCTGAAATAAGGCGTGATCCAACGTCGATATAAATGCCCGTCAATGTAGGTTTTGGCAGTACCACGATCATTAGTCCTGATCCAATGATGATATTCAAATAGAAGTCTGAGAATGAAATGAGCATCTAACACTAACATGATGACGAACTTCTCTTCATCCTTGACTACTTCTTTGGAGTAGTATTTCGCAGCCTCATCTTTGTGTTGTTGAACGAAACGAATCAACTTATGACATATCTGTGGTCCATCTTGTAGAGACATGGTTGCATCGAAAAGACTCAACTTATCAGCATCACAGTTAGCCGTTTTGGGTCGACGTCCGCTGTGAATAGGGCCGATGGAGCAAATTTTGGGGAAATCATCAACCGGGGCGTTATCACCAAAAAGATGACGACATATTCGTGGTTGTTCATCGGGCCGACACATTGGTGGTTGTTTTTCGACATCGTGTCTAATTTTCTCAAGCAGGCGTGAGACTTCTACTTCAATTTGATCCGATGCATCATCTACGCTGATCGCAATATTGATTTCTTCTTGATGTTGGTTTGCTGCAAGTGAGGAAGAGGAGGAAGAGGCCATGCTTGGTAACGGTGGATACAACGAGACGATGGATTGCCCCGTCTGGCTAGAGATTCTTGTTCTTAATTTTGCCTTGATTTCCAAAACATCACTATCAATGTAGAGGTTAATTCATTAATTAGCACCAACTGGTATAGAGTTTATGGGTTTCAACACGAATATACTTTCCAAAATTTGTCGAACGTGTGGGTGTTACATGCATGCACTCGTGAATCTTGGTTGATAATTACTTCGTAATATTGTTAAAAAATATTAAGGTTTGAACATAAAGAATAACATTATACGTTGCAATGTTAACAACATGGATAAAGTTAAAATAAACGTAACGACAAATAGTGTCATTGGAACAATAATCGTAGATGCGTAGAAATGTAAACACGAGGGGGAAGAACCAATTATGATCATTTTGAAGTGTGACCAAGAAATAAACCAAAATCTATTAACCCTTGAGAGGTACAAAACTTGATTGGCATTTTCCATTTTTGGATCTTTGTTGTCATTCATAGCAACGATTTTTTTTAATTTTAATCGTACAAAAAAAACTTTAAATACGACCAAATTGGACAAAACTATGAAACCTATGATGTTATTTATTTAAGATGAGATGAAATTCAACTTAAGAACAATTTTTTTTTTTGAAACCGGAAAGGAAGGCTAAATTAATATAGTAACCTGAGAATTCATAGGTTAATACCATTCTCAAAGATGGTAAGCTTTGGCACAAAAGACATTTTAGGCACCAGTGAACTTCTTGCATGCAGGTGTTCAAACTTAGCAGCCACATTATTGAAAACTAAGATATCAATGACGTGAAGTATGGTTTTTGGGGTTGGAATCTGTGGCGTCAACCTAGTGAGTTTATAGTTTTTCTAATTTCTTCTCTAGCAGAATGTGAGAGATTACCTTTTGATTTACCAGAAGCAGAGGAGGAATTAGTAGCAGGTTATCAAACTGAATATTCTGGTATAAAATACGGTTTATTTTATGTTGCTTCTTACCTAAATTTATTAGTTTCTTCATTATTTGTAACAGTTCTTTTTGTATGAGAACAAAATAAATAAAGTTATAACAACAACATATTTGTAACCGACATTATTTATCTATTACATAAAAATGATGAAAAGGAGAGAGATTCACCTTTAAACAAATAGATTGTGTGAGAACCAGAGTTGAAGGATGAAATCGTGGATGAAACTAATACAAGGGAGACCTCAGTTTTAGATCATATGAGAGATGCTTGCATAATTGAGTGGGGAGGATATGATTTTATAATGAAAAAAAGGATTAAACTACTCACTTTCTTTTATTAAAAGTGTAAGGAAACATAACTTCATACGAGGAAAAGGGATCAAAGTGCTTTTTTATTTTGAGATTTTATTTAATTGAGATATTTTCATAGTGTCATAACATATTGTCTTCACATCCATCCATTTAAACAACTTTTTTGAAGTTTTAGAGACTGAATTAATCATGGATGATGTATTGTGTCCACAGATCATATAATATACTTCCAATTAAATGTGTTTGATGTTATGATTTCTTGACTTCTATAATAAAAAAGATGACATAAAATAAGTTGATTGAAATAAACTTAGTTGTCATTTTATGCATTATGTTATTGATCTTCAATTAAAAATTTGATGCTTGATATAATAGAAAAGTAAAAGGCATGGAGAATTGGCGACTTTGCGTGAGGATGGATCATGTGAGAGTGTGACTTTGCGTGAGGATGGATCATGTGAGAGTGTGTGGAAGAAGATGAAACAAGAGAGGGGAAGTAAAAGAAGAAAACATGAAAAAGTGAGAGTGGAGAGAAGAATAGTATTGACTTGAGTATGACTTTATTTTAAGAAGTTGGTGCATGTACCAATTACGGAATGAGCAATTTCATTTTAGATTTTGACATTAATTTGAATTGCACATCTTGATATCAATATTGGCCTAAGAAATATGCAACATTTTGCATTATGGTATCTCCATAGGCAGTGCTCATTACCTCGAAATTCAGTAGAAATGTTTAGGAAATTTGTTATAATTTTGGTTATTTCCAATAGTCTTTTTTCGTTAAAGAATGAGAAGTTAGGGGAAACCTGAGAATGAAATGAGCATCCAACACTAACATGATGACGAACTTCTTTTCATCCATGACTACTTCTTCTTTGGGGTAGTATTTCACGGCCTCATCTTTGTGTTGTAGAACGAAACGAAACAACTTACGACATATCTGTGGTCCATCTTCCAGAGACAAGGTTGCATAGAAAACATGCAACTTATCAGCATCACACTTAGCCGTTTCGGGTCGACGTCCGCTGTGAATAGGGCCGATGGAGCAAATTTGGGGGAAATCATCATCAAGCTGAATGTTATCACCAAAAGGATGACGACATATTAACGGTTGTTCATCGTGACGACGACATATTAATGGTGGTAGTTCTTGTTCATCGTGGATAATTTTCTCGAGCAAGTATGAGACTTCTACTTCAATTTGATCTGATGCATCTACGGTCGAGGAGGAGGCGCCGCCCATGGTTGGTAATGGTGGATACAACGAGATTCTTGTTCTTAATTTTGGCTTGATTTCCAAAACATCACTATCAATGTAGAGGTTAATTCATTAATTAGCACCAACTGGTATAGAGTTTATGGGTTTCAAAAGGAATATACTTTCAAAAACTTGTCAAAAAATTGTGGGTATTGCATGCACGCAGTCGTGAATCTTGGATGATAATTACTTCGTAATATTGTTAAAAAATATTAAGATTTTAATTTAACGAATAACAGTATACGTTGCAATATAATCTTTATGACGTACAAACTTATATCTAAAAAATTAAGACACTATATTAAACTTAAGATTATATAATATTTAAATCCTTTGTGGTCGTATATATGTCATTTATTTATTTAAATAATTTCTATATACATCATTAAACAATGTCCATTTCCACAGTGTCAAATATTAAACTATTTTTTCGCATTTGGAACATCATAGACTATATCAAATAACTATTTAAAGAATATGCATTTCTTATTTATTATGGAATTGCAGATTATCAGTTGCACTTTGTATCATTTGGGTCAATTGGAAACAACATTCATTTAGGTCAATTGGAAACAACCTCGTTGTTCAGGAATAGGGTTGCGTGTACACACACCCAGCACGTAGGCGGGAGCCTCTTCTGAAGTACTAGGGTTATGATGATGATTGATGGTAAATCATGAAATACTCTTTATAAGAAATAATTTAAGCAACAATTGAAAAGCAATAACATGAATTTTTTGTCCCTCGAAGTGCGCTTATTACTACCTTTAGTAGGAGCACCAATTTGTCGCAAGATAAAACCAAATATTTTAACATCAAGTTCAACTACAGCTTTATGCCCATGCTAACATCATCATTCTAACTCCAATTTGGATATTCTGTTTGTGCTTGAGGTATTAGGCTACTAGAAAATGTAGAGGTCTTTGCTTCGGTAAGTTTTAAAATCATTGTAAATAAATTTTTGCTTCTGTGTTTTCAAATTTTACTTAGCTACACCACTTAATTAATCACACAAATTTGCTTGCGTACACTTTCCTTGTTACGATTTAATTCTTCTGCTACATTTTTGTAATCTCGTTCATAATTTTTTAATCACAAATAGAAAAGATCCATGAGTTCGCAATTTTTAGATAATTTGGAGTAAAAATATTTTTTAAAAAATATTCTTCTAAATATTCAAAATATTATTTAAGTATTTTCTAAATATTTCTTAAATGTTCTTTTTAGTTCTAAATTATCTAATTACTATAAGTTTATGATTCCTTTTTATTTGCGATTAAAGTAATTTGTGTTCAACATGGATAGAGTTAAAATAAACATAACGACAAATAGTGTCATTGGAACAATAATCTTAGATGTGTAGAAATGTAAATTCGTACAGAGAAGAGACGTACACATGTAATATCAATGGTTAAGAGGTGTATGCAAGTAAATCCTGAAAACACAAGTGCAAAGAATCAATTATGATCATTTTCAAGTGTAACCAAGCAAAAAAAACCTAAGATGTAATAACCCGAGAGAGGTACAAACTTGATTCACATTTTCCATTTTGGGATCTTTGTTGTGATTCATAGCAAAAATAATTAATTTAATCGTACCAATTTTTTTAACTACGACCGAATTGGACAAAATTATTAAACCTATGGTGTTATTTATTTAAGAGTTTGAGATGAAATTTACCCTAAGAAGCAAACATTTTTTGCAATTTGAATGGAATGCCATATTACTGTAGTAATATGAGAATTCCTAGGTTAATACCATTCTCAAAAATTGTGACATTTGGCACAAAAGACATTTTAGGAACCAGCAAACTTCTTGCAAGTGTTCAAAATTAACAACCAAAGTATTGAAAACTAAGATATCAACCACATGAAGCATTTGTATGGGACAAAAGAAATAAAGTTATAACAACACCATAGTTTTAACCAACATTATTTATCTATTACATAAAAACCATGAAAATGAGAGAGATTCACCTTTAAACAGATTGACTGTGTCTGTGTGAGAGCTTGTGGGAGGATGGAATCGTGGACAAAACTGATCTTAGGGAGACCTCACTTTTGGGTCTTATGAGATGCTTGGATAATTGAGCAGGGGAGAGGATATGGTTTTATAATGAAAAAAGGATTAAACTACTAACTTTCTTTATTAAAAATGTCAGGAAATATACCTTCATACGGGGAAAGGGATCAAAGTGCTTTTTTATATTGAGATTTTATTTAATTAATTGACATATTTTCATAAAGTCATAACATATTGCCTTTTCATCCATCCCTTTAAACAACTTTTTTGAAGTTTTAGAGACCAAATCGTGGATGATGTAATATGTCCACATATCATATAATATAGTTTCTATTAAATACGTTTTATGCTATAATTTCTTGACTTCTATAATAAAAAAGGTTGACATAAAATAAGCCGATTGAAATAAACTTAGTTGTCATTTTATGTATTTATGTGATTAATCTTCAATTAAAAATTTGATGTTTGATACAAAAGAAAAGTAAAAGGTGGAGAATTTGCGACTTTTGCGTGAGGATAGATATGTGAGAGTGTGTGGAAGAAGATGAAACAATAGGGGAAGTAAAAGAAGAAAACATGAAAAAAGTGAGAAAGTGGAGAGAAGAATAGTATTGGCTTGAGTATGAGATTTTTTAAAGAAGTTGGGGCAAATACCCATTAGGGAATTAATGGTTTCATTTCTGATTTTGACATTAATTTGAGAAAGTGGAGAGAAGAATAATCTATTAAATTCAATGTAAATGACAAAAGGGTGATTAAGACGGAAGATTTTAGTAAAACCCGGATGACGTTTAATAGTCCAGAAAAAATATCATAACTTTTACTACATAACGAGGGATTGGATTACACCATATGATGGAGATAATAGATTAGGAATTTTTTTCAAAATAATCAAAAAAAAATAAAAAATTTGGTAGAATATGCACTTTGAAAACTTAATTGGCAAAGTATGCACATTAAAAACGGCACCACATGTGCCGTTTTCATTAAGTAAAAACGGCATCTGTGGTGTCGTTTTTAATGTGCATACTTTGCCAATTAAGTTTTCAAAGTGCATATTCTTCCAAAAATTTTATTTTTTTTGATTATTTTGAAATTTTTTCCAATAGATTAACCTACCCTAATATTTCCCAAATATTCCAAGCATGGTCGCAGGGGTGAAAATTAATCCCTATTACACTCGTACCAAAAGCACCCATAATGGTGATTTTTATGCATAAAATATTATGGACCAGATCGAGACCTTATTTTGATTATATATTGGCCGATATTTCTCCAACCTCTGCATGACTAATATATGAATTACAATAACTGCAAATTAGGGTTTCGACAAATATAAGCAAGGCGTATAGGTACCCATTTTTTTTTCCAAAAAAAGAGTTATAGAAAAGCTGAAAGTAAACTGTCATATTCAAGTTCAGCAATGAATGCACCCATAAAACTGCGTTATGTTCACTCGAATGCGATGGCGATGGCTTAGTCATTGCTATCTTATGACCATTCCACGAATCTTTGGGGACCAATTTGGCTGATTGGTTACTTTCTTTAATCCTACCAATTGGCATCTTTTTGCCTCATACCATAATAATATAAAGTGTTATATTTAAACAAAATGCTATTTTTAGAAGCTTAAAAGAAATGTGTACGTTGATGACTTGATGTTGTAGCTCTAGAAGCCGATATTTTCTTACTTTCATTCCATTTGACATTATCCACACTTTACCTGCGGCAAATGGGTCAGGAATCCAAATACTTTCCCCCAATTATTACATAGAAATGCTCTTTCGATCTTTTCAAACCGTCAAAAGTAGCATATTGTTCCCTCCAATTATCTCATACCTCCTTATCAGATAGAAATATAAGTTTGCCAAAAAAATAATCCTGTAGTTGAAAAAGACGTCAAATTATTGCTTTTCATCGTTAGTAGAGTTATTGAGACCAACTTTCTCGGTTCCGTACTTAATTTAATTAATACTAGTACTTAATTTAATCAATAGTATGTGATATTGAGACCGATTTCACCGCACGACTTTTAAGGTCGTTTTACGACGAATGGAATTTGAATCGTTTAGGTGTGGAGAATTATAAACTCGATAAGTGCACGATATGACCTCGTTAATTTAGATTTTTTGAAAAATGTGATTTTTCATGCACATCTTTTTAGGACGTTTTATGACGAACGGAATATGAATCGTTTGGGTGTGGATAACTGTAAACTCGATTGTTCGATGTGCTCGATATATGCGCGATGTGACCTTAATAATTTAGATTTTTTGAAAAAACGTGACTTTTCACCGCACAATTTTTGATGACGTTTTGTGACGAACGGAATTCGAATCATTTCGGTGTGGAAAACTGTAAATTCGATAAACTCATAAACCTCGGTCACCCTTGCACAGACCGCTGGCTAGACCAACGTCACACACCACGGTGTGAGCAAAACTAATGCAACTGTTGAACTTGGCATACCTGTTAAGATGGCAGAACTCGTCGGAGCCTCACTCGCGCAACACCACCTTTGATCAACAAACCTTCGAACATCTCCTTCCTCACGTCGATCTCCACGAGCGTCATGCCTCATGAACACACTCGTCGTCGCCCACCAGAGCAACCACAACCTCCTCTGGTCCGTCGGACAAGAGAAAATGAAAGTGAGAGAGATGAGTGCTTGAGACTTGAGACTTGAGAGTGAGAAGGGAGAGAAAATGAAGAGGGAAGAAGGAGGACACCGTTAGTTTTCTTTCAACTATACCACTCCCAACACAGCAACCCCTACCCGATCACTCTACTCCATGTTTCTATCACATCACCATGCCTTCCATCACCTCAAGCCATCACTTCAACTAACCACCACTAGCACCCTAATAAGGGTTAGGGATTTAACATGAGCTCTCCTTGAGATACTCCTTTAGATGTTTAGAAAGTATAAGTTTTAATATTTAATGAAAATATATTCTTAGAGTATTAAAAACCTAAAAGGACGTCTAAATAGTTACAAAAAAATCATAAAAAATGTGATGGGTTGGAGACACAAATACTATTTTAGATGTGTAGGAAATTCTCAAAATAAACATGTCAAAAATCTTGATTTCTTATTCGGCCAATGAAATCTGCCCTTGCATGCAAATTTAAGTAACGTGTGAAACTACAATTCGACAATATATAACAATTAACGACTTCGAGGTTCACACTAGAATGTCACAAATATGTTACATCAAATGTTCACCATGAGATCACATAGATAGTCTCCAAAACAATGATACTGGAGCAAACCTTAGGTTTTAAGAAACATAAGTTTTACTCTAGGAATTGTTTTGTGAAATAACACGTTGAAAAAACTTCGAAAACTATTAGAACATGAGAAGTATCGGCAAGGTGCAGAAATTTTGTCTTTTGGGTTTCTTCTTGGGTGCTACTTAAAAACACTTTATTTCCCATAATAAGTCGCATTATAGCTATTTCCTTACATACAACCAAAAAAACTTGCAAAAAATATTTACCTTGAAGAAAATGTCATGACAATCGACTATTTTACAAAAATAATATCTTAAGTGAGAACGGTAATTCAGAATCGGTTTTCTACAAATGATATAAAAATAATTTCAGCCACAGTCATAGATTGCCAAATGTTTTTCATGTTCTTATAGATCTCTAATTTATATTTTTATTTTCTTAATATTTAAAAAAAATATATTCTATGTTGTTATTGTTTATGTTACAAAATAGTGGTTTGAAATCATATTCTACACCAAATAAAGGTTTCTAAAATTTTAAATAAACTTATTTTTCTCAAAAAAACTTTGTTTGTCAGCGACATTCTAACCGATCCACTAGCTCGAAGTTCATTTTTTCGAGTTTTCTCGAAGTTCATTATATTATGTACGCTAATAGGTGAGTAATACAACAAGGCAACAGTTATGGGTGTCAATGAATCGAGTGGGAGAGCCCAGCTCAAACTCGACTCGGTTCGAGCCAAGCCCAACTCAACTCGGGAATCGACCGTTGAAAACGATTTGACATTGGCTAAGCTTCACTCAAGCTCGATTATTTTTTGTTTTTTGTTTTCACATAATTATTTGTTTAAAACTTAAATGTATCGGAATTTCAATGAGCACAAATTAAATTGACTTTAAAGTTACAGATTCATAGTTTAAAACAAAATAACATAAATCAAAACTTTACATCTCCGCTTCCAAGCAACACCACAAAAAACAAACTAACTAGTTCATAAATCACAATTTGGGTATTTTTTTAATAGGTATATTTATTATAGATTCAAAATTTGTAATATAAATTATCATATATATATATATATTAAAATTTTAATCAAGTACCTTGTCGAGTTGAGTTTTTTTTAAGTCAACCTCAAGCGGCTCGTTTAGTGATTTGAGCCGAGAAATGTGTTTTTGCTCAACTCATTAATTTTCGAGTCGAGTCAAAGTTGTGTAATTATCGAGTCAATCTCAAATCAAGTCTCGAGCTCGAGCCAAAATTGGCAAACCTAATAACAATTGTTGATATGCACAGTTCGTTAAGTGATGCAGGAGTGTGGGGTATACAGACAATTATGTTTGTTGTTTTTAGTTGTTATTGAAAACACAATTACACTTACTGTAACATCCTCAAGCAGCGGAAAATTTTAAAATTTATAAACACTCAATCAACAGAGGATATTACGAAAATAAAGGGACACAGGTGCACCAACATATATAATATATATATATGAACATCAGAGTATACAAAAGTTGTGATTACATCAGAAGCATAAACAAAGGAAACAGTAATCACACGACCTCAATCGAGAGAAAGCTGGATCCGGTAGCAGCGCTCCTCTCCTCGGTCACCACCCCCTAATGTCGATCACGGCCTGAAAGTAAACGTGCAACAATGCCTGAGTTTCCAGAAGGAAACCCCGTATGCCAAACTCTATATGTATGAAATGAAAAGGCACTCTAGCATGCAATTCTACTAAACAAGAAAAGCATCACAACCAGGCTGGGCTCCAGGGCTCTCCCAACCAACCACAGCACACACCACAGGTACGGGGTTCCAGGTCTAATCTCAACCAACCACCGCACCCACCACAGTCACGGGGCTCCAGGTCTAATCTCAACCAGCCGCCGCGACTCACACTCGTCGCCAAGCTGGGCTCCAGGTCTAATCTCAACCAACCACAGCTACCACGACACGACCAAGGGCTCCAGGTCTAATTTCAACCAACCCAAACGTATAAGGGCTCCAGGTCTAATTTCAACCAACCCCTACACGCGGTCCCTGCTCAGGCTCCAGGTCTAATTTCAACCAACCCGAACGCACTACGGAGCTCCAGGTCTAATTTCAACCAACTCCGTACAGACTAGCTGGGCTCCAGGTCTAATTTCAACCAACCGCAACTCTCACACGGTTACGGGGCTCCAGGTCTAATTTCAACCAACCACCGCAACCCTCGTGCACCTCGCACACTTGCCGGAAGAACATCGGCACCACGACTCGCCCCACACGGGCAACCACGACCACAACACCTCCATAGTGCAAAACAGGACACAAACGGTCGACTGAACCAAAAGTCCCGGTCGACCGAATCAAGCAAATACAGGGCAATCCACTTCGACCGGCACTCCATTGGTCGACCGATTCCCAACACCACACTCGTTCGGTTGAACCCAAATCAAGGGACGGTCGACCGTTTAGATGGTCAACTCCCGGTTCAACGAACAAAACGACCAATCGGTCGACCAACAAAGGGGTCCCGGTCGACCGAAAGTCACCAGGGAACAAAATCTCACAACTCCACAACGAATTCGGTCGAACGCCGAGCACATCTCGGTCGACCGAATCCGTCCAGGGAAGTATCCCTCACATGCGCCACGAATCTGGTCGAACGCCGAGCTCACCTCGGTCGACCGAATTCCACCAGAGCGTTTCCCACGCTCAGCGCACAAGTCCGGTCGACCGAACCCTCATTCGGTCGAACCGACCACAAGGTCCACTTAAGTCACGGTCGGACGAGATCAAAGGGCGGTCGACTGTTTAGATAGTCTACGCCCCCCAACCGACTTAAGACAGTGCACACGGTCGACCGGCAAAGGGGACCCGGTCGACCGAAAATCACCAGGCTTGCCTCCAATGCATAATCGGTCGACCGCCCCACAGACATCGTTCGACCGATTTGAGGCAGAGCCCGAATTCTCTTCACGAACGGTCGACCGTTTGCACCAACCGGTCGACCGATCAGGCAGTGAAATCTGCTGCAAATTTACTCGCGACGAGCCAATCGGCCTACCGTCGACTTCCAAATACTCACGGTAATTAAGTGAGCGAGCTTGACATACCTAAAGGTCTGAAGAGACCCTTGAAGAACCACGACGACGCCTCCACGAGCGCGCCTCCCCAAAACACGATCCGTCGACGACTCTCGCGTCCAAACGACGATCAGACACCTCCTCAACGATCCTCACTCGCAACTTCACCTCCGGCAACCTCCACCAAACTCTACCACCACGACGACAGACACGTGAGGTCGAGAGAGCGAAATTAAACAAAGGGACGGGTTGGCAAAACAAAGAACTCACCTCCAACCGCCAACCACTCGCCGATCCTCCCTACGCCGGAGAACCTTCTTCTTCCTCGTCGGAGTGCACTGAGAGAGGGAGAGAATGTGAGAGAGAGACGTGAGCAACTGAGAGAGAGAGAGGGAGAGGGAAAACCATAAATATCTCTCACCTTTCAATCCCAACCATCCAATCCATACCTCTCCATCTCCACCACTCATCTCATCCCAACCATCTCAACCCCTCATCCAACCATCTTCAATCCCAGCCATCCATCCCATCTTCCCTTAATCACCACCTAAAACATGATTAAGGCACAATTAGGATAGGATTAGGATCAGAATCCTACACTTACCTTTCTAGATCACTCCCATTTTATTGATCATGGAAGAAATAATGCATACCACACGGAATGTAAGATTATTTAGTGGTTTTCTAATTATTTTAGTTCTGATGTATTAGGCTAAATATGTAAGTAACGTTGTAACAACAATTGCTGACTATTTAAAAATTATTGGGCTTACTGAACCGAAACCCAGTCACTCAAGCTGATGTATTAATTCAATTGAACAGTAATAACAACCTTAACCAACTTCTTCTATCTCTTGATTCCTCTCCACTGTGCGAAAGCTTCTCCAGATCTTGCATTGTAGAAGTCCGATCTCGTCATAGTGGATTATCAAACAAAATTATTGGGCTTCAGAGAGAATCTGAGTAAAAAAATAGAGGAATCGAGAGGCAGAAGAAAAAGGTGGTTAACATTGTTATTTTTATTCAATTGAATCAATACATTGGCCCATCATCATATCTAGAGAGATGGAACTCTTAGGGTTGTGTTAATGGGCTTGCCCAGTAAGCCTAATAACTTCTAAATAATCAGCAACTGCTATTACAGATGAATAAATCTTAATACTTGGCTTAATACATCAGAACTAAACTAAGTAGAAAATCACTATATAATTTTACACGGAAATTGAAGAAAAGTCTAACGGGTCAAATGAGTCGCCCTTGTTTTTAGAATTTTCACAAACTAAAGAAAAAGTATAAGAAACTAGAAAATAGCATGGTTAATCATTGAAAGACCCGCGAGTGGGGTGTTTGACCAGAGATCATGTTTGGGACTAAGTGTTCACTAGTAAGACTCGCAACCCGGCACAACTCCTCCATACTAGTCAACATGAAATATATATATATATAAATTTGTGTCTAAATCTGACCAAAGAACGTTGAATTGTGCAAGTATGTATGAATCAAATAGTAAGATTGTAAGAGCCATGACAATTTCAGTACATGTCATGCAAGAAGATTCCACATATCGAGTTTGGCTTAAAGCAACACAAACACAACAAACCTTAAAATTAAGGACTAGACACAATGATTGTGAGTGTTAGAACTACAAATGACACAAGTGCATGGATGAAAATGCAATGATATGAATTTTCTCCTTGCAATGTGCAAGAAATATGATATATATGGAATAGCCGCTTCCTTAATGTGATCCGGAATAGCCAGAGGCTCGGGGGTGTCGACCTTGACACCTAGGAAGGACTTGTGCAAAATGGACACAGCTTAACATAAATTAAGGAATGATGGGATGAGCAATCATTATTGATTAGCTAGCTGATTCTATTGGCCATAAATGTTGACGGGCAAATAATAATCTGTCGAGGGAGCCGAGATCTCGTTAAAAAGAGTCACGACATCCACAAATTCTCACTGTCAATTATGTTTCACACATTTTAGGCTTGAATGTTAACTGATGCTCATTGGTCGTGCCCAACAAACTCTAAGCACGGATTCCTTAGTGAAATCTCCAAAGCAACACTTAAAAATAATGCGGGCCGGATGGGTTATCAGGGGAGATTACAACCAAGTGCGAGACCTACATGAAAGGTCTAGGTAGTATAGTTGAACTACAACATTTCCTATATTCAAAGAGTTCATCGAATAACATTCCCTCGTAGATATTTGACCCACAAATATTGAATATACATACACTAATATGCAGAGTTCCTCGTAGATATAGGCTTAGTTGGATCGCTTCCTTATCTTGCCATACGTGAAAGACCGATTTGTGATGACATTTTACATAAGGTTTCCTCGAATAACTTCAGGTTATGTTTCCTCACTTCTTGATATTTTTGTAAAGATTTGGGGTAAAAATACTTCAAAATTGAAGAAAGATGTGTTGGCTTTTATGCTTTAATATATGTAATTTTGACGATTAATCAAACTAATCTTAATCAATCAACCTATACAATCAAAGTAAGCAAACTTGATTACATTCATTTCATATATACTTGTATGTGTGGAAATCATCATAATAGATTGATTAAAATTATCATGAGATGAAACATTGAGATAAAGACTCAAGTATGTAACAAGACTTTGGACTAAAACTTGTAATTTTCATTTATTAAGTCTATAAGATCATATGTAAACTTAAGCACTAAAATTCTGTCCAAGCCCAGTTCGGATGAGCGAACACCTAACGGATGAACGAATCTATCTGTAACACCCCTAATCCATTCTCAGGACACAACAAAGAGTACAACACTAAAAGGAAGCGAAAAAGGGACATTAACTGAAATAACCAACTCGATGCCTCAATTTAAAATGTATAATAAGGTCAAGTCAAGGTACAATGCGGAAGAAAAATACAATCAATCTGAAAACCAACTACATAACTGCTAAAAGGAGTAGGAAAAATACATAACAACTGAGCTCAATAGATCTAGTCCATGCGTCCCTAGCCCAAGTCGTCTCCTGTTACCTACCGCATCCCACCTGCACACGAACATGCATGCTTGAGTCTCAAAACAAGACCCAATACACCACCCCAACCCGACATCGAACAAGGTCTAGCCGTCCCTGACGGCTCACATTGGTCTCCTGTTCCAGGGCGGTCACGCACCCAGCGAGGCCGAGCGTGCACCTCGACCCCCACCGTGCATCCAACCCACAAGGCAACACTCGACTAGCTCTTACGACAGAACTGTCATGCGTCCTAAGATAGCCACGTGCCCAACCAGGTCGAGCGTGCACCCTTGACAAGATCGTGCATCCGGCCCACCAGGCAACACCCTACTCCAACCACGCGCCCGAGCCCGTGAGCAACGCTCCCTAATGGTCACTCGTCACAACGTAGGTGAACCTTTCTGAACCGCACAAACAAGGAAACACCCTAACATCTAGTCATACGTGCCTCACATGTCATCTCCACTACTCGACCACACGCCCGAGTCCGTGGGCAATGCTCCAATGACCACTCGTAACAACGTGGGTGGACCATCGGTTCCACGAACCTCTCACATTCTTGCAATCTCACAAGACAATGGGGTAAAAGCAATTTACCCCAACCGTATGGGTCCACAACCCCAACAAGGCATAGAGCAATAAAGAATAAAAAAGGCTATAAAATCATGTAAGCAACGTGGTGAAACTATAGCTCTAAGTCCAAAAATCAAGGTATAAGGGTATAAGTGTAATTTACCCAAAATTTCAATTCAAATCGTAATTCTCATAAGTCCAAGGTTTATTAAGCAATTAACCCAACTATTCATGAATTACTCAATTACTAACAAATTCCGGATTTTTCCAACAATTACTCTCATTATGACTTGATTAAACATCCACAAAGCGGCACGCGACAACCGTGCACTGCCGACATTTGCCGGTGCTGCTCCGGCAGGCCTGCATGCGGATCCCACCCACCTAGGGTCCTCCGAAGAGGCCGCTCTGCCTCTTCCTCTCCAAAACTTGACCTATAGACTTTAACCACAAGGGTGGGCGACATACCTCACGATAAGAAGAAGACCAGAAAAAAGGACGATTCCTCTCTGCGCCTACACACGGTTGTCGGAGCTCCTCGTCGTCGGGGTTGTCGTCATCACTAGAGCTGCTGGAAAGAGGAAGAGATGGGTTGGGGTTAGGGTTAGGGATTTCGGGAAGAGAGGTGAGAGAGAGTTGGTTTGGGTTTTTATACTATCAGTAGTCGTTAGAATCCTTTGGAACTATCCACTCAGATGACCGATTGTTTTTCAGGCAATCAGATTCCCTTGGATCGGTTTGGATTTCATTCCAACAGTCACACTTGTATTTTGTCTTAGAGCTTATTTGTCTTGTCTATTTTCGGACAATCGATCTTCTATCAGTTAACCATTTACTTCCTGGCCATTGGCGCACAACGACTCTTTCCATGTGTCAATATAGTCATTGGACTCACAACTGATATTTGATTTTCAACCATCAACGTTAAAAGACAAACTATTATTCTGGACGACTGAATTGGTCCTGGATGACCAAAATCTTATGACCAAAGTTGATTAAATCCTTACTGTCATTTTGGATCGGTCATCCGAACCCAATTTGGTCAACCAAAATTAAATAAGAGGAAATTTTTTACAAAAATTGCTGGAAATTGGTGATCGGTTATCCGAATTGTATTCGTTAAAGTGAAAGTTTAATTTTGACTCAGTCAACTCTTTATTTGGGAAACCGTTCTTTAGATGGTCAACCGGATATGTGTTCATTTCTGCCCGAACTTAAGTAACATCATCTATTTGTTTGGTCCATATCTCACAAACTCTCTGAAATGGCTAGTAGAGTTTAAACCCTTATAAATTAGAGTTCATGCATGAGTTTTACACATCAAAACACCTCTCTATACTTCTATCATTTTTGTCAAAACATCTCTTCAAAGTCTCATTTTCTCACTCAAAACCTAATTTCACAACTTGTGTATTAATTCTCACCATCTCCAAGTGTGCTCAAGTCTAAAGTGTTTATTAATGATTCCAAATTCAACATCCAATAATTACCCAAGTGTTGTAAAACTTCGAGGAAGCTCCATCTCGGATTGTAAGATACGAAATTTTGCAAGGTGAGGGTCTTTGCAAGACTCATGATTATAGATGGTTTATCTTCGACCCAGAACGAAAAGATGGTCGAAACTCGAGTATGAATTAGAGGATCGATCAGAAATCGAGAAGATGACTAGATCACGGTGGTTACGAACAAACCTCTATAAAAATCGTCGAGAACGATTTTGTGGTTTGTTTGCTTTATCTTTACTTTTTAATTCTGCAATTATTAAAAAAATTGATTTGTTATTAGAGGATCATATCCGTTAATCATGGGGTGGTTCTAAAATCTATTAATAGAAAAGATGCTCGCAACAGAATAATACTTTGAGGTAAGTCAAGATTGACATAAATTTACACCTAAAAATTATTCAGGGACCAACCTCATGTCGGGATAAAAAACCTCAAGGAAGAAATCCTTCAACTTGATACTAAACAACAGAGGGGTTCACTTGCCAAAAACTAGGGAGGGTGAACAACCAGAGAGAGCATGAAATTGCACTTAAATAAAGTAAATCCAAGGGAAGCAATGATCCTGTATCCAATGGCTCAAAAAGCACAATCAAAACTCAACCTGCTTTAGTCGAGTAGCCAATGCAAGGAGACGTTAAAATAACATTTCTTCGCTAAAAATCAATGGACATTTATGATGATCCATAATGCGAACTTAGGACGGAATTTTCTATTTACCTAAATTTTCATCTAAAGTTGAATTTTGAAGAAGCCTTTAACAATAATATTTATTGTGCTTTCCTTTCATACAATTTTAATGGCTTAGGATGCCCTCAAATTGAAACGGGTTGGTAATAAAGGGATAAGTAGATTGCATGTTAACTACATGTTTTTAAGCTTCCAACTGTGACTTACTTTGCTCGATCGAGTACTGCGGATCGAGAATGTCTTTAGCAAAGGCGTTTACACATATGTCATTGGGCACAAGTTTTTGACCCATGCCGAATATACTTTGTTTGGCCATGATTTAAACATTGTTATATTCGGGTAACACTGAAAGTTTTATTTGTGACTAGCTGAGAAAGAAGGGTTATTCTCTAATTTCTATTTGTACACAATGGAACACATTTTATATACTCATTATTGGAATTTTTTGACAATATTTGCTTACACTGAGATGGGTAAGCGGGCAAGAAAAACAAAACAAAAAGACCAATGACTATACAATCGTTGGGTTAGCGGCCTAGCCCGACATGGTTGACCACGTGCCCTTTGGCCCGTAAAGCTTATCATGCCAGGTCTCAGTAGGGTCAAGCTGGCACGACCCAGTTCTTAGGTCTATTTGATGTCCTTCAAACTATGTTGTTGTTGCTAGTTGTTTTCCTATAGTTTCGGTTAAAGTTTTCAAAGTAGGATTTTGTACCTTTCAATATATGACTCACTCCTTTTAAATTGCCCCCTTATGCAGATATAGCCCCCCAGCCATAATAACAGATCAATGTGGTGCCATTACAGTTGTTGTAAGGAATGTCTTCCCAAATTCAAGACACAGATTCTGTATATGGCACATAATGAACAAAGTTCCCTTGAAGTTGCCGACGCAGTATCGGAAGCACATGTTATTTGATCTGAAATTGATTGTATATGATTCCAAAACCCCAGCAGAATTTGATCGTAATTGGCAGGGTTTCCTTCTTGATTTTGACCTGCATAACCATAGCTGACTCAAATCGATTTATGCAATCCGAGAGTCGTGGATACCTGCATTTGTTGGTGATAGTTTTTTTCGCAGGAATGACATCTACTCAGAGAAGCGAGAGTATGAACGCCTTTTTCGACAAGTATCTTACTTCGAAGACCACCCTTAAGCAGTTTGTTCAACAATACGAACTTGCGCTCCGCCATAAGTACGAGAAGGAAGCTCAATCAGATTTTGATTGTCTTCATAAGAGACCCCAGTTGGTTTCAATTTATCCATTCGAGAGACAGATGAGCGAGTTGTATACGGTAGGGGTCTTCAAGAAAGTGCAGTTAGAAATTGGGAAGATGATATACTGCGATATAACGGAGGAGTTCAATACGAATGACACATTTCAGTACAAGGTATCTGAACATGTTTTGGCTGGTGAGCAGCTACTGTCGAAACGTTTCCTAGTACAAAACATATCCATGAACTTCACATGTGATTGTAGAATGTTTCAGCACGTTGGCCTTCTATGCTGCCACGTTTTTGTGGTACTTGGACGCTTAAATCCTAATGCATTGCTCCCAGACTCTTACATCATTAATCGATGGCGGAAGGATATTCGAAGGAGCTATCGAGATAAGATGTACCCAGACGATGGCGTAATGGAGAAGGATGCGCTTCGTCGTCACGACGACATCATGGGTCGTGCCGTTTGGATAGTACAGGAAGCCTTCATTTCCCACGAAAGGTATATTGAGGTCGTGAAGTGTATTGAAATGCTTAAGGCACGTATGCACACTACCCAGTTCTTGGTTCGACCTGATGAACCTGAGTGTGTGGGTACATCGGTTCTTAATCCAGCTAATGTCAGACGTGTAGGAAGACCACCGACTAGATGTCGAGTGTCTTTAGCTGAGAAGATAATTAAAAAAAGTCATAAAAAGCACGCCCAACAAGAGAAGAGAAAGTTCAAGATGAAGGTTAAATCGTCGCTTCACGAAGTCGCACCAAAATCTGGGGATCCTGATTTCTCTGATTGGGACATGAATTTGTATTACGAGGAACTTCCTCCTTAATTTAATATTTCTTGTAAAACCAAGAAACTTCTAATTGTTGATCTGTTTGGATCTGTAAATGGTTGTTATACACGTTCAGTTCGTATAAAACTGTGTCCTTGTTGGGAATATGTTGTGGGTCTGTTCGGAATATGATGTGTGTCTGTTCGGAATATGTTGTGTCTGTTCAGAATATGTTGTTTGTCTATTCGTAATATGTTGTGGGTTAGTTCGGAATATGTTGTGGGTCTGTTCGGAATATGATGTGTGTATGTTCGGTTTAAGTTGTGTGTCTGTTCGGAATACGTTGAGTTTCTGTTCGGAATAAGTTTTGTGTCTGTTCGGAATATGTTGTCTGTCTGTTCGGAATATGTTGTGTGTCTGTTCGGATTAAGTTGTCTGTCTGTTCGGAATACGTTGAGTGTCTGTTCGGAATAAGTTGTGTGTCCGTTCGGAATAAGTTGTGTGTCTGTTCCGTTTAAGTTGTGTGTCTGTTCGGAATAAGTTGTGTGTCTGTTCGGTTTAAGTTGTGTGTCTGTTCGGAATAAGTTGAGTTTCTGTTCGGAATAAGTTTTGTGTCTGTTCGGAATATGTTGTCTGTCTGTTCGGAATATGTTGTGTGTCTGTTCGGATTAAGTTGTCTGTCTGTTCGGAATACGTTGAGTGTCTGTTCGGAATAAGTTGTGTGTCCGTTCGGAATAAGTTGTGTGTCTGTTCCGTTTAAGTTGTGTGTCTGTTCGGAATAAGTTGTGTGTCTGTTCGGTTTAAGTTGTGTGTCTGTTCGGAATATGATGTGTGTATGTTCGGTTTAAGTTGTGTGTCTGTTCGGAATACGTTGAGTGTCTGTTCGGAATAAGTTTTGTGTCTGTTCGGAATATGTTGTCTGTCTGTTCGGAATATGTTGTGTGTCTGTTCGGATTAAGTTGTCTGTCTGTTCGGAATACGTTGAGTGTCTGTTCGGAATAAGTTGTGTGTCCGTTCGGAATAAGTTGTGTGTCCGTTCCGTTTAAGTTGTGTGTCTGTTCGGAATAAGTTGTGTGTCTGTTCGGATTAAGTGGTGTGTCTGTTCGGATTAAGTTTTCTGTTTGTTTGGAATATGTTGTGTGTCTGTTCGATTTAAGTTGTGTGTCTGTTTGGTTTATGTTGTGTGTCTGTTCGGATTAAGTTGTCTGTCTGTTCGGAATACGTTGAGTGTCTGTTGGGAATAAGTTGTGTGTCCGTTCGGAATAAGTTGTGTGTCTGTTCCGTTTAAGTTGTGTGTCTGTTCGGAATAAGTTGTGTGTCTGTTCGGTTTAAGTTGTGTGTCTGTTCGGAATATGATGTGTGTATGTTCGGTTTAAGTTGTGTGTCTGTTCGGAATACGTTGAGTGTCTGTTCGGAATAAGTTCTGTGTCTGTTCGGAATATGTTGTCTGTCTGTTCGGAATACGTTGAGTGTATGTTCGGAATATGTTGTGTGTCTGTTCAGTTTAAGTTGTGTGTCTGTTCGGAATATGTTGTGTTTCTGTTTGGATTAAGTTAGGTGTCTGTTCGGATTAAGTTGTGTGTCTGTTCGGAATAAGTTGTGGGTCTGTTCGGAATAAGTTGTGTGTCTGTTCGGAATAAGTTGTCTGAGAAGAGTTTGTAATTTGTACATCTTTTAAAAAATAAACACAAAAAAGAGTTTGTAATTTGTACATGTAAACAAATAAACACTAAAAAATATGGACTTCAGATCTGCACACGCGATCGTCGGTCCCTAAGTAACATGACCGCCAATTCACCCCTGATACAGTGGATGTTATTGTGGTCCTTCTCCTTCGTCGGGTCATGTTTTAGCATTAGGCACCTTATCCAGTATATAACATAGGCCCCGCAATCGTTGCTCCCCGGTGGTTGTCGTTGGCTATTTTTCCTGAGGATTCTCAAGGGTCAGTCGACCTTTAGTAGATCCCTCCAGTATTCAGCCGCATCCGCTGTTGCGCACTCATGTACGCCTATGGTCTGCTCTGGATCTTCACCTTTCTCTAGCTCCCTAGAGATACTGTTGAACGCCAAAATCTCCTTGGACGGGCCGTGGACAACCACCAGAGTCCAATGACCTGCAGACCAGCATGGTTGTGCGATTACGGACTCTGTTGGAGACACACCTTCAATTTTAGGGAGGATAAAATCTTCAATTTCTCTGCCTTGGCCACCCAAAATTCGCCCGGACTGGAATGTTGATATGCATAAAACTTTTTGGGTTGGGCGTCTTTCTTCGAGAACCGAAAGCATAGCGTCGATAGTTTGGTCGGTAATATCCATCCCAGGCGTTATAAGTTCCTTCAGGTCGGTGCGTGTTAAGTTGCACATATCGCCTCTCCAGATGACCTCTCTATTGTCCTTGTTGGCTGTCGTCACGTTCAATATCATGTTGACCTCATCAGCTGACAAACTTCCCATTGCAGCCATGTCAACATCAGGCCTTGTCCCTCCTAAGTGGACAGCCAACCTATAATTATCCTCTATTTTTTTCCCTTTTTTCTTTAGGCTCCTTTGAGCCGCTCTCTCTTTTCTCTTTTGCTCTTCTTCCACCTTCTTCTTCTTGCCCCGATGTTCATCTTCCTTCATCTTCTGCTCCACGATGGTCGTCGAGCGTTGTCTTTTCACGCCCCAGTTTGGTTTCCGTGCCTTGCTCTCTTCTTCCCTCTTTTCCTTTTCCTCCTTCTCCACTCTCTTTCTCTCTTCTTCCTTCTTCCTATCTTCCTCCCTCTTCTTCTCTTCCTCCTTCTCCTCTCTTCCTCTCCTCCTCCTTTTTCTTCTCCTCCTCCCTCTTTTTCTTTTCCTCCTTCTCCTCTATCTTTCTCTCCTCCTCCCTCTTCTTCTCCTCCTCCCTCTTTTTCTCTTCCTCCTTCTCCACTCTCCTTCTCTCCTCCTCCCTCTTCCTCTCTTCCTCCTTCTCCACTCTCTTTCTCTCCTCCTCCCTCTTCCTCTCTTCTTCTTCCTCCTCCTCGCTCTCGTCTTTCTCCCCACCAGTATTTTCACCGGTCCCTGTCCCTCGAAGATATATAATTTCTTCCCTCAGCCTCCCACACTCTTCCTTGGTCATCCTCAGTTCTTCCTTCAGGTCGTTAACCTCTTCTGTCGCCTTCTTTAGGGCAGCTTCGGCCCTAAGCCAGTTCGTCTTCACCTCACTCAGCTCCAACTCTTGGAGCAGCGGGTCACATGGAATGTTGCAGTCAGTCAGTTGTAGCCTTGGCAAACTGCTAGTTGAAGCTGAGCCCTTTCGAACAGGAGTTCGAACAGAACTAATAAGTTCCAGCTCCCTTTCACTCATTGATGGAGCCCCCATCAGGTCGAACTCGCCGTTGTAAATCTTAGGTAGGGTAATTCCACGTTCCTCCCATTTCCTCAGGGTTAATCGTTTCCCAAACATTTCCGTCCAACTTCTCATTCGTGGAAAAACTCCAGTTCTGGGCTCCCCCAATTTGAATTTCTCACAAAGCCACACCTTCAAATGGAAAAAATCAACTGTTTAGAACGACTCAACAGACATACGTTCATATTCTTAACAGACACAACTTAATCCGAACAGACACCTAACTTAATCCGAACAGACACAACTAAATCCGAACAGACACACCACTTAATCCGAACAGACACAACACTTAATCCGAACAGACACACCACTTATTCCGAACAGACCCACAACATATTCCGAACAGACACACCACTTAATCCGAACAGACACACAACTTAATCTGAACAGACACCTAACTTAATCCGAACAGACACACAATGGATTCCGAACAGACACACAACTTAAACCGAACAGACACACAACATATTCCGAACAGACACACCACTTAATCCGAACAGACACAACTTATTCCGAACAGACACACAACTTAATCTGAACTGACACAACACTTAATCCGAACAGACACAACACTTAATCCGAACAGACAAAAAAAACCCAAATAACACTTACTTGTAGTATTGCCACACAACCGTCGATGTTCCCCTGCCTCATAATGAGGTTCCCTGCCTTTCTTCTCTCGTGCAGTTCTAAGCTGGCTTTCTCCAGGCCCCCAACCAAGGCTTCGTGAACTGCACTTGCCCATGCGTATCTGTTTATGCGTCTGATGTTCCTCAAATGGTGCATGAACCATTGCCTCGGTCGAAGTGTTCCATCATAGAACAAAAAATGGTTGAAGATGAAAGAAATCAGGAGACGAACGTACTCCTCCATATCGCCCATGGCACTGCTTGCCAGCAGATGACCTATAAGTTGTGTGTTTTCAAGGTTCACCCATTCTCGCCTCTGTACACCCAATGGTTCCATCACCACGACCTTCCCATGCATACGTAAGCCCAAAATTAGGGCAACGTCTTCCGGTATAAAGGGAACTACCCCTGATCCTATTCTCAGCCACACCTCCTCCGCATCGTAGTGTTCGACGAACCAACCGACTATATCGTTGTCCGTAGTAATGTTAGGAAGGTCTAGGAAGTGACCGAAAGGGGTGCTCCGGAAAACCTCATTCTCAACCTTCTTCATCCTGTCAAACTGCTTTCGGATGGCCGTCCAGGAGCACCGGGATTCCCGGAAGTAGTAGGTGGTTCCCTAAAACAAAAAATTGAAAAAACGAAAGTTCATCAAAAAAAGAACGACCAAGGGAAGAAAAAAAATATAGACCCACCGGTTCTGGGACAGGTTCGCTATCGACGGCAGGAGTCGAAGAATCCATTATGGTTTAGAGGGGAAGAAAGAAAGCCGGAATAGGTTCACAGGTACGCTTCCTCCGTTCACAGGTAATCCAACGAGAAAGAAAGCGGGACTCTCCCTTTTTCGGTCTGGATATTTGGTATCTACCTCGGTATCGGAACCGTCGTTCGTGGGGTGTCTGCCGCTGTCTTATCAGGAAAGCAACCGTCGTTTTTCGAAAATCGTCAAAAAAAATTTAAAACACAATTTAAGGCGCGTTTCGAAAGGGTGACATGGCAATCCGACTAGACGCTGACTCGACAACTTTTTGGGTGTCACGTAGGGCGCGTCACGGACGCCCGCGTCCGTGTATAACGACCCTTCCCCAATATTCCAAGCATGGTCGTAGGGGTGAAAATTAATCCCTATTACACTCGTACCAAAAGCACCCATAATGGTGATTTTTATGCATAAAATATTATGGACTAGATCGAGACCTTCTTATTTTGTTTATATATTGGCCGATTTTTCTCCAACCTCTGCATGACTAATATATGAATTACAATAACTGCAAATTAGGGTTTCGACAAATATAAGCAAGGCGTATAGGTACCCATGTTTTTTTTTCCAAAAAAAGAGTTATAGAAAAGCTGAAAGTAAACTGTCATATTCAAATTCAGCAATGAATGCACCCATAAAACTGAGTTATGTTCACTCGAATGCGATGGCGATGGCGATGGCTTAATCATTGCTATCTTATGACCATTCCACGAATATTTGGGGACCAATTTGGCTGATTGGTTACTTTCTTTAATCCTACCAATTGGTATATTTTTGCCTCATACCATAATAATATAAAGTGTTATATTTAAACAAAATGCTATTTTTAGAAGCTTAAAAGAAATGTGTACGTTGATGTTGTAGCTCTAGAAGCCGATATTTTCTTACTTTCATTCCATTTGACATTATCCACACTTTACTTGCGGCAAATGGGTCAGGAATCCAAATACTTTTCCCCAATTATTACATAGAAATGCTCTTTCGATCTTTTCAAACCGTCAAAAGTAGCATATTGTTCCCTCCAATTATCTCATACCTCCTTATCAGATAGAAATATAAGTTTGCCAAAAAAATAATCCTGTAGTTGAAAAAGACGTCAAATTATTGCTTTTCATCGTTAGTAGAGTTATTGAGACCAACTTTCTCGGTTCCGTACTTAATTTAATTAATACTAGTACTTAATTTAATCAATAGTATGTGATATTGAGACCGATTTCACCGCACGACTTTTAAGGTCGTTTTACGACGAATGAAATTTGAATCGTTTAGGTGCGGAGAATTATAAACTCGATAAGTGCGCGATATGACCTCGTTAATTTAGATTTTTGGAAAAATGTGATTTTTCATGCATATCTTTTTAGGACGTTTTATGACGAACGAAATATGAATCGTTTGGGTGTGGAGAACTGTAAACTCGATTGTTCGATGTGCTCGATATATGCGCGATGTGACCTCAATAATTTAGATTTTTTGAAAAAACGTGACTTTTCACCGCACAATTTTTGATGACGTTTTGTGACGAACGGAATTCGAATCATTTCGGTGTGGAAAACTGTAAATTCGATAAACTCATAAACCTCGGTCACCCTTGCACAGACCGCTGGCTAGACCAACGTCCGGCAGGGATAGACTACTCTGGTAGCCCACCGACCGCCGCTCATTGTCGGCGAGGTCTCCGACCCCCGGCGACAAGCCAAACCTCACACACCACGATGAAAGCAAAACTAATGCAACTGTTGAACTTGGCATACCTGTTAAGATGGCGGAACTCGCCGGAGCCTCGCTCGCGCCACACCACATTTGATCAACAGACCTTCGAACATCTCCTTCCTCACGTCATGCCTCAGGAACACACTCGTCGTCGCCCACCAGAGCAACCACAACCTCCTCTGGTCCGTCGGACAAGAGAAAATGAAAGTGAGAGAGATGAGTGCTTGAGACTTGAGAGTGAGAAGGGAGAGAAAATGAAGAGGGAAGAAGGAGGACACCGTTAGTTTTCTTTCAACTATACCACTCCCAACACAGCAACCCCTACCGTCAGCCTACCCGACCACTCTACTCCATGTTTCTATCACATCACCATGCCTTCCATCACCTCAAGCCATCACTTCAACTAACCACGACTAGCACCCTAATAAGGGTTAGGGATTTAACATGAGCTCTCCTTCAGATACTCCTTTAGATGTTTAGAAAGTATAAGTTTTAATATTTAATGAAAATATATTCTTAGAGTATTAAAAACCTAAAAGGACGTCTAAATAGTTACAAAAAAATCATAAAAAATGTGATGGGTTGGAGGCACAAATACTATTTTAGATGTGTAGGAAATTCTCAAAATAAACATGTCAAAAATCTTGATTTCTTATTCGGCCAATGAAATCTGCCCTTGCATGCAAATTTAAGTAACGTGTGAAACTACAATTCGATAATATATAACAATTAACGACTTCGAGGTTCACACTAGAATGTCACAAATATGTTACATCAAATCTTCACCATGAGATCACATAGATAGTCTCCAAAACAATGATACTGGAGCAAACCTTAGGTTTTAAGAAACATAAGTTTTACTCTAGGAATTTTTTTGTGAAATAACACGTTGAAAAAACTTCGAAAACTATAAGAACATGAGAAGTATCGGCAAGGTGCAGAAATTGTCTTTTGGGTTTCTTCTTGGGTGCTACTTAAAAACACTTTATTTCCCATAATAAGTCGCATTATAGCTATTTCCTTACATACAACCAAAAAAACTTGCAAAAAATATTTACCTTGAAGAAAATGTCATGACAATCGACTATTTTACAAAAATAATATCTTAAGTGAGAACGGTAATTCAGAATCGGTTTTCTACAAAAGATATAAAAATAATTTCAGCCACAGTCATAGATTGCAAAATGTTTTTCATGTTCTTATAAATCTCTAATTTATATTTTTATTTTCTTAATATTTCAAAAAAAAAAACAATATTCTATGTTGTTATTGTTTATGTTACAAAATAGTGGTTTGAAATCATATTCTACACCAAATAAAGGTTTCTAAAATTTTAAATAAACTTATTTTTCTCAAAAAAACTTTGTTTGTCAGCGACATTCTAACCGATCCACTAGCTCGAAGTTCATTTTTTCGAGTTTTCTCAAAGTTCATTATATTATGTACGCTAATAGGTGAGTAATACAACAAGGCAACAATTATGGGTGTCAATGAATCGAGTGGGAGAGCCCAGCTCAAACTCGACTCGGTTCGAGCCAGCTCAACTCGACTCGGGAATCGACTGTTGAAAACGATTTGACATTGACTAAGCTTCACTCAAGCTCGATTATTTTTTGTTTTTTGTTTTCACATAATTATTTGTTTAAAACTTAAATGTATCAGAATTTAAATGAGCACAAATTAAATTGACTTTAATGTTACAGTTTCATAGTTTAAAACAAAATAACATAAATCAAAACTTTAGAGTAACCATACATCTCCGATTCCAAGCAACACCACAAAAAAACAAACTAACTAGTTCATAAATCACAATTTGGGTATTTTTTAATAATTATATTTATTATAGATTCAAAATTTGTAATATAAATTATCATATATATATATATATTAGAATTTTAATCGAGTACCTTATCGAGTTTGAGTTTTTTTCGAGTCAACCTCAAGCGGCTCGTTTAGGGATTTGAGCGTGTTTTGGCTCAACTCGTTAATTTTCGAGTCGAGCCCCAAGTCGTGTAATTATCAAGTCAATCTCAAATCGAGTCTCGAAATCTAAGTCAAAATTGACAAACCTAATAACAATTGTTGATAGGCACAGTTCGTTAAGTGATGCAGGAGTGTAGGGTATACAGACAATTTTATTTGTTGTTTTTAGTTGTTATTGAAAACTGTAACGCCCCGAAGCAACGGAAAATTTAAAACTTTAAACAGATAAGAATCAACACTGGGGTCGTCACCAAACCACAAGTATATATATAATATAAGGTGGTAAACTGTACAATACAAGAGTCAAGGATGATTACAACCCAACACAAAAGATATACAACACATGTACAAGGGAAAATCATCCACCTCGAAAAACAAAAAGACAGGATCTGGTCTGGGTGTTCCTGTCCGCAGTCACCACCTCCTACTGACGTGCACGACCTGAGATGTAAACAAACAATGCCTGAGTTTCCCCTAGGGAAACCCCGTATGCCAAACCCCTAAAATATGAACATAATATGCGTAATGAAACATGAAATGAAAATGCAGTAAAAGCACATCAATCTCTTGTGCACGCAAGACATCGCCGCAAAATCATCGGCCACGGGTCTCAAGGGTCCTCTCACCCCAACCCCACAATCACACGTGCACACAAGGCACCCGCTCCGTAAAGCCACAACAACGTGCACACAAGGCACCCGCTCCGTAGAGCCATAACGACGATCTTCCTCTCAGGCCGGCAATGTATGTACCGTCGCCCCAAAAAAGGCCGGAGACTCGTTGCCCTCGAGGCGGATCCAACCACACACGACACAAGCATCCATATGCAAACTGTGCCCAAACGGTCGAACGGAAGACCCCAAACGGTCGACCGAACACCACTACTATTCCGCAAAAAACCGAAATAACGTCCAACCGGTCGAACGGCAAAGGGGCCCCGTTCGACCAAAAACCAACAGTGAAAATCCTCCCTTGCTCAAAAAACATCAACGGTCGAACAACCCAAAAATCACGGTCGACCGATTTCCACCAGTAAGACTCACCAAAAATCCTCACCACACGGTCGACCGAAACCACACTCCCGGTCGACCGGCCAATAAGTTAACGTAAGTTCCGGTCGGACGAAGTCAATGAGCGGTCGACCGTTTTGATGGTCAACGTGTAGAATTTCATGTTTAATTATACATATATATTTTCGAAATTTTTATGTATAATAAGGATCATCTACAATTTTCTACGATTTATTTCATGCATGTATTGGTTTGTTTCAATAACTAGTTTTAAAATTATTAAAACAAACATGAGTCTACGAAATTCATACCTAGAAGTTCTCTAAAACTTCTTGAAGATTCAGAGACGTTGGGGATGCTTGTTGCTGCGCCGGATGCCTCCGAGATTTCACCAAACTCTAAACGAGATTGGAGAGAGAAGAGCTAGCCTCTCGATCTCCAATAGAGTTTAGAATCCAATTACTAACCCCTTTAGTTTCCTTGAGAAGACGACCTCTTGAAACTAAATCTAAACTTAAGAATTTATGGAAATTTCGTGGAGAATTATGGAGAGAGAATTTTTGCACAAGATGTAATGAATTAGATTAATTGGGTAATGAAATAAGCTTGTATTTATAAGCTCTCTCCAAATTACCTATTCATGTGCAACCCCTTGCCCATGATCTCATGCAAAATTCCATCTAACCATCTATTATTTAACAATAAATAATATTAGCCACGAATTAAATCAATTATAGACCAATTCCATGCATGATCTAATTAATTCTTAAATTAATTCTGCATAAAACCGTCTGGACCGGTCGACCGTTACGAAGGTCCGGTCGACCGCTCGAACCCAATTTCGGTCGACCGTGTGAGATTCGGTCGACCGTTCTTAACGTAGAATATTTCATCGCAATGTTCGGTCGATCGACCGATAGATTCGGTCGACCGTTCCGAACAGACGAAAATCCGCTGTTATCGGTCGACCGTGCACCTTCGGTCGACCGTTATCCGTTAACCGGTCGACCGTTTGCACAGTCTTGCAGACTTGTCAAATTTCGGTTTAACCCCTACAAAATTTGACATTTCGGGATTAGTAGTAAATTCACAACTTATGTAACATATTATCCTATGTAATGATCAATCATTACACCCCATAATATTTACATCACATATGAATTTAATTTAGATTCTAATTATGTTATTAATCACAACATAATTTTGATTTTGCTTGTTCACCCCATGTGTCATATTTTCAACATGAAACCCGACACATCTTATGAACTCAAAATCCCCATTACTCGTTTCCCAGTTCTGTGGTGTGACCTATGGGACGATCTAAACTAAGTTGGCAGTGATATTAAGAGCTTAATATCACAAGCTATAAGCGGTATCTAGCTACACATTATAGCTCCCAATTAGTTAGATGTCTTAATTCCACTCGAACGAAAACCCGATCCATTTAGTGATGGAGTGCACCACTTGTGTCCGTCCCTTGCCTCATGATATTAAGAATACACACAAAGTAGTATTGTGTCATCTTTGTCTTAGTATTCATTTCTTGATCTCTTTAAGCTAGTTATAAATATGTGACTTAACTCAAATCACATTGTGCGCATTATAACTTTGCTTTATCAAGGGACCCACTAATATCATCACTCAATTAAGAGGGGCAATGATAATCTTTTGACCAACTATCTTCTCCAACGAAAGTTATACTTAACCAACTAATGCCTTTACACTACACTCATTGATAGCTTAAGACACTAGTCTAATTAAGAACTCTTTAAGCGATCAGATATATGTCTCATATCAAAGGACCAAGGACACAGTAAAATATTAATGACACAGAAACACATTTCTATAATATTTTACTTATTAGGTCTATTCAGTATACAAAAGTAATATTTTCCACTTTTGCATACCCGTGTCGTCACTCACTTGTAGAGCTACAATGATCTATGACCAAACACGACAATCTTAACCCGGTAATTAATGTCCCATGTTAATTACCTTGATTGCGAATATCTTTTGTTTTAGGTAAACCAATATCTTTTAGAGCTCTACGGTTAAGGACCAAGAGTCTCTTCCTTAACACATCCAAAAGACGAATAACATAAACATGGAACAAAATGATATCTCATTCAATTCATAATAATTGGCATTTAAAAGTAAAACTTTCAGAACACATTCCCTTCAATCTCCCACTTGTTATTAAAGTTTTCTTTCACATACATACTCAATGCATAAAACAATAATAACTAGGGTAAACCCCATTACATATCAACCATCAAGCCAATCTACATGGTTCCTCAATCCCATGGATTCGAAATGCATTTCGCCCTTGGCTTGGGATAAGGGTTTTGTGAATGGATCAGCTGTGTTGTTGTTGGTGTCCACCCATAACAGATTTATTTTGCCTTCGTCGATGAGGTCACGCGTCACGAAGTACTTACGATCAATGTACTTCACTTTGTGGTGTGATCTAGGATCCTTGATTTGCGAGATAGATGCACTATTATCGCAAAATAGCTCAATGAGCCCCTCGCTCGTGGGAACTACTCCAAGCTCTTCAAGGAACTTCTTGATCCACACTCCTTCCTTGCTCGCTTCAGCGACAGCCATTACTTCTGAAGCAGTGGTTTAGTCGGCCGTAGTGGTTTGCTTCCAGCTATGCCAACTCACAGCTCCACCATTCAGAAGAAAGACGTATCCTGATTGCGACCTTCTATCGTCTGGATCACTCATGAAACTCACATCCGAGTAACCTTCAACTATCAATTCCCTTTGTCCTCCATGAACAAGAATCTTATCCTTAGTCCGGTTAAGGTACTTCAGGATATTCTTGACCGCAGTCCAATGCTCAGGACCAGCGTTGGATTGGTGACGACTTGTCACGCTTAGAGCATACGAGACATCGGGTCTTGTGCAAGTCATCGCGTACATGATCGACCCAATTGCCGAAGCATAAGGGACATCCTTCATGTACTCCAAGTCCTTACGTGATTGCGCACGTTGAGACTTCTTGAGTTGCACACCCATACTCATTGGCACACTGCCCTTTTTGGAGTTGTTCATCTTGAACCTTTCCAAGACCTTGTCAATGTACGCACGTTGACTGAGGCCAATGAGTCTACGGGATCTATCTCGGTATATCTTGATTCCCGAGATGTATTGAGCCTCACCCATATCTTTCATCGAAAATGTAGATTTCAATGAACTTCTCGTTCGCTCAAGCAAAGGAATATGATTGCCCATAAGCAATATGTCATCGACATATAAGATTAGGAATACTACATGGCTCCCACTAACTTTCTTGTATACACAAGGTTCTTCCTTACTTTGAATGAAGTGAAGCTTCTTCACTTCCTCGTCAAAGCGTTTGTTCCAACTCCTTGATGCTTACTTCAATCCATAAATGGATCTTTGAAGCTTGCATACCTTCTCGCTATTCTTTGGATCTTCAAAACCTTGAGGCTGTACCATGTACACATCCTCCTCCAAGTTCCCATTAAGGAACGCCGTTTTGACATCCATTTGCCATATTTCATAATCATGAAATGCGGCAATAGCGAGCATTATCCGAATAGATTTGAACATAGCAACCGGTGAAAAAGTTTCATCATAGTCAATTCCCTGAACTTGAGTGAAACCCTTCGCAACAAGCCTTGCTCTGTAGGTTGTCAAGTTCCCATCCATGTCCATCTTCCTCTTAAAAACCTATTTATTATGAATGACCTTTTTACCTTGAGGAAGGTCAACCAAGTCTCATACTTGATTATCATACATGGATTCTATTTCGGATTCTATGGCCTTAAGTCATAGTTTGGAGTCTTCCCTTTCCATTGCTTCTTGGAAGGTTAAGGGATCATTGGTATCTAGTACCATGATTTCATGAAGTCCCAGATACAAATCGGGTTTCTTCCTTTCCCTTGTTGACCTTCTAAGTTATTTTGGTTCTTCTCGTGTCTCTCGAACTTCTTCCACAATTTCTTGAGGAGTGGGTTCACGTTCAACTCTTGAACGTACACTTGGTGGGGATGATTGAGATTCTCTCACAATTTCTTGTGATGGTCTCTCGCTCACGCTCCCACTAACCAAAGGAATCTCGGTTGGGCCTTCATGATCTGGAATGTCAATATTCATGTCATGATCTTGTAGAGTATCTTGAGTTTCCTCAAGCACAACCCTACTCCCACTACTTTTTACTCTTTCTAGAAATTTCTTTTCCAGAAATGTGGCATCCCTCTCTACAATCACTCGATTGGAGGTGATATGCCAAAAGTAGTATCCTCTTGTCTCACGAGAATAACCAATAAAGAAGCACTTATCCGCTTTTGGTTGAAGTTTGGTCGACATCAATCTCTTGACGTAAGCCTCACAACCCCAAATCTTGAGAAAACTGAGCTTAGGTGTTTTACCGCCAAAAGCACGCATATCGTGCAATGATAGTGCTGGGATATCGGCTGCTAAGACCATGCAATCTTTTGTGGTCGAGGCTTGAGGTCATGACAAATTGACTTTCAACGAAAGGGATTTAAGGTTTGTGTTCTTTCTGCCTAACATAATTGAAGTTCAACATTTTGCGTCTGGTTTTAGTGGTTTCTGTGTGCAGGAATGTTGTAAACGAAATCAGAAATTTAAAGATGAGACCTGGTGATGCACAAGCTCTTCAGAACTATTTCATTAGGATGCAGAAGATGGATTCCATGTTTTTCTATGTAATGGACATGGATGACGAAGGAAGACTACGGAACGTGTTTTGGGCTGACTGTCGTTCTAGAACTGCATATTCATACTTTGGAGACGCAATATGTTTCGACACCACCTACATTACAAACAAATACAACATGCCTTTTGCCCCATTTGTAGGAGTTAATCACCATTTCGAGTCAGTTTTGCTCGGTTGCGTTTTGCTGTCTTCTGAGACCACTGAAAATTACATATGGTTGTTCCAAACATGGTTGTCGTGCATGAACGGTAAGGTGTGACTGTTCAGTTTAAGCTATTTATGTGTTCGGTTTAAGTGGTGGAACTGTTCGGTTTAAGTGGGGAACTGTTCGGTTTATGTGGGGAACTGTTCGGTTTAAGTGGTTTGACTGTTCGGTTTAAGTAGGTTGACTGTTCGGTTTAAGTGGTGTGACTGTTCGGTTTAAGTTGTGGGTCTGTTCGGATTAAGTTGTCTGTCTGTTCGGAATAAGTTGTTTGTCTGTTCGGAATAAGTGGACTGTCTGTTCGGATTATGTTGTCTGTCTGTTCGGATTAAGTTGTCTGTCTGTTCGGATTAAGTTGTGGGTCTGTTCGGTTTAAGTGGTCGGTCTGTTCGATTTAAGTGGTCGGTCTGTTCGGTTTAAGCTGTGGGTCTGTTCGGATTAAGTTGTGGGTTTGTTCGGTTAAAGTTTTCAAAGTAGGATTTTGTACCTTTCAATATATGACTCACTCCTTTTAAATTGCCCCCTTATGCAGATATAGCCCCCCAGCCATAATAACAGATCAATGTGGTGCCATTACAGTTGTTGTAAGGAATGTCTTCCCAAATTCAAGACACAGATTCTGTATATGGCACATAATGAACAAAGTTCCCTTGAAGTTGCCGACGCAGTATCGGAAGCACATGTTATTTGATCTGAAATTGATTGTATATGATTCCAAAACCCCAGCAGAATTTGATCGTAATTGGCAGGGTTTCCTTCTTGATTTTGACCTGCATAACCATAGCTGACTCAAATCGATTTATGCAATCCGAGAGTCGTGGATACCTGCATTTGTTGGTGATAGTTTTTTTCGCAGGAATGACATCTACTCAGAGAAGCGAGAGTATGAACGCCTTTTTCGACAAGTATCTTACTTCGAAGACCACCCTTAAGCAGTTTGTTCAACAATACGAACTTGCGCTCCGCCATAAGTACGAGAAGGAAGCTCAATCAGATTTTGATTGTCTTCATAAGAGACCCCAGTTGGTTTCAATTTATCCATTCGAGAGACAGATGAGCGAGTTGTATACGGTAGGGGTCTTCAAGAAAGTGCAGTTAGAAATTGGGAAGATGATATACTGCGATATAACGGAGGAGTTCAATACGAATGACACATTTCAGTACAAGGTATCTGAACATGTTTTGGCTGGTGAGCAGCTACTGTCGAAACGTTTCCTAGTACAAAACATATCCATGAACTTCACATGTGATTGTAGAATGTTTCAGCACGTTGGCCTTCTATGCTGTCACGTTTTTGTGGTACTTGGACGCTTAAATCCTAATGCATTGCTCCCAGACTCTTACATCATTAATCGATGGCGGAAGGATATTCGAATGAGCTATCGAGATAAGATTTACCCAGACGATGGCGTAATGGAGAAGGATGCGCTTCGTCGTCACGACGACATCATGGGTCGTGCCGTTTGGATAGTACAGGAAGCCTTCATTTCCCACGAAAGGTATATTGAGGTCGTGAAGTGTATTGAAATGCTTAAGGCACGTATGCACACTACCCAGTTCTTGGTTCGACCTGATGAACCTGAGTGTGTGGGTACATCGGTTCTTAATCCAGCTAATGTCAGACGTGTAGGAAGACCACCGACTAGATGTCGAGTGTCTTTAGCTGAGAAGATAATTAAAAAAAGCCATAAAAAGCACGCCCAACAAGAGAAGAGAAAGTTCAAGATGAAGGTTAAATCGTCGCTTCACGAAGTCGCACCAAAATCTGGGGATCCTGATTTCTCTGATTGGGACATGAATTTGTATTACGAGGAACTTCCTCCTTAATTTAATATTTCTTGTAAAACCAAGAAACTTCTAATTGTTGATCTGTTTGGATCTGTAAATGGTTGTTATACACGTTCAGTTCGTATAAAACTGTGTCCTTGTTGGGAATATGTTGTGGGTCTGTTCGGAATATGATGTGTGTCTGTTCGGAATATGTTGTGTCTGTTCGGAATATGTTGTTTGTCTGTTCGTAATATGTTGTGGGTTAGTTCGGAATATGTTGTGGGTCTGTTCGGAATATGATGTGTGTATGTTCGGTTTAAGTTGTGTGTCTGTTCGGAATACGTTGAGTTTCTATTCGGAATAAGTTTTGTGTCTGTTCGGAATATGTTGTCTGTCTGTTCGGAATATGTTGTGTGTCTGTTCGGATTAAGTTGTCTGTCTGTTCGGAATACGTTGAGTGTCTGTTCGGAATAAGTTGTGTGTCCGTTCGGAATAAGTTGTGTGTCTGTTCCGTTTAAGTTGTGTGTCTGTTCGGAATAAGTTGTGTGTCTGTTCGGTTTAAGTTGTGTGTCTGTTCGGAATAAGTTGAGTTTCTGTTCGGAATAAGTTCTGTGTCTGTTCGGAATATGTTGTCTGTCTGTTCGGAATATGTTGTGTGTCTGTTCGGATTAAGTTGTCTGTCTGTTCGGAATACGTTGAGTGTCTGTTGGGAATAAGTTGTGTGTCCGTTCGGAATAAGTTGTGTGTCTGTTCCGTTTAAGTTGTGTGTCTGTTCGGAATAAGTTGTGTGTCTGTTCGGTTTAAGTTGTGTGTCTGTTCGGAATATGATGTGTGTATGTTCGGTTTAAGTTGTGTGTCTGTTCGGAATACGTTGAGTGTCTGTTCGGAATAAGTTTTGTGTCTGTTCGGAATATGTTGTCTGTCTGTTCGGAATATGTTGTGTGTCTGTTCGGATTAAGTTGTCTGTCTGTTCGGAATACGTTGAGTGTCTGTTCGGAATAAGTTGTGTGTCCGTTCGGAATAAGTTGTGTGTCTGTTCCGTTTAAGTTGTGTGTCTGTTCGGAATAAGTTGTGTGTCTGTTCGGATTAAGTGGTGTGTCTGTTCGGATTAAGTTTTCTGTTTGTTTGGAATATGTTGTGTGTCTGTTCGATTTAAGTTGTGTGTCTGTTTGGTTTATGTTGTGTGTCTGTTCGGATTAAGTTGTCTGTCTGTTCGGAATACGTTGAGTGTCTGTTGGGAATAAGTTGTGTGTCCGTTCGGAATAAGTTGTGTGTCTGTTCCGTTTAAGTTGTGTGTCTGTTCGGAATAAGTTGTGTGTCTGTTCGGTTTAAGTTGTGTGTCTGTTCGGAATATGATGTGTGTATGTTCGGTTTAAGTTGTGTGCCTGTTCGGAATACGTTGAGTGTCTGTTCGGAATAAGTTCTGTGTCTGTTCGGAATATGTTGTCTGTCTGTTCGGAATACGTTGAGTGTATGTTCGGAATATGTTGTGTGTCTGTTCAGTTTAAGTTGTGTGTCTGTTCGGAATATGTTGTGTTTCTGTTTGGATTAAGTTAGGTGTCTATTCGGATTAAGTTGTGTGTCTGTTCGGAATAAGTTGTGGGTCTGTTCGGAATAAGTTGTGTGTCTGTTCGGAATAAGTTGTCTGGGAAGAGTTTGTAATTTGTACATCTTTTAAAAAATAAACACAAAAAAGAGTTTGTAATTTGTACATGTACACAAATAAACACTAAAAAATATGGACTTCAGATCTGCACACGCGATCGTCGGTCCCTAAGTAACATGACCGCCAATTCACCCCTGATACAGTGGATGTTATTGTGGTCCTTCTCCTTCGTCGGGTCATGTTTTAGCATTAGGCACCTTATCCAGTATATAACATAGGCCCCGCAATCGTTGCTCCCCGGTGGTTGTCGTTGGCTATTTTTCCTGAGGATTCTCAAGGGTCAGTCGACCTTTAGTAGATCCCTCCAGTATTCAGCCGCATCCGCTGTTGCGCACTCATGTACGCCTATGGTCTGCTCTGGATCTTCACCTTTCTCTAGCTCCCTAGAGATACTGTTGAACGCCAAAATCTCCTTGGACGGGCCGTGGACAACCACCAGAGTCCAATGACCTGCAGACCAGCATGGTTGTGCGATTACGGACTCTGTTGGAGACACACCTTCAATTTTAGGGAGGATAAAATCTTCAATTTCTCTGCCTTGGCCACCCAAAATTCGCCCGGACTGGAATGTTGATATGCATAAAACTTTTTGGGTTGGGCGTCTTTCTTCGAGAACCGAAAGCATAGCGTCGATAGTTTGGTCGGTAATATCCATCCCAGGCGTTATAAGTTCCTTCAGGTCGGTGCGTGTTAAGTTGCACATATCGCCTCTCCAGATGACCTCTCTATTGTCCTTGTTGGCTGTCGTCACGTTCAATATCATGTTGACCTCATCAGCTGACAAACTTCCCATTGCAGCCATGTCAACATCAGGCCTTGTCCCTCCTAAGTGGACAGCCAACCTATAATTATCCTCTATTTTTTTCCCTTTTTTCTTTAGGCTCCTTTGAGCCGCTCTCTCTTTTCTCTTTTGCTCTTCTTCCACCTTCTTCTTCTTGCCCCGATGTTCATCTTCCTTCATCTTCTGCTCCACGATGGCCGTCGAGCGTTGTCTTTTCACGCCCCAGTTTGGTTTCCGTGCCTTGCTCTCTTCTTCCCTCTTTTCCTTTTCCTCCTTCTCCACTCTCTTTCTCTCTTCTTCCTTCTTCCTATCTTCCTCCCTCTTCTTCTCTTCCTCCTTCTCCTCTCTTCCTCTCCTCCTCCTTTTTCTTCTCCTCCTCCCTCTTTTTCTTTTCCTCCTTCTCCTCTATCTTTCTCTCCTCCTCCCTCTTCTTCTCCTCCTCCCTATTTTTCTCTTCCTCCTTCTCCACTCTCCTTCTCTCCTCCTCCCTCTTCCTCTCCTCCTCCCTCTTTTTCTCTTCCTCCTTCTCCACTCTCTTTCTCTCCTCCTCCCTCTTCCTCTCTTCTTCTTCCTCCTCCTCGCTCTCGTCTTTCTCCCCACCAGTATTTTCACCGGTCCCTGTCCCTCGAAGATATATAATTTCTTCCCTCAGCCTCCCACACTCTTCCTTGGTCATCCTCAGTTCTTCCTTCAGGTCGTTAACCTCTTCTGTCGCCTTCTTTAGGGCAGCTTCGGCCCTAAGCCAGTTCGTCTTCACCTCACTCAGCTCCAACTCTTGGAGCAGCGGGTCACATGGAATGTTGCAGTCAGTCAGTTGTAGCCTTGGCAAACTGCTAGTTGAAGCTGAGCCCTTTCGAACAGGAGTTCGAACAGAACTAATAAGTTCCAGCTCCCTTTCACTAATTGATGGAGCCCCCATCAGGTCGAACTCGCCGTTGTAAATCTTAGGTAGGGTAATTCCACGTTCCTCCCATTTCCTCAGGGTTAATCGTTTCCCAAACATTTCCGTCCAACTTCTCATTCGTGGAAAAACTCCAGTTCTGGGCTCCCCCAATTTGAATTTCTCACAAAGCCACACCTTCAAATGGAAAAAATCAACTGTTTAGAACGACTCAACAGACATACGTTCATATTCTTAACAGACACAACTTAATCCGAACAGACACCTAACTTGATCCGAACAGACACCTAACTTAATCCGAACAGACACAACTAAATCCGAACAGACACACCACTTAATCCGAACAGACACAACACTTAATCCGAACAGACACACCACTTATTCCGAACAGACCCACAACATATTCCGAACAGACACACCACTTAATCCGAACAGACACACAACTTAATCCGAACAGACACCTAACTTAATCCGAACAGACACACAATGGATTCCGAACAGACACACAACTTAAACCGAACAGACACACAACATATTCCGAACAGACACACCACTTAATCCGAACAGACACAACTTATTCCGAACAGACACACAACTTAATCTGAACTGACACAACACTTAATCCGAACAGACACAACACTTAATCCGAACAGACAAAAAAAACCCAAATAACACTTACTTGTAGTATTGCCACACAACCGTCGATGTTCCCCTGCCTCATAATGAGGTTCTCTGCCTTTCTTCTCTCGTGCAGTTCTAAGCTGGCTTTCTCCAGGCCCCCAACCAAGGCTTCGTGAACTGCACTTGCCCATGCGTATCTGTTTATGCGTCTGATGTTCCTCAAATGGTGCATGAACCATTGCCTCGGTCGAAGTGTTCCATCATAGAACAAAAAATGGTTGAAGATGAAAGAAATCAGGAGACGAACGTACTCCTCCATGTCGCCCATGGCACTGCTTGCCAGCAGATGACCTATAAGTTGTGTGTTTTCAAGGTTCACCCATTCTCGCCTCTGTACACCCAATGGTTCCATCACCACGACCTTCCCATGCATACGTAAGCCCAAAATTAGGGCAACGTCTTCCGGTGTAAAGGGAACTACCCCTGATCCTATTCTCAGCCACACCTCCTCCGCATCGTAGTGTTCGACGAACCAACCGACTATATCGTTGTCCGTAGTAATGTTAGGAAGGTCTAGGAAGTGACCGAAAGGGGTGCTCCGGAAAACCTCATTCTCAACCTTCTTCATCCTGTCAAACTGCTTTCGGATGGCCGTCCAGGAGCACCGGGATTCCCGGAAGTAGTAGGTGGTTCCCTAAAACAAAAAATTGAAAAAACGAAAGTTCATCAAAAAAAGAACGACCAAGGGAAGAAAAAAAATATAGACCCACCGGTTCTGGGACAGGTTCGCTATCGACGGCAGGAGTCGAAGAATCCATTATGGTTTAGAGGGGAAGAAAGAAAGCCGGAATAGGTTCACAGGTACGCTTCCTCCGTTCACAGGTAATCCAACGAGAAAGAAAGCGGGACTCTCCCTTTTTCGGTCTGGATATTTGGTATCTACCTCGGTATCGGAACCGTCGTTCGTGGGGTGTCTGCCGCTGTCTTATCAGGAAAGCAACCGTCGTTTTTCGAAAATCGTCAAAAAAAATTTAAAACACAATTTAAGGCGCGTTTCGAAAGGGTGACATGGCAATCCGACTAGACGCTGACTCGACAACTTTTTGGGTGTCACGTAGGACGCGTCACGGACGCCCGCGTCCGTGTATAACGACCCTTCCCCAATATTCCAAGCATGGTCGTAGGGGTGAAAATTAATCCCTATTACACTCGTACCAAAAGCACCCATAATGGTGATTTTTATGCATAAAATATTATGGACTAGATCGAGACCTTCTTATTTTGTTTATATATTGGCCGATTTTTCTCCAACCTCTGCATGACTAATATATGAATTACAATAACTGCAAATTAGGGTTTCGACAAATATAAGCAAGGCGTATAGGTACCCATGTTTTTTTTTCCAAAAAAAGAGTTATAGAAAAGCTGAAAGTAAACTGTCATATTCAAATTCAGCAATGAATGCACCCATAAAACTGAGTTATGTTCACTCGAATGCGATGGCGATGGCTTAATCATTGCTATCTTATGACCATTCCACGAATATTTGGGGACCAATTTGGCTGATTGGTTACTTTCTTTAATCCTACCAATTGGTATATTTTTGCCTCATACCATAATAATATAAAGTGTTATATTTAAACAAAATGCTATTTTTAGAAGCTTAAAAGAAATGTGTACGTTGATGTTGTAGCTCTAGAAGCCGATATTTTCTTACTTTCATTCCATTTGACATTATCCACACTTTACTTGCGGCAAATGGGTCAGGAATCCAAATACTTTTCCCCAATTATTACATAGAAATGCTCTTTCGATCTTTTCAAACCGTCAAAAGTAGCATATTGTTCCCTCCAATTATCTCATACCTCCTTATCAGATAGAAATATAAGTTTGCCAAAAAAATAATCCTGTAGTTGAAAAAGACGTCAAATTATTGCTTTTCATCGTTAGTAGAGTTATTGAGACCAACTTTCTCGGTTCCGTACTTAATTTAATTAATACTAGTACTTAATTTAATCAATAGTATGTGATATTGAGACCGATTTCACCGCACGACTTTTAAGGTCGTTTTACGACGAATGAAATTTGAATCGTTTAGGTGCGGAGAATTATAAACTCGATAAGTGCGCGATATGACCTCGTTAATTTAGATTTTTGGAAAAATGTGATTTTTCATGCATATCTTTTTAGGACGTTTTATGACGAACGAAATATGAATCGTTTGGGTGTGGAGAACTGTAAACTCGATTGTTCGATGTGCTCGATATATGCGCGATGTGACCTCAATAATTTAGATTTTTTGAAAAAACGTGACTTTTCACCGCACAATTTTTGATGACGTTTTGTGACGAACGGAATTCGAATCATTTCGGTGTGGAAAACTGTAAATTCGATAAACTCATAAACCTCGGTCACCCTTGCACAGACCGCTGGCTAGACCAACGTCCGGCAGGGATAGACTACTCTGGTAGCCCACCGACCGCCGCTCATTGTCGGCGAGGTCTCCGACCCCCGGCGACAAGCCAAACCTCACACACCACGATGAAAGCAAAACTAATGCAACTGTTGAACTTGGCATACCTGTTAAGATGGCGGAACTCGCCGGAGCCTCGCTCGCGCCACACCACATTTGATCAACAGACCTTCGAACATCTCCTTCCTCACGTCATGCCTCAGGAACACACTCGTCGTCGCCCACCAGAGCAACCACAACCTCCTCTGGTCCGTCGGACAAGAGAAAATGAAAGTGAGAGAGATGAGTGCTTGAGACTTGAGAGTGAGAAGGGAGAGAAAATGAAGAGGGAAGAAGGAGGACACCGTTAGTTTTCTTTCAACTATACCACTCCCAACACAGCAACCCCTACCGTCAGCCTACCCGACCACTCTACTCCATGTTTCTATCACATCACCATGCCTTCCATCACCTCAAGCCATCACTTCAACTAACCACGACTAGCACCCTAATAAGGGTTAGGGATTTAACATGAGCTCTCCTTCAGATACTCCTTTAGATGTTTAGAAAGTATAAGTTTTAATATTTAATGAAAATATATTCTTAGAGTATTAAAAACCTAAAAGGACGTCTAAATAGTTACAAAAAAATCATAAAAAATGTGATGGGTTGGAGGCACAAATACTATTTTAGATGTGTAGGAAATTCTCAAAATAAACATGTCAAAAATCTTGATTTCTTATTCGGCCAATGAAATCTGCCCTTGCATGCAAATTTAAGTAACGTGTGAAACTACAATTCGATAATATATAACAATTAACGACTTCGAGGTTCACACTAGAATGTCACAAATATGTTACATCAAATCTTCACCATGAGATCACATAGATAGTCTCCAAAACAATGATACTGGAGCAAACCTTAGGTTTTAAGAAACATAAGTTTTACTCTAGGATTTTTTTTGTGAAATAACACGTTGAAAAAACTTCGAAAACTATAAGAACATGAGAAGTATCGGCAAGGTGCAGAAATTGTCTTTTGGGTTTCTTCTTGGGTGCTACTTAAAAACACTTTATTTCCCATAATAAGTCGCATTATAGCTATTTCCTTACATACAACCAAAAAAACTTGCAAAAAATATTTACCTTGAAGAAAATGTCATGACAATCGACTATTTTACAAAAATAATATCTTAAGTGAGAACGGTAATTCAGAATCGGTTTTCTACAAAAGATATAAAAATAATTTCAGCCACAGTCATAGATTGCAAAATGTTTTTCATGTTCTTATAAATCTCTAATTTATATTTTTATTTTCTTAATATTTCAAAAAAAACAATATTCTATGTTGTTATTGTTTATGTTACAAAATAGTGGTTTGAAATCATATTCTACACCAAATAAAGGTTTCTAAAATTTTAAATAAACTTATTTTTCTCAAAAAAACTTTGTTTGTCAGCGACATTCTAACCGATCCACTAGCTCGAAGTTCATTTTTTCGAGTTTTCTCAAAGTTCATTATATTATGTACGCTAATAGGTGAGTAATACAACAAGGCAACAATTATGGGTGTCAATGAATCGAGTGGGAGAGCCCAGCTCAAACTCGGCTCGGTTCGAGCCAGCTCAACTCGACTCGGGAATCGACTGTTGAAAACGATTTGACATTGGCTAAGCTTCACTCAAGCTCGATTATTTTTTGTTTTTTGTTTTCACATAATTATTTGTTTAAAACTTAAATGTATCAGAATTTAAATGAGCACAAATTAAATTGACTTTAATGTTACAGTTTCATAGTTTAAAACAAAATAACATAAATCAAAACTTTAGAGTAACCATACATCTCCGATTCCAAGCAACACCACAAAAAAACAAACTAACTAGTTCATAAATCACAATTTGGGTATTTTTTAATAATTATATTTATTATAGATTCAAAATTTGTAATATAAATTATCATATATATATATATATATATATATTAGAATTTTAATCGAGTACCTTATCGAGTTTGAGTTTTTTTCGAGTCAACCTCAAGCGGCTCGTTTAGGGATTTGAGCGTGTTTTGGCTCAACTCGTTAATTTTCGAGTCGAGCCCCAAGTCGTGTAATTATCAAGTCAATCTCAAATCGAGTCTCGAGCTCTAAGTCAAAATTGACAAACCTAATAACAATTGTTGATAGGCACAGTTCGTTAAGTGATGCAGGAGTGTAGGGTATACAGACAATTTTGTTTGTTGTTTTTAGTTGTTATTGAAAACTGTAACGCCCCGAAGCAACGGAAAATTTAAAACTTTAAACAGATAAGAATCAACACTGGGGTCGTCACCAAACCACAAGTATATATATAATATAAGGTGGTAAACTGTACAATACAAGAGTCAAGGATGATTACAACCCAACACAAAAGATATACAACACATGTACAAGGGAAAATCATCCACCTCGAAAAACAAAAAGACAGGATCTGGTCTGGGTGTTCCTGTCCGCAGTCACCACCTCCTACTGACGTGCACGACCTGAGATGTAAACAAACAATGCCTGAGTTTCCCCTAGGGAAACCCCGTATGCCAAACCCCTAAAATATGAACATAATATGCGTAATGAAACATGAAATGAAAATGCAGTAAAAGCACATCAATCTCCTGTGCACGCAAGACACCGCCGCAAAATCATCGGCCACGGGTCTCAAGGGTCCTCTCACCCCAACCCCACAATCACACGTGCACACAAGGCACCCGCTCCGTAAAGCCACAACAACGTGCACACAAGGCACCCGCTCCGTAGAGCCACAACGACGATCTTCCTCTCAGGCCGGCAATGTATGTACCGTCGCCCCAAAAAAGGCCGGAGACTCGTTGCCCTCGAGGCGGATCCAACCACACACGACACAAGCATCCATATGCAAACTGTGCCCAAACGGTCGAACGGAAGACCCCAAACGGTCGACCGAACACCACTACTATTCCGCAAAAAACCGAAATAACGTCCAACCGGTCGAACGGTAAAGGGGCCCCGTTCGACCAAAAACCAACAGTGAAAATCCTCCCTTGCTCAAAAAACATCAACGGTCGAACAACCCAAAAATCACGGTCGACCGATTTCCACCAGTAAGACTCACCAAAAATCCTCACCACACGGTCGACCGAAACCACACTCCCGGTCGACCGGCCAATAAGTTAACGTAAGTTCCGGTCGGACGAAGTCAATGAGCGGTCGACCGTTTTGATGGTCAACGTGTAGAATTTCATGTTTAATTATACATATATATTTTCGAAATTTTTATGTATAATAAGGATCATCTACAATTTTCTACGATTTATTTCATGCATGTATTGGTTTGTTTCAATAACTAGTTTTAAAATTATTAAAACAAACATGAGTCTACGAAATTCATACCTAGAAGTTCTCTAAAACTTCTTGAAGATTCAGAGACGTTGGGGATGCTTGTTGCTGCGCCGGATGCCTCCGAGATTTCACCAAACTCTAAACGAGATTGGAGAGAGAAGAGCTAGCCTCTCGATCTCCAATAGAGTTTAGAATCCAATTACTAACCCCTTTAGTTTCCTTGAGAAGACGACGTCTTGAAACTAAATCTAAACTTAAGAATTTATGGAAATTTCGTGGAGAATTATGGAGAGAGAATTTTTGCACAAGATGTAATGAATTAGATTAATTGGGTAATGAAATAAGCTTGTATTTATAAGCTCTCTCCAAATTACCTATTCATGTGCAACCCCTTGCCCATGATCTCATGCAAAATTCCATCTAACCATCTATTATTTAACAATAAATAATATTAGCCACGAATTAAATCAATTATAGACCAATTCCATGCATGATCTAATTAATTCTTAAATTAATTCTGCATAAAACCGTCTGGACCGGTCGACCGTTACGAAGGTCCGGTCGACCGCTCGAACCCAATTTCGGTCGACCGTGTGAGATTCGGTCGACCGTTCTTAACGTAGAATATTTCATCGCAATGTTCGGTCGATCGACCGATAGATTCGGTCGATCGACCGATAGATTCGGTCGACCGTTCCGAACAGACGAAAATCCGCTGTTATCGGTCGACCGTGCACCTTCGGTCGACCGTTATCCGTTAACCGGTCGACCGTTTGCACAGTCTTGCAGACTTGTCAAATTTCGGTTTAACCCCTACAAAATTTGACATTTCGGGATTAGTAGTAAATTCACAACTTATGTAACATATTATCCTATGTAATGATCAATCATTACACCCCATAATATTTACATCACATATGAATTTAATTTAGATTCTAATTATGTTATTAATCACAACATAATTTTGATTTTGCTTGTTCACCCCATGTGTCATATTTTCAACATGAAACCCGACACATCTTATGAACTCAAAATCCCCATTACTCGTTTCCCAGTTTTGTGGTGTGACCTATGGGACGATCTAAACTAAGTTGGCAGTGATATTAAGAGCTTAATATCACAAGCTATAAGCGGTATCTAGCTACACATTATAGCTCCCAATTAGTTAGATGTCTTAATTCCACTCGAACGAAAACCCGATCCATTTAGTGATGGAGTGCACCACTTGTGTCCGTCCCTTGCCTCATGATATTAAGAATACACACAAAGTAGTATTGTGTCATCTTTGTCTTAGTATTCATTTCTTGATCTCTTTAAGCTAGTTATAAATATGTGACTTAACTCAAATCACATTGTGCGCATTATAACTTTGCTTTATCAAGGGGCCCACTAATATCATCACTCAATTAAGAGGGGCAATGATAATCTTTTGACCAACTATCTTCTCCAACGAAAGTTATACTTAACCAACTAATGCCTTTACACTACACTCATTGATAGCTTAAGACACTAGTCTAATTAAGAACTCTTTAAGCGATCAGATATATGTCTCATATCAAAGGACCAAGGACACAGTAAAATATTAATGACACAGAAACACATTTCTATAATATTTTACTTATTAGGTCTATTCAGTATACAAAAGTAATATTTTCCACTTTTGCATACCCGTGTCGTCACTCACTTGTAGAGCTACAATGATCTATGACCAAACACGACAATCTTAACCCGGTAATTAATGTCCCATGTTAATTACCTTGATTGCGAATATCTTTTGTTTTATGTAAACCAATATCTTTTAGAGCTCTACGGTTAAGGACCAAGAGTCTCTTCCTTAACACATCCAAAAGACGAATAACATAAACATGGAACAAAATGATATCTCATTCAATTCATAATAATTGGCATTTAAAAGTAAAACTTTCAGAACACATTCCCTTCAATCTCCCACTTGTTATTAAAGTTTTCTTTCACATACATACTCAATGCATAAAACAATAATAACTAGGGTAAACCCCATTACATATCAACCATCAAGCCAATCTACATGGTTCCTCAATCCCATGGATTCGAAATGCATTTCGCCCTTGGCTTGGGATAAGAGTTTTGTGAATGGATCAGCTGTGTTGTTGTTGGTGTCCACCCATAACAGATTTATTTTGCCTTCGTCGATGAGGTCACGCGTCACGAAGTACTTACGATCCATGTACTTCACTTTGTGGTGTGATCTAGGATCCTTGATTTGCGAGATAGATGCACTATTATCGCAAAATAGCTCAATGGGTCCCTCGCTCGTGGGAACTACTCCAAGCTCTTCAAGGAACTTCTTGATCCACACTCCTTCCTTGCTCGCTTCAGCGACAGCCATTACTTCTGAAGCAGTGGTTTAGTCGGCCGTAGTGGTTTGCTTCCAGCTATGCCAACTCACAGCTCCACCATTCAGAAGAAAGACGTATCCTGATTGCGACCTTCTATCGTCTGGATCACTCATGAAACTCACATCCGAGTAACCTTCAACTATCAATTCCCTTTGTCCTCCATAAACAAGAATCTTATCCTTAGTCCGGTTAAGGTACTTCAGGATATTCTTGACCGCAGTCCAATGCTCAGGACCTGCGTTGGATTGGTGACGACTTGTCACGCTTAGAGCATACGAGACATCGGGTCTTGTGCAAGTCATCGCGTACATGATCGACCCAATTGCCGAAGCATAAGGGACATCCTTCATGTACTCCAAGTCCTTACGTGATTGCGCACGTTGAGACTTCTTGAGTTGCACACCCATACTCATTGGCACACTGCCCTTTTTGGAGTTGTTCATCTTGAACCTTTCCAAGACCTTGTCAATGTACGCACGTTGACTGAGGCCAATGAGTCTACGGGATCTATCTCGGTATATCTTGATTCCCAAGATGTATTGAGCCTCACCCATATCTTTCATCGAAAATGTAGATTTCAATGAACTTCTCGTTTGCTCAAGCAAAGGAATATGATTGCCCATAAGCAATATGTCATCGACATATAAGATTAGGAATACTACATGGCTCCCACTAACTTTCTTGTATACACAAGGTTCTTCCTTACTTTGAATGAAGTGAAGCTTCTTCACTTCCTCGTCAAAGCGTTTGTTCCAACTCCTTGATGCTTACTTCAATCCATAAATGGATCTTTGAAGCTTGCATACCTTCTCGCTATTCTTTGGATCTTCAAAACCTTGAGGCTGTACCATGTACACATCCTCCTCCAAGTTCCCATTAAGGAACGCCGTTTTGACATCCATTTGCCATATTTCATAATCATGAAATGCGGCAATAGCGAGCATTATCCGAATAGATTTGAACATAGCAACCGGTGAAAAAGTTTCATCATAGTCAATTCCTTGAACTTGAGTGAAACCCTTCGCAACAAGCCTTGCTCTGTAGGTTGTCAAGTTCCCATCCATGTCCATCTTCCTCTTAAAAACCTATTTATTATGAATGACCTTTTTACCTTGAGGAAGGTCAACCAAGTCTCATACTTGATTATCATACATGGATTCTATTTCGGATTCTATGGCCTTAAGTCATAGTTTGGAGTCTTCCCTTTCCATTGCTTCTTGGAAGGTTAAGGGATCATTGGTATCTAGTACCATGATTTCATGAAGTCCCAGATACAAATCGGGTTTCTTCCTTTCCCTTGTTGACCTTCTAAGTTATTTTGGTTCTTCTCGTGTCTCTCGAACTTCTTCCACAATTTCTTGAGGAGTGGGTTCACGTTCAACTCTTGAACGTACACTTGGTGGGGATGATTGAGATTCTCTCACAATTTCTTGTGATGGTCTCTCGCTCACGCTCCCACTAACCAAAGGAATCTCGGTTGGGCCTTCATGATCTTGAATGTCAATATTCATGTCATGATCTTGTAGAGTATCTTGAGTTTCCTCAAGCACAACCCTACTCCCACTACTTTTTACTCTTTCTAGAAATTTCTTTTCCAGAAATGTGGCATCCCTCTCTACAATCACTCGATTGGAGGTGATATGCCAAAAGTAGTATCCTCTTGTCTCACGAGAATAACCAATAAAGAAGCACTTATCCGCTTTTGGTTGAAGTTTGGTCGACATCAATCTCTTGACGTAAGCCTCACAACCCCAAATCTTGAGAAAACTGAGCTTAGGTGTTTTACCACTCCATAGCTCAGAAGGAGTTTTCTCCACGGATTTGGATGGAACATTATTTAGTGTGTAAGCCGCAGTTTGTAGTGCATAACTCCAAAAGTAAAGAGGTAATTCCGCATGACTCATCATTGACCGAACCATATCGAGCAATGTCATATTCCTCCTTTCGGATACCCCATTCCACTGAGGTGTACCGGGAGGGGTGAGTTGAGGTACAATACCAAACTCCTTTAGGTATGAGTCAAATTCGGCACTTAAGTACTCACCTCCACGATCCGTTCGTAGAGACTTGATTTTCTTGTCGAGTTGGTTCTCTACTTCATTCTTGAATTCTTTGAACTTGTCAAAAGATTCACTTTTGTTTCTCATTAGATAAACATAGTCATAACGACTATAATCATCCGTGAACGTAATGAAGTACCTGAAACCATCTCGTGCACTAGTACTCATTGGACCACATACATCGGAATGTATCAAATCCAACAAGCCACTCGCCCTTGGGCCTTTCTTCTTGAAAGGGTTTTTGGTCATTTTTCCCATTAGACATGGTTGGCACGTCTCCAATGATTTAAAATCAAGTAGACCAAGAAGGTTAGCTTCTTGCAATTTCTTGATGCACTTTTCATTTATGTGACCAAGACGATAGTGCCACAAGAGAGTATCATTCTCGTGAGTGGTCTTAAGTCTTTTGTTATTGATATTAAAGATTTGTTTATTATTCAATTCAAGCAAATAGAGACCATTCCTTATGAACGCATTTGCATAGAAAACACCATTCTTCGATATAGACAAACAATAATTTATATTAAAATCATCCATATCCAGACATGATACAGAAATAATATTCTTGCTAATCGAAGGTACATAATAAACATTCTTTAGACATAAATTTAAACCACTACACAATTGAAGCACCACAGAACCTTGTGCAACCGCAGACACATTCGCACCATTTCTGACCTTCAATTCTACCTCGTTCTTACGAGTTCCTTCCTATCCATGAGTAGCTGCACATTAGAAACTATGTGAGCACAAGATCCGGTATCAATTACCCAATCCTGGACAGAGGTGGCTAAATTTATTTCAATAACAAATATACCTTTGGCCTTTTTGGGGTGCCGACGTTCAATCACTCCTTTGTCAAGGTTTTCCTTGTACTTGGGGAAATTTGGTCGGATGTGTCCTTTTTCACCGCAGTGAAAGCACTCCGTATTGGGAGTTGGAGATTTCTAAGATTTCCCCCTCGAGGCACTTTTATGAGCACCTTCTACTCCCTTGCTCTTGATTGAACCACTTTTGGTAGATTTGCCCTTTCCTTTACCAATCTTATGGCCCCTCCCATGGACGGCAAGGACTTGCTTGTCCCTACCCTTGCCCATGTCAACTTCAGCAGTTTTGAGAGCGTTGTGAAGCTCCTCAAGACTCACCCCTTTTTCACGCACGTGATAGTGCATCACAAAGTCCTTAAAGGACGGGGCTAGAGAGCCAAGAATCATATCTTCAGCAATGTCCTCGGGCATTGGTGAAGAGAGCTTTGCCAACTTCTCAAGGTATCCTTGCATCGTGAGAAAATGCATAGATACCGATGTTCCCTCCGCCATATGGCACCTTGTGAGTGCGATGGTGGTCTTATAGCGCTCCTTTCGGGCACTATCCATGAACATCTTTGATAAAGCCTCCATGGTCTTCTTGGGTTTTGAATCCAAGTATTTCGCTTGAAGCGAGTCACCCATGGATGCTAGCATAAGACCGTAAACTTGGTTCACTTGGTCTTCCCACTTGGCTTTAGCCTCTTTCTCTTCATCGGTTAATCTCTCATTCCACTTTGGGATTGGACCTTCCAAAATGTGAGATAGTTTCTCAAACTTTAACACGATGTTGAGTTTGAGTTGCCAACTAATGAAGTTTGAGCCATCATTTGCTAAAGGGTGTTTTTCTATCATGGATCGTACGATAGGTTGGATGTTCGACATTTTTCTACAAAATAAATCATACAGGTTTTAATGCCAATTTTATGTTTTAATACACATGCATACATATATCGAATATATAAATGTAAATGTTGCAAATAAAAATTTTGCCCATAAATGCAACAATCCAAGATCCCATCAATTGTAATATAGACTAGCTAAGGGCTATCGAATACATTACAATATCAAGGTAAGAAAACATTTTCTAATCACAACTTTTTTGAATTTTAGCAACATTTAGCATCTTCAAACTCTTGTGACTCTTGTCGTTTTAATTATGAGGGAATACGACCTATCCTCGTAAGAAAAACTTTTTCCCAAAACCGAGCGAGGGCTCTAGGTAATGTTAAGAAAACTTGTTTTTATTTGATACGAGATACGTTTATCCATTGTATTCACAACTAAACATACTTGGGGTTCACTAGGGTGAAACACACCTCATATATTTAATTGTGGCACAACAACAGACAACCTTTATATCTCCCACTATTCCCAAAGATGGAGGGAGCTATCTCCCGCTAAGGGCGAGCAGAGTATCCCTCGATCAATGGCTGCTAGTGGATGAAAATAAGAAGGAAATTTATTCTTAATTTTTGTTGGACAATTTAACATGTGATTTAGATTTTTAGGTTATCATGCATATTATTAATTATACACATCCTAACATTCAACACATTCATCACATGCATAGCAAGATAAAAACAGAAATTAAACATTCACACAATCCACATCGTGTGAGTTTACATGTTCCCTTCGATCCTCGATCCCCGATCCTCGATCGATGCGCTAAAGCGGTGACTTCCTCTTGCACCGGAGATGTAGATTTTACAGAAAATAAACATGTTCCTCACATTCGATAAAAACCGACTAGTGCAAGTCCTATGTAAAACCTCTCATATGCTTATGCAATTTATCTAAAAGATGGAAATAGAGAATTTGGCTTTTACATACAAAAGCCCCTGTATTATAACAATTATAAACATTCATAGCTGCTGATGTGGAACATATAAACTCACAATCCTGCAAAGCAACTCAAGCATCCATGCACGCAATTGCTATAAACTACAGAATCTAATTTATCAATCATCTAGAATCCTAAACAATTCTTTGAAAAATATTTTGAAATCCATTAAAAACATTTTTCATTCATCCATAGTTCAAAAATTAATTTTGAACCGCTGTCCATCCAATTTCCAATGGAAAGATGAACTGCAGTTTTTCGGTTTTGTTGATTCTCTTACAAAATAATCGTTTTTAAATAAAACGAAATTATTGTACGTTAGACTAATGTCTTAATCTTAATTCTAATAATTACATGGCATGTTTTAAAGCTCTTAAAACATTCAGACGAATTATTACAGAGAATTATATCAACAAAACATCCATACACCGAAAAACCGGTAAACCGAATTGTTTAAATCCTAGATGACAAACTAAATTCGTTTATAGCCTTAAATCATAAGAAAATTGAACCCTAATGCTCTGATACCACTGTAGGATTTCATGTTTAATTATACATATATATTTTCGAAATTTTTATGTATAATAAGGATCATCTACAATTTTCTACGATTTATTTCATACATGTATTGGTTTGTTTCAATAACTAGTTTTAAAATTATTAAAACAAACATGAGTCTACGAAATTCATACCTAGAAGTTCTCTAAAACTTCTTGAAGATTCGGAGACGTTGGGGATGCTTGTTGCTGCGCCGGATGCCTCCGAGATTTCACCAAACTCTAAACGAGATTGGAGAGAGAAGAGCTAGCCTCTCGATCTCCAATAGAGTTTAGAATCCAATTACTAACCCCTTTAGTTTCCTTGAGAAGACGACCTCTTGAAACTAAATCTAAACTTAAGAATTTATGGAAATTTCGTGGAGAATTATGGAGAGAGAATTTTTGCACAAGATGTAATGAATTAGATTAATTGGGTAATGAAATAAGCTTGTATTTATAAGCTCTCTCCAAATTACCTATTCATGTGCAACCCCTTGCCCATGATCTCATGCAAAATTCCATCTAACCATCCATTATTTAACAATAAATAATATTAGCCACGAATTAAATCAATTATGGACCAATTCCATGCATGATCTAATTAATTCTTAAATTAATTCTGCATAAAACCGTCTGGACCGGTCGACCGTTACGAAGGTCCGGTCGACCGCTCGAACCCAATTTCGGTCGACCGTGCGAGATTCGGTCGACCGTTCTTAACGTAGAATATTTCATCGCAATGTTCGGTCGACCGACCGATAGATTCGGTCGACCGTTCCGAACAGACGAAAATCCGCTGTTATCGGTCGAGACACGTCCGGTCGACCGTGCACCTTCGGTCGACCGTTTACTGTTAACCGGTCGACCGTTTTTTTACAGTACTGCAGACTTGTCAAATTTCGGTTTAACCCCTACAAAAATTGACATTTCGGGATTAGTAGTAAATTCACAACTTATGTAACATATTATCCTATGTAATGATGAATCATTACACCCCATAATATTTACATCACATATGAATTTAATTTAGATTCTAATTATGTTATTAATCACAACATAATTTTGATTTTGCTTGTTCACCCCATGTGTCATATTTTCTACATGAAACCCGACACATCTTATGAACTCAAAATCCCTATTTCTCGTTTCCCAGTTTTGTGATGTGACCTATTGGAGGATCTAAACTAAGTTGACATTGATATTAAGAGCTTAATACCACAAGCTATAAGCGGTATCTAGCTACACATTATAGCTCCCAATTAGTTAGACGTCTTAATTCCACTCGAATCAAAACCCTATCCATTTAGTGATGGAGTGCTCCACTTGTGTCCGTCCCTTGCCTCATGATATTAAGAATACACACAAAGTAGTATTGTGTCATCTTTGTATTAGTATTCATTTCTTGATCTGTTTAAGCTAGTTATAAATATGTGACTTAACTCAAATCACATTGTGCACGTTATAACCTTGCTTTATCAAGGGCCCCACTAATATCATCACTCAATTAAGAGGGGCAATGATAATCTTTTGACTAAATATCTTCTCCAACAAAAGTCATACTTAACCAACTAATGCCTTTGCACTACACTCATTGATAGCTTAAGACATTAGTCTAATCAAGCACTCCTTAAGCGATCAGATATAAGTCTCATATCAAAGGACCAAGGACACAGTAAAATATTAATGACACAGAAACACATTTCTATAATATTTTACTTATTAGGTCTATTCAGTATACAAAAGTACTATTTTCCTCTTTTGTGTACCCGTGTCGTCACTCACTTGTAGAGCTACAATGATCTATGACCAAACACGACAATCTTAACCCGGTAATTAATGTCCCATGTTAATTACCATGATTGCGAATATCTTTTGTTTTATGTAAACCAATATCTTTTAGAGCTCTACGGTTAAGGACCAAGAGCTTCTTCCTTAACACTTCCAAAAGACGAATAACATAAACATGGAACAAAATGATATCTCATTCAATTCATAATAATTGGCATTTAAAAGTAAAACTTTCAGAACACATTCCCTTCAAACGCTCCCCAACCGACTTACAACAGTGCTTTCGGTCCACCGGCAAAGGGGACCCGTTCGACCGAAAACACCCAGAGCTTTTTTCCCTTGTTAAAACGTACCACCGGTCGACCACTCCTAGAGTATCGTTCGACCGGTGCAAGGGATTTCGCCTGAATTACACTATGACCGGTCGACCGCGCCAACTCGTCAGTCGACCGTTCCACAGCAGAAAAGCTGCTGCAAGGTTCTCGACGAGCCTTTCGGCCTACCGTCAGCCACTCCAATCCTCTCAAAGGCTAAAAGGAGGACTACACTAAAGCTTGGCATACCTTTAAGGCTTGAAGAAGCCTTCGAAGAATCCCGGCGAGCGTTTCCACGAAAAAGCTCGAACTTCGGCGGACTTCCGATTCCTTCGACAACTCCGGCAACGATCCGGCGAGCCTCGAACCACACGACTTGGAGAAGGTCTGAGCTCCTCCTCGCCTCAGAGAACTGCGGATCAAGAGAGAGAGAGAGAGACTTGAGTGAGAGAGAGAATTGTGACGAGAGAGAGAGAGGGAACCCACCAACTCTTATACCTCCCCTCATCTCCACCATCCACACACCACCCAATCAATCTCAGCCCTCCATCTCCACCTCTTCTAATCCACCACCTAATCACAATAAAACCCAATTACCAAGGGTTAGGATGTAACAAAAACACAATTACACTTACCTTTCTAGATCACTCCCATTTTATTGATCATGGAAGGAATAATGCATACCACACGGAATGTAAGATTATTTAGTGGTTTTCTAATTATTTTAGTTCTGATGTATTAGGCTAAATATGTAAGTAACGTTGTAACAACAATTGCTGACTATTTAAAAATTATTGGGCTTACTGAGCCGAAGCCCAGTCACTCAAGCTGATGTATTAATTCAATTGAACAGTAATAACAACCTTAACCAACTTCTTCTATCTCTTGATTCCTCTCCACTGTGCGAAAGCTTCTCCAGATCTTGCATTGTAGAAGTCCGATCTCGCCATAGTGGATTATCAAACAAAAGAGAGCGGCTTCAGAGAGAATCTGAGTAAAAAAAAAGAGGAATCGAGAGGTAGAAGAAAAAGGTGGTTAACATTGTTATTTTTATTCAATTGAATTAATACATTGGCCCATCATCATAAATAGAGAGATGGAACTCTTAGGGTAGTGTTAAAGGGCTTGCCCAGTAAGCCTAATAACTTCTAAATAATCAGCAACTGCTATTACAGATGAATAAATCTTAATACTTGGCTTAATACATCAGAACTAAACTAAGTAGAAAATCACTATATAATTTTACACGGAAATTGAAGAAAAGTCTGACGGGTTAAATGAGTCGCCTTTTTTTTAGAATTTTCACAAACTAAAGAAAAAGTAATAAGAAACTAGAAAAATAGCAGGGTTGATCATTGAAAGACCCGCGAGTGGGGTGTTTGACCAGAGATCATGTTTGGGACTAAGTGTTCACTAGTAAGACTCGCAACCCGGCACAACTCCTCCATACTAGTCAACATGAAATATATATGTAAATTTGTGTCTAAATCTGACCAAAGAACGTTGATTTGTGCAAGTATGTATGAATCAAATAGTAAGACTGTAAGAGCCATGACAATTTCAGTACATGTCATGCAAGAAGATTCCACATATCGAGTTTGGCTTCAAGCAACACAAACACAACAAACCTCAAAATTAAGGACCAGATACAATGATTGTGAGTGTTGGAACTACAAAATACAAATGGCACAAGTGCATGGATAAAAGTGCAATGAGATATGAATTTTCTCCTTGCAATGTGCAAGAAATATGATATGGAATAGCTAGGTCTCAAGGGTGATCCAAAACGAGCACACTAGCCGCTTCCTTAATGTGATCCGGAATAGCCAGAGAGGCTCGGGGGTGTCGACCTTGACACCTAGGAAGGACTTGTGCAAAATGGACACAGCCTAACATAAATTAAGGAATGATGGGATGAGCAATCATTATTGATTAGCTAGCTAATTCTATTGGCCATAAATGTTGACAGACAAATAATAATCTGTCGAGGGAGCCGAGATCTCGTTAAAAAGAGTCACGACATCCACAAATTCTCACTGTCAATTATGTTTCACACATTTTAGGCTTGAATGTTAACTGATGCTCGTTGGTCGTGCCTAACAAACTCTAAGCACGGATTCCTTAGTGAAATCTCCAAAGCAACACTCAAAAATAATGCGGGCCAGATGGGTTATCAGGGAGATTACAACCAAGTGCGAGACCTACATGAAAGGTCTAAGTAGTATAGTTGAACTACAACATTTCCTATATTCAAAGAGTTCATCGAACAACATTATCTCGTAGATATTGGACCCACAAATATTGAATATACATAGACTAATATGCAAAGTTCCCCTACGTGTAGGGCTGAGCATCGGTCCGGTCCGGACCGGACCGGAAAAAAAATTTAGGTCCGGACCGGAAACCGGACCGGACCGGAAAAAATTTGAAGGGTCGGACCGAAGACCGGACCGGTCCAAAAACCCGATTTTTTACCTTAAATTTAAAAAAAAATTGGACCGGACCGGACCCGATCCAAATTTTTTGTTTCGGTCCGGACCGGAACCCAGACCGGTTGGTTCCGGTCCGGACCGAACCCGGACCGGACCGGGTTTTGCTCACCCCTACCTACGCGGGCTTAGTTGGATCACTTCCTTATCTCGCCATACGTGAAAGACCGATTTGTGACGACGTTTTACATAAGGTTTCCCCGAATAACTTCAGGTTATGTTTCCTACACTTCTTGATATTTTTGTGAAGATTTGGTGTAAAAATACTTCAAATGTGAAGAAAGATGTGTTGGCTTTTATGCTTTAATATATGTAATTTTGATGATTAATCAAACTAATCTTAATCAATCAACCTATACAATTAAAGTGGGCAAACTTGATTACATACATTTCATATATACTTGTATGTAGGGCTGCCAAATTCTGCTCGAACTCGGCTCGATAAAGCTCGACTCGAGCTCGGTTCATTTATTAAACGAGTCAAGCTCAAACACCAAAATATGCTCGTTTAATAAACAAGTCAAACCCTAGCTCGGTTCTGATAGCTCGATAAGAGTTCGTTTGACTCGTTTAAGTTTATACACATATTATATATATGTCACAAATAAACAAATTATTTTCTATATCTTAATTACCTAAAAGTAGAACATATAATTTATAAAACTTTCCATTTATATGCTAACAATATTTATAAAATGTAATTATTATATTTTACGACAAGTTAATCAAGTCTTAAACAAGCTTAAACGGGCTGAAAAACTTGTTGAGATTTTTAAACGAGCAAACAAGCCAAGCTCGAGCTCGGCTCGTTTAATAAATGAGTCAAGCCCAAACATGACATCTGGCACGTTTATTAAACGAGCCAAACCCGAGGTCGACTCGTTTATTAAACGAGCCAAGTTCAAACAATGTAGGCTCGGCTTGTTTAGGCTCATTTAATAGATTGATTAATAGATTTATTAAACGAGCCGAGCTCGTTTATTAAACGTGCCAAGTTCAAAAACACTAGCCTAAACGAGCCTAAATTGAGGCCTCGAGTTGGTTGAGCTGTGGAAATCATCTTAATAGATTGATTAAAATTATCATGAGATGAAGCATTGAGATAAAGACTCAAGTATGTAACAAGACTTTGGACTAAAACTTGTAATTTTCGTTCATTGAGTCTATAAGATCAAATGTAAACTTAAGCACTAGAATTTTGTCCAAGCCCAGTTCGGATGACCGAACACTTGACAGATGAACAAATCTATCTGTAACGTCCCTAATTCACGCTCAGGACACAACAAAGAGTACAACACTAAAACGAAGCAAAAAAGATATTAACTGAAATAACCAACTCGATACCTCAATTTAAAATATATAATAAAGTCAAGTCAAAGTACAATGCGGAAGAAAAATACAAGCAATCTGAAAACCAACTACATAACTACTAAGAGGAGTAGGAAAAATACATGACAACTGAGCTCAACTGATCCAGTCCACGGGTCCCAAGCCCAAGTCACCTCCAGTCATCTACCGCGTCCCACCTGCACACGAACAGGCATGCCTGAGTCTCAAAATAAGACCCAATACACCACCCCAACCCGACACCGAACAAGGTCTAGTCGTCCCTGACGGCTCATACTGGTCTCGTGTTCCAAGGTGGTCACGCGCCCAGCGAGTCCGAGCGTGCACCTCGACCCCTACCGCGCATCCAACCCACCAGGAAACACTCGACCCGCTCTCACGACAGAACTGTCACGCGTCCCAAGGCAGTCACGACAAGACCGCGCCACCCACCAGGCAACACCCTACTCCAACCACGCGCCCGAGCCCGTTTGCAACGCTCCCAAATGGCCACTCGTCACAACGCTAGTGAGATGACCAATTCTGCATCCGTCTTCGGAAGTCGACCTCACGCCCGAGCCCGTGAGCAACGCTCCTTAACGGTCACTCGTCACAACATGGGTGAACCTTTCCGAACCGCACAGACAAGGAAACACCCTAACATCTAGTCGTACGTGCCTCACACGTCATCTCCACTACTCGACCACACGCCCGAGTCCATGAGCAAGCTCCAACGACTACTCGTAACAACGTGGGTGGACCACGGTTCCACGAACCTCTCACATTCTTGCAGTCTCACAAGACAATGGGGTAAAAGCAATTTACCCCAACCGCACGGGTCCACAACCCAAACAAGGCATAAAGCAATAAAGAATAAAGAAGACTATAAAATCATGTAAGCAACGTCGTGAAACTATAGCTCTAAGTCCACAAATCAAGGTACATGGGTATAAGTGTAATTTACCCCAAATTTCCATACAAAGTGTAATTCTCAAAAGTCCAAGGTCTATTAAGCAATTAACCCAACTATTCATTAATTAGTCAATTACTAACAAATTCCGGATTTTTCCTGCAATTACTCTCAATATCAACTGATTAAACAAATACAAGTAATTTTTAGGATTTTTAATGCAATTAATCCAATTATTCGCTATTTAGTACATTACAACTAAATTTAGGGTTTATTTCACAAATATTCCAATTACTTTTTAACTTAAACAAAACACAATAGTTTAAGATATTCATGCAATTAACCCAAACTTAAATTCCTCAATTACAAATTTATCAATTACCAAGGTCTCTTTGCAATTAACCTAGACCCCCTTCTTCCTCATTTTCCAACCGAGCAACCCATCATCCAGCCAACTCCGACCATTGGATTTCGGCTTCCATCCCACGCCGTCGACATAAAAAAGGGAGGAAGCTGGTCGCAGCAGATGATGACCACAAAACGGTACACGACAACCGCGCACTGCCAGCCTTCGCCGGTGCTGCTCCGGCAGGCCCGCACGCGGCTCCCACCCACGTAAGGTCCTCCGGAGAGGCCACTCCGTCACTTCCTCTCCAAAACCCTGACCTATAGACTCTAACCAAAAGGGTGGGTGGTGTACCTCACGATGAGAAGAAGACCGGAGAAGAGGATGATTCCTCTTCGCGCCTACACGTGGCCGCCGGAGCTCCTCGTCGTCGGGGTCGTCGTCGTCACCGGAGCCGCTGGAAAGAGGAAGAGATGGGTTTGGGTTAGGGTTAGGGATTTGGGGAAGAGAGGTGAGAGAGAGTTGGGTTTGGGTTTGTATACTATCAGTAGCCGTTAGAATCCTTTGGAATTGTCCACTCAGACGACCTATTGTCTTTCAAGCGATCAGATTCCCTTGGATCGGTTTGGATTTCATTCCAACAGTCACATTTGTATTTTGTCTTAGAGCTTATTTGTCTTGTCTATTTTCGGATAATCGATCTCCTATTGATTAACTATTTATTTCTTGGCCATAGGCGCACAACGACTCTTTCCATGTGTCAATATAGTCATTGGACTTACAAGGTTTTGAAGATCCAAAGAATAGCGAGAAAGTATGCAAGCTTCAGAGATCCATTTATGGATTGAAGCAAGCATCAAGGAGTTGGAACAAATGCTTTGACGAGGAAGTGAAGAACCTTCACTTCATTCAAAGTAAGGAAGAACCTTGTATATACAAGAAGGTTAGTGGGAGCCATGTAGTATTCCTAATCTTATATGTCGATGACATATTGCTCATGGGCAATCATATTTAGGGCCGTAAGCGGGGCGGGGCGGGGCGGGTTTTCGCCCCACCGCTACCCGCCCCGCCAAAATTAAGCGGGTAGGCGGGGCGGGGCGGGGCGGGTTCAAAAAAAAAATTCCGCTACCCGCCCCGCGTAAGGATGGACTAGGCTATGCGGGGCGGGTTGGCGGGTTTGGCGGGTTTAATCTTTTTATTAAAGCTAAATACAAAAATCAATTTATTTTCTTTAATATTATCTATTTTAATCAAAGTTAAGTACAAAAATGAAGGAAAAAATCAATCAATGTATGTTTTTAAAGCTATATATAAAAAAATTAAAGCTAAATCATAACTAAATACAAAAAAAATCAAAAACATGTAAGGCTTATGCGGGTTGCGGGTTATGCGGGGCGGGTTGGGAGAAAACCGCAACCCGCCCCGCTTATTATGCGGGTTGTGCGGGTGGCGGGTTGGCGGGTTGGCGGGTAGCATTTTTTTGTCCGCAACCCGCGTTAGGCGGGGCGGGGCGGGGCGGGTTGCGGGTAAATTTCAATCCATTTACAGCCCTAATCATATTCCTTTGCTTGAGCAAACGAGAAGTTCATTGAAATCTGCATTTTCAATGAAAGATATGGGTGATGCTCAATACATCTTGGGAATCAAGATATATCGAGATAGATCTCGTAGACTCATTGGCCTAAGTCAACGTACATACATCAAGATGAACAACTCCAAAAAGGGCAGTGTGCCAATGAGTATGGGTGTGCAACTCAAGAAGTCTCAACGTGCGCAATCACGTAAGGACTTAGAGTACATGAAGGATGTCCCTTATGCTTCGGCAATTGGGTCGATCATGTACGTGATGACTTGCACAAGACCCGATGTCTCGTATGCTCTAAGCGTGACGAGTCGTCACCAATCCAACGCAGGTCCTGAGCATTGGACTGCGGTCAAGAATATCCTGAAGTACCTTAACCGGACTAAGGATAAGATTCTTGTTTATGGAGGACAAAGGGAGTTGATAGCCGAAGGGTACTCGGATGCGAGTTTCATGAGTGATCCAGACGATAGAAGGTCGCAATCAGGATACATCTTCCTTCTGAATGGTGGAGCTGTGAGTTGGCGTAGTTGGAAGCAAAGTACTACGGCCGACTCAACCACTGCTTCAGAAGTAATGGTTGTCGCTGAAGCGAGCAAGGAAGGAGTGTGGATCAAGAAGTTCCTTGAAGAGCTTGGAGTAGTTCCCACGAGTGAGGGACCCAATGAGCTATTTTGCGATAATAGTGCATCTATCTCGCAAATCAATGATCCTAGATCACACTACAAAGTGAAGTACATGGATCGTAAGTACTTCGTGACGCGTGACCTCATCGACGAAGGCAAAATAAATCTTTTATGGGTGGACACCAACAACAACACAGCTGATCTATTCACAAAACCCTTATCCCAAGCCAAGGGCGAAATGCATTTCGAGTCCATGGGATTGAGGAACCATGTAGATTGGCTTGATGATTGATATGTAATGGGGTTTACCCAAGTTATTATTGTTTTATACATTGAGTATGTATGTGAAAGAAAACTTTAATAACAAGTGGGAGATTGAAGGGAATGTGTTCTAAAAGTTTTACTTTTAAATGTCGATTATTATGAATTGAATGAAAAATCATTTTGTTCCTTGTTTATGTTATTCGTCTTTGAGAAGTGTTAAGGAAGAGGCTCTTGGTCCTTAACCGTAGAGCTCTAAACGATATTGGTTTACATAAAACAAAAGATATTCGCAATCATGGTGATTAACATGAGACATTAATTACCGAGTTAAGATTGTCGTGTTTTGTCATAGATCATTGTAGCTCTACAAGTGAGTGACAACACGGGTACACAAAAGAGGAAAATAGTACTTTTGTATACTGAATTGACCTAACAAGTAAAATATTATAGAAATGTGTTTCTGTGTCATTAATATTTTACTGTGTCCTTGGTCCTTTGATATGAGACTTATATCTGATCGCTTAAGGAGTGCTTGATTAGACTAATGTCTTAAGCTATCAATGAGTGTAGTGCAAAGGCATTAGTTGGTTAAGTATGACTTTTGTTGGAGAAGATATTTAGTCAAAAGATTATCATTGCCACTCTTAATTGAGTGATGATATTAGTGGGGCCCTTGATAAAGCAAGGTTATAACGTGCACAATGTGATTTGAGTTAAGTCACATATTTATAACTAGCTTAAACAGATCAAGAAATGAATACTAATACAAAGATGACACAATACTACTTTGTGTGTATTCTTAATATCATGAGGCAAGGGACAGACACAAGTGGAGCACTCCATCACTAAATGGATAGGGTTTTGATTCGAGTAGAATTAAGACATCTAACTAATTGGGAGCTATAATGTGTAGCTAGATACCGCTTATAGCTTGTGATATTAAGCTCTTAATATCAATGTCAACTTAGTTTAGATCCTCCAATAGGTCACATCACAAAACTGGGAAACGAGAAATAGGGATTTTGAGTTCATAAGATGTGTCGGGTTTCATGTAGAAAATATGACACATGGGGTGAACAAGCAAAATCAAAATTATGTTGTGATTAATAACATAATTAGAATCTAAATTAAATTCATATGTGATGTAAATATTATGGGGTGTAATGATTCATCATTACATAGGATAATATGTTACATAAGTTGTGAATTTACTACTAATCCCGAAATGTCAAATTTTGTAGGGGTTAAACCGAAATTTGACAAGTCTGCAGTACTGTGCAAAAACGGTCGACCGGTTAACAGTAAACGGTCAACCGATCGTGCACGGTCGACCGGACACGTATCGACCGATAACAGGGAATTTTCGTCTGTTCGGAACGGTCGACCGAATCTATCGGTCGGTCGACCGAACATTGCGATGAAATATTTTATTGTTGCGAACGGTCGACCGAATGTTGAACGGTCGACCGAAACTTGGTTCGAGCGATCGACCGAACCTTCAAACGGTCGACCGGTCCAGACGGTTATCCGCAGAATTAATTTAAGAATTAATTAGATCATGCATTGAGTTGGTCCATAATTGATTTAATTCATGGCTAAGATTATTTGTTAGCAAATAATGGATGGTTAGATGGAAGTTTGCATGAAATCATGGGAAAGATGTTGCACATGAATAGGTAAGTTGGAGTGAACTTATAAATACAAGTTTATCTCATTACCTCATTAATCAATTCATTATTTTCTTATGCAAAAATCTCTCTCCATAATTCTCCACGAAATTTCCTTAATTCTTAAGATTAGTTTTAGTTTTCAGAGATCTTCTTCTCAAGGAAACTAAAGAGGGGTTAGTAATTGGATTCTAAACTCTATTGGAGATTAAGATGCTAGCTCTTCTCTCTCCAATCTCGTTTAGAGTTTGGTGAATACTCGGAGGCAATCCACCGGGCGATTTGACCGTCAACGCGACTTCGGATCTTCAAGAGGTTTTAGAGAACCTCTAGGTATGATCCTCTTTGCAATTGTTTGTTTGTTCTAATGCATGTTAAATAATTAGGACAAACAAATGCATGTTTATATGAAAATCGAAGAAAATATGAATGTTTCGATCCTATATGTTTATAAAATTTCGAAAATATATACATACTATAGGGCACAAAATCCAACACAAAGTTGATTAAATCCTTACGGACATTTTGGATCGGCCAGCCGAACCTAATTTGGTTAACCAAAATTAAATAAGAGGAAATTTTCGACAAAAAATATTGGAAGATGGTGATCGGTTATCTGAATCGTATTCGGTAGCGAAAGTTTAATTTTGACTCAGTCAACTCTTTATTTGGGAAACCGTTCTTTAGATGGTCAACCGGATCTGTGTTCATTTCTACCCGAGCTTAAGTCACATCATCTATTTGTTTGGTCTATATCTCACAAACTCTCTGAAATGGCTAGTAGAATTTAAACCCTTATAAATTAGAGTTCATGCATGAGTTTTACACATCAAAACACCTCTCTATACTCCTATCATTTTTGTCCAAACATCTCTTCATGCTCTCATTTTCTCACTAAAAACCTAATTTCACCACTTGTGTATTAATTCTCACCATATCCAAGTGTGCTCATGTCTAAAGTGTTTATTAATGATTCCAACTTCAACATCCAATAATTACCCAAGAGTTGTAAAACTTCGAGGAAGCTCCCTCTCGGATTGTAAGATACGAAATTTTGCAAGGTGAGGGTTTTTGCAAGACTCGTGATTGTAGATGGTTTATCTTTGACCCAGGACGAAAAGATGGTTGAAACTCGAGTATGAATTAGAGGATCGAACAGAACTCGAGGAGAAGACTAGATGATGGTGATTACGAACAAACCTATATAAAAATCGTCGAGAACAATTTTGTGGTTTGTTTTGCTTTATCTTTACTTTTTAATTCCGCAATTATTAAAACATTTGATTTGTCATTAGAGGATCATATCCGTTAATCATGGGGTGGTCCTAAAATCTATTAATAGAAAAGATGCTCGCAATAGAATAATACTCCGAGGCAAGTCAAAATTGACATAAATTTACACCTAAAAATTAATCATGAGGACCAACCTCATGTCAGGATAAAAAAAACTCAAGGAAGAAATCCTTCAACTTGATACTAAACAACAAAGAGAGGGGTTCACTGGCCAAAAACTAGGGAGGGTGAACAACCAGAGAGAGCATGAAATTTCACAAAAATAAAGTAAATCCAAGGGAAGCAATGATCATGTATCCAATGGCTCAAGAAGCACAATCAAAACTCAACCTACTTTAGTCGAGTAGCCAATGCAAGGAGACGTTAAAATAACATTTCTTCGCTAAAAATCAATGGACATTTATGATGATCCATAATGCGAACTTAGGACGAAATTTTCTATTCACCTAAATTTTCATCTAAAGTTGAATTTTGAAGAAGCATTTAACAATAATATTGATTGTGCTTTTCTTTCAGCCAATTTTAAGGGCTTAGGATGCCCTCAAATTGAAACGGTTTGGTAATAAAGGGATAAGTAGATTGCATGTTAACTACATGTTTTTAAGTTTCTAACTGCGACTTACTTTGCTCGATCGAGTATTGCGGATCGAGAATGTCTTTAGCAAAGGCGTCTACACATGTCATTGGGCACAAGTTTTTGACCCATGCCGAATATACTTTGTTTGGCCATGATTTAAGCATTGTTATATTCGGATTTGTGACTAGTTGAGAAAGAAGGGTTATTCTCTAATTTCTATTTGTATACAATGGAACACATTTTATATACTCATTATTGGAATTTTTTGACAGTATTTGCTCACACTGAGATGGGTAAGTGGGCACGAAAAAACAAAAAAAGACCAATGACTATACAGTCGTTGGGTTAGAGGCCTAGCCCGACATGGTTGACCACGTGCCCGTTGGCCCGTGAAGCTTCTCATGCCAGGTCTCAATAGGGTCAGGCCGGCACAACCCATTTCTTAGGTCTAGTTGATGTCCTTCAAACTATGTTGTTGTTGCTAGTTGTTTTCCTATAGTGTACACCAAGGAAACATTTACTAATTGTGTTAAATAGGTTATGTCATGTTTTCAAGAGTATAAACAAACTTGGATATGAGTAAGAGTCTCACAACACGAATACATGATTGTTAAACTGGTCGAGCTTGAATTAGCACGTAACTAGTGCACACAATATGATTAAGCATGACAGAGATTATTGACACGGTAATGTGAAATATAGTCATAGTCAGGGGGCAGATCGCAATTGACCCTAAAACCTAAACAGGGGGAACCAGCAACATGTGTGTATATAAGTAGGTTTTAGGGTTTCCTCCGCAGTCTCACAATCTCGCCGCTCTCACCCGATCGAACTCGCGATCTCCCCGCTTCCGATCCCTAACTTCCAAGGTATCTTCGTCTACGAAATCTCCTCTTTGGATTTGGAATTTTCTGATGATGGATGTAGATTTTTGTTTCGTTAGATTATGGAAAGATCTTTTTTCGAAATCGGTGTTAAAAATTGTATTTTTGTTTGGCATGAATATACAAGTAGTTATCTTCTTTGTATAAAGTGTAGAATTGTATCTGATTCAAGCATAACTGGTTAGTATGAGAAGGAATAAGTGGAGTTAGATCTGTTGGTAGATCTGTAATCTTAAATTAGGCTGGTCTAATCAATCTTGTGAGTTACAAGTTTGGTTTTTATAAAAAAACATGAGTATCAATTTTGTTTACCACGATAATTGTTTGCGAATTGCGATGTTGTACTTTTAGAGCCCAAGTTGTAGTTCTGCGTCTGGCTGGAAATAAACATCCATCGGAAGTGGGTGACTTAACAAATTTGAGAAATTAGCAATGTCACTTGCCCTTAACGACCATTGGTTAATAGATTCCATGAGTGGCTCAGGAGTTTTACGGTGTTTTTCAAGTGAGCCAGTTGATACAACGGTTGATCAATGGTCAATACAAGAAAAGAAAAAAAACTCTTTCAATCATATGTGATGATTTGTTGTTTGAGCTGGAATTGTGTTTTTTAATTGCTTCTGAACTTACCTTGATGACGAGCTTTCTCCGAATCTGACAGAGAGCTATCTAATCATTCAAGTGCTTCAATTTTGTTTCCACCTTGAATGCATTGCATTTTGTTTAATTTGATTGTTTATGTCTACATCTTCTCCATCCAAATGTAAGCCATGTTACTGTTAGTATGATACAATAGGTGTTAGATGCCTGCTAGTGCTGCTATAGGTGCAACTTTATTGCTAACCACACCTGGTTTGATTTTTTTATCTTGAATGTATCCTTTATGTCTTGTATACTTATAGTTAGTTTTTGCAGAATGGATTCTCAGATCAAGCTTGCAGTTGTAATCAAGGTGATGGGACGCACAGGATCGAGAGGTCAGGTGACCCAGGTGAGAGTGAAGTTCTTGGACGACCAGAACCGTCTCATCATGAGGAACGTGAAAGGCCCAGTACGTGAAGGCGACATTCTCACTCTGTTGGAGTCTGAGAGAGAAGCCAGGAGATTGAGGTGATGGATATCACTTCTTCCTGCAAGTAAAACATTTGATTTCCCTATTTTAAGTTAATCTATGGATATGTTATGAGTCATGACTCCTGAATTTCTGTTTTGGAAGACATCTATGGATATGTTATGAGTCATGACTCCTGAATTTCTGTTTTGGAAGACATCCAATTTTGGCTACTATGTTTTAATTTGTCATGTCTGTTGATCATCGGAATTGTTCGTGGATAGCATGGTATTGGTATTTTGAGTATTTCTCTACTTGAATGGGTGATTGTGTTCCTGTGGACCATTGTTTTGGTGTTGATGGTGGTCAGTATACTCTTGCAGAAGTTATGTTTTTAATGTTTGGGGTGAATCGTAGACAGTTAATGTTGTTGTTTAGAGGTGTTTAAGTCCACATCAGTTAATAAACATAACATCCAATGTTTTTTAGAGTTGTTCAGAGGTCAGGTGTGTTGCCCCTCACCTCTGGCTGATGTTCTTAGGGCAATAGCAGTTCAGCTTACCGACTTGTCAATTGATGTTATGTTGTTTTGAGGGAAAAACTTGACAAACACTATATTAAAATTAAAATATGTTTGAAGGATGGAGATGGTTTTTTGAGTTCCCCCTCTCAGGTAGGGTGAAATGAAGGTTGTAGGATTTTTCTTATCTTGCTTTCTCTGATCATTCGCTACTCATGTCAATATTTAATCTTATTTCAACATTGTCTTGTAAAATACCTTTGTCATAATAAATTCAAATTAATTTTGAAATCTACATAAACATTTGCTGTACTTTCTTCGAACTGCCATTGCGACCACTGTATTGGAGCCAGCCGCGGCTACATAAACAGCGGATTGCTATTATGTTCATTGTCGTCAGAGAACGACTTTCCTCGTTCACCTCAGGCTAAAGGAAATGTGGCATGGCAAGTTATTCAGGATCACAATCAATTATTTTGAAGTTCATTAGAGATTGGAGCAGTGAAAGGTTGTTTTCGGATTATTGTACATTAATCAACTTTCCAACCTGCTTTAACTATATGTGTATTGTTGACATGGTATGAGAAACCCATTTAGTAATTAATTGGACTGTGAAATCTTCTATGTTGCTTTTTGTTTTATTATTTGTCCAGGTTCAATAAAGGAGTGAACTAGGTTGAATTGATTGTTAACCAATATTAAGGTTCTTTGGAAATTCACCGCAAGTACTGGGTGATGCCATGTAGTATCCTGAACTTTTATTCAGAGTCTTGAGGAGAACCGACATGGTCCTTTATCAACTCTGACAATACAAGTGATATCTGCATGCCTTTAACTTCCAATATCAGTGCAACCGTAACCGTTTTGGTTCAATTTGTTCCATTGGTCGTGTGGATGTCTACTCAGATTGAATCAAAATCAAGAGACTTTCATAACAGAACCATTCCAACAACATGCTGCAAGATAAGTCAACATTCCCTCTCCAAAATACTACCATTTCATGCCAAGGTTTTTTGGTAGTGTGAAAGTAATTCTAGGATGAGCATCTGTATCGCTGTACAATACCACCTTTTCTTTGATTCATGTTGTCCCCATGATGATGTTGTAGTTGATCACGACCCAAATGTAGTCAGCCATTGGGTGATGGGTGAGCAAGAACATTCCTCCTTTCACACAAATAATTTGATTAATTAGGCACACTTCCAAGTTACAATAATAATATGCATCACGTCAACTTCCATTTTTCATTTTCTTTCCAAAATATATTTAGCTAAGGTAACCAACACTTGTTTTAGGTTTAAAACATGTAAAAGTTCAGTAAACCAATCTTAGTATATCAATTTTGGTGTTTGTGAGTTGCCCATTTGTGCGGCTCAAAGTTCAAGTATAACATCTTTGATTAGTATTTTCCGGAAGAAAATAAGTACCCAAAATTATAGTCTTGGAAAGATACTCATGATTAAGTTAAGCAAGCTGCCAATCTCACTCCATGAATTTACAAATTACACATAAAAAAAATCCCCCAGTTAAATAAACTATCAAATTAAAAGAAAACTAGTTATGTGGTTCTGCATGGCAAATCCCACATTCAGATTGAAATCGTAGTCTACTGCATGTTTACAATATAATTGAATTGATTGTAATAATTTATGAAAGTAACAACTATCTTCTGCTGAGTTATTCTGCAAAATGTTTTTGAACTTTTTCTTCAATTAGTATTTGCAAACTACTTTCCTGGCTAAGTTGGTATCCCTCTGAACTCTGAAGTTGAGCCCTCAAGAAATTATAAGACTTCGTATCAAGCAAATTAAATAACCACTTTCCTATTGGCCTGTACATATTCTTGTGCATAGTAGCCATGAAATGCTATCCACAACTTGTGGCAAACCACATATCCACCTTATCACACTAACCAACACCGGAAGAAAAAAAACACCACATCCACTTCATGTCCAACCATCAAATCTCCACATTGATTTACTAACAAAGAAATTAAGAAAAGAAGAAGAAAGAGCAACAACCATGTCCTTCTCACCTTCACTCACAAGACCACTCCACTCTCCTTTCCTCTCCTCCCACCACCCTAAACTCTCCTCATCTCTCACTACACCACACCATCGCACGCCAAAGCCCAACTCCTCCTATCCTTGCATAAGAGCCATCGAGTTCGATCAGAATACCGTATGTTTAATTGATTATATTAGTGCCCAAATGATATTTTTATATGTTTGTGGTGTTAATGTAGGTGGTGTCCATAACGGTAGGAGTGGTTAGTGTTGCCGTTGGCATTGGGATTCCAGTCTTCTACGAGACGCAAATCGACAGCGCTGTAACTGTTCTTGTTACTTTATTTTGATGGAAGTTTGTGGTTTCCTTTGATATTTTTCATGGGTTTTTCTTTGTGTGAATTTTATACAGGCGAAAAGGGAAAATACTCAACCTTGCTTCCCTTGCAATGGGTCCGGTGCACGTAAGCCCATCGATCACCTCAAAATTATGTTACTAATTTTCATTGTTCTATCCATCTTGTAATTCCTATTCTTGTTAATTGTGTGAACATTAGTAATAGTAATTATGATTTTGTAATCTTTATTCGCATATTGTGAAAATAATTGAAGATCACATCCGTAGTTATATATCCTTAAAGTCAATATTTCCCAATGAAATTTCCCTTTTTTAGACTTCACAATTTGGTCATTGTTTGTGTCATTTTTGGGATCCTCAAAATTTCCAAAGTCAAGAGAAATCTCCAGTAATTCTCGCTAAATCAAATCCTACTTCAAATGCCAAATCCTACAAAAGGTACGTGAACATATAATTCAGCACATCACCTTGATCTTTGTTTTAAGTTAAGAAGTGAACTTTCATTTTACAAAAAAAATGAACGACATAAGTTAAGAGCGACATTTCATTGATAAAGCAAATAATGCCTCACCCGAAAGTGAAGTTCAAGTATTCACAAAAATTATAGTATTATACATATACTTGAGATGATCAAAGCACTGAGTGGAAATGCTTGGTTTGCAGAGCAATGCAGGTTTTGTGCCGGAACTGGCAGTGTGACGGTGGCATTGGGTGCAGGGGAGGAGGAAGTTTCCCGGTGCATCAATTGCGACGGTGCCGGATCTTTGACTTGCACCACATGCCAAGGAAGCAGAATTCAACCTCGTTATCTCGACCGCAGGTCATTATCTTGTTCAACATCCCTTTGAAACTCAGAATTGAAGTTTCATATAATGGATACAACTCTATGTTGTAGCAAAATCCTACATTATTGGTTGGAGCAAAATTAAGTAGCTATAAAAAAAATTCAACCTTACTTGTCCCTTCTATAGTTTACATTTATAACTTGAAAACTGTAAAAAGTACCCCAGTTTTACACTGAATTATGTACCAACTTATAGTTTTCTCTTTACTTTGCTTCTGATTTATGTTCTGTTTGTGTTGGTTTTTACAGGGAATTCAAGGATGATGACTAAATGTGGTTACATTAATCCATCTACGTGCTTGAGGAGAGTTCGATACAAGCTATGGTTCTTGTGGTTGTGAGGGTGTAAGCTATAGATTTATTTCGGGAATTCCTTATTTGTTGTACTATACCAAGTACTATGAATTGACTTCTGATCCAATTTTCGAAAACGAAATTGCGAATGATATGTCGAGATTTTTTTTTACAACATTTTACATTTTCAATGGAATCCAACATTTTATCTATCTACCTATCACTCTTTCAAGTTAATCGAGGATTAGGAATCCACCCACTGAATCAGTTCCAATTGACAACGTCAAGTTTGTCTATGGTCTTTCACAATTAAAAATGAGAGCCCCACTGAGTACTTTGGTTGTTAACCCGTTGCCTCTATCTCTGCATAAGAATTAAGAATTAAGAATGTACCTAACGTAGATTGATAGCTTGCTAAATGATTTCAACCAATTATTTGTCTTCAAACCCAACTTCAATTACCATCTGTCTTCAAATCTAACATCTAAAATTGATTCTCAATTAGAATCAGAACCAAGCCTCTTAAAAGATACACCTTAAACTTAATAGATAAATAAAAAAGTCGACAGAAAGAAGTGCATAAGAAAACCAATCAAACAAAACCGAAAATTTGGATTAAGAATTGGTAGGAGTGCGCCAAGCCGATGCAGTAGTGCAACGCAAGAGCGACGCTTGAGGACCCCAGTAGCAAGCTACTGTTGTGGGCCCTCCCCCACAAAAAATTAATTTAATATCATGTGAGCCGATGGCCCACGTATCAGATATTAAACTGATAAGAACAGATACTACACTTGATCTTAGCCAAAAGGCCGAGAAAGGTATGATTTGTGATGTTGGTGTGGATATCATTTTATACCAGTTTCAGTGCTACTGATTTCAAGAGAATTCGATATGGGACTAAACTCCTGCCTCAAAGTGCCGTAGTAATATTATAATAGGTTACATTTTTGTACATCACCGCCTCAGCTGCCACAGTCTGATGTGACTCATCTCTCATGTATAATGTATTAGGATATTAGCCAGAAGTTAGTTATTTATTTGTTAATTGCAGTTTGAATCTCGAACTTAGATTACCATCAAAATACATGTATGCTGTCTGTTTATGCCCATTATTTTTATGTTGGGTAACAGTTCTCTTTCTCTTCACATTTTCCTTCCCTACTTTTTTATTTTTTTAAAGATTGGTTTAGCTCTTTGCAAAAGATTCTCTTAGAAATCGTATTTGTAGAAGGCGCTTTGTATCTACGTATTATCAGAAAATCCTCATATGTTTTCCAATTGTCGGTGACGTAGTTGTTGATTTCCCCCCTTGGATTAGGTTGATATGTTGTGCCGTATTATACCTGATTATAACTATTTTTTATTGTTTTCGAGTTGTTATTAATTTGGTTTCACCAAAGTTTGATTTTTTTTTCGAATCCAACAATTTGCTTGCCTTTATTAATTGTGAGTTTACCAAATTTTGCTTCCCATTAGTTCGATCATATGGTGCAAGTTCTGAAAGTTTCGTTGGCTTTAGGTTAGATATCTTGCCACAAAGAGTTTTTTTTTGTTGTTGTTGCAATATGCATTTTTAACACTCATGTATTAATTTTAACCATGTATGACCTTTTGGCTAAGATCAAGTGTAGTACCTTTTACCCCTAACCCTATGTATATTTGATTCCAAAATAAGGGTTAAAATAAGGGTTACATACTAAAAGAATAGACCTCTATTGCCAAAAACTCCTCTAGGTTTTGAGTTTGAGAGATTTGTGCTCTGTCAAAAAAGTTTCTTTGCATTAATGTTCCTTCAAATTTACATATAGGTTCCTAAAGTTTTTCTGTTAAGTTCAAAGAGCTTGCAAATAGATCAAAAAGTATTGCAAACAAGCATTTTTGCTATATCTTCATTATTTCACAGTTAATACTTAAAAATACATACAAAATAACTTGAGAACCACAAATTAGAGGTAAATAAAGAATATATAGCATGACCGTAACATGAGATATGCTACTAATCAAGAGAATGTGTGACACATATTTTGGTACTAAAAGTAATTTATTTCCCAAACCAGTTAAAAAAACTATTTGAGATGATGTTTTTTGAAGATAACTATTTTAGATGAATTTAGGTAAATAGGTATAACATTTCAAAATTTCAACACTTTCAGATCGAAAAATGATTTTCAACAATTTAGGTATAACATTCCAAAATTTAGGTATAACATTTCAAAATTTTCAACACTAGACTGATCACTTTTATAGTATTAACTACTAAAATAAATGGGATTCATTATTGACGATGCTAATAAGAAATTTACTTGAAAAATAAATCCTAAACCCTTATCTTTCTACATCCGCAGTCACAATATTAGATCCATGTCTTATGGGAAGGGAGGAGCATCTATTGATCGAAAACAATTAAAAACCTAATTTATCGAACTTGAAAGTCCCACCCATTCAAATAAGAATACAACAAAAGCTATGCTTTCATAAGGAGTGTATCTCAACTGGTCCAATGATTAATTGTGTATGATGGAGATAGAAGTTCAATCGTGTACCTAAAGGTTGCTAGAAAGGGAAGGGTTCAAACTTTATATTTTGAAAAACATGAAAATTTAGATGGTTAAATGCAAGGACAATCCGCAGTCACAACATTAGATCACAATTTCCCATGATATTAAGAATTGATCTAGGCACAAGATTAAAAAATGTTACCACGACAAACTTATTTGTATAAGGTACCAAAGTTTTTCTAAACCATAACTGCGAGTACCAGTAAAAAAACCAAACTGCTATTCATCGTCGGAAAACTACTTAAATCGTCCGTAAAAATTACCATTTTGCCCTTCTACCCTTTCTACTTATATAACTCTTCATTTCACTCTCTTAACATCACTCTCTCTTCATATTACTCTCATATTCACCAGAAATAATATCTCGGAGGCCGGGAAAAGAACCAGCGGACGCCCCAGATTACTCAAATCTGATAAAATGTCTTGTTTAGTTGTTTTTTTAAAATTTGGGTCGCACGTTCGCGGGAGACGCCCGACTGAAAAGGGAGGCGGCTCCCGCAAACGCCTCCCCTTAGGATCGGGTGTCTCTCTCGAAGACGCCCCAATTTTTTTTATATTATTTAAATTGATTATAAATTGTGATAATTGCTAAATAAATTGATTATTAAGTTAATAATTAGTTAAATTAGTTTAGTAAATCCATTATTGATTATAAATTGTGATAATTACTAAATAAATTGACTATTAAATTAATAATTAGTTTAATTATTTTAGTAAAGGATTATTGATTATAAATTGTGATAATTGCTAAATAAATTCATAATTAAGTTAATAATTAGTTTAATTATTTTAGTAAAGGATTATTGATTATAATTTGTGATAAATGCTAAATAAATTGATTATTAAGGTAAAAATTAGTTTAATTATTTTAGTAAATCCATTAACAAAAATTTATTTTTAAATTTGAATTAATAGTCATCGGGTTACCATGGAGGAAAAGGGAAATCAATTTCCTTACGCGCGGTACATAGTTTAGTAGATGAGTCAGGTCATCGTCATTCACGTAGACATAATATTTCTGCTTTAATTAGGAGAGAGAGATCTTTTACGTCGTCGTCAGACACCTGAGGATTCTTTCGACGACGAGGATGATTCAGATGAGGTGATGAGTCACGACGAGAGTGACGATGGGGACCGGTATGACTTGGAGCCACAGGAGGAGACGATACAACAGTATGATCGAGGACGAGGGCGACATTGTAGTACTTCGACTGAGTGGGTCGTTAGGAAGGGTCGAGGTGGTCGGTTTGTGACCGGTGATTCGAGTTCGTGCATTGGAGACGTCCGAACTCAGAAGAAGAAAAAGAAGAGGGGTGAGGACGAGTCTTGGATCGTGACGGATATGATGCCCGGTGGTCCTCTAGATTGCAGCGTCATTCCGAGTTTCGAATGCCACATCGCCAGACGCATCTGGGATGACGAGGATCGGAAGGTTCTGAAGTGCCATAATCGGCACAGAGCATGTATTACATTTGCAGGTTTGATGATCAGTGATGACTGATGATATGACGACGTACATTGCTAGACTGATCACTTTGATAGTATAAACTACTAAAATAAATGGGATTCATTATTGACAATGCTAATAAGAAATTTACTTGATAAAGAAATCATAAACCCTAATCTTTCTACATCCGATCCATGTCATTATGGTCTATCTTACGGAAAGGGAGGAGCATCATCTATTCAGCATCTGATCCAATGTCTTATGGGAAGGGAGGAGCATCTATTGATCGAAAACAATTAAAAACCTAATTTATCGAACTTGAAAGTCCCACCCATTCAAATAAGAATGCATATATTAACCACAACAACAAAAGCTATGCTTTCATTAGGAGTGTATCTCAACTGGTCCAATGATTAATTGCGTATGATGGAGATACAAGTTCAATCATGTACCTAAAAGTTGCTATAAAGGGAAGGGTTCAAACTTTATGTTTTGAAAAGCTCGACAATTTAGAAGGTTAAATGCAAGGACAATCCGAAGTTACAACATTAGATCACAATTTCCCATGATATTAAGAATTGATCTAGGCACAAGATTAAAAAATGTTACCACGACAAACTTAAATGTATAAGGTACCAAAGTTTTTCTAACCATAACTGCTAGTACCAGTAAAAAATTTGCTCTCGTAGAAATGTAAACCCAACCTACTTGACCTTTGAATCATATTAAGTAGGTCCATCGATTACATTCAAGTTTCTCATTTACTCAAATCTTTTGAACTATCATGTTAGGGCACTCGCATTGGGCATCTGCAAATGCATGAAGCATGGGGGTATTGAAGCCTATGGTACAGATCTAATTGATCTTTAATTTCCACCTACATGCTAAAACTACGGAGACATTATTTTAGTTACAAAATTTACAGTGCCTCGAGTAAAGACAGTAGAATCAGATCTAGCAGCTCCTCCATTACGGCAGCCCATTATTCTCTTGGCAATAGGGAAGGTCTTTTAGGAACATCATTAGCACACATCTGTGAATAGAACGGTCACCGCGCAGACCCAATTTCCAGCGCAATCGCAATGCTACTGAATATCTTGAATGGTTCTGAAACCTCAACTGTTAGCATCTGCAAGTTCTATATGTGTAGAGTTAAAGGAAAACACGAAATAGTGATGAAAATCATAAATTTGTTCATATGCAAAACTTCAACCACATTAATTTCAGTTGTCGTTAGCAGCAAGATAAAAGCTTTGAAATTTCTCACGATGCAGGATCATGGAATTCCCTATAAAAATGAATTAAACAGAAAGTTAGCTATTCCAGGAACAGCTTTTGATCAAGGATACATTAAGTGCCCCATCTGTCTGTAATACTGACTTCATGATCTGTCAGAAGCCAATAATCAGCATCAGCCTGCAAATTATTGTCCATACAAAGTGGTCAAAACTACCGTGCGAGTAAGACAAGGAAATTTCATGGTCATCAAGTTACTTTTATCCACTTACATCTTGATCAGACGGTGCTATCTTCACAACCCCGTCAGAAGATTCTTGCCTTCTGGTGGAATCTATAGGATTCCTAGAAGTCACTCCATCAACTTCAGAAGCCACCTTAGTGTCAAGATCCACCGGTAACGATAATGATGCATCATCATTCTGGTGGGAATCCATAAGACAGGGCAAATCTGATCCTGCTGAATGTTGGCAGGGATCAGAGGCTTCTGCCTCCTCATATTTGCTGCTAAAGCAAAAAGGACTTAAGGATCACCTTGGGGGGAAATGTGGTTTTATTTTACTGAAGATATATCCTAAAACTCATAATACCTGATCAGATAGCAATCAATTGGGCCCAAGGAGCTCCTCACAAAGATCTCGTACCTTCTTTGTGAAAAATCAACATCCTAACCATAAATCATTTATCTATTAAGTAACACATGTTTTTTCACAATACAGGTTAAATAGCTTAGCTACTGTATTGCTGTAAAAGTACCTCGTCGGGATCAGGAACTTCAACACTAGTTCCATGAGGAGCTTTTATTGCAATCAGTGTATCTTCCTGTTATTGTTTTATTTGTAAAGAAGAGTGTATTATGTGAAGTTGACCCGTTCAAAAATTCTACTACCCGATCTATGATCTATTGCATATGTACCTTAAATGAGGGAATGCTGTAAATGTCATCCTTAGTGATGTAAAGCCACCTACAATTTCACATATGAGTGGTTAATGGACTATTATCACGACTGAACGAGAATGTGCAAAACTTATCGTAGTGGCAGCTCGAGGATATTACTTTCGGGTATGAATATCTTCATTAAGGCCATTTAATTCATCCACTGTTTTCCTGCATAAGCAAGTATGGTTAAATCTTAACCAAACTGGAAAAACTTTTAATTTGTTTAGCAATCAGCATAAAAGAGCCAACCTTATCATCTCATCCACTCTACATTCTTCAGTATACAAAGCCTCAATATCTGCCTGTGTAACACTTGAGAATGGTTAAACTGAAACATAATTTTCATTGGTAGGAAATTAAGTGACAGTGAGCACATCATATCATATGGCACACAAGCTGTACATATAAAAGCTCATATCTGAGATTGAAACCAAGATATTGCAACTTGCCAGTAAAAGAACATCAACTAGAAACTTCAGAAGTGAAAAAAAAATAATTCAGTGCTAAATAAGTTAAATATTTTTTGGAAGTGTGAGAAAGAATGTAATATACCAAAAAAATTAATGTTTACTTTTTTCTTTTGTATTATGGTCAATGTTGCCAGTGCAATGAATTTTTTAATCTATTTTTAGCATTTCGTGCGACAAGAGGTAAGAACTTAAATAAATTCGAAGCACATAGTTGATCATTTAGACGGATGGGTATATATTTACTTCGTTGGGAAAATTGAATATGTCAGAGCTCATAAAAACTGCCCTACCTAGTAAGTTTGTGGTGTTCAGCTGTTTGCTCATTGCTAGCCAGTGTTATGGTCTATGGATGGGAAAACAAACAAAGTAGTAAAAGGTGTGAAAATGATGAGACTGAATGTTATTTGGCCCTTGAAAAGGAGAATGTCCCTCATAATTTTATATCGCCATACAGAAAAGACGTAACTTCTAAGGAAGATAAGTGATTGCTTAGAGATTGTGATTGCAAATATCTACAGAAACAACTATTAAATTGGTAACCGATTGTGTTAATAATATAATGCACCTTCAAGTTGAAAATACGATCATCCATTTCCTGTGGCCTCGCCATATCCTGTTCCCTTTTAAAACAAAGAAATGACAGCAATTGTTATAATGTTATATGCTATAGCACAAATGATTTATGAAAAGCAGGACGTGGTTCTTACTTAAGTCGTATCTTATTCTTTAGGTTCTTCTCTATCAATCCCACGCCTTCAAGGACATTGGTTATATCATATATCCTCCTTTTTTGAACCTGCAACATATATTACAAAAGGAAATGTTTTCATAAATGATATCACAATAAATGGAACACAAATGCATGTAAATAGTAGGCTACAATTGAAATTATATTCTGGTGTATACTTGCAAAACATCTGCTGCTTTATTCAAGTCAAGGGTGCCATCCTCGGCTCTTTGAAGTAAATTGATGAATTTCTTGGTCAGTAGACCTGCAGAACAATACACACAAGAACACTACAGATTAGTTTTAGGTTACTCACTTAGTCATTTCCTTTTTTATTTGCAAGCAGAAAATCTTAGGTGTTTACTCACCAAGGGAACTGTCATAACGACAATTACTAGCAGATATCAGACCATTAAGTGGCAAGACTGCAACAAAAAGTAAATATTATTTCATGTCTTCAGAGAAACCATGGTTCAAGGCAACAAGTGAACAAAAAAATGAAAACAGAAGCAAAAGAACACCATCATCAGGATTGGAATTTTCTGGGATATTTCTTTTTTGTTTTGTTCCTTTTTCTTTTCTGCTACGCTTCACTTCGGTGCATGTTATGGTTGGCGGTATATGGGAGCTAATTGTTTCCTTATGTCCTGGATCAGCCAGTGCAGAACTCCCAGCACCACATGCCTGCTTCTGACTTGTTTCTATCAGCTACATGAAATTATTAACACACCTTAGCTACCGATATAAAGTTATTAACACACCTTTGGTAATAAATAAACTACACATTCCAAAAATTAAAGAGTAATACCATGATTTTGCTGGAAAAAAGCAATGCAAATTCTATCCAAAGACTCAAAGGTTCAGCTCATCACAAAGAACCAATTAAGAGTACATTGTGTAGTCCATTTGCAAACTAACACTATCTCCTATGCAGTTTTCAATAAGGATACCATCATCGAGAACCAAGATACAAAATGAAATTAGAATTCTGGTAATGCATAGAAATCCACAAAAATCTTCTTCCTTTAGGATAGATCACTTGTAAATTTAAATTGATTTAGAGAAATATACAGAATTGAAATGATTTATTCTCCATTTCTCCTCAGTACAGGTCCACATTCGGAAGTCCATGTTTGTCAGTAAACTGAATTCTTATCCCTTTCCGAAAAATAATCAATGAGGCAGGAATAACAGAGGCTAGATAGCACATCACGTTAAGTTGTAGTGATTATAAATAACTTCCACAGTCTCAAATCAGTATACTTATATCTCAGCAAACCTTTAAAAATACCTGCAAAAAAATCTCCTATCATATGATAACTAAAATAGCAAATAGGGAACAAACAAAAAAAAACGCATGAACGTCATGGACAGATGGACTTATTGATCTGAAGTTGCAATCCTTATAGAGAACGATTGTACACCCATTACACATTTACGAGTTGCGAAATCCAGAGTCTATACCAAGTTTCAATCAGGTAAAAGAATAGGGATCAATCTCGAGAGGCAACACCAATTAACTGATCTCCACTACAAACAAATCCCTCCATACACCAATCAACTAAGCTCGGATCAGCGCCACCGAACCAAATCGTCAAATTCCCCCCACCTTTGCGAATTCCAACTAACTCAGTCCCACAAAGTCATAAAAAACAAAAAACGAAAACCATCCGAATTCCAAACCGGAATCACCGCACAAAATAACGAATCCGACCGAACAACCGGAACTCCATCCGCAGACGCAAATTCGCAAAAATCCAACCACCAAGCGAACAATCAATCAATTAATCCATCCATCCATCCAACAGACCACAAAACCAGAACCGAAACCCCAAATCAAAGATCCACTCACCGCGGGTCCGGTGAAGGGTCCGATGGGGTCGGGAGGGAAGCGGCGATCGAAAGTGGCGGGGAAGCGAGGAGGGGGGTGGAGGGGAGGGAGGGAGAATCGGAAGGGACTGGGGAAAGTGGGTTCGGACATGGCCGCCGGGGGGGAAGGTGGGTTAAGGTAGGGTTTTGAAGGGTGGAGGGAAGAAGGAAGAGAAAAGGGGGAAGAAGAGAGGGAAAATTGTTTCCGCAATAGAAACGGCTTTCTTTTTCTCTTTCTATGGTATATGTCTTGCTTAATCAAATGCCAAATCATGATGGGTTAATTGCAATTTGGTCCTTTTTTTGGATTTGAAGCACTATGCGCTATTGCTCGTTACAGCTGGAAAGGAAAATAATAGGGGTGCGAAAATGGGTCGGACCCTCAAGGATCCGGATCGAAGATTGGATCGGTCGCATCTAGTTTCGACCTGATTGATGCTTTTGGTCTAGAATCATGCTTTTTATATTGAAATTTTGGAAATTGACCAAACCCGAATCGGATCCCAGTCTGTCGTCAAGGTCCGGACCGATCGGATCTTCCCTGGGAAAATTGTTTTCGGAAGAGAAATGATGGGTAACCATTTTTATATTTTTTACTATTCATTCATTTTTTTGTTAATGGAATAATGGGTGGATTACAATTTTGTCCTTGAAGTTTGGCTTGGCTTTTAATTACTTTGCGCTATTGTCCGTTTGAGATGGAAAGAAAAAGTGTTTCTTGAAGGGAAATGTTGGTTAAATGGTTTTCTTTTCTTTTTAACATTTTATATTTCATACTATCTATTCATTTTTGTTTAATGCAATGATGAGTGAGTTGCGATTTGGTCATCGAAATTTAATTTTGGATAACTTTATTTTACATTATTGTCCCTTTCAGTTTCAGGTGAAGAGAAATGATGGGTAAACGACTTTCTTTTATTTTTAACCTTTTATATTTTGTACTATTCATTCACTTTGGTCTAGGGCTGTGCATCCGGTCCGGACCGGACCGGATGCCCGGGGACCGAAGACCGGACCGAATCGGTCCGGTCCGGTCAAAAACCGAATTTTTTATATTAAAAAAAAAATGGACCGGTCCGGTCAAAAACCGAATTTTTTAAAATTTGCCTGACCGAAACCCGGACCGGACCGAATTTTTCCAAAATTTTCCAGACCAAACCCGGACCGAGCGGTCCGGTTGACCGGCTCAACCCCGAATATGTTCTCCCCTACTTTGGTCAATGGAATGGTGGGTGAATTGCAGTTTGGTACTTGACTTAGCTTTGAATCACTTTATTTCACACTATTGTCCATTTGAGATTGTGAGGGAAAATTGTTCTGGGAGGAGAAATAATTTTCTTTTGTTTCATTTTCTCATTTATGTTAGACTATATATTTTGGTTAACGAAATGAAACGTAAATTGCAATTTGCCACGTGGTATTGTTCATTTGAAATGGAGAGGGAAAATTGGTTTCAGAGAGAAATTGTTTATATTTTTTCTTATTATGTGTGTGTATCAGTGTATGCTTTCTCTATTCTAGTTAATTAAATAAATTAGTATTTGTTGGGTCTTTTGTGTTGGGAAGCTATAGGTTTGTTTGAGTTTGCAAGCAGTGCCAAGTGGTGATTTGTAATGGAACGGTGGAGGTTATTATTTTGTCAAATTGTTACCGGTGGTCGAAACCAAAAAAGTAGTTGTTAATATATTTCTTGCATATTATGGTTTTTACCTATGGAACCTCACCAGGTGATCACCGCCAAAGCAAAATCATCCAGTGTTCTTTGTTGTTTAGACTATGAAAAACGATACCCGGGCTATCCTCACCCGCATTATTCTCTTTCTGCCATGCCAATTTCTCTTTCTGCTACGTCAGCTTACTCCACCCACCAAAAATTCCCCTTAACCACGCCCGGACTATCCCCACCCACCATACAATCTCTTTCATCAACATCATTTCTTAATTAAACAATTTTAATTCTTACACAACATTTAACAAATTACAGTTTACATAATTGTAATTCTAATTACGTTATAATTCCTATTGACGAAATGATTAATATTAATAATCAGTAATTAACATTAATAATTACATATTAAACCATAGAAAAATTATTAATTAAAATTAGAAATGCACAGTACACCCGTGAATGCACAGTGTAGTCCTAGTATCGATGACACTAAAGAAGAGGATGACAACGACGATGAGTCCCCACCCGCCAGACCGTCGCACCACCACCCTCACGTCCACAGCGACGCTGCAACAATCAAGTCCCTCCCGTCAAAAGCACTCCGAAGTTGTGAACCACAGCTGAGGACGAGCGACTAGTGTCGGCATATATGGATGTCAGTTCCGATGTGGTGACGAGGACAAACCAGAAGGCTACTTCCTTTTGGAGCAAGGTAAAATGGGTTTACAACGCCTCCCTCAAAGACAACAAAAAAGTGTTTAGCTTCAAATAGTTTAGAATCGAAACAGAACCAAAAAAGTTGATTTTTCTAATTGTGATGGTCCAAAATGCCACATTAAGGTTTCAAAGTGTGGTTATCGATTTAATTGATTAAATTCAAACAAAAAAATTAGAAGAAATTCTCAAATAAGGGATGTGGTTTTGTTTAAGTCATTGTCACTCTCAAGATTACCTACTATAATGGATTTACAAGTTCTAACATTAACTTCACAATACTAACCAAAGTCGCAAGAGCCACCCTCCGATGTGGTAGTCAATGTTGACCGGGAGTAGGTGATGGGTTTAGGGCTCAGTGAAGTCGCAAAAGTGTGCCCTCTGATGTGGTAGTAGATGTTGGTCGGGAGTAGGCGATGGGTTTAGGGCTTGGGGTTTAAGGTTTGAGTAATATAAGAGTAAAATAGAAAAGAAGGGAAAAGATGGAGTGTGATGCAAGTTTCACATGTGTGAATATTCATTTGTTTAAGCTATCATCCAATCCGAACAACATGTTTGTTATCTAATGACTAATATTTATTTCCTACAACCATGTAGGTTGTTTAAAGCCCACAACTCCATTTTCTTCATGTGTGTGTATATATATATATATATTAAAATTTTAATAGAGTATCGAGTCGAGTTTTTTTCGAGTTGAACTCAAGACGGCTTGTTAACTGATTTGAGTCGGGGAATGTGTTCATGCTCGACTACTTAATTTTCAAGTCAAATCTGAGTAGCATAATTATCGAGTCGATCCTCAATCGAGTCTAGAGCTCGAGCCAAAATCGACAACGCTACTCCAACTAACCCAAACAATGGATGGGCATGGGCAGTATGGTGGTTGCTTGCTCTTTTGTTTGAGCTACCCCAACTTGTAGTCAGTGAGTCAAGTTACCATTTCTTGAAAGAAAGAAAGAAAGAAAGAAAAATTTAATGAGTTAGGGGACCAAAGAACTCTTTGGTTAAAATACCGCTTGAAACAAAATAATATGACAAAAATTATTAAGTAAAGTATTATAATTAAAACAAGAAAAAAATACTCTATATTTTTTACCCTTTAATCCAATACCCTCATTTCAATGAGATTGTATATGTGCTTCCCAGTAGGGGCCGCACCACCTATGTCCTAGGATCTTGAGAATTCGCATGGTTCATATAGATTTTCCCATGGATTTTCATCTCTGAAGGTTTTTAGCCTTTTGAAACCCTTCAGAAGTTATGAAATTAGCTAGCAGCTTGACAAAGCAAAGCTGATTTTTTATCCCCCCTACATTGTACGTCATTCCTTTTTAAATTCCAAACACATGAATACGTGAGGAAATTTGATTCTTAATTTTGGTTTTCTCTTTACAAAAAAAGAATATAATAAAACAATGAGATTATTAATGGATTTGAAAAGAAGATTGAAGAATAATATTCTCAAAATCCTAAGAACTTTGTAGTGGCCATCTTTCTTGACAGATTAATATTTCTACCTTACCCTCTAAAGCTACAAGCACATGTATGATAATACATTAATACTTGATCTGTCAATTGGATCGTGCTCGTGTACTATTGTGTCTGACAGTTCTGTAGTCGTGTTAGGATTTCGTGTTATCGTGTATAATACAAATTGAAAAGATTTCATCATGTTAAGATTGAAAATAGTTAAGTGACATGTTATATTGATATTTTTCATTCTAAATAACATCTTAATTGACTATTAACAAGTAAAAATTGATTATCTAACAAAAGATGCAGTTCATGTCTTTTTCGTGTACAAAAATAATTTATCGTGTAATAGTGTCGTGTTCGTGTCAAATCGTGTACTAATTATTTTATATTTGTATCTTCGCAATTATTTTATTTTATATTTCAATGATATAATTTTTTTGTGTAAAATCGTATCTAAATCGTGTTCGTGTCGTGTCTAAAATCGATTGTTCTGTCGGTAAGTGAACGAGTCGTTACATTTGTTAAAGTGTGAGCTCCCGACTCAAAACCTAGAACTCATAAGTCGCAAAATCCTTCTCATTTTTTGCAGAGGAGAAGAAAGCGACCGTTCGGGTTGCTCTCTGATGGGTAAGAAGAAGATTGCTACTGGGTCTGGAGAGGAGTTGCTCAGGGATCTGGTGAAGAGTCTTCTGAGGAAGCAGGTGGAAGAGGGGAAAAAGTCGACAGTACGAGACATTTGTTATTTCTTTGTCTAATATTTGTTACAGATGGATCTTATATGAATCGTATAATGTACTATATGAGTGGATATATAGGAATCCAAATCTGTCGAATCGCTTATGTTATGATCTTGTACATCCTAGGTCTCATTGTTCTAGTCTAAAGAAAGAAGAGAGGTTGGTGCCCAGCAAGATGAAAAAGAGATACAACAAGCAACTTTATTTTATTAGGCCCTGATTTCCAATTGGAGTTGCTTGGTCTCAACCCGGTGGTGAAACCTCTCAATTCCCTCCCTCTTTGATAGCAGAATGTGATACGACAGGATGAAATGCAATCGAAACAAAGACATGAACGAGATAGTGCTTTTTCAACTCTTAAAATGGAATCTGTTCCAAACATATATGTCATGATTCCTTACTACAATTATGTCGGATTTCTAGTTTAATTGCACATATATATTTTCGAAATTTTTATGCACAATAAGGATCAATTACAATTTTCTATGATTTGTTTCATGCATGCATCGATTTGTTTCAATAACTAGTTTCAAAACTTTATTAAAACAAACATGGGCTCCGAATTTCATACGTAGAAGTTCTCTAAAACTTCTTGATGTTCCGGAGACGTTGAAGATGCTTGTCGCTGCGCCGGATGCCTCCGAGTATTCACCAAACTCTAAACAAGATCGGAGAGAGAAGAGCTAGTCTCTCAATCTCCAATAGGGTTTAGAATCTAACTACTAACCCTTCTTTAGTTTCCTTGAGAAGAAGATCTCTGAAAACTAAAACTAAACTCAAGAATTAAGGAAAATTCGTGGAGAATTATGGAGAGAGATGTTTGCACAAGAATATAATGAATTAAATTAACAAGGTAATGAGATAAACTTGTATTTATAAGTTCTCTCCAAATTATCTATTCATGTGCAACCTCTTGCCCATGATTTTATGCAAACTTCCATCTAACCATCCATTATTTGCTAACAAATAATCTCAGCCACGAATTAAATCAGTTATGGATCAATTCCATGCATGATCTAATTAATTCTGCAGAAAACCGTCTGGACCGGTCGACCGTTTAGACAAAGTTTCGGTCGACCGTTCATAACTCGGTCGACCGTTCGTAACAAAAATTATTTCATCGCAATGTTCGGTTGACCGACCGATATACTTCGGTCGACCGAAAACGAACAGAAGAAATTCCCTGTTACGATCGAGACACATCCGGTCGACCGTGCAACATTTCACGGTCGACCGTTTACCGTTTAGCGGTCGACCGTTTTTGCACAGTGCTGTAGACTTGCCAAATTTCGGTTTAACCCCTACAAAATTTGACATTTTGGGATTAGTAGTATGTTCACAACTTATGTAACATATTATCCTATGTAATGATAAATCATTACACCCCATAATATTTACATCACATATGAATTTAATTTAGATTCTGATTATGTTATTAATCACAACATAATTTTGATTTTGCTTGTTCACCACATGTGTCATATTTTCTACATGAAACTCGACACACCTTATGAACTCAAAATCCACATTTCTTGCTTCCCAGTTTTGTGGTGTGACCTATGAGAGGATCTAAACTAAGTTGACAGTGAAATTAAGAGCTTAATATCACAAACTATAAGCGGTATCTAGCTACACATCATTATAGCTCCCAATTAGTTAGATGTCTTAATTCCACTCGAACCAAAACCCGATCCATTTAGTGATGGAGTGTACCACTTGTGTCCATCCCTTGCCTCATGATATTAAGAATATACACAAAGTAGTATTGTGTCATCTTTGTATTAGTATTCATTTCTTGATCTCTTTAAGCTAGTTATAAATATGTGACTTAACTCAAATCACATTGTGCACATTATAACTTTGCTTTATCAATGAGCCCACTAATATCATTACTCAATTAAGAGGGGGCAATGATAATCTTTTGACTAACTATCTTCTCCAACAAAAGTCATACTTAACAAACCAATGCCTTTACACTACACTTATCGATAGCTCAAGACACTAATCTAATCAAGCATTTCTTAAGTGATCAGACATAAGTCTCATATCAAAGGACCAAGGACACAGTAAAACATTAATGACACAGAAAACACAATTCTATAATGTTTTACTTATTAGGTCTATTCAGTATACAAAAGTAGTATTTTCCTCTTTCGTGTACTCGTGTTGTCACTCAGTTGTAGAGCTACAATGATCTATGACCAACACGACAATCTTAACTCGGTAATTAATGTTCCATGTTAATTACCATGATTGCGAATATCTTTTGTTTTATGTAAACCATTATCTTTTAGAGCTCTACGGTTAAGGACCAAGAACATGTTCCTTAACACTTCTAAAAGACGAATAACATAAACAAGGAACAAAATGATTTCTCATTCAATTCATAATAATTGACATTTAAAAGTAAAACTTTTAGAACACATTCCCTTCAAATTATTTCACCCTTAGTACAATTATTCCATCACAATGACAGACTCGTGGATAGGGAACTATACTAGCTGCCTACCTAATTTATTGTAGAAATTCCGGGATAAATGATTGGACCATGCAAAATAGAAATATTTTTTGGGGGTAAGGGAACAAATAATTCAGTATATTTCTGTATCGATTATGATATATATAATAACTCATACATCCATTTCAAAGGCATATCCCATTTTTGCGCAGCAGGGTTGTGGCACTATCCGAGGTATTTCCGTAAATCCCATATGATATATATAATAACTCAGCATTACTTCTACTTTATTGTACGTAGAACGGATTGTGGCACTATCTGAGGTATTTCCGTAAATCCAAAAAATGGGATGACCGAAAGGATTTTTATCCAAATATTAATTGGTTGTGTATTAGCGGACGATATATATGGGTCCGCGATGCATTGTTGTTCGGAATCAAGGTATTGGGATTGGACTTGTCTTTCTACTGTAGCTTTAGATTTTTTTTCGTTATTTGCAGCTCTTTTTTCCTTTCCTTGTCAGTTTTGTTATTTGGTTCTTTTCTTTTACAACTCCTTTTAGTCAAGCAATCGTTTTTTTAAATCATTTTAGGTTTTGTTTCTATACATTCCGTTATTCTTGAGATTTTAAATTTGGAAAAAAAATTAAACTAATTATAAATAAAAAAATTGGAAAAATATAAGTATTTGAAAATTATTTGACAAAATATGAGGTAGATAAACGACACCGGCAAAATATAAGGCAGATAAATAACACATGTGATTTTTTTTATTAACAAAAAATGACATCATATTTTGTTAATAAAATGGTTTCCCCAGGTGTCGTTTATCTACCTCATATTTTGTCAAATAAGTTTTATAAGCTTATATTCTTTCAATTTTTTATTTTTTATAATTATTTTGAAAAAAATCCTTTAAAATTTATTTCTTTTTCTTTTTGAATTTTTTGTTTGGGTTTCTTATCTTTCTTGCAATCAAATTTATATTACTTTCTTGGATCATTTGGGGTACGATTCTGTGTATATATTTCTTAATTCTATGATATTTATGCTAGGTTCTACAATTTTGTAACATTTTTCCATGTTGGTTTCTTACTTGGGTTTGTTCCTTTCTTTCAATCAAGCAGTTATTCCGTCTTGGGTCAATTTGTTCTTTAACTTTTACTTTCTTTAGGTTCTCTTTGAGGTCTCATTTTTTGCCATGTACTAATGTGAAACCATGAGAATAAGCATATACTTTTGCTTTTAATGTTTTTACCTGTGAAACCATCCAATTATTGTGGGATTCCTTTCTTACCCTTTTTTTTTAACTTTTGAACTGAGTTTCATTCTTTCATCTCCCAATCAAAACATTAATTTTGGTTCAGATTGTAGAGCTTTCAGATGACACGACTTTCAACAGAACATACAGAGGTTACTAAAGAAGACAGTAGTAGTGAAGAGGAAGATTACAGCGATGACGATTACTACGACGATGAAGAAGAATCTGAAGATATCTACGGTGACGCACTGGACGAGCTGTGTGACGGAATTAAGAACATATCGGTCGCAGCAGAGGTAACCAAGTTCGAGGGGAAACACACTAGGTTTGTCTACAACAGTGATGATGAGATTGAAGGGCAGGAGGAAGTTGATGCGGTCGCGCCTCATTCGCCAACTAAGACTGAGGAGGACTAGAGTGTGTGGATGGATGGATGGATGAATGGTGCAAGCAATTGGTGTGTTGCTTAATTTTTGAGATTTGATGTAGGTTAGTTACTTTGTTTGAAGTTCATTTTGCTTCTAATCAGATGGCTCTGCTGCAGTTTTGACTGATTAGTGTCATTAGCAATGCCAATTCTGATATTTTATATTTGTTTCTGAAATTAAAGTGGATAACCTTTCATATCTAGTGTTAGTCCTTATCAATGCTCATGTTTTTCATATCAATGCTCATGTTATGATTTCAAAAGTACAGATAAAACAAATTTTGATTGATTGAACTGATACATTTTTCCCTCGAGAACTTAACTAATGTATTTTGATCAAATTGTGATAGTTTCTGTAATATCCTGAATTTTTAGTTGAGTTAATAATGAAATATCTTAATGGACTAATTAAGATTATTGGATGATTGTGTGGTTTTAGGAGAAGATGAAATTTTGAGAAGAATATAGAGAAGAAAAAGATGGAGATTTTGAGGCAAGTACTGATTCGTTATTATTCAGTTTCATATCGTGTCTGTCTCTCTTGATATTCGTAGTTGCATGCATGTTGAGCATTGATGTTGATTTTATGGATATGCATATGATTGCATGGTGGTGTTTCGGTCGACATGTCCTGTGGCTGTATGTATGTTTCTGGCAGAGCAACTTAGGAAAGAGCTGCCTAGCGGACAGCGTTGAGCCACCCGAGAGACGAAATGGCTGCCTGTCGTTAGTGTAGAGCTACCAGGTGTGCGTCTGACTGATTGATAGATTTCAGAAGCACAAGATGTGGTCGAATCCGAATGGGGGTTCCAGATTGTTATGCATGCATATTATTTGTGATGCATGTCTCTTGATTGTGCTCATTGACTGAATGTCATATTCTATGTTATTTTCCACATGATTATGATTCTGATTGATTGACGGTTGGAACTTGCGGGCTGTCGAGCTCACAATTTGTTGATTATATTTTTCAGATTATTATGGGCCTATCAGATGGATTTAAATATCAGAGTTCGCATCGGTCGGGATCGCGGAAAGTATCTTAACGCACCGGGTTCGGGCGGGTGAGCAGTTGTCCGGGCTCAGGGCGTTACAAATGGTATCAGAGCAATACGATCCTCGGAATTAGTCAGGATTTGGATTTGAAATAAAAATTTGATTGAATTGGAATTTGAGAAATTGGATTTAGAAATATTGACTATTGATTTAAATGTGAATTTTGACTTGGTTGGATTTGCTACCAAATTATTAATAAATAATGAAAGATGAATTTAGAGATATTTGGACTTGATTTCAAATGTGAATTTGGATTTGGTTGGATTGATTATCTAAATTATGAGCGATAAGTGGTGTTGAGTTTTTAGATTTGATAAATAATGAGTTGAAAATTTTGTATTGATTTGTTCGGATTGAGACAGTATTGAGATCAAATTTCGAGGACGAAATTTCTTTTAAGGAGGGTAGAATGTAATATCCTGAATTTTTAGTTGAGTTAATAATCAAATATCTTAATGGACTAATTAAGATTATTGGATGATTGTGTGGTTTTAGGAGAAGATGAAATTTTGAGAAGAATATAAAGAAGAAAAAGATGGAGATTTTGAGGCAAGTACTGATTCGTTATTATTCAGTTTCATATCGTGTATGTCTCTCTTGATATTCGTAGTTGCATGCATGTTGAGCATTGATATTGATTTTATGGATATGCATATGATTGCATGTTGGTGTTTCGGTCGACATGTCCTGTGGCTGTATGTATGTTTCTGGCAGAGCAACTTAGGAAAGAGCTGCCTAGCGGACAGTGTGGAGCCACCCGAGAGAGGAAAGGGCTGCCTGTCGTTAGTGTGGAGCTACCAGGTGTGCGTCTGACTGATTGATAGATTTCAGAAGCACAGGATGTGGTCGAATCCGAATGGGGTTCCAGATTGTTATGCATGCATATTATTTGTGATGCACGTCTCTTGATTGTGCTCATTGATTGAACGTCATATTCTATGTTATTTTCTACATGATTATGATTCTGATTGATTGACGGTTGGAACTTGCGGGCTGTCGAGCTCACAATTTGTTGATTATATTTTTCAGATTATTATGGGTCTATCAGATGGATTTAAATATCAGAGTTCGCAGCGGTCAGGATTGCAGATCGTATCTTAACGCACCAGGTTCGGACGGGTGAGCAGTTGTCCGGGCTCAGGGCGTTACAGTTTCTTAGTATGTTTTCTTCAAAATCAAATTCGAATTTGCAAATTAGCTAGTTGAGATAATTTCATCTTTCTTTTTATTGTAATTAAACGAAAATGTAATCCATATTCAGTTTGTCTAATCTTATTATTGGGTAGATCACGGATAGCTCAAAAAATGTCTCATAGATAACACAACTCAAAACCACCCATCGAAACCAAACCAATTTTGACAAAATCTTTATTTCAGCTGGAGGCTTCACCACGCCTCGTTTGTCTACATCAACAGGGTATTTCTGACCGCTGAATTAACTCAAATGAATGATGAAACTCACACACTAATATAACAAGCGTCAATATGTACAAGTCAAAACGCCAGCGATCCTCCTCGAGTCTTTAAACCTGAGCCGTTGGATCTGCTCCCACCAGATCTCCTTGTTCAAAAGTGGACATTTAGATGCATTATTAACTCATCAACCCAGAACCGTTGGATCAGGGATGGGTTTAGATTTTAACCGGTTAACCGGATCATCCGAGGACCTGCGTGTTTAAAAAACTATTTTAATTAGTTGGGTTGACAAACACGTACAAGAGATTAAGAGGAAACACATTCATCCCATCTCAAAAAATCAACTCGGGATGACGGTGGAAAACCCACTTCTTTAACTCACCGTAAACGAGTTTTTGGGTGCCATGGATAACATAGACTCAATATCCATTGCCCAATTACTATGTTCATGGCTCAAGTGGCTTAATCGACCGACATTAATAAAGAAATATACAAGGCAACTCAAATAATAGAAAAAACAACACACTATCCCAAAATATGGTTGTAAGGTAGGGAAGTCTAGATTGTCAAAATATTATGTTATGCATTTAATTTTCTATTTATCTTCTAGTTAAATAGGACAATTAACCATTTATAACCTTAACCGTTTCGTTTATCTATCTTTTTCTGGTAACGAGTAGGTATCGAAATGGTCTTACCGTAACCATTTTGTTTAACCGTTCAAAGTTATCAGGTAGCATAATGAAATATCTTATTATACCCTACCCATTGACAAGCTTAAGTATAATAAATAAAAAACTTAATCCATTACAACAGAAATAATTTGAACGGCTAAAAAGAATAAAAGTTGAGTCAAAATTAGCATCTGGCCAATGTAAAGATTTGCATGTATTACTATTATTCGTGAGCATTTCGATCACATTCCCCTAACTTCTCATTCTTTAATGAAAAAAATATTATTGGAAATAACCAAAATCATAACAAATTTCCTAACCATTTCTACCATATTTCAAGGTAATGAGAACTGCCTATGGAGATACCACAATGCAAAATGTTGCATATTTCTAAGGTCAATATTGATAACAAAAGATGCAATTCATATTAATGTCAAAATCTGAAATGAAACTGTTAATTCTGTAATTGGTACTTGCCCCAACTTCTTAAATAAAAAAACTCATACTCAAGCCAATACTATTCTTCTCTCCACTTTCTTACTTTTTCATGTTTTCTTCTTTTACTTCCTCTCTTTTGTTTCATCTTCTTCCACACTTTGTCACATATCTATCCTCACACAAAGTCGCAAATTCTCCACCTTTTATTTTTCTTTTATATCAAGCATCAATTTTTTAATTGAAGACCAATCACATAATGCATAAAATGACAACTAAGTTTATTTCAATCAGCTTATTTTATGTCATCTCTTTATTAAAGAAGTCAAGAAATCATAACATCAAACCCATTAATAGGAACTATATTATATGATCTGTGGACACAATACATCATCCATGATTAATTCGGCCTCTAAAACTTCAAAAAAACTTTTTAAATGGATGGATGTGAAGGCAATATGTTATGTCTTTATGAAAATATATCAATTAAATAAAATCTCAATTTAAAAAAAGCACTTTGATCCCTTTTTCCTGCATGAAGTTATATTTCCCGACACTTTTAATAAAAGAAAGTGAGTAGTTTGACCCCATTTTTCATTATAAAACTATATTCTCCCCCACTCAATTATCCAAGCAACTCACGTGACCCAAAAGTGAGGTCTCTCTTGTCGTAATCATTTCACTTAACTATTCAAAATTATCATGTAACATAGTGAAATTTCTTATTATACCCTACTCATTGACAAGCTTAGGTATGCATCACTTTGATTTTTTTTTGAAGTGACAAAATTTGCATTTACCATCTGGTCAATTAAATAAATGGATAGAGTACTAAGCTCCAATTTTAGGAAAACAAAAGGCAACGAGCCTATGTTCTTAATTGGAATGATTGCCCAATCTAATTAAATGTTAAAAATGTATTAGTGCCTGATTCGGGAATGGACTCCCCTTTGAGTGGATCATATATTTTTTGAATCCTAACGATTTTTTTTCTAACTAAGAAAAAAACTTAATCCATTACAACAGAAAAATTTGAACGGCTAAAAAGAATAAAAGTCGGGTCAAAATTAGCATCAGGTCAATGTAAAGATTTGCATGTATTACTACTATTTGTGAGCATTTCAAACACATTCCCCTGACTTCTTACTCTTTAACGAAAAAAGACTATAGGAAATAACAAAAATCCTAACAAATTTCCTGAACATTTCTACCAAATTTTGAGATAATGAGCACTACATATGGAGACACCACAATGCAAAATGTTGCATATTTCTAATGCCACTATTGATATCAAGATATGCAATTCAAATTAATGTCAAAATCTGAAATGAAGTCATACTCAAGCCAATACTATTCTTCTCTCCACTCTCACTTTTTCATGTTTTGTTCTTTTACTTTCCCTCTATTGTTTCATCTTCTTCCACACACTCTCACATGATCCATCCTCACGCAAAGTCGCCAATTCTCCATGCCTTTTACTTTTCTTTTATATCAAGCATCAAATATTTAATTGAAGATCAATCACATAATGCATAAAATGACAACTAAGTTTATTTCAATCAACTTATTTTATGTCATCTTTTTTATTATAGAAGTCAAGAAATCATAACATCAAACGCATTTAATAGGAACTATATTATATGATCTGTGGACACAATACATCATCCACGATTAATTCAGTCTCTAAAACTTCAAAAAAGTTGTTTAATTGATGGATGTGAAGGCAATATGTTATGACACTATGAAAATATGTCAATTAAATAAAATCTCAATATAAAAAAACTTTGATCCCTTTTCTCCGTATGAAGTTATGTTTCCCGACACTTTTAATAAAAGAAAGTGAGTAGTTTAATCCTTTTTTTCATTATAAAACCATATCCACCCCCACTCAATCATCCAAGCACCTCTCATGTGACCTAAAACTGAGGTCTCCTTTGTATTAGTTTCATCCACGATTTAAAGGTGAATCTCTCTCATTTTCATCATTTTTTTGTAATAGATAAATAATGTTGGTTAGAAACTATGGTGTTGTTATAACTTTATTTATTTTGTCGTCATATAAATACTTCACGTGGTTGATATCTTAGTTTTCAAAAGTTTGGTTGTTAAGTCTGAACACCTGCATGCAAGAAGTTCACTAGTGCCTAAAATGTCTTTTGTGCCAAAGGTTACCATCTTTGAGAATGGTATTAACCTAGGAATATTTCTCAGGTTACTATATTAATTTAGCCTTCCTTTCTGGTTTAAAAAAAAAGTTTGGTTCTTAAGTTGAATTTCATCTCATCTTAAATAAATAACATCATAGGTTTCATAGTTTAGTCCAATTTGGCCGTAGTTATAAAAAATTGTACGATTAAATTAAAAAATTCTACGCATCTACGATTATTGTTCCGATGACACTATTTGTCGTTACGTTTATTTTAACTCTATCCATGTTGTTCACAAATTACTTTAATCACAAATAAAAAAGAATCATAAACTTATATTAATTAGAATAATTTAGAATTAAAAAGAATATTTAAGAAATATTAGAAATACTTACGAAATATTTTGAATATTTAGAAGAATATTTTTTAAAAACTATTTTTACTCTAAATTATCTAAATATTGCAAACTCATGGATCTTTTCTATTTTTTATTAAAAGAATTAAGAACAAGATTAAAAATCATAGTGGAAAAATTAAATCGACGAAATAGGGAGTGTTTCAAGATTAAGCGCACTTCACTAAGTTATCTGGAGGGACAAAAAAATCATGTTATTTCTTTTCAGTTGTTGCTTAAATTATTTCTTATAGAGAGTGTTTCATGATATATAATTATATAGGAATTGTTTAAAATGAGGACATATATATGACCACAAAGATAAATATTATATAATGTCTTAAGTAGTTTAATATAATGTCTTAATTTTTTGGTTATAAGTTTGTGCATCATAAAGTTAACATTGCAACGTATAATGTTATTCTTTATGTTCAAACCTTAATATTTTTTAACAATATTACGAAGTAATTATCAACCAAGATTCACGAGTGCATGCATGCAACACCCACATGTTCGACAAATTTTGCAAAGTATATTCGTGTTGAAACCCATAAACTCTATACCAGTTTGTGCTAATTAATGAATTAACCTCTACATTGATAGTGATGTTTTGGAAATCAAGCCAAAATTAAGAACAAGAATCTCTAGCTAGACGGGGCAATCCATCGTTACCAAGCATGGCCTCCTCCTCCTCACTTGCAGCAAACCAACATCAAGAAGAAATCAATGCGAGCGTAGATGCATCTGATCATATTGAAGTTGCAATTTCACATTTGCTCGAGAAAATTAGCCAAGATGACCAAGAACTACCATGCCAAGATGAACAAGAACAGCCATTAATATGTCGCCATCCTTTTGGTGAAAACATTCAGCTTGATGATGAATTCCCCAAAATTTGCTCCATCGGCCCTATTCACAGCGGACGTCGACCCGAGACGGCTAAGTGTGATGCTGGTAAGTTGCGTCTTTTCGGTGTGACCAGGTCTCTACAAGATGAACCACAGATATGGCGTAAGTTGATTCGTTTCGTTCAACAACACAAAGATGAGGCTGCGAAATACTACTCCAAAGAAGAAGAAGTAGTTATGGATGAAGAGAAGTTCGTCATCATGTTAGTGTTAGATGCTCATTTCATTCTCAGGTTTCTTTTTCATAATCTTTTTCATCTTCCTCGTACTGCCGAAACCTACATTGACAGGCATTTATATCAACATTGGATCTCGACTTATTTCAGCAGTTATTATACCATCCTCTACCACGATTTTTTACTTTTATCAAATCAAATTCCTTTCTTCATACTCAAAGGTTGCTTTGATCTTCTTCCTCACACCAATAAACCTAGCAATTGTAGCACCTTGCCGGAGTTGCTCTTGTCTATCTATTTCATCAGAGAACCCCTTGAATTAATCTCACAGGGTGTCGAACAATTTGACCACCTCCTCCATTTCTTTCGCAATGCAATAATTGCTGGTATATCGCCATCAATTCCGAAACACAAGATCTGCAACCGCATCTTGAGAATCATCTTATACTTGATTTTGTTCCCATGGTTCTGTTTTCTCCACTTACACCGGTCATCTAGCTCCCATAAGATGCCTACCGCAGAAACAGCGGTTGAGCTTCAAGATGCCGGGGTCAAGTTTAAAAGGCAATGGGGGTCTGATTTTGAAATATGGTTTGAAGGTGGAACCTTGAACCTTCCTGGATTGTTTATTGATGACGATTGGTTCTTTCGTATGTGGAATCTACTTGTATTTGAAAAAATCAAAGGTGAACGTGAAGTTACCAGCCGTTTGAAGTTTTTATGCGATCTGGTGCGCTCCAAAGATGACTACAGGCTATTAGCCGAGCATGGAATCCTCTATTATGATAACGATGAAGATTTTGGATTTCAAAAAATCAACCAACTCAAACTTCTTCTCTCAACACTAATCGATGCTCACACTACTTCAGGTTGGTATAACAGAACCCATCGTCACATGAAGCGGTACATGAAAGAACCTCAACATAGATGGAGGGCCAAACTGATGAAAGACTACTTCAACAGCCCTTGGTCGATTGTGGGTTGGGTTGTGGGTGGTGTCCTCCTCCTTCTCACACTACTTCAGACAATTTACACCATCAAATCCTACTTCCACTCACCATCTTAATTAGCCTACATGGCGGTCATATCCATCCAGTACTGGCCGATGCATCTTATCATTCACTTTTATCACTTTTTGCTTTTGCGTTGATGTACTCCAGACAATTTACACCTTCAAATCCTAATAAGACTACCTGGTCATCCATTCATATTCACTATATATGTCGTTGCGTTGTTGTACTTCTATTGTGTTGGATTTTAATATGGAAAAAATAACTTTCTTTTCTGTTTTATTTGTTATATATATGTGTCTTGTGGATTGAAAAATTCTTGTGGTGTACTTTTAAGATTACGGCCATTATTCATTAACGCTCGGATAATCCTTTTAAGGGGATGTAGTGGTTTAACTCCACATTGTATTTTAATTTGGAATTTCCAAGTGGGTCATTTGCAAATGATTTGTTTGCATGTTCTTTATTGAAATCTGTAAGTCATTTGAGGTACTTAAAAATACAACTCTTCACAAAAATTGTTAAAAGCAAAATAGATAATTAGTAAATCATGTCCTTTATGAATAATACATCTAAACATGGTATAGAGGTGTGTTTGCCAATGCTTTTCAGTTTTATTTACAATTCAAAAGTACTTGTTTGGGTGCATGAGATCAAACAATAGGAAAAATAATATTGTAAGTACGAAGTGGAAACTTTTCCCGACTTGAAAGGGAAAAATCTACGGAGGCACGAGAGGAAAATCTGCCAATAGAAAACGATTGATCTCAAGGGTTAAATATTTGACCACTATCACAACATTTCATTTTAATTGAAACTTTTAATGAGATTATTAGGGCAAATTACGGATTGTCCCGTTCAGATATGGAATCAATTTACTTAATCCTCCTGAATTTTAAAAGGTAATATTTTCCTTCTTATACTTTGTATTTGAAAAGTATGTTCCTGACGTTGTTTCACACATTTATTATTATATGCACATTTGGATGCTCACATGGCCAACTATGGGTGATTTCTATCAGACGTACAGGTAACTTGGATGTGGTAATACAAAAATATTTACCCATGCACAAAACTTTTGTGCTAGAATTACAAAAATTGGTATATGCTATTAAACAACATGCAATCATAAAAAATAGATTAACTAATCGCGACGTGTCCTCACTGTCCTAAAGGAAAGATTTTTCTCCCATCTCAGATAATATCGAGGTGCAACATGGGATTTGTATTGTTGTATCATACAACGACCACTCTCATTTAAGGTTACACAACAAAAGAAAATCGAGGACAACAAGAACTTGGAACATTTTTCTCTAACAATTAAGTAGTAGACACAAGTAGTTATTAATTTTCCTATTATTTTCTTTTCTCTCTCTAACTCTAGTTGTAGTCGAGTGTAATGTAACTAATAAAACTAGATGTAATTGTGTGAGTCTGTATGTGTGATCCGGTATGCTTTGCCATTTAGGCCCAGTGTTGAAAATCCATAGTTTTGAAGATATTAGACGGATCCGAGCGTGAGACTTTAACATTGTACTTCTATAAATATGGATTTGTGTTGGATTTTAATTTGGAAATAACTTTCTTTTTGTTTTATTTGTTACATATATGTGTCTTGTGGATTGAAAAATTCTTTTGGTGTACTTTTAAGATTACGGTCATTATTCGTTAATGCTCAGATAATCTAAGGATGTAGTAGTTTGACTCCACATTGTACTATTTTACTTTGGAATTTCCAAGTGGATCATTGGCAAATGATTTGTTTGCTTGTTCTTTATTGGAATTTGTAAGTCATTTGACCGTACTTCAAAAATGCCAACTCTACACAAAAATTGTTAAAAGCAAACAAGGTAATTAGTAAATCATGTCCTTTGCGAATAACACATATAAACCCAAATAAGTGGAATTAAGTAAGAGCTTTTAAATTCCGTGGAACACAGTATAGTGTTTGTCAATGATTTTCAGTTTTATTTACACATCAAAACTTGTTCGGGGTGCATGCATGAGATCAAACCACGGGAAAAATAATGTAAGTACGAAGTGGAAACTTTTCCCGACTTCAAACCATTCCAACTTCAAAAGGGGAAAATCTAAGACGGCAAGAGAGGAAAATCTCCCAATAAAGAAAGTTGATTTCAAGATATTTGACCATTTTCGCAACATTTTATTGTAATTGAAACTTTTAATGAGATTATTAGGACAAAAATTACGGATTATGGAATCAATTCACTTAATCCTCCTGAATTTTAAAATACTTGGTCTTACTTACAAACCTCACTCAATGAGATAGATTTTTGTTTATGTCATCCCAAATTTAATAAAACTACAAGCCGATAATGATACTTAACAATGTAAAAGATAAACATATTAGTTTAGTATTTACATGAGATGTGGTAAGTAAAAAACAGAAGTTGAGAACTAGCATCTCAGGTAAGTCCAAAAAGAGTTCCATCGAGAAAAGAAATGGTTCATGCAATGAGTATTTTGGATAGCATATAAAACATAAGCATATTTTTACGATTACGTTAATGGGTGGACTTTTTTTCAATTAATGAATTACTTTAAGACAATTCTACAATCGTTTCAGGATTTCATGTTATCGTGTATAATACAAATTGAAAAGATTTAATCATGTTTAGGTTGAAAATAGTTAAGTGACATGTTATATTGATATTTTTCATTCTAAATAACATCTTAATTGACTATTATCAAGTAAAATCAATTGATTATCTAATAAAAGATGCAGTCGAGTCAGTTGTGTAATAAAACAACTTATCGTGTAATCATGTCGTGTTCGTGTCAAATCGTGTACTAATTATTTTATATTTGTATCTTCACAAATCATCATAATAAATCATTTCAATTATAAATTTTTTTCGTGTAAAGTTGTCTAAATTGTGTCTCTATATCATGTCGTGTTTGTGTAATCATATCGTATCCAGAATTGACAAGTCTAATTAATACCCTTGTCATATTTTTAATGCCATAAGCTGCAAGTCAATACCCTCGACAACATTCAATATCTTTTCAATTTAGAAGTACAGAACTACAATTTCGAGGTATCTAGACTGAGTACAAGAACAAATACAATGATAACGACAAACAGAGAGCTGTGGTTCATAGCAAAGATCATTTAATTAATCGAATATATAACTACTTCAAAAAAAATCCAACAGAGAACTGTACAAAACAGGAACAAGCTTGTGTGCGCAGTCACAAACAACTAAACGAACGTGTATACACTACTCGCAATGCTGAAGTTCTACTCCAAGGGATCCAATCATTCTAATTTTGTAAGTAATGAGCCTTCGCTAAACAAAACTTCGCCATTTGTTGTAGTAGCTCACCTCTCCGTTTGTTTGGTTTATAAATAGCAAATCCTTCAAGCCCCCAATGTTTTAGGCTTGAGCACTACATTTGAAGATCACAAACTTCTGATGCAAAGCAAATAATGAAAATTTTTTAACACAAAAACCTGGAAAATTAAGATTTATAAACAAGTCAACACGGCGAATTCATGTCTTGTTCTGAAACTTCGTGATAAAGCTACATTTACTTTTGTCACATGTCAAAGACACTAGTCCCTCAAAAGGGGATACCGGCTAAATTGAAAGAAAGGTACTCTGAAGGAATTTCTTAACTTGTAACTGGTCTTTCCAAAATAAGTACTGCAATTACATTCGACTTTCAATTTTACTATATTCTCTGGACAATGGGCTTGAATATTTACTGGTAATAAAATCCAAGATGAGCATGAACGAAAAATAAACACTACATACTATGGCATTACCTGACAATAATTAATTTATTTCATTCTGTTGGAGTCAGCTCACGATATCAGCTAAACATTTTCTCCAGAAGCAATTTCATGCAACTAAAAATTAGTCCCTGAGATGCTTCGTTGATGTGAAGTTACGCACAGAAAGAAAAGGAGAATAAGAGACTTAGAATGGCTGCAACATAAGTAAATACTAAATTACCAAATTAAAATGATTTACTTCATATTATATAAAACAAAATTAGTCTCATCACCATAACAGAAAATGGTACCTTTCAATTCCTTGTTTGCTGCATGACTGCAATTGAATAGTAAGAGTTCTACCTCCCACTAACAAATGAGCCCAACTTGGATAAGTCTGGAATCCAAAAGGATAATTCGGATGACCCGGTGGCAAACATGAGCAATCCTGGAGCCCACTTGATAACTGGTGGTTCATTATCAGTACTTGTCCAACAGCCAACCTTGATAACAAATGACAGCAAAATTATCGAGAACCCAACAGTTGAAACTCATACGTCCCAAGATTATTGTGCCACCTCTAACAAAGAGTTTTGGAGGTAAGATAATCGTTCCAGCTCTAACAAATTATTTTGGCAAGTAAGAGAGCAGAGATAAAATAGAACCTTTCCATTCCTAACATTCCATGCATAAATACTGCCATCTCCCAAACCTGCAGAAAAAAGAAGTTGCAGCAGTTGATTTATGGAAACATGGCATCTTTGGGGATAACAATTATAGCTTGTCTTTCCCCTAGTATAAAGGATACAACTCAAATAAGGACCCTAAGGGAGAGAAAAAACTGTACTAGGAATCGTGGTTTAACTTCTTCCCCATCCCATGGACAAACTCAAGGACTGCAGACAAATACATGAAACATGCATTCTGGTAAAGAAGGTAAACAAAATTTAAAATAAAAGAAAAAGATGAACCATGAACATAACCACATCATAATTTTATTGTCTTTAGTGATCCATATTTTCGTAATATTAACCCACTTGGACAAAAAATTGGACAAAGAAAGTTTTTGGCTGACAGGAAATCCAAAGTAAAATATGTGATAAGAAAATGCAATAAAAGTGTCCAAAGGTTTGGTACTTCAACTCAGAATTGTACATGAACTTGGGATTGGAAATATTCATTTTCAAATGACTAGTTTGGATAAGTGGAATTATTAATTCCATTGTTTCAATCTTTCAAAGCCTTGTAAATTCCACAATCGGTGTAATTTAAAGGCACTCTATAAGAAGATGATCGGTAAATCTTCACAAGATCAGTAACTCTTTGAAAATGATTATGGAGCATGTGACGATAACCTTTTGAAATCGTTATGATCAAAGATAAACTGCACAAACTCATGCAAGGCATTGTTACTTTCATAGACAGGACAGGGCATGAAAGACTCACTCGACAACAACAGAAAATATTACACAGCAGTTACCAAAGAGGAATCTTAGAATAAAGAAACAGATATCTTGATACAATTGGTCTTCCAAGACAATTAAGACTCCTAAGACCAGTGACTAACCTGTGCAAGAGAACCAGTGCGGAATTCAAAATGTCTACCCAGATGTAGATCTAACCTCTAACACTCAAAGTTGAAGTGATGAATAAATGCAAGGGAAGAAGTTTAAGTCCTTACCTGATATAATGTACCTTCCATCAGGACTGAAAGAAGCCTCCAAAGTGGAATTGCAGGAAACCACCTTAACCTTGTAACTCGACAACTATAAACAAAATAATTCAGTTGAAGCACACAACTTAACAGAAAACAAAATACCATAGAAGCAGTCAAATAGTAATTCATGTTCAGCCATAACACTCCAATTGTATAGCAACCAATATAAAACTCGTCTAAAACTAGAAAAAGAAAAAAAAGTGGAATAACTACCATGTTTGCCTAGTGCAGTCTCCTTTTTTTAGCTTTGTTATATGGATGATATAGGGAAATTCCACCTATTTTGGATATAATGGAAAGCCTAAAGCTCTGAAATGTCAAAAGAAATCAACACACTGATATGGTACTTACAAGGGTTCCACGGAAGGAGTCAACAACGTGAATATGCCCATCCATGGTAGTTAAAAGGATGAGTCTACCATCACTACTGAATTTCACTACATTTGCTTCAGATACATCTCTACCAACTGAGAAAATCTCGAAGGGACCCTAAATTAAAAAAAATGATAAGAACCAAGAAAAGAGAAAATGCTATTGGCAAATTGTAAGGTGGCATACCTTATCATATTTGCGGACATCAAACAAACTTATCAAACCATTAAATGCAACCGCGAAAACCATCCCTTGGTCGTCATAGGAAACTGCAGGCCTTCCTTGAACTCGTAGAAGTCCCTACACCATGGGATACAATATATAGAAAAAACGCAAACTACATAGTGCGCACCAACATCTTTTAAGATTGAAATCCATTTACAAGTCAGAACCTGAGAGTTTTCTGCTCGCTGATCCCAAAGTAAAACAGTCCGATCAAAAGACCCAGACATAAAGCATTCCTTTCCAGGGCAGAGTGAAAGAGAGACAACTCTAAATATGCAAAATGCAAAAAAAGAGTAATTTCCATGAACACGACAGGACAATGTCAACTTTATTTGATCTAAACAATTTTTAGATCAAATAAAAAAAAGAAATATTAATTGCATCCATCAAGTATGTGGATAAACCGTACATACCATCCCATCCATTTTTTGAGGAATAGATCACTTCTGTTGGATGAGAGGTGAAGCGCACCAGATCAGCCCCATATTTTTTGCTGTTTATGGTCTTCAAACACCTGGGAATAATTTTCTCTTGAGTATGCTAGATGTCTTTGCAGGGGTAATGCAAATAGAAAGTGAATTGTGATGGAGAACTCTTCCGGGGAAAACATGACGCATCTTGACACGTTTTCTTATAGATTCAAATCAGTTTCTTTTATTTACCCTTTTCCTTTAAGCATAAACCAATTCGTCTTTTTAGTATATATAAAAAAAGTGTTACTTCAACAGTTTAGATCCAAAAAGGGCAGAAAAAAATACCATCATCATATACAAGCGTGCCAGTTGAAGGACAGAACACTAAATGGGGGTGAAAATCAAGGGGGGAGAATCATACGTAGCATTAGGAATGTCGTATAGCCTGATTGACTCGTCATCACTTGCTGTTACAAGATAATTTGTAGCTCTGTGAAAATCTAACGAACTAATCCTGCCACTCTGGAAATTCATCAATTTAGTGAGATATTCATAAAACAAATAACGACCAAGGACTTGTTTTCAATGGGACCATAACAGGGAAATATGACAAGAGGATTAGTTTTCCACAAAAAAAATTAAAGGCCCTGAACATGAAATTATACTCCTGGTAAGCAAGAAATTACACCCTTTCAAGTAGGCTTGTCAATTTTGTACATGACATAATAATACGATTTACATGACAGAACGGTAACACAATTTTTTTTCGTGGTTGATTAGCTTAAATATGATATTTATGATGATAAACATGAAACAAATTTATATGATTTGACACGACACGATGGTACACGAGTTTCTCAAATACACGTTTAGCATGTTTTGTAGTCTAGTCAATTATTTTTAACCTTAAATATTTTATTTAAAACGTTCCGTAGTATGAAAACATCAATATATCATAATAGCAATTGATCATTAACAATTTTAAATAATAAAAAAATTACAGTAAATATAGCATACACAAAAATTACTACATTTCCAACACAACGTACACTAACACAATATTTGACATACCTACTTACAAGGCAACTTGATTACCTCACTGGAGGTCATAATCCAATTACATTGCTACATAACCAACCTGTTTCAAAATAAATCGAATTTTATCACATTGTTAAACCCGTCCTTGAATTACGAATTACTTCTTTTTTGGGGGGGTTAGATTGCAAATTGACGTGGAGAATTCCGACGACATAATTTGTTATTACTTCGTGCAAGGGTGTAAATAAAGGGACATTCAGTTGATTTGGGGGAAACGGGTAGGTTAGGGCAAGGTGGGGAAGTGAGACTCACGTAGTCTCTGAAGGCCATGCCGACCTCCATGCTCAAATTTATATATATAATGAATATTATATATATTCATTATGTTTCGCAGTTAAACAGACGAGTTAAATCATGTAACATTATCCGCTCATTTATTAAACAGTTATGATTTTCACAACCCTTATCCGTACATTTATTAAACGGTTATGATTTTTACAACCTATGATCCTACTCGTCGGTTCGACTACGACGGTTAAATGGTTTTGACACTACCCATTTACAACCCTAATACTAAGGGGTTGTAAACAACTCCAATCAGTTCAAATTGAGAGTGTGTTAGGTATTAGGCTTTTACCCCATCTTTTGCTCAAAAGCCCAATTAATAACCTTTCCTTAGAAAACCAGATCTGACCAGAAGCCCATGAGGAAGCCGATGTGTTTGGTATGTGCATTTGCTTCCTAGTAGATTTCTTGGCCCACTTCCACATTTGGCCCAGAACAATTATTTTGCTAATATATTAGCTCTACGTGATCAGAAAATTCACTAATTTTAAATGGCATGCATTCAATTGGAGATCGCTGTAACAAAATAAATCAACCTTGAAATTGAAATGGTCCTAGTAGATTTGACATCAAAATTTGGTTTTTTAGGGAAATCAACCCAACAATCTACTATTCGATCCAAAAGCAGCGTAGGTGGACTATTGGGGATCGGGAAATTTTTCCCTCAGTGGAGGTGGTGATCAGGCCGGAGGAGAACGTGTGGGTCGGGAGATTCCTCGGTGAACGATGACGAAAACTTTGGTGGGTGTTGGGGATTGGACGAGAGAAGGTGGGGTATTGTGGGATAAGGGAGTAGTGTGCGGTAAAATTGTAATTACGGGCAATTAAAGTTATAATTTGCTTGAAATCCAGGAGTATGTTGGAATGTGGTGAGTAAGGAGATGGAGGAAGCACCCTGGTTGGTGCTTTCGGTCTATTGTTCACATGTGAGACGAGCATCACCTCCGCTTCCGTGCGTTTCTGCGTCGAAGTTGATTTTCGGAAGATGTTTGGCACATGTTTCAATTAGAATCCAACTTCTGGACTAGAGATGTGGCGAGCAGCCCGTACCGAACACAACCTGAAGTTCATTAATAACTCGTCCTTTCAAGTAGGTATTTTAACTTTGTACACAACACAATAACACAATTTATAATCTCAAAGGAAGTTTGCTGCCCAATTTTGTATTGGGTTGAGTCTGGTTCGGAAAGATGGATTGCGTTGGATTATGGATTTGTGATCTCGACCAAAAGTAAATAGACTCTACAACTCCTCTACTTATACCAAACAGTTGGGAGTAAACAAAGATAAATACAAATATTATTTATGAATCGAAGGAAACCACTATCCTTTAAATAAGTCGACATCAATTTAGCTTTATTAATAAATTGAAATTTAAAATCCGAAAAACATTCAAACCATAAATTTTGATATATGACTAATATTATCTATATATGCCGATTGTCAAAAATCAAAAAAATTGGTGAGTCATTTGATACAAGGTTAAAAGATACAAAAATTAATGTCTTATATTGTTAGAAAAACCTAGTCTTTTTTTGAACAAATTGGTAATTGTATTAATAAAAAGGATGGGAATTACTAGCCGAAGCTAGCATCCCAGTCCACCCCCAAGAAGGGGTGAACTGCTCAGAGAACTACAAAAGTTCTACTACAAAAAGTCATGCTATAAGATAGACATACATGTAGGATCCAAGGGGCTCTAAGATTAGTCTAAAGGGGGACTGAATAGACTAATTGAGTTCTTTATAATATTAAGCAAATTAAAGCAAGAACTTAAATGTAAAGAGAACAAGATGTAGGATTTCGTGCCCCTATGTATATATATATATTAAAAATATATATACATGCATATAAGATCGATTTCCATATTTTTCGACGATTTCATGCACATTATCATATGTTTTATTTTAATACAATGTAATCTACATATATATTAAAATAAATAGGAGAGGATCATACCCAAAGGTTCTCTAAAATCTTTTTGAAGATCCGGAGTTGTGTTGCATGTTGAATCGTCAGCTAATTCACCTCTAAGTGTTCACCAAACTCTAAACAAGATTAGAGAGAAATGAGCTAGTCAATTAATCTCTAATTCAAGGTTATAATCTGTTAGGATCTTTGACACTCTAATTAAGAACTAAGTGCGGAATTAAAACGTTAAGTAAAGAATTAAGGAAATAAACGTGCAAACCACAAAATTCGACATCGGAGTTTAGAGAGGTTCAACACTGCACTCGGTCCTAGTCCTCCTCGCAAGCCTCGCTTACGGTTCCACTAACTGATCTCCATTATGGGTCGAGATCAACACCTTTATAAGCACCGAGCCTCGCGAACAATCTCGTCTGGCTCGTGTCTTCTCTCACGATCCGAGAGAGAGCTTCCTCGAAGCTTTACAACCCTTTAGTGATTCTTGAATATGGAAATGAAACCACAATTTAAACACATTTGGATATGGATATAGAGTTGATATGCAAGTGGTGAAGATGAAGCTTTGAGTGTATTTGGAGCTTTGAATGTTTAGGAATTGAGAGCACAAAGAGTAAAGATGAATTGAGAGTGAAGAGGTAGTGTTTGTGTCTCTTGAGTGGGCTTTATATAGGCTTCAAAAAAACAGAACCGTTGGGGAGTTGGTGGAGTTATGAACCAATAAGAAGCAGGAGTTTGCTTGAAACTCGGGCGAAATTCTGGGTTGGTTCGGCAAACCAAAGTCCATTCGGATGACCGAAAGATGCAAGATTCAAATGTGACCGTTGGAGTAAAATCAAAAACTGGTCCAAGCCAATTTGGTTGACAAAATGTCATTCGGTCGACCTAATCCACAATTCCAAAGAGCAAACTCCAAAACTAATCAAAGGTAGTTCGGTTGACCGTTTGCCATTCGGTCGACCTAATCGACAATTTTAGAGAGTAAACTCCAAAACTAATCCAAGGTAGTTTGGTCGACCATTTGCCATTCAATTGACCTAACTTGGCTGGGACAGAATCTTAGTGCAAGGCAATTTGATCGACCGTACTTAGCTGGGACAGAATCCTAGTACTCAAGTTTACATATTTTCCTATAGACTTAATAAACGGAAAATTACAAGTCTTGGTCCAAAGTTTTGATTACAAGTCTTGAGTCTTGATGTCTTTGTCCCAATGATCATTCTCTTTTATAATCTTGATCAATCTATTAAGATTATTGCAAGTATACAAGTGTGTATGCAATGCATGTAATCGTATTTGCTCACTTTGATTGATTAAGATTAGTTTGATTAATCATCAAAATTGATATAGATTAAGGCCTAAAAGCCAACATAATCTAGCTAATAACCCATCTTATGCTCCCTGAGAATTTAATCTCCAAAAGTACGATTAATATGGTGATTTTCGAATGGATTAGTGGGGTGGTTAGGGAAAGAGAGAAATTTTGCTTTAAAGAAAAACAAGGAGGAAGAGAAGACCTATTTATAGTATCTCCTCAAACCCATATCATGGATAATCCACTAACCCATGGTTACTTGTTTTTCTCCCTCTTAAACCAATCACAAATTGACACATAATCATTCATCATCCACATTTGAGCATAATTGCAATAAATCCAACCCATGACCAACACTAATCTCTTATTAATTCAGGCAACATCGTGTCCACCGGTCGACCGATTGATAGTTTCTCGTGGTTTTGGTTGGACCATGAAACCGCGTGGTCAACCAATCAAGCACTATAAAAGTTATTGTGATTTTTTGGTCGAACAGATTGCCTAAACGGTCGATTGGTTCAACATGAGAAAATGCTATTGGAAGTTTTCGGTCGGACTGAGCTACACGTCCATCAACCGATTACTACCAGGAAAGGTTCCTGGAAATTTGTCGGTCGAACCACGAGTTCAACCGGTTGATCGTTAAATCCTAGAAGGTTCCTGGAATTTTTTGGTCCACCCACACGTCCATTCGGTCAACCTTTCACTAACTCAAAAGCCTTCGATATTAAGAATATTATACAAGTAGCAATGTGTCACCTTTGTATTATATATTTATTTCTTGAAAAGTATGTTCTAAGCTCTATTTATAAGCTTTAAACTTAATGTAGCCGATGGGATTAATTTGGTAATGAGTTGTGTAAGATTCACATAACAACAAATGACAGGAACCAAATATGGACACCAACAGTCGACCAGATCGGGTAAATCGGTCGACCGTTTTCTTATAATTTAGAAAATATTTGAACTGAGGTGTAGACTAGAACTTAAGTGAACGGTCAAACTAGGGTAGAGTTGTAGGATTTCTAGTTTAATTGCACATATATAGTTTCGAAATTTTTATGTACAATAAGGATCAATTACAATTTTCTATGATTTATTTCATGCATGCATCGATTTGTTTCAATAACTAGTTTTAAAATTTTATTAAAACAAACATGGGCTCCGAATTTCATACCTAAAAGTTCTCTAAAACTTCTTGATGATCCGGAGACGTTGAGGATGCTTGTCGATGCGCCGGATGCCTCCGAGTATTCACCAAACTCTAAACAAGATCGGAGAGAGAAAAGCTAGTCTCTCAATCTCCAATAGGGTTTAGAATCTAATTACTAACCCCTCTTTAGTTCCCTTGAGAAGAAGATCTCTGAAAACTAAAACTAAACTTAAGAATTAATGGAAATTCGTGGAGAATTATGGAGAGAGAAGTTTGCACAAGAAGATAATGAATTAATTAATGAGGTAATGAGATAAACTTGTATTTATAAGTTCTCTCCAAATTACCTATTCATGTGCAGCCTCTTGCCTATGATTTCATGCAAACTTCCATCTAACCATCCATTATTTGCTAACAAATAATCTTAGCCACGAATTAAATCAGTTATGGACCAATTCCATGCATGATCTAATTAATTCTTAAATTAATTCTGCATAAAACCGTCTGGCCGGTCGACCGTTTGGAGGTTCGGTCGACCGTTTAGAACAAGTTTCGGTCGACCGATCGATATACTCGGTCGACCGTTCGTAACAAAATATTTCATCGCAATGTTCGGTCAACCGAAAACGAACAGACGAAATTCCCTATTACGATCGATACACATCCGGTCGACCGTGCAACATTGCGGTCGACCGCGCAACATTCGGTCGACCGTTTACCGTTTAGCGGTCGACCGTTTTTGCACAGTGCTGCAGACTTGTCAAATTTCGGTTTAACCCCTAAAAATTTGACATTTCGGGATTAGTAGTAAATTCACAACTTATGTAACATATTATCCTATGTAATGATAAATCATTACACCCCATAATATTTACATCACATATGAATTTAATTTAGATTCTGATTATGTTATTAATCACAACATAATTTTGATTTTGCTTGTTCACCACATGTGTCATATTTTCTACATGAAACCCGACACATCTTATGAACTCAAAGTCCCCATTTCTTGTTTCCCAGTTTTGTGGTGTGACCTATGGGAGGATCTAAACTAAGTTGGCAGTAATATTAAGAGCTTAATATCACAAGCTATAAGCGGTATCTAGCTACACATTATAGCTCCCAATTAGTTAGATGTCTTAATTCCACTTGAACCAAAACCCGATCCATTTAGTGATGGAGTGCACCACTTGTGTCCGTCCATTGCCTCATGATATTAAGAATACACACAAAGTAGTATTGTGTCATCTCTGTATTAGTATTCATTTCTTGATCTCTTTAAGCTAGTTATAAATATGTGACTTAACTCAAATCACATTGTGCACATTATAACCTTGCTTTATCAAGGGGCCCACTAATATCATTACTCTATTAAGAGGGGCAATGATAATCTTTTGACTAACTATCTTCTCCAACAAAAGTCATACTTAACCAACCAATGCCTTTACACTACACTTATCGATAGCTCAAGACACTAGTCTAATCAAGCATTTCTTAAGTGATCGGATATAAGGCTCATATCAAAGGACCAAAGACACAGTAAAACATTAATGACACAGAAAACACAATTCTATAATGTTTTACTTATTAGGTCTATTCAGTATACAAAAGTAATATTTTCCTCTTTCGTGTACCCGTGTTGTCACTCACTTGTAGAGCTACAATGATCTATGACCAACACGACATTCTTAACTCGGTAATAAATGTCTCATGTTTATTACCATGATTGCGAATATCTTTTGTTTTATGTAAACCATTATGTTTTAGAGCTCTACGGTTAAGGACCAAGCGCATCTTCCTTAACACTTCTAAAAGACGAATAAAATAAACAAGGAACAAAATGATTTCTCATTCAATTCATAATAATTGACATTTAAAAGTAAAACTTTTAGAACACATTCCCTTCAAGAGTTCAGTCGACCGTTTGGAGGATTTTGGTCAAGATAAATCTAAGCAAATATGTGAACGGTCGAACAAAGAAGGAATTCGTCCGACTGAAAATAACAGGGAGTTTTGGAACTAGAATATATCTTGAACCGGTAGATCACCGTCATGGCATTGTTTGACCGGTGGCCAAATCCTAATGAGGGGTTAGGTGAGTATGTGTATATGACCATTGTAAAATTCGACAAGTGTAACAGTCACATATAAGACAAATACGGAAAGGCAAACGGTTGAACAAAACGTGTGTTTCGATCGACCGGTTGTCACACAAACTGGGACACGTGTCAAGATATAACTGGAGGGAAAGATAACAACGGTCGAACTGGGTTATATTGGTTGACATAGAAAAAAGATCGAACAGGGAAAGAGAATCGATCGACGAATTAGGATAGGGAAATCACCTGTTAAAATCAATCGAACCACAAGTGTTGTTGGTCGACCGTTTGGGAAAAGAAATAGGAGTCTTTTAAATCCGGTCGAATCAAATGGTCTAGAGGTCGACTGGTTGAAGAAGAATTTCTATTCAAAGTGGAATTTCTAAGTTTAGTCGATCACCTAATAAAGTCAGTTTGATATAGAATTAAGTGTGAGACTTCTATATGTTTTCTAAGGGTCATGCAATGCAATACATGAAGAGTCAAGTGCCCAAGTTACATTTTAATCCTAAGAACAAGAGACAAAAATCTTATGTACTCTTCAACTCGATTTCTTGTCTTTAACACCACTTGTCTCCTGAAATGTTAGTATACAAGATATGTGTATGCATATATTGTTATGAAACGATAGATATACATGTGTTTCTTTGATATGTTAATTAATCATCAAAATGGATTAACGATAATTAGCCAAAAAGCCAACAATACACACTGTGGGTAAAGCCCAATACCCACTGTATTATATCATGCTAGGTGTATTAAAACCTGATACCGCTTCCTCCCAGTTGACCACAACCTCTTCCATTCTTAGTGTACCTCTCTTATTGAAGTGTCATTTGTGAAAAGATAACTTGACGTCGGAAAGTATACGTCTTAGCAATTGTGGACTAGGCACCGATGTTGCCTCATGTTTCCTCCTGTTTTTTTGGCTCAAATGTGCCAAACCGTAGCAGCGAGCAGAGACCACATCAAACCCCAACAGGGGGAATGAAAAGATAATGTTGATCCCTTCCATGCATTACTGTAGATTTACAACTTGTGCCATAGTAGTGTCATATGTTCGATTCTCCACCCCTTGCTAGACCTCCTTTGAGTAACTGCACTCAAAGAAGAGATGCCCCTAAATTCTCATTCTGACCCAAGCAAAAGTGGAAAGTCACGTCCAAGTCTGAGTCGGTTCTGTCTCTCTAGGACATCACCTCCTGAGTCGTGATGCGGTCCCATCTGGCCCTCCATAGGGTGAACGAATGCTTGCTTACATGTAGTGCCCAGATCTCGACAACCAAGGGATCCCTTACGCCCCTTGTATGTATGGTCTCCCATGCATTTTTGAAAGAGAAGTTGCTACCCGTTCCAATCCAGTGATGTGACAGACTATCCATACATTTTAAGGTGTATGTTTTGGCATCTATAAGTTTACACCAACCCGCTGGGTACACCACTTTTCTAATCAAATGCGCTACACGTGCTTAATTGTAAATGCCCGGGCCACGTCGGCAAAGTCTTTGAGGCCAAACCCAACTTACCTTTTTGGAAGAGCCATTTTTGCCCATGCCACTCCTCCTATCCCAGATGAAATTGTAGACTTTGTTTCGAATACACGTTAGCACCTCTTACAGTAGGCGGCATGAGGCACTTCTAAACATGAAATTTCCCAATAAGCCCCAATTTGTGAGCTGAATCACACCCACATAAGACAATAACTTGGCCTTCTAACGTGCAATCATGTTCTTGAGGACCTCAAGGAGACTCCCACAATCCGGAGTAGTCACTGCCTTTGGGGTCAGTGGCATGCCAAGGTACCTCGTAGGAAAGGAGTCATCTTCAAACCCCAACTCAATTGCCAGGCCCGCCTTGTCCATTGTGCCCCATGGTAAGAATACTTTGCTTTTCTCTGGGCTAATTTGTAGCATCGTTCTATCTAAGAACTCCTGGAAGGATTTCTTGATGGTCGTCAATGCCTTAGTGGCCTTACAACACAATAGTAAATCATCATTATAGGCTACGTGGGAAATTGCCATGCAGACTCGCACTTGAACAACTTTATCTTGCCTCCTCGAACCTTCTCATGAATGTTATCCCCTATGTACCAACCTTTTATGAATGTTGTTTGGTTTGGGAAGACAATAGCCTGGCAAATAGTCATAAGCCTTTTTGCAATAAGCTTAGCCAATATCTTATAGGAAGTATTGACACAAGAAATCGGTCGAAAGTTGGCCAACTCAATTGCCCTGTTCTTCTTAAGGATCAAAATGATAAAGGTGTAGTTGATCCATCTCAGAATCCTTTGACCCAGGAAGATAGACTGGATGGCACGAGAAACGTCTTGGCCTACAACATCTAGTAATATGAAAGAAGAAAGCCTTAATACCGTCAGGGTCTGGGCTTTTGTCAGGGTGGAGCTCCATTACAATGCTCTTAACCTCATCATAGGTAGACACCCTACATAGGTCATGATTTGCTAGCTCCAATATATATATATATATATATATATTAAAACAAAATTGATAGAGGATCATACCCAAAGGTTTTCTAAAACCTTTATGAAGATCCAGAGTTGCGTTACACGTCGAATCTCCTCCAAACTCTAAACAAGATTAAAGAGAAATGAGCTAGTCAATCGATCTTTAATTCAATGTTAGAATCTACCTAATAACCCCTTAAAGCTTCCTGAGAATTTAATCTACAAAAACTTGAACAAATTAAGAGAAATTTAGATGGATTAGAGGGTGATTAGGGAGAGAGAGAATTTTTGCATTAATTAAAACAAAGAGGGAGATGAGACCTATTTATAGGCACTCCCAACACTCGTATCATGGGTTGACACATAATCATCCACATCCACGCTTAACTACAATCAGAATAATTCCAATTCATGATTAATACTAATTCCTTAATTAAATCTTGCAGAAATCGTGTCCACCGGTCGACCAAAACTACCCAACTGGTCGACCGATTGGCAGTTAATTCGGTTTTGGTTGGACCATGAAACTTGGCGGTCAACCAATCCAACACTACAAAATCTACTGTGATTTTTCGGTCGAACAAACTTGCCCAAACGGTCGACCGTTTCTACACTAGAAACCCAGTAGACGAGCTACTGGACATTTTCGGTCGGACTGCGTTCCCAGGTGATTTCAGTCGAACCACGACACAAGTCGGTCGATCAATCACAACTAGGAAAAGTTCCTGGAAGATTTCGGTCGAACCACGACCTTTATCTGGTCGACCAATTTCCACTAGGCAAAACATGCTGAAGTTCCTGGAGGATTTTGATCGACCGAACGCGTTTTCTGGTCGACCATTCACAAGTGCAACAACTACTGTAACTTTTCGGTGGACTGGTCTCTGAAGAACGTTTGACCGTTTTGACCCGATTTTGCCTTTATCAAATTTTGGATTTACATCCAACAAAATTCGATCTCTGGGGTTTTTAGCAAATTCACATATCATGTAATATATTATCATATGTAACATAAATCAATTATACCCCATAATATATACATCTCATATGAAGTTATACATGATTCTAACTATGTCATTTTCATGACACTGATTTTATCAATTCACCACATGTATATTATTTCACACGAAACTCGATACATCTTGTGAATATAAAATCAACCTTCTTGTTTTCCAATTTTGTGGTGTGACCTATAGGAGGATCCAAGTTAATTTACAATGATATTAAACACTTAATATCATAAACTATGAGCGTTATCTAGATACACATTATAGTTACCCAATTAACAAAGATGACTTTGTTCACTCGAACTAAATAAGATCCATTTAGTGATGTAAATTTATAACTTATGTCCATCCTTTGTCACATGATATTAAAAATATTATACAAAGTAGAAATGTGTCACATTTGTATTTTATATTCATTTCTTGATCTCTTAAACTAACTATAAATATGTGACTATACATAAGTCACATTGTGCACATTATAATTTTGTTTTATCAAGGGGCTCACTAATATTATCACTTAAATAAAAAGGGGCAATGATAATCTTTTGACTAACTATCTTTTCCATCATAAGTTATGTTTAACCAACCATTGCCTTTATCACCATACTCATTGATAACTTTTGACAATAATCAAATTAAACACTCATTATGTGAAAAGATATAAGTCTCATCTCTTAGGATACAAGACACATTAAAACATTAATTACACATAACACAATTTCATAATGTTTTACTTGCTAAATCTATTCGATATATAAACGTAATATTTTCCTCTTTTATATATTCGTGTCGTTAAATATTTATAGAGATACAATGCTCTTTAACCAACACAACAATCTTATCTCGGTAATTTATGTTCCATGTCAATTATTATGATTGTGAATTAACTTTTGATTTATGTAAATAATTATCTTTTAGAGCTCTATGGTTAAGGACTAAGAGTTTCTTCCTTAACACTTCCAAAAGACGAATACATTAATCAAGGAACAAAATGTTTGCACATTCAATTCGTAATAATTGACATATAAAAGTAAACTTTTAGAACACAATCACTTCACCCGTAAGTTCACCTTCAACCCCTGTACTCACATATGTACCTGCACCATCTCGTTCTCCTCTAACACCAAAGCCTAGCCTTACTCCTTCCCCCACACATACTCCTGTGATCTCCTCCCTCAGTCAACTCCATATACGCGCCATTAATGCAACCCATGTCTTGCCCCGATGTCACCCCTCCATCAGTCGAGTCCACGCACACGCCATCAATGCAACTCATGCACTGATTGGAATCTGACACACACCTTTGTCTATCTTTGCCTCCCTACAAACTGCCACCCTAGTCTCTGTCTTGAGGACATCTTCCCATGCCTGGCAGACTCATGTGCTTAGCCTCCTCCCATGTCTAGTTGGAACTTGAGGCCTCCCTTTGGCCAATGAGTTTGTTGGCCCTTCCTCCCTTGTTAGCTTCCTTGGTTGGATGGTCGGTGCTCCTCTTACAACACCGCTTCGTCCAGTGCCTAAAGCACCCACAATTTGAACATTTTGGAGGATGATGGATGTAGCTCATTGGTATGTCTATGGCCTCCTTCTCGCGAGCACTTTCCACTACAATCTTCACCTTCACGGGGAACTATTTGCGAGCATCCATAGCAATAGGGTTGTGCACGGTCCGGTCCGGGTTTCGGTCCAGAAGTTTTGGAAATTTCGGGTTCGGTGTGGTCCGGTCCGGTTTTTTGTTTTTTTATTTAAAAAATCGTTTTTTGACCGGACCGAATCGATTCGGTCCGGTCTTCGGTCCATGAGAATCTGGTCCGGTCTTCGGTCTGGACCCCGGATAAAAATCCGGTCCGGACCGGATTCTCAGCCCTACATAGCAATGAAGAGTTTTGCATTTGACCCTTCTCTCCTCAAGGTGAGGGAGTCAACCTTGATCGGTTTTCCCAACAAGGAACCCATACAACTGAAAGTCTCTTTGTCCCAAAGATGACTAGCGTAACCCAAATGGATACCACTCGCGACACCATCTCCTCCAACATTTTGACTTAACCCCTTGGCCGGATAAAGGTGAAAACCCCAAGTATGAACTGATCTTCCATGCCCCCCTCGGTGGTGAGGGGTGGAGACTCAGTTTCTTTATCTTCTATCAAATGACTCATTTTTATTATTATTATTATTATTATATATAATATAAGTCATATGTCATTAACTTGGTTGGAATTTTATGTCAACTTATTTTAACAGCAGATCTCTCCATTAACTTGGTTGGAATTTTATGTCAAATCTTGGGCGGGTTGCAAAATATTTTCAACCCCAAATCCACTGTGTTAATCAAACGGGTCGGCAATTTAGCATGTTAGCGAATTAGTGGGTTGACAACAACGATCCATATCTACATTTGACGATTTGAGTTGAACCTGAATAAAGGGTTAACGGTGATATGTAACTTGAAATGTAAATGAGAGTCAAAATTCAAGCATCGTTTATTCATGTATTATTATATTACTAAAATACACAAAAGATAACTAAAAACTTGAGCTCGTAGCCGAGCTCAAGTTTTTTCGAACTAGAACCGACTCGTTTACTGATTCAATCCAATGCTCTATATTACTATTTAGTTCCAAATCTATGGTTTAAACAATTAGAAATCTGTTGGTCGCAATACAAGTGGGAGTTCAAGCAAATTTGCACCACTTTATTCATTACTAGTTTTTATTACATCAGCTGCATATCCATGTACACCAACAGCGCCTAACAATTAAAACAACAAAAGACACATCCATAGATCTCTTCTAGACGTCAAAAGTTAAAAGCTAAAACACATTCTCAGAAGCACACAAAGCCATTAAGAACCATAGTCTCACTCCCTCCTTGCTTTTGCTCTAAAGCAAATTGCTCTATCTTTATACTATAGTAGATGCATTTGGAGTTTCTGTTACATCCTAACCCTTTGCATTTGGGTTTAATTGTGTTTTAGGTGGAGGATTAGGGGAGGAGGAGATGGAGGGCTGAGATGGATGGGAGGAGTTGTGATGGATGGTGGAGATTGAAGGAGGAGAGGTATAAGGTTTGGATGGATTCTCTCTCTCCCTCACTCGTTTTCTCACTCTCTCTCTCTCTCACGCGTGTGTCTCTCTCTCTCGATCCTTCCCATCCAGCTGAGAAGGAGCTCGAGGCTCGCCGGATCGTGTGGCCGGAGGAAGGTGATCGCATTCGGGTTCCGCCGGAGAAGGAGGAGAAGCGCTTGTGGAGGCGACTTCGTGGGTTCTTCAAAGGCTTCTTCAAGCCTTAAAGGTATGCCAAGCTTTAGTTTAATCCTCTTAGTAGCCTTGGTGAGGATTGGAGTGGTCGACGGTAGGCCGAATGGCTCGTCGAGAACCTTGCAGCAGCTGTTCTGCATGGAAACGGTCGACCGGCGGGTTGACGCGGTCGACCGGAAGTAGTGTGTTTCGAGCAAAAACACTTGCACCGGTCGGACGATACTCTAGGAGTGGTCGACCGGTGGTGCATTTTATCGAAGGGAAAAGGCTCTGGGTGTTTTCGGTCGAACGGGTCCCCTTAGCCGGTCGACCGAAAGCACTGTTGTAAGTCGGTTGGGGGCGTTGACCATCTAAACGGTCGACCGCTCGTTGACTTCGTCCGACCGGAACTTAAGTTAACTTATTGGCCGGTCGACCGGGAGTGTGGTTTCGGTCGACCGTGGAGTGCGGATTGTTGGTGAGTTTCCCTGGTGGGAATCGGTCGACCGTGCTTCTTGGGTCGTTCGACCGTTTACGCTTTTTGAGTGAAGAAGGATTTTCCCTGCTGGATTTCAGTCGACCGTTATTTTGAGGGTCGTTCGACCGTTCGGACGTTAATTCGGTTAGCTAGAGGAATTGTGGGGTGTTCGGTCAACCGTTTATGGTCTTCCGTTCGACCGGTTGGACACAGTTTTGCATATGAATGCTTGTGTCGTGTGGGGTTGGTTTTGCCTTGAGGGCGACGGGTCCCCGGCCTTTTGGGCGGTGCCTTTGTGCACGTTGTTGTGGCTCTACGGAGCGTTGGCCGAGACTCTGACCGGCGGTGCCTTGTGTGCACGGGAGTTGTGCTTTTACTGCATTCTTCATTTCATGTTTCATATACACATGTTATGCTCATATGTTAGGGGTTTGGCATACGGGGTTTCCTATGGGAAACTCAGGCATTGTTTGTTTACATGTCAGGTCGTGCACGTCATTAGGAGGTGGTGACTGCGGGCAGGAGCACTCTGATCAGATCCGGTCCTTTTGTCAGTCGAGGTGGATGATTTTTCCCTTGTACATGTGTTGTATATCTTTTGTGTTGGGTTGTAATCATCCTTGACTCTTGTATTGTACAGTTCACACCTTATATTATATATATATTGTGGTTTGGTGACGGCCCCTGTGTTGATTCTTATATTGTTTAAAATTTTAATTTTTTTTTGTTGTTTCGGGGCGTTACAATTTGGTATCAGAGTCTTCGGTCTCGGTGTGCTTGTCCAATGAAACCACCTTAGAGATCTTGCATTTAGTTGTCACTCATCATGCATTCATTCATAATCATTAATGCATTGTCGTTTCCTGTCCTCTTGTGTAGATGCCTCCGAGACGTACGAGGCAACCTTTGCGTTATAGGGGCGCCAGTGAGGAGACTGGTAGGGAGGACAGAGAGGAGGAGGAGAGGAGGACCCTTCAGGGGACTCTTGGTAGGCTGGGCGAGTTTCTTGAGCGCCAGTCTGCACAGGCCGAGCAGGTAGGGGCGGGGGCAGTGCTGGATCGGTTTATGCGACAGCACCCTCATTCCTTTGACGGCAGTGGTGAGCCGGAGGCAGCTGAGGATTGGGTCTTCAAGATCCGGAAGATCTTCAGAGCGATTGGGTGTCCTTCTGAGAGGCAGGTGGATCTGGCCACCTATGTGTTGGACGGAGAGGAGGCCAACTGGTGGAGGTCCACGTCGGCTGTTGTGTTTGAGGACAGCGAGGAGGTGGGCTGGGAGGAATTCCTCGCGGAGTTCAACCAACAGTATTTTCCCCAGCATGTGTGTGACAGGAAGAAGGAGGAGTTCCTGGCACTCGAGCAGCGAGAGATGACGCTGGCGGCCTACGTTAGCAGGTTTCACGCCTTGGAGCGTTATTGCCCGGATACTTATGTGACACCGGAGCAGAGAGCTCGGAAGTTTATCCGAGGATTGAGGCCGCAGTTCCGGTCCCGTATGACCACGAGTATGCCGCAGACTTTAGCAGATGCAGTGAAGTTTGCGACGATTATGGATCAGGACTACCAGGAGACGGTAGAGGCCAGGAAGGTGCAGACAAAGGCCAGTGTGCGACCTGGAGATCAGACTTCGGGAAATCCGGGCAAGAGGCCCCGGGTTGATAGTAGTGGATCGCAGCAGTCAGGGCAGTGCAGGCAGTGTGGTAGAGTTCACCCCGGGCGCGGGTGTGGGGCTCGTTCGGGTGCATGCCATGGTTGTGGCCAGATGGGGCATTTTATTCGTTTCTGCCCGAGTAGGTCAGGTGGGGCTAGTGGACGACCGGGTTCCTCCTCAGCTAGCGGAGCGGGACCGAGTAGGCCAGCTGCACCACCTCAGCAGGGGAAGAGCGTTGGTCGTGTTTTCACCATTCAGGCAGAGGAGGCTAGAGATGTCAGTGCTGTGGTGGAAGGTACGCTTTATGTTGATGGCTTGATAGCTAGAGTGCTTTTCGATTGCGGGGCCACACACTCGTTCATCTCTGAGCAGTTTGCGAGCATGTTAGGTCGTACCCCTGAGATGTTGACTGCCACGTTGGAAGTCAGCACACCCTTGGGTCTGGTGGGCATTGTGGGGAGCTTCCTCCCCGGTGCCACGGTTGCTTCGGGAGACCAGGAGTTCCCGGCAGACCTGGTCTTGTTGCCGATGATAGACTTCGATGTCATACTTGGGATGGATTGGTTGTCCCAGTACGATGTTCGAGTCTTGTGCCGAGAGAAGAAGATTTTGATCTCGAGGATAGGTCTTCCTGATTTGCTAATCAGAGGGACTAAGAGTGGAGATGGTCGGATTTTGGTTTCGGCAGTGAAGGCTCAGAGGATGATTCACCAGGGTTGTAGAGCGTTCTTAGCGACGCTTGTGGTACCGGATTTTGAGGTGAAGAAGTTGGAGGATATCGAGGTTGTTCAGGATTTCCCTGAGGTATTTTCTGATGAGATCACCGGGTTACCGCCTCACAGAGAGATCGAGTTTGGTATCGATCTGGTAGCAGAGACTACACCACAGTCGAAGGCTCCGTATAGGATGGCGCCTGCGGAGTTAGCTGAGCTGAAAAAGCAGTTGCAGGATCTGCTAGATTCAGGTTTGATCAGGCCCAGTGTTTCACCCTGGGGAGCTCCAGTGCTCTTCGTGAAGAAGAGGGATGGCTCGCTGAGGATGTGTATTGATTATCGGATGCTGAATAAGGTTACCATTAGGAATCGGTATCCCTTACCCAGGATCGAGGATCTTTTCGATCAGTTGCAGTCAGCGAGGGTCTTTTCGAAGATCGATCTGCGATCCGGTTACCATCAGTTGAGGATTCGGGATGCAGATGTCCAGAAGACGGCGTTCAGGACGAGGTACGGGCATTATGAGTTTTTGGTGATGTCGTTTGGACTGACGAATGCACCAGCAGCGTTTATGGATCTGATGAATCGGACTTTTCAGCCGTATCTCGACAGGTTTGTGATTGTCTTCGTGGATGATATACTGGTATACTCACCAGACAGAGAGCAGCATCGGGAGCACCTGAGGATTGTGCTTAGCATTCTGAGAGATCAGCAGCTCTATGCTAAGTACAAGAAGTGTGATTTCTGGCTAGATCGGGTGGCCTTTCTGGGACATGTAGTGTCAGCAGACGGGATTTCTGTGGATCCAGAGAAGGTCGAGGCTGTGACTCAGTGGAGAGCTCCGACCAGTGTGTCTGAGATCAGGAGTTTCATGGGCTTAGCAGGTTATTATCGTCGGTTTATTCAGGACTTTTCCAGACTTGCTTCCCCACTGACAGCTTTGTCACAGAAGGGTGTCAAGTTCGTTTGGTCCCAGAAGTGCGAGGACAGTTTCCAGGAGCTGAAGAGGCGACTGACTACAGCACCGAGCTTGACATTACCGTGTGGTAGCGGAGGCTACGTGATTTACCGTGACGCTTCGGGCATTGGTCTGGGTTGCGTGTTGATGCAGCACGGGAAAGTGGTCGCTTATGCTTCGAGGCAATTGAAGGTTCATGAGAAGAATTACCCGACTCATGATTTGGAGTTAGCAGCGGTGGTTCACGCGCTGAAGACCTGGAGGCATTACCTATATGGAGAGCAGTTTGAGGTCTTCACAGATCACCAGAGTTTGAAGTATATGTTCTCGCAGAAAGAGTTGAATATGAGACAGCGCAGATGGCTCGAGTTCATAAAGGATTATGACTTCACCATTTCGTATCATCCAGGGAAGGCGAATTCTGTCGCGGATGCCTTGAGTAGGAAGGTAGAGTTATCAATTGCCAGCTTGTGCATTCAGGAGTGGAGGTTGCTTGAGGCCTTCACGGAGTGGAGTCCTTTTACGGAGGGCTCTGAGGGGGCAGTGATTGCGGGACTTCGAGTGGAGCCGCAGACAGTTTCGGGAGTTGTTCAGGCTCAGAGAGCAGATGATGAGCTGGTCAGTCTGATGCAGTTAGCTTCTAAGGACGGATCAGATTTCAGTGTCGGAGTCGATGGAGGCTTGAGGTTCAGAGGTCGGATCTGGGTACCGAGAGCAGGTGATCTGAGGGATACTATCATGGAGGAGGCACATAGAGCCAGATATTCCATCCACCCAGGGAGTACCAAGATGTATAAGGATTTACAGCGGAGTTTCTGGTGGAAGGGGATGAAGCGAGACGTAGCAGACTTCGTGTCCAGGTGCTTGGTTTGTCAGCAGGTGAGGATTGAGCACCAGCGGCCAGCAGGGCAGTTGCAGAGTATAGATCTGCCAGAGTGGAAGTGGGAGCACGTGACGATGGATTTCGTCACCGGGTTGCCGAAGACGAGGAGATCTCACGACACGATTTGGGTCATAGTCGATCGACTGACCAAGTCGGCGCATTTTCTGGCGATCAGGACCACCTTACCCTTGGAGGGTTTGGCGAAGCTGTATATCGAGGAGATAGTCCGGTTACATGGTGTACCTGTGAGTATTATCTCCGATCGAGATCCGAGGTTTACCTCCAGATTTTGGGGCAGTCTGCAGAAGGCTTTGGGGACTCAGTTGAAGTTCAGCACAGCTTTTCATCCGCAGACAGACGGGCAGTCAGAGAGGACTATCCAGACGCTGGAAGATATGCTGAGAGCGTGTACTCTGGACTGTGCAGGATTTTGGGATGAACACCTGCCGTTGATCGAGTTCGCCTACAACAATAGTTACCATTCGAGCATTGGGATGACACCGTACGAGGCTCCGTACGGTCGGCCTTGTAGATCGCCGGTATGCTGGAGTGAGGTAGGCGAGAGGCAGTTGGTTGGACCAGAGATTTCTCAGATGTATGCTGAGAAGGTTGGCGTGATCAGACAGAGGTTAGCGACGGCTCAGAGCAGACAGAAGAGTTACGCAGATAGGCGTAGACGAGAGTTGAGATTTGAGGTGGGCGATCACGTTTTCTTGAGGATTTCATCAGCTCGTGGAGTGATGAGATTCGGGAAGAAAGGGAAGCTCAGTCCGAGGTACGTCAGACCGTTTGAGATTCTTGATCGTATCGGAGAGGTTGCCTACCGTTTTGCTTTGCCGCCGCAGCTTTCGGGTATTCACAACGTTTTCCATGTTTCTATGTTGAGGAAATACGTTGCCGATCCATCGCATGTGATTGAGATCTGTGTTCCGGAGATCAGTCAGGACTTATCTCTCGAGAAGAGGCCCGTGGAGATTGTAGACCGGATGGAGCACCAGCTCAGGAGGAGAATCATTCCGATGGTGAAGGTCGGGTGGCAGCACCATAGCGAGCGTGAAGCCACTTGGGAGGTCGAGGATGAGGTCCGGAAGAAGTATCCGGAATTGTTCAGTGAGGATTTGGTTCTAATTTCGAGGACGAAATTCTTTAAGGAGGATGGATTGTTACATCCTAACCCTTTGCATTTGGGTTTAATTGTGTTTTAGGTGGAGGATTAGGGGAGGAGGAGATGGAGGGCTGAGATGGATGGGAGGAGTTGTGATGGATGGTGGAGATTGAAGGAGGAGAGGTATAAGGTTTGGATGGATTCTCTCTCTCCCTCACTCGTTTTGTCACTCTCTCTCTCTCTCTCACGCGTGTGTCTCTCTCTCTCGATCCTTCCCATCCAGCTGAGAAGGAGCTCGAGGCTCGCCGGATCGTGTGGCCGGAGGAAGGTGATCGCATTCGGGTTCCGCCGGAGAAGGAGGAGAAGCGCTTGTGGAGGCGACTTCGTGGGTTCTTCAAAGGCTTCTTCAAGCCTTAAAGGCATGCCAAGCTTTAGTTTAATCCTCTTAGTAGCCTTGGTGAGGATTGGAGTGGTCGACGGTAGGCCGAATGGCTCGTCGAGAACCTTGCAGCAGCTGTTCTGCATGGAAACGGTCGACCGGCGGGTTGACGCGGTCGACCGGAAGTAGTGTGTTTCGAGCAAAAACCCTTGCACCGGTCGGACGATACTCTAGGAGTGGTCGACCGGTGGTGCATTTTATCGAAGGGAAAAGGCTCTGGGTGTTTTCGGTCGAACGGGTCCCCTTAGCCGGTCGACCGAAAGCACTGTTGTAAGTCGGTTGGGGGCGTTGACCATCTAAACGGTCGACCGCTCGTTGACTTCGTCCGACCGGAACGTAAGTTAACTTATTGGTCGGTCGACCGGGAGTGTGGTTTCGGTCGACCGTGGAGTGCGGATTGTTGGTGAGTTTCCCTGGTGGGAATCGGTCGACCGTGCTTCTTGGGCCGTTCGACCGTTTATGCTTTTTGAGCGAAGAAGGATTTTCCCTGCTGGATTTCGGTCGACCGTTATTTTGAGGGTCGTTCGACCGTTCGGACGTTAAGTCGGTTAGCTAGTGGAATTGTGGGGTGTTCGGTCGACCGTTTATGGTCTTCCGTTCGACCGGTTGGACACAGTTTTGCATATGAATGCTTGTGTCGTGTGGGGTTGGTTTTGCCTCGAGGGCGACGGGTCCCCGGCCTTTTGGGCGGTGCCTTTGTGCACGTTGTTGTGGCTCTACGGAGCGTTGGCCGAGACTCTGACCGGCGGTGCCTTTGTGCACGTTGTTGTGGCTCTACGGAGCGTTGGCCGAGACTCTGACCGGCGGTGCCTTTGTGCACGTTATTGTGGCTCTACGGAGCGTTGGCCGAGACTCTGACCGGCGGTGCCTTGTGTGCACGGGAGTTGTGCTTTTACTGCATTCTTCATTTCATGTTTCATATACACATGTTATGCTCATATGTTAGGGGTTTGGCATACGGGGTTTCCTATGGGAAACTCAGGCATTATTTGTTTACATGTCAGGTCGTGCACGTCATTAGGAGGTGGTGACTGCGGGCAGGAGCACTCTGATCAGATCCGGTCCTTTTGTCAGTCGAGGTGGATGATTTTTCCCTTGTACATGTGTTGTATATCTTTTGTGTTGGGTTGTAATCATCCTTGACTCTTGTATTGTATAGTTCACACCTTATATTATATATATATTGTGGTTTGGTGACGGCCCCTGTGTTGATTCTTATATTGTTTAAAATTTTAAATTTTTCCGCTGTTTCGGGGCGTTACAGTTTCGCTTAAGAACTCAGTGGTCGGTTTTTCCTTTCGAGAAGAACCGACTTAAGCCACCACGTCCATGCTTCTCTGTTGTGTTAGACGATGTGGAAGAAATTGACCACGTCGACCGATGCTTGGGCCGCTTTGCGCTTGTGGATGGCATTGTTACTGAGCTTGCCTCGTCGTCATGTAGACTGAAATGACCGCTGTGTCCGTTGAATGGCGAGTCATCTCCCTCTCTACTTGGGATGGAAGCGAGATTTTCAACTTTCAGGTTGGGGGCGTTTGAGTCGTTTTCGTTAAGTATGCTTTCCAGGCAACCGTCGCTGATACGGTGTTTGTCTTCTGACAGAGAGCCCCTGAAATATTGTTTGTTGGCACTCGGAGAGCTTCTCTGTGGCTGCTGCAATCTCCATGTCCTGTTACAATAAGTCATAGAACTAGACACTTCGAGCATTTGAAAGAGTTCTTATACCAATTAAAACATTTTGATTGGTAAGGTGATGTAGAAAGTCGCTCTAACTAAGATTTCTTATACCAACTAACTTAACAATTTCTACAAAAATAAATCGGGGTCTTAATAACACGTAGGAAAGAAAACGATGGGACAAAATAATGATAAAGCTTACCTGTTTTGCCTTGGAATTCGAATCAGATTCTGAAATAACCAGAGTTTCCTCCATTCTACACGAATTATAATATAAACCAATGGTCAGTGAAGATGAAAATCTAATAAAGGTGTGTATGATAGCCGATAAAATAAAACACCTTATTTAACAAAGAATTATGAACATGGATGAAATTTTGTACTAAACTAAGAAGTGTTTGAGACATGTCCCACCTTTCCATCTCCTCTTGAAGACTCTGCAATTTGACAAAGTTGTCTTTGTGAGCGCCTCTCTCCTCTTTAAGTTCATTTTCTAATGTCCCTATCTTATTTTGTAACAAGTCGATTTCTTTTTCCAAATCTTGGCTGCGCGATTCCAATGAAGTGTAAGATTCGGTCATGCATTTCAACTGAATCTCAGCCAAGTTGTTTGATTTCGGACAAGCTGCAAGTTGCGACTTCAGTGTAACCAATTGTCGCTGTGCCTCAAGCAAATCATGTTCTTTCTGTTTGAAGCTTTCATTAACACTTGTTAAATTCATAAACAAGCTCTTGTTCTCCTTTTCCAACTGCTTAATGTAGTCTACAGAGTCTTCCTTTGAAGCGCTCCTCTGGTTGGAACTTGGATAAGCTAGGCCTTCTTGAATATTATCCGAGTCAGAAGATGAATCTGTGAATCTACACCTCTCATGTTCATGTGAAACTACTTTCTTTTCTAACAATGTCACCTTATCTACACAGTCAGAGTTATTACTTCCACCTTCGTTGTCTTTGTCTCGGAGCACTCCTAAACAACGTTCCTTCGTTTCCGATAAAGCACATGACAGGGTCTGAAGAACATCACACACACTCACATCCGCAGATTGAAGTTTATCAACTGCAGAACAGAATTCTCGAACTTGCAGGCCAAGCTCAGAACTATTAGACGATCCGTCCTGCATCTCCGCTACTTCTTTATCAAGCGAGACTACAACATCACGAATCTTTATCACGGCTGTCTTCAAGTCCTCGTCCAAACTCTTCTCTTTGACACCTGAGGAAATTGTGTGGTCCGGATAGCCGACACTCTCTTCATGGCCTGGTGCATTCTGCAAAATGTGCTGAATTTTCGCTATAACTTCTGTCACGTCGACGTCCTCACTATATGACTTAAATATCAGACTGATTTCCGATTGCAGATGAGAAAATGGCGTCTCTCTGCTGTCAGATGCCGAATTTTTTGGTGAAAAAAAAACATCAGGACGACGTATAGAGTTAGTAGTACTATCAACAGTTTCATTTCTAACTGGATTTGAAAGGTGACCTGACATGTAATTTGGTGCACCGGACTCTGACGAGGAACACGCCAACTTTTCCATCTCGAGAAAGTCATCCATGAGACTTAACTTAACAGCATCAACTATTATATCCTAACCTTACTTACTGTTTTTAATTGTGTTTAGGAGAGGATTAGTGATGGATTAAGATGGACGGCTTAGATCGAGTCGGAGAAATGTTACGTCTTTTAGCTTATTTTTGCTCTCCTCCTTAACGTTTCTTACCTGCTTCATGCACTCTTTCAGAGCCCCATCTAGCTGTACTGTTTTTTCTTCAGCTGAAAGCTTTAGTAACATAAGGTCTTCAAGCTGATCTTTTAATGACAATGATTCTGCTTCGGCCTTTTCCCAACCTGCATCAGAAAACAGTATGCAAAATGATGGAAATATTATCAGTCAATAGATTGTTGTACCTGCAACGGCATCCTCTGCGACCTTACTATGTTGTTTAACCAAACTATCTTTGCTTGTAATTTCCGCTAGAGCATCAGATAGTTTCTCATTCAGTACTTTCATCTGATCTTCCAGTGCTGAAAGATGTACATATCTTTCCTGGGAAATTTGGACATTTTGCACAATACTTTTGGCATTGCCCTGCAAGTTAAATTTAAGCAATTAAGAGATCCACACACGATAAAGCAATTGAATAGGTCTAAACTTAAGCAATTAAGAGATCTGAACATTAAAAATTAATTGAATAGAGCCCGAAGAAAATAAATATCTTAATCGAAATACAAAAGCACCCCAACATGTGTGACACTCAATTTTTCAATATGCACCTTTCTCATCAGCTATAAAAGAACATATCTGTAAAGACGCGAAGTGAGAGAGAGAAGGTATGGGGTGGAGTATGGTTGGAGGTATGGGGTGGAGTATGGAGGGAGGTATGGTTGGGGTGTAGGGTTGGTGTGGGGTTTTGGTTTAAAAACCACCCAACTCATCTCTTCTTCTCTTTTTCTCCATTTTCTTCCCCACTCACCACCATCTCACCACCTTCCCTTGCTTCCGGCGGACCAGGAGGAGAGCTGGAGCACCGATGACGCGGAGAAGAGGTGCCGTAGGAGGGAGCTCGAGAAGAAGAAGCTAGAAGCGACGCCGGAGGAGGAGCTCGCCGCACACGTCTTCTCCAAGGTGAAAGGTATGCCAAGTCTTCATATTAACTCCCCAAGAGGTGTGTGAGTGTAGGGGGGGTGGCGTTAGTGTCGTTTCCCCGGCGAACCCAACTGGACAGAGGTTGAAGACGCTCTGTTCGGTCGACCGGTAGTGAGGTTCGGTCGACCGAACGAGGTCTGAATGATGTCTGTCCAGGAGGGAAAATGCATGTTCGGTCGACCGGTGGTTGGGTCGGTCGACCGAGTTTTAATGAATATTAAGTTACTGCCCGAAAACGGTCGAACGATGTCTGTGTGACGGTCGATCATTTATGCCAAATTTTAGTGGGAATATTTTTTAAGGGTTATATTAGCCGGTCGACCGGTGGTTTTTCGGTCGACTGAATCCCAGTAGATAGGTTAGACAGACCTTCGGCCTACCGAGTGTGTGTCTCGGTCGACCGAACTGCGCAAAGTCGGTCAAGAGCGTTGACCATCTAAACGGTCGACCGCTCGTTGTGATCCGGTCGACCGACCGCGTGCAGTTTTCCTGCAGTGAAGTGCTTGTTGATCCGGTCGACCGGAAGAGTTTCGGTCGACCGAATGCAGTGGGCAGGATTCAGGCAGGCTTTCTTATCGGTTGAACGGACCCTGGTTCGACCGACAAGATATATATATATGTATATAAAATGTATAGCGTAGACTTTCCAAACGGTCGACCGCTAGATTTGACATTTTCGACTGGTGGGTCGAATTATCTTTCCTTGGTGGATTTATCCACACGCGAGACGTCGAGCATAGGCGACTACCGGCTGCCGAGCCCACGATCGATCACCGGACCTCGGAGCTACGGATTTCACCTACGACGAGAGCGTATTTCTGTTGGACCCCTTGAGCCTGTGCGGCAGAGGGATGCCTTCCATGCCTGTGTGGGTGGTAGATGCCTTCTTCCTTGTGTAGGGAGGGGTTGCACTTTCCGTGTGTCGGAGAGCGAGGTCACTTGTGCCTGTGCGGCCGAGAGACGCCTTCTCCCTTGTGTAGGGAGGGGATGCACTTTCCTTGTGTTGGAGAGCGGAGGCAGTCAGTGGGCCCGAGGCGGATTTGCATTGCATGTGCATTCATGGCTTTTTGTATTTGTTTCTGTTTATGATAGGAGATGTTGGCATACGGGGTTCCTTGCGGGAACTCAGGCAGATTTTGTGTTTCATTTTCAGGGAGTAGGCAGTCGTAGGTTGGTGGTGACCGAGGGGAGTACCTCCGGGATCGGATCCTGTCTTCTTATCGTTTTTGTAGAGGTAGTGATTACAGTAGTTATGTAGTAGACATGTAATCACTCTTTTGACACTCTGTATTATGACTTCCACGTGGAGATATTATATATATATGTATTCAGTTGATTTTCCAGTAACGTGTCCTTGTTGCCGTTGACGGTCGCATGTTGTATATTTTATTTTGAAAATTTTCTTCCGCTGTTTCGGGACGTTACAACTTGGTATCAGAGCCTTGATCTCGGCGTATTTTCCCAAAGAAACCACCATCGAGTTAGGATTAGAGTCTAGAGGTCCATGACATGCATTCATTGATCTTTCTGACGTGAACTTTTTGTCCTATAGAGTGATGCCTCCGAGACGGGTCGTGCCTGCGGTTGAAACTCGCGATTCGAGTGAGACTGGGAGAGAGGAGGCCCGGGAGGCAGAGCGCAGGGTCCTGTTCGATACCGTGGAGCGGTTGAGCGGGATGTTGGAGCGCCAGGCAGCGTAGAGTGCACAGGCGGGGGCTGGTGTGATGCACGACCGGTTCATGAGGCAACACCCTCTGACTTTTACTGGGCAGATGGATGCAGAGGTAGCTGAGGATTGGATCCTCACTATGCAGACGATCTTCAGGGCTATCGACTGTACTCCGGAGAAGAAGGTGGACCTGGCCACCTATGTGCTGAGAGGAGCTGCAGCGAACTGGTGGAGGTCGACTTCAGCAGTTGTGTTCACCGGTCGAGAGGATGTGTCGTGGGAGGAGTTCGTTGAGGAGTTCAACGAGTAGTACTTTCCGGAGCACGTGCGAGACAGGAAGAGGGAGGAGTTCCTGGCTCTGGAGCAGAGAAGTATGACACTGGAGGAGTACATTGGGAAGTTTAACGCCCTTGAGCGTTACTGTCCAGAGATCTTCGTCACCCAGGCGCATAGGTCGATGAAGTTTGTCAGGGGACTCCGGAAGCAGCTGAGGACCCGAGTGCTGTCGAGCATGCCGCGCAGCTTGGCGGATGCTGTGAGGAGTGCCACGATTATGGAGAGAGACTACCGGGAGAATGATTGACATCATTTCATGCTTATATTTGTATCTTATATCCATTATCTTTCACCTAAACAATGCTATGTCACGAGTTTTATGTTTAGTTTTCAGGAATAAATAGGTTTGAAGAGATGAAGCATAAAAGGACCCAAAAGCTGGGAAAAAAGACTGAATTGTGAGATCTAGGGACCAAGATGCAGGGAAGAAGGACCTGATTGCAAGACAGAAGGACCTAAGAGCAAAACAGAATACTCCACACCATCATGGGGAGTATTTTACCAATTCGATTCGGGTCGGAGCTCCAACAAGTCAAGTAACCGCATCAAAGACCAACAATACCAGAATTAAAAGCCCACAACAAAAATGAGCAGGATCTGAACCATATAGACCGCCAATTGGCGGTCCAAGACCGCTAATTGGCGGTCCAAGACCGCTAATTGGCGGTCCATTTTGGTCCAAATCCGCTCAACTTTCTCCAGCACATGTATTAGAGGATGTTTAGGCTATTGTTGGTATCTGTTTAGTCCCACATCGGGGGATTGTCCCGGATTAGCTTTGTCCATGCCTATAAATAGAACTCTTCACCTCCTTTTGTAATCACTCCATATTTTAAGTGGCTATTCTTCCTACTAGAAGTGAGACCTTGAAGCACACACTAAAGTAGGAGGATGCTACTTTTAATGTGAGTCATTTTATCAATAAAGTTTTGTGTTTCTTTCATTGTTTGTTTATGCTTCTTTTATTGTTTGTGCATGTTTTAGTTTAATCGTCTTTTACTTCTAGCTTAGTTTTAATATGCTTTCTTTGCTTAGTTTAATAATTAGTGTAATGCTTAGTGAGTAGTTCCATCCCTTTGGGGGGTGGAGTAGATGTACATACATGCATTAGAGAATGGGATGAATGTTTTATTTTTGATGTGTTGATAAAACATGAATGTATGCTTGCTTGTATAGGATAGAATTTATAACTTGATGAGTTTTGCCAAAATGATTAGACACCTCTTATGCTTGTTTAGGTTCTGAAATAAACAACTTGCATATGTAAATGTTAATCAACTAAGTTGGTGAATAGATTAATAGGTTTTGCCATAACATTTAGACACTTCCTATGCTTTATAAACACCACCTTCATGTGCTTAAAGAATGTATTCTACACCCACCTCTTTGCATGTGCGCACTCACTCCACCCCTTAGGGGGTTTCCCATTTCTGTATTCCAGCATTCTTTTTTTGTTCTTAGCTTAGTTGTCATTTCATTGTTTGTTTCTTTCGTTCGCATTTCATACTTCTTAGAGTAGTATAGAGTAGAGTAGCATAAACAATCTTTCTCCCCCTATTTTTGCCACTTGATTTCGTACAAGCAAGAGGCTACTCACCTCCCTGAGGACGACCCGTACTTGCCACCGCTTCATCGCGGCCGTATACTTGCGGTTAAAATAAAACGTTCAACAGAGAACTACCAAGATGAGAGGAGACCAGTCGGGAGATCCTCAGGGAGGACAGGAGGGCAGAGTTTGGGGAATCAGGGCAAGAGGCCCCGGATCGAGGGAGCAGGGGCGCCGCAGCCAGAGGCGTGCAGGAGCTGTGGCAGAGTGCACACTGGGCGCTGCTTTGGGCCGGGTACTTGTCATGGTTGTGGTCAGCTAGGCCATTTCGTCAAGAATTGCCCTAGCAAGGGCGCTGGACCGAGCAGACCTTCGGGACCTCCGATTGCCAGTGGGGGCGGAGCTAGGAGACCTGCAGCACCTCAGCAGGGTCAGCGCACTGGACGAGTCTTCACTATCCAGGCGGAGGAGGCGAGGGACGCCAGCACGATCGTGGAAGGTACACTTCTTGTGGCAGGTTTAGATGCTAGGGTGCTTTTTGACTGTGGCGCGACACACTCATTCATCTCGGAGCGATTTGCGGGAGTGTTGGGTTGTACCCTTGCGATGTTGACTGCCACTTTGGAGGTCAGCACACCCCTGGGTCTGGTGGGCACTGTGGGGAGCTTCGTCCCCGGCGCCACGATTGTTTCGGGAGACCAAGATTTTCCGGCAGATCTGGTCTTGCTATCGATGGAGGACTTCGACGTTATCCTTGGGATGGACTGGTTGTCCCAGCATGACGTGCGTGTCCTTTGCCGTGAGAGGAAGGTTTTGATTCCGAGGAAGGGGTTGCCTGATATCATGATTAGAGGAGTCATGAACAGAGGGAGCCGCATTGTGGTGTCAGCTTTGAGGGCCCAGAAGTTGATGCAGCAGGGTTGCAGAGCATTCCTAGCGACGCCGGTTGTTCCAGAGGCTGAGTCACCGAGGTTGGACGAGATAGATGTGGTGCGAGAGTTTACAGAGGTGTTTCCAGATGATATTCCCGGATTGCCGCCTCCGCGAGAGATGGAGTTTTGCATTGAGCTGGCAGCAGACACTTCACCACAGTCGAAAGCCCCGTACAGGATGGCGCCCGCAGAGTTGGCAGAGTTGAAGAAGCAGCTTCAGGAGCTGATGGAGGCTGGTTTTATCAGACCGAGTGTCTCACCTTGGGGCACGCCAGTGCTGTTTGTGAAGAAGAAGGACGGGTCATTGCGGATGTGCATTGACTATAGGATGCTGAACAAGGTCACCATCAAGAATAGGTATCCCCTACCTAGGATTGAGGACCTGTTCGATCAGTTGCAGTCAGCGAAGGTCTTCTCTAAGATAGACCTACGTTCAGGATACCATCAGCTGAGGATCCGAGAGGAGGATGTCCAGAAGACAGCATTCAGGACCAGATATGGGCACTATGAGTTCTTGGTGATGCCTTTTGGGTTGACGAACGCTCCGGCAGCTTTCATGGATCTGATGAACCGGACGTTCAGGCAGTACTTGGATAGTTGTGTAGTTGTCTTTGTGGATGATATCCTGATCTACTCACCCGATGTGGAGCAACACAGAGAGCACCTGCGGATAGTACTTAGCATTTTGAGAGACCAGAGGTTGTATGCTAAGTTTTTGAAGTGCGAATTCTGGTTGGACAGAGTCGCATTTCTTGGTCACATTGTTTCTGCGGAGGGTATTTCGGTGGTCTGGCGAAGGTAGAGGAAGTGACTGAGTGGAGAGGCCCTACGAGCGTGACGGAGATCAGAAGCTTTGTTGGATTGGCGGGTTACTACCGTCGCTTCATCAAAGACTTCTCGAGGTTAGCTGCACCACTGACTGCCCTGACGCAGAAGGGAGTCACTTTTGTTTGGTCCCAGAAGTGCGAGGACGGCTTTCAGGAGCTGAAGAGACGACTGACGACAGCTCCAGTTTTGACTCTGCCGAGCGGCACAGGAGGTTTTGTGGTCTACAGTGATGCGTCAGGCGTTGGTTTGGGTTGCGTGTTGATGCAGCACGGGAGGGTGATTGCATACACTTCGAGGCAGCTGAAGACTGACCAAGTCGGCGCACTTTCTGGCCATTAGGACCACCTTGCCTTTGGAGAGTCTGGCGAAGCTGTATGTGGAGGAGATCGTCAGATTGCACGGAGTACCGGTGAGCATCATCTCTGACAGAGATCCGAGGTTCACATCCAGATTTTGGGGGAGTCTGCAGCAGGCACTGGGGACACGTCTGAGGTTCAGTACAACTTTTCACCCGCAGACAGACGGTCAGTCAGAGAGGACTATCCAGACTTTGGAGGATATGCTGAGGGCTTGCACGCTGGACTGGGCTGGACACTGGGATGAGCATCTACTTCTGATCGAGTTCGCCTACAACAACAACTACCATGCTAGTATTGGGATGGCACCGTATGAGGCATTGTACGGGAGGCCGTGCAGATCACCGGTATGCTGGAGTGATGTAGGCGAGAGGCAGTTAGTAGGTCCGGAGCTTGTGCAGATGTACGCAGAGAAGGTTGACCTGATCAGGAGGAGGTTGGCTACAGCACAGAGCAGACAGAAGAGTTATGCTGACCGACGCAGGCGGACTTTGAGCTTCGAGGTTGGAGATCACGTCTTCCTGAAGATTTCACCAGCTCGGGGAGTGATGAGGTTCGGGAAGAAGGGGAAGCTCAGTCTGAGGTATGTCGGACCTTTTGAGATCTTGGACCGTGTCGGGGAGGTCGCCTACAGAGTTGCTTTGCCACCACATTTCTCTGGCCTTCACAACGTCTTCCATGTTTCTATGTTGAGGAAGTACGTTGCAGACCCGACACATGTGATAGAGATTGCAGTACCTGAGATCCGGCATGACTTGTCACTTGAGGAGAGGCCAGTTGAGATCATCGATCGGATGGACCATCAGCTCAGGAGGAGGACCATTCCGATGGTTAAGGTCAGATGGCAGCATCACAGTGAGCGCGAGGCCACTTGGGAGATCGAGGAGGAAGTTCGGAAGCAGTATCCGGAGCTCTTCGGTGAGTTACTTTTCTGATTTCGGGGCGAAATCCTTTTAAGGAGTGTGGATTGTAAAGACGTGAAGTGAGAGAGAGAGAGAGAGAGAAGGTATGGGGTGGAGTATGGTTGGAGGTATGGGGTGGAGTATGGAGGGAGGTATGGTTGGGGTGTAGGGTTGGTGTGGGGTTTTGGTTTAAAAACCACCCAACTCATCTCTTCTTCTCTTTTTCTCCATTTTCTTCCCCACTCACCACCATCTCACCACCTTCCCTTGCTTCCGGCGGACCAGGAGGAGAGCTGGAGCACTGACGACGCGGAGAAGAGGCGCCGTAGGAGGGAGCTCGAGAAGAAGAAGCTAGAAGCGACGCCGGAGGAGGAGGAGCTCGCTGCACATGTCTTCTCCATGCTGAAAGGTATGCCAAGTCTTCATATTAACTCCCCAAGAGGTGTGGGAGTGTAGGGGGGGGGGGGGGGGGGCGTTGGTGTCGTTTCCCCGGCGAACCCAACTGGACAGAGGTTGAAGACGCTCTGTTCGGTCGACCGGTAGTGAGGTTCGGTCGACCGAACGAGGTCTGAATGATGTCTGTCCAGGAGGGAAAATGCATGTTCGGTCGACCGGTGGTTTGGTCGGTCGACCGAGTTTTAATGAATATTAAGTTACTGCCCGAAAATGGTCGAACGACGTCTGTGTGACGGTCGACCGTTTATGCCAAATTTTAGCGGGAATATTTTTTAAGGGTTATATTAGCTGGTCGACCGGTGGTTTTTCGGTCGACCGAATCCCAGTAGATAGGTTAGACAGACCTACGGCCGACCGAGTGTGTGTCTCTGTCGACCGAACTGCGCAAATCGGTCAAGAGCGTTGACCATCTAAACGGTCGACCGCTCGTTGTGATCCGGTCGACCGACCGCGTGCAGTTTTCCTGCAGTGAAGTGCTTGTTGATCCGGTCGACCGGAAGAGTTTCGGTCGACCGAATGCAGTGGGCAGGATTCAGGCAGGCTTTCTTATCGGTTGAACGGACCCTGGTTCGACCAACAGGATATATATATATATATATATATATATATATATATATATATATATATATAATGTATAGCGTAGACCTTCCAAACGGTCGACCGCTAGATTTGACCTTTTCGACTGGTGGGTCGAATTATCTTTCCTTGGTGGATTTATCCACACGCGAGACGTCGAGCATAGGCGACTACCGGCTGCCGAGCCCACGATCAATCACCGGACCTCGGAGCTACGGATTTCACCTACGACGAGACCGTATTTCTGTTGGACCCCTTGAGCCTGTGCGGCAGAGGGATGTCTTCCATGCCTGTGTGGGTGGTAGATGTCTTCTTCCTTGTGTAGGGAGGGGTTGCACGTTCCGTGTGTCGGAGAGCGAGGTCACTTGTGCCTGTGCGGCCGAGAGACGCCTTCTCCCTTGTGTAGGGAGGGGATGCACTCTCCTTGTGTTGGAGAGCGGAGACAGTCAGTGGGCCCGAGGCGGATTTGCATTGCATGTGCATTCATGGCTTTTTGTATTTGTTTCTGTTTATGATAGGAGATGTTGGCATACGGGGTTCCTTGCGGGAACTCAGGCAAATTTTGTGTTTCATTTTCAGGGAGCAGGCAGTCGTAGGTTGGTGGTGACCGAGGGGAGTACCTCCGGGATCGGATCCTGTCTTCTTATCGTTTTTGTAGAGGTAGTTATTACAGTAGTTATGTAGTAGACATGTAATCACTCTTTTGACACTCTGTATTATAACTTCTACGTGGAGATATTTTATATATATGTATTCAGTTGATTTTCCAGTAACGTGTCCTTGTTGACCGTTGACGGTCGCATGTTGTATATTTTATTTTGAAAATTTTGTTCCGCTGTTTCGGGACGTTACAATATCAGTCCAAATTTACAGACAACACTTGTAACTAATATGCTGATATACTGAAATTTTTTGTCCCCTGCAATTTAATTGTCAACAGCTTAAGGAGAATACTAAATACATGAAAAAAGGCAGTTAGACTTCTTAATTTAGCCCCAAAAACAGATGATACAACCAAATTTTATTACAAATTTATCCAGCAATCACTCCAGAAGAACTAATGGAGCTTTATCATGTTTTAACTAGCATGCATTCCATAGAAATCCTGAAATGGCTCTAATCCAAAAAAGGAATACTGGGTTGAAGAAACTTCTGATTCCACCTACATTAGCAGATGCAGCCGTAGAGTCCGCCTTTGTTGCTGCTGCTTTGGTTGATTTCTTCTTCCACGGCCAAACTCGCTTGTCCATTGTCGGTTATATCTGAGAGGAAACCAGAGAAGAACAAAGGTTACTAGTGAAAAATGGAAAGAACAGTCTTATGATGCATTTATATATATGTGCCAAAGCTGGGCCAAGGGAAATCCCGAGGACCAAGTCTTACAAAAACACTACACCTGAGGTAAGAAAAGAAACAAACAACAAATAACTACTACAACCACCTTTTTGTTTTAAAGATCTAATTGTTGCAAAACAGTTTACCAGATCTAAAGACAGTAGTAATTTCATCTACACCAGCTTGTTGATCTCAAAGCATAACATGCGCACACGGCAGTAAATAAAAAAACTAAAATCATGAAAATTGGTATAAGAGAAAGAAATATTAAGATAGTTTTGGTTTTCAACATTTGTACCTATATTCAATTGTATGATCCAAAAATGGGAGCACTTGACAACAATAGCAGAGGCTCATATCCTAACATTGAGGGTTAAATGAGGTTTTAAAGGAGGAAAAAGAGGATAATGGGAGTAACAACAACACAAGACATACAATTGAAGTAGAGTCATATATTGTAGCTGACAACAACCCTCCAATTCCCACAACACAAAACTACAAAATTTTGCTTAACTCGTTTATTAAAGTAATAAAAATGTAGTGAAAAGAAAGATTACGAAATACATTTTTTTTTTTACATTCTTATTGCCCTTATTCCAAACCATGTCGAATATGAATAGGTTCGAGTACATGGACTCAACCAATGCATAATTGAACCTGATTAGCCTTGCCTTATGAATTAACCAATTAACAACCGAAGCAAGCAGAATTAACTCAAATGAATGATGAAACTCACACACTAATATAACAAGCGTCAATATATACAAGTCAAAACGCGAGCGATCCTCCTCGAGTCTTTAAACCTGAGCCGTTGGATCTGCTCCCGTCAGATCTCCTTGTTCAAAAGTAGACATTTCGATGCATTATTAACTCATCAACCCAGAACCGTTGGATCAGGGATGGGGTTTAGATTTTAACCGGTTAACCGGATCATCCGAGGACCTACGTGTTTAAACAACTATTTTAATTAGCTGGGTTGACAAACACGTACAAGAGATCAAGAGGAAAAGCATACGTCCCATCTCAAAAAATCAACTCGGGATGACGAGTTTTTGGGTGCCACGGATAACATAGACTCAATATCCATTGCCCAATTACTATGTTCATGGCTCAAGTGGCTTAATCGACCGACATTAATAAACAAATATACAAGGCAACTCAAATAATAGAAAAAATAACACACTATCCCAAAATATGGTTGTAACGTAGGGAATTCTAGATTGTCAAAATATTATGTTATGCATTTAATTTTCTATTTATCTTCTAGTTAAATAGGACAATTAACCATTGATAACCTTAACCGTTTCGTTTATCTATCTTTTTCTGGTAATGAGTAGGTACGGAAATGGTCTTACCGTAACCATTTTGTTTAACCGTTCAAAGTTATCAGTAGCATAATGAAATATCTTATTATACCCTATCCATTGACAAGCTTAAGTATAATCAAGAAAAAAACTTAATCAATTACAACAGAAATAATTTGAACGGCTAAAGAGAATAAAAGTTGAGTCAAAATTAGCATCTGGCTAATGTAAAGATTTGCATGTATTACTATTATTCGTGAGCATTTCGATCACATTCCCCTAACTTCTCATTCTTTAATGAAAAAAAGATTATTGGAAATAACCAAAATCATAACAAAATTCCTAAACATTTCTACCATATTTCAAGGTAATGAGCACTGCCTATGGAGATACCACAATGCAAAATGTTGCATATTTCTAAGGCCAATATTGATAACAAAAGATGCAATTCATATTAATGTCAAAATCTGAAATGAAGCTGCTAATTCTGTAATTGGTACTTGCCCCAACTTCTTAAATAAAAAAACTCATACTCAAGCCAATACTATTCTTCTCTTCACTTTCTTACTTTTTTATGTTTTCTTCTTTTACTTACTCTCTTTTGTTTCATCTTCTTCCACACTTTGTCACATATCTATCCTTACGCAAAGTCACAAATTCTCCACCTTTTATTTTTCTTTTATATCAAGCATCAAATTTTTAATTGAAGATCAATCACATAATGCATAAAATGACAACTAAGTTTATTTCAATAAGCTTATTTTATGTCATCTTTTTTATTAAAGAAGTCAAGAAATCATAACATCAAACCCATTAATAGGAACTATATTATATGATCTGTGGACACAATACATCATCCATGATTAATTCGGTCTCTAAAACTTCAAAAAAACTTTTTAAATGGATGGATGTGAAGGCAATATGTTATGACTTTATGAAAATATATAAATTAAATAAAATCTCAATTTAAAAAAAGCACTTTGATCCCTTTCTCCTGCATGCAGTTATATTTCCCGACACTTTTAATAAAAGAAAGTGAGTAGTTTGACCCCATTTTTCATTATAAAACCATATTCTCCCCCACTCAATTATCCAAGCAACTCACGTGACCCAAAAGTGAGGTCTCTCTTATCGTAATCATTTCACTTAACTATTCAAAATAATCACGTAACATAGTGAAATTTCTTATTATACCATACCCATTGAGAAGCTTAGGTATGCATCACTTTATTTTTTTTTTGAAGTGACAAAATTTGCATTTACCATCTGGTCAATTAAATAAATCGATAGAGTACTAAGCTCCAATTTTAGGAAAACAAAAGTCAACGAGTGTAACGACCTCGAACAGCGGAAAATTTATAATACATACAAACAACGGAGGACATTACCAAAGATATACACCATGTGCACCAACGTATATATAAATATACAGATCTGAGTTTACAACAAGAGGTGATTACATCAAAAGCTATACGAAGAAATGTAGAATGTAATCACAACGACCTCAAAAGGAGGGGGAAGCAGGATCTGGTCCCAGAAGCTCTCCTCCGCAGGCACCACCCTCTAACGCTGCTCACGGCCTGAAAGCAGACAATAAATGCCTGAGTTTCCAGAAGGAAACCCAGTATGCCAAACCCTAACACATATATGGACAATAATGAAAAATGCAATGAATAATGAATAGCACAACATACACGATCCGGTCTCAAGGGTCCTCTCATCCCAACCCACAACACACACACGTGCCCACACGGCACAGCCGGTACAGTCACGGCCACACAACCGGGTCTCAAGGGTCCTCTCACCCCAACCCACAACACACACGTGCACACACGGCACCGCCGGTACAGTCACGGCCACAAAACCGGGTCTCAAGGGTCCTCTCACCCCAACCCACAACACACACGTGCACACACGGCACCACCGGAAATTCATCGGCCACGGGTCTCAAGGGTCCTCTCACCCCAACCCCACAACACACAAGTGCACACACGGCACCGCCGGAAATTCATCGGCCACGGGTCTCAAGGGTCCTCTCACCCCAACCCCACAACACTCGTACCACCATCGGGCGACAGTCCGTGCCGTTGCCAAAAAGGCCGGAGAGACGAGCCGCTTTCAAGCGTACGAGCACCCAACTATCGGGCGTCAGTCCGTGCTGTTGCCCCCCGTGAGGCCGGAGAGACGAGGCACCGTCAAGTGTACTCATAAAACCACGAATCTGCCAAAAACGACAGAAACGGTCGAACGAAAACTGTTTAACGGTCGACCGATTCTCACCTAGAGAACTGGCCCAACCGAAAAACCCGCCAAACGGTCGTCCGGCAAAAAGGGTCTCAGTCAACCGAAAAGCACCAGTAAGAAAACGTTTTCGCAAACCAAACACCCCCGGTCGACCGTCCCAACACCCCCGGTCGACCGAAAACCACCAGTGCAAAACCTCCAACAAAATGATCTCCACGGTCGACCGAAACAACACTTTCGGTCGACCGGACAATAAGTTAACTTAAGCGTCGGTCGGACGAAGTCAACGAGCGGTCGACCGTTTAGATGGTCAACGCCCCCAACCGACCTGCAACAGTACTTTCGGTCGACCGGCAAAGGGGTCCCGTTCGACCGAAAATACCAGGACGTCTTTCTCTCGTGAAAATTGCACAACCGGTCGACCGCCCAAAGGGCATCGTTCGACCGGTGCGAGGGATTCACCTAAAAATACACTACAACCGGTCGACCGAACCCAAAATACCGGTCGACCGATTTTAGTGCAGAAACCGCTGTGCAGGTCCGACGAGCCAAAACGGCCTACCGTCGACCGCTCCCACTCCCACACTAATGATAGGTGAGCTTGAAAGCAAGCTTGACATACCTTAAGGCTTGAAGAAGCCTTCGCAGAAACCACGGCGAGCGTTTCCACGAAAAAGCTCGAACTCCGGCGAACTTCCGATTCCCGATCTCTACGACGACGCCGGCGACTCCAACACCAATCCTCGCCTCCGCCAACACCAAAGAACCACTAGGGCGAGAGAGACGAGTGAGAAAGAGAGAGGTCGTGAGAGAGGGAGAGAGTGAAGAGTGAGGGAGAGAGAGAAAATCCGAACCTTATATACTTTTCCCCGAAACGATCTCAGCCGTCGATCTCGATCCACCACTAATCCTCTCCTAAACATTATTAGCACAATAAGAAAGGGTTAGGATATTACAATCAACCCTCCTTAAAAGAATTTCGCCCACGAAATTAAATCCAGCGCTTACAAAACAGCTCCGGATACGACTTCCGGACATCCTCCTCAATCTCCCAAGTAGCCTCTCGCTCAGAGTGATGCTGCCACCTGACCTTAACCATAGGAATGGTCCTCCTGAGCTGGTGATCCATCCGATCCACAATCTCCACCGGTCTCTCCTCAAGAGACAAATCCTACTGAATCTCTGGAACCTCAATCTGAATCACATGAGAAGGATCTGACACGTACTTCCTCAGCATAGACACGTGGAAGACGTCGTGAAGACATGAGAACTGTGGCGGCAGCGCAATCCGGTAGGCGACCTCTCCAACTCGGTCTAAAATCTCAAATGGTCCAATGTACCTCGGACTGAGCTTCCCCTTCTTCCCAAATCTCATCACCATGCGCGACGGTGAGATCTTCAGAAAGACATGATCGCCAACCTCAAAAATCAACACTCGCCTACGCCGATCCGCGTAACTCTTCTGCCTACTCTGAGCTGTCGCTAGTCGCTGCCTGATCACATCAACTTTCTCAACATACATCTGTATAATCTCAGGCCCGACTAACTGTCTCTCGCCTACCTCACTCCAGCATACCAGTGATCTGCAGGGTCTCTCGTACAAAGCCTTGTACGGCGCCATCCCCATACTCTCATGGTAGCTGTTGTTGTAGGCGAACTCAATCAACGACAGGTGCTCATCCCAGTCCCCTGCCCAATCCAGAGTGCATGCTCTCAGCATGTCCTCTAACGTCTGAATAGTCCTCTCGGACTGGCCGTCAGTCTGCGGATGAAATGCTGTACTGAACTTCAGACGAGTCCCTAGAGCCTGCTGCAAACTCCCCCAGAATCTGGAAGTGAACCTCAGATCTCGATCTGAAATGATTTTCACTGGCACCCCATGTAGTCTGACGATCTCCTCAACATACAACCTCGTCAGGCCCTCTAGAGGTAAGGTAGTCCGGATAGCCAGAAAGTGTGCCGACTTGGTCAGTCGATCGACTATAACCCAAATCGCGTTGTGATGTCTCCTCGTCTTCGGCAACCCGGTGACGAAGTCCATCGTCACATGCTCCCATTTCCACTCAGGTAGCTTTATACTCTGCATCGGTCCCGCTGGTCTCTGGTGCTCGATCTTCACCCGCTGGCAAACCAAGCACCTACTCACAAAATCAGCCACGTCACGCTTCATCCCTCTCCACCAGAAGTTCATCTGCAGATCCTTATACATCTTCGTACTCCCCGGGTGAATGGAATATCTCGCTCGGTGTGCCTCCGCCATGATGTCATCTCTCAATCCATCGACCCTCGGCACCCAGATCCGACTCCTGAGCCTCAGACCTCCATCCACTCCCACGGTGAAGTCTGATCCATCCCTGGCAGCTGACCGTAGCAGACTAGTCAACTCCTCATCACTGTGCTGAGCCTGAACAACTCGACTGACGGTCTGCGGCTCCACTCGAAGTCCCGCAATCACTGCCCCTCCGAGCTCTCGGTGAATGGCCTCCACTCGGACAATGTCTCGAGTAACCTCCACTCCTGAATGCACAAACTCGCAGCTGACACCTCTACTTTCCTGCTCAGCGCGTCTGCAACTGAATTCGCCTTCCCCGGATGATAGGAGATGGTGAAATCAAAATCCTTAATCAGCTCAAGCCATCTGCGCTGTCTCATGTTCAGATCCTTCTGTGAAAACAAATACTTCAGACTCTAATGATTAGTGAAGACTTCGAACCGCTCACCATACAAATAGTGACGCCAAATCTTCAGAGCATGAACCACGACTGCCAACTCTAAATCGTGAGTGGGGTAATTCTTCTCGTGCACCTTCAGCTGCCTCGAAGCATACGCTACTACCTGCCCGTGCTGCATCAGTACACATCCCAAACCAACACCTGAGGCGTCGCTGTAAATCACAAAACCGCCACTACCACTGGGAAGCGTCAGAACTGGAGCAGTCGTCAACCGACTCTTCAGTTCCTGAAAACTGTCCTCACATTTCTGGGACCAAACAAACTTCACTCCTTTCTTTGTCAGCGCCGTCAGGGGTGAAGCAAGTCTCGAGAAGTCTTTGATGAACCGACGGTAATAACCCGCCAATCCAACAAAGCTCCTAATCTCAATCACACTCGTCGGGACTCTCCACTGTGTCACTGCCTCGACCTTTGCTGGATCCACTGATATCCCAACTCCCGATACTATATGCCCCAAAAATGCTACACTGTGAAGTCAGAACTCGCACTTCCAAAACTTGGCATACAACTGCTGATCTCTCAGAATGCGAAGTACAATCCTCAGATGCTCCCGTTGCTGCTCCATATCTGGTGAATAGACCAAGATATCGTCTACGAAGACAATCACGAAACGATCGAGGTACTGACTGAAAGTCCTATTCATCAGATCCATAAATGTTGCAGGCGCGTTCGTCAACCCGAACGGCATCACAAGAAACTCAAAGTGCCCGTACCTCGTCCGAAAAGCTGTCTTCTGAACATCTGCCTCTCTGATCCTCAACTGATGATACCCGGATCGCAGATCAATCTTCGAGAACACCTTCGTTGACTGCAGCTGGTCAAACATGTCCTCGATCCTGGGCAAAGGATACTGATTCCTCGCGGTAACCTTATTCAGCATCTGGTAATCTATACACATCCGCAACGAGCTGTCCTTCTTCTTCACGAAAAGAATCAGCGCACCCTACGGCGAGACACTAGGTCGGATAAACCCAGTATCCATCAGAACCTGTAACTGCTTCTTCAGCTCAGACAACTCTGCAGGCGCCATCCTGTACGGAGCCTTCGACTGTGGTGTAGCCCCAGCTACCAAATCAATGTCGAACTTTATCTCTCTGTGAGGTGGTAGACCAGAGACATCATCAGCAAACACCTCAGGAAAATCCTAAACAATCTCAATGTCCTCCAGCCTCCTCAACTCCGGATCTGGAACTACCAAAGTGGCTACAAAAGCCCTGCAACCCTGCTGAATCAACTTCCGAGCTCTAACAGAAGAAACAACCAACCGACCTCCGCGGTCCTTCAATCCTCTGATCAGAAGATCAGGCAAACCTTGCCTCGGAATCAAAATCCTCTTATCACGGCATAAGACTCGAACGTCATAGTGGGACAACAATCCTTCCCAAGTATAACATCAAAGTCCACCATCGTTAGCAGGACCAGGTCAGCCGGGAATTCCTGGTCTCCCGAAGCAATCGTGGCGCCGGGAAGAAATCTCCCCACAGTGCCCACCAAACCCAGGGGTGTGCTGACCTCCAAAGTGGTAGTCAACATCGCAGGGGTATGACCCAACACGCTCGCAAACTGCTCAGAGATAAACGAGTGTGTGGCCCCAGAGTCGAACAATACCCTAGCTACCAAATCATCAACTAGCAGCATACCTTCCACTACCGTGCCGGCATCCCTGGCCTCATCAGCCCTGATAGTGAAGACTCTTCCGGCTCTCCTCCCCTGCTGAGGTGGTGCTGCAGGTCTGCTAGGTCCACCTCCACCTGACGTGGATGGTCCCGGTCATCCGCTAGGCCCACCTGGCGCGCTCGGACAAGAACGGACGAAGTATCCCATCTGACCACAACCGTGACAAGCGTCGGGGCGGTGTCCACACCCCCGTCCCGGATGAACTCTGCCACACTGCCTACACGGCCCACTCTGCGATGCTCCACCTCTGTCTATCCTGGGCCTCTTGCCCGGATTCCCCTGTAACTGTCCTCTTGGACGTCCTGCAGGCTTCACCTGCAACCTCCTAGCATCGTCCAGGATCTCCTGACTATCCTGGTCCATGATGGTCGCAAACTTCACAGCATCTGCTAAAGTCTGCGGCATGCTGGTGGTGACACGAGCCCTGAACTGTGGCCTCAGACCCCGCACAATCTTCCGAGCCCTCTGCTCTTGGGTCACATAAATCTCCGGGCAGTATCGTTCCAAAGCATGGAACCTGCTGATATACGCAGCCAAAGTCATATCTCTCTGCTCAAGGGCCAGAAACTGCTCCCTCTTCCGATCACGAAGGTGCTGTGGAAAGTACTGTTGGTTGAACTCCACCAGGAAGTCCTCCCAACTCACATCATCACTGCCATCGAACACGACTGCCAACGTGGTCCTCCACCAGTTGGACGCCTCCCCGTCCAAAACATAGGTGGCCAGGCCCACCATCCTCTCTGGTGTCACTCCAATAGCCCGGAAGATCTTCTGGATCCTAAAGACCCAGTCCTCTGCTGCCTCAGGGTCGCCTCTGCCACTGAAAATCGGCAGATGCTGACGCATAAAACGATCATGCATAACGCCAGTCTGGTCGGCGCGGCTCTCCAGAAGCTCGCCCAACATCTTCAGTGTCACTGGCTCAGACGGCCTCTCCTCCGCCTCAGCAGCACCAGCAGACTCCTCACTGGAACTGCGATAGCGCGTGGGAGGTCTCACACGTCTCGGAGCCATCTGCAGAACAAAAGAGCTCGACTCAGCAATGATCATGCATGCATGACCTACTAAAATGCAGACTCAACTCCTAAGGGTGGTTTCTTTGGACAAAGACTCAGGAATCGACCGCTCTGATACCAAATTGTAACGTCCTCGAACAGCGGAAAATTTATAATACATACAAACAACGGAGGACATTACCAAAGATATACACCAGGTGCACCAACGTATATATAAATATACAGATCTGAGTTTACAACAAGAGGTGATTACATCAAAAGCTATACGAAGAAATGTAGAATGTAATCACAACGACCTCAAAAGGAGGGGGAAGCAGGATCTGGTCCCAGAAGCTCTCCTCCGCAGGCACCACCCTCTAACGCTGCTCACGGCCTGAAAGCAGACAATAAATGCCTGAGTTTCCAGAAGGAAACCCAGTATGCCAAACCCTAACACATATATGGACAATAATGAAAAATGCAATGAATAATGAATAGCACAACATACACGATCCGGTCTCAAGGGTCCTCTCATCCCAACCCACAACACACACACGTGCCCACACGGCACAGCCGGTACAGTCACGGCCACACAACCGGGTCTCAAGGGTCCTCTCACCCCAACCCACAACACACACGTGCACACACGACACCGCCGGTACAGTCACGACCACACAACCGGGTCTCATGGGTCCTCTCACCCCAACCCACAACACACACGTGCACACATGGCACCGCCGGAAATTCATCGGCCACGGGTCTCAAGGGTCCTCTCACCCCAACCCCACAACACACACGTGCACACACGGCACCGCCGGAAATTCATCGGCCACGGGTCTCAAGGGTCCTCTCACCCAAACCCCACAACACTCGTACCACCATCGGGCGACAGTCCGTGCCGTTGCCCAAAAGGCCGGAGAGACAAGCCACTTTCAAGCGTACGAGCACCCAACTATCGGGCGTCAGTCCGTGCTGTTGCCCCCCGTGAGGCCGGAGAGACGAGGCACCGTCAAGTGTACTCATAAAACCACGAATCTGCCAAAAACGACAGAAACGATCGAACGAAAACTGTTTAACGGTCGACCGATTCTCACCTAGAGAACTGGCCCAACCGAAAAACCCGCCAAACGGTCGACCGGCAAAAGGGGTCTCGGTCGACCAAAAAGCACCAGTAAGAAAACGTTTTCGCAAACCAAACACCCCCGGTCGACCGTCCCAACACCCCCAGTCGACCGAAAACCACCAGTGCAAAACCTCCAACAAAACGATCTCCACGGTCGACCGAAACAACACTTCCGGTCGACCGGACAATAAGTTAACTTAAGCGTCGGTCGGACGAAGTCAACGAGCGGTCGACCGTTTAGATGGTCAACGCCCCCAACCGACCTGCAACAGTACTTTCGGTCGACCGGCAAAGGGGTCCCGTTCGACCGAAAATACCAGGACGTCTTTCTCTCGTGAAAATTGCACAACCGGTCGACCGCCCAAAGGGCATCGTTCGACCGGTGCGAGGGATTCGCCCAAAAATACACTACAACCGGTCGACCGAACCCAAAATACCGGTCGACCGATTTTAGTGCAGAAACCACTGTGCAGGTCCGACGAGCCAAAACGGCCTACCGTCGACCGCTCCCACTCCCACACTAATGATAGGTGAGCTTGAAAGCAAGCTTGACATACCTTAAGGCTTGAAGAAGCCTTCGCAGAAACCACGGCGAGCGTTTCCACGAAAAAGCTCGAACTCCAGCGAACTTCCGATTCCCGATCTCTACGACGACGCCGGCGACTCCAACACCAATCCTCTCCTAAACATCATTAGCACAATAAGCAAGGGTTAGGATATTACAACGAGCCTATGTTCTTAATTGGAATGATTACCCAATCTAATTAAATATTAAAAATGTATTAGTGCCTGATTCGGGAATGGAGTCCCCTTTGAGTGGATCAGATATTTTTTGAATCCTAACGATTTTTTTTCTAACTAAGAAAAAAACTTAATCTATTACAACAGTAATAATTTGAACGGCTACAAAGAATAATGTCGGGTCAAAATTAGCATCAGACCAATGTAAAGATTTGCATGTATTACTACTATTCGTGAGCATTTCAAACACATTCCCCTGACTTCTCACTCTTTAACGAAAAAAGACTATAGGAAATAACAAAAATCCTAACAAATTTCCTGAACATTTCTACCAAATTTTGAGATAATGAGCACTACATATGGAGAGACCACAATGCAAAATGTTGCATATTTCTAATGTCAATATTGATATCGAGATATGCAATTCAAATTAATGTCAAAATCTGAAATGAAGTCATACTCAAGCCAATACTATTCTTCTCTCCACTCTCACTTTTTCATGTTTTGTTCTTTTACTTTCCCTCTATTGTTTCATCTTCTTCCACACACTCTCACATGATCCATCCTCACGCAAAGTCGCCAATTCTCCATGCCTTTTACTTTTCTTTTATATCGAGCATCAAATATTTAATTGAAGATCAATCACATAATGCATAAAATGACAACTAAGTTTATTTCAATCAACTTATTTTATGTCATCTTTTTTATTATAGAAATCAAGAAATCATAACATCAAACGCATTTAATAGGAACTATATGATAAGATCTGTGGACACAATACATCATCCACGATTAATTCAGTCTCTAAAACTTCAAAAAAGTAGTTTAATCGATGGATGTGAAGGCAATATGTTATGTCACTATGAAAATATGTCAATTAAATAAAATCTCAATATAAAAAATCACTTTGATCCCTTTTCTCCGTATGAAGTTATGTTTCCTGACACTTTTAATAAAAGAAAGTGAGTAGTTTAATCCTTTTTTCATTATAAAACCATATCCACCCCCACTCAATTAGCCAAGCACCTCTCACGTGACCTAAAACTGAGGTCTCCTTTGTATTAGTTTCATCCACGATTTAAAGGTGAATCTCTCTCATTTTCATCATTTTTTTGTAATAGATAAATAATGTTGGTTAGAAACTATGGTGTTGTTATAACTTCATTTATTTTGTCGTCATATAAATACTTCACGTGGTTGATATCTTAGTTTTCAAAAGATTGGTTGTTAAGTCTGAACACCTGCATCCAAGAAGTTCACTAGTGCCTAAAATGTCTTTTGTGCCAAAGGTTACCATCTTTGAGAATGGTATTAACCTAGGAATATTTCTCAGGTTACTATAGTAATATAACCTTCCTTTCTGGTTGCAAAAAAAAGGTTCTTAAGTTGAACTTCATCTCATCTTAAATAAATAACATCATAGGTTTCATAGTTTAGTCCAATTTGGCCGTAGTTAAAAAAAATTGTACGATTAAATTAAAAAATTCTCCGCATCTACGATTATTGTTCCGATGACACTATTTGTCGTTACGTTTATTTTAACTCTATCCATGTTGTTCACAAATTACTTTAATCACAAATAAAAAGAATCATAAAGTTATAGTAATTAGAATAATTTAGAATTAAAAAGAATATTTAAGAAATATTAGAAAATACTTAAGAAATATTTTGAATATTTAGAAGAATATTTTTTACAAACTATTTTTACTCTCAATTATCTAAATATTACAAACTCATAGATCTTTTCTATTTTTTATTTAAAAAATTAAGATCAAGATTAAAAAACTTAGCGGAAAAATTAATTCATCAAAATAGGGAGTGTTTCAAGATTAAGCACACTTCACTAAGCTATCTGGAGGGACAAAAAAATCATGTTATTTCTTTTCAATTGGTGCTTAAATTATTTCTTATAGAGAATGTTTCGTGATATATAATTAGATAGGAATTGTTTAAAACGAGGACATTTAGATAACCACAAAGATAAATATTATATAATGTCTTAAGTTGTTTAATATAATGTCTTAATTTTTTAGTTATAAGTTTGTACATCATAAAGTTAACATTGCAACGTATAATGTTTGTAACGTCCCAAAACAGCGGAAGAATTTTTTCAAAATAAAACATACAACATACGACCGTCAACGGTCAACAAGGGCACGTTACTAGAAAGTCAACTGAATACATATATATAAAATATCTCCACGTGGAAGTCATAATACAGAGTGTCAAAAGAGCGATTACATGTCTACTACATAACTACTGTAATCACTACCTCTACAAAAACGATAAGAAGACAGGATCCGATCCCGGAGGTACTCCCCTCGGTCACCACCAACCTACGACTGCCTGCTCCCTGAAAATGAAACACAAAATCTGCCTGAGTTCCCGCAAGGAACCCCGTAAGCCAACATCTCCTATCATAAATAGAATCAAATACGAAAAGCCATGAATGCACATGCAATGCAAATCCGCCTCGGGCCCACTGACTGCCTCTGCTCTCCTACACAAGGAAAGTGCATCCCCTCCCTACACAAGGAAGAAGGCGTCTCTCGGCCGCACAGGCACAAGTGACCTCGCTCTCCGACACACGGAAAGTGCAACCCCTCCCTACACAAGGAAGAAGGCATCTCCCACCCACACAGGCATGGATGGCATCCCTCTGCTGCACAGGCTCAAGGGGTCCAACTGAAATACGCTCTCGTCGAAGGTGAAATCCGTAGCTCCGAGGTCCGGTGAACGACCGTGGGCTCGGCAGCTAGTAGTCGCCTATGCTCGACGGCTCGCGTGTAGATAAATCCACCAATGAATAATTCGACCCACCGGTCGAACAAGATCAAATCTAGCGGTCGACCGTTTGGAAGGTCTACGCTATACATTTTATATACATATATATCCTATCGGTCGAACCAGGGTCCGTTCAACCGATAAGGAAAACTGCCTGAATCCTACCTACAGCATTCGGTCGACCGAAACCTCTCTTCCGGTCGACCGATCTAGAGGCACTTCACTGCAGGAAAACTGCACGCGGTTGGTCGACCGGTCACAAAGAGCGGTCGACCGTTTAGATGGTCAACGCTCTTGACCGACTTTGCGCAGTTCGGTCGACTGAGACACACACTCGGTCGGCCGAAGGTCTGTTTAAACTTATCTACAGGAATTCGGTCGACCGAATAACTACCGGTCGACCGGCTAAATAACCCTTAAATATTCCCGCTAAAATTTGGCATAAACGGTCGACCGTCACACAGACGTCGTTCGACCGTTTTCGGGCAGTAACTTAATATTCATTAAAACTCGGTCGACCGACCCAACCACCGGTCGACCGAACATGCATTTTCCCTCCTGGGCAGGCATCATTTGGACCTCGTTCGGTCGACCGAACCTCACTACCGGTCGACCGAACAGAGCGTCTTCAACCTCTGTCCAGTTGGGTTCGTCGGGGAAACGGCACCAACGCCGCCCCCTACACTCTCACACCTCTTGGGAAGTTACTATGAAGACTTGGCATACCTTTCACCGTGGAGAAGACGTGTGCGGTGAGCTCCTCCTCCTTTGGTGTCGCTTCTAGCCTCGTCTCCCTCTTTCCTCCGTTCTCGTCGCTCATCCTTCGCTTGCGCCTCCACCACGTCGCCAGAGCTCTCCTCCTTCCTCCTTTGGTCGCCGGGATGTAAGAAGAATGGGGTGAGTTGGGTGGAAAAACGGAATGAGCAACAAAAGAGAGAGAGAGGGGTGAGTTGCTTCTTATAACCACACACACATGCAGCTACAGTACCCGGCCTCACCTAAACCCTAAACCCCATCCTCTCTCCCCTCTTCCCCATGCATGCACACCACAACCCATGCCTCTCCCTAAATTCGTGGGTTTACTCCCTAATGAGGGATTAGGTCTTAACAATGTTATTCTTTATGTTCAAACCTTAATATTTTTTAACAATATTACGAAGTAATTATCAACCAAGATTCACGAGTGCATGCATGCAACACCCACATGTTCGACAAAATGTGATGTTTTAACCTCTACATTGATAGTGATGTTTTGGAAATCAAGCCAAAATTAAGAACAAGAATCTCTAGCTAGACCGGGCAATCCATCGTCTCGTTGTATCGACAGCTACCAACCATGGCCGCCTCCTCCTCCTCCTCACTTGCAGCAAACCAACATCAAGAAGAAATCAATATTGCGATCAGCGTAGGTGCATCGGATCAAATTAAAGTAGAAGTCTCACACTTGCTCGAGAGAATTAGCCACGATGAACAAGAACTACCACCAATGTGTCGGGACGATGAACAACCGGTAATATGTCGTCATCCTTTTGGTGAAAACATTCAGCTTGATGATGATTTGCCCAAAATTTGCTCCATCGGCCCTATTCACAGCGGACGTCGACCCGAGACGGCTAAGTGTGATGCTGATAAGTTGCGTCTTTTCGGTGTGACCAGGTCTCTACAAGATGAACCACAGATATGGCGTAAGTTGATTCGTTTCGTTCAACAACACAAAGATGAGGCTGCGAAATACTACTCCAAAGAAGTAGTCATGGATGAAGAGAAGTTCGTCATCATGTTAGTATTAGATGCTCATTACATTCTCAGCCTTCTATTTCGTAATTATACCAGAGGGGTGCCTCCCGGAAGTGACAGGGATTTATATGAACGTTGTCTAGGTACCACGATTTTTTACCATGATTTTTTACTTTTATCAAATCAAATTCCTTTCTTCATACTCAAAGGTTGCTTTGATCTTCTTCCTCACACCAATAAACCTAGTAGCACCTTTCCGGAGTTGATCTTTCTCTTGTCTGTCTATTTCGGCAGAGAAGCTCCACCGTCCCTTGAATTAATCTCACAGGGTGTCGAACAATTTGACCACCTCCTCCATTTCTTTCGCAATGGAGTACTAATTGCCGGTAAATGTGATCCGCCCCAAAGACGGACATCAAATCTGAAACACAAGATATCTAAATATTACTCTCAATTATCTAAATATTACAAACTAAACATGGTATAGAGGTGTGTTTGCCAATGCTTTTCAGTTTTATTTACAATTCAAAAGTACTTGTTTGGGTGCATGAGATCAAACCATAGGAAAAATAATATTGTAAGTACGAAGTGGAAACCTTTCCCGACTTGAAGGGAAAAATCTACGGAGTCACGAGAGGAAAATCTCCCAATAGAAAAAGATTGATCTCAAGGGTTAAATATTTGACCACTATCACAACATTTCATTTTAATTGAAACTTTTAATGAGATTATTAGAGCAAATTACGGATTGTCCCATTCAGATATGGAATCAATTTACTTAATCCTCCCGAATTATAAAAGGTAATATTTTCCTTCTTATACTTTGTATTTGAAAAGTATGTTCCTGACGATGTTTCACACATTTATTATTATATGCACATTTGGATGCTCACATGGCCAACTATGGGTGATTTCTATTAGACGTACAGGTAACTTGGATGTAGTAATACAAAAATATTTACCCATGCACAAAACTTTTGTGCTAGAATTACAAAAATTGGTATATGCTATTAAACAACATGCAATCATAAAAAATAGATTAACTGATCGTGACGTGTCCTCACTGTCCTAAAGGAAAGATTTTTCTCCCATCTCAGATAATATCGAGGTGCAACATGGGATTTGTATTGTTGTATCATACAACGACCACTCTCATTTAAGGTTACACAACAAAAGAAAATCGAGGACAACAAGAACTTGGAACATTTTTCTCTAACAATTAAGTAGTAGACACAAGTAGTTATTAATTTTCCCATTATTTTCTTTTTTCTCTCTAACTCTAGATTTAGTCGAGTGTAATGTAACTAATAAAACTAGATGTAATTGTGTGAGTCTGTATGTGTGATCCAGTATGATTTGCCATTAAGGCCCAGTGTTGAAAATCCATAGTTTTGAAGATATTAGACGGATCCGAGCGTGAGACTTTAACATTGTACTTCTATAAATATGGATTTGTGTTGAATTTTAATTTGGAAATAACTTTCTTTTTGTTTTATTTGTTACATATATGTGTCTTGTGGATTGAAAAATTCTTTTGGTGTACTTTTAAGATTACGGTCATTATTCGTTAATGCTCAGATAATCTAAGGATGTAGTAGTTTGACTCCACATTGTACTATTTTACTTTGGAATTTCCAAGTGGGTCATTGGCAAATGATTTGTTTGCTTGTTCTTTATTGGAATTTGTAAGTCATTTGACCGTACTTCAAAAATGCCAACTCTACACAAAAATTGTTAAAAGCAAACAAGGTAATTAGTAAATCATGTCCTTTGTGAATAACACATATAAACCCAAATAAGTGGAATTAAGTAAGAACTTTTAAATTCCATGGAACACAGTATAGTGTTGTCAATGATTTTAAGTTTTATTTACACATCAAAACTTGTTCGGGGTGCATGCATGAGATCAAACCACGGGAAAAATAATGTAAGTACGAAGTGGAAACTTTTCCCGACTTCAAACCTTTCCAACTTCAAACGGGAAAAATGTAGGACGGCACGAGAGGAAAATCTCCCAATAGAGAAAGTTGATTTCAAGATATTTGACCATTTTCGCAACATTTTATTGTAATTGAAACTTTTAATGAGATTATTAGGGCAAAAATTATGGATTATGGAATCAATTCACTTAATCCTCCTGAATTTTAAAATACTTGGTCTTACTTACAAACCTCACTCAATGAGAAAGATTTTTGTTTATGTCGTCCCAAATTTAATAAAACTACAAGCCGATAATGATACTTAACAATGTAAAAGATAAACATATTAGTTTAGTATTTACCTAAGATGTGGTAAGTAAAAAACAGAAGTTGAGAACTAGCATCTCAGGTAAGTCCAAAAAGAGTTCCATCGAGAAAAGAAATGGTTCATGCAATGACTATTTTGGATAGCATATAAAACATAAGCATATTTTTACGATTACGTTAATGGGTGGACTTTGTTTTCAATTAATGAATTACTTTAAGACAATTCTACAATCGTTTCAGGATTTCATGTTATCGTGTATAATACAAATTGAAAAGATTTCATCATGTTTAGATTGAAAATTGTTAAGTGACATGTTATATTGATATTTTTCATTCTAAATAACATCATAATTGACTATTATCAAGTAAAATCAATTGATTATCTAACAAAAGATGCAGTCGAGTCAGTTTTGTGTAATAAAACAACTTATCGTGTAATCGTGTCGTGTTCGTGTCAAATCGTGTACTAATTATTTTATATTTGTATCTTCACAAATCATCACAATAAATCATTTCAATTATACAAAAAAATTCATGTAATGTCGTCTAAATCGTGTCTCTATATCATGTCGTGTTCGTGTAATCATATCGTGTCCAGAATTGACAGGTCTAATTAACACCCTTGTCATATTTTTAATGCCATAAGTTGCAAGTCAATACCCTCGACAACGCTCAATATCTTTTCAATTTAGAAGTATAGACCTACAATTTCAAGGTATCTAGACTGAGTACAAGAACAAATACAATGATAACGACAAACATAGAGCTGTGGTTCATAGCAAAGATCATTTAATTAATCGAATATATAACTACTTCAAAAAAAATCCAACAGAGAACTGTACAAAACAGGAACAAGCTTGTGTTCGTAGTCACAAACAACTAAACGAACGTGTATACACTACTCGCAATGCTGAAGTTCTACTCCAAGGGATCCAATCATTCTAATTTTGTAAGTAATGAGCCTTCGCTAAACAAAACTTCGCCATTTGTTGTAGTAGCTCACCTCCGTTTGTTTGGTTTATAAATAGCAAATCCTTCAAAGCCCCAATGTTTTAGGATGTTTCCACATCAGGGTGATCTTCTGAACTGCATTTACCTTTGATGGCCCATAATGATCTCTGCATTGTACAGCTCTTCCACCGATTGGAAAATCACGCTTGAGCACTACATTTGAAGATCACAAACTTCTGATGCAAAGCAAATAATGAGAATTTTTTAACACAAAAACCTGGAAAATTAAGATTATAAACAAGTCAACACGGTGAATTCATGTCTTGTTCTGAAACTTCTTGATAAAGGGACATTTACTTTCGTCACATGTCAAAGACATTAGTCCCTCGAAAGGGGATACCAGCTAAATTGAACGAAAGGTACTCTGAAGGAATTTCTTAACTTGTAACTGGTCTTTCCAAAAAAAGTACTGCAATTACATTCGACTTTCAATTTTACAAAATTCTCTGGACAATGGGCTTGAATATTTACTGCTAATAAAATCCAAGATGAGCATGAACGAAAAATAAATACTACATGCTATGGCATTAGCGGGCAATAATTAATTGATTTCATTCTGTTGGAGTATGCTCACGATATCAGCCTGCTAAAACAAGATGACATTCATATAAACATTTTCTCCAGAAGCAATTCCCATCAAGAGTGGGACATTACTGTAAGAAATACTCAAATACATCTGGTGCACCATATTACATAAGAGTTTGTCAAAATAGTGATTAGATCAGAATACCAAATACATAACACAAGTAATCACGACAACCTAAATTAGGCAGACAACAGGATCCAGTCCCAAAGTGCAGTGTCCCTCAGTCACCACCCGTCGGAACCTAATACGGTCCTGAAAAAGATGCCTGAGTTTCCATAAGGAAATCCCGTATGACAAGCTCACCTATATGCCCTAACATACTAGTATAGCATGACATGAAATACAAAGCAGTAAACATTCCCGCAAGGGCAAAACCGGACATCCGTCCTACAATCATTTCCGCTGCCACACAGGCCCTGCAGTCCGCAACATCGCTGTCGCCACACGGTCAACATCACCGGTACCACACAGGCCACACGGTCAACATCACCGCCACCATACAGTCCGCACGGTCCAAACATCGGGTCTCCGTAGAGACCTACCGTAGGCACATACGGCCTAACGGACAGTACACAACATATCCCCACACGCGACTACACAAGCCAAGGGATCGGTGAGGAGGCGTTTGCACTTCCGCGCAGGTAGAATCAGATCTGAAAACATCGTGGTCCACCACCACACCAACGGAGCCGTCGCTCAGGTCGGTCCATCACCGGTGCCACACAGACCGCACGGGATCTCACTCGATAGGTGCCCAGGCGAGCTACCTGTCGGAACACATCATCGGCAGTCCATCGCCGCAACCATACAGGCTACGCACGATCCTCCCTGCCGCCACACAGGCCGCACAGGGGCCCTCCCGCCGCCACACACGCCGCTCGAGCACGTGCAATCACTGCCTATCAAGACCAGTCGAACATATCCGCCACACAAAGACCAGACAATCGACAGATCTGAACCGAAGTCCGCGGGGTCAACGAGCTCCACGTGCAGACACCAACTCCGCCGATATAAAAGCAGAGCAGCGGCCTCCGTAGCCCCTCAGGCCGGTAGTCACTTCACCCAACGACAGTTGCGTGCCCGCTGAAGCAATGAGATCCGCAATCCCTCAGGCTGCTACTCTAACGCGAGTCAAACGATCCACCAGATTTGTTACTTCAACAGTTTAGATCGAAAAAGGGCAGGAAAAAATACCATCATCATATACAAGAGTGCCAGTTGAAGGACAGAACACTAAATGGGGGTGAAAATCAAGGGGGGGGGGGGGATCATACATAGCATTAGGAACGTCGTATAGCCTGATTGACTCGTCATCACTTGTTGTTACAAGATAATTTGTAGCTCTGTGAAAATCTAACGAACTAATCCTGCCATTCTGGAAATTCATCAAGTTAGTGAGATATTCATAAAACAAATAAAAACGACCAAGGACTTGTTTTCAATGGGACCATAACAGGGAAATATGACAAGAGGATTAGTTTTCCACACAAAAAAATTTAAAGGCCGTGAACATGAAATTATACTCCTGGTAAGCATGAAATTACACCTTTTCAAGTACGCCTGTCAATTTTGTACATGACATAATAATACGATTTACATGACAGAACGGTAACACAATTTTTTTCGTGGTTGATTAGCTTGAATATGATATTTTATGATGATAAACATGAAACAAATTTATATGATTTGACACGACACGATGGTACTAGAGTTTCTCAAATACACATTTAGCATGTTTTGTAGTCTAGTCAATTGTTTTTAACCTTAAATATTTTATTTAAAACGTTCCGTAGTATGAAAACATCAATATGTCATAATAGCATTTGATCATTAACAATTTTAAATAAAAAAAATTACAGTAAATATAGCATACACAAAAATTACTACATTTCCAACACAACGTACACTAACACAATATTTGACATACCTACTTACAAGGACATACCTACTTACAACGCAACTTTATTACCTCACTGGAGGTCATAATCCAATTACATTGCTACATAACCAACCTGTTTCAAAATAAATCGAATTTTATCACATCGTTAAACCCGCCCTTCACCATGCCGGAAGTCACCTAGACGTCCGAAGACCTCACCGAAATGTACCAAAGCCATTGAATTACGAGTTTTACAACTCCTCCACTTAAACCAGACAATTGGGAGTAAACAAAGATAAATAAAAAATATTATTTATAAATTGAAGGAAAACACTACTCTTTAAATAAGTTGACATCAATTTACCTTTATTAATAAATTAAAATTTAAACTCCAAAAAAATTCAAACCATAATTTTTGATATATTACTAATATTTTTTGATATATGCTGACTGTCGAAAAGCAAAAAATTAATAAGACATTTGATATAAGGTTAAAATATGCAAAAATGAATGTCATACATTGTTAGAAGAGCATAATCTTTTGATCTTAAATCAAATGACTACCTAGATAATATAAGTCATATATCATTAACTTGGTTGGATTTTCATTTAAACTTTAATTTTCAAGTTATTAAAAAAAATTGATGTCAACTTATTTTAAAGCTAGCAAATCTCTACTCATTTATAAAATTCTTTGGCGGGTTGCAAAATATGTTCAACTCCAATCTACTATGTTTAGCAAACGGGTTGGCAATTTAGCATGTTAGCGAATTAGTTGGTTGACAATAATGATCCAAATCTACATTTGACGATTTGGGTTGAACCTGAAGAAAGGGTTAACGGTGATATGCACCCAACCTAGCCTTAACAATTAAAACTTGAAATGTAAATAATAGCCAAAATTCAAGCATCGTATATTAATGTATTATTATATTACTAAAATACACAAAAGATAAATACGAGCTCAAGTTTTTTCGAACTAGAACCGACTCGTTTACTGATTCAATCCAATGCTCTATATTACTATTTAGTTCCAAATCTAAGGTTTAAACAATTAGAAATCTGTTGATCGCAATACAAGTGGGAGTTCAAGCAAATTTGCACCACTTTATTCATTACTAGTTTTTATTACATCAGCTGCATATCCATGTACACCAACAGCGCCTAACAATTAAAACAACAAAAGACACATCCATAGATCTCTTCTAGACGTCAAAAGTTAACAGCTAAAACACAAATTCTAATAAGCACACAAAGTCTCACTCCCTCCTTGCTTTTGCTCTAAAGCAAATTGCTATAGTAGAACTGTAACGCCCCAAAAATAGCGGAAAATTTAAAATTTTAAAGATACAAGAATCAAACACCGTGACCATTACCAAACCATATATTATATATATAAAGTGGTATACCGAATAATACATGAGTCAAAAGATGATTACAACACAATAAAAGATATATAATACATGTACAAGGGTAATCATCAACCTCAAAATTGGAGAATGACAGGATCTGGTCTGGGTGTTTCTGGGTGTTTTCACCCTCAGTCACCACCTCATAATGACGCTCACGACCTGAAATACAAACATAAATTATGCCTAAGTTTCCCATAGGAAAATCTCGTATGCCAAACTCCTAAAATATGTATATATATAACATATATGAGAGACATGAAATGAAAATGCAATGAAAGTCACATCTGCCACTGTCCATCTGGGCTCTCGGGATCACTCTCCCAACCACAGTCGACACCACAATAAGTGCACACAAGGCACCGCCGGAAAATTAGCGGTCATGGGTCTCAAGGGTCCTCTCACCCCAACCCCACAAACACACGTGCACGCAAGGCACAACCGGAAAATCATCGGTCACGAGTCTCAAGGGTCCTCTCACCCCAACCCCACAACAACACGTGCGCGCAAGCACCCGCTTCGAGTTACTTAAGACGGTTTGTTAACTGATTTGAGTCGGGGGAATGTGTTCATGCTCGACTACTTAATTTTCAAGTCGAATCCGAGTAGCATAATTATCGAGTCGATCCTCAATCGAGTGAGCTCGAGCCAAAATCGACAACGCTACTCCAACTGACCCAAACCATGGATGGTCATGGGCAGTATGGTGGTTGCTTGCTCTTTTGTTTGAGCTACCCCAACTTGTAGTCAGTGACTCAAGTTACCATTTCTTCAAAGAAACAAAGAAAGAAAAACTTAATGAGTTAGGGGACCAAAGAACTCTATGGTTAAAATACCACTTGAAACAAAATAATACGACAAAAATTATTAAGTAAAGCATTATAATTAAAAAAAGAAAAAAATACTCTGTATTTTTTACCCTTTAATCCAATACCCTCATTTCAATGAGATCAATGAGATTGTATACATGCTTCCCACTAGGAGCCGCACCACCTATGTTCTACGATTTTGAGAATTTGCATGGTTCATATAGATTTTCCTGTGGATTTTCATCTCTGGAGGTTTTTAGCCTTTTGGAGCCCCTTAAATTTTTAACCCATGGTATTTTTTGGCACGTGCATCTTGACCTCCAGACATCGTATATAAACCATTCATTGACAAATGACCTAGAATTTTGTCTACAGTCGAGCGCATTACTCAAATTACAGATATTGCTTCCACTTGATATCTAATAGTGTGTCAAATTTAAATAACTAGAACACATTGAAAAGCATGCTTAAGTTGAATATACTGCCTAAATAAGTAACAAGCATGCTTAAGTTGAATATACTGGCTAAATTAGCTACCATAATTTCTCCCGTGGCTTAAAACCAGCTTGCAAGGAGGGCAATTTGAAACCCTTCGGAAGATATGAAATTAGCTTGCAGCTTGACAAAGCAAAGCTGATTTTTTTATCCCCCCTACATTGTACGTCATTCCATTTTAAATTCCAAACACATGAATACGTGAGGAAATTTGATTCTTAATTTTGGTTTTCTCTTTACAAAAAAAGAATATAATAAAACAATGAGATTATTAATGGATTTGAAAAGAAGATTGAAGAATAATATTCTCAAAATCCTAAGAACTTTGTAGTGGCCGTCTTTCTAGGCAGATTAATATTTGTACCTAACCCTCTAAAGCTACAAGCACATGAATGATAATACATTAATACTTATCTATCAATTTGGTCGTGCTCGTGTACTATCATGTCTGACAATTCTGCAGACGTGTCAGAATTTCGTGTTATCATGTATAACACAAATCGAAAATATTTCATCACGTGAAGATTGCAAAATAATTAAGTAACATGTTATATTGATATTTTCATTCTAAATAACATCTTAATTGACTATTATAAAGTAAAAATAATTGATTATCTAACAAAAGATGCAGTTCGTGTCTTTGTAATCGTATTGTGTTCGTGTCAAATTATATAATAATTATTTTATATTTATATTTTCACAAATTATTATAATAAATTATTTCAATAATATAAAAAAATTCGTGTAAAATCGTGTCGTGAAACGTGTATCGTGTAATGTAACGAGTTGTTACATTTGTTAAAGCGTGAGCTCCCGGCTCAAAACCTAGAACTCATAAGTCGCAAAATCCTTCTCATTTTTTGCAGAGGAGAAGAAAGTGACCGTTCGGGTAAGAAGAAGATTACTACTGGGTTTGGAGAGGAGTTGCTCAGGGATCAGGTGAAGAGTATTCTGAGGAGAAGAAGTCGACAGTACCAGACATTTGTTATTTCTTTGTCTAATATTTGTTACTTCGTTTTACTGTTGCTTTAGATTTTTTGGTTATTTGCAACTCTTTTTTTCCTTTGCTTGTCAGTTGCGTTCTTTGTTCTTTCCTTTTACAACTCCTTTTAGTCAAGCAATTTTTTTAAAATCATTTTGCATTTTGTTTCTATACATTCCGTTATTCTTGAGCTTTTAAATTTGGAAAAAAATTCAAACTAATTATAAATAAAAAAATAGAAAATATAAGTATTTGAAAATTATTTGACAAAATATGAGGTAGTTAAAACGATACCGGAAAAATATAAGGCAGATAAATAACACATGTAATATCGTTTTTATTAACAAAAAACGACATCACAAGTGTCATTTATCTGCCTTATATTTTGTCGGTGTCGTTTTATCTACCTCATATTTTGTCAAATAATTTTCAGAAACTTATATTTTCTATATTTTGCTTATTAACAAAAAACGGACATCATATTTTGCTAATAAAAATGGTTCCTAGGTATCTTTTATCTACCTCATATTTTGTCAAATAATTTTTATAAGCTTATATGCTTTCAATTTTTTCTTTTTTATAATTATTTTGAAAAAAAATCCTTTAAATTTTATTTCATTTTTTTTTGAATTTTTTGTTTGGGTTTCTTATTTTCTTGCAATCAAATTTATATTACTTTCTTGGATCATTTGGGGTACGATTATGTGTTTATATTTCTTAATTCTATGATATTTATGCTAGGTGCTACATTTTTGTAACATTTTTCCATGTTGGTTTCTTACTTGGGTTTGTTCCTTTCTTTCAATCAAGCAGTTATTCCGTCGTGGGATTCCTTTCTTACCTTTTTTTTTACTTTTGAACTGAGTTTCATTCTATCATCTCCCAATCAAAACATTAATTTTGGCTCAGATTGTAGAGCTTTCAGATGACACAAGACTTTCAGTAGAACAGCCAGAGCTCACTCAAGAAGACAGTAGTAGTGAAGAGGAAGATTACAGCGATGACGATTACTACGACGATGAAGAAGAATCTGAAGATATCTACTGTGACGCACTCAGACGAGCTGTGTGACGGAATTAAGAACATATCAGTCGCAGCAGTGGTAACCAAGTTCGAGGGGAAACACACTAGGTTTGTCTACAACAGTGATGATGAGATTGAAGGGCAGGAGGAAGTTGATGCGGTCGCGCCTCATTCGCCAACTAAGACTGAGGAGGACTAGAGTGTGTGGATGGATGGATGAATGGTGCAGGCAATTGGTGTGTTGCTTAATTTTGAGATTTGATGTAGGTTAGTTACTTTGTTTGAAGTTCATTTTGCTTCTAGTCAGATGGCTCTGCTGCAGTTTTGACTGATTAGTGTCATTAGCAATGCCAATTCTGATATTTTATATTTGTTTCTGAAATTAAAGTGGATAACCTTTCATATCTAGTGTTAGTCCTTATCAATGCTCATGTTTTTCATATCATTGCTCATGTTATGATTTCAAAAGTACAGATAAAACAAATTTTGATTGATTGAACTGCTACATTTTCCCTCGAGAACTTAACTGATGTATTTTGATCAAATTGTGATAGTTTCTTAGTATGTTTTCTTCAAAATCAAATTCGAATTTGCAAATTAGCTAGTTGAGATAATTTCATCTTTCTTTTTATTGTAATTAAACGAAAATGTAATCCATATTCCGTTTGTCTAATCTTATTATTGGGTAGATCACGGATAGCTCAAAAAATGTCTCATAAATAAAACAACTCAAAACCACCCATCGAAACCAAACCAATTTTGACAAAAGCTTTATTTCAGCTGGAGGCTTTTCACCACGCCTCGTTTGTCTACATCAACAGGGTATTTCAGCAAGTGGTCCCTCATCTCAGTCACTTCATTGCTAATAAACTGGTTATAGTTCATCACTCCCATTTTCAACACTCATTCAGTAAGTACTAAAGAGTTATTATTTTTTAAACACTATTTAGTAGGGAAGTCTTAAATTTAATGAAACGGGCATTAGATAATATATTTTGATGAAAGATGTATGTTCTGTGGTATGTCAATTCATCTAAATGAGGAAACTTCAGTATATGATTGATGTTAGATAGATTTGATGATAATTTTTTCTATCTCAGTTATTCTAGTATACTCTTGCTAGATATACTGAAGTGTCTTTTATTAAAGTGATTTGTGTATTTCATTACAGTCATACTTACAGCTGATCACACTAGTATCTACTGATCGTATGCTTGCCAGTTGTAAACTTGTAATAAGAAGTGCTTATTTCTATGGTTGTTACCTGTGTGAAGCTTCTCAGGAGGTCTCCAGTGATAATGAACATGATAACATCATGAAAAGGTTGCAGGAAAATGGTGGCGATATTCAGAACTGTGTCGAAAGAATTGAGTCCATTCTCAAAGGGAAACTACCTGAGGGTGTGAGATTGTGTTTCTTGTCTAGGTCCGAGGATTATATAAGAACTCGCTCCTCGACGTGTGAGACTAAAAGTTATTCAGCTGAGACTTTATCAAAGTGTTTCAGAATCTCATATCCACCCTAGAGCAGATGAAGTGATCAGCTCTAGTTTGCTCTGCTCTCTTAGGTCTCAGATTGTGTTAATGTTCTTCATTTTGCAACCTCAGATGAGTTTTGTCGCTTTCTTTCGTGTAAATTGTATCGAAATTACTACTATTAGGATGTCAGGCTGTATCTATTGGTTGCTTAACTTCATGTTTATTCAAACATGGAAGTGCTTAAATACCTGAAGAACCAAAATAGACTTCCCAATGTAATCTTATCCTGTTTGTCATGATTCATTATTAAGATTTCTTCTCTAAAATGACATGATAATATATTGTACTGCATGTTAGAAAGTAACGGTAAATGGTCCAAAACGTGGAGTTGTTACTTAACTTTTTTTGTGTGATGATAGTGGAAACATGTCAATTGAATCCAAAAGGAAAAGATGGAAGAGGAGATTGGAAAGCACCTCCAAGCTTCCCAGCAAACTTATCAAATGGAGCTCGAGGGAAGTAGGTAGGGGTGTAAACGAGTCTAAACGTTCCAAGCATACGGTGTTTGAACGAGCCGAGTTCTGGTTTGACTCGTTTAATAAACGAGTCAAATGTCCTGTTTGGGCTTGACTTGTTTAATAAACGAGTCGAGTTTGAGTTTGACTCATTTATTAGAGGAATAAAAATGTAGTGAAAGGAAAGATTACAAAATGCAATTTTTTTTTTACAATCTTATTGCCCTTATTCCAAATCGTGTCGAATATGAATACGTTCGAGTACATGGACTCAACTAATGCATAATTGAACCCGATTAGCCTTGCCTTATGAATTAAACAATTAACAACCGAAGCAAGCAAAATTGACTCAAATGAACGATGAAACTCACACTAATATAAATAGCATCAATATGTACAAGTCAAAACACGTGTCATCCTCCTCGAGTCTTTAAACCTGAGCTGTCGGATCTGCTCCCGCCAGATCTCCTTATTCAAAAGTGCACATTTAGATGCATTTAACTCATCAACCCACAACCGTTGGATCAGGGATGATGTTCAGATTTAACCGATTAACCGGATCGTCCAAGGACCTACGTGTTTAAACAACTATTTTTATTAGCTGGGTTAACAAACACGTACAAGAGATTAAGGGGAAAAGCATTCATCCTATCTCAAAAAATCAACTCGGGATGAAGGGAAAAACCCATTTCCTTAACTCACCGTAAACGAGTTTTTGGGTGCCACGGATGACATGGACTCAATATTCATTGCCCAATTACTATGTTCATGGCTCAAGTGGCTTAAGCGGCCGACATTAATAAAGAAATATACAAGGCAACTCAAATAATAGAAAAAACAACACAATATCCCAAAATAGGGTTGTAACGTAGGGAAGTCTAGATTATCAAAATATTATGTTATGCATTTAATTTTGTATTTATCTTCTAGTTAAATAGGACAATTACTCATTTATAACCTTAACCATTTTGTTTATCTATCTTTTTTCTTGTAATGAGAAGGTATGGAAATTGTGATACCATAATCATTTCGTTTAACCGTACAAAATTATTAGGTAGCATAGTGAAATATCTTATTATATATACCTTATCCATTGACAAGCTTACGTATAATCAAGAAAAAACTAAATCCATTACACAACAGAAATAATTTGAACGACTAAAAAGAATAAAAATCGAGTCAAAATTAGTATCTGGCCAATGTAAAGATTTGCATGTATTACTACCAACGTTCAGGCACCGCCTAGGCGAGCCTAGGCGGCCGGCGGCGTCCGGTCGCCTGGGCGATCGCCTAGGCGGTTGTGCGACCGCCCAGGGCTGGGCGGTAATTTTTTGTTTTTTTAAATTCAATTAATTTTCATAAAATAGATAAAAAAATCAGGAAAAATCGGGAAAAATAGAAAAAAATACACAAATATTTTCTAAAACTACCATACATGTTTAGGCTTCGAAAAGACACCTAGTTCCTCGACCCGGTTTCTAGATCAAATTCTATGTTTTCTCGGTCTACATAATCATCAAGACATACATTTTCGTTTTGTAATGTCCTACTGTTTCTAATCATGTATGCAGTTATGTCTTGTTTAATAGAGTCAGGAACTTTATCACAAGGTCTAGCATTGCTACCGGGTGTGTGTGCAAGATGTTGTTTGTGACGGGCTATACCACCTCTAGTTTCCTTACCACATAACTCACAGACAATACAATTTTTATCATTAGCGCTAATGTAATGGGCAGTATTCCAACCGGGGTCATTTGTACGGGTAGGTCTTAGGTCATCGTAACTCTCGTGATGCATAGGTAGACTAGTGCCGGGTACGTAAGCCATATCTTAAAACTAGACTAATATAAAATTTAGACTAATATGAAAATAAAATACTAATTAATTTAATTCTAAAGAGAAGTTAGAAAGAGTGCACTTGATTTTGACGGTTGAAGAATGAAGAAACGGATCGGAGACTTCACTTTCCAACTTCAAAACTAAGCACCAGACCGGAGACTTAATCGCAAAACTTGGTGATTAGGAAGGTTGATGATGAGAATAGGATTATGAAGAAGAAGAGAATGAGAGATGTGTGAAAAATGAAGAGGTTTGGAGGGGTTTATATAGGATTTGGGGCTAGTGGCAAAGTTGTAATTTTTGAAAAAAAAAATAATAAAAAAATAAAAAGGAGAGAGCCGTTGGAGAGCCTCCAACGGCTCTCGCCTAGGCGATCGCCTAGGCGAAATGATCGCCTAGGCGAAATGATCGCCTAGGCGATCGCCTATTTCGCCCAGCTCTGCTGGGCGAAAGGCGGTGGTCGCCCAGGCGACCACCGCCACCGGCGACCGCCTAGGCGACCGCCTAACGCCTAGGCGGTCGCCTACGTAAACATTGATTACTACTATTCGTGAGTGTTTTGAACACAATCCCCTAACTTCTCATTCTTTAACGAAAAAAGACTATTGGAAATAACCAAAATCATAACAATTTTCCTAAACATTTCTACCGAATTTCGAGGTAACGAGCACTATCTATGGAGATACCACGATTCAAAATGTTGCATATTTCTAAAGCCAATATTGATAACAAGATATGCAATTCAAATTAATGTCAAAATCAGAAATAAAACCACTAATTCCCTAATTGGTACTTGCCCCAACTTCTTAAAAAAATCTCATACTCAAGCAAATACTATTCTTCTCTCCACTTTCTCACTTTTTCATGTTTTCTTCTTTTACTTCCCCTCTTGTTTCATCTTATTCAACACACTCTCACATATCTATCCTCACGCAAAGTCGCAAATTCTCCACCTTTTACTTTTCTTTTGTATCAAGCATCAAATTTTTAATTGAAGATCAATCACATAATGCATAAAATGACAACTAAGTTTATTTCAATCGGCTTATTTTATGTCAATCTTTTTATAGAAGTCAAGAAAGTATAGCATCAAACACATTTAATAGAAACTATATTATATGATATGTGGACACAATACATCATCCACGATTTGGTCAATCCATCATCCACAATACATCATATGATATGTGGACACAATACATCATATGATATGTGGACACAATACATCATCCACAATGCATAATAAAAACTTCAAAAAAGTAGTTTAATCATTTTTTCATTATAAAACCATATCCCCTCCCACACTCAATTATCCAAGCACCTCCCAAAAGTGAGGTCTCCCTAAGATTAGTTTTGTCCACGATTCCATCCTCCCACTCAAGCTCTCATACAGACACAGTCAATCCGTTTAAAGGTGAATCTCTCTCATTTTTATGTTTGACAAATTTTGGAAAGTATATATTCGTGTTGAAATCCATAAAATCTATACCAGTTGGTGCTAATTAATGAATTAGCCTCTACATTGATAGTGTTGTTTTGGAAATCAAGCCAAAATTAAGAACAAATCCTTTTTTTCATTATAAAATCATAACCTCCTCACTAAATTATCCAAGCATCTCTCATATGACCTAAAACTGAGGTCTCCCTTGTATTAGTTTCATCCACGATTTCATCCTCCAACTCTGGATCTCACACAATCTATCTATTTAAAGGTGAATCTCTCTCCTTTTCATCATTTTTATGTAATAGATAAATAATATCGGTTACAAATATGTTGTTGTTATAACTTTATTTATTTTGTTCTCATATGAATACTTCACGTCATTGATAACTTAGTTTTCAATAATTTGGTTGTTTAGTTTGAACACCTGCATGCAAGAAGTTCAGTAGTGCCTAAAATGTCTTTTGTGCCAAAGCTTACCATCTTTGAGAATGGTATTAACCTATGAATTCTCAGGTTACTATATTAATTTAGCCTTCCTTTGTGGTTTCAAAAAAAAAAGGTTTGGTTCTTAAGTTGAATTTCATCTCATCTTAAATAAATAACATCATAGGTTTCATAGTTTTGTCCAATTTGGTCGTAGTTAAAGTTTTTTTTGTACGATTAAAATTTAAAAAAAATCGTTGCTATGCATGACAACAAAGATCCAAAAATGGAAAATGCCAATCAAGTTTTGTACATCTCAAGGGTTAATAGATTTTGGTTTTTTTTTGTCACACTTCAAAATGATCATAATTGGTTCTTCCCCCTCGTGTTTTCTGGATTTACCTGCTTACGCCTCTTCACTATACGAATTTACATTTCTACACATCTACGATTATTGTTCCGATGACACTATTTGTCGTTACGTTTATATTAACTCTATCCATGTTGTTCACATTGCAACGTATAATGTTATTCTTTATGTTCAAACCTTAATATTTTTTTAACAATATTACGAAGTAATTATCAACCAAGATTCACGAGTGCATGCATGCAACACCCACACGTTTGACAAATTTTGGAAAGTATATATTCGTGTTGAAATCCATAAACTCTATACCAGTTGGTGCTAATTAATAAATTAGCCTCTACATTGATAGTGTTGTTTTGGAAATCAAGCCAAATTAAGAACAAGAATCTCTAGCTAGACGGGGCCATCCATCGTCTCGTTGTATCCACCGTTACCAAGCATGGCCTCCTCCTCCTCTTCCTCACTTGCAGCAAACCAACATCAAGAAGAAATCAATATTGCGATCAGCGTAGATGATGCATCGGATCAAATTGAAGTAGAAATCTCACACTTGCTCGAGAAAATTAGGCACGATGAACAAGAACTACCACCAACACGTCAGCACGATGAACAACCGCGAATATGTCGTTATCCTTTTGGTGAAAACATTCAGCTTGACGATGATTTCCCCAAAATTTGCTCCATCGGCCCTATTCACAGCGGACGTCGATCCGAAACTGGTGAGTGTGATGCCAATAAGTTGCGTGTTTTCTATGCAACCATGTCTCTACAAGATGGACCACAGATATGTCGTAACTTGATTCGTTTCGTTAAAAAGCACAAAGATAAGGCCGCGAAATACTACTCCAAAGAAGAAGAAGTAGTCATGGATGAAGAGAAGTTCGTCATCATGTTAGTGTTAGATGCTCATTTCATTCTCAGGTTTCTATTTAAATTCCGTCGTGGTGGTACTGCCGAAACCTACGTTGACAGGGATTTATATGAACGTTGGATCACGCCTTATTTCAGCAGTTATTCTACCATCCTCTGCCACGATATTTTACTTTTATCAAATCAAATTCCTTTCTTCATACTCAAAGGTTGCTTTGATCTTCTTCCTCCCACCAATAAACCTAGCGACTGTAGCACCTTACCGGAGTTGCTCTTGTCTGTCTATTTCGACAGCTTTGAACCTCCATCCCTTGAATTAATCTCACAGGGTGTCGAACAATTTGACCACCTCCTCCATTTCTTTCGCAATGGAGTAAATGCAACTGTTTCAGATCCGCCACAAAGACGGACTACATCAAATCTGAAACACAAGATCTGCAACCGCATCTTGACAACCATCTTATACTTGATTTTGTTCCCATGGTTCTGTTTTCTCCACTTGTACCAGTCATTTATCTCCCACAGTTGGGAGCCTACCGCAGTCACAGCGGTTGAGCTTCAAGATGCCGGGGTCAAGTTTAAAAGTCATTTTCAGGGGTTCACTCTAGAAGATTGTATAATGAAGATATGGTTTGAAGGTGGAACCTTGAACCTTCCTAGTTTGGATAATAATGACAATTGGTTCAGTCTTATGAACAAAATTAGCCAAAATGAACAAGAACTACCACCATTAATATGTCGTCGTCACGATGAACAACCGCGAATATGTCGTCATCCTTTTGGTGAAAACATTCAGCTTGATGATGATTTCCCCAAAATTTGCTCCATCGGCCCTATTCACAGCGGACGTCGACCCGAAACGGCTAAGTGTGATGCTGATAAGTTGCGTCTTTTCGGTGCGACCAAGTCTCGACAAGATGGACCACAGATATGTCGTGACTTGATTCGTTTCGTTCAACAACACAAAGATGAGGCTGCGAAATACTACTCCAAAGAAGAAGAAGTAGTCATGGATGAAGAGAAGTTCGTCATCATGTTAGTGTTAGATGCTCATCTCATTCTCAGGCTTCTATTTCGTTATTATGCTACTGCCGAAACCTACAAAGACAAGCATTTATATGAAAGTTGGATACTTACTGATGTCAGCAGTTATTATACCGTCAAATACCATGATTTTTTACTTTTATCAAATCAAATTCCTTTCTTCATACTCGAAGGTTGCTTTGATCTTCTTCCTCCCACCAATAAACCTAGAAATTTTAGTAGCAGCTTGCCGGAGTTGCTCTTGTCTACCTATTTCATCATAGAACCTCCATCCCTTGAATTAATCTCACAGGGTGTCGAACAATTTGACCACCTCCTCCATTTCTATCGCAATGCGGTAATTGCATCAAATCTGAAACACAAGATCTGCAACCGCATCTTGACAACCATCTTATGCTTGATTTTGTTCCCATGGTTCTGTTTTCTTGTCTTGCACTGGTTATTTATCTCCCAGAAGGAGCCTACCGCAGAAACAGCGGTTGAGCTTCAAGATGCCGGGGTCAAGTTTAAAAGTCATTGGGGCTCTGATTTAGAGATATGGTTTGAAGGTGGAACCTTGAACCTTCGTAGATTGTCTATTGATGACTATTGGTTCAGTCGTATGTGGAATCTACTTGCATTTGAAAAAATTAGAGGTGAAGACCGTCCTCGTGAATTTACCATCCATTTGAAGTTTTTATGCGATCTGGTGCGCTCCAAAGATGACTACAGGCTATTAGCCGAGCATGAAATCCTCTGTTGTCGAAATGGTGAAGATTTTGGATTCGAAAAAATCAAACAACTCAAACTTACTCTCTCAACAGTAATCGATGCTTACACTACTTCAGGTTGGTATCGCAAAACCATAGTTGACATGAAGCAGTACATGAGAGAACCTCAACATAGGTGGAGGGCCAAACTGATGAAAGACTACTTCAACAACCCTTGGTCGATTGTCGGATGGGTTGTGGGTGGCGTCCTCTTGATTCTCACACTACTTCAGACAATTTACACCATCAAATCCTTCTACCACTCACCATCTTAATTAGCCTACCCGGTGGTCATATCCATCCACTGGCTGGCCGATGCATCTTATCATTCACTTTTATATATGTCATAAGTACGTATCATTTTTTACTTTTGCTTTTACGTTGCGCTGCTGTACTTCTTTTGTGTTGGATTTTAATATGAAAATAACTTTGTTTTCTGTTTTATTTGTTATATATATGTGTCTTGTGGATTGAAAAATTCTTTTGGTGTACTTTTAAGAATACAGTCATTATTCATTATTGCTCGGACAATACTTTTAAGGGGATGCAGTGGTTTAACTCCACATTGTATTTTAATTTGGAATTTCCAAGTGGGGTCATTTGCAAATGATTTGTTTCCATGTTCTTTATTGGAATTTGTAAGTCATTTGAGGTACTTAAAAATACTAACTCTTCACAAAAATTGTCAAAACCAAAATAGATAATTAATAAATCATGTACTTTATGAATAACACATCTAAAAATAGTATAGAGGTGTGTTTGCCAATGCTTTTCAATTTTATTTACACATCAAAACTTGTTTGGGTTCATGCATGAGATCAAACCATAGGAAAATAATGTAAGTACGAAGTGAAAACTTTTTCCGACTTCAAACCTTTCCAACTCCAAAGGGAAAAATCCGGGGCAGCACAAGAGGAAATCTCCCAATAGTGAAAGATTGATTTCAATGGTTAAATATTTGACCATTTTCGCAACATTTCATTTTAATTGAAACTTTTAATGAGATTATTAGGGCAAATTATGGATTGTCCCATTCAGATATGGAATCTATTCACTTAATCCTTCTGAATTATAAAATGTAACATCCTCCCTCTTATACTTTATATTTGAAAAGTATGTTCCTTACGTTGTTTCCCACCCTTAATGTTATATGCACATTTGGATGCTCGCATGGCTGAATATGGGTGATTTCTATCAGATGTATGGGTGTAGTAATACAAAATTATTTACACACAACTTTTGTGCTCGAACTACGAAAATTGGTATCTTTTATTAAACAACCTGCAGTCATAAAAAAATAGATTAACTGATCGAGGTGTGTCCTCACTGTCCTAAAGAAAAGATTTTTGCCCATCTCAGATAATATCCAAGTGCAACATGCGGGATTTGTATTGTTGTATCATACAATGACCACTCTCGTTTAAGGTCACACACCAAAACAAAATCTAGTACAACAAGAACTTGGAACATTTTTCTCGAACAAGTAGTAGACACAATTGTAGATATCAATTTTCCCACTATTTTTTTCTTCTCTCTAACTCTCGTTTAAGTCAAGTGTAATGTAACTAATAAAACTAGATGTTGTATAAGTCTTTATGTGTGGTCCAGTGTGTTCGGCCCATGAAGGCCCAGGGTTGAAAATATTAGACGGATTTCGACTTGTAACTGAATTTTGATTTTCGCCTATAAATACCTTCCCCTCTCAACCGATTCAGTTGAGAAGAGCTGAGTTGGTTTTCACTCTTCCATTTTGATTTCTTCAATCTTACACATGCCAGAATCTTCTCGGAATGCCTAACGTAGTTGAGTCAATTCTGTTAAGGATTGTCTCATCGTTTGTTTCACATTTTGATAATCGGATTTGATTTCACAAAAACCAATCAGTACTTTACGATTAACATCTAGTGCCTTTGAAAGGCAGGTGGCAAGCGTTTTTGCAATTATTTTTGTATAGATTGTTAAGCAGAGAGATTAGTTTCAAATCATTAACCGATTCAATCCCTGGTTTCTTGGGAATGAGTACAATAAAAGATTGATTGAAACCTCAAAATTCATGGGATGGGATGAGTCCCTTGGAATCTATAAAAAAACGAAACGGAAGTGATCGTTGAGCACATGCCAAAAATGTTGAAAAAAGTTTAAATTGAAGTCGCCTGGCCCAGGGGCTGTACAAGGTAGGAGTTAGGACTCGTAGTTGTAGGTCCCGCTAAACATGGCAGGTACTTATTGTTCCTCATTCACCTTTGTTAATGATAGTGTTTAGATTATTGACACAAGTCCAACTAACCACGTGTGTAGTAGTAGTGACTTGCTCAAAGGTGAAGAAGAACGTGAATTTACCATCCCATTTGAAGTTTATGCGATCTGGTGCGCTCCAAAGATGACTACAGGCTATTAGCCGAGAATGGAATCCTCTATTGTCCAATTGGTGAAGATTTTGGATTCCAAAAAATCAACCAACTGAACCTTTTCCTCTCAACAGTAATCGATGCTCGCGATCCTTTCTTCTTTTGGCAATGGTATCACAGAACCCATCGTCACATGAAGGGGTACATGAAAGAACCTCAAAATAGATGGAGGGCCAAACTGATGAAAGACTACTTCAACAACCCTTGGTCGATTGTGGGTTGGGTTGTGGGTGGTGTCCTCCTTCTTCTCACGCTACTCCAGACAATTTACACCGTCAAATCCTACTTCCACTCACCATCTTAATTACCCTACCCAGTCATCCATCCAGTACTGGCTGATGCATCTTATCATTCACTTTTTGCTTTTGCGTTGCTTTTACATATGGGTTCGCCTTACCATTCATTGTACTTGTTTTGTTCTTTATATATGTATAATTTCAAGGGTTAAATATTTGACCATTATCACAACATTTCATTTTAATTGAAACTTTTAATGACATTATTATGGAAATTACGGATTGTCCGGATCAGATATTGAATCAATTCACTTAATCCTCCTGAATTTTAAAAGGCAACATTTTCCTTCTTATACTTTTTATTTAAAAAGTATGTTCCCGACGTTGTTTCACACCTTTATTATTATATGTACATTTGGATGCTCACATGGCCTACTATGGGTGATTTCTATCAGACGTACGGGTAACTTGGATGTAGTAATACAAAAATATTTACCCATGCACAAAAAATTTGTGCTAGAATTACGAAAATTGGTATCTACTATTAAACAACATGCAATCATAAAAAATAAATTAACTGATCGCGGCGTGTCCTCACTGTCCTAAAGGAAAGATTTTCTCCCATCTCAGATAATATCGAGGTGCAACATGGGATTTGTATTGTTGTATCATACGACAACCACTTTTATTTAAGGTTACACAGCAAAACAAAATCGAGGACAACAATAACTTGGACCATTTTTCTCTAACAATTATGTAGTAGACACAAGTAGCTATTAATTTTCCCATTATTTTCTTTTCTCTCTAACTCTAGTTTTAGTCGAGTGTAATGTAACTAATAAAACTAGATGTAATTGTGTGAGTCTGTATGTGTGGTCCGGTATGTTCGGCCCAGTGTTGAAAATCAATAGTTTTGAAGATATTAGACGGATCCGAGCGTGAGACTTTTAACATTGTACTTCTATATATATGGATTTATGTTGAATTTTAATTTGGAAATAATTTTTTTAATTTTATTTGTTACATATATGTGTCTTGTGGATTGAAAAATTCTTTTGGTGTACTTTTAAGATTATGGTCATTATTCGTTAATGCTCAGATAATCTACCTTGTTCTTTATTGGAATTTGTAAGTCATTTGACCGTACTTTAAAAATGCAACTCTACACAAAAATTGTTAAAAGCAAACAAGGTAATTAGTAAATCATGTCCTACGTGAATAACACATCTAAACACAAATAAGTGGAATTAAGTAAGAACTTTTAAATTCCATGGAACATAGTATAGTGTTTGCCAATGCTTTTCCGTTTTATTTACACATCAAAACATGTTCAGGTGCATGCACGAGATCAAACCACAGGAAAAATAATATAAGTACGAAGTGGAAACTTTTCCCAACTTCAAACCTTTCCAACTTCAAAGGGAAAAATCTAGGGCGGCAGGAGAGGAAAATCTCCCAATAGAAAAAGTTGATTTCAAGATATTTGACCATTTTTGCAAAGTTCTACTCCAAGGGATCCAATCATTCTAATGTTGTAAGTAATGAGCCTTCACTAAACAAAACTTCGCCATAGTAGCTCACCTTTCTGTTTGTTTGGTTTATAAATAGCAAATCCTTCAAGCCCCCAATGTTTTAGGATGTTTCTGTATGAGGGTGATCTTCTAAACTGCATTTATCTTTGATGGCCCATAATGATCTCTGCATTGTACAGCTCTTCTACCGATTGGAAAATCACGCTTGAGCACTACATTTGAAGATCACAAACTTCTGATGCAAAGCAAATAATGAGAATTTTTTAACACAAAAACCTGGAAAATTAAGATTTATAAACAAGTCAACACGGCGAATTCATGTCTTGTTCTGAAACTTCGTGATAAAGCTACATTTACTTTCGTCACATGTCAAAGACATTAGTCCCTCAAAAGGGGATACCAGCTAAATTGAAAGAAAGGTACTCTGAAGGAATTTCTTAACTTGTAACTGGTCTTTCCAAAAGAAGTACTGCAATTACATTCGACTTTCAATATTACTATATTCTCTGGACAATGGGCTTGAATATTTACTGGTAATAAAATCCAAGATGAGCATGAACGAAAAATAAACACTACATACTATGGCATTACCTGGCAATAATTAATTGATTTCATTCTGTTGGAATCAGCTCACGATATCAGCTAAACATTTTCTCCAGAAGCAATTTCATGCAACTAAAAATTAGTCCCTGAGATGCTTCGTTGATGTGAAGTTACGCACAGAAAGAAAAGGAGAATAAGAGACTTAGAATGGCTGCAACATAAGTAAATACTAAATTACCAAATTAAAACGATTTACTTCATATTATATAAAAACAAAATTAGTCTCTTCACCATAACAGAAAATGGTACCTTTCAATTCCTTGTTTGCTGCATGACTGCAATTGAATAGTAAGAGTTCTACCTCCCGCTAACATGAGCAATCCTGGAGCCCACTTGATAACAGGTGGTTCATTATCGGTACTTGTCCAACAGCCAACCTTGATAACAAATGACATCAAAATTATTGAGAAACCAACAGTTGAAATTCATACGTGGCAAGATTATTGTGCTAGCTCTAACAAAGAGTTTTGGAGATAAGATAATCGTTCCAGCTCTAACAAATTATTTTGGCAAGTAAGAGAGCAGGGATAAAATAGAACCTTTCCATTCCTAACATTCCATGCATAAATACTGCCGTCTCCGGAACCTGCAGAAGAAAAGAAGTTGCAGCAGTTGATTTATAGAAACATGGCATCTTTGGGGATAACAATTATAGCTTGTCTTTCCCCTAGTACAAAGGATACAACTCAAATAAGGACCCTAAGGGAGAGAAAAAACTATACTAGGAATCGTGGTTTAACTTCTTCCCCATCCCCTGGACAAACTCAAGGAAGGCAGACAAATACATGAAACATGCATTCTGTTAAAGGTAAGCAAAATTTAAAATAAAAGAAAAAGATGAACCATGAACATAACCACATCATAATTTTATTGTCTTTAGTGATCCATATTTTCGTAAGATTAGCCCACTTGGACAAAAAATTGGACAAAGAAAGTTTTTGGCTGACAGGAAATCCAAAGTAAAATATGTGATAAGAAAATGCAATAAAAGTGTCCAAAGGTTTCGTACTTCGACTCAGAATTGTACATGAACTTGGGATTGGAAATATTCATTTTCAAATGACTAGTTTGGATAAGTGGAATTATTAATTCCATTGTTTCAATCTTTCAAAGCCTTGTAAAATCCACAATCGGTGTAATTTAAAGGCACTCTATAAGAAGATGATCGGTAAATCTTCACAAGATCAGTAACTCTTTGAAAATGATTATGGAGCATGTGACGATAACCTTTTCAAATCGTTATGATCAAAGATAAACTGCAAAAACTCATGCAAGGCATTGTTGCTTTCATAGACAGGACAGGGCATGAAAGACTCACTCGACAACAACAGAAAATATTACACACGGCAGTTACCAAAGAGGAATCTTAGAATAAAGAAACAGATATCTTGATACAATTGGTCTTCCAAGATAATTAAGACTCCTAAGACCAGTGACTAACCTGTGCAAGAGAACCAGTGAGGAATTCAAAATGTCTACCCAGATGTAGATCTAACCTCTAACACTCAAAGTTGAAGTGATGAATAAATGCAAGGGAAGAAGTTTAAGTCCTTACCTGATATAATGTACCTTCCATCAGGACTGAAAGAAGCCTCCAAAGTGGAATTGTAGGAAACCGCCTTAACCTTGTAACTCAGACAACTATAAACAAAATAATTCAGTTGAAGCACACAACAACTTAACAGAAAACAAAATACCATAGAAGCAGTCAAATAGTAATTCATGTTCAGCCATAACACTCCAAATGTATAGCAACCAATATAAAACTCGTCTAAAACTAGAAGAAGAAAAAAGTGGAATAACTACCATGTTTGCCTAGTGCAGTCTCCTTTTTTTAGCTTTGTTATATGGATGATATAGGGAAATTCCACCTCTTTTGGATATAATGGAAGCCTAAAGCTCTGAAATGTCAAAAGAAATCAACACACTGATATGGTACTTACAAGGGTGCCACGGAAGGAGTCAACAACGTGAATATGCCCATCCATGGTAGTTAAAAGGATGAGTCTACCATCACTACTGAATTTCACGACATCTTTTATTTACCCTTTCCTTTAAGCATAAACCAAATTGTCTTTTTAGTATATATAAAAAAAGTGTTACTTCAACAATTTAGATCCAAAAAGGGCAGAAAAAAATACCATCATCATATACAAGAGGGTCAGTTGAAGGACAGAACACTAAATGGGGGTGAATCGTACGTAGCATTAGGAACGTCGTATAGCCTGATTGACTCGTCATCACTTGCTGTCTAACGAACTAATCCTGCCATTCTGGAAATTCATCAAGTTAGTGAGATATTCATAAAACAAATAACAACGACCAAGGACTTGTTTTCGATGGGACCATAACAGGGAAATATGACAAGAGGATTAGTTTTCCACAAAAAAAATTAAAGGCCCTGTGTTGAAATATAAACGGCTCAGACACAAACGGTCATCACAGCCATATATGGACACACATCCTCAATCAAGCAAATCATTCATCCAGCAAATCTTCACCAAAGGCAACACAACATTCACTCATCAAATGACAACGGCTAGATCTTGTATTAGGAAATAAACCAAACTCATATATATACATGTATCCGTATTATTTTGAAATCAATATACAAAAATCATACATACACAATTTCTTCATGGTACCAGAGCAATAACTGGGACTCAGAAAAAAGGGGGAGTCTCCTCACCGGTGACGGTCTCCGACCATCCCTCAGAAACAAACCCACCAACATCATCACAGTCCCACCCACCTTCCGCTTCACCACCAAAACCAAAACAAAATCCACCAAAACCGATCATCACTGGTCAATCAAACCTCAGAAAAAACCCTAACACCTGAGAAGGGGTTGACATAAACGACATCCATACCTTCATCATGGCCGAAGGAGCAGCACACAACCCTCAAAGGTTGACCACCCAGCTCCTAACAGGGGCGAACTACCTCTCATGGGCACGCTCAGTAACCCTTTCCCTCAGTGGCAAGGGGAAGCTGGGTCACATCACCGGAAAAACGGCAAAACCGACCACCAACAGTACACAACAAGAGGAGTGGCAGACCACCGACCACCTCGTAATGACGTGGATACTAAGCTCCATGCAACCAAATATCGGCGAACTTTTCATCTACTCAGACTCCGCCAAAGAACTGTGGGATGCCGCCCACGAGATGTACGGCCAACAAAAAAACTTCGCACATACATTCAGAATCAAGCAAGAAATTGCACAAACCAAACAAGGGCAAAAATCCGTCACCGACTATATAGGAGCACTCAAGAGCCGATGGGACGAGCTGGGTGTTTACGAACCACCTAGCATCGACCCTAAGGTTCTCCAAGAGCGGCTCGACCAGAACAGGATTTACCAGTTCCTGGTAGGGCTCGATTCAAGTTTCGAACCACTCAAATCACAAATATTGCTATCATCAGAGCTTCCGCCCTTCAACACAGTAGTCGCCATGACCCAACGAGAAGAAACAAGACGACAAGCCATGACACAACCCACCGAAAAAGAAAACCAAGCATTCGCGGTATCTCGCAACCAAAACCAAAGCGCAAAAGGCAAAAATCAGTTTGGCAAAAGAAAAGACGAACACTGCGACAACTGTAAAAAGCAGGGGCACAACCGGGAAAGGTGTTGGTTCCTCTACCCTCATCTCCGACCATCGCGAGATGGGGTGGGAGATCAGAGAGGAGAGGGAGGCGGAAACATGAGCGGGAGCGGCAGAGGCCCTAACCCTACCTCCGGAAACCCAAACCCTAGCGGCGGAGGCGATTGGAACAAATGGGGACAAGTCGGATCTGGGACTTCTTCTCGGGGTTTTATATCCGAGACTTGCGCGGATCAACCCGGATCCGAATCCGATCTCCACAGACGAGTGCATCCGATAAACCCAGACCACCACCGTTTTTCTCAGCCCACGGTCCAACAACAAATGGGTCAGGTACTAGCCTAGTTGAATAGCCTTCTCCAGAGTCAAAATCAGGGTCAACACTCAGGTAATCTCTCAGGTATTGACTCTCCTAATGATCCTTTTAATTCCAGAGCTAATCACGTTAATTCTAGTAATACATGGATTATAGATACGGGTGCCACATACCATATGACAGGAAATAAAAATTTATTAAATAATATTCTTTTTGACCCCAAAATAAATAATCGAGTTACTGTTGCTAATGGAAACCAAGTCGAAATTGATGGAGTAGGAGAATCAATTTTTTTGAATAATATACCTGAAGAAGTACTCTTTATTCCATCATTCACATCTAACCTCTTATCTGTTGCAAGGGTCACTAGAAAATTGAACTGTAATGTTATTTTCTCACCCTTTGACGTACTGTTTCAGGACCGTCTACCAGGGAGGACGATTGGTAGGGGCACTCTCATAAATGGCCTTTCCGTATTTGATAGTTCCGAAAATTTCTTACAGGCTAATAATGTGTCCTATCAGTCTCCTGAACTGTGGTACAAGCGCATGGGTCACCCATCATATGCCGTTTTAAAACATTTATTTCCCAATTTGCGTATTCAAGTTGATTTATGTTGTGATATTTGTCGTTTGGCAAAACAAAGCAGACTGCCTTTTTATTCTTCCACAATTAAAACAGGGAAGCCCTTGGAATTAATCCACTCAGATATCTGGGGACCTGCCCCGGTAGAATAATATAACGGTTTTAAATACTTTATCACTTTTATCGATGATTTTTCTCGCACAACGTGGTTGTATTTACTTAAATCAAAGTCTGGTGCTTTCTCCGTTTTCTGTGAATTTGTCACCTTGGTAGAAAATATGTATGACTGTAGAATTAAAATCCTTAGGTCTGACAATGGCTCAGAATATACTAGCAATGTTTTTCAACATTTTTTGAAAACTAAAGGTATTTTTCATCAAACTACTTGCATCAACACCCCTGAACAGAATGGTGTTTCTGAACGGAAAAATCGTCACCTTCTTAATGTCACTAGGTCTTTGTTATTTCAAAACCATATTCCTAAAATTTTCTGCTCTGAAGCCATATTAACTGCTGTTTATCTTATTAATCGTCTTCCTAGTCCTCTTATTCAGCATAAACAACCCCTTGAGATATTAAATGGGAGACGTATGAGCATCAATCACCTTAGAATTTTTGGATGTGTTTGTTATGTTCATAACAAAAGGGTCGACAAATTCGACCCTAACTCTGTCAGAACTGTTTTCCTTGGATACTCATACCAAAAAAAGGGTACAAATGCTATGACCCTCAAGAATGTAAACTATATATCTCTAGGGATGTCTCCTTCTTTGAAAACGAATCTTATTTTAGGACTACAGATAACCTCTCTGCAGGTCAAGATGAGACATCTCCTTCCCTCCCGACTATGGATTTATTTGAAGAAATACCTTCAGGTCTTGAGGAAACAGTCATCCCTCAAGAAGGGGAAGACGACAATATCACATGTAATACAGGTAATGAGAATATTGTGCATAATGAAGATCAAGGTAATACAGGAATAACCCCTACAAGAAGGTCCTCACGACCAACTCGTGCTTCGTGTCTCCTACAAGACTTTGTTACTTACAATGTTACTTATTCTATTCAAAATTACGTTTCTTACAAAGACGTCACTCCTAATCATCACAAGTTTCTAACTACAATGGACTCTCACCAAGAACCAACTTCGTATCACGAAGCTCTAAGAAATCCAAAATGGGTTAAGGCCATGGAAGATGAATTAGAAGCTTTAGAAAGGAATCATACATGGTCCATGGCCCCCCTTAAAATGGGAACCAAACCTGTAGGATCCAAATGGGTATATAAAATAAAATACAATAGTAACGGGACGATTGATAGATATAAAGCTAGGTTAGTCGCTAAAGGGTACACTCAAACTTACGGCATTGACTATCAGGAGACATTTGCTCCTGTTGCAAAGATGAATACTGTTAGGGTCCTTTTATCTATTGCTATTAACCATGGTTGGAACCTTTTTCAAATGGATGTCCGAAATGCCTTCCTTCAGGGGACCCTTGAAGAGGAAGTCTTCATGACCCCACCTCCAGGCTATGCTTGTTCCCAGAATCAGGTTTGCAAACTTCACAAATCTATCTACGGTTTGAAGCAATCCCCCAGAGCATGGTATGCAAAACTCATCCACTCTCTTCTCCACTTTGGTTTTTCGAAAAGTTCTGCTGATGCATCCATGTTTATTAAGCATTACGATACCAACACCATCATTGTTCTTGTATATGTAGATGATATCATAATAACTGGGAATAGTGATAATGAAATCAACCTAGTAAAAACTTACCTAAAAACCAAATTTGACATTAAAGACCTAGGGTTCCTGAAATACTTTTTAGGCATTGAAATTGTACACTCCAAAAGGGTATGTTTTTATCCCAAAGAAAATATGTCCTTGACCTACTCCAAGAGACAGGGAAATTAGGTTCCAAACCTGCAAATACTCCTATTGAGACAAACCGAAAGGTAAGTCCCACTGATGGAGAACCTCTAAAAGACATAGGACAATTTCAAAGGTTAGTAGGGAAACTTATTTACCTCACTGTCACCAGACCCGACATTACTTATGCTGTTAGTACAATAAGTCAATTTATGCATGCTCCCCACACTCATCATCTTGACATTGTAGATAGAATTCTCAGATACCTGAAAAGAACACCTGGTCAAGGAATATGGATGAAAAATAATAATTCTAACTCAATAATTGGCTACTCTGATGCAGATTGGGTTGGCAGCCACGACCGCAAATCCACTACAGGTTTTTGCACATTCGTTGGTGGAAACCTAGTCACTTGGAGGAGCAAGAAACAGAATGTGGTGGCAAGATCAAGTGCAGAAGCAGAATATAGAGCCATGACATCTACTACAAGCGAGCTCACTTGGCTTAAACAACTTCTAAAGGAAATGCATATCCCATGCCAAGGACCAATGCAAATGTTCTGTGATAATCACGCTGCTCGACATATAGCTTCCAACCCTGTGTTTCACGAACGAACAAAGCATATCGAAGTGGACTGTCATTTCATTAGAGAAAAGATCCAAGCAAAGGAAATCGAAGTTCCTTATGTTCAAAGCAAAAACCAACTCGCAGATATCTTCACCAAGTCATTAGATCAAAAACAATTCAATAACATCCTTGACAAGTTAGGATCCTTCAATCTCTTCCGGACACAACTTGAGGGGGAGTGTTGAAATATAAACGGCTCAGACACAAACGGTCATCACAGCCATATATGGACACACATCCTCAATCAAGCAAATCATTCATCCAGCAAATCTTCACCAAAGGCAACACAACATTCACTCATCAAATGACAACGGCTAGATCTTGTATTAGGAAATAAACCAAACTCATATATATACATGTATCCGTATTATTTTGAAATCAATATACAAAAATCATACATACACAATTTCTTCACCCTGAACATGAAATTATACTCCTGGTAAGCATGAAATTACACCCTTTCAAGTACGCTGTCAATTTTGTACATGACATAATAATACAATTTACATGACAGAACGATAACACAATTTTTTTCGTGGTTGGTTAGCTTAAATATGATATTTTATGATGATAAGCATGAAACAAATTTATATGATTTGACAGGACACGATCGTACACGAGTTTCTCAAATACACATTTAGCATGTTTTGTAGTCTAGTCAATTGTTTTTAACCTTAAATATTTTATTTAAAACGTTCCGTAGTATGAAAACATCAATATGTCATAATAGCACTTGATCATTAACAATTTTAAATAATAAAAAAAATTACAGTAAATATAGCATACACAAAAATTACTACATTTCCAACACAACGTACACTAACACAATATTTGACATACCTACTTACAAGGACATACCTACTTACAAGACAACTTTATTACCTCACTGGAGGTCATAATCCAATTACATTGCTACATAACCAACCTGTTTCAAAATAAATCGAATTTTATCACATCGTTAAACCCGCCCTTGACCATGCCGGAAGTCACCTAGACGTCCGAAAACCTCACCGAAATGTACCAAAGCCACTGAATTACGAGTTTTACAACTCCTCCACTTAAACCAGACAATTGGGAGTAAACAAAGATAAATACAAATATTATTTATAAATCGAAGGAAAACACTACTCTTTAAATAAGTTGACATCAATTTACCTTTATTAATAAATTAAAATTTAAACTCCAAAAAAATTCAAACCATAAATTTTGATATATTACTAATATTTTTTGATATATGCTGATTGTCGAAAAGCAAAAAATTAATGAGACATTTGATATAAGGTTAAAATATGCAAAAATGAATGTCTTACATTGTTAGAAGAACATAATCTTTTGATCTTATATCAAATGACTACCTAGATAATATAAGTCATATATCATTAACTTTGTTGGATTTTCATTTAAAGTTTAATTTTCAAGTTATTAATAAAAATAATTGATGTCAACTTATTTTAAAGATAGCAAATCTCTACTCATTTATAAAATTCTCTGGCGGGTTGCAAAATATGTTCAACTCCAATCTACTATGTTTAGCAAACGGGTTGGCAATTTAGCATGTTAGCGAATTAGTTGGTTGACAATAATGATCCAAATCTACATTTGACGATTTGGGTTGAACCTGAATAAAGGGTTAACGGTGATATGCACCCAACCTAGCCTTAACAATTAAAACTTGAAATGTAAATAAGAGCCAAAATTCAAGCATCGTATATTAATGTATTATTATATTACTAAAATACACAAGATAAATACGAGCTCAAGTTTTTTCGAACTATAACCGACTGGTTTACTGATCCAATGCAATGCTCTATATTACTATTTAGTTCCAAATCTATGGTCTAAACAATTAGAAATCTGTTGGTCGCAATACAAGTGGGAGTTCAAGCAAATTTGCACCACTTTATTCATTACTAGTTTTTATTACATCAGCTGCATATCCATGTACACCAACAGCGCCTAACAATTAAAACAACAAAAGACACATCCATAGATCTCTTCTAGACGTCAAAAGTTAACAGCTAAAACACAAATTCTAATAAGCACACAAAGTCTCACTCCCTCCTTGCTTTTGCTCTAAAGCAAATTGCTCTATCTTTATACCTGTTCAAATTCCATATATGCTATAGTAGAACTGTAACGTCCCGAAAATTGCGGAAAATTTAAAGTTTTAAGATACAAGAATCAAACACCGTGGCCATTACCAAACCACATATTATATATATAAAGTTGTATACCGATTAATACATGAGTCAAAAATGATTACAACACAACAAAAGATATATAACACATGTACAAGGGTAATCATCAACCTCAAAATTGGAGAATGACAGGATCTTGTCTGGGTGTGTTCACCCTCAGTCACCACCTCATAATGACGCTCACGACCTGAAATACAAACATAAACTATGCCTGAGTTTCCCATAGGGAAACCCCATATGCCAAACTCCTAAAATATGTATATAACATATATGAGAGACATGAAATGAAAATGCAATGAAAGTCACATCTGCCACTGTCCAACTGGGCTCTCGGGATCTCTCTCCCAACCACAGTCGACACCACAACACGTGCACACAAGGCACTGCTGGAAAATTAGCGGCCACGGGTCTCAAGGGTCCTCTCACCCTAACCCCACAAACACACGTGCACGCAAGGCACAACCGCAAAATCATCGGTCACGGGTCTCAAGGGTCCTATCACCCAAACCCCACAACAACACGTGCACGCAAGCACCCGCTCCTCAGAGCCACAACCATGATCTCTCTCAGGCCGTATTGTCCGTACCGTCGCCCCAAAAATACCGGGGACCTGTTGCCCTCGAGGCGGATCAACACACAACTCAACACCTCAACAACTCATGCAACTGATGTACAACTGGCCACAAACGGTTGGACAAAACCATCAATTCGGTTGATTGAATCCCACTCCAGAGGACAGGTCCAACCGATCAAACGACAAAGGGGACACGTTCGACCGAAATCCACCAGTAGAATCCTCTTCTTGTTCAAGATCAACAAACAGTCGAACAATCCAAATCGTCTAGTCGACCGAAAACCACCAGTAAAACTCATCATCAATCCACACCACACCGGTCGACCAGACCAATCAAATGGTCGGACAAACTTTAAGTTAACTTAAGTCATCGGTCGGACGAGTCAACGGACAGTCGACCGTTGGATGGTCAACGCCCCCAACTGACTTACGCCAGTACTTTTGGTTGACCGGCTAAGGGGACTCATTCGACCGAAAATACCCAGAGCCTCTTTCTCTCGCTCAAAACACCACCGGTCAACCACCCAAGGGTATCGTTCAACCGGTGCGAGAGATATTGCCCGCATTGTACTACAATCGGTCGACCGAACCAAACAACCAGTCGACCAAACCAAACCACCAGTCAATTGTTCCAGTACAGAAACTCCATTGCACGACCCTCGACGAGCCTTTCGGTCTACCGTCAACCAATCCAACACTCGCAAAAGCTTAAGTGAGTGTTAAAAAGAAGCTTGGCATACCTTTAACGCTTGAAGAAGCCTTTGAATAATCATAGCGAGCGTTTCCTCGCTAAACTTCTTCTTCTCTGGCGAAATCCTTGAACGCGAACACCTCTACTCCGGCAAACACGACTGCAACTTCGTGCACTCCGTTTCCTAATCCTCGTCGGAGCTTCCAAAAGCTGCGAGAGAGAATCAAGAGAGTTTGAACGGGAGAGTAAGAGAGACGAGTGAGAAGAGAGAGAAGTGAGAGAGAGATCAAACCTTTTTTTATACTCTTCCCAAACAAATCTCAGCCGTCCATCTCAATCCTTCTCTAATCCACCACCTAATCACAATTAACCCATTAAGACAGGGTGAGAATATAACAAGAACTCTTCACTACAGAGATCAGTGATGCATTTGGAGTTTCGCTTAAGAACTCAGCGGTCGGTTTTTCCTTTCGAGAAGAACCGACTAAAGCCACCGTGTCCATGATTCTCTGTTGCGTTAGACAAGGTGGAAGAAATTGACCACGTTGCCAGATGCTTGGGCCACTTTGCGCTTGTGGACGGCATTGTTACTGAGTTTGCGTCATCGTCATATAGACTGAAATGACCGCTGTGTCCGTTGAATGTCGAGTCATTGGAAGAAAAAACCATTATCCATCAACTTCTTTTCTAGGAAACCTTCATAACCTCCATGCATTCACGACCCATGTTTTTTTTCCGAGAAACTCTGAGATGATCAATGCAATCTTGTGCACTAACTAGAGGTTCAGCAGAGGCATTCAAGACTAAATCAATTTTTGAAGGCCCCATTCCACATTCGTTAAGCTATCAATTAATTATTTTGAGAAAGAAGACAACTTGTCATGGGATCTCAGCCTTGGTCTTTTAGATGGTGTTGCTAATACATGAGTGTGGTCCTCAATGAATTTTTTCCACAACCCAAATGTCTTCTTTGTTCGTAGCAAATAATTCAGCTTTGCAATTTTCACGAGTATTTCTGCGCATCTTTGTGGGTCTTTTGACCGTAATCTATGTTTTGATGATTTAACTAACATAATCTTAATAACAATTAAATTAAGTGTAGCAAACATTATGCATGAAATGTATCTTGTATTGTGCTAACATCTACAGGCGATCAAGACTCATGGAAGAATGAAATGAAGTCAAGACATGTAATTAAGTTATTTGAAGACATGTAATTTTTGCATTTATTTGAGTTTTAGTAATCTATGTGAACTTCAGTATACAACAGTTGGAAAATCATTCACATACATACTAGGTTCATTGTAGAAGTTACACACCAAATTTCACATCATTTGAACTTCAATAGATCACTCAAACCTAAGTTAAAAAATCACTCAAACTAAACCTCAACATGTCTGTGACGAACGGTTGACCAAAATGAGTTTTCCATTCGGTTGTTTCTACCAGTTAACCGGTACACCAAAAATGATTTTACCCAGTTCCAGCAGTAGACCTATTTTAACCTTTCAGTCGACCGTATTACTCGTATTTTCAGGATGACCGTTATACTTGTCGTATTCTCCAACGATCGTATTCGTATATATTCACCTAACCCCTATTTTGTTTTTGGCCACCGGTCGAATGTTGTCAAGACAATGGTCGAATGGATGTAGACAAACTTGTGTTCCCAAAGTTCCTGTTATTTTTGGTTGGACGAACTTTCTTTTGTGTTCGACCGTTAAACCTTTACCATGGAAAAAATCCTCAAAATGGTCGACCGCCCCTAGTTTTAGTTCGAGCATTAGCTTAAGTTGTAGCCATTTGGTTCGACTGTATTTCAAGTTGGTTCGAACATTTCATTATTTCCATGGAAACAATCGACCTTTTATCATGTGTTGGTCGACCGGTATTGGACATATTTGATGAACTTTAGTTTCTGTTTTGTGTATTTTACACAAATATTTACCAAATCTTCCCGAACGGCTATATCTCTCTAGGAGTTTATAAATAGAGGTTCTCATATCTTATTTACACAACTCTTACACTTCAAATTGCTCAATACATTCGAGAGAAACTCTCCCACCCCTAGAATCTCAAATCCTACACACTCCAAGCTTAAATTTCACCACTTGAGCAAAATTTTTATCGTACTCAAGTGTATTCAAAGTTAGAGTAATTCTTACTCTTGTTTCCTTTTGTTGTCAAAGTTATAAAGGCTTCGGTGGAAGTGTCCCTCTCAGGTTGTGAGAGGAAGAAACCAAACTCGGCGAGGGTGTTTGTGAGTTTGCTGTGTAAAGGTTTGATCTCAGCCCGAAACGAAGATCAAATTAGTGAAGATGTAGACGGAGCTCGTGGAATCTAGCGGAACCTGCAAAAGATGACTAGGATCTAGGTTGTAGGTGTCGAACATCTGTAAAAATCACTGTCTTTTGTGGTTTGCCTTACTCTACTCTACTTGTTTTAATTGTTATTTCCACTGCATCATTTACTTTTGATTAGATTTATTAGACCATAACGATCCTACACTCTTCACATCCTCCCCTTCCCTTTTCTTGTCTTTCATATCATTTTGACCTTATTTGGAGCAACAAATCTTCTAGAGGTTATGCATCTAGTTGTCTTTTATCGGTAGAAGAAACTCCTTCGAACATAAACCCCAACAAACTTGGCATAAGAATTATAATATTGATAAGCTTCTTCTTCTGATACAAACTCCATGCTAATGTAAGGTTTTTGTCCATCACTGCCCAAAACTTTATTATCAACATCCATCTTGATTTGTTCTTCATTTTGGACATTATGTACTAGTGCATGGTAATCCATATCCTCAGCAAGCCATTCCATATCAGCATCCATTGCCCATACAGTTGAAATAGAACAAGAGTGGAACATTATTGATTCATAAAAAAAATATAATTTAATGAAAATATGTGATACCCCCAAAAAATCACTACACATCAATAAAATATGAACATCCCAAACAATTGATTAGTTGAAACAAAATGTGGTTTGCTGAATTATTTTATTCTAATCCATAAGAATGTACATTAAGTTTCATTGCTCTTCCTACGGAGCACGCGGCAAATGAGAAAATCTTCTTGGTTCATAAATCAAAATTAGTTCACGCAAATTACTATAGAGACAACAAAAAAGTGTTTAGCTTCAAATAGTTTAGAATCGAAACAGAACCAAAGAAGTTGATTTTTCTGATTGTGATGGTCCAAAATGCCACATTAAGGTTTCAAAGTGTGGTTGTTGATTTGATTGATTAAATTCAAACAAAAAATTAGAAGAAATTCTCAAATAAGGGATGTGGTTTTGTTTAAGTCATTGTCACTCTCAAGATTACCTAGTATAATGGATTTACAAGTTCTAACATTAACTTCACAATACTAACCAAAGTCGCAAAAGCCCGCCCTCCGATGTGGTAGTCAATGTTGACCGGGAGTAGGTGATGGGTTTAGGGCTCACCGAAGTTGCAAAAGTACGCCCTCGGATGTGGTAGTAGATGTTGGCCGGGAGTAGGCGATGGGTTTAGGGCTTGGGGTTTAAGGTTTGAGTAATATAAGAGGAAAATAGAAAAGAAGGGAAAAGATGGACTGTGATGCAAGTTTCACATGTGTGAATATTCATTTGTTTAAGCTATCATCCAATCCCAACAACATGTTTGTTATCTAATGACTAATATTTTTTTCATACAACCATGTAGGTTGTTTAAATCCCACAACTCCATTTTCTTCATGTGTGTGTATATATATTAAAAATTTAATAGAGTATCGAGTCGAATCTTTTTCGAGTTGAACTAGTTAACTGATTTGAGTCGGGGGAACGTGTTCATGCTCGACTACATCATTTTCAAGTCGAATCCGAGTAGCATAATTATCGAGTCGATCCTCAATCGAGTGAGCTCGAGCCAAAATCAACAACGCTACTCCAACTGACCCAAACCATGGATGGTCATGGGCAATATGGTGGTTGCTTGCTCTTTTGTTTGAGCTACCCCAGCTTGTAGTCAGTGACTCAAGTTACCATTTCTTCAAAGAAACAAAGAAAGAAAAACTTAATGAGTTAGGGGACCAAAGAACTCTATGGTTAAAATACCGCTTGAAACAAAATAATACGACAAAAATTATTAAGTAAAGCATTGTAATTAAAAAAAGAAAAAATTACTTTGTATTTTTTACCCTTTAATCCAATACCCTCATTTCAATGAGATCAATGAGATTGTATACATGCTTCCCACTAGGGGCCGCACCACCTATGTTCTACGATTTTGAGAATTCGCATGGTTCATATAGATTTTCCCGTGGATTTTCGTCTCCGGAGGTTTTTAGCCTTTTGGAGCCCCTTAAATTTTTACCGCATGGTATTTTTGGCACATGCATCTTGACCTCCGGACATCGTATATAAACCATTCATTGACAAATGACCTAGAACTTTGTCTACAGTCGAGCGCATTACTCAAATTACAGATATTGCTTCCACTTGTATCTAAAAGTGTGTCAAATTTAAATAACCAGAACACATTGAAAAGCATGCTTAAGTTGAATATACTGGCTAAATAAGTAACAAGCATGCTTAAGTTGAATATACTGGCTAAATTAGCTACCAGAATTTCTCTCGTGGCTTAAAACCAGCTTGCAAGGAACGCAATTTGCAACCCTTCAAAAGATATGAAATTAGGTTGCAGCTTGACAAAGCAAAGTGGATTTTTTATCCCCCTACACTGTACGTCATTCTATTTTAAACTCCAAACACATGAATAATGTACGTCATTCCATTATAAATTCCAAACACATGAATACGTAAGGAAATTTGATTCTTAATTTTGCTTTTCTCTTTAAAAAAAGAATATAATACAACTATGAGATTATTAATGGATTTGAAAAGAAGTTTGAAGAATAATATTCTCAAAATCCTAAGAACTTTGTAGTGGCCATCTTTCTAGGCAGATTAATATTTGTACCAAACCCTCTAAAGCTACAAGCACATGTATGATAATACATTAATACTTATCTGTCAATTGGGTCGTGCTCGTGTACTATCATGTCTGACAATTCTGCAGTCGTGTCAGAATTTCGTGGTATCATGTATAACACAAATCGAAAAGATTTCATCATGTGAAGATTGAAAATAATTAAGTGACATGTTATATTGATATTTTCATTCTAAAAAACATCTTAATTGACTATTATTATTGAATTTTATGTTTGTATATTTCTGATTATTAATTCAAAAGATTACACTCGTGTATACATATATAGGCTTCGTAATAGAGTCGTTTGTGAATGATATTATTGCCTAATACAGAAGATACTATGACTGGCGTGAGTGCATGATTCTTGCTTCCTTTTGTAAGATGATACTGATTTGGATTGTTTGACACTTTTACCCTTTTGCATTCGTGTAGCGAGTTTGGTCGATAATCCCGAGCTGGCAGACTCAAGTTACCGGGTTTCAAGATACCCCTACGGACCAGTGACTCGAAGGCTTGGGCTTTTGTAATCATTTTGCAAGATGTGCTTTCCTCACTTTTATTCCCCTTTTATTTTCCTCAAGGCTTAATTGCTATCAGAAGTCCACACTTCCCGGTATATTTTCCTCAACCTCTGTTTTTTATCAACCACTTCAAAAATTTGATTCATCCAATTTAAGTGCATACATGTCTTAAAGGGTTAGTGGGTTATTTCTTTGGAACTTAGATTTATGTCATAATTTCTACAAGCAGAACTATATAATAAGGAACAAAAACTCAAACCAATTTGTACTCGGGATTTGGTAGTTCAATCTTAAGCTATGTCATGAAACATTGATTTTTTATTTTTTTTATTTTTTTTTGGAGATAAAAATAAAACAGATAGGTAGATAACTAGTCACCCCCCTACACCTATTTCATGTATTGTCCTCAATGTATGCAAAATTAAATAATATAGGAAATGCAAAAAATAAAAAAGTTACCAACTTCGGGATGACGATTCTCCACGGTCGGAGAGTGCTTTGTTCAGTTTGCTATTGAGGCGCTTCATCCCGACCCACATTCGGGACCTATGCTCGTCAGAGTTTTCTGGGGTTGACTGAGCCCAGAATGTTGTGGAGTCTTCAGACGACTCACTTGATTGCATAGCATCCTCTATTTCTGGAGGTGTCCACAGGTCTGCTATGGTGCCACGATAGGAGGATGTCTCTCGTTCCACCGTACAAGGGAGCATGTCGGCTTCGTACACCCAGAAAGACTCATAGGCCATGAAGTGCTTGCAGATAGTGGTGACAAGGCATGGCAGAGGTTGGGAGCTGCATTGGTGGCCTTCTCCAATGGTGGTCAGAAGCCGTCGGCACATACAGTAAGTGCGATCACGGGTCATCAGGGAGTGAACGATGCCCATCTCAACGGTGCGAAAAGAAGTGTTGTGGGTATTACTCGTGACGTTTTGGCATGCCATGCTGTAAAGACATTCCGGTACATGGATGTGCCCTTGATACCCCGATCACGGCTAAGCACACAATCTGGTCCCATGAGTGACCGATAGAAACTGAGTTCCTCGGATGGCAAAGTGGAGGCCCCTTGTGGTATGTCAGTCAAGTTGGAGATGATGTGGAGGTCAATCGCCCAGACTTTGTTTCTCCAATACAGTAAAATGTACCCACTGTCCAGGTCTATGTTAGTGATACTGCTATAGAACTCCTCCACTAAGTTAGGGCAGTAAACATCATTGTTATTATGGACCAAGTAGCTCCAACTCCATGCTATGATTTCGTCGTAAAAGTGGGTGCCATATTGATCACTAATAAGCAACGGGTGGTAGTTCTTCTCGGGAAACACCATGGTGATAGAATGCTGCTAAAGTGGTATATGTTAGATTTAGAAAAATACGTCATGTACTTCCACCGTTTTCCAAAATAAGTAATGTACCAATTTTATTTTATTTGTTTTGATTTTTTTTCTTTTTTTTCGTTTTTTTTGGAGAAATAAACTAAAACTTAATCAAAATGAGTAATTACGTGTAAAAACACGACTTCCTCTGCAACATTGGAGGGACGATTTAAGTAGGACTTCAATCGATGCCCGTTAACTTTGTTTTCACTGTTCTCCGGATTACTGATCTCGACCGCTCCGTGAGGGAAAACGGTTTTGATCATGAAAGGGCCGGTCCAACGACTCTTGAGTTTGCCAGAAAAGAGATGAAGGCGAGAGTTATAGAGAAGGACCAACTGTCCAGGAGAAAAAGATTTCCTAACGATGGATTTATCATGAAAAACCTTGGTCTTTTCCTTATAAATTTTAGCATTCTCATAAGCCTCATTTCTTATTTCCTCAAGCTCAACTAAATCCAATTTTCGAGCATTACCGGCTGCCTCTAAATCCATATTCAGTTGCTTAATAGCCCAAAGGGCTCTATGCTCCAATTCGACCGGTAAGTGGCACGCTTTTCCATAGACTAACTGGTAAGGGGACATTCCTAAATTGGTCTTGAAGGCGGTCCGATAGGCCCACAACGCATCATTAATTCTTACAGACCAATCCTTACGTGAGGCATTAACCGTCTTTTCCAGAATTTGCTTGATTTGTCCAATGGAAACCTCAACTTGTCCACTTGTTTGAGGGTGATACGCGGTAGCTAACTTATGAGTTATGGAATATTTTCTCATCAAAGCTTCAAATGATCTATTACAAAAATGAGTACCCCGGTCACTGATAATGGTACGTGGAGTACCGAATCGGGAGAAAATATTCTCCTTCAGAAATTTTACAACAACTTTTTTGTCATTGGATTTTGTAGGGATAGCCTCAACCCACTTGGGCACATAGTCCACAGCTAGCAAGATATACTCCTTCCCAAAAGACATTGGAAACGGGCCCATAAAATCGATGCCCCAAACATCGAAGATATCAACTATGAGAATAGGGTGCAGAGGCATCATGTCTCTACGAGAGAGTTTTCCTAGCATTTGACATCTAGAGCATGAATTACAAAATGCAAATGCATCCTTGATTGACATCATTTCATGCTCATATTCGTATCTTATATACATTATCTTACATCTAAGCAATGCTATGTGACGAGTTTTATGTTTAGTTTTCAGGAATAAAGAGGATTGAAGAGAAGAGCCATGAAAGGACCCAAAAGCAGGAAAAAATGACTTAATTGTGAGACCTAGGGACTGAGATGCAATGGAGAAGGACCTGATCGTAAGACCGAATGACCTAAGAGCAAAACAGGAAACTCCACACCATCATGAGGAGTATGTTGGCAATTCGATTCGGGTCGGAGCTCCAATAGACCAAGAAGATGCATCCAAGACCACGAAACACTTCCAGCAAAGCTCAACAGAAAACCCTGACGGATCTGGGCTTTATAGGCCGCCAATTGGCGGTCTGGAACCGCCAATTGGCAGTCTGGATCATGCCAGATCCGCCCAAACTTCTCCTGGACTTGTATTAATGTTCGTTTAGGCTATTTTTGGTATTGGTTTAGTCCCACATCAGGGGATTGTCCCGGATTAGCGTTTTCCATGCTTATAAATAGAACTCTTCACCTCCCATTGTATCCATCTCTCTCTTTGGTGGCCTTCTTCCCTACTAAGAGTGAAGCCTTGAAGCATAACTCTAGTGGAGGAAGGGCTGCTTGTAATCTGAGTGAGTTCATAATAGAAGTTTTTTAGCTTGTTAATTCTTGCTTAGTTAATATGTTTGCTTTGGTGCTTGTTTTGTTTTATGCTTCTTTAATATTTCTTGCTTGATTAGTATAAGTTTCATTTCAGTATTATGCTTTCTTTTGTTAATCTAGTTAGTGTAATGAGTAGTGAGTAGTTCCATCCCCTTTGGGGGTGGAGTAGGTGTATGTACATGTTATGTAGGTGGTTTGAATGCTTAATATAAATGTTTTGTGTTGATATTAGTATGCTTGCTTGAATTATTAAGAACCTTACTTGATGGTTTCTGCCATAGCTTAGGTACACTCCATGCTTGTCTAAGTGTCTTAATAACAACCTTGCATTGCTCATATTATTCACATAAGTTAGTGTTGTAATGATAGGTCTTGCCATAGTTAGGTACTTCTTATGCATTAACAACACCAACTAACTTGAGCTTCTTGAATGCATTTCATACCACACTTATTTCATGTGCACACACACACACTCCACCCCTTAGGGGTTTTTCCATTCCTGTGATTTCATCTTTTGCATTAGTTGATTAGCTTAGTTGTTTAGTTCATTTCAGCTTGTTTGTTTACTAGTTTAGCTTAGTGTAGTTTAGTGTAACCAATCCTTTTCTCCTTTCTTTACCTCTCGCCTTCGCACAAACCAAGTGTCGACACACCTCCCAGTGGACGACCCGTATTTGCCACCGCTTCAACGCGGCCGTGCACTTGCGGTTAATATAAAACGATCAATCAATCCTTAAATAGGGTGGGCCAATAAAATCCACACTGTAACACTTTGGCCGCGGTTTTCTTAGCTCCAAAATGTCCTCCACATGCTTGGTCATGACAAAAAGATACAACACTTGCAAATTCCTCCTCAGGAACACATCTCCTAATGATTTGATCCGAACAATACTTGAAAAGATATGGGTCATCCCAATAATTTTTTTTCACTAGGGACCTAAATTTGGCTTGATCGTTCTTAGACCATTCAGTCGGGGTCACACCAGTTACTAAGAAATTGACTATATCGGCGAACCATGGTTCGCCAGACACAACCATAATCTGTTCATCCGGAAAGTTCTCATTCACTGGTGTGTTATTCACTGGGATAAGAGGAATTCTAGACAAGTGATCGGCGACTACATTTTCACAACCCTTTTTATCACGGATTTCGACATCAAATTCTTGCAGTAGTAAGATCCAACGCAATAAATGAGGCTTGGCATCCTTTTTGATCACTAAATGTCTTATTGTCGCATGATCTGTGTAAATAATCACATGTGTGCCTATCAAATATTGTCGAAATTTTTCCAAAGCAAAAATGACTGCTAGAAATTCTTTCTCGGTTACCGTATAGTTCAATTGGGCATCATTCAATGTTTTACTAGCATAATATATCACGTGAGGTTTCTTTTCAATTTTCTGACCCAACACTGCTCCTATGGCGTAATCCGATGCATCACACATTATCTCAAAGGGTTGGGTCCAATCGGGTGAATGCATAATGGGTGCTGACGTCAATTCCCTCGTAAGGTGGTTAAAGGACTCCAAACATTTATCAGAAAATTCAAACTTAGAGTCCTTTGCTAATAATTCAGTCAATGGTCTAGCCACCTTACTAAAGTCCTTGATAAACCTTCGATAGAATCCGGCATGCCCTAAAAATGAACGAATCTCTTTGACATTTGTTGGTGGAGGGAGATGCTTAATCAAATCCACCTTGGCTTTATCCACTTGAATGCCATCCTTAGACACAATGTGACCAAGTACTATTCCATGCTTAACCATGAAATGACATTTTTCCCAATTTAAGGTCAAGTTCTTCTCCTTACACCTTACTAGTACTAATTCCATATTGATCAAACAATTGGCAAAAGTGGGACCAAAGACAGAGAAATCATTCATGAAAATTTCCATGAAATTATCCACCATTTCAGAGAAGATGCTCACCATACATCTCTGAAATGTGGCAGGAGCATTGCATAAGCCAAATGGCATGCGACGGAAAGCAAACATGTCGAATGGGCACGTGAAGGTAGTTTTCTCCTGATCCTCAGGAGCGATAGGAATTTGGTAGCCGGAATATCCATCAAGAAAACAATAATACTCATATCCGGCACACCGTTCTAACATTTGATCTATGAAAAGAAGAGGGAAGTGGTCCTTACGGGTTGCAGAATTCCGTTTCCTATAGTCAATACAAATCCTCCAACCGGTTTGGATACGGGTCGGGACTAACTCATTCTGCTCATTCTCAACTACAGTGACTCCAGATTTCTTAGGGACAACCTGAACAGGACTAACCCAAGCACTATCGGATATAGGGTATATAATTCCATTGTCCAACCACTTACGTATTTCCTTTTTGACCGCCTCAGTTAGGACCGGGTTAAGTCGCCTTTGCGGATCCCTACGGGGTTGAGTATTATCCTCCAAATGGATCCTATGTTGGACTATAGATGGGTTAATCCCCTTGATATCGGCCATGGTCCATCCAATAGATTCTTTATTCCTACTGAGGACTCTCAACAATTCCTTCTCTTGATTGGGGGTCAAATCCGATGCTATGATAACTGGGAGGGTGGATGAGGGTCCTAAAAAGGCATACTTAAGTGTAGTAGGGAGAGGCTTCAACTCTAGTGATGGTGGTTCTTGTAGTGACGGTTTGGCTTGAGGTCTTGGTTCGGCTAAAAGTCCACCTAAGGCTGACCAATTGGGTGAAGATCGATTCGAACCTATATGATTGATTTGGTCACAAATTGTGGCCTCACCACTCAGGTTCTTTTGAAAATCAACTTCATCCAATTGGGTGAAATTTAAGTAATCCGAAATCAAATCATCCTCACTACAATCCTGAATATAATTCAATTCACTCGATTCATCAGAGAAAATTCCAGGTTGCTTCCCTAAGTTAAAAACATTTAGCTCAGCAGTCAAATTTCCAAATGACAATTTCATCAATCCATTCCTACAATTGATTAGGGCATTGGAAGTGGCTAAAAAAGGTCTTCCTAAGATCACAGGAATTTGATTGCTAGGGTTAGTAACAGGCTCCGTGTCTAAGACAACAAAGTCCACAGGAAATATGAATTCACCCACTTTGATCAGAACATCATCAACCACACCTCTAGGAATCTTAACAGATCTATCAGCCAATTGGAGTGTGGTCCTAGTCTGTTTAAGGTCTCCTATATCCAATTCTTTATATACAGAGTAAGGAAACAGATTAACACTAGCACCCAAATCCAGCAAGGCCCTATTGATTAAGGTGTTACCAATTACACATGAAATAGTTGGATAACCAGGGTCTTTATATTTGATTTGTGTGGGTTGGGTTAACACAGAGCTTATATTTGCAGTTAAGAAGGCTCTTTTTGGTACTTGTGTTTTCCTTTTCTTGGTGCATAAGTCTTTTAAGAACCTTGCATAAGGTGGAATTTGTTGAATAGCTTCTAATAGAGGGATGTTTACTTTTACTTGCTTAAAAACTTCCAACATATTCTCCATTTGATTTGTATGATTCTTATTAAGTCTATTAGGGAATGGTGCTTTAGGAATGAAGACTCTTTCAGGTTCAGTTGGTTCAATTTCAATTGGTTCCTCAGATTGAATTTGTGGCTCATTAGATGGCTCAGGTGTGACAGAATTATTAGGCTCATTAACCAAAGGGTGAGTGACATTGTTATTAACAGATTTTCCAGATCTTAATGTAAGTATAGCATTAATGTGTTGATTTTTCTCTTCTTCTTGAACCATATGAACTGGTCTATTATTATTGTTCACATTAGGAGGTGGTGCATTATGTGGTACATTAGGTGGAGGCCTAATTTGTTGAGGATTGAATGATTGAGGATTAAATGGTTGAGGTGGTTGATATGGCATATGTTGAAGTGGTTGATATGGCATATGTTGATTATGTGGATTGTTAATTCTTGGGTTCACCTCGGGTTGGCTTGGGAATCTTCTTTTTTCTCTTTCCCCTACAACTTGTGCTAATTGACTTACTTGAGTTTCTAGCTTTTGAAAAGATCGAGTAGTTGTTTGAACAAATGTTTTCATTAAGTTTTCCAAATCAGTTAATCGGACATCACTATTATTGTTGTTGTTGTTTGAGTACATTTGTTGTCTAGGTGGCTGGCCTTGCTGGGGCATGGGTGCAGGATTTGAATTCCATTGGCTCCATGAAAAATTGGGATGGTTGCGCCAACCTGGATTATAGGTTGACGAATAAGGGTCGTTCCTAGGACGATTAAACGCAGCATTAACTTGTTCCATGTCCGAAGAAATGTGTGCACACTCCTCCAAAACATGACCAGTTTGACCACACCTAGAGCAAGAAACAGAAGAGATTTGATTCACTAGGGGTCGGGTTTGAAGCTCTAGACTTTCCATCCTACGCATAAGGGTGGCTAATTTTGCTTCAGCAGCTACAGAAGCATCTACAGCTAAGACACCTGATCTGGATTGATTTGCTATTCTAGATCCAATACTCGGGTTGGTCGGTGCCCTAGCCATGTCCCATTGCATACTATTATGAGCTAAGTCCTCAAGAAAAGTCCAAGCATCATTCTCATTTTTAGACATAAAGTTTCCTTGGCTTACAGATTCTAACATAACCCTAGATGTAGGTGTCAATCCCTCATAAATAATTTGGCACAATTGCCATCTTGGAATTCCATGATGAGGGCATTGGGTTAATAGGTTCTTAAATCTTTCCAAATAGGAATAGAACGGCTCGCTCTCAGATTGAACGAATGCAACAATTTCATCCCTAATCCTAATAGTCTTATGGTTGGAGAAATATTTTTTTAAGAACACATGAACAAACTCGACCCAACTCCTAATAGATCTTTCAGCTAGACTATATAGTCATTTCTTAGCGTCGTCCTTCAGTGCTAGAGGCACGAATTTAAGACGAACTTCCTGAAGGGAATGTGTACTAAAAGTTTTACTTTTAAATGTCAATTATTATGAATTGAATGAGAAATCATTTTGTTCCTTGTTTATGTTATTCGTCTTTTAAAAGTGTTAAGGAAGAGGTTCTTGGTCCTTAACCGTAGAGCTCTAAAAGATAATGGTTTACATAAAACAAAAGATATTCTCAATCATGGTAATTAACATGGGACATTAATTACCGAGTTAAGATTGTCGTGTTGGTCATAGATCATTGTAGATCTACAAGTGAGTGACAACACGAGTACACAAAAGAGGAAGATATTACTTTTGTATATTGAATAGACCTAATAAGTAAAATATTATAGAAATGTGTTTCTGTGTCATTAATATTTTACTGTGTCCTTGGTCCTTTGATATGAGACTGATATCCGATCACTTGAGAAATGCTTGATTAGATTAGTGTCTTGAGCTATCGATAAGTGTAGTGTAAAGGCATTGGTTGGTTAAGTATGACTTTCGTTGGAGAAAATAGTTAGTCAAAAGATTATCATTGCCCCTCATAATTGAGTAATGATATTAGTGGGCATCTTGATAAAGCAAAGTTATAATGTGCACAATGTGATTTGAGTTAAGTCACATATTTATAACTAGCTTAAAGAGATCAAGAAATGAATACTAATACAAAGATGACACAATAATACTTTGTGTGTATTCTTAATATCATGAGGCAAGGGACGGACACAAGTGGTGCACTCCATCACTAAATGGATCGGGTTTTGGTTCGAGTGGAATTAAGACATCTAACTAATTGGGAGCTATAATGTGTAGCTAGATACTGCTTATAGCTTGTGGTATTAAGCTCTTAATATCACTGCCAACTTAGTTTAGATCCTCCCATAGGTCACACCACAAAACTGGGAAACGAGAAATGAGGATTTTGAGTTCATAAGATGTGTCGGGTTTCATGTAGAAAATATGACACATGGGGTGAACAAGCAAAATCAAAATTATGTTGTGATTAATAACATAATTAGAATCTAAATTAAATTCATATGTGATGTAAATATTATGGGGTGTAATGATTTATCATTACATAGGATAATATATTACATAAGTTGTGAATTTACTACTAATCCCGAAATGTCAAATTTTGTAGAGATTAAACCGAAATTTGACAAGTCTGCAGTACTGTGCAAAAACGGTCGACCGGTTAATAGTAAACGGTCGACCGATCGGTGCACGGTCGACCGGACACGTCTCGACCGATAACAGGGAATTTTCATCTGTTCGGACCGGTCGACCGAATCTATCGGTCGGTCGACCGAACATTGCGATGAAATCTACGGCAGAAGTTGACATGGGCAAGGGTCAGGACAATCACATCCTAGCCGTCCATGAGAGGAGCAAAAAGATCAACAAAGGTGAAGGCAAATTTACCAAAGATACGTCAATCAAGACCAAGGGAGTAGGAGGTGCTCATGGGAGTGCCTCAAGGGGGAAATCTTTCAAATCTCCAACTCCCAACACGGAGTTCTTTCACTGCGGTGAAAAGGGACACATCCGATCTAATTGCCCCATGTACAAGAAAGACCTTGAAAATGGGATGATTGAACGTAAGCGCCCGAGAAACGCCGTAGGTATGTTTGTTATTGAGATAAATTTAATTACCTCTGTCCTTGATTTGGTAATGGTTACCGGATCTTGTGCTCACATAATTTTGATGTGCAGCTATTGAAGGATAGGAAGAAACTCGTGAAGAACGAGATGATATTGAAGATTGGAAATAGTACAAGCATCGCTGCGATTGTACAAGATTCTATGGAACTTCAATAGTCTAGTGATTTAAATTTATGATTTTGAAGAGTGTTTGTTATGTGCCTTCGATTAGCAAGAACATTTCTGTATCAAGTTTTAGATATGGATAAATTTTAATAAATATTTTAATTCTTGCTTGTCTATATCGAAGAATGGAATTTTCTATGCAAATACATTCGTATAGAATGGTTTCTATTTGCTTGAGATGAATAATAAACAAACTCAAACAAACAATAACAAAAGGAACTAAGGTATCTCACGTGAATGATATATTCTTGTAACACTATCGGATTAGTCAAGTCAATGACCAAGAGACCTTTCAAGAAGAAAGGAACGAAAACGAGTGCCTTATTGGATATGATGCATTCCAATGTATGTGGTCCAATGAGTACAAGTGCAAGAGACGGTTTAAGGTACTTCATTTTGTTCATGGACAACTATAGTCATTATGGCTATATTTGTCTAATGGGAAACAAAAGTGAATTCTTTGACAAGTTCAAGGAATTCAAGGATGAAGTAGTGAACCGACTCAACAAGAATATCGAGTCCCTATGAAAGGTTCGTAGGGGTGAGTGCTTAGGATACTTAATTTGACTCATTCCTAAAGTAGGAACATGATATTGCTCGACATGGTTCGATCAATATTAAGTCAATCTAAATTACCTATTTACTTTTGGAATTATGCACTACAAATAATGAAAAGCTCACTAAATAATGTTCCATCCAAGTCCGTGGAGAAAATGTCTTGTGAGCTATGGAGTTGAAAGACACCTAAGCTCGACTTTCTCAAGAGTTGGGGTTGTGAGGTATACATCAAGAAATTGATACCGACCAAGCTTCAACCAAAAGCGGATAAGTGCTTCTTTATAGGTTGTCCTCGTATGATAAGAGGATACTACTTTTAGTGTATCACCTCCAATCAAAAGATTGTAGAGAGAGATATGGTTTTTCTGGAATTTCCTGAAAAGAGAGAAAAGTAGTGGGAGTAGAGTTAAGCTTGAGGAAACTCAAGATACTCTACAAGATCATGATGTGAATGTTGCATTCAAAATCATGAAGGCCCAGCCGAGATTCATTTGGTTAGTGGGAGCGTGAGTGAGAGACCCTTACAAGAAATTGTGAGAGAATCTCAATCATCCCCAACTAGTGTACGTTCGAAAGTCGAGCGTGAACCTATTCCTCAAGAAATTGTGGAAGAAGTTCGAGAGACACGAGAAGAACCAAAAGAATAAGGTCGATGAGGGAAAGGAAGAAACCCAATAAGTATGCGGGACTTCATGAGATCGTGGTACTAGACACCAAAGATCCCTCGACCTTCCAAGAAGCAATAGAAAGAGAAAATCCAAACTATGGCTTAAGGCCATGAAATCCGAAATAGAATCCATGTATGACAATCAAGTATGGAACTTGATTTGCCTTCCTCAAGAGAAAATGTCATTTAGTATAAATGAGCTTTTAGGAGGAAGATAGACATGGATAGTAACTTAACAACCTACAAAGCAAGGCTTGTAGCAAAAGTTATACTCAAATTCAAGAAATTGACTTTGATGAAATTTTGAGAAGTTGCCATATTAAAATCTATTCGGATTATGCTCACTATTACTGCATTTCACAATTGTGGGATATGGAAGATGGATATCAAAATGGCGTTCCTTAAACGGGAACTTGGAGGAGGATATGTACATGGTACAACCTCAAGGTTTTGATGATCCAAATAATAGCGAGAAGAAATACAAGTTTCGAGAATCCATTTATGGATTGAAGCAAGCATCGAGGAGTTGGAACAAACGCTTTGATGAAGAGGTGAAGAAGATTCACCTCATTCAAAGTCAAGGAAAACCTTGTTGATACAAGGAGGTTAGTGGGAGCCATGTAGTACTTCTGATCTTATATGTCGATGACATATCGCTCATGAGCAATCATATACCTTGCATTAGCAAACGAGAAATTTCATTGAAATCGGTATTTTCAATGAAAAGAAATGGATGAGGCTCAACACATCTTGAGAATCAAGATACATTAAGATACATCCCGTAGACTCATTGGCTTCAGTCAACGTGCATACATTGACAAGTTCTTAGAAATGTTCAGGGTGAACAATTCCGATATGGACAATGTGCCAATAAGTATGAGTATAGGTATGCATCTCAAGGAGTCTCAACGTGCTCAATCACGCAAAGACTTGGAGTACATGAAGGTATCCCTTATGCTTCGGCAAAAGGAAGGACCATGTACACGATGACTTGCACAAGACTCAATATCTCGTATGCTCTAAACGTGACAAGAGGTCACCAATCCAACGCAAGTCCTAATCGTAGGATTGCGGTCAAGAATATTCTGAAGTACCTTAACCGGACTAAAGATAAGGTTCTTGTTTAGGGAGGACAAATGAGAAAATAGCCGAGGGCTATTTTGATGCAATTCTCATAGGAATTCTTGACAATAGGAGGTTGGAATGATGATACGTCATCATTATCGAAGGTGGAGGTATGAGCTAGTGTAGTTAGGAGTAATATCACTACAGCTAACTCAACCACCAACGAAAGACAAAATAAATAAATAGGTGGACACAACAGTAACACAACTGGTCCATTCAACAAACCTTCATACCAAGCTAAGAGACGAAATATATTTCGAGTCCATGGATCCGAGGATCCATGTGGATTGGCTTGATAGGTGATTTGGGAAGGTTACCCTAGTTATTAATCTTTTATGCATTGAGAATGTATGTGAAAGAAAACTTTGATAACAAGTTGGAGATTGAAGGGAATGTGTTCTAAAAGTTTTACTTTTAAATGTCAATTATTATGAATTGAATGAGAAATTATTTTGTTCCTTGTTTATGTTATTCGTCTTTTAGAAGTGTTAAGGAAGAGGTTCTTGGTCCTTAACCGTAGAGCTCTAAAAGATAATGGTTTACATAAAATAAAAGATATTCGCAATCATGGTAATTAACATGGGACATTAATTACCGAGTTAAGATTGTCGTGTTGGTCATTGATCATTGTAGCTCTACAAGTGAGTGACAACATGGTTACACAAAAGAGGAAGATATTACTTTTGTATACTGAATAGACCTAATAAGTTAAATATTATAGAAATGTGTTTCTGTGTCATTAATATTTTACTGTGTCCTTGGTCCTTTGATATGAGACTTATATCCGATCACTTAAGGAATGCTTAAATTAGACTAGTGTCTTGAGCTTTCGATAAGTGTAGTGTAAAGGCATTGGTTGGTTAAGTATGATTTTCGTTGGAGAAAATAGTTAGTCAAAAGATTATCATTGCGCCTCATAATTGAGTAATGATATTAGTGGGCCCCTTGATAAGGTAAAATTATAATGTGCACAATGTGATTTGAGTTAACTCACATATTTATAACTAGCTTAAAGAGATCAAGAAATGAATACTAATACAAAGATGACACAATAATACTTTGTGTGTATTCTTAATATCATGAGGCAAGGGACGGACACAAGTGGTGCACTCCATCACTAAATGGATCGGGTTTTGGTTCGAGTGGAATTAAGACATCTAACTAATTGTGAGCTATAATGTGTAGCTAGATACTGCTTATAGCTTGTGGTATTAAGCTCTTAATATCACTGTCAACTTAGTTTAGATCCTCCCGTAGGTCACACCACAAAACTGGGAAACGAGAAATGGGGATTTTGAGTTCATAAGATGTGTCGGGTTTCATGTAGAAAATATGACACATGGGGTGAACAAGCAAAATCAAAATTATGTTGTGATTAATAACATAATTAGAATCTAAATTAAATTCATATGTGATGTAAATATTATGGGGTGTAATGATTTATCATTACATAAGATAATATATTACATAAGTTGTGAATTTACTACTAATCCCGAAATGTCAAATTTTGTAAGGGTTAAACCGAAATTTGACAAGTCTGCAGTACTGTGCAAAAACGGTCGACCGGTTAACAGTAAACGGTCGACCGATCGGTGCACGGTCGACCGGACACGTCTCGACCGATAACAGAGAATTTTCATCTGTTCGGACCGGTCGACCGAACATTGTGATGAAATATTTTATTGTTGCGAATGGTCGATCGAATGTTTAACGGTCGACCGAAACTTGGTTCAAGCGGTCGACCGAACCTCCAAACGGTCGACCGGTCCAGACGGTTTCTGCAGAATTAATTTAAGAATTAATTAGATAATGCATGGAATTGGTCCATAATTGATTTAATTCGAGGCTGAGATTATTTGTTAGAAAATAATGGATGGTTAGATGGAAGTTTGCATGAAATCATGGGCAAGAGGTTGCACATGAATAGGTAATTTGGAGAGAACTTATAAATACAAGTTTATCTCATTACCTCATTAATTTTAATTCATTATCTTCTTGTGCAAACTTCTCTCTCCATAATTCTCCACGAATTTCACCATAATTCTTGAGTTTGGTTTTAGTTTTCAGAGAGCTTCTTCTCAAGGGAACTAAAGAGGAGTTAGTAATTAGATTCTAAACCCAATTGGAGATTGAGAGGCTAGCTCTTCTCTCTCCGATCTTGTTTAGAGTTTGGTGAATACTCGGAGGCATCCGACGCAGCGACAAGCATCCTCAACATCTCCGGATCATCAAGAAGTTTTTGAGAACTTCTAGGTATGAAATTTGGAGCCCGTGTTTGTTTTAATAAAGTTTTGAAACTAGTTATTGAAACAAACCGATACATGCATGAAACAAATCACAGAAAATTGTAATTGATCCTTATTGTGCATAAAAATTTCGAAAATATATATGTACAATTAAACTAGAAATCCAACACTGCCTACTCAGAGATATGCTGGTATTGCATAAGGGAGCAGATTTCCTCAAATTCTCTAAGGAAGAGATATGGGTCTTCCTTAGAGGTGAACTTGGGCAACATACTCATGTATTGTGCCTTTAGTTCGAAGTCGCGACCCGATATGGTGGGCATAACGATGCACGATGGCTGAGCAGCCATCGTTTGGTAGCATCGATCCCTCAGAGTCCTAGGTGGTGCAACAGGTGGGTCCACTACATTCTCACCCATTGGATCCGGGTGAGGAGGTGCAACAGGTGGATTGGGGTTGAGCTCTAGACTGGAATCTAGATGAACTCGTGAGAGTCGATTGCTCAAGTCCCGAACCCAAATCTGAGTGCCCCGGTTTGAATTAATTTTTGAATTCAAATTCGAAATTTAAATTCCAAATTCAAATTCAAGAATCAATTGATTTTTATTTTTATTTTTTTATAAAAAAATTCTTTCTTTTTTTTATTCAAAAAATGGAAACAAACAATAGAAGGGGGGAAGATGAGAAACGAATCCTAATCTAGAGAATTGAGGTGAGAAGAGAAAGAAGACTCAGGTGAGAAGGGAAACTTAACTCTAAAAGATAGATGAGAGGGTTGGTCAGAAGTTTCCTAAACAAGCACGGTTCAAACAATCCTAAACCTAATGTAGCTTAGACCTAGACGACTCCTAACTGGTTGAGTCGAGTTGGTTCGCTTGATTCACCTCCCTCACTAATCAAACCAAATTGGCCAGGCCGTGTATAGCTAGTGGGGGCGCTTCCGACAGAGTCGGTGCCAATTAGACAACCACTTCGCTTGGAAGACTTACGTCAACACAAAAACACTTTCTAGACACCAAATTAAATTCGATCAACTTCAAGTCATAGCAAGTCAAACCAATCTTCTCCTTAATTGAGTCCGAATCCTTAGGGGTCAGTGTCTAATTGATTTTAATTTAAGGCTTGGGTGACACTTTGGGATTGTTATTTGTGGGACACGGAAGGGTGATGAAATCCCCACCGTATCTTTTCCTACGGAGCTGCCCTTAAGATAGTTTAACTTAAATCTAGCAAAGATAGTCAAACATTGGTCTTTAGTGGGGGACAATTGCAAGGTTGTATGCAAACTAAATTATATGCTTAAATGCAATCGATAAAAATCGTGCACGTACCTTGCCTCCCGCACTCTTCAACAATGAATTGATTTGCAAAATTTAGCATGCATAATGCGAGAAAATCTCTAAATGATGAATGCACTAAGGCCTTTCTAATTTTGCAAAATTTTAGGTCACAAGTTGAATTAATGCCAATCATGGAAGTTTGCCCTACACATGCAATTCTACCAAAAAGGAAATTTTTCGAAAATAGAAATTACGAGGAAAAGGCAACAAAGGTTACCTACGCACGCTCAGTTGGGTTCGCCGCCCGCTCTCGGAAAATTCCAGTTGCTCTACGCGTCCACCCAGAGATGAGTCGCGTCCCAGAGAAATTTCACGCCCAGATTTCCAACCCGTGCGGCGTTTCCGCCGCAAACTACACTGCCGGAGCGGCATTTTCGCCGCTCGTTCACCTTGGATCGCCTCCGGATTTTTGCGTCGTCTCTAATACGTCCTGAAAAGCACAGAGAAAACGTTAGATCGCGAAAAACCAAGATCCAAACAAAACAAAAAAAATCACAAAAAAAACTTGAAATTCTCGTCGCCTCCCCGGCAACGGCGCCACAAACTTGATGAGAATTTTATTTATACCGCAAGTGCACGGCGTCGATGAAGACGCGGCAAGTACGGGTCGAACACAAGGAGGGAGAGATTCTTATATTTTTGTGATTTTTTATTAAGGAAAGAAAGAGAGAAATAGGGTTGGTTTGAGATTTTTGGATTTTTAATTTTTCTAAAGCAAGAACAACAAAAACAAAAACTAAGAAGAAACAAATATGAATGAGAGTCCAGCGGGCGGGAGTTATGAATCTTCGAGTTAGATTAGAGATCACGAAAATTATTATAAATCAAGTGAGATATTAATCATCATATGATAATTGATTTAACAAAAACTCATATGATCAAAACACTAACAAGAAATTAAAATAAAAACGATCTCTCTTCTCTAACCCTAAATCCGTCACCCCCACCCTTTGGAGGGTTTTAGAAACCCATGGGGAGAAGATGAGGAGAAGGGGTCGTGGAGATCATCGAGAGACTACGAAAAAAAAAGAAATATTATACTAAACTACGATCTACGAAAACAAATGCAATTATTCTAAGCATGCAACAAATTATTCTAAGAGAAGAATAAAGAACAACTAGATTACTCTACTCTACTGGAATTAAGAACATGAAATATTAATCTAAAACTAAGCTTACGAAAGACAAAGACAATGGAGAAATAAATGGGCAGAATTTTATTGCTTATAGAATGGAAATACAAAAGTTCCCATCACAACATAATTTCGGGGCTATTTATAGCCGATACAAGGAACCCTAAGTGTGAATAAGGAAGGACACGTGTTATGACACGACTTGACGAAATTCGGGGGCACGGATCACATAAAGGCGGCGTTTCCGCCGCACATTGACCGTTAGATGCGGCGGAATCACTGCATGGATGGCTCAGATTGTTTTGTGCTTTTGCGGGTGTGTTTTTGGTATGTTGTAGGTGGCCTCCACGCGTCTGAATTGATTATTGCATATCTTTGGAGATCCTAATTTAATTTCTTCTTGAATACTTCTCCAAAATAACTTTTTAGTCCTTCTAATTTGCGATCAGGTCCCTGGCTTTTTATGCAATCAATTGGACTTCAACTTGAGCTTGAATCTCTAGCTAATTGGTCTTTGTGATCCCTCTGAGTCCATTGCACGCGTTTTAGCTCGAATATTGGTAAATTGCATTGTAACTCCTGAATTCTGCACAATTGCTCAAAACAATACCTTAGTAGCATTTATTTATATAAAAATAATCTAAATGAAAGACATATGATGCAATGTATGCAATGCATCAGGACTCACCTTCCGGTTTGTCTCGATGGGGGTATTAGCAGGTTTAGCTCCTAATTTACCGGTCTCTTTTAGAAGATCTAAGACATACTTACGTTGAGACAAGAATAACCCTTTCTTAGAGTATGCGATTTCAATGCCCAAAAAATATTTCATGAATCCTAAATCCTTGATATCAAATTTGGATTTTAAGTATGATTTTACGAGGTGAATTTCATTATCGTTGCATCCTGTGATTACAATGTCATCTACATATACAAGAACAATTGTGGTGATGTTGTTATGATGTTTGGTAAACATAGATGCATCAGTGGAACATTTAGTAAAACCAAATTGAAGAAGAGAGAGACTGAGTTTTGCATACCATGCTCTGGGAGATTGTTTCAATCCGTAGATTGATTTGTAGAGTTTGCAAACCTGATTGTGGGAAGAGTTGTATCCTGGAGGTGGAGTCATATAGACTTCTTCTTCCAGAGTTCCTTGAAGAAAGGCATTTCGAACATCCATTTGATAGAGGTTCCATCCATAGTTGACGGCTACAGACAGGAGAACTCTGATAGTATTCATTTTAGCTACAGGAGCAAAAGTTTCTAAATAGTCAAGGCCATAGGTCTGGGTGTACCCCTTAGCAACTAATCTAGCCTTGTATCAGTCAATAGATCCATCACTATTGTATTTAGTTTTATATACCCATTTAAATCCTATAGGTTTTATTTCAGGTTTTGAGGGAACTAGAGTCCATGTTTGATTTTTCTCTAAGGCGTTTAACTCATCTTTCATGGCTTGTACCCAATGAGGATAATTAAGGGCTTCTTGGTAGGAGGTAGGTTCACTATTTTTATCAATTACATTCAAGAATTTATGATTAGAGGAAGAAATAGTGTTGTAGGAAATATAATCTTGGATGGGTAAGTGACGTTGTAAGTAATAAAATCCTGAAGGTAAGGCAGGGTGCGTGTAGGTCTTGTGGACCTCCTAGGAGTAGCCTCTCCTTCTGGTTCAACATGTTCGCCATGTTGTTCCTCTGCTGTACTGATTAACATCATTTCATGCTTATATTTGTATCTTATATCTATTATCTTTCACCTAAACAATGCTATGTTATGAGTTTTATGTTTAGTTTTCAGGAATAAATAGGTTTGAAGAGATGAAGCATAAAAGGACCCAAAAGCTGGGAAAAAGGACTGAATTGTGAGATCTGGGGACCAAGATGCAAGGGAGAAGGACCTGAACGCAAGACAGAAAGACCTAAGAGCAAAACAGGAAACTCCACACCATCATGGGGAGTATTTTAGCAATTGGATTCGGGTCGGAGCTCCAATAAACGAAGTAGATGCATCCAAGACCACCAAATACACCAAGAAAAGCCCAGAACAAATTCCAGATGGATCCGGACTTTTTTGACTGCCAATAGGCGGTCCAAGACCGCTAATTAGCGGTCCATTTTGGCTCAAATCCGTCCAAATTTCTCCAGCACATGTATTAGAGTTTGTTTAGGCTATATTTGGTATTGGTTTAGTCCCACATCGAGGGATTGTCCCGGATTAGCTTTTTCCATGACTATAAATAGAACTCTTCACCTCCTATTGTAATCACTCCATATTTTAAGTGGTTATTCCCCCTACACTGTACGTCATTATATTTTAAACTCCAAACACATGAATAATGTACGTCATTCCATTATAAATTCCAAACACATGAATACGTAAGGAAATTTGATTCTTAATTTTGCTTTTCTCTTTAAAAAAAGAATATAATACAACTATGAGATTATTAATGGATTTGAAAAGAAGTTTGAAGAATAATATTCTCAAAATCCTAAGAACTTTGTAGTGGCCATCTTTCTAGGCAGATTAATATTTGTACCAAACCCTCTAAAGCTACAAGCACATGTATGATAATACATTAATACTTATCTGTCAATTGGGTCGTGCTCGTGTACTATCATGTCTGACAATTCTGCAGTCGTGTCAGAATTTCGTGGTATCATGTATAACACAAATCGAAAAGATTTCATCATGTGAAGATTGAAAATAATTAAGTGACATGTTATATTGATATTTTCATTCTAAAAAACATCTTAATTGACTATTATTATTGAATTTTATGTTTGTATATTTCTGATTATTAATTCAAAAGATTACACTCGTGTATACATATATAGGCTTCGTAATAGAGTCGTTTGTGAATGATATTATTGCCTAATACAGAAGATACTATGACTGGCGTGAGTGCATGATTCTTGCTTCCTTTTGTAAGATGATACTGATTTGGATTGTGAAGGATTTGAGACCGGATTTGGCGATGATGACCGTTGGGTCTGAGCCGTTAGTTTTAACACTCCCCCTCAAGTTGGGTCCGAAAGAGGTTGAAGGTCGAGAATGTTATGAAATTGTCTTTGATCTAGTGGTTTGGTGAAGATGTCTGCTAGCTGGTCTTTGCTTTGAACATAGGGTACTTCAATTTCCTTTGCTTGAATTTTTTCTCTGATAAAGTGGCAGTCGACTTCTATATGTTTTGTCCGTTCGTGAAAAACAGGGTTGGTGGCAATGTGTCGAGCTGCATGATTATCACAATACATTTGCATAGGCTCGTGATAAGGAAGCTTCATGTCTTTGAGGAGCTGTTTGAGCCAAACAAGTTCGCTAGTAGTGGATGCCATGGCTCGGTATTCGGCTTCTACACTGGACCGTGCAACCACATTTTGCTTTTTGCTTCTCCACGTGACGAGATTTCCACCAACAAATGTGCAAAAGCCCGTGGTGGACTTGCGATCGTGACTACCAGCCCAATCTGCATCAGAATAACCGATTATTGAATTAGAATTGTTTCTTTTCATCCATATCCCTTGGCCTGGAGTCCTTTTTAAATATCTAAGGATTCTATCTATGATGTCAAGGTGGTGTGTGTGTGGAGCATGCATGAATTGACTAACAGTGCTAACCGCATATGTGATGTCGGGTCTAGTGACAGTGAGATAAATGAGTTTTCCTACTAGTCTTTGGAATTGTCCTATGTTGTGAAAGGACTCCCCCTCGGTGGGACTTGATGAGAATTTTATTTATACCGCAAGTGCACGACGTCGATGAAGACGCGACAAATATGGGTCGAACACAAGGAGGGAGAGATTCTTATATTTTTGTGATTTTTTATTAAGGAAAGAAACAGAGAAATAGGGTTGGTTTGAGATTTTTAGATTTTTAATTTTTCTAAAGCAAGAACAACAAAAACAAAAACTAAGAAGAAACAAATATGGATGAGAGTCCAGCGGGTGGGAGTTATGAATCTTCGAGTTAGATTAGAGATCAAGAAAATTATTATAAATCAAGTGAGATATTAAGCATCATATGATAATTGATTTAACAAAAATGCATATGATCAAAACACTAACAAGAAATTAAAATAAAAACGATCTCTCTTCTCTAACCCTAAATCCGTCACCCCCACCCTTTGGAGGGTTTTAGAAACCCATGGGGAGAAGATGAGGAGAAGGGGCACTACTGCAGAATGCTCAATAGACGTCACCGAATAGACGTCGGTCAACCTATATATCCGACGTCTATATGACGTAAAAGTTTAGTCCCACATCGGAGAATTTATTTTTGTTGGTGTGGCTGATGTACTCTACCACTCATTTACTGCTGAACGCGAACGAGTTGGTGCACCTGGGCATGTTGGTCTTGATATTCTTGGTTATTTGTCAAAATATTGGCACTTGGGGCACTTGGGTATCTTGGGCTTGATTAATGTGAGTGCAGAATACCCGATATAGGATGTAATGTATTTTTTGGATTTAATTGAACGTATAATAGACGTCGGTCGTATATAGCCGACGTCTATACAACAACGAATAGGCGACGTGGAAATATACGTCGGGTACTTGGACTGTCAAAATCCAACGTCTATACCCCTGTATATCCGACGTATATGGCATTTTCTGCACTAGTGGGGTCATGGAGATCATCGAGAGACTACGAAAAAAAGAAATATTATACTAAACTACGATCTACGAAAACAAATGCAATTATTCTAAGCATGCAACAAATTATTCTAAGAGAAGAATAAAGAACAACTAGATTACTCTACTCTACTGGAATTAAGAACATGAAATATTAATCTAAAACTAAGCTTACGAAAGACAAAGACAATGGAGAAATAAATGGGCAGAATTTTATTGCTTATAGAATGGAAATACAAAAGTTCCCCTCACAACATAATTTCGGGGCTATTTATAGCCGATACAAGGAACCCTAAGTGTGAATAAGGAAGGACACATGTTATGACACGACTGGACGAAATTCGGGGGCACGGATCGCATACCAGGCGGTGTTTCCGCCGCACATTGACCGTTAGATGCGGCGGAATCGCCGCATGGATGGCTCAGATTGTTTTGTGCTTTTGCGGGTGTGTTTTTGGTATGTTGTAGGTGGCCTCCACGCGTCTGAATTGATTATTGCATATCTTTGGAGATCCGAATTTAATTTCTTCTTGAATACTTCTCCACAATAACTTTTTAGTCCTTCTAATTTGCGATCAGGTCCCTGACTTTTTATGCAATCAATTGGACTTCAACTTGAGCTTGAATCTCTAGCTAATTGGTCTTTGTGATCCATCTGAGTCCATTGCACACGTTTTAGCTCGAATATTGGTAAATTGCATTGTAACTCCTGAATTCTGCACAATTGCTCAAAACAATACCTTAGTAGCATTTATTTATATAAAAATAATCTAAATGAAAGACATATGATGCAATGTATGCAATGCAACAAATACCCCTACACCTAGATTTTGCTAGTCTCGAGCAAAACAAAACATGAAAAATATAAGTATGAAAGCAAGGAAATCCTAACTCACTTTCGTAGGAATCATGGTTGCACTTAGCATGTGCAACAAGCCTTTAAATCCCTAAGTTTCCTTAGAGGACGAGTTTTGTCTCGTGAGGGTTTTCAGTTGACACACCCACAAAATCTTAATTCAATATTTCATTAATAACTCTCAATATCTCCACCTCACCCTTATACATCTCACTTAGAATTCTTGCATGCTCATTATATAAATCTAACTCATAAAAATTCTGACTTGGTCTTTGTTCCTCCAACATTCACACCACTAACCCTTCTACACATGTTATCACTTAAATTATTTTTCACGCCTCCTCTGGTGGTGAAGTATCATTTGGATCAACCATGGCATGGATCATTCTTCTAACTTTTGGCCTTGAGTAATAATTCCCCGTGATTCAACATATTTGCTTATTTGACACTTTTACCCTTTTGCATTCGTGTAGCGAGTTTGGTCGATAATCCCGAGCTGGCAGACTCAAGTTACCGGGTTTCAAGATACCCCTACGGACCAGTGACTCGAAGGCTTGGGCTTTTGTAATCATTTTGCAAGATGTGCTTTCCTCACTTTTATTCCCCTTTTATTTTCCTCAAGGCTTAATTGCTATCAGAAGTCCACACTTCCCGGTATATTTTCCTCAACCTCTGTTTTTTATCAACCACTTCAAAAATTTGATTCATCCAATTTAAGTGCATACATGTCTTAAAGGGTTAGTGGGTTATTTCTTTGGAACTTAGATTTATGTCATAATTTCTACAAGCAGAACTATATAATAAGGAACAAAAACTCAATGCAATTTGTACTCGGGATTTGGTAGTTCAATCATAAGCTGTCATGAAACATTGATTTTTTATTATTTTATTTTTTTTGGAGATAAAAATAAAACAGATAGGTAGATAACTAGTCACCCCCCTACACCTATTTCATGTATTGTCCTCAATGTATGCAAAATTAAATAATATAGGAAATGCAAAAAATAAAAAAGTTACCACCTTCGGGATGACGATTCTCCACGGTCGGAGAGTGCTTTGTTCAGTTTGCTATTGAGGCGCTTCATCCCGACCCACATTCGGGACCTATGCTCGTCAGAGTTTTCTGGGGTTGACTGAGCCCAGAATGTTGTGGAGTCTTCAGACGACTCACTTGATTGCATAGCATCCTCTATTTCTGGAAGTGTCCACAGGTCTGCTATGGTGCCACGATAGGAGGATGTCTCTCGTTCCACCGTACAAGGGAGCATGTCGGCTTCGTACACCCAGAAAGACTCATAGGCCATGAAGTGCTTGCAGATAGTGGTGACAAGGCATGGCAGAGGTTGGGAGCTGCATTGGTGGCCTTCTCCAATGGTGGTCAGAAGCCGTCGGCACATACAGTAAGTGCGATCACGGGTCATCAGGGAGTGAACGATGCCCATCTCAACGGTGCGAAAAGAAGTGTTGTGGGTATTACTCGTGACGTTTTGGCATGCCATGCTGTAAAGACATTCCGGTACATGGATGTGCCCTTGATACCCCGATCACGGCTAAGCACACAATCTGGTCCCATGAGTGACCGATAGAAACTGAGTTCCTCGGATGGCAAAGTGGAGGCCCCTTGTGGTATGTCAGTCAAGTTGGAGATGATGTGGAGGTCAATCGCCCAGACTTTGTTTCTCCAATTCAGTAAAATGTACCCACTGTCCAGGTCTATGTTAGTGATACTGCTATAGAACTCCTCCACTAAGCTAGGGCAGTAAACATCATTGTTATTATGGACCAAGTAGCTCCAACTCCATGCTATGATTTCATCGTAAAAGTGGGTGCCATATTGATCACTAATAAGCAACGGGTGGTAGTTCTTCTCGGGAAACACCATGGTGATAGAATGCTGCTAAAGTGGTATATGTTAGATTTAGAAAAATACGTCATGTACTTCCACCGTTTTCCAAAATAAGTAATGTACCAATTTTATTTTATTTGTTTTGATTTTTTTCTTTTTTTTCGTTTTTTTGGAGAAATAAACTAAAACTTAATCAAAATAAGTAATTACGTGTAAAAACACGACTTCCTCTGCAACATTGGAGGGACGATTTAAGTAGGACTTCAATCGATGCCCGTTAACTTTGTTTTCACTGTTCTCCGGATTACTGATCTCGACCGCTCCGTGAGGGAAAACGGTTTTGATCATGAAAGAGCCGGTCCAACGACTCTTGAGTTTGCCAGAAAAGAGATGAAGGCGAGAGTTATAGAGAAGGACCAACTGTCCAGGAGAAAAAGATTTCCTAACGATGGATTTATCATGAAAAACCTTGGTCTTTTCCTTATAAATTTTAGCATTCTCATAAGCCTCATTTCTTATTTCCTCAAGCTCAACTAAATCCAATTTTCGAGCATTACCGGCTGCCTCTAAATCCATATTCAGTTGCTTAATAGCCCAAAGGGCTCTATGCTCCAATTCGACCGGTAAGTGGCACGCTTTTCCATAGACTAACTGGTAAGGGGACATTCCTAAATTGGTCTTGAAGGCGGTCCGATAGGCCCACAACGCATCATTAATTCTTACAGACCAATCCTTACGTGAGGCATTAACCGTCTTTTCCAGAATTTGCTTGATTTGTCCAATGGAAACCTAACTTGTCCACTTGTTTGAGGGTGATACGCGGTAGCTAACTTATGAGTTATGGAATATTTTCTCATCAAAGCTTCAAATGATCTATTACAAAAATGAGTACCCCGGTCACTGATAATGGTACGTGGAGTACCGAATCGGGAGAAAATATTCTCCTTCAGAAATTTTACAACAACTTTTTTGTCATTGGATTTTGTGGGGATAGCCTCAACCCACTTGGACACATAGTCCACAGCTAGCAAGATATACTCCTTCCCAAAAGACATTGGAAATGGGCCCATAAAATCGATGCCCCAAACATCGAAGATATCAACTATGAGAATAGGGTGCAGAGGCATCATGTCTCTACGAGAGAGTTTTCCTAGCATTTGACATCTAGAGCAAGAATTACAAAATGCAAATGCATCCTTGATTGACATCATTTCATGCTCATATTCGTATCTTATATACATTATCTTACATCTAAGCAATGCTATGTGACGAGTTTTATGTTTAGTTTTCAGGAATAAAGAGGATTGAAGAGAAGAGCCATGAAAGGACCCAAAAGCAGGAAAAAATGACTTAATTGTGAGACCTAGGGACTGAGATGCAATGGAGAAGGACCTGATCGTAAGACCGAATGACCTAAGAGCAAAACAGGAAACTCCACACCATCATGAGGAGTATGTTGGCAATTCGATTCGGGTCGGAGTTCCAATAGACCAAGAAGATGCATCCAAGACCACGAAACACTTCCAGCAAAGCTCAACAGAAAACCCTGACGGATCTGGGCTTTATAGGCCGCCAATTGGCGGTCTGGAACCGCCAATTGGCAGTCTGGATCATGCCAGATCCGCCCAAACTTCTCCTGGACTTGTATTAATGTTCGTTTAGGCTATTTTTGGTATTGGTTTAGTCCCACATCAGGGGATTGTCCCGGATTAGCGTTTTCCATGCTTATAAATAGAACTCTTCACCTCCCATTGTATCCATCTCTCTCTTTGGTGGCCTTCTTCCCTACTAAGAGTGAAGCCTTGAAGCATAACTCTAGTTGAGGAAGGGCTGCTTGTAATCTGAGTGAGTTCATAATAGAAGTTTTTTAGCTTGTTAATTCTTGCTTAGTTAATATGTTTGCTTTGGTGCTTGTTTTGTTTTATGCTTCTTTAATATTTCTTGCTTGATTAGTATAAGTTTCATTTCAGTATTATGCTTTCTTTTGTTAATCTAGTTAGTGTAATGAGTAGTGAGTAGTTCCATCCCCTTTGGGGGTGGAGTAGGTGTATGTACATTTTATGTAGGTGGTTTGAATGCTTAATATAAATGTTTTGTGTTGATATTAGTATGCTTGCTTGAATTATTAAGAACCTTACTTGATGGTTTCTGCCATAGCTTAGGTACACTCCATGCTTGTCTAAGTGTCTTAATAACAACCTTGCATTGCTCATATTATTCACATAAGTTAGTGTTGTAATGATAGGTCTTGCCATAGTTAGGTACTTCTTATGCATTAACAACACCAACTAACTTGAGCTTCTTGAATGCATTTCATACCACACTTATTTCATGTGCACACACACACACTCCACCCCTTAGGGGTTTTTCCATTCCTGTGATTTCATTTTTTGCATTAGTTGATTAGCTTAGTTGTTTAGTTCATTTCAGCTTGTTTGTTTACTAGTTTAGCTTAGTGTAGTTTAGTGTAACCAATCCTTTTCTCCTTTCTTTACCTCTCGCCTTCGCACAAACCAAGTGTCGACACACCTCCCAGTGGACGACCCGTATTTGCCACCGCTTCAACGCGGCCGTGCACTTGCGGTTAATATAAAACGATCAATCAATCCTTAAATAGGGTGGGCCAATAAAATCCACACTGTAAAACTTTGGCCACGGTTTTCTTAGCTCCAAAATGTCCTCCACATGCTTGGTCATGACAAAAAGATACAACACTTGCAAATTCCTCCTCAGGAACACATCTCCTAATGATTTGATCCGAACAATACTTGAAAAGATATGGGTCATCCCAATAATTGTTTTTCACTAGGGACCTAAATTTGGCTTGATCGTTCTTAGACCATTCAGTCGGGGTCACACCAGTTACTAAGAAATTGACTATATCGGCGAACCATGGTTCGCCAGACACAACCATAATCTGTTCATCCGGAAAGTTCTCATTCACTGGTGTGTTATTCACTGGGATAAGAGGAATTCTAGACAAGTGATCGGCGACTACATTTTCACAACCCTTTTTATCACGGATTTCGACATCAAATTCTTGCAGTAGTAAGATCCAACGCAATAAATGAGGCTTGGCATCCTTTTTGATCACTAAATGTCTTATTGTCGCATGATCTGTGTAAATAATCACATGTGTGCCTATCAAATATTGTCGAAATTTTTCCAAAGCAAAAATGACTGCTAGAAATTCTTTCTCGGTTACCGTATAGTTCAATTGGGCATCATTCAATGTTTTACTAGCATAATATATCACGTGAGGTTTCTTTTCAATTTTCTGACCCAACACTGCTCCTATGGCGTAATCCGATGCATCACACATTATCTCAAAGGGTTGGGTCCAATCGGGTGAATGCATAATGGGTGCTGACGTCAATTCCCTCGTAAGGTGGTTAAAGGACTCCAAACATTTATCAGAAAATTCAAACTTAGAGTCCTTTGCTAATAATTCAGTCAATGGTCTAGCCACCTTACTAAAGTCCTTGATAAACCTTCGATAGAATCCGGCATGCCCTAAAAATGAACGAATCTCTTTGACATTTGTTGGTGGAGGGAGATGCTTAATCAAATCCACCTTGGCTTTATCCACTTGAATGCCATCCTTAGACACAATGTGACCAAGTACTATTCCATGCTTAACCATGAAATGACATTTTTCCCAATTTAAGGTCAAGTTCTTCTCCTTACACTTTACTAGTACTAATTCCAAATTGTTCAAACAATTGGCAAAAGTGGGACCAAAGACAGAGAAATCATCCATGAAAATTTCCATGAAATTATCCACCATTTCAGAGAAGATGCTCACCATACATCTCTGAAATGTGGCAGGAGCATTGCATAAGCCAAAGGGCATGCGACGGAAAGCAAACATGTCGAATGGGCACGTGAAGGTAGTTTTCTCCTGATCCTCAGGAGCGATAGGAATTTGGTAGCCGGAATATCCATCAAGAAAACAATAATACTCATATCCGGCACACCGTTCTAACATTTGATCTATGAAAAGAAGAGGGAAGTGGTCCTTACGGGTTGCAGAATTCCGTTTCCTATAGTCAATACAAATCCTCCAACCGGTTTGGATACGGGTCGGGACTAACTCATTCTGCTCATTCTCAACTACAGTGACTCCAGATTTCTTAGGGACAACCTGAACAGGACTAACCCAAGCACTATCGGATATAGGGTATATAATTCCATTGTCCAACCACTTACGTATTTCCTTTTTGACCGCCTCAGTTAGGACCGGGTTAAGTCGCCTTTGCGGATCCCTACGGGGTTGAGTATTATCCTCCAAATGGATCCTATGTTGGACTATAGATGGGTTAATCCCCTTGATATCGGCCATGGTCCATCCAATAGATTCTTTATTCCTACTGAGGACTCTCAACAATTCCTTCTCTTGATTGGGGGTCAAATCCGATGCTATGATAACTGGGAGGGTGGATGAGGGTCCTAAAAAGGCATACTTAAGTGTAGTAGGGAGAGGCTTCAACTCTAGTGATGGTGGTTCTTGTAGTGACGGTTTGGCTTGAGGTCTTGGTTCGGCTAAAAGTCCACCTAAGGCTGACCAATTGGGTGAAGATCGATTCGAACCTATATGATTGATTTGGTCACAAATTGTGGCCTCACCACTCAGGTTCTTTTGAAAATCAACTTCATCCAATTGGGTGAAATTTAAGTAATCCGAAATCAAATCATCCTCACTACAATCCTGAATATAATTCAATTCACTCGATTCATCAGAGAAAATTCCAGGTTGCTTCCCTAAGTTAAAAACATTTAGCTCAGCAGTCAAATTTCCAAATGACAATTTCATCAATCCATTCCTACAATTGATTAGGGCATTGGAAGTGGCTAAAAAAGGTCTTCCTAAGATCACAGGAATTTGATTGCTAGGGTTAGTAACAGGCTCCGTGTCTAAGACAACAAAGTCCACAGGAAATATGAATTCACTCACTTTGATCAGAACATCATCAACCACACCTCTAGGAATCTTAACAGATATGGAATCAATTTACTTAATCCTCCCGAATTTTAAAAGGTAATATGTTCCTTCTTATACTTTGTATTTGAAAAGTATGTTCCTGACGTTGTTTCACACATTTATTATTATATGCACATTTGGATGCTCACATGGCCGACTATGGGTGATTTCTATCAGACGTACGGGTAACTTGGATGTAGTAATACAAAAATATTTACCCATGCACAAAACTTTTGTGCTAGAATTACGAAAATTGGTATATGCTATTAAACAACATGCAATCATAAAAAATAGATTAACTGATCGCGACGTGTCCTCACCGTCCTAAAGGAAAGATTTTTCTCCCATCTCAGATAATATCGAGGTGCAGCATGGGATTTGTATTGTTGTATCATACAACGACGACTCTCATTTAAGGTTACACAGCAAAAGAAAATCGAGGACAACAAGAACTTGGAACATTTTTCTCTAACAGTTAAGTAGTAGACACAAGTAGTTATTAATTTTCCCATTATTTTCTTTTTTCTCTCTAACTCTAGTTTTAGTCGAGTGTAATGTAACTAATAAAACTAGATGTAATTGTGTGAGTCTGTATGTGTGATCCGGTATGTTTTGTCATTAAGGCCCAGTGTTGAAAATTCATAGTTTTGAAGATATTAGACGGATCCGAGCGTGAGACTTTAACATTGTACTTCTATAAATATGGATTTGTGTTGGATTTTAATTTGGAAATAACTTTCGTTTTGTTTTATTTGTTACATATATGTCTTGTGGATTGAAAAAATCTTTCGGTGTACTTTTAAGATTACGGTAATTATTCGTTAATGCTCAGATAATCTAAGGATGTAGTAGGTTGACTCCACATTGTACTATTTTACTTTGTAATTTCCAAGTGGGTCATTGGCAAATGATTTGTTTGATTGTTCTTTATTGGAATTTGTAAGTCATTTGACCGTACTTCAAAAATACCAACTCTACACAAAAATTGTTAAAAGCAAACAAGGTAATTAGTAAATCATGTCCTTTGCGAATAACACATATAAACCCAAATAAGTGGAATTAAGTAAGAGCTTTTAAATTCCGTGGAACACAGTATAGTGTTTGTCAATGATTTTCAGTTTTATTTACACATCAAAACTTGTTCGGGGTGCATGCATGAGATCAAACCACGGGAAAAATATTGTAAGTACGAAGTGGAAACTTTTCCCGACTTCAAACCTTTCCAACTTCAAAAGGGAAAAATCTAGGACGGCAAGAGAGGAAAATCTCCCAATAGAGAAAGTTGATTTCAAGATATTTGACCATTTTCGTAACATTTTATTGTAATTGAAACTTTAAATGAGATTATTAGGGCAAAAATTACGGATTATGGAATCAATTCACTTAATCCTCCTGAATTTTAAAATACTTGGTCTTACTTACAAACCTCACTCAATGAGATAGATTTTTGTTTATGTCGTCCCAAATTTAATAAAACTACAAGCCGATAATGATACTTAACAATGTAAAAGCTAAACATATTAGTTTAGTATTTACATGAGATGTGGTAAGTAAAAAAATAGAAGTTGAGAACTAGCGTCTCAGGTAAGTCCAAAAAGAGTTTCATCGAGAAAAGAAATGGTTTGTGCAATGAGTACTTTGGATAGCATATAAAACATAAGCATATTTTTACGATTACGTTAATGGGTGGACTTTTTTCAATTAATTAATTACTTTAAGACAATTCTACAATCGTTTCAGAATTTTATGTTATCGTGTATAATACAAATTGAAAAGATTTCATCATGTTTAGATTGAAAATAGTTAAGTGACATGTTATATTGATATTTTTCATTCTAAATAACATCTTAATTGACTATTATCAAGTAAAATCAATTGATTATCTAACAAAAGATGCAGTCGAGTCAGTTTTGTGTAATAAAACTTATCGTGTAATCATGTCGTGTTCGTGTCAAATCGTGTACTAATTATTTTATATTTGTATCTTCACAAATCATCATAATAAATCATTTCAATTATACAATTTTTTTCGTGTAAAGTCGTCTAAATCGTGTCTCTATATCATGTCGTCTTCGTGTAATCATATCGTATCCAGAATTGACAGGTCTAATTAATACCCTTTTCATATTTTTAATGCCATAAGCTGCAAGTCAATACCCTCAACAACGCTCAATATCTTTTCAATTTAGAAGTACAGAACTACAATTTCGAGGTATCTAGACTGAGTACAAGAACAAATACAATGATAACGACAAACAGAGAGTTGTGGTTCATAGCAAAGATCATTTAATTAATCGAATATATAACTACTTCAAAAAAAATCCAACAGAGAACTGTACAAAACAGGAACAAGCTTGTGTGCGCAGTCACAAACAACTAAACGAACGTGTATACACTACTCGCAATGCTGAAGTTCTACTCCAAGGGATCCAATCATTCTAATTTTGTAAGTAATGAGCCTTCCCTAAACAAAACTTCACCATTTGTTGTAGTAGCTCACCTCTCCGTTTGTTTGGTTTATAAATAGCAAATCCTTCAAAACCCCAATGTTTTAGGATGTTTCCGCATCAGGGTGATCTTCTGAACTGCATTTACCTTTGATGGCCCATAATGATCTCCGCATTGTACAGCTCTTCCACCGATTGGAAAATCACGCTTGAGCACTACATTTGAAGATCACAAACTTCTGATGCAAAGCAAATAATGAGATTTTTTTAACACAAAAACCTGGAAAATTAAGATTATAAACAAGTTAACACGATGAATTCATGTCTTGTTCTGAAACTTCGTGATAAAGCTACATTTAATTTCGTCACATGTCAAAGACATTAGTCCCTCGAAAGGGGATACCAGCTAAATTTAACGAAAGGTACTCTGAAGGAATTTCTTAACTTGTAACTGGTCTTTCCAAAAAAAGTACTGCAATTACATTCGACTTTCAATTTTACAAAATTCTCTGGAAAATGGGCTTGAATATTTACTGCTAATAAAATCCAAGATGAGCATGAACGAAAAATAAACACTACGAAAAATAAAAACCGTTTAACCGTCCTAACCGAACCGACGGGTAAGGTCACAGGTTGTAAAAATCATAACCGTTTAATAAATGGGTGGATAAGGGTTGTGTAAATCATAACCGTTTAATAAATGGACGGATAAGGTTACATGATTTAACCCGTCCGTTTAACCGCGAAACATAACGAATATATATAATATTTTGTTGTATATACTATATACATATAATTGTTTGTATTGTGTAGATGTTTGATGTTTTATATGAATTTGTTGATGTTTAGATTATTAATTTTTGGATGTTTTGATTATAAAATTATGGATGTTATAATGTTTTTAACAAGTTTGACAAGTTTTTATCCATTTAACCATTTACCCAATTCTTATATCAATTTTAGTATCCATTAAGTTTTAACCATATAACCATTTAACCGCCCAAAACCGTTTAATTAAATTAAACGAGTAGGTTCATAGGTAGAGGTAAAAATAAACGGGTTTCAAATCGAACCGCGAACCGTTTAATTAGGCGGGTATGGTCATGGGTAAGCCCTATAACCGCCCACGAACCGCCCATTTACAGCCCTAACTACATACTATGGCATTACCGGGCAATAATTAATTGATTTGATTCTGTTGGAGTATGCTCACGATATCAGCCTGCTAAAATAAGATGACATTCAAAAAAACATTTTCTCCAGAAGCAATTTCATGCAACTAAAAAATAGTCCCAGAGATGCTTTGTTGATGTGAAGTTACGCACAGAAAGAAAAGGAGAATAAGAGAGACTTAAAATGGCTGCAACATGAGTAAATACTAAATTACCAAATTAAAATGATTTACTTCATATTATATAAAACAAAATTAGTCTCATCACCATAACAGAAAATGGTACCTTTCAATTCCTTGTTTGCTGCATGACTGCAATTGAATAGTAAGAGTTCTACCTCCCGCTAACAAATGAGCCCAACTTGGATAAGTCTGGAATCCAAAAGGATAACTCGGATGACCTGGTGGCAAACATGAGCAATCCTGGAGCCCACTTGATAACAGGTGGTTCATTATCGGTACTTGTCCAACAGCCAACCTTGATAACAAATGACATCAAAATTATTGAGAAACCAACTGTTGAAATTCATACGTGGCAAGATTATTGTGCCAGCTCTAACAAAGAGTTTTGGAGATAAGATAATCGTTCCAGCTCTAACAAATTATTTTGGCAAGTAAGAGAGCAGGGATAAAATAGAACCTTTCCATTCCTAACATTCCATGCATAAATACTGCCATCTCCTGAACCTGCAGAAGAAAAGAAGTTGAAGCAGTTGATTTATGGAAACATGGCATCTTTGGGGATAACAATTATAGCTTGTCTTTCCCCTAGTGCAAAGGATACAACTCAAATAAGGACCCTAAACGAGAAAAAAAACTATACTAGGAATCGTGGTTTAACTTCTTCCCCATCCCCTGGACAAACTCAAGGACGGCAGACAAATACATGAAACATGCATTCTGGTAAAGAAGGTAAGCAAATTTTAAAATAAAAGAAAAAGATGAACCATGAACATAACCACATCATAATTTTATTGTCTTTAGTGATCCATATTTTCGTAAGATTAACCCACTTAGACAAAAAAATTGGACAAAGAAAGTTTTTGGCTGACAGGAAATCCAAAGTAAAATATGTGATAAGAAAATGCAATAAAAGTGTCCAAAGGTTTCGTACTTCGACTCAGAATTGTACATGAACTTGGGATTGGAAATATTCATTTTCAAATGACTAGTTTGGATAAGTGGAATTATTAATTCCATTGTTTCAATCTTTCAAAGCCTTGTAAAATCCACAATCGGTGTAATTTAAAGGCACTCTATAAGAAGATGATCGGTAAATCTTCACAAGATCAGTAACTCTTTGAAAATGATTATGGAGCATGTGACGATAACCTTTTGAAATCGTTATGATCAAAGATAAACTGCACAAACTCATGCAAGGCATTGTTGCTTTCATAGACAGGACAGGGCATGAAAGACTCACTCGACAACAACAGAAAATATTACACACAGCAGTTACCAAAGAGGAATCTTAGAATAAAGAAACAGATATCTTGATACAATTGGTCTTCCAAGACAATTAAGACTCCTAAGACCAGTGACTAACCTGTGCAAGAGAACCAGTGCGGAATTCAAAATGTCTACCCAGATGTAGATCTAACCTCTAACACTCAAAGTTGAAGTGATGAATAAATGCAAGGGAAGAAGTTTAAGTCCTTACCTGATATAATGTACCTTCCATCAGGACTGAAAGAAGCCTCCAAAGTGGAATTGCAGGAAACCGCCTTAACCTTGTAACTCGACAACTATAAACAAGATAATTCAGTTGAAGCACACAACAACTTAACAGAAAACAAAATACCATAGAAGCAGCCAAATAGTAAGTCATGTTCAGCCATAACACTCCAAATGTATAGCAACCAATATAAAACTCGTCTAAAACTAGAAGAAGAAAAAAGTGGAATAACTACCATGTTTGCCTAGTGCAGTCTCCTTTTTTTAGCTTTGTTATATGGATGATATAGGGAAATTCCACCTCTTTTGGATATAATGGAAAGCCTAAAGCTCTGAAATGTCAAAAGAAATCAACACACTGATATGGTACTTACAAGGGTGCCACGGAAGGAGTCAACAACGTGAATATGCCCATCCATGGTAGTTAAAAGGATGAGTCTACCATCACTACTGAATTTCACGACATTTGCTTCAGATACATCTCCACCAACTGAGAAAATCTCGAAGGGGCCCTAAATTAATAAAAATGATAAGAACAAAGAAAAGAGAAAACGCCACTGTTATGAAAACCGGACCGGCCGGTCCGACCGGTTCAACCGTGAACCGGAGGCCTGTCCGGTCCGGTTCACACCCTAAAACTGCATTTCATGTTGAACCAGCCTGAACCGGCGGTTCGACCGGTCGAACCGGTTCGACCGCCCGGTTCAGGCCGGTTCAACTCCGGTTCAAGTCCAAATTTTGTATTTTTTATATATTTAATTCACATGTGTTGATGAATACCAACTAAAAGGTCGTTGATTCAAGGTTTTTTATCCGGATACTTATATATATATATATATATATATATATAAGTACCATCATGAACTCTTTTTATGTATCTAAGCTTCTTATCCGGATACTTATATGTATATATATTATATTTAATAATTTATGACGTCACCGGTTCAACCGGTTCGACCCCGGTTGAACCTCTGAACCTTTGAACCTTTGAGAATTCCGGTTCGACGTCCGGTTCGGTTCTGAAAACCATGGAAAATGCTATTGGCCAATTGTAAGGTGGCATACCTTATCATATTTGCGGACATCAAACAATCTTATCAAACCATGAAAGGCAACCGCGAAAACCATCCCTTGGTCGTCATAGGAAACTGCAGGTCTTCCTTGAACTCGCAGAAGTCCCTACACCATGGGATAAAATATATAAAAAAACGTAAACTACATAGTGCGCACCAACATCTTTTAAGATTGAAATCCATTTACAAGTCAGAACCTGAGACTTTTCTGCTCGCTGATCCCAAAATAAAACAGTCCGATCAAAAGACCCAGACATAAAGCATTCCTTTCCAGGGCAGAGTGAAAGAGAGACAACTCTAAATATGCAAAATGCAAAAAAAGAGTAATTTCCATGAACACGACAGGACAATGTGAACTTTATTGAATAGTAACCTAAATTACAATGAAGAAATGAAAAGGGACGTTGGATGGCCACTCACCTATCATGATGACCCTTAAAGTAGCGCTTGTACTAGTTGTCGGTTAGGAAGAGGTGCCTCAATGACTCTAAACAATTTTTAGATCAAATAAAAAAAATAAGAAATATTAATTGCATCCATCAAGTATGTGGATAAACCGTACATACCATCCCATCCATTTTTTGAGGAATAGATCACTTCTGTTGGCTGAGAGGTGAAGCGCACCAGATCAACCCCATATTTTTTGCTGTTTATGGTCTTCAAACACCTGGGAATAATTTTCTCTTGAGTATGCTAGATGTCTTTGCAGGGGTAATGCAAATAGAAAGTGAATTGTGATGGAGAACTCTTCACAGGGAAAACATGACGCATCTTGACACGTTTTCTTATAGATTAAAATCAGTTTCTTTTATTTACCCTTTTCCTTTAAGCTTAAACCAATTCGTCTTTTTAGTGTATATAAAAAAAGTGTTACTTCAACAGTTTAGCTCCAAAAAGGGCAGAAAAAAAATATCATCATCATATCCAAGAGTGCCAGTTGAAGGACAGAAAACTAAATGGGGGTGAAAATCAAGGGGGGAGAATCATACGTAGCATTAGGAACGTCGTATAGCCTGATTGACTCGTCATCACTTGCTGTTACAAGATAATTTGTAGCTCTGTGAAAATCTAACGAACTAATCCTGCCATTCTGGAAATTCATCAAGTTAGTGAGATATTCATAAAACAAATAACAACGACCAAGGACTTGTTTTCAATGGGACCATAACAGGGAAATATGACAAGAGGATTAGTTTTCCACAAAAAAAAGTAAAGGCCCTGAACATGAAATTATACTCCTGGTAAGCATGAAATTACACCCTTTCAAGTACGCATGTCAATTTTGTACATGACATAATAATACAATTTACATGACAGAACGATAACACAAATTTTTTTCGTGGTTGATTAGCTTAAATATGATATTTTATGATGATAAACATGAAACAAATTTATATGATTTGACACGACACGATGGTACACGAGTTTCTCAAATACACATTTAGCATGTTTTGTAGTCTAGTCAATTGTTTTTAACCTTAAATATTTTATTTAAAACGTTCCGTAGTATGAAAACATCAATATGTCATAATAGCATTTGATCATTAACAATTTTAAATAATAATAAAAAATACAGTAAATATAGCATACACAAAAATTACTACATTTCCAACACAACGTACACTAACACAATATTTGACATACCTACTTACAAGGCAACTTGATTACCTCACTGGAGGTCATAATCCTTACATTGCTACATAATCAACCTGTTTCAAAATAAATCGAAGTTTATAACATCGTTAAACCCACCCTTGACCATGCCGGAAGTCCCCTAGACGTCCGAAGACCTCACCGAAATGTACCAAAGCCATTGAATTACGAATTACTTCTTTTTTGGGGGGTTAGATTGCAAATTGACGTGGATAATTCCGACGACATAATTTGTTATTACTTCGTGCAAGGGTGTAAATAAAGGGACATTCAGTTGATTTGGGGGAAACGGGTAGGTTAGGGCAAGTGAGACTCACGTAGTCTCTGAAGGCCATGCCGACCTCCATGCTGTTGAGGACCTCGTCGGAGAGCTCCAGGGAAGGGTGAAGGTGGGGACTCGTCGACATCGCCGCCTGATCTTCTCCTCTCACCGGACTGGACGGATGGATGCCTTCTGAGTTCTGAGATGAGGTAAGCTTCTCTCCGGTTTAAGCCCAGTTCGGCCCAATTGAAAGGATGTTTCTGTTCTAATCCTTCGGGCCTGGCATGTAAAATAACTGCTACATATGATATCTTCCGCCGTACTTTGTACAATGTACTAGTTAACGTTGTAAATGCGCAGTTTGTGGACGATTATAGGGTTTCACCTTATCCGTCTAATTAAACAATTTGTGGTTCGATTTGAAACTTATTTATTTTTACATGTACTTATGAAACTTTCCGTATAATTTAATTAAACGGTTTTGGACAGTTAAATGGTTATATGGTTAAAACATAATGGATATTAAAATCGATATAAGAATTGAGTAAATTGTTAAATAGATAAAAACTGGTCAAACTTATTAAAAACATCATAACATCCATAATTTATAATCAAAACCTCAAAAAATTCATAATCTAAACATCCACAAATTCATATAAAACAACATCAAACATCCACACATAATGACAATAATAATACAAATAATTATATGTATATAGTATATATAACAAAATATTATATATATTCATTATGTTTCGCAGTTATCCGCTAATTTATTAAACAGTTATGATTTTCACAACCCTTATCCGCACATTTATTAAACGGATTTGATTTTTACAACCTATGATCCTACTCGTCGGTTCGACTACGACGGTTAAATGGATTTGACCATACCCATTTACAACCCTAATACTAAGGGGTTGTAAACAACTCCAATCAGTTCAAATTGAGAGTGCGTTAGGTATTAGGCTTTTACCCCATCTTTTGCTAAAAAGCCCAATTAATAACCTTTCCTTAGGAAAATCAGATCTGACCAGAAGCCCACGAGGAAGCCGATGTGTTTTGTATGTGCATTTGCTTCCTAGTAGATTTCTTGGCCCACTTCCACATTTGGCCCTGAACAATTATTTTGCTAATATATTAGCTCTATGTGATCCGAAAATTCACTAATTTTAAATGGGATGCATTCAATTTGAGATCGCAGTAACAAAATAAATCAACCTTGAAATTGAAATGGTCCTAGTAGATTTGTCATCAAAATTTGGTTTTTTAGGGAAATCAACCCAACAATCTACTATTCGATCCAAAAGCAGCTTAGGTGGACTATTGGGGATCGAGAAATTCTTCCCTCAGTGGAGGTGGTGATCAGGCCGGAGGAGAACGTGTGGGTCGGGAGATTCCTCGGTGAACGATGACGAAAACTTCGGTGGGTGTTGGGGATTGGACGAGAGAAGGTGGGGTATTGTGGGATAAGGGAGTAGTGTGCGGTAAAATTGTAATTACGGGCAATTAAAGTTATAATTTGCTTGAAATCCAGGAGTACGTTGGATTGTGGTGAGTAAGGAGATGGAGGAAGCACCCCGGTTGGTGCTTTCGGTCTATTGTTCACATGTGAGACGAGCGTCACCTCCGCTTCCGTGCGTTTCTGCGTCGAAGTTGATTTTCGGAAGATGTTTGGCACATGTTTCAATTAGAATCCAACTTCTGGACCAGAGATGTGGCGAGAAGCCCGTACCGAACACAACCTGAAGTTCATTAATAACTCGTCCTTTCAAGTAGGTATTTTAACTTTGTACACAACACAATAACACAATTTATAATCTCAAAGGAAGTTTGCTGCCCAATTTTGTATTGGGTTGAGTCTGGTTCGGAAAGATGGATTGAGTTGGATTATGGATTTGTGATCTCGACCAAAAGTAAATAGACTCTACAACTCCTCTACTTATACCAAACAGTTGGGAGTAAACAAGGATAAATACAAATATTATTTATGAATCGAAGGAAACCACTGTCCTTTAAATAAGTCCACATCAATTTAGCTTTATTAATAAATTGAAATTTAAAATCCGAAAAAAATTCAAACCATAAATTTTGATATATGACTAATATTATCTATATATGCCGATTGTCAAAAATCAAAAAAAATGGTGAGTCATTTGATACAAGGTTAAAAGATACAAAAATTAATGTCTTATATTGTTAGAAGAACCTAGTCTTTTTTTTGAACAAATTGGTAATTGTATTAATAAAAAGGATGAGAATTACTGGCTGAAGCTAGCATCCCCGTCCACCCCCAAGAAGGGGTTAACTAGGGGTGTCAATGGATATTCGAATATCCGAACATTCGTCCGTATCCGTATTCAAATTTGGACATTCGATCCGCGAAAAAATATCCGTAAGATCGTATTCGTATCCGATCCATAAAGTCGTGGAGCGGATATGGTTATTGGTACATCCGATCCGTATAATATCTGATCCGGGATCGGATATCCGTAGTACAACATCCGTATTCATATCCGTATTTGAATCCGTATTATATATAGTTATTCTTTAAATTAATGAAATATTTATATGTTAAGTATTTTTTCTATAAATTACCCAAGTATATAACCTATCTTAAACTCCTAACCCTAAACCTACCTAAAGTCCCCCAAACACAACTCCAGCGGATATAAATACGGATACGGATACAGATAATATCTGTATTCGATTTATATCCGGATACGGATAATATCCATATTTGATCCGTATCCGAAGGATTCTAAAATGGATATTCAATTTAATATCCGTCCGGATACGGATCCGGAAACGGTTGTATCATTTGTTCCGTGGATACGGATACGGATATTAGTAGATCCGGTCCATATTCGCTCCGTTGACACCCCTAGGGTGAACTACTCAAAGAACTACAAAAGTTCTACTACAAAAAGTCATGCTATAAGATAGACATACATGTAGGATCCAAGGGGCTCTAAGATTAGTCTAAAGGGGGACTGAATAGACTAATTGAGTTCTTTATAATATTAAGCAAATTGAAGCAAGAACAATTTAATGTAAAGAGAACAAGATGTAGGATTTCGTGACCCTATGTATATATATATATTTTAAAAATATATATACATGCATATAAGATCGATTTCCATATTTTTCGACGATTTCATGCACATTATCATATGTTTTATTTTTATACAATGTAATCTACATATATATTAAAATAAATAGGAGAGGATTGATGAGAATTTTATTTATACCGCAAGTGCACGGCGTCGATGAAGACGCGGCAAGTACATGTCGAACACAAGGAAGGAGAGAATTTTGTTATTTTTGTGATTTTCGATTTAAGGAAGAAAGAGAGAGAAATAAGTTTGGTTTGAGATTTTTGGTTTTTAATTTTCTAAAGCAAGAACAACAAAAAAAACTAAAAAGAAAACAAATATGGATGAGAGTCCAGTGAGTGGGGGTTTAGATATCGGGTTTTGTTTAGAGAAATCTGAAACTTATAGTAAATCACATTAGTTATAAAGCACTACATGATAAATGACTCAACATAAACTCAAGTAATCAAAATATACTAACACGAAATTAAAATAATAACATCATTCTTCTTCTCATCACCTTAAATCCATCACCCCCACCCTTTGGAGAGAGTTAGAAACTCATGGATGGAGGGAAGAAGAAGGGGTCCTAAAGAAACTACGAAAGAAAACTAAAACCACGAAATAAACGAACAGAATTTTATTGCTAAAGAATGGAAAAACAAGTTACACTTTACAACATAATCTCGGGGCTATTTATAGCCGATACAAGGGACCCCAGTACAAAATAGGAACGTACACGCGTCAACACACAACTGGACAAAAGCGCAACTCGCGGATCCAAAGGGGTGCGGCGGAAACGCCGCCATTTGCATGTAATGTGCGGCGGAAACGCCGCAATTTTGGCTCAGATTTGATCCGGATTTTTCCTGTGTGTGTTATGGTATGATTTAGCTGTCATTTGCGCGTCCGGATTGATTGCTTTCCTTTCTTTTGAGCTCCGAATTAATTTCTTCATATATTTGGAGATTAAAATTGATTTTTCTTTAGAACTTCTCCAAAATAATATTTTGGTATTTGTAATTTGCAGTCGGGTCCTCGGCGTTTTGCAATTAAGTCCCTGGCTACTTTTTTGATTAAGTCCTTGGCCTTTTTATAATTAGGTCTTTGAATGTTTTTATGCTTGGATGAACTTCAATCTGAACCCGATAATCTTGAACTTGGTCTTTATGACAGAAATGAGTCTCTTGCACGCGTTTATGCTCGGGATATGGGTAATTTGCATTCAGGTCCCTGTATTCTGTAAATAAGACTAAACACATAACTTAGTAGCATTTATTGATATAAATTTAATCTAAATGAACGACATATGATGCAATGTATGCAATGTTGGATTTCGTGCCCTATAGTATGTATATACTTTTCGAATTTTTATAAACATATAGGATCGAAACATTCATATTTTCTTCGATTTTCATATAGACATGCATTTGTTTGTCCTAATTATTTAACATGCATTAGAACAAACAATCAATTGCAATTAGAATCATACCTAGAGGTTCTCTAAAACCTCTTGAAGATCCGGAGTCGCGTTGCCGGTCGAATCGCCCGGTGGATTGCCTCCGAGTGTTCACCAAACTCTAAAGAGAAAGGAGCTAGCCAATCAATCTCCAAACGGGTTTAGAATCTAGCTAATAACCCTCTTTTTCTTTCCTGAGATTTTACTCTCCAAAAACTCAAATTAACTAAGGAATTTCGGATGGATTAATTGGGGTGGTTAGAGAGAGAGAGAATTTTGCATATATTTATTTTTTAATGAAGGAAATTAGGCCTATTTATAGGCTCCTTTAATTTCCACATCATGGGTCATGCATTGACCCATTCTTCCATGTTTTTCTCTCTTAAGACCAATTCCCAATATTAAATTTATTAATCCACATCCAAATATAATCATAATTGACCAAGTCAAAACCATGATCAATAATTCCTTAATTAATTTGCATTTATCGAATTTTGGATTAATTCCCAACAAAATTCGTTTTTTTTTGTTTTAGGAAATTTAATTAATTTGCCTTTATCGAATTTTGGTTTAATTCCCAACAAAATTCGTATTTGGGGTTTTAGCAAATTTAATTAATTAATTTGCCTTATCGAATTTTGGATTAATTCCTAACAAAATTCGATCTTTGGGGTTATAGCTAATTTATATATCCTATGCAATATATCATCATATGTAATATCAAACAATCACACCCCATGATATATTTACATCTCATATATAAATTCATGATTCTAAATATGTCATTTTCATGACATAATGATTTTATCGATTCACCACATGTATACGAAACTCGATACATCATATGAACATAAAATCACCTTCTTGTTTCCCAGTTTTATGGTGTGACCTATGGGAGGATCTAAGCTAAATTGGCAGTGATATTAATAGCTAAACATCACAAACTATAAGCGGTATCTAGCTACACATTATAGTTCCCAATTAGCTAGATGTCTTAATTCAGCTCGAACCAAAACCCGATCCAATTAGTGATGGAGTGCACCACTTGTGTCCGTCCCTTGCCTCATGATATTAAGAATACATACAAAGTAGTATTGTGTCATCTTTGTATATTAGTATTCATTTATTGATCTCTTTAAGCTAGTTATAAATATGTGACTTAACTCAAATCACATTGTGCACATTATAACTTTGCTTTATCAAGGGGCCCATTAATATCATTACTCAATTAAGAGGGGCAATGATAATCTTTTGACTAGCTATCTTCTCCAACAAAAGTTGTACTTAACCAACTAATGCCTTTACACTACACTCATCGATAGCTTAAGACACTAGTCTAATTAAGAACTCCTTAAGCGATCGGATATAAGTCTCATATCAAAGGACCAAGGACACAGTAAAATATCAATGACACAGAAACACATTTCTATAATATTTTACTTGTTAGGTCAATTCAGTATACAAAAGTACTATTTTCCTCTTTTGTGTACCCGTGTTGTCACTCACTTGTAGAGCTACAATGATCTATGACCAACACGACAATCTTAACTCGGTAATTAATGTCCCATGTTAATTACCATGATTGCGAATACCTTTTGTTTTATGTAAACCAATATCTTTTAGAGCTATACGGTTAAGGACCAAGAGCCTCTTCCTTAACACTTCTAAAAGACGAATAACATAAACAAGGAACAAAATGATTTCTCATTCAATTCATAATAATTGACATTTAAAAGTAAAACTTTTAGAACACATTCCCTTCATGCAATGCATCAAATACCCCCACACCTAGATTTTGTTAGTCCCTACTAAAACAAAATATAAGAAAAATGACTTGATGTATGCAATGCATCAATATCTCCACCTCAACCTTATACATCTCACTTAGAATTCTTGCATGCTCATTATATAAATCTAACTCATAAAAATTCTGACTTGGTCTTTGTTCCTCCAACATTCACACCATTAACCATTCTTCACATGTTATCACTTAAATTATTTTGCACGCCTCCTCTGGTAGTGAAGTATCATTTGGATCAACCATGGCATGAATCATTCTTTTAACTTTGGGCATTGAGTATTTTAAAGTATTTTTTCCGTGATTCAACACATTTGTTTTTTTGACACTTTTACCATTTTTGCATTCGTGTAGCGAGTTTGGTCGATAATCTCGAGCTGACAGACTCAAGTTACCGGGTTTTAAGATACCCCTACGGACCAGTGACTCGAAGGCTTGGGTTTTGTAATCATTTTGCAAAATGAGCTTTCCTCACTTTATTCCTTTATTTTTTACTTTTATTTTCCTCAAGGCTTAATTGCTATTAGAAGTCCACACTTCCCGGTATATTTTCCTCAACATCTGCTTTTTATCAACCACTTCAAAGATTTGATTCATCCAATTTAAGTGCATACATGTCTTAAAGGGTAATGGGTTATTTCTTTGGAACTTAGATTTATGTCATAGTTTCTACAAGCAGAACTATATAATAAGGAACAAAAACTCAATGCAATTTGTACACGGGTTTTGGCAGTTCAATCTTAAGCTATGTCATGGAGCATTGAAATTTTTTTAAAATAATATATAGATAGATAGATAGATAAACACCCCCCACACCTAAATCATGCATTGTCCTCAATGTATGCAAAGATAAAGCAAATGCACTTATTACCTGAGTCAACTTGCGGTAGAGGGATTGAATTTGCTCAGAGTCAACCATAGTCAGAACTGGATTGAATGTCACCATGTTGGTGCATGTATCCAGTTGAATTGTTCCCCATGTTGCACTGAGAGTCCTGAGGTAAAGATTCCACACCCCTCACATGTGTTGGTTTTCTTATTTGCTCGAGTGATGGTGGTTGGGTAGATGAATTACTCCCCATTTTCTCACTTTCTTTTTGATTTTGTGATGATTTATTTAATTCAGAAATCTTATAGATACGCGATCTCATCACAACATCACTTTGATTGCATACTATTTCTGGTTCACTATCAACATGAAAGATATTAAATTCAGCTTTTAAGTTTCCAAAGGATAGTTGCATGAGACCATTTCGACAATTTATCAAAGTTTCAGAAGTGGCTAAAAAGGGTCTGCCTAGTATTACAGGGATTTGTCTCTTAGGATTGACAACAGGTTCAGTGTCTAGAACGACAAATTCCACGGGGTAAATGAAGTCACCAACCTTAATCAAAACATCCTCTACTATACCTCTTGGTTTCTTAACAGAGCAATCAGCAAATTGAAGGGTTGTCTTAGAGGGTTTTAGTGGACCAAGGTTTAGTTGCTCATAGAGAGAGAACGGGAGTAAGTTAACACTAGCACCAAGGTCTAGAAGGGCTTTGTTGATAAAAGTATCTCTTATTGCACATGAAATTGTGGGACACCCGGGGTCCTTATACTTTATAGGAGATGAGTTGGACAAAATAGAGCTTATGCTTGCAGTCAAGAATGCCTTCTTTGGTACGTTTGTTTTTCTCTTCTTAGTGCACAGATCCTTTAAGAATTTAGCATAAGCAGGTATTTGTTGAATCATATCTAGGAGTGGAATATTCACTTTAACTTGCTTAAATACTTCCAAGATTTTCTTCATTTGTGCACTTGAGCTCTTATTGAGTCTATTGGGGAATGTGGCTTTAGGAACATAGACTCGCTCAGGTTGAGCTATAGGGCCAGGTTGACTAGGTGGGTTGGGCTTTTCAAATTGGACTTCAGGTTCAATGGTCAGGTCACATGTGGGTGCTTGACGGCTAGATTGATTAGGAGCTCTAGGATTTACCACATTGTTATCAACTTGTTTTCCGGACCATAATGAAACAACTGCATTTATTTGTTGGAACGGTTCCTCCTCATGAACCATTTGAACCGGTCTATGGTTGTTACTTCCTAGAGGTGGTTGATAGGGCTGATATTGATTATTAGGTATTGGATTCACCTCAGGTTGACTTGGAAACTGACCCTTTTCTCTTTCACCTACTATTTGTGCTAGTTGGATGACTTGTGTTTCTAGCCTTTGGAAGGATTGGGTGGTTGTTTACATAAAAATCTTAACCAAATTTTCCAAGCTTGTCAACCTCACATCATAATCTCCATTGTTACTAAACCCAGATGAAGTATTATTTTGGTTATACGGGTTTGGTTGTTGTCTAGGAGGTTGACCTTGTTGGCTCCATGAAAAATTGGGATGATTACGCCAACCCGGGTTATAGGTTGATGCGTATGGGTCATTTCTAGAATGGTTAAATGTGGCATTAACTTGTTCCAAGTCCGCACAATCCTCCATTATATGACCAGTTTGACCACATCTAGAGCAAGGGATAGAAGAGACTTGATTCACCAGGGGTCGGGTTTTTAGCTCTAGACTTTCCATTCTACGCATAAGGGTAGCTAGTTTTGCTTCAGCAGCTACAGTAGCATCTACAACTAAGACACCTGGTTTGGGTTGACTTGCTATTCTAGATCCAATACTCGGGTTATTCGGTGCTCTAGCATTATCCAATTGGATACTATTTTCGGCTAAATCCTCAAGAAAAATCCAAGCATCATTCTCATTTTTGGACATGAAGTTTCCTTGGCTTACAGATTCTACCATAAGCCTAGATGTAGGTGTCAATCCCTCATAAATAATTTTGCACAATTGTCATCTTGGAATTCCATGATGAGGGCATTGGGTCAACATGTTCTTAAATCTTTCTAAATAGGAATAGAACGGCTCGCTCTCAGATTGAACGAATGCAACAATTTCATTCCTAATCCTAATAGTCTTATGGTTGGGGAAATATTTCTTTAATAACACTTGAACAAACTCGGCCCAACTCCTAATAGATCTTTCGGCTAGACTATATAGTCATTTCTTAGCGTCGTCCTTCAGTGCTAGAGGCACGAATTTAAGACGCACTGCCTCCTTAGAGATATGTTGGTATTGCATAAGGGAGCAGATTTCCTCAAATTCTCTAAGGAAGAGATATGGGTCTTCCTTAGAGGTGAACTTGGGCAACATACTCATGTATTGTGCCTTTAGTTCGAAGTCGCGACCCGGTATGATGGGCATAACGATGCACGATGGCTGAGCAGCCATCGTTGGGTAGCACCGATCCCTCAGAGTCCTAGGCGGGTCCACTACATTCTCACTCATTGGATCCGGGTGAGGTGGTGCAACAAGTGGATTGGGGCTAAGCTCTAGACTGGAATCTAGATGAACTCGTGAGAGTCGATTGCTCATGTCCCGAACCCAAATCGGAGTGCACCGGTTTGAATTAATTTTTGAATTCAAATTAGAAATTTAAATTCCAAATTCAAATTCAAGAATCAATTACTTTTTTTTCAAAAATGAAAACAAACAATAGAAGGGGGAAGATGAGAAAGGAATCCTAGTCTAGAGAATTGAGGTGAGAAGAGAAAGAAGACTCATATGAGAAGGGAAACTTAACTCTAAAAGATAGATGAGAGGGTTGGTCAGAAGTTTCCTAAACAAGCACGGTTCAAATAATCTTAGACCAAGTGTAGCTTAAATCTAGACGACTCCTAACTGGTTGAGTCGAATTGGTTCGCTTGATTCACCTTCCTCACTAATCAAACCAAATTGGCCAGACAGTGTATAGCTAGTGGGGGCACTTCCGACAGAGTCGGTGCCAATTAGACAACCACTTCGCTTGGAGGACTTACGTCAACACAAAAATACTTTCTAGACACCAAATTAAATTCGATCAGCTTCAAGTCATAGCAAGTCAAACCAATCTTCTCCTTAATTTAGTCTGAATCCTTAGGGGCCAATGTCTAATTGATTTTAATTTTAAGGCTTGGGTGACACTTTAGGATTGTGATTTGTGGGCCACGGAAGGGTGATGAAATCCCCACCGTATCTTTTCCTACGGAGTTGCCCTTAAGATAGTTTAACTTAAATCTAGCAAAGATAGTCAAACATTGGTCTTTAATTGGGGGACAATTGCAAGGTTGTATGCAAGCTAAATTATATGCTTAAATGCAATCGATAAAAACTGCGCACGTACCTTGCCTCCAGCACTCTTCAACAAAAATTAATTTGCAAGAATTTAGCAGGAATAATGAAAACAAAACACTATATGATGCATGCACTAAGTCCTTCTAATTTTGCCAATTTTTAGGTCAGAGTTGAATTATTGCCAATTATGGAATTTGAGCCTAACACGTGCAGTTCTACAAAAAAGGAAATTTTCTGAAAATATAAATTACGAGGAAAAAGGCAACAAAGGTTACCTACGCACGCTTAGTCGGGTTCGCCGCCCGCTCTAAAAATTTTCCAGTTACTCTACGCATCCACCCAGAGATGGAGATGACCCCAGAAAATTTTGAAGCCAAGATGCTCCACACGTGCGGCAAATCCGCCGCAGGTTGTTCTTTGGGTGCGGTGATTTCGCCGCCCTTCTTGCGCCAACTGTGCTCGGATTTCGCCGCGCACTCTGTTGTCTCCTGAAACGCAAACCCAAATAGTTAGATTGCACACACGTTAACAAAATAGAATCGAAATCACCAAAAATAAACAAAATCTTCGTCACCTCCCCGACAATGACGCCAAAAACTTGATGAGAATTTTATTTATACCGCAAGTGCACGGCGTCGATGAAGACGCGGCAAGTACGGGTCGAACACAAGGAGGGAGAGAATTTTGTTATTTTTGTGATTTTTGATTTAAGGAAGAAAGAGAGAGAAATAAGTTTGGTTTGAGATTTTTGGTTTTTAATTTTCTAAAGCAAGAACAACAAAAAAAACTAAAAAGAAAACAAATATGGATGAGAGTCCAGCGGGTGGGGGTTTAGATATCGGGTTTTGTTTAGAGAAATCTAAACTTATAGTAAATCACATTAGTTATAAAGCATTACATGATAAATGACTCAACATAAACTCAAGTAGTCAAAATATACTAACACGAAATTAAAATAATAACATCATTCTTCTTCTCATCACCCTAAATCCATCACCCCCACCCTTTGGAGAGTGTTAGAAACTCATGGATGGAGGGAAGGAGAAGAGTTCCTAGAGAAACTACGAAAGAAAACTAAAAACACGAAATAAACGAACATAATTTTATTGCTAAAGAATGGAAAAACAAGTTCCGCTTTACAACATAATCTCGGGGCTATTTATAGCCGATACAAGGGACCCCTGTACAAAATAGGAACGTACACGCGTCAACACACAACTGGACAAAAGCGCAACCCACGGATCCAAAGGGGTGCGGCAGAAACGCCGCCATTTGCATGTAATGTGCGGCGGAATCGCCGCAATTTTGGCTCAGATTTGATCTGGATTTTTCCTGTGTGTGTTATGGTATGATTTAGCTGTCCTTTGCGTGTCCGGATTGATTGCTTTCCTTTCTTTTGAGCTCCGAATTAATTTCTTCATATATTTGGAGATCCAAATTGATTTTTCTTTAGAACTTCACCAAAATAATATTTTGGTATTTGTAATTTGCAGTCGGGTCCTCGGCTTTTTGCAATTAAGTCCTTCACCTTTTTGTAATTAGGTCTTTGAATGCTTTTATGCTTGGATGAACTTCAATCTGAACCCGATAATCTTGAACTTGGTTTTTATGACAGAAATGAGTCTCTTGCACGCATTTATGCTCGGGATATGGGTAATTTGCATTCAGGTCCCTGTATTCTGTAAATAAGACTAAACACATATCTTAGTAGCATTTTTTGATATAAAATTAATCTAAATGAACGACATATGATGCAATGTATGCAATGCATCAAGGATCACACCCAAAGGTTCTCTAAAATCTTTATGAAGATCCGGAGTTGCGTTGCATGTTGAATCGTCTGCTGATTGACCTCTAAGTGTTCACCAAACTCTAAACAAGATTAGAGAGAAATGAGCTAGTCAATTAATCTCTAATTCAATGTTATAATCTTTTAGGATCTTTGACACTCTAATTAAGAACTAAATGCGGAATTAAAACGTTAAGTAAAGAATTAAGGAAATAAACGTGCAAACCACAAAATTCGACGTCGGAGTTTAGAGAGGTTCAGCACCGCACTCGGTCCTAGTCCTCCTCGCAAGCCTCGCTTACGGTTCCACTAACTGATATCCGTTATGGGTCGAGATCAAGACCTTTACAAGCACCGAGCTTCGCGAACAACCTCGTCTCGCTCGTGTCTTCTCTCACAATCTGAGAGAGAGCTTCCTCGAAGCTTTACAACCCTTTAGTGATTCTTGAATACGGAAATGAAACCACAATTTAAACACATTTGGATATGTATATATAGTTGATATGCAAGTGGTGAAGATGAAGCTTCGAGTATATTTGGAGCTTTGAATGTTTGGGAATTGAGAACACAAAGAGTAAAGATGAATTGAGAGTGTAGAGGTAGTGTTTGTGTCTCTTGAGTGGGCTTTATATAGGCTTCAAAACAAATAGAACCGTTGGGGAGTTGGTGGAGTTATGAACCAATAAGAAGCAGGAGTTTGCTTGAAACTCGGGCGAAATTCTGGGTTGGTTCGGCAAACCAAAGTCTATTCGGATGACCGAAAGATGCAAGATTCAAATGTGACCGTTGGAGTAAAATCCAAAACTGGTCCAAGCCAATTTGGTTGACAAAATGTCATTCGGTCGACCTAATCCACAATTCCAAAGAGCAAACTCCAAAACTAATCAAAGGTAGTTTGGTTGACCGTTTGCCATTCGGTCAACCTAATCGACAATTTCAGAGAGTAAACTCCAAAACTAATCCAAGGCAGTTTGGTGGACCGTTTGCCATTCAGTTGACCTAACTTGGCTGGGACAAAATCTTAGTGCAAGGCAATTTGGTCGACCGTACTTGGCTGGGACAGAATGCTAGTACTCAAGTTTACATATTTTCCAATAGACTCAATAAACGGAAAATTACAAGTCTTGGTCCAAAGTTCTTATTACAAGTCTTGAGTCTTGATGTCTTTGTCCCAATGCTCATTCTCTTTTATAATCTTGATCAATCTATTAAGATTATTGCAAGTATATAAGTGTGTATGCAATGCATGTTATCGTATTTGCTCACTTTGATTGATTAAGATTAGTTTGAATAATCATCAAAATTGATATAGATTAAGGCCTAAAAGCCAACATAATCTAGCTAATAACCCATCTTATGCTCCCTGAGAATTTAATCTCCAAAAGTACGATTAATATGGTGATTTTCAAATAGTTTAGTGGGGTGGTTAGGGAAAGAGAGAAATTTTGCTTTAAAGAAAAACAAGGAGGGAGAGAAGACCTATTTATAGTATCTCCTCAAACCCATATCATGGATAATCCACTAACCCATGATTACTTGTTTTTCTCCCTCTTAAACCAATCACAATTTGACACAAAATCATTCATCGTCCACGTTTGACCATAATTGCAATAAATCCAACCCATGACCAACACTAATCTCTTATTAATTCAGGCAACATCGTGTCTACCGGTCGACCGATTGATAGTTTCTCGTGGTTTTGGTTGGACCATGAAACCGCGTGGTCGACCAATCAAGCACTATAAAAGTTACTGTGATTTTTTGGTTGAACAGATTGCCCAAACGGTCGACCGGTTCAACATGAGAAAATGCTATTGGAAGTTTTCGGTCGGACTGAGCTACACGTCCATCAACCGATTACTACCAGGAAAGGTTCCTGGAAATTTGTCGGTCGAACCACGACTTCAACCGGTCAATCGTTAAATCCAAGAAGGTTCCTTGAATTTTTTTGGTCCACCCACACGTCCATTCGGTCAACCTTTCACTAACTCAAAAGCCTTCGATATTAAGAATATTATACAAGTAGCAATGTGTCACCTTTGTATTATATATTTATTTCTTGAAAAGTGTGTTCGAAGCTCTATTTATAAGATTTAAACTTAATCTAGCCGATGGGATTAATTTGGTAATGAGTTGTGTGAGATTCACATAACAACAAATGACAGGAACCAAATATGGACACCAACGGTCAACCGGATCGGGTAAATCGGTCGACCGTTTTCTTATAATTTAGAAAATGTTTGAACTGAGGTGTAGACTAGAACTTAAGTGAACGGTCAAACTAGGGTAGAGTTCGGTCGACCGTTTGGAGGATTTTGGTCAAGATAAATCTAAGAAAATATGTGAACGGTCGAACAAAGAAGGAATTCGTCCGACCGAAAATAACAGGGAGTTTTGGAGCTAGAATATATCTTGAACTGGTCGACCGCCGTCATGGCATTGTTTGACCGGTGTCCAAATCCTAATGAGGGGTTAGGTGAGTATGTGTATATGACCATTCTAAAATTCAACAAGTGTAACTGTCACATATAAGACAAATACGGAAAGGCAAACAGTCGAAAAAAATGTGTGTTTCGGTAGACCGGTTGTCACACAAACTAGGACACGTGTCAAGATATAATTGGAGGGAAAGATAACATCGGACGAACTGGGTTATATTGGTTGACATAGAAAAAAGATCGAACAAGAAAAGGGAATCGATCGACCAATTAGGATAGGGAAATCACCTGTTAAAATCAATCGAACCACAAGTGTTGTTGGTCGACCGTTTGGGAAAAGAAATAGGAGTCTTTTAAATCTGGTCGAATCAGATGGTCTATAGGTCGACTGGTTGAAGCAGAATTTCTATTCAAAGTGGAATTTCTAAGTTTAGTCGATCACCTAATAAAGTCAGTTTGATATAGAATTAAGTGTGAGACTTCTATATGTTTTCTAAGGGTCATGCAATGCAATACATGAAGAGTCAAGTGCCCAAGTTACATTTTAATCCTAAGAACAAGAGACAAAAATCTTATGTACTCTTCAACTCGATTTCTTCTCTTTAACACCACTTGTCTCTTGAAATGTTAGTATACAAGATATGTGTATGCATATATTGTTATGAAACGATAGATATACATTCGTTTCTTTGATATGTTAATTAATCATCAAAATGGATTAACGATAATTAGCCAAAAAGCCAACAATACACACTGTGGGTAAAGCCCAATACCCACTGTATTATATCATGCTAGTGTATTAAAACCTGATACCGCTTGCTCCCAGTTGACCACAACCTCTTCCATCCTTAGCGTACCTTTCTTATTGAAGTGTCATTTGTGAAAAGATAACTTGACGTCGGAAAGTATACGTCTTAGCAATTGTGGACTAGGCACCGATGTTGCCTCATGTTTCCTCTTGTTTTGTTTGGCTCAAATGTGCCAAACCGTAGCAGCGAGCAGAGACCACATCAAACCCCAACAGGGGGAATGAAAAGATAGCATGTTAATCCCTTCAATGCATTGCTGAAGATTTACAACTTGTGCCATAGTAGTGTCATATGTTCGATTCTCCACCCCTTGCCAAACCTCCTTTGAGTAACTGCACTCAAAGAAGAGATGCCCCTAAATTCTCATTCTGACCCAAGCAAAAGTGGAAAGTCACGTCCAAGTCCGAGTCGGTTCTGTCTCTCTGGGACATCACCTCCTAAGTCGTGATGCGGTCCCATCTGGCCCTCCATAGGGTGAACAAATGCTTGCTTACATGCAGTGCCCAGATCTCGACAACCAAGGGATCCCTTACGCCCCTTGTACGTATGGTCTCCCATGCATTTTTGAAAGAGAAGTTGCTACCCGTTCCAATCCAGTGATGTGCGAGACTATCCATACATTTTAAGGTGTAGGTTTTGGCATCTATAAGTTCACACCAACCTGCTGGGTACACCACTTTTCTAATCAAATGCGCTACACGTGCTTAATTGTAAATGCCTGAGCCACGTCAGCAAAGTCTTTGAGGCCAAACCCAACTTACCTTTTTGGAAGAGCCATTTTTGCCCATGCCACTCCTCCCATCCCAGATGAAATTGTAGACTTTGTTTCGAATACACGTTAGCACCTCTTACAGTAGGCGGCATGAGGCACTTCTAAACATGAAATTTCCCAATACGCCCCAATTTGTGAGCTGAATCACGCCCACATAAGACAATAACTTGGCCTTCTAACGTACAATCATGTTCTTGAGGACCTCAAGGAGACTCCCACAATCCCGAGTAGTCACTGCCTTTGGGGTCAGTGGCATGCCAAGGTACCTCGTGGGAAAGGAGTCATCTTCAAACCCCAACTCAGTTGCCAGACTCACCTTGTCCATTGTGCCCCATGGTAAGAATACTTTGCTTTTCTCTGGGCTAATTTGTAGCATCATTCTATCTAAGAACTCCTGGAAGGATTTCTTGATGGTTGTCAATGCCTTAGTGGCCTTACAACACAAGAGTAAATCATCATTATAGGCTACGTGGGAAATTGCCATGCAGCCTCGCACTTGAACAACTTTATCTTGCCTCCTCGAACCTTCTCATGAATGTTATCCCCTATGTACCTGTAACATCCTCAACACAGCGGAAAAATTTAAAATTTTAATAACACAAAATCAACAGAGGATATTACGCAAATACAGGAAACTGGTGCACCAACATATATAATATATGTATGAACATCAGAGTATTTCAAAAGTTGTGATTGTATCAAAAGGCTATATAATAAATACAGTAATCACCTGACCTCAACTGAGAGAAAGCTGGATCTGGTAGCAGTGCTCCCCTCCTCGATCACCACCCCCTAACGCCGATCACGGCCTGAAAGTAAACATGCAACAATGCCTGAGTTTCCAGAAGGGAAACCTCGTATGCCAAACTCCAAAATGCAGGAAATGAAATGACCCTAGCATGCAATTCTACTAACAAGAAAGCATCACAAACAGGCTGGGCTCCAGGGCTCTTTCACCCAACCACATCACACACCACAGTCACGGGGCTCCAGGGATCTTTCACCCAACCACCGCACCACACACTCGTCGCCAAGCTGGGCTCCAGGTCTATTTTCAACCAACCACAACTACCATGACACGACCAAGGGCTCCAGGTCTATTTTCAACCAACCCAAACGTCTAATGGCTCCAGGTCTATTTTCAACAACCCCTACACGCGGTCCCTGCTCAGGCTCCAGGCCTTTTTCAGCCAACCTGAACGCACTACGGAGCTCCAGGTCTATTTTCAACCAACCCCGCACAGACTAGCTGGGCTCCAGGTCTATTTTCAACCAACCACAGCTCTCACACAGTTACGGGGCTCCAGGTCTCTTTCAACCAAACACCGTAACACCACAATTCTAAGCTGGGCCTCAGGCCTTTTTCAGCCAATCCCAAGCTCTCGCACCGTTACGGGGCTCCAGGTCTATTTCAACCAACCACCGCAACTCTCGTGCACCCTAGCACACTTTCCGGAAGAACATCGACACCACAACTCGCCCCACACGGACGACCACAACAACCACACCTCCATAGTGCAAAACTGGACACAAACGGTCGACCGAACCAAAAGTCCCGGTCGACCGAATCAAGCAAATACAAGGCAATTGCATCGACCAGCACTCCATCGATCGACCGATTCCCACCAACCGCACTCGTTCGGTCGAACCCAAATCAAGGGACGATCGACCGTTTAGATGGTCAACTCCCTGTTCAACGAACAAAACGACCAATCGGTCGAACGACACAGGGGACCCGTTCGACCGAAAGTCACCAGGGACAAATCCCACAACACCACAACGATTTCGGTCGAACCCCCGAGCACTCTCGGTCGACCGAATTCCACCAGGAAATTCCTCAACTCTCACCACGAATTCGGTCGAACGCCCGAGCACTCTCAGTCGACCGAATTCGTCCAGAGCATTCCCCCACACTCAGCAACAAGTCCGGTCGACCGAAATCACCTTCGGTCGAACCGACCACTATTCTCACTTAAGTCACGGTCAGACGAAGTCAACGAGCGGTTGACCGTTTGGATGGTCAACGCTCCTAACCGACGTACTACAGTGCACACGGTCGAACGGCAAAGGGGACCCGTTAGACCGAATCTCTCCAGGCTTGCCTCCCATGCACAATCGGTCGACCGCTCCTGGGGTATCGTTCGACCGATTTGAGGCAGAACCCGAATTCTCTTCATGAACGGTCGACCGTTTGCACCAACCGGTCGACCGATCAGGCAGTGAAATCTGCTGCATGTTTACTTGCGACGAGTCGGAAGGCCTACCGTCGACTTTCAAATACTCACACTACTTAAGTGAGCGAGTTGACATACCGGAAGGTTTGAAGAAACCTTAGAAGAACCACGACGACGCCTCCACGAGCACGCCTCCCAAAATCACGATCCGTCAACGAACCTCGCGTCCAAACGACGATCAACACCTCCTCGACGATCCACAACCACAACTCCACCTCCGAAAACCTCCACCAACCAACCACGACCACCGAAATACGAGTGACGTAGAGAGAGAGGGAACCAAAATGAGAAACCAACAAGATGAGCTACCAACCAACCACTCACCTCCAACCCGCATGGCTCCGAGCTCCACTCGCTGGATATCAACTCTTCTTCACGCGCGGAGATACACTGTGGGAGAGGAAGAGAGACGTGAGGGAGAGAGTTTGTGAGAGAGAGTGAGAGAGGGAGAGAGAGAGAGCTCACCATATATATCTCCTCCTCCTCCAATCTCAACCATCCATTCCAATCCAATCCATCTCCACCACTCATCTCACCTCCACTCCATCTCAACCCCTCATCCAACCATCTTCAATCCCAGCCGTCCAAAAGCATCTCTTCCTAATCACCACCTAAACGTCATCAAAACTCAATTAGGATAGGATTAGGCTCAAGATCCCACAGTACCAACCTTTTATGAATGTTGTTTGGTTTGGGAAGACAATAGCCTGGCAAATAGTCATAAGCCTTTTTACAATAAGCTTAGCCAATATCTTAGAGGAAGTATTGACACAAGAAATCGGTCGAAAGTTGGCCAACTCAATTGCCTTGTTCTTTTTAAGGATCAAAATGATAAAGGTGTAGTTGATCCATCTCAGAATCCTCTGACCCAGGAAGATAGACTGGATGGCACGAGAAACGTCTTGGCCTACAACATCTAGTAATATGAAAGAAGAAAGCCTTAATACCGTCAGGGTCTGGGCTTTTGTCAGGGTAGAGCTCCATTACAATGCTCTTAACCTCGTCAAAGGTAGACACCCTACATAGGTCATGATTTGCTGGCTCCAATATAATATATATATATATATATTAAAACAAATTGATAGATGATCATACCCAAAGGTTTTCTAAAACCTTTATGAAGATCCAGAGTTGCGTTACACGTCGAATCTCCTCCAAACTCTAAACAAGATTAAAGAGAAATGAGCTAGTCAATCGATCTTTAGTTCAATGTTAGAATCTACCTAATAACCCCTTAAAGCTTCCAGAGAATTTAATCTCCAAAAACTTGAACAAATTAAGAGAAATTCAGATGGATTAGAGGGTGATTAGGGAGAGAGAGAATTTTTGCATTAATTAAAACAAAGAGGGAGATGAGACCTCTTTATAGGCACTCCCAACACTCGTATCATGTGTTAACCACTAACCCATGAACTCTAGCTTTTCTCTCCCTAAAATCAATCACAATTTGACACATAATCATCCACATCCACGCTTAACTACAATCGGAATAATTCCAATTCATGATTAATACTAATTCCTTAATTAAATCTTGCAGAAATCGTGTCCACCGGTCGACCGAAACCACCCAACTGGTCGACCGATTGGCAGTTAATTCGGTTTTGGTTGGACCATGAAACTTGTCGGTCAACCAATCCAACACTTCAAAATCTACTGTGATTTTTCGGTCGAACAAACTTGCCCAAACGGTCGACCGTTTCTACACTAGAAACCCAGTAGACGAGCTACTAGACATTTTCGGCCGGACTGCGTTCCCAGGTGATTTCAGTCGAACCACGACACAAGCCGGTCGATCGATCACAACTAGGAAAAGTTCCTGGAAGATTTCGGTCGAACCGCGACCTTTATCTAGTCGACCAATTTCCACCAGGCAAAACATGCTGAAGTTCCTGGAGGATTTCGATCGACCGAACACGTCCTTCTGGTCGACCATTCACATGCGCAACAACTACTGTAACTTTTCGGTGGACCGGTCTCTGAAGAACGTTTGACCGTTTTGACCCGATTTTGCCTTTATCAAATTTTGGATTTACATTCAACAAAATTCGATCTTTGGGGTTTTTAGCAAATTCACATATCATGTAATATATTATCATGTGTAACATAGATCAATTATACCCCATAATATATACATCTCATATGAAGTTATACATGATTCTAACTGTCATTTTCATGACACGTTGATTTTATCGATTCACCACATATATATTATTTCACACGAAACTCGATACATCATGTGAATATAAAATCAATCTTCTTGTTTTCCAATTTTGTGGTGTGACTTATAGGAGGATCCAAGTTAATTTACAATGATATTAAATACTTAATATCATAAACTATGAGCGGTATCTAGATACACATTATAGTTACCCAATTAACAAATATGACTTTGTTCACTCGAACTAAATAAGATCCATTTAGTGATGTAAATTTATAACTTGTGTCCATCCTTTGCCACATGATATTAAGAATATTATACAAAGTAGAAATGTGTCACATTTGTATTTTATATTCATTTCTTGATCTCTTAAACTAACTATAAATATGTGACTATACATAAGTCACATTGTGGACATTATAATTTTGTTTTATTAAGTGGACCACTAATATTATCACTTAAATAAAGATGGGCAATGATAATCTTTTGACTAACTATCTTTTCCATCATAAGTTATGTTTAACCAACCATTGCCTTTATCACCATACTCATTGATAACTTTTGACAATAATCAAATTAAACACTCATTATGTGAAAAGATATAAGTCTCATCTCTTAGGATACAAGACACATTAAAACATTAATGACACATAACACAATTCCATAATGTTTTACTTGCTAAATCTATTCAATATATAAACGTAATATTTTCCTCTTTTATATATTCGTGTCGTTAAATATTTATAGAGATACAATACTCTTTAACCAACACAACAATCTTATCTCGGTAATTTATGTTCCATGTCAATTACTATGATTGTGAATTAACTTTTGATTTATGTAAACAATTATCTTTTAGAGCTCTATGGTTAAGGACTAAGAATCTCTTCCTTAACACTTCCAAAAGACGAATACATTAATCAAGGAACAAAATGTTTGCACATTCAATTCGTAATAATTGACATATAAAAGTAAACTTTTAGAACACAATCCCTTCACCCGTAAGTTCACCTTCAACCCCTGTACTCACATCTGTACCTGCACCATCTCGTTCTCCCCTAACACCAAAGCCTAGCCTTACTCCTTCCCCCACACATACTCCTGTGATCTCCTCCCTCAGTCAACTCCATATACGCGCCATTAATGCAACCCATGTCATGCCCCGATGTCACCCCTCCATCAGTCGAGTCCACCCACACGCCATCAATGCAACCCATGCGTTGATTGGAATCTGACATACACCTTTGTCTATCTTTGCCTCCCTGCAAACTGCCACCCTAGTCTCTGTCTTGAGGACATCTTCCCATGCCTGGCAGACTCATGTGCTCAGCCTCCTCTCATGTCTGGTTGGAACTTGAGGCCTCCCTTTGGCCAATGAGTTTGTTGGCCCTTCCTCCCTTGTTAGCTTCCTTGGTTGGATGGTCGGTGCTCCTCTTACAACACCGCTTCGTCCAGTGCCTAAAGCACCCATAATTTGAACATTTTGGAGGAGTATGGATGTAGCTCATTGGTATGTCTATGGCCTCCTTCTCGCGAGCACTTTCCACTACAATCTTCACCTTCACGGGGAACTATTTGCGAGCATCCATAGCAATAGGGTTGTGCACGGTCCGGTCCGGGTTTCGGTCCAGAAGTTTTGGAAATTTTGGGTTCGGTCTGGTCTGGTCCGGTTTTTTTTTTAATTTAAAAAATCGGTTTTTGACCGGACCGAACCGATTCGGTCCAGTCTTCGGTCCATGAGAATCTGGTCCGGTCTTCGGTCCGGACCCCGGATAAAAATCCGGTCCGGTCCGGACCAGATTCTCAGCCCTACATAGCAATGAAGAGTTTTGCATTTGATCATTCTCTCCTCAAGGTGAGGGAGTCAATCTTGATTGGCTTTCCCAACAAGGAACCCGCACAACTGAAAGTCTCTTTGTCCCAAAGATGACTAGCGTAACCCAAATGGAAACCACTCGCGACACCATCTCCTCCAACATTTTGACTTAACCCCTTGGCCGGATAAAGGTGAAAACCCCAAGTATGAACTGATCTTCCATGCCCCCCCCCCCCCCGGTGGTGATGGGTGGAGACCCAGTTTCTTTATCTTCTATCAAATGACTTATTATTATTATTATTATTATATATATATATATATATAATATAAGTCATATGTCATTAACTTGGTTGGAATTTTATGTCAACTTATTTTAACAGCAGATCTCTCCGTTTATAAAAATCTTAGGCGGGTTGCAAAATATTTTCAACCCCAAATCCACTGTGTTAATCAAACGGGTCGGCAATTTAGCATGTTAGCGAATTAGTGGGTTGACAACAACGATCCATATCTACATTTGACGATTTGAGTTAACGCTGATATGTAACTTGAAAGGTAAATGAGAGTCAAAATTCAAGCATCGTTTATTCATGTATTATTATATTTACTGATTCAACCAATGCTCTATATTACTATTTAGTTCCAAATCTATGGTTTAAACAATTAGAAATCTGTTGGTCGCAATACAAGTGGGAGTTCAAGCAAATTTGCACCACTTTATTTATTACTAGTTTTTATTACATCAGCTGCATATCCATGTACACCAACAGCGCCTAACAATTAAAACAACAAAAGACACATCCATAGATCTCTTCTAGACGTCAAAAGTTAAAAGCTAAAACACAGTCTCAGAAGCACACAAAGCCATTAAGAACCATAGTCTCACTCCCTCCTTGCTTTTGCTCTAAAGAAAATTGCTCTATCTTTATACCTGTTCAAATTCCATATATGCTATAGTAGATGCATTTGGAGTTTCGCTTAAGAACTCAGTGGTCGGTTTTTCCTTTCGAGAAGAACCGACTGAAGCCACCGCGTCCATGCTTCTCTGTTGTGTTAGACGAGGTTGAAGAAATTGACCACGTCGACCGATGCTTGGGCCGCTTTGCGCTTGTGGATGGCATTGTTACTGAGCTTGCCTCATCGTCATGTAGACTGAAATGACCGCTGTGTCCGTTGAATGGCGAGTCATCTCCCTCTCTACTTAGGATGGAAGCGAGATTTTCGACTTTCAGGTTGGGGGCGTTTGAGTCGTTTTCGTTAAGTATGCTTTCCAGGCAACCGTCGCTGATACGGTGTTTGTCTTCTGACAGAGAGCCCCTGAAGTTTGCTGGAGGTTGCATGGCCTTTAACTGCCTACCTAGAAGAAATATTGTTTGTTGGCACTCGGAGAGCTTCTCTGTGGCTGCTGCAATCTCCATGTCCTGTTACAATAAGTCATAGAACTAGACACTTCGAGCATTTGAAAGAGTTCTTATACCAATTAAAACATTTTGGTTGGTAAGGTGATGTAGAACGTCGCTCTAACTAAGATTTCTTATACCAACTTAACAATTTTTAAATCGGGGTCTTAATAACACGTAGGAAAGAAAACGATGGGACAAAATAATGATAAAGCTTACCTGTTTTGCCTTGGAATTCGAATCAGATTCTGAAATAACCAGAGTTTCCTCCATTCTACATGAAATATAATATAAACCAATGGTCAGTGAAGATGAAAATCTATTAAAGGTGTGTATGATAGCCGATAAAATAAAACACCTTATCTAACAAAGAATTATGAACATGGATGAAATTTTGTACTAAACTAAGAAATGTTTGAGACATGTCCCACCTTTCCATCTCCTCTTGAAGACTCTGCAATTTGACCAAGTTGTCTTTGTGAGCGCCTCTCTCCTCTTTAAGTTCATTTTCTAATGTCCCTATCTTATTTTGTAACAAGTCGATTTCTTTTTCCAAATCTTGGCTGCGCGATTCCAATGAAGTGTAAGATTCGGTCATGCATTTCAACTGAATCTCAGCCAAGTTGTTTGATTTCGGACAAGCTGCAAGTTGCGACTTGAGTGTAACCAATTGTCGCTGTGCCTCAAGCAAATCATGTTCTTTCTGTTTGAAGCTTTCATTAACACTTGTTAAATTCATAAACAAGCTCTTGTTCTCCTTTTCCAACTGCTTAATGTAGTCTACAGAGTCTTCCTTTGAAGCGCTCCTCTGGTTGGAACTTGGATAAGCTAGGCCTTCTTGAATATTATCCGAGTCAGAAGATGAATCTGTGAATCTACACCTCTCATGTTCATGTGAAACTACTTTCTTTTCTAACAATGTCACCTTATCTACACAGTCAGAGTTATTACTTCCACCTTCGTTGTCTTTGTCTCGGAGCACTCCTAAACAACGTTCCTTCGTTTCCGATAAAGCACATGACAAGGTCTGAAGAACATCACACACACTCGCATCCGCAGATTGAAGTTTATCAACTGCAGAACAGAATTCTCGAACTTGCAGGCCAAGCTCAGAACTATTAGACGATCCGTCCTGCATCTCCGCTACTTTATCAAGCGAGACTACAACATCACGAATCTTTATCACGGCTGTCTTCAAGTCCTCGTCCAAACTCTTCTCTTTGACACCTGAGGAAATTGTGTGGTCCGGATAGCCAACACTCTCTACATGGCCTGGTGCATTCTGCAAATTGTGCTGAATTTTCGCTATAACTTCTGTCACGTCGACGTCCTCACTATATGACTTAAATATCAGACTGATTTCCGATTGCAGATGAGAAAATGGCGTCTCTCTGCTGTCAGATGCCGAATTTTTTGGTGAAAGAAAAACATCAGAACGACGTATAGAGTTAGTAGTTGTACTATCAACAGTTTCATTTCTAACTGGATTTGAAAGGTGACCTGACATGTAATTTGGTGCACCGGACTCTGACGAGGAACACGCCAACTTTTCCATCTCGAGAAAGTCATCCATGAGACTTAACTGAACAGCATCAACCGTCTTGCTAAATCTGTTAGAATATTTTCCTTTCCTCACAGTTGAAGACTCTGACAGTGATGTTGTATCCCAAGACTCGCAACAACTAACACCATCAATCCCGTCTTCTAAGATAGACATATGACTTTGGGCTTTCATTGGCGTTTTATTTGGCGAGCTTTCAATGGGTGAGTTAAAGTTGGGACTTGAGGAGCACTTCTGATGATCCAAGACTCGCATCTGTTCGTCAACGGTATGAAGCTTGACGGCAGCTTTTGATAACATATCTCTAGAAAGTAGGTCGTTTTTGCGGTCAGACAATGCCTCCTTTAACATTTTTGCTTCTTCCTCCATTGCCAGCAAACGTGCAGATAGGAATTCATTCTCTTTGTGGAGCTTCTGCATATTCTCGAAGGCAAAATCCGAACTTTGTTTGTTACGTGGACTAGAGATCCTAGACGAATTTCGGTGCTGCTTATCATCTCCATGATCCCAACCCCAATTGTCAACCTCCTGTTTCATTTGCGCCAATGCAGCAGGACCGGGTAGTTTCTTCCGGACGAGACCACGTAGTCTTTGGCACTCCGCCTCAAGCTTGACAATTTTTTTGACGTCTTCCAAATGCTGCCTGTTTGCAACTTCTGCCGATCGTGCACACATGTTCTTTTCCTCATTTCGAATTTCTAGTTCCTTTGAAACAACGTGAACTTCATAACTCAACGAACTGTTTTCCCTCGCGTATGACTGAATGTCAGCCTTCAGCACTTCGATCTCGGCATAAGCTTGAGATTTTTCCTCTCTGACTTTCATTAGCATGTTGGAGTGTTCCTCAATGGACTTCGAGAGCAGTTCGTTTTCAGCTGAAAACTGCAGTAGCTCTTGTTCGAAAGTCGTTATTCTCATTTGAAACTCAGATTTCACATTTTCCAGTTGTTCATTCTTTAGAAATGTTACGTCTTTTAGCTTATTTTCGCTCTCCTCCTTAACGTTTCTTACCTGCTTCATGCACTCTTTCAGAGCCCCATCTAGCTGTACTGTTTTTTCTTCAGCTGAAAGCTTTAGTAACATAAGGTCTTCAAGCTGATCTTTTAATGACAATGATTCTGCTTCGGTCTTTTCCCAACCTGCATCAGAAAACAGTATGCAAAATGATGGAAATATTCATAATATCCTGAAAATTGTCAAATAACGCAGAGTATATTGACGAGAACTAATATTTTGATAATGTTTAAAATGAAAATTTTCTACGGTCACAAGTTAATATATATAGAAACATTATCAGTCAATAGATTGTTGTACCTGCAACGGCATCCTCTGCGACCTTACTATGTTGTTTAACCAAACTATCTTTGCTTGTAATTTCCTCTAGAGCATCAGATAGTTTCTCATTCAGTACTTTCATCTGATCTTCCAGTGCTGAAAGATGTGCATATCTTTCCTGGGAAATTTGGACATTTTGCACAATACTTTTGGCATTGCCCTGCAAATTAAATTTAAGCAATTAAGAGATCCACACACGATAAAGCAATTGAATAGGTCTAAACTTAAGCAATTAAGAGATCTGAACATTAAAAAATAATTGAATAGAGCCCGAAGAAAATAAATATCCTAATCAAAATACAAAAGCACCCCAACATGTGAACACTCAATTTTTCAATATGCACCTTTCTCATCAGCTATAAAAGAACATATCAGTCCAAATTTACAGACAACACTTGTAACTAATATGCTGATATACTGAAATTTTTTGTCCCCTACAATTTAATTGTCAACAGCTTAAGGAGAATACTGAATACATGGAAAAAGGGCAGTTAGACTTCTTAATTTAGCCCCAAAAACAGATGATACAACCAAATTTTATTACAAATTTATCTAGCAATCACTCCAGAAGAACTAATGGAGCTTTATCATGTTTTAACTAGCATGCATTCCATAGAAATCCTGAAATGGCTCTAATCCAAAAAAGGAATACTGGGTTGAAGAAACTTCTGATTCCACTTACATTAGCAGATGTAGCCGTGGAGTCCGCCTTTGTTTCTGCTGCTTTGGTTGATTTCTTCTTCCACGGCCAAACTCGTTTGTCCATTGTCGGTTATATCTGAGAGGAAACCAGAGAAGAACAAAGGTTACTAGTGAAAAATGGAAAGAACAGTCTGATGATGCATTTATATATATGTGCCAAAGCTGGGCCAAGGGAAATCCCGAGGACCAAGTCTTACAAAAACACAACACCTGAGGTAAAAAAAGAAACAAACAACAAATAACTACTACAACCACCTTTTTGTTTTAAAGATCTTATTGTTGCAAAACAGTTTACCAGATCTAAAGACAGTAGTAATTTCATCTACACCAGCTTGTTGATCTCAAAGCATAACATGCGCACACGGCAGTAAATAAAAAAACTAAAATCATGAAAATTGGTATAAGAGAAAGAAAAATTAAGATAGTTTTGGTTTTCAACATTTGTACCTATATTCAATTGTATGATCCAAAAATGGGAGCACTTGACAACAATAGCAGAGGCTCATATCCTAACATTGAGGGTTAAATGAGGTTTTAAAGGAGGAAAGAGAGCATAATGGGAGTAACAACAACACAAGACATACAATTGAAGTAGAGTCATATATTGTAGCTGACAACAACCCTCCAATTCCCACAACACAAAACTACAAAATTTTGGTTGTTGCAACAACTCCATTTAACAAATAAAATGTAGGTACAAACAAATCAAACTGCATCCACACACACATCGACAAAAAAATGGCCATCAACTTTTCAAGGAAAAATATTAAAACAAAAAAAAGCAAAATCAAGGAACAAAAGGTGACGAGGACAATTATTGGCCGGACAAAATCCACAAGACCCTTCTCCGCAGAAATTCATAACAATGCCACGATTGCTACTTAAATCTCAAATCAATTTTTTAGCACTGAAAAACATCTCGACCCACCCCACGCATTTAACTAGCAGCTCTGCAAGAACAAACAGAGGTACAAAAATAACTGTTCTAGCCTTAGAGCACCATATGTTTATCCCAGCTGGTCCAACTTCCATGGACCAGTTGGGTTCGAATAAGACGATCCCCACGCTCGTAACAACCTGAGATACAATTTCGGGACAAACCTTAATAATTAAAACTAACCTTACCATTTATAAGAAAAACGGTTGTAGTTTACACACGACAATCCATCACCAAGCAAGGCTTCAATCCAACTAACTGAACCGAGACCTTAAATTGGTCAAGAAAACAAAACCCAAAACATGCTAAGAACATTTTGCCAAATTCCATAGCAAAAGAGGCAACATGCACATACCTCAACAAAACCCAGAACCCAAAAGCTTTGGTCGAATCCAAACGTCAACTCCACACTTTCCAACTCTCTCAAAACCTCCAAAAAATCACACCTTTCCCAAAACTAACAAAAACAGTGACGTAGAGAGCAGAGGTGGAGAACCCAAAACCCTTCACGAGTGGGAAGCGGAGAGGGGCATTGAATGGTTAGCGGACAGGAGTGGGGAAGGGGAACAAAATGAATGCGCTAGATTCCAAAGCAACGGCACGAAGGAAAGGGTCTGATCTGGGCTTCGTTGTTTTGGTTTCTGGGTTGGTGTGTTTTTGTGATTGTTTTTTAACTGTTTTGGGTGCAAGAGGGAAAGTCACTTGGATATATACTATTTAATTTTAATTTGGTTTGTTTGGTATTTTAATTATGGGACATCATTATGAGGTATTGAGTATGGGTGAAAATTGTCTCAGCTTGTCTTTTAGTTTAGTTGAGCATGTAAGATTTTTTTAGTCGAAGATAAGTGATTATGAAGTTTATCTATATTATTTAATTTGTATTTTCAGTTTTCAATTACTCTCCTACAGTGTCATCAACTGGTGTTACGATGAATAGAGAAGACCTGTTGTAGACAAATGAAGCTGGTGAAATACATCGGTCGAATAAGTTATATATTTACTATAAAAGTCTTCGATTTAATTACTGAATTGCTATTCATCGCCCCAAAATTACTTAAATCGCCCTAACAAATTACCTTTTTGCCCTTGACCTTATTTAGGCTTATATATGTCACAATTTCACTTTTTTACCACCGTTTTCTCTTCCTATACCTCATGCACAATATCTCGAATGTCTCGGAGACCAGAAAAGCAACCAGCGGTTCCCCCGATGTATATTTTTTCAAAAAAAAAAAACCACTTACCTGGGCGTCTAAGGCAGACGCCCCTCCATAGGGGGGAGGCGTCTGTCGGAGACGCCTCCCCCCTATGGGGAGGCGTCTACGACAGACGCCTCCTCCCTATGGAGGGGCGTCTGCCTTAGACGCCTCCCCCTATTTTTTTTTTTAATTTGGTTAAAATGGTAATTTTCAGGGGCGATTTAAGTAATTTTTGGGTGATGTTTAGTGTCTACTAATGGGGTTGTTATGTACAGTGGATGGGTAAGATGATTTGGGCTGTGTAGCCGATCCTGGCGAAGAAGGACGAGATGTCAGACGAGTACAGCAGAGCTGCTTGTGTAGATGATGATCACTTGATACAGGCGTGACATTCTCAGTTGGGCATCCCCGACCATGATTAGGTTGATAAGTAGTTAGAGTATTAGTATCTTACTCTTATTATTGTATTCTCGTTTCTGTCGTACACTTACTATTCGTACTTGTATTTGTTTATCTGTCGTACGTTTGTTTTCGTATTTGTGTTTGTTTCTCTGTCGTACTGTTATTTTTTTATGATGAGTATTCTACCTTTTAATTTTTTTGATAATCAATTCACACTATATAATGTACAAACATATTAAATTTGATAATGTAAACCCTATTTTCTATTAATATTAAAAAAAACCCCAAAAAAAATTTTTTTTTAGGGGGAGGCGTCTGCCGGAGACGCCTCCCCATAGGGGGGAGGCGGCTGACACAGACGCCCGACCCTATGGGGAGGCGTCTCCGGCAGACGCCTCCCCCTAAAAAATTTGTTTTTTAAGTTTCTTAAGGGCAATTTGGTAATTTCAAGGGGCGATTTAAGTAGTTTTGGGGCGACGTTTAGTAGTTCCCTTTAATTAGGGGATGCAAATTAATTATTTCAGATCTCTTTAAGCATTCCTCGACGCACACTTTGATGATAATATCAATTATGGCCCTTTGGACTAAAATCATTACCTTACTTTGGTAGTATTGTCCCTAATTAGTGATTTAAATTAACGTGAGATTAAACCTTGCTCATTAATCGGAAAAAAACTAGAGAAGCTTAATGTACAAGTATTATTTGCTCACACGAAGTAGATTTTGTCTTTATAATAGGCTTTGAAATAAAAATTAATAAATATATTAGGTGGTAATACTTACTCAAACATATTTGGCTTAGTATAGTGTGGGCATCAACTTCTCTTAGAGTTATAGTCAAACAAATTCATCTTCGCAAAGTGGGCACCACATAGGGCTGCAACTCGGATAATATAACTCGGATACCTGTTGTATCCGAATTCGAATCCGAATACCATATTCCATTACCAAATTCGAATTTGAATCCGAATTCAGTAGAACTATCCGAATCCGAATCCGAATCCGAATTCCGTAGAACTATCCGAATCCGAATTCGAATCCGAATTCAGTAGAACTATCCGAATCCGAATACTAAATTTTCGTATTAAAATTTTGGAATACTAAATTTTGGAATACTAATTTGTGTATTTGACCATGTATTCGAATAATTCGGATAATTCGAATGTTAAATAGCTTGTATCCGAATTCGTATCCGAATTCTAATTGGTAATTTTTTTTAAACCAAATTCGTATCCGAAATTAAATTGGTAACATTGAACTTACCAAATACCAACTAAATAGAAATTTTCGAATCGAATACTCGAATAGTTGGTAACCATTTGCACCCCTAGCACCACATATAGGTCCGCCAATACTATATTGAATAATTGAATTGACACATAACCATGTGTAGTATAGTAGTGTTATTTAAACATATCATTAAAAAATGTAGAATATGTATTTTAGTCGAATGTTGCATCAAATTATGTTACCATATCCAGCACGCAGAAGTATACAACAATGTTCCTTCTATATATATACACACACGTTAAAATAGTTAAGCCATTTATGTATACTAAGGTTTATTAGCACTACCAACCCATCATATATAAGATGGATCCAACTGTATAAAAATATTTTTTTTCCATTCTCTCGTTTGAAATCAAAAAAACCAAATAATCATCTTCTTCCTTGCTCTCGTCTCCTCCCCATTCTTGATCGGAATCTCGATATTCCTTGGTTTGATCTATGGGGTTGTAAATTTCTTCATGGTATCAAAGCATTCAAGATTCGAAGAAACTTCTACAACAACAAATCTAGTGGATTAGAGTCCAAGAAGCTGAAGAAGAGACAAGCTTGAGTGACGATGACGATGACGATGGAAGGGGCAGTGAAAGTGCAAAACTCACATTGGCACAAAGCGACCCAAATCCATTCCAACTCCATCCTTCTGATCATCCCGGTATGATCATTGTCCTGAAACCCTTGATGGGTGATAACTACCCCTCTTGGAGTAGAGCTCGTAATTCCAAGGTGAAAGTAGTGTTCACAGATTGAACCCTAAAGAAACCATCAAAAGAACCATCTATAGAATCAGAAAATTGGAAAAGACATAGTGACTTAGTTGTTTCATGGATTCTCAATACATTAGAACATGAGATTATAGATAGTGTGATATATTGTGAATCTGCGCTGGAGATATGGGAAGATCTCAAAGAGCGTTTCTCACATACCAGCATCCCTAGATCTTTCCAATTACAAAAGGAGATAAGTTCTCTAACCCAAGATGGCATGGCAGTTAGTGTTGGATTTTGTGTCCCTATTTATGTGTATATTTTAAATTTTGTAATACAAGCATACATGGTCGATTTCATATTTTCATTGATTTTATATACACGTTTATGTTTATTTTAATATCATGCAATCCTACACATATTAAAATAAACAAAAATGAGAGAATCATACCCAAAAGTTCTCTAAAACCTTTTCGAAGATTCGGAGTTCCGTTGGCCGTCGAATCGACTGCCGATTTGCCTCTAAGTGTTCACCAAACTCTAAACAAGATTAGAGATAAATGAGCAAGTCAATCAATCTCTAATTAAACTTAGAATCTAGCTAATAACCTCTTTAAAACTCCACAAGAAATAATCTCTAAAAACTCAAAGTAATTAAGAGAAATTTAGGGTGATTAATGGGGGAGATTAGGGAGAGAGAGTATTTGCAATAACTTTATGAAACAAGTAGGGTGAGAGAACTTATTTATAGCCTCCTAAATCACCCACATCAAGAACTATTCTCTAGTCATTATCTCTTGTTTTTCTCTCCCTTAAACCAATCGCAATTTGCCACATAATCACCTTCAAACACGTTTAACCAAATCTGGAATTAATTCAGCCCATGATCTTATTATTCTCTTAATAATTCTGCCAGAAATCGTGTCAACTGATCGACCAAAACTAACCAACCGGTCGGCCGATTGTTTAGTAAATTGCGATTTCGGTTGGACCATGAAACCGAATGGTCGACCCATCACACGCACCTAAGACTATTGTGATTTTCCGGTCGAACAAAACACACAAACGGTCGACCGATTCAACACGATTCAACGTAAGAATCGGCTACTGGAAATTTCTGGACAGATTGAGCCCTTAGTCGGTCGACCGATCACAACCAAGATCAATATGTGAAACCTCCTGGAAATTTTCAATCGAACCACGACCCTCCACCGGTCGACCGGTCACTACCAACACGAGCTCATGGAAGCTACTATGGTTTTTTGGTCGACCGGTCCGAAAAACGTTTGCCTGTTTTGTCCGATTTTTTGCCTTTATCAAATTTTGTATTTTATCTCCAACAAAATTTGATCTTTTAGGGTTTTAGCAAATTCATATCTCATGTAATATATTATCCTATATAATGTCAAATTATTACACCACATAATATATACATCTTATACGAATTTATCTATGATTCTAATTATGTCAATTCTCATGACATATTGATTTTATTGATTCACTACATGTGTCCCTTTTCACATAAAACCCAACACATCATATGAGTTCAAAATCAAACTTCTTGTTTCCCAATTTTGTGGTGTGACCTATAGGAGGATCTAAGCTAAATTGACAACGATATTGAATACTCAATATCTCAAACTATAAACAGTATCTAGCTACACATTATAGTTACCCAATTAGCATAGATGTCTTGTTCCACTCGAACTAAACACGATCCATTTAGTGATGTTAGTGCACCACTTGTGTTTGTCTCTTGCCTCATGATATTAAGAATGTATACAAAGCAAAAATGTGTCACATTTGTATTACATTCATTTGTTGATCTCTTTAAGCCAATTATAACTATGTAACTTAACTCAAGTCACATTGTGCATATTATAATTTTGCTTTATCAAGGGGCTCACTAATATCATCACTCAATTAAGATGGGCAATGATAATATTTTGACTAGCTATCTTTTCCAGCACAAGTCATGTTCAACCAACTATTGCCTTTACCACTATACTCATTTATAGTTTTTGACAATAATCAAATCAAGCACTTCTTGAGTGACAAGACATAAGTCTCATATCTTAGGAGATCCAAAACATAGTAAAACATTAATGACACGAAACACAATTCCTTAATGTTTTACTTGTTAGGTCTATTATGTAGGATTGTAATGGGTCTTAGTTCTAATCACTTTTAAGTTAATTACCTAGTTGTTTAAGCAATCAAAGAATGCACAACGGAATTAAAACAAATAAACAAACAAGCAAGGTAAATATGCAAACCATCAAGATGACATCATATTTTTATAGAGGTTCGGCTTCCCCCTACTTCCTCTCTTGCAAGCTCTGTTCGAACTCCCTCGAGCTCCGCTTGCGTCTTCACTATCAACCTCGTTCCGGGCCGAGATTAAGTCTTTACAAAACAAGCTCCGCGAACACCCTCGCAAGCTGACTTTCTTCTCTCACAATCCGAGAGGAACACTTCGGGCTTTCACCGAAGTCCTTGCTTCCTTGAACAACAATGTTTTAGTGGATCACTCACTCTCTAACTTGAGAACACTTAGCTTATGATGTGGAATTGATCTAAGATGTGGAAGTATACCTTGGAGAGTAGGATTTGGGGAATGAGAGACTTTGAGTTTTCTCTTGAGTGTATTTGACAATAAGAATTGGAAGAGTTTTTTAATTGTGTCATGAGAACACCTATTTATAAGCTCCTAAGGTGTTATAGCCGTTGGGGTTAAGTAGGGTAAGTTTTGATTGAGAATCACAAAATAACAACCTGTAGGACCCAATTCAGACGAAGTTCGGTCGACCGAAACGGGCAGAACGGTTGACTGTTTGACAATTTTGAACGTTCGGTCGAGCGATAATGGAACGGTCGACCGGATCAGGCTATAACTTAGGTACACTTAAGTTAACGGTCGAACACCGCATATGGTTTGGTCGACCAAAAACTAACAGGCTCTATGGGGTTGGCAAAAATGATCAAGTTCGGTCGACCAATCCAAAGTCTTCGGTCGACCGGAAATTTCCAAGCAGTTGCACATTTTGGAGACAATTGAGTTCGGTCGACCAAAACAGGTCTACGGTCGACCGATAGACAATTTGTATTTTGGGGTATAGGTGAATAATTCGAATACGACCGTGGTATAATATGACAATCCTAACGGTCAAAAACTTATGTGCAAACGGTCAACCGAAAAGGTCAGAACGGTCGACCGAATGTGGGCAATCTAAAACTCTACAAAATAATTGATCACTCGGTCGACTGAAAGGTTTGGGTCGGTCGACCGGATGTAGGAAGACAGTTCAAGTTTAGTGTTAGTGTTTTCCGGTCTAAGTTTGGGTGATCTATTGAAGTTCAATTGATGTGACATTTTTGTGTGTGACTTCTATAGGGAACCTAGTGTGTGTTTGAGTTGATTTTAGCTCAAGTATGCTCAATTACACAAAGTTCCTAAGATTCAAAAGAAATGCAAATTACATGTCTTCAAATGAGCTTGATTACATGTCTTGACTTAAACCCTTTCTTCCTTGTGTAAGACCCGCTCTTCCGCTTTAATAATAATAAGTCCACTCTCCTCGGTTACGTATAATTTAGTTCTTAGAATGTCAATTTGTGTTATGGTACGTTTGTTTGAGTAGATTTGATCGGATTTCTCGTTGGTCGATCGGGTGCGACACATCAGGCGAGCGCGCGGTTGTTTGACTCGATCGACTCAATTTGGGTCCGAGTGAGCTTAGGGTCGGTTTTGGGCTAAACCTGTGTTGAAGTGGCATGGAATTTGAAGGGTTGCATTAGGGTTTGGATGTGCTTTTTTTCGTGGCTTTTGGGATGCCTTTGCTGTGCCATTTTTGACATGTGTTGAGGTGGCTTGACTAGCCATGAAGACTTGGAAGTTGAAGGGTTGTGTGCAAACAAATAAGCCTCCCACCCAGCCATTCTCTTCCATCTCCTTTCCTTCCTCACGCACATCACTTCAGACCTTTAATTCCTTCCTCTCCAGCTGATTGGTGGGCTGATCTCCGACAAGTTGGTGGAGCTACGTCTAGTGCAACGTTGTGCGGCTAGAAGAAGAGTTGGTGGGAAGAATCGTCGTAAAAGCTCAGGCAATCTTCCTTGCTGAACAGGTATGCTTCTGGCTCTGTAGTGTAAGGGGAAGTAGGGGGTGTTGGATCGAGTTTAGTCCAGCACTAGTGAGCTGATCGGTTTGAGGTTTGGGGTTGCACAAGTGGAGATCTACCCGATAGGGTGGACTGTGGTGCACTCTCTGAATTTCAAAGGCTAGCTGGGCGTCCCTCTCATCATCACGACCCCCACCTCATGTTTTTCCTCAGTGGTTTGATGAAGAAACCGTAAGGGAGGAGGCGGGGTTGTGGGGAGCACGTCGGGAATGGTGCTTGCATGCATGCTTGCATGTGGTGCAACTCTCTTTTTTGTCGTTGAGTTTGTGATGATTGATGATTTGTTGATGGTGTTCTAACTTCCTATAATATGCAGTTTTCTACGAGATATTACTGATTTTAGACCACATGATCTTGCATGATTTCATGAATTGTTTCGTTGATAGTTCGTGAGCCATTACTGATTTCAGATTTTATATCCAAGCGTGATCTAGCTGATAGGTCCACATAATGTTGCATGACCCATTCTGATTTTGATCATATGACTTGCCTATTTTCGTGATTCTATTCAGATGACATTCCAGGATTTCTTTGCTGATTATAGATCACATTTCCATGCATTGCTTAGTGATTATATTCAGAAAATTGTCCATGCTTTGTTGGCTGATTATAGCTCATATGTCCATACGTTATTTCATGATTATGTTCAGATAATCCCCGTGATTTGTTGCTGATTAAAGATCATATTTTCATGCATTATCTCGTGATTATGTTCATATAATATCGGATCAAGTCCTAAGTTTCCAACGCATATAAGTTCTGAAGTTAGTATTCATACCATTGAATGGTTGTAGTGGTTATCTGTGGTATCTCTCACTTATGCGCTTGCTCTATCATTCATGTCATGTATATATGTTAATGATGTGAAGTATTATGGTGTGATTATGCGTGGCACTTAAGAAATCATACTTTATGACATCCTTATCATGACCCGTAGATGACTAAATTAGTTGTTATATCGATTTACCGACTCGGTAATGTTTGTTTGCTGTTGTGAGCTTCGTTTGTTCCTGATTGGTATGTCTGATTTCTGAGTTGGATTGGGGTTGTTAGGAGGGTATCTGGATACTCTTCCTTGAGCTCGTTCTGTATCCAGTAACTGTTGGCTTTTTGGCCTTAATCTATGTTTTGATGATTTAATTAACCTAATCTTAATTATGATCGTGTAGAGTAGCACACATATTGCATTGCATATATATTGCTTTGTGCTAACCTCTACAGGTGATCAAGACTCAAGAAAGAAGAAAAATCAAGTCAAGACATGTAATCAAGCTAGGATTGAAGACATGTAATTTTACCTTTCTTTGAGTATTAGGAACTTATGTGAATTGAGCATAACTTAAGCTAATTTGCATGCATTCACACACTAGGTTCCTTGTAGGAGTCACACACAAAATATCATAACATTTGGACTCCATTAGATCACCCAAACACCTAAAACATTGGTCGCAAGTCTGCCTGCGTTCGGTCGACCGTTCACCTTTAGGTCGACCGGTTATACACAATATTTGTTATACCAGACCAATCAGTTCAACCGATCACACTTCGGTTTACCGTTTACCCAGACATGTTCGGTCGACCGGTAGACCTTCGGTCGACCGTTTAGTTTGCTATTTCTGGTAAAAATACGACCGTTATATTTGTCGTATTATACAACGGTCGTATACACATTTTTCTCTTAATACACCCCCAAATACTTTTGAACCGGTCGAACAAAATACCTTGTTCGGTCGACCGTTCCTTTAGGGAAAAACTTCCTGCTATCGGTCGAGTCAAGTTTTGTTCAACCGATCGAGTTTTCCCTCTACCGAACCCTGTAGTTCGGTCGACCGGTGACTTATAGAACTTAAGTGTTAGGTCGACCAGTACCTTTGTTCGGTCAACCGATCCATTAACTTATTCAAGGGTTCGGTCGACCGATACACCTTTCGGTCGACCGTTTCTGGACAGATTTCTGAATCCGATTTTTTGTTTTGTGTTCTTTGCACAAACCCCAATCAAATCTTGTCCAAACAGCTAGAAATCTTTAGGAGCTTATAAATAGAGGTTCACACTTAGTTTTCCATAAGATTTCACAACTTCAAAGTGTCAAACTTATAGTGAGATTTTCCACAAGCTCAAAGCTCCAAATTAGTCATCCAAAGCCTAATTTCAACATCCTTCATCAATCATCATACTAGCAATTGTTGTGCTCAATTAGAGAGTGAATCCCACTCAGTTACAAGAGTTGTCAAAGAAGCAAAGACTTCGGTGAAAGCCCGAAGTGTCCCTCTCGGATTGCGAGAGGAAGAATTCAAGCAAGCGAGGGTTGTTCGCGTTGCTTGTGGTGTAAAAGGCGTTCTCTCCCGGCCCGGAACGGGGAGTGGTTAGTGAAGACGTAGGCGGAGCTCGCGGAGTCGAGCGGAGCTTACAAGAGAGGACTAGGACCCGGGTGGGGTGCCGAACCTCTATAAAAACGCCGAGTCTCTTTGTGGTTTGCATATTCCTACACTTTCTTGTTTGAGTTTTATATTCCGCTGCATTTCTTTGATCGATTAAACAAGTAGGTGATTAGATTAATAGTGATTAGTGGACCCATAACCCACACGATCCTACAGTAACTGCATGACATTTTAGATGCTTAAGTAGTTTGCATTGCATGTAATCTGATTAATAATTTTGGGCATGTTTCATTTTCTGGGCCGACCGGCCACGAGTAGGTCCTCTAGCTCCAGAGGTCATTCGCATAAGATCTTCACGTTGGGAGGCCAGGCGTAAGATAAGTCCTGGGCAGGCGTGCTGTCATTCTGTCTCAGGGTAGGTGTTCCCAAGTTCGCGATGACACCATATAGGTCACTTGCCGCGAATTAGGACATTTATCCGGCGCACCTCTTTGTGCCAAGTGGTGGGTCACTGTCGAGTGACCGATTCTGACCAGCGAGGCTGGTGTTTTGGTTCCTTTCGAGGAATGTGTTCGGGTGCGCCCGACTGGCACGGCTTATGGAGTCGTAGCCTTCTGTTGCATTTGATGCTTTTTTGTTCTGTTTTCGACCAACATGGCTGGTATTCTGGTTCCTTTGGAGGGATTTCTGCGGGTGTTACTCGATTAGCACGACCAATGGAGTTGTAGTCTTCTGATGCATTATGTGCTTTTCTGTTTTTTTTCCTGATGCTTTTGTCTTAATTAGACTCCATGCATTCTTCTATAAAACTGTAATTGTGTCAGGGGCATACTGGGTTTTCTTTATAGAAAACTCACGCATATGTTCATGCGGTGCTTGCAGGTACTTAGATTCCTACAGGGCAGACTGGACGAGTAGTCGAAGATTTTGTACACGAGGGACACGTCGACCAGATCCTTCAGTTTGTCTTTTGCTTCCGCATTATTTATGATGTATTTCCCTTTTGAACTCGATGTAATGTATTTGACCTTATTACCATATATTGATAATCTCTTATGTTTCAGTTATGTTTTATGTTAGTCTATCCATGTATGATCTCTCTACGTATTGTCGAGTCATTTGTTGGGTCTGTCTTTTGTAACTCCTTTGGTCATCGCGGATGTCTCTGATCGCGACACTTGTAGTCTTTTCCAGTATGCGTACCCACGAGATCAGGGACGTTACACCTTGAGTCTTGATCACCTATAGAAGTTATCACAAAACAATATATATGATATGCAATATGTGTGCTACTATACATTGATTACAATTAAGATTAGGTTGATTTAAATAATCAAAACATAGATTAAGGCCAAAAAGCCAACATATTCAATATATAAAAGTAATTTTTTTTCTTTTATATACTTGTGTCGTCAATTATTTGTAGAGCTACAACAATCGATGACAAACACGATAATCTTATATCAGTAATTAATGTTTCATGTTAATTACCATGATTGTGAATAACTTTTGATCTATGTAGACCATATCTTTTAGAGCTCTACGGTTAATGACCAAACGTCTCTTCTTTAACACTTCCAAAAAACGAATACAATAATCAAGGAACAAAATGCTTCCACATTCAATTCATAATAATTGACATATAAAAGTAAAACTTTTAGAACACATTACTTTCAGTTAAAGACTATTTCAACAAAATCAAAGAATTGTGGGGAAAGCTTACAGCCTACAACATCACTACTACCTGCACATGTGGAGTACTGAAGGAGATCAACCAAAAGGAACAACAAACTAAGACTTTCCAATTCCTAATGGGACTGAATGATAGTTACTATGCCATCAAGAGAGAAATATTGTTAACTACTCCTCTCCCACCAATGGGTAAAGTGTACTTACTAATCATTCAAGAAGAAAAACAAAGAGAAGTTTATGACAGTTGGAAAAATGTACATGAAGCTGCTGCATTGGATAGTAACAAAGTGAATAATCAAGGGTATCAAAAGGGACAAGAAAAGAAAGACAAGATAGTTTGTACCAATTGAAAGAAGATTTGTACATTCAGCAAAAAATGCTAGTGGCCGGTGGGATTTCCTCGTAAGACCAACAACTACAAGAAGTGAAAGCCAACCGGAAAAGAAAAACAAGAAGGGACAAAAGAACTTAGAGCTGCTACTGCTAAAACTCATATGGGAGAAAGTTCTATCACCCAAGAACAATACAAACAAATCATGCAGATACTAAACCTCAAAAGGGACGAAGGAATCACACATGCTAATACTGCAGGTACAAATTATTGTTATTCCTTAATTACTGAATTTACTTGGATCATTGATAGTGGTGCTAGTGACCACATGTGTTGTAACAAAGGTCTCATAAATAACATTAGAAAGATAGATAAGGTTATACCCATAAGGCTACCTAACAACTAAATTGTATCTACTCAACATATAGGAGAAGTTAGACTCAACAATGACATGAAACTCCAAAATGTTCTATATGTGTCTGAATTTAAACTCAATCTAATATCTATAGCCAAGTTTGCTAAAAAAAATAATAGCAAAGTTAAGTTCTATCCTACCTTTCGTTAGATTCACCTAGAGTAATATGCCTTGCTGGTGCCGACACTTCATATCATCTTCGTGGTACCAATAATTAACACTTAATTCGCGTCTAGCGAAGTTAGAATTGAAAGTGGAACTCTTCTCTAGTTATGCCTTAATGGTAACCACCAAGACAATGACGCAATGTCTCTATCCAAATCAAAGTTAATGATCTAATAATGTAACAGTTTGATAAACTTTGGCTCGATTAGCAAAATATGTTGTTATAGGAATAAATCGAATTGGAGTTTTGTTTTAAACCATATAAAGACAATCATTATCAATGAGTCACGACTGAACCAACTTAAATACACAGTTCAACTGCTCCATTGTTAGAATTTGTTTTGCAATATATTTGTGTAAAATGTAAAACATTACTTGTGAAATTAAAATAAATAAGCGTGTAATTCTCTTGACGTCTAAATATTACATTAATTTTAAGATAAATATCAGTTTCTCACCCAAAATTGAGGTAGCTGACATTAACATAACTTTAAAACGACATCCAAAATTGATCCAATCAAATAACCAATCTTTTCATTTGGTTCATTTGAGTTGAAAACACAGTTAAGAATTTGGAATCTAGTTTAATACTTTAATTTAAGGAATGTTTTTTGTAATAATGTTGTAAAAATAATAAATTGGAAGAGTATATACATGAAAAACTTATTTGGAAAAAAATGTTTCTTAAAAACGACAACTGTGATGTTATTTTCATTAAGTAAAAACGATATCTATGATGTCGTTTTTGAGAAACATATTTTGCGAAATAAAATTTTCAGGTATATATTTTTCAAAATTATTAATTTTACAATGTCATTTTCCAGGTATATAAATTTTCGAGGCATTTGTGAAACCATTGTAGACTTATCCTTATAATTTTTAGAAATCATGCCTTTTAAATTAAAAAAATGAACTCATTTTTAACATGATAGAATAATTTTTTGGGTATTCCGATAACATATTAATGTTTCTCTCATATTTGTCATCAATTGAAATATCACATCGTTAGTGTTTCGCTGATTTTTGAAATTAATTTTTTTAATTATAAATTAGATATTTTAACAAAACTATAAGAAATTGCTACTTGAACTAAAGATAAAAAAACGATGAATCCGATTTTTAGATTAAATAACAAAAAAGATCAACTCTTGTGTATAAATTAAATGTATATTGTTAAAACGAGATGTATGTCGAAATCACAAATATTTAAAACTAAAAAAATTGTAGTAAAAATTTAATTTTTTTGGATTGGAAATTTATCATGGAGAATATATTATTCTCTTTTTTGTTAAATACTATTTTTTTAAGATGTCTACTTTAAAAATATTTTTAATTTATAAATTAATATTATTTATTTATTAAGTAATATTTATTTAATATACTATTTTGGGGTTCAGTAATATGTCATTCTGGCGTTAAATTTTTAATATACTTTTTTAAAATTTAAAATTTAGAAAAATATGTTATAGTATAAATTTATAATTAGTTAAATTTGTAATATGCTTTTTTATAATTTATAATTTATAAATATGTTATTTATAAATTTATAGTTTTTTATATATTATTAAATATTATTTATTTATTATGTCTACTTTAACCCTAAAATAATATATTCTCCATGGAAAATTTTCAACCCAAAATAATAAATTTTTACTACAATTTTTTTTAAATATTTCAGATTACGACTTACATCTCACTTTAAAAATATACATTTAATTTATATACAACACATAATCTTTTTTGGTTATTTTTATCACAAAATAGGATTCATCGGGTTTTTTATCTTTAGTTCAATAGCAATTTCCTATAATGTTGTCGAAATGTCTAATTTATAATTAAAAAAATTAATTTCAAAAATCAACGACACACTAACAATGTGATATTTGAATTGATGACAAAAAAGATAGGAACATGAATATGTTATCAGAATACCCAAAAAAATATTCTATCGTGTTGAAAATGAGTTCCATTTTTTTAATTTGAAATGCATGATTTCTAAAACTAAGGATAAATCGAAAACATATTTTTCCTTAATGAAAACAACATTACAGTTGTCATTTTTAATAAGCATATTTTGTCAAGTAAGTTTTTCCATTCATATTCTTCTAATTTTTTATTTTTACAACATTATTTCAAAAAGTATTTTTATAAGTCAAAAATGATATTCGTGATGTTGTTTTTACTTAATGAAAAAGACATTATAGTTGTTGTTTTAATAAACATATTTTGTCAAATAAGTTTTCAAGTTTATATTTTTTTAATTTTTATATTACCGTGTTGGTGTTGTACATGGACGTCATAATTACGTGAATATTTTAGTCAGTGGTCAAACTACATTACACAAAAATCTAAACTTCCACGATCAGTTCAATGTCTAATATATTTAAAAATGAACTTGAATTAAGTAACAGTTAGTGTTCTACCATTTTGTGATGATTTATAGCTTTATATAGATATGTAGCAAAATCTTCTAATTCTATCATATGCTAATTATACTATTAGATGTCTCACTTCCTTCCAACATGATCTAATCATCCGAGTTAGGCAAGCACGTCAGATTAATTAATGGAGCCCACATTTTCTTAAACAATTGCAAAAAAGAATCTTAAGTGTCGTAGCTATCAGTATAACACATAGTGTACCTGTGTAGCAGTGTAGGTATGATATCGACAGCACCCTTTGATCAATATAGTTTAAGGTGCAAAATTATGACAATCTTTATCTAGTGGTTGGGAATGATTAGAGTGGGGCATTAATTTTTAAAAAGGTCTCTGGTAGTGGTGTTGTAAACTTCATATCTTTCGAATTCTTAGCAATCCAACTGAAGCTACACACACATACATGTAAATCTCAACTCTTAAGTTGTGTTTAGGAAGTGATTCTAATGAAGTTTGATTTGAGTTAGGCAAGCACATTAGATTAATTAATGCAGCCCACATTTTCTTAAACAATTGCAAAAACGAATCTCAAGTGTCGTAGCTACAAGTATAACAAATAGTGTAGGTATGATGTCGAAAGCAGCCTTTGATCAGTATAGTTTAAGGTGCAAAATTAAATGACAATCTTAATCTAGTGGTTGGGAATGATTAGAGCGGGGGATTTAAAAGAAGGTATCTGGTAGTGGTGTTGTAAACTTTATATCTTTTGGATTCTACGCAATCCAACTGAAGCCGCCCCCCCCCCCCCCCCCCCCCCCCTCCTAAGTTGTGTTTAGGAAGTTATTGTAATGAATTTTTTCAACTATATCTTAACATCATGGGACTTTGCAATATCTTTTTATTAAATAACTGTATTTACAAACATTTTCTTGTTTTGATTTTGTCTCTGAAAATTCTCGAAGTTCAAATCTACAAAGTCGGAATTATCACCTTAAGGAGTTAGCATTCAATTTTGTAAGAATAAGTCTCAAACAGGATTATGTAAACAAATGAGGGTGATCTTGAATGGTACACTACGTAGTGACTCTTTATTATTAATAAGACATTGCAATCTCATATTGTTGAGTGCGAAACTAAACGATCAAAATGATTCGCTTAAGTGACTAATAATTCCCAATTTCTCAGAGCTGCTAAAGTGGTGGTTGTTGAGATGTCATTTCGTTGAGGACAACTTCGCTTTTAAACAGTACCCCCCCAATTTTAATCAGATTATATATATCACGTCTAGCCCCACAAGATGTTGTTTTTGTCATATTTATCTATATATAAAACCAATAAATAAGTGAATAAACTTAAATATTGTTTATTATTATTATTATTATTGTTAGCATGTGATTAAGTTTGATAATATGACTCAAAGCCAAAAATGGGACATGAACCTTAATATCTCTTCCACGATACTTGTAGGGAACTCGATGTTATTATTACTGATTTCTTTACATGGGATACATAATTAAATTTTAGCACGTGACCGACGCTACTAACACCTATTAAGGTTAGTGATAGCACTAGTATATATCAATGCAAATTAAAGGAAGCTAATTCGACATTCCATGAACCCCCATCAAGTGCTTTATTTGTTGACATCGACTCATCGAGTTGGAGTATCACTTTGAGAAGCAACTTTCAAAAGGAACAAATAAAAGAATTATTGAAAAGGACTTGTAGTGGTTGGTTGAGACGTTCCCATCAACTTTGATCTCACCGGACATTCCTATTTTTCTCGGTGTTACGATTAGTCGGTTTAAATTCTCGTGGCTAATGTGTCATAGTGAAAATTTGTACGAGTACATGATAAATATCATAATTTATCATTTTTTTCTCTTTGTTATTGTCTTATTTTTATATTTAAATAATATAATATTGAGTATATTTGTTTGATTTTGTAGGTTTTAAGCAAATAAATGAAATTGTCATAAATATCAGAGTACGAGAAACTTAAATGTAGATATATAAAAACATATTTAAGAAACATTTCAAAATATACATTCCACACATTTATGTGCTCTTTTTTACTTCAATTGATAAAAAAAATGCAAAATTCAAGTGGGAGATTCGGAGTAAGCAATCAATTAAGAATTTGGAAAGATGACATTCTAGACAAACACTTCACCAAATATATCATAATATTTACTACCAAAATACAAATCTCGTGATCCAAAATGATGAGGAAAGCCAATTTCAAGGAGCAAATATTCGTCTCTCTTTAGACTTTCCAAATTCTAATTAAACAATGGTGAAAAACGTGTGTCAAGTCAGTCTGTATTTGGAAAGCAAGCAATCGACAAAGCATCAGTAATTGGGGCATAACTTTTTGATACGATATCCAAATACGGTGATTTAAGACGTGTTAAAAATAAAATGTCAATATGCACAACTTTTGTATTTAACGAATTCCCATGTTAGGAACCTACGAGACTCGTAAAGGGTATGGAAGACTACAGATGTGAGAGACAGAAAGTCCTGCCTGTATTGACTATATAAATGGGTGGAACGGAGAGAGTCTCTCCTCCTCCACAACTCTATCTTTCTTGTTTCTTTTAATTTTCAGAAGTGTAATGACAAGAATTCCATACCTATTGCAATAAAATTCAATTTCTTCTTTTACTTGTTGTTTTTCTTAGTAGTTTTATGTTTGCGTTCTTTATTTATCGTTGAGTCCTTTGTTCTATTTTGTTTTTTTCCTTTTAAATCTTGTGTTTCTTCCATGATTTTCCCTTATGTTACTCATTATAATGAGTGACTAAGACCTATGTGGGATGAGGTAGACGGATCAGGTTGATAGGAATGAAATAATTGAGAAAAGTGAGCTTCAAAGTGTAGTTGTTCTTATTGTTGTTAAGTTTTTTTGTTTTGTTTAAGTGAATTTAACTATATGATTTTCCCCCACTAAAATCTTAAATAACAATGATATAACTTCATAAGAATACACTATTTAATCTTGTTAGATCTAAGATTGTAGTAAATTTTGATCACTTAAGAACACATTATTTTATGTGATGCTTAGTTTTTATAATCTATTATTTTTCCTCTCAACATTGAACTCTTATCAACCCTAAATCCATATACCTTATCTCCACTTTTAATATCTGAATTCTCATCTCAAACATCCTTAGTTTAGCTTAAGTTAATCATTAGGTGCACGATTCATAAAAAGAAAAAAAATCAACTTCTCTCAACCATAGGTTTTTGCATGCATGTTAGTTTAGTTGCATAAATCATTCAAATTGGAATTCACCACCACCTCATTGTGTTCGACCCGTAGACTACGACACCTTACTCTTGTGGTAAAAAAAATCAAAGTAGACACAATTTACCTAATCTCTATGTATTTGAAGATAAGAACAATATAAGAAAAAAACATATTTTTAAAATCAAAATTAATAATGTATCCTCAAAAAGGTTTTGCCCTTGAAACCTTTTAAGTCACTTCTTTTAAGTCATTTTCAAAACAAACATAGAGATCCAATTCGAAGGCTAAAATGAAGTATGCAAGCAGAGATGAACCTAAGGAAGCGTAGAGGAAGGAAGTGTGAAGAACGGCCAAAACAAATCGAGCACTAGTGCCAAATGCACAATAGACGTCACGGAATAGATGTCGGATATTGAAACATCCGACGTCTATAGGTTTGTATAAATGTTGGTTCTTGTAGTATAACCGACGTCTATACCTCCTGAAGTAAGAAAAATATTTTTTGTTTATTTTTGTGATTTATTTCATATAAGACTTTATGTTGATTTATTTTGTATCACAATTAATATAATTTTCAACTTTGTAGAAAGTAATGTGAATTATTTGGATTGATTTAAAAATAGATACATCAACGTAATTATGCCATGTGTGTTAATGTACATATGTGTGTTTATGACCATGTGTTGAAGTTTAGTCCCACATTTGAGAATTTTTTTTTGTTGGTGGAGTTGATGTACTCCACCACTTCTTTACTTCTAAATGGTAGTTGGGTACCACACTATATATATATATATATATTTATTTATTTATTTATTTAATGGTCAAAAGATTGACATTTGGGCATTAGATGATTGCAAATCTTGTTTCTGTTATTTGAAGGTATAGACATCGGTTTTATAGGGTAGCTGACGTCTATAGGCAAAAAATATTTTATTATTATTCTAAGGTATAGACATCGGCCATACAGGGTATCCGACGTCTATAGGTTGTAATGTCTGTATAGACGTCGGTCACCCTGTATGACCGACGTCTATAGGTCATAACAGTTTAGTTCCACATTGGAAAATTTGGTTTTGTTGGTGTGGTTGAAGTACTCCACCACTCATTTACTGTTGAACGCGAACGAGTTGGGGCACTTGAGCATCTTGGGCTTGATGTTCTTGGTTATTGGTCAAAAGATTGGCACTTGGGCAACTTGGACTTGATTACTGTACAAGCAAAGTGCCTGTTATAGGCGGTATTGATTTTTTGGGTTAATTAAAAGTATAATAGACATCAATGATGTATAGCCGATGTCTATACACTGTATAGATGTCACTCGTATATAGTTGATGTCTATACAATAGGGCATAGGCGACGGGGAAATAAACGTCAGGTATTTGAACTGATGAAATCCGACGTCTATGCTCCAGTATATCCGACATATATGGGTTTTTCTGAACCAGTGGAGAATCAGGTAAAAATCGAGCATGAAAAGTGTTGTTGTTTGGAATTGACCAGTTGTAGTTTAAGAGCATGATTGACCATTTGGAGTGGAGGTCAATTGATTTGATCAGCCAGAAATCTGAGTTTTCTCTGATGGATTATAGATCACCCATTTTGGTGGGTGGTCAACTATTGTTGGGTTGTGTGTGACACATGTTGGATCCGATTTTTGGGGCTTTTTTAGCATGGTTTTTGTTTATCGTTAGCCTTGTTTCATTGGTTTGTAAACCAACTAAAAAGACTAAATTGAATCATCTTTGGAGCCTAATTGATTGAGTTTGAAGACTTTTATAAAAGGGATTTATGACCATTGTTTCATTGGATCAAGTGAATGGAGGAGGATCTAATCTCTTGTAAAGAAAGGGAGAGTCACCTTTGTTGGATCGTATGGGTCTCAAAATCTAATCATTTTTAACCCTAATTATCTACTTGTTTGGTTAATCAAGAATATGCAGCGGAATGTAAAGAAAAACAAGCAAGTAAGGCAAACCACAAAGATGACACTGAATTTTTATAGAGGTTCGGCCTCCCGCCTACTTCCTCTCTTGTAAGCTCCGCTCGATCTCCCTCGAGTTTTGCTCACGTCTTCACTATCAACCTCATTCCGGGCCGAGATTAAGCCTTTTACAAAACAAGCTCCGCGAACACCCTCGCGAGCTTGACTTTCTTCTCTCACAATCCGAGAGGAACACTTTGGGCTTTCACCGAAGTCTTTGCTTCTTTACAACTGAGATGTTGAGTGGATCACATTCTCTAACTTGAGCATACTTAGCTTTGGATGTGGAATTGATACTAAAGTGTGGAAGTTTAGGCTTGGAGAGTAGATTTGGGGATTTTGAAGCTTGAGAGTTTCTCTTAGGTGTATGTGACAATAATAAGTGTGAGAGATCAGTAATTGTGTCATGGGAACACCTATTTATAAGCTCTAAGTGAATTATAGCCGTTGGGGATGAATTGGGTAAAGTTTGTGTAAAATACACTAAACAGAAATCTGCAATACCCAATTCCGCATAAAATCGGTCGACCAAATCGGGTATGCCGGTCGATCGGTTGGTCAATTTAGGCTACCACTTAAGTTCACTTAAGTGAATGGTCGAACGAGCTCAGGGGAATGGTCGACCGTTCAAGGGTTTTTGGTCTAAGCAAATAGAATCGGCCGAACAAGGCAAGAATTTGGTTCGACCGAAAAAATTCAGGCACTTCTGAGTTTGGGATTTATTTGGCTTTCGGTGGACCGAAGATTGAGGAATGTTTGACCGAAAAAGTCCAAAGAGTTCAGGGTGACAAAGATATGTTGGATCGGTCGACCACTAGAGGTTTTGGTCGACCGGATGTTTGGTAAGTTTGGGGTTTCGGGAAATCCGATCGTTGAAGAAAAATGACAAATCAAACGGTCATGTGACACGTGTGATCGGTCCAACAAAAAGGTTTAAACGATCGACCGGTCTTAGCACTAAATCCTGTAACAGAAATAACTACCCAATCGGTCGAACGAAAAACTTGTTTCGGTCGACCGATTTGGTCCAGGCAGTTCAGGTTTGGTTTAGGTGTTTTCCGGTTCTGGTTTGGGTGATCTATTGAAGTCCAAATGTTATGAAAGTTTGTGTGTGACTTCTGTAGGGAACCTAGTGTGTATGTGAGTGATTTTTAGCTCAACTATGATCAATTACACAAAGTTCCTAAGACTCAAAATAAATCAAGATTACATGCCTTCAAATAGCTTTATTAAATGTCTTGACTTGATTTCCTTTCTTCCTTGAGTCTTGATCACCTGTAGAGGTTAACACAATGCAATATATATGCAATGCAATATGTGTGCTACTCTATATTGATTACAATTAAGATTTGGTTGATTAAATCATCAAAACATAGATTAAGGCCAAAAAGCCAACAACCTTTGGTTTGACTTGGATATTGGTCATTTACTATGTTAGCTTTTAGGCCTTAATATATGTTAATTTTGATGATCAAATCAATCTTAATCAGTCAATATAGTCAATCAAAATGGATAAACATGATTTTATGCATTTCATATCTACTTGTATGTGTGCAAATTATCTTAATAAGTTACCAAGATTATGAAGAAAAGGAGCATTAGGAGAAAGACTCAAGATTATATCAAAACTTTAGAGCAAGACTTGTAATTTTTCATTTGTTGAGTCCATAGAATGAAATGAAAATTGGAGCGTTATGATTTTGTCAATGTCTTGTTAGGACAACCGAAACCCTAACGGACGACATAACTAATCATATCAACAATCGTTAGCTTTTTACTAGATTGCTCTACTTGGATGATCGTTCTTCAATCGGTCAATCATTTATATCTTGGCATCTGGCGTGCAATGACTCTTTCCACGTGTCAATATAGTTGTTGGACTCACAATGAATATTTGATTTTCAACCGTTGGCGTTAAAAGACAAACTCTTTTTAACGTCCCCGAAAAGCCAAAAATTTAAAACAAATTATCAAAGATAAGACCAGAAGTGAAACATAACAATTATCCATAAAATACTCAAAATGCGGTGCACCATTACACGAAGTTTCAAAATGAGATTACATAGAAGCAAGGGGCACATATAAAGAAAAACACTAACAACCTAGGAGATGAACTGGAGGATCCAATCCATGGTCTACTCGTCATAGGTCGCCACCCACTCAACACCTAAAGAGGCCCTGAAATGCAAACATGATAAAATACCTAAGTTTTCATAACAAAAAACCCCGTATATCAAGTCCCCCTAACATGTATGAATAAACTTACAATGACCATATCATACTTGTATATCATGGCACTAATAATGCAAAGTAAAATTGTTCCCATCACGGGGCAAAAATGGACAATGGTCCCACCAACATCGGGTCCCCCAAAGGGACCTACGACATGCATATACGACCTTACAGAGAGTACGCCGCGCACCCCAATCGCGACTATGCTAGTCATGAGGGTTCGGTGAGGGTCGCACGTGGAAGTGTCGGGCGGTCATCTCGCTCCGTGGATATGGGTAACAATGCAATGCATTGAGATCCGTGATCCCTCAAGTCTACTACGTAGGGTGTGGAATGTAACACAGTGCAAGCATAACACACAAGGGTGGCACTGATTTGCATCATACCATGCATATATTTGTGTCTTATATCCATTATCTTCAACATAAATAATGCTACATAATGAGTTTTATATTTATGTTTCAGGAATAAACAAGTTTGGGAAGAAGAGACTCAAAAAGGACTTAAAAGCAAGGAAAAGAACTGAATTGTAGGACTTATGGACTGAGATGCAAGAGAGTAGGACCCAGATGTAAACCAAAAGAATCAATGAGCAAATCAAGAATCTCCACACCATAATGAGGAGAATTTTTGCAATTAGATCCGGGCCCAAACATCCACAACCAAATTGGGTTCATAAAACATCAAGAAATCAAGACACGAACGAACCACAAAATCCTGACTCAATCCAAGACATATGGACCGCCAATTGATGGTCCAAATGTTTCCAAAGGTTTCATGGTTTAGTCGGGTCGTTGGTTATGTTGTTTTATGTCCATTTATATTATGTTTTTAGTCTCATACCGGGGGATTGTCCCCGATTGCCTTTTTCTATTACTATAAATAGTCCTTCTCCTTTATATACTACTCATTGCTTGCTGATATTCTCTCTACTTAGAGTAAGCCTTGGAGCAAAACTCAAGGTGGAGAAGATGCTACTTGTAATGTGAGTCATGTAAATAAATAATATTTTTTCTTAGTTTCTTTTAATGTTGTCTTTCTTTCAATTCTTGCATACTTAGTTTAATTTTGTTTTCTCTTAGTAAAAGTAATTAGAATATTTCATTTTCTTAATGTAGTTTGTAATTTAATGAGTAGTAAGTAGTCCATCCCCATTTGGGTGGTGGAGAAAATATGATGTGATTATGTGATGTATTAGGTGTATGTGTGTGTTATCTTAATCCTTTGAGCCTTACATGATTTCCATAACCATTTAATGGGATTTCACTCTTATCTTTGATGTGCTAATGCTCTTGAATGAAGCTTAGCATATGCTTAGATTAGTGAGCCTATTTTATTAGGAATGATGAGGTGAGGATAAGGATGAAGTTGATAAAGGAAACATGACTTGTGGTTGCATGTACTCTTGTTGCCCTCACATTAATTAATGTCTTGTATATTTTAATGCTTGTGTAAATCTTATTTCATGTGGAGACATAGTGGGGTTTGGTCTTTATGTATGAGTTCATTTAGCTTCATTCCAATTATTGTCTTGTATGTTTTAATTATAATGTGTTATATTATTTCATGTGGAGGCAAAGTTGGATTTAGTTTTATGTTTTCATGTACTACATGTTGTGACGAGCACAATTGAACACACACACACACATATTTTCGTATTCACATTTTTTTCTACCCCCTATGGGGTTTAATTTTTATTGTTTGTTCAATCTTAGTTTAGTGTAGTGTAATCAAACTCTTTCTCCCATTCTGTTTCTCACTCGCCTTCGAACTAACCACAGTCGACACACCTCCCTGTGGATTGACCCGTATTTGCCACCGCTTCAACGCGACCGTGCACCTGCGGTTATTATAACTGATTCAATCAGGCACGTGTGCCAATCATCCCCTCTCCATCGCTCAGCGGTCCCAAAGCTGGCGGGATAATTGCACCTACCGTCACCTCCTGACTCATGCTCGAGGTGAGGACACGGGTTTCCGAGAAAACAAAACAAGACATACCAAAAGGCAAATACCCAATTCGGGCCACCAACGATCGACCGAAATCGACACACTCGGGTAGTATGTCTATGAAGAGCTGATTTAATTATATTAGTTTTTATAATGAATTTATTCCGTGTAATACTAATGGATAGGGCCTCATTGATAAGTGCTAAAAGATCTCGTGCATTGGAACCCACGGTTATAGACCCGAATCCGTTAGTATGGAACATTTTATTTTCCAAGTGAAATCCCCTAATATATGAAAGAATGAAAAAATGCTTTCGTTGTTGTGGAATAAGAAGCCCTCATATCTTAATGCATGTATTTAATTTCTTGAGAGCTATTAAAGCGGGATCAACTTTTTGGGGTTTATGAGTCGAAGCAATAACAAGAATATTTCTAGTGGAACTTCTTTCGCCATCCCCGAAGAGATGGTTCACTAATAGACCGAGGGATAAATAATTCGACTCATTCACATACAGATTATGAATGTTTGGAATCCATATTATGCAAGGAGACATTGCTTTTGCTAATTCAGATCGAGGGGTGATATCAAATCGGTCTACTTTCGGCGTCATATACATAGTTAGCACATTCGTCATAGTTTGCAGCTTTGTATCAAGGTCATCATCAATATCGTCACTATCATGAATATTGTCACTATCATCAATATTGATATCGTCACTATCATTAATATCGATATCATCACTAAAACCTTTAGGCTTGTCATCCAGGAACTTGTTCGGAAATACCGTAATGAAAGGAACATAGGAGTTTGTCGCTCGGTATTTGACCAAATACGATCATCCAGTTCCTATAGAAGCTATCACTAAAATACCCCTAGAATGGGATAGCATGTTGCCAAGGGGCGAGTCATGCCGGTATCAAGGAATGGAGAACAGGATATCCCATTGGGTCGATTTTTTCGATTGTTTGATGAGCTTTGATCGAAGTAGAGAGAAAAGTGAGTCAAAGCAAGGAATGCCTTTGTCAAGGTATATGAAGAACTCAAACGTGTAGTTGAGTTCTGAATTGGGAACTACAAAGTTCCCAATTTTTTGTTTGGGAAAAGTTCTGAATCGAATCTCTTTAGAAAGAAGATCCTTTCAATATCGATGAGATTGATATTCAAATATTTATTCTTAGAACTAGAACATATTGATTTGACCCCATAAGTGGGACCACCGCCCAATAACATGTTGCCGCCAGAAGCAGAACCCCACATCAAACTCCATTAATGAAACCATATAAATCCGTCGGAAAATCAAAAATACGTATATCCGATGAAATGGTTGTTGCTATCTGCTCCAATAACGAATCATTGGTTTAACCGAATAATTAAAGAAAATAGATAAACCTTTCTCTTCATCTTAGGTCGATGGATCTTCTCAATTGAGGATCTCCCATACGGATAATACACATTCCAATTGACTGAGCCTAATTCTAATTGGATGTATTGGGCATATCCGTATTTATTGAAGCTTTCATTTTTGTGCTTATTCTAATTGTTGGTTTAGTTTATGCATGGCGAAAAGGGGCAATGGAATGGTATTAGCTCCTGAATATTCGGACAATAAAAAAAGAAGGGAAAAGATGGCATTGAAACAATTATTAATTTGATTGAGTTTCCATTAGTTGACCAAACAATCCCCAATTCGGTGGCCCCAGGACAAAGGATCTTCTTTCTAAAGAGATTCGATTCAGAACTTTTCTATGTCCAAGGTCCAATATTGAGTTCAGAGATTTTCCCTTACTTTGTCCGTGTCAACAAACAATTCGAAATACCTCGACTTCTTTAGAGTATGTCCGCGTCAAATAGCAATGATTCGAAGGACTTCTTTTTACATTACCTTATTTCGGAAACCCAAGGACTCGATCGTATGGATATGTCAAATACAAGATTTCCAATCCTAGCAGGAAAAGAAGGGAAACAAATACTCAATTTAAAGTGAGTAAACAAAATTCCATACTCGATCTCATAGATACATATAGATCAGAACAAAGGGGGATATGCGTTATGCCACGATTTTGAATCAAAAGAGAGATTTCAAGAAATGGCGGATCTATTCACTCTATCAATAACCGAGCCGGATTTGGTGTATCATAGGAGATTCACCTTTTCTATTGATTCCTACGGATTGGATCAAAAATATTCTTGAATGGGGCCAGAAATGAATCGAAAAAGAAATCCTTATTGGTTCTACCTCTTTTTTTATGAAGAGAATGAATCTTTTTATCAAAGGATCAGGAAAACATCGGTACGGATCCTCTACAGGAATGATTTGGAAGACCCTAAATGAAAAATAGTGCTATTTGGTAGCAACAACATAATGGAGGCAGTCAATCAATATAGATTGATCCGAAATCTGATTCAAATCCAATATAGCACATGTAGGTACATAAGAAACGTATCGAATCGATTCTTTTTAATGAATAGTTTTGATCGCAATTTCAAATATTGAATTCAAATGGATCAAATAGGAAATGATACTCTGAATTATGTAACTATAATGAAATATACGATCAGTCAACATTTAGGCTAATGATTGCGAGGCTTTAATTCTTGACTAGAAGGGGCACCAAAGGCCCCTGCCCTCCCATCCCTTGGATAGATAGAGAGGGAGGGCAGAGTGTTTTTTGTTTTTTCATGTTGCCAAACAGTTGAACAATGAAAATAGATGGCGAGTGCCTGATCGAATTGATCATGTCATGTAGGAACAAGGTTCAAATCTCTCGGTCTGTTAGGATGCCTCAGCTGCATACATCACTGCACTTCCACTTGACACCTATCATAATGATAAATGACTCGTCTCGCCGTGACCTTATCTTGGATTCTCAATACTTCTGTCGCTCCATCCCCGCAAGGGCAGAGAACCTGTCGCTGTCTCGGCCGTGCGACCGGAGGCTTCGGGGAAATCGGAATAGGAGAACACTCATTTTGGGGTGGTTTGACTGTATGTGTGATAACATCTCCTATTGAAAAGGAAACAGTCAAATAGAGGCACAAACCGGTCAAATACTGAGGCAACAACTTAAGTCATCGGTCGAACCAAGTCTATGAGCAGTCAACCGTTTGGAAGGTCTAGGTTAGGAAAACACTAAATAACAATGCAATGGTCAAACGTCAATGGTCGCCAATCCGACTGAAAATATCAAGTCCCCAATCCGACCACATCCGGTCGACCGTCACCAAGGCATCAGTCGACTGAAAATATCAAAGACTTCACAAGCCCCCAAACTAACTACATCCAGTTGACCGCCCGAAGGCATCAGTCGACCGGTGCCTAGGCTATCCAGGCAACGCTTAGGCATTGTTTGTTGTGTCGACCATCACTCGGTCTCCGGTAGCCCCTCGTTGTTCCCAAAACCCCTCACACACTCTGTGTGAGAACTCTAAATAACTTGGCATATCTTTCTTTGCTCGTCCGAGTTCCAATCGTTGCTGGAGACCTCCATCGTTGCTGCCACACACCACCAACCACGCACACGAACACTGCTGGCCACACCTTGCCGATCTTTCTCCTTAGTTGCGTCCACCATTGATGGTCGTTACTCTGGAAGGTCGGGTCACCGGAGTCGAGGGAGCTATGATGAGAGAGGTGGAGAGTTGAGTGAGAAAAAGAAGGAAGAGGAAGTGTGCTTTCTCCTTTAAAAACCAACACCATCACTTTCACAACACACACCACCATACCCCCACCATACCTCCATACCCCCTCCTTACCTCCGACCACTCCAACACCTTGCCTCCCAAATCAAACCTCAATTAGCCTGACCCAACCTCCTCCCCCCCCCCCCACCACACACACACGCACAAGCATGATTAGGTCCCTAATTAAGGTTTAGGTCTTAACACTCTTGATCTGACTGACGGAATTGATCTGTTGTGAGGCTAACGGCTATATTGGTACATGGAAATAGTCGTTGCATGCCCGAAGACAATAAGTAAGCAGTTGACTAATAGGAGATTGGTCATCCAAAAATGGACATGGCAAATGGCTCTAATACAAAATACAAGTGTGACCGTTAGAATAAAATCTAAAAATAGTCCAAAGGATTTGGTTGACTGAATGACAATCGGTTATCCGAGTGGACAATTCCAAAGAACATCCTAATGACTACTGATGATTTGATTTCGGTCACCGTTAGGTGTTCGATTAACCGAACATGACCGGGACAGAATCCTAGCGCTCAAGTTTACAAATTATCTTATGAACTCAATAACTAGAAAATTACAAATATTGGTCCAAAACTTTGTTACAATCTTGAGTCTTTGTCGTAATTCTCATTCTCTTAATAATTCTGATCAGCCTACTAAGATGATTTCCAAGTATACAAATATATATGCAATTCATGTAATCATGTTTGCCCACTTTGATTGACCGGGTTAATTAATTAAGATGGGTTTGATTAATTATCAAAATCAGCATGGATTAAGACATAAAAGCCAACAATCTTCCCATTTTTACGATGGCAAACTATATCTTAGTGATTGGGATTCAATTTATTTTTCCTCTTTTTATAAGATTTCTCCTCCATATATGTGAGTTATGCATGTATATAATGGTCTCCCTATCAATATGTATAGTATGAATTAATTGAAACTCAATCTCTTATTAAGGAAGTGCAAAGATAATTGTGAAAAGGAATCCAGAATCGGGCAAGAATCGAGCCTGGAAAGTGTTGTTGTCCGGAACCTTTTGGGCCTATTTGTGCACAGAAAATTGGCAAAAATGGATTCTTTGGTCAAAAAAGGAAAACAGAGAAAAATAGAAACTAGAAGAATCTCATTTCTCTTTGACCAAAACTCATTTGTTTGTGCATGTTATTTAAATATGTTGGAGATCAAATTATGTCATTTGTTCATATTTCTGCAATTCATAAAAGTAAAACATATTGGTTTTCTACTTAACATACCACCTAAAATTTCCATATTTAAGACATAAAAGACTAGACTAATATATGTTATTTAATCAAGTTTAATAAAGATAACATCAACCTATATAAAATAGGATTTGTTTTGAAATAATCATGAAAAATAAAATTGGAATAATATAAGAGTTGTAAACTTATTTGGCAATTATGAGGCATAAAGCCAACACATGAGATATCGTACGTTTTCACGAAACATAAAATAGCATAACAAATATCATTTTTCATAAAAAGGGTATCTATATCATTTTTGTTGGAATTGTCTCCGATTCCAACAAAATTTGGAGGCCAAATTGAAGCTCACAAGTCAATATAAACCCAAGAAAAAGTAGGGGAAAGAAACACGAAGATAACAGCGAAAACGAATCGAGAGTCTGACGATAATCGAATCCGTAAGGTGGTGTTGTCCAGAATTGACCATTTCTGGTATGCCAGAAACAGTTGATCGTTTTGAAAATTTCTTGCGATTGTTTTGGTGCAGTTTTGAATTTAGAGTTTACCATGATTTTCGTTTGACATTTTTAGGTTGTCAGTGATCCATTTTTGTAAGATTGTTATGTCCCTAATTAACCTAACCAAATTCTTAATTCTCTACTTGATAATGCAGCAGAAATTTAAACAACAAAAACAAGTAAAAAAAGAGCAATGCAAACCATAAAGAAGATGCAGTTGTTTTTATAGAGGTTCGGCACCCCACCCGGATCCTACTTGCTCTCTTGCAAGCTCCGCTCGACTCCGCAAACTCCATCTACGTCTCCACTATCCACTTCCAGAACTGGCAGGTAGAGAATATCTTTATGAAGCAAGCTCCACGAACACTTTTGCAAACTTGATTTCTTCCTCTCATAATCTGAGAGGGATGCTTCAGGTTTTCTGCAAAACCTTTACAACCTTTGACAACAGCAAGTGTGAGTGAATCAAATACTCTCTAACTTGAGAACACTTTGAGTAAGATATGGAATTGATCAAAGGTATGAAGTTTTGGCTCTTGAGTGTAGGATTGAGATATTAGGAGTGGAGAATTTTTCTCTAGGGTGTGTATGAGTTTGGAGTAGGAGAGTTTTGTAAATAATGTGTGATAACCTCTATTTATAAGCTCCTAAAATTTTCTAACTGTTGGAGAAGATTTAGTTGAAGTTTGTGTAAGATACATAAAATAGAAATCTAATTTCAGCAAATTTGTCCTAAACTAGTCGGCCGATACGAGATAAACGGTTGACCATTTCTTTAAGAATAAGGAAACGTTCGAGCAAATTTAAGCTATAGTCGAACCAATTGGTCTACAACTTAAGTCATCGGTCGAACCCAATTTGGGGACGGTCGACCAATTAGAGGATTTGGACAAGGTAAAAGATTAGCAGTCGAACACAAGAAAAATGTACGTTCGACCAAAAATAATATGCACTTTTGGGAGGCAAAAATGTCTTCATCCGATCGACCACCAGGAAGACATTATTCGACTGGTGGCCAAATGTATTTAAGGGTTAAGGTAGATTTATACGAATACAACTGTTGTACAATATAACAAGAAGAACGACCATATAAGAAAGTGTCAAACGGTCGACCGAAAAGATGAAGTTGGTCAACCGTGGAGTTAGGTAAAATCACTATTTTAAAAACCATTGACTGTTAGAAACGATCTAACGGAAAACTCGTTCCAGTCGACCATTCTGCACAGGCAGACAAAAGTTTGGATTAAGTAATTTTCCTACCTAAGTTTGGGTGACATATTGAAGTTCAACTGATCTTAAATTTTGTGTGTGACTTTTATAAGAAATCTAGTGTGTAGGTGAATAGATTTTAACTCTTGTCACATAAGTTCCTAAGACTCAAATAAAAGGTAAAATTACATGTCTTCAAGTAGCTTGATTACATGTCTTGACTTCATTCCATTTTTCCTTGAGACTGGATCGTCTGTAAATGTTAGCACAATACAATATGTATTCTATGCATAATGTGTGTTACTCTGCATTTGATTGTAATTAAAATTAAGTTAGTTAAATCATCAAAACACGGATTATGACAAAAAAACATTTTTAGGCTCTTTTGAGTCTTGTTTTGAGTTATCTTTTGGGGCTTTGGTTAGTTGGTTCATATGCCAACCTAAAGTGCTAATTTGAACCAATTTTACGAGCCAAATTGGAGTTGCTTTGAGTCACATTGAATTGGGTCTAGGGTCTTGTATAAATAGGATATATAACCATTGGTTTATAAGTGAAATGAAAGAAACTTCATGGCCACCAGTTATGTTGGGTCTTAGTGCTCAAGGAAAAAATAGAGAATGGAAGATCCACTTAGGGTTTGACTTGGATCTTGGCCAACGTTGGGTCTGAGTGCTCCACTTGGGTAGGATTAGCCACCGGTGAGAGATTTCTTGGTGATTGTTGAAATTCTAGAGATAGAGAAACTTATGTTAGTATTATGGGAACATAGTGTCTTCATCTTGTAATATATTGATTGACTTCCGGTTTGGAGGCAAGATAGTTGAAGGAGACTTCTCGAGGATGTAGGTACGTGTTTGTTAAATTTCGTTAGGTGTGTGTTGTGGTTTGGAGGCAAGATAGTTGAAGGAGTCATTTGGATACATTGATTTTATTTTTTATGATTTTTTATTATAAAAAAACTTATTTATTTCTCTACGTGTGCAAATACCCAAGGAAACGTTGAAACGGGTTTACACGTTCTAATTACAAGCGAAGTTGCGTTGGAAGAAAACAATTATAATGCCATAAAAGAAATTCTTCGAAGTTCCATCCATCTCCACAACTACGTCATCAACCTGCTTTCCACGTCCTCGAGGTGTCCAAAAAGTGTGAAGACTGAAGTGACGAGAGAGGTAAAAGATTCACGAACTTTCACAAACAAGAGTACGTGATTAGCTCCAACATGTCTTTCACCCACAACGTGCGCCGAAGGAGACACACAACCAACAGCTGCGTCACAGTGCGTTTGACGATGCTATATTTATGTTTATATCTCGTGCAGTCCGCCATTCAATTCAACTATTTAACTCACTAAGCTGGTGTTTGTTTATGTCGTTAATTCCAAAATGGGAAACAAGGTGAAACTAATCGTGCATGATAATGATTTGTGGCTTAGATGGTTCCAAAAAAATTGGACAAATATTCACACTAATAATAATTATTTTGTAACTGGGAATCTCAACTAGTGGTGAACGTACGGGTAAAAGTTATATAAAATGAAGAGCGAATTAAGTTTACAATTGTTTTCCTTAGAGATGGAACCTAGATTAATTGGATGAGTATAAGTTTCTACCCACATCGTTGCCTACGCTCTAGCGGGCAGTGGGCTCCACGTGAATAATAATTGGTCTCATGTGATTTACCACCACCATACTATTTAGTATTTATTGTAACCATTATCAATGCAAAGTGTTAAACATTTAAGATTCAAACTTGGAAATTAGGACCTTTGCATGGAATAACATTCCTGGTGTAAAAAAATAAAATAAATACTCCGACTGACGTGCTTGTGAATCCTAAATTTATGAAAAATGATAATAGGAATGACGTGCTTGTGGACCTTCAAATGTATGAAACACATGATAATGAGAAATTCACGTTTTAGGATACAAACACATGGAGCTAGTGTGCTTATGTGTAGTTGAAGGAATAAAAAACAACGCTAATTTTGAAATGACTGATATATAGACATAATAGTAGATCTTCAATGTACCAATCGCGTACAGTTAATTGACATGATTCATTATCATGTCATGTCGGTATGCATTTTCTTAGACACGAGAACACATAATCATGAAGCGTACATGCATTTTAAAAAATCAAAACCAAAGACCAAAACCAAACTATAAGGTGTCAGAAAATGAATTTAAGTAGAATATAATTTATAATTTTTATTTTTTTTAAAACAACTCTCAAAATGCCACACAAGAAAATTATTTAGGTCGCTTTTCTGAGTTCGACATATTTTTCTCAAAATCTACAACACAAAGCGCTACCTACATCGTGGCCAAAGGAAACCTTTGTCTCTTGCCATATGGTGTTTTCTTCCCTATTAAATGTTTACCACTTCAGTGGATGTAATTTTATGGAATCCAATGGTACCATCATGGCATCCAATTAAGGTACAGTAAGAAACAAACTTTCACGTTCTTGCCAGCTATGCTTGTCCACTTACAATTTAGTTGATAAAATTACAATCTCATGCGTGAGAAGTGGGATACAATGATTGGAAGAAAAAAAGAAAGTAAAAGGTGCAAAAAAAGAATGAAAGAAAGTGGCTCCAAGGAATTTTATATTTATGGTTGTGGTCCTTCTTCACATGGCTGTAAACTTTGTATTGTTTTTGTTATGTAAGATCCATAAGTGGAAGAGGCAGTCTACACATGCCCACCAACAAAATTTGCTTGAAGCACACTTTGCTAGCTACACATGTAAAGCACTAGATGCATCATACATGTAATTTAATAAATACAGCATGAATGCAAGGGGCCTACACAATTGGAACTTTTTAATTGGGTAGTGGATGTGTGTTTTTGTAGCATGGATATGGAATTTATGATCCAGATGGGTTTCGGAAGAGTGAAAATGTAGACAAGTTAAGCAAATTAAAATACAGGTATTTAGATGTTAATATGTCTTTACACAGCTCGTTAGGTTTTTTTTAATAAGTGGTACATTTGATTTCAATCATTTGGTGGATTATGGATCCGGTGGAGTCGAACTTACATCCACCCCCACCAAACAAGTAATTCACCAGAGAATAACCTTCGTCTTTGTTACGCACTGAAAAGTGTTATTAGACCGTCACTAATCATGACCTGGACGACCCAGTCATCAACTCTCTCTCTCTTCAAAATCAGCTTTCTCTCTCTTTCACATCAGCTTTCTCTTTCCTCAACTCACATTCTTCTCTTTCCTACACTATTCACCTCTTAACCACAACGCAACACAACCCACAACAACTTATCTCTCTCCTCCACATCATTTCGGGGTTCATCTTGGTAAAAATTTAAAAAAATTTAAAAACATTTCTAAAAAATCAAAACAATTATAAAACGAATTTTCAAAAAAAATTTTTATAAAAAAACTCAAACAAAAAAATTAAAAAATTCAAAACAAAAAATCAAAACTAAAAAAAAAAATCAAAAACTAAAAAAAAAACCGGACGCGCCACGTGGCGCGTCCGGATTGGCTTACCCGGATGACCGGGTCGTCGACCCGGGCGTTTCAACGCCTGGGTCAACGACCCAGGCAAACATAACCTCAAAAATTTGCTGTTAAGGAAACCATGACCGGATCGTGAGGTCGTGACCTCGTGAACGACCTCAAATCTCTACCGATAAGGGATGCCCTCAGGGTCATGATGTCTGATTAATCCTTTACTTGATTTTGGCCTATAGATTCCATCCCCTGAATTCATTAAGTGGTAAACTCTAGTTAATCCAAAAGTATTAGTTAAGGTTGATTCTTGTGTGACTCGTTTGAGTTCGGCTAGACAAATGTTTCATTAGAACTAGGCCCAAAATTAAGTGTTTCATTAGGATGTGCTATTTCAATTTCGTTGTTGCACTGGAAATCTATTGCACATTACTCTATTCAAGTGGACTTAAAGAAGCTGAGCTTCAGCTCACACCCATCAATGTCATTATCACCTGGACTTGTAAACCCAAGCAAATCATCGGCTCGATGTGATTTGAGTCATTTGATAAAGCAATTGTTCACTTCTGAGTTTCGTGAATAATTACTCTATTCAGCCTTTATATTTTTGGAGAAATTATTGCTTCGTGTATATTTTATAAACTATTCATCTTTCAAGGCATACTAGAACTGAAAACATATAGAAGGCAGGGTAGTTGGTTTTTTTAGAAAATTTATCAACAAAAAACTTATAGGTGCAACAAATTTTAGCTTTTGGTTTTCTAAAAAACATGGGCCGCGTTTTACTTTTTTTAATTCCATACCATACCATACAACAATAAGTTCGGTGTTGATATTGTCATTTATAGTTTTATGTTAGTTTCTATAATATTGTTTACTTGCAGATACTAAACTAATATTCTTAGAGGCGACTGAGGAAGTATTACTTGTAAATGACTAGAAATTGAAAAAAAAACAATTTAAAAAAAACTAGGAATTGTATTTGTGAGGTCCATTGGGCCTATATTCAGTCGTAACCAATTTTAGGACACATGTATGTATATGTAATTATGTTTGTATTTACAAAGGAAATCAACTTTTTTATTATTTTAGACAAGGAAATCAACTTCATCATCCCTAAGTGCGAAAATATTTAATTTACGTCTCTCTCTCTTCATCTCACTCGGGTAAAAATTACTCACAAGATCGAGGAAGAATGGAGAGAATGAGAAAGAAGATTTTCATGAAAACCCTCCAAGATTTGTTTCTCCAGATCTTGGAAGGGAAAACCTTTTTATATCTTCTCCAGCTTAATGGGGTCGGCCCCTCCAATCGAGTAAAACCAAAAGAAAACTTGGCTGGTCCTTATTACAACAACAAGTAATGTAGAGGGAAAGAGTTAGCTTACATAACTTTCAAAACTCACCCCTCAAATTGGGCTGTGAAATTGGACTGTGAATGTCAATCACACCCAGTTCGCTTAGTAACTTCTGAACTGATTTCCTCCCAATGACTTGGTGAATAAAATCAGCTGGTTGTTCCAAAGTGGATATTTATCTAGTCTTGATTTCTCCGTGATGAAGTGACAGACAACTTCAATTTGTTTAGTCCTCTCGTGATAAACTGATTTGCTGCAATGTGGAGTGCAACATTATTATAACATAACAACAAGGCAAGTTCTTCAACATTTACATTCCGACATTTTGGTAAAAATCTCAACTAGGTAGCTTCATGACCCTATATTCAGCTTCACCTAAGGATTTGGAAACAAGGGTGAGTTTCTTCGATTTCCACGAAATCAAAAAGTCACCCACCCATCCAAGAACAAACAAAAGCTTGTGACAGATCTCCTGCTGACAGAACATGTAATCTAATTTGAATCACAGTAAATCTTAAGGTTACAATTGGAGTTTCTGTAACGTACCCGAAAACAGCGGAAAATTTAAACAATAATAAAGACCGTCAACGGTCAACGCTGGGCACGTCACGGGAAACAAACCAACATATATAATATAAATATGATCCACGTGGAAGTCAAATATACAAACTGACTGTGATTACGACAAAAGCTATACAATATGTAATCACCTCAAAAGAAAGAGACTGATAACTACAGGATCTGATCTCGGGGGCACCGTCCTCGGTCACCACCTCAAACTCTAACCCTGCTCGCTACCTGAAATGCAAACAACAAACATGCCTGAGTTCCCTGTAGGAACCCCGTATACCAAACCTCCTAAAATACAAAAAGGAATTAAAGACAATGCAATGCTATGCACATGATCATCCGCCTCGGGCCCACAATAATGCCCTCACCGCCTCCGCGGCACTGAACCACTCCTGCCACTAGGGTCAAGTCAGTCCACCGCTGCCTCACAAGGGTCAGTCGACACCACTGCTCCCCAAAAAGTGCAGGAAGGAACCCCCGGTACACGCCGCACCCATGGAGCGAGTCAGCCCGCCGAATACACAACTCGGGTCAGACGACAGCCACTGCTCCCCCAAGAGTCGCCTAACGCGCACCCTGCCGGAACATCCTCGGCCTACCGCTAAACCCTCGCAAACTGCCCAAGGTTTACGGTACACATCCCTCACACCCCGCTCGGTAAGAGAGGAAAATGGTAGTACAATAATACGCCTTCGTCGAAGGTGAAATCCGTAGCTCTCAAAGCCGGTAATCAACCGTCGCCTCGGAGCCGGTAGTCGACCTGACATCGACGGATCGCGTGTGGATAAATCCACCAACCTGCGGCAGATCGGTCGACCGCTAAAAGCACACCGGTCGACCGGTCCCCCACACAGTACACAGTACTGTACAAACAAGTCTACCGGTCGAACCACGCCAACCGAATTACCGACCAATCGGTCGAACAAAAGTCATCTAGCGGTCGACCGTTTGGATGGTCTACGCTATACAATTTTATATAATATATATATCCGACCGGTCGAACCAAGGGGGTCGTTCGACCGATAACAGGACTTTCAATATTTTGCCCAAGTCTCGTTCGGTCGACCGGAACTGAAATACAGTTCGACCGAAACAACACAAGCACTCTACCGCTTAATTAAATGCTCAGTCGGTCGACCGAAAGTTAAAGAGCGGTCGACCGTTTTAATGGTCAAAGCTCCCAACCGACTTAGCATCGAATGGATCGGTCGAACAAGGTAAAGGACGTTCGACCGTTTAATAAGTCAAAATCCCCAACCGACCCATTCTCATCGTTATTCGGTCGACCGGCTGAGTGGTCCCGTTCGACCGATAACAGCATAACCCCTTTTTCCCGCACAAATCTGGCATAACGGTCGACCGTCCTAAGACATCGTTCGACCGTTCGCGGGTAAAAATCCAAATAATAATAGGATCGGTTGACTGCCCACAGGCACCGGTCGACCGATCGTCGTCTTCAACCTCTGAATTGGTTGAAATCCGACGGGGAATTCGACACCAACGTCGATCCCCAACACTCACAAGGCTTATGTGAGTTATAATGAAGATTTGGCATACCTTTTTGATGGTTGTGGAAGTCTCCCAAGCTTGAGTCACTTCACTCCTCTTCTTCTTCCTTCTTCTCCTTCTTCTCCTCTTCTTCTACTTCACCTTCTTCTTCTTCTCCGACGTTCACCTCCTCTCACTCTCTGATAACAGGCAATGATGAAGAAAACGTCCAAACCCTTATCTCTTTACAACAACACCTTAAATAGCCAAATCCACCTACACCTCATCCAATCACACTTAACCTAAAACCTAACCAACCAAAACCATCCACCTCAATCTCCACATGTCCAACACCTCCACCTCTCCATGCAGGATTAATTAGGGTTAATTAGGTTTAGTTTAATTTAATTAGGGTGCTTAGATTAGGTTATTACAATCTACCCTCCTTAAAAGAATTTCGTCCGCGAAAATCGAAACAACTGACTTACCGGAACAACTCTGGATACTGCTTCCTGACATCCTCCTCAATCTCCCAGGTAGCCTCTCTGATAGTGTGATGCTGCCACCTGACCTTCACCATCGGAATCGCTCTCCTCCTGAGCTGATGTACCATCTGGTCCACAATCTCAACTGGTCTCTCATCTAATGACAAATCCTGCTGGATCTCCGGTACTGATATCTCTATCACATGAGCTGGATCGGCCACGTACTTCCTCAACATAGAAACATGGAAGACGTTGTGAAGTCCTGCGAACTGTGGCGGTAAAGCAATCCTATACGCCACCTCACCAACCCGATCCAATATCTCAAACGGTCCGACATATCTCGGACTCAGCTTCCCCTTCTTCCCGAATCTCATCACACCTCTGGAAGGTGAGATCTTCAGGAAGACATGATCTCCTACATCAAAAGTCAGCTCACGCCTCCGCGTATCAGCATAACTCTTCTGCCTGCTCTGCGCCGTAGCTAGTCGTCTCCGAATCACGTCGACCTTCTCTGAATACAACTGAATAATGTCAGGTCCAACTAGCTGTCTCTCGCCCACATCACTCCAGCATACCGGCGATCTACACGGTCTCCCGTATAATGCCTCATATGGTGCCATCCCAATACTCGAATGGTAGCTGTTGTTGTAGGCGAACTCTATCAACGGCAAGTGCTCATCCCAATGTCCGGCCCAGTCCAGTGTACACGCTCTCAGCATGTCCTCCAATGTCTGTATCGTCCGCTCTGACTGGCCATCAGTCTGTGGGTGGAAAGCTGTGCTAAACTTCAGACGTGTCCCCAGTGCTCTGTGTAGACTCTCCCAAAATCTCGAAGTGAATCTGGGATCTCTGTCTGAAATGATACTGACTGGTACGCCATGAAGTCTGACAATCTCCTCAATATATAACTTAGCTAGACCCTCCAGAGCAAGAGTAGTCTTAATAGCTAAGAAATGCGCCGACTTGGTCAGTCGATCGACTATAACCCAAATCGCATCGTGGAATCTCCGTGTCTTCGGTAGCCCCGTAACAAAATCCATCGTCACGTGCTCCCACTTCCACTCGGGCAACTCAATCCTCTGCATCTGCCCTGCTGGTCTCTGATGCTCGATCTTCACCTGCTGACAGACCAAACACCTCGACACAAAGTCTACAACGTCCTTCTTCATACCTCGCCACCAGAAATTCCGCTGCAGATCTTTGTACATCTTGGTGCTCCCTGGATGAATGGAATATCTCGATCTGTGTGCCTCCTCCATGATGTCATGTCTCAGGTCCTCTGTCTTCGGCACCCAGATACGGTCTCTGAATCTCAGACCTCCATCCACTCCAACTCTGAAGTCTGACCCATCTCTGGCAGCTAACTGTAACAAACTGCTCAACTCCTCATCTGTAGTCTGAGCATGAATCACTGTTGATACTGTCTGAGGCTCTACTCTCAATCCGGCAATCACTGCGCCCTCAGAGCTATCAGCAAATGGCCTCCACTCTGCCAAGGACTCTAGCAGTCTCCACTCCTGAATGCATAGGCCTGCTACTGATACCTCCACCTTCCGGCTCAAAGCATCTGCAACTGTGTTCGCCTTCCCCGGATGGTAAGAGATAGTGAAGTCATAGTCCTTAATGAACTCAAGCCATCTGCGCTGCCTCATGTTCAGCTCCTTCTGCGAGAACAGGTACTTCAGACTCTGATGATCTGTAAACACCTCGAACTGCTCGCCATAAAGATAGTGTCTCCAGGTCTTCAGTGCATGAACCACTGCTGCTAACTCCAAATCATGTGTCGGGTAATTCCTCTCATGGACCTTCAGCTGTCTGGATGCGTACGCGATCACCCTCCCGTGCTGCATAAGTACACATCCTAAGCCAACACCTGAAGCGTCGCTATAAATCACGAATCCACCCGTGCCACTCGGCAATGATAAAACTGGTGCTGTGGTCAACAGTCTCTTCAGCTCCTGAAAGCTGTCCTCGCACTTCTGCGACCAAACAAAAGTGACTCCCTTCTGCGTCAGAGCCGTCAGTGGTGCTGCCAATCTCGAGAAGTCTTTGATGAAGCGACGGTAATAACCCGCCAGTCCAACAAAGCTCTTAATCTCCGTCACACTCGCAGGGGTCCTCCACTGTGTCACCGCCTCTACCTTCGCCGGATCCACTGATATCCCCTCTGCCGATACAATGTGTCCGAGGAATGCCACTCTGTCCAACCAAAACTCGCACTTTGAGAACTTAGCATATAACTGCTGAGCCCTCAAGATGCTGAGTACAATCCTCAGATGCTCTCTGTGCTGCTCTACATCGGGTGAATAGATCAAAATGTCATCCACGAAGACAATCACAAATATGTCAATATACTGCCTGAATGTCCGGTGCATCAGATCCATGAATGCTGCCGGAGCATTCGTCAATCCAAATGGCATCACCAAAAACTCATAGTGTCCATATCTCGTCCTGAAGGCTGTCTTCTGGATGTCCTCATCTCGAATCCTCAACTGGTGATATCCTGAACGCAGGTCAATCTTCGAGAAAACCTTCGCTGACTGCAACTGGTCAAAGAGGTCCTCGATCCTAGGTAAGGGATACCTATTCTTCACTGTCATCTGGTTCAGCATCCTGTAGTCTATGCACATCCTCAAGGATCCGTCCTTCTTCTTCACAAACAAAACTGGTGCACCCCAAGGCGAGACACTCGGTCTGATAAATCCAGAGTCCATCAACTCCTGCAACTGCTTCTTCAACTCTGTCAACTCAGCAGGTGCCATCCGGTATGGAGCCTTCGACTGTGGTGTAGTGCCAGCTACCAACTCAATGCCGAACTCCAACTCCCGGTGTGGTGGTAAACCTGGAATCTCCGCTGGAAAAACATCCGCGAACTCCTGCACCACCTCAATGTCCTCTAGCCTCTGAGACTCTGCCTCCGCAACCACAAGTGTCGCCAGAAATGCTGCACAACCCTGCTTCAACAGTCTCTGAGCTCTCACAGCAGATACAATGATGCGACCCCCTCTGCTTTTGATCCCTCTAATCAGAATATCAGGCAAACCCTTCCTCGGGATCAAAATCTTCTTCTCACGGCACAAGACTCGAACATCATATTGGGACAGCCAATCCATCCCAAGTATGACATCAAAGTCCTCCATCGGTAGCAAGACCAGGTCTGCCGGAAACTCCTGATCTCCCGAAACAACCGTGGCGCCGGGGACAAATCTCCCCACAGTGCCCACCAGACCCAGGGGTGTGCTGACCTCCAACGTGGCAGTCAACATCGCAAGGGTACAGCCCAACACTCCCGCAAATCGCTCTGAGATGAACGAGTGTGTTGCGCCACAATCAAATAACACCCTAGCTACTGAACCTGCGACAAGAAGTGTACCTTCCACGACAGCGCCTCCCTCCCGAGCCTCCTCTGCCTGGATGGTGAAAACTCTGCCAGTGCGCTGCCCCTGCTGTGGTCGGAAAGGTGGTCTACCTCCGCCTCCTCCTCTGCCTGGTGCGGGTAAACCCGGTGGTCTGCTCGGCCCAGCTCCTCGGCTCGGACAGCTCCTAATAAAGTGGCCCAGCTGGCCACACCCATGACATGCTCCGGGGGTGAAGCACGGCCCGGAGTGAAACCTCCCACAAGTACCACAAGGCTCAGGTCGTGGTACTGCAACTCCTGCTCCCTCGTATCGGGGCCTCTTGCCCGGATTCCCTCCAGTCTGCCCTCCTGGCCTCCCAGAGAACCTACCTGATGGCCTCCTCTCATCCTGGTAGTTCTCCCTGTAGTCACGATCAAGAACAGTAGCACTCTTCACCGCATCAGCTAATGTGCTCGGCATGTGTGTCAGCACCTTCGTCCTCAACTGCTTCCGGAGCCCTCGGACGAACTTCCCTGCTCTCTGCTGCTGTGTAATATACATCTCGGGACAGTAACGCTCAAGGGCGTTGAACTTCCCGATGTAGCCTGCCAAGGTCATGTCTCCCTGCTGAAGACTCAGAAACTCCTCCCTCTTTGCATCCTGGACATGCTGCGGAAAATACTGCTCGTTGAACTCGCCAACGAACTCCTCCCAGGCTATATCATCTCTGTCCGCAAACACCACTGCAGATGTGGACCTCCACCAGTTGGACGCAGCACCGCCCAACACATAAGTAGCCAGGCCCACTCTCGCCTCTGGAGGACAACCAATAGCACTGAAGATCTTCTGCATAGTGAAGATCCACTCCTCCGCAGCCTCTGCGTCGTACTGCCCCAGAAAGGTAGGCGGATGCTGGCGCATAAACCGGTCATGCATAGCGCCAGTCCCCGTCTGCCCAGTCTGTGCCGTCTGCTGCTGTAGCATCTCTGTCAGACGTCCGACCGTATCGAACAACGTCCGACGCTCATCCTCCCAAGCCTCATCCCTCGCAGTCTCACTCTCACCGCGAGTATGGGTAACTGCCTTCTCCCGTCTAGGAGGCATCTGCCAAAGGAAACAAGACAATATCAATATAATCTGTGCATGCATGATCCTCTAGACCTAACTCCTAACTCAAGGTGGTTTCTTTGGACAAGTACGCCGAGATCAACGCTCTGATACCAAATTGTAACGTACCCGAAAACAGCGGAAAATTTAAACAATAATAAAGACCGTCAACGGTCAACGCTGGGCACGTCACGGGAAACAAACCAACATATATAATATAAATATGATCCACGTGGAAGTCAAATATACAAACTGACTGTGATTACGACAAAAGCTATACAATATGTAATCACCTCAAAAGAAAGAGACTGATAACTACAGGATCTGATCTCGGGGGCACCGTCCTCGGTCACCACCTCAAACTCTAACCCTGCTCGCTACCTGAAATGCAAACAACAAACATGCCTGAGTTCCCTGTAGGAACCCCGTATACCAAACCTCCTAAAATACAAAAAGGAATTAAAGACAATGCAATGCTATGCACATGATCATCCGCCTCGGGCCCACAATAATGCCCTCACCGCCTCCGCGGCACTGAACCACTCCTGCCACTAGGGTCAAGTCAGTCCACCGCTGCCTCACAAGGGTCAGTCGACACCACTGCTCCCCAAAAAGTGCAGGAAGGAACCCCCGGTACACGCCGCACCCATGGAGCGAGTCAGCCCGCCGAATACACAACTCGGGTCAGACGACAGCCACTGCTCCCCCAAGAGTCGCCTAACGCGCACCCTGCCGGAACATCCTCGGCCTACCGCTAAACCCTCGCAAACTGCCCAAGGTTTACGGTACACATCCCTCACACCCCGCTCGGTAAGAGAGGAAAATGGTAGTACAATAATACGCCTTCGTCGAAGGTGAAATCCGTAGCTCTCAAAGCCTGTAATCAACCGTCGCCTCGGAGCCGGTAGTCGACCTGACATCGACGGATCGCGTGTGGATAAATCCACCAACCTGCGGCAGATCGGTCGACCGCTAAAAGCACACCGGTCGACCGGTCCCCCACACAGTACACAGTACTGTACAAACAAGTCTACCGGTCGAACCACGCCAACCGAATTACCGACCAATCGGTCGAACAAAAGTCATCTAGCGGTCGACCGTTTGGATGGTCTACGCTATACAATTTTATATAATATATATATCCGACCGGTCGAACCAAGGGGGTCGTTCGACCGATAACAGGACTTTCAATATTTTGCCCAAGTCTCGTTCGGTCGACCGGAACTGAAATACAGTTCGACCGAAACAACACAAGCACTCTACCGCTTAATTAAATGCTCAGTCGGTCGACCGAAAGTTAAAGAGCGGTCGACCGTTTTAATGGTCAAAGCTCCCAACCGACTTAGCATCGAATGGATCGGTCGAACAAGGTAAAGGACGTTCGACCGTTTAATAAGTCAAAATCCCCAACCGACCCATTCTCATCGTTATTCGGTCGACCGGCTGAGTGGTCCCGTTCGACCGATAACAGCATAACCCCTTTTTCCCGCACAAATCTGGCATAACGGTCGACCGTCCTAAGACATCGTTCGACCGTTCGCGGGTAAAAATCCAAATAATAATAGGATCGGTCGACTGCCCACAGGCACCGGTCGACCGATCGTCGTCTTCAACCTCTGAATTGGTTGAAATCCGACGGGGAATTCGACACCAACGTCGATCCCCAACACTCACAAGGCTTATGTGAGTTATAATGAAGATTTGGCATACCTTTTTGATGGTTGTGGAAGTCTCCCAAGCTTGAGTCACTTCACTCCTCTTCTTCTTCCTTCTTCTCCTTCTTCTCCTCTTCTTCTACTTCACCTTCTTCTTCTTCTCCGACGTTCACCTCCTCTCACTCTCTGATAACAGGCAATGATGAAGAAAACGTCCAAACCCTTATCTCTTTACAACAACACCTTAAATAGTCAAATCCACCTACACCTCATCCAATCACACTTAACCTAAAACCTAACCAACCAAAACCATCCACCTCAATCTCCACATGTCCAACACCTCCACCTCTCCATGCAGGATTAATTAGGTTTAGTTTAATTTAATTAGGGTGCTTAGATTAGGTTATTACAGTTTCTCTTGAACATGTAAGTACTCTATAAGCTGCATCCAAATGGTTTTGTTCTAGGTTTCACATGTGCTGGCTAAGGGTTTGGACTACATAACATATGTTTGTTCTGCTTAAAGTCAGATAAATGAATCTTCCAATCATTCTCAGTAGATGATGGATCAGTAAGTTTCTTAAAGTTATCAAATTTGTAATGTTGTTCCATAGGTGTCTTAGCTAGGTTTAAATCCGAGTAACCCTGCTTCTGTCAACAAGTTTAGAGTATAATTCCTTTGAGATATGCTAACTCCTTTATTGTTTCAATGCCCAAGAAGTACCTCAAATCACCTAGATTCTTGAGCTTGAATTCAGTGACAAGCATGTGAATAATGTCATCAACGTATATCAATATAACAGACAATTTCTCTTTACTTCTAGTGAATAATGAGTAATCGGATTTGGATTGCGCATAACCGTTTTGTAAGAGGATATCATTGATTCTACATCGTACAACTTATATGCTTTTGCCTAAAAGGATATCCTAAAAACACAACTTTGACAGCTCTAGCATCAAACTTTCCTTCTGTGACCATTTTAGTTGCACACGCCAAGCAATTGAAAACTCTCAACTGTGAATAGGGTTGTTTGTTGTTGAGCAACTTGGTGGGGAGTTTTTTATAATCAAATAGGATGTTGTCATGATGCATTCCGCCTAGAACTTGATAGGATTGGAGTCTAGTTTGAAATATGAGGTTGCTGCTTACGTTAAGCAAATGTCTATGATTCCTCTCGGCAACTCGATTTTGTTGTGGAGCGTAAACACTAGGCCTTTGATGCTCTATCCCATGCTCAGTAACAAAAAGATTTACATATGGTTAATGAATTATATTCCATTGTCTTTTCTATGCCTTTTGATTTTGGTACCAAATTAAATATTTACGCTGGAATGAAAAGACTTAAAATGATAAATGGCTTCACTTTAATTTCTCATCATATAAGATCCAAGTACAACGTGTGTTATCATCCACAAGAATAAGAAATTAACAACAATATTTGAGCATACTGAGAGTAGATAATCTACCCCAGACATCACAATGAACCATTTCATAAGCAAAACTACTACTTTGTTACTTGACTTAAAAGTTAGTTTATTTTGAAAGTTGACATATATCACAATGTAATCACAATCAAATTTGTATTGACATAAAGTGTCGCTTACAATCTTGTTTTATTATGTGAAGGGTGGCAAAGCCTTTAATGCCAATTGCCAAGTCTCACTAGTAATACACTTACTCGAAGCATTGACTCTTGCTCCTTTTCCTTTATGCAACAAGTAAAGCTCTTGTAAGTAGTTACCCTGACCAATCTTTCTCAGTGACCTGGCTAAGTCCTTAAAAACACGGTTGTTAGGGAAGAAATGAACACAATAATTATTGTAGTCGGCAAACTTCCCAACAGAGAGGAGATTCACGTCAATGTTTGGTATGTAGAAAACCTCTTTAAGAGGAATGAATTCCACATTTCCTACTTCAACAACCTGAACTTGCTCTTCAGTGGGCAGATTAACAAATTTGGGTGGTTTGGGCATGTGAGAACCTAATCCCTTGATTAAGGTTAATTAAGTTTAAGAACCTTAAACCCTGATTAGTGAGAGTATATAAACCTAAACCAACCCATTTTCTCCTCATTTTCCTTTCCTCTCATTTTCTTCTCTCTCCCTCAACACTTTCTCTCCCTCCCTTGTAGTTCGTCGGTGGAAGGAGGAGCCGCGGGTGCGCCGGCAAGTCGAGGTCGCCGGAGATCAAGGAAGGGGTGGAGATCCGCGTTCGTGTGAGGAGTTCGCCGGAGATACGCCCTTTTGCGTGGGAGGATCGTCGTTGCTCTTCGGAAGCTTCTTCAAGCTTCCATGGTATGCCAAGCCTTGCTTTTACGCTCACCAAGGTTGTGTGGGTGTTTGAGTGTTCGACGGTAGGCCGAATGGCTCGTCGGAATAGTGTGGCAGAAGTTCTGCTCTGTTTCGGTCGACCGGTGCTCAATTCGGTCGACCGGTTGTAGTGTAATTCGGGCGTTCTCGCTCGAATAGGTCGAACGATACCCCATGGGTGGTCGACCGATTGTTCGTGTGAGCGAGAAGATGAAGTCCCTGAGTGTTTTCGGTCGACCGGATCCCCTTTGTCGGTCGACCGAATGCACTGTTGTATGTCGGTTGGGGGCGTTGACCTTCTAAACGGTCGACCGCCTTTTTGACCAAGTTCGACCGGATGTACTGTTTTAAGTCGGTTGGGGGTGTCGACTTCTAAACGGTCGACCGCCCTGAGATCCCGTTCGACCGATGACTTAAGACAACTTAAGTGTGGTTCGACCGATTCATATTTCGGTCGACCGGTAATGACCTTGTAGAATGTTGAAGTCCCTGATGTTTTTCGGTCGACCGGAAGCCCATTGTCGTTCGACCGTTGGGGATGTTTTATTTATTATTTATTTGTGGCGTAGACCTTCTAAACGGTCGACCGCCCAGAGACCTTTGTTCGACCGTTTCGATGATTTCCTTGGTTCGACCGTTGGATTGTGGTTCGAACCAAGTACCGGTTTTAACGACCAACCGGTCGACCGTATGACCTTTTCCGGTCGACCGTTGGAGCCCAGTATTTGCATTGGTTGTTTATAATCGCGTTGGTGCGTGGATTGCATTTATTGCTTATGTTCCCATGATATGACATGTGCAATGAGACCTAGGTAGTAGACCTGTGGGACCATATTCCCCTTTGCATGATCTATATGTGATGACTGTTATGACTGTCGGCCTGTGTGGCGACAGAGATGACTGTTGGCCTGTGTGGCGACAGAGATGACCTTAGCCTTTGTGGCGAAGGAGATGACCTTAGCCTGTGTGGCGACGGAGATGACTGCTAGCCCTTGTGCAGCAGAGTTCTGTGCCTTAGCCTGTGTGGCGACGGAGATGACCGACCGATGATGTTCCGGTGGATGTGCTCGACCGATGTTGTTCCGGCGAGTATGATCATCCAGCTGTGGCACGACTGGCGAGTATGACCGACCAGAGCGACGACTCTGGCGGATTGTGGTCTTCGACCACTGATCAGATCTGATGATGACTCGGAATTGCGTGCGACCCTCACCGAACCCATATGACTAGTGTAGCTGCGAGTGGGGGTGTGTCGCGTATTTTCCGTATGACCGCATGTGCCTGCGGTGGGTATCTACGGATGTCCAAAACTAGACTTATGACTAATGAACCCCGGTTGGGGAAATGACTATTATGACCTTATGACCCGTTTGGGGAATGACCAGTTATGATTTACGTTTGGCATGATACTAGTATGATAGGTCATGATTGCATTGCATGTAGGTGGGTTTGGCATACGGGGTTTCCTTTGGGAGACTCACAACATTGTTGTTTGCTTTCAGGTTCCCTCTTCGGGAGCTGCTTGGGTGGTGACTGAGGACGAGTGCATCTTGGAGTCGGGTCCTCGTGTCAGTTTTGAGGTTATTATGACTACTTGTATATCTGTATATTGTATTTTGATGTAGTCATTATTTTGACAACTCCTGTATACGGTGCAGCACCATATATATTATATATATATTTTCGAGTAGCGTCCCCTGTGTTGATGTTTATCCTTTGATTATCTTGTTATTAAAAGTTTTAAATTTTCCGCTGTTTCGGGGATGTTACAACTTGGTATCAGAGCGGGTCGATTCCAGTGCACTCATCTAAAGAAAACACCCTTAGGAGTAGTGTATAGATGCATGCATTTCTTTTGTAGATCATGCATGCATTCAGATTGTTGATTATTGTTGTTTTGATTTTGGTGCTAGATGCCTCCGAGACGTGCGCGACTTCCTCCTCGTGACCGTAGCACTAGCGATGAGACTGGTGGCACGGACTGGACGGAGGAGCGGCGGATGCTCTACCAGACGGTTGAGAGATTGGGCGTGCTTCTGGAGCGCCAGTCTGGCCGAGAGGAGTCAGTAGGGGCTGGGGCAGTGCATGATCGGTTTATGCGCCAGCATCCGCCTACTTTTGATGGCAGGGGTGACTCAGAGGCTGCTGAGGATTGGGTCTTCAAGATCCAGGAGATCTTTCGGGCGATAGGAGTTCCTCTGGAGAGGATGGTGGGTCTGGCCACTTATGTCTTAGGTGGTGATGCTTCTAGTTGGTGGAGGACCACGTCTGCAGTGGTCTTTGCGGGCAGAGACGACGTCAGTTGGGAGGACTTCCTCGGAGAGTTCAACGAGCAGTACTTCCCAGAGCATGTCAGGGATGGGAAGCGCGAGGAGTTTATGAGCCTTGAGCAGGGAGAGATGACACTGGCAGTTTACACGCGCAAGTTCAACGCTCTGGAGCGTTATTGTCCTGAGATCTTTGTGACTCCAGTGCAGCGGGCGAGGAAGTTCATACGGGGGCTTCGGAAGCAGCTCCGTACGCGCGTGACTTACAGTATGCCGCAGACTTTGGCAGATGCAGTGAAGTTTGTGACCCTTATAGATCAGGATTATCAGGAGAACTACGTGGATGCCGGGAAGACCCAGGGGAAGACCAAGGGACGAGATGAGGTCAGTGCTGGGGGAAGTCAGGGCAAGAGGCCCAGGATTGAGGAGAGTGACACTCGACAGCCTGAGGGGAGCAGCTCTCGCAGACCAGAGGTGTGCAGGAACTGTAGCAGGATCCACCCCGGACGACCTTGTTTCTTTCGCGCGGGGACTTGTTTGGGTTGCGGTCAGCTTGGACACTTCGTCAGGGAGTGCCCGAACCGTCAAGGAGAGCCGAGCAGGAGACCTGGACCATCAGAGGCAGGCAGAGGCATTGTTAGTCGACCTATTGCGAGGCCGGAGCAGGGAAGGCCAGCTGGACGAGTCTATTCCATCCAGGCTGAGGAAGCGAAGGATGGCAGCAACTGAGGAGAGGTATGCTTTGGATTTTGATTGGTTCTGGTGTGTTGTTGTTTTTCCTGCTTACTGTTTTATTGCGTCTGCACGGAGAATGGTTGGAAGGAACTGGAGCTTTGGAGTTGCTGGTTGCTTGAATTTCGAGGACGAAATTCCTTAAGGAGGGTAGATTGTGAGAACCTAATCCCTTGATTAAGGTTAATTAAGTTTAAGAACCTTAAACCCTGATTAGTGAGAGTATATAAACCTAAACCAACCCATTTTCTCCTCATTTTCCTTTCCTCTCATTTTCTTCTCTCTCCCTCAACACTTTCTCTCCCTCCCTTGTAGTTCGTCGGTGGAAGGAGGAGCCGCGGGTGCGCCGGCAAGTCGAGGTCGCCGGAGATCAAGGAAGGGGTGGAGATCCGCGTTCGTGTGAGGAGTTCGCCGGAGATACGCCCTTTTGCGTGGGAGGATCGTCGTTGCTCTTCGGAAGCTTCTTCAAGCTTCCAAGGTATGCCAAGCCTTGCTTTTACGCTCACCAAGGTTGTGTGGGTGTTTGAGTGTTCGACGGTAGGCCGAATGGCTCGTCGGAATAGTGTGGCAGAAGTTCTGCTCTGTTTCGGTCGATCGGTGCTCAATTCGGTCGACCGGTTGTAGTGTAATTCGGGCGTTCTCGCTCGAATCGGTCGAACGATACCCCATGGGTGGTCGACCGATTGTTCGTGTGAGCGAGAAGATGAAGTCCCTGAGTGTTTTCGGTCGACCGGGTCCCCTTTGTCGGTCGACCGAATGCACTGTTGTATGTCGGTTGGGGGCGTTGACCTTCTAAACGGTCGACCGCCTTTTTGACCAAGTTCGACCGGATGTACTGTTTTAAGTCGGTTGGGGGTGTAGACTTCTAAACGGTCGACCGCCCTGAGATCCCGTTCGACCGATGACTTAAGACAACTTAAGTGTGGTTCGACCGATTCATATTTCGGTCGACCGGTAATGACCTTGTAGAATGTTGAAGTCCCTGATGTTTTTCGGTCGACCGGAAGCCCATTGCCGTTCGACCGTTGGGGATGTTTTATTTATTATTTATTTGTGGCGTAGACCTTCTAAACGGTCGACCGCCCAGAGACCTTTGTTCGACCGTTTCGATGATTTCCTTGGTTCGACCGTTGGATTGTGGTTCGAACCAAGTACCGGTTTTAACGACCAACCGGTCGACCGTATGACCTTTTCCGGTCGACCGTTGGAGCCCAGCATTTGCATTGGTTGTTTATAAGCGCGTTGGTGCGTGGATTGCATTTATTGCTTATGTTCCCATGATATGACATGTACATTGAGACCTAGGTAGTAGACCTGTGGGACCATATTCCCCTTTGCATGATCTATATGTGATGACTGTTATGACTGTCGGCCTGTGTGGCGACAGAGATGACTGTTGGCCTGTGTGGCGACAGAGATGACCTTAGCCTTTGTGGCGAAGGAGATGACCTTAGCCTGTGTGGCGACGGAGATGACTGCTAGCCCTTGTGCAGCAGAGTTCTGTGCCTTAGCCTGTGTGGCGACGGAGATGACCGACCGATGATGTTCCGGCGGATGTGCTCGACCGATGCTGTTCCGGCGAGTATGATCGTCCAGCTGTGGCACGGCTGGCGAGTATGACCGACCAGAGCGACGACTCTGGCGAATTGTGGTCTTCGACCACTGATCAGATCTGATGATGACTCGGAATTGCGTGCGACCCTCACCGAACCCATATGACTAGTGTAGCTGCGAGTGGGGGTGTGTCGCGTATTTTCCGTATGACCGCATGTGCCTGCGGTGGGTATCTACGGATGTCCAAAACTAGACTTATGACTAATGAACCCCGGTTGGGGAAATGACTATTATGACCTTATGACCCGTTTGGGGAATGACCAGTTATGATTTACGTTTGGCATAATACTAGTATGATAGGTCATGATTGCATTGCATGTAGGTGGGTTTGGCATACGGGGTTTCCTTCGGGAGACTCACGACATTGTTGTTTGCTTTCAGGTTCCTTCTTCGGGAGCTGCTTGGGTGGTGACTGAGGACGAGTGCATCTTGGAGTCGGGTCCTCGTGTCGGTTTTGAGGTTATTATGACTACTTGTATATCTGTATATTGTATTTTGATGTAGTCATTATTTTGACAACTCCTGTATACGGTGCAGCACCATATATATTATATATATATTTTCGAGTAGCGTCCCCTGTGTTGATGTTTATCTTTTGATTATCTTGTTATTAAAAGTTTTAAATTTTCCGCTGTTTCGGGAATGTTACAGCACCGTATATATTATATATATATTTTCGAGTAGCGTCCCCTGTGTTGATGTTTATCTTTTGATTATCTTGTTATTAAAAGTTTTAAATTTTCCGCTGTTTCGGGAATGTTACAGGACACATATGCATTAATGAGCAAGTCACTACTACTACACACGTGGTTAGTTGGACTTGTGTCAATAATCTAAACACTATCATTAACAAAGGTGAATGAGGAACAATAAGTACCTGCCATGTTTAGCGGGACCTACAACTACGGTCCTAACTCCTACCTTGTAAAGCCCCTGGGCCAGACGACTTCAATTTAAACTTTTTTCAACATTTTTGGAATGTGCTCAACGATCACTTCCGTTTCGTTTTTTATAGATTCCAAGGGACTCATCCCACCCCATGAATTTTGAGGTTTCAATCAATCTTTTATTGTACTCATTCCCAAGAAACCAGGGATTGAATCGGTTAATGATTTGAAACTAATCTCTCTGCTTAACAATCTATACAAAAATAATTGCAAAAACGCTTGCCACCTGCCTTTCAAAGGCACTAGATGTTAATCGTAAAGTATTGATTGGTTTTTTGTGAAATCAAATCCGATTACCAAAATGTGAAACAAATGATGAGACAATCCTTAACAAAATTAACTCAGCTAAGTTAGGCATTCCGTGAAGATTCTGGCATGTGTAAGATTGAAGAAATCAAAATGGAAGAGTGAAAACCAACTCAACTCTTCTCAACTGAATCGGTTGAGAGTGGAAGATATTTACAGGTGAAAGTCAAAATTCAGTTACAAGTCGAAATCTGTCTAATATCTTCAAAATTATGGATTTTCAACATTGGGCCTTGATGGGCCGAACACACTGGACCACACATAAAGACTTATACAACATCTAGTTTTATTAGTCACATTACACTTGACTTAAACGAGAGTTAGAGAGAAGAAAAAAAAAATAGTGGGAAAATTGATAGCTACAATTGTGTCTACTACTTGTTTCAGAAAAATGTTCCAAGTTCTTGTTGTCCTAGATTTTGTTTTGGTGTGTGACCTTAAACGAGAGTGGTCATTGTATGATACAACAATACAAATCCCGCATGTTGCACTTGAATATTATCTTAGATGGGCAAAAATCTTTTCTTTAGGACAGTGAGGACTGAGGACACACCTCAGATCAGTTAATCTATTTTTTATGATTGTAGGTTGTTTAATAAAAGATACCAATTTTCATAGTTCTAGCACAAAAGTTTTGTGTGTAAATAATTTTGTATTACTACACCAATACATCTGATAAAAATCACCCATACTCGGCCATGTGAGCATCCAAATGGGCATATAACAATAAGGGTGGGAAACAATGTAAGGAACATACTTTTCAAATACAAAGTATAAGAGGGAGAATGTTACATTTTAAAATTCAGAAGGATTAAGTGAATAGATTCCATATCTGAATGGGACAATCCATAATTTGCCCTAATAATCTCATTAAAAGTTTCAATTAAAATAAAATGTTGCAAAAATGGTCAAATATTTAACCCTTGAAATCAATCTTTCACTATTGGGTGATTTTCCTCTTGTGTTGCCTTGGATTTTTCCCTTTGAAAATGGAAAGGTTTGAAGTCGGGAAAAGTTTTCACTTCGTACTTATATTCTTTTCCTATGGTTTGATCTCATGCATGAACCCAAACAAGTTTTGATGTGTAAATAAAATTGAAAAGCATTGGCAAACACACCTCTATAATATGTTTAGATGTGTTATTCATAAAGTACATGATTTATTAATTATCTATTTTGCTTTTAACGATTTTTGTGAAGAGTTGGTATTTTTAAGTACCTCAAATAGGAGTGTAAACGAGCCAAGTCGAGCAAAATTTCGAGCAATAAATATTATCTTATGTTATTACAAAATACAAAAAATAATTATAAATGGAGCAATAAAAAATCGTGAGAATTATCGAACCGAGCGTAATTTTTTTTGAGTTCGAGCGGCTCGTTTACCATATTAAGTTTGGAGATTTTTTTGTTTTTCATCAAAATCTTTCATTTTCAACTTAAATTAGAGTCGAGAGTTTTTCAAGTCGAGTTATCGAGCCGAATACAATGGGGGAGTTAAACCACTGCATCCCCTTAAAAGTATTATCCGAGCAACAATGAATAATGACTGTAATCTTAAAAGTACACCAAAAGAATTTTTCAATACACAAGACACATATATATAACAAATAAATCAGAAAACAAAGTTATTTCCATATTAAAATCCAACACAAAAGAAGTACAACAACGCAACGACATATATAGTGAATACGAATGGATGATCAGGTAGGCTTATTAGGATTTGATGGTGTAAATTGTCTGAAGTAGTGTGAGAAGAAGGAGGACACCACCCACAACCCAACCGACAATCGACCAAGGGTTGTTGAAGTAATCTTTCATCATTTTGGCCCTCCACCTATGTTCAGCGTGTCTCATGTACTCCCTCATGGTTCCACGGGTTTCGCGATACCAATCGGAAAAGAAGAAAATATCGCGAGCATCGATTACTGTTGAGAGAGTAAGTTTGATTTGGTTGATTTTTTGAAATCCAAAATTTTCATCATTATCACAACAGAGGATTCCATGCTCGGCTAATAGCCTGTAGTCATCTTTGGAGCGCACCAGATCACATAAAAACTTCAAATAGCTGGTAAATTCACCTCGTCTTGCACCTTTGATTTTTTCAAATGCAAGTAGATTCCACATAAGACTGAACCAATCGTCATCAATCTGCCATCCAGGAAGGTTCAAGGTTCCACCTTCAAACCACATCTTAGAATCACAACGTCGATGCCATTTAAACTTGATCCCGACATCTTGAAGCTCAATCGCTGTGACTGCGGTAGGCTTCTTCTGGGAGATAAAGGACCGGTGAAAGCAGAGAAAACAGAACCATGGGAACAAGATGGTTCTCAAGATGCGGTTGCAGATCTTGTGTTTCGGAATTGATGGCGATATACCAGCAATTATTGCATTGCGAAAGAAATGGAGGAGGTGGTCAAATTGTTCGTCACCCTGTGAGATTAATTCAAGGGACGGTGGAGGTTCTCTGCCGAAATAGACAGACAAGAGCAACTCCGGCAAGGTGCTACAATCACTAGGTTTATTGGTGGGAGGAAGAAGATCAAAGCAACCTTCGAGTATGAAGATAGGAATTTGATTTGATAAAAGTAAAAAATCGCGGTAGAGGACGGTATGACTGCAATAAGTCGTGGTCCAACGTTCATATAAATGCTTGTCAATGTAGGTTTCGGCAATATGATAATAATAATCAAATAGAAGCCTGAGAATGAAATGAGCATCTAACACTAACATGATGACGAACTTCTCTTCATCGATCACTACTTCTTCTTTGGAGTAGTATTTCACAGCCTCATCTTTGTGTTGTTGAACGAAACGAATCAACTTACGACATATCTGTGGTCCCTTCTAGAGACATGGTTGCATAGAAAACACGCAATTTATCGCTATCACACTTACCAGTCTCGGGTCGTCCGCTGTGAATAGGGCCGATGGAGCAAATTTTGGGGAAATCATCATCAAGCGGAATTTTATCACCAAAAGGATGACGACATATTCGTGGTTGTTCATCAGGCGACACATTGGTGGTTGTTTTTCAGCATCGTGTCTAATTTTCTCAAGCAGGTGTGAGACTTCTACTTCAATTTGATCCGATGCATCATCTACGCTGATTGCAATATTGATTTCTTCTTGATGTTGGTTTGCTGCAAGTGAGGAAGAGGAGGAGGAGGCCATGCTTGGTGGTAGAATACAACGAGACGATGGATGGCCCCGTCTAGCTAGAGAATCTTGTTCTTAATTTTGGCTTGATTTCCAAAACAACACTATCAATGTAGAGGCTAATTCATTAATTAGCACCAGCTGGTATAGAGTCTATGGATTTCAACACGAATATATACTTTCCAAAACTTGTCAAACATAAAAATGAGAGAGATTCACCTTTAAACAGAATGACTGTGTCTGTATGAGAGCTTGAGTGGGAGGATGGAATCGTGGACAAAACTAATCTTAGGGAGACCTCACTTTTGGGTCATATGAGGTGCTTGGATAATTGAGCGGGGGAGGGGACATGGTTTTATAATGAAAAAAATTATTAAACTACTTTTTTGAAGTTTTTATTATGCATTGTGGATGATGTATTGTGTCCACATATCATATGATGTATTGTGGATGATGTATTGTGTCCACATATCATATGATGTATTGTGGATGATGTATTGTGTCCACATATCATATGCTGTATTGTGGATGATGTATTGTGTCCACATATCATATAATATAGTTTCTATTAAATGTGTTTGATGCTATACTTTCTTGACTTCTATAATAAAAAAGATTGACATAAAATAAGCCGATTGAAATAAACTTAGTTGTCATTTTATACATTATGTGATTGATCTTCAATTAAAAATTTGATGCTTGAAACAAAAGAAAAGTAAAAGGTGGAGAATTTGCGACTTTGCGTGAGGATAGATATGTGAGAGTGTGTTGAATAAGATGAAACAAGAGGGGAAGTAAAAGAAGAAAACATGAAAAAGTGAGTGGAAGTAGGATTTGATGGTGTAAATTGTATGGAGTAGTGTGAGAAGAAGGACGACGCCACCCACAACCCAACCGACAATCGACCAAGGGCTGTTGAAGTAATCTTTCATCAGTTTGGCCCTCCACCTATGTTGATGTTCTCTCATGTAGTGCTCCATGTCATAATGGGTTCTGCGATACCAACCTGAAGTAGTGTCAGCATCGATTATTGTTGAGAGAAGAAGGTTGAGTTGGTTGATTTTTGGAATCCAAAACCTTCAGCATGCTGACAATAGAGGATTCCATGCTCGGCTAATGCCTGTAGTCATCTTTGGAGAGCACCAGATTGCATAAAAACTTCAAATGGCTAGTAAATTCACGTTCTTTTTCACCTTTGATTTTTTCAAATGCAAGTAGATTCCACATACCAAAGAACCAATCATCATCAATAAGCAATCTAGGAAGGTTCCACATTCAAACCATATCTTCATTATACGATCTAGAGTGTCCCCCTGAAAATGTATTTTAAACTTGACCCCGGCATCTTGAAGCTCAACCGTTGTGACTGCGGTAGGCTCCCAACTGTGGGAGATAAATGACCGGTGTAAGTAGAGAAAACAGAACCATGGGAACAAAATCAAGTATAAGATGATTCTCAAGATGCGGTTGCAGATCTTGTGTTTCAGAATTGATGTAGTCCGTCTTTGGGGCGGATCACATTTACCAGCAATTAGTACTCCATTGCGATAGAAATGGAGGAGGTGGTCAAATTGTTTGACACCTTGTGAGATTAATTCAAGGGATGAAGGTTTAAGGTGGAAATAGGTAAACAAGAGCAACTCCGGCAAGGTGCTAAACTTGCTAGGTTTATTGGGGGGGGGGGAAGAAGATCAAAGAAACCTTTGAGTATGAAGAAAGGAATTTGATTTGATAAAAGTAAAAAATTGTGGAGAACGACGGTATAATAACTGCTGAAATAAGTCTTGATCCAACATTCATATAAATGCCCGTCAATCATGAAAAAGAAACCTGAGAATGAAATGAGCATCTAACACTAACATGATGACAAACTTCTCTTCATCCATGACTACTTCTTCTTTGGAGTAGTATTTCGCGGCCTCATCTTTGTGTTGTTGAATGAAACGAATCAAGTCACGACATATCTGTGGTCCATCTTGTAGAGACATGGTCGCACCGAAAAGACGCAACTTATCAGCATCACACTCACGAGTTTCGGTTCGTCCGCTGTGAATAGGGCCGATGGAGCAAATTTTGGGCAAATCGTCAAACTGACTAATCAAACATATTAATGGTTGTTCTTGTTCATCTTGGCATGGTAGTTCTTTGTCATCGTGTCTAATTTTCTAGAGCAAGTGTGAGACTTCTACTTTAATTTGATCTGATGCATCATCTACACTTTCTTCTTGATGTTGGTTTGCTGCAAGTGAGGAAGAGGAGGAGGAGGCCATGGTTGGTAATGGTGGATTGCCCCGTCTAGCTAGAGAATCTTGTGTCTCAATTTTGGCTTGGTTTCCAAAAATCACTATCAATGTTGAGGTTAATTCATTAATTAGCACCAACTGGTATAGAGTTTATGGGTTTCAACACGAATATACTTTCCAAAATTTGTCAAACATGTGGGTGTTGCATGCATGCACTCGTGAATCTTGGTTGATACCTAATTCGTAATATTGTTAAAAATTATTAAGGTTTGAACATAAAGAATAACATTATACGTTGCAATGTTAACTTTATGATGTACAAACTTATAACCAAAAAATTAAGACATTATATTAAACAACTTAAGACATTATATAATATTTATCTTTGTGGTCATATATATGTCCTCATTTTAAACAATTCCTATATAATTATATATCACGAAACATTCTCTATAAGAAATAATTTAAGCAACAATTGAAAAGAAATAACATGATTTTTTTGTCCTGGGGAGATAGCTTAGTGAAGTGTGCTTAATCTTCAAACACTCCCTATTTTGATGAATTAATTTTTCCGCTATGTTTTTTAATCTCGTTCTTAATTTTTTTAATAAAAAAATAGAAAAGATCCATGAGTTTGCAATATTTAGATAATTGAGACTAAAACTAGTTTGTAAAAAATATTCTTCTAAATATTCAAAATATTTCTTAAGTATTTTCTAATATTTCTTAAATATTCTTTTTAGGTCATATGAGAGGTGCTTGGATAATTGAGTGGGATGGATATGGTTTTATAATGAAAAAAAGATTAAACTACTCACTTTCTTTTATTAAAAGTGTCAGGAAACATAACTTTATACGGGGAAAAGGGATCAAAGTGCTTTTTATATTGACATTTTATTTAATTGGCATATTTTCTTAGTGTCATAACGTATTACCTTCACATCCATCCATTTAAACAACTTAATTGTTTGAAGTTTTAGAGACCGAATTAATCATGGATGATGTATTGTGTCCACATATCATATAATATAGTTCCTATTAAATGCGTTTGATGTTATGATTTCTTGACTTCTATAATAAAAATGATGACATAAAATAAGTTGATTGAAATAAACTTAGTTGTCATTTTATGCATTATGTGATTGATCTTCAATTAAAATTTTGATGGTTGACATAAAAGGAAAGTAAAAGGCATGGAGAATTGGCGACTTTGTGTGAGGATGGATCATGTGAGAGTGTGTGGAAGAAGATGAAACAATAAAGGGGAAGTAAAAGAACAAAACATGAAAAAGTGAGAGTGGAGAGAAGAATAGTATTTGCTTGAGTATGACTTCATTTCAGATTTTGACATAAATTGAATTGCATATCTTGATATCAATATTGGCCTTACAAATATGCAACATTATGGATTGTGGGATCTCCACATGTAGTGCGCATTACGTCGAAATTCGGTAGAAATGTTTAGGAAATTTGTTATGATTTTTGTTATTTCCTATAGTCTTTTTTCGGTAAAGAGTGAGAAGTCCGGGGAATGTGACTGAAATGCTCAAAATAGTAGTAACACATGCACATCTTTACATTGGCCAGATGCAAATTTTGACTCGACTTTTATTATTTTTCTTAGTTAGGAAAAAAGAGTTAGGATTCAAAAAATATATGATCCACTCAAAGGGGAATCCTTTCCCGAATCAGGCACTAATACATTTTTAACATTTAATTAGATCGGGTAATCATTCAAATTAAGAACATAGGCACATTGCCTTTTGCGTTTTGTTTTCCTAAAATTGGAGCTTAGTACTCTATTATTGATGAGATGCTGGATGCAATTTTTGTCACTTCAAAAAAGAAGTGATGTGATGTATACATAAGCTTGTCAATGGGTAGGGTATAATAAGTTATTTCACTATGCTACCACATAATATTGAACAATTAAGTGATTACGACAAGGGAGACCTCAGTTTTGGGTCATATGAGAGGTGCTTGGATAATTGAATGGGGGAGGATATGGTTTTATAATGAAAAAATAGATTAAACTACTCACTTTCTTTTATTAAAAATGTCAGGAAACATAACTTCATACGGGGAAAAGGCATCAAAGTGCTTTTTTATATTGAGATTTTATTTAATTGATATATTTTCATAAAGTCATAACATATTGCCTTCACATCCATCCATTTAAATAGGTTTTTTTAAGTTTTAGAGATCGAATTAAACATGGATGATTTATTGTGCCCACAAATCATATAATATAGTTCCTATTAAATGTGTTTGATATTATGATTTCTTGACTTCTATAATAAAAATGACATAAAATAAGCTGATTAAAAATAAAATTAGTTGTTATTTTATGCATTATGTGATTGATCTTCAATTAAAAATTTGATGCTTGATATAAAAGAAAAGTAAGGTGGAGAATTTGCGACTTTGCGTAAGGATAGATATGTGACAGAGTGTGGAAGAAGATGAAACAAAAGAGGGGAAGTAAAAGAAGAAAACATGAAAAAGTGAGAAAGTGGAGAGACGAATAGTATTGACTTGAGTATGTGTTTTTTTAAGAAGAGTTGGGGCAAGTACCAATTACGGAATTAGCAGTTTCATTTCAGATTTTGACTTTAATATGAATTGCATCTTTTGTTATCAATATTGGCCTTAGAAATATGCAACATTTTGCATTGTGGTATCTCCATAGGTTGTGCTTATTACCTCGAAATTCGGTAGAAATTTAGGAGATTTGTTATGTCTTTAGTTATATCCAATAGTCATTTTTGTTAAGAATGATAAGTTAGGGGAATGTGATTGAAACACTCACAAATAGTAGTAATACATGCAAATATTTACATTGGACGGCTGCTAATTTTGACTCACTTTTATTCTTTTTAGCCGTTCAAATTATTTCTTTTTAGCCGTTCAAATTATTAGCCGTACATCAAATCTCAAAAATTAAGCAGCACAAAAATTGCTTGCACTATCCATCCATCCACACACTCTAGACCTCCTCGGTCTCGGGGAAGCGGAGATGCTTCTTTTTTGGCACTGGAAGCCCTTTCAGCAGGGTCTTAGTTGGGGAATGAGGCACGGCGGCATCAACTTCCTCCTTCCCTTCAATCTCATCATCACCGTTGTAGACAAACCTAGTGTGTTTCCTCTCGAACTTAGTTCCCCTTGCTGCGACTGATATGTTCTTAATTCCGTCACACAGCTCGTCGTGTGCGTCACAGTAGATATCTTCAGATTCTTCTTCATCGTCGTAGTAATCGTCATCGTTGTAATCTTCCTCTTCACTACTACTGTCTTCTTGAGTGAGCTCTGCCTGTTCTGCTGAAAGGCTTGTGTCATCTGAAAGCTCTACAATCTGAGCCAAAATTAATGTTTTGATTAGGAGATGATAGAATGAAACTCAGTTCAAAAGTAAAAAAAAGGTAAGAAAGGAATCCCACAATAATTGGATGGTTTCACAAGTAAGAACATTAAGAGCAAAAGTATATGGTTGATTCTCATGGTTTCACATTAGTACATGGCCAAAAATGAGATCTCAAAGAGAACCTAAAGAAAGTAAAAGTTAAAGAACACAAATTGACCCAAGACCGAATATATAAGAACCCAAAACCCAAACCCAACTCTCACCTCTCTTCCCCAATCACTAACCCTGACAAATGGGATGGGGTAGTGATGTGCTACGAACCACGGTGTCGGGGGTTCGAATCCCTCCTCGCCCACAACCGGTCCAAAAGGGAAGGACCTTGATTTGAAAAAGACACAAGACTTTCCTTCTGCTTAGGGCTGGTTCAAGTGGGGAAAATAGGATCTTAGCTAACTCACCGGCAGTGGATCAAGAGACAACAAAACTTGAGCGAGGAAGGGGACAGTCACAGGCTCGGAGGAGGATGGCTTGACTCTCGTTGGATACTGACTTCGGTCTACTGCCCGGAGTGTAGGGGAGACCACCATCAGGCTTTCCTTCTCAGGGGTTCCGCGGGCAGGGCACACTCGCTCGAGCCCCAACCCATCCCTCCCTTACCCTCTTGCTATTCTCGCAGCGGCTCCAACGACGACGACCCCGACAGCGAGGAGCTCCGACGACCGTGCGTAGGCACGGAGGGGAGATTGTCCTCTTCTCCGGTTTTTTCCTCATATAGGTACGCCATCCACCCTAGTTTAGAGTCTAGGAGGTCGGGAAGGCGTCGAGGAGGCTGGCTGGAGTGGCACACGTCGGCTGGCACGACGTGCAGGCCGATCGGAATCGCACTGGAGGTGCGCAGCCATGCGAACCGTGCCACCGTGTGGTGGTGGCTGTCGGTGGCTGTGGTCGCGGCCGATGGCCCTGGGCAGTGCTGTCGGAGGACTGGCAACGGTGGTGGGCCGGTGACCGAAAATATCCCAAGACATCTCCTGGATATTTTCTCTCGGTTGACTGTTCATGCTCGGTTGACCGAACCCAATTGTCCAGGCACTCCAGACAATTTTGGTCAAGCAATTGTGTTTACCTGTTCCCCGTTCGGTTGACCGTTCCGAAAACACTTGGGTTGACCAAACCCTAAACGGTTTACCGTGTTTGACCCCGATTTTGCCTTTGTCAAATTTTGGATTTATTTCCAATAAAATTTGATCTTTTGGGGTTTTTAGCAAATTCATATCTTATGTAATATATTATCCTATATCATATCAAATTATTACACCCCATAATATACACCTCATATGAATTTATTTTGATTCTAATTATGTCAATTCTCATGACATATTGATTTTATTCATTCACCACATGTATCCCTTTTCACATGAAACCCGACACATCATATGAACTCAAAATCAAGCTTCTTGTTTTCCAGTTTTGTGGTGTGACCTATAGGAGGATCTAAGCCAATTTGGTAGCGATATTAAACACTTAATATCCCAAACTATAAGCGGTATCTAGCTACTCATTATAGTTACTCAATTAGCATAGATGTCTTTGTTCCACTTGAACTAAAACACGATCCATTTAGTGATGTAAGTGCACCGGCCAATTGTGTCCGTCCCTTGCCTCATGATATTAAGAGTATATACAAAGTAGAAATGTGTCACCTTTGTATTATATTCATTTCTTGATCTCTTTAAGCTAATTATAAGGGATACCTTTCATGTACTCCAAGTCTTTACGTGATTCAGCACGTTGAGACTTCTTGAGTTGCACACCCAAACTCATTGGCACACTGCCCTTTTTGGAGTTGTTCATGCTGAACTTTTCCAAGACCTTGTCAATGTATGTACGTTGACTTAGGACAATGAGCCTACGAGATCTATCTCTATATATCTTGATTCCCAAGTTGTAATGAGCCTCACCCATATCTTTCATCGAAAATGCAGATTTCAATGAACTTCTCATTTGCTCAAGCAAAGGTATATGATTTCCCATGAGGAGTATGTCATTGACATATAAGATCAAGAACACTCTGTGGCTCCTACTAACCTTCTTGTATATACAAGGCTCTTCCTTACTTTGGACGAAGTGAATCTTTTTGACTTCTTCGTCAAATCGCTTGTTCAAACTCCTTGATGCTTGCTTCAATCCATAAATGGATCTTTGAAGCTTGCATACTTTCTTGTCATTCTTTGGATCTTCAAAATCTTGAGGTTGTACCATGTACACATCCTCCTCCAAGTTCCCATTAAAGAACGTCGTTTTGACATCCATTTACCATATCTTATAATTATGAAATGCGGCAATAGCGAGCATAATCCGAATAGACTTGAACATGACAACCAGTGAAAAAGTTTCATCATAGTCAATTCCTTGAATTTGAGTGAAACCTTTTGCTACAAGCCTCGCTTTTTAGGTTGTCAAGTTCCCATCCATGTCCATCTTCCTCTTGAAAACCCATTTATTTTGAATGACATTTTTCCCTTGGGGAAGGTCAACCAAGTTCCACACTTGATTATCATACATGGATTCTATTTCAGATTCCATGGCCTTAAACCATAGTTTGGAGTCCTCTCTTTCCATTGCTTCTTGAAAGGTCGAGGGATCATCGGTATCTAGTGCCATGATCTCATGAAGTCCTAAATACATATCGGGTTTCTTCATTTCCCTCGTTGACCTTCTAAGTTCTTTTGGTTCTACGTGTACTTCTCCAACTTCTTCCACAATTTCTTGCGGAATTGGTTCGTGTTCGATTCTCGAACGTATACTAGGTGGGGAAGATTGAGTTTCTCTCACAATTGCTTACGAGAGTCTATCACTCACGCTCCCACTAACCGAAGGAACCTCTGTTGGGCCTTCATGATCTTGAATATCACCATTCATATCATGATCTTGTAGAATATCTTGAGTCTCCTCAAGCACAACTCTACTCTCACTACTTTTTATTCTTTCTAGAAATTCGTTTTCTAGAAATACGACATCCCTCTCGACAATCACTCGATTGGAGGTTATATGCCAAAAGTAGTATCCTCTTGTCTCACGAGGATAAACTATAAAGAAGCACTTATCCACTTTTGGTTGGAGTTTGGTCGACATCAATCTCTTGACGTAGGTCTCACAACCCTAAATCTTGAGAAAATTGAGCTTAGGTATTTTACCACTCCATAGCTCATTAAGCGTTTTCTCTACGGATTTGGATGGAACAATATTTAGTGTGTAAGCCGCAGCTTCTAGTGCATAACTCCAAAAGTAAAGCGGCAATTCAGCTTGACTCATCATTGATCGAACCATGTCGAGTAATGTCCTATTCCTCCTTTCGGATACCCCATTCCACTGAGGTGTACCGGGAGGGGTGAGCTGTGGTACAATACCACACTCCTTTAAGAATGAGTCAAATTCGGTACTTAAGTACTCACCCCCACGATCCGTTCGTAGAGACTTGATTTTCTTGTTGAGTTGGTTCTCTACTTCATTCTTGAATTCCTTGAACTTGTCAAAGGATTCACTTTTGTTTCTCATTAGATAAATATAGCCATATGATGAGAATTTTATTTATACCGCAAGTGCACGACGTCAATGAAGACGTGGCAAATACGGGTCGAACACAAGGAGGGAGAGATCTTGTTATTTGTGTGATTTTCGATTAAAGGGAAGAAGGAGAGAAGAAATAAATTGGGTTTTGAGATTTTTGATTTTTAATTTCCTAAAGCATGAAACATGAACAAATAAAACTAAAGTAAGAATAAAGATGGTGAATTCCGTTGGGTGGAGGTTTAGATTAGAGAATTCAGAAACTTATAATAAATCATATTAGTTATGAAGCATTACATGATAAATGATTTAACCTAAACTCAAGTAATCAAAATAGACTAATACGAACTTAAAATAATAACAGTTATTCGTCTTCTCTTCACCCTAAATCCGTCACCTCCACCCTTTGGAAAGAGTTAGAAACTCATGGAGGGAGGAAGAAGGGCTCCTAGAGGCATTACAAAAGAAAACTAAAAACAAGAAAAAAAAGACAGAATTTTATTACTAAAAAGAAGAATACAAAACTAAGACTAAAAATAAAAACTAAGGTTAAGGACCAAGGACCCTTCTAACATCGTTCCCGGGGCTATTTATAGTTGTTACAAGAGACCTAAGTATAGAATTGGAGAGTACACGTGTCCAGACACGACTGGACAAAATTGGAGCACACAGATCGCTGAGGGGGCGGCGTTTCCGCCGCACAATGTATGTGATATGCGGAGATTTCGCCGCACAATCTTCTCTGATTTAATCCGGATTTTTGCTGTTAGTTTATGGTATGATTTGATCCTCCTTTGCGCGTCTGGATTGATTCTTTCCATTTTTTGAGCTCCGGATTAATTCCTTTATATGTTTGGAGAACTACATTGATTTTTTTTAGATTTTCTCCATAATAACTCGTGAATTGCAATTAGGTCCTTGTCTTTTTTTGCAATCAAGTCCGCGACTACTTTTGTGCACAAGTCCTTGTTCTTTTTGTAATTAGGTCTTGAATGCTTTTATGCTTGGAAACATTTCCACTTGAAAACCCGATAATCTTGAGCTTGGTCTTTATGATAGAAATGAGTCTTCCGCACGCGTTTATGCTCGGGATGTGGGTAAATTGCATTCAGGTCCCTGTATTCTGTAAATAAGACTAAACACATACCTTAGTAGCATTTATTGATGTAAAAGTGATCTAAATGAAAGACATATGATGCAATGTATGCAATGCATCAAATACCCCCACACCTAGATTTTGCTAGTCCCTAGCAAAACAGAAGATACGACAAATAAAAACAGGGAAATCCTAACTCACTTTCGTAGGAATCACGGTTGCACTTAGCATGTGCAACAAGCCTTTAAACCTCTTTGTTGCCAAGGAGGAGGAGTGTTGTCTCCTGAGGGTTTTCAGCGGATATACCCACAAAATCCTAAATCAACATTTCATTAATAGTTCTCAATATCCCTACCTCAACCTTATACATCTCACTAAGAATTTTTGCGTGCTCATTATATAAATCTAACGCATTAAAAATATGACTTGGTCTTTGTTCCTCCAACATTCACACCACTAACCCCTCTACACATGATATCACTTAAATTATTTTGCACGCCTCCTCTGGTGGTGAAGTATCATTCGGATCAACCATGACATGAATCATTCTTTTAGCTTTGGGCCTTGAGTATATTTTTTTTTTCTTTTCTTCCGTGATTCAACACATTTGCTTTTGGACACTTTTACCCTTTTGCATTCGTGTAGCGAGTTTGGTCGATAATCCCGAGCTGGTAGACTCAAGTTACCGGGTTTCAAGATACCCCTACGGACCAGTGACTCAAAGGCTTGGGCTTTTGTAATCATTTTGCAAAATGTGTTTTCTTCACTTTATTCCTTTATTTTTATTTTCCTCAAGGCTTAATTGCTATTAGAAGTCCACACTTCCCGGTATATTTTCCTCAACCTCTGCTTTTTATCAACCACTTCAAAGATTTGATTCATCCAATTTAAGTGCATACATGTCTTAAAGGGCAATGGGTTATTTCTTTGGAACTTAGATTTATGTCACAATTTCTACAAGCAGAACTATATAATAAGGAACAAAAACTCAATGCAATTTGTACACGGGTTTTAGCAGTTCAATCTTAAGCTATGTCATGAAACATTAATTTTTTTTTATTTTTTAAATAAAAGACAGAATATATAGATAAATATATACATAAACACCCCCCACACCTAAATCATGCATTGTCCTCAATGTATGCAAATATAAAGCAAATGCACTTATTACCTTGGTGAATTGCGGTGGAAGGATGGAATTTGCTCAAAGTCAACCATAGTCAGAACTGGATTGAATGACACCATATAGGTGCAAGTATCCAGTTGAATTGTTCCCCATGTTGCAATGAGCGTCCTGAGTTACAGGTTCCACACCCCTCACATAAATTGGTTCTCTTATTTGCTCGAGTGACGGTGGGTGTGTAGATGAATTTCTCCCCTTTTTCTTACTTCCTTTTTGATTTTGTGACGATTCAGAAATATTATAGATACGCGATTTCATCACAACATCACTTTGATTGCATGTTATTTCTGGCTCACTATCAATATGAAAGATATTAAATTCAGCTTTTAAGTTCCCAAAAGATAATTGCATGAGCCCATTTCGACAGTTTATCAATGCTTCAGAAGTGGCCAAAAAGGGTCTGCCTAGAATTACAGGGATTTGTCGATTATGATTTACAACAGGTGCGGTATCTAGTACGACAAAATCCACTGGGTAAATGAAGTCACCAACCTTGATCAAAACATCCTCTACTACACCTCTTGGTTTCTTAATAGAGCAATCAGCAAATTGAAGGGTTGTCTTAGAGGGTTTTAATGGACCAAGGTTGAGTTGCTCGTAGACAAAGTACGGGAGTAGGTTAACACTAGCACCAAGGTCTAGAAGGGCTTTGTTGATAAAAGTATCTCCTATTGCACATGAAATTGTGGGACATCCAGGATCCTTATATTTTATAGGAGATGTGTTGGACAAAATAGAACTTATGTTTGCAGTTAAGAATGCCTTCTTTAGTACGTTTGTTTTTCTCTTTTTAGTGCACAAATCTTTTAAGAATTTAGCATAAGCAGGTATTTGTTGAATCATGTCTAAGAGTGGAATGTTCACCTTAACCTGCTTAAATACTTCCAAGATTTTCTCTATTTGTGCACTTGAGTTCTTTTTGGGTCTATTGGGAAATAGGGCTTTAGGGACATAGACTCGCTCAGGTTCAGGTTGAGCTACGGGTTCAGATTGAGTAGGTGGGGTGGGCGTTTCAGATTGGTCGTCGGGTTCAATGGTTAGGTCATATGTGGCAGTTTGATGGCTAGATTGATTAGACGTTCTAGGATTTACCACATTATTATCAATCTGTCTTCCGGACCGTAATGATACTACATCATTTATTTGTTGGAACGGTCCTTCTTCATTAACCATTTGAACTGGTCTAGGGTTGTTATTTCCTGAAGGTGCTTGATATGATTGATATAAATTATTAGATCTAGGGTTCACCTCAGGTTGACTTGGAAACCGAACCTTTTCTCTTTCACCTACTATTTGTGCTAGTTGACTGACTTGTGTCTCTAGCCTTTGGAAGGTCTGGTTGGTTGTTTGTATAAAAAAATTCATCAAATTTTCCAAGCTTGTCAACCTAACCTCATGATCGTTATTGTTACTAAACCCAGATGATGTATTATTTTGGTTATACGGGTTTGGTTGTTGTCTAGGAGGTTGACCTTGTAGGTTTGATGAGAAATTGGAATTATTACGCCAACTCGAGTTATAGGTTGATGCGTATGGGTCATTTCTAGCATGGTTATACATGGCATTAACTTGGTCCCATTCCACACAATTCTCCATTACATGACCAGTCTGACCACATCTAGAGCACGGGATAGTCAAGGCTTGATTCACTCGGTTTTGGGTTTGTAGCTCTAAACTTTCCATTCTGCGCATAAGGGTAGCTAGTTTTGCTTCAGCCGCTATGTTGGCATCTACAGCTAAGACACCTGGTTTTAGTTGACTTGCTATTCTAGATCCAATACTCGGGTTAAGCGGTGTTCTAGCATTGTCCCATTGCATACTGTTTTCAGCTAATTCCTCAAGGAAAGTCCAGGCATCATTTTCATTTTTCGACATAAAATTCCCTTGGCTTACGGATTCTACCATAACCCTAGATGTGGGTGTCAATCCCTCATAAATAATTTGGCATAATTGCCATCTCGGAATTCCATGATGAGGGCATTGGGTCAGAACACTCTTAAATCTTTCTAGATAGGAATAGAACGGCTCGCTCTCAGACTGAACGAATGCAACAATTTCATTCCTAATCCTTATAGTCTTATGGTTGGGGAAATATTTTTTCAGAAATACTTGAACAAACTCAGCCCAACTCCTAATAGATCTTTCGGCTAGACTATATAGCCATTTCTTAGCGTCATCCTTCAGTGCTAGAGGCACGAATTTCAGACGCACTGCCTCCTCAGGAATATAATGGTATTGCATAAGAGAGCAGATTTCCTCAAATTCTCTAAGGAAGAGGTATGGGTCTTCCCTAGAGGTGAACTTAGGCAACATACTCATGTATTGTGCCTTAAGTTCGAAGTCGCGACCCGGTATGGTGGGCATAACGATGCACGATGGCTGGGCAGCCATCGCTGGATAGCATCGATCCCTCAGAGTTATGGGTTGCACAACAGGTGGGTCCACTACGTTCTCACCCATTGGATCTGGGTGAGGTGGTGCAACAGGTGGATTGGGGCTAAGTTCCAGACTGGAATCTAGATGAACTCGTGAGAGTCGATTACTCAAGTCCCGAATCCAAATCTGAGTGCACCGGGTTGAATCAATTTTTGAATTCAAATTCGAAATTTAAATTCCAAATTTAATTTCAAAAATTAATTACAATTTTTTTTTTGTATATTTTCGTTTTTTTATATATTTTTTTATGTTTTGTTTTTTTTCAAAAGGGAAACAAACAATAGAATGGGGAAAGATGAGAAAGGAATCCTAATCTAGAGAATTTAGGTGAGAAGAGAAAGAAGACTCAGATGAGAAGGGAAACCTAATTCTAAAGATAGAAAGAGGGTTGGTCAGAAAATTCCTAAGAAAGCACAGTTCAAACAATCCTAGACCTAGTGTCGCTTAGATCTAGACGACTCCTAACTGGTTGAGTCGAATTGATTTGCTTGATTCACCTCCCTCACTAATCAAACCAACTTGGCCAGGCCGTGTATAGCTAGTGGGGGCGCTTCCGACAGAGTCGGTGCCAATTAGACAACCACTTCGCTTGGAAGACTTACGTCAACACAAAAACACTTTCTAGACACCAAATTAAATTCAATCGGCTTCAGGTCATAGCAAGTCAAACCAATTCTTCTCCTTAAATGAGTCTGAGTCCTTAGGGGTCAATGTCTAATTGATTTTAATTTAAGGCTTGGGTGACACTTTGGGATTGTTATTTGTGGGCCACGGAAGGGTGATGAAATCCCCACCGTATCTTTGCCTACGGAGTTGCCCTTAAGATAGTTTAACTTAGATCTAGCAGAGATAGTCAAACAATGGTCTTTAATTGGGGGCAATTGCAAGGTTGTATGCAAACTAAATTATATGCCTAAATGCAATCGATAAAAACCACGATACGTACCTTGACTCCAGCACTCTTCAACAGAAATTGATTTGCAAGAATTTAGCAAGAATAATGTATACAAAATACTAGATGATGCATGCACTAAGGCCTTTCTAATTTTGCCAATTTTAGGTCAGAGTTGAATTATTGCAAATTATGGAATTTTGCCCTAACACATGCAGTTCTACGAAAAGGAAATTTTCTGAAAATAGAAATTGCGAGGAAAAAGGCAACAAAAGTTACCTACGCAATGCTCAGTCGGGTTCAACACCCGCTCTCGAAATTTCAGTAGCTCTACGCGTCCACCCAGAGATGAGTCGCGTCCCAGAAAAATTTGAAGCCCAGAAGCTTCAGGTGTGCGGCGATTCCGCCGCAGGTTGCTCTTGGTATGCGGCGATTCCGCCGCCCTTGATGCTCAGACTGCGTTCAGATTTCGCCGCGCGTTCAGTTGTCTCCTGAAACACAAATCCAAATACTTAGATCGCGCAAATGATAAACAGAATAGAATCGAAATCAACAAAAAAACAAAATCTGCGTCGCCTCCCCGACAACGGCGCCAAAAACTTGATGAGAATTTTATTTATACCGCAAGTGCACGACGTCAATGAAGACGTGGTAACTACGGGTCGAACACAAGGAGGGAGAAATCTTGTTATTTGTGTGATTTTCGATTAAGGGGAAGAAGGAGAGAAGAAATAAATTGGGTTTTGAGATTTTTGATTTTTAATTTCCTAAAGCATGAAACATGAACAAATAAAACTAAAGCAAGAACAAAGATGGTGAATTCCGTTGGGTGGAGGTTTAGATTTAGGGTTTAGATTAGAGAATTCAGAAACTTATAATAAATCATATTAGTTATGAAGCATTACATGATAAATGATTTAACATAAACTCAAGTAATCAAAATAGACTAATACGAACTTAAAATAATAACATTTATTCGTCTTCTCTTCACCCTAAATCCGTCACCTCCACCTTTTGGAACGAGTTAGAAACTCATGGAGGGAGGAAGAAGGGATCCTAGAGGCATTACAAAAGAAAACTAAAAACAAGAAACAAAAGACAGAATTTTATTACTAAAAAGAAGAATACAAAACTAAGACCAAAAATAAAAACTAAGGTTAAGGACGAAGGACCCTTCTAACATCGTTCTCGGGGCTATTTATAGTTGTTACAAGAGACCTAAGTATAGAATTGGAGAGTACACGTGTCCAGACACGACTGGACAAAATTGGAGCACACAGATCGCTGAGGGGGCGGCGTTTCCGCCGCACAATGTATGTGATATGCGGCGATTTCGCCGCACAATCTTCTCTGATTTAATCCGGATTTTTGCTGTTAGTTTATGGTATGATTTGATCCTCCTTTGCGCGTCTGGATTGATTCTTTCCATTTTTTTGAGCTCCGGATTAATTCCTTTATATGTTTGGAGAACTACATTGATTGTTTTTAGATTTTCTCCATAATAACTCGTGAATTGCAATTAGGTCCTTGTCTTTTTTTGCAATCAAGTCCGCAACTACTTTTGTGCACAAGTCCTTGTTCTTTTTGTAATTAGGTCTTGAATGCTTTTATGCTTGGAAACATTTCCACTTGAAAACCCGATAATCTTGAGCTTGGTCTTTATGATAGAAATGAGTCTTCCGCACGCCTTTATGCTCGGGATGTGGGTAAATTGCATTCAGGTCCCTGTATTCTGTAAATAAGACTAAACACATACCTTAGTAGCATTTATTGATGTAAAAGTGATCTAAATGAAAGGCATATGATGCAATGTATGCAATGCATCACCATAACAACTATAGTCATCCGTGAACGTAATGAAGTACCTAAAACCATCTCTTACACTAGTACTCATCGGACCACATACATCGGAATGTATCAAATCCAACAAGTCATTCGCTCTCGGTCCTTTCTTCTTGAAATGCCTCTTGGTCATTTTGCCCATTTGGCAAGGTTCACACGTCTCCAATGATTTAAAATCAAGTTGACCAAGAAGGTTAGCTTCTTGCAATTTCTTGATGCGTTTTTCATTTATGTGACCAAGACGATAGTGTCACAAGAGTGTATCATTCACGTGAGTAGTTTTAAGCCTTTTGTTATTGATGTTTAACATTTGTTTATTATTCTATTCAAGCAAATAGAGATCATTCCTCACGAATGCATTTGCATAGAAAATACCATTCTTCGATATAGACAAGGAAGAGTTAGAAATGTTTATATTAAAATTATCCATATCCAAACATGATACAGAAATAATATTCTTGGTAATCGAAGGCACATAATAAACGTTCTTTAAACATAAATTTAAACCACTAGATAATTGAAGCTCCACAAAACCTTGTGCAATCGCAGCAACGCTCGCACCATTTCCGACATTCAAAATAATCTCGTTCTTCAAGAGTTCCTTCATATCCTTTAATAGTTGCACATTAGAAATTATGTGAACACAAGATCCGGTATCAATTTCCTAATCATGGACAGATGTGGCTAAATTTATCTCAATAACAAATATACCTTTGGCCTTTTTGGGCGCAACGCTCAATCACTCCATTGTCAAGGTCTTCCTAGTACTTGGGGCAATTTGGCCGGATGTGTCTCTTTTCACCACAGTGAAAGCACTATGTGTTAGGAGTCGTAGATTTCAAAGAATTCCCCCTCGAGGCACTAACACGAGCACCTCCTACTCCCTTGCTCCTGATTGACGTATTTTTGGTGAATTTGCCTTTACCTTTGGACGGCTAGGACGTGCTTGTCCCGACCCTTGCCCATGTCAACTTCAGTCGTTTTGAGAACGTTGTGAAGTTCCTCAAGACACCCCTTTCTCACGCACATGATAGTGCATAATGAAATCCATGTAGGACGGGGCTAGAGAACCAAGAATCAAATCTTCCGCAATGTCATCGGGCATCGGGGAAGAGAGCTTCGACAACTTCTCAAGGTATTGATGCATTGCATACATTGCATCATATGTCTTTCATTTAGATTAACTTTATATCAATAAATGATACTAAGGTAGGTGTTTAGTCTTATTTATAGAATACAGGGACCTGAATGCAAATTACCCATACCCCGAGCATAAACGCGTGCAAGAGACTCATTTATGTCATAAAGACCAAGTTCAAGATTATCGGGATTCAAATGGAAGTCCATCAAAGCATAAAAGCATTCAAAGACCTAATTACAAAAAGGCTAAGGACTTAAGCACAAAAATAGCCAGCGACTTAATTGCAAAAAGCCGAGGACCTGACTGCAAATTACGAGTACCAAAATATTATTTTGGAGAAGTTCTAAAGAAAAATCAATTCGTATCTCCAAATATATGAAAAAATAAATTCGGAGCTCAAAAGAAAGGAAAGAAATCAATCCAGACGCGCAAAGAGCTCAAGTGCACAAATGGAGAAAATCTTGGACGTTTTTAAGCAAGTTAAGGTGAATATTCCACTCCTAGATATGATTCAACAAATACCTGCTTATGCTAAATTCTTAAAGGATCTGTGCACTAAGAAGAGAAAAACAAACGTACAAAAAAAGGCATTCTTAACTGCAAACATAAGCTCTATTCTGTGCAACTCGTCTCCTATAAAGTATAAGGACCCTGGGTGTCCCACAATTTCATGTGCGATAAGAGATACTTTTATCAACAAAGCCCTTCTAGACCTTGGTGCTAGTGTTAACTTACCCCCATTCTCTGTCTATGAGCAACTCAACCTTGGTCCACTTAAACCCTCTAAGACAACCCTTCAATTTGCTGATTGCTCTGTTAAGAAACCAAGAGGTATAGTAGAGGATGTTTTGATTAAGGTTGGTGACTTCATTTACCCAGTGGATTTTGTCGTTCTAGATACTGAACCTGTTGTCAACCCTAAGAGTCAAATCCTTGTAATACTAGGCAGACCATTTTTAGCCACTTCTGAAGCTTTGATAAATTGTCGTAATGGGCCCATGCAACTATCCTTTGGAAACTTAAAAGCTGAATTTAATATCTTTCATGTTGACAGTGAACCAGAAATAGTATGCAATCAAAGTGATGTTGTGATGAGATCGCGTATCTATAAGATTTCTGAATCAAATAAAACATCACAAAATCAAAAAGAAAGTGAGAAAAAGGGGAGTAATTCATCTACCCAACCACCATCACTCGAGCAAATAAGAGAACCAACATATGTGAGAGGTGTGGAACCTTTACCTCAGGGCAACATGGGGAACAATTCAACTGGATACATGCACCAACATGGTGACATTTAATCCAGTTCTGACTATGGTTGACTATGAGCAAATTCAATCCCTCCACCGCAGTTGACTCAGGTAATAAGTGCATTTGCTTTATCTTTGCATACATTGAGGACAATGCATGATTTAGGTGTGGGGGGTTATCTATCTATCTATCTATATATTCTGTTCGTTTAAAAAAAATAAAATAAATAAATAAATTCAATGCTCCATGACATAGCATGAGATTGAACTGCAAACCCTTGTACAAATTGCATTGAGTTTTTGTTCCTTATTATATAGTTCTGCTTGTACAAATTATGACATAAATCTAAGTTCCAAAGAAATAACCCATTACCCTTTAAGACATGTATGCACTTAAATTGGATGAATCAAATCTTTGAAGTGGTTGATAAAAAGCAGAGGTTGAGGAAAATATACCGGGAAGTGTGGACTTCTAATAGCAATTAAGCCTTGAGGAAAAAAAGTAAAAAAAATAAAAACAAAATAATAAAGGAATAAAGTGAGGAAAACACATTTTGCAAAATGATTACAAAACCCAAGCCTTCGAGTCACTGGTCCGTGGGGTATCTTGAAACCCGGTAACTTGAGTCTTCCAGCTCGGGATTATCGACCAAACTCGCTACACGAATGCAAAAAGGGTAAAAGTGTCAAAAAAGCAAATGTGTTGAATTACAGAAAAAAATATACTTTAAGATACTCAAGGCCCAAAGCTAAAAGAATGATCCATGTCATGGTTGATCCGAACGATACTTCACCACCAGAGGAGGCGTGCAAAATAATTTAAGTGATGACATGTGTAGAAGGGTTAGTGGTGTGAATGTTGGAGGAACAAAGACCAAGTCAGAATTTTTTTTAAGTTAGACTTATATAATGAGCATGCAAGAATTCCAAGTGAGATGTATAAGGTTGAGGTGGAGATATTGAGAGCTATTAATGAAATGCTGAATTAAGACTTTGTGGGTGTGTCAACTGAAAACACTCACGAGACAAAACTCGTCCTCTAAGGAAACTTAGGGGTTTAAAATCTTGTTGCACATGCTAAGAGCAACCGTGATTCCTACGAAAGTGAGTTAGGATTTTCCTGTTTCATTTTTCTTATATTTTGTTTTGCTAGGGACTAGCAAAATCTAGGTGTGGGGGTATTTGATGCAATGCATACATTGCATCATATGTCTTTCATTTAGATTAATTTTATATCAATAAATGCTACTAAGGTAGGTGTTTAGTCTTATTTATAGAATACAGGGACCTGAATGCAAATTACCCATAGCCCGAGCATAAACGCGTGCAAGAGACTCATTTTTGTCATAAAGACCAAGTTCAAGATTATCGGGATTCAAATGGAAGTCCATCAAAGCATAAAAGCATTCAAAGACCTAATTACAAAAAGGCTAAGGACTTAAGCACAAAAATAGTCAGGGACTTAATTGCAAAAAGCCGAGGACCCGACTGCAAATTACGAGTACCAAATATTATTTTGGAGATGTTCTAAAGAAAAATCAATTCGTATCTCCAAATATATGAAGAAATAAATTCGGAGCTCAAAAGAAAGGAAAGAAATCAATCCAGACGCGCAAAGGATATTTAAATCATACCATAAACACACAAGAAAAATCCGGATCCAATCAGAGCTAAAATTGCGGCGATTCCACCGCACATCACATGCAACATGCGGCGAAAATGCCACACCCCTTGCGATCCGTGGCCCCAGATTTTGTCCAGTCGTGTCATGACGCGTGTACTTTCCTATTTTATACTTGGGTCCCTTGTATCGGCTATAAATAGCCCTGAAACGATGTTGTAAAGAGAACTTGTTCCATTCTTTAGCAATAAAATTCTGTTGGTTTATTTCGTGTTTTTAGTTTTCTTTCGTAGTTTCTCTAGGACCCCTTCTCATTCCCTCCATCCATGAGTTTCTAACTCTCTCCAAAGGGTGGGGGTGACGGATTTAGGGTGATGAGAAGAAGAATGATGTTATTATTTTAATTTCGTGTTAGTATATTCTGATTACTTGAGTTTATGTTGAATCATTTATCATGTAATGCTTTATAACTAATAAGATTTATTTTAAGTTTCAGATTTCTCTAAACAAAACCCAATATCTAAACCCCCACCCGCTGGACTCTCATCCATATTTGCTTTCTTCTTAGTTTTTTTTGTTGTTCTTGCTTTAGGAAATTGAAATTCCAAAAATCTCAAACCAACCTTATTTCTCTTTCTTTCTTTGCTTAATCGAAAATCAAAAAAATAACAAAGTTTTCTCCCTCCTTGTGTTCGACCCGTACTTGCCGTGTCTTTATTGACGCCGTGCACTTGCGGTATAAATAAAATTCCCATCGAGTTTTTGGCGCCGTTGCCGAGGAGGCGACGAAGATTTTATTTATTTTTTGTGATTTCGATTCTATTTTGTTTATCGTGTGCGCGATCTAACTATTTGGGTTTGTGTTTCAGGAGACAACAGAGTGCTCGGCGAAATCCGGGCATAGTTGGAGCAAGAAGGGCGGCGAAATCGCCTCATCCAAAGAAGAACTCGCGGCGGATCCGCCGCACGACTGGAGCATCTGGGCTTCAATATTTTTTGGAGTTGTCTCCATCTCTGGGTGGACGCGTAGAGCAACTGGAAATTTTCGAGAGCGGGCGGCGAACCCGACTGAGCGTGCTTAGGTAACCTTTGTTGCCTTTTTCCTCGTAATTTCTAGTTTCGGAAAATTTTCTTTTCGTAGAACTGCACGTGTTAGGTTCAAATTCCATAAAAGGCAATAATTCAACTCTGACCTAAAAATTGGCAAAATTAGAAGGACTTAGTGCATGCATCATATAGTGTTTTATTTGCATTATTCTTGCTAAATTCTTGCAAATTAATTCTTGTTGAAGAGTGCTGGAGGCAAGGTACGTGCGCGGTTTTTACCGATTGCATTTAGGCATATAATCTAGTTTGCATACAACCTTGCAATTGCCCCCCCAATTAAAGACCAATGGTTGACTATCTTTGCTAGATTTAAGTTAAACTATCTTAAGGGCAACTCCGTAGGAAAAGATACGGTGGGGATTTCATCACCCTTCCGTGGCCCACAAATCACAATCCTAAAGTGTGACCCAAGCCTTAAAATTAAAATCAATTAGACATTGGCCCTAAGGACTCAAACTCAATTAAGGAGAAGATTGGTTTGACTTGCTATGACTTGAAGCTGATCGAATTTAATTTGGTGTCTAGAAAGTATTTTTGTGTTGATATAAGTCTTCCAAGCGAAGTGGTTGTCTAATTGGCACTGACTCTGTCGGAAGCACCCCCACTAGCTATACACTGCCTGACCAATTTGTTTTGATTAGTGAGGGAGGTGAATCAAGCAAATCAATTCGACTCAACCAGTTTGGAGTCGTCTAGATTTAAGCGACACTAGGTCTAGGATTGTTTGAACCGTGCTTGTTTAGGAGATTTCTGACAAACCCTTTAATCTATCTGTTAGAGTTTAGTTTCCCTTCTCATCTGAGTCTTCTTTCTCTTCTCACCTCAATTCTTTAGATTAGGATTCCTTTCTCATCTTTCCCCTTCTATTGTTTGTTTCCATTTTTGAAAAAAAAAATCAAAAAAAAATTATATAAAAAAAGTAATTGATTCTTGAAATTGAATTTGGAATTTAAACTTCAAATTTGAATTCAAAAATTGATTCAAACTGGTGCACTCAGATTTGGGTTCGGGACTTGAGCAACCGACTCTCACGAGTTTATCTAGATTCCAGTATAGAGCTTAGCCCCAATCCACTTGTTGCACCACCTCACCCGGATCCAATGGGTGATAATGTAGTGGACCCGCCTATGACTCTGAGGGATCGGTGCTACCCAACGATGGCTGCTCAGCAATCGTGCATCGTTATGCCCATCATACCGGGTCGCGACTTCGAACTGAAGGCACAATACATGAGTATGTTGCCCAAGTTCACCTCTAAGGAAGACCCATATCTCTTCCTTAGAGAATTTGAGGAAATCTGCTCCCTTATGCAATACCAGCATATCTCTGAGGAGGTAGTGCGTCTTAAATTCATGCCTCTAGCACTGAAGGACGACGCTAAGAAATGACTATATAGTCTAGCCAAAAGATCTATTAGGAGTTGGGCCGAGTTTGTTCAAGTATTCTTAAAGAAATATTTCCCCAACCATAAGACTTAGGATTAGGAATGAAATTGTTGCATTCGTTCAATCTGAGAGCGAGCCGTTCTATTCCTATTTAGAAAGATTTAAAAGTCTGTTGACCCAATGCCCTCATCATGGAATTCCAAGATGGCAATTGTGCCAAATTATTTATGAGGGATTGACACCTACATCTAGGGTTATAGTAGGATCTGTAAGCCAAGGAAACTTCATGTCCAAAAATGAGAATGATGCTTGGACTTTTCTTGAAGATTTAGCCGAAAATAGTATGCAATGGGACAATGCTAGAGCACCGAATAACCCGAGTATTGGATCTACAATAGCAAGTCAACCCAAACCAGGTGTCTTAGTTGTAGATGCTACTGTAGCTGCTGAAGCAAAACTAGCTACCCTTATGCGTAGAATGGAAAGTCTAGAGCTAAAAACCCGACCCGTAGTGAATCAAGCCTCTTCTATCCCTTGCTCTAGATGTGGTCAGACTGGGCATATAATGGAGGATTGTGTGGACTTGGAACAAGTTAATGCCACATTTAACCATTCTAGAAATGACCCATACGCATCAACCTATAACCCGGGTTGGCGTAATCATCCCAATTTTTCATGGAGCCAACAAGGTCAACCTCCTAGACAACAACCAAACCCGTATAACCAAAATAATACATCATCTGGGTTTAGTAACAATGGAAATTATGATGTTAGGTTGAGAAGCTTGGAAAATTTGGTTAAGACTTTTATGCAAACAACCACCCAATCCTTCCAAAGGCTAGAAACACAAGTCAGCCAACTAGCACAAATAGTAGGTGAAAGAGAAAAGGGTCAGTTTCCAAGTCAACCTGAGGTGAATCCAAGATCTAATAATCAATATCAGCCCTATCAACCACCTCTAGGAAGTAACAACCCTAGATCGGTTCAAATGGTTCATGAGGAGGGACCGTTCCAACAAATAAATGCAGTTGTTTCATTACGATCCGGGAAACAAGTTGACAACAATGTGGTAAATCCTAGGGCTCCTAATCAATCTAGCTGTCAAGCACCCTCATGTGACCTGACCATTGAACCTGAAGTCCAATTTGAAAAGCCCAACCCACCTACTCAACCTGAACCTATAGCTCAACCTGAGCGAGTCTATGTTCCAAAAGCCTCATTCCCCAATAGACTCAAGAAGAGCTCAAGTGCACAAATGGAGAAAATCTTGGAAGTTTTTAAGCAAGTTAAGGTGAATATTCCACTCCTAGATATGATTCAACAAATACATGCTTATGCTAAATTCTTAAAGGATCTGTGCACTAAGAAGAGAAAAACAAATGTACAAAAAAGGCATTCTTCACTGCAAACATAAGCTCTATTCTGTGCAACTCGTCTCCTATAAAGTATAAGGACCCTGGGTGTCCAACAATTTCATGTGCGATAAGAGATACTTTTATCAACAAAGCCCTTCTAGACCTTGGTGCTAGTGTTAACTTACTCCCGTTCTCTGTCTACGAGCAACTCAACCTTGGTCCACTTAAACCCTCTAAGACAACCCTTCAATTTGCTGATTGCTTTGTTAAGAAACCAAGAGGTATAGTAGAGGATGTTTTGATTAAGGTTGGTGACTTCATTTACCCAGTGGATTTTGTCGTTCTAGATACTGAACCTGTTGTCAACCCTAAGAGACAAATCCTTGTAATACTAGGCAGACCATTATTAGCCACTTCTGAAGCTTTGATAAATTGTCGTAATGGGCCCATGCAACTATCCTTTGGAAACTTAAAAGCTGAATTTAATATCTTTCATGTTGACAGTGAACCAGAAATAGTATGCAATCAAAGTGATGTTGTGATGAGATCGCGTATCTATAAGATTTCTGAATCAAATAAATCATCACAAAATCAAAAAGAAAGTGAGAAAAAGGGGAGTAATTCATCTACCCAACCACCATCACTCGAGCAAATAAGAGAACCAACATATGTGAGAGGTGTGGAACCTTTACCTCAGGGCAACATGGGGAACAATTCAACTGGAGACATGCACCAACATGGTGACATTTAATCCAGTTCTGACTATGGTTGACTATGAGCAAATTCAATCCCTCCACCGCAGTTGACTCAGGTAATAAGTGCATTTGCTTTATCTTTGCATACATTGAGGACAATGCATGATTTAGGTGTGGGGAGTGTTTATCTATCTATCTATATATTCTGTTCGTTTAAAAAAAATCAAAAAAATAAATAAATTCAATGCTCCATGACATAGCATAAGATTGAACTGCAAACCCGTGTACAAATTGCATTGAGTTTTTGTTCCTTATTATATAGTTCTGCTTGTAGAAATTATGACATAAATCTAAGTTCCAAAGAAATAACCCATTACCCTTTAAGACTTGTATGCACTTAAATTGGATGAATCAAATCTTTGAAGTGGTTGATAAAAAGCAGAGGTTGAGGAAAATATACCGGGAAGTGTGGACTTCTAATAGCAATTAAGCCTTGAGGAAAAAAAGTAAAAAAAATAAAAAAAATAATAAAGGAATAAAGTGAGGAAAACACATTTTGCAAAATGATTACAAAACCCAAGCCTTCGAGTCACTGGTCCGTGGGGTATCTTGAAACCCGGTAACTTGAGTCTTCCAGCTCGGGATTATCGACCAAACTCGCTACACGAATGCAAAAAGGGTAAAAGTGTCAAAAAAGCAAATGTGTTGAATTACGGAAAAAAATATACTTTAAGATACTCAAGGCCTAAAGCTAAAAGAATGATCCATGTCATGGTTGATCCGAATGATACTTCACCACCAGAGGAGGCGTGCAAAATAATTTAAGTGATGACATGTGTAGAAGGGTTAGTGGTGTGAATGTTAGAGGAACAAAGACCAAGTCAGAATTTTTTTTGAGTTAGACTTATATAATGAGCATGCAAGAATTCCAAGTGAGATGTATAAGGTTGAGGTGAAGATATTGAGAGCTATTAATGAAATGCTGAATTAAGACTTTGTGGGTGTGTCAACTGAAAACACTCACGAGACAAAACTCGTCCTCTAAGGAAACTTAGGGGTTTAAAATCTTGTTGCACATGCTAAGAGCAACCGTGATTCCTACGAAAGTGAGTAAGGATTTTCCTGTTTCATTTTTCTTATATTTTGTTTTGCTAGGGACTAGCAAAATCTAGGTGTGGGGGTATTTGATGCAATGCATACATTGCATCATATGTCTTTCATTTAGATTAATTTTATATCAATAAATGCTACTAACGTAGGTGTTTAGTCTTATTTATAGAATACAGGGACCTGAATGCAAATTACCCATACCCCGAGCATAAACGCGTGCAAGAGACTCATTTCTGTCATAAAGACCAAGTTCAAGATTATCGGGGTTTAAATGGAAGTCCATCAAAGCATAAAAGCATTCAAAGACCTAATTACAAAAAGGCTAAGGACTTAAGCACAAAAATAGTCAGGGACTTAATTGCAAAAAGCCGAGGACACGACTGCAAATTACGAGTACCAAAATATTATTTTGGAGAAGTTCTAAAGAAAAATCAATTCGTATCTCCAAATATATGAAGAAATAAATTCGGAGCGCAAATGATATTTAAATCATACCATAAACACACAGGAAAAATCCGGATCCAATCAGAGCTAAAATTGCGGCGATTCCGCCGCATATCACATGCAACTTGCGGCGAAAATACCACACCCCTTGCGATCCGTGGCCCCGGATTTTGTCCAGTCGTGTCATGACGCGTGTACTTTCCTATTTTATACTTGGGTCCATTGTATCAGCTATAAATAGCCCTGAAACGATGTTGTAAAGAGAACTTGTTCCATTCTTTAGCAATAAAATTCTGTTGGTTTATTTCGTGTTTTTAGTTTTCTTTCGTAGTTTCTCTAGGACCCCTTCTCATTCCCTCCATCCATGAGTTTCTAACTCTCTCCAAAGGGTGGGGGTGACGGATTTAGGGTGATGAGAAGAAGAATGATGTTATTATTTTAATTTCGTGTTAGTATATTTTGATTACTTGAGTTTATGTTGAATCATTTATCATGTAATGCTTTATAACTAATATGATTTATTTTAAGTTTCAGATTTCTCTAAACAAAACCCGATATCTAAACCCCCACCCGCTGGACTCTCATCCATATTTGCTTTCTTCTTAGTTTTTTTTGTTGTTCTTGCTTTAGAAAATTGAAATTCCAAAAATCTCAAACCAACCTTATTTCTCTCTCTTTCTTTCCTTAATCGAAAATCACAAAAATAACAAAGTTTTCTCCCTCCTTGTGTTCGACCCGTACTTGCCGTGTCTTCATCGACGCCGTGCACTTGCGGTATAAATAAAATTCCCATCAGGTATCCTTGCATCGTGAGAAAATGCATGGATACCGATATTCCCTCCGCCATGTGGCACATTGTGATTGCGATGATGGTCTTATAACGCTATTTTCTAGCACTATCCATGAACATCTTTGTTAAAGCTTCCATGATCTTCTTGAGTTTTGAATCCAAGTATTTCGCTTGAAGCGAGTCACCCATGGAGGCCAACATTAGACCGTGAACCTGGTTCTTTTGGTCTTTCCACTTGGTTTTTGCCACTTTCTCGCTATCGGTTGCCTTCTCATTTAATTTTGGGATTTCACCATCCAAAATATGAGATGGTTTCTCAAACTTCAACACGATATTGAGCTTGAGTTGCCAGCTTATGAAGTTTGAGCCATCATTTTCCAAAGGATGTCTTTCAATCATAGATCGTACAATAGATTGAATATTTGACATTTCTACAAAATAAATTATATGAGATTTAATGTCAATTTAATGTTTTAAATTTCAATACCGCAAATAAAAAATTGTCCATAAATGCAGCAATTCAAGATCCTATCAATTATAATACAAACTAGCTAAGGGCTATCAGCTATATTATAAAATCAAGGTAAGAAAATATTTTCTAATCATAACTATTAAGAAATATCGCAACATTTGTGATGAGATTTTTATTTATACCGCAAGTGCACGGCGTCAATGAAGACGTGGCAAATACGGGTCGAACACAAGGAGGGAGAGATTTGTTATTTTCGTGATTTTCGATTGGGGGAAAGAAGGAGAGAAGAAATAATTGGGTTTTGAGATTTTTGGATTTTAATTATCTAAGGCAAGAAACAAGAACAATTAAAACTAAAACAAGAACAAAGATGTGAATTCCGTCGGGTGGAGGTTTAGATTTAAGGTTTAGATTAGAGAATTTAGAAACTTATAATAAATCATATTAGTTATGAAGCATTACATGATAAATGATTTAACATATATCCAAGTAATCAAAATAGACTAACATGAAATTAAAATAATAACATTCATTCATCTTCTCTTCACCCTAATCCGTCACCTCCACCCTTTGGAAGGAGTTAGAAACTCATAGAGGGAGGAAGAAGGGGTCCTAGAGAAACTAAGAAAAGAAAATTAAAAACATAAAATAAAAGAAACAGAATTTTATTGCTAAATTATGGAACAAAAGGAAGAACTCCTCACAACATCGTTCTCGGGGCTATTTATAGCCGATACAAGGGACCTAAGCATGAAATAAGAAAGTACACGCGTCAACACGCAACCGGTAAAATTTTTAGAGCATGAATCTAATTTGGTGCGGCGGAATCGCCACCTTTTTGGCTTAGAATCGACCTGGATTTTTCCTGTGTGTTTATGGTATGATTTCAATGTCATTTGCGCATCTGGATTGATTCTTGCATATCTTTGGAGATCCGAATTAATTTCTTCATATATTGGGAGTGTTGACTTTTGGCTAATGATTGCTTATCCGTTTTGATGATTAATCAACATTTAACTTAAACACATGTAATTCGTTCATATCACTCTTGCACATTACACATATATCGCTTTATACTAACATTTCAGGTGTCAAGTTAAACAAGAAATGAAGTTGAAGAGTAGATAGGTTTACATTATTGTCATTAGGATTTAAATGTAACTTGAGCACTTAAATCTTGATGCATTGCATATCTTGACTCTTTAGGATTCCATAGAAGTAGATCTAAACCTTCAAATTCTATACAAAACTTCTTTAGAAATCAATCAAACCTTATCCAGGATTTCTGCACTCAACCGGTCGACCGGTCGACCATTTGGTTCGACCGATCTACCCTAAAACTGTTTTCTGAACCTTTTCGGTCGACCGAACATTGTTCTGGTTCGACCGGTTCATTAGAGAAACTTAAGGTTTTTTTTTGGTCGACCGATCAACTGTTCATGCGTGCTGGAAGACACATGCCTCAGTGCAACCGGTCGACCGAATGTCCATTTCTGTTCGACCGATTGATTTCTATTTTTGTCTTCTTTTGTGACCGTTATACTTGTCGTATTATACAACGGTCGTATACACATACTTTCACCATACCCCGAAATACATAGCTTAACCGGTCGAACAAATCTTATTAACCGGTCGACCGTTTGACCATTGATCGTTCGTAGCATTCTTCCTGCTATCGGTCGATACCACCTTGGTTCGACCGGTCACTCTTTGTCTCTACCTAACCTTCACATCGGTCGACCGTTTCCTTGTTTCGTCCGACCGGTACACTTAAGTTCCCTCCCAGTTAGTTCGACTGTTCCTCGTTTGTCTGACCGTTTGACTACTATTCACGTTACCGGTCGACCGTTTCATTCTTACCGGTCGACCGAACTTTGTCAGAATTGCTTCCTGAATCTCTGGTTTGTGTATCTTGCACAAAACCCAATCAAATCTTTCTTAAACGGCTAGAAAACTTAAGAGGCTTATATATAGAGCTTAGATCATCTTTACATGGTTACCAATCCATTCTCTAAGCTCCCATTGTGCTAAAAACTTCCAAGTGCTCTTACTCTACTTATTGCTCTCAACCACTCTCTTGATCAATCATTCAATTGCATTCATCATAAATTTCAAGTGCTCAAGAGTAGGTTACACAAAGTCTACTACAAAGGAGTTGTACAAGCTTCCGGAGTGAAGCTCTTCTCGGGTTGTGAGAAGGAGGTCCAAGCTTGGCAAGGGTGTTCGCAAGCTTGAATTGTAAAGGCTCGATCTTTGCCCGGAAAGAAGATCAAATTAGTGAAGATCGCGAAGTTGCTCAAGGAAGATCAATTCGTAAGAGAGGACTAGGATCCGGTGTTGGATCCAAACCTCTATACATCCGGTGTTTGGTTTGCCTTTCTATCTCACTATTTTCATTGGTTATCTTGTTATTGCATAAATAGTTAGTAGTGAGTAATTAGTCTATAAACCCCCCCTTAAGACTAATATTTAGGGCAATTAGATCCTACAGGGAGATCCACATTGATTTTTCTTTATATTTTCTCCATAATAATAAAAGCTACTCGTGATTTGCAATTAGGTCCTTGACTTTTTGCAATTAAGTCCCCGACTACTTTTGTGCTTAAGTCCTTGTTCTTTTTGCAATTAGGACTTGAATGCTTTTATGCTTGGATATATTTCCATTCGTAACCCGATAATCTTGAACTTGGTCTTTATGATAGAAATGAGTCTTTTGCATGCGTTTATGCTCGGGATGTGGGTAAATTGCATTCAGGTCCCTGTATTCTGTAAATAAGACTAAACACATACCTTAGTAGCATTTATTGATGTAAAAGTAATCTAAATGAAAGACATATGATGCAATGTATGCAATGCATCAAATACCCCCACACCTAGCTTTTGCTAGTCCCTAGCAAAACAGAAGATACGAAAAATAAAAACAGGGAAATCCTAACTCACTTTCGTAGGAATCACGGTTGCAGTTAGCATGTGCAACAAACCGTTAATCCTCCTTGTTGCCAAGGGGGAGGAGTGTTGTCTCCTGAGGGTTTTCAGCGGATATACCCATAAAATCCTGAATCAACATTTCATTAATAGTTCTCAATATCCCTACCTCAACCTTATACATATCACTGAGAATTCTTGCATGCTCATTATATAAATCTAACTCATTAAAAATATGACTTGGTCATTGTTCCTCCAACATTCACACCACTAACCCTTCTACACATGTTTATCACTTGAATTATTTTGCACGCCTCCTCTGGTGGTGAAGTATCATTCGGATCAACCATGGCATGGATCATTCTTTTAGCTTTGGGCCTTGAGTATTATTTTTCTTTCTTTTCTTTTCTTCCGTGATTCAACACATTTGCTTTTGGACACTTTTACGCTTTTGCATTCGTGTAACGAGTTTGGTCGATAATCCCGAGCTGGTAGACTCAAGTTACCGGGTTTCAAGATACCCCTACGGACCAGTGACTCAAAGGCTTGGGCTTTTGTAATCATTTTGCAAAATGTGTTTTCTTCACTTTATTCCTTTATTTTTATTTTTATTTTCCTCAAGGCTTAATTGCTATTAGAAGTCCACACTTCCCGGTATATTTTCCTCAACCTCTGCTTTTTATCAACCACTTCAAAGATTTGATTCATCCAATTTAAGTGCATACATGTCTTAAAGGGCAATGGGTTATTTCTTTGGAACTTAGATTTATGTCACAATTTCTACAAGCAGAACTATATAATAAGGAACAAAAACTCAATGCAATTTGTACACGGGTTTTAGCAGTTCAATCTTAAGCTATGTCATGAAACATTAAATTTTTTTTTATTTTTAAATAAAAGACAGAATATATAGATAAATATATACATAAACACCCCCCCACACCTAAATCATGCATTGTCCTCAATGTATGCAAATATAAAGCAAATGCACTTATTACCTTGGTGAATTGCGGTGGAAGGATGGAATTTGCTCAAAGTCAACCATAGTCAGAACTGGATTGAATGACACCATATAGGTGCATGTATCCAGTTGAATTGTTCCCCATGTTGCAATGAGCGTCCTGAGTTACAGGTTCCACACCCCTCACATAAATTGGTTCTCTTATTTGCTCGAGTGACGGTGGGTGTGTAGATGAATTTCTCCCCTTTTTCTTACTTCCTTTTTGATTTTGTGACGATTCAGAAATATTATAGATACGCGATTTCATCACAACATCACTTTGATTGCATGTTATTTCTGGCTCACTATCAATATGAAAGATATTAAATTCAGCTTTTAAGTTCCCAAAAGATAATTGCATGAGCCCATTTCGACAGTTTATCAATGCTTCAGAAGTGGCCAAAAAGGGTCTGCCTAGAATTACAGGGATTTGTCGATTAGGATTTACAACAGGTGCGGTATCTAGTACGACAAAATCCACTGGGTAAATGAAGTCACCAACCTTGATCAAAACATCCTCTACTACACCTCTTGGTTTCTTAATAGAGCAATCAGCAAATTGAAGGGTTGTCTTAGAGGGTTTTAATGGACCAAGGTTGAGTTGCTCGTAGACAAAGTACGGGAGTAGGTTAACACTAGCACTAAGGTCTAGAAGGGCTTTGTTGATAAAAGTATCTCCTATTGCACATGAAATTGTGGGACATCCAGGATCCTTATATTTTATAGGAGATGTGTTGGACAAAATAGAACTTATGTTTGCAGTTAAGAATGTCTTCTTTGGTACATTTGTTTTTCTCTTTTTAGTGCACAAATCTTTTAAGAATTTAGCATAAGCAGGTATTTGTTGAATCATGTCTAAGAGTGGAATGTTCACCTTAACCTGCTTAAATACTTCCAAGATTTTCTTTATTTGTGCACTTGAGTTCTTTTTGAGTCTATTGGGAAATAGGGCTTTAGGGACATAGACTCGCTCAGGTTCAGGTTGAGCTACGGGTTCAGATTGAGTAGGTGGGGTGGGCGTTTTAGATTGGACGTCGGGTTCAATTGTTAGGTCATATGTGGCAGTTTGATGGCTAGATTGATTAGACGTTCTAGGATTTACCACATTATTATCAATCTGTCTTCCGGACTGTAATGATACTACATCATTTATTTGTTGGAACGGTCCTTCTTCATTAACCATTTGAACTGGTCTAGGGTTGTTATTTCCTGAAGGTGCTTGATATGATTGATATGAATTATTAGATCTAGGGTTCACCTCAGGTTGACTTGGAAACCGACCCTTTTCTCTTTCACCTACTATTTGTGCTAGTTGACTGACTTGTGTCTCTAGCCTTTGGAAGGTCTGGTTGGTTGTTTGTATAAAAAATTTCATCAAATTTTCCAAGCTTGTCAACCTAACCTCATAATCGTTATTGTTACTAAACCCAGATGATGTATTATTTTGGTTATACGGGTTTGGTTGTTGTCTAGGAGGTTGACCTTGTAGGTTTGATGAGAAATTGGAATTATTACGCCAACCCGAGTTATAGGTTGATGCGTATGGGTCATTTCTAGCATGGTTATACATGGCATTAACTTGGTCCCATTCCGCACAATTCTCCATTACATGACCAGTCTGACCACATCTAGAGCACGGGATAGTCGAGGCTTGATTCACTCGGTTTTGGGTTTGTAGCTCTAAACTTTCCATTCTGCGCATAAGGGTAGCTAGTTTTGCTTCAGCCGCTATGTTGGCATCTACAGCTAAGACACCTGGTTTGAGTTGACTTGCTATTCTAGATCCAATACTCGGGTTAAGCGGTGTTCTAGCATTGTCCCATTGCATACTGTTTTCAGCTAATTCCTCAAGGAAAGTCCAGGCATCATTTTCATTTTTCGACATAAAATTCCCTTGGCTTACGGATTCTACCATAACCCTAGATGTGGGTGTCAATCCCTCATAAATAATTTGGCATAATTGCCATCTCGGAATTCCATGATGAGGGCATTGGGTCAGAACACTCTTAAATCTTTCTAGATAGGAATAGAACGGCTCGCTCTCAGACTGAACGAATGCAACAATTTCATTCCTAATCCATATAGTCTTATGGTTGGGGAAATATTTTTTCAGAAATACTTGAACAAACTCAGCCCAACTCCTAATAGATCTTTCGGCTAGACTATATAGCCATTTCTTAGCGTCATCCTTCAGTGCTAGAGGCACGAATTTCAGACGCACTGCCTCCTCAGGGATATGCTGGTATTGCATAAGAGAGCAGATTTCCTCAAATTCTCTAAGGAAGAGATATGGGTCTTCCCTAGAGGTGAACTTAGGCAACATACTCATGTATTGTGCCTTAAGTTCGAAGTCGCGACCCGGTATGGTGGGCATAACGATGCACGATGGCTGAGCAGCCATCGCTGGATACCATCGATCACTCAGAGTTATAGGTTGTGCAACAGGCGGGTCCACTACGTTCTCACCCATTGGATCTGGGTGAGGTGGTGCAACAGGTGGATTGGGGTTAAGTTCCAGACTGGAATCTAGATGAACTCGTGAGAGTCGATTACTCAAGTCCCGAATCCAAATCTGAGTGCACCGGGTTGAATCAATTTTTGAATTCAAATTCGAAATTTAAATTCGAAATTTAATTTCAAGAATTAATTACAATTTTTTTTAAATTTTCGTTTTTTTATGTTTTTTTTAAAAGGGGAAACAAGCAATAGAATGGGGAAAGATGAGAGAGGAATCCTAATCTAGAGAATTTAGGTGAGAAGAGAAAGAAGACTCAGATGAGAAGGGAAACCTAACTCTAAAGATAGAAAGGGGGTTGGTCAGAAAATTCCTAAGAAAGCACGGTTCAAACAATCCTAGACCTAGTGTCGCTTAGATCTAGACGACTCCTAACTGGTTGAGTCGAATCGATTCGCTTGATTCACCTCCCTCACTAATCAAACCAACTTGGCCAGGCCGTGTATAGCTAGTGGGGGCGCTTCCGACAGAGTCGGTGCCAATTAGACAACCACTTCGCTTGGAAGACTTACGTCAACACAAAAACACTTTCTAGACACCAAATTAAATTCAATCGGCTTCAGGTCATAGCAAGTCAAACCAATTCTTCTCCTTAAATGAGTCCGAGTCCTTAGGGGTCAATGTCTAATTGATTTTAATTTTAAGGCTTGGGTGACACTTTCGGATTGTGATTTGTGGGCCACGGAATGGTGATGAAATCCCCACCGTATCTTCGTCTACGGAGTTGCCCTTAAGACAGTTTAACTTAGATCTAGCAAAAATAGTCAAACAATGGCCTTTAATTGGGGGCAATTGCAAGGTTGTATGCAAACTAAATTATATGCTTAAATGCAATCGTTAAAACGCGATATGTACCTTGCCTCCAGCACTCTTCAACAAAAATTAATTTGCAAGAATTTAGCAAGAATAATGCATACAAAACACTAGATGATGCATGCACTAAGGTCTTTCTAATTTTGCCAATTTTAGGTCAGAGTTGAATTATTGCCAATTATGGAATTTTGCCCTAACACATGCAGTTCTATGAAAAGGAAATTTTCTGAAACTAGAAATTACGAGGAAAAAGGCAACAAAGGTTACCTACGCAATGCTCAGTCGGGTTCGCCGCGCGCTCTCGAAATTTCAGTAGCTCCACGCGTCCACCCAAAGATGGTGCTAACCCCAGAAAAATTTGAAGCCCAGATGCTTCGATTGTGCGGCGATTCCGCCGCCCTTGTTGCTCAGACTGCGCTCAGAGTTCGCCGCGAGCTCTGTTGTCTCCTGAAACACAAATCCAAATAGTTAGATCGCGCACAAGATAAACAGAATAGAATCGAAATCAACAAAAAAAAAAAAAAAAATCTGCGTCGCCTCCCCGGCAACGGCGCCAAAAACTTGATGAGATTTTTATTTATACCGCAAGTGCACGGCGTCAATGAAGACGTGACAAATACGGGTCGAACCCAAGGAGGGAGAAATTTGTTATTTTCGTGATTTTCGATTGGGGGAAAGAAGGAGAGAAGAAATAATTGGGTTTTGAGATTTTTGGATTTTAATTATCTAAGGCAAGAAACAAGAACAATTAAAACTAAAACAACAACAAAGATGTGAATTCCGTCGGGTGGAGGTTTAGATTTAAGGTTTAGATTAGAGAATTTAGAAACTTATAATAAATCATATTAGTTATGAAGCATTACATGATAAATGATTTAACATAAACTCAAGTAATCAAAATAGACTAACACGAAATTAAAATAATAACATTCATTCATCTTCTCTTCACCCTAATCCGTCACCTCCACCCTTTGGAAGGAGTTAGAAACTCATAGAGGGAGGAAGAAGGGGTCCTAGAGAAACTAAGAAAAGAAAATTAAAAACATAAAATAAAAGAAACAGAATTTTATTGCTAAATTATGGAACAAAAGGAAGAACTACTCACAACATCATTCTCGGGGCTATTTATAGCCGATACAAGGGACCTAAGCATGAAATAAGAAAGTACACGCGTCAACACGCAACTGGTAAAATTTTTAGAGCATGAATCTAATTTGGTGCGGCAGAATCGCCACCTTTTTGACTCAGAATCGACCCGGATTTTTCCTGTGTGTTCATGGTATGATTTCAATGTCATTTGCGCGTCTGGATTGATTCTTGCATATCTTTGGAGATCCGAATTAATTTCTTCATATATTGGGAGATCCACATTGATTTTTCTTTATATTTTCTCCATAATAATAAAAGCTACTCGTGATTTGCAATTAGGTCCTTGACTTTTTGCAATTAAGTCTCCGGCTACTTTTGTGCTTAAGTCCTTGTTCTTTTTGCAATTAGGACTTGAATGCTTTTATGCTTGGATATATTTCCATTCGTAACCCGATAATCTTGAACTTGGTCTTTATGATAGAAATGAGTCTTTTGCATGCGTTTATGCTCGGGATGTGGGTAAATTGCATTCAGGTCCCTGTATTATGTAAATAAGACTAAACACATACCTTAGTAGCATTTATTGATGTAAAAGTAATCTAAATGAAAGACATATGATGCAATGTATGCAATGCATCAATTTGCATTTTCAATCTGAAATTAATGCAACCCATAATCTAATTATTCTCTTAATAATTCAGGCAAAATCGTGTTGTTCGGTTGACCGAGAATTCTTCTCGATTAACCGAACCATTTGGTTTTAACACATGTTCGGTGGACAGTGAGCTAGACAGTCGACCGAATATGCATGAGAAAAATTCTCTGGAAAAATTCGGACGATCCGCGTTTTGCTCCGGTCGACTGTTGACCAACCAAAATTTCTCCTGGTGAATATTCATCGGACGACAGTGTCACCTTTCGGTCTACCGAAAATATCGCAAGATATCTCATGGATATTTTCTCTCGGTTGACCGTTCACGCTCGGTTGACCGAACCCAATTGTCCAGGAACTCCAGACAATTTCGGTTAAGCAATTGTGATTACCCGTTCGGTTGACCGTTCCGAAGACACCTCGGTCGACCGAACCCTAAACGGTTTACTGTGTTTGACCCCGATTTTGTCTTTGTCAAATTTTGGATTTATTTCCAACAAAATTTGATATTTTGGGTTTTTTAGCAAATTCATATTTTATGTAAGATATTATCCGAGGTAATATTAAATTATTACACCCCATAATATATAAACCTCATATGAATTTATTTTGATTCTAATTATGTCAATTCTCATGACATATTAATTTTATTCATTCACCACATGTGTCCCTTTTTCACATGAAACCCGACACATCATATGAACTCAAAATCAAGCTTCTTGTTTCCCAGTTTTGTGGTGTGACCTATAGGAGGATCTAAGCCAAATTGGTAGCGATATTAAACACTTAATATCCCAAACTATAAGCGGTATCTAGCTACTCATTATAGTTACCCAATTAGCATAGATGTCTTTGTTCCACTTGAACTAAAACACGCTCCATTTAGTGATGTAAGTGCACCAGGCACTTGTGTCCATCCATTGCCTCATGATATTAAGAGTATATACAAAGTAGAAATGTGTCACTTTTGTATTATATTCATTTCTTGATCTCTTTAAGCTAATTATAATTATGTAACTTAACTCAAGTTACGTTGTGCACATTATAATTTTGTTTTATCAAGGGACCCACTAATATCATCACTCAATTAAGAGGGACAACGATAATCGTTTGACTAGTTATCTTTTCCAGCACAAGTCATGTTCAACCAACTATTGCATTTATCACTTTACTCATTGATAGCTTTTAACAATAATCAATTTAAGAACTTCTTGAGTGAAAACATATAAGTCTCATATCTTAGGATCCAAGACACAGTAAAACATTAATGACATGAAATACAATTCCATAATGTTTTACTTGTTACGTCTATTCAATATATAAAAGTAATCTTTTCCACTTTTATATACTCGTGTCGTCAATTATTTGTAGAGCTACAACAATCGATGACCAACACAACAATCTTATCTAGGTGATTAATGTTCCATGTTAATTACCATGATTGTGAATAACTTATGATTTATGTAAACCATTATCTTTTAGAGCTCTACGGTTAAGGATCAAGCGTCTTTTCCTTAACACTTCTAAAAGAAGAATACCTTAATCAAGGAACAAAATGTTTGCACATCCAATTCATAATAATTGACATATAAAAATAAAACTTTTAGAACACATTCATTTCACTATTTTGCGATAATAGTGCGTCTATCTCACAAATCAGTGATCCTAAATCCCATCACAAGGTGAAATACCTGGATCACAAGTATTTTGTCACCCGTGACTTCATCGATGAAGGCTAAATAAATTTATTATGGGTGGAAACAAACAACAACACAGTTGATCCATTCAATAAACCATTATCCCAAGAGAAAGACGAAATGTATTTTCGAGTCCATGGGTTTGAAGAACTAAGTAGAATGGCTTGATAAGTGAGATGAAGGGTTACCCTAGTTATTATAGTTTTATACATTGGAAATGTATGTCAAAGAAACTTTGATAACAAGTGGGAGATTTAAAGGAATGTGTTCTAAATTTTTTACTTTTAAATGTCTTTTATTATGAATTGAATGTATTGAACATTTTGTTCCTTGATTAATGTATTCGTCTTTTGGAAGTGTTAAGGAAGAGACTCTTGGTCATTAATCATTGAGCTCGAAAAGATAATGATTTACATATCAAAAGTAATTCACAATCATAGTAATTAACATGGAACATTAATCATCGAGATAAGAATATCATGTTGGTTAAAAGAGATATTGTAGCTCTACAAATATTTAACATGAGTATATATGAAATGGAAAATGTTTTTTTATATATTGAATTGACCTAACAAATGAAACATTATGGAATTGTGTTTGTGTCATTAATGTTTCATTGTGTCTTTGAATCCTAAGATATGATACATATATCTTTTCACATAATAAATGAATGATTTGATTATTATCAAAAGCTATCAATGACTTGTGCCGGAAAAGATGATGTGTCAAAAGATTATCATTGCCTCTTTTGACTTGACTTATGATATTTTTGGGTCCATTGATAAAGTAAAATTATAATGTGCACAATGTAACTTATGTATAGTTACACATTTATATAGCTTAAAAGATCAAAAATAAATATATAATACAAAGATGACACATTTCTTCTTTGAATCATATTCTCAATATCATGAGGCAAGAGATAGACACAAGTGATATTTTACATATCACTAAGTGGACCATGTTTAGTTCGAGTAAGCAACGCATCTTTGTTATTTGGGTAACTATAATATGTAGCTAGATACCGCTTATAGTCTATGATATAATGTGTTTTATATCATTGTCAACATAACTTAGATTTTCTTGTAGGTCACACCACAAAACTGGGAAACAAGAAATATGATTTATATTTTATATGTTGTATTAGGTTTCATGTGTTATGAAATAATATGCATGTGGTAAAATAATAAAATCAATAGGTCATAGAAACGACATGGTTAGAATAATAAAAGAGATGTATATATATTATGAGGCGTAATATTTCAACATTATATATGATAATATATTACATGATATAATGTGATCTACAACATTATAACATATGAATTTGCTAAAACCCAAAGTACAAATTTTGTTGGATATTAATCCAAAATTTGGTAAATAAAAAACAATGGAAAATGGTCCAACGTCTACCCACGTTTTTGCATATATATATTAATAAGAGAATTTTTACTAATTAATGACTGGATTTAATCCACATTGGTCAAATGTAGTTTTGGGATGATAATGTGGAAAAATAAACAAGAGATCATGTGCAAAGTTGTTTGCACATGATGTGGTTTAGTGGAGAGATAAACAAGAGATCATGTGCAAAGTAGTTTGCACATCATGTGGTTTAGTGGAGAAATTAACAAAGGATCATGTGTAAGTGGTTTGCACATGATGTCGGTTAGAGGAAACCCTATAAATATGTCCCTCCTTCCTTCCTTGTTAATACCAATGTAAAATCCCTCTTTCTCCAATTTTGTCTCTGATTCCATCCGAAATTCTCTTAGTTTTAATTGTGTACTAGAGATTAATTTTTTTGGAGCATAGAAGGGGTTAAAGCTAGATTTTAACATCGTATTAGAGATTGATTGACTAGTTTTGATCACTTTAATATTGTTTAGAGTTTGGTGAACATTTCGAGGTTTTTCCGAGGCGATCCGACGTGCAATCGGACTTCTGATTGGTAAGAGGGATTTGATAATCTCCTATGTATGATCGAACCCATGTATTTCAATATAAAATAGTTTATTATATACATTAAAATACAATTAGGAAATTGTGTACATAATTTTTTTGAAAAATATAAAAACCGATCTTAATTGCTTGTAAAATTTTAAAAAAATATATACAAGTACATGGCATGAAATCTTACAGTTAAAGGGGGGTAAACCCTATACTTTGTATGCACTAAATTTTATTGGAAGATGGCAAGAAAGCAATTACACAACCTCAAAGGGGATTGAACCCGCATATGCAAGTAGTACTTCGAATGTGAAAACAACGAATCGGTTGGCATCTAGTTTGAGATGTTGGTTTGACTCCAACTCTAAGGACAAAGTTGAAGGAAAGGGGTTTGATGAAATATCTCACTTAGAAGTTGAAGCACAAGTTGATCAAATGTAAAAGGGACACCACAAGTTGATCACTTGAGGTGGTCAACATGGTTAGCTTAGCCGCCCCAAGAGGAAGAGAACATGGTTGTTGTTATTGTCATTCCCAAGTCTTGTTCCAGATATTGGTAGTCATTATTCTTTATGAGTTGAAGGAGCTTGTATTGGGGAGGCGATTTGTTGACCTTGTGTGATGCATGGGTTGAATTCTTAAATAGCGAATCTAGCAAGGTGAGAGTTTTGGTTGTGGCACAGGTGAACACAAGCAAGACAAGAAACAACAAGAATGGGAACAGATAAAAAAGGGAAAGAGTGCAACAAGTATTGTTGCATTAATGATCGTACACGAGGGATGACACATGTTTTGATATAGGCAACTGAAGCATATAGGCGAGACGAGCTTGTGTGAACTTCACAAGCAGGACCAATTGTATGTGGTAAGACACTTCAGGTTAAAGGCTTCCATGTATTATGTCTTCAGGGATCACTAAAGTTTGGTTTCGTATGGAAGTTCGAAAGAGTAAAGTAGTGCCAAAATTGCACCAGTTTGGGCATGTATGAACCAACTTCTATTGAATTGAAAGGTGGAGCAAAATTCTTTGTCACGTGTGTGTCTGACTTCTCATTAGTTTCAGTTCACTTCATGAAGGTTTATTAGAAAAGATCTGAGAAGTTGGAAAAGTGCGAAGCCCGGATTGAAGAGCACAAAATATTTTCTATCAAGTGTTTTGAGATGATTGAGGGACGTGTTTAGATACCCTTTTTTTATCAAGTGTTTTGAGATGATTGAGGTTAGATGCATGATAGACAAAAGGTTACGGAGTGGGGCGCTTAAAATATATCATTGATTAGATACCCTTTTTTTTACAGGTGGAGAAGTAGACTACTCATGAGTTCTTCATTTTCAGTTGTGAAGCTTGGAGTTTCCATGATGTCGGAATACACTCAGATTTGGAGGTATTTATGGAAGGTAGTGGAAGGTCATAAGTTTTGGGAGTTCTAAAAGAGAGAAATGTTTGTGAGGAGGAAGGTGACATTCTATGAAGTGGGTTTGCTTTGAGCCAAAGGATTAGTGACTTGGACACATGAGAAGCGACAAAGGGAGTTTGAATGAAGTGGGGATTACTCATTCATCGAAGAAAGAACCAAAAGATTGTTGATCAGAAGAAAAGCTCGTGAGGGGTTTAGTGAACGACATCAACACCACAACATTGCTCATGGAAGGTGAGAAGAATCATCAATGCACCAAAAAGGCATGGTTATGAGAATAGAGTTGTCACCTTTTACTGTTGTTGTAGGTTGTGAAGATCCTTTCACCAAAGTTCCAAAGAATGATGAAGAGAATAACAAGTGGTACGGTGATAGCATGGAAGAGAACATTTGAATCAGGGCACTTGCCTTTACCTTGTCAGATCCAACAAATTGTTTCTCGATAGTATCCAGATACACAGTCGCCGAGATGTCGGGTTCTAGAGGACCCCTGATATACCTAGGTACATGTTGTAACATGTACTGCAAAGATAACCTATTGGATCTTTCCCATTTCTCATAAAACATCTTTGCATCCACATTGCTTTTGTCTATAAGAGCAGTTGGAGCTAGCACTCGAAAGCAAATGTCGAGATCAAACAAGCCCAACTGAAACAAAGTTGACTCCCTCCAGTCAAGGAAGTTTATGTCATTCAACAAAGGCACACGAACCAAACCTTTTTCAACTGCAAAATTAAATTTATCCACACAAATAATTTTATTTAAACATGTACACCAGATCCACACAAGCCCAATTGAATCAAAGTTGACTCCTTCCACTCAAGGAAGTTCATGCCATTCAACAAAGGCACACAAACCAAACATTTTTCAACTGCAAAATTAAAATACCTACATAAATAATTTTATTCAAACATGTACACCAGATCCACACACATTTAACATTAACAAATTGCATCTCACTACTTCTACGTTGACAGAAATAACAACATGCTAGTAGTTAATTAAATCAACATGAAATCAATCTCACTTACATAAAGGTCTATGCAACATAACTTTGTTGGAAGTTTAAATATTACATATTCATTACATAAGTAAAACTGTTTCACCCATTTAGATACGAGCATAACATATTCAAGTTGGTGAAGATTAGCTAATCTCATTTATCGAAATGCAACTTGAACGTCAACCTCATGTAACCGAGACAAAATCTTCTTACTTGGTGTCACATATGTGAGATGTCAAGTCATTCGAATAAAAAGCTCTTACAAGACGTTCACGAAGTTTTCTTGCACAATTTAGATTAAAAATGTGAATAATGACATGATAATGCTAAACAACAATTTAAGGCAAACATAGCTTAAGTATCCCTTAATAGCATTGTAATCAAAATATTTAAAGTTTGTCACAAAACAGTCCAACTTGTCCTAGTATGCAAAGAAAACTACTGCTATCAACTCCAATTTGTCCTTATATGTAATCTTGCAATATATAGTTATCCTGATATAAAGAAATTCCGCAAAAATTACACAGAACATTTCATATTTCAGATTATATACGACTAATTGTTCGGTCCAAAATTCCTTGTAGAATGCGTTGTATAAAAACGTTAAACAATGCACAAGATAAGGACTAAAAAAATAATTTCAGAAAGCAATTGAAGTTTCTGAAAATTACAGTCGCAGAATTCTGAAATAATTACAAATTAATATGCTAAACTCTTAATTAAACAAAATAATTAACATGTCAGAAGGACCTAATACCAAGGTAAATATTTTGAATTCAACAAACTATAACACATGCATAAACCAATCATGCATAATATTGACTTTATGGGTGAATATGCAAAAGTAATATGATTATACATTTAATTAACACCAAAATGGATTTGTCTCAAATCCATATATATAATAATTAAATCATATCATTTGCATTTAAGATGACGAGAAATTAGGAATAATTGCCAATTAATAAGAATTGTTCCAGAAAGTCATTATGTAATGTCATATAAATTATCATTCACATACCAAATAAAGAGAAATACTTAACGGTATGGAAACTAATGCTTCCAATAAAATCTTACAAATATGTTAACTATTCCCTTTAAATAAACAAAAAGGAAACTCACGATTGAAATATCCAAAACGTTTCCAATTCCAAAAGTTGCCAAATGCAAACTTTCCAATAATATGAATATATGATCACCTTCCAATATGGAAAAGATTGAAATCTTGGATGGGCAATGGCAAAAAAAATCAAACGTTGCTTTCTTTATAAATAAAATAGAAAAGGAAACCTTCAATTTTATTTAACCTTTAGAAGGATAGAAACAATTAAAGTTATTAATAATCGTAACCATCTCGATTCTTCTCCAAAAGAAAACAATCAAATCTTTAATAAAATTTAACGAAATGAAATTAGAAGGAATGAAAAGTAATGACTTCTACGTTCCAATTTCCAAACATATGTTGAATAAAACTCTGGAAATTCAAATCAACGTGGCCAGCAGACAACCACTTTAACAAGCAAAGCGTGATCTCATTTCATTATATTAACAAAAGAAAAAAATTGATCATGTGAAGATCAAACTTGTTTTGTTATTCAAATAAATAATAACAAAATAAACCTCATGCCACCAGTGCCAACAACATTCAACCTCACCGCTCTCACCCGTGAGTGCACACGGACACGGCCATCTCAGCTGATTTGTACGAGTTAAAAAAAGGGAACATGATTTTGTGCTTATTTCGTACACTAAATTCGTGACATATTCGAGCACAAATAAACATCTCATATGAATATGTAAAACGAAATATGAAAACAATTGTGATGCGCAAAAAAAAGAATATTTACGTCATCAGATTTTTATTTTTAAAATCCCAAAAAACCAAGAGAAAAACGGACGACACCGTAACTCTTGATATCAATTGATAGAATATTACAGGACATACTTAACGAGGTCATGTTGTTCTTCTCGGTGCTCGGTTAAAGTCTTCTGGTGATCCCCACAAACACCACCACCGGACTCCTATGTGTTCCTCCCTCACAGATAGGGTTGTAAATGGGTATGGTTAAAACCGTTTAACCGTCCCAATGAAATCAACATGTAGGTTCACGGGTTATAAAAATCATAACCGTTTAATAAATGAGCGGATAAAGGTTGTGAAAATCATAACCGTTTAACAAATGGACGGATACTATTCCATGATTTAACTCGCCTGTTTAACCGTGAAACATAATGAAAATATAATATTTCATTATATATATTATATGCATATAATTCTTTTTGTATTATTATTGTCATTATGTATGAATGTTTGATGTTATTTTACATGAATTTGTGGATATTTATATTTTGGTGTTTTGGAGGTTTTGATTATAAATTTATGGATGTTTGATGTTTTGAACATATTTGACAATTTTTTATAGATTTAACCATTTATCAAATTCTTATATCAATGTTAGTATCCATTAAGTTTTAACTATATAAGCATTTAACCGCCCAAAACCGTTTGATTAAATTAGACGGGTAGGGTCATGAATACAAGTAAAAATAACTGAGTTTCGAACCAAACCGCAAACCGTTTAATTAGACGAATATGATCATGAGTAAGCCTCGTAATCATCGTCTACGAATTGCCCATTAACAACCATACTCAGAGAGATATGAAGATCACACAATGAATCAATACAGTGTTGTGTTGAAACCTAAAACACTTTATAAAGCACACCTCATAACATGTTATAATATACCACACTACTAGTTGACCTTAACATGTTCCCTAATAGACTATTTTGCTCAAATCGACTTAGTCACCCCCACCAAACCTGGGCTTGACCAGTTTAGACTTAAGAATTGAAAATAACCTACGGTCTTTATTATGCACTGAAAAATCTTATCAGGGTCATGATGTCTAATTCTTCATTTGATTTTGGCCTATAGATTCCATCTCCTGCATTCATTAAGTGGTAAACTCTAGTTGATCCAAAAGTATTAGTTAAGGTTGATCCTTTTGTGACTCGTTTGAGTTCGGCTAGACAAATGTTTCATTAGAACTTAGACCCAAAATTAAGTAGCGCGAATCGTGATTCACATTAAGCATGTCAGTTTGATTAGGCGTGCTAAGAGCCATGCTCGACTAACATGTGCACACTGAAACTAAAATTTTATAATTACAATACTATGAGTGTAATTAGGATGTGCTATTTCAATTTCATTGTTGCTCTCGATCATTTTATTGTAAATCTATTGCACATTACTCTATTCAAGTGGGCTTAAGAAGCTGAGCATGACAGACCCATCAATGTCAATATCACCTGGACTTGTAAACTTAAACAAATCATCGGCTCGATATGATTAGAGTCCTTTGACCAAGCAATTGTTCACTTCTGAGTTTCGTTAATGCTATCCAGCCTTTATATCTTTTGGAGAAATTATTGATCCGTGTATATTTTATAAACCATTCATCGTTGAAGACTTGAAGGCATACTAGAATTGAAAACATATGGTGCAACAAATTCTATCTTTTGGTTTTTTAAAAACATGGGCTGCGTAAACGTTTGTTAATACCATACCATACCATACAACAATAAGTTCGGTATTGATATTGTCATTTTGTAGTTGTATGTTGGTTTCTATAATATGTTTTACTTGCAGATACTACGCTAGTCTTCATAGAGGCAATTGAGGAAGTATTACTTGTAAATGACTAGGAATTGAAAATAAAAATAAAAAAATACCAGGAATTGTATTTGTTGTATTGGGCTTTGTGAGGTCCATTGGGCCTATATTCTGTTGTAACAAACTTTAGGACACGTGTACGTATATATGTAATTATGTATGTATTTACAAGGTAATCAACTTTTTATTTTATTTTAGACAAGGGAATCAACTGCATCATCCCTAAGTGCGAAAAAAACAAATTATGGCTCTCTCTCTCTGGTAAAAATCACACACGAGATTGAGGAAAAAACGATAAGATGAGTGAGAGGATTTTCATGAAAACCCTCCAAGATTTGTTTCAAAAGAAACCGGATTTAACCATATCTTAGGAGGGAAAACTTTTTTATATCTCCTCCAGCTTAATCGGGTTGGCTCCTCTAATCGAGTAAAACCAAAAGAAAACCGGCTGGTACTTATTACACATGTATGAAAGCCCAAAGGCACAAATCATACATTATACAACAAGAAGCATTTTATTAGACTATGAATGTCAATCACACCCAGTTTGCTGAGTAACTTCTTGAAGTGATTTCCTCCGAGTAGTTTGGTGAAAGTATCAGCTGACTACTCCAAAGTTGATATTTATCTAGTCTTGATTTCTCCATTTTGAATTTTCTCACAGATGAAATGACAATCAACTTCAATATGTTTAGTCCTCTCGTTATAAATCAGATTCCCTGCAATGTTGAATGCAACATTATTATAATAGAACAAAAGGGCAAGCTCTTCAACATTTACATTCAGACCTTTTGGTAAAAAACTCAACTAGGTAGCTTCACATGCAACAAAACTCATGGCTCTATATTCAGCTTCACGTGAGGATTTGGAAACAATTGTTTGAGCCCTTAAGGTACTTAAGTACTCTATAAGCTGCATCCCATTGGTGTTGCTCTAGGTTCTGCATGTGCTAGCTGAGGGTTTGGACTACATAACATGTGTTTGCTCTGCTTAAAGTCAGATAAATGAATCTTCCAATCATTCTCCTGTAAATGATGGATAAGTAAGCTTCTTACTGCTATCAAATTTGTAATGTTGTTCCATAGGTGTCTTATCTGGTTTAAATCCGAGTAACTCTGCTTCTGTCAACAAGTTAAGAGTATCCTTTGAGATATGCTAACTGTAACATCCCGAAACAGCGGAAATTTTGAAAATTCATAATCACAACAATAAAGGCTAATAATCAAAGACGGGACTGTTACTTCTCATCAAACAAATAGCGGTGCACCAAATTACATCAGAGTTTGTCAAAATGATACATGATTACAACAGAACAACAAAAGAAGAAACGTAATCATGTTGACCTCAATGGTTCGAGTAGAGTATCCGACTCCAAAATGCGCGTGCCCGCCGATCACCACCCAACTGGACCTACTGTGGTCCTGAAAAATATATAACAACAATGCCTGAGTTTCCAGAAGGAAACCCCGTATGCCAACTCACCTATATGCGTGCATTACACAAATGAACCTATCATACTAGTATCATGTCATGACATCAACAGAAAGGAAAACAATTCCCCCGAAGGGTAAACCAGGACATCAGACCGACAGTCAACATCGGGTCTCCCGAGGAGACCTACCGCATGCACATGCAGTCTAACATCACGCGACATCGCACCCCCATACGCGGCTACACTACTCAAGGGTTCGGCAACGAGCCTCTGTCACGCCTGCGGGCCGATAGAATACAGATATGCAAATCTCTGTGGTCGGAGCCACTGGGAACCAACGGGGTCATCGCCCGAAAGGTATAACAACATCATCTCGATAGGTGCCCAGTCGAGGAATCAACATAGCCGGAACAGCCTCGGCCCAACAATCATCATCGCCGGCACAACCTCGGCGGCATCACCGGCACAACATCAGTGGTCCCTCACAAACGTCCGGCACAACATCGGACAGGTCCAGACCGAAGTCTGCCAGGTCATCAGGCTCCACGAGCCGCAAACACCAACCGTGCTGCTATAAAAGCAGGGCAGCGACCTCCGTAGCCCATAGGCCGGTAGTCACCTCACCCAACGCCAGTTGCGTGCCCGCACAACATCATACATTGGGATCCGCAATCCCTCACGCCTGCTATACTACAATGAGTCCAATCAATCCATCGTCTTAGTTACGGTCCATACATGGAGGTGACGCATCCCGAATCACCCACACTCTTCCACACGGCGGTCCCTGGGCAGGAACACGTGCGCGCCCACTGTCACCTCCTGGCTCACGCACAAGGCGAGGACACGGGTTTCCGTGGACAGAGTTGGCATTCAAAAAGGACCAAGAACACGGTCTACCGCTGCGCTCAAAACACAATCCCCAACGGTTGAACAAAGGTCTAAAAGCGATCTACCGAGTGAGGTCAAAATCCGGAGTCTGGTCAACATCAATACAAAACTATGGGTCGACCGACTCAGGGGTCTCGGTCGACCGAAAACTACTAGAGCATTATAGTAATTCTAAGTCATAAAACGGTCGAACGCAAACATAACAATGGTCGAACAAACATGCATAATAATCCCGCACACTTAAGTTCCGGTCGAACGACCCCAAAGAATCGGTCGACCGAAACACAACAGGCACTCCCAACTCACCAGCGAAATGCACTACCGGTCGACCGCCACGAGGCATCGTTCGACCGGTGAAGGTTAAAGTCGCGTAAATACACTACATCGGTCAACCGCTCGAAGGGACCCGGTCGACCGTTGGTCGTCTTCAACCTCGCGCCAGCCGAGGTTTTACGAAGAACTCGCCGCCGGAGAGGTCTCCAACCTCTCCCGGCCGACCAACTCCTCCCCCACTCTTGGGTGAGCAACCAAACCACACTAATAAGTTGACATACCTCAAGTCCCGATCTCCGGAGAAGGTAGAAGATGCACCACACGCGACCTCCTCAGCGACCACCCTAGCCTTGTGCGCTTCACCTGAGCTCGCACGCCGCATCATCTCCCTCCGTCGCCGGTGTCGCCTCCACCAAGTCTGGTAGCAGCAAGAGAGAAGAAGGAAAGCTGAGGAAATGGTTGAGTGAAGAAGAAATAGAAGAAAGAAGTAGAAATCCAACGTTCTCTTCCAACCCTACACCTCTCACCCATCACCAGGCCACTGTTCTTCTCCTCTTCCCCATGCCAACTGTTGAGAATTAAATTTATACCGCAAGTGCACGGTGTCAATGAAGACGTGGCAAATACGGGTCGAACACAAGGAGGGAGAGATTTGTTATTTTCGTGATATTCGATTAAGGAGAAGAAGGAGAGAAGAAATAAATTGGGTTTTGAGATTTTTGGGTTTTTATTATCTAAAGCAAGAACAAGAACAATTAAATTTAAAACAAGAATAAAGATGTGAATTCCGTCGGGTGGAGGTTTAGATTTAAGGTTTAGATTAGAGAATTTAGAAACTTATAATAAATCATATTAGTTATAAAGCATTACATGATAAATGATTTAACATAAACTCAAGTAATCAAAATATACTAACACGAAATTAAAATAATAACATTCATTCATCTTCTCTTCACCCTAATCCGTCACCTCCACCCTTTGGAAGGAGTTAGAAACTCATAGAGGGAGGAAGAAGGGGTCCTTGAGACATTACAAAAGAAAACTAAAAGTAAGAAATAAAAGACAGAATTTTATTAATGAAAAGAAGAATACAAAACTAAGATTAAGAATAAAAATTACAACCAAAAACTAAGGACCCCTCTAACATCGTTCTCGGGTCTATTTATAGTTGCTACAAGGGATCTAGGTATAATATTGGAAAGTACACGTGTCCAGACACGACTGGACGAAATTGGAGCACACGGATCGATGCTTGGGCGGCGGAAACGCCGCACAATCTGGCCTGATTTTGTCCGGATTTTGGTTGAATGTTTATGGTATGATTTGATCCTTCTTTGCGCGTCTGGATTGATTCTTTCCATTCTTTTGAGCTCCGGATTAATTCCTTCACATATTTGGAGATATACATTGATTTTTCTATATATTTTCTCTAAGAGAATAAAAGCTACTCGTGATTTGCAATTAAGTCCTTGACTTTTTGCAGTTAAGTCCCCGGCTACTTTTATGCTTAAGTCCTTGTTCTTTTTGCAATTAGGACTTGAATGCTTTTATGCTTGGATACAATTCCATTCGTAACCCGATAATCTTGAACTTGGTCTTTATGATAGAAATGAGTCTTTTGCATGCGTTTATGCTCGGGATGTGGGTAAATTGCATTCAGGTCCCTGTAATCTGTAAATAAGACTAAACACATACCTTAGTAGCATTTATTGATGTAAAAGTAATCTAAATGAAAGACATATGATGCAATGTATGCAATGCATCAAATACCCCCACACCTAGATTTTGCTAGTCCCTAGCAAAACAGAAGATACGAAAAATAATAACAGGGAAATCCTAACTCACTTTCGTAGGAATCACGGTTGCACTTAGCATGTGCAACAAGCCGTTAAACCTCCAAGTTTCCTAGGAGGAGGAGTGTTGTCTCCTGAGAGTTTTCAGCGGATATACCCACAAAATCCTAAATCAACGTTTCATTAATAGTTCTCAATATCCCTACCTCAACCTTATACATCTCACTAAGAATTTTTGCATGCTCATTATATAAATCTAACTCATTAAAAATATGACTTGGTCTTTGTTCCTCCAACATTCACACCACTAACCCTCCTACACATGTTTATCACTTGAATTATTTTGCACGCCTCCTCTGGTGGTGAAGTATCATTCGGATCAATCATGGCATGGATCATTCTTTTAGCTTTGGGCCTTGAGTATTATTCTTTTTTTTTCTTTTCTTCCGTGATTCAACACATTTGCTTTTTGACACTTTTACCCTTTTTGCATTTGTGTAGCGAGTTTGGTCGATAATCCCGAGCTGGTAGACTCAAGTTACCGGGTTTCAAGATACCCCTACGGACCAGTGACTCAAAGGCTTGGGCTTTTGTAATCATTTTGCAAAATGTGTTTTCTTCACTTTATTCCTTTATTTTTATTTTTATTTTCCTCAAGGCTTAATTGCTATTAGAAGTCCACACTTCCCGGTATATTTTCCTCAACCTCTGCTTTTTATCAACCACTTCAAAGATTTGATTCATCCAATTTAAGTGCATACATGTCTTAAAGGGCAATGGGTTATTTCTTTGGAACTTAGATTTATGTCACAATTTCTACAAGCAGAACTATATAATAAGGAACAAAAACTCAATGCAATTTGTACACGGGTTTTAGCAGTTCAATCTTAAGCTATGTCATGAAACATTAATTTTTTTTATTTTTAAATAAAAGACAGAATATATAGATAAATATATACATAAACACCCCCCCCACACCTAAATCATGCATTGTCCTCAATGTATGCAAATATAAAGCAAATGCACTTATTACCTTGGTGAATTGCGGTGGAAGGATGGAATTTGCTCAAAGTCAACCATAGTCAGAACTGGATTGAATGACACCATATAGGTGCATGTATCCAGTTGAATTGTTCCCCATGTTGCAATGAGCGTCCTGAGTTACAGGTTCCACACCCCTCACATAAATTGGTTCTCTTATTTGCTCGAGTGACGGTGGGTGTGTAGATGAATTTCTCCCCTTTTTCTTACTTCCTTTTTGATTTTGTGACGATTCAGAAATATTATAGATACGCGATTTCATCACAACATCACTTTGATTGCATGTTATTTCTGGCTCACTATCAATATGAAAGATATTAAATTCAGCTTTTAAGTTCCCAAAAGATAATTGCATGAGCCCATTTCGACAGTTTATCAATGCTTCAGAAGTGGCCAAAAAGGGTCTGCCTAGAATTACAGGGATTTGTCGATTAGGATTTACAACTGGTGCGGTATCTAGTACGACAAAAACCACTGGGTAAATGAAGTCACCAACCTTGATCAAAACATCCTCTACTATGCCTCTTGGTTTCTTAATAGAGCAATCAGCAAATTGAAGGGTTGTCTTAGAGGGTTTTAGTGGACCAAGGTTCATCTGCTCATAGACAGAGTATGGGAGTAGGTTAACACTAGCACCAAGGTCTAGAAGGGCTCTGTTGATAAAAGTATCTCCTATTGAACATGAAATTGTGGGACATCCAGGATCCTTATATTTTATAGGAGATGTGTTGGACAAAATAGAACTTATGTTTGTAGTTAAGAATGCCTTCTTTGGTACGTTTGTTTTTCTCTTTTTAGTGCACAAATCTTTTAAGAATTTAGCATAAGCAGGTATTTGTTGAATCATGTCTAAGAGTGGAATGTTCACCTTAACTTGCGTAAATACTTCCAAGATTTTCTCTATTTGTGCACTTGAGTTCTTTTTGAGTCTATTGGGAAATGGGGCTTTAGGGACATAGACTCTCTCAGGTTCAGGTTGAGCTACGGGTTCAGATTGAGTAGGTGGGGTGGGCATTTCAGATTGGACGTCGGGTTCAATGGTTAGGTCATATGTGGCAGTTTGATGGCTAGATTGATTAGACGTTCTAGGATTTACCACATTATTATCAATCTGTCTTCCGGACCGTAATGATACTACAACATTTATTTGTTGAAACGGTCCTTCTTCATTAACCATTTGAACCGGTCTAAGGTTGTTATTTCCTGAAGGTGCTTGATAGGATTGATATGAATTATTAGATCTAGGGTTCACCTCAGGTTGACTTGGAAACCGACCCTTTTCTCTTTCACCTACTATTTGTGCTAGTTGGCTGACTTGTGTCTCTAGCCTTTGGAAGGTCTGGTTGGTTGTTTGTATAAAGGTTTTCATCAAATTTTCCAAGCTTGTCAACCTAACCTCATGATCGTTATTGTTATTAAACCCAGATGATGTATTATTTTGGTTATACGGGTTTGGTTGTTGAATAGGAGGTTGACCTTGTTTGTTTGATGAGAAATTGGAATTATTACGCCAACCCGAGTTATAGGTTGATGCGTATGGGTCATTTCTAGTATGGTTATACATGGCATTAACTTGGTCCCATTCCGCACAATCCTCCTTTACATGACCAGTCTGACCACATCTAGAGCACGGGATAGTCGAGGCTTGATTCACTCGGTTTTGGGTTTGTAGCTCTAAACTTTCCATTCTGCGCATAAGGGTAGCTAGTTTTGCTTCAGCCGCTATGTTGGCATCTACAGCTAAGACACCTGGTTTGGGTTGACTTGCTATTCTAGATCCAATACTCGGGTTAAGCGGTGTTCTAGCATTGTCCCATTGCATACTGTTTTCAGCTAAATCCTCAAGGAAAGTCCAGGCATCATTTTCATTTTTCGACATAAAGTTCCCTTGGCTTACAGATTCTACCATAACCCTAGATGTGGGTGTCAATCCCTCATAAAATAATTTGGCATAATTGCCATCTCGGAATTCCATGATGAGGGCATTGGGTCAGAACACTTTTGAATCTTTCTAGGTAGGAATAGAACGGCTCGCTCTCAGACTAAACGAATGCAACAATTTCATTCCTAATCCTCATAGTCTTATGGTTGGGAAAATATTTTTTCAGGAATACTTGAACAAACTCAGCCCAACTTCTAATGGATCTTTCGGCTAGACTATATAGCCATTTCTTAGCGTCGTCCTTTAGTGCAAGAGGCACAAATTTCAGACGCACTGCCTCTTCAGGGATATGCTGGTATTGCATAAGAGAGCAGATTTCCTCAAATTCTCTAAGGAAGAGATATGGGTCTTCCCTAGAGGTGAACTTAGGCAACATACTCATGTATTGTGCCTTAAGTTCGAAGTCGTCACCCGGGATGGTGGGCATAACGATGCACGATGGCTGAGCAGCCATCGCTGGATAGCATCGATCCCTCAGAGTTATAGGTTGTGCAACAGGCGGGTCCACTACGTTCTCACTCATTGGATCCGGGTGAGGTGGTGCCACAGGTGGATTGGGGTTAAGTTCCAGACTGAAATCTAGATGAACTCGTGAGAGTCGATTACTCAAGTCCCGAATCCAAATCTGAGTGCACCGGGTTGAATCAATTTTTGAATTCAAATTCGGAATTTAAATTCCAAATTTAAGTTCAAGAATTAATTAAATTTTTTTTAATATATATTTTCGTTTTTTTTAATATATATATATATATATATTTAATTTTTTTAATGTTTTTTTTTCAAAAGGGAAACAAACAATAGAATGGGGAAAGATGAGAAATGAATACTAATCTAGAGAATTTAGGTGAGAAGAGAAAGAAGACTCAGATGAGAAGGGAAACCTAACTCTAAAGATAGAAAGAGGGTTGGTCAGAAAATTCCTAAGAAAGCACGGTTCAAACAATCCTAGACCTAGTGTCGCTTAGATCTAGACGACTCCTAACTGGTTGAGTCGAATTGATTCGCTTGATTCACCTCCCTCACTAATCAAACCAACTTGGCCAGGCCGTGTATAGCTAGTGGGGGCGCTTCCGACAGAGTCGGTGCCAATTAGACAACCACTTCGCTTGGAAGACTTACGTCAACACAAAAACACTTTCTAGACACCAAATTAAATTCAATCGGCTTCAGGTCATAGCAAGTCAAACCAAATCTTCTCCTTAAATGAGTCTGAGTCCTTAGGGGGCAATGTCTAATTGATTTTAAATTTAAGGCTTAGGTGACACTTTAGGATTGTGATTTGTGGGCCACGGAAGGGTGATGAAATCCCCACCGTATCTTTGCCTATGGAGTTGCCATTAAGATAGTTTAACTTAGATCTAGCAAAGATGGTCAAACAATGGTCTTTAGTGGGGGGCAATTGCAAGATTGTATGCAAACTAACTTATATGCTTAAATGCAATCGTTAAAACGCGATACGTACCTTGCCTCCAGCACTCTTCAACAATAAAAATAATTTGCAAGAATTTAGCAAGAATAATGCAAACAAAACATTATATGATGCATGCACTAAGTTCTTCTAGTTTTGCCAATTTTTAGGTCAGAGTTGAATTATTGCCAATTATGGACTTTAAGCTTAACACGTGCAATTCTAATAAAAGGAAATTTTCTGAAACTAGAAATTACGAGGAAAAAAGCAACAAAGGTTACCTACGCAATGCTCAGTCGGGTTCGCCGCCCGCTCTCGAAATTTCAGTAGCTCCACGCGTCCACCCAGAGATGGTGCTAACCCCAGAAAAATTTGAAGCCCAGATGCTTCAATTGTGCGGCGATTCCGCCGCAGGTTCCTCTTGATGTGCGGCGATTCCGCCGCTCGTTAAGCTAAGAAGGTGCCCGGATTTCGCCGTGCACTCTGTTGTCTCCTGAAACACAAATCCAAATATTTAGATCGCGCACAAGATAAACAGAATAAAATCGAAAACACAAAAATAAACAAAATCTGCGTCGCCTCCCCGACAACGGCGCCAAAAACTTGTTGAGAATTAAATTTATACCGCAAGTGCACGGTGTCAATGAAGACGTGGGAAATACGGGTCGAACACAAGGAGGGAGAGATTTGTTATTTTCGTGATATTCGATTAAGGAGAAGAAGGAGAGAAGAAATAAATTGGGTTTTGAGATTTTTGGGTTTTTATTATCTAAAGCAAGAACAAGAACAATTAAATTTAAAACAAGAATAAAGATGTGAATTCCGTCGGGTGGAGGCTTAGATTTAAGGTTTAGATTAGAGAATTTAGAAACTTATAATAAATCATATTAGTTATAAAGCATTACATGATAAATGATTTAACATAAACTCAAGTAATCAAAATATACTAACACGAAATTAAAATAATAACATTCATTCATCTTCTCTTCACCCTAATCCGTCACCTCCACCCTTTGGAAGGAGTTAGAAACTCATAGAGGGAGGAAGAAGGGGTCCTTGAGACATTACAAAAGAAAACTAAAAGTAAGAAATAAAAGACATAATTTTATTAATGAAAAGAAGAATACAAAACTAAGATTAAGAATAAAAATTACAACCAAAAACTAAGGACCCCTCTAACATCGTTCTCGGGTCAATTTATAGTTGCTACAAGGGATCTAGGTATAATATTGGAAAGTACACGTGTCCAGACACGACTGGACGAAATTGGAGCACACGGATCGATGCTTGGGCGGCGGAAACGCCGCACATTGTATACATGAGCTGGATCGATAACGTACTACCTCAGCATCGATACATGCTCTCGATAACGTGAGCTGGATCCACAACGTACTACCTCAGCATCGATACATGGAAGACGTTGTGAAGACCCGAAAACTGCGGTGGCAATGCAATCTGGTAGGCAACTTCTCCAACTCGGTCGAGGATCTCAAACGGCCCAACATACCTCGGACTGAGCTTCCCCTTCTTCCCAAACCTCATCACACCTCGGGCTGGGGAAATCTTCAGAAACACATGATCGCCCACCTCGAAACTCAACACCCGTCTGCGTCGATCAGCATAACTCTTCTGCCTGCTCTATGTTGTGGTCAGTCTCCTCCTGATCACATCCACCTTCTTTGCATACATCTGCACGATCTCTGGCCCCACTAACTGCCTCTCGCCCATATCACTCCAGCATACTGGTGATCTGCAAGGCCTCCCGTACAACGCCTCGTACGGTGCCATCCCAATACTCGAGTGGTAGCTGTTGTTGTAGGCGAACTCCATCAGCGGCAAATGCTCATCATAGTGCCCTGACCAATCCAGTGTGCATGCTCTTAGCATATCCTCCAAGGTCTGGATCGTCCTCTCTGACTGACCATCTGTCTGTGGGTGAAATGTTGTACTGAATCGTAGTCGTGTCCCCAAAGCCTGCTGCAGACTCCCCCAAACCCTGGACGTAAATATGGGATCTCGATCAGAGATGATGCTCACTGGTACTCCGTGCAGCTTGACTATCTCCTCCACGTACAACTTAGCTAGACCCTCCAAAGGCAACGTGGTCCGGATCACTAAGAAGTGTGCCGACTTGGTCAGTCGATCGACTATCACCCAAATCGCGTTGTGGAATCTCATCGTCTTCGGCAATCCTGTGACAAAATCCATCGTCACATGCTCCTACTTCCACTCAGGAAGCTCAATACTCTGCATTGGTCCCGCCGGTCGCTGATGCTCAATCTTCACCTGCTGACAAACTAAACATCGCCCCACAAACTCTGCAATGTCCCTCTTCATGCCTTTCCACCAGAAGTTTCGTTGCAGGTCCTTATACATCTTCGTGCTCCCCGGGTGAATGGTGTATCTAGCTCTGTGTGTCTCCTCCATGATGTCATCTCTCAACCCATCGACCTTCGGCACCCAGATCCGACTCCTGAACCTCAGACCAACATCAACCCCCACACTGAAGTCTGATCCATCTCTGGAAGCTAACTGTAGCAGACCAACTAACTCCTCGTCCCCATGCTGAGCCTGCACCACCCGTGAGACTGTCTGCGGCTCCACCCGAAGCCCAGCAATCACTGCTCCCTCTGAACCCTCTGTGAATGGTCTCCACTCTGACAATGCCTCGAGTAGCCTCCACTCCTGGATGCACAGACTCACAACTGAAACCTCCACATTCCTGCTCAGCGCATCTGCAACCGAATTCGCCTTCCCCGGATGATAGGAAATGGTGAAGTCGTAGTCCTTAATGAACTCAAGTCATCTGTGCTGCCTCATATTCAGCTCCTTCTGCGAGAACAAATACTTCAGGCTCTGATGATCTGTGAAGACCTCGAACTGCTCACCATACAGATAGTACCGCCAGGTCTTCCATGCGTGAACTACCGCTGCCAACTCCAGATCATGACTAGGGTAGTTCTTCTCGTGCACCTTCAGCTGCCTCGAAGCGTACGCCACCTCCTTCCTGTGCTGCATCAGAACACATCCCAAGCCAATCCAGGACGCATCGTTGTATATCACATAGCCTCCACTGCCACTCGGTAGAGTCAGAATAGGTGCTGTCGTCAAACGCCTCTTCAGCTCCTGAAAACTGTCCTCGCACTCCTGGGACCAAACGAACTTGACGCCCTTCTGTGTCAACGCTGTCAGCGGCGATGCAAGTCTGGAGAAATCCTGGATAAACCGTCTGTAATACCTTGCCAGTCCTACGAAACTCCTGATCTCCGTCACGCTCGTCGGGGCTCTCCACTGAGTCACTGCCTCGACCTTCGCCGGATCCACCGAAATCCCATCCGCTGACACAATATGCCCCAGAAAAGCCACCTGATCCAACCAAAACTCGCACTTCGTGTACTTGGCATAAAGCTGCTGATCCCTCAAGATGCCAAGCACAATCCTCACGTGCTCTCGATGCTGCTCCCTGTCATGTGAGTATACCAAGATGTCATCTACGAATACAAAGACAAATCGGTCGAGGTACGGATGGAAGGTCCTATTCATCAAATCCATGAATGCTGCAGGTGCATTCGTCAGTCCAAATGGCATCACCAAGAACTCGTAGTGGCCGTACCGCGTCCTGAAGGTTGTCATCTGAACATCTGCCTCCCTGATCCGCAACTGGTGATAACCCGAACGCAGATCGATCTCCGAGAACACTCTCGCCGTCTGCAACTGATCAAACAAGTCATCAATCCTGGGCAAAGGGTACCGATTCCGAACGGTAACCTTATTCAGCATCCTGTAGTCGATGCACATCCGCAACGACCCATCCTTCTTCTTCACGAAGAGCACAGGCGCTCCCCATGGAGAAACACTCGGTCGAATGAAACCGGACTCCATCAACTCCTGTAACTGCTTCTTCAGCTCTGTCAACTCAGCAGGTGTCATACGATACGGAGCCTTCGACTGAGGTGTCGTACCCGCCACAAACTGGATGCCGAACTCGATCTCTCGGTGCGGCGGTAATGCTGGAATCTCTGCTGGAAATACATCTGGAAACTCCTGCACTACCTCTATATCCTCCAGCCTCCTCGTCTCAGGATCAGGAACTACCAGCGTGTCCACGAACGCTCTGCATCCCTGCTGTATCATTCTCTGTGCCTTAACCGCAGACACAATCAAGCGACCCCTCTGCTCCTCATACCTCTGACCAAAACGTCTGGCAAGCCCTCCATCAGAATCAGGATCTTCTTCTCACGGCAAAAGACCCGCACGTCGTACTGTGACAGCCAATCCATCCCCAGTATGACGTCGAAGTCCTCCATCGGTAACAAGACCACATTAGCCGGAAAATCATGGTCTCTCGAAGCAACTGTGGTGCCGGGGAAAAAGCTCCCCACAGTGCCCACCTCACCCATGGGCGTGCTGACCTCCAAAACATCAGTCAGCAGGACAGGGGTCCGACCCAACTCGCCAGCAAACTTCTGCGAAATGAAGGAGTGAGTGGCGCCACAATCAAACAACACACGCGCTACTATGCCGGAAACAAAAAGTGTACCTTCCACGACGGTGTTGGAGTCCCTCGCCTCCTCAGCCTGAATAGTGAAGACTCGCCCGGTCTTCCTTCCCTAACCCGGTGACACCACGGATCGACTGCCTCCGCCTCTGCCTACTGCTGGTGGTCCCGACCTCCTGCTCGGCTCCCCTGCCTTTGAGGACAATCACGGATGAAATGTCCCATCTGACCGCAACCCATACACGCTCCAGTCCGACAGGGACACTCCTGTCCTGGATGAAACCTCCCGCAGTAGGTGCACACTCCTGAGTGACGTGCTCCTCCTCCATCAAACCTGGGCCTCTTGCCCAGGTTTCCCGTTCCACGATCGGCTACACGGCTACTGGTGCTTACGGGTACCTTCCTCGCCTCCTGAAGACACTCCCTCTGGTCCTGCTCGATGATAGTAGCATGCTTCACTGCATCTGCAAGGGTCTGCGGTATGTTGTTGATCACCCGAGATCGGAGCGGCTTCCTCAGTCCCTTCACGAACTTCCTCGCCCGCTGCTCTGGGGTCACACAAATCTCTGGGCAGTAACGCTCCAAGGCGTTGAACCTGCTGATGTAACTCGCCAGAGTCATCTCCTTCTGCTCCAGCGACATGAACTCCTCCCGCTTCTGATCCCTGACGTGCTGGGAAAGTACTGCTCATGAAACACCTCTAGAAACTCCTCCCAGCTGACATCCTCACAGTTCTCAAACAAAACTGTGGACGTAGACCTCCATCAGTTGGCCGCCTCGCCATCAAACACATAGGTGGCCAGGTCCACCATCCTCTCAGGTGCGACTCCAATCGCATGGAAAATCTTCTCTATCCTGAAGATCCAATCCTCTGCTACCTCTGGAGCACTCCTGCCATCAAAACTCGGCGGGTGTTGACGCATAAACCGATCATGCTCAGCTCCCACCCCGCCCTGCACATTCTGGGCTGCCTGTCGCTCCAGGAACTCACCCAACCTGTCCCAGCTGGCGCCCTCAGCGGCGTCACTGGAACCGTGATCGCGCGGAGAACTCCTCACGCGCCTAGGTGCCATCTGACAGAAGAAACAATCACAACCTTCGGCCATGAATGCATGCCAAAAATATAAAATGCATGAGTCCTATTACCACATGGGTGGTTTCTTTGGGAACCGCATAGGAATCGACCGCTCTGATACGAAATTGTAACATCTCGAAACAGCGGAAATTTTGAAAATTCATAATCACAACAATAAAGGCTAATAATCAAAGACGGGATTGTTACTTCTCATTAAACAAATAGCGGTGCACCAAATTACATCAGATTTTGTCAAAATGATACATGATTACAATAGAACAACAAAAGAAGAAACGTAATCATGTTGACCTCAGTGGTCCGAGTAGAGGATCCGACTCCAAAATGCGCGTGCCCGCCGATCACCACCCAACTGGACCTACTGTGGTCCTGAAAAATATATAACAACAATGCCTGAGTTTCTAGAAGGAAACCCCGTATGCCAACTCACCTATATGCGTGCATTACACAAATGAACCTATCATACTAGTATCATGTTACTACATCAACAGAAAGGAAAACAGATCCCTTGAAGGGTAAAACAGGACATAAGTCCGACAGTCAACATCGGGTCTCCCGAGGAGACCTACTGCAGGCACATGCAGTCTTACAGCACGCGACATCGCACCCCCCACACGCGGCTACACTACTCAAAGGTTCGGCAGCGAGCCTCTGTCACGCCTGCGGGCCGATAGAATACAGATCTGCAAATCTCTGTGGTCGGAGCCACTGGGGACCAACAGGGCCATCGCCCGGAATGTATAACAACATCATCTCGATAGGTGCCCAGTCGAGGAATCAACATAACCAGAACAACCTCGGCCCAACAATCATCATCGCCGGCACAACCTCGGCGGCATCACCAGCACAACATCGGTGGTCCCTCACAAACGTCCGGCACATCATCGGACAGGTCCAGACCGAAGTCTGCCAGGTCATCAGGCTCCACGAGCCACAAACACCAACCGCGCCGCTATAAAAGCAGGGCAGTGACATCCGTAACCCATAGGCCGGTAGTCACCTCACCCAACGCCAGTTGCGTGCCCGCACAACATCATACATTGCGATCCGCAATCCCTCAGGCCTGCTATACTACAATGAGTCTAATCAATCCATCATCTTAGTCACGGTCCATACATGGACGTGACGCATCCCGAATCACCCACACTCTTCCACACGGCGGTCCCTGGGCAGGAACACGTACGCGCCCACCGTCACCTCCTGGCTCACGCACAAGGCGAGGACACGGGTTTCCGTGGACAGAGTTGGCATTCAAAAAGGGACCAGGAATCTGTTCTGGGCCCAAACGGTCGACCCGAAAAGGTGATTCGGTCGACCGCTTCCATAAAGGAATCGGTCGACCGTACTCCTAACACGGTCAACCGTTGTGCTCAAAACAGAATCCCCAACGGTCGAACAAAGGTCTAAAAGCGGTCTACCGAATGAGGTCAAAATCCGGAGTCTGGTCAACATCAATACAAAACTATGGGTCGACCGACTCAGGGGTGTCGGTCGACCGAAAACTACCAGGGCATCATAGTAATTCTAAGTCATAAAACGGTCGAACGCAAACATAACAATGGTCGAACAAACATGCATAATAATCCCGCACACTTAAGTTCCGGTCGAACGACCCCAAAGAATCGGTCGACCGAAACACAACAGGCACTCCCAACTCACCAGCAAAATGCACTACCGGTCGACCGCCACGAGGCATCGTTCGACCGGTGAAGGTTAAAGTCGGGTAAATACACTACATTGGTCGACCGCCCGAAGGGACCCGGTCGACCGTTGGTCGTCTTCAACCTCGCGCCAGCCGAGGTTTTACGAAGAACTCGCCGCCGGAGAGGTCTCCAACCTCTCCCGGCCGACCAACACCTCCCCCACACTTGGGTGAGCAACCAAACCACACTAATAAGTCTACATACCTCAAGTCCCGATCTCCGGAGAAGGTAGAAGATGCACCACACGCGACCTCCTCAGCGACCACCCTAGACTTGCGCGCTTCACCTAAGCTCGCACGCCGCAACACCTCCCTCCGTCGCCGGTGTCGCCTCCACCAAGTCTGCTAGCAAGAAGAGAGAAGAAGGAAGGGTGAGGAAATGGTTGAGTGAAGAAAAAAATGGTTGAGTGAAGAAGAAATAGAAGAAAGAAGTAAAAATCCAACGTTCTCTTCCAACCCAACACCCAAAGCCACAGTAACTCGCAAGAGTCTAACTGACCTTGGTTCACCTTCTTTTTCATTCAAAGAATGTAATGAAGTTGCAGTTGATGAAGCTCATGGGACCATGTGATGATCCAACATGGGGTGAACCCGATGACTATGTTGGTTGTGTCGGGGCTGGTTGGACTATGTTTGATTTTATGCTTTATTTTTCCTTCCATGGTTGGACTTACATGTCCTTTTTTGGGTGTTAACCCATACAACCATATATCCTTAGGTATTTGGTATCTAATAATCTCAATTAGAATTGGATTTATTTACAAAGGGAAATTTGAGTCTTTATGTTTAAAAATGCTTTATAATTGAAAACAATTCACACTTTGACATAATCATACAAATATGATTATGTTTTCTATGCTATTCAAAATACCATTGCATAAATCATTCACTTTCTCGATGGTACTCGATAGAGTTTGATAGTACTCACTGAGTTCGATAAGTTCTCGATAGTATGCTCGATAGAGCTCGGTGAATGATAATTTTTTTTATGGTTGTGACTAATTTCTTCGATGGGTTCGATAATGTAACACCCCGAAAACAGCAGAAAATTTTAAACTTTTAAAAGATACCAGAATAAAACACCGGAGCCATTACCAAACCACATAGAATATATATAAAGTGGTATACCGAATAATACAGGAGTCAAAAGATGATTACAACACAACAAAAGATATACAATACATATACAAGGGTAATCATCAACCTAAAAAATGTAGAAAGACAAGATCTGGTCTGAGGGTGTGGGTGTGTTCACCCTGAGTCACCACCTCCTAATGACGCTCACGACTTGAAATGCAAACATAAACTATGACTGAGTTTCCCATAGGGAAATGTCGTATGCCAAATTCCTAAATTTGAATATAACATATACGAGACATGAAATGAAAATGCAATGAGAATGACAACTGCCACTGTCCAACTGAGCTCTCGGGATCTCTCTCCCAACCACAATCGACACCACAACACGTGCACACAAGGCACCACCGGAAAATCATCGGCCACGGGTCTCAAGGGTCCTCTCACTTCAACCCCACAATCACACGTGCACGCAAGGCACAGCCGGAAAACCATCGGCCACAGGTCTCAAGGGTCCTCTCACCCCAACCCCACAATCACACGTGCACACAAGCACCTGCTCCTCAGAGCCACAACCACGATCTTTCTCTCAGGCCGGAATGTCTGTACTGTCGTCCAAAAAAGGCCAGGGACCCGTTGCCCTCGAGTCAGATCCAATCCACAAATACCACAAGCATAATATGCAAAACTGTGGCCAAACGGTTGAGAACGAAATCCACAGACGGTCGACCGAACATCCTCTACTATTCCAAAATAACCGAAATAACCATCAACCGGTCGAACATCCTCTACTATTCCGGGCCGAGAGATAGCTTCCTCGAAGCTTTACAACTTGGTGATTCTTGAATAAGGAATTGGAATCACAATCTAACTAACACTCTACACTTGAGCACACTTGGATATTGATATGAAATTGGATATGCAAGTGGTGAAGTTTAGGCTTAAGTGTTGTGGATTGAGAGCTGGAAGATGGAGAGGATTTGTCTTTGAGTATTGGATAGATAGGAAGTGTTCAAGATGTCCAAAACAACCAAATGAGGTCTTATTTATAACCTTTCAAGCTCAACTAGCCGTTTGAGTGTTGGTGGTGGAAATTGACCAATAGGAATGCAAGATGTGACTTAAGCTCGGGCAGAAATTGTGTCATCTTCGGTCGACCGTTATCTACACGGTAGTCCAAAGAATTGGTCTGATTGAAGAACTCGGTTGACCGATTATGTATCGGATCACCGTTTTTGGCCGACGAAATATGAACCGAAGACTAAATCTTGATATACCTCAAAATAATACATTTTTGTTACCGCAGGATGTATTAGCTGCTGGGGATCATTTGATCGGAATGAAATTTGGAATGGGTACGCTTCAACCTCTAGTAGCTTTTATCTATTTAGCCCTAATTAAGTTCGGTTAACCGAAGTTCATTCGGTTCACCGTTCCAAGGTGGACAGTAGAATTGATTGAGCTCTGATCAAGTCAAGTTCGGTTGACCGTGTATACTTTGGTAGACCGAAGTAGCGCGGGTTTTGTGCTGACATTGAGTGGGAAGTTGGTTTATCGTTAACGGTCAAGTGCCACATGTAAATAGTTGTTGGGCTCCTAAAGCTAATAAGGTATCGGTTGACCGATAGGCATTCGGTCGTCCGAACTGAGATAAGTCAATTGGGCTCTAGGGACTTAATTCAAAAGCGACCGTTGGAGCAAAGTCCAAAACCGGTCCAGGGCTATTCGGTCGACCGAAGGTGGTTCGGTCTTCCATTAGGACAATTCCAGAGAACACCTAATTTTTACTGGTGGGAAATATTCGGGTATCCGAAAGGTGTTTGGTGGACCGACTTAGACAGGATTCAGTTAACCGAAATAGGTTCGATTTACCGATGAATGACGAGACAGAATCCTAGTGCTCAAGTTTACATAAAACCTTATGGACTCAATAAATACAAAGTTAAATATCTTGGTCCAAAGCTTTGATTACAAGTCTTGAGTATTGATGTCTTTGTCACAATGCTCATTTTCTTGATTGTCTTGATCAACCTAGTAAGATGATTGCAAGTATACAAATATATATGTCATGCATGTAATCGTATTTTCTCACTTTGATTGATTAGGTTGATTGATTAAGATTAGTTTAATTAATCATCAAAATAAATATAGATTAATGCCAAAAAGCCAACACTTTATACATCTTTGTACTCCCGGGGTGAATGAAATATCTGGCTCTGTGTGCCTCCTTCATGACATTATATCTCAGATCATCTGCTCTCGGTACCCAGATCCGACTCCTGAATCTCAAGCCCCCATCAACTCCTACACTGAAGTCTGGTCCGTCTTTAGCAGCTAATTGCATCAGACTGGCAAGCTCATCATCTGCTCCCTGAGCCTGAACAACTCTAGAGACTAATTGTGGCTCCACCCGAAGCCCCGCAAAGTCCTCCGTAAATGGTCTCCACTCTGACAAGGTCTCAAGTAACCTCCACTCCTGAATAAATAAGCTAGCAACTGACAACTCCACCTTCCTACTCAAGGCATCTGCGACAGAAATTCGCCTTCTCTGGATGATACGAAATGGTGAAGTCGTAATCCTTTATGAACTTGAGTCATCTGCGCTGCCTCATATTCAACTCCCTATGTAAAAAAAGGTACTTCAGGCTCTGGTGATATGTGAAGACTTCGAACTTCTCTCCATACAGGTAATGCCTCTAGGTCTTCAGTGCGTGAACCACCACTGCTAACTCCAAAATCATGGGTATGGTAGTTCTTCTCATGTACCTTCAATTGTCTAGAAGTGTACGCCACTACCTTCCCGTGCTGCATCAGAACACAGCCTGAACCAATTCCAGAAGCATCATTGTATATCACGTAGCCTCCGCTGCCACTCGGTGATGTCAGAATCGGTGCCGTCGTCAATCACTTCTTCAGCTCCTAAAAACAGTCTTCACACTTCTGGGACCAAACGAACTTGTCGCCTTTCTGTGTCAACGCCGTTAGCAGGTCTTCACACTTCTGAAGAAGTCCTGAATAAACTGAAAATAATAACTTGCCAAACCCACAAAACTTCTGATCTCTGACACACTGGTCGGAGCTCTACACTGAGTCACAACCTCAACTTTCATTGGATCTACAAATATCCCGTCTGATGACACCACATGTCCCAAAAAGGTCACCCGATCTAACCAGAATTGACACTTCTTGTACTTAGCATAGAGCTGCTGATCTCTCAGAATGCTAACCACGATCCTCAGGTTCGCCTAGTGCTGCTCTCTGTCTGGTGAGTATACCAAAATATCATCCACGAAGACAATCACGAAGTTGTCGAGATACGGCTAAAAAGTACGATTCATCAAATCCATTTGTCAGCCCAAACGACATCACTAAGAACACGTAGTGCTCGTACCTCGACCTGAATGTTGTCTTCTGGATATCTGTCTCTCTGATTCTCAACTGATTATAACCATATCACAGATCAATCTTCAAAAACACATTTGCTGAGTGCAACTGATCGAAAAGATCCTCGATCCTGGGTAAAGGATATTGATTCCTAATGGTAACCTTGTTCAGCATCCGGTAATCGATACACATCCTCAACGAGCCATCCATCTTCTTCACGAAAAGCACTAGAGCTCCCCAAGGTTCGACACTGGGCCTAATCAAACCGGTATCCAGCAGATCCTGCAACTGCTTCTTCAACGCTGCTAACTCAGCAGACACCATCCTATACGGAGCCTTCGACTACGGTGTAGTCCCAACTACCAAGTCGATACCAAACTCGATCTCCCTATGTGGCGGCAGACCGGTGATTTCATCAGAAAACACCTCTGGAAAATCTTGAATAACCTCGATGTCTTCAAACTTCTTCACCCCTAGATCTGGCACCATAAGCGTCGCAATAAAAGCCTCGCAACCCTGATAAATCAGTTTCTGAGCCTTCACTGCAGCAATCATAATCCGAACATCTCTACTCTTAGTCCATCTGATCAGTAAATCAGGAAGACCCTTCCTCGGAATCAAAATCTTCTTCTCTCGGGACAAGACTCGAACATAGTACTAGGACAACCAATCCATCCCAAGTATGACATCAAAGTCCACCATCAGTAACAAGACCAGGTCTGCCGAAAACTCTTGGTCTCCCGAAACAACCGTGGCGCCGGGGAGGAAGCTCCTCACAATGCCCACCAAACCCAAGGGTGTGCTGACTTCCAAACTGGCAGTCAACATCCTCGGTGTACGACCTAACACGCTCGCTAACTGCTCAGAGATGAATGAGTGTATGGACCCACAATCAAAAAACACTCAAGCTATCAAACCATCAACATAAAGTGTAACTTTCACCACCGCACTGGCGTCCCTAGCCTCCTCCGTCTGGATGGTGGAAACACGACCAACACTCTTCCCGTGCTGAGAGGGTGCAACTGTTCGACTCGGTCCTGCTCCGTTAGTTGAGGACGATCTCGATCGACTCTCAGTCCCGCCTGATCTACTCGGGCAAGCACGAATGAAGTGACCCATCTGGTCACAACCATGACATGCACTAGAACGAGCCCCTCACCCACGCCCGGGGTGAACTCCACCACATTGCCTGCCCTGCCCCGACTGCTGAGCTCCACCTCCGTCAACCCAGGGCCTCTTGCCCGGATTCCCAGAAGACTGAACTCCGGAACGTACACTGGCCTTCGTCTACACCTTGCTGGCCTCTACCGTCTCCTGGTAGTCCTGATCAATGATCGCCACAAACTTCTTCACTGCATCAGCTAAATTCTGCGGCATATTCGTAGTCATACGAGATATGAACTGCGGCCTCAACCCTCAGACAAACTTCCAAGCCCTCTGCTCCTGCGTCGCATAGATCTCTAGGCAATAACGCTCCAAAGCGTGGAACATACTGATATAAGCCGCCAAAGTCATCTCATGTTTCTCAAGAGCCAGGAACTCCTCCCTCTTCCTGTCATGGAAATGCTGCGGGAAATACTGTTGGTTGAACTCCGCAAGGAATTCTTCCCAGCCAACCTCCTCGCTCTCCTCGAACACAACAACCGACGTGGACCTCCACCAGTTGGCTGCCTCTCCGTCCAACACATAAGTGGCCAGGTCCACCTGCCTCTCAGGGGGACATCCGATCGCTCTGAAGATCTTTCGAATCTTCTAGACCCAATCCTCAGCTGCCTCCGAATCTCCACTACCATCATAGGAAGGATGGTGCTGACGCATAAATCTGTCATGCACTGCTCCCACCCCTGCCTGCTCAGACTGGGCAGACTGGCGCTCAAGAAGCTCGCCCAACCTACCCAGAGTCCCCTGAAGGCTCCTCCCCCCTCCTCCATGTCCCCCCATCATCTACTCACTGGTGCCCCTATAACGTGAAGGTAACCTCAAATGTCTCAGAGGCATCTACACAAGAGGACATGAAACAAAATGAATTAATGATTATGCATGCAAGATGGACTACAACTAAGTGCAAGACCTCTAAGGTGGTTTCTTTGGACAAGTACACCGGACCTACAAGCTCCAATACCAAATTTTAATGCCCCGAAAACAACAGAAAAATTTAAACTTCTAAAAGATACCAGAATAAAACACCAGGGGCATTACCAAACCACATAGAGTATATATATATAAAGTGGTATACTGAATAATACAGGAGTCAACAGATGATTACAACGCAACAAAAGATATACAATACATATACAAGGGTAATCATCAACCTCAAAACTGTAGAAGGACATGATCTGGTCTGGGTGTGCTCACCCTCAGTTACCACCTCCTAATGACGTTCACGACCTGAAATGCAAACATAAACTATGCCTGAGTTTCCCATAGGGAAATCCCGTATGCCAAACTCCTAAAATATGAATATAACATATATGAGACATGAAATGAAAATACAATGAGAATCACAACTGCAAGTGTCCAACTGAGCTCTTGGGATCTCTTTTCCAACCACAGTCGACACCACAACACATGCACACAAGGCACCGCCGGAAAATCATCGGCCACGGGTCTGAAGGGTCCTCTCTCCCCAACCCCACAATCACACGTGCACGCAAGGCACAACCGGAAAACCATCGGCCACAGGTCTCAAGGGTCCTCTCACCCTAACCCCACAATCACACGTGCACATAAGAACCCGCTCCTCAGAGCCAGAACCACGATCTTTCTCTCAGGCCGGAATGTCCGTATTTTCGCCCCAAAAAGGTCGGGGACCCATTTCCCTCGACCCCTCGACTCATATCCAAACCACAAAGACCACAAGCATAATATGCAAAACTGTGCCCAAACGGTCGAACGAAATCCACAGACGGTCGACCGAACATCCTCTACTATTCCGAAATAATCGAAATAACCATCAACTGGTCGAACGGCAATGGGGACCCGTTCGACCGAAAACCAACAGTAAAATCCTGTTCTGCTCAACAAACATAAACGGTCAAACTAAAATAAGCCCAATGGTCGACCGAACTCCACCAGAAAAATCTATCTTCAATCTGCATCACACCGGTCGATCGGAACAATCAAACGGTCGGACAAACTTTAAGTTAAGTTAAGTTAAGTCACCGGTCGGACAAGTCAACAGACGGTTGACCGTTTGGATGATCAACGCCCCCAACTGACTTACGATAGTACTTTCGGTCGACCGGCAAAGGGGACTCGTTCGACCGAAAACACCCAGAGCTGCTTTCTCTCGTTCAAAATGCACCACCGGTCGACCACCCAAGGGTATTGTTCGACCGGCGAGAGATATTGCCCGCATTACACTACAACCGGTCGACAACACCAACCCACCGGTCGACAACACCAACCTACCGTCGACCAATCCAACACTCGCAAAAGCTTAAGTGAGTTTAAAATGAAGCTTGACATACCTTTAAGGCTTGAAGAAGCCTTTGAAGAATCCTGGCGAGTGTTTCCTCGCAAAATCTCTACTTCTCCGGCGAAAACCTCGAACGCGATCACCTCACTCCGGCAACACCTGAACTTCACCTCGCGTTGCCGATTGCACCTCTCCGGAGCTCCGATTGTTGAAACGGAAAGGATTGAGAGAGAGAGAGAGAGATTGGATGGATTGGGAAGAGTAATTTAATGTAATTTAATGTGGTCATCCTTCATGAATAAACCTTCCAATCAAGTACAAACGAAGGGTGATTTATTTATTATAGTTTTGATGAGAATTGACATACTCAGCAGTTAATACATGATAATTTCATTTTTGTAGTCTTCTCATACAATTCTGGCAAAAGTTTGGTGCTTTAATTGCCCCTAGTTGAGTTCTTTCAGAAGGTCTTGAACATACCAGGCAGTTCTTGTCATTCTAATGTGATTTGCATCTAGTAGATTGCCATGCTACTCAAAAAACAAATATTCCTTGATAACTCCTATTCTACAGCAGACTTTTAGATGTTTCGTCAATTGGCCACCATTTGACTAGAAGGAAAATTCCCCAGGTTGTTTGTTCCGCCATTTGTTCCACTTACTTGTTGATGGATGAGCATATGTGCGTATGTTTGACAACCATGCGGCAATGGGTCATTGTCGATTAGTCATGCCAAAAAAATTCTATACGTGAAGGTTTTTTTGTATTGAGTATTATTCAAAGTTGGCTTCATCAAGATCGGCTATTCCTTTGGAATGTTTTATACATCAAAACATTTTTGAAAGTGATTTTCGAGGAAGTTTACCTTTGGCTGATGATTACCGAGAAACCACCAGTTTTGTTGGGTTGGATGGGAATGCATATTTATCAAAAATAATCAATGACTGCTTATCTGAAACCAGTGGCATGGACAAAATGCACCAGAAAAGGAAGACTTGTACTGCTGGTCTGTTATGTGAAATTGTTTCATAGAATAGTACTACTGATTGTATTGCTATAAAAAACAGGGCTATGCAACATTTTGTCGAAGCCGAAGAGATACAAATGCTGTTGAACATGTCATTTTTGTTGCAGCGGCAAGTTTAGGGACAGGAAAGGAACATCCAGAACACTCGGCCAATCATTGCTGCTTGTGAAACATATTTGCTATTTCATATTCTCCGCCATTACAGTTGAAGTTAAAGGTTAGCATGTGTGATATTTAATTTGCATGTTTTTGAATTATGTTCTTGGATTTTAGTATTTTAGCATTCATCTGAATTCACATGATTTTGGTCAACTTTCAGGTTTGTATTTTGTTTCTCTGAAGTCCTATCCGGTGTTGGAACCGAACATGGATGGTTGGTTGTCATGATCGAAGGATATCAGAAGGTTAAACATCGAAGTGGCTCACAAAGTGTTGAGTTTTTTTTCTTCTTTTTCTCATACGCTGCTGATTTGCTTACAGGTTTTGTCTAGATGAGTGTGAAAATTGTAAATTTCTTTCCTCAAAGGAGTTACATGTGTTGTGAAACAAAACAAACTAAAGATGAATGATTGGGAGATGGAAAGGGAGATATGTATGTATTTCTTCTTTCTCTTGTACTCAAATATGTACAATAGCCCCCTATATATAGGGTGAGGATGTAGTAGGGGTTACAACAAAAATGAATGGAATTACACCATATTAATAAGAGTAAAACCTACTTAAAGTTTAGGGGTTAGGAAGGTGAATCATCCACAAGACTTTTGGAATTCTTAACACTCCCCCTTAGATGATCGATCACCTTTATACGCTAGGTATGCTGCCTCGTTAAAAACCTTACCAAGAAAAACCCAGTGGGATAAAAACCTGGTCAAGGGAAAAAGAGAGCAGCGCGTATGATGCTGCCCTGACTTTAGCAAACATTCTTCAAACGACGAACACCAATCTTGTGAACAAGCCCCTCAAAAACTTTAGTAGGCAACGCCTTTGTGAATAAATCTGCAAGATTCTCGCATGATCTGATTTGACAGACATCTATCTCTCCATTCTTTTGTAAATCATGCGTCGAGAAGAACTTTGGTGAAATGTGATTTGTCTTGTCTCCTTTGATATAACCTTCCTTTATTTGGGCAATGCATGCGCTATTATCTTCATATAGCACTGTTGGCTTGTCCTTTATTCCTTCAAGACCACATTCCTTTTGTATGTGTTGGATTACTGATCTCAACCATACACATTCTTGACTAGCTTCATATAATGCAATCAATTCTGCTTGATTTGAAGATGTTGTCGTCAGGGTCTGTTTTGTCGATCGCCATGAAATGGCGGTGCCACCATACGTGAACATGTATCCTGTTTGTGATTTTGCTTTGTGGGGGTCTGATAAATATCTAGCATCTGAATATCCAATAAGTTCGGACTTCGAGTCCTTTCTATAAAATAACCCCATATCACGTGTCCCACTAAGGTAGCGGAATACATGCTTGATTCATTTCCAATGCCTATATGTTGGCTCAGAGTTGTATCTTGCTAGAAGGTTCACAGCAAAACTTATATCAGGTCGTGTATTATTAGCAAGATACGCTAAAGCTCCAATAGCGCTTAGATACGGTACTTCAGGACCGGGGACTTTGTCACCCTTTTCTCGGGGACGAAAAGGATCTTTTTCACTTATAAGTGATCGAACGACCATTGGTGAACTCAATGGATGAGCTTTATCCATATTAAAGCGTTTTAACATCTTCTCTATATAATTTGCTTGGTGAATAAAAATTCCACTTGGGAAATGCTCGATCTGCAGGCTGAGGCAAAATTTAGTTACACCAAGGTCTTTCATCTCAAATTCAGATTTCAAGTATTGAGTTGTAATCTCAATATCCTTTGGTATCCCAATAATATTTAAATCATCAACATATACAGCTATAATCGTAAAACCAGATGAAGACCTTTTAATGAAAACACATGGACATATGGGGTCATTTTTGAATCCTTTGCTCAGAAGACTTTTGCTTAGACGATTGTACCACATTCGTCCAGATTGCTTTAATCCATATAAGGATCTTTTTAGTTGTATGGAGTACAACCCTCGCGGTTTGGAAGTACAAGTCTCTGGTAGTTTTAGTCCTTCAGGGACTTTCATATAGATGTTTGTATCTAATGACCCATATAGATAAGCAGTAACCACATCCATGAGTTGCATTTGAAGTCTATTTATGACTGTGAGACTGATAAGAAATCTTAGTGTTGTCGCATCCACTACAGGTGAATACGTTTCTCCATAATCAACACCGGGTATTTGGGTGAAACCTTGAGCCACAAGTCGGGCTTTATATCTTACAATCTCATTTTTCTCATTTCTCTTTATCGAGAACACCCATTTGAACCCACAGGTTTCACGTCATTGGGTGTAAGCACCACAGGTCCAAAAACATTATGTTTTTCAAGCGAGTGCAATTCTGCTTGTATTGCATTTTTCCATTGTGGCCAATCATTTCTTTGTCGACATTCTTCAATAGATTTTGGCTCACAATATTCAATATTCATTACTTCATTTGATATAGCATATGAAAAAATTTCATCAACGATTGTTTCGTCTCGATTCCATCTTTTCTGATTGTGCACATAATTTATTGATATCTCTCATCTACATTTTCATTTTTAGACACTTCGGTCTCTCGTTGGTCTATGTTGTCATTTTTCACTACCTCTTCAGGGGTATGGATAATATTAGCAGTAACATCTTCAGATGCTACGCTTTTCTCTTTCTTTTTTCTTGGTTTTATATCCTTTGACCCAATTGGTCGTTCACGTTTTCGGTGGATATTTAACTCATTTGACAACATAGGAATATCAACTTTTGCTGGTGCATTTTCAGCATGTATATGTGATTTTGTAACTTTCTTTGCATCTGTAAATGCATATGGTAATTCATTTGCAATTCTTTGCAAATGAATAATCTTTTGAACTTCTTGTTCACATTGGTTTGTACGGGGATCAAGATGGGACAATGAAGATGCATTCCAAGTAATTTCAGATTTTTCCATCTTCTGTTTTTCTCCCCCTAAGATTGGGAATACTTTTTCATCAAAATTACAATCAGCAAAACGTGCTGTAAAAATATCACCAGTTAATGGCTCCAAATATTTAATAATTGATGGAGACTCAAAACCGATGTAAATTCCCAATCTTCTTTGAGGTCCCATCTTTGTACGTTGTGGTGGGGTTATTGGGACATAAACCGCACAACCAAATATTTTTAAATGAGATAAATTTGGTTCTCTACCAGAGACCAGCTGTAAAGGGGAATATTTATGATAAGTTGTCGGTCTTATTCTGATAAGTGCCGCAGCATGTAAAATGACATGACCCCAAAGAGATTGTGGTAATTTTGAATTCATAAGTAATGGTCGTGCAATTAGTTGCAATCTCTTAATTAGAGATTCAGCTAGACCATTTTGTGTATGGACATGAGCCACCAGATGCTCAATTGTAATACCAACTGACATGCAGTAGTCATTAAATGTTTGAGACGTAAATTCTCCTGCATTGTCCAATCGGATTTTCTTGATTGGATAATCAGGAAAATGCGTCCTCAATTTTATCAATTCTGCTAGAAGTCTAGCAAATGCAACATTTCTAGTTGACAAGAGACTAACATATGACCATCGGGTGGATGCATCTATCAACACCATAAAATATCGAAATGGTCCACATGGAGGGGCAATGGGTCCACAAATATCACCTTGAATTCTCTCTAAAAATAAAGGAGATTCATCTTTAATTTTGCTTGTGGACGGTCCGATTATCAGTTTTCCAAGAGAGCATGCTGCACATGAAAGCTCTTTCGATGATATAATTTTCATATCCTTCAGGGAATGACCATTTGAATTTTCAATAATTTTTCGCATCATTATATCACCGGGGTGTCCCAATCTATCATGCCAAAGTTTATAATGCACTTGATCAACTAACTTCTGGTTAGTGACCATATTTGATTCCAAAGGGGTGATATAAGTGCAATATAATCCCGATGAAAAGGCTTTCATCCTTTCTAAAATGATTTTGTTACCATTCAGATGGAGATAATGTGAAGGTATTCATCATTATTTTGATTTATGGTTTCAAGATGATAGTCATTACGACGTATATCCTTGAAACTTAGTAGATTTCTTCTGGATCTACTAGAATATAAAGCATCACTTATTTGTAATTTCGTGCCATTGGGCAACAAAATACAAGCTCTTCCGGAGCCTTCAATCAAATTACTAGTGCCAGAAATTGTGTTAACACTTGTCTTCGAGAAATGTAATTCGGAAAAGAAGGTTGTATTTTTCAAAATCGTATTTGTTGTTCCACTATCTACTAGACATTGATCTCCATCACTCATGATAGTATCAACCATGTCTTTGTCCTAAAAAAAGGGAATAGAGCAAACATTATTATTTTTGTATATATAGTATCATAATACTATATTATATTATTTTGATTTTCAAAGGTAAAGACACAAGTCTTACAATTATTTTGGAAATGAAAAACATCGAAAATAGGATGTAGGAAAACTAAACTAAGCATTTTGATGAACATTTCCATCATTGACAAAAACATCGATATTGTCATCATTCAAAAGAAAATCCGAAATATCTAAATGAGTGTCCATGATCATTCCATCTTGGTTGTTTTCAACCAAGTTCATTTCGGCACCTTCTTTTTTCTTGAGTGATGCTTGATAAAGATCAACAAGGTGCTTGGGCGTACGACATATACGCGACCAATGATTTGTCATGCCGCATTTGTAGCAAGCATTCTCATATTTCTTTGGAGGATTTTGCACTTGATTTCCTCTAGCATTTCTTCCATCATTATTTGCATTGACATCATGACCACCACGATGGCTACGGCCACGTCCATGACCACGTCCTTGATGTTGCCCGCGTCCGTATGCGCGACCACGACCACGTCCACGTTTACGATTGTAAGATGCCGCATTCTCTTCAGGGAATGGGTCGCGTTTGCGTTTGTGATTAGCCTCATTCACTTCAGGGAATGGAGTGGAACCAATGGGTCGAGCTTGATGATTTTTCATCAAAAGTTCATTATTTTGCTCGGCAACAAGAAGACATGATATTAGTTCCGAATATTTCTTAAAACCACGTTCTCGATATTGCTGCTGCAGGAGCATATTCGAGGCATGGAATGTGGAGAATGTTTTCTCTAACATATCATTATCAGTAATTATTTCTCCACATAATTTAAGTTCAGATGAGATTTGGAACATAGCAGAATTATACTCGCTTACAGATTTAAAATCTTGTAATCGCAAATGAATCCACTCGTAGCGAGCTTTTGAGAGAATCACTTGTTTTTGGTGGTCATACCTTTCTTTCAAGTTTTCCATAACTCTAACGGATCTTTCACCGTTAGATATTCGGCTTTTAATCCCTCATGGAGATGATGCCGGAGAAAAATCATTGCTTTGGCACGCTCCTGCGGGGAGGCCTTATTTTCATCTTTGATTGTTTCTCCAAGATTGTTTGCTGTGAGATGAATCTCAGCATCAAGTGTCCAAGGGAGATAATTTTTTCCCGAAATATCAAGGGCAGCAAATTCAAGCTTGGTGAGGTTTGCCATGATAATAGCTTGTCGCGACCACTGTACGACCTAATTAAGTAACTTGCACTGTTACAACTTGGGTGTGTTTGAAGACTCTAATCGATAGAGCTTCGTGTTGATAACGTGTTGGGAAACAAAACAAACTAAAGATGAATGATTGGAAGATGGAGAGGCAGATATGTATGTATTTCTTCTTTCTCTTGTACTCAAATATGTACAATAGCCCCCTATATATAGGGTGAGGATGTAGTAGGGGTTACAACAAAAATGAATGGAATTACACCATATTAATAAGAGTAAAACCTACTTAAAGTTTAGGGGTTAGGAAGGTGAATCATCCACAAGACTTTTGGAATTCTTAACAACATGCACTTATTTTTTTATTATTACATTTTTGGGAATGTGGTGTCTTGTGGCCTACCCACCATTTGTTTGACAAATTAAAGAGGTTTAATGTTTAGCACTTCATGTGTTTAACAGACTCATAATAGGTCATACATAAGGCTACTTACTCAATGTTAATGCATGTTGAGGTTATGCAGTCCAGTGACCACATGCAATCAAAAGTTAATTATAGGTCATACGTTAGGCTACTGAATGTTAATGCTCAATTTATCCATCAGACAACAACAACAAAGTTTTTAATCCAAAACTACTTGGGACAGGTTGAAAATAAACTTAAAAGAATCATAGTTCAGACATGTGAATCACTTTCTTCCAAGCATTCCTATACAATTCCAAATCGGTGGAGAAGTTCCAACGAGAAAATCTCTCACCCAATTATCTTGCACTCCAAATTCCAAATTGCCCAAGTTCATGCAATTCAAATGACAACACAAACTCTAATTTTGTTCTTTCTTGTGGGCTTATATGGGCCTGATGTTAGATTGAAACCACACGTAAGGACCAACGAGACCTATGTGATTATATTCATCCTTAAATCAATAAATAAATTCGTTTTTCCTTACAAAAAATTACTATTAGGATTTCTCATGAATTTAGTGTTTTACAAATAAGTTTCTATGAGGTAAGAAAGAGCTTTGATGGATCAAAATGGTTTCTTGGTTACGTGGACGGCAAAATGATTGTTTTGTACTTTTCTTAAACAATGAGTGCTTATAGACGGAAGCGCGCATCCAGAATGCTACGGACGTGGCATCTAGTCAGTTGTTCAGCCAGTTGCCTAGTCATTAAAAAGAAAGCGTGCCTTTTTTTCGAAAAAAATTGAGAAAAACCTTGTGTCTTCCTAGCGACGGTTCGTTTTTTACGCAGCGATAAGACCGGGATTGAACATAAAACCGATGTATGTTCACATCATGAGTTGCCAAAAAAACACACATAACCCTTCCTCTACGTTTTCATCCCCCTTTCTCGCTTATTCTGTTCGTTTTGATCGCTCGTCTTTTTCAGCCATTCCGTTTTGATCGCTCCTCTTTTTTTCACATTTCCCTTCTCGTCGTTGACATGGATTCTCCCCGACAAGCTTCTCCTTCTATTGTGGTGGACCAGGTTTGTCGTTTTAACCCATGCATTGGATTTTGGGTCTTTGAAATTGAAGATTCTGATGCGGTTGGTGTCTTCTTAGGTTTCTATGAGTTACTTCCAGGCCTCCAAATGTTCGTGGACCCCAATAGAGAAGGTTTTTGGGAAGTTGAAGGACGGAGAGAAAGAAGTCTTCCAGGCTACCCCCTTCGGTCACTTCCTAAACCTCTCTAACGTTCCTGTTGATAATGACATTGTCGACTGGTTCGTGGAACACTATGACCCCGAGGAGGTGGGGTTGAGGATCGGCTCTGGGGTAGTACACTTCATAGCTGAAGACGTTGACCTGATTTTGGGACTTAGACTACGTGGGAAGGCTGTAAGGATGCAGCCGAAGGAAGTCGCCACCCGAACGAGGGAGATTCTTATGAACAAGCAACTTTCTTCCCAGATGATTGCTACCAGTTATGTGGGTGACGGGGAGGAGTACGTCTGACTCCTCATTTGTTACATCTTCAGCCATTTTTTGTTCTGTGATGACACACATCGAACAAGAATTTGGTTCCTCAACCACTTAGCCAACTTCAAACAACTACACAAGTTCGTGTGGGCCAAGGTTGTTCACGAGGCACTTGTGACGAGCCTGGAAAAGGCCAACCGGGATCTATGGGCTAGGAGATGTACCAGTGACACATATACAAGGAGGGGATACGTCGATGGGTGTGTTGCTGTACTACACGTATGGTTCTTCTTTTTTAAGAATCAGTTTTCCCTTTTAATGTTATAGTTTGTCCTTTTTAAGTGGTTGATTCATTTTTTTAATTTTTAGTTTGTCCATTTTAAAAATCTGTGCTCATCCTTTCTACCATTTAATAATCACGTTTTTCTTTTTAAGTCATACTTTTTTCCTTTTTAACTAGTGTCTAATCCTTTTTAACAAATGTTGTTACATTTTTAAGTTGTGTCTCATCCTTTTTAAGTTATACTTTTTCCTTTTTAAGTAGTGTGTAATCCTTTTTTAGTTACGCTCTTTCCTTTTTAAGTAGTGTTTATCCTTTTTAAGTTATACTTTTTTCCTTTTTAAGTTGTGTGTAATCGTTTTTTAGTTACGTTCTTTCCTTTTTAAGTAGTGATTCATCCTTTTTAAGTTATACTTTGGCCTTTTTAAGTATTGTCTCATCCTTTTTAAATTATAAATTTTGCTTTTAGCTATTCCTTTTTAAGTTTTAGATTTTCCTTTTATCGCATTGTTTCATCCTTTTTAAGTCATATTTACCCTTTTTAGGATTGTTTCTTCCTTTTTCATTTATCGCTTTCTGTACCAGTATTGGGAGTTCCTTTTTGAGTTATAATTTTTGATTGGGTTTCTCGTTCCTAGGTATGGTTGTACGAGAAGTTCATTCTGGGGGAGCTGAAAATGGGGGCCTACCCCAGGTGGAACCGTTGGTCCAATATGTTTGGAAAATGGCTCATTCTGAAGAGATGGGAGGAACGCGGCATGAACCTCTCTAAAATTTATGAAGGCAAATTCAATCAGGCGCAACCGACGAGCCTTACACCAAAGGAGGGGGAAATCATTGGGCTGCTTGAAAAACCTGAGCCAACCACATGAACAGACACTGATTGTCCTTCAACAAGCACCAAACTAGGGGTGCAATTGAGTGACTGCAGCATCCCTCGGGACCCACTGCTTCCAGAGTTGGAGTTGGCGGGGCTGAAGACAAATGGCTGCAAGCGGAAGTTGCCCTGAAGGAGGCAACCGAAGAGGTTAAGAGGCTGAATGAGGAACTGAGAAAGTACCAGGAGGAAAATGATGCCCTGAAGGAAGAGATTGCATATCTTCGAGGATATGGTCTACAAGGTGGAGATAAAAGACAAGAGAGGAGAGAGGAGGCTTATAGGGAAGGCGATGGAGAGCAAGAAAGAGAGGAGGAGAATAGAAGGGAAAGAGAGAGGGAAAAAGAGGGCAGAAGAGAGGAGGAGAAAAAAGAGAATGAAGACAGAGAAGCAGAATGAGAGGGAAAGAGAAGAGAGGGAGAGAGAAAATAAGAGGAGAGAGGAGGAAAAGATTAGGAGGAAGGAAGAGAAGGAAAAAGAGATGAAAGAAGAGGAGGATGGAAGCAGAGAAGGAAAGAGACAGGGAGAGGAGAGAGAAGAGAGAAGTAGAGGATAAGAGGATGAGGGGGCCCAAACAGAAAGAAAGAGGGTGAGAGAAGAGAAGGAAAGAAAGATGGTCGAGGAGGAAAATGAGAAAGAGAAGGAGAAAGAAAAGGAGAGGGAGAAAGAAGAGTATAGGACATCAGGGGAGGCCAGGGAGGGGGATAAGCAGAAGGAGAGGGAGAGTGAAGAGAAGAGGAAGAGAGAAACAGAGAGAAAGAAGGATAAAATGAAGGAGGATGAGGGAAATGAGAAAGCTAGGAGGGCAAACTGGGGGGGCTAAAGCACAACGCTCATTGGCCATAAAACAAGAAGATGAATTGAAGGACAAGAAGAAGGAAGAGGAGCAGAAAAGGGAAGAAGATGAATTGAAGGACAAAAAAAATGATCCAGAGGAGCATGAACAAAAAAAAAGTGGGAGGAGAATGAGGAATACAGGAGGGCAATCGTTCGAGAGAGACAAGGCCAGACATTGACATGGATACATTGGCTACGTTTATCCACGATGAGCTGAACATTCTACTCAATTTTACCGCACCTACACAAAACCACAGGGAGGTGATTTGGAGAGGGGATTCCTTATTTTTCAAACATTCCAACCTGAAGGAGCTCATGACGAAGGGGATGAATTTTGTAAGATTTTGTGTCCCTATGTATGTGTATATTTTAAATTTTTAAATACAAACATACATGATCGATTTCATATTTTCATTAATTTTATGTACACATATATGTTTATTCTAATATCATGCATTCCTACATATATTAAAATAAACAAAAGAAAGAGGATCATACCTAAAAATTCTCTAAAACCGTTTAGAAGATCCGATGTTCCGTTGCTCGTCGAATCGCCCGCTGATTCGCCCCCAAGTGTTCACCAAACTCTAAACAAGATTAAAGAGAAATGAGCTAGTCAATCAATCTCTAATTAAGCTTAGAATCTAGCTAATAACCCCTCTTAAAGCTCCTGAGATTTAATCTCCAAAACATAAAACTATTACGAGAATTTTCGTGGTGATTAAGGGAGGAATTAGAGAGAGAATTTTTGCATTCACATAAACAAGTAGGATGAAGAGTCCTTTTATAGGCTCCGAAAACATCCATATCATGAATTATTCTCTAGTCACCATCTCTTGCTTATTCTCTCTTAAAATTAATCCCAAATCCCACATAAGTATCCCAAAAAATGTTTGATTAAATCTGGAATTAATCCAACCCATGATCTAATTATTCTCTTAATAATTCAGGCAAATCGTGCAGTTCGGTTAACCGAGAATTCTTCTTGGTCAACCGAACCATTCGGTTTTAACACATATTCAGATGACCGTGAGCTAGACAGTCGGCCGAATATACATGAGAAAGATTCCTTGGAAAATTCAGACGATCCGTGTCCCATTCCGGTCGACCGTTGACCCACCAAAATTTCTCCTGGTGAACTTCTTTGGACGACCGTGTCATTTTCGGTCTTCCAAAAATATCCCAAGATAGCTCCTGGATATTTTCTCTCGGTTGACCGAACCCAATTGTCCAAACACTCCAAACAATTTCGGTCAACCAATTGTGTCATCTGTTCCCCCGTTCGGTTGACCGTTCCGAAGACACCTCGGTCGACTGAACCCTAATGGTTTACCGATTTTGCCTTTGTCAAATTTTGGATTTATATCCAACAAAATTTGATATTTTGGGGGTTTTAGCAAATTCATATTTTATGTAATATATTATCTTATGTAATATTAAATTATTACAACCCATAATATATACACCTCATATGAATTTATCTATGATTCTATTTATGTCAATTTTCGTGACATATTGACTTTATTGATTCACCACATGTGTCCCTTTTCACATGAAACCCGACACATCATATGAACTCAAAAACAAGCTTGTTGCCCATTTTGTGGTGTGACTTAGAGGAGGATCTAAGCAAAATTGACAGCGATATTAAACACTTAATATGTCAAACTATAAGCGGTATCTAGCTACACATTATAGTTACCCAATTAGAATAGATGCCTTTGTTCCACTCGAACTAAACACGATCCATTTAGTGATGTAAGTGCACCAGTTGTGTCTGTCCCTTGCCTCATGATATTAAGAATATATACAAAGTAGAAATGTGTCACCTTTGTATTATATTCATTTCTTTATCTCTTTAAGCTAAGTATACCTATGTAAGTTAACTCAAGCTACATTGTGCACATTATAATTTTGCTTTATCAAGGGGTCCACTAATATCATCACTCAATTAAGAGGGGCAATGATAATCGTTTGACTAGCTATCTTTTCCAGCACAAGTCATGTTCAACCAACTATTGTCTTTATCACTCAACTTATCGATAACTTTTGACAATAAACAAATCAAACACTTCTTAAGTGAAAAGATATAAGTCTCATATCTTAGGATCCAAGACACAGTAAAACATTAATGACACGAAACACAATTCCATAATGTTTTACTTGTTAGGTCTATTCAATATATAAAAGTAATCTTTTCCTCTTTTATATACTCGTGTCGTCAATTATTTGTAGAGCTACAACAATCGATGACCAACACGACAATCTTATCTCGGTAATTAATGTTCCATGTTAATTACCATGATTGTGAATAACTTTTGATTTATGTAAACCATTATCTTTTAGAGCTCTATGGTAAAGGATCAAACACGTTTTCGTTAACATTTCCAAAAGACGAATACAATAATCAAGAAACAAAATGTTTGCACATCTAATTCATAATAATTGACATATAAATGTAAAACTTTTAGAACACATTCCTTTCAATTTGATCAACGAGGCAATCGACAGTATGATTTGTGTACTGGAAGAGCGTCAAAAACAGAAAACTACCCCCAAGAGGTAATTTGTATTCCAAGCTTCCATTCGGAAACCATTCTGAATGGACATGGCCATACCATTGAAGAGTGGCTGGTGCCTAGACTACAAGTCGTTGACCCTCGAAGCGTCATCATTGCACAACCAATGCCGTTGGCAGAACATTGGACCCTTGATTGACATCATATCTTGCATATATTTGTGTCTTATATCTATTATCTTGATCCTAAACAATGCTACGTAACGAGTTTTATGTTTGAATTTTAGGAATAAACAAGATTGAGGAGAAGAGGCATAAAAGGACCAAGAAGCAAGGAAAATGACTGAGTTGCAAGACTTGGGGACTGAGATGCAAGAGGGAATGACCCGGATGTAAGCGCAAGGGACCAAGGAGCAAATCAAGAAACTCCACACCATCATGAGGATATTTTGGCAATTTGATTCGGTCCTGAGCTCGAACAACCTGGTCGGATGCATGAAACATGAAGAAATGAAGTCAGACAACCACACACCAAAACCAGGCCGGACTTCATTTAATGATAATGTGCTATCTTATTTCATGTGGAGGCATAGTAGGGTCTAGTCTTTATACATGAGTTCATTTAACTTCATTCCAATTATTATCTTGTATGTTTTAATGATATTGTATTATCTTAATTCATGTGGAGGCAAAGTTGGATTTAGTTTTATTGTGTATTTCCCATTTCTTTTCGCATTGTAGTGTAGTTTAGATCGTAACTCCTTTCTCTCCTTTCTCTCCTTTCTTTCCCACTCGCCTTCGAACAAACTAAAGTTGACACACCTCCCTGTGGATCGACCCGTATTTGTCACCGCTTCAACGCAGTCGTGCACTTGCGGTTAATTAAAACGTATCAATCAACCCTGCTGGTTGTTAGTGGCTTGGTCGAGGAGGTCATGCATTACAATAGTTGCTCTAAGGAGCTGACTCCATATGAGAATGTTGATAATGCAGTAGGAGTACATGAATGTTCGGCCAAAGACGTGAGTGACTTCTGGAGAAACCGTCTTAAGCTGAACTGGCTAGTGAGATACCTGAGGGACACGTGCCAAAGACAAATCCTGGGAAGCAACGATTGCGGTGTTTTTGTCTATTACTGGATAAAACGTTTTATGCAAAAGGTCTCCCCAACGGAACCGAAAGATCCCAAGACACTTCACTCAGTCAGGGGTGAAATGACCATGACTTTATTGAGGCATTCCCGCACCTGTATGGATCTAAAGTAGTGGTTTGTAAATTAACAAGTACATTTTAGATTGCATTTTACAATATTGTAAATTAACAAGAACATTTTCATACTTCGATGTAATATTGTACACATGTATGTGTAGGATTTAATGTTTAATTACACATATATATTTTCGAAATTTTTATGCATAATAAGGATCAATTACAATTTTCTATGATTTGTTTCATGCATGCATCAGTTTGTTTCAATAACTAGTTTCAACACTTTATTAAAACAAACATGGGACTCCAAATTCATACGTAGAAGTTCTCTAAAACTTCTTGAAGATCCAGAAACGTTGAGGATGCTTGTTGCTGCGCCGGATGCCCCTTAGAATTCACCAAACTCTAAACAAGATTGGAGATAGAAGAGCTAGCCTCTCAATCTCCAATAGGGTTTAGAATCCAATTACTAACCCCTCTTTAGTTCCCTTGAGAAGAAGATCTCTGAAAACTAAAACTAAACTCAAGAATTAAGGTGAAATTCGTGGAGAATTATGGAGAGAGAAGTTTGTATAAGAAGATAATGAATTAATTAATGAGGTAATGAGATAAACTTGTATTTATAAGTTCTCTCCAAATTACCTATTCATGCGCAACCTCTTGCCCATGATTTCATGCAAACTTCCATCTAACCATCCATTATTTGCTAACAAATAATCTCAGCCACGAATTAAATCAATTATGGACCAATTCCATGCAAGATCTAATTAATTCTTAAATTAATTCTGCAGAAACCGTCTGGACCGGTCGACCGTTTGGAGGTTCGGTCGACCATTCGAACCAAGTTTCGGTCGACCGTTCGCAACAATAAAATATTTCATCGCATTGTTCGGTCGACTGACTGATAGATTCGGTCGACCGTTCCGAACAGATGAAAATTCCATGTTATCGGTCGAGACGTGTCCGGTCGACCGTGCACCAATCGGTCGACCGTTTACTGTTAACCGGTCGACCATTTTGGCACAGTACTGCAGACTTGTCAAATTTCGGTGTACCCCCTATAAAATTTGACATTTCGGGATTAGTAGTAAATTCACAAGTTATGTAACATATTATCCTATGTAACGATAAATCATTACACCCCATAATATTTACATCACATATGAATTTAATTTAGATTCTAATTATGTTATCAATCACAACATAATTTTGATTTTGCTTGTTCACCCCATGTGTCATATTTTCTACATGAAACCCGACACATCTTATAAACTCAAAATCCCCATTTCTTGTTTCCCACTTTTTTGGTGTGACTTATGGGAGGATCTAAACTAAGTTGGCAGTGATATTAAGAGCTTAATAACACAAGCTATAAGCGGTATCTAGCTAAACATTATAGCTCCCAATTAGTTAGATGTCTTAATTCCACTCGAACCAAAACCCGATCCATTTAGTGATGGAGTGCACCACTTGTGTCCGTCCCTTGCCTCATGATATTAAGAATACACACAAAGTAGTATTGTGTCATCTTTGTATTAGTATTCATTTCTTGATCTCTTTAGGCTAGTTATAAATATGTGACTTAACTCAAATCACATTGTGCACATTATAACTTTGTTTTATCAAGGGGCACACTAATATCATTACTCAATTAAGAGGGGCAATGATAATCTTTTGACTAACTATCTTCTCCAACAAAAGTCATACTTAACCAACTAATGTCTTTGCACTACACTCATTGATAGCTTAAGACACTAGTCTAATTAAGCATTTCTTAAGTGATCAGATATAAGTCTCATATCAAAGGACCAAGGACACAGTAAAATATCAATGACACAGAAACACATTTCTATAATATTTTACTTATTAGGTCCATTCGGTATACAAAAATAATATTTTCCTCTTTTACGTACCCGTGTTGTCACTCACTTGTAGAGCTACAATGATCTATGACCAACACGACAATCTTAACTCGGTAATTAATGTCCCATGTTAATTACCATGATTGCGAATATCTTTTGCTTTATGTAAACCATTATCTTTTAGAGCTCTACGATTAAGGACCAAGAGCCTCTTCCTTAACACTTCTAAAAGACGAATAACATAAACAAGGAACAAAATGATTTCTCATTCAATTCATAATAATTGACATTTAAAAGTAAAACTTTTAGAACACATTCCCTTCAGTATGTAGGTTGATCACTGGGTCAACGCGAACCCTTACTTAGAAAGAACATAAACCAACTTAAAAAGGAAAATCACCAACTTAAAAAGTTAAAACGCCCACTTAAAAAGGACAACTTCACATTAAAAGGGCCAAACTCTTCTTTAAGTAGGACAGATGCCTACTTATAAAGTACAAACCCCACCTTAAAAGGTACAAGCTCATTTACGACATCCTCACACAGGTCACATGTATGTAGGTTGTTCGATGCATTTTCGTGAACAAAATCCACTTAAAAAGGAAAAATGCCAACTTAAAAAGTTCAAAGCCCACTTAAAAATGACAACTTCATATTAATAGGGTCAGGCTCTTCCTTAGGACAGACACCTATTTCTAAGGTACAACCCCCTACTTGAAAAGGTACAAGCTCATTTACGACATCCTTACACAGAAGGTCAAATATATGTAGCTTGATCGATGCGTCAACGCGAACCCTTACTTAGAAAGAACAAAAACGCACTTAAAAAGGAAAAACACCAACTTAAAAAGTTCAAACGCCCACTTAAAAAGGACAACTTCATATTAAAAGGGTCATACTCTTCCATAAGAAGGACATGCGCCCACTTATAAAGTACAAACCCCTACTTAAAAAGGTAAAAGCTCATCTACGGCATCCTCACACAGAAGGTCACATGTATGTAGGTTGATCGATGCATCAGCACGAACCCATAGTTAAGGAGCATGTTGCTCGTAATATAACTTCATGTCCCAATCGTCAAAATCTGGATCCCTTGGTTTATGTGTGATTTGATGCAGGGGAGATTTTCCCTTCCGCTGATACTTCCTCTTCTCTTCTGTGAGACCCTTTTTTTGGCTTCTTTGAAGTATTTTCTCTGCTAAAGAAACTCGACATCTCGTAGGTGGTCTTCCTGGACGGGTGATCTTATCTGGATTACGCAAAGAAGTACCATCGAGCACAACTTCATCGACTATGAAAGGACCTTGGGTAATGTTCATACGTGACCTCAGCCACTCCATACACTTCACGGCATTAAGATACCTTTCATGAGAAATGAATGCTTCCCGTGTGATCCACAGAGCACGACCCATTATGTCGGCCTGACGATGCATCACATCCTTCTCTATCACGCCATCGTCTTGGTACATCTTGTCTCGATAGCTCCGTCGAATATCCTTTCGCCATCAATTTGTGATGTAAGACTGCGGGAGTAATGCATTTTGATCTACGCATGCAAATATGACCAGCACATGGCAACAAAGAAGACCAATGCGCTGAAACTGTCTACAATCGCATGTGAAGTTTAGACAATTGTCTTTTGTACAAGGAAACATTTCGATAATAGATGCTCACCAGTACGTACACGTTCAGTGACCTTGTAATGCAACGTGTCGTCCGATTGGAACTCCTCGGTTAGGTCGCATTTCATCATCTTACCAATTTGCAACTGAAATTTCTTGAAAACCCCTACGGTATACAACTCGCTCATTTGCCTCTCGAAGGGATATATTGAGACCAATTGGGGTTTCTTATGCAGACAATCGAAATCTGATTGAACTTCCTTCTCGTACTTGTGACAGAGAGCAAGTTCGTATTGTTTAACGAAGTGCTTAAGGGTGGTTTTAGAAGATAAGTACTTGTCGAAGAACGCGTTCATACTTTTGCTTCTTTGGGTATAACTCATTCCCACGAAAAAGCAATCACCCAAGTAAGCAGGTACCCAAGATTCACGGATACCGTAAATGGTTTGGAGCCAGCTATGGTTTTGAAGGTCAAAATCAACTAGGAAACTGTGCCAATTCCGTTCAAATTCAGGTGTTTTTTTTTGAGTTGTACACAATCAATTTTAGATCAAATAAAATGTGTTAGCGATACTGCGTCGGCAACTTCACGGGAGCTTTGTTCATTATGTGCCAAATACAAAATCGATGTCTGGCATTTGGGAAGACATTCCTTACACCAGCAGTAGTGGCGGCACATTGGTCCGTTATGATAGCTGGTGGAGAGATATTTGCACAAACACAGATATTTAAGGAAAAAAGAAAAATCGCTAAAAAGGACATAACATAACTTAAAAATGACAAATTGATTCTTAAAAAGTACAATTCATTAGTTATAAAGTACAAGCCCACACGATCGTGATACAACAGGAACATCGCCCTACTACGGAAAATGAAAAAGTACAACCTATCATACTAAAGGGACAAATCGACGGGTAAAAAGGACAAACTAATTCTTAAAAAGGACTAGTCAAACACCATCAATACAAGATTCTCATCCTTCCACATGTAAAAAATTAAAAAGTGCAAACTCATTCTTAAAAAGGATAATTCAGAACTTAAAAAGTACAAGCCCAATAACATATATACGACAAGAACATCTCCACACTACGGATAATTAAAAAGTACACCCTAACATATTAAAAGGGACAAATCATCAGGTAAAATGGACAAATCATAAGGTAAAAATGACAAGCTCCAACACCATCAATACGAGTACAAACTCTTCAAACGTACCGCCTATACACGAAAGTCATGTCTGGAACAACCATATGTAATTTTCAGTGGTCTCACAGGACAACAAAGTGAAACCGGGCAACACAGTTTTGAAATGGTGATTAACTCCTACAAAGGTGCAAAAGGCATGTCGTATTTGTTTGTGAGCTACGTAGTGTCGAAACATATAGCATCCCAGAAGTATGAATAGACAGCTCTAGAACGACAGTCGGCCCAGAATACGTTCATTAGTCTACCGTCATCATCCATATCCATGACATAGAAAAATATTAAATCAATCTTCTGCATCTTAATGAAATATTCTGAAGAGCTTGTGCATCGTCGGGTCCCATTTTCCTATTTCTGATTTCGGTTATATGATTCCTGCGCACAAAAAAAAATTAAGGACAAAGATTTCTTGAGACACCATAACGTCCACAAAAACACAAACCTTAGGTCCCTATCGTTAAAAGTAAGTTTGTCATGCCCCCAACCTCGACAACCAACAATTGCATGGTATTAGTAGTTGAGATCCCTGAAGCATCATTGCACGTTATTCGTGCAATCGCGGCCTCAGGTACAAATCGTTTATGTATTAGAAAACGCATCTGGTCCTCCTGAAGCATTTCATGGTTATGTTTGAGATCGACAAAGTTAATCTGGTAACCCCTTGTTGGGTTTCCAGAAACCCTAATGTGAGTCTTGCACTCAACTCTACTCGATAAACGTGACTTCATTAATCCTTGCCCTTGGTCTGTTGGTGTCTTGCCCTCTTTGGAAAAAGTAAGTGTAGCCTGGGTAACAACACTACATTCGTAATGAGTATGTCTTAGCTTAACCCCAAAACCACAAACATCAGCGTAGTCATTGTAAAATGTTCTTGCTTCATGGAAAGAGGGAAAACACATCTTCTCCTCAGGGATGTTTAACGAGATTTCTTCTTGTGTAGACATCTTTACAATTTCCATGTGAGTGAAAATACTTTCAAAATGAAAAGAAAGTAATGAAGAAGAAAGGAAGAAGAAAGATCGTCATTTTGTGCATCTTCATAGGATAGAGGACTGCGGGAAGATGAAACGTCAAAAGTATGGAGTTGTGGGAAGACAGAGCGCCAAAAAGGATTACTAGGTCTGATTTGAGACGCATTAAATGCGTCTGCCCCCCACCCACCGTGGGAAAAAAATTAAATCTTCGGCTGAGCTGGAGTTGTCCAACTCAGCAACGTCGGCGCAAAGCATCACGGAGAGCGGTCAAAAACATTTTCCTAGGTTATAAACAATGATTAACGTAGAGTAGTACCAGTATAATACCATCATTAGCATTGTATCTTTCACTGATGGTACCTTTTGATTAGACAACTACAAATATTTCTATACCACATTAGGAGACAACTAAAAATTCGCTTGTACTGTTGGATAGGATGTAAGGGACAAAAATATAAGAGAGAAAACTTGCACTCAACAATGCCAATTATACCTTTCTTTTGTTCTGAAAACTCCTCTAAAGAATTCAATTGTGTTCTATAATTGGCGCGACATTTCTCTTTTTTATTCATGAGATTTCCACCTCAACAATTGCTACTTTGTTTATCTCATGAAATGACTATTGTCGTGTTAATCAGGCTATCAGCTGATCATAGCTCAGGTAGTATTAAATATTCAACAAAAGTAGTATTGAGCAATCTTTTAATGCTTAACTACGACCACCAATTATATCCCTGGGCAAGAATTTCGTGTAAAAATTCTGTCAGCGGAAAATTCTGGACTTTTGCTGACGGATTTGGTGGGGTTTTACTGAAGGAAATGTCCGTCGTTAAAGTCTTATCTCTTAGAACTGAATAGAATCCATTCTCTATAGTTTAGTTGGATGACGCCCCCTTCATGAATGATCACAGCCACATTTTACTAAGTTTCTGTTCAAAACTTTCCTTCTTTCCCATTACTTTATCCATAAAAAAGGAGACATGAGGATTCCAATGCTTTCTCAATCACCATAAACACTAATGTCTTTCCATAGCATGCGACAGACACAAGCAAAGTTTTTTGGGCCAATTTCTTCCATTATGGCCATCCATAACGAACACAATGTTTCATTTCAACACATTTCTTTGTCGCCAAGTAATGCTGTAAACGAATGAGGTTAGCATACATGACATGAGCAGCAGTCGAAATGGAAACCATGCATTCACCACATCTGAAGAAGAAGAATTGTCTAATTGATGGTGATGTGGAATCAAATGGTATAATTGTTAGGTTTGGATATTAGAGCAGAGGTGAAGGAATGAAAGCGAGTTGGGGAGAAGAGTCAATGAGAAGGTCACTTTTTAGCAATGTTGTTGGACTAAAAAATGGAAGGGGTATTGAAAGATTGTTCCTATACGTTGTTGGTTGCCTTAGTGCTTATCTATACAAGCTAATTTATCTTGCGACTTTACTCACTTTTATAAGACTGAGATGATCACGAGAGAGAAACTCAAACTCGATCTGCTCTTCCCAACAAAATTTTGAGAGAGATGAGCAGCTATTTATAGCCAAAAGGTCAAGGTTGTTACAATTTAGGGATTTGGTTAATATAACCCCTTAAGACCTTACACTATATCTTGTTAAAATTATAAATACCATGCATAACAGTGTGGTACATATGTAGATTAACATACAAAATGCAATCTAAATAAAGCCAACAAACACATACATGACAACGAAACAACAAAAACAGACACAATTAGTTAGGAACATATAATACTTCGATCGAACAATCGTTGTCGGATTCCTCTTAGAGAAATTATCATCCCCACGTACCAGTGCGATGTGTGCAAGTGTATTCTCCCAGTATAGAACTGTCGCAACGTCTTGGTCGGTGAACTCCGATGAACCACAAGAACATATTGATACTCTCATGACATATAGCTTGAGAACGAAGGAAGAGAGAGGTTAGATGGTGGTTACAGAAATCCATAAGGTAAAAATAATATATCTTTACAAGTTGAGAGCGTTGTATTTTATATCCATTCAATTTGTAAACGGAACCAAAAATATATTTTCTTTTTTTAATTCAATTCTTAGTCAAAAGAAATATAAGATAAGCCCTAAAAAATTGAATGCACATGAAAAAGAGAACACCATACCGCACCAACCCGACTGGATCAACGCATTAGTGTGAGTCCCATTCTCATATCCTCTCTCTCTCTCTACACCCCTAAAAGGGGTTTGAGAAACCTAGGTACATAAACATTTCTCCACCTTTTGAATTCCCCTATGTAGGACTAATTAAAAGTATGAGAGAATCTCATGTTTCAACTTTACAACTTAACATTGGATTTCCAATTTAATATTACATGAGCCTAAACTCAATATTCAGGAGTCCAACAATCCCCCATAAATCCATTGTTGATCTGAGAAAGTGGACCTTACAACTTAGGATTTTAAGCGATGATACCTATCGGGTTTGAACCACTGCCTGAGTTCAACTTTACTCCCACAAGAATTTTGTAATTACGATGTCTTGAACTTGAACTTTTAGTGTGGACGTGTCTATTGAGAACAATATCAAACATGTCATACTGGAATCTACAAGGTTGATCCATTATGGCCATGCATCGATATCCTGTTTCATGAATGCTTTCAATGACTGAACCCCAAATTCTTCAACTATAGTCACACAATTGCATTCACATAGTAGGACTTATCTAAATATGCACTACTTACATCTTATCATAAAGACACAAACTCATTCAGAGTCTACATTCTTACTAAACATGCATTTTCAACAGTATATCCATTCTTTGGGAAATGACATAGATAGAATGGCTCACCAGGTTGTTATATTGAACTCACTCAAGAACTTGTTATATACATTGAACCAACTTTGTGGGATGTCCACTCAGATTGGTTGGGTTGTCATTCTAGATGAGTCATAGTATGAGTTTCAATCCTATCCCCAACTAAGATTTCTTAACTTAAGCTAAATCAAGTCCTTAAGTGAAAGAATAAACTATATTGTCTTTGGTACCAACAACTATCACCATTTCCAAGACCAACGCCTTTACAAACTTCAGTTTGACTTGAATGTGACGTCTTTGCTTTTGATTATATTTTGAACTTCTCAAATTTATAATGATAGTCATACTATCGCAATGCAAATATATCATAGGAATTGGTTTGCTAGTCATTAGCAATTAAGAAAGGAGTCATTTCAACCATTTAACTTTCATTCCACTTGTGTCCAAATCAAAAAACTCAATCTCAAACATAGATCAAGACAATATGATTTGTTTTGAATATCTGCAGGAGATTGCACCTCCACTAAGAGTAAAAACATACATTGTAACACTATTACTACTGGAATTTTTCGCTATCCAACTTGCATCACTATACCTTTCTAGTACAGTTGGGAATTTCACATAATTCAACTCAAGGGTAAAAGTACCCTTCAAGTACCTTACTACTATTCTAAAGCCTCCCAATGTGTACGAAATTGTGTATCTACTTAACTTGCTCACCTAGAAAGAAATATCTGGTCATGTGCAATTTGCAAGATACATCAAGCTACCTATGATTTGAGAATATCTCAACTGTGAAAATGATACACCACTCTTATTCTTGTACAAAGGTTTTGATGAATCATAAGAGGTTTACACAAATCTACAATTTGTATAGCCAAATCTCTTAAAAACTTTCTCAACATAGTGAGACATGGAAATACCCTCAATCGACCTAGTCAATTTGAGGCCCAACATCATATTTGCAACACCCATATCCTTCATTTCAAACTTAGTACAAAAGAAGGACTTTGTTTCATGTATTATATTAAGATTTGAGACAAACAGTAATATGTTAGTGACATATAATCACAATCACTACTTGAAAAACAAGCTTCACTGATGGATACCCATCCGTCGGTGAAAGATCCGTCAGAAAAGTTGTGTATCCACCAACGTATAGTAATAACCATCGGTGGTAAAATGCAATGCAGACATCACCTTTAACTTTGAAGTAGACACACTTGTCAGAATCAATGACATGGAGTCCAAATGATAATATGATTTTGTCAAAATTTTCATACCTTGCTTTAGGAGCTTGTCTGAGTCAATAAAGTGACCTAACAAGTTTATAAACTTTGCTCCCACTTCCATAAACTACAAATCCCTAAGGCTGATATATATATATATATATATATATATATATATATATATATATATATATATATATATATATATTTCTTTTTTCAAGATCACCATGAAGAAAAATAATTTTACGTCCATTTAGTGGATCGTAAAATCACATATAGATGCCAATGCTAAACGCACTACGATAGTAGTCATGCGAGTCGCTAGGGAATATGTATCAAAATAATTTATTCATTTCTTTTGTTTAAAGTCTTTGACAACTAATCTGGGTTTGTACCTATCAACCGAATCATTGGGTTTCAATTTCTTCTTGAATATCTATTTATAACTAATTGTTGAACAACTCAAAGGAAGATTCACCAACTCCCATGTCCTATTAAAGACAATGATGTCCATTTCGGTCTTGATTGCATCTTTCCAATGCTTTGCTTCAGAAGAATGCTTCAGAAGAAGCCATAACATCCTTGAAAGTATTAGAATCACCCATGACACGGTAGGTGATAAAATCACTTTCCAAGTCCTTTGCAATCCTAGACAATTTGCTTCTTCTAGGTTCAACACTTCAACTTGAGTTTGTGAAAACCTAGGTTCAGTAATGGATGGATCTGCCTAACATTTGTCATCCTCTCCACATAGGTGAAACTTGCCGAGAAACTCTTGGTTTCATGGGAAATACTTCCTCAAAGAATGTTGGATCACAAAGTTCAACAATAGTGTTAATATCTATGCCAGATATCTTGGACTTGATTACTAATAATTTGTATACATAACTATTAGTCACACATCCAAGAAAATATTGCATAAATGACTTGGTAATCTTGAACTCTCAAACGATGCATTAAGCATATCAGATAATGTTCTATTTTTCGTTCAGCAATCCCATTAGATTGTGAAGAATATGACATTGCTACCTCATGAACTATGCCACAATTCAGACAAACTTATTCAAACAGGTTTGACATATATTCATCACCTTTATCAGATCTCAACCTCTTAATTTTCTTTTCCGTTTGAGTATCTGCTTCATTCTTAAAAATAAGGAATTTTGACAAGGCTTCATCCTGACTTTTCAAAAGCTAGACGTAACAATATTTAAAACTATCAACAATGAAAGTGATAAAATATTTCTTATGATCCTTAGTTAACATGTCATTAAATTCACATGTATCAGTATATATCAACTCTAAAATATCAGGTTTTCTTGGACACAACATGGAAATGTTGCTTAGCCTGTACACACACTTGGTATTTTTATTCTCAATGAAATACTTTGGAATCATGTTTAAATTCATTATTATTATCAAACATTGATAGTTCACATGTCCTAAACGGTCGTCATACCTCACAAGATTCAACAAGATAAACATGAGAAGAAGGCTCGTGATGAACACAAACAACATTACGATTATCAAATGCAAGTTCAACTTGAAGTAGAAAACCACAACCAGACAAGTACTGATTGCCAATAAAAGTACCATAATAAGTTCATTATTATAAATTCACTAACATAAAAGTAATTTCATAACCATCAACTACCAAACATGGACCACTAAGAATATTACAATGAATGTCACACACATGATAAGTCATGTACAGTGAAAAAACTATCTCTGAAGGTAACTTTAGATTGACACGTCCACCACCAAACACTTTCACAATGTTCCAATTTGTCATCGCCACGGTCTTCCCGTCAACAGGCCGGTAAGAGACAAACATTGATTTATCGGCACATACATGCACATTAGCCCCACTCTCAACCAACCACTCATATGGTTCATAAATGGAAAGAACCAGGAGGATCAATAGAAATAATTTTACTGTTGGTTTCCTCCATAGAAATCAATACATTGACCTATGAAGTCGAATTTACAGTGGCTCCTTGTTGGCCTTTGATTTTCTTTGAAGGACAATTCTTAACCTAGTGCCCAATCTATCCACAATTCCAACATGATTTGTTCTTTGGCTTTTTCTAGATTTTGGCCTTAGGTTTTCCTTGTTGGGTTATTGTGATTTTCCATTATTGTTTGACTTAGATGATCCAACTAACATATATGTTTGCCTTTGGTTGAAACTCAATAGGCATCAGGTTTTTTACCACGATGTTCCTCCTCAAATGCAGTGGCAAACATTAGATCATCCATAGTCAATTTTTATCATGTGCTTAAAAGACATACCAAAGTCCTCTGAAGAGCAAGGGAACTTATCAATGATGGACATCACCTAAAACTTCTCTGGAAGTTTCATGTTCGTCTCTTTCAAGCCATGGATCAGAATCATGAACTGATGGGCAAGTTCAGTCACACACTTTTCCTCAACCAATTGAAACTTTAAGAACTTGACAATAATACTTCTCTTGATCTAAGTCCTCGGTATTATAATTTTTGTCCAGTTCATCCAATAAATATTTTTCCGTTGCAGTGGAAGACGAACTGTAGACATCAAAGAGCACATTGGACATAGCCAACATAATGCATCTTTGACATAGTTTGACCTTTCTCAGTCCACAACTAAACCGAATTAAGATTCAGGTCCGTCCAAATAATTATCATTACTGTCGCGTAACTATTCATTATCTAGATGATTTATGGTGTGTAAATAAAAAAATCATTTTTTACCTATTTTACATCCACACACTACTTAAGTTATATTTGATCATATTAAAGATGTCATAGTAGCTAATAATATTGAAAGTAAAGTTTGTGCAATTGCATTTGATAATTCTACTAATAACAGTTCATCAATAAAAATATTTATAAATTATTGTCATCCACCTGTAGATGCTTTACTCTTTCATATTACATGTGTTTGTCATACTTTGAACTTGATAGTACAAGATGAACTTGAAATAATTAAACCTTACTTAGAAAATATTAGGAATGTCATTGTCTTTGTAGGTCACAGTAATACATCTAGACATCAAGAATTTAGAGAATTTTGTGTATATAATCATGTTAAACTTAAGAAATTTAAATTAGATGTCCCCTATAGATAGAATTTTACATATGAAATGTTAAAATCTTGTTATCCTTATAATCTTGCAATTACAACGTTGCAGGCCATTTGTAAAACATGCATCTTAACGACAACAAAGACGATGAAGACTGAAGATGAATTAGCTAAACCATTATGTTTAAAGGGTAATTTTTTCCTAATACTCTTACTTTTTATTACTTCTTAGGTTTAGTTAGTCTCCAGACTTTTTTTTATATGTAACCAATTATATATTTATATTGTTTCTCATTTTGAGTCAACAATTTTTAATAAATAAATTGGTTATTTTGGGGTAAACAAATTGTGTTTGTGTTTGTTAATTCAATTGTCATTGTATACTTACTTAAAATTAAAAACCCGAGAAATTGAAACCCGACCCGACTCAACCGAAAAATACCTGACCTGATGCCCTCCGACCGTCCTTTGTATGTCGTTCCGGTCCCAGTGGTCCTGCCGTCGTGTCATGCCCGGCACGGCAAAATCGGTCGGCCCCACCGAGTCCAGGTCTATCCACAACACATGACTTTCTTTAATTTTGGGATCATCCAAATTTGTAAAAGGGCAAACAACCACGATAATGTCAACCAACCCTATCGTGGTCAACCAAATCTTCATCCGTTGTTGCCAACATTTGAAGTTCTGCCTTGCAATTTTTCAGGCAATCCTGACATGTCCACTTAATTAAGGGCAAATGATTGGTTACTCAACATAACAAATAATTTCTTTAAGACTGTTTTTAAAAATATAAATGAAAAAAACATACGTAACAGTGGGGATAGGTCAATTAACATACAAATTTCAATCATAACAAAGCCAATGAACAAATCCACGAGGACAAAGCAACGAAAATAGATATAAGTTAGGAACAAAAAACATCTCGACCGAGCCGTCATTGTCGGACTCCCTTTAGAGAAATTTTTACCCTCGCATACTGATGCGATGGGTGCAGACACTTTCTCCCATGATAGAACGATCGCAACGTCTTGGCCGATGCACTCCGACTCCGACGAACCACGCACGACATATCTCTTGAGAACGATAGAGGAAAGGGGCAAAATGGTGGTTATAGAAATCCGTAAGGTAAAAGAATATGTCTTTCCAAGTTAAGAACCTCGTTTTTTTTAATTCAATTCTTAATCAAAGGCAATATTAGATAAACCTAAAAAATTGAATTCACACTAGAAAGACTAGACCGCACACCAGAGCACACACTGGACCGCACACCGGGAGCCTAAATACATAAACTTTTCTCAAATATTCTCAAATTTCTCAATGTAGGACTAAAAACTGTGAGAGAATTTCATGTTCCAACTTTACAACTCAAGATTGAATTTCCATGCAATTGAATATTACTTGGGCTTAAACTCAATATTAAATAGTCCAACATGTTTTTCTAATATAACAAATTATTTACATTAAGTAAATCTTCTTCATTATTGGTCCCAAATAGGTCAACAACATAGATCCTTTTCTCATCATATTCCAACCATGATATATAAACTTGATTACCATGACACAAAAGTTGCATTTTATTGCATGGCTAATACAACATCTGATTTGACCTATGTAAAATTTGCATGTGAGAATCACGTCAATTAACATAAAATTTAAATCTTAATTTCTACAATGGGAAGGCCGAAGTTTTCTTTTCTAAAATTGTTGACCCGTCGCTGAATTCGTCCAAGGAAATCATAATACCAAAAGTTGTAAATTTGTAATGCATTAATCAAGAATGAAAACCTTGGTTTACATCCACAATATATATTACAAAAGAAGACTCTTGAATCCACAAATGAGTAACCATGCTTTTCTAACACGTCTAGATGAAAACCCACAATGAAGATTAATCTTCCACAAAACGGCCAATATTAAGTCCTCTTCGAGTCACAAGACTTGTAGATTAATCCTGTTGAAATTTATGCCAACATATTTTGACTACTAAAATTCATATATATGCATGCGCTCCGCATAATTCGATCTATGGTGTTAGTTTTCAATGTAGATTTTCCTACATACACAGTTACACACATAGCTGTCCATTTTCAACAGTGGCGACACGAAAAGTACTGGAAATTAATTAACAAATTAGGGATCTCTAATTGGAATATGCCATTTTATGTTCTTGATGTGGTGAATTATCCCCAGGATTTTCTTTTCTTTCCACGTCACTTTGACTAAACCCAGCATATGAATCACTTCCTTGGAAAGTCCTTACGTTTGATCTTGTTTGAACTCGACTCGTTTAAAGCTCACAAGCAGTTTGGTTTGGCTCGTTTGCCTGTTTACGAGATCATTTAACAAGTTGTTTAGCTCCTTAAAGTTTGCTTAATATATACTTGATAAACTTGTTATAAAACTTAGTATTTATACATTATATTCAACATGAACATATAATCTAAAACATTAAAACAAGACACAAATATTCATAACTTTTTACTTATAATAAAAGTTCAACAATCAATATATATAGATAAATGACACTTAATACAAATTAGTTCAAGCCAACAACATAAATTCAATACAATACAAAATTATACAACTAATTCATGAAACAAACAAGTTTAAACATAAAAAAGATAAATGACAAAAATTATTAGAATTAGTGGAGAATATATATGGGAAACTATAAAGTATAATATGTAATAGTATGTATATATATAATATATAAGTGTATAAAATTTAAACAAGCGAAACAAATTTTTATCAAACTATTTGAGCCGAATTAGAGCTTTACTCATTTACTAAATGAGCATATATTCTCTGTTTGAATTTGTCTTATTTACTGTACTAGCTGAGTTTGAGTCGAACTTTATTGAGTCAAACTCAAATCAGTTTACGAGTTCGAGCAGAATTTGACAATCCGACAGTACAGTAATGGATTATCTATAAGAAAATGCATATTAAGAAAGCTAAGCCACCCTAGCTAGACAACGAGGTAGCCAAAAATACAAGAAATGGTTTCAATGTTAATCCTACTTGGTGAAACTATTTCGTAAGCCAATTTTGGCTATCATAATATCCTAATACTCAAGTATTATTCGGGTATGATACCATATTATTTGTGTCGACAACCTTGACGGACGTTATCTATCGCTGTAGAGTTTACTCGGTATGTGACAAATTAAGGATATATAGGTCTGACGAGTCAGTAGCTTGATATGCTACTTTGTTATGTCTTGTTCAAGTCATCATACTACAAATGATTTAGAGAAGTTAATGCATGTGACGCGCCTCTTTCAAGGATTTCTTCCAATACATATTTCAAATCTTCCTATACATATTTCCAACGGCTAAGATTGAATGTACTACACCGCCCAACGTGGACTTTGATTCCAATCTAATAAAATCTCCCACTTCGTTCTTCATCCAAAGGTCGGCATTAACGTAGAAGCGCTCACCTCAGGTCAATTTTTACTTCACTTATTGGATAATCGTCTTCCCTTGAAACTCCAATAACCATACTATTAATCTATTGAATCCAATCCAACGGTTCTTTTTTTCCCCACCTTTATTTTCGTTTGCTTTTATCGGTTTTTATGGTTCTAAACTTATTTGGCATGCTTGAGCGAAGTTAATTAATTTTCTTTGGTAACCTTGAGTTGCTTTAATGGCCATGTATATACACCAAAGTATAGGTTTAATTATTCATGATTTGTACCCCAACATATTGAGTGAAGATGTGTTTAGAATAACATGTTCCGTGATAAATTGTCGATGCTATGACGTTGTGGATAACATTTGTTTACTACAAAAACATTCTATACAAGGTGCTAAATTTCTACTTGAGCACAGTTCTGATTTCTGAACAACAAAAGTATAGAACACCAACGTTGATAATCACAATTTGCGATCTTATGTTAACAACAAGGATAAAACCAACTACAGCTCATACATTTCCATTCATAGACGTACGAACGCATTTATAATGTCATCTTCTCGAGTTAATCTCTCTAAATAAGAAACAATAATTACCAACACCCAAACTGTACAAATCGTTCCAAAATCTTGTCATTCTTAGAGTTCTCTCCCATGCAAATACTGCACAATCACGTACATAGAGACACAAAAAAGTCGTAGATCCAGATCCAGTAATAATGTAATCCAAATTCCAATTCCTAAATCAGATGATATAATTACAAACAAATCGTTTACGTCATCATTTCTTTCTTCTCTCCCATTATTCACATCCACCATAACCAAACCAATTAATCTATGAAAACACAACTACCTAAGCTACCAACACGAGAAATCACATGCATTCTGGTAGTAATAAGTGAGACATGAATCTTGCAATATTATATCACGTCCCAGGAATATACTCTCTCTCCTATGCTAACTTAACATTAATAACACAGGGATGACCCCACGAGAAGCGCTTTACCCCGAACGCCAAAGCCTTCTCTCGCCATCACGCATCACCTAAAATTAAATTACATTACATTCGTAATATTTGCAATCATCTCCTCGATTCCATTCATGTGTTTTTTTTTCAAGCGCTGGAATTTCCAGCGACTCCTCGTAACAACGGTATGGTCTCCCTCCACATCCCCTCCGCGTGACATCCGGCGTCTGGCCCGTTAGAGAGGCGCCGGAGGACGTCCTCGAAGACGCCCTCGTCGACGGGGATGGTGATCGGGCCGGGGCGGGCGGTGAAGCCGTACTCCTCCTCGGCCCGAGAGAGGAGCTTCCGGAAGGCGGGGTGGTTGAGGTGCACCGCCCGGACGACGAACCTCCGGGACTTGGATCCGACGCAGATGGCTACGTGGCCGGCGGGGACGTCGGACGGCGCCGCCAACGAGCACGCCCGGAGGCGCCACCGCCGGAGCATCTGCCGGAGACGGACTATGTGGCGGATGGTGGTGCATTTTGCGAAGGGAGTCATCGGGGTTTTGGAAAATTTGCGGTTCGGTCCTGGATTGGATTGGGATCGGAGGTGTGGTGGGATGGCAGAGGAAGGTGGTGGTGGTGGGAGGATTTATAGATTTCGAGTTAGGAACTCGGCCTGTGGTCCTAGTTATTTACGGGTTTTGCCCTTTGATTTCCTAGAAAAGGAAGATTGTTTTCTATTGTCGCAGATGGCAATGATTTGATGTCATATTGGAACTAAAATACTTAATTTTAGTTAATTCAATAAATTCAAAAAAATTAACTAATTGATAAATACTCTTTAATATTTATAGATCAATGATCTTAGTTAACATCAATCGTCTGGTGCCTAGGCCATCTAGGTATCGAGTAAATTAGCGTCTAGGTACTGGGTGAATAACAAATCACTCACACGCTAATTTGAACACACAAACAAGATTTTTGACGTCCGGAGTTTGTCTCTAGAAACTTGTAATTTTTGTTGTTACAAGCCGCAAACCAAAGATTTTTTTATGTAACTTCTTGTGTTGTTATTTTGCAACCCACAGGATGTCACACATGTTAGCTAGACTTAAAGAAAATGGTTGAGACGTTGCGTCTCACTACCTACATCATAGACATAGAAGCATTTAAATGATATCTTAGTTATTTCAAGATTAAATATTTATCACATACAGTCACCGTAACATCCTCGAAACAACAAAAATTTAAAAAACTTTTAAACATAAAATCATTACGGGAAACACATAACACCACATACACCAATATATATATATATATATATATATATATACACACACACACACGAATGTTTTAAAAATGTGATTACATCAAAAGACTATACAATAAATGCACAGGTAATCACTACACCCTCCAAAATAGGGAAAGCAGAATGTGACCCTAGATGAGCTCTTCCGCAGTCACCACATCCTAACGTCGCTCACAGCCTAAAAAGAAAACATGGAACTATGTCTGAGTTTCCAATAAGTAAATCTCGTATGCTAAACTCCTATCACATAAACGAACTAGACAACTACCAACATGACATGATACAAAATGCAACCAAACAATATCGTCATCGATATTGGGCCCTAGGGATCTCTCTCCCGACCACAGCATACACGAACCACAATAGGGCTCTGGGGTCCTCTCACCCATCCCAAAACATGCACATCGGGCACCACAGCCGGAATATCGTCGACCATCACATCACGTGCACACATGCACCACTGTTGGAATATCGTCAGCCAACAACTCTGCCTCACAAGGACGGTCGCTCCCTCAAAGAGCCATAACAGGCTCCGTAGAGCCACAACACACCATTGATCGCTATCAGGCCGACATGTCCTTTCTGTTGCCCCCGAACCTATTGCCTTCAAAAAACCGATCACAAAACACCAACAACACCTGACATAGCACAAACGGTCGACCGAATCAAGAGTACCAATCAATTGGCTCCCTCAAAAGACCAACATGATTCAACCGTCACCGAGCCGGTCGAATGAAAACAACATACAATCGGTCGAACCAACGGTCATGGGCGGTCGATCATTTAGATGATCAACTCTTAGGTTCAACTAACAAACGACCAATCGGTCCAACAGATAATCACAGATGGTTGGCCGTTTTAAGGGTCTACGCCTCAAACATATATTAATAATAAACGTCCCGACGATTGAACGACAAAGAGAATCTATTCGACTGAAATACATCAGGGACCTCACATTTCCTCAAAGTCCAAGACCGGTCGAACAAGGTGCACACCGGTCAAACAAACTTTAAGTCAACTTAAGTGACCGGTCGGACCAGAGTCAAGAGCGATCGACCGTTTGGAGGGTCCACGCTCTGTCTAGACCAGTACTGAAATGATCGGTCGAACAATCATATAGGCGGTCGACCGTTTTGTGGTCTAGTCCCCAACTAACTTAGCTACAGGTACAATCGGTCGAACACATCAAAAAGGAAATCGACTGTTTAGATGATCTATGCCCCCACCCGACTCACTACAATATAACCAGTCGAACGACAAAGGGAACCTGACCGTTCGACCGAAAACTTCCAGTGTCTACCTAAACCACTTAGCCGATTGACCACCCAAGGGCATCGTTCGACCGGTGTAAGGCAGATTCCCGCATTTACTCTAGCATCGGTCGACCAAGGCACGCGCCGGTCGACCGTTTTCAGCAAAATTCTGCTATTCTGCAACCTCCGACGAGCATACGGCTACCGTCGACTAAATCCACCACTCACACACATTCGGTCAGTATTTAGGAGAAGTTTTGACATTCCTTAAAGCTTTAAGAGACCTTAGAAGACCAATGACGATCTCCACCGCACGATTCACCTTCTTCTCAGGTGAACTCTTCCTCCAATCAACGATTGCAACACTCTCCGCTACCCCCTCACAATTCCCTTGCTAGCCAACTTCCACTCCTTATCGATGATCAGAGGGCTGAGAGAGAGACGAGTGAGTGAGAGAGAAAGGAGAGTGAGAGGAGATGATTTGCTTATAAACCCCTTACCTTCACCTCCTCCAATCACCTTCCTCCACCACATCAACCCTCTAACCCACATTAGCCACTCCTAACACTGATTAACCATTAACCAAGAATTAGGTTCTAATAGTTACAACTAATAATTAGGTATTTGAAATTGCATTTAATTCTATCAAACTTATTGAATTAATTAATTTGTATGGATTTATATTCCGATTTAATGGCCTTGAAGTGTTTTCTATTGTTTCATTTCAAATAGAAAATCATTTACATTTGGAATGGAAATTCTTAATTGGATTGTTTTGAGACAACACGTACATATTAGTACTTCAATGACGATGGCGACAAATAGTGTCGATACCCATGTTGATTTTTCTACGTGTTTACCTATTTGTGTATGAATTTACATGGCTAAGACCATATAGTAGAAAAATCAAATAGGTACCATATGTTGACTAATAGGTACACATTTGGTCTTACTTAACAATAGTACCTATTTGTGTACGTATTTTATATAAGTAGAAAAATCAACATATATAGTAGAAAAATCAACATTTTTCCTAGTTATTCTTAGTCAAATTTCTCATGCTTTTATAGTTGTGATATAAAATGCAAAAGTGAGTTTAATTTGTATCCTCTTTCTCAATCAATTTTAACTGGGATGCTAATATTGATAACATGACACCCAGGAATCAAGGTTCAAATTTCGCTAAGATCACCTGACATTTTTGGTAGAATGTGGATCACAACCAACCTCTAATCAAATACTTGCCATTTCTAAAAACGACATTGACATAATGCATGGTTTCTCAATTATTAAAACTCAAAAAAAAGTTCTTAGAATGCATGGTACATGTAAATATACATTCCAATTAAGATTTTGAAGTAGTACAACAAACAATGAACGTCACTTATCAATTATCATTGATCATGCTTTCACTAGAGGGGATGACATCATGCGCTTTTAAAAGGAACTTCGAACTAGGAAGAAACATAAGACCGATTCGGTTTGAAATTTATCCATTTGTGGAGGAGCATATGTGGATCATATGTTATGTTTCTTTGCTCCGATGTGATGAGAGAAGAACTAAAATATCGATTCTTGGAATAGTTAATCAAGGAAATCATGCATTGGTTAAAGTTAGATTTTATGTATTGAAAATATTTCCCATATAAGACTAAGTTAATTGCGATGTTATCATGTGGTTGAAGTGTGAATTAATAATGTGTGACTCAAATAAATATCAGTGTATTTTGCACTTATTAAGAGCTCACAAGTTCAAAACTATCCACATAAAAGGCAAATCTTTCACCAGTGAAGAAGGTTGAGACTAATCAAGTTCTTATATCATTTACAAAAGCAAATTTTCAAATGGAAGGAGAATTGATATAATACAGCTAATTTCATGATGAATTATTAATATGGCGATCATCAACTATACGGTCGTGAGTAAGTGATTGCAAAAAAAAGGGTGCAGTTTTTTGTTATTTATAAACATGTACTATTCCCAAAAATCCACTAAATATTTTTTGTTGAAACGAAATGAAGAAAAATAGCACCTGGCTAGGCATTTCTTTTGGGGTGTGGGGGTTAGGGGAGTAAACACTATTCCTGGAAAGAGAACATGAGCCATGTGTATTGCCCAACTGTTTTTGCTTAATTAACATTTTAAAGAAAACTTTGTTCATTAACTACTAAGTACCTACTTTCTAACCTGATAATATACAAAACTCAATTACCATGATAATGTCACACGTACAGTGCAACAAGAAAACTACTTTTATGGTCCCTTTCCATGTGCATTGCCTAATCATACACATTACTTTAAATTCTACACAAGTAAACTACTTAAGTTTCTTAATGTATACAAATCTAAAGAAAGTTTGAAGCAAAAGTTCACATGAATTGCGTCCTATTACATGTGCCATCTCTGGCATTTGCCTTATTTTAATGAACATCATCAGGTGGGTATGGAACCAAATGAAGCAAAGGCATCTTCACCTTTCCGAATTTTATTTAGATGGTTACTACTAACAATCAAGAACGGTGCAATTTTTTATAATTTGTGATTCTGAACATGCACTGTGGAATCTAATCTTTTTGTGTGTGTTTTTTTGGCACATTTGACTAAAAAAGTCTGTTTGTGGGCATTACACTTTCTTTTCATAGTATACCGGGTGACCCTAGTAATCACTATTATAACTTTTGTATATGTGGTGGATGTTATTTATTATTTGATGATGTAATATTACGTTGGAGGAAAAAGGTACCAAACCACATCTAAACTCAAGCTTTGCTGGAAGCTAACGGGTCTTTTGGGCAATCTCTCAAAATCTCAAACCACCCAATCATTTGGTGCTCACATGTTTGTGTCATGAAGTTCTACGAAAGATAAGAACGATGTAGTCTTGAAGTCAATCTATCATGAAGTGGACTTATAACGTAGAGAAGGCGAACAAAAAGGGTTGCTTAGATGATGTAATATTTAAATAAATATGCAGTTTAAAGTTGTCTTTATGTGTGATAACTGATAAGTACGTGTGACATATATGATCAGACTCACTGTGACATCCCGAAAAAGTGAAAATTGGGAAATTCATAATCACAACAATAAAAACTAATAATCAAAGACGGAACTGTTACTTCTCATAAAACAAATTGCACCAAATTACATCAGAGTTTGTCAAAATGATACATGATTACAACAGAACAACAAAAAAAGATAAAACGTAATCATGTTGATCTCAGTGGTCCGAGTAGAGGATCCAACTCCAAAATGCGCGTGTCCGCCGATCACCACCCAACTGGACCTACTGTGGTCCTGAAAAATATATAACAACAATGCCTGAGTTTCCAGAAGGAAACCTCGTATGCCAACTCACCTATATGCATGCATTACACAAATAAACTTATCATACTAGTAGCATGTCATGGCATCAACAGAAAGGAAAACAGTTTCCCCGAAGGGTAAAACGGGACATTAGTCCGTCAGTCAACATCGGGTCTCCCGAGGAGACCTACCGCAGGCACATGCGGTCTAACAGCATGCGACATCGCACCCCCCCACACGCGGCTACACTACGCAAGGGTTCGGCAGGGAGCCTCTGTCACGCCTGCGGGCCGATAGAAAACAGATCTGAAAATCTCTGTGGTCGGTGCCACTGGGGACCAACGGGGTCGTCGCCCGGAAGGTATAACAACGTCATCTCGATAGGTGCCCAGTCGAGGATCAACATAGCCGGAACAGCCTCGGCCCAACAATCATCATCGCCGGCACTACCTCGGCGGCATCACCGGCACAGCATCGGACGGGTCGAGACCGAAGTCCGCCAGGTCATCAGGCCCCACGAGCCGCAAACACCAACCGCGCCGCTATAAAAGCGGAACAGCGACCTCTGTAGCCCCATAGGCCGGTAGTCACCTCACCCAACGCCAGTTGCGTGCCCGCACAAACATCAAACATTGGGATCCGCGATCCCTCAGGCCTGCTATACTACAATGAGTCCAATCAATCCATCAACTTAGTCACGGTCCATACATGGAGGTGACGCGTCCCGAACACCCACACTTTTCCACACGGTGGTCCCTTGGCAGGCACGCGTACGCGCCCACCGTCACCTCCCGGCTCACGCATAAGGCGAGGACACGGGTTTCCGTGGACAGAGTTGGCATTCAAAAAGGGACCAGGAATCTGTTCTGGGCCCAAACGGTCGACCGGAAAAGGTGATTCGGTCGACCGCTTCCATAAACGAATCGGTCAACTGTACTCCTAACACGGTCTAGCGCTGCGCTCAAAACACAATCCCCAATGGTCGAACAAAGGTCTAAAACCGGTCGACCGAACGAGGTCAAAATCCGGAGTCTAGTCAACATCAATACAAAACTATCGGTCGACCGACTCAGGGGTCTCGGTCGACCGAAAACTACCAGGGCATCCTAGTAATTCTAAGTCATAAAACAGTCGAACGCAAACATAACAACGGTCGAACAAACATGCATAATAATCCAGTACACTTAAGTTCCGGTCGAACGACCCCAAAGAATCGGTCGATTGAAACACAACAGGCACTCCCAACTCACCAGCAAAACGCACTACCGGTCGACCGCCACGAGGCATCGTTCGATCGGTGAAGGTTAAAGTCGGGTAAATACACTACATCGGTCGACCGCCCGAAGGGACCCGGTCGACCGTTGGTCGTCTTCAACCTCGCGCCAGCCGAGGTTTTACGAAGAACTCGCCGCCGGAGAGGTCTCCAACCTCTCCCGGCCGACCAACACCTCCCCCACACTTGGGTGAGCAACCAAACCACACTAATAAGTCGACATACCTTAACGAAGCCGATGAATTGCCGGAGCCCGCTCACGCTCGTCGTCACCTCCGACCTCCCTCGCGCTCTGCTCCCGCACGAACACCTTCCTCGCTCGTCTCCTCCGCGACAGCTGCCCACCACCACGCGCACCAGCAAAGGAAAGGAAGGAATGAGGGAATGGAAGGAGAAGAAAAAGAAGAAAGAAGAAGAAATGCACCCTAAATACACCATCCAAGATACAGTGCACGCCACACCCCTACGTGAACAGCAACCGGCCCCTACTTCCATCACCATCACTATTCCACCTCCTCTTCCCTCATGCTAACCCTCCTCTAATCCAAGATTAACCCTAAACCGGGTTAGGGTTCTAACACTCACGGCTCAAAATAAATTATTTTGTTGCTAACTTAATTGTTACAATTGTATCTACCACGGTAAGCATTTTACATGTTAGTTCCTTCGTCAACGAAAACCTGAAAATATAAATATGTCAAAGCTAATATTCTTAAACATGAAGTTAATAATGTTATGATGGCTAAGAGAGGATTACAGTAATAGATACCAAAGTGGTTAGCCGAAATATTAGAGATACCCTTAGGATAGACAAATGTGTTCATCAAAGTTTCTCCATGTGCATGTTTGTCCCAACTCTCAAGATTTCTCCAATCCCACCTTCCGTTACATTTGTGTACGAAGTGTTGTACAAAAGGAACATGATGTTTGATGTTAATTTCCCAACTCGATTTCTTCATTGACCATTATCTTTCATTTAAGGAATCCATCTTATATTATTCGAAGACGTCTGTTTTCTAATACAATTATTAAGAGAGTTGCAAAACACAAATGTGACACGTGTCCGAGAAAAGTAACCATTCAGATGGGACATGCATGTGCTTAGATGATAGTTTATGTGGAACAAGATGCCGTTTTGGAATTTTGGAAAACTATACTTCATTAATGCAATGTATGCTTGATTTGCAAATTTTATCAAAATTTTAGATGATGAGATTTTAAACTTTAAAGAGTTATATAATGTTTCTTGTGAATCTTGTTAGGATAAAGTCATCATTTTTAATATAAAAAAAGATATTAGCATTTTACGCTATAGCATTGCATTTAACCTGTATACTAAGTACGTATTTGTTTTTAACAATTTTTGTATAGAGACTGTTTCAATACTTCATAAATGATTTCAAATTTTAAGAGGAAATCATCCACAAATCATCATAGCTTCAAATTCCAAATTGAAGTGCAATTCCCATGCTAAACTACCTTATCATAATGCAATCACATTACATAAGGTACGATGTTGTATCATGTTAGAGAATAATTTCGCATAGGAAAAGTTAGGGACATGTGTTTTTGAGTCGTAAGATTTTGGTTACTCAACTCATCGTCAATTATAATGAGTACTTTATAACATTGTAGGAACTTTTCTAGTAGTTTCAAGGAATTCCACTTGTTTACAGCATAAAATAACATCATTGATTGAAGTGATCTTTAAATTTAGTTCAAAGGGTTTATACTAGAAGATCCGCTGGATTCTAAGATTTTGAGTGATGCTATTTTTGTTCCACATCAGTTTCAATGTTTGGTTTGTGTAATATTCTGTTTCTATACTTATTGCTTTGATTACAACTTGGTTGCAGACTTGCAGTGTGTAGACTTCTTTCTTGAGCTCTCAATCTCATCCCACTGCATGTCATTTTGTGGGGCTCTGAAAGTCAACTTGATTGGGACTGGCTTTTGTTGTAATCTCACTTGACCTGCTCATTTCTGCATGCCAAACATAAGCTTGTGTTTAGAAAGGTTGTTAATGTAATTATATATGGAATTAATAAATAAAGATGATGTAACATCCCGAAACAGCGGAAATTTAAAAATTTATAATCAAGACAAAGGAACTCAATAATCAAAGACGGGACTGTTACTTCTCATAAAACAAATAGCGGTGCACCAAAATTACATCAGAGTTTGTCAAAATGATACATGATTACAACAAAACGACAAAAGAAGATAAAACGTAATCATGTCGACCTCAGCGGTCCGAGAAGAGGATCCAACTCCAAAATGCGCGTGCCCGCCGATCACCACCCAACAAGACCTACTGCGGTCCTGAAAAATATATAACAACAATGCCTGAGTTTCCAGAAGGAAACCTCGTATGCCAACTCACCTATATGCATGCATTACACAAATGAACCTATCATACTAGTAGCATGTCATGGCATCGACAGAAAGGAAAACAATTCCCCCGAAGGGTAAAACAGGACATCAATCTGACAGTCAACATCGGGTCTCCCGAGGAGACCTACTGCAGGCACATGCAGTCTTACAGCACGCGACATCGCACCCACCTGCGGGCCGATATAAAACAGATCTGCAAATCTCTGTGGTCGGAGCCACGGGGACCAACGGGACCGTCGCCCGGAAGGTATAACAACATTATCTCGATAGGTGCCCAGTCGAGGAATCAATATAGCCGGAACAGCCTCGGCCCAACAATCATCATCGCCGGCACAACCTCGGCGGCATCACCGGCACAACATCGGTGGTCCAACACAAACGTCCGGCACAACATCAGACGGGTCCAGACCGAAGTCTGCCAGGTCATCAGGCTCCACGAGCCGCAAACACCAACCGCGCGGCTATAAAAGCAGGGCAGCGACCTCCGTAGCCCGTAGGCCGGTAGTCACCTCACCCAACGGCAGTTGCGTGCCCGCACAAACATCTACATTGGGATCCGCGATCCCTCTGGCCTGCTATACTACAATGAGTCCAATCAATCCATCACAATAGTCACGCTCCATACATGGAGGTGACGCGTCCCGAACACCCACACTCTTCCCAACGGCGGTCCCTGGGCAGGCACGCGGAACGCGCCTACCGTCACCTCCCGGCTCACGCACAAGGCGAGGATACGGGTTTCCGTTGACAAAGTTGGCATTCAAAAAGGGAACCAGGAATTCTGTCCTGGGCCTAAACGGTCGACCGGAAGAAGTGATTCGGTCAACCGGTTCCAGAAAGGAATCGGTCGACCGTACGCCTAACACGGTCTACCGCTGCGCTCAAAACACAATCCCCAACGGTCGAACAAATGTCTAAAACCGGTCGACCGAATGAGGTCAAAATCCAGAGTCTGGTCAACATCAAATTCAAATCTATCGGTCAACCGAAAACTAACAGGGTCAACCTATTATTCTACGTCATAAAACGGTCGACCGAACGAAAACCAACGTCCGAACATCAAGCATAATAATCCAAAAAACTTAAGTTCCGGTCGACCGAACACAAGAACCCGGTCGACCGAAACACAAAAGACAGGCAATAATACATGCATTCGGTCGACCGCCCGAAGGGTCCGGTCGACCATTGGTCGTCTTCAACCTCGCGCCAGCCGAGGTTTTCCACGAAAACAACGCCAGAGAGGTCTCCGACCTCCCCGTCCGACCAACACAACCCTCCCACAAGGGTTAGCAACAACAAAACCACGCTATCAAGTCGACATACCTCAAGCAAAGACGACAAACCGCCGGAGCTCGCTCACGCACGTCGCTTCCGGTAGACCTCGAGCACGTGTCGCGCCTCCTCTGGACGTCCGACCTCTGCCCGCGCGTCGTCCTCGCCTCCTTCGATCGACGCCTCAGCTGGATGAAGGAGAACAAGAAGGAAATGAAGAGAATGAGAGAGAGAGAAGAAAACACGTTATAAACCCATTTCCTCGCTACAGCACCCTACACACCAGCCCACACCTCCCCCTCACGTCCACAGTGCTCGCCTCCCTTCCCTTCCCCATGCACACCACACTTCCCCATGCAAAGCCAACTCTAATACTCCATTAACCTCTCTAACCTAGGTTTGGGTTCTAACAGATGATTAATGTTTCAGGACGTCAAAAACCATTTCTAGTAAACTTGACTGCAATTCTTCCAACACTGAAGATATTTTTCCAATTTGTTGAAATTTTCATAATGGGTGATCATAGATGTAAATATCCCAAAACATAATTTGTGTGATGGGTTTGTTGAGATTTCAATAAAAACCATGCAAGTTGTTTTTTCGACTATACATGCATGAAGGGAATAATATATATGCAAAGCCATTGGTATCTGGTATTGCCAGCAAATTAAGAGATTTGGTTCTCAAGCTGTGATTGGCATAATGATTGGGGTTTTAGGTGGAGAAATTATTGGGTTAAGGGTACATGTTTGGTAGTGATCTCTTGAATGCCAGAAGAGTTGGTGATCTCAAGCGCGTAGTTGTTGTTCCATGCAAAACTTGCTTCGAATGAGAAATCCTTCGGTTCAACCTTTTGTCTTGTATTTCATAATAATATAGCACTCCAAAGTTTGCCTTTGCCCAACTTATTGTATTAAATGATGTAGGCTGTTATGATTAGTATTTTGGGGGTTATTTTTGCTTGGGTGCATTTTTCAAACAAGGATATTGGATATCCTAACATGTGGTCCTACACGCCTACTTCCGTTAAGAAATCCATTAGTTTTATAGTAAAATAACGTAAAGTTTGCATCCAAACCCAAACAAAATCATTATATTCAATTTACATCTTTAAATGGTTTTAGCTTGTTCCATTTAAACGGCTTTAGGGTTAAATAATCTTCCATGTTTTATAATATGTATCCCAAGATCCTTTCTTTTTAATGGGAGCAAAATGCCGTACGTGTTTTTTAACTCCAAAAATCCAACAATAGATTTTAGTAAAATAAAATCATTCAAAATATTGTCATCCATTTCCAACATCCAACATTATGGCATAGCAGCAATAAAACATTAGAACCAAAATCACAACAAAAGATGTTCAAAATTAAAATTTAAACCCCAGTTAACAAAAAAAATCCTAGTTTTCCTAGACAACATGAAGTTTGGACAAATTTATTCAGTCGCTTGGCCAGAGTTTGTTTGCCACGATTCGACTTGGCATCTCCGTAGCTTCTTCAACCTTTGAATACTTGAGCTCGTGCGATCTCGCCAGAGCTATCGACGTAGATGTTGCGGAGGAGGTTGTCCATGTTCATGGACCTGAGCGTGGAGGTCGGGTAGAGGAGGGACTACCGTGCTATTAGATCCAAACTCTTTGATGACGAGACCGATGCCGTCAACCTCGATGTCGCCGCCATCATCGGATGGACTTAGGGTTAGGTTGGCCTATGGACTTAGGGTTGGGTTGGCATAAACTTTGTTTGGGGAAAAAGAACGACACTTCCATAAGCAAAGCAATAGAAAAAAATGGGGTTTAAATGTGAAACTATAATTCAATTATTTTATTGTAATTTTAACAAGTTATAAACATTTAAGGATGCAAATTGAATATGATGATTTTGAAAGGAATGTGTTCTAAAAGTTTTACTTTTATATGTCAATTGTTATGAATTGAATGTGCAAACATTTTGTTCATTGATTATGGTATTCATTTTTTGGAAGTGTTAAGGAAAAGGTGTTTGGTCCTTAACCGTAGAACTCTAAAAGATAATGGTTTACGTAAATCAAAAGTTATTCACAATCATGGTAATTAACATGGAACATTAATTACCAAGATAAGATTGTCGTGTTGGTCATCGATTGTTGTAGCTCTACAAATAATTGACGACATGAGTATATAAAAGAGGAAAAAATTACTTTTATATATTGCATAGACCTAGCAAGTAAAACATTATGGAATTGTGTTTCGTGTCATTAATGTTTTACTGTGTCTTAGATCCTAAGATATGAGACTTATATCTTTTCACTCAAGAAGTGTTTAATTTGATTATTGTCTAAAGCTATCAATGAGTATAGTGATAAAGACAATAGTTGGTTGAACATGACTTGTGCTGGAAAAGATAGCTAGTCAAACGATTATCATTGTCCAACTTAATTGAGTGATGATATTAGTGGGCCCCTTGATAAAGCAAAATTATAATGTGCACAATGTGACTTGAGTTAAGTTACATAGTTATAATTAGCTTAAAGAGATCAAGAAATGAATATAATACAAAGATGACACATTTCTACTTTGTATATATTCTTAATATCATGAGGCAAGGGACGAACACAAGTGGTGCAATTACATCACTAAATGGATCATGGTTTGGTTCGGGTTGAACAAAGACATCTATGCTAATTGGATGACTATAATGTGTAGCTAGATACCGCTTATAGTCTGAGATATTAAGTATTTAATATCACTGCCAATTTGGCTTAGAACGATTCTGCCTGAATTATTAAGAGATTAATTAGATCATGGGTGGATTAATTTCAGATTTAATTAAAACGTTTTTTGTGGGTGCTTATGTGGAAATTAGAGATTAATTTAGGAGAGAATAAACAAGGGATCATGGCTAAAGAATAGCTCTTGATAAGGATGTTTTGGGAGACTATAAAAGGACCCTTACTCCTACTTATTTAACACTAATGCAAAAATTCTTTCTCTCATTAATCTCTCCCTAATCACCACGAAAATCTATTAGTAAAATTAAGTTTTAGAGATACGAATCTCAGGAGCTTAAAGAGGGGTAATTAGCTTGATTCTAAACCTTATTAGAGATTGATTGACTAGCTCTCTTCTCTCTAATTTTGTTTAGAGTTTGGTGAACACTCGGAGACAAATCCGTGGACGAATCAACGGGCAACGCGACTCCGAATTTCAAAAAGGTTTTAGAGAACCTTTAGGTATGATTCTTTCTTTGTGGTTTATTTTAATAAATGTAAGGTTGCATGATATTAGAATAAAAACAAAGTTATGTACATAAAAATTGTTGAAAATATGAAATCAATCTTGTATGTTATATTAATTTTTTTAAAATATATACATACATGGGGACACGAAATCCTACAGATTTTGTTTGGATTTGGATGCTAATTTTGTATTATTTTATCATGGAAGTGGGACCCACATGTTGCCATGTGTATCAAGATAAATTCTTCTCATTCACAAGTGTATCACCCCAAATTACTCATTCGCATATGCAAAGATTCAATACTACTAATTTGGAAGTACAAAAAAAAACACCCTTATTATATTACTTGTGCTCTTCTGGTTGTTATCTCATTAACTACTTTTACGTATCCTAACCTTCTCTATTATTTCCTAACCTAAAAAAATATACTATGATGCTTTAGGACTTTATAGTCCAACGTGTTTAGTCTTCAAATGTAGTTGTGTACATCTTAAGATCTTCAAAATAATAAGCAAGCTTCCCTATGCATGTCATAATATACGTAGAAAATAAAAAAGCGGTCCGGAATTTTTTTAATTAATAAAAATTAAATTAAAAATTAATTTTTTAGGAAAGAAAAGAAAATTTTGATATATAATCCCTACGGCCTTCATCCCCGTGGGGTGACTTTTAATTATTATTATTTTTAGTTTTGGTTTTGTTTTTTTTAAATTATTTTTAATATGTTTTTAAATATATTTTCTAATTGTCTTTTTTTAAAATATTTTTAATTGTTTTCCAGGAACGACCTCAACTCCAAGGAGAAAAGAGCATGTTTAAAAGTTGGGTTATTTTATCTAATAAAAACAAATTCTTTTTAGTAGATAAAATAATTTAATTGTAAATAATTTAATATGCTGGAGGAAGAGAATTAGATTTTTTTTATTCGATAAAATAACTTATTTTTTCAACATGCTCTTTTCTCCACATCGAGGTCGATCCTGAAAAAAATAAAAATTTAAAAAATTACAAAATAAAGATAATTACAAAACATATTTAATTTTTTTAAACAGATTAAAAATAATTTTAAAAAAAAGCAAAACAAAAAACAAAAAAAAGTAAACAACTCACCCCACGGGACAGGTTATATATCTAATTGTTTTCTTCCCTAAAAGTTTAATTTTTAATTTAATTTTTATTAATTAAAAACATTCCGACAAACGGTGGTATTTAAACATGAAACTTCTCTCACTCTCGCACGTGAAGTATCGTTTGATGATGATTACCGAAGCTTCATTGTTGATACCTTTTCATTTCCAACAATACTTTTACCAATTCAATGTAAAATAATTTGCGAATATATATAAAGATTCTGTTAACGATAATGGTACAGTATAGTAGCAACAATGATAAAATTACAAATATAATCATGTAAAACAGTGGGTTACAGATATTGAATAAATATCTAAGCAGAATCCAGATTAAGACAACGTATAACTTCATGTTTACAAAAATAAAAAAAATGAAGAGTAATGATAAGAAAACATCTTACAAACCGAGCCGTCGAATTCCGACTTGTCTCAGAGAAAATATCATCACCACGTACTGGTGCGAGGAGTATGGTGCTTTTCTCTCGGTATAGAACAGTTCATTCGTCAAACGGGTGCACACCGGAGTCGACGAACCTCGAAAGCATATCAAAACCTTGCAAAAATCGACCACCGGAGAACGTTGGAATTCGTGGAGACAAAATTTGCCAGAGCGGATTTCCGTGGAGAGGTGGAGAAATAAAGATGTGTATTATTTTTTGTGTATTTTTCTTGGTGGAGTGCACGACCTTTTATAGTAGTCTATGCACAAAAATAGGACCCCTTGATCACAATGTGTGCAAATATACATGAGTCTAACCACCCATCCACACCTTCCACTTTCTCCACTACTCAACATTGAATTTTCTCAATTAAGTTGTGTAGGATATAATGTGTCCTAATATTAGTCTAGAGGGAGAGGGTTGAAAAGACTAATTAAGTTCTTTAAACTAGAATTGCAAATTAAAAACAATAAGAGTGTAGGAGAGATAAGCAAACCACAACATTGGATGTATAGAGGTTTGGATCTAGTAACCGGACCCTAGTCATCTCTTACGAATTGCTCTTCCTCGAGCAACTTTGCGTCCTCCACTAATCCGATCTTCGTTGCGGGTCGAGATCACGCATTTACACCACAAGCTTTGTGAACACCCTCGCCTAGCTTGGACCAACCTTCTCACAATCCGAGAAGAGTTTCACTCCGGAAGCTTGTACAACTCTTGAAGAAATTACTTCAGCAAACTAATCTTGGGCACTTGAAATGAATGAGCAATCAATGAGAGTCATTTCAAGTGAGAAGATGTGAGCACAAGGAAGTTTAGAGCAAAGTGTGAGTAATAAGAATATTTGAGCTTGGAGAAAGAATGGTGACCTTAGAAGTGTATTCTCAGCTCTATTTATGAGCTCTAAACTAATTCTAGCCATTGGGATTAAGTTGGGAAAAAGTTGTGTAAGAATACACAAAGCAGTGAAAGCCAGGACACAAATCTGCACACCAACGGTCGACCGGATCGGGTCAATCGGTCGACTTATTAGAGAAAAAATGAGAGTTCATTTGAACACAAGGTGTAGACGGTCGAACCAACTGGGCTAGAACTTAAGTGAACAGTCGAACAGATTAAAGGTTCGGTCGACCGTTTGGCGACTTTGGTCATGATGAAAAGGTGGGAATGAGCTAACGGTCGAACAAGGTAGAGATTTGGTCCGACCGAAAATTACCAGTAAAAATTAGAGCTGGAGAGTTTCATGAATCGTCGATCGTATAAAGGTCTCAGTCGACCGATAGACCAAATCTAAAATAGTGGTTAGGTGAGTATGTGTATACGACTGTTGGTATATACGACAAGTATAACGCTCATATTAAAGACAAATACGGAAACGAATCGGCCGAAACAAATGATCGTTCAGTCGACTGGTTTCTACTCTAACTAGGACACGTGTCAAGATATGATTGGAGAATGAGACGTGTATCGGTCGAACAAGGTTGGTTCAACTTGACAAAGTGACACAGTCGACTGTGGAACAAGGTTTGGTCGACCGAATAAGCCGGTGAAAGCACAATAAGATCGGTCGAACTAAAGGAAAGTCTGGTTGGCCGTTTAGAAAGGGAATGTGAGTGTTGAATTTCGGTGAAACCAGATGGAATTTTGGTCGACCGATTGACTAAGAAATCATGTTCTAGGGTAATTTCTAAGTTTGGTCGATGTTCTATTGAAGTCAATATGATATGGACTTAAATGTGAGACTTCTATATGTTCCCGAAAGGTTATGTAATGCAATATTCATCAATGATTTCAAGTGCAAAGTTACATTATAGCCTATGTACAAGAAATATAAATCTATCTACTCTTCATTCATCATTTCTCGTCTTAATCCATACTTGGTCCCTGAAACATTAGAAATACAATATATGCATGTGATGATATTAATAGATTACATGTGTTTATTGATATGTTAGTTAATCATCAAAACAGATTAACGATTATTTAGCCAAAAAGTTAACAATCTCCCCATTGTTGATGATGACAACCTATCAATCTAAATACATGTTTTTTTCAAGATTTATCTTCTTTTTAAGCTCCCCGTATCTTATAGGTTCTTTACAATAGCGGGTGGAGTGGATCACTCACTCTCTAACTTGAACACACTTAGCTTAGGATATGAAATTGATCTAAGATGTGGAAGTGTAAGCTTGGAGAATATGATTTGGGGAATGGGAGACTTGGATCTTTCTCTTGACTGTATATGACAATAGGAATTAGAAGAATTGTAAATTGTGTCGTAGGAACACCTATTTATAAGCTCCTAAGGTGTTATAGCCGTTGGGGTTAAGTTGGGTAAGGTTTGAGTGACATACACAAAATAGAAACCTGCAGGACCCAATTCAGAACAAGTTTGGTCGACCGAATTGGGTAGAACGGTCGACCAGTTGTCAATTTTGAACAATGTTTGGTCGACGGATAAGGGAATGGTCGAACGAAATAGGCTATAACTTAGGTACACTTAAGTTAACAGTCGAACACCGAGTAGGGTTCGATCGACCGTAAACTTCCAGACTCTGCGGGGTTGACAAAAATGATCAAGTTCGGTCGACCGAAACAAGGTCCACGGTCGACCGAAAACTTCCATGCAGTTTAGGTTTGTCGAGACATTTATGTTCGATCGACCAAAATAGGTCCACGGTCGACCGATGGGCAATTGTACTTTGGGGGTATGGATGAATAATTAGAATTCGACCGTTGGTATAATACGACAACTCTAATGGTCATAAAAATATGTTTATTCGGTCGACCGAAAAGGTCGGAACGGTCTACCGATCGGTAGTAAAATTCACTCTTAGTTAAAGGAAACAAACGGTCAATCGAAGGTTTGAACGGTCGACCGAATTGACTCTGGCAGACTTTACTTTGTGAAGTCCAAAAGATGTGAGATTTTATGTGTGACTTCTATAAGGAACCTAGTGTGTATGTGAGTTGTTTTTAGCTCAAGTATGTTCAATTACACATAGTTCCTACGACTCAAAATAAATCAAGATTACATGTCTTCAAATAAGCTTTATTACATATCTTGACTTAATTTCATTTCTTCCTTGAGTCTTGATCACCTGTAGAGGTTAGCACAATGCAATATATATGCAATGCAATATGTGTGCTACTATACATTGATTACAATTAAGATTAGGTTGATTAAATCATCAAAACATAGATTAAGGCAAAAAAGCCAACAAATACAACATTAAGCGAAGTTCAAAGCAAAAACACCATGAAACAAAGTTCAAAGAAAAACAAAAAGAACACACAGGTTCAAAGCAAAACAATACAATTAGAAGCTCAGTTAAGACGATGATCATGAAAGTGTGAAGAAAGGGAATCTATTCCACTCATTAAGGAGTCAAATCGAGCATCGATATGGGCTTCAAGGCGATCAAAGCAAGCAGAAGTTGAGGCTTCAAGTTGATTAAGACGAGTAGAATTTGAGTCATCAAGTTGATCAAAATGAGCCAAAGTGGAGGCTTCGAGTGCATCAACTCGGTCAGACAGGTGCTGAAAACGACGTATATTTTATTGAACTGGAAGCCAACCAATATCCCTGAGACCAAGCTTCTTTGTCTCCCTCACCCCACCACAAACTCGACTCCCGTGGAGCCTGATGAGGCCTTTGCCTTGGATCTCTAGCAGTTTGTCCTTCCTCTTCAGCGATGTATTTTCTTTACATTCCTCATCAGAGGAAGGTTGTGGAGAAGAGGAGGCAAGGTGGTTTAACCAATCGACTACTTGTAGATTGACGATAGGAAAGGTGATACGTTGATCATCAAATGTGCGAAGATGGTCATCAACCACATGGGGTAAGGAAGATACTTTCCATTTCGATGCACATATGCAAGAAGATTAAGTGTGGCCAATCTACCGCTATCTTCTTATTGATACAATAGACAGAAATAAGCTCAGAAGATGAAATCTCGTTGTGGTGTCCTACCTTGGGGTAAAGATTATATGACACAATTTGTGCTAAAATGCGGGGTAAGGGGTGCAAACGAGAGGCAATATGCAAGACCGGATCAAAATTCGGTCAGACGAAGAATGTAAGAGATAAATGAACAAAAATCACAACGGTGACCGAGAGAAAACGGTTCGACCGATAACTTAAGTGAAGTTAAGTTAGCAATTGAGCAAAAGGTAATCGGTCGAACGGAAAGCATAGGATGGTCGACCGAAAATAGCCAGAGAGTTCAAAAACATCCCAACACAGCAACCCAATCAAGCGGAACACCGAGTCTGATCGATCGAAATGTGTTTGCGACAGAAATACAGCTAAAAAACACATCAAAAATCCACAGAACTCAACAATTAACTCAATCAAGTTGCAATTTTCGAAATTATGGCATGATAGTACCAAGTTATAAGTCATTTAAGTTGCACGTATCTTGATTTTGTCTTATGTGATGGAATTGATCAACACTAAGAGGTTTTGTGAAAATATCCCCTAATTGTTCATTTATAGGCACAAAAACAAGTTTGGTGTCTTCCTTGGTTGCATGATCTCTAAGAAAATGAAGTCTTACTTCAATGTGCTTAGTTCTTGAATGCAAAATGAGATTTTTTGAAAGATTGATTGCACTAGTATTATCACAAAAGATAGGAGTATGAAAATCAAGTTTCAACTCTTTGAGGGTTTGCCTCATCCACAACACTTGTGCACATGCACAACCGGTGGCAATATATTCGGCATCGGTTGTAGACAATGCAACACTATTTTGATTCTTACTAAACCAAGAAACAAGGGATTTTCCCAAAAATTAGCAAGTGTCAGTAGTGCTTTTACGATAAAAGAAATGCAACCGTCATAGTCGGCGTTGCTATAAGCAACAAGATCAAAGACCATATTCTTGGGGGTAAAACAAACCAAAATATTGAGAACATTTAAGATATCGAAAAATTCATTTTCAAATATTTAAGTGAGATCCTTTTAGAGAAGCTTGAAAACGAGCGCATAAACACACGACAAACATATCGGGGAGACTACCAGTATAGAGTAAGGATCCAATCATACCTCGATATTTCTTGATATCCACCTCCTTGCCAATTTCATCTTTGTCAAATTTAGTGGTAGTGCTTATGAGTGTCTTGTATGGCTTGCAATCTTCAAGACCAAAGCGTTTTAGAAGTTCTTTTGTGTACTTTGTTTGGTGTATGAAGTTCCCATCTACAGTTTTCTTGATTTGAAGTCCAAGAAAGACATTTAGTTCACCAATTAAGCGCATCTCAAACTCCCCCTGCATAGACTTAGAGAATTCTTTGCAAAGATGTGAATTACTTGCACCAAATATTATATCATCCACATATATTTGTACTACAAGTAAATCATGATCATAAGATTTCACAAAAAGAGTGATATCCACTTTACCCACACAAAAACCTTTGTTGATTAAGAATTTCTTCAACCTCTCGTACCAAACTCTAGGAGCTTGTTTGAGACCAAAAGAGCCTTCTTAAGTTCAAAAATATGGTTTGGGTAAGTTTCATTTACAAAGTCGGGGGGGTTGTGCAACAAAAACTTCTTCATTAATAAAGTCATTTAAGAAAACACTTTTAACATCCATTTGAAATAGTTTTATGTCCATAAAAGATGCATATGCTAACAACATGCAAATGACTTCCATTCGAGCAACGGGAGCATACGTTTCATCAAAGTCTATCCCTTCCTCTTGGCGGTAGCCTTGAGCAACGAGTCTAGCTTTCTTTCTAACTACATTCCCTTCTTCATCAAGTTTGTTTCGAAATATCCATTTAGTTCCAATAATCGATTGGTTAGTTGGTTTTTCGACAAGTTCTGAAACATCATTTCGAACAAATTGATATATCTCTTCATGCATAGCTATTAGCCAAAACTCATCATTACATGCTTGTTCTACTTTCTTGGGTTCTAATGTAGAGATAAATGCATAGGAGTCACAAACTACATGAGCTTTAGAGCCTGTTGTCACATCTTGAGAGACATCTCCTATCACAAAGTCCTTCAGATGATCATTTCTATAGGTCAAATCCTTAGGAAGCGTCTCTTTGTCCTATTGTGGAGAACTTGGAGGTTTTTGACAAGACTCAAGTGTGGCATCTTGTGATGATACATGTCTAATGATATCCATGCAATCATAATCAAGAGACAAGTTATCTACACAAGCCAACTTGTCAAAGTTGACATGTAGAGATGAAGGGAATGTGTTCTAAAAGTTTTACTTTTAAATGTCAATTATTATGAATTGAATGAGAAATCATTTTGTTCCTTGTTTATGTTATTCATCTTTTAGAAGTGTTAAGGAAGAGGCTCTTGGTCCTTAACCGTAGAGCTCTAAAAGATAATGGTTTACATAAAGCAAAAAATATTCGCAATCATGGTAATTAACATGGGACATTAATTACCGAGTTAAGATTGTCGTGTTGGTCATAGATCATTGTAGCTCTACAAGTGAGTGACAACACGGGTACACAAAAGAGGAAAATATTACTTTTGTATACTGAATGGACCTAATAAGTAAAATATTATAGAAATGTGTTTCTGTGTCATTAATATTTTACTGTGTCCTTGGTCCTTTGATATGAGACTTATATCCGATCACTTAAGAAATGCTTGATTAGACTAGTGTCTTAAGCTATCGATAAGTGTAGTGTAAAGGCATTGGTTGGTTAAGTATGACTTTCGTTGGAGAAGATAGTTAGTCAAAAGACTATCATTGCCCCTCTTAATTGAGTAATGATATTAGTGGGCCCCTTGATAAAGCAAAGTTATAATGTGCACAATGTGATTTGAGTTAAGTCACATATTTATAACTAGCTTAAAGAGATCAAGAAATGAATACTAATACAAAGATGACACAATACTACTTTGTGTGTATTCTTAATATCATGAGGCAAGGGACGGACACAAGTGGTGCACTCCATCACTAAATGGATCGGGTTTTGGTTCGAGTGGAATTAAGACATCTAACTAATTGGGAGCTATAATGTGTAGCTAGATACCGCTTATAGCTTGTGATATTAAACTCTTAATATCACTGCCAACTTAGTTTAGATCCTCTCATAGGTCACACCACAAAACTGGGAAACAAGAAATGGGGATTTTGAGTTCATAAGATGTGTCGGGTTTCATGTAGAAAATATGACACATGGGGTGAACAAGCAAAATCAAAATTATGTTGTGATTAATAACATAATTAGAATCTAAATTAAATTCATATGTGATGTAAATATTATGGGTGTAATGATTTATCGTTACATAGGATAATATGTTACATAAGTTGTGAATTTACTACGAATCCCGAAATGTCAAATTTTGTAGGGGTTAAACCGAAATTTGACAAGTCTGCAGTACTGTGCAAAAACGATCGATTGGTTAACAGTAAACGGTCGACTGATCGGTGCACGGTCGACCGGACACGTCTCAACCGATAACAGGGGATTTTCGTCTGTTCGGAACGGTCAACCGAATCTATCGGTCGGTCGACCAAACATTGCGATGAAATATTTTATTGTTGTGAACGGACGACCGAATGTCGAACGGTCGACCGAAACGTGGTTCGAACGGTCAACCAAACCTCCAAACGGTCGACCGGTCCAGACGGTTTTCTGTAGAATTAATTCAAGAATTAATTAGATCATGCATGAAATTGGTTCATAATTGGTTTAATTCGTGGCTGAGATTATTTGTTAGCAAATAATGGATGGTTAGATGGAAGTTTGCATGAAATCATGGGCAAGAGGTTGCACATGAATAGGTAATTTGGAGAGAACTTATAAATACAAGTTTATCTCATTACCTCGTTAATTAATTCATTATCTTCTGGTGCAAACTTCTCTCTCCATAATTCTCCAAGAATTTCACCTTAATTCTTGAGTATAGTTTTAGTTTTCAGAGATCTTCTTTTCAAGGGAACTAAAGAGGGGTTAGTAATTGGATTCTAAACCTTATTGGAGATTGAGAGGCTAGCTCTTCTCTCTCCAATCTTGTTTAGAGTTTGGTGAATACTCGGAGGCATCTGGCGCAGCGACAAACATCCTCAACGTCTCCGGATCATCAAGAAGTTTTAGAGAACTTCTAGGTATGAAATTCAGAGCCCATGTTTGTTTTAATAAAGTTTTAAAACTAGTTATTGAAACAAACCGATGCATGCATGAAACAAATCATAGAAAAATTGTAATTGATCATTATTGTGCATAAAAATTTCGAAAATAAATATGTACAATTAAACGTGAAATCCTACAAGAGATTCTTCGACACAACTAGTTTGTTTATTGTAGACTCCCTATGCTTTACTCCTATCAGAATACCCTATAAAGATATCCTCATCGGATTTTGCATCAGATTTATCCAAATTATCTTTAGTATTGAGGACAAAATAGTTTGAACCAAAAGCTTTAATGTAAGAGATTTTAGGAATACGGTTATGCCAAAGCTAGTTTGAATCAAAAGGAGTTTTCTTCAAAATGGGTCTAATGAGAACATGATTTAAAACATAGCAACACGTATTAACGGCTTCGTGATTGAGATGATATCATACATATATTTGTGTCTTATATCCTTTATTCTTAGCCTAAGCAATACTACGTAACGAGTTTTATGTTTAAGTTTGAGAAATAATTAGGTTTGAGAAGGAGAGACTATAAAAAGACTTAAAAGCAAGAAAAATGACTAAGTTGCAAGACTTATGGACTGAGATGCAATAGAGAGGGACCCGAATGTAAAACCAAATGATCAATGAGAAAATGAAGAAACTCCACACCATTATGAGGAGTATTTTGGCAATTGGATTCGGATCGCAAGCTACACAACCTATTAGGGTGCATCAAACATGAAGAAATCAAGTCAGACAACCACACTCCAAACACCACCCGGTCTGGACTTTATAGACCTCCAATTGGCAGTCCAAGACCACTGATTGGCGGTCTGTTTTGCCCCGGATCCGATACGGATTAGTCAGGTTATATATTAGAGTGTTTTATGTCTATTTTTAGTAGTGTATTAGTCCCATATCGGGGGATTGTCCCCGATTGCATTTTTCTATGACTATAAGTAGATTTGGAAGTCCTTTTTGGAAGCTATTTTTCCACAAGCATGGTTCTTGCCATTTCTTGAAGTCTTCGATTTTTCCTCTCACTACCCCATTTTGTTTAGGAGTGAGAGGAAAAGAGAAGTTATGCTCAATATTATATTTTTCACAAAAAAATTGAAATGACTCTTTTTCAAATTCTCCTCCATGATCACTACAAATAGTGATTATGTTAGAGTATTTTTCCCTTTGAACACGTTTAGAAAAACTTTTAAATCTTTCAAAAGCATCGTGTTTGTTTGCTAAAAACAAAACTCAAGTGAATCTTGAGAAATCATCAACAATAACAAAAGCATATCTTTTCTCTTATAAACTTACGGTTTGTGAGGGTCCAAAAAGATCCAAATGCAAAAGCCCAAGAGGTTTTGAAGTTGACACCACATTTAAGGATTTGAAAGAAGATCTAAACTGTTTTCCGAATTGGCATACATCACAAAGTTTGATCTTTTTTAAATCAATTTTTGGTAGTCCCGTAATCAATTCAAGTTTGGATAATTTATGCAATGTGACATACTAATATTGTAGGATTTTGTGTTCCTATGTACGTGTATTTTAAAAAAAAATTAATACAAGCATACATGATTGATTTCATATTTTCAGCAATTTTATGTACATTATTTTGTGTTTATTCTAATATCATGCAAACCTACATATATTAAAATAAACAAACAAGAGAGGATCATACCCAAAGGTTCTCTAAAACATTTTCGAAGATCCAGAGTTTCGTTGCCCGTCAAATTACCCGCTGATTCGCCTTCAAGTGTTCACCAAACTCTAAACAAGATTAGAGAGAAAGGAGCTACTCAATCAATCTCTAATTAAGATTAGAATCTAGCAATAATCCCTCTAAAGCTCCACGAGATTTTATCACCAAAAGCTCTGATTAATTAAGAGAATTTCGTGGTGATTAGTGGAGAAATTAGGGAGAGAGTGAATTTGCATTCACTTCTGAAATAAGTAGGTGAGAGGACCTATTTATAGCCTCCTGATTGACATCATATCATGCATATATTTGTGTCTTATATCCTTTATTCTTAGCCTAAGCAATGCTACGTATGAGTTTTATGTTTAAGTTTCAGGAATAAATAGGTTTGAGAAGGAGAGACTATAAAAAGACTTAAAAGAAAGAAAAATGACTAAGTTGCAAGACTTATGGACTGAGATGCAAGAGAGACCTGAATGTAAAACCAAAGGACCAATGAGCAAATGAAGAAACTCCACACCATCATGAAGAGTATTTTGGCAATTGGATTCGGGTCGCAAGCTACACAACCCATTAGTGTTCATCAAACATGAAGAAATCAAGTCAGACAACCACACTCCAAAACACCACCCAATCCGGACCTTATAGACCGCCAATTAACGGTCCAAGACCGCTGCTTGGAGGTCTGTTTTGCTCCGGATCCGATACGGTTTAGTCGGGTCATGTATTAAAGTGTTTATGTCTATTTTTAGTAGTGTATTAGTCTCATATCGGGGGATTGTCCCCAAATTTCTTTTTCTATGACTATAAATAGAACTCCTTCTTGTCCCTTGTATTCTACACATTCTTGGTGGTCATTTGCTCTACTTGAAGTGAGCCTTGGAGCAAATACTCAAGTAGGAAGATGCTACTTGTATTGTGAGTTTGAAATTAATAGAGTTTTTCTTTAGTTATGTTGCTTCTTTCTTTAGTTTCATTTACTTTCATTTAGTTTCTTTAATATTTCTTACATGCTTCTTTAGTTTAATTTCCTTCCATTTTAGCTTCTTTAATATTTCTTGCTTGCTTAGTTTAAATTCCTTTCGTTAAAGTTAGTAGGTTTAGTTAACATGTCTTTCTATATAATAGTTAGTGTAATGATTAATGAATAGTTTCATCCCCATTTGGGGGTGGAGAAAAATGTGATGTGATTATGTGATGTACTCGGTGTGTGTGTGTGTTATCTTAATCCTTTGAGTCTTACATGATTTCCATAATCATCTAATTGGATTTCACTCGTCTTTGATATGCTAATGCTCTTGAATGAAGCTTATCATATGCTTAGATTAGTGGGCATATTTTATGGTAAATGATGAGGTGAGGATATGGATGGAATTGATAAAGCAAACATTACTTGTGGTTGCATGTCCTCTTGTTGCTCTCACCTTGATTAATGTCTTGTATGTTTTAATGATTGTGTAAATCATATTTCTTGTGGAGACATAGTGGGGTTTGGTCATTACGCTTGAGTTCATTTAGCTTCATTCCAATTATTGTCTTGTATGTTTTAATGATAATGTGTTATCTTATTTCATGTGGAGGCAAAGTTGGATTTAGTTTTATGATTTAATGCACTACATGTTGTAACGAGTATAGTTGAACACACATACACATATTTTTTTATTCACATTCTTTTTCTACCCCTATGGGGTTTAGTTTTATTGCTTATTTTCAAATTTCTTCGTATCATAGTGTAGTTTCAATCACAACTTCTTTCTCTCATTTGTTTCTCACTCGCATTTGAACTAACCATATTCGACACGCCTCCATGTAGATCGACCCGTATTTGAAACACTAACTATTATATAGAAAGACATGTTAACTAAGCCTACTAACTTTAATGAAAGGAATTTAAACTAAGCAAGCAAGAAATATTAAAGAAGCTAAATGAAAGGAAATTAAACTAAAAAAGCATGCAAGAAAGGAAAAATAAGCAACATAACAAAAGAAAACCTTTATTAATTTCAAACACAATACAAGTAGTGTCTCCCTACTTGAGATTTTGCTTCAAGGCTTACTTCAAGTAGAGAGAATGGCCACCAAACATGTGTAGAATACAAGGGAGGAGGAGCAGTTCTATTTATAGTCATAGAAAAAGGAAATTGGGGACAATCCCTCAATATTGGACTAATACACTACTTAAAATAGACATAAAACACTCTAATACATGACCCACCTAAACCGTGTCAGATCCGGAGCAAACCAGACCGTCAATCAGTGGTCTATATGGTCCGGATCGGGTGGTTTTTGGAGTGTGGTTGTCTGGCTTTATTTCTTCATGTTTGATGCACCCTAATCGGTTGTGTAGCTTGCGACCCGAATCTAATTGCCAAAATACTTCTCATGATAGTGTGGAGTTTCTACATTTGCTCATTGGTCTTTTGGTTTTACATTTGGGTCCTCTCTTGCATCTCAGCCCATAAGTCTAGCAACTTAGTCTTTTTTCTTGCTTTTAAGTCCTTTCATAAAACTTGTTACGAGCATTGTGATAAGAATTAAATTTATACCGCAAGTACACAGCGTCAATGAAGACGTGGCAAATACGGGTCGAACACAAGGAGGGAGAGATTTGTTATTAGTGTGATTTCGATTGGGGGAAAGAAGGAGAGAAGAATAATTTGGGTTTTTGAGATTTTTGGTTTTTATTACCTAAAGCAAGAAACAAGAACAAATAAAACTGAAACAAGAACAAATAAAACTAAAACAAGAACAAAGAGGTGAATTCCGTCGGGTGGAGGTTTAGATTTAGGGTTTAGATTAGAGAATTCAGAAACTTATAATAAATCATGTTAGTTATGAAGCATTACATGATAAATGATTTAACATAAACTCAAGTAATCAAAATATACTAATCACGAAATTAAAATAATAACATTTATTCATCTTCTCTTCACCCTAAATCCGTCACCTCCACCCATTGGAAAGAGTTAGAAACTCATAGAAGGAGGAAGAAGGGGTCCTAGAGGCATTACAAAAGAAAAGTAAAAACAAGAAATAAAAGATAGAATTTTATTACTCCAAAGAAAAGACTACAAATAAAAACAACTAAAAACTAGGTCTAAGGCCAAGGACCCTTCTAACATCGTTCTCGGGGCTATTTATAGTTGTTACAAGAGACCTAAATATAGAATTGGAGAGTACACGTGTCCTGACACAACTGGACAAAAGTTGGGCACACGGATCGACTCTGGCGCGGCGGAATCGCCGCATGGCATGTGTAATGTGCGGCGGAAACGCCGCATATATTGCTCTGATTTTGTCCGGATTTTGGTTGAATGTTTATGGTATGATTTGATCCTCCTTTGCGCGTCTGGATTGATTCTTTCCATTCTTTTGAGCTCCGGATTAATTACTTCATATATTTGGAGATACACATTGATTTTTCTTTAGATTTTCTCCAAGATAATAAAAGCTACTCGTGATTTGCAATTAGGTCCTTGACTTTTTGCAATTAAGTCCCTGGCTACTTTTGTGCTTAAGTCCTTGTTCCTTTTGTAATTAGATCTTGAATGCTTTTATGCTCGGATACATTTCCATTCGTAACCCGATAATCTTGAACTTGGTCTTTATGATAGAAATGAGTCTTTTGCACGCGTTTATGCTCGGGATGTGGGTAATTTGCATTCAGGTCCCTGTATTCTGTAAATAAGACTAAACACATACCTTAGTAGCATTTATTGATATAAAAGTAGTCTAAATGAAAGACATATGATGCAATGTATGCAATGCATCAAATACCCCCACACCTAGATTTTGCTAGTCCCTAGCAAAACAGAATATAAGAAAAATAAAAACAGGGAAATCCTAACTCACTTTCGTAGGAATCACGGTTGCACTTAGCATGTGCAACAAGCCGTTAAACCTCCAAGTTTCCTTAGAGGACGAGTTTTGTCTCGTGAGAGTTTTCAGTTGACACACCCACAAAGTCTTAATTCAATATTTCATTAATAGTTCTCAATATCCCTACCTCAACCTTATACATCTCACTAAGAATTCTTGCATGCTCATTATATACATCTAACTCATTAAAAATATGACTTGGTCTTTGTTCCTCCAACATTCACACCACTAACCCTTCTACACATGTTTATCACTTGAATTATTTTGCACGCCTCCTCTGGTGGTGAAGTATCATTCGGATCAACCATGTCATGGATCATTCTTTTAGCTTTGGGCCTTGAGTATTTTTTTTCTTTTCTTCCGTGATTCAACACATTTGCTTTTTGACACTTTTACCCTTTTTGCATTCGTGTAGCGAGTTTGGTCGATAATCCCGAGTTGGTAGACTCAAGTTACCGGGTTTCAAGATACCCCTACGGACCAGTGACTCAAAGGCTTGGGCTTTTGTAATCATTTTGCAGAATGTGCTTTCCTCACTTTATTCCTTTATTTTTAATTTTATTTTCCTCAAGGCTTAATTGCTATTAGAAGTCCACACTTCCCGGTATATTTTCCTCAACCTCTGCTTTTTATCAACCACTTCAAAGATTTGATTCATCCAATTTAAGTGCATACATATCTTAAAGGGCAATGGGTTATTTCTTTGGAACTTAGATTTATGTCATAATTTCTACGAGCAGAACTATATAATAAGGAACAAAAACTCAATGCAATTTGTACACGGGTTTTGACAGTTCAATCTTAAGCTATGTCATGAAACATTGATTTTTTATTTTTATTTTTTTAGAAATAAAAGACATATATATAGATAAATATATACATAAACACCCCCCCACACCTAAATCATGCATTGTCCTCAATGTATGCAAATATAAAGCAAATGCACTGATTACCTTGGTGAACTGCGGTGGAAGGATGGAATTTGCTCAAAGTCAACCATAGTCAGAACTGGATTGAATGACACCATATTGGTGCATGTATCCAGTTGAATTGTTCCCCATGTTGCAATGAGAGTCCTGAGTCACAGGTTTCACACCCCTCACATAAATTGGTTCTCTTATATGCTCGAGTGATGGTGGGTGTGTCGAAGAATTACTCCCCTTTTTCTTACTTCCTTTTTGATTTTGTGATGATTTATTTGATTCAGAAATCTGATAGATACGTGCTCTCATCACAACATCACTTTGATTGCATATTATTTCTGGCTCACTATCAACATGAAAGATATTAAATTCAGCTTTTAAGTTCCCAAAAGATAATTGCATGAGCCCATTTCGACAGTTTATCAATGCTTCAGAAGTGGCTAAAAAGGGTCTGCCTAGAATTACAGGGATTTGTCGATTAGGATTTACAACAGGTGCGGTATCTAGTACGACAAAATCCACTGGGTAAATGAAGTCAGCAACCTTGATCAAAACATCCTCTACTATACCTCTTGGTTTCTTAATAGAGCAATCAGCAAATTGAAGGGTTGTCCTAGAGGGTTTTAGTGGACCAAGGTTGAGTTGCTCGTTGACAGAGAACGGGAGTAGGTTAACACTAGCACCAAGGTCTAGAAGGGCTTTGTTGATAAAAGTATCTCCTATTGCACATGAAATTGTGGGACATCTAGGATCCTTATATTTTATAGGAGACGAGTTTGACAGGATAGAGCTTATGTTTGTAGTTAAGAATGCCTTCTTTGGTACGTTCGTTTTTTGCTTTTTAGTGCACAGATCTTTTAAGAATTTAGCATAAGCAGGTATTTGTTGAATCATGTCTAAGAGTGGAATGTTCACCTTAACTTGCTTAAATACTTCCAAGATTTTCTCTATTTGTGCACTTGAGTTCTTTTTGAGTCTATTGGGGAATGGGACTTTAGGAACATAGACTCGCTCAGGTTCAGGTTGAGCTATAGGTTCAGGTTGAGTAGGTGGGTTGGGCGTTTCAGATTGGACGTCGGGTTCAATGGTTAGGTCATATGTGGTTTCTCAATGACTAGATTGATTAGACGTTCTAGGATTTACCACATTGTTATCAACTTGTCTTCCGGACCGTAATGATACTACAACATTTATTTGTTGGAACGGTCCTTCCTCATTAACCATTTGAACCGGTCTAGGGTTGTTATTTCCTGAAGGTGCTTGATAGGATTGATATGAATTATTAGATCTTGGGTTCACCTCAGGTTGACTTGGAAACCGACCCTTTTCTCTTTCACCTACTATTTGTGCTAGTTGGCTGACTTGTGTCTCTAGCCTTTGGAAGGTCTGGTTGGTTGTTTGTATAAAGGTTTTCATCAAATTTTCCAAGCTTGTCAACCTAACCTCATGATCGTTATTGTTAGTAAACCCAGATGATGTATTATTTTGGTTATACGGGTTTGGTTATTGTCTAGGAGGTTGACCTTGTTGGCTTGATGAGAAATTGGAATTATTACGACAACCCGAGTTATAGGTTGATGCGTATGGGTCATTTCTAGCATGGTTATACATGGCATTAACTTGTTCCCAGTCCGCACAATCCTCCATTACATGACCAGTTTGACCACATCTATAGCAAGGGATAGACGAGGCTTGATTCACTCGGGTTTGGTTTTGTAGCTCTAAACTTTCCATTCTGCGCATAAGGGTAGCTAGTTTTGCTTCAGCCGCTATGTTGGCATCTACAGCTAAGACACCTGGTTTGGGTTGACTCGCTATTCTAGATCCAATACTCGGGTTAAGCGGTGTTCTAGCATTGTCCCATTGCATACTATTTTCAGCTAAATCCTCAAGAAAAGTCCAGGCATCATTTTCATTTTTCGACATGAAGTTCCCTTGGCTTACGGATTCTACCATAACCCTAGATGTGTGTGTCAATCCCTCATAAATAATTTGGCATAATTGCCATCTTGGAATTCCATGATGAGGGCATTGGGTCAGAACACTTTTGAATCTTTCTAGATAGGAATAGAACGGCTCGCTCTCAGACTGAACGAATGCAACAATTTCATTCCTAATCCTCATAGTCTTATGGTTGGGAAAATATTTTTTCAGGAATACTTGAACAAACTCAGCCCAACTCCTAATAGATCTTTCGGCTAGACTATATAGCCATTTCTTAGCGTCGTCCTTTAGTGCTAGAGGCACAAATTTCAGACGCACTGCCTCCTCAGGGATATGCTGGTATTGCATAAGAGAGCAGATTTCCTCAAATTCTCTAAGGAATAGATATGGGTCTTCCCTAGAGGTGAACTTAGGCAGCATACTCATGTATTGTGCCTTAAGTTCGAAGTCGCGACCCGGTATGGTGGGCATAACGATGCATGATGGCTGAGCACCCATCGCTGGATAGTATCGATCCCTCAGAGTTATAGGTTGCACAACAGGTGGGTCCACTACGTTCTCACCCATTGGATTCGGGTGAGGTGGTGCAACAGATGGATTGGGGCTAAGCTCTAGACTGGAATCTAGATGAACTCGTGAGAGTCGATTACTCAAGTCTCGAATCCAAATCTGAGTGCACCGGGTTGAATCAATTTTTGAGTTCAAATTCGAAATTTAATTTCCAAATTTAATTTCAAGAATTAATTACAATTTTTTTTCTTTCGTTTTTTTATATTTTTTTTTTCAAAAGGGAAACAAACAATAGAATGGGAAAAGATGAGAAAGGAATCCTAATCTAGAGAATTTAGGTGAGAAGAGAAAGAAGACTCAGATGAGAAGGGAAACCTAACTCTAAAGATAGAAACAGGGTTGGTCAGAAAATTACTAAGAAAGCACGGTTCAAACAATCCTAGACCTAGTGTCGCTTAGATCTAGACGACTCCTAACTGGTTCAGTCGAATCGATTCGCTTGATTCACCTCCCTCACTAATCAAACCAACTTGGCCAGGCCGTGTATAACTAGTGGGGGCACTTCCGACAGAGTCGGTGCCAATTAGACAACCACTTCGCTTGGAAGACTTACGTCAACACAAAAACACTTTCTAGACACCAAATTAAATTCAATCGGCTTCAGGTCATAGCAAGTCAAACCAATTCTTCTCCTTAAATGAGTCTGAGTCCTTAGGGGTCAATGTCTAGTTGATTTTAATTTAAGGCTTGGGTGACACTTTAGGATTGTGATTTGTGGGCCACGGAAGGGTGATGAAATCCCCACCGTATCTTTGCCTACGGAGTTGCCATTAAGATAGTTTAACTTAGATCTAGCAAAGATAGTCAAACAATGGTCTTTAGAGGGGGGCAATTGCAAGGTTGTATGCAAACTAGATTATATGCTTAATTGCAATCGATGAAAACCATGATACGTACCTTGATTCTAGCACTCTTCAACAGAAATTAATTTGCAAGAATTTAGCAAGAATAATGCATACAAAACACTAGATGATGCATGCACTAAGGTCTTTCTAATTTTGCCAATTTTAGTTCAGAGTTGAATTATTGCCAATTATGGAATTTTTGCCCTAACACGTGCAATTCTAATAAAAGGAAATTTTCTGAAAATAGAAATTACGAGGAAAAGAGACAACAAAGGTTACCTATGCAATGCTCAGTCGAGTTCACCGCCCGCTCTCGAAATTTCAGTAGCTTCACGCGTCCACCCAAAGATGAGTCGCATCCCAGAAAAAGTTGAAGCCCAGAAGCTCCAAGTGTGCGGCGGATTCGCCGCAAGTTACTCTTCAGGTGCGGCGATTTCGCCGCTCGTTTAGCTCCAAATGTGCCTGGATTTCTCCGCGCACTCTGTTGTCTCCTGAAACACAAATCCAAATAGTTAGATCGCGCACAAGATAAACAGGATAGAATCGAAATCAACAAAAAAAACAAAATCTGCGTCGCCTCCCCGGCAACGGCGCCAAAAACTTGATAAGAATTAAATTTATACCGCAAGTGCACGGCGTCAATGAAGACGTGGAAAATACGGGTCGAACACAAGGAGGGAGAGATTTGTTATTAGTGTGATTTCGATTGGGGGAAAGAAGGAGAGAAGAATAATTTGGGTTTTTGAGATTTTTGGTTTTTATTACCTAAAGCAAGAAACAAGAACAAATAAAACTGAAACAAGAACAAATAAAACTAAAACAAGAACAAAGAGGTGAATTCCGTCGGGTGGAGGTTTAGATTTAGGGTTTAGATTAGAGAATTCAGAAACTTATAATAAATCATGTTAGTTATGAAGCATTACATGATAAATGATTTAACATAAACTCAAGTAATCAAAATATACTAATCACGAAATTAAAATAATAACATTTATTCATCTTCTCTTCACCCTAAATCCGTCACCTCCACCCATTGGAAAGAGTTAGAAACTCATAGAAGGAGGAAGAATGGGTCCTAGAGGCATTACAAAAGAAAAGTAAAAACAAGAAATAAAAGATAGAATTTTATTACTCCAAAGAAAAGACTACAAATAAAAACAACTAAAAACTAGGTCTAAGGCCAAGGACCCTTCTAACATCGTTCTCGGGGCTATTTATAGTTGTTACAAGAGACCTAAATATAGAATTGGAGAGTACACGTGTCCTGACACAACTGGACAAAAGTTGGGCACACGGATCGACTCTGGCGCGGCGGAATCGCCGCATGGCATGTGTAATGTGCGGCGGAAACGCCGCATATATTGCTCTGATTTTGTCCGGATTTTGGTTGAATGTTTATGGTATGATTTGATCCTCCTTTGCGCGTCTGGATTGATTCTTTCCATTCTTTTGAGCTCCGGATTAATTACTTCATATATTTGGAGATACACATTGATTTTTCTTTAGATTTTCTCCAAGATAATAAAAGCTACTCGTGATTTGCAATTAGGTCCTTGACTTTTTGCAATTAAGTCCCTGGCTACTTTTGTGCTTAAGTCCTTGTTCCTTTTGTAATTAGATCTTGAATGCTTTTATGCTCGGATACATTTCCATTCGTAACCCGATAATCTTGAACTTGGTCTTTATGATAGAAATGAGTCTTTTGCACGCGTTTATGCTCGGGATGTGGGTAATTTGCATTCAGGTCCCTGTATTCTGTAAATAAGACTAAACACATACCTTAGTAGCATTTATTGATATAAAAGTAGTCTAAATGAAAGACATGTGATCCAATGTATGCAATGCATCACATTGCTTAGACTGAGAACAAAGGATATAAGACACTAATATATGCATAATATCATGTCAATCAACAGTCATGCATCCCTATCATGTTTCATGAATGCTTTCAAGGAATGACCCATATTCCTCTAATTGTTGCCACATAGTTGGGCTTCTTAAAAGATGCACTTCTAACATCTTGTTCTAAGAACTCGAACTCATTCAGAGTATATACTCTTACTAAACTTGCAATTTTAGCAACATATCCATTCTTTGGGGTATTCTCATAGATACAATGTATGACCAGCAATGTATCACCAATTGGTTGCACTCAACTCATTCAAGGACTTGTTATTACCACATTGAACCAACTTCATGGGATATCCACTCAGATTGATTGGGTTGTCATTCTCGACGAGTCATGAAATGGGTCTCTGTCCCATCCCCAACTTGGATTTTAGAACTTGAGCTAGATCATGTCCTTTAGTGAAAAGATCACCTATATTGTCTTTGGTACCAACAAAATCAACAACTATCACCCTTTCCGAGACTAACTCCCTTACATACTTCAGTCTCACTTGGATGTGTCTCCTTTGTTTGTTATTATATTTTGAGCTTCTCAACTTTGCGATAGTAGTCATACTATCACAATGCACAGATATTGTAGGAACTGGTTTGCTGGTCATTGACAATTCAGAAAGGAGATCTTTCAACCATTCAAGTTCCACTCCAGTTGTATCCAAAGCACAAAGTTCAGCCTCAAGACAATATGGTCTGTTTTGTAGACCTCCAAGAGACTGCACCTCCACCCAGAGTAAACACATACCCTGTAACATTGTTACTCCCAGAGTTTTTGGCTCTCCAGCTTGCATCACTGCACCATTCGAGTACAGCTAAAAATTTCCCATAATGCAGCCCAAGGATAGACGTACCCTTCAAGTGCTTTAGTACTCTATCCAAAGCCTCCCAATGAGTACGATCAGGACAACTTGTGTATTTACTAAGTTTGCTCACCAAGAATGAAATATCTGGTCGTGTGCAATTTGCAAGATACATCCAGCTACCTATAATTTGAGAATATCTCAATTGTGAAACTGGAACACCGCTCTTGTTCTTGTACAAAGTTTTTGAAGAATCATATGGGGTTTTCACAGATCTACAATTTGTATAGGCCAATCTCTCAAGAACCTTCTCAACATAGTGAGATTGAGATATGGAAATACCCTCAACTGACCTAGTCAGATTGATACCCAAGATTACATTTGCAACACCCATATCATTCATCTCAAACTTCGTACACAAGAAGGACTTTGCTTCATGTATTGTATTAAGATTTGAGGCAAACAGTAAAATGTCATCGACATATAAACACAATGCAATGCATGCATCATCTTGAACTTTGCAAAATGCACACTTGTCAGGATCAATAACTTGGAATCCAAATGTTAATATAATTTTGTCAAATTTCTCATGCCAAGCTTTTGGGGCTTGTTTAAGTCCATAAAGAGATTAACAAGTTTACAAACTTTGTTCTTGCTTCCAGAAGCTACAAATCCTTCAGGCTAATCCATAAAAGTTTCTTCTTCAAGATCACTGTGAAGAAAAACAGTTTTTACATCCATTTGACAGATCGTAAAGCCATATACAGAAGCCAATGCTAAAAGCATTCAAATAGTAGTCATACGAGACACTAGAGAATAAGTATCAAAATAATCTATTACTTCCTTTTGTTTAAACCCTTTGGCAATTAATCTGGCTTTATACTTATCAATGGAACCATCTGGTTTTGATTTCTTTTTAAATATTCATTTACAACCAATTGTTGAACAACCTGGAGGAAGATTTACTAACTCTCATGTCCCATTTGAGACAATAGAGTCCATTTCAATCTTAACTGCATCTTTCCAAGGCTTTGCTTCGGATGAAGCCATATGATGCATTGCATACATTGCATCATATGTCTTTCATTTAGATCACTTTTACATCAATAAATGCTACTAAGGTATGTGTTTAGTCTTATTTACAGAATACAGGGACCTGAATGCAATTTACCCACATCCCGAGCATAAACACGTGCGGAAGACTCATTTCTATCATAAAGACCAAGCTCAAGATTACCGGGTTTCAAGTGGAAATGTTTCGAAGCATAAAAGCATTCAAGACCTAATTACAAAAAGAACAAGGACTTGAGCACAAGAGTAGCCGGGGACTTGATTGCAAAAAGACAAGGACCTAATTGCAATTCGCGAGTTATTATGGAGAAAATCTAAAGAAAAATCAATGTAGTTCTCCAAACATATAAAGGAATTAATCCGGAGCTCAAAAGAATGGAAAGAATCAATCCAGACGCGCAAAGGAGGATCAAATCATACCATAAACTACCAGCAAAAATCCGGATTAAATTTGAGAAGATTGTGCGGCAAAATCGCCGCATATCACATACATTGTGCGGCGGAAACGCCACCCCCTCAGCGATCTGTGTGCTCCAATTTTGTCCAGTCGTGTCTGGACACGTGTACTCTCCAATTCTATACTTAGGTCTCTTGTAACAACTATAAATAGCCTCGAGAACGATGTTAGAAGGGTCGTTGGCTTTAGACCTAGTTTTTAGTTGTTTGTATTTGTAGTCTTTTCTTTGGAGTAATAAAATTCTGTCTTTTATTTCTTGTGTTTTTATGTTTTCTTTTGTAATGCCTCTAGGATCCCTTCTTCCTCCCTCCATGAGTTTCTAACTCTTTCCAAAGGGTGGAGGTGACGGATTTAGGGTGAAGAGAAGACGAATAAAAGTTATTATTTTAATTTTGTGTTAGTATATTTTGATTACTTGAGTTTGTGTTAAATCATTTATCATGTAATGCTTCATAACTAACATGATTTATTATAAGTTTCTGAATTCTCTAATCTAAACCCTAAATCTAAACCTCCACCCGACGGAATTCACCTCTTTGTTCTTGTTTTAGTTTTATTTGTTCTTGTTTCTTGCTTTAGATAATAAAAACCAAAAATCTCAAAAACCCAATTTATTCTTCTCTCCTTCTTTCCCCCAATCGAAATCACACTAATAACAAATCTCTCCCTCCTTGTGTTCGACCCGTATTTGCCACGTCTTCATTGACGTCGTGCACTTGCGGTATAAATTTAATTCTCATCACCATAACATCCTTGAAAGTAGTTGGATTGCTCTTGATGTGGTATGTGATGTAATCACTTCCCAAATCCTTAGAAATTCTAAATCATTTACTTAAGGGAAGCAGTCTAAGAGTCAGAACATGCAACGATGGAGTCCCAGATTACTAGATCAATTACGGAAACAACAGGAAGAAAATAGAAGATGAACAGAGCTCACTCGACCGCTGATTGGCAGTCTAAAGTGCCCAGTTTGTCTTGAAATTTCTCCAACCGTCTTCCCTTGCTATTACAAGTCTCCTAAAACAAACAAAAACTACAAAACACAAATTAAATCCACTCGAATCGTCCAAACAAGAGTCTGGACTGGCACCTCCCCGGCAACGGCGCCAATAACTTGTTGAACGTTTTATTTAAAACCGCAAGTGCACGGCCGCGATGAAGCGGTGGCAAGTACGAGTCATCCTCAGCGAGGTGAGCATCCTCTTGTTTATCAGAAATCAAGTGGCACAAAAAGGTGGAAGAAAGTTGTTTATGCTAATCTAAACTACGCTAACTACGAAGACGCAAATGCGAAAGAAAGAGATTAACAAATACTTCAACTAAGCTAGAGAAATTTGATACTATGCAGGAATCAGTAAGAGAGAAACCCCTTAGGGGGTGGAGTGACTACACATACACAATAAGGAGGCAAGCATATCTTCCTATAGGCACAAGTGTAGGTAGTGTTTGCATGTATGGGAGGTGTCTACTTATCATGGCAAAACCCATCAATTAAATCACTAACCTATTTTGATTAACATTCATAAACACAAGCTGATTATTTAAGAAACTAAACAAGCATGGGAGGTGTCTTAAAACTTGTGGCAAAACCCATCTAGTGAAGTGTTCTATTCTAACAAGCAAGCATGCATTCATATTAATCAACACATTTCAAAATAAACTTCCTTCCTTCCTTAATTGCATATATGATAATCATCTCCAGCCCCCAAAAGGGGATTGGTTTTACTCACTACACATTACACTAACTATTACACTGAGATAAGAAGACATATTAACTAAGCTAGATTTAATAAAAGACAATTAAACTAAAACATGCACCAACAATAAAAGAAGCACAAAACAAAGAAAATTTTATTGATTGAAGACTCACAATACCAGTAGCATCTCCCCCATTGAGTTTCGTGCTTCAAGGCTTTCACTTCAATTAGGGAGAATGGCCACAAGCATGGAGTGATTACAATAGAAGGTGAAGAGTTCTATTTATAGCCATAGAAAAAGGCAATCCGGGACAATCCCCCGATGTGGGACTAAACAAATACCATAAACAGCATAAACACGCTCTAATACATAAGCCACAAAAAACTAAGCGGATTCGGATCCACCTGGACCGCCAATTAGCGGTCTACAGGATCCGGATTAGTCTGGGCTTTCTTGGAGGCTTTCCTGGATGGTATTTTTTGTCTTTGATGCATCTACTTGTTTTGTTGGAGCTCCGACCCGAATCGAATTGCTAAAATACTCCCCATGATGGTGTTGAGTATTTTGTTTTGCTCTTAGGTCCTTCTGTCTTGCGTTCAGGTCCTTCTCCCTTGCATCTTGGTCCCCAGATCTCACAATTTAGTCCTTTTTCCCAGCTTTTGGGTCCTTTTATGCTTCATCTCTTCAAACCTATTTATTCCTGAAAACTAAACATAAAACACGTAACATAGCATTGTTTAGGTGAAAGATAATGGATATAAGATACGAATATAAGCATGAAATGATGTCAATCAAATACCCCCACACCTAACTTTTGCTAGTCCCGAGCAAAACAAAGAAAGAGAAAAGCATACGAAAGACAAGAAATCCTAACTCACTTTCGTAGGAATCACGGTTGCACTTAGCACGTGCAACAAGCCGTTAAACCTCCTTAACGCCAAGGAGGAGGAGTGTTGTCTCCTGAGGGTTTTCAGCGGATACACCCACAAAATCCGAACAAGATGCATTAATCAATCTAGCTACACGACTCGTTGGACTCATATTGTCGATCATGGGATGCGGTAATACAACGGGTCGACTCTATATATGTAATCGGTCCACACACCTAGCCTAATGAGTTATTCGTGAAAGTTTAGTCAAGGACTTAAGTGAAAGATAAGGGCAACCTTAACTTCTAAATGTGATACAATGTGTAAAGTCCATTTTGGTTCTTATTTGACTCTCTTTTTTCTCTCTTTTTTCTTTTTTTCTTTTTCTTTGGAGCAGTTTATTGGTTGGTGTTTGATTCTCCCAGGGTCCGGTTTCGTGCATCATTGTCTATGAGGGCTTACACTATCACGTACACCTTCCCCCAAATCTCCACATAGGGCGATCCCTACCACCCGTGTAACGGGAGTTCGGTCGGTGCATCCCAAGTCAGATGACTCGAAAGCACCAGGCACAAAGTCCCCTCAGGCCTACTTTCCCGAGTGATAGGATTCGTGCGAGAAGAGAGAACACCGCTTATTTATTTATCTACATGGGAACCAAAACCCCTACACTTAAGTTTCACAAAAAGAGATTAAGGGCTCTTGACTACGACAAACTTCCTTTACTAACAGACACGAATTATTTGACTCACTAGGTTCATGGTGAACTTCTTTAAATGTTTGAGTGCTGAAACCCTATGATCACACGCCCCCCGAGGGAAAACCGGGGTGCATCCTAAGACTCGATAAGACCTAAAGCCAGTAAACTAGATATCCTAATGCATCAAGTTCAAGACAATTTTGGGAGCTTTCTTTTTACTTTGCCTCTCAACGGTTTTGCACATGCTAAACACACGCAAAACCCACAAAACATTTTCTTTCGCAAACACATGAAGATTTTGAAAGAAATGTGAAAATTTTAAAGCACTAGGCAAGCAAAAGAAGACAAGTCACCCAAGGATCATGGCAAGCAGGTATATCAATGTTAAATGTGGCACACTAACATGATCCTAGCAGTACAACCAAAAGAAAACAAAAAAACAAAAAAGACAAACTATGTACAAACGTGAAAACACCCCCCCCCCCACCCACACACCTAATCCATGCATTGTCCTCAATGTATGGCAAAATGGTGTCAATGCATGGATAGGGTGTACCAGACTAATGACGGCGGCCAGAAGTGCCCGAAGAGGCACCTCTCTCAAGAGCCGACAACGTTCTACTGCTCGACTGCCATCTCAGAAATGTAGGTGTTAAAGAGCATTCCTGAGCTCACAGACGAGCTTGAGGAACTGGCTCTAACATCCTCCTCCATGTAGTCAGGCACCCACGCCTCAGGAAGGCAATGGTGAAATGACGGTGTCATCTTCGCTACCTCGAGGTCGGTGCCTTGGCGACTCAGCATGTGCTGAAATCGTGGGATGTCCAACATGCAACACAATTTGGTAACCAGAGTTGGCAAACAGTGTATATCTTTTGGCCTAGCGTTCACCAAAACGTCGAACAATGTTCGACAAATGCAGTGTGGTGAACCGTCCATCGGACTATACACGATTCGCAAACTAGGTGTGAAAAATGTGGAGGTCCGCTCTCGGCCCAACACATTTCTACACACCCACCTGGCTAAAATGTGCACATTGAAGTAAATGTGCGCATTAGGTACTCCCCCATGTGATGATACAGGTTGCCTACGCCCAAGCATAGATCGATAAAAATTGATATCGTGGGTAGGCGCGAGCTCATCAACCAAGGGGATCCCAGTCGCGTCGGAGATTAGCTGGGGTGTCACGGTGTGTTTCACCCCTCTGAGAGTGATACTGAACTCTAGTGGACCGGTCTAGTCACGCTCGAGTTTAGTAAAGAATTCATGTACGAGAGGCTCTACGTACATGGATTCATCGCCCTCATACAATAAATGGTACCACCCTTTAGCTACGATTCGATCGTAGAAGGGTTCTCCGAATTCACGAATCAGGGAGGCAAAATTGAGTTCTGGAATTAAATGATGGTTGGCCATACCTGAACCTACCTTGGCGAGCTTTAGCGGCGAGGCACACGACGGCGAAGATGAACACGGAACGAGCAGAGAGAAGGCCACCGCACGTCGACTCCAGAAGCAAAACAGAACCCAAACCACGCTCCCAACAGAAAACCCCAAAGTAAACACCCAGATGAAGAAACAAAGGAAATGAAGACAAAACGACCGCTGACTGGCGGTTCCAAACCGCTAATTAGCGGTCTGTTCTTCGGATCTGGGGCACAACTTTGGGTGGAGGCGAGAACCAAAAGAGAAACACGTTTTCTTCTGGTGGAACAAACGCGTAGGGCAATGGAAAAACGCGTTATTAACAAGGGAAAGGGAAAATTTCACATAGGCCTTCCATTTTTTTGTTTTGTTTTGTTTTTGTTTTTTTTCTTTTCAGCCCAACACTGATATGTACAAACAAATGGATGGATGGATCACATCAAGTGACCACATCTGTGGGGAGTTCGTGCAAAGGCACGACTTCCACCTCGACCTCTGTCGTGGTCCCTTCCAAGTATGGTTTGAGGCGTTGTCCATTAACCTTGAACACCTCCCCATTCCTAGGATTTTGAATCTCAACCGCCCCATGAGGGGAGACGGTTAAAACAATGAAGGGCCCTGACCAACGGCTCCGAAGTTTCCCCGGAAACAAGTGGAGGCGAGAATTATACAATAAGACCTTTTGTCCCACCTTGAAAGTTTTGATTCGCACCAAGCGATCGTGGAAAATTTTAGTGCGGGACTTGCAGATCTTGGCATTCTCATAAGCTTCATTTCTCAACTCCTCCAACTCGTTGAGGTCTAACTTGCGATTGGCACCGGAAACATCAAGACTCATGTTGAGATGTTTGATTGCCCATAATGCCCGGTGCTCAAGTTCTACCGGAAGATGGCAAGCTTTGCCATAAACTAGCCGGTAGGGGGACATGCCAAGGTCAGTTTTAAATGCAGTGCGGAAAGCCCACAATGCATCATTAAGCTTGACCGACCAATCTTTCCTTGAAGCATTAACCGTTTTCTCAAGAATTTGCTTGAGTTGACAGTTGGAAATTTCCACCTAGCCACAGGTTTGAGGATGATAAGGTGTGGCCAACTTGTGCGTGATGGAGTATTTCCTCAGCACTGCCTCAAGGGATCGGTTCACAAAGTGTGTCCCCCGATCACTTATGATACAACGAGGTGTCCCAAACCTCTCGCGAAGATGTGTTCTTTAAGAAATTTGATCACAACCTTGCGATCGTTAGTGCGAGTGGGGATTGCTTCAACCCACTTTGACACATAATCGACCGCCACCAGGATGTAAGTGTGACCATGGGACACGGGGAAAGGACCCATGAAGTCAATTCCCCAAACATCAAAGATGTTAACCACTAAGATAGGATTGAGTGACATCATATCTCGTCTACCAATGCGTCCCACACGTTGGCACCTATCACATGCTTTGCAAAATGCAAAAGCGTCTTGGAACAACGTGGGCCAGTAAAAACCGCATTGGAGTACTTTGGTAGCGGTTTTCTTGGCACCGAAGTGCCCACCACATGCCTCCTTATGGCAAAAGGACAAGACACTCTGAATCTCGTCGTCAGGAATGCACCTCCTTATGATTTGATCAACACAATACTTAAATAAGTATGGATCATCCCAATAGAAGTGCTTGACTAACGACTTGAATTTCGCTGTCTCACTGTGTCTCCAATGAGCCGGCACCTCCCCGGTTGCTAAATAGTTCACAATGTCAACGAACCAGGGGGGTGAGGCTATTGACATAAGGTTCTCATCAGGAAAAAAACTCGTTCACCGGTGGATCCGGTGAAAGATCAATGGGGATGCGAGATAGGTGATCAGCCACGACATTCTCGCATCCCTTCTTGTCCCGTATTTCAAGGTCGAATTCTTGTAACAACAAGATCCAACACAGGAGACGAGGTTTCGCATCCTTTTTAGACAAAAGGTAGCGAAGAGCTGAGTGATCAGTGTAGATGATGACATGCGACCCTATGAGGTACTGGCAAAATTTTTCCAACGCAAATATGATCGCAAGGAACTCTTTCTCAGTAATGGAGTAGTTGAGTTGTGCGTCATTGAGAGTACGACTTGCATAATAGATCACATGAGACAATTTGTCGACTTTCTGACCCAAAACCGCTCCTATCGCGTAATCACAAGCATCACACATCAGCTCGAACGGTAGAGTCCACACCGGTGCCTTAATAATAGGAGCGGAGGTCAACTCACGCTTCAGAAACTCAAAAGCAGTCAGGCACTCGGGTGTGAACTCAAAGGAGGTTCCTTTAGCAAGCAAGCTCATCAAAGGACGAGCTATCTTGCTGAAATCCTTAATAAATCGCCGGTAAAAACCGGCGTGTCCAAGGAATGAACGGATTTCTTTTACCGAGGTGGGTGGCGGAAGATTAGAAATAAGCTCAATCTTTGCCCTATCCACCTCGATACCATCACGATGCCTTTTGTGACCATGAAATGATACTTTTCCCAATTAAGGGCTAAGTTCGTTTCCGAACACCTTTTGAGAACAAGGCTCAGGTGGTGCAACCACTCATCAAAGGAGGTGCCATGAACCGAGAAATCATCCATGAAGATCTCAAGGAAGTTCTCGACCATATCGGAAAAGATACTTAACATGCAACGTTGGAATGTTGCAGGTGCATTGCATAGTCCAAAAGGCATCCGTCTATAAGCAAACGTCCCAAAAGGACAAGTGAACGTGGTTTTCTCCTGGTCTTCGGGGGCGACTGGGATTTGATTGTGCCCCGAATAACCATCAAGGAAACAGTAATAGGCGTGCCCGGCGAGTCTCTCCAACATCTGATCGATGAAAGGTAGAGGGAAGTGGTCCTTACGCGTGACCGCGTTCAACTTCCTATAGTCATTACAAACTTGCCACCCAGTTTGAAGTCGTGTGGGTACAAGCTCATTGTTGTCATTCTGGACAACAGTGATACCCGACTTCTTGGGCACAACCTAGACAGGACTTACCCAAGTACTGTCCGAAATGGGGAAAATGATGTCATGATCTAAACACTTGATGATCTCTTTCTTAACTACTTCTGTCATGGCTGGATTTAAACGCCTCTGTGGGTCGCGACGTGGTCGTGCCTCATCCTCCATAAAACGTGTTTCAATTCCTTGGGGAGTTCTTTGAGCTCAGGCGTGGGTGGCTCCTCAAGGCGAGGCGTGATATCTAGCTTGAGTTGTAAGATAGGAGGAGCTCGCATGTACTGAACAGCATGCACATCATTGCTCAACTCACCCCCGTCCTCTACATGATCGGAGTCATCCATGAAGTAATCATTTAAATTCTCATGAATCAGGGGGTACTCTTCTTCCAATTCTTCTTCCAAGTCCCGGATAAGATTGAATGCCATGGGGTCATCGAAAGATGGCGGCTGCCTAGCCATATTGAACACATGGAATGTCGCGGTCAAGTTCCCGAACGACAATTTCATGAGTCCAGTATGACAATTGATCAAGGCATTTGACGTCGCCAAAAAAGGTCTACCCAAAATCAATGGAATCTGAGAGTGAGTAGTCTTAATTGGTTCGGTCTCAAGGACGACGAAATCAACAGGAAATATGAAATCACTGACCTTGATTAGGACATCTTCAATGACCCCCAACGGGACTTTGATCGAACGATCAGCCAACTACAAAGTTGTTTTCGTAGGCTTGAGAGTGCCTAGGCTTAATCGTTGATACACAGAAGCAGGTAAGAGGTTAACCACCGACCCTAGATCTAACAAAACATTGTTAATGCGAGAATCCCCAATGATACATGAAATTGTTGGACTGCCCGGGTCCTTCAATTTCACGTAAGTAGGGTTCGAGATGATAGAGCTCACGTTAGCCGCCAAAAAGGCTTTGCTAGGGACGTTGGTTTTCCTCTTAGTTGTACAGAGATCCTTCAGGAATTTTGCATAGGGAGGTATTTGTTGAATCATGTCTAACAAAGGTATGTTGACATTCACTTTCTTAAATATCTCCAGTATTTTATCCACACTGTCACTCTGTTTCTTAGACAACCTACTCGGATAAGGAGCTTTTGGTAGGTATGTCTTGGGCGGAGCCGGAGAAGGAGGCTTTGGTGTATTACTCTCACCCTCGGCCTCTTTCTCACCATCATTCCCACAAGAGGGCGGCACAAATGGATTTTCTGGCAAGGATACGTGGTTGTTGACCTGCTTCCCATTTCTCAGGGTCACAATGGCATTAACATGGTCCACAGGTTCTTCCACGTAATTCACTTGCCCCCCTGTGGTCTTGAACTTGCATTTTGCATGTTCAAGTGCTGTTGAGCACGGGGGTTAGCCACAGGTTGGCTAGGCAGGCTCCCTCTCTCTCTCTCTCTCATGTACAGACTGAGCCAACTGACCCATCTGAAGCTCGAGAGATTTGATGGTCTGCTGATTCAAAGTGAGAACTTGACTCGTGGACGACATAAAGTTTTTTATAGAGTTCTCAAGTCCACGAGTTAAGTTCTCAAGCGAATTAAATCGGGTTTCCAAGTTGTTTGAATTTGGGAAACCTGGTTGGTTGGTATTCTGACTTTGGGGTGGCTGATGAGACTGTGAATGCATGGGAGGGTAGTGTGGTCGGTTAGGTGGTCGAGAAAAGTTTGAAGGACCACCTGAGGCATTGTTATGGTTCCATGAAAAATTAGGGTGGTTCCTCCATCCAGGGTTATATGATGATGAATATGGGTCATTCCTGGATCTATCATAGATGGCATTTACATGTTCCATCTCAGGAGGAATGGATGCATACTCACCCCCTATATGACCTATCCTACCACATAAATGACATGGAACTGAACCAGATGCAGACACATGAGATACATCGTGCTGGTTTTGGAGCTCAATCGAATCCATACGGCGCATTAAGGCCGCCATGCGTGCCTCGGTGGCCGTAGTGGTATCGACGGCAAATGCGGCACCCGATCTAGTCGAGTTTGCATTTGCGATCCTCGCTCCTATGCTAGATGATGCAGGTGGTTCCCGTACACTTTCCCATTGCATGGTTTTCTCAGCGAGGTCTTCTAGGAAAGCCCATGCCTCCCTTTCATCCTTTCCTAAGAACTCTCCTTGACACATGGACTCAAGGAGCGTCCGGGACGGGATGTGAAGACCCTCGTAAACAATCTGACACAGGCGCCACAACTCGATGCCGTGGTAAGGGCATGAGGATAGTAGCTCCTTGAACCTCTCTAAGTATGCATGGAATGATTCGGTCTCATGTTGATAGAACGAATTGATTTCGTTCCTCAATTTTTGAGTCCGGTGATTTGGAAAATATTTTTTGAGGAATGCAGACTGAAACTCATCCCAAGTCCTAAAGGCATTCGCCTGGTTGCTGTACAACCACTTCTTGGCATCATCCTTCAGCGCAAAGGGGACAAGCCTAAGATGAATGGAGTCTGTGCTAAGTTGTTGCAGTTTAAACATAGCACAGACCTCCTCAAATTCCCTGAGAAAGATATAGGGGTCACCTTTCCCAGTGAAATGAGGGAGCATGGAAATAAACTGAGGCTTGACCTCAAAATGGTTTCCATTTGCCTCTGGCAATACGATGCATGAGGGTAGAGCTGTACGGCTCGGGTAGCATCGATCACGAAGAGGTATGGGAACGACAACTGGACGAGCAGGTTGAACAGGTGGGTCCAGCAACTGCTCCTCCTCAAGGAAATTAGCAGACATTGAACCCGGACTGTGTGCGACACGAGAGGAGGAGGATGTCGAGAAATCGACAACCGCAGCCGTATTGACAACGCTCCTCGTCAAACGACCACTCTCGTCTCGTGTCCACGAAAACATGCACAAAGGTGCACACACCAAAACCCTTTTTTAACAAAGAATGTGCGTAGAGGAGAAGATGGGGGAAACACAGGAGAATGACTCAGGAGAGAAGGGAAGAAGTCCTTATGCTACGGCGGGTGGGTACAGGTAGAAGCACACAAGCAAACACGGCTCAAGCAATCCTAAGGTCGCTATAGGTCCTTACAGCTAGACGACGCCTAACTGCGAGGTCACACGGCCTCAACACGCCTCACCTCCCTACAACGAGGACCACAAAGCACAGCAAGTGAGCCAAGATCCAGGGATCTCGTCTCTCCTACTATCGACAAAGTGGGCAACGCCGATCAGGTCATGACGGTCGGGACCGGATCACTCTCCTAATGCGTCCGAATTCCTTAAGGCCAATGTCTACTTGATTTTAAAATTAGGCTCTTGATTAGTGTGGTTTTTGGGGTGAAGGAAAGGGTGATGAAATCCCCCACCTTATCTTTTATGGGACAACCCCTCCTTAGTAGCGTTTTGGAGTCCTAATCTAGCAATCAACTCTCCAAACAAACGCTCAACTCACACTTGTTTCAATGCGCTTCCTACTAACTAATGCATGTTCATACGAAATGCATGAATGAGAGTAGAAGGTGCGTACCTCACGCCAGCTCTCAGCAACAGAAATAAAGCTAAGATAAAAGACAATCTATATGCCTAAGTCACATACATGATGCATGACCTAAACAAAAAGAATGCCTAATCTTTTGCTTTGAGTTTTATGGTCCAAGTTGCTTAAGGAAAGTTGATTATTAATCTGGGAGCAGTCTAAGAGTCAGAACATGCAACGATGGAGTCCCAGATTACTAGATCAATTATGGAAACAACAGGAAGAAAATAGAAGATGAACAGAGCTCACTCGACCGCTGATTGGCGGTCTTAGACCGCTGATTGGCGGTCTGAAGTGCCCAGTTTGTCTTGAAATTTCTCCAACCGTCTTCCCTTGCTATTACAAGTCTCCTAAAACAAACAAAAACTACAAAACACAAATTAAATCCACTCGAATTGTCCAAACAAGAGTCTGGACTGGCACCTCCCCGGCAACGGCGCCAATAACTTGTTGAACGTTTTATTTAAAACCGCAAGTGCACGACCGCGATGAAGCGGTGGCAAGTACGGGTCGTCCTCAAGGAGGTGAGCAGCCTCTTGTTTATCAGAAATCAAGTGGCACAAAAAGGTGGAAGAAAGTTGTTTATGCTAATCTAAACTACGCTAACTACGAAGAAGCAAATGCGAAAGAAAGAGATTAACAAATACTTCAACTAAGCTAGAGAAATTTGATACTATGCAGGAATCAGTAAGAGAGAAACCCCTTAGGGGGTGGAGTGACTCCACATACACAATAAGGAGGCAAGCATATCTTCCTATAGGCACAAGTGTAGGTAGTGTTTGCATGTATGGGAGGTGTCTACTTATCATGGCAAAACCCATCAATTAAATCACTAACCTATTTTGATTAACATTCATAAACACAAGCTGGTTATTTAAGAAACTAAACAAGCATGGGAGGTGTCTTAAAACTTGTGGCAAAACTCATCTAGTGAAGTGTTCTATTCTAACAAGCAAGCATGCATTCATATTAATCAACACATTTCAAAATAAACATCCTTCCTTCCTTAATTGCATATATGATAATCATCTCCAGCCCCCAAAAGGGGATTGGTTTTACTCACTACACATTACACTAACTATTACACTAAGATAAGAAGACATATTAACTAAGCTAGATTTAATAAAAGACAATTAAACTAAAACATGCACCAACAATAAAAGAAACACAAAACAAAGAAAATTTTATTGATTGAAGACTCACAATACCAGTAGCATCTCCCCCATTGAGTTTCGTGCTTCAAGGCTTTCACTTCAATTAGGGAGAATGGCCACAAGCATGGAGTGATTACAATAGAAGGTGAAGAGTTCTATTTATAGCCATAGAAAAAGGCAATCCGGGACAATCCCCCGATGTGGGACTAAACAAATACCATAAATAGCATAAACACGCTCTAATACATAAGCCACAAAAAGCTAAGCGGATTCGGATCCACCTGGACCGCCAATTAGCGGTCTACAGGATCCGGATTAGTCTGGGCTTTCTTGGAGGCTTTCCTGGATGGTATTTTTTGTCTTTGATGCATCTACTTGTTTTGTTGGAGCTCCGACCCGAATCGAATTGCTAAAATACTCCCCATGATGGTGTGGAGTATTTTGTTTTGCTCTTAGGTCCTTCTGTCTTGCGTTCAGGTCCTTCTCCCTTGCATCTTGGTCCCCAGATCTCACAATTTAGTCCTTTTTCCCAGCTTTTGGGTCCTTTTAATGCTTCATCTCTTTAAACCTATTTATTCTTGAAAACTAAACATAAAACTCGTAACATAGCATTGTTTAGGTGAAAGATAATGGATATAAGATAAAAATATAAGCATGAAATGATGTCAATCAAGTAATCACTATTTTGTTACATTTAAAAGTCACTTCATAACCCTCAACTACCAGACATGGAGCACTAATATTATTGCGACGAACAACAGGCACATGATGCGTCTTGTGCAACGAAAGAACTCGTCATGAAGGTAAATTCATGTTGATACGTCCAACACCAAACACCTTTGCAACATTCCCATCCGTCATCAACACTGATTTTCCATCAACAGACTGGTAAGAGACAAACATGGACTTGTCAGCACATACATGCACATTAGCCCTAGTGTCAACCAACCACTCATGTGGTTCGTAAATGGAAAGTACTTGAGGATTAACATAAACAAACTTATTGTTGGTCTCGTCCATGCCAGTCAATACATTGACATGTGGAGTCGAATCAGTGGTACCTTGTTGGCGTTTGACTTTCTTGGAAGGACAATCCTTAGCCCAGTGCCCAACCTGTCCACAATTCCAACATGGTTTGTTTGTTGACTTTTTCTGGATTTTAGACCTAGGTTTTATCTTATTTGAAGATTGTGGTTTTCCTTTAAAATGTGACTTACATGAGGATCCAATTAATACATTTGCTTTTGGTTTGAACTCCACAGGCATCACTGGTTTTTCACCCCGATGTTCCTCTTCGATTGTAATAGCAACCATGAGGTCATCCATAGTCAATTTTCCTCTCCTATGCTTGAGAGACATACTGAAGTCCTCCCAGGATCGAGGGAACTTATCGATAATTGACATTACCAGAAACTTCTTAGGAAGCTTCATGTCAGCCTCTTTTGAGCCATGGATCATGATCATAAACTGATGGGCATGTTCAGTAACTAACTTGCTTTCAACCATCTGAAACTTCAGGAATTTTCCAAGATAATATTTTTCACGACCTAAGTCCTCAGTATTATATTTTTTATCTAACTCATCCCACAAATCCTTTGCAGTTATAGAGGTAGAGGATGACGAACTATATGCATCAAAGAGCACGTTGGACAGAGCCAACAGGATGCAACCTCTACATAATTTGTCATCCTATGTCCACAGCTCCTGTGCTGCTTTGATTTTGGGATCTTCAGTTTCAGAAAGTGAAGAAGTCTTTTCGATTACATTAATTAAACCAATAGCAATCAACCAGATTTTCTTACATTGTTGCCAACGTTTGAAATTCTGCCCGGAAAATTTTTCCGACATGCTTGAGATGTCCACTTTTGGTGATAACGAATTATTACTCGACATAGCAAATATTTTCTCTAAGATTGTTGATACAATTACAAATATAATCATGTAATACAGTGGGTTACAGATGTCGAATAAATATATAAGCAGAATCTAGATTAAGTCAACGTACAAATTCATGTTTAGAAAAATAAACAACGGAGAATAATGATCACAAAACACCTTACAAACCGAGTCATCGAATTCCACCTTGCCTCAGAGAAAATATCGCCCCCACGTACCGGTGCGATGGGTCTGGCGTTTTTCTCACAAGATAGAACAGTTCCTTTGTCGATTGGGCGCACATCGGAGTCAACGAACCTCAAAAGTAGATCAAAACCTCACAAGAATCGAACCTCGGAGAACGCTGGAATTCATGGAGACAAAAATCGCCAGAGCGATGTTTCGTTGAGAGGGAGAGAAATAAAGATGTGTATTATTTTGTGTATTTTTCTGGTGGAGTGCTCAACCTTTTATAGTAGTCTATGCACAAAAATAGGACCCCTTAACCCCCACTAACATGGCCTATGATCACCATGTGTGCAAGTGTACATTAGTCTAATCACCCCTCCACTCCTTCCACTCTCTCCACTTCTCAACATTGGATTTTTTCAATTAAGTTGTGCATGGATCTAGCCCAAACTTAATAATCCAACACAAAGATTGCATTCAGATGGTTATTTCATAAGATAAGCTTATCGGAATTGTTCACCCAGTCAGATAGAACTAAGCCTGAAATTTCAAGCTTACTACTTACAATGTTGAAGTCATATATATGACAACTCACAATAATAAGTTGGGATTGTATACCTACATTCAATTGAGAGACGCATTCAAAGAATGAAAAATAAGATTACAACTAGGGTTGTAAACAAGCCAGTTTTGAGCAAGCGAAGTTGGCTCGTGGCTCGCTCGTTTAATTTTGGATCGGCTCGTGGCTCGATTCGAGCGAGAAATTGTGCTCGTGCTCGGCCCGTTTCTGGCTCACGAGCCGCTCGGCTCAACTCGTTTGCTTGTGAGCCTGCTTGGCTCGTTGACTCATTTCGTTAATTTCTAGCTCACATGGGCCATCACAATATCATGACTTTCAACTGATCTTGTTATTGAAAATCACAACATTATGATTTTATTAAGTGCGTAACAAATATAACAACATTGATGTGATACTATAACAAATCATCTTCATGTCGGGTAATCCTCTCCACTAATATCTTATCAACTCAAATTTCCCCAGTAGAAAAAATATATCTAAATAACAACGTAAATGGTAAATGAGTATTTGGATAATTGAATTTTGTAAATGGTAATGTAAATGGATATATGTAAATTTATAGTGTACATGTCATGTATGTATATGGATATATACTCGTATGCGTATATACGAGCAACCGAGTCTAGCAAGTGAGCGAGCTAACGAGCAAGCATCGAGCGAGCAGGGTTTCACTTAGCTCGCCTTATTTATTTTCCCGAGTAGTTTTTTTGGCTCGTGCTCGACTCATTAACAATCGAGCCGAGCTGTTGAGCGAGCAAAATCGAGCAAGTCGCAAGCAAATTAGCGAGCACGAGCAGAAGCGTACAGCCCTGACAACAACAAAAATTTAATCAATTTAAGATAGGCTAAAAATGGAAGTTAGGAAGAAGAAAAAACAAGATTCCAGTATGTTAATCACTCTCTTTCACCATGCATTCTTGTGCAATACTAATTCCTTAAATATATTTCTTCAATCTCTAAGTTTTTCTAACTACTTCCTCCCAAGTTAATTTCAGTCTATCCGTCATTTTCTCAACACCTTCAAGACACGCTAAAACTCCCATTCTTGTTGGTGCATTTTGACATTTACGCTGAATGTACCCAACCATCTCTCAGGCACCTCAATTTTAATCCGATACATTCTCGTACGTCCACACCTTCAATATCTATAGCATTTACATTTATGCAACTCACCCTACGCACATAATTTTATGATCTAACATTCTACTCCATACGTCATACGGTCATAGGATGTCTTAAAGCTATCATATATGACATTTTAATTCCGTCATCGCCCAGTACATATTGCCATCATATATACCACCATAAAATGGGTTGCTCTCTTAAGCCACGGCTAAATAACCAATCAACAATGTTGAAAATACATGCTTTTAGATAATCAAGGTCTATTTTCAATCCATATTCGCCATAACTAACCTTGCATTCCTGGTCAAGACACACTGCAATGTTGCCCTGGATATTCTAGGAGGCATAGATGTAACCATCTAACAAGATTTTAACAAAGTCTAACAAATAAATAATATCTTCACTTGACAAGAAAGACAAACATTATGATATAAATGCTGAAGATACTTTTGAGGATAGGTAAATCCTCTTTGTAGGATCTGATGATTCTTTCAATATCTGAAACAAAACGAACAGCGCAGATTCACACCAGACGTCTATAGTCTACACCACATAAGTGACTTGTTAAGCGTGAAGGGTCTATTTCTGCATTAAATTGTTATAAAGAAAACTTCTACACGAAATTCAGTTCAAAAAAGCTAATATGCCAGCAAGCAAAAGCTAATGAAAGATCAAATACGATTTCGAAACACATTAGTGCACATAAATAGCAACTTAACCAAAGGTTCTTGAGAACAAACATTGGATATAATTTGCTTGTGGGTTACAAAAATATGAAGCTACAGAATAATTTGGTTAGTACGGGCAAATTTAGAAACCAATCATAGAGAGCAAAAAACCTTCGAGGCGTCAAACATGACTATGTTCAACAATTTATATAAGAACATCATAAATAAGCGATTTGTAACCTAATTGGGCACAACCTATGGAGAGTTGGGTAATATCACGAATATATGCAGGTAACAGAAATGCTTCAGATTGGAATAAATCAGAACATTTGCTATAATCAACCTAAATTGCTAGAGTATGCACTAGATTTGAATAAATAAGTCAGCTTTCCACATAATATCATCCTTGCCCGTCTAAATAAAGCTTGAAGTAAAATGACTAAACCTTCAAGCTAAAAATGGATACAGCTACCTATCCGCAACATTCTTGCACTATTTTCACAGGTAAATAATCCATCAAAGCTGAGACAGACTCTTCCCGTCTAAAAAATTGATGACCTGATAAAGCTTCTGGCCTAGTATTGTGGTTACTAAAGCCAAATTTTGCAAGAACTCTTCTGATGTAGGCTTGTCTCCATCAACAATATCTGTCACGGCTTTAACAAAAATCGTTGGTACTGACAAAATGCTTGCAGTGTATGCTACAGCTGCCCCCTGATAAGAAAGAGTTGATGACGACTATCATGAAAACAAACACAAGGGGGGATGTCAAAGAAATACCCACTCATACAGTTAAATTCATATGTAAAGAATAAGGAAGAAGTGAGACACCATGATCAAGTACCACTTAGGCACAAGCTTTAAGTAAATCATTGACGGACTCCAATTGCATATTCAATTTAAACATATTTTAGTGAAATGGGAACATGTATGGAGGGAGCAGATTATTGTAATTGTATATCTCCCCTAATTGACTTATAAAGTGATGACGGAGTCCAAAAGTTGCAATAGTATTCCAGGGGAAAAAAAACATTGTTTGTGAGCTTCCAGATTTATGCAAGTAGAGAGAAGGTACCTCCATATCTTTGAGTGCAGACTCATATGCCAAAATTGATGCCTCATCCGATGGGGACATATCCAGTGAATCACCAGTAGACATCTTGTCCACCTGCAATAACAGTTTTCTAGTATCGATTCTGAGTTGATGCATTTACAATGCAGCAAGGAAGATTTGGGAGTCATATAACAGAATCTACATGGACGAGTGCTGAAGTAAAATAAGTGAATAAGTAGGAGAGCTTTGTTATTATTTTCTATTATATTCTGTGTTCTAAAATACACATTGTTCGCAGCAACTATTAGATACCAACCATTTCATACATGAAATGAAATTGTACATTTAGTTATTTAATGTGTAATCAGGAACTTCATCAACTACGTAACACAATAGTGAGAGAGACATCGACAACCATGAGTTCATGATGAAGTAGAGTGAAAAGATTAAATACAGTTTCCCAAGTAAACACAATCCTACTTTATCATGCCATATGATAGATGCTCCAAGAATTAATTATTTTATCCGGCGATTCCAAGGGAAAATAAAACAAATCCCTTTGACCATGAACTTTCCTAGTGTTTGTGCCCTCCAAGAGGAAAAAAAGATTCTCTTAGATTCTCTAGTATAAAAGACTTTTACCTCTCCGGCGACGCCCCTCACCCTCTCCAAGTCTCTCCGATTTTGCTGGTATATTTTCGCTTGGTTGTGACGCTGATGTTGATGTAAATGTTCGCTCCTTTTGGATTTCAATAAATTTGGTTTGTGGGTCAAATCTTTGTGGTGGTATTCTAATTTTGGTTTGTGTTATTATGTTTTTACAGCGGGTGGAAGAAGGTTTTGACCTAGCTTTGATTTTGAGTGTCCATGATGTGTTTTGATTTTGTAAGGCTGTAGACGTAGAGATAATATTTTTTATGTTCTGATTTGATTTCTTCAATCAAGTTTTGTAGTGATAGAAGATTCCTGATTGGCTGTAGATGTAGAGAGAATATATTTTTTGTTCTTATTTGATTTATTCAATTTTATTAGTGATAGAAGATTCCCAATTGGCTGTAGACGTAGAGAGAGAAAAATTGTTCTTATTTGTTTCAGTTTCTATAACTAGTTGGAAAAAAATCTTAACGAAAATTATAATTATTATGTAGTACTTTATATGGATGTGGGTTTATTTGGTTATCTGAGGATCTAGAAAACAATATTTGGCTTTGATTGTTAATTTATATGGATGTGGGTTTATTGGTTTTCTGACGATGTGGGTATATGCATTTTCCTATAGAAACCCAAGTAAAAATCATTTTGGCATGTTGTTTGTTACATAATTTTATTTGTAGGGAAGATAATGGTGATTTGCTTGAAGATCTTGATGACGAGTTAGATCACAATGAAAATGAGACTTCAAAATTTCAATTAGAAGATGTAGATGAAATGTAGATGTAGATGAAAATGAGACTTCAAGTTTTCAATCAAGATGTAGATGTAGAAAAAGAAACTCAAGTTGGATTATCTCAACAACAAAAAGAAGTTGCAGATAAAATGCACAATGATTTGGCAAATGTCATGTGGCTTGATTGAATGTTCATGACAGTTTGTTTATTGACATTAATGAATTCTATTTTTAATTTTTGTTACATTTGACTAGATTAATACATTATCCTTGTTTATTTATGTTTGTGTTTTTATATTATTTGTTTTTATTTGATTTGGTTTAATATTCATTTATCTCATTCATTATTTGTAAATACCAATAACAAAAATACATTGTTTTTACATTTTATGATAAATTCCAGTGATATGCACAAACAACATAATTTGAATTCCATCAGATTCTAGTTACAGGCAGTGTTCTGAAAACCGGACCGGTTCGACCATGAACCGGAGGCCTGTCCGGTCCGGTAACCTGCCAGAACTCGTTTTTGCATTGAACCGCTTTGGACCGGCGGTGGAACCGGTGAAACCGATTCGACCGACTTGTCCAGTCGCGGTTCTGGCCCAGTTTCTCCCCAAATCCGGAAAAAAACACCTGACACTTTCTCCCCTAAAGCCACCTTTCTCCCCTCACTGTTGTCGGACCTCCGACCGCCACCTCTTGCTGTCGTCTCTGAGTGGGGAGCAAGGAGGGAATTGGAGAGGAAGGGTGGAGGGGAGAGGAGGGGCGGAAGGCAGAGGGAGTGGGAGCAGGAAGGCGAGAGGAGAGGCCAGAGGTGTTGGAGGGGAAGATGTGTTTTGTTGGGTGGAGGCGTTTAGGGTTTGTTTTTGTTGGGTGGAGGCGTTTAGGGTTTGTTTTATTTGTGAGTTTTTTTAAGAAACCAACCTATGAATGTTGATATTGTAGATGTTTTGAAGATTTTGTCTTAATAAATAAAATAAATATGTATATATGACGTCATGCTGACGTCACCGGTTCAAACGGTTCGATTCGGTCCGACCCCAGTTGTCACTCTGAACCTTTGACTTTGCCGGTTCGACGTCCAGTTCGGTTCTGAAAACCTTAGTTACAGGCATAAACAACAGAATGTGGTCAAACGGAATTTAAATTCCACTGAATTATGTTATCCATTGCATTCCAATTGACTCCCAAACCCGCTTTCCAGCTACTTCTTGTGCACAAACACCTCGTAAGTGTCTTTCCATATACTTGTTATTGTAAATTACAAAACTATCTATAATCAGATTTAGGCAATATTCTATGTAAGTAACCAAGAAAATAGATGGGGCCAATTGATGGAATCAGGTCACAGTTATTGGGTCAAATGTGTAACCCAGGCCCTTATCTTAACAGCCTCTTCCACGTGAGAGTGCACTGTAATCTCAAACTTTTCTTAATAGCAAAATTACTTTCCCTAACTACTAGCCTCAACACTCATCTGCCTCAATCATTCTTTGGTTGTTCTTCGAATTCATATCAAAACGACCTCTGTGGGTTCTCTCAGGGTATCAGAGTTGTGACGATTCAATGGAGCTTCCATGAATAAAAGAAAGGGAGAACCAAGCTTTACGAAAACTAAAGGGAAGAACTAATCGAAGCTTGCGCAAGATCATCAATGTCGGAAAGCTCAAACAAGATTCTTCTAACCCCTACCATTTAAATGCCTCTAACAATCCAAGCAATATATTAGTCTCCAAGATCTAAATGGTGAACAACTAATCTACTTGGTTCAAGACAATGAGGATGGCCCTCAATGCCAAAAACAAATTAGATCGAACCGTTGAAAACCCTCCAAAGGAATACTCTCATCTGAATATGGCAAGTGGGAAAGGTGCAATCATGTGGTGTTATATTGGATCTAAACAGCATAGAGAGAATTAGTGAATAGTGCCCCATATTACGACAAGTGTTCAAAGTGTCGGAAGATCTTCATGATATATTTACTCAGACAGATGCTCCAAGAATTTATTATTTTATCAATAAATGCTCCGGGAGTCCATTAGCTAAAGAAGTTAATTTTTGCATTAAATGAAGATAATTCCAATCATGGCGTAAGTTAGCAATATCACACAAGTGCAATATACTCTAATTTTGTAAACTTTGAATGCCAAGAAAGTTGGCAGGACAGAAGAGGCTCAGAGAGCATTGCACATGCAAACGTTGCAGGTATGGTGTCTTGCTACTCTACTACACATGACTTTTGGAAGTGCACTCAAGTAAAAATCCCAATACCGAATGTATTCTCTGAAACCAGTCTTGTCAAAGATCTTAGAAGTTCCAAGTTTCAAAAGAAATTGAAGAGTACGTTGCAGCAGCAACATTGGAAGTCATCAAATCCACTTGTTTTCAGACCCGGCCGGCCAGTTCAACCTGTTGGCCCAGGATCAGGCCAGCCTGCCAGGCTGGGTCTATGAAAAAAACCCAGATTTGTCAAAAACCTGCCAGCCCGACCAGGCCAGGCAGGTCGATCCGGTTCAACTGACTGGGTTGATTCGTTTAAAATACATAAATTTGATTTTTTTTGGATTTTTATGTCAAAACTCTCTAATATTTGTCTCAAAATTTTGCAAATATTCTAGTAACAATGAAAACATATATATTTATTATAACTTACAATATATATGACGTCATAATACGTCACCGGGTTAACCAGTTTAACCCAATTAACCCACCCACCTAGTGCCTCGACCGGGTAGATGTCCAAGTCATGTCTGAAAACCATGGTGAAATCATTCAAAAGAATGATTGATAGAGCTGTAGGTGTTGTAACACCCAAGAGTCATGTGAGTTTATGTATTTTGTGTATTGTTAATAGTAATACTTCACCATATGAACCTCACCTTGAGAGATGAAAATCTAAGAAAATTTGTTGTGACTTGTGAGCACTAAAGACGACTATACAGATGCAATGCGTACGAATATGAAATCACGGACCTAACTTCATACATACATATGAATAGAAGATATCTCTTCTAAGCTCTTTGACAAGACTGGTTTCAGAGAATATATTTGGTATTGGGGTTTAGGGATGAGTTTCCAAAGAAAACCCGAGTGTTTTATTTGCTTTACCATATGCTTGGAAGATGGATTGGCGATGGAAAAGCCTTGTACTAGGGAAACATTGATTATACATACATAAATTAAGTTGAAATAAAAGTTGTCACCTTGTAACACAAACTTTGGTTCCACTTACATTAAATCTAGCTAAAGTAAGAAGCTGTAAAACCTAGTGGATCTACTGCAACAGTTGACTATGATCGAAGAACCAAAAGGATACTACCCATTCCACTACAAATGAACCCTTTCGAAGAGACAAACAAGATGGCATGTTTGTATTGCTAGTTCATTATGCAATATATTTACAAGATACATAAGCTCAAAGGAAGACATTGCCTAAAGCAGAAAAGTAGAACAGTTTAAAAGCTTTTGTAAAGTAAGCCATCAGAAGAACAAGAAGGTTTCTCACACTACAAAATAAGGTTGGGCCTAAATCTAATATTTTGAGGCTGCATAACTGAAAATGTACCTTTAAATTGAGTTTGTTAATGAGGTTAGGTGTAGAATAGGATTTCCGAGCTCCAATTCCATATAAATCAAAAACCTGCATCTTAGTAGATAATCACTTATATGAAAAGTGAAATACGTACCAAATACAGATACGTATAAAAGAGATATTTCTTGAGCAACACATGTAAAAGTACAACCAACTAAGAAAAGGAATACCCTTATCAAACCAAATATAGTAAATGATCACCATGTCAAAGGACCACATTCTTTCAGGTTTAACAGAGCCTAGTGGAAGTGTAGACCAATATCTAGAATTCTAGTAGCAGAACTGATATGTTTGTTTTGACACAAATAGAAAATAGAAAAGTTGTGTTTATGCCTTTATTGTGTGCAATCTCATGCAATTACCAAGTCAAGAGGAGAACAAACACTTTACAGAACAGAATTACTCACAGGAATGGGAATTCTCCTATCATGGAAGGCAACCTCAGAAACCACATATACATCACCAACACAAGCTCCTTTGGCCTGAAATAAACATTTTTGAGATTGTTAAGCCAGATTGTTTTTTAATTTACCATATCCAAAACAGTTACTTCTATAGAAAAACGTTGTGAGGGTAGATACATTAAAATATAAGGAACTATAAACCATGTCAATGTGAACAAAGAAAGAAAACAGAAATCAACTATAGGATGAAACTCAGATCATGTTAACATTGATCTTAGATATTTAGAAGATCCAAATTTTAATGAAGAAATTTATTGATAAACTCTTACATGTTTCTGATAACTCTTTTAGATTGAACTACAAAAACACATCCAAATGTAGCAGCACACGAAAGTTTAGATTTAAATCGTTCAATTAAATGTAGAGTTAGATTTAATAACCTTGAGACCTACTGTCCATTTAGATCTTCAAAAACATTTATCTCAATACTACTTACCAATAGCATTTTATCAATATGATAGGGTTCTAAAAGAACCTTTGATGTTATGACCAAGGAATAAAACCAAGATGTTGGGATTCAAGGAATTCCAATACAGAAGATAGATCATCACTTATTGCAAAAGAGACTCAAAATACAAAAGCATCTAGAGCAAATAGAACTTCCCTAAATCCTCACAAGTTCAATTTGTAAGAAACTATGGTCTAATAATCTATGGAGAACAAAAACGAGGTGATTTCTGGAAATGAGATTTCATCCAGAAAGACGCTTGCAGGCTTGCACCAGCATAAACAAAACCATAAAAGTTTACTACCTTGAAACCACCTGCAGTGCCGGCATTTATTAGAAGATCAGGCTTCAGTGCTTGTATAGAAGCATACGTCACAAGTGATGCTGACATTGTACCAACATTATCAACCCCTATAAAATGGCACATTAATGGTTAGGTGATTGCAAAATTTTCCTTAGAACCTAAAACGGACAAAAAGGATTTAGAGCAATCTATATTCCATAATTGTTTTCCTTATAATATTTAGTTTGTCAGACATTTTTCTTTCTCATCAGTAAAGACCTATGAGGTTCAACTTGAGAACTCAAGGGATTCCAATTTAATACCAAGGAAACGTTTTTAAAACCTGAATTTTGCATATGTATTTTCATCGTATTTCCATTGAAGTATTAGTTAATGCAATATGGTTACCACTAAATTGAATTTGTAGCTGCTATCTAATTTCCAGATCTAATTGTGGAGCAAACAATTGACAACACCTTATCCCTGCGAGAAGCTCGTAGGCATCTGCTTCATCACAATTTTGCAATTGTGATTTAGAAGAAGATATTTCTGTTGCAATTGTGATTTAGAAGAAGATATTTCTGTATTTTTTCTTTACTAATTGGTTCCGAATAATACACGTATATCTTTTCTCAAATCTAATTGGTCTATAACTCTATATGTAGAGAAGTAATGGCTAAAAATACTCAAAACGATTTAAGAGGAGCATTCCATTCCATGTTTGACAGTAATTATAATCATCTTTATAAATATTGAGATGCACTCTTCCTTAACACACGAAAATCTTTTGCTAAATATATATGACATGTTCTAATTTATTATGCCTTGTGTTTTTATATAATTTCCATTTTATTGCAAAAGTACAAACTGATAAATGAGAAAATATGCCACCCTTCGTAATTATAGGTTTCTTGCCTTGCCACTACTTGATTTTTCTTATAAAATAAAGCACTTAAAGTGTTTTGAGAATCATCTAAGTTAGAGATAGCAAAGGATCACGCATTTATATCATGGCATTGTATAAGTACACATTGTAAACTAGCATATTAATTTAGAAAGTAAATGAAATTCTAGAGATTTTAGAAGAAGGGAAAAGGAGAAAAAGATGTCAACTGCTCCTGCTGGGTGATTATTATGGGTGTAAGGAATCATAAAACTAACCAAGAAGTGGGTCTTTCCCCGGCAAAATTATATTAAGATTCAAATCTTTGTAGGTTCCATGATACCGTAGCCATGGAACCAGTTTCACAAAAGCAAGACATCATCAATTACTGACCATGAAAATACCATTATGTACTCTACACGCACAACTCTTACAAAGTCCCATTTTTAGTTCTAAATTCGTGTAGTTTAAACTAAATCTGGAAAAGAAAATCCTACATGGACCGTAATGTGGTAATTATATTAGAACAAAAAAAAATGTTACACAGAAAGGGCGACTTACAAAAATCTCTAGCAACACCCAATTCTATATTAGAATAGATATAGAAGTGTTAGAACCATGCCGAACAATTTTTTTCCTAGCGAGGATCCACCTATCGCTCAATAAAAACTCACAAATCTAGCAAAGCATGTCCAAACGACTTTCATGTTAACAAAATAAAAACATTATATATAAAGTGCTGTTGTATTTATTTTAAACTTTAAAGCGAAGACAACAAAAAATGTACGCATATCTAAATGCGATTATGTGTTGTATTCAATCTTGAACTTCAAATCTACAGAACCTAAACAAGACTACGTGTTATTTTATTCGTTTTTTTACCTACACGCAGTTATGTGTTGCATTTAAAGAGAAGACAACTAGTTTGTTGAATTACAATAGCTCAATTGCAAAGCTTATTCTTCTAAATTGCCTTACTATCCAAATCCATTCCAATACTCCAAATTCAAATTGATGTAGAAATGGCTAAAAAAACATACAAAGAACTGGTGTCCTCCGAGAGCTGAAACTTATCCAAGAGCGGAAGGGCTTCCTTCTGCATCGCTGTGGCGATCGCAAAAACATCAGATTCGAGACGCATTTTATTGTCTTGAACAGGAAAGGAAGAAGGCGTACCGATGATGATGACGACGGTGGAGATGGGCCTGCGGTGGGCCCCGCAGTTGTCCGACGCCGCGTCGCCTGAGGTCTGTTCCCGTTGCGCCATGGAACAGAGGAAAAGGGAAAATGCAGGAATGAGAATGAGACTGAGAGAAGAGGGGTTTCGACTTCTGAGAGGAATATGTCTTTCTTCAATTCAAATTGGGACCCATATCTAAGGATATCTTTATTGGGTAACTTGTGATCAAATTTCATCTTTCTCCAATTTTTTGTCTTACTTTGGTTTTTTTTCTCAAACTCATTCTATCTCTTCTATTTCTCTCCTCTCTTGTTGTTACGGTGTCTTTGTGTACTACTAGTAGTTTTCCTTAAGAAGTTTGTTGAAGTTTTTGTCCCTTCTAAGGTATGTCATGAAGAGAAGTTTCTCTCTGTTTGGCAAACATTGGCACTTAATGTGATGCTTTTGAGTAATTTTTTAGGAGTTTTTGGTTAGGTGTACCTCAATGGGTTCGTAATTAGCCATATGTACTTGCATTTTTGGTATTATTGTAAATGCACATCTACCTCATCCTACTTGCGTATATACACCTCAAACGTTCGTGGGACCTTCACCAAACCAACGTCATGAGAGGAATATATGCCTTTCTTGGATTCAAATTGGGACCCATGATACGGACATCTTTTTTGTGTAACTTTGGCAACAATGGGGCTCCCGGATGTTAGATTGTGGGAAGCCGATTCTTGAAAGTTTAGAAACAAAAGTTATTTCTTCTCCTGCAAAAGTCAAAATTATTTGGATGCCGAAAAACTCTTTGGATCCCTAGCTATCTTGTCCAACCAATGCCCTAAAATGCCCTTCAATGAAACAAACCTTCTTCAAACCACTTCACCCTAATCCCTCTGCCCCTCTATTTCTTCCCCAAGCAAACGTCAACTTTCCCCCATCTTGATCCTGCAAATCTCTCACACCGACGATGGTAAAGCATCGCCGGTCAACCTGATCGACAGTCTCCTTTTTTCTTTTGTGGAGTGTCGGTGAAGGTTTGGCTTTTAGTTGATGATGGTGTCACAACTAGGGTTTTTTTATGAATGCAATTGTGATTTGGTGAGTTTGTTAAGTTTGATTTGAAGGTTTTCCCATATGTTCTTCGATTTGTTAACATTGTGGTCAGCGCTGAAGTTGTTGCTGCAGTTTCCTAGCTATATCAGTCGTTGTCATTACATGTTGTCTTAAGAGTCTTGTCACTGTCACGGTTGCTGGGGTCGGGTGTATACTTAGTTCTTTTCGTTTGTCTTTAAATCAGAACAGATATTTTAATTATTTGATGTATTACTTTTAGGGATGTTCATACTCCTGACGGTCATTATTGAAAATTATCGATTTTAGTAATTTCAGACCTATAAAACACAAGTACTTAAAATGAAGTTTATTTTTGGTAGGTTTATAACTGCTTGTCTCTGTTAGTTAAAGTCGAGATTATTCCAGTAACGTTCTATCTTTGGATTTTTTATAATGAAAGTGAACAAGATTGATGTGAGTATTGGACACTTCCCTAACTGGCCCCATTTCCTTTACACACATCATGAGATGAACCCAACGAAAATGGTGGGGATGGGAGGGAAGAAGGGTCAGATGGGAAGATAGGGACCTTATTGAGGGTCATTATTGGGAGAGGGATGAAGGTAATGCAGGGACTGATCTGGTATCCTATTTCAAAGAACTTGCATCTATAGTTTTGCCTTGTAGTGGTGTGGACTCGGGTGCAGTTAGGAGTTACGACCAGAGAAGAAATGGGTTAGTAAGGTTGCTTTAGTGGGTTTATTACTTCATTTTAGACTTGCTTTTATTGTGGTTCAATTGTTCAGGCTTCTGCATATATAACTTCAGACTGGATGAAAACATGTGTTGGTAATTGGGACTTGATAGGAATGGGTATGCAAGGGTGGGATTAGTGTGAACTCTTTCGTAACTATATTCCAAAGCCCAATTTGTTGCTTATGGAAACTCCAATTCCAGTTCGTTGCTCTGAATTTTTATTCAAACTTGCTGATCTATTATTACTTGCAAACGTATGAAGCCCTAACGACCTTTTATTATTGTGAATTTGCAATTATAATATATGTTCTACACAGATGAATGAAGTAATTTGCAATCCTTTAATCTTGAATAATAGATGAATTAGCATGTTCTTCAATGATTTAGGACTTATCTAGTCGTCAGTGAAAAGAAGGTGTTCTAAAAGTTCTACTTTTATATGTCAATTATTATGAATTAGATGTGCAAACATTTTGTTCCTTGATTATTGTATTCGTTTTTTGGAAATGTTAAGAAAGAGACATTTTGTCCTTAACCGTAGAGCTCTAAAAGATAATGGTTTACATAAACCAAAAATTATTCACAATCATAGTAATTAACATGGAACATTTATTACCGAGATAAGATTATCGTGTTGGTCATCGATTGTTGTAGCTCTACGTATAATTGACGACACGATTATATAAAAGAGAAAAATGGTTATTTTTATATATTGAATAGACATAATAAGTAAAACATTAAGGAATTGTGTTTCGTGTGATTAATGTTTTATTGTGTCTTGGATCCTAAGATATGAGACTTATATCTTTTCACTCAAGAAGTGTTTGATTTGATTATTATCAAAAGCTATCAATGAATATAGTGATAAAGACAATAGTGCACTAACATCACTAAATGGATCGTGTTTAGTTTGAGTGGAACAAAGACATCTATGTTAATTGGGTAACTATAATATGTAGCTAGATACCGCTTATAGTTTGAGATATTGAGTGTTCAATATCGCTCCCAATTTAGCTTAGATCCTCCTATAGGTCACACCACAAAACTGGGAAATAAGAAGTTTGATTTTGAATTCATATGATCTGTCGGGTTTCATGTGAAAAGGGACACATGTGGTGAATCGATAAAATCAATATGTCATGGGAATTGACATAATAGGAATCATGGATAAATTCATATAAGATGTATATATTTTGGGGTGTAATAATTTAATATTACATAGGATAATATATTACATAAGATATGAATTTGCTAAAAATTTCAAAAGATCAAATTTTGTTGGAAGTAAATCCAAAATTTGACAAAGGCAAAATCGGGATCAAAATGGTAAGTCGTTTTGGGTTCAGTCGACATTGTTTTCGGAACAGTCAGCCGAACGGGGAACGTATAACGGAATTGGTTGACCAAAATTGTCTGGAGTGCCTGGACAATTTGGTTCGGTCAACTGAGCGTGAACGGTCAACCGAGAGAAAATATCCAGGAGCTATCTTGGGATATTTTCGGTAGACCGAATGTGACACGGTCGTCTGAAGAAATTCACCAAGAGAAATTTTGGTGGGTCAACAATCGACCGGATCGAGACGTGGATCAACCGAACTTTTCCAGAGAATTTTTCTCCTAAATAGTCGGTCGACCGAGAAGAATTCTCGGTTAACCGAACAACACGATTTTTGCGTGAATTATTAAGAGAATAATTAGATCATGGGTTGGATTAATTCCAGATTTAATCAAACATTTTTTTAGGATGCTTATGTGGCAATTTGAGATTAATTTAAGAGAGAAAATAAGAGATCATGACTAGAGAATAGTTCATGATATGAATGTTTTGGGAGCCTATAAAAGGACTCATCATCCTACTTGTTTATGTTAATGCAAAAATTCTCTCTCATTAATCCCTCCATTAATCACCACAAAAATCTCTTAATAGTTTTAAGTTTTGGAGATAAAAATCTCAGGAGCTTAAAAAGGGGTATTAGCTAGATTCTAAGCTTAATTAGAAATTGATTGACTAGCTCATTTATCTCTAATCTTGTTTAGTGTTTGGTGAACATAGTAATGCAAATAAGACCTTAATGGACTTTACACTTTGTATCACTTAAGGATGTTAAGGTTGTCAATGTCTTTCACTTAAGTCCTAAATTAACTTGCACGAATGATTCATTAGGCTAGGAGTGTGGACTGGATACATGAATAGAGTCGACACTTAGGATTACCGTGTCCAATGATCGACAAAAATGAGTTCATCGAGTCGAGTTTCTAGATTGAATAATGCATCTATGTTCAGATTTTTTTGGTATATCCACTGAAAACTCTCAGGAGATAACACTCCTCCTTGGCGACAAGGAGGTTTAACGGCTTGTTGCACGTGCTAAGTGCAACCGTGATTCCTACAAAAGTGAGTTAGGATTTTCCTATTTTATGAATGATTTTTTTCCTTTTCTTTGTTTTTCTCGGGACTAGCAAAAGTTAGATGTGGGGGTATTTGATTGATATCATTTCATGCATTCATGCGTGTCTTATATCCATATCTTGAACCTAAACAATGCTATGTAACGAGTTTTATGTTTAAGTTTCAGGAATAACAGGTTTGAGAAGAAGATACTAAAAAATACATAAAAGCAAGAAAAAAGATTAAGTTGCAAGACTTATGGACTGAGCTGCAACAGAGAAAGACCCGGATGTAAAGCCAAAATGACTGATGAGGAAATCAAGAAGCTTCACACCATTATGTGGAGTATTTTGACAATTAGATTTGGGTTCAAACATCAACAACCAAATCAGGTTCATCAAACATCAAAAAATCAAGTCAGAAACGAACCATCGAAATCCAGACTCAATCCAAGTAATCTGGACCGCCAATTGGCTGTCTCAGACCGCCAATTGGCGGTCCAAATGTTCTATGGTTGAGTTGGGTCGTGTATTATGTTCTTTTATGTCCATTTATAGTATGCATTTAATCCATATCGGGGGATTGTCTCCGATTACCTTTTTCTAGTACTATAAATAGAATTATTCCTTCTCCTTTGTATTCATCCATTACCTTTATACATGAGTTCATTTAGCTTCATTCCAATTATTGTCTTGTATGTTTTAATCATAATGTGTTATCTTATTTTATGTGGAGGCAAAGTTAGATTTAGTTTTATGATTTTCATGTATTACATGTTGTGAGAGCATAATTGAACACACACGCATACACATATCTTTGTACTCACATTCTTTCTCTACCTCTTATGGGATTTAGTTTTATTGCTTATTTTCCATTTCCTTTCGCAATTTAGTGTAGTTTCAATCATAACTCATTTCTCTCATTTCTTTCCCTCTCACCTCCGAACAAACCAAAGTCGACACACCTCCATGTGGATTGACATGTATTTGTCCCTGTTTCGACGCGGTCGTGCACTTACGGTTATAATTAAAACGTTTAATCATGTGTCATTAATGTTTTACTGTGTCTTGGATCCTAAGATATGAGATTTGTATCTTTTCACATAAGGAATATCCAATTTGATTATTGTAAAAAACTATCAATGAGTATAGTGATAAAGACACTAGTTGGTTAAACATGACTTTTGCTGGGAAAAATAGTTCGTCAAAAGATTATCATTGCCCCTCTTTACTTGAGTGATGATATTATTGGGTTCATTGATAAAGCAAAATTATAATGTGCACAATGTGACTTATGTTAAGTTACATATTTATAATTAGCTTAAGAGATCAAGAAATAAATATAAAATACAAAGATGACAGATTTCCACTTTGTATAATATTCTTAATATCATGAGGCAAGGGATGGACACAAGTGATGTCCTTACATCACTAAATGGATCGTGTTTAGTTCGAGTGAACAAAGACATCTATGTTTTGTGTCATTAATGTTTCACTGTGTCTTGAATCTTAAGATATGAGACTTATATCTTTTCACATAGAAGGTACTCAATTTGATTATTGTTAAAAACTATCAATGAGTATAGTGATAAGACAGTGGTTTATTAATCATGACTTATGCTGGAAAAGATAGTTCGCCAAAAGATTCAGTTGCTCCTTTATACCTGAGTGATGATATTGGTGGGCTTAGTGAGCCAATTGATAAAGAAAAATTATAATGTGCACAATGTGGCTTGTGTTAAGTTACATATTTATAATTAGCTTAAGAGATCAAAAAATAAATATATAATACAAATGTGACACATTTCTACTTTGTATATATTCTTAATATCATGAGGTAAGGGATTGACACATATGATGTTCTTACATCACTGAATGGATTGTGTTTAGTTTGAGTGAACAAGACATATGTGTTGATTGAGTAACTATAATGTGTAGCTAGATACTGCTTATAGTTTATGATATTAAATGTTTAATATCATTGTCAATCTGACTTAGATCCTCCTATAGGTCACACCACAAAATTGGGAAACAAGAATCTTGATTTTATGTTTATATGATGTATCGAGTTTAATGTAAAATAAGATACACGTGGTGAATCGATAAATTCAATATGTCATGAAAATTGACATAATTAGAATCATGAATAGATTCATATGAAATGTATATATTATGGGGTGTAAAAGTAAGACTTTACATAGGATAATATATTGCATGATATGTGGATTTGCTAAAAAAATCAATGATCAAATTTTGTTAGATGAAAATCCAAAATTTGACAAAGGCAAAATCGGGACAAAACGATAGACTATTTTGTGATCGGTCAACCGGGTTCTTCGGAACGGTCGACCGGACACGAATAAGTCAGCTGAAAATTACCTTGACATGTCTTGATAATAGTACCGGTCGACTGGGCATAGTACACGGTCGACCAAATATCTCGAGGAGATATCTTGGTTATATAATGGTCGACCAGTATAGTGACAAGGTCGACCGAACTGTACCATGAGAAATTTTGATAAGTAAACGTTTGATCGGAGTAAGATGTGGTTCGATCAAAATTTTCCAGGGATTTTTTCTCATGAATATTCAGTTGACCGTCTAGCTCACGGTCCGACCAAACTTGTGAAAGTCATAACTGTAGGATCGTGTGGGTCTATAGGTCCACAATTAATGGCTAATCCTAATTCTCTACTCAATTAAGCAATCAAATGCACAGCGGAATAAACAAATACACAAGTAGGGAATAGAAAAATGCAAACCACAAGCACACGGGGGATTTATAGAGGTTCGGCAACCCACCCGGGTCCTAGTCCTCTCTTGCAATCTCCGCTCGGATCACTGAGCTCCGCCTACGACTTCACTATCCGCTCCCCGTTCCGGGCCGGGAGACAAACGCCTTACAACCGTCAAACTCGCGAACAACCCTTGCCGAGCTTGGAATCCTCTTCTCACAATCCGAGAAGGATCACTTCAGGCTCTCACCGAAGTCTATACTCGACCCTTGCTCTCTTGACAACAAATATAACTTGAGTGGAACTCACTCTCTAATTGAGCACACTTGAGTTGGATGAGGATATAATCACTAAGTGTGGATTTAGGCTTATGGAGTGAGATTGGGAGCTTTGAGGATTGAGAGTTTCTCTCTAATGAATTGGACAATTGGAAGTTGGAGAGTTGTGTTAACAACAGGTCTTGATCCTCTACTTATAAGCTCCTAAAGATTTCTAGCCGTTTGGACAAGATTTGATTGGGTTTTGTGCAAAGCACACAAAGCAGAAAATCGGGCTGCAAATCTGTCCAGAACCGGTCGACCGAAACTAATAAACCGGCCGACCGTTCACTTCATTTCAAGGAGAACGGTCGAACAAATAAATATTCGGTCGGACAAACGAGCTAGAACTTAACTCTACTTAAGTGAATTGGTCGAACCAAAGTATGGGGCGGTCGACCGATAAGGGGATTCAGTTGAGACAAAGGTGCAACAGTCGAACGAAGATGTGTCGACCGATAGCAGGGAATTTGGTTTCTGTTCAACCGGTCGACCGAAACAAGGTCGTCGTTCGACCGGTTACCGAATGTATTTGGGGGTTAAGTTTGTTTTATACGAATACGACCGTTATAGGAATACGACAAGGAAAACAACCATATTAAAATCCGGGATCAGTCGACCGAAAAGGTAGAACCGGTCGGCCGGTAGAGTTTGGTAAAATCACTGTGGAGAGTCTGTTATAAACCGATCGAACTGAGAACTGGTTCGGTCGACCGGTTCACACAGGAATTCTGGGTTTTAGGTTTTAAGTGATTTCCAACTATGGTTTGGGTGATCTAATGAAGTCCAAATAAGGTGAAATTTTGTGTGTGACTTCTCTAAGAAACCTAGTGTGTAAGTGATAAGTTTTTAGCTCTTGTATGCTCAATTTACACATGTTCCTAAGACTCAAAATAAAATCAAGATTAGAAGTCTTCATATAGCTTTATTACAAATCTTGATTTGATTTCCTTCCTTCCATGAGTCTTGATCACCTGTAGAGGTTAGCACATGCAATATATATGCAATGCAATATGTGTGCTACTATACATTACTTATGATTAAGATTTGGTTGATTAAATCATCAAAACAAGGATTAAGGCCAAAAAGCCAACAATAACCGTTCGGTCGACTGAGTGGTGATTTCGGTCGACCGTTAGGCAGGATTCTGCCATGAATTATTAAGAGATTAGTGTTGATCATGGGCTGAATTTATTTCAATTATGGTCAAACATTTTTAGGATGATTATGTGTCAATTTGTGATTTATTTAAGGGAGATAAAAGCAAGACATCATGGGTTAGTGGGTAGCCCATTATGTGGGTATTGGGAGAGCCTATAAATAGGTCTCCTCTCCCTACTTGTTTTAATTAATGAAAAAATTCTCTCTCTCCTTAACCTCTCCACTAATCCATCCGAATTTATGTTAATTATTTAGAGCTTTTGGAGATTTAGAGGAGTTATTAGCTAAATTCTAAGCTTGATTTAGATATCGATTAACTAGCTCTTTTGTTTCTAATCTTGTTTAGAGTTTGGTGAACACTTGGAGGCGAATCAACTGGCGATTCGACGTGCGACGCAACTCCAGATCTTTATAAAGGTTTTAGAGAACATTTGGGTATGATCCTCTAACATTTGTTTTGATATATATAGATCATATAATATTAGAATAAATGTAAAGCAATGTACAGGAAATTATTGAAAATATGAAAATCGATCTTGTATGTATGTGTATATTTTAAAAAATATATATACACATACATATGGGCACGAAATCCTACATAAAGAATAGGAAATAGAAAGACAATGGTGCGAGGATATGACCACTCATGAGGTAGAGGAACGACGATAGGAGATGGAAGAAGGCATTTTCCGAGGAGCTTGTCATTGGTCTGATTGGGAGTGATGACTAAATTTAGGGGTTCTAGTTTACATATTTGTTAATGTTAGCAATCACTGTATGATATGTTTAGTGTATGATTGATTTATCTACTTTTCAAACTCTAGGCTTGTAAGACACTGGTGTATGACCATATATTACTTTAGTAAGCATGAATTTCAAATGGTCGTCAAATAAAGTTGACTTCATTTGCAAAATTTATTTTTTCCCCTTGTGCATTTACCTTCAATGCAACATGTCGACCCTCAACGAAGAAAAGGAAGAGGAAAGTGGTATTCAAGGAGCACCTATGCATCAAGTGAGGGAACATTTGCATTTCTCAACAAATGGAATGGTAAAAAGATAGCCACATGGTTGGCACGCGTGGTCCAATCCATAATGTCAGGCCTCTTCGAGTCGTCCTCCCATACAACATCAATGCCTCCGATCAAGGAAGCAGTGTCTAGCTAGATTTAAAAGTGTTGATGGAAATTGTTTTTAGGATGCTTTTTGGGTTGTAGTAAGGCGAAGATTAGTAGTGTAATGGGTTCTCTATTGATTTGTCGTGTTTTGGTGTGTACGGTTAGCAAGTCTTGGTTTTTTGGTGGTACCTAGTCTTATCACGTCAACCTTTAAGTTATGTAATGAGATGGAGACAACCCTAATACTATGGTACATGTAAATTATTAAATACTTAAGGTTGAAGTGGAATTGTAATTAATTGCATTCCTACTGTTACTATTTTTTTGTCATTTTTAATCATTACATTGCTATCAATTACAGGAATACATTAAATAGAGAAGAGGTTATTATTGTTACCATTGATATCACTCTCACCATTACTTTCAATTATAAGATTTGTTAAGACCTAATCCCTCATTAGGGATTAAACCCACGAATTTAGGGTGGAGGCATGGGTTGTGGTGTGCATGCATGGGGAAGAGGGGAGAGATGATGGGGTTTAGGGTTTAGGTTGAGGTCGGGTACTGTAGCAACGTTTACGTTTTGCTTTAAAACCAAAAACTCACTCATCTGTTTTGCTTGCTGCCCATTCGTGATTTCCACCCAAACCTCACCCTTCCCTTGCTTCCGGCGGACCAGGAGGAGAGCTGGAGCACCGGCGACGCGGAGAAGAGGCGTCGTAGAAGGGAGCTCGAGAAGAAGAAGCTAGAAGCGACACCGGAGGAGGAGGAGCTCGCCGCACACGTTTTCTCCACGGTGAAAGGTATGCCAAGTCTTCATATTAACTCCCCAAGGGGTGTGGGAGTGTAGGGGGCGGCGTTGGTGTCGTTTCCCCGGCGAAACCCAACTGGATGGAGGTTGAAGACGCTCTATTCGGTCGACCGGTTGTGTGGTTAGGTCGACCGAACGAGGTCTGTATGATGTCTGTCTAGGAGGGAAATGTGTGTTCGGTCGACCGGTGGTTGGGTCGGTCGACCGAGTTTTAATGAATATTAACTTACTGCCCGAAAACGGTCGAACGACGTCTATTTGATGGTCGACCGTTTATGCCAAATTTTAGCGGGAATTTAAAGGGTTATATTAGCCCGGTCGACCGGTGTTTGGTTCGGTTGACCGAATCCCAGTAGATAGGTTAGACAGACCTTCGGCCGACCGAGTGTGTGTCTCGGTCGACCGAACTGCGCAAAGTCGGTCAAGAGCGTTGACCATCTAAACGGTCGACCGCTCTTTGTGATCCGGTCGACCGACCGCGTGCAGTTTTCCTGCAGTGAAGTGCCTGTAGATCGGTCCACCGGAAGAGAGGTTCGGTCGACCGAATGCTGTAGGCAGGATTCAGGCAGTTTCCTTATCGGTTGAACGGGACCCTGGTTCGACCGATAGGATATATATGTATATAAAATGTATAACGTAGACCTTCCAAACGGTCGACCACTAGATTTGACCTTGTTCGACTGGTGGGTCAAATTATTCTTTGGTGGATTTATCCACACGCGAGACGTCGAGCATAGGCGACTACCGGCTGTCGAGCCCACGGTCGTTCACCGGACCTCGGAGCTACGGATTTCACCTTCGACGGGAGCGTATTTCAGTTGGACCCCTTGTGCCTGTGCCGCAAAGGGATGCCTTCCATGCCTGTGTGGGTGGGAGATGCCTTCTTCCTTGTGTAGGGAGGGGTTGCACTTTCCGTTTGTCGGAGAGCGAGGTCACTTGTGCCTGTGCGGCCGAGAGACGCCTTCTTCCTTGTGTAGGGAGGGGATGCACTTTCCTTATGTAGGAGAGCGGAGGCAGTCAGTGGGCCCGAGGCGGATTTGCATTGCATGTGCATTCATGGCTTTTCGTATTTGTTTCTGTTTATGATAGGAGATGTTGGCATACGGGGTTCCTTGCAGGAACTCAGGCAGTTTTTGTATTTCATTCGCAGGGAGCAGGCAGTCGTAGGTTGGTGGTGACCGAGGGGAGTACCTCCGGGATCGGGTTCTGTCTTCTTAGCTTTTTGTAGAGGTAGTGATTACAGTAGTTATGTATTAGACATGTAATTGCTCTTTTGACACTCTGTATTATGACTTCCACGTGGAGATATTTTATATATATGTATTCAGTTGACTTTTCCAGTAACGTGCTCTTGTTGACCGTTGACGATCGTATGTTTATGTTTTAAATTTGAAAAATTTCTTCTGCTGTTTCGGGACGTTACAAAATTACATTTCACATAGTTGAAGCAAACATGTGCATGATAGAAAGATTACATTTCACATAGTTGAAGCAAACATGTGCATGATAGAATGCACTTCGTTTTGTTACATATCAGAAATTCTATTTTTCATTTTAGATTGCATAAAGAAGCAACCTGTCAAAACAAACGCCATAATATACCAAACCAAATGAAAGTAACAAAGAAATGGCTACAACAATATTGCTTGAGAACTTTTCATCAAAGCCTACTGCCTACTGGCATATCAACCACAAACTCACATAAAGGCCATTCTGACACCCATGATCATGACATTACTTACACGACATGAATAATCACCCGAAATAAATTAGTGTTAGCTTAAACCTTAAATAAATACCATTTCTAGTGTTAGACATAAAACAACACCCATGATCTTAGCAATATCAGTAACACAAGTCACATAATCACCTGGAATCAAATCAGTTGTCTTCAACTACTGGCTCAACTCAACTGGGAAGAAATTGTCATTCTTTAAGTTCTTCCTAAATCCAAGAGGTACGACTATCACCTGCAAGCACAAACGTCTGTCATGTTGATAAGTTGTCATATTGATAAGTTTTTGAACTTCTGACACATTATTCCCTAGTCTTTACTACCCATGCAGTTGCACGCCACACTCTTGGAACAGTTGGACAGATAACCCAACGTTGTATTTCTTCCGCGTGTCAATTCCCTCCTCCCGTAGATTCGTATAATTGCAACTTCCTCTTGAATGCTGGTTAGTTTGTGCACTATCTTCCCAACCAGACGACAAGAAAATGAACTGCATTCATAAATTATACACTCCTAGAACATTTTAAGTGTACTTTGGTTGTCGACCAGGCTGATACATAAGTTTGTGATTTATGTGACGACTAATAGTTTCGCCCGAGTATTGGAAGTATTGTTGCAATGCCCAGTTGACATGGTCATGACCTAAGGCATACAAGAAAATATGCATATGTTCTTCTACATTTACGTTTCTAGTTGGTGTTAAAGTCCTTGTTACTTAAAAAAATTACATAAATTGACGAAGACATTGGGCATCATCCGACAACCGTCCAATCAAACTCGGTAGTGACCGGTAAGTAGATCCTCGGTCCTCTGTTGACCCGTACAAGGTGTTGTGTGTGTTGGCTTTTTGGCTAATACTCTTTAATCTTATTTTGATGATTAATTAACATATCAATAAATCCATGTGTATCCTTTTCTACCTCATATGTACATGCATATATATTTGGTTTTACTAACCACTTCAGGAGACAACAATGTTGATATAAGACAGACAAGAAATCAAGATTGAAGAATAGTATAGGATTTATGTTTCTTGTACTTAGGATTCAAATGTAACTTGGGCACTTGAACTTTATTGATTGCATTGCATGGTCCTTAGAAAACCTATAGAAGTCACTTGAAAAATTGCATATCAAACCGACTCTCTTAGGTGACCGAATACACATAGGAATTCCCCTTCGAACAGAGTTTCTGCTCTAGTCGATCGACCGGTACAACACATGGTTTGACTAAATTTAACAAACTCTTGTTCCTCCCCAAAACATTCAACCATTCTTTCCCAGTTCGACCGTTAGTTTATGTTGTTTGAAGTCGCGATTAGTGTGCAAATCGATCGACCGAACACTATTTTTAGTTCGAACGTTGAACACTTCGTATTTGTCTTTAATATGATCGTTACACCGGTAGTATTTTACAATGGTCATATACATATACTTCACCTAACTCCTAATTTATTTTTGGCCACCGGTCGAACGATGCTACGACGACGATCGACCGGATGTAGATGAACATGTGCTTGAAAAGTCCTTGATATTTTTGGTCGGACGAGAATCCCTTTTTTGTGCGACTCTTACCTCATTTTATTTTTATCCTGGCAAAATCCTTCAAAATGGTTGACTACCCTAGACTTAGTTTGACCATTCACTTAAGTTCTAGACTTAGTGTTCGATCAGTTTGAACTTCAATTTGAACGTTTTGTTATTTATAAGAAAATGGTCTACTACTTTGCTCGTTGATTAATACCATATCATACATCACATTCATGTTATATATCCTTTATTTTACCCCAAAATTGTGCTACTCAAGTGTTTGTTATCGTGTTTCAGGTGTTAGGTAATAAAAAAGAGAAAAGGGAGCAAAAAGTACTTGATTGCAACAATAATGGTCTTAATTGAAGACTTCTGGACCTATTTGTAATGCACAAGAACTAGATCGCAAATCAGGAATGACCCAAATCAAAACCCGGAGGGACCTGATGGTGAAGGACAAAATATTGTGCCACATGACTTGAACCAGATCAATATTTCATCAATTAAAGGTAAACATGCTCGAACCAGCAGACCAGGGTTTCACCCTACGTGACAAACAAGGCAACTTAACAGCTGGAGAAATTAAAAGGAATGTGTTCTAAAAGTTTTACTTTTTATGACAATTATTATGAATTGGATGTGCAAACATTTTGTTCTTTGATTATTGTATTCGTCTTTTGGAAATGTTAAGGAAAAGGCATTTGGTCCTTAACCGTAGAGCTCTAAAAGATAATGGTTTACATAAACCAAAAATTATTCACAATCATGGTAATTAACATGGAACATTTATTACCGAGATAAGATTGTCGTGTTGGTCATCGATTGTTGTAGCTCTACATATAATTGACGACACGATTATATAAAAGAGGAAAATGGTTATTTTTATATATTGAATAGACCTAACAAGTAAAACATTAAGGAATTGTGTTTCGTGTGATTAATGTTTTACTGTGTCTTGGATCCTAAGATATGAGACTTATATCTTTTCACTCAAGAAGTGTTTGATTTGATTATTGTCAAAAGCTATCAATGAGTATAGTGATAAAGACAATAGTTGGTTGAACATGACTTGTGCTGGAAAACATAGCTAGTCAAACGATTATCATTGCCCTTTTAATTGAGTGATGATATTAGTGGGTCCTTGATAAAGTAAAATTATAATGTGCACAACGTGACTTGAGTTAAGTTACATAGTTATAATTGGCTTAAAGAGATCAAGAAATGAATGTAATACAAAGGTGACACATTTCTACTTTGTATATATTCTTAATATCACGAGGCAAGGGACGGACACAAGTGGTGCACTAACATCACTAAATGGATCGTGTTTAGTTTGAGTGGAACAAAGACATTTATGCTAATTGGGTGACTGTAATGTGTAGCTAGATACCGCTTATAGTTTGAGATATTGAGTGTTCAATATCGCTCCCAATTTAGCTTAGATCCTCCTATAGGTCACACCACAAAACTGGGAAATAAGAAGTTTTATTTTGAATTCATATGATCTGTTGGGTTTCATTTGAAAAAGGACACATGTGGTGAATCAACAAAATCAATATGTCATGGGAATTGACATAATTAGAATCATGGATAAATTCATATAAGATGTATATATTTTGGGGTGTAATAATTTGACATTACATAGGATAATATATTACATAAGATATGAATTTTCTAAAATCCCAAAATATCAAATTTTGTTGGAGATAAAATCCAAAATTTGTTGGTAGTGATCGGTCGACCGTTGGAGGGTCGTGGTTCGACCAAAAACCTCCAGGAGATTTTGCGTATTGATCTTGGTTGTGATCGGCCGACCGACTAAGGACTAAGTCCGACCGGAAATTTCCAGTAGATGATTCGCGTGTTAAATCGGTCGACCGTTTGTATGTCCCGTTCGACCGGAAAATCACAATAGCCTTAGGTACGTGTGAAGGGTCGACCATTCAGTTTCATGGTCCAACCGAAATCGCTAATTAACTAACAATCGGTCGACCAGTTGGTTAGTTTCGGTTGACCGGTTGACACGATTTCTGCTAGAATTATTAAGAGAATAATTAGATCATGGGCTAGATGAAGTCTAGATTTGGTCAAACGTGTTTGAGGGTGATTATGTGGCAAATTATGATTGGTTTAAGGTAGATAAAATTAAGAGATCATGGCTAGATAATAGTTCTTGATGTGGGTGATTTTGGAGGCTATAAATAGGACCTCTCACCCTACTTGTTTTAATAATAAGAATTATTAAAACAAGTACTCTCTCTCCCTAATCTCCCCATTAATCACCACGAATTTCTCTTAATTTCTTTGAGATTTTGGAGATTATTTATCGTGGAGTTTTAAAGGGGTTATTAGCTAGATTCTAAGCTTAATTAGAGGTTGATTGGCTAGCTCTTTTCTCTCTAATCTTATTTAGAGTTTGGTGAACACTTGGAGGCGAATCGGCGTGCAATTCGACGAGCAACGGAACACCGTATCTTCTAAAAGATTTTAGAGAACCTTTAGGTATGATCCTCTCTCTTTTGTTTATTTTAATATGTGTAGAAATGCATGATATTAGAATAAACGTAAACATGTACATGAAATCAATGAAAATATGAAATCGATCATGTATGCTTGTATTAAAAATTTAAAATATACACATACATAGTGGACACCGAGTATATTTGGTTGGGAATACAATGGATAAACGTATCTCGTATCAAATGAAATAAGTTTTCTTAACAAGACCCGGGCCCTATCTCGGTTTTGAGAAAAAGAGTTTTTCTTACAAGGATTGTTCAAATTCCCTCGTAACTAAAACGACAAGAGTCATAAGAGTTTGAAAATGCAAATATTGCAATATTTTGAAATTGTTATGATTAAAAAATGTTTTCTTACCTTGATTTTATAATATATATGATAGCCCTTAGCTAGTTGATATTATAATTAATAGGATCTTGGAGTACTGCATTTATGGACATATTATTTATTTGCGGTATTGATTTTCAAACATAAAATTGGAATTAAAACCAAGGTATAAATTTATTTTGTAGAAATGTTGAATATACAACCTATTGTGCAATCTTTGATTGAAAAACATCCTTCGGCAAATGATGGCTCAAACTTTATAAGCTGGCAACTCAAGTTCAATCTCGTATTTTTGGATGGTGAAATCCCAAAATTAAATGAGAAGGCAACTGATAGCGAGAGAGAGGCAAAAGCCAAGTGGGAAGACCAAGAGAACCAGGTTCACGGTCTAATGTTGGCCTCCATGGGTGACTCGCTTCAAGCGAAATACTAGTATTCAAAATCCAAGAAGACCATGGAAGCTTTAACAAAGATGTTCATGGATAGTGCTAGAAAATAGCGTTATAAGACCAACATCGCACTCACAAGGTGCCACATGGCGGAGGGAACATCGGTATCCTTGCATTTTCTTACGATGCGAGGATACCTTGAGAAATTGTCGAAGCTCTCTTCCCCGATGCCCGATGACATTGCGTAAGATTTGATTCTTATCTCTCAAGCCCCGTCCTACAAGGACTTCATTAAGCACTATCATATGCGTGAGAAAGGGGTAAGCCTTGAGGAACCTCACAACGCTTTCAAAATGGCTGAAGTTGACATGGGCAAGAGTCGGGACAAGCACGTCCTAGCCATCCATGAGAGGGACAAAAAGATCACCAAGGGTAAAGGCAAATTCACCAAAAAGACGTCAATCAAGAGAAAACGAGTAGGAGGTACTCATGGGAGTGCCTCGAGGGGGAATTCTTCAAAATCTCCGACTCCCAAGACGGAGTGCTTTCACTACGGCGAAAAAGAACACATCCGGCCAAATTGCCCCAAGTACAAGGAAGACCTTGACAATGGAGTGATTGAGCGTAAACGTCACAAAAAGTCCAAAGGTATATTTGTTATTGAAATAAATTTAGTCACCTCTGTCCATGATAGGGTAATTGATACCGGATCTTGTGCTCACATAATATCTAATGTGGAGCTACTAAAGGATAGGAAGGAACTCGTGAAGAACGAGATCATTTTAAAGGTCAGAAATGGTGCGAACGTTGCTGCGATTGCACAAGGTTCCGTGGAGCTTCAATTATCTAGTGGTTTAAATTTATGTTTAAACAACGTCTATTATGTATCTTCGATTAGCAAGAATATTATTTCTGTATCGTGTTTAGATATGGATAATTTTAATATAAATATTTCGAATTCTTGTTTATCTATATCGAAGATTGGAATTTTCTATGCAAATGCATTCGTCAGGAATAGTCTCTATTTGTTTGAATTGAATAATAGAAAAATCTTAAACATCAACAACAAAAGGGTTAAAACTACTCACGTGAATGCTACACTCTTGTGGCAATCTCGTCTTGGTCACATAAATGAAAAATGCATCAAGAAATTGCAAGAAGCTAACCTTCTTGGCCAACTTGATTTTAAACCATTGGACACGTACGAACCTTGCCTAATGGGCAAAATGACCAAGAGGTCTTTCAAGAAGAAAGGTCGGAGAGCGAATAACTTGTTGGATTTGATACACTCCGATGTATGTGGTCCGATGAGTACAAGTGCAAGAGACGGTTTTAGGTACTTCATTACGTTCACGGATGACTATAACCGTTATGGCTATATTTATCTAATGAGAAACAAAAGTGAATCATTTGACAAGTTCAAAGAATTTAAGAATGAAGTAGAGAATCAACTCAACAAGAAAATCAAGTCTCTACAAATTGATCGTGGAGGTGAGTACTTAAGTACCGAATTTGAGTCATTCCTAGAGGAGTGTGGATTGTGCGACAACTCGCCCCTCCCGGTACACCTCAGTGGAATGGGGTATCCGAAAGGAGGAATAGGACATTGCTCGACATGGTTCGATCAATGATGAGTCAAGCTGAATTGCCACTTTACTTTTGGAGTTATGCATTAGAAGTTGCGGCTTACACACTAAATAATGTTTCATCCAAATCCGTAGAGAAACACTTTATGAGTTATGGAGTGGTAAAACACCTAAGCTCAATTTTCTCAAGATTTGGGATTGTGAGGCCTACGTCAAGAGATTGATGTCGACCAAACCTCAACCAAAAGCGGATAAGTGCTTCTTTATAGGCTATTGATTGACATCATTTCATGCTCATATTTGTATCTTATATCCATTATCTTACACCTAAGCAATGCTACGTGACGAGTTTTATGTTTAGTTTTCAGAAATAAAGAGGTTTGAAGAGAAGAGCCATGAAAGGACCCAAAAGCAGGAAAAAGGACTTAATTGTGAGACCTGGGGACTAAGATGCAAGGGAGAAGGACCTGATCGTAAGACCGAAGGACCTAAGAGCAAACCAGGAAACTCCACACCATCATGGGGAGTATTTTGGCAATTCGATTCGGGTCGGAGCTCCAACAAACCAAGTAGATGCATCCAGGACCAACAAAGACCACCAGCAAAGCCCACAACAAATCCGAGATGAATCCAAAGCTTATAGACCGCCAATTGGCGGTCCATATAACTCTGGACCCGCTAAGATTTGTGGAGAACTTGTATTAGTGTATTCTTAGGCTATTTTTGGTATTGGTTTAGTCCCACATCGGGAGATTGTCTCGGATTAGCTTTTTCCATGCTTATAAATAGAACTCTTCACCTTCCATTGTAATTACCCATTGCTTGGTGGCATTCTCTCTACTAAGGAGTGAGCCTTGAAGCAAAAACTCAAGGTGGAGAAGAATGCTACCTTCAATGTGAGTCATTTGTTAATAAAATAATTATTCTAGTTTCTTTAAATCTTGTCTTTTAATTTGTGCATGTTTGTTTAGTCTTTCCTTTCCTGTTATGTTTCTTTAATGTTTCTTGCCTTCTTAGTTAACTTTCATTTCAGTATTATGCTTTCTTTTGCTAATATAGTTAGTGTAATGAGTAGTGAGTAGTTCCATCCCCATTTGGGGGGTGGAGAAATATGTGATATAATCATGTAGTGTATTAAGTGTGTGTTATCTTTATCCCTTGAGCTTTATATGATTTCCATAACCATCTAATGTGTTTTCACTCTTATCTTTGATATGCTAATGCTCTTGAATGAAGCTTAGCTTATGCGTTGATTAGTGGACCTATTTTATGGGGAATGATAAGGTTAGGATATGGATGAAGTTAATATTGGAAACACAATTTGTAGTGTATGTGCTCTTGTTGCCTTTACCTTAGCTAATGTCTTGTATGTTTTAATGATGTAGTGAAATCTTAACTCATGTGGAGGCATAGTAGGGTATAGTCTTTATACTTGAGTTCATGTAGCTTCATTCCAATTATTGTCTTGTATGTTTTAACGATGTAGTCTTATCTTAATTCATGTGGAGGCAAAGTTGGATGTAGTTTTATGATTTCATGCACTACATGTTGTGAGGAGCTTAATGAACACACACACACTTCTTTATGTTCACATTATTTCTCTACCCCCTATGGGGTTTAGTTTTATCATTTCCTCTCCATTTCATTTCAGCTTTGTAGTTTAGATTAGTGTAATTTCCTTTTTGCATCTTAGTGTAGTTTAGTGTAACCAACCTTTCTGGGGGTGGAGAAGTAAGTGATATAATTATGTAGTGCATTAAGTGTGTGTTATTTTTATCCCTTGAGCTTTATATGATTTCCATAACCATCTAATGGGTCTTCACTCTTATCTTTGATATGTTAATGCTCTTGAATGAAGCTTAGCTTATGCTTTGATTAGTGGACCTATTTTATGGGGAATGATAAGGTTAGGATATGGATGAAGTTAATATTGGAAACACAAGTTGTAGTGTATGAGCTCTTGTTGCCTTTACCTTAGCTAATGTCTTGTATGTTTTAATGATGTAGTCTTATCTTAATTCATGTGGAGGCATAGTATGGTCTAGTCTTTATACTTGAGTTCATGTAGCTTCATTCCAACTATTGTCTTGTATGTTTTAATGATGTAGTCTTATCTTAATTCATGTTGAGGCAAAGTTGGATGTAGTTTTATGATTTCATGCACTACATGTTGTGAGGAGCTTAATGAACACACACACACACTTCTTTATGTTCACATTATTTCTCTACCCCCTATGGGGTTTAGTTTTATCGTTTCCTCTCCATTTCATTTCAGCTTTGTAGTTTAGATTAGTGTAATTTCCTTTTTGCATCTTAGTGTAGTTTAGTGTAACTAACCTTTCTCTCCTTCTTTTTACCTCTTGCCTTCGAACAAACCAATCGTCGACACACCTCCCAGTGGACGACCCGTATTTGCCACCGCTTCAACTAGGTCGTGCACTTGCGGTTAATATAAAATGCTCAATCAAGTTTTTGGTGCCGTTGCCGGGGAGGTGCTTTTTCCAGACCTTGGTTTGGACGATTCGAGGGGTTTTTGATTTTTTGTTTTCAGTTTTGTTTAGTTTCAGGGAACCAGAACATCAAGGGGAGGCCACTGGGAAAGTTTGAGCAACAGAAGCCACAAAGAGACCGCCAATCAGCGGTTGGAGACCGCCAATTGGCGGCCTGGTAAGGGCTTCCTGCTCTCAAATTTCTTCTGGTGGTTTATTGCTTTACGTTAGATATCTGGGAGCCCAATTTTGCATGCTGTGATCTTTACTTTACTCCCAGATTTAATTTCAATCCCCTTTAATCAACTTGGACCATAAAACTCAAAGCAAAAGATTAGACTTCTTGCCATCTAGGTCATGCACCATTGGTAGACCTTGCATGCATTTGTCTTTTCTTTGCTTTACATTTTGTCGTTGATTGCTGGCGTGAGGTACGTGCACCCACATCCCTCATTCATGCATGTTTCGTTCATGCATTACTTAGTAAGGTGCATCGGGACAAGAGTGAGAGAGCGTTTGATTGGAGCGATTGATTGTTAGATCTAGGATCAAATCGCTACTAAGGAGGGTTTCCCCATAAAAGATAAGGTGGGGGATTTCATCACCCTTTCCTTGGCCCCAAAAATCACTCTTAATAAAGCCTTAACTAAAAGCAAGTAGACATTGGCCCTAGGATTGCGGGCGCACTAGGAGAGTAATCTAGTTGAGACCGTCATGACCTGATCGGCGTTGCCTACCTTGTCGATAGTAGGAGGTACTGGATCTCCGGATCTGGTATCACTTGCTAGGCATTGTGGTCCTCGTTGTAGGGAGGTGAGACGTGTCGAGGCTAGTGACCTCGAAGTTAGGCGTCGTCTAGCCTAAGGACCCATTGCCTTACATTGTTTGAGCCGTGCTTGCTAGTTAGGCTTCTTCCTGATCCCATTACCCACGCTAGCTTTAGGGATTCTTCCCTTCTCCTCTGAGTCATCTTCTTCTCACCTTCTTCTACGTTTTAGTCTCCTCCCCTTTACACTCTCTAGTAGCGTTTTTGGGTCGAGTCAAACACTTTTTGCGAGCTTAGCCTCGTGGTGGTGAGAGTGGTCGACTCGAGAGTTTTTCTTGAGATGGATGGTTACATGGGCGACCATCCATATCATTGTTGGGACCAGGACGATTCTCCCTGGTACTCTGGACCCATGCAACCTGGGGTGGCTCAGACTAACACACCGTATGGTTGGGATGATCGCAATTGTGTGACTGAGCAATCTTCATATTGGGGTAACATGAGACAGGCACCGACTGCTAGACCACAATCTAGTTTCGTCGGATCATACACTGGTCATCAAACTGAGACATTGCAAGAAACTTTGGCCTCTTTCATGCGTGCGGCAGACGACATGTTTGTACCAGTGGCTCCAGTAGCCGTACCATGCGACTGTTGTGGGTTGAGTGGTCATGTCACTGGGGAATGTCCATATGTTCCCCCAGAGCCTGAGTATGAGCATACATTTTCCCAAAATGCTCATTATGACCATTACGCATCCGCGTACAATCCGAGAGTGATGGATTCATGGAGAGACAATTCATTTCCAAATTCTTATACTTCATGTTCACCCCAGTATCCTCCTCCCGAATACCCAGAATTCTACCAACACCCCACTTCAAATCATTGGACTCATTCTCAGCCCATCAACACCCAACCCCAAAATTTCCCAACCTCTGACTTGGGCCTCACTGTTGACCCCAAATTTGATTCCTTAAAACAAACCCTCCAAACGTTCATGGAAACCACTCAAACTTTATTGAAGTCCAACTTGAATTCCTTGCAAAATATGGAAATGCAAGTAAGTCAAATGACACAACAATTCCATGAACGTGAGGAGGGTAACCTTTCTTGTCAACATGAGGATTTATCTTCTGAAATCGAACCACCACCACATCCACAAATTCAAAGCATAATCTTTCAAAGTCAAACTCCTAGTCAGTATGAGGGACTTGGGGTTTCAATTCACGATCACTTAGTGGAGGATTCGATTCAAATTGAGAATAACATGGACCAGCCTCATTATGAGTCGGCACAGGATTGTGCCTTATCTTTTTGTCCCGTGGCACTTGAGCCACATGATCTTCATGTTGTGCCTCTTAAGGACTCACATCTGGTGGAGCAAGAGCTCCCTAGTACCCTCAATTTCAAACAACCTGATGAGAGTTTGTCTCTCACTATTGTTCCTGATCATCTTGGAAATGATGGAACATCAAACAACTACATTGCTCATGAGGGTATTAGGAGTTCCTTGGAGGATACTTTGGGTTTGAGACCCACTTCCTGTTCTCCTGGTGAGTTGGACATGCATAACGAGGTGCTTGACCTCGTTCCGACCCACCAGCCTGTTGGTTGGAGAGTTTGGATTGATGATCATAACTTAAGTTCCGCAACGGGAGAGATTCTTCTTCCGTTGCCCCTTATTTCCCAAACTCTCGAGAGGTTCAAGCTCTTTCAGTTTGACCCATTGAATGAGACGCCTTTGCGTCCAATTCATGAACCTCTCATTTCATCTGGTGCTCTTTGTGAAGGGGGCCCACGCATGCGTATTCTGGCCCCGCGTGGTGTCATGTTCCCTTTCCAAGTGCATTGACCCACTGTTTAGGTTCCCATTTGATATCTTTTGACAAATGAAAATGGGAACTTATGTTTGTACATAGTTATATTCAAAAAAAAAGTACAATAAAAGACTCCTTCAGTGAGCATCGATTGTTGTAAGCCCCAACACTTGTGTATTTGGGCTCCATTTCTTTCACGTATTTATATCCTTTCTTTAGCATCTCACAGGTTTTGAGGGAATTCGAGTTTGTGTCCATCAACATGACCTAGAACTTCCCTTTGTACTTCATGTTGGTGAGATCTCTTCTATTTCATGCATATATCCATGTAGTATCTTGCTCGCATTCATTGAGGACAATGCATGAAGTAGATGTGGGGGGTGTTTTACGTGTGGACATAGTCGAGTCATTTCTTTCGATTTTGTTTTCTTTTGTTTGCATTGTTAGGGTCATGTTAGTGTGCTGCATTTAATATCGATATATCTGCTTGCCATGATCCTTGGGTGACTTGTCTTCTTTTGCTTGCCTAGTGCTTTAAAATTTTCACATTTCTTTCAAAAATCTTCATGTGTTTGCGAAAGAAAATGTTTTGTGGGTTTTGCGTGTGTTTCGCATGTGCAAAACCGTTGAGAGGCAAAGTAAAAAGAAAGCTCCCAAAATTGTCTTGAACTTGATGCATTAGGATATCTAGTACTGTGGCTTTAGGATTTATCGAGTCGTTAGGATGCACCCCAGTTTTCCTTTGGGGTGAGTAATCATAGGGTTTCAATGTTCAAACATTCAAAGAAGTCCACCCCGAACCTAGTGAGTCAATAATTCGTGTGTGTTAATTTAAAGAAGTTTGTTGTAGTCAAGGACCCTTTAAATCTTGTTGTGAGACATTAAGTGTAGGGATTTTGGTTCATATGTATATAAGAAATAAGTGAGTAGATGTTCTCTCTTCTCGCACGGCTCCTATCACTCGGGAAAGTAGGTCTGAGGGGACTTTGTGCCTGGTGCTCTCGAGTCATCTGACTTGGGATGCGCGTGGTCCAATCCATAATGTCAGGCCTCTTCGAGTCGTCCTCCCATACAACATCAATGCCTCCGATCAAGGAAGCAGTGTCTAGCTAGATTTAAAAGTGTTGATGGAAATTGTTTTTAGGATGCTTTTTGGGTTGTAGTAAGGCGAAGATTAGTAGTGTAATGGGTTCTCTATTGATTTGTCGTGTTTTGGTGTGTACGGTTAGCAAGTCTTGGTTTTTTGGTGGTACCTAGTCTTATCACGTCAACCTTTAAGTTATGTAATGAGATGGAGACAACCCTAATACTATGGTACATGTAAATTATTAAATACTTAAGGTTGAAGTGGAATTGTAATTAATTGCATTCCTACTGTTACTATTTTTTGTCATTTTTAATCATTACATTGCTATCAATTACAGGAATACATTAAATAGAGAAGAGGTTATTATTGTTACCATTGATATCACTCTCACCATTACTTTCAATTATAAGATTTGTTAAGACCTAATCCCTCATTAGGGATTAAACCCACGAATTTAGGGTGGAGGCATGGGTTGTGGTGTGCATGCATGGGGAAGAGGGGAGAGATGATGGGGTTTAGGGTTTAGGTTGAGGTCGGGTACTGTAGCAACGTTTACGTTTTGCTTTAAAACCAAAAACTCACTCATCTGTTTTGCTTGCTGCCCATTCGTGATTTCCACCCAAACCTCACCCTTCCCTTGCTTCCGGCGGACCAGGAGGAGAGCTGGAGCACCGGCGACGCGGAGAAGAGGCGTCGTAGAAGGGAGCTCGAGAAGAAGAAGCTAGAAGCGACACCGGAGGAGGAGGAGCTCGCCGCACACGTTTTCTCCACGGTGAAAGGTATGCCAAGTCTTCATATTAACTCCCCAAGGGGTGTGGGAGTGTAGGGGGCGGCGTTGGTGTCGTTTCCCCGGCGAAACCCAACTGGATGGAGGTTGAAGACGCTCTATTCGGTCGACCGGTTGTGTGGTTAGGTCGACCGAACGAGGTCTGTATGATGTCTGTCTAGGAGGGAAATGTGTGTTCGGTCGACCGGTGGTTGGGTCGGTCGACCGAGTTTTAATGAATATTAACTTACTGCCCGAAAACGGTCGAACGACGTCTATTTGATGGTCGACCGTTTATGCCAAATTTTAGCGGGAATTTAAAGGGTTATATTAGCCCGGTCGACCGGTGTTTGGTTCGGTTGACCGAATCCCAGTAGATAGGTTAGACAGACCTTCGGCCGACCGAGTGTGTGTCTCGGTCGACCGAACTGCGCAAAGTCGGTCAAGAGCGTTGACCATCTAAACGGTCGACCGCTCTTTGTGATCCGGTCGACCGACCGCGTGCAGTTTTCCTGCAGTGAAGTGCCTGTAGATCGGTCCACCGGAAGAGAGGTTCGGTCGACCGAATGCTGTAGGCAGGATTCAGGCAGTTTCCTTATCGGTTGAACGGGACCCTGGTTCGACCGATAGGATATATATGTATATAAAATGTATAACGTAGACCTTCCAAACGGTCGACCACTAGATTTGACCTTGTTCGACTGGTGGGTCAAATTATTCTTTGGTGGATTTATCCACACGCGAGACGTCGAGCATAGGCGACTACCGGCTGTCGAGCCCACGGTCGTTCACCGGACCTCGGAGCTACGGATTTCACCTTCGACGGGAGCGTATTTCAGTTGGACCCCTTGTGCCTGTGCCGCAAAGGGATGCCTTCCATGCCTGTGTGGGTGGGAGATGCCTTCTTCCTTGTGTAGGGAGGGGTTGCACTTTCCGTGTGTCGGAGAGCGAGGTCACTTGTGCCTGTGCGGCCGAGAGACGCCTTCTTCCTTGTGTAGGGAGGGGATGCACTTTCCTTATGTAGGAGAGCGGAGGCAGTCAGTGGGCCCGAGGCGGATTTGCATTGCATGTGCATTCATGGCTTTTCGTATTTGTTTCTGTTTATGATAGGAGATGTTGGCATACGGGGTTCCTTGCAGGAACTCAGGCAGTTTTTGTATTTCATTCGCAGGGAGCAGGCAGTCGTAGGTTGGTGGTGACCGAGGGGAGTACCTCCGGGATCGGGTTCTGTCTTCTTAGCTTTTTGTAGAGGTAGTGATTACAGTAGTTATGTATTAGACATGTAATTGCTCTTTTGACACTCTGTATTATGACTTCCACGTGGAGATATTTTATATATATGTATTCAGTTGACTTTTCCAGTAACGTGCTCTTGTTGACCGTTGACGATCGTATGTTTATGTTTTAAATTTGAAAAATTTCTTCTGCTGTTTTGGGACGTTACAAAATTACATTTCACATAGTTGAAGCAAACATGTGCATGATAGAAAGATTACATTTCACATAGTTGAAGCAAACATGTGCATGATAGAATGCACTTCGTTTTGTTACATATCAGAAATTCTATTTTTCATTTTAGATTGCATAAAGAAGCAACCTGTCAAAACAAACGCCATAATATACCAAACCAAATGAAAGTAACAAAGAAATGGCTACAACAATATTGCTTGAGAACTTTTCATCAAAGCCTACTGCCTACTGGCATATCAACCACAAACTCACATAAAGGCCATTCTGACACCCATGATCATGACATTACTTACACGACATGAATAATCACCCGAAATAAATTAGTGTTAGCTTAAACCTTAAATAAATACCATTTCTAGTGTTAGACATAAAACAACACCCATGATCTTAGCAATATCAGTAACACAAGTCACATAATCACCTGGAATCAAATCAGTTGTCTTCAACTACTGGCCCAACTCAACTGGGAAGAAATTGTCATTCTTTAAGTTCTTCCTAAATCCAAGAGGTACGACTATCACCTGCAAGCACAAACGTCTGTCATGTTGATAAGTTGTCAAATTGATAAGTTTTTGAACTTCTGACACATTATTCCCTAGTCTTTACTACCCATGCAGTTGCACGCCACACTCTTGGAGCAGTTGGACAGATAACCCAACGTTGTATTTCTTCCGCGTGTCAATTCCCTCCTCCCGTAGATTCGTATAATTGCAACTTCCTCTTGAATGCTGGTTAGTTTGTGCACTATCTTCCCAACCAGACGACAAGAAAATGAACTGCATTCATAAATTATACACTCCTAGAACATTTTAAGTGTACTTTGGTTGTCGACCAGGCTGATACATAAGTTTGTGATTTATGTGACGACTAATAGTTTCGCCCGAGTATTGGAAGTATTGTTGCAATGCCCAGTTGACATGGTCATGACCTAAGGCATACAAGAAAATATGCATATGTTCTTCTACATTTACGTTTCTAGTTGGTGTTAAAGTCCTTGTTACTTAAAAAAATTACATAAATTGACGAAGACATTGGGCATCATCCGACAACCGTCCAATCAAACTCGGTAGTGACCGGTAAGTAGATCCTCGGTCCTCTGTTGACCCGTACAAGGTGTTGTGTGTGTTGGCTTTTTGGCTAATACTCTTTAATCTTATTTTGATGATTAATTAACATATCAATAAATCCATGTGTATCCTTTTCTACCTCATATGTACATGCATATATATTTGGTTTTACTAACCACTTCAGGAGACAACAATGTTGATATAAGACAGACAAGAAATCAAGATTGAAGAATAGTATAGGATTTATGTTTCTTGTACTTAGGATTCAAATGTAACTTGGGCACTTGAACTTTATTGATTGCATTGCATGGTCCTTAGAAAACCTATAGAAGTCACTTGAAAAATTGCATATCAAACCGACTCTCTTAGGTGACCGAATACACATAGGAATTCCCCTTCGAACAGAGTTTCTGCTCTAGTCGATCGACCGGTACAACACATGGTTTGACTAAATTTAACAAACTCTTGTTCCTCCCCAAAACATTCAACCATTCTTTCCCAGTTCGACCGTTAGTTTATGTTGTTTGAAGTCGCGATTAGTGTGCAAATCGATCGACCGAACACTATTTTTAGTTCGAACGTTGAACACTTCGTATTTGTCTTTAATATGATCGTTACACCGGTAGTATTTTACAATGGTCATATACATATACTTCACCTAACTCCTAATTTATTTTTGGCCACCGGTCGAACGATGCTACGACGACGGTCGACCGGATGTAGATGAACATGTGCTTGAAAAGTCCTTGATATTTTTGGTCGGACGAGAATCCCTTTTTTGTGCGACTCTTACCTCATTTTATTTTTATCCTGGCAAAATCCTTCAAAATGGTTGACTACCCTAGACTTGGTTTGACCATTCACTTAAGTTCTAGACTTAGTGTTCGATCAGTTTGAACTTCAATTTGAACGTTTTGTTATTTATAAGAAAATGGTCTACTACTTTGCTCGTTGATTAATACCATATCATACATCACATTCATGTTATATATCCTTTATGGTCATCTAACGTGGGATGCACCGACCGAACTTTTGTTACATGGGTGGTAGGGATTGCCCTATGTGGAGATTTGGGGAAAGGTGTACGTGATAATGTAAGTCCTCATAGGCAATGATGCACGAAACCTGACCTTGAGAGAATGAAACTCTAACTAGTAAGAAAAAGAAAAAACAGAGTAACAAAAGAAGAAAAAATGGTAATGCAAATAAGAACCTTAATGGACCTTACACTTTGTATCACTTGAGGATGTTGAGGTTATCTATGTCTTTCACTGAAGTCCTTAATTAACTTTCACGAATGACTCATTACGCTAGGTGTGTGGACTGATTGCATATATAGAGTCGGCCCGTAGCATTACTGCGTCCAATGATCGACAAAAATGAGTCATCGAGTCGTGTAGTTAGGTTGAATAATGCATATATGTTCGGATTTTGTGGGTTTATCTGCTGAAAACCCTCAGGAGACAACACTCCTCCTTAATGGTGACAATGAGGTTTAACGGCTTGTTGCACGTGCTAAGTGCAACCGTGATTCCTACGAAAGTGAGTTAGGATTTCCCTATTTTTCGTATGCTTTTGCCTTTCTTTCATTTCTCTTTTTCTTTGTTTTGCTCGGGAATAGAAAAAGTTAGGTGTGGGGGTATTTGATTGACATCATATCTTGCATGTATTTGTGTCTTATATCCTTTATTCTTAGCCTAAGCAATGCTACGTAACAAGTTTTATGTTTGAGTTTCAGGAATAAACAAGATTGGGGAGAAGAGACATAAAACGACCTAAGAGCAGGAAAAATGACTGATTTGAGAGACTGAGAGACTAAGATGCAAGGGAGAAGGACCTGAATGTAAGCCCAAAGGACCAATGAGCAAATCAGGAAACTCCACACCATCATGGGGAGTATTTTGGCAATTCGATGCGGGTCGGAGCTCCAGCAACCAACTTGGATACATCACACATGAAGAAATCCATCCAGAAAAGCCCACAAAAATTCCAGACCAGATCCAAACCTTGTAGACCACCAATTGGCGGTCCAGGTTGCTTCGGATCCGATGTGGTTTAGTCGGGTCTTGTATAATTGAGTGTTATGTCTATTTTTGGTATTGTATTAGTCTCATACGAGGGGATTGTCCCGGATTACCTTTTCCTACAAATAGAACTCTTCCTCCTCCTTTGTATCTCATGTCTCTCTTGGTGGTTATCCTCTCTACTAGGAGTAAAAGCCTTGAAGAAAAAACCCTGGTGGAGGGAGGGCATTTCGGGAGCTCGAATTGGGCGCCCGAAAAAGAGCACCCGTTAAGGGTGCTCTAATAGGTAGATTTTTATTAATATATAATTAGAATAAGGAGTTATGAATAACCCCTTAAGAGCCCTAAAAAGAGAATAGCAAATGTGTGTAATACAGGAAACGAGGTCTCGAATTTCTTGAAGTTTTACGATCCAAAAATTAAACTGAAATCACATTCATTATGAGTTATGACTATGAAAACCCAAGGAAATTCCATGTTATTTGAACGGGAGTTTCAACAAATTAAATTCATGTTGAGATTTATAGTTGTATACCCTAGCCTCGCTTCGTTATATAAAATGACACACTTAATGAATTGAAAGCCATTATTAAGAAGGGGGAAAAAGCTCTTCGAATATTTCTTAATCCACAAGGACCATAAGAAAAAACAAGAGGTTTCAATAGTGATTATGAAGGGTCGAATTACTTTCTAACCAGTCGGAAATTATTTTTTTAGAGGATGAATATTGTTTATTTTGCTTTAATAATCATTCAACAAAAACTGCTCGATGTAATATCATACATGTATGGATCTTCCTCTACTGTTTTAGGATTTTTGAATTTTATTTTGGAGCTCCTTTAAGAATAGGGCATACTTCATTCTAAAAGGAAATTTTGACTTTGTATGCCTCAAGCGACCCAACCTCTGCAAAAAAATTCACACTTTGACACCCTCTGAATAATATGTTGATCTTTCCACTTCTTCCCAAAATACCCCTGCCTATCTCGTGGGACCACTAACATAAAACAACCTATGTCTGCTTTGTTGGGATTGATCATTCATTTACACGATGAGCTTGACATGCACTCTATAGTGGCTCGATGGTTTACTCGACACGATTATTGAGGACGTATTTGTTGTTTCACTTACCTAATGACCAAACATCAACTCAACCATTAAGAGGGAAACGTGAAAATTGTACCAATGTGTGGTTCGATGTGACGTTATGTTGGGATCAATGAGTTTGATATGTACTCGATATAAGCTCGATAGGTAACATGACTGTCGAGGCACGTACGTTTTCGACGGTCGGGTTTCCTTCTTTCGAAATGTCTCGTCAGTTGTGAGCAAAGTGTGAAAAACCATACCAGTGGAAGGCTCGATATGATGAAGAAATAGAGTTCTCTACGTTGGGATTGATATGTACTAGACAAAAGTTCGATATTCTCTCAACCTACTCTTTACCACATGAGTGCGACTGAAATGCACGATAATTGATGCATTGCATACATTGCATCATATGTCTTTCATTTAGATTACTTTTACATCAATAAATGCTACTAAGGTATGTGTTTAGTCTTATTTACAGAATACAGGGACCTGAATGCAATTTACCAACATTCCGAGCATAAACGTGTGCAAAAGATTCACTTCTATCATAAAGACCGAATTCAAGTTTATCGGGTTTCAATTGGAAATGCATCCAAGCATAAAAGCATTCAAGGAGCTAATCACAAAAAGGTCAAGGACTTAATTGCAAAATGCCAAGGACCTAATTGCAAAAGAAAAGGATCAAGTTATTTTGTTGGAAAAGTCAAAAGAAAAATCAACTATAAATCTCCAACAATGGAAGGAATTAATCCGGAGCTCAAGACAATGGAAAGAAATCATCCAGACACGCAAATAAAGATCAAATCATACCATAAACGCGTGACAAAAATCCTGATTAAATCCGACCAACGTGGGAGGCGAATCCGCCGCACAATACACATGATGTGCGGCGATTCCGCCGCCCATTGGTCGATCCGTGTGTCCCAATTTCGTCCACTCGTGTATGGACACGTGTACTATCCAATTCTATACCTAAGTCCCTTGTAGCAACTATAAATAGACCCGAGAACGATGTAAATAGGGTCCTGGGTTGTTGTTCTTATTTGTGTACCTTAGTTTTATTAATAAAATTCTGTTCTTTTAATTCTTGTTTTAGTTTTCTTTTAATGTCTCAAGGACCTCTTCTTCTTCCTCCCTCCATGAGTTTCTAACTCTCTCCAAAGGGTGGAGGTGATGGAATTAGGGTTAGAGAATGATGAATGCATGTTATTATTTTAAGTTCATGATTAGTGTATTTTGATTACTTGAGTTTATGTTAAGTCATTTATCTTGTAATGCTTCATAACTAACATGATTTACAATAAGTTTCAGTAATTCTCTACTCTAAACCTAAGTCTAAACCTCCACCCCACGGATTTCTCTCTTTGTTCTTGTTTTAATTTTAATTGTTTTTGTTTCGTACTTTAGTTAATTAAACCAAAAACCCCAAAAACCCAAATTAATTCTTCTCTCCCTTCTTCCCCTCAATCGAAATCACACTAACAACGAAATCTCTCCCTCCTTGTGTTCGACCCGTACTTGCCACGTCTTCATTGACGCCGTGCACTTGCGGTATAAATTTAATTCTCATCAAGTTTTTGGCGCCGTTGCCGGGGAGGCGACGCAGATTTTTGTGTTTTTGTGTTTTCGATTTTATCCTGTCTACCTTGTGCGCGATCTAAGTATTTGAATTTGTGTAGCAGGAGACAACAGAGCGCGCGGCGAAATCCGGGAGCGTTCTGAGACACTTGGGCGGCGGAATCGCCGCATCTACAAGGTGACTTGCGGCGGAATCGCCGCACCAGTGTGGGTTCTGGTCTTCAATTTTCTGGGGCATCGTCGACATCTCTAGGTGGTCGCATTGAGCTACTGGAATCTCCGAGAGCGGGCGGCGAACCCGACTGAGCATTGCGGAGGTAACTTTTCTTGCCTTTCTCGTAAAATCTGAATAGTTGAAAAGTTCCCTTTCGTAGAATTGCACGTGTTAGGGTTACAATTCTATAATTGGCAATAATTCAACTCTGACCTAAAATTGGCAAAATTAGAAAGACCTTAGTGCATGCATCATATAAAGTTTTGCTTGCATTATTCTTGCTAAATTCTTGCAAATTAATACTTGTTGAAGATTGCTGGAGGCAAGGTACGTATCGAGGTTTTTATCGATTGCATTAGAGCATATAATTTAGTTGCATACAACCTTGCAATTGCCCCCATTAAAAAGACTATTGTTTGACTATCTTTGCTAGATTTAAGTTAAACTATCTTAAGGGCAACTCCGTAGGAAAAGATACGGTGGGGATTTCATCACCCTCCCGTAGCCCACAAACCACAATCCTGAAGTGTCGCCTAAGCCTAAAATTTAAAATCAATTAGACATTGGCCCCTAAGGACGCGGACTCAATTAAGGAGGAGATTGGTTTGACTTGCTATGACCTGAAGCTAATTGAATTCAATTTGGTGTCTAGAAAGTGTTTTTGTGTCGACGAAAGTCTTCCAAGCGACGTGGTTGTCTAATTGGCACCGACTCTGTCGGAAGCGCCCCCACTAGCTATACACTAACTGGCCAACTTGGTTTGATTGGTGAGGGAGGTGAATCAAGCAAATCAATTCGACTCAACCAGTTAGGAGTCGTCTAGATCTAAGTGACACTAGGTCTAGGATTGTTTTGACCGTGCTTGTTCAGGAAATTTCTGACCAACCCTAATTTTTATCCTTTAGAGTTAAGTTTCCCTTCTCGTCTGAGTCTTCTTTCCCTTCTCATCCTTACCTTTCTATTGTTTGTTTCCTTTAAAGTAAAATAAATAAATAAAAATTCTAAAATTCAAAAATTCAAAAAAAAAAAAGAGTAATTGATTCTTGGAATTGAATTTGAAATTTAAATTTCGAATTCAAATTCAAAAATTAATTCAAACCGGTGCACTCAGATTTGGGTGCGGGATTTAAGCAATCGACTCTCACGAGTTCATCTGGATTCCAGTCTAGAGCTTAACCCCAACCCATCTGTTGCACCACCTCACCCGGATCTAATGGGTGAGAACGTAGTGGACCCGCCTGTTGCGCAACCTATAACTTTGAGGGATCGGTGCTACCCAACGATGGCTGCTCAGCCATCGTGCATCGTCATGCCCACCATACCGGGTCGCGACTTCGAACTTAAGGCACAATACATGAGTATGCTGCCTAAGTTCACCTCTAGGGAAGATCCATATCTCTTCCTTAGAGAATTTGAGGAAATCTGCTCTCTTATGCAATACCAGCATATCCCTGAAGAGGCAGTGCGTCTGAAATTCGTGCCTCTAGCACTGAAAGACGACGCTAAGAAATGGCTATATAGTCTAGCCGAAAGATCTGTTAGAAGTTGGGCCGAATTTGTTCAAGTTTTCTTAAAAAAATATTTCCCCAACCATAAGACTATGAAGATTAGGAATGAAATTGTTGCATTCGTTCAGTCTGAGAGCGAGCCGTTCTATTCCTATCTTGAGAGATTTAAGAGTGTCTTGACCCAATGCCCTCATCATGGAGTACCGAAGTGGCAATTATGCCAAATTATTTATGAGGGATTGACACCCACATCTAGAGTTATGCTAGAATCTGTGAGCCAAGGGAATTTCATGTCCAAAAATGAAAATGATGCCTGGACTTTTCTTGAGGATTTAGCTGAAAATAGTATGCAATGGGACAATGCTAGAACACCCATCAACCCGAGTATTGGATCTAGGATAGCGAGTCAACCCCGACCAGGTGTCTTAGCTGTAGACTCCAACATAGCGGCTGAGGCAAAACTAGCTACCCTAATGCGTAGAATGGAAAGTCTAGAGCTACAAAATCAATCCCGAATGAATCAACAATTATCTATCCCCTGCTCTAGATGTGGTCAGACTGGTCATTTAATGGAGGACTGTGTGGACCTGGAACATGTTAATGCCACATTTAACAATTCTAGAAATGATCCTTACGCATCAACCTATAACCCAGGTTGACGTAATCATCCCAATTTTTCGTGGACCCAACAAGGACAACCTCCTAGACAACAACAAACCCCATATAACCAAAATAATACATCATCTGGGGGTAATAACAGTGGAAATCATGAGGTTAGGTTGACAAAATTAGAAACTTTAATGACAACTTTTATACAAACAACCAACCAATCATTCCAAAGGCTAGAGACACAGGTCAGCCAATTAGCACAGATAATAGGTGAAAGAGAAAAGAGTCAATTTCCAAGTCAACCTGAGGTGAACCCAAGAACTAATAATCAATATCAATCTTATCAACCACCTGCAGGAAATAACAACCCTAGACCGGTTCAAATGGTTAATGAGGAAGGACCGTTCCAACAAATCAATGCTGTAGTATCATTACGGTCCGGAAGACAAATTGACAATAATGTGGTAAACCCTAGAATGACTAATCAATCTAGCCATCAAGCACCCACATATGACTTGACCATTGAACCCGACGTCCAAATTGAAAAGCCCAATCCACCTACCCAACCTGAACCTGTAGCTCAACCTGAACCTGAGCGAGTCTATGTGCCTAAAGCCCCATTTCCCAATAGACTCAAAAAGAACTCTAGTGCACAAATAGAGAAAATCTTGGAAGTATTTAAGCAAGTTAAGGTAAACATTCCACTCTTAGACATGATTCAACAAATACCTGCTTATGCTAAATTCTTAAAAGATTTGTGCACTAAGAAGAGAAAAACGAATGTACCAAAGAAGGCGTTCTTAACTGCAAACATATGCTCAATTCTTTCCAACACATCTCCTATAAAATATAAGGACCCGGGGTGCCCCACAATTTCATGTTCAATAGGAGATACGTTTATCAATAAAGCCCTTCTAGACCTTGGTGCAAGCGTTAACTTGCTCCCATTTTCTGTCTACGAGCAACTCAACCTTGGTCCGCTGAAACCCTCTAGGACAACCCTCCAATTCGCTGATTGTTCTGTTAAGAAACCGAGAGGTATAGTAGAGGACGTTTTGATTAAGGTTGGTGACTTCATTTATCCAGTGGATTTTGTCGTACTTGATACTGAACCTATTGTAAATCCTAATCGACAAATCCCTGTAATTCTAGGTAGACCCTTTTTAGCCACTTCGGAAGCATTAATAAACTGTCGAAATGGGCTCATGCAATTATCTTTCGGGAACTTAAAAGCAGAATTTAATATCTTCCATATTGATAATGAGCCAGAAATAATATGCAACCCAAGTGATGTTGTGATGAGAGCACGTATTTATCAAATTTATGAAACAAATAAATCATCACAAAAGAAAAAAGGAAGTAAGAAAAAAGGGAGTGATTCATTTACTCAACCACCATCACTCGAGCAAATAAGCGAACCAATTCAAGTGAGAAGAGTGGAATCTTTTCCTCAAGTCAACATGGGGAACAATTCAACTGGATACATGCACCAATATGGTGTCATTCAATCCAGTTCTGATTACGGTTGACTCTGAGCAAATTCAACCCCTCTACCGCAAGCCGACTCAGGTAATAAGTGCATTTATTTTATCTATGCATACATTGAGGACAATGCATGATTTAGGTGTGGGGGGTGTTTATCTATGTATATATCTATTTGTTTGTTTTCTTCTTTAAAAATAAAAAAATAAAAAAAAATAAAAAAAAATAAATAAATCAATGTTTCATGACATAGCTTAAGATTGAACTACCAAAACCCGAGTACAAATTGCATTGAGTTTTTGTTCCTTATTATATAGTTCTGCTTGTAGAAATTGTGACATAAATCTAAGTTCCAAAGAAATAACACATTGCCCTGTAAGACATGTATGCACTTAAATTGGATGAATCAAATCCTTGAAGTGGTTGATAAAAAGCAGAGGTTGAGGAAAATACACCGGGAAGTGTGGACTTCTAATAGCAATTAAGCCTTGAGGAAAATAAAAGTAAAAATAAAGGAATAAAGTGAGGAAAGCACATTTTGCAAAATGATTACAAAAGCCCAAGCCTTTGAGTCACTGGTCCGTAGGGGTATCTTGAAACCCGGTAACTTGAGTCTGCCAGCTCGGGATTATCGACCAAACTCGCTACACAAATGCCAAAAGGGTAAAAGTGTCAAAAAGCAAATGTGTTGAATCACGGAAGAAAAGAAAAAAATAATAATACTCAAGGCCCAAAGCTAAAAGAATGATCCATGTCATGGTTGATCCGAATGATACTTCACCACCAGAGGAGGCGTGCAAAATAATTCAAGTGATAAACATGTATAGAAGGGTTAGTGGTGTGAATGTTGGAGGAACAAAGACCAAGTCATATTTTTTGAGCTAGATTTATATAATGAGCATGCGAGAACTTTAAGTGAGATGTATAAGGTGAAGGCAGAAATATTAAGAGCTATTAATGGAATGATGAATTAAGACTTTGTGGGTATATCTGCTGAAAACCCTCAGGAGACAACACTCCTCCCCCTTGGCAACAAGGAGGTTTAAAGGCTTGTTGCACATGCTAAGTGCAACCGTGATTCCTACGAAAGTGAGTTAGGATTTCCCTGTTTTTATTTTTCTTATATTCTGTTTTGCTAGGGACTAGCAAAATCTAGGTGTGGGGGTATTTGATGCATTGCATACATTGCATCATATGTCTTTCATTTAGATTACTTTTACATCAATAAATGCTATTAAGGTATGTGTTTAGTCTTATTTACAGAATACAGGGACCTGAATGCAATTTACCAACATTTCGAGCATAAACGTGTGCAAAAGATTCACTTCTATCATAAAGACCGAATTCAAGTTTATCGGGTTTCAATTGGAAATGCATCCAAGCATAAAAGCATTCAAGGAGCTAATCACAAAAAGGTCAAGGACTTAATTGCAAAATGCCAAGGACCTAATTGCAAAAGAAAAGGATCAAGTTATTTTGTTGGAAAAGTCAAAAGAAAAATCAACTATAAATCTCCAACAATGGAAGGAATTAATCCGGAGCTCAAGACAATGGAAAGAAATCATCCAGACACGCAAATAAAGATCAAATCATACCATAAACGCGTGACAAAAATCCTGATTAAATCCGACCAACGTGGGAGGCGAATCCGCCGCACAATACACATGATGTGCGGCGATTCCGCCGCCCATTGGTCGATCCGTGTGTCCCAATTTCGTCCACTCGTGTATGGACACGTGTACTATCCAATTCTATACCTAAGTCCCTTGTAGCAACTATAAATAGACCCGAGAACGATGTAAATAGGGTCCTGGGTTGTTGTTCTTATTTGTGTACCTTAGTTTTATTAATAAAATTCTGTTCTTTTAATTCTTGTTTTAGTTTTCTTTTAATGTCTCAAGGACCTCTTCTTCTTCCTCCCTCCATGAGTTTCTAACTCTCTCCAAAGGGTGGAGGTGATGGAATTAGGGTTAGAGAATGATGAATGCATGTTATTATTTTAAGTTCATGATTAGTGTATTTTGATTACTTGAGTTTATGTTAAGTCATTTATCTTGTAATGCTTCATAACTAACATGATTTACAATAAGTTTCAGTAATTCTCTACTCTAAACCTAAGTCTAAACCTCCACCCCACGGATTTCTCTCTTTGTTCTTGTTTTAATTTTAATTGTTTTTGTTTCGTACTTTAGTTAATTAAACCAAAAACCCCAAAAACCCAAATTAATTCTTCTCTCCCTTCTTCCCCTCAATCGAAATCACACTAACAACGAAATCTCTCCCTCCTTGTGTTCGACCCGTACTTGCCACGTCTTCATTGACGCCGTGCACTTGCGGTATAAATTTAATTCTCATCAATAATCGAGAGCATTTCCGACGGTTTGGTTACCTTCTCTCCAGACGTCGCGTCTGTCACCAGAATAGTATAAAATGTCATCCCTTCTTTAGGCCTTACACCATTACACTACTCTTGCTAGACGGCCTCTTCCCTTGACCACATTTCAGTCCCAAAATGAATGGTTTACGTTGTTTTTTTAATATTTAAATGTTGTGAATGATGTGACTGTTTCAATCATCCTCATGCAAACGACGTAGTCGAATAGGTAATAGAACAACCATCGGTCATACCATCTAAGGACATGATTTACTTGTACGGGCGAAGTTCAATCGAGGTATAAGGACATGACTAACTTGGACGGGAGAAGTTCGTTTGAAACTGCACAATGCCCATCGAGTTCTTATCGAGCTATTGTCGAACTAAATTTTTGTTAAACCCTGAAAACAAACCAGCTCGTTTGATAGAACGACCCAACATGTTTGGTGATTTTTACAACTCGTTTTTCTTGATTCAATGTGTTCATGTAACAAGTTGGTTTGTCTCGTCTCAATGTTCGTGTTTGTACAAGTTAACTTGTAACAAGTTGATTAGTGATGTTTCAACTCGTTTGTCTTGATTGAATTTGAATCTAACAACGGTGTCATCAAGTTGTTTAAAACATATGATTTTTGTAACAATGCAAACAATTTAGAAATTAAACATGAAAGGTTCACTTAAGAAATTAAATTGTACACATATTAATAATCTAACACTCAAAACCAATCATCCGTAATTGTATATGTTATTAATTATGTTGTGCCATGTAGAAACAAATTGGTTCATTTCTTAGAGAGAAGTATTTTTTTGGTTAAAACGAGTCAGGTTATTAAATAAGTTGCAACGACTCAGCTCGTTTGGTGAAAACAAGGCACCTCGTTTGGTGAAAACGACCCAGCTCGTTGGTGTGTTCCCCGTGGGATTGCTATATCTCAGCTTGTTTGAGGGGGGAAATAACTCAGCTTGTTTGGTGAAAACGACCCAACTCATTTGATAGAACGACCTAGCTTGTTCGACCAAACGATTCAGTTCGTTGGTGCATCCCGCGGGAGAATGTTGCGTCTGAGCTTGTTTGTGGGTGAAAACGACACAGGTCGTTCGACTCGTTTGTTGAAACAAACTAGCTCATTTGATAGGACGATCGAGGTTATGTGGTGATTTTTACAACTCGTTTATCTTGATTCAATGAGTTCATGTAACAAGTTGGTTTGTCTCGTCTCAATGTTCGTGTTCGTACAAGTTAACCTCTAACAAGTTGATTTGTGATGTTTTCAATTCGGTTGTCTTGATTGAGGTGTCGAGAAATTGTTTCAAAACATATGATTTTTCATAACAACGCAAGTAATTCGGAAATTGAACATGACAAGTTCACTTAAGAAATTAAATTGTGCACATATTAATGTTCTAACACTCAAAACCGATCATCCATAATTGTATATGTTTTTAATTAATTTGTGTCATGTAGAACAAATTGTTTCATGTCTTAGAGACAATTTTTTTAGTTAAAACGAGTCAGGTTGTTAATTAAGTTGCAACAACCTAGCTCATTTGTTGAAAACAAACCAGTTTGTTTGATAGAATGACCCAACTTGTTTAGTGACTTTTACAACTCGTTTATCTTGATTCATTGTGTTCATGAACAAGTTGGTTTGTCCCACCTCAAAGTTCGTGTCCATACAAGTTAACTTGTAACAAGTTGGTTTGTGATGTTTTCAGCTCATTTGGTTCCAATATAGATTCACAACACACTCTAGACACAATATGGACACATTTGGACAATATAGACAAAATTTGAATATAATATGGACAAAATGGAAACATTCTGAACACAATATGGACACATCTGGACAAATATGGACACAACATGGACATATTCTGGACACATTTGGATAAATCTGGACACATCTTGACACAATATTAACACATTCTTGACACAATATTAACACATTCTCGACACAATTGGAAACATTCTGGCACAATATTAACACATTTTGGACACAAAATGGACGCATCTGGACAAATCTAGACACAATATGGACACATCTAGATAAACCTGGACACATCTAGACAAATATTAACACATTCTGGACACAATATGGACACAATAAGAACACATCTGGACAAATCAGGACACAAATAGACACATTCTGGACACAAATTGACAAATCTGGACACGATATGAACACATTCTAGATACATCGGGACTGATGTGTCATCCATGACATTTTTAAACCCATTAGGTTCTGAATTTGGAAATATCTTCAATACAAAAGTTTTGCATATCGAAATCTTCTTCATAACAAGTCTTGAATCACGTTATTTCGATATTGAAGGAGAGTTATGCACAAATTATTGATGATCTATTGATTTTTCAGTTTCCAAATAAGGTATGTCTTAACACACATTTTCACTGTCGTATCATTAGCATTTAGCTAGTCGTGAGAGATAAAGATACGTGCTCCTTTTATTTATCTTTCCAACGGATCTAGTATCGTCAAATTCTATGTTTGGATGTAGATGTTATGACTAAAACAAGTGATGCATGATGTGCGGGACGAGTGCGTCCTGAGTAGGATTGGTTTGTTTTGACACTCGTTTTTCGCCCTCGTATCATCCAAATTTTGCAATTCTTAAGAGAGACTAATATGTGCTTCTTTCAATTATATTTCCAACAGTTCTAGAATCATAAAATTATATATTTGAATTTGGATGTTATGAGTAAAACAAATGATGCATGACGCACGGGACAAGTGCGTCCCGAGCAGGACTGGTGCGTTCTGAGTGGGAATTGTGCGTCGTTCACTTCATTGTTGAGCACATTGGGTTCCTAGATTGGAAATATGTTAAATACAAAAGCTTTTCATCTCAAAATTTTATTTGTAATGAGTCTTGAATCGTCTTATTTGGATATTGGAGGAGAGAGTTAGCACAAATTATTGATGATATATTGATATTCCACTTTCCAAATACGGACTGTCTTGACCCGTATTTTTCACCCCCGTATCATCAGAATTTCGCAAGTCGTGAGAGACTAATATGTAATCCTTTAAATTAAATTTCCAATGTATCTGGAATCATAAAATTCTACGTTTGTATGTAGATGTTATGAGTAAAACAAGTGATATGTGACACGCAGGACGAGTGCGTCTCGAGCAAGACTGGTGCGTCCCGAGTGGGATTGGTGCGTCTTCCATGCCATGTTTGAGCCAATTAGGTTTCGAATTTGAAAATATGTTAAATACAAAAGTTTTTTTGTCTCAAAAGCCTCTTTGTAACGAGTGTTAAATCATCTTATTTAGGTATTGTATGAGAGAGTTGTGAACAAATTACTGATGATCTGTCAATTTTCCAGTTTCCAAATACAATCTGTCTTAATACATGTTTTCCACCCTCGTATCATCTTAATTTGATAAGTCTTAACAGAGACTAACTCCTTTCAATTATCTTTCGAATGTATCTAAATCATCAAATTCTATGTTTGGATGTGGATGTTCTGAGTAAAACAAGTGATGTGTGATGTGTGGCCTGAGGGCATCCCGAGTGGGACTAGTGCTTCTTCGACGCCATTATTGAGCCCAATAGATCTGGAATTTGGAAATATGTTCAATACAAAAGTTATCCAAATCTCCTTATTTGGATATAAGAGGAGAGTGTTATGCACAAATTATTCAAGATCTATTGATTGTCTAATTTCCAAATACGATATGTGTTGAGACACATTTTCCACCCTCGTATAATTGGAATTGGGTAAGTCATAAGAGAAACAAATATGTGATCCTTCAAATTTTCTTTCAAATGCATATGAAATCATCAAATTCCGTATTTAGATGTGGATGGTATGAATAAAGTGACTTATCTCGTTTGGTCAAATGACCTAGCTCGTTTAGTGAAAATGACCCAACTTGTTTGGTAAAAACGACCCAACTCGTTGGTGCATCCAACGCGGGACTGATGCATCCCAGCTTGATTGGAGTGCAAACATGATTGAATTGTTTTAAATACCGTAAGTGCACGGTGTCAGTGAAGTTGCGGCAAGTACGGGTCGAGTCCATAAAGAGGTGCGTCAACTCTGGTTCTTCAGAAGTCAAGTGGAAAATAAGGGTAGAAGAAGTTTGATTACACTAAATTATAAATGAATTAACAATTAAACTAAACCCCATGGAGTGGAGGTGTGTTGCTATGTGTGTGTGAGTGAGTCTTCATTTCAATGAGGCACAAATGTAGTTTGTGTTGCATACAAGTAGAAGCTAGTGTAGAATCCAAGTGTATGATACACAACACTACATGACAAACTATGAACATGCATATCTCACATAAAGTTGAGGTTGATTTTAGATAATCAAACATGCAATAAGTACCTAGTGTGGCCATTAGAGCATCAATTAATCATACATACAACCTAAATCATTCATGTGAATGTTCACCAAACATGGATCCATACATTACAAGTCATTTCCATCAAACCATTACAAGAAACAAGATAAACTCTAAAGCTAGCATGAGATAAGTACCTAGTGTGGACATTATCTCATCTAATACAAGTTTAAGCATGCTACGAGTATAGATCTACATTAAGCACATGAAATGACACAAATAAAGAATCCATCACTATAATATAATCTACATCACCTACACCCCAAAGGAGGATGAAACTACTCACTATACATTAAGCTACAAATTATATTAAGATAGAAAGACATTCTACTAATTATACTAAGATTAAGAGAACAAAACTAAGTTAAACATGCAAGAAAAAAGACAACATTAAAACAAAACTATGAAGAATTATTTTATTTACATGACTCACTTTACAAGTAGCATTCTTCTCAACTTGAGTTTGCTTCAAGGCTTACTCTAAGTAAAGAGAATGACCACCAAGCAATTGGTTCATTACAAATGAGGAGGAAGAATTCTATTTATAGGCATGAAAAAAAGAAACTATAGACAATCCCCCGATGTGGGACTAATGAAACATTATCAAAATAGAAATATACACATAACCCCAAATGACCCCGATGTGGGACGCACTCGGACTAAAAGGGACCGCTAATTGGCAGTCTTGGGCCACCAATTGGCGGTCACTTTTTGTCAGATCGGACCCATTTTCAGATATCTTATTTACTGCTTCAATTCCTTACGTAGGGTGCACTCAGATCGGTTATTGGAGTTTTTGGTCCCGAATCTAATTACAAAAAAACTCCTTATGATGGTGTAAAGTTTCTCAGTCATCCAGGCTTACATCCAGGTCATTCCCTCTTGCATATGGATCCTTTTATATGAACGAGAGGTCTACTTTGCTTTATTTAAGTCATTTCTTCTTACGTTTCAGTCTTTTTTTCTTTTCCATTCTCTTATTTATTACATAATACTTGAAATATAACAACAAACACTCGAGTAGCACAATATTGGGGTAAAAATAAGGATATATAGCATGAATATGATACGTGATATGATACTAATAAAAAACGACCCAGTTGTTTTGGTGGAAAAAAACGACCCAACACATTTGATAGAATAAATGACCCAACTCGTTTTCTGCTCGCTGAAATCAGCAATCTTCTACGCCTTTTATGAACGCAATAAGTTCTTAATTTGGAAATATGTTTAATATCAAAGTTTTGCATCTTGAAATCTTTTTTGTAACGGGTCTTGAATTGCCTTATTTGAATATCAGAGGAGAGAGAAATGAAGAAATTATTGAAGAGTCATTGATTGTCTAATTTCCAAATATGATCTGTCTTGACACGTTTTCACCCTCGTATTTCACCCTCGTATCATCAAGATTTGGCAAGTCATAAGAGAAACAAATTTGTGCTCCTTTTAATTGTCTTTCTAACAGATCTGGAATCATCAAAGTTCATATTTGGATGTGGATGTTATCAATAAAACAACCTAGCTTGCTTGGTCAAACGACTCAGCTCGTTCGTGAAAACGACCCAGCTTGTTCGATGAAAAAGACATTTGGTTGACAATGATTTGTAATTAGGACAAAAATAACAAGGGTTAATGTGACATTTGGTATTCTTTTTAAGGTTAGGAAAAGTCAAGACTTTCCTGGTATATGTGACATTAATAAATAAACTCTTAGTCCATGGTATTATAATATATTTACGGATTAAGAGAATTACAAACAAAAAAATAATTTAAATTACAATTAATATTGATTAATATTAAATACATTTAATTTAATATTACAAACAAAAAATATTAATTATATTTAATCTAAATACCAAAAAAAAAATCCAATGAGGGGCTACTTCCGAGGCAGGAGAACATTTTTTCCTACCTGGGAAGTACCTGGAGCCTTCCTCCAAAGGGGTGCTCGGAAAAAGAGCACCCGCTAAGAGAGCTCTTAGCAATACCTAGACCCACCTAAAAATTCAACATTCTTTTCCTCCACATCATTTTTTTAATTCTTTCACAACAATCTACAAATTACATAACCAATTATTATTGTAAATACTTTAGTATAATTAATTAACACATTTTATTATTAAACCACGAAAATATTATTAATAATTAATAAATCACACTAAGTATTACACTAATTGAAACTCCAGAAATTAAAATACACCTTACAAGAAAGCATTGTCAATAAACATTATTAATTTTTGGTATTTCTTTCAAAAAAAATCACCGCATCGAACCACTTCATCTCTTAGAAGACCACTTATAATCAGCCAAAAAATCATAATCCGGCTCAGTCAGTCATAAACAACTTCAAATTCACCAAAACAAACAAAAATCATAATCCAACAAAACGAAAACCACATCCCATAATCCACCAAAACCATCAAACCTTGAAGTGAGGGCACCGGCAAGGAGAGGAATGGTTCCAAGTAGGAGAGGACCAACGCCGAGGAGAGGAATGGTGTGAACAACAACTGGGGGGAGATGGATGGAGCAAACGAACGACGCCAACGTGGATTTGAAGTGAGGCGAGGGAGAGAGATGTTAGAGCATCCACGACGGGGATGAGAATAAGATTGTGGTGGGGAACGTTGAATAAAAGCACGGATCGTGTTTGTTATTTTCTTTATTTTGTTTTTAACAGTGATATGTTGTTTAAGAGATATGATTGCATTATTTTAAGGGTAAATATCTTCGGAAACAAAATTAAAAAAAATCACCATAATTCTTATATTCTCGTGTTTTATGATAGACACTTATATTACTTTATAATATTTTATTTTCAAAATACTAGATTTTCAGTGATTAACTAAAAGAGACAATTATCACAGTTGAAACAATTATATCCTCATATTACATTTTTCTAACGGTTACATTTTCAAACATCTTAAAAACTTTATTCTCGATTTTTTTAGGATTTTTATTCTTATAACTTCAACTTTTCAACTCATTATACTCTCAACTTTCCCAATTTATTATGTAGTTTCACTTTACAAAGATTTTATTCTCAACTTTATATTTTGCAGAGATCTTATTCTGTACTTTAACTTTTCAAGAGAATATATTCTTACTTTCACTATTTTAAATCGTGTTTTTCACAACTCTATATTGCAACAATAAATTAATTATTTTTCCGACGTTTGCCCAACATTTATTTTTGAAAAATTAAAAATGATAAAATTTGTATCAGCTTTTATTAATAATTTATACATAAAAGAGATAAATAATGATATCTTTATTAATTTATTTTTTTGTAAAATGTAAGAAATGAGTTGGAAAATCACGATTAAGAAGATGAAAGATAAAAAAATTGACACGTGATTTGACAGTAAAATCTTTTTATAAAAATCACGGTTAAGAAGATGAAAGATAAAGAGATTGTGGATAAATGTTGTGAAATGAAAAAATTAACATTGAGAGGATCTTTTTATAAAGATTCATGGTTAAGGATTGGTGGGGGAGCCGTGTGATTGAATCTAGGGATGAAATTTACGTGGATTAATGATGTGTCTTAATATGATTGGTCTTCGCAGAATATCTGGATCCTCTAACACAAAAATGTAGTGCATCGTATTTAAAGGGGATACTATTCGTCGCCGGAAAACTACTTAAATCGCCCAACAAATTACCTTTTTGCCCTTAACAAATCAATTAATACTCATTTCGTCCCGTGTCTTTAAACAAGGTGTTTGACTCAGTTTTACTCACATTCCTAGTATCAACACCACGAAAATGTCTGGCGAAGCACCTAGATCCGGCGAGGTAACGGGGGTGGATTTTTTTCCCGACTAAGGCATCTGTCTAAGACGCCTCCACCTTGGTGGAGGCGTTTTGGGCAGACGCTCGTTTTTTTTGTTTTTTTTTTATTTTCTGTTAAATTAATTTTTTCCAGGTTCTGTTGCAAGATTTCGGTGGTGTTGTAGTAGATTACAGTGAGCTTTTTGATAGTAAAGAAATATTTACAACAATCGAGAAAGCTTGTAAATGGGCGAAACAAGTTGCAATAGGAGCCGGATTTTTTTGGTTATATCATCATACAAACCAAAAGCAGATAACCGGATAGATTGTTACATGAGATGTGATCGCAGACGTGAAATGAGTTCTCGTGATACGAGTATTGCACTGCGAAAGAATACAAAAAGAAAAGGTTGTGGTTGTCGTTTTTTGGTAAAAGTGGTGGAGCGACGGGATCGTGATGGATAGGTCGTTGTTTCTAGTAGCACCTATGGGCAGCACAACCACGCACTTGCAGTTTATTCAGAGGGTCACCGACAGGTCAGCGGACTTGGTGCTATGGCCAAGCAAATTGTTCGTGATATGACAGAGGCACAAGCAAGACCACGTAACATTTTGTTGGTGGTAAAAGAGAAATTCCCGGGCGATAATCCCAATCAAAGACACATTTATAACTTCAGAGAGTACATGAAGATGACGAAATCTGAAGACAGGAATCCCGTGCAGCAGATTCTCAGTCAGGCAGTGCAGCATAACTATTTGCATTGGATTGTGGCAGACGAAGAAACTAATATCCTCACCACGCATTTTTGGCACATTCGACTTCAGTTCAGTTGTTGTGTACATACCCATTCGTAATCTGCATGGATTCGACGTATAAGACAAACAAGTACAAGATGCCTTTGTTTGAGATGGTTGGGGTTACTCCAACAAACATGAATTTCCTCGTCGGATATGCGATTTTGCAGGATGAGAACGAGTCTAGTTACTGGTGGGTGTTGGAGAGGATGCGAGATCTGTTATTGAATATTATTAGCCCGACTGCAATAATAACGGACCGGGAGATGGGTCTGATGCGACCAGTGGCAGAGGTTTTTCCTGAGTCTGCTCATTTACTATGCACCTGGCATATCAACAAAGACGTGTACCACTACGTATATCATGTATTCGGCAAGGACAAGCAGCTTGCAGAGAGTTCTAGACGTGGAAAGTGGAGGAGAGTCATGCTTTCTGATTCACAGACAGATTATGATAGAGCAGTCCGTAATCTGAAAGATTCTTACAAGTCCTGGCCAGTGCTGACGGAGTATGTGGAAGACATATGGTTGGTGCATAAGGAAAAATTTGTGTTGAACTGGACGAATAAAGTTCTTCATTTCGGCAACACTACGAACTGCAGGGTGGAAAGTGCACATTCGGCTCTGAAAGAGTGGATCACTACATCAACTACCGCTCTCGACACTCTTTTCGACCGCGTGAAGTCGGCTATTGAAATGCAGCTGACGAATATTCAGAACTTTCTTAAAGATTCGAGACGTCGAATTTTGGCAAACTACATAGGTCATTTGTTTCAGCATATAAATGGCCGAGTTTCGCATCGCTGCTTGTCGTTATTGACTCAAGAGTTGAAGAGAATGCATGACTTAAGTGATGAAGTTGAATATCGTTGCGGGTGTGCTTTTCTGACATCACATGGGATTCTTCAGGTGATGGAATTTATTTAAAGCAGATTCATCCATTCTGGAAAACACTTGTCATTGGAGTAGGAGTCCAGATGTCAGAGTTTGTGAATCAGTCAGCACAAGACGTCGAGCATTTTCGGAAGCTCGTTGATGAGATTTTGGAGAGCCACCCTGCAGTAATTCATAGTGCCTCTCGTATTTTATACGAACAATTACACCCCGATCAGTCGAACTATGGAGAACCCGCTGAAAATATTAAGGTACGAGGTCGACCTAGGGGAAAGTCGACACGTTGGGACTCGAGTGCCTTCGAGTATGCTGAGCGAGGTTGTGGTCGGTCTGGCAGTAGTGGGATCAGGGGTCGTGGTCGGTCTTCCAATTCGTCTCGATCGTCCGTGAACACGGCCACATGATCTGGTATGACGATATCTTTTTTGTTATTTAATATATATCAGTAATCTAGATGAGGTTGAATATATTATCTCCTTATTTTGTTTTAATGAATTGTTATTTATCTATCTTACAATGTCCGGACGGATTGACATGGACAACTTCTCATATGTTGATAGACTGTCAGGAATCATTTTACCATTTCTGGAGAGGTGGAATGACGTATGTGTTGATGGCAATTGTGGATTTCGATGTGTTGCCGATGTCTTCCATGGTGGTCAATACAACTGGTCGTACGCCCGTCGTGTGATTTCTAATGAGATAGGTGCACATCCTATTTATGAGAGTGTCTATTTCGGCAATGTGGTAGAGGCTCGTCAACGAATTGATCATTCGGGCGGGGGAGCTTGTGGCGAGGATCATTATATGGAGGTTTGGGCCGACTTGTTTCCTATTGCTAAGTTTTACAAGTGTGCGGTCATGTTTTTCTCAATGGGAACAGATGGTTCGTTGTTCCCGTGTCTTACTGTGCTCCATTGGGAGAGTCATTCAGCCATGACGAGGCTTGTCAGAGAGTTGATCATTGCTCATTTAGGGAGTTACAGACATTTTATTCGTTTAGAATTAGCTGATGATTTCCCAGTACCTCCTATAGCGACCTTGTCGTATCAAATGCGAGATGAGAGTGTTGTTGGATGGGAGGATCAGTACGAGAGTAGGATGACGTATTGGAACCGGTTACGTAGTACATATTGATTGTAATTTGTAATGCATTTGTAATATATAATATATCGTGTATTTGTACTTATATCGTGTTGTTCTTTTACCATATTTTAAATTTAAGTATTATTTGATTTCTAAAGAAATAAGTAGAAAATATGTTCGTGAGAAATATATATTAAAAATACGATAGTTAAAGAAATAAGTAGAAGATATGTTCGTAAGAAATAAATAATAAGAGTACACAGACCGGAATAAGCAAATACCAACAAATGTAGTAATAGTGCAACATATAATAAAACGATAGTAAGAGAAAGTCAACTACAGCTCAGCATCTGAATCATGGTCCGAAATGCTCAACTGGTTGTTCCAATCCTCGATGAGGCGATCCAAATCTGCACATGCAAGTCTCGTATCCTCAATCGGCATCCTGTCTCTCTGTCGCAAGAACGGCTGCGTACACCGTATCGCTCTACACATCCACTGTATGTAACATAAAAATTAGCGTACATTAGCAATAATAACAAAATATACATTACAATTACAAATAAAATTAGATAAACTTACCGCATCGGCACATGTCCTATCCAGTGGTCTCTCCGGTCTCGGAATGATACCGTGTACGATAAGTGGATGTAAGCACCTACCGAACCACTACAAATAATCTGCATCACAAGTGGAGGGGTCGCGGCTACGACTCAGATTGTCGAGGTGAAGTCGTCCTACTCTCGGAAATGTCCTCCAAACTGATTCCTCGAACGAAACGCAATGTCTGACGTCGTCGCAGACCGTACTGCATGCTCGGGCGTCAGAATGTCAACCGGGATCACCTACACGTAACCTAACTGAATGATAAATAAACGAGAATGATATATACATTATATACCTGCGATACAGTCATCTGATCTAACCGTCTACGAATAGAAAGAAGTCGACACTCGCTCTTATCCTCTGCCCGGGCAGCCCACATACGCGAACGAGGATGACCACGCTCAATAATCTTCCGCTCCCGATGTGGGCGGAAAGCAGGAAAATACTCATAGATCCAAGCCTGCAGCAGTGTAAGACAACCCGTAATCCCAGAACAATCAGCACGACTAGATATACCCAGCTGACGATACAGATATGCCAACGTCGCCGACCCCCATGAGTACTGACCAATGGTATCTGGGTCTCTCGCCTCTAATAGGTCGCGTGGTCTGACTCTGGAACCGCTCTTGTCGACAAACAAGACGCAACCTAGCAGTAAGAAGAGGTAAGCAGTCATCTGCATATCCTCAGTCCGTGGTGGTCGTCCCCGTCTGCAACACTCGTCCACAACATCGATAGTAACACCACCGCCACTCCAAAATGAGCTATCCCGCCCAAGACCCTCCAGGCTGACACCCAGCAACTCAGATACAAATAACTTCAGCTCAGATGTCGGTGCAAGCGCACTGACCATAGGACCCTCAACAGGAATGTGCAGAATCTGAAAGACGTCATGCAACATGATCGTCATCTCTCCAAACGGCAAGTAAAAAGTGTTGGTGTCAGGTTGCCACCGATCCACGAAAGCCGAAATCAACGACATGTCAATGCAGGAAAACATGTTGTACGGCAAGTGACCCAATCCACTATCACTGACGGTCGTCGTCATATCATCAGTCGTCACTGAACGCCAAGCCTGCAATGTCGTACAGACTCTGTGCCGATTATGGCACTTCAAAACCTTCTGATCCTCGTCATCCCAGATGTGTCTGGCGATGTGGCCTCCGAAACTCGGAATGACGCTGCCATCTAGAGGACCACCGGGCATCATATCCGTGACGATCCAAGACTCGTCCTCACCCCTCTTCTTCTTCTTCTTCTGAGTTCGGGCGTATGCAGTGCACGAACTCGAATCACCGGTCACAAACCGGCCACCTCGACCCTTCCTAATGACCCACTCAGCCGAAGGACTACAATCTCCTCCTGTGGCCCCAAGCCATACCGGCCCCCATCGTCACTCTCGTCGTGACTCCTCAACTCATCTGAATCATCCTCGTCGTCGAAAGAATCTTCAGGTGTCTGACGACGACGTAAAAGATATCTCTCTCCTAACTAAAGCAGAACTACCACGTCTACGTGGATGACGAGGACTTGACTCGTCTGCTACACTACGTACCGCGCGTAAAGGAATTGATTTCACTTTTCCTCCACGGTAACCCGATGACTATTAATTCAATTTTAAAAATAAAAATTTATTAATGGATTTACTAAAATAATTAAACTAATTATTAACTTAATAATCGATTTATTTAGAAATTATCAAAATTAATCAATAATCCTTTATTAAAATCATACACACTTAATTATTAACATAATAATCAATTTATTTAGCTATTATCACAACTTTTAATCAATAATTCCTTACTAAAATAATTAAACTAATTATTAACTTAATAATCGATTTATTTAGTAATTATCACAAATTATAATCAATAAAGGATTTACTAAACTATTTTAATTCATTATTAACATAATATTCAATTTATTTTAAATTTATCACAATTTATAATCAATTTAAATAAATTAAAAAAAAACTGAGGCGTCTACGAGAGACGCCCCAACGCTCGGGGAGGCGTCTGCCGGAGCCGCCTCCCCTACGTTGGAGGCGTCTCCCGCAGACGCCTAGCCCTATGTTTCGGCGTCCGCGGGAGACGCCCGACCCAAGGGGAGGCGGTTCCGGCGGCCGCCCTCTCGTTGGGTCGGGCGTCTCCCTCGGACGCCCCACCCAATTTTATTTTTTTAAAAAATTTAATTAAAATAAATAAGGCAATTTACCAGTTTTGAGTAATCCGGGACGTCCGTTGATTCTTTTTCTGGCCTCCGAGACATTGTATCTGGTGAATAGAAGAGTAATAGGATTTTTATTCTTATAACTTCAACTTTTCAACTCATTATACTCTCAACTTTCTCAATTTATTATGTAGTTTCACTTTACCAAGATTTTATTCTCAGCTTTATCTTTTGCAGATATCTTATTCTGTACTTTAATTTTTCAAGAGAATATATTCTTACTTTCACTATTTTAAATCGTGTTTTTCACAACTCTATATTACAACAAGAAATTAATTATTTTCCGACATTTGTCCAACATTTATTTTTGAAAAATTAAAAATGATAAAATTTGTATCAAGTTTTATTAATAATTTATACATAAAAGAGATAAATAATGATATCTTTTTTAATTTATTTTATTGTAAAATGTAAGAAATGAGTTGGAGAATCACGATTAAGAAGATGAAAGATAAAAAGATTGACACGTGATTTGACAGTAAAATCTTTTTATAAAAATCACGTTAAGAGATGAAAGATAAAAAGACCGTGGATAAATGTTGTGAAATGGAAAAATTAAAATTGAGATGATATGGTTAAGGATCCGAATAAAAGAGATGGTGGGGAGCAGTGTGATTGAATCTAGGTATAAACTTTACGTGGATTAATGATGTGTCTTAATATGATCGGTCTTCGCAGAATATCTGGATCCTCTAACACAAAAATATGGTGCATTGTATTTAAAACCTAATTTTGGTCCCTCCACCCAATCAATTATTTGCACGTGTCCTGCCTACACATCCTAACAACACGTACCCTTAAACAACCCTCCCACATCTGAAACCCAAAACAAACTCCATCAGCAACTGCCCTCCTCAAGCGACGCCAACCAAGCGCCCCACCGTGTAGCCCAAGCCCGCCGCTTCCTAACTTGGTCCTTGGATCAAACAAAAAAACTGGATTCTCGGTCGTAGGATTTAGAAGAAGAAATGCAGGAACGGTTGCCTGGTCATACTTCCTCTCCAAACGATGCCAACCACCGGGGACAACTTTTGGTGAACAACCTTCGTGGTTTGCTTACTCCAATCACATCCAACAGCATATACCGATCAAAGTTACCGATCGTTCACATTCATCCAGAGGATACTCCCAGGAGGAGGCTTTATGGTGTCATTGTTTTTGTCATCCTCTACTTCTTCTATTGTTTTGGTTTGTGAGATGGTGGAAATCGACGAGCAGAGAATCAAGCAACACCGACGCTCACCAGAAGCTTTCTCTTCCAAACCAATTTATCCTCTTCAAAAAAATATACAAATTCATTTGCTTATTCATTTGTAATGTCATATTGTCATCCCCTCATTCTCCATGTTAATCTATTTCAGGAATCCAAGGAATGAATGTGAGGAAGAAACTTCTGCGTAGTGACATGCATAGAGAGGTCATGGCGTAGCATTAGCGTCATCTTCAAGTGGTACATGAATTTTGGAGACCTCTTTACATACCTAGGTAAAATTCAAAAATGTAGTTTTGTCAAAGTCTTATACATATATAGCATAGAATTATGGCTCACTTTATTAGTTTTAATTGTAAATAAACCCCCAAGGTTCATGATTTTCTTGTTTCAATGGGCTTCGAACAACCATTAGGGCCTACCGATTTCACTTCTATCATTTCTTGATGATTGTAACCACCAACGCCTAAGGTTGGGGGCTTGGGGCTATGCCACCATCGCCACTTGAATCCTTGGCCGACTAACAAACCCATGGGCCACAATCTTCCTAGACATGTCGGCAATCTCCTATCTTCAGAGAGCATTAAATTCTACGATATATGGTTTTATTCATGATACCTAAGAGGTAGATAATAGAGCTTCACTTAATTTTTAATATTTGCAGGAGTTCATTGAACATCACAAATTACAAATTAAAGTATGATGTCATAGCATGGATTACTAGATGTTTGATTACTGGGCACAGAATGTTGCAGCAAGGCTGAGAAATAAGTAATAAGAAAATAAGTTGAGGAATTGAAGGGTTATATTTCCTTCAAGTTCTTAATAGCATGTAGCTTTTGCATATTTTGGTATGAATCTCTCATCTAATTGACACGATTATTAGTATGATTTCTCAGTCACATCGCATCTAACGTGCTGATGAGCTTTTGTTCGCTAATATGGCATGTTTTATTTGGTCACGTTTAATCGTTAGAACATATATATTAAGTCATAATGCCCGACCAAACAGCATTATGAATCCAAATTATTGACAACATGTTACCATAGTGTAATTTCGACAATTTATGGTCAGAATTAAAGCTGTCAACTCTCAATTTTAAGGACAAAAAAATTAAACAACCAATTTGTGTTTCCTACATTTCTTTTTCAAACAGTCAGATACGATTGCAGTAGTTTGTCTATTTTTCGTGATTAAGTATGAAATCTCCAAAATCCTGTTGGGTATTTCTATTTGAGTTGTAGATTGAAAGAAAAATTGGTTTAGGTTGCAGCTTTTTCGCCGCTAAGGTGTTAACTGAAGTAGTAGTACCTTTGAGAGCCCTATACAACTTTATAAACACTTTTAACTATAATTTCATTATTTTCTAATATTGCTCTCTCTTACTGGTTTAAGTGAAAAAGTGATTCTAGACTTTTTAAGTATACTTGACCGCGTCCTATCAATTGTCCCAACAATAGGAAGTAATGGATCTTCAACTTCTCTATTTTGAAATAATGTGTATATGATTGAATGTTTTTTTACTCAAACAAGTTCATCATCAACATCAACATAACCCCAATGCCTCAGAAGAGGTTCCCGCCTAAGCGAGGTAAGGGAGGTGGGATGTACGCAACCCTACCACTGTAAAACAATGAGGTTGTTTCCAATTGACCCAAATGATATAAATACAACTGACCATCTGTGATTCCACAATAAAAGAACTACAGATCGTTTAAATAACTCTTTGATATAGTTCATGATGCTTCAAATGTCAAAAAAACAACTTAATCTTTGACACAGTGGAAATTGACATTTACTCAAACAAGTTAAATTAGTATTTTGTTTTCCTTTTCATATATTATGTAGAAGTATTTTGTGGTTCAATTGTATTGACCGTCGTTATGTCACTCATAATCACCAGAATGGAAGGAGTTGTTCGTGTCTATTAGAATGATGGCAGTGGAAGCAGTACTAGTGCGTCTTGGTGCTTGATTCCTATCTAAGTATCATAATTTTTGGTGCTTGCTATTCCTTTCGTTACGCATTGATACCTTTAGCAGCTTCATCGATCAGGTAATAGACTTCATTGGCGTGCTCTTTATTTTGGTGGGCTACTTGCACCAGTATATTTTACGAAGATTGTAGCATTCCTAACATTCTTTCTGGAAACTTCCACAGGCTATACTTATCTTCATGTTCTGTTCAGATGAGAGTTTCAATTTCTAATTCTTCTCGATTAGGTGCTCTAATTTGCTGTAGACTATAGATTTGAAACCATTACTTTCTTCTTTTGCAGACAAGTTATGTGTTGGTGGAATGTTAGCCTTTCACATCACTAATCACAACATATTACACACACGTAGCAGTCAAATATCCAAATTACCACACCTGCAGTCGGTTTTTTTCCTATGTGGGCCCTTGACCTTCTCTTTGATCAAATTATCATTTGTGTCTAACAAATATCATATATGTCATTATATTTGTCTTCTTCCCGTCTGAAAAGGCCAAATCCTCTTGGAGGTGGGCAACTACGTGTGGAAATGGGAATAATTTTTTTCTTCAACATCGTATGTCTATGTCTGTAATACTCAATTTGTAATTTATGTCATGAATTATGAAACATGTTATTTTACAGGAATTGTGGAAGTTTAATCTTACAGTACACATTCAGTTGCTGTTTGTAGATTTGATCTATAATTAAAGATAAATCTTATATTTTTTTGGATTCAACTTTTTCTAAAGTTATATATTATTCATTTTCAACATATAATTACATTTCATGTCCTCGACACCTCTCATTTTAATTGAACTTACATTCCCCCTTTTATTCCATAGGTTATGTTCTTTTTTAAGTGGTAAAGGCAACTTAATGAATTAACATTTTGTTCTACCTTTATATATCATTGCCTATGACACTTTTTACTCATTCATGTCATATATGTCACTCAGTATCTCAATCTGCGTACATGAGTGCAGTTAAAATTGAATCACAAACATTAAATACAACTTAGATATTTGTTTTGAATATAAGAAATTTATTCAAAAGCTAAAATCATATATTCAAAATCTTAAACTTCAATGTGTACACAAGAGGTTATATTGCTACTAATAAGCAGGGTTTCTCTTACCTTCCATTCAAGCATTAATTAATAATGTCATGTTATTTTATGTTCCTAATATTCCTAAGCTTGAGTTTTTGAATCTTCGGGTTGGACCCCTTGCCTTTCATGATCTACACATGTAAAAGGCAGGAAAAATACCCTCGGGAGTTAGCCTTGAGAATGATTTTGCTTTAAGCATCGACTGTTATGATCTAATCCCTCATTAGGGATTAAACCCACGAAATTAGGGTTGGAGGCATGGGTTTTGGTGTGCTTGCATGGGGAAGAGAAGTGAGATGATGAGGTTTAGGGTTTAGGGTTTAGGTAGGGGTTGGTTACTGTAGCGCATGGGGTTTGGGGTTTAAGAAGCAAAAACTCACTCATTTCCTCTTGTTTGTTGTTGATTTCGTTCCACCCCCAAACCTCACCTTTCTCATTTCATTCCGGCGATCAGAGAAGGAGGGAGAAGAGCTCCGGCGACGTGGTGGAGGCGCACGCGAGGAAGGAGCGACGAGAACGGAGGAAAGAGGGAGAAGAAGCTAGAAGCGACGCCGGAGGAGGAGGAGTTCGCCGGACGCGTTCTCTCCACGGTGAAAGGTATGTCAAGTCCTCATAGTAACTCCCCAAGAGGTGTGGGAGTGTAGGAGGGCGGCGTTGGTGTCGTTTCCCCGACGAAAACCCAACTGGACAGAGGTTGAAGACGCTCTTTTCGGTCGACCGATTGAGAGTTCGGTCGACCGAACAACGTCTAGATGATGCCTGTCCAGAGTGGAAATGTATGTTTCGGTCGACCGGTGGTTGGGTCGGTCGACCGAGTTTAGTGAATATTAACTTACTGCCCGAAAACGGTCGAACGACGTCTGTGTGACGGTCGACCGTTTATGCCAAATTTTAGCGGGAATCTAAGGGTTATATTAGCCGGTCGACCGATGGTTATTCGGTCGACCGAATCCCAGTAGATAGGTTAGACAGACCTTCGGCCGACCGAGTGTGTGTCTCGGTCGACCGAACTGCGCAAAGTCGGTCAAGAGCGTTGACCATCTAAACGGTCGACCGCTAGTTGTGATCCGGTCGACCGACCGCGTGCAGTTTTCCTGCAGTGAAGTGCTTGTTGATCCGGTCGACCGGAAGAGTTTCCGTCGACCGAATGCAGTGTGCAGGATTCATGCAGTTTTCTTGTTGGTTGAACGAACCCTGGTTCGACCGACGGGATATATATGTATATAAAATGTATAGCGTAGACCTTCCAAACGGTCGACCGCTAGATTGATCTTGTTCGACCGGTGGGTCTAATTATCATTGGTGGTTTTCACATTAGACGAGGGCGATTTCAATTGGACCCCTTGTGCCTGTGCGGCAGAGGGATGCCTTTCATGCCTGTGTGGGTGGGAGACGCCTTCTTCCTTGTGTAGGGAGGGGATGCACTTTCCGTGTGTCGGAGAGCAATGGGCAGTCTGTGGGCCCAAGGCGGTTTTGCATTGCATGTGCATTCTTGGCTTTTCGTCTTATTTTCTGTTTATGATAGGAGATGTTGGCATACGGGGTTCCTTGCGGGAACTCAGGCGGATTTTGTGTTTCATTTTCAGGGAGCAGACAGTCGTAGGTTGGTGGTGACCGAGGGGAGTACCTCCGGGATCGGGTCCTGTCATCTTATCTTTTTGTAGAGGTAGTGATTACAGTAGTTATGTATTAGACATGTAATCACTCTTTTGACACTCTGTATTATGACTTCCACGTGGAGATATTTTATATATATGTATTCAGTTGACTTTTCTAGTAACGTGCCCTTGTTGACCGTTGACGGTCGTATGTTTATGTTTTAAATTTGAAAAATTTCTTCCGTTGTTCCGGGACGTTACATCGACCCTCACTCTTGCTTTTCGATTTGGTTGAACATAGGTTTCATTCTCATAAAAAGTTGATTCATATTATTAGCATAAGCCTAGCTTCTCAGTTATATTTGAGTAATTATGGTGCTTCACATTTTGAAAAGAGATTGGAAAAGGTTTCCCAGAAACTTCAACTTTGGGCATGGTTGATTCTTATTAACCACTTTGCAATAGATCTGGTTGATTCTGATTTGACTCTTTTTATTACTTAATTAACTGAATTGCTAAACATCACCCCAAAATTACTTAAATCGCCCCTTGAAATTACCATTTTGCCCTTCTCTCATTTCTACTGCTATAACGCGACATTTTACCCTCCTATCACACATCTCTCTTCATATTCCTCTTATAATCATAAAAAATAATGTTTTGGAGGTCAGTAATGAACCAACGGACGCCCCAGTGTACTCGAATCTGGTAAAATATCTAACATCTTTTTAATAAAAAAAATAATAAAAATAATAAAAAATTACGGGCATCCGACGGAGCCGCCCCCACGTAGGAGGGGGCGTCTGGCTAAGACGCCTTCCCCATGGGGGCGGCGTTTTACCCAGACGCCTTACCCATCGGGGAGGCGTGTTACCCAGACGCTCCGCCCATGGGACAAACGTCTGTGTAAGACGCCCATGGGGGAGGCGTCTTAGCCAGACGCCCCCTCCTACGTGGGGGCGGCTCTGTCGGACGCCCGTAAATTTTTATTATTTTTTATTATTTTTTTAAAAAGATAATTGATTATAAATTTAGATAATTGTTAAATTAATTAATAAGTTAATAATTGTAAGTCGGGATGTTTTACCACCGAGGGATTTGGAACTTAAAAAATGTTGGATCTGGAATTTTTTTTGAATCTTCATCACTTGCAGAAAAACTCATTGTAATCTGACCGGTTACCACCGAAAACTTGCAAAGAAACGTCAAATAATTTGAGATAACACACCGTATAATTTTAATTTGACAAAAAAATTAAAAAAAACGGGACGTCTGGCTAAGACGTCTGTACCATCGTGGCGACGTCTGGCTAAGACGCTTACACCATGGTTGAGGCGTCTTAGCGAGACGCTTACACCATGGTAGAGGCGTCTGGCTAAGACGCCTGTACCATCGTGGAGGCGTCTGGCTAAGACGCCTCAACCATGGTGGAGGCGTCTTAGCGAGACGCCTCCACGATGGTGCAGGCGTCTTAACCAGACGCCCGAGTCGGAAAAAAAATCCGTCTCCGTTACTTCGCCTGATATAGGTGTTTCGCCAGACATTTTCGTGGTGTTGGTACTAGGAATGTTAGTAAAACTGAGTCAAAAACCTTGTTTAAAGACACGAGACGATATGTGTATTAAATATATTGTGAAGGGCAATTTGGTAATTTGAAGGGGCAATTTAAGTAGTTTTGAGGCGACGTTTAGTAGTTCCCTTAATTAACCATATTCTGATTAGATTTTGGTTGTGTTTATTGCATTCCCCGTTGGGTGCGTCGGAACATGAGGGAGAGAAAACTACTCTATCGCTTATTGATTAGGGTGACTCCCTCCTCTTCCACGAGGACCAGACCATGCCCTCATCCATAGGTTCTTCTACTGATATGACATTACTGCAACAATTTTAATTGGAATACACCACAAAGCTTTTCGATGCAGCTTTTGCATTCATCGTTTATGGGGTTTTAACTCTTCTTATGGCTTTGGTTGACCTGTTTCTAATATTATTCTAATTTATGTAAGCTTAAGTATGGTCATATGGGTCATTTTGACCATTACTTAGCCATTCTACGGTTTTAGTGGATTTTAGTTGAGACCATTCACACTTTACAAGCTTTGTAATATTTTTTTAATCAATAACACAAAAACAGGTGACCTGAACCTCTACATAATTTTCACGAAACGAGTCGTTTATATTTCTTCAGATATCACAAATCTTAATAGTATATACGATAGCCTATAATTTTGACCCCTCTACCCAATCATGTTCTTATACGTGTCTTTCAAAAATAATTTTTTCTTAGTCCTTTTTCCTGGTCTCTTTGCTGCACAAGAACCATTATATATTACTAACTTTTCACTAATCCTAGTCATCCACCCAAGAGACTCCTCTTAACACCTTTAAACAATATTAACTTAGATAATAATTACCTACTAAAATACCATATTTTTTGCTTGTGCAGATATACATTTTAAAGTAATATTGATTGTGTTGTCTAATTTGAAGTAAATAAAAAATACTTAAGTAAAAGAATTGCAAGAGAAAGATATTCGCAACGTAAAGATGTCTATCTTACAAATCATATATATATTATAATGTCGATTGTACAATATAAAAGTTTATTCTAATAGTTTAAATAAACCAAATATTGATGAGTAACCATATGTAATTTGAAGTTCGAAGGCAAATGTGCACACCTAATGTATACATAAAGCCTACAAGAAACGAAGATGGAAAACAAAAGGTTTCTGAAATACAAAAAAAAATCAAGATTGAATGGGATTTTTTTATCTTTAAGATAATATTTGTATTTATTTACTATTTCATTATTACACACGGGTCGAATCCTAGTAGATTAAATAGTATGTACTTAAATAGAGTCAATAAATAGTCCAAAATGTACTTGTAATAGATATCTTTGGAATTTGAGTTTTTTTATTATGTTTGGATTGGAGGTTGAGGTTCCTCAAAAATCTTGTTGGAGTGATCGTACCACTTGAAAAGTACGGATTTTATCTTAGTTGGTTGCTCGTTGTTTTGAGAGCACGTAACAAGAGAGGGCATCAAGGGAGAGGGAGAAACACACAATAGGGCAAAGAGAGGTGGGTGCTCACGAATGGAAAAGTGCCCTTAGGATCTCTATGTCTTCACTAGTGTCCGCACTCGTGTCTGAAATCAGATGAGCATATATGGTTTCCTAACGTACGGTTGGGTTTTAATTAGTGAGGAAAAAATATCGTTCCTTCTTCCTAGGCTAAACCATAGATCTAGAGAGGGGATAATATAGGTAGACACGTATTAAATTTTTGAACAAGCAAATAGACAAACAAATGCAATGGTGAAAGCGTGCCCACAATTATTGCAAATTTAGAGGCTTAAACCAAGCTCACGTGTAAGTTACTCGGTGACTAATTGATAACAAAAATTAGATTTAAACACATTTTAGCCTTGCAAACTCTATTCCACACATCTTTAATTCTTGCCTAGATTGAAATGTCTCAGCCTTGTTGTTGCAAACATGTCAATTCTGGAAATAATAACAATATGGAATTTGAACATAGCATCAAACCAGGAGTTATTAAAAATATTCGATGCTATTCTCGATACTAGACACAAAATAAATCTCTCGGATAACTCTGAAGACAAACCAATATGGCTTCTAACCCTTGAATAATACATATTTGATCAAATCTTTCTACAGATTTCTATTTTTCTGAAGCACTACGCTCAGTCCATGGAAACTACTAGATTATCATTAATAATAAGAATTTAACTTTTAATAACATTATGAAAAGAGGAGTCCATTGGGCGAGCCGTTGCCCTATGTGCAAAAACTCAAGTGAATCGGTGAATCACATTTTCTTAAAATGTGATGCAATCTTACGTATTAGCAATAAAACTATTGGTTCAAATCATGCTAGCTCAGTATCCCTTGAACCTCATGACCTACTCATCATTCGAAGACAAAAATCGTACAATTTGGGGCACTTGGCTTGGAGTTCACTCATCTTCTCATACTTTTAAAATGTCTAGAGGACCAGGAATGATTGTATCTTCAGTGGTGTCTCTCCCTCAATCAAGATTATGATACACTGCCTCACTCGCAACACCGCTCTATACTCTGCTGGTCCAATTTTTTAAGACTTATTGGTCATTTTTCGAATATCTTGTGGCAGATGAGTTCCTAGGTGTCACTCTAGAGGCATAGTTTATCACATGATTGTGTACCTTGCATTTTTCTCTCTTCATTGCATATAATGTCTCATAAATTGTAACTCTGGCTTATGTATTGTCATTTGTCAATAAATAAAATTTTATGCTTTCAAAAAATTACAAAAATTAGATCTAAAATAAAATTTCTCGAGGAACATAAATGTCCCATGAAAAAAGTTGTGACGTTTGAAGAGAAAAGTGAGGAGGGTAGTGAAAGTTGGAGGAGAAGAAGAGAAGGAGATGACATGGTGGGACCACAGAGGTCGAGGTAGTGGAAAAGTGATAGTTCCCATTGTTGACTAACTTCGTATTATATATAGTGATAAAGACATAGTTAAAGTTGTAAGGACAATTAAATTATTGTAACATTTTGTCTGAAATGAGTGACAGAAAATGCGTTTGTTCGATTTCTTTAAGACCTATAGACGTCGGATGTTCTATATATCCGACATCTATACATCGATGTCTATATGCAGGGGGTATAGACGTCGGATATATAGAACATCCGACGTCTATTGGTCTTAAAGAAAACGCGATTTCCGATTTGTATATGGACCTATAGACGTCGGATGTATATAATGTTCGACGTCTATACCTCGACGTCTATATGCATGGGCTATAGACGTCGGTCATCCATAATATCCGACGTTTATAGGTCGAAGTCTACACCCTATAGACGTCGGATTCAGATGGATTCAAACATCCGACGTCTATGGGTCGACGTCTATACCCTATAGACGTCGGCCTTGGAAACAGCCGACGTCTATTGCTTCCTCTCCCAACTAGACGTCGGCCTTTATAACAGTCGTCGTCTATTTGGCGACGAGTAAAGCCTATTCTGCACTAGTGTAGATACCTTGTCCTATATTTAGGTTGAGAGTCGGTAGAGGATAGGAGAGATGTGATGAAAAGTAACAAGGCATTATAGTTATTAGCTATTGATACCACAGTCGATCCATCCTAATTATAATTCTTATGATGAGACGTGTGAAGGTGGTGTAACCGTGTAAGTGGTAGCACTACATTCCTTACCTCTCAAGCGTTAAGACACAATTGTTTAAGGTTGGTGTAACATCCTGAAAGAGAAAAAAAATTAAACAAAATTGTAAGACCATAACGAACGGGAAAGTTACTCGTAAAATACTCAAAATACGGTGCACCATTACAAGAAGGATTCGAAGTCCAACTACATTGCGAAAGAGGAAAAGACATAATACATATAAAGATGATAACATGAAGATAAGATTAGAGGGTCCGGTCCGGTCTACTCTCATCCTCCGTCGCCACTCACTCAGCACTTAACGATACCCTGAAATGCAACATGAAACATGCTTGAATTTTCATAACGAAAACTCTGTATATATAGTACATTTCATATATATATATATATATATATATATATATATATATATATATATATATATATATGGAAATGTAGTGCAAGTCTCCTATCATACTAGTAACTAACGACATGATGGCAAGAACATGGAAACCATCCCCAGATCGGGGCATAATAGACAACAGTCCCACCAACAACATCGGGACACCCGAGAGCACCCACTACAGGTACATACCGCCTTACGGAGAGTACACGACACACTTCCACTCGCAACTATACTAACATGAAGGTTCGATGAGGGTCACACACACTTTCAAGTCATAGATATAGATCTGATCTCGTGGTCCTCAAGCCACAACTCCCTCCAGAGTTGTCGCTCTGGACAACCATATTCACCAAGCCGTGCCATAGCCCGGACGGTCATCTTCGCCAAAACAAGTCCAGACACTCATCTCTGCCAACACAATGGTCGGATGGTCATCTTCGCCGAACCGAAGTTCAGACAATCATCTCGCTCCATGGAGCTGCGTACCAACAATGCAATGAGATTCACGATCCCTCAGGTCTACTACTTAGGGTGTGTCAAATGAAATGCAATACGGTGCATGAAGAGCATAAAGACCCAGAGGTGGTACTTGTGCCAAAGTGCCCACACTCTTTTGCTCGGCGGTCGCTAAGTAGGCGCAATCATCACCCCTACCGTCACCTCCTCGCTCACACACGATGCGAGGACATGAGTTTCCGAGGAACCAGTTCAACACACGGATCACACATCAACGATGTCGTCTCGCCACCATACTCCCGCTAGTGCCTAGCTCGCGTCTCACCCACTCTCTTGGGCCTTGCCTGTTGGATTTCATCCCATGCTTATGTATATCATTTTAAATTTTTATACATGCAAGCAAGATTGTTTTTCATATTTTCAATAATTTTATATATACAACTTCTTAATTGTATTTCAATATATATTTTGTATACTAATTAATATTGAAATACGTAAGTTCATCATACCTAGGGGATTATCAAATTCCTTTTACCAATCGGAAGTCGTGTCGCACTCGGATCGCCTCAGAATTCCTTCAAGTGTTCACCAAACTCTAAACAAAATTAGAGAGATTTAAGCTAGTCAATCAATCTCTAATACTAGGTTAAAATCTAGCTAATAACCCATTTTGCTCCAAAAATTTAATCTCTAGCAATTAACTAAGACAATTTTCGGATGGAATGATGGACTAAAGGAGATGAGAGATTTTTTGTATTAGTCTTAACAAGGAAGGGAAGATGGACCTATTTATAGGTCATTCTCAAACTCACATCATGTACAAACCACTTACACATGATTCATTGTTAATCTCTCTGCTAAAATACACTATGTGCAAACCACTTACATATGATCCCTTGTTAATCTCTCTTCTAAACCACATTATGTGCAAACCACTTTGCACATAATCTCTTAATTATTTTGACACATCATCATCATCATCCCATAACCATCTTTGACCAAATTGGATTAAATCTAACAAAATTTGATCTTTAGGGTTTTAGCAAATTCATATGTTATAATATTGTAGATCACATTACATTATGTAATATATTATCATATATAATGTCAAAACATTATATCCCATAATATATACATCTCACACAAATTTATTTATTCTAACAATGTTGTTATCACGACATATTGCTTTTATTATTTTAGCACATGTATATTATTTCATAACACATAAAATTTAATACATCATATAAATATAAAATCATATCTCTTGTTTTTCAATTTTGTGTTGTGACCTATATGAGGATCTAAATTATGTTCACAATGATATAAAACATTTTATTTCATAAATTATAAGCGGTATCTAGCTGCACATTATAGTTACTCAAATAACAAAGATGTTTTGCTCACTTGAACAAAACACAATCTAGTTAATAATATATAATATATCATAATATATCACTTGTGTACATCACATACATCATGATATTAGGAATATTATATAAAATAGGAGTGTGTCATCTTTGTATTACATATTCTTTTTTTCGATCTCTTAAGCTAGTTATAAATATATAACTATACATAAGTTACATTGTGCATATTATAATTTTGCTTCATCAATGAGCCCATCAATATTACCACTCAAGCAATGATAAACTTTTGATATATCATCTTCTCCGACACAAGTAATATAAAACCAAGTATTATCTTTATCACTATACTCAATGATAACTTATGATAATAAGCAAATTTTACATTTCTCATGTGAAAAGATATAAGTCTCATATCTTAAGATTCAAAGACACAATGAAAACATTAATAACATAAACATAATTCCATAATATTTTCATTTATTAGGTCTATTTCAATATATGAAAGAAAATGTTTTCTATTTCATATAGTCATGGTGTTAAATACTTGTAGAGCTACAATATTCATTTAACCAACATGACAATATTATTTCGGTAATTAATGTTCCATGTTAATTATCACGATTGTGAATTCCTTTTGACTTATATAAACCATTATCTTTTAGAACTCTACGGTTAATGACCAAGAGTCTCTTCCTTAACACTTTCAAAAGACGAATACATTAATCAAGGAACAAAATGTTAATATATTCAATTCATAATAAAAGACATGTAAAATAATACTTTTAGAACACACATTCTTTCATCGTCGCACCCGCTCGTCCCAAACTCGGGCGAGCCTCAGCTCGTGTTCTCCAACCTCGTTGCGCCCGCTTGCCCCAGTCCGGGTGTGCCTCAAACCGCGACATGCAACTGCTGGTCATTGCCTCGTCGTGCCGACCGACGCTCCGTCGTGCCTGCCAACGTCCAGTCCGTCGTCCTCTGTCGCCGCCATCATGTCGTCGTCACCCCTCCAGCAGCCATCATGTCGTCGTCGCATTCTTTCCGTCGGCACTCACCAGCAAGCCCAACAATGCCCGGTGGCTGGCCATGCTGGTATATTCAATGTTCAAACTATTTTGGTGATAATATTTGAATGACTAATGACCCAAGTTTAACGATACTTGGTTCGCTCAAATTTAGCTGTGGTTTTACACTCCAACTAAAAATAAATAGCTAGATTACTACTATTATTTCAATGATTTGTTAGAAATTATTATTTTGTATACATACGTTTCCGCATGTACAAGACCGGTAATTATCCGTCCAGTGCCGAGTTCTTCTTGGGAGAACTCGACACTGGTGATGCCGAGTTATACGAAGGCAAACTCGACACAGGTGATGTCGAATAAGTGATTCAAATAGAACTCGGCATCCTCAATGCCGAGTTCTATTTGGACCTATTCTCCTGGCACTCAGATCGTGTATGAAACGGTTGGACGGCCAGGTCTACAATAGAACTCAACATCTATAATGCCGAGTTTAATAGGCATAAGTCGGAGTTTAATAGGCTGAAGTAGGCAAATTTGCGGTCCTAAAAAATACATTACATTAATTCAAGTCTTACAATTAATCAACTCTTAAAAAGGATTTAAGTCGTACATTCATTCAAGTCATAACAAAATACATTACATTAAGGAAAAGTCTTACAATTAATCAACTCTTACATTCATTCGTCTCACTAAATAGTTACATACAAAATATTCAAACTATTTTGCTATATAGGTTCCTTGCATCGTTTTCGGTTATGCCATATACCGCCGCATCTCCCACACCTTACCCTTCTTCCAGAGTGTTCGTTCATCTCGTTTCGTATTCGCGTTGATTTAGTCCGACCGGGAGGTCTTTTGGTTTGGGGAGGCTTCATTGTAATGTTGCCTCGATCTGGCGAATACCCCACATCAGGAATTGAGATAAATATCAGTTTGTACGTCTCCCTGTACATTTGAACCTCATAATACGGGGACACCAAATGTGAAGTGTTGACATTTGCATGTCTGCCACTGCAAACAACTAGTACATGTGAACATGGGACGTGCATTGCAATTATGTATCCATAAGTGCAAGTAATAACTCCTTCAAATTTCACGATGTATTTTTTCTGGTCATTGGCTTCCCCCTGGTACATCAGCTAGTGGTACCGAGTTACTGTATGTGTTCTGGCCAGATTGTTGTTTGCCGTCACCACGGTGTGGACTGTTGGTACATATGTTCCCTTCTTTTAACAAAGAATTTGTTCAAGCGGAGAAATGTCATCAAAATCATGGTTGTAATTGGCATACCGCGTGCCCTTCGTAAGACATTGTTGAAGCTTTCTGACATGTTTGTTGTCATACATCCGAAACGTCGACCCCCGTCGTGACAACAAGTCCATCTTTCCAAAGGACCTTGATGCTGAATCCACTCGTATACCGGTTTATGTTCCTTTGCAATAGCATTCATTAACTCTTCAAATTTCATAAATGAATGAGTTTTACCCGCTTCGTAAAACTTGATTTGTCCCAATCTTTCCTTGCAATTTCGATGTTTAGCAAGATTTGATTTCATGTGTCGAAGACAGAATCGATGTACATGTCCATCCGAAGGTGGAAATGCGGCTCGCACACAAGCATTTATTCCTGAAAATCTGTCGGTGATAATACACAAATCGGGTCTCCTTGTAACTCTACTTGCCAACAAATGAAGGAATCACGTCCACGACTCTATATTCTCGCTCTCTACAATAACAAATGCCAAAGGAAAATTTTCGTTGTTTGCATCCGTGCCCACAACAATTAACAATAAACCTCTATATTTGCTATAGTGGTGTGTTCCATCCACACTGACAACGGGTCTACAATAATGAAACCCACTAATTGAAGGCCCGAACGCCCAAAACACACGCTTAAACATCTGCTCGTCTGAATTTACCTGGACAGACTCTATTTCGACAACAGATCCTTCATTGTTCTGACAGAGAACTGTGCCGAACCTTCGCAAATCTTTAAAACGACTTTTTCGGCACCATATATTCGGTTCAACGTTTTTTGCCTAACATGCCATGCTTTAACGTAACTGATTTCAAGTGAGTATTGTTGGATCTCGGTGTTGTGGGTCTATGGGTCCACAATTAAGACTAATCACCTAATTACCTACTTGTTTAGACAATCAAGTTATGCAGCGGAATTTAAATAAAACAAGCAAGTAAAGAAGATAATGCAAACCACAAATCGACACCGGATTTTCCAGAGGTTCGGCCGCGCCTACGTCCTCTCTTGCAAGCCCCTCTCGAATCTCCGTTCGAGCTCCTCTTGCGTCTTCACTAACCACTCCCCATTCCGGGCCGGGAGAGAACGCCTTTACAATCTTCAAGCTCGCGAACAACCCTCGCCGAGCTTGGCTCCACCTCTCACAATCCGAGAGGGACACTTCGGGCTCTCACCGAAGTCTATACTCGTTGTCTTGGGCTTTCACCAAGACCCTTGCTTCCTTTTACAACAATTGTAACCTTGAGTGGAACACACTCTCTAGACTTGAGCACACTTGAATGAGATTGGAAATATGATTAAAGTGTGGAAGGTTTGAGGCTTTGAGTGTGTTGATCTTCTCTCTAATGTTGGGGGCAAATATGAGTGGGAGAGTTGTGTTAAAATGTGTTTTACAACTCCTTATATAGGTATTAGAGAGAATAGAGTCGTTGGGATTGATTGGGTATGAGTTGATGTGTGATTACACAAAACAGAAAAGACAGGACCCAATTCTGGCTGTATTCGGTCGACCGGATCGGTATGAACGGTCGATCGTTTGGCAGTTTTGCACTAAGTTCGGTCGACCGGTTAAGCAACGGTCGACCGCCCAACTCTACGACTTAAGAAAACTTAAGTCATCGGTCGAACAAAAGATAGGGTTCGGTCGACCGATTTTGTCCAGGCACTTTGGGGTTGACAAACTAAGATGTATTCGGTCGACCGAAACAAGGTCTCACGGTCGACCGTTTTTCGACAGGCACTTTGAGTTTGTCTGGACACGCACATTCGGTCGACCGATCATGGTCCTCGGTCGACCGACACATAAAAAGTATTTGGGGGGTATTGTTGGTTTAATACGAATACGACCGTTGGGTATATACGACAAAAATAACGGTCGGAAAAATAAGGTTCGTACGGTCGACCGTTTGGAAAGGTTCGGTCGACCGAAAACAGACAGGGAAACACAAATAGAAGGCTTGATCATTCGGTCGACCGAACGGCATGTTGCGGTCGACCGAATATGGTCAGACAGCTTAGGTTCAGGTTTGGTGTTTTTCGGTCTAAGTTTGGGTGATCTATTGAAGTCTAAATTATGTGAAATTTCGTGTGTGACTTCTATAGGGAACCTAGTGTGTGATTAAGTTGATTTTAGATCAAGTATGCTCAATTACACAAGGTTCCTAAATACTCAAAGAAATACAAAATACATGTCTTCAAATGAGCTTGATTACATGTCTTGACTTGATTTCCTTTCTTCCTTGAGTCTTGATCACCTGTAGAGGTTAGCACAAAGCAATATATATGCAATGTAATATGTGTGCTACTCTACATGATCATAATTAAGATTAGGTTAATTAAATCATCAAAACATAGATTAAGGCCAAAAAGCCAACAAGTATTTGGTCTTCACCCTTTCCATTATTTCAGCAGGAGTAATTGTGAACTTAGTTCTAACAGATGACATTATAAGGTCGCATACAAAATTAGCACTGCATTGTTTGTTGTCGTTTAACAATATAGGATTGGAACAAGTGTGCTCGGCGTCGTATGTTTTAACTTGAAAATATATGCAACCTTTTGGAACAGACGCATGTAGACACCATTTGCAGTTATCTTCATCACGACGAATACAATGAATAGTATACCGTTTCGTTGAAGAAACCACAACTGAATACTGAACAAACTTTTTAATGTGCCACGATTGCAGAGCATGAACCAAATCATCTTTCGTTGGGAAAATTCGTTTATCCTAGAAAGAACGACCATCTTCCATACGCCAGTCACTCCGTTCCAAATTGTTCGCAGCATCGAAGAATGAGTGTTCAATTACCGAATTTTCTATCCAGATGTCGTCCTCGAAGATATCGGGAAGTTCATTAAGAGTTGAAACCATGTCGTTGTTAGCAACTGCATCATCAACAATGTCGTCGTCTTCACGGTTTATGGATTGACCCATCGCATATATGACATCTTGCGTCTCCGGAACGACTTCATTAACAGAAACACCTTCAGGTTCATCTTTTACAGCGAATGGTGTGCTGTAATCCCCTAATTCCTCAGTGTCATCATCTTAAACGATATGCATCTCTTCCATGCCTTCTGGTCGACTAAAATGAATTGGGTCAACAACTGACAAACCAAGCCCAATGTAGGGATATGAGGTAGATGGTCCAGCCCCTCCAGCAAACTCATCATGACTGTAATGCATGAGTTCAAATTACGACATACCAAGATAAGGATTTGCACTGCTGGAAGGAATGTCACACGCATTTTCTGGCCATTTGTTGCCTGTTTGGAAGTTATGCGATTGGAAAAATGGAATTTGCTGGTATGCTGGAACTTCGGTTGTAGGATTTAGACTTATATTCAAATCTATTCCACAGTCCCAACCGGACGACGTTACTGTACCATACTCCGGCGAATGAGTGTTCGTTGTCAGCGTAGGGTCGGGCACTTTAGGTTCAGATTCCACATACACTCCAACCACAGACATCCGTTTAAACAAACGCATCAATCCATAAATCGACCTATCATTGGTTAATGGAACGTATGTCCAATCATTGTTTAATGACAATTTTTCCGTCAACTTGACATCAAACATACTGTGTGGATAACAACATTCAGATCTTATAACATCCATTAACTCCTCATATTTGATGTTCAACGGAACAACTACCAATTTGCGGTCAGATCCTGTGTATTCTGTCACATCTCCGTTACATTCTAATTTCCCGTTATACATGACCAACAAATATCCTTCATCATCTTTGTCCATTCCTAACATATATTAATTAAATTTGAAAATGTGTTCAAGTGAGATGATTGTTCTTCATTACTAAATACTTAAAAATTGAAATTACTCAAATGTTTTAGAGATTACCTCAATCGAGTGTAGTAGCAAACGACTGTAAACGTCGAGCAATCTCTCCAATAAAATCCACTACAATAAACAACGTTACGAATAATGTCAGAATTTTTAAGATTACTACCATAGACCTATAATCAACAAAACTAAAATCAATAATCAACAAACAAACAACAAAATAAAACGTTTTGCCTAAAAACCCAAAACCGAAATCGAGTTTGCACCAAAACGGGTTCCTAAACCAACAAAAATACTACAATCATACTTAAAACAACAATGTATATCATCCTAATACATAAAAATGCAAAAAACAGTGGAAAACGAAAAAAAATCGAAACCCTAACCTTAAAATCGCGAGAACCCAGCGTGAGGGAGATGGGGGGCGTCGGGCTGCTTTTATAGCCCGACGGAACTCAGCGTTTGTAACGCCGAGTGCACTTTTTTAAGTGAACTCCACGTTACGAACGCCGAGTTCTTTCTTTAAAACACGACATCTAGGATGTCAAGTTCTATTTAAGAAACTGTTCTACTGGCGCGTCAACCGTCCCATTCACGATCTGAGCGTCAGGAGAACAATTTGTTAAATAGAACTCGACACTCACAGTGCCGAGTTCTATTTGAATCACTATTCTCCTGACAACTAACGTCGAGTGGAATATGAAGTGTTGGGCAATATTCTCCCATAGAGAACTCGACACTGGTGATGCCGAGTTTTCCTTGGTAGAACTCGGCATCACCCGTGCCGAGTTTGCCTTCATATAACTCGGCATCACCTGTGCCGAGTTCTCCCAAGAAGAACTCGGCACTGGTGATGCCGAGTTCTTTAGACACTAAAAAACAAAACTCACTGCCACCACGTGTCACCACGTGGTGGCAGCAGATCTAGTATGAAAAATACTTTTGGGGTAGGTTTATTTTGACAATTTATTTTGAAAAATCTCCTTTACTTTATTCTAGAGTCTAGACCAATATAATAATTAGTTAGTTGGTCATGTTCGAGTAAGTTACACGTACACCCCTTAACATTTTATTTGTATAATAGTTTTATCTATTTCCAAAAAAAAATATTATTTTTCAACGTATTAATCACTTCTCACAAAAAAATTGGTGTTGTTTGTTAAATATACTTTTAATCTATTTTTTGGTAAAGTTTCAATGATGTTGAATTTGCTTAAATTTTAGGTCACATTTTGAACCAATCAATATCAAATTTGAGTAAAATCTAATATCTGATTAGATTCAAAATTTACCATATGATACATTTTAGAAGTATATTTGACGATCAACCCGGTTTTTTTGAAAATATGTTCAAAATTAATAAATTTTTAATAAAAAATATGTCAAAATATTACACAAATCAAAATTTAAAATTACGTTGTTTTAAAGTTCAATACTCAAATAAGTTCAATGGTAATTTTTTTACTAGATTACAGTTGATGAGACATATTGTAATATACTATATGGAAAATGATTTATGAACGCTGCGCGTCACGGACGCGCTATACGTTGACATCCATGTCAGCCCTTACGTGGCCAAAGCAAGGATGTTTTTCTTTTTTTGTTTTTTCTTCCTGATGTCCACTCAAATCACATTAAATGTGTTTCAACTCAGCACGTTCTCTCTATCCACGCAAATACAAATATGATGACACTCTTTCTTTCTTCTTCATTCTTTCTTTCCGGAATAAATCACCATTTCCAGATAGATATTATTTCGAAGAAGCGTCTGATGCCGACTCTCAGGGTTCTTCACAACGTAAGCAACGTGAATGGGACGGTCGATGACACTCTTTGTTTCTTCTTCATTCTTTTTCGTGTAACAGTGCAACAAAGATGTTGTGGTGCCCTGTTGGAGTGCCCGTAACAGAAAAAGAATGAAGAAGAAAGAAAGAGTGTCATCGACCATCCCATTCACGCTGCTTACGTTGTGAAGAACCCTGGGAGTCGGCATCAGACGCTTCTTCGAAAAATATCTTGCTCGAAATGATGAATTATTCCGGAGAGAGGTACAACTCTCCATGGTGAAGACTTACGTCTGTTCGGTTTATGTTGTACCTCTCTCCGTAATAAATCACCATTTCGAGCAAGATATTACGTCGAAGAAGCGTCTGATGCCGACTCCCAGGGTTCTTCACAACGTAAGCAGCGTGAATGGGTCGGTCTGACTACTTGAACGCTTAAATCCTAATGAACGCTTAAAAGCCATAAAAAGCACGTCCAACAAGAGAAGAGAAAGTTCAAGATGAAAGTTACATCGTCGCTTCACGAAGTCGCACCAAAACCCGGGGATCCTGATTTCTCTGATTGGGACATGAATTTGTATTACGAGGAACTTCCTCCTTAATTTAATATTTCTTGTTATTTTCAATTCTTGTAAAACCAAGAAACTTCTAATTGTTGATCTGTTTGGATCTGTAAATGGTTGTTATACACGTTCAGTTCGTATTAAACTGTTTAAGTTGTGTGTCTGTTCGGTTTATGGTGTGCATCTGTTCGGTTTAAGATGTTTGACTGTTCGGTTTAAGATGTTTGAATGTTCTATTTAAGATGTTTGACTGTTCGGTTTAAGATGTTTAAGGTGTGCATCTGACCGGTTTAAGTTGTGTGACAGTTCGGTTTAAGTTGTTTGACTGTTCGGTTTAAGGTGTCAATCTGTTCGGTTTAATGTGTGAATCCGTTCAGATTAAGTTGTATGTCGTTCGGTTTAAGTTGTATGTATGTTCGGATTAAGTTGTCTGTCTGTTCGGATTATGTTGTGTGTCTGTTCGGTTTAAGTTGTATGTCTGTTCGGTTTAAGTTGTGGGTCTGTTCGGAATAAGTTGTGGGTCTGTTCGGAATAAGTTGTGTGTCTGTTCGGAATCAGTTGTGTGTTTGTTCGGATTAAGTTGTGTGTCTGTTCGGATTAAGTGTTGTGTCTGTTCGGATTAAGTTGTCTCTGTTCGGAATATGTTGTGTGTCTGTTTGGATTATAAGTTGTGTGTCTGTTCGGAATATGTTGTGTGTCTGTTCGGAATATGTTGTGTGTCTGTTCGGAATAAGTTGTGTAGTCTGTTCGGAATAAGGTGTGTGTCTGTTCGGATTAAGTTCTGTGTCTGTTCGGTTTAAGTTCTGTGTCTGTTCGGAATATGTTGTTTGTCTGTTCGGAATATGTTGTTTGTTTGTTCGGATTAAGTTGTGTTTCTGTTCGGAATAAGAAGAAAGTTTGGTGTCCGGAATAAGTGTATTTTCTGTCCGGAATAAATGTATAATTTTGTCTGGAATAAGTGTATTTTTGTCCGGAATAAATGTATTTTCTGTCCGGAATAAAATAAGTGTATTTTCTGCGGGAATAAGTGTATTTTTGCCCGAAATAAATGTATTTTATGTCCAGAATAAGTGTATTTTCAACATAAACAGGACAACCATTTTACATAAACATGACAAACTTTCTATATAAACAGTACAAACTTTCAGTTTCGTTTCTGGACAAAACATAATAAAAAATTTATTATGATAACTGTGATATCTACACGAATAAAGAGTCTGCACGCTATCCTAGGGTCTCTGCACACTGTTTGTATTGGAATAACCGAGGCACGAGCTCAGGCAACTAGACTGACACGTGGTCCTGGGACGAGTCGCTCTTTTAGGAGGGCTCGGCCTGTTGATTACTGTCACCGCTCCAATTTTTCATCTTCTTCGGGTTCTCATCAATTGGGTAATATTCGAAGTTTGCATACTCAAATCCGTGGTCATGGTAGTGGCAATTAAGGCCCTTATATTATGGCAGTTTTTGTAAAAAAAATTCATGTAGCATTTCATTTCTAGTGCTTAATGTTGGTTTCTTTTGGTTTGGTGTTTCCAGTGGCTTCTGAAGCGTAAGGAGAACAAGCCGTGAAGCAAATGGAAGGAACCACATCAAGGGTTTCTGGGTCCATTCCAAGATCTCCACCTTCTCAACCAGCAGGTGGAGAATCTACTGCACCTGTAAAGCCTACCAAGGGTATTGCCTGTTAATTTCAGTCTCTTTATTGATTAAGCTGCCCAGTTGCCAACACAGCGTGAATATTGCGATGGGTAGTATATTTGTAGTCTGTAGACAACGGTTATTGAATTTTTTTCCGTGAATTTCTTGTTTGCAGGAGATTCATCGACTTCTTTTACTCTACAGTTTGGCTCGATTAATGTCGGGGTTGTGCATGGAATGCAGGTACTAACGTTGCTTACTTGGATTTTTCTATTTACAAGTTTTTTCAATCTTCTAGCTGGTAGTCATGTTGATTTTTTACACGTTGTCACATATAATGCAGATACCAGGAAAGACTAGTTCAGCACCTCCCAATTCGGACGAGCAGAAAAGAGACCAGGTGTGCAGCGAGTCCAGACTTATATTTTTGGTGTCATCACTTCCTAATTAGATGCTTTTATTTTCCCCACATGTTTTTTATCGCCGTGAACAAAGAATAGTGATGTCACTGTGATAATAGAAACTCACATTTTGAGCAATAGGAAAAATAGATCCTTTTATTTTGTTAAGTATTCAATATATTTTCTTTTTAATCACCTCTAGTGTCGAATTAATTACCTTGTGGATTGAAGCTCTACACTTCTAAATTTTTATATTTGTAATAATTAAAATAAAAGACACTTTTAAGTAATGTATACACAGACCATTATCAAAACTAGTTTAACCTATTCTAATCACCCTGGTGGCTTGCACATTGAGTGGTCCGGGCATCGTAAGATCGCTGTAGTGAAACTGTGCAATTCATACATCCTATTTTTCCCGAGAGAAGGAATTCAAAAGACTGAAGTTCTGAAAGCTATGACATCCAAGTGCACATTGTATATTAACATACCAGTACCTCAAATCATTTAAGATTTAACTCCTTGTATTTCCAATCCGTTGTACAAGCTATTGTAGTAAGATTGAATTATTTAATATGAGATATAATGCTCAATGCTAAAGTTGGATGCTTGTTGGGATATTGATTGCTTGTAAGACATTGTGAGTCATGTTGAAGTGGATGCTCCGTATTTGGGGAATAGAGAGTCTCATAAAATATTCTTTAGTTGAAAATAGATGCAAGTGATTGAACGAAAGGTTTCATTGCGTATATCCTGGCAAAAAAGGTCTCCTTGCGTATATATACTTTATGTAGAAAACAACAGAATAGGAATGGGGCTTATTCAATTTTTGGAGATATGTTAGCAATTTGTTAGAATATTAAATTCATATAATGCAAATGTTGTTTTGTAAAGAAGTTTTCCATTTATTGTCGCCGTGTTTGGCAAAATTAAGAATCTTTAACGTATCATTATATCTCTAAGGGACTTTTGATTATGACACTTGAATACTTGATAACCAATAGCTAACATAGTTGGGATCAAGAGGTGTTGAATACGAAGATACTCACACTTTCACTGTTTCACAAGCCACTACCTAAAACTTAAGTGCAAGCCAGCTAACATAGTTTAACCTATTCTAATCACCCTGGTGGCTTGCACATTGAGTGGTCCGGGCATCGTAAGATCGCTGTAGTGAAACTGTGCAATTCATACATCCTATTTTTCCCGAGAGAAGTTGCAACGTCTCAGAACAGCAGAAGAATTTTTTTTTCAAATTTAAAATATAAACATACAACATACGACCGTCAACGGTCAACAAGGGAGCGTCACTAGAAAGTCAACCGAATATATATATATATATAGAATATCTACACGTGGAAGTCATAATACAGAGTGTCAAAAGAGTGATTACATGACTAATACAACTACTGTAATCACTACCTCTACAAAAACGATCAGACGACAGGACGTGATCCCGGAGGCACTCCCCTCGGTCACCACCAACCTACGACTGCCTGCTCCCTGAAAATGAAACACAAAATCCGCCTGAGTTCCCGAAAGGAACCCCGTATGCCAACATCTCATATCATAAACAGAAATAAAATGCGAAAAGCCATGAATGCACATGCAATGCAAATCCACCTCGGGCCCACTGACTGCCTCCGCTCTCCTACACAAGGAAAGTGCATCCCCTCCCTACACAAGGAAGAAGGCGTCTCTCGGCCGCACAAGCACAAGTGACCTCGCTCTCCGACACACGGAAAGTGCAACCCCTCCCTACACAAGGAAGAAGGCATCTCCCACCCACACAGGCATGGAAGGCATCCCTCTGCCGCACAAGCACCAGGGGTACAACAGAAACACGTCCCCGTCGAAGGTGAAATCCGTAGCTCCGAGGTCCGGTGAATGACCGTGAGCTCGGCAGCCGGTAGTCGCCTATGCTCGACGACTCGCGTGTGGATAAATCCACCAATGATAATTCGACCAACCGGTCGAACAAGGTCAATCTAGCGGTCGACCGTTTGGAAGGTCTACGCTATACGTTTTTATATACATATATATCCTGTCGGTCGAACCAGGGTCCGTTCAACCGATAAGGAAAACTGCATGAATCCTGCCCACTGCATTCGGTCGACCGAAACTCTTCCGGTCGACCGGATCAACAAGCATTTCACTACAGGAAAACTGCACGCGGTCGGTCGACCGGATCCAGAGCGGTCGACCGTTTAGATGGTCAACGCTCTTGACCGACTTTGCGCAGTTCGGTCGACCGAGACACACACTCGGTCGGCCGAAGGTCTGTCTAACCTATCTACTGGGTTCGGTCGACCAAAAACAAACCACCGATCGACCGGACTAATATAACCCTTATATTTTCCCGCGAAATTTGGCCTAAACGGTCGACCGTCACACAGACGTCGTTCGACCGTTTTCTGGCAGTAAGCAAATATATACTAAACTCGGTCGACCGAACCTCACACAGTCGACCGAAACTATACAATATCGCCCCTGAACAGGCATCATGTAGACGATGTTCGGTCGACCGAAACACACAACGGTCGACCATAACATGTCATCTTCAACCTTGGTTCAATGGGTTTTACGCCGGGGAAACGACACCAACGCCGCCCCCTACACTCCCACACCTCTTGGGGAGTTACTATGAAGACTTGGCATACCTTTCACCGTGAAGAGATGCGTCTGGCGAGCTCCTCTACCTCCGGCGTCGCTTCTAGCCTCTCCTCCTTCTTTCCTCCGTTCCCGGTGCTCCTTCTTCGCGTGCGCCTCCGCCACGTTGTTGGAGCTCCTCCACTGGTCGTCGGGATGCAAGCAAAACGGGTGAGATTTGGTGGAAAAAATGGAATGGGCAACCAAAGGAGCAAAATGGGTGAGATTTTGGTTTTTAAAACAAAACCTAACACCTACCCCATACACCTCTCCATACCCCTCCCCATACCACCTACACCCTAACCACTCCACCCCATACCTCTCCCTAGGGGTGCACATGGGTCGGGTTGGGAAAAACCCAACCCAACCCGAACCTGAACCGGTTTGGGTTCAACCCAACCCGACCCAAAATTTTCGGGTTGGGTCGGGTTGGATCGGGTTGAACCCGAATTCGGAAATTTTCTCCCAAACTTGGTCGGGTTCGGTCGACCGATGCTTAAACGGTCGACCGGTGGCTTGAAAACCCGAAATTTTCGGGTTGGAAAAGGTCGACCGAGTGATGTTCGGTCGACCGGTTTATTTGGGAAAAAATAAAAAAAATAAAAATAAAATAAAAAATCGGGTTCGGGTTGGGTTGGGTCAACCCGACCCCCTCAACCCGAACCCGACCCGAAAATTCGGGTTTTTGATTTTCCGAACCCGACCCGACCCGAACCCCTCCCCAACCCGACCCAACCCGACCCGACCAGTCGGGTTCGGGTTGGGTTTCGGGTTGAACCCAACCCATGTGCACCCCTACCTCTCCCTCACTCTCTCTCTCACGTGCCACGTCTTTACAATCCACCCTCCTTAAAAGGATTTCGCCCCGAAATCAGAAAGGTAACTTACCAAAAAGCTCCGGATACTGCTTCCGCACTTCCTCCTCGATCTCCCAGGTGGCCTCGCGCTCACTGTGATGCTGCCTTCTGACCTTAACCATCGGAATGGTCCTCCTCCTGAGCTGATGGTCCATCCGATCGATGATCTCAACTAGCCTCTCCTCAAGTGACATGTCCTGCCGGATCTCAGGTACTGCAATCTCTATCACATGTGTCGGGTCTGCAACGTACTTCCTCAACATAGAAACATGGAAGACGTTGTGAAGGCCAGAGAACTGTGGTGGCAAAGCAACTCTGTAGGCGACCTCCCCGACACGGTCCAAGAGCTCAAAAGGTCCGACATACCTCGGACTGAGCTTCCCTTTCTTCCCGAACCTCATCACTCCCCGAGCTGGTGAAATCTTCAGGAAGACGTGATCTCCAACCTCGAAGCTCAAAGTCCGCCTGCGTCGGTCAGCATAACTCTTCTGTCTGCTCTGTGCTGTAGCAAACCTCCTCCTGATCAGGTCAACCTTCTCTGCGTACATCTGCACAAGCTCTGGACCCACTAACTGCCTCTCACCTACGTCACTCCAGCATACTGGTGATCTGCATGATCTCCCGTACAAAGCCTCATATGGTGCCATCCCAATACTAGCATGGTAGCTGTTGTTGTAGGCGAACTCGATCAAAGGTAGATGCTCATCCCAGTGTCTCGCCCAGTCCAGCGTGCAAGCCCTCAGCATATCCTCCAAAGTCTGGATAGTCCTCTCTGACTGGCCGTCTGTCTGAGGGTGAAAAGCTGTACTGAACCTCAGACGTGTCCCAGTGCCTGCTGCAGACTCCCCCAAAATCTGGATGTGAACCTCGGATCTCTGTCAGAGATGATGCTCACCGGTACTCCGTGCAATCTGACGATCTCCTCTACATACAGCTTCGCCAGACTATCCAAAGGCGAGGTGGTCTTAATGGCCAGAAAGTGCGCCGACTTGGTCAGTCTATCGACTATCACCCAAATCGCGTCATGGAACCGCCTCGTCTTTGGTAGCCCCGTGACAAAGTCCATCGTCACGTGCTCCCACTTCCACTCTGGAAGCTCTATACTCTGCATAGGTCCTGCTGGCCTCTGGTGTTCAATCTTCACCTGCTGACAGACCAAGCACCGACTCACGAACTCTGCAATGTCCTTCTTCATGCCTCTCCACCATAAGTTCCGCTGCAGGTCCTTATACATCTTCGTGCTCCCTGGATGGATGATGTACTTCGTTCGGTGTGCCTCCTCAGTGATGTCACCTCTCATCCCATCAACACTCGGCACCCAGATCCGCCCTCTGAATCTCAGGCCTCCATCGACCCCAACACTGAAATCTGACCCCTCTCTGGCAGTCAACTCCAGCAAACTGGCCAACTCATCATCCTCACGCTGCGCGTGCACTATCTGTGAGACTGTATGTGGCTCCACCCGCAACACAGCTAACACTGCTCCCTCAGAGTCTCCAGTGAACGGCCTCCACTCTGCCAATGACTCAAGCAGTCTCCACTCCTGAAGGCACATGCCTGCAACTGATACCTCCACTCTCCTACTCAAGGCGTCTGCAACTGAATTCGCCTTCCCTGGGTGGTAGGAGATGGTGAAATCGTAGTCCTTAATGAACTCCAACCAACGGCGCTGTCTCACATTCAACTCCTTCTGGGAGAAGAGGTACTTCAGACTTTGGTGATCGGTGAATACCTCGAACTGCTCGCCATACAGGTAGTGTCTCCACGTCTTCAGTGCGTGCACAACAGCTGCCAACTCCATGTCATGCGTCGGGTAATTCTTCTCATGAGTCTTCAGCTGCCTCGACGCGTATGCAATCACCCTCCCGTGCTGCATCAATACGCAACCCAAACCAACGCCTGACGCGTCACTGTAGACCACAAAACCTCTTGTTCCGCTCGGCAGAGTCAAGACTGGAGCTGTCGTCAATCGTCTCTTCAGCTCCTAAAAGTTGTCCTCGCACTTCTGGGACCAAACAAAAGTGACTCCTTTCTGCGTCTGGGCGGTCAGCGGTGCAGCTAACCTCGAGAAGTCTTTGATGAAGCGACGGTAGTAACCTGTTGAACGTTTTATATTTAAACCGCAAGTGCACGGCCGCGATGAAGCGGTGGCAAGTACGGGTCGTCCTCAGGGAGGTGATCAGCCTCTTGTTTTTTCAGAAATCAAGTTGCAAAAATAGGGAGAAGAATGTTTGTTTATGCTACGCTACGCTACGCTACACTACACTACGAAGTATGAAATGCGCAAGAAAGAAACCAACGATTAACTAAAACTAAACTAAAAACGAAAAAAGAATGCCGGAATACAAAAATGGGAAAACCCCTAAGGGGTGGAGTGAGTGCACACAAGCAAAGAGGTGGGTGTTGAACACATTCTTTAAGCACAAATAAGGGTGGTGTTATCATGCATAGGAAGTGTCTAAATGTTGTGGCAAAACCTATCAATTTATTCCCCAACTTAGTTGATTAACATTTACATATGCAAGATGTTTATTTCAGAACTTAAACAAGCATGAGAGGTGTCTAATCATTGTGGCAAAACTCATCAAGTTATACAGACTGAGCCAATTGGTCCATCTGAAGCTCTAGAGATTTGATGGTGTGCTGATTTGAAGTGAGAACTTGACTCGTGGTTGACATAAAATTTTTCATTGAGTTTTCAAGTCCACGAGTCAAGGTCTCAAGCGAATTGAATCGGGTTTCCATATTATTGGAATTTGGGAAACCCGATTGATTGGTGGTTTGCGCTTGGGGTGGCTGATAGGAATGTGCATGCATGGGAGGTTGGTGTGATTGGTAATGTGGTCTAGAGGAGTTTGAAGGACCACCCGGGGCATTGGTTTGGTTCCATGGAAAATTGGGGTGGTTCCTCCATCCAGGATTATAAGATGATGAGTATGGGTCATTCCTAGCTCTGTCATAGATGGCGTTGACACGCTCCATCTCCGAAGGAATAGACACACACTCGCTTTCTACATGACCTACCCTACCACATGAATGACAGGGAACTGGACCAGATGTGGACATGTGAGGTGCACCTTGTTGGTTTTGGAGCTCAATCGAAACCATACGGTGCATTAAGGCCGCCATGCGTGCCTCGGTGGCCGTAGTGGTATCGATAGCAAATGCGGCACCCGATCTAGTCGAGTTTGCATTCACGATCCTCGCTCCTATACTAGATGATGCAGGTGGTTCCCTTACACTCTCCCATTGCATTGTTTTCTCAGCAAGGTCTTCTAGGAAAGCCTATGCCTCCCTTTCATCCTTTCCCAAGAACTCTCCTTGACACATGGACTCAAGGAGTGATTGACATCATTTCATGCTCATATTTGTATCTTATATCCATTATCTTTCACCTAAACAATGCTATGTTACGAGTTTTATGTTTAGTTTTCAGGAATAATTATGCTTGAAGAGATGAAGCATAAAAGGACCCAAAAGCTGGGAAAAAGGACTGGATTGTGAGATCTGGGGACCAAGATGCAAGGGAGAAGGACCTGAACGCAAGACAGAGGGACCTAAGAGCAAAACAGAATACTTCACACCATCATGGGGAGTATTTTAGCAATTGGATTTGGGTCGGAGCTCCAACAAACAACCCAGATGCATCCAAGACCAACAAACACTTCAAGCAAAGCCCACAAAGAAAACCAAACGGATCTAAACCATATAGACCGCCAATTGGCGGTCTGGAACCGCCAATTGGCGGTCCAGATGGCCCAGAATCCGTTTAGTTTTCTGTAGCACGTGTATTAGCGTATGCTTAGTGTATTTTTGGTATTGGTTTAGTCCCACATCGGGGGATTGTCCCGGATTAGCTTTTTCCATGCTTATAAATAGAACTCTTCACCTCCTTTTGTAAACACTCCATATTTTAAGTGGCTATTCTTCCTACTAGAAGTGAGGCCTTGAAGCACACACTAAAGTAGGAGGATGCTACTTTTAATGTGAGTCATTTTATCAATAAAGTTTTGTGTTTCTTTCATTGTTTGTTTTATGTTTCTTTTATTGTTTGTGCATGTTTTAGTTTAATCGTCTTTTAATTCTAGCTTAGTTTTAATATGCTTTCTTTCCATAGTTTAATAATTAGTGTAATGTTTAGTGAGTAGTTCCATCCCCTTTGGGGGGTGGAGTAGATGTACATACATACATTAGAGAATGGGATGAATGCTTTAATTTCAATGTGTTGATTAAACATGAATGTATGCTTGCTTGTTTAGGATAGAATTTACAACTTGATGAGTTTTACCAAAATGATTAGACACCTCTCATGCTTGTTTAGGTTCTGAAATAAACACCTTGCATATGTAAATGTTAATCAACTAAGTTGGTGAATAGATTGATAGGTTTTGCCATAACATTTAGACACTTCCTATGCTTGATAAACACCACCTTCATGTGCTTAAAGAATGTATTCTACACCCACCTCTTTGCATGTGTGCACTCACTCCACCCCTTAGGGGTTTTCCATTTCTGTATTCCAGCATTCCTCTTTTGTTCTTAGCTTAGTTGTTAGTTCATTGTTTGTTTCTTTCGTTCACATTTCATACTTCTTAGCGTAGTTAAGTGTAGAGTAGCTTAATCAAACTTTCTCCCCCAATCTTTGCCACTTGATTTCTGATAAACAAGAGGCTGCTCACCTCCCTGTGGACGACCCGTACTTGCCACCGCTTCATCGCGGCCGTGCACTTGTGGTTTAAAATAAAACGTTCAATCAAGTTTTTGGCGCCATTGCCGGGGAGGTGTTAGTCCAGACTTTTGTTTGGACGATTCGAGTGGATATAATTTGTGTTGTGTAGTTTATCCTTGTTTCAGGAGACTTGGAGTCATCAGGAGGAACACCTGGAGAAGTTTTGAGTGAATCTGAGCATTTAAGACCACCAATCAGCGGTCTGGTAAGCTCGGTTTTGTCTCGTATTTCTTTGGTTGGTTTTCATAATTGATGTAGTGATCTGGGATTTAATTTGGCATGTTTTGACTTATAGTTTGTTCCGAGATCCATAATCAACCTCCTTTAAGCAACTTGGACCCTAAAACTCAAAGCAAAAGATTAGGCATTCTTGTTGTTTAGGTCATGCATCATGTATGTGACTTAGGCATTTAGATTGTCTTTCATCTTAGCTTTATTTTGTGTTGTTGAGAGCTGGCATGAGGTACGCACCTTCTACTCTCATTCATGCATTTCGTATGAACATGCATTAGTTAGTAGGAAGTGCATTGAAACAAGTGTGAGTTGAGCGTTTTGTTTGGAGAGTTGATTGCTAGATTAGGACTCCAAAACGCTACTAAGGAGGGTCTGTCCCATAAAAGATAAGGTGGGGGATTTCATCACCCTTTCCTTCGCCCCAAAAACCACACTAATCAAGAGCCTAATTTTAAAATCAAGTAGACATTGGCCCTAAGGATTTCAGGCGCATTAGGAGAGTGATCTGGTCCCGACCGTCATGACCTGATCGGCGTTGCCCACTTTGTCGATAGTAGGAGAGACGAGATCCCCGGATCTTGTATCACTTGCTGGGCTTTGTGGTCCTCGTCGTAGGGAGGTGAGGCGTGTTGAGGCCGTGTGACCTCGCAGTTAGGCGTCGTCTAGCTGTAAGGACCTATAGCGACCTTAGGATTGTTTGAGCCTTGTTTGCTTGTGTGCTTCTACCTGTACCCATCCGCCGTAGCTTAAGGACTTCTTCCCTTCTCTCCTGAGTCATTCTTTCTCTCCTGTGTTCCCTAGTCTTCTCTTCTACGTACATTCTTTGTTTGAAAAAAAAAAGTTTTGGTGTGTGTGCTCCTTTGTGCATGCTTTCGTGGACACGAGACGAGAGTGGTCGTTTGACGAGGAGCATTGTCAATCCGGCTTCGGTCATCGATTTCTCGACGCCTTCCTCCTCTCGTGTCGCACGTAGTTCGGGTCCAATGGCTGCTAATTTCCGTGAGGAGGAGCAGTTGCTGGAACAGCCTGCTCCACCTGTTCTTCCAGTTGTCGTTCCCATACCTCTTCGTGATCGATGCTACCCGAGCCGTACCGCTCTACCCTCATGCATCGTATTACCAGAGGCTAATGGGAACCATTTTGAGGTTAAGCCTCAATTCATTTCCATGCTCCCTCATTTCACTGGGAAAGGTGACCCCTATATCTTTCTCAGGGAATTTGAGGAGGTCTGTGCTATGTTCAAGTTGCAACAACTTAGCACAGACTCCATCCATCTAAGGCTCGTTCCTTTTGCACTACAGGATGACGCCAAGAAGTGGTTGTACAGCAACCAGGCGAATTCCTTTAGGACTTGGGATGAGTTTCAATCTGCATTCCTCAAGAAGTACTTTCCTAATCATCGGACTCAAAAATTGAGGAACGAAATCAATTCGTTCTATCAACATGAGACCGAACCATTTCATGCATATCTTGAGAGGTTCAAAGAGCTACTATCCTCGTGCCCTCACCATGGCATTGAGTTGTGGCGCCTTTGTCAGATTGTGTACAAGGGTCTTCACATCCCGTCAAGAACGCTCCTTGAGTCCATGTGTCAAGGAGAGTTCTTGGGAAAGGATGAAAGGGAGGCATGGGCTTTCCTAGAAGACCTTGCTGAGAAAACCATGCAATGGGAGAGTGTGAGGGAACCACCTGCTTCATCTAGTATAGGAGCGAGGACCGCGAATGCAAACTCGACTAGATCGGGTACCACATTTGCTATCGATACCACTACGGCCACCGAGGCACGCATGGCGGCCCTAATGCGCTGTATGGATTCGATTGAGCTCCAAAACCAACAAGGTGCACCTCACATGTCCACATCTGGTCCAGTTCCCTGTCATTCATGTGGTAGGGTAGGTCATGTAGAAAGCGAGTGTGAGTCCATTCCTCCTGAGATGGAGCGTGTCAACGCCATCTATGACAGAGCTAGGAATGACCCATCCTCATCATCTTATAATCCTGGATGGAGGAACCACCCTAATTTTTCATGGAACCACACTAATGCCTCGGGTGGTCCTTCAAACTCCTCTAGACCACCTTACCAATCACACCAACCTCCCATGCATGCACAATCTTATCAGGAACCCCAAGTTCCAAGCACCAACCAACCAGGTTTCCCAAATTCTAACAACTTCGAAACCCGGTTTAATTCGCTTGAGAACTTGACTCATGGACTTGAGAACTCTATGAAAAATTTTATGTCTACCACAAGTCAAGTTCTCACTTCAAATCAGCAGACCATGAAATCTCTAGAGCTTCAGATGGGCCAATTGGCTCAGTCTGTACCTGAGAGAGAGAGAGGGTCTTTTCCTAGCCAGCCTGAGGCTAACCCCCGCATGTACCAACAACAACAAATGCAAAATGAGAATGTGGTACCTCAGGGGAGGCAAGTGAACCATGTGGAGGAACCTGTTCACCATGTCAATTCCATTGTGACCTTAAGGAATGGAAAACAGGTTGACAATCACATTTCCTTGCCACACCCACCACCATCTATGCAGCCCCTTAGTGGGAATGGTGGTGAAGAAGATGCTGAGGGTGAGGGTAATACACCAAAGCTTTCTTCTCAGGCACAACAGAAAACCTACCTGCCAAAAGCTCCCTATCCAAGTAGGTTAAACAAAAAGCAGAGTGACAACATGGACAAGTGATTGATATCATTTCATGCTTATATTTGTATCTTATATCCATTATCTTTCACCTAAACAATGCTATGTTACGAGTTTTATGTTTAGTTTTCAGGAATAAATAGGTTTGAAGAGATGAAACATAAAAGGACCCAAAAGTTAGGAAAAAGGACTGGATTGTGAGATATGGGGACCAAAATGCAAGGGAGAAGGACCTGAACGCAAGACAGAAGGACCTAAAATGCAAAACAGAATACTTCACACCATCATGGGGAGTATTTTAGCAATTGGATTCGGGTCGGAGCTCCAACAAACCAACCAGATGCATCCAAGACCAACAAACACTTCAAGCAAAGCCCACAAAGAAAACCAAACGGATCTAAACCATATAGACCGCCAATTGGCGGTCCAGATGGCCCAGAATCCGTTTAGTTTTCTGTAGCACGTGTATTAGTGTATGCTTAGTGTATTTTTGGTATTGGTTTAGTCCCACATCGGGGGATGGTCCCGGATTAGCTTTTTCCATGCCTATAAATAGAACTCTTCACCTCCTTTTGTAATCACTCCATATTTTAAGTGACTATTCTTCCTACTAGAAGTGAGGCCTTGAAGCACACACTAAAGTAGGAGGATGCTACTTGAAATGTGAGTCATTTTATCAATAAAGTTTTGTGTTTATTTCATTGTTTATTTATGCTTCTTTTATTGTTTGTGCATGTTTTAGTTTAATCGTCTTTTATTTCTAGCTTAGTTTTAATATGCTTTCTTTGCTTAGTTTAATAATTAGTGTAATGTTTAGTGAGTAGTTCCATCCCCTTTGGGGGGTGGAGTAGATGTACATACATGCATTAGAGAATGGGATGAATGCTTTATTTTTGATGTGTTGATAAAACATGAATGTATGCTTGCTTGTTAAGGATAGAATTTGTGACTTGATGAGTTTTGCCAAAATGATTAGACACCTCTCATGCTTGTTTAGGTTCTGAAATAAACAACTTGCATATGTAAATGCTAATCAACTAAGTTGGTGAATAGATTGATAGGTTTTTGCCATAACATTTAGACACTTCCTATGCTTGATAAACACCATCTTCATGTGCTTAAAGAATGTATTCTACACCCACCTCTTTGCATGTGTGCACTCACTCCACCCCTTAGGGGTTTTCCCATTCCTGAATTCCAGCATTCTTCTTTTGTTCTTAGCTTAGTTGTCATTTCATTGTTTGTTTCTTTCGTTCGCATTTCATACTTCTTAGCGTAGTTTAGTGTAGAGTAGCATAATCCACTCTCTTCTCCATCTTTTCGCCACTTGATTTCGGATAAACAAGAGTCTGCTCACCTCCCTGAGGACGACCCGTACTTGCCACCGCTTCATCGCGGCCGTGCACTTGCGGTTTAATTAAAACGTTCAACAACAAGATATTAGAGGTGTTTAAGCAAGTGAAGGTTAACATCCCCTTGTTGGATGTCATCCAACAAATACCTCAATATGCCAAAGTGTTGAAGGATCTCTGCACAACCAAGTGGAAGACCAATGTTCCTAAGAAAGCATTCTTGGCTGCAAATATAAGCTCACTTTTGTCCAATCCTACCTACACAAAATACAAGGACCCTGGGTGTCCTACTATTCAGTGTACGATAGGGGACACTAGATTGAGCAATGTTTTGCTTGATTTAGGATCAGCGGTCAGCCTCCTCCCATTCTCTGTTTATCAACAGTTGAACTTGGGAGAAATGAAACCAACGAAGATCACCCTCCAATCGGATAGATCCATTCGTATTCCCATGGGGATTATTGAGGATGTGCTTATCAAAGTTGGAGATTTTATATTTCCAGTCGATTTTGTTGTCCTCGATACCAATCCTGTTGCGAACACCCACTCTCAAATACCTTTGATTTTGGGTAGACCATTTCTGGCAACCTCCAATGCCTTGATTAATTGTAGAAATGGTCTCATGAAGCTCTCATTCGGTAACATGAGTGCCGAGTTTCATGTGTTTAACTCTGGTAAGAAACAGGAACCCATGGATGAACCTTTAAATCTAAATCTCATCCGCCAATTGGAGAAAGCACCACAAAATCAACGAACACCCCTAACCCCAATGCAACCCATTGAGAATGTTCGTGGGCCCAGCGAAAACTCATTGCCTGTCTTCGCAATGCAACAGAGTGAGCTGGCCTCGAACATGAATGTCCAAAGGGAGTGTTCGTTGCATGATTCAGTTGAGAGTGCTAGTGAGAGTGAGACACCTCATCATATTCCTATACCAGAAGGTGTCTCTACCTCATGTCCCATGGCCATTGAGCCATTTGAGCTTCATATTGACTCCAACAAGGACCCACCTATGACTGAGCTTATGCTTGATGATCTAAATGATGGTGGGAGGTCCTTGTTGGATGACTTGGGGAGAAGCCCCATTCTTAGTGATGCAGGTCTGCTGCATCCATCGAATGAGCTTGAGGAACTCATTCCGATGCACCTGCCTATTGGTTGGAGGGTTTTCTTCGATGAGCAATTAAACCATAGTGAGGCAACACAAATTCATTCTTTCTTGCCCACACCCAACAAATATCATAAGGGGTTCGAGCCTTTCAGCTTTGACCTTTCACCCCTCATGACACCTCAGAGTACCAGTGGAGTTTGCCCATCTCGGCAAGTCTCTGGTCCTCATGACTTGATGTTCTCATTTGATGTTCCTTGACCAAATGATTATGAGAATATCTTGGTTGATGTATATATCTTTATTAAAAAAGAAAAAAGAAAAAAAAAGTGTGTAATAAAAGACTCATTAGTGAGCATCGATTGTTGTGGGCCCCAATCTTTGTGTACTTGGGCCCAATCTCTTCACGTATTTATCTCCCTTCTTCAGTTTCACACAGGTTTTGAGGGAATTTGGGTTTGTGTCCATCAACATGACCCTGAACGTCCCTTTGTACTTCATGTTGGTGAGATGTTTCCCTTTTCATGCATATCTCCATGTAGTATCTTGCTCGCATTCATTGAGGACAATGCATGAAGTAGGTGTGGGGGGTATTTTACGTGTGTACATAGTCGAGTCTTTTTCCTTTGGTTTTATTTTCTTTTGTTTGTACTGCTAGGGTCATGTTAGTGTGCCGCATTTAACATTGATATATCTGCTTGCCATGATCCTTGGGTGACTTGTCTTCTTTTGCTTGCCGAGTGCTTTAAAATTTTCAAATTTCTATCAAAATGTTCATGTGTTTGCGAATGAAAATGTTTTTGTGGGTTTTGCGTGTGTTTAGCACGTGCAAAACCGTTGAGAGGCAAAGTAAAAAGAAAGCTCCCAAAATTGTCTTGAACTTGATGCATTAGGATTTCTAGTTTATTGGCTTTAGGTCTTATCGAGTCGTTAGGATGCACCCCGGTTTTCCCTCGGGGGGCGTGTAATCATAGGGTTTCAGTACTCAAACATTTAAAGAAGTCCACCCTGAACCTAGTGAGTCAAATAATTCGTGTTTGTGAGTATAAGGAAGTTTGTCGTAGTCGAGGGCCCTTAATCTCTTTTTGTGAAACTTAAGTGTAGGGGTTTTTGGTTCCCATATAAATAAATAAGTGGTGTTCTCTCTTCTCGCATGGCTCCTATTACTCAGGAAAGTAGGTCTGAGGGGACTTTGTGCCTGGTGCTTTCGAGTCATCTGACTTGGGATGCGCCGACCGAACTCCCGTTACACGGGTGGTAGGGATCGCCTTATGTGGAGATTTGGGGGAAGGTGTACGTGATAGTGTAAGTCCTCATAGGCAATGATGCACGAAACCTGACCCTGGGAGAATCAAACACCAACCAATAAAATGCTCCAAAGAAAAAGAAAAAAAAAAGAAAAAGAAAAAAAAGAAGAAAAAAAAAGAGTCAAATAAGAACCAAAATGGACTTTACACATTGTATCACATTCAGAAGTTAAGGTTGCCCATGTCTTTCACTTAAGTCCTTAACTAACTTTCACGAATAACTCATTAGGCTAGGTGTGTGGACTGATTACATATATAGAGTCGACCCGTAGTATTACCGTGTCCCATGATCGACAAAATAAGTCCAACGAGTCGTGTAGCTAGATTGATTAATGCATCTTGTTCGGATTTTGTGGGTATATCCGCTGAAAACCCTCAGGAGACAACACTCCTCCTCCTTGGCGACAAGGAGGTTTAACGGCTTGTTGCACGTGCTAAGTGCAACCGTGATTCCTACGAAAGTGAGTTAGGATTTCTTGTTTTTTTCGCATGCTTTTCTCTTTCTTTGTTTTGCTCGGGACTAGCAAAAGTTAGGTGTGGGGGTATTTGATTGACATCATTTCATGCTCATATTTGTATCTTATATCCATTATCTTTCACCTAAACAATGCTATGTTACGAGTTTTATGTTTAGTTTTCAGGAATAATTAGGTTTGAAGAGATGAAGCATAAAAGGACCCAAAAGCTGGGAAAAAGGACTGGATTATGAGATCTGGGGACCAAGATGCAAGGGAGAAGGACCTGAACGCAAGACAGAGGGACCTAAGAGCAAAACAGAATACTTAACACCATCATGGGGAGTATTTTAGCAATTGGATTCGGGTCGGAGCTCCAACAAACAACCCAGATGCATCCAAGACCAACAAACACTTCAAGCAAAGCCCACAAAGAAAACCAAACGGATCTAAACCATATAGACCGCCAATTGGCGGTCTGGAACCGTCAATTGGCGGTCCAGATGGCCCAGAATCCGTTTAGTTTTCTGTAGCACGTGTATTAGCGTATGCTTAGTGTATTTTTGGTATTGGTTTAGTCCCACATCGGGGGATTGTCCCGGATTAGTTTTTTCCATGCTTATAAATAGAACTCTTCACCTCCTTTTGTAAACACTCCATATTTTAAGTGGCTATTCTTCCTACTAGAAGTGAGGCCTTGAAGCACACACTAAAGTAGGAGGATGCTACTTTTAATGTGAGTCATTTTATCAATAAAGTTTTGTGTTTCTTTCATTGTTTGTTTTATGCTTCTTTTATTGTTTGTGCATGTTTTAGTTTAATCGTCTTTTAATTCTAGCTTAGTTTTAATATGTTTTCTTTCCATAGTTTAATAATTAGTGTAATATTTAGTGAGTAGTTCCATCCCCTTTGGGGGTGGAGTAGATGTACATACATACATTAGAGAATGAGATGAATGCTTTAATTTCAATATGTTGATTAAACATGAATGTATGCTTGCTTGTTTAGGATAGAATTTACATCTTGATGAGTTTTGCCAAAATGATTAGACACCTCTCATGCTTGTTTAGGTTCTGAAATAAACACCTTGCATATGTAAATGTTAATCAACTAAGTTGGTGAATAGATTGATAGATTTTGCCATAACATTTAGACACTTCCTATGCTTGATAAACACCACCTTCATGTGCTTAAGGAATGTATTCTACACCCACCTCTTTGCATGTGTGCACTCACTCCACCCCTTAGGGGTTTTCCATTTCTGTATTCCAGCATTCCTCTTTTGTTCTTAGCTTAGTTGTTACTTCATTGTTTGTTTCTTTCGTTCGCATTTCATACTTCTTAGCGTAGTTAAGTGCAGAGTAGCTTAATCAAACTTTCTCCCCCAATCTTTGCCACTTGATTTCTGATAAACAAGAGGCTGCTCACCTCCCTGAGGACGACCCGTACTTGCCACCGCTTCATCGCGGCCGTGCACTTGCGGTTTAAAATAAAAAGGAGCGTTCGGGATGGGATGTGAAGACCCTCGTAAACAATCTGACAAAGATGCCACAACTCAATGCCATGGTGAGGGCATGAGGATAGTAGCTCCTTGAACCTCTCTAGATATGCATGAAATGTCTCGGTCTCAAGTTGATAGAATGAATTGATTTCGTTCCTCAATTTTTGAGTCTGATGATTTGGGAAGTACTTCTTGAGGAATGCAGATTGAAACTCATCCCAAGTCCTAAAGGCATTCGCCTGGTTGCTGTACAACCACTTCTTGGCGTCATCCTTCAGCGCAAAGGGGACAAGCCTAAGATGGATGGAGTCTGTGCTAAGTTGTTGCAGCTTGAACATAGCACAAACCTCCTCAAATTCCCTGAGAAAGATATAGGGGTCACCTTTCCCAGTGAAATGAGGGAGCATGGAGATAAACTGACATTTAACCTCAAAATGGTTCCCATTAGTCTCTGGCAATACGATGCATGAAGGTAGAGCAGTACAGCTCGGGTAGCATCGATCACGTAGAGGTATGGGAATGACAATAGGACGCTTAGGTAGGTCCAGCAACTGCTCCTCCTCGAGGAAATTAGCAGCCATTGAACCCAAACTATGTGCGACACGAGAGGAGGAAGGTGTTGAGAAATCGATGACCGAAGCCGGATTGACAACGCTCCTCGTCAAACGACCACTCTCGTCTCGTGTCCACGAAAGCATGCACAAAGGTGCACACACACCAAATTTTTTTGTTTTTAACAAAGAATGTACCTAGAGGAGAAGATGAGGGAACACAGGAGAGAAAGAATGACTCAGGAGAGAACGACAGAAGTCCTTATGCTACGGCGGATGGGTACAGGTAGAAGCACACAAGCAAACAAGACTCAAGCAATCCTAAGGTCGCGATAGGTCTTTACAGCTAGACGACGCCTAACTGCGAGGTCACGCGGCCTCAACACGCCTCACCTCCCTACGACGAGGACCACAAAGCCCAGCAAGTGAGCCAAGATCTGGGGATCTCGTCTCTCCTACTATCGACAAAGTGGGCAACGCCGATCAGGTCATGACGGTCGGGACCGGATCACTCTCCTAATGCGTCCGAATTCCTTAAGGCCAATGTCTACTTGATTTTAAAATTAGGCTCTTGATTAGTGTGGTTTTTGGGGCGAAGGAAAGGGTGATGAAATCCCCCACCTTATCTTTTATGGGACAACCCCTCCTTAGTAGCGTTTTGGAGTCCTAATCTAGCAATCAACTCTCCAAACAAACGCTCAACTCACACTTGTTGCAATGCACTTCCTACTAACTAATGCATGTTCATACGAAATGCATGAATGAGAGTAGAAGGTGCGTACCTCATGCCAACTCTCAGCAACAGAAAATAAATCTAAGATAAAAGACAATCTAAATGCCTAAGTCACATACATGATGCATGAGCTAAACAAAAAGAATGCCTAATCTTTTGCTTTGAGTTTTAGGGTCCAAGTTGCTTAAGGGAAGTTGATTATTAATCTAGGAACAATCTAAGAGTCAGAACATGCAAAATTGAGTCCCAGATTACTAGATCAATTATGATAACACGACAAAGAAATAAGAAGGCAAAAGCAGCTCACCAGACCGCCAATTGGCGATCTCAGGCCGCTGATTGGCGGTCCAAACTGCCCAGCTTTCCTCCAAATTTTTCCAGATGCCTCTCCTTTCGACTCCAAGTCTCCTGAAACAAAGAAAAACTACAAAACAAAAATTAAATCCACTCGAATCGTCCAAACAAGAGTCTGGACTGGCACCTCCCCGGCAACGGCGCCAAAAACTTGTTGAACATTTTATATTTAAACCGCAAGTGCACGGCCGCGATGACGCGGTGGCAAGTACGGGTCGTCCTCAGGGAGGTGAGCAGCCTCTTGTTTTTCAGAAATCAAGTGGCAAAAATAGGGAGAAGAATGTTTGTTTATGCTACGCTACGCTACACTACACTACGCAGTATGAAATGCGCAAGAAAGAAACCAACGATTAACTAAAACTAAACTAAAAACGAAAAAAGATTGCTGGAATACAAAAATGGGAAAACCTGTAAGGGGTGGAGTGAGTGCACACAAGCAAAGAGGTGGGTGTTCAACACATTCTTTAAGCACAAATAAAGGTGGTGTTATCATGCATAGGAAGTGTCTAAATGTTGTGGCAAAACCTATCAATCTATTCCCCAACTTAGTTGATTAACATTTACATATGCAAGATGTTTATTTCAGAACTTAAACAAGCATGAGAGGTGTCTAATCATTTTGGCAAAACTCATCAAGTTATAAATTCTATCCTAAACAAGCAAGCATACATTCATGTTTTATCAACACATTGGAAATAAAGCATTCAATCCATTCTCATTTGCATATATGTACATCTACTCCACCCCCCAAAGGGGATGGAACTACTCACTAAACATTACACTAATTATTAAACTAAACAAAGAAAGCATATTAACTAAGCTAATAAAACTAATGAAATGAGATTAAGCAAAGCAAAACAAGAAACATAAAACAAACAACATAATAAAGAAAACTTGTATTAAAATGACTCACATTAAAAGTAGCATCCTCCTACTTTAGTGTGTGCTTCAAGGCCTCACTTCTAGTAGGAAGAATAGCCACTTAAAATATGGAGTGATTACAATAGGAGGTGAAGAGTTCTATTTATAGCCATGGAAAAAGCTAATCCGGGACAATCCCCCGATGTGGGACTAAACCAATACCAAAAATAGCCTAAACAAACATTAATACAAGTCCAGGAGAAATTTGGGCGGATCCTGAGTAATATGGACCGCCAATTAGCGGTCCATAAACTTCGGATCGCGTTGGAATTCGTTGTGGGCTTTTCTTTCTGGTATTGTTGGTCTTTGATGCGGTTACTTGACTTGTTGGAGCTCCGACCCGAATCGAATTGGTAAAATACTCCCCATGATGGTGTGGAGTATTCTGTTTTGCTCTTAGGTCCTCCTGTCTTGCAATCAGGTCCTTCTTCCTTGCATCTTGGTCCCCAGATCTCACAATTCAGTCCTTTTTCTCAGCTTTTGGGTCCTTTTATGCTTCATCTCTTCAAACCTATTTATTCCTGAAAACTAAACATAAAACTCGTGACATAGCATTGTTTAGGTGAAAGATAATGGATATAAGATACAAATATAAGCATGAAATGATGTCAATCATAACCCGCCAATCCAACAAAGCTTCTGATCTCTGTCACGCTCGTAGGGGCTCTCCACTCAGTCACTGCCTCTACCTTCGCCGGATCCACCGAAATACCCTCCGTAGAAACAATGTGACCTAGAAATGTGACTCTGTCCAACCAGAATTCGCACTTCGAGAACTTAGCATACAACCTCTGGTCTCTCAAAATGCTAAGTACTATCCGCAGGTGCTCTCTGTGCTGCTCCACATCGGGTGAGTAGATCAGGATATCATCCACAAATACAACGACACAACTATCCAAGTACTGCCTGAACGTCCGGTTCATCAGATCCATGAAAGTTGCCGGAGCGTTCGTCAACCCGAAAGGCATCACCAAAAACTCATAGTGCCCATATCTGGTCCTGAACGCTGTCTTCTGGACATCCTCCTCTCGGATCCTCAGCTGATGGTATCCTGAACGTAGGTCTATCTTAGAGAAGACCTTCGTTGACTGCAACTGATCGAACAGGTCCTCAATCCTAGGTAGGGGATACCTATTCTTGATGGTGACATTGTTCAGCATCCTGTAGTCAATGCACATCTGCAATGACCCATCCTTCTTCTTCACGAACAAAACCGAAGCGCCCCAAGGTGAGACACTCGGTCTGATAAAACAAGCCTCCATCAGCTCCTGCAACTGCTTCTTCAACTCGGCCAACTCTGCGGGTGCCATCCTGTACGGGGCTTTCGACTGTGGTGAGGTGTCTGCTGCCAGCTCAATGCAAAACTCCATCTCTCGCGGAGGCGGCAATCCTGGGATGTCGTCTGGAAACACCTCTGTAAACTCCTGCACCACATCTATCTCGTCCAACCTCGGCGACTCAGCCTCTGGAACAACCAGCGTCGCCAAAAATTCTCTGCAACCCTGCTGCATCAACTTCTGAGTCCTCAAAGCTGACACCACAATGCGGCCACCTCTGTTCCTGATTCCTCTAATCATGATATCAGGCAACCCCTTCCTCGGAATCAAAACCTTCCTCTCACGGCAAAGGACACGCACATCATGCTGGGACAGCCAGTCCATCCCAATGATAACGTTGAAGTCCTCTATCGGTAGCAAGACCAGATCTGCCAGAAAATCCTGGTCTCCCGAAACAATCGTGGCGCCGGGGATGAAGCTCCCCACAGTGACCACCAGACCCAGGGGTGTGCTGACTTCCAAAGTGGCAGTCAACATCGCAAGGGTACAACCCAACACTCCCGCAAATCGCTCCGAGATGAACGAGTGTGTCGCGCCACAGTCAAAAAGCACCCTAGCTTCTAAACCTGCCACAAGAAGTGTACCTTCCACGACAGTGCTGGCGTCCCTCGCCTCCTCCGCCTGGATAGTGAAGACTCGTCCAGTGCACTGACTCTGCTGAGGTGCTGCAGGTCTCCTAGCTCTGCCTCCACTGGCAATCGAAAGTCCCGGAGGTCTGCTCGGTCCAGCGCCCTTGCTAGGGCAATTCCCGACGAAGTGGCCCAGCTGACCACAACCATGACAAGCACCCAGCCCAAAGCAGCGCCCAGTGTGCACTCTGCCACAGCTCCTGCACGCCTCTAGCTGCGGCGCTCCTGCTCCCTCGATCCGGGGCCTCTTGCCCTGATTCCCCAAACTCTGCCATCCTGGCCTCCCTGAGGATCTCCCGACTGGTCTCCTCTCATCCTGGTAGTTCTCCCGGTAGTCCCTCTCCATGATAGTGGCGCTCCTCACAGCATCCGCCAAGGTGCGCGACATGCTCGACAGCACTCGGGTCCTCAGCTACTTCCAGAGTCCCCTGCCAAACTTCATCGACCTCTGCGCCTAGGTGACGAAGATCTCTGGACAGTAACGCTCAAGGGCGTTAAACTTCCCAATGTACTCCTCTAGTGTCATGCTCCTCTGCTCCAGGGCCAGGAACTCCTCCCTCTTCCTGTCTCGCACGTGCTCCGGAAAGTACTGCTCGTTGAACTCCTCAACGAACTCCTCCCACGATACATCCTCCTGACCGGTGAACACAACTGCTGAAGTCGACCTCCACCAGTTCGTTGCAGCTCCTCTCAACACATAGGTGGCCAGGTCCACCTTCTTCTCCAGAGTACAGTCGATAGCCCTGAAGATCGTCTGCATAGTGAGGATCCACTCCTCAGCTGCCTCTGCATCCATCTGCCCAGTGAAAGTCGGAGGGTGCTGCCTCATGAACCGGTCGTGCATCGCACCAGCCCCCGCCTGCGCACTCTGCGCTGCCTGGCGCTCCAACATCCCGCTCAACTGCTCCACGGTATCGAACATGACTCTGCGCTCTGCCTCCCTGGCCTCCTCTCTCTCAGTCTCACTCGAATCGCGAGTCTCGACCGCAGGCACGACCCGTCTCGGAGGCATCACTCTCTACAAGACAAAAAGCTCACGTCAGAATGATCAATGAATGCATGCCATGGATCTCTAGGCTCTAATCCTAACTCGATGGTGGTTTCTTTGGGACAGTACGCCGAAATCAAGGCTTTGATACCAAGTTGTAACGTCCCAGAAAAGCGGAAGAAATTTTTCAAATTTAAAATATAAACATACAACATACTACCGTCAACGGTCAACAAGGGAACGTCACTAGAAAGTCAACAGAATATATATATAGAATATCTCCACGTGGAAGTCATAATACAGAGTGTGAAAAGAGTGATTACATGACTAATACAACTACTGTAATCACTACCTCTACAAAAACAATCAGACGACAGGACGCGATCCCGGAGGCACTCCCCTCGGTCACCACCAACCTACGACTGCCTGCTCCCTGAAAATGAAACACAAAATCCGCCTGAGTTCCCGAAAGGAACCCCGTATGCCAACATCTCCTATCATAAACAGAAAAAAAATGCGAAAAGCCATGAATGCACATGCAATGCAAATCTGCCTCGGGCCCACTGACTGCCTCCGCTCTCCTACACAAGGAAAGTGCATCCCCTCCCTGCACAAGGAAGAAGGCGTCACTCGGCCGCACAGGCACAAGTGACCTCGCTCTCCGACACACGGAAAGTGCAACCCCTCCCTACACAAGGAAGAAGGCATCTCCCACCCACACAGGCATGGAAGGCATCCCTCTGCCGCATAGGCACCAGGGGTACAACAGAAACACGTCCCCGTCGAAGGTGAAATCCGTAGCTCCGAGGTCCGGTGAACGACTGTGGACTCGGCAGCCGGTAGTCGCCTATGCTCGACGACTCGCGTGTGGATAAATCCACCAATGATAATTCGACCTACCGGTCGAACAAGGTCAATCTAGCGGTCGACCGTTTGGAAGGTCTACGCTATACGTTTTTATATACATATATATCATGTCGGTCGAACCAGGGTCCGTTCAACCGATAAGGAAAACTGCATGAATCCTGCCCACTGCATTCAGTCGACCGAAACTCTTCCGGTCGACCGAATCAATAGGCCCTTCACTACAGGAAAACTGCATGCGGCCGGTCGACCGGATCCAGAGCGGTCGACCGTTTAGATGGTCAACGCTCTTGACCGACTTTGCGCAGTTCGGTCGACCGAGACACACACTCGGTCGGCCGAAGGTCTGTCTAACCTATCTACTGGGTTCGGTCGACCGAAAAAACCACCGGTCGACCGGACTAATATAACCCTTATATTTTCCCGCGAAATTTGGCATAAACGGTCGACCGTCACACAGACGTCGTTCGACCGTTTTCGGGCAGTAAGCAAATATATACTAAACTCGGTCGACCGAAACTATACAATATCGCCCCTGAACAGGCATCATTTAGACGAAGTTCGGTCGACCGAAACACACAACGGTCGACCGAACAGGTCGTCTTCAACCTTGGTTCAATGAGTTTTACGCCGGGGAAACGGCACCAACGCCGCCCCCTACACTCCCACACCTCTTGTTTGCAGGAGATTCATCGACTTCTTTTACTCTACAGTTTGGCTCGATTAATGTCGGGTTTGTGCATGGAATGCAGGTACTAACGTTGCTTACTTGGATTTTTCTATTTACAAGTTTTTTCAATCTTCTAGCTGGTAGTCATGTTGATTTTTTACACGTTGTCACATATAATGCAGATACCAGGAAAGACTAGTTCAGCACCTCCCAATTCGGACGAGCAGAAAAGAGACCAGGTGTGCAGCGAGTCCAGACTTATATTTTTGGTGTCATCACTTCCTAATTAGATGCTTTTATTTTCCCCACATGTTTTTTATCGCCGTGAACAAAGAATAGTGATGTCACTGTGATAATAGAAACTCACATTTTGAGCAATAGGAAAAATAGATCCTTTTATTTTGTTAAGTATTCAATATATTTTTCTTTTTAATCACCTCTAGTGTCGAATTAATTACCTTGTGGATTGAAGCTCTACACTTCTAAATTTTTATATTTGTAATAATTAAAATAAAAGACACTTTTAAGTAATGTATACACAGACCATTATCAAAACTAGTTTAACCTATTCTAATCACCCTGGTGGCTTGCACATTGAGTGGTCCGGGCATCGTAAGATCGCTGTAGTGAAACTGTGCAATTCATACATCCTATTTTTCCCGAGAGAAGGAATTCAAAAGACTGAAGTTCTGAAAGCTATGACATCCAAGTGCACATTGTATATTAACATACCAGTACCTCAAATCATTTAAGATTTAACTCCTTGTATTTCCAATCCGTTGTACAAGCTATTGTAGTAAGATTGAATTATTTAATATGAGATATAATGCTCAATGCTAAAGTTGGATGCTTGTTGGGATATTGATTGCGTGTTAGACATTGTGAGTCATGTTGAAGTGGATGCTCCGTATTTGGGGAATAGAGAGTCTCATAAAATATTCTTTAGTTGAAAATAGATGCAAGTGATTGAACGAAAGATTTCATTGCGTATATCCTGGCAAAAAAGGTCTCCTTGCGTATATATACTTTATGTAGAATACAACAGAATAGGAATGGGGCTTATTCAATTTTTGGAGATATGTTAGCAATTTGTTAGAATATTAAATTCATATAATGCAAATGTTGTTTTGTAAAGAAGTTTTCCATTTATTGTCGCCGTGTTTGGCAAAATTAAGAATCTTTAACGTATCATTATATCTCTAAGGGACTTTTGATTATGACACTTGAATACTTGATAACCAATAGCTAACATAGTTGGGATCAAGAGGTGTTGAATATGAAGATACTCACACTTTCACTGTTTCACAAGCCACTACCTAAAACTTAAGTGCAAGGTTGGAGAGGGCTGGGACTTCTGTTCAGACTCTTGATGGGCGAAAGGTGACATGGTCATCTAGTAGACTAAGGATACATGTCAATCATGTTCCATTTTTCATTTCCTTTTGTTTTGGATTTTAAGTTCCATTATGTTGTACAGACCAACGTTTACGTAGGCGACCGCCTAGGCGTTAGGCGGTCGCCTAGGCGGTCGCCGGTGGCGGTGGTCGCCTGGGCGACCACCGCCTTTCGCCCAGCAGAGCTGGGCGAAATAGGCGATCGCCTAGGCGATCATTTCGCCTAGGCGATCGCCTAGGCGAGAGCCGTTGGAGGCTCTCCAACGGCTCTCTCCTTTTAATTTTTTTATTATTTTTTTTTTCAAAAATTACAACTTTGCCACTAGCCCCAAATCCTATATAAACCCCTCCAAACCTCTTCATTTTTCACACATCTCTCATTCTCTTCTTCTTCATAATCCTATTCTCATCATCAACCTTCCTAATCATCAAGTTTTGCGATTAAGTCTCCGGTCTGGTGCTTAGTTTTGAAGTTGGAAAGTGAAGTCTCCGATCCGTTTCTTCATTCTTCAACCGTCAAAATCAAGTGCACTCTTTCTAACTTCTCTTTAGAATTAAATTAATTAGTATTTTATTTTCATATTAGTCTAAATTTTATATTAGTCTAGTTTTAAGATATGGCTTACGTACCCGGCACTAGTCTACCTATGCATCACGAGAGTTACGATGACCTAAGACCTACCCGTACAAATGACCCCGGTTGGAATACTGCCCATTACATTAGCGCTAATGATAAAAATTGTATTGTCTGTGAGTTATGTGGTAAGGAAACTAGAGGTGGTATAGCCCGTCACAAACAACATCTTGCACACACACCCGGTAGCAATGCTAGACCTTGTGATAAAGTTCATGACTCTATTAAACAAGACATAACTGCATACATGATTAGAAACAGTAGGACATTACAAAACGAAAATGTATGTCTTGATGATTATGTAGACCGAGAAAACATAGAATTTGATCTAGAAACCGGGTCGGGTTCCGGTTCTGCTCCGACCCCAACCTCCCGTTCTCGCCCCGTTCCTGGTCGAAAGAGACAAAAACAACGTTTGTGGGCACCATTTTGCGGACGTGGGAAGGACGTGGTTTCCGGCCCCCAACAAACAACCATCGAAAGAACCTTTAGAAAAGAAGATAGGAAAACAATTAATCAAAAATGGGCTAGGTTTTTCTATAGATGTGGTATATCATTCAACACTGTAAGGACGCCTGAGTGGAAGGAAGCAATATCCGCTACTAGTACTTACGGACCCGGACTTAAACCCATGACGTATCATGAAGTTAGTGACTCGTGCCTTAAACAAGAAATTGACTACACTAGAGGTATACTAGAATCGTACAGACAAGATTGGGCAACATACGGGTGCACGTTGATGACAGATGGGTGGACTGATAGGTCCGGTAGGAGTATAATCAATTTTCTAGTAAATTGTCCGACAGGTACCATGTTCATGAGGTCTGTAGATGCTTCCGGTCACTCTCACACCGCAGACTACCTGTACAAGCTGATGGACAAGGTAGTTGGCGAGATTGGCGAAGAACACGTTGTTCAGGTGGTCACCGACAACGCCGCCGCGTACGTACTTGCCGGTAGGATGTTGCAACAAAAAAGAAGGAGATTGTTTTGGACTCCCTGTGCAGCGCATTGCATCGATCTCATCTTGGAGGATATTGGCAAGTTGTTTTTGAAGACTATTGCTTTAGCTCGGAAGATCATCAAACATTTCAACAGCTCTGCCATGTTGTTGAAGAGGATGCGAATTGCCATTGAAGGGAACCTGCTACGCCCTGCTGTCACGAGATTTGCCACCGCATTTCTGAGTTTGCAAAGGTTATTTCTGAAGAAAGACAAACTCCGAGCCTTTGTTGTTTCCCCGGGGTACAACGATCCTAATGCAAGTTGGATAAAGAACAAGAAAAAGAAGGAGATCTCTACTGAAGTTGCCGAGACCATTCTACAAAGTGGTTTCTGGACCAACGTCGTAAAGGCACTGAAGGCCTCACAACCTATGGTTCAGGTTCTTAGACTTGTTGACGGCGATGAGAAACCAGCGATGGGATATCTGTGTGACGCAATGGAGAAAGCCAAAGAACAAATCATGAGGAACTTTGACGGAAACCCGAGGTTGTACAAGCAAGTCATCGACCTCATCGACACCAGGTGGGGTCCAGGGAAGATGATGTCATCACCGCTACATTCTGCTGGTTTCTTACTCAACCCTGGTACCTTCTTCTCCGTCCCACCTCAGGATCGAAATATAGCTTTCAATGAGCATATGCCTGGATTCATGGATGTCGTAGAGCGGCTCGTCCCCACTCCTGCAGAACAAGACAAGATTTGCGGTTTACTTGATCGTTACAAGAACTCCCTCGGAATATTCTCGAGGGATATGGTCGTCAGACAAAGGTCGGAAAGAAGACCTATAGATTGGTGGCAATCGTATGGCGCAGACATGGGAGAGACTGCATTACAGAGGTTGGCCGTGAGGGTGTTGGGATTGACATGTTCGGCATCAGGTTGTGAGCGGAATTGGAGTGTCTTCGAGCAGTTGCACTCAACGAGAAGGAACAGGTTGGCTGTGAAGAAGATGAATGACTTGGTGTATGTGAACTACAACCAAAAGTTAAGGCAAAGGTTTCAGCAAAGGATGGAGAAGCCTGGATTTTATGACCCCATCAGTGTGGAGTACGATCTCTTCGACGAGCATCCGTGGTTGGTAGAAACTGAAGATCCGGTCTTCGCTGGAGAGGAGCTTACATGGGCCGATGTCGAGGAAGCAGCTTTGGGACATTCTTCTTCACGGAGACGCTTTGCTCGATCCATGTCCACTGCATCTGACCCGCGGTGTTCTACTGCATCTGACGCGCCATTATTAGGTCGTGGCATGGATGATGCCATCGTTCACATCAGTTCTAGAGATCCAGGTGCATCGAGTTCTCAACCACCGATGGACATCGACGAGCAATATGTCCAAACCGACGATGAAGAAACTGAAGAAGATGATGTCTACGTCGACAATCCGAATGAGAACAACTCCGACGACTCTGATGGTGGTGGAGGATATGATACGGTTCCCAGTTGGACATTAGATCAATGTGTCCAATGGAATTAGTTAGTTAACTTGTTATTCTAATTTCTCTCTTATCTGCTATTGTATGAACTCTGAGTTACTTTGTAATCGTACTACTGAGCAATAAATTGTATACCTAAGTGTTTAGGTGGGTAGAGGGGGTGCCTAGTGAGGCCTTGGTCGAGGAACTAGGTGTCTTTTCGAAGCCTAAACATGTATGGTAGTTTTAGAAAATATTTGTGTATTTTTTTCTATTTTTCCCGATTTTTCCTGATTTTTTTTATCTATTTTATGAAAATTAATTGAATTTAAAAAAAAAAATTACCGCCCAGCCCTGGGCGGTCGCACAACCGCCTAGGCGATCGCCCAGGCGACCGGACGCCGCCGGCCGCCTAGGCTCGCCTAGGCGGTGCCTGAACGTTGGTACAGACAACAAATTCTTGCAATTCTCTCTCTTAGAAATAGCATAAAGTCTGGGGAGCTCAGAGACATGTCATAGGTTATCATTCTATTCTAAAGCTTAACCTTACCCTGTTACCCAGTAATTTTGTGGTGTAAGATATATCTACTTCAGCCTTTATTAAGTAAAGTAGATGCGTGGTCATGGTAGTGGCAATTAAGGCCCTTATATTATGGCAGTTTTTGTAAAAAAAATTCATGTAGCATTTCATTTCTAGTGCTTAATGTTGGTTTCTTTTGGTTTGGTGTTTCCAGTGGCTTCTGAAGCGTCAGGAGAACAAGCCGTGAAGAAAATGGAAGGAACCACATCAAGTGTAATATCCTTAATCCTTCTTAAGTCTAATCTTGTTTTGGCCTTGATTAGGTGCTTAATGGAGGGCTGAGATTGATTTGTAGGATCGTGTGGGTTATGAGTCCACTAATCACTATTAATCTAATCACCTACTTGTTTAAGCAATCAAGATGCACAGTGGAATTTTAAAGCAAAACAAGCAAGTAAAGGAAAATAATGCAAACCACAAATCGACTCGGCGTTTTTATAGACGTTCGGCACCCCACCCGGGTCCTAGTCCTCTCTTGCAAGCTCCGCTCGGATCACCGAGCTCCGCCTACGACTTCACTAACCACTCCCCGTTCCGGGCCGGGAGAGAACGCCTTTACAACCGTCAAACTCGCGAACAACCCTCGCCGAGTTTGGAATCTTCCTCTCACAATCCGAGAGGGACACTTCAGGCTTTCACCTAAGTCCTTGCTTCTTTACCAAAGGTTGAGTGGAACAACACTCTCTAAATTTGAGCACACTTGAGTAGGACTAAGTAATTGATCACTAAAGTGTGGAAATTGAGGTTTGGAGTGTTTGGGATTCTCTCTAAAGTTTGGGACAAGTTTGTAGTGGGAGATTTGTGTTAAAATGTGTTTTACAACTCCTTATATAGTCATTAGAGAGAATAGAGCCGTTGGGATTGATTGGGTATGAGTTGAAGTGTGATTACACGAAACAGAAAAGACAGGACCCAATTCTGGCTGAATTTGGTCGACCGGATCGGGACAATCGGTCGACCGTTAGGCAGTTTTACACTCAGTTCGGTCGACCGGCTAAGCAACGGTCGACCGCCCAACTCTACGACTTAGGTTCACTTAAGTCATCGGTCGAACACAAGATAGGATTCGGTCGACCGATTTCGTCCAGGCACTTTGGGGGTGACAAACAAATGTGTGAACGGTCGACCGAAACAGGTTTTGGCGGTCGACCGATTATGGACAGGCACTTTGGGTTTGTCAAGAGATGAATCAACGGTCGACCGATCGTGGTCCTCGGTCGACCGATACATGAAATGTATTTGGGGTATTTTTGGTTTAATACGAATACGACCGTTGGGTGTATACGACAAAATAACGGTCGGGAAAATATGATCTGACGGTCGACCGAAAGGTAAAACACGGTCGACCGAATATGGGCAGTGAAAACACAAACAGGAGACATGATCACTCGGTCGACCGAACGGCATGTTGCGGTCGACCGAATGTGGGCAGACATTTACAGTTCAGGTTTGGTGTTTTCCGGTCTAAGTTTGGGTGATCTATTGAAGTCCAAATTATGTGAAATTTCGTGTGTGACTTCTATAAGGAACCTAGTGTGTGATTAAGTTGATTTTAGCTCAAGTATGCTCAATTACACTTTGTTCCTAAGACTCAAAAGAAATCAAGATTACATGTCTTCGATATAGCTTTAATTATATGTCTTGACTTCATTTCCATCTTTCTTGAGTCTTGATCACCTGTAGAGGTTAGCACAATACAATATATATGCAATGCATAGTGTGTGCTACTCTAATTAAGATTAAGTTGATTAAATCATCAAAACATAAGATTAAGGCCAAAAAGCCAACAATCTCCCTTTTTTTTGATGATGGCAACCGATATCTTAATACTTGAAATTTGTATATGTAAACTATGCATATAAATGCTCCCCCTATGGATGTGCATAGTTTTTGTTCAAATTTTATCAAGTTTTTCAAGTTACCCCCTTAATTATCTCTCCCCCTTTGACATCCATCAAAAACAACAATTAATTAAGACTTTAAGCATAGAATTTGGATGTCTTGTAATGAAGTTGCTCCCCCTAAATTTTGCACTTCATTACTCTAATAAAAGGTATATCATTTAAGCTCCCCCTATCAATAAGGCTAAATGGAAACAATGAGTATGATTCAAGTTAAGTTCATTTAAGTTTCAACTTAAGCCTTATTCTAACATCCATTTAAAAATGACAATTAAAATCAATGGATGTGATATAAGATTTGCAATGAATGGGGTATATGATTTGCAATGAATTAAAATCTAAATATATGACAATTAAGCATATAAAACTAGATTTAGAGATAATTTAACATGAATTGTATAGATAGGAATTCATACCAATGTTGAATTCGAATATAGCTCCAATCTCATTTGGTGATGCAACTGGATTTGAATTTGAATCTTGAGCTCACCCGGTCACCACCAATCTCCTCCTCAAGCTCCTACAAGAGTAGATTTAGGTACCCAAACAACTTTGGGTCCTTGAATGTTAGCTTTGGGAACCCAAACCATTTTGGTTTTGGGAGCCCACACACTTGAGGAACTATGGTTTACAACTAAGTGCTTTCCATTTAGAGTAGTGTGAGATACATGGTTTTTCAATTTTGCATTGTATCCTAAATCATGTTTTTTGCAAAAATTGTCTTTGACTACCTAATAGCATGTTAAGCATCTTAGTTCCATGTGTGAATTTTTCTAGATCTTTTCTTAATTGCACATTGCAAGCTTGAAGATCTAATTGTTCACAATCTATAGGTGTTGCTTTTAATTTATCAAAATTTGATGCATAATTTTCTAGTTTAGCAACCACCTCATTCTTCTCATTCATGCATTTTTCAATTTGGCTTTGGAGATCTTTGATTATCTTTCTAGCATTCTTGTTTTTATCACAAATGATCTCATATTGTTTAACTAAGTCATGGAATGCATTTTGAAGCTCATCATGTGTATAATTTTCTTCATTAACACTAGAATGTGAGCTATCACTATAATAAGACTTAGTTGAGCATGAATTATTAGAGCAAGAGTTAGATTCTACCTCACTTCCTTCATCTTGAATTGCCATGTAGCACATGTGTGCATATTCTTTTGTTGATGAAGGTGTGGTTGATTTGGATGACGATGAAGACGATGAATCGTCCCATGTAGCCTTGTGAGCTTCCAATCTCTTCTCTATTCTCTTACTCTTCTTCTTTTCTCTTCTTCTCTCCCTCCTCTCATTTTTCTTCTCCTTCTCTTTTCTCTCATTTCCACTCTCCTCCTCCTTTTCTTTTTCTCTCTTTTCACTTCTTCTACCTCTTCTTTCATTTTTTCCCTTATCCTTCTTGAGGTATTTGAAGAAGTCTTTGGCTAGGACTTCAATGTCCTCATCTTCTACACTCCTCCTTGGTTCATCTAAATTTGCATGTAATGCCAAGGTGGATTTCTTCTTGGTGGCTTCCTTCTCCTTCTGATGGTTGATTTGAAGTTCATAAGCCATCAAGTTTCCAATGAGCTCCTCCATCTTTAATTTTGAAAGATCATGCGCCTCTTCAATTGCGACGACTTTATCTTCCCAATCGATGCTAAGTGACCGGAGGAACTTCCTTGTCATCTCTCCTTCATTGATTTTTCTTCCAAGAACCAAAAGAGAGTTAGTGATATCGGTGAAGAGAGTGTTCATTTCGCTTATGTTCTCACCGATTTGCATAGAAAAAATCTCATATTTATGCATGAGGAGACTAATGCGGGTTTCCTTAGTTTTAGTATCCCCCTCATGATGCATTTGTAGTCTATGCCATATCTCATGTGCACTTTCACATCCCCTAATCCTATTATATTCACCCTCATTAAGGCCACAATACAAGATGTTCATAATTTTCGAATTCATTTCGATTTCTTTCATTTTCGGTCTTGTAAGTGAATCTAATTCATCTTCTTTTGGGGGTGTGTATCGATTTTGGAGAAACATCCAATATTTAAGGTCATTTGAAATTAGGAATATTTTCATCCTATTCTTCCAATAATCATAATTAGACCCATTAAGCAAAGGAGGTCGAGTAGTGCATAAACCTTCTATGTGATTAGATGATGTAGAAGCCATGCTAAATAATACGATTAAGTATGAGAATTTAGCGCACAAGGCTATGATACCAAATGTAGGATCGTGTGGGTTATGAGTCCACTAATCACTATTAATCTAATCACCTACTTGTTTAAGCAATCAAGATGCACAGCGGAATTTTAAAGCAAAACAAGCAAGTAAAGGAAAATAATGCAAACCACAAATCGACTCGGCGTTTTTATAGACGTTCGGCACCCCACCCGGGTCCTAGTCCTCTCTTGCAAGCTCCGCTCGGATCACCGAGCTCCGCCTACGACTTCACTAACCACTCCCCGTTCCGGGCCGGGAGAGAACGCCTTTACAACCGTCAAACTCGCGAACAACCCTCGCCGAGTTTGGAATCTTCCTCTCACAATCCGAGAGGGACACTTCAGGCTTTCACCTAAGTCCTTGCTTCTTGACCAAAGGTTGAGTGGAACAACACTCTCTAAATTTGAGCACACTTGAGTAGGACTAAGTAATTGATCACTAAAGTGTGGAAATTGAGGTTTGGAGTGTTTGGGATTCTCTCTAAAGTTTGGGACAAGTTTGTAGTGGGAGATTTGTGTTAAAATGTGTTTTACAACTCCTTATATAGTCATTAGAGAGAATAGAGCCGTTGGGATTGATTGGGTATGAGTTGAAGTGTGATTACACAAAACAGAAAAGACAGGACCCAATTCTGGCTGAATTTGGTCGACCGGATCGGGACAATCGGTCGACCGTTAGGCAGTTTTACACTCAGTTCGGTCGACCGGCTAAGCAACGGTCGACCGCCCAACTCTACGACTTAGGTTCACTTAAGTCATCGGTCGAACACAAGATAGGATTCGGTCGACCGATTTCGTCCAGGCACTTTGGGGGTGACAAACAAATGTGTGAACGGTCGACCGAAACAGGTTTTGGCGGTCGACCGATTATGGACAGGCACTTTGGGTTTGTCAAGAGATGAATCAACGGTCGACCGATCGTGGTCCTCGGTCGACCGATACATGAAATGTATTTGGGGTATTTTTGGTTTAATACGAATACGACCGTTGGGTGTATACGACAAAATAACGGTCGGGAAAATATGATCTGACGGTCGACCGAAAGGTAAAACATGGTCGACCGAATATGGGCAGTGAAAACACAAACAGGAGACATGATCACTCGGTCGACCGAACGGCATGTTGCGGTCGACCGAATGTGGGCAGACATTTACAGTTCAGGTTTGGTGTTTTCCGGTCTAAGTTTGGGTGATCTATTGAAGTCCAAATTATGTGAAATTTCGTGTGTGACTTCTATAAGGAACCTAGTGTGTGATTAAGTTGATTTTATCTCAAGTATGCTCAATTACACTTTGTTCCTAAGACTCAAAAGAAATCAAGATTACATGTCTTCGATATAGCTTTAATTACATGTCTTGACTTCATTTCCATCTTTCTTGAGTCTTGATCACCTGTAGAGGTTAGCACAATACAATATATATGCAATGCATAGTGTGTGCTACTCTAATTAAGATTAGGTTGATTAAATCATCAAAACATAAGATTAAGGCCAAAAAGCCAACAAGATTTGGATGAGATGGGATGGATGGTGGAGATGAGAGGAGGGGTTTATATGTGGTGAGTGATTCTCTCTCTCCCTCTCTCTCACGTTCTCTCTCTCTCTCACCCGCTCAAACTCTCTCCCTCTCTCTTATCAGAGCTTTGGCGTGCGGAGGAGCTCAAGGAGTGGTTCTCGGAAGGCGAGGTGAAGCTCGGACGTTCATCGGAGAGGAGTAGATCGTCGTTCGGTTGGTGTTCGCCGGAGGAGGTGTTTTGCGAGGAAAAGCTCGCCGTCGAGTCTTCGAAGGCTTCTTCAAGTCTTAAAGGTATGTCAAGCTTTACTTTGATGCTCACTTATGCTTTGGTGGGTGTTGGGGTGGTCGACGGTAGGCCGGAGGGCTCGTCGGACCCGTGCAGCAGCGTTCTGCACTATAATCGGTCGACCGGTGGCATGGTTCGGTCGACCGGTTGTAGAGTAATTCGGGCGAAAACCTTTGCACCGGTCGAACGATACTCTTTGAGTGGTCGACCGGTGGTACGTTTTAACAACGGAAAAATGCTCTGTGTGTTTTCGGTCGAACGGGACCCCTTTGCCGGTCGACCGAAAGCACTGTTGTAAGTCGGTTGGGGGCGTTAGACCATCCAAACGGTCGACCGCCTTGTTGACTCGTTCGACCGGCGAATAAAAATGACTTAAGTTGGTTCGACCGCGTGATGTTTCGGTCGACCGGTGCACTATGCGGGTTTTGGTGTTTTGTACTGGTCGTTTTCGGTCGACCGGTGAGTTTGTGTCGTTCGACCGTTGGTACATTTTTACTGTGGCACGAGTTTTTACTGGTTGAATTCGGTCGAACGGGACCCCTTTGCCGTTCGACCGATCGGCAGTTTTGTTGGTTGGGCCAGTCCTGTTGAGAGGATTCGGTCGACCGGTTGGGACGTTTTGTTCGACCGTTTGGTACGGTTTTCGTGTGTTCTTGTGTTGTGAAGCCAGCTCGAGATGGCAACGGATCTCCGGCCCTAGTGGGGTGACCGGTGCCGGCCTGAGAGTGGTTCACGAGTGTTGTCGGGCCAGCCCAAGAAGGCAACGGATCTCCGACCCTAGTGGGGTGACCGGTGCCAGCCTGAGGGTGATTCGCGTGTGGGGCCATTTCAAGATGGCAACGGATCTCCGGCCCTAGAGGGGTGACGGTGCCGGCCCGAGAGTGGTCCTCTGGAGCAGCTCAAGATGGCAGCGGTACAGAGGATACTGACCTGGGAGTGATCCAGCGTGTTAGCCGAGGATATTTCCGGCTGAGGTGCCTGGGGCACGTGTGTTGTAGCCGAGGATATTTCCGGCTGAGGTGCCTGGGGCACGTGTGTTGTAGCCGAGGATATTTCCGGCTGAGGTGCCTGGGGCACGTGTGTTGTAGCCGAGGGTATTTCCGGCTGTGGTGCCTGGGGCACGTGTGAGGGTTGGGCTAGAGGACCCGCGAGACCCGTCACGGTTTGGTGTCTACTGTGGTAGGGAGAGAGTTCCCGGGGACCCAGTGAGACGTTGATTATCTATTGCACTTCATATCATACATGCCTTAGATGTCTAGTCATTTATTGTTATAGAGGTTTTGCATACGGGGTTTCCTCTCAGGAAACTCAGGCATATTCATGTTTTATGTCAGGTCGTGAGCAACGTTAGGAGGTGGTGACGGAGGTGGAGTGCTTTCGGGATCGGATCCTGCTTTCCCGGTTTTGAGGTCCGAGTGATTACATGTATTTTCCCTTATCTTTTGTAAACTCTCAGATATATATTGTATATATGTTGGTGCACCTATTGGCCTTTTTTTCTTCGGTAATATCCTCATGTTGTGTTTTATTAAAAATTTAAATTTCTTCCGCTTTCGAGGATGTTACAAATTGGTATCAGAGCGGTCTGTTCCGACACACTTGTCCAAAGAAGCCACCTTAGATGTCTTTTAGATAGTTGCATTTTAGAGCATGCATCCATAATCATCTGATTTCCAGTTTTGTTGTCTCGTGTGTAGATGCCTCCGAGACGCAAGAGACTTCCCCCCCGTGGCCCGAGTACCAGTGAGGAGACTGGCACCATGGATTGGGCTGAGGAGTGCCGGATGCTCTTCGACACTGTGCAGAGGCTGGGCGTTCTTTTAGATCGTCAGTCTGGCAGAAAGGAGACGACAGGGGTAGGGGCGGTGCACGACCGGTTTATGCGCCAGCACCCCCCTGCATTTGATGGCAAAGGAGATTATGAGGCTGCCGAGGACTGGGTTTTTAAGATCCAGGAGATCTTCCAGGCGATTGGGAGTCCACCAGAGAGGATGGTGGGATTGGCCACGTATGTGTTGGGCGGCGAGGCGTCCAACTGGTGGAGAACCACGGCTGCAGTGGTGTTTCCGGGCAGGACAAATATCAGCTGGGATGAGTTCCTCAGGGAATTCAACGAGCAATACTTCCCAGAGCATGTCAGGGACGGGAAGAGAGAGAGGAGTTCATGAGCCTCGAGCAAGGTGAGATGTCATTGGCGGATTACGTCCGGAAGTTCAACGCTTTGGAGCGTTATTGTCCGGAGTTCTATGTGACCCCGATTCAGAGGGAGAGGAAGTTTATACGGGGGCTTCGGATGCAGCTCCGTACCCGTGTGACTTACAGCATGCCTCAGACCTTAGCAGATGCTGTGAAGTTCGTGACGCTCATCGACCAGGACTATCAGGAAAATTACGCAGAGTCCAGGAGGCCTCAGGGGAAGAGCAGTGGACGTCCAGGAGCTCCACTGACAGGAAATCCGGGCAAGAGGCCCCGGATTGAGGGAAGTGGTGCACGCCAGCCTGAGCCGTGCAGGAAGTGTGGTAGAGTCCACCCAGGTCGTGAGTGTGGGAGCCGTCCTGGTGTTTGTTTCAGTTGTGGCCAGCCATGCCATTACGTCAGAGATTGCAGGAGTGGACCAGGCGAGTCCAGTTCTCGAGTGAGACCTCCAGTAGCAGGTAGAGACGGAGGCCGTCGTCCTTTAGCACCACCTCAGCAGGGACAGAGGACCAGACAGGTATTCACCATTCAGGCAGAGGAGGCGAAGGACGCCAGTACTGTGGTGGAAGGTACGCTCTTGATTGCTGGTTTGGTAGCCAAAGTGCTGTTTGATTGTGGGGCCACGCATTCGTTCATTTCTGAGAGATTTGCGAGTGTGTTGGGTCGTACCCCTGCGATGTTGACTGCCACGTTGGAAGTCAGCACACCCTTGGGTCTGGTGGGCATTGTGGGGAGCTTCCTCCCAGGCACCACGATTGTTTCGGAAGATCAGGAGTTTCCTGTTGACCTGATCTTGTTGCCGATGGAGGATTTCGATGTTATACTGGGGATGGATTAGTTATCCCAGTATGATGTTCGAGTTTTGTGCCGGGAGAAGAAGATTCTGATCCCGAGGAATGGGCTACCTGATTTGCTGATCATGGGAAAGAAGGACAAAGGTGGTCGGGTTGTAGTGTCAGCAGTGAGGGCACGGAAGCTGCTTGAGCAGGGCTGCAGAGCTTTCGTGGCTAACTTGGTTGTTCCAGACCCAGAGATGAGATCGCTGGAGGACATAGAGATTGTCCGGGAGTTTGGTGATGTGTTTTCAGATGTTTCTGGTCTGCCGCCTCACAGAGAGTTGGAGTTCGGTATTGATTTGGTGACTGGGACCACTCCACAGTCGAAGGCTCCTTATAGGATGGCACCGGCTGAGTTAGCTGAAGAAGCAGCTGCAGGATTTGTTAGATACTGGGTTTATCCGCCCCAGTTTCTCACCTTAGGGAGCTCCGGTACTCTTTGTGAAGAAGAAAGATGGCTCTTTGCGGATGTGCATCGATTACAGGATGCTGAACAAGGTTACTGTGAGGAATCAGTATCCTTTACCCAGGATTGAGGACCTGTTTGATCAGTTGCAGTCAGCGAAGATATTTTCGAAGATTGATCTGCGATCCGGGTATCATCAGTTGAGGATCAGAGAGGCAGATGTTCAGAAGACCGCCTTTAGGACGAGATACGGTCACTACGAGTTTCTAGTGATGCCGTTTGGATTGACGAACGCGCCTGCAACTTTCATGGATCTGATGAACAGGACGTTCAGCCAGTACCTCGACAGATTCGTGGTAGTCTTTGTAGACGACAACTTGGTATATTCCCCAGACGTAGAGCAGCACAGGGAGCACTTGCGGATTGTACTGGGCATTCTGAGAGATCATCAGTTGTTCGCCATGTTTTCGAAGTGCGAGTTCTGGTTGGACAGTGTCGTTTTTCTTGGTCACATTGTATCTCGGGCTGGGATATCTGTGGATCCAGCAAAGATAGAGGCAGTGACTCAGTGGAGAGCACCGACGAGTGTGACGGAGATCAGGAACTTTGTTGGATTGGCGGGTTATTATCGTCGATTCATCAAGGACTTCTCGAGGCTTGCTTCACCTTTGACGGCACTGACGCGGAAGGGAGTGAAGTTTGTTTGGTCCCAGAAGTGCGAGGACAGTTTTCAGGAACTGAAGAGTCGGTTGACGACTGCTCCAGTTCTGACTCTCCCCAGTGGCAGTGGAGGTTTTGTGATTTATAGTGACGCTTCTGGTGTGGGGTTGGGTTGTGTACTGATGCAACACGGTCAGGTGGTTGCTTATACTTCGAGGCAGTTGAAAGTGCACGAGAGGAACTACCCCACTCATGATTTGGAGTTGGCAGCAGTGGTTCACGCATTGAAGACCTGGCGTCATTATCTGTACGGGGAGAAGTTTGAGGTTTTCACGGACCATCAGAGTCTGAAGTATCTGTTTTTGCAGAAGGAGCTGAATATGAGGCAGCGCAGGTGGCTTGAGCTGATCAAGGACTATGATTTCACTATCTCCTACCATCCGGGGAAGGCAAATACGGTCGCAGATGCTCTGAGTAGAAAGGTGGAAATTTCAGCAGCTGGTTTGTGCATTTAGGAGTGGAAGCTGCTCGAGACATTGTCAGAGTGGAAGCCATTCACCACGGACTCTAAGGGCGCGGTGATAGCTGGGCTGAGAGTGGAGCCTCAGATGGTCACGAGTATTGTCCAGGCTCAGAGGGCTGACGAAGATTTAGCTGAGCTATTGCAGTTGGTTGCCAGGGACGGATCAGATTTCAGTATAGGAGTTGACGAAGGTCTGAGATTCAGGGGCCGAGTCTGGGTACCCAACGGGGGAGAGCTGAAGAAGGAAATCTTAGAGGAGGCACACAGGTCCCGTTATTCCATCCACCCGGGTAGCACGAAGATGTACAAGGATCTTCAGAGGAATTTCTGGTGGAAGGGGATGAAGACTGAGATAGCGGAGTTTGTTGGCAGATGTCTGGTTTGTCAGCAGGTGAAGATTGAGCACCAGAGACCCGCGGGACCGATGCAGAGGATAGATTTGCCATAGTGGAAATGGGAGCATGTGACGATGGATTTCGTCACCAGGTTGCCGAGGACGAGGAAATCTCATGACGCGATTTGGGTGATAGTTGATCGACTGACCAAGTCATCGCATTTTCTGGCAATCCGGACCACATTACCCTTGGAGGACCTGGCTAGGCTGTACATTGATGAGATAGTTTGATTGCATGGGGTGCCAGTTAGTATTATATCTGATCGAGACACCAGGTTTACTTCCAGATTTTGGGGAAGTCTGCAGCAGGCTCTGGGGACACGGTTGAAGTTTAGTACAACATTCCACCCGCAGACAGATGGACAGTCAGAGAGGACGATCCAGACTCTGGAGGATATGCTGAGAGCATGTGCGCTGGATTGGGCAGGGCACTGGGATGAGCATCTACCGCTGATAGAGTTCGCCTACAACAACAGTTACCATTCGAGTATCGGAATGGCACCGTACGAGGCTTTGTACGGGAAACCTTGTAGATCGCCAGTGTGCTGGAGCGATGTTGGCGAGAGAGAGCTGATCGGGTCTGAGATTGTGCAGATGTATGCTGAGAAAGTTGATGTGATCAGGCAGAGATTAGCGACAGCTCAGAGTAGGCAGAAGAACTACGCTGATAAGCGTAGGCGTGCATTGATGTTTGAGGTAGGTGATCACGTCTTCCTGAAGATTTCACCATCTCGAGGAGTGATGAGGTTCGGGAAGAAAGGGAAGCTCAGTCCGAGGTACGTCGGGCCGTTTGAGATTCTCGATCGGATCGGAGAGGTTGCCTACAGGATTACGTTGCCGCCGCAGTTTTCGGGTCTTCACGACGTCTTCCACGTTTCTATGTTGAGGAAGTACGTAGCGGATCCTTCTCACGTGATTCAGTTAGAGGTTCCGGAGATCCGTCAGGATTTGTCTCTTGAGGAGAGACCTGTGGAGATCGTGGATCGGATGGACCACCAGGTCAGGAGGAGGACCATCCCGATGGTGAAGGTCAGGTGGCAGCACCATAGTGAGCGAGAGGCTACTTGGGAAGTTGAAGAAGAGGTCCGGAAGGAGTTCCCGGAATTGTTTGGTGAGTTTCGGTCCTAATTTCGGGGACGAAATTCTTTTAAGGAGGGTGGATTGTAATATCCTTAATCCTTCTTAAGACTAATCTTGTTTTGGCCTTGACTAGGTGCTTAATGGAGGGGATTATGATGGAGGGCTGGGATTGATTTGGAAGAGATGGGATGGATGGTGGAGATGAGAGGAGGGGTTTATATGTGGTGAGTGATTCTCTCTCTCCCTCTCTCTCGCGTTCTCTCTCTCTCTCACCCGCTCAAACTCTCTCCCTCTCTCTGATCAGAGCTTTGGCGTGCGGAGGAGCTCGAGGAGTGGTTCTCGGAAGGCGAGGTGAAGCTCGGACGTTCACCGGAGAGGAGTAGATCGTCGTTCGGTTGGTGTTCGCCGGAGGAGGTGTTTTGCGAGGAAAAGCTCCCTGTTTTGTACTGGTCGTTTTCGGTCGACCGGTGAGTTTGTGTCGTTCGACCGTTGGTACATTTTTACTGTGGCACGAGTTTTTACTGGTTGAATTCGGTCGAACGGGACCCCTTTGCCGTTCGACCGATCGACAGTTTTGTTGGTTGGGCCAGTCCTGTTGAGAGGATTCGGTCGACCGGTTGAGACGTTTTGTTCGACTGTTTGGTACGGTTTTCGTGTGTTCTTGTGTTGTGAAGCCAGCTCGAGATGACAACGGATCTCCGGCCCTAATGGGGTGACCGGTGCCGGCCTGAGAGTGGTTCACGAGTGTTGTCGGGCCAGCCCAAGAAGGCAACGGATCTCCGGCCCTAGGGGGGTGACCGGTGCCGGCCTGAGGGTGGTTCGTGTGTGGGGCCATTTCAAGATGGCAACGGATCTCCGGCCCTAGTGGGGTGACGGTGCCGGCCTGAGAGTGGTCCTCCGGAGCAGCTCAAGATGGCAGCGGTACAGAGGATACTGACCTGAGAGTGATCCAGCGTGTTAGCCGAGGATATTTCCGGCTGAGGTGCCTGGGGCACGTGTGTTGTAGCCGAGGATATTTCCGGCTGAGGTGCCTGGGGCACGTGTGTTGTAGCCGAGGGTATTTCCGGCTGTGGTGCCTGGGGCACGTGTGAGGGTTGGGCTAGAGGACCCGCGAGACCCGTCACGGTTTGGTGTCTACTGTGGTAGGGAGAGAGTTCCCGGGGACCCAGTGAGACGTTGATTATCTATTGCACTTCATATCATACATGCCTTAGATGTCTAGTCATTTATTGTTATAGAGGTTTGGCATACGGGATTTCCTCTCGGGAAACTCAGGCATATTCATGTTTTATGTCAGGTCGTGAGCAGCGTTAGGAGGTGGTGATTGAGGCAGAGTGCTTTCGGGATTGGATCCTGCTTTCCCGGTTTTGAGGTCCGAGTGATTACATGTATTTTTCCCTTATCTTTTGTTGTAATCACACTTTTGTAAACTCTCAGATATATATTGTATATATGTTGGTGCACCTGTTGGCCTTTTTTTCTTCGGTAATATCCTCGTGTTGTGTTTTATTAAAAATTTAAATTTCTTCCGCTTTCCAGGATGTTACATCAAGGGTTTCTGGGTCCATTCCGAGATCTCCACCTTCTCAACCAGCAGGTGGAGAATCTACTGCACCTGTAAAGCCTACCAAGGGTATTGCCTGTTAATTTCAGTCTCTTTTTTGATTAAGCTGCCCAGTTGCCAACACAGCGTGAATATTGCGATGGGTAGTATATTTGTAGTCTGTAGACAACGGTTATTGATTTTTTTTCCGTGAAATTCTTGTTTGCAGGAGATTCATCGACTTCTTTTACTCTACAGTTTGGCTCGATTAATGTCGGATTTGTGCATGGAATGCAGGTACTAACGTTTCTTACTTGGATTTTTCTATTTACAAGTTTTTTCAATCTTCTAGCTGGTAGTCATGTTGATTTTTTACACGTTGTCACATATAATGCAGATACCAGGAAAGACTAGTTCAGCACCTCCCAATTCGGACGAGCAGAAAAGAGACCAGGTGTGCAGCGAGTCCAAACTTATATTTTTGGTGTCATCACTTCCTAATTAGATGCTTTTATTTTCCCCACATGTTTTTTATCGCCGTGAACAAAGAATAATGATGTCACTGTGATAATAGAAACTCACATTTTGAGCAATAGGAAAAATAGATCCTTTTATTTTGTTAAGTATTCAATATATTTTCTTTTTAATCAACTCTAGTGTCGAATTAATTACCTTGTGGATTGAAGCTCTACACTTCTAAATTTTTATATTTGTAATAATTAAAATAAAAGACACTTTTAAGTAATGTATACACAGACCATTATCAAAACTAGTTTAACCTATTGTGATCACCCTGGTGGCTTGCACCTATTGTTGAATATGAAGATACTCACACTTTCACTGTTTCACAAGCCACGACCTAAAACTTAAGCGCAAGGTTGGAGAGGATATTACAATGCATAATCGACAGAGGATATTACGAAAAACAGGAAACAAGTGCACCAACATATATCATATATATATGAACATCAGAGTATTTCAAAAGTTGTGATTAAATCAAAAGACTACACAACGAATACAGTAATCACCCGACATCAACTGAGAGAAATCTGGATCCGGTAGCGGTGCTCATCTCCTCGGTCACCACCCCCTATCGCCTATCACGGCCTGAAAGTAAACATGCAACAATGGCTGCGTTTCCAGAAGGAAACCCCGTATGTCAACTCTACAATGCATGAAATGAAAGCACCCTAGCATGCAATTCTACTCGCACACAGTTACGGGGCTCCAGGTCTTTCTCAAACAGGCTGTGCTCCTGGGCTTTTTCATCCAACCATAGCACACACAGTTACGGGGCTCCAGGTCTTTCTCAACCAACTGCCGCAACACCACACTCGTCGTCAAGCTGGGCTCCAGGTCTTTTTCAACCGACCACAGCTATCCCGATACGACCAAGGGCTCCAGGTCTTTTTCAACCAATCCCGTACAGACTAGCGGGGCTCCAGGTCTTTTTCAACCAACCACAGCTCTCACGCAGTTACGGGGTTCCACGGCTTTTTCAACCAACCACCGCAACACCACACACTCTAAGCTGGGCTCCAGGTCTTTTTCAACCAACCACAGCTCTCACACAGTTACGGGGCTCCAGGTCTTTTTCAACCAACCACCGCAACACCACACCCTCGTGCATATTAGCACACTTGCCGGAAGAACATCGACACCACAACTCCCCCCAAACGGACGACCACAACAATCACACCTCCACAGTGCAAAATAGGACACCAACGGTCGACCGAACCACACAAATACAAGGCAATCACATCGACCGACACTCCATCGGTCGACCGATTCTCACCAACCACACAAGTTCGGTCGAACAAAAGTCAAGGGACGGTCGACCGTTTAGATGGTCAACGCCCTGGTTCAACGGAACCAATGACCAATCGGTCGATCGACAAAGGGGTCCCGTTCGACCGAAAGTCACCAGGGACAAATTCCCCACTCACCACAATGAATCCAGTCAAACACCGGAGCACTCTCGGTCAGAAAAGCTCTTCCGGCGGTCGACCTCCACCACCCCACCACGACCACAACACGAGTTAGGTTGAGAGAGAACAAAAGGAGAACCAACGAGATGAGCTACCAACCAACCAACTCACATCCACCACGAACGGCTCCGATCACGCCCACTCGCCGGAGACCAACCTCTTGCCGGAGCACATTGAGGGAGAGGGAGACAGAGAGCAACGTGAGAGAGAGAGTGAGCAAAGGGGGAGTGAGAGCAACAAGAGAGAGAGAGAGAGCTACCAAATATCTTCCTCCAATCCATCTCAACCATCCATTACTTCTCCAATCCATCTCAGCCTGTCATCCAGCAACACTCCATCCCAACCCTTCATCCATCCATCTTCAATCCCAGCCATCCATCTCATCTCCTCCTAAACACCACCTAAAACCATATTAAAACCCAATTAGGATTAGGATCTCATAATCCACCCTCCTAAAAGAATTTCGTCCTCGAAATTAAGACTGAAGCTCACCAAACAACTCCGGGAACTCATTCTGGACCTCCTCCTCGATCTCCCACGGGGCCTCTCGCTCACTGTGTTGTTGCCATCTGACCTTTACCATAGGAATGGTCCTCCTCCTCAACTGATGCTCCATCCGATCTACAATCTCCACAGGTGTCTCCCCAAGAGACAAATCCTGACGGATCTCTGGTACCTCCAACTGAATCACATGAGAAGGATCTGCTACGTACTTCCTTAACATCGAAACGTGGAAGACGTTGTGAATGCCCGAAAACTACGGCGATAGCGCAATCCTGTAAGCAACCTCTCCAACCCGGTCAAGAATCTGAAAAGGTCCGACATACCGCGGACTGAGATTCCACTTCTTCCCGAACCTCATCACCCCTCGAGACGGTGAAATCCTCAGGAAGACATGGTCACCTACCTTAAATCTCAGCTCTCACCTACGCCTATCAGCGTAGCTCTTCTGCCTGCTCTGAGCCGTCGCTAGTCTCTGTCTGATCACATCGACCTTCTCGGCGTACATCTGCACAATCTCAGGACCAACTAGTTGTCTCTCGCCTACATCACTCCAGCATACCGGAGATCTACACGGTCTTCCGTACATGGCCTCGTACGGAGCCATCCCAATGCTCGAATGGTAGCTGTTGTTGTAGGCAAACATGATCAACGCCAGATGCTCATCCCAATGCCCTGCCCAATCCAGAGTACAAGCTCACAACATATCCTCTAGCGTCTGGTTGGTCCTCTCAGACTGACCGTATGTCTGCGGATGAAATGTTGTACTGAACTTCAACCGAGTCCCCAAGTCCTGCTGCAAACTCCCCCAGAATCTGGAAGTGAACCTCGGATCTCGATCCAAAATAATGCTCACAGGCACTTCATGAAGTCTGACAATCTCCTCAATATACAACTTAGCTAAACCCTCCAGAGGTAAAGTGGTCCGGATAGCTAAGAAGTGCACCGACTTGGTCAGTCGATCGACTATGAACCAAATCGCATCATGGAGCCCTCTCGTCCTCGGCAGCCCTGTGACAAAATTCGTCGTCACATGCTCCCACTTCCACTCTGGAAGCTCGATCCTCTGCATCGGCTCTGTAGGTCTCTGGTACTCGATCTTCACCTGCTGACAAATCAGACATCTGTCAACGAACTCTGCGATCTCCGTCTTCATCCTCTTCCACCAGAAATTCCTCTGAAGATCCCTATACATCTTCGTACTGCCCGGGTGGATCGAATTACGAGATCTGTGTGCCTCCTCCAGGATATCCTTCCTCAGATCTCCTCCCTTCGGCACCCAGACACGACCTCTGAACCCCAGCCCACCATCAACTCCAATACTGAAGTCTGACCCGTCTCTAGCAGCTAACGGTAACAATCCCGTTATCTCATCATCAGCGCTTTGAGCCTGAATAATACTCGAGACCAACTGAGGCTCCACTCTCAGTCCGACAATCACCGTAATTCGCGACTCATCGGTGAACGACCTCCATTCGGTCAATGCCTCAAGCAACTTCCACTCCTCGATACAAAGACCTGCTGCAGTGACCTCCACCTTCCTGCTCAAAGCATCAGCAACCGAATTCGCCTTCCCAGGATGATACGAGATGGTGAAATCATAATCCTTAATCAGCTCGAGCCATCTGCGAAAACAGATACTTCAGGCTCTGATGGTCTGAGAAAACCTCGAACTGCTCGCCATACAAGTAATGTCTCCAAGTCTTCAAAGTATGCACGACTGCTGCCAACTCCAAATCATGAGTGGGGTAGTTCCTCTCGTGCACCTTCAGCTGCCTCGAAGCGTACGCAACCACCTGCCCGTGCTGCTTGAGTATGCATCACAGTCCAACGCCTGACGCGTCACTGTAAATCACAAATCCACCACTACCCCTGGCAAGTGTCAGGACTGGAGCAGTCGTCAGTCGGCTCTTCAATTCCTGGAATCTGTCCTCGCACTTCTGGGACCACACGAACTCGACGCCCTTCCGCGTCAAAGCCGTCAATGGCGAAGCAAACCTGGAGAAATCCTGAATAAAATGGCAATAGTAACCTGCCAAACCCACAAAACTCCTGATCTCCGCCACGCTCGTTGGGGCTTTCCACTGTGTCATGGCCTCAACCTTCGCTGGATCTACCGAAATTCCAGCTCCCGACACGATGTGTCCCAGGAAGGAGACATTGCTTAATCAGAACTCGCACTTCGAAAGCTTGGCATACAACTGATGATCCCTCAAAATGCCAAGTACAACTCTCAAGTGCTCTCGATGTTGCTCCACATCTGGCGAATAGACCAAAATGTCGTCCACAAAGATAGTCACAAACCGGTCGAGGTACTGACTGAACGTCCTGTTCATCAAATCCATAAACGCTGCAGGCGCGTTCGTCAACCCGAACGACATCACCAAAAACTCGTAATGCCCGTACCTCGTCTTGAACGCTGTCTTCTGTACATCTGCCTCCCTGATCCTCAACTGATGATATCCGGATCGCAGATCAATCTTCGAGAACACCTTTGCTGACTGCAACTGGTCAAACATGTCCTCGATCCTGGGTAAGGGATACTGATTCCTCATGGTAACCTTGTTCAACATCCTATAGTCAATACACATTCACAGTGACCCATCCTTCTTCTTCACGAAGATTACCGACGCTCCCTAAGGCGAGACACTGGGGCGGATAAACCATGTATCCATCAGATCCTGCAACTGCTTCTTCAGCTCTGCCAGCTCAGCAGGTGCCATTCTATACGGCACCTTAGACTACTGACTCTCCTCTGCCTGACTGGCCATCCAACATCGCACCCAGTCGCCACACCGTATCATAGAGCATTCGCCTCTCCTCAACCCAGTCCGCGCCCCCAGTCTCACTGCTGGTGCTACGGCCCCGTGGGGGAGGTCTCACGCGTCTCGGAGGCATCTACACAAATAAGGCAGCACACATCACAACCATGAATGCATGAACTAATGCAGATTCTACAACTCTAAGGGTGGTTTCTTTGGATAAGGACACTGGAACCAGTCGCTCTGATACCAAGTTGTAACATCCTCAAAAAGAGGAAGAATTTAAATTTTTTTAACAACACACAATCGACAAAGGATATTACGAAAAACAGGAAACAAGTGCACCAACATATATCATATATATATATGAACATCAGAGTATTTCAGAAGTTATGATTACATCAAAAGACTATACAACGAATACAGTAATCACCCGACCTCAACTGAGAGAAAGCTGGATCCAGTAGCGGTGCTCCTCTCCTCTGTGACCACCCCCTATCGCTGATCACGGCCTGAAAGCACAATGCCTGAAAACATGCAACAATGCCTGAGTTTCCAGAAGGAAACCCGGTATGCCAAACACTACAATGCATGAAATGAAAGCACCCTAGCATGCAATTCTACTAACAAGAAAAACATCTCAAACAAGCTAGGCTCCAGGGCTTTTTCACCCAACCACAGCATACACACAGTTACAGGGCTCCAGGTCTTTCTCAACGAACCGTCGCAACACCACACTTGTCGTTAAGCTGGGCTCCAAGTCTTTTTCAACCAACCGCAGCTATCCCGACACGATCAAGGGCTCCAGGTTTTTTTCAACCAACCCAAACGTCCAAGGGCTCGAGGTCTTTTTCAACCAACCCTTAACACGCGGTCCCTGCTCAGGCTCCAGGCCTCTTTTAGCCAACCTGAACGCACTACGGAGCTCAGGTCTTTTTCAATCAACCCTGTACAGACTAGCTGGGCTCCAGGTCTTTTTCAACCAACTACAGATCTCACACAGTTACGGGGCTCCAGGTATGTTTCAACAAACTACCGCAACACCACACACTCTAAGCTGGGCTCCAGGTATTTTTCAACCATCCACAACTCTCATACAGTTACGGGGCTCCAGGTCTTTTTCAACCAACCACCGCAACACCACACACTCGTGCATCCCAGCACACTTGCTGGAAGAACATCGTCACCACAACTTGCCCCACACGGACGACCACAACAATCGCACCTCCACAGTGAAAACCGGACACCAACGGTCGACCGAACCAAAAGTACCGGTCGACCGAACCACACAAATACAAGGCAATCGCATCGACCGACACTCCATCGGTCGACCGATTCTCACCAACCACACAAGTTCGGTCGAACCAAAATCAATGGATGGTCGACCGTTTAGATGGTCAACTCCCTGGTTCAACGGAACCAATGACCAATCGGTCGAACGACAAAGGGGTCCCGTTTGACCAAAAGTCACCAGGGACAAATTCCCCACTCACCACAATGAATCCGATCGAACACCGGAGCACTCTCGGTCGACCGAATTCCAACAGGGAAATTTCCCACGCACCACACTAAGTCTGGTCGACCGAAACAACCTTCGGTCGGACCGACTACACTCCAACTTAAGTCATCGATCGGACAAGGTCTCCGGGCGGTCAACCGTTTAGATGGTCAACGCCTTACCCGACCCATGACGGTGCACACGGTCGAACGGCAAAGGGGCCCCGTTCGACCAAAATCACCCAGGCTTGCCACCATGCACAATCGGTCGACCGCCCCAAAGGGCATCGTTCGACCGATTTGAGGCAGAGCCCGGAATCTCAATGGAACGGTCAACCGTTTGCACCGCCCGGTCGACCGTTCAGACAGAAAATTGTTGCACATTTACTTGCGATGAGCCGGAAGGCCTACCGTCGACTTCAAACACCCACACTACTAAAGTGAGCAACTACTACAAGCTTGAAATACCTGGAAGGTGTGAAGAAACCTTCGAAGAAACACAACGGAGCTTTCACGAGCACGCTTCCCAAAATCACGATCCGTCGACGAACCTCCCGTCCGAACCACGATCAACACCTCCACGACGATCCCAAACTCACGATTCCACTTCTGTCGACCTCCACCAACCCACCACGACCACATCACGAGTTAGGTTGAGAGAGAACAAAAGGAGAACCAACGAGATGAGCTACCAACCAACCAACTCACCTCCACCACGAACGGCTCCGATCACGCCCACTCGTCGGAGACCAACCTCTTGCCGGAGCACACTGAGGGAGAGGGAGAGGGAGAGAGCAACGTGAGAGAGAGAGTGAGCAAAGGGGGAGTGAGAGCAACAAGAGAGAGATCTACCAAATATCTTCCTCCAATCCATCTCAACCATCCATTACTTCTCCAATCCATCTCAGCCTCTCATCCAGCAACACTCCATCCCAACCCTTCATCCATCCATCTTCATTCCCAGCCATCCATCCATCTCATCTCCTCCTAAACACCACCTAAAACCACATTAAAACCCAATTAGGATTAGGATCTCACATCCCTTCCAATAAAAAAACCCAACCGGTGGTACATGAAAGAACCTCAACATGGGTGGAGAGCCAGACTGATGAAATACTACTTCAACAACCCTAGCTAGGTCGATTGTCGGTTGGGTTGTGGGTGGCGTCCTCTTGATTTTCACTCTACTTCAGACAATTTACACCATCAAATCCTCCTACCACTCAACATCTTAATTAGCCTACCCGGTCATCCATCCACTGGCCGATGCATCTTATGATTCATTTTTATATATGTCATAAGTACGTATCACTTTTTACTTTTGAGTTGCGTTGCAGTACTTCTTTCGTTATATATGTGTAATCCGACTTTATCATTGTACTTCTATATATATGGATTTGTGTTGGATTTAAATATGGGAATAACTTTCTTTTCTGTTATATATGTGTGTGGATTAAAAATTTCTTTTGGTGTAGTTTTAAGGTTACGATCATTATTCATTAATTCCCAGATTATCTAATTGAGGATGCAGTAGTTTAGCATTGTATTTTAATTTGGAATTTCCAAGTGGGGCATTTGCAAATGATGTGTTTGCATAATGTTCTTTATTGGAATTTGTAAGTCATTTGACGTACTTAAAAATACCAACTCTACACAAAAAATGTTAAAATCAAACAAGGTAATTAGTAAATCATATACTTTATGAATAACACATCTAAACACAAATAAGTGTAATTAAGTAAGAATCTATAAATTCCGTGAAACATAGTATAGAGGTGTGTTTGAGATCAAACCACAGGAAAAATAATGCAAGTAGGAAGTGGAAACCTTTCCAACTTCAAAGAGAAAAATCTCATTTATTGGTTGTTCGTCCGTCGTGTGATTTCTAATGAGATTGTGGTGCATCCCATTTATGAGCACGTCTATTACGACGGTGTGGTAAATGCTCGTCAGCGAATTGATTGGGGGTGGGAGACCTTGTGGTGAGGATCACTATATGGAGGTTTGGTGTGACTTGTTCCCGATTGCCAATTTTTACAAGTGTGCAGCTATGTATTTTTCAGTGGGAAGAGATGGTCCGTTGTACCCGTGTATTACAATGCTACATTGGGAGAGTCCGTCTACCATCACAAAGCCATGCAGAGAGTTGATCATTGCTCATTGGGTCTGGTTACGTAGTACATTTGATTGTAATTTGTAATGTATTTGTTAAGTTGTTGTATTTTTAATGTATAATATATCCATGATTATATCTTGTATTTGTACTTATATCGTGTTATTTTTTAATCAGATTTTAAATTTAAATTATATTACATATACCAAACAAGTTTAAGATATGCTCGTCAGAAATAAATAATAAAAGTACAACAGACAAGCAAATACCAATAAATGTAGTAACAATTCAACAAATAATAAAATAAATAATGTACAATCCAACTACAATTCCTCATCTGAATCATGGTCAGAAATGCCTAATTGATTGTTCCACTGATGTACGAGGTCATCCAAATCTGTACATGCAGATCTCGTGTCCTCGTTCAGCATCTGGTCCCTGCATCGCAAGAACGGTTGTGTAACATGTATTGTCCTACTCATCCACTGTATGTAACATAAAGATTAGTGTACACTAACAATAAAAACAAAATATACATTACAAATAAAAATTAATTTATAAACACTTTACCATATCGCTGAAGGGAATGTGTTCTAAAAATTTTACTTTTAAATGTCAATTATTATGAATTGAATGAGAAATCATTTTGTTCCTTGTTTATGTTATTCGTCCTTTAGAAGTGTTAAGGAAGAGGCTCTTGGTCCTTAACCGTAGAGCTCTAAAAGATATTGGTTTGCATAAAACAAAAGATATTCGCAATCATGGTAATTAACATGGAACATTAATTACCGAGTTAAGATTGTCGTGTTGGTCATAGATCATTGTAGCTCTACAAGTGAGTGACAACACGGGTATGCAAAAGAGGAAAATATTACTTTTGTATACTGAATAGACCTAATAAGTAAAATATTATAGAAATGTGTTTCTGTGTCATTAATATTTTACTGTGTCTTTGGTCCTTTGATATGAGACTTATATCTAATCGCTTAAGGAATACTTAATTAGATCAGTGTCTTGAACTATCGATCAGTGTAGTGTAAAGGCATTGGTTGGTTAAGTACAACTTTTGTTGGAGAAGGTAGCTAGTCAAAAGATTATCATTGCCCCTCTTAATTGAGTAATGATATTAGTGGGCCCCTTGATAAAGCAAAGTTGTAATGTGCACAATGTGATTTGAGTTAAGTCACATATTTATAACTAGCTTAAAGAGATCAAGAAATGAATACTAATACAAAGATGACACAATACTACTTTGTGTGTATTCTTAATATCATGAGGCAAGGGACGGACACAAGTGGTGCACTCCATCACTAAATGGATCGTGTTTTGGTTCGAGTGGAATTAAGACATCTAACTAATTGGGAGCTATAATGTGTAGCTAGATACCGCTTATAGCTTGTGATATTAAGTTCTTAATATCACTGCCAACTTAGTTTAGATCCTCCCATAGGTCACACCACAAAACTGGGAAACAAGAAATGGGGATTTTGAGTTCATATGGATGTGTCGGGTTTCATGTAGAAAATATGACACATGGGGTGAACAAACAAAATCAAGATTATGTTGTGATTAATAACATAATTAGAATCTAAATTAAATTCATATGTGATGTAAATATTATGGGGTGTAATGAGTTGACATTACATAGGATAATATGTTACATAAGTTGTGAATTTACTACTAATCCCGAAATGTCAAATTTTGTAGGGGTTAAACCAAAATTTGACCAGTCTGCAGTACTGTGCAAAAGTCAACCGATGAATAGTACTAGTCAACCGATGAACAGTAACCGGTCGACCGATGAACAGTAACGGTCCATGATGAACAGTACCGGTCGACCGATGAACAGTAACGGTCGACCGGTCCAGACGGTTTTCTGCAGAATTAATTTAAGAATTAATTAGATCATGCATGGAATTGGTCCATAATTGATTTAATTCGTGGTTAATATTATTTATTAATAAATAATGGATGGTTAGATGGAATTTTGCATGGGATCATGGGCAAGAGGTTGCACATGAATAGGTAATTTGGAGATAACCTATAAATACAAGGTTATCTCATTACCTCCTTAATTATTTTCATTATTTTCTTGAGCAAAATTCTCTCTCCATAATTCTCCACGAAAATTCCTTAATTCTTAAGTTTAGTTTTAGTTCTAGAGATCATCTTCTCAAGGGAACTAAAGAGGGGTTAGTAATTGGATTCTAAACCCTATTGGAGATTGAGAGACTAACTTTTCTCTCTCCAATCTTGTTTAGAGTTTGGTGAAATCTCGGAGGCATCCGGCGCAGCGAGGAGCATCCCCAACGTCTTCGGATCATCAAGAAGTTTTAGAGAACTTCTAGGTATGAATTTCGGAGCTCCTTTATGTTTGTTTTAATAGAGTTTCTGAAACTAGTTTGTTAAAACAAACCGATGCATGCAATAAATTCTAGAAAATTGAAAATTGATCCTTATTATACATAAAAATCCGAAAAATATATATGTATAATTAAACTAGAAATCCTACAGTGGTATCAGAGCTTAGGGTTCAATTTTCTCATGATTTATGGCTGTAAACAAATCTAGTTTACCATCTAGGATTTAAACAATTCGTTTTACCGGTTTTTCGGTCTTTAAATGTTTGTTGAAATAATTCTTTATAATAATTCGTTTTAAATGTTTTGAATGTTTAAAACATGACATATAATTATTAGAATTATGATTTAGACATAAGTCTAACTTACAATAATTTCGTTTTAAGTATAAACGATTATTTTGTAAGAGAATCAACAAAACCGAAAAACTGCGATTCATATTTCCATTGGAAATTGGATGAACAACGGTTCATAATTAATTTGTGAACTATGGATGTATGAAAAATGTTTTTAATGGATTTCAAAATATTTTTCAAAGAATTGTTGAGAATTCTAGATGATTGATAAATTAGATTCTGTAGTTTATAGCAATTGCGTGCATGGATGCTTGAGTTGCTTTGCAGGATTGTGAGTTTATATGTTCCAAATCAGACACTACAAATGTATGTAATTATTATTATACAGGGGCTTATGTATGTAAAAGCCATATTCTCTATTTTCTATCTTTAGAATTGCATTTGCATGTGAGAGGTTTTTACATAGGACTTGCACTAGTTTGTTTTTATCGAATGTGAGGAGCATGTTTATTTTTCTGTAAAATCTACATCTCCGGTGCAAGAGGAAGTCGCCGAATAGAGCATTGATCGAGGATCGAGGATCAGGGATCGAAGATCAAGGATCAAAGGGAACATATAAACTCACGCGATATGGATTGTGTGAATGTTTAATTTCTGTTTTTATAATTTCTGCTATGCATGTGATGAATGGTGAATGTTAGGATGTGTATAAATTTTAATATGCATGATAAACTAAAATTCAAAATCACATGTTGATAAATGAAATTGTCCAACAAAAATTAAGATTAATTTTTCCTTCTTATTTCATCCACTAGCAGCCATTGATCGAGGGATACTCTGCTCGCCCTTAGCGGGAGATAGCTCCCTCTATCTTTGGGAATAGTGAGAGATATAAAGGTTATCTGTTGTTGTGCCACAATTAAATATATGAGGTGTGTTTCACCCTAGTGAACCCCAAGTATGTTTAGTTGTGAATACAATAGATAAACGTATCTCGTATCAAATGAAAATAAGTTTTCTTAACATTACCTCGAGCCCTCGCTCGGTTTTGGGAAAAAGTTTTTCTTACGAGGATAGGTCGTATTCCCTCATAATTAAAACGACAAGAGTCACAAGAGTTTGAAGATGCTGAATGTCGCTAAAATTCAAAAAGGTTGTGATTAGAAAATGTTTTTCTTACCTTGATGTTGTAATGTATTCGATAGCCCTTAGCTAGTCTATATTACAATTGATGGGATCTTGGATTACTGCATTTACGGGCAAGATTTTATTTGCAGTATTTACATCATATTCGATATATATATGTATGTATGTATTAAAACATAAAATTGGCATTAAAACCTATATAATTTATTTTGTAGAAATGTCAAATATCCAACCAATTGTGCGATCTATGATCGAAAAGAACCCTTTGCAAAATGATGGCTCAAACTTCATGAAATGGCAACTCAATCTCAATATCGTGTTGAGGTTTGAAAAACTATCTCACATTTTGGATGGTGAAATCCCAAAATTAAATGAGAAGGCAACCGATAAAGAGAAAGAGGCGATAGCCAAGTGGGAAGACCAAGAGAACCAAGTTCACGGTCTTATACTAGCATCCATGGGTGACTCGCTTCAAGCGAAATACTTGGATTCAAAACCCAAGAAGATCATGGAGGCTTTATCTAAGATGTTCATGGATAGTACCCGAAAGGAGCGCTATAAGACCACCATCGCACTCACAAGGTGCCATATGGCGGAGGGAACATCGGTATCCATGCACTTTCTCACGATGCAAGGATACCTTGAGAAATTGTCGAAGCTCTCTTCTCCAATGCCCGAGGACATTGCCGAAGATCTGATTCTTGGCTCTCTAGCCCCGTCCTTCAAGGATTTTGTGATGCACTATCATGTGCGTGAAAAAGGGGTGAGTCTTGAGGAGCTTCACAACACTCTCAAAACGGCTGAAGTTGATATGGGCAAGAGTAGGGACCATGAGGTCCTTGCTATCCATAAGAAGAGCAAAAAGATCAACAAAGGTAAAGGCAAATTTACCAAAGATACGTCAATCAAGAGTAAGGGAGTAGGAGGTGCTCATGAGAGTGCCTCAAGGGGGAAATCTTTTAAATCTCCAACTCCCAACACGGAGTGCTTTCACTGCGGTGAAAAAGGACACATCCGACCTAATTGCCCCAAGTACAAGGAAGACCTTGAAAATGGGATGATTGAACGTAGGCGCCCGAGAAACGCCGTAGGTATGTTTGTTATTGAGATAAATTTAATCACCTCTATCCTTGATTTGGTAATGGTTACCGGATCTTGTGCTCACATAATTTTGATGTGCAGCTATTGAAGGATAGGAAGGAACTCGTTGGGAACGAGATGATATTGAAGATTGGAAATAGTACAAGCATCGCTGCGATTGTGCAAGATTCTATGGAACTTCAATAGTCTAGTGATTTAAATTTATGCTTTGTAGAATGTTTGTTATGTACCTTCGATTAGCCAGAACATTTCTGTATCAAGTTTTGGATATGGATAAATTTTAATAAATATTTTAATTCTTGTTTGTCTATATCGAAGAATGGAATTTTCTATGCAAATACATTCATATGGAATGATTTCTATTTTGCTTGAAATAAATAATGAACAAACTCAAACAAACAATAACGAAAGAGAAACTAAGATAACTCACGTGAATGATACAATCTTGTAGCACTATCGGATTGGTCAAATAAATGACCAAGAGACCTTTCAAGAAGAAAGGAACGAAAGTGAATAACTAATTGGATATGATACATTCTAATGTATGTGGTCCGATAAGTACAAGTGCAAGAGACGGTTTGAGGTACTTCATTTTGTTCACGGACAACTATAGTCATTATGGTTATATTTGTCTAATGGAAAGCAAAAATGAAATCTTTGACAAGTTCAAGGAATTCGAGAATGGAGTAGCGAACCAACTCAACAAGAATATCGAGTCTCTATGAAAAGTCGTAGGGGTGAGTGCTTAGAATACCTAATTTGACTCATTCCTAAAGTAGGAATAGGATATTGCTCGACATGGTTCGATCAATAATAAGTCAATTTAAATTGCCGATTTACTTTTGGAATTATGCACTACAAATAATGACAAACTCACTAAATAATGTTCCATCCAAATCCGTGGAGAAAATGGTTTATGAGCTATGGAGTTGAAAGACACCTAAGCTCAACTTTCTCAAGATTTGGGGTTGAGAGGTCTACGTCGAGAAATTGATGTCGACCAAACTTCAACCAAAAACGGATTAAGTGCTTCTTTATAGGTTATCCTCGTATGACAAGATGATACTACTTTTGATATATCACTTCCAATCGAAAGATTGTAGAGAGAGATATGTTTTTCTGGAATTTCTGGAAAAGAGAGAAAAGTAGTGGGAGTAGAGTTGAGTTTGAGAAAACTCAAGATACTCTACAAGATCATGATGTGAATGTTGCATTCAAGATCATGAAGGCCCAGCCGAGATTCATTTGGTTAGTGGGAGCATGAGTGAGAGATCCTTATAAGAAATTGTGAGAGAATCTCAATCATCCTCACCTGGTGTGCGTTCGAGAGTCGAACATGAACCTATTCCTCAAGAAATTGTGGAAGAAGTTCGAGAGACACAAGAAGAACCAAAAGAACTAAGAAGGTCAATGAGGGAAAGGAAGAAACCCAATAAGTATGTGGGACTTCATGAGATCATGGTACTAGATACCAAAGATCCCTCGACCTTCCGAGAAGCAATAGAAAAGACTCCAAACTATGGTTAAAAGCCATGGAATCCGAAGTAGAATCTATGTATGATAATCAAGTATGAAACTTGATTAGCCTTCCTCAAGAGAAAATATCATTTGGTATAAATGAGCTTTTAGGAGGAAGATAGACATGGATAGTAACTTGACAACCTACGAAGCAAGGCTTGTAGCAAAAGTTATACTCAAATTCAAGAAATTGACTTTGATGAAATTTTTGAGAAGTTGTCATATTAAAATCTATTCGGATTATGCTCACTATTACCGCATTTCACAATTGTGGGATATGGAAGATGGATATCGAAATGGCGTCATTAAACAGGAACTTGGAGGAGGATATGTACATGGTACAACCTCAAGGTTTTGATGATCCAAATAGTAGCGAGAAGAAATGCAAGTTTCGAGAATCCATTTGTGGATTGAAACAAGCATCGAGGAGTTGGAACAAACGCTTTGACGAAGAGGTGAAGAAAATTCACTTCATTCAAAGTAAAGGAGTACCTTGTATATACAAGGAGGTTAGTGGGAGCCATGTAGTACTTCTGATCTCATATGTCGATGACATATTGCTCATGAGCAATCATATACTTTAGCATTAGCAAACGAGAAATTTCATTGAAATCGGCATTTCAATGAAAAGAAAAGGATGAGGCTCAACCTATCTTGAAAATCAAGATACATTGAGATACATCCCGTAGACTCATTGGCTTCAGTCAACGTGCATACATTGACAAGGTCTTTGAAAGGTTCAGGGTGAACAATTCCGATATGGACAATATGCCAATAAGTATGAGTATAGGTGTGCAACTCAAGAAGTCTCAATGTGCTCAATCACACAAAGACTTGGAGTACATGAAGGTATCCCTTATGCTTTGGCAAAAGGAAGGACCATGTACACAATGACTTGCACAAGACTCAATATCTCGTATGCTCTAAACGTGACAAGTGGTCACCAATCCAACGCAAGTCCTAATCGTAGGATTGTGGTCAAGAATATTCTGAAGTACCTTAACCGGACTAAAGATAAGGTTCCTGTTTATGGAAGACAAAGGAGAAAATAGCCGAGGGCTGTTTTGATGCAATTCTTATAGGAATTCTAGACAATAAGAGGTTGGAGTGATGATGCGTCATCATTATCGAAGGTGGAGGTATGAGCTAGTGTAGTTAGGAGTAATATCACTACGGCTAACTCAACCACCAACGAAAGACAAAATAAATAAATAGGTGGACACAACAGTGGCACAACTGATCCATTCAACAAACCTTCATACCAAGCTAAGAGACGAAATATATTTCGAGTCCATGGATCCGAGGGTCCATGTGGATTGGCTTGATAGGTGATTTGGGAAGGTTACCCTAGTTATTGATGTTTTATGCATTGAGAATGTATGTGAAAGAAAACTTTGATAACAAGTGGGAGATTGAAGGGAATGTGTTCTAAAAGTTTTACTTTTAAATGTCAATTATTATGAATTGAATGAGAAATCATTTTGTTCCTTGTTTATGTTATTCGTCCTTTAGAAGTGTTAAGGAAGAGGCTCTTGGTCCTTAACCGTAGAGCTCTAAAAGATATTGGTTTGCATAAAACAAAAGATATTCGCAATCATGGTAATTAACATGGAACATTAATTACCGAGTTAAGATTGTCGTGTTGGTCATAGATCATTGTAGCTCTACAAGTGAGTGACAACACGGGTATGCAAAAGAGGAAAATATTACTTTTGTATACTGAATAGACCTAATAAGTAAAATATTATAGAAATGTGTTTCTGTGTCATTAATATTTTACTGTGTCTTTGGTCCTTTGATATGAGACTTATATCTAATCGCTTAAGAAATACTTAATTAGATCAGTGTCTTGAACTATCGATCAGTGTAGTGTAAAGGCATTGGTTGGTTAAGTACAACTTTTGTTGGAGAAGGTAGCTAGTCAAAAGATTATCATTGCCCCTCTTAATTGAGTAATGATATTAGTGGGCCCCTTGATAAAGCAAAGTTGTAATGTGCACAATGTGATTTGAGTTAAGTCACATATTTATAACTAGCTTAAAGAGATCAAGAAATGAATACTAATACAAAGATGACACAATACTACTTTGTGTGTATTCTTAATATCATGAGGCAAGGGACGGACACAAGTGGTGCACTCCATCACTAAATGGATCGTGTTTTGGTTCGAGTGGAATTAAGACATCTAACTAATTGGGAGCTATAATGTGTAGCTAGATACCGCTTATAGCTTGTGATATTAAGTTCTTAATATCACTGCCAACTTAGTTTAGATCCTCCCATAGGTCACACCACAAAACTGGGAAACAAGAAATGGGGATTTTGAGTTCATATGGATGTGTCGGGTTTCATGTAGAAAATATGACACATGGGGTGAACAAACAAAATCAAGATTATGTTGTGATTAATAACATAATTAGAATCTAAATTAAATTCATATGTGATGTAAATATTATGGGGTGTAATGAGTTGACATTACATAGGATAATATGTTACATAAGTTGTGAATTTACTACTAATCCCGAAATGTCAAATTTTGTAGGGGTTAAACCAAAATTTGACCAGTCTGCAGTACTGTGCAAAAGTCAACCGATGAATAGTACTGGTCAACCGATGAACAGTAACCGGTCGACCGATGAACAGTACCTGTCCATGATGAACAGTACCGGTCGACCGATGAACAGTAACGGTCGACCGGTCCAGACGGTTTTCTGCAGAATTAATTTAAGAATTAATTAGATCATGCATGGAATTGGTCCATAATTGATTTAATTCGTGGTTAATATTATTTATTAATAAATAATGGATGGTTAGATGGAATTTTGCATGGGATCATGGGCAAGAGGTTGCACATGAATAGGTAATTTGGAGATAACCTATAAATACAAGGTTATCTCATTACCTCCTTAATTAATTTCATTATTTTCTTGAGCAAAATTCTCTCTCCATAATTCTCCACGAAAATTCCTTAATTCTTAAGTGTAGTTTTAGTTCTAGAGATCATCTTCTCAAGGGAACTAAAGAGGGGTTAGTAATTGGATTCTAAACCCTATTGGAGATTGAGAGACTAACTTTTCTCTCTCCAATCTTGTTTAGAGTTTGGTGAAATCTCGGAGGCATCCGGCGCAGCGAGGAGCATCCCCAACGTCTTCGGATCATCAAGAAGTTTTAGAGAACTTCTAGGTATGAATTTCGGAGCTCCTTTATGTTTGTTTTAATAGAGTTTCTGAAACTAGTTTGTTAAAACAAACCGATGCATGCAATAAATTCTAGAAAATTGAAAATTGATCCTTATTATACATAAAAATCCGAAAAATATATATGTATAATTAAACTAGAAATCCTACAATCGCCACATGTCTGATCCAGTTGTCTCTCACTTTTCGGGGCGGTACCGACGAGAACTGGATGTGAGCACCTAGCGAACCAATCCAAATAATCTTCATGACAAGTGGAGGAGTTGCGAGTACGTGTGAGATCGCCAAGGTGAAGTCGGTCTCCTATCGGAAATGTCATCCAAATCGATTCCCCCATCGAAGCGTTGTACCAGACGTCGTACGTCGTCGCAATCGCAGACTGCACCGCACGCTCTAGCGTCAGGATATTAATCGGGATATCCTAACTGACGCCAGACGCGATCGGGCAAATAAGGCTCAATGATATCCTGATAGCGAAACACCCATCAATAAAGTCCTCGGCACAGTTGTAGTACACTCAGGACCATATGGCAACCACTCCACCTAAATGTTTACACGTTAATTAAAAAAATTAAAATAAACGTGAATGATATAGAGTTTTATACCTCCGATGTAATCATCTGATCTAGCCGTCTACGAATGGAATGAAGTCGCCCCTCACTCCTATCCTCGGTCCGGACAGCCGACATATGCGAACGAGGAAGGGTCAACTCAATGATTTTCCACTCCCACTACGGGCAGAAAGGAGGAAAATACACATATATCCAAGCTCGCAGCAGCGTAAGACAACCCACAATATCAGAACAATCAACACGACTCGCTATCCCCAACTAGCTATATCAGAACAATCAACACAACTCGCTATCCACAATATCAGAACAATCAACCCCAATTTTTTTTAAAAACAAATTTAAATAAATGGGATATTTTACCATATTCGAGTACGCTGGGGCGTCCGCTGACTCTTTTCCTGGCCTCCGAGATATTCTTCTTGATGATTATGAGAGGAAGGTGAAGAGAGAGTGGTGATGAAGAGTGAAATGAGGAGTTATATAAGTAGAAATGAGAGAAGAGCAAAATGGTAATTCGCACATGCGATTTAAGTAGTTTTCCGACGATGAATAACAATTCAGTAAAGTATCCCGACATTTAAATTTCTTAGGGTTTAACAATCTTCAATTTTTTATAATATGTATCCCAATATCGTTTTTTTAAATGGTGCAAAACACTATGTTTTTATAACTCCAAAAATCCAACAATAGATTTTAGTAAAATAAAATCATTCAAAATATTGTCATCCATTTCCAACATCCAATTAACATGATGACATAGCAACAAAGACATTAGAACCAAAATCACAAGAAAAATGTTCAAAATTAAAATTTAAGACATCATAATTTTCCAAGACAACATGAAGTTTTGACAAAATTATTCAGTCGCTTAGCTGGAGTTCGTCTATCCCGATTCGACTTGGCATCTCCGTAGCTCCTTCAACCTTTGAGCACTTCATCCTCCTCCTTTGACTCTACCTCTGTCGCACAATCTCGTCGGGGTTGTCAGCGTAGATGTTGTGGAGGAGGCCGTCCATGTTCATGGAGCCAAGCGTAGAGGTCGGTAGAGGAGGGACTACCGGGCTGGTAGATCCAAGCTCTTTGACGACAAGGTCAATGCTGTCAACCTCAATGTCACTGCTATCACCGGATCGGAGTTAAGTTGGTGTAAACTTTGATTGGATAAGAAGAATGATACTTTCATAAACAAAACAATAGAAACAAATGGGGTTTAAATTCAATTATTTTACTGAACTGCTAAACATCATCAACGTCAATTATCATTTTGTCATTATCTCATTTTTACTTATTTATGCTCTAAATAGACTCTCCATTTTCATACTACAACAAAAAATAACCATGAAAATAAAATCAGAGTATGAATGCAGGAGTGGCAACCCCCTGCAGGAAGCGAGCGAGCAGAGGGAGCGCGCTATGCAGACGTTTTTGTTTCGACACCGTTTTATTGTTCAGATATTGGTCCATTTACCCTTTTATTTACGTTTGTGTTTTTTCCACCTCGTCACCACCGAAATCTTGCAATAGAACCTAAAATAAATTGAAATAACACACCATATAAATAAAAAATAAAAAATGGGGCGTCTGGCTTAGACACCCCGGTCGAAATTTATTATAATTGAAAATGTTTGTAATAGAATTGAAAGTAATTAAGGGTAATTGGGAGTGAGGGTAATTAAGAGACGGAACGAAATGAGTATTAAATGGAATGTAAATGGAAAAAATGGTAATTGGGGGGACGATTTAAGTAATTTGCAGACGGTGAATAATAATCTCCTTATTTTATTGTAAGTTAACAAGTTTAAAACGTTTAAGGATGTAAATTGAATATGATGATTTTATTTGGATTTAGATGCAAATTTTGCATTAATTTATCTAACGCCCTTCTTGACGGAAGTGTAACCCACGTGTTAGCATATGCACCTAGATAAATCTTCTGATTCGTAAGATTCAATATTACTATTTTGGAAGTGCAGTCAAGCCGAAAAAACCTTATTTTACTTGTGTTCTTCCAATAGGGATATCAAAAACTAGTTTTTCGTATCATAACCTTCTCTATTATGTCCTCACCTAAAAATATATACAATGTCTGATGATGGTTTAGGACTTTATAGTCCAGCGTGTTTAGTCTTCAAAATGGCAGAAAGCCTGCTGTAGTGTACATGTAGTTCTGTACATCTTAAGATCTTCAAAATCGTAATCTTCCCTGTGCATGTCATAATATATACGTAGAAAATAAACAAGCGGTAGTATTTAACATGAAACTTCTCTCACTCTCTTACGTGAAGTATCGTTTGATGATGATTACCGAAGCTGCATTGTTGATACCTTTTCATTTCCATCAATATTTTTACCAATTCAATGTAAAATAAATTGCAAATATATATATATATAAATTCACTTAACGATGATGGTACAGTATAGCAGCAACAAAGATTGCATTCAGAGGGTTATTTCATAAGATAAGTTTATGGGACTGTTCACATAGTCTGAGAGAACTAAGCATGAAATTTCAAGCTTACTACTTGCAAATTTACAATATTGAAGTCATATAACAACTCACACTATTAAGTTGGGATTGTATACCTACATTCTATTGAAAGACGCATTCAAAGAATGAAAAATAAGATTACAACAACAAAAATCTAATCAATTTAAGATAGGCTAGAAATGGAAGCTAAAAAAACAAGATTCCAGTATGTAAATCACTTTATCTTTCCCCATGTATTCTTGTGCAATACTAATTCCTCAAATATATTTCTTCAATCTCTAAGTTTTTCTAACTACCTCCTCCCAATTTAATTTCAGTCCATCCCTACTTTTCTCAACGCCTTCAAGACATGCTAAACTCCCCTTCTTGTTGGTGCTTTTCGACATTTACACTGAATATGTACCCAACCATCTCGGACAATGTTGAAAAAACTCCTCTTCAATTAAGGCTACTCCAACCTTCTCTCAGGCATCTCAATTTTAATCCGAAACACTCTCGCAAGTCCACACAAATGTATATAACAATTACATTTATGCAATTCTCACCCTATATTGTATCCAACATTCTACTTCATACGTCATAGTATGTCTTACAGCTATCATATATGACATTTTGATTCCCCCAACTCCAAGTACACGTTACTATCATACCACCATATTTTGGGTTCCACCGCTAAATAGCCAATCAACAATGTTCAAAATATATGTATTGATATAATCAAGGTCTAGTTTCAATCCATATTCGTCATTGTTAAGTCCCTAACCCATGCTTAGGCTAATCCCGGTTTTGTGGGGGATTAGCATTGGGAAGAGGTGGTGAATAGTGTGCTAGTGATGGGTGATGGAGTAGGGGCCCGGTTGTTGTTGGGTTGGGTGGAGTGTAGGAGAAAAACGTTTTCTTCCCTCCTTTCCTTCTTCATTTCTTCTTTCACTCAAGCCTCTCTCTGACTTTCTTCCTTTCTCTCTTCCGACGACCAGAGCTTGTAGAGGCGACTCCGGCGCGTGGAGGTGAGCTTGGAGTTGAGGAGGAGCGGACGTGACGCTTGTGTGTGCGGAGGTCGCAGTCGGCGGGCTACGTGGAGAGATCTCTGGCGTTCTTCATCTTCGTCTTGAGGTATGCAGGCTTTTAGTGTGTTTTGTTGTTCACCCTCGTGGGAGGGTCGTGTTGGTTGGTCGGGGGAGGTCAGAGACCTCTCTGGCGACGTATATTTTGCGCAAATCCTCGTCTGGCGCGAGGTTAAAGACGCCCAACGGTCAACCAGGTTCCTTCGGGCGGTCGACCGATGTAGTATTTTTACCCGACTTTAACCTTCACCGGTCGAACGATGCCTTGTGGCGGTCGACCGGTAATGCATTTTGTTGGTGAGTTGGGATTGTCTGTTGTTTTTCAGTCGACCGAGACCCCGGAGTCAGTCGCCTGGAACTTAAGTGTACTGGAATATTTCGCACGCTTGTTCGATCGTTTATTGTGTTGCGGTCGACCGTTATATGATTTAGAACTGCTAGGATGCCCTGGTAGTTTTCGGTCGACCGAGACCCCTGAGTCGGTTGACCGATAGTTTGAATTGATGTTGACCAGACTCTGGATTTTGACCTCGTATCGGTCGACCGATTTTAGATCTATGTTCGACCGTTATGACTTAAGTTTTGCGCAAAGAGTTCGACCGTTGCCGACTTTCGGTCGACCGATTCCCTTGAGGAAGCGGTCGACCGGGTTGTCTCTTTCGGTCCATCGGTTTTGCACAGGACTGAATTCCTGGCCCCTTTTTGAATGCCAACTCTGTCCACGGAAACCCGTGTCCTCACATTGTGCGTGAGCCGGGAGGTGACGGTGGGCGCATACGCGTGCCTACCCAGGGACCGCCGTGTGGAAGAGTGTGGGTGTTCGGGACGTGTCACCTTCGTGTATGGATCATGACTTGATGTGATGGATTGATTGAACTCATTGTAGAGTAGCAGGCCCGAGGGATCGCGGATCCCAATATATAATGATTGTGCGAGCACGCAACTGTCGTTGGGTGATGTGACTACCGGTCTGGATGGCTACGGAGGTCACTGCCCTGCTTTTATAGCGGTGCGGTTGGTGTTTGCGGCTCGTGGAGCCTGATGACCTGGCAGACTTCGGTCTGGACCCGTTAGATGTTGTGCCAGACGTATTAATGGACCACCGATGTTGTTCCGGTGATGTCGCCGATGTTGTTCCGGCGATGATGAGTGATGGGCCGATGTTGTTCCGGCTATGTTCCTCAGATGGGCACCTACTGAGATGATGATTGATGGACCGACCGAGCGACGGCTCCGTTGGGGTGGTTTCGACCACAAAGTTACAGATCTGTTTCTTATGGCGCGGACCTGGTGGATGCTCCATGTCGAACCCCATGTTTAGTGAAGCCGCGTGTGGGAAGTGTCATGTCTTGTTCCGTTAGACTGTATGTGCCTACAATAGGTCTCCTTGGGAGACCCGATGATGATTTTCGGACTGATGTCCTGTGTTACCCTTCGGGGGAATTGTTTTCCTTACTGTTGATGACATGACATGCTACTTGAATGATAGGTTCATTTGTACTACTGCATGCATATAGGTGAGCTTGGCATACGGGGTTTCCTTATGGAAACTCAGACATTGTGTTATATCTTTTTCAGGACCGCAGTAGGTCCAGTTGGGTGGTGATCAGTGGACGCGCGCATCTTGGGATAGGATCCTCTCTTTCGGACCATTGAGATTGACATGATTACTTTTATCTCCTTTTGTTGTTCTGTTGTAATCATGTATCATTTTGACAAACTCTGATGTAATATGGTGCACCGCTTATATATTTGATGAGAAGTAACAGTCTCGTCTTTGAATATTGGTCTCTGATGTGTTATGAATGAATGTGTATGTTATTATTATTCAATCACAGGGGCTTGTGTAAATGTAAAAGCCAAATTTCTGTCTTTTATGTATATGCATGCATATGAGGGGATTTTTACATAGGACATGCACTAGACAATTTTCAAAATTGAGAGATGCATGTTTATATTTTTGCAATATCAACATCCATGGTGCAAGAGGAAGACGCTGAAGAAGCGCAATGATCGAGGATCAAGGACGCGGGAACATATAAACTCACACAATGTGTGTGTGAATGGATTTCTTTATGTTTGTGTGCTTGATATATATGTGATTGCGTGGATGAATGTTAGGATGTGTATAGATGATAAATATGCATGATCACCTAAATTCTAAAATCACTTATTAATGTTTAAATTGTCCAACCATAAATTAAGAGTATCTTTCTTTCTTATTTCATCCACTAGCAGTCATCGATCGAGGGATATTCTGCTCGCCCTTAGCGGGAGATAGCTTCCTCCATCTTTGGGAATAGTGGGAGATATAAGGTTGTCTATTGTTGTGCCATGAATAGATGTACGAGGTGCAATTCACCCTTACTGGACACCGAGTATGTTTGTTTGTGAATACAATACATAAACGTATCTCGTATCAAATGAAATAAGTTTTCTTAACAATACTCGGTGTAAGACCCGCTCTCCTGCTATAATAATAATAAGTCCACTCTCCGCGGTTAGGCATAATTTACTTCTTGGAATGTCAAATTGTGTTATGGCATGCTTGTTTGAGTAGATTTGATCAGATTTCTCGTTGGTCGATCGGGTGCGACACATCGGACGAGCGCGTGGTTGTTTGACCTTATCGACTCAATTTGGACCCGAGTGAGTGTAGGGTCAGTTTTGGACTAAAACCATGTTGAAGTAGCATGGAATTGGAAGGGTTGCATTAGGGTTTGGATGTGCATTTTCGTGGCTTTTGGATGCCTTTGGAATGGTGCCATTTTGGCATGCCTTAATGTGACTTGAAGAGCCATGAAGCCTATGGAAGTTGGAGGGTTGTTTGCAAACAAAACCCCCTCAACCCATGCCATCCCAACCCTCTCACTCCCTCACCCACGAAATTCAGACCTCTCCATCTCCCTCTCCGGTGTGCTAGTGGTTGGAGCTCCGACGAGTCAAGTGGAGCAAGCTAGAGTGCATCTTCTGGGAGCAAGTAGACGAAGATCTGGGTGGGCTGATCTCCGGTAATCTTGGGCAAAGTTTTTCGTGAATTCAGGTACGCTCCTGACCCTTGAAGAGTTTTGTGGGAGGGGGTGATGGCTGGAGGGCCGGACAGCACCATGTTGGTGGTTGGTGCAATCGGTTGCACCATCAACCGAGTTCCCTTCTAGCGTGCGCATGGTGCATAAGCTAGATGGGGTTGGCTGTGGGGAAGCCAGAGGGACCGGGGTTCCGGTGAGCTCCGGTGAGGTCCGACCAGGAGTGATGAGTTTTCTTCTGGGCTGAGTTTTGGGGTGGACACGGATCTGGTTGGGTGTGGCTAGTGCACACAAGATCCGACTAGGATTTGTCTTCAACCCTTTTGACTCTTTGTTTGGATCGGCTGGCTGGTCCAGCTCTTCTAGATGGTGGAAAAGGTCAGGAAAAGGTGTGGAACAAACCTAGGGATGCTAAGGGTGAGGGGGATCTTGATGGGCTACCTCGGTCTAAGCAGCGTGCGCTTGAATGGGCTAGCCATGCGGTTAGTGCACCATGTGCATCACCTTGCTCGGTTGTTGGGCTGAGCTTCTTGGATGGATCTCTACTGACCCTCTCCCACCATAGACAGCCTGAGAGGGATACTCTAAGCACGTGGGTTGGAGTGGTCAAGGGCTCATCCATATGGTTGTGAGTCGATTGAACTTGTTAGCTTGTCTTTTGTTAGTTATCGTGGTCTATGTGTTGAATGTGTTTTGCTTTATATGACTTGTTGTGTTTCAGTAGCAGATATAATGTGGTTATATGATCTGATGTGTGTGTATTCCTGATGTTGTAGTCATGCATGGACTTATGAATGTAAACAGACTCTTTCATATCATGTGCTGATCATGTCATGTTCTAAAGTAACATATTAACAAGTTACATGCATGTATGTGAGTTTAGAGATCTATATCGTCTACTGATATTTTATGCATGTTCCAACATGATTATACTACTGATATACATGTAATCCATACCCATATCAACTCTGATCATGCTTTGAGATTTCAGTTATCATCGCATATAAACTCTGAAATTAAGGATGCATGCTATCGATTATTGTGGAGTGTGATTTTGATATATCTAGTTGTAATGCATCATCCTATTGCGTCTCTCATGTCTATATGTTACTGAAGTGAAGTGTTATGATATGGTTATGTATGACCCTTAGGATATCAGACCTTTTAACATCCTTATCATGACCCGTAAATTACTCGATTAGCTATTATCTTGATTTGCTGATCCGGTTATGATTGCTTGTTGTTGTGAGTTTTGTTTGATTCCTGATTGGGATGTTCTGATTTGATTTGTTTGGGGGCTGTTAGGAGGGTATCCGGATACCTTTCCTTGAGCTCATTCCATACACTATAGATGCATTAGATTTTAGATGCTTAAGTAGCTTGCATCGCATTTAATCGGATTAATAATTCTGGGCACATTATGTTTTTGGGCCGACGGGCCACGAGTGGGTCCTCTAGCTAGAGAGGCCACTCGCATAAGACCTTCACGTTGGGAGGCCAGGCGTAAGATACGTCCTGGGCAGGCGCGCTGCCATTCTGTCTCAGGGTAGGTATTCCCAAGTTCGCGATGACACCATGTAGGTCACTTGCCGCGAATTGGGACGATTATCCGGTGCACCGCTTTGTGCCGAGCGGTGGGTTACTGTCGAGTGACCTCCTTTGATCAGCGAGGCTGGTGTTCTGGTTCTATTGAGGAATGATTCGGGTGCGCCCGACCGGCATGACTTATGGAGTCATAGCCTTCTGTTGCATTTTGTGCTTTTCTGTTTCTGTTTCGGATGCTTTTGTCTTAGATAGATTGCATGCATTCTGTAACATCCCCGAAACATTGGAAATTTTAAACTTTTAAATAAGGGATAATCAACATCAACACAGAGACGCTACTCAAAAATATACATAATATATGGTGCAACACCGTATACAGGAGTTGTCAAAAGAATGACTACATCAAAATACAATATACAAGATACAAGTAGTCATCATAACCTCAAAATAGACAGGAGGACCCGACTTCAAAATACACTCGTCCTCAGTCACCACCCAACCTGCTCCTGAAGGGGAACCTGAAATAAAACAACAGTGCCGTCAGTTTCCCGAAGGAAACCCAGTATGCCAAGCCCACCTACATGCACATGCCATACGTGACCTATCATACTAGTATTATGAAAAAACATAAATCATCACACACATTCCCCAACTAGGTCATCAGGTCACAGTCATAAAAGTCATTTCCCCAACCAGGGTTCATTAGTCTTATGTCTAGTTTTGGACATCCATAGATACCCACCGCAGGCACATGTGGTCATACGGAGAATACGCGACACACCCCCACTCACAGCTACACTAGTCATATGGGTTCGGTGAGGGTCGCACGCATTTCCGAGTCATCATCAGATCTGATCAGTGACTGAAGACCACAATCCGCCAGAGTCGTCACTCTGGTCGGTCATACTCGCCAACCGTGCCACAGCTGGACGATCATACTCGCCGGAACAGCATCGGTCGAGCACATCCGCCGGAAGAACATCGGTCGGTCATCTCCTTCGCCACAAAGGCTAAGGTCATATCCTTCGCCACAAAGGCTATGGTCATCATGCTCCGTAGAGCCATAACATATAGATCATGCAAAGGGGAATATAGTCCCACAGGTCTACTACCTAGGTCTCAATGCACATGTCATATCATGGGAAACATAAGTGGTAATGCAATACACGCACCAACGCGTTCATAAACAACATTTCAGCTCCTGCGCTCCAACGGTCGACCGAAAAGGGTCATACGGTCGACCGGTTAGTCGTTGGAACCACACTCCAATGGTCAAACCAACAAACCTCAAACGGTCGAACAAAAGTCTTTGGACGGTCGACCGTTTAGAAGGTCTACGCCACAACATAATAATTAAATAATATCTCCCCAACGGTGTACTGGCAATGGGCCTCCGGTCGACCGAAAAGCAACAGGGATGCCTACCTTCCTCTAAGTCATTGTCGGTCGACCAAAATATGAATCGGTCGAACCCAGCCTCAAGTCGTTTTAAGTCATCGGTCGAACGGAATCTCAGGGCGGTTCACCGTTTAGAAGTCTGCACCCTCGACCGACTTAAAATAGTGCATTCGGTCGACCGGCAAAGGGGACCCGGTCGACCGAAAACACCCAGGGTCTTCTTCTTCTCGCAGAAAATGTCCAACCGGTCGACCACCCATAGGGTGTATCGTTCAACCGGTGCGAGGGAATCGCCCAGACTATACTACGACCGGTCGACCGAATTGAGCACCGGTCGACCGAAAAAGAGCAGAAATCTCTACCAGACTATTCCGACGAGCCTTTCGGCCTACCGTCGAACGCCCAAACACCCAGCCAAGCTAGGGGAGCGTAAAAGCAAGGCTTGGCATACCTTGAAAGCTTGGACAAGCTTTCGAAGAGCAACGACGATCCTCCCCCACGAGAAAACGCGAATCTCCGACGATCTCCCCACCCGAACACGGATCTCCGCCTTCCTTGGACTCCGACGACCCTCTTGCCGGTGCTCCCACTGCTCCTCCTTCCTTCCTACGTCCACCAGTGAGTGAGAGAGAGAGAGTGTTGAAAAGAGAGAGTTGAGAGAGAGGGATTTCTTCCACCCATAAATATCTTCCTCCATCCAATCCTCACCCTCCATCTAATCTCCCATCCATCTCAACCCTTCATCCACCAACATTCCATCTCAGCCATCCATCTCATCTCCTCCTAAACACCACCTAAACATCATTAGAAATCCAATTAGGATTAGGATCTCACAATCCACCCTCCTAAAAGAATTTCGTCCTCGAAATTCAAAACCACCAGCTACCAAGAAGCTCCAGTTCCTTCTAACCATTCTCCGAGCAGACGAAATACGCAGAACGTTGGAAAAAGAATAACACACCTGTAACTAACCAAAATCTAAAGCATACATCTCCTCAGGTGCTGCCATCCCTCGCCTCCTCAGCCTGGAAAGAGTAGACTCGTCCAGTTGGCCTCCCCTGCTCTGGCCTCGCAACAGGTCGACTAACTATGCCACTCCCTGCCTCAGATGGTCCAGGTCTCCTGCTCGGCTCTCCCTGACGGTTTGGGCACTCCCTGACGAAGTGTCCAAGCTGACTGCAACCCAAACAAGCCCCCGAGCGAAAGAAACACGGTCGACCTGGGTGGATCCTACTACACTTCGTGCATACCTCAGGTCTGCGAGAACTACTCCCCTCAGGTTGATGAGTGTCACTCTCCTCAATCCTGGGCCTCTTGCCCTGACTTCCCTCGACATTGGCCTCCTCTCGTCCCCTGGTCTTCCCCTGGGTCTTCCCGGCCTCCATGTAGTTCTCCTGATAGTCCTGATCTATCAGGGTCGCGAACTTCACTGCATTTGCCAAAGTTTGCGGCATACTGTAAGTCACGTGCGTACGGAGCTGCTTCCGAAGCCCCCGAATGAACTTCCTTGCCCGCTGCACTGGAGTCACACAGAACTCAGGACAATAACGCTCCAGTGCATTGAACTTCCTCGTGTAAGCTGCCAGTGACATCTCCCCCTGCTCGAGGCTCATAAACTCCTCTCGCTTCCCATCCCTGACATGCTCTGGGAAGTACTGCTCGTTGAACTCTCCGAGAAAGTCCTCCCAGCTGACATCCTATCTGCCCGCAAAGACCACCGCAGACGTGGTACTCCACCAACTAGATGCATCACCGCCCAAAACAAAAGTCGCCAGACCCACCATCCTCTCCGGAGGGACTCCTATCGCCCGAAAGATCTCCTGAATCTTGAAGACCCAATCCTCAGCGGCCTCTGAGTCACCCCTGCCATCAAAAGTGGGTGGATGCTGGCGTAAACCGATCGTGCACTGCCCCAGCCCCTGCTGACTCCTCTCGGTCAGCCTGGCGCTCCAGAAGTGCACCCAATCTCTCAACTGTCTGGTAGAGCATCCACCGCTCATCCGTCCAATCCGTACTACCAGTCTCCTCGCTAGTGCTACGGGTACGAGGAGGAAGTCGTGCGCGTCTCGGAGGCATCTGAACCCAAAATCAAACAACCACAATCAACATGATGAATGCATGCATGATCTACAAAAGAAATACATGCCTCTACCAACTACTCCTAAGGGTGGTTTCCGAAGATGAGTGCACTGAAATCGACCCGCTCTGATACCAAGTTATAACATCCCTGAAACAGTGGAAATTTTAAACTTTTAAATAAGGGATAATCAACATCAACACAGGGACGCTACTCGAAAATATACATAATATATGGTGCAGCACCGTATACAGGAGTTGTCAAAAGAATGACTACCTCAAAATACAATATACAAGATACAAGTAGTCATCATAACCTCAAAATAGACACGAGGATGTGTGATGCGTGGCCTGAGGGCATCCCGAGTGGGACTAATGCGTCTTCGACGCCATTGTTGAGCCCAATAGATCTGGAATTTGGAAATATGTTCAATACAAAAGTTATGTATCTCAAAATCGTCTTTGTAACGAAATCTCCTTATTTGGATATAAGAGGAGAGAGTTATGCACAAATTATTCAAGATCTATCGATTGTCTAATTTCCAAATACGATTTGTGTTGAGACACATTTTCCACCCTCGTATAATTGGAATTGGGTAAGTCATAAGAGAAACAAATATGTGATCCTTATAATTTTCTTTCAAATGGATATGAGATCATCAAATTCCATATTTAGATGTGGATGTTATGAATAAAATGACTTAGCTCATTTGGTCAAACGACCTAGCTCGTTTAGTGAAAATGATCCAATTTGTTTGGTAAAATTGACCCAACTCGTTGGTGCATCCAACGCGGGATTGATGCATCCCAGCTTGACTGGAGTGCAAACATGATTAGCTTTGTTTTAAATACCGTAAGTGTGCGACGTCAGTGACGTTGTGGCAAGTACGGGTCAAGTCCATAGAGAGGTGTGTGATGAGAATTTAATTTATACCGCAAGTGCACGACGTCAATGAAGACACGACAAGTACGGGTCGAACACAAGGAGGGAAAGATATTGTTATTTTTGTGATTTTCGAGTTAAGGAAAGAAAGAGAGAGAAATAAGGTTGATTTGAGATTTTTGGATTTTTAATTTCTAAAGCAAGAACAACAAAAACAAATTAAGAATAAAGCAAATATGGATGAGAGTCCAGCAGGTGGAGGTTTAGATATCGGGTTTTATTTAGAGAAATCTGAAACTTATAATAAATCATATTAGTTATAAAGCATTACATGATAAATGATTCAACATAAACTCAAGTAATCAAAATATACTAACACGAAATTAAAATAATAACATCATTCTTCTTCTCATCACCCTAAATCTGTCACCCCCACCCTTTGGAGAGAGTTAGAAACTCATGGATGGAAGGAAGGAGAAGGGGTCCTAGAGAAACTACAAAAGAAAATTAAAAACACAAAATAAACAACAGAATTTTATTACTAAAGCATGGAATAAAAACCAACTTCTAACCTAACCTCCCCCACTTTACAACATCGTATCGGGGCTATTTATAGCCGATAAAAGGGACCCACTTTACACATGTGTTGTGCGGCAAAAATGCCGCAATATTTGCTCTGATCGGGTCCGGATTTTTCCTGTGTGTTTATGGTATGATTTCAATGTCCTTTGCGCATCTAGATGATTTCTTTCCTTTCTTTTGAGCTCCGAATTAATTCTTTTATATATTTGGAGATCCAAATTGATTTTTCTTTAGAACTTCTCCAAAATAATATTTTGGTACTTGTAATTTGCAGTCGGGTCCTCGGATTTTTGCAATTAAGTACCTGGCTACTTTTGTGCTTAAGTCCTTGGTTTTTTTGTAATTAGGTCCTTGAATGCTTTTATGCTTGGATGGACTTCCATTTGAATCCCGATAATTTTGAACTTGGTCTTTATGACAGAAAATGAGTCTCTTGCACACATTTATGCTCGGGATATGGGTAATTTGCATTCAGCTCCCTGTATTCTGTAAATAAGACTAAACACATACCTTAGTAGCATTTATTGATATAAAATCAATCTAAATGAAAGACATATGATGCAATGTATGCAATGCATCAAATACCACCACACCTAGATTTTGCTAGTCCCTAGCCAAACAGAATATAAGAAAAATGAAAACAGGGAAATCCTAACTCACATTCGTAGGAATCACGGTTGCACTTAGCATGTGCAACAAGCTTTTAAACCCCTAAGTTTCCTTAGAGGACGAGTTTTGTCTCGTGAGGGTTTTCAGTTGACACACCCACAAAGTCTTAATTCAATCTTCCATTAATAACTCTCAATATCTCCACCTTGACCCTATACATTTCACTTAGAATTCTTGCATGCTCATTATATAAATCTAACTCATAAAATTTCTGACTTGATCTTCGTTCCTCCAATATTCACACCACTAACCCTTCTACACATGTTATCACTTAAATTATTTTGCAGGCCTCCTCTGGTGGTGAAGTATCATTCGGATCAACCATGGCATGGATCATTCTTTTAACTTTGGGCATTGAGTATCTTAAAGTATTTTTTTCCCATGATTCAACACATTTGCTTTTTTTGACATTTTTACCTTTTTTGCATTTGTGTAGCGAGTTTGGTCGATAATCCCGAGCTGGCAGACTCAAGTTACCGGGTTTCAAGATACCCCTACGGACCAGTGACTCGAAAGCTTGGGCTTTTATAATCATTTTGCAAAATGTGTTTTCCTCACTTTATATATTATTATTTTTTATTTTTATTTTCCTCAAGGCTTAATTGCTATTAGAAGTCCACACTTCCCGGTATATTTTCCTCAACCTCTGTTTTTTATCAACCACTTCAAAGATTTGATTCATCCAATTTAAGTGCATACATGTCTTAAAGGGTAATGTGTTATTTCTTTGGAACTTAGATTTATGTCATAGTTTCTACAAGCAGAATTATATAATAAGAACAAAAACTTAATGCAATTTATACACGGGTTTTTGCAGTTCAATCTTAAGCTATGTCATGGAACATTGAAATTTTTTTTACCAAAAATAAAACAGGGGGTAGATAGATAAACACCCCCCCCCCCCCCAACACCTAAATCATGCATTGTCCTCAATGTGTGCAAAGATAAAGCAAATGCACTTATTACCTGAGTCAACTGCAGTGGAGGGATTGAATTTGCTCAGAGTCAACCATAGTCAGAACTGGATTGAATGTCACCATATTGGTGCATGTATCCAGTTGAATTGTTCCCCATGTGTCACATGTATTGGTTATCTTATTTTCTCGAGTGATGGTGGTTGGGTGGATGAATTACTCCCCTTTTCTCACTTTCTTTTTGATTTTGTGATGATTTATTTGATTCAGAAATCTTATAGATACGCGATCTCATCACAACATCACTTTGATTGCATACTATCTCTGGCTCACTATCAACATGAAAGATATTAAATTCAGCTTTTAAGTTTCCAAAAGATAGTTGCATGAGCCCATTTAGACAATTTATCAAAGCTTCAGAAGTGGCTAAAAAGGGTCTGCCTAGTATTACAGGGATTTGTCTCTTAGGATTTATAACAGGCTCAGTGTCTAGTACGACAAAATCCACTAGGTAAATGAAATCATCAACCTTAATCAAAACATCATCTACTATACCTCTTGGTTTCTTAATAGAGCAATCAGCAAATTGAAGGGTTGTCTTAGAGGGTTTTAGTGGACCAAGGTTGATTTGCTCATAGACAGAGAACGGGAGTAAGTTAACACTAGCACCAAGGTCTAGAAGGGCTTTGTTGATAAAAGTATCTCCTATCACACATAAAATTGTGGGACACCCAGGGTCCTTATATTTTATAGGAGACGAGTTGGACAGAATAGAGCATATGTTTGCAGTTAAGAATGCCTTCTTTGGTACGTTCGTTTTTTCTCTTTTTAGTGCACAGATCTTTTAAGAATTTAGCATAAGCAGGTATTTGTTGAATCATATCTAGGAGTGGAATATTCACCTTAACTTGCTTAAATACTTCCAAGATTTTCTCCATTTGTGTACTTGATCTCTTCTTGAGTCTATTGGGGAATGGAGTTTTAGGAACATAGACTCGCTCAGGTTGAGCTATAGGTTCAGGTTGAGTAGGTGGGTTGGGCTTTTCAAATTGGACTTCAGGTTCAATGGTCAGGTCATATGTGGGTGCTTGATGGCTAAATTGATTAGGCACTCTAGGATTTACCACATTGTTATCAACTTGTTTTCCAGACCGTAATGATACAACTGCATTTATTTGTTGGAACAGTCCCTCCTCATGAACCATTTGAACCGGTCTAGGGTTGTTATTTCCTAAAGGTGGTTGATAGGGCTGATATTGATTATTAGATCTTGGATTCACCTCAGGTTGACTTGGAAACTGACCCTTTTCTCTTTCACCTACTATTTGTTCTAGTTGGCTGACTTATGTTTCTAGCCTTTGGAAGGATTGGTTGGTTGTTTGCATAAAAGTCTTAACCATATTTTCCAAACTTGTCAACCTAACATCATAATCTCCATTGTTACCAAACCCAGATGATGTATTATTTTGGTTATACGGGTTTGGTTGTTGTCTAGGAGGTTGACTTTGTTGGTTCCATGAAAAATTGGAATGATTACGCCAACCCAAGTTATAGGTTGATGTGTATGGGTCATTTCTAGAATGGTTAAATGCGGCATTAACTTGTTCCAAGTCCGCACAATCCTCCGTTATATGACCAGTTTGACCACATCTAGAGCAAGGGATAGAAGATGCTTGATTCACTAGGGGTCGGGTGTTTAGCTCTAGACATTCCATTCGACGCATAAGGGTAGCTAGTTTTGCTTCAGCAGCTGCAGTAGCATCTACAACGAAGACACCTGGTTTGTTGACTTGCTATTCTAGATCCAATACTCGGGTTATTCGGTGCTCTAGCATTGTCCCATTGCATACTATTTTCGGATAAATCCTCAAGAAAAGTCCAACCATCATTCTCATTTTTGGACATAAAGTTTCCTTGGCTTACAGATTCTAACATAACCCTAGATGTAGGTGTCAATCCCTCATAAATAATTTGGCACAATTGCCATCTTGAAATTCCATGATGAGAGCATTGGGTCAACAGGTTCTTAAATCTTTCTAAATAGGAATAGAACGGCTCGCTCTAAGATTGAACTAATGCAACAATTTCATTCCTAATCCTAATAGTCTTATGGTTGGGGAAATACTTCTTTAAGAATACGTGAACAAACTCGGCCCAACTCCTAATGGATCTTTCGGCTAGACTATATAGCCATTTTTTAGCGTCGTCCTTCAGTGTTAGAGGCACGAATTTAAGATGCACTTCCTCCTCAGAGATATGCTGGTATTGCATAAGGGAGCAGATTTCCTCAAATTCTCTAAGTAAGAGATATGGGTCTTCCTTAGAGGTGAACTTGGGCAACATACTCATGTATTGTGCCTTTAGTTCGAAGTCGCGACCCGGTATGATGGGCATAACGATGCACGATGGCTGAGCAGCCATCGTTGGGTAGCACCAATCCCTCAGAGTCCTAAGCGGGTCCACTACATTCTCACCCATTGGATCCGGGTGAGGTGATGCAACAAGTGGATTGGGGCTAAGCTCTAGACTGGAATCTAGATGAACTCGTGAGAGTCGATTGCTCAAGTCCTGAACCCAAATCTGCGTGCACCGGTTTGAATCAAATTTTGAATTCAAATTTGAAATTTAAATTCCAAATTAAATTTCAAGAATCAATTACTTTTTTTTAAATTTTTTTTCTTTCAAAAATGGAAACAAATAATAGAAGGGGGGAAGATGAGAAAGGAATCCTAATCTAGAGAATTGAGATGAGAAGAGAAAGAAGACTCAGATGAGAAGGGACCTTAACTCTAGCAGATAGATGAGAGGGTTGGTCAGAAGTTTCCTAAACAAGCACGGTTCAAACAATCCTAGACCTAATGTAGCTTAAATCTAGACGACTCCTAACTGGTTGAGTCGAATTGGTTCGTTTGATTCACCTCCCTCACTAATCAAACAAAATTGGCCAGGCAGTGTATAGTTAGTGGGGCGCTTCCGACAGAGTCGGTGCTAATTAGACAACCACTTCGCTTGGAAGACTTACGTCAACACAAAAACACCTTCTAGACACCAAATTAAATTCGATCAGCTTCAAGTCATAGCAAGTCAAACCAATCTTCTCCTTAATTGAGTTTGAATCCTTAGGGGCCAATGTCTAATTGATTTTAATTAAGGCTTGGGTGACACTTTAGGATTGTCATTTGTGGGCCACGGAAGGGTGATGAAATCCCCACCGTATCTTTGAAGGGAATGTGTTCTAAAAGTTTTACTTTTAAATGTCAATTATTATGAATTGAATGAGAAATCATTTTGTTCCTTGTTTATGTTATTTGTCTTTTAGAAGTGTTAAGGAAGATGCTCTTGGTCCTTAACCGTAGAGCTCTAAAAGATATTGGTTTACATAAAACAAAAGATATTCGCAATCATGGTAATTAACATGGGACATTAATTACCGAGTTAAGATTGTCGTGTTGGTCATAGATCATTGTAGCTCTACAAGTGAGTGACAACACGGGTACACAAAAGAGGAAAATGTTACTTTTGTATACCGAATGGACCTAATAAGTAAAATATTATAGAAATGTGTTTTTGTGTCATTAATATTTTACTGTGTCTTTGGTCCTTTGATATGAGACTTATATCCGATCACTTAAGAAATGCTTGATTAGACTAGTGTCTTGAGCTATCGATAAGTGTAGTGTAAAGGCATTGGTTGGTTAAGTATGACTTTTGTTGGAGAAGATAGTTAGTCAAAAGATTATCATTGCCCCTCCTAATTGAGTAATGATATTACTGGGCCCCTTGATAAAGCAAAGTCATAATGTGCACAATGTGATTTGAGTTGTCACATATTTATAACTAGCTTAAAGAGATCAAGAAATGAATACTAATACAAAGATGACACAATACTACTTTGTGTGTATTCTTAATATCATGAGGCAAGGGACGGACACAAGTGGTGCACTCCATCACTGAATGGATCGGGTTTTGGTTCGAGTGGAATTAAGACATCTAACTAATTGGGAGCTATAATGTGTAGCTAGATATCGCTTATAACTTGTGATATTAAGCTCTTAATATCACTGCCAACTTAGTTTAGATCCTCTCATATGTCACACCACAAAACTGGGAAACAAGAAATGGGGATTTTGAGTTCATAGGATGTCTCGGGTTTCATGTAGAAAATATGACACATGGGGTGAACAAGCAAAATCAAAATTATGTTGTGATTAATAACATAATTAGAATCAAAATTAAATTCATATGTGATGTAAATATTATGGGGTGTAATGATTTATCATTACATAGGATAATATGTTACATAAGTTGTGAATTTACTACTAATCCCGAAATGTCAAATTTTGTAGGGGTTAAACCAAAATTTGACAAGTCTGCAGTACTGTGCAAAAACGGTCGACCGGTTAACAGTAAACGGTCAACCGATCGGTGCACGGTCGACCGGACACTTCTCGACCGATAATAGGGAATTTTCATCTGTTCGGAACGGTCGACCGAATCTATCTGTCGGTCGACCGAACATTGCGATGAAATATTTTATTGTTGCGAACGGTCGACCGAAACTTGGTTCGAACGATCGACCGAACCTCCAAACGGTCGACCGGTCCAGACGGTTTGCTGCAGAATTAATTTAAGAATTAATTAGATCATGCATGGAATTGGTCCATAATTGATTTAATTCGTGGCTAAGATTATTTGTTAGCAAATAATGGATGGTTAGATGGAAGTTTGCATAAAATCATGGGCAAGAGGTTGCACATGAATAGGTAATTTGGAGAGAACTTAGAAATACAAGTTTATCTCATTACCTTATTAATTAATTTTATTATCTTCTTATGCAAACATCTCTCTCCGTAATTCTCCACGAATTTCACCTTAATTCTTGAGTTTAGTTTTAGTTTTCAGAGATCTTCTTCTCAAGGGAACTAAAGATGGGTTATTAATTGGATTCTAAACCATATTGGAGATTGGGAGGCTAGCTCTTCTCTCTCCAATCTTGTTTAGAGTTTGGTGAATACTCGGAGGCATCCGGCACAGAGACAAGCATCCTCAACGTCTCCGGATCATCAAGAAGTTTTAGAGAACTTCTAGGTATGAAATTCGGAGCCCATGTTTGTTTTAATAAAGTTTTAAAAGTAGTTATTGAAACAAACCGATGCGGGCATGAAACAAATCATAGAAAAATTGTAATTGATCCTTATTGTGCATAAAAATTTCGAAACTAAATATGTACAATTAAACTAGAAATCCTACAATCTTTTCCTACGGAGTTGTCCTTAAGATAGTTTAACTTAAATCTAGCAAAGATAGTAAAACATTGGTCTTTAATTGGGGGACAATTACAAGGGTTGTATGCAAACTAATTTATATGCTTAAATGCAATCGATAAAAACTGCGCACGTACCTTGCCTCCAATACTCTTCAACAATGAATTGATTTACAAAATTTAGCATGCATAATGCGAGAAAATATCTAAATGATGCATGTACTAAGGCCGTTCTAGTTTTGAAAAATTTTAGGTCACAAGTTGAATTAGTGCCAATTATGGAAGTTTGCCCTACACATGCAATTCTACCAAAAAGGAAATTTTCCGAAAATAGAAATTATGAGGAAAATGCAACAAAGGTTACCTACGCATGCTCAGTCGAGTTCGCCGCCCGCAGAAAAGTCCAAGCATCATTCTCATTTTTGGACATGAAGTTCCCTTGGCTTACGGATTCTACCATAACCCTAGATGTAGGTGTCAATCCCTCATAAATAATTTGGCACAATTGCCATCTTGGAATTCCATGATGAGAGCATTGGGTCAACAGGTTCTTAAATCTTTCTAAATAGGAATAGAACGGCTCGCTCTAAGATTGAACTAATGCAACAATTTCATTCCTAATCCTAATAGTCTTATGGTTGGGGAAATACTTCTTTAAGAATACTTGAACAAACTCGGCCCAACTCCTAATGGATCTTTCGGCAAGACTATATAGCCATTTTTTAGCGTCGTACTTCAGTGCTAGAGGCACGAATTTAAGACGCACTTCCTCCTCAGAGATATGTTGGTATTGCATAAGGGAGAAGATTTCCTCAAATTCTCTAAGGAAGAGATATGGGTCTTCCTTAGAGGTGAACTTGGGCAACATGCTCATGTATTGTGCCTTTAGTTCGAAGTCGCGACCCGGTATGGTGGGCATAATGATGCACGATGGCTGAGCAGCCATCGTTGGGTAACACCGATCCCTCAGAGTCATAGGTGGTGCAACAGGTGGGTCCACTACATTCTCACCCATTGGATCCGGGTGAGGTGGTGCAACAGGTGGATTGGGGCTAAGCTCCAGACTGGAATCTAGATGAACTCGTGAGAGTCGATTGCTCAAGTCCCGAACCCAAATCTGAGTGCACCGGTTTGAATCAAAAAAAAAATTCAAAAATGGAAACAAACAATAGAAGGGGGAAAGATGAGAAAGGAATCCTAATCTAGAGAATTGAGATGAGAAGAGAAAGAAGACTGAGATGAGAATGGAAACTTAACTCTAAAAGATAGATAAGAGGGTTGGTCAGAAGTTTCCTAAACAAGCACGGTTCAAACAATCCTAGACCTAGTGTCGCTTAAATCTAGACGACTCCTAACTGGTTGAGTCGAATTGATTCACTTGATTCACCTCCCTCACTAATCAAACCAACTTGGCCAGGCAGTGTATAGCTAGTGGGGGCGCTTCTGACAGAGTCGGTGCCAATTAGACAACCACTTCGCTTGGAAGACTTACGTCAACACAAAAACACTTTCTAGACACCAAATTAAATTCGATCAGCTTCAAGTCATAGCAAGTCAAACCAATCTTCTCCTTAATTGAGTGTGAGTCCTTAGGGGCCAATGTCTAATTGATTTTTATTTTAAGGCTTGGGTGACACTTTAGGATTGTGATTTGTGGGCTACGGAAGGGTGATGAAATCCCCACCGTATCTTTTCCTACGGAGTTGCCCTTAAGATAGTTTAACTTAAATCTAGCAAAGATAGTCAAACATTGGTCTTTAGTGGGGGACAATTTCAAGGTTGTATGCAAATTAAATTATATGCTTAAATGCAATCGTTAACACGCGATACGTACCTTGCCTCTAGCACTCTTCAACAACAAAAAGAATTTAGCAAGAATAATGCAAACAAAACACTATATGATGCATGCACTAAGTCCCTCTAATTTTGCCAATTTTTAGGTCAGAGTTGAATTATTGCCAATTATGGAATTTGAACCCAACACGTGCAGTTCTACGAAAAGGAAATTTTCTGAAACTAGAAATTACGAGGAAAAAGGCAATAAAGGTTACCTATGTACGCTCAGTCGGGTTCGCCGCCCGCTCTCGCAAATTTCCAGATGCTCTACGCGTCCACCCAGAGTTGGAGACAGCCCAAAAAAAATTGAAGCCCAGATGCTTCAGTTGTGCGGCGGATCCGCCGCAAGTTCTTCTTTAGATGCAGCGATTTCGCCACCCTTTTTGCTCCAAATGCGCCCGAATTTCGCCGTGCACTCTGTTGTCTTCTGAAACGCAAACCCAAATAGTTAGATCGCGCACACAATAAACAGAATAAAATCGAAAACACAAAAATAAACAAAATCTTCGTCGCCTCCCCGGCAACGGCGCCAAAAACTTGATGAGAATTTAATTTATACCGCAAGTGCACGACGTCAATGAAGACGCAACAAGTACGGGTCGAACACAAGGAGGGAGAGATATTGTTATTTTTGTGATTTTTGAGTTAAGGAAAGAAAGAGAGAGAAATAAGGTTGGTTTGAGATTTTTGGATTTTTAATTTCTAAAGCAAGAACAACAAAAACAAATTAAGAGTAAAGCAAATATGGATGAGAGTCCAGCGGGTGGAGGTTTAGATATCGGGTTTTGTTTAGAGAAATCTGAAACTTATAATAAATGATATTAGTTATAAAGCATTACATGATAAATGATTCAACATAAACTTAAGTAATCAAAATATACTAACACGAAATTAAAATAATGACATCATTCTTCTTCTCATCGCCCTAAATCCGTCACCCCCACCCTTTGCAGAGAGTTAGAAACTCATGGATGTAAGGAAGGAGAAGGGGTCCTAGAGAAACTACAAAAGAAAACTAAAAACACAAAATAAACCAACAGAATTTTATTACTAAAGCATGGAATAAAAACCAACTTCTAACCTAACCTCCCCCACTTTACAACAATGTTTCGGGGCTATTTATAGCCGATAAAAGGGACTCAAGTATAAAATAGGAAAGTACACGTGTCATGACACGATTGGACAAAATCCGGGGCCACGAATCTAAAGGGGGGCGGCGTTTCGCCTCATATTACATGTGTTGTGCGGCGGAAACGCCGCAATATTTACTCTGATCGGGTCCAGATTTTTCCTGTGTGTTTATGGTATGATTTCAATGTCCTTTGCGCATCCAGATGATTTCTTTCCTTTCGTTTGAGCTCCGAATTAATTCTTTTATATATTTGGAGATCCAAATTGATTTTTCTTTAGAACTTCTCCAAAATAATATTTTGGTACTTGTAATTTGCAGTCGGGTCCTCGGCCTTTTGCAATTAAGTCTCTGGCTACTTTTGTGCTTAAGTCCTTGGTTTTTTTGTAATTAGGTCCTTGAATGCTTTTATGTTTGGATAGACTTCCATTTGAATCCCGATAATCTTGAACTTGGTCTTTATGACAGAAAATGAGTCTCTTGCACGCATTTATGCTTGGGATATGGGTAATTTGCATTCAGGTCCCTGTATTCTGTAAATAAGACTAAACACATACCTTAGTAGCATTTATTGATGTAAAATGAATCTAAATGAAAGACATATGATGCAATGTATGCAATGCATCAGTGTGTCAACTCTGGTTCTTCAGAAGTCAAGTGGAAAATAAGGGGAGAAGAAGTTTGATTACACTAAATTATGAATGAATTAACAATTAAACTAAACCCCCATGGAGTGGAGGTGTGTAGGTATGTGTGTGTGAGTGAGTTTTCATTTCAATTAGGCACAAATGTAGTTTGTGTTGCATACAAGTAGAAGCTAGTGTAGAATCTAAGTGTAGGATACACAACACTACATGGCAAACCATGAACATGCATATCTCACATAAAGTTGAGGTTGATTTTAGATAATCAAACATGCAATAAGTACCTAGTGTGGCCATTAGAGCATCAATTAATCCTACATACAACCTAAATCATTCATGTGAATGTTCACCAAACATGGATCCATACATAACAAGTCATTTCCATCAAACTATTACAAGCAACAAGATAAACTCTAAAGCTAGCATGAGATAAATACCTAGTGTGGACATTATCTCATCTAATACAAGTTTAAGCATGCTGCGAGTATAGATTTACATTAAGCACATGAAATGACACAAATAAAAGAATTCATCACTATCATATAATCTACATCACCTACACCTCAAATGAGGATGAAACTACTCACCATACATTAAGCTACAAATTATATTAAGATAGAAAGACGTTCTACTAATTATACTAAGATTAAGAGAACAAAACTAAGTTAAACATGCAAGAAAAAAAGACAATATTAAAACAAAACTACGAAGAATTATTTTATTTACATGACGCACATTACAAGTAGTATTCTTCTCAACTTGAGTGTGCTCCAAGGCTTACTCTAAGTAAAAAGAATGACCACCAAGCAATTGGTTCATTACAAAGGAGGAAGAAGAATTCTATTTATAGACATGAAAAAAGAAAACTATGGACAATCCCCCAACGTGGGACTAATGAAACATTATCAAAATAGAAATAAATAGATAACCCCAAATGACCCCAATGTGGGTCGCATTTGGACTAAATGGGACCGCTAATTGGTGGTCTTGGGCCACCAATTGGCGGTTACTTTTTGTCAGATCAGACCCATTTTTAGATATCTTATTTACTGCTTTAATTCCTTACGTAAGGTGCACTCGGATCGGTTATTGGAGTTTGGTCCCAAATCTAAATACCAAAATACTCCTTATGATGGTGTAAAGTTTCTCGATCATCAAGGCTTACATCCAGGTCATTCCCTCTTGCAGATGAATCATTTTATATGACCGAGAGGTTCACTTTGCTTTATTTAAGTCATTTCTTCTTACGTTTCAGTCTTTTTTTCTTTTCGATTCTCTTATTTATTACATAATACTTGAAATATAACAACAAACACTCGAGTAGCACAATATTGGGGTAAAAATAAGGATATATAGCATGATATGATACATGATATAATACTAATAAAAAACGACCCAACACATTTAGTAGAATAAATGACCCAACTCGTTTTCTGTTCGCTAAAATCAGCAATCTTCTACGCCCTTTATGAACGCAATAAGTTCTTAATTTGGAAATTTGTTTAGTATGAAAATTTTGGATCTTGAAATCTTTTTTGTAATGGGTCTTGATTGCCTTATTTGGATATCGGAGGAGAGAGTAATGAAGAAATTATTGAAGATCCATTGATTGTCTACTTTCCAAGTATGATCTGTCTTGACACGTTTTCACCCTCGTATCATTAAGATTTGGCAAGTCATAAGAAAAACAAATTTGTGCTCCTTGTAATTGTCTTTCCAACAGATCTAGAATCATCAAAGTTTGTATTTGGATGTGGATGTTATCAATAAAACAACTTAGCTTGCTTGGTCAAATGACCCAGCTCGTTCGTGAAAATGATGTTTGGTTGACAATCATTTGTAATTAGGACAAAAATAACAAGGGTTAATGTGACATTTGGTATTTTTTTAAGGTAAGGAAAAGTCAATGTCCTTCAAATAAAGAAAAACTCTTAGTCCATGGTATTATAATATATTTTCTGATAAAAAGAATTACAAACAAAAAAATAATTTAAATTACAATTAATATTGATTAATTTTAAATATATTTAATTTAATATTACAAACCAAAAATATTAATTACATTTAATCTAAATACCAAAGAGAAACAAAAAAAAAACCCAATGGGGGCTACTTCCGAGGCAGGAGAACATTTTTTCCTACCTGGGAAGTACCTAGAGCCTTCCTCCAAAGGGGTGCTCGGAAAAAAAGCACTCACTAAGAGAGCTCTTAACAATGCCTAGACCCACCTAGAAATTCAACATTCTTTTCCTCCACATCATTTTTTTTAATTCTTTCCAACAATCAACAAATCACATAACCAATTATTATTGTAAATACTTTAGTGTAATTAATTAACACATTTTATTATTAAACCACGAAAATATTATTAATAATTAATAAATCACAGTAAGTTTTACATTAATTGAAACTCCAAAAATTAAAATACACATTACAAGAAAACATTGTCAATAAACATTATTAATTTTTGGTATTTCTTTCAAAAAAAATCACCGCATTGAACCACTTCAACTCTTAGAAGATGACTTATAATCAGCCAAAAAATCATAATCCGGCTCAGTCATAAACAACTTCAACTTCACCAAAACAAACAAAAATCATAATCCAACAAAACGAAAACCATATCCCATAATCCACCAAAACCATCAAACCTTGAAGTGAGGGCACCGGCAAGGAGAGGAATGGTTCCGAGTAGGAGAGGACCAACGCCGAGGAGAGGAATGGTGTTGAGGAACAACAACTGGGGGGATGGATGGAGCAGACGAACGACCCCGACGTGGATTTGAAGTGAGGCGAGGGATAGAGATGCTAGAGCATCCACGACAGGGATGAGAATTTTAGGATCGTGAAGGTCTATAATTCAAACCACCTTTAAGTTAATTACCTACTTGTTTAATCGATCAAGATGTGCAGCGGTTTTAAACAAATAAACAAGCAAGGAAAGAAAGACGAATGCAAACCACAAGGAGTCGGGGGATTTTACAGAGGTTCGGCATCCCACCCGGGTCCTAGTACTCTCTTGCAAGCTTCGCTCGGATCACCGAGCTCCGCTCACGACTTCACTAACCACTCCTCGTTCCAGGCCGAGAGAGAACGCCTTTACAATCTTAAAACTCGTGAACAACCCTCGCCGAGCTTGGCTCCTCTCACAATCCGAGAGGGATCACTTCGAGCTTTCACCGAAGTCTATACTCTTGTCTTGGGCTTTCACCAAGACTCTTGCTTCTTGAACAAACAATGAGTGGAACAACACTCTCTAAACTTGAGCGCACTTGAGTGAGAATTGGATTTAAGACTAAAGTGTGGAAGGTTTGAGGCTTGGAGTGTTTTGAGTTTTCTCTCTAATGTAGGGGACAAGTAGTAGTGAGAGAGTTGTGTTAAAATGTGTTTTACATCTCTATTTATAAGCTCCAAAAGAGTTATAGCCGTTGGGGATGAATTGGGTAAAGATCGTGTAAGATACACAAAACAGAAACTCACAGGACCAATTCTGAGTAAGTTCGGTCGATCGGATCGGGTTGTTCGGTCGACCATTTGGCAATTTAGAATAAGGTTCGGTCGACCGGTTAAGGACCGGTCGACCGCTAAGGGCTACAGTCTTGGTACACTTAAGTGATCGTCGAACACCGAGATAGGTTCGGTCGACCGATTCACACCAGGCACTTTGGGTTTGACAATCAGAATCATATTCGTTCGACCGAAACAAGAAATACGGTCGACCGAAACCGATAGGCACTTTTGGTTTGTCGAGTCTTCTATGTTCGGTCGACCGAACAAGGTCCTCGGTCGACCGATACACTAAATGTATTTGGAGTATATGGAGATAATACGAATATGACTGTTTGGTATATACTGTTGGATCGTGTGGGTTATGGGTCCACAATTACGGCTAATTACCTAATTACCTACTTGTTTATTCGATCAAATATATGCAGCGGAAATTAAAACGAAAACAAACAAGTGAAGAAGATAATGCAAACCACAAGAAGTCGGGGATTTTTATAGAGGTTCGGCACCCCACTCGGGTCCTAGTCCTCTCTTGCAAGCTCCGCTCGGATCACCGAGCCCCACCTACGACTTCACTAACCACTCCCGATTCCGGGCCGGGAGAGAACACCTTAACAAAACAAGCACCGCGAACAACCTCGCTTGCTTGACCTTCTTCTCTCACAATCCGAAAGGAATCACTTCGGGCTCTCACCGAAGTCTATACTCGTTGTCTTGGGCTTTCACCAAGACCCTTGCTTCTTGCACAACAATGAGTGGGACAACACTCTCTAATTCTTGAGCACACTTGAGTAGGATTAAGGAATTGATCACTAAGTGTGGAAGGTTTGTAGCTTTGAGTGTGTTGGATTCTCTCTAATGTTTTGGGACAAGTAGTGGTAGGAGAGTTGTGTTAAAATGTGTTTTACAACTCCTTATATAGGCATTAGAGAGAATAGAGTCGTTGGGATTGATTGGGTATGAGTTGATGTGTGATTACACAAAACAGAAAAGACAGGACCCAATTCTGGATTGATTCGGTCGACCGGATTGGTATGAACGGTCGACCGTTTGGCAGTTTTGCACTAAGTTCGGTCGACCGGTTAAGCAACGGTCGACCGCCTAACGCTACGACATAGGTACACTTAAGTCATCGGTCGAACACAAAAAGAGGGTTCGGTCGACCGATTTGTACCAGGCAATTTGTGGTTGACAAACAATGATGTATCGGTCGACCGAAACAAGGTCTCACGGTCGACCTTTTTTCAACAGGCACTTTGAGTTTGTCAAGAGACAGACATTCGGTCGACCGATCATGGTCCTCGGTCGACCGATACATACAATGTATTCGGGGTATATTTTGATTAATACGAATACGACCGTTGGGTATATACGACAAAATAACGGTCGGAAAAATAAGGTTCGTACGGTCGACCGAAAGGAAAGGTTCGATCGACCGAAACCAGACAGGGAAACACAAATAGAAGGCTTGATCATTCGGTCGACCGAACGGCATGTTGCGGTCGACCGAATATGGTCAGACAGCTTAGGTTCAGGTTTGGTGTTTTCCGGTCTAAGTTTGGCTGATCTATTGAAGTCCAAATTATGTGAAATTTCGTGTGTGACTTCTATAGGGAACCTAGTGTGTGATTAAGTTGATTTTAGCGCAAGTATGCTCAATTACACAAGGTTCCTAAATACTCAAAGAAATACAAAATACATGTCTTCAAATGAGCTTGATTACATGTCTTGACTTGATTTCCTTTCTTCCTTGAGTCTTGATCACCTGTAGAGGTTAGCACAAAGCAATATATATGCAATGCAATATGTGTGCTACTCTACATTATCATAATTAAGATTAGGTTAATTAAATCATCAAAACATAGATTAAGGCCAAAAAGCCAACAATGTCCCCCTTTTTGATGATGACAACCTATATCTTAACTAAATCTTAATACATGGAATATGTGTATGTAAACTATGCATATTAATGCTCCCCCTATGGATGTGCATAGTTTTTGATCAATTTTATTACAATATTCCAAGTTACCCCCTTAATTATCTCTCCCCCTTTGACATCCATCAAAAATATTGATAATTATATAAGTCAAAATGTGTTTTACAACTCCTTATATAGGCATTAGAGAGAATATAGTCGTTGGGATTGATTGGGTATGAGTTGATGTGTGATTACACAAAACAGAAAGTTCAGAACCCAATTCTGGCTGAATTCGGTCGACCGAAACGGGAAGAACGGTCGACCGTTTGGCAGTTTTACACTCAGTTCGGTCGACCGGTTAAGCAACGGTCGACCTCCCAACTCTACGACTTAGGTTCACTTAAGTCATCGGTCGAACACAAGATAAGGTTCGGTCGACCGATTTCGTCCAGGCACTTTGGGGGTGACAAACAAATGTGTGAACGATCGACCGAAACAGGTTTTGGCGGTCGACCGATTATGGACAGGCACTTTGGGTTTGTCAAGAGATGAACCAACGGTCGACCGATCGTGGTCCTCGGTCGACCGATACATGAAATGTATTTGGGGTATTTTTGGTTTAATACGAATACGACCGTTGGGTATATACGACAAAAGTAACGGTCGGGAAAATATGATCTGACGGTCGACCGAAAGGTAAAACACGGTCGACCGAAAATGGGCAGTGAAAACACAAACAAGAGACATGATCACTCGGTCGACCGAACGGCATGTTGCGGTCGACCGAATGTGGGCAGACTTTTGCAGTTCAGGTTTGGTGTTTTCCGGTGTAAGTTTGGGTGATCTATTGAAGTCTAAATTATGTGAAATTTCGTGTGTGACTTCTATAGGGAACCTAGTGTGTGATTAAGTTGATTTTAGCTCAAGTATGCTCAATTACACTTTATTCCTAAGACTCAAAAGAAATCAAGATTACATGTCTTCGATTTAGCTTTAATTACATGTCTTGACTTCATTTCCTTCTTTCTTGAGTCTTCATCACCTGTAGAGGTTAGCACAATACAATATATATGCAATGCATAGTGTGTGCTACTCTAATTAAGATTCGGTTGATTAAATCATCAAAACATAAGATTAAGGCCAAAAAGCCAACACAATTTGGGGTTGACAAACAATGATTTATTCGGTCGACCGAAACAAGGTCTCACGGTCGACCGTTTTTCGACAGGCACTTTGAGTTTGTCAAGAGACAGACATTCGGTCGACCGATCATGGTCCTCGGTCGACCGATACATACAATGTATTCGGGGTATATTTTGATTAATACGAATACGACCGTTGGGTATATACGACAAAATAACATTCGGAAAAATAAGGTTCGTACGGTCGACTGAAAGGAAAAGTTCGGTCGACCAAAACCAGACAGGGAAACACAAATAGAAGGCTTGATCATTCGGTCGACCGAACGGCATGTTGCGGTCGACCGAATATGGTCAGACAACTTAGGTTCAGGTTTGGGGTTTTCCTGTCTAAGTTTGGGTGATCTATTGAAATCCAAATTATGTGAAATTTCGTGCGTGACTTCTATAGGGAACCTAGTGTGTGATTAAGTTGATTTTAGCTCAAGTATGCTCAATTACACAAGGTTCCTAAATACTCAAAGAAATACAAAATACATGTCTTCAAATGAGCTTGATTACATGTCTTGACTTGATTTCCTTTCTTCCTTGAGTCTTGATCACCTGTAGAGGTTAGCACAAAGCAATATATATGCAACGCAATATGTGTGCTACTCTACATTATCATAATTAAGATTAGGTTAATTAAATTGTCAAAACATAGATTAAGGCCAAAAAGCCAACAATCTCCCCCTTTTTGATGATGGCAACCTATATCTTAACTAAATCTTAATACATGGAATATGTGTATGTAAACTATGCATATTAATGCTCCCCCTATGGATGTGCATAGTTTTTGATCAATTTTATTACAATATTCCAAGTTACCCCCTTCATTATCTCTCCCCCTTTGACATCCATCAAAAATATTGATAATTATATAAGTCATAAGGATGTCATTGTAATGAAGTTGCTCCCCCTAAATTTAGCACTTCATTACACAAATAAAGGATATAACAATTAAGCTCCCCCTATCAATAAGGCTAAATGGAAACAATGAGTATGATTTAAGTTCATTTAAGTTCCTACTTAAGCCTTATTCTAACATGCATTTAAAATTTGACATTTAAAATCAATGGATGTGGTATATGATTTGCAATGAATAGGGTAAATGATTTGCAATGAATTAAACTCTAAATGTATGACATTTAAGCACATAAAACTAGATTCGAGCTAAAATTTTCAGAAATTTCAAAGATAGAAATTTATACCAAACTTGAGTATTGATTAGCTCCAATCTTGACTTGGTGATGCAACCGGATTCGAATTCGATGCTTTGGCTCGTCCGGTCACCACCAATCTCCTCCTTTAAGTACCTACAAGTGTAGACTTTGGTACCCATTTTTGTTTGGGTCCATTCAATTTAGCTTTTGGCACCCAAATCCAAGTTGATTTAGGTACCTCTACACTTATTTTATTTTTCATGGAAAAATTATGTTTAACATTAATTTGAATAGGAATGTTCTTTACATAAAAGTTATTTTGTTTGCCATGAGTGAACTTATGCAATTTATTTGACAAATTTTTATTTAAGGCATTAAGTTCACTATTTTTAGTTGCAAGAGATTCATTTAAGCAATTTAGATTTTGAATCATTGAATTATGCTTTTCATTCATGTTAAGCATGTCAATCTCCAAATTTGCAACTTTTTCATTCATGCAATTTAAGTCATGTAATAATTGATTGCTTTCTAGATTTGATTTATCAAGTTTAATAAGCAATTCATTAGTATCAAATTCTAGCATATGACTATCAATTGCATTTGATGAGGTAGATTTAACATTTGAATTTTCTTCCTTCAAGCATGCATTCTCTAAAGTTAGAACTTCAATCTTAGCAAGCAAATCAATTTTATCATCTAAGATAGATGCATTTTGACATTTAAGATCATCTATTTGCTTATTTGCTAACTTATTAGAGTCATGAAGTTCTTTAGATTTTTCTAAAAGTTTTAGAAATGCATTTTGTAGTTTATATGAATGTGATGATTTTTCACTTGAACTACAACTTGAAGAATGACTAGAAGATACCTCATCTTCACTTTCTCCATCGGATGAGCTTGAAGATGATGAAGATGTTGAGTTAATCTCCATTTTCTTTGCTCGAGCTACATCCTTCGGAGTGGTTGCTCCTTTCTCCCCGGTTGGTGAATCTCCTTCACCAAAGTTCTTTTCTAATGTTTGCCATATAGAGTGACCACTATCACATGAGCAAACAAGATTAAAATGTTCATCTCCTAATGCACAAAATAAGACATTCATAGCTTTTGCATTTAGGGATGCATTTTTCTCATCTTCTAAACTCCATTTACTAATATGACATCTAGGTGATTCATATGGAGTTTGAATCATAAACCACATGTTAATGTTCATGGATTTAACAAATGAAGACATTTTAGATTTCCATGAAACAAAGTTATTTCCATCAAAATATGGTGGTTTACAAGATTCTATAGGTGTGGTTGCATTAAGAGTCATGTTAATTTATTGATTAAGAACAAAATTAACGAATAAGGCTCTGATACCAAATGTTGGATCGTGTGGGTTAGGGGTCCACAATTACAGCTAATCACCTAATTACCTACTTGTTTATTCGATCAAAGATATGCAGCGGAAATTAAAACGAAAACAAACAAGTGAAGAAGATAATGCAAACCACAAAAAGTTGGGGATTTTTATAGAGGTTCGCCACCCCACCCGGGTCCTAGTCCTCTCTTGCAAGCTCCACTCGGATCACCGAGCTCCGCCTACGACTTCACTAACCACTCCCCGTTCCGGGCCGGGAGAGAACGCCTTTACAAAACAAGCACCACGAACAACCTCGCTTTCTTGACCTTCTTCTCTCACAATCCGAGAGGAATCACTTCGGGCTCTCACCGAAGTTGATTGACATCATTTCATGCTCATATTTGTATCTTATATCCATTATCTTACACCTAAGCAATGCTACGTGACGAGTTTTATGTTTAGTTTTCAGGAATAAAGAGGTTTGAAGAGAAGAGCCATGAAAGGACCCAAAAGCTGGGAAAAAGGACTGAATGGTGAGATCTAGGGACCAAGATGCAAAGGAGAAGGACCTGAATGTAAGACAGAAGGACCTAAGAGCAAAACAGGATACTTCACACCATCATGGGGAGTATTTTACCAATTCTATTCGGGTCGGAGCTCCAACAAGTCGAGTAACCGCATCAAAGACCAACAATACCAGAAAGCAAAGCCCACAACAAATTCCAACACGATCCGACAATTTTGGACCGCTAATTGGCGGTCTTGGACCGCTAATTGGCGGTCCATATTGCTCAGGATCCGTCGAAATTTCTCCTGGACTTGTATTAATGTTCGTTTAGGCTATTTTTGGTATTGGTTTAGTCCCACATCGGGGGATTGTCCCCGATTAGCTTTTTCCATGCTTATAAATAGAACTCTTCACCTTCCATTGTAATTACCCATTGCTTGGTGGCATTCTCTCTACTAAGGAGTGAGCCTTGAAGCAAAAACTCAAGGTGGAGAAGAATGCTACCTTCAATGTGAGTCATTTTGTTAATAAAATAATTCTTCTAGTTTCTTTAAATCTTGTCTTTTAATTTGTGCATGTTTGTTTAGTCTTTCCTTTCCTTTTATGTTTCTTTAATGCTTCTTGCCTTCTTAGTTAACTTTCATTTCAGTATTATGCTTTCTTTGCTTAGTCTAATCAGTAGTGTAATGAGTAGTGAGTAGTTCCATCCCCATTTGGGGGGTGGAGAAATATGTGATATAATCATGTAGTGTATTAAGTGTGTGTTATTTTTATCCCTTGAGCTTTACATGATTTCCATAACCATCTAATGGGTCTCCACTCTTATCTTTGATAGGCTAATGCTCTTGAATGAAGCTTAGCTTATGCTTTGATTAGTGGACCTATTTTATGGGGAATGATAAGGTTAGGATATGGATGAAGTTAATGTTGGAAACACAATTTGTAGTGTATGTGCTCTTGTTGCCTTTACCTTAGCTAATGTCTTGTATGTTTTAATGATGTAGTGAAATCTTAATTCATGTAGAGGCATAGTAGGGTATAGTCTTTATACTTGAGTTCACGTAGCTTCATTCCAATTAATGTCTTGTATGTTTTAATGATGTAGTGAAATCTTAATTCATGTAGAGGCAAAGTTGGATGTAGTTTTATGATTTCATGCACTACATGTTGTGAGGAGCTTAATGAACACACACACACTTCTTTATGTCCACATTATTTCTCTACCCCCTTTGGGGTTTAGTTTTCTTGCTTTTCTTCCATTTCCATTTGCACCTTAGTGTAGTTTAGTGTAACCAACCTTTCTTCCCTTTCTTTACCTCTCGCCTTCGAACAAACCAAGTGTCGACACACCTCCCAGTGGACGACCCGTATTTGCCACCGCTTCAACGCGGCCGTGCACTTGCGGTTAAATATAAAACGATCAATCAAGTTTTTGGCGCCGTTGCCGGGGAGGTGCTCTGTCCAGACGTTGGTTTGGACGATTCGAGGGGTTTTTAATTTTTTGTTTTCAGTTTTTCTTAGTGGCAGGGAACCTGAGGATCAAGGGGAAGCGACTGGAGTAATTGGAGAGCAAACGACCCCAAAGTGACCGCCAATCAGCGGTCTGGGACCGCCAATTGGCGACCTGGTGAGCCTCAATTGCTCTCAAATTTGTTCCAGTTGTTATGTTATTCACTTTAGTTATCTGGGAGCCCAATTTTGCATGTTGTGATCTTTAGTTTGCTCCCAGATTTAATTTCAATCCCCTTTAATCAACTTGGACCATAAAACTCAAAGCAAAAGATTAGACTTCTTGCCATCTAGGTCATGCATCATATGTAGACCTTGCATGCATCTTTCTTTTCTTTGCTTTACATTTTGTCGTTGATTGCTGGAGCGAGGTACGCATTCCTTATCACTCATTCACGCATTTGGACATTCATTAGTGAGTAAGGTTTGCATCAAAACAAGAGTGAGGTGAGTGCTTGTTTGGTGAGTTGCTTGCTAGCCTAAGATTTCAAAACATCTTTAAGGGGCATCACCTATAGACTTCAAAGATAAGGTGGGGGATTTCATCACCCCTCCCTTAGCCCCAAAAAGCACACTCAAGTAAAGCCTTAACTAAAAGCAAGTAGACATTGGCCCTAGGAATTCGGACGCACTAGGAGAGTAATCTAGTTGAGACCGCCATGACCTGATCGGCGTTGCCTACCTTGTCGATAGTAGGAGGTACTGGATCTCCGGATCTGGTATCACTTGCTGGGCATTGTGGTCCTCGTTGTAGGGAGGTGAGGCGTGTCGAGGCTAGTGACCTCGAAGTTAGGCGTCGTCTAGCCTAAGGACCCATTGCCTTACATTGTTTGAGCCATGCTTGCTAGTTAGGCTTCTACCTTCACCCTGTACCCTCGCTAGCTCTAGGGATTCTTCCCTTCTCCTCTGAGTCATCTTCTTCTCACCTTCTTCTACGTTATAGTCTCCTCCCCTTTACACTCTCTGTTAGCGTTTAGGGTCGAGTCGAGCACTTTTTGCGAGCTTAGCCTCGTGGTGGTGAGAGTGTTCGACTCGAGAGTTTTTCTTGAGATGGATGGTTACATGGGCGACCATTCATATCATTGTTGGGACCAGGACGATTCTCCCTGGTATTCCGGACCCATGCAACCTGGGGTGGCTCAGACGAACACCCCGTACGGTTGGGATGATCTTCATTATGTGACTGAGCAATCTTCATATAGGGGTGATATGAGAGAGGCACTGACGGCTAGATCTCCATCTAGTTATGTTGGATCATACTCTGGGCAACAAACTTTGGCCTCTTTCATGCATGCGGTAGACGACATGAGTGCACCAGTGGCTCCAGTAGCCATACCGTGCGATTGTTGTGGGTTGAGTGGTCATAATATCGGGGAATGTCCTTATGTTCCCCCAGAGCCTGAGTATGAGCATACATTTTCCCAAAATGCTCAATATGACCATTACGCATCCGCGTACAACCCGAGAGTGATGGATTCATGGGGAGACAAATCTTATCCAAATTCTTATACCTCATTTTCACCCCCGTATCCTCCTCCCGAATACCCAGAATTCTACCAGCACCCCACTCCAAATCATTGGACTCATTCTCAGCCCATCAACACCCAACCTCAAAATTTCCCAAGCTCTGACTTGGACCTCATCGTTGACCGCATACCTGATTCCTTGAAACAAACTTTCCTTACGTTCATGGAAACCACTCAACAGTCCATACAAAATATGACACTGCAAGTGAGTCAAATGTCGCAGAAATTACGTGAATGTGAGGAGAGTAACCTTTCTCGTCAACATGAGGATTCTTCTTTTGATATCGAACCACCACCACATCCACAAATTCAAAGCACAACCTTTCAAAGTCAAACTCCTAGTCAGTCTGAGGGACTTGGGGTTTCAATTCACGATCACTTAGTGGAGGATTCGATTCAAATTAAGAATAACTTGGACCAGCTTCATTATGAGTCGGCACAGGATTGTGCCTTATCTTTTTGTCCCGTGGCCCTTGAGCCACATGATCTTCATATTGTGCCTCTTAAGGACTCACCTCTGGTGGAGCAAGAGCTCCCTAGTACCCTCAATTTCAAACAACCTGATGAGAGTTTGCCTCTCACTATTGTTCCTGATCATCTTGGAAATGATGGAACATCAAACAACTACATTGCTCATGAGGGTATTAGGAGTTCCTTGGAGGATACTTTGGGTATGAGACCCACTTCCTGTTCTCCTGGTGAGTTGGACATGCATAACGAGGTACTTGACCTCGTTCCGACCCACCAGCCTGTTGGTTGGAGAGTTTGGATTGATGATCATAACTTCAGTTCCGCAACGGGAGATATTTTTCTTCCATTGCCCCTTATTTCCCAAACTCTCGAGAGGTTCAAGCTCTTTCAGTTTGATCCTTTGAATGAGACGCCTTTGCGTCCAATTCATGAACCTCTCATTTCGTCTGGTGCTCTTTGTGAAGGGGGCCCACGCATGCGTATTCTGGCCCCGCGTGGTGTCATGTTCCCTTTCCAAGTGCATTGACCCACTCTTGAGGTTCCCATTTGATGTCTTTTGACAAATGAAGATGGGAACTTATGTTTGTACATAGTTATATAAAAAAAAGAAAAAAAAAGAAAAAAAGAAAAAGAAAAAAAGAAAAAGAAAAAGAAAAAAAAGAGTACAATAAAAGACTCCTTCAGTGAGCATCGATTGTTGTGAGCCCCAACCCTTGTGTATTTGGGCTCCATTTCTTTCACGTATTTGTATCCCTTCTTTAGCATCTCACAGGTTTTGAGGGAAGTTGGGTTGTGTCCATCAACATATCCATGAACTTCCTTGTGTACTTCACGTTGGTGAGATCTCTTCTGTTTCATGCATGCATCCATGTAGTATCTTGCTTGCATTCATTGAGGACAATGCATGAAGTAGGTGTGGGGGGTGTTTTACGTGTGTACATAGTCGAGTCTTTTCTTTTGATTTTGCTTTCTTTTGTTTGCATGTTTAGGGTCATGTTAGTGTGATGCATTTAATATCGATATATCTGCTTGCCATGATCCTTGGGTGACTTGTCTTCTTTTGCTTGCCTAGTGCTTCAAAATTTTCACATTTCTTTCAAAATCTTCATGTGTTTTCGAAAGAAAATGTTTTGTGGGTTTTGCGTGTGTTTAGCATGTGCAAAACCGTTGAGAGGCAAAGTAAAAAGAAAGCTCCCAAAATTGTCTTGAACTTGATGCATTAGGATATCTAGTACGTGGCTTTAGGATTTATCGAGTCGTTAGGATGCACCCCAGTTTTCCTTTGGGGGTGAGTAATCATAGGGTTTCAGTGCTCAAACATTCAAAGAAGTCCACCCTGAACCTAGTGAGTCAATAATTCGTGTTTGTTAATTTAGGAAGTTTGTTGTAGTCAAGGACCCTCTTAATCTTGTTGTGAGACATTAGTGTAGGGGTTTTGGTTCATGTGTAGATAAGAAATAAGTGAGTAGATGTTCTCTCTTCTCGCATGGCTCCTATCACTCGGGAAAGTAGGTCTGAGGGGACTTTGTGCCTGGTGCTTTCGAGTCATCTGACTTGGGATGCGCCGACCGAACTCCCGTTACACGGGTGGTAGGGATTGCCCTATGTGGAGATTTGGGGAAAGGTGTACGTGATAGTGTAAGTCCTCATGGGCAATGATGCACGAAACCTGACCCTGGGAGAATGAAGCTCCAACTAATAAAAAGAAAAAAAAAGAAGAAAAAAAAATGTGTGAAAAGAAAAAAAAAGAAAAAAAAAATGGTAATGCAAATAAGAACCTTAATGGACCTTACACTTTGTATCACTTGAGGATCTTGAGGTTGTCCATGTCTTTCACTTAATTCCTTATTTAACTAACACGAATGGTTCATTAGGGTAGAGGTGTGGACTGATCACCTATATAGAGTCGGCCCGTAGCATTACCGCGTCCATTGATCGACAAAATATTTCCAACGAGTCGAGGTCTAGATTGAATAATGCATCTTGTTCGGATTTTGTGGGTATATCCGCTGAAAACCCTCAGGAGACAACACTCCTCCTCCTTGGCAACAAGGAGGTTTAACGGCTTGTTGCACGTGCTAAGTGCAACCGTGATTCCTACGAAAGTGAGTTAGGATTTCTTGTTTTTCGTATGCTTTTTCCTTTCTTTGTTTTGCTCGAGACTAGCAAAAACTTAGGTGTGGGGGTATTTGATTGACATCATTTCATGCTCATATTTGTATCTTATATCCATTATCTTACACCTAAGCAATGCTACGTGACGAGTTTTATGTTTAGTTTTCAGGAATAAAGAGGTTTGAAGAGAAGAGCCATGAAAGGACCCAAAAGCTGGGAAAAAGGACTGAATGGTGAGATCTAGGGACCAAGATGCAAAGGAGAAGGACCTGAATGTAAGACAGAAGGACCTAAGAGCAAAACAGGATACTTCACACCATCATGGGGAGTATTTTACCAATTCTATTCGGGTCGGAGCTCCAACAAGTCGAGTAACCGCATCAAAGACCAACAATACCAGAAAGCAAAGCCCACAACAAATTCCAACACGATCCGACAATTTTGGACCGCTAATTGGCGGTCTTGGACCGCTAATTGGCGGTCCATATTGCTCAGGATCCGTCGAAATTTCTCCTGGACTTGTATTAATGTTCGTTTAGGCTATTTTTGGTATTGGTTTAGTCCCACATCGGGGGATTGTCCCCGATTAGCTTTTTCCATGCTTATAAATAGAACTCTTCACCTTCCATTGTAATTACCCATTGCTTGGTGGCATTCTCTCTACTAAGGAGTGAGCCTTGAAGCAAAAACTCAAGGTGGAGAAGAATGCTACCTTCAATGTGAGTCATTTTGTTAATAAAATAATTCTTCTAGTTTCTTTAAATCTTGTCTTTTAATTTGTGCATGTTTGTTTAGTCTTTCCTTTCCTTTTATGTTTCTTTAATGCTTCTTGCCTTCTTAGTTAACTTTCATTTCAGTATTATGCTTTCTTTGCTTAGTCTAATCAGTAGTGTAATGAGTAGTGAGTAGTTCCATCCCCATTTGGGGGGTGGAGAAATATGTGATATAATCATGTAGTGTATTAAGTGTGTGTTATTTTTATCCCTTGAGCTTTACATGATTTCCATAACCATCTAATGGGTCTCCACTCTTATCTTTGATAGGCTAATGCTCTTGAATGAAGCTTAGCTTATGCTTTGATTAGTGGACCTATTTTATGGGGAATGATAAGGTTAGGATATGGATGAAGTTAATGTTGGAAACACAATTTGTAGTGTATGTGCTCTTGTTGCCTTTACCTTAGCTAATGTCTTGTATGTTTTAATGATGTAGTGAAATCTTAATTCATGTAGAGGCATAGTAGGGTATAGTCTTTATACTTGAGTTCACGTAGCTTCATTCCAATTAATGTCTTGTATGTTTTAATGATGTAGTGAAATCTTAATTCATGTAGAGGCAAAGTTGGATGTAGTTTTATGATTTCATGCACTACATGTTGTGAGGAGCTTAATGAACACACACACTTCTTTATGTCCACATTATTTCTCTACCCCCTTTGGGGTTTAGTTTTCTTGCTTTTCTTCCATTTCCATTTGCACCTTAGTGTAGTTTAGTGTAACCAACCTTTCTTCCCTTTCTTTACCTCTCGCCTTCGAACAAACCAAGTGTCGACACACCTCCCAGTGGACGACCCGTATTTGCCACCGCTTCAACGCGGCCGTGCACTTGCGGTTAAATATAAAACGATCAATCAGAAGTCTATACTCGTTGTCTTGGGCTTTCACCAAGACCCTTGCTTCTTGCACAACAATGAGTGGGACAACACTCTCTAATTCTTGAGCACACTTGAGTAGGATTAAGGAATTGATCACTAAGTGTGGAAGGTTTGTAGCTTTAAGTGTGTTGGATTCTCTCTAATGTTTTGGGACAAGTAGTGGTAGGAGAGTTGTGTTAAAATGTGTTTTACAACTCCTTATATAGGCATTAGAGAGAATAGAGTCGTTGGGATTGATTGGGTATGAGTTGATGTGTGATTGCACAAAACAGAAAAGACAGGACCCAATTCTGGCTTGATTCGGTCGACCGGATTGGTATGAACGGTCGACCGTTTGGCAGTTTTGCACTAAGTTCGGCCGACCGGTTAAGCAACGGTCGACCGCCTAACGCTACGACATAGGTACACTTAAGTCATCGGTCGAACACAAAAAGAGGGTTTGGTCGACCGATTTGTACCAGGCAATTTAGGGTTGACAAATAATGATGTATTCGGTCGACCGAAACAAGGTCTCACGGTCGACCATTTTTCGACAGGCACTTTGAGTTTGGCAAGAGACAGACATTCGGTCGACCGATCATGGTCCTCAGTCGACTGATACATACAATGTATTCGGGGTATATTTTGATTAATACGAATACGACCGTTGGGTATATACGACAAAATAACGGTCGGAAAAATAAGGTTCGTATGGTCGACCGAAAGGAAAGGTTCAGTCGACCGAAACCAGACAGGGAAACACAAATAGAAGGCTTGATCATTCGGTCGACCGAACGGCATGTTGCGGTCGACCGAAAATGGTCAGACAGCTTAGGTTCAGGTTTGGTGTTTTCCGATCTAAGTTTGGCTGATCTATTGAAGTCCAAATTATGTGAAATTTCGTGTGTGACTTCTATAGGGAACCTAGTGTGTGATTAAGTTGATTTTAGCTCAAGTATGCTCAATTACACAAGGTTCCTAAATACTCAAAGAAATACAAAATACATGTCTTCAAATGAGCTTGATTACATGTCTTGACTTGATTTCATTTCTTCCTTGAGTCTTGAGCACCTGTAGAGATTAACACAAAGCAATATATATGCAATGCAATATGTGTGCTACTCTACATGATCATAATTAAGATTAGGTTAATTAAATCATCAAAACATAGATTAAGGCCAAAAAGCCAACATATACGACAAAATAAACGTTCAGAAATTTGTTGAAACTCGGTCGACCAAAAAGGTCGGGATGGTCGACCGAACTTGGGCAGTTAAACACTAACAGAATATATGATCACTCGGTCGACCAAACGGTCTGTTTTGGTCGACCGAATGTGGGCAGACTGTTGAGGTTTTGGTTTAGTGTTTTCCGGTCTAAGTTTGGGTGATCTATTGAAGTCCAAATTGTGTGAAATTTCGTGTGTGACTTCTATAGGGAACCTAGTGTGTGTTTGAGTAGTTTTTAGGTCAAGTATGCTCAATTACACAAAGTTCCTAAGACTCAAAGAAATACAAATTACATGCCTTCAAATGAGCTTGATTACATGTCTTGACTTGATTTCCTATCTTCCTTGAGTCTTGATCACCTGTAGAGGTTAGCACAAAACAATATATATGCAATGCAATATGTGTGCTACTCTACATGATTACAATTTAGATTAGGTTGATTAAATCATCAAAACATAGATTAAGACCAAAAAGGCAACAAGAATAAGATTGTGGTAGGGAACGTTGAATAAAAAGCAGTCTTTGCACGGATCGTGTTTGTTATTTTATTTTATTTATTTTGTTTTTTTAACAGTGGTATGATGTTTAAGGGATATGATTGTATTATTTTAAGGGTAAATATCTTAGGAAATAAAATCACCATAATTCTTATCTTCTTGTGTTCTATGATAGACACTTATATTACTTTATAAATATTATATTTTCAAAATACTAGATTTTCAATTATTAACAAAAAGGAGAGAATTATTACGGTTGAAACAATTATATCCTCATATTACACTTTTCTAACTGTTACATTTTCAAACATCTTAGAAAATTTATTCCCAACTTTTTTAGGATTTTTATTCTTATAACTTCAACTTTTCAACTCATTATACTCTCAACTTTCCCAATTTATTATGCAGTTTCACTTTACAAAGATTTTATTCTTAATTTTATCTTTTGCAGAGATCGTATTCTGTTCTTTAACTTTTCAAGAGAATATATTCTTACTTTCACTATTTTAAATCGTGTTTTTCACAACTCTATATTACAACAATAAATTAATTATTTTTCCCACGTTTGTCCAACACTTATTTTTGAAAAATTAAAAATGATAAAATTTGTATCAACTTTTATTAATAATTTATACACAAAAGAGATAAATAATGATATCTTAATTTATTTATTTATTTATTTGTAAAATGTAAGAAATGAGTTGGAGAATCACGATTAAGAAGATGAAAGATAAAAAGATTGACATGTGATTTGACAGTAATTTTTTTTATAAAATCATAGTTAAGAAGATGAAAGATAAAGAGATTGTGGATAAATGTTGTGAAATGGAAAATTTTAAAATTGAGAGGATCTTTTTATAAAGATTCATGGTTGAGGATCTGAATAAAAGAGATGGTGGGGGAGCAGTGTGATTAAATCTAGGATGAAATTTACGTGGTTTAATGATGTGTCTTAATATGACAGGTCTTCGCAGAATATCTAGGATCATCTAACACAAAAATATAGTGCATCGTATTTAAAACCTAATTTTGGTCCATCGACCCAATCAATTCTTTGCACGTGTCCTGCTTACACAACCTAACCACACGTGCCCTGCTTACACAACCTAACCACACGTGCCCTTAAACAACCCTCCACATCTGAAGGGGTTTTTGCTACAGTACACCCCACAAGTGTCCAAATTGGCTATATGCACCTGCTTTTTCGGTATTGCCGCATATGCATCTGGTGACAATCCTATTTGCGCAAATGCACCTGGGCCGTTCGTGGGTCCCACTCCAGAGAGACGACGTGAATGGGCCGTTAACGGCCGTCTGAATCAGTTCGTGATCCATTTGGTAGGACGTGTGATTTGGGATTGACTGTAGCCAAATAAATTTTACTAAGACTAATCTAAGACCATGACGAAACCATTACAGTACTGGAATCACTCTGCATCGAATCACTCTGTATTGACTCTGACATCACTCTGGATCGTCTATGGAATCGTTCCGGATTGTCTCTGGAACCAATCTGGAATCGTTCCGTATCGTCTCTGGAACCAATCTGGATCGACTTTGGAATCAATCTGGATCGACTCTGGACAATCTGGATCGGCTCTGGAATCACTATGGATCGTCTATGGAATCGCTCTGTATCGACTCTGGAATCGTTCAGGATCGTTTCTGGAATCGTTCTGGATCGTCTCTGGAATCAATCTGGATCGACTCTGGAATCAATCTGGATCGACTCTGGACAATCTGGATCGGCTCTGGAATCACTCCATGTTAGCCCATTGTATTACAAAACAGTGTACGATCAAGCTTATTAGGTGGGTATTAATCCAATGGCAGATAAATCAGAGTGAGATCATGTAGAGGGATTTACAGTATCACCTCCGACAGTTAAAAGACAACCCGGAAGGCCGAGGCAGGTTAGATACAAGGGCACAATGGACCCAAGCTGCAGCAGGAGACAGAAGAAATGCACTAGGTGCGGTCTACTTGGTCACCATACTAGGAAATGCAAGGAGCCAATTGGGACCCAAACTGAAGACCAAGGCACTGCAAGGTTCACACCATTGCATTAGAAATGCAGTTTACTTTAATCACTTTCATATATAAATATTGATGCATTAATTTTGTGGTTCTTACATTGTCAAGGATAAAAGAGGTGGAAGAGGAGGAAAACCAGGAATGAGGACGTAGGTGTCACTCAGACAGCAACCCATACCACAAATGAGGCACAATCCAGCCAAAGTACCTACGGTTCTATGATGGACCTTCTTCAATCGGTTGGGGGAGTGCAAGGAAGGTTACATGACTCGTAGTGGTCAAATTTCCAATGAGAGAATTAATGTTTTTCTTTAGCTCAGTGTATTATAAATATATGATAGCAAATTGTAAGTTAATGTTTTACTTGAGCTCAGTGGCAGACATTTGAATACTCACATTAATTGTAAAGGGTGTTGCTTGAATTTTAACAATTGGAATTCCAAGTGTATTTTTAGGTGCATTTCATGTTCTTCATGTGTTCTTTGCGATCACTTTTATTTGTAACTGTAGTTGTTGCTTGAGTTTAATTATTGCAATTCGAGGTGTTTCTTTCTTTTCCCTATTCTCCCTTCATCCGGAGATGCGTGTTTCTTTCTGGAATGACCGTGGATCCATTATGGATGGCTTCTGGAATTAGGGTGGATCCATTCTGGATATCTTCTGGCATCACCTTGGGTCTATTCTGGATCTCTTCTGGAATGACCCTGGACCCACTCTGGATCTATTATGGGATGACCCTGCCTCTATTCCGTAACTTACGTTACACCTAGGGTCTTTCTGGCATGACCCTGGATCCATTCTGGATCCGTTCTGGCATCACCCTTGATCCACTCTGGATCTCTTCTGAAATGACCCTGGATCCATTCTGGATCCGTTCTGGCATGACCCTTGATCCATTCTGGATCTCTTCTGGAATGACCCTGGATCCATTCTGCATCTCTTCTGTAACGTACCGGGACTTTTCGTTTCCGTATTCATTCCATCGTATCTCCAGAACGGTTCCAGTCCTTTCCCAGACACTATCCAGGCTCATTGGTTGTATTTTCCAGACCCAATCCAGCGATACGAAGTGGGAAAACGGTTTCACTCAGATACTCCTCCTGTCCCCAATCGTCAATCATCCTTCCAAAAGAAAGAACCAACATGTCTTCAACCATGGATGTTGGCAGCACCGGCGCGTCACAGAAGGCATTTAATTATTTCCAACCGTCCATGTGCTCTTCGGAGGCTGTAGACAAGGAGCTGAAAGAGTTATCCGGCCGCCAGAAGGCTATGTTTAGGAGTATACCGTTCGGTCACTTTCTGAATATGTCGAAGATAGCTGTGGACAACGGCATTCTCGACTTCATGGTTGAGAACTTCGACGTGGAAGCATCCGGTTTCAAACTCGGAGATGTCGTCGTCTCATTCACACCAACTCATGTCTCCTCCATACTTGGGCTGAAGAAGGGAGGCATTCCGGTAGATATGACCGCAAACACAACAACTATTCGCGGAGGTAAACTATTACAAAGAGATCACATGAAACGTCTAATTGCCGACACGAAGAACAATACGGACGTCGCCGAGTTCATGCGTTTATTACTCTGTCTTCTTTTCTCCCATTTTCTTTTTTACGATGGTAGTCGTCGGACTAAGACTTGGTTCATACTGGTCGTCAAACACCGGCAAGCCCTTGACACTTACGATTGGACAGATGTTGTTTTTCGATTTCTTGTCGCTGGGTTGGCCGAAGTATCCGTCCTTCTGAAGAAGAGAAAATCGGCAGGAAACATGCGCCTGAAGACTGATCAGGTTACTGGGTGCGTTGCCGTTTTGCAGGTGTGGCTTGGGGAACATTTGAAGATTACTACTGGGATTCCTCGTTCGATTCCCCTTGCAAATATATGGGTTTCATGGATTGGTGGCGTCCGGTTTTCTAAAAAAACTGCGAAGCGTTGGAGTCACCCTCAGGAAAATAGAACTTGGTCAGGTTGATCTCATAGAATTTGAGGAGATAACCCCGGGCATCAATAGGAAAAGTAGATCCTTTTATTTTTTTAAGTATTCAATATATTTTCTTTCTAATCACCTCAAGTGTCGAATTAATTACCTTGTGGATTGAAGCTCTTGACTTCTAAATTTTATATTTGTAATAATTAAAATAAAAGACACTTTTAAGTAATGTATTCACAGACCATTACTTTTAAGTAATCACCCTGGTGGCTTGCACATTAAGTGGTCCGGGCATCGTAAGATCTCTGTAGTGAAACTATGCAATTCATACATCCTATTTTTCCCGACAGAAGGAATTCAAAAGACTGAAGTTCTGAAAGCTATGACATCCAAGTGCATATTGTATATTAACATACCAGTACCTCAAATCATTTAAGATTTAACTCCTTGTATTTCTAAACCGTTGTACAAGTTATTGTAGTAAGATTGAATTATTTAATATGAGATATAATGCTCAATGCTAAAGTTGGATGCTTGTTGGGATATTGATTGCTTGTTAGACATTGTGAGTCATGTTGAAGTGGATGCTCCGTATTTGGGGAATAGAGAGTCTCATAAAATATTTTTTAGTTGAAAATAGATGCAAGTGATTGAACGAAAGGTTTCATTGCGTATATCCTGGCAAAAAAGGTCTCCTTGCGTATATATACTTTATGTAGAAAACAACAGAATAGGAATGGGGCTCATTCAATTTTTGGAGATATGTTATCAATTTGTTAGAATATTAAATTCATATAATGCAAATGTTATTTTGTAAAGAAGTTTAACATTTATTGTTGCCGTGTTTGGCAAAATTAAGAATCTTTAACGTATCATTATATCTTTAAGGGACTTTTGATTATGACACTTGAATCTTGATAACCAATAGCTAACATAGTTGGGATCAAGAGGTGTTGAATATGAAGATACTCAACACTTTCACTGTTTCACAAGCCACTACTTAGAACTTAAGTGCAAGGTTGGAGAGGGCTGGGACTTCTGTTCAGACTCTTGATGGGCCAAAGGTGACATGGTTATCTAGCAGACTAAGGATACATGTCAATCGTGTTCCATTTATCATTTCCTTTTGTTTTGGATTTTTAGTTCCATTATGTTGTACAGACAACAAATTCTTGCAATTATCTCTCTTAGAAATAGCATAAAGTCTCGGGAGCTCAGATTATAGGTTGGAGTGGGCCCCCACAGGTCAATCGACCTGTTCTGATACCATGTTAAATTTGGTTGTTCCACCACCTCCATAAAACCTAAGCACTTAGGTGAAGGGTAGTGGATCCAACTTTATTACATAGTGTTTACATTTTTTGTGTTTAGCAACGTGGGACTATTTTTTCAACATAACTACCTTTTGACAGACACATATTTGAACCAATGGAGAGTGATATTTGTAAAGAAGGAATATGTTAGATGACGATGTTCCGGTCTTTCTGATTTGAATAGTATGTCTACTTTGTTGTCACATTTAGTCCTTATTTGATACTGTTATGTATTAAAATGATAAGAACTCATTTTTTGTTTTACTTAAGAGGGAACATGTGATTTTGAGGATGAATATTCAGAGTTATTTTAAATATAATAATTACCATCTGCCTTTTGACAGTCACATATTTGAACCAATGGAGAGAGATTTGTAAAGAAAGGAATATGTTAGATACACTGATAACTGTATTTTTGTTGCTTCTAGTTAGAGTAAATATTTGCATCTTACACCTCATGGTTGTCTTGGATAAGGAATTCTCGCCTCTACATTTTTTAATTCGTTTTAATTACAGTTATATTTTCATATTCAAAGAAAATCTGCAAATGGTGCATATCGCTTGGAGTAAATGTGCTGTTATATGCGGATATATTATCTGCATTGTTTTGACTTTGGCAGGTTTATTAATTTCATTCACGTGTGACTTCTTACTAATGGTGGGCATGGATTCCGAGTATCTACACTTTTGTTTTGCATCTGGTTTTTGTGTATGTGGAATTTAAAAAGAAATTGGATTCACAATATTGTGAATACGAATATTGATTTTTGACTTGGTGTGCTCATAATAACGTTAGAATGCAGGCTATTTCAATTTCATATTATTGTTCTTACAGAGTACAGACATTGTTATTGCACTATTAGCAGCTCTTCAGCTGTACAGTTTTCTTTTTCCTTTATACTCAAATTTCTCTTCCAGCAGTTGAGGGTACTGTAAAAGTGATTAACTTGGTCTAGTATAATGCACAAATTGTCTTGTACTCTTGTGCCGTATAGTTTTCGGTTCTCTGAATCTTCTCATTTTTTAATGTAGGAATTAACGATCTGTTGAATTTGTTTCTTAGATCCCTGCATTAATTCAGGGATCTGGAATATGTTGTAGGTTTCTGTTTTACACTGAAGTTTCATACTTCATTGATTCTTAACACAAAGTCTCTTTCCAGTACCAAAGATGTCAATGAAGTTGCTTTGTGTATCCAAGAGCTCAGTTCGCCTGATTTCTATCCTTCAATGATATCATTATGGGTCTTAGACTCTTTTGAGAAGAAGGATGAAATAAATTTGTTGTCTGACCTACTTGTAAAGCTCAGCAAAGTTCATTCCTTTATTGGAGGAGTACAGCTTATCCGAGGGTATGTGTTCAACTCTGTTTTTGTCAATTTTAGTTGAAAACTATGCAATATTTTTGACATTCAATCTATTTGCTATGTTTGGCTTCTTGTCATCTTCCAAATTATCCTTTTAGTTTCATATTTGCGGCTATATTAATGCCATTGCACATTTTTACACAACATAATGCCACACAATTTGCCAATTATCTTAATACGTTGTTTCATATTAACACGATTGTTTAGTCTTTAGTTCGTTTTTCCTTGATTGTTATTATGTTGATATGGTTGACATGAATTTAGGCCTTATGGCATATTACCTACCAAAACTCAATCCTTAGCTTATACTGTCATTTAGGTGATGTGTTGCATATATTATAAATCTGCATGTTTCATGATAACCGAGTGCTTTTCACTTCCAGATTTGAGTCGGTCTTGACATCATTGGAGGATGCAGTGAGTGATGCTCCTTGGGCGCCGGAATTTCTAGGATGCCTCTTTGGTAGACTCATCTTAGAGAATTTGATTCGATTTGGAGATGTAGGAGAATTGATACGCAATGGTGATGAAGAACCAGGGAGTCTTGTTGAGACAGGGCTTGCTGCGGATGTGGTCGGGAGCATTTTCGAGTACATAAAATTAGAGAAGGGTGCCTCTTTTTTAAAAGAAATGTGTTCAAGTCCCTCTGTACAGTTCGATGATTTCCAGCCTCCGCAACCTTTAAAGTCGAGGAGGTAGAAGCATTTCTTCAGGGATAAACAGCTGTGCTTTTGGTTAGACATTTTATGTCTGAAGATATGCTGGTTGTTTAGTATCCTTTCTCTTCTTTCTCAAAATCTATTATCTGTTGTATCATGGTGTTTATGTTTAACTGTATTTTTTGAGAAAAAGGGAAGGCAGGTAGTAGTAGGTCATATACTTGTTCCACACTATGTACGTCCTTATTGGTTGTCTATGAAGTTATCTTACGCGTATCGTTGTGGGCCGAAGCTATCTATTTTCCGTTATGTATAGAGAAATTATTCAGCGGCCCAGAAGTTGGGTGGTTTCACATGTGGTCATGGAATGCTATGTAAATCATGTTTGGTGATCGTAGATTAGCTTTTGTTGAATAAACTTCACCTGAAAACAAACTTGCTCCTTAACTGGTATCGGTAGAACATGCTCGATTGCTCATACGCATGCTGCTCGTTGTCTACCCGGCGGACTGAATCGGTTCGGTCCGAATTGGTTGGTTTTGGTTCAGTCCAGAACCGGACTGAAAATGAATTCTCAAACACCCTTAATTCAAATGTCTCTAATTTCATTTATATCTTCCAGTTCCAATGACATGTGATCGAATTAGAATAACATCTTAACCTTATCACTTGCTCTACGGTATTCCGTACAAAAATCCAAAACAACAACAAGATAAATGGGTAAAAGAAATTCTGTTCAAACAATTTTTTAAAAGAAAATAACAACGCCAAATCAGATGAAATATTCTCATCTCTGATCAGTTTCGAGTTGTTATATCCATTAATTTCATTTATGTTTTGGACAATAGGGTGATGCACAGATTTTCTCTTAATGAAATATCTGGAAAAAATAGTCCATCCAGACAAAACAGAAGATGTACACGTAAAAATACAGTTTGAAACAAAAAAAAGTATGTTTCGTTGTTGGTGTGATATGTTAGTCTTGATGGACGCCGAAGGCAAAGGCAGGAAAGGATCTAGAGAGGCGGGAGGGGGTCTTGAAGATTACGTATTCAGGATTATTTCTGTCGATAGAGATGTCGTCGACGGTGAGCCAAATCAATAGCTCTTTGCTCTTGACGCCGGTGATCCTTCTCATCCGACCATTCTCGACGAATGCAGTGACCTCCTTGTCGTACCACATGAGGCGGCCCACCTTCTTGAAGGTGAACTCGTAGCTCCGCCTCTGCCTTAACCACACGAACCCTGTCTTCTCGTTACGTCCTGCCTCCAGCAAATTCTCTACTGGTAATGGTAGCAATCTTGTGGCAGCCTGAACTTCTCTAGGAGCTCCACACTGCTCCTCCTGCACTCCCCCGGATTCGTGAACACCACCACACCCTCGCGGTGCTCCTCTATCGTCGTCGTCATAATAAATTATATAAAAAAATGTTTGTATCTATTTTAAGTGGGACGTTCGTTTTTTGTAGGTATTTATCGTCAGGAGAGGAGGGAAACAGACTAAATGACGAAAATGCCCTTGAATTGGGGGGTTGAATATTAAGGGATGGATTTAGCAAATGGAGGTGTAACTTAGCAAAACACCCTTGATCTTACGATCCAAACTGATGAAAGACTACTTCAACAACCCTTGTGGATTGTCGGTTGAGTTGTGGGTGGCATCCTCTTGATTTTCACACTACTTCAGACAACTTACACCATCAAATCCTTCTACCATTCACCATCTTTTCGATCGTCGATTTTTACTTCTATCAATCTCAAAGAGTGTCGAAAAATATGACCATCTCCTCCATTTCTATCTCAATGCAGAAATTGAAGTTGGTTCATATCCGCCATCAATTCTGAAACACCAATGCAAACGAATTTTAAAAACCATCTTATGCTTGATTTTGTCCCATGGTTCTGTTTTCTGCTCTTGCACTGGTTATTTAGCTCCGACAGGGAGCCTACCGCACGCAGTCACAGCGGTTGAGCTTCAAGATGCCGGGGTCAAAATCCTTTTGTCGCAATACGCAAACAGGTTGGGTCAAAATGCAAAACACCCAGCCCTGACTTTTGATGAGATATCCTATCAAAGCTATTTCCGGCCTAAACACAAAACAAAAGTCAACACCAGAACTTTTCTGCCGCCACACTTCTCCAACTCTATCCCGCCGACCACGCCTCTGGCCGTCACGAAATTTTTAGGGTGTAAAAGGTTTGTTTTCCCAATTAAAATCTGATTTTATTTGTTTTGAATTTGTTTCTAAATTTTGATTTCTCGAGAGAATATGTTTCCTTACAACATTCGTGTTGAAACCCATAAACTCTATACCACTTGGTGCTAATTAATGAATTAACCTCAACATTGATAGTGATTTTTGGAAATCAAGCCAAAATTAAGAACAAGATTCTCTTGCTAGACGGGGCCATCCATCGTCTCGTTGTATCCACCATTACCAACCATGGCCTCATCCTCCTCTTCCTCACTTGCAGCAAACCAACATCAAGAAGAAATCAATGCGAGCGTAGATGATGCATCGGATCAAATTGAAGTAGATGTCTCGCACTTGCTCGAGAAAATTAGGCACGATGAACAAGAACTACCACCAACACGTCAGCACGATGAACAACCATTAATATGTCGTCATCCTTTTGGTGATAAAATTCAGTTTGATGATGATTTGCCCAAAATTTGCTCCATCGGCCCTATTCACAGCGGACGAACTGAAACTGGTGAGTGTGATGCTGATAAGTTGCGTCTTTTCGGTGTGACCAGGTCTCTACAAGATGGACCACAGATATGTCGTGAGTTGATTCGTTTCGTTAAAAAGCACAAAGATAAGGCTGCAAAATACTACTCCAAAGAAGAAGAAGTAGTCATGGATGAAGAGAAGTTCGTCATCATGTTAGTGTTAGATGCTCATTTCATTCTCAGGTTTCTATTTGATTTCAGTCTATTTGGTTTCTACATTGACGGGCATTTATATGAACGTTGGACCACGACTCATGACAATTATACCGTCCTCTACCACGATTTTTTACTTTTGTCAAATCAAATTCCTTTCTTCATACTCGAAGGTTGCTTTGATCTTCTTCCTCCCACCAATAAACCTAGCGACTTTAGCACCTTACCTGAGTTGCTCTTGTCTCGAAGGTTGCTTTTCCCTTATGAACCTCCATCGTCCCTGCAATTAATCTCACAAGGTGTCAAACAATTTGACCACCTCCTCCATTTCTATCGCAATGGAGTACTAATTGCTGGTAAATGTGATCCGCCCCAAAGATGGACTACATCAATTCTGAAACACAAGATCTGCAACCGCATCTTGAGAATCATCTTATACTTGATTTTGTTCCCATGGTTCTGTTTTCTCTACTTGCACCGGTCATTTATCTCCCACAGTTGGGAGCCTATCGCAATCACAGCGGTTGAGCTTCAAGATGCTGGGGTCAAGTTTAAAAGGCATACGGGCTCTGGTTTAAAGATATGGTTTGAAGGTGGAACCTTGAACCTTCCTAGTTTGTATATTGATGACGAATGGTACAGTCTTATGTGGAATCTACTTGCATTTGGAAAAATCAAAGGTGATGGTAAATTTACCTTCCATTTGAAGTTTTTATGCGATCTGGTGCGCTCCAAAGATGACTACAGGCTATTAGCCGAGCATGGAATCATCTATTGTCGTAATGGTGAAGATTTCGGATTCCAAAAAATCAACCAACTCAAACTTCTTCTCTCAACACTATTCGATGCTGACACTACTTCAGGTTGGTATCTCAGAACCCATGATCTCATGAATCGGTACATGGAAGAACCTGAACATAGGTGGAGGGCCAAACTGATGAAAGACTACTTCAACAGCCCTTGGTCGATTGTGGGTTGGGTTGTGGGTGGTGTCCTCCTTCTTCTCACACTACTTCAGACAATTTACACCATCAAATCCTACTTCCACTCACCATCTTAATTAGCTTACATGGCGGTCATATCCATCCACTGGCTGGCCGATGCATCTTATCATTCACTTTTATATATGTCGTACGTACGTATCATTTTTTACTTTTGCTTTTACTTTTGTGTTGGATTTTAATATGAAAATAACTTTGTTTTTTGTTTTATTTGTTATATATATGTCTTGTGGATTGAAAAATTCTTTTGGTGTACTTTAAAATCACAACCATTGTTCATTAATGCTCGGATAATACTTTTAAGGGGATGCAGTAGTTTAACTCTACATTGTATTTTAATTTGGAATTTCCAAGTGGGTCATTTGCAAATGATTTGTTTGCAAGTTTTTTATTGGAATTTGTAAGTCATTTGACGCACGTAATACCAACTTTTTTGCAAAAATTGTTAAAAGCAAACAAGGTAATTAGTAAATCATGTCCTTTATGAATAACACATCTTAACACAAAAAATGGAATTAAGTAAATACTTATAAATTCCGTGGAACACAGTATAGAGGTGTGTTGTCAATGTTTTTCAGTTTTATTTACACATCAAAATTTGTTTGGATGCATGAGATCAAACACTTTAAAAATAATGTACGTACGAAGTGGAAACTTTTTCCGACTTCAAACATTTCCAACTTCAAAGGGGGAAAATCCAGGACGGCCTGAGAGGAAAATCTCCCAATAGAGAAAGATTGATTTCAAGGGTTAAATATTTGACCATTATCACAACATTTCATTTTAATTGAAACTTTTAATGAGATTATTATGGGAAATTACAAATTGTCCCGATCAGATATGGAATCACTTCACTTAATCCTCCTGAATTTTAAAAGATAACATTTTCCTTCTTATACTTTGTATTTAAAAAGTATGTTCCTGACATGAAGCGGTACATGAGTGAACCTGAACATAGGTGGAGGGCCAAACTGATGAAAGACTACTTCAACAACCTTTGGTCGATTGTGGGTTGGGTTGTGGGATCCTGAAGTAATTGACTTACCTTTATTAATCATAATCAAGGATTTCTTATATAGCTAGAATGACCTTCACAAATTGCGGATTCTAATTTGTTAAGAATCAATCAGATTGAAGCTATAGCGTCATCATTGGCTGGAATCGAAATATCTGGTGTCCTCCTTCTTCTCACACTACTTCAGACAATTTACACCATCAAATCCTAATAAGCCTACCTGGTCATCCATTCATATTCACTATACATGTCGTTGCGTTGCTGTACTTCTTTTGTGTTGGATTTTAATATGGAAAAAATAACTTTCTTTTCTTTTTTATTTGTTATATATATGTGTCTTGTGGATTGAAAATTCTTTTGGTGTACTTTTAAGATTACAACCATTATTCATTAATGCTCGGATAATACTTTTAAGGGGATGCAGTGGTTTAACTCCACATTGTATTTTAATTTGGAATTTCTAAGTGAGTCATTTGCAAATGATTTGTTTGCATGTTCTTAATTGGATTTTGTAAGTCATTTGAGGTACTTAAAAATACCAACTCTTCACAAAAATTGTTAAAAGAAAAATGGATAATTAATAAATCATGTACTTTATGAATAACACATCTAAACATAGTATAGAGGTGTGTTTGCCAATGCTTTTCAATTTTATTTACACATCAAAACTTGTTTGGTTCATGCATGAGATCAAACCATAGGAAAATAATGTAAGTACGAAGTGAAAACTTTTCCCGACTTCAAACCTTTCCAACTTCAACGGGAAAAATCCAGGGCAGCACAAGAGGAAAATCTCCCAATAGTGAAAGATTGATTTCAAGGATTAAATATTTGACCATTTCCGCAACATTTCATTTTAATTGAAACTTTTAATAAGATTATTAGGGCAAATTATGGATTGTCCCATTCAGATATGGAATCTATTCACTTAATCCTTTTGAATTTTAAAATGTAACATTCTCCCTCTTATACTTTGTAATTGAAAAGTATGTTCCTTACGTTGTTTCCCACCCTTATTGTTATATGCACATTTGGATGCTCACATGGCCGAATATGGGTGATTTCTATCAGATGTATGGGTGTAGTAATACAAAATTGACATAAGTAACTATCAAATTTCCCACTACTTTCTTTCTTCTCTCTGACTCTAGTTTTAGTTGAGTGTAATGTAACTAATAAAACTAGATGTTGTGTAAGTCTTTATGTCTGGTCCAGTATGTACGGTGATTGATGGTTTTAATAACCGCAAGTGCACAACATTGGTGAAGAGATGAATAATATGGATTGAACCTAAAGGAGTTGTGAGTGTTGTTGTGACTACCACACTCGAGTGGAAAATGATGGGAGAGTGAGGAAATTATGCTAAACTAATTACACTAAACGATGAATGAATCAACAATTAAACTAAACCCCCATGAAGTGGAGGTGCGTAGGTATGTGTGTGTGAGTGGTTCTTGATTACGTGATGCACAAGTGTGTAAAGTAGGTGAAATCAACTAGAAACTAGTATGAAGTCTAATTAACATCAACTACATTTACATGAATACATGACTAATATAGTTAAAATGCACTTTGAGTTCTCAAGAATGAACTAAGTACCTGGTGTGGACATTAGGACATCAATTAACCATCCATAAAACTTAATACATTCATGCATTCTCTACTAATCAAGCATCCATACATAAAAAGTCATTTACCATAACAAGATGATCCATTACAAGCAACAAGATCAACTCTAGATCTAGCATGACAGAAGTACCTAATGTGGTCATTTTCCCATCTAATACAAGTTTAAGCAAGTTACAAGCATAAATCTACATTAACCATATGAAATGACACAAGATAAGAAGAACTCATCACTAACACTTCACATAATCTACATCACCTCCACCCCAAATGCGGTGGATCTACTCATTACTCATGGTAACAACTATGGAAAGCAAGAAACCTACATTAAACATGGTAAGAAAATCAAAGTACTAAATCTACCAACAAAGCACAAAAATACTTGGATAGAAACAAAGCTACAAAAGAGAGGAATCCAAATATACATTTAGATTAACAAAAGAGTAACATTACAAGCTTCAACTCCCACCTTTATCTACTGCTCAAATTGGGTAAAATCTAAACTACTCTAATGGTGGAGGCTGAGCTCAAGAAGAGAGGTAGGAGAAACATTACTATTTATAGAAAAAGAGTGGTGTAAATGAATTTGGAAGCAATCCCACAGTTGTAATCACTTTCTCTATGGTCTAGTGCACCCAAATAAGCAAGTTCGAGCCCTGAGAGAAATTATGGCGCGTTTGGGCCAAAATGATCTGCCAGTGGAGGACATTTTGTGTCTGATCTACCCCAATTTCTTCCAGGAGTTTAAGTTTTTCATTTTACACGTGAGGTGCACACCATGTCCGGTGGTTTGAGCCCTTTTCGTCTTAATTTCCCAAATACTCTTCAAGATCATGGTATTGGGGAATTTTCGCTCCCAATTTTTTTTCTGTTCAGGACTCTCTGGGTTTCATCTGGGTCCTTCCTTAATTACAGATGAGTCATTGAGCATGACAAACAGGTCCGAGATGCTTCAATAAGGTCATTTCTTCTTGCATTTAGGTCATTTTTTGTTTCTTTCTCCCCTTTATCATGTAAAACCTGAAACACATCAAATAAACACTCGAGTAGCACAAAATTGGGGTAAAATAAACGATATATAACATGAATGCAATATATGATATGCTACTAATCAAATACCCCCACACTAACATTTTGCTAGTCCCAAGTAAAACAAATAAAGAGAAAATATAAAAGAAAGAAAAAACATACGAAAAACAAGAAATTCTAACTCACTTTCGTAGGAATCACGGTTGCACTTAGCACGTGCAACAAGCCGTTAAACCTCCTTGACGCTAAAGAGGAGGAGTTGTGTCTCCTGAGTGTTTTCAACGGATATACCCACAAAATTTGAACATTGATGCATTATTCAACCTAGCAACACGACTCAAATGACCTATTTTTGTCGATCATTGAACACGGTAATCCTACGGGCCGACTCTATATATGTATCTCGTCCACACACCTAAGCTAGGGAATATTCATTCGTGCAAGTTAATTAAGGACTTAAGTAAAAGACATAGACAACATATCCTGAAATGAGACGTTGTGTAAAGTCCATTAAAGTTCTTATTTATATATATTTTTTCTTTTTTTTCTTCATTTTTTATAGAACAATGAATTAAAACTGGTTGGTATGTAATTCTCACCAGGTCCGATTTTGTACATCACTGACTATGAGAACTTACACTATCACATACTCATTCTCCCAAAGCTCCACATAGGGCGATCCCTACCACCCATGTAACGGGAGTTCGGTCGGTGCATCCCAAGTTAGATGACTCGAAAGCACCAAGTACTAAGTCTCATCGGACATAATTTCCCAAGTGATAGGAGCCGTGCGAGAAGAGAGAACATCATACTTAATTATTTGTTATCTACATATGAACCAAAATCCTTACACTTAAGGTTTTAGAACATGAGTTTAGGGGTCATTGACTACGACAAACTTCCTTATACTGACATACACGAATTATTCAACTCACTAGGTTCAGGGTGAACTTTTTTTTTTGAGTACCGAAACCCTATGATTACTCTCCCTTTGAGGGAAAATTAGGGTGCATCCTTATGACTAGATAAGATCTAAAACTGGTGTACTAGATATCATGATGCATTATGTTCAAGTCAATTCTGGGAGCTTACATTTTACTTTGTCTCTCAACGGTTTTGCACAAGTTAAACACACGCAAAACCCACGTATGAAGATTTTGAAATAAATGGAAAAATTAAAGCACTAGGCAAGCAAAAGAAGGCAAGTCACTCAAGGATCATGGTATAACAAGATATATCTATGTAAATTGCAGCACACTATCACGACTCTATATATCTATGATCTTCTGGCCAGAGGGTTTGATTTAAAAATTGATGTTCATTTTTACTCAATTAACAATTTGCACGTCATTTTGACGGTCATACGAATCCTTCAGAGATTATCATAAAATTTCATATCCATCTTTAAATTAATAATCTCTAAATCTTGGTATAGTATCATTGCATGAATATTGAGATATTCACCTTCTGGGTCAATGCATATCATTTTCAATAATAATGATCACTTGTAACATGATAATTTAAATTACACTACAATATGTATAATATATACATCTATCAAAATGGATATTATGTGCTCACGAGATGAATACTCGTAATAGTTGTGAACGATCATGTGATGCATCAAAATTAACAAGTAATAATCACATGCTTGAACCACTTTACAAATACTCTTTTAATCAACATGATACTAAGAATTCATATAATTTATACAAAGCAAGTGAATCAATACAAAGTTGCATAAGATATATATCATTTCATTTTAGAAGCACTACTAAATATGTAATTATTTCTTTTCATGCTTCATTGGATCGAGAAATCAAGAAATTTTGATCAATAACTCGATGTTTCTTTTGCTATCCTCTTTGTTAAAATGATTTTAAAAGTAATATGATTTAATCTCATGCCTTAAATAATCAAGCTTTGCCAAACATGAAAAGACATGGAGATTTGGGGAGAAAGATGAATTTTTTCATTGTACCAAGCACATTACAATGAGCATATATATATATATAGGTAAAAGACATAGATGTTACAATAACGACCTAATGAATGATAGCTAATGTACACTTGAATGAGGCATACAATATACATCAGTGAGTAGGTTACAACAGTGATCAATGTTGAATATGTAACATCAAATGTCTAGGTGATTCATCCATAAAATATTATTATTTCATAATACTTTTCCTTGGATGATCACCTTTGCTATACGCATTTACGTGTGCCTCATTAAAAACATTCCCAAGAAAAAAAAACATGTGGGAAAAATAATTGGTGAAGAAAAAAAGAGTGCAGAACGTATAATTCTCCCCCTCAATACAACATACATTTATAACACTCCCTTAGACATTAATATTTTAGGAATTTCTTTTACTATGATTACTTTTTGTGCAAAATTGTGGCATAAAGAAAGATAACACAAAGAAAACAAGACTAGATCTCATCTTTATCTCTGAATAAATGTCGTTGCACCAATACCTTGCATCAACATAACCAAAGAGAGAACTTTACATGTACATTTATAAAGCATACCTTTGTTTCCACGCAAAGCCATGTTGATCAACAAATTAAGAAATTTGCCATTGTCGTGCTTGAGAATTTTTTTCAGATTCTTTACAACCTGCACTAACCTTGAGGCTTGAGTGACACTAAAGGTTTTAGCTGGTAGAGGTAGAACCTTTGTACTGATAACGTGTTGCAAAACGCACAAACAAGCTAAAAAGGAAAAGATTGGGAGAGGGAGAGAGAGAGAGATGTATTTTCTTCATTTTTCAAATGTGTGCAATAACTCCCCATATAAGGTGAGAAGGTAGTAGGAGTTACAACCAAATACAATAAATGGAATTACACCATAATAATAAGAATAAAATCTACTTAAATGGTGGGGGTTTCAAATTTTATTCTTTAACTTTTACTTTCTTTAGTTCTCTTTGAGATCTCATTTTTGGCCATGTACTAATGTGAAACCATGAGAATCAAGCATATACTTTAGCTCTTAATGTTCTTACCTATTAACATGAAGAGGTGTTAAGACCTAATCTAATTTGGACTGGTTAACCATGATTGGGTAAGTGCTAATGGTGCTTTGACATGTGGAGGCATGGGTGACCACACTTGGTTGGTTGTTGTTGTAGGATTTTGTGTCCACATGTATGTATATATTTTTTAAAAATTAATACAACATACAAGATCGATTTCATATTTTCAACAATTTTTATGTACATTACTTTGTGTTTATTCTAATATCATGCAATCCTACATTTATTAAAATAAACCACAAAGGTAGAGTCATACCTAAAGGTTCTCTAAAACCTTTTTGAAGATTCGGAGTCACGTTGCCTGTTGAATCGTCCACGGATTTGCCTCCGAGTGTTCACCAAACTCTAAACAAGATTAGAGAGAAAGAAGCTAGTCAATCAATCTCTAACAAGGTTTAGAATCTAGCTAATAACCCCTCTTTAAGCTCCTGGGATTCTTATCTCTAAAACTCAAATTTACTAAGAGATTTTCGTGGTGATTATGGAGAGATTAATGAGAGAAAGATTTTTGCATTAGTTTTAAACAAGTAGGAGTAAGGGTCCTTTTATAGTCTCCCAAAACATCCTTATCAATAACTATTCTTTAGCCATGATCCCTTGTTTATTCTCTCCTAAAATTAATCTCTAATTTCCACATAAGCACCCACAAAAACGTTTTAATTAAATCTGAAATTATTCCACTCATGATTTAATTAATCTCTTAATAATTCAGGCAGAATCGTTCTTGTTCGGTCGACCGAGAATTATTCGATCAACCGACCCGTTCGGTTATAACACGTATTCGGTGCACCGTGACCTAGACGGTCGACCGATTCCGCATGAGAAAAATTCTCTTGAAGAATTCAGACGAACCACGTCTTCTACTCGGTCTACCGTTGACCCACCAGAATCGCTCCTGGGACATAGTCATCGGATGACCGTGTCACCTTCGGTCTACCGAGAATACTACTTCTCGGTTGACCGTGCACACTCGGTTAACCGAACCCGATTGTCCAGGCACTCCAGACAATTTCAGTCAACCAATTGCGCTTACTCGTTCCCTATTCGGTTAACCGATCCGAAGATATCCCGGTCGACCGAACCATGAACGGTTCACCGTGTTTGACCCCGATTTTGCCTTTGTCAAATTTTGGATTTATTTCCAACAAAATTTGATCTTTTGGGGTTTTTAACAAATTCATATCTTATGTAATATATTATCCTATGTAATATTTAATTATTACACTCATAATATATACACCTCATATGAATTTATTATGATTCTAAATATGTCAATTGTCATGACATATTGATTTTATTCATTCACCACATGTGTCCCATTTTCACATGAAACCCGACACATCATATGAACTTAAAATCAACCTTCTTGTTTCCCAGTTTTGTGGTGTAACCTATAGGAGGATCTAAGCCAAATTGGCAGTGATATTAAACACTTAATATCTCAAACTATAAGCGGTGTCTAGCTACACATTATAGTTACCCAATTAGCATAGATGTCTTTGTTCCACTCGAACTAAAACACGATCGATTTTAGTGATGTAAGTGCACCACTTGTGTCTGTCCCTTGCCTCATGATATTAAGAATATATACAAAGTAGAAATGTGTCACCTTTGTATTATATTCATTTCTTGATCTCTTTAAGCTAATTATAACTATGTAACTTAACTCAAGTTACATTGTGCACATTATAATTTTGCTTTATCAAGGGGCCCACTAATATCATCACTCAATTAAGAGGGGCAACGATAATCGTTTGACTAGCTATCTTTTCCAACACAAGTCGTGTTCAACCAACTATTGCCTTTATCACTATACTCATTGATAGTTTTTGACAATAATCAAATTAAGCACTTCTTGAGTGAAAAGATATAAGTCTCATATCTTAGGATCCAAGACACAGTAAAACATTAATGACACTAAACACAATTCCATAATGTTTTACTTGTTAGGTCTATTCAATATATAAAAGTAATATTTTCCTCTTTTATATACTCGTGTCGTCAATTATTTGTAGAGCTACAACAATCGATGACCAACATGACAATCTTATCTCGGTAATTAATGTTCCATGTTAATTACCATGATTGTGAATAACTTTTGATTTATGTAAACCATTATCTTTTAGAGCTCTACGGTTAAGGACCAATCGCCTCTTCCTTAACACTTCCAAAAGACGAATACCATAATCAAGGAACAAAATGTTTGCACATTCAATTCATAATAATTGACATATAAAAGTAAAACTTTTATAACACATTCCTTTTAGTTGTGTTGCTTTTGTTGAAAGAAAAACACACGTGTCACACTCTCACCACTCCATTCCAGCTCTTCTCAACCCGACACTCTCCCTCTCTTCTCCGACGACCTGAGCTGCCGGAGTTGGTGGTGGCGGCGATGGTGCAACAACAACACAAGGATGAGAGTTCTTTGGTGCAACCGGAGGTGGTCTTGCTGGTGGCTACGTTCACGGAGGCTAGATGAGGTTACTGATGGTGTTGGACTCCGGCAAACTCAAAGAAAGGTATGCCAAGTTTACATTTAACTCACATAAGGTGTGAGGGGTGTCTCGCCGGCGACGAGCGGCGGTCGGTGGGCTGCCGGAGTGGCATGTCCATGCCGGACGTCAGGTTAGTTGGTTGTCTGTGAAAGGGTGGCCAGGTGGCCGCATGTGTTGTTGGACTTTTGGACCAAGGGATAGAACTACTGGACGAAGGGACAAAACTTCTGAACGAAAGGACTGGACTTCTAGACAAACGGACAAAACTTCTGGAGGAAGGGATGAAACTTCTGGACGAAGGGACGAAACTTCTAGATGAAGGGACAAGACTTCTGAACGAAGGGATCGTAATTCTGGACGAAGGGACCGAACTTCTGGATGAAAGGATCACACTTCTAACGAAAGGACAAGACTTCTGGACCGAGGAACAAAACTGCTGGATTGAGGGACAGACCTTCTGGACTGAGTTGTTGGATTTAGTTGCACATATCATCTTTGAGTTTTATTGTTTTTCATGTGACATGTTGCATTTCATTGAGTCACCATATGTAGTAGACCTGAGGGATCACTGATCCCAATGCATTGTGTTGACCGACCAGCCTTGATTGTGTAGGAGATGACTGACCGACGATTATTCCGACAAGTAGCCCGACTGTGGCACAACCATGCGAGTTGATCGTCCGGTGAGTGATTGCTCCGACAGGTGTGGCATTGTCCACGAGATCAGATTTGTATCTATAACGCGGAAGTGCATGCTCAAAGGAATGTGTTCTAAAAATTTACTTTTATATGTCTTTTATTTTGATTTGAATTATAGACATTTTGTTCATTGATTAATGTATTCGTCTTTTGGAAGTGTTAAGAAAGAGACTCTTGGTCCTTAACCGTAGAACTCTTAAAGATAATGATTTACATAAATCAAAAGTAATTCACAATTATGGTGATTAACAATGGACATTGATAACTGAGATAAGATTGTCATGTTGGTTAAAGGATATTGTAGCTCTACAAGTATTTAACAACATTAGTATATGAAATAGAAAATGTTTTGTTTCATATATTGAATAGACCTAATAAATGAAAACATTATGGAATTGTATTTGTGTTATTAATGTTTTCATTGAGTCTTTGAATTCTAAGATATGAGACCTATATCTTTTCACATGAGAAATGTATAATTTGATTATTATCAAAAGTTATCATTGAGTATAGTGATATATAAATGTAATAGTTGGTTATACATGACATGTAACGGAGAAGATGATATGTCAAAAGATTATCATTGCCCCTCTTAACTTGAGTGATGATATTTATGGGCTCCTTGATAAAGCAAAGTTAAAATGTGCACAATGTAACTTATGTATAGTTACATATTTATAATTTACTTAAGAGATCAAGAAATGAATATATAATATAAAGATAACACATTTCTACTTTGTATAATATTTGTAAGATCATGAGGCAAATGATGGACACAAGTGATATTACTTATATCACTAAGTGGATCGTGTTTAGTTTGAGTTAACAAAATATTTTTGTTATTTCCGTAACTATAATGTGTTGGTAGATACCGATTATAGTTTATGATATAAAATATTTTATATCATTGCCAACATAACTTAGATCATCCTATAGGTCACACCACAAAATTGGAAAATAAGAAATATGATTTTACATTTTATGTGATGTATTGAAATATATGTGGTGAAATGATAAAATCGATATATCATAATAACGACATGGTTAGAATATCAAATTTGTATGAGATGTGTATACATTGTGTGGTATAATGTTTGACATTATATATGGTAACACTTTACATAATATAATGTGATCCGCAACATTATAACATACAAATTTTGCTAAAACCCCAAATGTCAATTTTTGTTGGATATTGATCCAAAATTTGGCAGGGGCAAAAATAGTGCAAAACGGTTAACGTTTTTCCAAAAATGGTCAACCGATTTCTACAGTAATTTCTGGGTTTTGATAGTGGTTGACCTGGTGGACGCGCGGTTCAACTAAAAAGAACAATGACTTTTCCTGTTGCGAAACGGTCAACCGGTGTGGCATTTCATTCGACCGAAATTATCAGGAACTTTCCTAGATAACCAAATGGTCGACCGGTTGGCCGACTCGTTCGACTGTTTGCCCATGATTTTGCCTACATTAATAAGAGAATTTTTCTGATCATGGGTTGGATTTGTTCCAACTTGGTCAAAGGAGGTTATGAGATGATTATGTGTCCAAATATGATTGGTTTGGAGAAGCAATTAACAATGGATCATGTGTAAGTGGGTTACATATGATGTGGTTTTGAGGATGCCTTATAAATAGCTCATTCGACATTCCTTTGTTAGACTAATGCAATATTCTCCTCTGTCCATATTTGTCCACCTAATCCATCTGGAAATTCTTTTATTAATTGAGTGCTTGATAAATTAAATTCTTTGCAGCATAGAAGGGGTTGGTTTGGTTATGTTGACAACAACAAAGTCTGACAACATTTACAGTAGTTCAAGACCAGTTTTGTATTGTTTTTTAGATTCTAACCTTCAATTAGAGATTGATTGACAAACTTCGATCTCTCTAATCTTGTTTAGGGTTTGGTGATCACTTGGAGATGATTCCGAGGCAATCCGACGTGCAACTCGACTTCTAATTGGTAAAAGAGATTTGACAATCCCCTGGGTATGATCCAATATATCTATTTCAATTTTAATTAGTATATTATAAATATTGAAATACAATTATGAGGTTTTGTACATAAAATTGTTGAAAAAAATTATTCTAATTGCTTATAAAATTAAAAAAATATATATACAAGCATAGGACACGAAATCCAACACGTCTGACCCTCACCGAACCCTCATGATTAGTATAGTCGCGAGTGGAGTACGTGGCGTAATCTCCGTCAGGCCGGATGTACATACGGTAGGTCCCCTTGGGGGACCCGATGTTGTTGATGAGACTGTTGTCCCTGGTTACCCTAGGTAGGGACGGCTTTACTTTGCATTTTCGTGTCATATGATACTAGTACGATAGGTCATGCATGGTATATTCATGTATTTATAGGGGGCTTGTCATACGGAGTTTTGGTTATGAAAACTCAGATATTTTTATCATGTTTGCATTTCAGAGTCTCGTTAGGTATTGAGTGGGTGGCGACCGAGGACGAGTGCACCCAGGACCAGATCCTCCAGTTTTATCTCCTAGGTTGTTATTGTTACCTATATTATGTACTTCCTTTGCTTTCGATGTCATCATACTTTGGACATTCCGTGTAACGGTGCACCATATTTTGAGTAATTAATGAGTAATTTTTTCGTTTCACTCTGGTCTTATCTTTTGAAATTTCATTTAAATTTTTGACGTTTTCGGGGACGTTACTGTAGGATTTCTGGTTTAATTATACATATATATTTTTCGGAATTTTTATGTATAATAAGGATTTTTACAATTTTCTACGATTCGTTTCATGCATGCATCGGTTTGTTTCAATAACTAGTTTTAAAACTTTTATTAAAATAAACATGGGACTCCGAAATTCATACCTAGAAGTTCTCTAAAACTTCTTGATGATCCGGAGATGTTGGGGATGCTCCTCGCTGCGCCGGATGCCTCCGATATTTCACCAAACTCTAAACAAGATTGGAGAGAGAAAAACTAGTCTCTCAATCTCCAATAGGGTTTAGAATCCAATTACTAACCCCTCTTTAGTTCCCTTGAGAAGATGATCTCTAGAACTAAAACTAAACTTAAGAATTACTGGAATTTCGTGGAGAATTATGGAGAGAGAATTTTGCTCAAGAAAATCTTGAATGAATTATATTAGGTAATGAGATAAACATGTATTTATATGTTCTCTCCAAATTACCTATTCATGTGCAACCATATGCCCATGATTTAATGCAAAACTCCATCCAACCATCCATTATTTATTAATAAATAATATTACCCACGAATTAAATCAATTATGGACCAATTCCATGCATGATCTAATTAATTCTTAAATTAATTCTGCATAACCGTATGGAACGGTCGACCGAAAATTAGTCAATCGGTCGACCGAATCATTCACTGGACCAATTTGGTCGGACGCACCATAAGACGCGGTCGACCGGTCAACACCGTTTCCATCACGAAACGTACTGGACGTTTTCGGTCGGACGCACCACAAGAAGTGGTCGACCGGTAACAACCATCTCGTACCCAGAAGGTACTGGACGTTTTCGGTCGACCGACTGTCTCAATCCGGTCGACCGTTCACACTGTGAACTTTCGGTCGACCGGTGCGTCAAATCTGTTCGACCGTTTTGCCCTGTTTTTGCACGGTTTTGCAGTTTTGTCAAATTTCGGTTTAACCCCTACAAAATTTGACATTTTGGGATTAGTAATAAATTCACAACTTATGTAACATATTATCCTATGTAATGATCAATCATTACACCCCATAATATTCACATCACATATGAATTTAATTTAGATTCTAATTATGTTATAAATCACAACATAATTTTGATTTTTCTTGTTCACCCCATGTGTCATATTTTCATATGAAACCCGACACATCCTATGAACTCAAAATCCCCATTTCTTGTTTCCCAGTTTTGTGGTGTGACCTATGGGAGGATCTAAACTAAGTTGACAGTGATATTAAGAGCTTAATATCACAAGCTATAAGCGGTATCTAGCTACACATTATAGCTCCCAATTAGTTAGATGTCTTAATTCCACTCGAACCAAAACCCGATCCACTTAGTGATGGAGTGCATCACTTGTGTCCGTCCCTTGCCTCATGATATTAAGAATACACACAAAGTAGTATTGTGTCATTTTTGTCTTAGTATTCATTTCTTGATCTCTTTAAGCTAGTTATAAATATGTGACTTAACTCAAATCACATTGTGCACATTATAACTTCGTTTTATCAAGGGGCCCACTAATATCATTACTCAATTAAGAGGGGCAATGATAATCTTTTGACTAACTATCTTCTCCAATAAAAGTCATACTTAACCAACTAATGTCTTTACACTACACTCATTGACAGCTTAAGACACTAGTCTAATTAAGTACTCCTTAAGTGATCGGATATAAGTCTCATGTCAAAGAACCAATGACACAGTAAAACATTAATGACACAGAAAACACAATTCTATAATGTTTTACTTATTAGGTTCATTCAGTATACAAAAGTAATATTTTCCTCTTTTGTGTACCCGTGTTGTCACTCACTTGTAGAGCTACAATGATCTATGACCAACACGACAATCTTAACTCGGTAATTAATGTCTCATGTTAATTACCATGATTGTGAATATCTTTTGTTTTATGTAAACCATTATCTTTTAGAGCTCTACGGTTAAGGACCAAGAGTCTCTTCCTTAACTCTTCTAAAAGACGAATAACATAAACAATGAACAAAATGATTTCTCATTCAATTCATAATAATCGACATTTAAAAGTAAAACTTTTAGAACACATTCCCTTCAGTTACAACAACAATGACGATTATATCTACTACGACCCACTGGAGGAGCTTTGTGACGGAATTAAGAACATATCGGTCGCAGCAGAGATAACTAAGTTTGAGGGGAAACACACTTGGTTTGTCTACAACAGTTATGAGTAGATTGAAGGCAGGAGGAAGTTGATGCAGCCGCCCCTCTTTTGCCAAGTAAGACCCTGCTGAAAGGGCTTCCGGTGCTCGAAGGGAAGCATCTGATCCGCTTCCCCGAGATCGAGGACTAGAGTGTGGATGGATGGTGCAACCAATTGTTGCGTGTTGCTTTACTTTGACTGGTTAATTTCATGTCGTGAACTGAAATTTTTGAGAATTTATGTAGGTTAGTTACTTTGTTTGAAGTTCATTTTGCTTCTAGTCGGATGGCTCTGCTTCAGTTTTGACTGATTAGTGAATAAGGTAGTTTTGACTTATTACATAAGGCACGATGTTGCATCATGTTAGAGAATAATTTCACATATGAAAATTAGGGACATATGTTCTTGAGTCGTAAGATTCTGGCCACTCATCGTCAATTATTATGAGTACTTTATAACATTGTAGGAACTTTTCTACTATTGTAGTTTTAACGAATTCCACTTGTTTACAGCATAAAATAACATCATTGATTGAAGTGATCTTTAAATTTAGTTCAAAGGGTTTATACAAGCAGATCCACGGGATTCCTAGATTATGAGTGATGCTAATTTTGCTCCACATCAGTTTCAATGTTTGGTTTGTGTTATATTTTTATACTTATTCCTTTGATTACAACCTGGTTGCAGTGTGTGTGGGCTTCTTTCCTGAGCTCTCAATCTCGTCCCACTTCATGTCATTTTGTGGGGCTCTGAAAGTCAACTTGATTAGGATTGGCCTTTGTTGTAGTCTCACCTGACTTGCTTATTTCTGCATGCCAAACATAAGCTTGTATTTAGAAAGGTTGTTAATTTGATTATATATGGAATTAATAAAGAAAGATGATTAATGTTTCAGGACGTCAAAAACATTTCTAGTAAACTTGACTGCAACTCTTCCAACACTGTACATATTTTTCAAATTTGTTGAAATTTTCATAATGGGAGATCACATATGTAAATATCCCAAAACATAATTTGTGTGATGGGTTTGTTTTGCATAACAATAAAAACCATGTAAGTTGTTTTTTGGAATATACATGCAGGGAATAATATATAGGAAATTTTTTCAAAATAATTTTTTTTATAAATTTGCCAAAATAGATCTCATTTACAAGTATTTTTCATACTAGAGCCGCTGTCACCACGTTGTGACACGTGGCGGTGGCGGATTTTGTTCTTTAGTGTTTAGAGAACTCAGCATCATCTGTGTCGAGTTCAGTTTGGTTTTTATTACCCAACACTCGTCATATTTCGTTTGACGTGAGTTCTGAAGGAGAACTCGACACTTGTGATGCCGAGTTCTATTTGAATTGTTCTCCTGACACTCAGATCGTGCATGAGACGGTTGGTGCGCCAGGAGAACAATTTCTTAGATAGAACTCGCCATCTTAGATGCCGAGTTTCTAAAGGAAGAACTCGGCGTTTGTAACGCCGAGTTCACTTTAAAAAAAGTGAACTCGACGCCCCCTCTCCCCCTTTGTCGAGTTCTCGCAATTTTAAGGTTAGGGTTTCGATTTTTTTCAATTTCCACCATTTTCTTGCTTTTTATGTATTAGGATGATATACATTGTTGTTTTAGGTATGATTGTAGTGGTTTTGTTGGTTTAGGAATCCGTTTTGGTTAGATTTTGATTTTGGGTTTTTAGGCCAAACTATTTATTTCTTGTTTCTTAGTTGATTATTCATTTCATTTTTGTTGATTGTAGGTCTACGGTTGTAATCTTAAAAATAGTTGAATTTAAGTTTGATTATTGTGATTGAAATTAGATATTTTTTTTGTTTGAATGTATGTTAGTTTTAATGAATGTAAACTTAAAAATGATTTATTTGGGTTTGAATGTATGTCTTTGATTGTATGTTGGATTTGAAGTTTGATTTTTGTAATCTAAAAAATAGAGTAATGAATGTATGTGAGTCTTAATGGAAAAAATGTGTTGAAGTTGAGAAATATGTGTTTTAAATATGTCGTGATTTGTATGTTATTTGAATGTATGTCGTTTGAGTTTGTGAAATATGTCGTTATTTAGATGTTTGGAAGTTGAGAATGTTATTTGTAGTCTCGTTAGTTCCTTTACAGTGTAGGTTTAAATTTTACGAATTTGAAAATATAGGAGAGGTTCTGTCAAATTTAAAAAAATTCTAACATTAATCATAACGTTGTTTATTTTAGTTGATTTTGCTACTACATTCATTGCTCGACGTTTACAACCGTTTGCTACTACACTCGATTGAGGTAATTTTTAAATTTTTTAGTACTTTCAATTTTTTAATTAATTGGTAATAGAAGAACAACTATCTCACTTGAACACATTTTCAAATTTAATTATTATATGTTAGGAATGGATAAAGATGATGAAGGATCTTTGTTGGTCACGTATAATAGGAAATTAGAATGTAACGGAGATGTGACAGAGTATACAGGATCTGACCGTAAATTGGTAGTTGTTCCGTTGAACATAAAATATGGGAATTTAATGGATGTCATAAGATCCGAATGTTGTTATCCACACAATATGTTTGCTGTCAAGTTGACGGCAAAATTGTCATTAAACAATGATTGGACATACGCTCCATTAACCAATGATATGTCGGTTTATGGAATGATGCGTTTGTTTAAAAAGATGTTTGTGGTTGGAGTGTATGTGGAAGCTAAACCTAAAGTGCCCGACCCTACGCTGACAACCAACACTCATTCGTCGGAGTATGGTATAGTAATGTCGACCGGTTGGGACTGCAAATAGATTTGAATATAAGTAAATCCTACAACTGAAGTTTCGGCATACCAGCAAATTCCATTTTTCCAATCGCAGAACTACCAGCAACCAAGCAATGAATGACCAGAAAATGCATGTAACATTCCGTCTAGCCGTGCAGTACATGTGACATTTTTGGGAATAAATGCTTGTGTGCGAGCCACATTTCCACCTTCAGAGGGGCATGTACATCGATTCTTTTTTCGACACATGAAAGCAAATCTTACTAAACATCGAAATTGCAAGGAAAGAATGGGACAAATCAAGTTTTACAAAGCAGGTAAAACTCATTCCTTTATGAAATTTGAAGAGCTAATGAAGGCTATTGCAGAGGAACATAAACCGGTATACGAGTGGATTCAGCATCAAGGTCCTTTGGAAAGATGGACTTGTTGTCACGACGGGGGTCGACGTCTCGGATGTATGACAACAAACATGTCAGAAAGCTTCAACAATGTCTTACGAGGGGCACACGGTATGCCAATTACAACCATTATTTTGATGACCTTTCTCCGTTTGAACAAATTCTTTGTTACAAGAAGGAATGTCGCCGAGTCATGAAATGAAACATATGTACCGATAGTCCACACCATGGTAACGACAAATAGCAATCTAGCCATAACTCATACAGTAACTCGATATCACCAGTTGATGTACCAGGTTGAAGCCAATGACCAGAAAAAATACCTTATTAAATTTGAAGAAAGGGTTATTATTTGCACTTGTGGATACATAATTGCAATGCACGTCCCCTGTTCACATGTACTAGCAGTTTGCAGCGACAGACATGCAAATGTTAGCACTTCACATTTGGTCTCCCCGTATTATGAGGTTCAAATGTACAGACATGCGTACAAACCAATATTTATCCCAATTCCTGATGTGAGGTATTCGTCAGATCGTGGCAACATCACAATGAAGCATCCGCAAACCAAAAGACTTCCTAGTCAGCCAAAATCAATGCGAATCTGAAACGAGATGGACAAGCACTCTAGAAGAAGGGTGGGAGATGCGGCGGTTTGGGGCATAATAGAAAACAATGCAAGAAACCTATATAGTAAAATTGTTTAAAAAAAGTCTATGTTACTATTATGTAGGATTTCAAATAAATGTAAGACTTGAATGGTGATTAAATGTAAGAGTTGAATTAATGTGGTATAAGACTTGGTGGTGTAAGAGTTAAATGTGGTGTAAGAGTTGAATGCTTTTTAAGATTTGATTGTGATGTAAGACTTCAATGAATGTCATTCCCTATTGGTAAAAAACTAGATGTTTGATTTTTATGACTCCAATTTTTCATAACTGTATTAATATTATGTTGATTCTTAAGATATGATTTGCAACACTTCAATGTTTTCTAATATTTAACGTGTTATGTACAGATGGAGTTTGATGGTTCCAGTACCGGTTCGGTTAGAGGCAGCTACGCTTCACAGGATCCGGTAGACAGATCAGTGTTAGTTTGGCAGGCCAACCAGAAGTCTGACTTGTTCAAAGATTTTGAAAGCATTTTACTACTTTAAGTGAAATATTTGCACGTATGTATTAATATTCTGACATTTATCTTAAATTATGCAGAAGGATGTTGATGGCGTAAAATGCGTTGAGCATGGATCGAAGCTCAACGAATGGCAGATCACTGATGAGAGGATGTTGTTTCTACTAGATATGACGGGGTTTGACATAGACACTCGGTTGGGTCGAGTCCAGTTGGACCATACCTTGCTGGGGGCGATGGTTGAGCGTTGAAGACCGGAGACTCGTTCATTTCACCTGCGACTTGGTGAGATCACTTGCACCTTACGTGACATCTCTTTGATTACCGGCTTGCGCGTAGATGGTTTGCCGGTGTGTGAGTCTCAGGAGTACATTTGGTCAGAGGTTTGCATGGATTTATTGGGTCAGGTCCCCGATGACTTGGGTCGTAAGGGTTTCGTAACTTTGGGTTGGTTGCAAGATCAGTTTCATTAGTTGTCTTTTGATGCTGACGAGGAGACAATTACACGACACACCAGAGCCTTTATTATGTTCCAACTGGGATGCTGTATTTTGGCAGATAAGACGACACGATGGTTCACTTGAAGTACCTACCTTTGCTCGGAGATTTGGCCGTTGCATCGGAGTACAATTGGGGTAGTGTGGCTCTGGCCCACTTATATCATGTTAGACGAAGCTTCACTGATTCCGACCAAACATCTGTGTGGTTTTCTTACGTTCCTGCAGTTGTGGTGCTGGGAACATCTACACATTGGGAGACCTTTGTGTAGGATTATTAGGGTCTCTAATTCTAATCATTTTTAACCTAATTACCTACTTGTTTAATCAATCAAGATATGCAGCAGAATTAAAACAAATAAACAAGCAAGTAAGAAGAAATAATCAAACCACAATGAAGATGAGGGATTTTTATAGAGGTTCAGCACCCCACCCGGGTCCTAGTCCTCTCTTGCAAGCTCCGCTCGGATCACCGAGCTCTGCTCACGACTTCACTAACCACTCCCCGTTCCGGGCCGGGAGAGAACACCTTTACAATCTTCAAGCTCGCGAACAACCCTCGCTGAGCTTGGCTCCTCCTCTCACAATTCGAGATGGACACTTTGGGCTCTCACCGAAGTCTATACTCTTGTCTTGGGCTTTCATCAAGACCCTTGCTTCTTTGACAACAATGGAGTGGAACAACATTCTCTAATCCTGAGCACACTTGAGTAGAATATGGAATTGATTACTAAGTGTGGAAGGTTTTGAGCTTTTGAGTGTGTGGAGCTTTCTCTCTAATGTAGGGGACAAATAGTAGTGGGAGAGTTGTTTTAAAATGTGTTTTACAAATCTATTTATAAGCTCCTAAAGAGTTATAGCCGTCGGGGATGAAATTGGTAAAATTGTGTAAGATACACAAAATAGAAACTTGCAGGATGCATTTCTGCATAAATTTGGTCGACCGGATCGGTAAGATCGGTCGACCGTTGGGCAATTTTGGACTCGGTTCGATCGACCGGTTAAGGAACGGTCGACCGCCAAAGGATATGACTTAGGTACACTTAAGTTATCAGTCAAACACCGAGATAGGTTCGGTCGACCGATTTATAACAGGCTCTACGGGGTTGACAAACAAGATAAAATTCGGTCGACCAAAACAAGGTCCACGATCGACCAAAAACCGACATGCACTTTTGGTTTGTCGAGATATCATACGTTCGGTCGACTGAACAAGGTCCTTGGTCAACCGATACACTAAATGTATTTTGGGGTATATGGAAATAATACTAATACGGCCGTTGGGTATAATACGACAAATCTAACGGTCGGATAAATAAGTTTACACGGTTGACCGAAAAAGGTATGCATGGTCGACCGAAACCATACAATAAAACACTAATAGGATTAATGGTCACTCGGTCGACCGAACGGTCTGTTTCGGTCGACCGAATGTGGGCAGACAGTTCAGGTTAAGTGTTTAGTATTTTCCGGTCTAAGTTTGGGTGATCTATTGAAGTCCAATTTATATGAAATTTTGTGTGTGACTTATATAAGGAACTTAATGTGTGTTTTAGTGGTTTTTAGCTCAAGTATGCTCAATTCCACAAATTTCCTAAGACCCAAAGAAATGCAAATTACATTTCTTCAAATGAGCTTGATTACATGTCTTGACTTGAATCCTTTCGTTCTTGAGTTTTGATCATCTGTAGAGGTTAGCACAAAGCAATGTATATACAATGTAATATGTGTGCTACTCTACATTGATTATAATTAAGATTAGGTTGATTAAATCATCAAAACATAGATTAAGGCCAAAAAGCCAACACTTTGAAGAGCAGACCATTACTATACCCGGAGGACCACATGACACCATTAGGTGCCCGTTGGAGATGACCAAGATCATTCAAGGGTAGTGCGAAGACGACGACACTTGATTTTTATCGGAATGAGCTGGACGTGCAGGAATTTGATCAAGTGATCTGAGACCCTTATGCACATTTGGATCTTAGTCAGTTACCACCACTATGTACGGAAGGTTCAGAGATCTGGACGAGCCTTACTTGGCTTATAAATTTTGGTGAGGTGGTTATGCATTGTCCAGACCGAATGACGAGACAATTCGGTCTACAATAGCACATTCCAGAGCCGATGGAGAAACATGTAGTGAAATCGGCTTAGGGGAGGGCGGACGCTAATTGGTTGGCGGAAAATCACCGATTCATTCAGCATTGGTCGCATAGAAGAGATCATCTACAGTTTGAGCGACCACTCCTAGGTGACATTCCTGAAGAGAGCACACGACTGTATATGGAATGGTACTGGAGCATCACCGTACGTTGGATTGTTCATCACACCTTGGCTCCGACTCATAGCTTATACGGACCTCGAGCGGGTAGAGAGCGGGAGATGGTAAGATCTAAACATTTATTTAAACAATTACCACGTTATAAAATTGTGTTTAGTGTTTGATGAACTGTTTAATTATCTGTAGGTATACAGAGTTTATGAGTTCCACAAAGAACCCCATCAAATTCACGAGGCGATCAGAGATCATAAGACAGGCACTTCGATGGTAGGGAAATTGAAGGAAAAAATGAAGGTTTGGCTCATGTGTTTTGGTGCTGAAGAACCAACATTACATTTGAGTCAGGATCGCGTCGTTGAAGAAGAAGATCCACACACTCAAGAAGACGCTGGCGGACTGACTCGGTATACAGAGAATGCATCACGAGGAGGGGGAGAGGACGTGCTCAAGCACGTCCTAAAAGGAAGAAGAGATTGAGAGGTCACTTAGGATAAATATTTAGTTGTGTTAAATTTATTTGGTTATTATTACACTACTTTTGGTTTTATGTTAAAATGTTAAAATTCTTATTGTGTTAAACTTGGATTTTTTTGGTGTTAAAATTTAGGAAGTGACAAATTGTGATATTGATTGTATTTTGCTACTTGAAAATTGTTGTGTTTGTTGTTGAATTTTTTGTAATTGGAATGATTGTCTTTGTTGTTAAAAGGTTTTTAAACAGGAAATGAAGTTGTCGAGTTCCTAAATTAAATGAACTTACACTCTTCAAGAGAACTTGACACTGGTGCTGCCGAGTTCTCTTGATGTGAACTCGACATCTTCAGTGCCGAGTTCACATCAACAGAACTCGGCATCTTCAGTGCCGAGTTCAATTTAAACCACTGTTCTCCTGACCCTTCAACCGTCTCATGCACGATCTGAGTTGTCAGGAGAACAATGCAAATAGAACTCGACACTTGTCATGCCGAGTTCTTTTTAAACTACTGTTCTCCTCGCAACTCACATCGAGCGAAATATGAAATGTTGGGCAATAAAAACCAAACTGAACTCGGCACTGGGGATGTCAAGTTCTCTCAAAGAGAACTCGACATCACGAGTGTCGAGATCTCCTTGAGAGAACTCGGCAACACCAGTGCCGAGTTCTCTCAAGCAGAACTCGACACTGGTGATACCGAGTTCTTTAGTGCCGAGTTCTCTCAAGGAGAACTCGACACTGGTGATGTCGAGTTCTGTAGAAACTAAAAAACAAAATCCGCCGCCGCCACGTGTCACCACGTGGTGGCAGCGGGTTTAGTATGAAAAATACTTTTAAATGAGGTATATTTTGTCAAATTCATTTTAAAAAAATATTATTTTGAATTTTTTTCCTAATATATATGCAAAGCCGTTGATATCTGGTATTGCGATTGGCATAACGATTGGGCTCTTTTAGGTGGAGAAATTATTGGGTTAAGGGTAAAGTTGGGCAACGGTCCGGCCGGGCCCTTTTCAAGGGGATTAGGGCCAGCCTGGCTCGCCGGGCTGCGGGCCCGGTCAGCTCGACTTAATATTCAATTTTTTTGCGAACAAACGGGTTAACCCGTCCGTTTATCTTAACGGGTCGTGCCTAAAATCTGACCTATTAATTTTCTCCATACAAACGGGTCGGGTCCAGCTGGGTACCCACCTCAAGTTAAGGGTACATGTTTGGTAGTGATCTCTGGAATGCCAGAAAAATTGGTAGTCGTAGTTGTTTCCATACAAAACTTACTTCAACGAGAAATCTTTCGCTCAACCTTCTGTCTTGTTTTTCATAATAATATAGCACTCCAAAGTTTGCTCGTGCCCAACTTATTGTATTAATTGATGCAGGTTGTTATGATTATTATTTTGGATTTTTGTTGTTGCATGGGTACACTTTTAAAACAGTGATATTGGATATTTGCATAATTTGACGTGATATACTTGATAAGATTTGTCTTGGTACACATCCTGGTCCACTTCCGTTAAGAAATCTGTTGGTTTTGTAGTAAAATAATGTAAAGTTTGCATACAAACCCAAACAAGATAATTATATTCAATTTACATCTTTAAATGATTTTATGTTGTTCCATTACAATAAAATATCCCGACATTTAAATTGCTTTAGGGTTAAATAATCTTCCATTTTTATAATATGTATCCCAAGATCCTTTCTTTTTAAATGGTGCAAAACTCTGTGTTTTTATAATTCCAAAAATTCCACAATAGATTTTAGTAAAATAAAATCATTCAAAATAATGTCATCCATTTCCAACATCCAATTAACATTACGACATAGCAACAATGACATTAGAACCAAAATCACAACAAAAATGTTCAAAATTAAAACATAAAACATCATAATTTTCCCAAACAACATGAAGTTTTGACAAATTTATCTGTTGCTTAGGCGGAGTTCGTCTGTCACAATTCGACTTGGCATCTCCATAGCTTCTTCAACCTTTGAGCACTTGATCCTCCTCCTTTGCCTCTACCTCAGTTGCACGATCTCGCCGGGGTTGTCGACGTAAGATGTTGTGGAGGAGATCTTCCATGTTCATGGACCCAAGCGTGGAGGTGGGGTGGAGGAGGGACTACTGGGCTGCTAGATCCAAGCTCTTTGACGACGAGGTCGATGCCGTCAACCCCGATGTCGCTGCCATAACCGGATCGGAGTTAGGTTGGCATAAACTTTGATTGGGGAAGAAGAATGATACTCTCATAAACAAAACAATAGAAACAAATGGGGTTTAAATTCAATTATTTTATTGTACTTTAACAAGTAAAAAACGTTTAAGGATGTAAATTGAATATGATGATTTTATTTGGATATAGATGCAAATTTTGCATTAATTTATCTAACGACCTTCTTGACGGAAGTGTAACCCACATGTTAGCATATGCACCTAGATAAATCTTCTGATTCGTAAGATTCAATATTACTATTTTGGAAGTGCAGTCAAGCCAAAAAAAACTTATTTTACTTGTGTTTTCCAGTTGGGATATCATAAACTACCTTTTCGTATCCTAACCCTCTCTATTATGTCCTCACCTAAAAATATATACAATGTCTGATGATGCTTTAGGACTTTATAGTCCAGCGTGTTTAGTCTTCAAAATGGCACCGAAAGCCTGCTGTAGTGTATATGTAGTTGTATACATCTTAAGATCTTCAAAATCATAAGTAACCTTCCCTGTGCATGTCATAATATACACGTAGAAAATAAACAAGCGGTAGTATTTAAACATGAAACTTCTCTCACTCTCTTACGTGAAGTATCGTTTGATGATGATTACCGAAGCTGCATTGTTGATACCTTTTCATTTCCAACAATATATTTACCAATTCAATGTAAAATAATTTGCAAATATATATATAAAAATTCTCTTAACGATGATGGTACAGTATAGCAGCAACAAAGATTGCATTCAGAAGGCTATTTCATAAGATAAGTTTATGGGACTGTTCACATAGTTTGAGAGAACTAAGCATGAAATTTCAAGCTTAGTACTTACAAATTTACAATATTAAGTTGGGATTGTATACCTACATTCAATTGAAAGACGCATTCAAAGAATGAAAAATAAGATTACAACAACAAAAATTTAATCAGTTTAAGATAGGCTAGAAATGGAAGTTAAAAACAAGATTCCAGTATGTAAATGACTTTATCTTTCACCATGCATTCTTGTGCAATACTAATTCCTTAAATATATTTTTTCAATCTCTAAGTTTTTCTAACTACTTCCTCCCAAGTTAATTTCAGTCCATCCCTACTTTTCTCAACGCCTTCAGACATGCTAAAACTCCCCTTCTTGTTGGTGCTTTTCGACATTTACACTGAATATGTACCCAACCATCTCGGACAATGTTAAAAAACTCCTCTTCAATTAAGGCTACTCCAACCTTCTCTCAGGCATCTCAATTTTAATCCGACACATTCTCGTAAGTCCACACATATGTATATAACAATTACATTTATGCAATTCTCACCCTATATACATATTTTTTTATCCAGCATTCTACTTCATACGTCATAGTATGTCTTATAGCTATCATATATGACATTTTGATTCCCCCATTGCCGAGTACACGTTACTATCATACCACCATATTTTGGGTTCCATTGCTAAATAGTCAATCAACAATGTTCAAAATATATGTATTGATATAATCAAGGTCTAGTTTCAATCCATATTCGTCATAGTCAGGTTGAGTTTGAAGGAAAAGAACAGGTCAAAACACACTGCAATGTTGCCCTAGATATTCTAGGAGGCATAGATGTAACCATTTAACAAGACTTTAACCAACTCTGACAAATAAATAATATCTTCACATGACAAGAAAGCAAACATTATGATATAAATGCTGAAGATACTTTTGTTTTTGAGGATACGTAATCCTCTTCGTAGGATCTGATGATTCTTTCAATATCTGAAACAAAACAACCAGCGCAGATTCACACTTGACGTCTATAGTCTACACCACATAAGTGACTTGTTAAGCGTGAAGGGTCAATTTCTGCATTAAATTGTTTATTAAGAAAACTTCTACACGCGAATTCAGAAACCAATCATAGAGAACAAAAAACCTTCATGGCCTCAAATATGACTATGTTCAACAATTCATATAAGAACACCAGAAATAAGCATTTGTAACCTAATTGGGCAATATATGCAGGTAACAGAAATGCTTCAGATTGGAAGAAATCAGAAAATTTTCTATAATCAACCTAAATTGCTAGAGTATAAACACTAGATTGGAATGACTAGGTCTGCTTTTCACATAATATCATTATTGCCCATCTAAATAAAGCTTGAAGTAAAAGACCTAAACCTTCAAGTTAAAAATGGATACCGCTACCTATCCGCAACATTCTTGCAATATTTTCACAGGCAAATGATCCATCAAAGCTGAGAAAGACTCTTCCCGTTTAAAAAATTGATGACCTGATAAAGCTTCTGGCCTAGTATTGTGGTTACTTCAGTAAAATTTTGCATGAGCTCTTCTAAATTGTCTCCATTAACAATATCTGTCACGGCTTTAACAAAAATCGATGGGACTGACAAAATGCTTGCAGTATATGCTACAGCTGCCCCCTGAAATGAAAGAGTTGACGACAACTATGATGAAAAACAAATACGAGGGGGATGTCGAAGAAATACCTACTCGTATAGTTAAATTCATATGTAAGAATAAGGAAGAAGTGAGACACCCATGATCAAGTACCACTTAGACACAAGCTTTAAGTAAAACATTGAAGGACTCCAATCGCATGTTCAATTTAAGCATATTTTAGTGAAATGGGAACATGTATGGGGAGCAGATTATTGTAATTGCATATCCCCTAATTGACTTATAAAGTGATGACGAAGTCCAAAGGTTGCAATAGTATTCTAGAAAAAAACATTGTTAGTAGGTTTCCATGTATAATGCTAGAGAGAAGGTACCTCCATATCTTTTAGTGCAGACTCATTTGCCAAAATTGATGCCTCGTCCGATGGGGACATATCCAGTGAACCACCAGTAGACAGCTTGCCAACCTGCAATAACAGTTTTCTTTTCTAGTATCGATTCTGAGTTGATGCATTTACAATGCAGCAAGAAGGAAGATTTGGGAGTCATATAACAGAATCTACCAGGACGCGTGCTGAAGTAAAACAAGTGAATGAGTAGGAGAGCTTTGTTGTTATTTCCTATTATATTCTGTGTTCTAAAATACACATCCTTCGCAGCAACTATAGATACCAACCATTTCATACATGAAATGAAATTGTACATTCAGTTATTTAATGTGTAATCAGGAACTTCATCAACTACGTAACACAATAGTGAGAGAGCCATCGACAACCATGAGTTCATCATGAAATAGAGTGAAAAGATTAAATACATTTTCCCAAGTAAACACGATCCTACTTTATCATGCCATATGATAGAAATCCTTGAGATGATATCAATGAAACAAACAATGTTAAATACATAAATATTCTTATAAATCATAATTTAAATATATAACTTGAAACAATTTAGCATTTGTGCATAAGTGTCTTTCCATATGCTCGTTATTGTAAATTACAAAGTCTATCTGTAATTAGATTTAGGCAATATTCTCATGTAAGTAACCAGGAAAATAGGCGGGGCCTATTGATGGAATAAGTCTATCTGTAATAAATGACATAGATCAAGAAGTGGTGAATAGTGTCCTATATTACGACGTGTTCAAAGTGTCGCAAGATCTTCACGATATATTTTCTTAGACCGATGCTCCAAGAATTTATTTTTTTATCAATAAATGCTCCGGGAGTTCATCAGCTAAAGAAGTTAATTTTTTTGCATTAAATGAAGATAATTCCAGTGTCATGGTGTAAGTTAGCAGTATCACACAAGTGCAATATAACCTAATTCTGTAAGCTTTGAATGCCAAGAAAGTTGGCAGGACGGAAGAGGCTCAGAGAGCATTGCAGATGCAAACGATGCAGGTATGGTGTCTTACTACTCTACTACACATGACAATGCATGGATTATTTATAGTGGAGCTAGTGATCATACATGACTTCCAATTTCGGACTCACGACTAATCACAAAAGGACTGATAAGATCATGCCTAAAAACATCCCAATAGTAAAGAATTGAATCCCCAACATACATGGAATGTCACAATAAGTCCTTTTGTGATTAGTTGTGAGTCCGAAATTGGGAACTTGTAGCTGAACAATTCTAATAATTATTGTGATTTTTGCTCCATGATTTACCAAAGTCATTTTCACTATTTGGTGTTTTAGTGACATTCATACATCGGATACAACCTTTTTCAGAGTTAAATTTGCATCCTCAAATTTAGATGCTAATAAGGAATTCTACTATCTAATTGAAAGGACGTTGAAATCACTATGTAGTACCCCCTAATCATAGCACCAACAGAGTTATATGAAAAGGTTACCCCACCCTTCCCAAAAAAAAATAAGAAAACCAAAAATTAGGTTTTCCCCCATGATTACCTTAAACGATCGGGAAATAATATATTTTGTAAAGGAGTGTTGAACCTATGCTGATGAAACTCAGACCAGACTGGTTCAACAGGATATCAGTGAGGTGGTTGACTGGTTGGTCCAATATGAGTGGGCCAAACTGTGTTTCTTTAAAGAAGAGGTTTTTGCATTGTATCGGAGGTTGAACCACCCAAACCACAGAACCATTGGTTGTTTTATAGGGTCTTGTCATTGTTTAGTGAAGTCCAACAATTTCTTGATAAAGTCATATAATTATTCAGTGGTCATACAAATATTAAATGACATCATACAGTTAATTAAGAAAGATCATACAAATGCATGGTAAAACCATATAACTCATTTGTCCAATAAGATGTGTTAGTAAAATTTGGCATCCAATACAAGTTAATGATATTTTATTGTTGCTATCATATTATGTTGTTTAATCAAGACATTTTATACATCAAACGTATCCTGAATACCAAATGTATTCTTTGAAACCAGTATTGTCAAAGATCTTAGAAGGTTAAGTTTCAAAAGAAATTGAAGAGTGTTGCAGCAACACCATTGGAAGTCGTCAAATCCACTGTTTCAGACCCAGCAGTATGTTGCAGCAAAAACCGGTTGGCCCGGGATCTGGACAGTCTGCCAGGCCGGGTCGATGACCAAAACCAGATTTGTCAAAAACCCGCCAGCCCGCCCCAGTCGATCCAGTTCAACCGGCCGGGTTGATTCGTTTAAAATACATAAATTTGATTTTTTTTTTATTTTCTGTCAAAATTCTTTGATATGTTTCAAAATCCTGCAAATATTTTAGTAAGAACGAAAGCATATATATATTTATTATATGACGTCATAATATGTCACCAAGTTAACCGGTTCGACCCAATTGACCCAATTAAGTAATTAACCCACCCGCCCAGTGCCTCGACCGGGTCGGGTATAAAAACCTTGGTCAAATCATTCAAAAGAATGATTGATAGAGGTGGGTGTTGTAACACCCAAGAGTCATGTACGTGAGTTTATGTTTTTTGTGTATTGTTATAGTAATACTTGACCATATGAACCTCACCTTGAGAGACGAAAATCTAAGAAAATTTGGTGGGACTTGTGAACACCGCCACCAACAACAACAACAAAGCCTTTTATCCCAAACTAGTTGGGGTAGGCTAGAAATGAAACTCTAAGGAGTCACGGTTCAGGCACGTGAATCGCTTACTTCCACGCGTTTCTATCCAATGCAAATTCTCGAGGAACATTCCAATCTTTTAAATCTCTTTTGACCGCTTCCTCCCAAGTCAATCGTGGTCTGTCTCTTCCTCTTTTTATGTCTTCGATCTGATTCAATACTCATCTTCTTATAGGTGTCTCCATAGGTCTTCTTTGTATATGTCCATATCATCTCGGTCTGTGTTGGATAACTTTCTCTTCCATTGGAGCAACTCCAACTCTCTCACGAATGTCTTCATTTCTAATCCGATCCATTCGCGTATGGTCACACATCCACCTCAGCATCCTCATTTCAGATACACTCATCTTTTGTATATGTTGTCTTTTAGTGGCCCAACATTCCGCACCATAAAGCATTGCAGGTCTTATTGCGGTTCTATAAAACTTCCCTTTTAACTTAAGTGAAATTTTCTTGTCACATAAGACACCTGAGGCTCGTCGCCATTTCATCCATCCTGCTCTAATCCTATGGTTAACATCTTCATCGATCTCTCCATCCTTTTGAAGTATTGATCCAAGATATCTAAAAATATCTTTTCTACGCACCACTTGCCCATCTAATATAATCTCCTCTTCCTCGGTATTAACAGTATTGAAACAACATTTCATATATTCAGTTTTAGATCTACTTAGTTTAAAACCTTTTGTTTCTAAAGTATTTCTCCACAACTCTAGTTTTCTCTCCACACCTACCATACTCTCGTCAATTAATATTACATCATCCGCAAAAAGCATACACCATGGAACCTCACATTGTAAGTCTTTTGTCACATCGTCCATTACTAAAGCAAATAGATATGGACTTAAAGCTGAACTCTGATGAAGTCCAATCTTAATCGGAAAAGCTTTAGTCACCCCATCACAAATTCTAATGCTAGTTTCAACTCCTTCATACATATCTTTAATAAAATTCATATATTTTGTTGATACTTTCTTTTTCTCAAGGGCCCACCACATAACATTTCTTGGAACTCTATCATGCCTTTTCTAAATCAATAAAAACCATATGTAGATATTTCTTTTGTTCTCTATACCTCTCCATAAGTTGTCTAATAAGAAATATGACATCTATCGTTAACCTTCCAGGCATGAAACCAAATTGATTATCTCTAACACATGTCTCTTTCCTTAGACGGTGCTCAATTACTCTTTCTCACAATTTCATAGTATGACACATGAGTTTGATACCTCTATAGTTAGTGCAACTTTGAATATCCCCTTTATTCTTATAAATTGGCACTAAAATACTTCTTCTCCACTCATTTAGTATTTTATTTTTCTCAAAGATACTACTAAACAATTTAGTTAACCACGTTACTACTTTGTCCCCCAGACATTTCCACACCTCAATCGGGATCTCGTCTGGTCCTAAAGCCTTACCAACTTTCATCATTTTTAAGGCTTCCTTAACCTCAAATTCTCTTATCCTCCGTACAAATCGTCTATTAGATTCCTCAATTGTATCATCCACTTTAAAAGTGTCGCTATCCTTTTCTCCAATAAACAACTTATCAAAATATTCTCTCAACCTTTCCTTGATATCCTCCGCATTAACTAAGAGGTTATTATTATCATCTTTAATGCATTTAACTTGATTAAGATCTCTAATTTTCTTCTCTCTTATTTTAGCCAACTTATATATTTCAACTTCTCCCTCCTTTGATCCCAACTTGTGAACACTAAAAACAAATAAAAAGATGCAGTGCGTACAAAAATAAAATCACGGACCTAACCTCATACGTACATATGAATAGATAAATATTCACATAGGATGAGTTTCCAAAGAAAACCTGAGTGTTTTATTTGCTTTACTATATGCTTGGAATATGGATTGGTGATAAAAAAGCCTTGTACTAGGGAAACAGTCATAATACATATATATATTAAGTTGAAATAAAAGTTGACTCCTTGTAACACAAACTTTGGTTCCCTCTGTTGAAAATTGGTTTAAATTTGTTAAAGCATATAGAAATTGTGGACCAGTTAACCGTTCGGTTACGATCGGTTATATGTTTGGCTATGAGTCTATATAAGGGTATGTTCAGCCTTGTTTTTGTACAACGCAACACATTATTATTTCTTTGAGAGAAATTAAGGCTAGAGAGAGATCTAAAGTGTTTTGAAAGACATATTGCCTCCATAAACTTGTAATTCAGTTGTTTCTCTTGTTGGAGAAGCAGAAGAAGGAAAGGAAACCCGCAGGAGACCCCTCCAAGGACGTAGGCACGTTCCGAATCATGGAAAAACGTGTCGTGGTTTGCTTCAGGTGTGTTTTCGTCTATTGTTTGTTTCTTTTATCTTGTGTGTTTTGTTGCATTTAAAGTTTGGGAGAGAGCCAGAAGTCAGTTAATTACGCATATCAATATTCTTTATGATTTCGTTGGTGCGTTTACCCGATATTTTTCGTAGTAGCATTGTTCAAAAACTCTCCCAACACACTCTACATTAAGTCTAGCAAAAGTAAGAAACTGTAAAACCTAGTTGATCTACTGCAACAGTTTACTATCATCGAAGAACCAAAAGGATACTACTCATTCCACTACAAATGAACCCTTTTGAAGAGACAAACAAGATGGCATGTTTGTATTGCTAGTTCTTTATGCAATATATTTACAAGATACATAAGCTCAAAGGCAGACATTGCCAAACGCAGAAAAGTAGATGTCTAAAAGCTTTTGTAAAGTAAGCCATCAGAAGAACAAGAAGGTTTTTCACACTACAAAATAAGGTTGGGCCTAAATCTAATATTTTTGAGGTTGCAGAACTGAAAATGTACCTTTAAATTGAGTCTGTTAATGAGGTTAGGTGTAGAATAGGATTTCCGAGCTCCAATTCCATATAGATCAAAAGCCTGCATCTTAGTAGATAATCACTTATATGAGAAGTGAAATATGGACTAAATACAGATACGTATTAAAGAGATATTTCTTGAACAACACAAATGTAAAAGTAAAACCAACTAAGAAAAGGAATACCCTCATCAAACCAAATATAGTAAATGATCACCATGTCAAAGGACCACATTCTTTCAGGTTTAACAGAGCCTAGTGGAAGCGTAGACCAATATCTAGAATTTCTAGTAGAAGATATATACTTTCAGAACTGATATGTTTGTTTTGACACGTATAGAAAATAGAAAAGTTGTGTTTATGCGTTTATTGTGTGCATTCTCATGCAATTACCAAGTCAAGAGGAGAACAAACACTTTACAGAACAGAAACACAGAATTACTCACAGGACCCATTCTCCTATCATGGAAGGCAACCTCAGAAACCACATATACATCACCAACACAAGCTCCTTTGGCCTGAAATAAACATCTTTGAGATTGTTAAGCCAGGTCATTTTTTAATTTACCATATCCAAAACAGTTCTATAGGAAAACGTTGCCAGTGTAGATACATTAAAATATAAAGAACTTAGCACCATGTCAATGTGAACAGAGAAAGAAAACAGAAATCAACTATAGGATGAAACTCAGATCATGTTAACTTTGATCTTAGATATTCAGAAGATCCAAATTTTAATGAAGAAATTTATTGATAAACTAACATTTTTCTGTTAACTCTTTTAGTTTGAACTACAAAAACACATCCAAATGTAGCAGCACAAGGAAGTTTAGATTTATCGTCCAATTAAATGTAGAGTTAGATTTAATAACCTTGAGACCTACTGTCCATCTAGATCTTCAAAACATTTATCTCAATATGATAGGGTTCTAAAAGAACCTTTAATGCTATGGCCAAGAAAATAAAACCACACGCAAAACCAAAAGAGACTTAAAATACAAAAGCATCTAGAGCCAAAACGTGGTAATTTCTGGAAATGAGATTTAATCCAGAAAGATGCTTGCAGGCTTGCAGCAACATAAACAAAACCATAAAAGTTTACTACCTTGAAACCACCTGCAGTGCCGGCATTTATTAGAAGATCAGGCTTCAGTGCTTGTATGGAAGCATATGTCACAAGTGATGCTGACAATGTACCAATATTAGCAACTCCTATAAAATGGCACATTAATGGTTAGGTGATTGCAAAATTTTCCTTAGAACCTAAAACAGACGAAAAGCATTAGAGCAATCTATATTCCATAATTGTTTTCCTTATAATATTTAGTGTGTTGGATATTTTTCTTTCTCATCAGTAAAGACCTATGAGATTCAACTTGAGAATTCAATGGATTCCAATTTAATACCAAGGAAACTGTTTTTAAAACCTGAATTTTGCATATGTATTTTCATTGTATTTCCATTGAAGTATTAGTTTAGTTGATGCAATATGGTTACTACTAAATTTAATTTGCAGCTGGTATCTAATTTCCAGATGTAATTGTGGAGCAAACAATTGACAACACCTTATCCCAGAGAAAAGCTCGTACGCATCTCGGCTTCATCACAATTTTTCACTTTCAATTTAGAAGATATTTCTGTATTCTTTTGCCTTTACTACTTGGTACCGAATAATACAAGTATATCTTTTCTCAAATGTAATTGGCATATAACTCTATATTTAGTTTTTAATAAATAAAAAAATAAAGAAAAAAATTTCTGTGTAGAGAAATAATGGCTAAAAATACTCAAACAGATTTAAGAGGAGCATTCCATTCCATGTTTGACAGTAATTATATTCATCTTTATGATTATTGAGTTGTACTCTTCCTTAACACATGAAAAGCTTTTGTTAAATATATATATTATATATTCTAATTTATTATGCCTTATGTTTTTATATAATTTCCATGTTATTGCAAAAGTACAAACTGATAAATGAGAAAATATGCCGCCCTTCATAATTATAGGTTCCTTGTCTTGCCACTAAAGAACTGACAGAGTTCTGAGAATATTCTAAGTTAAAGATAGAGAGGGATCACGCATTTAGATTATGCCTTTGTATTAAGTACACATCGTAAACTAGCATATTAATTGAGGAAGTAAATGAAATTCTAGAGATTTTAGAAGAAGGATAAAGGAGAAAAAGATCCCAACCGCTCCTGGTAGGTGAGTATTATGGGTGTAAGGAATCATAAAACTAACCAAGAAGTGGGTCTGTCCCCGGCAAAATTATATTAAGATTCAAATCTTTGTAGGTTCCATGATACCGTAGCCATGGAACTCCTGGAGGAAACCTGAAAACCAAAACCAGTTTCACAAAAGCAAGACATCAATTACTGGCCATCAAAATACCATTATGTAATCTACGAGCACAACTATTACAAAGTCCCATTTTTAGTTCTAAATTCGTGTAGTTTAAAATAAATCTGGAAAAGAAAATCCTACATGGGCAGTAATGTGGTAATTATATAAGAACAAAAAAAATTAATATGTTACACAAAAAGGGTGACTTACAAAAATCTCTAGCAACACCCAATTTTTTTAGATCATTTATAGAGTAAAAAGGGATACAAGATGTGATAAAACAAACAAGGAGAACCAAAAAATAAACAACAGAAAGCCAGAAACAGGATTCCAGGACATCAAATATAGAAGTGAAGTGCCCAAAAAAAATAAAACCACGAGATGTGGGGAATAATAGTATAAAAAATACTCGCAGTCACCCAACAAAAACGATTCTAGAACGGAAAATTCACTGTAATCCCCAAAGTTTGCATCCACAGGTAGACATCCCGAACAGTCTTTTGCCAAATCTCCCCAAATAAAATTCTCTTGTTATCAAACCGAAGTTTGTCATCCAAATATTCCACCATAAGGCAAGAGGGTCAAGAGATCCATCTTCCTTGACGGGACCATTAGGAGCATCCGAGATCCAGTTAACCCAAAATTCTCTGAAATCTGCACTCACGTCAACCATACCCATGACAAGCTTAGAAGCAATCTTTTCCAACATAGCTCTGGTAATCTCACAATCTATGAAAATGTTATCATTATGCTCTTCCTCCACCAAACAAAGTGGGCATCTACTAGCCAAACACCAACCCCTAGATTTTAGGGCGGTCTCCGTCAGAGTCTTACCATGAAAAATCAAGCAAGCTAGGAAACAAGTTTTCGACGGTGCGTTCTTGTTCCAAATCAGCGACACAAGATCTAAGGATAGCCTTGGGCCAAGAAGAGTATGATAGAGGGATTTGACCGAGAAAGAAAAGTTAGATCAAAAATTCCAAATAAGGGAGTCAGCAGCAAAAAATTCTAAGATCTATCCTTTCCAAAACTGGGTCTCAATCTTGTTTCCGAATTATTTGGGTGAGAGAGGCAGTCCTAAGTATTTACACGGGAAAGTCTCAACTCTACTTCCAAGCATGTTTGCCCAATCGAAATTTTTTTGTCCCCCATATTTATGCATATCAAAGAAAATTTATTCCAATTAACAAGTAATACTTATACCGAGAAAGATGAGATTATATTAGATGGGCAAGTGGTGCGTAGAAAAGATATTTTTAGATATCTTGGATCAATACTTCAAAAGGATGGAGAGATCGATGAAGATCAAACTCATCAAAACATCAACACCAACACATCAACATAACCTCAATGCCTCAGAAGAGGCTCCCGCCTAAGCGAGGTAAGGGGGATCGGATGTACGCAACCCTACCACTGTAAAACAGTGAGGTTGTTTCCAATTGACCCAAATGATGCAAATGCAACTGACCATCTGCGATTCCACAATAAAAGAAATGCAGATCGTTTAAATAGCCCTTTGATATAGTCCATGATCGTTTATATTAGAGCTTTACACCTCTGCTGATCAAACTCATCAAAACAATCCTTATAAAACCCTCAACCTCTGGAGCCACAGTTTCCCAACACTTTTGATAAAACAAAATAGGAAAACCATTAGGAGCATCATCTACCCACATTTTAAAAATAATGTTCTTAATTTCTTGTTTTGTTATTTGAGCCTCAAGACTCGTACAATCCTCAACGGTAAGAGATTTAAAATTTACATTAGTAGCCGATGGAAAAGCTTCAGTCCTTTTCTCAAAGAGTTTTTTTGACAAAGACCTTTATCCAATACCACCCCCAGATCAGTTTGTACAATTGAATGTTTTTCGACCATTTGCATTTGCATTTGCATGGATTTTTTTTGTATTTTTATCTCCTTATTTCAATCACTTAACTCGAGATCGTTGCTTCTAAAAAAATTCTTCCATTTTTAGCATATGTTCCCATTCAATTTATAATTTCCCACGACTAATTTTTTGGTCCACAGAAAGCGGTTGCTCGTCTTCCAAAACATCTAACAATTGGAGTTAATCAAGAATCTTGTCTTTATTTGCATTGATATTTTCAAATTCTTCTTTGTTCCAAATTCTGACTTGATTTTTAACTACTTTTAACTTTAGGATCAAAGGTCAGGATTTTATTACCTTTGGGGGCACCATTTTCCACCAACAATCAATCTTTTTATGAGGTCAACTTTTTCAAACCACATTCTCTCAAATCTAAAAGTAACAAGACCCCAGTTAGGACACTTAGGGGGTGTTTGTGCATAGAAACTACTGGAAAATGGATTTTGTGGTCAAATGGAAGATAACAGAAAATAAAAACCAAGGAAATCAGTTTTCCTTTGACTAAGATTATGTTATTTGTGCAAACCACTGGAATCCACTAGAAAATAAAAAAATGAATTTGTTAACTATCATTTACGGAAAATCGATATTATTTGTAAATGTTGTATATATAAATGTATAATTTATTGTGAAGAGTGTGTTGTACGGAAACTTATATTATTTAAAAATGTTTATATATAAATGTATAATTTTATTGTAAATAGTATGTTGTATGTCAAAATTAAAATAGACATAACACATTTTAGTTTAATTTAACTCAAAAAGGTGATGTTTGAATTATATATTATATACATATACTTTGTTGAAGAGTAAATTAATTAATAAGATTATTGTAGTCATGCACTTTTAAATAATACACTAAATTAAAATTGGAATAATATTTTATTTTAACAAGACAATATGAAGTTCAAAATGTATTCTTATGGTTAATCTTTATTATCTAGTTTTTTGGTATAATTTTGTAACATATTGTCATGATTTTTTATAGATAATCATTGTTTAATTTTTAAAATATGATTTAAATGTTTTGTAGTTAAGTTTTTATGTAATAAAAATAATTATTAAATAAGTTTGATAGATGTGTACATTTTTACAACTTTACTACACTTTAATTTGATTTCCCTAGAGGGAGGGTATGAGAAACTTGGAGAAAAGATTTCAATACATTCTGGATGGTAGGTAGAGGGAAAATGTTTTCATTTTTCAAGATTGACAAAAACACTAAGAAAAGTTATGGTCAAAGGGAAACTATTTTCTTTTCCCTCTGTTTCCAGGTGCACAAACACCCCATTGGTGTCAAAGAAAATAGGTACATGATCAGAGATGACACGAGGTAAGCCCACAACCCCAGAAAAAGGAAACGTCATGTCTCACTCGGTGCTTATTAGGAATCTGTCTTATTTTGAAAGCGCAGGAGCATCTCTAAAATTGGACCAGGTGTAATTCTGGTCAGACAGTGGAAGGAGTACTCCCGCACCTAACAACTGAGCTCCTTTCAAAAGTAAATCTTACAATGTTAAAGTCACCCCCGATACCCATGGTTTAGTAAATTGAGTACCCAATTGGTTGAGCTCGGCGAAAAAATCTCCTCTACGCCTGTCCTCACAAGGACCATATACATTTGTGAAAATAAGCTTGAAATTCAAGGAGACAACCAAAATGAAGTGAGATGGAAAAATTCCAAACCCATTGATTGATCAAATTGAACTTATTATTGTTCCAAAAAAGTGATTAAGCCACCTTAGGCCTCAATTGCACCCTCATCAACATATTGGATATTTCTATCCCTCCCAATGCGAATAGCAATTCTAAGGTCACCCGCTTGAAATGTTGATTCCTATTTGCTAACATCCATGGTCTATATTTCCCTCAGAATTCCTTATTCGATCTACGTTTGTCGTAATCCCTTACACCTCTTACATTCCAAGATATAAAATTCATTTGGAAACTGTGTTTTTCCACTTTTTTCGACTTTCGACCGCCTGTAGTTGTGTGATCTAGTATGGGTCCAAGGTAGCAAAGTTCCCCAAGTCCCCTCCAATTACTTTTACAAGGTGTGGCTTGCCCAAGTAAACCTTTTTGAACCTCCTTAGAGCTAACACCCAATTTTATATTAGAATAGATATAGAAGTGTTAGAATCATGCCTAACAATTTTTTTCCTAGTGAGGATCCACCTATCGCTCAATAAAAACTCACAACTCTAGCAAAGCATGTCCAAATGACTTTCAAGTGAACAAAATAAAAACATTCTATCTAAAGTGATGTTGTATTTCTTTTAAACTTTAAAGCGAACACAACAAAAAATGTAAGCATATCTAAACACAATTACGTGTTATATTCAATCTTGAACTTCAAAGCGCATACAACGAAAAATGTACCTACAAAACCTAAAGAAGACTACGTGTAGGATTCTGATCCTAATCCTATTTTGCTAATGGTGTTTAGGTGATGATTAGGAGGAGTTGGAGATGGACGGCTGAGATTGGAAGAGGATGGATGAGGGGATGAGAGGGCTTGGATGGAGATGAGTGGTGGAGATGAATGGGTGTTGGATGGATGGTTGAGATTGGAAGAGGTGGAGATATTTAGGTGAGGTTTTCCCTCTCCTTTCTCACTCTCACTTCTCTCTCTCTCACGTTCTCTCTCCCATAGGTTGATCTCCGACGAGGAAGAAGGTTGATCCCCGGCGAGAGGTGGTTGGCTCCGAGTGTGGGTGGAGGTGAGTTCGTTGGGTGTTCTTCCTTTTTCTTGTTGTGCTTGAATCCACTTCCTCGACCTAACTCGTGGTTTGGGGTTGTGATGGGTTCGTGGAGGCTGTGGAAGGTTGGTTCGGATTGGAGGATTGACGAGGAAGCTTGGATCGTGGGTTGATCGTGAGGATCGCCGACGGATCGGATTCTTGGTGTGCGTGCTTGAGGAGGCGTCGTCGTGGTTCTTCGGGGGTTTCTTCAAACCTCCAAGGTATGTCAAGCTAGTGGTAATTGCTTACCTTTGATTGTATGTGATTGTGGAAGTCGACTGTAGGCCTTCCGGCTCGTCGCAAGTAAAATGCAGCAATGTCCCTGTCCAACGGTCGACCGGTAGGGGCCGGACGGTCGACCGTTGCTGTGTGTTTTCGGGCTCTGCCTCAGATCGGTCGAACGATGCCTTGAGGGCGGTCGACCGATTGTTCCTGGGAGGCAAGTCTGGTTGTTTTCGGTCGAACGAGGTTGTGTTTCCGTTCGACCGGTTGCTAAGTCAATGATCGGGTAAGGCGTTGACCATCCAAACGGTCGACCGCCTCTATAACCTCGTCCGACCGTGACTTAAGTGAGGTTGTGTTTCGGTTCGACCGAATGTGGTTTCGGTCGACCGGACTTGTTGCTGAGCGTGGGGGAACGCTCTGGACGAATTCGGTCGACCGAGAGTGCTCGGGTGTTCGACCGGATTCGTGGTGCTTGTGAGGGTGGAAGTCCCTGGTGGAATTCGGTCGACCGATCTTGGGCGTTGGTTCGACCGAATTAGCACTGTTGTGGGAAAACGGTCGACCGAAGGAGTGCCGGTCGATGCGATTTTCCTGTGTTGGTGTGATCCGGTCGACCGGAACTCTTGGTTCGGTCGACCGTTGATGTCCTGTTTTGCACAATGGGGGTGCTGAGGTTGTGGTCGCTTGGTGAGGTGTGTGAGGGGTGCCGATGTCCTTCCGGCACGTGTGCTAGGGTGCACGAGTGTTACGGTGGTTGGTTGAAAATAGACCTGGAGCCCCGTAACGGTGTGAGAGTTGTGGTTGGTTGAAAATAGACCTGGAGTCCAACTAGTCTGTACGGAGTTGGTTGAAAATAGACCTGGAGCTCCGTAGTGCGTTCGGGTTGGTTGAAAATAGACCTGGAGCCCTTAGACGTTTGGGTTGGTTGAAAGTAGACCTGGAGCTCTTGGTCGTGTCGTGTGAGTTGGGTTGGTTGAAAATAGACCTGGAGCTCTTGGTCGTGTCGTGTGAGTTGGGTTGGTTGAAAATAGACCTGGAGCCCAACTTGACGACGAGTGAGGTGTCGCGGCGGTTGGTTGAAAATAGACCTGGAGCCCCGTGACTGTGTGAGTGTTAGGGTTGGTTGAAAATATACCTGGAGCCCTTGAGTGTGTCGTGTGAGTGGGTTGGTTGAGAGTAGACCTGGTGCCCAGCTCGACGACGAGTGTGGTGTACGGTGGTTGGTTGAAAATAGACCTGGAGCCCCGTATCAGTGTGAGTGGCGTGGTTGGGTGAGATAGCCCTGGAGCCAGCCTGTGGTGATGCTTTTCTTGTTTGTAGAATTGCATGCTAGTGTGGTATCTTTCCATTGCATTGTAGAGTTTGGCATACGGGGTTTCCTTCTGGAAACTCAGGCATTGTTGCATGTTTACGTTCAGGCCGGGCACGGCGTTAGGGGGTGGTGACCGAGGAGAGAAGCACTGCTACTGGATCTCGCTTTCTCTCAGTTGAGGTCGGGTGATTACTGTTTCATTTTGATCAGATGTATAGCCTTTTGATGTAATCACAACTTTTGTATAAACTCTGATATTTATATATATTTAATATATATTGGTGCACCTGTGTAGAGTTTTGCGTAATATCCTCTGTTGATTGAGTGTTATAAAATTTTTAAATTTTCCGCTGTGTTGAGGATGTTACACTACATGTTATTGTATTCGTTTTTTACCTACACGCGGTTATGTGTTGCATTTAAAGCGAAGACAACTAGTTTGTTGAATTACAATAGCTCAATTGCAAAGCTTATTCTTCTAAATTGCTTTACTATCCAAATCCATTCTAATACTCCAAATTCAAATATATGTAGAAATGGCAAAAAAACATACAAAGAACTGGTGTCCTCCGAGAGCTGAAACTTGTCCAAGAGCGGACGGGCTTCCATCTTCATCGCTGCGGCGATGAACATCAGATTCGAGACGTATTTTCTTGTCTTGAACAGGAAAGGAAGAAGGCGTACCGATGATGATGACGACGGTGGAGATGGGCCTGCGGTGGGCCCCGCCGTTGTCCGACGCCGCGTCGCCGGAGGTCTGTTCCTGTTGCGCCATGGAACAGAGGAAAAGGGAAAATGAAGAGATTTGTAATATTGTTGGGAGGTTAAAGACTTAAAGTTCCTCGAAATCTTCGTTGGAGTGATTGTCACTCGATTTGTTGGTTCGCGACTTTATGGTTTGAGTTGGTAACACATGACACTGGTGGTGGATATAAATAATATTTCTAAGTACGTAAGATTGCGTGAACCTCTTAAAGACGTATTTATTAATAGTCATGGCGGTGGATTTTCTTTGGAATCCTAGATTGAAAATAATACGACCATATGGTTCCCCAAAGATCTAAATTAAGAAAGAAACAAATGCTCGTCTCTCGCATGAAATGCATCCAATTGACCCAAAAATGTGCTCCACAATGAAGGAATTGCTAAAAGCTGAACTTATCAAAACAAAACAGACAGCTTTACAGCTTCGCATTCTTGGATAAAGCTATTAAAACTTGAGCATATATTTCGCCCAACCGATGGGATGAATTGGCGACGCATTTTATTTTTTAGTTCAGTTTAGTGAAAACTGAAAACCAAAAGGCATTAATTTTGGATTAATGTTTCTAGGACTTATATTAATCATCTTTTTTATCGGTTATTTTAACCATCTTGCAGTGTTCATTTCTGCATCACCCTTTAATGTTGTAATTCTTAGAAAAATAGGAGCATGAGTACGCCGACAAAATAACATGATGGAAGATTAACTGATTAAGGAGTCTGAACCGCCCAGTGTAATACAAAATAAGCTCAGGGAAAATACATTACTTGCACAATTCTAACTAGCGTAAGTTTTGATGGATGGAGAAAAAATAACCAGATGTGTCAGGCTATACGCTAGAAAAACTGCAAGATAACATTATTTGAACCTCCCATAAAACACAGGTCTCATACTGTGCTTCTAAAGGGGTTTGTGCAATAAGAAGAAAGTCATCCAGAGGTATCCAGTAATCCAGCTTTCAAGACTGAATCAGTTAACCAAAGTTTAAATCGACACCAAACAGGAATAAAACTGGCATCAGACATAAGTTAAAAACACACACTAGAGAAACTGTTCGAAGACATAAAGAAACAGCAGGATTGCCTCTTCGATTTTATTTCTCCTCACTTGGCAGAGAAAGTAGTGAGATCTCTAGGCAGCAACTTTCTTGGAAGTCACAGAATTGACGATTATAGCAAACTCCGGTCCCTACATTAAAGAGCCATGAAGGTTTTTAACACAGAACATCAAGCCAATATAATTATACAGATATGGAAAACCACCTCAATGCCTGACCCCTTCCTCCCTATACAAACTTTATATAGGTTACGTCAGCTATGAAGTCATAATATTGAACTCTCTATGTGTTTCTAAAATTTCATCATCTCCAATAAATCCCCCTATTTTATCATTGGTCCTCCTAAACCGAACTTGAATTTAAGAGATTCACTTTGTTCATCTAACAACGCATTTTTATATTTCCTTGTGTTTGACAGGTCTACTTACCTTCAGCAACAAAATAAATGGCAAATGTACTTGGCCCTAAACCTATTGTCCAAAGAACAGCTAAAAAATCACCAGCCACTTCAAAAATATCACAATGTGTCTTTGCAGAAATTTGCTAAGACACTCAGATGTAAATAAACTCTAGAAAGAGGGAATATATAGTTTTCTTAGAGCTTTAAATTTTAGACTACATTCTCTGACACAACAAGTTGTGCACGTGATAAGGGAGTAACACTGCTGAAAGACGTTATCTGATAAATATGCTTTTGCAGTCCAAGATAGATTAATGAAAGATTTGTGCTCCAAGATAGAGCACCCGACATTATAGATACCTTTAAGGAAGCCCCGCCTACAAGAAATCCATCAATATCCTCTTGCTTGGCAAGCTCAGCACAATTGCTTCCATTCACAGAACCTGGAAACAACATTCAATTTAGGAAAAGCTTATAAGATCGACACATGAAACAAAACAAATATCAGAAATTATCTTAAAACGTGTTGGAAAAAATCATATGCAAAGGATGGGATGAATAGGAACAACAACAACAAAGCCTTTTATCCCAAACTAGTTGGGATAGGCTAGAAATGAAACTCTAAGGAGTCACGGTTCAGGCACGTGAATCGCTTTCTTCCACGCGTTTCTATCCAATGCAAATTCTCGAGGAACATTCCAATCTTTTAAATCTTTGGGATGAATAGGAAGTTGTAAAAAAATCTTTTTTACAAGATGTTAACTATGAAGAAACTATAATTCAAAATCCTAAACTTAAGAAGAACTAGAACCATGACTTAAAAACATACCTCCATAGATTATTCGTGTCTTCGATGCAACTTCAGCTGACACATTTTTCTTGAGCCAGTCACGAACAGCCGCATGCACTTCTTGTGCTTGCTGGGGAGTGGCCACCTTTCCTGTGCCAATGGCCCATACAGGCTCGTACGCAACTACAACATTTTCCCAACTAGGCAGACTATCTGCACCAAGCACAAAAGTATTACAAACAATCACAACCTGGTAAAATGGAAGCAGAACAACAAAATACTAACAATACCTGCAAATGCCTTCATCTGTCTAAAGCAGACATCAAAAGTATTTCCGGTTTCTCTTTCTTCTAGTTTTTCTCCTATACAGGCAATTACCTTAAGATTCTCACTCAACGCATAGGCAGCTTTCTTCCCAATGAACTGAGGATATGACATTTCAGTCACTTTAAGGTCTAAAACTAGTTCAACTAGAAACCAAACTCTGAAGATGTACTTCACATAAAAATAGCACTTTGGTACCACTATTAGTTTTTAGATACTACCTGATCATCTTCACCGATAATATGTCTCCGTTCTGAATGTCCTAAGATAACCCATTTGCAACCTATGTCTTTCAATTGTTCCACGCTGTCTTGGATTTAGGCAATTGGCAAACAAACGATTATTCAGATGGAATCAGGAAAAATAGTAAGTATATCAAAAGAATTAAACCACATACACACTAGAATGAGGGATGCTGCAAGAAGAACATGTCAAAACGAAAAAAGGAAAATATTTCTTTTCATTTTTTGACAATAGGTATAGCAAAAAAACAGACTACAGTAAATCCTAAAATCCCATCAAAAGAAGTAAATGCTAACCATTTACTTTATGAAATACAGTAACAAGCACAGATTTTCTCCTGGTGATTCGCCAACATTTTAGAGGCAACGAACTTCAAGATAAGTCTATGAAGGATAACAACTAATGAAAATACGGGAGGAGGGTCAATTGAGAACATATGGAATACATATTACCAAATACATGAAGAAAAACTATATGAGACAAGAGTGGAATGAGTCGAATGACCTATCAAAATATATGAAATTTGTTTTTATGTATGTGTATGGAGAGCAATCTACAAATCAAGAAATCCTCGTTAGGAAGAAGAAGAAAAGACCTTTACATGATGACAGGTATGGCTGGAGGACATAGCTATAGACGGAAATCCAGGGGTATGAATTAGGGATAAAATAAATGTCGAGAATGATAACAGATGGGATGGGACAGACTTTTGATGTTGAAGATAGTGCAACTTGGTCCATTTAAGAGCAAAGTTAATATCTCTAGGTCAAAATCAATAAAATGGCCACATTAAGATCAAATTGTTTCATCCAACTTTTTGAACCAATATCCAGAATGCAAAGGTGATACTAAAACGTGAATTGTGTAATACAACATAAACAAATCCATGAAAAGAAGATATTCACACCTAATCTCCCCTGTGAACGCTCCACCTTTTCCCACCCAAGAATTCTGGGAAGAAATTTCAATGCGCTCACTTAATGTGTTCTTCACCTGGTCAATATACACATAGGGAGGTGCAACAACAACATCTGCAAAACACATGCATAAAACAATCAACATGCCTTCAATGGAATGGGGATACCCAAAACGGAACACTCAAGATAATATAAAGGAAAAACAATTCAAAACAATCAAAAAAATTAAAAAATATGCACAGCAAAAAACTTATTTAACAAAATATGCACATTGAAAACGGCACCTCAAGTGCCGTTTTTATCTCAATTGAAAACGGCACCAACATTGCCCTTTTCTCCAATTCTTCCAAATCCAGTTTTTTGATTTTTGCTCCCTCACTCTTCGGCGATTTCAAGTATTTTTTGATATTTTTTGTTATGGTTTTGCTTTATTAATTTGTATTTATATGCATTTGATTGGTTTGGTTTGGTTAGGATTTGTGTGGATTTGTTTGGTTTGATTTGGATTGGATTGGATTGATTGATATGTGGTTGATGAGTTTACCTTGTTTTGATTAATTAATCTTGTGTGGATGATGTTATATTGTTATGATTAATTAATCTTGTGCGGATTTGGTCGCCGGAGAGTAATGGGGAGTGGGAAAAAATTTGGGTGTGGGAGAAAGAAGATGGTGGTTGGCCAGCCCCATTTAAACCCTAGGAAAAAACAGTATCCTATCTCGGATGCCGTTTTTTCCTTGGTTAAAAACGGCACCAGTGGTGTCATTTTCAATTGAGATAAAAATGACACCTGAGATGTCGTTTTCACTTAATGAAATCGTTTTCAACGTGCATAATTTGTCAATTAAGTTTCTACGGTGCATATATTTCAAAAAAAATAATTTTTATTATTATTTTGAAAAAAAATCTTAATATAAATATAATATATTGGACAATTTTCTTTACTAAAGTCATTTGCTCTTTGAGAAAGGAGCAACACCCCACGGATGCCACAGTCTAGAATGGTAACTAATTTAAGTGGAATATCCGTAAATTTTGTTGTATTTGACTTTGACATGGGTTACCATATGCTACAAAGATATGATATCAGTGTAGATTAAAGGAGACCTATGTAAATTTGCCAGAAAGGTCATAATACTTGGAATAAAAATGATGAATCAATAATTAGGAGGTAAATACCAAAGGGCATGACAGTTATGTTACTCCCGGTTAAGAGTATATTTTCAATGTACTGAAACCATGAAACATTCACACTATACAAGCCAAATAGCAGAACAAGAAAGAGTGCATCCATCTAATTCTCAGATAAGATTATTCTTACCCAAAAAATATGCCCCAAAAAAGTTTTCTTTGGAAAAAAAATCAACATAGGTTGTAATCATTAGTAGCTATCATTGAATAATCATAAAAAATAAGAAAAATAATAAAAAATACTGCAAGATAGATACCAAGTATATAAGGACCAAAACAAATAATAATTGAAGATGAAATTTTGTTGATGCATCGCAAAGTTTGAACACTAAACCAAAAGTAAGATTTATCATGAATAAATCTAGTGGCCCCATCACTGGGATGAATTTAAGTATTAAAAAAAACAGAAAATAGATTGATCAACAATAGACCAACTACCAAGACGAATTTTGCTATTATTCTGCTTAACCTACTTTCAGGAAAAGATAGTCTAACTGTACCATGACATGTTTCGAAAGGAGAAAGAAAAAGGGAAAAAATTGATCAGTACAAAAAAGGAAAAAACTTTGATCAGGGCAAAACAAGCTATCATTCAAAACCACTCTAAGGCATAGTACTTCGGATAAACTTTCTTGAATGCCAAGAGAAGAGAAATTGGAACAAGGGATACTGTCCTCCTACAGTATGAAGACTTATAGAGATAATTGTTCGTATAATATAATGTAAATATTACTAAAACTGAATGGCGTAACACACTATAAACAAAATCATGAGTATAAAGTCTAAGCACAAAAACTGCAATATATTTTTGTGAAGTTTAAAAAGACAAAAAAACATACCAACATCAGGTTCAAGCTTTGCACTGTTTAAATCAGAGACAAGTTTACTGATTGATTCCTTTGTTCCATTCTACAAGTAGTTAAGAAATCGTGTCAACAGCAAAATACCACAAAGCAAATTAGGGAACAAATAATGACGCGGGCAATTAAAGATTAAAACTTTTCACAATCTCAAAACAAGTGTTAACAACCCACACATTCTTAATTGCAAGGAGAAACAATAAGAATTTAATTTCCTTTTGCTCTGTTTGAACAAGAACAAATAGGGAACTCTACACCTCCAAAGAATGCATGGGAGGGAGACTTACAAGCCATATAAACCCAAGGGCACAACTTAATTTACAGAATGTGAGACTATTCTCAGATCTTCCCAAAGCACAACCATCATGTCATCTACAAGTGCCAGACACATACACATCGAGTCAGTAGACCACATGATCAAACAATTTTGACTTAACATCTTGTTGGAAGTTGGAACAAGGATCTAACATCACTGGGTTTAGTCTGTGTAGGGAGCTCTACACTACAAAAGGCATGATTGACTTATGGGCCTTGCAATCTCAAGGGCACAACTTAATTTACCTGATGTGTGACTGTTCTGCCACATGCTCAATATTGTAGAAATTGTTTTCATTCTTATGTTACATATAACAACTGCTGGGAATGTAATGCGAACAATTACACCTTTCATTGTTTTTAGGAGGATAATTAAAATAAGATAGTTACATCTCAGGCGACTTGCTGGAATTCTAATTTGTCAAGGACACAATGATGCAACATTGAATGTGATTATCTTTTAATATATCATGTAATGTATACGCATAATCTACTGTAGTATCACCAAGGTTTTCAGAACTGAACCGGACGTCGAACCGGCAACGTCAAAGGTTCAGAGGTTCGACCGGGGTCGGACCGGAATCGAACCGGTTGAACCGGTGACGTCAGCATGACGTCATAAATATATATTATAAATATTATAGTCATATTTAATTATTTATTAAGCAAAAAAATATTCAAAAAACAAAAAACAGGGTTTTTTCCTGAACCGCCGGTTCAACCCGGTTCAACCGCCGGTTCAACCCGGTTCAACCGCCGGTTCAACCCGGTTCTAGGCAAAAACGATTTTGGGAGGTGAACCGGACCGGACAGGCCTCCGGTTCACGGTTCAACCGGTTGAACCGGCCGGTCCGGTCCGGTTTTCAGAACAGTGAGTATCACCAATCATCTATATTCCATTGTTGATATTTGAACCACTAGCTTTGGGGTATCCTGACAGCTTACTCGTAATGTCTTCTACTTTCTTGGAAACCTATATTTACTGAATTTGATTTGAGATATTCCGATTTACTCTAATTTTATAGCTATTTGCTAAAATTGCCATCACTAACATACAAATTTAAATATCGACACCACCAAGTACAAGGAAAATATTTGAAACTATCATGTTTATAGCCTCCTGATTGTTTGAAATCATGTGCTAGCTTATATTCCTGCATTGACTAAATCTAGATCTTGTCTGGTACTCTGGTTACCTTTGTAAGATTCCATTGTTAAAGTTCTTTGACATGGATAGTACATATGTAAAGCATTTCATTCTCCGCATTTCCAACTTAGAATCACTACTTATTTCAACTTATTGACTAGAGTCATATTTTGCCAACAATCACATACCATAGGACAACAAGGGAAGGGACAGATAGCATAATTGTCAAGATCAAATCTAAACATGATGGGTAAATAAAAAGGTATACTTTTATTGAATGAATTTTTTTCTTATCGGCAAAATACAAGTTCATCGCATTTAATTAACAATTCTAGATGAAAGTTCGCAGTAGACTAGAAACAAAACGATAGAAGTTATACTTACACATTTCCAGTTCCCTCCTACAAAAAACTGCAAAAAAAACAAAAACAAATTATCAGCACTTAGAAGCTGCTTTAATTGGGCAAACACAAATACTAGAAGACCATTTTTAGTGCTATGCAGTGAAGTTTGGATGAGTAGTAGACATTTATCAATATTTACTAGTGTGCAAATTCAAAATAAAGAAATTTTAAGTAATTATCAATAAGTGCAGCTGGGTCACTGGCATATATGACATAAAATTAGTATGTATAATGAACAATAGGGTGAATATCTACGGCATATTGCAACTCGCAATTTTATACAGCATTAATAAAATGGTGCCTGCACTTTAGTAGTGCGTCCAGTAGCCAGGGTGTCAATAAGAATTCAGAGCCACCTAGTCCTAATCAAAACAGAAACATGCCAGGGTAGATGGAGTACACAAAAAATGGTAATACGTAGAGAAGGGGAAATAAGTCAAATAATTAGGTTTTTGATGCAACGTGGCCCAAGTGAATTTCATTTCTTATCTACCGTTATCAAATCCAAAATCATAAAAATCCCACATTATTAGGCACAACTCCAAACCCCAACGTCATCGTATTGTTCTCTACAACAAAAATCAACATCAAATGCTAATTAGTAGTTATCATTATTATCATCGTCAACACCAACTGAAATTAAGCAACCGAAAAAATAACAACATAAACATTTGGAGTCCAAACACAAATTAAGAAACTAGAAACTAATAACGTAAACATCTGGAGGAGTTTAAACACAAATTAAGCAACTGAAAACTAATAACAAACATTTGAATTTTGAAGGAGTCCAATAAATTGATTAGTTTCCACGACAACAATAGCACCAACAGGAAACACAAGTTAAAGATCATGAACATTAGAACTGGAAAAGTCAAACATAAGAATCTGAAGGAGCTCACAAACTCGACAGGTCACTCTACAACAACATTAGGCATGAATCATAATGACACTTCAAAAGGCACAGGCACTAACTAATCAACTGAAAAACTAAAACCACGAGCATCGGCACCTTGAGAAACCTACTGTTAGTTCATCGCACACAAGGTGCCTCCTATAGTCTAAGGATTTTCTATGAATGTGCAAAACAAAGGAGCATACAGACAAGTGGCAGTGCCCAGTATAGTGGGAGGAGTTGGGTGACCCCATGGATTTTGGAATTTTAGTAGTTTATAAATGTTCCTTTGGGATTCGGACCACTCCGAATTTTTTAACTCCTTTAGATTCAGATTCCCTTGAATTGTCCCTCAAAACCAACTTCCCTGACCTACATTTCTAGTAACCCTTTCTAAGGATTCAATCGGTCACTCTACAAACACTAATTAAGCAAATGAACACAAATTATGATAGATTACACAAGTTTATACGTAATTGTTTCCGAAACAGTGACATGAGAATTTCAATCTCAAGATTCCTATTCATTTAGAACTCCAAAACAACGGAGTAAAATATTTTGCTATCAATCCAAAGGGGGAGGAATTGATCAAGCACGGAATTCGAAGACGCGCCTTTCCGGTCCCGGCCATGGAGACGACGGGACGGCACGCCCTCCGTCCCCGGGAGGACACGCTGAGGCGGGAGGAATCGAGGTGGTGGTGGAGGGAGGCGGCGTCGGAGAGAGCGCAGGCGCGGCGGAGGCCGGAGAAGTGGGGGCGGGGGAAGGCCGACGAGGATCTCGCCGTCGCCGTCGATGTGGTGGTTGGGACTGCTGCCATTGTTTTTCTCTCTCCTCTCTCTCTCACTTTCTCTCTCTAGGTTTTGGTGTTGAGAGCGGAGCAATCAGGTGAGTCGTGTATTTATCGGGAGACAGCCTCTTGCTGTGCGACACGTGTACGTGATGGAGTTCTGTTGTGCTGCTTCAAAATGTGGTGGGTTGGTGGCGTTTCGTTTCGGCTTTGGACAGGATATTTATGCAAATGTCTTTTTAAACCTTTTCATTTTTTTATTTTTATGATTTAGAATTCTGTCACACTCATGACCCGTCCTTAATTCTAAGCACGGATATCAAACTATAAAAATTATATGAGAAAAGAATATATGTAAAATTGTATTAGTAGCCTAATTTAAGTATTTGACCAACTTTCTATTGGTTGTGCATATGTCAGGAATTTGGTAGAAATACGGTGATACGGCGGCTAGCAAGACATCTGCCAGCCAAATGGTCGGTTGGAGAGGACGGATGGCTGACGATCCACCGAATGGTGGGCACTCGAAACGGGCGATCGAAGAGGACGATTATTGAGTCACTGATTAGCGAGGTGGTCTACCAAAGAGGACAGTCGACCGGTGAGCCATCGATCGATCGGAGTGGGCAAGAGAAGGTCACAATGTTGGAGAAGATGATGGGTGGTTTGGGGTTTCTCTCAAATTATTAGGGGTGGTGAAAAAATAGTATAAAGTAAAACATTTTCATTTTCCCAGTGCCCAAATCCCATTTAATTAAAAGTGTGTAAGAGAAGTGATGTTAATGGTGTGCCATTAAAGCTAATTTCGTAGTAGTGATTGAAGCCCTAAAAATATACTCATACGTAACATTGTGTAATCTTTTTTGTAAAATTCATGGTTTACCCTCTTAGAGGAAACCTCTTTCATTTTCCTCCCACCCTTTACAAACCTTACATGAGACATCCTTAATCCCCACTCATGACACATGGACGACAACCGATATTGGAGCTCCTCGTGCTAAGGTGTGGCGCTTGAGTGTTGTTTGTGTTTGTGTTCTTCCACGCGTTGTTTATGTTCCTTGTCGAAGCCCCACTATCCGTGTTTGTTTGTTTGAGCACCACCCTGGCTTCGAGTTTCTTGTTGATGATCTACCACTCCGCCTATTTCAAAGGTGGCAATCTTGGTCGAATGTACCGTAGGAATCCGAGTTGAAGCTTGTGAAATCAAATGTTCTTATTTTAATGACAACACGATGATAAGGATGTCTAAGTTACACAAAGGGAATAGATCGTGTCTGTTTTTGTGGACTCTTGTAATGAGTGGGTTGATGAGGGAGTTGAAGGGAGTGGTACAGATAAAGAGGATGATTTCTCCTTTTTCTTGGGGGAATCGTACGACGAGAATGAGGATGTGGTAATAATGAGATCGTAGGGGAAGAAATGGATGTTGATCAAGAGAATGATTACCTAGATGACGTAGAGGACAATGATGAGGGAGTTTTTTCATCCATTGATTATAAATTAACTATAAATAAAATGTATGAAACCCTCGTTCCATTCCAACATATGCAATTCAAATTCAAAATTCTGTTTTGTTTTTTTGTTTTTCCCCTTTTGATATTTGCTTAGTGATCATGCCACTAACCAAATTCAATTTTGGCTAATCTAACCAAGTCTAACCAATCCACTTCAAACCACTAGAAGCACATCGTACATTAAAACTCCCCCAAACCCTAAACAAGTTTAACCTTAATAGTTTTTCAAAATTTCAGCAGCACCTCTCCTATGTTTTCAATAATGAAAATTCTTCGAATTCCTATATTGGGAAGAAAAAACACGCACTTTTCGACATCCATCACATTTCACATTCTTCGTCTGATAAAGACGATCTATCTTCTAATAGAGACATACTTTTTCAATTCAATGCAACACCAACTCAGAAACAAATTCAATATATTTAAGAAAACTATTTATACATCTAATTAATCATATAAGAACTAATTTCACTTATTAAATATACAAAATCTAAGTAAATACAAAATATAAATAATCTTACAAATTCATAAAATTATACTAATTAATCAAAATAATCATTTAAAATGTAATTAAAACACAAACAAAATCATAAATTTTAATCTAAATTTGCTAAAATAGCGAATTGGTGGTGACTGTGGTGGTGGTTGTGGAGAGGGTGGTGGCAGTGGTGATAGGGTTTTGGGTTTAAGGATAGCTAAGTGGTGGTGGTGGTGGGTGGAGACGGGAGTGTGGGGGTTGTGGGTGGAGATGGGAGTGTGCGGGGGTTGTGGTGGTGGTTGTGGGTGGAGGAGTGTTGGAGGTTGCAGGGGTGGAGATTGGGGATCATAGAGGAGGTTGTTGGGATCGGGGGTGGAGAAGCTCATCACCGACGTCGAGACGCGGAGATGGAGGAGACAATAGCGGCGAAGGAGTGACAAAGGAGGAGACATCAGCGACGAGATGAGGGGCAGCGTACGGGAGCGACAGTGTCACTACGAGGGGCAGTGATACTCGGTGTGCGGGAGCGACGGTGCGACATCGAGGAGGAGTCGGGCGAGGCGACGGCAAGGAGAAGGAGGAGGCGGCAAGGCGGTGGAGCTTAGGTTTGAGGTTGAGGGAAAGTGAAGGGAAGCCTGATATATCAGGCTCCTGGTAAAAAGATTCACCGATGACAGTTATCCATCGGAGTTTCTTTACGACCCCTTCAATGCCAATAAGGGTATTAAGTTTGTAACAATTGTTTTTTTGGAATAATTTCCGACGGATAATATCTGTGGTTGCATCTTTAAAAAACAATACATCAGTCGGTGGAGGGTAACACAATAGTCAGTGATTGTTTTTGCATGACAAGTTTCATTTTACCGTGAATTCGTTTATCTAAAACATACACCGACAGTTTGTATTCGTTGGTGTACGTTTCTAGTTCGACGAATACTACAAAAATATTAACTGATAGACTTTTTCTACCAGTGTTTGTGAGAACATATGTCAGTGTAGTTTTCCACTGACATAAAACAATACTCGTCGGTGTACAGTTAACTGCACCAACAGATGCTTCACTGGCGGATTTATATCCGTTTGTAAAGCCTATTTTTCTAGTAGTGGTGTGTGTATGAATTGATTCATTAGATTAAATGTTAGAGTTTAAAGACATAATCAAATAAAAACGTAGATTAAGAATATAAAGCCAACACTTGTTTGTTAAATGAGCTTAATAAGTTATAACGAGTTGAACATGAACAAATATTAACGAACACGAATATGAGCAAAAGATAATGAACATATTTGAACACGAGTTGAACATGAATAAATCAAAATGTTAACGAACTAAATAGCAACATACTTTGTTCGCTCATATTCGGCTTGATTAGCACCCTTAGTAGCAACACATGGTCTTATAAGTCAAGATTTGAGGAGGTGGGGTTGGGGTTACATCTCATTGTTCAGGGGAACTAGTTGTTTTTGGAGATGAGGCGGAACAAACCAAAGTGCGGAAATGGATCAATGGGTGGAGTGTTTTGGGGATGTACAAAGGGGTGAGAAGGTAAATGGACAAGGACAAGTAGGGGTGAGCAACCGGTCCGATCCGGACCGGAACCAGATTGGTTCCGGACCCCGGACTGAAGACCGATCTGGTAAGGTCCGGTCCAGAATTGGTTTTTTACCTTAATTTTTTTTAAAAATAAAACCCAGACCAGTCCGGAATCAAAACCGGATCGAAACCGGATTGACTTTGAACCCCGAACCGAAGACCGGACCGGCTGAGTCCAGTCCGGACTAAAACCCAGACCGGTCCTTGCTCACCCCCAAGGACAAGGAAGAGACAAGTAGCAGGGAGGGGAAGAGCAACCACAAAAATTCTAAAGAAAGAACTCCAACGAGAAGCCCGAGACTCAATAGATATTCCCAAACGAGCCCTATGAATATAGCAGTTATGATTATGGGGGTATGGATTGTATCATACATTAACTTATATAATTTTTTTAATTAATGCAATAACAGATATCATTTTGTCAAAAAAGAAATAATCACTTATAAACTTGAACTAAAGAAAATTTGACGAAGGAAATGAACTAACAAACTTGGACACTTATAGAAAAAATTAAGGAAATCATTAAATACAAGCAATAGTGTAAATACGCATATCATAACTCATAAGTGTGTTATTAATGTTATTGTATAATACCATAATAGTATCCCACGCCGCCGGTGTTGCGGTTGGTGGCATTGGTCTGACTTTTCACCCACCTCAAACGGCCATTTTGGAGGTGTTTAAGAAGTTCGCTCGAATATAATTGTGTTTAAGCAAATGAACTTCCCATTGTTGTGAGAGGAGTAGTTTAAGGGAAAAAATTTCAAAATAATATATTTTAAAAAAAATTGCCAAAATAAACCTCCATTAAAAGTATTTCTCAAACTAGACCCGCTGCCACCACGTGGTGACACGTGGCGGCGGCGGGTTTTGTTTTTTTGTGCATAGAGAACTCGGCATCACCAATGCCGAGTTCATCTTTTGAGAACTCGACACTGGTGATGCCGAGTTCAACTTTGGTTTTTTATTGGCCAACACTTGAAATTTTCACACATGAGGTGACACTTGGTAGAACTCGGCACTGGTGATGCCGAGTTGTACCAAAGAAAACTCGGCATCACCAGTGCCGAGTTCTATCTGGGAGTATTGCCCACCACTTCGTATTCCACTCGGCGGTTGTTGCCAGGAGAAGTGACAGATAGAACTCGGCATCCCCAATGTCGAGTTCTATTTGGACTTGTTCTCCTGGCACTCAAATCATGTGTGAAATGGGTGGACGGCCAGGTCTACAATAGAACTCGACATCTATAATGTCGAGTTTAATAGGCATAAGTCGAGTTTAATAGGCTGAAGTAGGCAAATTTGCGGTCCTAAAAAATACATTACATTCATTCGTCTTACAATTAATCAACTCTTAAAAAAGATTTAAGTCGTACATTCATTCAAGTCATAACAAAATACAATACAAGTCTTACAATTAATCAACTCTTACATTCATTCGTCTCACTAAATAGTTACATACAAAATATTTTGCTATATAGGTTCCTTGCATCGCTTTCGGTTATGCCCTATACCGCCACATCTCCCACACCTTACCCTTCTGCCAGAGTGTTCGTCCATCTCGTTTCGGATTCGCGTTGATTTAGGCCGACCGGGAGGTCTTTTGGTTTGGGGAGGCTTCATTGTGATGTTGCCTCGATCTGGCCAATACCTTACATCAGGAATTGGGATAAATATCGGTTTGTACGCCTCCCTGTACATTTGAACCTCATAATACGGGGACACCAAATGTGAAGTGTTGACATTTGCATGTTTGCCACTGCAAACTGCTAGTACATGTGAACATAGGACGTGCATTGCAATTATGTATCCACAAGTGCAAGTAATAACTCATTCTTCAAATTTCACGAGGTATTTTTTCTGGTCATTGGCTTCAACCTGGTACATCAGCTGGTGGTACCGAGTTACTGTATGTGTTCTGGTCAGATTACTGTTTGCCATCACCACGATGTGGACTGTCGGTACATATGTTTCATTCCACGACTCGGCGACGTCCCTTCTTTTAACAAAGAATTTGTTCAAGCGGAGAAAGGTCATCAAAATCATGGTTGTAATTGGCATACCGCGTGCCCCTCGTAAGACATTGTTGAAGCTTTCTGACATGTTTATTGTCATACATCCGAAACGTCGACCCCCATCGTGACAACAAGTCCATCTTTCGAAAGGACCTTGATGTTGATCCACTCGTATAACGGTTTATGTTCCTCTGCAATAGCCTTCATTAACTCTTCAATTTTCATAAATGAATGAGTTTTACCCACTTCGTAAAACTTGATTTGTCCCAATCTTTCCTTGCAATTTCGATGTTTAGCAAGATTTGCTTTCATGTGTCGAAGACAGAATCGATGTGCATGGCCCTCCGAAGGTGGAAATGCGGCTCGCACACAAGCATTTATTCCCGAAAATCTGTCAGTGATAATACACAAATCGGGTCGCCTTGTAACTCTACTTGCCAGCAAATGAAGGAACCACGTCCATGACTCTGTATTCTCGCTCTCTACAACAGCAAATGCCAAAGGAAAAATTCCGTTGTTTGCATCCGTGCCCACAACAATTAGCAATAAACCTCTATATTTGCTATAGAGGTGCGTTCCATCCACACTGACAACGGGGCTACAATAATGAAACCCACTAATTGAAGGCCCGAACGCCCAAAACACACGCTTAAAATCTCCTCGTCTGAATTTACCTGGACAGACTCTATTTCGACAACAGATCCTTCATTGTTCTGACAGAGAACTGTGACGAACCTTCGCAAATCTTTAAAACTGTCTTCTTTGGCACCATATATTCGGTTCAATGCTTTTGCCTAGCATGCCATGCTTTAGTGTAACCGATTTCAAGTGAGTATTTGGTCTTCACTCTTTTCAGTATTTCAGCAGGAGTAATTGTGAACTTAGTTCTAACAGATGGCATTATCAAGTCGCATACAAAATTAACACTACATTGTTTGTTGTCGTTTAGCAATATCGGATTGGAACAAGTGTGCTCGGCGTAGTATGTTTTAACTTGAAAATATCTGCAGCCTTTTGGAACAGACGCATGTAGACGCCATTTGCAGTTATCTTCATCACGACGAATACAATGAATAGTATACTGTTTCGTTGATGAAACCACAACTGAATACTGAACAAACTTTTTAATGTGCCACGATTGCAGAGCATAAACCAAATCATCTTTCGTTGGGAAAATTCGTTTATCCCAGAAAGAACGACCATCTTCCGTATGTCAATCACTCCGTTCCAAATTGTTCGCAGCATCGAAGAATGAGTGTTCAATTACCGAATTCTCTATCCAGTTGTCGTCCTCGAAGATATCGGGAAGTTCATTAAGAGTTGGAACCATGTTGTTGTTAGCAACTGCATCATCAACAACGTCGTCGTCTTCACAGTTTATGGATTGTCCCATCGCATATATGACATGCTGCGTCTCTGGAACGACTTCATTAGCAGAAACACCTTCAGGTTCATCTTCTACAGCGAAGGGTGTGTTGTAATCCCCTAATTCCTCAGTGTCATCGTCTTGAACGCTATGCATCTCTTCCAGGCTTTCTGGTCGACTAAAATTAATTGGGTCAACAGCTGACAAACCAAGCCCAAGGTAGGGATATGAGGTAGATGGTCCAGCTCTTCCAGCAAACTCATCATGATTGTAATGCGTGGGTTCAAATTGCGACAAATCAGGATAAGGATTTGCACTGCTAGAAGGAATGTCACACGCATTTTCTGGCCATTCGTTGTCTGTTTGGAAGTTATGCGATTGGAAAAATGGAATTTGCTGGTATCCTGGAACTTCGGTTGTAGGATTTAGACTTATATTCAAATCTATTCCACAGTCCCAACCGGTCGATCTTATTGTACCATACTCCGGCGAATGAGTGTTCGTTGTCAGCGTAGGGTCGGGCACTTTAGGTTCAGCTTCCACATACACTCCAACCACAAACATCTGTTTAAACAAACACATCAATCCATAAACCGACCTATCATTGGTTGAGCTTGATTTGTTGTTAGGAAGCGGAAGCTCACTCGCTTTAGTAGTTAAGGCGAACGTATGTCCAATCATTGTTTAATGGCAATTTCGCCGTCAACTTGACATCAAACATACTGTGTGGATAAGAACATTCAGATCTTATAACATCCATTAAATCCTCATATTTGATGTTCAACGGAACAACTACCAATTTGCGGTCAGATCCTGTGTATTATGTCACATCTCCGTTACATTCTAATTTCCCGTTATACATGACCAGTAAAGATCATTCATCATCTTTATCCATACCTAACATATATTAAATAAATTTGAAAATGTGTTCAAGTGAGATGATTGTTCTTCATTACTAAATACTTAAAAAGTTGAAAATACTGAAATGTTTTAGAAGTTACCTCAATCGAGTGTAGTAGCAAACGACTGTAAACGTCGAGCAATCACTCCAATAAAATCAACTACAATAAACAACGTTACGATCAATAAATTTTTAAGATGACTACCATAGACATATAATCAACAAAACTAAATTCAATAATCAACTATCAAACAAGAAATAAAACGTTTTGCCTAAAAACCCAAAATCGAATTCGAGTTTGCACCAAAACGGGTTCTTAAACCAACAAAAACACTACAATCATACATAAAACAACAATGTATATCATCCTAATACATAAAAGGCAAGAAAATGGTGGAAAACGAAAAGAAATCGAAACCCTAATCTTAAAATCGTGAGAACCCGGCGTGAGGGAGAGGGGGGGCGTCTGGCTGCTTTTATAGACCTCCAGAACTCGGCGTTGGTAACGTCGAGTTATCTTTTTTTAAGTGAACTCGGCGTTACCAATGCCGAATTATTACTTTAGAACTCGACATCTAGGAGGTCGAGTTCTATTTAAGTAACTGTTCTCCTGGCGCGTCAATCGTCTCATGCACGATATGAGCCCCAGGAGAATAGTGATTCAAATAGAACTCGGCACTCTAAGTGCCGAGTTCTATTTGATTCACTATTCTCCTGGCAACTCAAGTCGAGTGGAATATCAAGTGGGGCAATAAAAACCCAAAACGAACATAGAACTCGGCACTGAATATGCCGAGTTCTATTGGTGTGAACTCGGCACTGGTGATGTCGTGTTCACAACAAGAGAACTCGGCATCCTCAGTGCTGAGTTCTCTTGTAGAGTTCATTGATTTAAGAACTCGAGTTTTTTTTCATTTCCTGTTTCACAACAAAGACAATTCAACCACGACACAATCAACGAAAACACAATTCAACCACGACACACTACGAGTGGAATATGAAGTTCAACATTTTAACATACATCCAAAAGTACCATATAAAAACAACCAAATAAGTTCACAACTAAATATCTATCCTAAGTGACCTCTCAATCTCTTCTTCCTTTTAGGACGTGCTTGAGCACGTCCTCTCCCCCTGCCGTGTCCCCCTCCTCGTGCTGCATTCTCATTATCCTGAGTCAGACCGCCAGCGTCTTCTTGAGAGTGTGAATCTTCTTCAACGACGCGATCCTGACTCAAATGTAATGTTGGTTCTTCAGCACTAAAACACATAAGCCAAGCCTTCATTTTTTCTTTCAATTTTCCAACCATCGAAGAACATGTCTTGTGATCTTTGATCACCTCGTGAATTTGATGGAGTTCTTCGTGGAACTCATAAACTCCGTGCACCTACATATAATTAAAATTTAATGAAACACTAAACAAATTTTAAAACGTGGTAATTGTTTAAATAAATGTTTAAATCTTACCATCTCTCGCTCTCTACCAGCTCGAGGTCTGTATAAGGTATTATTCGGAGCCAAGGGGTGATGAACTATCCAACGCACGGTGATGCTCCAGTACCATTCCATATACAGTCGTGTGCTCTCTTCAGGAGTGACACCTAGGAGTGGTCGCTCAAACTGTAGATGATCTCTTCTGTGCGACCAATGCTGAATGAATTGGTGATTTTCCGCCAACCAATTAACATCCGACCTTCCCTGAGCCGATTTCACTATATGTCTCTCCATCGGCTCTGGAATGTGCTGCTGTAGACCGAACTGTCTCATCACTTGGTCTGGACAATGCATAACCACCTCACCAAAATTTATAAGCCAAGTACGGCTCGTCCAGATCTCTGAACCTTCCGTACATAGTGGTGGTAACTGACTAAGATCTAAATTTGCATAAGGCTCCCAGATCACTTGATCGAATTCCTGCACGTCCAGCTCATTCCGATAAAAATCAAGTGTCGTCGTCTTCGCACTACGCTTGAATGTTCTTGGTCATCTCCAACGGGACCCTAATGGTGCCCTCTCGTCCTCCGGGTATAGTAATGGTCTGCTCTTTAAAGGTCTCCCAATGTGTAGATGTTCCCAGCACCACAACTGTAGGAACGTAAGAAAACCACACAAATGTTTCGTCGGAATCAGTGAGGCTTCGTCTAACATGTGATATAAGTGGACCAGAGCAGCACTACCCCAACTGTACTCCGATGCGACTGCCAAATATCCGAGCAAAGACAGGTACTTCAAGTGAACCATCGTACCACTCTTATCTGCCAAAATACTACATCCCAGCTGGAACAGAATGAAGGCTCTGGTGTGTCGTGTAACCGTCTCCTCGTCAGCATCAAAAGGCAACTGCTGAAACTGAGCTTGCAACCAACCCAGAGTTACGAAACGCTTACGACCCAAGTCATCGGGGACCTGACCCAATAAATCCATGCACACCTCTGACCAAACGTACTCATGAGACTCACACACCGGCAAACCATCTACGCGCAAGCCGGTAATCATCGAGATGTCACGCAAGGTGCACGTGATCTCACCATGATCCAACTGATCTCGGCCCAACCGAGTGACTATGTCAAACCCTGCCATATTTAGCAGAAACAACATCCTCTCATCAGTGACCTGCCATTCGTTGAGCTTCGATCCATGCTCAACGCATTTTACACCATCAACATCCTTTTGCATAAAGTTAGAGAAATGTCAGAATATTGAAATTCACGTGCAAATATTTAACTTGAAAACGTAAAATACTTACAAAATCTTTGAACAAGTCAGACTTGTGGTTGACCTGCAAAACCAACACTGATCTGTCTACCGGACCCTGTGAAGCGTAGCTACCTCTAACTGAACCAGTACTAGAACCACCAAACTCCATCTGTACATAACACGTTAACAAGTGAGATGGTTGTTCTTCATTACTAACTACTTAAAAAGTTGAGAATACTCTAATGTTTTAGAAATTACCTCAATCGAGTATAGTAGCAAACGGCTGTAAACGTCGAACAATCTCTCCAATAAAACCAACTACAATAAACAACATTACGAATCATGTCAGATTTTTTTTTAAAATTTTGACAGAACCTCTCCTATATTTTTCAAATTGGTAAATTTAAACCTGCACGGTAGAACAAACTAACAATACTACAAAATTCAATTCTAACATACATTCAAACTCACATACATTTAAACTCAAATAAATCACTTTTAAGTTTACATTCATTCAAATTAACATACATTCAAACCTAAATAACAACAAAAAATCTAATTTTAATCACAATAATCATACTTAAATTCAACTATTTTTAAGATGACTACCGTAGACCTATAATCAACAAAACTAAATTCAATAATCAACTATCAAACAAGAAATAAAACGTTTTGCCTAAAAACCCAAAATCGAATTCAAGTTTGCACCAAAACGGGTTCCTAAATCAACAAAAACACTACAATCATACATAAAACAACAATGTATATCATCCTAATACATAAAAGGTAAGAAAACGGTGGAAAATGAAAAAAAATCGAAACCCTAATCTTAAAAACTCGGAAACTCGGCGGATGGGGAGAGGGGGGGCGTCGGGCTGCTTTTATAGCCCGACGGAACTCGGCGTTTGTAACGCCGAGTTCACTTTTTTTTAAGTGAACTCGGCGTTACGAACGCCGCGTTATTCCTTTAGAACACGGCACTAAGAGTGCCGAGTTCTATTTAAGTAACTATTCTCCTGGCGCGTCAATCGTCTCATGCACGATCTGAGCGTCAGGAGAACAGTTTCTTAAATAGAACTCGGCACTCTCAGTGCCGAGTTCTATTCGAATCACCTCAGTAAAAAATGTCAAGTGTTATAAAAAAACAAGTAGAACTCGGCTTCACCCGTGCCGAGTTCTTCCAAGGAGAACTCGGCATCACCAGTGCCGCGTTCTGCCAAGGAGAACTCGGCATCATCAATGCCGAGTTCTCAAAAGATGAACTCGACACTGGTGATGCCGAGTTCTCTATGCACAAAAAAGCAAAACCCGCCGCCGCCACGTGTCTCCACGTGGTGGCAGCAGGTATAGTTTGAGAAATACTTTTAATGGAGGTTTATTTTGGCAAATGTTTTTAAAAAAATATTATTTTGAATTTTTTTCCTAGTTTAAGATGTTCGCTCGTATATTATTGTGACCTTAATAGTTCTATTAAACTAATCTAGGTATCTTCGTGTATGATTGCTATTATATATCCCACCTTAATATACGTACCTCCATGTTTCCATATCATTGTTTTGGTACGTATTTTTTAATTACTTGTGTATGCTAATTTCTCTTTTCAATGATGGAACTCGTAATTGATTGCACTTGTTTGATTTTAGATGAAGTTGGAATCGATGTATGTTTGTTTAAGTTCAGCGCATGGCTTAATAAGTTGATCAAACACTTTGGATCAACCTATTTGACTGTATTTTGATTGTGTTATCGTGGGATCCTAATCCTAATTGGGTTTTGTTTGTTGATTAGGAGGTGTTTAAGAGATGATTGAATGGACGGTTGGGATGGAGTAGTGTTTGATGGATGGTTGAGATCAAGTGTTTGAAAGTATATAAGGTGGATCTCACCCTCTCTCACTCTCTTATCTCTCTCACTCTTGTTGGTTTTTTGGCCTTAATCTATGTTTTGATGATTTAATCAACATAATCTTAATTATAATCATGTAGAGTAGCACACATATTGCATTGCATACATATTGCTTTGTGCTAATCTCTACAGGTGATCAAGACTCAAGGAAGAAAGGAAAATCAAGTCAAGACATGTAATCAAGCTCTTTTGAAGACATGTATTTTGTATTTTCTTTGAGTCTTAGGAACTTGTGTAAATTGAGTATACTTGAGCTAAAATCAACTTAACCACACACTAGGTTCCCTATAGAAGTCATACACAAAATTTCACATAATTTGGACTTCAATAGATCATCCAAACTAGAACCGGAAAACACCTAAACAAAACTTGAACTGCCTGGACCAAAACGGTCGACCGTTTAAACCTTTTTGTTCGACCGTTCACACGTGTCACATGACCGTTTGTTTTGTCGTATTATACCCAACGGTCGTATTCGTATTATTCCCAAATACCCCAAAATTACCAAACATCCGGTCGACCGAAACTTTCTTAGCGGTTGACCGAACCAACACAATTTGGTCTCCCAGAAGTGCCTGGACTTATTCGGTCGACCTATCCCCTGAGCCCGTTCGACCGTTAACTTAAGTGAACTTAAGTCAAAGCTGAATTTTGACCAAACGGTCGAACGACATACCCGATTCGGTCGACCGTTTTTAGGCAAAATTGAGTCCTGCAGGTTTCTGTTTTGTGTATCTTACACCAACTCATACCCAATCAACCCCAACGGCTATATTTTCTCTAATGCTTATAAATAGAGTTGTAAAACACATTTTAACACAACTCTCCAACTACATACTTCTCCAAAACATTAGAGAGAATCCCAAACACTCCAAGCCTCCAATTTCCACACTTAAGATCAATTCCAATCTTTCTCAAGTGTGCTCAAGTTTAGAGAGTGATTGTCTCACTCAAGTTTGTTGATGTCAAAGAAGAGTAAAGGTTTCGGTGAAAGCCCGAACCATCCCTCTCGGATTGTGAGAGGTGGAGTCAAGCTCGGCGAGGGTTGTTCGCGAGCTTGAAGATTGTAAAGGCGTTCTCTCCCGGACCGGAACGGGGAGTGGTTAGTGAAGTCGTGAGTGGAGCTCGGTGATCCGAGTGGAGCTTGCAAGAGAGGACTAGGACCCGGGTGGGGTGCCGAACCTCTATAAAAATCCCCCGTGTCCTTTGTGGTTTGCATATTCCTTCTTTACTTGCTTGTTTGTTTTAAATTCCGCTGCATATCTTTGATTGTTTAAACAAGTAGGTAATTAGCTTAAAAGTGATTAGCATAGATGACCCATACGATCCAACAATTCTCTCTCTCTCTCTCTCTCTCTCTCTCTCTCTCAGTGGAGCTCCGGCAAGTGGAGGTGTTCTCCGGCGAGTATAGGTGGTCGGCTCCGGTGGTTAGTGGAGGTGAGTGGTTTGAATGTTAAACCTTTCTCATTTGTTTCTTCTTCTTTCTCTCTCTCAATCCGTCTCTCTTCCAGTGTTGTGATTGGGGAGGTGATCTACGGAGGTGAAGGAGTGGTTATGGATCGAGGAGGTGGTGTGATCGTTGATTGAGCGAGAGGTTTGTCGGAAATCGGGTTTTCGAGAGAAGTGAGTATGGAAGCGTCGTCGAGGTTCTTCGAAGGTTTCTTCAGACCTTCACGGTATGTCAAACTTGTAGTTGTAGCTCACTTATGTTGTGTGAGTAATTTGGAAGTCGACGGTAGGCCGAAAGGCTCGTCGCAAAGTAAACGTGCAGCAATTTCTCTGTTTGATCGGTCGACCGGTTGGTGCAAACAGTCGACCGTTCCTAGTGTGATTTTGGGATTTTGCCTCGCGTTGGTCGAATGATGTCATTGGGCGGTCGACCGGTGGTGCGTTAGAGGCAAGCCTTGGGGGTTTTCGGTCGAACGGGTCCCCTTTGCCGTTCGACCATGTGCACTGTTGTAGGTCGCTTGAGCGTTGACCATCCAAACGATGAAATAAGAACTAAGCTAAGAACAAAACAAGAATGCTGGAATTTCAGGAATGGAAAACCCCTAAGGGGTGGAGTGAGTGCACACAAGCAAAGAGGTGGGTGTAGAATACATTCTTTAAGCACATGAAGGTGGTGTTTATCAAGCATAGGAAGTGTCTAAATGTTATGGCAAAACCTATCAATCTATTCACCAACTTAGTTGATTAACATTTACATATGCAAGGTGTTTATTTCAGAACCTAAACAAGCATGAGAGGTGTCTAATCATTTTGGCAAACTCATCAAGTTGTAAATTCTATCCTAAACAAGCAAGCATACATTCATGTTTAATCAACACATTGAAATTAAAGCATTCATCCCATTCTCTAATGCATGTATGTACATCTACTCCACCCCCCAAAGGGGATGGAACTACTCACTAAACATTACACTAATTATTAAACTATGGAAAGAAAGCATATTAAAACTAAGCTAGAATTAAAAGACGATTAAACTAAAACATGCACAACAATAAAAGAAGCATAAAACAAACAATGAAAGAAACACAAAACTTTATTGATAAAATGACTCACATTAAAAGTAGCATCCTCCTACTTTAGTGTGTGTTTCAAGGCCTCACTTCTAGTAGGAAGAATAGCCACTTAAAATAAGGAGTGATTACAATAGGAGGTGAAGAGTTCTATTTATAGCCATGGAAAAAGCTAATCCGGGACAATCCCCCGATGTGGGACTAAACAGATACCACAAATTGCCTAAACATCCTCTAATACATGTGCTGGAGAAATTTGAGAGCATTTAGGCCAAAAGTGACCGCCAATTAGTGGTCTTGGACCGCTAATTAGCGGTCTACAGTGTCCGTATCGCTCTGAAAGTTCTTGTGGGCTTTTCTGGAAGGCTTTGTTGGTATTTGATGCATCTATTTTGCATTTTGGAGCTCCGACCCGAATCGAATTGGTAAAATACTCCCCATGATGGTGTGGAGTATTCTGTTTTGCTCTTAGGTCCTTCTGTCTTACGATCAGGTCCTTCTCCCTTGCATCTTGGTCCCCAGATCTCACAATTCAGTCCGTTTTCCCAGCTTTTGGGTCCTTTTATGCTTCATCTCTTCAAACCTATTTATTCCTGAAAACTAAACATAAAACTCGTGACATAGCATTGTTTAGGTGAAAGATAATGGATATAAGATACAAATATAAGCATGAAATGATGTCAATCAAATACCCCCACACCTAACTTTTGCTAGTCCCGAGCAAAACCAAGAAAGAGAAAGGCATGCGAAAAACAAGAAATCCTAACTCACTTTCGTAGGAAATTTTCGCAAACACATGAAGATTTTGAAAGAAATGTGAAAATTTTAAAGCACTCGGCAAGCCAAAGAAGACAAGTCACCCAATGCGAAAGGCAAGCATATATATCAATGTTAAATGCGGCACACTAACATGACCCTAACAATACACACAAAAAGAAAAACAAAATCAAAAGAAAAAGACTCGACTATGTACACACGTAAAACACCCCCCACACCTACTTCATGCATTGTCCTCAATGAATGCGAACAAGATACTACATGGATATGCATGAAAAAGGAAAGATCTCACCAACATGAAGTACAAAGGGACATTCAGGGTCATGTTGATGGACACAAACCCAAATTCCCTCAAAACCTGTGAGAAGCTGAAGAAGGGAGATAAATACGTGAAGAAATTGGGGACCAAGTACACAAGGGTTGGGGCCCACAACAATCGATGCTCACTAATGAGTCTTTCATTACACACTTTTTTTTGTTTTTTTTTGTATGATATGTACAGCAACAACGATATTCTCATAATCATTTAGTCAATGAACATCAAATGAGAACATCAAGTCATGAGGACCAGAGACTTGCCGAGATGGGCAAACTCCACTGGTACTTTGAGGTGTCATGAGAGGTGAAAGGTCAAAGCTGAAAGGCTCGAACCCCTCATGATATTGGTTGGGTGTGGGCAACAAAGAATGAAGTTGTGTTGCCTCACTAGGGTTTAATTGCTCATCGAAGAAAACCCTCCAACCAATAGGCGGGTGTATCGGAATGAGTTCCTCAAGCTCATTCGATGGATGCAGCAGACCTGCATCACTAAGAATGGGGCTTCTCCCCAAGTCATCCAACAAGGACCTCCCACCATCATTTAGAGCATCAAGCATAAGCTCGGTCATAGGTGGGTCCTTGTTGGAGTCAATTGAAGCTCAAATGGCTCAATGGCCATGGGATCTGAGGTAGAGACACCTTCTGGTATAGGCATATGATGAGGTGTCTCACTCTCACTAGTACTCTCAACTGAATCATGCAACGAACACTCCCTTTGGACATTCATGTTCGAGGTCAGCTCACTCTGTTGCATTGCGAAGACAGGCAATGAGTTTTCGCTGGGCCCACGAACATTCTCAATGGGTTGCATTGGGGTTAGGGGTGTTTGTTGATTTTGTGGTGCTTTCTCCAATTGGCGGATGAGATTTAGATTTAAAGGTTCATCCAAGGGTTCCTGTTGCTTACCAGAGTTGAACACATGAAACTCGGCACTCATGTTACCGAATGAGAGCTTCATGAGACCATTTCTACAATTAATCAAGGCATTGGTGGCTGCCAGAAATGGTCTACCCAAAATCAAAGGTATTTGAGAGTGGGTGTTCGCAACAGGATTGGTATCGAGGACAACAAAATCGACTGGAAATATAAAATCTCCAACTTTGATAAGCACGTCCTCGATAATCCCCATGAGAATACGAATGGATCTATCTGCTAATTGGAGGGTGATCTTAGTTGGTTTCAATTCTCCCAAGTTCAACTGTTGATAAACAGAGAATGGGAGGAGGTTGACCGCTGATCCTAAATCAAGCAAAACATTGCTCATTCTAGTGTCCCCTATCGTACACTGAATAGTAGGACACCCCGGGTCCTTGTATTTTGTGTAGGTGGGATTGGACAAAAGTAAGCTGATATTTGCAGCCAAGAATGCTTTCTTAGGAACATTGGTCTTCCTCTTGGTTGTGCAGAGATCCTTCAACACTTTGGCATATTGAGGTATTTGTTGGATGACATCCAACAAGGGGATGTTAACCTTTACTTTCTTAAACACCTCTAATATCTTGTCCATGTTGTCACTCTGCTTTTTGGTTAACCTACTTGGATAGGGAGCTTTTGGCAGGTAGGTTTTCTGCTGTGCCTGAGAAGAAAGCTTTGGTGTATTACCCTCACCCGCAGCTTCTTCTTCACCACCATTTCCACTGAGGGGCTGCATAGATGGTGGTGGGTGTGGCAAGGAAATGTGATTGTCAACCTGTTTGTCATTCCTTAAGGTCACAATGGAATTGACATGGTGAACAGGTTCCTCCACATGGTTCACTTGCCTCCCCCGAGGTACCACATTCTCATTTTGCATTTGTTGTTGTTGGTACATGCGGGGGTTAGCCTCAGGCTGGCTAGGAAAAGACCCTCTCTCTCTCTCTCATGTACAGACTGAGCCAATTGGCCCATCTGAAGCTCTAGAGATTTGATGGTCTGCTGATTTGAAGTGAGAACTTGACTTGTGGACGACATAAATTTTTTCATAGAGTTCTCAAGTCCACGAGTCAAGTTCTCAAGCGAATTAAACCGGGTTTCGAAGTTGTTAGAATTTGGGAAACCTGGTTGGTTGGTGCTTGGAACTTGGGGTTGCTGATAAGATGGTGCATGCATGGGAGGTTGGTGTGATTGGTAAGGTGGTCTAGAGGAGTTTGAAGGACCACCCGGGGCATTAGTTTGGTTCCATAAAAAATTGGGGTGATTCCTCCATCCAGGATTATAAGATGATGAGTATGGGTCATTCCTGGCTCTATCATAGACGGCGTTGACACGCTCCATCTCAGGAGGAATGGACTCACACTCGCTTTCTATATGACCTATCCTACCACATGAATGACAGGGAACTGGACCAGATGTGGACATGTGAGGTGCACTTTGTTGGTTTTGGAGCTCAATCGAATCCATACGGAGCATTAAGGCCGCCATGCGTGCCTCGGTGGCCGTAGTGGTATCGATAGCAAATGCGGAACCCGATCTAGTTGAGTTTGCATTCGCGATCCTCGCTCCTATACTAGATGATGCAGGTGGTTCCCTCACACTCTCCCATTGCATGGTTTTCTCAGCGAGGTCTTCTAGGAAGGCCCATGCCTCCCTTTCATCCTTTCCCAAGAACTCTCCTTGACACATGGACTCAAGAAGCGTTCTGGACGGGATGTGAAGACCATCATACACAATCTGACAAAAACGCCACAAATCAATGCCATGGTGAGGGCACGAGGATAGTAGCTCTTTGAACCTCTCATGATATGTATGAAATGGTTTGGTCTCATGTTGATAGAACGAATTGATTTCGTTCCTCAATTTTTGAGTCCGATGATTAAGAAAGTACTTCTTGAGGAATGCAGATTGAAACTCATCCCAAGTCCTAAAGGAATTCGCCTGGTTGCTATACAACCACTTCTTGGCGTCATCCTTTAGTGCAAAAGGAACGAGCCTAAGATGGATGGAGTCTGTGCTAAGTTGCTGCAGCTTGAACATAGCACAGACCTCCTCAAATTCCCTGAGAAAGATATAGGGGTCACCTTTCCCAGTGAAATGAGGGAGCATGGAAATGAATTGAGGCTTAACCTCAAAATGGTTCCCATTAGCCTCTGGTAATACGATGCATGAGGGTAGAGCTGTGCGGCTCGGGTAGCATCGATCACGAAGAAGTATGGGAACGACAACTGGAAGCACTGGTGGAGCAGGTGGGTCCAGCAACTGCTCCTCCTCACGGAAATTAGCAGCCATTGGACCCGAACTACGTGCGACACGAGAGGAGGGAGGTGTTGAGAAATCGATGACCGAAGCCGGATTGACAACGCTCCTCGTCAAACGACCACTCTCGCCTCGTGTCCACGAAAGCATGCACAAAGGTGCACACACAAACCACAACTCTTTTTTTTTTCAAACAAAGAATGTACGTAGAAGAGAAGACTGGGGAACACAGGAGAGAAAGAATGACTCAGGAGAGAAGGGAAGAAGTCTTTATGCTACGGCGGATGGGTACATGTAGAAGCACACAAGCAAACAAGGCTCAAGCAATCCTAAGGTCGCTATAGGTCCTTACAGCTAGACGACGCCTAACTGCGAGGTCACACGGCCTCAACACGCCCCACCTCCCTACAACGAGGACCACAAAGCCCAGCAAGTGAGCCGAGATCCGGGGATCTCGTCTCTCCTACTATCGACAAAGTGGGCAACGCCGATCAGGTCATGACGGTCGGGACCGGATCACTCTCCTAATGCGCCCGAAATCCTTAAGGCCAATGTCTACTTGATTTTAAAAATTAGGCTCTTTATTAGTGTGGTTTGTGGGGCGAAGGAAAGGGTGATGAAATCCCCCACCTTATCTTTTATGGGACAGCCCCTCCTTAGTAGCGTTTTGGAGTCCTAATCTAGCAATCAACTCTCCAAACAAAACGCTCAACTCACACTTGTTTCAATGCACTTCCTACTAACTAATGCATGTTCATACGAAATGCATGAATGAGAGTAGAAGGCGCGTACCTCACGCCAGCTCTCAGCAACAGAAAATAAAGCTAAGATAAAAGACAATCTAAATGCTTAAGTCACATACATGGTGCATGACCTAAACAAGAATGAATGCCTAGTCTTTTGCTTTGAGTTTTAGGGTCCAAGTTGCTTAAAGGATGTTTGATTATTGATCTGGGAACGAACTATAAGTCAAAACATGCCAAATTGAGTCACAGATAACTAGATCATTTAGAGCAACAACAGAAAGAAATTAAAAGATGAACAGAGCTCACCAGACCGCTGATTAGCGGTCTCAGACCGCTAATTGGCGGTCTGAATTGCTCAGGACGTCTGGAAATTTCTCCAGTAGCCTCCACTCGCTATTCCCAGTCTCCTGAAACAAAGAAAAACTACAACACACAAATTAAATCCACTCGAATCGTCCAAACAAGAGTCTGGACTGGCACCTCCCCGGCAACGGCGCCAAAAACTTGTTGAACGTTTTAATTAAACCGCAAGTGCACGGCCGCGATGAAGATGTGGCAAGTACGGGTCGTCCTCAGGGAGGTGAGTAGTCTCTTGCTTGTACGAAATCAAGTGGCAAAAATAGGGGGAGAAAGATGTTTATGCTACTCTACTCTATACTACGCTAAGAAGTAGGAAATGTGAAAGAAACAAACAAACGATGAAATAAGAACTAAGCTAAGAACAAAACAAGAATGCTGGAATTTCAGGAATGGAAAACCCCTAAGGGGTGGAGTGAGTGCACACAAGCAAAGAGGTGGGTGTAGAATACATTCTTTAAGCACATGAAGGTGGTGTTTATCAAGCATAGGAAGTGTGTAAATGTTATGGCAAAACCTATCATTCTATTCACCAACTTGGCTGATTAGCATTTACATATGCGAGTTGTTTATTTCAGAACCTAAACAAGCATGAGAGGTGTCTAATCATTTTGGAAAAACTCATCAAGTTATAAATTCTATCCTAAACAAGCAAGCATACATTCATGTTTAATCAACACATTGAAATTAAAGCATTCATCTCATTCTCTAATGCATGTATGTACATCTACTCCACCCCCCAAAGGGGATGGAACTACTCACTAAACATTACACTAATTATTAAACTATGGAAAGAAAGCATATTAAAACTAAGCTAGAATTAAAAGACGATTAAACTAAAACATGCACAAACAATAAAAGAAGCATAAAACAAACAATGAAAGAAACACAAAACTTTATTGATAAAATGACTCACATTAAAAGTAGCATCCTCCTACTTTAGTGTGTGCTTCAAGGCCTCACTTCTAGTAGGAAGAATAGCCACTTAAAATATGGAGTGATTACAATAGGAGGTGAAGAGTTCTATTTATAGGCATGGAAAAAGCTAATCCGGGACAATCCCCCGATGTGGGACTAAACCAACACCAAAAATAGTCTCAACGAACATTAATACAAGTCCAGGACAAATCTTGGCGGATCTGGACTAATCCAGACTGCCAATTGGCGGTTCCAGACCGCCAATTGGTGGTCCAAAATGTCCGGATCCAGTTGAGTTTTATTCTGGGCTTTTATTTGTGCTTTTGGTGGTCTTTGATGCATCTACTTCGTTTGTTGGAGCTCCGACCCGAATCCAATTACTAAAATACTCCCCATGATGGTGTGAAGTATTCTGTTTTGCTCTTAAGTCCCTCTGTCTTGCGTTCAGGTCCTTCTCCCTTGCATCTTGGTCCCCAGATCTCACAATCCATTCCTTTTTCCCAGCTTTTGGGTCCTTTTATGTTTCATCTCTTCAAACCTATTTATTCCTGAAAACTAAACATAAAACTCGTGACATAGCATTGTTTAGGTGAAAGATAATGGATATAAGATACAAATATGAGCATGAAATGATGACAATCAACCATCCAAACGGTCGATCACTCGTTTGACTCGTACGACCGACGACTTAAGTGAACTTATGGTTGGGTTGGACCGATTGGTGGTTCGGTCGACCGGTGTTGATTATATAATTGATGGAGAGTTTTACTGGTACTTTTCAGTCGACCTCAGTATCATCGCTGGTGCTACGGTCCCGTAGGGGAGGTCTCACGCGTCACAGAGGCATCTATACTAAAACGAGACAACACACATCAAAAACATGAATGCATGATCTAATGCAAACTCTAAAACTCTAAGGGTTTTTATTTGGATAAGAACATCGGAACCGACCGCTCTGATACCAAGTTGTAACATTCTCAAACAGCGGAAGAATTTAAAAATTTTATAACATACAATCAACCAGAGGACATTACTCAAAACACAAGAAAACGGTGCACCAACATATATATACATATATCTGAGTATTTCAAAAGTGTGATTCATCAAACGACCATACAAAGTACAAGTAATCACTCGACCTCAAACGAGAGAAAGCAGGATCTGGTAGCGCTCCTCCCCTCAGTCACCACACCCTAATGCCGATCACGACCTGAAAAGTAAACATGCAACAACGCCTGAGTTTCCAGAAGAAACTCTGTATGCCAAACTCAAAATGTATGAAACTGAGCACTCTATCATGCAATTCTATCCACAAGAAAAGCATAAACAACAATGCTGGGCTCCAGGGCTTTTTCACCCAACCACAACTACCACGACACGACCAGAGCTCCAGGGCTCTTTCACCCAACCCGAACGCTGTAAGGCTCCAGGGCCTTTTCACCCAACCTTAACACGCGGTCCTAGCTCAGGCTCCAGGGCTTTTTCACCAAACATGAACGTACTACGGAGCTCCAGGGCTTTTTCACCCAACCCCACATAGACTAGCTGGACTACAGAGCGTTTTCACCCAACCGCAACTCTCTCAACAGTTACGGGGCTCCAGAGCTTTTTCACCCAAACAACTGCAACACCTGTGCTCACTAGCACAGCTTCCGGAAAAACATCGGCATCACAACTCTTCTCACTAGGATGACCACAACAAACGCACCTTTTATGTGCAAAACTAGACAATGTCGGTCAACTGAACCAAGAGTCCCGGTCGACCGACTCTCACCAAAACAGGGCAACTACCTCTACCGACACTCCATCGGTCGAACAATTCCCACCAACAACATACGCCCGGTCAAACCAAAGTCAGGGACCGGTCGACAGTTTAGAATGTCACCTCCCAGGATCAACGAATACAATGACTAATCGGTCGAACGACAAGGGGACCCGTTCGACCGGAAACAACCAGTGAAATCTCTATCGCTCAACATAATCCACTGGTCAAACCCCCGAGCACTCTCGGTCGATCGAAACGCACCAGTAAAACCCTCCATCGAATCCAAACAACACTAGTCGACCGAAACACTAATCGGTCGAACCCAACCACAAGTTCACTTAATTCGTCCGTCGTACGAGTCAACGAGCGGTCGACCGTTCAGATGGTCAACACCCCAACCGACCTACAACTGTGTGATTGACATCATTTCATGCTTATATTTGTATCTTATATCCATTATCTTTCACCTAAACAATGCTATGTAACGAGTTTTATGTGTAGTTTTCAGGAATAAATAGGTTTGAAGAGATGAAGCATAAAAGGACCCAAAAGCTGGGAAAAAGGACTGAATTGTGAGATCTGGGGACTAAGATGCAAGGGAGAAGGACCTGAACGTAAGACCAAATGACCAAAGTGCAAAACAAATTACTCCACACCATCATAGGGAGTATTTTGGCAATTCTATTCGGGTCGGAGCTCCAGCAAGCAAAGTAGATGCATCAAAGATCACCAAAGACATCCAGAAAAGCCCAGAAGAAAATTTAGCAAGATCCGAACCATATAGACCGCCCATTGGCGGTCCAAGACCGCTAATTGGCGGTCTGTTTTGGCCCAAATCCGCTAAGATTTTGGTGGTTTGCATATTAGTGTGTATTTAGTCCATTTCTGGTATTTGTTTAGTCCCAAATCGGGGGATTGTCCCGGATTGCCTTTTTCTGTGGCTATAAATAGAACTCTTCACCTTCTATTGTAATCACTCCATATTTTAAGTGGCTATTCTTCCCACTAGAAGTGAGGCCTTGAAGCACACACTAAAGTAGGAGGATGGTACTTGAAATGTGAGTCACTTTAATAAATGTTTCTTTATTATGTTGTTTGTTTCATATTTCTTGCTTTACTTTGTTTAATTTCTTTTCATTAGTTTTGGTAGCTTAGTTAATATGCTTTCCTTGCTTAGTTTAATAATTAGTGTAATGTGTAGTGAGTAGTTCCATCCCCTTTGGGGGGTGGAGTAGATGTTCATACGTGCATTAGAGAATGGAATGAATGCTTTATTTCCAATGTATTGATAAAACATGAATGTATGCTTGCTTGTTTAGGATAGAATTTATAACTTGATGAGTTTTGCCAAAATGATTAGACACCTCTCATGCTTGTTTAAGTTCTGAAATAAACAACTTGTATATGTAAATGTTAATCAACTAGGTTGGTGAATAGATTGATATGTTTTGCCATAACATTTAGACATTTCCTATGCATGATAACACCACCTTCATTTGTGCTTAAAGAATGTGTTCAACACCCACCTCTTTGTATGTGTGCACTTACTCCACCCCTTAGGGGTTTTCCACTTCTGAATTCCAGCACTCTTCATTTGTTCTTAGTTAAGTTTTAGTTAATCGTTTGTTGCTTTCTTTCGCATTTCGTTTTTCATAGTGTAGTGTAGCGTAGAGTAGCATAATCAACTCTCTTCTCCATTTTTTTCGTCACTTGATTTCGTGCAAACGAGAGGCTGCTCACCTCCCTGAGGACGACCCGTATTTGTCACCGCTTCAACGCGGTCGTGCACTTGCGGTTTAATTAAAACGTTCAACAAGTTTTTGGCACTGTTGCAGGGGAGGTGCCAGTCCAGACTCTTGTTTGGACGATTCGAGTGGATTTAATTTATGTTTTGTAGTTTTTCTTTATTTCAGGAGACTGGGAATAGCAAGGGGAGGCTGCTGGAGAAATTTCAAGGCGAACTGGGCACTTCAGACCGCCAATCAGCAGTCTAGTGAGCTCTGTTCATCTTCTTTTTTCCTTGTGTTGTTGCTCTAATTGATCTAGTAATCTGGGACTCAATTTTGCATGTTCTGACTCTTAGATTGCTCCCAGATTAATAATCAACTTCCCTTAAGCAACTTGGACCCTAAAACTCAAAGCAAAAGATTAGGCATTCTTTTTGTTTAGGTCATGCATCATGTATGTGACTTAGGCATATAGATTGTCTTTCATTTTAGCTTTATTTTCAGTTGCTGAGTGCTGGCGTAAGGTACGCACCTTCTACTCTCATTCATGCATTTCGTATGAACATGCATTAGTTAGTAGGAAGTGCATTGAAACAAGTGTGAGTTGAGCGTTTTGTTTGGAGAGTTGATTGCTAGATTAGGACTCCAAAACGCTACTAAGGAGGGGTTGTCCCGTAAAAGATAAGGTGAGGGATTTCATCACCCTTTCCTTCGCCCCACAAACCACACTAATCAAGAGCCTAATTTTTAAAATCAAGTAGACATTGACCCTAAGGATTTCGGGTGCATTAGGAGAGTGATCCGGTCCCGACCGTCATGACCTGATCAGCGTTGCCCACTTGGTCGATTGTAGGAGAGACGAGATCCCCAGATCTTGGCTCACTTGCTGGGCTTTGTGGTCCTCGTCGTAAGGAGGTGAGGCGTGTTGAGGCCGTGTGACCTCGCAATTTGGCGTCGTCTAGCTGTAAGGACCTATAGCGACCTTAGGATTGCTTGAGCCTTGTTTGCTTGTATGGTTCTATCTGTACCCATCCGCCGTAGCATAAAGACTTCTTCCCTTCTCTCCTGAGTCATTCTTTCTCTCCTCTGTCCCCCCCGTCTTCTCCTCTACACACATTCTTTGTTAAAAAAAAGGTTTTGGTGTGTGTGCACCTTTGTGCATGCTTTCGTGGACACGAGACGAGAGTGGTCGTTTGACGAGGAGCATTGTCAATCCGGCTTCGGTCATCGATTTCTCGACGCCTTCCTCCTCTCGTGTCGCACACAGTCCGGGTTCAATGGCTGCTAATTTCCGTGAGGAGCAATTGCTGGACCCACCTGCTCCACCAGTGCTTCCAGTTGTTGTTCCCATACCTCTCCGTGATCGATGCTACCCGAGCCGTACAGCTCTACCCTCATGTATCGTATTGCCAGAGGCAAATGAGAACCATTTTGAGGTTAAGCCTCAGTTTATTTCCATGCTCCCTCACTTCACTGGGAAAGGTGACCCCTATATCTTTCTCAGGGAATTTAAGGAGGTCTGTGCTATGTTCAAGCTGCAACAACTTAGCACAGACTCCATCCATCTTAGGCTTGTCCCCTTTGCGCTGAAGGATGATGCCAAGAAGTGGTTGTACAGCAACCAGGAGAATTCCTTTAGGACTTGGGATGAGTTTCAATCTGCATTCCTCAAGAAGTACTTCCCAAATCGTCAGACTCAAAAATTGAGGAACGAAATCAATTCGTTCTATCAACTTGAGACCGAAACATTTCATGCATATCTAGAGAGGTTCAAGGAGCTACTATCCTCATACCCTCACCATGACATTGAGTTGTGGCATCTTTGTCAGATTGTTTACGAGGGTCTTCACATCCCGTCCCGAACGCTCCTTGAGTCCATGTGTAAAGGAGAGTTCTTGGGAAAGGATGAAAGGGAGGCATGAGCTTTCCTAGAAGACCTTGCTGAGAAAACAATGCAATGGGAGAGCGTAAGGGAACTGTAGGATTTCATGTTTAATTATGCATATATATTTTTTGAATTTTTATGCGTAATAAGGATCAATTACAATTTTCTACGATTTATTTCATGCATGCATCGGTTTGTTTTAATAACTAGTTTCAAAAACTCATTAAAACAAACACTAGGGACTCCGAAATTCATACCTAGAAGTTCTCTAAAACTTCTTGATGTTCCAGAGACGTTGAGGAAGACGATCGTCGCTTCCCGTTGCGCCGGATGCCTCCGAGTGTTCACCGAAACCCTAAACAAGGTTGGAGAGAAAGGAGCTAGCCAATCGATCTCCAAACAAGCTTAGAATCTATCTACAAACCCCTTCCTTAATCTCTGAGATTTCTCCTTCCAAAGACTTAGAAAACAAAGAGATTTTTCGTGGCTTTTTGTGGTGAAATTAGGAGAGAAAATAATTAGAAAACAACTAGATTAATTAAGGAGAATAAGGACCTATTTATAGGTTCCAATCTTACTCTCAATCATGGCTATCCTTAAGCCACGAATTCTTGACATTTTCTCTCACAAACTAATTCCATAATGCATTACATGCATCCACAAAACGTTTGACCAAGTTTGGAGCTAATCCAACCATTAATCAAATTAATCTCTTAATTATCAAAGGCAGAAAATCGATCGTGCTTCGGTTTACCGAGTCCCACTCGGTTGAGCAAATATGTCACGATTGTTTAACCGAGTACGTGACGGATGACCGAATCTTAAGGAGAAAAATTCTCCTTAACCGATCAGACCAATTCACGTCTAAGACCGAGTGCTATTCGGTTAACCGAAAATATCGGAACTTGACATTGTTCGGTCGACCGTGTCGGGTTCGGTACACCGTACCAAAGATCCAGGCACTTTGGTCAAGTTTGGTCAATCAACTATGATTATCCGTTCCACGTTCGGTTGACCGATCCATAGATCCTTCGGTCGACCGAACCATAACGGATTACTGAACTTCTACCCGATTTTGCCTTCTTCAAATTTTGGATTTATTTCCAACAAAATTTGAACTTAAGGGGGTTTTAGCAAATTCACAACTTATGCAATATATTATCCTATGCAATAATAAATTATTGCACCCCATAATATATGCATCTCATATGAATTTATCATGATTCTAATTATGTTTATATATAACATAATTGATTTTACTTGTTCACCACATGTGTCATATTTTCTATAAGAAACCCGACACATCATATGAACCAAAAATCAAGCTTCTTGTTTCCCGGTTTTTGCGGTGTGACCTATGGGAGGATCTAGACTAAGTTGGCAGTGATATTAAGAGCTTAATATCACAAGCTATAAGCGGTATCTAGCTACACATTATAGCTCCCAATTAGTTAGATGTCTTAATTCCACTCGAACCAAAACCCGATCCATTTAGTGATGGAGTGCACCACTTGTGTCCGTCCCTTGCCTCATGATATTAAGAATACACACAAAGTAGTATTGTGTCATCTTTGTATTAGTATTCATTTCTTGATCTCTTTAAGCTAGTTATAAATATGTGACTTAACTCAAATCACATTGTGCACATTATAACTTTGCTTTATCAAGGGGCCCACTAATATCATCACTAAATTAAGAGGGGCAATGATAATCTTTTGACTAACTATCTTCTCCAACAAAAGTTGTGCTTAACCAACCAATGCCTTTACACTACACTTATCGATAGCTCAAGACACTAGTCTAATTAAACATTCCTTAAGTGATTGGATATAGGTCTCATATCAAAGGACCAAAGACACAGTAAAATATTAATGACATAGAAACACATTTCTATAATATTTTACTTATTAGGTCAATTCAGTATACAAAAGTAATATTTTCCTCTTTTGCATACCCGTGTTGTCACTCACTTGTAGAGCTACAATGATCTATGACCAACACGACAATCTTAACTCGGTAATTAATGTCCCATGTTAATCACCATGATTGCGAATATCTTTTGTTTTATGTAAACCAATATCTTTTAGAGCTCTACGGTTAAGGACCAAGAGCCACTTCCTTAACACTTCTAAAAGACGAATAACATAAACAAGGAACAAAATGATTTTTCATTCAATTCATAATAATTGGCATTTAAAAGTAAAACTTTTAGAACACATTCTCTTCAATCTCCCACTTGTTATTAAAGTTTTCTTTCACATACATACTCAATGTATAAAACAATAATAACTAGGGTAAACCCCATTACATATCAATCATCAAGCCAATCTACATGGTTCCTCAATCCCATGGACTCGAAATGCATTTCGCCCTTGGCTTGGGATAAGGGTTTTGTGAATGGATCAGCTGTGTTGCTGTTGGTGTCCACCCATAATAGATTTATTTTGCCTTCGTCGATGAGGTCACGTGTCACGAAGTACTTACGATCCATGTACTTCACCTTGTGGTGTGATCTAGGATCCTTGATTTGCAAGATAGATGCACTATTATCGCAAAATAGCTCGATGGGTCCCTCGCTCGTGGGAACTACTCCAAGCTCTTCAAGGAACTTCTTGATCCACACTCCTTCCTTGCTCGCTTCAGTGACAACCATTACTTCTGAAGCAGTGGTTGAATCGGTCGTAGTGCTTTGCTTCCAACTACGCCAACTCACAACTCCACCATTCAGAAGAAAGACATATCCTGATTGCGACCTTCTATCGTCTGGATCACTCATGAAACTCGCATCCGAGTACCCTTCGACTATCAACTCCCTTTGTCCTCCATAAACAAGAATCTTATCCTTAGTCTGATTAAGGTACTTCAGGATATTATTGACCGCAGTCCAATGCTCAGGACCTGCGTTGGATTGGTGACGACTTGTCACGCTTAGAGCATACGAGACATCGGGTCTTGTGCAAGTCATCGCGTACATGATCGACCCAATTGCCGAAGCATAAGGGACATCCTTCATGTACTCTAAGTCCTTACGTGATTGTGCACGTTGAGACTTCTTGAGTTGCATACCCATACTCATTGGCACACTGCCCTTTTTGGAGTTGTTCATCTTGAACCTTTCCAAGACCTTGTCAATGTATGCACGTTGACTAAGGCCAATGAGTCTACGGGATCTATCTCGATATATCTTGATTCCCAAGATGTATTGAGCCTCACCCATATCTTTCATTGAAAAGGTTGATTTCAATGAACTTCTCGTTGGATACAAGTCTCATATCAAAGGACCAAAGACACAGTAAAATATTAATGACACAGAAACACATTTCTATAATATTTTACTTATTAGGTCAATTCAGTATACAAAAGTAATATTTTCCTCTTTTGCATACCCGTGTTGTCACTCACTTGTAGAGCTACAATGATCTATGACCAACACGACAATCTTAACTCGGTAATTAATGTCCCATGTTAATCACCATGATTGCGAATATCTTTTGTTTTATGTAAACTAATATCTTTTAGAGCTCTACGGTTAAGGACCAAGAGCCTCTTCCTTAACACTTCTAAAAGACGAATAACATAAAAAAGGAACAAAATGATTTCTCATTCAATTCATAATAATTGGCATTAAAAAGTAAAACTTTTAGAACACATTCTCTTCAGGAACCACCTGGGTCATCTAGTATAGGAGCGAGGATCATGAATGCAAACTCGACTAGATCGGGTGCCGCATTTGCTATCGATGCCACTACGGCCACCGAGGCACGCATGGCGGCCTTAATGCGCCGTATGGATTCGATTGAACTCCAAAACCAACAAAGTGCACCTCACATGTCCACATCTGGTCGAGTTCCCTGTCATTCATGTGGTAGGATAGGTCATGTAGAAAGCGAGTGTGCGTCCATTCCTCCTGAGATGGAACATGTCAACCTCCTCCCATTTTCTGTTTATCAACAGTTAAATTTAGGAGAATTGAAACCAACTAAGATCACCCTCCAATTGGCGGATAAATCCATTCGTATTCCAAAGGGGATTATCGAGGACGTGTGATGAGAATTTAATTTATACCGGAAGGTTGTATGCAAACTAAATTATATGCTTAAATGCAATCGATAAAAACCGCGCACGTACCTTGCCTCCAGCACTCTTCAACAAAAATTAATTTGCAAGAATTTAGCAAGAATAATGCAAACAAAACACTATATGATGCATGCACTAAGTCCTTCTAATTTTGCCAATTTTTAGGTCAGAGTTGAATTATTGCCAATTATGGAATTTGAGCCTAACACGTGCAGTTCTACAAAAAGGAAATTTTCCGAAACTAGAAATTACGAGGAAAAAGACAACAAAGGTTACCTACGCACGCTCAGTCGGGTTCACCGCCCGCTCTCGAAAATTTCCAGATGCTCTACGCGTCCACCCAGAGATGGAGATGACCCCAGAAAAAATTGAAGCACAGATGCTTCAGACGTGCGACGGATCCGCCGCGAGTTGTTCTTTGGATGCGGCGATTTCGCCGCCCTTCTTGCTCCAACTGTGCTCCAACTGTGCGCGGCGTCGATGAAGACGCGGCAAGTACGGGTCGAACACAAGGAGGGAGAGATATTGTTATTTTTGTGATTTTCGATTAAGGAAAGAAAGAGAGAGAAATAAGGTTGGTTTGAGATTTTTGGATTTTTAATTTCTAAAGCAAGAACAACAAAAACAAATTAAAAATAAAGCAAAGATGGATGAGAGTCCAGCGGGTGGAGGTTTAGATATCGGGTTTTGTTTAGAGAAATCTGAAACTTATAATAAATCACATTAGTTATAAAGCATTACATGATAAATGATTCAACATAAACTCAAGTAATCAAAATATACTAACACAAAATTAAAATAATAACATCATTCTTCTTCTCATCACCCTAAATCCATCACCCCCACCCTTTGGAGAGAGTTAGAAACTCATGGATGGAGGGAAGGAGAAGGGGTCCTAGAGAAACTACAAAAGAAAACTAAAAACACAAAATAAACCAACAAAATTTTATTACTAAAGCATGGAATAAACCATGTTTTTTTTACAACATAGTTTCAGGGCTATTTATAGCCGATACAAGAGACCCAAGTATAAAATAGGAAAGTACACGTGTCATGACACGACTGGCCAAAATCCGGGGCCACGGATCGCAAGGGGTGCGGCGTTTTCCCCGCAAGTTTTATGTGATGTGCGGCTGAATCGCCGCAATTTTAGCTCTGATTGGATCCGGATTTTTCCTGTGTGTTTATGGTATGATTTAGCTATCCTTTGCGCGCCCGGATTGATTTCTATCCTTTCTTTTGAGCTCCGAATTAATTCTTTATATATTTGGAGATCCAAATTGATTTTTCTTTAGAACTTCTCCAAAATAATATTTTGGTACTTGTAATTTGCAGTTGGGTCATCGGCTTTTTGCAATTAAGTCCATAGCTACTTTTGTGCTTAGGTCCTTGGTCTTTTTGTAATTAGGTCTTGAATACTTTTATGCTTGGATGGACTTCCATTTGAATCCCGATAATCTTGACTTGGTATTTATGATAGAAATGAGTCTCTTGCACGCGTTTATGCTCGGGATATGGGTAATTTGCATTCAGGTCCATGTATTCTGTAAATAAAACTAAACACATACCTTGGTAGCATTTATTGATATAAAATTAATCTAAATGAAAGACATATGATCCAAATTATGCAATGCATCAAATACCCCCACACCTAGATTTTGCTAGTCCCTAGCAAAACAGAATATAAGTAAAATGAAAACAGGGAAATCCTAACTCACTTTCGTAGGAATCACGGTTGCACTTAACATGTGCAACAAGCCTTTAAACCCCTAAGTTTCCTTAGATGACGAGTTTTGTCTCGTGAGGGTTTTCAGTTGACACACCCACAAAGTCTTAATTCAACATTTCATTAATAACTCTCAATATCCCCACCTCAACCTTATACATCTCACTTAGAATTCTTGCATGCTCATTATATAAATCTAACTCATAAAGAATCTGACTTGGTCTTTGTTCCTCCAACATTCACACCACTAACCCTTCTACACATGTTATCACTTAAATTATTTTGCACGCCTCCTCTGGTGGTGCAGTATCATTCGGATCAACCATGGCATGGATCATTCTTTTAGCTTTGGGCATTGAGTATCTTAAAGTATTTTTTTCCGTGATTCAACACATTTGCTTTTTTTGACACTTTTACCATTTTTGCATTCGTGTAGCGAGTTTGGCCGATAATTCCGAGCTGGCAGACTCAAGTTACCGGGTTTTAAGATACCCCTACGGACCAGTGACTCGAAGGCTTGGGCTTTTGTAATCATTTTGCAAAATGTGCTTTCCTCACTTTATTCCTTTTATTTTTACTTTTATTTTCCTCAAGGCTTAATTGCTATTAGAAGTCCACACTTCCCCGTATATTTTCCTCAACCTCTGCTTTTTATCAACCACTTCAAAGATTTGATTCATCCAATTTAAGTGCATACACGTCTTAAAGGGTAATGGGTTATTTCTTTGGAACTTAGATTTATGTCATAGTTTCTACAAGCAGAACTATATAATAAGGAACGAAAACTCAATGCAATTTGTTCACGGGTTTTGGCAATTCAATCTTAAGCTATGTCATGGAGCATTGAATATATTTTTTGAACCATATATAGATAGATAGATAAACACCCCCCACACCTAAATCATGCATTGCCCTCAATGTATGCAAAGATAAAGCAAATGCACTTATTACCTGAGTCAACTTGCGGTAGGGGGATTGAATTTGCTCAGAGTCAACCATAGTCAGAACTGGATTGAATGACACCATGTTGGTGCATGTATCCAGTTGAATTGTTCCCCATGTTGCACTGAGAGTCCTGAGGCACAGATTCCACACCCCTCACATGTATTGGTTCTCTTATTTGCTCGAGTGATGGTGGTTGGGTGGATGAATTACTCCCCTTTTTCTCACTTTCTTTTTGATTTTGTGATGATTTATTTGATTCAGAAATCTTATAGATACGCGATCTCATCACAACATCACTTTGATTGCATACTATTTCTGGCTCACTATCAACATGAAAGATATTAAATTCAGCTTTTAAGTTTCCAAAAGATAGTTGCATGAGTCCATTTCGACAGTTTATCGAAGCTTCAGAAGTGGCTAAAAAGGGTCTGCCTAGTATTACAGGGATTTGTCTCTTAGGATTGACAACATGTTCAGTGTCTAGAACGACAAAATCCACTGGGTAAATGAAGTCACCAACCTTAATCAAAATATCCTCTACTATACCTCTTGGTTTCTTAAGAGAGAAATCAGCAAATTGAAGGGTTGTCTTAGAGGGTTTCAGTGGACCAAGGTTTAGTTGCTCCTAGACAGAGAAGGGGAGTAAGTTAACACTAGCACCAAGGTCTAGAAAGGCTTTGTTGATAAAAGTATCTCCTATCGCACATGAAATTGTGGGACACCCAGAGTCCTTATACTTTATAGGAGATGAGTTTGACAGAATAGAGCTTATGTTTGCAGTTAAAAATGCCTTCTTTGGTACGTTCGTTTTTCTTTTCTTAGTGCACAGATCTTTTAAGAATTTAGCATAAGCAGGTATTTGTTGAATCATATCTAGGAGTGGAATATTCACCTTAACTTGCTTAAATACTTCCAAGATTTTCTCCATTTGTGCACTTGAGATCTTTTTGAGTCTATTGGGGAATGTGACTTTAGGAACATAGACTCGCTCAGGTTGAATTATAGGTTCAGGTTGCGTAGGTGGGTTGGGCTTTTCAAATTGGACTTCAGGTTCAATGGTCAGGTCATATGTGGGTGCTTGATGGCTAGATTGATTAAGAGTTCTAGGATTTACCACATTGTTATCAACTTGTTTTCCAGACCGTAATGATACAACTGCATTTATTTGTTGGAACGGTCCCTCCTCATTAGCCATTTGAACCGGTCTAGGGTTGTTACTTCCTAGAGGTGGTTGATATGGCTGATATTGATTATTAGGTCTTGGATTCACCTCAGGTTGACTTGGAAACTGACTCTTTTCTCTTTCACCTACAATTTGTGCTAGTTGGCTGACCTGTGTTTCTAGCCTTTGAAAGGATTGGGTGGTTGTTTGCATAAAAGTCTTAACCAAATTTTCCAAGATTGTCAACCTAACATCATAATCTCCATTGTTACTAAACCCAGATGATGTATTATTTTGGTTATACGGGTTTGGTTGTTGGCTACATGATAAATTGGGATGATTACGCAAACCCGGGTTATAGGTTGATGCGTATGGGTCATTTCTGTAATGGTTAAAGGTGGCATTAACTTGTTCCAAGTCCGCACAATCCTTCATTATATGACCAGTCTGACCACATCTAGAGCAAGAGATAAAAGATGCTTGATTCACTAAGGGTCGGGTTTTTAGCTCTAGACTTTCCATTCTACGCATAAGGGTAGCTAGTTTTGCTTCAACAGCTACAGTAGCATCTACAGCTAAGACACCTGGTTTGGGTTGACTTGCTATTCTAGATCCAATACTCGGGTTAATTGGTGCTCTAGCATTGTCTCATTGCATACTATTTTCGGCTAAATCCTCAAGAAAAATCCAAGCATCATTCTCATTTTTGGACATAAAACTTCCTTGGCTTACAGATTCTAGCATAACCCTAGATGTAGGTGTCAGTCCCTCATAAATAATTTGGCACAATTGCCATCTTGGAATTCCATGATGAGAGCATTGGGTCAACAAACTCTTAAATCTTTCTAAATAGGAATAGAACGGCTCGCTCTCAGATTGAACGAATGCAACAATTTCATTCCTAATCCTAATAGTCTTATGGTTGGGAAATATTTCTTTAAGAATACTTGAACAAACTCGGCCCAACTCCTAATAGATCTTTCGGCTAGACTATATAGTCATTTCTTAGCGTCGTCCTTCAGTGCTAGAGACACGAATTTAAGACGCACTGCCTCCTCAGAGATATGCTGGTATTGCATAAGGGAGCAGATTTCCTCAAATTCTCTAAGGAAGAGATAAGGGTCTTCCTTAGAGGTGAACTTGGGCAACATACTCATGTATTGTGCCTTTAGTTCAAAGTCGCGACCTGGTATGATGGGCATAACGATGCACGATGGCTGAGCAGCCATCGTTGGGTAGCACCGATCCCTCAGAGTCAAAGGCGGGTCCACTACATTCTCACCCATTGGATCCGGGTGAGGTGGTGCAACAGGTGGATTGGGGCTAAGTTCTAGACTGGAATCTAGATGAACTCGTGAGAGTCGATTCCTCAAGTCCCGAACCCAAATCTGAGTGCACCGGTTTGAATCAATTTTTGAATTCAAATTTGAAATTTAAATTCCAAATTCAATTTCAAGAATCAGTTACTTTTTTTTATATATATATATTTTTTTTAATTTTTTTTTCAAAAATGGAAACAAACAATAGAAGGGGGAAAGATGAGAAAGGAATCCTAATATAGAGAATTGAGGTGAGAAGAGAAAGAAGACTCAGATGAGAAGGGAAACTTAACTCTAAAAGATAGATGAGAGGGTTGGTCAGAAGCTTCCTAAATAAGCACGGTTCAAACAATCCTAGACCTAATGTCGCTTAAATCTAGACGACTCCTAACTGGTTGAGTCAAATTGGTTCGCTTGATTCACCTCCCTCACTAATCAAACCAAATTGGCCAGGCAGTGTATAGCTAGTGGGGGTGCTTCCGACAGAGTCGGTGCCAATTAGACAACCACTTCGCTTGGAAGACTTACGTCAACACAAAAACACTTTCTAGACACCAAATTAAATTCGATCAGCTTCAAGTCATAGCAAGTCAAACCAATCTTCTCCTTAATTGAGTCTGAGTCCTTAGGGGCTAATGTCTAATTGATTTTAATTTTAATGCTTGGGTGACACTTTAGGATTGTGATTTGTGGGTCACGGAAGGGTGATGAAATCCCCACCGTATCTTTTCCTACGGAGTTGCCCTTAAGATAGTTTAACTTAAATCTAGCACAGATAGTCAAACAATGGTCTTTAGTGGGGGACAATTGCAAGGTTGTATGCAAACTAAATTATATGCTTAAATGCAATCGATAAAAACCACGCACGTACTTTGCCTCCAGCACTCTTCAACAAAAATTAATTTGCAAGAATTTAGCAAGAATAATGCAAACAAAACACTATATGATGCATGCACTAAGTCCTTCTAATTTTGCCAATTTTTAGGTCAGAGTTGAATTATTGCCAATTATGGAATTTGAGCCTAACACGTGCAGTTCTACAAAAAAGAAATTTTCCGAAACTAGAAATTACGAGGAAAAAGGCAACAAAGGTTACCTACGCACGCTCAGTCGGGTTCGCCGCCCGCTCTCGAAAATTTCCAGATGCTCTACGCGTCCACCCAGAGATGGAGATGACCCCAGAAAAAATTAAAGCCCAGATGCTTCAGACGTGCGGCGGATCCGCCGCTAGTTGTTCTTTGGATGCGGCGATTTCGCCGCCCTTCTTGCTCCAACTGTGCTCCAACTGTGCACGACGTCGATGAAGACGCGGCAAGTACGGGTCGAACACAAGGAGGGAGAGATATTGTTATTTTTGTGATTTTCGATTAAGGAAAGAAAGAGAGAGAAATAAGGTTGGTTTGAGATTTTTGGATTTTTAATTTCTAAAGCAAGAACAACAAAAACAAATTAAAAATAAAGCAAAGATGGATGAGAGTCCAGCGGGTGGAGGTTTAGATATCGGGTTTTGTTTAGAGAAATCTAAAACTTATAATAAATCACATTAGTTATAAAGCATTACATGATAAATGATTCAACATAAACTCAAGTAATCAAAATATACTAACACAAAATTAAAATAATAACATCATTCTTCTTCTCATCACCCTAAATCCATCACCCCCACCCTTTGGAGAGAGTTAGAAACTCATGGATGGAGGGAAGGAGAAGGGATCCTAGAGAAACTACAAAAGAAAACTAAAAACAGAAAATAAACCAACAAAATTTTATTACTAAAGCATGGAATAAAACAAGTTTTTTTACAACATAGTTTCTGGGCTATTTATAGCCGATACAAGAGACCCAAGTATAAAAATAGGAAAGTACACGCGTCATGACACGACTGACCAATATCCGGGGCCACGGATCGCAAGGGGGCGGCGTCCTCGGCTCAAGTTGTATGTGATATGCGGCGGAATCGCCGCAATTTTAGCTCTGATTGGATCTGGATTTTTCCTATGTGTTTATGGTATGATTTAGTTGTCTTTTGCGCATCCGGATTGATTTCTTTCCTTTCTTTTGAGCTCCGAATTAATTCTTTATATATTTGGAGATCCAAATTGATTTTTCTTTAGAACTTCTCCAAAATAATATTTTGGTACTTGTAATTTGTAGTTGGGTCATCGGCTTTTTGCAATTAAGTCCCTAGCTACTTTTGTGCTTAGGTCCTTGGCCTTTTTGTAATTAGGTCTTGAATGCTTTTATGTTTGGATGGACTTCCATTTGAATCCTAATAATCTTGACTTGGTATTTATGATAGAAATGAGTCTCTTGCACGCGTTTATGCTCGGGATATGCGTAATTTGCATTCAGGTCCCTGTATTCTGTAAATAAGACTAAACACATACGTTAGTAGCATTTATTGATATAAAATTAATATAAATGAAAGACATATGATGCAATGTATGCAATGCATCAACGTGCTTATCAAAGTTGGAGATTTTATATTTCCAGTCGATTTTGTTGTCTTCGATACCAATCCTGTTGCGAACACCCACTCTCAAATACCTTTGATTTTGGGTAGACCATTTCTGGCAACTTCCAATGCCTTAATTAATTGTAGAAATCGTCTCATGAAGCTCGCATTCGGTAACATGAGTGCCGAGTTTCATGTGTTCAACTCTGGTAGGCAACAAGAGCCCATGGATCAACCTTTAAATCTAAATCTCATTCGCCAATTGGAGAAAGCACCACAAAATCAACGAACACCCCTAATCCCAATGCAACCATTGAGAATGTTTGTGGGGCCAGCGAAAACTCATTGCCTGTCTTTGCAATGCAACAGAGTGAACTGGCATCAAACATAAATGTCCAAAAGGAGTGTTCGTTGCCTGATTCATTTGAGAGTACTAGTGAGAGTGAGACACCTCATCATATGCCTATACCAGAAGGTGTCTCTACCTCATGTCCCATGGCCATTGAGCCATGTGAGCTTGATATTGACTCCAACAAGGACCCACCTATGACCGAGCTTATGCTTAATGATCTAAATGATGGTGGGAGGTCCTTGTTGGATGACTTGGGGAGAAGCCCCATTCTTAGTGATGCAGGTCTGCTGCATCCATCGAATGAGCTTGAGGAACTCATTCCGATGCATCCACCTATTGGTCGGAGGGTTTTGTTCGATGAGCAACTAAACCCTAGTGAGGCAACACAACTTCACTCATTCATGTTGCCTACACCCAACCAATATCATGAGGGGTTCGAGCCTTTCAGCTATGACCTTTCACCCCTCATGACACCTCAGAGTACTGGTGAAGTTTTTCCATCTCGGCAAGTCTCTGGTCCTCATGACTTGATGTTCTCATTTGATGTTCCTTGACCAAATAATTATGAGAATATCGTTGTTGCTGTATATATCATGTAAAAAAATCGAAAAAAAGAAAAGAAAAAGAAAAAGAAGAAAGTGTGTAATAAAAGACTCCATGAGCGAGCATTGATTGTTGTAGGCCCCAACCCTTGTGTATTTGGGCCCCATTTCTTCACGTATTTGTCTCCCTTCTTCAGTATCTCACAGGTTTTTAAGGGAATTCGGGTTTGTGTCCATCACTATAACCATGAACTTCCTGTTGCGCATAATGTTGGTGAGATCTTCCATTTTTCATGCATAAATCCATGTAGTATCTTGCTCACATTCATTGAGGACAATGCATGAAGTAGGTGTGTGTGGGGGGGGGGGGGGGGTGCTTTACGTGTGTACATAGTTGAGTCTTTTCCTTTGATTTTTCTTTTCTTTTGTGTGCATTGTTAGGGTCATGTTAGTGTTCTGCATTTAATATCGATATATCTGCTTGTCATGATCCTTGGGTGACTTGTCTTCTTTTGCTTGCCTAGTGCTTTAAAATTTTCACATTTCTTTCAAAATCATCATGTGTTTGCGAAAGAAAATGTTTTTGTAGGTTTTGCGTGTGTTTAGCATGTGCAAAACCGTTGAGAGGCAAAATAAAAAGAAAGCTCCCAAAATTGTCTTGAACTTGATGCATTAGGATATCGAGTTTACTAGTTTTAGGTCTTATAGAGTCGTTAGGATGCACCCCGGTTTTCCCTCGGGGGGCGTGTAATCATAGGGTTTCAGTACTCAAACATTTAAAGAAGTCCACCCTGAACCTTGTGAGTCAAATAATTCGTGTCTGTTAGTATAATGAAGTTTGTCGTAGTCAAGAGCCCTTAATCTCTTTTTGTGAAACTTAAGTGTATGGGTTTTGGTTCCCATGTAGATAAATAAATAAGTGGTGTTCTCTCTTCTCGCACGTCTCCTATCACTCGGGAAAGTAGGTCTGAGGGGACTTTGTGCCTGGTACTTTCGAGTCATCTGACTTGGGATGCACCGACCGAACTCCCGTTACACGGGTGGTAGGGATCGCCATATGTGGAGATTTGGGGGAAGGTGTACATGATAGTGTAAGCCCTCATAGGCAATGATGTACGAAACCGGACCCTGGGAGAATCAAACACCAACCAATAAACTGCTCCAAAGAAAAAGAAAAAAAGAGAGAAAAAGAAAAAGGAAAAAAAAAGGTCAAATAAGAACCAAAATGGACTTTACACATTGTATCACATTCAGAAGTTAAGGTTGCTAATGTCTTTCACTTAAGTCCTTAACTAACTATCACGAATAACTCATTAGGCTAGGTGTGTGGACTGATTACCCATATAGAGTCGACCCGTAGTATTACCGCGTCCCATGATCGACAAAATAAGTCCAACGAGTCGTGTAACTAGATTGACTAATGCATCTTGTTCGGATTTTGTGGGTATATCCGCTGAAAACCCTCAGGAGACAACACTCCTCCTCCTTGGCGACAAGGAGGTTTAACGGCTTGTTGCACGTCCTAAGTGCAACCGTGATTCCTACGAAAGTGAGTTAGGATTTTTTTTTTCCGTATGCTTTTCTCTTTCTTTGTTTTGCTCAGGACTATCAAAAGTTAGGTGTGGGGGTATTTGATTGACATCATTTCATGCTTATATTTGTATCTTATATCCATTATCTTTCACTTAAACAATGCTATGTAACGAGTTTTATGTGTAGTTTTCAGGAATAAATAGGTTTGAAGAGATGACGCATAAAAGGACCCAAAAGCTGAGAAAAAAGACTGAATTGTGAGATCTGGGGACTAAGATGCAAGGGAGAAGGACCTGAACGTAAGACCAAAGGACCAAAGTGCAAAACAAAATACTCCACACCATCATGGGAGTATTTTGGCAATTATATTCGGGTCGGAGCTCCAACAAGCAAAGTAGATGCATCAAAGATCACCAAAGACATCCAGAAAAACCCAGAAGAAAACTTAGCGAGATCCGAACCATATAGACCGCCAATTGGCGGTCCAAGACCGCTAATTGGCGGTCCAAGACCGCTAATTAGCGGTCTGTTTTGGCCCAAATCCGCTAAGATTTTGGTGGGTTGCGTATTAGTGTGTATTTAGTCCATTTCTGGTATTTGTTTAGTCCCACATCGGGGGATTGTCCCGGATTGCCTTTTTCTGTGACTATAAATAGAACTCTTCACCTTCTATTGTAATCACTCCATATTTTAAGTGGTTATTCTTCCCACTAGAAGTGAGGCCTTGAAGCACACACTAAGGTAGGAGGATGCTACTTGAAATGTGAGCCACTTTAATAAATGTTTCTTTATTATGTTGTTTATTTCATATTTCTTGCTTTACTTTGTTTAATTTCTTTTCATTAGTTTTCGTAGCTTAGTTAATATGTTTTCCTTGCTTAGTTTAATAATTAGTGTAATATGTAGTGAGTAGTTCCATCCCCTTTGGGGGGTGGAGTAGATGTTCATACATGCATTAGAGAATGGAATGAATGCTTTATTTCCAATGTGTTGATAAAACATGAATGTATGCTTGCTTGTTTAGGATAGAATTTATAACTTGATGAGTTTTGCCAAAATGATTAGACACCTCTCATGCTTGTTTAAGTTCTGAAATAAACAACTTGTATATGTAAATGTTAATCAACTAGGTTGGTGAATAGATTGATAGGTTTTGCCATAACATTTAGACATTTCCTATGCATGATAACACCACCTTCATTTGTGCTTAAAGAATGTGTTCAACACCCACCTCTTTGCATGTGTGCACTCACTCCACCCCTTAGGGGTTTTCCACTTCTGAATTCCAGCACTCTTCATTTGTTCTTAGTTAAGTTTTAGTTAATCGTTTGTTGCTTTCTTTCGCATTTCTTTTTTCATAGTGTAGTGTTGCGTAGAGTAGCATAATCAACTCTCTTCTCCATTTTTTTCGCCACTTGATTTCGTGCAAATGAGAGCTGCTCACCTCCCTGAGGACGACCCGTATTTGCCACCGCTTCAACACGGCCGTGCACTTGCGGTTTAATTAAAACGTTCAACAAGTTTTTGACCGTTTAAAATGTCACCTCCCAGGTTCAACGAATACAATGACCAATCGGTCGAACGACAAAGGGGACCCGTTCGACCGGAAATAACCAGTGAAATCTCTATCGCTCAACATAATCCACCGGTCGAACCCCCGAGCACTCTCGGTCGACCGAAACGCACCAGTAAAACCCTCCATCGAATCCAAACAACACCGGTCGACCGAACAACTAATCAGTCAAACCCAACCACAAGTTCACTTAAGTCGTCCGTCGGACGAGTCAACGAGCGGTCGACCGTTTAGATGGTCAACACCCCAACCGACCTACAACTGTGCACATGGTCGAACGACAAAGGGGACTCGTTCGACCGAAAACCACCAGGGTGTGCCTCTAACGCAACACCGGTCGACCGCCCGAGGGCATCATTCGACCGGTGTGAGGCAAAACCCCAAAATCAGACTATGAACGGTCGACCGTTGCACCAACCGGTCGACCGATCGAACAGAGAATTTACTGCACATTTATTTGCGACGAGCCTTTCGGCCTACCATCAACTTCCAAATTACTCACACAACAAAAGTGAGCTACAACTACAAGTTTGACATACCATGAAGGTCTGAAGAAACCTTCGAAGAACCTCGACGACGCTTCCACGAGCACTTCTCCCCAAAATACGATCCAGCGACGCACCTCTCGCTCGATCAACGATCACCACACCTCGCCGAGCCACATCCACACAATCACCTCCGTCGATCACCTCTTTAACCACAACAACTGGAAGAGAGACAAATATTGAGAGAGAAAGAAAACAAAACCAAAGAGATTGGTTTAGCAAACAACAACTTACCTCCACAAGCAAACGACACCGACCAACTCAACCTCGCCGGAGATCACCACTAACCTCGCCGGCACAACACTGAGGGAGAGAGAGATGCGTGAGAGTGAGAGAAACGTGAGAAAGAGAGAGAGATCACCTTATATACCTTTCATCTTATCATCTCAGTCATCCATCCAACTCCACTCCATCTCAGTCGTCCACTCCAAACTCCTCATAAACCCCACCTAAACCATCATTAACACTCAATAAGGATTAGGATCTCACAAAGTGTGCTAGTGAGCACAGGTGTTGCGGTGGTTGGGTGAAAGAGCCCTGGAGCCCCTGTAACTGTTGAGAGAGCTGCGGTTGGGTGAAAAGGCCCTAGAGCCCAGCTAGTCTGTGCGGGGTTGGGTGAAAAAGCCATGGAGCTCTGTAGTGCGTTAAGGTTGGGTGAAAGAGCCCTGGAGCCTGAGCTAGGACCGCGTGATAAGGGTTGGGAGAAAAACCCCTGGATCCCTTACAACGTTCGGGTTGGATGAAAGAGCTTTGGAGCCCTGGTCGTGTCATGGTAGCTGTGGTTGGGTGAAAAAGCCCTGAAGCCTAGCCTTGTGTTTATGTTTTTCTTTGTGGATAGAATTGCATGATAGAGTGCTCAGTTTCATACATTTTGAGTTTGGCATACAGGATTTCCTTCTGGAAACTCAGGCGTTGTTGCATGTTTACTTTTCAGGCCGTGACCGACATTAGGGGTTGGTGACCGATGAGAGGAGTGTTGCTACCAGATCATGTCTTCTCTCGTTTGAGGTCGAGTGATTACTTGTACTTTGTATAACCTTTTGATGTAATCACACCTTTGAAATACTCAGATACATATGTATATATATGTTGGTGTACCGGTTCTGTTTATTGAGTAATATCCTCTGTTGATGTATGTTATAATTTTTTTAAAAGTTCTTCCACTATTTGAGGATGTTACAGTTATATAGTAATATATTACTCCATGTAATTATTTGAACCAACATATATAGAACCAAATAAAACTAACAGTTTGAACTCAAATTGAATTTAAGTGGGATAAGGACATACATATTCAAACCAAATTAGTTTCAAATAAATTCGTTTGGTTAGTCGATTAATAACAACCACAAAAAAAAATTACATAATACATACCCAGAAATATTAATATTATATAATACATACCCAAGTGTGACCGGCCTCAATTTTTCGTAAGCCCAAAATAGGATCCGCTCACTTCTCACGAAGCCCAACCTGAACCCAATATGTAAGTGGGGGTGAAAGGAGTTCGCCAATGCTAAAAAAGAGTATAAAATTCGAGTCTAAATTAGAAGCATGAAAATCAACCATACCTACCTTTCACTTCCAAACCTTAATCATAAATCCAACTAAAGCCCACTTAAAAGTTCAAACCCCTAGTCCCCAAGAGAACAAATTCCTTTACCCTGATTCCCAATCTGATTTCAGTTCAATGATATGAAAATTCATTACCACAAATATGAAATCTATGCGCTTTGTATACTTTTTTCATGTACCAAGTTTTGATCCTAGTGGGTTTTCTTAGTCAGGTTTTTTAACAAGGCAAACTAAATAATCCAATTGGTTAAATGGGTACATGTATTAATCCAAGTGGAAGTGTTACTAAATCATATTTCATCGATGATTCACCATACTTTGACGTCATATCTTCCTAATCTATTGTAACCCTCCATTCTCGGATTGTGCAACCTCCAAATTCAAGTGTAGTAAACTTCATTCAAATGTACTATTCTTTTATTTACCTTCATTCAAATTCAAATGTATTGTGAAACCTCCAGATTCACGTTGTTAAACCCTTATGTCTTTTTAAATGATGAGAACGGGATCGAGTTCCTATCATATCACCAGAATCCGACAAGTATTGAAAGTGTCGCTTCGAAGCGCACCGACCTCCATTGAAGAACTTCGAGGGTCTCGTCCTCCAAAATACAAGAGAAATAGGAGCTTTTGGTGGGTTCAAGTGATACCCATTTGCTTTTCTATTCTTGTATTTATAGGGGTTACGTTGTAAAGGAGGAAGGAAGTGAAAATTATAAGAGAGCTTTACAACTCTCATAAAAGAACTCTTTGGAAAAATGTGCAAAACACCCAATACAACTCTAACTGAAACTCCATAATATAAATTTAATTGCTTCAATTAAAAATTTAAACCCTAACATTAGCATATAAATAAAAAGCTTATTGTAATACATTGAAACATGTATTTCTCTCTTTCTGCTCATCTGTCCTTTCCCATTATCGCAACTTCCTCAAATTTCATTTCAATAACACTTATTACTGGTATAAAAGTCCATCGAACTCAACCATTGAACCGTACTTGGGTGGCCTAGAACTTCCAACCCTAAAATCACTAACCTAGACTCCTTACCAAACCCCTAACCTTCCCATCCCACCTTCATCCTAGTATTAAGCTATAAGGAATCCAAATAAAATGTATATCATTCAAAATATGATGAATATAGCACAGACAAAAATACACAGTTGTCTATCATGAAAAGTACACGATACAACGTAGACAAAAATACACAATTGAAAAACCTTGATTTCAAACCTCCAATCCATACATAGCAATTCTCACACACCCGATTTACCCAACCAAAACCCAAACCAACCCAGTGACTTCTCCAAAAAGCCCAAAACTCGTACTCGAATCCGAAACCCAAAATCCTAACTCTAATTCCCTAACTTGCATGCAAATAAAGGCTTATTGCAAATTTGCAATACATTGAAACATGAAGTTCCTTTTTCTCGCACAAATTCCATCATTTTCATAACACTTACCAGTATAAAAAATAATCCATCAAACCTCCAACCTAAAATCACTAACCCAAACCCCTAATCCAGCCCAGACATTCTCCCGAAGCCGAAAACCCGAATATCCGAAGCCCAAAACCCTAACCCTAATTCCATCCCACCACATATAAATACCCTCACTCGTCTACCCACCTCCAGTTCCCCAAACCCTAACTTTCCTCTCCTCTCCGCCGCCGCCACCACCAATGGGTCGCGTGATCCGATCCCAGCGTAAGGGAGCCGGCTCCGTCTTCCGTTCCCACACGCACCACCGCAAGGGCCCGGCGCGCTTCCGCTCCCTCGACTTCGGGGAGCGCAACGGCTACCTGAAAGGCGTCGTTACTGACGTCATCCACGACCCTGGCCGCGGCGCGCCGCTGGCGAAGGTGACGTTCCGGCACCCTTTCCGGTACAAGCACCAGAAGGAGCTGTTCGTCGCCGCGGAGGGGATCTACACCGGGCAGTTCCTCTACTGCGGGAAGAAGGCAAACTTGATGGTCGGGAATGTGCTTCCGTTGAGGTCCGTACCCGAGGGGGCTGTAGTGTGTAATGTTGAGCATCACGTTGGGGATCGCGGCGTGTTCGCTAGAGCGTCCGGGGATTACGCCATCGTCATTAGTCATAATCCCGATAATGGGACCTCCAGGTTGGCGGTGAAGGTTCAACCTTTTTAATGTGTTTTTGAGTTTCGATTTGCGGTCACGATTTGATTATTTTTGTGGTGTTTTGAGTTTAGATTTGATCGTTTGTTTTATTTGTTTGACATTTTTGGCGTTTTCATTTTGATATGTAGGTTTGGATTGTGTAGATCTGGCGATTTGTTAGGGTTTATGTCGAATATAATGTTATTGGTCATTGCATGTTTGTAGCATGAATATAATGTATATGAAAGTGCTGGTGATCTCTACATTATTTATGGCGTTCTGATTAGGAGTTATGAATTGAATATAATTGCAGTGGCAGCATCATGCATATTCATCAATATGATTATGTATCGATTTCCGTCCTTAGTTGGATTGATGTTGTTAGAGTGTATATTCATTAATCAATGTTCATCAGTTCACGACTAAGTCAAATTATTGAAGTTTTGTTGTCTGTCTGTGTAACAAAGCATATTATGTGTAGTCAGTATAATGTGTTAGGTACTGAAGTATTTGTAATGGATGGTAACTTCAGGACGACACCAACAAAGCTTTTAATCCCAAACTAGTTTGGGTAGGTTAGAAATGAAACTCTAGAGAGTTCAAGCACGTGGATTGTCTTCTTCCACGTGACTCTAAAGAGTCATGGGGGTAATTTCAGGACATAAATGTTTTTTTGGCTGAATAGTTTCTTGATGTGTATCCACTGTATTGTTGATAAATAAATTAAATACCTCATTGCTTTATGTTAATACTGTAGAGGTGCTCTAATTAGATGGCAAGTGATTTCTAGGTTTCCTAACTGTAGAGGTGCTCATATTAGATTGCCGAGTGATTTCTAGGTTTCCAATTAGTTTGTCATTCGTTTTAATACTGTAGAGGTGCTCTAATAGGTTGATATCTGTTTTTTTATTCATTCTTTTGGCAATATTCCAGTTTTCGAAGCAAAGGAGCCCAATTAAACAAGTGGTTTGCTTATTTATTTATCTTAATAAAATTGTTTTAATGCTTGTATACCATGCATGTGCAGAATTAAGCTTCCTTCTGGTGCTAAGAAAATTGTGCCTAGCGGATGCCGTGCCATGATTGGTCAGGTTGCTGGTGGTGGTAGAACTGAGAAGCCCATGCTCAAGGCTGGAAATGCCTACCACAAGTACCGTGTGAAGAGAAACTGCTGGCCTAAGGTTCGTGGTGTGGCTATGAACCCAGTGGAGCATCCCCATGGAGGAGGTAACCACCAGCATATCGGTCACGCCAGTACGGTCAGACGTGATGCTCCCCCTGGCCAGAAGGTTGGTCTCATTGCTGCAAGAAGGACCGGTCGTCTCCGTGGACAGGCTGCTGCCACTGCCTCCAAGGAGAAGTGATCTTAAATCAAATTTGCGTTATATCTATTTCCTTTAGTTGGATGCTAGTAAAAGTTGGTTGTCTGTTTGGAAATTTTGAGACCTGTTTGAACATTGTGTTTGCTAGTTGTTTTCCTTTAAGAATTCAGACCATGTTTTTGCCTGCTGCTATAGTTATTTATGACCAATGTTGTTGTAATGTGGTTCAACTGCCATTGATTCGTCATTTTTTAGTTTTCATTCGTTGAGATTATTCAATGATATGATCTTGGACGTTATTTAGCCGATTCCACCTTATAAGTTATAATGCTAATATGGTAATAGGAGAAAAAAAAGGCTTGTAGGTGTTATAATTGTCTTTTCCTAACAAAATTATCTTGTGATAAATGTTTGTGCAACTTCTTTCTGGACAGTCTAGATTCTCTCCTATCACATTATACGAGTTTGTTCGGTTTATTGCAACCTACAATTGATGCAGGACCGAGGGAGACATGAGTGTTCGGGTTGTATACATAATACCTCCTTTCCATTGAACCATTTTTCGTACGAGCTTAACGCATTACTTATATATATATTCAGAATCTTTAAACTTACATCCATTTCCGCTGTAATTAGGCAAAACAATAGAACAATCCTAAACCGATACAATTTCCAAGCAGCTTGAGGATGATCCCATTGCAGATTCTTCTAAGCAACTTGGGGATGAAAGCAACGCCAAAATTGCCATGTTTAAGCCTGAAGTACACCTAGGCGCTCCACTAGATCTAGAAACATCACCGCAACCCTAAGAAAATAGTACAAGCACTCGTAACCAATCAACCAAACACTAGATTACTACAAATCAAAGAACAAAGACAAGAATACAATGACAACGAGAAAACAAGGGAACAAGACATGAACACGCCCATGACAACCTAAAGCTTAAATGCCCGTCGAGAGATCGGTTCAGCCGAAGGAGCCCCTTATGCTTCCTACAGAAGTTATTTCTTTTCGAATATGATCAGGAACGGAGGCGATGGTGACATCTTGATATTCTAAAAACCCAAATAAGATTCATTGTGGCTATCTTGTGGACGGTGAGGGCTCAACTTCTTTAGAGTTTAGACTCAACAACAAGCTTCAATTCGTTTTCCAAAGGATAAGAGTCCATTATTTTAAGAAGGCGCCATTGTTTTTCAATATCAGGAAACAACGCTCAATCAACCAATGAAGAATGCATACAGTTGAAGACACAAAATACCAATTTTTATGTTCTTCAATTACCTACTTTTGTGTTACGAAAATTGTATATAGTGGATGATTCACCTTTCAAGATGATTCATCTTCCAACCAATTCATTATAACTTCTCTATTAAAATGTGTTGTAATGTGCATTATATTTACATCATTATTTAATGTAGACTATGTAACTTACACACATTTATGTGTATGTATATGAGGTTGTAGTATGTATTGAGAACATACAAAAAGAGATGAAATACAACTCATTCATTCACCCTCAACTTCTTATCTTTTTGTTTGATCGTTATTTTACAACACTTTGAACGAAACAAAGTTACGTTAAAACCAACCAAAAAGACAGCTTTGAAAAAAATACAAGAACGATGATATCAACATGTTTGATTGTAAGAAATGGGAAAGATGCTTATATGAAACTAGTATGAATATCTGGCTCTAATTTTTTGCACTTGTTTCCTTACCATCGTAATTTGTTCTACGGTATGTCTTACATCTTTGACATGAATATTCATGCAGCGGGTAACATCTAGTCAACGCTTGGTAGAAAGTTCCATTTTGGATGCACATATGACCAACGTGATCTTCTTTTCTTCGATTTTGTTATGGCTTAATTTGCTGGAAATGGTTAGAGAAAAGAAGAAAAAAGATAAGCTTAGCCGCTTAGGCATTAATTTACACTAGCAATTTTCTCAATGTTACTCCTAAACCTTTTTATTTTTATACATAAGACACTAATCAAACAAGAAAACTGTTTTCTTTGCTTACTTGCAACGTACCCTTCTTTGTAGAATATTGATGGAGTCCTAATGATTATAAAGAATTTAAAGATCAAAAGAATCCTTTTATAGACTTTAGGGAATCATCATCAATATATATTGATGATTCTTTAACTCCAACATCTCCAATCATGGATTCCAAAAATAAAAATTCGAAATTTTTATTCGATATAATCACAAATGATGAAAACACAAGTGATGAAAATGATGAAACAATTCTAAATCCATTTTTAACAAAAATGAGTAAAAAAGTTCCACGATGGTCATACAAATTGACCAGTGAGTTGGAGGAATTGGAAGAAGAAGTGGAAGAAGAGGAAAAAAAAGAACCGTATTGGTATACGAATATCTCCTTAGAAAGTCGCCCACAAAATCTGTGAGTTTGATTTTTTTTTCCTTATGCAAACTTGATTTGAATGGTACGATGCAAAACCGTACACGTAAATTTGATGTTTTGTTCCACTTGTCTGTCGATTTTTATTGTCATGGAACTATGCAGGTTTAGGAATCAAATCTTTATAGGTAGGGTGAGCAACCGGACCAGACCATCACGCTCGGCAGTTGAGGCCATGTAATGCTTGTAAATAGGGGTGAGCAAGGACCGGTCCGATCTTCGGTCTGGGGTCCAGGGTCAATTTGGTTTTGGTCCGGTCTGGGGTTATTTTAAAAAAAATTAAGGTAAAAAAATCTGATTTTGGATCGGACCGATCGGTACTTGATTTGAATGGTACGATGCAAAACCGTACACGTAAATTTGATGTTTTGTTCCACCTATCTATCGATTTTTATTGTCATGGAACTATGCAGGTTCAGGAATCAAATCTTTGGTGAGCAACCGGACCGGACCATCACGCTTGGCAGTTGAGGCCATGTAATGTTGGTAAATAAGGGTGAGCAAGGATCGGTCCGGGGTCTGGAGTCAATCCGGTTTCGGTTCGATTTGGGTTTTTTTATAACAAAATTTAAGGTAAAAAAAATCTGTTCTGGACCGAACCGATCGGCTCCGAATCCTGGATCGAAGACCAGACCGGTTGGGTCCGGCCCGGTTCAGAACTGATTTTTTACCTTAAAATTTTTAAAAAAAAACTGGACCGGACCGGAACTGGATTGACTCTGAACCCAGGACCGAAGACCCGACCGGTTGGGTCCGGTTCAAAATCAGTACCGAATTGGTCCGTGCTCACCCCTATTTATAGGCATTACATGGCCTCAGCTGCCGACCGTGATGGTATTAGTAGTACTTTTAAAAAAAATATTTGAGTGACTTACGCCAATACCGTTGGCATTTTATGTTTCACGTTGCCCACAAAAATATGCTATGTCGAATTTGTTACATCCTAACCTTTTGCTAATTGGGGTTATTGTGTTTTAGGTGGAGGATTAGAGGAGATTGGGTTCGATTGAGATGGACGGCTGGGATGAGTGGAGGAGAATAGTATAAAGGTGACTTCTCTCCCTTTCTCTCTCTCACTCGTGCAATTCTCTCTCTCCCGCTCAACTCTCTCTCCCTCTCCCCCTCTCAGCTACTGGGGCGTGGTGGTGTGGATTTGGCGAGGAAGACAGACTCGGTGGAGTGCGCAATGATCGTGTTGATCGGTTGCACGACTGGGTTCGCCGGAGAAGGAGAAGAGCGCTCGTGGAAGCGACCTTCGTGGGTACTTCAAAGGCTTCTTCAAGCCTTAAAGGTATGCCAAGCTTTAGTTTAATCCTCTTTTTAACCTTTGCGAGGATTGAAGTGACCGAGGGTAGGCCGAAAGGCTCGTCGAGAACCTTGCAGCAGATTTTCTGCTCTGGAACGGTCGACCGGCGGGTTGACACGGTCGACCGGGCGTAGTGTGTTTCGGGCAAAAACCCTTGCACCGGTCAAACGATACTCTAGGAATGGTCGACCGGTGGTACATTTTAGCAAGGGAAAAAGGCTCTAGGTGTTGACAATCAAAACGGTGGACCGCTCGTTGACTTCGTCCGACCGATGACTTAAGTGACTTAATGGCTGGTCTACCGGGAGTGTGGTTTCGGTCGACCGTGTAGTGCGGATTGTTGGTGAATCTTACTGGTGGAAATCAGTCGACCGTGATTGTTTGGTCGATCGACCGTTGATGCTTTTTGAGCAAGAGAGGAATTCACTGTTGGATTTCGATCGAACGGGGCCCCTTTGCCGTTCGACCGGTTGGACGTTATTTCGGTTTTATTGCTGAATAGTAGTGGTGTTCGGTCGACCGTTTATGGTCTTCTGTTCGACCGTTTAGGCACAGTTTTGCATTTGGATGCTTGTGTCGTGTGGGGTTGGATCTGCCTCGAGGGCGACGGGTCCCCGACCTTTTTGGGCGACGGTACAGGACATGTTGGTCTAAGAGGAGATCGTGGTTGTGGCTCTATGGAGCGGTGCCTTGTGAGCACGTTGTTGTGCCCAAGACTTTGACTGGCGGTGCCTTGTGTGCACATGTTGTGGGGTTGGGGTGAGAGGACCATTGAGACCCGTGACCGTTGTTTTCCGGCGGTGCCTTGTGTGCAAGAGAGTTATGCTTTTATTGCATTCTTCATTTCATGTTTCATATACTCATGTTATATTCATATTTAGGGGTTTGGCATACGGGGTTTCCCTATGGGAAACTCAGCCATTGTTTGTTTACATGTCAGGTCGTGCGCGTCAGTAGGAGGTGGTGACGGCGGGCAGGAGCACTGTGACCAGATCCTGTCCTTTTATCAGTCGAGGTGGATGATTTTCCCTTGTACATGTGTTGTATATCTTTTGTGTTGGGTTGTAATCATCCTTGACTCTTGTGTTGTACATTTTACACCTTATATATACTTGTGGTTTGGTGACGACCCCGGTGATGATTCTTATATCTGTTTTAAGTTTAAAATTTTCCGTTGTTTCGGGGCGTTACAATTTGGTATCAGAGCCTTCGGTCTCGGTGTGCTTGTCCAATGAAACCACCTTAGAGGTCTTGCATTTAATTGTCATTCATCATGAATTTATCCATAATCATTAATTGATTGTCGTTTCCTGTCCTCTTGTGTAGATGCCTCCGAGACGTGTGAGACCACATTCACATTATAGGGGCGCCAGTGAGGAGACTGGTATGGAGGACAAGGAGGAGGAGAGGAGGACCCTTCGGGGGACTCTTGGCAGGCTGGGCAAGTTTCTCGAGCGCCAGTCTGCACAGTCTGAGCAGGCAGGGGCGGGGGCAGTGCTAGATCGGTTTATGTGACAACACCTTCCTTCCTTTGATGGCAGTGGTGAGCTGGAGGTAGCTGAGGATTGGGCCTTCATGATCCGGAAGATTTTTAGGGCTATCAGATGTCCTTCTGAGAGGCAGGTGGATCTGGCCACCTATGTGTTGGACGGAGAGGCGGCCAACTGGTGGAGGTCCACGTCGGCTGTCGTTTTCGAGGACAGTGAGGAGGTGGGCTGGGAGGAATTCCTTGCGGAGTTCAACCAGCAGTATTTTACCCAGCATGCGCGTGACAGGAAGAAGGAGGAGTTCCTGGCACTCGAGCAACGAAAGATGACGCTGACGGCTTACATTAGTAGGTTTCACGCCCTGGAGCGTTACTGCACGGATACTTATGTGACACCGGAGCAGAGAGCTCGGAAGTTTATCCGAGGGGTGAGGCCGCAGTTCCGGTCTCGTATGACCACGAGCATGCCGCAAACTTTAGCTGATGCAGTGAAGTTTGCGATGATTATGGATCAGGACTACCAGGAGACGGTAGAGGCCAGGAAGTAGCAGACGAAGGCCAGTGTGTGACCTGGAGATCAGACTTCGGGAAATCCAGGCAAGAGGCCCCAGGTTGATAGTAGTGGATCTCAGCAGTCAGGGCAGTGCAGACAGTGTGGTAGAGTTCACCCCGGGTGCGTGTGTGGGGATCGACCGGGCATGCCATGGTTGTGGCCAGATGGGTCACTTTATTCGTTTATGCATGAGTATGTCAGGTGGACCTAGTGGACGACCGAGTTCCTCCTCAGCTAGTGGAGCGGGACCGAGTAGACCAGCTGCACCAGCTCAGCAGGGGAAGAGTGTTAGTCGTGTTTTCACCATCCAGGCAGAGGTGGCTAGAGACCCCAGTGCTGTGGTGGAAGGTACGCTTTATGTTGATGGCTTGATAGCTAGAGCGCTTATCGACTGCGGGGCCACACACTCGTTCATCACTGAGCAGTTTGCGAGCGTGTTAGGCCGTACCCCTGCGATGTTGACTGCCACTTTGGAATTCAGCACACCCTTGGGTTTGGTGGGCATTGTGGGGAGCTTCCTCCCCGGTGCCACGGTTGCTTCGGGAGACCAGGAGTTCCCGGCAGACCTGGTCTTGTTACCGATGGTAGACTTCGATGTCATACTTGGGATGGATTGGCTGTCCCAGTACGATGTTCGAGTCTTGTGCCGAGAAAAGAAGATTATGATCTCGAGGAAAGATCTTCCTGATTTATTGATCAGAGGGACTAAGGGTGGAGATGGTCGGATTTTGGTTTCGGCAGTGAAGGCTCAGAAGTTGATTCACCAGGGTTGTAGAGCGTTCTTAGCGACGCTTGTGGTACCAGATTTTGAGGTGAAGAAGTTGGAAGATATCGAGGTTGTCCAGGATTTTCCTGAGGTATTTTCCGATGAGATCACCGGGTTACCGCCGCACAGGGAGATCGAGTTTGGTATCGATCTGGTAGCAGAGACTACACCACAGTCGAAGGCTCCGTATAGGATGGCGCCTGCGGAGTTAGCTGAGCTGAAGAAGCAGTTGCAGGGTCTGCTAGATTCAGGTTTGATCAGTCCCAGTGTTTCACGCTGGGGAGCTCCAGTGCTCTTCGTGAAGAAGAGGGATGGCTCGTTGAGGATGTGCATCGATTATCAGATGCTGAATAAGGTTACCATTAGGAATCAGTATTCTTTACCCAGGATTGAGGATCTTTTCGATCAGTTGCAGTCAGTGTGGGTATTTTCGAAGATCGATCTACGATCTGGTTATCATCAGTTGAGGATCAGGGATGCAGATGTCCAGAAGACAGCATTCAGGACGAGGTACAAACATTATGAGTTTTTGGTAATGTCGTTTGGGCTGACGAATGCACCTGCGACGTTCATGGATCTGATGAATCAGACTTTTCAACCGTATCTTGACAGATTCGTGATTGTCTTCGTGGATGATATACTTGTATACTCACTCGACAAAGAGCAGCACCGGGAGCACCTGAGGATTGTGCTTAGCATTCTGAGAGATCAACAGCTCTATGCTAAGAACAAAACTGTGAATTCTGGCTAGATCGGGTGGCCTTTCTGGGACATGTGGTGTCAGCAGACGGGATATCTGTAGATCAAGCGAAGGTTGAGGCTATGACTCAGTGGAGAGCTCCGACCAGTGTGTCTGAGATCAGGAGTTTTGTGGGTTTAGCAGGTTATTATCGTTGGTTTATTCAGGACTTCTCTAGGCTTGCTTCCCCACTGACGACTTTGACACAGAAGGGTATCAAGTTTGTTTGGTCCCAGAAGTGCGAGGACTGTTTCCAGGAGCTGAAGAGGCGACTGACTACAACACCGATTTTGACGTTACCGAGTGGTAGCGGAGGCTATGTGATCTACAGTGACGCTTCTGGCATTGGTCTGGGTTGCGTGTTGATGCAGCACGGGAAGGTGGTCGTATATACTTCGAGGCAGTTGAAGGTTCATGAGAAGAATTACCCGACTCATGATCTGGAGTTGGCAGCGGTGGTTCACGCGCTGAAGACTTGGAGGCATTACCAATATGGAGAACAGTTTGAGGTCTTCACAGATCACCAGAGTCTGAAGTATCTGTTTTCGCAGAAAGAGTTAAACATGAGGCAACGCAGATGGCTCGAGTTCATAAAGGATTACGACTTCACCATTTTGTATCATCCAGGGAAGGCGAATTCTGTAGCAGATGCCTTGAGTAGGAATGTGGAGTTGTCAGCTGCTAGCTTATGCATTCAGGAGTGGAGGTTGCTTGAGGCCTTGACGGAGTGGAGACCTTTTTACAGAGGACTCTGAGGGTGCAGTGATTGCGGGACTTCGAGTGGAGCCGCAGACAGTTTTGAGAGTTGTTTAGGCTCAGAGAGCAGATGATGAGCTGGCCAGTCTGATGCAGTTAGCTGCTAAGGATGGATCAGACTTCGGTGTCGGAGTCGATGGGGGCTTGAGATTCAGGGGTCGGATCTGGGTACCGAGAGCAGGTGATCTGAGGAATACTATCATGAATGAGGGATATAGAGCCAGATATTCCATTCACCCGGGGAGTACCAAGATGTATAAAGACTTACAACAGAGTTTCTGGTGGAAGGGGATGAAGTGAGATATAGCAGACTTCGTGTCCAGATGCCTGGTTTGTCAGCAGGTGAGGATTGAGCACCAGCGGCCATCAGGGCAGTTGCAGAGTATAGATCTGCCAGAGTGGAAGTGGGAGCACGTGACGATGGATTTCGTCACTGGGTTGCCGAAGACGTGGAGATCTCATGACGCGATTTGGGTTATAGTCCGGTTGCATGGAGTGCCGGTGAGTATTATTTCCGATCGAGATCCGAGGTTCACCTCCAGATTTTGGGGTAGTCTGCAGAAGGCTTTGGGGACTCAGTTGAAGTTTAAAAAAACTTTCCATCGAAAAAACAGACGGGCAGTTAGAGAGGACTATCCAAACGTTAGAGGATATGCTGAGAGCGTGTACTATGGATTGGGCATGATTTTGGGATGAACACCTGCCGTTGATCGAGTTTGCCTACAACAATAACTGTCATTCAAGCATCGGGATGGCACCGTACGAGGCTCTGTACGGTCGGCCTTGTAGATCGCCGGTATGCTGGAGTGACGTAGGCGAGAGGCAGCTGGTTGGGCCAGAGATTTCTCAGATGTATACTGAGAAGGTTGGCGTAATCAGACAGAGGTTAGCGACGGCTCAGAGCAGACAGAAGAGTTACGCAGATAAGCGTAGACAAGAGTTGAGATTTGAGGTGGGCGACCACGTTTTCTTGAGGATTTCACCAGCTCGTGGAGTGATGAGATTCGGGAAGAAACAGAAGCTCAGTCCAAGGTACGTCAGACCGTTTGAGATTTTTGATCGCGCAGGAGAGGTTGCCTACCGTATTGCCTTGCCGCCGCAGCTTTCGGGTATTCACAACGTTTTCCACATTTCTATGTTGAGGAAATACGTTGCCGATCCGACGCATGTGATTGAGATTTGTGTTCCCGAGATCAGTCAGGACTTATCTCTCGAGGAGAGGCCCGTGGAGATTGTAGATCGGATGGAGCATCAGCTCAGAAGGAGAGTCATTCCGATGGTAAAGGTCAGGTGGTAGCACCATTGCGAGCGTGAAGCCACTTGGGAGATCAAAGATGAGGTCCGGAAGAAGTATCTAGAATTGTTCGGTGATGATTTGGTTCTAATTTCGAGGACGAAATTCTTTAAGGAGGGTGAATTGTTACATCCTAACCCCTTGCTAATTGGGGTTATTGTGTTTTAGGTGGAGGATTAGAGGAGATTGGGTTGGATTGAGATGGACGGCTGGGATGAGTGGAGGAGAAGAGTATAAAGGTGACTTCTCTCCCTTTCTCTCATTTCTCTCTCTCACTCGTGCAATTCTCTCTCTCCCGCTCAACTCTCTCTCTCCCTCTCCCCCTCTCAGCTACTAGGGCGTGGTGGTGTGGATTTGGCGAGGAAGACGGACTCGGTGGAGTGCGCAAGGATCGTGTTGATCGGTTGCACGGTTGGGTTCGCCGGAGAAGGAGAAGAGCGCTCGTGGAAGCGACCTTCGTGGGTACTTCAAAGGCTTCTTCAAGCCTTAAAGGTATGCCAAGCTTTAGTTTAATCCTCTTTTTAACCTTTGCGAGGATTGGAGTGGCCGACGGTAGGCCGAAAGGCTCGTCGAGAACCTTGCAGCAGCTTTTCTGCTCTGGAACGGTTGACCGACGGGTTGGCGCGGTCGACCAGGCGTAGTATGTTTCGGGCAAAAACCCTTGCACCGGTCGAACGATACTCTAGAAGTGGTCGACCGGTGGTACATTTTAGCAAGGGAAAAGGGCTCTGGGTGTTTTCGGTCGAACGAGTCCCCTTTGCCGGTCGACCGAAAGCACTGTTGTAAGTTGGTTGGGGGCGTTGACCATCAAAACGGTCGACCGCTCGTTGACTTCGTCCGACTGATGACTTATGTGACTTAATGGCCGGTCTACCAGGAGTGTGGTTTCGGTCGACCGTGTAGTGCAGATTGTTGGTGAATCTTACTGGTGGAAATCGGTCGACCGTGATTGTTTGGTCGTTCGACCGTTGATGCTTTTTGAGCAAGAGAGGAATTCACTGTTGGATTTCGGTCGAACGAGGCCCCTTTGCCGTTCGAACGGTTGGACGTTATTTCGGTTTTATTGTTGAATAGTAGTGGTGTTCGGTCGACCGTTTATGGTCTTCCGTTCGACCGTTTGGGCACAGCTTTGCATTTGGATGCTTGTGTCGTGTGGGGTTGGATCTGCCTCGAGGGCGACGGGTCCCCGACCTTTTTGGGCGACAGTGCAGGACATGTCGGCCTAAGAGGAGATCGTGGTTGTGGCTTTACGGAGCGATGCCTTGTGAGCACGTTGTTGTGGCCGAGACTCTGACCGGCAGTGCCTTGTGTGCACGTTGTTGTTGCCGATGTTTTCCGGCGGTGCGTGTGAGCACGTTGTTGTGGCCGAGACTCTGACCGGCGGTGTCTCGTGTGCACATGTTGTGGGGTTGGGGTGAGAGAACCCTTGAGACCCGTGGCCGATGTTTTCCGGTGGTGCCTTGTGTGAACGGGAGTTATGCTTTTATTGCATTCTTCATTTCATGTTTCATATACTCATGTTATATTCATATTTAGGGGTTTGGCATTCGGGGTTTCCCTATGGGAAACTCAGGCATTGTTTGTTTACATGTCAGGACGTGCGCGTCAGTAGGAGGTGGTGACGGCAGGCAGGAGCACTGTGACCAGATCCTGTCCTTTTATCAGTCGAGGTGGATGATTTTCCCTTGTACATGTGTTGTATATCTTTTGTGTTGGGTTGTAATCATCATTGACTCTTTTGTTGTACAATTTACACCTTATATATACTTGTGGTTTTGTGACGACCCCGGTGATGATTCTTATATCTGTTTTAAGTTTAAATTTTCCGCTGTTTTGAGGCATTACAGAATTAATCACCATAAATTTCACAATTTAGGACTTTGTAGACACCACAAACAATGTCGATTGCATTTACTCATGTTAATTTTGTTTGCCGAATCAGGTTACTTATATACTTTTAACGTTTCAACCCTCAGCAAAGACTGGCCAACGTTTGTCCGATTTGTGTTAGAATTTTGTCCCGAGCATTGTGGAATTGGAGGATCTACCGTTTTTCCATTTTGGCAGAAAACTATGTTACTCCGTTCAAGGACCCTTGGAGATTTTGGAGATGAACGAGCTTCAAAGGTCGATGAGTTTTAAGTTTCTTGTACCGTCCATGTTTCCGCAGTGTTATCCATGGATATTGCACTTGAAGCAATTTTCATGAATAATTAATTCGACAAATTTCATGTTATGAAAACATATCTTGTTTGTTTTCGGTTTTGTGTAGTAATGTTGACAGTTTTGCTCAATGTACTGTTGGAATTATTGTTTTGACATTATCGTGAATAAGCCTTTTAGTCTAGTTCGATCTTCTTTTGTAAGTGCATTTATAAAGCACTCATGTGAAAATGTGTCAAAAACAATTTTTTTCATAAAATGGTAGCAATCATGTGGAGTTGATTATGATCACTCGCAGGTTCTATTTTTAGACCACCTGAGAAGCTCTCAGCTCCAAAACTCTGTTGTATCATTACTTCTTCTTAGATGTTTCCTTTCCTGTTGTAACCATTCTTAGTGTTGCATTTATTATGCGACATTTTGTTACTACCATGTCTTCAGCGAATAGTTTCTAGTCTTCAATAATTCATTCAAATGCTTATGTAACCATTTTTAACGTTGTAGTTCAACGTCCACGTCCATATGATTTGGTTATATTTTTTTGTTTACTTCTACAATTTTGATGTTCAGGTAAGGAAGGTATAGTCTTCACGATTTATAGCTTGATGATTATATTCTTGGCTCCGAAACAATGTTTAACTTTGCTAAATTGCACCATCTTTCAGATTCTTGTTCAGCAAAACGATCTAAAAATTTGGAAAGTTGATTAAGGGTATGATGAGAATTTTTTGAAGTTGAATAAGAAAATCAGTACATTATGTACGTGTTCATCCATTTTCTTCCATCACATCTCACGACCACTGCCTTAGTCTTGTCTTTAATGAAAATCAGTTCATTATTACATATTATTTTAGTCTCAAAAGAGCAACACCTCAACAATTCTTCGGCTCACACTCTCAACAGTTCATTATTACATATTATTTTAGTCTCACGAGTACTGGTTTTATTTTTTTGCTCGTCACGTTGTTGTATTCTCGTTCTCATTCAATTGTGCTTCTACTCACGCTTTCTTTAAGGCAAGACTTTCGTTGGATTTCTTTTGTGAATGTTTTTTTGTCTTATTCCCGCAAGTTTCTTATGATTGAATAAGTGGAAAAAAGGAAAAAAATTACTACATAAAATTAATAAACACAAGAAACAATTTGTAAAAAGTAGTTGTAAACAACAACAATAATTTGGAGATGTTAATGACAATTTTATGAATATGGAATACAATGTTGTGTGAAGAAAAAACAAATAAACCAAGTTAAAGAAAAACTAACCAATCGTAACGCCACTAGAATTTCACTTCAGCAATTTAAATATCATGAAATATGCAGTTCAATTAGCAACATTAAAAAGAAAACAGAAGTCAACATTAATCTCATCAAATCTTTTGTCTAAAGCAAGTAAACAAGCAACAAATTTTGGAAACACCAGCAGTTTGTAACAGTATTTACAAAACTAAAACTTGAAAATGAAAGACAATTTCATTTCAAAATTGATATTGCTTCATACAAAACATTCTACAAACTTTTAGCTCTAATTTTTATTAAATATTCACAACGTTAAAAATAAATCATCAAAAAATACTAAGAAATCTCACAAAATTATATGGAAAACCTAATCCTAAATGCACATTTATATTAAATTTATAAATAATGATGTTTACAAAATTAAATTTCTCTTAATTCATACTTGATATTTCTGAAATTTCCTTTTAATCTTTTTTTGGTAAAATTTCATTAAATATTTTTTGAATTAATTACGATTCGTTTTGTTTCATATTTGTTTCACCATTAACTATAATCTTATATTAAAAATATCATTCTCATTTACTCTCACTAAATGTTAAAAGGTAGTTAGATGTTGCAAAAAAAATATTTGAAAAAAATATTAAGATTATTCGAGTTGGCCTATATATTTAGAATAAAAATTGTATTATACTTAAATGAAGGACACATTCTCTATATTATGGTGTAGGTTATTATCTTATTTTTCATTATATAGTTTTTTTAAATTATTGCAGTTTATACTCTTATATTTAACGTACAAATAATTAGAACACAACACTAAAAGTATAATACACATTTATTCTCATTAAAAATATAGTTACTTGAGTTAAAGATGAGTAAGGGTGGGGTGGTGGAAATAATTTAACTAGTATGAGTTGAAAAGAAATGTGTTAATAATTTAATTTATTAATCAGAATACAACACTAAAAATATAATACATATTTAGTCTTATTAAAAATATAATATTTTAATTTAAGACATGGTTTGATTTGGAGATGAGTGGGATGGTGGAAAGTAGTCATATTTATCGGAGGAAATGGAATGTTATTGAAAGAGTTGATCAGATTTGTTGGAGGAATGGAGTTGAGTTGGAGGGTGAATGATGCAAGAGTAAAAAAATCCAGAAAAAAGTATCAAGATAATTTGAGTTGGAATTCATAATTAGAATACAAAATATTATCAGACTTATATTGGTGATGCATTTTGTATAATAACATGCAAAGATAAATCTTCAAAAACTCAAAAACCCTTTTAATTAGTGTTAATTTTTATTAGGGTTATGTTCACCCACTCTATTTATCCCGTGGGTATGAGCATGAGCATACAAAATCATACGTGTTTAAAACAATTTATCGTATACCCATACTCCTCATACACGTTCGGTGAAAGTGCTTGACAAAGGTATGACCTTACCCGTTTGAGTATACCTATTAATAAGTAAACCTAAATAAATGATTAAAATATATCTAATAGTCTAAAACATGTCTACCATCTATATTCTACTAGGAAAATATCCTATAGCCTAATTGTTGGGAGAGGGATCTATCAATGTACTAATACGACTACGGATTAAACACACCACGAAAATCTAATATTGATTGCGGAATTAACTTCAGACTCTCTTCCAATCTTAATGCAACAATAGAAACACAAATAAGATGAAAACCACAAGCAATCAAGCAACACACCTGGAGCAAACCACGACATACGAATTTTACAAGGTTCGGCAAGGTGCCTACGTCCTTGGGGGGGGGGGGTCTCCTACGGGTTTTCTTTCCTTGAATCTCTTCTCCAACAAGAGAAGTCTCCAAAATTACAAGCGGATGTAAGCAATTTGTCTTCTAAGACACTCTAGATCTCTCTCTAGCCTAATCTTTCTCAAGGAAATAAGTATTGTATGTTGTGTTACAAGTTTATGGCGAAAATTCCTTTTATAATGGGCTAAAACCGTACAATTAAATATTCAGATCGTGGGCTAACGGTCTGAAAACGGTCGACCGGAATTCTCCATCGGTCGACCAGTTTGCGGTTAGACGCGTAACTGCCAACATTCGGTCGACCGCTCACCCCGAGCCGTTCGACGTTCCGTGCTTCTGTACAGCGCCTGGAAGCTCCTGGACTTTTTCGGTCGACCGTGTGCCCAACACCAATCGACCGAATCTCGAATCCGTCCTGAGCCCTGAAGATCCTGGAGTTTTTCGGTCAACCGTGTGCTCAGCACCGGTCGACCGAATCTTGATCTGATCCGAGCCCTGAAGCTCCTGTCATTTTTCGGTCACCGTGTGCCCAACACCAGTCGACCGAATCTCCTTGTTTTCCTGCGATTTAACAATTCTATAAACCAAAATTTCAACAATCTCCACCTTGGTTTGAAATTGTTACCTTAGCCAACTTTGACTTGCATTCTTCGTGCTTGCTCGAAGCACCTGATGTCGCTACCCCCCGGAGCGCTCATCCTTCTCACTTTCTGAGAACATTGAGAAGTTTTGAGCATAACTTGAACTTCTCCCGATTAACCACCTTGGTCATCATATTTGCAGGATTCTCGCTTGTGTCGATTTTCTGGAGAACAACCTGCCCTTCTTCGATCCATTCCCGGATCTTATGATACCTTACTTCAATATGTTTGGTCCTTGAATGGAACGTTTGATCCTTGGCTAGATAAATTGCACTATGACTATCGCAATGCAATTTGGTCACTTCCTATTCCATCCCCAAAGAACTAACCAAACCCTTCAACCATATAACTTCTTTTCCGGCATCGACAACTGCCATATACTCCGCTTCCGTCGTAGACAATACGGTAGTATGTTGGAGAACCGATCTCCAACTCACTGGACCTCCACCCAAAGTGAACAAGTACCCTGTTGTGGACCTCTGCTTATCCAGATCTCCAGCGTAATCTGAATCGACGTACCCCTCCACCTACCTTTGTGCTCCATCTTTTGTGAATTTTAAGTTAACATCCATGGTTCCCTTCAGGTACCTCAACAACCATTTCGACACTTCCCAATGCTCATTTCTTGGGTTAGCCATTTAACGACTCACGAGGCTAACTGCGTGTGAAATGTCTGGACTAGTGCTGATCATGGCATAAATAACGGATCAGACTGCACTAGCATATGAAACTCTCTCCATATCTCTCCTTTCCTTTTAAGTAGAGGGGCTGCACTTCAATGAGAGCCTGAAGTGAGCACTACCACTTGTTTGGTATTCTCTAGATTGTACATCTCGAGTATCTTCCGAATATAACTCCGTTGAGTTAGCAGAATTTCACCTTTCTCGGTATCCCTGAAGATCTCCATACCGAGATTTGTCTTTGCACTTGATGAGAATTTTAATTATACCGCAAGTGCACGACGTCGATGAAGACGCGGCAAGTACGGGTCGAACAAAACGAGGGAGAAAACTTTGTTATTTTTGTGATTTTCGATTAAGGAAAGAAAGAGAAAGAAATAAGGTTGGTTTGAGATTTTTGGATTTTCAAGTTTTCTAAAGGAAGAACAACAAAAATAAACTAAGAAGAAAACAAATATGGATGAAAGTCCAGCGGGTAGGTGTTTAGATATTGGGTTTTGTTTAGAGAATTCTGAAACTTATAATAAATCACATTAGTTATAAAACATTACATGATAAATGACTCAACATAAACTCAAGTAATCAAAATATACTAAAATGAAATTAAAATAATAACCTAATTCTTCTTCTCATCACCCTAAATCCGTCACCCCCACCCTTTGGAGAGAGTTAGAAACTCATGGATGGAGGGAAGGAGAAAGGGTCCTAGAGAAACTACAAAAGAAAAACTAAAAACACAAAATAAACGAACAGAATTTTATT